>OY977936.1:10010000-20010000 GCA_963854355.1 Epinotia brunnichana | reverse complement strand
AAGAGGGTTCAAATTTTGTATTGAGAGAAATCATTTTCTAAGACGATAAAAAGTTCTACGCGGACGAAGTCGCGGGCAACAGCTAGTTATTAATAAGTGAAAGGCAAAGCAATTCCGCCATTTTGACGAAAATTTGACGGTTCTTATAGCTGACAGTTGGAGCAGCGTTTGATTTCAATAAAAATAAATGAAAAATTAAATGAAGTCGTATATTTTGGAAAATTAATTAAGTGTCGCAGTCGGATAAAAACTATTCTAAGTTGCAGCTAGAATAATAATGTACCTATATAAAATGTTTCATATTTTTCCGTTCATGGGATGCTGAGAACATTCGAACCGCGCAAAGCTTAGTTTCAAACTGGCTGATTCTTTTTTTAATTTAGAGATTTATTATAAGTGGAGATGGAGATGGAGATTATTAAATACTGTGTTTATCGCATTATGTTCTACGTGGTTCTTATGTAAGCATAATCCATCGCTGTTTGTTGCGTTCTAATAATATATTTGCACGCTATTAAACCACTGGCCTGTTAAAATCCTAGTTGGTACCTAAAATAAAAGTCAACAGTAAAATGCACGTTAATCCTGAACAAAAGAGAGGCAGACTTGTCGCCGGCAACTGCAGATTTCTATCTCGAACACATTCCCCGGGGAAAACACAGAGTTTTATTTGACAAGGGCTCCGTGTAAAGCGTTAGTTTTATTAGAAGGCGCAAATGCCAACTGATAATTCTAAATTGATGCAGTGCTGGCCCGTTTTTTTAACTGACCCTTTCTTGCTGCTTCAATGTTTTTTTCCAGGGTCTTTTGAGTGAAATCTGTGTTTAGCGGGTAAGTATGAGTAGGTACCTACCGATTTTTCATATAATGAATTCATAGATATATAAAGTAAAGATAGGCCCAACCCGCACGAGTAATTCGTCCAATGCGGTGGCCCTAAACTAGCAATGGAGGGCCACCGTGCCTTAGTCTGTGGCAGGACGCCGTACAGTTCAGCTGTCAGAGTGTGTCAGAGCCGACTGTCTCAAAATGCCCAGTTGCGCCGTAAAAGGGTGCAAAAATGATGATACAAAATTAAAAAAATACATGGGATATCGTATCATCGATAAGTATCGTCAGTTTCTTTTTAGGGTTCCGTACTCAAAGAGTAAAATGGGACCCTATTACTAAGACTTCGCTGTCCGTCCGTCACTCTGTCACCAGGCTGTATCTCAAGAACCGTGATAGTTGAAATTTTCACAGTTTATGTATTTCTGTTGCCGCTATAACAACAAGTACTAAAAACAAAATAAAATGTTTTTTTAAGGGGGGTTCCCATACAACAAACGTGATTTTTTTGCAGTTTTTATAGATAATGAATGGTACGGAACCCTTCGTGCGCAAGTCCAACTCGCACTTGGCCGGGTTTTTATCGCTTAGTAACACATTTTCAAAATAATTATTTGGTTACCTAGCGCCACTACGTTCCGTCTTTCGCAACCGCTAGTCAATCAAAAGTAACCTTATAAGGGCGTCATTTTTATACTGGTGTATGAACCATTGACTATGGACATTGTTTGATAATATAGGTACAGGGTGGAAATAGATTTTGGGTCAGTGAGGGTAGCTACCAGATCCCGTGTTGCTAGGCAAAAATGATCTTATGAGACTTTCCTTCGATTTCAAATTAATGAAGATTGGCGTCTACAGATTTTGGAAAAACATACAGGGTGCGAGAAAATGGTCATTTTGACAAACTTTTTTTTCGATGCCAATCGATCCCATTCCTATCCAGTGTATTAAAATCTTACATTTGTTGTGGAAAAATCCTCTACCGCAACCCTGACAAAATTTCGTGACAAACCGTTCAGTAGATGAGCCGTAAAAGTAAATAGGTAAATATACAAACCCACTTTCACATTTATAATTATTTATTTATTACATAGGTCTATGTGATGTTTACATCAACCACTGCCAGCCACTTCATTAATATTGAGAAAAGTCCCCCTTACAAGGTTACTCCGGCCACCCGAACGACGTGGTACGCAGTCCGTACAACAGATGGCGCCACTCATTTTTGATAAGGACAGATGTCAATCGAATTGTTCGGACAGGAGTATCTTTACTTTATATATCAATGGATGAATAGGTGGTTAGTAGGTAAATTTAGGGAGAATATATATGTATATGTCACACTTAGATTGTGAACACCGTCAGTTTATAATCTTACTCGCGATATTATAAACTGTCGAAAAATTGTTAACTGCCAAAACCGTTCACAATTTAACGCAATATTTTTCGTTAGTTTATAAACATTCAATGTCGAATCGTCAAATTGTAAACTGTGGTCAAATCGGCTTGCTACGGAACGTACACAAAGACTAGGTAGGTTAGGTTAGTTAGGTAGTATCTTCAGTTGCCCGAAGGGCAAAGCGCCCAGAAATAGGAACCCCGCACAGCGGGGCTCCGTCGACTCTGCTGGATGCCGAAATAAATGGAATAAAATGTCTGCAGGTATAACAAAAAAAACAATCATGTTCTGACGTAAGTGGAAACTGATGCAAGTGAAATAATTCGTTCAACCAAACAGCGAACAGGTTGCGTTCCGAATCAGGCAAATTTGATTCAGTTCACAATTTGACGATATGACATTGTTAGTTTATAAACTAACGAAAATGGATGCGTAAAATTATGAATTATTTTGGCAGTTCACAATATACCGTCAGTTTACAATATAACCTGACGTTAGTTATAAAATGACGGTTTTCACAATCTAACGGTGACATATACACCAGAGATGTGCAATGCTGCGTTTCCATATATGTATTTGACACCTATTTGTCAAACATGCGAGGTGTCAAATACTTTAAATATTTATGAAAACAGATCTTCGCCCTACTCTGGTGAGACTCTTAACATGACGTGTTTACTTATAGAACGAAGGTTGTAATTTCTGAGCATATTTGCGCAAGATGTTTATAACACAACCCTCCTCTCCTTCGGCAGTCGGGTAAAAATACACTTTCAACTTTATAGAACCCTAGAATGAACACTGATGCGCAATGAAGCGAAGATTCTCGTGGCACTTAGGTATGTTTACCTAATAAAAACTGCTTTACTTTCGCCTACATTCTGCATATTTACCTACGGTCTCTGCGTTATAATTAAATTACACATGAACATCTTTCTTAACTACTTCATGAATATTTTGATGTATCACAAACTTTGGGTTTAGTCTCTAATTAGGGATTAATTGGACTAGCCTACTGATGTGTCGTTTACAGCCGAATTACTTTGGTAACGGCTATCCGCAACCAAAGGAATTCAAGGTGCTCCCGGTGAACTGCATCATCCGTTTTGTGGAAATGATGGAGCGAGCTTGGGAGTAGGCATAAAGGAGAGGGCAAATGCACAAAAGATCCCATTGGGTCGAAGTGCATCTGAAAGGGCCCTCACCTGGATAAGATAAGACTGATGTGTCGTTGCCAATACTCGAATTCCTAGGTATATTGCCACCCACAAAATTTTATGGATGAGATGTAATA
Source organism: Epinotia brunnichana (assembly GCA_963854355.1). Classification (NCBI taxonomy): domain Eukaryota; kingdom Metazoa; phylum Arthropoda; class Insecta; order Lepidoptera; family Tortricidae; genus Epinotia; species Epinotia brunnichana. The sequence goes on along the minus strand of OY977936.1, from coordinate 20,006,476 downwards.
TTGTAAGCGTCATCATGTTTCTAATCTAAAGCTTCTACTCGTACGAGTATAAGCTTATGACAAGCTTGACATCAATCACACTTAACTAAATTACGATGTAGGTGGTGTAGTAGTTGTATTAATTATGTTATTTAATTCACCTTGACGGGCAACGTATTAACTTGACGTATACAAGGTGACCCACGACAATGCGGACATGAAGGGAAAATACCTGTAAGAGCCCGTTCACGTGCTCACTAGCGCCACTGGTAAATAATTATGATTATTAAAATTTAAAGAGAGATATTTAAAAAAATATACCGCTATACACTGTATTTTGTATTCAAGTACCCTGTGAATACATCAAACTAGTTTTTATGTTGCTAGATTCGTCGATGCATGAACTCAAAAGAAAATGGGCCGTTTTAACTTTGGACGCATAGATTGACGAATCCAGCAACGTAATAGTACATTATGATACAAGTGTGCTATGTTGGTCATTACACTCGAGTCGGTTTTTAAGCCTGAGCCGAAGGCGAAGGCTTAATGGAGACGAGAAGTGTAATGACCAATGCTCACGTGTTTCATACGACGTTTTTCAACACATTTGCGAGGAAAAAAAGAAATATTAAATTTTTATTTTATCTTAAATAAGAAGCAATTATGCATTTAATTTCGACTTAAAAGATAGAGTTTAATTAACTCCTTATTTATTAATGAAAAAAACAAATTAAAATGTTAAAATATATGTAATGAAAAGGCACTAGTGCGATAATGTAATGTAAAAGGCACGGCATGGGTAATATTCTGCATTATCAGTGTAAATACGCTGTAATAAGACCTACTTTACGAGCAGGTGTGTTGAAAAAACTATTATGATGTGAACCTGCTCACAACATTTCATGAAAATCGGTTGAGAAAAGCGACCTGTTGGAGGAAACGGCTGTAGGTACATCTGGACCCGGACAGACATATGAAAGCATTTTTGCCCAAGAACGAAGAACTGCATTCGCTTCGTTCAATGAATTTATTTTTTGACGTAACGTATTAACCGCGGACATGGAGGGCCAGTTGGTCTTGTCAGGTAATTTGCGGTGTCCACAATAAGCCTTTCTATAAAACCGTTTAAAAAAGTTATTATAAAATCGTTGTTTACTTTTTATATATTATTAGATCGTAGTCTAGCGCTAGGGGCGTAGCTTTACACATTCACTGCCAATAATTTCGTAGTAGTACGCTCGTAGCCGACCATCATCAATATCATCATCCTCCTATCGATCCATCTCCATCGTTATTCCCGGTTGTGCCCTAAAGGAGCCCGTGGTCCGCTTCGGCACCTAATCCCAAAATTAGGCACTAGTTTAACGAAAGTGACTGCCATCTGACCTTCCAACCTAGAGGGAAAACTAGACCTTATTGGGATTAGACCGGTTTCCTCACGACGTTTTCTTTCACCAAAAAGCCACTGTTAAATAATCAAAAAATATTTCGTACTGGTTTTGAAAAAAAACCCGGTGGTACTACGAGCCAGGGTTCGAACCAACGACCTCCAGATTGAAAGTTGCGTGCCTTAACGCTCGGGGACGCTCGTAGCTGATAACATGTGAAAACGGATATGTAGAGGCCTACGAGCTGAGCGCCTAGCGGGTTCCTGGCAGTTGCGCTTAATATTAGCAGCGGATAATAAGGCAATTGTACACGTCCGTAAGCCCACTCCCACTTCTAATACACCTACGTCTCAAGACAACACGAAAAAATGCATGGCAGCAGGTCGTGAAAGTTGTGCTGAGCAAGACTCAGAAGATTAACGTAAACTTTGGTACCGTCTGCCAAGTACTTTCGGTCATTTCAGGACTGAGAGACTTAGGTTTACTTAGGTTTTAATACGATAATAGTATTTTTCACAATCGTGTTATTATAGAGAGCTTTTTAGTCGAGTAAGGTACGAGATTAAAAAGCTTGATTATAACACTATTGTGAACAATACTTTTTGTACGAGTTCATTAAAATTAATTTTCTACGAGTCAACTGAACTAATTAAACAAACTCGATACTGTTGAAACGAAGTGCAGCTCCTCGCTCGTACGCTTATTGATATCTGAAAAGACATCAACGAGCGTACGACATCAAAGCGATTCTATTGGTCCAATTCATTACAGTTCAGTAAAGCAGCCACGTGATTGGTCGAATTTATTTTAGTTGTCTGGAGCGTATCGAAAAGTAGTTATTTCGATTGTTTCGACAGTAACATGGACTACAACTATGAAAAGAGTGACGTTGCAGTATTCTCTATGAAATCTTAATACACATATTTTAATCGTCGAGTACAAAACAGGGTTTAAATGATGCCACATGTCCCGTACTGTTGTCACATGACATAAACATACCTTAAAATTTTGACCGGAAGTGAAGGATTTTTCAAACTTGCGGCCAATTTTAGGTGCGATAATGTTCTGATTCCTGCTCAGGACAACTTTCTCGACATGAGACGTAGGTGTATTGGGAGTGGGCTTACGGACTATACGGGCTCACAGACTTCTAGGTAAGTATGTACATTATTTTTAATGAACTTGTAAAGCAAATGTGGTTATCCTGGTCACAGGTGGTCACACTATGCATTTAAATAGGCTCTTTAAGTGCCATGGATACAAAATATCGTTTACCCTATAAAGGTAAAAGCGCTTGTAACGTTGGCACGTGGGGGCGTATTATGGCTATAACATTTTTGTATGGATGTAAGAGGTAGTCGTTGTATCTGAATTTCCTTTTGATATTATGAGCCAAATGACGTTGAATAAGACCGGCTCGCTTAGTATGAAGAGAAGCGATATGATGAATAAATCAAAAAAAAATCTTTCTGCATCTCGTTACGAAAATCATTCTGGCATTTAGTGTAAAATAACGACGAACGCTCGGCCAATAATTCCAGATAAGTAAATTTTAAACCTACCATTACACTTTATTCCGTTTTGGATGTTACACATCAAGTCATCGTAAATGTAGAAGATACTTCATCTCCACTTATAATAAATCTCTAAATTAAAAAAATAATCAGCCAGTTTGAAACTAAGCTTTGCGCGGTTCGAATGTTCTCAGCATCCCATGAACGGAAAAATATGAAACATTTTATATAGGTACATTATTATTCTAGCTGCAACTTAGGATAGTTTTTATCCGACTGCGACAGTTAATTAATTTTCCGAAATATACGACTTCATTTAATTTTTCATTTATTTTTATTGAAATCAAACGCTGCTCCAACTGTCAGCTATAAGAACCGTCAAATTTTCGTCAAAATGGCGGAATTGCTTTGCCTTTCACTTATTAATAATGTAGACAAATGCTAAAATATAAACCATAAAAAAATATTCGATTCTGATATGAGAACTTATATGCGCAAATGTCGTTTTATGTCGTAATTTCAATAAATGAAATCAACAAATTTGAACAATATAATTAACACGAATTTGTTTTTTTTGAATGACAATGGCACGCGCTCGGCGCATTCAGCCAAAGTACCTGCGGCGCTACCACGAAAACCGATACTCAATGTTCATATATTTGCATCCCTGTCACTCGAGTATGGTTAGTGCGATAGAGATAGAGATACCCGAATATTTTCGAATTCCGAAGTTCGTGGTTATAGCTCAGGAATCGAAAATATGGTAAATAATCATAATGTATTTTCTCGAAAAAGAATTTAAAATAAATATAGTCAAATGGAGAAAAAAACAAAGCAAGAGGTTATATAGGTAATGATTAAGTTATAAGAGTCCAAAGTTTTAAAAGGGGGTATGTTCTGTCCCTTTTCCGCAAAACGCACCTTCATATGAAACGATTGTTTTTTACTATGACGCTCGAGTATATTGACGTCACAGTCCCTCATCGTTTTCTTACTCTAACAAGCGACATTAAAACGGATATAGCTTCATAATTTTTTGAGATATTTGAATGGGAGTTTCATTATCTTCTATCTATTTATACATAATAAATGCCTATGTCCTGACTGACTTATTCACTCAATCACTCACTCACTCACTCATCAACGCACAGCCGAAACTACTAATCTTAGAGAGTTGATTTTTGCACAGTATGTTGCTTTTATAACGTGGGCTAGGGATAAAAAGGGATTTTTGAAAATTCTACCCCTAAGGGGGTAAAATGGGGGTGCAAAGTTTGTATGGGAGAACCTTTTTTTTTTGAGCTATAGACTTAAACTTTGTAGAAAAATTAGTTATAAGAATACAAATGAAACACTTTCAGCGTTTTGGAAAATTCCACCCCTACGGGGGTAAAATAGGGGTGCAAGGTTTGTATGGGGGAAACATTTTTTTTTTAATAGAGACTTAAAACTTTGTAGAAAGATCAGTAATTAGAATACAAATAAAGAACTTTCAGGGTTTTAGAAAATTCTACCCCTAAAGGGGTAAAATAGAATGCAAAGTTTGTATGGGAAAAACTACTTTTTTTTAAATAGAGACTTAAAACTTTGTAGAGAAATTATTCATTAGAATACAAATAAAGTACCTAGATTCAGTGTTTAAAAAAATCTACCCCTAAGGGGGTAAAATAGGGGTGCAAATTTTGTATGGGGGAAACAATTTTTTTTTTAAATAGAGACTTAAAACTTTGTAGAAAGATTAATCATCAGAATACAAATTAAGTACTTTCAGCGTTTTAGAAAATTCTACCCCTAAAAATAGGGGGCTACAATAGGGGTGCAAAGTTTGTATGTGGGAAATTATTTTTTTTAGCTAGAGTCCTAAAACTTTGTAGAAAGATTATTTAAATACAAAGAAAGTACTTTCAGCGTTTTGGAAAATTTCACCCCTAAGGGGGTAAAATAGGGTGCAAAGTTTGTATGGGAAAAACATATTTTTTTTTAATAGAGACTTAAAATTTTGACGAAAAATTACTTATTAGAACATGAAAAATACTACATTCGGCGTTTTACAAAAATCATTCCCTAAGGGGGTTAAAAAAGGGTGCAAGGTTTGTATGAGGAACACTTTTTCTGAGCTAGACACTTAAAACTTTGTAGAAAGATTACTTATAAAAATACAAAAAAAAAGACTCAGCGTTTTGAAAAAATCTATCCCTAAGGGGGATAAAAAGGGGTGCAAAGTTTTTATCAGGGAAAGTTTATGTTTTTGAGTTAGAGACTTGAAACTTTGTAGAAAGATTACTTATTAAAATACAAAAAAAGAACACAAACCGTTTTAGAAAATTCCACCCCTAATAGGGTTAAAAAGGAGAGCAAGCTTTGCATGGGCAACACTTTTTTTTGAGTTAGACTTAAAACTTTGCAAAAAGATTACTTATTAGAATACTAAAAAAGAACTTTCAGCGTTTTAGAAAACTCCATCCCTAAGGGGATCCTTAAGATCCTTAAGAAGGGTAGCCAGTGTTGTGTGGGAAAAACTTTTTTTTTACTAGACTTAAAACTATTCAAAATGTTACTTATTAAAATTAATAATAAAGTACTTTCAGAGTTTTAGAAAATTCCACCCCTAAGGGGGTTAAGAAAGCTTTGTATGGGCAACACTTTTTTTGAGCTAGAGACTTAAAAGTTTACGAAAAAAGTTCTTTCAGCGATTAGAAAAATTCAACCTCTAAGGGGGTTTAAAAGGGGGTTCAAATTTTAAATGGCGAGCAATAAAATTTTAAAGTGTGAGTAAGAGATTTTTAACTTCGGTCTTATTCTGTACGTTAAAAGACTACAAAACTGATTTCAGAGTTTTTCCAAATTCATCCCCTAAGAGTGTTAAAATTGGTTCAAAGTTTGAGTATTTCAAGGCATTTTTAAAGTATGAGATTTTTAACTTTGGTTTTAGACTGTTTGTTCACAAACTAGAAAATGAACATCAACTTTTTTTTTAATTATCCCCTAAAAGAGGGTTCAAATTTTGTATTGAGAGAAATCATTTTCTAAGACGATAAAAAGTTCTACGCGGACGAAGTCGCGGGCAACAGCTAGTATTAAATAATTCAGCACATGTGTGAACGATTAATGGACCTTATTTGAAAACGTTCATCGAACCTATTTTAGTAAGAATGCCGTTATAATTCGTTTTGTTTTCGCAACTTTCACATTTATGTTTGTGAAAAAAGGAACAAAACACATTTTAGTTAACAATGTTTGTTAAGTTTCATGAATAAACATGTACGATTACTTTTGATGTTACGATTTAGCGTGCCGAGACTAATTAGGTGTCTACGACTTTGTCATCTTTGGATTGAAATTGAGAGGCAGATCGTAAACTATGTATGGTGATATAATCTCATGACCTAATCAAACCAATTTCTGATAAAAAATTGTGTAAGTTCTGTCATTATATGACCACCATAGACTGTTTTGTTAGAACAAATTCCTTATCTGTGTTAATGTTATTATTGCTAAATAATAACATCGATTTCGATAATATTATTTTATTCAAATTTCGAACGTCTCAAAAACAAAGAAATTTGATTTAACCTCTATTCTAATATCCGTCGAGATGACGTTTAGTTCGAAATGAATTGTCAATTTGCATACAAATTTGACAAATGTCGCACGTAAGTAAGATATCGAACGATATGACAGTTGGCTAGATTCTCATGGCTTAGATCTGTCTCCCTCTAAGTGCACGGCACTGGTTTTCACAAAAAGTCGATCACGCCCGTCCATTGACATCAAGTTTAGGTCTCATTCTATCCCTGTACATGATAAAACCAAATTCTTGGGTGTTATTTTGGACTCCAAATTATCCCCGTCTGAACATATAAATAGTGTCGTAGCAAAATGTGAAAAGAACCTTAACGTCATCCGAGCCCTATCCGGTGCATGGTGGGGAGCCCATCCCTACTCGCAAAAATTGGTTTATAACGCTCTAATCAGGTCTCATTTGGATTTTGGCTCCATATTGATTGAACCTTGTAATAAATCAGACCTCAAAAAACTGGATTCAATACAAAGCAAGGCTCTTAGAATAGTTACGGGATCCATGAAATCTTCTCCCATCAGAGCTCTCCAAGTGGAATGCGTTGATCCCCCCCTCACGGTCCGACGCCAATACCTGGCAGACAGATACTTGTTCCGGAGCGCTCAACTTGAGCACCACCCCATTTTTCCTAAGTTGAATATGCTGAGAGACCACGTTGAAGCCAACCGGACCGCTCCGGGCAAACCGATTCCAAATTTGCTGACTAGCCTAATCAGATTAAATAACATTGAGACCGAGTCTCCCTTAACAAGATTCCCTAAGATGCCTATATACTCAATCCCGTTTGATGCAATTACGTTCCAACCGAAATCAGTGAACATAGGAGTCGATAGGTCCTCTTCTTCAGCTAACAACAAATTCCTAGCCTCGGTTGGTGAAAGGTGGCAAATATGGGACCGTCTCTATACAGATGCCTCTAAGTTCAATGATGGGCCCATAGGATGTGCTTTCATTCACGATAACCTTAACTCAGTACACAAATTCCAATTGCCCAATATCTGCTCTATATATACTGGGGAATGCTTTGCCATTCTGAAGGCGGTTAAATATGTTAAAGAACACAAACTGGCAAACGCAGTAATTTTTTCAGACAGCCTTAGCTCTATCCAAGCCATTACAAACAACTCAATTAAAAACTGGGCCAAATCACCGTTGGTTTGCCTCATCAAGGAGGGTCTCCTATCCTGTCGACTTCTGAACTTGGAAGTAATCTTATCTTGGATCCCCAGCCACAAGGGTATACATGGAAATGAATTAGCGGATAAAGCTGCAAAGGAAGCAGCAGAAAACGGTGATAGAACTTTCTTTCAAAGCTTTAGCAAAGACTTGGACGCGATCTCATCGTTAAAACTATTTTCATCATGGTCGGCTTTATGGGCTACCGATAACAAGTTGCAGTTTTACGAACTGCAAAGAAATATTCCGGCTTCTCCCTGGTTTTTTAAATTCAAATTTAAAAAAAGAGTAACTAGTTGCATCATACGCCTCAGGCTGGGACATTTGTGCTCCCCTGAATTTTTATTTAAAATCAAAGTCATAAATAGTGCGGAATGTCTGTGCGGGCATGATGTAGGTTCAATTGATCACATTTTTCTCGAGTGTCCTTCAACTCTTTTCTCTCTTTATGACCTACTAACAAAACTTAAAGTCCAACTCCCTACTAATGTTAAAACTCTCTTGGCTAGTTTTGAGCCCAAAGTCGCTAAGGCTTTGGCTTATTTTATAGATAAAAATAATATCAAATTATAACTATTTATGAATATATATAAGCACTCTTTTATCCACTTATTACCAATATTCAAATATGGTCGTTACGTACAATTAGTCCCTGGGGCAAAATTATTAGGTGCACTTCACGGAACCGTAAAGCCAAAACTTCCCCCACTTGACATTGGCAAAGTGCCTAAGCAGCAAAAAGCCACAACACGGGAAAAAAAAAAAAAAAAAAACGATATGACATTTGGATCCGACTCTAGTTTGTCTCTGAATTAAAAAAGAACTATGACAGCTGCCATAAAACAACAAATAATTTGCGGCTCCTGAATGCATCATGGAGGCTTATGATATGTGGATAGATAAAGTAGTGTATGTAACTACTTATACATAATTAGGCATAAAGATACTCGTGTGATGTTATTATGAAACTCGCCTTCGGCTCGTTTTATAAACCCACACTCGTATTTAATGCCCTTCATTATGTACAGTCACATAAACTACTATAACACTCATTACATTACGCAGAAATAAAAAAAAAACAAATAAATTAAAACAAAACTACCAGCTACACAGCACGCACGGTAAGCACTTTATTGTACACAATAACAGGGCCACCGTTACCGACACCCGTTAAACCGCACTGCACCGCACCGAAGGCCGAGACTGCATTTTGAATGGCGCATTCACATGAACAAAATTATTGTTTTATGGAAATATACCACAGAATACTTAATACTATTAGAATGGCGATTAGGCGTGGCACGCGCGCCACTGGAGTTTGAGCATGCGCTCAAGCTTTCGTACCAACGTCACCCGATCGCCGTGTTGTTGTAGGCGACGTGGAGGGGGCGAGGTGGCGATGTCGGCGGCCGATCGTAAAATCCGGCAGATCACGAAATTCCTAGGCATATCGTGAAACGCCACCATTATTGTTAAGTAATATGTCAGTTAATTTTACCAATAGCTGTCTACTTTAAACAAATAACTAAACTCAAATATTCAAACAATTCTGAAGAAGTAAATGTGTATAAGACCATCCAAAGTAATACCATTAGTGCAGTCCTAAAACCGCTATCCGAGCTCAGTTATTTGTCTGAACTCCGGCAGTTACGGTTAACTTTATCGGTTATCGGAGTTGTCATCACGTCGTAACGACTGACGACCGCCATAATGATATCGCATCGCATTAATAAATAATTTTCACTTCTCATGCTCGAAAAGTGTGTTATATGCCCTTAGCAAGCGGGGCTAAAGTAGTACATTTAGCCCCTGGGGCATTTCACGCCAAGCGGGCAGGAAAAATGATGCCAGGTTTTAGAATTTGCTGATTTTTGGAATAGTTATACTGCTTGATGTCCTGCACTGATGTACATTTCTATATTGTTTTTATTCGACACCGTTTCCGGTTTGGATGCATTTAAAAATGTGACGAATTTGGAGGACTGCATTTTTCAAAAGCTGCTATCATAATACTAAATAAAAAAAAGCGGCCAAGTGCGAGTCGGACTCGCACATGAAGGGTTCCGTTAAATAAATTGCTTTCTACGATTTATAACGTATTAAAAAAAAACTATTTACTAGATCTCGTTCAAACCAACTTTTGTTGAAAGTTTGCATGGTAATGTACATCATATATTTTTTTCAGATTTATCATTCTCTTATTTTAGAAGTTACAGGGGGGGGGGACACATTTTACCACTTTGGAAGTGTCTCTCGCGCAAACTATTAAGTTTAGAAAAAAATGATGTTAGAAACCTCAATGTCATTTTTGAAGACCTATCTATAGATACCGCACACGTATAGGTTTGATGAAAAAAAAATTTTTGAGTTTCAGTTCTTAGGGAACCCCAAAATTTATTGTTTTTTTTTATATTTTTGTGTGAAAATCTTAATGCGGTTTACAGAATACATCTACTTACCAACAGTATAGCTCTTATAGTTTCGGAAAAAAAGTGGCTGTGACATACGGACGGACAGACAGACAGACAGACAGACATGACGAATCTATAAGGGTTCCGTTTTTTGCCATTTGGCTACGGAACCCTAATAAGGTAAGTAATGTTTCTTTGAGAATATTAATGAGTCATTTTTGCAGTTATAATAATATTCAAATTTAAATTTTTTTTCATACAAAAAACCGGAAGTAAAACATTCAAATTCAATTTATATTAAATTCGATATAAAAAAAAATATATTATTTCAAAATGTAACTTGCAGTTTACAAAAAATACACGAAAAGTTTGAGAATGGGATCTGCATTCGTTTCGGAGATACATGAACTAAAGTGCAAAGGTGCCGCTCTGAGCGCCGTGTTGGTGATTTCTTAGATTTTTTAGACTCATTATCGTAAAGGCCAACAGTTTATAAAACCGCTACCATGTTTATAGTAATGCGTATTTACAGCAATAGTTTTAATTGGAGTTATAGTTTTAACTTTTAATACTTATTAAAACATGTTCACAAACATTTATGTAGACTGCGTAGGCATTTTTTTTAAATATTATACTTATAAATATACGTATATCATATTTATTGGTATGTATTATCCTCGTTCCGCCCAATTGTACAAAGTGACACCTAACGTTTCTGCCCAGACTTCAGCAATAAAATTTTAAGCTAAACGCCCATTACATAAACGTTAATCAGATGTCGTTTTAAACTTTTCACTCTAAATTGAAATTCGCCTAGAGGTCGTGAATGGTCGGTTAATTGGCGGCCATGTTGACACCTGACACTTCAAAGATATTGATAGACAAGTGTTCAACCTCCGCCATTTTTGCAACCATGCCGCCATCTTGCACGACACGTGAATATAAATCTGAATTTATTCATTTATCATTTCATTTATTTATCTTGACTATATTTATATGAAAACGATATAAAACTAGTTATAACCGCATTAGTACCTACCTATTCTAATTTTTAGATCAAAAAACTATGTGCGGTTAAATTAATATCGGGTTTTACTGCCCACAACGTAATTCACCTACAAATTAATTGTATTTTTGTTATTTAAATTCAATCCGATATCCGCACCAAGCGAGGTGTCATCCGGCGGGCCTTCAACACCATTTGCCCGCTTCCTGTGGGAACCAATTGAAAATCTTCAAACTTCAAGGACGGCAGCATGTTCAGAAACGTTCAAAAATCTAATGTTTTTGATCCTCATTCCTGCCTATGTAATAATTAAAATTTATATGCACATCAATATTTGACCGATATTATTAAATTTGTATTAAACATATAATGAACATTTTATATAAAAAATGTGCATATAAATTATAATTATTACATACGCAAGAATGGGGATCAAAAACATTAGATTTTTGAACGTTTCTGAACATGCTGCCGGCCTTGAAGTTTGAAGATCTTCAATTGGTTCCCACAGGGAGCGGACAAGATGGTGTTGAAGGCCCGCCGCCGGATGACACCTCGCTTGGTGCGGATATCGGCGACCCGCGCGACACCGTCGGCGCCGGGAATGATGCGTACGACTCTACCGAGCTGCCAAATGAGAGGTGGCAAAGTTCTGTCCTTGATGACCACCAGAACGCCGTTTTTGAGTTGTCCTGCAGAATTGTGCCATTTGGTTTTCTGTTGGAGCCAGAGAATGTACTCATTAGAAAAACGGTGCCAAAAATGTTGCTTCAGCAGTTCGACGCGTTTCCAACACTGCAGCGATGAAATGTTGGATGTCGTGATCTGTGGATCTGCATTTTTTTCAAAAATAATTTCTTAATTAAATTTGTATGTTACTTACTTTGGTATGTAATTTTATAACTTCAAATTCCTATCAGATTATCTTTTAAGTCCTTTCTTTCAAATAAAAAATAAATAATCGAAATCGGTGAGCGTGATAAAAAGCTATCGCTGGTAAACAAACATACTCTGACATGACTGACGGGTATGGTGTATGAAAATTTGTACGGAACCCTCGGTACGCGAGTCAGACTTGTACTTGACCGGTGTTTTATTCTATTGTCACCTACATATTATGTAACCTGTGTATCACAAATGAATATTTACTTTACTTTACATCACTTACCTATCCATACTGTATAGATGAACGGTTTAACACTTTCCCAGCCAGGAATCCACCTAGCGGGCGCCTACGCCGTAGTCACTTTCCTGCTACATACGAAGTAAACCACGGCATCGGCTACGAGCGTAGCGCGTAGCGATTCTTAGCAGTGAATGTGTCAATTCATAGAACTTTATAACTGTAGGACTCAACGTCGTTCGGAATGGCGCTCTACTGTTCACAGAAAAATAGACCAATATGAGCAGTGGCGTCTAGAAGACCTGGAAGCCAAGCGGCATATTCGAAAGACTAGGCCAAACCCCTCCTACACCTATACCTATAACCAGGCTGGACAGTTTCATTGCGCACCGTGTGACCGCATTTTTAAAGCAAAATTTGGTTTTGCGAGCCACTTTAGAGCGTTCCACAATCCAGATAATATAAGTAATTGACGGAGTCGCTGTCGCCGGACACGGCGTGGAGGACTATATATATATATAACTGTATGTCTGTAATAGCACTGCTTCGAAAATGTATGATTCATAATCGTCAAATAACGCCAATGGATCCACCAAGCCGTTGTTAACGACTCGTTTACGTAGTGAATGTTAGACCCTTCTTCTTATTCATTGATTGTTAACCTACGCACGTAGCGCTACGCCGTAGTCTGTAGCAGCTTAACACATTCAGTGCCATGAATCGCTACGCGCTACGCTCGTAGCCGATCCCGTGGTTTTCCCCGTATGTAGCAGACAGCCACGGCGTAGGGCGCAAAGCGGGTTTCTGGCAGTGAAAATGTTAATGTCTATATGTAGCGCAAATTGGACGTAGCGCTCTGACGCATGTGTGTCGTGATTAGCAGTGAATGGGTCAAACAGTTTAAAACTATTTTATCGGTATATTTGCAATTCAGCCATAGACGGAAGAGGTTATATGTTCCACTGTATGTATATTTTTTTTAATGTATGTTCGCCGATTTCGCCGTCAATTGTGGACCAATTTTCAAAATTATTTTTTTTATTTGAAACAGGATACTTTCGAGTTCAAATCAGGATATGGTGATGGGATCCCAGGGAAATTGAGGGCAAACCTCATATTTTAAAGGCACGCATGTAGTGATTTCGGTATTTTCTATTATAATTAGTGTATTTACCTACGGAAATAGCAATTTTGGTGAAGTGGAACTGATGATGAAGACCACAGATGACTTATGACTCCTCAAAGATGTAAAGTTCGTCAAAGATTCTGACATAATTCCGTTGAAGTAGCAACTCATAAAGTAGTAATTCTGAGATCCTTTAGGAATCGACGGAACTCCTCAAATATTATCAGCCCACATATAGGGACTTGGATTTTTTCTGTAATAATCAACGCATTTGCTCTCGGATAGCAGTGCATGTGGTAAATTGGAAAGGAAATGTGGAAATGTTCATGTACCTATGTGACTTGGCGAAGTACTGAATTGAAGTCGGTTTAAACTTTGTTTTAAAGTAATTATGAAGAAGACCGTTTAAAGTGGTCTGTGACATTTCCACACCACAAATTATTTAGTCAATGGAAGTGACAGTAACAAAAACTATTTATCATCTTTCCTGCATGCATATGCATTTGCCAGCGAGCTATGGAGCGCAGCATATTAGGAGTAAAGCTAATGGACCACATCCGGAACACCACGCTGCGCTCCAAGACCCAAATAGAAGATGTAGCTCGGAAGGCAGCCAAGTTAAAGTGGGACTGGGCTGGTCACGCATGCCAAATGAGCTGTGGGCCAAAGGGACCACGGAGTGGAAGCCCCGAAACTCAGAACGGAGACGCGGTAGACCTCGTCAGCAATGGCGGGATAACTTTGTACTCCTTTTTAAAAGACTGGCCAGACATTGCTCAAGACCACGATGAATGGAAGGGGAGGGGGGAGGCCTTTGCTCAGCAGTGGGACATAGCAGGCTCGATATAATATTATTAATATACTGTTGAACAAATAAATCGTTATATGGGGTTAATAGCTATTCCTAAATGTATATCGATTTCTCTGTCCAGGCAGTTTTAAAATAGGCAAGGGTAATGTAATAAATTGTAAGTAATACCCATAGATTACACGTATCGGAATAGTAAAGAAAGTTTAGTAAGATATTTTTTGTACTCGACGATTAAAATATGTGTATTAAGATTTCATAGAGAATACTGCAACGTCACTCTTTTCATAGTTGTAGTCCATGTTACTGTCGAAACAATCGAAATAACTACTTTTCGATACGCTCCAGACAACTAAAATAAATTCGACCAATCACGTGGCTGCTTTACTGAACTGTAATGAATTGGACCAATAGAATCGCTTTGATGTCGTACGCTCGTTGATGTCTTTTAAGATATCAACAAGCGTACGAGCGATGAGCTGCACTTCGTTTCAACAGTATCGAGTTTGTTTAATTAGTTCAGTTGACTCGTAGAAAATTAATTTTAATGAACTCGTACAAAAAGTATTGTTCACAATAGTGTTATAATCAAGCTTTTTAATCTCGTACCTTACTTAGGCCACTCAGCAAGCTTCGTGGCCTAAACACGGTACTCGACTAAAAAGCTCTCTATTATAACACGATTGTGAAAAATACTATTTAAGAACACTTCACTCGACTTTAACAATTCTGTACTGGGTTGGATCAAATCCCTAACGTATCAGGCGCTGTCTGTTCAATGCCAAATTATCGTGAGAGTATGTCCAAGAGCAATCTACATTTAAGATACTGCCAACAATACCTACGCCTACGCATCGCCTTGTGGGCGTCGAACTTGCTATTCTGCACTGATTAGGTACCTTGATGTACCTTATCTCCTACGCGATTCGTGCTATGACTCCAATACCTACGTTTGCAATGTACTTTTCTGTTCATCATTATCATTCTCGTGTTCAACTAGGAGCTCATTCTGTAGGCACTTAAAATTATCATGAGTAAGTAGGAGTACATTGTTGATATGCCCAGTATTTTTTTATCCAAATGGTTCATCTTTACTAATATTATAAAGATGAAATGTCTGTGAGATTGTAGTTTTGTAAAATTTAAGTTTGTATGTAATAGGTAATCTCAGGAACCGCTCATTTAAATTCAAAAATTCTTTCACCGCTTTTCAGGCTATATTGTATCCCGCGGGTTTGCCTGCGTTCTTTGCAATAAGCGGGCACCTAGTGTAATATAACTCTCGGCTACTGCGTCCCCAGTTTTAGGCTAGCACTTGGCTTGACACGCTGCCGTCTGTCTAGATTTGATCAGAGGGGTAATCACGTAACGTTCCGAACGCGCGTCGGTACAATTTATCTGTCAATTTTCCATATAAAAAGAGACATTTAGTCCTACCCGACGTTCGTACAATGCGTTACGTGATCGACCTACAGTTTAATTAATGAGTTTCTATAAAAAAAACATATTACCTAATATCCTATCCTATCCTATACTATTAAACGAGCAATATTTGTATATACTTATATATATTTGCAATCACGTTCTCGAAAACGGCTCTAACGATTTCGATGAAATTTGAAACACAGGGGTTTACGGGGGTGAGAAATCGATCTAGATAGGTCTCATGTCAGGGAAAATTGGTTTTCTCCGCATGTTCTACATTTTTACCCGAGCAGAGCTCGGTCACCCAGCAGGGACTATAAAACTTATTACCGTATTAAACATATAGAAAACCACCAAACCATTGTTTTTATGAAGTCAGTAGAAAATACAGTTGAATTCAGCAGAAATGTTGTTAAGCCGTGACTTACGTAGTTACTCAAAATGGTGTAGTTAGTCACGGGTGTGAACTTGGCTACGTTTCCAATAGGCGTTGGTCCAATGTCCGATGGAATAAAAGTAACGTTGAAAATGCCTATAGATGTTGACCAGCTTACGAGTATGCTTAGGCCTTATTAGGTACCCATAAAATCATGGCCGTCTGTTCCAACTATCCCGAGTTTACAATTGGGCTGGCTTGCTTTTGTTTTTTTCAACAAAGTTATGGGTGATTCTCCGAGTGTTCCAACCGCCGTCAGTCCGCTGCTCGCATTATTGTCAATGTACCGGCAAACTGGCATGGCATGTTCAGGTATAATATTATTAACGAGTCCAGGACTACTACCAATTTATTGGGAAAGGGGATTCAAATCTGCAAGAACTTTGACAACAATGCGAGCAGCGGACTGACGGCGGTTGGAACGTTTGTAGAATCACCCTTATGCTTCGACATTGTTTGTAAAATATTAATGCATGAGTACGTGGGAGTTAACCGCTAGGAGAATGACGACGTGGGAGCAAATGTAATATGAATGTAGCTGGATAAAGATAACGTTACAAGGAACGTATAATAGATTTGCATATCTCAAACTAGTTATTCAAGTTGTACAATAAATAACCAAGGCTATACTCCATCCATATGATATAACACATATATTGCCTATATAGATATTATGTAGCCAATGTGTTAGGTGCTAACTTCAGGACTGGTAAATATCCACACATTTTAACAGAAAGGGATAAATTCATGTCTTTATATTTCAAAACCTTCTGGCAAATGTTCAGGATGGAATACCGGCCCAGATGTTTTTATCTTGTTCGATACCCATCCAAGACCCATGATCCACATATGAGTCATACGTCTACGAGCGAGTTCCGCTACGAGACGGAAAAATGTTACTACACGCTACGGCGGCGTAGCACTCGGCCGAATGAGTTAATTGGACAGAGGCGAAACTTCAATATGTGTACTCGTATTACTTTTAAGTCTACCTGCTTGACATGATGGGCCATAAATGAGCGAACTATTCATCGACAAACAAAGTAAGTACATGGAACGAACGATAATCTTACCATACACGAAATTAATATAAACACGTCATCAGGGGCGTTAAGCTGAATATCCTCAACACCTCCAACACCTCGCATACTTGACAACTAGGTGACAAATGCATGAAAACACAGTTTTCCACATCTGGGGTGAATATTGGCCCTTAAGCCTGAACCAAGCCTGAATCACACTGGTTCGGCCTGCGGGGCGGTCAATAGTAAACTTGGCAGTTATTGTCAAATTTACTTTTGACCGCTACCGCAGGCCGCGCCTGTCTGTCACAGGCTTAACACTGGCGCAGCCTTAGATATACGGGATAGTTTTGTGAAATCTGCATATGACGTACCTAATTTAAGATTTTACAGATGTTTGAAATTGAGAGATGGGTCGAAATTCCACTCATCTTTCTATGACTTAAATACACTACCTACCCGTAATACCATTTTTTCCGATAACCAGTGAAGATTATTTTAATTTGTCGTTATATTCACGGTGACCACAATCATCGCAGCCAAAAAAGGTTTCGTTGAGCCCCACACCACAAACACTACTTACAGATAGGTACGTTTAGAGAAAAGTAATTAGTAGAAGTCGGAAACAATCCTCTCAGTTTCAACATTTCCCTATTTGTGTAGACTAATTAGTTCAGCCACATTAGAATACGCAATGAGTGATTAGTGAACATAATACATACATATAGGTACCACTTATAGTACTTATACGGTTGGTAATGGTTAATCTCTGGCTACAAAGTTACAAACTTTACCTCTTTACAATATTAGTATGGATAAAGTGCTTAGGTACTAATTTAAGGCTTATCTAGTATAGAACTATGGTTATAAAATAATCGTTACTAAGCACACATATTACACTGTATTTAGGGTGATTCTGGGCTCATGATCCGGAATGACCAAAACCGAATAAGATGCTTTTGCTGAACAAAATTTCCCATGAGACCAACTACTAAATCGCAAAACTACGTAGGTACACCGCACTCTGACCAAGATTTTAAATTGGCTTGCTCAGTTACATCTTAAACTGAATCTGAGTAAAACCAAGCTCATTCAGTTTAGAAACTATAAGACTATTCAGATATCATTAAATGTATCAGTAGCAGGTACTTCACTGGAAGAACTGAGCAGTGAAAGGTTCCTAGGAGTTTAGATAGATTGTAGCGACCACAGTACACACACATACACATTTCAGCAATAGTAAACCGCATTAACCTCCCTCGCCGAAGTCGGTTAAACTTGAACTTGTGCGCGCCGGTGTACACGCAGCGACTGCGTTGCAGGCTGTACATGCAAAGGCCGGCGCCCGCGTCGACGCGGCGCGGCCGGCAGTCAGATATCAATCGCGACAACAAATCTACGTTTCTTGTGCTCGCCTAACCTGTGCTTACAGCTTCGCTTTGCTTTCGCTATAAACTATAATCCTGTGACTTTTCTTCTGTTCTTGTGCTTGTGACTTTCGTTCGCGTGTGTTTGCGTCTAGTGTTAATATTAAGCTATATACATTCTATGTGGAACCCTAATTAAATAGTGTGTTGTTAATTTGGACGTATCATTTTACTCACCGTTAGGGTACCTATATTGGTGACCCCGAGTTTGGACAATTTACGCAGCAGGAATGTCGGATACGGAGAAGGACGTGAGTCGGGTACTGTTACCCAAGCCGGGAGCGGCACCAACGCCATCAACGTCATCAACGGCATCGACGGTAACGGTCGGCGAGAAAAGCGACGTGTGCAAAGTAGGTGTACGGGTGCCGCCATTTTGGCCAGAGGAGCCGGAATTATGGTTCACGCAGATGGAAGGTCAATTTATGATCTCTGGAATAACGGCCGATGCAACGAAGTTTTACTATGTGATAAGCCAGCTGGAGCATCAATACATATTAGAAGTGAAAGATGTCATTAATTCGCCACCAGCGCAAAATAAGTACCTCAAATTAAAAACAGAACTTATTTCACGGCTATCGGCGTCGCAGGAGAAGAAGCACCGCGAATTATTAATGCACGAGGAGTTAGGTGACAGAAAGCCGTCGCAGTACTGGAGACGTTTGAAAACGCTTGCCGGCGGGTACGTATCGGATGAGTTTTTAAAAACCGTTTGGTCATCGCGGCTGCCACATAACCTGCAAACCGTTATAGCGTCGCAGCCGACTTTGAGCGTGGATGTGTTAGCGGACCTGGCGGATAAAGTGTACGATATTGCACCCATGGCAACACAAGTTTTTGCGGTCGGCGATCAAACAAAAAACAGGTCAGATAAACCTACTAGTAGTGGTAGTGGCAATAGCGATTTGGTGCATGATTTAGCCTACCAAATGTCAGAGCTGCGCAAGGAAGTCGCGTCATTGAGGGCTCAATTTGATTCGCAACCGCATGGCTCGCATGACCGCTCGCGATACCGATCACAGCACAGGGACAGGTCGCAATCTAGAGGCCGTCGACGTTCGACATCGAGGCCACGAAACGATTCGTACTGCTTTTATCACAACAGGTTCGGGTCCAAAGCAAATAGGTGCACGACGCCCTGCACGTATGCGTCGGAAAACTCCAGCGGCAGCCGGAAGTAGCGGCCAACGACTGCCAAGCCATACCGGGCCGCCTGTTTGTCATGGATCGGACGTCCAAGAAGCATTTTTTAATTGACACCGGATCTGACCTATGCGTGTACCCCCGCTCTGCAGTTGGAGAGCAGCGTACGAAATCCAGCTATCAGCTTTTCGCCGCTAACGGTACGGTGATACCCACCTACGGCTCGGTACAACTACAACTGAACTTGGGACTGCGGCGCGCATTCACGTGGAAATTCGTGGTGGCGGACGTGTCTAAACCAATTATTGGCGTCGACTTCCTGTCTTTTTATAATTTATTAATAGATTGCAGGAATCACCGCCTCATTGACAGCCTGACAACACTCTCCATCAACGTGCCAGTCCAGAAGCCATTGGAAGCTATCACGTCCATCAAGGCAGTGGCAGGAGAGTCGAGGTACCATCAGACCTTGCGGGAGTACCCAGACATCACGCGCCCTGCCGGAACACACAAGGTACCTAAGCATAATACGGTGCATCACATCCGTACGACGTCTGGCCCACCTGTTACCGGTCGTCCGCGACGCCTGCCACCAGATCGGCTGAAAATAGCTCAAAAAGAGTTTGAGGATATGCTGGCAAATGGAACAGCTCGCAGGTCAGAGAGCTCGTGGTCATCTCCGTTGCATCTCGCCCCTAAAAAAGACGACGGCTGGAGACCCTGCGGTGATTACAGAGCCTTAAATGGCTATAAGGCATATCCAGGACTTCACACACCAGTTGAGCGGAAGCGCGGTGTTCTCCAAGCTTGATCTCGTGAAAGCATACAACCAGATCCCGGTTTTTGTCGACGATATCCCCAAGACAGCGATCACAACTCCCTTCGGCCTCTTCGAATTCACAAATATGACGTTTGGGTTAAGGAACGCGGCCCAGACGTTCCAGCGCTTCATTGACGAAGTCCTGGCCGACCTCCCATTTTGCTACGGGTACTTGGATGACCTATTGGTGTTCTCAGCAGATGAAAATCAGCACAACGAGCACCTTCGCCAGCTGTTCCAGAGGCTATCAGATTATGGCATGCTTATCAACACAGCGAAGTGTGAGTTTGGCGTGTCCACAATCACATTCCTGGGTCACGAGGTGAGCGCCAAGGGTTTACAACCGCTACCAAGTAAGGTCCAGGCTATACAAGAGTTCCCTATGCCTAAGACGGTAAAGGAACTGCGAAGGTTTTTAGGTATGTACAATTTTTACCGTCGATTCATACCTGGTGCATCAGCAATTCAAGCCCCTCTAAACACCGTCCTATCAGGAAGTAAGAAGAGAGGTTCAGAAGCCATCACAATGACTAGCGAGATGTTAGAGGCATTCAGTGCCTGCAAGTCGAGCCTGTCGAAGGCAGCTATGTTAGCTCACCCGAGTCAAGACGCAGAGCTGGCATTACAAACAGACGCCTCAGAGTTGGCTATAGGAGCAGTCCTCCAGCAGCGCGTACAAGGCAGCTGGGAGCCCCTCGCGTTCTTTTCAAGACGGCTAAAGCCAGCACAAAAGAACTATAGTCCATATGATCGTGAGTTACTCGCGATATACGATGCTATACGGCACTTCCGACATATGCTCGAAGCGAGGTTATTTGTCATTTACACTGACCACAAACCCTTGACGTTTGCCTTCTCATCTCGTCGTGACAATTGCTCCCCGAGACAGTTCCGATATCTGGACCTGATATCCCAATTCAGCACAGATATCCGGTTCGTGGCTGGAAAGGAAAACGTGGTAGCAGACGCTCTCTCAAGGATCGAGGCGATTTCAGTACCCATTAACTACGAGGCTCTTGCACATTCCCAAGATTCAGATCCTGAGTTGCAAGACTTTCTCAAGAATGGCACAGCACTGAAATTACAACGAGTAGAGACACCAGGCACAAACGCAGAAGTTTACTGTGATGTCTCCACTGCTAACCCTCGGCCTTACATTACTACGGCCTTTCGACGAACAGTATTTGACGCAGTGCATAACCTGAGCCATCCGGGCGCAAAAGCTACGGCAAACCTGGTGTCACAGAGATTCGTTTGGCCGGGAGTGAAAAGAGACAGCCGAAGATGGGCGCAAGAATGCAATGACTGCCAAAGAAATAAGATATCACGTCATATCACCTCTCCACTAACTCCCATTCCTATTCCCAGTAATCGTTTCTCCCATGTCCACATGGACATCGTAGGGCCCTTACCAAGTTCTTCTGGTTTCAGATACTGCCTCACAGCCGTCGACCGTTTTACACGATGGCCTGAGGCGTATCCTATCGCCGACATCACTGCAGAGACCTGCGCCCGCACATTCATTGCGGGCTGGGTCGCACGCTTCGGTTGCCCGACGAAGATTACCACTGACAGGGGCCGGCAGTTCGAGTGTGATCTGTTCCGCAGCATCACACGCATCCTGGGCGCAGAGCACCGGCCTACTACCGCCTACCATCCTGCCTGCAATGGCATGGTAGAGCGTCTACGCCGCCAGCTGAAAGCCGCAATCAGGTGCCACACGAGCACACACTGGGTCGAAGTACTTCCGCTTGTCCTGCTGGGTATCCGCAGCTCGTGGAAGGACGACATCAAAGGTTCAGCAGCAGAGCTAGTATATGGCGAGCCCCTACGCCTGCCAGGAGAGTTCTTCACCCCATCCAAAGACACGATCCTGGATGTCACAAGCTTCGCAGCACGCCTGCGGCACCACATCGCGAAGCTCACACCAGAACCAGTAAGTTGGCACTCTCAAAAGACGTTTTACGTGCCCAAAAGTCTGTCTACTGCTGAGTACGTTTTCCTCCGCCAAGATGCCGTCAGAAGGTCACTAGAGCCGCCATACACGGGCCCATACAAGTTCTTGGAGCGGGGAACTAAAACCCTAAAGCTGGACATCCAAGGAAGACACTCCACAGTATCAGTCGACAGAGTGAAGCCAGCCTACATGGCTAAAGAAAGCACCTCGACCGATACGAACAAAACGGTTCAAGAAACCCCGGCTAACTCTAGCGATAGGAACAACACGGTTCAAGAAACCCCAGCTGCGGTGCCAGAAAGAAGAACGCGCAGTGGCAGACTTGTTCGCTTTCCAGATTACTATCGACCGTAGCAAGCAACGGTCTCGGCGGGGGAGTAGTGTAGCGACCACAGTACACACACATACACATTTCAGCAATAGTAAACCGCATTAACCTCCCTCGCCGAAGTCGGTTAAACTTGAACTTGTGCGCGCCGGTGTACACGCAGCGACTGCGTTGCAGGCTGTACATGCAACGGCCGGCGCCCGCGTCGACGCGGCGCGGCCGGCAGTCAGATATCAATCGCGACAACAAATCTACGTTTCTTGTGCTCGCCTAACCTGTGCTTACAGCTTCGCTTTGCTTTCGCTATAAACTATAATCCTGTGACTTTTCTTCTGTTCTTGTGCTTGTGACTTTCGTTCGCGTGTGTTTGCGTCTAGTGTTAATATTAAGCTATATACATTCTATGTGGAACCCTAATTAAATAGTGTGTTGTTAATTTGGACGTATCATTTTACTCACCGTTAGGGTACCTATAAGATTCCCATCTAAATTGGAAGGCTCATATTGACCAAGTAAATAAGAAAATTTCTAGTAACTGCTAATGTCTTGTCGGAAACTTGCTCCGAAAATAGAGTAATTAGTTACTGACCTACGAAATAAGTTTCTGGGGAAACTCTGTGAATGTAAATAAAACATTTGTACTCCAAAAAGATGTCTTAAAACGATCTTTCGTTGAAACCCAGATATTCTTTTCGGGAAGTATTTCGACAAAAACACTTTCTCACTGTAAATTCATACTAGAAGTAAGCCTGTTTGTAAAAAAACAACCAAGTTACTTCACTACATTCACTGCTACTAAGACAAACGTTTTCGAGCACAGTACAAACATGATATTAGATTGCCAAAGACAAATACTTCCATTTATAATAAAAGTACACTTAAAACGGCAATCCGAGTGTTTTATCAGCTCCCGACTAATAATAACTAATAAGGCTTTGCAAGGAAACTCTTTAAAGGCAAAATTAAAAAGATGGCTCATTCAAAAAACATTCTATAGCCTTAGGACCGATTTTTCAACCCCCAGATAAAACATATCTGTCAGATAAATGATGCGCTGTCCTTTTCTTTTATATGTCTGGGGAAAAGTATAGTGACAGATACATTTATCTGGTGATTTAAAAACCGGCCCTTAAAGAGTTTTCTGAATATACTTCAATAGATACTGGTACATATACATACATACTTAACTGGATGTCCCTTAGTAATTTTATGTCTAGTAAGAAATATTGTTATAGTCTATAAGCTGATGGAATTGCATGCTCTACAGGGTAACTGTTGAAAATACACTGCAAATTGTATCAAAAATCAAAATCAAAATCAATTATTTATTCTGCAAATAGGCCACAAGGGCACTTTTACATGTCAAATGGTATTCTACAATATAATATTAATAATATTACACAATAATCATTTTAAAATTGCAGATTTTAACCAATTAGTACCTAAATGGTTAACAAACTAAATGTCACTAAATGAAAACTAAAAAAATCCAAAATTGTAAAATATTATCAAATACATTCGATATAAGGTCTGTATCAGAATTAACAATAAATTTATGATATTAATTTAGTACCCCAGAGATGTATAATGTCTCTGAGCATCCAAATACAATTAATAATTATGATCTACATATGTACATATGTACCAACACAGTTTGCAATAAATATATTCTTTCAAAAAAAACAGCTATTCCATACATTAACTCTCACTTAACTCACAGAAATCACAGTTAACTTTTAATTGGCTCTTATTTTTTGCGATTTCATGGTTGGTCCCATGAGAAAAGTTGTTCAGTGTGACCATCTTATTCGCTTTTGGTAATTCCGGATCATGACCCTGAAATCACCCAGTATAGTGTAATTTATGAACATTGTACAAGCTTTGCTTAGTTTGGGACTAGGTTGATTTGTGTAAGATTGTCCGCAAATATTTATTTATTAATTTATTTTATTTATTGCTCATTTGAACTCGTGTACTGCCACTCACTAAGACCGCGTTAGCTGTCAAGCGATTATTGCGTTTCCCGCCACCATCGCCGCCTGCCATAGTCACGAAGGTCAATCACGTAACGCATTGTAAGCGCGTCAGATAGATCCAAATGTCACTTTTTATATGGAAAATGACAGTGAAATTGGCCTAACGCGCGTTCGGAACGTTACGTGATTAGGTACCCCTCTGAAAGCTAGCGCAGCGCGGCGTGACGCATTACACCTATGCGTCAACGAGGCCTATAATAATTCCTATTGTTCCCGCAGCGCATGCCATTTGACATTATCTCAGGTAGTGTTGGCTAGGCTGAGCTAACTAACACCCACGTCATCTAGCCTATTTGGCAACGAATTCTGCGAAATGCTGTACGGGTTTGTAATTAAATGAATCACGACACTGCATGCAAGCATTATTAAAATTTTAGAACACTGAAATCATATCTACTGCGTTGCCTTAACACAAAATAGGTACAACAATAACCTCTACTTGGACAGGCAATTATATATCTACACTAACTCGACGAAATATGTATTGGCATCGACTGTACCGCTATATGTTTAAACCAGTTATGTAGGTATTATTTTCACCGGGGCTTGGAACAAATGACAGCGGTAATCGCAGTAAAACTTTACGTTTTAATGGTAAAAACGGTACTGATATGAGAGTTATCCACTACTCTTCTATGAAAATAATTTATAAGTGCGTTGGTGTCAGTACACCAAAAACAAACCTTCAGGGTTCGAAATCCATCAGCCATTCCGTAAATTTGAGTTTTGTCTTAAATGTCAACTCGATTTGTTAATTTACAATATCTTTAGCGTTTTTTTTATTGATGTTTAAAGAGTCCCGCAGTAAGCTCGATTCTCCATATAAATAAACGCTTTCATTTTACATTCTCATTTTAAAACGACTAACTAGTTTGCTCTGAAACTTTACTTAGAATAAGTTAAGTACCATCCAGGTCTGTAATTAGTTCATGTAGCTTCAGATAACATAGTAAAAAAATATAGCAAATTTAAGTTTTTTATACAAAACTTGTTTTTGCTGTATTTTGTTTGTTTTATAAACTGGACCCATATAAACAAATTACATACCTAGTATTAATCTAAATTATATACCGGGGACTCTTAACGTCGCGAGTCGAAGGCAAACATAGCCACAAACAAAGACAACATAGACAAACATAGTTGAATGGTTAAGGTAATAAATAATTTACTTTAAAAACAAAGTTTTAACCGACTTCAATTCAGTACTCCGCCAAGCCACATGAACATTGCCACATTTCTTTTGCAATTTCCCACATGAACTGATTTCCGAGAGCAAATTCGTTGATTATTAGAGAAAAAAACCAAATCACTGTATGTGAGCCGATAATATTTGAGGACTTCCGTCGATTCCTCAAGGATCTCAGAATTACCCTTGGCACTTCATTGTTTGCTTTTTCAACGAAATCATATCAGAATCTGTGACGTACTTTTATAGTTTGAAGTACATCATTAAGAAGTTCCACAAGCCATCTGTGGTCTTCATCATCACTTCCACCATCACCAAATTGGAATGACTATAATTCCACGTTGTCAGCATAGAGGTTGCTACGGGTATCACAGAACGCAGATAATGTTCATGCGTTGACACTATGTTGTCTTTATGAAAAAATGTTTCGTCAGGTGAATGTCACTGTGTCCACGGATATCGATTTATTAATATTTTATGTATCTTGGAAGTTTGCAGCAATTTGATTCCAAGAAAACTTATTACTTTTCTTTAACCGTTGTGTGCAAGTGTTATCGAGACACGGGGTAAGTGATTTCTTTACATTTCTAACGGCTTAACATTTGACTTGTGCTCAAGATGAATTTTCGTGGGTTCACGTCCTGTGTTACGTTGTTCACAGCCTTTGAGACACGCCCTTTTGGATAGGGATTCAACATCCCACACTCAAGCGATTTCCGAAATCTTATTTGGCGCATTGCGCTGGAACGGACAGCTGTTTTCACATCGTCCCTCATCGTCTGCGTGGTCTAGCGTCCGCATAGTGCCACTAGTTTTACTGAGCTCCTACGTACGCCAGTTCGAGCCTCAACGAGGATAAATATTTTTGTATTTTTATTTCTTTGGTTTTTGTTTTATTTAAGGTTGTTCCTATTTCGCCCTTTGTTTGGTTTTTTTCATTTTGTTTAATTTAATTTCACAACTTGTTCTTTTCCGTATTTTATAAATATAATTGTCACAAAGTGGTTGCTCAATTATTTATTCACCTTCGCAGCATAAGAACCAGAATCATTTCATTGGCGCCCACAGGGTTGATGAAGGTTGAGCACGCACTATTTAAATGTTTTTGTACGTAGGTAGTTGCTTTTTATAACGCGCTAAGATTTTAATTTAAGTTTTTTTCTCTTATTTGTGTAAAGCTTTTGTTTGTTGGTCTTTAAACATGGACGTGAATTTTCTTTTGAAGGATGAGCTCATGTTTGAACTCGCTTGCAGGGGCGTGTATGATGTGGAAACAGTAGCTCCGATGCGTAGAATTCTTAGAGAAATTATTAAGAAGGAATCGAGTGGTGTTTGTTCTATTGAGTTTAAGGTACCAAAGAGCTGCATTGAGAACCCCCTGTCAGAGATAATCACTTGCGAGTCTAAATTTAAATCACTGTCTGCTGCACTCGGTGAGATTACGGACGGGACCGATCGTTCCAACTTTAGTAGGATTTGTACTCGCCTCGCTCATTTGTTAGGTCGCATTAAATTGGTTATTCCGACAGAACTAGGCCTCATAGAAAAACACTTGTCTATATTGAATAAAATCCAGGAGGCTACTGCTAGAATGCAAACATTGGAAAATGTGGATGAAGAGGATGATGAGTGTATTTCAGAGCGCGACAAAGAAATTTTGCATAAATCGCTGGGTGAGGAAGCCTCGAGTATAATAGACAATCTGGAGCAGGAAAAGATGTCCGATGTTAAGTTTTCATACAAACCAATTGTAGGGTTAGGTACGGCCCCACTAGTGGGGTCTGAGCTAGGCAATAGGTGCGGTCAGTCAGAGACTTTACAGCCTCCGTTATTCAAGGACAGTGATTTAAGACGTTCACAACATCAGCGTACTTCAACCCTTGATGTGGATGTCAAGAAAAGGAAATTGGTCCCAATTAAGGACTGGGGCATAAAATTTAATGGTAAGGGGACTTTGAGCATCAATGCGTTCCTAGAACGGGTCGTGGAGTTAAAAGATGCTCGCAACGCCACTGAAACCGACTTATTTCGTTACGCTATTGACCTATTTGAGGATGACGCTCTGATTTGGTTCCGTGCTAATCGTGACAGAGCCTCCTGCTGGGATGAGCTAGTACGGCTCCTGATTAGTTCATTTCAAAGTCCATTTTATGAGGAAGAATTATTGGATGAGATAAAGAGGCGCACTCAGAGTAAACATGAAAACGTACAGATTTACATGTCTGTGATGCAGAACATGTTCAATCGCTTACCCACCAGGTTATCAGATCAACAGAAGCTGGCCATTCTGTTGAGAAACATCCAACCAGTTCTTCAAAGAGCGGTGTGTAGAGACCATTTTAACACGATATCAGAATTGGTTGAAGTTTTAAGGGTTATTGAAAGAACGAACGTCAATTGCGAGAACTTTCAAGAGCCCTGCCAGGGTCGGTGTGTTGTCGAGCCCGATCTAGCATTCCGTGGCAAGGAGATTAATGCTTTGAATCGGAACCCCAATATGCAGGGTATAAGGATGACAGCCACGATGAGATGCTGGAATTGCCGAAACACTGGGCACGTTTTCAGAGAATGTCCAGCTGAAAAGCAAAGGGTATTCTGTTACAAATGCGGGAAATTTGGATCTACGGTTAAGAAATGCCCTTGCAGCAATTCGGGAAACGCCAATTCGGAAGGCAAACCTGCCGAACTCCTTCCGAAATAAATTATATTGATAATGATTGGCAGGCCTGGCTGGCGGTAATTCACTCCTTCTTTGAGTCAGGGGAGATTAACAGAATTGAAACTAAGCCTCAGGATAAACGCTATTATGTTTCCTTCAAGATTTTAGGGAAAACATTTTCAGGGCTTTTGGACTCGGGCGCAACTATTTCGGTGATTTCAGAGGGTTTTCACACGCGGTTGATGTCTTTTGGTATGCAGGCGGAGAACATACCTCAGCAGTGTCTGTCTACCGCCGATGGCACACGTCATACCGTTGACTCTGTTGTTTATCTGCCCATAGAATCCTTTGGAAAATACAAAGTTATTAAATGTCATGTTATGAAACAACTAAACCACGAGGTTATCCTAGGCATGAACTTCTTCGAGCAGTTTGGGTTAGAAATCAACTGCGGCTGCGATCATACAGACATATTGAGCAGCGAAGATATTGCGGAGTTCAGCTCGCCTAATCCAGTTATTTCTAGAGATGAGTTAACGCCGGGGCAAAAAACGTCCTTAGACTTGATTATCAAGGAAATGCGTGAGCAAATAGGCACGGGTATTGGTAGAACACACTTGATTGAGCACCATATTGAAACGGAAAATCATTTACCTGTGTGCCAGAGGCAATATCCGTTCGCTCCCCCCATAATGAAAGAATTAGAAGCTGAGATAGAAGAAATGTTAGCTAACGACATCATTGAACCATCTCACAGTTCTTGGCGCTCTCCGGTCCTCCTGGTTAAAAAAGCATCGGGTAAAAACAGACTGTGCCTAGACAGTAGGCAACTAAACAAAGTTACCAAGAAGGATTCATATCCTCTACCCAGAATATCTGTGATACTAGACAGTCTAAGGAATGCTCGTTACCTGTCCACCATAGATCTGCGTTCAGCATTCTGGCAAATACCGTTAGAGGAATCTAGCAAAGAAAAAACGGCTTTCGGTATAAGTGGAAAAGGGCTTTTCCAATTTAAGGTTATGCCGTTTGGGTTGTGTAATGCTTCCCAAACTCAACAACGTTTCATGGATAGGTTATTTCCACCGGAATACGAAGGAAAGATATTCACTTACCTGGATGACATAGTCATTTGCAATAGTAGTTTTGAAGAGCATCTTTCCTCGTTAAAATGGGTCATAGACCAATTGAAGATGGCTGGTTTGACAGTTAATACGGAAAAATGTGAGTTTGCACGGTCTTCACTCAGATATCTGGGTTATCTGGTAGATAAAGAGGGTTTAAGGACAGATCCAGATAAAGTGAGTGCGATACTTAACTATCCACGGCCAGAAACATTTACGGAATTAAAGCGGTTTATTGGTATGGCTAGTTGGTATAGGCGGTTTGTTGAGAATTTTGCCATGGTGGCCGCGCCTTTACATGAACTTACGAAAGGTGGGAAAAAGGGCAAGCGTATAGTTTGGAACATTGAGGCGGAGAATGCGTTCACGAATTTAAAAACAGCCTTGACCTCAACCCCGGTTTTGAGTGTTCCGGATTTCAGCCAGGAATTTTCTGTGCAGTGCGATGCGTCGAACAGAGGAACAGGTGCGGTTTTGTTTCAGAAGAGTGAGGGAGTTGAAAGGCCGATCGCCTATACCAGTTCTAAACTTACGGATAGGGAGAGAAATTATTCAGCGTCTGAGAGGGAGTTATTAAGCGTCCTTCACGCAGTAGAAAAATTCAGGCCATATGTTGAGGGAAGTCACTTCAAAGTAATTTCTGATCATAGTGCTTTGCAGTGGCTTCACAAAAACAAAGATCCACACGGCCGACTAGCTAGATGGGCCATGCGTCTGCAACAGTTTGACTATGAAATAGTTTTTCGCAAAGGCAAGCAGAATGTTGTTCCAGACGCGTTGTCAAGAGCTTTGAACGCAGAAGACGTAAATGTGTTGGAAATCAGGGCAGAAAATAAAGATGACTGGTATAAGGCACAGGAAGAGAAGGTACTAAGCGGATCGCATTCGGAAGATTGGCAGCTTAGTCAGGACCGACTTTGGAAATACTTGAAGCTGAAGCAATTTCCAGAGGAAAAATATAACTGGAAATTGGTAGTTCCAGAATCGCTTAGAAGCCAGGTTTTTAATGAATGTCATGATGATCCGACCGCGGGTCACTTTGGTGTCAAGAAAACAGTAAATAGAGTTAGGCAACACTACTTTTGGCCCTCCCTCATTAGCGACGTTAAACTTTATGTCAGAAAATGTGAGGTCTGCGCCAGCCATAAACCATCACAGTTACCTCCAAGTGGCATGATGGGGCGACAAAGAGAAGTGTCGGGGCCATTTCAGGTTGTATCAGTAGACCTAATGGGTCCATTCCCACGTTCTAAGCAGGGTAATACTATGTTATTAGTGCTTTCATGCTGGTTCAGCAAGTTTTCTCTGCTATTCCCTTTACGCACAGGTAAAGCATCTAACATTGTTAAAATTTTAGAAGAACAAGTAATATTAGTTTATGGCTCCCCGGATGTAATTATTTGTGACAATGGAAAACAATTTGTAGCCAACCAGTTTAAGGAGATGGCAGAGAACTATGGCGTAGACTTGTGGTATACACCTTATTATCATCCTCAGGCGAACCCGACAGAGAGAGTGAATAAGGTCATCGGAACAGCCATAGCCTGTTATGTGAGGGATAATCATAGGGATTGGGATAAGTACATCCATCACATTGCACATGCCATAAGAACTTCGGTTCATGAGGTAACGGGAAAGACGCCATCTTATCTGTTCTTTGGGCGAGAGACCTCTGTTCTAGGTAACAAATGCGGGCATTTTCAGGAGGAGGTTCCGCTGAAATGCAATAGAGAGGGTTTTGAGTCTTATTTAAAGTCAAGAAATGAAATCTACGCTGACATTAAAGAGAGGTTGAGAAGAGCACATGAGGAAAATTCCAAGCAATATAACAAACGACGGCGTATTTGTGAGTATCGGGAAGGAGATATGGTTTGGAAACGCACCAAATTCCTATCAAATGCTGCGAAAGGATTCATGTCTAAATTGTCACCGAAGTTCGAGAAAGCCATCGTTGCTAAGAAGTTATCGACAGACGTCTATAAATTAGTTAGTGTCAGAGGCAAAGACTTGGGCAAATGGCACTCATCGGACCTAAAGCGCATGTTATGAATCCGGGGCGGATTCTTCTGAGGAGAGGGGATATTGGAATGACTATAATTCCACGTTGTCAGCATAGAGGTTGCTACGGGTATCACAGAACGCAGATAATGTTCATGCGTTGACACTATGTTGTCTTTATGAAAAAATGTTCCGTCAGGTGAATGTCACTGTGTCCACGGATATCGATTTATTAATATTTTATGTATCTTGGAAGTTTGCAGCAATTTGATTCCAAGAAAACTTATTACTTTTCTTTAACCGTTGTGTGCAAGTGTTATCGAGACACGGGGTAAGTGATTTCTTTACATTTCTAACGGCTTAACATTTGACTTGTGCTCAAGATGAATTTTCGTGGGTTCACGTCCTGTGTTACGTTGTTCACAGCCTTTGAGACACGCCCTTTTGGATAGGGATTCAACATCCCACACTCAAGCGATTTCCGAAATCTTATTTGGCGCATTGCGCTGGAACGGACAGCTGTTTTCACATCGTCCCTCATCGTCTGCGTGGTCTAGCGTCCGCATAGTGCCACTAGTTTTACTGAGCTCCTACGTACGCCAGTTCGAGCCTCAACGAGGATAAATATTTTTGTATTTTTATTTCTTTGGTTTTTGTTTTATTTAAGGTTGTTCCTATTTCGCCCTTTGTTTGGTTTTTTTCATTTTGTTTAATTTAATTTCACAACTTGTTCTTTTCCGTATTTTATAAATATAATTGTCACAAAGTGGTTGCTCAATTATTTATTCACCTTCGCAGCATAAGAACCAGAATCATTTCAAAATTTATGATTATCGGGTGTAAATACACGAGTTTATATAAAATACCGAAATTACTACACGCGTGCCTAAATATTTGAGGAGTTCCCTCAATTCCTCATGGTTCCCATCATCCAACTAGGTTTTGAAAACAATGGGACCAATCTGGAAGCATATACTTTCAATTAAAAAAAGAATTGTACGAATTGGCTCATAAATGACGGAGTTCTGAGGTAACAAAGATTTAAAAAAAATACATCCGAATTGAGAACATTCTCCTTTTTTTTGAAGTCGCTTAAAAAGTGAATGGTTTCGCGATATTGAGTTCCGTTTCTGTATAAG
The DNA here is from genome assembly GCA_963854355.1 of Epinotia brunnichana. Lineage (NCBI taxonomy): Eukaryota > Metazoa > Arthropoda > Insecta > Lepidoptera > Tortricidae > Epinotia > Epinotia brunnichana. The sequence continues at coordinate 19,973,665 of OY977936.1, read as the reverse complement.
AGGCGAACCCGAAATCATTTTATAAGGCCTACAAATTGTATATTAGATAGCTGTATCTCCACTAGCGGACGTATGGCGCGACATTCTCGTTTAACGACAATGCTCCTTAAATTAAGATTAAAAAATCATTTTATAACACCTACAAATTATGTATTAGATAGCTGTATCTCCACTAGCGGACGTATGGAGCGACATTCTCGTTTAACGACCAAGCTCCTTAAAATAAGATTAAAAAAACATTTTATAAGGCCTACAAATTGTGTATTAGATAGCTGTATTTCCACTAGCGGACGTATACAGCGACATTCTCGTTTAACGACCAAGCTCCTTAAATTAAGATAAAAAAAGAACCGTATCAATAGCCTTCACCACGGTTTCACAAAGGGGTTAAAAAGGAACGTTTTTCCTCTGACGAGGTGTTTTACATTCAGATTGTTTGCGCACCCCTCCCGAACCACTGCGTAAATCAATTAGGGACGAGCCTGCTCTGTGCCACGGTAAACAACATCGAACCGAGCCGTCTACAAAATTATAACAACGCACATCTCATTCGTACGTGGAAAAGTTTGCTCTTTTTGATTGGAAGAATACACCGCGCTAAAGCCAGCAAGGAGTAAAAACTGTTAAGTAAATAAGACACAGGAAACTAGAGTTCTCAGCACAGAACATTTATAATTGTAAAAAAAAGTTACTAAACTGGATAAGCAACCTAGATTATAATGATACGGAAAACATACTTACCTAATAATATATATTATAGTGTTAATTAGTACTTAAGTAAATGGATATAAATCATAACACAATAATACCATCACATCATACTAAGCACACAAATGCACCCACGCACGCACCCACACACACAAACACACACAAAAATCGTCACGTCAAATATTCGGAATTTCATACTTACTTTAGCTTTGTCATATATTATAACTATTTTTGGAAGAGCGAGCCCTCCTGACACAGGTTCACCACACCTAATACTCAATTTTCTGTAATATAGAGGATATAGAGGAGGACTCAACCATAATGTATTTACCAACTAAGGTTTGTATGTCAATAAATTATTGTAAGTGTAGTTGTAAATTGTAAGTAAACCATAAGTGCGAGTTGAGCGACATTATGTCAGCTGCAAACGTGAGCGTGAGAAACAGCTGCAGCCGCATACACTCTTCTACGTTCGGGGGTTTAAGGTGTCTGAGTAGGTAACAATCATCCAAAATTACAAACGTTTGCAATTATACTATGTTATGAGTAGAAAGTGAAAAACTATATTATGGTTTTCAATACTTGTGTGAATGTTGCTCTTGTAAATAAGAGTCATGGGCAATTAATTACTATTCTTCTTGCCACCGACCTTGTATAAAAAAAAATGAATACATCAAAAAAGTTTCTCTGACTGTACAGTTGAGTTCTCTAATATCTATACAGACAACATTTTAAAACATATGTATAATGTCAGTAACTATGAAGACTGTGTATAGATTTTTTGAAAGGTTGCCTGTACATGGAAGGGTTCCGTAACAAAATAGCGTATATTCAGAAACTAGTGTCATTTATTATGCCTTATTATTTGAACTTGTTGTGTACGTTTGTTTTCGGGAGGAAATTAATAGTAGATTGTTAACCGAGGGTTGAAAGCCAGCCATTTGAGATGATTAATTTATCATAATTGAAAAAAATAAAGCACGATAATTATCAACAAATTTTAAATGTCAATACAATTTATGAAACTGTGGCTGTACAGGTTTCTGCTGTTCGTTTTTTTATACGTTTCATCCCTAGGAGCGACATGCATCACAACCCTGTTGAGATTAGTACATTGTTTAACGAGGGGCGTAAGAGGAATATTGCAAACGAGAGTCTATCAGAAGCCCGACGCCGTAGGCTTCGATGACTAGACAATGTTTTTCATCACATTTGCGAGGAAATAAATAACTACAAAAGACAGAAAAATCTAAGTTTCATACAACCGCACCACTCAAAAATTTACGAAATTGACAACTTCAGATTTGCGAGTGGAGGGCGAGGGGGCGTAGCGCCCCATGGCCTGCTAGTGTGATGAAAAAACAATTACCTACTTTCAGAGCATGAGAGATGAAAAATAAATTTGAACCAACTTCAAAAAAGTGACGGTCGCCGATTACCGTCAATAAAATTGTAGACTGATTTCCAAAATTCTTTTTATATTCGAAAGAGTATGCTCCCGAGGTGGTCCCATTGTCACCAATTCAGGATCTGATGATGGGATCCCAGGGAAATTGAGGGCATCCCTCAAATTTTATAGGCACGTGTGTAGTGATTTCGATATTTTCTATTAAAACTCGTGTATTTACCCTCGGTAATCGCATTTTTAGTTAAGTGGTGTTAAGTGGTGATGATGAAGACCACATGTGACTTATGGAACTCCTCAAAAATGTAATGTATGTTCGCCGATTTCTCCGTCAGTTGTGGACCGATTTCCAAAATTCGTTTTCATTCGAAAGAGTATACTCCTGAGGTGGTCCCATTGTCACCAATTCAGGATCTGATGATGGGATCCCAGGGAAATTGAGGGCAACCCTCATATTTTATAGTCTCGCGTGTACTAACGTCTGTATTTTCAGTCTCTCGTGTATTTATCAGCGGAAATCGCAATTTTGGTAAAGTGGAACTGATGATGAAGACCACAGATGACTTATGGAACTACTCAGATGTAAAGTACGTCAAAGATTCTGACATGATTCCATTGAAGTAGCAACTACTGAAGTGTTAATTCTGAGATCCTTGAGGAATCGACGGAACTCCTCAAATATTATCAGCCCACACATAGTTACTTGGGTTTTTTCTGTAATAATCAACGCATTTCCTCTCGGAGAACTAAATTAGAAAGAACATTTTTAAATTTACATGTATGTACCTATGTGGCTTGGTGAACTAGGCGAAGTACTGAATTGAAGTCGGTTTAAACTTTGTTTTTAAAGTAAATTATTATTTGAACAATAAGTTTTTTATATCACGTCGGTGGCAAACAAGCGTACGGTTCGTCTGATGGTAAGCGGTTACCGTAGCCTATGGACGCTCGTAACTCCAGGGGACACGAAAGCGCGTGGCCGTACTTTTAAAAGCTGTACAGTCATGTGCTTAAGGCGAAGAAGGCTCCGAAAACGGATTTTTAAAAATTCGTAGCGCGTGTTTGGATCATAATACTTCTGCCTTAAATTTAATTAGCAATATTGAGGCCTTTTTACTATAGCTATTCGAATCCTGAGTTTCTTACATTCGCTTGATAGAAAAAAATTACGAATATAGGTCAAAAATACACTTAAAAATTCGTAACAAATTATGCACAAAAGCTAAAAATAAATTGGTTCTAAAAATCGGCAATATCATGTTTGAGGGAACTATTATTTATTTATTTATTTAAACGCACAAACAAAACATGATATTCGCGATTCCGAACACGCACTTCCATCTCGCTCACGCTTATGCTCAGTGAGAGGGAGATAAGACCGTGAGCCTACGTCGCCTTAAACATATATCGATTTAATTCTCTCATAAGTAAATATATACCAAAACTTTTAAATATATACCGAAACTTTAAAATATATACCGAAACTTTTAAATATATACCGAAACTTTAAAATATATACCGAAACTTTTAAATATATACCGAAACTTTTAAATATATACCGAAACTTTTAAATATATACCGAAACTTTTAAATATATACCGAAACTTTTAAATTAATCCGCTGACATAAGAGCGATGGGACATATTTATGAGTAAGTTGTATGCACTCATATTTATGAGTAAGTTGTATGCACTCATATTTATGAGTAAGTTGTATGGACCCATGTTTTTACACTTGACTGTACAATCCTTTCTTGAAGTACCCCATACTGTAGTCCCTCGGGAAAACCGCGACAGGTAGTTCATTCCACAGTCATTATACATCAAGTGCTATTTTGATATGATACCATTTTTTTCGATTGCAGTGGGAAATTAATGCTTATTATACTGTTTTTAGTATGCTGTGTGTGCATCCGTTATTGGCTCGCGTTTCCGCTTCCGGTGATCGCTGGCTCGTCGGGAGACTTTGATTTGTTGCGGGGCTGTTGCGGGGTGGAACGTGCTAGAATTATGTTTGGATGTCGTTTAAGAAATACATATGTAGGACGTGTAGGACAAGGAATTTATTCCTTGGTTATATATTTATGAGTTATAAAACAATTTAACTTACTTCACTTGATTAGTTGTAAACAGAGCTTGGCTAAATGATATCTTGGTTAATCATATTCGATACGTGTGAGCGAGAAAATGGTTTCAATTTAAAGTATAGTAGTCACATATCCGAGCAGAGAAGTGTTGTGAAAAAATGTATTTTCCATTTTACGTTCACAGACGAAAGCTATCACAGTCTATTTTCTCAAAATTGAAATAAAACGTTTACCGAGCTGGATAGAAGATTGCATCCATTTCTCGGATGTAATCGAAACATTATTCTCGTAGAGCCCTCGTAGCGCTTTCGTAGCTTCGTAGACGGGCGTATCTCGGGGCAGTCGCAGCCGTAGCACTGTTGTTATTCAACTATCATCATCTACGAATTTATACATATTTTCTACGTTTTGATAAAATAAGACGTGAACTTGAGCCATATTCCCATACTGCAAATGTGACTGTTGTGTTGTGTACCGAAAACGTTCTCTATGACATCTCTGAATAAGTATCAGGCACAATAAAGCATGTTATGTTACTTAAACTCACTAAGGAAGAATTTTGACCGAAGGGAGTCAAGTTCCGGCGTTTGTACCCGGTCGGTTACCTGACGCCACGAAGTTGCGCAACACATCGCAGAGAGAGTGAGTTTTTGTAGTCTCTAAGGTATTTGTAATATGGGCATTGTTGCCTGATTTAAATAAATAAATAAATATACCTGAGGACAAAAGTCGAACTAAATTAATCCATATTTCATCCAATATTTAGACGGGAAATATGTACGCTTCTATCTAATTATACTAAAGTAATACAGAAGTAATGATGCATAAAAAAAACAATTTAGTACAATCGGCGTCTAAGCTATGTTTACACTTTTGCACCTTATTCTATTGTAATAAGGCGAAATGTCTATAAAAAAACCGGTCAAGTGCGAGTAAGAGTCGCGCATCGAGGGTTCCGAACCACCCCGTACAATAGAAACAAGTCCACTATAAACTGACACTCACAAAGTATGTATCACATACTAAGTGCGTGTCAGTTTATACTGGACATTCAATTTTCAGTGATGTAATCAAAATTTTACGGTTTTCGCAATTTTTCCTTTATCTGTGCTATAAGACGTTGCTTCGTACAAAATTTCAAGATTCTGAGTTCACGGGAAGTACCCTGTAGGTCTTGATTCCCTTAAGAGTTTTGAAACTTTGCATAAACGGCTGTATCTTTTGATTGCGTTGGCTTAGAAGTTTGATTTTCAAGGGACAGTAGTCCTGAGTCATCATGCTCCTAGCGTTATTCCCGGTTGTGTCCTAAAGGAGTCCGGGGTCCGCTTTGACACCTAACAGACAGGACAGTAGACCTGAGTCATCATGCTCCTAGCGTTATTCCCGGTTGTGCCCTAAAGGAGTCCGGGGTCCGCTTTGACACCTAACAGACAGGACAGTAGACCTGAGTCATCATGCTCCTAGCGTTATTCCCGGTTGTGCCCTAAAGGAGTCCGGGGTCCGCTTTGACACCTAACAGACAGGACAGTAGACCTGAGTCATCATGCTCCTAGCGTTATTCCCGGTTGTGCCCTAAAGGAGTCCGGGGTCCGCTTTGACACCTAACAGACAGGACAGTAGACCTGAGTCATCATGCTCCTAGCGTTATTCCCGGTTGTGCCCTAAAGGAGTCCGGGGTCCGCTTTGACACCTAACAGACAGGACAGTAGACCTGAGTCATCATGCTCCTAGCGTTATTCCCGGTTGTGCCCTAAAGGAGTCCGGGGTCCGCTTTGACACCTAACAGACAGGACAGTAGACCTGAGTCATCATGCTCCTAGCGTTATTCCCGGTTGTGCCCTAAAGACGTCCGGGGTCCGCTTTGACACCTAACAGACAGGACAGTAGACCTGTGGGTCGATCACGTAACTTTTCTTACGCGCGTCTGTAAGGTCTAAATGTCAATTTTATATGGAGAAATGACAGTTAGATTGTGAGTTTACTGTCAGACGCGCGTACAATGCGTTACGTGATTGACCTACTGAGTATTTGATATAAATTTCAGCTTGATACATTTACGCGTTCTTGAGAAAAAGGGTCTTGACAGACTGACGGATGGACGGACGGACAACAAAGTGATCCTATAAGGGTTCCGCTTTTTCCTTTCGAGGTGCGGAACCCTAAAAAATAAATATAATATACATATATATATATATGTTTAATGTTTACCGTACCTAGCTATGAGAGAAGAGTAACGCCCTTACCTTCATTATCAAAAAGCATAACGGAACCCATAAAAATATGAAACAAGGAAGTGTAAAAGCAAAAGGCAATATTCCTTTGTCTCAACTAGCAATCAGAATACAGCAAAAGGCTTTTAGCAGGTACAGCCTTCGCACAGTGCACCTTCGCGACCGCTAGTGTAAAGTCGATGATATTATAAAAGACTTAGAGAATATTCTTGGTCGTGAAATACATATACCTCCAGATTAACGACGAAGAATATTGTAAGTAAATATAATATAAAGCTTATTTTTAGATTACAATATAAAACGACCCGGATAAATAAAATACATTTCAGTAGGTTTGTAAATTAAGTAAAAATATTATCATCATAATTTTAAAACCGGTGTAGCTGATGAAGCCTGTTTTATATCTGACCCTATTTAGAGCCGCTTCCTAGATTTCGTTGTACGACCTGACTGCTTGCTTTTAATAAAAAAAAAACATTTATTTCAGGCATCTAAGGCCCATGGTAACAAATACCTTAAAGACTAACTTACATACAAAAATATTATAAAATTAAAAACTAATTATTGAGGCGACATAACAGCGTGGCTCCGTTGTGTCGTTGTGTTTTAATGTGTGTCATGTCGCTTATCCTCTACAAATACCAAAATACAATCTATTCTTACATAATCATTAAACCGGACATCGTTGTAACTGCATTAATGTCGCAACATCGATATAAATTAACGAAATTCGACGACTCTGAAACGTAATAAGCCGAGAACCCGAGAACCCTTTCAAATATTAAAGTCATTCTAATGGATTTTGTTTTCTCTGGTCTAAGCGTTGCTCATCAACGTCTGATTGCTCATAAAGTATGCTATTGAATTACTTCTCTCGGCATTCTAAAAATTCCAACGTGAAGAGGTAGTCGGCAAAATGAAAACGAGGGTTAAAGAGGCAGTTTATTTTAAGTTCATCATTAGAATTATTTACCTGGGAATTGGTTTGCTTATTTTTGTTTGAAATGAAAGCTGTATGACCTCACGTGTTCCTTTCTATTATTAAATAGCCGAGCCTATTCTAGAGGACTGTGGTTGACGCTAGACCTTAGCTTAGACGACAGCTACTTGGGTTTTAAGATACGACATTTCAAACAAGTGGAGTTGACTAGGCAGGGCCCTTCATTATACATAGGGACGCTTTTGTTTTGATGCCCCATTTTCACATAGACAATTTTAGAAAATGAAACAGTAAAGAAAATTACCACCGTCATTTTCAACAATTTCCTTCACACACTTCGTTATTTATTTTTCAATTAACGTTTTACGTGGCGGTAATCTTTTTTTCGTAGAAAATGGCACGCGCCGACCGCGAACAATAGCCATTCGTAAGCTCAGTTCATATTATTTAAACTATATCATCTTATCACTTCAAATTTACTGCCCAAATTTATTTTATTGGTGTGTTTATTTCATCATATACCACGAAATTGACAGGGAATTTAAATTTCATATCAGTTATACGAGTATAATGAGAACGTAAAGCATACAAAGAGACTATGAAATAAATCCTATTATAATTTTCACAATCAATATTGCATGAGGATTAGTAGTTAAATTCGAGCAATTTTCGCAGCTGTACGTCTGCTGTCTGTTTGCCTAAAAATTCTGCATGAATGTTCATTAAACATTGCGGAGCTTATTCACCACGTAGGTTAACTATATTTAAATAATGTTATGTGCAAATATAAAACGAATATACGTACTGTACCTACTTAACTTAATGCTCGTTTAATAGTTTAAAATAAACATAACGACACCTATCGACGTTTGAGGATAGATTATAGTACTCAATGTCTTAAGAAGGTAGCGAAATATATGTATTACACATTTCTGACGGAATTGCTTCCTATTATCCGTGCACACTTTACCTTTAAGGCCTAACTCCTTTACCCCAATTCTTTTAAATTGGAAGGTACTCGATACCCGTCAAAGGTAAACAATCGGCAAAGAACCGTTAAGAATATCGAGTAACTCAAAGTCAGCCACCGTAGCTATTATTTTTGCAGCTGTTTAACAGATATTACTGATACAGATATAACCTTCGACCTTAAAAAGAGAAGCATTTTAATTCTGAATGATACCACTATTAATATACGGTTAAACTCAAGGCTTAATTGTCACTATGGTCGGGCGACATGCTTCGAACCGATTAAGGAGCTTTCACTGAGCATAAGCGTGAGCGTGTTCGGAAGTGTGTCACATCACTTTTTGGTACTTATTAATAGATTTTTAGAATACTGGATAATTTATTAAAAATCTATCCGGTTATTGTGTTAGAACAATAAAAAAGCTATCCTTTTTATTAAAAAAAAAACCAAAATTGTCGTTGAAAATTACGAGATCTTGAACATTAAAGTTATTTTTTTTTATGGTGATATTTTTTTACAGAGTTACCAAGCCACTTTTTAATAGTATGTTGGTAACAAAAGTGTCTCTCGCGCAAACTATTTAGTTTAGAAAAAAATTATGTTAGAAAGCTTAATATCATTTTTGAAGACCTATCCATTGATACCCCACACGTATGGGTTTGATGAAAAAAAAAATTTTGAGTTTCAGTTTTGTGGGCTTAGCTGGAATTTTCCAAAACCCTCAAATTTATTTTTCTTGTAGTTGTAATAAGGGTACATACACAAAGTTTCAAGTCTCTTACTTAAAATTTTACTCCGTCCCCATACAAACTTTCAACTCTCTTTTTACCCCCTTGAGGGTGGAATTTTCAAAAATCCCTTCTTAGTGGGTTATATAAACTACCTTTGTGAAACACTCCGCTTTCTAGGTTCAACAGTTTGGGCTGGACGTTGATTTAAGTGAGTGAGTCAGTCAGGACGTTTTATTGGTAAAAGTATAGTAACATTTTACAAGTCAATTTGTTAAAATTGTTAGCTACAATAATTATATAATATTTTTATAGCATTGAAGAATTTATTTTCTTAAAATAAATTCTTCAATGCTATAGCATGCTTGCATTCCTTAGGTCATTAGGAGCAAAACATGTTACATGAACCCCAGTCAAATCCTGCTTAGTTTTGAAGATATTATCAATTTCATGTAAACTATTTATTGTGATTACTAAAGTGCATTAAGCTCTTTTGATAGAGACGTTGCTACCGATGTTGCCAAGTATCGCGTCGTTATTGACATACATCAAAGTGATAGCTACCACTCACTAAATTCGTTATTTTTGGGAAAATAATCGTTGACATTTTATTAAAAGCGATCATTTCCATAGAGCAGTGATACTTATCCAAATTTTATTAAAAAAAAAAAAACAAAAAACAAAAATTTTTTTTAGCTGAATTTGATTTGGGTTTATATAATATTTTTTTACTTCTAATGACCTCCGGAATGCGTGGTTAAATATTTCGGGTTATTAACGCCCACGGTGCATCATCACCATCATCATCATATCAGCCGAAAGACGTCCACTGCTGGACATAGGCCTCCCCCAAAGAGTTCCAAAGTGACTTCGCACCCCTGACCCCGCTGGTATCCTGGCCGCTACCACAACCAGGGTACCGGGGGTCGCCGGAACCTCGGGGCCGTGGTTTTTTTGTACTTATCATTAGAGGGTATATGCCATAATCGCCACGCTTGGCATGCGGGTTACAGAAGATAAACTTATGTTTTCCAGTTGTAAGGTTCGAAAGGCACAATTATCAATATTTAAGTTTTCGTGTAAGTAAACTAAGCGTGACAAAGCTTATTTAAAGTAGTATTAAGTACTTAACTCGAAAAGCCGCCAGTTTCAAAAGAAAATAACGGCAAAATTATTGATAGTATATTTTTAAGTCAAGTTTTTGTTGCTCTCTGAAGTTTTATTGCATAATTCATCACTATAACGCTCCTCGTTTTATTTTTTGCCACTGATATTTTAAAATCTAGCCCTGAACGGGCCGTTTTTATTTATTTAATTGTTACACACGATGTATAGTTGCGCAAAATATCGACTATGGCCACCTTCAAACTCCATTACCAGTCTAGCTAAATTGCATTTTCAACTGTCAACTAAAAGTACCTAAACTTTGGTAGTGCAGAGGGAGGGGGTAACATTAACTGGGTGCAAAACTAAGCAGGTAGGTACAACTCATTAGCGCTAATAGACCGGCATGCTCGTTAGCGGAATACCAGATTATATTGTTCTAGTAACTTAAATAATTGATATAAAAAATACTTTTTTCGATAAATGTAAAAAAAATCTTCGGTTCAATAAAGTTTAATTAAATGTTAGTGCAAAGCAATTTGCGCCGAATTAATCGGAGTTGAAGGAAAAGTTTATTTACCTAATATTTAAATGGGTAATTAACTCAAATTGCGCTATAGTTATGCTCGAATACAATCATTTCCAGTTGTAGACAATGAACACAACTGCAACTTTGCTTTGACTAAACAAGCTTTAAACTTAAAAGTTTGTTCCGTAGTTAATCCCTAGAATACCTGAACGCAGTCGTTCAGGGCTGTTTTACATTGCAAAATATTTGAAAACAAATTAACTTGTCAAGTCAAGCTATACATAATAAAGAGTTTAATTTTAGCTCTTCTATTTTTATGACGTGCTTCACTATGCGTGTTTTATCAAAATTATTATTAGTTTAGGGTTATATAGGATGACATGTCACACTAAATCTTACGACAAGAGTGATATGGTTTTAGGCTAAGTAATGCAATGTACTTGGTTACTTACTGCTTTAGTAATGGTTACTTATTGCAGTCAAGTAGATACGAACATTCATTATTGCCATAATTTAATATTAATAAAATGTATGCCGCCGCGCCGGCACAGACAGGGATAGGGGTAGATACCCTAATTGAATTTTCAGATAACATCAATAATTTAAGAAAATTCCACTGTAGTATAATTACCATTGTTGATTATAAGTATTATAACAGAGAACTATAATAAATATTTATTTCTATATTCAATAAAATCGAATACATTAGATACCTACATATAATAATAAAGTAAACAACTAAGAGTAAAGAAAGTAACGTGGTGGCACCAGTAATGGAATGGAGCCAGTAATGGTTACTTTTTTTCTTTAACCGTTGGAAATAAAGACTAGCAACTATTTTTTCTAATATGGCAACACTAAACCATACACAGTGTCTATCCTACTTTCATCCAGCACAATATCATTGAGATAGGTCGTTTTGTTTAAAGATGGTGAATTAAAAATCAAGTGGGGTCAGTGCTTCTGTGAACAAATCATGATTTCTTAACCGAATGCGTAAGGAAGTGAGTGTAGATTTTTGCTAATTATTTAATTACTATGAAAGCTATTTGAATTTCAGTTTATTTTATGGATTGCTATAAATAAATATCTTTCAAATAATGTTGTAATTGAACAACTTGAGTTTAGGTTAATTTATTTAAAATAGACAGTGTCCATCATTGGATCCGCTAAAGTTACGTTTCTCCAATAATGGATACTTATCGATAACTATGATTTTTAACTGAACATTATAACAAAAAGCGAGTCTATTCGTCCGAGCGCGGCTGACTGTATACGGGGCAAAAGCTATAAGATAGAGCGAGACAGGTAACATTATATTCTCTATCTCGCTCTATCTTATATCGTATGCCCCGTATGCAGTACGCCGCGCCCAGACGTCTGGACGCTGTCTTCCGTGCTCGGACATCTGCACAGCCTGTATGATGGGCCATCGTATTTCGCGGTAATAACCGCCCAACATTTTTGGTACATAAGCTTTAATTGCCGGCTGTACTTTTCTGTATACCATCATCAACTACGCATTGAGACGATTCTAACGAGCCCAAACTGGGGGTTGTGTCGTTTTATTGCGGAGTTCTTATGGCCACCTTCCAGCTCCAGCATCAGATCAGGGGACCAATTTTTGACTTTCGAGCGCTCGAAAATTAAATAAAAGTAAATTAGATTCTAGTGTCAAAATTACTGGCACTTACTTTCTACCGATCGAATTAAATACGAGTGGTGGATAGCACTCGTTTTTACATTTTTTATTTCTATTTCAAAATAGAATTCCATCATTTATGACCGTTTTCGAGTGAAAAAGTCGAGCGCTCGAAAGTCAAAAATCGGTCCCCAGCTCCATGTCATCATATTATTGCATTGTCATGCGATATACATATGCATACAAAATTTCAGCTCAATCGGAAATCGGGAAGTGGGTCAAATTTAACTTGCAAGATATGATTACAGACAGACAACGGGACAGGTGAAAGTAAATAAAAGTTTGTAATTGTAAAAATACACGATATCTTCGTATCCTGTCCTGTCCCGTAAAATATAAGCCAGAATAAAAACGACCTATACGAAAACATTGCGTTATCCTAGTGCCCATTATTGGGGTATCCATTACTGGGGTCTGTCCATTATCATCGATAATATTTGTTCCTGAGTTATGGATGTTATATATGTATATAAGTATCTATATGTATGTATCTATTATATATATCATCGCCTAGTACCCACAACACAAGCCGTACTGAGCTTACCGTGGGCCTAGGTTGATTTCTGTAAGATTGTCCCGTAATATTATTATTATTATTTGTATATTTTTTCCATATCTCGGGACCATGGGGTCCCGGACCTTTGGACCTTTGGAAGGCATGCGTGGGGTCGAAGCCAACAGCATAGAGGCCCCTAAAAATAAAAATAATCTAAAGCGAGGGATATACATGGCGGGTACCATCTCCGACCGCACAACATGATACAACCGGTGATGGCCCTCGCCAGGTGCAAAGACTATTGCAGTGCAGCACTGTGACAGTGATGGAAACTAAGGTCATGGGTTATTGGGTTGAATGGTGGGTGGACTGGAACATGGGTTATGGGAGGAGACTAGCGGACACCTGCCGTGACAATCAGTCTCAAAATTGTAAAAAGGCAGGCGGTGACTCGCCAACTGGCTAAGTGGGCCCCACAAAACAGTCGCACGCACAGTGCGACAATGGAGCAACACGTCTGAGCGGCTGTGAGGTTGTCAAGAGGTGAGTCTGCGGTGCGCCAGATCCCGGTGTTCCGTTCAAGGGCCGCCGACGTTATGCCATTTTACACTTCCAACCTGGAGCATAGGTTCCGCTCTTGACACTCGGGCCCTCTGGAGGTTAGTGGTCCGCGGTGTCGCCACTCACCGTCAGCTCGCCACAAGCTGCCCCCGCGGGCTTATTATTATGATTATTACTGGGTCTCGAGAAGTATCCATTACTGGAGATTGGGTGACCATAACTGGAGCTTTGACATATTTTTGCTTATTCCAATTTTTCAATTAGCATAAAGCAAATATTTCATTTCTTACGGATATATTTTATAGTTTTTACTCATTATTATTGTTACAAGTACAAACATTATTATTTTATTGTTGATGAAAATACACGACCTCCTTAAAGTATCCATTACTGACGCCATGTTAACACGGCATGGTTCCCAATGCGCTGGCCGCGTTACCTCTTTGTATCGCTAGAGAAATTGTATAACTACTATTATTGGCAAAACTAAACATTAACTGTTAATAAGAGGTGAGTCCTGATTATAGTATAAGTACTCCTAGTATAGTACGGTCCTAGTATACTCACTAGTACAGAACAAACATTGGTGCAGCGAAACTAAATTGTTTCAGCGATTTATTTGCTTCGCCCAGACCGCATGTTTGGCTACATTTAATCAAGAACCGCGATGAATCAACTACGAACTCTCGTGTACGTGTTCGTATTGCCGTCAACTTGCTGAAATTCAACTGAACGAGTATCTATGAATAATTTACCCGTAGGTCCATTCATCTATGTTTGCCACCTTTGGTTCATGTGCGGTCAAAAGCTTCGAAATACTCGTATGTAATATGGACGCTTGCAACACCTTTCCTTTACTGATTTGAGGATTGACACTTCAACCAACACTGTTAACACATGCTCGGGAGCTCTGGTGACTCACTACCATGAACACAACACCAGAAACCCACATATGAAGTAGTGGTGTTATTACGGGTGTTGGTCTTCTGTAATCCCCAGTGGGGCAGTTCCAAATATAAACGAGACGACTTTCCGCTGTCTTCTTTGATCTCTCTCTTGTTTGCATTGTATACAAAAAAACCATCATGTGAAAGTACGAATTGTTTATTTAGTTGTGCGAAAAATCTCAGCGATAACAAAATAAATAAATATTTACTTGGCTTTTACAAAAAAGTAGTGACATGTTTTTGCCTATTTTTGCAACCCTAACAAGTGCGATGACGCGCGCCCGTCTAAGTTGTCAACACCACGCGATCAAATTTACTTCAAATTGCGATTCAGTTAGTAAGAAACATTTGCGGTCACGTTTTTTACAATATCGTTATGCTATCCTGTAATTTATCCAAAATCGGTTATTTGAGTCCTTCACTTCAATGTCGATGGTAAAACAAATGGTTTTACGATTGACAACCGTGGCCAACCAACCAATGAAGACCAATCCCCCTACAGCAGCCAGCTTGACACGAAAGTAATACTCCTACGACCCCTAGGACGTTACATACATTTGATACACTAAATCACGCACGTCTCCAACTCAATCTAGACATTTTCACCCTAAAGAAACGACCATGTAAGTTCAGAGACCCGCAACAAAATTTTATAAAAATGTTGGAACAAGTATAAAAAAGCGGCCTTGATTACGCCATTTGTATCTCGCAAATAAATTGGAGACCTACATTTCAGCCTCAGCCTGAGTGGCAATTTAATTTGGACCGTTGCTGTTGTTTTATTTAATAAATACCTATTTTTACTTATTATGGTTTCATTCACCTTGTGCCCCCGAGATTAATCAAATTTGTAGTATGTTATTTTATAGCCTATAATGCCCCACGATTTTGGTGCGTTGAAACAAATTGAAGCCTACTTGTTAATGACAGGAAACCATATCACCACAACTCGCTAGGGTTCTTACGTCATATTGGACTCTAACTATACGGGGTTGTGTCACGTTTTGATTTCGGTGCGTGGAATGGAAAAATAAGGTGTTCATTTGAAACTTATTGAGTAGCTAATAATCTGATTGCGTTCAAAATTTTCCCTTTTTCCATCGTTTCATATATACTAGGCAATTTTGTCTTTATAACTTTTTGATTACCTGGTACATAATTACATCACGCGATAAATACATATTTACTAACAGTTAGGTATTTCTCCATTAACCGTTTGAGCTTTTCTGTTTCATCTATTTAATTAACAAGTCTGTTTGTTCTCAGCATATTGTTTTAGGTATGTAGCTATACTAGCTTTAAGCTCTTTGTTAAAGCTTCGCTCCATTGTGTCAGCTTTAGTTCATAGTTGGAAGGATTTACATATTAAATGTGTATTACCTGCAGCGGATTATTTTGTGAGGGTTAAATTTTCAGTGCGTGTGTCAATAATAAATGGCAAAGCCGAAGAACAGATTTGGATTTTACAAAATGGTTGTATTAATAGGGGAGAATAGGTCATGACTCTATCTTCAGAAAATATAGACCCTGTCATAAATAATTAATAACTCAACGATAATTGAATGAGCGAGAAAGTTAATTGAGCCACCTAGTTCGTTTTGGGATGGTTGCGTTTGGGAATCTGTGCCTTGCTCAAAACGCTGATTTAAACCAAGTTACGAAAATACACAAGTTTAGATAACACATTCCTACAACTTACTGTTAGCGTACAGACCAAATGTATGAATATTTTTTTATCATTGGCAAACTTATCCCGACTTTGTGATACACCACTGCTGCACTGGAATGAGCGACACGGCAGATATCGATTATGACGAGAATTGGATTGTTATCCGCTATTGCGCGGAATAAATTATTTTCATTTAAGTTTATATATTTGAGATCTGATTAGTCAAAATAACAATAGATTAAAGCTTTTGGCTATCATGAGTCCTAAGTTGGTAAGGTTGTTTGCTACTTAAGGCACGTTTAATATTTCATATTTAATATTTCACCCAATTTGCGGTATTTATTTAATCGTATGGCAATATACTACTATAGGGAAAATATTTACAACATTATCATTATAAGATTTATAAGGCAAAATTTACGATGAATAATGATTACATTGATTACAAATAATTATATTGATGACAAAAAAACAAAACTAGCGTAGCCTAGTGGTTCAGGCATGCGGCTGTCAAGCGGCGGTCGTGGGTTCGAATCCCGGCTCGTACCAATGAGCTTTTCGGAACTTATGTACGGAATATTTACCGTTAACTTTTCGGTGAAGGAAAACATCGTGAGGAAACCGGTCTAATCCCAATAAGGTCTAGTTTTCCTTCCAGGTCAGATGGCAGTCGCTTTCGTAAAACTAGTGCCTATGCCAAATCTTGGGATTAGGTGTCAAAGCGGACCCCGGGCTCCTTTAGGGCACAACCGGGAATAACGCTAGGAGGATGAATGATTACAAATAAATATGTTTAAACGTATGCTGAGTTACTCTTTTCCACTTATAACACACCCTATCTACTAATGAAGGTTATTAGGGCAGGAGCGTCATTTAAAAATTATGCTTTGTAGTTGTAGTTACGTGTCACACATCAACACAGCGAATCTTAAAGCATGCGTTCATGCGACACTCCCGGAATAGCTTACACGGTCAACTTTCTAACATGTGGAGTCCAACGCAAGCAACATGCAGAACGAGAATAATTCCGTGATGTAGGTACCTACTGTGATTCGTTTTTGTTCCAAATGTCCTTTGTTTTTTTTTTGTCATAATGTAAGTATTTCTATTACTCACTTGTAACAACCAGAAATTCAGCTTACCTGAAAAAAAAAACTTTATTAAGAATTAGCAAACGAGGTTGGAATTCGGCCCGCGACCCATTTTTAACCGACTTCAAAAAAAAGGAGGAGGTTCTCAATTCGGTTGTATGTTTTTTTTTTTTTAATGTGTGTTACCTCAGAACTCCGTCATTTATGAACCGATTCGTACCATTCTTTTTTTTAATTGAAAGCATATGCTTCCAGGTTCGTCCCATTGTTTTCAAAACTCCAGTTGAATGATGGGAACCATGAGGAATTGAGGGAACTCCTCAAATATATAAGGCACGCGTGTAGTAATTTCGGTGTTTTCTATTATAACTCGTGTATTTACATCCGGAAATCATAAATTTGGTGAAGTGGAAGTGATGATGAAGACCACAGATGGCTTGTGGAACTTGTCAATGATGCACTTGAAACTATAAAAGTACGTCACCGATTCTGATATCATTCAGTTGAAATAGCAAACAAAGAAGTGCCAAAGGTGATTCTGAAATCCTTGAATATTATCGGCCCAGCGATTTGGTTTTTTTCTCTAATAATCAACGTATTAGCTCTCGGAAATCAGTTCATGTGGTAAATTGGAAATTAAATGTGGAAATGTTCATGTGGCTTGGCGGAGTACTAAATTGAAGTCGGTTAAAACTTTGTTTTTAAAGTAAATTATATTATTCCGGATTCATTGGGCATTCATCAGTTGAGTCAATACTCAACATCATTACTCAGCTAGGGCGTGTTAGGTACATTTTAACAGGTTATATGTTAGCTCCACTTGTAACGTACAAATAGTTTGAGTGTTTGTGGGTGTTTCAAAATATAATAAACAATAAAAAATAAAAGTGAAAAATGAGAAGATAAAAATTTAAACACTTAGGTAGTAAGTTGCCCAAAATTCGGTCTCAACCAAACTACACAAACAATTTATGCAATTGGCTACTTGTAAAAAAAACACGGTGCCATTAGAACCAGTTTTCTGAGTGGATCAAATGTTTGTATGGGACTAGCTAGACCAGAGACTAGAGCTTAGACCACGTAAAAAGATAAAAAAGAGGGTCAAAGTCGGACCCTCGCTGGTAATAGCCGAAACGACTCATACAAATTAACATATTATTACGACGTCACTTCTTACTAACCGTCCTAAGGCAAATCACTATACCTAGGTATTTTTCTAGCGCGAACAACTTATTGTAAGTGATTGACAAAATAAAAACATCGACAGTCCTGTCATCGATAAGTGCCACATCAACGTTATAGAGGTAATACAAAGACAAATAAGTTTAGGGTAATAGGGTGTGTTAGAAAAACGATAATAATAAAATAACAAAACTATCAACTTATTTATATACTAGCTGTTGCCCGCGACTTCGTCCGCGTATAACATATTATCGTCTAAATGTTTGTTGAAGGAATGAATAAAAAAAAACATTTAAATTAATTTTTTACCTAGTCTTTTAGAAAAAAATCTAAAACCGAAGTTACAAATCTCTTACCTTTAAAATCTCTTGCTCTCTATACAAACTAAGAACCCTCTCTGAACCCTCATAGTAAACAGTCTGAAACCGTAGTTACAAATTTATTACTTTAAAAATGTCTTGCTCTCTATACAAAGTTGGAACCCCCTTTTAACCTTCTTAGGCGATGAATTAAAAAAACGCTGAAATAAGTTTTGTAGTATTTTAGCAAACAGTCTAAAACCGAAGTTACAAATCCCTTACTTTAAAAATATCTTGCTCTCCATACAAACTTTGAACACCCTTATAATCCCCTTTAGGGGATATATTTCAAAAAATTCTAAAATAAGTTTTGCAGTCTAAACAGGCTAAGATCGAAGTTACAAATATCATACTTTAAAATTTTCTTGCTCTCCATACAAACTTTGAACACCCTTATAATCCCCTTTAGGGGATATATTTCCAAAAATTCTAAAATAAGTTTTGCAGTCTAAACAGGCTAAGATCGAAGTTACAAATATCATACTTTAAAATTTTCTTGCTCTCCTTACAAACTTTGAACGCTTTTCAGGGAAAAATTAAAAATAAAACACTCGGTATTTTTTATTGTAATAGGTAAGTATTTTTTCTACAAACTATCTAGTCTCTAGCTAAAAAAAAGTGTTTCGTATACGAACCTTGCACCCTTTTTTAACCCAGGGTGAAATTTTTCCAAAACGCTGGCAGTAGGTATTTTTTTGTATTTTAATAAGTAGGTACTTAATCTT
This sequence comes from Epinotia brunnichana, assembly GCA_963854355.1. Taxonomy (NCBI): domain Eukaryota; kingdom Metazoa; phylum Arthropoda; class Insecta; order Lepidoptera; family Tortricidae; genus Epinotia; species Epinotia brunnichana. The sequence goes on along the minus strand of OY977936.1, from coordinate 19,954,232 downwards.
TCTACAGAGTTTTAAGTTTTTACTTAAAAAAAGTTTACCTTTACAAACATTGCACTTCTTTATCTCCCTCTTAGCGGGTAGAAATTTTCAAACCACTGAAAGTAATTTACCTATATATTTGTATTCTAATAAATAATCTTTCTACAAAATTTCAAGTCTCTAGCTCAAAAAAAAAGTTTCCTCCATACAAGTTTTCACCTGTTTTAATCACCCTTAGGGGTGAAATTTTCCAAAACGCTGAAAGTTCTTTATTTGTATTGTAATAAGTAATCTTTCAACAAAGGTTTGTCGCTTGCTATAAAAATATATTTACAAACGTTGCATTTTCTAAAACGCTGAAAGTATTTTATTTTATTTTATTATGTAATCTTTTTGAAAAGGTTTGAGATTCTAGCTCAAAAAAATCCCCTTTACCAACATTGTACCCCTTTTTCATACCATTAGGGATGGAATTTTCCAAAACGCTGTTTTTTTTATTTGTATTGTAATAAGTAATCTTTCTACAAACTTTTAAGCTTATCTCAAAAAGAAGTTTCGCTCATACAAACTTTGCAACCCTTTTTAACCTCCTAAGAGGCTGAATTTTCCAAAACGCTGACAGTACTTTATTTGTATTCTAATAAGTAAGCTTTCTACAATATTGAGTCTCTTGCTAAAATAATAAAGTTTCCCCCATACAAAATTTGCACCCCTTGTTTACCCTCTTAGGGGCAGAATTTTCCTTAACGTTGAAAGTATTTTATTTGTATTCTAATAAGTAATATTTATACAAAATTTTAAGTCTCTAGCACAAAAAATAAAGTTTCCCCCATACAAACTTTGCACCCCTATTTGACCCCTTTAGGGGTAGAATTTCCAAAGATCCCTTCTTATCCGTTGCCTACGTTCTAAAAGGTAGTTCTGGTGTAAATTTCAACTCTCTAGCCCCAGTAGTTTCGGCTGTGCGTTGATGAGTGAGTGGGTGAGTCAGTCAGGGCATTTATATGTAGGTAAATCCCATTCAAATATCTCAAAACCGTTTTAATGTCGCTTGTTAGAGTGAGAAAACGATCGGGGACTGTGACGTCAATGTCAATATCCTCGAGCGTCATAGTAAAAAACAATCGTTTCATATGAAGGTACGTTTTGTGGAAAAGGGGCAGAACATAAAACTTTGGAACTTAGTGATTACCTATACATATAACCTCTTGCGTTGATTTTTTCTCTATTATCCTTTTTTCGAGAAAATACATTATGATTATTTTATTTAGTGTCTACCTACAGCCGGGTCCGCTGCACCAATGTTTTCCATGTTTTTAAACATCTAACATGTTTTCCGTCAGGTTCGGCAAACAAATAGGGTTTTGTTTTGATTGGCAAACATGTTTGACATTTAAAAACCACGAAAGCATGACGCAGCGGACGCGGCTTACGGGGTGTAGTTTCGATTCCTGAGCTATAACCACGAACTTCGGAATTCGAAAATATTCGGGTATCTCTATCTCTATCGCACTAACAATACTCGAGTGACAGGGATGCAGTTATACGAACTTCGAGTTTCGGTTTTCGTGGTAGCGCCGCAGGCACTTTGGCAGAATGCGCAAAGAGCGCGTGCCATTGCCATTAAAAAAAACCAAATTCGTGTTAATTATATTGTTCAAATTTGTTGATTTCATTTATTGAAATTACGACATAAAACGACATTTGCGCATATAAGTTCTCATATCAGAATCGAATATTTTTTTATGGTTTATATTTTAGCATTTGTCTCGTAAAGGTCTATCGTAGACGGGATTTAAATTATTAATAAGTGAAAGGCAAAGCAATTCCGCCATTTTGACGAAAATTTGACGGTTCTTATAGCTGACAGTTGGAGCAGCGTTTGATTTCAATAAAAATAAATGAAAAATTAAATGAAGTCGTATATTTCGGAAAATTAATTAACTGTCGCAGTCGGATAAAAACTATCCTAAGTTGCAGCTAGAATAATAATGTACCTATATAAAATGTTTCATATTTTTCCGTTCATGGGATGCTGAGAACATTCGAACCGCGCAAAGCTTAGTTTCAAACTGGCTGATTCTTTTTTTAATTTAGAGATTTATTATAAGTGGAGATTACATATTTCGGAAAACAATTTGGATACTTTCGTAACTTTCTTTCTTCGTGTCACTGAATTAATTAGCCCATAAGTCACTCTATACCACACACACAGGCCGTATTTGTCTTTCAAATCGACGCAGAATGTTACAACATGTACCTAGTTTTTTCCAAACCCATTTTTGGTCACAAACAAATTCAATTTGTACAAGATCGGTGCACGCGGCGTCTAGGTAGGTAGCCGATATTAAGTCTGTTGTTGTATGTACATGTTGTCGTTGAAGTATTATGTACTTATCGATAACAGGATTGTAGATATTTTTATTGTGGCAAGCACTAAACGATTGCTGTTCCTGCTAGAAAAATATCTAGGTATACAAATCACGTAAATTGCTGTTGTGGTCGTGAAATACTGCGTTTAAGTACCTACATAGGCTGTAATAACATGAAGGCTCTAGTATAAGTTTTATCGATACATATACGTTTTCGAACGCGTTCACGTTTAGTTTCAATTTGTATGGCAACACGTAGTTCCTAATAGTTACCACCAGAGGCGCTGTTCTTGTTGCAATACAAATTGAAACTAAACGAAAACGCGTTCGAAAACGTATTGTATTGATAAAACTTATACTAGAGCCTACAGATTTTACCTACTACCTCAGACAAGAAAGTTGTCATAGTAAAATTGGTTGTAATAATGCTGGTCATTACCGATGGTTTCTGAACGCATTTTAGAGCACTAATGATATGTGCGTAAATAATAGTAGGTACATTACTATAGAGGCCGGGAAACGAAGAGTTGCAGGCCAAGTAGATATATATACGGATAGGGATACGCGGCCGGCAACCCCGTTTCTCGCCGAGATTTGTATAGTGCTTTTCTCAAACTTGCAATGAAATAAAAAGTAGTCAATTTGTTTTATTCGTACAACTAAATAATACGTTTCTGATAACTGTCAGTGCTGTCACATCATAACCTATAATTATTCCCTAAATTAAGTATTAGTTTATAGTTACATGAACTTATATTTAACTATATAGACGAGGCACTACAACAAAGAAAACACTTATAATTTTTATGTAATTTTCATACGCCGTCATGTACCCAACTATTTCGGGGGCAGTAAATTATTCATGGCTACTTCTGCTCAATTCCGGAGGCGTACAGTTCAATTCCATATCATTTTCGTCCGAACTCATTTCGAAATCGATGGCTTTTATTAGAAAGTTTCAAAATAATTACGAACTATTGACAAATCCGGTCAACAAGAAAATAAAACTTTTTTCAATTTACGCGCCAAACTTTTTTTTAACCTGATTGAAGCAACGCTTTACCCGGTGACATTAACATTAGTCCTAATCTTTTTTTTTTTTGGTTATTGAATGCCAAGACGTTCTGTCACAATTTGACGTTTATAAACAAAAGACGGTTGCTTTGCAGGCCTAGGTGTGTAAGGTTGTATGAAATTCCTTTACATATCATCTTCACTAGTCGCACCGGATACGTAGTATTTCCGGACCTAATTTGAAGTAAGTCATGTCAACATTTCTTTGCAAGTTTGAGAAAATTATATTTACTCAACAACAACGCGGTGTAGGTACTGAGGCCGAAGAATTTCATCCGAATTCCCGAACCCTGTATCACATTGACAAGCAATCGGAAACATCATAATATGATACACTCGCACTAATATTGCAAGTAAACTACAACCCGTTTAATATAAGTTTGAACCACGTCGATAACGGTCGGTTCCAGCGAGGTCCAAACTTATCGTAAACGGGTTGCAGTTTTAGGAAAAGTTAATATTGCTACCTAGTACCTACTACCTGACTTATGTCATTTCATTCACACAACTGCATGCGAGTATAATCAAACCGTTTTCTTAAGAATGAAAACATATTTTTAAATACATACCTACCAAGCTCTTTACTCTGTTAGATTACTTTAAGATTTCCATTCCTCGCAAACCGCATACATACAACCGGCCTGAACATAAGTTATTGAAAAGAGACGTAAAGTAAAACTTTGGGGTATTTCCCCGAGGAACCAGACATAAAATATACAACTGCACTACAGATATGGAATAGCAGGTTACTTATGTGCCTAATAGTTTTATGGAAGAATTACCCTCGTCCGCCCGCTGCTCAACCTAAAAAGGACCAATGTTTGTAGGCCTTTAATACACATTTATATTGTTATACATTGAAGTGGTTTGTCCCGTAGGTAATTCCTATTCTGGGGTAAATGTTCAGCGTTAGTACCTTTATGACAAATGGCATAGATGTATTATTTATTAGGTAAGTATGGTCAGCCTCACAGGGGACTTAACTGTACCGCGTCGCATTACACGTCATGTTAAACTGCCATATGAAGTTGTCAAACGAGTGAAAACCACAAGGTACTTAGGTGTTCAGCAACTTATTGTTGAGTGTTAGTGTATGGACCATTTTAGGAGTTATCTATGGGATGTTTGTGTGTGGACCATTCGCGGTTAGACAATAAAAACATGGCGTTGAATAAGCAAATGTTTTATTTAATCTCAAAGAAATTAATAAAGTAAGACCCAACAAAACATGGTGGCAGCGTAAAAGTGATTTAAGTAAAAGTGGTGAAAGGAAAGAAATAAGATTACTGGCATGTATTCTTTGTAACATTTCTTTATGCATCGAGGTAGGAATGATCAGGCTTGTATTTTTAAAAACTAGATCATTAATTACATGAATTTCTGCTCTATAACTCCAATAACATCTGACACTTACATTGAAAATTGTATGATATGTTTAAAATATAGAGCTTCCAATTCAAGTGAGCCGCTCATGATCTCAGATTTTCCATCATATCCATGGGAGAAAGTAGGAGCAGATCTGTTGCAATTCAGAGATAAAAAATATTTGGTAATTGTAGATTATTTTTCAAAGTATATAGAGCTAGTTTGTTTGAACACAGGGACATCTGCTAAACATGTTACTGCTCAAATTGGTTCAATGCTTGCTCGTCATGGTAGTCCATTAACATTAATTACAGACAATGGGCCTCCTTTTGATTCCAAAGAATTTGCTAGTTTTTGTGTAGAATGGGATATTGAGCACATTACATCTAGTCCACATTATCCGCAGTCGAATGGACAAGCAGAGGCCGCTGTAAAAATAGTTAAAAGAATATTAGAAAAGTCGTTTGAAGAGAAAAAAGATCCATATTTAGCTCTGTTACATTATAACAGCAATGAAAAGGAATATATGAAGTCTCCAGCCGAGTTACTTATGTCTAGAAAATTGAGATCAAATCTGCCCATCTCCAAAGACATGCTTAAACCAAAACTAGTAAATCTTGAAAAGGAGGAATGTAGAATGTACAAACATAAAGAAAACTATAAAAAATACCATGACAAGAATGCAAAGGAATTGCCTAAATTGAATGTAAGTGATTCAATCATGTATAAGAAAACTCCTAGTAGTAAATGGGAGCCAGGCATTGTCAAGGAAGTTCTACAGAACTGTCCTAGATCATATATTATAGAATCTAAAGATGGAGTAGAATATAGAAGGAATCGTAGGCACATAATAAAATGTACATATCATAAACAAGAACATGTAGGCCTATACAAAGATGAGCATGATATAAACAAGTCAAACGACAATATTGACAAGTCTATGACAGTCCTTATTCCTATGTCACATATCATGGCGAAACTCTGTATTCCTATGGCAAGTGAAGATCATATAAATAGCCAGTCTGATGAGTCAAGTGAAGAATTAGAAAGCAGTGAAAACAATATGATAATAGAGTCAAGCTTAAGGGATCAAATAACAGCAAATGAAGTAAACTTTCTAGAAACAGTCAGATTGCAAAATGAAGCTCAGGCCTTGTCATCCGATTCAAATTCTTCAATTACTTCGTATCATTCCTCATCACAGAGGTCAGATGACAGCTGTGTGATCAATCAACAGACAAATGATGTTTTTGATGTTGCTAGCAGTTGTAGCAGCAATTATTTAGTTATATGTGAAAATGATTCAACTGATGACTCTTTTGTAAACACTGTAATGAATCAGGATTGTAATGAGAATTCGACTCCTTATGTAACTAGGGCAGGTCGTGTAGTACATAAGCCGAAAAAGTATGATTAAAGTCCTGTTCTAGATAGGTATTTGATTTGATGTAAAACTTAAGAAGGGAGATGTTGAGTGTTAGTGTATGGACCATTTTAGGAGTTATCTATGGGATGTTTGTGTGTGGACCATTCGCGGTTAGACAATAAAAACATGGCGTTGAATAAGCAAATGTTTTATTTAATCTCAAAGAAATTAATAAAGTAAGACCCAACAAAACACTTATGGCAACTTAGGCCGACTGTTTCGTAATTATTGTATACTTTTTGATAAACTGATGATGCAGGAATAAGCCGATGTCGTTTTAACTCTCTCATAAACTAACAGCAAGCGGTCAGTGTAAGTTGCTCCACCCAATGCTTAATGTTATACGTCTCAAAAATTACGTGTCCAAAGGCTACGGTATCTGCTTACCAGTAGGCAAGCCGATGCTTATTTGACACCGTCATTGTACAAAATGAAACGAATCGAGTCGAATAAAAATAGACTTCAGTCAGAGCCAATTAAAACATGTATTAGTAGGTAATGATGTTGTTCATCGCATGCAACGCTCTAAAGGAGACGCTCCACGGGCCGATTTTTTCGGACGGCCAAGCAAGGTCACAGAAAATCTAGTATGGAGTAACCTTGATTTGGTTGGAAACCGTGTTCCGACACGTATCCACACGTGCTGAATCACGCTGCAGGACTGGATGCAGGCCTGTAGATTTCGCTCGTGTAGCGTCTCCTTAACGGAAATATTACGTACATACCTACCTACTAATGCAATGTATTTGATCACTCAATGTAATGGCACGGCGAATTGTATTTATTTTTCATTTAACATAGTGCCAAGGAAGGTTTCTCTTGGCAATAAAAAAATAATCATTTCGCATCGTTCCGTTTTAATGTGCGTACCTAGTTGTCGTAAAACGGAACGTGTTTTAATGGTTTTTTTGCAGAATGTTACGGTTCTGGTACCTATGTATGTTTAAGTATTAAATTTAGGATAAGCCTTCCAGGAGAAATTTTATCCGTGATTGGAAACATTTACTTATTCTGGACCCAGGATACGAAGTTCACTGTATAATATAATATCTTATAACTTATAACAGATTGTAAGATGAGCTTAGATGACATATAACCCGAAAACCATACCACCATACCATACCTGACCATATGGTCAGTTTGTATTTGTATTGTATCCCAAAAAAATCGTTATGTTGCTACGTTACACGGTATACGTAGGTTCCTATTATAAAATTAAAGGTTTTACCAAAATTAAGTTAAATATTTGACCAACTCAGACACACCGCGTGAGTACTGTTTGAACGCCGCCGGGTTAAATTTTTGGGATTATATGAATTAAAAATATCATGTCCCTATACAACATGATGTTGTCATTCCACTGAACTCTGTTTAACCTTGTACATCTCAATATTAAGTAGGTATATAAAATAGTCATACAAGTGATACATGAATCTGTGTATGTATGTACACTGAATCGTGTTTGTATCGCGTTTAATGATTAGTAAATTAACATTTTGCTATGACTTCCCTGAACGCTAGAACACTGCACCAGCAAAGTTATGTGAAAAATCTTCCGCAGACACCCGTACCATCGCACACGATACGATGTAACGAGTATAACCCAATTGACGAAAAGCTTTTAAATAATAAAACGCGGCCAAGTGCAAGTCGGACTCGCACATGAAGGGTTCCGTTAAATTGCAGTTTACGATTTATGACGTATTAAAAAAAACTACTTACTAGATCTCGTTCAAACCAATTTTCGGTGGAAGTTTGCATGGTAATGTACATCATATATTTTTTTTTGTGTTATCATTCTCTTATTTTAGAAGTTACAGGGGAGACACATTTTACCACTTTGGAAGTGTCTCTCGCGCAAACTATTCAGTTTAAAAAAAAAATGATGTTAGAAACCTTAATGTCATTTTTGAAGACCTATCCATAGATACCCTACACGTATGGGTTTGATGAAAAAAAAATTTTGAGTTTCAATTCGATGTATGGGGAACCACAAAAATTTATTGTTTTTTTTCTATTTTTGTGTGAAAATCTTAATGCGGTTCACAGAATACATCTATTTACCAAATTTCAACAGTATAGCTCTTATAGTTTCGTAAAAAAGTGGCTGTGACATACGGACGGCTAGACAGACAGGCAGACAGACAGACAGAATGACATGACGAATCTATAAGGGTTCCGTTTTTTGCCATTTGGCTACGGAACCCTAAAAAGCCGGCAAAGTGCGAGTTGGATTCACGCACGAAGAATTCCGTACCATTATCTATAAAAACTGCAAAAAATCACGTTTGTTGTATGGGAGTCCCACTTAAAAATATATATATTTTGTTTTTAGTATTTGTTGTTATAGCGGCAACAGAAATACATAATCTGTGAAATTTTCAACTCTCTAGCTATCACGGTTCTTGAGATACAGCCTGGTGACAGGCAGACGGACGGACGGACGGACGGACGGACGGACGGACAGCGAAGTCTTAGTAATAGGGTTTACTTTTTCAGTACGGAACCCTAAAAATATAAGACATCAAATGCCTGTAGAAGAAAACGCTGTTCAAAAATATTTTTCACGTTATGATTAATTAACGAATCAGCCTGTTTCAATTTACCGTATATTTTACCTAGCGAGAATGAAGTTCAAGGTCACAGACTGGAGGCATTAGACCCACGTCAATTCCTTTGATGTCCTGAGCACGGCAATTGTTATATGTTACTGGGAGCTCTTTTATCTTCATAACGACAGTCTGGGCGGCGTACCTAAGTGATTTCTCAAAATTATGTGAGTACTTGACTTTTACAATTTATGTTGGCTCGTGGGTCAGAGGGGTAATCACGTAACGTTCCGAACGCGCGTCGGTACAATTTAACTGTCAATTTTCCACATAAAAAGTGACATTTAGACCTACCCGACGTTCGTACAATGCGTTACGTGATCGACCAGGCCCCGTAGCATGGATGGCGTTATCACGCGATAAGTGATAGGATAAGCGCGTCGTCTCGTTCTATCGAACGGTGTCAGCCAGGGACGGCAGCTCTATCCTGTCATTTATCGCGTGATAACGCCATCCATGCTACGGGGCCTGGTCGATCACGTAACGCATTGTACGAACGTCGGGTAGGTCTAAATGTCACTTTTTATGTGGAAAATTGACAGTATACTTTGCTTTGATATAACCCTGTCAGAGGTGACTGTCCCATCGATTGTGTGTTACATTAATTGGTTAATAACCAGTCGATGTGACAGCTATGTCATAACAAAGACTATATCGATGTTATATCTTCCAAAAAGTCTTGCAAATTCCTTGTCATAACATATGTAGATGTCACAAATACTTAGGCTAGGTAATACAGCTAGGTTAGGTTATAAGGTATCTCAGTTGGGTTTAATGTGAATGACTCGTAATTTGTTAACCAAATAAAACCCACATTGCAAAAGGTTTAGATTTGGTTTGCCATTTAATATATTTTCGTGTCGTGTCTCTGGTATTACTTTTTAAACGTTAAATATCCCACCAAAAACTTTACAAGTAAAGTGATTGCCAGGACTCCCTAGCTCATATAGCTTTCAGCGTTAAAAAAATATCAGATCATAAGTAGCGCCAAGCTTCCTACAGACGGCGTAACTCTACCACTACCAGCCACGCTCTACAAATTCTACATCTTCGCTAAATAGTATATTTAGCTATGTTGCATGGACACATCCCGGTCGCCGCATAGACTCTCGCGCCGAATGAATTTATGATGATATTAATAAGCAACGGGTCTATACTTTTTAGCCAAGATATAGAATTTGTAGAGCGTGGCTGGTAGTGGTAGAGTTACGCCGTCTGGTGTAGGAAGCTTGGCGCTACTTATGATCTGATATCTTTTTAACGCTGAAAGCTATATTAGCTAGGAATTCTTGGCAATCACTTTACATGTAACGTTTTTGGTGGGATCAAATTCCTTTTTGTAAGGTAATTTCTAAAGAAGTGTATGGAAAAGTCCATACAAACTTCCATCCTCTTATTTTATTTATAACAAGGAGTTCCTATATACATTTTCAGAGCCCTAGTATCAAAATTTGCGGATGTCTCATACAAAATTTCATCCTCTAGTTTAAAAAGGGATTGGGGGGTAAAAGTTCCCATTTTTAGGATTTTTTTGTTGATTGTCTACTAATACTAGCTAACGTACCAAATTTCAGCTTTCTAGGAGTTCAGGAAGTACCCTAGCGGTTTTGATGATCAACCTGAGTGAGTGAGTGAGTCAGTGTGTAACCGCCATACGATAAATCTCCACTTATAATAAATCTCTAAATTAAAAAAAGAATCAGCCAGTTTGAAACTAAGCTTTCTGTGGTACGAATGTTCTCAGCATCCCATTGACGGAAAAATATGAAACATTTTATATAGGTACATTATTATTCCAGCTGCAACTTAGGATAGTTTTTATCCGACTGCGACTATTAATTTATTTTCCGTAATTTACGACTTCATTTAATTTTTCATTTATTATTCTTAAAGTATATCGCCGCCACATCTGTCAGCTAAATGAAACGTCAAAATCACAGCAATAAGAAATACTACGGACAAAATGGCGGAATTGCTTTGCCTTTCTTTCACCTATTAATAATTTTAATCCCGTCTACGATATACCTTGACGAGACACATAGGTACCAAAAGCAAATATAAAATTAATCGATTTTGATATGCGAACTTATATGCGCAAATGTCGAATTAAGGCGTATTTTGTACAAATGTAACAACAAATTCGAACAATATAAACATGGTTTTTTTGAATGGCACGCGCGCGCGCTCTTTGCGTATTCAGCCAACCCACGAAAACCGAAACTCGAAGTTCGTATATCTGAGGGCCTACCGCGAACGGCATTCGAAGTTTTCCCTCTCTGTCGCACTTATGTACGAACTTGTAAGTATGACAGAGAGGGGAAACTTCGAATGCCTTTCGCGGTAGGCCCTCTGCATTCCTGTCATTTGTTAGTGCGATAGAGATAGAGATACCCGAATATTTTCGAATTCCGAAGTTCGTGGTATAAAAGAAAATACGGATGTCGGATAGATCTAAATTAATATTTGATGTGTGAATATGGTTAAAATTATTTGGAAATACTATTGTTGTTATTGTTTTAGTATATTTGACTAGCTTTAAGTTTAATATTGTACGTCCGAAATGGGCAAGCTGTTGGACTTTATTTTACCCAAAACAACTAAATGTACACAGTTCTGACAATAAAGAAATCTTATTTCATCTTATCTTATCGAAAATAGGGATGTAGACACTAAACAAAATAATCATAATGTTGTATTATATCGAAAAAAAACAACGCAAGAGGCTATATAGGTAATCACTAAGTTATAAGTGTATAAAGTTTTAAGAGGGGGTTTGTTGCGTCTCTTTTCCGCAAAACGCACCTTTATAATGAAACGATTGTTTTTTACTATTACACTCAAGGATCGTGACGTCACGGTCCCTGATCGTTTTCTCACTCTAACAAGCGACATTAAAACGGTTGTAGCTTCGTAATTTTTTGAGATATTTGAATGAGTTTTTCGTTTTTTCTTTCTTTTGAAGTGAGTCTACAGCTACACCTCTATTTGGAAGACAAGCGGAAATAATCCATACTATATCCATACTAATAATCCATACTTCCATACTAATATTATAAATGCGAAAGTGTGTCTGTCTGTTACCTCTTCACGCCTAAACCGCTGAACCGATTTAGATGAAATGAGCCCCGGGGAAGGACAAAGGGTAGTTTTTATATCTGAGGGGCTGAAATTGGGGGTGGAAATTTGTATGGAGCTACTTAAACCGCTGCACCGATTTAGATGTAATTTGGTATATAAATAGTTTGAGTCCCGGGGAAGGACATATAATAGGTTTTATCCCGGAAATCATCCCCTAAGGGGGTGAAAAGGGGGGGGGGGTGAAAATTTGGATGTAATCTATTTTGATGAAATTTGGTGTAGATATAGGTTAAGTGCTGGGAAAGGACATGGGATAGTTTTTACCCCAGAAATCATCCCCTAAGGGGATAAAATTAGGGGTGAAGATTCGGATGGAACCCATTTTAATACAATTTGGTATAGAGATAGCTTGAGTCCTGGGAAAGGACATAGGATAGTTGTAATTCCGGAAATCACTCCCTAAGGGGGTGAAATGGGGGGTGAAAATTTGGATGAATCCCGTTTAGATGAAATTTGGTATAGAGATAATTTGAGACCCTTCAAAGGGTATAGAATAGTTTTTGCCTCGGAAATCATCCCTTAAGATGGTAGAAGTTTGTTTGCATTATATTTTCTAAGTATTAAGTTCTACGTGGACGAAGTCGCGGGCAACAGCTAGTAAATAAATAAGTGACGAAATCGGCGTTTTTTAGATATCAATAAAATCTAATGTATAAAAGCTATGCAATTGAAACTTTATATGTTTAATAACTCCACGGTTGTTATCATATCTAGAGAATTTTGTTTTCCTGATATAATGCACACCCAAGTTATGAGGGTTCAAAAAAACGACGAAGCGCTTCGAGAAAAGGTAGGTCACTGCCCTTGCGCTTCGCTTGGCTCGTCTTGGCGGGCCAGATTCATATTGTTTTGGCCTAAGGCAAATTAAATCAACCCTTATATTTTTTCACTACGATCCTGCCTATATTTTTTTCATTTATTGAATAAATAAATTACGTTCGTGGTACATTTGCAAGAGTATTTATTTTATACTAGTTTTGCTGCACTAATATTAGGTACAAAGCTGTTTTTTATCAGCAAATACATTTTTCTCAAACTTGCAATGAAATGTTGACATGCCTTACTTCAAATTAGGTCCGGAAATACTACGTATCCGGTGCGACTAGTGAAGATGATATGTAAAGGAATTTCATACAACAAGTTTGGCGCGTAAATTGAAAAAAGTTTTCTTTTCTTGTTGGCCGGATTTGTCAATAGTTCGTAATTATTTTGAAACTTTCTAATAAAAGCCATCGATTTCAAAACGAGTTCGGACGAAAATGATACGGAATTGAACTGTACGCCTCCGGAATTGCGAGCAGAAGTAGCCATGAATAATTTACTGCCTAAATCAAAAGTTAGGTACATGACGGCGTATGAAAATTTCATAAAAATTAAAAGTGTTTTCTTTGTTGTAGTGCCTCGTCTATATAGGTAGTTAGATATAAGTTCATGTAACTATAAACTAATACTTAATTTAGGGAATAAGCGGAATATTTGTTAGTAAGAAATGTGGGACACAATTATAGGTTATGATGTGACAGCAGCAGCTATCAAAAACGTATTATTTAGTTGTACGAATAAAACAAATTGACTACTTTTTATTTCATTGCAAGTTTGAGAAAAGCACTAGGTATACAAATCTCGGCGAGAAACGGGGTTGCCGGCCGCGTATCCCTATCCTATATATCTACTTGGCCTGCAACCCTTCGTTTCCCGGCCTCTATAGTAATGTACTATTAAATACCTGCGACCCAATCACGGTCACGTTTGAAAAGACAAGATTAAATAGCCTTTCTGACGGACCTCGATTGAAAAAACAGAAGCAACATTTTGCGCTTGTTACGTGATATAAACAAGGCAATAGTACAATTTGTAAATAGTTCTCCCGTCATTCATCATAATCGAAAACAATTATACATAGGGGCATAAGCAATTATTTTCTTAATTATTGGCGGCGTTCGAAAAAACCGAGGACCCATCCATCCATCAGATAAAATTATCCCGCTGTTCTTTAACGTACATTTCTTGATAACTGGGTCAAACCCTTGACAAACTGCCAATATCTAGCTTAAGCTAACAAAGCGGCATTTCGACAACGGGACAGATCTCCTTTTAAAAGGGTTTTTATTTTTCAGTTCATCTAAATTCTAATCCCCTTATTATTAAAACTTAAAATGCCTCTGCTAAATAAAATATGCTTTGTCCCTTTTTTACGTCAAAGTCACAGATAAGGACAAACGAATTTTAACGCCATTTTAGTAAAAACAGGAATACGGCCGTAAGCGAGTAGAAACAAAATTCTAAGTTTTAATATCAATGTTCTGACTGCTATCAATATCGGCGGAAAAGCATAGAAAATTCATTCGCTTCTTTGCGAAAATGATTTTTCCTTGAGTGGCTTAGCTTTTAGAATTCGCACGTACGACTCTCTAACTTTTTCTGGCAAAAGGAAACCATCTGGTTACAATGGCACGTTAGGGGCAAAAGTTGCCGAATCATAAAGTAGGTTCGGGTTCAAGCTAACGTACTTGAACTGTGTCGAAGCCTGGAGACCACATTTTCCGTTCAACATTCTCCCCTCGTAATCAAGAGTCACAAACATATCAAACAATAGTAGACTGTGGACCAATACGTTCGTCGTATCTAGACTTTTCAGTCTCAACAACCTCTCGACTTAAGTTAGGTACTTAGTCTTGGTTCAATTGGTTTTTTCAACATTTCGTTCGTCAATTATTCGATTGTTCTCTCAGTTACCGAGCTTCGTTAACGTGAACAACAATCCCAGACTCTTTATGCATATTATATCAAGTGCTCTCGTCCTACCACAATGATCGCTTGTTTTTACAATGATTTTATTCACTAATCTGAAAGTAGAGTTCACACCATTTTAAATAACAAAACCAAACGAACTCATCGTTTCCATAAAAAAGCGGCCCGATATCGGTATATTTTTAACTAGGTAGGTATTATATACCAGCAGCGCAGCCAGGTGGCGCAGGACCGCTCATTGTGGCACTCTCTGGGGGATGCCTATGTCCAACAATGGACGTCTTTTGATGATGATGATGATGAGGCAGTGAAAATGCGTATATTCTTAAACATTATTACCAGCACACATTCTCCATATGCGGGTCGTCATCGCGCATACTTCATGGATACGCGGTTTCGTTTTGCTAAATATAAATAAGTAAATGGTTGTTTTATTTACGATAATAAATGAAAGTAGGACCTACAATGCATTGAAAATGTTATAAACGTTATCGTGCTACGCATGTCGAAGAAAATACGATTCTAAATATTCACATAGAAACAAGATACTTATCTAATTATTGGTTTTAGTGGAAACGGGAGTACCGTGGTTGGAGTTAATTTGATCAATTTTAGAATTTAAATGTCTGTATGTCGCTGAACGTTTATCCACAAAAGAAGGAAAAAAATGCAACTATCTAAAAGAAGTAAGAAAAAAAAGCGGCCAAGTGCGAGTCGGACTCGCACATGAAGGGTTCCGTTAAATAAATTGCAGTTTACGATTTATGACGTATTAAAAAAAAACTACTTACTAGATCTCGTTCAAACCAATTTTCGGTGGAAGTTTGCATGGTAATGTACATCATATATTTTTTTGAGTTTTATCATTCTCTTATTTTAGAAGTTACAGGGGGGGGGGGCACACATTTTACCACTTTGGAAGTGTCTCTCGCGCAAACTATTCAGTTTTGAAAAAAATGATGTTAGAAAGCTTAATATCATTTTTGAAGACCTATTCATTGATACCCCACACACATTTTTTTGAGTTTCAGTTTTGTGTATGGGGACCCCTAAAAATTAATGTTTTTTTTCGATTTTTGTGTAAAAATCTTAATGCGGTTCACAAAATACATCTACATACCAAGTTTCAACAGTATAGCTCTTATGGTTTCGGAAAAAAATGGCTGTGACATACGGACGGACAGACAGACAGACAGACGGACGGACATGACGAATCTATAAGGGTTCCGTTTTTTTCCATTTGGCTACGGAACCCTAAAAACTAGGAAGGCTGTTCTGCTCGCTACATATTATTAGTACCCGTAGGAAGCTAGTATCATTAGGGACAACAAATAAGTTTAGTAAAAATATGGATTGCAATTTTTAGCATAATTAAAGTTATTCAGTGTTTTTTATCCCATTTTTAATTACCTGATATAATTATTCAGCTATTTTAAAAGTTTTGATTTTAATCGCATGTCAACAGGATTTTTTCAATCGATTTGTAATATTGCGTCTGTCAGACGCCACCACGTCTTTAGTGTTACTCGAAACTCGAAACCCACGTCGTCAGTTAAAGGTTAAAAAGAATATTGTACCTAACGAGATTATAATAATGCAAATTACATGTTCGTGCCATGCTAACCTATACCAAGCCGCCAAGTTCTTTTGCGTTCCTACATTTTGGCTACAACTTAAAAGATCAATCAATCTTCAATTCGCTCCCAATGGCTTTCAACGTAGGTAAATTTTCCTTAGAGCGGCCCGAAGCTATATTGAAAGATTTATTTCCTAATCCCAAAGTTTAATAAACATGGAAATGATTCGTGAATTTCACACTTATTCCTCGATAGGCTTTTTTCTTTCTACCCTAAGAAATAAACGACACTTGTTGAGAGCAATGATTGAGTATTATATGTAACCTATATAGGCCAGTCATATTTGACCAGAAAAATTGCTAAAATCGCAAGCTAACGGCTAGTTCTGCTTTTTGAATATGTTGTTAGGATAGTTTAGGACTTATATTGACAAAACCAAAAAAAGTGCGAAAGTTTCCTGGTTTTTCGAGTACTGCAAAGTTAGCACAGGTCTTTCGAAGCTGCAAACTTGGAACAGTACTGGTAGTGGTCCTAACAACATATTAAAAAACCGGCCAAGTGCGAGTCGGACTCGCGCATGAAGGGTTCCGTACCATTATCTATAAAAATATATTTTATTCTGTGTTTTTAATATTTGTTGTTATAGCGGCAACAGAAATACATCATCTGTGAACATTTCAGCTAGAACTATCACGGTATCAGTGAGATACAGCCTGGTGACAGACAGACGGACGGACGGACGGACGGACAGCGGAGTCTTAGTAATAGGGTCCCGTTTTACTCTTTGAGTACGGAGCCCTAAAAAGCAGAACTAGCCGTTAGCTTGCAATTTTACTGGTCAAATATGACTGGTCTAATAAGAAAGGCAGGTGTTGAGGATAACCTGAAAAGATTGTGCTGTGAAGATTCGAATTAATTGTCGATCTAATTTTGTTTCCTCATACAAACTTTGGACCCCCATTTCAC
Source organism: Epinotia brunnichana (assembly GCA_963854355.1). NCBI lineage: Eukaryota > Metazoa > Arthropoda > Insecta > Lepidoptera > Tortricidae > Epinotia > Epinotia brunnichana. Next base: position 19,936,975 of record OY977936.1, on the reverse strand, counting down.
CCCCTTAGAGTGTAAATTTTGAAAAATCCTTTCTTAGTGCACCCCTAGACCTTATAAGGAACCTACGTGCTAAATTTGGAATCTCTAGAACCAGCGGTTTGGGCGGTGAGTTGATATTTCGTGCGTGCAACCGGCGTTCGGAACGGGACAATGAGTCACACTTTTTCGTGCGTGCATCCGGTGTTCATCGATTTATAAGACGTACGTTATCACGTCAAAAAATGCATGATTCTTGTTGATAGATTAGATAAACCATGAATTAAAACGTGCGTGAATTAAAATATGTAAAATTTGTTGCAGGCCACCTTGCTAGGGGTAATTATGTAACGCATTATTGCTTTACCATACTAACATATTTATAATTTATAACACGTTTTTCGCTATATGGAGTGGAGTATAGGGGTCTTCCCACAGTATGGCGCAAATATCGAGTCAAATACAAACGCTGTAAGAGTTATAAATTCCAGAAACATAATTCTCACTGAATGATTCTATTGGTATATATAGCTTCGTCCGCCCTGAAAGGATCCAGTTTACAAAGGACGGATAATCTAATGCACAGCCCGAATCAACGGCAAACATGGAAGAAAAACATGTCTCATATAAAAATATTCCCCAATATTAATATAAAATGTAAAATAAAGCATGAAAATGCCATTCCCGGACCGGTTAAAAGGAAATCACTAAGCTGATGTAATTGTTATTAGTACATTACTACATAGGCCGGGAAGTAAGGGGTTGCCGGCCAAGTTCATATAATAGTTATGAGGCAGGCAATCCCTTTTCACGCCGAGGTATGTATAGTGCTTTTCTTCAAACATGCAATTAAATAAATAAATAAACTCCAAGAAATCAAACTTTAATTTCTAGAGAAATTTCTACTTTATTTAGACAACAAATATATGTAACTAACACATTTTTTTTATATAACGACGGTGGCAAACAAGCTTACGGCCTGCCTGATGTTAAGCTGGTACCGTAGCCTATGGACACTTGTAACTCCAGAAGAATCAGAAGCGCGTTGCCGACCCTTTATTCACTTGAGGATATATTAGGTAGGTACCTACTATTTCTTTGTCGGTGTTTTCGTCTGAATTCATATTAAATAACAAAAACAACAACGCACAATAACTAAATCCAATAAAATTGAATTACAGAATGAAAACTTATCAATTTTGCGAACGCAGCGAAATTGTAACAGAATATTGTTTTCATTTGGTAAATAATAAAAAAAAATGGCTACGATAGGTACTCTCATGAAGTATACCGCGCTCATAGTGAAATAAGCAAAATTTTTTACAAAAAAGAATCCGTGTGCTACGTCATAAATTTTGTTATATCACGTAAAATAATTTGCTGCGTGAATAGGCACTGAAGTAAGAGAACAGATATTGCGTTAGAATATAAATGAATACTTGCAATTCATGATATTATCATCCCGCGTTTTACTTTTGGCAGGGATTGTCGAATAAAATCCTTTCAATGTGATTTTATGCCAGGAGAAATGGAATTTGTGGAACCTATTTTTAGGGAAGATAGTTTTGGTAACGTAGTAATCCCAAATGGGTATTAGACGTGATGAAAAAAATGCCGTCGGGTAAAACCGATGCTATAAGTATCATGTTATCCTCCGTAGTTTGACTAATACGGGGCCTTGTACCAATTAAAAAAAAGCATGATTTTTTTAACAACTACGGTAAAGGATGAATTACGTTTTATATTAGTAAGAAGTGAGGAGAATATATTTTCATAAATACCTATGTGTGAATATGTACTCGTATACTGCAGTACATACTAATACAGTTACTAGTTGCTGTACATATCAGTTACCGATATAATTAATTACATTATCGAAGGATGACTTAAAGCGCGAATTTTGCCCGCATTCACAAAGGAGTGACTGGCGTGGTATCCATTTTCCAAGGTTTTATTTATTCTTGCTGTAGCTGTTCAGGTGACGTCTGGATAGTGAAAACCCCCTCTTTTATACCCGTCCATGGGGGAGCAAACGCGTATTTCGGGACTTTTGATTTAAAACTAATTATTTTACAGAAACAAACAATAGCTCATTTAAAAGGTCATTAATTGTACTTTCAAATGATATTAATCTTGTTAGGGTACAATAAATTATGTATGAGCTGAGCTATATTCGCTCAAAACGAAATTTTGGAGCTGTGCGATCTTTTTGACGCCGAGTGTATAATACAATTAGCCTCGACTGTGGCGTAATTTCATTTTATGTTTGGTTCAAAGGAATTCCCACCAATATCCCGAAACATTTTTTTCGAAAACATTACCAAAAATCGGCTCCTACTTTACACTTATTTTTTGTAAGTACATTCATTTTAAAACCATAAATATACATTTGCTGTAGAGGTTTTTGGATAGTACTTTTGATAGTATTTTAGGTTATTATAGTTGACTGTAACTATAATATTGATCAGCGTATCTGGTGTGATATCTATACTTAAGTCTATACCTAAAATACTATCAAAAGTACTATCCAAAAACCTCTTCAGCAAATGTCTATTTATGATTGCGTTTCACAGCCACATGAACTCCTACAATATTTTTTAATAATCTCAACCAGTGATAAAATATCACCTACCCTTACCCCATGATATTGCCTCTGTAGAGACAAGACTGCTCAAGTATAATCAACTACGTGTCTTCAATAAGCATTGTAAAAGCAACCTTAAGTTTTCAGGAACAGGGTTTGTTATCTATGAAACCTGTGGAGACGGTTATTAAATATACGTCTTGGTTAGATTATAAACAGCAACAGGCTGAGTAATGGGGCCTACGTGGCCTAGATGTTCAACACGCTACACATATGATAAAATTTTATAGATATAAATGATATCCTTTTCTTATTGAGAGCGAGATTGGGTGATTTTTTAGGAACTGGAAAACTGAAGTCAAGGCAATCTGGAAAGAAATACTGACGTCTGGTAAGTTTATACAAAGTGGATGGACTAGTTCACAGCGAAACTTGCATTTATCATTTCATATTCGTTGTTATTGTTATAGTTTATATTTATTTATATTTGGAGACCCAGCAGCTGCAGAAACACATTGATTAAAAATATAAAAAACAAAAAGCCAACACAACATTGAGCGCTATGTCATCATCCTCCTAGCGCTATTCCCGGTTGTGCCGTAAAGGAGCCCGGGGTCCGCTTTGACACCTAATCCCAAGATTTGGCATAGGCACTAGTTTTACGAAAGCGACTGCCATCTGACATTCCAACCCAGAGGGAAAACTAGACTTTATTGGGATTAGACCGGTTTCCTCACGATATTTTCCTTCACCGAAAAGCTAACGGTAAATATTCCGTATATAAACTACGAAAAGCTTACTGGTACAGTCACTGGCATTAATATATGATTGAACAAAGGCCGCAAAAATATCTGATACAACTCTATTTCTAGAGCAGTTAGAGCGTGTCAGATATTTTTTCACCTCACTAGCTCGGAAAGGCCTTTTTGTATGTTTGATATCTATTGAGAAAATCGCTTTTTATCCACATGTGAAGAAAGTAGACGTAGAACGTTAAATGCTTATTTTTGTTTTTTGTATATTGTATGTGACATTTTTTTTTTAACTTTTCTTTAACGTTATTTATTTATTTTTTAAACTTTTTTTTTAACTTTCTTTTTAACTTTTTTTTAATCTTTTTTTTTCCCTTTTTCTTATTTACCTCGCTGTAGTGAGGTGAAAAGATTTGTGTTATACACGGGTGAAAAGTTATTTTACGTCTCGTGTGTTGAAATACTCGCTACGCTCAGGATTCTATTTTTGAACCACTCGCATCGCTCGTGGTCAATCATAGAATCCTTTCGCTAGCTCGTGTTTCAAATGAACACTCGCAGGTAAAATACAACTTTCCCCCCTTGTCATAACAAATAACTATTGCGGCCTTTGGTCCATCATATATTGATGCCAGTGACTGTACGAGCCGGGATTCGAACCCACGACCACCGCAGAAGGTTAAAATTGGGGCTCCTAACTAACTCACTTTTGCTGCGCTCTGACTACGCTAACCATTCACTAAGTTCGTTTGTTACTAGCCCGAATTTAACAACAGTAATGGGGAGAGTATACAAACTCCGTAATGCTACTTCATTCCATGCCTGAACCACTATGCACTAAGCTTTGCACATTGCGCGCTATGTATGTACTAATGTTAATTGTACCTTGTTATCAAATATGACAACAATTAAAGGCCATTTACATGGTGCAAGAACTCGAATGCGATTTCCATTACACTGCGGGCTACCGAAATACGACGAATTTAATCAAACTGCAATGTAGGTACTTAATAAAATAACTCGCATACGAGTTTTTGCACCATGTAAATGACCCTTAATTGTTGTCATATGTGTACAGTCGCCATCACGTACATAGGTACACTATAGGTGTTCAAAAATATCGGCACATGCACCCTAATGCCTTGAAAATACAGGTGTGTTCCGATGTTTGTGAGCTGCTTGTTTGCTCCGATGTATGTGATGGCGACTGTCCGATATTTTTGAACACCTATAGTGTACCTATGTGATACAGTTAAGTTTATAAACCATCTTTATAATTATAGAGTTGACAGCAACAGGCTGAGTAATGTGTCCTCCGAGTCACAAACATTAAGCTGAAGATACATGTGCAGCGGAGTTTTACGGAAATATACTATGTTTTACGAGTGTCCGGAAAGTTTGTGTAACCTGATGTGTTATAAAATATATTGATCGCAGAAACCTCTCCATAAGTAGATACGATACGTACATACTATCGTCCACTTTTACTAACTTGCGCCAGTTATTATCTTCACGGCATTCAAAACAATGTTATATGCAAGATTTTTTATTATTTATTTATTATTTTTTTTGATAGTGTGTTAGGTATTCCGTGATTTTGTACAAGCAATCATAATCACTTTGAATTTTTTGAGATAGGTATGGTATTAAAGAAGGGTACTAAAATAAGAGTAAACTATTCTAAATTACATGAATGCCAACACAATTTAAAATATTTCATCCTTATTGCTAATGTAACATTGTGCTTGCACTATTACTATATCATGTGAATGGATTATATGCGCCTGAACTAGGGTTATCCTGTGTCTCCGGGAAATAAATAAATGACATCAAGGCGCTCTACTCCGCTACTTTTATTACACTGGAATTAGTTATGTATTAGTCGCATGTTTGTTTGGGTACAGGTAATGTTTATGAGCAGGCAACACATGCGACGACGTTATGTCTGTGTCGGATTTGGGAAGCGTTTCAATACTCGCCTGACAATACGCGTCTCGCGTCGTCGCTGCACGCGTCATGTCCATAAACACGGCCAATAGCCATATACCTGGCGCGGCTGTAATCCAGTGCGCGCGACCAATTCAAAACAGTTTCCCATTGAATCAAACAGACCCCCAAATTCTTCAGTTCAGCTTCATGACTAAAAAGGAAGGCAACCTTTAGCTTTCACAATAGCGTCAAATAGTTTAGTCAATAAATTAACTGTACGTAAACATAGAACGTGCATCTCTCAAGGCTATAATTTTCTAGAAAGTTAACATTGTTAATAATTAATATAATTTTCTAGAAAGTTAACATTGTTAACTTGGCTAGTGTGGACCATACTTTATATGATAATATACAATGGTGGTACGGAGTTCTGTAGCCACGGAGACGCGGCGTGAGTTATAATGGGAATAACGTATCTGCAAGCTGAGAGGGCGCTTTATCAAACTTTTCAGAGTTATGTATCTACATCTACTTTTCCGTTTTGACGCAGTTATAACACCCTCGGATTTCATCAGTCTTCTCTATCAGTTTTTCACATCTTTTGGGTCTTTTCATAAAATAATTAACTTCCTCAGAAGTTCATATTTTTCGGGGTTTCATTGAGTGTAAATTTTTTATAGAATATCTATTGGTACAAGTTGTACCAACATGTAAGTAATCAAGAACTTTTCGTGGGTACTATTCATACATGTAAAAAAAACTTAATTCAAATAAAAAAGGATATTAGCTTATTATGCATTTTTTAAATACTGAATTCAATATAGGCAATTTATTCAATGGCAATATGTTTTTAGTGCGACTACTCGCATTTAAGTAGGGGAGAAGTGGTATGTAAGAGCCAGTTTACTAACTGTAGCAAAAACATACAGTTTAATTGAAGTTTGCACTGATAATTGTTTTCTAAGTCATTATTTATTTATTACAGTACCTATATATTTTCATACGAATAAATATAAAACTAAATAAAAAAGATCGTGAAATATCCATTTTAGAAAAACATGTATTTTGGCTCTTTTATAACAGATGGATGTTGAAAGAGCCACCAAAGGTTATGAAAGAGCATGTCTATAAGAATTTAATTAAAAATATTAAATATGCAAAATAACAATGAAAGCACTCTATTAAAAACTAAAAAAACTTTCTTTTGTAAGAAAAATAACATTTTTAAGAAATTCTTAACTCTTAAAGCAATTGTATGCCATTTGGTACAACTCATTGTAAATTATTATTTTTCTCAGTCAGAACTATTTTGTATTAGAGGATCATTGTAAATAATATCAATCTCGAAAAATAATTAAAATAACAAATTATTGGCATTCAAAAAATACCTTTTTGCTCTGAAACCAATCTTGACTACCAAAGAGCTCACTGATTGTTTTGTCAATTACTGAGTTCATGGGCCTTTTTCGGGTTTTGTGTAGCAAATTAGTTTATTAGATATTAAATGTCATTCATATTTAATGACAATAACATTTTGGTTTACTTATTTATTACTGGGTTATGCTGGCTCTTTCAAGGCCTGGCCCCGTAGCATGGATGGCCTTATCACGCGATAAGTGATAGGATAGAGCATCCGTCCCTGGCTGACACCGTTCGATAGAATGAGACGACGCGCTTATCCTATCACTTATCGCGTGATAACGCCATCCATGCTACGGGGCCTGGTCACCCGGCTCTTTCATAACAAATTCTTAAAATTAATGTACTCGTAATATTCAAAACAAGGATGTCAAAAGTTTTGTAGCTTAGTTTGTACGTAGCTGCAAGGCCAAATACATGCATAAACCCATTTCAGGATGCATGAACCTATATTGTGTAGTAATTAATTACCAAAAAACAAAATAAATGTAGCAAAATATTTCCTTTTTGATGTCAAAACTTTGACTCTATCTACAGGCGTCCGTTGGTTTCGGTGAACTGTCAAATGTACGTGGGTGACGGGGAATAAGTGTTGATACGTAAAAATAAAAACTAGTACCTAGTTCGTTCTGAAACTACAGAAATAATGCAAATAGCTCCTTCATGCCACTTCTCCCCTACCTCCTATTGAGATTATCCTACGATTGAGATTCTTCATAACGAACGAGTATTCGAATCAAACCAAATCTATTCAGACACGTCTCAAGATTTATGTAGGACTCCAGGTGCGAAAATGAATTCAAGATTCCAAATCCTTTGTCTGGCGATGAATGAAGCAGATCCATATATCCGTGAAAATAAAGAGAAATATATTTCACCGACAAATAAGTACTATAAATTGCACAATTTACGATAGGCGGAATGCATAGATATATAAAGTAAAGATGCGCCTGTCCGAAGAATTCGCTTGGCATCTGTCCTTATTAAAAATGAGTGGCGCCATCTGTTGTACGGACTGCGTACCACACGTTCGGGTGGCCGGAGTAACCTTGTAAGGGGGACTTTTCTCAATATTAATGAAGTGGCTGGCAGGCAGTGGTTGATGTAAACATCACATAGAGAAAGTGGTACCTGTGTAATAAATAAGTAATTATAAATGTAAAAGTGAGTTTGTATATTTACCTATTTACTTGTACGGCTCAACTACTGAACGGTTTGTCACGAAATTTTGTCAGGGATGCGGTAGAGGATTTTTTCGCAACAAATGTAAGATTTTTATACACATAAACACTACTTTCTCTTAATGATAGAAAACCACACGGACGAAATCTCAAGCGCAATTTAGTGACTTAGGCCACAAAGGCTCACAATAATTACAACACAAATATTTATTCTTAGTTGCACACCACTTAACAATGTGGTAAATGATAAAATAAGAGCCAAATAACATGACATTATGTGTCTCTTCGTCAAACAATGAACGACGAATCGACTCGTTAAAGTTGAAAATATTAAAGTATGTAAGTGTTCAAATAAATACATTTCAAACGATTTTCTTTTGTACATTATTCTTATGCATCTACTTACCTACATTAGTAGACGATACGTATAAGAAACAATAACAAATCAAATGTATAGCTATATATTATCAAACAATGTCCATAGACTCCATAGTCAATGGTTCATACACCAGTATAAAAATGACGCCCTTACAAGGTTACTTTTGATTGACTAGCGATTGCGAACTAACAAAACGTAATGGCGCTAGGTAACCAAATAATTCTTTTGAAAATGTGTGCGATAAAAAAGAAACTGACGATACCTACTTACCGATGATACGATATCCCATGTATTTTTTTTACTTTTGTATCATAATGTTTGCACCCTTTTACGGCGCAACTGGGCATTTTGAGACAGTCGGCTCTGACACACTCTGACAGCTGAACGGTACGGCGTCCTGCCACAGACCAAGGCACGGTGGCCCTTAATTGCTAGTTTAGGGCCACCGCATTGGACGAATTACTCGTGCGGGTTGGCCCTATCTTTACTTTTTCTATGGCGGCATGGCATTATTGCGAGATTTGTCAGTGATCCCTGTCATGACGTAGCTGTCACATCGATTGAACACATTAACGGGGTAATTAACCAGTCTTAAGGTAGAATAAAACAAGGCAAGTCATTCCCGTGACAGCTAGTGACGTCAACGTATCTTGTAATCTAAGTATAATAATAATTCATTCACTCCATTCATCCTGTTATCTTGCCTATAAGTTTCTTATTGTTTGGATATTGTTGCGATACATATACGTCACCAGCATCTAAAAATAGCGGACTCTCAGTGTGTTGCCACTGTGTGAAAGTAAATTACCCGAGTAAATTGCATTACTTCAGTAACGTGCTTTCAATCAATATTTACGGTGAACTACTAATTGTATAGCAATCTTTTCACCCCAAATAAATAGTTAAACTAGATAACATTTTTATGAATGTTAATCGTGCATTAACAAAACTCCTCGTTTGTATGGAAGAAGTCAGTCAATGGCAACATTTGTGTACCAACTTTGCAGAATGACAACATTTGTATGACGTAGGTAAGATACGTCGTCGGGATTGTCAGGAATGACTACATTGCCAAAAAAAGAGACGTCTTACCTTGTTTTAAGCCTGCATCACACTGGCGCGGCCTGCGGTGGCGGACCATAGTAAATTTGACAGGTAATGACAAGGTTTCTATTGTCCGCCGCGGCCAGGCCGCGCCAGTCTGTGAGAGGCCTTATTTTATCACGAACCACTCGACGTAACAGTACCAGCTTATATCACTGTTAAACCCCCCAAAGTATTCCAAACCTCCGACATATCATAAATTGAGCAAGTTATAACATTTTAGCAGTTGGCAACTGCTATTTCGTTAAATATTCAGCTTTCCGCCTGTGCAGCGCGATGGGAAATAATCACTGTATTTGACCTAGTAGGTACTGCAGTGGTTATAATTTTAGTTAAGTTTATTTTCTTTAATCTCGTAGGCAGGTAAGATAAATATTTGGTGAAGATAAATATTCGGCGAACTAATATCATTATATTTATTTCCAGATTTTATAAGAATGCATACCTAAATCGTGTGGAGAACAAAAGGGAACGCTTTCGCGCAGCTATAAGGTAACATAATTAGCTAAGTCCAGAAATGACCAGCAAATGTAAAAGTAGTAGCAAATCATTTATAAATTGATAAGAAAGAGTTAATTTTCATGAAAACTGTCGTGCACCATGTACTTAATTGTCGGCACAAAACTGACACTAAGGTAATTTTTGTTTAACAACTCGCGCTACTTGGGTAGGTACATATTTTTTTTAATGCCCGTGTAGATGAAATAGCGTAAATATTTGCCTGTTACGGTACTTACTCGGGTACGTTAGTTTTCACACGTCATTTCGCCGGAGATTGTCCTACCATTAACCGTAAAACGGTGCTCAAGTTACAGCGGTAGTTAACCCCTTCGTTAGAGATTTTCTTGTTAGTCTAAGATACCGTGTAGGTATCTGGATAAATCCTTATTACTCACGTAAATGTCTGCCTTTTCTATGATTAACGCATTCACAGCCAACAATTCCGTAGGCTACGCATACCTACACATAACATGTGGAAACGGGTTCCTAAGTAGAGGAAAGCGCCTACGAGCAGAGCACTAATAATAACTTTTAAATATTAACCCATTTGTGATATCAATGATAGTTACCGAAGGAAACTAACTTAATATTGATAAATTACTTTTTTGCTTTAACAGGTAGGTAATAGATAATATAACAAAGAAAGAAAATAATACCAACTTTAAGACTGTTTGAGCAAAGTATAAAGAAAAACTCAACAAATAAGTACCTATACTTATCCAAGAAGAATACAATTGCCTGATACTTTTGCGTGGACCAATGCCAACTTTAATATTAGGTACTTCTTTTTATTTCGCTAAACAAATGACATTAAGTGAAGTCGAAAAAGTTATTTTAATGGAATCACAGGTTGGGACAGAGAGGTGCCGTCAATCCCTCGAGGTAGGTTTTATGTCCTATCGTACATCTACATGAATATTGAGCTGAATAGTTGTTTATGACATTTTGTACGTATATAATAAGATATTTTCTTTATCACTTTTACTGCCAGGAACCCGCCTAGCGAGCGCCTACGCCGTAGTCGCTTTCCGCTACATACGAGGAAAATCATGGGATCGGCTACGAGGGTAGCGACTCTTGGCAGTGAATGTCATTAAGTCATTCACTGTCATCTGTTATTAAAACAGGTTTAAGATATGGGGCGTCTAAACGGGCCATATTTTCACTGCAATATGCGGCCGGCAACTATTGGCCAGCAATCTCTTACTCACATGTTAGAAAAAGACACCAATAGTTGCCAGCCACATATTGCAGTGAAAATATGGCCCGTTTAGAAGCCCCATTAGGTAACTCATTTAAACATGCTTACACGAGCCGATATTTTTTTGAGAAAATAGAACATCGGCCACCAATTATATGGTGATGAGGTATTTCCCGAATTCCGGATGTAGATTTAAAATACAAAAAAATTAGGATGAGCCCTTTCGATGTTTTTTACACATGTGTCATCCATCACCCTCTCCTTTCCCTCTAGCGCCGCTCCGTGATTTCCTGATAGGTACGACATTTATAGCCAGTGTAGGTAACAAGAAACGATCACATATTGATTATTCCAAAATGTAATCAACCTCTTCTTGTGAAATTGTTATACCCATTGCACTCAAATGAATATGACGGTGCAAAGTCTAAATATAAATACTAACTTCCACACACCTACCGTGTATAAATTTCACATAAGAGTAAATGAGACAGCCAAATACGTGAAATGTAGTAGCCTAGCCGGCTTTAGGTTCATGAAATTCATGGAAATGCCAAAGGTATTTGTAAAAATATTACCCCGTTTTGATTTGCGAGCGTACCGAACCGCAAACAGAACTGTTTGGTTACGTTGCTTGCAATATTTATCCGAACGGGCAAACATATTGTTGTGTTAGACTCCGGGGAACCAGCACAGGGGGCGTAAAGGGCAAATGGTACAATACATGGAAAACTGCGACTGTAGAATGGAATTAAATGGAAAACTATCAAAATGAAGAAATTTGCCAAATCAGTTTCTTAGTTGCAATACCTACTTCAACTAACTTCCTTATTAAGTTGCTGTCGAATGGCAGGAGCAAGATGGGGCATAAGACCCAAAATTGCTATGTGGCTTTACACAGCAGTAGTAAGGCCGGTAATCACATACGCCTCTGCAGTCTGGTGTAACAAAGTCAACCAAAACACAGCTATCACAAAGTTAAGCAGCCTTCAGCGTACAGCTTGCTTAACAGCTAGCTTAATGCTCAACACCGGGGGCAGCCTTGGATGCACTGCTCGATCTAACGCCACTCCACCTGCAAGTGCAAAAGGAGGCGAAGCAGTGCATCTACAGGATATGCACACTAACAAGGCCAAAATGGCGTTCTCAAGCGCTAAGCAAACTTGAGGCCCTTGTTTTTGATAACAAAAACCTAAGCATGCCCACTGACGACACATACGTGGAATGCAAATTCACTAGACTGTATACAGTGGAAATACCTCCGAGAGACAAATGGACAAATGACCAAATGGACTTCAAGGAGGGAAGCCACATTTGGTATACAGATGGATCAAAAAAAGGTGATGATGTTGGATGAGACATGAATATTGAGCTGAATAGTTGTTTATGACATTTTGTACGTATATAATAAGATATTTTCTTTATCACTTTTACTGCCAGGAACCCGCCTAGCGAGCGCCTACGCCGTAGTCGCTTTCCGCTACATACGAGGAAAATCATGGGATCGGCTACGAGGGTAGCGACTCTTGGCAGTGAATGTCATTAAGTCATTCACTGTCATCTGTTATTAAAACAGGTTTAAGATATGGGGCGTCTAAACGGGCCATATTTTCACTGCAATATGCGGCCGGCAACTATTGGCCAGCAATCTCTTACTCACATGTTAGAAAAAGACACCAATAGTTGCCAGCCACATATTGCAGTGAAAATATGGCCCGTTTAGAAGCCCCATTAGGTAACTCATTTAAACATGCTTACACGAGCCGATATTTTTTTGAGAAAATAGAACATCGGCCACCAATTATATGGTGATGAGGTATTTCCCGAATTCCGGATGTAGATTTAAAATACAAAAAAATTAGGATGAGCCCTTTCGATGTTTTTTACACATGTGTCATCCATCACCCTCTCCTTTCCCTCTAGCGCCGCTCCGTGATTTCCTGATAGGTACGACATTTATAGCCAGTGTAGGTAACAAGAAACGATCACATATTGATTATTCCAAAATGTAATCAACCTCTTCTTGTGAAATTGTTATACCCATTGCACTCAAATGAATATGACGGTGCAAAGTCTAAATATAAATACTAACTTCCACACACCTACCGTGTATAAATTTCACATAAGAGTAAATGAGACAGCCAAATACGTGAAATGTAGTAGCCTAGCCGGCTTTAGGTTCATGAAATTCATGGAAATGCCAAAGGTATTTGTAAAAATATTACCCCGTTTTGATTTGCGAGCGTACCGAACCGCAAACAGAACTGTTTGGTTACGTTGCTTGCAATATTTATCCGAACGGGCAAACATATTGTTGTGTTAGACTCCGGGGAACCAGCACAGGGGGCGTAAAGGGCAAATGGTACAATACATGGAAAACTGCGACTGTAGAATGGAATTAAATGGAAAACTATCAAAATGAAGAAATTTGCCAAATCAGTTTCTTAGTTGCAATACCTACTTCAACTAACTTCCTTATTAAGTTGCTGTCGAATGGCAGGAGCAAGATGGGGCATAAGACCCAAAATTGCTATGTGGCTTTACACAGCAGTAGTAAGGCCGGTAATCACATACGCCTCTGCAGTCTGGTGTAACAAAGTCAACCAAAACACAGCTATCACAAAGTTAAGCAGCCTTCAGCGTACAGCTTGCTTAACAGCTAGCTTAATGCTCAACACCGGGGGCAGCCTTGGATGCACTGCTCGATCTAACGCCACTCCACCTGCAAGTGCAAAAGGAGGCGAAGCAGTGCATCTACAGGATATGCACACTAACAAGGCCAAAATGGCGTTCTCAAGCGCTAAGCAAACTTGAGGCCCTTGTTTTTGATAACAAAAACCTAAGCATGCCCACTGACGACACATACGTGGAATGCAAATTCACTAGACTGTATACAGTGGAAATACCTCCGAGAGACAAATGGACAAATGACCAAATGGACTTCAAGGAGGGAAGCCACATTTGGTATACAGATGGATCAAAAAAAGGTGATGATGTTGGATGTGGTATCTACGGTGAGAGGCCAAAGTTCAAAGCTAGCGTCAGCATGGGGAAGGAGGCCTCAATCTTTCAGGCTGAACTCTTCGCATTAAATAAATGCGTGGAGATCAATCTTGAAAGAAACCTAAGGAACCAACACATCTACATCAACTCGGACAGCCAAGCTGCTCTGCTGGCACTAGAATCACTAGACTCCTACTCTAAACTAGTCCAGAATTGTAAAAATAATCTAAACACCCTGGCGAACTCCAACAAAGTCATACTTAGATGGGTACCAGGGCATTCCGACATTGTATGAAACGAAAAAGCAGATGCACTTGCAAGGCAGGGCGCAGACACGGCCCTGGTCGGCCAGGAACCGTTCTTTAAACTTTAAAACGGAAAGCATATTCTCTGCTAAACAACGCGGAAAAATCAGAGGCAATCAAGCTGTGGAAGTTCACCAAAGCACACGGATCCAAGCGATGGCTGGATCATTGCGTCACCACATCAGCCGGGTGGGAAACGGTTGTTGATGTTTGTATTGACTATGACGTGTACTGTTCCGATCACTACCCCCTTTTAATTAAATAACTTGGTAAGACCTAAGCTTATATGTAATAGTAATAATAATAATGAAGTCTCAAGTGGGCAACATTTTGTTTGGAGGGAGAAGACATCTCAGGAAATCGACAAATATACTAATAAATGCAACGAGCTGTTGAAAACCATTGATTTTCCTTCCGATTTTCAGAACTGCTGTGACGGGTGCTGTATAAATAACGCTGCTCATTGTAAGTTACTTGACGACCTGTACCTCAAAATAATAACGTCGTTATTTGAAGCTTCTTTATACAGCAAGGCTGTCACCGCTGGTCGCCGCATTGCAAATAATAGAGTGATAGGATGGAATAAGCATGTTAGTGGCGCACGCGGGGAGGCCAGGGCTAGATCCCAGGACTGGATCATGTACGGTAAACCTACTGGTGAACCTATTTATGATGCTATGTGTAATAGTCGCAAAGTATTTAAGTCGCGTCTTAGGTGGGTTCAACAACACCAAGAGCAAATAAAGATGGATTTGCTTGCCACGCATCATAAAACCAATGATTTCCAAAACTTTTGGAAAATAACAAAAAAGATGGAGTCTAGGCCTGGACTTTCTGTTAGTGTGGACAGTATCTCGGATCCGAAGTGCGTTGCTAACGTGTTTATGGAGCATTTTAATGTGAAGCCTTCCCACACATCCGCCGGTGGGGCTCCGCGGCAGCAGGTGCTCGATGCTGACATGGCAGTGAGTGACATTCAGACCCGACTCAGTGTTAGTGACGTAACTAAGGTCCTAAAGGAAATGAAAAGAGGCAAATCTCCTGATCACGACCATCTAAGTATTGAGCACTTGCAGTTTGCTGGTCCTCACCTACCCCGAGTGCTAGCGATGTTTTTTAATCTTTGCATATGTCACTCGTACCTACCGCCGATCATGACAAAAACAATTGTGATTCCTATTGTCAAAAACAAGACGGGTGATATATCAAACAAAGCCAACTATCGACCTATTTCGCTGGCAACAATTGTAGCCAGGGTATTCCATGGCCTGCTCAACTTACAGTTGGATAGGTATATAAAACTAAATGACGCGCAGTTCGGCTTTCGCGCCGGATTATCTACCGAAAGTGCAATTGTTTGTTTGAAGCAGGCCGTTGAATACTACACCCGCAGGAAGACGCCTATATATGCGTGTTGTTAAGATCTTTCCAAAGCCTTCGATCTTGTAAATTACGACCTACTTTGGAAAAAACTAGACGAAGTGCAATTTCCTAAGGAACTCACACGCATATTTAGGTGTTGGTACGCGAGCCAGCGAAATAGTGTTCGTTGCGGTAACGAGCTGTCGGGCGAATATTAGGGCTTACCTCCCCCAAGCTCTTCAATCTGTACATGAATGCCCTTGTCGGTGGGCTTAGCAGTATGCATGTTGGTTGTCACATAGACAGGGTTTGTTTTAATAACATAAGCTATGCTGATGACATGGTACTGCTGAGCCCCTCGATTGGTGGTATGCGTGTACTGATTGAGAAATGCGCTAAGTCACTGCCTGAAGTACAATGTGCTCAAGAGCGAGTACATGGTATTTAAGGCGGGGAACAAGTGCCCATCTCATGTCCCACCCATTCGTTTGAATGGTGAGCTACTTAATAGGGTTTATTCATTTAAATATCTTGGGCACTTGGTCACCGATGATCTGCGTGACGATGCGGATGTCGAACGCGAGCGTAGGGCATTGGCCGTCAGGGCCAACATGATAGCCCGGAGGTTCAGCAGGTGTACAGCGCAAGTTAAAGTAACACTCTTTCGAGCGTACTGTACTTCGCTGTATTACGCCTGCAGCCTGTGGACGAGGTACACGCAGCGTGCTATTAATGCCATGCGTGTACAATATAATGACGCCTTCAGGGTATTGTTGCGGCTGCCGCGATACTGTAGCGCGTCGGGCATGTTCGCCGACGCGCATGTGGATGGATTCCACGCCACGCTGCGCAAGCGCTGCGCCGCGACGCTCCGCAGAATGCGCACCAGCCGCCAAGGTCTCTTGGCTGTCGTGGCAGAGAGATGGGACAGCACCCTAATCAGGCACTGGACCTCTCAGCACTTAAGTTTAGGCACTAACATAGTTATTTAAGTTTATTGTAATACTAACATCTATGGATTATTTTGTCCGAAATAAATGCTTTTTATTTTATTTTTTTATTTTAAGGTTATAATAAAACCCTTAACTGACACCAAAATGTTAGTTGGGCGTGGGCTTCACGAGAAACAGTTCTTTGAGTTATTTGCAGCACAGACGTTTATAACAAGCGGTGTGCGGAGTATTGATATTATAGGGCCGTTTACATGGTGCAACAACTCGTATGCGAGTTTTATTACATTGCAGGGTTTGATTTAATTCGTCGTATTTCGCAAGCCCGCAGCCCCGCAATGATATGAAAATCGCATACGAGTTGTTGCGCCATGTTAATGGCCCTTACACGAGTAAGTTAAAATCTAGCTGTGTTATTATATTCTGTGTTCGCTAAGACACTTTGCCGTAAAAGTGATTTAGGTTATTTAAGAATGTAATGTCATTGTGGAATAAACCTTATTTCAATTGGTTTACGAGTATTAACAGCTGATGATTCGAACAAATTGACTGAAATACTGACTAAATTAATGTCCTGTTCATTTGTCACTCTTGTATCGAATATTGTTAATGTGTAACTATTAGTTGCCTATTTGGAATGTATGCGACACGGTTAAATAAATAATTGACGACACAAATGTGTCGTTCCCAGAGAAAGTGGACCTTTGGCGCTCACGACATCATAAAGCCGTGTAATAGCACAATCGTCGCATTTGTATAAGCACATCATTGATATTGACGAAAGCGCAAACTTCGGTATGATCCCTTTTCCCTGCGGGCGATATGGTTGCCATTTTATCACTTATCGCTGTGGATAAGATATCCGTCTCGTTCTGACAAGTATACGAGGACGTATGTCTTATCGACAACGATGAGTGACATAATTTTTGTCGGTCGGATACCGCCTGTCCCTTGTTCCACGGGTTTGCGTGACGTTACTCGTACCCAGTTTATTCGTTCACGGCTGTACGGGCTCGTAAATATGCATATTGTGACAAGGGCTCAAGTTTACAGCTCGTACATATGAAATGCTATTTTGTATCACTGAAACGATACTAAATGTGAAAGGTATCAAAAATATTTTTGCAGAATCCAGAGAGGTTACAAGTAAAGGTTTATGCCCTTATTCATAAATGTCCATTAAAACGTTTTTTATCTTAAATGCCGTTGAAAATCGTTTTCTTTATCCGTCACTTTAACATTCGTACTTGTGAGAGAGGGGCAATGCTAGTTAACACATGTCTGTTAAGTTTTATGAACAAGGGAGTCACATTTTGAAAATTTTGTGAGTCGGGTTTGTAACCTTCAAAAAGCCAGGTTTTTGGTCAAATTTACCTTAATAATACTGAGCAGACATTTAACGTCAAAATTGTATATAAATAAATAAATAGTAGGGGACAATTTTATACAAATCGAACTAGCCGCATAGTACGCTCAATAAGGCCTGTGTTATGGCTACTAGCTGACGATATATTTAAAAGTACTTAAATACTTATAAAACATCCAAGACTCAGAAACAAATATTCATACTCATCACACAAATATTTGCCCTTACCGGGATTCGAACCTTCAGCTTCGTACGCAGCGTCACTACCCACTTGGCTAACCGTATAGGTACCATAACCGGTGTATGCTGGCCAAATCTTGTAATTAATTATCTTCTTGTTTAGGAGAACGACATTTAATCATGGTCCTCTGACCATGAATGTCATTCTCCCAAACAAGACGCCTCTTCACGCAATCTCTGTCATCACATTTTGTCATTTCATTTGTACCGGCTGTCATAAATCATAAGTTCATGCATGACACTCCAATATTAGAGGTCGCAAAAACAATTTGTCTGAATAATAACTTGAGGTCCTAAATTGGACATATTTCTGCCGAAACCTCAAGAGCGAGGTAATCTATTATTCAGATATAATTCAATTGGTAGATGTCTGGGGATTCGGGCTGAACCTAGATAAATAAAATGATCTTTCAAGTTATTCAATAGATATGTTATTGTGGAAATTATTATCGAATTCGCTCGGGATTGCGGGATTTATTCCTAATAGCTTTTATAACAATATAAATAGTCCTCCGAATCGTTAAACTTAAGTGGCAGCGGGCGGGGTACATTGCACGTAGAACCGATAGCCGTTGGGACGGAAAGGTTCTCGAGTGGCGACCACGTACCGGAAGACGCAGCGTGGGTAGACCCCCGACAAGGTGGACTGATGGCCTGGTAAAGGTCGCGGGAGTCCGCTGGATGCCGGTGGCGCCGGACCGCTCATTTTGGCACTCTTTGGGGGAGGCATATGTCCACCAGTGGACGTCTTTCGGCTGACATGATGATGATGAGATATCGAGCGATCGGGCCTTCGGGCCACAACTTTCTGTAATAATTGGCTTTGGTATCCAATACATTTACACTACAAAACTAAGTAAGTAAGCACAGTATACGAAAATACATGATGCGATGGAGCACATGCATTCGAACCACATTGAAAATATAATATCGGAATATATATGAACGACTCCCATTGGCCCCAAGAGGCTAACCAAACCAAACTATGTATATCGAATAAAACAACTTTTGGTATTACCAAAAATTCAATAGAATGCTTGTGTCATTAGTCATTACTGTCATGAGATAGGTAGGTATACTGGATGTCTACTTGCGGAAAATGCCCAGTATTACAAACTAATTAGTCATTAATTACATAAATAAGTCCAATTTACATCACATAACATGAATAGTAGCAAATTGTGGGTTTCAAGTTAAAAACAAATATTTATTCTGCAAATAGGCCTCGACGGCCCTTTTAACTACATATCTAACTTGAATTTCCAATTTAAAATAATAACAATTAAATACGAGTATGCTTCACGCACACTTCCCAGAGATCCGGGACACTATTGTACCTTTCAAAACTACAGATTAACAAATGTAAGATCTATCGAGATACTATATTGGGTCTCTGTTAGAATTAAATACGACGAGATAAAAATATTTTAATATTAATATCCCAGAGATGTCATAATGTCTTTGAGAGCCCAACATTTTTAAAGGTATAGAAAATATGATATAGCTGTGATAGGTTACCTACTAGCCAATATTTCACGACCATTACTTAATCGTTTATATAAAACTTGAATAAGATAATATTGCCTGTAAGTTACATATCTGAACTCTGGCGAGTATTTAGCAAAATGATATAATTCGTAATTTTATTGTTGAACCAATTTTTATAGGATAACCGCTTAGTTACAAAAAAATAGAAGAGCTTGGAAAAATATTTTTAAAAGAAAAGCGTTAAATTTTTTGCCGTAATATTTCAAAGAATCTTTTTGTTAAAAGAATTTAAGGTCGCCAGAACACCTGTATTTTTACGTCTTGATTACAAACGGGTGTTAGTTTGTGGGCTGTAGATATTATTATAATTATAACCACCGGATCACAGTAATTAAGTTGATCAAGTAATTTGTGTAGGAGTTCCTTGTACCCGTAATTATGATCCGATTTTCACGACTAATTACCGGGCATCTAGCGTCGCTAACGAGTTATTGCCGGTTTCTCGTGTAATGTGTGTACATATATATATTACAGAAGATACCGGCAAGAATAGGTAAAAAAAAAGCAGAGTGGTTGTGGACTATATTATATTTTGTCCATCCATAAAAGTTTTGGGCGCTAAGATACCTTATACACAGAGATTTGTTCACAGAGGGAGGGAGGGAGGGAAGTGTTTGATATAAAAGTCATTATATCTCCTCGTCTTTAATTCTGAACTTCTGACAGATGACTCGTAGAATTTCACATATGTAGGTACTACTAAGCTCTATACGACTACATAGGAAGGCTACGACATCTGATACCAATCTCCGTAAATGCGATTATACTAAGTGAACTGTCTGACTATCCCTGAAGTCTAATGGCCTTAAGCTAAAATGCCGTTAAAAGTCGTTTGTCTTTATCTGTCAGTTTGATATTTGTATTTGGGGGAAAGGAAGAAAACACATTTTATAGTCAGCAGGGGTTTGTTAAGTCGGAGGTAACTCGTTGCCTATTGAGGTTGAAATAAAATCGATGACATGAAATTTGAGTTCGGCCGGATTCGACCAAGAAATAAGGATCACTCCTTCCACTGAGGTTGAACATCAAAATAGTACGTACTAGTTACTATAATCGATTCTACTTATAATATTTTTTTATGTTACGTGTGTTGGAAATATTGATCGACATGGTGTGTGGGATACCACATGTACATACTACATAGTGCTCCAGGAATAATAGACTAACACAAGGTTTTATTGTGAAATTAATCTTTAGATTTTAGATTACCGAGCTCATAAAAGGTAACATAAAGGTCATAAAGGGAGATGTGTTCATATGGCACGGACGCATAATAACTAAGCACCCTTTTACGACTCTCGCATTCTAATTGGCCATAGAAACACAAAGGCTACAATGAGAGGCTGTTTTAATGTTTATGACCCATGGACATATTCAAATTAGACATCACTACTGTTAAAAAAATAGAATGGAGACATTTTAAAACTATACATTGCAAGACAGGATAAATAACATTAAATTATAACTCACATACCTGTGCTAACTCGGGGCACCTATACTAAAGTGATGTTAGTGATGTAGCAAAATATTTTATCGACAAAAAAATATATCGATGTTACTGTCAACATCTAAATGTTATTCAACATAAATACATATTATTTATTTTCTCTTCATTTTAAAATAAATACAATGAACAAAACGTGCATTTATTTGTTTATTTTAAAATAGTTTTCATAGTATACAATTTATGTTTTTCCCTATTCGTCGGTAATAAAGACTGCCGTCTAGATGAAAATATCCACTTTAAATTAATACACGTTCTCTTAATGTCCACAGTGGTCAACGGGGCATTTTATCTTATCTTAAAATATGTCTATTGGCTTTTGAGTCAAAATAAAACGGATATGATATGTGTTCAGATATGATATCGAAACTTTTTATAGTAATCGAGAAATTTCAATGAGCACATGTGTTAATATATATCGACATCTTTTTTATCGATATCAAATCCCTAAAAAATGCCCCGAGTTAGCACAGGTATAAGCGAGGTTCTAACTAAAAATACCAGAGGGGTAATAAAAAATAAAAATAAAACAAATGAACTATACTTATTTTTATTTTAGGACGGTCGGTGTATCGGCGGAGTATGTCCGAGTCCCACCTCTCTGCTATCATTTTCAGGATGCTATTTGAGCTCCCGCTCGTCTGCTTCACCACAGACGCCGTCTTCTTCCATATTATGGCATAAAAGTCATCTACGCTAGCATCGGCAAACATCCCAGAGGCGCTGAAGAATCGGGGAAGCCCAAACAGCCTCCTGAAAATGTTGTTATATTGGATACGCAGGGCGTTCTATGACTTCAGCCTGAAACTAGCCCACAGGCCACACGTATAGAAACTTTGACAATAAGCTCTAAATAAAGTGAATTATGTAACTTTTTGAACAAGTGTTAGCACAAATCGTCTGTCTTTTCCTTTACATAAATTACATTCAGATCTACTTAACGTAATACGTTCGACGCGTTATATAATAAATATAGATCATTAATCTGCATTGTGCCGCCGCAACCGGCGATCTGGTAAAGATCGCGGGAGTCCGCTGGATGCGGGTGGCGCAGGACCGCTCATTGTGGCACTTTTTGGGGGAGGCCTATGTCCAGCAGTGGACGTCTTTCGGCTGATATGATGATGATGATGCATCAGGGAAGCACCAACACTTCTAAGAAGGAATCAGTTGTAAAATCTTATCCGCTTCTACATCGGGCATCTTAGCCCATATGCTGACTGGAAGGCCTTATTCTTTTAAAGGAATTTAAATCATTTTCCACTGAGACAGCTGAAAGAATTTTAGGAAATAGGTATATGAAAATCAATGGTAGCGACCAGGTCTCTAAGAAAAAAAAAGATTCCTATTTCGTAAATCTATCGATACCAAAATTCTATATATTCTTGAACCTGCTCACAAAATACACGAAAATCGGTTGATAAATGCGACCTGTAGAGGGGACCAGTGTGAAAATTGGACATACGAAAGAAATCTGACCCAAGCTGAAGCATAGAGCTGCGTTTGCTTCGCTCCCTCTTTCCATTAAATAAGGTTATCAAAAAATGTGTACATTTAAAGACACACTGCCAAGTATAGGGCTAATTGCTTTTTAAGTAGTTGGCCTAAACTTGGCTCCCGGGCAGTGGGCCAAGGGCGGCAGTTGTGTCTATGGTGTACCGATCGATAGTGTCTGGCGGTATCGGCCGTGCTTTTCCTAAATACTCAAACGTGTAATCAATTATTCAGTATAAGTATTAATTACCCGTCAAGTGGCTGTCTGCCCAACGGCTGCCGAAATGATATTTTTTATAGGTTTTAACCGACTTCAAAAAAGGAGGAGGCTCTATGTTCCACGGTATGTATTTTTCTAAATGTATGTTCACAGATTTCTCCTTCAATTTGTGGACATTTTTTTTTATTTAAATTTTTATGTTACCAAATTTTTTGTGGCAAACAAATTTACGACCTATGGACCTATGGTAAGCTGTTACGTAGCCTATGGACGCTTGCAATTCCAGGGGTGTTACATGCGCGTTGCCGACCCTTTAAGAATTGAATACACTCCTTTTTCGAAGTACCCCATACTATTGTCCCTCGGGAAAACCTCGGCGGGGAGCTCATTCCACAAACGCAGCGTTCGAGAGAGGAAATTTCTCTGAAATCAAGCGGTACGCGACCATTTAGGTTCTAGGGTGTGAGGATGAATGCCCGTAGCAGCCGTAGGCATCATGTCAAACAGTTCTTCGGAGCACAACCAATTATGAAAGCGATAGAACACGCACAAGGAGGCGAAGTCTTTCCTTAGTCTCAACGGATCAATACCGCTTGTACGTTTGGGATTGTCTACTATTCGCACAGCACGTCTCTGAAGCGAGTCGAAGGGAGTATCCAGGTGCAGCCGCCCAAAGATGACATCAATACTCCATGTGGGGATTACCATCATCTCTGTCCCGGGGAGAAGTAACGCTGTGCTCTGTTAAGCACATCGAGCTTTTTGGATGCCAGCTTGTAGTCCGGTACGTAAGCAGAATGCACATTCGATAATTCACAAGAGCGCGATTTTTTGTTAATATTTAGAATATAATGAGTACTAAGTACTATTATTAAAAAGAGAAAGTGTATTCTAACGTGGATTTAGGTATGACACAGCGTTTTCATAGTGACCCTTGTAAATCGAGGGAAAGATTTTTCTTCAATAGAGTGTCGCATTTAACTGTTACAACCTTCCCTATAATTTACTAAAACTTTCGTCAATGGATAACGTCAGTATAATCCAAAACGAATAAAAAAATATATTTCCTCGAAAAGATTATTCAAGTGAGTTTTGGTAAGTAACTGAATTGTGTTAAAAACTATCATTTGAATTAATAATATATTCACCAATAGGTTAAATTTATATGAAAAATTTAATTTTGAAAGCCTTCCACTAATCACTTAAATATTTTTTAGGAGATTTATAATTTTTTAAATCGTATCCGGTTTTGCTGACGTAATATATTAACAAAACTATTAGAAAACGATAGGTCACATTTTGAATAATCAAATGCGTTGCATTATTGGAGAAAACAATGACTTGTATAATCTTTTCAAAGTTTTACACGTGTTCCTAACAAAAAAGTAAATTATTCGTTAATCTACGTTAGAAAATTTAAAAAAATATTTTTCGCTGTTAGTATTTAATGTACACTCAGCGTCAAATACTCTGTAGCAGTCAAAGTGGCCAAATAGTTTGGTACACCATACTAAATATATGGTGTACCGAACTATTTGCCTACTTTGGTTGCAACAAAGTATTTGACGCTGAGTGTACTCTATTTATCTGATAACAAAAAAAATCTGACTTGTGAATTATGTTAGTTTGACGACCAATTACAGTGTTCGCGTACTGGACTATTGGCTTTGCCCTCTAAGTGGCTACGAAAGTGGTCATCGCTGGAAATGTCAACACCAAGGATCCCAATACTCTTTGAAATAGAAAAAGGAGTGTCTTCGAACTGTTGGGCTACAGAAAAAGAGGTTTTCTTGGCGGTGAACGCGCATACTTGCGTTTTCGTGGGGTTGAATCAGACCAAATCATGCCTCCTCCACTCAGAGACTCTGGAGTGCTCTCAATTCTGGACACAAGTTGTTCGCGACCACAACAGAACGAGGAATGTTTGTATGGCCAGTGTTTTATTAGTAGTTACACGCCTGAAGTGGTCCTAATGCCACCAAGTAAGGATCTGATGATGGGGACCCAGGGAAATCAAAAGCAATCCTCAAATTGTATTATTTAATCTTGTGGACAACCACACACTTTTGGTAATCCTGGAAACCACAAATTTGGTGAAGTGGAACTGATGATGAAGACCACAGATGACTTATATAACACCTCACAGATATAAGTAGATCACAGGTTCTTACGAGTATGTGATTACATTGAAGTAGCCACTAACACTTTATATATATACTAGCTGTTGCCCGCGACTTCGTCCGCGTAGAACTTTTTATCGTCTTAGAAAATGATTTCTCTCAATACAAAATTTGAACCCTCTTTTAGGGGATAATTAAAAAAAAAGTTGATGTTCATTTTCTAGTTTGTGAACAAACAGTCTAAAACCAAAGTAAAAAATCTCATACTTTAAAAATGCCTTGAAATACTCAAACTTTGAACCAATTTTAACACTCTTAGGGGATGAATTTGGAAAAACTCTGAAATCAGTTTTGTAGTCTTTTAACGTACAGAATAAGACCGAAGTTAAAAATCTCTTACTCACACTTTAAAATTTTATTGCTCGCCATTTAAAATTTGAACCCCCTTTTAAACCCCCTTAGAGGTTGAATTTTTCTAATCGCTGAAAGAACTTTTTTCGTAAACTTTTAAGTCTCTAGCTCAAAAAAAGTGTTGCCCATACAAAGCTTTCTTAACCCCCTTAGGGGTGGAATTTTCTAAAACTCTGAAAGTACTTTATTATTAATTTTAATAAGTAACATTTTGAATAGTTTTAAGTCTAGTAAAAAAAAAGGTTTTTCCCACACAACACTGGCTACCCTTCTTAAGGATCTTAAGGATCCCCTTAGGGATGGAGTTTTCTAAAACGCTGAAAGTTCTTTTTTAGTATTCTAATAAGTAATCTTTTTGCAAAGTTTTAAGTCTAACTCAAAAAAAAGTGTTGCCCATGCAAAGCTTGCTCTCCTTTTTAACCCTATTAGGGGTGGAATTTTCTAAAACGATTTGTGTTCTTTTTTTGTATTTTAATAAGTAATCTTTCTACAAAGTTTCAAGTCTCTAACTCAAAAACATAACCTTTCCCTGATAAAAACTTTGTACCCCTTTTTATCCCCCTTAGGGATAGATTTTTTCAAAACGCTGAAAGTCTTTTTTTTTGTATTTTTATAAGTAATCTTTCTACAAAGTTTTAAGTGTCTAGCTCAGAAAAAGTGTTCCCCATACAAACCTTGCACCCTTTTTTAACCCCCTTAGGGAATGATTTTTGTAAAACGCCGAATGTAGTATTTTTCATGTTCTAATAAGTAATTTTTCGTCAAAATCTTAAGTCTCTATTAAAAAAAAAAATGTTTTTCCCATACAAACTTTGCACCCTATTTTACCCCCTTAGGGGTGAAATTTTCCAAAACGCTGAAAGTACTTTCTTTGTATTTAAATAATCTTTCTACAAAGTTTTAGGACTCTAGCTAAAAAAAATAGTTTCCCACATACAAACTTTGCACCCCTATTTTAGCCCCCTATTTTTAGGGGTAGAATTTTCTAAAACGCTGAAAGTACTTAATTTGTATTCTGATGACTAATCTTTCTACAAAGTTTTAAGTCTCTATTTAAAAAAAATATTGTTTCCCCCATACAAAATTTGCACCCCTATTTTACCCCCTTAGGGGTAGATTTTTTTAAAACACTGAATCTAGGTACTTTATTTGTATTCTAATGAATAATTTCTCTACAAAGTTTTAAGTCTCTATTTAAAAAAAATAGTTTTTCCCATACAAACTTTGCACTCTATTTTACCCCTTTAGGGGTAGAATTTTCTAAAACCCTGAAAGTTCTTTATTTGTATTCTAATGACTGATCTTTCTACAAAGTTTTAAGTCTCTATTTAAAAAAAAAAAGGTTCTCCCATACAAACTTTGCACCCCCATTTTACCCCCTTAGGGGTAGAATTTTCAAAAATCCCTTTTTATCCCTAGCCCACGTTATAAAAGCAACATACTGTGCAAAAATCAACTCTCTAAGATTAGTAGTTTCGGCTGTGCGTTGATGAGTGAGTGAGTGAGTGATTGAGTGAATAAGTCAGTCAGGACATAGGCATTTATTATGTATAAATAAATAGAAGATAATGAAACTCCCATTCAAATATCTCAAAAAATTATGAAGCTACATCCGTTTTAATGTCGCTTGTTAGAGTGAGAAAACGATGAGGGACTGTGACGTCAATATACTCGAGCGTCATAGTAAAAAACAATCGTTTCATATGAAGGTGCGTTTTGCGGAAAAGGGACAGAACATACCCCCTCTTAAAACTTTGGACTCTTATAACTTAATCATTACCTATATAACCTCTTGCTTTGTTTTTTTCTCCATTTGACTATATTTATTTTAAATTCTTTTTCGAGAAAATACATTATGATTATTTACCATATTTTCGACTCCTGAGCTATAACCACGAACTTCGGAATTCGAAAATATTCGGGTATCTCTATCTCTATCGCACTAACCATACTCGAGTGACAGGGATGCAAATATATGAACATTGAGTATCGGTTTTCGTGGTAGCGCCGCAGGTACTTTGGCTGAATGCGCCGAGCGCGTGCCATTGTCATTCAAAAAAAACAAATTCGTGTTAATTATATTGTTCAAATTTGTTGATTTCATTTATTGAAATTACGACATAAAACGACATTTGCGCATATAAGTTCTCATATCAGAATCGAATATTTTTTTATGGTTTATAGTTTAGCATTTGTCTCGTAAAGGTCTATCGTAGACGGGATTTAAATTATTAATAAGTGAAAGGCAAAGCAATTCCGCCATTTTGACGAAAATTTGACGGTTCTTATAGCTGACAGTTGGAGCAGCGTTTGATTTCAATAAAAATAAATGAAAAATTAAATGAAGTCGTATATTTCGGAAAATTAATTAACTGTCGCAGTCGGATAAAAACTATCCTAAGTTGCAGCTAGAATAATAATGTACCTATATAAAATGTTTCATATTTTTCCGTTCATGGGATGCTGAGAACATTCGAACCGCGCAAAGCTTAGTTTCAAACTGGCTGATTCTTTTTTTAATTTAGAGATTTATTATAAGTGGAGATAAATAATTTTTTTTTAAAAGCTATTGCGTGTGTACCTAACTGTTGTTGTTGCCCACCGTGCTCTCACCGAATGGACCCTGCGGAAGACCAGCGCTGGCTGCAAAGCTAGCAACATGCTGAGCAGGGTCCATTTCGTGACAAAACGTGTATTGTATTATTTCTTTTGTATGTGTTATTTTTTTTATTGTCACGAATAAATATTTAAATTTGAATTTGAATTTAATGAAGTACTAATTCTGATTCTGATTGGTTATTCTGAGATCCTTGAGAAATCGGCAGAGCTCCTCAAATATTATCGGCTCACACGAAGCGATTTGGGCTTTTCTGTATTAACCAACGCATTTACCCTCGAAAAGCAGTTACTGTGGGAAAGTAGAAAGGATATGTGGAAATGTATGTGACTTGGCGAAGTAGGTAGGTACTGAATTGGAGTCGGTTTTTTTTCAAGTTAATTATAATACCTAATATTATGAAGAGGTAAAGTTTGTGAGCGTTTAACTTTGTGGGGGTGTTGATTTGTAAGTTATTTCACTAGTGCATAGAACTCACGTCTTTTTTATGATATTATTTTGGCTTCGCTAGCGTTCTATTTAAAATGCGGGCGGAGCCGCGCGGGTTTACTTAGAATATTTAGATTACAAAGAGGAAAAGTCTGTGAGGTTGTCATTTTTTAGGTAAGGGGCGAACTCTGGACAACGAATTCGAATTCAAAAAATATTTCACCAGTGGATAGATGCTTGCAAATGGATGGACGTGATATTGTTCCCACTTGACGCGTCGCGAGACGGCTTTCTGTATTGCATCCATCCTTGGATAACGGGCTCCACCAATTACCTTTTAACGCTACATTTTTGACATTCGTGGATCGACTTTGGCGTGGCGCTACTCCATTCGGCATATTGGAGAAGTTATGAAGCACTAAACTTGTTAAACTCATGTGTCTACTTAAAATCATTAAAAGTTTCGGTGAGAAAAAATTGTATCTCAGGTTAGCTCAAATTTGATACGAATGCTAAAACCTTATGTGGAAAACGTAATTCGAGACCAACGTGGGTTGCCACTAAAATAAAATATGTTTACGGTGGTATATTTTCACTTTTTAAAAGGCCGCACTAAGAAAATTTATTTATTGGTAGTTTAAACCTACGATTTAAATAAACAAATTAATTTAACTTTTGCATCTTTTGCACTTTTGCACCGGAAGCGATAACGAACGGGGTTAACTAGTTGTAGTGTAGTTGACGAGTGTGTTTATATTATATACTAGTTTTTTGTATTTTTAAATTTATGTTTTATTTATACCTATAGCTAGTATAGATATTATATTTGACATGTGTATTTATGACGATGTATGATTAATGCAAATAAAAATTTAACTTATTTACAAAAATACTAGATGCACTTTTAAATATATAACCATAGAAGATTTTTGGTAGAAAAACTGTTATTGCACTTGTAATACTTCAGGTATTCATCACATTTGGTACGATTTATAAACAAAAGTCGTGAACAACGTTAGATGTACCTAATTTAAATATTTTGCCATGCGTTTTTAGCTATTCGACGAAATAACAGGCCAAAAGTGTGTCCGCCATTTTCTCAAGGGGTCTATACATGTTATGATTTGTCAGCCCCAATTTAGCCGAAGCTGACTAATTGCTATTGTCTGGAGGCATGTTGCGCTGCTGATCCTACTGTCAAAAGAGTAGTATTGAGAAATTGCATGCACATGTGGTTGGATTGTTATATCTATACGACACACACAATTATGACTTCGACATATTGTACTGACAAATTGTGGTGAAATCATATAATCTGTAGACCCCATCAGCCATGACCCCATTGATTGTGGATTGGTAATTGTCAACCTGTCATTTTCATTCGACATCTGACATCGGTTCCGAGTGCTCGAATTTGTATACTCCGTCGTAATTTCTGCCTTGTTGAGTTTTTGTTTTTTGTTAAGTTTTTGTTTTTCTTTAAGTTCTCGTTGTTACATTCTGTTGTTGAAGTGTTAAGTTTGTGTGTTGTACGGTCACTTTGCGTACGTATCATATGTAAGATGGAACCTCAGCCAGGTCCATCACGTACATAATCTTTCACCAAAGAAGAAACGCCCTAAAACAACTATGACAGTTTCTGAAAAAAATCGTAGGTGTAGCGTCTCAAAAAATATTATGGCTTATAAAAATTATATAGGTACATATATTTATTTAGGTGATAAAAAATAATCGCCATCTAAAACACACACGATATTAACACACTAGTATTCATTCTTCATGGAAGAGCTCTATGACCTCCGCCATTTTAACACACTCTTAAAAAGTAATTTTTGTTTTGGGATATTGTAATGTTTTTTAACGATATCAGGTAGAAAAACAATTAATTTTTAATAATGCGTATTGTTGAATGAAACTTTTTTGATATTGAAAAAGTTGGCCATATCTTAGAATAATTACTATGACTTGATGTTTAATGCAAAAAGGTTGGCGACATCTGACATGTTCGATTGACAACGACATAAGTGACTTTGACAGTTAATGACAGTGACATATCTGTCGTAGTTTTTTTGGTCTCCAATTACGTTTTCCACTGTAAATTAATGTTTCGTTGTAACTTTTGTATATACATATTTTGCATAGAACCTCGAAGTTGGTTGGCCTCTTGGTTTAATTAATTAACTTTGCGCACTATGTATGAAGTTGTTAATTGCAGTCTGTTTGACGTCGCCCCAGCGAGCAATGGCGTATCTTCGTGTCTCGCATCATTTTGTTCAAAAGCACAAATTATTCAATTAGGTGACTATGCTAAGTTAAGGGGGTCGATATGTTTAAGATTGTCCCAAAATATTTATTTATTTTACGATCATAGCAGACATTTAATTTTCATACAAAAGTGTATCGGAATCACTGAATAGTAAACGAAATAAATGAATTTTATTCTGCAAGTAGGCCGCAATGGTACTTTTAAAAGTCATAATTCTATTTACTAGTGTTTCTGAAAAAGAAGACCACTATTAAGAAGAAACGCCCCGTTTTTCCCAAAAGAAGCTTATTATATTACAATTACATTGGCAGTGGGCGGGACACATTGCACGTAGAACCGATGGCCGCTGGGGCGGAAAGGTTCTCGAGTGGCGACCACGTACCGGAAGGCGCGGCGTGGGTAGGCCCCCCACAAGGTGGACTGATGACCTGGTAAAGGTCGCGGGAGTCCGCTGGATGCGGGTGGCGCAGGACCGGTCATTTTGGAACTCTTTGGGGGAGGCCTATGTCCAGCAGTGGACGTCTTTCGGCTGATATGATGATGATGATGATGATATTACAATGATAGTAGTACTTAACCTACTCAAATTAAGTATACCCGAATATTGAAGACAAATAATAAAAAAAAAACATAATAAGAGTATTAACGAAATCGTTGTCTTTGCTTACTTGTAGGAACTGTGTCATCTAGTTCCCTAGGCGTGATACAATGACAATTAAATTATTAAAATTAAAATAAATTCAGTTGTTGTCACCTGTCAACGTCAAGTCAAAAATTTTTTAATAAATTTTATAAACAACGTTTATTATCATATTTTACATTAAAGTTCCTGTACATTATCAAAATTCATAGCGAAACTTATCATTTATTTGAAAATTAATACACTCGGGAAACAAAAACATTACAAATGAGTTCCCAAAATTACTCTTCGATAAACCTAAGTGAAACCCCGATTTACGCCGTGCAATGTCCACATTGTCCCAGATCCTTCAAAAAAAATGGATTACAAAGACACATCCGCTCCGCCCATACCGATCATCCACCTCCATCAGCAAATATCCAGGCCGAACACAAAACTCAACTAGAAGAAGCATTTGGCTCTCCTTACTTTAACCGAAGAGGATCGAAGACAGATATATGGCACAAACGTTGGGATAAGGTATGCACTATGCATGGCAAACTATATGACCTTCCCTCGAACACTGTAAGTAGAAGATTTATTCACAAACTAGCTGATGAAATACAACTACTAACCAATTCAGACTCTCCCTCCGAACGCCTCCTAATCTTCATTGCCGTCATACTACAAAGAGACAAAAATGTCAAAAAAGCAAAAGATATCACAAGATTAATCGACCGACGCCAAAAACTCTGGGATGAAGAACAGTTTGACATACTCATAACCGCTGCCTCCAAAGCAGACTACTCTCTTCGTAATTTCCACATTGGAAAAAACTACAATAATGACGACTACATCTCAAAGATTTTTACACGACTTGTACTTCGGGGAAAAACGCGTGAAGCCCTCAACTGGCTGCTGACGAAAGATACTAACAAAATTCTCAAGCCCGAGGACGAAATCGACACAACTGGTAAAACCGTTATGGACACTTTGCTTGAAAAACATCCCCACTCAGTCAACCCTGACCGCAACCTGTTCACATTACCTGACGGCATCACCAAACTACCACCGCTACTTGAAGTAGACATTACATGTGAACATGTCGAATCCGTCGCCAGAAAACTACACGGTGGAGGAGGCCCAACTGGCAGCGCAGCCGACAATTGGAAAGACTACCTACTGCGATTCGGCGAGGCAAGCCAACACTTGAGGACCGCCGTAGCACAACTAACAATGAAATTAAATAACAGTATTGTACCATGGAATCATATTCAAGCTCTTATGGCAAGCCGACTAGTCGCCTTAGACAAATCCCCTGGCGTGAGACCAATCGGCATCGGAGAATGCCTCCGCAGGATCCTGTCGAAATGCATGATTTTGGCCACTGGCTCTGAGGTCACCGAAGCCTGTGCTCAAACGCAACTTTGTAGTGGGCTAAGTTGCGGAATTGAAGGCGCCATACATGCCATGCATGATCTCTTTCAAAAAGAGTGTCAACCGGGATCGAATTGGGGTATGCTGCTCGTCGATGCAAACAACGCTTTCAATTCCGTTAACAGACAACTGGCTCTCTGGCAGGCAAGAATACACTGGCCACATTGTGCTCGCTTCCTATTCAATACTTACAATGGACACGCCGAACTCGTGATCCGTGATTCCAACATGAGTTTGTACAGTGAAGAGGGAGTAAACCAAGGTGACCCACTGGCGATGCCTTTATATGCCCTAGCAACACTACCCATGATAAACAATTTGAAATCAGAACAAACAATCACCCAATGCTGGTACGCAGACGACTCCTCTGCCCAAGGCACGCTTGATAACCTTCGACATTGGTGGGACAAAATAAGCCAAATGGGACCTGCATACGGCTACTTTCCCCAAGACAAAAAGTCTTATCTAATTGTAAATGAAAATGACAAGAAATGTGCTCAGCAAATATTCAAAGGTGTCAACGTTACCATAACAACTGGGTCACGTTTCCTCGGTAGTTATATCGGCGAAGGAAAAGAAAACTTTGTGAACAAAAAAGTCGAAACGTGGACTTCTACAATAGAAAAACTTTCTGTAATATGTAAAGATTCACCACAAGCAGCCTACACCGCTCTTACCAAAGCGGCACAGTTTAAATGGTCGTTCCTACAAAGAGTTTTAGAAAATGCTAACCAATCCTTCGAGCCGCTAACAAACACACTACGCTCCAGTTTTCTACCAAACTTACTAGGAGGTGACGTAACCTCTCTTGAAGCCGACTTATTTTCTTTACCAGTTCACAAAGGCGGGTTAGCCATCCCTGTCCTTTCTAAAATGACAAACTTAAATTATGATAAATCCAAAAAAGGCTGCACTATCCTGTCATCCGCCTTACTCGAAAATAAACCCTTAGACCTCTCTCAACACCACGTATCCCTTAGAGCGGCAAGAAAAGAATGCTGGATAAAGAAAGACTCTCAAGAGGATAAGCTCTTGGACTCCATTTTAGACAAACTCTCACCGATCAAAAAACGAGCAATCGAACGTTCAATTTTTAAGAAAACTAAAACAAAATCTTCCACCTGGCTGTCAGTGATACCGACAAAAAAAGACAATTTTGATTTATCCCCACTAGAATTTAGAGACTCATTAGCAATACGATACAACAGAACACCTGTTTCCATGCCCAAATCATGCGATGGGTGCGGTAACGATGACTTCAATGTGGACCACGCACTCTGCTGCAAAACTGGTGGCCTAATAACTCGTCGTCACAATGAAATCAGAGACCTGTTTTGTGAACTATGCCAAAACGCTTGGGGAAATGTTACCAAAGAACCGATCTTAACTGAAGGAAACTGTGGACTTCGTGGAGACCTCAGCTGCCGCGGTGTTTGGGATGCACAAAGGGAGGCGTTATTCGATATCCGTGTCGTAGACACCGACGCTCCCTCTTACATCTCTCGCCCGGTAGCTTCCATTTTAAAATCCGCAGAAGAAGAGAAAAAACGTAAATACAGTAGCGCCTGCGAGAAACAACATGCAACATTTACCCCTCTCGTCACATCAGTTGACGGAGTCTTCGCCTCACAAATGTCCACCTTTATAAAACATCTTGGTGAAGCTATTGCCGACCGCTGGAACCGACCCCTATCTATAATAATGGGCTGGTTAAGGTCAAAGATTATAATATCAATAATCCGAGCCACAAGCATGTGCATTCGCGGGACCCGGCACAAATTCAGATCAGTAAAGCATTTTTTCGGCCTCAACGACGGGGCAGCTCTACCCAACATCGCCCCCTAACCCCTCCCTAACCCCTCTCTACTCTCTACATACAACCATCCATTCTTTTTTTTTTATATTTATATTTGTTGTAAA
This sequence comes from Epinotia brunnichana, assembly GCA_963854355.1. Taxonomy (NCBI): domain Eukaryota; kingdom Metazoa; phylum Arthropoda; class Insecta; order Lepidoptera; family Tortricidae; genus Epinotia; species Epinotia brunnichana. The sequence goes on along the minus strand of OY977936.1, from coordinate 19,902,141 downwards.
TATTTGTTTATAATCCTATAAGTAATAAAATGTGTGATTAAATTATGAATGATTAAGCTATCTAGGGCTCTGGTTTGGGCCATGCATTTCTGTCAGTAGTCCTCAACCCTGTAGTAAGCCTTTGACATCCAATGTTTTTTTCAGGTAATTTTAAGAGCTGGAAAGGGTAGATTCAAAATTTCATTAGGTTGGTAATCTCCACTTATAATAAATCTCTAAATTAAAAAAAGAATCAGCCAGTTTGAAACTAAGCTTTGCGCGGTTCGAATGTTCTCAGCATCCCATGAACGGAAAAATATGAAACATTTTATATAGGTACATTATTATTCTAGCTGCAACTTAGGATAATTTTTATCCGACTGCGACAGTTAATTAATTTTCCGAAATATACGACTTCATTTAATTTTTCATTTATTTTTATTGAAATCAAACGCTGCTCCAACTGTCAGCTATAAGAACCGTCAAATTTTCGTCCAAATGGCGGAATTGCTTTGCCTTTCACTTATTAATAATTTAAATCCCGTCTACGATAGACCTTTACGAGACAAATGCTAAAATATAAACCATAAAAAAATATTCGATTCTGATATGAGAACTTATATGCGCAAATGTCGTTTTATGTCGTAATTTCAATAAATGAAATCAACAAATTTGAACAATATAATTAACACGAATTTGTTTTTTTTGAATGACAATGGCACGCGCTCGGCGCATTCAGCCAAAGTACCTGCGGGTAGCCAAGGTACCACGAAAACCGATACTCAATGTTCATATTTTTGCATCCCTGTCACTCGAGTATGGTTAGTGCGATAGAGATAGAGATACCCGAATATTTTCGAATTCCGAAGTTCGTGGTTATAGCTCAGGAATCGAAAATATGGTAAATAATCATAATGTATTTTCTCAAAAAAGAATTTAAAATAAATATAGTCAAATGGAGAAAAAAACAAAGCAAGAGGTTATATAGGTAATGATTAAGTTATAAGAGTCCAAAGTTTTAAGAGGGGGTATGTTCTGTCCCTTTTCCGCAAAACGCACCTTCATATGAAACGATTGTTTTTTACTATGACGCTCGAGTATATTGACGTCACAGTCTCTCATCGTTTTCTCACTCTAACAAGCGACATTAAAACGGATGTAGCTTCATAATTTTTTGAGATATTTGAATGGGAGTTTCATTATCTTCTATCTATTTATACATAATAAATGCCTATGTCCTGACTGACTTATTCACTCAATCACTCACTCACTCACTCATCAACGCACAGCCGAAACTACTAATCTTAGAGAGTTGATTTTTGCACAGTATGTTGCTTTTACGAGTATAACGTGGGCTAGGGATAAAAAGGGATTTTTGAAAATTCTACCCCTAAGGGGGTAAAATGGGGGTGCAAAGTTTGTATGGGAGAACCTTTTTTTTTTGAGCTATAGACTTAAACTTTGTAGAAAAAAATGTTATTAGAATACAAATGAAACACTTTCAGCGTTTTGGAAAATTCCACCCCTACGGGGGTAAAATAGGGGTGCAAGGTTTGTATGGGGGAAACATTTTTTTTTAAAATAGAGACTTAAAACTTTGTAGAAAGATCAGTCATTAGAATACAAATAAATAACTTTCAGGGTTTTAGAAAATTCTACCCCTAAAGGGGTAAAATAGAGTGCAAAGTTTGTATGGGAAAAACTACTTTTTTTTAAATAGAGACTTAAAACTTTGTAGAGAAATTATTCATTAGAATACAAATAAAGTACCTAGATTCAGTGTTTTAAAAAAATCTACCCCTAAGGGGGTAAAATAGGGGTGCAAATTTTGTATGGGGGAAACAATATTTTTTTTAAATAGAGACTTAAAACTTTGTAGAAAGATTAGTCATCAGAATACAAATTAAGTACTTTCAGCGTTTTAGAAAATTCTACCCCTAAAAATAGGGGGCTAAAATAGGGGTGCAAAGTTTGTATGTGGGAAACTATTTTTTTTAGCTAGAGTCCTAAAACTTTGTAGAAAGATTATTTAAATACAAAGAAAGTACTTTCAGCGTTTTGGAAAATTTCACCCCTAAGGGGGTAAAATAGGGTGCAAAGTTTGTATGGGAAAAACATATATTTTTTTAATAGAGACTTAAAATTTTGACGAAAAATTACTTATTAGAACATGAAAAATACTACATTCGGCGTTTTACAAAAATCATTCCCTAAGGGGGTTAAAAAAGGGTGCAAGGTTTGTATGGGGAACACTTTTTCTGAGCTAGACACTTAAAACTTTGTAGAAAGATTACTTATAAAAATACAAAAAAAAGACTTCCAGCGTTTTGAAAAAATCTATCCCTAAGGGGGATAAAAAGGGGTGCAAAGTTTTTATCAGGGAAAGTTTATGTTTTTGAGTTAGAGACTTGAAACTTTGTAGAAAGATTACTTATTAAAATACAAAAAAAGAACACAAATCGTTTTAGAAAATTCCACCCCTAATAGGGTTAAAAAGGAGAGCAAGCTTTGCATGGGCATCACTTTTTTTTAGTTAGACTTAAAACTTTGCAAAAAGATTACTTATTAGAATACTAAAAAAGAACTTTCAGCGTTTTAGAAAACTCCATCCCTAAGGGAATCCTTAAGATCCTTAAGAAGGGTAGCCAGTGTTGTGTGGGAAAAACTTTTTTTTTTACTAGACTTAAAACTATTCAAAATGTTACTTATTAAAATTAATAATAAAGTACTTTCAGAGTTTTAGAAAATTCCACCCCTAAGGGGGTTAAGAAAGCTTTGTATGGGCAACACTTTTTTTGAGCTAGAGACTTAAAAGTTTACGAAAAAAGTTCTTTCAGCGATTAGAAAAATTCAACCTCTAAGGGTGTTTAAAAGGGGGTTCAAATTTTAAATGGCGAGCAATAAAATTTTAAAGTGTGAGTAAGAGATTTTTAACTTCGGTCTTATTCTGTACGTTAAAAGACTACAAAACTGATTTCAGAGTTTTTCCAAATTCATCCCCTAAGAGTGTTAAAATTGGTTCAAAGTTTGAGTATTTCAAGGCATTTTTAAAGTATGAGATTTTTAACTTTGGTTTTAGACTGTTTGTTCACAAACTAGAAAATGAACATCAACTTTTTTTTTAATTATCCCCTAAAAGAGGGTTCAAATTTTGTATTGAGAGAAATCATTTTCTAAGACGATAAAAAGTTCTACGCGGACGAAGTCGCGGGCAACAGCTAGTCTATATATATATATATATATATAAAACAAAGTCGTGTCAAAACCGATTTCTATGATGTTTGATTTGTTAGATATGTCTCCGCACAGAATAGCAGAATAACCACAAAAAAAGAAAAAATGATGAACAAAAAAAATCAACTTACTTTCTCATATTTTTTGTATGGCGAATATGGCGATACGAAGTTCGCGGGGTCAACTAGTTTATTATAAAAATGGATACTTATAACTATAAACACGAAACTTTTTAGTTGCTAGTTTATTTTTGTTTCGTGTACTAAAATTATGGACATCAGAATTTTTACAGAATGAATCTATGTTCTTAATGATATAAACAATATTTTCATAAATGTATTGTATTTATACGCTACTGTTAAAATGCTAATTTCTTTGAAGAGTTCTCTCACGAAGTCTCGTGTTCTCGTATAGTTTAAAAGGAACCGTCATGGGATTATTCCTTTGGCCGTCTGTCTGTCAAGTCCAGTGTTGGCGTGATAAATAATTACATTTGTAATTTAAATACAAATTGAATTACATATAATTCAATTACTACCTAGTAATGCATTACAAGTGTATTAAATTACATTACATGTTTTAAATTACATGCTTGTAAGTGTAGTTGTATGTTGTGAAATAAATGTATCACGTTGTCTTGTGTAGAATTACATTCATATAAAATTTAAATTACATTCATAACATAATTAAATATTACTTTACATAAAGTAATTAAAAGTAAACTAAAAAGGAGCAAATTTACTTGGTGTGATTATAAAGAAAAGTCTATTCAATTACAAATTAGCATTTGAAGGAAGTGCCGAGTTATTCTAGTAGCTCCGTGACCTGTTGTTTTGGAAATATCAGATTTTTTTTCAACTCATTTTTCCGCCTTTTTATTTTTTTTCGAAAAACTGACTCGACAAAAATATTCTATATCATTAGCAAACTTGATGCTCATATAATTTTACGACAATTGGTTGCGAAATGCGACCTAGTAAATAGTTTTCCCAAAATATCACGTTCCAAACCAATTTCTCAAATGATTATAGTTCATACAAGTTTATTCTAGGAAAGGGGGAATTTGATTATGAAAGTTTGTTTCACAAGTTTCTTAAAATATCCTGCGAACGTCAAATAACATTTTGTAGATATGGCAATCGAACCACCTTGACTCAAAAGAAAGAAATTCACACTTTTAGAAATTATTCCTCTGATTGTATTATAAAACATTGCTTCTTGCTAAATCTAGGTCAACGGAAACTACTCTATAGCTTTCCGTCCAAAATTTAGTACAAGAGTAATCTCGATAAATGGTAATAAATATCGTAAAAGTTAATCTCTTAAAAACGTGTACAAAGCACGTGAGTTGAAGGTGTTATAAATTGCACAGAGCAAATATAAAGTACGAGTAAAGCCGCGTCCGCTGCGCCATGTTTTCGTGGTTTTTAAACGTCAAAAATGTTTTGCCAATCAAAATAATACCCTATTTGTTTGCCGAAACTGACGGAAAACATGTAAGATGTTTGCAAACACCGAAAACACGGCGCAGCGGACCCGGTTTAAGACGCTAAAACCAATAGAGATGGTATTGAATCAGCAGAGTAAACAGAGACAAGTACTTATTGAAGTTACTTGTTACGGTGTATATGGGCATAATTAAACAGGAATAAAATGCGACTGTGGATTCTTGAGCACGTTTGCCAAGCTATCTAATTGACTTAAACTAGACACTTAGCAATTTGTCACAACAACTTGGTATGGTTGGGATGAGACAGGAATCAAGTCCACGCTAAGTCTGCAAACATTATTTGGCAACACCACCTCAACCATCAAATTTTCATAGAAATATAACTGTTAGTGAGAGGTGTTGCCAAATTGTTTGTTGCAGAGTTAATGTGGATGCACTCTACAATACCTTTTATTGTGAATAAAAGGTTAAGTTTAACTATGTGGTGTGAGAAATTGCATCATTTATAGTGTGCTTCATAGCTTCGCTTGTTAGCAGCTTGTTCTTAAGTCATGTATTTTGGTGAGTCTTCTGTCTTGCGTGGTTGTATCCTGATTCCACGTCAACAATAATTTAAATATGGGATGATTACGGAATTGCGGTTGGTAGGGTCGACGTTATTTGTGTGAAAGAAACGTTATCACATTACGTAAAAATTACCATACTGCAAGTTGCACAACTTGCAGTACTTATGATAATTAACTTAACTCAGGTTTTTCTAGTTTGAATGAGTATGAACGACGATTTAACGAAATAAAAACCATAACTACAAAGTAGCAATTGCATTTAACCTAAGTATTTATTTTGTTCAATGTAAATTCATACTCAATGTGACATTGATATAAATTCTTCCGACCTTCACCATATTCTGGCATTTCCATTTCAAATTCTCACTGCAAACGATTCAAGCAAGATTCGGTTTGGTGGAGCTTTTACTTGCAAAACGGAACCAAGGTTTCTGATGTAGTATAATTATGTTCAGACGAAATAATTAAAACGGCGTACACATTTATTTACCAAGTTTATTTTTTTGTTACTCATGGTGGACCGAAAAACACGTATGTAAGAGGTTGTGAGTTTGTTTTAGAATAAAGGTTTAACTGCGTAAATGACTTGTCAATTTTATACGACTACACCTATGTACTAATTTTTGCGTTACAGTGTATATGTAGGTAGACTATACAATCTTAGAGCCTTGCTACTTACAGAGTTTTGAACATTAAGTACGTATACGAGTATCGAGGCGCACTCGCACTATTATACAAGTATGTACATATACCTATTATTTTAAATGTATATGTCACCGTTAGATTGTGAACACCGTCAGTTTATAATCTAACTCGCGATATTATAAACTGACGAAAAATTGTGAACTGTCAAAACCGTTCACAATTTAACGCATTATTTTTCGTTAGTTTATAAACTTTCAATGTCGAATCGTCAAATTGTGAACTGAGATCAAATCGGTTTGCAACGGAAAGTACACAAAGACTAGGTAGGTTAGGTTAGCTATGTATCTTCAGTTGCCCGAAGGGCAAAACGCCCAAAAATAGGAGCCCCGCCCAGCGGGGCTCCGTCGACACTGCTGCATGCCGAAATAAATGGAATAAAATGTCTGAATAACAAAAAAAAATTATGAATTATTTTGGCAGTTCACAATATTCCGTCAGTTTACAATATAACGGGTAAGATTATAAACTGACGGTTTTCACAATCTAACGGTGACATATACACCAGTACATCAGTATGAAGTAAAGCATGTGTATAAAAACACATCTACACAATGGCAACCGTTGCGTCGCTTTGTTATCGATTGGAAGTTGTAAAACATTCACGAACATACTCGCACTGTCGTGTCTCGCGTTCCAATATAGCTGCTATAATTATACGAGGACACAGAAAGCATATAATGTTAACTTTTCCGACCCCGGCTTACATAATTTCTTACCTCTGTAAGAAATTATGTAAGCCGCATAACTTGCACCTTATGCCTCTGCCTAAGGTGCAAGTTATGACGTATTGTTTTGAATTGTCATTGTTTGTTCAGGCGATTTATTTTGCGAAACACAGATAATAAGATGAGATTGGAATAAAAAACTTCATTCTTAAAAAGGATATTTTGACGTTTCATAAAATCTGAAGGTCCTAGGTTAGGTAAGGCCAAGTATTTGAGTGATGAGCTGATGAGCATGGATATTTGTTCCGAGTGTTGGATTTGACCTCACAGTGGCGGTGCATGAAAATTTTCGATGGGCAACCCGGAACCAAATAGTAATGAAAGAGTGTAGAGTATACATTTTAGGCAAGCCGGTGGGAATCGGCTTGTATGGGCGCTCCGCCACTGAACCTCGTCATAGGACTCAAACATCTTGACAGATGATACAAACAGCGTCTGCTGCATGCGAGGGACAACGCCTCTCGTGACTATGTAAGCCGATCCGGGATCAGCACTTGACCGAGGGACCGTATATCTTGACAGTTATGCCTTTTGGCACGTTTTTGGGTTAGAACTTGAAACCAGGTGCTGTCGTGGATTTCGCGGCCTGTTGCGATAGTGCATTTCCACTCGTCGCGGTTGTCAGCTAGATCTTCCCAATTGCTGCAATCGATTTTGAAAGCAACCATGTCGCGCTTCACGCAGTCCTTGAACCATAGCATGGGATAGATAGCCGTCTATATGTGTACTACTATGTACTATTTAAGTATTTATATCGTTTCAATATATCATTGTCTAGTACCCATAACAGAAACCTTATTGAGCTTACTATGGGGCTAGTTTGATTTGTGTAAGATTGTGTCCTAATATTTATTTATTTATTTAATTAGGTATACAGTGCAGTCACCAAGTAGTTTACATTTAATTTAAATGCTCATGTTATTGTAAAATTTGATTGTAGAATTTGTTTTGTTTTTTTCGCTATTTGATTAGTCACCATCCCTATTGCGTTGAAGCTTGCAATGGATACAATCAATACTCAATTAGCAGCTGCAAGCGTAACAACCCAACCAATTATAACTGTTTATGAGTCGTGCGCCAAATTATTCGGGGCGGTTTGTTGTTTAGCCTGTACCACTAAATTGAAACCATCATTTGAATCGCACGATCACAAGTTAGCTTGGTGTGCGTGGAAGCGAATGAACAACACACCACAATCAACATTATTTTGCTGAACGGAACTTAATTGCGTATTGCTTCGCGTATAAAGTAATGCAGTGAAAATGGTAAATGCTAAAAGGCCTCGTTTCCCATATTCTTTAGGTTTTCACTTCGCAACACGGTCCCCACACAACTGTGAAAAAGTCAGAATGACTTGACTCTGAACAGGAAAAACCAATTCATTCGAAAATCTGAGAAAATGTAAAACTTACACTCAAAAGTGAAGACGCCCTGAACGCAACAAGTGGGAATTGAGACAAAATGTGTCATAATATCCATAAGACCTTGGTAAGTAGACCATTAAACATTAAAAGAAAATCTGTATCTGTGAACTTCTTTCGACTAAACTTTTTTCCCCGACTTTTGGACAAACATGTCAACTTCTTGATGTAAATTCGCGATCCTGATCTAAAAACATTGTTTCAGTTTACGTTACAACGTTATAGTTGATGTAATATAATTTTACACCGATTCCTCGAACAACTTATAAATGCAAATTATATTACAACCATACATTGATACATATATGCTGTATGTATATTATGACTATACATGGGCATGTATCATCTGAATTTAATCACGTGGTTGAACGGTTTTCGTCGAACCGACGGCGTGGTAACGTTCTAGTTTGCCTTATGCAATTAGCATTGATTACGTAATACAATGTGTCTACCTACATAACTAAAACCTGTTCATGTATATATCTCATTCCATATTTTAAGAAAGGAATTTTAACGGACGTTTCTTCGGGAAATCAAAGGAAAATACGAGTATTGTACTCGTTTTAGTTATTCCTATCATTAAGTGCTGTTGAAACATAACTTTCAAATGGTTTTCTTTTAAATCACATGACGAATAACGCACAATTTTTCTAATGCTATATGGAATTGGGTATACGTTGTACAGTCGCGGAATGAATGAATTATATTTTTATTTCATGTAACCATGGACATATATGTTATTAGTAGAACTTACAAAACTAAGGGGTTATAGTTGGTACATCTTAAACCTTAGAATACTGACAGGGGAGTGGAATCCCTCGCAGTGCGACATGTAGGGACAGTCAACCCTGTCCGCTATCATGCGCAGAATGCTGTTGGGAATGCGGCGCACCCGGCGCACCAGGGAATTAAAAGGTTCGTCACTTTTAGACTTTAACCTCATTGAAGTAAAGTCCAAAAGCGAACCTTCTCATTCCTCGATTAAAGATCGATTGTATAATTCAATCACTGCTAAATAACTGCTGTGTAATGTACTGTATGTATGTTTTTTTTAATTTTTTTTTTTTTTTTAATAAATAAATAAATATTACGGGACAATCTTACACAAATCAACCTAGGCCCACGGTAAGCTCAATAAGGCTTGTGTTGTGGGTACTAGGCGATGATATATATAATAGATACATACATATAGATACTTATACATATACATATATGACATCCACAACTCTTGCGTAATCAAAACGATTGCGTACCTATTTCGAACGAAGCTGCCGCCATAAGCTGGTTTTAAATAATACTTAAATCAAAGGAAGGTTACATGTATTTTATAAATGCTAAATAAGCTCGGGCGAATAACATAATCAAACCGGAGCGGAAGAGGGGTTAAAGTTAGTAGCAACATAAAATCGTAGCAGATGCTACGCTCGTAGTCGCGTAGCGGGGTCTACGTTTTGGCGCAGTTGCGGGCAGATGAGTTTCATAACGACGTTCTCTATTTGTTGCGCTGCACTCAATTTAGCAGAGAGCTTGCCTAAGCGTTGTTTAACTTTCATGGGGATTTCCACTGTATAGGTATTATGATAAAATACTCATAGTTCAAGTACGTGTACATATTCCGTTGGAATCGAATCTCCTTCGGATATCTAAGTACGTAGTAAAGTATTAACCAACTTCAATAGTGCCCAAGCCAAGTCAACGGTTAGATAACTGAACATTTCAACATTCCCTCAACAATTTTTTTGGGTTTTTCTTCTCACGCTTCATGTGTGCATCGTTAATAAAAAGTGTTGTATAGTTCGAACCGCCTTTCTAGAACGTATTCACTTCTTGTGTACTAGGCACAAATAGAAGACAAAGCCATGTCTTTCATTGTTAAGAGTAACCGCTAATTGTTCAAGTTGTACTAAGTATGCTGCAACTCTTAATAAAATGTTGTTAATGCCGTTTATATCTTTCATTTTAATTTGAACCTTGCTACTTTAACAATAGAGTCACTATTCGAGTAAAGTATTTATTAAACATGGCGTTTTCATTACGAAGCGTTTGTGGCACGTGAGTAAACAATGGTATTTATTGTTGTATTGATGATGTTAGCGACGCGCTCATTTCAAACCCGATTTCTAGAACCTATTTGTATACATATGTACGTCTAGCTATAAGTTCATACTTAAGTGCATTTTTGCTAACGCCCCACGGCCGGCCCAGTCAGTCTGCATGCATCCGCTGACAGAGCCGCGCGTTGCCGGGTTAATTATATTTTGTCTCTGTCTATCTGTACCAAATTTCTAAAATCTTATTCACATTAAAACTGTGTCAAATCTCCCTGCGTTTACTTCATCATCAAGACCTCAACCCATCAGCTTCAGTTGGTCTTCGAGCCTGATCTGTTGGATGATACGCACGCCTATAGTGATGAAGACACGGAGTTCCGTACGCAAGGAGCGTCTTGACGCCGAAGCTCAAGATACAGAGAATAATGTCCAAAAGGAACAAGAAAGTCAGAGTGTTCGAGAAACGCCGATGGTTACGCAACACGTTTCGGACGCAATGGCGGGTAGCAGTATAAAACCCGAGCCGCGCCTTACGCGCTCACATCCAGCAAAATCCAGGTCCTCGGCATCGTCTCTCGAGGCACGTAAGAAGAGATTAGCCCTGGAAGCTGAAAAACGAAAGGCTGAAATACGGATGCAACTTATCGACAAAGAGCTAGAGGCAGACCTAGCCGACTTAGAGGAGGAGGAGGAAGCATACAGTTCACAAAGTAAGGAAGATTGTGCACGCAATATTGAGAACTGGATGGAAAAGAGCCAGCTGGAATTAGATAAGCCGCAGATACCTACCGCCGATGTGCCTATGGCCGGTACATCACAGGACACGGTCCAGATGCTTGCTGATGCGGTCCAGAAGCTAGCTGCAGCCTCTGTCCAGAACAAACCGGACGCCAACTTATTGAGCCGCATTTGTACTCCCCGCGACTTACCCGAGTTCGCCGGCGACCCATTGGAATGGCTTCAATTTAAAAGGGCGTATCACGAGTCAACCGAAGTGTGCGATTTTAAACCCAAAGAAAATCTCTGGAGACTACGCAAATGTCTGCGTGGAGCTGCCAAAGATGCGGTCTCAGCTCTGCTTATCAGTGCAACTTCGCCTGAACGCGTCATGGAGACGCTGGAGCTACGATTTGGTAATCCAGACCTCATCATTTCCAAGCTTATGCAGGACATCAAGAAGATCCAGCCACTGTCTCAAGAGTACCAGCGGGATATAGTCCAATTTTCTGTAAAGGTACAGAATTTCGTGGAAGCTGTAAGATCAGTAGGACGCGAAGAATACCTACAAGGCATAAATGTAGTCAACCTAGTTTTATCTAAACTGCCTACACTATTGTTATCGAAGTGGTCGGATTATAGTTTTCCTGTTATAAAGACTGGCAAGAAGTCACGATTGGATATTTTAACAGATTTCTTGAATACGGAAGCTATACGTATATCTACTACTACTAACATTTATACGTGCGGTTATCTTGCCGATACAAACAAAACTAAATACCAGGATAGGTACGCGCGACCACAAACAGTTTTATTGCAAACTGAGCAGAATACCGAAGATAAGTGCCATTTCTGCCGTGGATCAAAACACAAACTATCCGAATGCAAGCAATTCAAGAAGGCACTCAGGAAAGTACGTTGGCAATATGTGAAACGTAACGGCATTTGTTATAAGTGCCTGGATTCTCGCCATAGTCGGGAACACTGCCCGGCGCCGGTATGTAATAAGGATAGTTGCGGTCAAGGTCATCACTCGTTACTCCACTTCAATGCAAACAATGAAGCGCGCCGATTGGTGGAGCGCGCTTTGCCTCGTGAGGTGCCGACCACGTCAACGGGGTCTGGAGTATCTGCGGAGCCCCTGGCGGGGCCTACCGTCGATTCCGATCCAGCTACAGAGGCGGTCACTAACGTAAACGCTAGTAGTTGCAAAGTGTTACTTAAAGTGCTACCTATACGTGTGCATACGGCTACCGGTGAAATAATAAACACTTATGCGTTACTAGACGATGGTTCCACTGTTACAATGTTAAGTGCCGATTTAGCGTCGCGAGCTGGACTAGTCGGACATCGGGAGACAATGCGAGTACATGGACCATGGGGCGATAACGTGATGACGTGTGATAGCGCGGTATTGAATTTAGAACTTTCTGGGACTGACAATAAGGTTCATTCTATTAGGGCAAGAAGTGTATCCGAATTAAATTTACCTACGCATAACTTGTCTGTTGTTGATTGTATTCAATATACTCACTTAAGGAATATTATGAGTTCTATGTGTAATGTCGATGTTAAACCAGAAATTCTTATTGGCCAGGATAACTATCATTTATTGTTGCCACTTCAAGTCATTTTGGGTAATAGAAATGAGCCGTCAGCTACACTGACCCCGTTAGGTTGGTGCATACATGGTACCTTACGTATGGCGGGAGCGGCGCGCAGTGCGACGGTGCTGTTCGTGAGTGAGGGCGGCCGTGAGCAGCAGGAGCTGCGGGACCTGCACGAGGAGGTGCTGCGCGGGTTCGCGCTGGACGCTATGGGAGTGACAGGTAAGCCGCGGCAGAACGCTGACGACGAGCGTGCGGTCGAACAGCTGGAGCGAACTGCTGAGCTGGTCGACGGGCGTTGGCACGTCGGTCTACCCTGGTCGGACCCTAACTGTGCGATGCCAGACTCTTATCCCAGTGCGCTTACGAGGCTCAAAGGGATCGAGAGGAAAATGAGTCGGGATCCCAGTTACGCTCAAAGGTACTCCGAACGTGTTGATCATTTGTTTAGCAATGGCTTCGCTTCGGAACTAAAAGACACTCAACGCACTCAAAGAACATGGTACTTAGCTCATTTTGGCGTCGATAACGTAAATAAAAAAAAAATGAGGTTAGTTTTTGATGCAGCAAATATTACAGAAGGGTTCTGTTTAAATGATTATCTTCTTAGGGGTCCGGACTATTTGAACTCGCTGCTTGGCATCATGCTGCGGTTTCGAGAACACAAGGTAGGGGTCACGGGTGATTTAAAAGATATGTTTTTAAGGGTCAAAATATTGCCTCAGGATCAGGATGCCTTACGCTTCTTGTGGAGAAGCAACCCCACCGAACCAGTCAAAACATATGTGATGACATCCTTAATATTTGGCGCGAAGTGTTCATCATTTGTTGCTCAATTTATAAAAAATAAGAACGCTTTGCGGTATGAGTCATCTATGCCCGCCGCGGTCGACGCGATAGTTAACTCACATTATATGGATGATTACATCCAGAGCCTGCCGGACGAAGCCACGGCAATACAGATGGTTAAGGATGTCACCGACATACATAAAAGTGGTGGTTTTGAGATGCGAAACTTAACAAGTAATAGCCTCCTGGTACTCGATAATATCCCAAAAGAGACCTTAGGGACGGCTGCCGTTAAGTTCAAAGTCGGTCAGCAGTTTGAGGGCGAGCGAGCACTTGGGCTCTTATGGTATCCAGGTAAGGACGAATTAGGTTTTGACGTTTCGTTAAAGCGCATTCCAGACAGTATAATTCGACATAAACAAAGGCCGACAAAGCGAATTATGTTACGTGTGGTCATGTCAATATTTGATGTATTCGGTTTTTTGTCGCCCTTTACGATACAGGGTCGAATTATGCTGCAGGATACATGGCGGTTATCTCTAGGCTGGGATGACGAGATCCCAAATGATATTTATGCTTCATGGTGCGACTGGGTGGAGCTACTAAAGGTAATAGGTAATGTTCGCATACCTAGATGCTACCAGCGCAGCGCCACTAGTACGTGCGCGGAGGCCGAGCCGGCCGCCCCGCACAGCGGCGTAGCACTTGTAGCAGATGCTACGAGAGTGACGCAATCAAGCGACTACGCCCTGGTCGATTCCTCGAGACCCGCTACGAGTGCTACGCCCGCGCTAACGAATAATAGTATGGACTTGTTACCTACTAATTGTTATAATAACTTAGAGCTACATATTTTTTGTGATTCGTCTACAAAGGCTATGTGCGCGGTAGCATACTGGCGCTGGACTAACAATGGTAAAGTTAATGTCACATTCATAGCCAGTAAGTGCAGAGTGACCCCAGTAAAGCAGATGACGGTGCCAAGATCCGAACTTCAAGCAAGTTTACTTGGTGCGCGCTTGGCGGACACCATTAAGAGAGAGCATAGACTGACCGCTACGCGCCGTTATTTTTGGTGTGACTCGACAACCGTGCTTCACTGGTTAAATAATAATACCCGCACTTACAAGGCGTTTGAAGCGAACCGGTTGGGCGAAATTGACGAGCTCACAAACATATCGGAATGGCGATATGTACCTACGAAGTTGAATGTAGCTGATATTGCTACAAGAGAGGTATTCAATTATGAATCTTTTTTGAACGAGTGGTTTAAGGGTCCTCAGTTTTTATACTCACATGAAAGTTCCTGGCCGCTCAACTTTTTGGAACCTGAAACAAACGAAGTGTTTTCTGGTTATGTTAATATGAGTGAAAATACAAATGTCACTTGTAACTTACCTATTCCAGATCCGGAACGATTCTCCTCCTGGCTTCGGTTGCTTAGGTCTGCTGCTGCTGTCCTTAAATTTATTTCTAGATGTAGGAAGCTCACCTGTGATGACAGCACGCTGATGGCGCAGGCGGAGCGACTGCTGCTTCGACAAGCACAGGCGGACTCGTTCGGTTCTGAAATAGCTGAAATAAAAAAGGGTAAATATGTGCATCGTGATAGTAGGGTGTTGAATTTGTCTCCGTATTTAGACGAGGAGGGTCTCTTGCGCGTCGGCGGCCGTATCGATGCCGTGTCGGTCGTGTCGCTGGAAACAAAGAGGCCCGTGATCCTCGATGGGCGGCACCCGCTGGCGCGGCTTCTGGTGCGGCACCGGCACGTGAAGGCTGCCCACGGGGTCGTCGAAGTCTCCACCCCGAGCGGCGTGCTGCGCCGGGCCGCGGCTCGCGTCGCTCCCGTGCCGTTGGTAGAATAGTGCTTCGCACTAGGGGTGGGCTATGTTAGCGACGCGCTCATTTCAAACCCGATTTCTAGAACCTATTTGTATACATATGTACGTCTAGCTATAAGTTCATACTTAAGTGCATTTTTGCTAACGCCCCACGGCCGGCCCAGTCTGTCTGCATGCATCCGCTGACAGAGCCGCGCGTTGCCGGGTTAATTATATTTTGTCTCTGTCTATCTGTACCAAATTTCTAAAATCTTATTCACATTAAAACTGTGTCAAATCTCCCTGCGTTTACTTCATCATCAAGACCTCAACCCATCAGCTTCAGATGAGATGGAAAATAAGATCCGCTCTAGACAAGCGATTACTATTATTAACTTACTAGTATACGTCGGTGTTCAAATGAACAACGTTGACGAGTTGGCAACGCAATCAATCGCGGTCTGATTGCGTCCCTTCAATCAAGGAGCCCTAATTTATTTAAGGCTCGGCGTGCTTGCTTCCAACGAATGAAGACGTCAAATAACATTTCAATGGATTCATCTTCGTAACTCGGCAATCGTTGTATTCATTATTACTTAACCACAGTGTAAAGAGTAACAGTGGACCGACGCCTTTGATGTTTGCGTAAATGCCGACACCGCACAAGGCCATAGTACCTACTTACCTACCTAGGGTTGTCAAGTCGTGTCCCGAGCTACTAATAATGGCGACGTATGCAGCTCGGGCTCGCCCTACCCGCCCCTCGCCCCTCACACCCCGCACGATTGCCCTGTATAGACGGCTTCGTCGAATGACTGTATAGGTTTATAGACTGTGACTTAACCCTTCGATGCGTATGGTATTAATCACTTTGCTGGCATGGCTTACGTACAATAGGGGTGTAGACACCAAATCAAAATACCAATAATGATGAATTTTCTCGAAAAAGGATTAAAAATATAGTCAAATGGAGAAAAAAGTAAAGCAGGGGATTAAATAATCATAAAGTTATAATTGTTCAAAGTTTTAAGAGGGGATATATTCTGTCCCTTTGCCGCAAAACGCACCTTCATATGAAACGATTGTCATTTATTATATGACGCTCGTGGATCGTGACGTCACGATACCCTATCGTTTTTTCTCTCTAACAAGCAATATTAAATAGGTATCCGTAATCTTAGTAATAGGGTCCCGTTGTACTCTTTGAGTACGGAACCCTAAAAAGGACATAAATATCTGTACATGCCTTTATGACATTGACAGTAGAGTCCTGTACAGATATTTATGTCCTTATTTATATAGGTACGTATATTATTACCCCTGACTGTACCCGCAATTACAGGTGGGCAAGGTCTTCACGTGTATTTTTTTTAACCTTTGCATTTGTTTCTCTGTATCATTTGGACAGTGTTATGGAATAGCGAACTAAGCGCTATCGCTTAAGTTAGCGCTTAGTTCGCTATTCCATAACACTGTCCATAATGATATAAGCCTCTGTTAACTAAAATATGTTTTATCCCCTTCTCACAAAGACAAATGTTAAAGTGACAGATAGAGACACACTAATTTAGCGGCATTCTAGCTCAAATAAGTTTGATGGGCGTTTATGAATATAGCCATTACACTTTTTTTTCTTATTAATGAGCTTGTATTTTAAAGACTCCTTTCGAGGTCAACCAAAACAAATATTTTTTCATAACACTTGCTCGTAAAGGGTGTATTATAGGCAGGTGTGTATTGCCGATTTACCTCCCGCGGGAGTTATGGGTTTTATAACTCCCTAGGGAGTAATGAGCTTGTGTGTGATCTGATTGGTTAGAGCGAATCTAGGTGGTCGCGCGCTACCAGAATTCTGCTCTGTGATTGGTTGAATAAAAATCGAGCAGGCCATGTGTTGCAAGAATACTGCTCTGTGATTGGTTGAATAAAAATCGAGCAGGCCATGCGCTGCAAGAATACTGCTCTGTGATTGGTCGCACTGATCTTGAAGTTAAGTTGTCAATTTCGAAATTTTTTTATTGGTGCGCTTGTATGAAACCTAGATTTTTCTGTCTTTTTTAGTTATTTATTTCCTCGCAAATGTGTAAACATTGTGTATAACACGGGCGTAAGAATATTGCAAACTCGAGTCATCAAAAGCCCTCCGCCTCCGGCGTCGGGCTTCTGATACACTCTCGTTTGCAATATTTCTCTTACGCCCCTTGTTAAACAATGTACTATAACACAAAATTGTGGATCAGGTACATTTATGAAACTGACACAGATTGTATAGTATACACCTGCTGGACGATTGCGTAACGCTTTGAACGTACTTAAGGTAAAATAACAGTTGAGTTGTCACGTAATACAAACCTCTGAATTAAGAGGATTGTGAAGTGTCGATACGCGGCGCGCGTAGGTATTTAAAAAAATGCTATCTGTTTCACACCGCTCTGCCTCCCGACACGTATCGTGCGATAGAGAGAGTTGCAAGTCCTGGAGGAAATTGCCTACATTTCCTTGTTGAAATATTGTTTCGGGTGATAACATTTTTACCCCCCTAAACCTGTATGAAATTAAATAATTTTGGTATAAACGGATTAAGTGCACTTTAATCTATGTCTGTACGTTTTCCTTTTTAGTAAATCAGTTAAGATAAATAAAAAAAAAAGATAGACAAAGTTTTTAAGTCAAAAATATAGATTTTTAGATGCTAATAACTTTTAACGTAAGCAATATTTCTTGAAAATCAAAATGTACGGACCTAGTTTTCATTATAAGTACAACATGCCCAAAAATTATAAAAATGGAACGATGTTTACGGGGTGAAAAACGTTATCGCTGTATGAAAATTTACAGGTTCACAATCCTCTTAAATCATTTTGACAATTCATAACAAATAACTAATTTTACCTAACATACAATCGCCTTTTCAGTACGATAAACGATGTTTAATGTCACTGCGATCGTGTCGCGACTCGCTAAGCGCCCAAGCTTATTGTACAAAGAGCTATGACGATAAATAATTCTTCGAGGCCTGGGGATCAGGCTGCCGACCCTCGTCACTGGCGTGGTTATAGAAATTAGCCGCCCTTTGTGGTCCACGCTACAATGTAGCCGTGTCTAAGCGCGGGTCAGTTGCGTACGCATGATTTAGTAGGGGGAGTAGCTACTTACAATGTAAACAAATTAAAATACAACCAAACCAAGGGAAAAATTTATTAATTTTAAGCATCTATTTGTTGGTATCAACTCGAGTTGATTGAGAACAATACATATCTCAATACGGGTGGACACTAGATTGAGAAAGACATAACGTATGATAGCGGAAGAATTCTTCTGAGGTTAAACTTCAAAGATTTTTTTTTATACTATGACGGTGGCAAACAAACTTACGGCCTGCCTGATGTTAAGCTGGTACCGTCGCCTATGGACACTTGTGACTCCAGAAGATTCACAAGCGCGTTGCCGATCCTTTATTCACTTGAGGATTAGCTGTGTTGGCAGATAGAGACATGCAGGTCCCTCACTCCCAACACAGCGCATTCTAGGGAGCTCTGGCGACTTACTCACGACCAGGAACACAACACCACATGCGTCATAGCATGCAATAATATAGCAACACTACAAAGCAGTGGTGCTATTATGGCTGCGGTCTTCTGTAAGGTGGAGGTACTTCCCCAGTTGGGCTGCTCCACATACGAGAGAGATGACATTCCGCTGTGCCCTACCTCTCTTCGATGATGAGATGTATAGACTTTTTGGAATAAACTATATTCGTATTTGGTTTAATTGACGATTAGCTAGTAGCAAAAATTGTATTGATGTTTAGAAACGAAAGACCACGTCTTTGCATAAAGTTCGCACATCGTTAAATAAATTGGATCCAATTTACGCCCGTAATTAAAAACTATTCACGTGAATTGGGTTCAACATCCTTTTATAATTATAATTACAGTAACGGCCTTTTAACGTCCGTGGCCTGTGATGGCACTCCATTAAAATGTAATCATGACACGCAGAAAAAGATAAAGCATGAAAGATAGACACGTTACCGCAGGATATTTAATTTGAGTGCTAAAACTTAACTCATGATTTAGTATCGTTAATTATAGATTTTTCAAGATATAACTATAAACGACTGAAGTTGAAAATTATCTATGCTGAGGTTGATATCTTGTTAAGCCAAAAATTTTGTGACTAAAAATCCACTCTGATTAGTTATTAAATAAATAAATAAATAATAAATAAATATTACGGGACAATCTTATACAAATCAACCTAGGCCCACGGTAAGCTCAGTAAGGCTTGTGTTGTGGGTACTAGGCGATGATATATATAATAGATACATACATATAGATACTTATATAAATATATAACATCCATAACTCAGGAACAAATATTCGTGATAAATAAATACACAAATAAATGCCCTGACCGAGATTCGAACCCGGGACCTCCAGCTTCGTAGGCAGAGTCACTACCCACTGGGCTACGGAGGCCGTTTATTAAAAAGTGAAATTGCATACAAACATTAAAGTTCGCATCCTTTCTATGGATATTGCCAAAGTTAAGGGCCCATAACGCCTAATTGTTGTTTGGACTCGTCATAAATGGTGTCTCCTTTTATATGATTTCAAGCAATGAAATATTTTTTATGTGCACGGAAGCCCCTATTGACCACAAGAAAGACGACTGTGGTTTTACTCACACTGTATCACCTACCTCCCTAACGAAATAATTTGGATACACATGCATATGATCGGAATGGAGTTTGACTATGGTATTTTTACATAGTTGTAAAAAACTGAGGAAATATTTGCTATTTTTAAATGGTCAAAGCTCCAAACGTCTCAAATTAATCCAAGGTTAATTATGGTACCAACTGTCCCTATTGTTGCAAATGCCCTTATTGTGATTAATTATTTTAATTAAACATGTATTGATCCTGATTTCAAAAGCAATTCTAAATGAAAACATGAAAGTTATGAACTTGAATCGAAAATTCTTAGTTATGGGCCCTTGCCTCAAGGCAAAACCAAGCTCAACATAAAGGAATGATTTCGAAGAGCTGATTCATATTTTGTGTTTAGAAGTAAAGGGCCAAATGGGTTCGTTCTTAGATTCAAAATATAAGGGATCTTATAAGGTACTAGGTTAAGTTCTGCGGTTTGTATTTGATTCTTATAGGTGCGCATCGTTCTTTAACGAGTGTAAGGATAAACTCTAATTTGCATCTTCTAAAAATTACTGTTGATACTCTACGTCCCACGTTGACGCTATGCTCGTAAAATAAGTTACGCAACAACCTTGGTAGTATTTTTTTTTAAAGGACTGACACTTTTATCTACAATACAATGTGTTACCGATTTAGCAAATTTGTGAAAAATACGTGATAACCTAGTGCATTAAGTAACTAGTAGTATAGTCTTATATAAGGCTCCATGTCTGCCCATCGGTTGGCCCCTCAGATCATAAAAAGGATATTTTTTTATGTTCTGAGGTTGGCCCAGTGGCAAAGACGATCATGTTGTGAATGCAGAATGAAGTCCAATTGAGAAGGTCGTCTATCTGGGTCAGAACAGGACATCTAAAAATACAACGTAACTTTTTAAATTTATAAATTAAATTAATGGAGAACTTAAACTAAGATACCTATGTATATGTTTTTAAAGTTATTGTATTAAGTAGACTATAAAATCCACCACGCACAACGGGTAAATTAAAAGTGTGACGTTTTCGTGTATATATTTTAAACAAGGGATGTTTCATTCTATCCTTAACTCTAAAATTATTATGCGACGCCGTCAACAAAAAGGTACAATAATTATAAAAAGTTTGAAGGAGAGGTCATATTTAGGACCTGTATCCTAATTCAAGAGTGTAGTGTTATTAGAAATCTTGAAAATAAAAACAAGTATGCAGGAAAATAAAGTAAAAATTGTTTTACTTATGTTTATTACGGATGTGTTTCCCGCTCACGGGACAATAGTGTTCCGGAACTTTAGAGCTGTGCTTGGAGCTGAAGTTTATTAGGGATTCCAAGTAATTATTGCAAGGGAAAGTTTTATATTAATTAGAAAATTTTCTACAGAACTAAATAATGACATTTAGAGCTGTAAACTGAAAACTAGTTTCGTGTACTATACGCGTCAAGCTGCCAAGCCATTCAAATCAAATTGGTGTGCGAATTCTACATATCAAATTGAGCCCTTGTAAATATACTGCGGGCAAAGGTTGAGCCCATAACCACCGTAACTCTTCTAAATCGTACTCGTAACTTTCCCTACTTATAGTACCAACGGGGATAAATAGAGGAATTTCATGTTTCGGAAATATGAATGTCCATGAAAAGCGGTCAGGCGTGCCCGAAATGCTATCTGATACCATACTTTCTTATTCGGTAATTGTAATCGACCAGTCCATTTTTCACAGAGTTATCGCAAAATCTGAGATAATTTCGATGCGTTCCAAATTTAAACTTTACCATTATATTTAATTTATAGTCGATTCCACAATAGTTTTCCCAAAATATCACGTCCCAAACCAATTTCTCAAATTAATCTAGTTTATACAAGTTTATTCTAGGAAAGGGGGAATTTGGCGCAAATGGGAAGCCAATTTATGAAAGTTTGTTACATAAGTTTCTTAAAATATCACGCCGTTAGCCTGCGAATGTCAAATAACGTTTTGTATGGCAATCGAACCACCTTTAATGTCTTTTGGTATAAGAGAAGAAAAAGGCTCAGGGTATAAGAAAAGAACTGGAATATCGAAAAGGACTATAAAAAGAAATACCGTTGCAAATTAGAAATATTTAACATTTTAGAGATAAACCACCCCATGAGTTTATATTTAAAACTTCTGTTTCTTTTATACAAAAATAGAAACAAGAAAGTATACAAATAATATATGTATAACAAAGAGTCTGCGCCAATGACGACACACATGCGCCAGAGCGCTACGGGCACTTTTCGCTACATATGCAGACCCATTTCAGGCCAAGCAGATACGTGTGTTACGCCGTAGCGTTGATCAGTATTTTTCTGCCTCATAGAAGATATCGCTCGTTGACTCATATTATTATGTGAGTCATTGCTGATTTAACCATTTACTGCTAATCACGACACACATGCGTTGCGCTACGTGCAATTTTCACGACATATGGACATTAACACATTCACTGCCAAAAATAACCGATCTCGGTTTTCTCGCTAAGTAGAGGAAAGTGGCTACGGTGTAGACGCCCGCTATAAGGGTTCCTGCCAGTGAAAGTGTTAAGCTGCTACGGACTACGGCGTAGCGCTACGAACGTAGCTTAGTAGTGAATTCACTGCCAAGAATCGCTACGCGCTACGCTCGTACCCGATCCAGTGGTTTTTTCTGCTAAGTAGCGGAAAGTGCATACGGCGTAGGCGCCCGCTAGGGGAGTTCCTGGCAGTGAAAGTGTTAAGCTGTAGCACTACGACTGCTACGAGCATAGCCTGGCAATAAATGAGTTAATATAAGGAAGCCGGTGGTATTAAGTACTGTGGTCATTCAGCATTGTGCCCTACCCTAATGCGACGATTTCTAGGGCTACTAGCATATGCATGGGCATACACCTACACAAACGCTAATGTTATCAAATTGAAAGTAATCCAAGCGTGTTGTTCCTGAAAACAATGGCAATTTGTATGCAAAATTATTCCTCGGCGTAACGGTTGCGGGCTGTGTTCGAATATGTATTTGACGAAGGTTGTATTTGTTGTGTGATGGATTCTATCTGAGGTTTGCTTTGCTTGTTATTTCCGAATTGTTTAGATTTATTACGACTTTGCGAATACAATGAATATTACAACTTCAGACACAGTTTAAACTTACGACTTTTTCAATTTCATTTTCGTTATTTAATCAATATTTCAGTTATTGAAAAACGAAAATACCTACGTTCAACTTTCAAATAGGCTTTTTAAAGCAATAATATATTATAGTAGTACAAATATTCAAGTTTCTACTCATAGTAAGTACCTACTACCTGCTTAATTTCATTAGGAAATACATTATCAAATTTCTTTTTACAGTTTTTAAATGACTTTATTTTATATAATACTAGCTGTTGCCCGCGACTTCGTCCGCGTAGAACTTATACTTAGAAAATATAATGCAAACAAACTTCTACTTACCATCTTAAGGGATGATTTCCGAGGCAAAAACTATTCTATATCCTTCGAAGGGTCTCAAATTATCTCTATACCAAATTTCATCTAGGTACATGGATTTTATCCAAACTTTCACCCCCTATTTCATACCCTTAGGGAATGATTTTCGGGATAAAAACTATCTAATATCATTCTTCGGGACTCAAAACGACCTTTATACAAAATTTCATCTAAACGGGATTCATCCAAATTTTCACCCCCATTTCACCCCCTTAGGGAGTGATTTCCGGAATTAAAACTATCCTATGTCCTTTCTTAGGACTCAAGCTATCTCTTTACCAAATTGTATTAAAATGGGTTCCATCCGAATTTTCACCCCTAATTTCACACCCTTAGGGGATGATTTCTGGGGTAAAAACTATCCCATGTCCTTTCCCAGGACTTAACCTATATCTACACCAAATTTCATCAAAATAGATTACATCCAAATTTCCCCCCCCCCCCCCCCCCCCCTTTCACCCCCTTAGGGGATGATTTCCGGGATAAAACCGTTTTCGCTTGTTAGAGTGAGAAAACGATCAGGGACCGTGACGTCACGATCCTCGAGCTTCATAGTAAAAAACAATCGTTTCATTATAAAGGTGCGTTTTGCGGAAAAGAGACGCAACAAACCCCCTCTTCAAACTTTACACTTATAACTTAGTGATTACCTATACGAGTATAGCCTCTTGCGTTGTTTTTTTTTCGAGATAATACAACATTATGATTATTTTGTTTAGTGTCTACATCCCTATTTTCAATAAGATAAGATAAAATAAGATTTCTTTATTGTCAGAACTGTGTACATTTAGTTGTTTTGGGTAAAATAAAGTCCAACAGCTTGCCCATTTCGGACGTACAATATTAAACTTAAAGCTAGTCAAATATACTAAAACAATAACAACAATCGTATTTCCAAATAATTTTAACCATATTCACACATAAAATATAAATTTAGATATATCCGACATCCGTATTTTCTTTTAAACCACGAACTTCGGAATTCGAAAATATTCGGGTATCTCTATCTCAATCGCACTAACAAATGACAGGAATGCAGATATACGAACTTCGAGTTTCGGTTTTCGCTGTTTGGCTGAATACGCAAAGAGCGCGCGCGCGTGCCATTCAAAAAAACCAAGTTTATATTGTTCGAATTTGTTGTTACATTTGTGGAAATTACGCCTTAATTCGACATTTGCGCATATAAGTTCGCATATCAAAATCGATTAATTTTATATTTGCTTTTGATACCTATGCGTCTCGTCAATGTATATCGTAGACGGGATTAAAATTATTAATAGGCGAAAGAAAGGCAAAGAAATTCCGCCATTTTGTCCGTAGTATTTCTTATTAGTCTGTGATTTTGACGTTTATTTTAGCTGACAGATGTGGCGGCGGTATACTTTAAGAATAATAAATGAAAAATTAAATGAAGTCGTATATTACGGAAAATAAATTAATTGTCGCAGTCGGATAAAAACTATCCTAAGTTGCAGCTGGAATAATAATGTACCTATATAAAATGTTTCATATTTTTCCGTCCATGGGATGCTGAGAACATTCGTACCACAGAAACCTTAGTTTCAAACTGGATGATTCTTTTTTTAATTTAGAGATTTATTATAAGTGGAGATATTCCTCGTGTACAGTTGAGTTGTCCAATATCTATACAGACTACCTTTCAAAAATATCTACACTTACGTCTTATGACAGTAACAATAAATACTGTGTATATATTGTTTAAAAGGTTGTCTGTATATTGGAGAACTCAACTATACCTACATAATACTTATCAATAGCCTTGACACGGTTTTGCCAACAAAGTCAATTTGTTGATCAATAATTGAAAAAAGAATGGCAAAGGAGACGCCTAATCGTCTGAATCCATAATTGAGCCCAATAGAATACAGATAACGTAATCCTAGTTTAAGACGAGGATGAGCTCTTTTTTGTATTAAAGCCAATTTACTTAATGCCAGGTAATAAGCTTATACAATACAAGAATACAATACAAATATTCTTTATTGCTCACCAGAAATAGTAGATAATAGAAAAACAGAGGTAAATTAAACAACAGGCTTATCGCTAAAAACCGATATCTCCCAGACGGTTGTTAGGGATGATGCAAATTAATCATATGATTTGAGTAAAGTAGGTGAAACAGAAAATAAACAACCTAACTATAAGAAAGAATATACACTTACATATATATATATATATATATATGTAAAAACATACATACACATACAATAACTAAAATATCAAAGAAACAGTATCATTTTCAGTCGAAAACAAACAGCACACACAAGGTAGAAATGAACAGCTTCGGAAGACGACTTATAATTACTTTAATAAATTGAAAACGATAATTTATCGAAATTAAACTTATGTATGTCATTTAAGTATATTTAGGACCCGGGTATGTCCTTAAACTACGGCCAAGACCACCGGGGGATGGGCAGCAGCATTCCTAGAGTACGGTGGAAATACTGCGATCGCCAACCCGCATGCCAAGCGTGGCGATTATGGCATATAACCCTCAATGCAGAATACAACAAAACCTCGGCCCCGAGGTTCCGGCGACCCCCGGTACCCTGGTTTTGGTAGCGACCAGGGTACTAGCGGGGTCAGGGGTGCGAAGAATCTCCGGCGAAGATCCAGCTACCACCACCAACGACCCCTGGCCCTGGCAACGTTTAACACGCGCACACTGCAGACCGACGAAAAGATAGTGGAACTGGAGGAAGGATTGAGCAAGTTACGGTGGGATGTCATAGGGTTATCTGAAGTCCAAAGAGAGGGGGAGGACACGATAACCCTTAAATCCGGCAACTTGCTCTATTTCCGGGAGGGCGACCAACAGTCCCAGGGAGGTGTCAGGTTCCTCGTCCACAAGTCCCGCGTGGACAACGTCGAGAAGATTGAGAGTGTGTCGATTAGGGTGGTGTACCTTATACTCAGAGTATCCGAGAGGTACTCGTTGAAGGTCATACAGGTTTACGCACCGACCTCGACACATTCCGACGACGAGGTGGAGGCTATGTATGAAGATATATCTAAGGCCATGCATAGTTCCAAAACCTACTTCACCGTTGTAATGGGGGACTTCAACGCTAAACTGGGCAAGAGAGATGGTGAAGAGCTGATAGTGGGGCAATTTGGAGTTGGAAGTCGGAACCACTGAGGCCAACTACTGACTGGTTTCTTGGAGAAGGAGGGACTCTACATGATGAATTCCTTCTTCAAGAAACGTGAGCACAGGAAGTGGACCTGGATGAGTCCCGATGGTGTAACTAGAAACGGGATTGACTTCATCATGTCGACGAGGAAGCATATATTCAATGATGTCTCTGTGATCAATACGTTTAAAACCGGGAGTGATCACCGCCTGGTAAGAGGCATATTGAATACTAGCTGTTGCCCGCGAATTCGTCCGCGTAGAACTTTTTATCGTCTTAGAAAATGATTTCTCTCAATACAAAATTTGAACCCTCTTTTAGGGGATAATTAAAAAAAAAGTTGATGTTCATTTTCTAGTTTATGAACAAACAGTCTAAAACCAAAGTTAAAAATCTCATACTTTAAAAATGCCTTGAAATACTCAAACTTTGAACCAATTTTAACACTCTTAGGGGATGAATTTGGAAAAACTCTGAAATCAGTTTTGTAGTCTTTTAACGTACAGAATAAGACCGAAGTTAAAAATCTCTTACTCACACTTTAAAATTTTATTGCTCGCCATTTAAAATTTGAACCCCCTTTTAAACCCCCTTAGAGGTTGAATTTTTCTAATCGCTGAAAGAACTTTTTTCGTAAACTTTTAAGTCTCTAGCTCAAAAAAAGTGTTGCCCATACAAAGCTTTCTTAACCCCCTTAGGGGTGGAATTTTCTAAAACTCTGAAAGTACTTTATTATTAATTTTAATAAGTAACATTTTGAATAGTTTTAAGTCTAGTAAAAAAAAAAGTTTTTTCCACACAACACTGGCTACCCTTCTTAAGGATCTTAAGGATCCCCTTAGGGATGGAGTTTTCTAAAACGCTGAAAGTTCTTTTTTAGTATTCTAATAAGTAATCTTTTTGCAAAGTTTTAAGTCTAACTCAAAAAAAAGTGTTGCCCATGCAAAGCTTGCTCTCCTTTTTAACCCTATTAGGGGTGGAATTTTCTAAAATGATATGTGTTCTTTTTTTGTATTTTAATAAGTAATCTTTCTACAAAGTTTCAAGTCTCTAACTCAAAAACATAAACTTTCCCTGATAAAAACTTTGCACCCCTTTTTATCCCCCTTAGGGATAGATTTTTTCAAAACGCTGAAAGTCTTTTTTTTTGTATTTTCATAAGTAATCTTTCTACAAAGTTTTAAGTGTCTAGCTCAGAAAAAGTGTTCTCCATACAAACCTTGCACCCTTTTTTAACCCCCTTAGGGAATGATTTTTGTAAAACGCCGAATGTAGTATTTTTCATGTTCTAATAAGTAATTTTTCGTCAAAATTTTAAGTCTCTATTAAAAAAAAATATGTTTTTCCCATACAAACTTTGCACCCTATTTTACCCCCTTAGGGGTGAAATTTTCCAAAACGCTGAAAGTACTTTCTTTGTATTTAAATAATCTTTCTACAAAGTTTTAGGACTCTAGCTAAAAAAAATAGTTTCCCACATACAAACTTTGCACCCCTATTTTAGCCCCCTATTTTTAGGGGTAGAATTGTCTAAAACGCTGAAAGTACTTAATTTGTATTCTGATGACTAATCTTTCTACAAAGTTTTAAGTCTCTATTTAAAAAAAATATTGTTTCCCCCATACAAAATTTGCACCCCTATTTTACCCCCTTAGGGGTAGATTTTTTTAAAACACTGTATCTAGGTACTTTATTTGTATTCTAATGAATAATTTCTCTACAAAGTTTTAAGTCTCTATTTAAAAAAAAAGTAGTTTTTCCCATACAAACTTTGCACTCTATTTTACCCCTTTAGGGGTGGAATTTTCCAAAACGCTGAAAGTGTTTCATTTGTATTCTAATAACTAATTTTTCTACAAAGTTTATGTCTATAGCTCAAAAAAAAAGGTTCTCCCATACAAACTTTGCACCCCCATATTACCCCCTTAGGGGTAGAATTTTCAAAAATCCCTTTTTATCCCTAGCCCACGTTATAAAAGCAACATACTGTGCAAAAATTAACTCTCTTAGATTAGTAGTTTCGGCTGTGCGTTGATGAGTGAGTGAGTGAGTGATTGAGTGAATAAGTCAGTCAGGACATAGGCATTTATTATGTATAAATAAATAGAAGATAATGAAACTCCCATTCAAATATCTCAAAAAATTATGAAGCTACATCCGTTTTAATGTCGCTTGTTAGAGTGAGAAAACGATGAGGGACTGTGACGTCAATATACTCGAGCGTCATAGTAAAAAACAATCGTTTCATATGAAGGTGCGTTTTGCGGAAAAGGGACAGAACAAACCCCCTCTTAAAACTTTGGACTCTTATAACTTAATCATTACCTATATAACCTCTTGCTTTGTTTTTTTCTCCATTTGACTATATTTATTTTAAATTCTTTTTCGAGAAAATACATTATGATTATTTACCATATTTTCGATTCCTGAGCTATAACCACGAACTTCGGAATTCGAAAATATTCGGGTATCTCTATCTCTATCGCACTAACCATACTCGAGTGACAGGGATGCAAATATATGAACATTGAGTATCGGTTTTCGTGGTAGCGCCGCAGGTACTTTGGCTGAATGCGCCGAGCGCGTGCCATTGTCATTCAAAAAAAACAAATTCGTGTTAATTATATTGTTCAAATTTGTTGATTTCATTTATTGAAATTACGACATAAAACGACATTTGCGCATATAAGTTCTCATATCAGAATCGAATATTTTTTTATGGTTTATATTTTAGCATTTGTCTCGTAAAGGTCTATCGTAGACGGGATTTAAATTATTAATAAGTGAAAGGCAAAGCAATTCCGCCATTT
The DNA here is from genome assembly GCA_963854355.1 of Epinotia brunnichana. NCBI lineage: Eukaryota > Metazoa > Arthropoda > Insecta > Lepidoptera > Tortricidae > Epinotia > Epinotia brunnichana. Next base: position 19,872,926 of record OY977936.1, on the reverse strand, counting down.
TGACGAAAATTTGACGGTTCTTATAGCTGACAGTTGGAGCAGCGTTTGATTTCAATAAAAATAAATGAAAAATTAAATGAAGTCGTATATTTCGGAAAATTAATTAACTGTCGCAGTCGGATAAAAACTATCCTAAGTTGCAGCTAGAATAATAATGTACCTATATAAAATGTTTCATATTTTTCCGTTCATGGGATGCTGAGAACATTCGAACCGCGCAAAGCTTAGTTTCAAACTGGCTGATTCTTTTTTTAATTTAGAGATTTATTATAAGTGGAGATATGCGTCAAACGAGAGCGCTCTCGGCTGATGAAGTCTACGCTCCGTCCAGCATCCACCCAAATCCAAAACCCCGAGAGCTTTCAGCTGGAACTCCAAAACCGTTTCGATTGCCTAGGTGGCGATGTGGACGAATTCAACGACGGGTTTGTCGAAGCTGTCCGTGCCACTGGGTCTAAGTTTTTTAAGCCCCAGCGGGCCAATAGACCTAAAAAGCTATCTAGCTCCACTCAGAAGCTCATGAAGGAAAGGAGTGAAATGACTCTGCAGTCTTCAGCCGATGCGACTTTATACCGGCAACTCAATAAACGGATCTCCAAGTCCCTTACCCGCGATCTGCGCCATTTCATTCAGAAGTTCAATGAGGCTATCCGCAGCAGAACCAAGGTAACCGATATAGCCCACCGAATTGCTAAACTTAAGTGGCAGTGGGCGGGGCACATTGCACGTAGAACCGATGGCCGTTGGGGCGGAAAGGTCCTCGAGTGGCGACCACGTACCGGAAGGCGCTGCGTGGGTAGGCCCCCCACAAGGTGGACTGATGACCTGGTAAAGGTCGCGGGAGGCCGCTGGATGCGGGTGGCGCAGGACCGGCCATTGTGGCACTCTTTGGGGGAGGCCTATGTCCAGAAGTGGACGTCTTTCGGCTGATATGATGATGATGATGATGAATTAATTCTTAACTGCTTATCAAGGATATAACTAGTAATGAATAAAAACACTGTAGCCCAGTGGTAAGGTGACTTTCAACCTGGAGGTCGTGGGTTCGAACCCCGACTCATAACACTGGGCTTAAAAAAAAAAGTATGTGCTGCAATATAATTGATATTTTAACACATTTACTGTCAAGAATCGCTACGCGCTACGCTCGTAGCCGATCCCGTGGTTTTCTTCGTACTTATATAGCGGAAAGCAACTACGGCGTAGGCACCCGCTAGGCGGGTTCGCGGCACTAAATGTGTTAACAGTGGCTTTTCGGTGAAAGAAAACATCACGAGGAAACCGGTCTAATCCCATCAAGGTTTGGTCAGATTGCCGTTGCAATCGTAAAACTAGTGCCAAAGCCAAATTTTGGGATTAGGGGCCAAAGCGGCTCCTTTACGGTAGGTAGAACCGGGAAAAAAGCTTAGGAGGATGATGACTGATGAGCTAGTAACGAATAGTTAATTTATTCAAGATGTCATTCGAACCAACTTTGACAGAGAATCAGTTGTCTGTTATGGGTCCGTTATCTTATTAGAGCACAGTAGAACACAAAAATGAGAGTCAAGTCCGCTTCCAACATTCCTTCCACGTGTTGGAAAAGGCCCATACAAATTGAGATCTTAAGTGACGTCACGAACTCAAGACGTGGGAGCCCTTTACTAACCAAATCGCTATTTTGGTCGTCAATTACTACGTTTTTATAATTCTAACATAAGAATGCTACTGGAACCTATTTCATTTCATTTTAAGATAATAAAAAAAATACATAATATGTTTTCGTAACTTTAAATGTTATTGGTGATCTAGTTTATATTATTATTCTTTAACTTAGGTACACATTGTTATTGATGATTTGATAGTTTCCTTGATATAGATATTAAGTAGGTATGTTTTATTATAAAAGTTAACATGAGGGTATTACCGAATTACAAGACAAAAAACCCAGCCAAGTGCGAGTCGGACTCGCGCACGAAGAGTTCCGTACCATTATCTATAAAAACAGCAAAAAAATCACGTTTTTGTATGGGAGCCTCCTGTAGCCTAGTTGGTAGTGACCCTGCCTACGAAGCCGGAGGTGCCGGGTTCGAATCCTGGGAAGGGCATTTATTTGTGTGATGAGCACAAATATTTGTTCCTCAGTCATGGATGTTTTCTATGTATTTAAGTATTTATTTATCTATATAAGAATGTTTATCGTCGTCTAAATAGTACCCATAGTACAAGCTTTGCTTAGTTTGGGACTAATCCGATTTGTGTAAAGATTGTAAAAAAAAAAATTAAAATAAATTATTTATTTATTCTGCTTTTTAGTATTTGTTGTTATAGTGGCAACAGAAATACATCATCTGTGAAAAAATCAGCTGTCTAACTATCACTATTGTTGAAATACAGCCTGGTGATAGATGGACAGACAGACAGACACACGGACAGCGGAGTCTTAGTACCGTTTTACTCTTTGAGTACGGAACCCTAAAAATCTAGGATAAATATTATGTTTAAGTGGATAATAATAGGCTTCCAAAAACAAAATAATTCAAGTTTCGAATGTTTATTAAAATTACTTCATTATTAGAGGTGTATGATGTGTTCGTCCCTAAAACGTCGACACGACGACAGCCATTTTGTTTCCTGACATACGAGTATAACCTAAATAATTTGGAACTGCTACACAGAACTGCTAACAATTCCCGCAACCCAATGAACTGAGATTTCAATAGAGTGACCGCCGACGTTGATTCGACACTATGCGATCGAGTGTCCTCTAAATTCGAGACTGGCTTTGTATTGAACCTACTTGTTGAATTCGGGCCTTTGTGCTGAAAAATGAAGAGCTTCTGGGTTAAATAGGTTTACATAAGGCCTCTCACAGAATGGCGCGGCCTGGCCGCGGCGGACAGTAGAAAACTTGTCATTAGCTGTCAAATTTACTATGTTCCGCCACCGCAGGCCGGCGCGCCAATGTGATGCAGGCCTAAAGCCTCTCACAGACTGGCGCGGCCTGGTCAATAGTAATATTGTCATGTCTTGCCGCGCCAGTGTATTTTAGCCTTAATGAGGGCACAAGTCGTCTTTCTGTCACATATCGCGAAAAGCATATCGGCTTAGCTTAGGCCTGAAGCACACTGGCGCGGTCTGTGGTGGCGGTCAATAGAAGGTAAATTTGACAATAGCTGTTAAATTTACTATTCACCTACCTATCTGACTTTCGAAATCAGAGTGACAGGGACATCAAATTAGATAGTTGTCACTTCCATGTCATATATCGGGAATGGAATCGGTATTCCGGGGCCGGTGCCCTGGCTTTTTTGCAAATATACGTCTCACAATACGCCGATTTTACCGTTTATTTGTAGTATTTGTTACTAAATTCAGCGTATGTTTTTTAAACACATGCTGGAAAGTGTTGGCCATTTTTTCTAGGCATGCAGAAAACTCTTTGTACCCATCGAATAAACGTGTGTAGTCTACTTGTTGAGTAAAGCAACAGTTTCTTTGTACCGGGAAACGCGGGGAACGCCTTTGTGCGGATTAAATGTTGAAAGGTACTTACTTGTACGTACCTAAAACGCTTTTGGTCCTTCAGAAACAGGGTTAGATTCTTTGTATAGTTCTTCTTTACAACGGAGTATATTCGAACTGATTAAATTATTTTATTTGGGAAATAATCTATACATTTGACGCGAGATTGTACCTATACAAAGAATAGCGACAAAATGATTATATATACGCATTTTAAATTATACTTAAGCGAATACATCGTTATTTACAAAGTTTTCAGTATTATTAATGAATATTGCACCTCAAACTTCATTTTCTTAATTATACTAAACAATACAAGTTTTACATTTTTAACTGATATAAAATTAATTATACACCTACACGTTTTAAAGTAAAATAAGATGGACTAACCTGTATAATTTCGAGAAAGCCACCAGAGACAACACAGTTTATGTCATAAGCAACTGTTTTCCGCCCGCACGACCACCCGCTGGAGCTTAGGAGCGCGACTGCAACAGAGCCGGATACCTTTACCTGTTACTTTGTTGCCCTAGGGACGCGCAGATTTGTGCGGATCAAGTATTTTTCTGAATACTTTACTGTAATTTTCTACTATTTTCACACAACTATAGAGCTAGTGATCTTCTTAATTATTATAGTTTCATTTCTCGAATCTAATATAGTTGACTCATAAACAAACTGTGCTACCTAGTTGTCGGAGTCGCAACACGAACCTAACTGCAGCAGAAAATCGTATAAACGAAACTTTATGTGACCATAGGTTGGTCGAATAAGTCGGTGCATACTTAGGTTATGTTTAAATGAGACTTATAGTCAATAGTCACTAGCTCACTAGGCTACCTACCTACAATTTGTCATAGAATTGTCCTGACTCACTAATGCGGATTTAAACGCATAACATATATTTATGTGTAGGTAAGTACTATAAATCTAACTTGGTTTTATTGAATTTACATTCACCATCGTCTCCACAGACGTCACGGGCGGTATAGGTTCAATACATGGTATACCTGCGCAAATTTCTTATTCTCACCTGCGTACAAGTACATACTTAAAAAGATAAGATTAAGTAGATACTTATTACAGAAGAAGGGTAGCTATAATAGCTATTAATAGTAAAAATCATAATGATATGTTAACGTTCAATATAACAACCATACCCTTTTTGTTATGTAAACTTTCTTACTTTTGAAGTGGATTTGGTCTTTTGGTCACGCTACGTAGGGAGGTACTAAACGATTTACAGTTGGGGTAAGAAAAGGTCCGTCACATTAAAGTCGACATTTTCTTGTACCAATGCAATTATCAGTCCTGCCAACGTTTCATTTCAAACTAAACGGAAACATCGCATTGACGTTTGCATTCAGAGTACTCCAGAGTAGACGTCAAATAGTGTCTCTCGTAATATTCAGATTTAAAGATATTTCGCTAATGTCGCCAGCTTCATGATCTGCAATAATTGCAGCTCTTTATATATTTAAATTCTAATGTTATTATTGATCGCAAAAATTACAAGAGAAAATGTTGACACTGACAATTAAATAGAATATATTTCATTGGAACTCTTACGAAGTTGTTTATTTAACTAGGTCATTAAAAAGGTCGTAAAAAAGTACGTCTGCGGTGTAAACTATTTTGACCCTTGTTATCATATCAAGTAAGTATAATTTTATATGCACTTGTCTACTTATGACTTAGCTTTCAAAACGTACTAAAGAGTCTATGACTTTATAAAGGAATTAATTTAATAACTGACGAAGGTTTTCGTACCCCGACTGTACTTAGATGATTCTTGTATTACCTATACGTCTTTTACTACCTACCCTACTTACTTACCTAGTACTGTAATACTTGCGAAAATACTTAGTAATTCCAAAATCACCGCGGTACCGGCAATTCCCACTTATTCTGACACGCCATCTGCTTCCATCGAGCCATACTTTATTCTGAACACGTCACGCTTTCCCGCCCTGTTCCCCGTCTCTTTTACACCCACCGCCCATATCAAATTTATGAATGTGCGCGACAAAGACAGCCACACGTTTCAGCGTTAATGAGTTACAGTTTGTTGTTGGACATGTTAGTAATGTAATATTATTTTTTGGTCGCTAGGGAGTTATGCGTTTAATTAAATTTGTTTTGTATATACACATTTCACTGAAAAGGTTCCCTTTTGTAAGATTACATAAATTAATGATTTTATTGTACGAGCGAGCGAAGCGAACGAAGTTCTCCGTTTCAGCTTGGGCCATAATTCTTTCGTATGTCCGGATGTCACCCGTGTCGATATATATGATTCAACATTCAGTTTTTCGAAATTAAAAAATAATTATAATTGACAAATAGGTTTGCGAGTTCTACAGCTCACAGAGCAAGATTATATGTTCTAATATCGAATATTCGTTAAGTACGGATTTTGTTATAACAAAAACAACTTTGATAATTAGGTAACTTAACAACTTTTTACTAAATGCTATTATTCTATTTCTGATTACTTAAATGACAATTTTAATCATATTTAACCTAAATTACTAATTTCATTATAAATACACCTTGCACACTTTCAATTTTATTTCATTTTAATTTAATTTATAGTTTTAGTTTGATAATGAATATTTTTTGACCTGTAATTACCATGAGTTGTATTATATTTTCAATAGCATGGGGCTTTGAATTTGTATTTACGGCTGATTTAACGGAGGTCGCCATACCGAGGACCTAGGCCTCCCGGATCCCTCGTCCACCTACTACCAGCTTAGGCTAAGAAAGATACGGTCGCGCTATATATGAAAAAAAACAACAATACAGGGTGACTGGTAATTCGACCTATTCCTTGAAAGGGGGTTATACTAGAGCTAATTTGCAACAATTTATGTCCAGTCAACCAGGGGTCAAAACACGACTTTTTTTAATTTTTCGAGTTTTTAGTCTGTTTGAAAAAAAATCGCCTTGCAGCCTTAAAATGCTGATTGTGACAAAAATGTTTTTTTACCATCCAAATGGAAGTACTTTTGTCACAATCACCAGCTTAAGGCTGCAAGGAGAATTTTTTTCATACAAACTAAAAACTCGAATATCTCGGAAACCAGCGAGTTTCGACCCCTGGTTGACTGGACATAAATTGTTGCAAATTAGCTCTAGTATAACCCCTTTCAAGGAATAGGTCGAATTACCAGTCACCCTGTATATAGATATCAGCATTTTTTTTCAGATCAAAAATTTGGTAAGTTAATTTGGCTAAGTATTCTTGAATAATCCACTTACATTTAATACCGGGATGGTAAAAAATAATGAAAAGTAATCTACATCAAATCTGTAAAAATCAGGCAAAATGGTATAAACTGTATTTACTTATAATTCACTACTTCTATATAAGTTCTTTGGGATACGCGCATAATCCATTTAATTTTGTTAATGAAACAACCTTTTCCATAGGCCAGGTGAAATTCAATATCATCAGGTCGTAAATATTTGATTAAAATGCTGTTATTTCCTGATGCACATATTTTTGGATTCAGTTCGTAAGTCTCATAACTAGGATATTCAAACATATTTTCATCATAAAAATACTGATAGCATTTTTGTTTGCGTGTTAATTTTTTTTCCTAACTACCCGGTGATATATTTAGTGATTTCAATTAAGTATATAAGCTTTTAAAATAACATATAAGAGCTGTTTACAAAAAACTAGCCTGATATTGAATTATTTCCAAAAAAAACTTTTTTTCTTAGGCTGGACCTGCTCGACCACCTCGCAGCCAAGCACGTAGAGGAGTATACATACCAGTGAAATCAGACGGGCACACTTCCCTTTTTATCGGACCTTGGCCATGACCTCTTTTTTTATAATTAAATTAATATCTGTTAACCGGTTGCCTATTCTTTATAGAATAATTCCAACCGTTACACTGGTACGGTTACGATCGGTTCCTACCTAATATTTTGTACGCCCATTGGCAAGTCATAGGGTCCTAATTCGCGTCCAATATGTATGATCACGCGTTCGCGCGAGGAAAATTCGCGCGAACTTGCGATAATCGCGTAGTCGCATTAGGACGATCCCATAGAATGATCACAAAATGTTTTTAACAACTCTGTATATTCCTACCTATGTCCTACAATAAACATTTTTTCTGATTCTGTTTCTAACATTTGCAAACTAACTAAATAGAAGCTTTTATAAAAAAGTTCAGAGATGTATAATTTAGTGTTTTCTCGAGATTTCAATGTTGTTTACGCTGTAAAGTACACATATTATGTTGTTACAGTATTTGAATTAAGGGTTTTTGCTGAGAAATAGAATAATAAGTAGGTATTGAATGCATAAGTATATTTAATTTTAAAGTCTATTTTAGATGTCTCAAAGTCGAGGCACCGAAGTCCGTGTCTGAATAATCCTATAGGTACTATTAAACGTGTCATATTTGTGTTCGTTTGTTAATGGGTTCTCGAAAACGGCTCCAACGAAATCGATGGGTTATATCCCGAGCTCTATGGTTTAAAAATCGATCTAGCTAAGTTTATCTTAGAGAAAAATCGTTTTCACAAACAGAACAAAGCTCAGTCTCCCAAGTTACAAAAAGCTAAAACATCTGTGCTATCTGAAAAGACGATTTCTTCGACTAAACATTTACATCCATCTGAGGAGCATATATTCGCGGACAAAACGCTAACCTAGCTCGCATTTAGAGCAATTTGCAAACTGCATAATGCAACTGGCGACCTCTATTTTGCTTCTATTTTGCCAAGCTACACTCAACTCTAACCCAACCCACTACGTTTCGGTTTGCAATTAGCGACTAAGTTGTTATATTCAGGACCGGTCAAACTGAATTGTACTTTAATAGCTTGACTTTTGAGTTCAAGTTGTCGTGCCGAGATTGGCTATGACTGACAGAGCCTTCAGCACCTGAATTTGAAATTAGACTGAGCTGTTATTACAGTAGATATAAAATAAGTTAACTGTAAGCTGCAGCTAGAGGATCATATTTTATCGTTGCACGTGACACATTGGGAGTTGCCGTGTTTCATACTATTTATTGATACCTTCACAACCTTCCTAGTAACGTTTACAGAGGGAGGTAGGTACGACATAACTGGTATAATGTAATAGTTATTTACAATGCACTTGCTCTTAACGGGAAGTCTTCTATCGGCACGGCGGTGCCGGGCGGGGCCAGCCCGTGCGGGAATGGATTTCAGGCCAATATTCCCACCCACGTGCGAGAATGAGATTTCATGACAATTAAAATTTCACCTTTTATGTATAGTCCCTAGTTGACCGAGCTCCGCTCGGATGAAAATGAAAAAAATACGGAGAAAACTAATTTTCCCGGACATGAGACCTATCTAGATTGATTTCTCGCCCCCCTATATTCAAAATTTCATCGAAATCGTTAGAGCCGTTTCCGAAAACGTAATGCGAATATATATATATATATACATACATACATATATATATACAAGTATTGCTCGTTTAATAGTATAGGATTATTTTATTTCCTTGCATGAAGCATTGTAAAATGTGCGGATAGGTAATTCCCAACTCGTGTCGATAACAAACACTCCCTGTTGGTCATTCATGTTTTTGGTCATCGCCACTCGTTGGAAATTACCTACTTTCCGCACTTGTATCATAAATAACTATACTTAATAATACACAAGGGTGCAAATTTGTATTTTAATCGCGATTGTACCACCACGACCTAGCGAATGGATTCTATGGTTGAACCACGAGCAAGCGAATGGATTCTATGGTTCACCCACGAGCGAAGCAAGTGGTTTGAAAATAGAATCCTGAACGAAGAGAGTGGTTCAAAAATAGAAACCTGAGCGTAGCGAGTGTTGCAACACACGAGACGTCAAAATAACTACACCCAAGTGTAACACAAATATGTTCACCTCAGTAAAGGGAGGAAAATACTGCATAAGGATGATAACCAAATCTACTATTCCTTCAAATCTGATGATACAAAGGTAGCGGAAACACTAATAAATACAGACTTATTTAACATAGCATAATGGTCAAGTAGAAACGCGCTTGTACTGAATTCGACAAAAACGAAATTCATGATCCTTGGGACCACTGTAGAAAAATACTACAGTGTGTACAGTGTAGGAAAATAAAGGAACTTAATCCCATCATTAAAGTAGATAAGCAAACGATTGACCAAGTAGAAATTACAAGAAACCTGGGGGTTCTAATATGGACAGTGAATTGCGTTTTATCAACCATGTAAGTAGTAAGGTCAAAACCGCGTTTTTCAGATTAAAAACACTGTATAGCAAACGAGAACACTTGTCAGATAGGGTACGCAAATTGCTGATGGAGGCACTAGTATTATCTCACTTTAACTACTGCGATATAGTGTACGGCCCCGGCTCAAAAATATCGGCACATGCACCCTAATGCCTTGAAAATAGAGGTGTGTTCCAATGTTTGTGACATGCTTGTTTGCTCCGATGTATGTGATGGCGACTGTACTATTCAACGTGTACAGAACGCTTGTGCCCGATTCTGTTATAACGTACCAAAACGCGCACACATTACACACCTTTTATCCATCCAAATATCATAAACCCTCCATGATGCGTTGAAGAACGCATCATGACCACCATAAAAATAGAACGTTTAGTTAGAACAAATTTCTTATCTGTGAAAATGTGCTATGATGCTAAATAATAACATCGATTTTGATAATATTATTTCATTCAAATTTCGAACGTCTCTGAAAAACAAAGAAATTTGATTTAACCTCTATTCTAATACCAGTCGAGATGACGTTTAGTTCAAAATGAATTGTCAATTAGCATACAAATTTGACAAATTTCGCACGTAAGTAAGATATCGAACGACATGATAGTTGGATCCAACTCTAGTTTGTCTCTGAATTAAAAAAAAAACTATGACAGCTGCCAGAAAACAACGCCGCGATGTCGGTCATAATATGCGGCTCCTGAATGCATCATGGAGGCTTATGATATGTGGATAGATAAAGTAGTGTATGTAACTGCACATTATTAGGCATTAAAACACTCGTGTTTAATGCCCTTCATTATGTACAGTCACATAAACTACTATTCTTAACGCCAATAAGACATTGAATATGGCAACACGGACTCCAGGATAATTCTGTTCTAACCTTGCGCTTTTTATAATATTTTGTTTGTTAAATAAGTCACTGAATGGCTTTTCTTTGTTATTCATACTGTAGGTAATTGTTTTATGAGGCTTTGGAATTAAGATGGACCTGCCTGTACCTTATTTAATGAATACCTAAGGCAGTGATCGAAATTTATGTCATCTGTCTAACACAAACGATGTTTGCCAGCTAGAATTTTTTTATGATGGCAATCCGCTAGCAGGAGGCACTCGCTCGTACTTACATTATAGATTTCTACATTGCCACCATAAAGGCCGAAACGCACTGAAAGCGGTGGTGCTGGTGGTGCGGCGTGGTGCGGTGCGGAGGCGGCACCGGTTGTAATGTTCGAGCTAATATATGAAAGGGTCCGCACAGAATACAGCGGCGGGACGCGGCGCAGCGCGGTATTCTGTGCGGACCCTTTCATATTAGCTCGAACATTACAACCGGTACCGCCTCCGCACCGCACCGCACCGCGCCGCCACCGCTGTCTGTGCGTTTCGACCTTTAGGGACGGAAAGGCTCCTAGCTAAATTCAGAACTCCCTGACGGCTTACCATAAACAACCTACTTTATTTGGGCGACTAGTGGTTTAGTAGCCGCAACCGCATACTAACTCACTTGCCGCATAAAAAAGTGGATCTATGACAAGGAGAACGAATGATATATCGCTTTTTGTCACACTTGTTGAGATTTGTATACCATCTCGCTCGGTCGTGGTATTATTATTCCAGGGCCCGTACTTTTCATGTCGATGACATCATTTTGACGTCACGCTGCATATATGATGATCTCAAATAGGTTTATTATTATAGTAAACGCGCCGAGAATATATGCTTTGATGTCATAGCATAATCCCGTTTAATATAGAGCGTTTTCGGGGGGGGGGGTGCCGGCGCGTGCAGATTTCAAATGCATATAACATCAGAAAAATAAATCATACGAATGTTTTAATGCTACAGTTGTTTTAATGCTGGATTATATTTTTGATTTTCGTAATAAAATAAAGAGATGCAAATTCCCTATTGAGTGTTGGCACTACGCTAAATAAGTAACACAATAATGAAAAAGAGATTTATTCAAGAAAACCTTACACTAATATCTCATACACGCGCCATCCAAAAACCACCCTTATGCATATCCCACACAGTCCATTTTACAACTCCGTATGTGTAGACGGGAATTTCTTCAGAACAGCATGATACAAGTTGTAGAAGGCGTACACAGATACGCTGAGAATGACGATTAGGGAGCCACCGAATACGAAGCTCAGGAAGTTTCCGTCGATCATGTTGGTGCCCCGGAGGCTGGGTGCGTGACCTTGGAACAGCTCCTTCGTGCCTGTGCCGGCTGCCTTGCGCTCCTCCATCAGCCGTTTCATGGAGGAGAGACGTTCCTTCAATTCGTCTATTGATTCTAGCATGTCTTCGGACGCTGAAACAAAGGGAGTACTTATTGATAATGAATATAATGATACTCGTTCGTTAAATCAGTGTCTTAATAGGGGTGTAGACATCAAATAAAATAACCAATAATTTAATTTTTTTAATTATTTAATGATTAAAAATATTGTCAAATGGAGAAAAAATTAAAGCTGGGGATTAAATAATCACATTCACAAAGTTGTAAGTGTTCAAAGTTTTAAGAGGGGGTATATTCTGTCCCTTTTCCGCAAAACGCACCTTCATATGAAACGATTGTCATTTACTATGACGCTCGGGGATCGTGACGTCAAGATCCACGAGCGTTGTCTCTCTCTAACACGCAATATTAAAACGGTTGCACAGGTTCGTAATTTTTTGAGGTATCTGAATGGGATTTTCGTCACTAGGCATATTTTAATGCCTTCTTTCTTTTGGAGTAATAATAAATTTGATGTCTACACCCCTATTCTTATTTACTTTTATTTGGTTTTCTTTTGTTTTTAAGTCAAGTAAATATGTAAATGTAAAAATTTAACCATACTCATGATCTAGTTTGCATACTTAAGCATATTGTTATGTTATGTTTATGTAATACCTATTTTAGTGTAGTTTTAGGATAGTTTCCGCTCGTTCATATTTGTAATTATGATGTGCATACATGTTTTGGATGACATGACATGACTAACCAGAACCCCTGATTTATATAGTACAATATATGTAATGAATATTATCTGTTTTGTGTGCCTAATAATTAAAAACAAAAAAAAAATTACGCCACTTCTATCAAGCAGGTTGAAAGATGGAGAAAATATGATATTGCAGTGATAGGATGCTAGCCCATCACCTACACGCATCTTCAACCTTATTCCCGCAGTCGAATAGTCGTCTTACCAGATACACAAGAAGAGAGTCATTTCCAACACCACAAGGAAACTAGCACTTTATATCGTATATAAAGCATTCGTTCCTTACTAGCATGTAAGTAAGTGCGAGAGGGACCAATGCTTTAAGGCGCTATAGTATCATGGTCTTCTCTCCCTCTCGCTGAGCATAAGCGTGAGCGAGATGGAAGTGCGTGTTTGGAAGTTTTTTAATTTTAATTTTTTGTGTTTTTAAATAAATAAAAAAGAATCACTAAGTTCCCTCAAACATGGTATTGCCGATTTTTAGAACCAATGTTAATATGTTTAGCTATTGTGCATAATTTGCTACGAATGTTTTAAGTGAATTTTAATATGTTTTAGACCTATGTTCGTGATTTTTTTCTGAGCGAAAATTGCTTAATCGTGTTTCGAATCACTGATTTCCCTGCAGAAAAGCCTCAAGATTACTATTCGTATTTTTTGAAACCATATTATTATAAACAGACGCATTATATTGTTTCAAAAACTATGTTCGCTTCACTTCGCTGAACCTATAGCGCCTTAAGAGTCTCCGGCAAGCTCGGCCAAATTTCACATTCACATAAAAACGGAGATGTACAATGAGATGAAGTATATCTATAGGTCTGTAATTAGTTTACTAGTATATGTATGTATACGACAACCTTACTTCCGTAGTAATAAGGTCTGTATACATATTTATGTAACTTTGTGGTGTATACATATTGGTGACCTTAACTGTACGTGTACAATGACATGAGGTATCTCTAGGTCTGTAATTACTAGTAATTAGTTTATATGGCTCCAGTTTATAAAACAAACGAAATACAGCAAAAACAACAACAACAACTTAAATTCGCTGTATTTTTTTTACTATGGTATCTGAAACTACATAAACTAATTACAGACCTCGATATACCTTTACTTAATCTAAGTACAAAGTTTCAGAGCAAACTAGCTAGTCGTTTTAAAATGAGAGCGTAACTACGTTTGTATGGAAAATCGAGCTTGCTGGGGACTCTTAAGTCTCAACATAAATGCGACTATGCTTAGATTAGGCTGAACGAAAAATTATTTTCTAATCAAGTACGCAAACTTAATATTTTTTTTATTTTTTTATTATAGCGCTATTCTTGCATGCGGTGATGACGACGAACGTATTGACATAAGTAATGTGAGAAACTTATCACACGGAACCGCATGCTCTCAAATAGTGTAAGAGCGTGATACACTGGTTCTTAATCAGATTAAATCTAAAAGACTGAAATTTAAAGAAAAAAACGAATTGTATTGGTTGTAGGTAGTTGTAGCTGTCATTGAACGCTGACCCAGGTTGAAATGCGCAAACACGAGTACCTATTCTACCAATAATGTAGAAATTGTAGAAAATATATTCTAACTTTTCATACAGACACAAAGCTAGCTCACAAAAACCTAACTTTTTACAACATAACCTCTAAACCTTTCTTGTAGAAATCAACAAAATTATCTATACACCCGAAAGAAGCGCCACTTAAACACAATCCACACAATTCTGTATCGAACGACGTTAGTTCCACATTTCGCCGCTAACGTAAATAACTTTGTCACGGTAAATACTATCTCTAATCGCACTGAATACGTCACAAATGTAATAAGGTTTTACTACATACCTTCAGTTTCAGGGTCGGGACTCATTTTGTTGAGATAACTATGGTTTTTTGGTCTAATTCAGTTGTATATCGGCAGTGTTGTGTTGCCTGGTCTCTCCTGGTTTGGCTCCCGTCGGCGCGGCGCATGCGTGGGATACGGGAGATATTGATCGAGCCGGGCCAGCAATGACTAGTCTAGACCACTTTGTAGGTCTAAAAATAATAAATATAAAATTTAATCAATTGTGATAGAGGTAAAATCAAGAAATAAATGTGTTCTAAGATTCAAGACCCTTATATATTTTTTGAAGTGGGTTAATAATTGGGAAAATAATTATAATTAGATGACCCTATAGATTCAGATAAATTCCGTCCAGACATCACTAGGGAGTAATTTGACAAAGCTTTAAATAGGTACTTATTATCCAGACTGGTAAAGCAAGACGGGATCAAAAGTTTAATTGACTAAGCCAGTGTTCCGGGTTCGAATTCATCAGGACCAACTGCAAACTATTGTTTGCCATAAACCCATATAAGTATGTAATAATTTTTTATTTACTTTTTATATTTTCACAACGTTCTATTATCCAAAATATTTATTTCACGTAGCCAGCCTTATGGGCACCCTTCCCAAGGGCTGTGACCTTGGAGAGGGTATATATACTAGTAGTTAAGTAGATTTAAGCCCAAAAGGCGAGAAACAGCTGTATCGCTTAGCAAGAATGAAAGAAAGGAATGCAAGAGATATTTCTCATATAAAATGCGTGAAAGATGAGGCAGGAAAGGTGTTGGTGAAAGATGATGTCATAAAAGAACGTTGGAAAGCCTACTTTGAAAGGTTAATGAATGAAGAGAATCCTTGGAGCAAAGTGCTGCAAAACCAGCCGGTTAATATAGGTGTAATAAGAGAAATAGGTATGGATGAAGTTAGAAAAGCTGTGAGAAGTATGAAAGGGAGCAAGGCTGTAGGACCGGATGATATACCAGCAGAAGTTTGGAAGGTTTTGAGTGAGGATGGATGTAAGTGGCTGACTTTATTCTTCAATAAAATGTTGCGTGAAGAGACTATCCCTGACGAATGGTGCGACAGTTTATTAGTGCCCATTTTTAAAAATAAAGGAGATATACAGGATTGCAACAATTATAGAGGAATAAAGCTCATGTCACATAGTATGAAGGTATGGGAGAAAGTGATAGAGAGACGAATGAGAGATGAGAGTGTTATAACGCAAAACCAATTCGGTTTTATGCCGGGTCGGGGTACAGCAGACGCCATTTTCTCACTTCGCCAATTGTGCGAAAAATACAGAAATGCACAGAAAAACCTGCATATGGTGTTTGTTGACCTCGAAAAGGCATACGATCGAGTACCTCGTGAGGTTTTGTGGTGGGCCTTGAAAGAGCAAAGTGTGCCTGGGAAGTATGTGGAACTAATTCGGTCTATGTATGACAGATGTTGTACACGCGTCCGGTCAGCGGCTGGCACCACAGACAGGTTCAGTGTAACGGTAGGCTTGCACCAGGGATCAGCTTTAAGTCCATACCTCTTTGTACTGATTATGGACGCTCTGTCGTCGGACATACAGGAAGAAGCACCCTGGTGTATGCTCTTCGCGGATGATATTGTTCTTGTCGGTGAAGACGCATCCGAGGTACAGAGCAGATTGGAGAAGTGGCGACAAAAACTGGAGAATGTTGGCCTGAGGATCAGTAGGTCCAAAACAGAGCATATGTTTTGTGACTTCGGCGGTCTCTCCAGTTTTACAGGCATAAAGCTAGACGGCGTTATGCTCCCAGTCTGCTCCGATTTTAAGTACCTCGGTTCGCTTGTACAGTGTGATGGTGATATCGACCGTGATGTCAAAAACCGAATTAGCGCTGGGTGGATGAAATGGCGACAGGTCTCCGGAACAATATGCGATGGCAGAATGCCTCCTAGGTTAAAGGGCAAAATCTATAAGACCATTGTGAGACCTGTCGTCATGTATGGATCGGAATGTTGGGCCTTAAAGGTGACGGATGAAAAGAGATTGCATGTAACGGAGATGAGGATGTTAAGATGGATGTGTGGTGTGACGAGGATGGACCGAATAAGAAATGTGTATGTAAGGGGAAGCCTAAAAGTAGCACCTATCGCGGATAAATTGAGGGCCTATCGCCTTGCGTGGTATGGGCACGTAATGCGGAGGGATGAAAGTCATGTGACCAAAAGAGTATTAGGTATGAATGTGGATGGATGTAAAAGACGAGGTAGGCCAAGAAAAAGGTGGATGGACTGTGTGAGAGACGATATGAAGAGAAAAGAAGTGAATGATGATATGACGGCTGACAGAGAAGTATGGAAGAAAAAGACATGCTGCGCCGACCCCAAGTAAATGGGATAAGGGCAAGGAAATGATGATGAGTTAAGTAGATTTAAGTGCCTAGTGTTAAGTTTTTTATGCATCAAATTATTATGAAAAAATTTCTATTCTAATTTATATTGAAATGTTTATGTTATTTCACGTACCTACTTAATGTTAAGTTCCCAATCGTTTGATGCCATACGTTTTATTTGCCATAATTAAATTGCTATAACTTTAGTAGGTAGAATATTTAGTTAGCATATAAATGTCATTTTCGAGAAGAAAATAACCGAATTTTCCAAACTTTTGGCCAATTTTAGGTGCGATTCTCGACCTGCTGCCATGCATTTTATCGTGCTGTCATGAGACGTAGGTGTATTAGGAGTGGGCTCATTGACTATAAGTAGATACTAAAGGTACTACCGACTTATTTCTATGCTATTTTATTATGTAAGAGTAAGCTTAGATAGCATGATATATAATATGATACGTTTATGTGGGAAATAAAACATTCATCCCGCTCGCACTTATACTTGCTAGCAAGGGACGAATACCTACTTTATGTCCTAAATAAACGCGATCATGCTAGGTAAATAGGCAGGTGAATAATAAAGTAATTTTCAATTTGCTAATACTGTACAGAACTAAGTATTTCGTACGATGACATTGACACTTACTTGACTTTACTTGACTTATTTATCGTATGGCGGTTACACACTGGTACATATATGTATTCGTATCGATGTCGCTGATAGAGTTCCAGTGTGCGCTGCGAGGTTCAGAAGGAACAGTGCAGCTGCCGAGTTCTTTTAGCACCACCCGGAGGTCACGTGTAGGGTTTCTAGGGTTATTCCTACGGACGTAGAACAACAACGACCTCCTTATGATAACTTATGATAATATAATATAAATCCTGGTAACAAACTTATATTTTTCGATAGGCGCAAAAACAATGAACCTTGTGTTTGCTAAATAAGGTAAACGTCATACATAAGTATTCACCGACGGTGCACATTATGTCAAAGTGACATGGCTTAAATTTGAATGAAGAAAAATTATCTTGGTTCGAATTTAACCCATATTACTTTGACATAAAGTGCCCACTACTGCACCGTCAAGCACATGGACGTTTACATTAAATGTCGGTTTACTTAAATTTGTACAAACAAATTATCCCATACGTACAGTCACCGGCATCAATATATGATGAATGAAAGGCCGCAAAAATATCTGACACGCTCGTATGGCTCTAGGAATAGAGTTGCCATGAGATATTTTAGCGACTTTTGTTCCATCATATATTTATGCCGGTGACTGTACCAAACAAAATATGTAGGTAATCTAATAATTTACAAGTAGACTAATTAAATAAACAATCATCATCATCAATATTAAGAGGGCCTGGTCCTCTGTCGTTGCAGCATTCTCCATTCGAGTCTATCTTGGGCTCTCGTCTTTACTTCTTGGTATGTGTGGCTACAGCACCATTCCTTCATCTGTGTCATGTATGGTATTCTGGGCCTTCCTCTCCCTCTCGTTCCATCTATTTCGCCTTCCAGGACAATAACGTTCAATATATTAAATTAATTTATCTTCTTCATTAAGTTTGAATTGTCCGATATTATAGATATACGAGAAAAGCTCTTGAATCTAGAAATGATCGTATAATAAACATTAGCCGTATTTTGTACACGTTAAGGTAATTTTTACAGGCGTATAATTTTACTAGATAAGAGTTTACATTAGTAAACACCCACTCAATATTTTCTCGGCACTCCCGTGAATTCAAACATTTGCATAATGAGTAGGTAGTCGAAATTAACGCAATGAGGCGTTTGTTTATTGCGTAGTGTTCTGTGAGTAATTGGAAGCGTTTTTTTATTTAAATGGAAAAACTGGGATTAATAATGCTTTGTACTGCTACTTTTTAACCCGACACCGAGTAACAACTGTGCACAGTCAGGGGTATTAATATACGTACATCCTATGAAAATATTACTTTGCAGTAGGTACTTACAACCGAGAAAATAAAGCGTAATAACAATTTATTCCGCAGAAATTTTATTTACACTTTATCGCTTCGGAGCAGATTCTTGGCATTCTTTCTACAAGTTTGTGTAGCGTTTCTTGGCTAATGTCTTTTTAATATCATAGAGAATGAGTTTACTTCCATTTTTAAAATAAAAGTAACCAGGGGAAATGAAAGGACAATTTTTAGTGATTGGGCAACACCCGGTATTTACAAAAGTAGGAACCATATGTACGAACTATATGGTATGAGAAGTGTAAACAAGGATCCTCAATTTTTAGATTACGTTCGCAACTACTCAAAAACCTTTAAACTAGTTTGTAAAGTTGCAAAGTCTATATTTATTTCTAAGAAAATTAAAGGCTCTGTTGATAAGGTAAAAGCGGTATGGAAAATTATTAATAGTGAAACTGGAAGAATAAAAAAGAGAGAGCCTCAAGTCACCCTTCAAATCGGGGACAACATCATAAACACTGACTTAGAAATAGCACAGGAATTTGAAACATTCTTCACAAATATTCCCTTAGAAACAACGAGATCCTTAAATTCGTCTCCTGACTTATCCGAATCACTTTTAAGGAGCTGTTTAAATGAAAGTGACAATATATTTAAATTTACTCATGTTACTCCAAGTCAAATAATTAAGACGTTTAATTTACTTAATGTTAAAAAAAACTGAAGATCTGTGGGGTCTTTCCGTTAAGGTTTTGAAATCAGTCATTGTCATAATTGCACCATATCTAGCTGTGATATTTAACGCCTGCGTTGATGATGGAATATTCCCAGACTGGATGAAACTCAGCAAAATAATACCATTATTCAAATCGGGGTCAAGAACAGACCCGACTAATTTTAGACCAATCTCTATACTTCCAGCACTAAGTAAATTTTTTGAAAAAATATTGTTGGGACAACTCTTGTCCCATTTTAATTTAAATAAACTTCTTCATGAAAATCAATTTGGGTTCACTAAAGGCCGATCTACAACAGATGCTGGAGTAACACTATTACGAGCCATCTTTAATGCATGGGAGATGTCAATGGATGCCTTTGGTATTTTTTGTGATCTATCAAAGGCATTTGATTGTGTACACCATGGTATATTAATCCGAAAGCTTAGTTTCTACGGGGTAAAGAACAATGCTCTATCTCTTATCACATCATACTTGTCAAATAGAAAACAACAAGTGGAGGTAAACAGAGTACAATCATCTGGGTCTAACGTCATGATAGGAGTCCCTCAAGGCTCGATACTCGGCCCATTCCTATTCTTAGTCTATATTAATGACTTGCCCTATCATATAAGCAAAAAACATGACATCATACTATTTGCTGATGACACATCATTAATTTTTAAAGTGAGCCGAAAACAAAACAATTTAGAAGAGGTGAATTCAGTATTAAGCTCAGTTGCTAACTGGTTCACAGCCAACAACCTACTTTTGAACAGCAAAAAAACTAAATGTATTAAATTCACGCTTCCTAATGTTAAGGTCTGTTGCAGTGACCGGGTAAAGCTGAAGGACGAAACGCTTGAATTCGCCCGTAGTACGGTTTTTCTAGGTATAACCATAGATCATAAATTGCAATGGGGTCCACATATAGTCAAGTTATCAAATAGGCTTAGCTCGGCAGCATACGCGGTTAAACGAATGAGGCAACTCACCGATGTTGAGACGGCCAGGCTTGTATATTTTTCCTACTTCCATAGTGTAATGTCATATGGCATATTGCTCTGGGGAAAAGCCGCTGACATTGAAACCATATTTATCCTACAAAAGAGGGCAATAAGATCAATTTATCAGTTAGGATCGCGTGTCTCCCTAAGAGAAAAGTTTAAACACATTAATATTCTCACAGTTGCGTCCCAGTACATTCTTGAAAATATCATGTATGTCAAAAGAAATCAGCACCTATTTAAATTAAATCGCGATGTGCACTCTTTTAATACAAGAGGTAAGGACAAACTTGTTGTGCCTCGGTTCCGTCTCCATAAAGTTAGTTCGTCTTTTATGGGAAATTTTGTACGTTTCTACAATAAAATCCCTAAAGATGTTTTGAGTCTGTCACTTACTAAATTTAAGAAAATTGTAAAAGACCGCTTAGTATGTAAGGCCTATTATAGTGTTAAGGAATTTGTAGAAGACAATAACTTCTTTTAAGCCAATAAGTCATTGCTCAGTAAAATTCAATTTTATTCTAGTTTTTAATTTTTATAATTTTTAAGTGACATTTTTTTTCTAATCTTCTGTCTTTGATTCTAATTTTGTGTGGACTGTCAGCCGTTAAATTTTATAATGATTTTTTTTTTGATGCTTATGATTGACTTTTTTGTATCTTATCGTAATCATTCCGTGTCTTGTCAACTTTAACTTTTTTTTGTGACGTTTCTTAAGCACTCTTTGAGTCTATTTGAAATAAAATAATTTTGATTGATTGATTGATTGATAATGGATTTCCACTCATATTGCAGTATTTCCCATAGAGCAGTTGCAGATGTCAGACATTTTCTTCGGACTCTACGGTCGAGTTCTACCCATAAAAACTCGATCGGGGTAAGGTCTAGTGATTGTGGTGGCCAAATCATGATTTTTAAACACCTTGCCGTTCTTTATTAGCTACAAGCTGACCCCGCGTAGTTCGTACCGCCATACAAAATGTATGAAAAAAAATTAACTTTACATTTAGCATTTATTATTAGTTATTCTGCTATTCGGAGTGAAGACAAATACAACAAATCAAACATCACAAAAATCGGTTCGGCCGTTCTTGAGTTATAAATGGTGTAACTAACACGACTTTCTTTTATATATATATATACTAGCTTTTGCCCGCGACTTCGTCCGCGCGGAACTCGTCTATATCGTAACTTTCTCCCCTCTTTTCACCCCCTTAGGTGATGAATTTCCAGATAAAAACTATCTTTAGTAAGGACTCTTTGGGAAGGCCCCGGAATTCAAAGTATCTCTAAACCAAATTTCATCTCAATCGGTTCAGCGGTTTAAGCATGAAAAGGTAACATACAGACAGAGTTACTTTCGCATTTGTAATATTAGTATGGATTGTATGAAGGAAAGGGTCATTATGGCTGAGTTGCATGATTTTATATATTAGCTTACTCCGAACGCCTTTTTTTACAAAATAGACTCCGCCGCAAACTTGGTTTCTATGACCCGCCTCACCATAATAGATGCATGTAGGCTTTTTTCAGTATTATTTTGCATATTTTCATATGACACGGCCGTAAGGACCTTTTCTACTAAACCGTAGGACTAAATAAACTGATTTGTAATTTAAATATTTTATATTAAAAATAAAGATACGTCAACAAAATGTTACATCTAATAGTATTCAAAATAGCTATAATAAAACGACTTTTTTACCCCGTTTTAGAAAACATCTTTGAAACTACCGCCATAAGGTACCTTTACCCTTGGAACGTCACATACATATGTAATGTTCCTATTCCCCAGGACTCCCAACTACCGCTATACCGTAAATGGGTTCCATCCAATTTTTCACCCCCTATTACATATCCTTAGAGGATGATTTTCGGAATAAAAACTATCCGTTGTCATTCTCCAGGACTCAAACTATCTCTATGCCAAATTTCATCTAAATGGGCTAGATCCAAATTTTCACCCCCATTTCACCCCCATAGGGGCTGATTTCCGGAATAGAAACTATCATATGTCCTTTTCCAGGACTCAAACCAAATTTTTTAACCAAATTTTATCAAAATGTGTCACAAACAACTTTCCACCCCCAATTACACCCCCTTAGGCGATGATTTTCGGGATAAAACTATCCTATGTCCCTCCTTAACTATCGCTATACCGTTAATGGGTTCAATCCAAATTTTCATCCACCATTTCTCACCCCCTTAGGGGATGATTTCCTCCTTTCATGTGTTCCGGAATAAAAAATATTCTATGTTCTTTCCTTGGACTGAGACCTCTCTCTTTACCAAATGTCATCTAAATGGGTTCTATCGAAATTTTCAACCCTCATTACACCACCTCAGGAAATGATTTTTCGGGATAAAAACTATGCATTGTCCTTCCCTAGAACTCCTTCTATCTCTTTACCAAATTTCATCTAAATGGGTTTTTTTCCAAATTTTCACCCCCCATTTCATCCCTGAGGGGATGATTTTCGGGATTAAAATTATCCGTTGTCATACTCCGGGACTCAAACTATCGTTCAACCAAATTTCATCAAAATGGGTCACAAACAAATTTTCACCCCCAATTACACCCACTTAGGGGATGATTTTCGGGAGTAAACTATCCTATGTCCTTCCTCAAGACTCCAACTCGCTATACCATAAATGGGTTCCATCCAAATTTTCATACCCCATTTCAACCCCTTAGGAAGATGATTTCTGAACTAAAAATTATTTTAAGTCCTTCCCCAGGACTCTTAACTATCTCCATACCAAATTTCATCTAAATCGGTTCTATACAAATTTTCACCCCTCATTTCACTCCCTCAGGAGATGATTTTTCAGGATAAAAACTATGCATTGTCCTTCCCTGGGACTCCTTCTATTTTACGTTTCACTATTAAATGGGATTTATCCACATTTTCATCCCTCTTCCCCTTGGGGGATGATTTTCGGGATTCAAACTATCCATTGTCATTTTCAGGGACTCGAACTATATCTATACCAAATTTGGTCTAAACGGAGTCCATCCAAAATTTCACCCCCCATTTCACCCCCTTAGGGGAAGATTTCCGGAATAAAAATTATCCCATGTCCTTCCCCAGAACTGAAACTACCTCTAAACTAAATTTTATTAAAATGGGTTACATCCCAATTTTCACCCCTCCATTTTACCCCCTAAAGGAAAGATTTTCGAGATAAAACCTATCTTTTGACCTTTCCCGTGACTTAAATTAATTATATACTAAATTTCATCCAAATCAGTGCAGCGATTTAAGTAGCTCCATACAAATTTCCACCCCCCCATTTCATCCCCTTAGCGGTTGATTTTCAGGATAAAAACTACCCTAAGTCCTTCCCCAGGACTCAAACTATCTTTATACTAAATTTCATCTTAATCGGTTTAGCCGTTTTCACGTGATGCGCGGTCACATAAACAGACAAACAGATAAACAGACAAACAGATAAACAGATAAACAGACAAAAATTCTAAAAACTGTTGGAACGTGTTCTGTTATCGATTTTAAGTATCCCTAGCCATTTTTTTTTCGAATATCTTCCATGTACAGACTTTCTACCCTCTTCAGCTTTATTATATGTATAGATAGATATAGATTGATTGCTAGTTTAATTTGATGTTTTTGAGAAGAATTTACAACTACGAGTATGCAACTAAACATTGTTTTCGGTCTTAAACTTTTTGACGGTAGGTAGTGTAAATTAGTATACTTACTTAGCTTCTCAAATAAGTGATGACAGCGACTGCGTCCAAGATGTGGTCAGAAGATCTCATTTAGCCAAAAGTGCGGTAAAACGACTTGAGAGGATATGGACGAACAGAAGCATAAACCGCAAAATTTAAATCTTCCTGGACACATCAGAAACCTGAACTACGAAAGCTCGTACTCATCGTAGGATAGATGCATTCGAAATGCGGTGCTGGCGCAGAATGCTCCGGATATCATGGACTGAAAGTCGCACAAATGAGTATATTCTCGAAGAGCTCAGCATCAAAACTAGGCTCTCCACCATCCGTAACCAACGTGTCCTCAGCTTCATTGGCCATCTGGTTAGATTTTGACCGGAGAGCCTGGAAAAACTAATGATTACACTACGATTAAAATCAGTGAACGATTCTAATGTTAACTACTAGTAGGACCGCAAAGGTGTCAGAGGGGTCGGACAGGTACGCCGGGAGTCGACTCAAGGCTAACTTCAGACACGCAAACTTTTGTGCCGCGTACTGTACATACAAGAGGAGTAAAGGACGGATGCCTATGCTAGAGCCACACTACTGACCAGCATGCACAGAGCAGCTTGGAGAGTGATGGTGAAGAGGCGCCCAGCGCCCAAAGCCGTCACTTCCCTCAGCCATTAGGATACGATGAGGAAGCGAGCGAAGAGTACAGTTACCATGGTGTTCTGACTTTGAAGGCGCATGGACAACGTAATTTGTACCTACAGACTTTTGTCTGAACAGGACGCTGTATAGGAGAGATGAAATAAAAAGAGTTATGTCTGTGGTACGTTTCTCAAACCGGTGCGCTCTAGTCAATGTATTCATTATACGATACTAGCTTTTATATAATACTAGCTGTTGCCCGCGACTTCGTCCGCGTAGAACTTTTTATCGTCTTAGAAAATGATTTCTCTCAATACAACATTTGAACCCTCTTTTAGGGGATAATTAAAAAAAAACGTTGATGTTCATTTTCTAGTTTGTGAACAAACAGTCTAAAACCAAAGTTAAAAATCTCATACTTTAAAAATGTCTTGAAATACTCAAACTTGGAACCAATTTTAACACTCTTAGGGGATGAATTTGGAAAAACTCTGAAATCAGTTTTGTAGTCTTTTAACGTACAGAATAAGACCGAAGTTAAAAATCTCTTACTCACACTTTAGAATTTAATTGCTCGCCATTTAAAATTTGAACCCTCTTTTAAACCCCCTTAGAGGTTGAATTTTTCGCTGAAAGAACTTTTTTCGTAAATTTTTAAGTCTCTAGCTCAAAAAAAGTGTTGCCCATACAAAGCATTCTTAACCCCCTTAGGAGTGGAATTTCCTAAATTTCTGAAAGTACTTTATTATTAATTTTAATAAGTAAACTTTCGAATAGTTTTAAGTCTAGTTAAAAAAAAAGTTTTTCCCACATAACACCACCCTTCTTAAGGGATGGAGTTTTCTAAAACGCTGAAAATTCTTTTTTAGTATTTTAATAAGTAATCTTTTTGCAAAGTTTTAAGCCTCTAACTCAAAAAAAGTGTTGCCCATGCAAAGCTTGCTCTCCTTTTTAACCCTATTAGGGGTGGAATTTTCTAAAACGATTTGTTTTCTTTTTTTGTATTTTAATAAGTAATCTTTCTACAAAGTTTCAAGTCTCTAACAGTCTAACTCAAAAACATAAACTTTCCCTGATAAAAACTTTGCACCCCTTTTTATCCCCCTTAGGGATTGATTTTTTCAAATCGCTGAGTCTTTGTTTTGTATTTTTATAAGTAATCTTTCTACAAAGTTTCAAGTGTCTAGCTGAGAAAAAATGTTCCCCATACAAACCTTGCACCCTTTTATAACCCCCTTAGGGAATTATTTTTGTAAAACGCCGAATGTAGTATTTTTCATGTTCTAATAAGTAATTTTTCGACTAAGTTTTAAGTCTCTATTAAAAAAAAAAAATGTTTTTCCCATACAAACTTTGCACCCTATTTTACCCCCTTAGGGGTGAAATTTTCCAAGACGCTGAAAGTAATTTCTTTATATTTAAATAATCTTTCTACAAAGTTTTAGGACTCTAGCTCAAAAAAATAGTTTCCCACATACAAACTTTGCACCCCTATTTTAACCCCCTATTTTTAGGGGTAGAATTTTCTAAAACGCTGAAAGTACTTTATTTGTATTCTGATGACTAATCATTCTACAAAGTTTTAAGTCTCTATTTAAAAAAAATATTGTTTCCTCCATACAAAATTTGCACCCCTATTTTACCCCCTTAGGGGTAGAATTTTTTAAAACACTGAATGTCCTTTAATTGTTTTCTAATGAATAATTTCTCTACAAAGTTTTAAGTCTCTATTTCAAAAAAAAATGTTTTTCCCATACAAACTTTGCACTCTATTTTACCTCTTTAGGGGTGAAATTTTCCAAAACGGTGAAAGTGCTTTCTTTGTATTCTAATAACTAATCTTTCTACAAAGTTATAGGTCTCTAGCTCAAAAAAAAAGTTTCCCACACACAAATTTTGCACCCCTATTTTACCCCTTTAGGGGTAGAATTTTCTAAAACCCTGATAGTAGTTTATTTGTATTCTAAAGACTGATCTTTCTACAAAGTTTTAAGTCTCTATTTAAACAAATTGTTTCCCCATACAAACTTTGCTCCCCTATTTTACCCCCTTAGGGGTGGAATTTTCCAAAACGCTGAAAATGTTTCATTTGTATTCTAATAACTAATTTTTCTACAAAGTTTAAGTCTCTAGCTCAAAAAAAAGGTTCTTCCATACAAACTTTGCACCCCTATTTTACTCCCTTATGGTGGAATTTTCAAAAATCCCTTTTTATCCCTAGCCCACGTTATAAAAGCAACATACTGTGCAAAAATCAACTCTCTAAGATTAGTATTTTCGGCTGTGCGTTGATGAGTGAGTGAGTGAGTGAGTGAGTGAATAAGTCAGTCAGGACATAGGCATTTATTATGTATAGATGGATAGAAGATAACGAAACTCCCATTCAAATATCTCAAAAAATGATGAAGCTACATCCGTTTTAATGTCGCTTGTTAGAGTGACAAAACGATCAGGGACTGTGACGTCAATATCCTCGAGCGTCATAGTAAAAAACAATCGTTTCATATGAAGGTTCGTTTTGCGGAAAAGGGACAGAACATACCCCCTCTTAAAACTTTGGACTCTTATAACTTATTCATTACCTATATAACCTCTTGCGTTGTTTTTTTCTCCATTTGACTATATTTATTTTAAATTCTTTTTCGAGAAAATACGTTATGATTATTTACCATATTTTCGATTCCTGAGCTATAACCACGAACTTCGGAATTCGAAAATATTCGGGTATCTCTATCTCTATCGCACTAACCATACTCGAGTGACAGGGATGCAAATATATGAACATTGAGTATCGGTTTTCGTGGTAGCGCCGCAGGTACTTTGGCTGAATGCGCAGAGCGCGTGCCAAGCCATTGCCATTCAAAAAAAACAAATTCGTGTTATAGTAGGTACATTACTGCAAAGGCCGTGAAGTAAGGGATTGATGGACGAGTTTGGGCTAGACGGCCGAGTCGTAGACGAGGCCGGATACAACGAGTCCAGCAATCCCTGTTCCGGCCGAGGCTTGTATAGTACTTTTCTCAAACGATGTGAGGAAATAATAAATAGTTATTTGTTATACAAGGGTGCAGTTATAATTTAACCGCGAGTGTGGAATTGAAACACGAGCTAGCTAATGTGAGTGGTTTAAAAATAGAATCCTTTTCACCTCACTAAAGTGAGAAAGATTCTAGATAAAAAAATCTAAAAAAGAAAAAAAAAACATTAAAAAAGAATAATATTAAAAAAACGTTACAAAAGAGTAAAACAAAAAGAAAAAAATATTTAAAAAAAAACAACTAAAAAAACAAAAAAAACGCTAAAAAAATGACAAAAAACAAAAAAAAAGTAAAAAACAAAAAAATGGACAAAAAAAAGAAAAACAAACAAAAAACAAAAAAAAACAAAAAAAGGAAAAAAACAAAAAAAAAAAAACAAAAAAAAAAAACATTAAAAAAAACAAAAAAAAAGGAAAAAAACAAAAAAAAAACAAAAAAAAAACATTTAAAAAAACAAAAAAAAACAAAAAAACAAAATAAAACAAAAAACTAAAAAAAAGAAAAACAAACAAAAAACATTAAAAAAACAAAAAAAAAAGGAAAAAAAAAACATTAAAAAAAGTAAAACAAAAAGGAAAACTTGAAAAAATTAAAAAAAACGACAAAAAAACAAAAAACATTAAAAAAAGTAAAACAAAAAGGAAAAATAGATAAAAAAAAACTTAAAAATAACAAAGACCCTACAAAAATTTTAACATTAAAAAATAGACAAACATCAAGAAAAGAAAAGATTTTTTTTTAAATCATTTAAAACGATAAACAACACTAAAAAATAAACGAAAAATAACAAAAAATAACAACTAACAATTTTTATTTTACAAAAAACTAAAACAATTAAAAAAAAGTATTGGTGGTTGGCAGTATGTATTTTTTCCTTTGTCTGTTTAATATCAGTAAGCAAATTTAAAAAGTTAGAGTAGCGGCCAATAATGTTTTTAGTTAGGGTTTTCATACATTACTTCTTGGCCTAGGCCAAGAAGTAATGTAGGCAGCCATAAACAAGGAACTTCATGTCTTCATTTCGTGACATTAACGCATACATTTCCGAGCATGTTTGAGAAAATTATATTGTTCAAATTTGTTGATTTCATTTTTTGAAATTACGACATAATACGACATTTGCGCATATAAGTGCTCATATCAGAATCGAATATTTTTTTATGGTTTATATTTTAGCATTTGTCTCGTAAAGGTCTTAGACGGGATTAAAATTATTAATAAGTGAAAGGCAAAGCAATTCCGCCATTTTTGACGTTTCTTATAGCTGACAGTTGAAGCAGCGTTTGATCTCAATAAAAATAAATGATAAATTAAATGAAGTCGTATATTTCGGAAAATTATTTAACCGTCGCAGTCGGATAAAAACTATCCTAAGTTGCAGCTAGAATAATAATGTACCTACAAAAAATGTTTCATATTTTTCCGTTCACGGGATGCTGAGAACATTCGTGACAACCAAAAGCTTAGTTTCAAACTGGCTGATTCTAGAGATTTATTATAAGTGGAGATATTCACGTATTTACTGTTCAGAAGGTACGTGTGGGTGAAGGTGTGTGTGGTTACGCTATTTTAATATACATAGAACTAATAAAACGTTAGGAGGATGATGATAGAACTACCTAATAAAACAGTTTCTAAATTAATTATAAACTTCTATCGCAACAGTTTGGTAGCTGCAAACAAAAAGTAAACAAGTATGCATAATTCAGTCGTGCACTGCGCGTTCCATCAACAATTTTGGAAATCATACATCTATGTAATCATCAAGGCTATCTATATGCAAAACTTCCAAAGTTAACATACAATTAAGTTCTACCTGTTGACAAAAGTCTACAACAGGAATGAATTCTTCAAATTGTATACTTATTTCGCACGATTTAAACGATGTTGAACCTAACCTTAACTCGGTGCAAAAGTATATTGATTAAATAGCTTTCCTATATTTGTATCATTGGCGGTGCTTCTCATGATTTCATTATATGTATATAGGAGCAGAAAAAAAAGTTATAATTATGTCATTATATTAAATACCAGCCATTATATTCGCTGCCAGTTTTCACGTATATTGATTAGACAGCTTTCCAATTTCTGTATCATTTGCGGTGCTTCTCATGATTTCATTCAAGGAGAAGAAGAAGTTACAATTATCTCAATATATTACATAGGTAGGTACCATATTCACTGCTGACGATTTCGTTGCGCTACGTCGTAGCTGATAACATGGGAAAAATCCTGTATAGAGGAAAGCCTACGAGCGGAGCGCCCATCTAGCGTGTTCCTGACACTGAAAGTGTTAACTCATCCACAGCCACGCTACGCCGTAGTCCGTAGCAGCTTAACACTTTCACTGCCAGGAACGAAGAACCCACTCTGTGTACTTAGCTGGAAAATCACGGCACCGCTACGAACGTAAAGCCACGAAATAATCGGCAGTGAATTTATTAAGGTTCATATGTACCTATGTAGAGAAAAGCGCTCGCAGCGCTTTGACGCATAGGTACTGTGTTCGTATGGTTCTACAAAGAATGCTTGTACTTTCATTTTACGCTTATTATAACATAGTTGAATAAAATAAATTAACTTATTTTTACACCGTTGTTCCTTACCAGAATCCACAAAGAGCTGCCAGAGTCAACGAAGGCTTGGTTCACTACCCTCGGCCAAAGGGAACCACTGACCGCGGAACGCTATGAAGAAGACTAGCCCTAATAAATACCTAGTTCATTACAAATACAAATTATTTATTGTTCGAATGTGAGTGGTTATAAAAATGGTGTTAGGGTTAGTATTTTGGTTACATCACAATCAGCCAGAGTTTGGCGTACAATATTTTGATTCTCAATATGCATATCATTGAAATTATGTCCTTATTATTCATTGTTATATTAATATCGAATTAAATTAGTAAAAAAGTAAAAAAATAAATAAAAATAGAAGTCAAAGTGTAGCAATGTCAATATATTAATAATAATAAATCAATGTCATGCAAAAAGGAAAGTGGTCAGAGAAAATAATAAAATTCATTAGGCATTTGTGGTTACAAAGTGTTCATTAACTGTATAGAACATTCTTTGTAGACACCACTTAAATAATTTCGTTTTGAAACCTTGACAATCCAAGGATTTCAGGTCATTAGGCAAATAGTTGAAAATTTTGACAGACATGAAAATAATACTTTTTCCGAAATGAGAAGAGACATGATTTGGATAACAGATTGTTTAGAAGTTGGCCTAGGGTTAGATCTCATGGGGTGTGGGACTGGTAGACCTCCTCGTGGTTCACCCTGGGAGGGGGAAGATAGCCGCTCAGTAGCGCGTTCGCTATATTCCCTCTGCTAACTATCAGTCATAGGTGGCAGTTGCAGTGAGTTTCTCCTGCGTAGGCTTCAATGCCGTGTTTTGAAGTGCGCTGCTCCCGGCCACCTCAGCTCATCTGAGGTAGCAAGGGATGCAGCCTGTTCCGGTTGCTTTGCAACCGCTGGGCAGTGGTGGAGATGCTTTGCTTTGCACCATTTTGTTGGGGCCGAACCAGAAATGGTTGCGGCGGGTGCGACAATGTGCCAGGTGCACTCGACATAAAGTCGACGCCGGACCAACCGTTGCTTGTCGTGAGGTCGTAGTCATGTTATGCGGCTTTTGACGAGCACCGGGGGCCTTGCCTTAATTGGCTGGGCTGCGAGGAAGAAAACCTCAATAAAAAATCACTCCCAATCCTAAGCGGCGGAGCACCGCGATGATGAGATGGCTGAGGTGGAGTCAGTCGCTAGTGCTTTCCCCCGTCAGTGTAACGGCCGACACTCTGACGGGAGACGCTAGGCTTATCCAGGTGCAGAGGGCACCGCCTGGATGGACCATTATCCCTCATACTCGTGGGAATAAAATGAATTTCAAAACAAAAACAAAAACAACGAAGCCGAAGAAAGTAGTAGGGAAACCCAAGCACAAGGGTTCCAAGGTGGAGAAGCGCAGCCACAGAAAAAGCAGCGAAGGCGCGGAAAAAATGGCGGAAAGCGTGGCAGATATGTTCGCAGCGGCTGAAGATGTAGATTCAGACTGCACTCTCATAACTGTCAGATCGAGGTCGAGCTCGGCATCCTCTAGGCGTTTTTGGGCTAAGGATCACTCCAGAAGTGCCAGTAGGGAGGGATCCTGGCACTTGGAGGAATCGGAGATGGACGAACCAAGCGAGGTTGAACGCCCGAGAGGCAGAGGCCGCCCGCCGACGACAGGCCAGTATGTAGGCCTAGCAGCCGCGAAGAGAGCCCTCAACAAGGCGAAACGTGAGGCTCT
Source organism: Epinotia brunnichana (assembly GCA_963854355.1). Lineage (NCBI taxonomy): Eukaryota > Metazoa > Arthropoda > Insecta > Lepidoptera > Tortricidae > Epinotia > Epinotia brunnichana. The sequence goes on along the minus strand of OY977936.1, from coordinate 19,840,632 downwards.
CGAGTTGGAGGCGGAGCAGGCCGTTGCAGGCCAAGCAAAAGCGATGACACAGCTGCGGGGCACATGTCCCGCCAAGTCACCCTCAGTCAGTGGAGACCCGGACGAAACTGCTGTAGACATTGCCAAGAGGGTGACAGCCCGTACGGCAGTTATCAAGGAAGTGGCAGTAAAATCAAAGAACCTGAAAGGGACCTTCGTGCGTGCCCTTAAAGAGTCAGCGGATGGCATCGCTGAGGATTTCCAAATCCTGTGCAAGCGCACGATCTCAGAAGAGACTCGCAAATTGCAGGCGGTGAATGAACATCTACAAGCGGAGATGGCCAGCCTTCGCGAGGAGTTGGCTCAGCTGAAGGCAGAGGTGGGACGAACGAGGCCGAGAGAAAGCTCTGTGCGCGAGCTCCCGCCCTCCGAAACTGGCGAAGATGCAGAAATGCCAGACATCTCAATGGATACGCATCCTGCCCCGGAAGAAGTGCCGTCACCACGTGCGAATCAACCGGCGACCAATCGCTTGTCCGCTACTAGGGACGATGAATTTATGCGTGCAGTGGCTCTCCAAGTTGGAGCAATAGTTAGCGCACGTCTGGACGGGCTGGAAGCCGAGGGTCGTCTGCTTCCGGCGAAACAACTGCGACCGCCACTGGGCAACAAAAAGCAGGAAGCGGCACCTGCGGCTTCTTCCGCGTAGGGTACGACAGCTGGCTCGAGTGGAAAAGTAGTGGTGATAGATGCCACTAAAAAGCCACAGTCCAATCCAGTTTCTGGAGCCAAAAAAAGGGCCGCGAAGAAGGCCAACAAAAAGAAAGATGGGAATGCGACCCACGAAATAAAGGAGTCGCCCATGCCCCGCGTCCTGCCACCTGCACCCACCTCTATGGAAAAGAGCTGGACCGATGTGACGAGTAAGGGGAGCAAACGGGGGGCAGCGCAGGGTGGTGCTCCGCCGCAACCTTTAGGAAAGGCGAAAGCTGGAAAGCTGAGAGCCCCAAGATCAGCGGCTGTGGTGATTACTCTACAACCGGAAGCAGTAGAGAGGGGCGTCACATACAGAGACGTGATCGCTGAGGCTAGGAGCAAGGTCAAGCTGACGGAAATGGACATCCCTGGCGGTCTGCGCTTCCGGCGAGCAGCTACCGGAGCGTGTATCCTCGAGGTTCCTGGGGCATCCAGCGGGGATAAAGCCGACAAACTAGCCAAAGCAATTCAGGAACAGGTCGGCATGGAGACAGTTCGAGTAGCTAGGCCCTCAAAAAGCGTAGATATTCATATCACCGGCTTAGACGAATCCGTTTCTCCGGAAGAGGTGGTCGCTGCAGTGGCAAGTACGGGGGAATGTGCCGTGGACACGGTGAAGGCAGGTGAAATACGCCAAGGTTTTTCAGGGCTAGGCACGGTGTTGGTTCGTTGCCCGGTCTTGGCTGCAAAAAAGGTCGTAGCCAGGGGCCGCCTACTGGTAGGCTGGGTCTCTGCCCAAGTTAGGCTGCTGGAGCAGAGGCCCCTGCGGTGCTTTCGATGCTTCCGTAATGGGCACGTAAGCGCGCAATGCCAGGCGGAAACAGATCGGTCAAAGAGCTGCTTCAATTGCTGCAAAGAAGGCCACAAAGCGGCTCAATGTGCTGCCCCACCGCACTGCGCTGAATGTGCGGCGTCTGGCAAAGCATCCGCCCACAGGATAAGCAGTAAAGCGTGCACTGCGCCAAAAACTAACGGGAAACAGAAGGCTGCCGATGGCCCCCGGGCCCCCTCGCAGCCAGTTCAGTCGCTCGCCACGGAAGAGGCCGCGACAGAGGAGGATTTAAAAATGGTCGTGGGTTAAATGGCGACCATCGAATTCCTACAGGTGAACCTCAATCACTGTGCCAGGGCCCAGGACCTCTTCTGCCAGAGCGTGGCCCAGTGGTCGATTCACATCGCCATACTGTCGGAGCCTTACAGAGTACCTGTCAGAGACGACTGGGCCGGGGACCTGGACGGAACTGTGGCCATTGTTACGCGGAGCGCCGCCGGCTCCAATCCATTTAAAGGCGTAATCAGGGGCCACGGCTGCGTTGCTGTGGTCTGCGGGGATTTGGCGGTGATTGGGGTATACTTTTCCCCAAACAGGGGCCTGGCCGAGTTTGAGATGTTCTTGGTGGAAGTCGGTGCCCTTGTTGGTCGACTGCATCCCATTCCGGTCATAGTAGCCGGCGATTTTAATGCAAAAAATGCGGTGTGGGGATGCCCAGTTACAAATCCGCGAGGGCATACCCTACTGGAGTGGGCAATTACCGCAAATCTGGCTGTCGTGAACAGAGGAACGGCAAACACGTGCGTGCGACAACAGGGTGGCTCTATTGTAGACATCACGTTTGCGAACGCCGCCCTGGCATGCCGTGTTCAGGGATGGGAGGTCCTGGTTGACGTCAAATCTCTGTCGGATCACCGGTATATTCGGTTTGGAGTCTCGGCGCTCCCCGTGCCCACTCTCCCAAGACGAAATGACCCGGTTGAGAACGGCCCGCGTTGGGTCGTCAAAAAACTTGACCGGGAGGCCCTAGAGTTGGCGGCCTTGGTGCGGACCTGGACAACGGCAACGGAGGAGGTGGCTGACGTGGAGGCCGAAGCCGAATGGTTCCGCAATAGCATGACCGATGTCTGCGATGCGGCCATGCCCCGAGCCAAGGCCTTCTCTCCCCGACGTGCTGTTTACTGGTGGTCTTCGGATCTTGCACAGCTGCGTGAGGAGTGCGTGCTTACGAGACGCCAGCATACGAGATACCGAAGTCGACAGCAGCGAAACGAAGCGATAGAAGCGGCCCTGTATACCAAATATAAGGAGGGAAAAGTGGCTTTAAAAGCCGCCATCGGGCAAGCCATCGACCGGTCTAGAGAAGAGTTTCTGGAGACTCTGAATAGCGATCCATGGGGGAGGCCATACAAGCTTGTGAGACAAAAGCTTCGACCGTGGGCCCCCCCGCTAACGCAGAGTCTCCAGCCCCAGCTACTGGACGACGTAGTTTCGGCTCTATTTCCGCATAGACCCCAACAACGCCCGCCGCCCATGGCTGAAACTGGGAGTGCTGAGAGGCAGCGGGAAGCGGAGGCGGAGACGCCAAGCGTTACCGAAAGTGAGCTAGGAGCAGCGGTTTTGAGGCTGAGGGCCAAAAACACGGCACCCGGGCTAGACGGAATCCCGGGTCGAGCCTGGGTCCTAGCCATGAGTGCTTTCGAGCCGAGGCTACGACAGCTGTTCAGTTTGTGTCTGGAGCAAGGCCGCTTCCCTGACGCATGGAAGATTGGTCGGCTGGTTTTTCTAAGAAAGGAGGGTCGCCCTGCGGAGTCACCGTCGGCCTATCGGCCCATCGTGCTGCTTGATGAGGTGGGCAAGCTCTTTGAGCGGATCATCGCGAACCGCCTCAACAAGCACCTAGCGACAGAGGGGCCGGACCTGGCCGATTGCCAGTACGGATTCCGCAGTGGTCGCTCTACAATCCACGCGATATGCAGGTGAAGTGGACAGCGGAGGAAGCAGTGTCTAGGGGTGAGGTTGTCTTGGCAGTGTCGCTCGATATTGCCAACGCCTTCAATACCCTCCCCTGGGACTGTATAAATGAGGCGCTCCTGTACCACCGAGTGCCCTACTATCTTAGCCGAATAGTGAAGGCCTACCTGCTGCGGAGGTTTGTGGCCTTCCCCAGGCAACATGAGTGGGGGCGGCGGGAAATGGTGTGCGGTGTTCCACAGGGGTCGGTGCTAGGGCCACTCCTGTGGAACATCGGATACGATTGGGTGTTGAGGGAAGGTCGTCTGCGTGGAGTCGACCTGGTGTGCTACGCGGATGACACCCTCGTAACAGCGCGGGGGGCCTCGTTTAGAGAGGCCGCTATCCTTGCCACAGCGGCTGTAGCCCATGTTGTGAGCAAAATACGGCGGCTAGGCCTGGAGGTCGCGTTAAACAAATCGGAGGCGATTTGTTTCCACGGACCCCGAAGAGCGCCCCAGGCTGGAGCGCACATAATCGTGGGTGGTGTCCAGATCGCCGTACAACGTACGATGCGGTATCTGGGCATCATCCTGGACAGTCGGTGGTCATTTGAGGCTCACTTCGAGCGGGTGACCCCAAAGTTGTTGGGCGCGGCTGCTGCGCTCGGGCGGCTGCTCCCGAACCTTGGGGGGGCGAAAGCGTCGTGCCGACGCCTATACTCGGGCGTCATACGCTCCATAGCCTTGTACGGAGCCCCAGTGTGGGCCAATGATCTTAGCGCCAAGAACGTCACCCAACTGCGTCAAGCGCAACGGGTGATGGCGATAAGGTCAGTACGGGGCTATCGGACAATCTCCGGAGAGGCGGCATGCGTGCTGGCCGGATCCCTGCCATGGGACTTGGACGCGAGGACTCTTGCGTCAGTCTTCTTCTGGCGCGAGGAGGCGCGAGCTAGGGATTTTTGGCCGGCACCGCGAGAGATTGAGGCCAAGCGAGAGGAGCTCTCCCGCGAGGCAGTTGCCGAGTGGGTGGTCCGGCTGGAGCGGCCGAGTGCGGGCGCCCGGACAATCGAGGCGATCCGGCCAGTCTTGTGGCAGTGGCTGGAGCGGACACATGGAGCTCTAACCTTCCGGCTCGTGCAGGTTCTCTCGGGACACGGGTGTTTCGGGAGATACCTGCACAAAGTTGCCGGCAGAGAGCCGACGGAGGAGTGTCACGATTGCGGCGCGGCGATCGACACGTCGCAGCACACGCTGGAGGAGTGTCCAGTGTGGGGGCCAGAGCGCAGCGACCTGATGGCCATAGTGGGGCCGGACCTGTCACTCCCAGCCGTGATCAAGTCCATGGTTGACAGTGACAGGTCTTGGCAAGCAATTAAGGCCTTCTGCGAAAGTATAGTTCAGCAGAAGGAAATGGCGGAACGGGCCAGGGAGGACGACCCATTGGCCGACCCACGGCGCCGCAGGCGTGCTAGACGAAGGCGAGCAGCACAGGATCGCCGCATGCCTCCGTAGAGTGACCAGGGGGTGACAGGCATGGGGACGCCTGCCATCCCTCACGCACCAAGTCACTGAGTGGGTGCCTGTAGTGGCACAAAACGAACGAGGTCAACAAGGACCTCCGGAGGCGGTGTTCCGAAAATCGGAGCGGCGCTGGTGGTGCTGAAGAAGTAAAGCGCAAGCGTTCCTTCAGCCCACCGCTAAGGCATAAAGACGGCAGACGGAGAGGTTTTTAGTGGGTAGACTCGGGGCCTCATTAGCCCACAACGAGGAGTCCCACATATCCCCCCGGGTCCGTCCCCACACCCGGGAGGAATGCGTAAAGCATTTTCCTCTCCAAAAAAAAAAAAAAAAAAAGGGTTAGATCTCATCATTTTATATTGGCTAATATGAGCTTTCACAAAAAGACACATTTCGTAAATGTACAATGTAGGTAACGGTAGGATTTTGAATTTTTTGAACAACGGTCTACCTACATGAATCTGTCGTTTTGGCGCCACATATCGCTCTAACGCATTTTTTTTGCAATAGGAACGCTCGTTGGGCAAGTGTGGAGTTTCCCCATAAGATCGATAAGATGTAACGAAGGTTTGACATAATGTGGCCATGAAACGCCAATAGAGCAGAATCTTGGGATACCACCTGTGATATCCTTTCAGTTTTTACAAGCTTTATTTTACTTGCACTGTTCGTGAGTACAGTCAAGTGTAAAAATATGCATACAACTTACTCGTAAATATGTCCCATAGCCCTTGTAACGGCGGACATATTTTTAATTTAATTTAATTTAATTTAAATCTTTATTTCAGATATAATCCATATTTTGTTAATGAAGACTTACGACTAGTGTTAGTAAATAATAATACTAAATAAATCTAACTTATTTCCTATATGATAGAAAGCTCTTTGTCATCCCTATCCAATGAGCCAAAATTGGACTATCATATCGGCCCGCAATCACCCCCAGAATGCTGTTGGAGCTTCCCCTAAGTCGACCCATCATCGAGACGATTTTTTTTCCGTATAATGGCGTAAAAATCGTCCGTATGGGCCTCGGCGAACATACGAGATGCACTACACCATGTGGGCAACCCCAACAACATTCTGAGTGCGTTATTATACTGCATAAGAGCTATGGGACATATTTATGAGTAAGTAGTATGCACTCATATTTTTACACTTGATTGTATGTACAAGATTCCGATGGCTTGGACACCTTGAGAGAATTATATACAGGTTGAAGAGACCCCACGCAGGACGGCCTAGCGGTCGAAGACGTAAATATCGCTGGAACGTCGAAGACCTTCGCGCCCTGCATGCAGAAAACTGGGAGGAGATCGCAAAGAAAAGGGCGCGCTGGCACCAACTCGTATCGGAGGCCAAGATCCACTTCGGGTCTCTGAGTCAGCGGAGTAAGTAAGTTCGTTTGTAAGTTTTGCAGCCGCTTGCCGGTATCCGATCGAGCTTGGAGTTCGGCATACATAAGTAAGTTCAGTGACAGCAAAATATAATGGCGCTACCGAGCTGATATGATGATGGAGGCAGAATGTGGCCATAGCAACTCCTAAAGTAGAAGTTGATCGCGGAACTCGCGGATAATTCCGCTGGATTTTTTTCTGATGTTCACTGACTTACCATGTAATCCATCACTTTAACGGGTTTTTATGTATTTTTTCTGAATATATCGCGACTATGTAACGTTTAATGACTGTTCACTTAGAAAAATAAATATATAGCAAATGCAATAACTACATAAATGAAAAAGACCAGACAAGACTTTCTTTTAAAAAAACCGCATTCAAATCGGTTCATCCTTTTGGAAGCTACGGTGTCACAGACACACATACCGATACATAGATAAACATATACTTATGTTCAATTTATAACATTCGTCGCTTGCGTCTTTAGTTAACTGTATAAAATGGCACGATAAACAAAAGCTTGCGATAAATAATCCTGAAGTTTCCTTGCTCCCTGGAAGTTTTAAATGAGAATAGGTATATACCTAAGGGAACTAATTTCTTTTATCTCTACTTTCTTTTTGTTTAATAGCTGACTTTCTCAATTTTTCTATTATCTCAGCCTAGACAAAACGAACGACTACAAACTCCGATTAAAAGAGTCCGATTAATTGAATTAAATTATTCATATACCCTCCAGGGCCCTTAATTTTTTCCATCCTGTATATTTTATTATTAAAGCCCGATTCGAGTAAAATGGAATAAAGACTTAAGGATAATGAATAAGCAACTGTACGTACTGAACCCTACCTCCCTTATTAGTAAAACTTAACAAACCCCTGTTAACTAAAGTGTGTTTAGACCTATCTCAAAAACAAAAAAAACAAAATGACACGCAAAGACAAATAAATTGTAGCCGCATTTCAGGTAAAATAGGTTTGATGAACGTTCATGAATAAGGACGTAAGTGATTTGTAGCCTATGTTCTATTCTGATAATATAAGCTACATTACCGGAAAATTTCATAAAGATCCGTTACGTAGCTTTTGCGATTAAGAGGGACAACAACACAGACTTTCACGTCTATAATATTACTAGCTGCCCACGCGGCTTCGCCCGTGTATTTCAAAGAACGCAGGCAAACCCACGGGATAAATCATAGCGTTCCTAATGAGTTTTTCGAAACGTATACTGTACAGAATATCATTTTATATTCACCGTTAGTTTTTTGGGGATGAAAAAACAACCGTGAGGAAACCGGATACATCTGCGAAGAAATTCAAAGGTGTATGTGAAATCCTCGACCCGCGCGTGAGGACTACTGCTAGTTCCCTCTCATCCATGAACTATAGGCTGATTTATTATATTATTATTGTATTAGATTAAAAATTAAGGTATTCCGATTTTAGCTAATACCTATCGCTATCGTAACTTAGCTCTATGAATTATTTCTAGTATTTTTGAGTTTAATTTAGCAACAATCAAATGAGTACATAAAACACTGTCGTCGGAATTTTCTTTACGAGATATTATCCCGGTAGTAAAGGATGACTCACGCTAGAACGGACCGTGTCCGGCCCGGGCCGTTTTCTCAGAAAAACGACGGCGTTTTTTCGCGGCCGAGCCATATCTAAGCCCGGCCGAGCCACGGCCGAGGCTCGGAAGCGGCTCGGTATCGGCACGGCCCGCCCGTGGCTCGGCTGGGCTTAGGTATGCCTTTGCCGCGAAAAAACGCCGTCGTTTTTCTGAGAAAACGGCCCGGGCCGGACACGGCCCGTTCTAGCGTGAATCATCCTTTAATTGCCATAGATAAGTATCACTACTTGTTAAGCTTCGCGTATTATGGATAAGATTGCACTGATAGTGATAGATTAGGTTATCGTATAATAATCATATTTCAACGTGCGGTATTAATTATATTTAAGTAATTACTTAACCCAAAAATTAACTATTTACATCCATTCGGGCCGCATGTGGCCCGCCATCCACGATGCGATCCCAGTACAAAAAACCGGTCAAGTACAAGTCTGACTCGCGCACCGAGAGTTCCGTACAAACTTTCATACACCATACCCGTCATGTCAGGACCCCATTCATTCTTGAACAATTTCATAGTAGAAGTTACCGTTGCAAAGCGCCTTCTGCATTTTGGTACGAGTTAACAACTTACAACCTAGTATGTTTGTTTATCAGCGATAGCTTTTTATCACGCGTACTGATTTCGATTATTTATTTTTTATTTGAAAGAAGGGACTTTAACGATCATAAAATAGGAATTTGAAGTTATAAAATTTCATACAAAAATAAGTAAATTACAAATTTAATCAAAAAATTATTTTTGATAAATAAAATAAAATAAGCTAGTTAGAGATAACGTTTTATTTTTCCTGTATTATTTAGGTTACTCTTAATCATATGCAATTTTTTGAGAGTTTTCGCTTTGTAAACTTCGGAGTTAAGGGGGGGGGGGGGGAATGGTATTTTTTCTACAATTTCCTTAATAAATCAAAATTTAACCACTGTAGAAAAAAAATAAAACAGTTTTAAAAAGTGCAACTTTTCATAGGATACCCCACTTGATCTATATACTAGACTTTGATTTTATACCCCCTTCATATTCGTCATTTAAACAGAAAATAAAAATGTTTATTTATTTTTTTAATTTTCCATACACATGCCTATTTTACTAACAAAAATATGGATCTGTATGGTCGGAAACAAATGTTTTTTTTATTTTTTTATTAACAAAAATTCAACTGAACTCAACTCAACTCATATTGGCTCTTGTCGGTGGAGTAGGCGCCAGTTCTCTCAGTTCTCGGCTAATTTCTTTAGGTCCCGGTAAGACAAGAGATTTGCTTTTTTTCTCGTAGGGTAGAAATTGGAATTCATACGAAGCTTATAGCTGCTGCTGTTGCTCGTTTTCCTAACAGCAGAATTTCGTAGTATTTTGAACCACATAACTAATTAATGCCACTGTGTTTCACCTTCACCTTTCACTGACACGGTTTCACAATAATTCTGCAGTGCTATAGTAGGTTAGGTATAAATCATTACGGAGGGCATCTCGCTGGCACTCGTAAAGGTTGAATCTGGCCCTAGTATACTCCTAGTATTCGGGATTGTTATAGTAGGCGATAGCGCTCGTACTATCAGTAACAGTAATGTCTGTTGAAAACAAAACTTACAATGTTTTATACAGGACTCTATCATTAGTTACTAACATAAAGGCGTATACATATACTCGTATAAGTATTTGACTTCTTTGTTTGCTGCATGTACCTATACCCTTACACGTAAAATGTCTAATATACGACCGGCGTAATCTAATCCATAACAAATTTTACTACTTAGCTAACCAGGCCCCGGGATTTAGCTGCCTTTATCAAAAAACGACTTAAGTCACGTAACCCTCCAGCGTTGCTGGCCCACCAACCTAGCTTCCAACGGAGTCTAAATGAGGCTTGGTCTGATGAATGGTCTGCCGCTGACACCCCTCCTGAACTTTTGACCTGGACCCGGGCAGCCACCCAACTGGATTCAACGAATCACGCCGTGTCTGGTGCATGCTGAGTCGACTGAGAACGGGCATAGGCCACTGTGCCCATCTCCGGCAAAAATGGGGCTGGAGCGAGCAGGGGTGCTGCGATTGCGGACGCCCAAAGCAAACTGTGCGGCGTATCGTCTTGGAGTGTCCACTAACCAAATACGATGGTCCAGCAGAAGATTTTAAGAAATGTACGAGTGCAGCTGCTAACTACCTGGCACAATGTAAATTTAGATTATAAAAACAGCGTATTTTGATAGCCATACGATAAATAAATAACCAGGCCCCGTAACATGGATCTATCACGCGATAAGTGACAAGATAAGAGCGTCGTCTCGTTCTGTCGAACGATGTCAGCCAGGGTCAGATGCTCTATCTTGTCACATCCATGCTACGAGGCCTGGGGCTCAATCTGATAAATTGAATACGTTAAATGGAATTCGCGCGCCTGTTTTCGCTTGGCGAGCGTTGAAGCGAAAACAACAAACCATTGAAATATATTTGGCATACGAAACATAACAAATTAAACCCTTGTTCACCAAGTATACCATGTTATCTTGAATACAGCAATTTTTATAGATCCATATAATTATAGATTATTGGTAGATAAAATTAGTATCTATCAATGATGTTATAAATAAAGGTATCATTAACTTTAATCCACTAGTTGGTGAGGAAAAATGGCGTCACGTGTAACCCTGGTCCTGTACCTGTTCGTGGGTATGTTATGTGTATTATTGATATTTTGTAAGATTCTCATAGAAATTTCGTTCCTCAAGATTAGGTGTTATTCCCGAGAAGCGGTTTTCCGTTATAGCATTTTTTTAAGTTAAGAATAGGACACTCCTTGTCCCTATTTCCTATGATTTCTATGACACATACGCCTACGTTTACTTACAAAAACTTAATTCAAAGATAAGATCTAAGATCAATAATCAGAATCACACTTCAAAAAAATTTACATGACCAAATTATTGACCGCAATCCACTTAACAAGATATCCTTTGATGTAATCCAAATAGGAAACCGCCTAATTCAAATCCCAAACTAGCATAGTGTAAATCCGATTATAGGTCACACAGTCAGACAAACGGAATTTATAGGTACCAGGATTCTACAGATAAAACTAGTTTTATCTGTAGAATCCTGGTCCCTAAAACTTCCTTCTTTTCTCAGCTGCGACTGCCGCGCAGTCGGCTAACCGCATCGTGGGTGGCACTCCCACGACCATCCAGGAGTACCCGTGGATCGTTCAGTCGGAGAGTCTGGGCGTGTTCACCGGTGTCTGGAGCCAATCCTGTGCCGCGAACATCCTCACCACCAGATTCGTCTTTGACTGCTGCTCATTGCTACGCTGGAATGTTAGTAATACTCGAGACATATACTGAGTAAATGCGAGACGAACCATGCCGCTAACCTCGATATTACGCCTGTCCAATCGGCCAAAAATCTGTTCGTGTAATATTTGACCAATTTTTATTATTCATTGATTTTCTTATTCAGATTAGATTTTCTTATTCGTGCCAACCGACGCAGGTAACGATTTTAGATGATATCTACAAGGAGAAACGGAAGGAAGTTTGACCAATTTCCGTCATAAATATTTCTCAAATTAATTCCAGCCTGTACGGGCCGCAATACCGCCGCATCCGTGCCGGTAGCACCTACAGGAACACCGGCGGCGTCATCAGCTACGTCGACGAAGCCTTCAACCACCCCTCGTACGGCCAGCTCGGGTTAGACGGCGACATCAGCGTGGTGCGGCTCCAAAACCCCCTGGTGTACACGCCTGTCGTTCAGCAGGCCACCATCCCGGCCCATGGTACTGTGCTCCAGGATAACTTGCCGGTGATCCACGCCGGCTGGGGGCGCTACTTCAGTGAGTGATAATCATTAACGTGTACAGCGAGGCTAGGACACCAGACCTCGAATCCACTTATTTATCATCTTTCTAATGAGCACAAAGTCGGTAGTTGCTGAGTCGTAACATGTCCTATCAAGACACCCCGCTATTGTGTTATCAAGAAGTCTGTTTATGATAAAGAAGATGCGTGTGATCTGTCAAATTAGCTTAAGTAGGTGCTAATGGACCAATATACGTCTTTCTGACTGACTGATGTGACAAATTGCGATGTGTTTAGTTAGAGTGAGGAACGTACCTATGTTTGTCTTGCGCTGTCATCACCGCAGGCCGTACGCTTGTACGCCTTTATCGTATAAAACCTAGCTAGCCGTATTTAAAAAAGTATACTTATAAACAATTCGTTTCCAACAGCAAGGTGGCTTCGCGTCGTCCGTCCTCCTAGACACAACCATTTACACGATCAACAACCAGCTTTGCGCCGAGCGCTACCTAACCCTCCCGAACCCCGGCATCGTCACCGAGAACATGATCTGCGCCGGTCTCCTGGACGCGGGCGGGCGGGACGCGTGCCAGGGCGACTCTGGCGGGCCCCTGTACTACGGGAACATCTTGGTGGGCGTGGTGTCCTGGGGCCACGGCTGCGCCAACGAGACCTTCCCGGGCGTCAGCACGGCCGTGGGCCCGTACACCAACTGGATCCTACAGACTGCTGTTTAATTGATGATGATAATAAATATTTATGGTGTCTCTAATACCTACATGTGGGAACTTTTGTCACTTTCTAATTATTCGGCAAGATAAATAGTGGCAATGTAGCTACTCCATGGATTTACCTACTGTAGTAGCGCGTAGCGCTAAGTAAACGTTGGCGTTGACTGAACGTGTTGAATCATATGTTAGTTTGTTCAACGACGAAATAATCTCAAGATTTGATAATCTTGAGATTTTTTAAAGTAGGTAAGTGAGTTTTGTAAGTGATCTTTAACCCTCCAACACACTCTGAAATGGCACTGAGAACATAATAATTAATAATACAGTCCATGTCAAAGATATGACTACATATGATATTTTAGCACCCTTATTCCTTTGTAATAAATACATAATATATATTTGACGTTGACTTGTACAGTCACCGGCATAAATATATTATGGAACAAAGGCCGCAAAAATATCAGATGACAACTCTATTCCTAGAGCCGTAAGAGCGTGTCAGATATTTTTGCGGCCTTTGATTCATCATATTATTGATGCCATATGTACGTACGTACAATTATAGTAGTTTATGTGACTGTACATAATGAAGGGCATTAAAGACGAGTGTGGGTTTATGAAACGAGCCGAAGGCGAGTTTCATAATAACATCACACGAGTGTCTTAATGCCTAATTATGTACAGTTACATACACTACTTTATCTATCCACATATCATAAGCCTCCATGATGCATTCAGGAGCCGCATATTAAGACTGGCATCGCGGCGTTGTTTTCTGGCAGCTGTCATAGTTTTTTCCTAATTCAGAGACAAACTAGAGTCGAATTCAACCATCATATCGTTCGATATCTTACTTACGTGCGACATTTGTCAAATTTGTATGCAAATTGACATTTCATTTCGAACTAAACGTCATCTCGACTGATATTAGAATAGAGGTCAAATCAAATTTCTTTGATTTCAGAGATGTTCGAAATTTGGATGAAATAATATTATCGAAATCGATGTTATTATATAGCAACAATAACATTTTCACAGATAAGAAATTTGTTCTAACAAAACAGTATATTTTTATGGTGGTCATAATGTGCGGTTCTTGAACGCATCATGGAGGGTTTATGATATTTGGATAGATTTTTTTTTTTTAATCTTTATTTATTATGAAAAGGGGTTTTGTCACGCAGTGACTATGCCACCCCCATGGGCGAGATCAATGTACATTATAATTATATGTTAGAGGTAGGTACTTATTCTAAATTGGTAAGTTTATATTTATAACAATGTTTTAGAGTATAATTTGCATAGCATTCTGGCCTCGTCTGACAACGGCGAAGCCAGAATGCTATTACAACAGCCTATATTCCTTAATACTAGAAATGTCATCTGATGTCGTTGGGCCTCATTGCGAACACATTCCATCAACACATGTTGTACGACTTCCACTACATCGCATAGATAAAGAAATTAAATAAAATGGTGATCCTGAACTTTTACGCCATCTAGCGGAGAAGTAACTTATTAATGTGCGAAGCGACGTGCACGAAGGCTGCTATGGTAATAGTTCCTACCGTAAAACACAGATGGCATTAGTAATGAAATGTCTCTAGCTAAAAGCTGATTTATTACCGTATGTTTTCTGTATTGTAATAAGGCGAAAAATGTATAAAAGGCCATAAAACAAACGCGATACATCATTAAGACAACCAGAATCGCGGCCCAAATATTTGAATCTACAAAATATCCAATCAATTATCGAACCTGCTCACAAAGTTTCAAGAGAAATGCGACCTGTAGAGAAGAACAGCCGGACATACCAAAATTATTTTTTTACAAGTTTTCTGTGTGATCTAGATCGATGTCAAATTTCATCAATGTCATGTCATGACTTTAGGTGGGTGGGAAATCCTATCTATACTATTTAACTAGTAGCATTTTTGTGGAGTCCGGTCTGTTCATGCTTGCAAGGGCATAGTAACTACCTAAATACTAGTGTTATTTTATTATCATTATTTTGACGAGAGACATCATTCTGTTCTTGACACGTTTTATTGTTATTGACCCTGTAAATCTCTGACAATATTACATTAATGATCCTTTTTTTCTGTTTTAACGCTTAGAAACAGTATACATCTCTATAAGAACATTAGAATAATTATTAATTGTCTTTGGATGCTCAGAGACATATATAGAGATATATATATACATCTCTGGGGTACTAAATTAATATCATAAACTTATTGTTAATTCGAATGTATTTGATAATATTTTACAATTTTGGATTTTTTTAGTTTTCATTAAGTGACATTTAGTTTGTTAACCATTTAGGTATTAATTGGTTAAAATCTGCAATTTTAAAATGATTATTGTGTAAGATTATTAATATTATTACTCCATGAGTTTCAAGATACAGGCTCAGCCTAGTTTGGGACTCACCAGATATCGCTTTCCTATTATGTAACAGTGTCTTTTTGTGTAATAAAGTTATTCTTATTCTTATTCTTATTATATTGTAGAATACCATTTGACATGCAAAAGTGCCCTTGTGGCCTATTTGCAGAATAAATAATTGATTTTGATTTTGAATTGATTATATGGGCCCTGTAACAGGAGCAAATATTCAAAAGGACGCTTCCTTAGAGCATCTGCAGTGCCCAATTTTTTTTATTTTTTTTTCATTCGGACAAATTTTCATCGAAAGTTATGACCTCCAAGTAATGTATCTTGGCATGACGAGAGCGTAGCACAACAGTCGCATCACATTTTGAGTTAACATCATGTAATGAGTCCCCGTGGATCGTTCAGTCGGAGAGTCTGGGCGTGTTCACCGGTGTCTGGAGCCAATCCTGTGCCGCGAACATCCTCACCACCAGATTCGTCTTGACTGCTGCTCATTGCTACGCTGGACTGTAAGTAATACTCGAGACATTATACTGAGTAAATGCGAGACGAACCATGCCGCTAACCTCGATATTACGCCTGTCCAATCAGCCAAAAATATTTGACCAATTATCGTTATTCGTTGATTTTCTTATTCATTAGTTAGACGGTGACAGTAACACCCGAGGCACTTAGTGATTTTAGATAATATCTACAAGGAGAAACAAAGGTGGTCAGTCAATCTTGCCAAACTTGCATCAATTTCCGTCATATTTCTCAAACTAATTAGACACTGTACTTATTAAAATAAATCAATAAAAATAAATAAATAGCATTTTTGTCTTCAAAATATATATTTATGATATTTTTATTTAATAATTTTAAGGGTTTTTAAAATAAAAAAGTTAGGTACTTATATCACTCCACAGGCCCTAGCACGATATGTATTATCGTCACGTTTTACGGCGAAAATGTACAGAAACGGCACGTAAAACATAACGATAAAACGTATCGTGCTAGCTGGGCAGAAGAGTAAAAAATACAGGGTAGATACGGAAATATCTTGAAGAAAAAAAAATTTAAAACATTCAATTAAAAACACTTGGAAATAATTGCTCACAAGCTTAATAATCTATCGTTTATTTTTTTTCTCCTGTTACAGAGCCCATCCTGTATATACGAGTAGGTATTCATTTTGTAAGTGAGTCATTAAATGGGCTCTAACGATTTTGCGCATATCAGGGGTTTACGGTGATGAGAAACGAACTACCTACCCTACCTAATAGGTGTCTTTTCCAGGAAAGTACACTTTCAAAGATTTGGATTTATTTCCTTTTGAGCTACAGAACCAATGATGTACTCGTAATATAAAAAATATGTAAAGATATGTCATAACTAATGTTATAACGACCGCTTTAGCCTAGTTGGTAGTGACCCTGCCTACGAAGCAAGAGGTCCTGGGTTCGAATCCCGGTAAGGGCATTTATTTGTGTGATGAGCACGAATATTTGTTCCTGAGTCATGGATGTTTTCTATGTATTTAAGTATTTATTTCTCTATATAAGTATGTATATCGTCGTCTTGTACCCATAGTACAAGCTTTGCTTAGTTTGGGACTAGGTTGATTTGTGTAAGATTGTCCAAAATATTTATTTATTATTATTCTTTCCCGCTCACGGGACAATGATGTCCCGGACCTTTGGGAGGCGTGCGTGGGGCTAGGTACCTACAAAGTACCAACTGAGCCAACACGTAGAGGCCCTTTTGACAATTGTGTGTTCCCGATAGGTACGTGTGGCGTAGACTCCGGCCGCGGCTGCTAGCCGAGCCGCGCGGGCGCACCAACCTGCTTGGTAGGGCACCGATGACGCGAGCAGCGCGTACCCTCAATCTCATAGCGGAAAATATTGATTTGTTTTCGTGTTCTCTTAATGAATTCACAAAGGCAGCATTGCTCGTAATATGTTATAAGAGTACTACGTAAAAAAAATGTTATAGGTATTATAAAATAGTTACACTGTTGTCTTAGGTTCGATGCCTGTAAAAATAGTTGTAAGTGTGGATAATAATAAATAAATAAATAAATAAAATTTAATGAAATGCAAGGAGTACACCGAGCGGATGCTGTCCCTGCCCGTGTCATGGGACGCACACAGAGACAGCACCCGCTGGGGTGTATAGGGACTATTGCTGGTTGATGGAATCTAAAGAAAACGGGTTATTGGATGAAAATGATGGACTAGTGGCTGGGCTATTGGGTGAAACATCGGACGCCTGCCTAATAAACTGTCTCATTTTTTATCTCTGGCAGACGGTGACTCGCCAACTGCTAGATGGGCCCCTATTAATAGCGACATTAAAAAATGGCCTAAGGGCAACACCAGTCAGAGCGGCTGGGGGGGTAGAGAGGTGGCACTGGACTTTAAACATATAGCCAACTCGCCACTTAGGTGTCCACATCTACCCTCGAGCAACAGCTCTTGCGACTCCACTCTGGACAGCCAGTTAAGGCAAGCCAGAGGTGGGGGGCCTGTCCAACCAACCACCCGATCGGCTCAGCCTGACCACAGGACACCCCCAGGAGCACTCAGGTACGTAGGGTCGCTACTCCCTAACAGCCCGCCACAAGCTGCCTTACGTTGACTGATTGCACCAGAAATCTGGTGGGCGATGGGGCCGTCACATCCCTACGCCATTTATTATTATTATTATTAACTGTTATAAGCGCTCCAAAAGTGGCACACTAAAACCTTGTTAACTGACACGGCTTGCCATAGTTTCGCGTCGTCAATGGAAACGTAGGTATATGTTGTCAGAATTTGGTGGCCATTTTTAAACACGGAATGTCGTATAAACAACGTAGATATCTACCTCTTTTTAAGGTTCCGTACTCAAAGAGTAAAACCCTATTACTAAGACTTCGCTGTCCTTCGTTGTCTGTCTGTCTGTCTGTTCGTCTGTCACCAGGCCTTATCTCTTGAACCGTGATAGTTAAAGAGTTGAAATTTTCACAGATGATGTATTTCTGTTGCCGCTATAACAACAAATAAGTACTAAAAAACAGAATAAACAAAATTATTTATTTGTTTTTTTTCATACAACATACGTGATTTTTTGCCGTTTTTATAGATAATGGTACGCAACCCTTCTTGCGCGAGTCATGATTAAAGGTTTGACTTTCATAATGATATCTGTGCCTTACCTGTGCCAAGACCTTGATTTTAGGACTTCTGTAAGATCTGCAGTCTGAAAATACAGTAAAAATCGATTTCCAGGAGGTGGGAAAAATATAGTCGATCAAAAAGTACCCGTGTAAGAGTGAAGACGCAATTTTTTATATTTTTGTTTATCTTATATTTCAACGTAATCTCCTTTTAGGTCCCTACACTTCCCAAAGTTTGGGCCACTACATTAATCCCTCCAAAAAATAAGATTTGTCAAACTCTTCAAAATAAGCTTCTGTCTCGGTGATAAGCTCCTCGTTCGAGCTGATTTTTTTCCCCAAGCCATATTTTCAAATTTGGGAACAGAAAAAAGTCGCAGGGAGCCAGATCGGGCGATTAAGGTGGGTCTGGCAGCAATTCATAGCGCAGTTCCTCCAGTTTCGCAGCGACTACTCCGGATGAATGTGATGGAGCGTTGTCGTGGTGAAATAACCCTTTTTTCTTTGCCAAGTGAGGCCGTGTCTCCTTTAATTTCCTGACGAAGCGGTCTAATAATACACTATAGTAGTGTCCCATGATTGTTTTTCCTTTCTGCAAAAAGTCCATGTCAATTATTCCCTTCGAATCCCAAAAAATAGTGGCTGATGGGACGCTCTTTGCCTTTTTCTGAGGATTCATTAGAAAAAATCCAATCTTTGGACTGTCGTCTTTCTGGCGTATAATAATGTATCCAGGTTTTATCAACGACTAGACGAAAAAACTCCTGCGAATTTCGCTTAACGAGGTCCAAACTCTGCTTCCACATTGACAGTCG
The DNA here is from genome assembly GCA_963854355.1 of Epinotia brunnichana. Lineage (NCBI taxonomy): Eukaryota > Metazoa > Arthropoda > Insecta > Lepidoptera > Tortricidae > Epinotia > Epinotia brunnichana. The sequence goes on along the minus strand of OY977936.1, from coordinate 19,821,734 downwards.
TATCCGCTTGTTTTCATCCGTGAGCAATCGCGGCACCCATCGGGCCGACACCTTTTTCATGTGCAAGTTATCATGTAATATATTGATTACCGTTCCGTACGACACACCTACAGCCTCTGCTAAAATAAAAGATAAGGAGCATTAATTCCTAGTTTAGGTTGGTTTAGTTTATTTATTTATAGGTACTAGCGCACTAAAAATGGCGCGTGACGGCGGTGCGTACGCGCATCTATTTGCGCGCACTGATTCACGGCGCATCCCGCGTATTTATACACTGCACGATGCCGATTACACATTCGATTAACACTTTAACTTAGTAAAATTATAACTAGGTATGTATAATTTAACTTATCCTTGGTCTTCCCCTTCTTCGCTTGCCTTCTACCTTTCCTTCCATGATGTTATTAATAAAAGCGTCATGTCGTATTAAGGTGACCAATCATTTTCCCTCTCCTATTCTCTATCGTTTTTATCAGTTTTCTTTTCTCTACCACTCTTCTCAGCACTTCTTCATTTGTGATTTTTTTTTCTGTCCAGCTAATTTTCTTCATTCTACGCCAACGCCACATTTCCAATGCTTCCAAATATTCTTTATCTCTTTGAGTCATGGTCTCATGGTCCACGCTTCACACCCTTATAACGCTATGCTCCATATAAGAGAAAACAAATAAAAGAACAAGTAGCAGTCACGTCGTATAAAGAGGTCAAGGAGGCGGCCCTAGATAGAGTCAGATGGAGGGAGCTACACCGACAAGAGTCTAACTTGATGATGATGTATAATTTGATTGCTTATACTCGTACGTATTGCAAAGAACGCAGGCAAACCCGTGGGATAAAATATAGTAACCGTTCAGAAAGTCCATTCTACACGCAGGTGAAAGATTTTTTGGAATCGGATAAGCAGGATATTACCACAAACATACAAACTTACCAATATATAATCTCACAAACTTCTCATCTTTATAATATTAGCTTAGATAAGGACCACAAGCGGCCAAATTGATGACTGCCTAGACATAAGCATTCGTCTCTTGCTACTCTTACTAACTAGCAAATATGGATGTGCGAGAGGGACAAATCCTTTAAGTACATATGTCCGACATAAGTAACGTAATCATGCTAGCTAGGCATGCACGTGCCGAGGGGCGGGAACCAACGTCGTGGTCTGATATCGTGAAGGTTTTTGTGGCTATATGCAACGGCTGCCCACAAGGCTTACTTACCTACTCTCTGGAGACGGACAGTTTTGGTTATGATTCTCCACAATAATATACCCAGGAAGAAGATGATGACAATAGTTAAACCTACTACTAAACGCATCAGATAGGACTGGGTAAACTAAGACTATGCCGAATGTAGGTAGATTTTTCTTTCTAGCATGTATGCTACTTACTTTAGCAGGTATTATGAAGTTAGAGAGGGCTCATATTTGAAGCAACCCAACTGTGGAAGGGCCTTCGACCTAACATAAGGCCGAAGCTTTAATAACACAATACAAAATTACTTGTAGTCAATAATAATATTTGTTGCAGTGTAGATATGTGGTTCCTATTTTGTTTCTGCAATGGTGGTGAGAGCCAACCACTTTTGATGAAAAACGTCAATAAAACAGCGATAAATTTTTGGTTCTTATACTATATTTACTCTATGAGCTGAAGAACTGCTCTGTGAACTGTAAAACTCGCAAGCTTGTCGTCTATTCTATATCTATCTTCTATCTATATTAATAAAATAAAGTTGTGTTAGCTCCTTTGCTTATAACTCGAGAACGGCTGAACCGATTTTGATGATTGTAGATTTGTTGGATTTCTCTTCGCCTCGAATAGCAGAATAGCTTTAAAAAAATTGAAAAATTAAGTTTTTTTTTCATGCATTTTGTACGGCGGAACATAGTTCGCGGGGTCAGCTATTTTGAATAAAACTCTTTATTTTATTTTGATATAATATGAATCGAAAAAAAAATCTACAATAAATATTGAACAACGAAAAATAAAAAGAATCTTGACCCAAGCTGAAGCAGAAAACATCGTTCACTTCGCTCCATCGTTATTTTTTTTAAACAGCAAAACTAAGTAGAAACAATTTTTTTCGTGAATTTATTTTTAGCTTTAACTAGTCATTTTTTTACTCTTACCTTATCATTAAATAGGCGTTTACCTAACTAACTGTCGTTAACTGTAAGTAACTTATGTAGTTATGTGATGTATGCCTCCAACCAACGAGATGTTTGGCCAGTGAAATACACAGTTTCATCACAAGACTCTCAAGTGAGGACAGAGCAGAGCCGCCGGCGCCAGGTTATTTCGAACCGGACCCACGTGCATTAATCAACCAAATGCACAATTTAATCACGACTGACGAGCATAAAGCATTTGACGTCCCACAGTGGACACCGCGGAATGTACTAAATATAATGACCTGATAATGCGGATTGCAATGGAAATAGACAGGTGCATTCGGATCCAGGCTTATTTTGCACTTACTGGTGATATCCAGATAATTATACTTTAAAATAAGTAATTTCCTATACTTTAAAAGCGCGTTTATTACTTCGATACGTGTATTTAATGTCTTACTCTTATCTTCTCTTGTCTTTATCTTAATGTACTATTGTATTAAGATGTTAGATGGTAATACATTCAAGTCTACGTTAAAAAAACTTCTCATGGACAATGTATTTTACAATTTAAATGATCTTTTTGAGTACCAGCAGCGCATAAATTAGAATAGGTATATATCCAGTCAGCGCACATTATTTTTAAACTTTAATTTTAAGGGAGCATATTGTACGCTCGGAACGAGCAACTGTTGTTACTTTTATATATATTTTAACACCTGTATATACACAGTTTACAATCAATAAATACTTTACTTTACTTTAATTTATTTATGTTATGAATGTTTACATTTTAAGCGAAAATGCGCTACTGTTTATAAAATTCTCAAAACTGCCTATATTGAGATATTCAAGAATCGACTATTGAAAATATGATGGCCAAGCCGCGTTTACGCACACGCGTACGCGTATAACGTCGCGCGCTCTTGTCATTTTGTCATTTTGTTTGGAAATCCATAGCGTTTGCCAAGCGCATGCGTTTACGCGGCCTTGGGATGTTTCGACGACCTCTTCAAGCGTAACCAAAGAAGAAAGTAGGGTAGGGTAGGGGGAACATTAACACATTTAAAAACACACCGAATGGTGGGATCACTATGAAATTAATATGAGTATAAGTATCATATTCTAATAAACAAACATGGTCAATTTTATCTAAACACGATGAACACCTAATTAATCAGTAATAAATATGCCTATGCAGTATTCGATGACAACTGTTCTTATGAATCAAGTGACAGAAAAAGTAAGAGTAAGTACAAAGATACAAAAAAAAAACACAAAACGTATACAATTAAAACGCAATGAGTAGTCTGTTTTTTATACCGAAATTGTGGGGCAAATACCTACCCCGCTATTCTGTTACTTGTTTTCACCTCACCTCACTGTTCGTTCACCCACAAATATATCTTGATGCCGCGATCCGTAGTAACCAAGCGTAGAGTAGTACCCAACTGATATGGCGCGCGGATTAAGTAAAGCCTTTCGGTCAACGAATTAAGCGCTTTGACGCGCGCCATATCAGTTGGGTACTACTGCCCCCCTATTCTCTAACTTGTACTAAGCTCACCTCAACGCTCACCCACAATTATACGTTGACACCGCGATGCGTAGTGATTAAGCGTAGGTAGAGGTCTAGTTTCGTAACGGGTGACCGGCGGGGTGAGCCGCATTACCGCGTAGCGAATAACAGTCCATGTTCTCGTTAGGCGTGACGGGTGAGGTGAGCATTAGCGCGTTCCAAATAACAGCCCTGTTGCCTAGTTGCCTAGATGCCCTCTAAGCATTTAACATATGCCTTTTGAGGTATTGTGCATTTCATTTACGAAGGCGGGATTCCACTTGAGACGGTCATTAGCGATAACAATAGCCTTAGAGATACCGAAAAAAAACTAGCAAGACCCTTTTGCGGCGTGGTGTTTTACACGCAACTTAATAGTCTTGATCGTTTTTGAAGTTAACAATATTTATACCTACAAATATACATGTAAAACCTCAAGTTCGGAAGAAAATATTTCAGAAAGTGAATCCTATATATTTTTAACCGACTTCAAAAAAAGGAGGAGGTTCTCAATTCGGATGTATTTTTTTTTTTTTTTTAATGTTTGTTACCTCAGAACTCCGTCATTTATGAACCGATTCGTACAATTCTTTTTTTAACTGAAAGTATATGCTTCCAGATTGGTCCCATTGTTTCCAAAGTTTAATATTTCCACCTGTTAAATTAAATAGTCAACCACTGCGTATAGTTGAGCAGTTTAAATATTTGGGGCATTTGGTGACCACAGACCTTAAAGATGACGCAGATATTGAGCGCGAGCGCAGAGCGCTGTCCGTTCGAGCGAATATGATAGCCCGCAGGTTTGCTAACTGCTCAAAAGAAGTAAAACTTTCTCTTTTTAAAGCTTACTGTACTACCTTCTATACAGGCAGCCTGTGGGCAGATTATACATATAAACGGTATAGCGCTCTGCGCGTGCAGTTTAATAATGCGTTCAGGGTGCTGATGGGGCTGCCCAGATTCTGTAGCGCATCAGGGATGTTTGCAGAAGCGCGGGTAGACTGCTTCTACGCCACTATGCGCAAGCGAGCTACATCCCTGGTGCGCAGAGTGCGGGCTAGCTCCAACAGCATTCTGAGCATGATAGCGGACAGGATCGATGGCCTGTACATGAACAACTGCTGCATGATACATGCACGCAGAAATCTCCACTTGTAATAAATCTCTAAATTAAAAAAAAAATCAGCCAGTTTGAAACTAAGCTTTGCGCGGTTCGAATGTTCTCAGCATCCCATGAACGGAAATATATGAAACATTTTATATAGGTACATTATTATTCTAGCTGCAACTTAGGATAGTTTTTATCCGACTGCGACAGTTAATTAATTTTCCGAAATATACGACTTCATTTAATTTTTCATTTATTTTTATTGAAATCAAACGCTGCTCCAACTGTCAGCAATAAGAACCGTCAAATTTTCGTCAAAATGGCGGAATTGCTTTGCCTTTCACTTATTAATAATTTAAATCCCGTCTACGATAGACCTTTACGAGACAAATGTTAAAATATAAACCATAAAAAAATATTCGATTCTGATATGAGAACTTATATGCGCAAATGTCGTTTTATGTCGTAATTTCAATAAATGAAATCAACAAATTTGAACAATATAATTAACACGAATTTGTTTTTTTTGAATGACAACGCGCTCGGCGCATTCAGCCAAAGTACCTGCGGCGCTGCCACGAAAACCGATACTCAATGTTCATATATTTGCATCCCTGTCACTCGAGTATGGTTAGTGCGATAGAGATAGAGATACCCGAATATTTTCGAATTCCGAAGTTCGTGGTTATAGCTCAGGAATCGAAAATATGGTAAATAATCATAATGTATTTTCTCGAAAAAGAATTTAAAATAAATATAGTCAAATGGAGAAAAAAACAAAGCAAGAGGTTATATAGGTAATGATTAAGTTATAAGAGTCCAAAGTTTTAAGAGGGGGTATGTTCTGTCCCTTTTCCGCAAAACGCACCTTCATATGAAACGATTGTTTTTTACTATGACGCTCGAGTATATTGACGTCACAGTCCCTCATCGTTTTCTCACTCTAACAAGCGACATTAAAACGGATGTAGCTTCATAATTTTTTGAGATATTTGAATGGGAGTTTCATTATCTTCTATCTATTTATACCTAATAAATGCCTATGTCCTGACTGACTTATTCACTCAATCACTCACTCACTCACTCATCAACGCACAGCCGAAACTACTACTCTTAGAGAGTTGATTTTTGCACAGTATGTTGCTTTTATAACGTGGGCTAGGGATAAAAAGGGATTTTTGAAAATTCTACCCCTAAGGGGGTAAAATGGGGGTGCAAAGTTTGTATGGGAGAACCTTTTTTTTTTGAGCTATAGACTTAAACTTTGTAGAAAAATTAGTTATTAGAATACAAATGAAACACTTTCAGCGTTTTGGAAAATTCCACCCCTACGGGGGTAAAATAGGGGTGCAAGGTTTGTATGGGGGAAACATTTTTTTTTTAAATAGAGACTTAAAACTTTGTAGAAAGATCAGTCATTAGAATACAAATAAAGAACTTTCAGGGTTTTAGAAAATTCTACCCCTAAAGGGGTAAAATAGAGTGCAAAGTTTGTATGGGAAAAACTACTTTTTTTTAAATAGAGACTTAAAACTTTGTAGAGAAATTATTCATTAGAATACAAATAAAGTACCTAGATTCAGTGTTTTAAAAAATCTACCCCTAAGGGGGTAAAATAGGGGTGCAAATTTTGTATGGGGGAAACAATATTTTTTTTAAATAGAGACTTAAAACTTTGTAGAAAGATTAGTCATCAGAATACAAATTAAGTACTTTCAGCGTTTTAGAAAATTCCACCCCTAAAAATAGGGGGCTAAAATAGGGGTGCAAAGTTTGTATGTGAGAAACTATTTTTTTTAGCTAGAGTCCTAAAACTTTGTAGAAAGATTATTTAAATACAAAGAAAGTACTTTCAGTGTTTTGGAAAATTTCACCCCTAAGGGGGTAAAATAGGGTGCAAAGTTTGTATGGGAAAAACATATTTTTTTTTAATAGAGACTTAAAATTTTGACGAAAAATTACTTATTAGAACATGAAAAATACTACATTCGGCGTTTTACAAAAATCATTCCCTAAGGGGGTTAAAAAAGGGTGCAAGGTTTGTATGGGGAACACTTTTTCTGAGCTAGACACTTAAAACTTTGTAGAAAGATTACTTATAAAAATACAAAAAAAAAGACTTTCAGCGTTTTGAAAAAATCTATCCCTAAGGGGGATAAAAAGGGGTGCAAAGTTTTTATCAGGGAAAGTTTATGTTTTTGAGTTAGAGACTTGAAACTTTGTAGATAGATTACTTATTGAAATACAAAAAAAGAACACAAATCGTTTTAGAAAATTCCACCCCTAATAGGGTTAAAAATGAGAGCAAGCTTTGCATGGGCAACACTTTTTTTTGAGTTAGACTTAAAACTTTGCAAAAAGATTACTTATTAGAATACTAAAAAAGAACTTTCAGCGTTTTAGAAAACTCCATCCCTAAGGGGATCCTTAAGATCCTTAAGAAGGGTAGCCAGTGCTGTGTGGGAAAAACTTTTTTTTTACTAGACTTAAAACTATTCAAAATGTTACTTATTAAAATTAATAATAAAGTACTTTCAGAGTTTTAGAAAATTCCACCCCTAAGGGGGTTAAGAAAGCTTTGTATGGGCAACACTTTTTTTGAGCTAGAGACTTAAAAGTTTACGAAAAAAGTTCTTTCAGCGATTAGAAAAATTCAACCTCTAAGGGGGTTTAAAAGGGGGTTCAAATTTTAAATGGCGAGCAATAAAATTTTAAAGTGTGAGTAAGAGATTTTTAACTTCGGTCTTATTCTGTACGTTAAAAGACTACAAAACTGATTTCAGAGTTTTTCCAAATTCATCCCCTAAGAGTGTTAAAATTGGTTCAAAGTTTGAGTATTTCAAGGCATTTTTAAAGTATGAGATTTTTAACTTTGGTTTTAGACTGTTTGTTCACAAACTAGAAAATGAACATCAACTTTTTTTTTAATTATCCCCTAAAAGAGGGTTCAAATTTTGTATTGAGAGAAATCATTTTCTAAGACGATAAAAAGTTCTACGCGGACGAAGTCGCGGGCAACAGCTAGTAAATAATAAAAATGATAATAATGATGTTAATAATATAATGTACTAACACTAGTCTAATAAGTAATACAATTGTTACTAACACCATGATCCCATGTTGGTCGTAAATAAAGTATTTATTATTATTATTATTATTAAAACCCCAGTTGGATGATGGGAACCATGAGGAATTGAGGAAACTCCTCAAATATATTAGGCACGTGTTAGGATATAGTACTTTCTACTAACAATGCATGACCCAACGATTTGATCGATGTAATTTTTCATTCTACCTACAAATTTCGACAGCAAATAAATATTCCGATTTAACGTTCAATGGCTGTACTAGTTTATGTTAATGATTTATAAAAGTCTATGAAGATCATGTATAAATTAATAATTTCCTTTATATTTTCATACATAATTATTGTGCTAATAATATTTCATATAATGTCTACTAATGCTAGACTAGTAGTGTCACAGTGATCTTGATTGTTAACACATTTACTTCAAGTTTACATTTAAGTCGTCGTAAAATTATTCCAATGCAAATAATAATTATTTATTATATTTTTCAATAATAAATTATGATTTGCGAGTTAGCTTTAAGTAATAGTATTTTAAACAGAAACTGTATTGGTGCTGCCACGCCTGTTCTTTGTTCTGTTGCTAATAAAAGGGCTGGGAGCTCAGTGACAGCCACATTCAGTTGGAGACTAGCAACGAGCTAACAGCAGGTATGATGGCACTTCTATTGCTCTATTGTATTATACCTGAATATTTTATTTTGAAATTATTTTGTGTTTTTAATTTAATATGGAGTAAAATAAAATGATAAAATGAAATGGCTTTAGTATTGTTGGATATTTAAATTACTGGATGCTTATTGGCTTGCTCTGCTTGTTCTTCTTATAACGTATATACCTGGTTTATTGGTTAAAGTGTCAAATTGAATATATTTGATTTGGTACAATATCATGGTTACTCCATATTGATATTTTATCTTTACTGTTAGAAACCAGGTATGTACGATACTAATACAACATGAGATTTCAGTGTGTTCCGACCTTTTACAATTCAATCAACCTGATTAAATAAAATAATAAACTTCTAGTTGGTTTTCTTCATTTCATAACAAGTGACCTTAAAAAGGATTACCGAGTTTATTTAGTACCTTTTGTGTATTTACCCTTACCCTTGATAAATTAGGTTTCAGTATATAAAGTTAAACGAATAATTACACAGTTACGGTTATTTGTATTAATTCACAATGTCTCACGAACATTTAAATTCGAGTAGGTATATAAAGTTACTTATTATCTGACCGTAGCAGCAGTAATCCTTCCTTGTTTACTTTGTATTATCTTCAAAAGGATTTCAAAGTTATATTAGCTAGCTAGTACTTTATTGTTTCTTATTTACTTAACAACTTTCAATCTAAGAAGGATTTCGGAGTATATTCTATGTGGTGTTCATGTAGGTTGGACAATTATATAATAACTTGTCATTGTGTTACCTTCTGTAAAACCCAAAAAGTTAAGTACCAGAACATTACTTATTAATACGTTAATAATTGCATCTCTTAAATGTTATCTCAATTTATATATTTATAAATTAATTTAACACACGCATGTAGTAATTTCGGTATTTTCTATTATAACTCGTGTATTTACACCCGGAAATCATAAATTTGGTGAAGTGGAAGTGATGATGAAGACCACAGATGGCTTGTGGAACTTCTCAATGATGTACTTCAAACTATATAAGTACGTCACAGATTCTGATATTATTCCGTTGAAATAGCAAACAATGAAGTGCCAAAGGTAATTCTGAGATCCTTGAGGAATCGACGGAAGTCCTCAAATATTATCGGCCCACATACAGCGATTTGGTTAATTGGTCTAAAAATTAACGCTTTTGTTCTTGAAAATCAGTTCATGTGGTAACTTGGAAAAAAAATGTGGAAATGTTAATGTGGCTTGGCGGAGTACTGAATTGAAGTCGGTTAAAACTTTGTTTTGAAAGTAAATTATATGAAATGTTGTCCAACGTTTTTATAATAAAAATATCTGTGACAAATAATTTAGCTATTTATATTACCTAATAGGTAAAACGATTGATGTTATATTGTTAAATTAATATAATTGTACCAAAACAAGAACATTAAACAATATTGTACGCAACGAAAAATTATTTTTTTTAAGTATCAAGATGTCGCGCTTTCGTTTTATGCAGCTGGGACCAACACGTGCCAATTTGAAGTGCTCAGGTATAAAACAACTTATACTAAAACAATTTGACAACAAAATACAAACATTATGAGCTTCATTGTTAAGTTTCAAGTGGAATCCCGCCTTCGCAAATGAAACGCAGTATAGACTGATGGGTTCGCCTAGCCATGACAATAGGATAGGCGACAGTCGGCCGACGAGGCGACGGCGACAGTTTGACAATAACGAACACGCCTGTACTTAATTGATGGTATAATTAAGTACTACAGTCGGTTGCAGTTAGAAACTGTGATTGTTTGAACAATTTCTTTTAATATAACGATGTATTCATTCATATACCGAACATTACGAAAAAAATAATTTATGAAATATTTTCGAGGTTTTGATAAGGTATTTAAAAATGAACCAACTCGCATTATATGTATAACTAGCTGTTGCCCGCGACTTCATCCGCGTAGAACTTGATACCACTTTAGAAAAAATATTGCAAACCAAAGTCTACCATCTTAAGGGATGATTTCCGAGGCAAAAACTATTCTATATCCTTCGAAGGGTCTCAAATTATCTCTATACCAAATTTCATCTACATGGATTTTATCCAAACTTTCACCCCCTATTTCATCCCCTTAGGGAATGATTTTCGGAATAAAAACTATCTAATGTCATTCTTCGGGACTCACACTACCTTTATACCAAATTTCATCTAAACGGGATCCATCCAAATTTTCACCCCCCATTGCACCCCCTTAGGGAGTGATTTCCGTAATTAAAACTATCCTTTGTCCTTTCCCAGGACTCAAACTATCTCTATACCAAATTGTATTAAAATGGGTTCCATCCGAATTTTCACCCCTAATTTCACCCCCTTAGGGGACTTAACCTATATCTACACCAAATTTCATCAAAATAGATTACATCCTAATTTTCACCCCCCCCCTCCTTTAACCTCCTTAGGGGATGATTTCCGGGATACGTCCTTCCCCGGGACTCAAACTATTTATATACTAAATTTCATCTAAATCGGTGCAGCGGTAACTCCATACAAATTTCCACCCCCAATTTCAGCCCCTCAGATATAAAAACTACCCTATGTCCTTTCTCGGGGCTCAAACTATCTGTATACCAAATTTCATCTAAATCGGTTCAGCGGTTTAGGCGTGAAGAGGTAACAGACAGACAGACAGACACACTTTCGCATTTATAATATTAGTATGGATATGGAAGTATGGATAGTATGGATTCTTTCCGCTTGTCTTCCAAATAAAGGTGTAGCTGTAGATTCACTTCAAAAAAAAGAAGAAACGAAAAACTCATTCAAATATCTCAAAAAATTACGAAGCTACAACCGTTTTAATGTCGCTTGTTAGAGTGAGAAAACGATCAGGGACCGTGACGTCACGATCCTCGAGCGTCATAGTGAAAAACAATCGTTTCATTATAAAGGTGCGTTTTGCGGAAAAGAGACACAACAAACCCCCTCTTAAAACTTTGGACACTTATAACTACTAAGTTATTATCTTACCTATATTGCGTTGCGTTGCTATTTGCGTTGATTTCTTTTAAAAAAAAATACAACATTATGATTATTTAATTTAGTGTCTACATGCCTATTTTCGATAAGAAAAGATAAAATAAGATTTCCCTATTGTCAGAACTGTGTACTTTTAGTTGTTTTGGGTAAAATAAAGTCCAACAGCTTGCCCATTTTGGACGTACAATATTAAACTTAAAGCTAGTCAAATGTACTAAAACAATAACAACAATAGTATTTCCAAATAATTTTAACCATATTTACACATAAAATATTAATTTAGATCTATCCGACATCCGTATTTTCTTTTCAACCACGAACTTCGGAATTCAAAATATTCGGGTATCTCTATCTCTATCGCACTAACAAGTGACAGGAATGCAGATATACGAACTTCGAGTTTTGGTTTTCGTGGTTTGGCTGAATACGCAAAGAGCGCGCGCGCGTGCCATTAAAAAAAAACAAGTTTATATTGTTCGAATTTGTTGATACATTTGTTGAAATTACGCGTTAATACGACATTTGCGCATATAAGTTCGCATATCAATTTCGATTGATTTTGACGTTTCTTTTAGCTGACAGATGTGGCGGCGATATACTTTAAGAATAATAAATGAAAAATTAAATGAAGTCGTATATTACGGAAAATTAATTAATTGTTGCAGTCGGATAAAACCTATCCTAAGTTACAGCTAGAATAATAACGTACCTATAAAAAATGTTTTATATTTTTCCGTTCATGGGATGCTGAGAACACAACAAAGTACCAACACAAAGCTTAGTTTCAAACTGGCTAATTCTTTTTATTTAGAAATTTATTATAAGTGGAGATAACGAATTGGGGTAGACTCTACACAATAGCGTTTTTTCCTATTGGCCATTCTTCTCAACAGCAATAATTCTCCACATTCGTTAATCTTCACAGTCCTCATTTTTAGACGATAGCATTTACTCCTATTCGCAATCTACCTACTTAGCTACACACAACAGTGAGAAGTTATAATTAAGAGGCAGCAAAGGGCATATTTAATCCCTCTAATAGTTATACGTACCTACCCTTCAGTGGTGGAGCGCCCATACAAGCCGATTCCCACTGGCTTGCCTAAATTTGTTTTAGGCAAGCCTATAGGTATATACTCTACACTCTCTCATAACTTTTTTATTCTGGATTGCCCATCGAAAAGTTTCACGCGCCGCCACTGGTACCCTTACCTCACCGGACTTATCGAGAAACTAATTACGAGTAGAAGAGATTCAAGTGATTCATTTTAAAAAGGCAAATTACCTCGCTATTAAATTGCGCTATATTTTGCATGTGAGTGTAGATATTGTGTGAGTGTAGATATTGGCAAGGTCGCCACTCCGCCGCGCTGCGTGCGACTGCATGACTGCATTTTTGTTTAATTGTTATCGGCCTGCGCCCGCGCCACTTCTGTGCGACGCCGCGCCGACTAGTTCCGGAACGCAAGCCATTTAACAAATCAACACTATGTAGTGAAGAGGTGCTATAATCTAAATAAAACATTGTAAAAGATCGTAGGTATTTAAACTTTCGTGAGACATGTCTAAAATAGTACTAATACACTGGCCTGCAAAAGAAGGTATAACACTCACAAACGTGACGATAAATAAAACTGTTACACCTTCTTTTGCGGCAGGCGACATTTAATACGTGAATTTAATACGCCGAATATGTTGTTTATTCACGAAGATTAAACTAGACTTTAACCAACGTCCACAGCATAGTTATCAGTTAATAACAAAGTAAAATAAAAATAAACCGTTTCGAACAGAAACGTTTAAAAACTGCATATACCTACCTCGTGGATTTAGTAATTGTTCTGTAAAAGATTTTCAATCGTATGTATTTAATCATACGTAGGTATTTATATTAATAGTATCTGGGCGACCGAGCTCTGCTTGGGTGAAAATAGAAAAAAATACGGAGAAAACGACTAGGTATTTGCTCTTCTAATAGTACCTAATACCTATAGATAGGATATAGTGTACTAAATATCTAATGTAAAAGTCAACGCAAGAAGAATTCCATGCCCAACAAGGTCCAGTTTTCCCTCTGGGTTAACGTCAGATAGATGGCATGGCAGTCACTTCCGTAAAACGATTGCCTATGGGTTAACGACAGACAGATGGCATGGCAGTCACTTCCGTAAAACGATTGCCTATGGGTTAACGTTAGACAGATGGCATGGCAGTCACTTCCGTAAAACGATTGCCTATGGGTTAACGTCAGACAGATGGCATGGCAGTCACTTCCGTAAAACGATTGCCTATGGGTTAACGACAGATAGATGGCATGGCAGTCACTTCCGTAAAACGATTGCCTATGGGTTAACGTCAGACAGATGGCATGGCAGTCACTTCCGTAAAACGATTGCCTATGGGTTAACGTCAGACAGATGGCATGGCAGTCACTTCCGTAAAACGATTGCCTATGCCAAAACTTGGGCTGGTGCCGTTAGGCTCTTTTACCGTACAAAGAAAACGATAGGAGGATGATGATTTTGCTATAAGGTAAACGTCTGAGTTGAGTCCTCGACGCTGTACTAGTCAATAATAATTCATTTATTTATTCAACCAACTTGGATCATACAATTAAACCATACATACCATAAAAAATAAAAATACATGAGCAATGAGTACTTTATGTCAAAGTCAAAGCAATATGGGTTAAATTCGAACTAAGAGGATTTTTCGTCATTCTAATTTAAGCCACCATGTCACTTGACATAGAGTGCCCAATGCCCATGCCACATACTAGTAGATACAATACAACGTCGAGCACTCGGACGTTTAACTTACCTTCCGTATAACATTAGAGTACTACTTACTTTTTAAAGTGTCATATGGTAACCATTAAGGTAGTAGAAAAAAGGAACAGCAGCACTAAGAAAATACCTGATCGATACTTTTTTTTTATAAATAAATATTAGGGGACAATCTTACACAAATCGACCTAGTCCTATAGTCAGCTCAATAAGACTTGTGTTATGGGTACTAGACGACTATGTATTTAATTATTATAAATACTTAAATACACAGAAAACATCCAAGACTCAGAAACAAGATGATTTGCCCTTACCGGGATTCGAACCCCGGACCTTCAGCTTCGGATTAACCTGCATTTCTTGGATAACTAGGAATTATTTATAAACCACACGAAGCGTGTCCCATCACTAGCTTATTACTTCTTACGCTATTTGAAACTATGTGACAGCTAGTGATTTTTATTTATTGGGTCATTAAAAGACATATTTTAAAGTAATTGGCTGAATCAGGTGTTAATTGGAGAAAAATACGATTACTTTATAGAACGTATTCCGGTTATGAAGAGAGTATGTCTGGGAACCGGGTGCACTAATGATTCCTCGATCGAGAGGGCGTTAAAAGGAATCTTAGGAATCTTAAACAAGATAGTTTTTAAGCATGTAGATATTTACCGGATACTTGTAACTATAAGTAATCTAGTAATCTATAAAGGTCAATAGTTCAATACATGGCAGTTTTTATAATCTCCTTAGTTATTAGTATGCAGGTAGGTACAGTCGCCATCACATACATCGGAGCAAACAAGCACGTCACAAACATCGGAACAAACCTCTATTTTCAAGGCATTAGGGTGCATGTGCCGATATTTTTGAACACCTATAGTGTACCTATGTATGTGATGGCGACTGTACTAAATACACGAAACAGTGTTACTACGCGGTTTATTTAATGCCATCTAAAAGTTTACTAATGGTTCACTTGCCCACATAGGTTATCTTCAGTTTTAAGTCTGAACAACATAACCTAAATGCGTATTTGCCAAAAACATGGACATAGGATACTCTGGACAGGCTATGGTAATAATAATACCGCGAGCGAGCGCGACAGTGCTATACCAAACGCAATAAGTGTGACAGAAAGAGATATATCATTCGTTGACCTTGTCATAGTTCCACTTGTTTTTGTTGGGCACAACTGATTAAGTAAAGGTTGAACACGCCAAAACGAGGGCATATTAAATAGTCAATTAAAACATAATCAAGTACAATTAAAAATATATATATATAACATTGGCTTACACTACTATCGTACCTTTATAAACATACCGAAGTGTTTTAATTATGCTTTGAATACGCCATTGCCCTCACTTTGCGTCGGATGCGGCTCATCAAGGTTTGCACGGCATTGTCAGGGTACTTTTTACCAGCCCAAGTCCATGTTTTTTGCAAATCAGCCACGGAATTGATTTGCCCGCCCTTCTTTTTAATATCCCTTTCATTATGGACCAATATTTCTTGATAGGCCTGAGTTCAGGGCAATTAGGAGGATTGCAGTTTTTAGGTAGGTACCACAGCAACACCATTCTGTTTGTACCAGTCTGACACAGCTTTGGCATAGGGGCAGCTTGCAAGATCAGGCCAAAACAATGGTTGCGAATTATGATTTCTTAGAAAGGGTAAAAGTCGCTTCTCCAAACATTCTTTTTTGTAAATTTCACTGTTTACAGTGCCTGTAGTGATAAATGATCGACTTTTTTTACCGCAGCTGCAAACAGCTTGCCAAAGCAAGTACTTTTTCGGAAACTTGGACCTCTTTTTTAACTAACAGTCCTCAGGAGCATTTTTGCGACTCGTACTAGTATAAAACTTCTGCCCTGGTATCTGTTTAAAGTCAGTTTTTATGTACGTTTCGTCGTCTAACACGATGCATTTAAATTTTGTTAAGAAATTGTCGTATAACTTTCTTGTCCTTCGTTTGGCCGTCAAATTCTGCTGAGCATTGCGGTCAGGTGCAGCTTGAGCCTTGTACGACCTTAACCCAGGTCTTGTCTTTACTTTTTGTACATAAGATTGTGACATTTGTACCTTTTTAGCGACATCGCGAGACGAGATCTTCGGATTTGTGTTAAAAAGCTATAAAACTCTGGCTTTTTTTTTTTGTGTCTTATGCCTTGCTTTCCGCCAGTACCTGGCTTCCGTTCTACAGTCAACCGTTCCCGGAACTTTTTTAAAACAGAACAAACAGTGGATTGTGGATATTTCAATAACTTTGCTAGTGCTCTGTAGCTTAGAAGGGGATTTTCAGTGTGCTTGAGCAAAATCATTTCACGCTGCTGAAGTTCAGGGCTCTCCATCGTGAAAACGAATGTATGAAGTGATATGCTGTTATAATATTTTTGGTTCATCATACTATGGAGTTAATAAATATATAACTAAATAGTTTGTATAGTCGTAAATTAAAAAAATATAAGTACATATGTATGCCCACGTTTTGGCGTGTTCAACCTTTATGAAGTTGTGCCCAACATACTATTACCCGTCCAAATTAAGAAGGTTGTTAGCTGCATACTCGTAGGAGCCTTTCCGTCCCTCATTGTGGCATCACGTATAGCATGTCCAGAGTATCCTATGTCCATGGCCAAAAACCTTTTATTTTAATGCTTCAAACCGATTTGATCTATCGCGGACTAATTTCTCAAATCAAGGCCTTATATGTCCGTTAATTTAAACCTGTGAATGATTTCGAAAATATTATTGAACGAGGGAGTGACCCGAACGAACTTCTCCGTTTCAGCTTGGGGGAAAATTATCTCTACAGGTCACATTTCTCAAGCGATTCTCGTGAAGTTTTGAGTGGAGATTCAATAATTATATTTTTTTTTTGTTGATTAAGTTTTGTTTTTTTTTAAACCCGGCTCGCAACTTCAACATCTCACAGAGCCACTAGTACTTTTATTTAGTATTTCCCATTTCCCATTCTGTGTAACTCAAGTGTGAGTAGGTAACAGAAGATTTCAAAACATTATCTCTAGACAAAAATACATAAGGACATAATGGCCAAATATCCCAAAATAACCTTTGATGCGTTAAGATAATATGCGTCTACGTCAATGATGCGATACAGCCGTATTACCTAATATTTCATGTCTTGATGCAATATTACTAAAAACACTTTCTAAAACGGCACAGCAGCAGTCAAAGCAGATTTTATAACATGATAGTTATTAGTGTTTAGTGTTTTGGAAATAAAAATACAAGTAAACTTATTTTGAAGAAATTTGTTTTAAAAAAAAAAATTTTTTTTAATTAAAGCTGCTTGAAAATAATTGTTCACAAGCTTTTTTGCTCCTGTTACAGGGCTCACCCTGTACAACTGTGATGATTCCGGGAATGGAATAGCTGTCATATAAACTGACGTGTGTACAGTCACTGGCATAAATATATGATGGAACAAAGGCCGCTAAAATATCTGATGACAACTCTATTCCTAGAGCCGTAAGAGCGTGTCAGATATTTTTGCGGCCTTTGATTCATCATAATATTGATGCCGGTGACGTACGGCAAATGTGTCACCTCGAACCCTATTCTAATCGCAGTTTGATTCGACAAGACTGGTATCCGAGATAAAAAGTCTAATTAATATGAACCTGGGAATAAATAGTATAATATTCTTGTCTCGTAACCTAACCTATTTACTTACCTGAATCTTTAAGTGGCGTAATTGTAGCACGGTCGATTTCAATGATATGCTGATAGCTATAGCCCCGAACTTCGAAGTTCGGATATTTCCATCTCTATCGCACTTAGATTACTCGATACTCGAGTGACAGGGATGCATGTATACG
Source organism: Epinotia brunnichana (assembly GCA_963854355.1). Lineage (NCBI taxonomy): Eukaryota > Metazoa > Arthropoda > Insecta > Lepidoptera > Tortricidae > Epinotia > Epinotia brunnichana. The sequence goes on along the minus strand of OY977936.1, from coordinate 19,803,557 downwards.
AACTTCGAGTTTCGATTTTCGTGGTAGCGCCGCTGCTCTTCACCCACGCACTTGCGACATTTTAATAAAATATCATAATTATCATCAAAACAAATCGTTATTTCGGAATGGGCTACGTTCCGATTTCAGATAAACAAAAATGCAATTATTTTTTAAAAGAACTACGTTAAAAAGTAAAACTTGTGGTTTTGAAGCAGTAGCAAATATCAATTGTAATCAGCGTCTTTTCAAGAATTATTTAATGTTCTTATAGCTAGAATTTCAATTCATAAGAAGGTTTGTCATATGAATTGAAATATTGAAAAATAAGATGTGTATTTTTGAGATTGTTCGCAGCTCATATAAAAGTGTTAGCGCTTCAAAAACCGACCTTTTGCCTATCTGCTCGTCTTTAATCAGCATTTTTCCTGCTTGCCTAAGCACAGTATACTTCTGAGTACACTTAGATAAAAACTGGCTAAAGCTGTACCGAACAACAAAACGTTCGCACCTGGCTTTGGCCGGAACGACTTCTCGGTACATGCGATGTACCTCTTACAATTAATAGACATTATGATGCCCTTATAAGCAATTAGGTGTGCGTATACGCAACGTATCCGCATTCCTGCGCGGTTAGTTGGCTCTGACATATTTATGTACAGCCATCAGGCATCCCTCTGTTGGAAGAACTCTTTAATAAATTTCACTAATATAATGATAGTCACGTACAAAACCTCGTCTGTATTTGCTTCATCTCATTCATATCCCAATCAATGCGCGTCCAAAAATGCACACCGAGGGAGTACAAACTTGCATAAATAATATTGTATTTTCCATAATAGCCTATTTCTCAAAATAAAAAAGTAGGTAGTCGAAAGAAGTAAGAATAACATGCTAAGAATAATATATCTTTATTTTTTAACGATAAGTATAATAACAAATTAATATTATTCGGTATTTTCCTATATTTGTATTGCTAAATTTCATGATTCTAGTCCAATGGGAAATATCCAGTAAGTAGTAGGTTTAGATTCCTTTGCGAGTATCTATGTAGACACGCGGCAGCGTGTCCAGCCAAGTTGTTTTAGGATTATCTACTGAACTTGGCACCCATTTAGATCTCAATTCTTTTGTCGACGAAGTTGACAACCACGCACATTCTCAATATTGAACTTGGCTCCCATTTTCACATTAATATTTTTGGTGGTCTAAATTTACAGCATAAACAGCCGTATCTTTTGAATGTACTTATTCACTTAGAAGTTTGGTTAAATTTCACGCCATTAAAGAATCGCATATCGAAGTATTTGATATTAATTTTGACTTGATAAATGCACGCCTTCCTGAGAAAAAGAGTCGACAGACAGACGGAGAACGAATGCGTTTCCAAGCGATAAGCAAAACAAACAAACCGTTTTTAAGATACTTTAATTATCATATCTGTATTCCACTATATAGTCATACAACCTTACAACTATAATGAATTACCCTGTAATCCAATTATGCTGAGACCGCTAGCAATAATAATTACACACTGATTATATTTATTTACTTATAAATAACTAGCTGTTGCCCGCGACTTCGTCCGCGTAGAACTTATACTTAGAAAATATAATGCAAACGAACTTCTACTTACCATCTTAAGGGATGATTTCCGAGGCAAAAACTATTCTATATCCTTCGAAGGGTCTCAAATTATCTCTATACCAAATTTCATCTATTAGGTACATGGATTTTATCCAAACGTTCACCCCCTATTTCATACCCTTAGGGAATGATTTTCGGGATAAAAACCATCTAATGTCATTCTTCGGGACTCAAACGACCTTTATACCAAATTTCATCTAAACAGGATTCATCCAAATTTTCACCCCCCATTTCACCCCCTTAGGGAGTGATTTCCGGAATTAAAACTATCCTATGTCCTTTCCCAGGACTCAAGCTATCTCTATACCAAATTGTATTAAAATGGGTTCCATCCGATTTTTTATCCCTAATTTCTACCCCCTTAGGGGATGATTTCTGGGGTAAAAACTATCCCATGTCCTTTCCCAGGACTTAACCTATATCTACACCAAATTTCATCAAAATAGATTACATCCAAATTTTCACCCCCTTAGGGGATGATTTCCGGGATAAAACCTATTATATGTCCTTCCCCGGGACTCAAACTATCTGTATACCAAATTTCATCTAAATCGGTTCAGCGGTTAAGGCGTGATGAGGTAACAGACAGACAGACACACTTTCGCATTTATAATATTAATATCGAATTAGTATGGAAATAATGGAAATCGATTATTAGTATGGATAGGATGGGTTCTTCCCGCTTGTCTTCCAAATAGAGGTGTAGCTGTAGACTCACTTCAAAAGAAAGAAGAAACGAAAAACTCAGTCAAATATCTCAAAAAATTACGAAGCTACAACCGTTTTAATGTCGCTTGTTAGAGTGAGAAAACGATCAGGGACCGTGACGTCACGATCCTCGAGCGTCATAGTAAAAACAATCGTTTCATTATAAAGGTGCGTTTTGCGGAAAAGAGACGCAACAAACCCCCTCTTAAAACTTTACACACTTATAACTTAGTGATTACCTATACGAGTATAGCCTCTTGCGTTGTTTTTTTTCGAGTTAATACAACATTATGATTATTTTGTTTAGTGTCTACATCCCTATTTTCGATAAGATAAGATAAAATAAGATTTCTTTATTGTCAGAACTGTGTACATTTAGTTGTTTTGGGTAAAATAAAGTCCAACAGCTTGCCCATTTCGGACGTACAATATTAAACTTAAAGCTAGTCAAATATACTAAAACAATAACAACAATAGTATTTCCAAATAATTTTAACCATATTCACACATAAAATATTAATTTAGATCTATCCGACATCCGTATTTTCTTTTAAACCACGAACTTCGGAATTCGAAAATATTCGGGTATCTCTATCTCTATCGCACTAACAAATGACAGGAACTTCGAGACCTTCGAGTTTCGGTTTTCGTGGTTTGGCTGAATACGCAAAGAGCGCGCGCGCGTGCCATTCAAAAAAACCAAGTTTATATTGTTCGAATTTGTTGTTACATTTGTAGAAATTACGCCTTAATTCGACATTTGCGCATATAAGTTCGCATATCAAAATCGATTAATTTTATATTTGCTTTTGGTTTCTATGTGTCTCGTCAATGTATATCGTAGACGGGATTAAAATTATTAATAGGCGAAAGAAAGGCCAAGAAATTCCGCCATTTTGTCTGTAGTATTTCTTATTAGTCTGTGATTTTGACGTTTCTTTTAGCTGACAGATGTGGCGGCGATATACTTTAAGAATAATAAATGAAAAATTAAATGAAGTCGTATATTACGGAAAATAAATTAATTGTCGCAGTCGGATAAAAACTATCCTAAGTTGCAGCTGGAATAATATTGAACCTATATAAAATGTTTCATATTTTTCCGTCCATGGGATGCTGAGAACATTCGTACCACAGAAAGCTTAGTTTCGAACTGGCTGATTCTTTTTTTAATTTAGAGATTTATTATAAGTGGAGATAATATTTTTCGAATGACATATAATATTAATTGCAACATTAACAAATAATAGGTAGCTCTGCTCTGGTAGTATAAGTAACGCAATATTACCATTTGAGTGGTAGGTAGGTAAGTACTAAACAATATAGGTACTTTATGAGAATATGCACAGATTGATGATTGTTCAGATTACTATAATTGCGTCAGCACAAACCCAATTGTCCTTTCGATTTTTCGTTATTTATGTGGATCATAAGAAAATAACACAGGGGATTCGTTATATGTAGAAGTAGATGTCGTGTACAACACTGATCTCTCGGAATTTTTAAGAACGCTCTGCAATAAAGTCTGCTGCTCCAATAACAATGTATTCAGATGCCTCATCTCTTGATCTATCTTCTTTAGGTTGAATGTAGTCTGGTCTATTTTCTCTTGCATTGCTTTAATTTCTATATTCACATTTTGATCTACCATTTCCGGCCCTTTCTTGAACTTTGACGAATATTTATTTTTATATAATACCTCTTGTACAGATTTTCCGGTTTTCATTTTATTTAATTGGGCTAGTTCGTAGGCAGCCATCATGATGTCTGTCGGTAGACGTTTTTCTCTGTGATTTAACGCTTTTACACTTAAGATTACTTTGCCAGCTTCAGGAGACACAAGAGCTGTTCTGTACACGTACTTGTGAAGACATCTTGGCAACCAGCAACTAAACATACCCATTTCGACAAAAAGTATTAGTTTGGTCTGCCGAACGAGCTTGGACAAGCCTGCAGTTTTTCTGAGGCCTTGAATATCGTGTACAGCAATACCGACTAGCAAGTTCATAAGAATAATCGTTACAAACATGAGAAACAGTATAAATATGATTTGAGATGACAACTCAAAGACTAACGGTGGATCTTCCCCTTCTGGAGCATTGAGCAGGATATTCAGATTTAGTTCTCCAACCATCATTGCCATTGTACTTATAAAACCCATTAATGGATTGGCAAACATCTCTTCGTTGGGGAATACAACGCAAAAGCAAATAGTAAACCCAAGAAGTAAACAAATGTATGCCAACAAGAGTTTTAAGAACTCCTTCAATACCTTTTGATACATAGCAACGTAGTCACCAAACATCGGGAGTTGACCCATCATTAGCATTAAATTGGTCCACGCTCCCAAGACGGCGTAACCCCCAACATGATTTTGCCAACTGTAATCTTTATGGATAGTGTACAATGAAAAAACAGACAGTAGAACGAACCATTCCATCAAATTCTCGAATGATGTAAAATATTGCCAAATTGTTGAGTATCCAGTTATACCTGTTAATTTTCGTAAAATTTCAAAAGCGGTGATTGCCATCAACACCCATCTTTCAAATTGTATCGGATTTTCTTCCAAGATTTTCCCCAAAATCGAGCCAGGTTGGCAAAGCTCATTTTTTACACCATATTTTGTTGAGAATGCTCCTTTACACGTTTTGCGTACAGCAGTAAGCACATAAATTGATAAAAATGATACAAATAAGAAACAAAAGATGAGTCTGGCTAAATAAAACTTTCGAATTTTTCTCCATTTCATAAACAAAAACGCCGAGCATAGAGGGTGTAGTAAAATATCTTTCTGACCTTCATCAATCAAACTGTTCAGATATGTAATCTCGCGAGGATAAGAGAACTTCAATAGGCGGCCAAAATCAAATTCCACTTGAACCTCTTCATTACTTTCTTTGGGATAACTGAGAGTAATTCCACAATCTAAATTATATCTCAAAAATACTAAGGACTTAGGTGATTTTCTAGCAATAACACTTAATGCAGTGTGACCTTTCTTTGACTTTGAAGTAACATCTGCCCCTAGGACGATCAAAGTCTCAACACATGGTGTTAGACCGTCTTTTGCTGCAGTGTGTAATGGGGAGTATCCGTTCATATCTTTTTTGTTAATCTGTGCGCCCCAGCTGGAGAGCATTTCTATGATTTCACAAGCGCGTTCTGAATTATTGACTGCAGCATGAACTGGTGTCCGTTGCGTGTAATCTTCTGCATTAGGGTCAGCGTTGCCATCTCTCAGTAACAATTCAACGCACTCCAAACTTCCACACATAGCGGCAAGATGCAATGCAGTAAATCCTTTGTAATTCTTAGTAATAGCCTTAGCGCCTTCCAACAGCAATAATTCTACACAGTCAGAGAAGCCTCTCGCAGCGGCCAAGTGTAATGCTGTACACTCTCTGTCTCTCTGTTTTATTAGTCCGTTTACGGGAATCTTGGTTTCTTTCAACAAGAAAGCCAGACAACGGTGCGATCCAAGTTCAGCTGCCAAATGCAAAGCGTTTAAACCGCCTGATGTCGTGAAGCATGGATCAACACCCTTATCTACGAATGATTCCATGCACTCGACTGCGTTACATCTTACTGCGCAATGGACAAGGTTGTCCTCACTGCCAGTTCTTTGTACGACTGCATGCAGGGAAGCTCCATTTGCTATTAAAATTTCAGCTACTTCAAGCGAGTTCCCAAATGCTGCGCAGTGTAGGGGAGCAAAGTATTTAGGAGTAAAGTCCGGGTCGGCACCGCGAGAGAGCAAGAACACTGCTGATCTTCCTGCACCGCTAAAAGCAGCTAGATGCAGAGCTGTGAGGCCCATTGGTTCCACCGAGTTAATGTCCGCTCCGACATTGAAAATTGATGGCAGCAAATCATCGCGTGACAAAAACGTCGCCCATAACAATGTTAAATTAACAACACCTTCCGGGGCAGAGCAAATATGATCTTCTATATTATCCACCGTGATCAGCCCACATTCGATGTCATCAAAGAACCTTCCAGCACCCAATGAAAAAGCACGTTCACACAAACCCCGCCTGACTGCTTCTTCGGTCAACTTAGCTTCTGGATCGGGAGCTATGATCACAAAACTCTTTTGCATATTGGACACATCTTCAGCAGGCGGAGAAGGTCCTACAAATAAATATTCTTTTCCTTGTTCCCGAGAACCTTCTACCAAATCGAGGCTTCGTAAGTATTTGTAAGTAGTGTTGAAGGGTAATTCTTCATCTCGATTCCTGGAGTTGAAACTGCTAGTCGTGCGAGATCGATAGGAAAGTCGAGCAGAGGATGCACTAGAGGAGGCTGGCCAAGCCATTTCGCGGTAACCGAAATTGTCCATGGCCTTTCTGCGACTGAGACAATGCTGTCGCCTTATGTTTTATCTTTGTTTGTTTAGCTTGATAACGGGTTGACGTGATGATTTATCGCAGGTGGTATGTAAGTACAGGGTGGCCAGATTTAGAAGTTCACTTGGTTTTTTTTTACAAATATGGAGTGACAAGGCGGTAAACTTAGAACGGAGCGGTTTACGCTTGAGAAACATGTTACAATACAAGGTACACCGTGACAATATTGAGAGAAACATTTTCAGGCAACTAATCTGAAAAGAATATGTACCTACCTAATACAATATTTATCGACCCTCAAAGTCACCAGATTTTACTTTTACTGAGTATCTAACTAAAGCAATGTATATTGTATCTACGAGCTTCTTACAGACGTTTCCGTCAAGTCAAAGCATTTTTTATTCATTAGTATGGCCAAAAAAATTACAAAGAGGTACAATACAGAAACGTTCCACATTAACAAAATAAACAAGGGATCTTAACGGCTAGGAGTTTCGGGATGAGGCCAGTTGCGACATTCTTTGTTTGACCGTGAAACTAGCTGTACTTTATAAAGTAAGTTGGTGAGAATAAAAGTTATAAAAGTGTTGCTCCTGAGTTTTTACTGTTTCTCCCGAGTTCAGAATCATTGCAGTAGGCAGTAAGAAGTGAGTAAGTTTATACTCATGTCCGTCTTGTCCGTCTGTCCGTATGTCACAGACATTATAATAAGATTAATAAGTTAGCAATTAAGTATAAAATAGGATTAAAACGATGTTATTATTATGTTATGTATATTAAGCATAAAAGTGACTTACCTGCAGGCAAACTGTTTAAACAGTTTTGCAGGGACATGTTTTAGAATAAGTTTTTTATATCTTTGGTTAATAAATAAAAAATAATAATAATTTTACTCGAAAACTATAAGGTGTATTTGAATAAAATTTGGAGGATAGCTTAGGTGTATTTTGTTAACCGATACATAGTTCTGTAATGAAAGGCCTTTTAAAACAAATATAAGGTTTCTCAGCAATTTTTTTTATTTAATGAATACAAATGTATATAGTCGTAGATAATGGCCCCGAAAGTCACAAAAATTGTGTGTCTCCCCCTCCCTCTAATATTAAAACTTTGTATTTAAAAAAAAATTAAAAAAGTCATGGACATTAAATCTTTTGCGGAAAATTAGTTTGAACAAGATTGGTTCAAAGGTCTTCGAGATACCTATTGCTGAAAAACTGCCTTCCCCTACAGAAAAGGACGTAAGTGCCGTAAGATTTCTGTGACGATACGAACTTTTTAATAGGCACGGAACCCTTCGTTGTGCGTTGTCCGACACGCACGTGCGCGCACTTGGCCGTTTTTTTTTAATCTTTACATATTTCATAAATATTTTAAATGGGAATAATAGGTTGAAGCCTGATGTTTTCCGAGTATTCTGTATTAGTAGGTAGCGTAAAATAATAAGATTTTACTGATGTCAAATATCGTGTTGCCAACCCCGAAGAATTGATTCATAATATACGGGGTGTGGCCTGTAATAGGAGCAAATATTCAAAAGGACGCTTCCTTAGAGCATTTGCAGTAACCCCTTGTAGCCCATTCATTTTATTTTTTTGGAGTCGGAGATATTTTGATCTAAAGTTATGACCTCCAAGTAATGTATCTTGGCACCACGACATCATAGCACAGCAGTCAATGCAGATTTCGAGGTAGCATAGTGAGTGATAATAGTTTTTGCATTTTTGTTTTCAAAAGATATTTTTGTGAATTTTTTTTTTTGTATTTATTAAATAAAAAGTTACTTAAAGCACTCCAGAAGAGTAAAACAATAATAGTTAAATTATTTTGAAGAAATAATTTTATTTTTAATTATATTTATTTATCCAAACAATTTTTACACAGTATTACAGTTACAGAAGTAATGCACTGTGAATCTTAGAATTAACATTACCAGCATGCTTAATATACTATCGAATACTGACGGTCATCCATCGTCTCGCTGAACCTCAAGCATTCACGACAGACTTTTACCCAGCTACTAGCGAAAACATCCCAGTCAGAAGCAGATGCGAGAAGTACATTGAGGCAGTGAAGAGCTCGAATAAGCGGCGACTTAAGCCTCTGCTAGACGGTCGCCAACACGCCCCTCCGACCGGGCGACCTTGGTCTGCACCGACCGTGTAGACAGTTGTTTGGAGCTAAATTTTCCAACCAAGGTCGCTCGGTCGGAGTGGCGTGCTGGCGACCGTCTAGCAGGGGCTTTGCTATGAGCCACAGCCGGAGGAGCAAGCAGTGGTCGGTTTCGCGGACGTAGATGCATCCAAGATTGCAACCGAGTGTGCAGCCTCACTATCCGCTCCACCAGTTCAGGGCAGTCTGAAACACATCGTAAAATTTTACAACCAACCGTTAGTAGTGCATCATATATATTTTTTTAAATAAAACCACATGGAAATAATTGTTCACAAGCTTAATAATCTACCGTTTAATATTTTGCTCCTATTATAGGCCACACCCTGTATTCTTATAAAATTCTTAGGTTATAATTTTTTTTCATTGTTTTTGTTTCAAGATGTACAACTTTAGTAGTTGTTGTCGTGTGTAGATAAATTGCATCAAGTCAAATATATCTACCCACCCTGTAGGTATGTTTGTCTTGGTGCAATTCTGCGTTCCTAAGTATATTATTATCTGAACCGCATCGTGTAAGAGTGTGTGAGCTTAATGTGTTTTGTACAGTCGACGCCAAAAATATGTTTACAGTTTTCGCCTTATTACAATGGAATAAGGTGCATAAGTGTTAACATATTTTTGGCGTCGACTGTACTCGTAGGGTTATTTATTACTGTTATTAGGTTTGGAGCATATGACTAAAGTCTTACGAGGGGCACACCGAAATGATCGGGAATGGATAACTTAGGACTAAGTTACCTGAAAATCTTCTTTTAAGACGATAACATTGGACTTTTGAAACCATAATGGCATTCGAATAATTATGTTTTTTTTTTTAATTTAACTATAAATCTGTTCAGGTTTGAAAGTCTGCAATGATCGAGCGAGAGCTTGCACGGAAAATCTTCTAGTCATTATTTTTTTTTAAATTTTACCATGGTAAGCTTATTTTTTTTTGATGATTTTCACTTCAATCTAATCCAGCCCAATGACAATATTTCGCTAACATCTCAGTATTTCCAGACCTAGCTCTATCTTCTATAAGTCCTGAATACATTCCGGTAGTGGAAAAAAAAGCTACGGTAGCCTAGTGGTTCAGGCATGCGGCTGTCAAGCGGCGGTCGTGGGTTCGAATCCCGGCTGGTACCAATGAGTTTTTCGGAACTTTATGTACGGAATATTTACCGTTAGCTTTTCGGTGAAGGAAAACATTCTGAGGAAACCGGTCTGATCCCAATAAGGTCTAGTTTTCCCTGTAGGTTCGAAGGTCAGATGGCAGTCGCTTTCGTTAAACTAGTGCCTATGCCAAATCTTGGGATTAGGTGCCAAAGCTCGTTTAGACGCTAGGAGGACGATGACTGGAAAAAAATTGCATAATCTACATGTGGTATCACGACATTTCGTTATCTATAAGTATTCGAATGACTCTAAAAAGAACAAAGTTATCTTTTTTTTGATACAACGACGGTGGCAAACAAGCTTACTGCCTGCCTGATGTTAAGCAGGTACCGTAGCCTATGGACACTTGTGACTCCAGAAGAATCACATCATCATCATCTAAAAGAAAATGTTTGTTTAAAATCTAATTTAATTTTCTTTTGCGATCCCTCATTTTTTATACGAAGAAGAAATGCGACGTGTCTTGATTTTTGCTCACTACTCTACAAAAGTTCTGGTGAGAAACGTCAAAAACCATTAATAATACGTTTTTTAGTTGCAAATTAAGAAACTATTACTATACGCCTATATAGGTTTGATAATTTACATCTTCGATCGGGTTTTTTCTATTCCCGATTATTTTGGTGTGCCCCTCTAGTACCACAATTTACAACTTTCAGACGCAAAGTACTGAGACAATACCCACGCACGTCTAGGTACGCAATGTTCTGCCGCCAGAGGCAGCACTACCACTAATAGTAAACCAGTATAGGAATATAGGCATTCACACACACATGCACAATTGATTGTCAAATGAGTGACAAGGATGCTTGCATAGACAATACCGCAAGTGGGAACGAGATACAATGTCAACGCTGCTAGTGTCGCCACCTACGAAGAGTTTTGCGTAATGTTCCCTATTAAAGAAACAGTTTAAACTTTACAGTATGTTTTTACCACTTAACAATTCTTTTTGTTTGACAATCCCATAAAATCCCCAAAAAAATGCTTTAGGCACGTCTAATGAAACCTAAGAACAAAAGTTATTTGGTGTAGAAAGTCTAGGGAACCGTATGATTTCGCTGCAAGCCCTAGCCCTGCGAAGTACGTAACGAACGTCAGGCCACGTGACATGACAGATCGTCAACCTCAGCTCTGTGTACACGCCAGTGCACAAACTCAAATGTTTACCAGCACCGCACTGGCTTGACACAGTACACTCGACTGTAATACTTATTTAATACGGGCTGGCTACATCGTTTATCAGAAATAATAACATGCATAAATAATAGTGTAATTCCTTCGTTCGGTAATGATTCATTATAACTGAAAGTGACTGGAGCGCGTTAAGTCTCATTCCAGTATACTGTTAATAAGTTAAAAAACATATTTATAAAAATTATATATCTAAACGTCAATACCTATTTCTATTAAATTCCTACATGATGACACTGATACAAAGTTAATGAAAATACAAAAATGGTTCAAACTGTACTTTTTGTGTACACGGGTAAATAAATAGTTTGCATTTCATTTGCGGCCCAGACAAGTTTGTCAATTAGTCGTAAATAGACAAGATGTGTTTGTCTTATTTAATGTCAGTCGTTATAACATGTAGGTGTACAATAATTAGATGAATCACTTCTATAAACGTCGCTCTTTATGGCATGATTTGGTAAAGCTGTTCATGGAGGTACTACGACTACTACGACTACTACGTGTACTGCAAAACTATTTATGCTTTAATTAAAAGCGACAATCATCAATTACTTAGTGTAATATGTATAAGTATACACCTTGTATTCCTTCATTTCCGATTATTGCTTATTATAAAAATAAAAATTTAAGTAAAAAAAATACAATTTACTCAAACAACAATTGACTTGCTCTCAAACAGGTAATTTTTTGTAGGTATGGAAGTTAGTTTTACAGTTTTGCCAAGATAAGAATAATAGGTAGGTAAAAGCAATATAATTAAATATGCATCTGTACAGGTGAGATAAATGCGTTAAAATAAAATAAACCCCAACACTAAACAAAATGCAGCACCTGGTTAATATCAACGTGGTTAATATCGGAACAATAAACGAACTTTCAGACGAGGTCAGGGGCACTGTTTGTTTACAAAAATTAAGGTAATAAGTATTCAGCTTTAAAGTCTTTTGTTTTTGATTTTTAATATGATCTAGTTATCGTTCTTTTGACCAACACACGGTCATTATCGAATTAATTAAATTTGTTGAAGAAATACCAATTGAGAAAAAGCGAAACAGTTTATGTTTCGGAATTCATTTAAATTCTTACATTAACACCCGGTGAGTGTGAGGTATTCTGTTATGTTATGACTGATGAAATTTAATGGAATAATATTATTTCATGCCTTGCCAATATGGTCCTTATTCGTCAGCTTCACATTAAACGGTTTTAAACGCATTATTTTTCAAATACCTAAATTAATATGGTACCTACATAACATTCTTACACTGTCGTTATATTTATCATGCTTAAAAACTTCTAGATATCTACGTTATGTTGGTTATATACCTACAACTTTTTTTTTTATTCGGCTTTATGCATTTTTTTCTGGAATTCAGCTTTCAATACTTATCCCATTTCATCCAATAGAAAAATTAACCACAGTATGTTTTTATTAAATTTAAGTGAACATTATGAATATTTGCATAAGGCAGAAAAGCTATCTATCTTATATTTATGTGCCTATTCATTCTGATATCCAACTGCAAAGTTTTAAACAAGATTTAAATCATGTTATTAATTCCTGGGGTGCAATTAATCTTTAATAGTCGTCATATCTCAGCGGAGTAGAACTACATTTGACTAATCTCCAATAATTGCGGACTCGGCACATTGACAGCCTCGGCAGAAGTTAAAAGCAATCTTAATCTGTTTCAACCTTGGAGGTAATGTAGATTTATATCGACACAATTTTATAAAGTGGTTTTATTCTGACGCGACATGGTGTCGTTTCGCCTTGTCAGACCTAAAGTAGGTTTAGAGGCTTTAGTTAGATGAAACTTATTCGAATCCCGAGGTACCTATATGACATGATGCTCCTGAATCCAGTGCCCTATTTTAATAATTAAATTAACTTTATTAAATCATTGTGAATGAGTCCAATTAAGATAATTCATATTAAACTGTCTACAGGTAAAGAATAATTTCAAGCAAATCACAAAGAAACTTCTAAATCTGGTACGGATGTTTACTTGCGATGCCCGCTATTTCTGGCACATTCCTTCGGTCCATGACCTGGTGTTTAGATGATCCCAACAATTCAGCTGAAAGCTTGTAAGGTGAGAACTTTATAAAGACGTTTGTATAACAAGCCTTTTTATTTTATAGTATTCATGGAACTATAGTGAAAAAACCTTTTCGACAGGCCTGTTGAAATTCCATGTCACGAAAATTTTTAGTGAAACTTTTCTCACTTAATTTGTATAGATATTCTGCGCGTTCATCAGTAATTCAATCCTTACGCGCATATGAAGACATCGTTTATTTTAATGTTTTTTTTCCGCTCACAGCCTTGACATTCGGAACAACTGGTATTTATGCATTTTATGAATATTGAAAATACAACTGACATACAAAGTGTTTTGCATTATTTAAAAAGCTGATCGGAGCGGAGGACAAATATTTTGACATGTGATACTTTAATGTACTTGGTCGTATTTTTCCACTAATGCACCAGAAAATCATAGCTTCTTTTGTTTCACGATAGAATTTCAAAGAATTAAAAAGTCTTTATTTAGCCGTGTACCTACATACGAATTAAATTGCCTAACACAAACGCTACTTTAGCGGTATTCACGCGATATAACAATACAACTTTACGCCATAAGTTGACGAAGCACATGGCACACCAATTACAGAATACAGAATATTTTGTTAAATCTTTAATAGATATAAATAAATTTATCGCCTATTGCTGTCAAATTTTCAATTTCAATTGTAATCGGTAGTTTACTAGAGAGATAACGCTGTGATGGATGGAGATAGACGGACGGACCGATAGACAACGGAGTCTTGAAGTTATAATATAATTTACTTTAAAAACAAAGTTTAAACCGACTTCAATTCAGTACATTGCCAAGCCACATGTTATGGGACCACCTCGGGAGTATACTCTTTCGAATAAAAAAATAATTTTTGAAATCGGTCCACAATTGACGGAAAAATCGGCGAACATACATTAAAAAATATACATACAGTGGAACATATAACGTCCTCCTTTTTTGAAGTCGGTTAAAAGATCACGGTGATCCCATAAGATGCAGTATACCTTAAAAACGAATGTAGACATTTAATAATAAATAATAAATAAATAAATTCGTTTATTTGATAAGAAATAAATTTTTCGACCAAAAACAGTATCTGGTGGACCCCAAACTAGGCAAAGCCTGTATCTTGGGGCCCAGGAGTGCAGTTGACCTGATTGTTTTCTTATTTTATTTTTTTACATATGACTGCTATAACTTAACTTATAAAGAAACATCGAAACAATAAAAGAAAGAACAGTGAATTTAAGTAAAAAAATAATTATAATAATGTTAGACATAAAAGGTAAGATCTAAATGGGGGAATTTGTGTGTATGTGGTGTTTGTGTTTGTAAGTGTGTGTGAGTATGTGTGTGTGGATGTGTGTGAGTGCGTGTGTGCATGTATGGGTGTTAATTATATTGGTTCCGCAGAAAACGTTCCGTGTCGTCGTAACTCCAATCACAGCACACCTTTGTCACATAAATTTTAACTTCTCTTGAGGACAATTTACTTATATCTAGTGTTTTGCAGAGTTTAGCAAAGTTAATTTAAGTAAGTAGTTTTCCACAAAATGTATCTGTAATGTATTTCTATGTAATTTTTTCTGTGCTACAAATAAATATTATTCTACAATATTGTTTCTAAAAGGGTTTGTCACCCCTAATATAAACTGACACTGCGCTCACGCAAGCGTGTGACGTACAGCGACCGCGCCAGATATGTCAGGATAGGCCTAGCGGTCGGTCCTCCGTCCTCCATCCATCTCTGCCTATCCAGCTAGCAGTTCAAGCGTAACGTAATGGCTTTTAAGACGACATTATCGGGAGGACCGAACAAATGTAGTTTGTCGCCGCAGTCAATAGTATCTAAAGATTGTTGATTGATTAGAGTCTTTAATTAATCTTAGTCTTAAATAATAAGAAATTACAGTTCACCTCAGGCGAACACAATATAGCCAACTTGATTAGAACCTCGGGTTTGATGTCAAATACACTACTTACTTGGAAGAAATGATTACTTGGATAACTTGGAAGAAAACGCGAGAATATGTAAAAATTCGATTGCAGTAATTAAGTCTGTAACTGTGTCAGTGGAATTACTTAAATGTAATTAATAAGGAAATTTGAACACGGGGATCTGCTGAATCAAGAGACTTTATAAATGTAATAATGGAAAGCTGTAGAGTTTTATCCCATTGCCACCTTAGGTGATATTCTGATATGCACAGGGGATGCCAGATAATCGTTTACAAAACGCTTGAAGCTTTTAAATGAGCCTGCGAATAAATCTATAAAAATCATATGTATTTCTTTAGTAAGTATTTAGTATATCTTTAATAGTCGCATCGTTTGACTTTTTATAACGTTAATTACTAACTATATCATAAAAAGGTTTAAAACAGGCTGTTTGTAAAAATAAACATTCGAAAAAATGTAGTTTAATCTCATCCATCACATTTCTTAAATCCCATCATTTGATATTCCGAAATAATCATATGACTATGCTCATACTCAATTATCTGTAAAACCAATTCACAAGTCAAGATTCACTATGTGTCTATCTTTCTATATTATAATTACGCGAGGCCGATTTTTGTACATGCCATCAGATTTACAGTTATGGTCCGATTTTGATAAATGATTATGTCATTCGATTCGTCTCATGCTGCAGATTTGCAATAAGGTCTTTGTTTTTTTCTTTTTTTTGCGGTAAGAAACTAAAATATAAATTTAAAGAAACTAACTACTGTGCGCTGACTTGACGTAACTCCTGTTTTGACTCGAGATGACAATGTAAAATTATAAACAAGAATTGAACTCAAACCTGTACAAAGTTCTTCAGCATGAGAAATTATAAATGTTGAGTCTGCCATATGGATACAACACTCAGAAAATTAAGAAAATAGAAAATAAACGATCTTGACGCAGACTGACAGACGTGATGTGTCAGCTGAAGATTTTTTTTGTGACATAGAGACGTCAGTATTACTTGCCATGTCCTATATTACTTCAGAAAAGTTTATATACAAGCTGATTTTCCCTTATTCGAGATGTTGGGAGAAGAATGAGGATTAATTAAATCCATTAAATGTCGTGGACCCCATAGACGGCTTTGTTACAGCCTAATTTCCAGTATAAAGATGTAGAAAACGAAACTCTATAAAAATTTTTTTTTTCGGATGCCGGGGACTCCCGTTGGCGACTTTGTTGGCCTGACTTGAATACCATCCAAATTCTTTCAGGTTCAGATAAATTATATTTTGATTACAGGTAGGTTATATAAATTGTAATTTGTGAAAACGATATGACATAATACTGGAAAACATAAATTAGTATTAAACTATTTAGCGGTATAAATAGTTACATGCGACTATAACCGGTAAAATATTATTTTAAACCCGGTCCCTGATTCAGTATTCTTTGATCTGTGCCGATACTAATAATAAACAGGTGTACTTAATGTCTGTGTATTTTGGGGGTAATCTCATAAACTATACCCATCCTATTCTAAAAACCCTTTCTTCTGTAGGTTATATGTACCTATGTAAGCACTTTATTGTACACAAAAGTTTTCTCGTGAAGTTATAATATCCATGGTAACCGGCCAAAGTCACCATGATAAAATGACAGAAAGAGAAAGAACGGAAGTAGGAAATAGCATGAGTCCGCCATAGCAAAAGCACAGATAGAAAACTTGTCATTTGTCAGAACTTGTCAAATTTGATGCTGAATTTGAGCAGTTGGACGTCATTCATCTTTTTGTTCCTAGTTGCGCTACACTGAAAGTAGGTACAAAGGCAACCTTATCCCTATAAGGGATCTCGGGGGGAATATAAGGGATATGTAAACTAGGGTTACTTTGGCCCTATAGGGTAATTTTGGCTTTCGTGAATTACCTTGTCATCCACTTTTTTATGAATTTAAGAATGGTCTGATCAACTTATTTTTAGTTTCAGCTAACTGCTCACGTTGGTGCTTTTTAGGGTTCCGTACTCAAAGAGTAAAACGGGACCCTATTACTAAGACTCCGCTGTCCGTCTGTCTATCACCAGGCTGTATCTCACTGATACCGTGATAGTTCCAGTTGAAATTTTCACTGATGATGTATTTCTGTTGCCGCTATAACAGCAAATACTAAAAACAGAATAAAATAAATATTTTTATACACAATGGTACGGAACCCTTCGTGCGCGAGTCCGACTCGCACTTGGTCGGTTTTTTTTATTTGCCATTTCTATGTGTGGTTTTTGTGCGGGCCAAAGTAACCCTCCATTGGGTCAATGAAACCCAAGTTTACGATTAATGGTTCACTAATGTTTCCCAACTTACGTTTGGCAACCTGATTCATTCATTTCGCAGCTTTTCATTTCCCAACTTCTTAATATTTCTGAAACTGTTAAATATTTCAGGATTTTTATAACTAACCTAACTTACCTATAGGGTTCTACTTGATGGCCATGAAATAAATCCTGAAATATTTACAGTTTCAGAGTTTGGGGAATAAAAAATTGCGAAATGAATCAGTTTGCCAAACGTTACGTTAGTTGCGAAAAGAAGGTGTTCCTACATTAATACATACATGACTTTTAGGGTTCCGTACTCAAAGAGTAAAACGGGCCCTATTACTAAGACTCCGCTATCCGTCTGTCTGTCTGTCTGTCTGTCTGTCAGTCTGTATGTTTGTCTGTCTGTATGTCTGTCCGTCTGTCACCAGGCTGTATCTTATGAACCGTGAAAAATAGTTAGACAGTTGAAATTTTCCCAGATGATGTATTTCTGTGGCCACTATAACAACAAATACTAAAAAACAGAATAAAACAAATGTTATTTTTGCCCATACAACAAACGCGATTTTTTTGCCGTTTTTATAGATAATGGTAGTTACTAGGGTTCCGACTCGCACTTGGCCGGTTTTTTATTCAAACGCGAGTTGGTTCGTGCGCGGGCGCTGGTTCGCGGGAGAAACGCACAGCATATAAGTTTCATAACATGTTGGGGTATACAGTTGGCTTAAATAATAGATTACGCAGTGTTAGTAATTTATTAAACGAAGAAGCAGAACGATACGAAGTTATAATTATCATGACAGTTAAAATGCATATAGAATATATCTACTTAGGTAAGCTCCGGAAAATAGTACCTACCTATTATATTTGCTATTAATGATGATGTCAACCCTTTTCTCTGTTTTTGAATTAATAAACACATTTTACCAGTGTTTATTCGGATCTGGTCGGTTAAGCAATCCATTAACAAACTTGGAGCCTTCGGTCAACAAATACCCTGTCCCATTTATTTTTTCAGTTTTATTATTGAATATTATATCGGCTAATACCATAATTTCTTCTCGTGCACGCTGAGTAAGGTTATAATTCATTGCTTCGATAATGTATTGAATGAAATCATATAATGCTGTATCTATATCTTTACTTCTTTGTACTGACCATTCTCTGACCGATGAAATTGTTTTACTTAATTGAGTGCCATATATATCATAGCCGTCTAGTCCAAAAGCAGTATCCACAATATCTAAAATGATATAGGCAGATTTTGCCTTAGTTTGTATTTTTGTGTGATTTGTGTGATTAATTTTGTACCTTCGTGTCACAATGGAATTTAGGAATGTTACAGCTTCTCTCATTTGGGTAACATTTACTGTAGCCATATTATTCAATTTCGTACGCACTAGTGCTTCAATGTCATTCGGCAATACAGTCTCCAATAGCATTTGCTTATTGAGTAAGAGTTGCGAACATGTTGTAAGAAAGTATATAAATTTAGCGTTATCCAATTGCAAAACTTCCTCCAACAATTGATATACATAGGTTGTAAATGTAGGATTCGGCCTGCAAATTTTAAAAGTCGCACACATAAAGTCCAGTTCCTGTCGCATATCATTGTCGTTAAAGGTTTGGAGAGTACCAGTTAGGATTTCTATTTCTCCATGTGGTGTACCACCAGCCAAAGAAAGAATTTTGTGTAGGAGTTTTCTTGCAATATTACGTCTAATCAAAGATACGACATTAACCATATCTAAAATAATATATTCCTTATCTACTTGACAGTCGGGACTTTCCCTGGTCAGATCAGAAAAGTACCTATATAATAGGGCAATATAATTCGAGGTTATTTTTTTTACTATAGGCACCACATCAGCTTCTGATAAGTTAAGTTTCGTATGTACGTGGTCGGCGATTGCTTGTATACAATCTTTTCCTTTCTGCTGCGACCTTTTTTCGTACTCGTGAATTTTTGTTGATAGTGTATCACTCTTGGATGATAATTCAGGCAAATGTTCTTTCAATAGTTCGTGTAACGCATTGTCCTTAAGCACCTCCATTAAGGGAACATCGGGATCCGAATGACCTCTAAAATATCCCAATTCCAATTCATCCTCAAGATTTTGTTTCAAGTTTTCGATTAGGCTAGGGCTCATGCGTATGTCGGCTTTTACTTCAATCTCGTTGACGGCTTTCTTGCTTGATACTAGTATTGCTGTAATCATGTATTCTTGATTAATTACGAATTCTTATTCACGCCAAAAGAATAAGCAGGGGCAAATTGGACGACAACTACCAGTTATTTTAAGTATTAAAAACATTGAGGTATAATGTACTGACGTACTAGAGAAGACAACACGAACATTATATGTGCGCCGGCCGGCAGCGCGGGGCGCATGCGGGGGGAGGGTAACTTGTCATAGAATACACTGAGACGGTGCGGCCCATGGACCGCAACGCGTACCGCAAACTTCTTGTTCGGCGTGTCGTCTCTAGTACGTTAGTTTAGTACATTATACCTCAATGACTACAAATCATTTTTTGAAAGAAGTAGTTAATACACATGCAGGGACATACTAGTAGTTTATGTGACTGTACATAATGAAGGGTATGAAACAGGAGTGTGGGTTTATGAAACAAGCGTCAGCGAGTTTCACAATAGGATCACACGAGTTTTTAATGCCTAATTATGTACAGTTACATACACTATTTTACCCACATATTATAAATACTCAATGATGTGTTCGGGAACCATTAGAATAACCGCCATTGGACCATTGCATTGCATAGTTTTAAAATGAGAGCGTAACTACGTTTGTATGGAGAATCGAGCTTACTGCGGACTCTTAAGTATGCTACTTTGTTCCTGTGTAACCAAGTAGTTCATTCAATTTATCCATAGGTAGTGTGGGTAGGTAAGAGAGGGAATAGAACGATATATTTATACCAAAGTGCCAAAAATATCTATAATTTCTCTCTTACGCCTTTATCATGAAGGTAATGTAATTATCATGTTGTCACCTTTATTTTTGGCTTTATGTATTATACTTACCATACGACGCAGTCAAAATAAAAAATTGTAGCCACATTGCGTGTATTTACTTCGTCTCTGTTTTCAAATATAAAATACTTCATTTAACATTTTAATCAAATATTGCCATATAGCATTGCTTATTCAATGTTTAATTACTATAAAATTACACGATTAATAACAAGACTATAAATATGTACTTTTATGAGCATTAATATTGCCATAATTAATATTACGTACCTACACCTATTTGATAAATTTTGATTACAATATTTATAATATAACATTTGCTCATACAAATTCTACACCTAGTAGGTAAGTACAGTCAAGGTCACTAATATGTATATACCCAACATTGCAAAACTATGTATACAACAACCTTACTTCCGTAGTAATAAGGTCTACATATCTCTGTAACTTTGTGGTGTATACATATTGGTGACCTTGACTGTACTACTTACTACTCATACTAGACACCTATTCCAATGTTTTTGTGATACAATATAGATATCTCGGTCGTACGTAGGTAGGTGTCACGGAGATATCGCGGCACTATGTATACACGGTGGGCCCTGTAACTGGAGCAAATATTCGAAAGGACGCTTCCTTAGAGCATTTGCAGTAACCCCTTGTGTATCATTCACTTTCAAAATTTTTGGTTTCGGAGTTTTTGATCTAAAGTTATGACCTCCAAGTAATGTATCTTGGCACCACGAGATCATATCACGGCAGTCAATACAGATTTTGAGGTAACATCATGTAATGAGTCATAATAGTTTTTGCATTTTTGTGTTCAACAGATGGTTTTGTGACTTTTCAATTATTATTTTTTTATTTGTGTTTTTAAAATAAAAAGTTACTCATAGCACTCCAGAAGAGTAAAAAAATACAAGTACCTAAACTTATTTTAAAGATTTTTTTTAATGTTTTTTTTCGCGTAAAACCACTTGGATTTGCTCCAGTTACCTACACTTACATTATATATATTGTAGGTCCCTTTGTTTAAGATTTTACACAAATCAACCCAGTTCCAAACTAAGCTAAACTTGTACTATTGGTGCTATACGACGATAAACATACTTATAAAGATAAGTAAATACATAGAAAACTACTATGACAGGAACAAATATTCGTGCTCATCACTCAAACAAATACCCTCACCGGCGAGTTCAAGCCTCGGATCAAGTTCTTGGCGATATCACGTTATCGACTCATGGGTGAAACATTTGACTATCTTAGGCGTCCTGGAAGGGGTCCTGTCACTCAACCTACTAACTTTTGCCCTAATGTATCACATTTTTATTCGAAACAGTAACCATTTCTTTGAATATGATCAAATAGAAGTCATTAGGTTTAGGTTAGGTTTGTTTTGTAATAATCCTATAAAGTTTACTATTCAAGAAAAAAATGCAATAGGTCTAATGAAACATCATCTAAGTGAAACATTTAGTTAGGGCTAAAGTAGTTAGTTCTAACAAGGGAGAACCGTCCTAGAGTGGATGCGAATGTAGAGAGCTTAAAAAATCCCAAAAGCCAGTCAGTAAAAAGTGGTTCTTTTTTTATATACAACGACGGTGGCAAACAAGCTTACGGCCTGCCTAATGTTAAGCAGTTACCGTAGCCTATGGACACTTGTGACTCCAGAAGAATCACAAGAGCGTTGCCGACCCTTTATTCACCTGATGATTCGCTGTGTTGGCAGATAGAGACATGCAGGTCCCTCACTCCCAACACAGCGCATCCTAGGGAGCTCTAGCGACCTTACTCACCACTAGGAACACAACACCACATGCTTCATATCACTACAAAGCAGTGGTGCTATTATGGCTGCGGTCTTCTGTAAGGTGAAGGTACTTCCGCAGTTGGGCTGCTCCACATACGAGCGAGATGACATTCCGCTGTGCCCTACCTCTCTAGAAGAAGAGGTTCGTTTCTCGATTAATATCACATTGGCACCAGACTACACCTACGCCTATTTTTAACCCTGTCTGAACTTGAGGCTTGCCCCTTGACTTGCAAACGAGGCTGAGTAAGACGAATGGCCAGACAAACAAGTCAGCAACATTAGCGGGGATAATTTTGCATGCGCGGGGCGTGTCTGGAGCGTACAAATGAGCTGCGCAGACGCCTGTATTGTCATAACGGCTGTCTAGGGTTGGCAATTGCCGAATAATAAGTGTAGGAATTGCTCTCTTATAATTCAATGGATTTGCACTTGAGCATTCAAACTCCTTCTCATCTTAACGTTATCCCGGTTACATCTTGAAGGAGACAGCACTCGTTTTGTGGATATGGCTGTCATTTGCGGTTAGAAGGAAAGCGGTAAGTTAGCAACCGCTAAAATAACTCAACTCAAGCACCCATCCAAGAACTGACCTGATTAAGGTTAGATAGACCTCTGATATATTTTTCTTCTTCTGTCTTTTATTTATTCGTATGGCAAATTAAAAGTCAGATACAAAAGTGACATGATAGATATTATGTTGAATGATGATTCGACGTTTCTATTTTTTCGATTGTGTTTGTTAATAATAATGAAACAGTTTTTAAGAATTTCTACTTAATTAGATATCAGCAACAAAAGTGTTATTAATTTACAATATTGTAAATATTGTAATCAGGATTCGAAATGATAATTATCAATAATAATTATCACGATAATTATCAATAATAATTATCACGATAATAATCATGGTAATTATCGTGATATTAACAGATGGATAATTATCGATTGATAATAACAAAAAATTGCGCTCATGAAATTGAACTGTAAGTATTAGAAGTATTCGCACGTTTTTACGCACTTGCGTCTATGCGATCGCACGAAGTACTCCAGGCAAAATACGGTTTTGAAAAACATTAATTTATAATAGCGGATTTTTTCTTTATATCATTTTAAAACATTATTCTAAGATGCTTTATTCAAGAATCCAACAAACTTTCCATCCGGAAGTATTTAAATAGATTTAAATAAAGCATGAATTGTTTTTTTTATTATTTATCTTGAATATTATAGAGCAAATGTTAATGAACCAAAATAAAGATAAAACCATTTATTAATATTTTTTATGACTTTTCAAAAGCTAGTTAAGTTATGATTTTTTTGATGTCTGACATTTTGTTGGATTTTGTCGCTAGGTAACTATTTAATTGATAATATATCCATTACAAAGAAAAAATCTGCTATTATAAATTATTTCCAAATTTGTCATTTTTTCCATACAAGTTGTCAGTTCATTGCCTGGACTAAAGTGTCAACGTGACGTGCCGCGCCGTGGGGATTCCCCTTAAAAGAAATATTCATTTCAGATTATGCAAAGTTGAGTTATACTGGTGATAACTATCGGATAATTATCAAGAAGCGTAATTATCTTGATAATTTCGAACCATGATTGTAATACATAATAATATAATAATAATAATAATAATAATAGCCGCTCACCCGGTGTTGCTCCTGGCCGTCTGTACGACGACGCTTTCAGGGGCCCATCTAATGAGCGGCTAGTCACCGCCTGCCTCGATAACTTTGTGTATAACAATGTTATGGCAGGTGTCCGGACCTTTTTGCAATAGCCCAGTTTCATAATCCACCCAAATCTCATCACCATAGAACCCGTTCTCTATCCATATAACTCACAATAGTCCCAACGCCTGTTGGAACCGGTTCACGGGTATCTACCGATGTACCAGTGAATGGGTTCTAGCAGGTGTATTACATTACATTAAACTTCGTCTCCAAAGGGCCTCTACGTGTTGGATCTATATCCCCACGCACGCCTTCCAAAGGACCGGGCTTTGTCCCGTGAATTTAAACAGGAGATACATAATAATATAATAATATAATAATACGTAAGGCAGCTTGTGGCGGGCTGTTAGGGAGTAGCGACCCTACGTACCTGAGTGCTCCTGGGGGTGTCCTGTGGTCAGGCTGAGCCGATCGGGTGGTTGGTTGGACAGGCCCCCCGCCTCTGGCTTGCCTTAACTGGCTGTCCAGAGTGGAGTCGCAAGAGCTGTTGCTCGAGGGTAGATGTGGACACCTAAGTGGCGAGTTGGCTATATGTTTAAAGTCCAGTGCCACCTCTCTACCCCCCCAGCCTCTCTGACTGGTGTTGCCCTTAGGCCATTTTTTAATGTCGCTATTAATAGGGGCTTATCTAGTAGTTGGCGAGTCACCGTCTGCCAGAGATAAAAAATGAGACAGTTTATTAGGCAGGCGTCCAATGTTTCACCCAATAGCCCAGCCACTAGTCCATCATTTTCACCCAATAACCAAATTTTCTTTAGATTCCATCAACAGCAATAGTCCCTATACACCCCAGCGGGTGCTGTCTCTGTGTGCGTCCCATGACACGGGCAGGGACAGCATCCGCTCGGTGTACTCCTTGCATTTCATTAAATTGTCAAAAGGGCCTCTACGTGTTGGCTCAGTTGGTACTTTGTAGGTACCTAGCCCCACGCACGCCTCCCAAAGGTCCGGGACATCATTGTCCCGTGAGCGGGAAAGACATACATAATAATAATAGTAATTTAATATATCAACATTTTGCTCAATATACTTAGATATTTCATAAGCACAAGCACTTACGTGGTTCAAACTATAAAAGTACAATACAAATACTCTTTTCAACACATTTGCTCGTAACTTGCCTCTTATTGTGCCGCTTTTGGGCTCATAATCCTGGCTATTGAATACGCGTGTTTAATAACATTACGACACTCGTGTAGTTATGTTTATATGCCGATTAAGACACGTTAGCACCTTGCAGAAAGGTGTATGTATGGACTCGGCGCATTCTTAAATTGACCGGGTTATACAGGTTTGTTTTTAATGCTCGGCAAATGGATTCTTACTCGACTAAACAAATTAAATCCTTCTTGTGGATTAATTGATTATTTCTTGTTGGATATGATATAGAAAATATAATTTAGTAAAACTATTTACTTTTGATAACATTTTACATGAATTTATATTGAATAAGAAAATATTTATTTTATTTTGTATTGGCTGTTTAGAGATTTCATCTAAGCCTCGCTGCGGGCGCACTGCGCGAACTTCACGAAAAAAAATTGTTGCGCGCCATCATAGGTAATTTCACAAATATTTGTAAACATTGATGATGCGTGTTTGGTTATTGTTAAAAATGTTGACTCGTAGTGAATAGAAAAGTGATAAATAGATTTAACTAAAGGAAACAACTTAGGAGCCTGTAACATGTTGATTTTTTATGAAAATGTGTTGAAAAACGTCGTATGACACGCGTGAGCTTTGATAATTACATCCTCGGCTCTCTTATCACGCTCACCTGCGGTTCGCGTGACAATTCCGCCTCTGATGTAATGATCAACATACCTCACTTGTATCATAATGTACTATTATCTACGCACATATCATTAGTGCTCTAAAATGCGTTCAGAAACCGTCGGTAATGACCAGCATTATTACAACCAATTTTACTATGACAACTTTCTTGTCTGTGGTAGTAGGTAAAATCTGTACTGTAATGTTATTACAGTACAGATTATCGGTATCGTAATGAGTTTAAATTTGGAACAACTGTCAAAACTCAGTGGGTCTCTAGTCTAGTATCTATAGATATTAAAACAGTTATCGATACGAAACGTCAATTTATTATGTTTTTTCATTTTACTTTTTTAACATTTTTTACTTTTTTTTTACTATTAGAACTTTTTTTCCGCTTTCTAACTTTTTTGCACTTATTTTATTATTTTTTTAATTTTTTGCACTTTTTTTTTACATTTTGTCACTTTTATTCCTTTTTTACTTTTTGTTTACTTCTTTTTTACTTTTTCCACTTTTTTTTCATTTTTTTTGCTGTTTTTTACTTTTTTCACTTTTTTTTACTTTTTCTAACTTTTTTTTACTTCTTTTTCAATTTTTGTCACTTTTATTCCTTTTTTACCTTTTTTTTTACTTTTTTTTACTTTTTTTCACTTATTTTTCACTTTTTTAAATTTTTTTTGCTGTTTTTTACTTTTTTCACAATTTTTTGACTTTTTCTAACTTTTTTAACTTTTTTTCAATTTTTTTTTTTTAAATCACTTTTTTTTTCTTTTTTTTTTCACTTTTTTTTTTTTCAAAGATCTTACAGGTAGCACTCGTAGCAATGCAGGTCATTTTCCTACGGGTTCTGAACCCATCTTAGAGTACTTATGATATGTGTTTAGATAAAGTAGTGTATGCAACTGTACATAATTAGGCCTTAAAACACTCGTGTGATCCTATTATGAAACTCGCTGACGCTCGTTTCATAAAACCACACTCGTATTTTAAGGCCTCTCATTATGTATCAGTAGCATAAACTTATTGCACACCTCACACAAACAAAACAGTTACAAAGAGAGACGATATAAAAACATGTAGGCAGAGGTAGACAACAGGCGGTTTTATCGCTCAAGAGCGACCCCTTCCAGACAACCTTCCTGAGTAGGTACTTCACAGATTCTGATATGACTTCGTTGAAATAGCAAACAATAAAGTCTAAAGGTGATTCTAAGATCCTTGAGGAATCGACGGAACTCCTCAAATATTATCGGCCCACATACAGCAAATTGTTTTTTTTCCTAATAATCTTTGCTCTCGAAAATCTGTTCATGTGGTAAATTGGAAAAGAAATGTGGAATTGTGTGGCTTGGCGGTTTATTGAAGTCGGTTAAAATTTTGTTTTTAAAGTAAATTATTTGAGATATGTCTAATAGATATCATCCCTTACGGCTCGAGAATTCGGTGTGTGGACCTGGAGACCAATTCAATATAAATATGGAGGTCAATACAACATAAATAAATATGGACGTGCGCGATCATGTATAGGTATTGTATTTTTTGACTTCGAGGAGCAACTGAATATTACTAATATTGGAAGTTTCCCAGCACTACGTGGATATTGATTTCAATTCCTCAGGGCGGGCGCCCCTTAGCTTCTGACTGAGGCAATCACACATCTAATCATATCGGCTCGAAATGACAAATGAGTAACCATAACAATGGTACAAAATTATCCCTGGTAGCAGTGAATAATTGCCGCTATTTGTAAATCTGCGCAGTGGCAGCCCTGTAACGATCGGTCCGAAGGCAACTGGCGATGATTTACAGTGCGTTCGAGCCTTGGGCTTGTTACACGGAAACGTACCAGCTTTCGCTGTTTGCTCGTTTTGGACCCAAAGGTTTATATTGTTTACTATACATTCGTAGGTAGGTGGCACCCACCCAACCCGTGCTTCGCATTAGAGAATAGCACCCAGAATAAAGATACACGCATTGCAAACGCAAAGCGCTCAAAAATATCTAACACAGCATCGTTTAAGAAATATGAATCGTGTGAGATAACATCATTTTTTCAGTAGTATGCGGGTGACTGTACTTTCAGCCAAGAATAGTACATTGTTTAACAAGGGGCGTATGAGGAATATTGCAAACGAGAGTCTATCAGGAGCCCGACGCCGCAAGGCGGAGGGCGTTTGATGACAATGTTTTTCATCACATTTGCGAGGAAATAAATAACTACAAAAGACATAAAAATCTAAGTTTCATACAACCGCACCAATCAAAAATTAACGAAATTGACAACTTCACATGCATACAGATTTGCGAGTGGAGGGCGAGGGGGCGGGGCGTGGCGCCCCACGGCCTGCTAGATTTCTTTCAACCAATCACAGAGAAGAATTCTTGTGACGCGCGGCCAACTAGATTTGCCAACCAATTTGTTTGATTTGCTTTTAACCAATCAGATCATACACAAGCTCATTACTTCCCATGGGCCATTATTTCCCGCGGGAACAATTTAGGCCAGCCTTTCTGTATACAGGCAAGGAAAAACACCATTTTTGAGCAAGTGTGATGAAATAGTACATTATTTCAAACTATTTGAGTTTTTTTTTATTACTAATAGGGTTTTGTCTAAGATAATTTAAAATTTAATGAAAGAAAACTCGGGAAAACTTAAAGCCGGGTCCGCTGCGCCGTGTTTTGGTGTTTGTTTGCCGTCAGTTACGGCAAACAAATAGGGTATTGTTTTGATTGGCAAAACATTTTTGACGTTTAAAAACCACGAAAACATGGCGCAGCGGACGCGGCTTAAGGCCTCTCACAGACTGGCGCGGCCTGGCCGCGGCGGTCAATAGTAAACTTGTCACTAGTTGTCAAATTTTGCTGCCAGTGTGTTGCAGGCTTAAAGCTTACAACACACCTTGGCGCGTACGGACTGAAAATAAAAATAAAAACTTCCCGGCCTAGGCCTTCAATTCTTTATGAAATACCTTTACACTTCTCTCGAGTTGTTCCGCCCGAAACGTGATACTTTGAAGCCTGTTATAACGCATGTAATGACGACATTTCATTGCATGTTTGAGAAAAGTATATTAAGGTTCAAAAGTGCAATAGGTACCAATGGGTAGACGGTAGTAACTATACCTAATAGAAAACTACATAATTATCGATACAGTCTTTTCAGAGTTAACCACAAACAGATAGAACTACAGACGCAGCCGGCGACTTTGATTTGCAATAAGTATGATTACAAGGCGGTGACCCTTTTGGTTTTGTCAAGGTAGGTACATTTTAAATGTAAAATAAAGATTAAATGGATCTTGGGGTATTCCGACTAGAATTTGGGGTAGAAAGGCTCTTTTAAGATACAACCGGGACGGGACAGTTATAAGATGAGGAGGGAGGATCATGTAGGCAGCTAATAGTTCATCGAGACGTCACTTCTGTCTGATAAGTTTCTCTCTAATATTTTATCGTTAATTAAATCAAGAGAAAAGTTCTCACCAAAATTCATAATTAGACGTATTTTCAAAAAACCAAATCCGCCGCAAATGTTAAAAGCAAATATTGAGTCACAGTACAGTCAGGCTGACATAACATAGCGGTTCCCATGCTAACGAGGAGGAAGTACACTCGTACACGTAACACCTTTGTTTGCGGACTCTCATCGTGGACATCGTGGTAACGATCAGTTTCCACGGACTGTACAACTCATGAAAGAAATTGGATTCCATGTCTTATATATATAGGTACCTCATTCCATATAACATTATAATTTTAATGAACGACTTCGTCTACGATTCTCCATTTATCTATCCCCCGGCGCGTCGGCGTCCATGCGAACATCTCCAAAAAAGATTGAGAAAATGAAAAAAAAAAAAACCATTTATCTAGGATATTATCAAAGGGAAACAAACATTGCACAAGTTTTACTCATTTTGATCAGTCGGTGTTTTTCCAACACAACAACATTTTTGATTTACAAAATAGTTTTCCTTGAAATCGCATGACGATTAACGCAGGATTGTTCTAATCCTATATGGAATAGGGAGTATATTTCACTTTCGTATGTTATGTTATGATATGACATTGATTAACGATTACGTTTTTCGTTTCTGTCACAGATTCAATTTTCGATGGCACTGATACCTAATACCAAACTAAGAACCATTCCTGACATTGCTAATACCAAACTAAGAACCATTCCTGATGAGCCAGTTGAGCTTTAATCCAGGACAGCGTATCTAAATCAGTAAAGCTGTTTTAGGCATAAAAGAAAACATCGATGTGCAAAAACCTCTCACCCTAAACGCATATACCTTATCCGTCGTGGGTAAACATGGTGTTTGTTTAGTATAATATTATGATTAATATGTGTAAGCGACTGCCATCTGACCTGCTATTCTAACCCAGAGAGTGGACTTAAAACATCATTTAAGGCAAAGGCATTCTGTAATCAGACATTCGACATGTTCAATTGTTTAGAAATATTATTTAGGTTTTTTTTTATCGAGTAGGTAATGTCAAGGAAATGTTAACACTTACCTTTTTTATTACTGTACCGTAGGTAAATACACACACTAAGTAATTAATCTAACGATAGAATAAGGAACATCCTTGCATAGTAATCTCCACTTATAATAAATCTCTAAATTAAAAAAAGAATCAGCCAGTTTGAAACTAAGCTTTTTGTACTCGTCGATTAAAATCTGTGTATTAAGATTTCATAGAGAATACTGCAACGTCACTCTTTTCATAGTTGTAGTCCATGTTACTGTCGAAACAATCGAAATAACTGTTTCGATACGCTCCAGACAACCGAAAAAATTTTGAAAATAGAACTAAAATAAATTCGACCAATCACGTGGCTGCTTTACCGAACTGTAATGAATTGGACCAATAGAATCGCTTTGATTATTGAGTTTACTTGTTGATGTCGTACGCTCGTTCATGTCTTTTAAGATATCAACGAGCGTACGAGCGATAGGCTGCACTTCGTTTCAACAGTATCGAGTTTGTTTAATTAGTTCAGTTGACTCGTAGAAAATTAATTTTAATGAATTCGTACAAAAAGTATTGTTCACAATAGTGTAATAATCAAGCTTTTTAATCTCGTACCTTACTTAGGCCACTCAGCAAGCTTCGTGGCCTAAACACGGCACTCGACTAAAAAGCTCTCTATTATAACACGATTGTGAAAAATACTATTGTGTGTTACGAATGTTCTCAGCATCCCAAGAACGGAAAAATATGAAACATTTTATATAGGTACATTATTATTCTAGCTGCAACTTAGGATAGTTTTTATCCGACTGCGACAATTAATTAATTTTCCGAAATATACGACTTCATTTAATTTTTCATTTATTATTATTGAAATCAAACGCTGCTCCAACTGTCAGCTATAAGAAACGTCAAATTTTCGTCAAAATGGCGGAATTGTTTTGCTTTTCGCTTTTTTTTTTCGATTTTTGTCATCTTCTATCTATCTATACCTACATATAAATGCCTATGTCCTGACTGACTCACCCACTCACTCATCAACGCACAGCCGAAACTACTGGGGCTAGAGAGTTGAAATTTACACCAAAACTACATTTTACAACGTAGGCAACGGATAAGAAGGGATTTTTGGAAATTCTACCCCTAAAGGGGTCATATAGGGGTGCAAAGTTTGTATGGGGGAAACTTTATTATTTTAGCAAGAAACTCAATACGTTGTAGAAAGCTTACTTATTAGAATACAAATAAAGTACTGTCAGCGTTTTGGAAAATTCAGCCTCTTAGGGGGTTAAAAAGGGTTGCAAAGTTTGTATGTGCGAAACTTCTTTTTGAGATAGAAGCTTAAAAGTTTTTAGAAAGATTACTTATTACAATACAAATAAAAAAACAGTGTTTTGGAAAATTCCTCCCCTAAAGGTATGAAAAAGGGGTACAATGTAGATAAAGGGGATTTTTTGAGCTAGAATCTCAAACCTTTTTAAAAAGATTACATAATAAAATAAAATACTTTCAGAGTTGAAGAAAATTCCACCCCTTAGGGGTGTATAAGGGGGTGCAACGTTTGGAAATATTTTTTTTTAGCAAGCAACAAACCTTTGTTGAAAGATTACTTATTACAATACAAATAAAGGACTTTCAGCGTTTTGGAAAATTCCACCCCTAAGGGTGAATAAAACAGGTGAAAATTTGTATAGTGGAAACTTTATTTTTGAGCTACAGACTTGAAATTGTGTAGAAAGGTTATTTATTAAAATACAAATATATAGGTAAATTACTTTCAGTGGTTTGAAAATTTCCACCCGCTAAGAGGGGGATAAAGAGGTGCAATGTTTGTAAAGGAAAACTTTTTTTTAGGTAGAAACTTAAAACTATGTAGAAAGATTAAGTACCTATTTATTAAAATACAAAAAAATACCTACTGCCAGCGTTTTGGATAATTTCACCCCTTAAGGGGTTAAAAAGGGGTGCAAGGTTCGTATGGGAAACACTTTTTTTAGCTAGAGACTTGATAGTTTGTAGAAAAAATACTTACCTATTACAATAAAAAAACCGAGTGTATATTTTTAATTTTTCCCTGAAAAGCGTTCAAAGTTTGTATGGAGATCAAGAAAAATTTAAAGTATGATATTTGTAACTTCGATCTTAGCCTGTTTAGACAACAAAACTTATTTTAGCATTTTTTGAAATATATCCCCTAAAGGGGATTATAAGGGTGTTCAAAGTTTGTATGGAGAGCAAGATATTTTTAAAGTAAGGGCTTTGTAACTTCGGTTTTACACTGTTTGCTTAAATACTACAAAACTTATTTCAGCGTTTTTTTTAATTCATCGCCTAAGAAGGTTAAAAGGGGGTTCGAACTTTTTTTTTTTTAGGTAAACAAACAGCCACAACAAGGGGTACTGTAGCATAAAATAAAATTACAAGGCCACAAGAAACAAAAAAAATATTATTTAAAGCCACAATAATATTACAAACCAAAAAAATATTAATTATAATTTTAAAATCAAGCACACTAATGTTTACAGTATGGAATTTTGCCGTATAATAACAATTTACGGTAATCAGGTGTTAAAAACGGCCACGGAAATTAGGTGTTAAAAAAATGTCCACCGAAATTAGGTGGGCTGAAAAAAACGGGTTAACACGACGTAGTAAAATGAAAATACACACAACTTTCAAATAACTAAACTACGTGGTACCAGGTAGGCAGCTATAACTAAAGATAAGAATCTAGTGTCTAACCGTGTTCGACAGTCGCCACGATAACGGGAGAAGCCCTGACCAGACGCACTGAACTATTAAATGAAAACAAGCAAAAACGAAAATAGGTAACCACTAAATAACAATTTGAAAATAAAATAATAATCTTGAGGTGCGCGTGACGGTAGAATGAAATGGGTGAACTGAACCTTTACACGTAACGCAAGACGTCAGAAATCGCCTCCGGAAGCTGCTACGGCTCGTACTGGCGTATGGAGCCTGCTGGAGACTGACGTTGTCAACGTCTCCGCAGAACAGACGTTGATCCTTTACACGTAACGCAAGAAGTTAGAAATCGCCTCCGGAAACCGCTACGGTTCGTGCTGGCGCATGGAGCCTGCTGGAGTCTGACGTGGTCAACGTCGCCGCGGAACAGACGTTGCTCCTGCAGTGTAAGAAAGCTACTTGAAGGATTCCGGCAGTGTTTATCCAGGGTCAAAGTAAGTATATTCGTAGATCCCGGCTTTGTGCGTATACAACACTGATAATTATTATTTTCCTAGTGATTTTTCCGGTAGTGCTCAAACGAGCTCGGGGTCAGCTTTGGCACCTCCGCTTTTATTATTTTTCAACTTAACAGTTAAATATCACACGCGTAAGAAATCGAATAACGTGCATAGGTTGAGAATTTCGAAAATGCATCCCAGAGTAAAATAATATGTTTATTATTTTTACACAACTCCTTTTTTAACTAGTCTATCTTAACGTAGTGTTTATATTCTCTTTGTATCTGACATCCACTTTTCACCGTCAGCTGTCACGTCACGGTTGTCCTTTTTGTCTTCTTTCAAAACGCCTGTCATTTCTGACGCGCGGATGAAAATAAACTAATAAGGTCAAAAAGACGATCCTGCAACCTTTTTATGCTGCAGTACTTACTAATATATACTAATATGACTAATGATTACAAAATGTGTGACCCGACCCACACCGTTTACCACATATTAGAAAACATGTGTCACAACAAAAAAAACACCGGACCAATAACTTCGCCGAAGCTTGGCACTTCAAAATTAATGACGTCGATGATGTACCACTTTGTATAGAGAGCAAGACATTTTTAAAGTAAGAAATTCGTAACTACGGTTTCAGACTGTTTACTATGAGGGTTCAGAGAGGGTTCTTAGTTTGTATAGAGAGCAAGAGATTTTGAAAGTAAGAGATTTGTAACTTCGGTTTTAGATTGTTTTCTAAAAGACTAGGTACAAAATTAATTTCAATGTTTTTTTTTTAATTAATTCCTTCAACAAACATTTAGACGATAACATGTTATACGCGGACGAAGTCGCGGGCAACAGCTAGTTAGTAATAAATACCTAACTAAATTTCTACTCGTAAATATCAATCAGTTAGTGTTCAGTACCCATCTACCAAGAAAATCGGTCATAAACTGCATTTCCTAAGGATTATATTTGTATGAAGACTCTAATAAAGCTAATGAGTAGATATGCACACCATAAACACTAATCTCTCGAAACCTAATCTAAGCGATTGGTTTGTAAGGACTTAAAGTCTATGCAATTTGAATATTTTACCTAGTATTCTGCCCTTCAGGCACAGAAGGACGTAAGTGAACGTAATTTTGTACCAAGTTCGTACATTTTGTGTGAACCGGGCTACAGTGGGCTAGCACACGTCGACTTAAATAAAGCCAGTGGCGCCGTCAACGAGTTAGCACAGCGCGGACAGGCGAATGCGCATGAGTTTAACAGAAGACAGATTTAGTAGGAATTTTCATCAATTGGGGCTTTACCGCGTAGATTTTACTTACTTTTACTCGGTTCTTCCGCGCCCTGCGAAGTCTTGGGTCAGATCTAAGGTGTACAATTATAGAAAGTATGCAGAAATATTAAAACGTATGTACGTAGCTGCTTTACGTTTGCATCTTTCTTGCAGCTGTGCTGAAAACTATGAATCAAAAAGTCAAGAGAACGCAAAAAATTGACAGTTTTCGGTTGATTCATATGCGAAAGAAAGACATATACCTACTCATTATTATAGATTACGATATGATTATAACTTCTTATTACATTAATATCATAGTTTCGGCAAAAAAATACATTTTGTATAAGTAGTAGGTAAGTTTAGTGTACTTTTTTGCACAGTCAATTACTTGCTGAAAGGGTTCTAATGAGCCCAAACACAACGGGTTTATCTTGTGTAGATTGGGAGTTGCCATGGCCACCCTCTGGCTCCATCATCAGATCAGCTCGGTAGTGCCATAATATTGCGTTGTCGCCGAAATTACATAAGTATACAGTGCCCGTAGCATGGATATCACGCGATAAGTGACAGGATAACAGCGTCGTCTCGTTCTATCGAACGGTGTCTGCCAGGGACGGATGCTCTATCTTGTCAATTATCGTGTGATATCCATGCTACAGGGCCAGATTACAGATCAATCGGATACCAGAGCGGCTGAAAAATTGAATACAATTTTTGTGGACATTGTACATGCTTGACATATTTAGGTACCTACATACTTGCATACGCACAATGTAACGTAAAAAAATAAAAGTTTGTAAAAAGGATTAGGATGTTTAAAACCTCGATTAAACTCATTAAAATTTTATGCAATATTGGCATCTGTCTACATTTTAACAAGTATGCGACGTTCACAGAAATATTTCCACCGGCTTGCTTATGTTATGACAATTAAACACTAAGTAGTTCTTAATCTAAATTGCCTGGCTTGCCTAGGAATGTGTTTAACACCACGCCACTGGTACTCAATGAGACTGGCGTACTGCATTTGTGTGCACTGTGACAACGTGTAATCCGTCTTAGTGTCGTCGCATCCAGAACAGGAATTCAGCTTTCAGTGGCTTTCTGAGTTCCCGCATTCATGTTTACCTACGCATAAATCTGAGCCCGACGCGCCTCCGAGAAACTTAACTATTATGAAATGATGTTTTGAAATTCATATAAAATATCGTTAAAACTAAGTAAACGTACAGTCAGCATCAAAAATTGCTACGCAAATGAAGACGTCAAAAGTTTTTATTAAAAGGGAATAAGAACTTTTGACGCCTTCGATTGCGTAGTTACTTTTAGTTACGTATATGCTGACTGTACCTACGTGTAGTGCGTACCGGAAACTGACTGTACCTACGTGTAGTGCGTACCGGAAGCTGACTGTACCTACGTGTAGTGCGTACCGGAAGCTGACTGTACCTACGTGTAGTGCGTATCGGAAGCTAGTCAGCTTCCGGTACGCACTACACGTAGGTACAGTCGTACCTACGTGTAGTGCGTACCGGAAGCTGACTGTACCTACGTGTAGTGCGTATCGGAAGCTGACTGTACCTACGTGTAGTGCGTACCGGAAGCTGACTGTACCTACGTGTAGTGCGTATCGGAAGCTGACTGTACCTACGTGTAGTGCGTATCGGAAGCTGACTGTACCTACGTGTAGTGCGTACCGGAAGCTGACTGTACCTACGTGTAGTGCGTATCGGAAGCTGACTGTACCTACGTGTAGTGCGTACCGGAAGGCACAGCGTGCGTAGACTGATGACTTGGTAAAGGTCGCTAAGCTAAAGTCCACTAGTCCGGAAGCCCACTCCCTATACGCCTACATTTCATGATAAAATGCATGGCATGCAGCAGGTCGTGAAAGTTGTGCTGAGCAAGAATCAGTAATCACAATGTTACATTAGCAATAAGGTTTTTTCAATAAATTATTCTTATAACACCTAAATGTAGCCGAAATTTTGAAAAATCCTTCCTTATATACGTCATGTGACAACAGTACGAGACTTGTGACATCATTTAGGCCTTTCATCGTAGAGAGAGTACCTAGACCTAAGTCTGTCAGTCCTGAAATGGCCGGAAGTACTTGGCATACGGTGTCAAAGGTGGCCTGCAACTTTGGTGGACTGCACTGGATGCGGGTGGCGCAGGGCCGGACATTGTGGCACTCTTTGGGGGAGGCCTATGTCCAACAGTGGAAGTATTTCGGCTGATATGATGACGATGATGAATTAAGTAATAGTTATTTACAATGCACTTGCTCTGAATGTGCCCCTTTATATGGTTGAACATAAACACGGGAAGTGCTCGATGCCAGCACTAGCGGCGCTTCGTGGACCGCGCCCGTGTGGAATGGATTTCAGGCCAAAATTCCCGTATGAGATTTCATGAATTCGTGACAATTAAAAATTCACCTTTTATGCATATTTTTTTTATTTCCTCGCATGATGCATTGTAAAATGTTGTATGATACACGTGCGGATAGCTAATTCCCAACTCGTGTCGATCAAAAACATTCCCTGACGGTCGTGTTTTTGGTCATCGCCACTCGTTGGGAATTACCTACTTTCCGCACTTGTATCATAAATAACTATTATGATACAAGTGCGGAAAGTGGGTAATTCCCAACGAGTCAGGGAGTGTTTTTGATAGACACTTGTTGGGAATTAGCTATCCGCACGTGTAGATATCATGCAACATTTTATAATGCATCATGCAAGGAAATAAAAATTATACATAAAAGGTGAAATTTTAATTGTCACGAAATCTCATTCTTGCACAGTGTGCGGGAATTTTGGCCAAATCCATTCCCGCATGGGCTGGTCCCGTCCAGAGCCGCCGTGCCGGCATAGACCACTTCCCGTGTTTATGTTGAACCATATAAAGAAGCTCTTTCAGAGCAAGTGCATTGTAAAATAAATTACTGTAAAAATAAATAGGTAAGGGACAAGCGTTTAATGCGTTGCAGACAATTTTTTGGGAGTCATCAAAATCATTGAAACGATAATTCTAACGCACCCCAATACAACGACTTTACCTCATGTCTGGTCAATAGTCTGGCCAATTTATGTAATTTAGGAATTTAGAAATAAGACAACATAGTTTCAATGAGTGATTTTCTTAAACATCCCAGTGCTCGATGGTGATCCAATACTTGCAATCATACACCTAGGGTGTTAATTATTGGAGTAAAGGTCTCGAACATTGGGACGGTGACGTTAATTAGTTTGCTAAAAAGTTACGCAAGATACGAGTAGACTATCCGTCTCTTTCTAAGTGTTCTTATTAGAAAAAGACGGATTGTCAATTTCGCCGCGACACAGCTTGTGATAACCGTGCTGCTGGTATTTAACAGAATTTAGTTGTACAAAGGTAGTACAAACAGTCAGCATCAAAAGTAGCTACGCAATCGAAGACGTCAAAAGTTTTTATTTCCTGTAGACTTTTGACGTGATCATTTGCGTAGCTACTTTTGATGCTGACTGTACGTACGTGGTAGTATTGTTCATTCTAGATTTGCAAATTCCAATATTTAAATGTATTGTTTTATTTGCTATTCAACACTGTTGTTGTAAACTGAGTCCCGGCTAAGTGTAAACTTACTTTCAGTAAGTAAAGCAATGAGGAAATGAGCTAATATCGCAGCCTACCGAGTT
This sequence comes from Epinotia brunnichana, assembly GCA_963854355.1. Lineage (NCBI taxonomy): Eukaryota > Metazoa > Arthropoda > Insecta > Lepidoptera > Tortricidae > Epinotia > Epinotia brunnichana. The sequence continues at coordinate 19,765,015 of OY977936.1, read as the reverse complement.
TTATCTAAAACTAGCTGTTGCCCGCGACTTCGTCCGCGTAGAACTTTTTATCGTCTTAGAAAATGATTTCTCTCAATACAAAATTTGAACCCTCTTTTAGGGGATAATTAAAAAAAAAGTTGATGTTCATTTTCTAGTTTGTGAACAAACAGTCTAAAACCTAAGTTAAAAATCTCATACTTTAAAAATGCCTTGAAATACTCAAACTTTGAACCAATTTTAACACTCTTAGGGGATGAATTTGGAAAAACTCTGAAATCAGTTTTGTAGTCTTATAACGTACAGAATAAGACCGAAGTTAAAAATCTCTTACTCACACTTTAAAATTTTATTGCTCGCCATTTAAAATTTGAACCCCCTTTTAAACCCCCTTAGAGGTTGAATTTTTCTAATCGCTGAAAGAACTTTTTTCGTAAACTTTTAAGTCTCTAGCTCAAAAAAAGTGTTGCCCATACAAAGCTTTCTTAACACCCTTAGGGGTGGAATTTTCTAAAACTCTCAAAGTACTTTATTATTAATTTTAATAAGTAACATTTTGAATAGTTTTAAGTCTAGTAAAAAAAAAAGTTTTTCCCACACAACACTGGCTACCCTTCTTAAGGATCTTAAGGATCCCCTTAGGGATGGAGTTTTCTAAAACGCTGAAAGTTCTTTTTTAGTATTCTAATAAGTAATCTTTTTGCAAAGTTTTAAGTCTAACTCAAAAATGTGTTGCCCATGCAAAGCTTGCTCTCCTTTTTAACCCTATTAGGGGTGGAATTTTCTAAAACGATTTGTGTTCTTTTTTTGTATTTTAATAAGTAATCTTTCTACAAAGTTTCAAGTCTCTAACTCAAAAACATAAACTTTCCCTGATAAAAACTTTGCACCCCTTTTTATCCCCCTTAGGGATAGATTTTTTCAAAACGCTGAAAGTCTTTTTTTTTGTATTTTTATAAGTAATCTTTCTACAAAGTTTTAAGTGTCTAGCTCACAAAAAGTGTTCCCCATACAAACCTTGCACCCTTTTTTAACCCCCTTAGGGAATGATTTTTGTAAAACGCCGAATGTAGTATTTTTCATGTTCTAATAAGTAATTTTTCGTCAAAATTTTAAGTCTCTATTTAAAAAAAATATGTTTTCCCATACAAACTTTGCACCCTATTTTACCCTCTTAGGGGTGAAATTTTCCAAAACGCTGAAAGTACTTTTTTTGTATTTAAATAATCTTTCTACAAAGTTTTAGGACTCTAGCTAAAAAAAATAGTTTCCCACATACAAACTTTGCACCCCTATTTTAGCCCCCTATTTTTAGGGGTAGAATTTTCTAAAACGCTGAAAGTACTTAATTTGTATTCTGATGACTAATCTTTCTACAAAGTTTTAAGTCTCTATTAAAAAAAAATATTGTTTCCCCCATACAAAATTTGCACCCCTATTTTACCCCCTTAGGGGTAGATTTTTTTAAAACACTGAATCTAGGTACTTTATTTCTATTCTAATGAATAATTTCTCTACAAAGTTTTAAGTCTCTATTTTAAAAAAGTAGTTTTTCCCATACAAACTTTGCACTCTATTTTACCCCTTTAGGGGTAGAATTTTCTAAAACCCTGAAAGTTCTTTATTTGTATTCTAATGACTGATCTTTCTACAAAGTTTTAAGTCTCTATTTAAAAAAAAAATGTTTCCCCCATACAAACCTTGCACCCCTATTTTACCCCCGTAGGGGTGGAATTTTCCAAAACGCTGAAAGTGTTTCATTTGTATTCTTATAACTAATTTTTCTACAAAGTTTAAGTCTATAGCTCAAAAAAAAAAGGTTCTCCCATACAAACTTTGCACCCCCATTTTACCCCCTTAGGGGTAGAATTTTCAAAAATCCCTTTTTATCCCTAGCTCACGTTATAAAATCAACATACTGTGCAAAAATCAACTCTCTAAGATTAGTAGTTTCGGCTGTGCGTTGATGAGTGAGTGAGTGAGTGATTGAGAGAATAAGTCAGTCAGGACATAGGCATTTATTATGTATAATTAGATAGAAGATAATGAAACTCCCATTCAAATATCTCAAAAAATTATGAAGCTACATCCGTTTTAATGTCGCTTGTTAGAGTGAGAAAACGACGAGGGACTGTGACGTCAATATACTCGAGCGTCATAGTAAAAAACAATCGTTTCATATGAAGGTGCGTTTTGCGGAAAAGGGACAGTACATACCCCCTCTTAAAACTTTGGACTCTTATAACTTAATCATTACCTATATAACCTCTTGCTTTGTTTTTTTCTCCATTTGACTATATTTATTTTAAATTCTTTTTCGAGAAAATACATTATGATTATTTACCATATTTTCGATTCCTGAGCTTTAACCACGAACTTCGGAATTCGAAAATATTCGGGTATCTCTATCTCTATCGCACTAACCATACTCGAGTGACAGGGATGCAAATATATGAACATTGAGTATCGGTTTTCGTGGTAGCGCCGCAGGTACTTTGGCTGAAAGCGCCGAGCGCGTGCCATTGTCATTCAAAAAAAACAAATTCGTGTTAATTATATTGTTCAAATTTGTTGATTTCATTTATTGAAATTACGACATAAAACGACATTTGCGCATATAAGTTCTCATATCAGAATCGAATATTTTTTTATGGTTTATATTTTAGCATTTGTCTCGTAAAGGTCTATCGTAGACGGGATTTAAATTATTAATAAGTGAAAGACAAAGCAATTCCGCCATTTTGACGAAAATTTGACGGTTCTTATAGCTGACAGTTGGAGCAGCGTTTGATTTCAATAAAAATAAATGAAAAATTAAATGAAGTCGTATATTTCGGAAAATTAATTAACTGTCGCAGTCGGATAAAAACTATCCTAAGTTGCAGCTAGAATAATAATGTACCTATATAAAATGTTTCATATTTTTCCGTTCATGGGATGCTGAGAACATTCGAACCGCGCAAAGCTCAGTTTCAAACTGGCTGATTCTTTTTTTAATTTAGAGATTTATTATAAGTGGAGACTAGCTGTTGCCCGCGACTTCATCCGCGTAGAACTTAATACTTAGAAAATATAATGCAAACAAACTTCTACCATCTTAAAGGATGATTTCCGAGGCAAAAACTATTCTATATCATTTGAAGGGTCTCAAATTATCTCTATACCAAATTTCATCTAGGTACATGGATTTTATCCAAACTCTCACCCCCTATTTCATACCCTTACGGAATGATTTTCGGGATAAAAACTATCTAATGTCATTCTTCGGGACTCAAACGACCTTTATACCAAATTTCATCTAAACGGGATTCATCCAAATTTTCACCCCCCATTTCACCCCATTAGGGAGTGATTTACGGAATTACAACTATCCTATGTCCTTTCCCAGGAATCAAGCTATCTCTATACCAAATTGTATTAAAATGGGTTCCATCCGAATTTTCACCCCTAATTTCACCCCCTTAGGGGATGATTTCTGGGGTAAAAACTATCCCATGTCCTTTCCCAGGACTTAACCTATATCTACACGAAATTTCATCAAAATAGATTACATCCAAATTATACTAGTGGTAGCAGGGATTGGCAGGTGGGTCTGAATCGGGGCAGGTTATGGACCAAACGTTCCTGGCCTCGGAGCAGTACGCAGCCTCCGTAGATCCAATGGAAGGATCTAATATTTTTTCTATAAGTCTTTGAGCGCCATGCACCGAGGACAAGAAAGCAGGTAGAGCAACACAAGAAATTTTGCGGATACCCAGGCCGCCGAATCGAATGGGTAGGCTAGCCTGGGACCAAGATCTATCGTCAAAAGGAATATTGAAGATCGATGTGAGTGTTTCTACGACTAATGTATCTAATTTTGAAATCAAAGTGGGGTAAATTTTGGGACGAAAAGAAAATGCTTAATGATAGAATAGGCTGAATGAAGATTTATTTTGGCCAAACGGTGTGATGTTTCTTTGAAATTCTGAATTTTTGAGTCGACGAAGTTTTCAAAAGATTGATCTAAGACGGGAACCAAGGAGGTGAAGCGATTCTTTGTTTATAATTTTGATACAGTAAACGGCAAACTTCGTGCGCAAATAAGGGGAAGTGGGGGGGCAGCTTGCACGTACAATTCGCCTTTGCGCAGGCAAGGTCATTTGCGCACGAAGTTTGCCGTCTACTGTACCCGGGGCAAGTTGACTAAAAAGGTCGATTGTATTTTCTTTGTTCGGACAGGAATCGGTGATAAATAGTTCGCACTTGGAGAAATTAAGCAAAAGGCCAATTTTTTCCATGTCTGTGTTAATTTTTTTTAAATCTTCGAGGACGGAAATCGCTTCTCCGCCGAGGGTTCCGTCATCTAAATTCCATACGTTTAATTTTGAATTTAGCTCCTTAATGATGGGATGTATAGCAAGGCTAAAAATAGCTGGGCCGAGCGGATCGCCTTGTTGACAACCTACAGAAGAAGCTAGAACGTCGGTTTTATATAATAATTTGGAAGGAGAACTATAACATAGCCATAAAAATTTATATACCAGAGGAATTTTGTCTTTTATTTGAGTCAACAAGGCACCTCGGTCTACGGAATTGAAGGCATTGCAAACATCCACCTTAAGCAGCACCTCTCCAGCCTTATGATCGAGAAATGTTCGCACGGCGTGCACGGCGGCTTCACATCCACTTTTGGAGCCAAACCCCAGTTGGACAGGTTGAAGTTCTGGGGTAAGCTTCGAAAGGATGGAGCGGCAGGCGATCTTGGCGACAAGACATCGGAGTGTGGTGCCAACTGCAATGGGGCGGATGCCGCCGTCTTTTTTTGTTAGGGCACAAAGGTTGGCTCCATACAGGACGTCCCTGATGCCGTCCGGGACCTGACCGGCCAGCATGATATTCACCAGAGCCATCAGGTCCTTTAAGAGAGTTTCCCCCGTTTCACAACAGCCGCTGCACAGGAGATATTTCAGGTGCTGAGGTGTCAGACCATCCAGACCTCCCGCAGAGCCATTGGGGAAAGATATTACGGCTCCAAGGACATCCTGTGTGGTGGCAGTAAGGTCTGGATCACTCGGCAATGGGGGATCAGGCAGGCAAAGAGTTGTAGCTGGAGGTGGATGCTTGCTGTGTAGAGCGGCGAGTGTGTCAGAGTTAGATAGGGCTACTGCATCGTCAGAAAAAAGCAAGCGGGCGGCGCCTTTTATATCGCCGTCGGAAATTTTTGACTCTACTTTTTTAAATACACAGTTGTTGGTTTTCCTAAAATTGTGAGTGGAGCGATTAAATGAAATATCACTGCAGCAGTTATCTTTGATTGATTTCGTGAGTGATTTTGAATTTTCATCGGAATTTATATGGAGGACTTTATAGGTGAATGTAAGTAAGAGTTCCCATTTGCGTATGGAGTTATCTGAACGGACTTCTTTGATCGTTTGGCTCAAGGATTTGGCAACATATAATCGGGCACCGCGTGGTATCCGTTTTAAAACCGGGCGCGAATTTTTAAAATCACTCAGAATTTGGTGAAATGGTACGTCCGATCTGGTGTGGTCTGGTAACTGTGAAGGCGCTGAAGTGTTTGGCTGGGACAGAACGGTAGATGAAGGTTGAGCATGGCTTCGTAGGTGTAGACTTAATTAAAAGTTACCAATATGATTCTCATGTTTCAATAAAAAAAAAAGTAAAACCACTATGTACAGTCAAGGTCACCAATATGTATAGGTACACCAGAAACTTAGAGAAATATGTACTACGCAAAATAGGCGCATTTATGACGTCGAGTTGCGGAAACCCATCCCGCGTACAACCTATAGAGAAATATGTATACAGACCTTGAATATTACTACGGAAGTAAGGTTGTTGTATACATATTTTTGCAACTTTGGGTATATACATATTGGTGACCTTGACTGTACCTAACCGCAGTATTTTACGACCAAAACAGCTATTTACTTGTGTACCTAACTATTAAATACACCCATATTAAATACCGTAGGAATAAACAGTGGGTATAAATAAAATACCGATACTTACCTAACTATTGAATTGACAGACAATGCACATTGCACAGCCTAAACATAAACTACTATTCATACAGCTTTTAGCTAATAAAATGTAAAATCAATTAGGAGCGTTGTTTGCCAACAAACCGCATTGTGGTTTGGCAGATTAATTGTACCTATGTAAATTTAGCTATAAGCCTTAAAGAGAGAATAAAAAAAATAAAAATAAAAAAAAAATAAAAAAAAATGAACCACATATTCTTCAAGGGACGTAGTGGAGCACTAAGAACGAATATTTTGAAATTGTCCTAATAGGGTTAAATTAGGGAAGGTATATACAGGATGTTTTTATTCAATTGCTTTAACTTCGACACAGTGCTTGGTACATTCACAGAAACAAATTAGCATGAGTACTTAATTATTTCTTAAGAAAAAAAAAACCTTTTTTTTTTTTTTCGCACAAATTCATTTAATGTAGCATTAACGGTTATTGTCTTATTGTACAAGGGTCTTGAAACACATGAAATAAAAAATATGTAGGTATGTAAAAAATATGTAATATCGAACGAACTCACTTTGTAAACCTTCTTGTAGTGTTCCTATACACTATAAAAAAATTTAAAAAGCTATTATGAAGTAAAAGTTAAGAGCCATTTACACCGGTTAAATCTGCAAAACTGATAAAGTTAAACATTGAACATCTTGATAACAGTATGAGTTAAAATACTACTTTCTTGGAGAAATTAACTTTATTTGATCTAAACTATGCCCCCTTGCTGGAAGGCGCGGCGTGGGTAGGCTGGACAAGGTGGACTGATGACCTGGTAAAGGTCGCGGGAGTCCGCTGGATGCGGGTGGCGCAGGACCGGTCATTTTGGCACTCTTTGGGGGAAGGCATATGTCCAGCAGTGGACGTCTTTCGGCTGATATGATGTTGATGCCCCCTTGCAATTAACGGAAATTGTCATGAATACGTTGTATATATCTATGAAATTTAATATTAGACAATTCGGTTAGACTTAGAATGAAAAAAAAATGTCATTAAGAATTTTTGGAAATTCAAGCTTTACTGATGTGAAAATGCTTTATATGGATGTTTGGTGATTTTTGGGCTCAGAAGGATGAAGTTTACTTATTTTGAAGTTAGGTAATTAGTTAATGTCATGAATTCTTCATTCACCAAGCATATTGAGTAAATCAACCCTAAGCATGGTAATACCATAATACCCCGACATAATTTGAAGTCTAATACTATTACCGTGACAATTCTGATTAGTCTGAGGTAATACATCATTGTGTATCATTTTCAGCAGGCCGGGCTGACACACACTTGACTATGCACCAACGCAAATGGGAGCGCAAGAACCATTAAAGGTTACGATCACATCAATTCAATATGCCATTACGAACATAAATTAACCCTCATATTTAACATCCACTTAGGCATCTAGTAGTTTTCTTTTATTTGTATATCGCCACGGTATCTCGCCCCTCGTATATAAATCTCTATAAAATTAGTTTAATTGAATTTTAATTACTCCAACATTGTATAAAAGATAAGATAGAAAATACTGGTTAAGTACTTACCTACTTGTTAATTCTAGGTTTTGAGTTTGCACCGGTCGACGTGGAACGGCTTGGCCTAGAAGGGATTGTAATTAAATTACCAACGTAGCGTAAACGAAGTATAAACTATCAGCACTCATAGGTCTAATGGGTAGCCGTGGTACCGACCGAAGGCTCTTTCACACTTGCTTAGACCACATAAGTTCGAAAGAGATGAATGTATGCCCTTGGTCGTCTAATTCTACCATGGCTAGTATATTTTTGGGTGTAGTACTAATCTACTAATCCCATGAAAAAAACATTCCATGTAAAAAATAGGCCAAGTCTCGAAACTGTTTCACAGTAAAAAGTGGTGAGATATTTCGTAGAGCCAAGTCAGGTATTCTTATTAATCTTCACTTGCTTGCTAATTTAAATTCTGCAACTTGGGAATCACACAACTTTACTGCATTTACTAATTTTTGCATAGGTACTAAGTAATTGTGATTGCCAGGTCACAAAATTTTATTTAGCACGCAAATAAAGATTAATAAGAATGCCTGATTTGGCTCTACGAAATATCTCACCACTTTTAAATGCGTGCGTGCGTGCGTGCGTGCGTGCGTGCGTGCGTGCGTGCGTACGTGCGTTTATCCTTCCTTCTTCGTGTTGATGTTGCAGGTTTAAAGGGTAGAGTCTTATGTAGTTTTAAAAGTGTGTTTAAGATGTAAAGTTTCCTCATAGTAAGGGGTTTAAAACCCTTGTATAATTCATTTGTGGGATATCTATAAGGTTTCGAAAACATGACTTTAAGAAGACACCTTTGACTCCTTTTGAATTTAGTTTTGTTTGCTCCGCCCCATATTGGTATACAATAAGACATAACGGACTGTGCTAACGTTGTGTAAAGCTGTTTAAGTAAATCTCTGGGTGCGACATGTCTTAATATCTTAAATATCCATACTAACTTTCGGATTCTATTGCTAATGAACTCAATATGTGCATGCCAGGAAAGTCGTTGGTAGTTCTTAAACTAAAAGTTCAAATTGAATGGTATTGATATTGTATGTTAGCCATATTATGCCCTACATGTTCCTGAAAATTCAGGGCTCTAGCTTTAGCCAGCACAAAATTACAGAATGTTGAAAATGGCCTGAATGGCTTCGAGGAAAGGATGGTACGGCCGTGCCTCTTTGTTTTGCTCGACTTGGCGGGGGCACTGCCGTGGCCCCAGATCAATAGCCTGTCTTTTTTTTTTTTTAATTTCTTAAAGCCTAATCTACAAAATATCTATATAATTATTAAACCTACTCACAAAATTTTACGACAGGTCGGTTGAGAAATGCGACCTGTAGAGGAGAACAGCCGGACATCCAGACATACGAAATAATTTCGGCCCAAGCTGAGACAAAGAACATCGTTCGATTCGCTCGCTCGTTCATTTAAATACACACGTGGGTATATACTTACATCGATTTTCTAATGAATCTAAGTAAAATCATTGCATGTCGTTCTTGAAGATCTTGAAACCTTGAAACATGGCATTTGACAATAAGATTTTTTATTAATTCAATGATTTAGACAATGAGACTCTTAACATTACGCACCAACGCATTCCCCCAACGTAAAAAAAAAAAAGAAGGCCTACACAGGCGTCGCCTAAATACCGCCATAATTATGGAATAGGCGTACCGTACCTACAGTCAGCATCAAAAGTAACTACGCTATCGAAGACGTCAAAAGTTCTTATTCCCTTTTAATAAAGACTTTTGACGTCTTCGTTTGCGTAGTTACTTTTGATGCTGACTGTACTACCTACGCCAGACCGTAGCATGGACTGAGGTAATAATTTTATCAGTATTTTCATTTAGTAAGAAAACGGTTGCTTACCTGTCTTACATTCTGAAAGCGTAGGTAAAACGTCGAAGATAATAGGACGTTAATTGGTGACAAACATCTACTACTACTAGACTTAGTGATATATATTTATTTGCTTAAAACGTAGACAATGTATTATATGCTGTCCTTTTTTTGTTAAACAATGTTAAAACTTAGAATAATAGCGCATAGAAACGCAGTTCACGCGCAACGGTGAGGCCACCAAAAAAAGGACATAAATGGCCCAGTACGCCGATCGGTGGAACAAAATTGGTGCGTTTGTGTGCGTATTGGCGCGTGTGAATACGAGTTGATCACAACTACATGAATCTATTTTATGCCTCACACTTGGCGCGTCAGCCGTTTGAAACTATCCTTCTAGGCGTTATTATTCTATGTGTTAAAATAATAGTCTTATCTCTGACACGGAATGTTATTTATCTCTATATTATTCATAGTACTCTTAGGTTAACATCGGATTGACTGACATCTAGAAGTAAAACATATTATTCATAGTAGGTGCTCTTTGAGTAAAACCTCAGAAAATTACAGATTACAGAGAAAGGCAGATAGGTCCTAATAAATTTAACGTTTTCCATACATCCGATCTCTTCTCACTTTAGTACTGAACAACGAGTAAGAAAGAGCTAGAACCACGTTAATCTGCCAGGTCTTCATACGTCATTGTCTCCGCTTTCTCGCTCGTACAATACAACAAAGTACATTTTTTTTTATCCTGTGGTTCATACTTAGTCAAGAATTCAAGAGGTTAAGTTATAATATAAATAATGTTTTATCACATAATAATTAATATACAAGAAGAGACGTCGTTTATGTGGATTAACCTTTTCAACGCTCTGTCGAAGAGAAAAGTTGTCAACCACACGCCAAGTCAACAAGACATTTAGTGCGGAGTTAAACCGTATGTCAATGAAAGAAAATTGCTATAGCGCTGGGATCCTTGGTGCATAACTATATCAGTCGTTGGCGTTGAACCTGCGGTGCGGATAAATGCGTCGTTGGTGTCGAAAAGGTTAGTCCAACCAAAAATTAGGCTTTGTAGCCCTTAACTTTGACAACGTCCACATGAAAGATGCGAACCTAAATCGCCAAGGCTCGCATCGCAACTCACGCCACTCGCGTTTTAAGACCCTTCTTATAAAACAGTTGCATAAAATACTATTAAAACCCCCCGACATTTTCATTTCAAAGGTCAATATCAGAAAAACGGCTGAACCGGTTTTGTTTAAGCGTAGCTAAGAACCATCTCGATACCAGCTTTCGGATAAAAAAAACCACATTCAAATTGGTCCATTCGTTTAGGAGCTACGATGCCACAGACAGACACACACACACGGTCGTAGCGAAAATTCCATCAAATCAACTGAACTCTAACTAAATTTAATATTGTACGCCCGAAATGGGCAAACTGTTGGACTTTTTATTTAAGGTGTGATCTATTTTTACACAGTTTTGAACAATAAATGGATCTTATCTCCACTTATAATAAATCTCTAAATTAAAAAAAAAATCAGCCAGTTTAAAACTAAGCATTGCGCGGTTCGAATGTTCTCAGCATCCCATGAACGGAAAAATATGAAACATTTTATATAGGTACATTATTATTCTAGCTGCAACTTAGGATAGTTTTTATCCGACTGCGACAGTTAATTAATTTTCCGAAATATACGACTTCATTTAATTTTTCATTTATTTTTATTGAAATCAAACGCTGCTCCAACTGTCAGCTATAAGAACCGTCAAATTTTCGTCAAAATGGCGGAATTGCTTTGCCTTTCACTTATTAATAATTTAAATCCCGTCTACGATAGACCTTTACGAGACAAATGCTAAAATGTATAAACCATAAAAAAATATTCGATTCTGATATGAGAACTTATATGCGCAAATGTCGTTTTATGTCGTAATTTCAATAAATGAAATCAACAAATTTGAACAATATAATTAACACGAATTTGTTTTTTTTGAATGACAATGGCACGCGCTCGGCGCATTCAGCCAAAGTACCTGCGGCGCTACCACGAAAACCGATACTCAATGTTCATATATTTGCATCCCTGTCACTCGAGTATGGTTAGTGCGATAGAGATAGAGATACCCGAATATTTTCGAATTCCGAAGTTCGTGGTTATAGCTCAGGAATCGAAAATATGGTAAATAATCATAATGTATTTTCTCGAAAAAGAATTTAAAATAAATATAGTCAAATGGAGAAAAAAACAAAGCAAGAGGTTATATAGGTAATGATTAAGTTACAAGAGTCCAAAGTTTTAAGAGGGGGTATGTTCTGTCCCTTTTCCGCAAAACGCACCTTCATATGAAACGATTGTTTTTTACTATGTCGCTCGAGTATATTGACGTCACAGTCCCTCATCGTTTTCTCACTCTAACAAGCGACATTAAAACGGATGTAGCTTCATAATTTTTTGAGATATTTGAATGGGAGTTTCATTATCTTCTATCTATTTATCTCCACTTATAATAAATCTCTAAATTAAAAAAAGAATCAGCCAGTTTGAAACTAAGCTTTCTGTGGTACGAATGTTCTCAGCATCCCATGGACGGAAAAATATGAAACATTTTATATAGGTACATTATTCATCCAGCTGCAACTTAGGATAGTTTTTATCCGACTGCGACAATTAATTAATTTTCCGTAATATACGACTTCATTTCATTTTTCATTTATTATTCTTAAAGTATATCGCCGCCACATCTGTCAGCTAAAAGAAACGTCAAAATCACAGACTAATAAGAAATACTACGGACAAAATGGCGGAATTGCTTTGCCTTTCTTTCGCCTATTAATAATTTTAATCCCGTCTATGATATACCTTGACGAGACACATAGGTATCAAAAGCAAATATAAAGTTAATCGATTTTGATATGCGAACTTATATGCGCAAATGTCGAATTAAGGCGTAATTTCCACAAATGTTACAACAAATTCGAACAATATAAGCTTGGTTTTTTTTAATGGCACGCGCGCGCGCTCTTTGCGTATTCAGCCAAACAGCGAAAACCGAAACTCGAAGTTCGTATATCTGCATTCCTGTCATTTGTTAGTGCGATATAAACTTGGTTTTTTTTAATGGCACGCGCGCGCGCTCTTTGCGTATTCAGCCAAACAGCGAAAACCGAAACTCGAAGTTCGTATATCTGCATTCCTGTCATTTGTTAGTGCGATAGAGATAGAAATACCCGAATATTTTCGAATTCCGAAGTTCGTGGTTTAAAAGAAAATACGGATGTCGGATAGATCTATATTAATATTTTATGTGTAAATATGGTTAAATTTTTTTGGAAATACTAATATAGTTGTTATTGTTTTAGTATATTTGACTAGCTTTAAGTTTAATATTGTACGTCCGAAATGGGCAAGCTGTTGGACTTTATTTTACCCAAAACAACTAAATGTACACAGTTCTGACAATAAAGAATTCTTATTTTATCTTATCTTATCGAAAATAGGGATGTAGACACTAAACAAAATAATCATAATGTTGTATTATCTCGAAAAACAACGCAAGAGGTAATCACTAAGTTATAAGTGTATAAAGTTTTAAGAGAGGGTTTGTTGCGTCTCTTTTCCGCAAAACGCACCTTTATAATGAAACGATTGTTTTTTTACTATGACGCTCGAGGATCGTGACGTCACGGTCCCTGATCGTTTTCTCACTCTAACAAGCGACATTAAAACGGTTGTAGCTTCGTAATTTTTTGAGAAATTTGAATGAGTTTTTCGTTTCTTCTTTCTTTTGAAGTGAGTCTACAGTTATTTGGAAGACAAGCGGAAATAATCCATACTATCCATACTAATAATCCATACTTCCATACTAATATTATAAATGCGAAAGTGTGTCTGTCTGTCTGTCTGTTACCTCTTCACGCCTAAACCGCTGAACCGATTTAGATGAAATTTGGTATACAGATAGTTTGAGCCCCGGGGAAGGACAAAGGGTAGTTTTTATATCTGAGGGGCTGAAATTGGGGGTGGAAATTTGTATGGAGCTACTTAAACCGCTGCACCGATTTAGATGAAATTTGGTATATAAATAGTTTGAGTCCCGGGGAAGGACATATAATAGGGTTTATCCCGGAAATCATCCCCTTAGGGGGTGAAAAGGGGGGGGGGGGTGAAAATTTGGATGTAATCTATTTTGATGAAATTTGGTGTAGATATAGGTTAAGTCCTGGGAAAGGACATGGGATAGTTTTTACCTCAGAAATCATCCCCTAAGGGGGTGAAATTAGGGGTGAAAATTCGGATGGAACCCATTTTAATACAATTTCGTATAGAGATAGCTTGAGTCCTGGGAAAGGACATACGATAGTTTTGATTCCGGAAATCACTCCCTAAGGGGGTGAAATGGGGGGTGAATATTTGGATGAATCCCGTTTAGATGAAATTTGGTATAAAGGTCGTTTGAGTCCCGAAGAATGACATTAGATAGTTTTTATCCCGAAAATCATTCCCTGAGGGTATGAAATAGGGGGTGAAAGTTTGGATAAAATCCATGTACCTAGATGAAATTTGGTATAGAGATAATTTGAGACCCTTCGAAGGATAAAGAATAGTTTTTGCCTCGGAAATCATCCCTTAAGATGGTAGAAGTTTGTTTGCATTATATTTTCTAAGTATAAGTTCTACGCGGACGAAGTCGCGGGCAACAGCTAGTCTTATCTAAATCTCTCAAGGAATTGATTACAGCATCGATGAGACATAGGTATTTTAATTTGGGACTCTGGCTCTATGTAAATTTGCTTAGTGTTTGTATGTGCTTGAACGATCATTGGCGCATTGCGCAATTGCTATTTCTTCAATTCCCTCGTATAAATCCTTTACGGGTGAAGTAAGCAGGCTATTCGACATTCTCCTTCCCCTATTAAGGGAATGTTACTTCTTTGTAATGGCAATTATGTTGATTTTGTCGTTAAAGAGGGTAGGTCAGAAGTTGGACCAGACGCATTCGCCTGATGGGCCTCCGTCGCGCAACTAAGACTTTTTCTCAAACGTGCAATGAAATGTCGTCATTACGTGGGTTATATCAGGCTTCAAAGTATCACGTTTCGAGCGGATCAACTCGAGAGAACTGTAAAGGAATTTTATACGAAATTGAAGGCCTAGGCCAGGTAGTAATTTTTTTTTAATTTTCATTCCACTATTTGTGGCACAGCATCACGGCATTCAGCCATGAAAATTAGATTGATTTGAGTTTTTATTTTTTTATTTCATTGCATGGTTGAGAAAAGCACTATTTCTCAAACATGCAATGAAATATACTCTTTATGTTTCTTATAATAGACTCGGAAGTATCCTTTTTCGGGCGCAGCATCTCGAGGCGGCCTGTAATGGGATTTCATACAACTTTTCAAGCCTAGGCCTGCAAAGTAACTTTTTAATTTTCATTCCACTATTTGTGGCACAGCGTCACGGCATTCAGCCATGAAAATTAGTTTGATTTGAGGATTTTTATTTATTTATTTCATTGCATGTTTGAGAAAAGCACTATACATGCCTCGGCGTGAAAACGGATTCCCGGCCTCTGATGTAATGTACTATACATGCCTAGCCGTGAAAAGGGCTTGCCGGGTGGCCGTAGTGATACGAAGCCGGCGAAAATTCTTTCCTGGCGCCTGCAGTAATGTACTATAATTCCACTTAAGTAATATCATATCAGTCAGTAGTGCATTTCGCTGACACACACTAAGCAAGCGCGACTTGCAAAACCTAAGTAATTTGGATTACCGTTTTTTAGACAAAATGCCTTACACATCGATTTGTCTTATCCGTCACTTTGACGTTTGCGTTTGTGAGAAAAGGACATAACAGAAGTTTGGTAAGTTTTATGAATAAAGGGTTAAGATCTTCAAGTAGGTACCACTTTGTCAGGGTGTCGCTGTCAATGGACAACTAGGGTGACATTATCATCATCATTTACAGATAAAAATACCCATAACTTAAGCGCATAATGTACCCATTCAGACACATAAAAAGTAATGACTTACATATCACACATATCATGTTCTTATCACAGCAGGTCTCATAAAGGGCAAACCCAGCCACTGAATTCCACTCGTCTAGGCTGCGTATTAATTACATTTTATCTCCTTAATATATATAATTAGTGTTATTTCAGATAAACACATAATTGCCCAATTATCCTCAGGCGGTGCCGTATAGCGAGAATCCGCGTTCCTCGGGTCACCGCAACATACTAACATACACTGCCATTCAAGTGTGTACGAACGTATGTGTAGGTGGAACAATTCATACTCTTACTAATCTATCCTATTATGTTTGATATGGTAATTTGAATCTAGTTGCACGGAAAATCAGATTGAATTTCATTTGTTCGAATAATCAACGAAACAAAAGAAATCTTATTTTACCTATTTGTTTTATAAAAGTTCAAATCCTAATGACAACGGAGTGTACATTGAAATGCACATTGGGCCTTACGAGGCTATGTGTTTGTGTAGTTCTTATATTTATCACAACTAATAGGGCGGGTCGCATCAACCGCACTTTACAGGCCGATAAACTTTAAACATGGCGCCGGGAGCTGTCATTCGATGGACAACTGTCAAACTTCCCATACAATCAGAAGCAGAAGCCATACAATCTGAAGAATGGGAAGCTGAGATCATTCGTGACAAAAAAAGTTTTAAATGTTACTGGCTGATTCTTTTTTTAATTTAGAGATTTATTATAAGTGTAGATTATCTTCGGTTTCCGCGATTGCTACTTATTAAATAAAACAAATAAAAGGGATTTTAATGCGTGTATTATTAATAAATACATGCCGACATTGCCGACGTATCGAAGCTGATAGACTGGGGACCCCATTATGTTAAGCTTACGTTTCTAGCTTTATCACTGGCGTCCCACGAAACCAATTAACGATTCCAAAGTGACTCTTACTTTTCGGTCATTTGAATTAAATTAACATAATGACCGGCTACTGTTCGTTGTATTGAAAATCGACGCATTCGGGTATAGAAAGCACATTGTCCACGTCTAGTTTGCTTACAATGCCACTCCTGAGATTCGAAATTACGCGAGTACAGTTGTCTTACATGCCATTTTGCTGTTTATTGCTTTTATATAGAGCCTAGAATGGTGTTAACAAACCTGGACTTGGTATACAAGTTTCAGGCACCAGATGATGTCTGGTTTTTGAGATCTAACGGGTATCGGGGTGTGTCATAAGAATTAAGGAGAGGTTTATTCACGACGATGCATAAAACATGAATGCGTGGGTCTAGTAGTTGAGGATTCTGATAGTAGATTTAATACTATCATTGGGTAAGTAAGTATTCTGGTCACGAACTATATCTATAGTGAGACTGTGGCAGATGACTGACCAGCAGCCAAGAAGCCAATAAATCCTGGCCCCGTAGCATGGCCTTATCACGCGATAAGTGATAAGATAGAGTATCCGTCCCTGGCTAACACCGTTCGATAGAACGAGACGATGCTCTTATCTTGTCACTTATCGCGTGATAAGGCCATGTTACGGGGCCAGGATTTATTGGCTTCTTGACTGCTGGTCAGTCATCTGCCACAGTCTCACGTTAGATAGATTTTTTCTAATTTGAATAGTTTGCGCGAGAGACACTTCCAAAGTGGTAAAATGTGTTGTAACTTCTAAAATAAGAGAATGATAAAACTAAAAAATATATATGATGTACATTACCATGCAAACTTCCACCGAAAATTGGTTTGAACGAGATCTAGTAAGTAGTTTTTCTTAATACGTCATAAATCGTAAACCGCAATTTATTTTACGTAACCCTTCATGTGCGAGTCCGACTCGCACTTGGCCGCTTTTTTCTAATTGAAACTGAATTTCATAATATCTATCAGAATTTCTCCTATACTCCTCACCCTCAGTCCTATCCTAGCGTTCTGTAGAAAGGACCAAATATAGTCAGTGGAATATTTGTAAGTAAAATTTTAAAGCGACGAGGTGCATTGTTTTGCTTCGTTTGATTTAAACCAAATAAATTCAAAAGTCTTATTTTAGTGGCTTACTTCAAATTCATTTTTTTTAATGCCGGGTGTCAGGGACTCATGTCTATACATGGACTCACTTCACTACATATAAGAAAATGACTAGAAATAGGTATTACGTGCCTTTGCATATTACTCTGTTAAATTTAGAATATTTCCCAGACGCCACGTATAAAGCAATCTCAGATAATAAATAAAGCATCACACATGGACGTGACAGATACAAGTTAATTACTAAGCCTTACGAGTTCGTAATAAGGCATACAATCGTTTAACAAGTGGATTCTTGTCTTCTTCTACGCTCTGTAAACGGAAAGTGAATGTATTATGCGCTCGCTTGACCTTGCCAGACTTATTTACATGTTTTTGCATTCTGGTACCATTGGCCATAAAGAAAGATGCACCTTTTTTAGTCTGTTTGACTCTACATGCTGGAGTATTTTAACAGTTGTTTTAATATACATGTGCATGTGACGCATGGTACACGGCTATCGAGATTTGAGATGTCGTGTTTTGCACTTTTGCATTCGTTTTGGATTGTTAGGTACTCAAATTTTGCAAGAAAGCGCTATGATTTGACTATTATTGATTACTTTCAATGCAAATTACAGTTTTTCAGCACGCTCGCCATGGGTAGGTAATATTTTATGCAAGGCTGTGAAGTGGTTAATTTAATTTAAGTCTTCAACCATAATTACTTTACAGAATTAACTCCCGTCATGCAGCTCTAAGTTGAGAACTCGTTTTAAAATGGCTGACGGGTTACAACAACCTACTTAAACTGGACGGGTACCTAATTGTTTGTTTGCCACAACCTTGTCGCTCCAAGCGCGATTCGGACCGGAAAGAGTCAGGTAACTGTTGCATTCTGTCATGTGGCAACACTGGCAGTCGGGATGACAGTTCTAATGGCGGGAGGTGGTGCCACGGGCAGAGCGCGGCGCCATCTTGTGAGAAGGTATGAGCATGGACCGTGAAGGCGACGGGACGCGCAGAAGGCCTGCGCGCGTGTCTTCACGAGGTAATCTAGAGACGATCCTGGTAAGTGCTCATGTATGATTTGTATTTATAATCGACATTCCAAGCTACATTAGAGTGAAACAGGGGATTAATCAACGGTCGCTGGTTAATGTAGTTTCACTTAGACCCATCTCGAGGTGTGAGTACCTCGGAAAGATAAGGGATTTGGACAGGGAACGCCCGGTCCGGCTTCCCAGGAGTGTGTATTGAAATCACACTGGCAAGGCATGTAGTACGGTTGATTATGAGTTGGAGTAACAGGGCCAGGGCTAGGGAACAGGCACGAGCGCGGGAGACGGTGGAGCACGCTGGTGAGGACAGCGTGCATCTCCGCGCGGCTGCTGGATCAGCCTGGTAAGGCTGATGGAGGACCTGGCTTGGTGAGTCAGTAACCTCCTTCTTGCTATGATGTAGACTGTTATTTCATATGGTGTGGAAATATGATGAGACTGTATTAATGCAGCAGTAAGTTTCCATATATCTGGGTCCAATAAACGCTAGTACAATGTACTTTGAGTAGTGTCATAGACATGGTGCGTATAAATTGGATAGGAGCGAGTCTGTCTCGCCCGTTACGACAGTCGACTTAAGTTGGAGAAACCGTGGCGGAACTATTGGGGAAGGTGGAGGTTCCCGGGAGACCAAAAGGTCTCCTGTCCGGCGGGTGCCAGGCATGGGTCAAGGCAAACTGTACCGACCGACCAGGAGTCTTGACCCAGGGTGTGCAAGGGAGTGTGGAAACTCAGAGGAGTCCGGCGCCCCCCTTGTAACACATACTAGGAAGGCACCCGGGCACAGTGCAGTGCTTTGACCGGAGCGAGTCGACTGTATTGTCCAGCCTGACCGATGGCAGTGAACGTGTACAGTGGCACAGCCACATATTTCATACTAGCTGTTGCCCGCGACTTCGTCCGCGTAGAACTTATACTTAGAAAATATAATGCAAACAAACTTCTACTTACCATCTTAAGGGATGATTTCCGAGGCAAAAACTATTCTATATCCTTCGAAGGGTCTCAAATTATCTCTATACCAAATTTCATCTAGGTACATGGATTTCATCCAAACTTTCACCCCCTATTTCATACCCTTAGGGAATGATTTTAGGGATAAAACTATCTAATATCATTCTTCGGGACTCAAACGACCTTTATACCAAATTTCATCTAAACGGGATTCATCCAAATTTTCACCCCCATTTCACCCCCCTTAGGGAGTGATTTCCGGAATTAAAACTATCTTATGTCCTTTCTTAGGACTCAAGCTATCTCTATACCAAATCGTATTAAAATGGGTTCCATCCGAATTTTCACCCCTAATTTTACCCCCTTAGGGGATGATTTATTATTAGGGTAAAAACTATCCCATGTCCTTTCCCAGGACTAAACCTATATCTACACCAAATTTCATCAAAATAGATTACATCCAAATTTTCACCCCCCCCCCCCCCCTTTTCACCCCCTTAGGGGATGATTTCCGGGATAAAACCTATTATATGTCCTTTCCCGGGACTCAAACTATTTATGTACCAAATTTCATCTAAATCGGTGCAGCGGTTTAAGTAGCTCCATACAAATTTCCACCCCCAATTTCAGCCCCTCAGATATAAAAACTACCCTTTGTCCTTCCCCGGAGCTCAAACTATCTGTATACCAAATTTCATCTAAATCGGTTCAGCGGTTTAGGCGTGAAGAGGTAACAGACAGACAGACACACTTTCGCATTTATAATATTAATATGGAAGTATGGATTATTAGTATGGATAGTATGGGTCCTTTCCGCTTGTCTTCCAAATAGAGGTGTAGCTGTAGACTCACTTCAAAAGAAAGAAGAAACGAAAAACTCATTCAAATATCTCAAAAAATTACGAAGCTACAACCGTTTTAATGTCGCTTGTTAGAGTGAGAAAACGATCAGGGACCGTGACGTCACGATGCTCGAGCGTCATAGTAAAAAACAATCGTTTTATTATAAAGGTGCGTTTTGCGGAAAAGAGACGCAACAAACCCCCTCTTCAAACTTTATATACTTATAACTTAGTGATTACCTATACGAGTATAGCCTCTTGCGTTGTTTTTTTTCGAGATAATACAACATTATGATTATTTTGTTTAGTGTCTACATCCCTATTTTCGATAAGATAAGATAAAATAAGATTTCTTTATTGTCAGAACTGTGTACATTTAGTTGTTTTGGGTAAAATAAAGTCCAACAGCTTGCCCATTTCGGACGTACAATATTAAACTTAAAGCTAGTCAAATATACTAAAACAATAACAACAATAGTATTTCCAAATAATTTTAACCATATTCACACATAAAATATTAGTTTAGATCTATCCGACATCCGTATTTTCTTTTAAACCACGAACTTCGCAATTCGAAAATATTCGGGTATCTCTATCTCTATCGCACTAACAAATGACAGGAATGCAGATATACGAACTTCGAGTTTCAGTTTTCGTGGTTTGGCTGAATACGCAAAGAGCGCGCGCGCGTGCCATTCAAAAAAAACAAGTTTATATTGTTCGAATTTGTTGTTACATTTTGTAGAAATTACGCCTTAATTCGACATTTGCGCATATAAGTTCGCATATCAAAATCGATTAATTTTATATTTGCTTTTGGTACCTATGTGTCTCGTCAATGTATATCGTAGACGGGATTAAAATTATTAATAGGCGAAAGAAAGGCAAAGAAATTCCGCCATTTTGTCCGTAGTATTTCTTATTAGTCTGTGATTTTGACGTTTCTTTTAGCTGACAGATGTGGCGGCGATATACTTTAAGAATAATAATGAAAAATTAAATGAAGTCGTATATTACGGAAAATAAATTAATTGTCGCAGTCGGATAAAAACTATCCTAAGTTGCAGCTGGAATAATAATGTACCTATATAAAATGTTTCATATTTTTCCGTCCATGGGATGCTGAGAACATTCGTACCACAGAAAGCTTAGTTTCAAACTGGCTGATTCTTTTTTTAATTTAGAGATTTATTATAAGTGGAGATAAAGTTGTATTATCCAGCCTGACCGATGGCAGTAAACGTGTACAGTGGCACAGCCACAAACCTCGTATCAATCCGAGTGTGGCATACGAAAAAAGGTGAAACGATGACAAAGACAACAAATTATACATCTCTCTCTCTCTGTCACTCTTATAGAAACTTGTATACGGCCATCTTGACATTATCATGTGCTTGTCAAATCTGATTACTCTGCAGGTATGCAGTGGTGTGTGGTGGCGGTGAGTAACGGCACCAGCGCGGCTATCAGTATCCGTCTCTCTCTTATTAGAAAACTTAGAAAGAGACGTATGGTGCGAGAAAAATCGAGAGAGCACGCGCGCCGTGTTGTGATAGCTGTGCATGGATCCCGACGATGCGCTGTCACAGATTATGTATATAGTACCTACCGCTGTGTTGAAATTTTGAAAGAGAGTGACCTGCATTTGGATTTGTCTAATAATGTCGAGACAGCGAATCATCAAATTAATAAAGGTTTGGTAACGCGCGTGCCTCAGGAATAGGGAACATTTCGCAAAACTCTTCGTAGGTGGCGACACTAGCAGCGTTGACATAGTATCTCGTTCCCACTTGCGGTATTGTCTATGCAAGCATCCTTGTCACTCATTTGACAATCAATTGTGCATGTGTGTGTGAATCCCTATATTCCTATACTGGTTTACTATTAGTGGTAGTACTGCCTCTGGCGGCAGAACATTGCAGTAATGTTCCCTATTGCGAGCGTCCGTCCATTAGGTTAGGGCGGTACCCTTGTTTACCATTAATGTGGTTGTATACCAAAAAAAATGGCGTAGGTAATAAATGTGATAAGTCCCATACGAATTACAATTAGCTTTTCCACTCTAGCGAAAGAAGTGGATGGATCTACGTCCGCCGATTTTGAGAGATATTCTACTATATCGTATACTTGCTGCTTTAATACCATGAAATAGTAAGGTGTAAATAAAAAAATATACCTGTCTGCTTAATATAAAGTTTATAGAGACATTAGTGACATGTCTCAACAACTAACTTACACTATTGTAAACATTAAACCTGTTTCAAAGTGTAAATGTTTTTATTGTAGTTTGACTGCTCTGCTTTTACCCGATATACCGGAAAAACTCGTATTAGGGTACGATTACTTACGTCATTCCGACGGTCAAGTGGCGAAGGACCTCTTAGAAACTTCAATTATGGGAATACTAGAAATACCTAACGTTGAGTAATGCGTGTTCGACTAATTATGTCGTGGGAGAAAAATGTTACATTATTGCTTGATTACATACCTAGGTAAAGTATTTGACTAATAGGTTTATTCAAACACTAAGCTAGCAATCAATAAAAAAGTGTGCGCGGTCAATCGACCTCTAGGAGACTATAGGCCAGTCCGTAGAGGTTCAAAGCACCCCGGGGTACGTTGCAAGTGGTGGTGTAGAAGATTTTTTTTTAATATTGTTGACATCGATACAACCGATCAAATATCAAAAATGGTTACACGAGATATCTTGGGACAACTTTTGGCAGCCACAAATCCTCGAAATTTTGGGACTTTTTTTGGTTTCTCACTCGTGGCTTCTATACGGTGCATCCTAGCGAAAAGTTACACACTAGGAAATTAAAGAACGTGAAATTATGCGTCTAATAAGTACCAATACATATTAATTAGGTTCAGCGACATAGTAGAAAACCATGGTCGAAAATTAGGCTTTCCTCAACTTTGTTAGTTATTTCAAGATAGTCGTTTTTAGGCTTCTGCGTTTCAATTTTGAATTTAACTATAGGTTTTAGCTCCTCAATTGTAGGAATTTACAGAATCGACAGTCATTTTAGCATTAGTATCATCATAACTGGTAATCGAAGAGCTGGCAGTTTTCTCGTGCAACGCATCAGCATTGCAGTTCAACGAAGAAATACTGCCAGCATACTCGGTACAATGCCTAGAGGGCCTTTTTAGGGTTCCGTAGCCAAAATGGCAAAAACGGAACTCTTATAGTTTGGTCATGTCTGCCCGTCAATCCGTCTGTCCGTATGTCACTGGCATTTTACTTGAAAATTATAAGGTGTATTTGAATGAAATTTGGAGGATAGGTGTATTTTGTTAGCCGCTACATAGTTCTGTAATGAAATGACAAAAAAAGTTTTTTTAGGGGTGCATACATGTAACTGCAAGTAAAAAAAAAAACGTTGCAAGTCCACGTGTGGCATCTCAATCGATAGGCCTTTTAAAATAAATATAAGGTTTCTCAGCAAGTTTTTCGATTTAGTAAAAAAAGTCGGAGATAATCTAGATAGTAATGGAGATAAGAAGCCTCGTTTTCGACCATGGTTTTCTACTATATCGCTGAACTGAATTAATATGTATTGGTACTCATTAGACGCATAATTTCATGTTCTTTAATTCCCTAGTGTGTAACTTTTCGCTAGGATGCACCGTATAGAAGCTACGAGTGAGAAACCAAAATAAGTCCCAGATTTGTGGCTGCCAAAAGTTGTCCCAAGATATCTCGTGTAACCATTTTTGATATTTGCTCGGTTGCATCGATGTTAACAATATTAAAATAAAAAATCTTCTACACCACCTTTTGCAACAAAGATATACTCTACGGACTGACCTACTAGGATACCGTGTAATCCTGTGCCTCTAGTGAAAAGGGGTACAAGCTGTGTCTAACTTATACATAGTAGGTAGATACCCCCTTTTGCCATTGTTGGATTTATACACTGGCTCTGGTCTATGTGTATTATATATAATTCACAACATATACAAACTGGTAGGTAGGTACATTTAAAGTTCTGGGAAGACTTCTGTTGACATAACCTTATTTCAGGTTAAAATAACAATAGTTTTATCGAACGCCGACTCATACACGTAAGCTTCTCTTGGATAACCCGCCATTATTATCTACTTATTATAGTTGTGTGTAGGTAAGGTATAACACCGACGTGATTTTGTGTAATTGTGTGCTTACAGCTAATTACGTGAGTGTTTGTCTTTTGTTTAAAATAACGTGACGTGCCTAGCCGGTATGGCGTGTTCACACTAGATTGCCATTGTTTTATTTATTGTTAAGCCGGGAAACTTGGATTTTCCGAACACTCGTTGCATGTCTATGTTTTCACTTAAAAATTGCTCAGAGATGAAAGGCGATGTTTGACAACTAAGGTGCTACTGGCTGGTGTGGAGCCACTATTCTCTTTTGTTTTTGAAGTCTAATAGGTTTGACAATAAGCTTTCCACATGGGCTATTTGTGCCTTCGTTTCTTGTGTAGGTACTTTAATAGCATGACAATGTACCGAACCCTCGTTAACGCGATTTATAACATATTTTATTGGCATCATAAAAAGTGATTCATGGGTACGATCAATATTCGTCCTTTAGGACCTTACTATAAACCTGCGCAAAAAACAAAAGTTTTGCAACGGCTAGTACTTAAGTGGACTAGTGGAGCTTACTCGTGTGTCAATAAATATATGTATTAACTAAATCAGTCTCAACCTCAACTAGAGTCACTTCTTCAGTTTCAACTAGAGTCACAAATCTTTTTAAACCTGTGCTCCAATGGCTCCATTGAAGACCAGTTCTACGTGGCACATGCGCGGAAAACTGACTGATCACCGAGTCCGCTGATGTCCGCTTAAGGCGACGTGAGCTCCAAAAACTGATTTTTAAAAAATCGTAACTCTTGTTTGGATTATAATACGGCTGCTTTAAATGTAATTAGCAATCTTGAGGCCTTTTTCGAGGGAAATCAGCTATTCAAATCCTGAGTTTTTGACTTTCGCTCGATAGAAAAAAATCACGAACATAGATCTAAAATACACTTAAAAAAATCATAACAAATTATGCTCAACAGCTAAACATTTTAAAATTGGTTCTAAAAATCGGCAATGGCATGTTTGAGAAAAATCAGCTACTTATTACTTTTTTATTTATTAAAACGCACAAAAAATTAAAAGTAAAAAACATGATATCCGCGCTTCCAATCACGCACTTTCATCTCGCTCACGCTTATGCTCAGTGAGAGGGAGAGAAGACCACGAACCTACGTACCCTTAAGTTTATTGTAGCCACGCGTGTCTGAGTGCGTTAAATCGGACGTTCGTACGGATTTGTTTTACTGCCTGCCCATATCTAC
Source organism: Epinotia brunnichana (assembly GCA_963854355.1). Lineage (NCBI taxonomy): Eukaryota > Metazoa > Arthropoda > Insecta > Lepidoptera > Tortricidae > Epinotia > Epinotia brunnichana. Next base: position 19,739,424 of record OY977936.1, on the reverse strand, counting down.
TGCGGCGCTCGTGTTATCCATGCGAAATCTAATCAATATACAATATGCATATTGCGTACTACGGTAGTCTTAACAATAGTAGATTGTTGACCGAGGGTTGAATGCCACCCATGGCTGAAATTCATGGCTTTCCTCGAGTATATACACTCTACTTTTCAAATGAAATAGAACCCAAAAATGCTACAACATTTTCTTAATCAGTCAGATGCGTAGAACCCATTTTAAAAACGTTTGGGTGTGGACCATTTCCTGGACGCGTTTTCGAAGCGGTTATATTGACAAACTAATTTTAATTGTTTATATATGAAATATACCATTATTAAATGTATTTATCTATCCAAATATCATAAACCCTCCATGATGCGTTCAAGAACCGCACATTATGGCCACCATAAAAATAAACTGTTTTGTTAGAACAAATTTCTTATCTGTGAAAATGTTATTATTGCAAAATAATAACATCGATTTCGATAATATTATTTCATTCATATTCCGAACATCTCTGAAATCAAACAAATTTGATTTGACCTCTATTCTAATATTAGTCGAGATGACGTTTAGTTCGAAATGAATTGTCAATTTGCATACAAATTTGACAAATGTCGCACATAAGTAAGATATCGAACGATATGATAGTTGGATCCGACTCTAGTTTGTCTCTGAATTAAGAAAAAACTATGACAGCTGCCAGAAAACAACGCCGCGTTGCCGGTCACAATATGCGGCTCCTGAATGCATCGTGGAGGCTTATGATATGTTGATAGATAAAGTAGTGTATGCAACTGTACATAATTAGGCAATAAGACACTCGTGTGATGTTATTATGAAACGAGCCGAACATTTCATAAACCCACACTCGTGTTTAATGCCCTTCATTATGTACAGTCACATAACTACTATTATAGTATTACCATATTATAGTAATACTTGAAAAAATACATATAGTCTCGAAATATTTAATTCAAGTCTCACGAAGGTACAGGTAAAATTGCAAAAACGAATTGGTTCTCTTGAATATTGTTATTTTCTAGAAGTATTTAGTGTCAAATACACTCAAGAGCAAAAGTTTCGGGTCACCCTAAATTAAATAACCGCAATAGGTTTATTTAAATATTTTTCACTAGTCTTATTTACATAACATACTAGTCTTCGTAATACCCAAATGTATTAGCAATTTCCGGGATCCTATCATAAAGATATCAACATCCAAAAATGACGATTTTAGCGATATATGGGTTTTTACGAGTCCGATTTAAACCTGGTAACGTGTTTCTTTTTTACTGTTATTTCTGCAGTTTAGATGTAAAATTTAATAAAGATCATGAAAGGATTAAAAAACTGTACAACATTTGGACTATTTTAGGAAATATGACGGTATTTCATCAACCCGAAACTTTTGCTCTTCAGTGTATAAATATATGCATACATGCATAATGCATATTTCTTCGAGAACTGTCTGAGTATTCCTTTCTTTGATTATGCGCGTAATTTTCCTATGCATTATGTTGATCTTTGCTCTTTAGTGAAATATCAGCAGGAAACCTTGGAGTCTGCGAGTAGGAATGCAGACCAGCTAGTTGACCTATCGATTACTGAATTATGTAACGATTTAATAGCAAATCAGTACCAGCAGGTTATTTTGACCTGGATTGGCATATGGAAGGCGTATAAATTAATTACGTTATGCTTACTTTACCGTTTACAGTCGTTTTTCTAATGAGAATAATTGTATTTAAACCGAATTTTCTAATATTTGACGAGTATTGATACCTACAAAATAACTACACAAGTATGTCGTAAGGGTCTCATGTTATTTATTGTAGCTTTATTTAGATTTATTTGTTACGCAATATACAATTGCACTTATAATCATACAATTTTTAGGAATCTATATTTTGATCGTAAGATATTAAACAATGTCATATTAGGTACCTAATACAAGCATATAACAACAAATTACGAAATAAATGCGTCAATAAGTAAAAAATACCACCTTTCGGGTCATCAATAATCGAGAATCAAACAAACTATAGTACATTACTTACCTAGGGCGGTTAAACAAAGAATGTCTCAGATCGCAGGTATTTGACGCCCGAGCCGAAGGCAAGGGCGATAAATATGCGCTCTGAGGCTTTCTTTATTACCGCCCGTGGTAAGTACAACATTTTACGTCTCTATCTGGCCAGGAAGTGGGGTTTTCCGCACGCATAGCGTGCGGTAATTCCTACTTTATGGCCAGGTATGACGTAAAAAATATTAGTGAATACCTACTCCATTAAAAACGACTCTTAGGTGGTATGGGTCGGGTATTACGTATTAATTTTGAAATTATATTGGTAATTAAGTCATTACCTACCGGCCCTACCGTACACATTTGTTACCCTGAGAATCGTATGTTACCCACGCGCAAACTTTAGGAAACCATCTCGAGTAAACTTACAGGCCCTGTCCGTGTCTTCAATCAATTCCTTTTAATATGCAAGAGAGACGTAGATACCTATGTTTAACATGAATCTTAATTTCTATCAGTTTATGACTTCCTTTCATGGTCCAGATGCATCGTATTAATTAAAATTGCGTATTCCATGGCTGGCCATCCTTTACACAGTTATTCTTAATTTATCTCGCTTGCGCCCAGTGATGTCTCCGCTTCCTGGATTTAATTTGCCTTACAATCTTGTTACATTTGTAGCAAATTATAAACAAAGTAGGGCTTGCTCGAGAGTGGTATACAAATCCTATACTATTAAACGAGCAATATTTGTATATATATATATATATATATGTATGTATGTATGTATATATATATATTTATTTGCAATCACGTTCTCGGAAACGGCTCTTACGATTTCGATGAAATTTGGAATGTAGGTGGTTAAGGAGGCGAGAAATCGATTTAGATAGGTCTCATGTCCGGGAAAATTCGTTTTCTCCGCATTTTTTCCATTTTCATCCGAGCGGAGCTCGGTCGCCCAGGGACTTATAATAATATGCGTAGGCAGTGTAACCCAGAAAAGTAGCTGTCTGGACATTTTAGTTATGTACTTACGCATACCTACCTAATTTATAAAGATATCAGCAATTCAAGTTGCCGCAGTGTTATTATTGTAGGCACAACCACAATTAACTAAAATTATTGACAATATCTACCTAGTGTACTCCTTAATCCACGAATCAGCAAAAAAATATATTTCTTAAATCGCTTGCCCTTTAAAACTTAATGAACACGTTGTAATTTTCAAGATTTAATTAAGATCATTATGTTTTTATTTAGTTGCGCAGGATTCCCATGGTTGTTTAATTGCAAGGTTTATCTATCCGGCAAAGATAAGAGTGAAAAAGCCTAACTTTTTTTCTTGGTCTGAGGTTTATCTATGCCTCTATGGTATAAAATGTCTGTTAACCTAAAGGTTGACTAGCAGATAATGTATGTTAACCTAAAGGTTGACTGGCAGAGAATGCGTTACAAATCAAATGAACAAATATTTGCGGACAATCTTACACAAATCGACCTACTTAGTCCCAAACTAATGGTTACCTACAAGACGACGATACACGACATACTTAAATAGGTAAATAAATACTTCAACAAATAAATGCCCTTAACAGGACCTCTTGCTTCGTAGGCAGGGTCACTACCAATAGCATTAAGTTCGCTTTCTTCAAAAAAGGAGGAGGTTATATGTTCCACTGTGTGTTTTTTTTTGTATGTTCGCCGATTTCTCCGTCAATTGTGGACCGATTTCCAAAATTATTTTTTTATTCGAAAGAGTATACTTCCGAGGTGGTCCCCGTTGTCACCAAATCAGGATCTGATGATGGGATCCCAGGGAAATTGAGGGCAACCCTCAAATTTTATAGGCACGCATGTAGTGATTTCGGTATTTTCTATTATAATTCGTATATTTACCTTCGGAAATCTTAATTTTGGTGAAGTGGAACTGATACTGAAGACCACAGGTGACTTATGGAACTCCACAAAGGTGTAAAGTTCGTCAAAGATTCTGACATGATTCCGTTGAAGTAGCAACTCATGAAGTTGTAATTCTCAGATCCTTTAGGAATCGACGGAACTCCTCAAATATTATCAGCCCACAGATAGCGACTTGGGTTTTTTCTGTAATAATCAACGCATTTGCTCTCGGAATGCAGTGCATGTGGTAAATTGGAAAAGAAATGTGGAAATGTTCATGTACCTATGTGGCTTGGCGAAGTACTGAATTGAAGTCGGTTTAAACTTTGTTTTTAAAGTAAATTATTGTATAATGTACTTGTTACCGTGCACCGTCAGCTCTTATACTTACTGCACTTTTATTGGAAAACACCACGAATCCTGCGCATATTACGTTTTGGACGTCAACGATTATTCTATATTTATATCAAGGAGTACTAAACCGCGTTCCTGAGAGTCTGATGAATATAGATCTATTTGAGTGCATCCAGAAATACCTACATAGCAAATTGCGGGTCATTCCGGTGATTTACTGCCCTGTTTACTGCTGCCCGCATCGTTGTGGGGATATTTATTTTATGAGACTAGCTTTGTCCCACGAGTTCATACGTTAACGGCCTCCATTCGGCCCTTTACTGGTAAAGTAAGACATACTTATTACTTACCCACCTGTTAGAAATGTGATAATATCATGTGGGTAATATTTGATATCTTATTGTTTGGTTCATAAATAAATATGTCTAGTAATGATATTTAAGAAACTTCTAAATAGATAAAATAAAACCGGTCAAGTACCTACGAGTCTGACTCGCGCACCGAGGGCTACATACAAACTTTCATACACCATACCCGTCATGTCAGGACCCCATTCATTCTTGAACAATCTTAAACAGCTCATAGTAGAAGTTACCGTTGCAAAGCGCCTTCTGCATTTTGGTACTAACAACCTTAAAATCTAGTTTGTTTGTTTATCAGCGATAGCTTTTTATCACGCGTACCGATTTCGATTATTTATTTTTTATTTGAAAGAAGGAACTTTAGCGATAATCTGATAGGAATTTGAAGATATAAAATTTCATACAAAAGTAATTAAATTACAAATTTAATTAAGAAATTGTTTTTGATAAATAAAAAAAAAGCTAGATAGAGATATTGTTTTATTTTTCCTGTATTATTTATGTTATGAATTTTAGCTTGGTAAACTCCGGAGATAAGGGGGGGGATGGTATTTTTTTCTACATTTTCCTTATCAAATCAAAATTTAACCTTTAGAAAGTGCAACTCAAGCCCTTTCATATGATACCCCACTTGATCTATTTACTAGACTTTGATTTTTTAACTCACCCCTATTTCGTCATTTAAACAGAAAATAAAAATGTTTATTAATTTATTTTTCCATACACGTGTCTTAACCCTTTTAACAGTGTTTCCAAATTTCAAATTGATAGCTTAAGTAGTTCCTGAGATATTTAACGTTGTGACAGACGGACAGACAGACGGACAGGCGGACAGAGTTGCACCATAAGGGTTCCTTTTTTACCTTTTTGGTACGGAACCCTAAAAAAATTACATATAAAACTACGTTTTAACAAGGAATACATGAAATGAAAATGTTCTTAAAATGTAAAAAAAAAAACAGATAAAAATACTTATTTGAAGAATGGCAGACAGGTCTACAGACGCAAAAAAAACCTCGCTGTTCTAGGAAATGCAGGTTTAAAGAGGCAGAAAATGAGATATTGCAGTTATTGCCCTTCGCTCAAAATACATTTCTACTCTATTCTCAGCCACTAGTCATATGTTATATTTTCGACTCCATTAAATAAATTTAGGTATAGGTACGTATTTTGTAATAACATTTTATTTTCATTATCCTAAAATAGACCTTTATAATTTACGATCTCATCAAATCAGTATAACAGCAAATTATACTAAATCAGCAAATTAGATCCGTTCTCTTCACAAGGTGATCCACGATTACCATAAAGCCGCATTTATAAACCTGATTTAAATAAATCTTGGTCCAAATTAGATATATGTTGTATTAATATCAGATTAGAATATACTTATTGATAATGTCGACGCCATACCTATCCTGTGGCGACGTGGCTTCAATAATATTGATACGATGAGAGGGAATATGTGTTTTCATATTGGGTAAATAGTTAATAGCTGTCCACCGTTCAATAACTGGTCACCACATACTAAAATTTAACTCTACTCACCTATAATATAATTCATTTTAGTATAAGGATTCAATTACAGCGGGGCTAGCACAACTGACACAACAAGCGCGACGCGAGTCGAGAGAATCTAGCCTCCTCTTTCTAATTTGCACAATACGAGTGAGACAGGAGTCGCTGAGTCGCACGCGACTCGACTTAGCAGCAAGTTGTGCTAGACGTACTGGCCACCCTTCAATAACTGGCCACCTCATACTAAAAGTTAACTCTACCTATTCACCTATAATAGAATTCATTTAAGTATAAGGATTCAATTACTGGCCACCCTTCAATAACTGGCCACGTCATACTAAATTGAATTCTGTGTGTAGGGGAACAGAGTTCATTTTTAGTATGAGGGGGCCGGCTATTGAAGGGTGGCCAGACTGGCGATTTACCCTATTTGACTCCTCACATGACATATGAACCGGAACCATACCTATTACGACCGTACCAGAAACAAAAAAAAACAAATTAAAAAAAGAACAAAAAACAAAAAAAAATATCCTCATATATATATATATATACGTACATTGCACGTAGAACCGATGGCCGTTGGGGCGGAAAGGTTCTCGAGTGGCGACCACGTACCGGAAGGCGCGGCGTGGGTAGGCCCCCCACAAGGTGGACTGATGACCTGGTAAAGATCGCGGCAGTCCGCTGGATGCGGGTGGCGCAGGACCGGTCATTGTGGCACTCTTTGGGGGAGGCCTATGTCCAGCAGTGGACGTCTTTCGGCTGATATGATGATGATGATGACATATGAAAAACCGCTTCGCATATCTCTGGCCAGCTAGCACTATAGGTTTTATCGTCACGTTTTACGGCGAAAATGTACTGAAACGTCACGTGAAACGTGATGATAAAACCTATCGTGCTAGGGCCTCTGGTGGATGAATATCCACGCCACCCTGAGGATGAGGGTGAGGGTGAAAAGACGTGTTATTCCATGCCTATATTATATGTTGTTTTACCGGAAGGCGCATCGTCGGTAACCCCCTACAAGGTGGACTGATGAACTGAGGGGTAATAATCACGTAATGCTTCGAACGCCCGTTGGCACAATTTAACTGTCATTTTTCCATACAGAGTGACATTTAGATCTAACTGACGCGCGTATAATGCAATCGACCGGAGGCCCTAGCACACTAAGGTTTTATGTCGGCGTCGTCGGCGAAAATGTACTGAAACTTCATGTGCTAGCAATCATGTCACGGAACTCACGCACACCTAAGGGGTCCATGGACCCCACTTTAAGAAACCCTGACCTTGCGTGTTATTTCAATACACAATACACATTCAGGTTTTTCGGACAACATTATTACTTGATTACTAAGTATTATAATATAAAATACTTACATCACTATTTTATGAATTTTGTTAATTTCGCAGGAACTAGGTGAAGTGATTGACTAAGTAAAATACGAGTAATAATAACGTCAAATTGTTACGACCACCTCGCTCGGTACTCGGTAGTGGACGTAGTGGTATTATTACTACCGTGTCAAGTCAGTTTAGTCTGAGGGTGAAACATTTTAGGCCGAAACGCACTGAAAGGGGTGGCAGTGCGGCGCGGTGCGGTGCGGAGGCGGTACCGGTTGTAATGTTCGAGCTAATATGAAAGGGTTCGCACAGAATACCGCGGCGGGATGCAGCGCGGCGCGGTATTCTGTGCGGACCTTTCATATTAGCGCGAACATTACAACCGGTACCGCCTCCGCACCGCGCCGCCACCGCTGCCTGTGCGTTTCGACCGTAGATAGAGGATATATAGATGGCGTCCTAGCGTATACCCCTCAGAGCATAGAATACTAGAGAGACGACAAGCCGCTGGCGGCCGTGTCGCAGCTGTATGCTCAATGGGCATACACTGCCATACTGTGCACGCGTGCTGATCGCAGAGAATATTACGTATTTTCCCAAAATGCCTGATATGATGCGCGTTTATTGTCAAATAAGCGTGTAGGTATACAAGTGTGTGTGTTTTAGATGTGTGCGTGCTTTGTCTTGTCAATTACTTGGGCGTTGTGTGGGTTAATGTACTTGCGACAGGCTCACTCTATACAAATCGGCCGCCATGTCCGATCTCCTTATATTCATACATCTGTGGTATACCCAAAAGGGACGATGGTAAAAAACCATACTAAATTAAGAAGTATCAGAAGCTAATACCTACACTCTTGACGTCTAATGTCGTTTATAATTTAGTCGTATTATATCGTTGACGTCATGGTGTCAGTTTCAGTTTAAATTTTGACAGGTGTGGTGGCAAACAAAAAATCCGTATACGCGATGAGGGACAGAAAATATGACACTGTATCTCGTTCCCACTTGCGGTATTGCCTATGCATACATCTTTGTCACTCATGTGTGGTGTGGGTGACTCCCTCTATCTATTCTACCTCTATGGTTTCGACCTTTAAACTGACTGATGTGAACCAGCTTAATAAGTTCCTATTTTTAGTCTAAAAAAATGCGTACAGCTGCAAGCTGCAACGCCATCTATTACATCTGCACTCAATATTGTAAAAGTAAATCTAACTAACAAAATCATAATTTCACTAGGTACCTGCATTGTATTTAGTCCAGTTTCAATACCAGTTTGACGTACTTAAATAATAAAATTAGATATGTATTTAAAATACATATTTAGTTACTCAATGGCGCCATAGATGGCGCTTAAGTAAACTCTGCATAACTTTCTAGGGAATCCCCAATTTTTATAACTCTTATGGTTCTGACTAATTTGTTTGAATTCAGTAGATTTGACAAGCACGTTTAAAGATGAATTTACATTGAGTAGTTTAAAGAGAGTGTAGTTAATTTGTATGGAAGATAGCGCGAGATGGAGTGCAGTCGTGCGGTGCAAGCGAGATCGGCTGCGTTCGGATTCCATGTGCGAATGTTGATAAGTGGTTATTTCAATGAAATAATTTTGCAATAACGTTTAATTACGTTATAATAGTATAATATTTAACACCTACAGGATTTTTGTGATATAGCATTTTAGTTACTAAAGTATGTTCCTTTCCTATGCCTTTAACTAATACAATTTAATTCGTTGCAAAGAATTCTGAAACATGTTTTCACTGTATAAAATCTGTCACGTATCTTGACTTTATATGAAGTAAGGTAAACGTCCGATTGCTCGACGCTATACTTGTATATGGCATGGGCACTCTATGTCAAAGCAATATGGGTTAAATTCCAACTAAGAGGTTTTTTTTTCATTAGAATTTAAGCCATGTCACTTTGACATAGAGTGCCCATGCCATATACTAGTACAGCGTCGAGCACTTGGACGTTTACCTTATTAAATTGTTAACATTAAAAGCTTTCCATTTCAAAGTGCCAATAATACCAACAATCAGGTAATATTTTAATTTCAAACAAAACCAAAAAGTGTTCTTTATTTGATAGCGCGGAGGTAGGTACTACCAGTACACACCGAGCCAATAAACGGTTAGCTATTTGCCATTTCTCCCTAACACGGACATATTATAGGTGTATGTCGTATACATTTTGTTAGAATTAACCTTTCGTATGTGTTTGATCAGGATCCTGATCATATTTTTTTCTCACCTCTTAGCTTTATTTTTTACATTTTTATCTTCTTGGCGGCGCAACTGAGGCTTGTACCTACGATTTTTTTGACCCGCTACATACGCACGCAACAACCTTAATACAACCATTGCGATGCCGTTGCAGGGCTCAATTTTAATGTAACATTTGTGGCCTTTGTAACAACACTAACAACATAAGTACTTGCATTAAAAGAGAATCAATTATCTTTATTTTCACAATCACATCATTACTTTCTAAAGGAACTTAATTTCCCATTTGGTGTACCTACTGTTATATTACAAAGAACTAGACTTCGTCCTCGTATTTAGTCTCGTTAGAATCACATTGGGGGAAGTTAGTTATTTGATTTCCACATGCGAATGATGCGAAGTCTTATTGATCGCACTCACGTAGAAACTTCCATAAGCCAATTTGAACCTTTCTGTCCGGGATAAAAAGTATCCCGCTTCCATTTCCAGAACTCTAACTATCTGCATACCTACTTACCAAATTTCACCAAATCATCATTCGAACCGTATGACTACTTGATTTTAATCCATTTGGCATTCTTAGTGAAATAGGTGTTAAGTGAGAATGAATATTAAAGTATTATAAGTTCATAAATAAAATATAAGTATCATATTAGTGTTAAGTAAGATATAATATAGAATGGATAAACACCAGCTATCACTATCACTAGTAAACTCAAATAAAACCTGTGTAAGAAATTATTTATTATACCTATTCATTAATAAAATATTTGTATCGTATAAGTGTTAAGATATAATATAAAATGGATTAACACGATATGGAATTACTAGTAAACTCAAATTAATTTACCTGTTAAAAACTTGTAGGAAATCCTTCCCCGTAATAATCCGAACGCCGAGTGAGTGGGAGATTGCCGGCCGTAACCCGTAACGTAGGCTCACTCAGTCAGCCGCGGCTCGGTACGCCGGGCGTATGCTCGAACGCTGTGTGACGTGAAACCGTGACAAACAGTGCTTGTGTGTGCTAAAAAACGGAACACTAACGCGTAAGTAACAAACAATTCATTCAAATTAAGAACACACGGAAACACGAGCGCAATTTTAGGTTAGAACTGTCTAAGATTTTAGATTACGCTACAGAACCGGTAGTCGGTTTTGAAAACGATTGCTGCGTCTAACTAAATTGAGTTTTGATTGCGTTGAGTTGAGTATGCAAATACTTTCTCCTATCTATAGTGTCCGACATGGTCAGTTGGTGGACTGGAACGCATCTAACGGGGTTGGCTTGGTTGGTACCTAAAGTTACGTCTACCCGGCTAGGTGTCTCGGCCATACAACACAGTCCAAGTTCTGAACACTGATAGTACTACATATTTAAATGTGACGGCATTTTACGATTAACCAATGCATAACCAACTGCTCAGTAACGAAAATTATGCCAAGACATGGCCAGCGACTTAAAATAGACAGGCATCTTGTTAAAGGTACACAGTGCTTTCAAAGTTCTCACGTAAAAGACGTATTTTACGTGCTTTTACCGATTATTTCACTACAAACAAGTGACACCGACATAAGTTAACTTGACTAACTGACTGTTCCCGGCTAACCATAACAACAACAGTCGGCCATTGCTCTTGGAATTCTTGGAGGCGACGTACGTTTACCCCTACTAGCTATTCTAGCCATGGCACTTCATCCTGTAAACCTAGAACACAGGCCAAACAATTATGTCACTTGACGAATGGAATATGTCTCGTTCTTTTTTGGTATAAATAATAGAGAGAGGTGTGGTTGTCACGCTAAAAGCTAAGCTAAGTTATAGCTTAGGTAGGTACCCAGTTGTGGCCTAACCCTCCAGCTTCCAGGAAACTTATGGGATAGGCACTCATGATTCATACAAATTATTTGATCTGGCGTATGCCTAATATTACCATTACCATCCAAGCGAGCTCGCGTGTACCTCATTTTGATGACAAGGATTCGCCTCTCTATTTGATATCTACAGCTATGACATGGGATGCTTTACGAGTAGGTATGTCATATCGACTACGATAAATGGTTGTATTGCTAATGGAGACAGATCATATAGCTCTCGTAGAAGTACCTAACTTTACTTTCAAATACGAACCCATTCTAATTATAAACTCGTAAAATTCAATATCAACTGGCCTCTTCCATTTCTACCTAACAAACACAAGATTTTCTTAATTACGGTTCGAGTCACCTGACTCATCTAAAAACGCCAAGATATTATGTTGCTTTGCTACCTGCGTTTCCCATGACCCTTTGAAGTCTACCAATCCCCAAGTACCAACAGGTGTTTATTGCATCTCAAATGGCATTCACCTAAAAGCATTGTTTTGTTTGATTGTTTGCAAATGCATTGTACAATGCAAAGTGTTAAGTGGTATCCGATCAGGCTTAGACAGTTTTGTACTTATTTTAATGAGGTTAAGGCTCTAAATTGCAAAACCTAGGTAACCTACCTTGCTTCGTAAGATGGGAGGACTATATTTACTCTAAATAGGTATCTGTAAACTACATAGGTAATCAGCGTTGGTTGAATGAAACCGTCATTGGCATGCTGGCATGTAATTTCACTGTTACATAAATATCTAATTACAGTAGATGTATCCGCAAGCTGATACAGGTATTGCCTCGGAGAAATTGTACCTACAGTGGCTACAGTACCCAGTTACATAGGTATTTGGTTATACAAAATGCTTTCAGTTGTAGCTAATATAGATAACTGATGAACTGTTCATTTTAAATTTCGCATATCCCGTGCTATTGACATTGTTGAATGATGCAGCGACTTAGGTACTTACACAAACTATTGACTTTTTAGGGTTCCGTAGCCAAATGGCAAAAAACGGAACCCTTATAGATTCGTCATGTCTGTATGTCTGTCCGTATGTCACAGCCACTTTTTTCCGAAACTATAGGAGCTATACTGTTGAAACTTGGTAAGTAGATGTATCCTGTAAACCGCATTAAGATTTTCACACAAAAATAGAAAAAATAACAATAAATTTTGGGGTTCCCCATACTAAGAAATGATACTCAAATTTTTTTTTTCCACAAACCCATACGTGTCTATGAATAGGTCTTCAAAAATGATATTGAGGTTTCTAACATATTTTTTTTCTAAACTGAATAGTTTGCGCGAGAGACACTTCCAAAGTGGTAAAATGTGTCCCCCCCCCCCTGTAACTTCTAAAACAAGAGAATGATAAAACTAAAAAAAATATATGATGTACATTACCTACTATGCAAAATTCCACCGAAAATTGGTTTGAACGAGATCTAGTAAGTAGTTTTTTTTTAATGCGTCATAAATAGTAAAAAGCAATTTATTTAACGGAACCCTTCATGTGCGAGTCCGACTCGCACTTGGCCGCTTTTTTAAACGAGCAAGCGAAGCGAACGAAGTTCTCTGTTTCAGCTTGGGCAAGAATTATTTCGTATGTCCAGCGTCTGACCGGCTGTTCTCCTCTACAGAAGAGTAATCAGTAATCACGTAACGTTTTGAACGCGTGTTGGACAATCCAACTGTCATTTTTCGATATTAAAATTGACAGTTAGATCTACCTAAAAGCCGAAACGCACTAAAAGCGGTGGCGGTGCGGTGCGGTGCGGTGCGGAGGCGGTACCGGTTGTAATGTTCGAACTAATACGAAAGCCGCCACCGCTGTCTGTGCGTTTCGGTCTTGACGTACCTACGTACAATACGTTACGTGAGCGACCTGCGGGTCGCATCGCATTTCTCAACCGAACCTCTTAAAATTTTGTGAGCAAGTGCAATAATTTGTTTTTTGTCATAGGATTGCGCGTTCTGTAAAACTGCCCGCGACCTGTAACTCAGAGAGACACTATTATAGTTTGTTAAATATATTTTAAGCGCGTTTTCTTCAGACATTTCATCTACTGACTGTATATACTTACCTACATACAAATTCCTGATCGAAGTTGTAATTATTTTTTGTAATCACTAAGTAGTTGGACACCTGGGCAAGTTGATCGTATCAACTCCTTCAATCTTGACTGGGTTCAAGGTAATGAATGACTCGGGTTGTTCAGGACGTTGACCTTTACATCAAGAAGGGGGGTTATATATATATATATATATATATAGAGTAGCTACTGTAGGTTCGTTAGGGCTCCAAAATAAAACAAATGCTAGTATCAACATAATGGGTTGGCTCGAACTATCCAAGTATCCAATCCTAAGAAACTACGATCACGAAAACAGAATTAGGTAGAATACGTTTGTAGATAGGAATAATATTATCAACATGGGTGGGATAGGTAGGTATAGATACTCTTTTAAATACAATCCACGCACCTTACGTGTCACAGCACAGCAGGATTAAAAGGTTAGTGATGTTATTACACTTATTGCCTACTTCGATTAGGTATAAGGCTGGGCTCACACAGTCTGAATTCATGAACTGAATGAAGTATCTGGACCACCCGAGAGCAAAAAAACCGGCCAAGTGCGAGTCGGAGTCGCGCACGAAGCGTTCCGTACCATTATCTATAAAAACGGCAAAAAAATCACGTTTGTTGTATGGTAGCCCCCTTAAATATTTATTTTATTCAGATTTTTAGTATTTGTTGTTATAGCGGCAACAGAAATACATCATCTGTGAAAATGTCAACTGTCTAACTATCACGGTTCATGAGATTCAGCCTGGTGACAGACGGACAGCAGAGTCTTAGTAAGTAATAGGGTCCCGTTTTACTCTTTGAGTATACGGAACCCTAAAAAAGGTACACTGGTACACCCTCTGCTAGCTATCCGGCACAAAGTGTACCGTTTTATTTTCCTGTGAGTAATTCAGTGGCTGAATTCCGTTCTGTGTGAGGCTGGCCTATCACTGCAAAATGTAATCGATAGATACTGGATTTAATAGTGATTTTAGTGCTATTCATTAAATAAGTATGTATGTATGTAAATATTGTAGGTAAGTACAGACAAAATAGGTTAAGTTGGTACAAAGGCGAACTTATCCCTGTAATGGATATCTTCTAGTCAACCTTTGAGCAGTTGAGACGAGATCAGGAACTAAAAGATAGACAAACTGACATGTGTTTAGAGACGTATATATTTATTTACCTTTTTTATACCACCTAAAATACCTACCCATTACAAAATAATTAAATTTTCGATAGGTATAACTGTTCATTTGCCTTGACATGCATCGAACTTTTTGGTAAGTTACGCAATGTGATAATGCGCTAATATGAATCCATTTTAGTTGTACAAGGAAAAGTAAGTTAACACACATTTTGGTTCTTCGGTTATTCCATAATTGTCGATTTGCAATAAGAATGGTTCCGAGAAATGGTTTATGGAAAAGGGAATTTACGAAACAGAACCATTTTAGCGATAACAATTACGTAATAGATTTGTCACATTTGCAAAATTAACTGTATTACCAAATAGAGAGAGAGAAGATAAGGAAGTCTGACTTCATCAGATGTGAATCATACTTTCAAAGGAAAGAGTGAGGGTCAAATTAAACAGACGTAACCGGAGTTAACAATAGAAAATTAAAAAAACAAGTTACATCAAATTCGACGTATTGTGAAAAAGAACCATCAGAATATCACTACGGGCGACGTGTTTCGAACTCTTCGGGAGTTCATCAGTATGACTTCCCGCGGGTGTAGGCACTCAATAATAATATAGAAATTCGCGGACTTAAAACGTCTGAATCAGTAAACGAATAAAACTGGTCTCATTATCACAATTTTACCCGAAACTCGGACAACTAACTGCCTATCATGGTATCCATTCAAATACCCCATTCCATATAATTAAAAAAACCGGCCAAGTGCGAGTCGGACTCGCGCACGAAGGGTTCCGTATTATTATCTATAAAAACCGCAAAAAAAAAATCACGTTTGTTGTATGGGACCCCCCTAAAGAATTTATTTTATTCTGTTTTTTAGTATTTGTTGTTATAGCGGCAACAGAAATACATAATCTGTGAAAAGTTCAACTAACTATCATGGTTCATGAGTACAATGAGACATACGCCTGGTGACAGACGGACAGACAGACCGACAGACGGACAGCGGAGTCTTAGTAATAGGGTCCCGTTTTACCCTTTGGATACGGAACCCTAAAAATCGTGCGATAATCGTCAAGCGATTTCAAGGAGAACCATTCTTAAGAGGCTGACAAGACCTAATTTGTTGAAATTGAGCAGCAGTTTTTTAAGAAAAAATGGTTGTTCTAGCACATCAAAAATATATAAGTTAATATTTATCATATTTCCAAGACCGTAGACGGACTCGAAACCTAATTGGACGAAATCGGCTCGATAGAAAATAATTGCAAAGATTGGTACCTATGTACCTCCTAAGACCCCGCGTACAAAATTTTGTACATATTCCTAAATTCATTATGAACTCTAACTTAATGTCAAAAAGTTCCTAATTCAAAAACATTAAAGCGTAGCCTGGGCCTCAGGAGGTTAAAATCATCTTAAACGGTTCTTTGTCCTTATTTTTTTGACGTATGGATCTGCAATTAAAAACATGAAGTCCACATATTCATACCCAAACCGCTAACTAGCCATATTTCACAAATAATGCACACTTTTTTTTTCAATATTTATTTATTATTTTCTTCTAAAACCTGGCCGCCCAAGTAACACTCGCTCTCGTTTACTCCGATACAAATAGACAGTGTGCGTGTTTTTGGTGTTGACAGCGCCTTAAACGCAAAATCTAGCCTAGTACCCACAACACAAGCCTTATTGAGCTTACCGTGGGCCTAGGTTGATTTGTGTAAGATTGTTCCGTAATATTTATTTAATCTAATGATTTAGTCTACTAATGTAGATTTAGGTTGGAAAAGCGGTTAATGATCGAAATAAGTACCTAGAACTAGTACGATATTTCTCTTTGAAGAAACGTAGACGAATTTATTCGTATAAACTATTGTTATCTGACTTATCTGGAATAAACTTTAATGCGAAAAATCTCGAACTGTCGTGACACGATATTTATAAATAGTGGTTGCAAAGTAAATGAGAAAAGTGATTTAACCAAGGTGAATACGGTTATTTGTACTGTCATTAAGCCATTTGTTGTCCACTGTGGAACCGAGTAGCCTGCACACCGAAGTGAACGGAGCCCTGCGAATAAACTCCGAAGGCTGACAGGTTGACAGATTTAAAGATATTAATTTAAAAAATAAGAAAAAAACGTGTAAGGAATTTATTTGAGGCGTTACTCATCAGAAATGTCCAAGGCGGGAAGTGAGAGGGTATTGCTTGGATTTATGTTGACTTTGTTTGTTGGATTTGAGTAATTGAAATATTTTCGTTTCAAATTTCTTTTTTGTTTATTTGTGAAATCAACATCATAGATCGTCATTCATTATGAACCTTTTTTAGGAAGCGACGGGTATCTATATCAAATTATCATGTCAACTACCTATTGTATTGTGTGTTTGTTGGAGAATTAGCTGCAGGGCAACTAATTGAATGATACGGTTACAAAGATTAGATATATTTACATTCGATAAATATTTCTCAAGTTAACCAAGTTACAATTGCAATACCCCATATTACATTGGCCTTTTACGAACGTGATTCGTATTGACAAATTTGTGAAATGGGTTCGAAACCACAAACGCTCTGGAAACAGGTTTTTGCGTCCCGCTCGCGACCTTGCTCGCTTGACTAAAAAGTCGCCCGTGATTTCTTATCATGCCATGTTTGGTATTCACAATGCATACAACCTGCTTCAGAAAAAAACATTATATGTAAGGCCTACGATTGTGCATAGTTGTTATGAATCTCTGGGTCGAGTTATTAGGGCGCAGTGGGGTGGGTCGAGACAGCTTGTGAAACGCACGGCATAGCATACCTATACGGCTTGGAACGGTCGACTTCACCATTATAATTACACTTGATTAAATCTGACAGTATCACAACATCTTGAGTAACATCCACAAGCGAGTATCTCTTCAATCCTGAAGCTGCAAAGTTGACAGTATTTCCATATTACTGCGATTTACATTTCAAAGACACGCGTAGCGTAGGTAAACGTAATAGAAACTAGGGACAGTAACCCTCGATCTGTTATGTCGCTTTTATGATCTGCGTACCCATGTTGTACAGCTACGTCTAAAGTAATTTACGTTTTATTTCCATTAAGATATGCTTTCCAAGTCAAGTTTAAGATGGTCAAGCGATAAGAGTGGAGTGACTTCTGCTTGTTTAGTAGATTCGCGTAATTCGCGTTTTGTAAGCTTCTGTAAGTTTCCGCGCGCCGCTATTCTTATTATACCTTCGTATTTGACAAACCGGAGATACTTCATTATCCATAGCTAAATAAGAAAACATTACGCCTTGTCTATGTATGTGTTTGGCTTTGGACGATTTGTTTAAAATACAGAATACCATTTGTGCAAAAACCTCTACACCTCAAAAGCCTGTTAGTAATAATTTGTTGGAAGGTCGTGCACATATTATGTGATTGTCGTCTGATATATTATCATCATTGCATCCGCACGTCTTCCTTATGTAGGTCAGTGTTTCAATAAAAACCAAATGTCACTTTCTCCTCTCGAATATCGTATTTTACATCTACATACAATTAAACGCTAATTTTAGGCTGTAAGAATTGAGTCTTTTGCTTTTGATATACTGCAATCAATGCAAAATATAAGTTTTTTTGGGACAACCGACTTGCGAACATCGAATAACTTCGCGTAAAGTTAAAAATTGTAGAGCAGCAGCACTCTCGTTGTATTTTACACAGAGGAGAAGGCGGGTCTGTAACAATTTTTCCTTCATCAGAACTGATATAGATGCCTTTTCCTTTAAATAATTGCTGGTTGGTGATATTGATGGCTTATTGATTTATTTCTTAATGGACCGATTCCGAATAGTGGGTCAGTGGTGTAGTGAGCACTGTTATTATTTTAAGAAGAGATATTTAATGATTTCCTGCTCCATCGCGAAGATACATTGTGATGCCAAACGGGTTTATAAAACGCATGAAGCTAATCAACCATCTTTAACGTAATTCCATTGAAAGTTGAACTTAATGTAAATTTTTGGTGTTCATCATATTAAGATGGTTTTTAGATGGCAAAAACGGAACCCTTATTTTCGTCATGTATGTCCGTATGTCACAGGCAGTTTTCTCGAAAACTTCGAGGTGTATTTGAATAAAATTTGGAGGATAGTATTTTTTTAGCCGCTACATAGTTCTGTAATGAAATGACAAAAAAATACATTGTTAGTCTACGTGTGTTCAATCGATTGCCTTTCAAAATAAACGTAAGGTTTTTCAGCAAGTTTTTTTGTGAGTGAATACAGTCGGAGATAATCGCCCCAAAAGTCACAAAACATGTGTCCCCGGCTCTAATATTCGATAATTTGAAAAAAAAAACATGGCCAGTCATGCTTATTAAATTCTTTCACCGAAAATTATTTTGAACAAGACCGGCTTAAAGGTTATTGAGATATTGCTGAAAAACTGCCTTCCCTATAGAAAAGGATGTAATTGCCGTGAGATTTCTGTGACGGCCTTTTTAATATGCACGGAGCCCTTCGTTGTGCGTGGTCCGACACGCAATTGGCCAGTTTTTTATTTATTTATACGGGGTGTTTTTTATGATGAGTATCCAATTTTTTCCAGGCATTAGGCATCATTTATGAAAAAAAAAATTTTTTTTTTCAAAAATAATTATAACTAATAAACTAATGTGTTGTAGTGAGGGTAGTTTACATTTACATCAGGCTGGCCGCCCGAGTTACCCACTTAGTCGCCTACCATACCAACCACCCGTGCGTGAGATCTTAACTTTGAGGTGCCCTAAGTCAATATTTAATAATCCACTCTGTATAGTAAGTTTAGTAGGTTAGGTACGAAGCCACGGTAGCCCGTGGTTCAGGCATGCGGCTGTCAAACGGCGGTCGTGGGTTCGAATCCCGACTCGTACCAATACGGAATATAATTTGATATCGACCGTTAGCTTTTCGGTGAAGGAAAAACATCGTGAGGAAACCTGCATACATCTGCGAAGAAATTCAAAGGTGTAAGCGAAGTCCCCAACCCCCGCTGGGCCAGCGTGGGGACTACCGCCCGTTCCCTCTCATCCGTGAGAGGAGGCCTGTGCCCAACAGTGGACGTATATAGGCTGAGGCTGATTTATTAGTAAGTTTACTCGAGGAAAATATTTTAAGAAATTTATATACTAGCACAATACTCTTAATAGTTATCCTCAGTTTCTTTGCTCTCGTTCCTGCACTGTTTGTTTTTGTTGCATATTTCTTCGACACTTGAGAAACCTAAGTATATTTATTTTATTATTCCATAAACCACTCGTCGTTAAATAGAAATCGACCTTCGTCCGAAGAAATCGACAATTTAATCTACATAATATTAATTCGAAATTTGTATCACTGTTTTTGCATACAATACGAACTTTCTCTGATGGTCGTTTGTCTCAATTCTTCAAGTGTGCCTCTAAGGATTGCGCTTATCTGATTCGGTAGCATTGTCTTTATTAATCACCTTGAATCTGTGCCAATATTTTCCGGTTATCTCTTATCGGTTTATTGCTTTGAGCGAAAGTGACATTTATCTGCTGCTTAGTATTCGATTGAATTAATTCTAATTCAATATCTAGATCTTTAAGCTTGGATTGTTTGGGCCGGTTTGAAAGAGTCCTAAAGAGATTTGAAAGGCTTCCCTATTTCGTATCTTATTAGTGTCCTATCTTATATGCAGTTCTTTTTCGTTATCATAAACCGTGTATTGCAAAGCGCAACATCGCTTCAAATCTTGAAATTATTCCTTGTACTCTTCAGGTCTATAATTGTTTCCGCTGTATGTTTATTTACAAGTGCACTCACCGAATCAATAATCATCAGATCCGTCCTCGATTCGTCTCTGTGAATTTACGTTTTCTCGAACGGAGACTTTTATAATCCGATTTTCTTCAGATCGTGTCAAGGCTCCGCCCACTGGACTGATTCGAGATTATTCGTGGTGTACCGGGGTGGGTCAATTGGGCCAATGGGGGCAACGATTTCTCGGAATAAGATAACGCATGTTTTAATACCTTAACGGTTCATGGGTTTACAATTCTGTAATTGATTCGGGAAGATAAGCGGTAAATCTTTAATGCCATTTTGGAGCAATGGCATTAAAATTAAAGTCGTTAAAATAATCGACATCCAGTTGAGTGAAATGAGAGCAAGAGATGTCTGGGTATAAATATTGTATATATTTAGCATATAAAGGTTTTTTTATCCCGATACTGCAGTGCGCAGTTTTAGGAGGCAATTATTGTGAATGGAGTTATTAAAATTGGTACCTAATGCTTATCATCCAGATGGGACTTGTGGCTCGGAAGTCGCGTTAGTGAACCATTAGACTGTCCTAAGACCTTATCTAAAATAATTTCAAACTCTGATATGTCAATGCTTTTAATATCATGGCACATGACTACCAGATAGAGTAAATCGTTCGATTAAGAAAAATTGCAATATCTGAAATTCTGCGATCAGTCGGTTGATAGTCTTAGTACGTCAAAGAGATGTTTACATTTTTCGCCGTATTAGAATGGAATAAGATGCAAACGTGTAAACATATCTTTAACGTCGCCTGTGCGATGAAGCTGCTTAGCATCTAAAAAGCGCGTGCACTACAATTTTACAAATGAAATTGTTTCCCGTTGATCAGATAAACGGTACTAAAATAAATGTGAGCCTGCACACGGTAAACTGCACACTTTATTGAGCGGGGAGAAGCACTCGGCACTCGACTACTTTTAGAGTTGACCTCTTTTACATCTGCGATAATAGCTCTTTACGATTACTGGCGTTTTGCTCTCAGATTGGAGATACGCTGTATAAGGTATTCTACCTGAGAGCCACCAACAGCAACAAATGCTAACCTAATACCAACTATTACTAATATTAAACTGATACTCGCTAATTTATCTTCTTGTTGTAAAGTTCTATATGTACTGAAAAGGGTCCGCTTTCTATCAATCACTGTTTTTATTCTTTCATCACAGGTACATAGGGCTGAAACACGAAAGCTTAATTTTCCAAAGAACTGCTCGATATATTAAGATATTATGAAACGGCTCACTCACGTCTTTGAGGTCGAATATGGCTCGATATCCTTCGAACCGATATTCTACCTCAAAGAATATCGCTCGACATCCTTCGATCCGATATTCGACCTCAAAGAATATCGCTCGACATCCTTCGAACCGATATTCGACCTCAAAGACGCTAGACGTGAGTGACCCGTTTCATAATATTTTAATGTTTGAGACTCACGGAAGTTTTCTATATAAAACTGCTCTGATGTGCCGAATAAATATCCATATCTTCCCATCACAATTATGGTTGTTGTTCAACTTTATGTTATATGTATAGAAATCTCTGCTGTTTTTAATTTGCTTTAAATTAGACCGGTCATTTTTGTGATTGTTAAATTTGACTGGATCCTATTCGACGACGAGTATAATGTTTCTGAAGCATAATGTTACGTATAGCTCTTTGATACATGATGTCTGTGTTAGCGAAGACAAGTGACATTCCACAAAGCCTGCTCGCCTGTGCCAAGGTCTTCTAAATAACTACAAATGAGCAACCATGCTAACTTGCAATATGAATTGAGAATAAAAACGAATAGCAGCTTAATTTAACAAAGTGCCATAGACTAAATTAATTGGTACCGACCGACGCAAGCGATGGCGCAAATGGTTCTTTTGTTAGAGCATCACAATTCGTTACGCTGTGGGAACAGTGGATTCTTGTTTAATCTACGGTGTGGTCGGTAAGAGATGGAGTTGAATGAGTGGGTTCCGGTGTGACTTTTTAGTAGGTGAATTAACTCGGGACCGGGATAGTAAAGAAAGTAAGATTGAAATCTCTTTGACTTAAGCAAAGATCCTCTTCTATGTATGTAGTTGTGAACGTAACGTTCCGAACGCGCGTCGGTACAATTTAACTGTCAATTTTCCATATAAAAAGTGACATTTAGACCTACCTGACGATCGTACAATGCATTACGTGATCGACCTGCTGTAGGTTAAAATGTACCGACGCGCGTTCGGAACGTTACGTGATTACCCCCCCCTGATATACATTACATATTTAAAATTTGTAGAACAAACAAAACAAGGCTTCTTCTAAAAAATCACAATACATGCAAGAGGGGCTTTACTTAAGTTTTTCACCTTTCGTTGCACTAGACGCTATAAAAATTTCACCTATAGGTGATAGCCTCTGGTTAGTGCAACGATAGTATAACATCTCCTCAACAAATTCTCCGGAGGCTAATTCTGCGTTGTGCCTTAAGCAGAGTCATTAATCTAGTCACATAGGAAACTGTTCCATATTTGAGTCAATTGCAAATCATTCTAGAGTCCCATATTAATACTCATAACTCTCATATAATGCAGACTGTATTGTCTCTGATCTTTCAAAAATAAGAATATAATTAAAATAACTTTTTGTTACGGAACCCGTATAAAATGAGTGCAATCATGAGATATTGAGAGGTTTATGTCTCCATTGAAGACCGCTATAGGTTTTGTAACGTTTAGCTGTTGCTGCTACCTGTTGTAATTCTTGACAGTAATTGCTATTAGCATTACAATATCATCTCTTTGTACTTTTTGTGGCTAAAAACGAAGTAATTCTGTATTCTTCTCCATTGCATTTTATATTCTGGGTCGTTATGACCCCTGCATACGTTTAATCTTTATAATAAACGGCCTGTATATGTTGACATTTTTAACCACTTTTATATTATTTTATGTCGTTAAAAAGCTTTTTACAACATTGTAATGTTGTCCAATACGGTGGTCTTTTTTATATTTTGCATTAGCTGTGATACGTTTCAGATACTCATTTTGTGATTGCGTTTTAAAATGCATATTTTATGTGCAGTTTAATTTATCTGCAATACATTTAGAAGAATTTTACAGTTACGTATAATGTTTACTTATTGAATTTAAAATTTACTACTCACTATTTATGTGATTCGCAGCGAAAAAACGTAAGAGTTCATATACGGAGTGTTTTTTTTAAATGGGACAGTATGGGGAAATCCGAATCTAAAGGAGATAGAGGAAAAGTGTCCAAGGAGACATTAGGTGTTTTTTTATGTAAACAAATTTGGCTCATTAAAATTTTTGGTCAAGCGTGAGTTGTTCTTAAAAAATTATAAAGTTGGTCAATTTTTTATTTGACGCGGGTTGGCTCTGTTTCATGTAAGGATTATTTCATTGTATGGAAAGAAAAAAATCTGAACAGCAGAAGTTGGTCAAATTTAATGAAAACTAATCTTCATACAATTGCAGTATTCGCCTTTTAATATTGTTACAAGTGCCTAGGCGTGTAAAAAATATTTAAAATTATTCCATTTTTAAATTTCGATAATCGATAAGAGCTCCAGATGATTCAAGAGAAGAACATTTTTTTTAATCTTCGTAAACATCATGGCACGCGATAGTCTTGAAATTATAAAAAAAATAATTCAAATTTGGAACGTAAGTTATTTCTGCAGCAAAGAATTCAAATTTGGAACGTAAGTTAAAAGATGCTGTTTACAACACTTTAAACACAATTCACCATAAGTCTCTGTTAAATGCAACTAGAAGTGTCTTGAAGCGTGCTCGTACCTGCATAAGAC
Organism: Epinotia brunnichana; assembly: GCA_963854355.1. Classification (NCBI taxonomy): domain Eukaryota; kingdom Metazoa; phylum Arthropoda; class Insecta; order Lepidoptera; family Tortricidae; genus Epinotia; species Epinotia brunnichana. The sequence continues at coordinate 19,715,002 of OY977936.1, read as the reverse complement.
AAGACGGCGGCCACATCGGACATTTACTCAAGTAATAAACCAACTGTATGAAGATTAGTTTTCATTAAATTTGACCAACTTCTGCTGTTCAGTTTTTTTTTCTTTCCATACAATGAAATAATCCTTACATGAAACAGAGTCGACCCGCGTCAAAAAAAAATTGACCAACTTTATAATTTTTTAAGAACAACTCACGCTTGACCAAAAATTTTAATGAGCCAAATTTGTTTACATAAAAAAACACCTAATGTCTCCTTGGACACTTTTCCTCTATCTCCTTTATATTCGGATTTCCCCATACTGTCCCATTTAAAAAAAACACTCTGTATATTGTACAAAACAGGAAATTGTCGGGGAAGAGGCGGACTTAATTCCACAATTCTTTCCCTACCTCCAAGCTAAGCAAACAAACACAAATGTTTTGGCAGCCTTTTTGGCTTCTAAATATTTTGCCTATGTTTCAAAGAGTGGTAGGTAGTGTTGTGAAGGTGTTGTTTGGTCAACAGATACTAAGTTATTCCCATACATTCCCTGCTACCGGAAGGGGGTAGGCGTGTCGTTTGTTCGACTGTTTGTTTGTTCCTGTCAATATACGTGGGTGGGGACTTGTCAACAGACGGCTTTTGACCCTTGTCATTTTTAACATCCATGGCTGGTCTTATGGAAGCTATTGGAGGAAAATTAGCATATACAATTTATAGTATTACTAACTAAATTGGTTAAAATGTAAGGGTCTAAAGCTATCGTCGTTATCGTTAAGCCATGCGACTAAGTCAGTGGTAACAATACTTCATTCCTTATAAGTCTTATAACATTAGAATTTTAACGGGCTAATTCGTTTACGTTTATTCCTAGGATATCAAAGGGAAATAAAGAGCCAGAGCTCCCTAGGATGCGCTGTGTTATCCTAATAACCTAGCGAATCCTCAAGTGAATAAAGGGTCGGCAACGCGCTTGTGATTCTTCTGGAGTCACAAGTGTCCATAGGCTACGGTAACTGCTTAACATCAGGCAGGCCGTAAGCTTGTTTGCCACCGTCGTTGTAGAAAAAAAATATGATACTAGTTTTACTTATTTCGATATTTAAGTGGTTTTCAAACATAAGAATATTTAATAGTATTTTTGCTTTTCAAAATGGTTTTCCCTGAAATCTCATTATGATTAACGCATGAGTTTTCTAATCTTATTTGGAATTATGTTGTGCTATGTAGGCAATTTATTGAACTTTTTAGTCAAGGATATATGAATGACTCTGAACTGAACTAAACCGGACAAATAATACCAAAATAGGGGTGCATTTCTGCGATTGCCTTCCATTATTAGTAAAATGTAACTCAAGCTCAAGCATCTAAAACCGAATATTGTCTTATATTGTCAATCAGTACTCGTAACACTGGTAATTTCGGTGTCTTCATCCTAACACTGTCCTGCAGAGTAACTTTAGTTTAGTTACGAAGTACCAGCTTCCATTTTTACCTATCTTCAAAAGGGAAATTACTATCTTACCTCCCAATCCAGAGGGAAAGAAAACCTTGTTAGGATTAGGCTGGCAGTTTTATAATGCCATTGTTTTTTTTATTTAAATATGTATTTAGAAGAAACGCTATCGCTCCATTCATCCCGTATGTTTACGCTTCCAGCACCAGGTGGAGTTAAATATAGTGCGCAGACGCCGGCTTCGTAAACACGGACGTCCTGGCGTTTCAACTATTTAACGGCGTTTGTTGTGTTACTTTTATATTCGAATTAATTTAGTTCGATACCGATTTTATGTACGGACGAGGTCGTTTGCCGGAAGGGGATTCCAGTTTAAAATATCTGATCATACCATTAACTACTTCACCATAGAACTATTAGGAGGTTCCAAATTTAGAACAGATCTAGAATTTACATTAGTCACGAATAAATGCCTATTCTCTCCTAATTTTAAATCACCTGTGACTGACATCATCACAATCCACCCAGACAGACACGAGTTGAGTGCTATCTACCATGTCACCATCTACTATTGTTTGTACCACCCTTTCATTTACCACTCGTTGCCAGGGGATATCCTCTTGCCATAGGCATCGTGAAGATGAAAGCTTACTTACACACTTCTATATTTATACACCTTCACGCCACGTCCCAAGTTGTGTTTAAAAACATGCTCTATGAATGAAAACATCGGGAGTCAACTGCGGTTAGCACTTAAACGTACACGTTACTTTTCGAAGTTCTTATTGCATTTGGATTACGGTAAAAACACGACTTTATATCCATGAGGTAAAGTTGGATTCGCATTTTTGCATTTACTTGCGTGAGTTTTTGAAGTATTACTATTGTAGCTTTTGGTCAGATGAATATGACTTGTATGGTTAAATGTTAAAGTCCATTCTCCTCTGCATCATTATAACGTGCTTGCTTGAATCTTTGTTTCAATTTGGAGGTACAAAGGGCTCTTTGTCTGGCCGTGCCGTCTAGTTAAAAATAACAGTGTCTATTTCTACTGCGACTGCAGCGCGGTTCATTAAAACAAGACGAGAACGTGTCGAGTTTTCTCGGAGTTTTCTGCTTCAGCGGTCATTGAAATGAAAGTGGGCTTGTGCGGAGAAAAATGTGACTCCACGTTATGTACAGACGCTAATGAAATGGCCTCTATAGTAAGTTGAGTATCATCCTTGATGTAACCTATTTATTTTCGGGTTCGCCCAAATGCCGTATGCAACGCTCGATTAACAATACCTACTCACTAAATTGTCTGTAACTTTCCAAGTCAGAGACACAAAGCAGCATCTGTTGCTTATGCCTCTCATAATCATTGTAGATGAGTACCTATTTGGGAATTCAAAAATTAGAAAGTGGGGGAGTCGGGAGACTTGAAATACCTAACATTTGCAACACACTTCCACAAAAAAGTTTCACCAATATTCATATGTTGTATATTGTTTTATTACTAATCAATTATTCCAGTAAAGTTAACGTGAGAATCCGAATAAAGTTCAAATCGTGTGCAATACTTACTACATGTTCAATATGTTCATTAGATTGGCATTGCACATACTCGTACATATATCTTTTTTGGTTAGCACGGAAGAATATGCTGTCCGATTTTACTCGACAAACGTAATGTGAGAAACCTCCAACAACACAACAAATCCGGAAGGCACGGCTCATCGGTCTAACGACTAGAACTATCAACCACCACTTTATCCAGACATCTTAAACTCTGTACCATCAACTTCAATAAACATACAGTTTCATAAAGTAAAGAGGGGAAGAGAAGACCAACATAACTTGGACGGCAGGCCACGCAAGTCGGCCATTTTCTCACTGATTGCCTGTGGGAACTCTTGGATTTGGTGTAATTTGAAAAGTAAAAAATGGTCTTATAATAATTGCTATAAAAGGAGGTTTCAAGCGAGTGAGATTTTAATAGGCTTCGGAAAGGTGTGGTTAGTGGAATGTTTTTAACTCACGTTTAGGATTTGATGGTTGCAAGTTGCAATGCAACGGACAAGTAAACAGTAGCGTGATTATAAAATCACAGGGTATACAAGTAGCAAAACCATTACTCTGTCAAGTATGGGCGGGTCAACTAGAATGATTTGTTAATGACGTAACTGACTCAACTTGCCATTTAACGTTTTAGCTAGATCGGCTTATTTCAAGTGTTTGTAAAGCTTAGAACACATTCAACTACAAACGTAAATGCATACTTAAATAAAGCGTTTTGTTTTAAATCCTGTATTGTGTACTGCAATTTCACTTTTCAACTAAGAATTACGTTTGTTTAGAAACTTCTTATTTTACATAAATATTAAACACAGTTTTCATAGCTGTCCGACTGGACTGTGAGGTGGCTAAAACAATGAACAAAAACGTAGTTTCTTTAAAGTTGGTTTAATATTCGAAAGTGGAACTAATTTAGTATTTGCCAGCACAGTGCCGTCAGCGCCCAATGTCCAGTGATGCGTGGTGGTATTGAAAGACGGTGGCAATTTCAGTTAAATCAAAGAGGATATTTAGTAATATGTATTATACCTAAAGATTTTCCAGGTCTATCACACCAGCTTACCGCCAATTGAAAGCTTATACAATACTTACAGCACGTGTTCAGAAGATTATGATAAAAACGTGTAGGACTGAAATTGGGCCGCTGTTGGTGGTGTAGTATATTTTCCACCAACTACTCGAAGTGCGGATAGTGTACACCCCACTCTTCAGCAGCACATAGTGACCGACCTTGCCTCGTTACCTTTCTGCCCGCTGTAACACAATATCGTTACTATTGTGACGGCGTAATAACCGTGTTCATGATATTTTAGAACACTTTTCCGTTAGGCGTTTGCGCAACACATTTTTTACGATCTACCTATCAATACGGACAAATTCACACATACAAATTTGTTACGGTTGTTTAATCATAGGTACAAAGTCTCTGTACTCGTAGTTACACAATTAATACCTATAGAATTGTCCAAGCAAAGGTGTGCGTCAGGATGGCGGCTGGACCTCGGGAATTTCAATGAAATGTTGACAGATATTTGGTAAGTACCTTCTCTGTACCTCTGTGTACCTTTAGTAAACTTTTGTGTACCTCTCCTGAAAACGAGCTATCTTCAAAATTAGGTCCACCCGCCATCCTGACGCACACAAACACAAAGGATTATCTAGGGATTAGGCGCCATAGCGGACCCTGGGCTCCTTTAGGAACCAGAAATAAGTTTGCCGACTGTACTTTTCTGTATACCGTACACCGTGTTAATGAGAACATTGAGACGATTCTTACAAGCCCAAACTCAACGGGGTTACGTCGGTTGAGTACTGAATTCCCATGACCATCTCGATGAGCCTCAGATCAGCTCGATGGTACCATAATATTAAATTGTCATCCAAACTATACCTTTACCCAAAACTTCAGCTCAATCGGTTGAAGATATCTGCTTCAAAATTGAGTTGCAAGATTCCACCCGAACAAACATAGGATGGCGATGCTCTGCTCTCAAACTCTTTTCTTAGGACTTTCCATATATCAAACCAGTTACCCTTATTGCATTCCAATGAAATAACAAACAAATTTCGCCTTTTTTGTTAACATAAACATACATTTTGTATCAATCCTTTGCAATTGTTTACCCGAGTGCGGGTTCGACGCCCGGGCATTAACGCTCAATTAGTTATTCGTCTGGGTCTGATTCTGCTACTTTGTTCCCCGGTTCCCGCTAATAATGCGTTTTAATTTATGTTTATTAGCATACAGACGTCTCCGCACACGTGCATGCTTCATTAAGGATCAGCTTCGAAAAATCGTGTAAGCACAGAATGAGTAATAGTACAAGTACAAAGGCCCATTATATGCCTGTTGCAATAGACCGTATGTTCATAGAGTACGTAGTTTTCACATTTCATTTCCAATTTACCACATGAACTGCTCTCCGAGAGAAAATGCGTTGATTATTACAGAAAAAATCCAAGTCGCTATCTGTCGGCTGATAATATTTGAGGAGTTCCGTCGATTCCTCAAGGATCTCATAATTAGGTAACGCTTCATTTGTTGCTACTTGAACGGAATCATGTCAGAATTTTTGACGTACTTTACTTATTTGAGGAGAACCATAAGTCAGCTGTGGTTTTCATTATGAACTCCACTTCACTAAAATTGCAATTACCGAAATTACTACATGCGTGCCCATAAAATTTGAGGGTTGCCCTCAATTTCCCTGGGATCCCATCATCAGATCGTGACTTGGTGACAATGGGACCACATCAGGAGTATACTCTTTTGTTTAAAAAAATAATTTTGGAAAAAAACCTTTATTCATATTTTAAATAAATATGAGAATAACACAAGCCCCAACAATGGACCACTAAGTACGTATAAAGTATACCGCAAACGGCTATTTAACATTTTCTTGACAGAATCGCTTACCCGTTATTATGAGTGTCTTGTCATGCGCAAGACCACGACAATTTGATCTCTCACCATCGGTAAGGGTAGTAGAATAAGGTGTAATTTCCTGTGGCAAAGGATCAAGTTAATGTGGTCTTTTACAAGGACATTTTCAAAGCATGCATTGAGCATGCATAATGATGGATTGCGCGTTGCATTGCTAATGTGCCGGTGCTTTATGGTATGGGGTTTAATATTTCGTTTAGCAACAATGGAAAATTGCAATAAAAGAACACCGAAGATATTATAAATTTGAATATGATTATGGATATTTATGTTAACCTAACCACAACAGCAGTATACATGATTTTCAGTGATATTTGCAATATTCACTGTTCTCCTTTGGACTGGTTTATACACTAGCTCCTCGTCTCCGCTCGGATATTGCAAAGAACGTATGACACAAACTACGAGTACCTATGTTCTTAGAGTATTATGATATTTATATCGCCTTAACCTACCTACCGCTTTACCAACTATTAGGCAGATAAAAATCATGCTTGTCACTATATCCATCCTGAGTATTTAGTTAAAAGAGAGGACAGAATGGTCAAGGAGTTTATGCAAAGATCTGTGCATGCTTGACAGCTAGGTGTCTAGTTAACATATATAATTATACATATAAATGAAAACACCGCTCGCACATCTCCTTTTAGCGGTTTAACATCAAATCTACGATATCAGCTACCTGTGATAGTTTCAAGATTTAAATATTCAGTGAAATAGTTTACTTAATGATTGATCATGTCATGCTCATGATGCGATCAATCATTAAACTGTTTAGTTCACACTTCATTATAAGAACACATCTGAAATTTTTACTAGACCAATTTGAATTAAATTAAATTACAGATAAATAATTTTCTGTCATGACTATTACAAATTTACCGCGATTTCTAACGACATTGAATGCAAAATAAATGCTCATTGCTATTTCGAAACATTACTCATTCGTCTAGTTTTTCTTAGCCTTCGGATTCGTTCGCTGCTTCCATTCACTCCCGAGTTGGCAGGCTGACAAGCTCATGTGCATTCTTTCCTTCGGGTTTACCTGTTTGTTAATCTTGATTTAGGCACGTTACCGTTTGCATTCGAATGGATCTTCATGATGTAATTGGAGATTTTCAAGGATATTCTATGTTACTGTCGTCGTGTAAGTAAAACTTAGCCCTTTGCGTTTCATAGGGGTTAGGGCAGACGCAGACTGCATGGACATATATGGCGGTGGAGGAGGCAATCGGTTATCGGCATGACCTACCGATGTAACATATTAACCGGTCCCATCGTATGCTTAACAGGCAGGGATCGCGCTAAGGGTTTAAGGTTTGATTAGCTAATTTTGAAAAATCCTTTGAAATTTTAAGTGTCGGAAAAAAATTCATTAATTACAAGGCATTCTAAATCTCGTAATAAGAACGTAACTACATATAATTTTATGTGACTTACTTATAACACACTAGCTGTTGCCCGCGACTTCGTCCGCGTAGAACTTATACTTAGAAAATATAATGCAAACAAACTTCTACCATCTTAAGGGATGATTTCCTAGGCAAAAACTATTCTTTATCCTTCGAAGGGTCTCAAATTATCTCTATACCAAATTTCATCTAGGTACATGGATTTTATCCAAACTTTCACCCCCTATTTCATACCCTTAGGGAATGATTTTCGGGATAAAAACTATCTAATGTCATTCTTCGGGACTCAAACGACCTTTATACCAAATTTCATCTAAACGGGATTCATCCAAATATTCACCCCCCATTTCACCCCCTTAGGGAGTGATTTCCGGAATCAAAACTATCCTATGTCCTTTCCCAGGACTCAAGCTATCTCTATACCAAATTGTAATAAAATGGGTTCCATCAGAATTTTCACCCCTAATTTCACCCCCTTAAGGGATGATTTCTGGGGTAAAAACTATCCCATGTCCTTTCCCAGGACTTAACCTATATCTACACCAAATTTCATCAAAATAGATTACATCCAGATTTTCACCCCCCCCCCCCCCCCCCTTCACCCCCTTAGGGGATGATTTCCGGGATAAAACCTATTATATGTCCTTCCCCGGGACTCAAACTATTTATATACCAAATTTCATCTAAATCGGTGCAGCGGTTTAAGTAGCTCCATACAAATTTCCACCCCCAATTTCAGCCCCTCAGATATAAAAACTACCCTTTGTCCTTCCCCGGGGCTCAAACTATCTGTATTGATGTAAAGCGTTGTGGGTAGAATGACTACAAATAAGCTACAAATGTATACCAAACTTTTAACTTATTGTGCAGGTATTAAGCGGCCGCCAATGTACTGTTCACGAATTGCTGTGTCGATACAAACCCGATAGGGTTTAACGACACTGTTAGATTTAACCAAATGTATTTTCTTTTATATATGTAATAAATAAAAAATAAAAAAATGTAATGGCTGCGTATAATTTAAAACGTGATATAGGCCACCTGTACTTGGTTCCATCGGAATTATGAATCGTGGATCACTAACCTGAATTCCTCAAACAGTTAGGTATAACGACACGAAACCAATTGTCAATGGCCATTGTGCGACGCGACGCGGACAGACTTGAACAAAATCTCTTGACCCATCTGGCCGCGGTGCAAATGTATTCATGGCTTATGGCAGCCAAAAAATAAAACAATAATTTTCTTATTGCGCCGTCCATACAGATACCAGTATGAATGAATAGAGTATTTTTTATTGTATGACCAGCCAGATTTTTTTTAAATTGCAGTAAAAAATCTTTTGGGAGCATAGTTTTTTTACAAGTAGATACATAGTTGCGGAATGCAGTAGGTAGCTTACAATTGAGTATTATGTTCGATCAAATTGTAGATAATTGTATATTGTTTGCTTAGTGGATTGAGATATAGTTTCTTCTTTGAGTAGTTTTTCTGATGGTTAGATTGGAATCAGTTTGTGATTATAGTTTTCGAACATCTTTATTTCAAGTTTCCCAAACGAACTCTCAGAAATGTAATTATTTACACACTGATATTAACTTGGTTCTCTGTGGCCGAAACGTGTGATTTGACGTGCTATTAAATACCTGCTTCTGTATTCCGGGTAACAGTAATTTGTCATGCAGTAATTTATTTAGGAAAAAGAGCCAGTTGCAAATGGAGATCATCATCATCATCATATCAGCCGAGAGACGTCCACTGCTGAACATAGCCCTCCCCAAAGAGTGCCACAATGACCGGACCTGCGCCACCCGCATCCAGCAGACTCCCGCGACTTTTACCACCTTTTGGGGGCTTACCCTCGCTGCGCCTTCCGGTACGTGGTCGCCACTCGAGAATCTTTCCGCCCCAACGGCCATCGGTTTTACGTGCAATGTGGCCCACCCACTGCCACTTAAGTTTAGCGATTCGGAGGGCTATATCGGTTACCTTGGTTCTGCTGCTGATTGCCTCATTTCTGATGCGATCGCGCAGAGAAATACAAACATAAATGTAGTTGTTCTTTATATGATCCATTTCATACGCATTTCAAGCTCAAGGTCGGAAAACACTAGGTTTGGCAAATGTCCCGACCAGAACGTACTATTTAATGTTAATAATGTTTTAAATTTAGGTTATTCTGCGAATTCTGGTTTTGTGTTACTGATGTTAATGTTTGTTTTATTTTTTTAACTACCGCTATGTCCTAGACATTATTTTGTGGGCATAATATTTAGATTGTCTCTTACTAATATGTGTTGGGTGAGTAAGACTGAGCTAGAACTAATTGGACCGACGAAAGGCTTACAACATTGTTTAAATTGACAACTAAAGAGTGGAATTCACTTCCGGCAAACCTTTTCCCAGCTACGTATTAACTTGGATCTTTTCAAGACGAGAGTGAATAGGCACTATTTAGGTATGCATGTATTACCCTCGACCTAGTGTTGTGGATAACGCTCATTTCGAGGCTTATAGACTCGAGCCTTAAAGACTCCCGAGGCTTCAAGACTCGATACTGTTTAAGAACCGTGTTGGTTTATATTACGCATATGAATGCAAAATATTGACTTTTCGTCACTTGAGTCTTTAAACCTCGGGAGTCTTTAGGGCTCGAGTCTTTAAGCCTCAACATGAACGATATCCACAACACTACCTCGACCTCATCATCACTTACCTTACCTTCAGGTGAGGTAGTGGTCAAATGCGTACCTATAAGTAATAAAAATAAAATACCAAGTTGATTACCTACCAGAGGATTTTATCTCGAGTCAGGTATCTAATGTCTACGGTGTCAGCTTACCTTCAGGTTCGTATACTTGTTTGCCACCGTCTAGGTATAAACAAACAATCCAAGTCCCTAAATGCTCGTCCAATGGTCTCCTAACTAAAGAATAGACCGTGAGTCCATTTTCAATCACGCACGAGTAGAATCGATTCGACGGAAACCTGATACCTACCTACTTTAAATCATTAACACCTTTGCACACCAAGCTGCCACCACAAAACAAGACAAAAAGCGAACCAAATCTTCAAGGTTGAAATACCAAATTATAACGTAATATAATCTACTCATTGTCACGTACAGTGTAGTTCTTCTTAAGGCGCCGTAGGTTCAGCGAAGTTAAGCGAACATAGTTTTTGAAACAATATAATGCGTCTGTTTATAATAATATATATGGTTAAAAAAAAATACGAATAGTAATTTTGAGGCTTTTATGCACGGAGATCAGTGATTCGAAACATGATTAAGCAATTTGGCTCGATAGGAAAAAAAACACGAACATTGGTTAAAATACACTTAAAACATTCGTAACAAATTATGCACAAAAGCTAAACATATTAAAATTGGTTCTAAAAATCGGCAATATTATGTTTGAAGGAACTTAGTGATTACTTTTTAGGGTTCCGCACCTCGAAAGGAAAAAGCGGAACCTTTATAGGATCACTTTGTTGTCCGTCCAGGGTACTTCCCGTGAACTCAGAATCTTGAAATTTGGTACGAAGCTGCGTCTTATAGCACAGATAAAGGAAAAACTGCGAAAACCGTAATTTTTTAGTAACATCACTGAAAATTTAATGTCCAGTATAAACGGACACGCACTAAGTATGTGAATACATACTTAGTGCGTGTCAGTTTATAGTGGACTTGATTCTATTGTACGGGGTGGTCCGGAACCCTCGGTGCGCGAGTCTGACTCGCACTTTACCGGTTTTTTATTTATTTAAACGCACAAAAAATTTAAGCTAAACAACATGATATTTGCGTTTCCAAACACGCACTTCCATCTCGTTCACGCTTATGCTCAGCGAGTGGGAGAGAAGACCATGAACCTACGGCGCCTTAAGGCGAACTGTGCCTAGGTTGATTTGTGGAGAAAGAAAGAAAATTTTCCAACTAGTAAACTTTGTGTAAGGTTTAACCATTTAGTCGTTTTGTTTATTCGGAAGAACTTCAACTAGCAAACCTACTAAATGGTTTACACGATCACATAATGTTTACTCGATAGACAATGGAATTGCAAGTACCTAAACCTCTCTATCTGCTTTGAGAAGGTTGATTTTAGCGATTGACATAGGTATAACGACCGTTATCTGTCTAAGGTTCTTCTGAACTTGTGTAATTACTACTACTGTGCTTGTGCGTTACTTTAACCAAATCATAAATTAATAGCAGTTTTCTCAGCTATGTCAACATACTAAACTTGATCTAGATTTCTCGAAATGAAATGACATACAAACTCGAGTATCTTGTATTGTTCATAAATCATGGCAAATGTTAATCGGAAATTTGGCGTTATGTTGTTACCAAAAAAACTGGTCCGAAACGATACCACGGTGATTTGTGGACTTTGTGGTCGCAAAAACCAGTTGAGATTCTGGTCGTGCAAAAAGGTTCCGTACAAATAAAGTGTTCATAGGATGCTATTGAAGGTTACTCAATTACTGCTTTGTTAGTGTAAGTAATTCATTTGGAACAATTTACTTAGTCTCTTTTGAATTTTAGAAAAGAAGGTGCTGAGAGATACTTAAACAATTAGGTAAGTATAGTAGGACCCAAACATTAACCGTCAGCTCTGTCAAACGAACGCAAGGGAAATATAGACTACATTATCTTATGTCAAGTCGATTCATGCCTGCGTTTTTTGGACAGAGTTTACTCTTGGAAGCCCCGTGCCTCACCTAGACGCCAAAACGCCGTCGCCCGCTACCGTATCCAAACAAATCACATAAAAAAAGTATGGAGGTTAGGGCACTAAAGTTCCGCTCCTACGCACCAAGTCAAGTAAAGGGCGAGCAAACTGGCTTCCACCGATTTAAGAGTTTATTCTGACGTTTGGCTTCTTTGCCATTTTTTGCACTTATTTGTTGCACAGAACTCTAAAAACCTGTCAACTGCTCGGGACATTTAGCTTGCTATACCGTTACTGGTTTAGCGGTTTGCTATTGTGTGTGTTTTAATTACTTAAGCTTGTACTTAATCTAAGGCATTGAGCTGACAGGAGGATTCATTTCATTTATCCATTCTTTTTTACTGTCTAATAATATAATACACTGTCATTTACGTGTGACAGGCAGCTTTTTTGTTCTGAATTGTACATAGGTAAGTCGCTGTCTCTGTCGTTACTGTTTGCCAGTTATTCCTTGCAAACAATTTTTTTTCTGGAATTTTATGAACTAAATAGCTACGCTACACCATGATTGCCTAGACTTTGATTTGTTATTTTTATACCGTGAGATTAAACTAGTACCTATATAGTTTGACTCGTTTCTGACTGACTGATATAATTTGACCAATATTTTAAGCAGCAACAAGCTATGATCGTCTTTGATTGCAATATATAGGGCTCCAAAAACTTTTGACCTACAATTTCAAACAGTCCAGTTGTAAAAATTTATACTAGAGAGAGGACAAGCCGCCGGCGGCCGTGTCGCAGCTGTATGCTCAATGGGCATACACTGCCATACTGTGCACGCGTGCTGATCTCAGAGAATATTACGTTTTTTCCCAAAATGCCTGATATGATGCACGTTTTATTGTCAAATAAGCGTGTAGGTATACAAGAGTGTGTGTTTTAGATGTGTGCGTGCTTTGTCTTGTCAATTACTTGGGCGTTGTGTGGGTTAATGTACTTGCGACAGGCTCACTCTATACAAATCGGCCACCATGTCCGATCTCCTTATATTCATACATCTGTGATTACATCCCTGGTTCGCAACTAAGTATGAAACAGACAGAACATTTAAAAAGAAAGAAAGAAGCGTTTCGTTTTGTCACGAAATCCGTTTAATCCGGATTTATTAAAGATCTTTTCTGCCTGCTTTCAGAACGGGATCTCACTTTTCCCGGAGCATATTCGATCCCAAGTGATAGGTGTCAAGGCTGCTCTTTTCGCTATGCGGGCAAAGACGCACGCTTCACTAGTGTTGTAAAACTCGGGGCCTATTAGTTATACGTATTGGCTTATTGTATGGGACATGTGCCTCATTGGATCTAGACTAAAGAATTTCTCTCGGATGTGCCGTGGAGTGTGAAAGTCAACCGGTATCAATTGCGACCGTGAACCTGCCAGCTAGATTTACAAGTTTAATCCGGGTTTAATGTGAAAAAACAATTAAAATGAGCGTTTAATTACAGGCGTAAATAAACGCGATACAGTATTTATTTATCTATATATACATAAGTATGTATATCGTCGTCTAGCACTCGTAGTGCAAGCCTTGCTTAGTTTGGGACTAGGACGATTTGTGTAAGATTGTCCCCTAATAATTTATTTTAATTTTCTTACATGCTTCGTATGTAAAGGTACACCAATACTTACGCAGAGCGTCAAACTATGCTCCTTGTACTAACAATGCTATAGTTAAATAAACTAAACCAAAATTCGTTTTTATGATTTATGACCGAAGTTTTTCAATTTCATACAGCGTGTTTAGTAAGTACCTATCTGCAGTCGCTATTATAAATGTATCTTTCTTTCTATTATTTAAAACGAATGGTTGACAGGCGATGTTAACTAACGTGACCATTTCTCTTCGAACTTTCGTATCTTGCATGACAATGGTCGCATTCGTGGTTTCGCTATACCTAGTAGTCCACAAATTCTCAACGATACGTAGAAGACATGTAGGTACTACAAGTCGGTTGCACTTGTTTCATATCATACATGCAGATTTGTAGGTACTTTAAGAACTTACTAATGATGTACAGTCGAGGAAATTGAATGTCCTTTGGACCTTAACGTCATACAAATAGAGTTGAAATGTGACGAACCATTTTCCTCGACCGTACATGCTAAACATTCGTACCAATTTGCTTACCCACCATGATTGACTGACTAAAAAAATTTTTTATAATGCTCACCGCAAGAATTTTCATAGCCAACAAACAAGTTGACACTTTGTATTATAACATTATACGCCTTTGTAGGCCCTAATCAAGCTTTCAGTTAATTTCACTTTAGTTTCTCTAGTTTTTTGTCTAAGTATATAATGAAATATAGCAAAAACTTAATTCAGGTACGTCAATTCAATTTGCATACACCGTTTTCAATTATGTTGAGCAACTTTTTAGTAGCACTTTCTCTATCGATAGGTGTTGGTAAATAAACAATATGATGTTGATATTTAATTTTGTTGACAGCTGCCATGTGGGACCTCAAGCAATCGATATGGACAATAATGGCTCGTATTAATTCTTGTCGAATTTATTGAGGAATCGCCAGCATGCGTAATTATATTTATACGAAGGACCATTTTGGATTACTTATCGCAATCACTAAATTTCATTTCCCAACTGTATCGTTTATTTATTCGAATTTTCATTTCGGCAAAAAGCCAGTTTTCTCGAAGACCGCAAAGTTTTTGATTATTTTTAAATGCTTATCGTGTAGAACCCATTAAGTTAGGTTTGGTGGTTTTATAACAAGCGTAAGCGTTCCCGTAATCTCGCCGCCACACGGCGTGGCGGCAAGTGGGGGGGTTTTTAGTGGGTACACCGTGGGTCTCATTAACCCATACGGGAGTCCCACATAACCACTCGGGAGTCCCACATAACCACTCGGGTCACCCCCTGCACCCGGGTGGTATGCGAAACGCATTTCCCCCCCCCCTGATCAAAACAAAAAAACCGGACAAGTGCGAGTTGGACTCGCGCACGAAGGGTTCCGTACCATTATCTATAAAAACGGCAAAAAATCACGTTTGTTATATGGGAGCCCCCCTTAAAAAAAAAATTATTTTGTTTTTAGTATTTGTTGTTATAGCGGCAACAGAAATACATGATCTGTGAAAATTTCAACTCTCTAGCTATCAGTGGTTCTTGAGATACAGCCTGGTGACAGACAGACGGACGGACGGACGGACGGACAGCGAAGTCTTAGTAATAGGGTCCCGTTTTACTCTTTGAGTACGGAACCCTAAAAAGGTTGTTTATAACAATCCTGATAATTCCATAGTTTCACAGAAAAACGGCTTTTTGCTGAAATGAAAATTTGGACAAACGATAGGTACAGTGTTGGGGAATAAAATTTAGTGGGTACAACGTATGATGGTACCTATATAGTATTTTTTTAAACCATGTCTATCTTATTAAAATTTAATAGACAGATCCTTCCATTTGCAAAGAGCATTTGCCTTTTTTATAATAATTATTAAAAATAATAACCTAGTTACCCAAAATACGGTGTTTCACCATATCTGAAATATCTTTGAAGTAAACACGAATAAGAAAGACTTCACAAATTTTAAATATTTATCGACATTCGTCCAAACTACCATTCCTGAAGAGTGTTGCATCTCATGATCTCGTGCGCGGGAGACGTAAACGTGCCTCTTACACGGGGGCGTGGTTTGCAGGAATCGAGCAATCTCCTTAAATAGGCTGCAGAACCGTAATAGTCGTATCGAATCTAATATGTCCATCGCCTCGCAAGTCCTCTTCGTTTTGAACAGGTTTTCTAACACTTTTTGCCAGCTGTCTTCGAAGTAATTAATGTGACTTGATGTATAGCGTTGTTCTAATTAGTGAAGCAAATGACCATCGGTGAATCCATTAACGTTTCTGGTTGAGTGTAAAAACATCATCGTATTTGTATATATTCGAGATAATTTGATGAAAGTGGACAAATTCAAGTGATGTGATACAAACAATCTGGGTTTGAATTAAAGATTGTGAATCTTGATGGAAGTGTGGGGGATGAAAATTGGAGCCGTAGAGCCTCAATTGAATTTAAACTTGCATAATATCGTGGCCTTTTGTTTTTTGGTTTATAATTAATATGGAAGAACAACTCCTTCCTTAGATACAAAGAAATAAAGCCTTCTTACTCTTTTGCAAAATTTCAAGGAAAACACCGCAGTTGCAACTACATGCACCACCAGCTTATTCTTTTTTGAGCAAATTGCTGAGTAGTAAATCACTGACGTTTCTGAGGTTCTTGAGATGCGTAAGTAATTGAAGTCTAATACGAATGTATAAAACAACTCTAACTATTATCTGTAGTTACCATAAAACATACCATGGTTTGTTAGACCTATACTGCGTCTCAGCGTTCAATAGGTACTTATCTATTCATTTAAACAAGGATTGGTTTTTAGGATTTCGTAGCCAAATGGCAAAAAACGTCTGTCCGTCCGTATGTCACTGTCACTTTTTTTCCGAAACTATAAGAACTATACTGTTGAAACTTAGTAAGTAGATTTATTCTGTGAACCGCATTAAGATTTTCACACAAACATAGAAAAAAAACAATAAATTTTGGGGGTTCCCCATACTCAGAACTGAAACTCAAAACAATTTTTTTCATCAAAAATATTGAGGTTTCTAATATCATTTTTTTCTAAACTGAATAGTTTGCGCGAGAGACACTTCCAAAGTGGTAAAATGTGTCCCCCCCCCCCCCTGTAACTTCTAAAATAAGAGAATGACAAAACTAAAAAAAATATTTGATGTAAGCATTCATCCTTACTTGTCTTATTTGGTAAACAACATTATAACCTCAAAATTTATCTTTTTAGGTTATACTAGCTATTTTATCGTAAATGAAGCATTCCCAGACAAAAAAAAAGAGAAGTGATGTCCAAAAAGTCGTCTCGGCATGATTTAATACTCACAAGATTGCTATTTTATCCCATAAAGATGCATTTTGAGGTTAGAATCTTGTTTACCAAATAAGACAAGTAAGGATGAATGCACTTTACATTACCATGCAAACTTCCACCGAAAATTGGTTTGAACGAGATCTAGTAAGTAATTTTTTTTTAATACGTCATAAATCATAAACCGCAATTAATTTTACGGAACCCTTCATGGGCGAGTCCGACTCGCACTTGGCCGCTTTTTTTTTCATTTATTTTTATCGTCCGATTTACAAAATTGTGATTGACTCGCCGCGCCGTCATAAATTTCTGATCTGGTATTAGGTCAGGTTCTTGCCGATTGACATTTCATTTATTGTCCATTTGGACGGTTTAAATAGGTCACTGGAAACCTATAGGACAACTTATCACATCACCGTCACATGAGGACTTAGAACCATGTTCTTTTACCCGTACAAATAAAGTTGAAAATTCAGTAACTTTAAAATCAAATCCGGCGCTCGTGAAAGCAATCGCCCATATGCAGAAAATGTCAGACACATTAGCAATGATGATCAGTCACGGCGATGATAACCTTTCCGAACTTAATATGTGTAAAAAGAAGGGTGGTATTAACATATTGCTAATTGGAATACGGTACTGTGAGGCCTCGAGTCACGTGTGACACGAAGTTGGTGAAAAAAACCAACCACGAGCTGAATCGTGTTAAGAGTCCCTAGCACGATCGACCCAAGTCGACTCTCCATACAAACGTAGTTTGATTCTCATTTAAAGACTGCATACTGGAATAACATGAAACTTTTTATGCACAATGGCGTCGGCCATATCTAGGTCGGAAAGTAGTTTCTATAGTTATAACTTATAAATCTTATAATATATACTTACCTAAAAAAGGTGATTAGATACTTGGTATGAAAAATGTTTTACTCCCTCTATATTATTTTCTATTTTAATTTCTAGCAACAGAAACTAGCTTCCGACCTAGGTATGACGGATCCTATTGTGTATACAAAGTTTAATGTTATCCTAGTGTGTCGTTTTAAAATGAGAACCAAACTACATTTGTATGGGGAGTCGAGCGTCGAGGCGACCCTTAATAGTTCTTGATCTTGAGGTAGCCGTTGGTAAGTAGTGAAGCACTATGCAGGTTAGTGTATAGACTGAGGTGTCTGTTTGCCATCGGGTAGGCCGTTTGCGTGTTTGCCACCATCACAGTATAAAAAGACAACATTTAGAAATCTTCCTTCAATGATCAGTGTTATCGTATACATGATCTTCAATAATCTGTCGGTGGAATTGGATTTATTAAAGTCGAAACGCACAGACAGCGGTGGCGGCGCGGTGCGGAGGCGGTACCGGTTGTAATGTTCGAGCTAATATGAGAAGGTCCGCACAGAATACCGCGCCGCGCCGTGTCCCGCCGCGATACTCTGTGTGGACCCTTTCGCATTAGTTCGAACATTACAACCGGTACCGCCTCCGCACCGCACCGCGCCGCACCGCCACAGCTTTCAGTGCGTTTCGGCCTTAAGAGATTAAATAAATATTTGCGGACAATCGAACACAAATCGACCTAATCCCAAAGTAAGCAAAGCTACTATGGGTACTAGACGACGATAAACATACTTAATACATAGAATCGCTGACACAGGAACAAAATATGCATGCTCATCACACAAATTAATGTTCTTGCCTGGTTTCAAACCCAGGACCACTATGTAGCTTCGCAGGCAGGGTCATGACCAATTATATTCAGACTTTAGGGTCTTTCTTCGTTGGATTTTCAGGTCCTTGTCCATTTTTTTTTGTGGAGGAAGCCTGCGGACCAGGTTCCCAATCATCGGGGGATGACTGGGTTATATGGTATTTCTATTCACTAAAAACTCCACGGCGGCCGGCATCTGCGTTCTCATGCGGAGGACTCCAGGATCTCATTCTGAACGCACTGGCGCGCCTCGCCACATTTGGCTGATGATAGTCGCCTTCCCTGGGGTTTTTAGGTGAGTGACCCGGCTCCCGCCAGAAACACTGCGACCCCTAAGCCTGGGTCATCCCGTTATCGGCGTATGGACCCATTAGTCTCCTCAGACCGAAATGCTTCTCCTCACGGTCAGGTTTGCGTAATGGTCTCGTGACCGTAACGCTTACAAGCAGTTAAAGTTAACTGAATTGAATTTATTTCGCAGCAGGAGGCAGTGGGCGCAGTGACGGCGATTAGCGGATTATTGGCTTTTGGTTTCATCCGGTACACATTCGATACATTGACCTAACAGACGAACAAATAGTGAAAGATATTTTATATTTGCTCAGTCTTAACAACCCCTAAACTCTTCAAACCCTTGGAAAAATCAAATGCAAATGCAGAAATATATTACTGTGTATTACTATTATATTTTACTGTATGACTTACTTACAGGGGATCGCGTTCTACCTCTCGTTCGTTCGTTCTGCTGACCTACACACTCGTTGTGTCGTTGATTTGAAATCCTGAAGAGCAGACATAGATGTTTGAAACAATTTAGCACTGAATTCAGACTTTTTATGGGACTACTCGCTCTCACAGAGGTAGGCCCCCAAAACGGCCCCGCGTGTCGCGCGATTTGTCACGCCGATTGACCCAGAGCGTGTGCGCGTGCTAAACGCTCTTATTGTTGCGCGTACTCTTTCTAATGATAACGGTCATATTTGATCTGGGCCAAATAGGGCCCGATTAGACACGTCAGTGACTCGTTACAAAGAGTTCCGATGACAGCATGATGACAGGCTCTCCCGTGATTTAGATAGGCTACTTGATTCCTCGTCAACCTAACTTCTTTTCTAAATCTTCAAACGGATTTTTTTTCTACTCTTCAATCGACTTGGAAGATTCTCTGCAAAAAACCTGCTAATACGAGTAACACTGTCAGTGGTAGGTAAATTGTATGCCACAAAATGGCATAATTCACTCGATCTTGACAGAGCTGGTAGTCGAATGACGTCGCGCTCGTTTTTTTTTCATCTGACTGACAAGCTGGTGTCCACAGCAATAAAATCCTGGTGTCCCACAAACTGGCGTCCCCAATGCGACGCTATTAAACTAATTAGATGAGCGGCAGCCGGGGCAAAAACGAGTAAACCATCGGACGGGGAAAGTCACCTAATGAAAGTGATTTTATTCTGGGAGGCTGGACTTATTTGGATTGCCTTTTGGACCCAATTAGGACAATTTTATATATTCCTGCTTTTATATTCTGGTGTATATTCAGATAACGGAAGGCAGGGAACATGACCTCATCCATTTTTAGAAAGAGTGTTTTGATGTTTTTTCAAGTGAAAGCTTTATTTTTTTCATAAAGCACAATAATTTCGCTAAGATTGATTTTAGGGCCAGGTGATTACCGGTGATGATTAATGTTTAAAGATTATTCATAGCAATTATATCAACGATTTGGATGTTTTGTTATATAAAGACATATAATACACATATCTGTCGGTAATTCATATCTGAATATTTTCTGAAGCCGAGCTGTACCTATTAATGGCAGCTAGTGTAGATCAAACTCGACCTCTATTAGACAGCCATGCCTAGTAATATCATTATCAATCAATGCTGGCACAGATACGTTATTACCGGTAGAGGCTATAGAGTTCACGCGATGTTTACATGTATTGGCTTTGAGAGATTTACTACGAAATGGTATTTAGAAGCCTCTTAGCTCAATACGGATTTATAAATAGTATGCGGACAGAAAGAGAATCAGCTAAGTAGACTGGATAAAGAAATTTTAAAATTTACATACATGTAAATATAGAACATGTACAAGCATATTGTACTTGTTCATATGCATATGTATTGTCAAGATCCTTGCAACAGTTGCAACTCGCAATTTTAATGTAATTAATGTAAGCCTAAATTTACCATTTTACCAGAGGCTACGGCCTTGCCCCTTCGATAGCTCAATGTCATTCATTTCTAACGATGACCGAACGAAACGAATGATTAAGTGACCTGACCCGCTCCCGTTTTCTTTTGTATATTTGAGCAGTCCATTGTCTGTTAGTGTATTTTAACGGCCATTTCGAAATTAGAAAGTGAATTTTGACGTTTAATGCTCGTTTTCTTTTACAGATGTCAGACGTTGAATGGAGATTTGTTAATAATCGGTAAGTTTGACTGTGGGTTTACATACCAACCCCCAGTCTTATGAAGATCCGTTAGACCTTATGTCGCTCAGTAATGTCTGAAAGTAAACTGAGTTACTATAAAACCGGGCCTAAGTGCTACTTAACTTAGATTCATTCGACAGTGTTTACTAGCGTAGAATGCCTGCGTTTACTGATACTAGATAGCTAAATACGAGTAATATAATATATTGGGTAGTGGCAATACACCTTTGTTTTACCTTGTTTCGGTTTCCCCTATGTACCACGGTCAAAGAGTGGTAATACTGATGGCGCATTGCACAATTTTTCTCCAACGTGGTTCATAAGGAGTCCGCGCAGCACCCAACACTGTATGATGGGAACACTTCAATCGCTTCATAAGACTCCCATGGACAACGCGGAACATACTTTGGGAATAGTCCGTAGGACATTATTGAATACTAGCTGTTGCCCGCGACTTCGTCCGCGTAGAACTTTTTATCGTCTTAGAAAATGATTTATCTCAATACAAAATTTGAACCCTCTTTTAGGGGAAAATTTAAAAAAAAGTTGATGTTCATTTTCTAGTTTGTGAACAAACAGTCTAAAACCAAAGTTAAAAATCTCATACTTTAAAAATGCCTTGAAATACTTTTTGAACCAATTTTAACACTCTTAGGGGATGAATTTGGAAAAACTCTGAAATCAGTTTTGTAGTCTTTTAACGTACAGAATAAGACCGAAGTTAAAAATCTCTTACTCACACTTTAAAATTTTATTGCTCGCCATTTAAAATTTGAACCCCCTTTTAAACCCCCTTAGAGGTTGAATTTTTCTAATCGCTGAAAGAACTTTTTTCGTAAACTTTTAAGTCTCTAGCTCAAAAAAAGTGTTGCCCATACAAAGCTTTCTTAACCCCCTTAGGGGTGGAATTTTCTAAAACTCTGAAAGTACTTTATTATTAATTTTAATAAGTAACATTTTGAATAGTTTTAAGTTTCGTAAAAAAAAAAGTTTTTCCCACACAACACTGGCTACCCTCTTCTTAAGGATCCCCTTAGGGATGGAGTTTTCTAAAACGCTGAAAGTTCTTTTTTAGTATTCTAATAAGTAATCTTTTTGCAAAGTTTTAAGTCTAACTCAAAAAAAAGTGTTGCCCATGCAAAGCTTGCTCTCCTTTTTAACCCTATTAGGGGTGGAATTTTCTAAAACGATTTGTGTTCTTTTTTTGTATTTTAATAAGTAATCTTTCTACAAAGTTTCAAGTCTCTAACTCAAAAACATAAACTTTCCCTGATAAAAACTTTGCACCCCTTTTTATCCCCCTTAGGGATAGATTTTTTCAAAACGCTGAAAGTCTTTTTTTTGTATTTTTATAAGTAATCTTTCTACAAAGTTTTAAGTGTCTAGCTCAGAAAAAGTGTTCCCCATACAAACCTTGCACCCTTTTTTAACCCCCTTAGGGAATGATTTTTGTAAAACGCCGAATGTAGTATTTTTCATGTTCTAATAAGTAATTTTTCGTAAAATTTTTAAGTCTCTATTAAAAAAAAATATGTTTTTCCCATACAAACTTTGCACCCTATAGGGGTAACCCCTTAGGGGTGAAATTTTCCAAAACGCTGAAAGTACTTTCTTTGTATTTAAATAATCTTTCTACAAAGTTTTAGGACTCTAGCTAAAAAAAATAGTTTCCCACATACAAACTTTGCACCCCTATTTTAGCCCCCTATTTTTAGGGGTAGAATTTTCTAAAACGCTGAAAGTACTTAATTTGTATTCTGATGACTAATCTTTCTACAAATTTTTAAGTCTCTATTTAAAAAAAATATTGTTTCCCCCATACAAAATTTGCACCCCTATTTTACCCCCTTAGGGGTAGATTTTTTTAAAACACTGAATCTAGGTACTTTATTTGTATTTTAATGAATAATTTCTCTACAAAGTTTTAAGTCTCTATTTAAAAAAAAGTAGTTTTTCCTATACAAACTTTGCACTCTATTTTACCCCTTTAGGGGTAGAATTTTCTAAAACCCTGAAAGTTCTTTATTTGTATTCTAATGACTGATCTTTCTACAAAGTTTTAAGTCTCTATTTAAAAAAAAATGTTTTCCCCATACAAACCTTGCACCCCTATTTTACCCCCGTAGGGGTGGAATTTTCCAAAACGCTGAAAGTGTTTCATTTGTATTCTAATAACTAATTTTTCTACAAAGTTTAAGTCTATAGCTCAAAAAAAAAAGGTTCTCCCATACAAACTTTGCACCCCCATTTTACCCCCTTAGGGGTAGAATTTTCAAAAATCCCTTTTCATCCCTAGCCCACGTTATAAAAGCAACATACTGTGCAAAAATCAACTCTCTAAGATTAGTAGTTTCGGCTGTGCGTTGATGAGTGAGTGAGTGAGTGATTGAGTGAATAAGTCAGTCAGGACATAGGCATTTATTATGTATAAATAGATAGAAGATAATGAAACTCCCATTCAAATATCTCAAAAAATTATGAAGCTACATCCGTTTTAATGTCGCTTGTTAGAGTGAGAAAACGATGAGGGACTGTGACGTCAATATACTCGAGCGTCATAGTAAAAAACAATCGTTTCATATGAAGGTGCGTTTTGCGGAAAAGGGACAGAACATACCCCCTCTTAAAACTTTGGACTCTTATAACTTAATCATTACCTATATAACCTCTTGCTTTGTTTTTTTCTCCATTTGACTATATTTATTTTAAATTCTTTTTCGAGAAAATACATTATGATTATTTACCATATTTTCGATTCCTGAGCTATAACCACGAACTTCGGAATTCGAAAATATTCGGGTATCTCTATCTCTATCGCACTAACCATACTCGAGTGACAGGGATGCAAATATATGAACATTGAGTATCGGTTTTCGTGGTAGCGCCGCAGGTACTTTGGCTGAATGCGCCGAGCGCGTGCCATTGTCATTCAAAAAAAACAAATTCGTGTTAATTATATTGTTCAAATTTTTGATTTCATTTATTGAAATTACGACATAAAACGACATTTGCGCATATAAGTTCTCATATTAGAATCGAATATTTTTTTATGGTTTATATTTTAGCATTTGTCTCGTAAAGGTCTATCTTAGACGGGATTTAAATTATTAATAAGTGAAAGGCAAAGCAATTCCGTCATTTTGACGAAAATTTGACGTTTCTTATAGCTGACAGTTGGAGCAGCGTTTGATTTCAATAAAAATAAATGAAAAATTTAATGAAGTCGTATATTTCGGAAAATTAATTAACTGTCGCAGTCGGATAAAAACTATCCTAAGTTGCAGCTAGAATAATAATGTACCTATATAAAATGTTTCATATTTTTCCGTTCATGGGGTGCTGAGAACATTCGAACCGCGCAAAGCTTAGTTTCAAACTGGCTGATTCTTTTTTTAATTTAGAGATTTATTATAAGTGGAGATAGTTAGCACTGTAGCAGTTACGCTCGATGAGTGAAACAAAATTTCTGGAACTGATTTGTCGTTGTACAAAAACGCATGTCCGTGCAAATATATTAGCGTTATTAATCTAATATTCAACAAATGTACTTTACCGCTTCATAGAACACGGCAATGCGCAGGCTCGTAAAGTTATAAACCAACCACTCATTAACAAATTATGTGCAGTGTAGGTTTCTTACGGCACTCGTAATTATTGATATTCAACCGGCGATTATGACTAGACTTACTCAGCTTTTTAACCGACGCGTTCCATAGGGTGAATATCTGTTGTGTTTTCGTATATAAGAACCTTGCTGTCAATCATGCGTGTCAAATATACGAGAACACATCTCTGGTGGACATTCACCCTTAGCCCCACGGCTCACGCACAAGCTGCGCTTGCGCAGGTATAGCGAAATTTCCCAAATGCCGGTCCTCGGATGGAAGACCACAAGTGGTTACTAACTGAGCGCGTCTGTGCATTGAAAGGCAAGTTCAAGCCCTTGATCCTAGTTGCACAAATGATAGCAGTCGAGACGCGTCGTAGCCTTGAGATTTTATTAGAGTCTCATTTCCCTTCTGGGTTGGAAAGTCAAATGGTCGTTACCGCAAAAACTAGTTCCTACGCCAAGTCATGGGGTAGGGAGCGGGAGAGGTTATTTCATGACGCAAGCAGGATAACCCTAATAACGTGAAGAGGATTAGAAATATTCATATGACTTTTTAACACATTTTTAATGATAATTAATTTTACGATGTCTGTATGGTTGTTTTTATCTAATGTAAATCCAGAGCGGATTCAGTGCAGCGTTAATAAAATATGCATGGCGTGATAACCGGATGATATTCCGAATGTAGTTGTTCTATTTATTTAAATATTTTAGGTCTGCCAAAAGATGCAACACCATGTGACTTAGGAACTAAACTTGGTACAAAAACAAGGCAGAGTGTTTATCCAATTACAGGCAAACACAATGTGCACGATGAAGATAAAACAATTCAAACATGTACTTGTTCTATTATGTTTTTACCAGATATCAATCCCTACCTAAACTATACACCTACTGATGATTGAAACTAAATGTAACGCAGAAGTTTAAAAATAAATTAACGTCCATTCCGCACGTAGTATTATGGAATAATTCACATACCGTCACAATCGCCGGCGCACACATAACGCATAACATCCTAGATTACTGTTCGAGCCGTGTGGTTTAAGTCACAGGCGCCGTCGGTTTTCAAGGGGTTACTAATGTTCTCCGTAATTTCATTTGCCACACCCGGTTTTCCCCCTTATTTGGCCTGCAGCACGGCCAGTAACAAATTTGCTAATAGAGAACCTCCATGTGTGCTTTATGCATCCAAAGGGAAAACTGTAATTGTTGGCATATTCATAATTTGCCCTAAAGTCAATTTTCTCATTAGTTATTATTATAAAACAAACCTAACCTATCTATGCAACGATTATTTCCGTTATCTGAAAAAAATACGGTTTATAAAAACATCGCTTTTGAGGCGAATAATGATCGTGGTAAACATTACTGTAATGGCAAATTAAACTATGGATATCAAAAAGGACTCACCGAAGAAGTCGCACAACGCAAATAGGTTCCAATGCTTTTACTATTTAAAAAAAAACTGGATTACCAGCAGTTGCCAAGAAACAGACCTGTAGAGTAGGGGCTTAATCGAATATGACTATATACTAGCTGCCTAAGATTACGTTTAGTACCTATAAATTTATAAATACAAAACGTCATACCTGTATTCCCACAACGGGTAAGCAGAGATCAAAATTACATTTCCAGTGCCACTTCTAGCACTATAGGTAGTATTGTAGGTTTAAAGATGGAAAAACAATACAATGATAGGTACCTTAGTACTAGCTAGTAGATACTCTTCTGTAAAGTTGTCTCTTACGACACGACACATCCACGAGGAGATATTGGTATTTTAAAGTAGATAATCAAATATAATAACAAATTCGAAAGTTAGGAACTCAATATGATTACCTCTATTAATTTTAATACAAAAAGCGTGGTTCTCAGGCTTGTCCATTCGAAATTTTAAAACTTGACTTTAAAATTATCCATTCATTCTTGTTCATCTAAATGTCTGTCAATTTAGACCAGCTTGACAGGACTAGCTTCTCACGAGGCAGCTTTAAAACCTCTAGAACCATCCCTTCTATTGTACATTCAGGGGTAGTAATATACGTACATAAATCAGAACATAAATATCTGTACAGAACTTTATTGTCAATGCCATAAAGACGTGTACAGATATTTATGTACTTATATTAATACCCGTGACTGTACAAACGCTTCCGCTTTCGCCACCGCGTCCGCCCGCGCTCTTGCCTCGCGTCGTGTGGCATACTGTACCGGCGCGTGCGTCGACCCAAATACCCGCCTCTAACGGTGCGTCGGCGACCTTTAGCGCGGATCTACAGAGGTAAGGATAGCTCTGTCAAAGTCAAAAGGCACCCTGACACCACCCTGATCAATCAATATTACGTACCGACATATAATAATAATAATTTATTGAAATGTACTTAAAATCAGCCATTACAATTCAATCACCGAACTGTCGTTTATCATTAATTATCTACGTACGTAGATGCCTTAATTTTGAACCTTATGTTAGGTTCCGTATTAGTGTAAGTGATACAGTAGA
The DNA here is from genome assembly GCA_963854355.1 of Epinotia brunnichana. NCBI lineage: Eukaryota > Metazoa > Arthropoda > Insecta > Lepidoptera > Tortricidae > Epinotia > Epinotia brunnichana. Next base: position 19,687,751 of record OY977936.1, on the reverse strand, counting down.
TTTAATTGATATTTACAAGAAGAACGCAATCTAGATTAGCGTTTCATTAAAACCATCGGGTGTCTCAATAAGAGTGCACTTTGTCGATAAAAAATAAGTTCACTCTTATGCTTGCAAGGGCAAAGTAACTACCTAAATACTAGTGTTATTATCATTATTTTGACGAGAGACATCATTCTGTTCTTGACACGTTTTATTGTTATTGACCCTGTACATCTCTGACAATATTACATTAATGATCCTTTTTTTCTGTTTTAACGCTTAGAGACAGTATACATCTCTATAAGAACATTAGAATAATTATTAATTGTATTTGGATGCTCAGAGACATTATACATCTCTGGGGTACTAAATTATATCATAAACTTATTGTTAATTCTGATACAGACCTTATATCGAATGTATTTGATAATATTTTACAATTTTGGATTTTTCTAGTTTTCATTCAGTGACATTTAGTTTGTTAACCATTTAGGTACTAATTGGTTAAAATTTGCAATTTTAAAGTGATTATTGTGTAAGATTATTATATTGTAGAACACCATTTGACATGTAAAAGTGCCCTTGTGGCCTATTTGCAGAATAAATAATTGATTTTGATTTTTGATTTTGATTGAGACCCCCGTTTTATACTTTTAAGTACATTCCTTTATATGGGCACCGGATATGGCCTTTCTGAGTTTCAGCTTGATGTAGAGTCACAAGCATTCATAAAATTAAAAAATCAGATTCCTCAGAACCACAGATTGAGTTTCAAAACACTTATAAAACTACATTACTAAATTAATATTAATTGGCAACATAAACATAAACTCTTACTTATTTTTTAGATCGTAAGACATGAAGGTCGGACCGGTGTATCGGCCGAGAATATCCGAGTCCCACCTCTCTGCTATTCTCAGGATGCTTAATATCTGCCATAAAAAAACGGGCAAAAATATCTGTCACGCACATCCTTACGTTCCTAGAAATAGAGTGGTGTCAGATATTTATGCGGCTTGTTGTCGCAGATATTGATGCTTGTAACTACAATATCAAAACGTGGTGTTAAAATATTCTAGTTCCGATTTAATATTTTCCTTTGCTACTATTTCATCGACAACAATGTTTAACGATCATATTTATTTAAAATATTTGCAACGCGTGGGTTGTTCAGGTCAATCCACTGTATCCTATGCAAAGTGGAAAATGGAAACAGTAAAATCCTTCAATGCTTAATATTTAACGGCAAAACACCCACTCATTAGATTAATTAGCGTCCACCTACTTAATTAGCTGTTTCTCAGAGAATTAGAACACCTCAGGGGATTACATCGAACAAACTTTTTTACACAGTAGGTATCATGACGAAGACAACCACATATAGGTAATATAAAAACTCTCATATACCTGTAGATCATATATAGTGGTTGTGGTAGGAAGTATATGTAAGTAGCATTGTCTATAACATGCATTCCTATTCAAAATAAACTTAGCCTAGCACCTATAATCTCGCACGCCATTCCTCGCAGATTATTATTGCACTTATCGCAACAACTGCCTTAATGCCTCATTTCACGGAACCCAACCAACGCTCATTTGTCTGATTAGCAATTTTCCTAAAACAAGGTAACTGTGACAATGAACCGTCAAACCTGGGTTACTTACCGTTATGCGGTTATAGTAATTACGGACCACAGCCCATGGTTGATGTGCCCGTTTTGACGTAACCGAAGCTCGGTCTATGGTCATTGATTAGTGATTAATTGTTGGGTAAGTAGTTATTGTGTAACTTCATGTCATGATTAGGTACTTTTATCTATTGAACAATTAACCGGCAACAGTCGGCTGTAGCAATCTGTTGTAAGATGTTATAATTGTTCTCTATCAGCGTCGAAATATAATTTAGATAAAACTATGCCAAGCCACTGCTTGTATTATGAAGACTACGTACAGTCAGCAGCAGAAGTATCTACGCGGACGAGGTACTCAAAATGGTCTGAACAAGATTTGATTTATTTACAATAAAGACACGCATACATTTCTCCGTTTTCATAATATTTACCCTATTTCTGAGCTTGCCTTACTGCATAACGTTACTGATAAGATGAATGATTAACTGTCGTCTATTAAGTGGTAACTTTGATCGGGGTCGTTTCATAATTTAGTTTCTACAGTAATATTAATTAATTGTATGTAGGTTTTCTTTAAAACCGCACACCCCATTCATAAATACGACGACTAACTAAAGTTAAACATTATTATCCGCAATATTAGGTACTTCAGAACGGCACAAGGTATAATATTTCCACGCAGACCGGTAGGATACTCGATCTGAGCAACTAATAAGCTTGGCCTGAATTCGAATGGAGAATTATAAAGGCAAATGAAGCGGTTGATTATTGTTAATCTATTATTAATAATCAGGCTAAATGTAACCAATGGTACTATTATGATAGCCAAGTTATGATCTCTCTTGGTTGGTCTTGCCGTTCAGCGTGATAAATTATGAAATTGTATTGACTTATATTTTTACTTAGTCTAGCTACTCTGCGAAAGTAGAACCCTGAATGCCCGTTTGAGTTTGGATACATAACTACATGAGTATTGTCTAGAAGGTTATTGTTTTCATTCAAGAATCCAAAAATTCTAATCTTATACATTGGACTACATGGCTGGAGTGGGTATGTCGATGGTTTTGGCTTTTTATAGTAACGCCCGTCTCTATTTCAGGCCATATAGACTTAGTTATGTCGATGGTTTTGGCATCGAAAGTAACGTCTGTCTCTATTTCAGGCCATAGAGACTTCACAACTTTCTATACGAACTTAGCTAATAATTATAATTAGTGCACTTTTAATTCCGTTAACCGTAACGGTGACCGGCGCACGCGTCATATTTCACGCGAGCAAGGTCGTCATGCGTTCCTTAGTTCACGTCGTGGCGTGAGGCAGGAGCGGACGCGATGTGTGGTCGCTGAAGCGGTGGCGAATCCAATTGTTTTAGCTTAAACTTCCACTGTGTCAGTGTTTATCAAGCACGTTTGCATTCCACTGATACAAAACACTATTATTTCTCTGCACCTATACGTATCGCGGCGAATTTTGATCCCTATGACAGCTGTCATGTCCATATAATTTATAACCTTAAAACGTAAAATTGTACTAAGATGACAGCTGTCATAGGGATCAAGATTTGCCGCAATACGTATAGCCTGCATGGATCGCATTCAATGAAGACGTCCAAAATGGTCCAAAGTAGTCCTTACGTGTAGGTGATGTAGAGCTTCTCTAAAATAACTAGTTCTCATGAGGGCTCTCCTCGGAAGCCTCTCCTCCAGTGCTCCTCCTCAAAGGTGTTATATCTTCTGGATTCATGGCTTTCAATGCATCAAGCAAGTCTCAGTTCCGTGTAAAAACATGGAGACCAAAACTGGGTGGACTAATTGTACTTTTGTTTTCCGTTAATTATTCACATTTTTCTATATGCTGCCCAGATCCGCATTTTCGTTTATTTTTTCATATATCTCGTGTTTGTTCTGTTGTTGTAACTTGTAACCCAAAAAGTCCAGTTCATCCAGTTCTTGGAATTTTCCACCGCTTCAGCTATTTATTTACACCATTCTTGCATGCCTCGTGATTCAAGTCGTGGGTAATAAATAACTAAGAATTATGAACTGCGAAGTACCGCCATAAGTGGTAAATAAATGTGGAATCGTGGATCTGTGACTCAGGGTACATGAGGGTTACGACATCTAGATCAACTCCTGGGAAACTGCAGGTGTATATGTGCGGCTGTAGTGGCGAGTCTTTAGTACGTTACTCAATTGTCACTAAGGTAAAGGCTTTGTCGGGCCTTTGTTTTTCATATTTTAGGCCGTTGTTTTGTTCATGTCATGGTTGATTGAGACGTGGCATTTCCATCTTTATAAATAGTTTCTTCGGCCGTCATCTGCGTTGTGCCGTACGGACTTTGGGAACGCAGATTGAACGTCCTTATTAATTTTTTCAACACTTTTCTTTGTTTGGTTCGTTAACCAAGCTGTTGGTCCCCGTCAGTAAAAATAGTAGCGACCCGATGATCACCTTTTTCCGGCTTTTACGACGGCGGGGTCACCCCCGTTTAAGCTTATTCTACACAGATACTACAAAGACGATGCTTGATTTATGATGATGATACATGGATGCATTCCATAAGAAGACCTTAGATTTTCTCTGCAATATCTTGAGTTCCTGCATGTGCCTGCGCCATTGATCCCATTAGAGTAGTGTTCGTTTGCCTATCTATTTAAACCTAACCTACAAACATGTTATTTTCTGTCAACAAGGTATCTATCATTAAACGGTTTTATTTCCTGCCTTTTCCACGGAAGCTATCTGCGAGCCTGTAAGCGGGCAACGGTGTTGTAACGCGTCGCGTGGCACCGCGAGATAAACCGCATCCTGCGCGAGCAGCGATATAAATAGAGCGCACCGCTAACCTGACAGATCTAGGACTTCGGTGACCGTGCACTCGGCAAATCGGATGGCTTTATATTCTTTATCAATATTCGATACAGAATTCTTTGTCTTTCAAATCAGAATCATAGAGCCATCAGAATGGGGACATGTCCTGTGTTTCTGTCAATTATCGCGGATGCAATACCAGCCCTTATTTCCAGTCAATAACAATCGAATTGCGCCAAATTCTTGGCTGTATATTAGAAATAATTAAAGCTAATAGCTGTGGCATGTCTCCAACTATGTTTGATCTGAGAAATTGGCAATCAATATAGGACATAGTTGTAGAGGCTAGAAAGTAAGCAACATTAGGACGAGTTAGTTCGAGGGCCGACGCGTATCGGAGGCCCTCGAAAGTACTACGAGTCCAGTTATTGCACTTTCGACCGAAGCTTAACACATTGCTTTTCACGTCTACTGCGAGGAAATTGCAAATAATTATAATTTTAAATCAAAATTAAGTACCTAATTAATGATCATAATATTAATATCATAATACAAAACAAAAGAGCGCGGCCCCGCTCGCCGACGCGGCGATGAAGAGCGGCGCCCGCCGACGCGGGCGAGCGACGCCCTGTGATGGGGCGGATCCCTGTTCAAACTGTCCAACAATAACATTGTTCGTGTGACGTCCAACTAACGCCAGCTTTGAAGCCTGAATTCTGACCATCTTTTGCCACATTTCCGAGCAGTAGCGTGAACATCATATTTATACTGGCGATTTACATTTTTTTTTCTTTTTTAGTGTTAAGTGCCAGAATTGGTTCAACGTTCAACGGAACACTTGCAATCACTTGGTGCCTGTTCGTTTGTAAATCTGGATTTCGTGTGGTGGTTTTTCATACTGCTTTTTTATTCTACTAACTTTCCGGATACAAAAGCAACTGATTTAGATGACAGTTCATTGTCCGCAAATATTTATTTATTTTATATTCATGAAAACGAGGTTACATTAGCCCGAAGAATATAAAACACGATACCTCTTTACCGATATTACTGCCTCCTACAGGCAATAAACGTCTCCAACGCCGTATTTTATGCCTTACAATTGCTATATCGACGTTCAATGCTCGTATTACTCTGTTAAACTTCTTTGAAAATTAACATATAATTCCCTGAAATAGGGTCGTGTTTCTATCTTCACAATTGAGTGAGATACGAGCTGCAGCATTATATTATCTGGCTTCCTCAATAACTGCCACCGTGGCCTTAATTGAGGCGTGAGTAGTGGTCTGTGATATCCAGGGACAATGCGTTCCCTTGCGGTCAGGCACAGTAACCCATCTTGATTCTAGGGCCATTTGCAAGCTGACAAGATCGGACCTATCTTGATTTCAGAGTCATTTGCGAGCTGACAAGATCCAGTGCAACTGATATAGGTGTACAATAGAAAGTTTATTGCTTTTGCTAGTGTCATTGGGGAAATGTGGGCTCTGAACATTTAAAGGACAAGGCGTAAGAAAGGAGTTGTGTTATATCTCGAAAATTAAATTTGGATGAACTAACATTTATGAATAAAATTTATTGGGCCTTTTGTATGTTATTGTTTATATTTAAATTAAGTCTCCTTTTTCTCTTTTAAAGTCATTAAACTAGTTATCCTTTGACGAAAATGAACCAAGACAATGACAGGATTACAAGATCGAGACAGCGTATCATCGACGTTGAACAGAATCTCAATGCAATCTTTATCATACAATAGCTCATTTATTATGCAGAACTTCACACTAGGACCCGAGGCTTTTATTGGCGCTGTAAATCATGGTTACCGGCCCCTGCGCTTACGCACGGATATTTGTAACGGCGCGCGATTGTAACTTCGCCGTAAACTGGAGTAAGCTACCGGACAATCTTAGCCGATTTATGAGGACGTCTGTTCAGCTTTGTTGATTACGTCCTTTGTGTATTCGGACAGTTATAATTACACCTCTTTCCTAGTATTGTTTTCGGTATCTTTAAGAACGACATACATAATGCTGTGCCTTGTTGCTAACCAAAACAACAATTAGGAAACTGACTAAAACATACTTAAACACGGCATGACAACATACGGTTTTACCCCATAGACGTAATCTTTCTGACTATCTTTACCTTTAGCAGACGATGCAAAAGATTTAACTAGCATAAGTATAATGAAGCGCTGAATGAGTATAATAAAAAATACTCGCTCTAAGCTCTAAGGGATGTAATATACACATCATGGCGGAATACTACGACTACATTAGGCCCAGTACAGCATTAGATCAAATCAGTTGACGATCGTCCCATTTCCAATGAGAATGTCGAGGAAGAGACATCGGGATTAATCAAAGATTTTCTTGCGTTAAAACGTTGAATGTAAACAATATTGATGTCAGACGTAATTTTCCGACCACCTTTTGGCCCGAGTGAATCAGCTCAGCTCAATCCATCAGCTATGATAACCCGCTGTTTACTCAGTGTGTTATCAGTCATTTGAGATAAGTACCTAGTGCATTTGCGTCGCGGGATTTTGAAAAGTAAACTAATATTAATGAACCACCATATGTATAGGTGCATTTCTATTCTAATTCGTCTAGTGGGTATAATGTTACACTTTTTATGGTCACGATAGTAATTTGTCTTTCAGTATGCTGTTATAGAAAAATTTATAATAGATACAAGCTTTATATTAACTTGCAGTGTAACTATGTCTTGCAACTCAATTTTGAAGCACATATCTTCAACCGATTGAGCTGAAATTTTGGGTAAAGGTATAGTTTCGATGAAAATTCAATATTATGGTACCATCGAGCTGATCTGATAATGGAGTCAGAAGGTGGCCATGGGAATTCAGTACTTATATGATAATGAGTAGTTGATGACGGTATACAGAAAAGTACAGTCGGCAATAAAAGCGTGTACCAAAAATGAAATTTTTGACAGAAACTTATTATCGGTTTGTTCATTGTTCATCTAAGTTAAGCTTAAGATCACCTCCATTATCTCACACTAATGTGGGCCCTAATTGACCTGGCTGCCTGATAAAACTAAATAGAATCATCAATCAAGCTTAAGGCATGTCTGACTGATGGTAAGAGGATACTCGAAAGCTATGGACAGCTGCAACTCCAGAGGAGCAGCAAGCGTGTTGCCGACCAAGGGTCAAGAAGTGCGTTGCCAATCAATAGAGATTAATTTGAGAATTTGCTGTATCGACAGCAAGAGACAAATGCAGTTGCAGGTCCCTCTATGTACTATACCCATTTAATATGCTGAAATTATTGATCCAACAGTATCACATCTTTCTACTGTATTGCATTTCAACTGAATCATGGTTATTTGCTATTCTAAATTCTCGACGCCAAGCAATTTCGAGGTTATTTCCCGAAGTCCGTTTAATTCAAGTACAAGTTACGTTTAGTGAGCGGAGTCTAACTGACGGACAGTGGGTTCGTTGTGGGCGTAAATGTTTGTTAGCCTATTGTTACTTGATATTTGTACTATTTTGATTCCAGTTTCGTTGTTCATCTTTGATGTTCCCGTGAACAGATTCAGGGTTAAGGAAATGAAACAGCATTCGTAGCACCAGAACTACTGATCAATAATGCCCAGTTCATTAGACTTCGTATACGTGTATTAATTGTAGCGGTCTATGTCCTATTCTGATGTCTGAGCTACATTACTGGAAGTGCGTTGCCAATCAATAGAGATTAATTTGAGAATTAGCTGTATCGACAGCAAGAGACAAATGCAGTTGCAGGTCCCTCTATATATGTACTATTCCCATTTAATATGCTGAAAGTATTGATCCGACAGTATCACATCTTTCTACTGTATTAAATTTCAACTGAATCATGGTTATTTGCTATTCTAAATTCTCGACGCCAAGCAATTTCGAGGTTATTTTCCGAAGTCTGTTTAATTCAAGTACAAGTTACGTTTAGTGAGCGGAGTCTAACTGACGGACAGTGGGTTCGTTGTGGGCGTAAATGTTTATTAGCCTATTGTTACTTGATATTTGTACTATTTTGATTCCAGTTTCGTTGTTCATCTTTGATGTTCCCTTGAACATATTCAGGGTTAAGGAAATGAAACAGCATTCGTAGCACCAGAACTACTGATCAATAATGCCTAGTTCATTAGACTTCGTATACGCGTATTAATTGTAGCGGCCTATGTCCTATTCTGATGTCTGAGCTACATTACTGGAAATGTTCGTCAAAATCTTTTTTTATAGGTATCTCTTAGGTGGCAGCTTATGGCCCGCTTGATGGTAAGCGGTTCTGTAATGTTGTGTGTTTTGATTGATGGTGTTTGAGATTTAAAGGAATGTTCACCCACACAAACTTTCATATTTATAATAAGTATTAAAATATTAGGATTAGGATGTACCTACACCGTAACATATACTCAAGTACAAAAGAACGGGTACACTTTATATTGGATTTCCATACAAAGTGTACCCGTTTCTATATTAATAAGCTCAAATAGCATACTGAAAATGATAGCAGAGAGGTGGGACTCGGACATACTCCGCCGATACACCGACCTACACGTCCTAAAAAAAAAAAAAAAAAAATTAAATTAAATTAATGCATGTGGCTATAATTTTACTAATATAGTTATATAGTTCTATAAGTGTTTTGTGTTTTTGTTTTGTGTTTTGTAATGCTATGGATCTAAGAAATCTGAAAATAAACCATTTTTATTTATTTTTTATATTAATCTCACACGTATTACATGTGTACTGTTGTATGTAAACTTAGAACTGCAGTCTTGGTTGAAACGAAATATAAGAAGGGAAACACGCCTTGATTAGGGTGAGTGACCTTCAGTTATTATAAAACCGTTCCTTCTAACTTTACTGCAACTATATTGAAGGTGAAATCGTAAAAAAACGTAAATTTTCTTACATCATTCATTATGGATGGCATGTCATTTGCAGATTATATTACTAATGAACTATTTTCATCGATAATTTATGCATATTGCTTTCGATTGACCGTTGAATATGCAAGTAATCTGATCAGTAAGAGCCTTCGGGAGAATAGCGTCACATGTAACTATGAAGGCTCTCGTTGGAAACTTCTCTTTTGTTCTGAGGTAACCTTTTGATTATGACTCGATACGTATACACTATACACCTACGTCGATTGGTGTTTTGGTATTAAATAACAAAGTAATGTTAGTAGCCGCTTACGCTGATGATTTTGTTTTGACTTCATTGAATTATAAATTGATAATATTGAAAACTTGTAAACCTTTATTTGTGTATTTAACATTTGCATCTTATGAGTCTTTTTGGTGCTCTTTTTCCATTTTTGTTATCGGTTTTTTTACTCTCTATAAGTCAACAACGGAGATTCCAGAACTCATGATATTTAATAATTTTTCAAGAAAAATGTCTTTAGACGATTCAAATTGAGGGAAAAAATTGTAATATAAACAATCGGAATACAGGCCTGGCACGAACTAGACCAGTTTTTATCGTAATGCAATCATTTTAATTGATCGTACTTAAACAAGAACCATGTATGCTCAGATCTTAAGGAACTGGTAATGATAAAGTCGCGAGTGTGACCTTAAAGGCTGATTCAAGTTCAACCATTTATGTCAAGTTACGTGTTAATGATCATTTATGTCTATACCATATAACACTTTCATATTAGTTTCCACCGACTAACCGGCCTATGAACACGGGCCCGTACTCTAGTGCCGTTAGCAAGCGTGTCGAACAAGTTACATGATTTCACAACACAACACGAGGAAAACCAAAAGCACCCTTCTCATCTTATCCCTCCCCAGTCTTGTCTCTACAGACAAACCGCACCTCGTCTTCGAATGGAGCCAACTGGACTACCAATCGATCCTGAGGGCGCGGCAGCAAGTCATCGGCAAGGCGTTCATGCGACGGATAGTATCCCCAATATCCCTATGGGAGTGTATGAGGATAAGCTGTATATTTCACAACCTTTTATTTAGTGCTGATTTTATTTCAGCTAGGGAAGTGGAGAAAAATTAAAAACAAAGTTTACCGTGGTCCAACCACTTTGCGTCTATATTGCATGATCAGTCCGTGATACATTGCCAAATCATCGTCAGTTCCATCAATTACAATCTAATAGGAGCAGTCTCGGGACAAGGGCAGCTTCATGGCATTTATTTTGCTTATTTTTTTTTGTATTTTTCTGCAATGCCATTAGCCGTAACAGGATGTGCACATGACGTTCGCTTTGAATTTCGAATCCAGAGCGAAGATATGCGTCTTTCTCATGAAAAGGTACAAGTCACTCAGGTTTAAGCAGCAGGCTTCTCTGAGACAGTGGTGGTGTCCGAGGCGATGGAGACGGTCTCATCGGGTGAAGACGAGCACGAAAGAGATGGGAAACGCTTGTATAGCGCCGCTCGGTATCGCGGATGGCTGTAAAACAACAGAGTTTACAGTCAATTTGACTTGAGAACTGTGGTTCATATGAATAATCTGTGATCATTGACAACAATTTGCAATTAAGTACTTTTAAATAGGAACGTAATTTACCTGATACCATATACAATCGGGTTGTAGACGGCATTAGCTTTGGCGAAGAGCGAGCCCCAGATGGTGGCGAGCGGGCTGATGGTGGCGTTCTCGAAGATTCCCGCGTAGTTGATCACGAGGTACGGCGTCCACGCCATAAACCAAAGCGAGATCGTCATCAGAGCCACCTAGATCAAGATATGTATTAGGATTTCCTTATGAACATCTGCATTACTAATAATTATTTGTAGTAAAATGTTGGAAGGTTAAGTCGTCCTATTTTATGAATCAGATAAGTCGGTTCGATAATGTTACGGATAGTAATGGCAAATTGCTAGGAACGCCAGTCAAATAAAAAATATAAAATTAGAAGCTACAGTTGTGTACCTTAGCAAGTTTGCATTCGGCGCTGGTGTTGGCAGCCTCAGAGGACCTGAGGGAGGCAACATTCATCTTCTTGGCTTGTTCCCTCATAGCCTTCTCGTGCGCAGACACAGCCTGTAAGTTAGATAGGCTTACATTATAGGAAATACTTAAAAAATAATGTTCATAGAAATGTAATGCAAAATCATTGGACAAGAGAAAGTCACCTGAACAATGTAGAAGTATGAGTACACGATGAGAGCCAGAGGCAGGAAGTAGACGAACACGGAGTAGATCAGGATGTAGCTGCGGCTGAGCCAGTCCTTGTTCAGGTAATCGGTGCCGCAGGCGGTCATGTTGCCTTCTGGCACGTACCTGTTTAAAGTGAAAATAACGTCATCATCATCATATCAGCCGAAGGACGTCCACTGCTGGACATGGACCTCCTCCAAAGAGTGCTACAATGATCGATCCTGCGCCACTCGCAACCAGCGGACCCCGCGAGATTTAAAATAAAAATAAAAAGAGATTTACTGTCGCAAAAAACATAAACTCACAAAAAGTAGGTGCATAGAAAAACGTAAAATAAAAGAAAGATGATTTACCAGGTAATCAGTCACAACTGATACTCGTATACCTAAGGCTCTTAAAATAGCAGGCACAGAGTAGAACTGAGGTTCTATAAGCTTATGTCATACCCGTTCCATCCGAAGAAAGGCGCAACAGTCCAGGCGAGCGAGAACAGCCAGACGAAGGCAATCCTCGCAAGGGCTCCGTTGTTAGTCATGGGCTTCGCCGCAATACCGCGCACGATGACGTTGTAGCGGTCGAAAGCGATCATCGTCATGGACCAGATGGAGGCGCTGCCGAATAGAGATCCAGCGCAACCGTAAAGCTCACAGGCCAGGGGACCTAAAAATGACAAGATATCGGGTTTTAGGATACTTACAAAGTTAAAGGGAATGGTATCAGGTGAAGACGAATGTCATTCGATTTATGCAGTTCAATGAGAGTTATTCAAGTTTAAACTCACCAAATACCCAAGTCTCGTGGTAGCAGTTAATAACCATAACCGGGGCCATACAAACCATCATGAAGAAATCGGAGAACGCCAAGTTTACTACTAGCAAGTTTGACGGAGTTTTTAGGTTCTGTAAAATTGATCACGTTTTAATATGGGTATGTGTACTTATAATATAGATTTAGAACACCTAAGAGTTAAGCATGGGATACCTTAGTAGATGTGAAAATGTAGATGACCATTCCGTTGCCAGTTATTGAGATGAATCCAAGAACGCCGATAACAAATCCTAGCAGCCCGTGCCACAGCGGATTCATAGGAGGAAACTGGTACCTAAAACATTGCATTGAGATCAGTTTATAAGAATATACGAATATGCCAAAACTACATTAATCTAGTAAAAATCTTTTGAAATTTAAGACAGTGTTATTATGCAAACACTTACACGAACTCATTATCCCAAAGAAGAGAAGTCAAGAAACTTGAATGTCTCTTATAGTTAAAGATATACACTTATCAATTTTTAGTGTATCTCAAGAGTGGACAAATCAGAATCCTCATCTCAGATTTATCTCGGATAGTACCTAGAGTCCGCTTGATCACAAGAATTGGCATAGTCACTAGTATAAAGAGGCATTAGAAAAATATCGTACCAGTGGGGGTCGATCATGTGCAGCATGTCGGGTGTGACCTTGTCGACCACCGTCATGTTGGAGCCATAGGACGCTACCTGCGCCCCCCATGACTGTAGGGCAGCCACTCCCGGCCCGACGTCCAAGCTTGAGAGTGACATGTCTTAGTTAAACCTGAAGCCAAAGCAAGAAAGTCAAAAACATGAGGTGTCCGGCGGGACTAGAATTTCCAGCCAAAGTTCCTACCATCTCCGTCCTTACACGTGTACCTACCCAGTACCCACTTGCTTCATCCACTTACATATAATTCCATGCGTGCCGTCGGTTTATGGTATGGGTACCATAAACCGACGGCACTCATGACTACTTCATCATACAATTCCTGATTATTAAGGCATATAGCCAGAAGGCCGCTGAATATCCGTAAGTTAACGAAAGATAATATAATTTATAAGGTATAAATTCGTTCAGCCCTAGTTAATTCTAAAAACTTCAATAAATTTGCCAACCTTCAAATAACTGCTGAGAAAGTGTAGCTCTAGAGCAAGGATGACTAAATGCAATATTTATTGAACTATTAGGTTGAGCACTGGTGTCTTACGACATGAAATCATTGTTTCTGCTAAAATTATGTTAGTCTGCTAAACTTGAGTGTGAAATTGTAATAGTGAAAGAAAATGAGTACACGTGTAACAAAGCATAAATAGCTCCTGTTTTGACTTTTGACAATTATTAAAGAAGAATAAACTTACCTGAGTAACCCCAGGTGAAGGGCTATAATCCTTACAGGATGGTTATCACTAAAATACTGAAGAAAATCGCTGCACGAACTACTCCAGTCTTCTTTGATGACCAAACCTTAGGAGGATGGGGAGACTACTCGACGTCCACATGCCCAGTTGCCCTTATATATGGCCAAACATTAACAAAATTAGGGAAATCGATATTCATAATTAGATTCATCCTAAGACGTATTTTGGTGGCTTCCTTAAGGTTAAGAAGGTAGAGTTTTCAGTATGGATTGTTCATAATCTTTTGCTAATGCTTGTTAGGTATATTAATTTTGCACATGAAAAAGTTTTTTGTTCTAGAAAGAAGAAAATAAAATAAAAAATATTTATTGCCTTAAAATAATAAGTACTAATTAACACAAAATTAAAATATAAAAAAAAATTGTAACAATAACATTAACATAAAAACTACAAAATGAATATGATTAAAAAATAATAATTATACAAAGGCAAAAGGAGCACATTCAGCTACTGCTGGCGGCCCATAAAAATAATGTGCCACCAACGCTGATTTTCAATGTGCCCCCCACTCGGTCTGAGGTGTTTGCCGAGAAGTAAGGAAGAATAAGCGGGTAACAAACAAAACTAACTTAATAGAAGTACTAACATACAGTGTGTTTTGTGTGTCCTTAAGGGTGGCGGTAGGTTAGGTTGTTCCAAATCTTTGAAGCACGATATCTGAAAGAACCTCTAAAACCAGCAGAATAGCATCGAGGAGTATTTAAACAATTTGTAAATTTAGACCGTGTGTTAAGGCTATGTACATCCTTGGACTATTTAAACTTTTCAAAAAGATATTCAGGCCGGCCTTTCCATAATACCTTCTGAGTCGTACAAGCTATATGTAGTTCTCTAAGGGCCTTCATATTATTAAAACAAATACTAAGAAAAGCGTGACATGGTCTCGTCTAGGTATATTAAAACAAAAACGTGCACAAGCGTTTTGCACTCCCTGTTTTGCGTTTTCCGTTTTACCCCACAACCTAGGTCCCTACACTGCACTGCAATAATTTAATGGTGAGAGCACCAGAAGATCACTCAATTCTGACATCCTCAGAAATATACTTTCAAATATTTTACAATATTTTAAGTTTATACTAGAAAGCATTTTTGATCTTTTCGTTCACATGCTTTACTAACCTTAACTCGCTGTCCATAACAAGGCCTGGGTTTCGTGCTTCGTTCTCAATCGGTATATATTTTAGGATTGTGGTCTTAAACTTTTTTAACTTTTCTAAACAGGCTTGTTATTCTTCTACTTATAAAACACTACCTACATCTTGCAATAAAAGTAAAATATTAGTGTAAAATTCACGTAATGGATGACAAACTTCAGTAACTCGCATCTACGCTATTGGGTGTTCATAAGCATGGTCAAAATCAATGAAAGGGGTACACTCCGTACACTTTACCAAAATGCCGTACATCAATATCATTTTTGAAGACCTATCCACACGTATGGGTTTGATGAAAAAAAATATTTTGAGTTTCAGTTCTAAGTATGGGGAACCCCCAAAATTTATTGTTTTTTTTTCTATTTTTGTGTGAAAATTTTAATGCGGTTTACATAATACATCTACTTACCAAGTTTCAAGAGTATAGCTCTTATAGTTTCGGAAAAAAGTGGCTGTACATACGGACGGACATACAGACAGACATGACTAATCTATAAGGGTTCCGTTTTTTGCCATTTGGCTACGGAACCTTAAAAATGCTGTTCTTATGCCAATTTACTGCCAACTATAATCTGTTTTCAAGCACTTTGAGTATTTTCTGGGACCGGTCATCGTAATTGGCGGCGGAAGTAAGATTACGATACTGAATGGGATTACCTGTATCTGCACCCTGTTAGCCATCCCTGGACCGGATGTGACGCAAACAGACTTAATTGCAAGCTTCTTTGACTTGCGTAAATTTTATACTGAAGCTGGCCTTTTAAGGCGTATAGAATAATAGTGTGGTAAATCTTGGTAAATTCTGAGAAAAAATATAATATTAGGCAATGAACATTATTTTCATGCTGCAATTTTTATTATATTTAATACACCCGTGAGCGTAGGTACTTTTCAAGCGAAAGTCTTGTCTCTCGAGATGGGGTTTAGCAATGTTTATTGTTTCCGGGGTGTTTTAAATTTTTGTAGCTCTATAAAAGGATTGTTTGCGTATTGGACGACTCCTCCCAGCGTATATGCAACTGACTCCATACAATCCATAGGCTTTAAGAGAAAACGTTAGGGGTCATTCTTCGATACAAACGTTCTCGACGACGCTTTCCTCCCATAAATATTTTTTTAATAAGACGAATATAATCAATATCAGATCTGTGTCTGTATATTTTGATTCATTTGATATTCTTATTTTTGTAAGTGCTAGGTGGTTTTTGTAAGGTTGTAATCTTATGTCTTAATTTTTAATGTTAATAACTATAAATAAATGAATTATTTTTTAAATAATTTAAACTTCATACTAAAAATTATATGTAAAATAAATACGAGTAATATAAAAAACCAAATGATAAAAAAAAATATGTATATAAATATTCTTTTTGCATAGTTTTTTTTGACATACAAACAATGCATAACTCGGGTTGTTTAATAAGGCCGCAAACATAAATAAGTTTATTACACAAATCCATCAGCAATAGTGCGAAAATCTAAACAGTCTGACACTGGAAATCTTCTTTTTATGGAAACAGTCGAGAACGAAACCTAGATTTTTACATAACATTTTTAGTCGAAGCTGCCGTTGTCCTTATCGCGCTCGCGCGCGTTCCCACCTACATCAGGGCAACAGACATATTGATCTAGAATTCTTAAATTTGAAAAGCGGCCAAGTGCAAGTCGGACTCGCACATGAAGGGTTCCGTAAAATAAATTTATTTTTACGATTTATGACGTATTAAAAAAAACTACTTACTAGATCTCGTTCAAACCAATTTTCGTTGGAATTTTGCATGGAAATACATATATTTTTTTAAGTTTTATCATTCTCTTATTTTAGAAGTTACAGGGGGGAGACACACATTTTACCACTTTGGAAGTGTCTCTCGCGCAAACTATTCAGTTTAAAATAAAGTGATGTTAGAAACCTCAATATCATTTTTGGAGACATATCCATACCCCACACGTACTTTTTACGTACGGGTTTGATGAAAAATTTTTTTTTGTGTTTTAGTTCTAAGTATGGGGACCCCAAAATGTATCGTTTTTAGGGTTCCGTATGTCACAGCCACTTTTTTCCGAAACTATAAGAGCTATACTGTTGAAACTTGGTAAGTAGATGTATTCTGTGAACCGCATTAAGATTTTAAGTTTTAGGGGTATACCTACCCATACTCAGAACTGAAACTCAAAAATTTTTTTTTCTTCAAACCCATACGTGTTCCCCATCTATGGATAGGTCTTCAAAAATGATATCGAGGTTTAAATGTGTGTCCCCCCCCCCCTGTAACTTCTAAAATAAGAGAATGATAAAACTAAAAAAAATATATGATGTACCTACATTACCATGTAAACTTCCGCCGAAAATTGGTTTGAACGAAATCTAATAAGTAGTTTTTTTTAAATACGTCATAAATCGTAAACCGCAATTTATTTCACGGAACCCTTCATGTGCGAGTCCGACTCGCACTTGGCCGCTTATTTTTTCTATTTTTGTGTGAAAATCTTAATGCGGTTTACAGAATACATCTAGTTACCAAGTTTCAACAGTATATCTCTTATAGTTTCGGAAAAAAGTGGCTGTGACATACGGACGGACAGACAGACAGACATGACGAATCTATAAGGGTTCCGTTTTTTGCCATTTGGCTACGGAACCCTAAAAAGGACTCTGCTAACGTTCCCTCTTAAGAATTGAAGCGTGGTTCTTAGGAATATAATCCTTTTGAGGTCAACATCACCAGTACAGCATGAGGCATCTGACTCTTATAACTGTTGTGGTGAAGTGTTATTAAGCAGCTATTTCAGTTAATTAAATTTAGCCACACTTCAACCAAGACCGCAGACGAGCACAGATACTTCACCCCGTGATGACGACAATTTGTTGGTACATAATGTGCAGTAATGCTTGATTGCTGCATATTATACAGCGACAAATGCGCTCTCATGAGTTTAAGTGTTTTAAATTGATTGTTATACTCGTGTTCAAATAGCAGTAGTAAGTACATATTTTGCATAAAATATCCCACTGGGTAAAAGTGCATGCAAAAGGGCCCTCACATACTTATGTAGGTAGGTACTACTTGCTGTAAGAATTATATTATTATCAAAAAACTTCTAGATCCCCTCACTATTTTGAGACCCTTGTTTGCTACGACTATGATGCAAATGACAGCGAGTCTATAGGCAGAATAATGTTTTAGTAACATTCTTTTTAATTACCTACATATTGAAGTGAGTTCGCTGTCCTCCAAGGTGTGCCGGTGCATTGCCCTTGAGTTTGTTTCTTCTGCTAAATCCGGTACGGCACTTACCTTTATACTTGCACTATAAAACCGTAATGTTATTGTGACTGTCTCGCTGCCAACTGTGCTCTTGCACTTGAATGTTTTGGAAGTCGGTCAGTAGTCTTTTTAAGGAATGCATTGATCTGCTGATCTCGATACGAGTAATTACATCCATCAGCTGGTAAATGATGAGCATTTGTTCGTATTTATTTTTAGGAGTAACTGGCACGCTACTTGTCCATACATACATACATCACCGAAGACACCGAGATAAACGTCAAACAAGAAGATTTTGTTTGACGTTTATCTCGGTGTCTTCGTCGCAATGGAGGTCAACAAACTTGCTGAGTCGATAGCGTCTTTGATGCTCTGCTACTTTCGTGCTTGAGGTTGATGAAGAATAGCCGTCAAAGGTAATCGTTGTTTTCCAAAATTACAGACTTTCAAGAGCAGATATCTCGAAAACTATCGAAAAACTTGACGGAGTAAAAAAACTTGTAGCAAATTTAATCATTTTTAGGGTTCCGTAGCCAAATGGCAAAAAACGGAACCCTTATAGTTTCGTCATGTCTGTCTGTCTGTCTGTCCGTCCGTATGTCACAGCCACTTTTTTCCGAAACTTTTAGAGCTATACTGTTGAAACTTGGTAAGTAGATGTATTCTGTGAACCGCATTAAGATTTTCACACAAAACTCGAAAAAACAGTAAGTTTTGGGGGTCCCCATACTCAAAACTGAAACTCAAAAAAAATTTTTTCGTCAAACCCATACGTGGTATCTATGGATAGGTCTTCAAAAATGTTATTGAGGTTTTTATTATATTTTTTTTCTAAACTGAATAGTTTGCGCTAGAGACACTTCCAAAGTGGTAAAATGTGTCCCCCCCCTTGTAACTTCTAAAATAAGTGAATAATAAAACTAAAAAAAATATATGATGTACAATTACCATGCAAACTTCCACCGAAAATTGGTTTGAACGAGATTTAGTAAGTAGTTTTTTTTAATACGTCATAAATCGTAAACCGCAATTTATTTTACGGAACCCTTCATGTGCGAGTCCGACTCGCACTTGGCCGCTTTTTTCATTTTGTAGTAGGTAGTTAGTGGTTTAGATCAAATATTTAAAGTTACTGTTATCAAGATATTCAATATTCTAATTTAAGGCGCTATAGTATCATGGTCTTCTCTCCCTCTCGCTGAGCATAAGCGTGAGCGAGATGGAAGTGCGTGTTTGGAAGCGCGGATATCATGTTTTTTAATTTTAATTTTTTGTGCGTTTAAATAAATAAAAAAGTAATCACTAAGTTCCCTCAAATATGATATTGCCGATTTTTAGAACCAATAATATGTTTAGCTATTGTGCATAATTTGCTACGAATGTTTTAAGTGAATTTTAATATGTTTTAGACCTATGTTCGTGATTTTTTTCTATCGAGAGAAAATTGCTTAATCGTTTTTCGAATCACTGATTTCCCTGCAGAAAAGCCTCAAGATTACTATTCGTATTTGTTTGAAACCATATTATAAACAGACGCATTATATATTTTCAAAAACAATGTTCGCTTCACTTCGCTGAACCTATAGCGCCTTTATAAGTTTTGCAGATTAAACCAGTGTAAATGGCGCTTACCTGTGACGTCATAACAGCTTTTTAAATTTTGTAAGGTTCCTTATACACTACAAGAAGGTTTACAAAATGAGTTCGTTCGATATTAGGCACGACCTGACTCGGAGGTACATATTTTTTATTGCATGTGTTTCAAGACCTTTGTACAATAAGACAATAACCGTTAATGCTACATTAAATTAAATAGTATGAAAAGCGAAAACAAAAACATTTTCAAGAAATAATTATGCTAATTTTTTTCTGTCAAAAATTGTGTTCTACTAAATTGTGTACATTATCGGAAACTTGACATAAAAACAAGTTCCACATTTCACAGTAGGGTACTATAGTCTGGACGTTTAGGTATTTAAAAAAATGTAAACAAAAAACACCACGTGACTTGGTCATTCAACCAATCATAGCAACTTTTTGTATCTATGGTATTATCTTATTGGCTGAAAGACCAAGTCACGTGGTGTTTTTTGTTTACATTTTTTTAAATACCTAAACGTCCAGACTATAGTGTACATTACGTGCGGCATCTACGTTTCTGTAATATTGTAAGAAATTTAGAACTTTTGGATAATTTTCCAGGGAACATTTTCTGGTTATTAGCTGGATCACTATTTATGTGTACTAAGTATTAAAGGTATGGGTATTATAGAATTCGGCAGGGTGGTCTACAATGCAATGCACCTAGTCATATCGAATTGCAGTGTTTTGTCCGCAAAGCTATTATAGTAAGAGCAATGATTTCATCGACGGTATTAGCTCACTGCGCGACCGCAGGCGAAGGCGGTGTAAATACGAAGATTATTATTAGCCGACATCGACGTATTTCAATAGAAATAGTCATATCAGTGTAGGGTTTATTGTAGTTCAAAAATACTGCTGTCCATCTCACATATTGTGCGATGCCCTTGCAGGGTTCATGTTTGAGACTTACTGTAACATGTGTCAACTATGTACTACCTACCTACCTACTATAACAACATGAATGCAATAAACTACTTGAAACTTGAATATATACGGCGTCGGACCCTTTGTTCCCTCGAGGACTATTTTCACTTGTTATTTAATATTACTATAATACTGTCGCCGATGAGATTTCTAAATTTTTGTAGAAGGGTGGATTGCAAAAAAATTGTACATAGTTAGCCTTAATCTAATCTACGCTTTAACTTTTTCCATTGTGTAAAGGCAATTACCCATACATTTTATATGGGTAACTTTCGTTACACAATGGAAAAAAAGTTAAAGCATAGATTAGATTAAGGCCCTTAATTATGTACAAATGTTTTGCAATCCACCCAAAACGAACTCCTATACAAACTTTTATGGTTCTAAATCCACTTGTTTAATCCGGACATTCATTGACGTTTTATTCAGCGCTAAAATTCTTAAACGAGACTTCTATACAATGTATCAAGTCAAATCAACCTGTCCGGTCTAGTCCAAGTATGGCATTAACAGCTGTGGTAGCTACTGTGGTATGTAGTAGTTTTACGACCATGTATACTATAGTCCCCGGGCGGCTACTTTTCCGGACCAGCTCTGTAATTAATCCCTTAATTGTGGGCTTTAAATAACTTTACCTTCGCATTAAACCTGATTTCATCATCTCAAAACTATTCCCACGTCTTAGCATTATCCAATTGATTGCACAACAGATCAGAAAGTTCCAGATAATAGCTCTATATAGCGAGTGACTTTAAAAGGGCTTATGAAGGACGGTTTACTAAATGCTTACAGTCTTTTGTTTCTGATGTCGGTTGACATAGAAAGCAGACGTAATAAGTAAGTATGTGCGTGATAGTGTCACGAGGTGATAACGCGATTTTATTGTGTGTTAATAGATTGAGAACGCAGCGTTCAATATTATGTTGTCATCTTTCATGATTGATATGCAAACGTACGTAGTTAACATAACCTGTAACACAAATATATAAACAAAAGAAATCAGAAATATCCAAAGGTGTTGCTCTAATTAGAGACGGGAACTAAATAAAAAAACAATGTTCAATATATGAAACAAATGACGACCACATTGATTAAGTTTACCTTATTATCTGTAACTTAACAACTTATTGTGATATTAACGAACTAGTGACTGCTAGCAAGATATACATAGGTACAGTACCTACAACTTAAGAGGACCGTTGAATTCCATTGCACTATATTATATACTAGCTGTTGCCCGCGACTTCGTCCGCGTAGAACTTGTTACCACCTTAGAAAAAATATTGCAAACCAACGTCTACCATCTTAAGGGATGATTTCCGAGGCAAAAACTATTATATATCCTTCGAAGGGTCTCAAATTATCTCTATACCAAATTTCATCTAGGTACCTACATATCTACATGGGTTTTATCCAAACTTTCACCCCCTATTTCATCCCCTTAGGGAATTATTTTCAGAATAAAAACTATCTAATGTCATTCTTCGGGACTCAAACTACCTTTATACCAAATTTTATCTAAACGGGATCCATCCAAATTTTCACCCCCCATTTCACCCCCTTAGGGAGTGATTTCCGTAATTAAAACTATCCTTTGTCCTTTCCCAGGACTCAAGCTCAAACTATCTGTATACCAAATTCCATCTAAATCGGTTCAGCGGTTTAGGCGTGAAAAGGTAACAGACAGACAGACTTTCGCATTTATAATATTAGTATGGAAGTATGGATAGTATGGATTCTTTCCGCTTGTCTTCAAAATAAAGGTGTAGCTGTAGACTCACTTCAAAAGAAAGAAGAAACGAAAAACTCATTCAAATATCTCAAAAAATTACGAATCTACAACCGTTTTAATGTCGCTTGTTAGAGTGAGAAAACGATCAGGGACCGTGACGTCATTTCATTATAAAGGTGCGTTTCATTATAAAGGTGCGTTTTGCGGAAAAGAGACACAACAAATCCCCTCTTAAAACTTTGGACACTTATAACTTAGTGATTATCTTACCTATATTGCGTTGCGTTGCTATTTGCGTTGTTTTCTTTAAAAAAAAATACAACATTATGATTATTTTATTTAGTGTCAACATGCCTATTTTCGATAAGATAAGATAAAATAAGATTTCCTTATTGTCAGAACTGTGTACATTTAGTTGTTTTGGGTAAAATAAAGTCAAACAGCTTGCCCATTTCAAACGTACAATATTAAACTTAAAGCTAGTCAAATATACTAAAATAATAACAACAATAGTATTTCCAAATAATTTTAACCATATTTACACATAAAATATTAATTTAGATCTATCCGACATCCGTATTTTCTTTTAAACCACGAACTTCGGAATTCGAAAATATTCGGGTATCTCTATCTCTATCGCACTAACAAGTGACAGGAATGCAGATATACGAACTTCGAGTTTGAGCGTTTTTCAAAAAAAGTGTACAAAACAATTTTTTTTTCATAATTTTTTTTTTTTTGTTTTTCTTACTCAGAATCTTTGATAATATCGATCCTCATACAAGAAAAAAAGTGTCCTGAATATTCCATTCCAGATCGTCACATTTTTGTATGCAGTTTTTTTTTATTTATATGGTCGTGACGCACTGGAAGAAAAAACTTATATACTAAAATCTGGGACACTTTTTTTCTTGTGTGAGGATCGATAGTATCAACGATTCTGATTTAGAAAAACCAAAACAATTCGAATTCTGAAAAAAAAGTAGTTTTGTACACTTTTTTTGAAAAACGCCCGTTTCTGTTTTCGTGGTTTGGCTGAATACGCAAAGAGCGCGCGCGCGTGCCATTCAAAAAAACCAAGTTTATATTGTTCGAATTTGTTGATACATTTGTTAAAATTACGCGTTAATACGACATTTGCGCATATAAGTTCGCATATCAAAATCGATTAATTTTATATTTGCTTTTGGTACCTATTATGTCTCGTCAAGGTATATCGTAGACGGGATTAAAATTATTAATAGGTGAAAGAAAGGCAAAGCAATTCCGCCATTTTATCCGTAGTATCTCTTTCGTTTCTTTTAGCTGACAGATGTGGCGGCGATATACTTTAAGAATAATAAATGAAAAATATTACGGAAAATTATTTAATTGTTGCAGTCGGATAAAACCTATCCTAAGTTACAGCTAGAATAATAATGTACCTATAAAAAATGTTTTATATTTTTCCGTTCATGGGATGCTGAGAACATTCGTAACAACACAAAGCTTAGTTTCAAACTGGCTGATTCTTTTTTTAATTTAGAGATTTATTTTAAGTGGAGATAACATTTACCCTTTTCTTAGGAAATCGTGAGATCTAGCATGTAGTAGACATGTAGTAGAGCAAAAAAATCGTCTGCAAAAAAAAACAATAACAAAAAATATGTGTATACCTTAAAAAGATAAAATTTCAAATAAAAAGTAGATATTAACATGCACAACTCCTACGAATGTAGTTCATCATCAGTCATTGTTACCATGTAAAAACATAGACTCTTCTAGATTGTTTTATTGAATATATTGTTGTGACTGTAGCAACGCATGTTTTCTTACAAACATAAAAGATAATAAAAATCCATTGAACCATTTAATGATTACTTTATTTACGTTACCACAACTCTTACACTAATTGCAAAACGCTTTAAGCAATGCAATTCAACCGAAACAAAGATGCGAGCACTGTTGGCCCTCTTAATAAAGGGGTCGTTACACTACTATTAAAACGTGTTGCTAGTGAAATAACCGGTGTGTAATACCCCTAATACTCATTAAAAGGTAGTAGTTAACTGGCGGTGTCCATTAAAGTGGAGGTAATGTCTTTGTAACTTTTATTGTGGGATTCTGAGATATATTAATGTGTTGTGTACTCTATGATTTGAAAGAGTTTTGTAAACATCGGCTTGTATACGCAATTCTTTACATCACTAATATCATTATGGTTTAATTACGCTATTATTACCTTTTTTCGCCTAGTTGTTTCTCTGGTCACAAGGTTTGAAAAGCAAAAATATGCTTAGAACTGAATCTGGTAAAGTCTAACAAAACTGTAAGTTGAATCAATTAAAAGATTCATTCACTCCGCTCAGAGCCTAATTGACAAATGCAATTATTGAACTGACGCGAACTTCTAGTTATCTATAGAAAAAAAGAGATGTTGATCTCATCATACGTATATGACGAACCTGTCAATTATGAATTAATGCTGTTTGTACACAATGCACTCATAACGTTATTCAATGGCTTAACGTATTTACCAATTAACCGCGTAGGACATATTATTCATCAGTTAGCTGACAGATAGGATTCAATTGTTTTGGTTTACCAACGTCGTTCGTTCATTGAAGACTGTATCTATAAACATACGAGGGGCCGTCCAAAAGTTTCCGGCCATGAACTGCCTTATTTCTTTAAGCCTCTGCTAGACGGTCGCCAACACGCCCCTCCGACGATTTTCTTAATGTTACATGGTTCATTCCTTAATTAATGGTATAGTTTATATTCGATTCTACATCTCACTTGAATTCAGGCGCTTATGCAATTAACACTTCATTCTAATCCTATCTGATTATCTGTGTGTCGTGCTCACACTCACTAGACAGACATACAGATATAATTTTATAGCGACACAAATGTTTTCCGGAATTGGGCCCTTGATATGCACCGAATGTTTTTACTCGCAATTTACATGTATAAAATCAGGCCTGTATTTTAATTTAACAAAATAATAGCACAGATGACATGAAACGGGGCATGTACAAATTAGTAAAAAGTAACTGCAACAATAGAGCTTATTTTCTTTTTGACAAAAAAATACAGTGTTTTGTTTTAAATGTATAAGTTTTAACAAATATTTTTATTTTCAGGTACGTAATCTGTCAACTATACATAGGAGGTATGAAACGTATTGGGCGTAAGTAAGTATTTTGAAAATCTCATGGGCTGCCGTTTTGAATAACCGTGTCATATGATTGTGTATCTAATCACAAGTAGTTTAAAGGTTATAATAGGTTGGATCAGTAGGTAGACCAAAATTTTATCTCTCCGTGACCAGGTGACATATTGATCAGCTGATTAGATAGCTGCTATGGCTGGTGACTACGATACGAGTAGGTAACATTGTATTGCTTGGAATTCGTGTCAGAATTTACTTGAAATTCGTGATAAGCCACTGACTTGAACATCAGTCACTGTTGTGAAAGAGTAGCAATCTCTAATACAATACCTTGTCAAATATTCCATAGACCAATGCGTATTAATGGACGCCTGCGGAACATATTACTTAACATATAGTTGCAGACTTTTCAGCTGCGTCAATTATTTTTTAAAAATATAAACAGTTTCCTCACTTAAGTTTTGTGGTTAGGACGGCGAATGAAACACTTTCCTTGATCCGTCTCATATTACAAATTTTTTTTTAAATATCTGACCCTGGCAATGACCAATATAGCTGCTGCAGCTGTCAATATCATTGCTAGTGTCAGTTTACCACGGATCTTTATGATATTTTTATGTAATATGAGACGGATCAAGGAAATTGTCTCATTCGCCGTCCGAACCACAAAACGTAAGTGAGGAAACTGTTTATATTTTTCAAAAATAATTGACGCATCTGAAAAGTCTGCAACTTTTTTCTGGTGCTAAGAAAGGTTATTCCTATCACCAAAAAAAATATCTGGCGTTTCTAAAATTTTCATCCATTCCCCATTGACAACATTTCAGATGTAATGATGCCTAATTACCATTTCGGTAATTATGTTACCTGAACGTAATAAAGTAGTTTTCAGATTTCATTTCGCACCCGTTTAAGAACACTACTAGCTACTAAATAATATGATAAAGAAAATCGCGAAATTGTATAAAAATGGTTTAAGCCGGGTGATTATATCTCATGTCTCTTATATCTTATAATGCTTATACTAAAAGATATTATGTATTATGATCGTTATACGTTTTGCATGTTATACCAACTGAAATTAGTAAATTTGAGTGTTATGTAAAAAAACGTTATATAAAATGAATATTATGGCAATTGACCGTTATTCCTTATAATTTTATTGATTTTGTTATTACCTACAGCTAATGTTCATTATATCTTGTCAACGTTATTAATATGAAATTATATATTAGGTATGTTGTTATATTGCGTGAGACGCACCCTTAAAAAAACAGCAGCCGCTTAAAAAATAATTTTCCAGCGAAATTAATCATAAAATGGCCCACTTGAAAATACGAAATGTTGTCAATTATTGACTAAAACAGTGGCAACAAACCGGACATACTACCAGTGTTGAGGCGAGGAAGACTATCCGTTTCTGTCGCTTAGAAGACGGACAGTCTGTGTCGCCGCGACACTGGGCTGTTATTCGCTACGCGTTTATGCGGCTCACCCTGCAGGTCACCCGTTACGAAACTGGACCTCTACCTGCACTTAAATACTACGGTATCGCGATGTCAAGGTAAAGTAAGATATTTGTGGGTGAGCATTGAGGTGAGCTTAAAACAAGTTACAGAATAGGGGGGCTGCATGTGATAGCCTTGCAGGTACCCTAATCTCGTAATCCACCGGAAACGCAACACTTCATTTAGTCTTAAGTATTTCGTTTTATTTCAGCAGTCAGCAACCTTTTAATCACTATTCAGTGTGGTACGCTTATTTATATTCAAAGTCTCTGGTGGTTTATTATATGTTTGATGACGTAAAAGGCTCCAGTGTGGCCAATTAAGAGAATAAAATGATCTTTTGATAGCTCACCGAAATGGCTCTAATGGAATGTAAGAATTCTGATGACCTAGACCCGGACCCCGAATACCGTAACGCTTAACGAGTTCGACTTCCTTAATTAGTTATTCAGATCGTTAAAATATATTACATATTCATGGTTTGAAATTGCAAACTTAATATGTTGTTGTTGGCCTTGCGAAGGAAATGAAAAGTGATAGTTGTCCGATGTGCATGCAGCCTAATTTTCAAATGAAAGGATGTACGTTTATTTGACTAAATTCAGACTAATAAGTTGCTGTCAAAAATAAAAATCTTGGTACAAGCTTTTATTGCCGACTGTACTTTTCTGTATACCGTCATCAACTACTCATTGAGACGGTTCTAACGTGCCCAATCTCAACGGGGCTACGTCTCCCATGGCCATCTTCGTCTCCATCATCAGATCAGCTCGACGGTACCATAATATTGAATTGTCATCCAAAGTATAGCTTTACCCCAAATTTCAGCCCAATCGGATAACGGAAAGTGACTGAAAAATGGATTGCAAATTTTGACGGACAACTTACATACCTACTCGTACATACGAACAGTGCAAGTTATATAAAAGCTTGTAAAAAAATATCGGTAGGCACCTAAATGGAGCTTACCAAGTCGTGCGACAAAATAACTCACGGTACAATACTACATTATTGCCGTGGCCGGGAAGGAAGCAATTGCAGGCTGAGTATCTGTTAATTATAATACGATGTCTTTTTTATTCTTAAATTTTTGAGAATAGCACTATATTAGCCTCAGCCGAAATGGCAATTGCAGCCATTCCGGCTGATGCTAATTTAGTGCTTTTCTCAAAAATGGAGGAATAAAAAATACGTAATTGAAATTGTGCACGACTGTGCATATAGAACCTTGTTTTTGTATGTTTTTTATTCCTTTTTTATGATTAGTACTATTGTCTTTGATTAAGTCGTTAATGTCAAATAGAAAATAAAAAGATTTGGTTTCAATCAAATGCTAATATCATTTTATAATTTATATTAGTAAACCAAATAATGGTCCTTCGAACCTTATAGTATATCCTTCTCTAATTATAACAAGTATAACCAGTGTAATACAGTGCATATTATAAATCCTACAAAATGGTTGTCACACGTAGCCAGCCTACACTAATACAAACGGCTACCGATAATCAGGAACGTTCAGGTAATGTTTCAAGGCACGTACAAATACCTCAAGGCCCCAGTGAGAGCGAAGCAGTGACGTCGCGGGAACACCCAACTGATCCCGCCACTGCCGCGCTCGTACCCGGCCCCTCACACGCACGCTCGACAACATCGCGCACGAGCCGCTCCTCGGCGACGGTTACTGCGAGGAAACTCGCAGCAGAGGCACAGCACGCCCGTCACCTCGCACAAGTGGAGTTGGAGTTTGCTGCCAGGAAAATGGAGCTCGAGCGGAGGACGGCCAAGCTGGAATACCAGGCTGAGCTCGCAGCTATTGACGCGTCTAGTGAACATGGTTCCGTTAGTAGTAGGAGGCGAAATAGTGTCAAAGAATGGGTGCAATCTACAGCCAGCCATGATGGCATGCCCAATATTTGCAATGACACCTTTAACATGTTGCCTTATGGTTATAACCAATTCGGCAACCCAACTGCCGGCTTGGGAACAGGTGAGTTAAATAATAATACTATACCTGAGCCTGATTCTACTAACATGGCCAACTATTTACAGATTCCTTCACCGAGCTTGAACATCGACAAGAATGACACGATGAACATATTACCATCGTTATCAGCAACGGAACGGCCGACGACGTCCCAGCCCAATAATTGCCGAGACATCTACGAGGCCACCGAATGTACCACTCCGGTCAATTTCTGCTGTCATAATGGTGTGGATAACGTGTCTCGATTACTAAACACATTTCAAAGTTTGGTAAACAAAGTCGAACCTAGTAAACGTAATAAATATAAAATAAATCTTCCGACCTATGACGGCAAGTCCCCTATGGACTGGCTTGTTTTTAAAAGGTCATACTTGCACTCGAAAAAATCATTCTCTGCAGCAGAGAATGTAGGTCGATTGAGTACAGCCTTAACAGGGGTCGCGCGTGATGCAGTCTGCATGCTTCTCGCAACAACGCTAGAACCCGACATCATAATAACAGAGTTGGACAGGCGTTTTGGACGGCCAGAGCAGATAGTATTGCAGGAAGTTGCGGTGATCCGCGCCCTACCCAGGATCACCGGCGATCTAAAAGAACTAGCAACGTTTGCCGCTCGTGTGCGTAACTGCGTTGAAGTTGTCAAGCTGTTGAACGAAACTGATTATTTACGTTCACCGGAATTATTTAGCGCACTTATCAACAAGCTTCATCCGCTCCTACGCACACGATGGCTAGACTACGCCGCAGCACAGGCTTCCGCCGCGGCGCCGTCTAGCAGCGCAAAAGTAGAGTTATTATCCCAATTTTTGTCGCGAGAAGTGGATCTACACATAAAGTTCGATTCGCCGGCCGATGTCTCGCACGTGCAGCGAGAACGTACGCACGCTACATCGGAATCAGAACCAGGGCCACGTAAGTATTCTGATACAGGTAATACATCTAAAAACATGAAAAAATATCAAAGCATTGGGTGTACACTTTGTAAACAAAGTCATGACTTGTCATTATGTGACACCTTCAAGGCAATGACAGTCGATGATAGGTGGAGTTTCATTAAAGAAAATAAAATATGTTATCGATGTTTACAAAGAGGTCCGCATAGTTTTAGGTTGTGCAACAAAAATAAAAATAAGTGCGAAATAGATGATTGTCATCGCAAACATCACACTTTGTTACACAATCCGAACTTCCTCCCCATAACATCTGATCGCAAAAATGAACACGCGAATTGCGCACTAGCCACACCTTCATTAATGTCAAACGCAACTGGCTCAAGCGACACAAATCCTGGAAGGGACGTTACTGCTCACACAACCGCTAACCCAAGTGCTCTTAGTCCAATCAACGTAAACCCTACATCTCGGCCTCTCCTGAAGATAGTTGCCGTTACAGTCTCCGGGCCAGCAGGAAGTGTTGACACGTTTGCTCTCTTGGATGACGGGTCGACGTCATCATTTATAGATTCTGACATCTGCTCTCGTATAGGCGTACGAGGTCCTGAGGGGCAAATTCAGCTTGATTGTGTAGGTGGTTTACATCGAGACACTTCAGTTCAATATGTTGATTTCGAGATAAAAGGCCGACACACTAGTCAAACATTTTCAGTACATAGAGCTCGGTCGATTAAAAACTTAGGGCTAGCATGCAAGCAGTCAGTCAAGTCAGATGATTTGCGGCAATATCCGTACCTAAGAGACGTATGCGCTGAATTGTGTTACGATGATGCTATTCCTACGTTAATAATAGGGATTGATAATTGGCATTTGTCGGTTGCGATCGCCATCAGGAAAGGCACAAAGTCGCAACCTGTTGCAATTCAAACGGCGTTAGGTTGGGTTCTTTTTGGATTCGCCAGTAGTAGAACTAAGCCAATTGACTCACTATATCACGCCGTTTCTATTGAGAATGAAAATCCTAGGTCTGAGCTCGAAGAGCTTATCAAAGCTCAATACAAATTAGATGCCATCGGAATCACCAAGCACGAGGCACGTAGCACCGATGATCAACGCGCGCTAGAAATTTTAGATCGCACCGCTCGTCGACTTCCTTCCGGGCGTTTTGAAGTAGGTTTACTTTGGAAAGCAGACCAACTAAGCGCGCCTGAAAGTTACCCTTTAGCATTGTCGAGGTTCAAAAGTTTGGAAAAAAAGATGTCAAGGGAACCCGACTATGCTGAGAGGTACCGAAAAAATATTCAGGACACATTGGATAAAGGCTACGCTGAAGAATGTACCGGGGGGGAGCCTTCGGGTATATGTTGGTATTTACCACATTTTGGGGTGATAAATTCCAATAAACCCGCAAAACTTCGCGTAGTTCATGACGCAGCTGCGCGGTCTGGGGGAATGTCTCTGAATTCAATGTTACTTACAGGTCCTGATCTTTTACAAAACCAGCTCAGTATTTTGATGCGTTTTAGGGAAGGACGGATCGCCCTATCAGCTGATATTAAGGAAATGTTTCCACAAGTAAAAATTAGACATCAAGACAGGGACGCCCAACGATTCTTGTGGCGCGACGACCCTTCCGGCCCTATTAAGACTTTTCGCATGAGCTCAATGATTTTTGGTGCCTGTTCAAGTCCCTCGACTGCAATTTATGTCACCAACCTAAACGCCTCAGAGTTTAGAGAAGAGTTCCCCGAGACCGTGGAGGTTATTAAAAGTGATACCTACATGGACCGAGTTAGGCTAGCACTTATTGCCAGCAAAATACGCGTAGCACCGTTAAAACCGGCGTCTATTCCAAGGTTAGAACTTCAAGGCAGTTTGATAGCCACTCGCCTTGCCACATTTATTTGCGAGTCTCACCGCGCTAAACCCAGTCGACGTTACTTTTGGACCGATTCGATGTCTTTATTAGGTTGGTTGCGAAGTGACGCTCGGAAATATAAGCCCTTTGTGGCAAATCGAGAAGGTGAAATTTTGGAAAACAGCTCTGTGGCCGAATGGCGCTGGGTTCCCACGGATCTTAACGTTGCTGACGACGCTACGCGTATTAAACCTAGTACATTTAGTGTAGAGTCACGCTGGATTTATGGCCCAGGATTTTTGCTCACTGATCCAAGTGATTGGGCTTCTAATCCAGCAAATAGCGGCACCATTGGACCACTCGATCAAATAGAGTTAAAACCTTCAGAACGCACCATCAAGTTATCACCCGCACGCTTAAAATCATGTTCGACTATATCACTTAGGAATTTCGCTTGCCACTACAATGAAGTAAACGACTTGCCCGTAGCTGTAGTTGCAGATCCGACACATTTTAGTTCTTGGTTAAAATTAGTAAGGGCAACTGCTAGAGCTCATCAGTTCATTGCTGCATGCATTACAAAGGTCAGGGGAAATTCTGGGAACTTTATCCTCCCCCAAAATAACCCTACGGCGGTCACACCTCAGACTACCCTGCGGCCAATCAATGTTCAGGCTTTAGAATTGGCAGAAACCCATATATTACGACATATTCAAAAGAACACTTTCAACGACGAACTGCGATGCTAACTACGTGGCCAGCCCATATCGCCGAAAAGTCGCCTGGTGAAATTGTCACCAGCTATAAACCACGATGGTTTGCTGTATCTGAAAGGGCGCACAGCTGGTGTTGAAGACGTTCCTACTCAAACCGTCTGCCCTATTCTGCTCGACGGAAAGGACCCTATCGTACGCCTGATAATCTGCCATTATCACAAGAAGTGTGCCCACGCCTATGCCGAAACTGTGATAAATGAACTTCGACAGCAATATTGGATGATAGGATTAAGAAACACCATCAACTGATCAGTTGTACATAAATGTCAGCTATGCAAGTTAATGCGTAGACGACCGCTACAGCCTCTTATGGGAGATTTACCAAGAGCCCGACTCGCACACCATCATCGCGCCTTTGACGAGAGAAGAGGTAGGTGGCGTTATTCACTTGCCTGACATCGCAGGCATTACACCTTGAAGTGGTTCACAGCTTGTCTGCCGATGCTGCTATTATGTGCCTTCGTCGGTTTATCGCCAAAAGAGGGACACCAAGCCAGATATACTCCGATAACGGCCTGCCTACGTCGGTGCAAACAGACAGTTACGCGCACTTTATGATGTAGCCGTCGCTGATTATGCCACTAACAAAGAAATTGAATGGATTTTCATTCCCCCCTCCGCACCTTACATGGGAGGGGCTTGGGAGCGCTTAGTAAAAAGTGTCAAATCGGCCCTAAAGGTCACTCTCCGAGAAAGAGCTCCAACCGACGAAGTGCTTGCCACACTCTTGGCCGAAGCAGAAGCACTCGTAAACGCACGTCCCCTCACACACGTGTCGCCCGACGCTGCTGACCCCGAGGCCCTTACACCATGTCACCTACTGCTGGGATCTTCCTCTGGTCGCCCGATACCCGCCCAGCTCACGGACTCAGACCTCTGCAGCAGGAGCGGATGGCGCAGAGCTCTGAGGCTTGCAGATCATTTCTGGCGCCGCTGGGTTATTGAATACTTGCCAACCCTTGCCCCGCGCCATATCAGAGGCCTCCCGACTCAAACCATTTCGATCGGAGACCCTGTACTCATTGCTGATGGAGACCTACCGAGAGGCACGTGGCCACGAGGCGTAGTTTCGCGTACATTTCCAGGCCGAGATGGAGTGGCCGAATGGTCGACATAAGGACGGCCGCAGGGACGTTACGTCGCCCCTTAAAAAAAGTTGTTCTTTTGTAAAAAGGGGGAGGATGTGCACGACTGTGCATATAGAACCTTGTTTTTGTATGTTTTTTATTCCTTTTTTATGATTAGTACTATTGTCTTTGATTAAGTCGTTAATGTCAAATAGAAAATAAAAAGATTTGGTTTCAATCAAATGCTAATATCATTTTATAATTTATATTAGTAAACCAAAGAAATCAAGCTTTATTATTAAATACAAAATGAGGATACCGCAAATTACATAAAGTTAAACGTAATATATATATTTTTTAACAGAATCGCAAGTGTATTTATCCACCGAAAAACGCAAACTATTTGAGAGTCATACAAAAATGTCGCTTTTGCAACAGAAAAATACGAGTTGATTTGGCTCAATACGACCTGTGCCGTCTTTTATTTCTAAGCCAGTTTCTACTTTTTTTAAAGTTTGGTAGGTACTCGACAAATAAAGGATTTATATGTAGGTAACATTTCAGGCGGCCTGCAATGTTTTTATTTTTTTATTTTGATCTACTTTACCTTCCAATATGTAGCGAGTTATGTTCACTTTGCGGGCCATTTTTGAGAAAATACACATGAAATACGATCACTTCGGAATGAACACAGCAATACCGTGGATCGAGTCAATAAAAGCGAAAGTAGATATTGGCCATAAACCTTCTGACCCTTCAGGGCTAGCGACGCCCCTGTTTATAACTATCATCTGTCACATTCATATTGCGCTGGGATACTGCAAGAAACATTTACATACGTATTCAATCTGTTTTCTAGTGTGCCTACTCCCATACGTATGGTATTTGCCGTAGAATGCAGACAGGTAGGTTGTAATGTAACTTTGTTGCCATCATTACATTAGAGGTGCGATTGTATGGTGCTATTCATTACTAACCGTAATCATAAGCCCGATGGTAATTTTCTGACTTAATAAGTTATGGCAAAGTTTCGCCGTTAAAGGGACTTAAAATCCAAGATAAATAACTTAGTCAATGATAAATAATAAGTAAAACAGATTCGTGATAGTACTTAGTCGAACTTCTGATATTTTGGTTGTGAAAAACCGGATGCAATAGCTGGAATTAATACTTACATAGTGTAATTTGCATGAAGTAAGCGAGCGGAACCACAATCCAAAGCCAAAGGTGTACCACGATTTCTCCACAGTTATCTAATGCAGAAAAAAAGCAAAATTTCACGGCTGAAATTTTGAATATTTCTATACGCAACCGGATAAATATAACTATGTACATAAAAACAACGAAAAGCCGACCTCCAGTGACAATACCATATCAAATTCTCGTCACAGCGGCTGGTTGGGGCAGGAGCCGTGACCACTCACAATGGTTGCACACCTCTGCCTGTTTTAACTTCATTTCTACTACTCTGTGAAGAGGCCAATCACAACGCCGAGGAACGTCTTCTGATATTTGAATGTCAACCTTTTTTCGACGTATTAGCATTCATCGGCAACCTTTTTTGAAAGTGTATGTTAAAATATATATGTATATGTTAATATATTATGAAGTAATGTTTCCTATGGACCGTTCGTTAAAGCGATTCGAACAATAAGATATGCGTGTGATTAACCTTCTATCACCTTCCTCTGTACCAAAGGGCGTCAGTGTCTATGTGACAAATACACGCGTAATATTGCATAACAATACGTATGGAATTACATGCTTTCTCTGCATGTAATTCCATACGTGCACCGAACCCTTCAATTTCCTGATACCTGCGAGCTGCGTATCAACAATGGCGTTCATAAATCTGGATTTTATTCGACATTTCTCAACGCATTACATATTGGGCGCGTGCGCAATCGATTATTATTTTTATTGTGTTGTACCTACGCGGTTATTATTATAAGAGGTTATTAGATGTTTTGCCTTTTATTAGTCGACATGTAATGACGTCATATACGTACGAGTACATATTTAATACAGTAGGAGTCATAACGCTTTGGCCTAGCTGGCAGCGGCCCTGCCTACGAAGCAGGCGGTTCTTGGGTTCGAATCTCGGTAAGGGCATTTATTTGTTGGATGAGCATAAAACTTCCTGAGTCTGATGTTGATGTTTTCTATGTATATATTCATCTACATAAGTATTTAGTAAGCGCACGCACCACATCAGCCGCTTAAGGCGACGTGAGCTCCAAAAACTGATTTAAAAAAATCGTAGCCCTTGTTTGGATTATAATACGGCTGCCTTAAATTTAATTAGCAATTTTGAGGCCTTTCTAGAGTTTCTAGAGGGAAATCAGCTATTCGAATCCTGAGTTTTTGACTTTCGCTCGACAGAAAAAAATCACGAACATTAGGTCTAAAATACACTTTAAAAAATCATAACAAATTATGCACAACAGTTAAACATATTAAAATTGGTTTTAAAAATCGGCAATGTTATGCTTGAGGGAAATCAGCTATTACTATTTTATTTATTAAAACGCACAAAAAAATAAAATTAAAAAACATCCGCGCTTCCAAACACGCACTTCCATCTCGCTCACGCTTATGCTCAGTGAGAGGGAGAGAAGACCACGAACCTACGTCCCCTTAATAATGAGTTGAACTACATAATTAATGCCACTGTTTAATATCTAAAAGTGTCCCAGTAGCTCTATATAATATACGTTTTATGGATATGTACATATACGTTTTCGAACGCGTTTGCGTTAGTTTCAATTTGTATGGCAACGCAAACAGCGCTTCTGGTGGTAACTATTAGGAACTACGCGTTGCCATACAAATGGAACTAAACGCAAATGCGTTCGAAAACGTATATGTACCTATCAATGAAACTTACACTAGAGCTACAGAGGCTCTAGTATAAGTTTTATCAATACAATACGTTTTCGAACGCGTTTTCGTTTAGTTTCAATTTGTATTGCAACAAGAACAGCGCCTCTGGTGGTAACTATTAGGAACTACGTGTTGCCATACAAATTGAAACTAAACGTGAACGCGTTCGAAAACGTATATGTATCGATAAAACTTATACTAGTGCCTCAGGCCTAAAAACCTATCACGAGCATAAAAGTTCAAAAACTGTAAACGGAAAAATAACTGAAAAATAAACAATTTTATTTTTCATATAAAAGGCAGGCCATTATTACCCGGAGCATAATTTGGAATCGATTGTCATCAATCATCAAAATCGGTTCACGCTACGGTGAAACACAAACCGACAGAAATCGTAGACGCAGCTAAAATCCTTTCGGCTCTGCCGTATCTGGGCAAAAAATTTACCAAGGCCTACGAGTAAAGTGGGAGGTTCTTAACCGTTTCTCTCCCTACCTCATATCAAACAGTCGTGAGCACATGGTTTTATAATCAACATTGTATTGCCATGTAACACTCCCCTTAGGTACCAGGCTGTTATCAAACTATTCGTGCTACAAATTGGCGTTGCACAAGTGCAATACATTCACCGGCCCGTGGCGTTGCTTGATAACCTCTGGCTTGGGCGAGGTCCTAGTAAATTGAATTCCTAGGTGTATGGTAAAAAGTTGGAAATGGCTTTTTAGTTTCGTCAATAAATATAAAACAGGCCAAGTGCGAGTCGGACTCGCGCACGAAGGGTTCCGTACCATTATCTAAGTATAAAAAAACTATTTTATTATCTGTTTTTAGTATTTGTTGTTATAGCGGCAACAAAAATACATCATCTGTGAAAATTTCAACTGGAACTATCACGGTATCAGTGAGATACAGCCTGGTGACCGACAGACGGACGGACGGACAGCGGAGTCTTAGTAATAGGGTCCCATTTTACTCTTTGGTACGGAACCCTAAAAACCGGCCAAGTGCGAGTCGGACTCGCGCACGAATGGTTCCGTATTCCGTACCATTATCAATAAAAATATTTTTTTGTATTTGTTGTTATAGCGGCAACAGAAATACATCATCTGTGAAAATTTCAACTCGAACTAACACGGTATCAGTGAGATACAGCCTGGTGACAGACAGACGGACGGACGGACGGACGGACGGACGGACGGACGGATGGACGGACGGACGGACAGCGAAGTCTTAGTAATAGGGTCCCGTTTTACTCTTTGGGTACGGAACCCTAAAAACAGTAGGTCTATAACCTATACCTACCAGCTCACATTTCGAATCAACCAAGCCGTTCAAGACGAAATCCAATCCAAAAGAGACAATGTACCATAACCATGAAATAGGCGAGTCTGTCGACCGCTTTGGCCTAGGTGGTAGGGTAGTCACCCTGCCTACGAAGCCGGAGGTCCTGGGTTCGAATCCCGGTGCGAGCATTTATTTGTGTGATGAGCACGAATATATTTGTTCCTGAGCCATGGATGTTTTATATGTATATAAGCATTTATTTATCTGTTTAAGTGTATATATCGTCGCCTAGTACCTATAGTACAAGCTTTTTGCTTAGTTTGGGACTAAGTCGTTTTGTGTAAGATTGTCCCGAAAATTTTATTATTATTAATAGACCATATTAACCAAATGGATAGGTAACTGTGACACAAGTTTGATGTGACACTTAACCCAATTGCTAGTATGTTACACTGAAAATTACGCTTGTATTTATTTCAAGTTATAATTCATAACAAATAACATCAACCTCCAAGATGTTCGAACAAACAACCCAGTACACAATCAAATACAGAGCTTGTAAATAATCGAGAACGTAACACTAACATAATAAAATAAAATAAAATAAAATAAAATAAAAAAACATAAACGTGCTTAATAATAATTGAAAACAACATTTGTGCAAACATTTGTCGGCAACCAGAAGCTGACACAGAACACGCTCTAAAATGTCGCAGGTCAGCCATCTTGCGTAAAACTGTTTCGACAACAGCGGCGGGAATGCGCTGTTAGCAAAAACTTAAGCTAGAGCTACACAGCGGGTTGTAGCATGGTTGCCAATTGCCATTTTATCACTTATCGACATAATATAAATAATATAATACATCGGTCACTCTCGCACTCGCATACTTGTCAGAACGTGACGGACGTCTAATCCACATCGATATAAGAGATAAAATGGCAACTATTGCTACGCCCGCAGGGGATGGTTCGTTTAGTCGGAGGCGATTTGGAATGTGTTTTAGTGAAATTGGCGAAAATTCCCGAAGGCCTCGTGTGCCACGAAACTGCTATTATGTTTAGTGTATGGTGTATGTTACGGACTGCTTATTGTAACACTTTTGATCATCTAAATACTAACCTATCCAGTAATATTTACTGGGAACTACTGAGATTTTCATCCGAGTAGTCCACAGTGGTCACTGCGCGTGCAATCTAGTGAAAATGTCATGCCCCGTCTGTTCGCAGGGAATAAAGAGACTTTGTGCCTTAGCTAACGTACTTTGCCGGTGTCTGTATGACAAATATTCGCACCTGCACGGCTATCACAAGACGGCCGCGACATACTCTCTTTCCAAGTGGTATAGAGAGAGACGGATAGTGCGAGAGAGCTCGAGAGTATGTCGCGGCCGTCTTGTGATACCCGTGCAGGAAGCTAAGATATATTTATATATATATAAATTCGAGCAGGTTTATTTACTTTCAAGGTTGTTTATAAGCTGGTGGCGCCAGTGGCGCCACCAACACGGCGGTATCACCAGCGACGGTGTGCCCTTAGCTTTACGTAAGGTGTCTGCAAAAACCTGGCAAGCACAAAGTGAATTAATTTACTATGTAGTATTACAGGATGAACGGATTGTTTGGGTTACAGTAGTGTTAAAACTAGGAGTAGTCTACTTTTAGGAAATAATCGCGAATGATATGAGAGGTGTTGAATAATTGCTTAAGATTTGACTTAATGCTGGAAGGGCCTGTAGCTTTGTGCACAGGCTAATATTATTTTATTTATGAAACAAATCGTCGTCATTCTAAATGGCAAGATGTCAAACATATAATGCCTACCCACATTTCAAATTGTGTGACTGGCAATTTAATTGAGTTTGCTATGTTTAATTAAATATTAGTGTATCCTGAAACTAGTTTGAGATGGAGACTTAATGGTCGCCATGACTATAAAACTAAAATAGAGCGAGTAAAACGTTTTTCATACAAATTCTCTAATTGCTTAATTTTTTTCTATTATATTGTATATATAATTACAGCCACAGAATAGTAGTTTATGTGATTGTACATAATGAAGGGCATTAAACAAGAGTGTGGGTTTACATACACTGCTTTATCTATCCACATATCATAAGCCTCCATGATGCGTTCAGGAGCCGCATATTAAAACCGGCATCGCGGCGTTGTTTTCTGGCAGCTGACTTTTTTTTTTTTTATTTAGAGACAAACTAGAGTCAGCTCTAACTATCATATCGTTCGATATCTTACTTACGTGCGATATTTGTCAAATTTGTTTGCAACTTGACAATTCATTTCGAACTAAACGTCATCTCGACTGATATTAGAATAGAGGTCAAATCAAATTTCTTTGTTTTTCAGAGATGTTCTAAATTTAAATGAAATAATATTATCGAAATCGATGTTTGTTTTTATGGTGGTCATAATGTGCGGTTTTTGAACGCATCATGGAGGGTTTATGATATTTGGATAGATAAACTAGTTTCTGATCTCGATATGGCGGATCTCATGGTATAAATAAAAAGTTTCAGGTTATTCCAGTATGCCGTTTTAAAATGAGAACTACATTTGTATGGAAAGTCGACTTGAGCCGATCGTGCTGGCGACTCTTAAATTAAACTTTAATCTTATGTTATGGCCAATTTGAACGTGTGATTTAATTTTTACTTTGTAATATTCTTAAGTGGTGTACATACACACAATTTATAAAAGGAGTCGGTAAGAATCTCGCTCCTGCGGCTCTAGTTGCCATTGCCACCACATTCCAGGGGATACTGTAAATTGTTCTTATCTCTTATTAACAATATTTGTTCGAGATAACCGGTATACTGTAATGATAGGTCCACTGAGACACTCGCGCGATATTATGGAGTCCGGTGTTAAAATATCCCGACATGTCTGTCAAACTTTGACATTGCCATTAAACTATCCGACGTCGATCGTTCACGTTCGACTCTTCTTGAAATACCTTCACCTTAACTTATTAGGGCTTGTTGTCCAGTCAAGGAATTTAATTCTCTACCCATTTCGTTGAAATGTCGTTAGACATTCGCAATGCAATAAGGTCGAAAATTCTATTTCAGTAATAGTATTGAAATGTCAATGATGCGTAATATTTGTCACTTCAAATTACAAATATCCGCTTTGCGAAAAGTTATCATTTGCTTTTCTACTCGTACATGTGTCATGTGACCTAAATATTTTTCTAGTTCGAACGACTTATTGTAAGTGATTGACTAAACTAAAACATCGACAGTCCTGTTATCGATAAGTACCACTTCAACGTCATAGAGGTTGCCCGCGACTTCGTCCGCGTATAACATGTCATCGTCTAAAAGTTTGTTTATGGAATGAATTAAAAAAAATCATTGAAATTAGTTTTGAGCCTAGTCTTTTAGTAAACAGTCTAAAACCGAAGTTACAAATCTCTTACTTTCAAAATGGCGTGCTCTCTATACACACTTAGAACCCTCTTTGAACCCTCATAGTAAACAGGCTGAAACCGAAGTTTTCAGCCTGTTTCTTACTTTAAAAATGTCTTGCTCTAAATTATACAAACTTCGAACCCCGTTTTAACCTTCTTAGGCGATAAATAAAAAAAACGCTGAAATAAGTTTTGTATAGTATTTTAGCATCTTTGTTTTGTTTAAAACAGAAGTTAAAAATCCCTTACTTTAAAAATGTCTTGCTCTAAATTATACAAACTTCGAACCCCGTTTTAACCTTCTTAGGCGATAAATAAAAAAAACGCTGAAATAAGTTTTGTATAGTATTTTAGCATCTTTGTTTTGTTTAAAACAGAAGTTAAAAATCCCTTACTTTAAAAATGTCTTGCTCTAAATTATACAAACTTCGAACCCCGTTTTAACCTTCTTAGGCGATAAATAAAAAAAAACGCTGAAATAAGTTTTGTATAGTATTTTAGCATCTTTGTTTTGTTTAACACAATACAATATACACGATTGTGATTATTTTATTTAGTGTCTACAGTGTTTTAAGAAAATACGGATGTCGGATAGATCGAAAATAGGGGTATTTTCGATCTATCCGACATCCGTATTTTCTTTTAAACCACGAACTTCAGAATTCAAAAATATTCGGGTATCTCTTATCTCTATCGCACTAACATTA
The DNA here is from genome assembly GCA_963854355.1 of Epinotia brunnichana. Taxonomy (NCBI): domain Eukaryota; kingdom Metazoa; phylum Arthropoda; class Insecta; order Lepidoptera; family Tortricidae; genus Epinotia; species Epinotia brunnichana. Next base: position 19,645,703 of record OY977936.1, on the reverse strand, counting down.
CTCGAGTGAGAGGAATGCAGATATACGAACTTCGAGTTTTGGTTTGCGTGGTTTGGCTGAATGCGCAAAGAGAGCGCGCGCGTGCCATTAAAAAAAAACATATGTGTTACTTATATTGTTCGAATTTCTTGATACATTTATTGAAATTACGCCTTAAAACGTCATTTGCGCATATAAATTCTCATATCAGAATCGATTAATTTCTTATGCTTTACCTCTTGGTATGTGATTCGTGAAGGTCTATCGGAGACGGGATTTAAATTATTAATAGGTGAAATTAAGGAAAAGCAATTCCGCCATTTTGACGTTTCATAAAGCTGACGTGGCGGCTGACGATGTGGCGGCGATATACTTTAAGAATAATAAATGAAAAAATAATGAAGTCGTATATTTCGGAAAATTTATTATTTGTCGCAGTCGGATAAAAACTATCCTAAGTCGCAGCTAGAATAATAATGTACCTATATAAAATGTTTCATATTTTTCCGTTCATGGGATGCTGAGAACATTCATAGTGATTCGTGAAGGTCTATCGGAGACGGGATTTAAATTATTAATAGGTGAAATTAAGGAAAAGCAATTCCGCCATTTTGACGTTTCATAAAGCTGACGTGGCGGCTGACGATGTGGCGGCGATATACTTTAAGAATAATAAATGAAAAAATAATGAAGTCGTATTTCGGAAAATTTATTATTTGTCGCAGTCGGATAAAAACTATCCTAAGTCGCAGCTAGAATAATAATGTACCTATATAAAATGTTTCATATTTTTCCGTTCATGGGATGCTGAGAACATTCATAGTGATTCGTGAAGGTCTATCGGAGACGGGATTTAAATTATTAATAGGTGAAATTAAGGAAAAGCAATTCCGCCATTTTGACGTTTCATAAAGCTGACGTGGCGGCTGACGATGTGGCGGCGATATACTTTAAGAATAATAAATGAAAAATTAATGAAGTCGTATATTTCGGAAAATTTATTATTTTTCGCAGTCGGATAAAAACTATCCTAAGTTGCAGCTAGAATAATAATGTACCTATATAAAATGTTTCATATTTTTCCGTTCATGGGATGCTGAGAACATTCGTAACACATAAAGCTAAGTTTCAAACTGGCTGATTCTTTTTTTAATTTAGAGATTTATTATAAGTGGAGATAATAGGGTGTGTTAGAAAATAGATAATAATAACAAATTAATCAATTTATTTATATTTTGCATATTTCAGAAAACAATTTAGAATACTTTCGTAACCTTCTTTCTTCGTGTCACTGAATTAATTATCCCATAAGTCATTCCATAACACACACACCCACCGAAACTGTCTTTCAAATCGACGCAGAATGTCACAACATGTAGTTTTTCCCAAACCCATTTTTGGTCCCAAAACAAATTCAATTTGTACAAGATCGGTGCACGCGGCGTCTAGGTAGGTAGCCGATATACCTAAGTTTGTTGTTGTATGTATGTGCGTCTTGTCGTTGAAGTAGTATGTACTTATGGATAACAGGATTGTCGATATTTTTGTTGTGGCAAGCACTATACAAATGTTGTTCCTGCTTGAAAAATATCTAGGTATAGCATGTGTCAGTCAATCGAGAAAATTGTAAAATATATTTACGTTATTAATTTGAAAAATAAAATGCTTGCCGCTAACCGTGAACTATTAAGAGCTCAAATAGTGGAGTTAAACCAGGAAGGAATAGGGATTCATGAGATAACCGTTTAAAAGTTCAGTTCACCTTGTCACGTAGTTGCGATATGTCAAAGTAACGTCTTGCTCTAGCTAGCTCTTAAGGTGACAGTTTACTATACTATATTGAACCTTAGGTAGGAATTAAATTCCTTGACTGTACCTATTAACGTTTTGAAATGTTTACGATTACTGAAATAAGCGGTTTAAGAACCAATAATAAGTAAAAATATTCTTTATTGCACACCTCACACAAACGAAACAGTAGGACATGTAGGTAGAAGTAGACAACATGCGGCCTTATCGCTAAAGAGCGACCTCTTCCAGACAACCTTTGGGTAACGGAGAAAGAGATCAAATTAGATAATGCAGTAGGTGGTAGAACTGGTAGAGATCATTATGAACCAAAAACTTAAAAAAAATGATGATGGGAAAAGATAAACAGATGCCTTAAGGGGATTACATACGCCAATGACCTTCGATCTGAATTCCTTAGTTATCTAATGCTTTTTGTAGCTTATCATATTAACAACATCAGCTTTAAGCAATATAATATCCCAGATTTACTTCAAACATCACTGTCTTCGAGATATTTGGCATCAAAGTTGAACAGTTTTAGAGCAAAAAATAGGTTTTCTGGCCATAACTTTTGTGTTAATTAGTTTAAAATCAAAACCGTACACACGTTTATAGAGACATTAGAGACGAACCCAAATATGTAGATTTCGTATATGTTAGATCTTTCACAGCAATCTTATAACAAAAAAGTGTTTTTTGAGACAATGTTTAAAAAATCATAAATAAATCATTATGCAGTTTTTTTTTAAATATGTTACACCAAAATGGAGATTATAAATTGAAGAATCGATAGCCGTTTGCCTTATAATTCTATCTGTAGTGCAAAAGTATTTGTATCAATTCAAACCTAGTCAAAAATCGATGAAAACCTCGGGTAGGTAGCCCCTTAAGTAAATTAGTGGCACATGTTTTTCCTTTTTTTCAAAATAAATTGTACTTAAAATGTACACAGAATGAGTCAGATTGGTTCGGTAGGTAAAAGGTAAGTACCTCGACTATGCATGTGAAAGACCAACCTAAGCCTTCAAGTGTAAACGAGCTGGCGATTAAGAGGCTGACAAGACCAAATTTGTTGAAATTGATAATATTTAAGCAGTTGTTTAAGAAAAACTATTTGTTCTAGCACATCAAAAAAAATTAAAGTTAATATTCATCATATTTCCAAGACCGTAGACGGACTCGAAACATAATTGGATGAAATCGGCTCTATAGAAAATAATTGCAAAGATTGGTCTTAAAATCATCTTAAACGGTTCTATGTCCTTATTTTTTTGACGTATGGGTCTGCAATTTAAAACATGAAGTCCACATATTCATACCTAAACCGCTGACGAGCCATATTTCACAAATAATCCACATTTTTATTTATTTAAATTTTTATTCATTATTTTCGTCTAAAACCTGGCCGCTCAAGTAACACTCGCTCTCGTTTACTCCGATACAAATAGACAGTGTGCGCGTTTTTGGTGTTGACAGAGATTCAGTAAATATTATAAGCAGAAACGTGTTGTTGAAGCGTTATGCCGATCATATCAACCTGCATTAGTATTATTTAGTATGCTGTTTTTGCATCAGCTTTAGTTGAAGTGGTAGTTCCCAGTAGTCAACATTCTTCAGGTAGATAATAGTTGTAATTGTATGGAATTTATAGAACTGTTGGTAGTAGGTACTTTATGAAATAAGTATACCTACATATATTTTGTCTAGGTTGTGTTGTGTGACACACACTCATAGCGTTATTCCCGGTTGTGCCAATTGTTACATTTTACATGATTTTTCATGTATTCGGGGGATCGAAGTTACTTTTAATCACCAGATTATCGGACCTTACAAAGATACGTACTCTACACATGATGATAAATTAGTTGTACATTAAAACAATTAGAAAATCGCTCATGTCCTACGAACTCGAGCCCATTCCACGAGCTCGAAAGCAATTACCTAACATCACGGAGGCGTAGCCCAACATTCTACAGCCTGCCAAACATGCACGCCAGTAAATACCAAAAAGGTCATATTCCTCCGATTACGTTTATCCACATTAATGACGACTATAGAGCAATAAAGCAACACTATGTAGCAGTGTTGGGCAAAACGTAATTGAATTACTAATTAATAATTACAATTACAAAAAGTAATTGCAATTATAAATTATAATTACAGGAAAAATGAAATTGTAATTATAAGTTTCAATTACAATTACAAAATGTAATTATTAATTGAATTATTAATTACATTTTGCAATTAATTACTTATTAAATTACAAATTACTTTTGTTTTATTAAGAGTGTATGAGTGTAATAACTTTGTTTTCGAAGAGCTTTGCAAGGTTTAGCTTGAAATGAAAAAAAAAATGATACGTGTTGTATGCAACTAATTTTACATTTTTATATCTGTCCGGTCTAACCTAACAACAGTATTAGTTTTTTGGTTCAGTCAATTCAAATAAATATAAATATAGGTACACACATTTATTGTTTTGATTATTACATCATTGCAATCAGACCAAGTAAACACGTATGCTTCTCATTGTTTATAAAAAAAGTTGTCTTAAAGTAATTTAGTAATTTAATTTACAAATAAATGTAATTACAATTACAAATTACAAAGTAATTTCAATTGCATGAAATTTTAATTACCTACATTCAATTTAATTAACGTAATTGAATTAATAATTGTGTAATTTGTAATTAATTTACAAAAAGTAATTAATTACGCCCAACACTGCTATGTAGTGAATGTAAATTTTTGCCGCGGGTCGATGCCCTTCTTTTGACCATAGAGCAAAAGTTAACAGAGCGAGACCATAAATCATCAAGGCTTGTGATGTTTTTGACGCTTCGATGAATTTTGACTGTTGGTTTTGCAATTGAAAAAGGATATACTCGTAATGGTAATTTTACACTTAAATTACCATTGCTGCCCAAGAAACAATAATGTAGGTTTTTTGTGACCTTTTAGTTATTCCAATTGGGCTTGGAGACTTGCGTTTTAGTTAAAACAAAACACTAATTACTACACAATGAGTGGTTCACTCATCGTTGATATTATATAATTTTACATTTCAAAACAAAGTCGAGACGATGGAATGGAAGGACCAAAAGTCAACTTCGAACCGGTTTTATGCCCTCTAACAGTAAAAGAATTCGCGATGCGATGTATATCAATCAGATCTTAAAGATATGCCCCAACCTTGATATTTAGTTATAAAACTACTTTGAACAAAGTGCCATTGTTGCACAATAATCGTAACTATTCTGTGGAATATAATATGAGTCTACCTCCATTCTATACAACGCGTCTGGTGCAATCGGTGTCAAATGACATTATTGATAGTATTGATAGGAGTTATCGTTTCGAAAATCAAGGCGTAGAGAAATGGAAAATGAGTATTATCATTATTTGTCATCGCCATCAGTGTTTTTTTGCTTAATGCACACTGGCGCGGCCTGCGGTGGCGGACCATAGTAAACTTGACAGCTAATGCCAAGTTTACTATTGTCCGCCGCGGCCAGACCGCGCCAGTCTGTGAGAGGCCTAAAGCCTCTCACAGACTGACGCGGCCTGCGGTGGAGGGTCAATAGTAAATGTGACAATAACTGTCAAGTTTACGATTGACCGCCACCGCAGGCCGCGCCAGTTTGATTCAGACCATAAATGCAGACTTTTCCCATCGTTTGCCGCCGGGTTTATAGTCAAGATGTTTTAGGAATGTCTTCCCAATACACCGTTAGCTACTTACATGTAAAAATATTGTCACTAACATAGTCTACATACTAAAATGAAATTTATACTCGCTTAAAATAATAAAGATATTGTGATTCTGCTTTACACATAAAGAGCAGTCTTATGTAATCTTTAATTGATGTATTTTGTTGTTATTGACAAATGTTTCCATTTGCAACGGAGAGAGAAACTTAACCTTGTATGTCAAACAGAGCAATTATGTGTGTCCGGCAATAAACAGTTTTATTATATCTAATTAAAATGATAAACTACATAATTTCATTTCATAGTTAACCGAAGATAACCTTTACTGATACACCGTACGGTACTGGACGGATTCTACATTAATTGATATTTACAGATTGTAAACAAATTCATAGCCCTCCGAATCGCCAAACTAAAGTGGCAGTGGGCGGGGCACATTGCACGTAGAACCGATGGCCGTTGGGGCGGAAAGGTTCTCGAGTGGCGACCACGTAGGTACCGGAAGGCGCGGCGTGGGTAGGCCCCCCCACAAGGTGGACTGATGACCTGGTAAAGGTTGCGGGAGTCCGCTGGATGCGGGCGGCGCAGGACCGATCACTTTGGCACTCTTTGGGGGAGGCCGATGTCCAGCAGTGTACGTCTGATATGATGATGATGATAATAAAACAAATACATAAACTGGAAGATGTATTACGATTCCGTAATAATTGATCAGCCGTCTCTTTGCTATTCTAATACGACATTACCGCTAATTAACATTGTTGCATTTGGATGTATGTACGCGAGTTTGAATGCAATGGGCAGAAACGACATCAATCTAAGTCCGAGTAATCACCATACCTCTTCTAATATTGGATAGATACCTAATTAACAGAAACAGTTAACCGTGATACATATTAACATTTACGTACATTATACATATATTATGATGTGTGTAGTTAACGACGTTGACTAAGGTTTCGTAACGAAGCTGTACATTTATTCTTCATTTCTCCCATTTAATGATACCGAGTTCTAACTTCGAGTTAGTGGTTTAACCCACCTAGGTTCCTAAATTAAACTCCCTTAACAACTCCTATGCAAATCAATTATCCGGAATTTACGGGCATGTCTTCGTATTAGTAAAACTGGTCGTTAACATAGTATACTGCAAAAGATAATTGTATGTCTGCCTGTGTCATAGTCATAACTGTTAAACTTAGTGCCGACCGGTTTCCTAGTAAAATATTTAGCATACGATAATTTCAATTTTATCATCAACTAGCGACCCGCCCCGGCTTCGCACGGGTTTATATGTATAATACATGCACGTATGGTTTGTATTATACATATAAACCTTCCTCTTGAATCACTCTAACTATATTTAAAAAAACCGCATCAAAATCCGTTGCGTAGTTTTAAAGATCTAAGCATACATAGGGACAGACAGACAGACAGACAGCGGGAAGCGAGTTTGGTTTATAGTATGTATTGATAAGACTTTTCAGTAAAGATTTGAGTCTAGTAACTTTTAGAATTAGGTATGTGCCTATTAGGTAGGTACAGTCAAGGAACTTAATTCCCTACCCATTTCTTTAAAATGTCGTTAGACATTCGCAATGCAATAAGGTCGAAATTTATATTTTGTAATAGTATTGAAATGTCAATACGTATTATTTGTCACTTCACATTACAGATAACCTCTTTGCGAAAAGTTCACATTAGCTTTTTTTCTACATTTGTCATGTGTCAATGTCAATCGAGACAATTGTAAAATAAATTTCACGTTATTCATTTGAAAAATAAAATGCTTTCCGCTAACCGCAAACTATTAAGAGCTCAAATAGTGGAGTTACACCAGGAAAGAATAGGGATTCATGAGATAACACGTTGAAAAGTTCAGTTCACCACAGTTCACCATGTCAACGTAGTTAATCTGTTGCCTAGTTACTAACAAAACACAATACATGCGATATGTCAATGTAACGCCGCCGTGCTCTAGCTAGCTCTTATGGTGACGGTTTGCTATACGATATTGAACCTTAGGTGGGTTGGAAATTAAATTCCTTGACTGTACCTACACAGCGTAAGAAGTCTTCAGTCGAACAATAACTAATTGGAAATGTTACTATAAAAACGAATTATTATTTGCATTGTAAAACAAGAAGAGTACCGCAATCTGTAGTGTTTGGAAGTTGTTTAACATTTTCTTTACAAATGCTACCTGTTAAGGCGTAAGTACCTGCCGTTATTGGTACTATTTTATGAGCATGTCCATAAATATGGAATAATACATATGTTAACTTGTCTATATACACTTTGTTTATGAACTGAACGTCGATTAGGACAGCCCATAGCAAGTAACAGCAGACGGCTACGAGTTATTAAACTTAAACCGAAGACCAAGATTGTAATGCAGATTACTTATTGTGGGCGTCTTTATTTCGTCTGAAACCTACTTGTTATTGCTTTTCGATACTGTTGACTCTATAAAAAGCGGCAAAGTGCGAGTCGGACTCGCACATGAAGGGTTCCGTGAAATAAATTGCGGTTTACGATTTATGACGTATTAAAAAAAACTACTTATTAGATCTCTTTCAAACCAATTTTCGGTGGAAGTTTACATGGTAATGTACATCATATATTTTTTTTAGTTTTATCATTCTCTTATTTTAGAAGTTACAGGGGGGGGGACACACATTTTACCACTTTGGAAGTGTCTCTCGCGCAAACTATTCAGTTTAGAAAAAAATGATGTTAGAAACCTCAATATCATTTTTGAAGACCTATCCATAGATACCCCAGACGTATGGGTTTGAAGAAAAAAATTTTTTGAGTTTCGGTTCTGAGTACCCCTAAAACTTAATGTTTTTTTTCGATTTGTGTGTGAAAATCTTAATGCGGTTTACAGAATACATCTACTTACCAAGTTTCAACAGTATAGCTCTTATAGTTTCGGAAAAAAGTGGCTGTGACATACGGACGGACAGACAGACAGACAGACGGACGGACATGACGAATCTATAAGGGTTCCGTTTTTTGCCATTTGGCTACGGAACCCTAAAAAGCTATCGACATGGTGTGTTTTACCAACTACTCGCTGACCGTACAAATGTTTCCTAGTTGGCTTGACCGACATCTAGATGCGTATCTCTAAGCGTTGACATTACCAACATTCCCTTACAGTATAGCCACCAATTACCGAAATCAACCATATCAGATTGGGCCAGATTAAACTTTTATATCCCAGATACTTCTACACGTCTAAATGAAGGAGCCGGGTTAGAATAGTTCGAAACACAATGAGTTTAGAACTATTCTGGAATGGTCAAATATTACGGAAAAGCAAACACGGTGGTGTAATTTAAAACGGCTGAAGGCGTGTAATCATGATGCATTGTGGAGTACGAATTTAGTCTGACAAAAAGCTGGCCAGTCCGTTACAACGCGGCTTCCGTAATGTAACCAAACAAAATAACCGTGCCACTTGCATTCTTATTGCTTCCATCTTTTTGATTAACTCGTACTACAAAGTCAGGTCATTACGCTTTTTGCTCGTTTTGCAAAGGTCAAACGAGCAAAGGGCAATTTAATCAGATTCAATTTTGCAAATCCCATTTTTAATATGTAACTGACACGAAATTTGCATTTCTGATTGAATTAACATGAAATCTGCGAAACAATATGTCAGAATCTCGTAATAGCCATCATTCATGCAAATCATTTGGGCAATTGATCTACTTAATGACGGTTACTGATGGCTGATGATCTCAATTAATTCGTCATCTGCCACAGTTACGCAACGTGGCAGACAATGAAATATTCAAGATTTTTTAAACAATCGTTTGTATGCGTGGTCCGTTTTGCCATGATGCAAGCCGGTGGCAAAACGCCCGGAGCCGGCATTGCCTCAGAACCCTTTCGATCACTATCTTGCTCGTGTATTTTGTCATATCTGGTTAGATTTACAGCAGTGTGTGATGTTTGACATTGTGTCTAATTCGTACCGATGAATATTAGGCGGGTGCAATAGACCGAGAAACTGTTGTCTTGCATTGTGGTTTTGACGCATTCTTATGTTTACTTATCTGATTCTTTGTCATTATCATGAACGCGACACTTACTAACGTACCTACTTCTTTTCCGATTGTCAGATGATATCTGACAGATAAGGTTAGCCGTTTTTGTCACTTGTAAGAAAATGTTTTTATGTTTATGAAATGTAGATTCAGTCTTAAATATAAGTTAATCTAGGCTTATCGTGTTCCTGGTTTCTTTTATTATTGAAGTTTCTTTTTTAACTCTGTTCAGTTTAATTGCTAGTTTCAACACCGCCTAATGTGGCATGTTCAACGTACTTTAAAGCGGACTCTGGTTGTTTCACTTCGTTAAGACCATTGTCTACGGCTATTTATTGGGCTGTACGCATTGTATTATGTCGCAAGCTTGATTTTCAATTGATACTTCCTAGTTTGGTATACGGGGGCATTAAATAAGCCAAACAGGCCGCGCTGAGTATTAAGGGCAACTATGTACCTACCTACGTGTAATTCAAAGCGCTACATACAAAGACGTAGTGTACTATATGACGGAAGTTTCGGTCTTTTATTTATGAATGATAATCTAGGAAATAATGCTATGATAACTTATGACGTTACTTGCAATAGTTGTAATACATTCTCACTATTTTTCGTTAAACCTTCGCGTGTCGTCAAATTAATACTACTACTAAATAATCTACCTATATTTACTACAAATAGGTAAGGATAGTTTTCATATTCCAAATAGCTAAACCGTTTAGCATATGCTATATGCTTATGGATACTCAACAGATATGTTTTACATACGCCGTGCTGCGCAGTCGTATAACATCGCAATAAAAATTGTATATCTTCAGACTCCTCCATAATGCCACATCCAGTAGATGGTACATTGCAAGCCGAAATAAATAGGTACTTATTAAACTAAGTACCTTCTTAGTAAGTACGTCAAAAATCGAATGACACCTGTTTTACTTACATTGTATTTAACGATATATTGTTACAAAGTCAGTTTAATCATTAATAATTGGTTCATGCAATCTTAAAGTAGGTAGTTGACGCTTTATATATGTACATCGGACAAAAACACAATCAGCGGGAAATATAGTCACTTGCACACGTAGGCACAGTACATTATAATAATTTGCTTTAAAAACAAAGTTTAAACCGACTTCAATACAGTACTTCGCCAAGCCACATAGGTACATGAACATTTCCACATTTCCTTTCCAATTTACCACATGCACTGCTTTCCGAGAGCAAATGCGTTGATTTGACGAACTTAACATCTTTGAGGAGTTCCATAAGTCAGCTGTGATCTTCATCATCAGTTCCACCAAAATTGCGATTTCCGAAGGTAAATACACGAATTATAATAGAAAATACCGAAATCACTACATGCGTGCCTATAAAGTTTGAGGGTTGCCCTCAATTTCCCTGGGATCCCATCATCAGTTCCTGATTTGGTGACAATGGGGCCACCTTCTTCTTCTTTCTTTCGAATAAAAAAAATTTTTGGAAATCGTTCCACAATTGACGGAGAAATCGGCGAACATACATAAAAAAAAAGTGGAACATTTAACCTCCTCCTTTTTTGAAGTCGGTTAAAAATACAATATGAATGTATTTTGTTTTCGGCGTAACTTTTGGCTACGTTTGACGATGTAAAAACTTGATTGGGGTTTTTCGCCAGCTCAGTTTCTGTCACTCAGTCGTTCTTTTTATGGAAAATATGTGCCGTTTCAGCATTTTTAGGGTTCCGTAGCCAAATGGCCAAAAACGGAACCCTTATAGATTCGTCATGTCTGTCTGTCTGTCTGTACGTCCGTCCGTCCGTATGTCACAGCCACTTTTTTCCGAAACTATAAGAGCTATACTGTTGAAACTTGGTAAGTAGATGTATTCTGTAAACCGCATTAAGGTGGTTCGATTGCCATACAAAACGTTATTTGACATTCGCAGGCTAGCGGCGTGATATTTTAAGAAACTTATGTAACAAACTTTCATCAATTGGCTTCCCATTTGCGCCAAATTCCCCCTTTCCTAGAATAAACTTGTATTAACTAGATTAATTTGAGAAATTGGTTTGGGACGTGATATTTTGGGAAAACTATTTTTCTCAAATTATTCAAGTTTATATAAGTTTATTCTAGGAAAGGGGGAATTTGGCGCAAATGGGAAGCCAATTGATGAAAGTTTGTTACATAAGGTTCTTAAAATATCACGCCGTTAGCCTGCGAATGTCAAATAACGTTTTGTATGGCAATCGAACCACCTTAAGATTTTCACACAAAAATAGAAAAAAAAAACAATAAATTTTGGGGGTTCCCCATACATAGAACTGAAACTCAAGATATTGAGGTTACTAACATCATTTTATTCTAAACTGAATAGTTTGCGCGAGAGACACTTCCAAAGTGGTAAAATGTGTGTCCCCCCCCTGTAACTTCTAAAATAAGAGAATAATATGATGTAAACTTCCAACGAAAATTGGTTTGAATGAGATCTAGTAGTTTTTTTTAACACGTCATTAATCGTAAAAAGCAATTTATGTAACGGAACCCTTCATGTGAGAGTCCGACTCGCACTTGGCCGCTTTTTTCAAACAAACAGTGATTGGATGTGACAATCCAAATTCGACGATATTACAATGCTTTTGAGCTTAAAATACGTTAAATTCTTTTCGGTTTTGAATCGATGTTCTTGTTTACACACGTGCGGCTGCAGGCGCTGCAGCCCGTTATGCAGAAAGCATTTTGTTGTTTTACATCCATATTTGGTAATCCATTTCAAACTTCGAAGTAGTAACTGCCAAATATTTCACACATTTTTTGCTGATAACAATAACCTTGAAAATATGTTATTTTATTTCGATATTGCTTTACCTTTATAATATCAAAATCAATACCATTTTTGTAAGATATTTCGTATGCCAGTGCAAATTACAAGCCAATTCGCATCTTATCAGCTGCTACTCGTGTCAAAATTGTTGTTGTTAGCGTCTTTATCTTCATTGCACGTTATATTATTAATTTTATTGTGATAATAAAATGTGTCAATTTGTTTTGGCTTTATTTATGTTTATTATTGAAATACTTGCCTCATTTAGTTAAGACATGTGTGTATGAATTTAGAAGCGACTTCAAATTATCAATCAATACTAACCACTTGGAAAATACCATACTTTGTTTTGTGTTTAATTCCGTAACAGCTTGGATCCCATATTAAGTAGTTTAAGTACCTTATCAAGTATCTTTCATTGAACACCAGCTTCAGACAAAATATTGACTTTATGTAGAGATACAAATAATGAGCGCAGCTTTCATGTTCGAACTCAAAATAGGTGATACGTAAGTGAGACTGTAGCACATAAAATAAGGAAATATATGAACATATTTCACACAACGTTAGCTGTTTCGTGCGCTGTCAGTTAATTTAAGTTTCGATAAACGATAATAACTGTGTACCTACATTGTATGACTTGACTAATGCTTTACATTATTTGACAAAACGGCGTAACAACGAGTTTAAAGATAAAGTCACAAAGAAAGTAAATAAAACTAAAAATGCATATTATTATGACAACCGCGAACATACAACACGAAGTAGAAAAGATAGCGATCGTGAAAAATTTCACCGCATGCGGGGCCCACGGACCCGGAACTTTCTACCAAAAACTTATTCAACAAATAAAAGTAAAAGTTAATAATTGCATACAAACCAAACTGGATGGTCGTGTTGCAGACGGTAGGGGGCGTGCCGAAGGGCCCGAATTCGAAACTATCGAAGGTATAGACCACTTTCAATAGGAACTTGTAGAACTATAATTTATGCGGATACATGCTGTTATGCGCGTGAGAGTATTTTTAACAAGGTTTTGGCCCTCAACTACAATGTTAAGTGTTTGGGTTCTGATGAGAACAGCTTGTACATGTACGCAGCACAGTATGAAAAGCAATGAATGTGTTGAGAACCGTACAAGGCATTATTGGCACCTTTGACCGTTTATTAATATTCAACTGTAAAAAGAGAGTGACGAAAATGTAATCAAGATAAGTATTTTGTTGTGAGTACTTAAAACGGTACCTATTAACTTTAAAACATACAACATACCTATACGTGCTGTCTCTGGATAAAATTACGTTCAAGACATAACGACTTTATTTTGCCCAACCCATTATATTGGAATATATTCCAAACGATCTACCGTCTTGAACTTTTGATGAACGAATCTCTTTTGGCACTAGAGAATTTCTTGCCATCCAAGGGCCCCAAAATCGATCCATCAAAACACGCCGTGGCCCGACAAAAACAGAACCGGCTCTTCGGAGCAACAGCCGGCATGCGGCCTACACCCAAGGTCGTCGGTGTACCGCTTTACAATATTCTTATTCTTTTTTGTACCACCTTTCTTCATCGCTGCATCCAAAACGTCTTTAGCAACTGCATTGTCCTTATATTATTTAACCTTATCTGTATTTTGCTTGAGTTTGGGTTCGATTGTATGTGCCCTGGAATTCCTAAGGTCGGGCCATGTGTTATGCTTTTTTTGCCAAAGTTGTTTTGTTCATGGTCCAAAATGATAGGTTCAATCTCTCGCAATTTTTTGCTTTCGCGTTGTCTGTATCTTGATGCTCAAGTGCAATTTCAATTTGCTATATATTTGTTTTCCCAATTGCGGCATTATTTGTGTTTATTTTATCTGCATAATGTGTAGCTAGATCGTAAATATTATCATCCCTTATTGGTAGTTTTGACACATTGTGTGAAGATTTCTTATACCTTTGATATGACCAAGGTTTAATTTCTAGTCACTAGAATCTAGTGGTTCATTTACCTTACCTGTTATTTCTATGCCTCGGTCGCTTTTTTTGTTGAGTCAAAAGTATTGATCGATTATAATGTTATTAAGGTATCTGCGCAGGCAACAGGTAGTTATAAAACCAATTTAGGTATAGTTCAATCAAACGTCGTACCGCAGATATTTCCATCGATTCCAGTGATCGAACGTTTCCAGGAATATTGCCAAAGCGGCATATCGTGTGATAATATGTTAACTAGGATGATGTCTATCTATAAAATTAATACATTATGAATGAGTTGGGTAATGAGGTCATCTTTTGTGGAGTTTACGCTCGCTTAAACGAAATCTCAATTTCTTTACAGGGAAAAAATATTTACTTCATCTTGTTTTTGTTCACTCGCAAGCGCTACACACGATCAAATTAAGATCACCCTTTCGTTATACAATATCCTGGCCAAGCAGCTGTCGCAAGGCTCTGGTTTCGCCATTGGTATTGGATACCGGTACCGACCACGACGAGATACCAAATACCGATTGAGAGTTGAGACGACATGTGCCGCCATTTTAGGCACTTGGCACGCCTAGGCTAAGGGAAGTTTGAGTCAATGTTGGTTACAATTTCGTACGCCAGTCCAAACTATTGGTCCGTACATGGCGACAATGTTTACTTGCTGAACAATGTAGTATTTGTTTAATAAATGTTGATAAAATGTGGTTGAAAATTGTATAGTATAGGTCTTTATTTGATGTTGTTAATAATTGATAATACATTTTACCAGAAAGTAGGTACTAGTATGCAATGATATCGAGGAAAGAGCATAATTATGTATTATGGTATGGAACAAAGATTATGGCTCGCGCGTAGGTTATTTTCAAATGTAAATTTCGTAATTTATTTATGCAAATGTTTGAAAGCTTAGCGTTAATAAATATTTAGGTACAGAGGTTACATTTTACCACAGCTAACGTTGAGCCAACGTTTGTTAGTGGGCACTTTGATTCCATGTTTGTACATTGGCGCGTTCCTGCAAACATTATAATTATGCTGAAGTTTCGCAAGTTATTCGGAATGTAGGATACTTCTTTATTTGGCGTAGTTTAAAACCTGCTGCTAGTTGCTATGACATTCATCGTACTCGTAAATACGCCAATGACGTTTTCTTTGGCAATTGCTTTCTTTCGCAATTGTCGTTTTCTACCTAAACGTCTTATGTGTGGCAACGTTTACCAGAAATCATTGAAAAAAAAAACGCCGCGGTGCGTTTTTTTTTTCAATGATTTCTGGTACAAACTTTCATACACCATTCATGTCAGAGTATGTTTGTTTATCAGCGATAGCTTTTTATCACGCGTACCGATTTCGATTATTTATTTTTTATTTGAAAGAAGGGACTTTAAGGATGATCTGATAGGAATTTGAAGTTATAAAATTACATACAAAGTAAGTAAATTACAAATTTAATTAAGATATCATTTTTGAAAAATAAAAAAAAATACGCTAGATAGAGATATTGTTTTATTTTTCCTGTATTATTTATGTTACTCTTAATCATATGTAATTATTTCACAATTTTCGCTTTGTAAACTTCGGTGATAAGGGGGGGGGGGAGGGGGGGGGTTATTTTTTTCAACATTTTCCTTAATAAATCAGAATTTAACCACTGTAGAAAAAAAATAAAAACCGGTATAGAAAGTGCAACTCTAGCCCTTTCATATGATACCCCACTTGATCTAAATATTGAGTAAATACTAGACTTTGATTTTTTAACCCCCCTCATATTCGTCATTTAAACAGAAAATAAAAATGTTTATTTAATTTCCATACACGTGTCTTAACCCTTTTAACAGTTGTTCCAAATTTCAAATTGATAGATTAAGTAGTTCCTGAGATATTTAACGTTGTGACAGACGGACGGACAGACGGACAGAGTCGCACCCTAGGGGTTCCTTTTTTACCTTTTTAGTACGGAACCCTAAAAAGAAGGGTATAACACGCATCACATAAGTTTGAGTGTCTGGTGTTAGCGGTTAGGTTTGCGGGAGGCGACTTCAGGCTAACTTCAGAGACGAAAACTTACGTGGCGCGTATTTTAATAAACTGTTCCATTCATGTTTTTGGTTCTATAGAAAAATACACACTGAACTGTTGACAGTTGAATTTCAATTACTAAATTTGACCCAAGAAAGAAAAATAAAACAAACGGGGTGAGCTAAATAAAAGCTTGTAAAAAATACATTTATCTATCTCTCAGGGAACAAGAAAAAACTCTTACAGCTCAGGAGTATTAGGTTTTAAACATAAAATCCTCCATAACTAGCTGAAAATTGGTATACTGACGCTGAATTTGATAATTAAGAACTAGTTCTACTCGTAAACTCCCCAGTCCTCCACCGCTTGCGTTCCTAAAATAAAAGAACGATTTTTTTTGTTCTGGAACCTATCGTGTGTGGTATCAAATGGAAGGGCCGATTCTAATAATATATCACATCATAACATTTCAGTAATTTGTTTTTAATTAAAATAATTTTCAAAATATATTAAGTTTGGGCTCCTCCAAATACGATACAATTGTTCCTTTTTTTTATTGTAAAATATACCTCTAATGGTACCTTATATCCTCAATTCCTCATATGTAACCCCGAGAAAGCAATTTCGAAAATATTTACATTAAGTATATATATTTTTTTTATTTTGTCGTGAGGTAATAATATTAATTATCAAATACAGCTAATTATGAGGGATTCTTTGTATTTGGTCAATTTTAATCTAACACTCCTGGACTATTCATTATTTTCTAGTCAAAATAACGAGTAGAAGTTATTCAAACAAAACTATATAAAAAATACGGCGTTGGCTTCCATAGAATTGAAGTGAAACTATTAATCTATGCCGCTTTAGGCGAGTCGCAAATACCTACCCAGCAGTGCCAGAACCTACTTTGAGGGTTTTTGAAGGGGTTTTTCGTAAGGCTTTGCTTACCAAAGCCGATGCCCCTCAATACCCATTCATTTGGCTTTTAAAGCGCTACCCTTTCCAAGCGCTTAAAAAAAGCCTTTCGAAAGGGTATTTTATCATTTAGTGGTAGCCTCGTAAGGGAAACCCCTTCATACGGCTAAGTAAAATGAATGGGCTATTAAACGAACGACTTACCCGTTCAAAGGCTTTTTTCTGGGAAGGGGTGGACGGGTCCCTGCTTTAAAATGTATGTGTACTGAATAGTTAATCTCTTCCCTTCTAACCCCTTCAGTTAGAATATAAACGGTGAAGTACTAAAACCTACCTAGTTAAAGTAGTGTTACCAGTTTCCGGTTTTAACGACCATACTTAATTTTAATGATAAAATAATGTTTTAATTCGCTACCTCTTCCCGTGCTCTAATGTGATAAGCAAGATTTATTCAACAGGTATAAAACATTCATAATTCTCTCGGATATTATACCCAATAATTAATTCTTCAGTCGTCGCATGCAGAACTCCTTACTCTGGATAGAAACTGACTCTATTTCCTGTATTATTATAGACTAGCTGTTGCCCGCGACTTCGTCCGCGTAGAACTTTTTATCGTCTTAGAAAATGATTTCTCTCAATACAAAATTTGAACCCTCTTTTAGGGGATAATTAAAAAAAAAGTTGATGTTCATTTTCTAGTTTGTGAACAAACAGCCTAAAACCAAAGTTAAAAATCTCATACTTTAAAAATGCCTTGAAATACTCAAACTTTGAACCAATTTTAACACTCTTAGGGGATGAATTTGGAAAAACTCTGAAATCAGTTTTGTAGTCTTTTAACGTACAGAATAAGACCGAAGTTAAAAATCTCTTACTCACACTTTAAAATTTTATTGCTCGCCATTTAAAATTTGAACCCCCTTTTAAACCCCCTTAGAGGTTGAATTTTTCTAATCGCTGAAAGAACTTTTTTCGTAAACTTTTAAGTCTCTAGCTCAAAAAAAGTGTTGCCCATACAAAGCTTTCTTAACCCCCTTAGGGGTGGAATTTTCTAAAACTCTGAAAGTACTTTATTATTAATTTTAATAAGTAACATTTTGAATAGTTTTAAGTCTAGTAAAAAAAAAAGTTTTTCCCACACAACACTGGCTACCCTTCTTAAGGATCTTAAGGATCCCCTTAGGGATGGAGTTTTCTAAAACGCTGAAAGTTCTTTTTTAGTATTCTAATAAGTAATCTTTTTGCAAAGTTTTAAGTCTAACTCAAAAAAAAGTGTTGCCCATGCAAAGCTTGCTCTCCTTTTTAACCCTATTAGGGGTGGAATTTTCTAAAACGATTTGTGTTCTTTTTTTGTATTTTAATAAGTAATCTTTCTACAAAGTTTCAAGTCTCTAACTCAAAAACATAAACTTTCCCTGATAAAAACTTTGCACCCCTTTTTATCCCCCTTAGGGATAGGTTTTTTCAAAACGCTGAAAGTCTTTTTTTTTGTATTTTTATAAGTAATCTTTCTACAAAGTTTTAAGTGTCTAGCTCAGAAAAAGTGTTCCCCATACAAACCTTGCACCCTTTTTTAACCCCCTTAGGGAATGATTTTTGTAAAACGCCGAATGTAGTATTTTTCATGTTCTAATAAGTAATTTTTCGTCAAAATTTTAAGTCTCTATTAAAAAAAAATATGTTTTTCCCATACAAACTTTGCACCCTATTTTACAGGGTGTAAAATAGGGTGCAAAGTTTGTATGGGAAAAAGATATTTTTTTAAAGGGGTGAAATTTTCCAAAACGCTGAAAGTACTTTCTTTGTATTTAAATAATCTTTCTACAAAGTTTTAGGACTCTAGCTAAAAAAAATAGTTTCCCACATACAAACTTTGCACCCCTATTTTAGCCCCCTATTTTTAGGGGTAGAATTTTCTAAAACGCTGAAAGTACTTAATTTGTATTCTGATGACTAATCTTTCTACAAAGTTTTAAGTCTCTATTTAAAAAAAATATTGTTTCCCCCATACAAAATTTGCACCCCTATTTTACCCCCTTAGGGGTAGATTTTTTTAAAACACTGAATCTAGGTACTTTATTTGTATTCTAATGAATAATTTCTCTACAAAGTTTTAAGTCTCTATTTAAAAAAAAGTAGTTTTTCCCATACAAACTTTGCACTCTATTTTACCCCTTTAGGGGTAGAATTTTCTAAAACCCTGAAAGTTCTTTATTTGTATTCTAATGACTGATCTTTCTACAAAGTTTTAAGTCTCTATTTAAAAAAAAATGTTTCCCCCATACAAACCTTGCACCCCTATTTTACCCCCGTAGGGGTGGAATTTTCCAAAACGCTGAAAGTGTTTCATTTGTATTCTAATAACTAATTTTTCTACAAAGTTTAAGTCTATAGCTCAAAAAAAAAAGGTTCTCCCATACAAACTTTGCACCCCCATTTTACCCCCTTAGGGGTAGAATTTTCAAAAATCCCTTTTTATCCCTAGCCCACGTTATAAAAGCAACATACTGTGCAAAAATCAACTCTCTAAGATTAGTAGTTTCGGCTGTGCGTTGATGAGTGAGTGAGTGAGTGATTGAGTGAATAAGTCAGTCAGGACATAGGCATTTATTATGTATAAATAGATAGAAGATAATGAAACTCCCATTCAAATATCTCAAAAAATTATGAAGCTACATCCGTTTTAATGTCGCTTGATGAGAAAACGATGAGGGACTGTGACGTCAATATACTCGAGCGTCATAGTAAAAAACAATCGTTTCATATGAAGGTGCGTTTTGCGGAAAAGGGACAGAACATACCCCCTCTTAAAACTTTGGACTCTTATAACTTAATCATTACCTATATAACCTCTTGCTTTGTTTTTTTTCTCCATTTGACTATATTTATTTTTAATTCTTTTTCGAGAAAATACATTATGATTATTTACCATATTTTCGATTCCTGAGCTATAACCACGAACTTCGGAATTCGAAAATATTCGGGTATCTCTATCTCTATCGCACTAACCATACTCGAGTGACAGGGATGCAAATATATGAACATTGAGTATCGGTTTTCGTGGTAGCGCCGCAGGTACTTTGGCTGAATGCGCCGAGCGCGTGCCATTGTCATTCAAAAAAAACAAATTCGTGTTAATTAGATATTGTTCAAATTTGTTGATTTCATTTATTGAAATTACGACATAAAACGACATTTGCGCATATAAGTTCTCATATCAGAATCGAATATTTTTTTATGGTTTATATTTTAGCATTTGTCTCGTAAAGGTCTATCGTAGACGGGATTTAAATTATTAATAAGTGAAAGGCAAAGCAATTCGGCCATTTTGACGGTTCTTATAGCTGACAGTTGGAGCAGCGTTTGATTTCAATAAAAATAAATGAAAAATTAAATGAAGTCGTATATTTCGGAAAATTAATTAACTGTCGCAGTCGGATAAAAACTATCCTAAGTTGCAGCTAGAATAATAATGTACCTATATAAAATGTTTCATATTTTTCCGTTCATGGGATGCTGAGAACATTCGAACCGCGCAAAGCTTAGTTTCAAACTGGCTGATTCTTTTTTTAATTTAGAGATTTATTATAAGTGGAGATAACGCACGAGCACGCAATCATTTTAGTATTCATTGCTTTTTATGCGGGAAATTATGACGAGGTGTTATTTATTGCATGGAAGTTTACTTCAGTTTATATTTACTAAAATGATAACTACTGGATATCAAATTTAAATTTGATAGCGTAAAAGAATCGTTGACAAATCTAGGAAAAAAGATAATGTAAAATTACCGGTAGCATTATTCACAAAAAGCTCGGATTTATAATTTAGACCTAGAAAATAGGAATTAGTGTCATTACATTACTTAGTTGAATATTTATGTCAGGAAAACTTTTTTTTTACCACCTCTGTAACGTATCGGCCGAAATTGAAAAAGATAGACTCTATCTTCGCGAATCTCGAAGATAACTACGGCTCAGCCCCCGAACTCACTTGTCCATATATTCCATACATTCTAACCTCCACAACATTATACTAAAGCAAGTAACCTATATTTCCTATTAAATAAATTAACGAGACCTCGGGGAAGGGTCCCAAAACAGCGTCCGCACGCAACGGCTGTTCGAACCGAACTCCTTGAATGGGGAATGGATGAAAATTTTAGAAACGCCTGATTTTTTTTGGTGATAGGAATAACCTTCCTTAGCACCAGAAAAAAGTTGCAGACTTTTCAGATGCGTCAATTATTTTTGAAAAATATAAACAGTTTCCTCACTTACGTTTTGTACGTGGTTAGGACGGCGAATGAGACAATTTCCTTGATCCGTCTCATATTACATAAAAATATCATAAAAATCCGTGGTAAACTGACACTGGCAATGATATTGACAGCTGCAGCAGCTATATTGGTCATTGCCAGGGTCAGATATTTAAAATATTTTTTGTAATATGAGACGGATCAAGAAAAGTGTCTCATTCGCCGTCCTAACCACAAAACGTAAGTGAGGAAACTGTTTATATTTTTCAAAAATAATTGACGCAGCTGACAAGTCTGTAACTTTTTTCTGGTGCTAAGGAAGGTTATTCCTATCACCAAAAAAATTATTAGGCATTTCTAAAATTCTCATCCATTCCCCATTCAAGGAGTTCGGTTCGAACAGCCGTTGCGTGCGGACGCTGTTTTGGGACCCTTCCCCGATGTCTCTTTACGCCATAAAATTACACAATGCGGTCCTTCAAAACAATAGCAAACAGATAGCCCAGGCCCCGTAGCATTAACAGCGTCGTCTCGTTCTATCGAACGGTGTCAGCCAGGGACGGATGCTCTATCTTGTCACTTATCGCATGATAGGCCATCCATGCTACGGGGCCTGATGTGCGAGCGCCGCGCCCGTAGTCCCAGCGATTTACCTCATCTCATCTTCTTGACATCGCGAATAAGTGCCGGATTATAGAAACGTGTAGTGTGTTACACGAATATTACGAGGGTTCAGTCCATCTAGGTATTTGCCGCGTAAAATCAGTGCGTGGTGCCTCTAACGGGTAGCGGTTACGCGCAGCAACACGGCAGAATCAACATCAACGCCGGTAATCACAGCCATCCCAGGCCCGGGTGAGAGAGAGCTTTCCATATAACTTTTTAGGTAGTAGGTATTCTTTAATGAAGCAGTTTGGGTTACATGATCGCAATTAGAGTCCAAACTACTGGCTAGGCTAGACGCGCCAATGGACCTACTGGTATATCATAAGATAAGGTGAACATAGGGGTAATATATACAGACTCAATATTTGATTTTTGTATTGTATTAAATGTTGCCTTCAGTGCCTTTGTTAACTTAGTAAGATTTTACATTAGATTACAGTCTGTCAATTACCAAACACTTAATTTATCTTACGCACTTTAATGAACCCCGCAATAAGCGCCTGTAACGTTTCGACAGTCAAGGTGATATCAGACGGTTCACTCGAATGAACGTTCACTCGAGTGAATGCTTCATCCTTCCTTCATTCCATGAACACACGGCTTAGCTGGAATGACGTAGAAATGAACATTCATCCGTAGTCTCTTTCAATATGGCGTCGAATGAAGTCGTACGTCCTGGAATACCTACTACTCCAGGCAAAATACGGTTTTGAAAAACATTAATTTATGATAGCGTTTTTTTTCTTTATTTCATTTTAAAACATTATTCTAAGATGCTTTATTCAAGAATCCAACAAACTTTCAATCCGGAAGTATTTCTATAGATCATTAAAATTATAGCATTTTAATTATTTATCGTGAATATTATAGAGCAAATGTAAAGGAACCAAAATAATGATAAACATCTGCCTCAACCAAAACAAAAGAACGCATAAAAAAGGTTTCTAGGTAGCTGCGCCTGCATGCACTTCCTTGAAATGTCCAGATTTTATAGATTCACGCCACGCCAGATGGGCTTGATTAGCCGAACGATATTAACAATAAAGAGGATAAAAATGCTACCTAAACTTGTAATAAATAAAACACTAGAACGAAAAGAAACCCAAACTCCAATTAAACTAAATTGAAATAGAATTTAAAAAAATCTAAATTGTATTTTTAAATGAATTAATATGTTATTTCATGCATGTTGTATTGTACCTACTTATGGTATTGATTGTGACTATGATCTGGAGTGATGTGTAATTTAACTGTTTGTAATTATTATTATCTTTTTAGTTTTGTATATTATTGTTATTTTTAATGAATTCAAACACAAAAGATATTGTTAAATGAATAAATGACTATGACATTGACTAAAAAAAAAAAAAACCTAGAGCGAAAAAAAAAAGCGTTGAATATGCAAGCCTCAGAAGACTACAGAACCTTACAAATAAATACGAGTTATGCCTTTATTCCACATGACGAAGACTTCTCCCCAGGAAGACCGTCAAACCACGGTAACAGGCAAATTACGAGTAAATACTGGCTGCCGGTAGTGCTGGTCAACTCTCCAAGTGACAGTGTTTGTGACACTCTGTTTTATTGTGCAGTGAGCAGTGTTAATATTTCGGTTACGTTAATGTAAATAATGAATCTTGTGTCTGTGTCTACAGTAAAAAAATAGTGGTTTTGGTGAATTGAATAGGTTTATGCCTGAGAGCTGAGACAATATTTAGTCTTTAGTGACAAAGTATAAAGCAATAGTGTCCGCATCACGTATATTCTTGTCAAGCAGCAAGTCATTCACCCACATGAATAGGTATACTGGAAAATAGCAGTTGTCGTGGTTGCGAGTCATATTATGACTTCATGACATACAACATACAACCACATAGCGGCACACAATTAATAGTACATTTCGATGCTAGTGCGGAAAGTATGTCATTACTTCAGGAGTGCGGAGATATCTTGCCACGAACCGTATTAGACGAGTGGTAAGACTCGGGACGAGTGAAGAATGACATTTCCGCACGTGTATCGTTTTTTAATACAGTTGCGAAAAAATAAGAAAAACAACAAGTAAGAACAGTATTAAATAAAAAATTTTTTTTGTACAACTTCATTATTTTTCAACTGTATTACAATGATGTAGCAGAATTAATAATATAAAAGTTTAAAATTACGTCGTTCGATACACGTGAAAAAGTAAAAAGCACTAGTGCGCAAAATACAACTTTGCGCACGATTTGCAGCTACAAAAAGTGCCAATTTTTGAGCAACGGTATTAAAAAAAAAAATTCTACAACACTGCACGAGAAATCGACGCAATGGTAGAAACTGATTGCGGTGGAACAGATTGAATTATCTCGAAATAGCGAGCTGGAACTGATCTCCCAGGACACCTTCAACACGAGAAGACTTTATACGAAGCAACGTGCATCATTTCACCAACGCTCATACCCCGACGAAGTATCCTTTCTCTCCTATTTTCCAATATTAGCTAAAGGCTGCATAGCCGGTTGATTGTGGCCGACTGGTTGCGGCTGGTCGGTCTTCCCTTCCCATCCCAGAGCGTGTCACTCCCCACAAAATTGCGCCCCCTGGTATATCCGGCTCGTCCGGGTCAGGCTTGTTTCCTGGCTGGGTGTGGTGCCTATGTTCATGTTCATGTTAAATAAAATAACGTAATTAAAGTACCTTGGGTCCCTAATAACGAGTAACTCCAGCACCATGGAGGATATAGAAAATAGGATCCAAGCATGGGTGGCACAAGTGGAGGAAGTTGTCTGGAGTACTGTGCGATTAGGGTGACCAGATGTCAGGAATTGTCCTGACATGTCAGGAATTGTCCTGACATGTCAGGAATTTCAGACATATGTCAGGAATGCGGCCGGAAAAGGGAAATGTCAGGAATTTTCGGCAAATAAACGAAACAATAAAATTTTATACAATAAACTTTTATTTTTAAACACAATAACAAAAAAGCTAAAGCCTCAAGTACCTTGGAGTTTCATAAATTGTAACTTATAAATAATCGTAATTATTTTCTCTGTGTCAAGCTCGTGTCAGGAATTTTGTCAGGACTTTTGAAATTTGTATCTGGTAACCCTATGTGCGATCCGCAAATGCCAGTCCGAGTGAAGGGAAATGTGTATAAGAGAGCTGTACGACCCGTGCTTCTGTATGGGGCAGAATGTTGGCCGACGTGTAAGCAGGAGGAACAAAAGATGCACTGTGCAGAAATGCAAATGCTAAGATGGGCAGGTGGCGTGACGTTGATGGATAAGGTGCGAAATGAATATATCCGAGGAACATTTAAGGTGGCCTATACCAGAAAAGGTGTGCGAACACAGACTACGCTAGTTTGGTCACATAATGCGCAGGGACGATGACCACATGACCAAATAAATGATGAATAATATCTCAGAGGGAAGAAGAGGTAGAGGTCGCCCTATAACTGGTACTGTACTTACAGTCCTGAAGGACCTAAAAACGATAGGCGCAAGCCCTGACGCGGTGCATAATAGAGAAGAATGGCGCAAAATGATACGGAGAGCCAACCCCAAATGACATGGGACAAAGGCTAGGATGGTGATGATGATGAAGTACCTATATATATGTCGTATTTACTTATTCATAATTCATAATTCTCTCAGGTAACTATTTAACAAAACTGCAAATAAACATCCTAAGATTAGTACTAGAAATTCCATCGAAAGCGACTACCTTCTAAAGTTACGCAAACCTTTACTTAGCTAATTAAACATATGGAATCGCGGGAAACTCTACTGCAAACACTTTCAATACGTACTAGTACGTTTAGAAAATAACCTTTAGTGTTATGCGCGACTATAAAAGCTATAGACGAAGTATCGATTATTCTTAACTTTTTTTTGTTTCTTCTATCTTGGCCTAAACTATGTCGACAGGAACGACATAAACAAATGTTATCTAGTTATAGAATTAAATAAATAAACAAATATCAGGGGACAATCAATCTTACACAAATCGCCCTAGTAAGCTTAAATAAGGCTTGTGTTATGGGTACAGCGAGTTCTCCAATATCTGTACAGACAGCCGTTCAAAAATATCTATACACAGTCTTTATTGCTACTGACATAAGACTCATATGTAGATATTTTTGAAAGGCTGTCTGTATATAGATATTGGAGAACTCGACTGTACTAAACGACGATATATTTAATAGATATATGTAAACACTTAAATAGATAGAAAACATCCAAGACTCAGAAACAAATATTTGCTCTTACCGGGATTCAAACCTAGGACCAGTAGGGTAGGACCTTCAGCTTCGTACTCAGTTCGTAGGCATCGTCACTAGTAGTCACTACATCTATAGTTACTAGGCTAACCGGTCGTCAAAATATTAGGTAGGTAGGTATATTTTAACAAAATTATATTAGCATATATCTAAACAAAATGTTTTAGGTCTTCACGGGAACATACATGTTTGCGTTACTTCATCTTTGCTGCTATATACCACTCAGCTAACTCCAATCTCAACTCGTCAAACAACTAAGCAGTTATTGTGATCGCCAGCAACGGTTTCAAGGAACCCATTCTAAGCAGACTAAAAGTTTTATAACCCGTTCATTAAATCTCGAGGACTTACGGAACCCTATTTCAAGGTATTATGGTCCAGTTTAGAATGGTCAAATTGAACGAGGTACGTTTAAAAGAGTAGATTATAGAAAAAACCCGTCAACCGCCGCCATGGCGGAGCGTGCGCGTACCGTTACGCGCTTTTTGCGTATGCCGTCTCGCTTGCGCGGGAGTCGTTAGAATACACATTAGGGTTAGAAAATGCACAAGGTCATAGGTGCCTATGGAATCAGATTAATCATACTTATACATTTCACTTATTATATGTTTAATAAAATGCATACAGTAAATTAATAGAGAATTTAACATATTGATCAACTTTGCCAAAATAATTCTGCCGCTTGGTATGTAAACCGTGTGGTAGTGATGGCTGGATAGTGCAAGTAGATGTTTTATGAACGTGTGTGTTGGCTAACATTTATTTAACAGATAGGCCATACAATAATATTCCAAATTAAAAATGAATCAACCCGCATAAATCGAACTGTCGTGCACAGTGGTCAATAATCGCTTATTTACAAAGCTACAAAACTTACCGCAAACAAAGTTCATAGTTCATAAAGTCATGAAACGTTCGGCCATAAATTGGCGTAAATTAATGTTCCTTGTAGTACTTTCTTGGGTACTTTTAGACCCTTAACTGCCTACACGTGGCCAGTAACCTTTAAGGTTTACAGTACTGTCAATTACATAAATCCTCGAATAAGGGCATCGGTTTCTCCACAACCCTTTGTCTAGCATTGACCTAGAAACCATCGATTCCATTTTCGACTCTAAAAGCATAGGGATAAGGTTATGAGTGTTAGCCATTTAATAGTTATCTGCAGTGTCGTAAGCATAGAAAGTGTCCCAATTGTAGGGTGGATGTGGTTTCGGTTTTTATTGGGACAGTTTGGTGTGGTTTCACTCAAACGCGTGTGTCGTAATTTTCTTGTCAAAGAAATTCATGACATATGATTACCTAAAAATAGTAATTGAATAGTAGTTAGTAAGTATGTGAATTTAATAATGTGAGCTCAAGTAATCTTGGAAGACATATCTTGCGTGTTCATATTTTATTGTTCGTTCGTTCGTTAGTACGTTCAACTTCAAATTAATTCCTTTACAAAACACACACAAGCCTGTCGCTTTTTATGTGTCGTCGGATAAAAATGTAGGAATTTCTAGTTCTCTGTTATAATTACACAACGTGTAAACAACATTTATAAACGTTAGTATTGTCCAGTCCACGTCTGCTAATCAAGTCCGAGACGAATTAAATTATACCAGTGCGTTTGTTATTACATCTTCTTCTTCTATAGTATAAATGCCTATGTCCTGACTGACTGACTCACTCACTCACTCATCAACGCACAGCCGAAACTACTAATGTTAGAGAGTTGATTTTTGCATAGTAAGCTGCTTTTATAACGTGGGCTAGGGATATGAAAGGATTTTTGGAAATTCCACCCCAAAGGGGGTAAAATAGGGGTGCAAATTTTGTATGGAGGAAAATTTATTTTTGAGCTAGAGACTTAAAACTTTGTAGAAACATTAGTTGTTAAAATACAAATTAAGTACTTTCAGCGTTTTGGCAAATTCCGCCCCTAAGGGGTAAAATAGGGGTGCAAAGTTTGTATGGGGGAAACATTTTTTTTTTAAACAGAGACTTTAAACTTTGTATAAAGATTAAGTAGATATTAGTTTACAAATAAAGTACATTGAGCGTTTTGGAAAATTTCACCCCTAAGGGGGTAAAATAGGAGTGCAAAGTTTGTGTGAGGGGAAACTTATTTTTGAGCTATTCTTTAAACGTTGTAGAAATATAAGTTATTAGAATACCTACAAATAAAGTACCTACTTTCAGCGTTTTGGAAAATTACGTCCCTAAGGTGTTCACAGTGTGTATGGCAATTTTTTTTTTGAAATAGAGACATAGCTTTGTAGAAAGATTAAGTACTTATTAGGATATGAAAAAAACTAAATTCAGTCTTAAAGTTTGTGTAGAGAGCAAGACATTTTTAAAGTATGAGATTTGTAACTTCGGTTTTAGTAGAAAATTAATTTCAACGTTTTTTTTAATGTATCCTCTAAAAGACGGTTCAACGTTTGTATTGAGATCAATCATTTTTGTAAGACGATTACAAGTTCTATGCGGACGAAGTCGCGGGCAACAGCTAGTTACTATATAAGTTATAAAAGGCACATAAGGCACATTAGTTGGTACTGCCCTGTAAATCGCATTAATTATGTATAACAGTAAGTATCTTGTTTTACTTAAATCTATTGTATTACACAACATTACACCTTTTTTAATTTAAATCTCACAGCAGCCCTTAACTCGGCAGAGTATCTAAAAATGCACACATTTTTTAGTTACCTACCTTTATGCATTTTTTTTTCTTAGGTAAACGATTTTTTCTTAAAAATTTCTTGCAAAATTTAGGTAAATTAACATCTATACACGTATTGTGTTGATATGTACGTAAGTGTCTTTATTTTAACATAAAACATGGATACACTTTTCATGACTACTTAGTCATACTTATGCTTACCCTAGCAGTGTGAGTACGCATGTAATTGTGTTATTTACAACGTGCGGATATATTAACGATAGTTAATTGGTATAAACCGATTACCTAATAAAAACCCACCAATAAATACACCTTCTTGCACACGAAACGCATTAAAAACCAGGAACAAGTTTTTTGCATGTTGCTAGACTTCTTGTAGTACAATGTTTTCGTATAAAAAGATGCATGAGACTTGATGAGACGTATGTACTACATCCGTGCAACACGGACATCAGATATGGCTTAAAGTAGAATATTAGTACATTGTGATACAAGTGAGCTATGTTGATCATTACATCAGAGGCGGAATTGTCACGCGAACCGCAGGTGAGCGTGATAATAGAGCCGAGGATGTAATTATTAGTGCGATAGAGATAGAGATACCCGAATATTTTCGAATTCCGAAGTTCGTGGTTATAGCTCAGGAATCGAAAATATGGTTAATAATCATAATTTATTTTCTCGAAAAAGAATTTAAAATAAATATAGTCAAATGGAGAAAAAGCAACGCAAGAGGTTATATAGGTAATGACTAAGTTATAAGAGTCCAAAGTTTTAAGAGGGGGTATGTTCTGTCCCTTTTCCGCAAAACGCACCTTCATATGAAACGATTGTTTTTTACTATGACGCTCGAGGATCTTGACGTCACAGTCCCCGATCGTTTTCTCACTCTAACAAGCGA
This sequence comes from Epinotia brunnichana, assembly GCA_963854355.1. Taxonomy (NCBI): domain Eukaryota; kingdom Metazoa; phylum Arthropoda; class Insecta; order Lepidoptera; family Tortricidae; genus Epinotia; species Epinotia brunnichana. Next base: position 19,615,686 of record OY977936.1, on the reverse strand, counting down.
CATTAAAACTGTTGTAGCTTCATAATTTTTTGAGATATTTGAATGGGAGTTTCATTATCTTCTAGAGTCTGTCTAATGAAAGTTGAGACTGCGATTTATTATAAACTTTTTAAATGGCAACTACAATTCAAATGTCAATTACGTCAAATGTCACTTTACTGTCGTGTCACTAGTGTCATTTGGAAAAAATATTGCGTTTTTCTTTAACGTTTTTGGTGTTAATTATGAACAAAAGTATTAAAAGTAATACGCGTCAGTTACTTTTTACCATGATTGGTAAATACAAAGAAAAACGAGACGAGCGGGAAGAGATTTTCGATAAGAAAGCAGCGTACTTACGTACGATATCGGATTTCGTAGGTTAGTATCCCATGATAAGTTTTGATACTTTATTTGCAACATATCTAAGAAAGCAACTGTTTCCTAAATACTTACGTATTGTCATTGTTTTTCTTTCAGCGGGTAATATGGAGCTTGTCGAAGGTGTGGAGGAAATTCAGAATGCCGTTCAGAGCTTGAAAGACCTGGAGCAAGATTCGTGTATAAGGAATCAAAATCAATACCTTGAAGAATTGTCGTCTCTTACCGGTAATTATTTCCATGAACAATCTTGGACAATTCGACTTAATCTTAATCTAAGCAAAGTGTTTACTGTGAATATTAAACAAAGTTATACCTACATAAGTTAATTACATAGAGAACATTTAACACTTACGAACAAATGTGTGTGCTCATCGCATAAATAAATGCCCTTATGGGAATTCAAACCTGGTACTTTCAGGTTTTTATAATGAGTGGCACAACCTGCTAGTCTAAAAAAGTCATCTATGTAACCACATACTTTCATTTTGTTTGTTGCAGAAGTTAGTGTCTCTACCCTCAAGAGAATAAAATATGAAGGTGGAATCAATAATAATGTTTGGAATACCCCAGGCAAAAAGAGGCCCCATAAGCCTACGGTGTCAAATTTAGATAGCTTCGACATAAACGCTATTAAAAATAAAATTACTGAATTTTATGCTGTCAAAAAGGAAGTACCAACACTGCGGAGCCTCCTGGTAGAGTTGCGGACTAGCATAAATTTCCTTGGCTGCATTGAAACACTAAGGCGGATTTTAAAAGCAAACGGGTATGTGTTTCAAAAAAACAAGAATGAACGATATGTTCTAATGGAACGCTACGACATTGCTGCATGGAGGCATAGATTTCTTCGGGAGATTGCAGAGAAACGTGCAGCAGGAAAACAAATTGTGTATTTGGATGAAACCTATGTCCACAAAAACTACAAACCTAAAAAATCCCGGCGAGGGCCGGGAACAAGTGGTGCAGTTGAAAGCATTTCGTCTGGGAAAAGACACATTGTTGTGCACGCTGGGCATGAAAATGGTTTTGTCCCAAATGCTCTTCTAGTTTTTAGCACAAAATCTAAACTGGCTGATTACCACCATGACATGAACGCCGGCAACTCCAATAAATGGTTAGAAGAAAAACTCATACCAAATTTAGACAAACCTAGTGTGGTTATTATGGATAATGCCAGTTACCACAGTGTTGTAAAGAATAAAGCCCCAACAACTCAAACAAATAAGCCCAAAATCAAAGAGTGGCTTACAGCTAATAATATTCACTATGAAGAATATCACAAGAAAGATGAATTGTTAGTACTTGTTGACAAATACAAGCCAGAGCCAGTGTATGAAGCCAATCACATACTTCAGCAACATGGCCATGAAGTTTTACGGCTGCCTCCATACCACTGCGATTTGAATCCTATCGAGCTAATATGGAGTCTAGCAAAAAGGAAAATTGCCAAGAAGAACATAGGGTTATCTGCACAAGACACAGAAAAACTGATCCATGAGTCTTTTGCAAGCATAACAGCAGATGATTGGAATAAAATGATCAATCACGTCATTAACGTTGAAAACCAATATAAAGACAGGGACAACATCAAAGAAGACATGATAGATAAATTTATTATTAGTGTGGGAAGTAGCAGCTCGACCACTTCGGAGGATTCAATGGAAGTTGAGATTTTAGAGAGTGAATTTAATTATTCTTCTTAAATATACAATAAGACAGTGAATCCTATGTAATTTAAGAAATTATGTACACTTGTACCTAAGGTGTACACCTTTTGAACTTGATAATAAACTTATCTTGTAAAACGAAGTTAAAGTTTTATTTCATATAACCTGTACTTTTTCCGCTATAACCTCACAAAAATGTGCAAATGGAATTACATAAAGCGAGACCCATGAAGTTAGCCTCACTTTCTAAAAAAACACCTTTTCTTAGACACATTATAGATTAATTACGTATAAGCATCTAATTACTTAATTTGTAATCTGTCTAAAGGTCTTTTATTTTACTGTTAGATGGTTGCAACAACTTGAATGGGATCAAGTTTTTAGGTCATATACACTATACTGGGATTTGGGATATTATCTTACCAACAATTTGGGCAATTTTGAAACTAATCTGTATAGACGTGGCTACACTAAGTAGTAAGACAATTATAATTTTTGTTCAAGTATCATTATCGTTCTTTCGCACTATACTCGGTGTTGCAATACGTCGATTTTTTAAATTTGCCGCTACTTTCTAGTCTCTACTTTCATTAGACAGACTCTATCTATCTATACATAATATGACTGACTCACTCACACACTCACTCATCAACGCACAGCCGAAACTACTGGGGCTAGAGAGTTGAAATTTACGCCAGAACTACCTTTTACAACGTAGGCAATGGATAAGAAGGGATTTTTGGAAATTCTACCCCTAAAGGGCTTAGATAGGGGTGCAAAGTTTGTATAGGGGAAACTTTATTTTTTGAGCTAGAGACTTACAATTTTGTATAAATAAAGATTACTTATTAGAATACAAATAAAGTTCTCTCAACGTTTAGGAAAATTCTGCCCCTAAGGTGGTTAACAAAGGGTGCAAATTTTGTATGGGGTAAACTTTATCACTTTAGCAAGAGACTAAATATTTTGTAGAAATATTACTTATTAGAATTCAAATACCTAAAGTATTTTCAGCGTTTTGGAAAATTCTGCCCCTAACGGGCTTAAAAAGGGTTGCAAAGTTTGTATGACCGAAACTCCTTTTTGAGATAGAAGCTTAAAAGTTTGTGGAAATATTATTTATTACAATACCTACAATGAAAGCATTTTCATTGTTTTGGAAAATTCCACCCCTAAGGGTATGAAAAAGGGGTGCAAAGTTGGTAAAAGGGATTTTTTGAGCTAGAATCTCTCTCATTTTAGAAAGATTACATAATAAAATAAAATAAAATACTTTCAGCGTTTTAGAAAATTCCACCAGTAAGGGGTGTATAAGGGGGTGCAACGTTTGTAAATATCTTTTTTTAGCGAGCGACCTTTGTTGAAAGATTCCTTATTACAATACTTGCAAATAAAGAATTTTCAGCGTTTTTGAAAATTCCACCCCTATCAAAAGGGGTGCTATGTTATCAAAAGGGGTGAAAATTTGTTGTATGAAGGAAACTTTTTTTTTGAGCTAGAGACTTGTAATTGTGTAGAAAGATTATTTATTAGAATACAAATATACAAGGTGTCCCAGAATTCGACGTCAAGCCGAAAACGGATGATAGACCGAGTCATAACAGTTCTAAGAAAAATACAAAAAAAATCCAACTCATGTTCTTTTAAAATTATGGTCACTTTAAAAATTGAAAATTTTCGACGATTGACCAATTAATGAATAAATTTAAAAAAAAAACCAACACGAGTTGGATTTTTTTTTGTATTTTTATGCGGCTTGACGTCGATTTCTGGGACACCATGTATGTAGGTAAATTACATTCAGTGGTTTGGAAAATTCCCCCCGCTAAGAGGGATCCCCCTCTTAGCGGGGGGATCTAAATTAAAAAGAGGTGCAATGTTTGCATGGGGGAAACTTTTTACTAAGGTAGAAACTTAAAACTCTGTAGAAAGATTAAGTACTTGCCTACTTATTAAAATACAAAAAAAGTACTGCCAGAGTTTAGGAGAATTTCACCCCTTAAGGGGTTATAAAGGGGTGCAAAGTTCGTATGGGAAACACTTTTTTTAGCTAGAGACTTAATAGGTTGTGGAAAAAATACTTGCCTATTACAATAAAAAAACTTAGTGTTATATTTTTAATTTTTCCCTGAAAAGCGTTAGTTAGTATGGAGAGCAAGAAAAATTTGAAGTATGAGATTTGTAACTTCGATGTTAGCCTGTTTACACTATAAAACTTATTTTAGCGTTTTTTGAAATTCATCCCCTAAAGGGGATTATAAGGATGTTCAAAGTTTGTATGGGGAGCAAGACATTTTTAAAGTAAGGGATTTGTAACTTCGGTTTTAGACTGTTTGCTAAGCTACTACAAAACTTATTTCAGCGTTTTTTTAATTCATCGGCTAAGAATAAGGGTTTCGAATTTTTGGAAGTAATAGATTTGTAACTTCGGTTTTAGACTGTTTAAGTGTTTAGGTACTAAAAGACTAGGTACAATAGTTATTTGTTATGCAAGGCTGCAAAGTTGTTGTTTGGCGCAAGTGCTTGTATTGAAAGCAGAGCTAGCGAAGGATTGTCAGATTGAACCATGAGCGAAGTGAATGGTTCAAAAGTACAATCCTGAGCATAGCGAGGCTTTCAAGGCACGAGATGCCAAACAACTTTGCTGCCGAGCGAAACACACAACTTTTCATCTCACCACCGCGAGGAAAATTATCAATATAATTAAAGTAATTTGGACCTTATAGGTACTCATTTTCAATAAACGTTTGTTTACATCTCATCAAAATCAAGCATTTTATAATTATTAAATTTAACATAAATATTTTTGCATCTTGAAATAGACTCCATTAAAAAAGTCAAAGTATGTTTGGGTAGGTAATAGGTACTAACGGGTAAATTAAGGCTCAAATACGCATATTTTACTTTTTCCGCTAACTTAGCAGGCATTAAAATCCATTTTATGTATATCTTCTGCGCTAAAATCTATAAAAAATTCCATTATTTTGATATTACTGTGGCTTTAGCACAAAACAAAACAATGAAATGTAGGTACACGAGTTTTTTCTTAAATTAACTTTTTGAACGGTGCGTTCCAAATTTGCACGAAGCGTAAAATTTTGAAATGTAACTCTGTAACTGTAACCTTTTAAAATTAGTTATTTGTATTGTATTTTTATAAGTCAGTCTAATTATTAATATTTCATATGTACTTAATTAAGAAAGACTTAGTATTATTAAATTATTTTTTGATAATAATATTAATGAATTATTAGCATTACACCATTAGTTTCTGAACGCAGGATAATGAGCTCTTATTCCTATAGAAAAAAGTTGGATCTCGCGATAGAGCGTCACGTTCGAAATTCAAAAACTCTTTCCACGCTAGCGGATATAATGGACTTTTGCACGCAGATTTTGAGCGACAAAGCAAGCCTTTCCGAGCCGGTGAGGTGAAAAACTAATTACAATGTTTTTTTCAAATTCATTCCTTAAACATACATTTAGACGATGACATGGTAATACGCGGACGACGTCGCGGGCAACAGCTAGTCTTGAATATAACAATTAAATTGAAATTATTTATTGCATAGACACAGTACAGGGTTGTTCAAATGTAATTATGCATGTGTATCTAGCTTGCATGCAAGCGTGCAAATATGCAGGTACAAGTTAATTAAATTATGAATAAAATATAACAGAAATTAATATAACTAAGTAGATTTATCTACAATGTCAAATTCGATTATTACTTATACATTTTATTGACATGAGGTCAGAGACAGTAAGGTACCTATATATATACAAGATAGTTACGTACCTACGAGTATATGGTTACTGGCTACTGTGCTAATAAACCAAAATGAAAATGAATTATTTGCATAATTTTTCCACACATCTCGGTTCCACCGAAAAACAATAAATTGCAAAACAATTATGCATAATGCGATCGATTAAGAACAATTGTTATCTCGCGGCTCGCGCTCAGTCTCCAGCGCGCCGCGCCGCCGAACGGTCGTGCCCCACAATAGCGGCTATATCGTCGTGACATACCCGAACTATTGTGAACGTCGCAGTGCCAAAGTGAAATATTCCGGTAATCAGACCTTTCTTTTTTACAAGGATTACACAACCGCGCCGGGAATCTTTTAGCAGATACGTCAAAGTGTTGTAAAAGCATAGATAGTAAACTTGCAAGTCTTAGACTGACAGTGGTTGACGCGAACGTTCTAAGTTCTACGTAATCTTGGTGATTGTGTGTTTTGATATTTTCTCGTGTTTGCTGAAGGTTTAAGTAATGCCATTGTTACTTGTAAGCTGGTTTTAAACGTATATTTTCCACTGAATAAGTTTCAAGGTCTCTTTCCCTTTTAAAAACAAGAATACCTTGTTTTTTTACGCTCGCGATTTTTACCTGAACCTTCACAAATCGGGCGCATTAAGTTTATTGTATCGTTGTAAAAAAAGTATTACGAGGCAGGTACCTACAATTGGTAAATTTCGAGCGGCCGTTGATTTTGTAAAGCGTTTTAAAGTACCTAATTGTTTATTTTATCGCCTGAGTCAAATTAAACCTGTTTCCCAAAAACCCACCTTTGTTTTCAACACTATTAATGCGACGGGTAACGGGTAACCGATGAGTTTACTATTATTCTGTAGGTACCCAGATTTCAGCGTTAATTAAATTTACCTACATAATTTTATCTACAGTAAAAAATAGCACGCAACAGATGGTTAACGTGCATCGCAGGTTCTGATTTTACAACCAGTCGCCAATAAAAAAAAAACACTGCATTACGGGATATTTATATTTACTCGTAAACGTTTAGTTTTGTTTTATTTACCTGTATTTTTTATATGACCTGGTTTAGGGTTCCATATTTTATTTTTCACTATGTTTGTCTGTATTAAAAGGGGGTTGCATTTGAATTACGCATTAAAGGGAGGTGGGTGGGAGGGGGGGGGTTGAGGGGGTAAGACCACGTGGAGTCGGGGTGGGTAGATTCGGTTCTGTGACTAAAATTGTATACTTTAGAAATGAACTTCAAACACGTATGAAAAAAAAAAAAACTAAAAAAACTACGCGTTTCCTAGACGCAAATCGGGTGTCATTTGAAAGGGGTGACCAACCCCTACAAAATGACACCCTTTCCCCCCCTTTCCTACAATGCGAAATTCAAATGCCGACCCCTCGGGTTTCCTAGCTAGGTAATGAGATATAGCTAGGGTGACCAGATGTCGATAGGGTGATTTTACGGGTTGTCCCGTATTTCAGGCATGAATTTTTCATTTGTTCCGTAATTTGACGAAACCAATAAGTACAGGCCCAAAACGGCCTGTCCCGTATTTTAACCTCGAATCCCGTATTTTCAATGCAGTTGTCCCGTAAAACCGGAAATCAGATCTGGTACCGGCAGGTACAGTAAAAAAAAGCCTAAAATAGAAAAAAATATTCAATTTAAACTAGCTAACCAATTCGAGATTTTGCCGCTGTTCCAAAATCAAGACAAATATACTAAATGCGTAAATCATAAATGGTTATTTTCCTCCTGAATAAAATAAAGACTATTTTAATGACAGGCACTTCGTTTTCCCGCGATTCTCACATCAATCATGGCTAGCCTGAAGAAATTTTAAGTTGGTACAAAGAGTCAAATTCAGATTCTGTAAGCTCCGTAAACGTAAAACATCTGCGGAACCGTCGGCACATTGCCTTGCCCGAATTTATTGTTTTTTTTTAAACTTGTTTTTTATATAGCTAATTAACATTATTTTGTTCCAGGTACAGAACGAGTAGTGATATGTGCTAGTGTTGTGACGTGTACAAGTTTTAGTTTATGATGTGAACAGTTGTTTGTGAGTGACTATGCCGTCCGACAGTGGCTCCACATGGTCGCCGCCGGCTTCCAACAGCGAGAGGAGGTTGAGTAACTCTTCAGATGGCAGCGCCGGCAGTGGATACTCTAAAGCTGTAAGTATCTTTAAACTCTAAAAATCATGAATAATTTTAGTATCAAATCAGAAGGTAGTTACTAAAGAAAAAAAATTCTTTGCAAAATATTAGAAAATGTATAATTGATTCTAGACTTTCTGTAGATTATACTCATACGAACTCATTACAGAAAGATTTTCATCAACATACCAGATACCTACTAAGGACGACAATAAATAAGATTATCTAGTATTCTGCATTATCAAATTAATTACGTAAACATTTAATTGCACATCCGCCTTCCTTATTAAATTACTCTTGAAACCGATAATCACTTTTGATATTGTGATGGTCTAAAGGCGATTATCAATTTATCTGAACTAACATAGGCACTAAGACGTCTAAGATAGAACATAACAGTATTGTGTATCTGTCTTTCTCTTATGGGCATAGACAAAATGAGACAGAATGAGCCAAGAAACTATTCACAAGTATAGGCACATACGAGTTAGTACTTTGGGCAAGGCGTGTCCTGGTAAAATTAGTGAAGATAAAGCGGGTTGTTATTGTTACTCCATCCTTCTCTGTGAAGTAGGCAACGGTCCCTTATAAGAGCTCGCGTGGGAACAACGTTTGGACACGTACAGTCTCTATTATACTTACTGCTGTGATTATTAGGAAAGAAACAACATGCAGTCGTCACCTTAATAAAAATAAAAGCTTTTAGGAAATAAAAAATAAATTTAAACAACAGGTGGTGTTTATCGTTGATATGATAGCCTATGGCTGTCTCGATAACAATCACTTTTTAACTTAAAATACCAGTTTTACCCCTGGGGTGGATAGATGTTCCTTCTACCTGCTACGATACTGCTACATTGGATTAATTTCGTAATTTAGATTTACTTACTTATTTTATAAAAATGTTAGAAAACTATAGTAATACAAATTATGTTTTAAACGTAATACTCAGTAAAAAATGGCTTTCACTTTCGTTATTATCTGATATTTGTTATGTTACTTACATTTATTTATTTTAGATAAATATTTATATACACTTTGTTTTCTAAAAACCGAATGCTTTCATCGAATATACCTATCGTTTCTTTTGAAATTCTGATCTAAATTTGGAATATTATTATAATACTCAGGTTATATAATAACGACAGATGCAGTTAGTTACACTAATTAAAGTACAGGCCTTTAAGAAGATAGTTTTTACAACTCGAGATTCGTCCATTTACTAGTATAGTTGTTTGGTTGTCAATCACTGAGCAGTGAGCATGTTAAATAACAGCGAAATAAGTAAATAAATCCGAAACGTACCCATGTACTCAGAGTATTACTAAGACCATACTAGGACACTCTGTGGGGCCGGCCTGTCTCATTTATTTATTTATTTTATTTAAATATATTTAAACAGCATTACAGATTTTCTTAAATCTAATACACTGTTAAACGAAATATAAAATTAAAGGAACTACACAATACAATAAAACTAATCAATCTCATAGGTATTCAACAGTGACACGTTTAGAAGTCATAAGTAGACTGTGTGAGCGACCAATTTCATCGATATCCCATACTAATTGAGGATGCTGGCGATTAATCTTTATTAGAACTTGAAGCAAACTAGCCAAAGGAATTTGAATCTTACGGAGATAAAATAAAACTCTTTTCGATTCCTCTGCTGTAGTGGAAATATCCTAGATTTTAGATTCTCACGGCAATGAGTCATTGAAACAAGTATACGTTATGAATACTGATAGATGAAGTACTGTGTCATTTGCTATGTGTACCACTTACTTGTATGCACAGACACATACTCATACCATTTATCTACATATATTCACACCTTTTCAATCTTGGCATGCATCTTTCCATAAGCGGACACAATACGGGTAGCACTGGTCGTGGTATTTAAAAATGTATAGAAACCTTGAAACCTAGTACGTTTAAAGTTATCTAAATACAAGACAATACAAATATACACTCTTTCTTACTCATCAAAAAAGATATAAACTGCGGTAGATAACATGCGGTTTTATCGCTAAAGAGATCATTTCTAGATACCCGGAGACGTAGCAAAAAAGAAGTTTGAAGTGTCCAGTATAAAGTGAGCTCTAAATGGCTCAACAATTAAAGTCCGTGACTCTACGTAGTCGAAAGTACTATAAATAAAAAGTACTACGTAAAAAAAGAGCCCTGCGTAGTTTACTAGCCTAAAAAACCAGTCCTACTTTACCGCAAATTTCGGTTACCCCACATTTCATAAATGCACAAAATGCCTAAATGCCGTTATACTATTACTCGCATCACGATTCGAACTATTCGAAGCCACGGACAACACGACGCGACGTCAAAAAGGGTTGCGCATTTTCCACTAGATCCAAAAAAACACCAACTTTCTTTGAACGGTATGGTATACCTATGAAAGTTAAGAATCAGTTTTAGCAAAAATATTTCCTACACTAGCATAGACCTACAAAAAAGGTACTGTACGAGTATTTTTTTGGTAAGTATACCTATATCGCTTTGTATTATGACTACTTGCGACTAATTGTTTTAAAGAGAAAAGGTCTGAGAGGTTGTGAGTTATTGTCCGGAATGAGTGAAGTAATTTTTGAATCAGTTTTCAAAAATTACTTCATCTGTACCTATAACTACTTCAGGAAGGATATATGTATTTCATCGCGGCTCCGCCTGGATCCGAGCAGCTCGTTTTCATTATAAAAACATTGCGTGTAGTATTATTTATTACATAAAAAATGCGACGGTTTAAAGCACAGGTACATTTATACCGCGCGTATCGGCGATACGTTGCACTTTTACGGTAATGCACTTAACATTCCATGTAGCTATTAAAATATAATGTGCTTATATAATGTGAAAATGAAGTAAAACTGTAAAAAATAGATAGGTACATAACAAAGCAAATTATTCACTTAGTCCTTTTACCAAAAAAATGTCACACATTGAATCAATGAAATTGAGTTTACTTGAGTCTAGCTTCGACGTGTTATTTTCTAATAGATCGGGTGAATCTGGTTGACCAGGGTTGACCTTAACAATCGATTGATTTATCCGATCGAAGTTGTTCAAAATTTGTCACATTGTTGCTAATCGGTTGCGCATGCGCACGGTCAATTCTGAGTTAACTACGTTGCTCTTAAAGAGATTATAATTTTTCAATGTAATTCTTATTTATAAAGTTTGTATATACTGATCTCAAAAACTTATAATAAACAACATTGATTTCGCTGCAGTAAGAGAATGAAGTATAGCTCACGCAGCCGCCAAACTTAAGTGGGACTGGGCCGGGCACATCTGCCGCATGCCGGAAGACTCGTGGGCTAAAATCACCACCAAGTGGGTCCCACACAACCGAACACGGCGTCGCGGTAGACCTCATGGGAGATGGCGAGACGAGCTTGACGTCTTTGACCAAGACTGGTGGGAGACTGCCTAGGATAGGGATACGTGGAAGGAAAAGAGGGAGGCTTTTGCCCAGCAGTGGGACACTTAAGGCTATAAAAAAAAGAGATGAATGCGTCATATTGACAATATGACATTAAAACACCAAGATGCTGCTATTGCTGCTATTGATGAAGTTGTAGATATTACGTAATTTTGTTCTGAAAAATGCTTCGTAATTGTTGTATTAGTGTAGAGAGTTGTAATTCTTGAATGTATTAAGTGACTACCTTACATCACAATCCATACCAAACATGATTTTTTGCTATTTGAAATAAAACTAGATACCTAGGCACTAGATCATCCATATTAAAGACTGACCTTTACCTATGCGAACTGAAGTAATCAATAAACCATTCATTTCCGCTTCTAAATCGAACGTGGCGTCGTCATAGGTTCGGTACATATATGCGTTGTTATGTGTTCGGTCCATCTAGTAAATTGCATTTTAGCTTCATTGAGAACTCATTAAATTACATTATTTTATGGCATTACTTAATAAATTATAGATTATATTCCATTATATTCAATGCTTTTTCTAAAAAGTATACGAGTACAATTATTTTAATTTGGTAAAACAATCATGTCTGATGCCTTTCTTATGGATGAATTTTGGTATGGTACCTAATGAATGGTATAATATTAAATTTACCAGTTGACATCTAGTTCAGACACATTGACAACCGCATGAAATACGAGTGAACTCATTTTTTTTTCAAAAAACACAAAATGTTTTTTTTTTCAAATATTATACCCTATGTCACCACTCACACGATAACGAGGAATCCAACGACATCTCCGTAGCACGACCACCAGTGGGTATCGAGAACACACATTACGTTACTTTCCTCGTGAGCGAGTAAACGCGCTTCGAAAAGATTTCGATTGTCGCAAATTCGAGATGTCAAATTCGTAACTCATGGTGCCGTTGTACTCCGAAAACAACTTCAAAACGATACTCGCTAGTGTTTAGTTTTCGTTTCGATTCGTACGACCAATTGGTACCATGTGACACAAATATGACATTTCGAATCGAAGAATACCGTAGCGACTGTACTGTAATAACATTAAAGTACAGATTTTACCTACTACCACAGACAAGAAAGTTGTCAAAGTAAAATTGGTTGTAATAATGCTGGTCATTTCCTACGGTTTCTGAACGCATTTTAGAGCACTATTGATATGTGCGTAGATAAACGTATAAGTGAGTCGTGGTAAAGTTAAGATTTTTAGTTCTGTGAGCAGGGGCGGTGTGTCGATTCTCCATCCATACTAGTGATACTCGAGTCTCGCTCACGACGAAAGTAAACGCGACTCACGTCAAACCTGTGGTAATGGTACTGTAGCTCTAGTATAAGTTTTATCGCTTCATATACGTTTTCGAACGCGTATGCGTTTAGTTTCAATTTGTATGGCAACGCGTAGTTCCTAATAGTTACCACCAGAGGCGCTGTTCGCGTTGCCATACAAATTGAAACTAAACGCAAACGCGTTCGATATGGTTTTGTCTCGATAAAACTTATACTAGAGCCTCTGATGTCAAAATCCATCAAGCCGTTTGGACTGTAGCTCGTGAAATAGAATTTTCTTGTCCACGTGCATACATACGCTCCAAAAACATAACCCTCCTGAGGCAGTCGGGAAAAAATGACTGCAACGCGAAGACACTCCAATGGCATCGCGTATTCCCAAATTCGTGATAGATATGCCAGACTGGTTTCAATAATGCAATAGTATTGCTGCTCGTATTTTTACATCCGTGACCGTATTGAATGCGCCCGGGCAATACAATGCTGTATGACGCCGCACCCAGACCCTAATCCTCGAAACACCATCTGTTCTAAGGCTCGCGTCACGCGTGCGATTGGCTGTGATGTCATTTTTAAAGGAAACACGTCATTTGTGGAGTATAGGTAATTGTGACTAGTACGGTTCGTTCTTAAATTCGGTCGGTTCGTGACATTTTTATCCAGAACCATGGAATCATTAATCAGCATCATCAAATCATTCAATATCTCAAAACTGGCTGAACCGATTTTGATGAAACGTAGCTACGTAGCTAAGAACCATCTCGATCACGTCAGCTCCATTCGTTTAGGAGCTACGATGCCACAGACAGACACACAGATTCAGAGACACGTCAAACTTATAACACCAGCGTCGCGTTTGCGTCGGGGGTTAAAAAAACCGGCCAAGTGCGAGTTGGACTCGCGCACGAAGGGTTCCGTACCATTATCTATAAAAACGGCAAAAAAATCACGTTTTTTTGTATGGGAGCCCCCCTTAAAAAACTATTTTATTTTGTTTTTAGTATTTGTTGTTATAGCGGCAGCAAAAATACATAATCTGTGAAAATTTCAACTCTCTAGCTATCAAGGTTCTTGAGATACAGCCTGGTGACAGACAGACGGACGGACGGACGGATAGCGAAGTCTTAGTAATAGAGTCCCGTTTTACTCTTTGAGTACGGAACCCTAAAAAGAAACGCTGTGAAACATTTTTTTGTGCCCTGGAAGTGTTTAGTAAAATATCACTCAAGCTTACAGTTTAAATAAAATACAATGTATTAATGTTTTTGTGCTTTATATTCTCAAAGAATTTTAGCTTTCAAATTTATTTAGGGCTAATGAAAAAAAATGTTTAGAACTCTTTGTCGCCCAAACGTAAGTTGAGAAGAAAGAAAGTGCTATTTATCACATACATCTCCGGGCAGTGGCTATCTTGCAATCCCCCTGAACGGAGCAGTAACATACGGTACTATCTTGCAAGAACTGGCTCGTTGGGCCACCGCCCGCAGTGCGTAGCTGACGCAAGTCGCTCGTGCGCGTCGGCCCTAACCGACGCACCTGCCGTGCCGAGCCCCTCTGACATTTGCGTCCGCGCCGGCCTTCGACGGCATGCGATTGGATTTTATCTCCCAGTCCCACCTTTTATGCTCTTGCGCATAAAGGTTATACAGATTTCATTTTAAATATGCATTGTTCTCAAAGTTTTACACGTATATTTAAGCGGCTTTATAATTAATAATTACCTCTATGTCGAACTGTGCAGTCTTAAATGTGTAAAAATGTAGTAGGTACAATACAAACGAGTAAAACACAATACAAATTGGGTAACTGTGTATGAAGAAAGTTGTCGTTTTTTTATTCATCTGCCACGGGTGGTTTTGTATAATGGTTTAGAGGACCTAGGAATAGTAACATTGATCTATTTAACTTTTGAGTACCTAGTTAAAGGCATAACAAGTTGTAACAAGACCAACTATGATATGTTTTAAATGTATTTTAGCTATAAAATATAACGACGAAAGTAACAAATTTGCATGTTTTTCGAGTAGGTAGTCTCACTTGTGATTGTGACAACTTCAAGTTCAAAAAGACGGCACCAATTACTTCACCAAATAAAAAAACATTGTACTAAAAGTGACAGTACACTCCAGCAACTATGTAGTGTAGCCTCGTTACTGCCGAATCGTGGTTTCGTGCGCGCGCCGATCAAAATGCAATGAGCACTCTTTAAACGCGATTTTCTTTTTTGTTTGACGGAAGGAAAGCGTCACGCAACGGTCGTAATGGTGACGAAATACGTGATTTTGTTCGTGAGGAGAATTCGGTTTTTCTTGCGTGATGTGACAATGATCTGATACGTGGTTCAAAATTTAAGTAAGTACCTACCTCACATTTGTACATGATACATGGTCACAGGTGGCAATGGTGTCAAATTCTAGGCCGCTCATCTACTTACCTATTTTTAAACATTGGTGGCTACTTCTCGTAAGGAATCATTAGACTCATTTCCTTAATACAATAAGTGTTTTATCATAGTCTTGAAACGAACTAAAAAATTGCCATGCCGTTGATTCTACCATACCAAACCAAAATATGTGCTGATCGTTATGGTGGTATTTGACCATAACGATCAGCACATATGGTATTTGAATACATGATCTTCTTATTAAAGTACAAATAAGCATATTTCACATGGACCAGTAAAAACTATCACAAATCAGTGACATTGACACGCGACCAAATCTAACCGTACCATCGGTTCTCCTAGCTCTCTAAACCGATGCCTATACCAGAAACCAATCAGGAAGTGACATTGTCGCACTTGACCTTAAAACCAGGACCGGTTCACAACAATGGCTTGATTTAAATTAGTAGGCTTTCGATTTTAAATTGGCATGACGCCGATAGGGTTGACTGACAGTGTGATTATTGATATGTGACATGAGTAGTTCAATAGTGAAAGATATATCGTGTGAAGAGACTGCATTTCTTTGTCCCGGCTAATTAGTAGATAGCCCTTTGTCGGGTTGTCACAAACTATCCTTAGGTAATGTCACAGTTAACAGAACCTCAGCCAGTGTTTCTCTTTTCTATATAGTTAGTGTCTCTGTCATTCAAAATCACAATGACACAGACATCAAAGTGGGGACATATCTCCTTTTGTGAACATTGCGCGGATCGCGTATCGGCCATGGACATACTCGTAATTCAATGCTAGCATAAAGACGTGATTATAGTTATCCGTAACTAATATAGTAGGTATTGTGCTGATTCAGTATAATTCCACGTCCAAAGCAGCCTTGTTTCGTCACGTATCAATAAGTGATATCAGGACACTTTAAGAATAGAATACCTACATTATCTGCGTTTCATAATTATCGATGTGACGTGCTATGGTAGCGCACTCGGTATAGGTAGATAAAGTATGACTCCAATATTCTAGCATATTCACGCTTCAAATATATACCACCACTGTCACCGCACAACGGAGCCACTGTAACCGAGTGTCACTGTCAGTCCGGAGGTCGTGGGTTCGAGTCCCGGCTCGTACAGCCACCGGCATCAATATACTCGTATCATGGAACAAAGACCGCTAAAATATCTGATGACACCTCTATTCCTAGAGCTGTTAGAGCGTGTCAGATATTTTTGCGGCCTCTGATCCATCATATATTGATGCCGGTGACTGTACCAACGGGATTTTTCAAAAATCTTATGTACTTACGAAATATTTTATATTTAACAGTGTTTTTTTGGTGAAGGAAAACATCGCGAGGAAACCGGTCTAATTCCAATTAGGTCTAGTTTTCCCACTGGGTTGGAAGGTCAGATGGCAGACGATTTCGTAAAACTAGTGCCTATGCCAAATGTTGGTGCCAAAGCCGTCCCTGGGTCCTGGGTTTGTATACCACCGGGATTAGACGCTAAGGAGGATGATTATTCACTGTTCAAATAGGAAGGCAAGAGCTTTCTTTCCGGGAATGTCTGATGTAACTCTTTGTATTATTCTAATGAAGTTCAGAGGGGTGATTACATAACTTTTTGAACGTACTTTAGGACAAAGTAACCGTCATTTTCCCATACAAAAAATGACATTGCGACCTACCACGTACGTATAACGCGTTACACGATCGATCAGCAGGACTAGAAATATAAACCATGTTATTGTGAATAATTTCCTTTTTATTTAATATTATAAATTATTATATTTTTAATTGCTCCAATAATAATATTTAAAACTAAAACAATAATTAAAAATTTATCATTAAAATAATATGAAAGTAAAATTATTGGGGATTTTTTTTGTAACGGGTATTAGTGTTGCCTTTTTTTTTTTTTTTTTTTTTTTTTTTTTTTTTTTTTTTTTTTTTTTTTACGTTGGGGAAATGCTTTTACGCATCCCGCCCGCCACGGGGAAGGGACAGGGCGGGTATGACGGACTAACCGCGGCAAGCCTTGGACTACCGTCTAAAACCCCAACGATTGCCAGCTCCGCCTTAAGAAAGGGGCGCCGCGGGATCGCTTTCCGCATTCGACCGCGTACGTCCCGACGGGCGACCTACAGGGTAGCGGGCCGCAGACAATGCGCGCCAGGTCAGCGCATTCAGTCCAGTGGGATTCATTTTTGCAAGGTATCCCCCGAACCCCGCACCATCCCACTACGGAGGAGGCAGTAAATGCGCGTAGCGCCTGGCTCTGCCTCCCGCCCGTCGCCGGCGGAGCGGATCCGCGAGGGGATCATTCTCGCGTGCCCGCTCCGCGGCCTCCTTCTGTGACATAACCTGGTCACTGAAGGAGGCCATCGCCTTCCATGCTTCCTTATTGTCAAGCATGGCCCTAATAACACCTGACAATGAGAGGTCCGACCGCGTCACTGCTTCTAAAGCAGCCCGTTGGGGCCTCCACGCAATGCATTCTTCTAAAGTGTGACGCGCCGTGTCCACAGGCGCGCCACACTCATGGCAGCAAGGGGAGGATTCCCTCCCTATGCGATGCAGATACTTACCAAAGCAGCCATGGTTAGTAAGCAGCTGCACCATATGGAACGTCAGGGTTCCATGCTGCCTCTCAACCCAGCGTTCTAAGTGAGGCAGTACTGCCTCTACTGTTACTAAGCCGTAATCCGCAGACCCCAACTCATCTTTCCACTGGCGGAGTGATTCGTTCTGGGCAGACGCTCGAACGCGGTCGAACTCCTGCCGGTCGGGGAACTCCCCTGCCGCTTTTTTCTCAGCCCTATGTTGATGGACCTTAGCGAGCACATGTGCTTGGAGGTCCCAAGGAGAGTCCCCGGCCAGGATCGTTGCCGCTGAAAATGATACCGTACGATATCCTCGAATGGCCCTTAACGAAATTGCCCTTTGAGGTCTGCGGAGTAGGGTCTTATTTGTCGCCGAGAGGGCATCAACCCATATGGGAGCCCCGTATAGAGCCATGCTCCGTATGACCCTTGAATACAGAAGCCTGCACGTGGCATTGGGCTCACCGATGTTGGGGAGCAGCCGGCTAAGGGCAGCGGCTGTAGACATTAACTTCGGAGCAAGCTTGGCAAAGTGTGCCCCAAAGTTCCATCGTCCGTCTAGGATAAGACCCAGATACTTGATGTGAGGTTTCAGCGTCACTACCTCCCCATTTACCCTTATTCCGGCATTTCGAGGAGGGCCTTTCCTAGGACCATGGAATAGGAGAGCTTCTGTCTTTGGAAGGGACACCTTGAGACCCAGCTGATGAATTCGGTCGATCATAAGTGATGTCCCGACCGTGGCTCTTCTGGCAGCCTCCTCATAGGAGTGACCTCTGCATGCGATGAGGGTGTCGTCGGCGTAAGCGAGTACACTCATGCCCGGCAGGACGGGGCCTCGCAAGAGCCAGTCGAAACCGACGTTCCACAATGTGGGACCTAAGACAGATCCCTGTGGGACGCCAAGTTTAACTTGTCGCTGGAGCATTGATCCACTTCCGTCTTCCCACGCAACGTAGCGGTTTTCCAAGTAGCCTCCCAGCAGTGTCCTCAGGTAGACAGGCACTCCAAAGTACTGAAGGGCTTCCTTGAGCGTTTCATATGGGAGACTGTTGAAAGCATTTTTGACGTCTAGGGAGACCGCCAGCATTACATCTCCTCCATCCGTAGCTTCTTTGGAGAGAACTTTCAGGTAGTCTATTGCGTCAATAGTAGACCGGCCTGCCCGAAAGCCGAACTGAACACTAGAAAGGTTCGGTCCTACTTCCTCGAGATGTCGAACGAGGCGGTCAGACAAGATCTTCTCAAGAAGTTTACCCACCTCGTCTAACAGCACGATAGGTCTAAATGCTGAGGGGTGGCCTTGAGGGCGTCCCTCTTTAGGAATCAAGCAAACTCTACCCGTCTTCCATAGGGTTGGGAACTGGCCAGTACGCAGACACTTGTTAAATAGTTCCCGAATCCAGTCTACCCATGCTTCTGCCACAGCAAACAGTAGCCGACCTGGAACGCCATCTGGCCCGGGGGCTGTCCGTCTTCTACGGAGTCGTTCTAAGGCTTTGGTCATTTCCCCATCCCTAACTGGGGGAAAATCTACTCCGTTTTCAGTAACGGCGGGAAGTGGCGGCGCCATCGTAGGAGGCTCGTGTCCCACAGATGCCGGGAATAGTTCTCCCATGACCCGATCCAAAACTTCTCTAGGAAGTGTTTCTGTCGCAGGGGGGCCTTGCACTCGGAGTTTCTTCCGTGCTGTTTTATACGGACGCCCCCAGGGGTCCCGGCTCAAACTGGCCAGAATTTCTTCTCTCGCCCTAGCCTTGGACTGACTTATGGCAGCCTGTAGAGCTTTACGTTTTTCCCGGTAAACGCCCCTCAGCTGCTCCTCAATTGTAAGGTCTAAGCCGTAGCGCCTTCGAGACCGCACATAAGCTCGGCGTGCGGAGTTGCACTCTGCCCGCAATGCTGCAACCTCCGGTGTCCACCAGTAGACCTGTCGTCTGGCCGTGCGACGTTTTATCCTAGGCATGGCCGCGTCACATACTTTGACCAACGAGCTTCGTAAATGGTCGGCCAGGTCGTCCACCGAAGATGTCTCGATCATCGCGCTGGGAGTAACCCAGCGCTGCACGAGTGCTGCTTCACGGGCAAGCTCTCGGTCCATCTTAGTACAGGCCCAGCGAACGAATCGGCTAGGCTCTCTAGTTCGTGTTAATGATGTAGAATGATGAGAGACCGCAAATCGGATGTAAAGGTGATCCGAAAGGGTCTCCATCTCATTTTCTACTCTCCAGTCCTGTACTCGGCGTGCGACAGCCGGAGTGGCAAATGTTACATCCACTACGGACCCTCCCTGATATCGTACGCAGGTCTGCGACGTTCCTTGGTTTAAAAGAGACATGTTGGCCTGAAGAGCCCAGGCTTCTAGGGCCCGGCCACGTGGATTGGTGATGGTGTCCCCCCATGCACTGGACCTCGCATTGAAGTCTCCAAGGACCAGCATGGGTCTCCAAGACCACCTACCTATTACTGCTCTGAGGGAGTCCAAAAACAGTTCAAACTCAGCTAGATTGCGATTGGGAGAAAAGTAGATGGCCAGAACTACATATTCTTTCCAACCAGCAGCAACAAATCCTGGACCTCTTTCAAGTGATGTGAGGGGAGACTGGCTGTCTGATCTAGTGGTTATCGCTACCAGACCGTCTAAATCGCCCGCCCAGTGAGGTTGGGATGGAACCAGATATGGCTCGCAGGCTACTCCTATATCGACCTGCCATTCCGCCATAGACTGCAGGAAAAGGTCCTGAGCCCCGGCGCAGTGGTTAAGGTTACTCTGGAGAAAACTGGCATGCAGAGTCTGATCCATTACTCTTGCATGTCAGTTTCCTCATTCTCTAGGACCGGCGAGCAGCCGGTGTTGGTTGCAGAACCGGTCCGTGGAACCACCTTCCCCGTTCTGGACGGAGGAGTGCATTTTAGGCTACCCATCACGTGACCATGAGGCCTACCAGACTCAGCGCATACAGCGCATTTAGGCACCTTCACAGAGCAAGTCGAAGATCGGTGCCCTCCTTCACCACACCGGTAACAGAGTTGCTCCCTTTTCACTGCTGACGGACACATTGGTTTGGTGTGACCAAGCCCCATACAGCGGTAACACCTTCTAGGAAGCTGCTCTAATGCAATCACACGGGCAGAGCTCCAGCCAACCAAGACGCGACCCTTTGTCATCAACTCCTTCGCTGCTGCCACAGGGCATCGTACAACTACGGCACCCATTCCACCAGGGCCGCGTTGTATTTCTCCGGCCTTCACTAGGCTTAAGGAGCAGCCACCGAACTTCGCTACTGCAGCCATCACGCTGTCTGCTGTAACCGAGTCATCCAGGTTCAAGATTCGCAACGCGGCGCATTTAGTAGGCCTGGTGACAATGGCAATGCCGTCCAGCACTGGACGAAGCCTGTCAGCTAGTTCATCGGCTTTGCTGGCGTCCAGCTCTTTCGGGAGTTCAGCCATCCTTGCTCCAGAGGCCGTTTGGCGGAACTTGAGGGAATGAATCCCTATTTCCTGCAAATTAACACCCGCTACGGCCTTGCCCATTACATCTAGATAGCTCACTCCTTTTTCAGCAGCCTCGGGCTGCAAGGAGATAACAACGGCAGCTGTTTTCGGCGGAGTGAGTCGAGGTTTGTTTGACTTCTTGACCTTTTTGGCCTTTGGCTCGCCAGCATTTTTCCCGGCAGCAGCATCAGATGTTGCGGCGGCTAATAAAGCCTTCTTCTCCTTCTTTTTGGACTTTTTACTTTGGACCAAGGTGTACTCTTCTCGGTCTTTTTCGCTTTCAAAGGTTTCAGGTGCATTACCCGCAGGCCCACTCATTTGTGGCGAGGCTGGTCCCGAAACAGTCACCTCCCGTGTAGTGCGTGCTCCGGTCTTTGCCGCCAGAGGGGCAGAGGTAACTTTTGGAGCCGTTTTTCGTTCTGACGCTGGAACCATTGGATTCAGCGTTTCTACCACCTTAATTTTGTCCGATAATAATGGCGGACGGCATGGCTTTGCAGGGAGGAGACGATCTTCAATCCCCTCCATTCGGGCACTAATGATCTCCCCAACGGACACTATAATTGAGCGCTTCAGCTCCTCCAGCAGGTCAGTGCCAGTCGATACCTCTGATATAGGAGCCGGCACTGGCGTCTTATTCTTTAAAGTTCGCATCTCTACGAATTCTCGTCGGTAAGACGTCAATTCAGCCCTCATATTTTCGACTTCTCGTTGTAGTCGATTATTATCTGCTCTTAGTCGATGAATCTCATCCGCCCCTGACCGGGAAAAGGCGGCATCTACCACGTTCATCAGGGCAGAACCTGCCTCTTTGAGATCCTTGACCTTTTTCTGCCCTTTTGAGGTCTTTGCAACGTCGAAGATTTTGGCCATCTTTTGTTCTGCAAGAGCTCTCAAATCTTCAGTGGAAAGACTAGTTGGATCCACTTCCCCCCCGGGGATCGCACCTTTTTCATTATTTAGGCGCTTTTTCCACTTCTCATTTGCGGCTACTTCTCGAGCCTCTTCCTCCATAGCGCGCAGTTCTGCCTTTGCTCGGTTTATGTCTGAGCTACGGCCAACCGAACTGGCCTTACCACCTCTGCAGTGAGTTGATACTTTCGCAGCCAGCGGTTGTTCGGTATCTAAGTCGGAGCCATCATCAGAATCTAAGATCAGTCTGATCGATGCATCTTCAGCAGGCCTTTTTCGCAGTGAATGCCCACCTATCAATAAGGGTGCCTCGAGGGTATGTTTCACTGAGGTACCCGCCGTCGGTATCACAGAGGTTTTTGGCTCCTTGGACAGGTGCCCACTCCCATCTGATGATACATCTTCTACCATATCATAAGCTTGCTTATCAGTGTCCATGATGAATTTGCCAGAGTCGTCGTTTATTTCTTTGGAATCTCCGTTTGTTTGTTTTAATTCTTGTACATTTGCCATTTAGTTCCCACGAGTAAGGTCGATGGTGTTACACCCCCGGGTGACGCCCATTCCGAAGATGTGGCTACATACTGTAGAGGTTGCCAGGTGTCTACAGGTTTTAACGACTTCGCTGTCGGGTTTTATAGGATTTTCCTTCCCGCGGGCCGGCCAATTAAGGCAAGCCCTCCGGTCCGCGCGCTAGCAGCTATCACCTCCCGTACCCCATACCGCCACTGATGGGGGTCATTGGGAGAATTCTGCGGATTCCGGGATTCAAGGGGGCTGGCGTTGACTCCCCTTTTAATAGTTTTGTGACAAACTACTCTCCCTGCCACGTCCACCCCTACACAAGGGGGTCCTCGGTCGCTTCTAGGATATCCTCTGCTAAGCTAAAGCAGAAAAACCCCAGAGCGTCTTCCTCCCGCTGCGCAACTGGGCGCCCTCCTCTTGTGCTGCTCTTGGTCTGGTCCCTCCCCCCTCGCCTTCCTGGAATGGGTAGCCCTGTCCAGTATAGCCTCGGGGATCATAGGAACACGCAAGCTCCCCCACCACAACAAGGTGACAGCACGTCGGGGGAGGGTATTAGTGTTGCCTACCTGTGGCACAAAAAAAAAAAAAAAAAAAAATAGATCAGAGTGGAACAACTCAGGTGTTTTTTTTTTTTTTTTTTTTTTTTTTTTTTTTTTTTTTTGTGCCACGGGTATTAGTGTTGCCTACCTGTGGCACAAAAAACACCTGAGTTGTTCCACTCTGATCTATCGAAATGCAACGTAATGACCCTACCTACCCCACCCTAAAGGGTATATAATTATATTCAACAGATAAGAGGTTTTCTTTCATATATTTGACACCTCGCTTGCTTGGCAGCTAGTTGTCAAAGAAGTATATCAAACACAGCTTCGCTCATCTCTGATCTCGAACGCGCGTTAGGACACTTTAACTGTCATTTTTCCATATAAACAGTGACATTAGGTAGATCTACCTGACGCGCGTACAATGCGTTACGTGGTCGACCTGCTGGTGTACACTTACCTTTAATCTAGACCAGATTTTGTTATTCACTGTTTGCCATCTATACATATAACCATGTTTACACACTCTAAAGCCGGTTAAGACCACGGTTAAGTAAAGATAAACGCAAAGGTGAATGACACACGGTTTTTGGGCATGTCCAGACTGGTTTAGGTATTTGCGTGATTCATAATGCCTTATTAAAAGGGGATTGTCCTTTTATGTGTAAGTTTGTTGTTCTACTTTCGCGAACCGTTCCGATGACCTGCGGAAATTTTCACTCTGTCTTAAATTTACACACAAATATTTGAGATACGGTAGATATATTTACAAATGAGTTTATTTACGAATGATATTACATAATAACGCTGTGATAATTATGTGTAAGTTGAAGCTGAGGCAATTTTTACGGTGATCCATCTTAACGACCTTGGGTTCATTTCAATTGCTACATTGAACTAGAAAATGTCTAAATGTGACTTCTCAATTTCCCACGCTTTTCGTAATGCTATTTAATTGTAGTAATAAGTAATTACATATCTAAATAAATTCTCGAAACAATAGATAACTATAGTGTTTGCCTAAGATACCTACACACTACACATACACCCTTTAGGTACAATGTGAGGCACCCAGATATTCCCAAAAGATTTTGAACTCGACAGCGAGCTAGTCCCTTTTATAACAGCCCCTAGATTCGTTATGACTAGGTATGCATAAACTATGCTATTGCAACAATATATACTGAAATCTGAGAGCTAACATGATCGCTCGCAGGTTTGCTGGATGCTCGAGACAGGTCAAGTCAAGGTAACCCTTTTCACGTCCTTGTATACCAGCGGCCTGTGGGCGAACTACATATACTCAGACACAATACAGTGCTCTTGATGGGGCTGCCCCGATATTGCAGCGCGTCAGGGATGTTCGCAGAGGCGAGGGTGGACTGTTTCCACACTACTATTCGCAAGCGATGTACATCCCTGGTGCGTAGGGTACGGGCTAGTGCCAACAGCATCCTGAAAATTATCGCTGAACGGATGGACTGTGGGTATCTAAACCACTGCTGTATGATGCACACAAACACACATGTTAACTACGAGGTCGCATAACATTTGACATTTTGAGATTTAAATGAGTAATTAATTATTTAACTTGACATCTTGTACATTTTTAATTTGAATTTTTCATATACACGTTATTATAATTGACTGTACTTAGCTTTACCTTTAATGTAAATTTCATTTTGGCCTAAATTGTATTATTATTATTATTTCTTTAAATTGACTATGTGTGCTATTATATTATTTTTATAGTTACTAATATTAAGCTAAGTATTATTTTATTACTAACAATAATGATCCATGTTGGTCTCTGAATAAATTAATTGAATTGAAATCAAAATTCTAAGTTCAGATATCTCCATCTCAATCGCACTTATAGTAAGTAGTTGAGCGACAGATATGAAGATATAGGCACTTGGAAGTTAGATTTACATTGCAGCGCCGGCTGTTCGCCGGTAGCGCCGTGAATAACCGCTAAGTATTCACAGAGATAGGAAGGAAGCCTAAATTCGGCCCACTTCGCTGACCCGAAGCCTTACAACTCGCAAACGACTCGTAATACTGCGCACACGCCCAACTAGGACGCGACTAGGGTTGCCACTTATGAACTATGCATGTCTTTCACTAGTTTGCAAAATGACCCCAATCGCTGTTGTTGTATGAAAGTAAACATAACCTTAGTTAAAGATTGTTCAATCGACTTACGATTCTACGATGCTATTTTTATTCAAGAGAAATGAAAACTCTTCATTTGCATATAATGTCTATACGAAAAGTCATAGTTTGTGTTATGAACTTTAGTCTGAAATAAATGTTATTTTTTATTTATTTTTATAGTTTACATTGTTTCTGTATGATTTCTAATTAACACAGGCTTGTTACTTACATTGCCCCCTATTATATGGGGGTAATGTATTATTTTTTCAATCTTGTAGAATGTAGGTGTACTGTAGGTCGATCACGTAACGCATTGTACGCGCGTCAGGTAGGTCTAAATTTCACTTTTTATATGGAAAATTGACGGTTAAATTGTACCGACGCGCGTTCCGAACGTTACGTGATTAACCCTCTGGCATAAGGGTCTAATGTATTATTATGTAATCGAACTTTTATATGGCCTAAAATATAACTGAAACGATTCGTCGTCTGTGGGGCTACTTCACCATCTCTGTTCGTCACTACATACACTGACCAGCTACCAACCCTAGCGGGGGCTAGCCTAGTTTCCGTTGTTTGGTTTGCGCATGCGCGACGACGTCCTAAAATGAGGATATTCAGAGCACCCAGCAAAGTATGTGTCAAAGCTACACTCATCAAGTACTCACTTATCATTTGTCTCTTATGCATATTCGTCAGATGGGTAGGTACTACTCGGGCGTCCAACAGATAAATGCATAGAATTTTTGAACACCATCTGCTGGTTTTGTTTCATACGAGTGTGTACACTCAGCTGCAGCAATCGCTACGAGGGTGAAGTGCTCAAAATGATTCAGATCCAGTAAATATGGAGATCATTTTGATCTATTGGATTGGAACGCGTTGCTACTTCTGCTCTTGACTTGACTATTCATAGACACCGCCGAAGCGACTCTACATAGAGCATTTAGCTACATATTTATTTATTATCTATTGAAAAGTTTGTCTCCGATCAGATAGATTTAATCGATTGCCACAACGGGTGTGGTGTGTCAATAGCATGAACGTGTTATTTTACTATCCATAGATAAAAGATTAAACCGCTTATTACACTGCAATCATGATTAGCAAAGATGCTCATAGTTTTATGATAACATATACGTGATAGATCGATCTGCTTTTATATTATGTATAACCCATTATGTCTATTATTACGCCGTATCCTATTGAATTAAAAAACACGTACTTGACCCACCACACCAACGGTTTTCAATAGCTTCATATAAGCTATACAAGTATCACGTTGTCTGTTCTAAGTTCTTGCAACCCACGTCCGTTGCAACACTTGGCCATCTCTTTGTGTGTTTAATTAGCTTACTTTGCTTGCCTCAATTGCGGCGCCCGAAAAGGCGAGTCCAATTACCAGTTCAACCAACTTAAGTCTACTTGCGTCAAGCAAAAATACTCTCTGTTACCAGGCGGTAAGAGTTTCGCATTAAAGCTAATGTTTCCCAATGAGTACCGACTAAATTGCGGTTTGCGCCCTGAAGAATAAGCCTTATGTAAATGCAGTAAGAGTTTTCGAGGTTGTTAGATAAGTTGGTTCCGCAGATTGGTTTTTGAATGGAGTGTTGCATTGTGTGTGGAAACCAATATGTCATTTAAAGGTGCGTATTTAATGCGTATGTGTGTATGATCTTATGGGTATTGTACTGCCGACCGATAAAACAAGTACAGTGAAACCTGGTTAATTGGTACAGTCAAAGAATTTAATTTCCTACCCACTTTGGACTTTGTCAAAGTGACGTAATCAATCAAAACGTAAGAGACTTCTTATGATTTTATTTACAGTGTCACTTTGAAATAGTCCTAAATGGGTAGGAAATTAAATTCTTTGACTGTACCTGGATAATTGAGAAACTTCTATAATTGCAACCAAATGTCCGGCCCCGGTCTCTTGGCACCAAAAAACCTAGGTATACAATTGAAACTGGAACCTCTATAATTGACGCTTAGATTTTAAACTTTTTTCTTAATATGACCTCTGTAAAAGACACACGTGGCGTCGAAGACCTCTATAATTGAAAAGCGGTTAAAACTTCGTGTTTTTTTTAATAAATGACACGCGAGGCATCGAAGACCTACAATTTCAGGTTACAAAACGAATCAAATCACTACATATATTGGATTTACAAAAAGGTATTTGTATTATCTCACAGATACTTACTAAATGCGTTTCTGAAATTACCCTAAGAAAGCAGAAGCAGTTAAAGTATCTCTTTACAACTTATTGCTGCGTCCCGAAAGATGCTGAATTTAGGAAGTAAGGCGAATGAGATTTGAATAACAATCTTGCTTGGTATAAAAAAATATTTTCACTCAATGCAACCTCGTTTATCCATGTTTAATTAAATGATTAATTATAAGCGTTGTACAAACATAATTACAGTTACCTGTTTATGATTCACGATAGCTATAATCATGTAGTCATTACTGCAATTAAAGAACTCTAAAAAACTGTCAAGCGCGAGCTGCGCTTGCACATATTGGGTTACGTAACTTACGTAGTTAGCAATTGTATACTCGTAGATAACACGTTTCTTTGGTAATTTGTAATATCTTGTCATTAAAGGTTACGGCCATTTTGCGTGACTAAGAGCTCGTTCCCACTATGTCGGATGTCGGGACGATTTATATCGTGTGTCGGCGCCTCATACAAATAAAAATAAATAAATAAATGAATAAAATTTATTTATTTAACAAAAAACACACTTAAATTAAAAACGTTATATCCGTCAGACGCCAAACTAGGCTGAGCCTGTATCTATGTATGTATGTAAATTGGTGTCCGGTAAGTGTGAACAGCTTCATATAAAATGTTCTGCCACTACGACACACGATCAAAAGTCGTCCCGACAGACAACATAGTGGGAACCGGGTCTCACGCTTTACACTCATAGAAAAGTCTTGTCTAGACGATATTTTAGCGAAACGCTGTTCTTATTTAATTGTTTTGGTTATTTTTAATTAATTTCTATAGAGCCATTCAAGTCATAAGATATGTCTGTGTACATTTTTTTCTTAGTCATATCATCCTTTATTTGGAATCTGTTAGTTTTGTCAACAAATCAGAGTGCAACCATCAGTACTATCATTCATTTAATTTCTGGCACGCACTGTCCCACTGCTGGTAAGCCTCCCTGGGCTCCCTCTTTTTAATTCTTTCACGCATCCATTGTTAAACTAGACCGAGAGGACTTACCATCAGATGAGAATAATTTCAATACCCGTTGTTTTATTTTGAAGGTCATGTGCCATTTCGTTTAATCTGCCTAAGACACTTTTCAATCAGTATATGTAAGAGTAATTCTCATCATAAAATTAAAAGATTTAAAATCTCCGCGTGAACCATGACCCAAGGAACCTCCATGACAAATGGCCTATAGCTATGCTAACGAGCCATTGTCAGTCCCGCGTTGCGACAACCGCCGTGTCTGGGCCGGCTGACAATATTACGAATTAATCAGCCGATTATTAGTTTCCTCTCCTTGGCCGGAAAATTCCGTCCTCTGAAGGTAAGTCAATGTATTTTTCCCTCTGATAAATTCACTCATTAACTCCCCTGAAGAATGAAATAGATATGATTTTAATTTTCGTTTAATATTTAAGTAGTTGTTACACACAGATCGAAGCAGATATCAGAGTTTGTTTATTAGTATTGCGTGGCTTCAACAGTCCCCGCAGACCCTGAGGATTGTCCGTTATTCGAGGTCAAATAATAGTACATTACTGCAGACGCCGGGAAAGAAGATTCTATCTTCGTATCACTATCCGGCCTCCCTATATACGGTCGGCCGTCTATACCTACTCACCCGACAAGCCCTTATTCACGGCTAGGCATGTATAGTGCTTTTCTGAAACATGCAATAAAAAAAAAAATTTCAAGAAATCAAACAAATTTTCATAGCTGAACTCCGTGACCATTGCCACAAATTGTGGAAAGAAATTTAAAAAAAATTTACTTCCCGGCCTAGGCCTTCAATTTCTTATGAAATTCCTTTACAGTTTGCTCTCTTCTTCTTCCGCCTGAAACGTGATACTTTGAAGCCTGTTATAACGCATGGAATGACGAAATTTCATTGCATGTTTGAGAAAAATAATGTTTTGAATACAATAGATGCACCTTTAACTGACATAATGTTTAAAAAACCGAGTCTTCTAACTGGTATGGTGATGAGTATCTGTTGTGTCGTAAATGGGTGAACCGATTTGAGTGCGGTTTTTTAAATCTAAAGTCTTATCTGTCTAGGTGGTTCTTAATTTGCTATGTCGGGGTTTTTTTATTTATTGATGTATCATTATTTCTTAAGCATATTATTTGGAAGTTATTTAAAGCCTTGAGAATTTTTGCAATAATTTGCGAAACAAGACGTCTGCTAAAGCGTCATCTGTACATTATTTATGGGCCGTGTAACCTTTGGTCACATCTCGCATCATTGCAAAATGCACACCTTCACACCCTATTAAAATCTTATTTGTATATCGTGCGGCCAATGTCATCTCAGGTCACCACGTGACCCTTAGCCTCATCTCCCTCTAATGACCAATTAGGACTAAGTCTCACTTGACACCTGTCACCGGCCAGGCCAGTAATTAAAAGGCTCGACCTTCGTGTCTGTCAAACCTTAAAGTCAGTGTCATGCTTGTTAAATACAATCTTAATTCATGGAACGGTCGGGACTAAGATATTGACGTAGTAATTTGCGACAGTTCCTCTGCCTACGGTTATTTGTAAGTTGGTATGATTGATGAGTGGTTTCATCACCGATGATCATATTGTGTTGGCGAAGAAAATTAATCAGCCATTGAAGATTAGCGATTAAAGTAACTGAGCCGTAAGGCATTCTTTTTTAGCTGAATAACGATTTGTCGCCCTAGGCAGAGCTGTGTCAAGATGCAAGTTAAGGGAGTTATAAGGACAAGGCCTTTGATCATACAAAAGATTAAGCTTATAATATTAATATCGATGTTGTAAATATAATAATATTAAACTGTGTTGCGCTTTAATCGATGGAAGCAGTCATTATCCACATTGTTCAATCTCATCATGCTGATAAACGCAAATGGTTTATTTTTGAAAATCTTTTTTTTTTGTTAGGGACTATTCATGCTCATACTGTCAAGGATATTTTTTTTTCATCACATTTGCTCATAAATGGCGTTATTCCTTGCCTGTATACAGAAGGACAATGGCCTAAATTGTTCCCGTGGGAAATAATGGTCCCGAGGGAGTAATGAGCTTGTGTGTGATCTGATTGGTTAAGAAAATCTGCACGGCAAGAATTCTGCTCTGTGATTGGTTGGAAAATAAAATCAAGCAGGCCCCGCCCTGCAAGAACCACATGCTCCATGCTCTGTGATTGGTGGGATATTGAAGCTCCGCCCTACACTCGCACTGATCTAGAAGTGAAGTTGTCAATTTCGTCAACATTTGATTGATGCGCTTGTATAAAACAA
The DNA here is from genome assembly GCA_963854355.1 of Epinotia brunnichana. Classification (NCBI taxonomy): domain Eukaryota; kingdom Metazoa; phylum Arthropoda; class Insecta; order Lepidoptera; family Tortricidae; genus Epinotia; species Epinotia brunnichana. Next base: position 19,584,832 of record OY977936.1, on the reverse strand, counting down.
AGGTTTTTCTGTCTTTTGTGGTTATTTATTTCCTCGCAAATGTGATGAAAAACATTGTGTATAACACGGGCGTAAGAATATTGCAAACTCGGGTCATCAAAAGCCCTCCGCCTTACGGCGTCGGGCTCCTGATCGACTCTCGTTTGCAATATTCCTCATACGCCCCTTGTTAAACAATGTACTATTCTATTAACGACTACCAGGAGAGACATGCGAGGTAACAGAAAGGATAAAAATAAACACCTATCCTACCTACCTCTTAATACGGCTCCATTTCATTACCGTTTTTCAATGTCAACAACTAGAGCTGTGGAATTTGTTTTTATTACTTAATTGATCGTTCACGGAACATAACTCTCAGCAAAAATGTGTATGAAACTACGCACTTAATCTTATACTCTCGTAAACAACCAGTTGTTAAGACCAAGTAAACAATTACAATTGACCTTCGGAAACAATGTACAATGTCATTTCACAACGATCATATCTACGGATTAAATAATATAATTGTACATACATTCCCCGTAACATAATCTTTGATCTTAAGAACACTAGGTTGTTATTTTTTTCCATGATTGTTTATTCTATACTCACGGTTTATCAATGGAGTATTAATTTAGAAATCTGATATTTAGGTACGTACGGGTGTATTGTATTATATTACGATTGCGATGTAATTTGAGATCGTTATTAGCAAACTATAGTGTAATGATGCATAATTATACTTGCTACTGTATCAAGTTTAGAAAAATCTAAGGTCTTTAACGTATTTTAGCTAAAAAGTAACCATGACATGAGTTGTAGCTTGAACCCTCTTTGCGCTAATATAGTTCTGAGAATCTCCTAAACTGAAATCCTTCGTTCATATTATAGTGTTTGAATGTTTTATATACTCTCATATATGAACATGCTTGAAGACTAGAAAGATGGAGTAAAAAAAAATACATCAAACGGGTTGCATTTGATGTAGTAGCTCATTTTATAGTCCAAACCATGAATGTGGGAAAACCAAAGTGAAAAAGTGCATGCTTTTTTCCCACGTTGAAAAAGGCGTATTCAGGCCAGTGCTAATTAATCTAAGTTTTTTGTTTAACAAGCGCAAGACAGATGCACGGGCGGAAGCGTTTATTCATTCAATTGACATTTGTCGGCTCTTCAGAGACGATGTCAGGCCGATGACATTTAAATAAGTGACTTCGCAGAAGCACCTCGTTCTGCAGATTGTTTTAAACGTGCGTACATGATTTTCACCTTGATTTAAGAGCAATGCAACTTTTGAAATCTCAAATTTTTGACGCAATGTTTCTGTCGCGCTGTTGTGGGCGGCGGGAGCTGTCTATGCGATAAGGACAACTGCAGCTCGAACTAAAATTCCCAAGCAAAAAACTCAAAAATTGAGGTTGCGCTCTCGACTATTTCCTCCTCCAAAACGCAACTAATCATCATAAAATTTTGGAAACTGCAAGAGGAAGAAATAATCTACGCCGCTATGTTTAGATTTTTTGGATATTTGTTGTTATATTTTGTATACTGCGCCTTTTTTTGCAGCCATTTCAATTAAGCCGTTTTTGCGATTTCTGAGGCGCTATAATCATCTTTAAAATAAAAAGATCCAAAAAAGCGAAACATTGCGGCATAGATATTGACCTTATTTAAAAAAAAAACATTACTCTATCTATAGGTTCAAAAACCAGGGAGGAAACAGTCGAGCGTTTGTATGGGAAAATCGCAGAGCTGTGATATTTTGTTCTCTTTTTTTGTAGATAAAAAATGTCTCGTAATAAAACCACGGATACATTGAACATCATGCTTTTTACGCCATAAGAACGGATTGGTATAACGGAACGATATACATACGGTGAGTTTTGCAGCGATTCAAACGCGATAACAGTATCGGTGTATGGTGATCTAAAGATTTTACTTAAAGGCTAAAGTCGAGCGAGATACAGTCGTTAGTGAAACGCGCGTTTGTGTCACAGCCAAAAGTCGCCTTTTATAAACACTTTAAGGCATCGGTTACGCGCTAACTTTGGCTTCAGTTCAATCCATCATTCTGATCAGACTGACGAGAGAACTATCGTGTAAGTAACTCTTGTGAATGACAAAAAACTGACAGGAAATTGACCATCAGTCAGTCAGCCCGAGGGTTACACGAGTTACTCATCGCACCCGTGATGTATTCCACCATGATAACCAGGAATACGCATACTGCATATATTATTGCACACACTAGCGGAGTTTCGTTGTGTTATCTCTTTTCATTACCCATCAACGAATTTATGTGTTAGCTCAATATCTCAGAACCGGCTAAACTGATTTTGTCTTCTCTCTCACTCTTTCAGATAAAAAAACCGCATTCTAATCGGTCCATTCGTTTAGGAGCTCACGATGCCACAGACAGACACAGACAGACAGATACACAGACACAGTCAAACTTATAACATCCCTCTTTTTGTTGACGTGCAAGAACGTGTCAAGTCAATCTATTTTAAAAGTTCTCAATTTTTATGCCAAATGAGAGAACTCAATGCAACAGTGGACTGTTTTACACAAAAATCTATGAGTAAGTACGCCATGGCCATAGGTAACTCAGGAGACAAAACAGTGTTAGTCTAAATGTTGATACGAGAGCAAGAGCATGCCGATTCGACTGGATCTGATTATGACTGAAGTGAGAACACTAAGTTCAACGACCGTCCGAAAACTCTCATTAAATGCTACTGTTTAATTCCTCTTTCCAAATCAGGAACCTGACCTGACCAATTTCACCTTCTCCCGACTGGTTTCGGCGATTCAAAAGAAAGTGCTTCCATAGTCGTATCCAGTTCTGCATGCCCTAGGTCACTTTTCACTTTTAATCGCTTCCGCCTTACTTGAACCTGTTCGTATTGTGTACTCGACTGCAAGGCTTGCAAGTGTTGCAACCAAACTTGCATAGTCCACCTATAGTAAAGTTTATACATAAGTATATTTAAAGTAAACTTTGCAGGCGGCTGATACAGTTGTGTGGAATTTTACGTTTGCTCATAACTCTTCGCTGTTCTATTATCGAAATTATGAAAAAAGGTACTTAGTCCAGGTGCTCGTTTCATTAAAGTTAATAGGGTGATAGTTATACATTTTAAATTACTATGTGGTTTGTTATTTTAGTCTGTGTACCAAATTATCTTGGAAAAGCTTTTTTGATGCCAATGAAATGGCCCGTAGTTCCTATTAATGACATCACTAAATGGACCCGACAACCGTTTTGAAAAACTATTCAATTTTGTCAAAAGTGCCATGAAACTCGATATGTCAACCGTTAGCTATGTACAAAACTGCGACACATCTAATACGAAACCCTCTTTCACGCTACAATTAAGTGTTCGGATAAGTTGTTACTCGCGACTGTGTCGCTCTAAACAATCACTACTAATAATAACCTATTTCAACTTGGCAATTATAATTAATTGCACTCGAACAAATATTTTTAAAGTAGGTAATTACTGGTTCACTTCATGGCCTGTTGCTCAATTCATTAATTTAAACGACTTATTCGGAGCTTTTCCAAATCTGTTAGCACCTGTTCAAACTGTAGCAGGTGGTTCTCATTCATAAACGAGTGCACGGGGTCAAGGATTTTTTTAATAACTAAGTTACAATATTGTGTCGATATACGTTTTGGTCTAGTCTTTTTGGTACGTTCCTACTCGTACACATATTTAAATACTGTTTTTTCCGGGTCTAACGCGATATTTACTCGTCCACGTTGAGACAACATTTTTGACAATAGAAAAAGCTCCTACAAGCTAATTTAAATTATGCGAAAATAACCTCTATTCGGGACTAATCGTAATCAATTAGAGAAACCTAAACTGCACAGAAGCAATACGGGAGTATATTTATTTTTGTATTCGTATGGCATATACATTTACTTTTATAAATTAGCAGTTACCTAAGCTCAGGTAATAATTATGCTTTGGCGTCTGAAAACTTCTGCTTATTGAGATCTGTGGAACCAGCTCGACTGTTCCAAGACATGCATCAAAAGCCCGCATTTCACGGAAAAGTAACCCATTTCTTCGACAAGGGAGGTTATATTTTCCGTGCCGTTTCACACGAACTATTAAGTTGTTTGCTGCACCGGTCAATGACTCTGTGCTGGGCCGGGATTAGATTTTCATAATGTTACGTGACGTGGCAATGTCTCCTTTTTCATGTACATCCTTTTGACGAAATGGGTCATCCCAGGAACAAGTGACATTGCTAAGCAAACCTCAGCAAACTGTAGTAACATGCTGTCAGCGCTTCTCACGGTACCTAGTTAGTTACACTAGTAGGTATTGCTAGTCTTTTCCCATCGCGAACAATACACAATATACAATGGTGACACACTCGCGCGACCTTGGGGGGAGAAAGTTGCCTTGTTTGTTTGTAATCTTGTAATTTGTGCATGGCCTGTCATGTAAGTACTATTGAACAACTTCGTGACCAACCTATAGTTCAAATCGATAGATGTAAACGCGAGGCAAACATTCAACCAAACACACAAGCTAATTCATATCCTTGCATACGAGTATTACCTTAAAGGAGGTCTATCGGCTAAAGTGTACATAATAACTTTTGGTAGTTAATTTATGGCATAGAGAAATTAGTGCCGGATATAGTTCAGAGAATGTAAGTAACAGATAGTAGGTTACGTAGCTATTTATTCCACCTTCAAATTACTTACTAAATACTACAGATTTGCTCATATACGGCTAGACAAGCCGTATAGCAAGGTGCCAAAACCCCTATGTGGAAGGTAAACTGCCTTGAACCGGTGCGTCACTGTCTGTCGAGCAAATCCTCATAAGTGCAGTAATTGGATGCGTTACGTGTATACTTCATTTCATTTACGAAGGCCCGATGCCGCTTGAGTGTCTGAAGCGGCATCGGGCCTTCGTAAATGAAATGAAGTATACGTCTGGACGGTATGCTAAGCTAAGCGTTCCAGATCTATGCTCATTATGTTACATCGTATAAATCGAGACAAATGAATCACTGTACATTGTATCGGCTGTGGTTTGGCAGATTTGTATCTAGCTGTAAGCATTTAAAAAAAAAAGAGAATAAACATTTATCATTTATATTTTTTTCATTTTTATAGTATTTATACTGACGAAGTTTCGAGACTGAAAGTGGCATTTTTCAACATCCAATTCGGGTTGGATGCATAAATATTATGTACATGATACATGAAGATAGTTGTTTATTTCGGTTTCGGTACAAATATCCTATTGCTTTATTAGCTTCCAGTAGCGGAGCCATTAGTTATTATACTCAACTCAACACAACCCGAACTCTCAGCTCTCAACTCTTAATTTTTTTTTGTTCCCATACCCATCGAACATTTTTACGCACTGCCACTGCTAGCTTCTGTATCGAAAACATAGTTCACAATTTAGTAGTACCTACCCAGTAGCTCACCTGCGGTTTGTAATCGTCCCTTTACGACGGATATGCACTCGGAGGAAGGTATTACATTGATTTCTTCCAACTCATAGACTAAACGTTAGATAATGTGCAGTTGTCTAAACTCATTGTTCTAATAATTAAACCAGGTGGGCTATGGCAGAGCAATTATTAAATGAGGAGAATCACAATGCAATTATAGTAAAAACATTAAATATGATGCAGAGAAACCGGAATGACACAACACAAGTCATTACATGAACATTTCACATAATTATTCGTTTGACATGCGCAGACGATTGCTAACAGTCAAATTCAAATACAGAACATTATGTATGGCCAGTGTGCGCCGGCCATAATGTGCACAATAGTAGATTGTACAACAAGGGCACAAAACGAGCCATTTAACCTGAGACGTTTATATCCACCCGAGCCACCGGCAAGGGTGGATAGTTAAGTCGAGGGGTTAAATGGCTAATTTATGCCCGAGTTATACACACTGCTTTTCACTTCGATTGCGAGAAAATAACAAATAATTGCAAAATAAAATAAAATAATAGCTCATTCCTGTCAATTAACTAAGTATTTATTTTTAATTTTCAACACTAGTGATATTAGACTTAGGTACTTCATACTGCCAAGTCATTTAATGGTTCAATACATTTTAAAATAATAATTGACTCCTAGTTTATCTGGTTTTATTAATTTAGTGATGGAAAACATGGATGTGAAATTTATTAAAGCAAATCAAATCAAATGACAAGTTTATTCTACGAAGTTTTATTCTGTGTGTGGCTGTTAGGCCCGATTATCTTAATCTACAATTTTACTTTGTGCACTAGAGCATAAAAGTGGCATTTTGTGCAGCATACATCCAGCACAAAGGCGAACTTTGCGAGCATGAGAAGTGAAAACCTTATTACAACACTCATGACCCATTTTATCACCGTTGTTCTCATAAAACCCATGATAAAAGCGAGGTTGTTTGTCCCTTTGAATAAATTGAATGGTAAGAATCGTGATTTACAGATGTTTTAGTCCATATTCATAAAGAAAGAAAGATACATTTATTCACTAACACACAGAAACACGTATAAAACAAAAAAAAAACTGTAAAAAAACGTGTAACAAGTGTGTCTCTGCGGCAGTGAACCGGACACTGGTTCAGCATTATGCTGAGGTGTCAGTCATATGTGCTTGATGCTTTCATATTGAAGAGGATGTCCTTTGGGAATTGGGATGTATATATTACTTGGGGGTGTGATTTAAATATTCATTCAATTTCATTAATTCGAATGATAATCCTGGGCCTTATTGGTTGTTACCATACATGCATTCCGTTCAGTCTGCAATTTTACTGTCTTGCTTTTCGGACTTTTAGTACCTAAGTAGCTAAAATATGGCTCGTCTAGTTATTACTACACTACCTGTGAAAGTATTAGTATTAAAAGAAGGCATAGTAAATAAAAACTATTGTTTATTTTAATCAAGTGAGTTATTATTATTTTGATCATGCAATTTGATTTGATATATTATTTTTTATGTTAAGCTGGTACCGTCGCCTATGGACACTTGTGACTCCAGAAGAATCACAAGCGCGTTGCCGACCCTTTATTCACTTGAGGATTCACTGTGTTGGCTGATAGAGACATGCAGGTCCCTCACTCCCAACACAACGCACCCTAAGGGAGCTCTGGCGACCTTACTCACCACCAGGAACACAACACCACATGATTCATAGCATGCAATAATATAGCAACACTACAAAGCAGTGGTGCTATTATGGTTGCGGTCTTCTGTAAGGTGGAGGTACTTCCCCAGTTGGGCTGCTCCACATACGAGCGAGATGACATTCCTCGGTGCCCTACCCCTCTTAAGCCGGGAATACACATGCCTTTAACTGGCACACTTGCATACCAGCTCCTTGCACGTGCCAGCTATTGTCATGTGTATACACTAACTGGCATGCCTGTATCTGGCAAGCAAGTAGATTGCAAGCAATTTGATTTACTAGCATGCAATATGAGGGAGGGGTCGCGGGGGGCTGCAAAACCGGCACGTGTGAACGTATGTGAGAGCTACAGGCACGCCGGTTTGCATGTAAAGTTTGAAATTGCATGCAAGTTCAACTTGCAAATGTATTTACTGTGGGCCAGTTACTTCTACATGCCATTACCTAATATGCAAGCTACTGAGCCGTTTTACAGGCATGTGTATTCTTAGCTTTAGAAGAGAGATAACATCCAAACGAACATTTGGAAACATTGGGGATTTTGGTCAGAGCCTTAGGGGTTGCGACCCTCCTTCATAATCGTTCCTGACTCAACAGATTTCATTGGCCATCCAGCGTGGGAACACCGCGAGTATCATGGGAACTTTTGAACCAACACGATCCGGGGCGGTCCTGTTTGCTTAGTTAGAATTTATTGGTGACGAAGTCTGTTGAGGATTTCATCATTGATGTGTTCGTGACGAAGCCTAATGCTGATTTGTTCTTGTACTTATTTAACGAAGATTACGTTGCGGGTTACGATTTATTGATTATTTTTACAGTTTGCTTTTGTTTAAATAAATAAAATGTTCAAAAAACGAACATAGATTTCACTAACCGTGTTTGTTTGCTATTAGCGAGTCAATTTGCGTTCTACTTATTTTAATATTCAACATTCGACCTCTGACCAGCGGTTTGTTTCGAAACCAAAATAATGACTGTTATATAACTTAACTCAAGTTTTACATTGATGTTAAAGTACGAACATAATGTAGCCTCATTACTTAACTGAATAATATCGCATTCAATAGCGAACTATTTGCAGACTGATTGCCTTATTTACTATGAGAAATGCATGAAGGTTATCATATCATCATATATGTGACGACCTCTGTAGCCTATTTGGTAGTGACCCTGCCTACGAAGCCGGAGGTCCTGGGTTCGAATCCCGGGAACGGCATTTATTTGTGTGATGAGCACGAATATTTGTCCCTGAGTCATGGATGTTTTTTATGTATTTAAGTATTTATTTCTCTATACAGGGTGACTGGTAATTCGACATATTCCTTGAAAGGGGTTATACTAGAGCTAATTTGCAACAATTTATGTTCAGTTAACCAGGGGTCGAAACTCGCTGGTTTCCGAGATATTCGAGTTTTTAGTTTGTATGAAAAAAATTCTCCTTGCAGCCTTAAGTCGGTGATTGTGACAAAAGTACTTCCATTTGGATGGTAAAAAAACATTTTTGTCACAATCAGCACTTTAAGGCTGCAAGGCGATTTTTTTTCAAACAAACTAAAAACTCGAAAAATTAAAAAAATCGTGTTTTGACCCCTGGTTGACTGGACATAAATTGTTGCAAATTAGCTCTAGCATAACCCCTTTCAAGGAATAGGTCGAATTACCAGTCACCCTGTATAAGTATGTATATCGTCGTCTAGTACCCATAGTACAAGCTTTGCTTAGTTTGGGAGTAGGTCGATTTGTGTAAGATTGTCCCCAAATATATATTTTTTTTTATCAAGTGTGCGGTACTTGTATTTAGTATTATGCATTATGACACAGTACCTGCAGCTACTACGCCTACGCTACTGTTAAAGATGAAATAATGAACATGAGTTAGACATTTAACATTACCTACGTATAAATCGTACGATGTAGGTACAGTCAGTATCAGATAGTAGCAGCCAAGGTAGCCAAATATTTCGTAACACTTCCTTACTCCTATAGTAATAAAGACGTGTTGCGACTGTACGTAAGTTAGGAAACGGCTGTTTAACGTGCTTTGCCTGTATGAAGATATGATTCGTTTTAATACACACACTTGTGGCTTTAATAACACAGCTTTTACAGGACTTGAATAACAATAACCATATCAAAATACATTGATTATCAATACAACGTCGGCGTTTTGTCCGACGCCAGACAAACGTTTGTTACTAATATCGATATCGATAGCAATGCCGATAGCGATACTCGCTAACACAACCTCGCATCGGGATCGCGGTCACACCCGGTCATTTCCTAGTAAGGTCGGGCTACTGTTACGTTGCTACGAGTGGGCGAGGTCGTCGACCTCGCTATCGGCCAGTGGACGCTGGCTGTGATAACGTATCAGATGAAGACGTTTGTGTTTTGATATGATTGTAAATAGACGCTGTGGTTGGTCTAGGTTATGTTTCACACTCACTCAACGCACGCATCGCACGTAGAACCGATGGCCATTGGGGGCTGGGGCGGAAAGGTTCTTGAGTGGCGACCACCGGAAGGCGCAGCGTGGGTAGGCCCCCCACAAGGTGGACTGATGACCTGGTAAAGGTCCTGGGAGTCCGCCGGATGCGGGTGGCGCAGGACCGGTCATTGTGGCACTCTTTGGGGGAGACCAATGTCCAGCAGTGGACGTCTTTCGGCTGATATGATGATAATGATAACTCAATATGCAACACGCACGGTTACTGTGATAGCTTGATTGCGCAAACCGCATGCGAGTTTCTTGCTCAAGACTGATGCTCAAATATTTTTGAGAACTCTGAAGTGTACAGAGTATTTATATTCGATGACTTCTATATAAAACAAAACTGGCAATTGGTAAACGTAGTGGCATCCTCCGTTCAGATTGGAGAAGGCTTTTGCAGCACTGACTGAATGCGAAATGCAGATCAATGAAATGTATATTCCATTAATTAAAAAATAAACAGCAACAAATTAGCGCCAGGGGGGTAATCACGTAACGTTCCGAACGCGCGTCGGTACAATTTAATTGTCAATTTTCCATATAAAAAGTGACATTTAGACCTACCCGACGTTTGTACAATGCGTTGCGTGATCGACCTACTGCTCTCCAGTTTGTAGTTTTACTTACATCGTATCCGACCTTTTCGCTGAGTTGATTCTATCAAAGACATTTATTACGATGTTGATACCCTCCTAACTATTCACTATAGCTTCTTCTTCTCTTTTTTTTTGGCTTTCTGGCCAACTGTGTCGGCTCAATTTTGCCACTATAGCTTCAAAACGCATTCTAAGCATTACATTGCTGAAATCTCAATACCTGAGCATTGTTTACGAGCGCGTTAGCTAATAACGTACCTAGTCCATTGAGGCTGGGTTTGCGTAACAGTGATGTCATTTGACCACGAGTGGGCGGCGCTGTGGTAGAATTACCGTTTAAAGCTGAAGATACAACTGTCGGCGAATGTACCGTCGTACCAGAGAACACGTTCAAGCAATCATTTCTAAACCTTATTCCATTGATATAAGGTATATTACTGGTAATATGCATTTCTTCTTTTATACGTCTGATACCTCTTATGAACGTATAGATATGGACTGTTTTGGTTTATCGTAGTTTATAAAATTCGACATTTTACATGCCTAGCATTTAATCGCGTTTATATCGGAGGAATAACATTCGTCACTATTCTTAATATTCGTACAAGTATGTAAGTGCGAAAGGGACAAATGCTGTATGTCCGACGTTAAAGCGATCATGCTAACTAGGCTGCAATTATAATAATATATTTTTTGTACTCGTCGATTAAAATCTGTGAAATCTATTAAGATTTCATAGAGAATACTGCAGCGTCACTCTTTTCATCGTTGAATAGTCTATGTTACTGTCGAAACAATCGAAATAATTGTTTCGATACGCTCCAGACAGCCGAAAAAAATTTGAAAATAGATCTTCGTATTTCAATAATATGTGTCCTTGTTTAAGGAGACTCGATCCGATATTAAATTGCCAATCTATGGCTTTTCGGAAAGTAGCAGCAGCGTCGCGTCATCTGTCAAAATTCTACTTTTTAAACTTGCTGCTGTATCCAGGGCATAAAAAAATAAAAATATTACACTTTGTGATTGGCTAGTATGCCAATCACAGCACAGTACTGCAACATTACGGACGCCGGTGATGTGATATAGTACTTACGATTTTTAGTTTTCTTATATATTACCTACTCGTATTAATGAATTAAATTATTAATTTTATCTATCCCAATATCAAGGTCAAATCAAATTGCTTTGTTTTTCAGAGGTATTCGAAATTTGAATGTAATAATAGCATCGAAATCGATGTTATTATTTAGCAATAATAACATTTTCACAGATAAGAAATTTGTTCTAACAAAACAGTCTGTTTTTATGGTGGTCATAATATGCGGCTCCTGAATGCATCATGGAGGCTTATGATATGTGGATAGATAAAGTAGTGTATGTAACTGTACATAATTAGGCATTAACACACTCGTGTGATGTTATTATGAAACTCGCTTGCGGCTCGTTTCATAAACCCACACTCGTGTTTAATGCCCTTCAATATGTACAGTCACATAAACTACTATTAATGAACTCGTACAAAAATTATTGTTCACAATAGTATCATAATCATGCTTTTTAATCTCGTACCTTACTTAGGCCACTCAGCAAGGTTCTTGGCCTAAACACGGTACTCGACTAAAAAGCTCTCTATTATAACACGATTGTGAAAAATACTATTACATAGCAAAATCAATCATAGCTTACCGTGGGCCTAGGTTGATTTGTGTAAGATTGTCCCATAATATTTATTTATTTATTTATTTATTTATTTAAAATCACACCCCTCTCTCAATATCATCGGCGTGCACATTAAATGCTAAGCTATAACTTACAATCATAATTAAACATGGAATTAGCATTCGCACATCCATAGCGAAGGAGTCTTTGACGTTACGGTTTCTAAGGAATACCTACTGATTTTTATAGCGTCTTATTACCGTGATCCCAATTCCTATCACGGATTAGCGGTATAACGGATCACATTCATCGCATTGTAAACTATTCAGTCAAAGGCTTTACGACTACGAGTTATCGTCGAAATCTTTCTAGTCGCAAGCCAGTATTAAAATATCGTTTTTAATTTTCTAAAGTTTAAGGTATGAATGACTGTCGCTTATTATCGGGAACGGATACACAAACATATAAATAAGATAGAAATACTTCTACATGAAGCGTACGGTGATAATAAAATAAAATAAAAACATAAAAAAGTGCCCCAAATTTCGTGTCCCTAGCTCAGACAGCTCTGCAGCCCATCTGCGCATAGCAATTATCCGTTCATGTTTTCAATAAAAAAACGCTACTTTAGAGAGATAAGTAGATAACTATTACAGCATTACATTTTAATTACAAGTGAACTACAAAACTGGATGAAAATCGAATCATTGTAGGACAAATATAATATTATATCGTACGACCAGCGTAATAGGTACCTACAGCAATAGCGGGCCGGACAGGCCCCTTATAAGGTAAGTAACGTGTATTGCTGTAAAACACAGTACCTACAATTTGACTATTATGTTAGCTGTGTAACCGATGATCATTAAAATTCATTGTACATCTGCGAACACGTAAAGAAATCCCAAACAAACGTTACGACTGTTACGAGGCGGTGTTACGTGCACGACATACTTTCTAACGAATTCACGTGTGACCATTATCTTCCAGCTGAGATGCGCTGATGAACTAGTACCACTGAATCGGTGAAATTTTTTACCAACTTCAAAAAAATGTTGTCGGTACGCGGGTCTTGTTTGCTTTGGCTCAAGTTATTAACCCATGTCTAATATGTTTCATATTTATTTTGCAAGCTTAAGGGCCTGGCCACATGTCTCCCGTCCCGTGTTTCTCGGTAGGTACGCGGGTTTCTGCGGCGCGCGCACCGCAAAATTGTGCGTTGCGGACCGGCACCGCAGACATGTGGCCAGGCCCTAAGGGATTTCAGTTAATGTTGCCTTACATATAATTATATAGGATTTTGGAAAGTGATGAGACTGGTGAGATGAATAAAGGGACAAACTAAATGAAGGTGTGCGCTATGAGGCTGCTAAACATAATGCGTTTAAATCGTATTATTTTGTATTATTTAGCACTGAGGAATAATACTAGTATGGATGAAATGTGATAGATAGCAAACTAATAAACTAATATTACTTAGGTATTTCTTACAAATAAGCCTAATTGAGGCTTAAGTAAGAACTAAAGAGTATATAAATGTAGTAGAATAAGTTAATAATTTTGAAGAAATAAAAGTAAAAAAAAAAATATGTCACCTTCCGAAATGGCCACGCAAGTATACTTACATCACTATTAGGTTAATCAGTAAATCACAGTGGTGGAGCGACCATACAAGCCGATCCCCACCGGCTAGCCAAAAACTTCTTCTTATATGTACATATAGTATCAAACTCGTAAATCATCAAAAAACAGCCCTTTTTTGCTCCGGGTTGTCCAGTGAAAATTCTCACGCACCGCCACTGGTAAATTACCTACTTCAGTTAATGTAATCTAAATATGTAATTAGAATGATATTTGCATTTCCGAGACATACTTTTATTAGGTACTCGTTCATGACGCAGAAAAAAAATGAGCAACAAACCTCTTGCCATGTGCAGTATAGAACTCTGAAAGCAGTGAAATGTAACAATTTATACATTATAATTTAATTCATTGTCTCATTCTAATAACAATATAACGTGCTAGAAAACACAAATACACTGATACTCGTATGAAATTAGCATTCAATGTTTGATTTTATTGTTATATTCGCACCTGTAAATGGGACCAAAATGACTTGACGATTACCACGTAACCACCAGGTCTATACAAATCAAATACAGACCTTAAAGATGTTTTATAAAGTTCATTTTTCAATGATGGCTAATTTAGTCGATTAAGATTCGAAACGGCAATAAGGCCGCTTTAGTACGGCCGTCACGTTTTGGGAGAAAGTGCGCATTGGAGGAGCGAAGCGCGCAGCAATCGTGTAGTGTGCATCGAACCTTCTTTGATTTAAGTTTGCAGTGCAGGTTAGTGTGTGATTGCTCATGTGAAGTTTTATACCCTATTTAAAGTATTAATCCAATGTGGTATTTGCACGGTCGATTTGGACATTAAAGGTATAACAAAATATTGTCAAAAATAAACCCTGAACCTGTTGGGACTTAAAAAGTGTTCCTGCGTTAATAATTTGATTATACAGGAGACGTAATCAGAAATCACAGGATGTGATGTGATGACGAATTAAAAGACACACTTCATAAAATTGTAGTAATTGTTATGGGGTTAAATATCACATTTAATTTTTATTTTGTGTTTTAACTCTCTCCCAAATATAACCACGGTCTATTGAAGTATTTACGCCTTGTTTAATTCGCTTATTATGCATTCGTATTCTCAATAATTGGAATGTGGATATACAATTATGCAGTGTTAAAATATTACCTACTATTCGCCGGTCAGGTAAATATAGCTCTTATTGCATTACAGATACCGCTTAATGCTGTACCTACGTATATATTTTAGATATTTAGCAACTCATCAGTTTGACTCCATTAATTATATGCATCCATTTCTAATTACGTTTTTAAATCACATCCACTTAGCGCATACAAATTATAAGCACGACGTAAACTTTATTTACCACTAGCTGTTGCCCGCGACTTCGTCCGCGTAGAACTTTTTATCGTCTTAGAAAATGATTTCTCTCAATACAAAATTTGAACCCTCTTTTAGGGGATAATTAAAAAAGAAGTTGATGTTCATTTTCTAGTTTGTGAACAAACAGTCTAAAACCAAAGTTAAAAATCTCATACTTTAAAAATGCCTTGAATAACTCAAACTTTGAACCAATTTTAACACTCTTAGGGGATGAATTTGGAAAAACTCTGAAATCAGTTTTGTAGTCTTTTAACGTACAGAATAAGACCGAAGTTAAAAATCTCTTACTCACACTTTAAAATTTTATTGCTCGCCATTTAAAATTTGAACCCCCTTTTAAACCCCCTTAGAGGTTGAATTTTTCTAATCGCTGAAAGAACTTTTTTCGTAAACTTTTAAGTCTCTAGCTCAAAAAAAGTGTTGCCCATACAAAGCTTTCTTAACCCCCTTAGGGGTGGAATTTTCTAAAACTCTGAAAGTACTTTATTATTAATTTTAATAAGTAACATTTTGAATAGTTTTAAGTCTAGTAAAAAAAAAAGTTTTTCCCACACAACACTGGCTACCCTTCTTAAGGATCTTAAGGATCCCCTTAGGGATGGAGTTTTCTAAAACGCTGAAAGTTCTTTTTTAGTATTCTAATAAGTAATCTTTTTGCAAAGTTTTAAGTCTAACTCAAAAAAAAGTGTTGCCCATGCAAAGCTTGCTCTCCTTTTTAACCCTATTAGGGGTGGAATTTTCTAAAACGATTTGTGTTCTTTTTTTGTATTTTAATAAGTAATCTTTCTACAAACTTTCAAGTCTCTAACTCAAAAACATAAACTTTCCCTGATAAAAACTTTGCACCCCTTTTTATCCCCCTTAGGGATAGATTTTTTCAAAACGCTGAAATTTTTTTTTTTTGTATTTTTATAAGTAATCTTTCTACAAAGTTTTAAGTGTCTAGCTCAGAAAAAGTGTTCCCCATACAAACCTTGCACCCTTTTTTAACCCCCTTAGGGAATGATTTTTGTAAAACACCGAATGTAGTATTTTTCATGTTCTAATAAGTAATTTTTCGTCAAAATTTTAAGTCTCTATTAAAAAAAAATATGTTTTTCCCATACAAACTTTGCACCCTATTTTACCCCCTTAGGGGTGACATTTTCCAAAACGCTGAAAGTACTTTCTTAGTATTTAAATAATGTTTCTACAAAGTTTTAGGACTCTAGCTAAAAAAAATAGTTTCCCACATACAAACTTTGCACCCCTATTTTAGCCCCCCATTTTTAGGGGTATAATTTTCTAAAACGCTGAAAGTACTTAATTTGTATTCTGATGACTAATCTTTCTACAAAGTTTTAAGTCTCTATTTAAAAAAATATTGTTTCCCCCATACAAAATTTGCACCCCTATTTTACCCCCTTAGGGGTAGATTTTTTTAAAACACTGAATCTAGGTACTTTATTTGTATTCTAATGAATAATTTCTCTACAAAGTTTTAAGTCTCTATTTAAAAAAAAAAATGTTTCCCCCATACAAACCTTGCACCCCTATTTTACCCCCGTAGGGGTGGAATTTTCCAAAACGCTGAAAGTGTTTCATTTGTATTCTAATAACTAATTTTTCTACAAAGTTTAAGTCTATAGCTCAAAAGAAAAGGTTCTCCCATACAAACTTTGCACCTCCATTTTACCCCCTTAGGGGTAGAATTTTCAAAAATCCCTTTTTATCCCTAGCCCACGTTATAAAAGCAACATACTGTGCAAAAATCAACTCTCTAAGATTAGTAGTTTCGGCTGTGCGTTGATGAGTGAGTGAGTGAGTGAGTGAGTGAATAAGTCAGTCAGGACATAGGCATTTATTATGTATAAATAGATAGAAGATAATGAAACTCCCATTCAAATATCTCAAAAAATTATGAAGCTACATCCGTTTTAATGTCGCTTGTTAGAGTGAGAAAACGATGAGGGACTGTGACGTCAATATACTCGAGCGTCATAGTAAAAAACAATCGTTTCATATGAAGGTGCGTTTTGCGGAAAAGGGACAGAACATACCCCATCTTAAAACTTTGGACTCTTATAACTTAATCATTACCTATATAACCTCTTGCTTTGTTTTTTTCTCCATTTGACTATATTTATTTTAAATTCTTTTTCGAGAAAATACATTATGATTATTTACCATATTTTCGATTCCTGAGCTATAACCACGAACTTCGGAATTCGAAAATATTCGGGTATCTCTATCTCTATCGCACTAACCATACTCGAGTGACAGGGATGCAAATATATGAACATTGAGTATCGGTTTTCGTGGTAGCGCCGCAGGTACTTTGGCTGAATGCGCCGAGCGCGTGCCATTGTCATTCAAAAAAAACAAATTCGTGTTAATTATATTGTTCAAATTTGTTGATTTCATTTATTGAAATTACGACATAAAACGACATTTGCGCATATAAGTTCTCATATCAGAATCGAATATTTTTTTATGGTTTATATTTTAGCATTTGTCTCGTAAAGGTCTATCGTAGACGGGATTTAAATTATTAATAAGTGAAAGGCAAAGCAATTCCGCCATTTTGACGAAAATTTGACGGTTCTTATAGCTGACAGTTGGAGCAGCGTTTGATTTCAATAAAAATAAATGAAAAATTAAATGAAGTCGTATATTTCGGAAAATTAATTAACTGTCGCAGTCGGATAAAAACTATCCTACGTTGCAGCTAGAATAATAATGTACCTATATAAAATGTTTCATATTTTTCCGTTCATGGGATGCTGAGAACATTCGAACCGCGCAAAGCTTAGTTTCAAACTGGCTGATTCTTTTTTTAATTTAGAGATTTATTATAAGTGGAGATTACAATACACGTAAAAGAAATCGGATCTCAAGAGATGTAAAATGCCAAACTTGTATTACGAAATCTGTTATTTATTCTTATTTATTAATAACACCACGAATTTGCTCTTTAAGGCGCTATAGGTTCAGCGAAGTGAAGCGAACATAGTTTTTGAAACAATATAATGCGTCTGTTTATATAATAATAGGTATGGTTTCAAAAAAATAGGAATAGTAATCTTGAGGCTTTTCTGCAGGGAAATCAGTCATTCGAAACACGATTAAGCAATTTTCGCTCGATAGAAAAAAATCACGAACATAGGTCTAAAACATATTAAAATGTACTTAAAACATTCGTAGCAAATTATGCACAGTAGCTAAACATATTAACATTGGTTCTAAAAATCGGCAATATCATGTTTGAGGGAACTTAGTGATTACTTTTTTATTTATTTAAACGCACAAAAAATTACAATTAAAAAACATGATATCCGCGCTTCCAAACACGCACTTCCATCTTGCTCACGCTTATGCTCAGCGAGAGGGAGAGAAGACCATGATACTATAGCGCCTTAAGGTGCAATTCCGTGCATCGCGGCCGATCGCAGCCGCGCGCGATCGATTGCGGGCGGTTGACGGAATTGCACCTTTACGAGTACGGTCTCCAGACCTCCCTATAAGTATTTTAACGCCTATATTATAGAAAACTTATAAATTGTAAATTTTAGTTCCTTTGTACACGGCGTCTCGATTGTGCAAGTTGGTCGTCACACAGAGGTCAAACGAACCCATATTATTAACCGGCAATGTTGAGCGAAAATGCCATGCGTATGCGCATGTGGCAACGTTCTAATAAGAGAGATGTGACTCCGCATTATTGCTATGTATTATACGTGTAAAGGTTAATGTGGGTGATTATTTTGAATAAGTTGTAAATTAGAACCTTTGCTTATACTCTATGCTTATATGTTTGCGTAATCGCAAAACATAACATACTTACGATGATTTTACAGAGAACATGATGTTGTTAATTTTTTTGCATTTTATCTAGTATATCACAGTTCGGAAATACAGGTATAAACAAAATGTATGTGCAATTATAAAGGGCGGACAGTGGATGCAATATACGTCAAAGTCATGTCAAACGATATACTTAATATGGATATGACTACAATTGGTTTAAAGAAGAGAACATTTGCCTTAATTATTTTTACTATAAATATTAAAGGAAACGCATAAACTCGCAAGTGAAAACGTCAATATAATTTACAAGTCTAAGACGTAATAGATATAAACACTTAATAGTCTCAAGAGGCGATAATTTACAAGTGGCCAGTAATTTCTTAATAATCAAATTTTGTTCTATGGAGGATAGAGATATTTTGTAATTTCTGATATATTTTTAATAAAATTGTATAGATAAATATTGTTGAAAATGTATTAAAAGTCTTATCCATCTTATGCTTTTGTCACCCGATTGCATCCGCTGTCCGCCCTTTAGCAATTATGCACACAGTATATGTTATTTTACTTATTTTATGTATAAGTACGAGTTGTTTCTGTTTTCGCAAAGGTGAATATAGTAATCTTCAAGAATGTAGGATATCGAAGTGTTCATTTTAACTGGCAGTTTTCACACAAAATAGATGTGTGTTGTCTCTTTGTTACGTAACTGTACACAGTCTGAACTAGATCGTAGTCATTTTTATCGTTCCATTTAAAATAGTACAAACACATAATAAACCATTGTGACTATACGCGCATGCAAAATATACTGGTCTGTTATTTACTCGCCGAGTATAAATTATAGTTATTAAATTAAAGTTTATACCCTCTAAATGTCTGCGTAGACGTGATAAGACATAACAGAACTTCAATCCAAGAACTAATCAAAACTCGAAATATCAATCTCAGCATTAACGTCGCTCGTAAATATTGAAACCAATAAACGAAGGGCAAAGAGGATTTACCGAGACCATTAAGTTAAGCAAGTTTGGAATTATGTTACCTACCAATGTAGGTAATTGAGAAACATAATGATCCAACTTAATTTATTGCAATTGATGCTTAATTTATTGTTGTTATTGAACAATCGTGAAATAGATAAGTACGTTTCAGAACACGGGTACCTTGCATTTGTTCCACAGACCTGTAATATCTAAAAGCAAAAATGCCTTATGAAATCTCACAATTCCTTAGGACTAATAGGAATTACTCTCAGACACTAGTATTTATTTTAATTGCAAATGAGCAAAAAGAACCACCCCAAGTGACGTAGATCTTTTTCTTGCTAAGGAACTAATGTTATCTAAATAACTAATTATATTCATTGGGTACTTAAAAAACAGATTAATTGATTAGTAAGAGCAAACACCGATCACAGCTAAATTTTTGCATGTACTTAATAGGTATGTATGTAGTCATTTAATTCGATGTAGGTATCTCACAAATGATATTTACTTTGAACTGACCGCTTAATCAAAGCTTATTTGACAGATGTCAAGGGCCAATAAACCGAACGATGTCCCCTTTGTAACCACAATGGCAATACCAATCAAGCGTCATTTGAGAAGAATCGCCGACTGCTCAAATTATCCGAATAATTACTGAAGACACGCAAACCTATAAAAAGTTGATACTGCTTTAATTAAAACCTATCATATCATGTACGCAGTAAGATTTGTTTTTGATTATTTTAATCAAGCCAACAATTAACAGCAACATGGTACTGGTCAGCCAAGTTAAAAATGATGCCGTTTTAGTAATTACTTGAATACTTTCCCCGCTAGATGCTTGGAAAACCCGCGAAAGTTGGCTAGTTCTCGTCTGCACATCGCACACGCTCGTTGCGTCAAACGGAACGTAAAGTTAATTTAAAAAGGTAGGGCCTTTTTGAAAATAATCATTTGTTTTTGTTGTTGTTATCGAGTGAATATGGATTGAGCCGTCACTGATTGAAAGGTAAGGTTGTTTCAAAGTCTATAATTGTAATATCGCTAAAGGTTTGTTAATATCCTTATCAAAATAGTAAGCAGCTTATTAAAATTACCTTTTGCAATATTCTTGAATACCTAGACAGCCGGTCCCTATAAGTAACTGTTCTTTTGAAGCATAAAAGATCTTTTCTCTTTCTATGTGTGTATAAGTACATAACATGTAGGTACCTACATTATTACCTAATGCTAATAGTTACCTATTAGTTGGTCGTATGATTAGCCTAATCAAGAGCTGGACTTTAAGAGATATATACAGAATGCTAAAGTAGAAAATATATGTAGAAATGTAAGTACTACCACGCGTTGCAATATTCATATTCGTATTTACAACGAGATAGTGATGTATATCGGAGTGAAACGAGATAAGCTCTACGATATGCTTTGTTGCTCCATGTCAAAATTTCTATGTACATTGTGTGGGTGGAAACCTACCTAGGTGTTGTGTCTCTGCGGGCACATTATGCCTAACTGGTACCCAAGTTAATGACGAGGAAATCATAAAGTTTGGGAAGGAAAACGTTAAAGATATTTATGGAACATGTTTTAGTCAATAAATATTTCTATTTCTATCATTTTAGAAAGTGTATGTACTAGCTGGACAATCGCTTGGTAAACAAATCCTTCTCAACTGTCACACCTATGCCGTAAATAGTCAACTCGCGCTAAGATATTGTTTACGAAGAAATACAAAAGGTCGTTGATTTGATTTATTGCGAAAAATTATTAAGTAAAAATCACAGTTGTCAGTCAGAAAAACGTCAAAAGAAATGTGGGGTTTTTATATCTGTCGGGTATCGTACAAACCTCTGTTAAAAGCTTCAATTTATTGACAGTCCTTGTACTTACAGACAAACTATTGACTTTTTATTACCACCGGCCTCTTAATCAAAAATTCAAATATAGAACTAGCGAGTGACAAACGGCAGTGTCGAACGCTGAACTAAGTCGAGGGTTCTATATTTAACCAAACCCAACGGAAATTTAGAACGGTCCACGGATTGCATTCGTTCTAAATTTAAATAGACTGCAGCTGCCAGAGTGAACTTTGGATGGATTCCTTTCTTTAATCAGTAAAAAAAGTTTGTTTGTGTACATGTTTTTATTTTGGGGATTAGGATTGGGGTGTTTTTTCGATGTTACACAGATTTGTTTGGATTTATAACATCTAAAGGGAGGAACTGAGTGCTTCTTTTTAGCTAGTATTAACCAACGTAAAATGTAATTACATACTCTGAGTTTCTGATCCTCTGTTTTTCTCGCTACAGGGGCCAGTTGTACATTTTCGTAACCTACTTAGCTCCAAAGGGCTATAGGAAGCCGTATATTCATGATATGTTTAGAGCTCCCATTGCATGGTTCCGTACACACGAGTATTCGACTTTGACTTTTGTATAATTCTGGTAGTTTTGTACCGTTACCAACGGTATTGTATAATGGTGAGTGAGTAATAATTAACGCATGCTCGTATATCACTTGTCCATAAAATTGCAAACCCTACCTTGCTGCTTGAGTATAACATTCAAGTTCAAACTGTGTAATCGTTTTATGTGCCTTCTGTAGTAATTGGTAGTAAGGCCGAATGGTACAGTGGTCGGTAATTAAAATGTGTAGTTTCGATCACAGTTAGAACACTTATTGACCGTAGCGTAATTGTACCTTTACTGCGATCAGTGTACCTCTATTTACAAGTGTACGGAGGGCCCTGTAAACTTGACCGGGATCGAAATAAGTCGAGTTGTCAATTCATAACCATATCGTACTCGAAGTATTCCTACTTGTTGAACTGACAAAGTTAATAGACGGTCGTGTTTCTGTAAAAAAGAATCACTCACACTAAACCTTTTCTAGTCTTCTCTTTTTGTCGTCGTATTAACATAAAAGGTAAAAGTCTCTATATCCTGACGATAACGATTGTTGCATGATTAGTTTGCTAAGCCGTCCGATATGACATTCGTTGTGAAATGATGTCGACAATGGCACCAATACATATTTATCCTGCGAGTTTTGAACGATTTTTCGAACATAATTTGTAACGTCACGATGAACGAGATTCTACGATCTAGTTCTCGTTTATCATTATTATAGCTAAATGCGAA
The DNA here is from genome assembly GCA_963854355.1 of Epinotia brunnichana. NCBI lineage: Eukaryota > Metazoa > Arthropoda > Insecta > Lepidoptera > Tortricidae > Epinotia > Epinotia brunnichana. Next base: position 19,562,018 of record OY977936.1, on the reverse strand, counting down.
ATTGTGCATTACCATAATTACCTGTCACAAACAGTCTGTGTTCAGCTGATCATACCATTTTTTTTAATTAGGTACACCTTACATATTTGGTTGGTAAGATCTATATACATTTTGGGGAGTTAAATAATTTACTTAGCAATTTCGTATAGTTTAAGATTCATGCTCTGTCGCCTGTTGCACCATGTGACTCTAATTTCCCCCGTTTCAAATTATAAATCACATTGTTACGCAATTGACCTAGAAACCTTTAATCCGTTCTAAAAATCATTTGCTTTTATCGAAATATCGATCAAAAAGAAATAAACTCAGTAGGTTCACGTTTGCGCAACATGTCATCATCTTATTACTCAGCGATGACTGCGGTGATCTAATACCTACTGATGACAAGCATGTAGCACGACGTAACACCATATTATGATCGCGACTATAATAAATGGGACCTGCATTTATGGCTCAGAACACATTTCGACATTGATGATCACTGACGCGAATGTGTTGCAGAACTCTCTCAAAGTCTCAAATTTAACATGCATCACATCGCCAAGTGTCTGCAATACGGCCACATCTCAAAAATAAAACACATGTGAGATGTGATTGTAATGCAGTCAGTCGGCCAAAAATGTGGTCTACCACCCTACGGTCGAGGTTTATTTGAGCGTCATGAAACAACAAGGTCGATTTCCACTTGCAATAATATTATGACAGTAACCTTAGCAATAAGTATTTTAAATTTTAATATTATTATGGATATACTATTTTTCAATACTGTGTTCTTTCTATAAATAAATAGTAGTTTATGTGACTGTACATAATGAAGGGCATTAAACACGAGTGTGGGTTCATAATAACATCACACGAGTGTTTTAATGCCTAATTATGTACAGTTACATACACTACTTTACCTATCCACATATCATAAGCCTTCAGGAGCCGCTAATTATGACCGGCATCGCGGCGTTGTTTTCTGGCAGCTGTCATATTTTTTGATACATATACAAACTAGAGTCGGATCCAACTGATCCGACTATCATATCGTTCGATATCTTACTTACGTGCGACATTTGTCAAATTTGTATGCAAATTGACAATTCATTTCGAACTAAACGTCATCTCGATTGCTATTAGAATAGAGGTTAAATCAAATTTCTTTGTTTTTCAGAGACGTTCGAAATTTGAATGAAATAATATTATTTAGCAATAATAACATTTTCACAGATAAGAAATTTGTTTGTCTATTTTTATGGTGGTCATAATGTGCGGTTCTTGAACGTATCATGGAGGGTTTATGATATTTGGATAGATAAACTAAATTATGTTTTTAGCATGTTAGTACGTAAGAACATTGCAATGCCCTAACAGGGTATCATGTACCTACTGTATAACCTATCTTAAGATCTACTGTATGGACAATGAACATGATCGCAATAAATGAATATGAATGAATAATTAAATATCACAGAAACTTTTATCAAAACAGGTATACCACTTTCTTGGCCTTCTTAGTTGGTACCTGAGCTGCTACCGCGAACGCCTGAAGATGACAGTTCGTATATATCTGTCTCTATCACTTGAATAATTCAAGAGATGAGTCATTCGAATGTATTCGCGGTTGTTGTCCTGTCCTGTCCCCTATTTCACTATATATTTCTGCGGCTATATGTAGGTACAAGTAACAAACCGCACATCGATAAGTAACGATAGCCTGTAGGTACGTAAGACGACAGCAATGCACAATGATCAAAATTACACATTTTACCGGTTATTTTCTTGACTAGTTACGTTCACTTAAAAAGCCATAAAAGAACTAGCCGTTCGTTTAATGATCTTTAAGGCCGAAACGCACTGAAAGCGGTGGCGGTGCGGCACGGTGCGGTGCGGAGGCGGTACCGGTTGTAACGTTCGAGCTAATATGAAAGGGTCCGCACAGAATACCGCAGCGGGACGCGGCGCGGCGCGGTAATCTGTGCGGACCTTTTCATATTAAGGTACAAGTTGGTAGCCGACCGCAGACAGCAGCAGCAGACGACGTGTCGTGACGACACGACTGGTTTACGTGGTGGTACGTTTCGTAGCTAAGCGACACGTCGCCGTCATTGAAATACATGGAAACCAGTCGTGTCGTCGCGACACGTCGTCTGCTGCTGCTGTCTGCGGTCGGCTACCAACTAGTACCTACCTTTAGTTCGAACATTACAACCGGTACCGCCTCCGCACCGCACCGCACCGCGCCGCCACCGCTGTCTGTGCGTTTCGACCTTTAAGAAGGAGATGTTTCTTTGATTTGATGTGTTCATAGAAAATGGAAAGTACATACGTACAATAATAGTACATACATCAAGCAACAGGAAGGACCTGATGATCGGAGCTTCGGAGCAATTCTATAGAAAGTTGATGAAATCAGGTAGTGTTTTAGCCATAGATGGAACATCGTCCGAAATACAAACTCTGTATGTACGAGTAGGTTAGCTAATGTACTACATTCATGAAATGAATGCTGAATCAGTGTTCACACGATGATTTGTCACTCTTGCAAATGAATAAACCTATAAAAATACGGTTCCTTTGAACGATTGCAGATAAATGTATTGTTGATGTTAAAACTATGGATATAAGATTATTATGGTGTATATGCTTTTATTATGTGTATCAAATAAATCTGTGCAAACTTCTGAGTTATAATTACGTGATAACGTACGTCGTACGTGGTGTAGTTCCAAAGTTGAGAGTTCTAATAGAAGACACCAATGCCTTAAGTCCCTCCTTACTTATAATGCCTAATAATGAAGCCACTTGCGTCATGTCCAAATCAAAATCTACCGTGAAACTATCAATTTGGAAAGGAGATAATTACAGGCTCTCGTTCAGTAGTCGCTAATATAAATCATGACCAGTTGCTGCAATTAAATATCTTTATTTAGATTTAAGACTGTGTCAAGCGTTTATGTAAGACAATAATTTAGTGCCTGATTTCTTTAATTAATTCTAAGACTGTCAAGGTAGTTACCGAACTTTCAAATATCGTAAAATATATTACGTGTTTTTCTTAATTAATGGTTTACAGAAAGACTCAAGAACTAAATACAATTGGTTACCAAGTTAATTGTTCAGAATAATTTATCATTGTGTGTGTATTGAAGCAAGCATCGACGCCAGAGGTTAGGGGGAACAGATGGAATATAAACCTGACTCGAACGAACGACCTGTTATATTTATAATTCGATTTGGCTTTTACCGCTACCTACAAATAAAAGACCGGATATAAAAGAAAATAAGTTTAAGAAAATTTTGTGTAGGGATTTTACGTTACGAGCCTGTAGCACACAGCACATATTGTGGAAATAATATATCTATGCTTGATAGAGGCATTTCTACTTCCCTTCGAGAGCAATTTTCGTGACTGGTTTGTAGACCAATAACTGACGTGTTTTGTTTTATTCCAGACAACAGACAGCGCGGACTTCCTCACAACACGGCCGCACACGGCAGGGGTGTTGCCGGGGAAGCCGGCGACCAACCCACTCCAGTTCGTCCGGGTGGCGCCCGCCGAGCTGGGCAGCCGCGCCCGCGAGCAGCTGCGGCGGGCCGAGCTAGCCAAGAGGACCGAGCCCGCGCGGGTCGAGCGCCAGGAGGAGTGGCAGTCAGTAAGTACCGTGTAGAACCCGCTCCAGTTCGTCCAGGTGGCGCCCGCCGAGCTAGGCAGCCGCGCCCGCGAGCAGCTGCGGCGGGCCGAGCTAGCCAAGAGGACCGAGCCCGCGCGGGTCGAGCGCCAGGAGGAGTGGCAGTCAGTAAGTACCGTGTAGAACCCGCTCCAGTTCGTCCAGGTGGCGCCCGCCGAGCTAGGCAGCCGCGCCCGCGAGCAGCTGCGGCGGGCTGAGCTAGCCAAGAGGACCGAGCCCACGCGGGTCGAGCGCCAGGAGGAGTGGCAGTCAGTAAATACCGTGTAGAACCCGCTCCAGTTCGTCCAGGTGGCGCCCGCCGAGCTAAGCAGCCGCGCCCACGAGCAGCTGCGGTGGGCCAAGCTAGCCAAGAGGATCGAGCCCGCGCGGGTCGAGCGCCAGGAGGAGTGGCAGTCAGTAAGTACCGTGTAGAACCCGCTCCAGTTCGTCCAGGTGGCGCCCGCCGAGCTGGGCAGCCGCGCCCGCGAGCTGCTGCGGCGGGCCGAGCTAGCCAAGAGGACCGAGCCCGCGCGGGTCGAGCGCCAGGAGGAGTGGCAGTCAGTAAGTACCGTTTAGAACCCGCTCCAGTTCGTCCAGGTGGCGCCCGCCGAGCCGGGCCGCCGCGCCCGCGAGCTGCTGCGACGGGCCCAGCTAGCCAAGAGGACCGAGCCCGCGCGGGTCGAGCGCCAGGAGGAGTGGCAGTCAGTAAGTACCGTGTAGAACCCGCTCCAGTTCGTCCAGGTGGCGCCCGCCGAGCTAGGCAGCCGCGCCCGCGAGCAGCTGCGGCGGGCCGAGCTAGCCAAGAGGACCGAGCCCGCGCGGGTCGAGCGCCAGGAGGAGTGGCAGTCAGTAAGTACCGTGTAGAACCCGCTCCAGTTCGTCCAGGTGGCGCCCGCCGAGCTGGGCAGCTGCGCCCGCGAGCTGCTGCGGAGGGCCGAGCTAGCCAAGAGGACCGAGCCCACGCGGGTCGAGCACCAGGAGGAGTGGCAGTCAGTAAGTACCGTGTAGAACCCGCTCCAGTTCGTCCAGGTGGCGCCCGCCGAGCTGGGCAGCCGCGCCGGCGAGCTGCTGCGGCGGGCCGAGCTAGCCAAAAGGACCGAGCCGGCGCGGGTGGAGCGCCAGGAGGAGTGGCAGTCAGTAAGTACCGTGTAGAACCCGCTCCAGTTCGTCCAGGTGACGCCTGCCGAGCTGGGCAGCCGCGCCCGCGAGCTGCTGCGGCGGGCCGAGCTAGCCAAGAGGACCGAGCCCGCGCGGGTCGAGCACCAGGAGGAGTGGAAATCAGTAAGTATCGAGTAGATAATACGGATATTGCTGGCAAAAAAGTCAACTTAACATCCAAGACCAGGAAGCCATGCATCAGATGACTTGATCTCATCAGCTCGAAGACATCCTTAATTTGAAAACATCGATCTGTAGGCAACGGCGCGATGCTCTACTCTCTTACACAATTTTAGTTTTGTAGTCTCACTTGGGTTTTTTTTTAAGAAGGGTAGGTTTCTTATTGTGTATACTCGTAAGTAAAGCGGCGTAATAAATACATTTACCTCTACGTTGCTGTGATATATTTGCCCTGATGTACCCACTACGTTGCTGTGATATATTTGCCCTGATGTAGCCACTTTACCTACTAGTTAATAGTTCATGGTTTCAAGTCCTCGCTACCCAACACATTAACTGGGAAAACGCAATGTACGGCAGATAAATTGCATAACCTGCGACCTTCCTGACATTTACGCTAGTCAATTAATCTCCAACGCATAATGATGGTTTCATACCATTACCCTTTAAGACCATGACCAACCTACCTATATAGCTCTAATATTTCTCCAGTAATGCCAACCGCGCATCGTTAGCCCTTCTAACTTCCGGTAAATTTTTAAAGTGACCTTAATTGAGCGTTCTGTGAAAGAAAGTGTGGAACGAGGCCAATTGTAAATAATGGAAAGGAGTTATATTCCGCTTTTGAAAGATGTTGTTCATGAACGGAAAAGCTATGGGATGTTTTCTCATTAGATTTTGGCGCTGGAGAATCAGAACGGCTAGCACAACACGCGAGATAGACTATAGTCTCTTTCGAATTAGTTAGAACACAGGTAGATTATTTTGCGCGCGTTCTTATGCTAGGCTTGCTGGATTCAAGTTAGTTCCATATGTTCTATATACCATTCCCTGAAAAATTTAATATACATACTTAACAATGAATAAAGGATGACTCACGCTAGAACGGGCCGTGTCTGGCCCGGGCCGTTTTCTAAGAAAAACTACGGCGTTTTTGCGCGGTTGAGCCATACCCAGAAACCAGATTGCTGTATTAAAAAATATATGCTATGGAAAATTCGATTTCGATTTAAAATATTGTATCGAATAAATAAAAATCAATTACAAATCTCCAATATCATGCGAAAACGGAAGCATCATTTCACCTTCAGTTTTTTTCTCCAATTAAGCAGTCAAAATCGTAAGAGTAAGCCCTCCGGAAGCCGACGCATTCCCAAGGCTTCGGCGGATACAATGGCGCCCGCGCGCTTCCGGTCGGGATCGCCGACATGCTTTAATGTTGTCATTTACGTTTATTCCTTTGGCATTTAAGAAGATTTTAAAAGTACTTACAAAGCAATTTAGAGGAGTACCTGCTGTAACAATGACGGTTTGAGTTTATTGCCTATTTTAGGATTCCGTGTTGAGGTATAAAATAAACATTAACCAGCAAGTTCTCGGAACCTAAAGGTATTGGCATGTTCCTCTTGCCGCTTCGGCTAAACTCTGCTCTCGCACACCTTCGAGATGTCGATAGTACTAGGAACAGGAACAAAACAGCACGCGCCATGAAGCAGGCGCGGGCGAGCCGGATGCCATGATCCGATTTTTTTAGGTTTTGTTGGACACATTGCTATTGGAATCCTTGGACGGAAGATTTGCTTTTTGTATGAACTACTTTGATGCAATTCGGCCTACTACTCAAATAATCTTAAGTAGGCACTGTTCGCGTGTGGTGTTTTTAATGTGAGGATTATTTCTTAATGTCTCAGTTATGTTTTTACTTGTTGTTTGTATAGGATTACTACTTATCACTACGTAAACGGCAAAAAATAGAATTAAAATACACTCGAGAGCAAAAGTTTCGGGTCACCCTAAATCAAATAACCGCAATAGGTTTTTTTAAATATTTTACACTAGTCTTATTTACATAATATACTATTCTTCGTAATGCCCAAATGTATTAGCAATTTCCGGGATCCTATCATAAAAATATCGACATCCAAATATGACGATTTTTGCGATATCTCGCTCCGTTAACGTTGTTTTTTTCATGGGTTTTTACTAGTCCGATTTAAACCGGGTAACGTGTTTTTTTTTACTTTTATTTCTGCAGTTTAGATGTAAAATTTAATAAAGATCATGACAGGATTAAAAAACTGTACAACCTTGCACTATTTTAGGAAATATGACGGTATTTCACTGACCCGAAACTTTTGCTCTTGATTGTAGATAAATTACAACTACACGTATAAGGCAGCATTGACCGTATAAAATAAATCAAAATTAAACGTCGCTGGCCACTAAATGAAATGCGTGAAGGTTATTTCATTTTAAATTATATTTCATATCTCAATCTGCGCATGCACATTGTACATTAAAATACCTCGCCTCGAGAGCAGTATATTTAAGTACAGCAATTAAGTATTATCGACGGCTAACTAGAGAAACTGGATATGCTGTAATGAAACGTACACCTGTACGGAATAAAATGTAGTACATATTTGCTCAGTGAAGTAAAAAACATCGTGTGTAAACCTGCCCACACCTGCGAAGCAATTTAAAGGTGTATGGAAATCTTATCCCGTCGTAAGGCCCCGTCAGATCCGCCGTGGAAGCAGATTTTTATCCTCCGTCCGTAGTAACACAGACAGATAATATAATATAATAGTATGGTAGTACTTGAGGGCATTAAAATGACAGATGGCTCCTATTTCACCAAATCGACAATTTTCGCCTGCATGCTCGGAACTGCACCTTTAAGGTGGTTGCTGGACAGCTTATTGACCCAGCAATGTACGTGGGATTGTCATTGTCAGGTGACAATTATCAAGATGGTGAAATAGAGCCCTGTAGGGTAATCACGTAACGTTGCGAACGCGCGTTAGGACAATTTAACTGTCATTTTTCCATATAAAAAGTGACATTTAGATCTACCTGACGCGCGTACAATGCGTTACGTGATCGACCTGCTGGTCCCCGGTGGACCAGAGTAGCACAGGTCAGACCGCAGTGGAAATCGCTAGAGGAGGCCTATGCCAAGGGGCACACTGTGATAAGAGATCTACTATAAACATATCTGTTTTCGTCTCTGCTATGTGGTTCTCGGAATAAAAGGCTTTATTATTATATAGTACTTTTAACAATAAAAATATAAATTCGGCGGTGTTGAGAAGTATAACCCGGCGAGGTACGAGTCAGCACTTTGAGGGAGGCAGAGAACAGCGCAATGTCATCTCTCTCATATTTGGAGCAGCCCAAACTTGGGAAGTAGGTACCTCCACCTTACAGAAAATCGCAGCCATAATAAACACCTACTTGCTTTGTGGGTATTAGTTGTTGTGTTCTCCTGTGAGGTCGCCAGGGCTTCCGAGGTTGCCCTATGTTGAGAATGAGGAACCTGCATTTGTATCTGGCCGTCAACACAATGAATCCTCAAATCAGTGAGGGTCGGCAACGCGCTTGTGATTCTTTCGGAGTCGCAAGCGTCCATAGGGTACGGTGGCCGCTCACTATCAGGCAGGTTGCTTGTTAAATTAAACCGGCCAAGTGCGAGTCGGACTCACACACGAAGGGTTCGTACGATTATCTATAAATATTTATTTAATTCTGTTTTTTAGTATTTGTTGTTATAGCGGCAACAGAAATACATCATCTGTGAAAATTTCAAGTGTCTGACTATCACGGTTATTGAGATACAGCCTGGTGACAGACAGACAGACAGACAGAGGGACAGCGGAGTCTTAGTAATAGATCCCGTTTTACTCTTTGAGTACGGAACCCTAAATACACATGTTCGTGAATTAATTCCAAAACGAATAACAATAACCCTAATACATAAACTGAACAGCATAAGGTAAACGTCCGAGCGCTCGACGCTGTATTATATTATATGGCATGGGCACTCTATGTCAAAGTGATATATGGCTTAAATTCGAATGAAGAATCATCTTAGTTCGAATTGAACCCATATTGCTTTGACATAGAGTGCCAATGCCATATACTAGTACAGCGTCGAGCACTCGGACGTTTACCTTACGAGTTTTATAAGCTATATAAGTATTATTCTTGTAAGAATGTAAAATATGTACAGTGTGCAAGTAAATAATACATCACATCATCATACATAACATATAACAATGGATTAAAAAAAAAATATTCTATATATCTAGATCAATTGCACCAATCCGCTTATTTGAAACAATTTAGTTTTCTACCCGATCACTTTGACATTATGTAAATACCTACTAAATATATAAACGGCCAATCAATGCATTTCGATCCAAATATTTCCATTTAGAACCTCTTGACATAACTGTGACTTAAGGATGACTCACGCTAGAACGGGCCCGGGCCGTTTTCTAAGAAAAACGTCAGCGTTTTTGCGTGGCTGAACCATACCGAAGCCAGGACGAGCCACGGCCAAGGCTCGGAAGCGGCTCGGTGTCGGCACGGCCCGGCCGCGGGCATGCGTATGGCTCGGCCGCGTGAAAACGCCGACGTTTTTCTTAGAAAACGGCCCGGGCCGGACACGGCCCGTTCTAGCGTGAATCATCCTTTAAGCGGCTATAAATATACACTAAGTCACATTCGTCATTATTATCTCAGTGTGTTATTTGTAGAAACAAAAACTGCCTGATTGAAATTACAGCTTTTTTTAACCTGTCATTAAGTCTTATCAGCTATTGGCAATCATTACTGAGATTACTATCGTTAAACAGCCAAGAACAGCAATCAACATAAAAACAAAATGGTCCTTATTGAAAAGACTTATGTTGTATGTTGCCCGCCGAACAGGCTGCAATTGGCTTTAAAAATGTACCCAAGATTACTTTGCAAGCTAATATAATAGGTGGGTAGGTAGTTCGAAATTCGTACTTGTGTTCAACAAAATAAGGTGGACTTTATATTACGTAATCCATCTTAACGAGACATTGCGAAAATTAACCCTAGGTATTTATTTCCACTTGGCGAATAGTTGAAGTTATGCTTGGTCCAAGTTATAGGCGAATGTAGACAAATATATAATAGATTCATCATCATATCAGCCGAAAGACGTCCACTGCTGGACATAGGCCTCCCCTAAAGAGTGCCATAATAGATTAGACCGCAATAATACAATGTTGCCCATTTAAAAAGAAAATTCAAATACTGTTCAATTACAAGCTCTTGCATACCCTCTACATACAATCGACATCTCGTATACAACTATTACTTCAGAGAGATGTTTTTATTTCGATCAATTATGAAATCTTGGCAAATAATATTAGTATCAGAAGGAATGCAGTTTCGAACCACTAATTTTATTGAAAGTGTATACGTTTATCTCTTCAAGGAGTCCGTCTAAGATTGCAGTTTAACTAGCAAGTAACAGGTTGAAATAAAAAAAAATACGTCGCACGCGATTCTTGACACGCTCGGTCGTGGTACAGTCAGCATCGACAGGCCTTTTCTTGGCTAAGTATTGAATTATATGTTAACAACGTGAGGACGGTATCGAAAATCCCGAGTACATTGTACCTATAAATTGACAATGCCTATTTGTATCCGTGGAATCTCAAATGGACACATGATTTCCAAGTTTCGATCAAAGAGGGAAATTGAAAAAATTATTCGCCACGAGCGGGATTTGAACCCGCGACCTCTGATTACATCGGACATATGATTGTTTCCAATAACAGCACACAAGATTAAAAGACTCGCGCACGAAGGATTCTGTACCATTATCAATAACAATATTAATTTTATTCTGTTTTTAGTATTTGTTGTTATAGCGGCAACAGAAATACATCATTTGTGAAAATTTCAACTGGAACTATCGCGGTATCAGTGAGATACAGCCTGGTGACAGACACACAGACAGACAGCGGAGTCTTAGTAATAGGGTCCCGTTTTACTCTTTGAGTACGGAACCCTAATATCTTACATAATATACACCTCATTTAAATTTAAGATAACCACCTTAAATTTAAATGAGGTAATACCATCTCACCCACACCCTTCCTTTATGATATAGAATAGATCATAGATTATTCTGAATTGATTTATGCCCAGAAGCAATATCAATGCGTTTTTCTAAACGCGGCGAATGCGGCGATACCGTTGTATCATTTACTCGGAGTACTCGTAGAAATGAGATTGCAATCGATTCTGCAGATAAATTGTGCAGCAAACTGTATCACGACGGCTATCCTGCTAGAACTGAATCTTAAAAGTGCACGGAATGACGTTTGCTGCAAGTGTAAGACGTGAAGCGTTCCCACTATTACGTTCCCAGTAAAACGCTACATGCGGCCCTGTGCACTTTTGAAGAGCCTGTAAATTAACAAAAGATCTATTTTATAACAAAGCCTAACAGTTTATCACACAAGGGCCAAACTTGTCCTGCTTTTTCCATGATGAAGAAAGAAATCTTTTTAAATAATATGATTAAAATTTTGGTGTTACTAAACGGGACTTAATCGCGTATTATCTCTGTCACTTATATATGAGGTTTCCTGACGTTTCGGATGTGCCACAACATCCATAATATGGTCACGCATGGGTCGTTTTGTAATTATACGCGATTAAGTCCCGTCTAGTAAATATTAATAATGTGTGAGAGTCGAGAAGTTTTAAAACAATATATAAGTTAGGTTTATGTAATGAAGTTTCTTCAGATGCAGGCGAACCGAGAAACCATCATGACAATCATTGTTCTGCTAGAATCACTTATTTAAAGAGCTCCGGGTTGTTTTTAACCAACATCAATAGATCTGGCAATAAAGGTTGGTTTAAAATGTCTTCCAAACCTATTGACGCTGGTTCGAGCCTGTCGATGTAACTTCCGCTTAAACACAAAAATAAACCTTTGTATAAATAAGTAATTTGAAACTAGGGACTGAAGATCACTCCCGGCATCCTAAAGGGTTTTATTTCGCACTCTGGTTTTAAAGGTGAGGTAACAGCCGCGTAAATAAAAACCCCTGCCTACCCTTCTTAAAATTATGTAGGAAAGCGAACACCTGGCTTGGAAACAATACTTGAGGATGTTACCGGGAAATCGCTAAGACGTATCTCTAACGTAGATGAAACGATTCGGAAAAATCGCTACCGCTCATGCCCCGTACCGCACAGAACCGAATGCAACGCGTGCAGAAACGTCCTTGCGCTGCTGGAAGCCAATCAGTCCTAAATGCCGCATTCCTTTCCTACCTTCACGCTCACCAGGTACAGCCACGCACATACTGCATACTTAATATTGGAAAAACCACAGCAAAGTACTCGTAATCTGTCGATATGCCCATACCCGTTGTCACATCCTTACATCGTTTACTCGATCAGCATCTAGTTGTAAAAAAATATGTCTTTTCACGCCACTGTTCGGAAATGTGGCAATATATGGTGGAAAGTAGGCAAAAGCTGTAGCAGCTACAATGTTTCATTGTAGTAGTGATTGGATAAAAATCAATAAAAGGTCTATTTTTGGCGCAACTTTATCCTTAAAAAATATTATTAGGTTATTTATAGGACTAATTACTTGTTTAAAAAAAAGAAACGGCAAAATCATTCAGTTCAGGCTTAAGCCGTTTTTACTTTTGTAGCAGATTGTGGTTTTTTTTTGTGTAGCGAGATACTTCGACTCGTCTCCGTAATTTAGGATGCTAAAACCAAGAAGTTTTTATGTTTACCTAGCTACTTTTTACAAGCTTTATATTAACACTAGCTGTTGCCCGCGACTTCGTCCGCGTATAACATGTTATCGTCTAAATGTTTGTTGAAAGAATGAATTTAAAAAAAACATTGAAATTAATTTTGTACCTAGTCTTTTAGAAAACAATCTAAAACCGAAGTTCTCTTGCTCTCTATACAAACTAAGAACCCTCTCTGAACCCTCATAGTAAACAGTCTGAAACCGTAGTTACAAATTTCTTACTTGAAAAATGTATTGCTCTCCATTCAAAGTTCGAACCCCCTTATAATCCCCTTTAGGGGATATATTAAAACAAGTGCGAGTTGGACTCGCGCACGAAGCGTTCCGTACCATTATCTATAAAAACGGCAAAAAAATCACGTTTGTTGTATAGGAGCCCCCCTGCAAATTTTTTTTATTTTGTTTTTAGTATTTGTTGTTATAGCAGCAACAGAAATACATAATCTGTGAAAATTTCAACTCTCTAGCTATCAAGGTTCTTGAGATACAGCCTGGTGACAGACAGACGGACGGACAGCGAAGTCTCAGTAATAGGGTCCCGTTTTACTCTTTGAGTACAGAACCCTAAAAAATGCTACAATAAGTTTTGTAGTCTAAACAGGCTAAGATCGAAGTTACAAATATCATACTTTAAAATTTTCTTGCTCTCCATACAAACTTTGAACGCTTTTCAGGGAAAAATTAAAAATAAAACACTCGGTTTTTTTATTGTAATAGGTAAGTATTTTTTCTACAAACTATCAAGTCTCTAGCTAAAAAAAAGTGTTTCCCATACGAACCTTGCACCCCTTTTTAACCCCTTAAGGGGTAACATTTTCCAAAACGCTGGCAGTAGGTATTTTTTTTGTATTTTAATAAGTAGGTACTTAATCTTTCTACAGAGTTTTAAGTTTCTACCTAAAAAAAAAGTTTTCCTATACAAACATTGCACCTCTTAATCCCCCTCTTAGCGGGTGGAAATTTTCAAACCACTGAAAGTAATTTACCTATATATTATTTGGGTCATTGTCAGTCACAAAAACAAAAATCATCTTTCCGGTGGTCAATAGTTAAGGGCTTACGCTCACATATAATATGTTTTTATCACATAGAATTATAGAAGGGGCAACGCCGTTTATGCGGATTCAGAGTTCAACCAAAAATTAGGCTTTATAGCCCTTAACTTTGGCAATGTCCACCGAAAAGACGCGAACCTAAATCTGACAATGACCCATTTGTATTCTAATAAATAATCTTTTACACAATTTCAAGTCTCTAGCTCAAAAAAGAAATTTCCTCCATACAAATTTTCACCCGTTTTAATCACCCTTAGGGGTGGAATTTTCCAAAACGCTGAAAGTTCTTTATTTGTATTGTAATAAGTAATCTTTCAACAAAGGTTGGTCGCTTGCTAAAAAAATATATTTACAAACGTTGCACCCCCTTATACACCCCTAAGGGGTGGAATTTTCTAAAACGCTGAAAGTATTTTATTTTATTTTATTAAGTAATCTTTTTCCAAAGCATTGAGATTGTACCTCTTTTTCATATCCTTAGGGGTGGGATTTTCCAAAACGCTGTTTTTTTATTTGTATTGTAATAAGTAATCTTTCTACAAACTTTTAAGCTTCCATCTCAAAAAGAAGTTTCGCTCATTCATACAAACTTTGCAACCCTTTTTAATCCCCTAAGAGGCTGAATTTTCCAAAACGCTGACAGTACTTTATATGTATTCTAATAAGTAAGCTTTCTACAACGTATTGAGTTTCTTGCTAAAATAATAAAGTTTCCCCTATACAAAATTTGCACCCCTTGTTTACCCCCTTAGGGACAGAATTTTCCTAAACGTTGAAAGTATTAAATTTGTATTCTAATAAGTAATATTTATACAAAATGTTAAGTCTCTAGCTCAAAAAATAAAGTTTCCCCCATACAAATTTTGCACCCCTATTTGACCCCTTTAGGGGTAGAATTTCCAAAAATCCCTTCTTATCCGTTGCCTACGTTGTAAAAGGTAGTTCTGGTGTAAATTTCAACTCTCTAGCCCCAGTAGTTTCGGCTGTGCGTTGATGAGTGAGTGGGTGAGTCAGTCAGGCCATAGGCATTTATATGTAGGTATAGATAGATAGAAGATGACGAAAATCCCATTCAAATATCTCAAAACCGTTTTAATGTCGCTTGTTAGAGTGAGAAAACGATCGGGGACTGTGACGTCAAGATCCTCGAGCGTCATAGTAAAAAACAATCGTTTCATATGAAGGTGCGTTTTGTGGAAAAGGGACAGAACATAAAACTTTGGAACTTAGTGATTACCTATACATATAACCTCTTGCGTTGATCTTTTCTCTATTATCCTTTTTTCGAGAAAATACATTATGATTATTTTATTTAGTGTCTACCTACAGCCGGGTCCGCTGCACCAATGTTTTCCATGTTTTTAAACATCTAACATGTTTTCCGTCAGGTTCGGCAAACAAATAGGGTTTTGTTTTGATTGGCAAAACATGTTTGACGTTTAAAAACCACGAAAACATAGCGCAGCGGACGCGGCTTTTGGGGTGTAGTTTCGATTCCTGAGCTATAACCACGAACTTCGGAATTCGAAAACATTCGGGTATCTCTATTTCTATCGTACTAACAATACTCGAGTGACAGGGCAGATATACAAACTTCGAGCTTCGGTTTTCGTGGTAGCGCCGCAGGCACTATGGCAGAATGCGCAAAGAGCGCGTGCCATTGTCATTCAAAAAAAACAAATTCGTGTTAATTATATTGTTCAAATTTGTTGATGCATTTTTTGCAAATACGCCATAATGCGACATTTGCGCATATAAGTTCTCATATCACAATCAAATATTTTTTTATGGTTTAACTTTTGGCATGTGTATCGTAAAGGTCTATCGTAGACTGGATTTAAATTATTAATAAATGAAAGGTAAAGTAATTCCGCCATTTTGACGAAAATTTGACGTTTCTTATAGCTGACAGTTGGAGCAGCGTTTGATTTCAATAAAAATAAATGGAAAATTAAATGAAGTCGTATATTACGGAAAATTAATTAATTTTCGCAGTCGAATAAAAACTATCCTAAGTTGCAGCTAGAATAATAATGTACCTATATAAAATGTTTCATATTTTTCCGTTCATGGGATGCTGAGAACATTCGTACCACGCAAAGCTTAGTTTCAAACTGGCTGATTCTTTTTTTAATTTAGAGATTTATTATAAGTGGAGATGACCTGCAGTTCGACCACGTAACGCATTGTACGAACTTCGGGTAGGTCTAAATGTCACTTTTTATATGGAAAATTGACAGTTAAATTGTACCGACGCGCGTTCGGAACGCGACGTAATTTGTGATTACCCCTCTGTTCGTATATATGTAAGTATATAAGTATGTAAGTTGTCCGTCAAAATTTAAAATCCTTTTTTCAGTCACTTGCTGTTATCCGTTTGAGCTGAAATTTTAGATAAAGGTGTATCGAGCTGATCTGATGATGGAGACAGAAGGTGGCCATGGGAATTCAGAATTTAACCGACGTAACCCCGTTAAGTTTGGGCTCGTTAGAATCGTCTCAATGAGAAGTTGATGATGGTATATAGAGAAGGACAGTCGGAAACAAAAGCTTGTACCAAAAATGAATTTTTTGACAATATTTTATTTTATTATCCTATACTATTAAACGAGCAATAATGTATGTATGTATATCTGTTTATATAAATGCCTATGTCCTGACTGACTTATTCACTCACTCATTCATCAACGCACAGCCGAAACTACTAATCTTAGAGAGTTGATTTTTGCACAGTAGGTTGCTTTTATAACGTGGGCTAAGGATAGGAAGGGATTTTCGAAAACTCCACCCCTAAGGGGGTAAAATAGGGGTGTAAAGTTTGTATGGGAGAACCTTTTTTTTTGAGCTAGAGACGTATAACTTTGTAGAAAAATTAGTTATTAGAATACAAATAAACTACTTTCAGCGTTTTGGAAAATTCCACCCCTAAGGGGGTAAAATAGGGGTGAAAGTTTGTATGTGGATTTTGTGGGGTGACTCCAGTGACTAGGTAGATTTTGGTCATATTCTATTATACCTTGGTTGTAAAATTACACATATGTATTTTGTCTAGATAGAACAACGTCTTGGATTTTGATTGTCTAGGT
Source organism: Epinotia brunnichana (assembly GCA_963854355.1). NCBI lineage: Eukaryota > Metazoa > Arthropoda > Insecta > Lepidoptera > Tortricidae > Epinotia > Epinotia brunnichana. Next base: position 19,545,271 of record OY977936.1, on the reverse strand, counting down.
TGCAAAACGTCGTGGTCGTATAACGACCAAGTTATAAAGACTGATGATGAATGGCCAGATAGGTACCGACGTTTGAAGTTTCTTTATATAATCAACAACCTTTCTGTGATTTCCTTGTCATTCGATTATGTTATGTAGGCGTTTTGCAACTGAGACTTTATAAATCCTATCTTTATTTTGTCTTTATTTATCTGGCTATATGCCTATCCAGCCATTTTACTCTCAGGATGTTCTGCTACTTATAGGAATAAGTTCGCCTTTGTACTTTGATCTATTGTGTGAAATGTATATGTTTTTATCTGTTATTGTGTACAATAAAGTGCTTACATACATACATACGTACATACTTAGTCGATTTGCTATTAGGACATTTTGCTTATTCAGCCATTTTGCAAACAAAGACGTTGTAGGTACAACTAAGTCCAATTTTGTACTCAGTTATTTTAATATGATGGCATTTTACATGCTTGGATATTTTATTACCGTGACCTGATGCAAATTAGACCTTTTACTTATATAGACATTCTACTCGTACTACCCAGTCTATGACCCTAAATCTATTGAAACAAAAAGTTCATTGTATATTTTTTTCCCACAGAATCTGGACAACTGGAAATCTTCGCGGCGGAAGCGAGTAGAACATATCATAGAGCGGTGCGTGGAAGTGAGACGGATGGAGAACGAGCCCAGCCAGCCACGGGCCAAGTCCAAAACGTTCAACGAAATGCTGGAAGAACGGTAAGTCCTATATTTAGAGACCGAGGGATGAGGTTTGGTTGGATCTTGGAAGCTGTTATCTAAATCTTAATAAGAAAGAAAAGAATGAAAGAAAAAAACATTTATTCGTGCCAACAACGCTATAACAAATTTAGACACATACACATTTGTCACGAAATGGACACGACTCAGCGTAATGCTGGCAGGAGTGGCAGGGCCAGCGCTGGTCTTCCGTAATAGACGCCAAACCTCATTTATGTATTCCATAATCACTACATAGTATAAAACAATGTCGCTTCCCGCTGTCTGTCTGTCTCATGTATGTTTAGATCTTTAACCCTTCTTTGCATGATTTTTTTATTTATACATACACATACATACATACATACAATCACGCCTTTATCCCTAAAAGGGGTAGGCAGAGCACATGAAACTTGTGTTCCAGTGCCACTTTTAGCTTTTTTATTTATTTTTGAAATAAATCACGATAATGTCAGTTGACCTCCACATTTCGGTAAAAATATAAAAAAAAATATATGAGGTAAGTTTTACATGATATCTTTTTGATATGATGGAAATATTCATCATTATGCAAACTCTGACCTTAAGCATATCACAAATACGTTCCATTTCAAGCTATACTGTTCTTGAAACATAAAAGTCTTAAAATAAATATGAATCTCCCGCAAAACTACCTTTAATTAACAGGACAATGTTATGATGGAAATTTCCATCACCATGGAAAGAAGGGTTAAAACTACGCAACGGATTTTGATGCGGTTTTTTAAAATAGATAGAGTGATTCAAGTCATTCAAGAGGAGGAGGTTTATATGTATCAGCATTGCACCCGTGCGAAGCCGGGGCGAGTCGCTTCGCTACTTACTTATAAGTACCTAGTTATAATCAAAAAACAACATTGTGTAAGAGTGGACACTACCAAAAACAGCATAGGATTATTACCAAGCTATCGAAAGGCCATACTGTAACAAACTCGTTTTCAATTACTTAATAGAATAGATACCGTTTGACATAATAATGCCCACTCTTATAATCCTACTAACTCAAATTATGAATTCCGTGATTGTTGACAACCTTGACAATGTGAAGTCATGATCTCAGCATATACCTAATTTCCTCCGTAGACAGAATAAGGTCCTAACTAAAACGCATTTCTTAGTAAGATAAACCCTTTTGTAACCAATACAACATAGCTCCACTTCTTGATAAAGATCAACGCTCTTAAGGCTGTGGTATTAAAGTCGATTTTGGGAAACTACATGTCGCCGACTGTACGCGATGACGGATCGACACGGACATGCAGGAATGCTATGACACACCTTTACACGACATTTAGCGGACGAAAATGTTCAGAACACTTAAAACATGCAGTTTAGATATAATAATCCGCATGAAATGTTGTCCATGTTTAGAAGGCCGCTCGTGGGCGATTTCACTCTTAGTGACGTTTGAGCCAATGATATAAATACTTAAATACCTACATAAAAAAAGTCCAAGACTCACAGACAAATAATATTTATGCTTATCACTAGAGATCGGACAAATTTGCGACATTGCTCGCAATAATGTGGACTTGACTCCAAAATTAATCAAAATGTTAATCAATTAATTATTTCTTGAATTAAATTTAAATTTACGGAGATAACAATAGTTTATACGTGCTAAAATTTAGGAAAATGTTATGAAGTGGTTATCATTTTAGTAAATATTTTCATATAATAATGAAATGAAGTTACGATTTTAAACTGACATGATTATTTTCACTAGAAATAATACCCAACAACTACTACATGGTAAATATCCTTTTTAGTTCAATAGATATAAAACCACCGTGGATTTACTTTATTAATATATATATTTTGACATTGATAGTTGCCAAATCACAGTCGTAACTGCCGTACCTAAATTACGTAGGTACGTAACGTACCTAAACGGCAGCAAAATTAAATAATGGCATGTTCTTTACTGATGGGTACTTAATATCGCCAGTTTTTAACGCTGTTATTTAAACTTTAAGGAAAAGTGTTGGAAGTTTATCTTGAAACAAGTCGATTCATCAAAATTCGATGAATGTTTGGAAATGGTAATCGCTCTTATCCGTACATTTCAATGCAACGATAGTCAAGGTAACCTTTCTACATTACTAAGTTGATGGTTAAATGCACTAAGAATTATGCATGTAAATTAGTATTGATTGTATTGATTTCTATTTGTATTTTATATAAAAAGAAATAGAATGACTGCAAAAAAATTGGAAAAAATACTGATTATTTTCTTTTATAAATCTATACTTTAACAAACTTTTGTATTTATTGACTAGGAATCAAATTATATGTCATGTAAGAAATTAATTAATTGAATAACATTTTGATTAATTTTGGAGTCATGTCCACATTATTGCGAGCAATGTCGCAAATTTGTCCGATCTCTGTTTATCACGCAAATATTTGTCCTTACCGGGGTTTGGACCCAGGACCGTCAGCTTCGTAGGCAGAGTCACTCAGGGCCGTAGCTAGGGGGGGGGGGGGGGGCATTATGGGGCAATGCTCTACCTTAAAATACCATTGCCCTACCTTAAGAAACTGCCTCACACAGATTAGATCAAGTTAAATTTTGACTTGCACAGCTTTACTTTGACAGCAGAACCAAGGTAACCGATATAGCCCTCCGAATCGCTAAACTTAAGTGGCAGTGGGCGGGGCACATTGCACGTAGAACTGATGGCCGTTGGGGCGGAAAGGTTCTCGAGTGGCGACCACGTACTGGAAGGCGCGGCGTTGGTAGGCCTCCCACAAGGTGGACTGATGACCTGGTAAAGGTCGCGGGAGTCCGCTGGATGCGGATGGCGCAGGACCGGTCACTTTGGAACTCTTTGGGGGAGGCCTATGTCCAGCAGTGGACGTCTTTCGGCTGATATGATGATGATGATGACTTTTTGACTTGTGCCCTACCCTGGCCCTGGCTCACTACCTACCCGGTCGTCAAGCAATTAATTGCTCATCTCATTACGATCATTAAAACAGTCGAATATATACAAAACGTTATTGCTCTTCAGTTTAGATATGCCGAAAGAGGTAAACCTAGTATCTAGGTTACCGGCAAGCCTCCAATTACTGGCACGTCAACGTGCCTCCGAATTCTTGGCGATTTGGCGATCCCTGCAAAATTGGGTTCCGATACCTGGTATTTTGCGTGCCAATCAATGGGTGTTAATACCATCCTGCCTTGTGCTGAAACTTGGTATTATTTCTAAATTCAGTCATTTTATTAACATATTATTTTCATTGGTATTCTGGAGAAAAGTAATAGGGACACATATCCAATTACGGGTTCTAATCATAATAGTACATTGTTTAACAAGGGGCATATGAGGAATATTGCAAACGAGAGTCTATCGGAAGCCCGACGCCGTAAGGCGGAGGGCTTTTGATGACTCGAGTTTGCAATATTCTTACGCCCGTGTTATACTTACACAATGTTTTTCATCACATTTGCGAGGAAATAAATAACCACAAAAGACAGAAATACCTATGTTTTATACAAGCGCATCAATCAAATGTTGACGAAATTGACAACTTCACTTCTAGATCAGTGCGAGTGGAGGGCGTAGCTTCAATATTTCAACCAATCCCAGAGCATGGACATTTGGTCCTTGCAGGGCATGGCCTGCTCGATTTTATTTTCCAACCAATCACAGAGCAGAATTCTTGCCGCTCAGATTTGCTTAACGAATCAGATCACACACAAGCTCATTACTCCCTTGGGACCATTATTTCCCGCGGGAACAATTTAGGCCATTGTCCTTCTGTATACAGGCAAGGAATAACACAATTTATGAGCAAGTGTGATGAAAAAATAAATAAATATCCCCTAGGCAATCTTACACAAATCGATCGAACCCCATAGAAAGATCAATAAGGTTGTTATGGGTGCTAGACGACGATATATTTAATAGATATAGATACTTAAGGTGGTTCGATTGCCATACAAAGCGTTATTTGACATTCGCAGGCTAACGGCGTGATATTTTAATAAACATATGTAACAAACTTTCATCAATTGGCTTCCCATTTGCGCCAAATTTCCCCTTTCCTAGAATAAACTTGTATAAACTAGATTAATTTGAGAAAAATAGTTTTCCCAAAATATCACGTCCAAAACCAATTTCTCAAATTAATCTAGTTCATAGAAGTTGGTTTATTCTAGGAAAGGGGGAATTTGGCGCAAATGGGAAGCCAATTGATGAAAGTTTGTCACATAAGTTTCTTAAAATATCACGCCGTTAGCCTGCGAATGTCAAATAACGCTTTCGAACCACCTTAAATACAATCATAGTAGATTTATTCTGATCACCAGGATACTGATTAGCATACGAGTATGTAGTGATTTAGTGCTATCGCCCTATTATTTGTGGTATTTAAAAGTAATCAAGCATCTGACATGTCCATTGACTACATTCTGATATATCACCATGCGCAATTCCAATATGAACGATGACCGAAGGGAATCTCTATTAGACTAATTGGGTAATCGACTCGATCATTTTCGATTTATGAAACTGGTAATTTATTCGATTGTGCCACCGGTTTGGTTACAAGTCGATCGGTTACTTCCACAACTGCGTATCTTAGCCTGGTGTACAATTGAAAATGCAATCTAGTCTTATATAAAAATAAAGTTCACATTTCGTAATATAACAAAGATATTAGGATTGGTAAAATCAGTTAATAATTGGTGTACTTATTATGATGCAACGAATTGACATTCCGAAGAATCGGGTTGTGATAATCGACACTACAATTATGCTTGTGCGAGTATTTGTGAGCATAATGATATGTGTTTTTATGAAGAACGCTTACGTGACCGAAGTGGAACATTATTGACAAATAACTTTAGGTTAAATGTCAATGAGTGTCCGGAAGTTAGGTGTAAGACAAATGATAACTATCACAACACGTCGGCCCTCGAAAGGTTTAATAATTTATTATGCGGTGTTGCTCAAATTTATCTCTATGCCATAAGTATAAGTGTCATAATATTTAACTACTTACATACTTAGAGTTTATTTTGAACTTGCGTATCATTTGTACTGTGAAAAGCTAGGGAAGTAATGTTTCTTTTTTGCGATTTCATTTGGTTATCTTGTACGTCGACGCCAAAAATATGTTAACAGTTTTCGCCTTATTACAATGGAATAAGGTGCAAAAGTGTAAACATATTTTTGGCGTCGACTGTACATACCTAACTATTACTACAGTGGGTGACTCAAAACACTTTAGTCAAAAAGTCACTCCTAAAAACTGCAAACATTGTAATGCTTTCAGATCTATTTAACCTAACGAATCCGAATAAATAGAGCTTTGGCGGTGCCTAATACTTATTCAATTTACAAAATGTGACGTATTCCGAGCACGTAAGAGACATGTAACAGGAGATATCACGGTGACACGTCGCATTTTGTAAGTCGAATACCGGCCCAGTTTGTTTAGCAGCGGGTTATTGTCCTCAAACAAACAGATGGAATCGCGATTCAACCATCACTTGACACATCATTGTTCTTTATCTGCCTTCGCAAACAAATCTGTAACAATTGCTCAATTTCAGGTATTTTGTAGCCTTCAAAGAAGTCGATTCGCCACGCCAGTCTGTGCGAGGCTTCTTTCACATATCACTTATAATTGACTTACCTAATGTGTATACATATAATTAGATTTGGCGTTTGCGTCATTGAGAAACGTGACGGCAGAAACCTTAAATCAGTTTTGATATTTGCTTACGACACGAAATTAACCGGTTTGTAATCTTGTAATGCACGGTGGTTCATTGAGCGACAAAGTTACGCTCATAAAGGCGGTTTAGACGAAAGGTTCAAGTCAAAATCATCGACCGAAGGTGACTCGTGATCATATTAACTAGTCCTTCTAATTTTTACACCGTATATTCGGACTCGGGCAGTGATAAGACAGAGCACAGGTTCTATACGATACGATGTGTGTGTGAGTGCCTTAATAAAGTTATAACAAGACCATGCCCAAAATCCTGTCAATGCGGCTCACCGGCACCATCTCAGGTTCAAAAGGAAACTGACTTTCCTCTAGGGGGCGCCGCGGTGTGAGTTACACGTCGCGCTTGGCCGCTGCCGCTGCGCATTGAATTACATGTGCAGGCGCAGTGTTTATTCATGCCGGACTATTCTATTTGGCCCTTCACACTGATACAATTCTAACAACTATATGCAAATCATTCGACAAATTCCGATTCTCACTTTCCACACGTTTCAGTGGAATACCAACGTCATGTATACATTTTGAGTGCATTAATTTTTTTAACATTCGATAACGGAATTCCAATGTTTAACACCTTGTCTGCCGGTTTAATCATCATTATCATCATATCAGCCGAAAGACGACCACTGCTGGACATAGGCCTCCCCCAAGGAGTGCCAAATTTGTCTAATAGTTGACACATACTGTTGACGTCTATGAATTGAAATTGCAAGTCTGGTCAGTGTCAAGCACGGGACGTTTGCCTCAAACTCTTTTCGAATGAGCGAGCGAAGCGAACGAAGTTCTATGCTTCAGCTTGGGCCGAAAATCTTTCGTATGTCCGGCTGTTCTCCTCTACTGGCCCCGTAGCATGGATGGCCTGGCCTTATCACGCGATAAGTGACAGGATAGAGCATCCGTCCCTGGCGGACACCGTTCGATAGAACGATACGACGCGCTTATCCTATCACTTATCGCGTGATAACGCCATCCATGCTACGGGGCCAGGTCGCATTTCTCAACCGATTCTAGTGAAATTTTGTGAAGTTACAATTAATGAAACGACAAAAAGAAAATTATCGATTCACTTTTTCGAAATTCAAATAAATGTTTAAAACTACAGCTCACAGGGCCACTAGCATTTATATTCTACCATTAAATTTATGAGTTATGCTTTATGCGTATGACCAGCGAAGTGCCGTTGAACAATAAACCCCAAAACACGCTCGTTAGGTTACGATTAGCAACTGTGTCAAAACAGAGGAAATGTAATTGTTACAAAATTACACAAATTATTACACGCGTAACAAATCATTCACAATCTTTACATTTAATTAAAACAATCATGGTTGACTTTCGAAACGACATGATAATTGTTAATTTGTTATGTCATATCCTGATGTCCGCTAAACAGAACAAAATAAGCAAAAAATGTACTAGCCACTTAACAAGTCGTAAAAACAAAATGAAGAAACGATTTATCTATTATGGTTTTAGTTAATCTTATCGGGTTATCTGCGGCTGTATTTCTTTACATACACAGTTAAATATTGCGATACCTTTAAGACCTTGTAGCTTTGTTATTAATATAACTACAGTTTCTGTTAAAACTATTGCGTAATCACTTTGGTGATTAAAACAATATGACTACCTAACCTACTTTTTTGTTGCCCAATAATTTCCTTCCCGTGCATCACACGCATTGTTAGATAAATTTTCACTCAAGTTGTCAGTAGGCACTTTCTTAACTTTTGAAGTAAAAATACAATTATCATATCTACCCATGCGGTTGGCTTGAATTTTAAATGTGCGGAATTTAGTCCTTTTTTTCCGAGTGAGTAAGCTAAGGCCAATGCCAAGGCAGTTTAGATGATGAATTATTTAATGCGAAATTTACACAAGCTGGAAATTGCATGCAAGGTTAACTACATTGCGGGGTTTGATAGATCAATTGAACTCGGCATCCTCGGTAACCCGCAACGTAATGAAGTAATGATACATGCACGCAATTTCTTGCATGTGTTTTTGCGCTTAACAACAATTGGATTAGTTTGAATGGAGAATAAGTTCACGGATGACGACGCTTGAAATTATTTGAAGACGTTTCCGTTTTTTACTGTTATGTCCAATTAATGTGTTATCTATACCTACTAATATTATAAATAGGAAAAGTCTGTGCGATTGTTGCTTTGTATGTTTTGGGCTTAGAATAATTACGCCTAGAATGATAGTTTCATATGGCTGACGCGCCAAGCGTGAGGCATAAAATGGATTCATGTAGTTGTGATCAACTCGTATTCACACGCGCCAATACACGCACACAAACGCACAAATTTTGTTCCACCGATCGGCGTACTACACCATTTATGGCTGAGTTTTGGTGGCCTCACCGTTGCGTGTGAACTGCGTTTCTAGGCGTTATTATTCTAAGGTTTTGGGTAATCTCCGGAACCACTCATCCGATTTCAAAAATTATTTCACGTGCGTGTAAAATGGACTTTCTGGATGGTTATAGGATTTATATCATCCCGCGGGTTTGCATGCGTTCTTTGCAATACGCGGGCGAAGCCGCGCGGGCAGCACGTTAGTCTATAAAATAAAGTTACGATTAAGAGTCGACTTTCTGACAAACCCCTGACGCATAACATGTAATTTTTAAACATTCAAGTTTATAACAAAAACTTCTGACACAATTATATTTCAGACTAGTTCTAGGCGCAGTTACGCGATTGTTTCTTTAAGCGTTATTGCGGCAATAGCTGCAAGTGTTTGCCGATAATAGTCGCTGTGACTGTGACACAATAGATAGTTGTAGATAGTTAATCTGACAGCTTAATCTCACAACAACTGATAAACTGTCACTCGTTGACGTTATAATAAGAGTTGCTAAGTTGTCTATGGATAACATGAGACATCTTTCTCGACTGATTTGGCCGATGCCCCGTTCAAGCGATTTTCGCTCTCATGTGGAATGTTAAGGGGATACCTCGATTGTTGTAAATCACGCCCCGTGTAAGAGACATATTTATATCTTCCGCACTGGAGAAAACGAAATGCTACACTCTTGGGGAAGGGCTTTTCTGAACGAATGTCGATTAATAAAGATTTTTTCATATTTGCTTTATGAGATTTTAGTTGAGGGAAAATACCTTAATTGTAACTTGATTATATGTCGTTTTACACCTGAAATAAACGAGGAAAATAAAGGCTTAAGTTTATTTTTTTGTTTTTGTGTTTTCGGTCCTGACAAACAACAAACAAATAAAGTTAGGGTGGTATTCGAAATGTATTCAGTTTGTCTATGTAGGTACTTAGTTATAGTCTTTGCAAAATCTCATAATTTTCCAATTCATGCCCTTAACCCAGGGTCTCTACTATTACCTACTTATTCTGTGTTTGAATCGTGTTATTTGTTGGTCACCGACTTGTTTAAATAAATAAATGACATGATGTCAGAGAGAACGGATCACAAAGATTTCAAAGCAACTGCACCACACACATTACGTCACATCCGTTAATTCTCATTTCGTTGAATACACACACATATACAGGTAAACGTCGATTACAATGCAATGCGGAGAGGCATTCTCAAACATCCTGTATTTGTTTCCTAAATAACAGCAAAATTAGAAAGGTAATGCAATAAATATCCAGATTGTTCAATTGTGCACTTATTTGAAACCTTTACTTATTCATTGCAACACATCAAATGAACTTATTATTACCATAATGCTTAGTTTAAACTCTCAATGAATTAACCCGATTCTCCGAACAATACGCGACAGTGGAGTATCATTTCACACGAGAAATGATGGTGTATCATTTTTATTTGATGAGATAATGCTTTCGCAATGATCTCTTCAGGATTAAAGAGCACTAAACGCCAGTCGTGGTGCTACATTTAGAACCTTAAACTAGGTCCCGTAATATGGGGTGAGTAGGGATTGAGGGGGCAGATGGGACGCGAATATTTTCAGTTGCTACTTTGATGTGCATGGGCCCACGACGTAGGCTTAGTCATTAAGGCTTATACACCCGCTAACGTCCTTGAGTCGTCGTTCGTATGGGCCAGCGTGCGACTGATCGGGCCTGCCGAGCCTCCGCGCTCGCGCATTTTGTAGGTATTTAAACATAGTAATTAAGATAATCATTTTATCTATTCAAACTCTGCGAATTTGTCTATAAATATTTAATAACTTTATTTGAGTACAAAAATTTAATTTAAAATATCTATAGTTTAGTCATAATATTGAATAAACTTTACAAAAAGAGGTAACTTTGGGATTTTTTTCTATCGAGTGAAGTTCATTAGATCGCGTAACTGAATGCGACTTTGACTAGATTAGATCCTTAAGTAATACGTATCTTTTTTTTAGATTTTTAAACCCTATTTTCTACGTCTGAGATTGTTTTAAAAAACTCGAAAACGCTGCCCCTGTTGACTGTCGAGCCTTAACTATGACAAAACCAAGGTCATTCATATCCACTCTGCATATAAAAAGAGCTTCATCACACCTAAAATAATAGCGCATAGCCATGAGTGCATGCACAAAAAAAAATTACGCGTAAAAATTATGATACGAGTAAAAACAATTTTACCCAATCCTATCAATCAAACAATGAATCAAATAATAAAAATAATCATAAAAACGACGATAATTATCTATTTCGATACTGTAAAATTATAAATGTGTATGATAAATTTACGATGATACTAATTTGTGATAAAATTTCAAATTACCCAACCTTCAAAAACGTTATAGGCCACAAAAATTTAGAAACATAAGTACTTTACCCAAATACGTGTTGCCACCGTATAACAATGCATACGGAAAAAGAATGTGGGAGTATTTGTTAGCTTACATATTAAACGAATGGCCTATGCCTAATTATGTTTTCCAGAAACTTATTCATAATCCTCACAAAATAAAAATCATCACAAAAAATATGTACTTGCCAACTACCGAAGCGCGCCCGAGCGGTGCACAAATTATGTTAGACTACCCTTTTCTTAAAGAACTACAAGTAATTTTATTATACTTTTATACATATTTTCTTATCTTGTGGCAACACGGAGTAGTCAAATTATAACATAAAAAAGTGCAGTCTCTAGAAGTGAGAGGTGAAAGATATGTGGCCTGGAGTGGAACCAGGGTTGCGGGGAGCGATTATGCGGAAGAGTAGCGATAAATATGAGCGGAGAGTGGGACGGAACGCAGATCTAGGCAAGCTAATCTGAAATTCACAATCATAAAGTTTTTCCCCATACATTTTCCCAGCTCACCCCATTGCTATCCCCTCTTACTCCACAGGATTTCCCTCTATTATTGTATTTATCGTTAAAATTATGAAATGATTAAAAAACTAAAATTCATACGGCTGGAAAATTCTTTATGTATAAAAATCAACAAGCCACATGTAAATATCCATTTTTATCGAGGTTTGAATGTCTATTTTGACCCAACTCACCCCATTTTACGGTACACGAAGTGTGGTTTATTTATAGGGTAGGTAAGTGAGCGAGTTTTGCGACAGGTTCATAAGGTTCAAAACTCTGTTATTGCACTATACGATTGTTGACCGTATTATCTAATGCTTGAAGTTGCTTTTCAACTTAAATAAAAAAAAATAAAAAACTGGGGACAATCTTACACAAATCGACCTAGCCCCAAACTAAGCAAACCTTGTACTATGGGTACTAGACGACGATATACATACTTATATATATATAGATAAATGCATACATAAATAAATAGAAATCCATGACTCAGGAACAAATATTCGTGCTCATCACACAAATAAATGCCCTTACCGGGATTCGAACCCGGGACCTCTAGCTTCGTAGGCAGGGTCACTACCAACTAGGCTACCGAGGTCGTCGAACTTGGATCATAATATAGACGAAACACGGACTGTAACAATAACAATTTTCACTTTAAAATATGTATCTCTTAAGCCCCTGCTAGACGGTTGCCAACACGCGCCTCCAACCGAGCGACCTTATTGGTTGGCACCGACCGCTGTAGTATGAAATTTTGCTCCAAACAACTGTCTACACGGTCGGTGCGGACCAAGGTCGCCCGGTTGGAGGGGCGTGTTGGCAACCGTCTAGCAGGGGCTTTAGTTTCGTATTTTCGGACAAAATCGAATCGAGTTGGGTTGGAGTATATATGGAGAGCAGAAGCTGAGGTAAATCCATTTTGTGAATAAAGTAGCAGCACGGTTATCAAAAGACGGCGAGCTGTGTCGCGGCAAGGTGGACTATCCCGGCTCTTTCTAATTAAAACATTTAGAAAGAGACGGAAGTCTATCTCGCCGCGAAACAGCTCGCGCGCCGGTTTTTGATAACCGTGCTGCTAGTTAACCAGCTGGACATCTGTCATCTGTACCAATGGTATTTTCAACATGTATTAGACACAAGTGTGTTTGATAGCTCGTCAATAATACTTAAACATTTATAATTATAATGTTCACCAACTAACTATGTAGGAGGTATTAGACTGTACTGTGTGATGAGTTTTTTCTATGAATCGAATAATCTTACAATACAATACATATGATCTTTATTGCACACCTCAAAAACAAAGGGAAACAAAAAGAATAACATGTAAGTAATAACGTTAGACATCAAGCGGTCTTATCGCTTAAGAGCTATCAGACAACTTTTGGGTAACGAAGAACAATAGAGTATGCAGTAGTAGAAATAATTACCAAAAAATACACAGACTTACTTATAAGTTATACCAGTGTTTTTCAACCTTTTCCATGGTGCGACCCCCCTAGAGTAAGAATCCAAGCAGCCGCGACCCCCCTGGGGGTCGCGACCCACAGGTTGAAATACACTGAGTTATACAATACAATACAAATACAATTCAATTCTTTATTGATAACACCATAGTTACAAGTTTCATGACGAACTCACACTAGCCTAAAAAGTCTGGCTTAGAATTAATTCCGTTGCATCAGGCTCTGCCAAATACGTGCCTTATTGCAGACATAACAATTATAGCAAGCCTCTTAGAGCAGTAGGGTAACCACACTGTCACTTACAGATTAAAAATAATTTCCATATTAGTAATATTTATTATCTATCGTCTTACACTTTATATTGAGATAATAACGTATTTTTTTTCGGATTTTGCCAAAACTTAATAGTCCAACTTAGGGGATTAATTATCATATTTCAGCGAATTATCAAATATAGAAATAACTAAGTAAACTCTCAGGGGTTCGTCAACCTTTCTTTTATAGCGTCACAAAGAGTCAATGACAAACAGACTTTGTCTTCTGCCGCCCGAACAAATTTGTACACATCTCACCGCAACCACGGAACTGTATCCCGTCACACTGTCTCTGATAACGTCTTTTGTTTGTGAACAAATGCATGGCGTGTGACGAAAGCGATGAAAACCAAAAAAGGATCGCGTATCATGAATTTGTGGATATCACAGACTCTTGACATTTCTTTGCTTCTATGTATTCGATTGGTAAGACGACTAATAAATAATATATTAGTATTTAGAAATAAGTGCGATTTAAATCGCCTTTCGTTTCACATAATTTTACTTACACTTAGTCATGAAACCCTCCCCTCGGACTGTCCGTCCCGCTTCGCTGGCCACCCTAGGTACCACAACTGGGTCGAGATATTGTTTTATTTCGTTTATTACGTAACCCCGTACTCTCATTACGGTACGGTGAATTAGGATTAATGAATGAATTCAAAATTACATTCAACATACGTTGCCGTACACTATTACTCATACTGATAGTCTCACCTACTCTAATGTGTACTTCAGAAATAGCGCTTTTATGCCAGTTGTTGATGATTGATGAACGATTTACTAAATTATCGAATGCGATTATTATTTAAAATTCGTATACGAATATAACAGAATTATAGGTACAACATCTATTTCTAAACTATACTAACGCTCACTGGCTGTACCTACTCTAGTATTCACTTAACCGTAGGTTATCATATTAAATACGTTCTGTTGCTTAACTAGGATTTAATGATGAAGAAGGAAATGAGGCTTTGGAATAAACCAACTGCACCCCCTAGATGTCTCATCGACGAAACAGGGTAATGAGTAAATTTAAAATCAGTCTAATCCCCCAGTAATAAGGATATTCTCGTAATCATATTCGCGCTATGTCGCAAGTCTTAGTACGATTACTCGTATTGTGCAACTAAAACGTTACAACTTACCGTAACTGCAACTGAGATACAAATTACACGAGGAACTCATTTATTACGGTAGACTTAGGAAGCAGGCAAATATAATGTGTGTCATTAATGTCATTATAATGGCGACTGCATTTCTGTGTTCGTTTGTTGTATGTGAAACCGACGTAAATTTTACAGACAACGCTTTTAAGTGATTCTATGTAGGTATTTTCCTAATAAGTAACTCCTCCTCACCTTATAGATTTAACTTATCACGGTTGCATCAATTAGGAACTCGTGGTTCGCTTGTATTCAGATTCAGAACTTTATTGATAAAATGTCATAATTTACAGGTCAATATCATATTGAATCATAAAAATTCTTATTGTCTAAGATGTAAAACATGAACAAGATGTACTACCACCTTCAACACGTTGTATTTCAAAATTTTGAAAGTGGTGGGTACCAAGTAATGTATTCATCCAAGTAATGTCTAGTTTTAGTACAATCGAGTGCAAAAATATGTATCAAATTAATCCTCATACATATACACCGAAACCTTAATTCGCCGACATAGGAATCGTGGGACATATTTTTGAGTAAGTTGTATGCGCCCATATTCTTGCACTTGACTGTACCTTTCAGCCCAAAGGGGAAGTTAGACGTCGTTGGTCTTCGTTATAAATGTAAAGAGTACAATAATCTTTACATTTCTAACGAACTTTGTTAACTGGTGACTTCCTAGTTTGTTTTATTCGTGTTAATCACAGTAATTTTAAATGTAATCATCCGACATGCTAACTACGGCAAAGTTAACTAGTGTTTCCTGCGTTGAATTACTTCATTAGAACCGTGCTTGATTACGGGGTAAGATGTTCGGTATTCGAGATATGAAATGATGTTAATTGCATAGTGTACACACTTTTAATTAAGGTTGTGCTTCAGAGACATTGAGCACTTGGCAGACCTGATTTGATCTTCATGGCATGTTGGTAGCCAGGCATTAGGTAGGTATATGGCTGTGGGTGTCGTCATATCCATCATTATTATGACATTTTGACATTTTAATTTTTCAAAGGATCTGTATTAGGGCGAAATGTCAGTATGAATATAAATTACATTTGCAAAGTACCTACGATAGAATGTTGCTTGTATTATCCAACCTCGATTAGAATGGGATTTGAGGTGACAGTTTTGCCATTTAAATACGTCGATTATTACATGAACCGACAGCTATTCCAACCCCAAACTCATCACGGTTCAGTAATAACATAAGCAATTTGTTTGAATGTATGATGTGTTGACAATTAATACATTTGTACAAAATCTGTAGAGATAGACCAGCTAAGAAAAAAAACAATAGCGGGTCCTCTAAGTGTTTGACGTCCGGTTAGCCTAGTGGGTAGTGTCGCTGTCTACGAAGCTGAAGATCCTGGGTTCGAATCCCGCTAAGGGCTAATATTTGTGTGAGGTGAGGAGCATAATTTTTTTTTCCGAGTCCTGATGGATGTTGTCTAAGTAACATGTATTTAAGTATCTGTATCTACCAAATATATCGTCGCCTAGTACCCATAACACAAGCCTTATTGAGCTTACCTTAGGGCTAGTTCGATTTTTGTAAGGTTTTCCCCGAATATTAAATACTTAATTAAATTAATAATTGTATCCCTGCATCGGAAATTCGAATTCGGGATTATCAGGATTAACGTTTCTTTTTTTGTATATAAATACGCTTAAAAAAACAGGTTCCCATTTAGTACTTTCTCCGAACAGTATTCGATTCTAGAAAGCGTTGCAATTGTGCACAATTACCTCTGACGGACTAATGCTCGCCATCTGCCTGTCCGTCTGTCAGTCGCAGCCTAAACTTGCCTGTGAAATTACCTTTTCGAAGGAAATTAAAGGTTTCTTTCCCTTTGCCTCTAAATTGCCCCGGAGAAGCTAGAATTGAGTGTTCATTTCAAAGTAAAACTATATACGTTTCCTTGTCTGTAAGTTGCCATTTAATATTTAACCATTAATTAGCTTTATCTATCTATCTAGCCTTTCAAATTAGCAGTTAAATTGTTTTTGAACCATGAAACAAGTATGATAAATACGTGTGAAATAACTATGAAAATAAAAGCACATAAATATGATCCGTTCTTGCAGTTAGACATAAAAAAATAAAAATAATAAGTATTTATTTCAGACCAGATTGCGATCCATAGAGAGTTAGTACGAAAAACAAAAGATAATAAAAAAATATTATGACTAAATTATAACTATGTTACTACGTAATTTACTAAGTATATTATTTATTTGGCCTTCTCAATAACAACCTGTGACCTGTATGTACATAGGAAGCGGACAGTTGAGACGCTCTGCCAGCTCCTTCAGAAGGCTGTTGTTGCTGCCTCGCACTCGCATTTGGAGTGAGGCTATTAGTTTTTGCCTTATGGCAAAAAAGTCGGATAAAACTTAGTTCACAAAACCGTCCGCTTCTTTATAATAACGGAACTATAGCTACCTAACATTCTGACGCTGACTTCAGTGAGAGCACTGACATTTGTCTACTGACAATAGAATACTATCGCATCGCAAATTATCAAATTATCAGCACTCAACCCTTCACAAGCTGCAGGGCGATTCTCGCTAGCATTACACCCACAGACGTACAAACAGTCATACACAGCGCTCAGATAGATCACTTTCTCGGCAAACACTATGATTAGGTGCTGCGGGCTGCGCGGGCGCCGATCGCTGATAACATAGGACAACACTTTCACTGCGCCCGTAATTATGTGCTGTACGGTTCCTGTTAAAAATACCTACTTCCAAAACATCCTGATACCCATTTATTACATTGAAACTTGCTCTGGAATCCTCGAAACCAAAGGAAAGCTGAGATGTGTCTAACTAAATCCTTATTTAGACACATCTTACTCACGCCATCTCCTTAGAAGGCGTGAGTATTATGATTATAATATGGTCAGCTTGATTGGAGGGGAATTGAACATACCATACTGGGAATATGATTAATTTCAAATAGTAATGTCGAAACTTGTAAACTACCAAACGGCATTAAAAACTTGTAGACAATAAATCACAGTTCACCGAGTTACGTGGTTGCTGCGCGCTGATGTATTACGAGATTTACGAGTTTAATGCTCCGTTTAAGGACCCTGTGTTTTAACCTTATTTGTGGTAGCGTTGTGGTCCAAAAATAAATTAAAACGGTAAAAATCTGTTTTTACTGTGACATGAAAGTGGGTTAACACTTAGTTTTAAGGCACGAGAATCTAGTGAACTTCCTACACTCATTTCAAGGTGGTTCACAAAGACACACAATGCACACTTGATTAATGTACGACAGCTTGCATCAAACCTCGTCAATCAAGGTTCCCAAGTCGACTAGTAACAATGCAATGCAGTAAAAACCACCCACACTCATTAGACCAAACATTTTAATAGCGCATCTGCCATATGCAGATGTATGTTAATTTTATAATGGCCGATATCAAATTGGCTATTCAGACACGTCGTTATTTCTTTTGTTTTATTTGTATTAACTACACCCACTATCCAAGTATATTGCTTAGATTAGAAATTATGCGGTAATGCGAGAGGTAGGGTAGAGTTCATCTATCTCACGTTTGGTTTATGTTTTTAACTTATACAGTACAACAATTCGCAATTTGCGGTGTCTTATCTTTGAAGTCAAATGATCAATTCAATTATTATACTGTAATTCTTGTAGGTTTCTTTTGACATGTGTTCTTTGAGCAGTATCCAAATAACCAACATACATAGTTCAAGTTTTGTTTAGGTCAGCAAGCCGTACTTATTGTTACTTACATTGTAAATGTTAGGTATTATATCATGAAACTTTTTTAGGTCAGCCCTACCCTGATAAAATGTAATTCATAACTTACAGATACTATCTAATGTTCAATCTATTGCCCTCACCAACGCAATGCACGCCTTTAGTCTAGTTCCTGAACCACAGAGCAATTTATCCCGTGAGCCCATACATGGGGTTACAATCATAGAGCGGACCATATGGCATGAGGAACTGTTCTGCTGATATGATACAATCCTAGCTTAGCCTTTCGCAGAACGTAACTGGCGTATGATTTACTATAGAGCTTGGAATTGTGTTTTTGTTGTTGTTAGTTATTGCTTTCAATGGTGGATAGTTTTACACACATAGGGCATGTATGTCAATAAATTGAATTTGTTACGTGTTGTACAACAATATATTGTAAAATATCAGTGAAGGGAAATGAAACATGGACTACTTTTTATTTTGGTCACAATGGCAATAAAGTACAAGTGGGACCATGTTTATAATATTCCTTGGTCAGACACACGACAATTTACATGTTTTCATCCAGTCGCCTTTATTTGACAAATGTTTAATTGTACCTAATATGACTTATACACGGACTATATAAAAAAGAACAAGATAAAAAAATACGTAGAATAGTAAGGTTGAAAGAATGATGACTACTTCATAAGTAGCGCTTAGCGCTTGTATTTTATTTTAATTTTTTTTTCGTTTATTTATCCAATATTACTTATAAACTATTTACATCGTGATTCGAACAGCGAACGAAAACCGCGTACGGTTTATCTGTCGCCGTTGTCGCTCGTTTTACAATTGATAAAACAATTATTAAAGCTAATAACATGACTGCGAAGGAATGCTCAACAAAAACACCTATTTTCACACAATTACCGCAATTGCATACGTAGAATATATTTTCTTAGAACTAATTTAAGAAACTAAACCTTATCATGTGTGTTTCTGAATCGAAGTATTCTTAGTTTTAAGTTCAAGACCGTAGACAGCAGTTAAGGCACTGTGAAGTTATTTTGTTATTTGCACAAATAGAGCAATTATTCACTTTTTATGTTGCGATTTCACAACCTGAATAGGAGGATAAAAGGAGACTTAATAAAATAGGAATTTAAATACAGCGTATTTTGCTAGTTTTATTGAACTGTGCTAGTGCGTTAGTTAAGAGTGCGACAAAAATCAGCGTGCTTTAGGTTTACATGGCGTGTAAATAAAGATTGAGAAAGCTCTTTAAATAAAGATTGAGAAAGGGAATTTTAGATACAATTAGATAACAATGCAGACTAGCGCCATGTCATAAGTTCTAAACATGATGCATGACTTTACCTGCATATTTCGACCTTCGGTCTGCAGTGCCCGTAAACGTATTGCGTAGGCGATATTGATTGATGGACTGACGTCTTGCGTCAGTAACACTTTGTTTTACAGCCCGCGTGTAAACAGTTATCTGTGCTCGTAATAAACATCGAGGCGTTAACATTGTGGTTCACGAAACTACACATATTGAGAATATTTAAAGCCATTAGGTATGAGATCAATACTAACTTACTTATACTTTTGAGTGGTAGGTACTTAGATTATGTCGCACATTCGCACATCTAATATAACTTCATATTAATAAGGGAGCTGCTATTCCTCTAGTCTGGGTTTAATAAGAAATAACGATTTAAAATTAACTAGTCAGGTAAAGAAGGCTGATGGTGCTCTTACTAGTATGGGAGTCTTTTATTTCAGAAACTTATTTATTAAACTTCTTTTGACATTAATACTTTCTTAACAAATCGTTTCCATATATGTACATACTCGTTATGTTATTGTGTTCCCACTCGCCACATCAATTTAGTATGGTTCCCCTAAAACGTACGTATAAATTGCTATTCAAGCTACACCGACCACACGGCTTTATGTATAAATAAACAAAGTAACGAACTGAATCTAAAATAAATTCAGTGATAGTCTGTGTAACTGTGTAGGTACCCAGAAACAAAGAAGTTTCAGAAATGACTAATATTCTATGACTATGCAGTTAGGTAAAACAATTAGAAACTTCTTTTTTGTAACGAACTCTCAAAAATAGCCTACCGATATAGCCCATAACATTTCGTACGTGCGGTCGGTATTTACGCGTTTAATGACAATTCTTATCGACCGCTCAATAAAAAAGATAGCATTTTTATACTATATGCTTGCAGCGTGGGTTCTGACGAATGATCTTCTTTATACCTTAACATGTAATGTGTGGGTGTTATTTCTTGAGAGCGGCTCACGCTTCACTTTTGTTTTATGAAAAATCACGACTTGTTATTGGGCAATTGATGTCAGGTTTTTATGTCTTCGAGGATACTTATTAGGTTTATTTGTTTGAGTTTACAAGTCTGTGTGGGTTTGAGCCTTTATCTAGCGTTTAAACTATTTGAGAGACTTGAACCTTTAAACCGGACGTATTTTTTTTGCAACACGGCGATAAGTTGTTTTATCGATTCTCCACGAAAGTTAATATTGGATTTCTCGTGTAAATACCTACGGTGCCTAATAGGAACAATAATGAAATACCTAAACCAGATCTTGGGTAAAAGGCTGTCAAGTCCAACTCAGCGCAGAAACGAGAGTCGTATGCGCAGTGTCGCGTTACAACCTGTCTTGAAGGAGACTAATTGCTAGGGTTACCATTATTACCAAGTCAATTAATGAATATACTTAATCCATTTTAATTCAATTACCTTCATCTTCAATGTCATCGAAACACGAATTATTTAGTATCGCCAAAAAGGCGTTCCGAACTTGGGCCCAAGAATACCTATATTTCAAGTGCCATCATTATGTAGGTTTTATTGAACTCAGAAAAGCTTCCGAATCACTAGCACCGTTAGCATTATAAATATTCTACAAAAAGTTCTGTACCTACTACATGTACTAATAAAATAAAAAGTATTTTCAAATCTTACAATAATATGTGCTGTTGAAATATTGATTAAGAAGAAATAAATATTTTTTTAGAAAAATATATTACGAGTTAAATTACCTTTTCGTGCAGCCCTAGTGACATATAGCATATGTGGAGCTAAACAACGTATTGGAGCGAAACCATCTGGTTTGGCTTTAAGACACTGGATCATTGCTTTGATCGGCTTACACAGGAATTCATATAGGTTTGTCAGGGCTGCCAGATCACACACCGTTATTAATGCTTAGGTCTCAATTTCGACACTGTGCATCCTATTTACACACACGTTATGCGCTTACGCAAGGGGAAGCGAAGATACTCGTAAGTAAGTTACGAGAACATTATTACTTTGCTATTTCGCTAAAAACGTGTAGGTCTATTAGCGATGATGAGATGCAGCTCCCTCCGCACTTGCAAATATGCTAATAATAGGGAACATTACGCAAAACTCTTCGTAGGTGGCGACACTAGCAGCGTTGACATTGTATCTCGTTCCCACTTGCGGTATTGTCTATGCAAGCATCCTTGTCACTCATTTGACAATCAATTGTGCATGTGTGTGTGAATCCCTATATTCCTATACTGGTTTACTATTAGTGGTAGTGCTGCCTCTGGCGGCAGAACATTGCAGTAATGTTCCCTATTACAACAAACTACCAACAGTAATGACAAAACCTCGACACGTGTTTCACCTCTCTATGAGGCATCATCAGGAGATGCTGGCAGAAGATGTTGCTTGCGCCATGTCCAATGAGCAAATGACATAACCTCGACACGTGTTTCGCCTCTCTATGAGGCATCATCAGGAGATGCTGGCAGGAGATGTTGCTTGCGCCATGTCCAATGAGCAAATGACATAACCTCGACACGTGTTTCACCTCTCTATGAGGCATCATCAGGAGATGCTGGCAGGAGATGTTGCTTGCGCCATGTCCAATGAGCAAATGACATAACCTCGACACGTGTTTCGCCTCTCTATGAGGCATCATCAGGAGATGCTGGCAGGATATGTTGCTTGCGCCATGTCCAATGAGCAAATAACATAACCTCGACACGTGTTTCACCTCTCTATGAGGCATCACCAGGAGATGCTGGCAGGAGATGTTGCTTGCGCCATGTCCAATGAGCAAATGACATAACCTCGACACGTGTTTCACCTCTCTATGAGGCATCACCAGGAGATGCTGGCAGGAGATGTTGCTTGCGCCATGTCCAATGAGCAAATGACATAACCTCGACACGTGTTTCGCCTCTCTATTAGGCATCATCTGGAGATGCTTTGCGCCATATCCAATGAGCAAATGCGAATCTCGTTATGAAGAGAAGAGCCTATTTAACTGACTTCAAAAAGGAGGAGGTTATATGTTCCACTATAGGTTTTATTTAATTTCTGATGATGGGATCCCAGGGAAATTGAGGGCAACCCTCAAATTTTATAGGCACGCGTGTAGTAATTTCGGTATTTTCTATTACCTGTAACTCGAAGTTGAACTGATGATGAAGACCTCGGATGACTTATGGAACTCCTTAAAGATGTAAAGTACGTCAAAGATTCTGACATTATTCCGTTGACGTAGCAACTAATGAAGTGTTAAATTTATTCTGAGATCCTTGAGGAATCGACGGAACTCCTCAAATATTATCAGCCCACACATAGCGACTTGGGTTTTTTCTGTAATAATCAACGCATTGGCTCTCGGAGAGCAGTTCATGTGGTAAATTAAAAAGGAAATGTGGAAATGTACATGTAACTATGTGGCTATTGGCGTAGTACTGAATTGAAGTTGGTTTAAACTTTGTTTTTAAAGTAAACTATTTACAACAAAAACGTGTCCATATGTACCTACGTTCCAATGCTGGCCCCACAGACTTCCTTTCATGAATGAAGTGGAATTACAGTACAGGGATAATAATTTTATAAACGTCAATAGCATTTTTTTTCTTCCGCATGAATGAGAATGAGAATGAGAATGAGAAAACGTTTATTACCTATTAGGGTTTACATCCTTTAGTTCCCGCAGGATTGTGTCAGCTAACTTATGTCTAAAAGATCTGTGTAAGCTGTAGGTGTTATGTCACATGTGTTGAGTTAAGGATGTTAGTGTTGGTTGTGTTTCATATTTTACATTTATTTAATTCTAAGGGGACGTGGAGCCGCCGTCCCTCGGGGCCAGCGCCTCATGTCTTTATTTGGTATATATGTGATTTCACCTATTCTATTATTTGTTAATAGCGGGTTAAATTCGCCGTGTGCCAGGTAAGCGTCCCCAGGTGTGTCCAAATCTTCTATACCCAGAGTTGCTACCTTGTCAAGCATTTTGCGATTTAGATCAGCGGCTCGAAGGTGCCACGCTTCAAGATCCGCGATTTCCCAGAGCGTTTCCGTGGGTAGACGTCTTGAGAACTGACCGGCGCTCTTGAGCGCCATTCTGTATTGTCTCTCTATTTTCAGTAGATTCGAGTAACTATACCTGGATAGTAGCTGTACCACTCCATAATCCATGATAGGGAGGATGCAAGCTTGGATGATTGCCAGTTTGACTTCGACATCAGTTTTGGCATAAAAGCCAATGATGGGTCCCAGAGCACCTCTTACCTGTTTTAATTTTTTAACAACTTTGTCGGTATGTGGGTTCATTTTGAGGGTTTTGTCAAAGATGACACCCAGGTACTTTATGTCTTTTTTGTAAGTGAACGTCTGGTTTTTTATTTTAACTGTCGGTTTATATTTCTTCTTCTTTGTGAACAAGATACATTCTGTTTTGTCTACATTGCATTTTAAACCCCATCTATCGTAGTAGTTAACAATGGTTTCGGCCGCCCATTCCGCTCTCAATGTGGCGTGATCAGGTTTCATAGCTCTATTTAGGATACATAAGTCATCCGCGTACTGAGATAGTTTCAGACCTCGAATCCTGTCGTGACTATCCCATATGTCGTAGACGTAAAGATTGAAGATGACGGGGCCGAGAATTGATCCCTGGGGCACGCCGTGTGGTAGCTTCTTTAATTCTCCTTTCATCGTACGAAATTTCCCTATTATCCATCGATCTTCTAAGTAGTTTTCTATGATTTTTATAACGTTGGAAGGAGCGTCAGCGTTCTGCAGTTTCTTAATTAGGCCTTTGTGGTTAATCGAGTCGAATGCTTTGCTTAGGTCCGTGCATATCATAGATACACTTTCCCCAAGCGCGAGTGCGTCTGTTATTATCTTACCAGTACGGACAATCTGTGTAGCGGTCCCTCTGAACCTGGTGAAGCCATGTTGAAATGGGGGTTGCATCTTGTCG
Source organism: Epinotia brunnichana (assembly GCA_963854355.1). Classification (NCBI taxonomy): domain Eukaryota; kingdom Metazoa; phylum Arthropoda; class Insecta; order Lepidoptera; family Tortricidae; genus Epinotia; species Epinotia brunnichana. The sequence goes on along the minus strand of OY977936.1, from coordinate 19,520,525 downwards.
ACTGTACCTTGTATCCTTGAAAGTATTAGCCTTTCACATAGCTTCCCCATTATATTAAGTAACGTAATTGGTCTATAAGAGGTCGGTTCTTTGTGATTTTTGCCTGTTTTGTGTAGGAAGATGCATTCACCGACCTTCCATCGTCTCGGGAAATAACCCGTCACAAGGACATAGTCTGCTATCGGTTTAAAAGCTTCGATGAATACTTCTCCACCCAGTTTCAAAGCATCTGCTCTGATCTGGTCCGGCCCCGGAGCTTTTTTGTTTTTAAATTTCCTCAGTTCTAGACGTATCTCTCTCGTAGATGTCCTGTCTAGGGGTTCGAAAGGGGTAGTCTTCTCTGAACCCTCATCAGTTGGGTTTATCCGGGCTTCATTGACTATAGCCGCGTCGACAAGTGCATCTATTGTTTCTTTTTCATTCGTGCATCTGTCGATATTGGGGAGTTTCATGTTTGGTGCTTTCATGTTTCTCTGTATTTTCCACATCTGTGCTCTACTATCCGAGGGGTCTGAAAGAGCTTTCAACCAACTCTGTTCAGTGAGGTTCGTGAGTGCGTCCTTCGTTGCTTTTTTGAGTTTGTTATACTCGCAGCGTGCGTGTCGAGTTACCTCGGGGTTCGCGTGGTTTCTTTTCGTCCAGGCTCGTATCTTTGCTCGATTCCTTAGGTCTATCAAGTCATTTATTTCGTCTGGGAGGAAGTCTCTTCTGTTATATTCCTTAAGCGGCGCATGAATATCCAAGGTATCCGTAATGGCCTTTTCGAGATTTTCTATGTATTTTTCGCACGAATCGTTATCAGTTATTGTCAATAGATCGGAAGTTTTTTCACACAAAGTGGTCATAAAAGCATTTCTGGTCTCTTCGCTTTCTGTGATCCTTTTCATATTTCTTGTGAGTTTTACCTCGCGGTCGACGTTAAGTTTGATATCTAGGATCCAAGGGAGGTGGTCTGAACCAATCGACGAGATTTGTTTCATTTTGAAATCCTCTACTCGTTGAAGTTCATGTGTAACGATTGCGGCATCGAGTATATTGTTACCTTGGTTCGTTGGTCGCGATGGAAATCCTGTGTGTTTTAATTCACATATTCCTTCCTGTTGTAGTCTCTTCACAAGGGTGCCGAGGCCTGCATCCCTGGAGTGTCCCAGCTGTCTCATTCGTAGGTTCAGGTCTCCTATTACCAGCGAAGGTTCATCCATGAGCATGTATTCTAATTCTTCTCTAGCGTGGTGCTGGTCTGGGATTGGAAAGTAGACTCCTTTTATGTTTATGTATTCACCAGAACGGTGGTCAAATACTAGTTTAATTGCAACTCCTTCGATCTTGCCATCTTCTTCTTCCCATCCCGGTGTGAGCGCAATTTGGGTCCATCTGAGCCCCCTGGCAATATACATTGCTGTGCCCAGGTGCGTCGCTCTGCTATGCGTTAGTTTGTCGTAGTTGTGTATGTCAAACTTTACTTTATCGAAGTTCACTTTGCACTCATTTATAATGATAACGTGAGGCAAATGTTTATCTACCAGTGCTTTTATTTCTGTAGATTTATTTCGCAGACCTTGGGCGTTAACGTGTAGTATTCTAAGTTTTTTGAACTGAGTCTTAACTTCCATTGAAAAAGGCGTATATGCATTGCGCTAGTTTCATGGCGTCTTCTTGTGTCATAACGAGTCTGCTTGTTGCTACGTTGGGTTGTAGAGCCGGCTGGATCTGTTGCACTGGTGGCATCGTTTGGGCTGTGACTGTTCCTTCTTTTGATCCCTCTGCAGCGAGCGAGGGGAATTCATTCACTCTGTAGGCGAAAGAGATTTCTGGGCGTGTATAACAATTGGCAAGTCTCTCATTTTTCCTTGTTTCTTTTTCTAACTTTTTCTGTAGTCTTTGGGCATTTTTGTCTAGTTCATTTTGGAAGACCGGGCAGATCACATTATTAGCGCCGTGGTCGGACTCCTGTCGACACGCCCGACATACTGTCACTTCCCTGTCTTCAATGGTTATTTGTATTCTGGGCGATAGTTGAGGTCCGTGGCAAGATTGTTTTGTGTGATCGAATTTATAGCACTTTTTGCATTGTACTATTCTGTTCATACTTCTGCGGAATGGCTCCGCATTAATTTTCGGGGCCCCGAAGAATCTTTCTGACGTCGATTTCATTCTGGAGATTATCTCAGTAGTCGTAAACGTTTTGTTACCTCGTTTTGCGGAGAAGATTAGAAGATGCAGACTACCGTTGTTGTTTAGTCTGATTATTTTCGATGGCTTGATGTCGATGCATCTTTCCATTTCTTCGATCTGCTCTTGTTCTGTTTCTCCATATGTTTCATTTCTAATTACTACTAACACATTACTTTCTCTGTCCGCAGGCGGTTTGGGGGCAATATATATAATTTTTCCTTCAAAGCTGTCCAGCAGTTCTTTGACGTTCTGGCGAGACTTACTCGTTCTAGGGTAAAGTCTTAGTTCCCTTCTGTTTTTTGAGAAACTGTATGGTACGTCGTTTAATTTCGCACAGTCTCTTAATTTCTTTAGTTTGTCACCCTCGTCTAGGTCTTGGGGGTTTGTAATTCTAATTTTGGGAATATGTGGGCTGCCTTTAGGAGGATTTGTGACCGTCGGCATTTCACTCTCTTCTCTGTTCCTTTTGTTGTTGATGCGCTGCTTTTTTTGTGGGGGCGAGCGCGATCCTCTATCACCGGTCTCTTCAATTGCTTGAGCGGGCAATGGCTCAAATCTGTTACTAGTTGTAATACCGCCGAGTGTCTGCGTAGTCGATAGCTTTGAGATAGCGGGCGATCTGCTACGGGTCGCGGCCGGTGTAGCGCCGCTACGCGTGACGTGGATCGCTCCCGGCGTAGCGCTGCTACGCGTGACGTTGCGCGCGCGGCTGCCATCATCGCCTACGTCGTATGCGCTCCTAGTACTTTTGGTTTGAAGATTCATGTCTGTTCGGCTTGTTACCGCGTGTTCGGCTGCCGCGGGCCGTTCGACTATATGAACAGCGTCTGTCCTGCTCCCTCCTGCTATGTTTATCATGTTCTGCGATCTACCTTCGTTGTTGGTGCGTTGAGGCGTACGTGAATAAAAATGCGCTGAGGGTATAGTTATATTTTTTGGGCCTGTTTTGCGGCCGTTTCTCTTATTAATGCGTCTATTTTGAATGCCGATATCTAGACCTATTATGCTCACCATTTCCGTTACCTGGTTTATCCCGCATTCGCATAGGAACCATTCTATATTTTTAAGCCCATCAAGAGGTATAATATGACGCTTGTTTACTTTTTTACACTCTTTGCATTTCATGTCTCGAGTGCTGCGCTGCACATATCATAGTCGTATGTGACTATTTTCGCTGTGGTCACTGTTTGTTCGTATTCGCCTTCTGTTGTTTTTAGGCAGTCGAATTCAATAACACATTTGTAACAGGTAGAATTCATACAAGCGGTGCACCGTACGCGTCCCGTGACGGTCTGGTTTCCCTTTTCCCACCTTAGTTTATGTTCTAATTTAATAGTGACATCACAGTGCCAACAGGTCAATTCACCAGCGTTGAATTTCTTTACATCTATTATAGTAATTTTTATATTTCTTTGCACTGATTCGAGAGACGACTCCATCGCACTGTCCGTGTCCATTATATTTAATTCACTTTTATTTTCTATTGTTGATAACATTGTTCACACTAGAATCACCACTGTCTGTAATCCTTATGTCTTGGGGGGCTTACTAGCCCCCCGAGCAAGTCCGAGTTCATTAAAACAACAAAATTTGATTTAATATTGCACCGCACCGTAAAATAAACAAACGATGACGCACTTTCTAAGATAAGCGAGCGGGCTAAGCTGTAAACACGTCCGTTCGCTTCGCTGTCGCGCGCTTCTTTTCTTCTTCCGCAGCAAGTATCTTTGGTTGAAATCATTCAATGTGGCCGAGTTTTTATAAAACTGTCATTGGATAGGGAACATTACTGCAATGTTCTGCCGCCAGAGTGCAGCCCTAGCACAAACCGTAAACCAGTACAGGAAGATAGGGACTCACACACACATGCACCGCACCCGCACCGCGCCGCCACCGCTGTCAATGCGTTTCCAGCTTTATACAATTTCGGGATTTCCTAAAAACGGGTGAGAAATGAAATCTGAAAACTACTTTATTACGTTCAGGTAACATAATTACCAAAATGGTTTTCGAATTATGCATCATTAGATAGTTTGAAATGTTGTCAATTGCATCAAAGTAGTCCATTCAAAAAGTAACTCTACCGGTGGTTTAAGCCGTGTGTGACGTGCTGACGTCAATACTACGACTGTCATATGAAAGGTGTGCAAGCTGCCATACAGAGCCGTAACGTTGACGTCATAATTTAGTTAGGATCTTCTGGAATTCGCTACTTTTCAATTTGATATTTATTTCTGAATGAAAATTACAATTTAGGGAGAAATAAAAAAACACGAGCCACTTAAAATACTTACATTTTCTAGCGAAATAAATCATAAAATGGCTCACTTGAAAAAATTAAATGTCGATTCGGTCAACTCAAATAATATCAAGTATACATCTAGGCTATTTGTCGGTGGCATGTGGCATCATAGTTCCGCACGTGAGTGAAATTATCTGTATGGAATATCAAGCCAAGATAATTGTTGAAAATAACTCAATGTGGGGTTTAAAAAAATATATTAGGTAAATAGATTTACCTTCTAGGCAAGTGAGACTCCATTTTGTCATGTCGCATTCGCAGATAAGTTCGTTGCTGACGTCTGCGATACAACTATCTGCAAGTTAATTAAGATTTCTACTTTCTACCGTGTTTTACATTTTTATCAGACAACATTCTCTAGACTAAGTATTTACAAGTTTAAGATAATATCAAAGCTGTAAATGACGGCAAATACGGAAATCCAGGCAGGTCAGGCTAAAGGCGTAGGTACTATTTAAAAGTTAGATAACCTACCACCCCCCCATGTGGTGTCAGGTTAGAATAGCACCACCAGCGGGTGGTTCTTCCCGTGGGCGTCGTATAAGAGATGACTAAATAATAGGGCGATTGACTCGCAACCTGTCACTGTAATATCACGTTTCCTCCATCATTAGCATATTTAACCTGCAATTGCTAGAAGTGGCACTGAAAATGAAATGTAATGTGCACTAGGTAGGTACCTGTCAACTCTTCCCATTGACAGAGAAAAAAGTACATCTGTTCCCATAAAGGGTAGGTCCCATAGTTAAAAGTTGTTAAGCACTCGCCATGTCAACATGAGGTTTAGTGCTGAGTTATCAATGCACGAAGGTTGCTATCGGTTTAATAAGTCATTGGCGTGAAAACAGTGGTGCGGATATATCCGACTTTGGCGTTGAGAAGGTTAAGATTCATAACCTTTAGGAATAGTGCCATCCTTACTGTCATCCTTGGTAAACAATACAAAACCGATAGAGATACTGCCGAAGTTCCTAGCCTTATACTCGTAACTATCGTGAGACGGATACTGGCAAGATTTTTGTGATTGGCATTAATACAAATACAAATGATTTATTTCGGACTATAAAATCCATAGTGTTAGTGGTTACAAACTTACGAGCTATTAATACCCAGAGAGCAACAATGTAACATTTCAATACGGACTCCGTCAAAATTATCTACAACAAAATTAAGCATAAGGCGGCAAAAAGTAAACCCTTCAACATTAATTGAACTACTTCAATATAAAGAACGTTTCTCATGATGAAACAGAATCATATGTAAGGATCCTCAGTCCTATTATAATTAGCGAAGATAGCCTCCTCCATATTTAGAGTCCTGTTCTATGATTTCCTATTTCAGTGAATGTTTTTCATTTAATTACTAATCACCGGCCATACCATATTACTAATTTAGCCTTACATAGTGTATTCCTTATCTGGTTAATAATTACCGAACAGGAAAGAGTGCGTAGAAAGAATTTCACGCTTACATTGTTACTCGTCAACGTAGGCGCTATTATACAGGGTGGAATTTCATAAACTGTACATAATAAAAGGAGAAAAATTTCAGCCAATTTCATCGGTGAAACGGTGTTTTTTTTTTTTTCTAGTCATTAGTTTTTTTTTTACAGAATTTTGAAAATTTTTGTAAAAACTCGGGTAATACACCTAATTCAGACGGTATAACTTTTGATCCAATGGTCCTAAAATGAAAATAAAAAATGCAGAGTATTACCAAGGGACAGGTTAATAATTCTTAATAACAATAAAAAACCAACTAGAAGAGAAAATCCGCAAAAAAAATTATTGTTTTTGAAAAATGGCTACAAAAATTACGAATTTTAAAAGAAAAACACAATTTTCTGAAAAAAACGCAGATTTAGTTACCATTTTTTTTGCTTAGTATTAAACCTCACTTAATGCCGATTCTAAAACCGTTTTTAAACTGTCTCAGACTTTGAAAAATACCACGCAAATGGGTACGTAAATCAAACCATAATTTTATTAATTTTAATCCTCTTAAAATCCTTAATGACCGCTTGTTCCCAGGTAGTTGAAGGGTGTTATCGGGTTTTAGGTGGAGATAACAAATTACGTACTTAGTATTAATCCTCACTTAATGCCGATTCTAAAACCGTTTTTAAACTGTCTCAGACTTTGAAAAATACCACGCTAATGGGTACGTAAATCAAACCATAATTTTATTAATTTTAATCCTCTTAAAATCCTTAATGACCGCTTGTTCCCAGGTAGTTGAAGGGTGTTATCGGGTTTTAGGTAGAGAAAACAATAGGAAGAAAAGTAGTCCTAAAAATTGCGTAAATAAAATCATGTATTTTAATTAAAAGTCATAAATTCGATTGATAAACCTTTATTAAAGAAAAAACTTATTCTAGTGTTGCAAAGGGCGTTCCCTGTATAGTATTAATTGTTCAAAATGACCTCCTCTTTCTTGAAGGCACAATGTGACCCGAGCTTGAATTTGTTGCGTAGCCCGTCGAATCATTCCCGGACTATTTTTTATTTCTTGTGCTGCATTTAAAATTATGTCGTGCAATTCTGCTTCGGTATTGACGATTCTGTGATATACCCGTTGCTTCATATCACCCCAAAGAAAATAATCCAACGGCGTCATATCAGGCGATCTTGCAGGCCATCCAACGGGGCCGTCTCGGCCGATCCACCTATTGGGATATTGCTCATTTAAAAAATGTCGAACTCTTAATGCCCAATGAGCTGGGCATCCATCCATTTGGAGAAACAGGCGTTGTCTCACATCTAACATCACATCTTCCAAAAGCTCTGGGAGCTCGTCTCTCAGTAACAGTAAAAATCTGTCGGCGTTCAAAGTATTCGGTAAGAAGACTGGTCCAATCAATTGATCGTCGAGTACCGCTGCCCAAACGTTTATGGAGAATTGGTCTTGAAAATTAGATGGTCTTACTAGGTTTGGATTATCGTGAGCCCATGTGTGTACATTTCTGAAGTTAGTTATTCCCGTATGAGTAAATCTTGCTTCGTCCATCCATAAAATTCTTCTAGTAAATTCCGGATCCCTTCTGATATTGCCAAGTATCCAAGTCGACATAACACACCTAACGCGGGCATCGCCAATTTGCAAATTTTGTACCCGTTGATAATGAAATGGATGCAGTCCTTCCTTCTTCAAAATTTTCCAGACAGAGAATTTTGAGATTCCGTGCCTCAATGCCAAGCGTCTTAGACTCGTGGTTGGGTCCGCGTACAATTCTCTGAGAACTGCTTCTTCTATGGCAAAAGAAGTGGCGAGCAAAGACAAGCAATTGCGATTTGCGAGCGATTGAATAGTTGACCTATTGCCCAATGCCTTTATACCCCTCATGTTATCTCCACCTTCAACCCAAAAACACCCTTCAACTACCTGGGAACAAGCGGTCATTAAGGATTTTAAGAGGATTAAAATTAATAAAATTATGGTTTGATTTACGTACCCATTAGCGTGGTATTTTTCAAAGTCTGAGACAGTTTAAAAACGGTTTTAGAATCGGCATTAAGTGAGGATTAATACTAAGCAAAAAAAATGGTAACTAAATCTGCGTTTTTTTCAGAAAATTGTGTTTTTCTTTTAAAATTCGTAATTTTTGTAGCCATTTTTCAAAAACAATAATTTTTTTTGCGGATTTTCTCTTCTAGTTGGTTTTCTATTGTTATTAAGAATTATTAACCTGTCCCTTGGTAATACTCTGCATTTTTTATTTTCATTTTAGGACCATTGGATCAAAAGTTATACCGTCTGAATTAGGTGTATTACCCGAGTTTTTACAAAAAATTTCAAAATTCTGTAAAAAAAAAACTAATGACTAGAAAAAAAAAAAAAACACCGTTTCACCGATGAAATTGGCTGAAATTTTTCTCCTTTTATTATGTACAGTTCATGAAATTCCACCCTGTATGGGTGAAGGTAAGCTTACCTATTTTTATTATAATTAAGTACGAGTAAGCTCACACCACACCTTATTGGTACTGTTTATTATCTAAAAGAAGAAATAACAAAAATTCCTCCTATGAAGACACATTACTCGCATTGTAATAACTACTAGATTGTGATCAATTATATTTAATAACTAGAATTCCTCCGCAGCTTTGCTAGCTCGACAAGGAAATTTGTGATAGCGACGAAATTATTTAAAATCGTGCAGTAGCGTAATCTCTTTTTAGAAAATTCAGTGATCAGTTTTCCGGATTTGACTCATGCTGAGATTTTCTACCATGTTATTATAATGTACCTACTTTTGCATAGATTTTATTCAGATTTACAGATGTAATCAAAAATGACTTACCTACCTAAAATCCACTGCCCAAAACCGAGTCGTGGCAGGGTCGAATTTACTCAGAATAATGTATAATAAAACGGTATTATATAGATGCCTGTCCTCGGCTTGCTTCATATGCGCAGCAAAAAACTCGGGTGTCTTCCCAGTGCTTCCTGCCTGGCCGGTCCACGCCAATTAGAGCTAGCGAGAAAGCCGCCTCACAGCCAACTGGTACCAGTGGCATCTTAGAACTGACTCGTGGGTCCAATAAGTTTTTCTCTAGTAAAATGCATTTCTATGCAAACTGTAACTTAATGCGCGTTGTTGCAGCTCATGACTAAGTAGGTAGGTAATTTAAATAATCACGTACGTAAGCACACGTCGATCCTAAATATCCTAATGTAAAATTTTAATTGAGAGTTGGTATATTTTTAACATTTGGGTTTTTCAAAACAGAACCCCTTGTTCATACAGTTTACTAACCTTATGTTAGCTAAAATATGTTTTGAAAAATCACTTTCTCTCAAACACAAATTTCAAAAAGACGAATAATTTTTAACGGCATTTGATATTTTATTAATAAGGTCATTTATTTTTAAAGTGTTATATTTTATTTAGCAAAAATGTTTGTTTGCCATTGTAGCATACGTGCATGTAATAGCAATTCGCCGCGCGTGTAGGTTATTGTCCTGCCGCGGCCACCGGATTGCTGCGCCCATCTCTCGTTTATGGGCCTGATTAGATTGTTTATGGACTGAAATGCTCTAGAATCAAGTGAATAAAAAATCCTATTGTGACTTTGACGAGGAATTTAAAAATAGCCTTCATTTAACTAGTAATTTATTCAGATAATAGTACTTAGGAATTATTATGGTTGTTTAGATAAAAGACTGCGTAATAATTTAAAGGAGTACTGTTATAGTACCGATAAATCGATGATGAAGAACGATCAAACGCATTTTGTAAAAGCTGCCAGCTAGTATCTGGAGATAGGTATAATGGTATGGGGAAACTAGCAACAACTATAGACCAAGGTTTCTAGCTTATCAGTGAATCTTGATATTGTTAAATACTCTATGTTTTGTACGTCAACATCACAGCTTGAAAGCAATCACTTTTTACCTAACCATTGTCCAATGGCGCATGCTATAACTACTCCTATTGCCAACTGGATAAGGTGGTCGTAAATGATAGGTAAATGTAATCTTTTATAGAAATCGACATCATAAATTGTAAAGTTGGAATGCGTTTGACTGACGTTTTGTCGCAAAAAGCAGTTGCGCTGCTCTGGAGTAATCAATGCTAGTTAGGTATGTCAATTGTTCGTTTTGCGAACGTTTCTAGTTGTCTGTTTGCTTTGTGTACTCTATTGTTTTGTTTGTTTTGATTAGAAATGATGTATTAGTAGATCATTTCTGTGTATTTCATTTACCATAAAAATGCCGAGAGACATGTGAGTTATTGATAACTCTTCTAGAATTCCTCCACTGAATTTCCTACACTGGTATTTACTCATGGAGAATATTACTTGAAAATGGTTTCATAAGACACTAAATTCCAGTTACATCCTATGGAAGTAACAGCGATTGTTTGCAGTTTTGCAGGTTGCAAAACGTTTAATAGGACAGGTTTTTGGTTTTATAGAAAATGTCATTACTAGCAAAACAGAGAGAGATTATGCCCAAGAAAACCAACATCATAAGTAATGATATTATCTTTTATGAGTCCATTACCTTCCCTACCTAATTGCGCATAAGCATTATCTCCATGCGTTTCGTACATTTTGTTCCCACGTGGTACAAATTGCGACATAATCACGACATTATGAGACTGTGGTGTGGCTAGAGACAATAAGACTCATGTTTCCCACTAGTTCAGTAATCATTAAGTAAAAAGCGGTGGCGATTTCATCTTTACTTTATAATTTGTGGTATCTTTTTTTTAATGCTGACGTTGCTGATTATGTTATACACACTTAAAATATCGATATTACTTCAGCATTTTTTCTCGCCTAGACAAGAACTGAAAATCAAAATATGTTTATGCTTTTGATTTTCAAGTCATCACTTTCGTACAATCAAATGTTGTATGTCTCTAGAAAATTATCTATACTTACATATATATGTATCGCTATTCTACTCCTTGACCCTCCATTTACTACACCAATTTAACAGTCGCTCTCGCTTATAACACACACTGCCACGTAGCAAACGTAAAGAATGCGCACGATTGGGCATTCGTGCAAAAATCCACGATTTACCTTCGGCTCGTGCTTGCCCGGCCACGTATGTTTTTTCCGATATTACTATTACGTTCGTGATTGTACTGCGTTTTAAGCAATGCGTAAACATTTCGTTTTTCTTTAAGTTTTTCTTCTAGAAACTTGTTTTTGCCGGATAGCTTCGTAGTTCCTGATTAATGTCTTTTGTTTTAACTAGCGACCCGCCCCGGCTTCGCACAGGGTTAACTCGTATATGTATAATAAGTACATGCATGTATTATACTTATAAACCTTCATCTTGAATCACTCTATCTATTAAAAGAAACCGCATCAAAATCCGTGGCGTAGTTTTAAAGATCTAAGCATACATAGGGACAGACAGACAGACAGACAGACAGCGGAAAGCGACTTTGTTTTATACTATGTAGTGAAGACAGTTCAACTCTTACCTACTGTTCAGTCAGTGTACAATTATTGTTTTAAAAACGAAATGCACTAGGTATTTACTTGCTCTTCAATTCTTATGGACGCTGAAAAGTTATTAACATTGGTTTGGTTTTTATAGTGGTACAAGGCAGTAAGTATCGCTTTATAAATGAAATCATGAAAACACAATAGGAGATTGTACAACAAGTGCATAAAACGAGCCACCGGCGAGGGTGGATAGTAATACACTTCTTTTAATTTCGATTGCGAGAAAATAACAAATAATTGCAAAATTAAATTAAATAATAGCTCATTCCCGTCACTTAACTTTTTAAAGCTTTTATATTTAATTTTCGACACGTGATATTAGACTTAGGTAAGTACTTCATACTGCCAAGTCATTGAATGTTTCGATACGTTTTAAAATAATAATTGACTTCTATTTTATCTGGTTTTATTAACTTAATAATCATAACAATTATTACAATAAAATACATAGGTGCAAATAAGCCGAAAGAGTATAAAGTAAAACTACACCCCGCTCTGCGTCATGCCCGAACCAAAGGTCCCTAACGGTTCATTTAATAATGAAAAACACGGATGTGAAATTTATTAAAGCAAATCAAATAAAATTACAAGTTTATTCTACGAAGTTTTATTCTGCGTGTGGCTATTAGGCCTGATTATCTTAGTCTTTAAATAAATTTTACTGTGTGCACTAGAGCATAAATGTGGCATTTTGTGCAGCATACCTACATCCAGCACAAAGGCGAACTTTGCGAGCATGAGAAGTAAAAAAACCACTTCTGCGATTCCGAAATAAAATCGAGCGGATTATTTATTTCGTGATGTTGAATGCACGATCGTACGTGAGAAAGTGATTCCATTGGGTTTGCTATCGTTTATATGCAAGTCCTAATTCGGACAGGATCGGAGTTGCCTCCACCTAAAAAAACAATGTGTTTTCAACGTTCATTCGTGTGTGCACTGTGCAGCCAAATTCTCGTACTTAATACAGAATTCATCATCATCATGATCATATCAGCCGAGACACTGCTGGACAAAGGCCTCCCCCAAAGAGTGCCACAATGGCCGGTCCTGCGCCACCCGCATCCAGCGGACTCCCGCGACCTTTACCAGGTCATCAGTCTACCTTGTGGGGGGCCTACCCACGCCGCGCCTTCCGGTACGTGGTCGCCACTCGAGAATCTTTCCGCCCCAACGGCCATCGGTTCTACGTGCAATGTGCCCCGCCCACTGCCACTTAAGTTTAGCAATTCGGAGGGCTATATCGGTTACCTTGGTTCTGCTGCGGATAGCCTTATTTCTGATGCGTTCGCGCAGAGAAACTCCCAGCATAGCCCTCTCCATTGCCCTTTGAGTGACTTTGAGCCTTCTTATGAGGCCCATAGTAAGCGACCACGTGTCCGTGCCATATGTCATCACTGGCAACACACACTGGTCAAAGACTCTCGTCTTGAGACTCTGCGGAATATTGGACGAAAAGATGTGCCGTAGCTTAATACAAAAGTAAATCAGATTAATTAACATTTGAGCGTATGTGAGCGTGTGACTATCGTTAGGTTATTTTTCACCACATAAGTAGCTATTTGGCGGGCGAGGTACGCACTTACACATCTCTGGTAGAGCAGCCTTGGCTGTCTAAACAAGATAAAACGAGGTTCATACTGGCGATAGCAATATTTTATGCTGTTATGCTAATAATTATGCGGTTAATCTCACCCATTCACACGAACGCGCGTGTGCGTGGGGCGACGCGGCCGCGACAACACTCATCCAGCACGGTTATCACAGGCAAGCCCGCGAGATGTGTCGAGGCGACATAGACTATGTTACAACGCGTTCTAATTAGAAAGAGACGTATAGCCTATTTCCCCGCGACACAGCTCTCGGGCCGTCCTGTCCTGTGTTAACCGTGCTGAATGAAGGGTTCAAAAACATATCACCCGTGATGACATATACGTGAATTGAACCGTATATTTATTAAGTTCATACAATTTTAAACATTACTCACGATAGTAATTTAAACATTTGCGATCTTGCTTACGGAATAAGCACAAGGATCCCGGTAAAAATAGGACTATTACTGGGAATGGGTGCGTGTGCGCACGAGCTGGACTAAGTGGATCTTTGTGATACGTAGTCGGCTAAGAAAGTAATCTTACTTTTTTATTACTCGGTATAAATTGAGGGTCATAAGCAAAGCACTTCCTGTGCTTACTGACCTCCGTGTTATTGGTAAAAATTGCTATTGCACCGTTGTAAAAGTTTTCATTTGCGCTAATGTTTCATTAAGAGGGCGCTCGTTTTTTGGTCAGGAATAAGCGAGAATGACGGATTTTTGACGTTGTAATTCTAAGAAACGGAGAGCTTTTTCTAGATCCTGATTACTTATTTGCATAGGTAAACTCCTCATATTGGTCCTAGCCGCCTCTAATTTACGAATTACTGAATACTTTAACCGAAAATACCCGATTACCGACAGTAGTTTTCTGAAGAGAGCGCAGAGTCATAAGTTTGAGCCCCTAATACTCTATGATGTTATATGAGAACCTACTTGTTTTATTCTATTTTCACTAGCGTAATATGTTGCCATTGCGCCTAGCCGCCTCGAATTTTCCTTATTCTGCACGTATATATATGTAAACTGTTCTCAATTACACCATATTTGTCAACAAAATCTTACTGAAAACTCAAGGATTTTCTCATTATTGTTGAATTATTTGTGTATTGAATCTTACACAACATTGAAGTTTATGCTTGTACCAACAAGATCCAGTCCAAAAAATATAACTTTAGTCAAAATTTATATTTATAAATAATTATTCAAAACTAGTATAAATTTACCGTCGCGCGGGAATATATCTCAGTACCGGCTGAATAGCCCTCCGAGACAGATGTGTACTGTGTTTATTTGTGGCTATTCACGAAGCTAACTGGCCACTCTTTAGATAAAATAATATTATTTTGATCTCCGACTAGGCATAGTTGTTACCAACCTCGGGGTCAAACTATACTGGGGATACATTCGTGAGGCTAATCGAGACAAGTTATGAATTGCATAGCTGCCAGATAAGACGTAGTGTAGCGAAAAGGCTCAAACCCCCAGTATACGTAACATTTAAAATTGAACCTTCTACCTAAAACAAAAGTCATACATTTCAATGGTGATGTCTTGTGGGTTGGATCCTTTTGTCTAAACTACGCGTTCTATAGTCAATTATTATTGTACGAGTGATCGTGATACTTGATAGATTTAATTTATTTACTTGTTACTATCAGTCCACCTTGTGGAGGGTCCGCTGCAGTTTCCGGTACGTAGTCGCCTCTCGAGAACCTCCCCGCCCCAACGGCCATTATGATTAGTTAGTATGTATGTATGTATGTTAATTTGGGCGAAATCTTCAAATTAGGTACTATTATCTTCTTATATTAAGTATCTTCGGTGACAATGCCATAATATCATAGAGCTGGTCTGATGATGGAGTCGGAAGGTGGCCATAGCAACTCCTAAACTCAACAAGATAAAGCTATCGAATTTTGGCTCATTTATTTGGTCATGGCACGGCAAGACTTGGATGCTGGATGATTTCCAGAGTCTGATGATGGAGCTGGAAGGTGGTCATGGAACTCCTAAACTAAACTAGATAAACCCATCTAGTTTGGGCTCATCTGTTTTGTCTTGGTAAACACTTTGGTGATGGATGATTTCCAGGATCTGATGATGGAAGGTGGTCATGGGAACTCCTAAACTAAAATAGATAGACCTATCTTGTTTGGGTTTGTGTGATTTGTCTGTACAAGTACCCACGAACCAGCGACATAATATGCAGGGTTATTGAAAATAACAAGATGAATAAAAAACTTTTTAAAAAATAAGCTTATATGGCGTTTGTTAAGTACAGCACGATCCTACCTTGCATTTAGTTATTATTTTCGTTTATATATAATAATAACACACACCGGGGGTTTACACTGGAAAGGGAGATTTTTACGTGGTTTTATTACATTTCCGAGTCATCATCATCATCATCATCATATCAGCCGAAAGACGTCCACTGCTGGACATAGGCCACCCCCAAAGAGTGCCACAATGGCCGTTCCTGCGCCACCCGCATCCAGCGGACTCCCGCGACCT
The DNA here is from genome assembly GCA_963854355.1 of Epinotia brunnichana. Taxonomy (NCBI): domain Eukaryota; kingdom Metazoa; phylum Arthropoda; class Insecta; order Lepidoptera; family Tortricidae; genus Epinotia; species Epinotia brunnichana. Next base: position 19,504,969 of record OY977936.1, on the reverse strand, counting down.
TTACCAGGTCATCAGTCCACCTTGCGGGGGGCCTACCCACACTGCGCCTTCCGGTACGTGGTTGCCCTCAAGAACCTTTCCACCCCAACGGCCATCGGTTCTACGTGCAATGTGCCCCGCCCACTGCCACTTAAGTTTAGCAATTCGGAGGGATATATCGGTTACCTTGGTTCTGCTGCGGATAGCCTCATTTCTGATGCGATCGCGCAGAGAAACTCCCAGCATAGCCCTCTCCATTGCCCTTTGAGTGACTTTGAGCCTTCTTATGAGGCCTATAGTAAGCGACCACGTTTCCGTGCCATATGTCATCACTGGCAACGCACACTGGTCAAAGACTCTCGTCTTGAGACACTGCGGAATATTGGACGAAAAGATGTGCCGTAGCTTCCCGAATGCTGCCCAGCCGAGTCGGATTCGACGATTGACCTTCCCTTCGACATTTCCGAGTATCACTCTTTATTTCGAAATAAATGTTAAAAAAACCGGCCAAGTGCGAGTCGGACTCGCGCACGAAGGGTTCCGTACCATTATCTATACTATATCTAAAAACGCCAAAATATCTATATCTAAAATCACGTTTGTTGTATAGGAGCCCCCTGTAGCCTAGTTAGTAACTTGGAAGTGACTCTGCCTACGAAGCTGGAGGTCCCGGGTTCGAATCCCGGTAAGGGCATTTATTTGTGTGATGACCACAAATATTTGTTCCTGAGTCATGGATGTTTTATATGTATTTAAGTATTTATTTATCTATATAAGTATGTTTATCGTCGTCTAGTACCCATAGTACAAGCTTTGCTTAGTTTGGGGCAAGGTCGATTTGTGTAAGATTGTAAAAGAAAAAGAAACAAATAAAAACTAAAATAAAAATAAAAAGATGTATTCTGTTTTTAATTTAGTATTTTTTGTTATAAATAGCGACAACAGAAATACATCATCTATGAAAATCTCTATCTATCACGGTTCATGAGATACAGCCTGGTGACAGAAGGACAGACAGACATTCAGACAGACAGACGGACAGCGGAGTCTTAGTAATAGGGTCCCGTTTTACTCTTTGAGTACGGAATCCTAATAAGTGACATAGGTTTTAGGCTCAGAACATAAAAAAAGGGAGAAGTGCCGTACTGCTTAATTTCAACCAAAACCGATGTCCCCAGTTTTCTCCCACCGCAGTGCCCACAGGCACACACATTGAACCGTGTAAAAACAAAGACTCGGGCGTTGCCAGTGAGTCTACGGCAACATGCAAACAAGGGCTGTGATTGGCTTAAACGCACTACACTAGGGGGGCGACAAACGTTAAAATTATGTTTTATCGACATTGATATTAAAATTAATATTATGTTATGATATTGATGGGTAACAACTTCAACAACATGGTAAGTTTATGTGGTGGTATTTAAACTTCTAGCTACAAGTTTAAATAACACGTGTTGTTAACTTACCAAAAATCGCAAAAGTAAAAAATATTGACGAATACCTACAGAGTAACATAAACGGCTTTTTATAAGTTCGTGTTCACATACATTTAAAACTCTGGTCACATCGATATTTTTGACCTGTAGGTACCAGGCCGATCCGACTCGCATTTTGGCGCGAAATAATATGTCAATTATTCATATTACGAGATTTAAGGCTAAGGGCGAGTATCCACCAAAGATGTGCGAAGATGTGTTACCATACATTTTACACCTAGGTTTCAAGCAAGCGAGGTGTCAAATATTCGAAAAGTGTACGGCTCTTATTAAGTGGTTGGAAACATTTTTCTTGAAAATGTTACGAACACATTAACTCTTCTCTGTACAGGAAACCAGTTAGGACCTCTGCCAGTAGCATCTATCCATTTTTTTAGAACCTAATCGGATTCTTTGGAAAACTGTAATAAGAAACCGAGATTTCTTCTTCAATTATCACATTTGAAATGAAAGTAAAAAATACTCATTTAAAAAAAATTATTGGTAATAATATCACATTTTAAGTTGTTCTGAAGCCATTTGCAACTAAATTATATACTTGTATATACAATTTTAATATGTCTATTTACCGTTCATACTGCAACTTAGTGAAAATCTTATTAGTAGGTACCGTAAACATTTTGTGCCTTTTAATATTATTAGTTACCTTTAAGATAGGCACCCAACCAAAACAAGTAATTAAATAAAATAAAACAGCGAAAGTAGTCGAAATAAAATAACTAGTATAAAAAAAAAAAAAAAATTATTTACGCGTAAATTGTAACTGCACTTTGGCACCGCTCTAGTTTGCGACGCCAAGCAGCGGCCGTACCACTAAAAAATTCAAGCGTCGTCCGTATCCATAGTGGTTTAATACATTGCGCCGTGGTTTACTGTATTGAACGATCAATGTACAACGCATAGAACAAAAATATGCTTTTTCGTTCGATATGTTAGTTCGATCCCGAGAAATGATGCGGCGTTGCGTTTATTTATTAAAATATTAGTTTTTACTGACTTAAGTGAAAATACTAATACTCACATGTGGTGCGTGACACCACCATTCATGTAGGTTTTAGTTTCATTCCTATTTTTGCATGTAACCACGCTACAATTCGGCATTTTGAGTAAACGTGGAATAACATTTCAGATTCACGGCAAATTGCGACTAACATGCGGTGGGCAGTGACATGCCCATTTGGCCATGTCGCACCGACACGCGCCAAGCCCCCGTTTCATATCTATTCCTTTTTATCATCTGAGGTTTTAGGCTTTTGAATAAAATCACGCATTAATTAATTGCATTCTAGATAAAAAGCTGTGTTTGTATAATTTATAATATTCAGTTCCTTTGGTAAGAAACGGACATAGCAATTTCTATGAAGGGCAGTTTTTTTTTACTGTCCATAACAAAAAAAAATTCTTCAAGAAATGAATACGTAAGTACCCAGTAATTTCCTAGTAGTGGGTCTACTGGTATAATTTCATTACATTACTATATATAAATAAGACTCAGATAACATGCAAACTATTAATATCCGTAAAACAAATTATTATTCTTATTACTGACAACTTTAAAACTCGTTAGTTTATTTTACACTAAAAAAATGAAACTAAATATACTTTGTCATATCATAGTATTTTAATACAAATAGAAAACTTGTGCTCAAAAATCAAATACTTACTTTATTCAAGTTATCTAACTTCGCTAACATGATGTTCTAGAACATCATGTTAGCGAAGTAATACTTACCACTTTTTAGTGCAAGTATCAATATCGGTCACGGAGTGAATTCCAACGGTGCGCTATACAGCTATTTGCATCGGCAAGCTCCGCGGTTAGTTCTATCCCGATCGCACTTACATATAGCTAGAAAGGGACGGCACCCGCGGCTGGTGCGATCTCGCTGTGCATGTGGGGGTTAGGTACGTTTGTGTGGGTGGTAGTAGTATTTACACACACAAACGCACTACGCGTGTCAAAATACCGAATTCTGAGCGAGCGCTTTTTTGAAGAGCACTCTTAAGACGCGTGCAATAAATAAAGTACGTTCGCGTTTCATATGAATGTTGATTGTGCCCTTTCCTGCATGACAACCTGGGCTGTTATTCGCTACGCGTTAATGCGGCTCACCCCGCCGGTCACCCGTTACGAAACTAGACCTCTACCTACGCTTAATTACTACGCATCGCTGTGTCAAGGTATAATTGTGGGTGAGCGTTGAGGTGAGCTAAAAACAAGTTACAGAATAGGGGGGCAGTTCGTTCGTAGCAAATCAAGGAAAATATTAGATAGAACAAACTATACATTTCACTAACTTGCCTTTTACTTGACTATAACAACTCTAAATTCCGCTACTCATCATAACATCAGTTGTCTAAATGTGATGAAATCGAACAAACTATACATTTCACTAACTTGCCTTTTACTTGACTATAACAACTCTAAATTCCGCTACTCATCATAACATCAGTTGTCTAAATGTGATGATATAATCTCCGAAAATCAGTGCGCGATTTACACGTACACCCAACAATAAAGCGTGATGAAGTAATTATGTATTACTCGCATAATTTTTGGCAATTGGAAACATTCGCAAAGCACTTTACTTGTGGAGTTCCGTCGCTTATTACTTAGGTGTTACAGAAATTCAACACTGATTCAACCATTTGAGGATTCGATTTGGAAGTGCTCAAAAACCCAACTGCAATCGAATATAAATGCCGCAAAAGGAAAAAAATATACATTTGGCGAGGTATCGTTGATTTAGAACACATATTAGCTATGCTGTTTGCCGTATTTTAGTTTCTTCTTTAATTTTTCGTGAATTGTAAGTTAGGTACCTCATAATCTGACAACGTTCCGTTCATGCTAAGAGATCTTACATAGTTGCTATGTTGCAAAGAACTCTAAAAAGAAATCGCATGTCGCTTGGCATGGTACGCATGCGTCAGGGGTCGGGTAATAGATTGACCCCTGACGTCTTGACACTAGGCGTAGTTAAATTGAATACCTACGGTAAAAGTAAGGTTTGGGGTCTATACGCAAGCCAATCATTACATGACTTTCAAATATGACGGAATTGGTCTTCGTGTTAGCAAGCGACTTATGAGTGGTTTCTAATTGACTAGATTGATTTACAGTCAATGGTATCAGATATCAGTAAAATATTGATTTTTGTAATCAAGTTATTGCATTCACATTTACACGTTAAGTAAGAGAACCAAACATGAGCCCCTTTAAAAACTTCACACGTCATAATCATCATCGACATCTATTTAATTCTAATTATACTAGAAATTAAGCATTCAAAGTTGACTGCTCCTATTCATATCTCCGTATGTTTATTTACCATTACATATAATTACGTAATTTAATTACGCCCATTGCATCTCGTGTTAAAACCCGTCAGTTTCTATGCAAATTTCCGAAAGTGTGACAGCGAAAGTGAGCACGTGTCAAGTTTTCACTTTCGTGATCCGCCGGTTTATCTGGCAGGTGTTAATATTCTAATTTGACATTCACCTTGAGAGGTTGACAGTCAATGTCGATGTCTACTAGGTTTGATTTGTGTCAATTAATAGGGCTTAAGAAAGCCCTGTTCAAGGTGGGCGGGCTGACTTGTCCACAATCAGTGTCATATCTCAGACAAGTGAAGTGAGTGTCGAACACGCTATTCCAATCCGAAAATTGTTCATTTACTTTAGTTTGTAATTATTAGTATGGGCTTGTCCATATATTACGTCATCGTTTATTGACGAGTTTTGACACCCCCCCCCCCCCCCATCATCATCCTGTTAATTCCTTGAATGGACCCTCCCCGCCCAATAAAATGACTACCGTCATCCAATGGTCAGACCCCCCCCCCCCCTCCATTTTGATATGATCTAATATATGGACAGCCCCTATCAATGAAATGACCAGACATGACGAACAATTCTTAAGTCTTATTGACTTACAATCATACAATAATTTACAATATGGTCTATTAATGGTCATTTTTTTTCCCGATACAATTTTGAAGAAAACTTGCCACCTCCATATCCAATTGTAAACTTGATAATAAACAATGTCATAACATTACGCAAAGTAAATTCAGGGCTCGTCTGTTTTTACAAATTGACGCAACGTCTAGGAATCCGCTGTTCCGGCTCACTAACAGCAAACATGACCTACTCGCATGACTAGTCTATTATTAAAAAAGGCCTGTCGTACATATTTGAACTTGACTTCTAGGATAATCGAACGAGTCATTCAGCTTTTTATAACCTTTTGACCAGCGAAACTGATTTTGATAACGTATTTAAGATTTACTTCGCTTTTTATCGATTTGTGAAATCGCGTCTATAAAATTCCAAGCTCATTCCTGAAAATAAAGATTCATAGCTATCTTTAGGCCTGCTCCTCTTCATCAAAAATATTATTTTGCTTTATCTCAAACTTCTGGTACCAATGGCTGGTTCTCTTTGTCACCAGTGCGGGCAGACGACGGGTACCCCTCCCGCTGTATGCGGAGGACGACGGACACGACCTCAGTGACCTCGGCATCGGCACCTCCAGCACCAAGAGCAGCCTGAGTGAGGACTGCGATACACACAGCTTGGCTGTAAGTATTATATATGGTTATCAGCATTATACTCAGTCTAAATCATGTGTGATTTTTTTCAGTACGCGACCAAGCGACTAATTTAAAGCCAATGTGTAAATTGTAGGAAATGTAATCTGTCAATGAACACTTGTGGGGTACACAAAGATATTGATTTTGCCATTTTATAAATGAAGAGCTTTAGATTTTTCAGCAATACAACTTTTTATTTTATTTATCTTCATGTTATCTAACTTCCAGAGCGATGGAATGGACTTGGACAAGAACCATTCAGATGTCGACAACTTGTCGAACTGCGATAACCGCAAGCTGGGCTCCAGCGCCAACGAATACGACACTTGTACGACCATGACGATCAGCTCCCCCGAACCTGAGGAGTACACCTATGAGGGAGCTATTGAGGGCTACAAGTCCCGAATCATCTCTCAAACCAACAGCACTATCGTCAAAACTGTCGTCAACAACTCCAAAGAAAAGTCCCCAGACAAAATCAATGGCGACCTAAACAGAATCAGAACGACAGTCAGCAACAAAATAGAAGAAAAAGTTTCCTCGTTCCAAAGGGAAAGAGCTGACGAACGAAATAATAACCAGAAGAAAGACCTACCTAAGGTAGATATACACAAAAGGAGAGAACAGTTTGAAAGAGAAAGTTCACAGGAGTCACAAAACAAACCAAAATTACCTGATATTGCTAATAAAAAGTCTATAAAGGAAAGACTTTCCAGTTTAGAGAGGTTCACGGAAGAAACAAATATACAAAAGTCTACGAGCGACCTGAACAAGTTACCCACAGAAGTAAAACCACTAAAGGAACGACTATCCAACCTCGACAAGGTTAAATCTGCGTCCACAGAGCCTGATAAAGCCAAAAGACTTTCAAATGGAGACCTCAGTAACGCAAAGTCATTGAAAGAGCGTTTGTCGAGTCTGAAGTCTCAAACATCAGAAGAAGAAAAGATTACCAGAACTGAGGTCAAAGAAGTCTCTATGAGCCTTAAAGAGCGCCTCTCTTGTTTAGACGCGGCGAAAAACAAGGAAATACCCAAAATATCAATCGAGGAACATGTTATGGTTATGGAAAAATCTGTGGCCAAAGAAGACATTATACACGACAATCTCATGCAAATATCTTTGAAAACCAGTCTGACAGGTATAGAGAATCAAATGCAGAGTTTTTGTCGTTCTCTTGATAGCCTAGATATTAATGGTCAAACATCACCCAGCTCTTTTGACAGAGTTCAAAGTTTAGAAGACTTTGATTGCGCTGATATGCAAAACAACACTGCCCAAAGTGATATTGAAACTGAAGATAGTGGAATCCATACCGCTAGAGACTCCTGTGCTCCAGCTGATGATATTGCCGATCTAACGCAAGTAGCTTCTCCAATCGGAGAGCCGATGATTGAAATATCCGAATACGAGTCATCTAATGAAGATGGTGCGATAACATTGGAGCCAGTTAAAATTGAAGAGCCTATGGACAGAATGACTGACCCGATACAAATGATACCAGAAGACATTATTATTGAAGAGCATGAAGGACAGGATGTCAGCAAAGCAGATTCCGATAGCGCGAGTAACTATCTCCAAGCTGTATCACAACCTGAAGAACTTAGTGTCACTGAAGAAGTGACAGAAATACAAATGGATAAAGAAGATGAAGATACGCTTAAGAGTTTGGATATTCAGGATACCAGTGTAAGTCTGAATGATCCGGTCTCCACGGGTTCGGAGGGTGATACGGTAGTTTTCGAGGGCAAGATGACTATTCACCTTAACTTGAGCGAAATTTGTAACAACAAAAACACTGGTGCTGGGAACATTACTAACCTCAAAGAAACTAGCACTATTAACGACTCTACTAACCGCAAGAGCATGCCAATGGTAACTGTCTCTAATATCACCACTACTACTAACATTTCACCAAAGAATTCCATTAAAACGCTAAAAACATTAATCGATAACCATACGCTTACTAACAATTTCGCTGATGCAACGAGTACATCCGAATGCTCAGTTAAAGACGTTTTCAATCATGATCCATGTAACAACTCCAGTAGTTCCACATTTAATGACAATAACATGAAATCCACTCGTGATGTTACAGCTAACACATTAGACGCCACGGTAAGTAGCTCGCAAGATTATAACCCCTTCTGGCAGAAACGGACCAAACGCAACATCGAACCAAATCGACGAAAGACTATTTTGTTTATTAATAATAAAGTAGTAACGAAAACCGTATCGAATTCAAGCGATTGTAGTGCCAAAAACAATGCCTAAATAAGGCCTAGTCTATAGAAGTCCATTCATTTTCTCATAAATTGCTGCAGACGCAAGACAGATGAGAAGTTTTCGAAGTGGACTCATTTTGAGTAAATATGATCTCTTGATCTCGCACACAACCTGTCCACATTCTATTAACAGTAATTAATATTATTATTATAATAAATCACAACTTCACAAGTTTAACTATAGAACAATATTAGATTTAATAGCACCATTAAAAGTGTCCAAAACAACTGATACCTAATAATCATTTCATGTCATAATTCAAACTTTATCATATTCCTAGCATCAGACCAGTTCAGACTGTCATCAATCATTAAATGTAGATTTAGACTTACTCTGCATACAGGGTTATATTTTAGTACTTACCCATTTTGTCATCATGTATAATATATTCCTATTTATATACAAATATAGCACTTTAGTGTAGACCATTAGCATCAGTCTAGTTTATTTCTTATTGAACGTGATATTTGTAAATTCATTATCAAAAATATATGTTACACTGTTATGTATGGGTTTTATTTGTAATTTATCCTCGTATTTACTAATGGAATATTCAGATTTATTATTAGGAGAATCAGGACAAGGCACTAGAGCATTATCTTTAATGATATCATTGGCAAACAAGGTCGTTATCTTGTGATCATGACTTGTATACGTTAGTCTGATAAGAGCGGTCGGAGGGAGCTCATAGGTTATTTAGCTTTAATTGCATCTGCTTGGGTGATGGGAAGGTAAGCCTATATCATACGTAGTGTTTCGCTTCATTAACATCATTTGCGCTGCATGGTATGCTACTGTTTTCATTCTTTTTGCATGGGACTTTTTTGAAGTGTTTTGTGATACGTTCAATGATCGTGAATATTGCTCTTAGTGGGAACTCAGGATACTTGGTTTTTAATGTTAATTTGTAATTTTATTCGATAGTCAAAAATGTATTGACATTTTGTTTTCTGCTTTTTAGTATTTTTTTACATGTTAGAAAAGTTAAAATTATTACGTTTACGATTCTTCATAATAATATAATGATTTCAGGTGATCGATGCATTAGAGCTGGCCTTCCAGGAGCTGGACTCTGAAGACAGTTGCGTCAACAACAGCACTATGGAAGATGCAGTAAAAGAGCCCGAAGTTACACCAGCTAAGACAGATGACTTCCTAGACTTTACGGAAAAGGCAGTTGCGCCTCTGTATGAGAATATGGACATGTTTTTCCAAAACTCTGTAGATGACGGAGCAGCTTTCCCACTAGATCTGCCTATGAATGTTCTGGAGCCACCTAAAGAGAAGCCACCTCCACCGCCAACTGAAGATGATGAACTTCTCGGCAATGTGAGTAAAAAAACATTGACGTAATTTAATCCACTAAGTAAATAAATAGGTACTACTGACTGTGACTGAATAAACAGTAGTTCGTTGATATTGCTATTTGACAAAGATAAACATATATAATCTGGTGATAATAACCTTGATGTTGGTAAAAATGCTGTTTCAATATACTTAGACACGCTACAAATAATGTTTAATTCGTGGTTTTATTAAAAAAAACCATTAAGATCACGAAATCCAATTGAATGAAACGATTTGGCAGTTGTATATTGTAGAGTTTTAATCATGTTTATAAAGCTTAATCTGTAGTAATATGATTATTATATTAATCTTCAGGGTAACTTCAAGCACACGAGCTCTGCGCGCAGGATAAAGAAAGAAATCCGCAACAAACGCACCAGCTTCCTCGGCATCGAAGGCCAAGCGGACGACTATCTCGACGCCAGCCTCACCGCGCCGCGCCCCGACATCACCTCCTTCCTCCAAGAGGAGACGAAGATCGAGAAACTTCTCTATAAGAGGACACTGTCCCATGACAATGCCAAATTAAGAGACAGTAGAGATTCGGGGGTGGATGTGGATAGAGGGCCGTCAGCAGAAGCGTGGTATAGACAGTCGTCGCCCGAGAACTCGAATCCTCATAGCAGACAGAACAGCGAGGTAAGTGTGATGCATCTACATAATCAATCAAGGTTTTCACTTTTTAATTCAATTGTAATTATGTTTCAGCGTCGATCATCAAAGTCTAGTTACCTAATCTATGTTTATGCATATTTCAGCCATACACTCACGTAACGGTTACGTCAGACGAAGAAGAGGCATCGAAGAAATCTGACAAGTTCGCATCAAACCTGACCTCCAAACTGACGGACCTGGCACAGCCTGACATCGACAGTCTGGATAAGACGCTGCAGGAACAACAGGTAAACCAATAGGAAGTCTGGTGAATAGGACAAAAGGTAACTTATGGGAATAGTATAAAATCATTAAAGGTATAGCTACGAATAGGTAACCTTAGTAGACCAGTCTTGAGTTTGGCAAGGGCCGAGAAAATCAAAAGATTGAACTTTCTTTTTGCTATTAAGTTCTTGAGAATCGAATAGTTCTTTATTCTAGCCAAAGTGACTGAATAAAGAAGGCGACATTGGTCACAATCCGTCAAATGTTTCAACCTTCAAGTGTTTCACTACTGACTAGATATGTATTTAGTAATCCCATTTATGTATGAAGTTGAGTAATTTTCCTGTAAGAACAATATTGACTGAACGCTCTTGAAAAATTATTTATCTATGGAATGTTTAGAATGTACCTACATTTTCAATGTGATACTTGAAAATCAAAGAGGCTATGAAGATTTCCGGTTGAGTGTTTGTTATGTTGATAAACAAATAGGATAGTTAATAAGTCTCCAATATATTGTTTTTAGATTAGGATGCCACAAGGTCTTGGGTCCAATTTCTTAACTATTTATATTGAAGTACAAATCTTTCTGTATGTAGCTAGATTTTCTTCTATATTTTTCGTAGTAGAATTGCTATTTGGAATATGTTTTCTGTCCTTTTCTGTATTTTTCTATATATTGTTTAGTCAAGAGTAGATCTCGTAGTAGTTTAGATTTTTATTTCGGGGTAAATATTTTATTGAATTCTCATATTTTCAATGCCTAGTTACTCTAGATGGTTTAGTTTTTAATGAGATTGCACTGTAAATTTTAAGCACTTACCTGTACCTAGGGTTTTCTCTTTCAAATTTGATAGTTTCCTGTTTCTGCGCTGTATATTGTGTATTAACAAAATACGATTTTCCTAAAAACGTATGAGAAACTATCTTTTTTCTCATGTTGTTTGCCAACATGAAAAATTAAAATTTAATATTCATTTGTTTAAATATTCAAAATACATCGCGGAGAGCGAATTACTACGCACTATTACTTATTTTATATTATTAGATTATCATGGTAATTGGTATATTTTCTATGTAAAGCTAGCAAACTAACAAAACCTGCTTTTCTAATGCTTTTTGTATTTAAAACACAATTATTTATGTATCGAGGATGATTTTGCTCGTTATGTATGTAGGAAAGTAGTTTTGGTTAGTAGAGATATGTTATTTTAGCGATTAAATAAAAAATATTTATGTTACTGTATTACTGCCTTTTATTTATAACTATTACGCACCTTTTGTAGCATATGTAGTATACAATGCATGGTAGTCTATCTTAGTAGCAATTTCTCCTGCTATACGACATGTTTTACTTCATTTAAAACCCATTACATAATCATTACAGAAACATGATATATTGGAATCATAGTCGATTAATTAATTAGTGTTAACTCAATAAAAATTGTATCTAACATTTATGATTCCAACATGAAAGGAGTGTCTGACATTTTGTGTAAATAACATTAACAAGATGGCCGCCCTTGCAGGGACGCACTAACGAGGATTGGCCTGACGGGCACGACGATGCCCACACAAAGGTGATTGACATGTTTTACACTAAAACTCAGTTTAACACATTCGGTTCACATACATACGCAATCCACTCATTCATGCTAACCTTCCAAATAAAATTAAAATCGATTTAGTAGCTGAGGTATATTTTCTACATGGCTATTTATAGCGTTTATATTTGTAATATCGCCAATGTTAGAGGTCAGTCTAAAATCTATTAATTTTTAGTTAGCGGTGCTGTCGTAAAAAGAGAAACAGTCACGAGCTTTAATTTCGGACCCACTTAAGGTGGAATATCGTATAGCAAACTAGAGACATTTATAGCTAATATTTTAATGTAGTGTCATAAGTCATAAAGCAACTTACGTTTACACGTGTATAGGGGCAACCGCTCAGTGACGTCAACCGGGCGCAACGAGTCAAACACTCGTTTTCGATTTTTTCCGACTAATTGTCATTCGTATTTTTGGCCCTGCAGGTCGATCACGTAACGCATTGTATGATAGTCGGGTAGGTCTAAATGTCACTTTTTATATGGAAAATTGACAGTTAAATTGTACCGAAGCGCGTTCGGAACGTTATATGATTACCCCTCTGTCCTCTCCGGCCATATTTGTTATTTGTAAATTATATTTCGTGAAATAAAATAAAATCACAGAAACGTATAACGTAACGGGTGACCCTCGCGCAGGCAGCTTTCTCGCTCAAAGAATAGCGATTGCTATTCAACGCGGGAATGCTGCCTGTGTGATGGGCACCCTGCCTAAAGGGCAAAGTTTTGATACGTTTCTGTGATTTTATTTTATTTTTAAGTCGTTTGCAAATAAGTAAGTACTGTAATAATAGTTTTATGAATTGACCATTACAATAAAAATTGTTGCCATGTACCTTTCGTGAAATTGACAGTTTTCTCAATTTTATTGTCAGACACTGACACATGTTCGTAATTAGAAAACCGTAATGATAGCTTTTTGCAAAGAGGTTATTGTGGCGTCACTCTTGTCAAATCTGACGAGTTATATAACATCCAAAGAACTCTCATTGGACTTCGGTCCCTGAGAGATCTCTCTATTGTCGTATCTTCTACATTATCAATTCAAGGGCCCATTTGATAAGACATTTAATTGTCTTATCTTGACACACCGCTATTATTGAACTGAAATTTTCGACCTTATTGCATTGTGAATGTTCTAACAACATTTGAAGGAAATGGGTCCTAAATCAAAGCTCGTGACTGTACTTTGCCATAGTACCTTAACCAAGTTGAGATATAAATGATCGAGAAAATCATTAAATTAGGGCATATTACCAATTGGTACTTTACTTTATTCCGTATTTCTTTTTATAGCATTTATATTCAATGCAAAGTGCATTCTATCAATTTGAAAAAATCTATTATATTTTTATACATGTACCTATATTAAATTTAAAAGGAGTGCAATGTTAAGCGAAACATCTAAAAACATTAACACAGTGCACGCTAGCTTAAACCATGCACTAAAACGCTTACAAAAACCAACAACTCAACTAATACCAAATTCCCGAATAGGAGGTTCTGCGTTTTGAACGAGAACTTTTACAACTGGAACAAGAAGAGTTGAGGAGACAGCGAGACAATTTAATGAGGGATCAGACAAGGATCATTCAGAAATCTGTTCAGGATGTATCAGAAAAACCACCTCTAAGGAAGGCTGCTAGTGAAAATCATCGACACTCTATGCCGAACTTACTAATAAATGAGCCATACACTCCTGTGGAACCACAGCCAGAAGTGAAATACGATGAGAATATAAAGCGGAAGCCATTTGTGTCAGAGGAGCATATCCAGAGACATTTTGGAGTAGAAGAGAGTCGGAAGGTGTTGTATGAAGACGGGAAGGATAGGAGACGGCCGCCGCAGCCAATTCTACCGCCGAAACCTCGGAGTCGAGAGTCCATTGAGAGGGAGATTACTATGAGGTAAGTCTGGAAATAATTCAAAATGTATTACGTCTAATCTAATGAAAGTGCCACATAGGACAGATAATACAATATTTGTTTTTACAACCAAATCCTCAATGACTACAGTTTTGTTATCAACGACGAATCAACTTCACAGACATGTTTATCTAATTTCTCATCAAAACCATCTTAGTTTTCGCAGTTTTCATGAGCTGTTCCTCGCACTAACGCATTTCATTACCACTACATTTATGAACATTACATTTCAGGAGTAGCAGAGTTCCTTCAGCGGTGGAATACGCCAATGTGGAGCGCACGTCGCATGTGCAGCTGCGAACCAAGCCTGCAGCGGCGCCTGCGCCGATGATGCCGAATGGCGCTAACTACCATCCCATGACACGACACACCCTTCAGGTAACACCAATTTCACAGTACCCAATTACATTGAAAGACAAAATTAAATATCAGACGTCACGTTCCCAGTGATCACCAGAAACAGTCACCCTCCAACACGGCCATTTTGCTACGTATGAGTACTAGTCCCCTACACTTCCAACTTTGGGCTAATTTATTTACTTTATTTATGTAGTGGTTGCATTTTCCTGTTTAAAGATTGGTTAGTTGTGATGTCTTCTTTTTCAAACATGTGGGCACCTAAATATTGATGTAAAATTAAGGATTCGCTTTGGTTTATTCCCTGGAAGTTAACGTCATTATTTGCTACTACTTCTTCTTTATCAGTCGATGATTTGTAAATAATAAATTGACTCGATTGCTCACTACAATTTCAGGCACTAAGCGCAGCTCCGACGCCGAAACTGATCGCTGGCAACGAATGGCTGGCGCAGCGCGCGCGGAAGCCTGCGGGGTACAACTACAACCAGCATTGGCTGATACAGGTTAGTATCATATGGGCGTAACCGATCAGCAATGATAAAGCCTGAGGGATTTTTAATGTTGCACCTATCGTGGTGATAGGCGCCTATCACCACAGACGTTTAGGTTATATATACCTACCTCTGAAGCGGAAAGGGGGATAAGTATCAGTTCCTCATAAATAATATTATGCAAACCTTTATATCACGTTTGTACCAACCGAGAAAAAATAGATTACAACATCTTTCAGAGTAAATATTTTACTAAAATTTATTGTAATTAAAGAGTTAAAAACAAATGGTGTTTGTTAACATTCTAACTTAATATTCCCGGAGAGACAAATGGCGACGTTGTCTGACATGACGGCTTACTAGGGTTGACACAATTTTTGGCTTTGATATTTGTTTTTTTTTTTGAGAAGGTATACTTGTATCATGTTGTATAAGGAATTCACGTTTTCTCTTCGGGGCTCTCTATAAATTTGAAATAACCAGTTCATACTCAACTTATCGAGCACCTGAAATCGTTCCAAGTGTCGAAATCAAAAGTCATTGCGTATGCTTAAGCTACGATATTCGGTAACTCCCCGAGGCGCCGCTATAAGTCCATTTTTTTTAAGAAATAATTCTAAGTAAATCCCTGGTCTCTGACGGTTAAGGACTTACTTCAAGTTTGTTGCGGATACTGACTCTGTGCAAATTTTTCACGAAACCTGCGCTGTGATAATACATTTTTTTAATGGTTTTGCTTTGAATAAATGATTTCAGGAAGCGGAACAAAGGCGCATCGACGAGCAGCGAAGCAAGCTACGCGCCGCGCAGAGACACTCCTACCACCAGGACATGCCGTCCACGCTGCTCAACATGCATCACATCAGTACAAGGTATTAAACAAACAAATCCATAGTTATCCATAGTTACCAAACAAAGCAATAGGTAGTAATTTATTCATATTCATATAATTTATTGCATAACATGTGTTCAAAATACAGTTTGGTCTCAACATGTACCCCTTCGGGCATAGCAATCTACTACAATACAATGTCTACAATCTAACTAAAAATATAATTAAGAAAATGTTTATTAAGGCCCCCAGTAGTAACATAGATAAATATAATTAGTTATTAAGATAAAAAAGTTTAGTAAAAAATCTTAAATAAGTATTAAAGATTGTACTAAATTTAACTTATGTATGTAATTTAATCACATATCTGAAAATAAACAGTTAATTTTTTTTTAACTATAAATTACATTATATAAATGATGTGAGCATGCTAAACTTTTCCTTCACCGAAGGGCTAACGGTAAATATTCCGTACATTAGTTCCGCAAAACTCATTGGCACGAGCCGGGATTCGAATCCACGCCGCTTGATAGCCGCCTGAATCACTGGGCTACCGTAGCTCTAGTTTAGAAAGAATATCTTGATTTAAATATTGTAGCATCTGTAAAAAATTGAACTGTATTATGTTTCCAGCCAACAACATTTGCCACAAGAATACAAACGCCTCATACGTTCAGAAACGGAACGCCCCTCCGTCCCTCCGCCAGTCCGACCTGAACCTCCGGTCAGAACCACCTCCACTACGAGGGACTCACCGCGGGAACTTAGGACAGAGATACGAGAATCAAGAACGCAAACCTCGCCCAACGCCAAAATCTCACCTAGGATAGAAAGCTTGGAAAAGAAAGAAGTGAAAATTGAGCCAAGAGAAGATAAGCTATTGAGCGTGAGTGGGAGAAGAAAGTGCTCGCATTGCGGAGAGGAATTAGGTAAGACTCGTTTTATAATGAAGGCTAGATTGCACCAAACCGTCTGTAATCGTAGGCACTCTTGGTTAAAATCTGAATGTATGGAATGACGCTGCCGGCGCCATATTTAACCTTGATCAGCCTGTAATCGTAAGTTGGTGCATCCCGCCCTTAGTTTGCAACTAGCCAGCCTCAATCGCATACAAATCATGAACCGATTACCGACCGAATTAAATATTTATGGTAGGTTAGGTTATGGTTATCTTGTGTCACTTAAGGCGACGTGAGCTCCGAAAACGGATTTTTAAAAAATCGTAGCTCTTGTTTGGATTATAATACGGCTGCCCTAAATTTAATTAGCAATCTTGAGGCCTTTCTCGAGGGAAATCAGCTATTTGAATCCTGAGTTTTTGACTTTCGCTCGATAGAAAAAAATCACGAACATAGGTCTAAAATACACTTAAAAAAATTCTAATAAATTATGCACAACGGCTAAACATAAATAACAATTGGTTCTTAAAATTGGCAATGTCATGTTTGAGGGAAATCAGCTATTACTTTTTTATTTATTAAAACGCACAAAGAAATAAAATCAAAAAACATGATATCCACGCTTCCAAACACGCACTTCCATCTCGCTCACGCTTATGCTCAGTGAGAGGGAGAGAAGACCACGAACCTACGTCCCCTTAAAGCGGAAATAGGCAACCCGCGAAGCGGGGTGAGACGTCGACACGCTGGCGGTTAGGTTAGGTTAAAATAATTGCCGTGCGTTAGGAAACGGAATTTGACATGCTCCACTTTCGATCTTTTGGTGTAGCGGGATAATAATATTTCGGGCTTAATACTTTTCGGCACCTAAGTCTAGTTGACAAACGAAACTTCGGAATTTTAATAAGTGTCTATTCGAATCATAAGCGAAACTAAACTGCAACGAACTGAGAATTGGGAAAAAAATAATATGGGAAATTTAATTTCGGGCGAACAAAATTTCGGCCAACTAAAATAAAGCGAAACGTTTTCGGGATTTTAATAATCGGAATAACAATTTTCGAGTTTATGATAGGTAACCGGTCCGATTTCGTTTAAAATCTATATCTGAAGGTCCAAGGGGCCTCTGAACACAAATCCGAGCTTGGATTTAAAAACCGGCCAAGTGCGAGTCGGACTCGGGCACGAAGGGTTCCGTACCATTATCTATAAAAACGGCAAAAAAAACACATTTGTTGTATGGGAGCCTCCTGTAGCCTAGTTGGTAGTGACCCTGCCTACGAAGCCGGAGGTCCCGCTGGTCCCGGGTTCGAATCCTGGTAAGGGCATTTATTTGTGTAATGAGCACAAATATTTGTTCCTGAGTCATCCATGTATGTTTTCTATATGTATTTAAGTATTTTTATCGTCGTTTATTTATCTATATAAGTATGTTTATCGTCGTCTAGTAGCCATAGTACAAGCTATAGTTTGAGACTAAGCCAATTTGTGTAAGATTGTAAAAAAAACAGTTTTTTAGTGTTTGTTGTTATAGCGGCAACAGAAATACATCATCTGTGAAAATTTCAACTGTCTAACTATCACGGTGGTTGAGATACAGCCTGGTGAATCGGATTCGTGTTAAGAGACTCGGACCCTCAGATATCGATTTTGAACGCAATTTAAAGAATTTCAATATGGCGGCAACTTTTTTACAATCCGAGTTCGGATTCATAAAGATGCCCCTCGGACACTCGGATATCGATTTTGAACAAAATGGGATCATATTTAAAGTTCTTCAAGATGGCGGCCTTTTTATTTTCCCACGGATTTATATTAAAAGACCTCTCGAGCCCTCAGATATCAATTTGGAACACAATTTAAGTGACATTATAAAAAAAAACGCCGAAACCTAATTTAACCTTACCGATACTTAAAGTCGGTTTTATAAAGTCAAACTTGACACCCCTTTAGAATAGTTAAAAATTCAAATTCAAATATTTATTCGTGACACACAATTTACACATACAAAAGAAATAATATAATACACATTTTGATACTCAATGAGTTTCCGCTAAATTTCCTCGTCTCCCGCTTCCCCGCGTACCCCCCATCGTTGGCACGCGTAGCCCCGAGCTCGCCGACCCAATTAATTACAGTGTTGTTGTGCAGGTCGCGGCGCAGCCATGATAATCGAGTCGCTCTCCCTCTGCTACCACGTGTGGTGCTTCACATGCGCGGTGTGCGGCGCGGCGCTGGGCGACGGCCGCGCCGGCGCCGACGTGCGCGTGCGCGCGCGCCGGCTGCACTGCCACCACTGCTACTCGGGGGACGACGGACGGAAGTACAGCTGCGTCTAATACTGGGATTATAACACTACGTACTGTGTGAGGTGACGTGACAGTGTACTTCGCATATCTGCACTGCCACCACTGCTACTCGGGGGACGACGGACGGAAGTACAGCTGCGTCTAATACTGGGATTATAACACTACGTACTGTGTGAGGTGACGTGACAGTGTACTTCGCATATCTGCACTGCCACCACTGCTACTCGGGGGACGACGGACGGAAGTACAGCTGCGTCTAATACTGGGATTATAACACTACGTACTGTGTGAGGTGACGTGACAGTGTACTTCGCATATCTGCACTGCCACCACTGCTACTCGGGGGACGACGGACGGAAGTACAGCTGCGTCTAATACTGGGATTATAACACTACGTACTGTGTGAGGTGACGTGACAGTGTACTTCGCATATCTGCACTGCCACCACTGCTACTCGGGGGACGACGGACGGAAGTACAGCTGCGTCTAATACTGGGATTATAACACTACGTACTGTGTGAGGTGACGTGACAGTGTACTTCGCATATCTGCACTGCCACCACTGCTACTCGGGGGACGACGGACGGAAGTACAGCTGCGTCTAATACTGGGATTATAACACTACGTACTGTGTGAGGTGACGTGACAGTGTACTTCGCATATCTGCACTGCCACCACTGCTACTCGGGGGACGACGGACGGAAGTACAGCTGCGTCTAATACTGGGATTATAACACTACGTACTGTGTGAGGTGACGTGACAGTGTACTTCGCATATCTGCACTGCCACCACTGCTACTCGGGGGACGACGGACGGAAGTACAGCTGCGTCTAATACTGGGATTATAACACTACGTACTGTGTGAGGTGACGTGACAGTGTACTTCGCATATCTGCACTGCCACCACTGCTACTCGGGGGACGACGGACGGAAGTACAGCTGCGTCTAATACTGGGATTATAACACTACGTACTGTGTGAGGTGACGTGACAGTGTACTTCGCATATCTGCACTGCCACCACTGCTACTCGGGGGACGACGGACGGAAGTACAGCTGCGTCTAATACTGGGATTATAACACTACGTACTGTGTGAGGTGACGTGACAGTGTACTTCGCATATCTGCACTGCCACCACTGCTACTCGGGGGACGACGGACGGAAGTACAGCTGCGTCTAATACTGGGATTATAACACTACGTACTGTGTGAGGTGACGTGACAGTGTACTTCGCATATCTGCACTGCCACCACTGCTACTCGGGGGACGACGGACGGAAGTACAGCTGCGTCTAATACTGGGATTATAACACTACGTACTGTGTGAGGTGACGTGACAGTGTACTTCGCATATCTGCACTGCCACCACTGCTACTCGGGGGACGACGGACGGAAGTACAGCTGCGTCTAATACTGGGATTATAACACTACGTACTGTGTGAGGTGACGTGACAGTGTACTTCGCATATCTGCACTGCCACCACTGCTACTCGGGGGACGACGGACGGAAGTACAGCTGCGTCTAATACTGGGATTATAACACTACGTACTGTGTGAGGTGACGTGACAGTGTACTTCGCATATCTGCACTGCCACCACTGCTACTCGGGGGACGACGGACGGAAGTACAGCTGCGTCTAATACTGGGATTATAACACTACGTACTGTGTGAGGTGACGTGACAGTGTACTTCGCATATCTGCACTGCCACCACTGCTACTCGGGGGACGACGGACGGAAGTACAGCTGCGTCTAATACTGGGATTATAACACTACGTACTGTGTGAGGTGACGTGACAGTGTACTTCGCATATCTGCACTGCCACCACTGCTACTCGGGGGTTGATAGGCTACTCGCGTGGCCACATAATCGACCATGATAGACGGAAGTAAATCTGCGTCTTAAATTACCTATTGAAGACCGTGCTGTGGCGTGACAGTGAAATGGGAGTACGTTAAGTGGTAGCTATGACAACGCTGGATATCACAGCTACTCGAGTGACGTAAGACTTCGTGTAATAGTGTAGTCGTGTAATACAACAAAAAATTATGCTTTGTTCACACATAGGCACCGTATAGCGTTCAACGTATCCGTCATTAACTGAGAGCCCGTTCACATAGTCTCCGTAATTATATCCATACCCAGTAAAAACGTACGGATACATGACGGATACGTATTCCGTTCATCCAGTATTCGATGACAAAACGGAATGTCATAATTTAGCGGACCGACATTTTTTACTGTATACTGAATACTGTGTCATATGTGAAGTTGCTCATACAACTCCATACGCCATCAATGAAAAAAAACGTATACGATAAAACGGAACAGTAAAACGGAAACCCTGTGTGAACGGGCTGTAACACTGCCACCACTGGAAAAGAAAAGTCGTATACGTGAGAAAAGAGACAATGTGTTTTTATCTACTTTCTCAACTTAAAATCTTGAATTTTAACTGGCAAATGATTATATTTAAGGCGACGTCTGTGTCATGTTGGGATTAATACCATAAAGTGGCATAAATGCGATCGCCGTCCAAATATGGAATGTACCTGAGCTTATGATTGTCATATTTACGTCTTCGATACTATTTCCTTTCAGCTTACTGTTGCTTCATAATGTGCCCATTTGGCTAGTTATATTAAATTTGAGACTTCCTTTGGGCTCTGTTGTTTCAAACCGTGGGTTACGTCCGTTAAACCCTGTTTGTATGGAAAGTTTGACCGTGCTGTATGAGACGACAGCTGCCGGCGACATATTTAACTTTTACCGGTCAGTAAAAGGTGATGCAACCTGCCCTCATTCAGAGATAGTATGTACTGCAGTAGAGCTGAAGCAAATCTATGAAGATAAAGATTATGACGATATAAGGTATGAATTAAGTTCAAGGGCTTACCGTACTACCGCCATATATAATGAGCTTTAGTAAAAGCTATGTCTGATTTGAGTTAGCCGCTGCGCAATATAAAGATATATACCGTATAGCGGTCAACTTTAATTAGACCACAAATTTTTATATGGAAATGTACTGACAGGAGCGTCAAAGGTCGCCGTCGCTGTTTGTCAGTTTATCTGTTCGTACTCATCTCCAAAACGTCTCGGCGACTCAGCTAGCTTCTGAGTCGGCTATGCACGCTTTTGTATGTGTATCTGTTTTTTATTACACACTGCACTTAGGTTTGATTCATGATCATGTAATAAATCTTAATGCAATTATGATTTTGAAAAAGAGATTGTGATTGTTCAATTCATGAGTCTAACGACATCGCTAATCCAATGGTATCTGGCAAGTATTGTATAATTATTATATGTTTTGTGAAACATTAAGAAGCTGAACCATCTACGGACACTCAGAGCGAGCAAAGCTTTGCTTGTAAAGAGAAAAAAGGTGGTGTAGAAGATAAAGCATCCATCTCTCTCCAACTTTTAGTTTGCCAGAAAGAGACCGATGTTTTATCTAATCAAATCGTTCATCTTGTCCGGCAGTTTTTTGTCATTGCACGTTTTTGTTTCTGACTTTTTGTGCCATGTCAAGTTTTGTTTCAATTGTTTATCACACCTAACACGGTTAAGTATAAGTACGTTATTAATGAACACAATCATGATTAGGATTGCACATAATATATCAAGTTATTTCATTTTAAAGGGCACTTTATTATCCCGTGAGAAAGGCCTAAATGTAGGTATGCCTTTTTACACAGCATAATTGTTAAAGAGAATAACAAAGTAAATTGTAATATTTTGTAAATAGTTTTAATTTATGTCGTAGGTTATGTTACAGGTTAGCTTTAATAGTTAGTATTTTAGTGTAAAGCAGACATTTAATCCAAATATGTGTATGATTTAATATTTTGTATAGAAAAATCTATGATGATTATTTTGTATTTCTTGTCACCTTAACATTTAAATGTGATTTCTTTTTGATTTTGTACCTACTCTTCGAGCTTTCTTCTGGTTATTAGACGTGTTCTACCCTAATAATGCGTAAATTTGTATAAGTAAATGATGGTGAGAAGCTCCAAACTATGTAACAATAAATATTTCAGATTTATCATTTTACTTTTGTTTTTACTAAATACCTCCTTACTTTTTAAGTTTGGGTAGACAAGGATTCGGGCCAGATGGCTACATTTAAAACAACCATTGTCTAAAACTTATATAACTAAGAAGAAAGATAAAATAAACATTATTCAAATAATCACGGACATGACACAATAAATGCGGTATAGGTACCCCTGGAAAGCAAATAATTTTGGAGCAAAAATATCCACCCTAATGACTATTCTATATAAGCCCTTGATCCTGACCTCCATATTGAATGTATACATAATGTATCCTTTTATTTTTTTTTTTTTTTTTTGTTATTAATATACAATATTTTTTTTTGCTTTATGTTGTTTTGTATATATATATATGTTTGTTTTTTTTTTTTTTTTTTTTTTTTTTCTTTTCTTTCATATTATGTATCTGAGTTCAGTGTGCCTCTTGGCAAAGGCCTCCTCTAACCCCTTCCATTGCTGTCTATCATTTGCGACTCTTCTCCAGTTTGGACCGGCTGTCAGTTTGAGCTCGTCCTCCCATCTCTTGTATGGCCTTCCCCTACTCCTCTTACCATCTCTAGGGTACCAGTGTGTTACAATATTGCACCATTTTTCTTGACTGTATCTTAGCATGTGCCCTGTCCATCGCCATTTCAGTTGATCTATCTTAGAGAGTACATCTGTTACGCCTGTTTTCGCTCTTATAGCTGTATTCCTGTGTCTGTCTTGCCGTTTAATTCCCAGCATGCTTCTCTCCATTGCTCTTTGACAGTGTTCTAGCATCTCTCTATGGTGTTTGGAGAGTGACCAAGTTTCGCAGCCATATGTGATGCAAGGCAAAATGCAGGTGTTAAATACTTTCCTTTTGGTACTGTTACTGAGATTGGGGCATTTCATCACCTCTTTCAGTGACCAGTATTGCTTCCAGCTGTTAGCTATCCGTCTTTTGATCTCCTTGGTCGTCATATCTTTATGGGCGATGATCTGTCCTAGATATATGTATTCGTCGACATATTCAAGTGGTTGGTTGTGTATTTTAATTTCGTGGATGTCAGAATTTGTTAGTAATTTGGTTTTGTTTACATTCATGGATAGGCCGGTTTTCTCACTTTCTTTATTTAACTCATGTATCATTTCTCTAGATTCTTTGGATTTTCCTCGAATAGGACAATGTCATCCGCAAATCTGAGCTGGTTTAACCTTCTTCCGTTGATATTCAGTCCATATTGATCCCAGTTTAAGGTCTGAAAGATGTTTTCGAGCACGGCTGAGAATAACTTGGGTGACAGTGGGTCTCCCTGTCGGACTCCTCTTCCAATATTGAAGGGTTCACCTAGAGTTTCTAGTTGGATTTTAGCTTTGCTTCTGGCGTATATGCTCTTAATAATATTTATGTAAATTCTGGATATTCCTTGTTTGGTTAAGCTTTCCCATATGACTTCATGACTAATAGTATCAAATGCCTTAGTATAATCAATAAAGGCCATATACAAAGGCTTGTTGTATTCGTTATATTTCTCAATGATTTGTTTAACTGTATGTATATGGTCTACCGTAGCAAAGTTTTTTCTAAAGCCGGCTTGTTCCATTGGTTGGTTTTCGTCTAATGTAATGCTGACACGGTTGAGTATGATCTTCGCGAAGACTTTATATATGTTGGACATCAGGCTTATCGGTCTATAATGTGTGACGTTTCCCATTGTTCTGGGATAATGCCTGATATTAGAACTTCATTGAAAAATTTTGTAAGTACCTACTGGGACTAATTCTTCGAGGGTTCCTTTCAGTGTCTCATTTGAAATCTTGTCTGGGCCTGGGGCTTTATCAGATTTTTGGCTTATTATTGCTTTTCTAGTTTCGCTTGGTAATATTTCTGGTTCGGGTTTTGGCTCAGATTCAGACTTTGAATTGAAGAAAGAACTTTTCGTATATTTTTTGTTTTGAGGTGGTATCTTGATTTGAGTACAGGTTCTGGTAGAATTCTGTAGCTAGTTTATTGATGTCTTTCCGGTTTGTGATGTTAGTATAGTTCTTTTTGAACTTTGGTACCCAATAATTAGTCTCACGCAGTTCTTTGAGAGCTTTTTTTGTTCCTCCTGTGGATATAATGTGTTTTTCAAGTGTTTGTAGTCTCTTGATTTTTCTATCTTTCCTAATACTTTCTCTTATTTTTTTACTTAGGTCCGTTATTTTCTTGATATTTTGGTTCTTCATTTCTGTTATAAAAAGGTATTTTCTTTCACTTATAAGCTGCAATGTTGAGTCACTTAAGGTGTATTTTTGCCTTATGATGTTCTCTTTTCTGTGATTTTTGAGTTTATTATGTACTTTGTCATAGCAGCATTTAACATCTGTTATGCCGTCCCGCGTTATCTCTCTGTCCAGTGTAGCTAGTGAGTGGAATGTTCCCGAGACGTTGTTACTTTCAGTGTTGCGGGTCACATTTGAATGGTGGATGTGTTTCCTACCTCCTTTAGGTGGTGAAATCCATAGAGATGCCCTAACCATGCGGTGGTTGGTGTTGAAGTTGAATCTGGATATAACTGGATGTATCGGTAAATAGTTTTGGGTGGCTACTTATTATGTAATCTATTTCATTTTTGTATTTTCCTCCTGGAGACACCCAAGTCCACTTGTTATTTTTATTTTTCTTAAAGATGCTGTTTAAAATGGTAAGATTGTGTTCTAGCATCAAGTTTATTACCCGATCACCATTAGCACTTCTTTTACCAAACCCAAAGTTTCCCAACACATATTCATCCTTATTTTGTTTGGCTCCTACCTGTGCGTTGAAGTCTCCCATTAAAATAATCATATTGTTTTCATATTTATGTAAATTTTCAGTTAAGATGGTATAAAAGGCTTTGTGTTCTGTTTCTGTTGCTTTCTCAGTTGGTGCATAAATTTGAATGATTGTGCACATTTTTTTATAGTTTGGTAATCTAATGTTCATTATTGCTGCTCGATCTGAAATTCCAATGAACTCATGTATATATTTTTTTAGATGTGTTTTGACCATAAATCCGACTCCTCGCTGTCCTCCTGGTTCTCCTTTGGTAAACATTATGTAGTCGGAGTGTTCTTCTATTGATTCGCCAGTTCGCCGTACTTCGCTTAATCCCAATATATCACATTTAAGCACTTTCAATGCTTCTTCGAGTTCTAGTAATGATTCTGGGGTCCTTAGAGTTAAGGTGTTTAATGTCGCAATGTATATTTTTTTGTTTTCTGTTAGAGGGTGTTGGTCTTTTTCTCCCGCGGTGACCCGCCGTGGTGGGAGAAGTGTTTGATTATTTTGTTGATTGAATTTTGTTGTTTTTTCTGGTTGTTGTATCTTGTTGTAATTGTATTGTTGTGCTTTTCCGGTTCTCAGTGCTTGGTTGTTAGTTTCTGTATGTGTTCTTGTCAGAGAGTGAGTAGGATCTCTCACGCATGTATTGAAATGCATCTACTTTGTGTATCTTGGAGTTGGTGGGGTTATGTAACTCATTCCTAGGGCTTGGAGTTTCAGACCTCTTCCTTTTTTCATTATCTTTTATATTTTTGCTTTCCTTGATCTTTCTTTCTCTCTTTGCCTGTACCACTGCTTTTGGAAGGTCATGGGTAATATAGGTGTTGGGTTTCATGTTTCTTTTGTTTTTCAATATCTGTATTTTCTTTTGGAGTGTTGTGGTAGCAAGTAAAATTGGCCTTGTCTTAGCTCCATCACTTTGTTTCCCTAGCCTCTGTAGTCTGTCGATTTCGCCTAGTTCGAGTTTCACTTCAATTTCGTTTAATGTAGATGTCACAAGTGAGGTCAGATCATCGTGGTTTTCTTCCTTGGGCTCTGGGATCCCGTGAATGAGTATGTTATTTTTCTTGCTTAGAATCTCTAGACTTAGCACTTTATTGTTTAATATTTCGACTTCCTGCCTCAGTTTTGTGTTCTCTTCGATTATAGGTTTGATTTTCTCATCCACTTTTTGTAGAACAGCTGCCGTTATATTCTCCGTAATCGTTATTGTTTGTAAGTTGAGTTGGTCTGTCACATACCCTAATGACTAACGAAAATAAAATAGTTTGCAGAATCTGTTATCTAAAGAATTAACGGGTTCATCTAAAACTTCATGTTTTTCACGCCTAGAACCTAATAAGAGCAATGATAAAAAATATCCATAACTGGGAGTTATTTGAAAAAAAAACTATCTATGCGATCGGAAGCTTTCTTTATTACTTCTTGTGCATGTGCGCAGAATTCCCCTAGGCCAGGAACGGGATTTTCTGGATGGTAAAATCCATATTATTAGCGTGGAGTTAGGTATATCTGTGCACACAAATGGTCTAATTCATAAACGACCATCAAATACAGCCTCTGAAGTGTTGTGAATCCGGGAGGGTAAAAACTAACAAAATAGAAAAAGAACTAAATATCCGATTACATTAAAAGAGGGAATTGATAATATAAGTTAATAGACCCTGGGCGACCGAGCTCTGCTCGGTTTAAAAAGGAGAAAATACGAAGAAAACGAATTTTCCCGGACATGAGACATATCTAGATCGACTTCTCGCCCCCGTAAACCCCTGTATTCCAAATTTCATCGAAATCGTTAGAGCCGTTTCCGAGAACGCGATTGCAAATGTATATATAAATATATATACAAATATTGCTCGTTTAATAGTATAGGATTATATTTATACACTAGCTGTTGCCCGCGACTTCGTCCGCGTAGAACTTTTTATCGTCTTAGAAAATGATTTCTCTCAATACAAAATTTGAACCCTCTTTTAGGGGATAATTAAAAAAAAAGTTGATGTTCATTTTCTAGTTTGTGAACAAACAGTCTAAAACCAAAGTTAAAAATCTCATACTTTAAAAATGCCTTGAAATACTCAAACTTTGAACCAATTTTAACACTCTTAGGGGATGAATTTGGAAAAACTCTGAAATCAGTTTTGTAGTCTTTTAACGTACAGAATAAGACCGAAGTTAAAAATCTCTTACTCACACTTTAAAATTTTATTGCTCGCCATTTAAAATTTGAACCCCCTTTTAAACCCCCTTAGAGGTTGAATTTTTCTAATCTCTGAAAGAACTTTTTTCGTAAACTTTTAAGTCTCTAGCTCAAAAAAAGTGTTGCCCATACAAAGCTTTCTTAACCCCCTTAGGGGTGGAATTTTCTAAAACTCTGAAAGTACTTTATTATTAATTTTAATAAGTAACATTTTGAATAGTTTTAAGTCTAGTAAAAAAAAAAGTTTTTCCCACACAACACTGGCTACCCTTCTTAAGGAACTTAAGGATCCCCTTAGGGATGGAGTTTTCTAAAACGCTGAAAGTTCTTTTTTAGTATTCTAATAAGTAATCTTTTTGCAAAGTTTTAAGTCTAACTCAAAAAAAAGTGTTGCCCATGCAAAGCTTGCTCTCCTTTTTAACCCTATTAGGGGTGGAATTTTCTAAAACGATTTGTGTTCTTTTTATGTATTTTAATAAGTAATCTTTCTACAAAGTTTCAAGTCTCTAACTCAAAAACATAAACTTTCCCTGATAAAAACTTTGCACCCCTTTTTATCCCCCTTAGGGATAGAATTTTTCAAAACGCTGAAAGTCTTTTTTTTGTATTTTTATAAGTAATCTTTCTACAAAGTTTTAAGTGTCTAGCTCAGAAAAAGTGTTCCCCATACAAACCTTGCACCCTTTTTTAACCCCCTTAGGGAATGATTTTTGTAAAACGCCGAATGTAGTATTTTTCATGTTCTAATAAGTAATTTTTCGTCAAAATTTTAAGTCTCTATTAAAAAAATATATGTTTTTCCCATACAAACTTTGCACCCTATTTTACCCCCTTAGGGGTGAAATTTTCCAAAACGCTGAAAGAACTTTCTTTGTATTTAAATAATCTTTCTACAAAGTTGTAGGACTCTAGCTAAAAAAAATAGTTTCCCACATACAAACTTTGCACCCCTATTTTAGCCCCCTATTTTTAGGGGTAGAATTTTCTAAAACGCTGAAAGTACTTAATTTGTATTCTGATGACTAATCTTTCTACAAAGTTTTAAGTCTCTATTTAAAAAAAATATTGTTTCCCCCATACAAAATTTGCACCCCTATTTTACCCCCTTAGGGGTAGATTTTTTTAAAACACTGAATCTAGGTACTTTATTTGTATTCTAATGAATAATTTCTCTACAAAGTTTTAAGTCTCTATTTAAAAAAAAGTCGTTTTTCCCATACAAACTTTGCACTCTATTTTACCCCTTTAGGGGTAGAATTTTCTAAAACCCTGAAAGTTCTTTATTTGTATTCTAATGACTGATCTTCTACAAAGTTTTAAGTCTCTATTTAAAAAAAAAATGTTTCCCCCATACAAACCTTGCACCCCTATTTTACCCCCGTAGGGGTGGAATTTTCCAAAACGCTGAAAGTGTTTCATTTGTATTCTAATAACTAATTTTTCTACAAAGTTTAAGTCTATAGCTCAAAAAAAAAAGGTTCTCCCATACAAACTTTGCACCCCCATTTTACCCCCTTTGGGGTAGAATTTTTAAAAATCCCTTTTTATCCCTAGCCCACGTTATAAAAGCAACATACTGTGCAAAAATCAACTCTCTAAGATTAGTAGTTTCGGCTGTGCGTTGATGAGTGAGTGAGTGAGTGATTGAGTGAATAAGTCAGTCAGGACATAGGCATTTATTATGTATAAATAGATAGAAGATAATGAAACTCCCATTCAAATATCTCAAAAAATTATGAAGCTACATCCGTTTTAATGTCGCTTGTTAGAGTGAGAAAACGATGAGGGACTGTGACGTCAATATACTCGAGCGTCATAGTAAAAAACAATCGTTTCATATGAAGGTGCGTTTTGCGGAAAAGGGACAGAATATACCCCCTCTTAAAACTTTGGACTCTTATAACTTAATCATTACCTATATAACCTCTTGCTTTGTTTTTTTCTCCATTTGACTATATTTATTTTAAATTCTTTTTCGAGAAAATACATTATGATTATTTACCATATTTTCGATTCCTGAGCTATAACCACGAACTTCGGAATTCGAAAATATTCGGGTATCTCTATCTCTATCGCACTAACACTACTCGAGTGACAGGGATGCAAATATATGAACATTGAGTATCGGTTTTCGTGGTAGCGCCGCAGGTACTTTGGCTGAATGCGCCGAGCGCGTGCCATTGTCATTCAAAAAAAACAAATTCGTGTATTGCAAATTATATTGTTCAAATTTGTTGATTTCATTTATTGAAATTACGACATAAAACGACATTTGCGCATATAAGTTCTCATATCAGAATCGAATATTTTTTTATGGTTTATATTTTAGCATTTGTCTCGTAAAGGTCTATCGTAGACGGGATTTAAATTATTAATAAGTGAAAGGCATAGCAATTCCGCCATTTTGACGAAAATTTGACGGTTCTTATAGCTGACAGTTGGAGCAGCGTTTGATTTCAATAAAAATAAATGAAAAATTAAATGAAGTCGTATATTTCGGAAAATTAATTAACTGTCGCAGTCGGATAAAAACTATCCTAAGTTGCAGCTAGAATAATAATGTACCTATATAAAATGTTTCATATTTTTCCGTTCATGGGATGCTTAGAACATTCGAACCGCGCAAAGCTTAGTTTCAAACTGGCTGATTCTTTTTTTAATTTAGAGATTTATTATAAGTGGAGAAGATGGAGATTATAAGTGGAGATAGCAAGAACATCGATAGCTTCGCTAAGTTAAACTAAGTAAACAATATCAAAAGAGGTTTAGTTATCAGAGGTCTGCTATGCTATATTCATCATCATTTCTCGGATCATTTTTCACATCATACCTATCTGGTGCCGACTACAGAGGAATACAATACGACATGAATAAGCGGTGAGCTGATTTAAATCTACGATAAAGAAGGATCCTTAAACGGCTAATCAGCAATATCCTTAATATCTATTGCTTCCTAGATAACATACTAGCGATGTGCTGCCGCTTTTGTTCTAAACGCAGGGAAATCTATAGATTTAGTTAGGTAGCCCAGTTATTTTGTTCAACATAAGCGGTAGAATTATAAACCTCTAGGGAGAGGTCTAATCGGTATCTTCAAAAAATTCTGATTATATACATAAATATATAGAACGTTGAAGAGCCTATGTACGTTCCCAAAGGTTCAAAAATATCTGAGCAACCTTATGTCCTTAACAATAAAGTCGTGTTCACCTTTATTGGTCACTTTGTCGTGCACATATTTTCTCGAACTTTCGACTGCAAAAACAACAATAACCTGTAAATTACCAGCTGTTGGTACCGTCGTTAAAATGAATCGCACTGCTCATGAATGATCGGGCACTTAAAACGGCACGACGGCTTCTTTTTAAATATGTTGGAGGGCAATATCGAGGGACAGAGAGGCAGAGGAAGGCCCATGCAGACATACTTACAAGTCGTACGAAGACTTCAAGAGGCTGGCAGAGGACAAAAAACAGTGACGTTTACTCCACCGACAAGAGCCGAGCTCTTTAAATGATGATGATGATGATGATGACCGCTCATAACATAACGTACAGCAGCGTCCCTTACTAGCAAGTATGTAAGTGCGAGAAGAACCAATGATTTATGTCCGACATAAACACGACCATGCTAGCTGGGAAAGTATGAAAAGGCTCTCCTCAAATACCTAGATTTAGAGCTGGACTGTTACGATTTTTACAAGTAGGTACACCTGCTTTGCTCGTTTTATGATTTTCCTTGAAGATCAGTTCCAGGCAGCCTGATTAACCTTCATTTGAGACAAACGGACAGGATTCGCTAGGTGTTCTCAGAAATCACGTGGCGAAGCACGAACGAGATTAGCAGTTGATAGGTTAAGTGGCCGTAAGCTATGCTTCGGCGCACCGGGTTATAATTATTCCTTTAAGGTAAGTAGGTACAGTCAGCATCAGATAGTTAGTAGCAGCCACGGTAGCCAAATATATCGTAGCGAGACTTCATTACTCCTATAGTAATAAAGTCGTGTTGCGATATATTTGGCTACCGTGGCTGCTACTAACTATCTGATGCTGACTGTACCTGTCCATTGTAATACGATAAGTACGAATAGAAATAGAGCCACGGTAGCCGAGCGGTATTAACCTTTTGACAGCTAAAGACGGCTGTGGAACGCGGACGAAAACTCGAGCCACTGAAGCCACGGACGGCCACAGGCGCGCTTAACGTTTGCGTTAATTTTATGTAACAAAAAGCTTTACAAGTAACTTGACCCATTTTTTTTAATAGTTCATGATACGTACATAAATTTTGACATGACAATATTTATAAATATTTATATCAGAAGTTTCATTTTATTCATATTTTGTCTGGCTATGATTGACTGAAGTATACCTATTGCGGTGCTCTGTGAGCTAAGAGCGGCCCTCCACGCGTCATAGGGATGTGCCCATGTGCCGTTTTATTATTTAGTTGACTATATTTTGTTTTTTGTGTTGATTTTTATGTATATAGTTGTTGTCTAAATTTCATGTGACTAAATAAAATAAAAAAGTTTAATTAAATAAATTATCAATTTAATTAAACCATGTATTTGGAACCACATTTTTCATATGAATTCGAATAACCTTTATAACAACGCTCACATGACTTTCGTCTGGAGGTCTTGGGTTCGAACCCCGGCTCATACCGTAAGGTCTAGTTTTCCCTCTGGGTTGAAAAGTCTTGGGATTAGGTGCCACAGCGGACCCCGGACTCGTTTAAGGCACTAATACCCGTAAAAATGCCAGGAGGATGATGATGACGTGCGGATAGAAATGCAATTAATGTAATGTAATCGGCTTGCATTTCGATTGCCAAATAGTTTGGGGAATAGTAGGGCACTACCTAGTACCTAGTTAACTGAACATTCGTAAACATCTTATTGCAACGGTAGGTATAACTAAGGTCTAGGGGAAGGTCGGGTGAAGCGAATACCCCAGGCAAAGCGAATTCGGTCTCCTCCTCCCGACTTACTTATCCTAAGCGCACCATACGCCTATACGACATTCGGGATCCTTCGCTCAGTGAGTGGCAGGCATAGTAGGGAGCGGTTGCTGCGCGCGTCGTCGGTAACGAGTTGAAACGTGCTTTTTGGTGAAAAAAGATCGATGTTTAAAGGTATGTACATTGTATGTTATCTTGTTATGGTATTTTTCTCGAATCTTAATTGTCGATGCTTCTATTGCCCATTAAAATATATTCCGTTTACAGTGCATTTCTTTGAGAACGAAGCAACGGTTGTTTTTTGAGCGTGATTTATTTCGTAAACTGACTGATTGGGCAAAGTGGATCGGGCAAAGTGGATATCGTATATACTATAGGTAAGTTACTAAGGCTCAATTAGAAATCAAAATATTTTATTACAGATGGTATATAAATATAACAAAAAGACCAATCAGGGCTCCTGGTCAACAAAAGTTATGGATATGGCTATCAGAGCGTGCAAAGCCGGAGAACCGATAAAGAGAGAGAAGAGGGACGGCACAAAAGTATGCATTGCCATATGCCACATTGTATAGGCATTTTAAAACCGGAAATGCATCCAAACAACTTGGTCGGTTTCGTCCAGTGTCCAACGAAAACTAGGAACACGAGCTATTCGCTTATTCCAGGCCATTTTCACTTTGCCCGGGGATAAGTTTCACTTTGCCCGGCACTCTTGAGCAAAGCGAATAAAAAACTTTATTGATTTTTTGTTCAAAATTACTAAACTTGTTTAATATTAGAGGGTAATGCTGTATTTTTTTAAAGATTATTGATTAAAGACTGATTAAAGACATTTTTTTCATTTCTTCCTTGTTAAACTTTTCTGTTATGTCCAGTCAAAGGTAAAGGTGTTCACTATGCCCGGACTTCCCCTACTGCCTAACATGATCCGCGTTTATGTCGCAAAACGTTAAACAAGTATTCATACAAAAGTGTGGGTAGGACCACAGAATAAATAATTGTGCTACGCACAGAAGGTTAACTGTTAACAAATCCCCTCTTTAGGTATGCCGAACCAGCCTAAACGTGGCCATCCCTTTCTATCGCATGCAACGCTTTGAGATAACATACCGGCCGGGGCTTGTACCGGCGAGACAAAATCACGGAGTGGGCCGCCCCTGGTAGGACTTAAAAAGAAAAGGTGTGTTAAGTATCTAGGTAGACGGGGTGTAATGTCCTCAAAATGATGATCTAAACTCTAAAGTATCTAAACAAAATCGAACGTCCACAGCACATACCTAAGACCTGCAGGTTACCTACATAATTATATCCTACCTATATATAACTTCACCATTCAGTGATTTCCAATACCTGACTTCTAAGTCAACACCGGACATCACGTCATGGTAATCAGTGTGTATCCAATTCAGCCAACGGTAGCTAATCAATGGATCAAAGCAATGAGCGTGCCATGAGAACATGGGACAATGGCGGCTGAAGTCCATGGCTGTAACGCTATGGCAAATTTGATTAAATTACATTTCTCATTCATTATTGTATAGCCTTCAATCATGACGTCAATCATTTCTAAACGGCTTCAAAAAAGGAGGAGGTTATATGTTCCACTGGTTTTTTTTTTGTATGTTCGTCGATTTTTCCATAACTTATGGACCGATTTCCAAAGTTCTTTTTATAATCGAAAGAGTATACTCTTGAGGTGGTCCCATTGTCACCAAGTCAGGATCTGATGATGGGATCCCAGGGAAATTGAGGGCAACCCTAAAATTTTATAGGCACGCGTGTAGTAATTTTGGTATTTTCTCCACTTATAATAAATCTCTAAATTAAAAAAAGAATCAGCCAGTTTGAAACTAAGCTTTCTGTGGTACGAATGTTCTCAGCATCCCATGGACGGAAAAATATGAAACATTTTATATAGGTACATTATTATTCCAGCTGCAACTTAGGATAGTTATCCGACTGCGACAATTAATTTATTTTCCGTAATATACGACTTCATTTAATTCTTCATTTATTATTCTTAAAGTATATCGCCGCCACATCTGTCAGCTAAAAGAAACGTCAAAATCACAGACTAATAAGAAATACTACGGACAAAATGGCGGAATTTCTTTGCCTTTCTTTCGCCTATTAATAATTTTAATCCCGTCTACGATATACATTGACGAGACACATAGGTACCAAAAGCAAATATAAAATTAATCGATTTTGATATGCGAACTTATATGCGCAAATGTCGAATTAAGGCGTAATTTCTACAAATGGAACAACAAATTCGAACAATATAAACTTGGTTTTTTTGAATGGCACGCGCGCGCGCTCTTTGCGTATTCAGCCAAACCACGAAAACTGAAACTCGAAGTTCGTATATCTGCATTCCTGTCATTTGTTAGTGCGATAGAGATAGAGATACCCGAATATTTTCGAATTCCGAAGTTCGTGGTTTAAAAGAAAATACGGATGTCGGATAGATCTAAATTAATATTTTATGTGTGAATATGGTTAAAATTATTTGGAAATACTATTGTTGTTATTGTTTTAGTATATTTGACTAGCTTTAAGTTTAATATTGTACATCCGAAATGGGCATGCGGTTGGACTTTATTTTACCCAAAACAATTAAATGTACACAGTTCTGACAATAAAGAAATCTTATTTTGTCTTATCTTATCGAAAATAGGGATGTAGACACTAAACAAAATAATCATAATGTTGTATTATCTCGAAAAAAAACAACGCAAGAGGCTACTCGTATAGGTAATCACTAAGTTATAAGTGTATAAAGTTTGAAGAGGGGGTTTGTTGCGTCTCTTTTCCGCAAAACGCACCTTTATAATGAAACGATTGTTTTTTACTATGACGCTCGAGGATCGTGACGTCACGGTCCCTGATCGTTTTCTCACTCTAACAAGCGACATTAAAGCGGTTGTAGCTTCGTAATTTTTTGAGATATTTGAATGAGTTTTTCGTTTCTTCTTTCTTTTAAAGTGAGTCTACAGCTACACCTCTATTTGGAAGACAAGCGGAAAGAACCCATACTATCCATACTAATAATCCATACTTCCATATTAATATTATAAATGCGAAAGTGTGTCTGTCTGTCTGTTACCTCTTCACGCCTAAACCGCTGAACCGATTTAGATGAAATTTGGTATACAGATAGTTTGAGCTCCGGGGAAGGACAAAGGGTAGTTTTTATATCTGAGGGGCTGAAATTGGGGGTGGAAATTTGTATGGAGCTACTTAAACCGCTGCACCGATTTAGATGAAATTTGGTACATAAATAGTTTGAGTCCCGGGGAAGGACATATAATAGGTTTTATCCCGGAAATCATCCCCTAAGGGGGTGAAAATTTGGATGTAATCTATTTTGATGAAATTTGGTGTAGATATAGGTTTAGTCCTGGGAAAGGACATGGGATAGTTTTTACCCCAGAAATCATCCCCTAAGGGGGTGAAATTAGGGGTGAAAATTCGGATGGAACCCATTTTAATACAATTTGGTATAGAGATAGCTTGAGTCCTAAGAAAGGACATAGGATAGTTTTAATTCCGGAAATCACTCCCTAAGGGGGTGAAATGGAGGTGAAAATTTGGATGAATCCCGTTTAGATGAAATTTGGTATAAAGGTCGTATGAGTCCCGAAGAATGATATCAGATAGTTTTTATCCCCAAAATCATTCCCTAAGGGTATGAAATAGGGGGTGAAAGTTTGGATGAAATCCATGTACCTAGATGAAATTTGGTATAGAGATAATTTGAGACCCTTCGAAGGATATAAATAGTATTTGCCTCGGAAATCATCCCTTAAGATGGTAAGTAGAAGTTTGTTTGCATTATATTTTCTAAGTATAAGTTCTACGCGGTCGAAGTCGCGGGCAACAGCTAGTCTATTAATATAACTCGTGATTTTACCCTCGGAAATCGCATTTTTGGTGAAGTGGAACTGATGATGAAGGCCACAGATAACTTATGGAACTCCTCAAAGATGTAAAGTACGTCAAAGATTCTGACATGATTTCGTTGAAGTAGCAACTAATGAAGATCCTTGGGGAATCGACGGAACTCCTCAAATATTATCAGCAGCCCACAGATAGCGACTTTGGTTTTTTCTGTAATAATCAACGCATTTGCTCTCGGAAAGCAGCTCATGTGGTGAATTGGAAAGGAAATGTTGACATTTTCATTTACCTATGTGGCTTGGCGAAATACTGAATTGAAGTCGGTTTAAAGTTTGTTTTTAAAGTAAATTATATTATGATCTCTTTCTATCAGGTAGGTACCTGCCTAGTGCTGCGAGGGTTCCATTTAATTGTACGTTAATAGCTATTTATGCAACAAGAGAGCAAAGTTGCTTTTTGCTGCGAGTGTTGGTTTTAAGTCCCGAGGAAGCGAAAGATTCTAAAATTAGAATATTGAGCGTAGCGAGAGACTCAAAAGCTCATACATCAGCGAGTCCATATTAAATAAAAAAAATCATAGGGTTTTACGTAGGTATATGGCTCGTGATAATACAGGAAGAATTATAAATTCAGCGTTAGACCTGGCCCCGTAGCATGGATGGCGTTATCACGCGATAAGTTATAGGATAAGCGCGTCGTTTCATTCTATCGAACGGTGTCAGCCAGGGACGGCAGCTCTGTCCTATCACTTATCGCGTAATAAGGCCATCCATGCTACGGGGCCTGGATTTTATAAACGTCCAAACCATAATAAGCAATGCATTACCTCGGTAGGAATGCTTAGGTACTTACCTATAGGTTGGTATATTAGGTTGTTATCAAATAATTTTGCAGAAAATGGTCATAGTCAATCAACTGCAATTCGTTACCGATTCGTTCCAGATTAACCGAGTCGACATAAGGTGCGTCATTTACAATTGAAACCAGTTTCACATCCACATAGGGTAATATTTTTTTTTAACTAGGGCGGTGCCAAAAAGCGTACAGTAGACGGCAAACTTCGTGCGCAAATGACCTTGCCTGCGCAAAGGCGAATTGTACGTGCAAGCTGCCCCCCCACTTCCCCTCATTTGCGCACGAAGTTTGCCGTCTACTGTACGGTCTGCCTGATGGTAAGCATACACCATAGCCTATGGACGCATGCGATGCTAGAAGAATCACAAGCGCGTTGGCCACCCTTTATTGATTTGAGGATTTATTGTGTTCATAGACATAGTTCTCAAACACAACACATCCTCGGGAGCTCTCGTGACCTTACTCACCAATCTGTTGCAGGTGGACAATCTGTTGCTGGGAGACAATCTGTTGCTGGGGGGCAATGGTTACTCGCGTCCGTAGGAAGATTTACCCTCAGTTTCCCTGCACGTGTCCCCCGGGTGGTGCTAAAGAGTAATCAACTTCTGGCTGCTGCACTGCTCATTCTAATAGCCTCGCAGCAACATACAGTTCTAACCCACGGTAACATAAGTTTGTAAAGAGCTTTACCTATGCTATACGAATAAATAAAATCTGTTGCTGGAGGACAATCTGTTGCAGGGGGACAATCTGTTGCAGGGGGACAATCTGTTGCAGGGGGACAATCTGTTGCTGGGGGACAATCTGTTGCTTGGGGGACAATCTGTTGCTCACGTCCGCAGGATTTACCTACCACAACCCTGCATCACGTGTCTCCTGGGTGGTGCTGCTTAATAAGCGACAACACTTTCAGCGAAATAAGCGCTAAGTACCTATGGCTTACAATTTTGCGAGCTAGCTCAATGGTTATGTTTTATACAACTTACTAATAAAATAAGGGTTTATTAATATGTAGTGCATGGAGACACACTGGTAGTATATCAAACGAACCTTGCCTACGGGGATTACCAGGTTGTACGTGATGCAACACTAACTCTTTCCCAATTAGTCATAAAACATGCCGTTAAGGGTCAAATACCTCACTGACCTAAGTTGTCGCTCATTTCAACAATATTCGCCACTTAGGCACCAACTCATTGTTAAGATATTGATACTCGTAGGTATTACGAAATTCGCAACGGCTCGGCTGTGTGTTGTTCACGCATTGAATATTGAAAGATAGGTAGGTACTTCTTGTTACAGATTGCATAGTTATATAGTTACCTACTAAAAACAATTTATCTGTGAGGTGTGGTCACACAATACCTGAAATACTGTGTTTGACTATGGTTTGACCGATAGTCAAATTAGTCCAGTTATTTTATCGATAACTACTTAGTATGGAAAAAATACAAACTTGGAAATAATCTGTGTACATATCTATGAATCCTATTATTATTATTATCACTGCGACCATTGCTGATCTATTGTGATCGCCACTATTACTACAAGCTACTATTCTTGGTCAAGTCCTGCAAACTCGAAGAATTGCAGGATTCTGTTGAACTCAAGGAATTTAATGTCCTCCGGGCACATGATGTAACTCTCGTGTAGCCGTAACTCCATTCTGGGCAAACGCCCAGAATGGACTTACGGCTGCGCATAAGGGAAGGGCAATCGGTTAGGATGCGTGTAGGCGTCTCCTCTGCTTCAAGGCCGAGTCTGCACTGCCTTGTGTCAAACAGTCCTATCGTTTGCATGTGCTTGTTTAGCCAACACTCCCCTGTACGCACCCTTACCAGCATGCGTAGACGGTTCCTGCTTAGCGCCAAGGCATCAGAAACCGCCTTTGGAATGTTTCAGTTCTGGGATAGCTCTCTAGGCTTGATTTTTCTTGTAGATTGGTCTTGCAGAAACGATAGGTCTTTAGAGTGAGCTTGGTCAAACTTTTGGGGATACCACAGAACCCCCGCTCGTGCAAGCTCATCAGCCTTCTCGTTCCCCTCGATAGCTGCATGCCCTGGGACCCAACGTAAAATTACCTTCTTTTTAGCGCCCAGGTCATTTAAAAATTCTCGGCAGTTCTCGACGAGCCTCGACGTTGTGACGTTAGAGGTTCGTGCCAAGAGAGCCGCCTGGCTATCCGAGTGGATATAAATAGTACGACTGAGGTAGGTGCTTTGCAGATTTGTTGTCGTACATTCTAGGATGACGTATACCTCTGCCTGGAATATAGAAGCTGGCTTACCCATGTTCTAGCTGATCACTGTCTTGGGCGCTTCTCCATATATTCCGCAGGCTACCTCCGATCCGGATTTGGAGGCATCAGGCAAGCTTTAGGCTGCTTGGTTTCCAATCTATGAGGCCGTTTAACCAGTCCTCTCTCCATAGGAGTTCCACAGAATAATTAATCTGCGTACAGTGTTTTGGGGGTATTCTGTCTAGAGACATCCCTAAAACAGGAATATCGTATACTGAGTCATTGAGTATTCTCAAGGCTGAGGATAGCGGGGTTCCCTCTCCTTGTAGTCCCTATTCTGAGCATGCTGGACTTCGCCTCCTTTTCCAGATGTAAGTAGGTACCTAAATAACGAATATAATTATCATCATTTAAGTAATTACCTAGAGACAAAAATACAACAAAATAGGTATCGGACACCAAACAACCGATACCTAACTTAATTAGCTGTTAAAAGGTCGGAAAAAATATTCATAAATATTTGAATCTTTATTTTTGTAGGTATAAGACATTTATCGAACGAGGGAATTTAGTGCTATGCTGAAGCATTGGGCCGAAAATCGTTCGTATGTCCGGTGTCTGTCCAGATGTCCGTCTGTCCGTCTGTCCGTTTGTTCTCCTCTACAGGTCGCATTTCTCAACAGATTCTCGTGAAATTTTGTGAGCAGGTTCGTTAATTATATCGTTTTTTTTGTAGTCACTTTTTATAAAAAAAAAAACTTTTTCGCTCCGTCCGTTCCGGCTCGCGAGTTCTACAGCTCACGAGCTACTAGTTTTAGAATTTATTATTTATTTTTGTTAATTTATATTTGCTCAACATTCAAGGTAAATCATACAAAAAACATTCATCATTTATTTAAATCTATTAAAATTACTTCTGGGTGGAAAGATTCTTGGATTCGTGAATAAAGTATTTTAGAATAACTTTTAAAATGAAATTTATAAAAAACACGCTATTATAAATAAATATTTAATGTTTTATCAAAACATATTTTTCCTGGAATAAATCAGCAACTTTTTATGAAACGACAAAAACGCTCTGTTAGTGTTAGTATTGAAGTTTTTGGGGAACACATACTGCTGGCGTCATTGTTTTCTGTGGTCAAACAACGTCCTTTTTAACCGACTTCAAAAAAGGAGGAGGTTATATGTTCCACTGAATTAATTTTTTTTGTATGTTCACCAAGTTCAAAAAAAGCGGCCAAGTGCGAGTCGGACTCGCATATGAAGGGTTCCGTAAAATAAATTGCTCTCGTTCAAACCAATTTTCGGTGGAATTTTGCATGGTAATGTACATCATATATTTTTTTTAGTTTTATCATTTTCTTATTTTAGAAGTTACAGGGGGAGGACACACATTTTACCACTTTGGAAGTGTCTCTCGCGCAAACTATTCAGTTTAGAAAAAAATGATATTAGAAACCGCAATATCATTTTTGAAGACCTATCCATAGACACGTATGGGTTTGATGTAAAAAAAAAAAATTGAGATTCAGTAGTGTATTGCCCCCCCAAAATTTATTGTTTTTTTTCTATTTTTGTATGAGAACATTAATGCGGTTCACAGAATACATCTAATTACCAAGTTTCAATAGTATAGTTCTTATAGTTTCCGAAAAAAGTGACTGTGACATACGGACGGACAGACAGACAGACAGACAGACATGACGAATCTATAAAGGTTCCGTTTTTTGCCATTTGGCTACGGAACCCTAAAAAGGAGGAGGTTATATGTTCCACTAAATGTATTTTTTTATGTATGTTCACCAAGTCACGATCTGATGATGGGATCCCAGGGAAATTGAGTGTAACCCTCAAATTTTATAAGCACGCGTATAATAATTTTGGTATTTTCTATTATAACTCGTGTATTTACCCTCGGAAATCGCAATTCCGTTGAAGTAGCAACTAATGAAGTGTTAATCCTGAGATCCTTGAGGAATCGACGGAACTCCTCAAATATTATCAGCCCACACATAGCGACTTACTTAAGTTTTTTTCTGTAATAATCAACGCATTTGCTCTCGGAGAGCAGTTCATGTGGTAAATTAGAAAGGAAATGTGGTAATTTACATGTACCTATGTGGCTGGGCGAGGTATTGAATTGAAGTGGTTTAAACTTTGTTTTTAAAGTAAATTATTTCAAGTTCAAAATCAAACACGAGCTAGCGAATGGATTCTATGTGTTTCGAAAATAGAATTCAGAGCTAAGCGAGTGGTTCAAAAATAGAATTCTGAGCGTAGCGAGTGTTGCAACACACGAGACGTCAAAATAACTGCATCCATGTGTAACACAAATCTTTTCACCTCACTAAAGCGAGGAAAATACTACATAAGAAAATGATAACAAAAAAATACAAAAAGAAGCATTAAAAAAGAAAGAAAAAATAAAATACTTAAGCCATAAAAAAAGAAAAAACATTAAATAAACATAACAAAAGAAAAAAAGAAAAATTGAAAAAGTTACATAAAAAAATAAAAAAAACGTTTGTAAAAAGAAGTAAAATAAATTAAAAAGAAAAGATGAAAACAAACGGATACAAAAAACATTAAACAAACATAAAAAAATAAAAAGTAAACATTTAAAAGA
The DNA here is from genome assembly GCA_963854355.1 of Epinotia brunnichana. Lineage (NCBI taxonomy): Eukaryota > Metazoa > Arthropoda > Insecta > Lepidoptera > Tortricidae > Epinotia > Epinotia brunnichana. The sequence continues at coordinate 19,462,340 of OY977936.1, read as the reverse complement.
CGAAAAAACATTTAATAAAGAAGAAAAAAAACATTAAATACTTAAACATTTAAAAAAAACGTAAAAAAAACTGATGGTCGAAAATTGTCCTGTCTGGACTGGCCGTTACATATTATTTTATGTTTAAAAAAGTAACTAGTTATAAATTCGGATTTCAAATATTCTGTGCACTCTTGTGGATAAAATGCAGTTTTGTAAAAAAAGGCTTTCCGAGCTAGTGAGGTGAAAAAATCTTTAAAACCTAGCAAAAATAACACAAGGCTTGATATTCCGAGTATTTTCGTAAGTTTTGTATGTTGGTAGATTAATAGTAAATTACATCAGAGGCCGGGAAAACACCGTATCTCTATACCTACTTGGCCGGAAATCCGTCTTCACGCCGAGGCATGTATAGTGCTTTTCTCAAACATGCAATGAAATAAATAAATAAAAATCCTCAAATTAAACTAATTTTTATGGCTGAATGCCGTGATGATGTGCCACAAATATTGGAATGAAAATTAAAAAGTTACTTTGCACGCCTAGGCCTGAAAAGTTGTATGAAATCCCATTTCAGGCCGCCTCGAAATGATGCGCCCAAAAAAGGATTCTTCCGAGTCCATATATATTATATACTAGCTGTTGCCCGCGACTTCGTCCGCGTATAACATGTTATCGTCTAAATGTTTGTTAAAGGAGTGAATTAAAAAAAACATTGAAATTAATTTTGTACCTAGTCTTTTAGAAAACAATCTAAAACCGAAGTTACAAATCTCTTACTTTCAAAATCTCTTGCTCTCTATACAAACTAAGAACCCTCTCTGAACCCTCATAGTAAACAGTCTGAAACCGTAGTTACAAATTTCTGACTTTAAAAATGTCTTGCTCTCTATACAAAGTTCGAACCCCCTTTTAACCTTCTTAGGCGATGAATTAAAAAAACGCTGAAATAAGTTTTGAAGTATTTTAGCAAACAGTCTAAAACCGAAGTTACAAATCCCTTACTTTAAAAATATCTTGCTCTCCATACAAACTTTGAACACCCTTATAATCCCCTTTAGTGGATATATTTCAAAAAATGCTAAAAAAAGTTTTGTAGTTTAAACAGGCTAAGATCGAAGTTACAAATATCATACTTTAAAATTTTCTTGCTCTCCAATCTCTCCATACAAACTTTGAACGCTTTTCAGGGAAAAATTAAAAATAAAACGCTGAAATAAGTTTTGAAGTATTTTAGCAAACAGTCTAAAACCGAAGTTACAAATCCCTTACTTTAAAAATATCTTGCTCTCCATACAAACTTTGAACACCCTTATAATCCCCTTTAGGGGATATATTTCAAAAAATGCTAAAAAAAGTTTTGTAGTTTAAACAGGCTAAGATCGAAGTTACAAATATCATACTTTAAAATTTTCTTGCTCTCCAATCTCTCCATACAAACTTTGAACGCTTTTCAGGGAAAAATTAAAAATAAAACACTCGGTTTTTTTATTGTAATAGGTAAGTATTTTTTCTACAAACTATCTAGTCTCTAGCTAAAAAAAAGTGTTTCCGATACGAACCTTGCACCCCTTTTTAACCCCTTAAGGGGTGAAATTTTCCAAAACGCTGGCAGTAGGTATTTTTTTTGTATTTTAATAAGTAGGTACTTAATCTTTCTACAGAGTTTTAAGTTTCTACCTAAAAAAAAGTTTTCCTATACAAACATTGCACCTCTATATCCCCCTCTTAGCGGCTGGAAACTTTCAAACCACTGAAAGTAATTAACCTATATATCTGTATTCTAATAAATAATCTTTCTACACAATTTCAAGTCTCTAGCTCAAAAAATACTTTTCCTCCATACAAATTTTCACCTGTTTTAATCATCCTTAGAGCTGGAATTTTCCAAAACGCTGAAAGTTCTTTATTTGTAATGTAATAAGTAATCTTTCAACAAAGGTTTGTCGCTTGCTAAAAAAATATATTGACAAACGTTGCACCCCCTTATACACCCCTAAGGGGTGGAATTTTCTAAAACGCTGAAAGTATTTTATTTTATTTTATTATGTAATCTTTTTAAAAAGGTTTGAGATTCTAGCTCAAAAAAATCCCCTTTACGAACATTGTACCTCTTTTTCATACACTTAGGGGTGGAATTTTCCAAAACGCTGTTTTTTTATTTGTATTGTAATAAGTAATATTTCTACAAACTTTTAAGCTTCTATTATTTATTATCTATTATTAAAAACATTCTATCTCAAAAAGAAGTTTCGCTCATACAAACTTTGCAACCCTTTTTAACCCCCTAAGAGGCTGAATTTTCCAAAACGCTGACAGTACTTTATTTGTATTCTAATAAGTAAGCTTTCTACAACGTATTGAGTCTCTTGCTATAATAATAAAGTTTCCCATATACAAAATTTGTACCCCTTGTTTATCCCCTCAGGGGCAGAATTTTCCTAAACGTTGAAAGTATTTTATTTGTATTCTAATAAGTAATATTTATACAACATTTTAAGTCTCTACTCTAGCTCAAAAAATAAAGTTTCCCCCATACAAACTTTGCAAATAGGGATTTGACCCCTTTAGGGGTAGAATTTCCAAAAATCCCTTCTTATCCGTTGCCTACGTTGTAAAAGGTAGTTCTGGTGTTAATTTCAACTCCCTAGCCCCAGTAGTTTCGGCTGTGCGTTGATGAGTGAGTGGGTGAGTCAGTCAGGATATGTAGGTATAGATAGATAGAAGATGACGAAAATCCCATTCAAATATCTCAAAACCGTTTTAATGTCGCTTGTTAGAGTGAGAAAACGATCGGGGACTGTGACGTCAAGATCCTCGAGCGTCATAGTAAAAAACAATCGTTAATGTACCATAGCGAACTATTCATCAGCATATAAACCCTAGAGGTTTCCGCTGGTGAAAAAATGTATACCAAAATGTACTACTCAGATTATATTGGTCAATAAATTAAAAAAAAAAAAAAAAAAAAAAAACATATGAAGGTGCGTTTTGTGGAAAAGGGACAGAACATAAAACTTTGGAACTTAGTGATTACTGATTACCTATACATATAACCTCTTGCATTGATGTTTTCTCTATTATCCTTTTTTCGAAAAAATACATTATGATTATTTTATTTAGTGCCTACCTACAGCCGGGTCCGCTGCACCAATGTTTTCCATGTTTTTAAACATCTAACATGTTTTCCGTAGGTTCGGCAAACAAATTGGGTTTTGTTTTGATTGGCATAATATGTTTGACGTTTAAAAACCACGAAAACATGGCGTAACGGACGCGGCTTATACGGGGTGTAGTTTTGATTCCTGAGCTATAACCATGAACTTCAGGATTCGAAAATATTCGGGTATCTCTATCTCTATCACTATCAATACTCGAGTGACAGGGATGCAGTTATATGACCTTCGAGTTTCGGTTTTCGTGGTAGCGCCGCAGGCACTTTGGCAGAATGTGCAAAGAGCGCGTGCCATTGCCATTCAAAAAAAAACAAATTCGTGTTAATTATATTGTTCAAATTTGTTGATTACATTTATTGAAATTAATCCATAATGCGACATTTGCGCATATAAGTTCTCATATCACAATCGAATATTTTTTTATGATTTAATTTTTGGCATGTGTATCGTAAAGGTCTATCGTAGACTGGATTTAAATTATTAATAAGTGAAAGGCAAAGAAATTCCGCCATATTGACGAAAATTTGACGTTTCTTATAGCTGACAGTTGGAGCAGCGTTTGATTTCAATAAAAATAAATGAAAAATTAAATGAAGTCGTATATTTCGGAAAATTAATTAATTGTCGCAGTCGGATAAAAACTATCCTAAGTTGCAGCTAGAATAATAATGTACCTATATAAAATGTTTCATATTTTTCCGTTCATGGGATGCTGAGAACATTCGAACCACACAAAGCTTAGTTTCAAACTGGCTGATTCTTTTTTTAATTTAGAGATTTATTATAAGTGGAGATAAGGAACGTAAAGAGAATATTTCATTGCATGTTTGAGAAAAATATTTTTTTTTACTGTTATACATTTTTAGGGTTCCGTACTCAAAGAGTAAAACGGGACCCTATTACTGAGACTTCGCTGTCCGTCCGTCTGTCTGTCACCAGGCTGTATCTCAAGAATCGTAATAGCTAGAGAGTTGAAATGTTCACAGATTATGTATTTCTGTTGCCGCTATAACAACAAATACTAAAAAAAAAAATTTTTTTTAAGGGGGGTCCCATACAAGAGACGTGATTTTTTTGCCGTTTTTATAGATAATGGTACGGAACCCTTCGTGCGCGAGTCCAACTCGTTTATAGTTACTTACATACATACTTATACGCTTAAGCGGGGTAAACCCCTAAAGGGTGCGCCGCCCAAAATTCCTAACCAGTATACTTACATAGGGCGCACCGCCCTAGCACTCTACGGGCTTGTTTATCTTATATAGGCGACGTACGTGCTGTCTGGCGTTGGCGACCATGCAAACTGTCGACTCTCTAGACCGTCGACCCTCTCGTACCTATCTAGAAAAAAAACGAATAAATGGATTGATAGTATTGACCCTCCTTGTCAACGCAAAGAAGTATTTATCTAAAGACGCCCGCCCTAACCGGTAAGTTGACCTTAAAAACACATAATGTTTACAATACCAAGTTTTTGTTTCGTGCTACTTAATTGATATGGGTACCATTCGTTAGTATCTCTTAGTAGTCTGTGTGGGTACCTACCCACTACTACTGTAGCTCTGAATAATGATAATGATCTCGTAAACAAATAACTTCCTCAATCTGCCTCATTATAATGCGAATAGTTTTTTTTATGACTTGCTTAGAATACCCTTCATAACAAGGACCTTAAGAGATGAAAGATATCTCAATAGAGGAAGTTTGTACATATTGCAATTAAATTGTAAATATTCCCTTGGTATTTACTTATTTTTTTAAAGCCTGTAGGTACATAGTCCATATACTCGTAGTAGCTACCTATCTAGACTTAATTGTTTGCTGCGGTTGACTGGCAGAGAATGAAAACAAAAATATATGATTTAATATGTTTGTCTATAGTGTGACACAATTTAAAAACGTAGGTATGTACCTGTTTGGCTCTTTAACCAACATGTAACGTTCTTTTGTTTTTCAGTCCGCCTACATTAATCAAGCAGCTTGGATAATAAGTGATTTGGTCGATCGAAAGCAACACGACCTGTGCCTCTTTAGTGTAAGTGTAACCATTGGGTCGCAATGATATCATCACTAAAATGTTGGTAAATAGCTAGAATCAAGCGGTGCATTGTTAATTCAACGGAAGATTGTACCTGATGCACACATAGGAACATTAATTTAAAGCGATGAATCGCATCGGTCAGGTGCTCTGCAATAGACAATGGCTGGCTGCTCGCTTATCTTACGTTTTCTCGCGTTTCATACTTGCTAAGTAGTAAGGAACGGACGAACGATTTAATTTCCAATTGATTGATTTTGATTATGCTGATAAACTACACCCGCTACCTACTAAGATCCAATCTTATAATGCACAAGACGCAGTATCGAGGCAAAGCTACGCAAAAAAAACACTAAATAGAAGTAAGCAATTTCCTTGCAGCGCTAACTGTATCACTCAAACGATGTACTAAAATAAAAGTTAGCCGTCGTAACGCCGATAATTTAAGTGTGCTACCAGCCTTACTAGCAAAAAGGTGCGCGCTATTCTCCGGCTTGGCAATTGGCGGACAATGGGCCCGGCATTCAGCGCCGCTCCGCCGCGTCGCCCGCATGCCCACGTCGCGCCGCCTGCTCCCGCCGCGCTGGCTGCGCGGCCGCCGCTCGCCTCGGCCAGACGACGATGATGCCCGCGCCGGCACCTGGAGCCCGCGACCCAACAACATGGACCGCCCGCGCCTATCCCGCGTCCTCAGCTCTCCGCCCCTTCAGAACCAGCCGCAAGACGAAGAAACACTCGAGAGAGCCTTTCCATCCATGGGGCATTTGGAGTATGTCTCGTATGGCTCCTCGCCACCTGCAGAGAGCGCCCCTAATATGTACGACAGCTTCGAAGAACCCCCGCTCGACCTAACTGCGCATATCTGTGTGGATTCACTACGTCAGAGCGCACATGAGCAAATGAGAGCCGTCGGCGGTCGATTGAGGCTGCTAGACGAACTGGAATCGGGGGTCATTACCACAGAGACGGCGGTTGATACATTTTCTTCTTCGACCGAGGCAGAGAAAAATGTATGTCTGTTTTGGGCGGCGTTCCTTAAACTCTCTCAACTCCTACCAATTCTTGTGGAGGCGGGGGCGGACCCGGTTTACTGCGACCCGCTTGGTCTTTCACCGTTGCATGTGGCAGCCTTCAGCGGCTCCATGGAATGTGCAAATTTCTTACTTTCTCGCGGGGTGGATCCTAATTACATGCCACGGTGCTTCGCGCCACTCCACTGTGGGGCATTCGGGGACTCAGTGCAAGTGGCTAATTTACTAATCAGCCGAGGTGCGTCAGTCCATGCCGCGGTCAAGTACGTCAATTGTGAAGGTGGTTTACTTCATTGTGCAGTTCGGGCTAATTCCGTTGAGTGTCTTAAGCTGTTTATTTCACACGGCGTCGACGTCAATCTGATTGAGCCTGGCGGTACAAATGCAATTCACCTTGCCGCTGATTTGGGTATGATTCAATGCCTCGCGATCTTGCTAGAAACTCCAGGAGCAGATCCGAAAGTTAGAACAAGAGTGGGGGATAGGGAATCGACTGCTCTACATCTAGCGGCAGATGGCGGTTTTGTTGAATGCGTCGACTTGTTACTCACAAAAGGCGCTGATGCCAGTTTGAAGAATCACAGAGGGTTTACGGCTTTGCACTTAGCGGCGCGCGCAGCTAGTTTGGAATCTGTTGAAGTGCTATTAAGACAGGGTAAGGCTGACCCAAATGCTAATGATTTCGATAACCGAACTCCGCTTCACGCCGCGATCGGAAAATCTGACTCGGCTTGTGACATTATCGAGACTTTAATTAGCTGGGGTGCTAATGTCAACAAGAAAGACGAGTATGGGTTTACGCCGCTGCACCTCGCGGCTCTAGATGGGCTCTCGTCCTGTGTTGAGACACTTATCTATCACGGCGCTGACGTCACGACGAGGTCTAAAAAAGGAAACTCCGCTCTCAACGTAATAGCCCGCAAGACCCCCGCGTCATTAGCTATGATCACGCGTAAGCTTGATTGCGCTATCACTCTGCACCACTCTCAGACTACAAACAGAGAAGTAGAGCTCGAGCTTGACTTTCGCAGTATCTTACAACATTGCTACCCACGAGAGATCAGTTATCTGAATACATTTGTAGACGAAGGACAAAAGGAAGTGTTACTCCATCCGCTATGTTCTGCTTTCCTGTACATCAAGTGGGAGAAAATACGCAAATATTACGTTGCTAGATTATTTCTCAGTTTCATATTCGTCCTGTGCCTAACGCTATATGTTTTGACGGCACTTGCGCATAACTGCTACAATGGTAGTAAAGACATGGAGGAAACTATACAAGAACAAGAATTGTGTCAGAAGCAGTCTATTCTGGGAGATTTATTAAGAAAAAATCCCTTTGTCATTGAAATGCAATGGTGGGTGTTGGCCGGAATTACGATTTTTGAGATTTTCAGAAAGGTTTACGGTATAGCAGGTTACTCTACAATCAGGCAATACCTCATGCAATCAGAGAATATAATAGAGTGGTTTGTGATCATAAGCGTGTTTCTGATATCTTATATCTACACAAATATAACGTACACTTGGCAGAACCACGTTGGCGCGTTTGCCGTGCTCGCCGGATGGACAAATTTGATGATGATGATAGGCCAACTACCAGTGTTTGGTACCTATGTGGCAATGTATCAAAAAGTCCAGAAAGAATTTGCAAAGCTACTAATGGCTTACTCTTGCATTCTAATTGGTTTCACCATAAGTTTCTGTGTCATTTTCCCAGACTCATCTTCTTTCGCTAATCCATTTATGGGTTTTATTACCGTTTTGACGATGATGATTGGAGAGCTTAATTTAGATTTATTACTAAACGAGCCAGATGGCAATGATCCTCCCCTGTTTTTAGAATTTTCTGCGCAAATAACATATGTGATGTTCCTTCTATTCGTCACCGTCGTGCTCATGAACCTATTAGTGGGTATAGCGGTGCACGACATTCAAGGTTTGAGGAAGACGGCGGGGCTCTCGAAGCTTGTCCGACAAACAAAATTAATATCTTACATGGAACTGGCCTTGTTTAACGGTTATCTACCTAAATGCTTGTTGAAAATACTCCACTCGTCAGCTCTTGTATCGCCACAGGCTTATAGAGTTGTATTAAGCGTTAAACCTTTGAACCCTAGCGAGAAAAGGCTTCCAAGGGATATAATGACTGCGGCATATGATATTGCCAAAATGAGAAAACAGTATGGGCATACAATATCTTCAAATGGTTCAACTACAGGAGCGTATTCGTGCTTCAAACAGTACGAAAACAACAATGATTCAAGTTACCGGGAATACGGGTACTCGTCGGGATATTCAGGTTTGGGTAGTCTCCAGTTGAGACTGGACGAAACTTCAGAGAATGTTCGCCAGCTGACGCAGGAAGTTCGTGAGCTGAAGAAATTGATCAGTGCCCAGCAACTGGTCATCCAGCAAGCGCTGGCCGGCACGGTGGACGCCCGCTGATGATATAATGGCGCGCCACCGTTTAGTTTCAATGCCATCGGTACACAAGTCAATAAACTATCGCATTGTCGTATTGTTACTCTCGTTAGACGGGCTTGGACTTAATATTTAGAAGTGATATTTTTATTTTAGGAATAGTTTTAAGTGTATATTTATGAACCAGTCGACATCAAATTTATTAGTATCATCTAAGTATTCAATAATATTTGGATATATACTTACAAAATGTTCATATTACTGAGTATTTTTACCGTGCTGATGTTTTTGATGACGATTGTAAAGAACACTGTGATTGTAGGTAGTGCACCATTAATAAAATTGTGACGATCATGACAATAAAATTTTTCACATTCTAAAAACTTTTTTTTGTAATGTTAATGGCACTGGGTGACTAACCACTATTGAAAACGATTACCAGTAGGGTACGATCATTCAATCCAATATATATAGGTAGGTATTGTAACTATTACGTTGTAGTTCTTAACAAGAGATAAACGATTTAGACCGACAGTACAACAGTAGACTTCTAAAATCATAGATGATTTTGTGTTAGAACAATAACTACTTATAGGTACTATAGGACTAGACTTAACTGACACGGATCGTCAAAGGTTAGCGGACCTGCCTAGCTAGCACACTAGGTTTTATGTCGGCGAAAATGTACTGAAACGTCACGTAAAACGCGACATAAAGCCTAGTGTGCTAGCCCCCCTGGCGTCAGTAGGTAGGTACATTGCTTCTTATGACTTAATATAAATTAATTATTGCTATTTTTTTTCAAACATCCCGTTCGGTTAAATAATCCTTAACTTTATAATAAGATTTCTGAGTCAATATATCTTATATTTGTTGTTATATCTTTAATTATCTTTTTAAATTTAAAGTCTGGTAGGTATTTACTTAATGTGACTCGGCATTTTGTTGTAAAAATGTATTGACTCTCCAATAAATGATTTTCTAGCTTTTGCTAATCGCAACCGATGCACATAGAGGGACTCCCTCACACATACACACATGTGTGACAAAGATGTAAGAATAGAGAATGTTTGAAACAAAATAGTGGGAACGAGATAGGTACCTACCTACAATGTCAAATCTTCTGTCCCTCAGCGCGTAGATACCTATAGGCTGTTTTTGTTTGTCACCACTGCACCTGTCAAAATATTGTACTGAAGACTGAAACTGATGTCACGGATATAATACGACTAAAGTATTTAGACATGAGATGTCAAGGATGTATTAGAGTCTTCTGATCCTTCTTAATTTAGTCAGGTTATCTGGGGGCACGGTAGTGCCCCCACCAAGTTGAGCAAAACAAAGAGGCACGGCCGTACCATCCTTTTCTCGAAGCCAATCAGGCCATTTTTAACATCCTGTAATTTTGTGCTGGCTAAAGCTAGAACCCTGAATTTTCTGGAACATGTAGGGCATAATATGGCTAACTTATAATATCAATAACATTAAATTTGAACTTTTAGTTTAAGAACTATTGTCCGTCAAAGTTCGTTAGTTTTGTCACTGACATACTCACTCACTTATATACTGACTAGCTGTTGCCCGCGACTTCGTCCGCGTAGAACTTTTTATCGTCTTAGAAAATGATTTCTCTCAATACAAAATTTGAACCCTCTTTTAGGGGATAATTAAAAAAAAAGTTGATGTTCATTTTCTAGTTTGTGAACAAACAGTCTAAAACCAAAGTTAAAAATCTCATACTTTAAAAATGCCTTGAAATACTCAAACTTTGAACCAATTTTAACACTCTTAGGGGATGAATTTGGAAAAACTCTGAAATCAGTTTTGTACGTACAAGAAACGTACAGAATAAGACCGAAGTTAAAAATCTTTTACTCACACTTTAAAATTTTATTGCTCGCCATTTAAAATTTGAACCCCCTTTTAAACCCCCTTAGAGGTTGAATTTTTCTAATCGCTGAAAGAACTTTTTTCGTAAACTTTTAAGTCTCTAGCTCAAAAAAAGTGTTGCCCATACAAAGCTTTCTTAACCCCCTTAGGGGTGGAATTTTCTAAAACTCTGAAAGTACTTTATTATTAATTTTAATAAGTAACATTTTGAATAGTTTTAAGTCTAGTAAAAAAAAAAGTTTTTCCCACACAACACTGGCTACCCTTCTTAAGGATCTTAAGGATCCCCTTAGGGATGGAGTTTTCTAAAACGCTGAAAGTTCTTTTTTAGTATTCTAATAAGTAATCTTTTTGCAAAGTTTTAAGTCTAACTCAAAAAAAAGTGTTGCCCATGCAAAGCTTGCTCTCCTTTTTAACCCTATTAGGGGTGGAATTTTCTAAAACGATTGTGTTCTTTTTTTGTATTTTAATAAGTAATCTTTCTACAAAGTTTCAAGTCTCTAACTCAAAAACATAAACTTTCCCTGATAAAAACTTTGCACCCCTTTTTATCCCCCTTAGGGATAGATTTTTTCAAAACGCTGAAAGTCTTTTTTTTTTATTTTTATAAGTAATCTTTCTACAAAGTTTTAAGTGTCTAGCTCAGAAAAAGTGTTCCCCATACAAACCTTGCACCCTTTTTTAACCCCCTTAGGGAATGATTTTTGTAAAACGCCGAATGTAGTATTTTTCATGTTCTAATAAGTAATTTTTCGTCAAAATTTTAAGTCTCTATTAAAAAAAAATATGTTTTTCCCATACAAACTTTGCACCCTATTTTACCCCCTTAGGGGTGAAATTTTCCAAAACGCTGAAAGTACTTTCTTTGTATTTAAATAATCTTTCTACAAAGTTTTAGGACTCTAGCTAAAAAAAATAGTTTCCCACATACAAACTTTGCACCCCTATTTTAGCCCCCTATTTTTAGGGGTAGAATTTTCTAAAACGCTGAAAGTACTTAATTTGTATTCTGATGACTAATCTTTCTACAAAGTTTTAAGTCTCTATTTAAAAAAAATATTGTTTCCCCCATACAAAATTTGCACCCCTATTTTACCCCCTTTGGGGGTAGATTTTTTTAAAACACTGAATCTAGGTACTTTATTTGAATTCTAATGAATAATTTCTCTACAAAGTTTTAAGTCTCTATTTAAAAAAAATGTAGTTTTTCTCATACAAACTTTGCACTCTATTTTACCCCTTTAGGGGTAGAATTTTCTAAAACCCTGAAAGTTCTTTATTTGTATTCTAATGACTGATCTTTCTACAAAGTTTTAAGACTCTATTTAAAAAAAAATGTTTCCCCCATACAAACCTTGCACCCCTATTTTACCCCCGTAGGGGTGGAATTTTTCAAAACGCTGAAAGTGTTTCATTTGTATTCTAATAACTAATTTTTCTACAAAGTTTAAGTCTATAGCTCAAAAAAAAGGTTCTCCCATACAAACTTTGCACCCCCATTATACCCCCTTAGGGGTAGAATTTTCAAAAATTCTTTTTATCCCTAGCCCACGTTATAAAAGCAACATACTGTGCAAAAATCAACTCTCTAAGATTAGTAGTTTCGGCTGTGCGTTGATGAGTGAGTGAGTGAGTGATTGAGTGAATAAGTCAGTCAGGACATAGGCATTTATTATGTATAAATAGATAGAAGATAATGAAACTCCCATTCAAATATCTCAAAAAATTATGAAGCTACATCCGTTTTAATGTCGCTTGTTAGAGTGAGAAAACGATGAGGGACTGTGACGTCAATATACTCGAGCGTCATAGTAAAAAACAATCGTTTCATATGAAGGTGCGTTTTGCGGAAAAGGGACAGAACATACCCCCTCTTAAAACTTTGGACTCTTATAACTTAAGCATTACCTATATAACCTCTTGCTTTGTTTTTTTCTCCATTTGACTATATTTATTTTAAATTATTTTTCGAGAAAATACATTATGATTATTTACCATATTTTCGATTCCTGAGCTATAACCACGAACTTCGGAATTCGAAAATATTCGGGTATCTCTATCTCTATCGCACTAACCATACTCGAGTAACAGGGATGCAAATATATGAACATTGAGTATCGGTTTTCGTGGTAGCGCCGCAGGTACTTTGGCTGAATGCGCCGAGCGCGTGCCATTGTCATTAAAAAAAAACAAATTCGTGTTAATTATATTGTTCAAATTTGTTGATTTCATTTATTGAAATTACGACATAAAACGACATTTGCGCATATAAGTTCTCATATCAGAATCGAATATTTTTTTATGGTTTATATTTTAGCATTTGTCTCGTAAAGGTCTATCGTAGACGGGATTTAAATTATTAATAAGTGAAAGGCAAAGCAATTCCGCCATTTTGACGAAAATTTGACGGTTCTTATAGCAGACAGTTGGAGCAGCGTTTGATTTCAATAAAAATAAATGAAAAATTAAATGAAGTCGTATATTTCGGAAAATTAATTAACTGTCGCAGTCGGATAAAAACTATCCTAAGTTGCAGCTAGAATAATAATGTACCTATATAAAATGTTTCATATTTTTCCGTTCATGGGATGCTGAGAACATTCGAACCGCGCAAAGCTTAGTTTCAAACTGGCTGATTCTTTTTTTAATTTAGAGATTTATTATAAGTGGAGATAATGATCAACATAATTCTAAGGTACGTCGAGCAGACCCACAATCTCCAAATTTCAAACGTATTTAGTTTTTTAGCCTTTTCATTCATAAAAAACCTAAAAATATAGCAATTTCAGTCACATTTCAGAGATATAAAGTAACTTTGTAATCGCATGTATTTGTATAAGATTACAAACTTACTTATGCAGTTTTTATATCTCCGAAACGTGACTAAAATTGCAATATTTTTAGGTTTTTTATGAATTATTTTTGTTCGTAGCTCGTAGCCGATCCCGTGGTTGTTCTGCTAAGTAGCGGAAAGCGCCTACAATACGCCGTAGGCGCCCGCTAGCACCAGGTACATATTACTTATATGCTGGCCAGGCCATACACGTTACGGTTTACCGGAGAGGTCGACCTGTGCAGGCGTGTATGCCGACCGACCTGTGCAGTTTTTTTGTCCTGCGCAGGCGACCGGAGCAAATTCGAAAATCGATTTTGCTCCGGTCGCGCTACGGTACACCGGAACGTCACCATACACGCTGCCTGACGTGTGCGGTGGAACGTAACGTGTATGGCCAGCATAATACTGTTCTGTGCCGCTAGGCGGGTTCCTGGCAGCAGTGAAAGTGTTAGACTAATAAGAAATCACTAATAAAAATGTAGGTACCTAGTTATATACTTCGTTTTCTTTGAATAATATTTTACACTAAACATTTTTGAAATGTTAACTTACCTACAGCTTGCTTTTCGAGTGTTTCACTTCAATCCTATACTATTAAACGAGCAATATTTGTATATATATATATTTGCAATCACGTTCTCGGAAACGGCTCTAACGATTTCGATGAAATTTGGAATGTAGGGGTTTACGGGGACGAGAAATCGATCTAGCTAGGTCTCATTTCTGGGAAAATTAGTTTTCTCCGTATTTTTAAACTCGGTCGCCCAGGGACTAACATATAAATTCAATAATATATTACTGAACACAACAAAATACCAAAATCATCAAATAACGAAAATGCACCGTAAAAATAGGTTCTGCCATTTATAGAAAATAGTGCAGTGCATTAAATACTTATTCGTCGATATCGTAGTCGATATTTCCTTCGGTTGGGTAAGGTTGACGGTCTTTCGTCGGTGATACGGTCAGCGGTGGACGCCTTGCTTCTTAAAGCTCTGGAAGCCCGAGCTTAAGCGGAGCTTCTGACGCTGATTGCATTATTGACGACTGACCAAACTACCGAACAACGTCGCTTTATAAGCAAAGTTTACACTGGCGAAATCATCTTGTGGAAGTTTGTTATTATTGCCTGTTTTTAGGGTTCCGTACCAAAAAGGTAAAAAAGAAACCCTTATGGTGCGACTCTGTCTGTCTGTAAATGACAAATATGAGGGGCGTTAAAAATTCAAAGTCTAGTTAATAGATCAAGTGGGGTATCATAAATATTAAAGATTGTACTAAATGTAACTTATGTATGTAATTTAATCACATACCTATCTGAAAATAAACAGTTCAAATTTAAATTTATTAATTTTATATTAAAGGGCTTGATTGGAGCTTTCTAAAACAGCTATAACTTTTACCTCTATCTAGCGTATTTTATTTATTTATCAAAAAGCATTTCTTAATTATGTTTGTAATTTAATTACTTTTGTATGAAATTTTATGTATTTTATTCCTATGAGATTATCGTTAACGTCCCTCCTTTCAAATAACATAATAATAATCTAAATCGGTACCGGTAATAAAAAAAAATCGCTAATTAATAATCTACTATGAGCTGTTAAGATTGTTCAAGAATGAATTGGGGTCGTGACGTGACGGGTATGGTGTAAGCACGAACGTTTGTACGGAACCCTCGGTGCGCGAGTCAGACTCGCAATTGACCGGTTTTTTTTAAAGAAGAAGAATGTATAGTTACAATAGGTACCTACTTAAAGCACACGCATCACTGCTGTGACGGACGACTCGATAAATTATGAGACAACACCAATCGACGCCATATTGAGTAATAATACATTGTGATACAAGTGAGCTATGTTGATCATTACATCAGAGGCGGAATGGTCACGCAAACCGCAGGTGAGCGTGATAATAGAGCCGAGGATGTAATTATCAAAGCTCACGCGTGTCATACCTACGACGTTTTCAACACATTAGCGAGGAAAAAATCCTTTTCATAAAATGAAAATGTTACAGGCTCCTAAGTTGTTTCCTTTAGTTATTGATGACAACAGGTTTTTACTCACATACATTTGTACATCTCCAAGAATGTACAGTGACGTCAATTCTATTTATCGCTTTTCTATTTACCACGAGTCAACATTTTGAATAATAACCAAACACGCATCATCAATGTTCACAAATATTTGTGAAATTAGTAATTACTTACTTATAATGGCGCGCAACTATTTTTTTTTCGTGAAGTTCGCGCAGTGCGCCCGCAGCGAGGCTTAGATGAAATCTCTAAACAGCCAATACAAAATAAAATAATTATTTTCTTATTCAATATAAATTCATGTAAAATGTTATCAAAAGTTAATAGTTTTACTAAATGAAACGTTTCTATATCATATCCAAGAAGAAATAATCAATTAATTCACAAGAAGGATTTAATTTGTTTAGTTGAGTAAGAATCCATTTGCCGAGAATTAAAAACAAACCTGTATAACCCGGTCAATTTAAGAATGCGCCGAGTCCATACATACACCTTGCTGCAAGGTGCCAACGTGTCTTAATCGGGATATAAACATAACTACACGAGTGTCGTAATGTTATAAAACACGCGTGTTTAATACCCCGGATTATGAGCCTAAAAGCGGCACAATAAGAGGCACGTTACGAGCAAATGTGTTGAAAATTAATATGTAGGTACTTTTGCAAAAAATGCTAGAAAAATACAGGTATCGTAGGAGTATCGGTAGAGGTAGGAGACACAGATATTATTGTGGTATTTTTTTCTTTACGTCATACCTGGCCATAAAGTAGGAATCCTGGCCAGATAGAGACGTAAAATTTTGTACTCACCACGGGCGGTAATAAAGAAAGCCTCAGAGTGCATATTTATCGCCCTTGCCTTCGGCTCGGGCGTCAAATACCTGCGATCGCAGACATTCTTTGTTTAACCACCCTAGGTAAGTAATGTACTATTGCAACTTCACTAATGCAACTAACATATAATTTCACCTTAATTGCAAAACAATATGGGTCCACATTAGCTAAATTTTTATTTTTATTTTACCAGTCGGCGAAGTAGAGTTGCCACCCGTATCAGAGGCATCAGAGCCAGTTCACACAGTGAACCGGCTCTTACAGCAAAGTTGGCTTCCATCAACTTTGGTAATATCTCTCTCTGTCACACTTATTGAGATTTGTATACGACCATCTCAGTGACGAGTCTGAGTGCGCTGCCGCTGCCAGTTACAATCCAAAGCATACGAAATTTTCGAAATCTTTATTCCATGGAATTTTAAGCAGCAACGTAATTTTAAACATTTATATTTAAAATTATAGCATGAAAAAGGGATATATAAAAAAATATTTTCATAAACGCTCGCTGCTGAAGTAGCAATGCTCTATCTAAACGCACCAGATTGACAGTAACGACAGATGACTTGACATTGACATTTGGCACGGCTGCGCGGTGATTGCGCGCCACGAGCAAAACAAAAACAAACTCTTCAGCGCTCAATCGATCAATAGCTCAGCTCGAGGGGAAAGGAAAATCTAGATTCAGGTCTTATCTCTTTCGCCCAGTGCTCTAAACTGCACCTGTAGTAGTGTTATTTGTGTTATTGATTGTGCGTTCCAAACTTATGGTAACCGAGAACGTCCGGCATTTCAATGCAGGGCAGTTTCAAGATACAACTTATAAATATGGGGACACGGGCGG
Organism: Epinotia brunnichana; assembly: GCA_963854355.1. NCBI lineage: Eukaryota > Metazoa > Arthropoda > Insecta > Lepidoptera > Tortricidae > Epinotia > Epinotia brunnichana. Next base: position 19,445,254 of record OY977936.1, on the reverse strand, counting down.
CGGCTTGTGAGTATTAGAACAGCCGGAATATTTGAAACATTATCATTCTAATAACGCTTGCATGCATTGTCGCGTTTATTTTTCAGAGATTTGAGGAGGTAGAAAGCTTTTTGTGTATAATGCAGACGCTGTGTGAAGTGTGGCCGGAGCCGATGGGGGCGAAAGGTGAGCTGGGGCTTACGTTCGATTAGCACGACCCCGGCACGATCCGTTTGTAGCAGGGTGTCCACTTGGACAAACTTAGACTTGTATGTATTATCCTTGGAATCAATATTCATGTCTCTCAGCATAGACCAGATTGACAGGACTGGCTTCCCAAGAGGCAGCTTGACCCACTTAGCCTTACTGTTTTGGTACACTATTCTCAGAAAAGTTTGAATTTCTTTATTTAATTACCTATTCTTTATTGTATGTGGCTGAACTTGTTAATTAAAGTTGGACAGTTTCTTTTTCATATTTAATTTTGAAAAGAATTGCAACATAGTGTTGTGGATAACGCTCATTTCGAGGCTTATAGACTCGAGCCTTAAAGACTCCCGAGGCTTAAAGACTAGATGCTGTTTAAGAACCCTGTTGGTTTATTTTACGCATATGAATGCAAAATATTGACTTTTCGTCACTTGAGTCTTTAAGCCTCGGGAGTCTTTAGGGTTCGAGTCTTTAAGCCTCAAAATGAGCGTTATCCACAACACTATTGCAACAGCAACTTTCTTCCTAAAGATGTTGGGTCATTAAACGGCGTTTGGATTCTTAGCTTGGTTACATAACTTTCATGTAACAAAGTTTTGGTTATATTTCTGTATTATTTTATAGATATGTTGTACCTTGATTTCCATACCTGTTGTTCTAATTTCTAGCTTGTTTGTTTCATAGTTGTCATTGAATATTAGAAATTATTTGTAAATAAAATAAGATCAGTGGACACCCTATCCTACCTTTAGGTATTGTGATCTGTTGCAACTAGGTGTACCTGACAGGCGGTCATCCCAAACTACTTCAAATAACTGTCATCCTATCGTTAAGGTGCTTTTCCACTGGTAAGGAGAGGTAAGAAATGAATTGGAATTGCTTACAATAGGTGATAAAACAAATGTCTGTTTTCACCTGTAGTATGAAATTTGTAATTGTTCCTCACCTCACCCTGTCAGTGGAAAACCATAATTACTGTTGCACTTTTCAGTGGATTTGATGAGTATATGTCCACTCGACTAACTGATACAGTCAATTGATACTGTGAAGCTACTCTATTTGTCTTGATCTAACATCATACCTTGAGATAAGACTGGTAGTGAAGTATGTCAGTTTACATTGACTGTCTCATGTGAACATTAGTTACTTGTGTGTTGAATTTACCAGGATGTGCAAATGGCATTGATGAAATTGTTAATTGATCTTGACCAATGGTGATGACCAGGCATCGGAGTATTTGTAGCAAGGTAAGACTAAAGTGAGATATGGAGTTGTTGTAAGCATTAAAATATAATTTATACTCATACTCATCCTCATTAATTTAATTCATAAAATAAATAAGAACTATAAAAAAATACACCACCATCTTCATTGACTAATAACAAATAATATGAAGGGTCCACGGAAAGAACATGTATACAACGTGTCCCAAAACTCAATGATAAGCCGGCACCAGAGGATGGAGCTGCTTATGATTAGTCGAGAAAAAATAAGGAAAAAAATATATCTAAATAAGTAGCTCCATCCTCTGGTGCTGGCTTATCGTTGAGTTTTGGGACATGTGGTAGATATATTTTATTTTATATATTTAGATATATTTTTTTCCTTATTTTTTCTCGACTAATCATAAGCAGCTCCATCCTCTGGTGCCGGCTTATCGTTGAGTTTTGGGACACGTTGTAGAGTCACTTTTTTTTTCAATATGAGATTTTGTTGTCAAAATGTTGCGCTCGTTATGAACTATTGTGTGACATTAAAATCTCATTTTGAATAAAAAAGTGACTAGACATGTTCTTTCCGTGGACCTTCATATTATTTTTTATTTGTCAATGAAGATCTATAGTGGTGTCTTTTTATAGTTATTATTTATTTAATGAATTAAATTAATGAGGATGAGTATGAGAATAAATTTAATTTTAATGCTTACAACGACTCCATAGCATACTTTAGTCTTACCATGCTACAAATACTCCGATGCCTGGTGATGACCATGATGTTTTTAGGGTTCCGTACTCAAAGAGTAAAACGGGACCCTATTACTAAGACTTCACTGTCCGTCCGTCCGTCCGTCTGTCCGTCCGTCTGTCTGTCACCAGGTTGATCTCACTGATACCGTGATAGTTCCAGCTGAAATTTTCACAGATTATGTATTTCTGTTGCCGCTATAACAACAAATACTAAAAACAAAATAAAATAAATATTTTTATTGATAATGGAACCCTTCGTGCGCGAGTCCGAGTCGCACTTGGCCGGTTTTTTTTGTCTTTAGATGCATGTTGATAGAATAATACAAACACATTTCAGAATATTAAAAATAATTTAACAACAGAAAATAAAGGAAAATTTCTGCTTTTCTTATTTTTTTAGCTTAACTATGCTTAGCTTCTGCTAATCTTAGCACTTCAATATTTTTGTAAGCATATGGTGCTATTAAAGAAAATAAGTACCTACCTATTTGTCAAATATTAAATTTCTAGTAAAAGCTTTTATTGCCAACATATTTTTTTACAGTCATCAAACTTACATTGAGAGGACTCAAATAAGCCCAAAACACAACTGGTTTAATCTTGTGTAGTGTGGGTATATGACCATTCTCCATCATCATACCACCTTGATGGAAATGGAACCATATATTATGTATGACTTACATAAGTGTACAACATTTATACTTTTGGGCTTTGTGAAGTTGGTCAAATTTTACTTGTAAACTAACATACCTATATACATTGCAATTGAAATAAAAGCATGTAAAAACACTTATATTTAATATATATTGAATGTATTCAGTTACATTAACAGGTATTAATTTGTGATTTGATCAATACCTAGCAATGACCTGGTATTTTCCGTGTGTCTTATCTTCGTTGTCCCTGTTTTCTGTGTGGCTCACCTTTCTTCCACGTAGGCCTAGCTCTAGTAGCCCAGCAGCCTTCCTTTACTGATTGAAAGAGACAGATATGTTTAAATCCTTGAGTACAAGCCAACACGCGTAGAAAATGGCTCCAGGCGCCATATAAAAAGTAAGGCCACCGGGGCTCTTTTTACGTGCGTTGACTTATAGTAGCCTACCAATAACCATGCTTTATTTATATGCCTCAATCTTCTCCAAGACTACTTATAGTCATTTTATATGAACTTTATTACAATTTTTAATGCTTAAGGTTCTGTTAGACTTATACTTTCTTCTAGGAATCTCAAAACATATTCTAGAAATGCTAATCTGCAATATCCTCAATCAAAACGGGCCAATTTTGCAAAACTACAAGTAACATTTTATAAGTTTTTTCCGGGAACACTGGTTTAAAGACCATTTTATTGGTCACGTGCCTCAATGACTGCTTGTTGAGACCTGTGAAATTGTAACTTGTAGCTTTGGGAAATGGGTCACAGTTAGTTACTTAACAAATATAAATCAGTAATGGAATGCTTAATCTGTATACTTACAGCTTTCATCCTCTAGAATCTGTTGTAAAATACTTTCTATGTATAGGTTTGACTGTTAGATGTCTTCAAATACACATAGGTATGTTTGTGTTGGATGAGTGTATAGTACTATTGTACAAAAATAATGTCAATTTTGTTTCTTTGTATGATGTAAATTAAGAGAATGAAATTAAAATTAAGATTATTCTGATGTTTTTTTTGTTTCCTGTTCGTTATTGTTACCAGTTGCAATCAAAGTTGTATTAAACTGCCTAATGCCTATACTACAACCTCTATTGAAGACTAATGTTTCTTTTATTTAAGTAGGTAAGTGATATGTACATTCCTGAGTTTGGATAGTTCAGTTATATAAATATTCTTTATATTGTCGTGCAATGGCAGCATGAATATAAAAATAGTATGGACCAATTTGACAAGTAGGTATTTATAAAAAATCTTTTTCACATTAAATGGCTAAAATGTAAAGAATTTTTAATTTTTCTATCAATCAAAACCATCTATCAAAAGCTACCCATTAATATAGATCGTTGTTACTAATCGGGATTTAATGTCGAGTTTTCGCGGCCAAGGATATTTAAACACGTCGAGTTAAATTCGCGATTAACAGTAGTGTTTATTAAAAAAACATGAATTATGGTAGGCAGAATATAATATTAGTTAGCAGGTCTCAGTGGCGGCGCGTGACAATGTACACTGGACAAGCTGCAAAACAATCAATTTTTGGGGTTCCTCATACTTAAAACTGAAACTCAAAAAAAATTTTTTTCTTCAAACCCATACGTGTGATCATGTATCTATGGATAGGTCTTCAAATAAGACATTGAGGTTTCTAACATATTTTTTTTCTAAACTGAATAGTTTGCGCGAGAGACACTTCCAAAGTGGTAAAATGTGTCCCCCTCCCTGTAACTTCTAAAATAAGAGAATGATAAAACTAAAAAACTTGGTTTGAACGAGATCTAGTAAGTAGTTTTTTTTAATACATCATAAATCGTTAACCGCAATTTATTTAACGGAATCCTTCATGTGCGAGTCCGACTCGCACTTGGCCGCTTTTTATTTGATGATTTACGAGTTTGGTAATATATATCAAGATTTTTAGGCAAGCTGGTGGGAATCGGCTTGTATGGCCGCTCCGCCAATGGCAGGTCCAAATATCAAAGTTTGGTTGAAAATCCACAAACCCTCGTGTTGAAACTTCTATCAATGTCATTCTTACGATACTAATACTCTAATTTCATATAAACTGCAGTTTTTAGAAAACTCCTGCACATTCTTAAATTGTCTACCTTCGCAATAGTTAATAAGGAGCATTATGCAATGGCAGTTACAGCGAAGATCCGCAGCCTGTACGACTGTCAGCTGCGGTTGATGCACAACATTCAGCCACTACCTTCGGGCACTGACATCGCTAACACCGTCAAGTACTTCTCACAGACTCTTCTTAGTAAGTATACACTAGTATTGCTTACTACTCCAAGCAAAATACGGTTTTGAAAAACATCAATTTATAATAGCGTTTTTTTTCTTTATTTAATTTTAAAACATTCAAGAATCCAACAAACTTTCCATCGGGAAGTATTTATATAGATTTAAAGCATGTTTTTTGTTTTATTTATTATTTATTTTGAATATTATAGAGCAAATGTAAATGAACCAAAATAAAGATAAAACCATATAGGTATTAATATTTTTTCTGACTTTTCAAAAGCTAGTTAAGTTATAATTTCTTTGATGTCTGAAATTTTGTTGGATTTTGTCGCTAGGTAACTATTTAATTGATAATCAGGCATCGGAGTATGTTTAGCACGGTAAGACTAAAGTGAGCTATGGAGTCGTTGTAAGCATTCAAATTATTTTTTTACTCATACTTATCCTCATTAATTTAATTCACAAAATAAATAATAACTATAGAAAATACACCACCATCTTCATCGACGCATAACAAATAATATGAAGGGTCCACGGTAAAAACATGTCTAGTTACTTTAGAATTTTAATGTCACGTAATAGTTCATAACAAGCGCAACATTTTGACATCAAAATCTCATTTTGAAAAAAAAGTTACTAGACATGTTCTTTCCGTGGACCCTTCATATTATTTGTTGTTCGTCAATGAAGATGGTGGTATATTTTTTATAGTTATTATTTGTTTTGTGAATTAAATTAATGAGGATGAGTATGAGTAAAAATTTAATTTTAATGCTTACAACGACTCCATAGCTCACTTTAGTCTTACCGTGCTAAAAATACTCCGATGCGTGTTGATAATATATATCCATTACATAGAAAAAATCTGCTATTACAAATTATTTCCAAATTTGACATTTTTCCCATACAAGTTGTCAGTTCATTGCCTGGACTATACAGCCTTTTTCATAAACGTACATCAAGCCTGTTTTAGTTAAAATGCCACAAAAATTCGTTTAATTGTGTTTATTGGTCACACTGTTCTTAGAAATCACAGTCAGTCACACGGACATTTGTGTTTGTGAGAAAGAGACGAAACACGCCTTAGTTAACAGAGGTTTGATAGTTTTATGAATACCTGAGGGGGTTAGAGTTAACCTTTTCACTGCCAAATACGGCCGCAGAAATGTTTCAAGAAAGGTAGCGGCCTTTTCCTAGCAACTTTGCAAGGAACTCCATTCATGTCAAAAGCAATTAATGCGAGTAGGTAAGTTTGCTATGGATTTGTCTGCTTCTTGGCTGGCTAAAAATTAAAAAAAATTACAAAAATCAAGAAGCTGAACTACTTCACATCTTTTTTCTACTGTGGTTAAATTTTGATTTATGAAGGAAAATGTTGAAAAAAATACCATCCCTTCCCTTATCTCCGAAGTTTATTACCAAGCGAAAATTTAGAAATGATTATATTTCATTAAGAGTAGCATTAATAATACAGGAAAAATAAAACGATACCTCTCTCCTCTATCTAGCGTATTTATTATTTATTTATCAAAAATAATTTCTGAATTAAGTTTGTAATTTAATTACTTTTGTGTGTAATTTTCTTCTTTCAAATAATAAAAATACCATCGAAATCGGTATATGTGATAAAAAAAACCGGCCGAGTGCGAGTCGGACTCGCGCACGAAGGGTTCCGTACCATTATATATAAAAAAACTATTTTATTCTGTGTTTTTAGGATTCGTTGTTATAGCGGCAACAGAAATACATCAACTGAAAATTTCAGCTGGAACTATCACGGTATCAGTGAGATACAGACTGGTGACAGACAGACGGACGGACGGTCGGACGGATGGACGGACGGACGGACGGACGGATAGCGGAGTCTTAGTAATAGGGTCCCGTTTTACTCTTTGAGTACGGAACCCTAAAAATATCGTTGAAAATCAAACATGCCAGGTTGCAAGTTTTTAGTACCAAAATACAGATGGCGCTGTACAACAGCAACTTCTATGAGCTGTTAGGATTGTTCAAGGAAGAATGGGGTTGTGACGTTGTCGGGTATGGTGTACCTAAGGACATTTGTACGGAATCCTCGGTGCGCGAGTCAGACTCGCACTTGGCCGGTTTTTATATATGTTTGTACACGATGAAGCAGTATTACCCTCCCTCCAGGCGTCCTAAAAGATGTGCCCCGCTCGCCCCTCGAGATGATCCGAGACGCGGACAACGATGCCGACCGCATGTTCCTGTACCCCAACCTGGACTACAAGGGGCTCTTCAACGCCATCTCGCAGCTGGTTGACTCCGCTCCTCATCTGCAGTACGGCATGCAGGGTATGACTGACTGCCGTGTTTCAATTATTTACCTTCATCTTTTCACAAGCTTTCTAGTAACTAGCAATGTTTGTACCTAACTAACTATGTAAGTATGAGGTATACTAGTATGTAACTATGTTTGTTCAGGCGGAATCTTGCAACTCAATTTTGAAGCAGATATGTCAACCGATTGAGGTGAAATTTTGGGTAAAGGTATAGTTTGGATGACAATTCAATATTATGGTCAATGGTAGGAACCATTGAGTTGATCTGATGATGGAGACAGAGTTGATGACGGTAGGTATACAGTTTTTTTTGAAAGAAACTTATTAAAGTTATGTTGTTGGATTAAACTGGCAACATGCACTGAGGTGCTTCGGTCGATGACGAGACCTTATCGCCCTTAATTTGACTACATTTGCGCTGACTTTTTTATCGCTGGGCCCGCCTGAATGGTAGAGTGGTTACCGTGGCATATGGCCTACATCTCCAGGGCATTCGCAGCCGCGTTGCTGACCCTATGTCACTGCGTCAGACTCGCAAAAGCCTCTAGCCTATTTCTCAATAAACATGTTAATACCAAAATACGATTTCTGTTTCAGCATTCGGCCAAGCGGTTCTCCAATGCTTGGGCTGCCTGCTGCCCTTCCTAGAATACGACATGATCGACAACCTCCCCTACCTGGTAGCGTATTGCGTTGCCGTCCTGCCAGTGTCCTTGCATCAAGAAATCTTGCATTTACTCTGCTATTACATATTGCCGTTTACCATCAGTAAGTATGTCGGGAGTAGATTCAACTTGTGTCGTTTTTAATGTTAGTTTTAGTTTGGAGTTATTCTACATTTCACACGTAGATACTTACCTATTGTTGGCATTAAATACGACCTAAATATGTTTAGTCGTGGAATCCAGAAGTTGGGCACTTTTCGACTAAAAGGGGTAAATCTTTCCTGTCCATGACTGTAGGTAAGTAAGTCCGAAAATACTCTACTCATTTACGAAGTATGTTGTAAATATTTCGAGGTGAAAATAAATTGTGATGATGTTATGATCCCCAGGTCGCAAATATTCCGGACAGGAGGAAGAGAGCCAGGCGTCGCAGTCCGTTGCAGCCATCATCATGATGGTGTTCCAACATTCGAACAATCCAGGTAATACTTCTGCCAATCATTCTACGCTGGCGGACTGTGGGTTAAGTACACAAAGCGAGCTTATAGCGCCCTACGCGTTACGTATAATAATATTTTCAGGATGCTGTTAGGAATGCCCAAATGGTGTAGTGCCTCGGGGATGTTCGCAGAGGCACGCACAAATGACTTCCATGCGATTATGCGAAATAAAATTTCATCCCTGATGGCTCGAGTGAGGAAAAGTACCAACAGCATCCTGAAAATGATGGCTGGTAGGTTTGACTGTCCAATACTTCTGTATTGGATTGGGCAGGTCAAATCTACCTTGCAATATAGTAAGTAAGTGTATGTTCTGTGTTCTGTGTATGTCAGTTTATGTTGTATGTTAAATTGTATGTAAGCTTTGTAATCTAACCTTATAATTAAAATGTAACTAACACCTCTTATATGGGTCGGTGAAGACCTGAAATAAAAAAAAAATATATATTCATTCAATACTTACACGGTGTATAATAACATACACGATGTTTTGGTGAACATCGTTTACAACGGCAACCAGGGCTACAAGTTTCATGAATGCTAGCACTACTCCTGCTGTTACGGTAACCTGTACTACAGTGTGCACCGTCTATGCTACTGCCGCGAGGGTATCCAGAACCGTAGCTGGAAACCCTGGCGGCAGTACTGCCTCTCGCCATAGTGCTGCTGGTGACAGAATGCATTCTGGAAACCCTAATTGAATCAGGCCACGTTTTTAGCGATTAGACATCAGTGACTAACTTTTTTGAGTAAGCAACAGTCAACTATTCTTACGATTTGTTCCAGCACATCACTGCCAGCTTCTAGAATGCCTGATGTCGCGGAAGAGTACTGTAGTGAAGGATGTGCTATGCGTCATAGCGTATGGCACGTGGGGTGCGCGCGTTTCAGCTGCTAAGCTCCTTTTCTACTATTGGCCGCCGTTCGATGCCAAGCTCTTCGATAGGAAGGGGCTGCTCTGCAAGTTCTCCAGTAAGTTTGACTGATCACTGTCAGCTCCTGGAATGCGTGATATCGCGGAACAGCACCGTGGTTCGATAAAAAAGGGGCTGCTCTGCCAGTTCTCTAGAAAGAGTGACTGATTTGGTTATGACACCTTGCTGTATTTAGTCGTCGTGAATGGATGTTAGAGCATCTCGGTGCAATGTAAGTACTGCTACGTCTCTCTCGTCAATATGTAACATAAATATGTGTAATAAGCTTAATTCGATGTTTATAAAATGCTAATTGATAATTCATCGGCATTCTTGAATTGGTAACTTGCTAGAAATTACAGTAGATAAATTTTGGCTATCGAATTATAGAAATTAAAAACGTCTCAAACGTCGTTTTCTCTGCCCAGACGACCTGGTCCCATTCGCCTGCCAGCGCGACATGTGTCCCAGCAACGGCACCGCCGAGGCAGCCAAGGTGTGCCTGGACCATTGCATCAGCGTGACGTTTGCCAGCGACAGTCCCCCGCCGCTGTACCTGTGCATTGAGTGCGCTAATGAAATACACAGGTTCGTTCATTTATATTCTAATCCAATATGTATGTGTAAGACTCACGGTAGTTTTCTACAGTTCTGTTATTTTCATATTTCAGAGAGCATCCCAATCAAAATTTCCTAGACATTTTACATCCACAGCAACAAGTGTCTATGGTTTGCGAAAATAAGGTAAGATTTGCTATACATTCTTAGTTTATATTTTTTTTTCAAAATCAAAATCAATCAATTCAAAATCAATTATTTATTCTGCAAATAGGCCACAAGGGCACTTTTACATGTCAAATGGTATTCTACAATATAATATTAATAATCTTACACAATAATCATTTTAAAATTGCAGATTTTAACCAATTAGTACCTAAATGGTTAACAAACTAAATGTCACTAAATGAATACTATTAAACACAATAATGATTTGGTTACACTTGCATATAATGGAATCTTATCCTGTTATCCATTAGAAATGATTGCGTACATTTTAGGAGCTTATACTATTTTCAGAACTGCCGTTCTACGGACAAATCTGCATACTCTATCTGCTTTTCAAATGAATGTGCCAATTACAACGGAATGCATCCAATAAGGTAAAGTAACTTGAACAATAGGTATAATATGTGTCTCTCCCTGGCGTTGCTCGCATCACGGCCCAGTCACTAGGATCAAGGTAGAATGCGTCAAGCGAACATTTGGCCTGTAAGCGAGATGGTTGGACAATCGTTAGGGGATTATTTGGTAGTCTGGGCCTTCTGTCCGGGAGTCCCACACACTCTCAAAGGGGGGACTTTCCGCAGTAACTTTGTCCACTAAAATCACCCAGGGGATCGTGCTGGATATGGCGTACAATAGGATCACCTGGGTGATCTCATAAGACATTTTCATCCAATACAATTACCTGGGTGATCGGCTCAGGTGATCTTAAAGGATACCGCGCTCCTTGCGTCCGGGCTGACGGTGCGCCAAGGCATTCTCCCATCGAAATAAAAGTATAATACGTGTAATTGTATTTGCTTACAATTTATTTTCCTTCTGGTTGCAGGTATTGTCAACAATGCCATGGCAACCGCCACAACAGCCGGCGCGGGGGAGACCACGTAGTACATACTCGTCTCCCTCCCGCCTGGCATATGGACTCGGACATGCAGACTAACCTGGTTGAAGCTATCATCAGGTAATTCTAATGATAATGAGGGCAGCCGGTTTTCAAATAATACATGATTGTTGCGTTTTGCCGAACCAACTTGCACATCGCAGTAATGTACTATTACTTACCTAGGGCGGTAAAACAAAGAATGTCTTAGATTGCAGGTATTTGACGCCCGAGCCGAAGGCAAGGGTGATAAATAGGCGATCTGGGGCTTTCTTTATTACCGCCCTTGGTGAGTACACAATTTTTCATCACACTTGCTCATAAATGGTGTTATTCCGTGCCTGTATACAGAAGGACAACGGCCTAAATTGTTTCCGCGGGAATAATGGTATTTTACAGCTCCCAAGGGAAGTAATGAGCTTTTGTGTGATCTGATTGATTAAGCAAATACGGACGGCCGCGGGCGACAAGAATTCTGCTCTGTGATGGAAAATAAAATCGAGCAGGCCATGCGCTGCAAGAATACTGCTCTATGATTGGTTGAAATATTGAAGCTGCGCGCTCCACTCGCACTGATCTGGAAGTGTAGTTGTTAATTTCGTCAATATTTGATTGGTGCGCTTGTATGAAACATAGATTTTTCTGTCTTTTGTAGTTATTTATTTCCTCGCAAATGTGATGAAAAACACGGGCGTAAGAATATTGCAAACTCGAGTCATTAAAAGCCCTCCGCCTACGGCGTTGAGCCTAGTTAAACAATGTACTATTAAGTCTCTCCTTGGCCAGGAAGTAGGGTTTCCCGTGCAGTAATTTCTACTTTATGGCCAGGTATGACGTAAAATACCTAACTACCATCTGTTATTTTTAACCACCGACGGAAAAAGAAGAGTGTCTGTGTGTGTGTGTGTCTGTCTTTGGCATCGTAGTTCCTAAACGAATGGACCGATTTGAATGCGGTTTTTTTATCCGAAAGCTGACGTGATCGAGATGATTCTTAGCTACGTTTCAACAAAATCGGTTTAGCCGTTTTTGAGATATTGAACTTTGAAATGAAAATGTCGGGGGTCTTTTAACTTTTCTAAGTTGTATTATTAACTTATAGGTACTGGATGACATAGCATCATTCAACTTCCTTGGTTGAAATAAAGCTTGTAATTCGCAGGAGATATAAATAAAAAATATTAAAATATTTGCGGACAATCTTACACAAATCTACCTAGTCCCAAACGAAGCAAAGCATGTACTATGGGTACTAAACGACGGTAAACATACTTATATAAAGAAATACATACTTAAATACATAGAAAACACATCCATGACTCAGGAACAAATACTCGTGCGCATCACACAAATAAATGCCCTTACCGGGATTCGAACCCAGGACCTCTTGCTTCGTAGTCAGGTCACTACCAACCAGGCTAAAGCGGTCGTCGTATAAGACGCGCCGATAAAGAATAGATTTCTCGCGCGTCTCTCTGAGCGAGTTAGCGCGAGAAATAGTGCCATTTTAGAATATTTTCGTTATTGGCGCGATTTATAATAAATTCAGTCACAGCAATCGCCTGAAACGTTTATGGTAATTAAAAACAAAACAACTACTTTCTATCAGTATTCGCGCGGAAATTACTTTTCTTTTTCTGAAATTATTCTAGTGGTAGTAAATGTTGATCTCATTTAACAGCTTGCTCAAAGAGGCAAAGCCGATAAATATGGAGGATCCAGACAGCTCTACGGATCAGCTGAAGCCGCCGCTTAGCGTGGACCTTCCTGATCCCATATCCATCGAAGATCGCCAACTACTCGGAAGGTAAGTGGTGTCGGCATGGGCGTCGCCAAGGGGGGCCCATAGACATTAGGAAAATGTAAAAAATGTAAGCAAACCAAAAATAAAACCATTTATTTATATATGTATGATGTCAGTTCAACAATGTACTCGTAATGTTCTCTCCAGAAAAACAGTTTTTTAAAAAAACCTTAGCAGTCCATAAGCTTTCCAACCATGAATCACGCTTACTTGACGCGCGAATAAGTACAGATACTTACTTATTTGCGCGTCAAGTAAGCGTAATTCATGATAAAGGATTTAAAAGCTTATAGTCTCACACTTCAAGTCTATTAATGGTACGCTGCTAATACACTTGAATTTAACTTTCCAGTACTTAGTGTCAAATTCTTTTGGTTTAAGGTATGGCGTGTGGCTGATGGTGGGGCTATGTACCCCTAACCCGGAGACGCCAGACGAGATCCTGGGCCGCCTGCTCTCGGTGCTGTTCCACTGGTTCCACGTGACCTCCTTCTCTTATACAGGTAAACCCAATAGCCCCTAAGATGAACAATCATTAATATTAGTTCAGAATCGGTGGACATAACCCGCAAGGATGAGCTTGATTTCATTATTTGAAGTCGGTCAAAAGATCGCGAAAGATAGTCAATAATAGGGTGCCAAAACAATGAGTAGATATAAATTTTATGAGCAGGACTCCTATGAATTTAACCAGGTCAACAAAAACACAGTATGCCGGTTCATTCTGTTCAAGGAGCAAGTTGACTATTCACTGTATTCACATTAGGCCAGTCATATTTGACTTGTAAAATCGCAAGCTAACGGCTAGTCCTGTTTTTATAATATGTTGTTAGGACCACTACCAGTACTGTATACCCAAGTTTGCAGCTTTGAAAGACCTGTGCTAAGTTTGCAGCACTCGAAAAACCACGAAAATTTCGTACTTTTTTTGGTATTGTCAATATAAGTCCTAAACTATGCAGTTTTTTTTATAAAAATCGATACTTTTTTTAAGTAGACTTAAATTGCTACAATTTAAGGTAAGTATTTAACCTATAGAGCTGGTTCTGGTCACAAAATGTAGCGAATTTAGAATAATTTAAAAAACTCGTAGATATTATTAAAAAAAACCGCAGTTTAGGATTTATATTGACAATACCAAAAAAAGTGCGAAAATTTCGTGGTTTTTCGAGTGCCGCAAAGTTAGCACAGGTCTTTCGAAGCTGCAAACTTGGATATACATTACTGGTAGTGGTCCTAACAACATATTTAAAAAGCAGAACTAGCCGTTAGCTTGCGATTTCAGCGATTTTTCTGTTTAAATACGACTGGCCTACATCGGCTATAAATATTTGTACAGGGGAGACAGCGAATATGGTAGAGAAATTGAAGAACGAACACGTATGTCCCTGGTTGCGCAACATTGCCGCATCTCACCGCGGCGTACTTGTGGCATGCCTCCTGCCGCACCCGCCGCACTACATGCGGCAAGCCGGCCATTGGGACAATCTGGCCACCAAGACGCATCACCTCAAGGATGGACTTAACAGGTTGGTTGTCTTTAGATACACGTGGGAGATCGAACACGTGCCTGAGCGGCGTACCATACCCAGTAGTGGATCCAGACTTTTGGTTTGGCGGAGGACTTGACGCATCATTTCAATTTCATTTCTTTTATATTTATGATTAGTAGTTAAGATTGTAATAACCCTAACTTTTTATTGGAATAAACAGTACAATTTTTTTTTTAAAGAACGTGGCTTCACAATTTTGTCCGGATCCAATTAGTTCCCAACCTGTTATTGTGACGTCACCGCGACAAGGGACGGAGTCTATTACTCGCTCATTGGTGATTTGCGAGAACAGTCTCGGCGCCATGAGGTGCTGAAAAGAAATCGAATTACTGATAGATGTCTACTTGACTTCGCAAGTTGAATAACTTATTTTGACGACCGCTTTAGCCTAGTTGGTAGTGACCCTGACGAAGCAAGAGGTCCTGGGTTCGAATCCCGGTAAGGGCATTTATTTGTGTGATGAGCACGAATATTTGTCCCTGAATTATGGATGTTTCTATGTATTTAATTATTTATTTCTCTATATAAGTATGTATATCGTCGTCTAGTACCCATTGTACAAGCTTTGCTTAGTTTGGGACTAGGTTGATTTGTGTAAGATTGTCCGAAATTATTTATTATTTATTTATAACAATTATAACTTCTCACTGAACAAGACACCATTTCGTCTCTGAAAAGCACATTACTTTTGTGATTGCAGACTCTACTGCCTGATTCCATATGGCATTATCACGCAGTCCATCTGGGACTACATCATGCCCGCATGGATGGAGGCGATCTGCTCCGACGTCCCCGAAAAGGTAGCGTTACCCTATTTTTATGGCGACATACATATGTAACATATGTAAAAAAAAACTGAAGTAAGGCCCTCCTTGTATGAAGTAGTGACCAGTTCCAATAGACATTACATAGGTATTCAAAATGTATAACACTAACAAACCAATTGCTTATTCGAACAGTCCACAACTACATGTAAGAGGGGCTTTTTAATTTTTTCACTTTTAACCAAATCTGTCATATACTTACCCGTTGTAAATCATATTACGTGTGACTTTTTACAAAACAAACTTAAGCCACACAAATTTTAACTCAGTTATAGTTATAATATAACTATTTATCATAACACTCAGTTATAGTTATAATATAACTAGTTATAGTTATAATATCAACTAAAATACCTACTAAAAACCTAGTTTTCCCCATATGAAACGTTTTCGATTTTTTTAAAAAAAATTGCACCTAGCCGGGAAATTTTGAGTACGCCGAAAAATCATAAATAATTGGTATTAAATTTGTGCGGAAGGATATTACGGGAAATTGTGCACTTTCTGAGATATTCCGTTTTTTCATATACGCTCCTCACAACAAACAAAATCCATCCAAAATCCTCCATACAAAATTTTCGAAAAAAAAAATATTACTCGGCGGTTTTCTAGCCAAATTTACCCATATTTTTTTTTTATCTAATTATCACGAGAAGACTCGATTTCAATTAAAAAAGTAGGTATTTAGAAAATTAAGTCCCTAATTCTATGGAGAGGCCATTTTCGATCCACAGTGCGTTTCCACTTTTCCACACGGGTTTTTAGCAAAATCATTTATTTCAGGAGCTGATAGAGTTGAAAGTGCCAGTTGCTAAGATTCTTGAACCGGACGTCGCCATGTTGGGTTTAGACGAACGCAACCTTTACAACTTCGCTGTTCTGAGAGTCAGCGACACGCCTTCCCCCGAGACTGTGCTGCCAGTATTGGAGTGGTTCCAGGTCATTACCTACACATTACCGTCAGCATTCATAAACATGTTTACACTTTTCGACATTATCTCTAAGCAAAAGGTCATGGAACCACCTAGAATGTATAGGTCCATGTTTGTGATGCTGATTGCTGACTATACCACGTAACTTGTGCACATTTTGGTGTCGTGACCAGGATTTCATAGCTTAACACATTCACTGACAACACACTCGTAGCCTATAACATCGAAAAACCGTATGTCAGGGGTAAGTAATGTACTATTATTGCTTCATGTGGTTTACAATAGGTTTTGTTAGTGTGAATCGTACGTGTGGGTAGGCCCCCCACAAGGTGGACTGATGACCTGGTCAAGGCCGCGGGAGTCCGCTGGATGCGGGTGGCGCAGGACTCGTCATTTTGGCACTCTTTGGGGGATGCCTATGTCCAGCAGTGGACGTCTTTCGGCTGATATGATGATGATGATGAACCGTACGTAATGTGTGAAACCGATATCGTTCTGTTGCGTCACGACCCGACACGTCAGAAAAGTATGAATCCCGCATCAATTTACTGTATCTTTCCAGACTATCTCGCTGTTGGACGTCAAGATACCTTTGTCGCAATTGTTCGACTTGTTTAGCCACTGCGTCATCAATCTTCCCGAAAAGATATTCAAACCGCCTTTAGGTATGTAAAGTACAGTCAGCTGCATAGAAACGTGACCCCGTGCATACAAACTTCTATACAGGGGACGTGCCTCTGTAGATGATATTCCTTTAAAATAGCTAGATGAACTAGCTTTCCAATCGATATTCCGTCCTCTTATTGCGTGGCATCTCTAGTTGGTAGAATGTTTTTGACGAGATAACGTCTTATAAATCGATGAACACCGGCAGCACGCACGAAAAAGTATGACTCATTGTCCCGTTCCGCCTGAGCCGAGCGTTCGGCTTATGACGTTATCACGTAAAATTATCGTCCGTAAACCGACTTTTTTCTGTCTTTAGTTGCCATGGTTACGCCTCAGTTAAAAAAAATGAGAATTTATTGGTTTATACTCACTCAATGTAACCCTTTTTTATATCGGCCATCTTCTAAGCATGTTTGAAGTTCTTGTTATATTTTTTTTGCATAGAAAGTATCTTGTTGTCTCCTCAGGCTGGCGACACATAACAACAATAATAAATAGTTGATTGACCAATAACTGACACTTATATATTATAGCTGGCAGCAAGAGCAAGGAAGACCCAGAGTGTCCGGAGATGAACGAGAAGGACACGAAAGAGAAGGAAGACTCGTTGCGTCCGCAGAACCTCACCTGCTGCATACTCATGCTGGACATATTGCTTAAACAGGTATTGCCTGGGTTACAGTATGCCACTTCCACTGCCCTTCACGCTGCCCTGCTTCCTGCCGTAAATATTTATGTGACAGCGTCTAAGGGCAGTGAGCGTTTACATTGCCACTCCATACTTCTTTTGTGTTGGGCAGTGGAGGGCGACAGTAACGTCAGCTAAATTTACTCTTCATACTCTTGAGTTGGTTATTGTGGAATGGAGGACGCCTTACTTATATCTTTTGCGATTTGCCTGCGGCACTAGCACGGTTACCCAAACGTGGATAACGCGGCGACGGCTGACGACGGTTTGAGTGTGACGACGGTATGTAAACACTCGCTCGCGCTGCCGCTGCCAGTCCTTTGACTTCCGCCACAAAAAGCGCAAAGGGAGTGGCAGCGGCATGAGCAGTGGGCAGCGCGAGTTAGTGTTTACATCACTCTCGCTGCCCACACTTTCATGCCAACTTCTCTCTCAACTGCCACGGAAGTGAGTATAATTTAACCCAGGCATATGACATCAGGGTTCTCACGTACTATCGCCCAAGGGTACGGGTACACCCCACTAGGGTTATTTTTCAAATGAAATGTATGTGTGTGCAGAGGATTTTGTTGAGGAAGTGTAAACCAGCATCTATCTGCCACTATAAAGTGGGCAGCCACTCTAGCCGAGTGATAAGGGTCGTGACTTTCAATCTAGAATAGAATGGAATAGAATAAATAAATAAAATAAATAAATAAATATTTGCGGACAATCTTACACAAATCAACCTAGTCCCAAACTAAGCAAAGCTTGTACTATGGGTACTAGACGACGATATAGATACTTATATAGAGAAATACATACTTAAATACATAGAAAACATCCATGACTCAGGAACAAATATTCATGCTCATCACACAAATAAATGCCCTTACCGGAATTCGAACCCAGGACCTCTTGCTTCGTAGGCAGGGTCACTACCAACTAGGCTAAAGCGGTCGTCTAGTACGGTAGCGGTAGTAATAGTAGTAGTTAGAATAGTTTTTTTTTGTATAAAACCGTGTAGGTATGGTCAGCCTCACAAAGTGCTTAACACCTTTGTACCATGTCGCATTGACCGCCATGATAAACTGCCATATGAAGTTGTCAAACGAGTGAAAACGACAAGGTACTTAGGTGTTCAGCAACTTATGAGGCATACTGTATAAAGGTATACGGGAGCATGATATGGGTTCCAACAGTTTTACCCTTTTCGGGCTTACAATTTTATAAATCTTAACCTAGTTACAATTCATAAAAATTACCACATAACACTTCTTCTTCTTCTTCTTAGCGCATTCCCACTTTAGGTGGGGTCGGCTCTCCTAGTTAGTTGGCGCCAAGACAATCTGTCCTGGGTTGTCGGGTTGGGTAAATTTTCCACTTTTAGTAGTTTCGTCATGCTGGTCCACCAGGTAGCAGGTGGACGTCCTCGACCTTTTTTACGTTCTGGTAGGCGCAACGCTTGTTGTACAACATGTTCCTCGTCTCTCCGCATTACATGACCATACCATCGAAGTTGGCTTTCAGCGAGTTTTTCAGATATGGGGGCCACTTTGAAACTGCCACGTATGTATGTATTCCGAACTTTGTCCAATCGCGTCACCCCTCCCGACCATCGCAGCATCTTCATTTCATTTGTATGGAGTTTTTGCAGGTGTGTCTTATTTACTGGCCAGCATTCGGCTCCATATATCAGTGCAGGTCGTACTGCTGTCTTATAGACATTACCCTTTGTCCGCACGGGCATACGCGGGTCACACAGAACTCCGGTTAGCGATCGCCATTTCTGCCATGCCACATTAACTCGGTGTGCAACGTCGGCCTCTATATCTGCACTTTCCGCTATTACAGAGCCTAAGTATTTAAATTGCGTCGTTTTTGGAACTTGCGTATTATCCGGATAGCTGACTATGGCTGGGTTGCTGACATTACTGAAACTGCATTGTAGGTGTTCTGTTTTGGAGCGACTAACTTTAAGGCCCGCCGCTTCAAGGGCCGTGATCCACGATGTCAGTATGTTCTGTAGCTCGCTTGCTGTATTGGCCATTAAGACTATGTCGTCTGCATACATAAGGTTCCAGGGCAATGGGGATTGAATTTGCTTTGTGACAAGGTCCATGACTAGGTTGAAGAGTAGTGGACTGAGAGCTGAGCCTTGATGCACCCCTACTTTCACCTCAAACTCCTTACTTATGCCGGCAGGGCTCTTGACTTTAGTGCGGACGTTACTGTACATATCCTGTATTAATTGCACATAGATTTCTGGCAGATTTTGTGCTCTCAGTGCTTGCCAAAGCAGTCTCCGTGGTACCCTGTCAAAGGCTTTTTCGAGGTCTATGAAAATAAGGTGTAAATCCTGTTTGTTCAGACGATGTTTTTCCGTTACCACTCTAACAGCCTGTATTGCGTCAGTAGTTGATTTAGAAGGTGTGAAACCAAATTGGATGGGGCTAATGGATGAGAGTTGCTGGATGCGGTTGTTGATTATTCGTTCCCAAATTTTTAATGTGTGTGATGTTAGCTTAATTCCTCTGTAGTTACCACATTCAGTGACGTCGCCTTTATTCTTGTAGAACGGGACTAGATGACTGAGACGCCAGGAATTTGGTATCCTCCCGCTCTCAAGAATGAGGTTAAAGAGCCTTGCGAGCCATTCCAATCCTATTGGTCCAAGTAATTTCCAGACTTCCGCTGGGATTTCGTCTGGGCCCACGGCTTTAGAGTTTTTCATCCTTGATACCGCCGTCTTTACTTCCTCAAGGCTTATGGCTTGTACGGGTCCTTCTACCGGTGCAAGGGGTTCTAGCTCTTTACTGGGGAACTCCTCATTCATAAGCTCTTTGTAGTATTCATACCATCTGTTTTTAATATCTGAATTGACAGTTAAGAGGATTTTATCTTTGTTTTTAATAAATTTGTTCGTTTTTATATCCAATGTTGATTTAAATCTTGATTTTGCTACTTTAAAAATGTCAGTGTCCGTTTTAGAATTATCAATTTTACAATAGAAACCCTCCCTCGCCCTGGCCCTTGCGCACGCAACGCATTTTTTTGCGACAGACTTAGCCTCCTTATACTTGTTTAAGTCTTCTTCTTGTTCAGATGCTTGCCAGTTTTTAAACATCGTCTTTTTGTTTTGGACAGTAGTTTTGACTTCATTGTCCCACCACGATGGATCCTTTCCCGTAGTAAGGCTACCCTTTGAAATGCCTAGTATTCTGGTTGCGCTGTTCTTGCATTCTGTTTCAAATTTAGACCATAGTGATTCTGGACTGTCATGGGTATTTTCCATGTCCTTCAACAGATAGTCCTGCAATAAACCAAGAAGCTTGTCGCCTTTTGGCCCAAAAAGTTCTTTCCATTTTACTCGAGGTGTTCTGTCCACTGTCGTTTTAATAGGTTTAGGCAATCTGTACACTCCGACCAATATTCTATGCTGCGTGGTTAGTGACTCTCCAGGGATGACTTTACAGTCCTTGAAATTGTTCTTTAGGGTATTGTCCGCCAGTATGAAATCTATTTGGGACATTTTTCCTCCGCTTTTATATGTAATGAGGTGTTCTGATTTCTTCTGGAAGTTGGTATTAACAATCGTCATGCCATGTCTCGAGGCGAACTCCAGGATGTTTTCTCCCTCCTTATTGCGGACCCCATAACCAAAACCCCCGTGTGCCTCTCGGTGTATGTTATTGGATTCGCCTACATGCCCATTTAGGTCCCCGAGGACAAATTTATGTTCTTCAGGCGGTATATTGGCGATAACTTCGTCTATTTGTTCCCAGAAAGATTCCTTGTCTTGGTTTGAACACCCTGTTTGTGGTGCGTACGCACAGATGATGTTCATGATAGCTTGGTTATCCATGGCTAGTTTTAATGCTATGAGACGATCCGTTTTCCTATCGATATTTACTATTCTGTTCTTTAGATGACTGTCGAGTATGACGCCCACTCCATTCTGTTTATTGTCCGTCCCGTAGTAGACCAGCTGGTAACCTAGACCTAGGTCTCTAGATTTAGATCCCTTCCATCGCGTTTCTTGCACGCAGCATATTTGTATGTTTCTCCTTTTCAGGGTTTCCGCTAGTTCTTGGCTGCGTCCCGTAAGGGATCCTAGGTTCCATGTTGCCATCCTGATATTTACATATTTATGCGAGCATTTGTTCTTGTCAGAAGGACCGTCGCTTGCGGGGGACGCCCTAGCATTCTTCGCATTAATCGCCAACATAACGTCGCTTACGGGGGACGCCCTAGCATTCGCATTGGTCGCCAACATAACGTCGCTTACGGGGGACGCCCTAGTAGTTATACCCTTATTCTTAATGCCTTTGTGATTCATAACTAGGAGATTTTTTGGTTTTGGCTGTATGGGTTTTACGGCCGGCTGCCGCCTGACGCCAAGGTTGTGACCCTCCTGGAGAGCCTGGATGCCGCCGTTGACCATTCTTTGGTTCTTCCGCCACCATTCCTTCTGAACTCCCCAACCTAGAAGCTCAGTACACTAGCGGCCTTCCCTCTATATATGCTAGAGCAGCCCGGTAGTGAGGTTTTTAACGAAGTGTCCTTCTTCGGCCTTGTGGTCCGCGGGGGATATTTTATTTCACCCCTACCCATAGGATTGTTAGCAATCTGCCGGGCTTTCCCCTATCCGCCACCTGGGGACGCGTTCCCTAGGGAATGAGGCTACCCCGGGAAAAATTACCACATAACACATAACTATAATATTCGTTTAGATTGTAGAAAACCTTAGAGGCCGTGGGTTAGAACCGTGGTGGGTTTTCGGTGAAGGAAAACATCGTGGGGAAAATCGAATCCAAACAAGGTCTAATCTTTTCCTCTGGGTTAGAAGGTCAGGGTCGCTTTCTTAAAACTAGTGCCTATACGACAAATCTTGGGATTAAGTACCAAAGCGGACCCCGGGCTTTATTAGGATACAACCGAGAAAAACTGAACTAATAAAGTGAGCAAAAATATCTGACACGTCGTAACGGCCCTAGAAATAGTGCCGTGTGTTTATGCACGCTTTGTAGTAGCGGGGTATTAATGCTGGTGTCTGAGGGCCTACCGCGAAAGGCATTCGAAGTTTCCCCTCTCTGTCATACTTACGAGTTAGTACGTAAGTGCGACAGAGAGGGAAAACTTCGAATGCCGCTCGCGGTAGGCCCTCTGTACTAATATTTTTGTCTATTTAATTTACCGGACTGGCTTTCTGAATCTTGTTTCTTTACTAGATGGAACTTCAGCAACGTCGTATCAACATGCAGAATGTGAGCAGCGAGGCTACGAAGCTATTGCGTCTGATGCTGAAATCTAGTCAGAGCAATACCATAGAGCATGGTAAGTTGTACTTCTAAACTCTAAACTAACCTCCTTTTTTAGGGTTCCGTACCCAAAGGGTAAAACGGGACCCTATTACTAAGACTCCACTGTCCGTTCGTCTGTCCGTCTGTCACTAGGCTGCATCTCATGAACCATGATAGTTAGACAGTTGAAGTTTTCACAGATGATGTATTTATGTTGCCGTTATAACAACAAATACTAAAAAACAAAATAAAATAAATATTTTAGGGGGCTCCTATACAATAAACGTGATTTTTTTGCCGTGTTTATAGATAATGGTATGGAACCCTTTGTGCGCGAGTCCGACTCGCACTTGGCCTGTTTTTTATAAAACTTAACAAGCCTCTGTTAGCTAAATAGTTTTCGACTCTTTCTTACAACATACGAATGTTTAAATAGAATAGGGTTGGTCGATTGTTTCAAATAAGCGTATAAATCAATATGACAAATGAGAATGTACAAAAGTGTACAAATATAAGCTAACTAGCTGCGTGCGCGGGTCCGTCAGCTATTGCGAATAAAATATAGCCTAAGTATATCCAACATTCCATTCTAACCACAGACAATTTTTTATTTGACGACCACTTTAGCCTAGTTGGTAGTGACCCTGCCTACGAAGCAAGAGGTCCTGGGTTCGAATCCCGGTAAGGGCATTTATTTGTGTGATGAGCACGAATATTTGTCCCTGAATTATGGATGTTTCTATGTATTTAATTATTTATTTCTCTATATAAGAATGTATATCGTCGTCTAGTACCCATTGTACAAGCTTTGCTTAGTTTGGGACTAGGTTGATTTGTGTAAGATTGTCCGCAAATATTTATTTATTTATTTATTTTAATTAATTTTTGAAATCGGCTACGTGGTTCCGGATTACCACCTACATACAAACATACAAAGCTACATTCTCACAGAATTTTTCTTTTTATTATATTAGTGTAGATTAACAAAGCGACCATTTGACAGACTTTTCCTCTTTACAATTGTATAGATTACGAGCCGTACGTTGTAGGAATCGCGTCCTAACAAACACATTTGTTTAGGCTGGGCGCAAACGTTCGGTTTCTGCGTACGATTTCCGGATTCGGTTTTCGACTTAAAGCCCTCTAGAGCGATAATTATTGTTCTGTAAACGCCTGCGAGCGCTATAAGTCGAAAACCGAACCAGGAAACCGTACGCGGAAACCTAACGTTTGCGCTCAGTCTTAAGAAGAAAGTTTCGTTCACAGCCCGTTGCCTGTCCGAGGGCGCCTGTTCCTACTGCGAGGCGGCGGCGCTGTGGCACCAGCTCGCCGTGCAGCTGGTGCGGGCTCTGGTACCGGACAAGCCCAAGCCGCAGCCCACGGTAAATATATATTAAATTATTTACTTTCAAAACAAAGCTTAAACCGACTTCAATTCAGTACATAGGTACCTACATGAACATTTCCACACTTCCTTTCCAATTTACCACATGAACTGCTCTCCGAGAGCAAATGCGTTGAGTATTATAGAAAAAACCCAAATCGCTATGTGTAGGCTGATAATATTTGAGGAGTTCCGTCGATTCCTCAAAGATCTCAGAATTAACACTTCATTGGTTGCTACTTCAACGGAATCATGTCAGAATCTTTGACGTACTTTACATCTTTGAGGAGTTGGTGGTTAAAATATGTATAAATATGGTATGTGTATGAAACCGATTTGGATTATTTATCTTTATCATTGGCATACAGCCGCCTTCAGAAGAGCCCTGGCTGGAGAAGAAAGAAGAAGAACGAAGCAAGAGTGGGACGCCCGCAGCGCCCGAGTCGTTGCTCTCCATCGCACACCCGATGGACCGGACCTCTGTTGGAGGCGTGCTAGTACACATGCCGCATGTGCGTATACTCTTATACCTTGACTAGGTTTGATGTGACAAGTTTTTTTTAAATGCAAGTGGGAATGGATGAAAATATCAGAAGTGCCTGATATTTTTTTTGGTGATAGGAATAACATTCCTTAGCACCAGAAAAAAGTTGCAGACTTTTCAGCTGCGTCAATTATTTTTGAAAAATATACACAGTGTCCGCACTCAGGTACGAGGTACGTTTTGGGTTTAGGCCGGCGAATGAGACACTTTCCTTGATCCGTCTCATATTACAAGAAAATATCTTAAATATCCGTGGTAAAGTGACAGTGGCAATAATATTGACAGCTGCAGCAGCTATATTTGTCATTGCCAGGGTCAGATATTTAAAATATTTTTTTGCAATATGAGACGGATCAAGGAAAGTGTCTTATTCGCCGTCCTAAACCCAAAACGTAAGTGCACTGGACACGGTTTACATTTTTCAAAAATAATTGACGGTGCTGAAAAGTCTGCAACTTTTTTCTGGTGCTAAGGAAGGTTATTCCTATCACCAAAAAAGTTATCAGGCACTTCTAAAATTGTCATCCATTCCCAATTGGGTTTAATTTAAGGACAGAACACACCGGAGCTTTATGCTACGTATGCGATCCGCCCGTCGATGCTACGGTTGTCTCACTTTTGCCGACTAGGCTCATATTAGTTATTGCGGACAAACACTTTTGTTTGTGCCGGTCGTATTGTAAGCTTCGGTGTGGTTGGTCCGTTTTAAGTGTTGGGAAAAATCGAAGGATAGATAACGTCGACGGATCAAATCCCGACAAGCACATCCCATTTGTGTGAAAGTTCTATAAATCCCAGTTATGATATTATGTACTGAACTAATTTTAAACTTCACCTTAACTAAAATGTGGGATGAAAATTGTGAAAAAAAAAATTGTTTTCTTTTAAATCAAACGAAATAAGGCAACTCTGTTCCAATTTGGTATAATATAAATTACTAGCGACCCGCTCCGGCTTCGCACGGGTTTATATGTATTAATACATGCATGTATTATACATATAAACCTTCCTCTTGAATCACTTTATCTATTAATTAAAAAAACCGCATCAAAATCTGTTGCGAAGTTTTAAAGATCTAAGCATACATAGGGACAGACAAACAGCGGGAAGCGACTTTGTTTTATACTATGTAGTGATATTGAAGATGAGAATGCCTTTTAAAAAGCCGGGTAGAGTTTAAAAGTGTTACAGTACGCGGAACATAAGTTTGCGTGTCTGAAGTTAGCCTCGAGTCGCCTCCCGCATACCCGTCCGACCCCTCTGACACCTTTGCGGCGCTACTAGTAGCTAACATCAGAATCGT
Source organism: Epinotia brunnichana (assembly GCA_963854355.1). Classification (NCBI taxonomy): domain Eukaryota; kingdom Metazoa; phylum Arthropoda; class Insecta; order Lepidoptera; family Tortricidae; genus Epinotia; species Epinotia brunnichana. The sequence goes on along the minus strand of OY977936.1, from coordinate 19,419,162 downwards.
TAACTGATTTTAATCGTATTGTACAAATATGCTCAATGTTCATCCCACATAACCATCAAGAGAGTATTCCGTTCAAACTAAAAAAAACCTCTAAATAAAATAAGTTGTAGGCTAAGTCAAAGCTTCATCATGGCTTGTTTGTCAGGTTCGACGACCCTGTCGCTGCATGTACTCGTTACCCGTAGCCTCCTGATGTTTAGATCATTGATGTCTATCTGTCTACGAGATATCCTTTGTGTGGCTCATGAACTCTACAATGTACGCGTCTTCTTCTTCTTCGCGTGAAGGGATCAAATAATTTAAACTATATTTTATTTTGCCAATATTGTGCCACCTCTATCCCTCGGGGTGCAGCTATTATGAGGTCTTCCTTAGCACGTAGCCGGGCACAATGAGCACTGCATCATGTGTTGCTTAGTTGGGATGGTGCCACACTCGCAGAATGCATCGCAAAGTACGCGTGCAGAGGGTATTTAGAATGAGACGACAACTTTCCCGTACTTACTTTACAGGTGCTCGTCATCATGTTATTTGTACCGTGACAAGTATTAACATTACTAACTCTTTCTTATTGTGTAAGATGCAAAAAAGAGCTACAACCCGTTTACTATAAGTTTGGACCTCTCGCTGGAACCGACCGTCATCGACGCCAGGTCCAAACGTATAGTTACCCGTTTGGGTTGTATTTTATACCGTGCAGGCAGGGCAGCTAGTACTTTAGTACATTATTGCCGTGGCCGGGAAGGAGGCAATTGCAGGCTGAGTATTTTGTTTACACGGACGAGCTTGCGAGTCCGTATAATTATAATACGAAGCCTGCAATTGCCATTCCGGCTGAGGCTAATATAGTGCTTTTCTCAAAAATGGGGGAATAAAAAAGATCAAATTGAAATCAAGTGTTATTATTAAATACAAATTGAGGATACTGCAAATTACATAAAATTAAACGTCATATTTTTCTTTAAACAGAATCGCAAGTGTATTTTTCCACCGAAAAACGCAATCTTTTTATGACACATACAAAAATGTCGCGTTTACAACAGAAACATTCGACTTGATTTGGCTGAATACGACCTGTGCCGTCTTTTATATGCCAGTTTCTACTTTTTTAAAAGTTTGATACTCGACAAATAAAGGAATTCATTTGTAACATTCCAGGCGGCCTGCAATGCTTTTTATTTTTTAATTTTGATCTGGCCTTAAACTATACACTTTACCTTCCAATATGTAGCGAGTTATGTTCACTTTGCGGGCCATTTTTGAGAAAAATAATAATCATACTTACAACGCCTTTTATTATATGTCGGTCGGTACCAGCGAGGTCCAAGCTATATATAGTAAACGAGTTGTAGGTGTTTAAATATTGCGACAAGCAATGTATCTTTTTCGCTTTGCAATAGTTGATTGACCGTTGGAGATACCATTACCAAACTCAAGTGGAGCTGGGCAGAACCCCTTGCCAGGCAGAATGATGGTAGGCGGACCAAAAAGGTGTCAGATTAGTGGCCACTTCTAGGTAAAAGGAGCGCCGGCCGTCCACCAGCTCAATGGGTGGACGATATTAGGAAGATCGCGGGTTACTTCTGGATAAGATTAGCTCAGGATAGGGACGGGTGGCGTACTCGAAGAGAGGCCTTTGCTCAGCAGTGGGATATTAGGGGCTGACAATGATGATGATGATGAGTAGTTGACTGACACTCATCGTTCTAGTATAATTTACAACCACTTTTTTATCTTAAGTTTGTAAATTGAACTTGACATGTGTCACCATACTATTGCAATGTAAGAAAGAAAAGTACTTTAGTGTAAAGTAAAATGTGCACTATATTTGCCTCGAAGGATATCTCGTTGGGTTAGGATTTCCGGTAGGATTGTGTTGGTATCTTTGAATCATTACGAAACCTATGTAGGTAGATTCAATGTTACCTTCCACCATCTTCGACAGTACTGACTTACGTGGCCAGAAGTGTTAAGTCTTAAATTAACACGCCTTCACTTTATTTCTTCCATAACGTGACCGACCACCAAGAACCAAGAACGACCGAATAACCAAGGTTTTACATGTACTTTTCAAATAACACTGAATTATTTGCCATCTGGACTTCTGGCCAAACAGACATAGACTTTTACCTTACTAAGCTCTATCTCTATATTTGATTTTTTCTTCCCTTTCCAGTAAAAAAAGACAAGAGTAGTCGTGCTTATTTAGTACTTAGTCGCTACAGCAAACTATAATAATTTGAAATAAGACTAAGTTATTGATGGATCAAGCAGTTGATGATGGATCAGACTTGCTGTTTGATGGGACGATTAAAAGACTAGTGTATTTTGACAATAGGGGTGTAGACACCAGTGGCGGCGCGTAAGAATTTTCACTGGACAACCCGGAGCCAAATAAAAGGCTGTTTAGTGATGATTAACGACTTTGGTAATATATATCATGACATTTTAGGGAAGCCGGTGGGAATCGGCTTGTATGGGCGCTCCGCCACTGGTAGACACAAAATTTATTAGTACCCCAAAAGAAAGGAGGCATTAAAATATTTCGAGTGACGAAAATCCCAATAATATATCTCCAAAAATTACGAAGCAAAATACAACCGTTTTAATATTGCTTGTTAGAGAAAGAAAACGCTCGTGGATCATGACGTCACGATCCCCTAGCGTCATAGTAAATGACAATAGTTTCATATGAAGGTGCGGTTTGCGGAAAAGGGACAGAATATTTCCCCTCTTAAAACTTTGGACGCTTATAACTTTGTGATTATTTAATCCCCTGCTTTACTTTTTTCTCCATTTGACAATAAGTATTTTTAATCCTTTTTCGAGAAAATTCATCATTATTGGTTATTTTATTTGGTGTCTACACCCCTATTTACTCTATTTATGTGAGTGGACTGATGACCTGGTAATGGTCGCGGGAGTCCGCTGGATGCGGGTGGCGCAGAACCGGTTAGTAATGCGCTCTTTGGAGAAGGCTTATGTCCAGCAGTTGACGTCGTTCGGCTGGTATTATGATGATGATTAATTCTGGGTGTCCTGGGTTTAGTGAACGATTATGAGATGTTGTAGCGACAAGGTATTATAAATTACGGCGACTTTCGGAGTTGAATGTATGTCTATATAGATGTATAGTTTGTTCATTTCATGCAACTGTCACTCATAAGCGACGTCGATTCGGAAGCGACCCTGACTAAATCGTCAGCCGACACGCAAGTATGTTCTTTCTTGCTCCTGTTTATCATTGTGTGCTTTATGTGTGAAGGGATAAGGTCCATGGTACAGTGGCAAAACCAAATATATAGGTACATCTGTAGCATCGACGTTATTGCTTAAATCTAAAAGACTTCTTTTGGATGCATTAAAATGTTCAATAACGTTTTTGCTTGTAGAAACTTTATCATTTTATATCTTCGCTTGAAACACCAATTTTTTTACATTTGCTTTATGATCATAACAACGTCCAACGAAGTCCTTCCTTTGTATTTATTTCGATCATACACTTATTTGTTGTTAGCTTTTAATATATACATTGCTTATTTATGTTTCTAATAGATGCTTTGGGTGCTAACCTTATTATTTAAGTAGGTATATAGTGCCTATAAATATAGAAAGCATATGATTTTTATATTCAACCCCTTTAAATAAAATAATGAATGATAAATTCCATTACATTTGCTTAAAATGATGATTTAAAAAGTGTACTTTGAGTGAGCTTTTGTTTCTTATATAATATACATTTAAACAAATTCTTTTTTGTACATGGTAAGTTTGTGACTTATTTCTTCTTACGATAAACGATTTGAATCATATTAAAACTAGTCTTTGTATATTCGGTTATGATCCATTTAGGCTCTAAAAACGGGTAATTAGATCATCTTTTAAATCGGTAAGTCATAATTATGGAAGGAAATATAATATGTATCAGAAGCCAAATTTCACAAATCTTGTAATTACAGTTTTACAAGTCTAAATTGGCAACACTAAGGCTTTTGATCAATAACGACTGGCCATTTGAGCTATGTTGCCTGTTTAGACGTAAATTTGTGACTTGTAGTTTCGTGAAATTTGGCACTAGTTTTATTCAAGACTAGTGACCCGCCCCGGCTTCGCACGGGTTTATATGTATAATACAAATAATACATGCATGTATTATACATATAAATCTTCCTCTTGAATCACTCTATCTATTAAAAAAAGCATCAAAATCCGTTGCGTAGTTTTAAAGATCTAAGCATACATAGGGACAGACAGAGAGACAGACAGACAGACAGTGGGAAGCGACTTTGTTTTATACTATGTATTGATCGTTGCACCACTCATTTCAGCTGCCAATATTTCACTCCCGAACATTAAGTACATACCTACCTAGAATTCGAGTATGACTAAATATACTATTATTAACTTTTGTTCATTAAAATTGTAGATAATGACCGCGACAGTAGAGACGATCACAGAGCAGCTGGACATGGCGACGAGTCTGCCGCCGAATGACGCGCCGACCATGGCCACCGCTCACACCATCACGCTCACCGACACCGACGTGGCCACCGCTACCGCTGATGTGAGTATTGGTGTGGTGTCGGTGAAATCATAACATCTCTGAACAACTAGGTACAACTAGTTACAAAAAAAGAACCTATAGAATATTTTTTTGTTGTCGTCTTCTAAAAGGATCATTACTGAAGTGTGCTAGGAAAAAAACCACCAATAGCATTGATAGACTCCATTACGCACCTCTTCCTATTGGTGGTTTTTTTGCTCGCACTTTGCACCGCTGCCTCACACATTTCTAGTGGAGACTGACCCTCATACATCCACGTATGAACTATACTAAGATTCTGTCAAAATTATAAATTTTTGGTACAAGCTTTTATTGCCGACTGTACTTTTCTGTATGCCGTCATCAACTACTCATTGAAACGATTCTAACGAGCCGAAACTCAACGGGGCAACGTCGGTTAAGTATTGAATTCCCATGGCCACCTTCTGTCTCCATCATTAGATCAGCTCGATGGTACCATAATATTGAATTGTCATCCAAACTATACCTTTACCCAAAATTTCAGCTCAATCAGTTGAAGATAGCTGCTTCAATATTGAGTTGCAAGATTCCACCCGAACAAACATAGTTAAATAAAAGCTTGTAAAAATGCGCTCATTTCTCGTCATAAGGTATCGACTCCCAACTTGCTGGGCGATCACGAAGCGATGGCGGAGTCGGTAGATGACGACATGACCAACTTCTGGCCCACGTCCGCCGGCAAGTTCCACTTCTGTATAGACGAGCTGCCACAGGAATTGCAGTACATACACCAGCTGTTGCAGGTTAGTTTGTGGTAAATAGTTCAGTAGTAGTCGATCTTAGGCAGAGGCGTATTTAAAGATTTGGCGCCCCGGGCCAGTAAGTTTTGCCGCCCCTTCCTTGCAAGGCGGCAAAACTTACAAAATACAATTTACGCCATACAATTTAATATAGCCATAAAAAAAACATGAAAAAAAATTAACAACAAAAAAACACAATGGCATAGGTACATGATCGAATCGCAACATTTTAGAACTGTTATCGCCACTATTATTCAAAATAATTATGGTGCCTTAATTTATATGCTTTATAAAGCTGAATTACCCCAGATTCCTCCTGACACAATTGTTCTCCTAGAAGGAGACTTAGTGTATGTATCTATTATATATATCATCGCCTAGTACCCACAACACAAGCCTTACTGAGCTTACCGTGGGCCTAGGTTGATTTGTGTAAGATTGTCCCGTAATATTTATTTATTTATTTAGTGGATGTGTATCATATATGGGAAAAGTATAGAGGTTGGTAAGGTGACCTCAAAAAAAAACTGACATTTGGGGTAAGTGCGAAAACTTAAAAATTAGACCACCACAGCCTGGCCAAAAACGGTAACTTGATAACTAGGTCTTACAGTCAGGAGTACTCAACCAAATGTCATAGGGTTGCAAATTGCAAATTATTTTTTTTGGAAAATAGGTTTTTTGTATTTGACACAAATTTAATAATGGTCCTAGAGAGCTGAAATTTGACATGTAGGATAGAATACTATGGATATTGAAATACCAATAAACAAAAAAAAAACGCTGATAATATAAAATGGTATGGGGATTTTTTCGTCATTTTGCGGCCAAACGGTAAGACTACACGCCTCGACCAAATGTCATAGATAGTCCCAAGAAGATTTCAAAAAAAATATTGGTTTTGCCAGAAAGTAATTTTTTTACCAACATTTTCAATTGAGGGCACAAGATTAACACGAAAAAGAAATTTACGAAAAATTAAAAATGGACGTTGAAAATTTTCGAGTAAGTATTTTTTGAGAGCCCGACTGCGAGCTTCAGGCTGCAAGGCCGCAGGGCTCGGCCAAAGGCCCAGAGCCTCCATTTCGAGCGTCAAAGCGCGCAAAAAAATTGATGTTTAGGTTTTTACTATTTAGGTCAGTCTTTCAAAACTTACAAGTTGATGTCTATCTAAGGAAAAACAGTTTTTGGTTTCAGTACATTTTTTTTCTATGAGTCTATGTCACTCGCGGATATTTACCCTTTAGGTAATAGAATAATAGTTAGAAGGTTAATAAATGTAAATGAGCATTCTACGTTGTTTACTCTTTAATTTTACTGAAAAAGGATTTGCATATAATACATTACATCAGAGGCCGGGAATCCGTTTTCACGCCGAGGCATGTATAGTGCTTTTCTCAAACATGCAATGAAATAAATAAATAAAAATCCTCAAATCTAACTAATTTTCATGGCTGAATGCCGTGATGCTGTACCACAAATATTGGAATGACAATTAAAAAGTTACTTTGCAGGCCTTGAAACGTTGTATGAAATCCCATTTCAGGCCGCCTCGAGATGCTGCGCCCGAAAAAGGATACTTCTGAGTCTATAATAAGGAACGTAAAGAGAATATATCATTGCATGTTTGAGAAAATAAATATTTAGGGGTATTTTTATAACAGCATTTTATCTCTCGATGGGTGGCCAAAGGCCCGGAGCCCCACCACCAGTGTCCAGGCGAGTCCCTGCTCCCTCATATTGCGAGGCCGGAGGCCGAGATTCGATTTTCAGGGTTGTGCAACTATTCATTTCCCTATAGCATGTTACAAGCGAACCTGGCCTGAAGTGCTCAAGCTGGCCCTGAAGCTGAGCGGCGAGGCCGCATTAGGGCCGGTCAAACCTAATATTTATGTACTAGAATCACTAGATAGCGCTGACGTACAATGTGCGCTATTAGACTTTGTCTTACTCGCCCGTACCATAACGTATAACTAGTATTTTTTGTATGTGAAAATGTTTTAAGTTACTTTTTAATGTAACAAAAAATTATATAAGATATTTTTTTGAAAATTATATTATGTAAAAAATGGTTGTCAATGAAGGGCGGCCGAAGCGGGCACCGAGGGGCGGCTCGCGCCGCCCCTCGGAGCCTGCCGCCCCGGGCCATGGCCCCCTTGGCCCTAGGGTAAATACGTTCCTGATCTTAGGGGTGATCACGTAACGTTTCAAACGTACGTTAGGACAACTGAACTGTCATTTTTCCATACTAAAAGTCAAATTTTGATCTACCTTACGCACGTACAAAGCGTTACGAGATCGACCTGTTATCATGAAGTTCAAGTTATAAAGGGCAATTTGGTTACCACTGAATAAATTTAAAATTTTGTGAGGTCCTGAAGTATTATGACACAGTATGTTTGCTATGACCGTGCTACGTATGCTAGAGGAAACTTAAACACGATGTTTTTCATTGTCATCGTGAGAAGACCAAAAAAGGTACGTTCTTCAATTTTCTTTCCAGAAGTAGCTACGTGGCTCAAAATGATCTACACGCGATCAAGAAACTAAGTATTGTGTCGATCATTGTCAGCGTGTTAGCTAGTTCTGCTGCTGACTGTACAATCAGGGTAGTAATGAAAACCCTTTTCAAAAGTTAACTCAAATGGCATTACAGTTTTAACTAGAACATCGTCTTTAAATGTCGCTCGATTTTTGGCACATTCCAATTGGGAATGGATGAAAATTTTAGAAGTGCCTGATTATGTTTTTGGTGGTAGGAATATAATCTTCCTTAACACCAGAAAAAAATTGCAGACTTTTCAGCTGCGTCCATTATTTTTGAAAAATATAATCTGTTTCCTCACTTACGTTTTGGGTTTAGGACGGCGAATGAGACAATTTGCTTGATCCGTCTCATATTACAAAAAATATCTTAAAAATCCGTGGTAAACTGACACTGGCAATGATATTGACAGCTGCAGAAGCTATATTTGACATTGCCAGGGTCAGATATTTAAGTATTTTTTGTAATATGAGACGGATCCAGGAAAGTTTCTCATTCGCTGTCCTAAATTTTGGGTTTAGGACGGCGTAAGTGAGGAAACTGTTTATATTTTTCACAAATAATTGACGCAGCTGAAAGGTCTGCAACTTTTTTCTGGTGCTAAGGAAGGTTATTCCTATCATCATAATTAGCCACTTCTAAAATTTTCGTCCATTCCCCATTCTCCGCAGGAACTGAAGAGCACATCGCACCCGAACGTGTTGTATCACCTGCTCCAATGCTTGCAAGTGTTGGTGCTGAACGCTGACGCCCTCTCCGAACATAGGGGCTTCCTGATCTGGTGTCAGGAGAATCTGCTTATTGACAAGTAAGTGTTGGGTTATGTTACATGCACATTGCTTTTGTTAAATAAGTTTTGTAATAAAAGTCACCAGTAAAGTGTATTATGGTTGCATGGGATGGCACATAAGAAACAAAATCCTTCTAAACAAAGTCATGTTGATGTCTCTCTAGTTTACAACAATTTTGCGGTTGGCCATATGGCATCGACCGCGTTGCAAGGAAATTTACTCATACGCAACAATACATTCCACTTTATTTTTAATTAATAAATATTTGTGGACAATCTTACACAAATCGACCTAGGCCCAAACTAAGCAAAGCTTGTACTATAGGTACTAGGCGACGATATAAATATATTATATACTTATATAGATAAATAAATACTTATATATATAGAAAACATCCATGACTCAGGAACAAAAATATTGGTGCTCATAACACAAATAAAGCTCTATCTTGCTGCCAGCATTATGCTGAGATAGAACCGTTTCGTGACAAACGTTGTGTGTTGTTTGTCTCGAATAAATGTTTCTTTCTTTCTTTCAAATAAATACCCTTACTGGGATTCGATCCCAGGCTCTCCGGCTTCGTAGGCAGGATCACTACCAACTAGGCCAAAGCGGTCGTCTCGGAAATGTGTCTAAATAAGTCAATAACTGCATTTCTGTTGCTATTATTGTTCTAAATACGAAGGAATCGCGGATAAATATCTCGAATGGGCATACACAAAAAGATGACAGTTACAATTGAGTGCCAAGGTCAGAGGACACATATTCGATACCACACTGGTATGTAAGGTTGTGTGTAGTACGCGTTGACCTGTCGTATGCGTCACGTCTTCTTCATACATTTTGCTGCGTTTACCGTGCGTCAGCGTAATTTGAGCAGCAGTGTTGTCGCTCCCTTATTGATACATTGTCTTCCACAGTTTGTGGAGCGTTTGCGACGCGTCCCACTCCGCGATCTGCTCGGTGGCTGTGCCAGTGCTGCTTCACTGCTGCACGCTCGCCGGCGGCGGTGACGTGTTCTGTGCTCTCGTGCGCGACCAGTTCCACCACAGGGACTCGCGCATCCGCTTCCGTGCGCTGGAGAAGGTCACCGTCATCATCAGGTGAGCGCCAGTACACCCGGTATGTGTCGTGATACGTTCACTTCGCGAACTGCTCGGTGGCTGTGCCAGTGCTGCTTCACTGCTGCACGCTCGCCGGCGGCGGTGACGTGTTCTGTGCTCTCGTGCGCTACCAGTTCCACCACAGGGACTCGCGCATCCGCTTCCGTGCGCTGGAGAAGGTCACCGTCATCATCAGGTGAGCGCCAGTACACCCGGTATGTGTCGTGATACGTTCACTTCGCGAACTGCTCGGTGGCTGTGCCAGTGCTGCTTCACTGCTGCACGCTCGCCGGCGGCGGTGACGTGTTCTGTGCTCTCGTGCGCGACCAGTTCCACCACAGGGACTCGCGCATCCGCTTCCGTGCGCTGGAGAAGGTCACCGTCATCATCAGGTGAGCGCCAGTACACCCGGTATGTGTCGTGATACGTTCACTTCGCGAACTGCTCGGTGGCTGTGCCAGTGCTGCTTCACTGCTGCACGCTCGCCGGCGGCGGTGACGTGTTCTGTGCTCTCGTGCGCGACCAGTTCCACCACAGGGACTCGCGCATCCGCTTCCGTGCGCTGGAGAAGGTCACCGTCATCATCAGGTGAGCGCCAGTACACCCGGTATGTGTCGTGATACGTTCACTTCGCGAACTGCTCGGTGGCTGTGCCAGTGCTGCTTCACTGCTGCACGCTCGCCGGCGGCGGTGACGTGTTCTGTGCTCTCGTGCGCGACCAGTTCCACCACAGGGACTCGCGCATCCGCTTCCGTGCGCTGGAGAAGGTCACCGTCATCATCAGGTGAGCGCCAGTACACCCGGTATGTGTCGTGATACGTTCACTTCGCGATCAGCTCGATAGCTGTGCCAATGCTGCGGCGACGTATTCTATTTTATTTTATTTTTATTTATTTTATTTAATGTAATAATTAGCACTGACAGATAAACCTTACGTACTAATTTATAATAAAATTAAAGTAATTAAATGGGTTCAAAATACAATAATAAATAATATTTAACAATCAATAGTCAAAAGGTACGTGCACATGGGTTATTGGGTATTAATAATTAGATAGAGCTAGGTGTGACAATCGATTCTAGATAGTGACTAGATGCGGCCAGATAACGATTCTCTGGTGTGAAAAAGACGTCGAGATGGGTGTCACTGGTTAAAATGTTATTCAGTAGCATCAATGCTTGGTGTAGGGCAGAAGAGTCCTGTGCGCGCGTCCTGGCCGACGGGACGGCGAACAAGCCGCGGCGAAGAGGACGTAGCGATTTGGCCGAGACGGGTGTAACTCTAATAGTCACCATACCAAGTAGTGTGGGATTGGCTACCACTCCACGTATTAGTCGGAGAAAATATTTGATCAAAGAGAGGTTTCTGCGGGCTTCGAGAGATGTGTAGCCAACCATGCCGATAACAAAGAGGGTTGGGTAGAGGAAAGGGTAGTTGCCATACATTTTACTATACAAAAATCGTGCAAATTACTTTTGGACCTTTTATACGAGGAGTATGTACCGTTGCTCGTGGGGATTCCATATTGTGGCATTTGTCTCCAGCTTGCTTCGTACAAAAGCATTGAACAAGATGCTAATGGCTTGTTTATCGGTAAAAAGTTTGGCCTGACGGATGACAAACCCCAAGCATCGCCTAGCCTCATTGCATAACTTAATAATATGTTGGTTAAAGGTTAGTTGTGGGTCAAACAGTGTACCCAAATCTTTTATTTCTGTAACTCTTTTCAGTGGTGTGCCCTCAATTGTGTATGGGTTACATATGGGGAAACGAGCACGGGAAAACGTCATTACTGAGCATTTATCCTCATTGAGGGCGAGACTGTTGTTGTTTGCCCAGATATGAACATTGTCTATGTCTGATTGTAGAAGGGCGGTGTCACTTGAACTTTGAATTGGTAGCGCCAGTTTTAAGTCATCGGCAAATAATAAGCTCGTTGAAAATCTAATGTTAGCAGGAAGATTGTTGATGAGAATAAGAAAAAGGAGTGGTCCAAGATTGCTTCCTTGGCCAATTCCGGAGGTTACCATAAACGGAGTAGATTGAGAGTCTTCGTATTGCACGTACTGATATCTATTTGAGAGATAATTAGCCATAAACTCAAGTAGGGTTGTTGAAAACCCAGACATATATAGCTTTTTAAGTAGGATATCATTGTCAACGCGGTCATATGCCTTGCGGAAATCAAAGTATGCGATATCCACCTGGGTTTTTTTATCCAGATTGTTCGCTATTATAGACACAGCGTTAAGTGAATTGGAAGTTGTAGAACGTTGTGGTAGGAATCCATGTTGTTCATCGCAAAACCAGCCGTTAAGTTGTTTGAATATTTTTGAGTAAATAATTGACTCGAAAACTTTTCCGAAAATGGACAGTACAGCAATTGGCCTGTAATTCTCAACATCCGATTTTGAGCCTGATTTGTGGATTGGCAGAACCTTAGTAGTTTTCCAGACTGTAGGGTAGGTTTTATTTTTTAGTGCTAAGTTAAATATAATTTTAAGTGGCGTTACAAATGCTTCACAACAGTCTTTTACAATATATTGAGGGATTCCATCTGGTCCCTGGGTGTACTTGGGTCTTAAGCGGTTAATAGCCTTGCGAATGTCCTCATCGGTTACACATTCGACTGTGATGCAACGATCGCTTGGACCCCCTGTTTCTGCAGTACAGGCTGCCAGTACATTCAGTGTGGGGACATTTCTTAAGAAAACGCTTTTGAAGAAGATATTCTGTGCTCTCATGCCCGACCAGTTCCACCACAGGGACAATAGGGACATTCAAGTTATTGCTACGCAAGGAGCTAACTGACAAGTGTCCATTTTGTTTATTTCTTTTGAAAGCCAGTTATGGGTTGGTTGCTGTTTAAAGGAAAAATTGGTATTGCTTTTTGCTTCGGCCACAACTTCGAGCAGCGGCAGTAGCAGCAGCGGTGTGCCATACGTGGGAACAAGAGATCTGAGCTTGGCCTCTCGCTCCCACATATCCGCTGTCTGAAGTTGTGGGTACGACTTTTGCAAAGCCTTTGGGTTTCAGTAAGTAAAAGTCGTCATTAAACGTTTTTGTCTCCAGATTCATGGACGGATCGCCTGTCAAAACCAGCCTGCCTCTCCAGACAGCCCTGGCCACCGCCTTCTGTTACCTCATCTCTAGCATGGATGACACTAACGTGTACGTTGCACAGCGGGCCACTTTGTACATCGGCACCATACATGACAATGCTATTGACGTAAGTAACTTCACGTCTATGTTTCACGGGAATTAGTAAAGTGCGGCTACCGCGCAATGAAAACGAAGTTCCCTTGTCCTCCCCCCCCCCTCTCCCAATCTGTTGCTTGAATTGGCAAATGTGACAGAGAGATACACGAACGAACTTCGTTTTCGTTAAGCAGTAGTCGATCTGGACCAAGACAAGTGGCGGAAAAAATGGGTGGCCTTTGCCCGGCATCGGCAGTGGGACACAGCATATAACATAGTTAATTTAACACAACTAAAATGTTATAACCGTTGGTCCTGGGATTTAAATGCTAGTTTATTTATATCCTTCATTACAGTTACTAGTATACTGCCTGGAGACACAATTCGACCTGGTAATAGTCGACCGGGCCATGGTACTGCAGTGCGTGTACCAACTACACAACACGCTGAGCGACCGCAACATCCTGTCCTGGCAGTTCTTCCTCAACCGATTCGAGGCGCTATTCCTCGAAGCTCAGATCAACTCTAACAAGAACTTGGATTTCAACAATTTGAGAGGTACTCGGTAATGTAATTGTAAAATGCTGGCCAAAGAGACTTGTTATAACATTTGCCACTGATGCTAGTATGGTGACATAATTTTTTATTTAATCGTATGGCATATTTTGAGTTGGCCTTTTTTGAGTTTGACACTCTTTAGTACCACCTAGGGGACACGTGCAGGGTTGTGGTAGGTAGCTCCTGCGGACGCGAGTGACACAGTTGTCCCCCCTTTGTCAAGTGAGTGGGCAACTCGACTGTTAGAGGTTCTTAAGCCGCCCCGAAGGCCTCTAACTCGGCTTAACGACTACTGTCATAGACAGCAACCGGGATCAACTGCTAAGCGTGCCTTCCATAGCACCGAAGCGCTCATTTATAGTAACCACTCAAACAGGCGGTCACCCATCCAAACACTGACCCCTACCGTCTTTGCTTGACCTGCGTTATCGTTTCCGATACGCAGGCGCCGCCGGGCTATGAACGCTTCACGGTGACATAATAAGACCTGATGATAGTCGATCTCGGCCATGGTACTGCAGTGCGTGTACAGTCACCGGTATCAATATATGATGAAACAAAGGCAGCAAAAATATCTGATACAACTCTATTCCTAGAGCCGTTAGAGCGTGTCAGATATTTTTTCGGCCTTTGATCCATCATATATTGATGCAGGTGACTGTACAAACTGCACAACACGCTAAGCGACCGCAACATCCTGTCCTGGTAGTTCTTCCTCAGCCGCTTCGAGGCGGTATTCCTCGAAGCTCAGATCAATCAATTCTAACAAGAACGTCGAATTTAACAATTTGAGACGTGGGTATTTGGTACTGATGTTGTAGAGTGCTGGCTAAAGGGACTTGTTTTTACTGTTTCTACTGATGGTAGTATGAACGCAATTCGACCTGGTTATAGTCGACCGGGCCATGGTACTGCAGTGCGTGTAACAACTCCAAAACACGCTGAGCGACCACAACATCCTGTCCAAGGCAAGTAATTGCTTCTTAAACGCTTCGAGGCAATATTCCTTGTAGCAGACATCAACTCTAACAAGAACGTGGATTTTAATAATCAGAGCGGTGGAGTAGTTTACAATATTTTGAACTGCCTGGAAAGGCAGGTCTACCTGGTGGTTTTAGACAAATCCAATGGTAGTACAGTGCTGAACTGCCAATAATTAATATTTGTTAAAAAACCTATTTTGTTATTAAAACTCAGAAAAGTAACTTTTTATACATTCTGAACTTTTATTTCAATTATTTATTTACGTTTTTTTACGTGTTCATTTTGTTTTAATTTTAGGTCATAGCCGTTGGCTGTTTTATTTGCGGTAAGCTTTTTTTCGTTTAATTCTTTGACGCTTATTTTATATTTTCATGGAAGATTGCTTAAAAAACGCTAGTTCACTAACACCAATGTTAGAGGTGGATGAATACCGGAAAAATACCCTGTATGTGTCCACTACTGCCAAGAGGCGAGTAGGCGAATAAATACTGAATACCCATCTCTACTTTAATCAAACAATATTCGGTAGAGTATGGCCACCGAGTAGTCTTTGATTGAAATAACCTGCAACCACAAGTATTACCAAACCGCGATTAGTATGGGATTGGAAAAGCGGTCAATTCATATAAACTTTGACGTATTTGTAATATAAGGCAATACTGTCACCTCCAATCGAATTCTAATCGTCGTTTCATAATACCTTGGCAATTATAATTTTTGCTTCATTTTAAAATACTCGACTAATTTCATATTTTTTTAACAGAATTAGTCAGCACGGACACAAGCTCCGACTGGTTCCAATACAAAGTGCGCCGCGCTCACGAAGCACTCAGTGTATCCGCTGTGAACACTTTGAGCGCCTCGTTTGGCACCAAGTGGCCCTACAAGAGGACCATCTCAGCGCCGGCGACCATGCCCCCGCAGCCGGATAGACAACACGGTGAGAAGGGTAAACAGTGCTTTACTGAACATTTTCTATACTTATCTTACGAGCACAACGTCGGGGTATTCGTCTCTTCTGTGAACCCTTTAAGCGCCTCGTTTGGCACCAAGTGGCCCTACAAGAGGACCATCTCAGCGCCGGCGACCATGCCCCCGCAGCCGGATAGACAACACGGTGAGAAGGGTAAACAGTGCTTTACTGAACATTTTCTATACTTATCTTACGAGCACAACGTCGGGGTATTCGTCTCTTCTGTGAACCCTTTAAGCGCCTCGTTTGGCACCAAGTGGCCCTACAAGAGGACCATCTCAGCGCCGGCGACCATGCCCCCGCAGCCGGATAGACAACACGGTGAGAAGGGTAAACAGTGCTTTACTGAACATTTTCTATACTTATCTTACGAGCACAACGTCGGGGTATTCGTCTCTTCTGTGAACCCTTTAAGCGCCTCGTTTGGCACCAAGTGGCCCTACAAGAGGACCATCTCAGCGCCGGCGACCATGCCCCCGCAGCCGGATAGACAACACGGTGAGAAGGGTAAACAGTGCTTTACTGAACATTTTCTATACTTATCTTACGAGCACAACGTCGGGGTATTCGTCTCTTCTGTGAACCCTTTAAGCGCCTCGTTTGGCACCAAGTAGCTGTATAATTGGACCATCTGATCGCTGGCCTCTATACCCCCGCAGCCGGATAGACAACATGGTGAGAAAGGTAAACAGTGCTTTTCTGAGCATTTTCTATACTTATCTTAAGAGCACAACGTCCGGGTATTCGTCTCTTCTGTGAACCCTTTGAGCGGCTCGTTTGGCACCAAGTGGCTGTATAAGAGGACCATCTGAGCGCCGGTCTCTATACACCCGCAGCCAAATAGACAACACGATGAGAAGGGTAAACAGTGCTTTCCGAGAATTTTCTATACTAATCTTTATATCACAATTTTGGAGCGTCTATCTCACCTGACAAATCTTTAGGCGCTACTTTTAATTTAATAATGATAAAGAGGCGAGTCGATAGTTGAATGAAGTGATGTTATATGACTTTTTTTGTTACAGACTAGTTGCTTCGACATTAGATAAACAGTGGCTAACCTCTCAGTATGACCATGACCTGTTAGCAAACTACCCTAACTATTAGCGTTATGGTTCCTACGTTTGTAGGTGACATACGAACATATGTCAAAGTATTACGCATTATTTACACATCAGAGGGTGTTTACTAATGCGTGGGGTGTTTAAAAAACAAAATGCAGTTATTTTATTTTCACTTTACTCTAGTGGACAAACTTGCAGAGCAATTCTACTAATAGAGAAGGTTTTTGTGACATTCCAGAGCGTGAGAAAGTGTACGCCAGGCAGTACTCAGCGCCTCTACTGAAACGGAAGACCTCAAGATTTGGTCTGGGGCAGTTGTTGGCAGCCCCTGCCTCAATACCGGCTCCACAGCGCGCTAACAACCATGGTAAATTATATTCTAGGAGTTTTTTTTTCCTACAATTGGTTTTTTATGAATCATAAAAAATCGACGGTGGCTTGAGGCACTGAACTATCATAAACTTATGTTATGATAGTGCAGTGCCTCAAGCCGCTAGAAATTTAAAAAAAGATCTTTTTTAAGTTAAAAACTTGTGTTAGAAGGTATTCGCTCTTTCATACAAGGTATTTAAAAAAATAGTTAAAATTAAAATAAAGCTAGGTATATTAGTTGAAGACCGCTTTAGCCTAGTTGGTAGTGACCCTGCCTACGAAGGAAGAGGTCCTGGGTTCGAATCCCGGTAAGGGCATTTATTTGTGTGATGAGCACGAATATTTGTTCCTGAGTCATGGATGATTTCTTTGTATTTAAGTATGTATTTCTCTATATAAGTATCTACATTGTCGTCTAGTACCCATAGTACAAGCTTTGCTTAGTTTGGGACTAGGTTGATTTGTGTAAGATTGTCCGCAAATATTTATTTAGTCCTAATTATCCTAAATATACTCAAGAGCAATGGGAGATGATGATCCTATATCAAGTTCCAGTAACAATTTTTGAAATACTCACTGCTCATGAGTATAAGTCACATAGGTCTGTTGGAAAACTAAGTAGACTTAAATATTATTTAGAAATATTAAATATATACATATATATTAGAATAGGTACTTAACTAAATGAACCATGTACACTAAAGCCATGATAAAGACTGAATAACTGTAAGAGTGTTTTACACTCTCCATAACTTTTTGTGTATATATTCACCAGTCTGTTTGTCGAAGGTCTTTAACTCAGCTGTTCGCTGCTGCTGTCGTAGACACCAACCGAGAGATGCTTTGAATGCACTAAAGCGCTTGGTTAGTCAAAGCGATCACCCATTTATGAACTGACCAACGTAGGCATACGTTGGTTAACCTCGCTTCACAGTTCTGAGTGCGCCGCACTGTCATGAATGTTCCCTACCTGACCCTATGTTCACCTATGATGTGTACCTATGATCCTTAACACAATAATATTAGTACGGCAATGTACGGTATTTTTACAGAGGGCTTACACACGTTGTCCGGCCGGTCTACTGAGGAGATGATGACCGTGATGCCGAAAGCCGTCGACTTGGAGGAAGCCGACAGGGAAACCACTAATCTGCTGGTGTTTCTGCTTATGCAGTTCCTATCTAGGTAACATCGTTAGAACATTTTTGTTTTAATTTATTGTAGGTGGTTGAGTTTCCCGCCTTCCGAAGTATTTCCTTCTCCAGCGGCTCTGTAGCCACCCACCATACTATTAGGTCCTTACCTATGAAATTGGCGGTGTGTATGGAGAATTTTATGAAAACTGTGATTTTCATACATTGAATTTTGCGGATTATTCAGCAATGTCAAATTCAAAGCAAACTAAATTTTGGTAGGAATATAGAAAACTTTAAGCTACTTTACACATATCTTCATTCCTTAAAAATAGTTCGCATCATAAAACTATACGTAATTGAAACACTTTAACCGGCAGCACATGAAAAGGGCGGTTTTCAAGCTTTAATTTGAAACACTAAATAAAAAATTCAAACCTTTTTTTTGTACCTTTGTTACATAGTCTTATAATGAAATTAAAAAATAATTTGGAAGTTGCAATAGAAATGAATAAATTACGTACAAAATAATATCTGTGAAAAAACCGCCAATTTCATAGGTAAGGACCCAATATAAGGATATGTATAATGTCGCCCAATACTATCGCCCGCGTTAATATGGCAACCCCGTGACCGTATCGTATTCAGAGCAACGGAGATTGACAGGGGTGCGGGCGGTTTGTACCACACGTTACTCGTACATACACACTATTAGTTTAAAGAAAAACAAAAATACAACAATCAAAACTTAAAAGCAATACACGACATAAACAAAAAATAACATAAAACAAATACTACCTACTTCCCGCTTACGCCGAAAGCAGGACGCGCCGCTTTGGTGTGGCCTAGGTCTACAGACAACACTCGAAAATTCAAGGATTCGCGTCTTTTTAACCGACTTCAAAAAAGGAGCAGGTCCGCAATTCGTCGGAATCTTTATTTTTTATGTATGTTCCGTTATTAGGTACTCGAAAAACCGATTGGGAAAATTCTTTTTTGTTTGAAAGCATATCCTTCCTAGATGGTCCCATGGTGGTGGATGGTTTTATCTGATGATGTAATACTGTAGAAATCGAGAGAAATCTTAAATTTTTAAAAGCTCACACACAGCCATTTGGATTCTTTCTGTAATAATTAACGCACACGCTCTCGTAAAGCTGTTTATGTGGAACTTCAAGTGGAAATGTTCATGTATGTGGCTTGGCGGAGTACTGAATTGAAGTCGGTTAACACTTTGTTTTTAAAGTTAATTATTCTCTACTATAAAATTATAATGCAAAAAAAGCATAAAATTACTCATTCTGATGTTTATTGTAGGTCCGACCAAGCTCATCCGAATGAGGAGAAGCAATCGTTGAAAACTCAAGAAGTGGTGCTGAGACATCTGTTTTTGCTTCTGGGCTATAATTGCGTCGACAAGTGTTTCCACATTTCACCACACACATTAAGGTACAGTTATGTTTCTCTTTATCTTTATTGATCGACAATCTGGTATTTGCGTATTTGCCTGACAGGGCAGACGATATAAGAATAATCATTAGAGTTATATATTTTTTCGTATTCAGGCAATCGTCGATTTTCAACGCGTTTATAGCGAACCTACCTCAGGTTTTGGATCAGAACCACTTGATGGGTGCCAGCATTGCTGAACCCACCTTAATGCTGTTACAGGTATGTTGCAATTCTCCAGCTCTTTGTAGACTTGCTGATTCCTAGTTATTTAGTTCTGGATAATATTTATTTTGTTAACATCGCTTAAATACTATTATGGAGCTGCTGTAGCCGAGCGGTAGCACGTGTCTTCTAATATGGAGGCTGTGGGTTCGAAGCCCGGTTTGTACCACTGGGTTTTCAAAAAAACTTAGTTGCAAAATATCATTTGATATTTAACAGTAGCTTTTTGGTGAAGGGGAAAACATTTTGAAGAATTGGGTCTAATCTAGTTTTCCCTCTGGGTTGGATGGTCTGATGGCAGTCGCTTTCGTAAAACTAGTGCCTGTGCCAAAGCGCAGGTTCCCTTATAGTATAACCGGGGAAAGCGTTAGGAGCATGATGAACTCTGAAATGATGAAAAATCCTGCTTTAAAGATGGAATATCATTTGTTCACAGTTCTGCAGTAGTCCCGGCTCGAGTGCTGGTGTGACGGCCCCAGTGTCAATGAACGGCGCCGTAGTAACTCACTCTTTGCACGCGTTAGAGCCTCACGTGAGGCGCCACTGGCTTATGGCTCTCTCCGTCTTATTGTACAAGGTAAGTGCCTATAAAACTTCACAACTTTTACGATTTTCTTCGCCTTTAGGAATGAAATTGCAAGCACGTAATAACCTACTTACCTACCCCTAGACCTAGATACGTAACCACTATTGTAAATAAAGAAACGCCTCCACGCAACCGGCACGGCGGCGGCAGCGTGACGCGGCGCGTTTTGTTGTTCCAATAGTACAACAGAAACATTGTTATCCTGATTAATTTCATAAAAGGCCTATTCATTCAACGTATACTATTCACGGTTTTGTAGCCCCATCAGACCTCAGACCATCTATCGACATATATTCGTGCAATAGCGTGAAAATGAACATTGTTTCAGTACCACTATGGCAGCGGCACGCTGTGCGCGCAAGTGCAGGCACTCGTGCGCATAGTCCTGAACACCGTGGAGGCGCAGTACCACGTGTGCAAGCGCATCCCGCCCATGATCGTGATGCCGCCCGCGCACACTGCTAGAGGTACGCTCATATATGTACAATCGAAGTCAAAGAGATGTTTCCACTATTATCTGCACCTTATTCCATCCATGTACATTCGATAATACGTTTGTCAATGAAATAAGGGGACATCATTCTGAGGACTTGGTCCGTTTATCCACTTTTGCTGTACACATACGCCAGGCGAAACTAATTCTGATATCAACCTGAATAAATAAGTTTCTGTCAAAAATTTCATTTTTGGTACAAGTTTTTATTGCCGACTACTTTTCTGCATAGGTACCATCATCAACTACTCATTGAGACGATTCTAACGAGCCCAAACTCGATGGGGTTGTGTTGTTTTATTGCGGAGTTCCTATGGCCAACTTCCTGCTTCAGCATCAGATCAGCTCCAAGTCGTCATAATATTGCATTGTCATGCGATATACATATATGCTTGCAAAATTTCAGCTCAATTGGATAACGGGAAGTGACTGAAAAATGGATTACAAATTTTGACGGACAAATTACATAGTTACATATTTACATACGAACAGTGCAAGTTAATATAAAGCTTGTAAAAGGGTGTCGCAACTATCACTTTGATATTGGTTCGCAGAGCTAAGCCAGCCCTCGCTAAAGTCGTGCACGGCACCCGAGCGCGCGGCGGGCAGCCCGGCGCCGCTCGAGCGCAAACCCAAGCCTACCGACGCCATGCCCACGCACTGGGAGCAGCCTGCTAACAAGTCAGTAACGGGAACGGGTCCCTAAGTGTAATATACCGCTATACATCGGTCTCTTTTTAACCCACGCGTAAAGAGAGAGAGAGCAAGATACGTGGACGCGGATTATAGGGACGCGGATTATAGGGCCGTGCATTATAGAGGGACCCACACTCGTCACGTCACAGTAATCATAGACCAAAGCAACCTTGACGCGGCGCATAATCACATATGTATACTACGTGTTTTTGACAATTTCCGTTTATTGCAGGTGGGTATAGTTTAGATCAGTGTTTTTCAACCTTTTTCATGGCGCGACCTCCCTAGAGTAAGAATCCAAGCAGCCGCGACCCACAGGTTGAAAAACTATGATTTAGATCAAATAAAGTTAATTTTCATCTCTCCTGTTCTGAAAGTTGACTTTTCATGGGCATATAGCCGGGTGGAAAATAGCGCTTTCTCCCCTAGAGTGGAAAGTAATTTTTGCGTATTGTAAAAATACCATAAAACCTAGTAAATATTTTTTTGTTTTATTTTTTTTGTCGTTCGTTTTTTTATTTCTTTTGTTATTTTTTTTGTTTTTTTTGTTCGTGTTTTGTTGTTTCGATTGTTTTTTTCGTTTTTTTTCGTTTTTTTGTTTCTTGTTTTTCTGTCATTTTTTTTTGATTTTTTTATTTTCTGTTTTTTAAAGTTTTTTTTTCGTTTGTTTTTTGTTTTTTTTTGTTCGTTTTTTGTTCGTGTTTTGTTGTTTTGTTTGTTTTTTTTGTTTTTTGTTTCGTTTTTCTGTAATTTTTTTTTGTTTTTTTCGTTTGTTTTCGTTTTGTTTGATTTTTGTTGTTTTTTTTGTTGTAAGTTTGTTTTGTTTTTTTTTTGTTTTTTGTTTATCTTGTTTTTCTGTTTTATGTTCTATTTTTTTTTAGTTCTCGTTTTTTGTTTTTCTGTTCGTTTTTTTGTTTTTTTTTACGTTTGTTTTTTTTGTTTGATTTCTTTAGTTTTTTTGTTTTTTTTTTGTTGTTTGTTTGTTTTTGTTTGTTTGTTTCAGTTTTTTTGTAAGTTTGTTTTGTTTTTTGTTCGTTTTTTTTTTTTTTTGTTTTGTTTGTTTTTGTTTTTTCACGTGTCGGCATGGCCCTCTAGATTAGTTGCGTCGCGGCCTACTCGATTACAATCGAGTAGGCCGTGGCAAGTGGCCAGTGCAAAGAGGTTAGAGGTTGGATATAGTTTTAATTATTTTACTTAGGTATATTTAAAATCGAATAATTAATTTTTCAACACACCTGCTCGTAAAATAGGTCTTATTACAGCGTATTTACACTGATAATGCAGAATATTACCCATGCCGTGCCTTTTACATTACATTATCGCACTAGTGCCTTCTCATTACATATCTTTTTAAATATTAGCAAAATAATGCAGAATATTACCCATGCCGTGACTTTTACATTACATTATCGCACTAGTGCCTTTTCATTATATATCTTTTAACATTTTCATTTTTTTTTTTCTCGCAAATGTGTTGAAAAACGTCGTATGAAACACGTGAGCATTGGTCATTACACTTCTCGTCTCCATTAAGCCTTCGCCTTCGGCTCAGGCTTAAAAACCGACTCGAGTGTAATGACCAACATAGCACACTTGTATCATAATGTACTATTCCTCACAGTCGAAATGAAAAGTAGAGTGTTTAACTCGGGTGAAATTACCCATTTCACCCTCGAACTATTGGCGCTCTCACTTCATTCGAGCGCCAGAAATATCTCGGGTGTAATGGGTCCCTTTCAACCCTTGGTTAACAATCTACTATTTCAA
This sequence comes from Epinotia brunnichana, assembly GCA_963854355.1. Classification (NCBI taxonomy): domain Eukaryota; kingdom Metazoa; phylum Arthropoda; class Insecta; order Lepidoptera; family Tortricidae; genus Epinotia; species Epinotia brunnichana. Next base: position 19,395,899 of record OY977936.1, on the reverse strand, counting down.
CACATTTGCTCGTAACGTGCCTCTTATTGTGCCGCTTTTAGGCTCATAATCCTGGGTATTAAACACGCGTGTTTTATAACATTACGACACTCGTGTAGTTATGTTTATATCCCGATTAAGACACGTTGGCACCTTGCACCAAGGTGTATGTATGGACTCGGCGCATTCTTAAATTGACCGGGTTATACAGGTTTGTTTTTAATTCTCGGCAAATGGATTCTTACTCGACTAAACAAATTAAATCCTTCTTGTGAATCAATTGATTATTTCTTCTTGGATATGATATAGAAACGTTTCATTTAGTAAAACTATTTACTTTTGATAACATTTTACATGAATTTATATTGAATAAGAAAATATCTATTTTATTTTGTATTGGCTGTTTAGAGATTTCATCTAAACCTCGCTGCTGGCGCGCTGCGCGAACTTCACGAAAAAAAATAGTTGCGCGCCTTTATAAGTAATTTCACAAATATTTGTAAACATTGATGATGCGTGTTTGGTAATTATTAAAAATGTTGACTCGTGGTGAATAGAAAAGTGATAAATAGAATTGACGCCACTGTACATTCTTGGAGATGTACAAATGTATGTGAGTAAAAACCTGTTGTCATCAATAACTAAAGGAAACAACTTAGGAGCCTGTAACATTTTCATTTTATGAAAAGGTTTTTTTTCCTCGCAAATGTGTTGAAAAACGTCGTATGACACGCGTGAGCTTTGATAATTACATCCTCGGCTCTATTATCACGCTCACCTGCGACGCGTGTTTAATACCCAGGATTATGAGCCCAAAAGCGGCACAATAAGAGGCACGTTACGAGCAAATGTGTTGAAAATTATTTTACGTCATACCTGGCCATAAAGTAGGAATTACCGCACGCTATGCGTGCGGAAAACCCCACTTCCTGGCCAGATAGAGACGTATATTTTTGTACTCACCACGGGCGGTAATAAAGAAAGCATCAGAGCGCATATTTATCGCCCTTGCTTTCGGCTCGGGCGTCAAATACCTGCGATCTGAGACATTCTTTGTTTAACCGCCCTAGGTAAGTAATGTACTATTATACGAAAATCGAAAAAAATATGCTAATTGGTTTCTGTGAATGTAGTTACTCTGCAATATGCCGAAGTTAATGGGAATTCCCGGGAACACCGTGTATAAATGCTTTAACATGTTATTGTATTCAATAAAGTGTTTTTGTTGTGGGTTTAGTGTTGTAGTTACAGACTGTTCTTCTAATCGACAGGTATCAACAATGGAGTCTGGAGCACGAGTCTTCTGAGAGCGAACTAATCGCTATCCCTGAAACCAGCGACGTCGATACCACTGTACATGGGAGCACTGCACCGGTAACTATTTTTGGAGCTGTTATACTATGACAAAAGTCGGGACAATGTTTTCTCTCTCTAGTGCTCTACTGCCGAGCTGACTAGATCTTGAAATTAAATTTCTCAGAAGCATGCTAATGCAAGCTAAATCAAATGTAGTGTAGTTCTGATACTTCTGGTTTTGTCTTATAGCAAAATAAACAAAATCTTCGTATTTATAGGGTTCCTTTGATGAGCCGTCTCATTATGAAGATCCTCCTCCGAAGATAGAGGCTGTTGTTGCCACTACGTCACATCCACCACTGAGCAAAATCGTAAGTGCCAGGTTTCATTTTCTAGCATTACGGTATCTTATAGGGATATATCGATAGGATACATAATATCGTATTTTCTATAGTTTTCATTAATATAAAGATAAATTACCATGCTTTCTATTTGTTCTATAGAATTGGGTACTTTCCTTGGTAAAAAATATATAATTCTATTTAGCCCGTCAGTTAGATTACCAAAAAATATTGGACACGTATTTTTTTATTTGTCAATCTATCAAAAAATGATGAAAATAAAGCCCGTTAAAGTTCCGCCTGACGTCACATTATTCTAAAAAGTGTACTATAATGTGACGTCACACGGAACTTTAGCCCGTTAAAGTTCTCATAGTTTTTTGATAGATTGAAAAATAAAAAATACGAATCCAATATTTTTTGATATACCTACTGACGGACTAAATATTTTTTTAGGAAAGTAGCTTAAGTTTTCAGGATGATTTCTTCTAAATCATGGATACACCTAACCTGTATTTCAGTCTTTTTCGTAGTCAGAAAAAAAAACATGGTTGATACATTTTACTTATCGTCAGGCTCAATTGGGATCCCGCTCCACTCACCAGCTATCGACCAGCTCTTCGGTGTCAATCGGCAGTGACTCTTCAAATTTGTGAGTAATTGTATTTGGTGAACATGGATAGAATTTGGAATTACACATTTTAATTATTGTTACAATGTATTAATGATTAACAATTTTAAATGTTCTTTAGGAAATCTACCCCAATGAGTGGTCAGTCGGTAGAGATTTGGCCCGACCAACTGCACGGTCCGCAAACATCGCCTCGAGCCAAAATACTAGGCAAACAGAAAAGGATTGTTGGTAAGCTTGAACACTTTTAATGCCAATAATCGAATTAAAACCCCTTTTTTGTTTGTATGTTATCATACTTATCATTCACTTTGATTAGTTGCAGAACTACGTCACGTGTTTTGATAGATGATAGTTCCTAAAAGGATAATGAATCAATTGAAAACTGCAGGTGTGTGTGTTTGTGCTGAAATTTGGCAATATTTTGATGCTGTTATATTAAGGGCCGGCTACACGCTCAATGCGCATGTGCGTTAAGACGGCAAAACGGTATACCGCACAAATGGCTTGCACAAAACGCTAATTGGCACAAACTAGATTTGCACACATAAGCATGTGCGTTAAGACGGCAAAACGGTATACCGCACAAATGGCTTGCACAAAACGCTAATTGGCACAAACTAGATTTGCACACATAAGCATGTGCGTTAAGACGGCAAAACGGTATACCGCACAAATGGCTTGCACAAAACGCTAATTGGCATAAACTAGATTTGCACAAATAAGCATGTGCGTTAAGACGGCAAAACGGTATACCGCACAAATGGCTTGCACAAAACGCCGTTGCAAAAACCGTTTGCGCATGCAAGTCGCTACCGTGTGGACGCCATACAGTTTTTGCGCCAATTTTAGCACAAACCGTTTGCGCATTCAAGTCGCAGCGTGTAGCCGACCCTTTATGACAACATTGCTGATGCCACTTAAAATAAATAGCAGATCTGCACGCGTAGCCGACACTTAGGCCTCTCACAGACTGGCGTGGCCTGGCCGCGGCGCTCATTAGTAAACTTGTCATTAGCTGTCAAATTTGCTATTGACCGCTAGAGTCTGACCAGCGAGTCGTGACAGTAGCATTTTTATCAAATTCTTTATATGGCAACAATTTTACCTATGAAATAAACTGTCAGTTATAAGTACCTATGACGCCTTCATACATTACGTGTTACCAGCATGCGTTTTTTTTTTAAATTGGCCGCCATTTTCCAGTGTCACGACTCGCTGGTCAGACTCTAACGCAGGCCGCACTAGTGTGATTCAGCCCTAATTTGTGGCCAAATGTGACGTAATAATCAAAGTTCGGAAATTCGGATGCTTTTATACCTACAACTAGCAAAATCCCGGAAAAAGCTAAGCAAGTACGAGTCGGCTTCTTAATTGTAGTATTTTAATTATTTAAGTCTGGGATTTCGGGATTTTATAAAGCATCACGAAAAGTTGTAAAACTTCATGTTATGACTATTTTCAGAAATTTTTGTCAAAATAAACGTCGCGTCGGTAAATTTAAAAAAAAAAATTCGAAATAGGAACAACTAAAATAGTTTATTTATATACTTTAATACGTACTTATGTGTTTAAGTTATCCTAATTTTCGGTATTCCGGGAAATCCTGGTAAATTGATTAGTAAAATTAAATAGAGTCCGCCTCCATGCTACTCAACAACAACGCGGTGTAGGTACTGAGGCCGAAGTGTAGGTATTGTCTGTATTGTATTGTAATAATAAATATTGTCATCTTGTAGTGGGTAGCAGCACATCTCCCGACACGGCGCCGTCGTCTAACGGCGACGGACACTTCACCGCCTGGCCACCGCCGGCGCATCGCGGGAAGAGCCCTGGTAAATAACATGCATCTTTTTATTATATTGCGAAAATCTAAAGTATAATCCAGAGAAACATCAACTTTAACATCTTTCTTTTCTTATGATTTCTTTTTCTGATGTTATATGCATTTGAAATCTGCACGCGCGGGCACCCCCCGAATACGCTCTATATAAAACGGGCTTATGCTATGACGTCACAACTCATACTCTCGGCGCGTTTACTATGGAGTAAGTCATTAATATGCAATTATCTCCACAACATTTGCGTTTAAGTCTAGGTATACTTGTAATACAGAATATCATTTCTAATTCAACATTCTGTCTAACTGTCATGTAATTTTATCGAAAATACAATTTAAAAAAATCGTCATTTTAATGTGACTCGAAACTAATACAATCGTTTTTTTTTATTTCAATTTTTATTTTGTATGATATTTCTATGTATATCCGCATCGATTGAGTGCAATTCATTCCAAATTGAGGTCCTATGCAATTTCCCTATTGTGGATTCTAGCTGGTTAATCTTGTTAAACTCTTTTGACCGCACTAAAATCTAGGGCTCGACCTTACCTTCCGGCAAGAGGCCGCGCTCGTATCTCTTATGCTAGGGTTAAACGAAGCCAGTGTTGGCTGCCAGTTTCAAAAATAGGCCGGCGAAGGGAACGCTTTCTCGATCTCGCGAAATCTCGTCCATATTTTGCGAGACTGAGTCTCGTACAATTTACGTATGAGTTCTAGCGAGATTGAATTTTCCATATAAACACTACACATGACAAAAGTTTCATCTGACTGACAAATTAAAACTTACTTTTTATTCGATTAAAATTTCATCATCATCATATCAGGCGAAAGACGTCCACTGCTGGAAACCTAAACCTCCCCCAAGGAGTGCCAAAGTGACCAGCCCAGCGCCACCCGTATCTACCGGACTCCCGCGACCTTTACCAGGTCATCCACCATCATTCAGTCAGTTCGTCAGTCCACCTTGTGGGGGTCTACCCACGCCGTGCCTTCCGGTACGTGGTCGCCACTCGAAAACCTTTCCGCCCCAACAGCCATCGGTTCTACGTGCAATGTGCCCCGCCCACTGCCACTTAAGTTTAGCGATTCGGAGGGCTATATCGGTTACCTCGGTTCTGCTGCGGATGGCCTTATTTCTGATGCAATCACGTAGAGAAACTCCCAACATAGAAGTGGTTAAATAAATAATAAAATAAAATGGTTTTGAATTATTGTTTTTGGAAAATTTCAATATTTTGGATATTATAAAATGAGATACGTTAGGGCCGTCTAGGGGACTATTAGTTGAAACCAACACTTAATGTTCGAAGTGCGTTTAATTGGTTAAAAGTTACAACGGTGCAGACGTGAGATTACAAATTAACTTAATTATTAGAACTAAATTAATTGATCGAGGTCGATCACGACCTTACGCGACCGCGATGGAAGGATAAGACACTTGGTTCACCACACTTTTCACATGACGTTGGCTCGGTCCTTGTATTGGCTAATTGCCCACTAAGCAAAAGAGCAATCGATTTTCGAGAACCGGGGATGACTGATGGCGACCCGTGAGAGCTGGCCGTGGGAATCTCGTGTCGTAACACCTCCCTTCCTTGAAGAGCAACTATTTTCCAATGCCTAGTGAAAATGTTGCGGATCGACGATCTTGCAGGGTTTGAGTACTGGTGCTCAACGTAGGAATTTCAATTTCGCTTATGATTTCTTTGTTGGATTGTAGTCGCTTGTAGTAGTAGAAGACGATCAACACGATAGCTCCTAGTAGGATGATCCCATATGTGGGTATTGTTGTATGAAATAGACTGGAAAATGCTTCTGTTTCCGCTATAACTGGAGCTGGTGGTTCTAAAAGTACCTGGTGCTGAATATCGTGCAAGGTGTCCAAATTGATAGTAGTCAAGTTATAGTGCATAGTTTGTTGCCGCAAGGTGGGTGTCAATGCTGATTTCGGTAGAGTCATGATTTCTATTGCGTGTCCTCGCACCTTGTCGTCCATATTGACAATTGTGTACTCCTGTGTTCGTAAGCGACAGTTTCTTGGAATCGTAGCTAAGAAACTACCTTTCAGTATACGATGTTCTTCTTGTTGGCATGATATGAATACCTTCGTGTCCGTCGGGAATGAAATTATATAATGCATGCTATCGAGTTCTAGGAGAGCCTCCCTGATGAGTGTAACAGGTGTGGATCGGCATAGTTCATCCATTTCTTGCTCATGTATGAGCCGAGTGATGCAGTCTTGTTGAGTACGAGTTTGGTGAATGGTATGTTGCTTGCAGATGTACCACGTGTCGATCTTAGGGCATTCTGCCTCCATGTATACGAATTCCTTGGAGTTGGTTGCCAGAAATGGATAAGGGGGTATGATAATTTGGGAATATCTATTGGGTACGGGGCACAGTCTGTACAGGTCATACGTTGTTGGGGACATAATGGGAAATTTCATAACAATTACGATCTTTTTCTCAGTAAAGTATGATCCTAAGCTAATCATATCATAATAATACCTAATATCTATATCTAATAAGGATACAGGTCCATAAATGGCCTTTATCTTGCCTATCATATTACTTAAGTCATTAATTGATAGAAGTGAATGGTGCATTGAATTAGTGCGACTAAAAGCTAATATATTTTCTAGTCTAATCAGCTCAGACAAAAAATCGTCTACATTTTCGCCGAAAATGTTAAAGATTTGAATTAGGTGCGCATGTTGGGCAAAAATATCTTTATCGGTATTCGTAATGTTAATAAAATTGGCGAAAGCTTTTTCTAATTTCCTTTGACTGAACGTTAAATTATTTAAAATATGAGCTTGTTGGAGAGTCAAATCTTTGTATATGCTTATATGTTTGTTCAAACTAGTAGAAAGTGCTTGGTTTTCCTTCTGAAGAATAGTCAAAGCGTTTTGTATGTGTAATGCGTCGTCATTATCAAGATTGCCAGTTATGCTTTTGATGATTGTTCCGAAGGGATTAAGTAGGCCACGCTTTAAACGTTTTGGCTCAAATGACTGTAATTTAGACATAGTTTTATCTAGTTTAGAAAATAAGTGCAATATTTGTTCTTTGAATAAAGGAAATTTCTGGTTCGGGATTTTATTCGCCACATCTGTTAATTGGGATTGTATGTTCTCGATTTGTTCTTGAATCGTGGCAAGATTTATTTCTAGAAGAAAAATGTGTTCATGTGAGATGATTTTTGTCAATCCTAGGTTGAACGGTAAGAGGCCGGGTCCGTCGGAGAGGTTGTCAAGTCTGATATTGTCATGTGTCGTTGGTAGGACGTCGGCTTGGGCCCGGAATAGGGTCATCACGAGGATTATTGTTGTGTAACAATTTAAAGTGTTTTTTAGTCCGTTTCAGCAATTTTTTCGCGACGGGTCCCCGCTTCCTGGACTTATATATGTGAATAAGTGAATTAGATACGACTTTATGAGCGTAACGCGGTGCTAGTTTCTGCCTTGGGGGCGTCGGGTTTCTTATGTATATTTGTTGGTTATGGTCATTTTCAGGTTCTCGGGTCTGATTTCGTTTTGTCCTAATTCTGTGTTTTATTTTACTTGTAAAAGTTAAAGGTTCGTCATCTAAATGAAATACATCAGAATATTCTTTACATAAACACAGCAAATTCGCTTTCTCTTCGTCGTTCATATGGTCCGTGCGCAATCGCGATAACACTTCCTGGAAGCGTCCGGGCTTGCCCTTGCAGTCTGCAAGTTTGGCGTTTGGTATCAATGTACTCTGTTCACTAAAGATATATGCGTGCAATAGTTTTATAAAATTTAAATTGATTTCATTTTCGGATGGATTAAATATTTCTATTAAGGCGTGGTTTTTGTCGGCCGTAGTTACACAATCTAGGATGTAGCATCCGCATATAGTTTGGTAGTCTATATAAACGTCACCATGAGAAATATTAATGGGCACTCTTATCATTCGACTGGATTTAGCGGGAATCGCTACCGATGCAGGGTTGCGTGACTCATACATATGTATTGGATTGTTCGCGAATTCAGTTCTGAGTACACGGGAGTCAAGGTCGATTTTAGATCGCCATTGTTTTAGTAAGTCTAGTCCAATCAGTCCGTCAAAGTATTCGTGAAATCGGTAAATATATAATTTGATAGGTTTCTGGTCGTTCATTTCTGTGAAGCAAGGAAGAGTTATTGAATAGTCGTTTTGGGTAGTGGCATGGATGTTTGTGACGACAAAAGGATCATAGTTAAGCGGAATATTTGGAAAGAAATGTTTGGCAGCTTTCGGGCTAATAAAAGATTTATTTGCTCCCGTATCAAGAAGTAGTTTTAATGGTGGATTGGAAATTTGAATGAATGGAAGTTGTCGCTTGTCCTGTAGGTTTAGCTCTATTTGGGGGATGTTGACTGAGGCTTCTGGGAAAAAATCCGACTGTTCATTTTCATTACAGTTTTGGTCTCGGTCAAGATTGTCACTGTCATAGGTCTCGTATTGGCAGTCTTGTTCAGTATAATAATAGTCGAAAGGATCATTTTCAAAGTATTCGGTTTGATAGTCAAGGTCATACATTTCATTCATATTTACTTGGTAATGTCCGTTTTGGTCAGTGGGGGGTAAAATTCTGGCTACTGGGTGGCTTATTCCACTCATTGGTACAGAATGATTATGCTGATAATTTTGACGGGGCGGGATCCTAAAACCGGTAGTCATATTTGATCGCGGCAGGGCACGCATACGTTGTTGCGTCATAGAAGGTCCTTGTCCGTAAGGGGCTGACATTGGTGGTTGTTGCGGGGAGTTTATGTTAAACGCATTAGGCATACGATTGTTAAAATTATTTATAGGCCGTGCTTGATTCATAAACGGGTTTGGTCTTGGAATGAGTTGGTTGTGTTGTATTAATTGCGGATTAAATGGTATGTAGTTTAAATTTTTTTGAAATTGTTGTTGGTCCTTGAAAGTTTTATGTTGGGCGTTTTTATTTTTCAGGTACAATATGTTTAATTCTTCTTGCGCGAATTCTAGGGCTTTTTCTAAAGAGTCTGGTCGCATACAGCGAATGCGTGAACCAAGGGGTTCGTGTAGGCCTCTGAGATACGTTTGCAGGGCTAGCTTTTGATAAAGACTGCGTTTGGCCTCAATTGTAGTTTGCACGGTCTCGTGTAGCTGGACATAGGTCATTATTGTGGTTAGTAAATTTTGAACTCGTTCAAAAAATACGTGCGGTGTATCGGCACCCTGTGTAAGCATGGATAAATCAGTATATAGGGCTGTTTCATCCCTGTGATCTGAGAAGGAATTTATTAATGTGTTTCTGATTCCATTCCAGTCCGTTGGAATGCCATTGGCTGCCAAAGTAGTGGCAGCTCTGCCGGTTATTTTGTTTAAAATACCATTTATTAGGGCTGAATTGTTAAGGTCATTCCCAGGGGCCGGATTCATATAGTGTAATATTAATTGGTCACAAATGTCTAAAAATCTTGAGCACATTTGCATTTCCATCAAACTCAGGTACTAGTCGCAAAGCTTTCCATATTTGTTCAGTAACATCAGACGCATTTTGCGTCGCCGCGGAAGCGCCTTCACCTGGGGGCGACATTTCAAGGCCTATTGCTTCCTCTAGAATGTCTTCTAAATTTCTATGAAATCGCGATAATTGCCAAGGATCGGGCTGAAAAACCCGGTTACCACGTGGGTGAAAAATTTTGGTAGGTTCTACTAATGAACTTGCCTATTACTACTAATTATACTATACCTAAGAGTTGCAAATGGGGTTGGCAACAATAATGAACCTAACTAACAAATTAATATATGTATGTAATATAATAGTCTAGGAGTTGCAAATGGGATTGGCAACTAATTATGCCTAGGATAAGGGCTGCAGATTGGATTGGCAACCAATAGGAATCGTATAATAAGCTCTTAACTCTAAACTCACAGTATCTGCATAGCAAAACGGGCTGGATAACTCATTGGTTCGAGTATGTAGGTAATGCCGCTCCACTGCTGATCCGCTGTCTCTTGTGCACTGTAGTCACCGCCGATGGCCACTCGTAGATTCGAAGTAGTCGGTAAAGTCCATGAAACGACTATCAGGCGACTCTCGAAGTTAGATCGCGCACTGATTCGACTACTCCCCGACTGCGCCAGATACGTTAGGGCCGTCTAGGGGACTATTAGTTGAAACCAACACTTAATGTTCGAAGTGCGTTTAATTGGTTAAAAGTTACAACGGTGCAGACGTGAGATTACAAATTAACTTAATTATTAGAACTAAATTAATTGATCGAGGTCGATCACGACCTTACGCGACCGCGATGGAAGGATAAGACACTTGGTTCACCACACTTTTCACATGACGTTGGCTCGGTCCTTGTATTGGCTAATTGCCCACTAAGCAAAAGAGCAATCGATTTTCGAGAACCGGGGATGACTGATGGCGACCCGTGAGAGCTGGCCGTGGGAATCTCGTGTCGTAACAAATGTATAAACAACTACAATTGTGCCTGATGCACCTATGCACTGGTTGTGCAACTGAATTTGACGGGATTCCGATGAGGGAGCAGCTGAGTGAAAGACTTGTTTTCTTTTCCGAGTTGATGCCGTTTCGTAGGTATTTGTAGAACTGAATTTCATGAGGCCCGGACGCCATATTTATACCATGAAATTCCTTGCCCCGCAACCCGCCCGCCCGTGCTTTTGGCGGGAAATATGGGCGGGAAAGTATTGGCGGGAAATTTTTGGCGCGAAACGACATCTCATTTATTTATGACAATAATCTTAGGCTAATACGTTATTTACAGTGTTTTATACTTATTTCTATGACATTCGTAATGCATTATCACCCGAGATCCTCTCCGTTTGCCGGCCAATCGCATCTAAAGCGCGGGTTTTTCGTGTCGCTGTCTATATACGTACCTCGGCCCCCACCTGGGGTATAAATACCGAGCTTCCCCCCTCGCTCGCCCATCAGTCTATGCTTGGCCAGCGCGCGGATAGGATCTAAAGGCTTCCTCTTAATCTATCTATATTTCTAGTGGAAACTTAGTGTTTAGCCACTCTTTACTTATGAAACCAACAGTATATTACCTCTTAACTAGGTAGGAATTAAGTGTGAGACCTATTATTATTTATTTCGACTACAAATTCTATAAGGCGACTGTAATACAATGCTTACGTTGTAAGAGGGTTATAAGCTAGGTTACAGGCAATCTATTTTATCAGTATTTACGTAGATGGTTGTCCTGCACATTTCTCCCGCCGTGGAACACCCGGCCGGTGTTCCAGCTCGCTGGCGTGCAGGTCGTCATCCTTGGTAGGTAAAATCGCGAGCTTCTTGGTCGGTCGCCGTAGCACTCCGCCCTTTGTTCTGACGTCCACCACTCTTGTCTCGCCGTCGGGTCCCGGGTACTTGGCGATCACTCTACCCATGGGCCAAGTATTGCGTGGGAGGGTCCCGTCGCCGATGAGTACGATGTCGTCGATTTCTATGGGCCGGCCGCGCCTATACGGCTCCCGCCGGTCTTGAAGTGTAGGTAGGTACTCGCGGACCCATCGACTCCAGAAGTGGTCCGCGAGTCGTTGGCTCGTCCTCCACGTTGCTCGGCCGACTAGGTCCTTGTCGTTGAAGGTACCGGGCGACTGCACTCTGCCGGATCCGCCGAGTAGGAAGTGATTCGGTGATAGGGCTTCGGGCTCATCGGGCTCCACGGACACGTGTGTGAGGGGGCGGCTGTTCACGATGTATTCTGCTTCAGCCAGGGTCGTGGCGAAGACCTCCTCCGAGGGGTGACGCTCTTTCAGGACAGTGTAAAGAGTGTCTTTTACCGCTCGCACCATTCGCTCCCACGCCCCGCCCATAAATGGCGCCGAAGGGGGGATGAAGCGCCATATTATTTGTCGTCGCCCCGCCTCCTCTCGCATCGCGTCTTCGGCGGCCGCCCGCAGCATCTTATCCGCAGAGTGGAAGTTCGTCCCGTTGTCCGACCAAATCTCCGTAGGTGTGCCTCGACGCGCGATCATTCTTCGTAGAGCCATTATGGCGGATTCGCCGCTTAGACTGGGCACTATTTCCATATGTATAGCGCGCGTTGTAAGGCATGTAAATAGCGCTACATATCTCTTCTGTGTCCCTCGGCCTACTGTAATAGTCGCGGGGCCCCACAGATCGACGCCCGTGTATGTGAAGGCTCTCTCGTGATGTGCGAGGCGGCAGCGCGGCAGATTTCCCGTCGGAGGTACAGTCGGCTTCGATTTTCGTCGCCGGCATGGCAGACATCGATGGATAATCATTCGGGCGACTGTACGTAGTCGTAGTATGGCGTAGTGTTGTTTGCATTCGTTCACTGTCGCTTCAACTCCGTGATGCGGGCCGGGCCTGTCGCGGTGCGGCGGGTGCGGGTCGCTTGTGTTTTCTGTTCCACTCGGGGTCCTTTTCTTTGTTCTTGAGTGTTCTTTTGTAGTGAGTTCGGCCTTTGTTAGGACGACATAGTTCTATGAACTGTAGTACTCGCGCTAGTGTGCGTAGTAGGCGCTCCCAGCGCGAGAACCTTTCCGCCGGCGGTAACCACGGTGTGTGCGTGATTTTGTTACAAATTTCGGTTGCTATTTTATTTTCTTCGCCGGTCGGTGCATTATTTTGTTGTTGTGGTTCGGCGGGCCATGTTGTGTAGTCATTGTACAGGAAGTCGGGCCCATGGAACCAGCGGTGGCTGCTGTTGAAGTCTGGCGGGAGCTCTCTGGTAGGTATATCTGCGACGTTGTGGCGCGTAGGTACCCATTTCCATTCGCGTACCGTCGTTGTTTCTTCGATGGCGGCTAATCGATGCGCGACGAAGGGTTTGTATGAGCGGGCGCCGGTGCGAATCCAGGTGAGCACGGTGCGACTGTCCGACCAGTATGTCTTACTGGTCGGTTTCAGGTCGTGTTCTTCTACCACGGTGACGGCCATTCGTGCGCCCATCGCCGCTGCCTGTAACTCCAGGCGTGGGACCGAGGTCACTTTGAGGGGGGCGACCTTGGCCTTCGCGGTGATGAGGGACACGTGTATTTGTCCGTCCGCGGTTACCGTACGCCAGTATAGAGCGCACGTGTATGCGGTGAGGGAGGCGTCGACGAATGTGTGCAGCTCCCGGGTTACCGCGGTGCTATAATATGGGTAGCACCGGGGTATGGCGACGTCGCGGAGCGCTGTCAGCTGTGTGGTCCATAAGGTCCATTTCTGCGCGAGGTCGTCGTCTATTGCTGCGTCCCATGTCGTGCCTCTTCTCCATATTTCTTGTAGTATTTTCTTCGCTTGGACGGTGACGGGTGAGGCCAGCCCAAGGGGGTCGAAGACGGACATCATCACTCTCAGTACCAAGCGCTTAGTCGGTTTTTTTTCATTGAGTGCGTCGGGCGGCAATCGGCTCAGGTCCAAGTTGAAAGCGATTTCATCTGTGGCGGGCTTCCAAACTTGTCCGAGTACGCGTTCATTTTTCATTTCTTTCGCGTCGAGCTCTACGTGTGCGGGGCTCGTGCGCTCGTTTGCCACCTCCCGGGCGTGTTCGTGGAGGTTTGAAGGCTCGGTGGTGGGGGTGCGATTTTTCTTGCTTGCGGTGTTTTCTTCTGAGGGGTCTGTGTTCTCATTGGCCACCGCTAGTAGCACTCCCGCCGAGTTGGACGACCACTTACGGAGATTGTAGTGGGCGTTTTTCTGTATATCTCGTACTTCGGCGGCTATCTTGATCGCTTCCTCTTCTGACTTGAAACTCTGTAGGTAATCGTCTACGTAGTGATTACGTACAATGGCCTCGGCGGCTTCAGGGTTCGTTTCCCTATATTTTTCGGCGTTCGCGTTCTTTACATATATAGCGATCGTAGGGCTGCAGGTTGCACCGAAGACAAGGGAGCTCATACGCCATTCTTCCGGGGGCGTGTCGTCCCGGCGGTTCCCACGCCACAGATATCGTAGCGCGTTGCGGTCTTCGGGTTTTATTTTTACGTGCATAAACACTGCTTCTATGTCGGCGGACACGGCGATTTTGTGCTGACGGAACCTCATGAGCACCCCCGGAAGTGATTGGAGGAGGGGGGGGCCTGTGAGGAGTTTGTCGTTGAGTGATACGCCTCGAGTACGGGCCGCAGCATCATGGACCACTCTGACGCGATCTCTCTTCATAGGATTCAATACGGCGAAGTGCGGTAGATACCAGTTTTTTTCGTTGTTATTCTTTGGCGGGGCTGGCTCGGCGTAACCTTGCTCGATTAGGTGGTCCATTTCGGCGTTGTAGCGCTTCTTGAACTCTTCATCTCGATCTAGTTTTTTCTCGATGCTGTGTAGGCGTTTGAGCGCGTTCTCGTAGTTGTCCGGCAGTTTGTCGTCTTCGTTTTTCCATAGTAGAGGCACTTGATAGTGGCCGTCGGCCGTGAGCGTGGTTGATCGCGCGAGCTGAGCGAGGGCGCGTTCTTCCGGGTCGGATTTGGGTCGTTTCGGCTCTATCATCATATTTTCGATGGCGAAGTATTCTTTTAACTGCCGGTCGACGTCTTCCTCGCTTGTTAGCGATTCCCTTTCTTCGGCTGGCTGATTGGAGATATGGCTGACGATATGGTGGATGCCCTCGCCTTGTAGGGGGGCGCGGGTGTGCGCGCCGTGTAACACCCATCCGAGCGGTAGTCGGCTGGCGACGGGTTGATTTCTGTCGCCGCGTCGGATTTCTTCTGGTATTAACAGATGCCAGTTGTCTTGCCCGAGCAGTATTCCCGGTTCGGCCGTGTCGTATCTCAGTAGGTGCTCTATGTCTCGCAGGTGTGAGCACGTACTGATATCGTCTTCGCTTATCGTTTGGGGTGATAAGCGTAGGTTGGGAATTGTGCGGGCGTGTATGCGCACCTCCCCGCCTTGTCCGCGTATGAGGAGCGGGACTCGGCGGGATTTCGTTGCGTTTATTTTTTCACTGGTGATTGCCTCTATGCGCAGCGGCGTTGTAGGCCCGTCTAGGCCGATTTTGTTGGCGATTTCTTCCGACAGGAGCGTGATAGTGCTTCCGTCGTCCATCAAAGCCGAAGTCTTGACCTCCCCTTTGGGCCCCTTTATTGTCACGGGTAATATCTTGAGAAAGGCGCGGGACCGGCGGGTCGTCCACGTTGAGGTAACGGCTTCGTTGTCGGCGGGCGCGGGCTTCTTATTGTGCAATAATTTGTGATGAAAATACTCGCAGCCGTCTCGCTCGCACTTCACCCGTTTGCAGTGGTGCGTTCTGCCCTTGTATTTTAGGCATCTGAAGCATAGTCTCTTTTCTTTAGCTAACTTCCAGCGCTCGTCGATTTCTTCAGCCGTAAATTTCGGACACTTGTCGATGCTGTGCGTCTCGCTCTGACAGCACGAACATTTGCTGGCTGGTCTCTCGGAGGTGGCGTAGGCTTTGTGCACTCGTCTTGGCGGAGGTTCGCTTGTTTCCGGTTGCGCGTAGGCTGCGCAGTACTGTGCTTCTCGTTGTAGGAAGGCGGAGATTTTTATTAGCTCTGGTTCCGCGGACACGGTGGTGGCGGCGAAGTCGAACCACCTGTATCTTTGGTTCGGTGTCAGCTTGTCTAGGATCGCTTTAGTAGTCTCAGGGCTGTAGAGATACTGTGCGCGATCTAACGCTCGGAGGGTGGCGATGGCATTCGCAACACGGCACGAGAAGGAGCAGAGGTCCCGCGCGCCGTCTGTGAGGCGGGGCAGCGCGCGGAGCCTTTCTAATTCAATTAGTGCTATTGTATCGGGCCTCCCGAAGCGTGTTTCTAGCGTTTTGATTATCTCGGCGGCCGGAGCTTGGTAGATGAGAAGATTCTCAACTGATTCTTTTGCTCTCCCTTTCAGTGATCTTCGTAGTCTCGCTATATTTTCTGTTTCGGTGAACTTCATTTGAGATTCTTCGTACGAGGCTTTGAAGGTGAGCCATTCTTGATGCGACCCGGCGTAGGCAGGTAATTCGGTTGCGAATCGGGGGGCGGCGCTGCCAGCGCGGGCGGCTAGAGCGATCGCGGATGCGAGCTCGGATAGGTTAACTTGCTGTGTTGTTTGCGGCACTGCGTTGGTGGTGCCGCTTTGTTCATAGCGATTCGCGCAGGGCGGCGCGGGCGTGAAGACTGGGGGGGGGTCCCTGAGGGGGGCGTTCCCCGCTGGCACTGGCGTCGCGACGGCGGCGGCGACGGGTGCGCTGGGCGGCGGGGGGAGCTGGGTCTCGGCGCGCGGCAGTGGCTGCTGGACCGTTGCTTTTTCTTCGTCAGGATTGTTCCCCTTTTCTTCAGGAAGGTGTGGTTCTTGAGTGATAGCGGGCATCTCGTGGTTTTTCTCGAACCAGGCGTCGATTTGCTCGTTCACTTGCGTGGCGGAAACCACAGTTCCTTCGTCTTCGTCGCTTTGTTCGGCTTCTAGTGTGGCGATGTGTGCTTGGGCGAGTTCAAGCTTGATGCGTAACATCTCTTCTTTTGCTTTGGCTAAGCGTTGCGCACGGCGGCTCGTGGTCGTTGCGCGTGACTTCGACGACGGTGGCGGCGCGGGGGGACGTGGCGTCGTCCCCGTCTGTGACGATTCCTGAGATAACGGCGGCGTCTCAGTGATCGTGTCCGTGCTCGTCGCGTTGTCCGTCGTCGTCGCGTTGTCCGACGCCGTCGGTGGCGTGTATGTTGAGTCTCTACTTGTTTCTTCTCTTGAGGTCCTCGGCGGTTGCTCTGTCCCGAAGATGAGCTGGGCTAACGACTGCCCCGGCGCCGATGACCTTGTGACTGGACCCATTTTCGACGATAATTTCTCGGTAACGTTCTTTCACTTTCACTGGAATCTTCTTTTTTTTCTTGAGGCTGTAGCTGTGCTTAAACTGCAATTTCTTTCTTGAATATCCGGCTTACTGAAGGACCATTATGTGCCTGATGCACCTATGCACTGGTTGTGCAACTGAATTTGACGGGATTCCGATGAGGGAGCAGCTGAGTGAAAGACTTGTTTTCTTTTCCGAGTTGATGCCGTTTCGTAGGTATTTGTAGAACTGAATTTCATGAGGCCCGGACGCCATATTTATACCATGAAATTCCTTGCCCCGCAACCCGCCCGCCCGTGCTTTTGGCGGGAAATATGGGCGGGAAAGTATTGGCGGGAAATTTTTGGCGCGAAACGACATCTCATTTATTTATGACAATAATCTTAGGCTAATACGTTATTTACAGTGTTTTATACTTATTTCTATGACATTCGTAATGCATTATCACCCGAGATCCTCTCCGTTTGCCGGCCAATCGCATCTAAAGCGCGGGTTTTTCGTGTCGCTGTCTATATACGTACCTCGGCCCCCACCTGGGGTATAAATACCGAGCTTCCCCCCTCGCTCGCCCATCAGTCTATGCTTGGCCAGCGCGCGGATAGGATCTAAAGGCTTCCTCTTAATCTATCTATATTTCTAGTGGAAACTTAGTGTTTAGCCACTCTTTACTTATGAAACCAACAGTATATTACCTCTTAACTAGGTAGGAATTAAGTGTGAGACCTATTATTATTTATTTCGACTACAAATTCTATAAGGCGACTGTAATACAATGCTTACGTTGTAAGAGGGTTATAAGCTAGGTTACAGGCAATCTATTTTATCAGTATTTACGTAGATGGTTGTCCTGCACAACAATGCAGTTTCTTTTTATTAGGGTTCCGTACTCAAAGAGTAAAACGGGACCCTAATAATAATCTCCTGACCGGTTTCGGCCTCGGCGACTGCCTCAACTCTGGCGTTGATGTCGTTCATGTGCTCTGGTGTGACTCACATAGCCGATCTTATTTACGAAGACCCGAGTACACAACGGGCACGTGAGCACACCATTCACAAAGTTATAGCTGACCGCCGCAGGTGGTCGGGCTTTCAGCTCGTCCCGTTTGAAATCAAGAGCCATACGTCGACGGGATTCAAAGGTGGATGTTTTGATTTTAACTGAAGATCTCCATTTCTGGCGGTTGGCTGCCTGGTTCTCCCACTGCAATGGGTCAATTTCACAATTTTTCATGTGACGCTTAAGCACATCTTTGTACCTGAGGAGTTGTCCGCCATGCTTTCGCTTGCCCTCCTCAAGTTCCGAATAAAAGATGTGCTTTGCCACTCGACCCGCCGCCATCCTTGAAACGTGGCCGCCCCAGCGAAGTTGTCGTCTCATGAGATAGGCTTCGATTCCACCTACGTTAGCTCTCCGCAAAACTTCGGTGTTCCGTATACGGTCGGGCCAGCTGATCTTTAAGATTTTACGGAGGCATTTTAAGTGGAATCGATCTAATGTGCGGGTGTGACGACGATATACGGTCCACGTTTCAGATGAGTAAAGGAGATTAGGCAGCACGATTGCCATATATATGGAGACCTTTGTGCCTACTTTCAAGTCATGCGAGCGAAATACCTTGGCATCTAGCTTACCGAACGCTGCAGCAGCAGCACTGATCCTGCTGTTGATCTAAGACTTCGCTGTCCGTCCGTCCGTCCGTCCGTCTGTCTGTCACCAGGCTGTATCTCAAGAACCGTGATAGCTAGAGAGTTGAAATTTTCAGATTATGTATTTCAGTTGCCGCTATAACAACAAATACTAAAACCAAAATAAAATAAATATTCAAAGGGGCTCCCATACAACGAACGTGATTTTTTAGCCGTTTTTAGGGTTCCGTAGCCAAATGGCAAAAAACTGAACCCTTATAGATTCGTCATGTCTGTCCGTCTGTCTGTCTGTCCGTCCGTATGTCACAGCCATTTTTTTCCGAAACCATAAGAGCTATACTGTTAAAACTTGGTATGTAGATGTATTCTGTGAACCGCATTAAGATTTTTACACAAAAATCTAAAAAAAACTTTAAGTTTTAGGGGTCCCCATACACAAAACTGAAACTCAAACTGAATAGTTTGCGCGAGAGACACTTCCAAAGTGGTAAAACGTGTGTGTCCCCCCCCCCTGTAACTTCTAAAATAAGAGAATGATGAAACTCAAAAAAATATATGATGTACACCATGCAAACTTCCACCGAAAATTGGTTTGAACGAGATCTAGTAAGTAGTTTTTTTTTAATACGTTATAAATCGTAAACCGCAATTTATTTAACGGAACCCTTCATGTGTGAGTCCGACTCGCACTTGGCCGCTTTTTATAGATAATGGTACGGAAACCTTCGTGCGCGAGTCCAACTCGCACTTGGCCGGTTTTCGTACATGTAGAGTATCATTAAGTGGAATTCATAGCATTTGCATACGTTATCAGTGAAAAACGCCCAGTTTCGCGAGATCTCGTAAATCTCGAAATCTCAGACTGGTTTTGTGGTCTCACGAGGTCTGAAATCTCGCGGGGTTGAATTGTGAAGTGCTGGCAGCCAGCGCCACGAAACCAATATCAAGCCAGCGTTGGCTTCGTCTAAATCTAGCTTTACCGCCCACGTACGGAGCACCGTAAAACAAATCTAACGTTTTTACGCTGTGCTCATGCACACAGTTGTGAGATTTTGTACAGTGCCTATGTCCGTAGTAGGTTGGAGTATGGGGCTGTTACCTGTGTTTGTTTGGGATCCCTACGAGGATAAATACGACGAGCGAGCGAAGCGAACGAAGTTCTCCGTTTCAACTTGGGTCAAAATTCTCTCGTATGGCCGGATGTCCTGCTGTCCCGCTGTTCCGGCTATTACTCTCTGTTGGCGGAAAGAGTACAGCGTAAATTCGCCCGTTAGTTGTACCGCAAATCCTACGGGTATTACCCATACCTGTACCCTTCATTGTTTGTCTCCGGGATGGTCGGGCTAGACACGCTTCGAATGAGGAGGAAGTTGTTGTTGTTAGTTCACTATCTGTCTGTCTGTGTTGTCTGTTGTCCATTACTGAGTGGACATTCCTGCTGTGCTCGAGAGGATCGGGTTGGTGGTTCCGACGAGGGCCCCCCAGGAGTTGGATGTCGTGGCGGTGGCGCCTCGCCGCCGGCCGCGCCTGCTGCAGCGTGTGTCCGTTCGCACGTGCTACGCTCGACACGCTCCTACCGCGCTCGCAATATCTTTGTTACGGGTGTCCCTTGTTTTGTCGACAAACTTTTCATCGAATTTCATTTCATCGAAAACGTTTCAAGTAACATTTAGTTCACGAATTATTATTTGGTGTAATTTTATTTCATGACCAGATTATTCCAATTTTTATTATTTTATAGAATAACTGTTCAGGGAATATTATTTGGAAAATTATTCTTTTTGTATGAATTTTAAATGGCAGAATAACAAACCAACGAATTTCATTTGTTCGGAATTGTATTACAGCATTACAAAATAATCAAATCTAACTGATTACAGCGGTTTAACTAGGTTAGGACAGCCAGAAAAACGGCGGAGCCCCCCGCAGTAAAAAAAACAAACAACCGTAACAATTGTATTATAAATAGGTTAGGTTAGGGTTCACTTGTGTCCCTCAGAGCGGAAATTGGCTGACATGTTTGCTAATCGCTTTACTAAATTATGTCGTATTGCTAAGCAGTTTTTTGACAATTTTAATGAATAATTATTTATTATTTATATATACATATTCTATACTTTTTAATGTATTCCATAATTTCGAATGTATCATTATTGTTGTCGATGTGTCAGTGCGCACGTTGACCTGCGCGTACGCGTCCCCCGAGTCGCCGCTGTCCAAGATGGAGCTGGCGTGGAGCGCGCCATCCCCGCTGCACCACCAGCCGCACCAGCCCTTCCACATCCCGCCGCCAGAGAGGTACCCAACGAGTATTATTATTGTTGTCGATGTGTCAGTGCGCACGTTGACCTGCGCGTACGCGTCCCCCGAGTCGCCGCTGTCCAAGATGGAGCTGGCGTGGAGCGCGCCATCCCCGCTGCACCACCAGCCGCACCAGCCCTTCCACATCCCGCCGCCAGAGAGGTACCCAACGAGTATTATTATTGTTGTCGATGTGTCAGTGCGCACGTTGACCTGCGCGTACGCGTCCCCCGAGTCGCCGCTGTCCAAGATGGAGCTGGCGTGGAGCGCGCCATCCCCGCTGCACCACCAGCCGCACCAGCCCTTCCACATCCCGCCGCCAGAGAGGTACCCAACGAGTATTATTATTGTTGTCGATGTGTCAGTGCGCACGTTGACCTGCGCGTACGCGTCCCCCGAGTCGCCGCTGTCCAAGATGGAGCTGGCGTGGAGCGCGCCATCCCCGCTGCACCACCAGCCGCACCAGCCCTTCCACATCCCGCCGCCAGAGAGGTACCCAACGAGTATTATTATTGTTGTCGATGTGTCAGTGCGCACGTTGACCTGCGCGTACGCGTCCCCCGAGTCGCCGCTGTCCAAGATGGAGCTGGCGTGGAGCGCGCCATCCCCGCTGCACCACCAGCCGCACCAGCCCTTCCACATCCCGCCGCCAGAGAGGTACCCAACGAGTATTATTATTGTTGTCGATGTGTCAGTGCGCACGTTGACCTGCGCGTACGCGTCCCCCGAGTCGCCGCTGTCCAAGATGGAGCTGGCGTGGAGCGCGCCATCCCCGCTGCACCACCAGCCGCACCAGCCCTTCCACATCCCGCCGCCAGAGAGGTACCCAACGAGTATTATTATTGTTGTCGATGTGTCAGTGCGCACGCTGACCTGCGCGTACGCGTCCCCCGAGTCGCCGCTGTCCAAGATGGAGCTGGCGTGGAGCGCGCCATCCCCGCTGCACCACCAGCCGCACCAGCCCTTCCACATCCCGCTGCCAGAGAGGTACCCAACGAGTATTATTATTGTTGTCGATGTGTCAGTGCGCACGTTGACCTGCGCGTACGCGTCCCCCGAGTCGCCGCTGTCCAAGATGGAGCTGGCGTGGAGCGCGCCATCCCCGCTGCACCACCAGCCGCACCAGCCCTTCCACATCCCGCCGCCAGAGAGGTACCCAACGAGTATTATTATTGTTGTCGATGTGTCAGTGCGCACGCTGACCTGCGCGTACGCGTCCCCCGAGTCGCCGCTGTCCAAGATGGAGCTGGCGTGGAGCGCGCCATCCCCGCTGCACCACCAGCCGCACCAGCCCTTCCACATCCCGCTGCCAGAGAGGTACCCAACGAGTATTATTATTGTTGTCGATGTGTCAGTGCACACGCTGACCTGCGATTTTGAGGCTTTTAGCCCATGGTCCGCTGGAGTCCGCTGGATGCGGGTGGCGCAGGACCGGTCATTTTGACACTCTTTGGGGGAGGCCTATGTCCAGCAGTGGACGTCTTTCGGCTGATATGATAATGAGCTCATGGTCTGCGTCAAGCTACTTTTGCTGCAGACTATACAAGGTGGGATCCTCTTTTCAACTTCTTTTATTTATTTATTTATTTACCCATCTACTAGTATTCTGATCACTGATTATGTTTCCAGGTTGCTGCCTATAGGTCCGAAGCCCAATAAGGACCAGTATCCTGTTTTTAACGCCTTGGTAGATCGTGTTCGTGAGGCTCTTACGCTACCAGGTACATCTTTTTACTTGATTATTAATCGAAATCTTTAGATAAAACCACACGAAAAAGATAAACAAGCAAACTTGACCCATTGCCATCTCGTAGTTTGAAATGTAATGTTTTCCGTGCAGATGATTCGACCGACAAGACGGATTCCAGCAAGTCTGAGCCAGAGCCCGCGCCGACGCCGACCGTGCGGCCACAGGACCTCGCCAAGAAACTGTCTTCCGAGGGTGCCACGTATGTATTATACAGGATGTATTATTCTAACGGGGCCGAGAGGGAAAATCTGAAACTATAAGAGATATGGAAATTTGCAACTCTAAGAAAATGCAAAGTCACAGAATTTTCCTCTTTGTATTAGTATCGAAAGTTGACGACCGGTTTAGCCTAGTTGGTATGGTAGTGACCCTGCATACGAAGCTAGAGGTCCTGCGTGATGAGCACTGTAACGTATAGTAATTTATTGTTTAGCAACAGTTTTCTGTATGTAATGTATGGTTCGTATTAATACGGTATTCATGGAAACACAATATTTATTCCGCTAATATATGCCGCCGCAGTTTGGGACTAGGTCGATTTGTGTGAGAATGTCCACAAGTATTTATTATTATTATTACTAGCTTCTGCCCACGACTCCGTCCGCGTGAAACTCGTTTATATCGTAGCTCCATACAAACTTTCATCCCCCATTTCACTCCCTTAGGGTATGATTTCCGTGATAGAAACTATCCCTATACCAAATGTCATCTAAATCGATTCAGCGGTTTAAGCGTGAAGAGAGGTAACAGACACACTTTCGCATTTATAATATCAGTATGGAAGTATGGATTTAAAGTATAGTATAAAAAAAGAAAAGTAGTTTGAAGATTTACCTATTTATGTTTCAGTCGGTCTCGCGGCGCGTCCCCGCGGCGGCTGGCGCGCCAGGCCGCGCAGCTCGGCTCGCCGCCCACGCCGCCGGCACAACCGCAGCCGCCGGCAGCGAGACCCCAAAGCCCTGGTAATTACCAATTTGCTCAACCTCATTTGTAAATAGAATCATTATTTTTTTTAATAATTTTCTCCTAGATAGGTACCCCAAGCCAGGGCTATCTATCCACGTGACAAACAGCCCACAAAAAGCACATAATGCTGATCTGTATCAACACTATGTGCTTTTTGTCGGCTGTTTGTTGCGGCTCATAATAATGAGCGGTCATTTGTTTGCCATCTTGGCTTTTAATCTTCTTGGGGACGTTGGCCATCTTGGCTTTGAGGTCAAGTTGGCCTGTCTGCGGCATTTTGGGGGGTATTGTTGGCCTGTCTGCGGCGTGGGGGAGTCCTGGGGGCAGGACTGGAGCTCACGGAGGGCGGCACGAGCTCGCATGGTTGGGCTCGCCGCCGACTACTACTTCCGGAGCAGACCACCTCGCTTGAGAAGGCTTTCCTCATGAAAATGTCGTCTGATTGTTCCAGAGAGCGCGACGGACGGCGCGCGCGGCGGCTGGTGGGAGGCCGAGAGCCGCGCCGGCCGCCGCGCCGCGCACGCCGGCACCGCGCCGCGCCCGGACACCACGCTCTGCTACCGATGTAACACTTGTCTTATCTTCTAGCCGCTCACGGTACAACTAAAATTACAATTACATTTTAATCAACTGTGATAAGAAATTAAGGTTTGTTTTGTTTTAAAATCGTACAAACAAATCAAATGCAGCTCTGTTCCAATTTAGAATGGTCTAAATTCCATTAACGCTATATACGCGTACATAGAGGTCTGTGTTGCCGCGCAGGTCTAAATAAGTCTTAAGTGACTCTAGTTGAGATACTGCTCAAATATAGCATAATGCTGTTCATGCCCAGGCGCGGAATGCGGCACTGCCGTAGAACAGTACAGCGACGAGGAGCTTGGACTCTGCGTCATCATCCTGGCGACGTTTGTGCACCGCGAGCCGTGTGCTGCGGCCGCCATGCTGCCGGCTTTACTGCACAACGTCAGCAGGTAGAACCTTTTTTTTTATAAAAGAAAGAAAGAAAATATTTATTCGTGACAAGTTGACAACAAATTACAGCAAATTATAAACACATAGACACGTACATATATGTCAAGAAATACTGTCTGCATGATGTGATAGTAAGCAGACGACGTAGGTAGCTTATGGAAGCTTGCGACTCCAAACAAACATTAGGCCCAGTGCTGTTTTGGGTAAGTTGATGGTCGAATGACCCTGAATTCGAGAGTTTCCTTCTTGCTCACAGTCTAAATTATTGATGATGACAGGGCACATTGCGCGTTGATTTAATGGCCGAAGGAGGAATAAGATTGATACCGGGTGCCGTTTCCCCGGATATGAACGTATCCAGCAATTAACTTTATTCTTGACTGCACTTGTTTTGCAGAGTGGTGCAACTAGGCAACTATGCTTGGCAGACGGAGACGAACACCCGACTACCAGGCAGCGCTGTATTCGTAGCGCATCAGTTCCTACGCTGCGTACTGCACCAACTGGCGCCCAATAACGTGTTTCTGCAGATATTCTTGCTGAGGAGCCCTGGTTAGTACCCTAGTCACAGAATAACAAATTGTGCTTACTTACAGAAGGTCTTATGTCTAACAACTGATGTTTGACTCCTAGAAAGTCCTAATAATGGCATTCTGCTCCCACGCGCTCGCTGTTTAGTACGTGCTCTTTCGTTCCTTTACAAAACTGCAGGTTACAATTCTGCAAGTTTAAACTGGCAACACTGAGGCGGTTGATCTGTGCCGAACAACTTTTTTGACTAGTGCTACCGGTTGAAATTGTTACTTATATTTTCATTAAATAGGCCCCCCTAGCCGTTTTGAGGGCTGACATCTGTAGATGTCTATTACAAATGTTTAATAGTGACAGCTCATACATCATATTGGTATAAACGCATGCACTCCAAGGCTTTTTGGGGCTTCTGATGAATCAATTAGATCCCTACATAGTATATAGGTAGATCGTATTTGACAAAAAATATATAGTTATGAGACTTTTTCATTCAATAGAGAAGCAGCGCCTAATGTTTTTCAAGAGCATCGCTCAGGCATTCGTCGACTTCAACGAGTTGTATCCCTGTGGGCCACTGCAACTCGTGGTCGAGCATCTCAACTCCAAGAAAACTCTGCCTATTGAGGTGAGTAATCTCTGTGTCGGAATATAGTACATTACTGCAAAGGCCGTGAAGTAAGGGATTGATGGACGAGTTTGGGCTAGACGGCCGAGTCGTAGACGAGGCCGGATACAACGAGTCCAGCAATCCCTGTTCCGGCCGAGGCTTGTATAGTGCTTTTCTCAAACGATGTGAGGAAATAATAAATAGTTATTTGTTATACAAGGGTGTGCAGTTATAATTTAACCGCGAGTGCGGAATTGAAACACGAGCTAGCGAATGTGAGTGGTTTAAAAATAGAATCCTTTTCACCTCACTAAAGTGAGAATGATTCTAGATAAAAAAATCTAAAAAAGAAAAAAAAAACATTAAAAAAATAATATTAAAAAAACATTACAAAAGAGTAAAACAAAATAGAAAAAAAAATAAAAAAAAACAACCAAAAAAACAAAAAAGAAAAACAAAAAAAAAATGACAAAAAACAAAAAAAAAGGAAAAAAACAAAAAATGGACAAAAAAAAAAGAAAAAACAAAAAAAAAGGAAAAAAACAAAAAAAAACAAACAAAAACAAAAAAAACAAAAAAAAACAAAAAAACGAAAACAAAAAAAAACAAACAAAAAACATCAAAAAAAACAAAAAAATGGAAAAAAAAACACTAAAAAAAGTAAAACAAAAAGGAAAACTTGAAAAAATTAAAAAAACGACAAAAAAAAACATTAAAAAAAGTAAAACAAAAAGGAAAAATAGATAAAAAATAACATAAAAGACCCTACAAAAATTTTTACATTAAAAAATAGACAAACATCAAGAAAAGAAAATATTTTTTTTTAAATTATTAAAAACGATAAACAACACTAAAAAATAAACGAAAAATAACAAAAAAAATGTAAAAAACTAACAATTTTTTTTTACAAAAAACTAAAACAATTAAAAAAAAGTATTGGTGGTTGGCAGTATGTATTTTTTCCTTTGTCTGTTTACTATCAGGGGATCTACCATCACCTTTAATTCCAGCCAGCCAATTCTCGAGCAATTCAGTAACCGTCGCGAAACTGGTTGGAATATAAATCTACTCCCACCTAGGAATTGCCATTGATAATTGCCTAGGAAATCGGCGTGGCTGACTTTCACTGGGCGGCTATATTTTATTCACTTCACTTCACTCTATTGGTTATGGCTACTAGCACAATTCAAACGTCTGTGGTAGTGGCGTTCTGAAAGTTATCGTGGATTTTATGTAATTTACCGGTTTTTGCGATTGCGAAAACAAGTTGAGAATTAAATGCATATGTATATGTATATAGTTGTTATCGAATCTTGAATACACTAAAACATATGATATTACTAGTATTATTAGTTTTGTCACAGTTTTCTATGCATTTTGTGGTATTTTGATAAGAGGTTTGAACGCTCCTCACCCTCGTAAAATTTAAATGTGACAAAGGCCTAACTTTTCATTTTAACGTGTTAATTTTTTTGTACTCCTTCACCGTCAAAGGCCCGCGAGACTGCGATTTTTGTCGATCATAAATCATAATTATTTAACTTAAAACTATCATCGTTCCTGCCGTGTGTTTGTGTTCAAAGAAGAAGAAGTTCGAAGATATATATTTTATCGAAACGATGCCGCCATCCTCGTAAGTATTCATTCTCGTCTTATACATTAATCTGTGTATATTGACAATTACTTAATATGATAGATAGTTATTATAATAATATTGTTGCTTACGAAACATATTCATGTCTTAAAAACAAGACTGTGCGGCTTGCGCAAAACACCACGTGAGCTGTGTGTCGCCGCGACCCATCTCGCACGTCTCGTGCTTCTAATATAAACTTATAGTAACATAGCTTATAGTATAGACTTAAAGTTTTTAGTAACAATATATAATGTTTAGGAGTGCTGAGATAAACTAAAAACTGTGCAAAACTTTAATCATTGGACACATAAACACAGCACACGTAGACTTACTTGTCGCCAGAACTGTGGCAATCATTTAAAAACGTGTTATTATTTTTTAGGAGACGCAGGGTCACTTATGGCCAACTTGAGCTCTTGGCAGAGATATTGACGGCCAACACAGATGTTGCGTTGGGATTCAACAAGGCGGCGCAGGCGCGAGCGCGGGCAAGAAAAGTCTGGGAGCGCGCCGCAACATCCCTGAATTCAGTTGGCGAGGGGTCCCAAAAAACATGGAAGGAGTGGTCAATGGTGAGTTTTTATAGCGAACTAGAGTTATAGTTATACAGAGTCCAAAAGTACTAAACATTCAATTTCCTTGACCCTACAAAGGCTATATTTCATCTCGCGGGTTTGGCTGCGTTTTTTGCGTATTGTAAAACTTAAAATACTGTATGATATAATATACTAAGTAAGCAGTTTGTCACGAAATGGTCTCACCTCAGCATAATGCTGGCCCATGAGCCAGCGGTGGTCTTCCGGTGAGACCATTTGTGGGGCCACGTTCCCTGCTGTCCGAGCTAAGCTTGGAAAGCCCTTTTTTATCATTAATTATCAAATAATTCAACTGAAATTTGAGGGTCCGTAACGTCGTTAGATATAATGTGTTTTTTTGCTATTCATATATATATAACAACGACTGCCCAGAAGTTGACTGAGCCCCGCTTTCTTTTCTGGGACTCAGTCTCCCACCCTCCGCCCGGGCTCCTGCCAGAAACTTTGTTTCACATTCAACTCAGGAGCTTCTGGCTCTGCGGGCTTTTATATACATTTTAGAGATAGGACAGACATGCCCACGTGGAAGTGGGGTGCGCTGATTCGGGTTTTGTTAACTTTAATCATTTATTTATATCTAAAGTTATTTATGATAAAACCAACTTGTACCTTCGGAAATTTATAGCATTGACAAATTATGTTGAGTAAGTCATTATGATAAACATTTTTATAGCAACATAAATTTGACTATAAAAATTATCTTATCTTATAGACCGCCAATTTAACTCCGCCCCTATTAGCCATTCAAATTCAAAATCTTTATTGTCGGTTATATGTTAGTAATACAGATGTTACATGATTTATAGTGCATTATAACCTGCCTACAAGGCGTACAATGTCCTTAAAATTAAAAGTAGGTACATCTATATTTTTTTTTAATAGCATGCGATATTAAATTGCTACGTTTCATCTAAATTATAATAAATAAGAAAACAACAGTAGTATAAAATTCTTCAAAACATTAATTATTAGACTAGGTATTTAAATTACATCATGTTAATAATCCAAATTACAACAAATAAGAATAGCATAAAAATCATTATTATTATCACAATTTATCATCGAAAAATTCTTTTAGGTCGTAATAACATTTTTTGATGAGGAGTTTGCGTAAACGTTGCTTAAATACAGGCATTCGCAGTTCTTTTAAATTATTTGGCAAGTGGTTAAATAATCTCAGTCCCATCATAAAAAATGAGTTTTGATAGAAGCTAGTCTTAGGTAGACAGTTCGGCAAGATTGTTATCGAATTTTTTGTTTGCCTTGGGAATTGACATTCGTGGATTTTAAATGAATCCATATTGTAAATATATATAGAAGTAAGGGTCAATGTCTACATGATTCCATTTGATTCAAGAAACACATAGCCCTAATACATTTTTTCTGTGTTCGTAATAAAGGTAGCATGTGTGTACCGAGAGCATTTCCCCAAAGTATAATCGCATATCTTAAATTTGAAGCTACATATGCATGATATGCATTCAGTGCAGTTGCTTGTGATACAGTCATGGTTAAGTTTTTTAAAACATATACGTTCCGTACTCAAAGAGTAAAATGGGACCCTATTACTAAGACTTCGCTGTCCGTCCGTCCGTCCGTCCATCTGTCTGTCACCCAGCTGTATCTCAAGAACCATGATAGCTAGAGAGTTGAAATTTTCACAAATTATGTATTTCAGTTGCCGCTATAATAACAAATACTAAAAACAAAATAAAATATTTTTTAAGTGGGGCTCCCATACAACAAACGTGAATTTTTTGCCGTTTTTATAGATAATATACGGAACCCTTCGTGTGCGAGTCCAACTCGCACTTGGCCGGTTTTTTCATTACATTAAGGAATTGATCTATTTATTAGGTGACAGATCTTATATTCAGGCTATAGAAAAAAGTGATCAAACTATAATTTAAGATACATAAATATTAACATTAATCTGATGATTTATACTCAGATACATTTTTGATTACTACATACTATAATTAGGGTATTGCAGATTAGTGACACATCTAAACTTAGGTGACAGAAAATATAGTTTCCTTGTATTATATACGGCACGCCTGATAGTTATGTCGTCGTTACCCATTGACTCTATAAATCTAGGCATGTTGCAGATAATTAGATTTTTCATGTAATTTTAATTATGAGTTAATGTGTTACAGTACTGGGTAGATTTCAAGGCCAAATTGAAGAAAAAGGCAGCAGCGGTTCGTGCGGATGCGGGCCGTACAGGAGGCGACCCTCCAGTGCCCCCGAACTCAGTAATGTGGAGCTGATGTTCCTCCGGATTCTGGGACCAAATTATGGTCTGGGATTGCCAGGCGTTCGTGTGGAGCCGTTCCCAGACGCGGTAAGCATTAATCCGTTACTAGTTTAATATAATATGATATTATTATAGGACAATTTTTACACAAATCGAACTAGCTCCATAGTAAGCTCAATAAGGCTTGTGTAATGGATACTAGACGACGATATATTTAATGGATATATATACTTAAATACATAGAAAACATCCAAGACTCAGAAACAAATATTCGTGCTCTTCACACAAATATTTGTCCTTACCAGGATTCAAACCCAGGACCTTCAGCTTCGTAGGCAGGGTCACTACCCACTAGGCTAACCGGTCGTTAAAAGTTTACAACCAAATTAAGCAGTAATACCGAAGAAGAAAACCGGGGAAGGGCATAGAATACTTTTTATCATGGAAATCATCCCCTAAGGGGGTGAAAGTTAGTATGGAGCTACTATATATACGAAATCCACGCGGACGGATTCGCGGGCAGAAGCTAGTATATATAATAATATTATAAATGCGAAAGTGTGTCTGTCTGTCTGTTACCTCTTCACGCTTACACCCAAATGTCACATTTAATATGGACTGTGGAAACAGCAAAAGCGAAAGGTAAATATATATACTAATGTAACACGAAAGCGAAAGGTAAATATATACACTAACATATACACTAAATATAACACACTAGAGAATTAAGCATTATAAATGAATTAACCATAATTAAGATATTGGACTTGCAGCAAAAACAGTTAGAAAGACAATGGTACAAAAGATTTGATGTCCGTCTGTCTTTACCGTTTACTCCGATTTTGTTAATTCTATAATATTTATCAGCAGGTTGGTATCCTAAGGTATCTTATAGCAATTTCGATAGTTTCTAATAGTATATCAGTATTTTCTCTACAAATCAACAGACTTTCTGAAGTGCAACTGATGATAAATCAAATGACCAATGAAACCATATCCCCAATTACGTAGGTACTTCTCAGTTTCCGATAAGATATCATAACGATGAATCAGAATACATTTTCTTTCAAAAAGCATTTTATGTGTTGAAGATATGAAATTATGTGTCAATCAAGCGGACTCTCGCGACCTTTACCAGGTCAGTACCCACGCTGCGCCTTGCGGTATGTGGTCGCCAGTCAAGAACCTTTCCGCCCCAACGGCCATGGGTTTTACGTGCAATCTGCCCCCACCCAGTGCCATTTAAGTTTTAAGATTCGGAAGGGTATATCGGTTACCTTGGTTCTGCTGCGGATAGCCTCATTTCTGATGCGATCACGCAGAGAAACTCCCAGCATAGCTCTCTACATTGCTCTTGGATGCGGGTGGCGCAGAACCGGTCATTGTGGTACTCTTTGGGGGAGACATATGTCCAGCAGTGGACGTCTTTTGGCTGATATGATGTTGTGGTGATCAATCTGGATCCCTTTTACTCGAGAACGACAAATATATTCGTGTTATGTATGTATGTTGGATTCATAACATATTACTAAGGAATACTTTACCCAATTGAACTTACTTTACGACGGTTTGTGTTTGATGATAACATTAGATAAAATATGTTTGTTTAACTAATTTCAGGTTATTGATGTAAAAATGGATCCAGCCATTTTCTGCAGCCTACGAACAAACATTGATGATCGGATCAGATTGATAATGAAAACAGGTCAAATGGTACGTACCCGTTTTAATTGCTCTCGCTGCCGGTCACGCAAGCTGTCCAAGTTAAACTTATTTTAGGGTTCTGTAGTCAACAAGGAACCCTTATAGTTTCGCCATGTCCGTTTGTCCGTCCACCCGTCTGCGGCTTAGCGCTAGTCTCTCACTACTAGAAAGCTGTAACTACAACATACATATAACGAAGACCTGCAAAAAAGTATCTAAAACGCTGGGATTCATAATAAGGATTGCTTCCCAAATTTTCAACCTCCAAAGTCGCAATTATACTATACAATGCATATATTGGCAGTAGGCTTGAATTCGGTGCAGTGGTGTGGGACCCGCATGACATTAAATAAATGACCGGGCTTCACACGCACCCGCTTGAGACGCATGGTAAGCAGACACGGTTGGGGGGTTGGGCTGCTCCAAATACGACCGAGATGACATTCCGCTGTGCAGGTAGGTTACAACGGAATGTATTCTTGCTCTGAAGTTTAAGGAAGTTCGTATGTATGGGGTAATCTCCGGAATTTCTGATCCGATTGCTCGGAATCCTACCTGCTTATCTAAACTATTGACCAGGGGCGGCTTTACGTATGGCGCAGCGGTCCTAGAGGGTGCTAGGGTAATGATTGCACTAACTGATGGCCCAGCCTGCGAAGCCGACGGTCCTGGGTTCGAATCCCGGTAAGGTCAAATATTCGTGCGATAAGCATGAATAATTAATTGTTTTTGAGTCTTGGATGTTTTCTATGTATTAAAGTATAAGTACATCTCTTAAATATCATCATCATCATAATGATGTCGCTGTCCGTCTGTCCGTCTGTCTGTCTGTCTGTCTGTCTGTCTGTCTGTCTGTCTGTCTGTATGCCTGTATGTCAGTCTGTCTGTCTGTTTGTCACCAGGCTGTATCTCATGAACCATGACAGAAAACAGTTGAAATTTTCACAGGTGATGTATTTCTGTTGCCGCTATAACAACAAATACTAAAAAACAGAATTAAATAAATATTTATAGATAATGGTACGGAACCCTTCGTGCGCGAGTCCGTTTTTCACGATCGCAAATCATAATGTTCGTCATTCTTCATGAAGCGATTTTTCACTTACAAAGCGTATTATAATGCTCGCGATTATTTTATTCGTATATTTTACCAGTAGAATATTTTATCAGTCGCAGATATAGGTACCCCCTTCGACCACCGACGAAACCAACGCTACGTACAGATGTAGTGAATAATCATTACAAAATATCGTAGGTAACTCGTTTCCTAGGAAAAAATAACTTTGTACATTACTAGTTTCCTACCAAGAAAAATATTCTTCTGGTAAAATATACGAAAAAAATCGCGAACATTTTAAAACGCTTTATGAAAAATCGCTACATGAAGAAAGACGAACATTATAATTTGGGATCTTGAAAAAAGGCAATGTAAATAATCTAACACATCGTATATTAGAAGTATAGATGCCCAACCCATCAAATATTATCGGCCTACATACAGCGTTTTGGATATCATCCAGTACTAACCACCCCAATACTCCCGGAAAGCCGTTTACGTGTTGAAGCTGCTGTTCGCTCATATAACAGAAGCATTTTATCGTCAGAATATAATGCCTAGATTAGTGATATTCTGGGGACTATATAATATATACCCGCTCATCCAAACGGAGTCCTAGAGAGTAGTCTTGTCACTCCAGCAGTGTGTGTGACAAGTAAATACCTCCAGAGTGTCCGGCCTAGTTGAATGATAATTTGAAATTATAATATGAAGTGTAAGTGTATCTCTGGGAAAAGAGACTCGGGTGATTTGCAACTGGAGTCCTTTTTCATGAAAACGACATAGTTATTTGTGCCGCAAGGGAGCAAAATTATTTATTTACGGCGAGGGCGGTACATTGAATCCAGAGTGAAGCGAAGGATTTTAATTCTAAGTTAGAGTCCTGAGCGTAACGAAGGATTCAAGCGTTAACACCCATGACGAAAATAATTTTGCTCCTGAGTGACACGTACAACTTTTCACTCCGGCTATGAGGAAGAATATATATACCATCATCATCATCATCATCATCATATCAGCCGAAAGACGTCCACTGCTGGACATAGGCCTCCCCCAAAGAGTTCCAAAGTGACCGGTCCTGCGCCACCCGCATCCAGCGGACTCCCGCGACCACTCCCGCGACCTTTACCAGGTCATCAGTCCACCTTGTGGGAGGCCTACCAACGCCGCTCCTTCCGGTACGTGGTCGCCACTCGAGAACCTTTCCGCCCCAACGGCCTGACGAACTGATGTTCTACTTGCAATGTGCCCCGCCCACTGCCACTTAAGTTTAGCAATTATATATATACAGAGTGTTTTTTTTTAATGGGACAGTATGGGGAAATCCGAATCTAAAGGAGATAGAGGAAAAGTGTCCAAGGAGACATTAGGTGTTTTTTTATGTTAACAAATTTGGCTCATTAAAATTTTGGCTCAAGCGTGAGTTGTTCTTAAAAAATTATAAAGTTGGTAATTTTTTTTTTGACGCGGGTCGGCTCTGTTTCATGTAAGGATTATTTCATTGTATGGAAAGAAAAAAATCTGAACAGCAGAAGTTGGTCAAATTTAATGAAAACTAATCTTCATACAATTGCAGTATTCGCCTTTTATTATTGTTACAAGTGCCTAGGCGTGTAAAAAATATTTAAAATTATTCCATTTTTAAATTTCGATAATCGATAAGAGCTCCAGATGATTCAAGAGAAGAACATTTTTTTTAATCTTCGTAAACATCATGGCACGCGATAGTCTTGAAATTATAAAAAAAGAATTCAAATTTGGTTTTGATTTTTTTCTTATGGTTACCTTAAGGGTCGAATTTATGAATCCCGATACAACTCCGTACAAGAATTAAAAGATGCTGTTTACAACACTTTAAACACAATTCACCATAAGTCTCTGTTAAATGCAACTAGAAGTGTCTTGAAGCGTGGTCGTACCTGCATAAGACAAGACGGCGGCCACATCGAACATTTACTCAAGTAATAAACCAACTGTATGAAGATTAGTTTTCATTTAATTTGACCAACTTCTGCTGTTCAGATTGTTTTCTTTCCATACAATGAAATAATCCTTACATGAAACAGAGCCGACCCGCGTCAAAAAAAAAATTGACCAACTTTATAATTTTTTAAGAACAACTCACGCTTGACCAAAAATTTTAATGAGCCAAATTTGTTTACATAAAAAAACACCTAATGTCTCCTTGGACACTTTTCCTCTATCTCCTTTAGATTCGGATTTCCCCATACTGTCCCATTTAAAAAAAACACTCAGTATATGAAAAAAAAATTAAGAAGATAATTTAAAAAAAAATCGTTTTTAATCGATTACGATGAAATTACAATCGATTATTTTATTAAGATCTGCGTTCAATTGGCACATTGCGTAAATGCTACATTACATGCCAATGAATAAATTAAATAAAAAAGGAGCTTGAACAGAAAAGTAGCAGTTTGATCCCTCTCGTCGTGGAGCAAAACTTACTTTTTCCGAATGAAAGGTGTGAAATAGTAGATTGTACAACAAGTGCATAAAACCAGCCATTTACCCGTGACGTTTATCCAGGCGAGCCACCTGCGAGGGTGGATAGTTAAGTCGAGGGATAAAATGGCTCATTTATGCCCGAGTTATACACACTGCTTTTCACTTCGATTGCGAGAAAATAACAAGTATTTGCAAAATTTAATAAAATAATAGTTCATCCCACCACTTTACTTTTTAAGTTTTTATGTAATTTAATAGTTCGATACGTTTTAAAATAATAATTGGCTTCTATTTCATCTGGTTTTATTAATTTAGTAATAAAAAACACGGATGTGAAATTTATTAATGCTGATCAAATAAAATAACAAGTATAAACTTGTAATAATCTACGAAGTTTTATTGTGCGTGTGGCTGTTATTATCTTAGTCTTTAAAACAATTTTACTTTGTGCACTAGAGCATAAAAGTGACATTTTGTGCAGCATACATCCAGCACAAAGGCAAAATAGTAAATTGTACAACAAATGCATAAAATGAGCCATTTTTACCTGAGACGTTTATATACGCCCGAGTTACCGTCGAGGGTGGATAGTTTAGCGGAGGGGTAAAATGGCTAATTTATGTCCGAGTTATACACACTGATTTTCACTTCGATTGCGAGAAAATAACAAGTATTTGAACAAAATAAAGCTAATTCCCGACACCGTAACTTTTTAAAGTTTTTATGTTGAATTTTTGACATGTGATATTAGACTTGTGTACTTCATACGGCAAAATTAATTTAATGTTTCGATACGTTTGTAAATAATTACAAGACTTAAATAATTACAACTTGCACTGTTCGTATGTATGTAAATATTTAAGTATGTAAGTTGTCCCTCAAAATTTGCAATCCATTTTTCAGTCACTTCCCGTTATCCGCTTGAGCTGAAATTTTGCATGCATATGTATATCACATGACAATGCAATATTAGGATGACTTGGAGCTGATCTGATGCTGGAGCTGGAAGGTGGCCATAGGAACACCGCAATAAAACGACACTTATATTTAGTTGACTTCTATTTTATATCGGCAAGAAAACGAAATAAAATAACAAGATTATTCTACGAAGTTTTATCTTATCTTATCTTAGCTGTTAGGCCCGCATATCTTAGTATTTAAAAATAAAATGCTTTGTGCACTACAGCATAAAAGTGGAATTTTGCGCAGCTTACATCCAGCAGAATAGCAAATTAAAGCATGAGAAGTGAAATAGTACATTTTACAACTAGTGTGAAAAGACATTTCACACGTGTTGTAAACGACGTTTTTTAATACAATTGCGAAAAAATAATAAATTAATATTCGTCATTTATATATTAATGAATTCTTTAAATAAATTTATATTATTGTACCTCGATCTCAACTGTTAGTGGCTGCATCGAAACTTCTGCTTGCGTATGCGCTCCTGGTACCTATAGGTGGACCGTTTAACTCGGTCCTCGCCTGCGCGGCGCGCGGGTGCAGGGGTATGACTATAACGGGCTGCGGGCGACGTGCGGAAGGCAAACCCCGGCGCCCGCACCCCGTTATCGTCATACCCCTGCACCCGCGCGCTGCGCAAGCGAGGAATGAGTTAAGCGGTCTACCTACAGATGTGTACATTTTCAGCTTCAAAAATGACTTTCATACTAACGCGATCAAAAATAAATACTCCTAGTATTCGTAAGCGTTTTTAATTTCATAATTTCCAAGTAAAAAATCTAATATAAAATTACTGCGTTTCGAAAGTATAGTTTGGAACTAAAAAGTAAAAAGCACTAGTGCGAGAAATTGAGCTTCTCGCACGCTACGCAGCCACAAAAAGTACCACTTTTTGAGCAACTGTATTAAAAAATATATTTGTGTTACGAGTATGTATTACATATAATACATACTCGTACATACATATATGTATTCATAACATATGTATTACTTAGGAATACGTTACCTAATTGAACTTACTTTGCGACGGTTTTTGTTATAGAAATAGAAAAACTTTATTGTTTAACCGTACGTGTTTGACGATAACATTAGATAAAATATATGTTTGTATAACTAATTTCAGGTTATTGATGTAACGATGGATCCAGCTATTTTCGGCAGTTTACGAACAAATATTGATGATCGGACTGGATTGATAATGAAAACAGGTCAAATGGTACGTACCCGTTTTAATAGCTCTCGAGTATACATATTAGGAGTACCTATCATATTGTTCGTTTTGTAAGGTATTGCTGCTAGGAAGGAACTTACTTTCGTTGACAGTACCATCAATTAAGCGTTGTTAAGCCTACATACATATGGCTGGCCCGCCTGTCGACATACTGTCACCGAACGAGTTAAGATGGAGCAGTTCACGATTACATTGTACAGTGTATGGAACGTAGAAAGAGCAATGGGCAGGTGGTCGCCATAACATTGTTACGTACTGTAAGGGTAATGTATTCACGTACAACCGTAGAACCCTATCGCAATAAGGTGACATATAACTCGAGGTTAGTGACGGCGGCCTGTCACTTGCGACAGGATTCTACGGTGGTACGTAAATATACATTTCCCTTACTGTACATATGTTATGCAATCGTGGCAGGTAGATACAACATTTAGAGGCCCTTTTAACAATAAAATTAAAGGAAAAGCAACAGATGCTGTCCCCT
This sequence comes from Epinotia brunnichana, assembly GCA_963854355.1. NCBI lineage: Eukaryota > Metazoa > Arthropoda > Insecta > Lepidoptera > Tortricidae > Epinotia > Epinotia brunnichana. Next base: position 19,357,874 of record OY977936.1, on the reverse strand, counting down.
ACCCGTACATTCGCCATCACATACATCGGAGCAAACAAGCACGTCACAAACATCGGAACACACCTCTATTTTCAAGGCATTAGGGTGCATGGGCCGATATTTTTGAACACATATAGTGTACTTATGTATCTGATGGCGACTGTACCTACCTGTGTTATCAGACGCGATTGAAGGCGATTAAAAAGAGCCTACTTGAAGAATAAATATTGTATGCAGTTTTCTTCTTGATGGTTTTCGTCCCCAAAAGCTTATGGTACCTAAATATCTAAAGCCATGATTCCAAATTTCTAATTGGTACGAGTCAAGATTCATCGTCATCATCATATCAGCCGATAGGCATCCTCTGCTCAACATAGGCCACCCCCAAGGAGTGCCACAACACAATGAGCGGTCCTGTGCCACCCGCATCCAGCGGACTCCCGCGATCTTTACCAGATTACGATTAGGTTTCATCATATCAGCCGAAAGACGTCCACTGCTGGACATAGGCCAACCCCAGAGAGTGCCACAATGAGCGGTCCTGCTCCACCCGCACCCACACAGGTGTATATATATATGTATAGTGAGGCTGGAAGTCATAAAGTCAGGTCAGGTTTGGAGGGTTTAATTTGTTCACATTCAATTTAAATAAGTACTTTACCAATTACTACTACTTAACTTCCCAGTATTTCAGGCAAGTAACCGCATGCAAAAGAAATCTCCATTTTGGTCATAGAAAATCCGAATTCATTTTAACAGACCTAATATTCACAAGAGCGTTCCTAAACCTTTATTGATTTGAAGATTTGTTATGTTATATTAGATTGACAGGTTGGAGCTCGCCCCTCACTCAACACATTACCCACCAATAAGAACATTACATACCCTCCAACAGTGATTTTAAATTGTGGCTGAATGCCGAAGGCCCGTTTGTCTTACGCGCCTCACATCATAGACTTATAGATAAATATTAATTAAGTTTAATAAAAAGTTTATTTGGTTTTCCCGCCAAATGTGACAGAACGAAAACATTGTGTGTGTGACAGGAACAGTATGAATGTTTCATCACTCATCACATAGTTATGCTCAATAGAAGAGTTTCTATGGCCACCCATCTCCATCATTAAATCATAAAGCTGGTAAAATTAGTGATCCGTCTACACTTTTTTTTTACTTGTTTTACAATAGTTTGTATTGTTTCAGATAATGCCGCAATCTGAAGAAAGTAATAAAGCAAGCCAGGATTCTTCACATTTACGCTGCTGCCGCTGTGTGTTATAATACTCGTACTATATGCGTCATATAATAGCGACACCTAGTTGTCGCCTTAATTTATTTAAGTATACACGGCATGAGCCCTAACGCCAATTTCAATACCACAGTTTTCAAATGTGCTTATACTCGTAATGTATACATTTAAAACGGATTCTAAACATTGATGAAATAACACCACACTTGATCGTTCAGGGTTTCATAAATCGCAAGCATATCTACCTACTGACTAAGTAGTAGGGGAATTAGTGGCAGTGCTTATAATGAAATTAAGAGAAAAACTATCACGGCTAAGTAGACATATAACTAGTTGGGCACCGAGCGATAGTCGACCAACTTAAAAACGTACTTGGAAAGGCCAACTTTCGTACAAATTTGGCCGACGCAACCACACCACTTTGTTGGCGCGCGCGTGTCGTAACAAAGACAGACAGGCAACTACGGAACCCTACCCTGCGCGTGGCCTGACACGCACTTGGCCGGTTTTCATGTGTATAATTAGTATGGATTTCATCAACGAACTATTACGGGCCGTGTCCTTATCGTATCTAGACACGAGGCGGCGTGTCAAGCCAAGTTCAAGCAAAGGAACTGGCTAGCCAGCGCCAAGTGTAATATTACACGAACCACTTGGTGCCACTTTTGACCCTTCTATAACTCAAAACCTCTTTAACGTAAACACATAAAACTACGTGTGTTTGATTATATCCATAAGGATATCTAGAAGCCCAAATTTCATGAAGCTAGCTCAAACGATTATCTATACATATAATAAAGCTGAAGAGGGTCGAAAATCTGTACATGGAAGATATTCGAAAAAAAATTGGCTAGGGATACTTAGAATCGATAACAGAACACGTTCCAACAGTTTTTAGAATTTTTGTCTGTTTGTCTGTTTGTCTGTTTGTCTGTTTATCTGTTTGTCTGTTTATCTGTTTGTCTGTTTATGTGACCGCGCATCACGTAAAAACGGCTGAACCGATTAAGATGAAATTTGGTATAGAGATAGTTTGAGTCCTAGGGAAGGACTTAGGGTAGTTATTGTCCTGGAAATCAACCCCTAATGGGTGGAAATTTGTATGGAGCTACTTAAACTGATGCACCGATTTGGATGAAATTTGGTATGTGATTAGTTTAAGTCCCGGAGAAGGTTAAAGGATAGGTTTCATCCCGAAAATCTTCTCTTTAGGGGGTAAAACGGGGGGGTGAAAAATTGGATGCAACCCATTTTGATGAAATTTGGTTTAGAGGTAGTTTAAGTTCTAGGGAAGGACATTGGATAGTTTTTATTCCGGAAATCTTTCCCTGAGGGAGTGAAATGGGGTGTGAAATTTTGGATGGACTCCGTTTTGATCAAATTTGGCATAGATATAGTTTGAGTCCCGGAGAATGACATGGATAGTTTAAATCCCGAAAATCATCTCCCAAGGGGATGAAATAGTGTGCGTCAGGATGGCGGGTGGACCTCGGGAATTTCAATGAAATGTTGACAGATATTTGGTACCTTCTGTGTACCTCTGTGTACCTTTAATAAAATTCTGTGTACCTCTCCTGAAAACGAGCTATCTTCAAAATTAGGTCCACCCGCCATCCTGACGTCAGAATGGCGGGTGGACCTTTGATATATGTACAAAACGTACATTTTTTTTTACGATTTGTGTATAATAATTTGGTACCTTCTGTGTACCTCTGTGAACCTTTAAAAAAAATCTGTGTACCTCTCCTGAAAAAAAGCTATCTTCGAAAATAGGTTCACCCGCCATCCTTATATTACTTAGTACGTAGTCGGCCGCTCTGTCGACAGTATTTTAGTATACAAAACGAAACAAGCAATATTACATTTATTATTACTTTTATACATGTTGAAAATGCTTGTTTAATGCTGATCTAATTACAATATAATTTACCTTAAAGTTAATTTGTTTTTCACTTTAAAATTCTTTTTAACCTTTTAGGTAGCTCGATATTAGCTGTCGCACGAAGTATGGCGTGACTGAATTGAATAAAATATCAGAACTTATTTGTACGTACTTACTTAGTACAAAAATTATGATGTAGGTATATTTCACGCTTTTACTCGTACCTAGGTTCTTATCATAAAATCTTTCATTCATTTGTTCTTGTATAGAACTCAGGCGGCAAAGGACAGAGGCGGAAGCGAAACGACAAGACATTACACGTATATTATTATTACAAAAATCTTAAAAATGTCTCCTTTAATATTTATTAAATAACGATACTTAAACCTAACTCTTGCCTATGTCTTGTAACCGTTGTCAATGCGATGCATGACGCGACGCGACTACGATTAAGGTGACGCCTGTTCACGATCTGACAAAAAGATTGATGGTTGAGCTATCAGTGTGAAGAAATAATGATGAATTCTACTAGTCTACTACAGAAAAATTACTGTTGACTGAAAAAGAAACACAATAACCGAACATAATATTAAAAAACCGGCCAAGTGCAAGTTGGACTCGCGTACGAAGGGTTCCGTACCATTATCTATAAAAACGGCAAAAAAATCACGTTTGTTGTATGGGAGCCCCCCTTCAAAAAATATTTTATTTCGTTTTTAGTATTTGTTGTTATAGCGGCAACAGAAATACATAATCTGTAAAAATTTCAACTCTCTAGCTATCACGGTTCTTGAGATACAGCCTGGTGACAGACGGACGGACAGCGAAGTCTTAGTAATAGGGTCCCGTTTTACTCTTTGAGTACGGAACCCTAAAAAATACTTGGTAGCTCTGTAAAAAAATCTTAAATATCACCATAAAAATAAACTTTATGTTCGAGATTTCGGAATTTTCAACGACAATCTATGTTTTTTTTATAAAAAGGATAACTTTTGTGTTGTTCTAAAACAATAACCGGATAGATTTTTAATAAATTATCTAATATTTCAAAAATCAATTATGAAGTAGTACTTAAAAGTAATGTACTACACACTTCCGAACACGCACTTCCATCTCGCTCACGCTTATGCTCAGTGTGAGGGAGAGAAGACCGTGAACCTACATCGCCTTAAAGAGAACATAAGTCAGTATTTCAAGCGAATAATATTATAACTTGCCGTTTTTAGGTTTTCATACCCAAAGGGTAAAACGGAACCCTATTACTACGACTCCGCTATCCGTCCGTCTGTCTGTCTGTCTGTCCGTCTGTCACCAGGCTGTATCTCATGAACCGCGATTTTTAGACAGTTGCAATTTTCACTGATGATGTATTTCTGTTGCCGCTATAATAACATAATACTAAAAAATAGAATAAAATAAATATTTAAGGGGGCTCCCATACAACAAACGTGATCTTTTTGCCGTTTTTATAGATAATGGTACGGAACCCTCCGTGCGCGAGTCCGACTCGCACTTGGCCGGTTTTCAAGTTAGTAGTTCGTCCACTATGTTTGGAAACGTGTTCCTTAAAAGCCATACATTTCAAAATTGGATTCGTCTACCGACCTACTTCTAAACAGGAGGTACCGAATTACTTTCAGTAGCTAGCTTTCCTCGCGGCTCCGCCCAAGTAATACAAAGAACGGCAGGTGGAGCCGCTATATTTAATACCGTTTACGTTCATCCAAAAGGTACTATTATACCAAATAATCGGTGTAGTTTGGGACTTTGTAAGCTTGTACTTATATACTTAGGGGTTAGTTTCCTGAACAAGGTACCTACTCATCTGATTTTTAATGTGTCTCAGGTAAGTAGGTATACTTATATAATTTTCGGTCCACGCGGCTTCGCCCGCGTATTGCAAAGGATGCAGGCAAACCCGCGGGATAAAAAATAGTCTATGTCCATCTAAAAAGTTAATTCTATACATAGGTGAAATAATTTTTGAAATCGGATCTGATTCCTAAGATTAACCCCTACAACATACAAGTTACAGTCTCAAAGACTCCTCCTCTTTATAATATTAGTACCTATACAGTGTGTCTCTGACTTTGGGGCTTTAAATTCAAATGTCGATTATGCTCCTGAAATAGAACTACTTTTGTTCTACAACTTTTCAAAAATACGTTATTTTTGTATTTTCATTATTCCATACAAATTAAATAAAATGTTCAATGTACATCATGTCAAATAATGAGGCCGTGTTTGCAATACATTGATGGTACAGTTAAAGTTCAAACACTACCAAATTATAGAAATGATAGTTATTTTACAAAGTTGCGGAACAAAAGTGGTTCAGTTTCAGGACCATAATCGCCCCCAACGTCAGAGACACACTGTAGATTACAAAATTACAATCTAACAGAGATTTCCTGTTTATAATGTTGGAATAAATTAACATTCTGGATGGCTATACTTAGGCTATATTTTATCACACAGCTACGGAAAGCTAAATAACGCTGGCGATGGCGGAGCCAATGGGATATTATAGGTACTAATAATTAATGGATTATTATTAATGTGTCTGATTTTTAATGGTGACAAACAATAATAATAATTCATTTATTTCAGGGCCTATTTAACAAAACCTTAAAAGATATTGACCTTAAAGAGAAGTATATAAGTACATACAATTATAAAAAATTAACAAGTTAGAATAGTTGAAAAACCCCCGATACTTTCATTTCAAAGTTCAATACCACAAAAACGGCAGAACTGATTTTGTTGAAACGTAACTAAGAACCATCTCGATCACGTCAGGCTTTCGGATTAAAAAACCGCATTCAAATCAGCCCAGTCGTTTAGGAGCTACGATGCCATAGACAGATACACAGACATTCAGACACGTCAAACTTATAACACCCCTCTTTTTGCGTCGGGGGTTAAAAACATAAAAACTAATCTAAATTACTTCATTTAGGCGACATAGCGATGTGGTTCCGCTGCGTCGTCCGCTCCGGTGTAGGAGATATACCTACATCCATACCAATATTAGAAATGCGATAGTACAGTCGCCATCACATACATAGGTACACTATAGGTGTTCAAAAATATCGGCACATGCACCCAATGCCATGAAAATAGAGGTGTGTTCCGATGTTTGTGAGCTGCTTGTTTGCTCCGATGTATGTGATGGCGACTGTACCTGACTCTGTCTGTATGTCTGTTACCTTTTCACGCTTAAGCCATTGAACTGATTGAGATGGTATGGAGATAGTCAGAATCCCGGGGTAGGACACATGATATTTTTTTTCCCGAAAATCATCTTTTAAGGTGGTGAAATGAGGAACTACTTGTATAACGTAGGAGTAATCTCCGGAACTACTAATTCAATTCCAAAATCTATTTTAAACAAAGGTTCATTAACCTTCGGGATGGTTATCATAGGCTATGTTTTATTCCGCAACTCCCCTTGTGTCTTTTGCTGCCTGAGTTTGGTTCAAGAATGAATTTATAAAAATATGATGAGTAGAGAGAGGTGTAGTTTCAGGGATTTATTATACGTACAAGCTAAGTCACCAATTTTACATCTTTGTAATATTACTAAAATCATGAAATATATATAGGTAATAATAATTAGTAAAATAAAAAAATCCTGAGATTTATTTAATTTTTTCGCGCCATACTTCGTGCGATCTAACTGAGCTAGGTACCTTTAAAAATACAAGGAATTTTAAGGTGAAAAACAAATTAACTTTAAGGTAAATTATATTGTAATTAGATCAGCATTAAACAAGCATTTTCAACATGTATAAAAGTAATAATAAATGTAATATTGCTTGTTTCGTTTTGTATACTAAAATACTGTCGACAGAGCGGCCGACTACGTACTAAGTAATATAAGGATGGCGGGTGAACCTATTTTCGAAGATAGCTTTTTTTCAGGAGAGGTACACATATTTTTTTAAAGGTTCACAGAGGTACACAGAAGGTACCAAATTATTATACACAAATCGTTAAAAAAATGTACGTTTTGTACATATTTCAAAGGTCCACCCGCCATTCTGACGTCAGGATGGCGGGTGGACCTAATTTTGAAGATAGCTCGTTTTCAGGAGAGGTACACAGAATTTTATTAAAGGTACACAGAGGTACACAGAAGGTACCAAATATCTGTCAACATTTCATTGAAATTCCCGAGGTCCACCCGCCATCCTGACGCACACATGAAATAGGGATGAAAATGTGGATAAATCCCATTTAGTTAAAATTTGGTATATAGATAGGAGTCCCAGGGAAGGACAATGCATAGTTTTTATCCTAAATCATCTCCTGAGGGGGTGAAATGAGGGGTGAAAATTTGGATAAAACCGATTTAGATGAAATTTGGTATGAAGATAGTTCAGAGTCCTGGGGAAGGACTTAAAATAATTTTTAGTCCAGAAATCATCTCCTAAGGGGGTGAAATGGGGTATGAAAATTTGGATGGAACCCATTTACGGTATAGCGAGTTGGAGTCTTGGGGAAGGACATAGTATAGTTTACTCCTGAAAATCATCCCATAAGGAGGTGTAATTGGGGGTGAAAATTTGTTTGTGACCCATTTTGATGAAATTTGGTTGAAAGATAGTTTGAGTCCCGGAGTATGACAACGGATAGTTTTAATCCCGAAAATCATCCCCTCAGGGATAAAATAGGGGGTGAAAATTTGGATAAAACCCATTTAGATGAAATTTGGTAAATAGATAGAAGGAGTCCTAGGGAAGGACAATGCATAGTTTTTATCCCGAAAAATCATTTCCTGAGGTGGTGACAGGAGGGTTGAAGATTTGGATAGAACCCATTTAAATGAAATTTGGTATAGATATAGGTAGAGTCCTAGGAAAGAACATAGAATAATTTTTATTCCGGAACATATAAAAGGAGGAAATACTCCCCTAAGGGGGTGAGAAATGGTGGATGAACATTTGGATTGAACCCATATACGGTGAAGCGATAGTTAAGGAAGGACATACGATAGTTTATCCCGAAAATCATCCCCTAAGGGGGTGTAATTGGGGGTGGAAATTTGTTTGTGACACATTTTGATAAAATTTGGTTGAAAGATAGTTTGAGTCCAGAAAAGGACATATAATAGTTTTTATTCCAGAAATCATCCCCTAAGGAGGTGAAATGGGTAAGAAAATTTGGATGTAGCCCATTTAGATGAAATTCGGTATAGAGATAGTTTGAGTCCTGGAGAATGACAACGGATAGTTTTTATCCCGAAAATCATCTTCTAAGGAGGTGAAATAGGGGGTGAAAATTTTAATGGAACCCATTTACGGTATAGCGGTAGTTGGGAGTCCTGGGGAATGGGAACATTACATAAGTAAATATATGTATGTGACGTTCCAAGGGTAAAACGGGGTAAAAAAGACGTTTTATTATGGCTATTTTGAAAACTATTAGATGTAACATATTGTTGAAGTATTTTTATTTTTTTAATATAAAATGTTTAAATTACAAGTCAGTTAATTGAAACCTACGGTTTAGTAAAAAAGGTCCTTACGGCCGTGTGATATGAAAATATGCAAAATAATACTGAAAAAAGGCTACATGCATCTATATGAAAAGGTAACAGACAGACAGAGTTACTTTCGCATTTGTAATATTAGTATGGATTGTATGAAGGAAAGGGTCATACAATCCATACTAATATTACAAATGCGAAAGTAACTCTGTCTGTCTGTTACCTTTTCATGCTTAAACCGCTGAACCGATTGAGATGAAATTTGGTATAGAGATACTTTGAATTCCGGGGCCTTCCCAAAGAGTCCTTACTAAAGATAGTTTTTATCTGGAAATTCATCACCTACGGGGGTGAAAAGAGGGGAGAAAGTTACGATATAAACGAGTTCCGCGCGGACGAAGTCGCGGGCAAAAGCTAGTAAAGATATAAAGGTCAAAAAGTCGCAAATTTTAGCACTGACTGACTGACTTATAGTACCTAAATCTAACCTACTTACAGATGACCTAGAAGGATGAAATTTGGAACCCAGCTTGGTAATTGTGTGTAAGCGTAGGAAAAAAAATCTAAAAATAAAAAAAAGTTTAAAAATAGGGGGGGGGGGGGTCCCATTCAAAAATTTTTTTGGGTAATTTGTATAGTAACTCGTGCATTATCTCTTGAGAAACACAATATTTTGAATACTAAAAATATCTTTACAAAAAGTTATGATATCACACTAAAAACATAAATGTTAAAATAGGAGCCAAGGTGGGTGAACTTGGCACCCATTTAGATCTCGATTCTTTTGTCGGCGAAGTTGACAACCACGCATATTCTTAATATTGAACTTGGCTCGCATTTTCACATTTATGATTTTAGTGGGATAAGTATCTTTAACGCATTCACTGCCACCGCCGCATATATGCGTCACCGTGACTTTCACGCAGTGCCTTCGACGCACAGACGCGTTCATAGTATTAAGTGACTTTCACCCAGTGCCTTCGACGCATATGTGAGTTGTAGATTTTGAAATGTTCCTCTTACGTCTAAAATGTTACTGGTTGGATCAGAAGATATTATAAATGGTAGTAGAAATTATAAGTAAGTAAAATATAATGCTGATGAAAAGACTATAGGTACGCACTTGAACAAAGAGGTTTTGTTATCAATACAAACTTTAGTTAATGTTTCCTAGAGTTAAAATAATTATCTAGTACCAATGCGAACACACCACTGTCAAGTTAGTATGAACTCATATCTGCGGCGGAGGCACTGGGTAATAATCCGTTGAACTCACATATGCGTTTGAGGCACCCAGCAAAGTGCGGCACCTGGCGAATGGCAAGAAAAAGAGGGTGGCAGTGAATGCGTTAACTAGTTCTACTGCCACAAATGACAAGTGAGCATCATATCCATTACTAGCGACCCGCCCCGGCTTCGCACGGGTTTATATGTATAATGCATGCATGTATTATATTCAATTCAATTCAATTCAAATCATTTATTGCACTCATGTTAGTATATAGTTCTTAAATTATATATTACAGTTCTACATGAACCCTGTAAGGGCACAGCAATGAAATAAACAATAATTAAAATAATAATAATAATAACCCTCACATAATTTTCACACCTCACGCGAACTTAAGAAATATAAAAAAATTGCGACAAAATATTAAAGATATTAAACAATACTATTAAAAGTTAATATTTCACATCATACAAATTAAATTAAAAAACAAAAAATTAAATTTAAGTTAAGAATGTCACAATAATCAATTAATAATAATTCATAATATCAATCCGTTACAATGACCTACAATTTAGTCCACTCCTCAAACTGATCATTAAAAAAATCGTCTAATGTATAATAAGCTTTCTGCATGAGGTATAATTTTATTGTATTTTTAAATATTTTGTAATTTTCAATGTCTTTAATAGTATTGGGGATTTTATTATAATTTTTTATTGACATGCCATAAGGGCTTGAATGGATCATTTCTAGCGCTGAATTAGGCGTAGCTAGTTTGTTTCTGGGTCGTAAGTTTTGAGGGCGGGAATATTGCGGGAAAAGATTGTAATTATTTTTGACAAATAAACATACTTCTAAAATATACATAGACAATAAAGTCAGAATTTTTAACTTTTTAAAATGTGGTTTACAGCTTACCATGGGATCTATATTAACAAGTATTCTAATGCAACGCTTCTGTAATCTAAAGAGATGAATAATATTCGTACTATTACCCCACAACACAATACCGTATTGTAGCCAGGCGTGTGCGTAAGCGTAGTAAGCGCTCGTTGCTATTTTCATGTCCGTGCATTTTTTCAGATTATACAGTGCATAAGTGAAGCTGCTTAATTTATTCTTTATTTTATTTATGTGATCTTTCCAGTTTAGTGCCGAGTCAATGCTAATACCTAAAAATGTAGTTGATGTGACTGATTCTAATTTCGTGTTAAGGTAAAAGTAGCTAATATGTATTGTCCGTTTTTGATATGGCTTGAACTGTATCAGTTTATATCATATTGTATTATACATATAAACCTTTATCTTGCATCACTCTATCTATTAAAAAAAACCGCATCAAAATCCGTTGCATAGCTTTAAATATCTAAGCATACATAGGGACAGAAATACAGACAGCGGGAAGCGACTTTGTTTTATAATATGTAGTGATACCGTTTTTTACATGAATAAACTATTTACAGAAAACATTTATTTTTATTCGTAGCAAACATTACCATAGTCCTCATTTGCATTGCGTCAACTTGAACACTTATTTCATTCCCTCTCTTCCTTCCAGAGGTTTAAGCCATATACTATACTCACCCTCAACCCAAAAGACGACTGAGGCCATAAATCCGCTCCGTGAAATACAATGGGAAACTGATAACGCGAGCTCAAGGGTTTTATTGCCCTAGTCGTATTTTTGGTTGAGGGCGAGTATAATACAGAGGCTGAATCTAGCCAGACAGCTGTTGAAGATTGGGACTATTCATCTATCTACTCTACATGAAGGAAAAGCCAAAATGATGGGCATGTAGTCATGTAAGCAAATATTACAAGAAATTAATGTAGTCAAAGGCGAATAGAAAAATGGCTGAGTTATCAAAACACATAGCCTGCCATCGAGTCGCGTTACAAAAAAATGCGGTAAATTGTGCCCATTTAGAGAATTTGAAAAAAAAGTTTGTTACTCGACTTGCTAATTAGACTAACGAATTCTTTAATATTCTCATAAATCTTATTCGCATACTTAGTTTCATCTCTTATTACTAAAACGACTTGTAAATCACCTCTCCATCTATTGAAATCTCTTTAAAAACAGACTCGGCTACAGGCAATTATATCATGTCTTGATATGTAGAGTTGTGTTCCTGGTGGTAAGTCCCGAGAACGCGCTGTGTTGAGAGTAAGGGACCTCATTCGTCTTTAGCTATCAAAACAACGAATCATTGAATCAATAACACAGTGTGTTTCTTCAGCGTCTATTAGGCTACAGCTGTCATCAGGCAGGTCATACCTATGCTTGTTTGTCACCTCAGGAAGTTATGAATATACATATTTACTTATCAACATCGCAGCATTAAATAAACGTAATTAATCATATAACTACGGTAGCCTAGTGGTTCTGGCATGCGGCTCGGCTCGTACCAATGATTTTTTCGGATTTTCCGTACATACATATGTACCAAAAATCTTTTTTCTAGCTAAAAATCTAATTTCTCTTAAAAGCGTTATATTTGGATAGCAAATGTACACAGTCAACCATAAACTCGCAGCTTAATACTTTCTAAATTTTGTAAAGTTTTACCAAACAATTCAATAAAAGCTACTCAGTATCAGCTTTTTCAGAATGGCTACTTTTGACGTATTTTGACAAGTAACTCAGGCAGCGAGACGTCAAAATAGACGTCATGGTACGGCTATTCCCATCCAACTTAACCTGGCTGGATAATGTCACGTGATAACCACGTGACCGTGAAAAAATATGGATATTTACTGGATTTAAGACGCTCGCGGTAACCTTATGTCCATGCAGTTCATTTTAAGCCTGGAATTAAGACCTCGGAGTAAGCCCCCAGTAAGCAAATTTAAAAAGTTAGAGTAGCGGCCAATAATGATTTTAGTTAGGGTTTTCATACATTACTTCTTGGCCTAGGCCAAGAAGTAATGTAGGCAGCCATAAACAAGGAACTTCATGTCTTCATTTCGTGACATTAACGCATACATTTCCGAGCATGTTTGAGAAAATGTTATTTATTTGGTTTTGAGCTTTATTTGAACGAAATAAATTGCCAATGAGTGTGGTTAATCTTTAAAGCGTAAGAGGATCTTAAGTTATCGATTCAACTATGTTTTTCATCAATTCAATCAATGACTTAAATCTCGCCAAACACCGCGATGTTCAGTTTCCTAATTATTTCAAAACGCGAAAATGTACTCCTAATATTCAGCTTCCAATGACTCTGTCTAGAATGGGTACGAGTCGTAGATAGAGGATTTAAAGAGAAGGAGGTGTATGTGTGTGCGAGTCCCTCTATATATTCTTTATTTATGGTACGAGTTGAGTTGGTTGAGAGATCGTTGGTTGACAATATGATTCGTCTTCTAATAAAAACCATTCGCAGCAAATCTCCGTGATCGCATCCAACATCTGCCTCTACCTATCGTGCCTGGCGCCCGAAGTCCTCGGGCCAACGCCCGCTTGCTGCGCGCTGCTAGGCCAGATGGAAGCGCTGTTTCGCAGCATAGTGCTGCAGCTGCCAGCCTTAGACGAGCCCGGGCCTTTGTTGCGCGCTGCCGCCGCCGTGCTGCGGATACCAGGCGCCAACCAGAATAAGGTGAATTATTATCTGGAGTTCCTTGAGGATGGATACGACTGATAGACATTCACCGCACACAGCCGCCACGCCATTGAAATCTGTCACATCGCGCGATATAATAGTATTTTATGCAACTGTTGTATAAGAAGGGTCTTAAAACGCGAGTGGCGTGGGTTGCGATGCGAGCCTTGGCGAGCATCGCAATTACAGACGCCACGAGCGTTTTTAAACCAGTTATACACCGTTGCATACAATACTTTTTCTACGACAAATTTTAAATGAATAGCAGACTACAGAATAGTTAAACTTTTCAGGCAGCAAGTTTTCTATTCGTACTTTTGCTACTCACGCAATTTCTTCAGGAGTGCAGTTATTAGTTTCTTCAACCATTTTAAAAGGAACATACACATTTGTCTTCACAAACACGAAACAAATCTTAATAATTCAGGACTAATAGTTTATCATCTTTCGTCTTTTCATTTTGAACTGTATTTTGGTGGGAAATCAGAAATGTGACACCTCTTGCTTATGGTTTGTTTTGTTTTTAATTTGTGTGCACTTGCCATCCGAACCAAACCGAATCCGGACCCGGACCGAATTCGAACTGTTTATTTTTATAAATAATACCAATAATTTATAAAACATGTAATTTAACACACAATAGATGATGATTTTAGTAAATAATTGATAATATACAAATGTTAAATTGTAAATAAATACTTTCATTTCGAAATATTTGTTTATGAAGTTGGCACTACTGCAATATAGCGGCCGATTTAAAAAAAGTTAAACAGTGCTTTTATGAAAAATGTATGAACCAAAAAAGTACGCTAAACAGTACGTTTTTGGGCCATAGAGCATAGAGTTTTTCGACGACTTATTAGTGGTGTCATTGTATTTGAGCTACAGCCTATATAAATGACAGATAACGGTACAGGAGTAGAAAAAATATTTTTTCTCTCTAAACTAAAACTCTCTAAAAACTGGCCCAAAAACGTACTGTTTAGCGTACTTTTTTGGTTCATACATTTTTCATAAAAGCACTGTTTAACTTTTTTTTTAAATCGGCCGCTAATGCCGCTATATTGCAGTGGTGCCAACTTCAAAAACAAATATTTCGAAATAAAAGTATTTATTTACGATTTAACATTTGTATATTATAAATTATTTACTACAATAATAATAAATCATCATCTATTGTGTGTTAAATTACATGTTTTATAAATTCTTGGTATTATTTATAAAAATAAACAGTTCGAATTCGGTCCGGGTCCGGATTCGGTTTGGTTCGAATGGCAAGTGCAAACAAATTAAAAAAAAACAAACCATAAGCAAGAGCTGTCACATTTCCGATTTCCCACCAAAATACAGTTCAAAATGAAAAGACGAAAGATGATAAACTATTAAGATTTTATTCGTGTTTGTGAAGACAAAAGTGTGCGTTCCTTTTAACATGGTCGAAGAAATTAAAATAACTGCACTCCTGAAGAAATTACGTGAGTAGCAAAAGTACGAATAGAAAACTTGCTGCCTGAAAAGTTTAACTATTCTGTAGTCTGCTATTTATTTAAAATTTGTCGTAGAAAAAGTATTGTAAGCAACGGTGTATAACTGGTCTAAAAACGCTCGTGGCGTCTTTAATTGCGATGCTCGCCAAGGCTCGCATCGCAACCCACGCCACGCCACTCGCCTTTTAAGACCCTTCTTATACAACAGTTGCATAAAATACTATTTTTCATAACAATTTTAATTAAGACTTGCCTTTCAAGTGATACTTTTTATAATAACAGATAAATGGGCTATGTTACAGTATTTTTGTTATACAAAAAAACGCTATAGTGCGATCGTGATAGATGAAATAACAAAAAAAAATTGATAATTTTCATATATTGCGTTTTTTTCTGTTTTTTTGTACCGAAAGGTAAAAAGTTAAATCCATAAATGAAAGCGCCATTCCTAAATTATACGAAAATGATTCCAAGCTTGATCTAGTAGCTATGGTTAGGCAGAAATATAGCTGAGACCGGACCTCGGGAGACGGCCCTTCCCCCCCTCTTTTTGGGTACTAGCCAGGGGTTGATCTCGTGGCTAGGACGCTAAATCAGCTTAGTTTGATCCATGGAACAATCGTGCCAAGCGGCGTCGCCTGAGACAAAAGTGCATACTCACATACTACGAGTATAGTGCTCTGAACCTGAGAAATGAGCACTGTTTTCTTGTCGAATATGTGCCGTCAATAACGGCCATCATTATTACAGCAACCCCTAGGCGATTTTCAGTTGGCGACAGAAATGGATAAATTGTGCGAATACGGTTAAATACAACGATAGCGTCTCTCGAAATGTGTACAGTCACCGGCATCAATATATGATGAATCAAAGGCCGCAAAAATAGCTGTCACACTCTTACGGCTCTAGGAATAGAGTTGTCATCAGATATTTTAGCGGCCTTTGTTCCATCATATATTTATGGCGGTGACTGTACATTGCGGTAATTTTCAAAAACCCCCCGTCATTCCCGTAGCAAATTGCGACTAGAAATACCTGCTGTTTGAAGGAATTATTTATCTCACCCAGAGCATCCTCGAGCCCATCTCCAAGATCATCAGCTACTCCATCCAGAACTACGTGGTGAAGCTCTCCATCATCTCTGAACTGAGCGCCGTGTGCGTGCGAGTGTTCAGTCGCGACCGAGACAAGTTGCTGGTGTGTCGGGTGCTTGTGTTCGAGCTGGTGCAAGCTCTTCGCACCAAGACTACAATCCCGGATGAGAACCTGTTCATATTGATACAGTTTGTGCTGCAAGGTGAGTCCCGAGCGAAGTGATAAAGCTAATGCTGGTTCATGCGGTCGTGTTCTTTAAATTATTTTATTTTATTTATTTCATTATAAAGTCATTTACGAGTACGTAGCAATTTAGATGTTCTACAATTTGGTAGGTATGCTTAAGAGGAAAGACCACTGGTAATTTTTTCATAAAAACGTTCTCAACTGTTTCCTCCGAGGTTTTTGACCGTAGATTAATGTTTTTTTGAAATAAGATCAATATCATCAATATCTGTCGGTATGTTTTGTTTTTTTTTGATATTCTTATTTTTATAAGTGCTAGGTAGTCCGCAAACATACGCCTATTACACAAATCTGTAAACAATAAGCGCAAAAATCAAAACAGCCCGACATTTAACATTTCCTTCTTATTCATTGTTGCGAAGGAGTCTAGTCCAGAACGAAACCTCGATTCTTATGATTTTTTACATAGGACTTTTAGTCGGAGCTGCAGTTGTCCTTATCGCACTGATTTTTGGGGCGGTAACGATCTGGTAAATACGTAGGTACACAGACGAAATAGTTAGGGAGCTGGCGAGCATTTCGACATATGATTTGCACACGTTTCACGTCGAGGTGGATTTCAGTTTAAATCATTACGAATTGATTTGGTCCAATCAATTAAGGTTCTATGTCGCTGCGTTTTCGCGTTACAGCGGATTGAAGTTGCTTAAAAAATCGGGGTATTAAATCATTTGCACATGAAATGGTAGTAACTCTTCATTAGAAATTCTCTCCTGTACGCTCCTAGCGGAATATACGGAACAGTTACTCTCAACGTCTGTCTACGCGACGACTAAATATCATTTGTAGGAAGTATGATTAAATGAAATATACGACTACAAACTCTTGAAAAACTCAATAGTACCAAATCTAATTTCATATTTAAATTTCAAGTCGATACGACTAATGGAACCGGGTGAAAATCAACCAGCTATACTTGCATCGATTTACAAACACTTGGTTAATAAATATAATTACAAGGCAAGGTACCTAATTTGAAAAAGAATTGCATCGGCAAAACCAGAAGATAATACGAACATATTTTTTATGTAGGTATTTCATTTAAATCGACACTCGTATGGCAGCTAATTAGTAAGCAGGTAAGCACTTCCCAGAATCTTAATTAATTTAAGTTCGGTTAGATTGACATATGTATATATATACAGTGTGTGGCCCTTAACAGGGGCAATAAATCAAACAGATGATAGCTTTAAGTACCCAGAGTTACCTTTTGTTAGTCCCAATGCTGCAAACCACGTGAATCCAGAGAAATAGTAATTCAAAGTTCAGATCCATACTCGATGTATTTGGTATCGCGATACTGTCGCTAACCGGTCGTTGGATACATTGGTACAAGGTATATCATGACAATTTCCTTGGTGACAAGCCAAATAAGTCCTTATTTCCACACTACGAGAACATTTAGCATTCGCAAATTGCTCGTTGTGCTAGTTTTTTTACATGTACCTGCCAGATTGCAAACATACTGCCTAGTGGAAATCTTCGTTTTTGGTGTTCCTCCCGATGTTAACTAATAGCTGACCCTGCATTTTTCTCTCGCTTTTTCATGCGTAAAATCAGATCACATAGTTCACGACATAATTAATACGATATGTGATATTTTGATTTTTGGAACTACATGACATTGTCAACAATTAATCTACCATAGCTAAACCCAAACTTTATCGTTTTGCAGTAGTACGTGTAGGTAAAGGCCAATGAGGTTTGTGATAAGATAGCAAAAAAAACCTTTTAATTTTACGCCATGGTCAATTACCGCCTAGTAAGGAGGATTCTCTTTAAAAAAATACAGTGGCATGGTTGTTTTGGTTCTCTCTTTCTCATCTTATTATGTTTAAAGTATAAAGTAGAAAAAATGTCTTAAGTAACTTACTGTGGGAAGAAATGTCTATGATTTGCGCTGTTTACATAATTACATTTTATCCATCGTGACATGTCAATACCAATCAAGATTCAATAGGTACGTGATTTTGCCGAGTTAAAGGAGTAGCAAACTTTTTGTTAAACTTTTTACATGACGATTACCTTTTAAAAAAATTGAAATTCAACTAGAATAATTTTGATTAGTAATGTTAAAATAGTGTCACGGGAATTATATTGGTTTCAATCAAAGAGTACTATATATATACTGAGGTTTCAATTTTAATTTAATACTTGAATTGGATTACATAATTTGAAATGGCTAGACCATTCGATTCACATGAATTAGTGGATATGATATTATTGTACGGAGAAGCTCGTGGTAATGCAGCACGTGCCCTGACGTTGTACCGTGCTCGTTTTCCAAACAGAAGGCACCCGAGGAATGCTCGCGTGATTACAAATGCAGTACAACGCTTACGTGATAACCGTCCCCTTGTTCCTGGACATCAATACGAGGGCAACAGACCTCTAAATGTCAGCCGGCAATTAGAAAGAAGAATTATTCGATATTTTAGACAGCATCTCACTTCCAGTACAAGAAAAGCTGGTCGAATCTTAGGAGTCAATCACCGCACCATAAACAAAGTAATGAGAAGAAGGAAGCAACATCCTTTTAAGTTTTTGAAAGTCCACGGTCTTTTACCAAGAGATTTACCTGTTCGCACTCAATTTACTCAATGGTTTTTAACCATGTACCAAGAAGATAACAACTTTTTGCGTCATATCATCTGGTCAGATGAGGCAACATTTACCCGAAATGGAATGTGGAACAGGAGAAATACGCACTATTACTCTACTATCGGAAACAATCCACATGTCATGAGAGAATTGGCTCACCAATACCGCTTCTCCGTTAATGTGTGGCCAGGAATCCATAATAATACCATAATTGGGCCAATTTTTATTGACGGTACACTTAACACCAATAAATTCCTACAGCTTCTTGAAGGACCATTAACATAATATCTTTTAAATTTTCCAGAAGATGTTCGTGATGATACTTGGTTTCAGCTTGACGGTGCACCGGCACATTCTGTTGTACGAGTGCGTGGAAAACTTGACGAAATTTTCGGAAATAAATGGATTGGACGCTTTGGCCCATGTCGATGGACCCCCAGGTCACCTGACCTTACTCCTCTTGATTTTTTCTTATGGGGAGCTGTTAAAAACTATGTTTACGCAGTAGACAATGATACAGTAGACATTTTCAAAAACAGAATAACCGAGGCTTTTCACATGATGCAACTCAACGTGGATTTAGGAAACGTTCACAATAACATTATCAGACGGTACACTACTTGCGTACAGCAGAGCGGCAGACATATTGAAAATCGACTAATGTAGCGAAGCGACGTGCTTTCCACTTTGTGTCTGTATTTGTTATTTGTACATTAAATAATTTTATAGAAAGTGGTTTATTTAATCTTTGAGTGCAAAATAAACACTGCAGAAAATAACAATACCTACTACTACTACTTGGACTCATGAAGTGCGATAATATTATCATTCTATCAGCCGACACAAGTTGTGTCACACAACTTGACACAACCCATTAAACTGTCAAAGAGACGTCCCGAGTAGCTCCGAATTAGTACGATACAGAATGAACTTAATCGATCGAGTTGGATTGTTTGCATTACATTGAATTTACGATTAAGTTTGTTAGAAAAAATCAAAAAGTTAAGTTTTGATTTTAATTAGTTGGGACCATAATTATTCAATTACTAGTGACCTATAGAGCCTCCGTGTTTGTTATTATCCCCGGTTCTGGGCCACACACTGTATAACGACTTCAAAATAATAGTAGAAACTGAAATACGGTAATCACACTACGTACCGGTGTGCTCCTTAGACAATTGCAGTACCCGATGAATTGAGGGTAGTTTCAAATTTGAAATCTATCTCCTCCAAAGGAGCACTGGCATGGGTAGGCCGTGTCAGTTTTACTGGAGGAAGAACTTAAGGGGGCTTCCAGGTCATCGGGTACGCAAATTGACAAAAACCTTATTAATAAAAATGCCTTCATGCGTGAGGAATAAACGTCATTGAAGTACCTTACCTCCTGAGTACTACTCACGATTTTCTCCACTACTAGCATCCGTCCGTTGCCAGACGGTGAAGAATCCTCGCTACTCGCGAGCTTTTGTTAGCGGAGCACAATCCTGCACCTTCATTTCGTTGATTACTTACTACCCATTTTGTCACTATCATGGAACATTTCATCAGAAAATTGCAAGGAATTTTCCGTTTTATAAGCATATTATATGTAGTTACTGCCTAAGCTAGTACTACGTGTTGCCTCTGCAAGAAAAATAACGCCAAGGATGGCCGCGCGGTGCGCAACCGACGTCGGCGCTGATTCAGGTAGTGGGGATTTGGCGGTTAAACCGGAATTATAGCACCTGTCACTTGGAACTAGGCAGTGTTGCCAGGAAAAAAGATGTTGCCATCTCAATTGTATAGGCTCGGAATAAGGTACAATACTTAATATCACTATTCATAACGTCTGCCTTGTGTGCTGATCATATCGAAATTTTGCTCGCCAGCTCCCTAACTAAAAAAGTGATAGGCAATTGTCGACTAGTACTGTGAAAAGTTATCGATAAATCTAAAGCCATCGATATCTTATTTTTATATTATGGACTTTTGTGAGGAGGATAGATTATTATTGATAAGGAGTGACAATAAAGTTTTATTTCGAATATCATAATATTCATAATACCGTAAAATACCCTGACTATATGTCAGTCAGATAGTTCACCCGCTGAGCAAATACCCAACAAGGGCAATGCTTAGTTAATAAATGTGTATTAAACTGTGAATTAATCCGTTAAAATTGTAAGATAATAGGTAGGGTAAAGTCACGAAGAGAAGGACAACATTATTCAATTCAATTCATTTTTATTTCAGACAAGGTCCATACACATTTGTTAGTAAAAAATAATTAACTTATGACTAAATGAGTGTTAGTTAATAATACTACTTAGGGTCTAAAATTCTCGTGCGCGCGTCTTTACCTGCACATGCATGGACGTCCAGCGGGCTAGCATAGGACTGTCCCAGCGGTAAGCGAACACGCTCAGGATGCTGTTGGGGCTGCCGCGCAAACGAGACAAAAGCGAAGCGCATCTCTTCATCATCACAGCCGCGAAGCCATCCGTCCGCGCTTCGGCAAATTATAAACATGTATACACTTTTCGACCTTATCTCTTAGCTAATGAGGTCCTAGAATGTATACATGCTAATGATGCGGACTGTACGTACCGGCATGCCAAGCGTGGCGATTATGGCATATACCCCCTAATGATTAGTACAAAAAAACCACGGCCCCGGCGCAGGACCGGTCACTTTGGAACTCTTTGGGGGAGGCCTATGTCCAGCAGTGGACGTCTTTCGGCTGATATGATGATGTACGTATATTAATACCCGTGACTGTACAGTTGATGCCGACGAGCTTGCGTTTTCTTGTATTGATGAAGGAAAATTTATCTACAGAATTTTTCGTTTGACACAAATTTGAGGTTTTCTCCATTTAACATTTATAGTCGCTTTTATCTTCCGTGTCTACCTCTTTTTATTCTTACGTATCTGATAAATGTAACGAGATAATTTATCCGTTTTTTTTGTTTAATAACAATTGCCATTGATATAACATGTCATAAAGACATTAGAAAATTCATCATCTTCGTACAAATCTTAAATGGCTGGGTAGTCTCGCATACGGACTGAAGAGTCAATGAATTTGGGTTCGATCCCAACGCCATCAGCGCCGCACTACATTTATGTTATGTATGACCCACATCGCAAAAATATTCTTAGGATTCCTATACAAGTGGGTCCCAAATTAAAGTTTGTGACTGTATAATATTAGCTTTTTAACCACCTTAGGTCTAATATGTTTCTTGCAGTTTTCAACTCTGTCACTCCATCTTGTTGGAAAATTAAGCTACGGCAGTTTCATGTATGTTTTTAATTTGATTAAAATTATTAATTTTACGTTGTTCCTTTCTTTTAAAATACAATGTTACTTAAGCAGAGTTATTATTTTTTAGCTATTCTTTCGATTGGCATCATTCGCATCATAAAAGTAGGGTGATTTTTTTTTGACATTTAAGTCGGTTCGATTCCCAGACAAAGCAAGTAATTTTTAGAAAATCTATGAATGCAGAAGTACTAACCTAACTTTTAAAAATAACATACAGTCTTCTTTCAGCAAAATACACTATCTACGATATTTAAGGTACTTCCCCTTCATGTCCCATAAGTTTGGGACGGCCTGTATATATTATGTGCTGTCGTCCTCTTACTAGGTTTGTGAGAGATAACAGTCACGTCTCCGGTAATCCGTGAGTTAAGATTCCGACACAACAGATCGCCTTTCCTTTTTATTTTGCGTCACTTTACGTTTGCTGGGTACCGTGAGAGCGATTCGCGAAAATCAAAATGTATGCTCTTTTTATTGTACCGTGCATTGTCTCCCATTTTGACAAAGGTGACCGATGCGGTGTTGCGTTGAGAATAACACAAACTGATTAATGAGAATTGCTGGGGCATTCAACGCTTCCTAGGTCACAACTGCACGCTAGTGCTCCCAGCTGCGCTGAACACGGGCGACCTGCTCACGCTGAGCAGCGGCACCGAGGCGCGTGACCTCGGCTCCGGTGCCGTGGACTGCATGCGCCCGCACCTGCCCGACATGATCGAGCTGCTGCAAGACCCGCACCTGCTCAACAAGATCAAGGTCTGACGTCATTTCAATAAGGCTGTCATATCTGTCAATCCGTGCAAACGGTGCCGACTTGTTGCATGTTCCTACTTCAGTATTCTCTCTACTCTAAGTATTCTCTTTTGCGAGTTTTCTAGATTGATTTATCTTAACAAAGTAAAGAATTACCTATGGTCATATTGGTCATGACCTCAGAGCATAGAATACTAGAGAGAGGATAAGCCGCCGGCGGCCGCGTCGCAGCTGTTAGCTCAATGGGCATACTCTGCCATACTGTGCACGCGTGCTGATCGCAGAGAATATTACGTTTCTTCCCAAAATGCCTGATATAATGCGCGTGTATTGTCCAATAAGAGCATAGTTATACAAGTGTGTGTGTTTTAGATGGGTGCGTGCTTTGTCTTTTCAATTACTTGGGCTTTGTGTGGGTTAATGTACTTGCGACAGGCGTACTCAATACAAATCGGCCGGCATGCCCGATCTCCTTATATTCATACATCTGTGGTCATGACATTGTTATTATGGCTTGGTTAAGATTAGGGAGTCCCCCCCTCCCCCGCCAGTAGCCCGTTTCACGAAGCCACAAGTTATAATTATCTAAATATCGTGGATTTAAGATTTATATAATAACAGTGATCGTTAGTATACGTAGATAGATGGCATAGTAAAGTGTAACCTCCTGTCAACAGGGCTCAGTCTCCAAATCAATAGTGAATCGCAACCTCATCTGCCTCAACGAGGACACGCTGGGAGCAATCGTGAAAGGTGGCATCGCTCAATACGTAGCGCTCGAGCTCGCGGCAGAGAGGGGCGGGAAGGCGTGCGGCCTGGGCCGGCATGTGCTGCCGTGGCTCACCAGTACAACGTTGCCCTGGTAATTATTAGAGAGATCAGTGTATTCGGTGTTCGGCGTCCAAGTAGATAGTAAAGCCTTACGTTCCTGAACGAATACTCCTGGGAATGACTGTGATGCATCATTTTCTTCAATATGTAGCTTTTAAACTAGTTGCTCTGTGAGCTGTAAAAATCGCAAGCGTGTCTTTTTTCAAAAAATATTTTTTTTTTGAGAAAGTGACTCGACTGAAAAAAACTATATAATTAAAGAACCTGCTCAAAAAAATTTACGAGACCTGTAGAGGACAGCGTGACAGCGTACGCACAAACGAACGATTTTCGGCCCAAGCTGAAGCATAGAACTTCGTTCGCTTCCCTCGCTCGTTCGACTATAAGGTTACCGTTTAACTGATACGACGCCTATGACGGAACAGAGGCACGAGGGGAGATGCCATAAGGTACCGGCCTGCCGTGTAAGTTAAGAGGAAAGACCACTGGCCATTTTTCCATACAAACGTTCTCGACTGTTTCCTCCGAGGTTTTTGACCGTAGATTTATGATTTTTTGAAATAATATTAATATCATCAATATCTATGTCGGTACGTTTTGTTTTTTTGATAGTCTTATTTTTATAAGTGCTAGGTTACTTTAAAGAAAGCTTAAAACGGCCCAATTACATAGTCGCAAACATACGCCTAGTACACAAATCTGTTAACAATAAGCGCAAAAATCAAAACAGCCCGACGTTTAACATTTCCTTCCTATTCATTTATTGATAAAGTTTCGGAGGAGGAAACAGTCGAGAACGAAACCTCGATTCTTATGATTTTTACTTGGGACTTTTAGTAGGAGCTGCAGTTGTCCTTATCACACTAACTTTTGGGGCGGTAACGATCGTAAATACGTACACAGACGAAAAAGTGATAGGCAATCGTCGACACTAAAGGTCGATATCCTAGTGGTGTGAAAAGTTATCGATAAATCGAAAGTCATCGATATCTTCTTTTTATATAGCCTTTTGTGAGAAGTATAAGCGGGAAATTCACTTCTTATTGATAGCAGGTAAGTCAAAATAAAGTTTTTTTTCGATTATCATAATGCCGTAAAATAGGTACCCTGACAGATAGTTCACCTGCTGAGCAAATACCCAACAAGGTCAATACTTTGTTAATAAATGTGTATTACTTAAATGTGAATTAACCCGTTAAAATTGTAAGACAATAGATAGGGTAAAGTGACTAATAGAAGGACAACTTAGCGAATTTTGTTATATGATACCATATTTTATGTTCGTAACTTGAACGTGACTATTTGAAAATAATTACTTTGCTTAAAAAATCTTATATTTTTACAAGATTTATTTTTACAAGCTTTATGTTAACTTGACCTGTTCGTATGTAGATATGTAAGTATGTAAGTAGTCCGTCAAAATTTGCAATCCATTTTTTAGTCACTTGCCGTTTGGATGACAATTCAATATTATGGTACCATCGAGCTGATCTGATGATGGAGACCATGGGAATTCAGTATTTAACCGACGTAACCCCGTTGAGTTTGGGCTCGTTAGAATCGTCTCAATGAGTAGTTGATGATGGTATACAGAAAAGTACAGTCGGCAATAATAGCTTGTACCAAAAATAAAATTTTATACAGAAACTTTTTTGTATGTAGGAAGTAATTTCCGGAACCTCAACAATGATCCGATTTCAAAAATCCATACACCTGTGTAAGACATGGACTTAGGACCTATATTGCGTTCTTTGCAATACGCGGGCGAAACCGCGCGAGCTGCAAGTGTAAAATAAAAATAAAAATGCAACAAAACCTGTATTTTTTATAAACACAGCATTTAATTGAATTCCAGACTATTATACTCTACTTATAAACTTGACCAAATAAAAAATAAAATGAACTTTCTGGGATTCGAACCTGAGACCTCTGACTCTGAAAGCTAACGATTACTGACCACGCCACAACGTGACATACATTACTACTCGAAATTAATCTACTTATTTGTGACTGGTAAGTTTGACAATGTGTCGTGAAAGACATAATTGAATAGCCAACAGTGGTATCTCAACATCGCCTATGAATTTTGTGATATTGTATTCTAAATTAAACTGTCTGTGTGCGTGTGTGCACACAAGCTCGCGCACGGCCCCGCCTCCGTCAGCGCGACAGAAATATTTATTGGGAATTCTCGAATCTGAAAAAAGGCTCAGCTAATGTGCGCTCTTAAGTGGTCAACCTATAGCGGCGCGTGTTGGAAGGCCTACTTTCAGCTCCGGCCGTCATGTACTGCCTTAACTATACCTGCTGTAACAAAGCCGGCAAAAATATCGACCCGTCCTAACAGCCCTCGGAATAGAGTCGTGTCAGATATTTATGCGCCTTTCTTGTGGCAGATATTAAAGCTGGTGACTGTACTATAGAAAAGAGAAACATACACACATTATAAGACTATATAAAAAAGCTACGATAGCTTATTGGTTCAGGCATGCGGCTGTCAAACGGCGGTCGTGGGTTCGAATCCCGGCTCGTACCAATGAGTTTTTCGGAACGTATGTACGGAATATTAACCGTTACCTTTTCGGTGAAGGAAAACATCGTGAGGAAACCGGTCTAATCCCAATAAGGTCTAGTATTTCTGTGGGTTGGAAGGTCAGATGGCAGTCGCTTACGTGAAACTAAAGCCTATCCTTTAACTAAAGCGGACCCCGGGCTCCTTTAGGGCACAACCGGGAGTAACGCTAGGAGGATGATGACATTGATGACACACATTATAAGAGTATCTACCCTGTGACAGCTGTCGAGAAGTGGTCGAGTGCATCACGCGCGTGCGCCTCGTGTCGTGGCTGGTGATGGGCGCGCTGTGCAACGCGTGCGGCGGCGCGGGCTCCGAGCCGCAGCCGCCGCAGCAGCCCGTGCCGCAGGACGCCAACTGCCACATCACCGACCACATACAGGTGGGAACTCGTGTCGTGGCTGGTGATGGGCGCGCTGTGCAACGCGTGCGGCGGCGCGAGCTCCGAGCCGCAGCCGCCGCAGCAGCCCGTGCCGCAGGACGCCAACTGCCACATCACCGACCACATACAGGTGGGAACTCGTGTCGTGGCTGGTGATGGGCGCGCTGTGCAACGCGTGCGGCGGCGCGAGCTCCGAGCCGCAGCCGCCGCAGCAGCCCGTGCCGCAGGACGCCAACTGCCACATCACCGACCACATACAGGTGGGAACTCGTGTCGTGGCTGGTGATGGGCGCGCTGTGCAACGCGTGCGGCGGCGCGAGCTCCGAGCCGCAGCCGCCGCAGCAGCCCGTGCCGCAGGACGCCAACTGCCACATCACCGACCACATACAGGTGGGAACTCGTGTCGTGGCTGGTGATGGGCGCGCTGTGCAACGCGTGCGGCGGCGCGAGCTCCGAGCCGCAGCCGCCGCAGCAGCCCGTGCCGCAGGACGCCAACTGCCACATCACCGACCACATACAGGTGGGAACTCGTGTCGTGGCTGGTGATGGGCGCGCTGTGCAACGCGTGCGGCGGCGCGGGCTCCGAGCCGCAGCCGCCGCAGCAGCCCGTGCCGCAGGACGCCAACTGCCACATCACCGACCACATACAGGTGGGAACTCGTGTCGTGGCTGGTGATGGGCGCGCTGTGCAACGCGTGCGGCGGCGCGGGCTCCGAGCCGCAGCCGCCGCAGCAGCCCGTGCCGCAGGACGCCAACTGCCACATCACCGACCACATACAGGTGGGAACTCGTGTCGTGGCTGGTGATGGGCGCGCTGTGCAACGCGTGCGGCGGCGCGGGCTCCGAGCCGCAGCCGCCGCAGCAGCCCGTGCCGCAGGACGCCAACTGCCACATCACCGACCACATACAGATGGGAACTCGTGTCGTGGCTGGTGATGGGCGCGCTGTGCAACGCGTGCGGCGGCGCGGGCTCCGAGCCGCAGCCGCCGCAGCAGCCCGTGCCGCAGGACGCCAACTGCCACATCACCGACCACATACAGGTGGGAACTCGTGTCGTGGCTGGTGATGGGCGCGCTGTGCAACGCGTGCGGCGGCGCGGGCTCCGAGCCGCAGCCGCCGCAGCAGCCCGTGCCGCAGGACGCCAACTGCCACATCACCGACCACATACAGATGGGAACTCGTGTCGTGGCTGGTGATGGGCGCGCTGTGCAACGCGTGCGGCGGCGCGGGCTCCGAGCCGCAGCCGCCGCAGCAGCCCGTGCCGCAGGACGCCAACTGCCACATCACCGACCACATACAGGTGGGAACTCGTGTCGTGGCTGGTGATGGGCGCGCTGTGCAACGCGTGCGGCGGCGCGGGCTCCGAGCCGCAGCCGCCGCAGCAGCCCGTGCCGCAGGACGCCAACTGCCACATCACCGACCACATACAGGTGGGAACTCGTGTCGTGGCTGGTGATGGGCGCGCTGTGCAACGCGTGCGGCGGCGCGGGCTCCGAGCCGCAGCCGCCGCAGCAGCCCGTGCCGCAGGACGCCAACTGCCACATCACCGACCACATACAGGTGGGAACTCGTGTCGTGGCTGGTGATGGGCGCGCTGTGCAACGCGTGCGGCGGCGCGGGCTCTGAGCCGCAGCCGCCGCAGCAGCCCGTGCCGCAGGACGCCAACTGCCACATCACCGACCACATACAGGTGGGAACTAGTACATTTAATTATCTATCTTCACAAAACCCTCTTCTCCTTTCCTTCCCTTCCCTTCCTTTTCTTTTTTTTCTTCTCTTCTTCTTCTTTTTTGGAGAATTCGATAGCACTTTGAAATTAAGGACCTTGTTTAGGAGTCTAACATCATCGGAGTGACTAAATCGCTTAGACTTCGGTGACTCGGTCACCTAGAGCCTACGAGGCTAAAAGGGCCTACGAGGGTAGGCCTGTAGGAAGACGTCCGGTTGGTCGCCCCAGATATCGGTGGGTTGAAGTGGTGGATGCGGATCTTCGCGAGCTCTAAGCTGGCTATTGGCGAGAAACCACTCGGGACACACTTCGGGTCATTGCGCCAGAGGAGTAAGTATCTTCACAAACACCATAAACCAGTTATATAGTATGGACCGGCCATCCCCGAGCATAAGTTTGCGCATGTCACCTACTCCAGTGAGAGTACCTTTGCATAGTCTCTGGCGGGCGCCACTACTGTCATTCCAAGATGGCGGCCTGATGGAAGACGTCAAGAAAAATTTTCTTTATGGCCAGTATATATGTGGTAATAGTAAGTGAATGCCATAGAACCGCTAAAATGCGGTTAGAAACTCGCAGTAACTCATCAATCAGATTATTTACTCCCAGCTACGCACGCTAGGCAAACGACACGAAAAAGATAGTCTATGTATGGACATAGACTATCTTTCTGGATGGCCAGAAAGTCCATTCTGTACACAGGTGAAAGAATATTTAAAATCGGATAACTGGTTCCGAAGATTAAATCTAAGTAATTAAATTAAACATACAAAATTTTAAAACTTACAAAACTATAAAATTAAATTCAACATAAGATATATATTTTTTGAAATTGAAAATTTAATATTTTATGAATAATTGAGTAAAACAATGTCATTGACACAAGTTTCATTTGCCACCTATGTGAAAATTTTAGTTTATTTTGTGCGTGATAATTAAAGTTTAGATTATCTATGTATTAATCCCGGCTATAGATTATTGGCCTTATTCATAAACGTTCATCAACGCTATTTTAATGCAGTTTAAATTCGTTTTTCTTTATTTGTCACTTTGACATTTGTGTTTGTGAGAAAGGGATAAACCACATCTTAGTTAACAAAGGTTTGTTAAGTTTCATGAAAGGGGTATCAGTGTTGCGTGTTCGTGTTGCGTGGTTGAGTAACAATCCTCTTTAGACTTTCACATTTATAATATTATAATATATTAGTAGAAACTTATGAGGAAATATTTCATGAGAACGTATCGTATATATTATATAGCACTAACACAATAACGTATTGTCATCATATAAGAAAACTATTAACATAATCTATGCATTTTATTCTCCCACAGACAATAATGTCCTCATACGTGGAACAAACCAAACCGGCGCCTCAACGAATGAACGCACTATTTCACGCGTTCATCCTCTGCCACCTCTGGACCCTGTACCTTGAAGAGTTGGCGGCGAACAGTACTCCCAGCAGCGAGGCCAACCACACCACAGTGTGCATCCTGCTCGACTTCTGGTGCAAGCTGGTGCCGAGTATCTTGCAGGTCACCGTGCAGTCTAAAGTGGTTCGTATCAGTCACATATTATCCTCTGTACCCTGTACCTCGAAGAGTTGGCGGCGAACAGTACTCCTAGCAGCGAGGCCAACCACACCACAGTGTGCATCCTGCTCGACTTCTGGTGCAAGCTGGTGCCGAGTATCTTGCAGGTCACCGTGCAGTCTAAAGTGGTTCGTATCAGTCACATATTATCCTCTGTACCCTGTACCTCGAAGAGTTGGCGGCGAACAGTACTCCTAGCAGCGAGGCCAACCACACCACAGTGTGCATCCTGCTCGACTTCTGGTGCAAGCTGGTGCCGAGTATCTTGCAGGTCACCGTGCAGTCTAAAGTGGTTCGTATCAGTCACATATTATCCTCTGTACCCTGTACCTCGAAGAGTTGGCGGCGAACAGTACTCCTAGCAGCGAGGCCAACCACACCACAGTGTGCATCCTGCTCGACTTCTGGTGCAAGCTGGTGCCGAGTATCTTGCAGGTCACCGTGCAGTCTAAAGTGGTTCGTATCAGTCACATATTATCCTCTGTACCCTGTACCTCGAAGAGTTGGCGGCGAACAGTACTCCTAGCAGCGAGGCCAACCACACCACAGTGTGCATCCTGCTCGACTTCTGGTGCAAGCTGGTGCCGAGTATCTTGCAGGTCACCGTGCAGTCTAAAGTGGTTCGTATCAGTCACATATTATCCTCTGTACCCTGTACCTCGAAGAGTTGGCGGCGAACAGTACTCCTAGCAGCGAGGCCAACCACACCACAGTGTGCATCCTGCTCGACTTCTGGTGCAAGCTGGTGCCGAGTATCTTGCAGGTCACCGTGCAGTCTAAAGTGGTTCGTATCAGTCACATATTATCCTCTGTACCCTGTACCTCGAAGAGTTGGCGGCGAACAGTACTCCTAGCAGCGAGGCCAACCACACCACAGTGTGCATCCTGCTCGACTTCTGGTGCAAGCTGGTGCCGAGTATCTTGCAGGTCACCGTGCAGTCTAAAGTGGTTCGTATCAGTCACATATTATCCTCTGTACCCTGTACCTCGAAGAGTTGGCGGCGAACAGTACTCCTAGCAGCGAGGCCAACCACACCACAGTGTGCATCCTGCTCGACTTCTGGTGCAAGCTGGTGCCGAGAATCCACGTATTCTGGCTATTTTGGTCTTCAATTTGACTGTTAGTGTGGGTAATTAGCTTTCTTTAATTCCATATATATATAATACTAGCTTCTGCCCGCAACTACGTCCGCGTGGAACTTCGTTTATATAGTATTACTATACAGCTTTTCACCCCCCATTTCACCCCCGGTATAAAAGCTATCATTTATCCTTCTCCGGGATTCACACTATCCCTATACCAAATTTCATCTAAACCGGTTCAGCGGATTAAGCGTGAAGTGGTAACAGACAGACAGACAGCCACACACACTTTCGCTTTTATAATATTAGTATGGATTGATTAAAATTTTCACAATTTGTACACATCATTTTGACTAAACAGGACTAATTATATGCGACTAAGTCCCGCTAAGTAATAGTTATTTATGATACAAGTGCGGAAAGTAGGTAATTCCTAACGAGTGGCGATGACCAAAAACACGACCGTTATGGAGTGTTTTTGATCGACACGAGTTGGGAATTAGCTATCCGCACGTGTATCATACAACATTTTACAATGCATCATGCGAGGAAATAAAAAAAATTGCATAAAAGGTGAAATTTTAATTGTCACGAAATCTCATTCCCGCATAAATAGTGTGCGGGAATTTTGGCCTGAAATCCATTCCGCACGGGCGCGGTCCACCACGCGCCACCAGTGCTGGCATCGACCACTTCCTGTGTTTATGTTCAACCATATAAAGGGGCACATTCAGAGCAAGTGCATTGTAAAAAAATATAATAATAACTAGCTCCCATGTCAATCAATGTTCTGTTATCTAAAACTACACATTTGAATAATTTATTAAATTACAGCGCATGCTAGCTATTATTATCTAACCTCGTTTAGGATGGGATTGGAGGTGACAGTTTTAACATATGTACAAGTCAAAGTGTATAGCATAGCAAATATATATTCCCAAACCTATCGCGGTCTAACTATACCTATACAAATCTATATCTTATTACAAATTGTTTTTCTCAAACATGCTAATAAATGGCGTCTTTATGTGCGTTACAACAGGCTTCAAAGTATCACGTTTCGGGCGGAACAACTCGAGAGAACTGTAAAGGAATTTCATACGAAATTGAAGGCCAAGAAGTGTTTTTTTTTTTTTAATTTTCCTTCTACAATTTGTGGCACTGCATCACGGCATTCAGCCATGAAAATTAGTTTGATTTCTTGGAGTTTATTTATTTCATTGCATGTTTGAGAAAAGCACTATACATGCCTGGCCGTGAAAAGGGCTTGCCGGCTTCGTATCACTATCCGGCCTCCCTCCCGGCAAGCCCTTCTTTCCCGGCGTCTACAGTAATGTACTATTCATAGACAAGACATTAATGAAGATCATATTTTTATGTATTGTCGAAAGGTCGTAAGTTTGTTTTGATCATACTATTATGTACCTTATTACCTGGTGCCTAAAGTTCATTTCTGCTGCAGCTGGCGGAGACGGTGAATCTGCACTTCCTTAGCCTGCTGGAATCTTTGTTGGAGTGCAACTCCACTGTTCTCAACAAACTGCTGCCTCTTTGGACGCCTATCTTGCATTCGCCGCTTTTCAATGTGAGTACTTCTATTTTTTTTTTTGATAGTCTAAACTTACAAACGAAAGCCGATCGTAAACTTTTCGATATTGATTCTGAGCTTTTAGTGCACCTGTTTTACGTCACAATGTTTATGGGTTAGTAACAACGCACAAGCCGGCTACTATTTTGAAATTAGGCCTATTTCTTTAAATTTTTGTGCAACTAAAGGGGATCCCCAAGGAGGGCGGCGATCAATACACTATGTTTGGCGAACAAAAAAAAAAGACCTAGGATGAGACTATCGCTACGCATCCACCAAACATGTCCTAAAATGTGCATACGGGTGTCTATTGGCTGTCAAGTAAGTTAGACCGTGTCAAATGTAGAACATCTCTGGTGCACGCTATCGTGGGCTTGCGCATAGAGGAAATTTGTATGCAATTTTTCCACAGTATCTGATATAATTTTAATATATTTTATACTAATCGGCTAAGCTAAGTCTTAAGGTTAGCTTAGCTCTGATATAAAAACACTCTGAGGTTTGAGATTTTTTGAAGAACCCCATACTGTAGTCCCCCGGGAAAACCACGGCAGGGAGCTCATTCCACAACCGGAGCATCCGAGGGACAAAATTCCTCTGAAACCGCACCGTATTTAGCTGCATAGGACCTTTCCGTCCCTCATTGTGGCAACACGTATAGCTTTTCCTGCGTATCCTGTATCCTTTAGCCGCCCAAAGGCTTATTAATAGGTCTTCTCCCTTCAATAAAATGTATACTATTTTAAATAGGAACAGAATTGCATTTTGCTTTGTATCTTTGGTCTTTTTTTAGAAACAAACGGTCTTAAATTATATTACAAGGTAATTAGCTAGAAGCTATACAATAACAATATTACTAGACCTACAGTGTCATTATTTTTATTAAATCAAACATAACTAAATCACTAAATATAACTGTTATCATTACATACATTACAGTTATATTCTTACACAGTATTACAACAACCTTAAGTAAAGAAAATACAATTTTTTAAACTTTTACCATATTGAAACTTAACCACGTATGTATTTAACTATTTGATTTTAAAACAATACAAACTCTACTCTATTTCCTATTCCTGTTGATTAAAATTTCATTGCCATTTTTTCTTGTATGGTGGATGGCTAGAGGTATAGGTAAGTTTTAGCAATGGGTCCCTAGTGTAAAATCGTCTGCACACACATACAGTGCATTCGAAAAATGACCCTAGAGGGGTGTACCCGTACCCTTGGACCCTTGGGCGACAGTACATGTGGTGGTATCTACAGATGCCTGCGCACGTGTCGGCGCGCGTGGCGGCGTGCCGCGCGCTGCGGCCGGGCGCGGTGCGCGCGCCGCCCGCCGCCGCGGCCGCGCGCCCGCAGCGCCGTCTGCTGCGCCTGCTCGCCAAGATGGCGCAGCTCGAGCTGCAGCCGCACGCCTTCTACTTCATATAAACATAATCCCTTGTTCATAAACGTTCATCAAACCTATTTTAGCTAAAGTGCCGTTCATATTCGTTTACATTTATTTGTCACCTTGACAATTGGTTTTTGAGAAAGGGGCAAAACATATTTTAGTTAACAGAGGTTTGTTAAGTTTTGTGAATATAGAGAATACTGTTTTGGACCTTACAGTAACGTCTGGGTTCCCGCCACGCAAATATCGGATATGTAACATGTAAATAAGGTAAAGGTTTGAAACCTTCGCTTTGTTCTGGATTTAAACTACTGCCCTCGTCATAAATATTCGATTTTATTGTCTTGTGACGCAGTGTACGCCTCTACTACGAATAGCATGGCTACATCTAAGACCTACTCGTATTAGATAGTCTCCAGAGTCCGACCTAAGTAAGTGTATCTTAATTAGTAAACAACATTCAATGTATTCATAGTGATATCTTATGAATTGTCTAGTCCTAGTCCATAATTATTTACTGTGATTAATTCAGTTTTTAGAAGAATTTTAGCCAATGTTGTGTCAAACTAGAAATACTTAATTGTTATGTTTAAGAATATTTACATTGATGTTAGATTAATAAAATACATTTGAGAAAATTAAGCATGTAATTTCATATATTAATTCGTAAAAAAGATCGTCAACTTAAACAACAAAATTGCACACAAAGCGTATTGCAGGTATATTGTGTTAATATCGATAAAATTTCAAAATAATAAGTTTAATTAAAAATGCTCATCATTACAGCGACGATCTCCATAGCGAACAATACCATTCAAAGAGTAATGTAATAAAGTACGAAATAGCGATCAAAACAAAACCCACTCGAACTGACCGCCATTGTCCGCTTCAACTATTCACAGATAATTGCATCTTGCCTGATTGTGACGGTGATACCATCTAAATATGGCCGGCCATATTTTTAATTTGCGTTGAAGATCAGAGACCCAAGTTGTGATGGGACGGCGGACGGAGGACGAATTAAGTACAGTAAGCCACGAAAATGGTCGAGCTCTTTTGAAAATCAAAAATTATTTTGAGGTTAAAAATATAGTCAAAATGTGATGTCACCACTTTCGATTTCAGGATTACTGAGTATGTGAAAAAAATTGTACCAAGATTGTACTGAATTAGTACTTACTTGAAAAAAATTGTACCTCAATAGTTTCGAGAGTACAATTATTTTAAATGGGGGTTGCTGGGGAGCATATCCTTAGCAACCCCAAACTTAAATAAGTACCTTACTAATTCGGTACTATTTTGGGACAATTTTTTCACATACTCAGAAATCCCGAAATCGAAAGTGGGGTTGCCTCAGCATGACATAAAATGTGGTAGACCATTTGTTTGACTGACTGTAGGTACAAGAAAACTAAAAGCGGTTGATGGTGTTGTAAGCCAGTAGACAAAGCCGAATCTACTTGATACACCGAAATTACTTGATACTGAAGTCTGAGAGAAAGTCTCCCATGACGAAACATTACTCAGCGCCCATTTTAAATCTAGAAAAGTGATAGGGTCATTTCGCCGGTTACGCGACCACCTTCGGTTAGCGACCACTTGAAGAACATGGTTTTTTCAATTGAAGATAACATCAATTCTACAGAGCCTATTGAAACAGTCAGTCGGATGCCTTATTGTTTGTAGTTATGGAATAGGAATTTACAAAAAAAAACGAGAAAATATGGTTTCAGTTTCAGTTCTCCAAGTTAGCTAAGTGGTCGCTAACTAGCACATAAAATTAGGTGGTCACCAACCGGCGAAATGACCCTACTTAAAGTTTAAAAAGTTGATATTCTTCACTTCTCATTTTACGTCTTTGGCAGTAAATATTAGAATATATAGCTAGCTTATTATTATCTTTCTCTTAGTTTCCCATAAGAAATAAAACTAAACTTAATTATACAAACTTAAATGTAGGGTGAGACATTACGATCCCGGTCAACGCGTTACCTAATACCATATCAATAACTCGCGTGATAATTGTTTTTAATTGCTTTCTACCCACATCTGTCGGTAGGATTAATTGCTGGTACTATGACCCGCATTGTCTATCGATCCGATGTGAATCCGCATCGATTGTTGCCTCATAGGTGATCGATTGTGTCACTATTATGGTGATGTTCCGGCAGATTGGTTGGGAGCCGAAATAATAATTATTACGACGGTCATAAGTAACTAGGTTGCCTAAATCGAAAAGATGATTTCTAATTTGTTGCTTTGGATTGATTAATTAAACCAATAAACACCATATTGATGTGAATTCATTAAGGTATAATGTACTAACGTACTGGAGAAGACAACACGAACATTATTATTATTAGTACTATACTCAAGAGCAAAAGTTTCGGTTCACCCTAAATTAAATAACCGCAATAGGTTTTTTTTTAATATTTTTCACTAGTCTTATTAACATAACATACTTGTCTTCGTAATACCCAAATGTATTAGCAATTTCCGGGATCCTATCATAAAGATATCAACATCCAAAAATGACGATTTTTGCGATATCTCGCTCCGTTAACGTTGTTTTTTTCATGGGTTTTTACGAGTCCGATTTAAACCTGGTAATGTGTTTCTTTTTACTGTTATTTCTGCAGTTTAGATGTAAAATTTAATAAAGATCATGAAAGGATTAAAAAAACTGTACAACATTTGGACTATTTTAGGAAATATCACGGTATTTCATCGACCCGAAACTTTTGCTCTTGAGTGTATATACCGCAATCCAAGAAAATCGCTGACCACATTATTGTTTGTTATAATAAAATTGAGATTATAATTATTCGTTTTATCGACTCAAGTTTCGACACTTTCACCTCTTTAATCTGTGATTTTCACAGATATCACCCACATCAAGCTATAATGAAAGCACTGTAAGTATACCGAGCAGCGTAACATAAAGTAAGTAGTCGGACAATACCTACTGAGTACTAATATCTGCCTACATAAGAGAATTTCGTAACGTAATCTGCTTTGAATGAATTTTCATAGAATAGATATAAATCTGTCAAATGCCCCTCATTGAGAATTATCAAGATTTCCTCACGAAAAGTTACTTCCTGGTATTCAGTCAGCTGGTATGGTTACAATCCCAATAGGTATTGCAGTAGGGAGAACGCGATGAGAGTTTCACATGATTATGTCAATGTAGGAATTCGCCAGGATGTTACAATCTAAGGTTCCCTGGAAATCATTCACCTACCTATTTTACCTGCTGCTAGAACATATCTCCAATTATTATATTATTTAAATCTCCTATGGGTACCTACATACCTACTTACTACAAAATAGTCCTTTCGGGATGATTTGGATAATCAAAATGATACTTGCAATACGGGTCCCGCCCTACTAGGCAGCGCACCTTTGAATACTTACACTCATGCGCCGAACTAGTGTTATAACTTTGTAACTTCAATTAAGTAGATAGCCTACACTGGCCGTAAGCTGAAAGACAAAACACCGTGGGAACCTCCCGACAACCATTCAACAACAAATGGCAATAAATAATTTACTAACAACCATAGTTTGCCATTCATAAATC
This sequence comes from Epinotia brunnichana, assembly GCA_963854355.1. Classification (NCBI taxonomy): domain Eukaryota; kingdom Metazoa; phylum Arthropoda; class Insecta; order Lepidoptera; family Tortricidae; genus Epinotia; species Epinotia brunnichana. Next base: position 19,320,188 of record OY977936.1, on the reverse strand, counting down.
ATCCGGCATCCTTATCACAAGGGCATAAGCGTGAAATTGGATTGTATTTATCGATAGTCTATTGTTTTGAGACATTATGACTATCAACAATTTGCTTATGTAATAGGTAAGATAAAAGGAAGCCGCCTACAGAGTTAACTTAACATCGAAGATATCACTGAAGATTCTCCGCATTTGTTTAGGTAGTTATAACTAAGTATAGAATAGAGTAGACTAAATCGACAACGTAGTGTTGATATGCTTATGGATAGTAAGTATTAAACCATCAAATAATTGCAATAAAGTGTAAATTACAAAATGGAAAGTTTAGAAAAAAATGGGCATTTTTGAATCATCCAAGATTAAATTTAAAGCTAGGTAGGTGCCAATAAAGTTTAATGAAAAAATTGTTGTATGACAACTATACTCCTGAACGCAGTATTTCACGAGCAAAACAGCACATTACTCGTGAAGTGGATACTTCTTTGCTCGCGTTCTTCGGTACAGTTCAAAATGTATCACATGACTTCCGGAATAACTTTTTGTAGAGAAGCCTAATCTGAGTTCACATAATTGTTTGTTACATGTTTTAATCCTTCTTAATTTGCCATTAGTTGTTAATTACAAAATGTTATTTAGTTTACGTGGCGGATATGAAAGTAAAATGACCGCCATTTCCAATGTATCGCGAGTCAAATGAGCTACGTCAGTCAAGGTTCGAATTCGAATTGTGTGAATGGTGTGTAGTGTGGTATCTCTGGGTATCTCTATAGTCTAGCTGTTGCCACTGTCTGTCTGTCAATAACTGTCATCATTTTTTAACTGAATAAACCCAAGTTTCCTCTTGGTTTCTCTCTAAGTACCTACTCCGTACGTATCAAATGGCATCGTAAAAAAAACCTAGGAATCAAACCTATTTGGGTGCCTTATAATCGAGTTTAATTTAAGTATTTTGTTTCGATGCTATTTGGGCAGGCAGGGCCATATAATTTCTAGCTCTTGCACATTGCAAGAGTTGAGGCAGGTATTTTTTAATTAGAATAGGCAGTCCGTTCACAACAGTTCTTTTGAATAGGTAGGTACCTAACCTAACCTACCATTTGACCGCAAAATACATAGGTACTTCATGTAGGTAGGTCCATTATCCCTTCGGCTTTGAAGTTTTTTACACACATGAAAGATTACTTATTCTGTGATGAAAGTCTGTCAAATATCGCGGATAGAATACCGCCCCGAGTCATCCTCATCAGACACGATTGCCAAAGTGAAAACAAAAAAAAACTATCAATGACACAGCTCTTTGCATATCAGTTTCTCACTTGATACTCTTGATAGGCTGAGTTTACTGACGTAGTAACTCAATAGTACGGGTCAATTGCTAACCTATATCCTAACTAACCTAACTTTATTATCTCATCATGGCCTATTACCGCCCACGTCGCCAGTGAAATTGGGTGTGACCAGACAATAGGCTCGCTAATACATCCATTTTGGTCGCCATCGCCCGAATTGCGCTCATTAAATCTTTTGTGCGCGTTGGGCAATTTTTGCATAAACTATTTGCGATGCGCAACACTGGGTATTGTAGCTCATGCGCATGCGGAGGTGTGTAGTAACGTGCAGATGGGGTGCAAAGGATAAGTGCACCTACCTAGCTAGCTGCTTTTATAAAACCAAAATTGTTGCGTGAACGATCCATACATTTACGTTTAGCTTTGTACCGCTTCTACCGGTAGCTAGCGATTGAGTTATGATGGATCTAAAACAACCGCACTGGATTTGACTACCATTTGACCATTTCATCATTATCATCATTTTCAGCCTGTAATCGCTCACTGCTGAGCATAAGCCTCTCTTCGCGTACGCCACTTATTCCGGTCCCGTGCTAGTCTTATCCATAAATGCCCCGCGGTCTTTTTTATGTCATATCAACCCATTTGACCATTTGCGTATCCCAAATTACATTTCTCTTCTCAGTTGGAGTATATACCTATTTTAGGAGTGATCTTTAGTTAAAATGTCTATGAATCGTATATACGTATATATATGTATATATATGACCATTTATTGAACCGATTTTAAAAATGAAAATGAATTCAGATTTAAAAGGATTTATTTAGTACACTCTTGATCTTTTCACTTAGGTACCTAGGCATCCACTATCTACACAATGCTAACATTCAATCCTGTCAAATGAAGCGTTCATAGCCCAGCGGCGCCTGCGAGTCGGAAACGATAACGCAGGTTAAGCAACGATGGCAGCGGTCAGTCTTTGGATGGGAGACCGCCTGTTTGAGTGGTTTACTATAAATGAGCGCTTCCGTGCTTTGGAAGGCACGCTAAGCAGTTGATCCCCGCTGCTGTCTATGACAGTAGTCGTTAAGCCGAGTTAGAGGCCTTCGGGCGGCTTAAGAACCTCTAACAGTCGAGTTGCCCACTCACTTGACCAAGGGGGGACAACTGTCACTTGCGTCCGCAGGAGCTTACCTAACCACAACCCTGCACGTGTCCCCTGGGTGGTACTAAAAAAGTGACAAACTCTAATGTATGTCATACGATTTAATAAATCGTATCAATTTTCCATCAATTTAAAACAATAAGTATTGGACTTGTCCAATTGAAAACGATTTCGTTCGTGTAAGAATAGGTAGGTGTTTTTGATTACGCACCTCTCTTTTTACGAGCTTGACATTTAAATACTTAAACACAAATTGACCGTGCCCTTACATCACCATACATCATGAGTTAATAAGGCTCAGGTCGCCATATTCAAATCCATTGTCGTCTTGTTTGGGTCATCGTATTGTTACAATTCTCTAGGGCCAATTGGTATAATAGAACTTGGTTTGGTCGGGTATTACAAGCTACCTTGACCTTTTGCTAACTAAAGGATGATTAATTTTTGGCTGAAGATGCATTGTCGTAGGTATTGAATGAAGCTTAAGTTTTACAGTGCTGATATTTATCTGGGACTTAATCGTCCTCTTCTAATTCTTGATGTTTTTCGTTATCGCTCTGATCAATAAAACTTCTACGCTCGTAGGTGAAATTTTATATCGTACTAGCTGTTGCCCGCGACTTCGTCCGCGTAGAACTTTTTATCGTCTTAGAAAATGATTTCTCTCAATACTTGTCATTGTCATTATTGTCACTAACGTAGTTCATAAGTCTCCACTGTTACTAACATCATATGGATCGACTAAAGATCTGAAATTAAGATATTTTATTTTATTTTATTTATTTTAATACGAAATTTGAACCCTCTTTTAGGGGATAATTAAAAAAAAGTTGATGTTCATTTTCTAGTTTGTGAACAAACAGTCTAAAACCAAAGTTAAAAATCTCATACTTTAAAAATGCCTTGAAATACTCAAACTTTGAACCAATTTTAACACTCTTAGGGGATGAATTTGGAAAAACTCTGAAATCAGTTTTGTAGTCTTTTAACGTACAGAATAAGACCGAAGTTAAAAATCTCTTACTCACACTTTAAAATTTTATTGCTCGCCATTTAAAATTTGAACCCCCTTTTAAACCCCCTTAGAGGTTGAATTTTTCTAATCGCTGAAAGAACTTTTTTCGTAAACTTTTAAGTCTCTAGCTCAAAAAAAGTGTTGCCCATACAAAGCTTTCTTAACCCCCTTAGGGGTGGAATTTTCTAAAACTCTTTAAGTCTAGTAAAAAAAAAAGTTTTTCCCACACAACACTGGCTACCCTTCTTAAGGATCCCCTTAGGGATGGAGTTTTCTAAAACGCTGGAAGTTCTTTTTTAGTATTCTAATAAGTAATCTTTTTGCAAAGTTTTAAGTCTAACTCAAAAAAAAGTGTTGCCCATGCAAAGCTTGCTCTCCTTTTTAACCCTATTAGGGATGGAATTTTCTAAATCGATTTGTGTTCTTTTTTTGTATTTTAATAAGTAATCTTTCTACAAAGTTTCAAGTCTCTAACTCAAAAACATAAACTTTCCCTGATAAAAACTTTGCACCCCTTTTTATCCCCCTTAGGGATAGATTTTTTCAAAACGCTGAAAATCTTTTTTTTGTATTTTTATAAGTAATCTTTCTACAAAGTTTTAAGTGTCTAGCTCAGAAAAAGTGTTCCCCATACAAACCTTGCACCCTTTTTTAACCCCCTTAGGAATTATTTTTGTAAAACGCCGAATGTAGTATTTTTCATGTTCTAATAAGTAATTTTTCGTCAAAATTTTAAGTCTCTATTAAAAAAAAAATGTATTTCCCATACAAACTTTGCACCCTATTTTACCCCCTTAGGGGTGAAATTTTCCAAAACGCTGAAAGTACTTTCTTTGTATTTAAATAATCTTTCTACAAAGTTTTAGGACTCTAGCTAAAAAAAATAGTTTCCCACATACAAACTTTGCACCCCTATTTTAGCCCCCTATTTTTAGGGGTAGAATTTTCTAAAACGCTGAAAGTACTTAATTTGTATTCTGATGACTAATCTTTCTACAAAGTTTTAAGTCTCTATTTAAAAAAAATATTGTTTCCCCCATACAAAATTTGCACCCCTATTTTACCCCCTTAGGGGTAGATTTTTTTAAAACACTGAATCTAGGTACTTTATTTGTATTCTAATGAATAATTTCTCTACAAAGTTTTAAGTCTCTATTTAAAAAAAAGTAGTTTTTCCCATACAAACTTTGCACTCTATTTTACCCCTTTAGGGGTAGAATTTTCTAAAACCCTGAAAGTTCTTTATTTGTATTCTAATGACTGATCTTTCTACAAAGTTTTAAGTCTCTATTTAAAAAAAAAATGTTTCCCCCATACAAACCTTGCACCCCTATTTTACCCCCGTAGGGGAGGAATCTTCCAAAACGCTGAAAGTGTTTCATTTGTATTGTAATAACTAATTTTTCTACAAAGTTTAAGTCTATAGCTCAAAAAAAAAAGGTTCTCCCATACAAACTTTGCACCCCCATTGTACCCCCTTAGGGGTAGAATTTTCAAAAATCCCTTTTTATCCCTACCATGCCCACGTTATAAAAGCAACATACTGTGCAAAAATCAACTCTCTAAGATTAGTAGTTTCGGCTGTGCGTTGATGAGTGAGTGAGTGAGTGATTGAGTGAATAAGTCAGTCAGGACATAGGCAATTATTATGTATAAATAGATAGAAGATAATGAAACTCCCATTCAAATATCTCAAAAAATTATGAAGCTACATCCGTTTTAATGTCGCTTGTTAGAGTGAGAAAACGATGAGGGACTGTGACGTCAATATACTCGAGCGTCATAGTAAAAAACAAACGTTTCATATGAAGGTGCGTTTTGCGGAAAAGGGACAGAACATACCCCCTCTTAAAACTTTGGACTCTTATAACTTAATCATTACCTATATAACCTCTTGCTTTGTTTTTTTCTCCATTTGACTATATTTATTTTAAATTCTTTTTCGAGAAAATACATTATGATTATTTACCATATTTTCGATTCCTGAGCTATAACCACGAACTTCGGAATTCGAAAATATTCGGGTATCTCTATCTCTATCGCACTAACCATACTCGAGTGACAGGGATGCAAATATATGAACATTGAGTATCGGTTTTCGTGGTAGCGCCGCAGGTACTTTGGCTGAATGCGCCGAGCGCGTGCCATTGTCATTCAAAAAAAAACAAATTCGTGTTAATTATATTGTTCAAATTTGTTGATTTCATTTATTGAAATTACGACATAAAACGACATTTGCGCATATAAGTTCTCATATCAGAATCGAATATTTTTTTATGGTTTATATTTTAGCATTTGTCTCGTAAAGGTCTATCGTAGACGGGATTTAAATTATTAATAAGTGAAAGGCAAAGCAATTCCGCCATTTTGACGAAAATTTGACGGTTCTTATAGCTGACAGTTGGAGCAGCGTTTGATTTCAATAAAAATAAATGAAAAATTAAATGAAGTCGTATATTTCGGAAAATGAATTAACTGTCGCAGTCGGATAAAAACTATCCTAAGTTGCAGCTAGAATAATAATGTACTTATATAAAATGTTTCATATTTTTCCGTTCATGGGATGCTGAGAACATTCGAACCGCGCAAAGCTTAGTTTCAAACTGGCTGATTCTTTTTTTAATTTAGAGATTTATTATAAGTGGAGATTAGGCAGCCTACTCAGTAGCATCTGCGAACGAAAATTATAAGGTTCACACTACAGGGAATTTAAAAACAAATTGCTCCGAGCGAAATTCTCAAAGTTCATCTCAATCTCCACTTTGGTTTCAGTAAGTAGTAAGTAAGTAGTTTAGTCAGTTTGATTATTTCATAACGACATTTTGAACTAAACTGTGAGCATTAAATCAGTACCTAATCCTTACCAAAAAATGCTTAGTATCGAGCTATGTGAGTACCTACCAACTATGCTGCATTCTCAGAGTATACCTAATGACTTAATGAGACAGGCCTAGTTTTTTTACAAACACCGAACACAAGCGAAAATTGGTCTCCCCAGAACATTTCTGAATACCTTCAGTAGAACACAATACCCAATTCAATCAATTTCACACGTAACAAGCTGATCGATACATCAACCGCGGTTTTTGCGGTATTTACAAAATTACCACAAGATTATCCCACGTTGAAATATGATATAATTGTTCTTATAGTCTAAGCAATAAGAGTTCCGATGAAGGTAACGTTTTCATAAAGCTATGCAAAGTGACACCCGGTTGCAAGTTTGCTCAAAAATTCATGATTCTTGGGAATGTGATCATTACTACGCATGCATTAAGGGTTAGGAACGAGATTGGAAAAGTTAAGTGATGATGCGATGAGGTTTGCTTAGATTTGTGGTGAACTATAAGAATATATAGCCAGGCAAAAATAGGCTCTATAGTCATTTCATACGGAGATGTGGTGTGATATGTTCTCATGTTCTGTCACCTTTGTCTCGTGCAGCTGTCTTGTCTTGTTCTTCTGATCCAAAGTTATGTAAATTTGACAATACGTTGAGCATGCGGAAAAGTTATCTAATTGTGTAACAATAGTGATAATTACATGTCATCGTTTAAACATGATATAAGATGACATTAAAATATGATTAATTATGTGGGAAAGCATTGCTAACGAACCGTACTGTCTACTAAGGTACTCGTAGTATTAGGCGACAGCAACGTCTGTGGAAAGTGGCTGATTTATTGAGAAGATCACTTTATCTTAAGGGTCTGTGTACAGTCACCGGAATAAATATACGATGACAACTCTATTCCTAGAGCAGTAAGAGCGTGTCAGATATTTTTGCGGCCTTTGATTCATCATATATTGATGCCGTTGACTGTACGTCGATACGGATTATTAGACTATGTCTAACCTTAGTGGTAATGACTTGATGATTTTATATAGTTTTTTGTCATTAGAGTTTTTGTAACTAAATTAAAAAATATTAGAAAAAGACAGAATCGCGCGAGTTTCACAGCTCACGGAGTCAGTAGTTAATATTTTTCGATTGTATTTATATCAATTTTATTACGAAATATCACTATAATGATACTAATATTAAAGGTGAAATTTGATTAGAGAAAACTACGATACCGAATCATGCTACATTTCGTATCAAAAATGGTTTAAGTAGATGCCGAAGATTCCCTCGGACCTCAGATAATAAGGGGATAATAAAGCGCGGGTCGGTTGGTAGCTTTATTACCTACATTTGAGTTTGCTCAAAACAATGTTCCATCTAATATCCAATTAGATAGCAGAAAAAGCGCCCGCGCAGCTTCCCGCAAAATGGCGTCGCCTTAGGGCTGTCACCTCTAATAAGAACAAATAAGAATAATATAAAAGCGTCAAGAAAAAATATGAATTTATTCTTCATGAAAATTACATTATTTTAGATAAGACAATTTATTTTATACACAACAAAACCCAAGAAAATAAACAATGTCGTTATATAGGAAAATTTAACTTAATTCTTTACTCGACGCTGAATAACGCACGTTTCAAGCAAAATTTGTGCTTAAGTTTAAATACCGTTAACCCTAAGCGTCACTACTGCGTTTGCGTCACTAGAAAAATGTCATAATAACAATGATTATAGCACTACGCGCGGCCGCGCGGGATCCGTGTCAGCGCCGGCGCACCGCTAGGGAAGCGCCACTATCGATATCTTTAATACTTAGTACATCATAAAAAATGCAATCTGAGAATAGCGCAGACTGCTGTAAATTTGTAAAATCCTGCTGGGCCCAAACTCGGTTCATATTATTCCGGCTTAAGGGGCTCCACGCGCTTTTTGACTAGTTTTGATGAGTTTTGAGTTGATATTCCTCCGTCATTACAATAGATATATTTATGCCACAAACGTTAATCGGTTCTTCAATACTTTATCTACTTTTGCAAGAGAGTTTTTTGGAAAAAAAAATATATTTATTTTTCTATGATTTATTCAAACATGGTCCAAAAAAGCTCTGTTTTCGATATTAGTATGTTGTTTATGCACTTTTATGTATGAAATTTACATGTAACTGTTCCTTTTTGACGTTTCTAATAACCCAAGAGAGTTTTTTTTATTTTTAACTCATTTTTACTAAAGTTACGTCCAAAAAACTGGTTTTTTGGCCTAAAACTGCTAAAGTTTAGTGCCATATATCTCAAAAACTATAAGTTTTGAAGTAAATATGGTATACTATTTCGGTTAACCTCGTTGTTGTTAATACGGTAAGCCAAAAAAAAAAACACGAAAAAACGGACGGTAACAGATCGAAGGTCATTGGGAGCTGTGAGCCCCTTAAAATAAAATATGATGCGGGCGCTCGTTTTGACATTAGCTCTACACACGGGGAGTCAGCGCGGAACGCATTGAAATGTGAATAGGATCAGATTGACGAATAAAAATAGGCCTCCTGGTAATCTTCATTCCAGGCATCCACATTATTGATGACTGACCTACATTCTTCTTTGATAATTCTTGACGATGGATTGCGAAAGTTGGTGCAATACAACTTAAAAATAAGGTAGCCCGATATACTCGTAATAACAATTCATAGGACTTTATTTGAGTACTTATGTGTTATTTTCTTTCTTGTGTGTGCACTACAACACAGCTCCAATATAATCCAATATATTTAACTATTACGTACAGCTCAAAAATATCGGCAAATGCACCCTAATGCCTTGAAAATAGAGGTGTGTTCCGATGTTTGTGACGTGCTTGTTTGCTCCGATGTATGTGATGGCGAGTGTACCTCGTAATACCTCTACCAATCTGTGCTGGCTATTTGCGGTTCACACCTATGTCCTATGTCGTCACGCGGCGAGGTGTAGGTACACACAGATAATGTTACCGGGTAGTATGACAACTCTATATCCCTACTTCAATATATCGATACATGACACGTCACGTCACCATGGGAATGTGGGAACACATCTCAACAACAATGTTTTGCTTGGAATGAGATCAGATGTTTCTTATTTTGTGCCATAATCTCCATCATCACGCGAGCATGCCCTATTTGCTCTTTACATTTCAGCTATTTGCATTGATTGATACGTCGAGAATATATATTTTTTGTTGATACCTACATGAATAGTTATCACATCTACATGATCACATCACACTGCCGCCGCATCTCGCTGTGCGGACGGTTTTCTCGTTGTATACATACAAGTGCCTCAGTTTGCATATAAATTCCGCACGGTACCACCCACTGTACCCGTAGGTACAGTAGCCATCACATACATAGGTACACTATAGGTGTTCAAAAATATCGGCAAAATAAAAAAATAGAGGTGTGTTCCGATGTTTGTGACGTGCTTGTTTGCTCCGATGTATGTGATGGCGACTGTACACCTCACCTCCGTGCGGCGAAGTTTGTACGCGTCTCCGCACACCGCAGCGGGATGCGCCGGCAGTGTGATAGTCGCCTAAGTACACCTCCCTACGAGCCAAAATGGCGAAAGTCGACCGAGATTAGTTATTAGAAACGTTAAAAATATTATTACATTAGACCTTATTGATATTACTCGTATAACCATAATTAAACATTCAATAAATTTAAACGAGCAACAATTATATATCTTTTTTGTAAATGGGTACCTACCTGAACAGAGACTAACGATTCTGATTTTCGATCAGGGGTTTACGGGGCGAAAAAGCAGAGCGAGTAAATTTTCATTACTAGGGAAAATCGCTTTTAAAAAACACGAAATAGGCCAAGCAAACTTCAGTCTTCTAGGTAGGACCTTTAGTATAAAGTTAACCCTTTTCCAGGCTGGTAGTTGAAAAATTACAATCTAATATCAGTCTTATTTATTGACATTAAGATACATGTTTGACAGGTTGTATGTGGTTGATATAAGGCCTCTGCCTGGAAAAGGGTTAATGCATAAAGCTATAAAAACACCTTCCCTCAACTTCATCCTTGAACACAGCGTGCTAGTACTTAGTACCTATCAACTGGTTTTTTTTCCAGGCCATTCCCAGACAAACAAAAGCTAGCGTATGATTAATAACATAATAACATTCCAGGATAAAACAAAACTAAGCAGACAAAAGAAAACGCCAACCATGCGGTCGTGAGTAACGACAGATGACAGATAAGAGACGAAGCTGAATCGTGGGTTTCTCACCAAAATCTGTTTCCGGGACGCTCTCACGTCGCGTTATGTCACCTACCGTTTGATGAGCAGATAGGTAGGTAGAAAGTTTAATATTCCATGTAGCTACTTAGGGTAGTACAGTACATAAAACATCTTCATGTTCTTCATGTGCCAGATAGATAGTGTTAATAGATATCGGGCGGGACGAGTGAAACAACTGCTGCTCATATTCGCACTTATGGTTGGCAAACTGACACTTATCAGCCGTGTGATTGTTAAAACCACAAACGGAACACAACACTTTACCACTTTGTTGATTCCTTGACGCGATCTTGAACAGGTGCTCCGCGCGCACCGGCCCCGGCCCGGCGGCCGCCCCTGCGCGCGCGCAGCGCACACTCTCGGCAAGTTCTACCGCTTTTGACAACGTTAAATCAGTCGGGTACTGAGCAAACAACTTCTCTCGCTCCGCTCCAGGAAGCATGCCCATTACTAAATGGTCTCTCAATACCTCTTCCATGTTTAGAAACCCGCACTGTGCAGTTAGCCTGCGAAGTCTTGCCGCCCACTGAGGGTAGTTCTGTCTAGTAATGCGCATATATCATCAAATGGAACCGTTGCCAGGTCTTTCGGTAATGCCAGGTCTGTTGCCAGCTTAAATGTGGCATCGCTGAGTGCGCTCAGCAGGATCGCGCGTCGTTTCACCCCCGAAGCATCCTTTTTGTCGTCAATTTCTTTCGCGATGAAACATTGTTTTAAACGTGCTTTAGTACACATTCCACGTTTGTGTATTGTGATCAAAATTTGGATAAATTCTGTCGGTTGAGCCATATTTTCCACAATCACTAATCACTTTTTCGCTCGCTTTTTTTTTTATCTCGGAGGTCGGCGACCATTTGCCCATATCGATACCTGCAGACTCAAAGGGCGTAACAGCCATTACAACAACAGGCTGTTACGCCCTTTGAGTCTGCAGGTATCGATATAGCGACCTATGTCTCTAGTAGGCATCTAATAAATTGCAGCAATACAATAGTGTAATTACTAACATAGTCTTTCTAAGGATAATACTAACAAATAATGGGTCTTGTTAACTGTTTTGATAAATGAATTGAATTGAATTGAATAAAACATCCATGATTCAAGATTTGATAAATTGCTAAACTATTTGCCTTTACGCGTACTTTACCATGCTATGGAGTTCTACAAGCAAATATTGTAGTTTCGTAACTGAAAGAGGGCATTAAAGAGCGGGGCTAGCCGTATACTTTTAGTCCCTCCAGTTTGGTAGTCGATGAAAACCGAAGATTCTGTACTCTATGGCTTTTATATCCCTGGAGACTCTTGCGGAGAATTTGGGATTTCAGATTCAAAATTACAAGAGACCAAATATAATATTTTCCATATAAAACTAATGCAGCCTTAACTAAAGGTATACGAACTTAATTCTATAGAATCGCGGTGGACATAATTGACATGTTCGGTCGCCATGACATTGTATGGCATCTACTGTCAACTATACTAATAATAGTTTATGGTATAATAATATTATAAAAAGCAAAATCTATAATCTCCAGTACCACTCATCCGATTTCGAAAATTATTTCCCTAGTATATTGAGTGAACTTTTAGAATTGTTTAAAATCGACACAGACTAAATTGTATCACGCGGCTCCGCCTGGGTTCTCTGTAATACGCGGACGGAGCCGTGCGGGCAGCTAGTTGAAAAAGATTTACTAGAGAACAAAACAAGGTTGGGGTATAGCAAAGGGGGCGCGGGGGGAAAGAAGCCGAAGCTGCGGAGCCAAGCGAAGTGACCGTGCTTCGTCACGCAAAGGGCGGAAGGGCTGCTGTTTCCGCAGCGTCAGAGCTACGCGAAGTCACATCATTCATCGAAAATTTTACAAGTCCCAGCTACCTTAAAAACATCAATCAAGAACCCCCCCCCCCCCTAGCAACCCCCCCTCCCCCTCCCTACCCCCCCCTTCAAAATACTTACCTATGGTTCCGCCTCCTTTGCTATTCGGAGCTACGCGAAGTCGCAACATTCATCGAAAATTTTACAAGTCCCAGATACCTTAAAAACATCAATCAAAAATATTTTTTATCCCCCCCCCCCCTACCCCCCCCCCCCTCAAAACACTAACATATGGTTGCGCCCCCTTTGCTATACTCTGACCCAAAACAATCTAAATACCTAATCTAATGCTTAATTAAAGGACTTCATAGTCTAGTAGGGAGGGAACACTGAAAAGTATCAGACGCCATTAAAATGAATTAGATGAACTGACGGCGAGGAAGCTTGTGATTTTTCAGTGACAGTTCCAGTGATAGGATTGCTCATGTCAGAACCCCATATGAGTGAAAACAAGGATTTATACATGAAAAGCAGAGACTGCGCGGCGTTCTCCGGCGGCCACGGATCCAAGCTAGCAGCACCATCAGATAACTGGTAAACGCTACAATATAAAAACCATAATTCTTTAGGCGAGCTATGCCCAGGCGGGTTTGTTCGGGACTTCAACTAGCAAAACTACGAAACCGTAACCCGACATAGTCTCGAAAGCAAACTACAAATTAGCCAGGGCACACCTCGCCTAATTAAAGTGTAAGTAATGTATGAATTCTCGAACAAAATTAGTTACCATAGGATGTCCTAACCAAATGCCAACCTACATATTCCCAAATAGTTACTTACACAACAAACTGACAAGCATGAACAAAACTAATGGATAATTTTAATAAAGTATCAATTGTTGCTTTTAATTTGGTAGAATTCTCATGAAGCGTAGGTTCGGACATCGCGTGACGAATGAAATGACAACCTACTGACACGTGTCGAGGATGATTAGCTTGTGTCCTTGACTTAAAAGTTTCAACACGGCTGCGGTCATACCACCTAGCCTTTGCATATTCGCTTAGACTTTTGATAGGTAGTATTTAGTCTTAGAGGTAACACATTCCAATTTAATTTGATTTATCTTAACGCGACGTGGAGGCGAACGCGCGAAACAAATTTAAACTAAAATCAATATTAATTGGCATTGCGTACCGTATGCCTCAAATCGACTCCCAACTTACGTACTTCACAGGATTGATCGTATATTTTGTGCGGTTGAGAATATAATCACAATTGACGCACAACAGCCCCCATTCGGTTTTCCTTTCGAATCGAAGTCAAATTGTTTTCGTGACCCACTCTTATGAACGATTCTTTTGAAAATCTTCAGTGCAATTTTACTTTTCAATGATTACAATTAGGTATCTGGCTCATACAGAGATTTAGGTTCACGTCTCTTCTGTGATCATTGCCAAAATAAAGTTAAGGGCTATTAAAGCTTATTTTTTGGTAGGACTGTTCATCATCATCATCATCATCATATCAGCCGAAAGACGTCCACTGCTGGACATAGAGGCCTCCTCCAAAGAGTGAGTGAGTGTGAGTGGGTTTGACTCTTAATACACATAAACGTCTCCTCATTTTCTCCTCAGCCCACGCCCGTTGACCAAAGGAAAGACGAATTTTGTATTTTTTTGACTCTGTATCATCTATGTTACTTATAGTTATTTTAACAGCAAGACGAGTATATTCGTAGATACGAGATTAGGTAGATACTTTTATTAAATCAATGGCCTATTTCAATTTAGAAATAACCTTGGCTTAGGTACAATGCAATATTAATTGTTTTGTGGTTATAATAATAGCTTATTAAAACTGTCAATGTTGCAAAATTAATAGCTAAATACCACAGAAATGTCAGTAATTATTTAAATAATATTAAAATTGCGTATTTGTCCTTGGCTAATATTTTCGTGACAGTTTCTGGTTCAATTTGGTATTCAACACCTTCTTGAAACTTAAGTCATACAATTTACAACTGTACCTCCTTTGTTTAGGACATCATTTCCGAAAACCTCAAGTTTTAAAATCTGAAAACGACTGCCACCTAACTTTTGTAGCTAGGAAACGCTATTTAAGTAAATAGCATCCTTAAGTTGTAGACTACAGGGGACTAGATTAGTAACTGTTATTTTTCTGAAGTGTTTAGTAACGTGGCCCGAATGTCGCAAATCACCGCAAAGAGGGAAAGATGAAAAGGCAACGCAATTTGTGGTTGTTTTGTTTTGTTGCGCAGGAGTTTCAGAAACATGACCGTGAAAGCCTTGAACTTGAATCATACTTGTAAGTAAAGGGCTTTTGACAATGACTCATCTTAGACAATTTGAGTTATTTAGATAGAAATGCAAATTTTCTTATACTTAATTTATCAGAGCTTGGTTCAAAATTTAATAGGGAGATACTTTTCAGTCTTTGAAGGCGGTCAATTTTTTGCCAAAAAAATATTTTTTTCACATTTTTTGTTGCAAGTTATCTAAGTTACATCTATGTAACTTAGATAACTTGCAACAAAAAATAGCCTATAGGCTAATCTCGAGTGGTCGTTATCGATAACAAAATATAACGTTTCCCGACCCAGGGCCGTTCTTTGTTGAGGAGTTCTCCTGGTACTTCACTACCAGGTCCAACGTCTGGTTTCCGGGCGTAAAAACGCTCAAACTTATTACGAATATTGCCAAAAAACACCGCGTGTCCTTACAAAGTTTGAGGAGTTCCGTCGATTTCTCTAAGACCCCATCATCAGATCCTGACATGGTGACAATACGACCAACTCGGGAATATACCTAGTCTAACTAAAAAATAATTTTTAAATTCGTCCGCAACTGACGGTGAACATACATAAAAAAATATATATATACATACAACCGAACATAGAACCTCCTCCTTTTTTGAAGTCGGTTAAAAATAGTACCTTATTCTGATTGCCCCCAAAGATTAGTTTATTATACTTATAATATTTTTAATATAATATACTATTATATGTAGGTGGGTTAATCAACTTTTTCTTGTTGTTATTCTGTCCCGGTAAGCCAAGAGACTACAGTAACAGATTTTCTTAGAAAATATACTATAATCTGGACTCCTATCATGCTAAGGAGATGCCCCACCATGGAATGAGTTTACCAATATGACAAAAACACGTGTTAAGTGGATTGAAACCCCATAAAATAATAGTTATAAAGGGTGACCCAGGAGACGTAACCATGGCAACGAGCAACAAGAAATAGTTGATTGACCCAGGTATCGTATATTATTTTATTTCCAAGTAGGTAGGTATTATAATCCCAGCAAAACTGTGGGTAGGTGCTAGGTAATTTGAAGTATTGAATTAAGCTATTGCATCATATATAAATCAATAACAATAGTACCTACCCTACCTACCCTTTCCTTTAATTAACACCAGACACTTGACGGGTAATGGCAAATATATTGCCGTCTTAATTTTTTTAAACTATCAAGTAGGTACCAGATTTTTTTTCTTTAAACTTTATATCGCTAAACTCGTCTCAGAAACTAGAGAATTGTGACTATCGGAAAAAATTAGCAAAGAAAATTTTATTTACAAACATTTTTGTTCAAATGTAGGCAATAGTTGAAAATCTAAGTTCAGGCCTAAGAATCATCATTTAACAAGGGATGGAATAACTTTTATCGGCTTTCTTTTTGTTCAGTTATGCGAACCAAAATTTATATTATTTAGCAACACGTTCATTGAGAAAAAAAATTAAATGTCTGAGTGGTATGACGGCAAATATCTTGCCGTTACCCGGGTGTTTTTCAAAGAAAGTGTACAAAACTTCTTTTTTTTCAGAATTTGAAATTTTTTGGTTTTTCTTACTCAAAATCGTTGATACTATCGATCCTCATACAAGAAAAAAGTGTCCCAGATTTTACTATGTAAATTATTTCTTCCAGTGCGTCACGACCATATAAATAAAATAAAAAAAGACTGCATACAAAAATGTGACGATCTGGAATGGAATATTTAGGACACTTTTTTTTTGTATGAGGATCGATAGTATCAAAGATTCTGAGTAAGAAAAACAAAAAAAAAATAATTTTGAAAAAAAAATTGTTTTGTACACTTTTTTTGAAAAACGCTCACTCACTAAAGGGTTAAGAGGAACTAAGTAGCATTTGTTTGTTAAAGCTGTCTATTAACATCTGTCCGCTGATACGTTAATAAATATCTGTACAATGAAAGACAATAATATGTAGACAAACACGCAGTCATAAATATATGTGCACATGTTTGTCATATACTTGTGAACAAAGCAGAGGTCGACAATACACACTTAAATACCATATTATACATGTGAACAAATCAGAAGTCAAAAAAATCTATACTCATTTCTGTAAATATAAACATAGGTAATGAATACATAAACTGTTGAGGATGAATATAATCTCAAATAAGTTTCTGTCAAAAATTTCATTTTGGTACCAGCTTTTATTGCCGACTGTAATTTTCTGTATACTCGTACCGTCATCAACTACTCATTGAGACGATTCCAACGAGCCCAAACTCAACGGGGTTACGTCGGTCAAGTACTGAATTGCATATATACATTATTAATTTATTAGGTACCTAACTATGTATAAGTATATGGAACTAGGTATGTTTGTTCGGGTGGAATCTTGCAACAGATATATTTAATCGATTGAGCTGAAATTTTGGGTAAAGTTTGGATGGCAATTCAATATCATGGTACCATCATGCTGATCTGATGATGGAGACAGAAGGTGGCCGTGGGAATTCAGTACTTGACTGACGTAACCCCGTTGAGTTTGGGCTTGTTGGAATCGTCTCAATCAAAAAAACAGAAATGATGACGGTATACAGAAAAGTACACTAGGCAATAAAAGCTGGTACCAAAAATTAAATTTTTGACAGAAACTTATTTGAGATTATATTCATCATCATCAGATCCTTGCACAAACCTTTCATCCATATCGACTGTTATTTATAAGCTTTCTATAAGACACTCAAATTTCAATTTATCGTCAACGGTTCATGCAAACATTTATTATCTCTTACCCAGACCACAGTATGAAAATATGTTGCGTCACAAAGCATGTAAAACTGCTATTGTGAGTAAGAGTGTACTGGGAATGGCACCTCAAATATATAATAAAATTCCAAGCATCATAAAAGATTTACAAATTGGACCCTTTAAGAAAAAGTTAACGCTATTATTAAAACAAAAATGTTATTACAATACTCAACAATTTTTAAATGACATTGATTTATAATTGACTTTAATATTGCAAAAATTGTATTACTTCCAATTTGACATAAATATTATAATTATATTTAAGTTTATTTTGACATTATTCCATTGTATAATTATTTTGCGCTGTAATTTCTATTTTTTGATTTTGTTAATAAAATTGCATGAAAAAAAAAAAAAAAAAAAAACCATTATAAAATATTTGTACGCCAACCGGCAAAACATAGTGGTTCGCTTTATGCTTTAATTTTAAGATCTATACATGTACCTATGTTTTACAAATAAATACATTCATTCATTCATTCCAGTCTTCCCCTCTCACCGTTTTCTTTATCCGTCCAATATAAGCACACCTGCCTTTCTAATACGGTATTTCAAAGGAACACAACACGACACAATTATTTTCCTACCTGTGAAAGGACGCACTAGATAATTTTCGACTGCAACAATTGAGTTAGGTATCTAAGTACTTGTGACATAAGAGTTACTTAGGTATGTAAAAAAAACTATGCAAATTCACGCCAGTCCATTTTGAATTCCAAATAAAACAACAAATGTCAGTCCACACGTTACGTGAATCTTATGATATGAATCGGTAAATTATAATGATTTGTCGAATCGCAAGAAGTGAATCGCAACATGGTCATGATTTGTCTAAGTCACTTTGGTCCAGTTGGTAGCTTGCTAGCGTGCTTAGGTGGCATGTAAATCCTGAAGTAAGTATTTAAATCAAATTGGTATGGTTTTAGTTGTCTAGAATAAGTTAATTGCGCATGTTTAGAAATCTTTTACCCGCTAACCTAACTTGTAACTGTTGACGGATTATACAGAATTCGAGATTTTGTAATCATTATACGCATAAGTATACAGTTTTCGTGCAACTGTTTTTCGGATAGTAACCTCGTGTGTCGTGACGTACCTGGCCTGAACTGTATCAACTAACGTACAGCAGCGATTTGTGCGTCACGTGAAGAGGCTGCCGATGCCGCCCGAGCGAGCCATAAGCGATAGCGTTTTTAAAATCATAACCAGTAGCGGCGCGTGAGAGTTTTCACTGGACAACCCGGAGCAAACCAAAAGCCTGTTTTTTGATGATTTACGAGTTTGGTAATATAGGTATAGCTTTTCTTAATAATCTTTGTTATGAATAAATACTTTTAAAATGAATTTATTGATTTAAAAGAAGAAGTCGTAGAATTTCGTTACGCACCGTTTAACAAGTAAAAGTCGTGCTGGCTTAAGAGTCAGGGTACAATTACATGCTGCTTTAAAATTAGAGCTCCTTAGGGACTCTTAAGCCAAATGGTTCTGCTCCCAGCGAGTTTTGTTTCGTTTAATTTAATGATAGACTGTACGATAAATTGCAACGAAAAATATATATGTTTTAATTGTTAAGTAAATGTCGTAGAGCATGGAGATTAAAAAAAACCGGCCAAGTGCGAGTCGGACTCACGCACGAAGGGTTCCGTACCATTATCAATAAAAATATTTATTTTATTTTGTTTTTAGTATTTGTTGTTATAGCGGCAACAGAAATACATCATCTGTGAAAATTTCAACTGGAACTATCACGGTATCAGTGAGATACAGCCTGGTGACAGACAGACGGACGGACGGACGGACGGACGGACGGACAGCGGAGTTTTAGTAATAGGGTCCCGTTTTACTCTTTGAGTACGGAACCCTAAAAAAATCATGTCACAATACCGCGCACAATACATTATCTACACCGACTTGTCAAAATTAATTGATTAAGAGGAAGCGCGGCGAGCGAGCCTTTTGAAAAATTTGTATTTGTAAAACCTATTTCCGTCGCGTTTCGCACGAATTAGGAGGGGTGCCTCTGTATATGTGTGCGTAAATTATCAATGAGTGCGAGCGAGGCCCCCAGTTTTCTAATTTTGAAATTTGAAGGCAATCAGAAATGTCACGCCATACATTCGTCCCTTTCATTTTACTCCTGACGTCATTGAGCCTTGATTTGTTTAAGGAAATCGCTTGTTATAACAATTTAGATTTTCCTTTTTACCAATAGAGTTAATTGTGACTGATGAGTACATATTCAGTGAACGTGATGGGTCGTAGTCTATCGTTGTTAATTTTAAGCACTACAAAACAGAGTCTTTACATGAAAGCAGAGAAAAATAAATGAGCAGGTAATAAATGTTGGTGTGTTTAAATCTTGCAAGTAAAATTTTTGGTCCGTCCATTTGGGCTGAAATTTGGCATACAACTGTAACTTGGATAAAAATGAGATGATTTAGCCCAAGGGTTTCCATAGGAACTGTAATCAAAAGGAATGCAACTCCTTTTTTAAATTGTATCTTCGTGTATATGAAAAGGCAAAGCCAAATACAGCCTAGAATAAAAGCTTGTCTCAATCATTTCTGTAACAATAATAAAGAAAATTATGTTTTATTAATTTGACTACTCTGGTTTAAGCTGTGACTTGACTGTAGAACAAATCTGACGCATCATCTCAATGGCAGTACGTGTAAGTGGCCAGTACTCGCATACAAGTGGTGATATAATACCTTTTAATAAATAGGTTTAATACGAAGGATAAGTATATAAATTATAAATAAATATGTGTACTACATCCAGTTAGTAATCTCAATGGTATAAGATGCATAGGTCATTGCAGATACCTATGGTTCATATATATGGCTTAGACTATCAGACACAAATTGTTTAGATATTTTTGTCCCCTGTTTTGTTTACATGGATAGGTATGTACGAATAACCTTTCGCAATCACTACATTTCATTATCAACTGTATCGTTCGTCCGAATTTTCATTTCGGCATAAAGCCAATTACTTATCTCAAAAACCCGAATGCTTTTAATTATTTTTTGTACTCGACGATTAAAATATGTGTATTAAGATTTCATAGAGAATACTGCAACGTCACTCTTTTCATAGTTGTAGTCCATGTTACTGTCGAAACAATCGAAATAACTACTTTTCGATACGCTCCAGACAACTAAAATAAATTCGACCAATCACGTGGCTGCTTTACTGAACTGTAATGAATTGGACCAATAGAATCGCTTTGATGTCGTACGCTCGTTGATGTCTTTTAAGATATCAACAAGCGTACGAGCGATGAGCTGCACTTCGTTTCAACAGTATCGAGTTTGTTTAATTAGTTCAGTTGACTCGTAGAAAATTAATTTTAATAAACTCGTACAAAAAGTATTGTTCACAATAGTGTTATAATCAAGCTTTTTAATCTCGTACCTTACTTAGGCCACTCAGCAAGCTTCGTGGCCTAAACACGGTACTCGACTAAAAAGCTCTCTATTATAACACGATTGTGAAAAATACTATTTAATACTTACCTATCGCGTAGAACCCACTAGGTTAGGTTAGGTTTGTTTTATTATCATCCTGAAAATATCATGGCTTCAGAGAAAAACGGCTTTTAGGAAAAATGAATTAAAACAAACGATACAGTTGGGAAACCGTTTTCTATGATTCAGATAGGTAAAGATATGTACGACAAACATGTGTACCTACAGATATTTGTAGGTGCGTGTTTGTCTACCCACATATACGTTTGTCTCCCATGGATGTAATGATACCTAAATGATCACATGTTTAGATTTTTCTGATCAAATTGTCGGATGGATATTTTTACCTTACAGATAGTACATATTATTATTGACCTTGACTGTAATCAGTACAAAAATAAACTCTTCTAAACGAATTAAAATGTAAGCTCGTACAGGGTAAAATGAGGAAGTTTTTACACAACTATGCCCAACTAGTTTAAACGATTAAAATTTTAAGCTCCCGGTTTATGTTATTGATTATGACCGCAATTTACCTACGAGTTAAAGACGTTACAAGTTAAAATGTCGATTTCGACAAACAACCCTAGTTTATCGATGTGCTCAATTATCGACTAAGGCACATTACTTTTCTAACCGTGTATGTATTAGTCTAAACCCCCCCTCCCTCATATTCTTCCGTATAGAACACGAAAGGGACAACTACAGGTCGGGCCGATATGATCTACAAAAAACTGGCGAAAACGAGGTTTTGTAGTACCCTATTTTCTCTTCCAATTTAGGACCAATTTTAGTTTTTCTTTCACTTTTATTATAAAAAGAGCTTTGGCTATGTATTTAAGTTTTCTGTTTTTCTTTTGCATTCGTTAAATTTGTTTACTGAGCGTTTGTTTATGGCGCCGAAAAGCAGCGAATTTCGTAGTTTTTAAAGGTCTCTAATTATTAAAATAAACAAATAATTAGGTAAAACAAAACATAGGGACATGCCAGAGATCAGTATATATTGTATAAATACAAAATATTTGCTCTTTTGTTATTATCCAGGGAGGAAACGGGGGATTACGTTTGTATGGAGAAATGGCCACCCACGCATCGTCTTAAAACCTCTTTAACGAAACTTGTAGGTATACGGGGCGGGCTCTGTAACAGGAGCAAATATTCAAAAGGACGCTTCCTTATAGCATCTGCGATAAACCCTTGTCTCATTTGCTTTAAAAAAAAATCGGAGAATTTTCGATCTAAAGTTATGACCTCAGAAAAATCACAAAGGCGTTTGCGACTCTTATTTGATTAGAGAATTCGTTGAGTTTACAGCTTAAGACAAATGCAGGTCGCTCAATCTGAACACAACGCATCCTGAGCAGCTCTAGTGACCTTACTCACACACACACAACATACTTACTCACTGAGCAAGTGTTGTGTGTTATCATGACTGCGGTCTTCTGTAAGGTAGGTACACCAGAACTACGTCCCCGGCCCCGCTATTCTGTAATTAATTTCAAGCTCACCTTAACGCTCACCCACAAATATATCTTGACGCCGCGATTCATAGTAACTAAGCGTAAGCAGACGTCTAGTTTTGTTAGGCGTGACGGGTGGGGTGAGACGCATTGTGCGTCAAGATATATTTGTGGGTGAACGGTGAGGTGACGTTAAAACAAGTTACAGAATAGAGGGGCAGTTGGGCTGCTCCGAATATGAGCGAGACGACATTCAGTCAGTTATGCCTTAATGTCATATCCTACTTATCCTACTAATATTATAATGCGAAAGTTTGGATGTTTTTTACTCAATCACGCTTAAACGGCTGAACAGAATTGGATGAAATTTTGCACGAAAACAGTTTATAGGCTGGATTAAAATAAAGAATAGTTTTTTCAACACACCTGCTCGTAAAGTAGGTCTTATTACAGCGTATTTACACTGATAATGCAGAATATTACCCATGCCGTGCCTTTTACATTACATTATCGCACTAGTGCCTTTTCATTACATATCTTTTTAAATATTAGCAAAATAATGCAGAATATTACCCATGCCGTGACTTTTACATTACATTATCGCACTAGTGCCTTTTCATTACATATCTTTTAACATTTTAATTTTTTATTTTTTTTATTTTTTTCCTCGCAAATGTGTTGAAAAACGTCGTATGAGACACGTGAGCATTGGTCATTACACTTCTCGTCTCCATTAAGCCTTCGCCTTCGGCTCAGGCTTAAAAACCGACTCGAGTGTAATGACCAACTTAGCACACTTCTATCATAATGTACTATTATCCCGGATCACGCAGACGCAGTTGCGGGCGGCAGCTAGTCGCTCATATACGTCTAAATGAATATTATTTTATATCTTCTTTGTATACCTCTTTTAAGTTTTGTGTGAATGATATGCCATAAGGAAGGAAAGCTAAATCTAAGTTATCTAGGTAGTAATCTAATAAAATATAGTCATCCATTGGTCACCACTTCACCAGCTCTCTCCCGCCACGGGCGACATTGTTAGCGGGGTCGGGGGTTCACCTTGCTGTCCGGTGTCATTATATAGGTACACGTGACCATTATGTTTACGTGCATGACCACTTAATATCTAAGTATACAAGGTGCTCAAGAGGAATCCAAATAATTTCACCATCGTGTTCCTGACCATATTTAGAACAATAATAAATGTTGCCACATCGCCCTAAAGCACATTTTTAATGGACAAACAAAAATTAATTAAGTATGAATAAAAAAAAACGTGGGTAGGTTTATGTAATATTTATTATTAGGTCTTACGATCTAAAGAATACGCTGGTAATATATAATCTAAGGGTGCTAATAATTTACTTTAAAAACAAAGTTTAAACCGACTTCAATTCAGTACTTCACCAAGCCACATGGTAGGTACATGAAAATTTCCTTTCCAATTTACCACGTGAATAGCTTTCCGAGGGCAAATGTGTTGATTATTACAGAAAAAACTCCAAGTCGCTATATGTGGGCTGATAATATTTGAGGAGTTGCGTCGATTCCTCAATGATCTCATAATTAACACTTCATTAGTTGCTACTTCAACGGAATCATGTCAGAATCTTTGACGTACTTTACATCTTTGAGGAGTCCCAT
The DNA here is from genome assembly GCA_963854355.1 of Epinotia brunnichana. Lineage (NCBI taxonomy): Eukaryota > Metazoa > Arthropoda > Insecta > Lepidoptera > Tortricidae > Epinotia > Epinotia brunnichana. Next base: position 19,296,122 of record OY977936.1, on the reverse strand, counting down.
AAGTCATCTGTGGTCTTCATCATCAGTTCCACTTAACCAAAATTGCGATTTCCGAATTACCCTCGGTTACACGAGTTATGATATAAAATATCAAAATCACTACACGCGTGCCTATCAAATTTGAGGGTTGCCCTCAATTTCCCTCCAATCATCAGATCCTAAATTGGTGACAATGGGACCACCTCAGGAGTATACTCTTTCGAATAAAAAAATAATTTTGGAAATCGGTCCACAATTGACGGAGAAATCGGCGAACATACATTAAAAAAAAACATACAGTGGAATGTATAACCTCCTCCTTTTTTGAAGTCGGTTAAAAAGGTTAAAAGTATGTATGATGAAGAAGTAATTTTAAAGTTTGTGAGTTGAATAGCGAAGCGGTCTTGATAAATGTATTTCCGTAATTATATTTTTTCTATGTGTTAGTGGACATAAAATACTAATAGTTAATAGTTGCTTAATCACACCGTGAATTCTTGGAACCGAGAAAGGAATTCAACCTAGGACTCTATTCAACTGAACGGATTGAATTGTCGTATTAATAGTCGAATCAGTAACTTTCTAAGATACGTCAAAAACGCTCTTCGTATGCAAATACAGGCTAGTGAAGTCACAATTTTCCATTGTCAAATATCGTGCATTTTTAAATCTTTATGTAGTTCTTTCAAATAGCAAAAAACATTAAAATGCAATACCATTTTAGAGATAAATCAAGGACAGAGTCTCTCTATTAACTCATATTTGAGTCATGTCACTACGAGCGATTTCCGCTACGAAGCGGCAAAATGCTCCTACGCGCTACGACGTATCACACGTTGCGTTGCTGGGCCTCGAATTTCAAAGAAGTTAAAATTAAAACGCAGCTTTTTAAGCAAGATGCGTGTGAAAACGAGCTCGCGAAATAGGTATTAAACTGATTTAATTTATGTCGAATAGAGGCCTCATGACGGAAGCATAAGTAAATGCTAATGCATGATTAGGTATATTGCATGGAGTGGCATTTACGATTGCATTACGGGTTGATTACATGCATTTCTGTCCTTTCAGAAGTCATCTTACAATATGTTTGATTAATGTACTTATTCACTCACTTAAAGGGCAGAGGGCGTAAGGAGCAAAATGAGTTGCTTGTTCAATTTTGCATAGTAAACTACACAGCATCACTTAGTTGTAACAATACACAAAGTTGTTGTGGTAAAATCGTAGATAAAACACGCCAATATATCCGGGATATAAAGTCGAGGATAAAATGGGTTTCAGGCATCATAACACTTTGCATTTCACTTCAATTTAGAGTAAATGAAACAGAAAAATTGTGTCATTTAGATTATGTTATCATATTGAAACTGGGGTATCTCGACCGACACCTCGTTTGGTCAGTCGCGCGACCGGGTGACGTGTTGTCGCGTTCGACGGATTTTATTTTACTTCACTTCTAAGTTAAGAACATAGAAAGTAAACAATTAATTTTTGACTATCACCCATTTCTATTAGTCGCCAAAACCCGCAACAAAACCAATTGCTTAGTAGAAACTCTTTGTTGTATGTCGATATACCTTGATATACCCAACGTTTACCACTGATTCCTTAAGCGAACTATTATAAGTCAGACCTCTAATTACGCGTAAATATTACGTATTTTGGGGTCAAATTATACCAGAACCGACTGGTGAGGTGAATCAACCCGTCTTGTAAATCGCAAAGCAGCCAGTCCGAGGCCGCCACACAAAGCGTCGTAAAGATATCGGACTGAATTTATCAAGATTTTTATTTGAATGCCTTTACTTTGTTAATTGTTAATTAGACCGTTAATTTGTTAGCTTTCAATTAACCCGTGAATTATGTGTTTGTGATGATAATTAACTGTATAAGGTAAATGTCCAAGTGCTCGACACTGTTTGTCTAATAACCTCCACTTTAGTTCGTAGCAATAGAGATGCAAACAGGGTGTCAATAATTGGAATTTGCATGTCAAATATTGGGACGTTTACCTTATTTGTCTTATAAACCTCTTTGATAGGTTTTTAATTACGCTATTTAACGCGGTTACATAATGTTCTTGGATTACGTGGTGCCGTACTGTATTGAGTGGTGTCAATTGTCGTGACCTATACTCGTAGCGACACAGGTATAGTGACATAGATTACGGTAAAACTTAATTAATTTGGTTTCGATATCTACCTGCCGAGAGCATTAGTAATTTTATTACCTATAAAACTCGATGACTTGATTCGGAAGGGACGAAGTAAAAAACACGTTTCATACGGGAGAAAATGTATAAAATTCTCAAGAGAGCGTCATAAAATGGCGTATAATGCAGGAAATCATATTGTATTTATTTAGTGATTGTATTAAGCGGTGCATGATCGTATTGTGCGTAATACTTTAATGCTCATATTTACTCTTATCAAGGGCGATGGCAAACATAATAACGAGCTTTAAACGAAAACTTTCTATCCTATGCAAGCACATACTATTCGGAATTTAGCTACATAAACTAAACACTTGACTCCCGCGCTTCAGTACACGATATTTAAAATATTACTTTACATGGGTCTATACGGGTCATCTGAAGACCACAGCAGCCGTAGCAATACGTGTCGTGTCGTAAAAAACGGTATTAATTGCACAGTAGGATGATGCTAGGGCTCATTAAAATAGTGTCAATGAGGTTGGGGGTTCATCATCACCTTCCAACACATCAGCCCCGTTATTCTGTAACTGGTTTTATTCTCACCTCACAAATACGTTTTGTCGCCGCGATTCGTAGTAACTAACCGTATGTAGAGGTCTAATAGATTCGTTAGGCGTGACGGGTGAGGTGAGGCGCATTCGCGCGTTCCGAATAACAGCCCAGCAATCGATTCACAATTTATCTCTATTTACCTCGCCAATCAACCTATTACTTGACCCCGAGATCCGTAACAATTGCGCGTATTCGGAGGTCAGATACAATATACTAGTTCATCTCAGACGAATTGGTGGTAAGCAAGATATTACATTTGAGACACGCCCTTAATCATTCAAATTTGATTTCAATAAGTTTCGCGTGCTCTTTGAAGTGAAATTAGAATGTGTAATGAATGTCTTGAATCGACCCCCAGGCCAGGATGCAAGCGAAGGGTCTTCACGATCCGCCCCGCCGTGGCGATGCGCCGGCGCTGATCCGCGCAGTCTCCGAGCGCGCCGCAACGCGAGCGCATCTTCGCGAGTGTTATCTTGTTGGTTTGTGCTCTTTCAAGCTTTTAATACTTGCGATTTTATTAAGCTTCTCTGTGTTTTGATATTGTGGTATACTATGGTCATACAATGACTTAGAAGTTGCTTGATGTTTGTATTAGAAATCACGTAGAATTTAGATAAAGCTCCGCTGTCCACCTTTACTTCGAAGTGTATCTTTATTTTACCAATATGAAAAGTTTACTTAGAAACTAGGTGATACTAAATTTTAACAAGGGCGAATACAAAAAATAATGTATAAGGGATGAAATGAAAACAAGGGTTTGCAATTTTATCTACGAAACCCTAAAAAGTCTGTAAGATTGCAATAACTAAATTCAAATTGATCGAGCAATATAAAGTTTAGTTCCTTTCCCTATTAAACTTTAACATACTTTTTGGTTAGTAGCTCTAACCATTCCTAACTCAAACTATAAATGTCGTTCATAAATCATTCGATTGACTATTCATAAAAGATTACTGTCTAGAGTAATCATCTTTTCATGGGAAAACTCACGATCGAATCCAATTTACATTATGAAATACCACTACTTGTGTAGATTTCAAAAAATATAACCTGGATAAACTGGATTTTATATAAAACTTGAAATTATCGTAAAAAATTGGCTTCCAAATGCTATATCATTATTGCTGTCATTACAAAAAGATAATTTAAATTACTATCATTTCATTAAAAGTATACTTCTAAATAAGCTGCCAATTCGAATTAAACATAGTAAATGTTTTATTTAAGCATGCGTGTTAATTTGATGTGGCTGTTAATGTTTTTAACGAAGGCTCTATTTACGAGATGCACCGATAAGATCGCCCTCTGACCCGCTCGCACAATGCCATTTTTTTCTCAACCCCACTTTATGCTTTGTCAAATTCTTAGACAATGTCCGTTTTAAAAAAAGACTCTAATTATCTGCAATATTTGCGTAACGTGTCTTTAGCGTGGGAACGATTGTACCCAAGTAACATGATTAACCGCTAGTCAAAAATGACGCGTAACCCCTTGGTATTAGGTCGTTATTTTAATCGCTGCAAGATAGGGTATAACCTGGCGGCGTAACTCCGTTGGTTTTTGTGAGATTAGGCTCAGTGTTGTTATACAACTTGTAGGAACTGTGTTTGACACTTGACGGTTTAATTTCCCTCACGTCTGTTATTTTCAGGAGGGTAGCCAGAAGACTAAATTAGGAAAAGTTCGTTTTCATACAAATTACGAACAATTAGGCTAGGTACAGCGTTTTGAAATACTAATGTGATTAAACTTTACGTCCATGACCACCTCGGTAGACATTAGAGTCGTTTAATATACCTGCAGTTTACCTACCTACCCATCTATATGTTCTACCTTAACTTCTCTCGAGTAGAAAATACATCTTCCACTAGGTGTCTGTTTAATTTGTGACACGATTAGGTATATGAGTCAATATTTTTTACAAATCAGTAATCAAATCACTAAGTATGTGTTGCAACGTTATTCCATTTCCAAATAATTTTGTTCCGGAACTGAACTATTTAATACCTAAAGCGTGGATTTTATAATAAAGATTTGTTTATGTTCTACATATTTTTCCACTTAGTACTCGTACCAGGTTTGAAAGTACACGGACCAACAAAAGTGATTGGAGTTCCGAGTGACAGCCACTAAGTTTTGTGACAAGTTTGTGTTGAAAGCTGCTTTTATTTGGGTACGTATTCATATTAATAAGTTAGTTTTTTTAAGTTAATATTTGAAACATTATTATGTGTCAAATCAACATTTAATTTTGAAGTGTTCAATCAACGTCTAAATGCACGAGACGGCAGGTCATTTCCCTTTGTTTAAACTTTAGAGTGGATACTGACCATGAGTGGATAGTCTGGATAGACTATCCACTCATGGACTCCGTAAAAGTGCACGAAAAAAAGTCGACAAAGAATATGAGAAAAAAACTGCCCTAAGTGATAGTACCTGAGTAGTATAGTTAATAATGTTATACCCACGACGAATTTGCTTACTAAAAGTTATAGCTCATTTAGTGTAATAGACTTCACTAATATCTCTCACCCCAGTTAACCTTAAGTTAAACTATACTTAGGCCGCGGACTCGGACGCCAGCGGACACGGGACGGCGAGTAGCAGTTCATACATTTGATTGAGTTTTAATCTATAAACGCCCGCTCGTCGCCCCGCTGCTCGCTGATGTCCAGACCACGGCCTTAATTTACATTTTTTTATTATTATTTATTTATTAACCAAAGATATAAAAACTTATTCTAATACATGTCCCTGCAAAACTGTTTAAACAGTTTGCCTGCATGTAAGTCTCTTTTATTCTTAATATACATAACATAATAATAACAACGTTTTTAATCCTATTTTATACTTAAATGCTCACATATTATATATATGAGTGTGCTAACGCTTGCTTGCAAAATAAGCAAACGTTACTTTTATTTGGTTCATGTCGGATGTATTTGGGTAATAAGGTATTTAAGAAGTACGGAAGTCTTTTGGTTAAAGTACGGTCTCCAAAATAGTTATCAACCCGAGGTACTTCATACTTACCCGCGGACACCGACCTTGTGCTATGTTTGTGTTCTATCGGTATTGGGTTATGTACCCGATTGCCAATATAACTTCACAATTTAAATATTAATTCTTTATCGTTTTTTATCTCACAACATTAAAATTACTCAATCTGCTGGTCGATCACGTAATGCATTATACGCGCGTCAGGTAGATCTAAATGTCACTTTTAGTATGGAAAATTGACAGTTGAGTTGTCCTAACGTACGTTCGAAGCGTTACATGATCACCCCTATGAAATCGCCCTTCACGCTACCATAAAAATTACAAAATTCATAGTCCAATTATTATGAAACTCGTGCTAATGAAGCTTGGAATTGTGCAAACAATTGGACATAAAACGGGTTATTTGTACCAATTTACGTATTTACAATTACAAAAATGTACGGTGTATTTGTTTTTTAATTTGCTTGTTATATTTTTGTTCATTACATTTTATCGTTTTTATGTATCGGGGTGGCCAGCATCTTGTTGGATTTTTCACTTAATAAGAAGATTATAATATAAACAATTGTTTTAATTCAGATTAAGTAAGGTAAACGTCAGAGTGCTCGACGCTGTACGAGTAAATGGCATGGGCACTCTATGTCAAAGTGGCATGGCTTTAAATTGAATGAAGAAAAATCCTGTTAGTTCGAATTTAACCCATATTGCTTTGATATAAAGTGCGCATGCCATGTACTCGCACTAGTACCGCGTCGAGCGCTCGGACGTTTACCTTACACATTTTCAAACTACACTGATCTCTTTCTCTCGATGCATAAATCTAGTCTCTGGGGCCTAAAATCAGCGGCAATCAATCTAATTCAACGTATTTAATTAATAATGAGTTTTATTATGACTATTATGTGTGCAGCAAGCTGTTCTCTTATATGCAACTACGCGCCAGCGTAAGCGAGTCGGACTGATTAGAATACGTCAGTTAACACATTTGAGATTAGACCTTCATAGCAGAGTCTCAAATTGTCGTAAAGTCAGGGGTATTAATATACGTACATAAATAAGGACATAAATATCTCCTTACATATATGAATACCACTGACTGTACAACAAACATTGATAGCTTTTTAATTCACTTGGAAAAGGAAAACGCTCTCAATTCCTCTCTATTTTATTTACTCCGTGAACTGTTACGTAGATTCAGTCGAGTGCAAAAATAAGTATCGGTTTAATATTCTTTAAAATATGTACTGATACGATACCAAATACGCTGACATAAGAGCCATAAATAGGACATGTTTTTGAGGTATTTACTTGCACCCATATGTTCTCATATTATTTGACAGTACTTAGTTATTTAATTGTCAACTTTCTTAGAGATTCGATACTTAATCCGTTCATCACATCAGCATCATGACGTTCAGAAGTAGATGCGATAATTCTAACGCGAAACCGAAAGTACAATAAAACGTAGAAGACACTCGGTTCACGTTTGCATGTGTATGTGTGTGATAGTGTTAATGTGTGTGCGTCATGCTTGTTAGCTAGAGAAAATTCACTTTTCTTCGTGTTGTATATGATGTTTATAGTCTAGTGATATCTACGACTACTTGTTGTGGTGAGAGACATTGTTTCATTATTTTTGTGAAAAATTCAAAACATGAGACATAAATGTTGATGTATAGCTTTAACGAATATTATGATGTTTTAGTATCACGATTTGAATGTTGAATATTCCACTACTGTAAACAAATATCAAAACACTTAAAAAATAATGAGTCAAGCCTACAAAAATATCGTTTCATTTTTTGTTTAAAATAATGTCATTATTGAAACGGATTTTTAAAGCTAATAACAAAATTGTATTTTAAATAGGCAGTAAGTAAAATGTTAACGCTCAAAAAAATTACTTGCGCCTGCGCATTGCAACATGTTAGACATCAACGCGCGCTGCAACTCGATTTAAGAACATCTTTTTATTAGGTAGGTTAGGTGAGCTAGGATTTCCAAATCAAATTACCTTCGATATACATATATTACTAACTTTATCCGTACCTGAATCCTAAGTCCTTTTTCCAATTTCGTAGAATCGGGCCTAAATCAATCTATAATCAGGGGTTTCATCACTTATGCCTATAAGACCAAATTTTACCAAAGTCAATTGATTACTTACTCTAAGATTGAACGTCAAATTGAGATTGTAAAATAAACTATGTATTGTTAGGTAAAACTAGGATGTGCACTCAATAAAAATAAGTTAAACCAAGAAAACCGTTTTATTTTAAACTAAAGCGACGATTACAACGTTAGAAGGCAAAAATACACTTTACTTAAAGCAATTTACAAACTTTAAACGTTAAACTAAATGACGATTGCCGATTTGCTAATTGCCAATCACAAAAAAACAAAGACATGGCTCACGAGTCCCTTAGATTCTGGAGACGTCCGATCACCGCAAGCGCCACGAAGTCAGTGATGGTAGTGCGCTCGGCGCGCTCCGCTCAGGATATAGCCATAGTTCTCTCTATAGCTTCTCAAAAAAATGGGTTCTCCCTACACGGCCTCTCCTGACCGAGTGTCGTCCTCGATACCTTCAAAGTCTTCGAGTGGTGACGCTGTGATTCTCGGAGCCGGGCGTAAGTCAGCATCCTCAGATGAGTCATCTTGAGGCAACAATGGATCGGCAGCAGCAGTAGATGAAGTTGGCTGTGTAGTCTCGTCATACTCAGAGTTTTCACCTGAAAACGATAACAAAACAATACCAGATCAGAAATAGTTCGACAGCCTTGGCTACCTGCATTCAAAACTTGCACTCATTCATCATCCAATTAATTCATTCATCAATCTGATCAGATCCCACACGCATTCCTGACTCTCAAGGTAAACAGAGACGTCTCTTTTTATAAAATCGAACCCAGCTGACGATATGTTGCCAGGAGAAACTGCTGTTGTCCCTGAACATCGCGAGTTGAGCCTCAACCTGAAACATGCTTGGCGCAGACCGTATTCATACGCCAAGCTGCTTGACACGCAGACCGTATTCTTACGTGTAAGCCCACTCGACACGCAGACCGTATTCGTACGTGCGAGCTCCAACACGCAGACCATATTCGAACGTGTGGACCGTTTAACACTTGACGCAGACCGTATTCGAACGTCAAGTTACTTGACACGCAGACCGTATTCGTACGTGTGCAAGTCACCCCAACACGCAGACCGTATTCATACGTGTGGAGCTGCCGCCAATCAAACCATAGTTGATAGAGCAGCTACAGAGTGCCTAATGATAAATGCGTCATCATCATCATCATCATCAACATATCAGCCGAAAGACGTCCACTGCTGGACATATGCCTCCCCCAAAGAGTGCCACAACGACCGGTCCTGCGCCACCCGCATCCAGCGGACTTCAGCGACCTTTTTTTCATCAGTCCACCTCGTGGGGGCCTATCCACACCGCGCCTTCCGGTACGTGGTAGCCACTTGAGAGCCTTTTCGCCCCAACGGCCATCGGTTCTACGTGCAATTTAAACAAATGCGTCACAAAGACATTACTTACTTTCAAAAAAAAGCGGCACACGTATCATGACACCACTCGCCTCGCCACGGCACCATATGTTGAGCCGCAGCCTGCGTCATCTTGCCATAGCCACCGCCAAGCAGGCGAAGTGTGTAGCGTCCACTCGGTAGTACCGCGACCACCTTGTAAGGGCCACGCATTCCGGAATCGAGCTTTCCTGTTGACTGAGAAAACTTAATGACGAACACCAAGTCGTTAAGGTTGAATTGACGAGGTAGATGACGTTGTTGGTTGACTTGCTCGTCTTGCTTGTTCTGATTCCTCTTCAACAGAAGTCGTACCCTGCTCCTGGTGATTTCGCGTAGGGCTTCCCGGTTAGGAGAGCCCCCTTCAATAGCCACGTCACGCACCAAAGCGCGAATAGCAGGAGTTGTTGCTTCAGTGCCTATTAGGAGATTCATCGGGGAAGTTTGCGTTGTTTTGTTATGTTCAACACTAGCTGTAACTTCCACAGCGTATCTGACCAGGACGCGTTTTTGTAGTTTGCTTGTATGCGTAAAATATTAAGAACAGTTCGCATATAGCGTTCGGCCTGGCCGTTAGCGTGATGCATTTCCGGCGTGATATAGTGGAGATTGCAACCAAGTTCTTTTATCCATGTTACAAAATCGTTAGACTCAAACATGCGACCTTTGTCCGTAACCATTAGCTTAGGCACCCCGAATATAGAAATAGCTTGGGTGACAACACGTTTCAGTTCACTAGCGTCTTGTTTGTAAATGGGGTACAAAATAGTGAACTTTGTAAACGAGTCTACAATAAGGAGAATGAATTTGTAGCCTTCTGAGACCGGCAAGGGGCCTAGGGCATCAGCGTGAACGGTGTGTAACGGAGTGTCGGGTTTCTCCCATGAAGTTATGTTCTGTAAAGGAGCGCGGGGTACCCTTTTTTTGAGAAATACATATGAGACAGTGGGTCACGTATTTACTGACAAACTGTTTGAGACCTGGGTCAATTTGTAAAAGAACAGCCCCATATCCAATACTGCTCGCATCTGTATGGACTTGTGTGGGAAGTTCCCGGTTAAAAATTACAAGAACGGGCTCGTTAGTTAGTATTTTGATGAGATCTTGGCGGATAGCTTCGCACTCAGAGGTCCAATTAAATTTGACATTTTTACGGGTCAGATGAGCAATGGGAGCAGTTTTGGATGCATAATCTTTTATGTAGCGCCTAAAGTATCCCGCCAAACCTAGTAATTGCCTAACCTGCTTAACATTCTCTGGGGGCATAGTGTTAGCTAAAGCTTCGACTTTTCTTGGGCTCGGTCTGACCTGACCCTGAGATATTACTCGGCCCAAGTACTCTACTTCATTTACAAGAAAAGAACATTTACGTAAGTTGATCGAAAAGCCGGCTGCAGTAAGTGTCCCTAGAACCTTGTCTAACAGTGCGATTCCCTCATTTACTGAATTACTCAAAAGGAGTACGTCATCGACATACACTAGAACATTCCCCTCGTTTATATGATCACGCAAAGTATCGTTAATTATACGCTGGTACACGATAGGCGAATTGGCTAATCCGTACGGCATTTTGATATATTCGAAATGATCTTCTGGGGTTACAAAACCAGTAAGGTGGATACATTCCTCCTTGAGACGAATTTGATGGAAGCCTGTAGCCATGTCAAGGCTAGAGAAAAACTTACTACCGCCTAACCTATCGATATGGTCGTCTATGAGTGGGAGAGGGTATCGGTCTTTAACTGTGATGCGATTAAGTGCTCGGTAGTCTACACAGAGCCTATCTGAGCCGTCACGCTTCTTTACAAGTAATATTGGACTTGCGAATTCAGACTTAGAACGCCTAATAACCCTTTTGTCTAATAGGTCATTAGTAATATCCCGGACCTTGAGTTTCTCTTGATACGAAAGCTTGTATGGTCGATATACCACCGGTGTGGACTTGGTAAGCCTTATTTCCATCTCGCCTGTTCGAACAGTTGTTGCGGCAGTGCCCGATATTAAAAAGTTAGAGAACTTGTTAATGACCGTCATAAGGCTTGCCAAATCTTCACTCTGAAGGGGCGTATTTATTTTCGAGTCATCGTCTAACTGAATGGTATTGACGCGGGCAAAAACGGTGTCAGTGTGCGTGAGATATTGCTTGTCTTTGGTTCGAATATAAGTTATTCCATCGCGATTCAGTACATCAGTGCCTATTATAACAGGCGCGTTCATGTATTGCGAGGGCACGACTAACAATTCTACTTCAACGGATATGTCACTGAATTCACCGAGTAGTGTGACATAAGAGGTAGTGATGATTTCTTTGTCGCTTATTCCTTTCAACACACAACGTCTTGGTTTACGCTGGCAAGTTATGTATCTAAGAACATTCGAGGAAATCAAGGACACATCAAGGGCACCGCTATCAATGAGTACATCGACTGGCACTCCATTTATTACTGCGGTAGTTATGTCGTTGTTTTGACAGGAATTCGGCCGGTGAGAACAAAAATTTATATTACGCTGATTTCGCTGTTCTGACCGCAACTTCGCAAAGCATATGTCCTCGGTGTGTCCGTGTTACCTACAAAATGTGCATGAAATGGTAGGGCCTGGTTGTGTGTCAGAAGAATTAGTGAAAGATTTTTGACGTTTACAATCGCGACTGATGTGTCCACGTTGGTTACAATTAAAACATTTCTGACCCGCACTGACAATAGGTTTTGTTTGAAATCGTTTTCGATTGTTACCTGTATTGTCTCGCTTTGGTAACTTAGGCTTCGTATAAATTGATAAAAATGAAACTATGTTTTCGGGTGTAAGATGCGCATTAGCTGCGGCTGCACGAACTTGGGGGCTATCTATGCCGCGAATAACAATTAAGGTCCTCAGTTCATCACTCAGGCCTTGAACAATTCTCAAACGTAATAGCGTACGCCGCGCATACTCCGCAAAAGTCGAATATTTATCAGACGTGGCGTTCATGGCGTCAAAAAGAATATGAGCGTAGTCTAGCTTATTAGGGCAGAGAGATTTAAACTCCCGTTTGAAATTTGACCACGTCCTATCATTGGTGACCCACTCGCTTAACCAAACTTTAGCATCACCCTTTAAACATGAAGCCACGCGTGATAAGCACTCGTGATCGTTCCAATTGTTAGCGGTTCTGGCGCGATCTACTTCTTCGCACCATGCTTCGATGTCATGCAACGACGGGTCAAAATTTGACACGTAATAATGATGTGACCTCACGGGTTGCACTGATTGAATAGCTTGCATCAAAGCATGAGCAAGAGTAGATGCCTCAGAGCGCGGCTCACGGGATTCCAAAGAGTTCTGACGAGGAACCGCGAAATTAGGCATGACTGGTGTACTAGCTGTGGATACACGTTCCGCGAGCTCACGAGTCTCCCTATTGTTTGAGATATTACGCGAAATACGTCGTGGCTCGCCACGTAAACTACTTCGCGAACGGTCGCGCCGAGGGATTCGGGAAACATTATGCGAATGACTACGTCTAGCCCTGCTATTCGAGCGACGTGTTGTCCTACTACGCGACCGACGTCTATTCCTACCATGCGAACGTCGCCTATTCCTACTTCGTGAACGGCGTTCTTCGGTACTCCACGAATCATTTCGATCTGGAACACGTGAGCCATTCCGTGGATCACGCCCTCCATCACTCGAGCTACGTCGCGATTCGACACTACTGGAACCACTAGATTTACTACGCAAAACCCGCCTATTCCGAAAATGATGTCGTTTGCGAATGCGCGACCTACCTCGAGTGTGTGGTCGTTCACGGCTACGTGTTCTGCTACGCATTATTACGAAGTTCACTTCACAAAATAAATTCACACAAATAAAGAATGCGAATGAAAACAAAAGTAGTAACAAGCAATCAGCAAAAGGGACGAGCAATCACTATTATTCAAAAACACAAACGGTAACGGTTTTCTTAATTCGAAACTTAGCTAAAGATCTCTTTACGTGGGCTATAATCAGTCCTTTATCCAACTTCTGATGTTAGGTAAAACTAGGATGTGCACTCAATAAAAATAAGTTAAACCAAGAAAACCGTTTTATTTTAAACTAAAGCGACGATTACAACGTTAGAAGGCAAAAATACACTTTACTTAAAGCAATTTACAAACTTTAAACGTTAAACTAAATGACGATTGCCGATTTGCTAATTGCCAATCACAAAAAAACAAAGATATGGCTCACGAGTCCCTTAGATTCTGGAGACGTCCGATCACCGCAAGCGCCACGAAGTCAGTGATGGTAGTGCGCTCGGCGCGCTCCGCTCAGGATATAGCCATAGTTCTCTCTATAGCTTCTCAAAAAAATGGGTTCTCCCTACAGTATATTCTCGTTTAGTTGGTTCAGGTCTGAAAAAGTAAAATTGTAGATGTAACCATATCAAAGAAAGGCAGAATGTAGAACACGTTGGAAATTACTCTACCTACCGCTCTCTAGCTCTTAAATGGGTTGTTTTCAAATGAACTGTACCCTAGTTAAGGTAAAATTAAGACACTTTAACTTTGTCATGTGAGTAACGAAAATTAGCCGTATGAATGAATGTATGGCTAATCTTCGTTACTCACATGACAAAGTTACCGTTTCTTAATTTTACCTTAACTAGGGTACAGTTTATTTAAAAACAACCCAAATAAGAAGAAGAACCATATCAAAAATGAACGCCATGAACTCACTTCGATACTTGAACGGATATTTTACACAATTTAATTATATCTCAATCTAATACGGGAGATCCTTGTGACTTGTAGTTTTTATTTAATTAAAGTGTTTATTTAGAGTTTTCATGATAAATAAATCGTCATCGCAATGCAACCTTGAGTGGACTGCAATCTTTCGGTGAAGGTACAAAGGTGGAAGCGTAAACAACTTTAACATTAAGTTTCCTCATTCTGATCATACAAATAATTTAAGATACATTTATAATTTGACTAGGTAACCATAACTGACATAACCATGTCCACCGAATAGTTTTCCTCGACATAAGTAAATTATAAGAAACATGGGCTACTGAATGTGACATATGTAATACGTAGTAAGAGCATTCCCAAATACACATACCTGTGACAAGTACGTTGCGTATGTTGCATTTTCTAGTAAAGGATTTAACTATTGGCAACACCAATAATTTGAACAAACGATCACATAGCTGCTTCATTTAACAAATTGATTCAGCGCAGTATAACAATAAATCAAATTAACTCCCGACAAAAGGAAAATCAATTTAAATACTATTACTAAAGCGAATTTGCTATTGGGCAAGCTACTTACTCTCAATCGCAAAGCTACGTGGAGGTGTGAGCCGAAGAATTTGATTGCTTAAGCGCCTTGTAAAAAATGGCTGCAGATAGTTTAATAAATAGCCTCAAATAAAGAAATATGAGGTGGCAACTATCACGCTTTAAGCAGGTATTTCTAAAGTTTAACAAACTTGATTAATAATGAGATAGTCGACACTCAATTCGGGCTTTATCGAATAAAAACTTGATAAATTCTAATGAATGCAAGTTTCTTGTTAATTGTTCGTAATTTCGTAAGAATTGTTACATTTTACAAGTCAAACCCCTAGAAAAAAGAAACTGAACATCGACTTATAAAGATCCTGATCACAAAGTTAGTTCCAAAAAGACAAAATTGAAATGAACGCTTAGTCTCCCAAAAAAGAAAACTTAAGACAGTATTTACCGAATTTACCACGTACCGGAAGGCGAGGCGTTGGTAGGCCTCCCACAAGGTGGACTGATGACCTGGTAAAGGTCGCGGGAGTCCGCTGGATGCGGGTGGCGCAGGACCGGTCACTTTGGAACTCGTTGGCCTATGTCCAGCAGTGGACGTCTTTCAGCTGATATGATGATGATGATGATGAAGACAGTATTTTGCTCATTAGTGTTTAATTTTCTTTACACATTATTGTCATTTTATGAAACCATAAATTCAACGTGACGATAACCATTTATTAACATAATTATTATAGACGTACCGCCATTAACTTAACCTTTAGTATAATATAGCACGCACAAGTCAGTAATCCCGCCGATCATACAATAATGCGTCGCATGAAAGGCCTATTATTGCGCTGCGCGGGCGCTGACGGCGGACATTGAATGCGATTCGACACGATGAGAGTGCGGCGAAATGATTGTGGCTTCCATGCGTGATGCAAGTGAAGGCGGAATTGAAGCTTTTTCGATATCCATAATTTTATTTACCACTAGCTGTTGCCCGCGACTTCGTCCGCGTAGAACTTTTTATCGTCTTAGAAAATGATTTCTCTCAATACAAAATTTGAACCCTCTTTTAGGGGATAATTAAAAAAAAGTTGATGTTCATTTTCTAGTTTGTGAACAAACAGTCTAAAACCAAAGTTAAAAATCTCATACTTTAAAAATGCCTTGAAATACTCAAACTTTGAACGAATTTTAACACTCTTAGGGGATGAATTTGGAAAAACTCTGAAATCAGTTTTGTAGTCTTTTAACGTACAGAATAAGACCGAAGTTAAAAATCTCTTACTCACACTTTAAAATTTTATTGCTCGCCATTTAAAATATGAACCCCCTTTTAAACCCCCTTAGAGGTTGAATTTTTCTAATCGCTGAAAGAATTTTTTTCGTAAACTTTTAAGTCTCTAGCTCAAAAAAAGTGTTGCCCATACAAAGCTTTCTTAACCCCCTTAGGGGTGGAATTTTCTAAAACTCTGAAAGTACTTTATTATTAATTTTAATAAGTAAAATTTCGAATAGTTTTAAGTCTAGTAAAAAAAAAAGTTTTTCCCACACAACACTGGCTACCCTTCTTAAGGATCTTAAGGATCCCCTTAGGGATGGAGTTTTCTTAAACGCTGAAAGTTCTTTTTTAGTATTCTAATAAGTAATCTTTTTGCAAAGTTTTAAGTCTAACTCAAAAAAAAGTGTTGCCCATGCAAAGCTTGCTCTCCTTTTTAACCCTATTAGGGGTGGAATTTTCTAAAACGATTTGTGTTCTTTTTTTGTATTTTAATAAGTAATCTTTCTACAAAGTTTCAAGTCTCTAACTCAAAAACATAAAATTTCCCTGATAAAAACTTTGCACCCCTTATTATCCCCCTTAAGGATAGATTTTTTCAAAACGCTGAAAGTCTTTTTTTTTGTATTTTTATAAGTAATCTTTCTACAAAGTTTTAAGTGTCTAGCTCAGAAAAAGTGTTCCCCATACAAACCTTGCACGCTTTTTTAACCCCCTTAGGGAATGATTTTTGTAAAACGCCGAATGTAGTATTTTTCATGTTCTAATAAGTAATTTTTCGTCAAAATTTTAAGTCTCTATTAAAAAAAAATATGTTTTTCCCATACAAACTTTGCACCCTATTTTACCCCCTTAGGGGTGAAATTTTCCAAAACGCTGCAAGTACTTTCTTTGTATTTAAATAATCTTTCTACAAAGTTTTAGGACTCTAGCTAAAAAAAATAGTTTCCCACATACAAACTTTGCACCCCTATTTTAGCCCCCTTTTTTAGGGGTAGAATTTTCTAAAACGCTGAAAGTACTTAATTTGTATTCTGATGACTAATCTTTCTACAAAGTTTTAAGTCTCTATTTAAAAAAAATATTGTTTCCCCCATACAAAATTTGCACCCCTATTTTACCCCCTTAGGGGAAGATTTTTTTAAAACACTGAATCTAGGTACTTTATTTGTATTCGAATGAATAATTTTTCTACAAAGTTTTAAGTCTCTATTTAAAAAAAAGTAGTTTTTCCCATACAAACTTTGAAAGAAAGAAAGAAAGAAAGAAAACATTTATTCGTGGACAAAACAATGGGTGTAAAAAACAAAACACAGAACGTAAAAAAAAAAATACATGGTCCACGAAAAGGCCCCGACTCAGCATGGTGCTAACCTAGAAGGCCAGCGCTGGTCTTCCGTCGGAGCCTTTACCTGAGTTACCTCCTGGAAGGCAACACAAAACAAATACCTACGCTAAACACAATATATCTTAAAACTATTACAAATCCGACGCCAGAGTGGCACGGCAAATTGCATCGTGTGAACGCGTCGGCAAACTGTGTGTCAGTGTCACTGTCAACTTGACAGACCGAACGCAACTTTTATTTCAGATAGTGAATACTCCTTTGCACTCTATTTTACCCCTTTAGGGGTAGAATTTTCTAAAACCCTGAAAGTTCTTTATTTGTATTCTAATGACTGATCTTTCTACAAAGTTTTAAGTCTCTATTTAAAAAAAAAATGTTTCCCCCATACAAACCTTGCACCCCTATTTTACCCCCGTAGGGGTGGAATTTTCCAAAACGCTGAAAGTGTTTCATTTGTATTCTAATAACTAATTTTTCTACAAAGTTTAAGTCTATAGCTCAAAAAAAAAGGTTCTCCCATACAAACTTTGCACCCCCATATTACCCCCTTAGGGGTAGAATTTTCAAAAATTCCTTTTCATCCTTAGCCCACGTTATAAAAGCAACATACTGTGCAAAAATCAACTCTCTAAGATTAGTAGTTTCGGCTGTGCGTTGATGAGTGAGTGAGTGAGTGAGTGAGTGATTGAGTGAATAAGTCAGTCAGGACATAGGCATTTATTATGTATAAATAAATAGAAGATAATGAAACTCCCATTCAAATATCTCAAAAAATTATGAAGCTACATCCGTTTTAATGTCGCTTGTTAGAGTGAGAAAACGATGAGGGACTGTGACGTCAATATACTCGAGCGTCATAGTAAAAAACAATCGTTTCATATGAAGGTGCGTTTTGCGGAAAAGGGACAGAACATACCTCTTAAAACTTTGGACTCTTATAACTTAATCATTACCTATATAACCTCTTGCTTTGTTTTTTTCTCCATTTGACTATATTTATTTTAAATTATTTTTCGAGAAAATACATTATGATTATTTACCATATTTTCGATTCCTGAGCTATAACCACGAACTTCGGAATTCGAAAATATTCGGGTATCTCTATTTCTATCGCACTAACCATACTCGAGTGACAGGGATGCAAATATATAGTAATAGTAATATAGTAATAAATCTTTATTGTTCAAAAACATAAGTTTGTTACAACTGGAGCCTTGGAGACTGCGTTAGTTTACACTGTGTTGCAGCCCCCAGTGGTTGCCCGTAAACATGAACAGAAAGTTGTTAAGAACAACTGACTTAAGTACTAATAAAATATATTAAAAAGTAAAAAAGTAATAATATTTGGATTACTGTTAAGTTAGGCTATTGTTAGGTTAGGTTACTGTTACTTACATTATATTTAAAGAATACATATGTTAGGTCTGTATTAACTCAAACAATTTTTTTTAAATTATGAACATTGAGTATCGATTTTCGTGGTAGCGCCGCAGGTACTTTACTTTGGCTGAATGCGCCGAGCGCGTGCCATTGTCATTCAAAAAAAACAAATTCGTGTTAATTATATTGTTCAAATTTGTTGATTTCATTTATTGAAATTACGACATAAAACGACATTTGCGCATATAAGTTCTCATATCAGAATCGAATATTTTTTTATGGTTTATATTTTAGCATTTGTCTCGTAAAGGTCTATCGTAGATGGGATTTAAATTATTATTAAGTGAAAGGCAAAGCAATTCCGCCATTTTGACGAAAATTTTACGGTTCTTATAGCTGACAGTTGGAGCAGCGTTTGATTTCAATAAAAATAAATGAAAAATTAAATGAAGTCGTATATTTCGGAAAATTAATTAATTGTCGCAGTCGGATAAAAACTATCCTAAGTTGCAGCTAGAATAATAATGTACCTATATAAAATGTTTCATATTTTTCCGTTCATGGGATGCTGAGAACATTCGAACCGCGCAAAGCTTAGTTTCAAACTGGCTGATTCTTTTTTTAATTTAGAGATTTATTATAAGTGGAGATAACACTATGTTTATCATAATCGTCATTTGCCATACCTACTTAAGTGATTTTCTCTGAAACCTTAACATTTTTATAACAATTTAAATAAACTTTATACAGAGCCCTGTTGGACAAACCTAAAAAGTTAATGGTGTCTGAGGAAAACTAATAAAGGCAAATTATAATGATGGCATTCGTTGCATTTACGGCAAATAATAATACGTATTTCATTAGTAAATAACCCCCGTTTCACACCTGAAAAATATAGTTGCATCTGGAATCCCGGAACTTCTTTATATGTCTTGTGTTATAAATGCCGTAGAAGGATTCAAAGCAACTCTGTCATAATTAAAAAATATATACCTATAAGTATTTACATTCAAACGAAGACAATAATTTCCTTCTACTTTTGTAGCCTAATATTTTGTGGTTATAGGTAATTCAGTAAAATAGTTATGATGTTTAATTTAATAGAATCGTTAGTTTGTACCTAGACCACACTAAGAAACAAAAATATTTTCAAGATGAGATTGTTTTGCAAAAAAATTAAGGTTTAGTGAAAAATTATTTCTACTAAATAATAAAAAACCGGCCAAGTGCGAGTCGGACTCGCGCAGGAAGAGTTCCGTACCATTATCAATAAAAATATTTATTTTATTTTGTTTTTAGTATTTGTTGTTATAGCGGCAACAGAAATACATAATCTGTGAAAATTTCAACCCTCTAGCTATCACGCTTCTTGAGATACAGCCTGGTGACAGACAGACGGACGGACGGACGAAGAAGAAGAAGTCTTAGTAATAGGGTCCCGTTTTACTCTTTGAGTACGGAACCCTAAAAAAACTATATGATGATTGTCTACCTACAGAATAGTCGACTGTGAGCAAATTGAACTACCTATTACTGTATTTGTGTGAGATCATTGAATCGCTGTCTTTCATGACTTGGGCCGCAGTTGCGTCATATTTGTTTAGTGCTATACTGAACGACCTTTACGTAAATACCGATCGCGAAACACACTTGATCTTCATGTTTGGTATAGTAATCGAATGTTTCGCAGATATTCAGTAGCCAATTAAATTAAAGCAGCGCGAATACTTATGTTTAGAATATAAAAGAAATGTATAGAGAACTGTGACCATACAATATATAGGTACTAGTATATTTATCTATATTAACATTCTCATGTTTCATCATTTGAATATTTCCACACTTTCGTACTCCACCGTATCTTATCATAAGCATATTGACTACCAAACAATGCTAATTTATCGCTAGTGCGCCAAGTCTATCAGCCGCTCTAGTAGAAAAACTTATAAACTAAGCCCTTTTTGCATGTAGTGTGGGCTGTTCGAAAAAGTATGTGTTAGTGTTACAAATGATAAATATAAGTAATGTATATTCGGACACTGGAACACAAGTTTCATGTGCTCTGCCTACCCCTTTTAGGGATAAAGGCGTGATGGTATGTATGTATGTAGGTATGTATGTATATTCGGACAGGTTATAGCTTACAACTACATATATACAAGAGGCCTTACTTACGTTTCGCACCTAGGCAAACTTTCCGTCATATAGTCATGCTTCGTTCGGTCACTGTAAGATGATCTATTGCTGGACAATGTTCCATTTCCCTTCAACTTTAAAGTATCATGCTGGTATATAACTAGTGCAACACGGAACATTCGACCCGCCACGATATGAGGTGTAAAACACGAAAGGAAAATTGTATTTACCTAGTTTGTTTTCTACTAATTATTGTAAATACGCAGAAAAAAACTAAATACGAAGAAATATGGAACGCAGTATTTTGGGCGTGAAATTACCAGATCCCATTAGGAATACAATACTGCGTTCCGAAACGCAAGTAGCTGACGTAGCTCACGCAACCGCCAAACTTAAGGCGCCGTAGGTTCATGGTCTTCTCTCCCTCTCGCTGAGTATAAGCGTGAGCGAGATGGAAGTGTGTGTTCGGAAGCGCAGATATCATGTTTTCTAATTTAATTTTTTTGTGCATTTAAATAAATAAAAAAGTAATCACTAAGTTCCCTCAAACATGATATTGCCGATTTTTAGAACAAATTTTAATATGTTTAGCTTTTGTGCATACTCGTAATTTGTTACGAATGTTTTAAGTGTATTTTAGACCTATGTTCGTGATCTTTTTCTATTGAGTGAAAATTGCTTAATCATGTTTCGAATCACTGATCTCCCTGCAGGAAAGCGTCAAGATTACTATTCGTATTTTTTTGAAACCATATTATTGTAAACAGACGCATTATATTGTTTCAAAAACTCTGTTTGTTCGCTGAACCTACGGTGCCTTAAGTGGCACTGGGCCCGGCACATCTGCCATGCCACCAAGTGGGTCCCACACAATAGAACACGGCGTCGCGGTAGACCTCGTCGGAGATGGCCAGACGAGCTTTAGGTCTTTGACCAAGATATTATTGTCTATATATGCTATTTTGATATATTAAGACTTTGATATATTAAAACTATTACTGCATTCAAAGGTCAGACATTTTAAAGCGTTACTTAGGTAAGTATATATTTATTTAAATCGTTGTGTTTTGGTCGTGTCGCAAAAAGTACCGAATCGACAAGACGATTATTAAATAAATGGGTATAATCTTATCTTATACACTAAGTTATATTATACGTAATGGTTGTGACTTAGTGGCTTCGTATATTTGTATGTTATGGTTAGCCTCCGGAACTACTACTTAGTCCGATTTTGTCCATAGAATGGTTCTTCGGAAGTGTCATATGCTACATTTTCTTGTAGCATATGACACGCCTGGCTTTTTTGTAATACATAGGCGTTGCCTGCAACCAGGAGCAAATAGTCAATTTGACGCTTTTAAGACCCGTCTTCTATACTTATATAGTAAAGAGGTAAAGTTTGCGAGTGCGTAAGTTTGTGTGTACTATATAGGGGGTAATAGAATGGACCTTCGGGATAAACATAGGCTTTATCCCACGGCTTTGCTTGCCTTCATTGTAATACGTGGGCAGCTAGTGTTGAAATAAATGCGATATAAGTTTCTGTCAAAAATTTCATTTTTGGTACAAGCTTTTACTGCCGACTGTACTTTTCTGCATACCATCATCAAGTACTCATTGAGACGATTCTAACGAGCCCAAACTCGATGGGGTTGTGTCATTTAATTGCGGAGTTCCTATGGCCACCTTCCAGCCCCAGCATCGGATCAGCTCCAAATCATCATAATATTGCATTGCCATGCGATATACATATGCTTGCAAAATTTCAGCTCAATTGGATAACGGGAAGTGACTGAA
The DNA here is from genome assembly GCA_963854355.1 of Epinotia brunnichana. Taxonomy (NCBI): domain Eukaryota; kingdom Metazoa; phylum Arthropoda; class Insecta; order Lepidoptera; family Tortricidae; genus Epinotia; species Epinotia brunnichana. The sequence continues at coordinate 19,273,647 of OY977936.1, read as the reverse complement.
AAATGGATTGCAAATTTTGACGGACAATTTACATACTTACATACATACGAACAGTGCAAGTTAATATAAAGCTTGTAAAATAGCGCGTGAAATACTTATGTTAATAAACAAGCATACAAAGTTCAAAAACCTGTAACCCGACTACGGAAAACTAACAGAAAAAATTGTTTTTTTTTTTCATAAAAAGGTAGCCTATGTCAGCTGGAGCATAATTAAGAATCGATTGACACCTCATTTATCAAAATCGGTTTAGTATCTTAAACGCTACAGTGGACCACACGTAATTTTTACAAACATAGAATGCTGAACTCATATCCTTTCCTTTCAGCTCTGCCGTAGTCGGGCAAAAAGTACGTTCTCTTAAAAAGAACACTGGTACGAAATTATGATACCATTAGGTAGTAATAAAAATAAAAGTGCATTGATCGGTATGCTCTCGCGCATCGCGCTATGACATAACGCTCGATCGTTGTTCAATAAATCATTCAGTATAAAACACACATCATTAGTTAGGCGTTCCAGTTTTATCTCGTTGCGTTGGCGCTGCGTTTTCATTTGTACATCCGATACGAAGCGCTCGATAAACCAGCGAACGGATATCCTTTATCCTGAGGGATAAAGGATAAAATTGCTTTTGATTTATAAATACGTTACGTAATGCCTCGTGGTAAGCCAGGCCTGTCAAGCTGGTCTAATTTGACCAACATTTATATGTAACTCTATAAGTAATGATTCCAAGGATAATACATACAAGTCCATGTTACATAGTGTCTGTGCTTAGTGCAACTATATACACCGTGGCCGTGAATAACCCGAAAGATTTAAGCTAACGATACTAGAGCCTAATTAGAGTATATAAAGTTATGTAACATATAGTCCAAAAACTCATAATTAAGGAGATATTAATTATTTGAAACAAATCAAAAGTTAAAAAATCTTCAGTCTAACACACCCTAAAGGCTTGAGCATAACTTGACACTTCTTGTCATGGAACACAAGTCACGGCATTCGCCGTTCGTCGTATGATTTCGGAGCGATTCGTGATATGCTCGCTCTCTGTTCTTCAACTTGAGTTTCTCAACTAAAGAGTTGTTCACAAAGAAGCGGGCAATTAATAAGATTTAATTTGTACTGAAATAGTAATTTAATTAAGACACATAATTAGACCCATGTTGATACAACATTATTTACTCGTACTGTCGTCAAAAATACGTGGTTTAAATCTTTCGGGTTATTCACGGCCACGGTGTATATTGTGAGATACTTGGTATAAGGACTTCGATAATGGCCCAACTCTTCTTCATAGTAGGTAATACGTAATAGAAACGAGCTTTCTTTGATAAGATATATTGTACATCTACTTATATATCTTATCTATTCAATTCATCATCAGATATCGTTAATTTTGTACAATTCTCATTCATTCGTTAATAGAATTATTATACGTAACATTTATCTGATTAAATACGTAATTAGAGTTAATAGCGCTAATATCAAACCAAAATAACCATTCCGACTGCTTTTCGAATCTTACTAATTCCGTTAACATCACTGAGCTCCAGCGAAAGTGCTACAAAATTGACGAAGTCTGTTGCAGGAAATAAATACTAATTATTGCTGCTCAAATATAGGTACTTTTTGCAGATAAATTTATTTACTTAAACTTTTTTGCACAAAACGAATGTTGAAAAAGCGGACTTAAGGCCTCAACGCATTTTCTATCAGTCAACCATAGGGGCCCAACAGACACTTGCAAAGGTGGGTAAAAAAGACTATACTATACTAACTAACCAAACAATACAAGATAGAAGTAATATAAAATATTTATTTATATGAACCACATAAATGTCAGTGTTGATTAAGGTGGTTCGATTGCCATACAAAGCGTTATTTGACATTCGCAGGCTAACGCCGTGATATTTTAAGAAACTTATGTAACAAACTTTCATCAATTGGATTCCCATTTGCGCCAAATTTCCCCTTTCCTAGAATAAACTTGTATAAACTAGATTAATTTGAGAAATTGGTTTGGGACGTAATATTATGGGAAAACTATTTTTCTCAAATGAATCTAGTTTATACAAGTTTATTCTAGGAAAGGGGGAATTTGGCGCAAATGGGAAGCCAATTGATGAAAGTTTGTTACATAAGTTTCTTAAAATATCACGCCGTTAGCCTGCGAATGTCAAATAACGCTTTGTATGGCAATCGAACCACCTTAATTACTATACATTATTAAACATTACTAGGTAGGTATTTAAATAAACAGTGCGTTGCCATGATCTAAATTCTAAACTATGATAAATTGTATAGTGGAAACGCGCAAAACCGCCGGCGCAGACCGCGGAACTCGCGCGCATCTGATGAGCAATTAAGTAGTAGGTACGTAGTTACCCATAGAGAGAGGCTGTCATCTCGTTTACGAGGTCGCAGTGCAAATTCCATTCACTAAACTAGTTTTAGAACGATAGGGGAGGCCGGGGATACTTCATCCCAGGCTTGATCACCTAGAATTATAAAGGTACAGTCAGCCTCATAAGTTAATTATTTCAATCAAATCAATGGAACGTAATGTAATTTAATAAAATCTTGTATGTACTTAATGGAACTTTATGGAACACTTATTGTGTGAATGTCATGCCCTTGCCAGACAAAGAATGAACTACTTTGGTAACGGTTACCCGCAACCAAAGGAATTCAAGGTGCTCCCGGCGAACTGCATCATCCGCTTTGTGGAAATGATGGAGCAAGCCTGGGAGCAGGTATAAAGGAGAGGGCAAATGCACAAAAGATCCCACTGGGTCGAAGTGCATCCGAAAGGGCCCTCACCTAGATAAGATAAGATAAGATAAGATGTACTTAATTCAATTCCACACTAACATAGCTTAAGCTGATTATTGTTACTAACAAAATACCTATGGACCAACAGTAGTCTGAAATAATTTTTTTTTTTTTTTTTTTTTTTATAAGTTGCTGAACACCTAAGTACCTTGTCGTTTTCACTCGTTTGACAACTTAATTCATACGAGTGTGGCAGTTTATCATGACGTTTAATGCGACATGGTACAAAGGTGCTAGGCCCCCTGTGAGGCTGACCGTACAAATAGGTATTGGCAAAAAATAAAATACTTATAACAATTTTAACTCTGATACTAACTCCTTTACTGTCCTTTGAAAGCATAGAAGATTTATTTAAATGTAATATTATGAAAATAACAGCAACGAATGCATACACTTGGATGATGAAGTATTGGTATTTATTTAAAGACGCAACCAACACCAAATAGGTAAAAACGTACGTTAAATTGTAGGTATACGTCCGTTGTAGTAAAAAAACCGGCCAAGTGCGAGTTGGACTCGCGCACGAAGGGTTCCGTTCCATTATCTATAAAAACGGCAAAAAAATCACGTTTGTTGTATGGGAGCCCGCCTTAAACAGATATTTTATTTTGTTTTTAGTATTTTTTGTTATAGCGGCAACAGAAATACATAATCTGTGAAAATTTCAACTCTCTAGCTATCACGGCTCTTGAGATACAGCCTGGTGACAGACAGACGGACGGACGGACGGACGGACGGACGGACGGATGGACGGATGGACGGACGGACGGACGGACAGCGAAGTCTTAGTAATAGGGTCCCGTTTTTGAGTACGGGACCCTAAAAAACATTCCGAGTTGTTTTACCTACTTCTATTGCCATTTAAAGCAAATTTTATACGATTATTCTCACCCAATTGCTACTATCACGTCAATAACCCAAGCCTGAAGATCCATCATAATTGTAAGCTATTAAAGTTAACGTATACACTCAATTGAGTAAATTTATCATAACCGCAATAAAGGGCCTATACACTCGTAACTGTGTTATAACAATAATTGACCTTTCCACACACTGACCATTTTTTATTTGAAAGTAACTTTGCAATCTTAACAGCGTAACCACCGACTGTAATGAGGAATGCCAACGGTAACGCAAAAAATTGTTGCTATTACTGGCACGCGAGGGCTGAGGACGAAACGAATATTAGCGGACATATCTGACATACAGTCCACACCCGAGTGTGATCTGCTTGCGTGGCGATCGATGGACGGCTGTGTGTAGGGAGTGCCTAAAGTTTTGCGAGATGAAGGATGATAGGCCCTCTAGTATTCGCAGTTGATTATTTTTATTGTATTGTTTAGTTCCTTTAATTTAATATTTCGTTTGACAGTGTACGAGGAATGTTTGATAAGTACCCGTTTTCAAATGTTATTCTTATCACTGGCTGAAAATATATATACGACCGTTTCAAGGCATCCTTCATGACCCGGAAAAATTAAAAATATATCACAGCATTCTTTTGTTTTTTTTCGTTTAACGGCTGTTGAATGTCAGATTTCGATTTTAATTGCAAATATGGAGAAAGAACAGTATCGTTCTGTAATTCGTTTTCTGTTTTTGGGAGGAAAAACATGTGATGAGATAAAAGTACAAATTCAATCTGTTTACAAGGATAATACACCTTCTATGACAACTATCAGATATTGGTATAATGAGTTTAAACGGGGCAGAACATCCGTCTTTGACGAAGACCGTCCAGGCCGCCCTATTGAGGTGACTACGGAAGAGATGGTCAAGAAAATTGAAAATATCGTATTAGCCGACCGCCGAATATAGCTTAGAGAAATTGTTGACACTATTAATGTTTCAATCGAGCGGGTACAATATATTTTAGAAAAAAAATTAGGAATGAAAAAGGTATCTGCAAGATGGGTGCCGCGTTTGCTCACCGAGGAACAAAAGCTTACCCGAATGACTACTTCGAAGCAATGTTTAGCAAAGTATAAAAGCAATCCGAATGAGTTTTTGCGGCGTTTTGTGACAGTAGACGAAACGTGAATTCATAACTATACCCCAGAAAATAAAGAACAATCAAAACAGTGGATTTTACCAGGCGAATCAGCTCCAAATAAAGCAAAGACCGTCCCATCGGCCGGTAAGGTCATGGCGACCGTTTTTTGGGACTCGCAAGGGATCATACATATTGATTACTTACAAAAAGGAAAAACGATAACAGGGAAATACTACGCAAATTTATTGGGCGAATTTGATTCCGTTTTAGGGATAAACGACCGCATTTAAAAAAGAAAAAAGTTCTTTTCCACCATGACAATGCACCAGCTCACTCGTCCAAAATCGCAGGGGCAAAATTAAAAAAAATACGCTATGAATTGCTGGCGCCTCCACCATATTCACCAGACTTAGCCCCATGCGACTTTTTTTTATTCCCAAACCTAAAAAAATGGCTCGGCGGAAAGAGATTTGCGTCAAATGATGAGGTCATCGCCGCCACAGAGGCCTATTTCGACGACTTTCCGAAATCTTATTTTTTGGATGGCTTATTAAAGCTAGAATACCGCTGGAACAAGTTTATAGAGTTAAAAGGTGACTACGTAGAGAAATAAATATAAATATACAAAAAAATATGTTTTTTTTTTCTAAACACGGGTACTTATCAAACAGCCCTCGTATTTAAGTAAATCTGTAATGCTGTTTAAATATATTTAAATAAAATAAATAAAATACGCATTTACATCACATACTTACTATTTTTGCGACAAAGATGATTTTGCAAACAAATAATTGAGTACATTTTAGAAATTTCTAAATATTCGATTTTGATTTCAATGTGTTTGACGGCCCTGGTTAGATACACGGGCGCAGAGCTCACGTACCTATCAGAACAATAGCGTAAAACACATTAAAATATAATTGGAACGCGCGGTATATTTCTGGAATTGACCCAACTTAACAATTCTGTGGAAGTATGAGGTCTGTAAAGGTGACTGTACAGTCAAAAAATAAACAAAAAGTCAATGAAGATTTTTATTTGTAGATATATTATAACGTATGTTCTTAAGAGTCCCCGGCAAGCTCTAGCTAGTTTGCTCTGAAACATTGTACTTAGAATAAGTTAAGGTATATCCAGATCTGTAATTAGTTTATGTAGCTTCAGATACCAAAGTAAAAAAAATACAGCGAATTTATGTATTTCATACAAAACTTGTTTTTGCTGTATTTCGTTTGTTTTATAAAGTGGAGACATATACACTAATTACAGACCTAGTTATACCTTATTTAATTGTATGTGCAAAGTTTCGTTACAATCCAACACGTAGTTTTAAAATGAGAACGAAACTCTGTTTGTATGGGAAGGTGAAATTCGGCCGAGCTTGCCGGGGACTCTTACTTAAGAGATCCAGTGAGGTAATCTGTGCCCAGTGACCATATATATACCATATGCCATAGTTAACAGTAAAATAAGGTAGGTAACAGTTTTTCACCTTACCACAATAGAATAAGGTGCAAACGTGTATTGCATTTGTGGTGCATTTTGCGTTGACTACCTAGAACCTACTTATTTTGAAATAATTTCATTGATATCTTTCTTTTCTAAATTACAATCACATTAATGTGTCAACACGTGTATTCTGTAATTTGCGTCACGCACGCGGGTCACAGTGCGCGGAGTTGCGCATACGGTGATGGAGTTATTTAAAAACGATTAGAGGAACCAATAGAACTTGGACCTCGGTTAAATTGTATTGCCAGCGAAATGAGGCCCAGCTTTATTAGAATTGTTATGAGTATATACCTCAAGTTTATGTCGAAAATACACGGGCGTAGATAGAAGTGAAATATTTCAATGGTTTGACCCTAATATGTATACACAAATAATGTATCGTCCTTTTGTCCGTCTTATTTTTGTACGTATAAGTAAGCTAGACGTCATATAGCACGACACTGGCCAAATCAATGCTACCATCAACCATATGTTTAAACAATAGATGTGAACAACCGGGTTCAACTATTAGGCATTAATGTGTCAAGCATTGGAATGTTTACTTTAGTATAAAGTAAGAAGAACTACGCTTTATATACACGCACACACACACACACACACATTTATCTTATATGTATAGGGAAAACTCAACTGTGGTCAAATGTAGCCGATTGAAAGGTACCGCTTTTATTAACCAAATTCCCTTTCGATACGATACATAAACAGCTATATGATATGATATTATAGAGATCAAATTATCGTTGTTACTCGTGTTCGTCATGGTAAAGCCACAGGTTATTCTTAAACAATAAAGCTTTCGATAAAATCATGCGATTAACAACCGTCATATACAGACTCTACATTCAAATTAGAGTGTGTTGGAAACACCACATAAGAGTTCTTGAATGATCGCGTTTCTAAAATAAAATGTAAATCGCCGCAACAACGCATCGCGACCGCGGTGAATGTAAGCGAATGTTCGTGGAGTCCACCAGGGAAAGGACGACACCGCCGCAGAGTACCGCAGCACTTCAGAAGGTTGGCCCACCCATGTGAATATAATATGTGGGTCGCAAAATTTATTTTGCAGTTGAACAAATAAATATGAAAATCTCGATGGTAGGTACGAGTACATAAGTTTAGTTTAAGTTGGTACTTACCAAAAAGTTAACGTTCACGAGATAGCAAAACATTGTTCATAATGCCATGCTTTTTTTTTACTTAACCTAGGTACCTGCGTATCAATACTTTCTCTCATGATTTAGCTTTTACCCCACCCCCATTATCTCATCATCCTCCTAGCGTTATTCCCGGTTGTGCCCTAAAGGATCCTGGGGTCCGCTTTGGCACCTAATCCCAAGACTTGGCACAGGCACTAGTTTTACGAAAGTGACTCCCATCCCATCTGACCTTCCAACCCAGAGGGAATTCTACGCCTGGTTAAAGGCAGAACCGATTATTTATTTCGCCGGGTCAAAGGCAAAACCAACTCGGCGAAATAAATAGTCAGTTCTGCCTTTAACCCGGCGACTAGACCTTATTGGGATTAGACCGGTTTCCTCACGATGTTTTCCTTCACCAAAAAGCTAACGGTAAATATTCCGTACGTACGTTCCGAAAAACTTATTGGTACGAGCCGGGATTCGAACCTAAGACCCGACCGCCGCTTGAAAGCCGCATGCCTGAACCACTAGGCTACCGTAGCCTATCTACAGAGAAAAATTATTCTATGTCCTTCTGACTATCAAACTATCTTCATACCAAGAAACGGTAAGAAACAGACATACATACCTAAACATTTTCTCATTTGTAATATTATTTGAATGTACATAAGTCGATATCATTTCAATATACCTACATTCATAAAATCATGCATGCCTTTGAATTGAGTGATGAACATAGCTCAAAACGCAGAAGCTCGTCAACATCATAAAACCAAATTTTTAATTACATAACTCAATTAATCATAGTTTTATCAACGTTAGTTCAACAATAATAAAACGTCTCGATTGAATCAGACAACAATAAATTAAGATTACATTATTACTTTAATTGCAAAAAATAATTGGCCATAAATAATTCGATAGTGATGGAGTCGTTGAAAGTTGTACTGTGTGGTTTTGTAATAGAGTGTATTATTATATGAAGCGACCTTTGAAGATGATCGTGGGTGTGGTCAAATAATTGTTGTGTCAGTTTTTGAAACTTGTAATAATGGGTGAATAAGCGAAATTGTGAAATATTACCCACGACTTAGACCATAACCAAGTACGTACGTAGATAACAATACAATTAGTTTTACCACACTTTGCTTATTTTAGTGCCATAGATTTGTTTTTAAATATTCTTATTGTTAAATGGTTTTTTTTCATTGTGAGTATGAATGCAGCTTCAATTTCTGTTTTGAATATTTAAGAATATATTATTATAGTATCCTTAATACGATAGCTGACAGATTTGAATGCCCGATTTTGATGCACTGGCTTCAGCAAATTAAAAAGGCAGTCAAATATGTAAAATAAAAGCATCATTAGTCATTACCATATATTTACTAATGTTTATATCTACTAACCTATCAATAAGTAATCAATGTAATCATTGTCACTAACACATAATAATAGGTCTATGACCTAAAATAAAAATATTATATTCTATTCTATTATGCTATTCATACGAAGGGTCCACCGAAAGAACATGTCTAGACACATTTTTTTTCAAAATGAGATTTTAATGTCAAAATGTTGAGCTCGTTATATTACGTGACATTAAAGTTTCATTTTGAAAAAAAGTGACTAGACTTGTTCTTTCCGTGGACCCTTCATATATGAACTATTGTTTCAATAAAATGATGAGTGAAAGCTCTGTAACGACCTAGTACTCTGCGTGTCACATTAAAGAGAAGGTCACGGGTGTACTCTACAAGCAGTTCTCTCAAAACAGATAGACAAGATAGGCATCCAGTTGGCTAGGTTCCATTTGTTGCAATAGGATCTTTGCAATCCATTTATATTGCACTTACTTACTTCCTTTGAATGATTTTGTATTGACTCCACGATAGCAAACAAACAATATGCGAGATTTATTGATGCTCCCTGAATGTAACTTCATGATGTGGCTAAATAAATTAATCAATATATTTTATTACTCATAATTTCCCTAGTATCCCTCAAAATTAATGTAAAGATTAAAAAAAAATAGTTTCGTAGATGTAAAGAACCTGTCACAATTTATATTTAGTTAACTGTATTAGTTATTTATAATATACTAGTATCTGCCCGCGACTTCGTCCGCGTGAATCCGCGTCCCATATCAACTGCCAACCGCAATTGTATTCCTTTAAAGGATCATCATGGGGATAAAAAGTATCCTATGTTTTAATCCAGATTATAAGATTATTATTAAGATTCTCCGTGCTAAATTTCATCTCAATCCGTTCAGCCGTTTTTGAGTGATTGAGTATCAAACGTCCAAACATGTACACTTTCGCATTTATAATATTAGTAGGATTCTAGGTCTTCAAAGTTTTAAAAAACCAATCTATATCCTAGCCTAGACTTACTTGAAACAACGACAAATTCAACGGAAGTAACACAATTCAGTTTTGGAAGAAAATTTAAATACGACCTTCAAGGTAAAATATATCGATATCTGTACTAACACGTTAATTACTGGAGCAATTTGCTATAAGTGATCACTTTTACAAAACGCAAGGTCAGCATCCTGATAAGTGGATCAATCTATTATATCCATTAAAATATGTAGACGAGTATTAATTGAAAGCCACCAACATCGTGCATGTCCTCTAAAAATATTATTTAAAATTGTTAGGTGGCTGTACTGATATATACCAAATGTCTAATCGAACAAGCGAGCGAAGCGAACGAAGTTCTATGCTTCAGCTTGGGCCGAAAATCGTTTGTCCGGTGTCTGTCCCGCTGGTCTCCTCTACAGGTCGCATTACTCAACCGATTCACATAAAAATTTGTGAGAACGTTCGTTAATTATTTATTTGTGTGATGAGCACGAATATTTGTTCCTGAGTCATGGATGATTTCTATGTATTTAATCATTTATTTCTCTATATGAGTATGTATATCGTCGTCTAGTACCCATAGTACAAGCTTTGCTTAGTTTGGGACTAGGTTGATTTGTGTTAGATTGTCCGCAAATATTTATTTATTTAATTAATATCGATTTTTTTTGTCGAGTCAATTCAAAACATTTTTTTCTGCAAAAAGACAGGCTCGTGGTTCTACAGCTCACAGAGCCACTATTAGATATATTTTTAAATATTATTTCATACCTGCGTCCACAAATATGAATTTAAGGCTGAATTAATTTAGTATTATCAGTATCGTCTGCTAACGAAAATTACAGATTCCAAATTATAGAGTTTTTTTTTATGTTTTGCTCTGAGCTAGATTTGAACCATCTACCTTCTGGCATACGCGGCCAGTCGACCAACTGAGCTGTCGGAAATGTGTTCGGTTCTACAAATTATTCAACGACTGCCCTTTTATCGCGCCTCGGGGCACTTCATACATGAAACTGCAAGTAAAAAAAAACACCAAGTCCACATTTAGCACATCAATCGTCTTTGAAAATAAATATAAGGCATTTTTTTGATTTAGTGAAAATATTCGGAGATAAAAGCGCTGAAAGTCACAAAAATTGTTTCTTGAAAAATATGAAATAAACATGAACATAAGTAGTGTTTAATTTCAACGTAAAGTTTCCTATGAAGATAACACCTTTTTTAACTCATGGTATAGGATGATAATGTGGGTTATCTAGAAGTAGGTAGGAAGTTGCAGCAAAGGTCTACAATGCCTTGCCAGTTGAAATTAAGGCCCTATCGTCTACAAAATTTGTAATTGCCTTAAAAAAATACCTTGTTGAGCTGTGTCCATATAGCTTAACGCATTCACTGCCACCTCCTTTTCCTGGGCATTCGCCAGGTGCCACACTTTTTAAAATGTACTTTATGTAATGCACTTTACGTAATTACGAACGCGTCTGTGCGTCGATGGCACACGGTAAAAGTCACTGGAACGCACATACGCGTCGGTGGCAGTGAATGCGTTAAGTGAGTACTGTAAACTGTCACTAACTATATAAGGAAAAAACATGTACAATGTGAAGATATTTTACGTGTAATTTAATACTTGTTATTATTGCTACACCAAAAGTGGTAAAATTGTATTGAAACAAATTAACAAACTTTATTAATGTACCATCCTATGTAACATACAATTTATGGCAAATAAATGAAATGAAATGAATGAGGTACGGAACCCTTCATTGTGCGTGGTCCGGCACGCACTTGACCGGTTTTTAGTCATTTGATTACACAACTAGGAATGTAGTAAAATGCCTTTGACATACGGACAGACGGACATGATGAAAATAAGATGATGATAAGCATTCCGTTTTTGCTATTTTGGCTACGGAACGGAACCCTTAAAACGGCGTTAAAATCTAGTCAACTCTGATAAAAGTGAAGACAAGGCATTTTTTAATTTCTCTTTGTCTGTTTTGTAAATAAATTGTATTTCATAACTGGCCAAAGTTAGAGCATCGGTCGTGTGTGATTAGGATTGCATGTATAACCACTATATCAACTCTACAATTTAATTTACATATCTAAAAAGACCAGTATTGATTTAAAGAAGTGATACTAAAACACAAAGTGAAATATTCTTATATTTAATAGATATAAGTACATATAAAACATACTCTGAAACATATATAAGTACATGAATAACCTAGTTACTAAACAAACCTACCTACTGATTTTTTTTTCTTTAACTAACACTTAATGAAGTAATAGAAACAAACATCCATGGAAAATCCATCAACACGGCAACTTATCAAGCGTACTTAATAACAAAATTACCAACAGCATAACTAGGAATTCGCAGAATTCTCAGTAATTTCTAACAACTTCAAATTCAAGATTCCAGTTATTTCGCAAACGACATATCATAAGTCATAAGTAATAGCACATACTAGTTTTTGCCACGCATACCCACAGTATTAAGCGATGTACCGCAAATGTTAATTGGTGTACAAAAGGTGAGAATTTGCTTTGGTATCAAATTTTAAGGAATACGGCGACTGTAAATAAAATTGTTTCATTACATTTTATGAATCCACGGTGTAAATATTAATACTAGGTACACATGCACACCGTACCTACGTGTAGTATTTTGCTTGCAATAGTAGGTATTTAGCAAGTGAAGGTCCTCTGGTACTCAATTAGTGGCGAAGCGCCCATACAACCCGATTCCCACCGGCTAGTCTAAAATTTCTTTTTAGGTAAGCATATAGTTATATATTCTAAATTCTTCGTAACTTTTTTTGTTTCGGGTTGGTAATCGAACATTTTCACGTGCCACCACTGCTCACCAAGTAAATTAATAGTTTTTTTTTTTTTTTTACTTTGTACTAATATATAGTTTTATTTCATAAAAGACAAAACTTAAACTAAATAAAATGAAAAACAAAAGAATGTAAAAAAAACCTATTTTATAACTAAAATAACGGGTCTCCCCGCCGCGGCATGGTACCGAAGATGCTGGCAGCATTTACTGGTACTTTTTTGTTTAAAACCTGAAGACCCCTGTTTTGTATTTTCCAACAAGACAATACCTACATAATTGTGTTGTCCCTATCTTTATTGCCACTACGACGACTGTTTTCACGCTTTATGACTCTCAAGATAAAGGTCAAGACATCCGATACACAAAGTGCCATTTAGGATGATTTAACCAAGGATAAAAAAGATGTCCTACTCGTATATCATAAATCATGCATCCTTCATGGTCCTCATACATGAAAGCACTTTGACCATGACTTTTAAAGTTGAGTGAAAGGACTTGTGCAGAAACTGACAAAAAATACAGATTATATAAACATAGGTAGAAGCTTCCTCGTCCTCAAATGGGCATGTTGCATGTGGGCATTTTCAATAAATTGGGTGGGTAGGTTACCCAATTAGCGTGAGTCGTCCAGCAAAAATTTACTCATTGTCAGTTTTGTGACGGAAATAAAAGTTACCTTTTTCTTTTCAATTTATAAATGATATGCATGTCCAAACACGTTACCTAATCAAAAGTGAAACAAGTTCATTTTCACATAATTTGTTGCTTAATTTATGTCACAAAACTGACACTGAGTTTTTTTTGTTTAACAACTCATGTTAATCGGGTACACAAATGTTTGAAAATGCCCATGTACTTTTAACCTTATACTTACTATAACTTATATTGACACTCACATCCTCTGTTAATGTCAGGATGACATTTGCTATTGAGATGATCTGACTGCTCGTAAATTGGAAATTTTATATGGGTATGTCCGCGAAAAATATATTCATGACATCATAACACATGTTACGTATATGACTAAATGTTACATGCATGACAATTATAAAGCTTAGTTCATGTCATAGATTTACAAGTAGGTACCAAGAAATTAAGTATTAATATATTTAATAGCGCATTTTTTTCCAGATTTTGTAGTCTCATCCGCTCCCTATATCGTTTTGGCCTTTCATCATTTGTCAACGCCATCTTATAAAAAAAAACCGGCCAAGTGCGAGTTGGACTCGCGTACGAAGGGTTCCGTATTATCAGCAGTGATCGGATCTAGGATGCAATTTGGGGTGAACGACCTCAAACGTTATGTTTATATCGTGGATGTGTCTCGGATCTCCCGGGATTTTGGGAAATGGGCAATTGTAAATTAAAAAAATACGTCACTTAATATTTGCACACTTAAAGCACACTAGAATTGTCTAATAATGGGTATTTATAACTGAAATTATTATTATTTGTCGATAAGTTGAGAATGTGATAAGCAGGGCTCGATTTGAATGACAATGTCAGTCAAGACATTATATACTGCTCATTTCAAGTGGGCATTTCATTTAATAAAAGAGATTGATAAGTGGTAATTGTTAACGAAAAGACTATTTGATGGCATTTTATGTGCGGTGCAGTGCAACGTCATCGGCACTAAAAGTTCGAGCCCTGGTGATAAGATTAACGAAATATTGATAGTGAACTAATAACAATTATTACTTTTTCTTGTATACCCAGGTAAACATATGAGAATAATAAAAATACATAAAAGATAAGACATACAAGATACGTTCAGTTCTTCTAGGTACTGTAAACATTTTTACATTTTCTGTTAATTTTATACTTTAAACTACTTAAAATTAAAAGTTATTTACCTTTTTGTAAAGATAGGTAACAAAAAAAGTCGCGGGATTGTAAGTCATATCCATTACGAACTTAAACCCCGGGAAATTGCATCCTAGATCCGATCACTCATTATCAGTAAAAATATTTATTTAATTTTGTTTTTAGTATTTGTTGTTATAGCGGCAACAGAAATACTTAATCTGTGAAAATTTCAGCTGGAACTATCACGGTATCAGTGAGATACAGCCTGGTGATAGACAGACGGACGGACGGACGGACAGCGAAGTCTTAGTAATAGGGTCCCGTTTTACTCTTTGAGTACGGAACCCTAAAACAATTGCATATATCTTTATATGCGTACGTGCGTGTGCGTGTGTGTGCACTCATCTTTGCAATCGGTCATGACTGTAGCGTAACACATTTCGTCACACATTGTTACATTCATGACAAAAAATTGGCAGGATATAACTTTAAAAAAAGGTAGCACTCAATTGAGTGCTACTTATTCGCAATTGCGAATAGCAATGGACTGCCAATCACTTTAATTATGTTATTGAATTGTAAATCGGCATAATCACGTATTATAGAACAATATTGTATCTCTACTTACCGTGCAGTTTACACACTAAAGAATATTTTTTTCGAGCCACAAAACTGTCGTCGACACAAAACAGTCGACGACAGGGGACCGATTTTTGACTTTCGAGCGCTCGAAAATTAAATAAAAGTAAATACGATTGTAGTGTCAAATTTGCGGGCTCCACCGATATAATTAAATACGAGTGGTGAACACCACTCGTTTTTAAATTTTCTATCGCTATTTCAAAATATAATTCCATCATTTATGACCGTTTTCGAGTAAAAGAGTCGAGGGCTCGAAAGTCAAAAATCGGTCCCCAGTTTTGAGGCTCGAAAAAAATATTCTTTAGTGTGTAAACTGCACGGTAAGGGTCCTACCCCTAGAGTGTATATAAAAGCCCGCGGAGCCAGAAGCTCGCAAAGGAGGTCCTGAGTTGAACGGGTGCACGACAGTGTGGTAGCCGTACAAGCTCAATTTCAACGAAAAACCGCAAATCGATGTACAGTTTAGCCGTTTGACACACGCAAAACAAAATTTTTGACCCAAAAAAATCCCTTAGGAGGAGTGCAGAGACATTCTGTTTTTTGTATAGAAAAAAAGTAATTGTTTTTCAGAAACTTATCTTTCATATACTTTATATTAGGTAACATAAAAAACGGGATAGCATAGCGGTATAGCGGCATTTCGTTGGTGATTGACAGTTTTTGCTGCAATGGGCTTGTGACCTTAAATTTGTTTGCGATGCCATTCGAACCAGTTTTTGTAGATGAACAAATGTTTGTATGGAAGCAACTACATTTAAAGGACATTAATACCCAAAAAATCGAGTTAAAGACGGACCTCACTGACAGCAGCCGAAACGCTTCATACTGATTGGCTTTAAAGTATGACGTCACACCGTGCAATTTGTACTAACCGTTGCATGGAAATGAATTAAATTGCTGTTTCGGTCGCGAAATACTGCGTTTAGGTCCATAGTTGTCATACAATTTTTTTGCTATAAAAGCGTAAGGATTCTATTGGTACCTTTAAATTTACTCTTGGACAATAAATAAAAAATATTTTTTTTCTAAACTTTCAAGGTTCATATTTTTTTATGATTTGAATGATATTTTGTAATTTATACTTTATTACAATCATTTGATGGTTTACTATCCATTTAGCAACACGGCGTTATCAATTTTAACACCACGCAACAAGCCTATTGTGGTAGTTGGACCAATATATTTTTTGTATGGGAGTGAAAGTAAGTGTTAATGAGAAAATAAAAAAATATATATAAAAATGTAAGAGAGCTTAAAATTCATGAAATAACATAAAATAGCACTTGTATTCTAACTTAAAACTAAATTAAAATTGCTAAATTAAAACAAAAATGGCTCAGGCAAAAAAATCTATTGTATAATTTTTCGCGGACATACCCATATATTATAATGAATTAATACAATATTTTTGAATACATGCACTTACCTTACATTTTGGTTCTATCAAAACATTCGTTGATATTGAATTTCCACTTGAACCAAGCTTTAATTACACCTACGCACTAAATCATCGAAATCCGCTGAAATCTGTGTGTGACGCGTGCACAACTTTCTTGGTAACACACGCGACGGTTTCACTGAGACGATGACTCCAGATGATGATGATTATCTTTAATGATTGGGTATTGCACTGTAATACACCGGGTGTTTACTGTCAAATGTAATGCCCTTATAATTAATTCATATTTACAGCTGATTTAAAAAAATATGATGAGTGATGGATGACACTGCAGTTTAATTTAACATTTACTTAGATGCACTTACGCAATGTTTAATTGCTGCTCAATGGTAATTTACAAAAACGGTTTTAAGAATTGTATAGTCGTTGAAGAATATTAAATAGCCAGGATCAAAATCGGCCATTGAGCTTTTATGTATATAGGTAGGTATAGCCAATGTTAAAAACATATCCAAATATCTATGAATTCAACATTTCATACTTTGATATAGCGTATTTATACAGAAGCTCTTACACTTGAAAAATGAAGCAAAAACTGTGGCAAGGAAATGCTTAATGAATTGTTGATTGCTCTACTAAGCGGCAGTCAATTGTGGGCGGAAGGCGCGTGCGACTCATTTGCATATTGATATACGCAGACGCAGTAATGATTCAATGGCACCCGATGAGAACTTGTAGCTCGTTTATTTTATTTCATTTCCGCTTTTTTTTGCGAAGTTTTATTCTATTCAGATTATTTAAGTATGTTTGTCACGTCAGTTGCAATAATATGCATTGCTCCATCTTAATGTACGGTCAACCAATTTGATTCCTAAGCCACCGTAGAACCCTGTCATTTTAACTGCTACATAGCCACGCAATAATCCTAGTAACTCGTACCCGTATAGCATTTACAACGGCAAGGTTCTATGATGGCCTAGGAATCAAATTGGTTGACTGTACATTAGGATTTTAAATGTAATTACATTAGACATGGCTCGACGTACTTAATATGTAATTCTAACATCACCTGAGGACGTTGGATGGTAACGTATTCAAATGCAACTTAAATAGCTGGCTGTTAGATATATGTTTTTACTTAGAGTATTATATGTTTTCTGGAGCAATATAAGATTGTTTAGTTATTTGACATGTAATATTAACCTAAGTAAGTGTAATGTAAATAATTATGTGAATTGAATATTAGATTTTAATGCACGCCTACACCGGCTGAATACATGAAACCATATATAATATTGTGACATCCTGCGTTCTTTGCAAATAAATATATTTGAATGATTGATATCAAACTGTAGAGTTTACATAATGAAGAACTAATCTGTCTCTACATCAGTTTATCTTAAGGTGGTTCGATTTCCATACAAAACGTCAATTCACATGCTAATGGCGTGATATTTTAAGAAAGTTATGTAACGAACTTTCATGAATTGGCTTTCCATTTGCGTGAAATTCCCTCTTTCCCAGAATAAACTTGTAAAAACTATAATAATTTGAGAAAAATCGTTTTCCCAAAGTTTTACGTCCTAAACGAATTTCTATATTTTTATTTTCGTGAGACGTGGACAATGACTCAAAGAGATAGAAAAAGGATTGAAGCTTTTGAAATGTGGCTCTGGATGCGAATGGAGAAAATAAGCTGGACGGACGGAATGACAAATGATGAAGTGTTGAGAATGGTGGGAGAAAAAAGAAACTTGCTGAACACAATTGAAAATAGACGAGGCAAAATGATAGGTCACTTGATAAGACACGACATTTTCTTTAGAAATATCATAGAAGGTAAGATCGAAGGATCAAGGGCTAGAGGTCGACCAAGGATAAGCTTTGTACAGCAACTAAAAGCAAAAGCAAATGTCTTGTCTTACCGGGACCTAAAGAAATTAGCCGAGGACCGAGAGAACTGGCGCATACTCCACCGACAAGAGCCAAGCTCTTAAATGTTGATGATGATGATGATGATGATGTTTTTATTTTTAGTTAATAGAAGTTTATTCTGGGAAAGAGGGAATTTCGCGCAAATGGAAAGCGAATTAATGAAAGTTAGTTACATAAGTTTCTTAAAATATCACGCCGTTAGCCTGCGAATGTCAAAAGACGTTTTGTATGGTAAGCGAACCACCTTAAATATACGAATGGTAGCACTCAATATGGGACCACCATGCCCTTTACCTACTCAAGTGGCAATTTCAAAGTACTTTTTATTAGGGTTCCGTAGCCAAATGGCAAAAAACGGAACCCTTATAGATTCGTCATGTCCGTCCGTCTGTCTGTCTGTCTGTCCGTCCGTATGTCACAGCCATTTTTTTCCGAAACCATAAGAGCTATACTGTTGAAACTTGGTATGTAGATGTATTTTGTGAACCGCATTAAGATTTTTACACAAAATCGAAAAAAAACATTAAGTTTTAAGTTAAAACTTAAAGGTTTAAGTTAAAACTGAAACTCAAAAAAATTTTTTTCATCAAACCCATACGTGTGGGATATCAATGAATAGGTCTTCAAAAATTATATTAGGCTTTCTAACATCATTTTTTTCTAAACTGAATAGTTTGCGCGAGAGACACTTCCAAAGTGGTAAAATGTGTGTCGTCGTCCCCCCCCCCCCCCTGTAACTACTAAAATAAGAGAATGATAAAACTCAAAAAAATATATGATGTACATTACCATGCAAACTTCCACCGAAAATTGGTTTGAACGAGATCTAATAAGTAGTTATTTTTTAATACGTCATAAATCGTAAACTGCAATTTATTTAACGGAACCCTTCATGTGCGAGTCCGACTCGCACTTGGCCGCTTTTTTTATTTATTCGTATGGCATGGATACAGTTCTTTACAAAAAAAAAATTACTTTACAAACTTATATTTAGAATTTTAGACCATTGTGGGTTAGAAACTGTATGTCGCTGCGAGGCTATTAGAATAAGCAGTGCTGCAGCCAGAAGTTGATTACTCTTTAGCACCACCCGGGGGACACGTGCAGGGAAACTGAGGGTAAATCTTCCTGCGGACGCGAGTAACCATTGCCCCCCTTTCAAAGTACTCAAAAGTCAAGTACCTTGTTGTCAGAAAATAGGCCAATTCTATAAACACTGCTTATTTTATTGTCTGTGTGACTTCGCAAATGTGGCAAAATGCATGACAAAAGGCAATAACTATCAACATTTCGCAGCTACCAACTGCAGATTTTACGATTATGTCAATCGACACATATAATTTGAGTTACGAGTTTACTAGTACCTAACTTTATAAACCTAAGACAAAGCTTTTGTTTGGTAGTTATTGCTCAATCATACATAAATGTATTTTCATTCTACCTATTGTATCTACAGAACTTCGTACCTCAGTAGTTGTATCACATTGCATCAAAGCTTATATCTGATTATGATGTTATTGTCACTTTGTATAACTATAATGAAACTGAATTACTTTTAAACTGTAGAAAAGTGTAATGAGTATTTGTTCTTGCATTATCTTTCGATTAAGTACCTACAGGTAATCGAGTGTAAAAAAGAGAAGGAGTCTTTTTCCCAGCAGTGTTACAGTGCAGGCTACAAATTAATTAATTAATGTGTGCTCAATAACGAGACTTTTACCTATAGCTTAAAAAGCTAGCTTAGCTTAGCTTTTGCTTAGCTTTTAATATTTAATGCATTCATTTCATTTTTATTAGACTTGATAACGTTAATACAGATAATTTAATTTAGAAATTATTAAGACTTGATAACTTGGTTCGTTGGCTTGGTTTCTTTGCTATTTTCAAAGGTAAGGGATATACATAAATAATAATTTTCCTCTTCTATAATTTTATGAAATAAACACTTTTTTATGTGCATAAATAAAAAAAAACAGACTTTTTTTTTTGGGTGTAGGTAAATAATGCTACTAAAGTAAAATAAAATAAACTGGACCCATGTCATGTCAAACTTAACTCGACTTACTTTTACCTCAGTCTAAGGAAATATATAGGACTAAACCAACTAAAGCCTAGCCAGATGGAATAAAATTCCACTGCCACTGCAATAATAGTACATTATTGCAGAGGCCGGGGGAAATTGCAATTCGTGGATAAGTTGATTTTATAGAGACAATAGAGACGAATCCACGAATTGCCGTTCCCGCCGAGGCATATATATAGTGCTTTTCTCCAAAAATACGAGGAAATCAAATAATATTTTCAATAATCTTAAAACAGCGAGTATGTCAATAACCTATCAAGTTCCCACCCAACTAATTTTTTTAAAGTATGTACACGGCATGATTCGTAGTGCCAGTTTCAATTTACATACTTTAAATAATTAAAAACATTAGAATCGATCACAGTTTAAAATGTTTACTTACTAAAGATTAAAAGGGATTGAAATCTAAACGTATTTAAAGTTCGTTTGCTTCGCTTCGCTCGCCTCATCCGACAAAATCAACTTATCTACGAATTGCAATTTCCTGGCCTCTGCAATAATCTACGTCACACCTGGCCAAATCCCACTTCCTGCCCAGGGAAAGACTTAAAATTTTGTACTCACCACGGGCGGTAATAAATAAAGCCTCAGATCGCATATTTATCGCCCTTGCCTTTGGCTCGGGCGTCAAATACCTTCGATCTGAGATTTTTTTGTTTTACCGCCCTAGGTAAGTAATGTAATATGTGTCACATTAAAAAGTAACAACGTGAGCAGTTACATGAAACTAACAACATGGTGATTCGACCCCGTTCAATGTTCAAATGTATAAAAAAGCGGTGGCCAGAGTAATTCGTGAAGGACTAAGTTACCCTCCAGGGTCAATGTAACACGCAATAACGGTTCTGACATTTCGTAAATATAATGTAGTACCTAACCATTACTTATATCCCAGGCAAAGACATAGAGACTAACCTTTATAAACTAAAGATAGGTACCAATGGAATGATCATGCAGTATCTCATCACGGTATCTCGACGACACATTTCTCCGAACAATGCGTAGTGTCGACACTAGTGTCGTGTGTCGACACTAGACCTTTGAGATTATCTTGTTAGTCCCGAGAGAAATGTCGGGTTAGGTAAGAGGAAGTGGGAAAGGTCTCGAAGATGCTATTGTTGGCCAAATTTATTTGTCCGATGTCAAAGTGCATATTTCCATGGAAATTACGAATACATAACTAGGTAATAAGTTAATGTCGGTATATCTCTTGCCTCAAGGTGACAAATATTTAGATAGGTACCGATAACAACTTCGGCGTTTGTTTCGTATTAAAATGGGTTAGGTACCTATTTATTTGTCGCTTATGAATGAAATGCGATTGGTAATATAAATTTAGTTCTCACTACAAACATATGATTCCAAAACTGTTTTAACAATAATTGAGGCAATCTTTATTATTTTGATTAATTTACCCTAAAAGTATCTCATGTAAAAAGTATGTAATAAGATAAAAATAAACTGCAACTATAAACGCATGCTTTTTCATTGCAGTTGTGATCTGGTTTCCTGTAAAGCAGTTACAAACGAGCTATTGGGTAAGTCAAAAGTTCAAAACGTAATACATAATTGTTTGTATTTGCTAATTTATTTACTTATGCAATAATGACTTCATACGACTCGCAATGGCAGTGGCATATAACTAGATTATAATAGCTTGCGCGTAACTAGCTGAACAATTGTTCCCGTCCTTATTACTCGACATCTTTATAAATGAGATGGAAGATGGATAGAAATTAAGCCATAAAGATAATGGTAAGGCCAAATACATACGATTAAATAAATAAATGGTCAACGGTTACATTTGTCTTTTTCTTACTCCAGCTTTTGGATTGGTAATTTCTGACTTACCTACCTACTTTTTTGGAAATAATTCAATATCAGGCTAATTATTTGTATACGGCTTTTATATGTTATTTTAAACAACTTTTACTATTGAAATGAATAATTCTATGGACCGTAAATTAGGAAAAAAAATTAACCCGCAAGCAAAAATGCTATCAGTATTTTTATAATGAAAACATGTTTGAGTACACAAATTTGGAAACTTACCTACTACCTGAATCCAAAAATATATGCATCAGAAAATAACGGCATTTTAATTAAATATTTACGACCTCGAGATAATATTGAATTTCATCTGGCCTATAGAAAGGTTTATTCATTAACAAAAATAAGTGGATTATGCGCGTAACCCAAAGAACGTATATAGACGTAGTCAATTATTAAGTAAAGAAAGTTTATACTATTTTCGCCTGATTTTTACGGAATTTATGAAGATTACTTTTCATTGTTTTTTACCGTATTCAATTTAGGTAATTATTAATGAATATTAAAAATATGGCTGATATCGATATATTGTTGTGTTTTCATAGAGCGAAACCGTAAAGTTTTCAGGGTAAAAACTCTGGTAAGAGGCCTAGTTAGGATTCTAATTTTACAATGAAACTAAGCAGAGCACTAACGATCGGTCATCCCCCAAGTTATAACATTTTCGACAAGTTAGTCAGTTTTAGAGATAAAAAATCCAAACGAAAATACGCCTCTGATTTATTCTGGCTACAACCTTTGCTTTCAGCTAGAACAGTCAAAACTAAGACAAAACAACTGTAATTAACCCCTTTATCAACTTCATCTCGTGCAGAATGATCGGTTACGAGCACCTTACACAACTAATACAGCATCATTAATAGTTATTTACATAAGCATGCAACAATGGGATCATGGGAACAGTTCTAGACGTTTTTAGTGTTACGAGTGCCATGCAGTGGATTTCGTGTTACTGTGTTGTTTAGATTAGCGGCTGGATACTGGTGATCTGTGATGCAGTCTATTAGGTACTTACTAAGTTTCTATAAAAAAAATACAATTCTTAAAATGAAAACTAACACAATTTTTTGCGCATTCAAAGGTTTATTATTAGCTAGTAGAGATGAGTTTTACCTTCTGCCGGCTTAAAATAGTTGCCATTTTATCACTTATCACTGTGAACAAGACATCCTTCACGTTGTATGGAAGTGCGAGAGTAACGTCTTTTTATAAAATCTCCTCGCATACTTATACCAAGATTAAAGTCTCAGGACGACCGGGAGACAATGATCGAACCGACTCCAACTCAGTATGTCAGTCAAATAGACTCAATGAAATACTCGTAGCGAGCGGGCAGATGCGATTTACAGATGTAAATCGGTAGCTCGACCCAATACAAAGTCCTAGTTAACTACTCTTCTACTTTCAACTCACTATTCTAGGGGATGTAGCGTAAACGACCTTGAATTCATATATGTTAGTGATATGGACATACTTAGGTACGTACCTATAGGGTACAGCGCCATAATTTCATTCGCGCGATTGCACTTGACTTTCCAAATGTGACGAGTCATCTGCATGTAATAGGAACACTACCATATTTTGTAAGTCGAATATCGGTCCTATTCAATACAATGAATTGGAGTCCTCTCCAATACATTGTATTGAATAGGACCGATATTACCGTGAATACATTAACAGAAGATTATCCTATTTAGTCTAGCTTAGGATATCGCATTAGTTTCAAGTCGCTCTCATTCTGATTTCGAAAAACAGATACATGAAAGTAGGGATTTATCCATGGAATTCCGATTTTGGACATCTCTAATTAGTTTTGCATTTTATTGAAATACGGCGAAAAATGCATACATATCTTTCACGTATGTACAATATCAATAAATTGTAATTAATGGATCAACAATCACTCGCCAAATATCAACTAGTACATTTGACTAGTCTAGATCAGACTGTGACATAAATACCAAATGATAAACCTTTGAAACTGGAGCGGTTGCGACATTGAGTACCTACTTTATTGAGCAGAATACCCTGAGTGGACTAGTTGATTGGTTTAATGTGATGTACAGATTTCGACACTTTAGTAGTATATTACATTCTGAAAGCTTTACCACTCTGAAATGGTAACTGCAGTATGTTACGTATTTCGCAGCCCCATTTATATGCAAAGAATTTTATTTGATTTGAGACTTCTTTTTTAAGAAAAATACTCGTAGGTACGGTAACCTCGTTCTAAGGGGTTTTTCTCAAAGAGAAGGAAAAGCTGCAACAAGTGAATAGGCTTGTTGCGTGGTGTTAAAATTGATAACGTCGTGTTGCTAAATGGATAGTAAACCATCAAATGATTGTAATAAAGTATAAATTACAAAATATAATTCAAATCATAAAAAGATATGAACCTTGTAAGTTTAGAAAATAAAGTTTTTTTATTTATTGTCCAAAAGTAAATTTAAAGGTACCAAAAGAATCCTTACGCTTTTATAGAAACAAATTTGTATGACAACTATGGACCTTAACGCAGTATTTCGCGACCGAAACAGCAATTTACTTCATTTTCCATGCAACGGTTAGTACAAATTGCACGGTGTGACGTCATACTTTAAAGCCAATCAGTATGAAGCGTTTCGGCTGCTGTCAGCGAGGTCCGTCTTTAACTCGATTTTTTGGGTATCAATGTCCTTTAAATGTTGTTGCTTCCATACAAACATTTGTTCATCTACAAAAACTGGTTCGAATGGCATCGTAAACAAATTTAAGTTCACAAGCCCATTAATATGATTATCTATCCAAATATCATAAACCCTCCATGATGCGTTCAAGAACCGCACATTATGGCCACCATAAAAATAGACTGTTTTGTTAGAACAAATTTCTTATCTGTGAAAATGTTATTATTGCTAAATAATAACATCGATTTCGATAATATTATTTCATTCAAATTTCGAACATCTCTGAAATCAAAGAAATTTGATTTGACCTCTATTCTAATATCAGTCGAGATGACGTTTAGTTCGAAATGAATTGTCAATTTGCATACAAATTTGACAAATGTCGCACGTAAGTAAGACATCGAACGATATGACTCTAGTTTGTCTCTGAATTAAGAAAAAACTATGACTGCTGCCAGAAAACAACGCTGCGATGCCGGTCATAATATGCGGTTCCTGAATGCACCGTGGAGGCTTATGATATGTGGATAGATAAAGTAGTGTATGTAACTGTACATAATTAGGCATTAAACACTCGTGTGATGTTATTATGAAACGAGCCGAAGGCGAGTCACATAAACTACTATTATTTCCACGATTATTATGAGCTGCCCGCGGGCCGCGTGGTTCAACCCGCGTATTGCAAAGTACGTAGGCAAATGTCCATTCTACACACAGAATGATTACAGAAACAGATAATAGAAACTTACAAAGCTGCAACCTAAAAGTGTTTTCCTCGTTACGTATGTAATGTTAGTATACATTAAATTATTAAATACGTCATTGGAATTTACCTAATCTATAAATGCGATTATTCTTAATTCTAAAACCGACGTTGTATTCCTTGACTTTCCCTCTCTCTTAAAGTTAGGAACTAATTTCCTCTGACGCATTTAGGCTGTTTAGGTACCCTGTACGTAGCCATGTTTATGATTGTAAGGATAAGAACCACAAACCTGAACCTACATAATTCTGCGTATCGTATGACCCAGTTAGTGGGTGTACCTACATTCTGTAAGTACACAAGTTTCCCGAAAGGTCTCCATTATATCCACAGTGAACCATTCTTCTCACATACGATAGTAAATCTCTCCAAACCCTCCATTAAGCGATACGATCGTATGAGACAATGGCGTGTCCGTATGTATGTCTGTGTGTAAGTACTCTCTAGCCGCTAAACTGTTGTTGCCGAACAAAAAGTTCAAGGACATCATGATTACTATCGAGGCGAGTAGCGGCAGCAGAAAAATGTAACACAATTATCGTTGAGCTTTTATATATTTTTATAAAATTAATATGTAATAATCCGTAAGCCCACTCCCAATACGCCTACGTCTCATGACAACTCAATAAAATGCATGGCAGCAGGTCGAGAAAGTTGTGCTGAGCAAGAATCAGATAATTAGCGCACCGAAAATTGGCCGAAACTTTGAAAAATCCTTCACTCCGGTCAAAATTGTAAGGGTAGGTATATTTACGTCATGTGACAGCAGTACGCGATATGTAGCATCATTTAGCCCTTTAATCGTAGAGGGAGTAAACCTTAGTCTGTCAGTCTTGAAATAGCCGGCAGTACTTGGCAGACGGGGTCAAAGGTGGCCAACTTTTACGGTCTATAAGTATCGCGTGTAGGTACTTGTGTAGTACAGTCTCCGACATCAATATCTGACTACATAAAGGACGCAAAAATATCTAACACGTCCTTATAACTCTAATATAACATAGAGTTTATTCAGATTTTTGAGCGCCTTGTTTAATCACATATTATTGCGGTTGACTGTACTTAGATAAATATGTATAATACTGCGTGTATATGCGTATAAAAGTGTGTCCGCATTGGAGCAGAAGTGATGCTATAGCATATTTTGAGCGAAAAGTAAATATTCCAGTCACCGACACTGGCCCATTTTAATCTTAATGCAAACCTCTATTAGGTTAACAACACTGTGTCAATAGGGAACTTGCATCTTTTTATTTTATTACGAAAATCAAAAGTATAATCCAGCATCAAAACAACCGTAGCACTAAAACTTTCTTATGATTTATTTTTCTGATGTTATATGCATTTGAAATCTGTACGCGCCGGCACCCCCCGAAAACGCTCTATATTAAACTGGCTTATGCTATGACGTCACAACATATATTCTCGGCGCGTTTACTATGGAGTAAGTCATTAATTTGCAATTATCTCTGCAACATTTGCGTTTAAGTCTATACTTGTCGATGCCGTACAAAATATCATTTCTAATTCAATATTCTGTGTAACTGTTATGTTATTTTATCCGAAAAATAATATTTTTTTTTCGTCATTTTAACGTGAGATAAAACTAATAGTGCAATTTATTCGAAATTGAAGTCCCACGCAACGCAAGTTCCCCATTATTGAAATCAAGTGTCAAACAATAAATAATTCACTTCGCCTATTTTGTGTGATTTCTGCAGTGCATACTTAAGTATCGAATTAGGGCTCGCAAGACATTTTTACGAAATTTTCCGTTCTGACTCTATCATTAATTCTGTATCTGTTGTTCATATTTCGCAAGTTTTGCAGATACCGGCAAGACTAATTGAGCAAGTCAAGTAATCAAGTGCTTCCATAGCAAACCAGTACTTGCACTGGTAACGTTTCGATTTCAACAATTGGTTCCAAATAACAAGAGTGGCTTGTTTAATGTGCGGACGCTACCGATAATCCACTTGCAAAGGCCATCTTCCCATGTGCCACGGCGTGACGTAACACACTGGTAGCCTCGCACTGGTTAGATTTTATTGACCTTTGTTTAATAAGGCTGAGATTTTGGGTGTTATGGGGAACGTTAATTGACAGACCATACTGCTTAATTACATGCATAATTTTTCTTATATTGTTATTTTTTATCCTTTATTAGGCAATTAATAGTTTTATTGGCAAAACACAAAACATTACCTAGTCAAACAAGTTATTTGATTCCTGCGATAAAAAAAAATCCTTTTTGTAGAAATATATTGGAAGTTACAGTATGTATTTTTAACATTTCATTTTCATAGCAATTTTATGAACTCAAATTATTTTGCGGTAAAATATTTTCTGCGATGTATTTAGTCCAAAATACGTTTGTAAGAAAAAATAAAATAAAAATCCACCGAGAACCTCCTCCTTTTTTTGAAGTAGGTTAAAAAGTGCATGTGAAATTCAGGACGTGAAGGCCAAAACATTGGATTATAGTTCATTGGTACAGTCAGAAAAACATTCGAAACGTGTGCTTTTGTGTGTGCGTATTACGAAAATTACGTTTAGTTTAGAAGCAACAGTCATACAAAACCAGCTGACAGGGCTAGTACGTATGGGGACATGTCTCAAAATTCATATCTTTCTTTCAAAGCCAAAAAGTCACAGGCATTAAAGTCGGGGTATGTCCTCTTCTTATATGGTTCAATACAACAACCTTAACGTAAGTATGTAGTTTACTAAAGGAATGCAACCTTGTCCAGTAATCAATAGCATGTATCCAGGGGGCAACATTCCCTACTTTTAAAACAGTGAAACTACAGCAGTATTTAATTGTCACCATCACAGTATTAAAATCACCTACTAATTTTGAGGTCCAATGTGCCTCTAACATATTACTTAGTGCTAGGTTTTTCTATGATCCGCTGACCTCTGCAATCCCTTTGCGCCACCAATCTACGGGACTTTAAAGGTGTACGACCGAAAATGAAATTCTGACAAAAAAACGCAAGCAAAAAAATATACCTTATGCTTGAAGCATATAGTCGCTTTTTGCTTGCGTTCGTTTACCAGAATTGACTTTTTAGAGTTTCGTTCATATAATATGTCAAATGTCTGAGTGGTCGTTCCCACATCACGCGTCAATATTGACATTTACGACAACCTTGACATTCGGCCGAAACCGGCAGCCCCGCGGTTGTTGCACTTTCCGTTGTGCTTTACGTCACGGTAATAATGTTGACATTATTGGTAATACTTGGTAATGGTAATTGGTACGTGTGTCTTGGGAATAACTAGTTTGCGGTTCCGTTGTTTTATCGTGTTGGGACAGGGGCGGTTCACTCTCCGCAAGGAATGCGTTAAAAAAAAAATGGGGCGGTTCACTCTGTGATCCCGTCGCGCCGCTACAAGTAGGTACATGCCGGCGGCCGCCAAATTGGCGGCCCATTAGTAGCTGCCACGCGTTGGGACGGGACGCTCGCACGGGTTGCAGCGCGTTGCATGCGAAAGAAAGGGATGGCCACATTTAGGCACGTTTGGCGTACCTAAACAGGGAATTTGTTAACAGAGAACCTTCTGTACGTAGTACTATTACTTATTCTGTGGTTGGGGTAACATTTTGGTACTAAATAATGGTTTTTATATTTCTTTTTAAAACGAGGGCAACAAACACGCTTACGCCGTCTGAAGGATGACTCACGCTAGATGGGGCCGTGTCCGGCCCTGGCCGTTTTCTAAGAAAAACGAGGCCGTTTTTGCGCGGCCGAGCAATACCCAAGCCCGGCCAAGCCACGGCCGGGCCGTGCCGACACCGAGCCGCTTCCGAGCCTCGGCCGTGGCTCAGCCGGGCTTGGGTATTACTCGGCCGCGCAAAAACGCCGTCGTTCTTCTTAGAAAACGGCCCGGGCCGGACACGGCCATCCTTGATGACGATGAGTAAGCCAGCAAAGCCCATTGACGCCTGCAAATCCCAACACGTTATTTGCGCATGGGCGACCCTTTATTGATTTGAGGATTTGCTGTGTGGACAAAGTAAACTTTTAAATTATCTACCTACATATATTTCGTTAAAAAAATGTCTTCTGTATAAATGCGAGGTAGGTATTGTCAATACTGATTAATAATGAACGTAGGTAACGAATGTATATTCGACATTCAGCTTCTTACACCGCAAAGTTGTATAGACATCTCTATTTATTGATTAGGCGCCTCTCATCAATCACGAATTGGGAAAACAATAGCAAATCACATGATTATTGGATGATCGCGCAACTCTTAATCTGAGTTAATCAGACGCGTCCCAAATGCGCAGGCGCAACAAAGGCAGTCGCACGCCATAACATAACGCCTTATATAACCAGTGCGCGTATTTATTCACACTTGTACATTTTTGTTGGTATTCAGTATTATGATGACACAGTTCCCAAAACATCGTGCTTACTCGTATAACTTTCAACTGATTCTAACCTAATGATTAGATATATTCTGTGATACGCCTAAACACTCGCTCTTTCTGCCGGGTGTCAATTGCAGGGAAATACTAATACTTATTGAGTTCGACCAAGGTACAGTCGACATCAAAATATGTCTAATCTTTAGCACCTTATTCCCTTGTCAATGTTTTAGGCGATAAATGTAAACATATTTTTGACGGCGACAGTCCAAAACAAAAAACGGATATTTTATTTCTAAATTATACTTTAGCGACGGTGCTTCGGATAAAACACCTACTTGTTTTGTCTATTATTATATGCCAATAAAAATATTATGTGTTAAAAGATCGAAATTATTGTTTATAGGTATTTTTATAATAAAAGCGATGGTAACTAGTCCATAACTATTCTCTAATGTCTCCCATTATTCGCTCTGTAAGTGCCCAAATCAGATAATAATGTAATGATACCTTTTAAATATTTGGATTGTGATACGATTTACAATATTAACGCAACCGATTTAAAGAACTACCAAAATAGTTTAACTTTCACCCCAAACGTGGACACAATAAGCAATAACAAGACAGCAAAATAATAATGAACATCATATTTCTAAAGAACTGCACGGATGTTGTGCAAGTCAAGTCTAGACTTATAAGATAAAGCATAATAGCATTAAGAAATGTATTTATTGTATTTTAGGTAGGTAATTAACTGTTCATAGAATTAAACCATTTAATTAAAAGGTTTGATTGGTAAAAAGGACCGATTCACCATAGCAAACGTTCAAACGTTTTTTAATTGTTTGATGACCCTACTGACTCAAATTTGCTTATTGACAATTTTTAATGCCATTATTATGTACCCCTTTTAAATAAGTAGGTGCCTAAGTAAAAGTAAAAACAAACATAATATACAAGTCTGCGATACCCTTGAAAACACCATCATCACTGCCACCTGCAGCATCTATTTTGTAAAAGTACTTGACCGCCAAAGCATCATCACATCATCAACCAATAGCTTCTGTCATCATTACCGTAATTAGACAATCATTATCTTACTTTGGCACATAGTCCAGTAAACATTGAAAGGTCAGATTTTGCAATGTCCATTGATAGTGAAACAGTTATGTCAAGGCGTTTTTGTTTCAAATAATGGAGGTCGTCATTTAGATTTGCTACATATTTTGGAATTCACACGGTGCGATGTTTGGTCTGCTGTGGCCTGTGCTTTTATGACTTGATAATGATATATTATGAATATCGTGTGGTTTTTTTTTTTTTTTGCTCCTGTATTAAAGTAGTTACAGCAAGTCGTCTATATATATATATGACCACATAATGATTTATAAAGTATTATTCAGTTACTGCAGGAGGGTCCATGAAGTTATACTGATTTAGCGCCTTAAGAGGGCGTTCATGATGCACTAGAGCCACTTGTAAATAATTGTGATTTTTTTAAATTTAACGATAGATATTTTAAAAAAAACCAGCCAAGTGCGAGTCGGACTCGCGCACGAAGGGTTCCGTACCATTATCTATAAAAACGGCAAAAAGATCATGTTTGCTGTCTGGGAGCCCCCTGTAGCCTAGTTGGTAGTGACCCTGCCTACGAAGCCGGAGGTCCCGGGTTCGAATCCCGGTAAGGGCATTTATTGGTGTGATGAGCAAAACTATTTATTTATCTATATAAGTATGTTTATCGTCGTCTAGTACCCAAAGTACAAGCTTTGCTTAGTTTGGGACTAGGCCGATTTGTGTAAGATTGTAAAAAAAAAAAACTTTTTTTTAGTATTTGTTGTTATAGTGGCAACAGAAATACATCATCTGTGAACATTTCAACTGTCTTACTATCATGGTTCATGAGATACAGCCTGGTGACATACGGACAGACAGACAGACGGACAGCGGAGTCTTAGTAATAGGGTCCCGTTTTACTCTTTGAGTACGGAACCCTAAAAAGAAGCCCGGTATACACTGTATTTCATATTCAAGTACCTTGTGAATACATCAAACTAGTTGTTATGTTGCTGGATTCATCGATCTATGAACTCAAAAGTAAAACGGCCGTTTTAACTTTGGACGCATAGATTGACGAATCCAGCAACGAAACAACTATTACGATGTATTCAAAAGATACTTAAGGTGGTTCGATTGCCATACAAAGCGTTATTTGACATTCGCAGGCTAACGGCGTGATATTTTAAGAAACTTATGTAACAAACTTTCATCAATTGGCTTCCCATTTGCGCCAAATTCCCCCTTTCCTAGAATAAACTTGTATAAACTAGATTAATTTGAGAAAAATAGTTTTCCCAAAATATCACGTGACAAACCAATTTCTCAAATTAATCTAGTTTATGTAAGTTTATTCTAGGAAAGGGGGAATTTGGCGCAAATGGGAAGCCAATTTATGAAAGTTTGTTACATAAGTTTCTTAAAATATCACGCCGTTAGCCTACGAATGTCAAATAACGTTTTGTATGGCAATCGAACCCCCTTAAATACAAAATAGAGTGCATAGCGGCCTCTTTTTTTAAATATCTACCGTTAAATTTAAATAATCACAATTATTTACCAGTGGCGCTAGTGTGCACATGAACGCCCTCTTAACAATAAGACCGTGTTCATATTTGTGAGCACGTTGTTTGTTCGTGCTGATGACTGCGATCTTTACATTTTAATCTCGAACCTAACATACGTAATTACGTACCCTTTAATTACAATAATGTTGAAGTGTTCAATCGTGACTACATTATAAACAGATAAAACAACTATAATCCTAAACGAACAAGACTTGCACTTACGTCCAATGCCGCAGCCATGAGTAATATCGTGAACAAGTCTTGTTGTTTTTGCACATCTCGCTAAATGTCAAGCGACATTTCTCACGATATCTTGGATGCATCCGGATAATATGTCCTTTCAATGAAAGAGCTACAAGGAAAAATAATTTTAAGTTTAATTTATTAACCGACATCAATAGAACGATACTCTTCTTGAGTATAGGTAGTCCAATCATAATCATATCCCTATGCGGATTGTTAACAATATCAGTGTTTTGTCATTCACATAGTAACTGTCAAAAGTTAGTCGGGACAAATGTACGGTTCCATTTAAATTCTCAAATAATTCTGTTCAGACTTTATTATATACTAGCTTCTGCCCACGACTCTGTCCGCTTGGAACTCATTTATATCGTACCTCCATACAAACTTTCACCATCCATTTCAGCCCCTTAGGGGATGATTTCCGGGATAAAAACTATCCTATGTCATTCCCCGGGACTCAAACTATCTCTATACCAAATGTCGTCTAATAATTCTATTGGGCAATTTCCCCATACAAACTTTGCATCCCTATTTAACCCGCTTATGGGTGGGTTTTCCAAAACCCTAAAAGTACTTTTCTTGTATAAGGAGTCCATACACAAAGTTTCAAGTCTCTCACTTAAAATTTTACTCCATACAGAATTTCAACTCTCTTTTTAGCTCCTTGAGGGTAGATTTTTCACAAATCCCTTCTTAGTGGGTAATTTCCCACCACCTATTGTAAAAAAATCAGCTTTCTAGAAGGTTCAACGGTTTAGGCTGGGCGTTGATCTAAATGAGTGCAGTGCAGTCAGGACATTTACGTTTATATATAAATACTAGCTGTCCGCGCGGCTCCGCCCACGTATTCCATAGAACGCAGGCTACCCCGCGGGATAATATTTAGCCCATATCCAACCTGAATGTCCATTTTATACGCGGGTAAAAGAATTTTTGAAATCGGATAAGTACTTCCGGAAGTTATCCCCTAGATACAAATTCACAAACTTACAACGCTATACCAGTCTCAGAGGCTTTTCCGGTTTATACTATTAGCACCTATAGTTTACTATATAACTTTATCGTGGGCTTGACGACTCAGTAGGTTCAGCTGAATGTGAAAATTTATTGCATTGGTTGAGCAAGATTTGGAAGCCACAGTCAATAAAAATAGGTACAAGCAAGTTCAAACATATCAACGAATAAAATCAATGTTCTAGCTAATCTTAGCTTTTTATGGAAATGTCAAAGTTCATAATCATTATGTTATATAGTAAGTGATGTCTGATCCGTACCCTTATTGTGAGATAACAATCGTAACCTAACGTTACGTAACTAATACGAGATCGAATAAACGCGCTTCGAATAGATTTCGATCTCGCTACGGTATTCTTCGATTCGACCCGTCAAACTTGTAACTCACAATGCCGTTGTCCTACGAAACCAACTGCAAAACGTTAGGCTCTAGCGTTTAGTTTTCGATGCGTAATTTAACGTTCGATTCGTACTACCAATCGGTAGTGTGAGACCCAAATTTGACATTTCGTATCGAAGAATACCGTAGCGACTGTAGTTTACTATTTCACTTGCAAAATGGCCCGTGATATCGTATTATTCCGTCAAGAGTTACCGTAGATCCGATCGAAATTTATCTCAAATTAAAGAACTTATAAAAATAAGGGTTTTGAATTGACAACATATATCCGCAAAATTCGGATTGTCGCGTATTTTGTATTTAAAAATGCAAATAAATGGCCCCCGCGCCGCCATATTGTATCGACAGTGGACACTGTCGACGTCGCGATGCGCGTATTCTGTAATGTCATAACCGACAAACATTCAAATTAAAACGATAAATGCTAGTGATATAAGGTTGAATATTGGAAAATCGTGAACGAACGTGAAGTCGATGGCGAATTAAGTAATGTATAAGTGCCTCACGTTACAGTTTGGATTTTTAGTTCTATGAGTGACCACCAGGGGCGGTGTATAGACTTTTCATACTAAATCTTGACGATAGGCGCTAGCGCCTGTAGTAAACGCAACTCACGTCAATCCCACGCTAAAAGTACAGATCTGTTCTAAGAGCCGGATCCGTAACACTGGAAATGGCAAATCGCACCATCGTAACATTCGTAACTAACGTTCAGTTACATTTGGCTCATCCTGGTTATTCACAATGTTATACAGTAAAGTATGTCGTAAGAAATGTCACTGTAATTTATTCGTTGCGCGATAATAACCAGTAGATCTTATTAGAAAGCGATACAATCTATATTCGAATGTTTATATGAGAAGTCAACAATATCATAGCGGGATTATGATTCAATTTTTAACCACGGACGCAAAAAGAGGGGTGTTATAAGTTTGACGTGTCTGTGTGTACAGACAGCTGTGTGTCTGTCTGTGGCAGCGTAGCTGCGTATACTTGCAGAAATAGGTATATTTATTTTCTTTAGTTACTTTAGGCATGAAACTTTATTTTATATAAGATGAGTTTAATAGGTTAAGTTGTATAAAAACTGAGCGCGTCTCGCCATCAAACGTAACAGTTTGGCGAAAATATAAATGTTTTGTAAGATGTAATTTGAACATATAAATAAATAAAAAAAAAAAGCTTCTTAACGAATGGACTGATTTTAATACGGTTTTTTTGTTTGAAAGCTGATGTAATCGAGATGGTTTTTAGCTACGTTTCAACAAAATCGGTTCAGCCGTTTTTGAGATATTCAACTTTGAAATGAAAACCTCGGGGGGTTTTCAACTTTTCTAAGTTCTACAACTTAAAAAAGTTGAAAACCCCCCGCAAGCGAAGCATAGGTCGAGTGCACCAGTGAAACGAAAGGCTGACGAAGAGAGTTTCTGGCGGGACCCCGGGCGGAGGGCGGAGGATTAGGTCACAGAAACGATAATCATTATTGAATTCTTATTATTCATTAAGTATTATTCTAAATTCGTCAAAGAAAACATTGACACGTTTCCCCGCAAAAAGATAACTCGCACAAGACAGGGGTCCCTGAACCAGCTCCTCACACAAACCACTCGACTGACCAAGTCAAGTAAAATCATCTCTCACGTGGGGCCAAAAGTATTTAACAAACTACCAGTAAATGTAAAATGCGTGGACTCAACTTTTTTAAGAAAATTAAAATCGTGACTTCTCACGCACTCTTTTTATGACATTAAAGATTTTTATGAGTTACCAGAATAAGAATGTTATATGTTAACCCACTTAGTATATAAATTTAATTTAATCTAAACAATCGATGACATGTAATATTAATAATATTATAAATAAAAGACTTATGACTTATGATCATTTACGATTTATGCAAGCACTATGCAAGTTATCTAATTTTATATGGAAGTTAGAGGCAATTTGTTGCGTTAAAATAATGTCGAATATGTGTAATAAAATAGTTAAGGCCGTCTTTAACTATTTTACGCCCTCTGTGAGTACCTACAATTAGTAGGTACTCTATAGAGCTACTCTAGCTGCTGTCAATGACAGCAGCTAGCTAGGGTTGCCCAAGTAGAAACCACCAGTCGTAGGGTCCTGGATACATTGGAACTGGAATTACCTAGAGACGATCCAATTCAACTAATTTATTTCAGTACCCATATGTGTTAAGTAACAACAACATTAAAACATGATACACAATTGAGCTATGATAGCCTATTGAGTACCAGATACTACCTAAGTATGTACATCTTAAATTAATTTATCTATCCAAATATCATAAACCCTCCATGATGCGTTCAAGAACCGCACATTATGGACCCCTTTAAAAATATACTGTTTTGTTAGAACAAATGTCTTATCTGTGAAAGTGTTATTATTGCTACATAATAACATCGATTTCGATAACATTATTTCATTCAAATTTCGAACATCTCTGAAAAACAAAGAAATTTGATTTGACCTCTATTCTAATATCAGTCGAGATGACGTTTAGTTCGAAATGAATTGTACATTTGCATACAAATTTGACAAATGTCGCACGTAAGTAAGATATCGAACGATATGATGTTGGATCCAACTCTAGTTTGTCTCTGAATTAAAAAAAAACTATGACGGCTGCAAGAAAACAACGCCGCGATGCCGGTCATGATATGCGGCACCTGAATGCATCATGGAGGCTTATGATGTGTGGATAGATAAATTAGTTTATGTAACTGTACATAATTAGGCATTAAAACACTCGTGTGATGATATTATGAAACTCGCCTTCGGCTTGTTTCATAAACCCACACTAGTGTTTAATGCCCATGCCATGTACAGTCACATGAACCATCACTAATATGCTTTCAAATTCTAATTGAAATGTTTTATTTCAGACCATAGGTCCATATAATGTTAGTTACAATTTGCCTTTAAAATTATGTTAGTACTATACTAAAAACTACTTGACATACCTACGTCAAAGTAGTCCTGACATGATGTACCCAGTGCCACAATATGGGGCAGTTATATCTCCAAGCTATCACCTTCAGAATGTTTTGAATAATCATACATTTTATGAATTGCTTAGGTATTTATTTATTACTTATAAATATCATTTAATTATGGTACTAAACCGACTAAGGCCGTGTGTACTTTAACGTCAAGAGCCCTAAAACAAAAGTCTCATCTTTAATCGCTAACAAAACAAAAGAGTTAATGGCACGTTCGTGCGTGCCGGTGTCAAGGATGGCGCTGAACTGTCAAACTTGACAGTATTAACAACATCTATGAACAATTCACCTCAACACAACCACCATAAATTAGACCGCCGATTACGTATAGATGTTACGAATCTCAGGGTCAAGATATACTAGAGACCAGTGGTGAATCGAGACGCTATGTGTTGTGTATAGCATAGTTGTGCGTAGGTACGCTCACAAGCGACCACTAGCCGCGGGACACTCACGATGGGCATTCAACCTACGAGTATATGTAGATATCTCAGAGCATAGAATACTAGAGAGAGGACAAGCCGCCGGCGGCCGTGTCGCAGCTGTATGCTCAATGGGCATACACTGCCATACTGTGCACGCGTGCTGATCGCAGAGAATATTACGTTTTTTCCCAAAATGCCTGATATGATGCGCCTTTATTGTCAAATAAGCGTGTAGGTATACAAGAGTGAGTGTTTTAGATGTGTGCGTGCTTTGTCTTGTCAATTACTTGGGCGTTGTGTGGGTTAATGTACTTGCGACAGGCTCACTCTATACAAATCGGCCGCCATGTCCGATCTCCTTATATTCATACATCTGTGGTAGATATCAATAGGCATGATGCCTCATGTTAAAATTGATAACGTAGTGTGGCTAAATGGATAGTAAACCAACAAATGTTTACATGTAGTAAGGTATAAATTATAAAATATAATTCAAATCATAAAAAGATATGGACCTTGAAAGTTTAGAAAAATATGTTTTTTTGTTACTGTCCAAGAGTAAATTTCAAACTACCAATTGAATCCTTACGCTTTTATAGAAACAAATTTGTAAAACAACTATGTACCTAAACGCAGTATTTCGCGACCGAAACAGCAATAGGGAACTTGTATCTTCATATTTTATTACGAAAAACAAAAGTATAATCCAGCATTAAAACAACTGTAGCACTAAAACTTTGTTATGATTTATTTTTCTGATGTTATATGCATTTGAAATCTGCGCGCGCCGGCACCCCCCGAAAACGCTCTATACTAAACGGGCTTATGCTATGACGTCACAGCATAGCCTTTACTATGGAGTAAGTCATTAATTTGCGATTATCTCCACAAAATTTACGTTTAAGTTTATACTTGTCATACAAAATATCATTTCTAATTTAATATTCTATGTAACTGTTACGTTATTTTATCGAAAAAATTAAAAAATAAATTTTCGTCATTTTAACGTTAGGTAAAACTAATAAAATCGTTTTTTTTTCTTTTTTTTTCTTTTGTATGATATCTCTACGTATATCCGCATCGATTGAGTGCAATTTATTCGAAATTGAAGTCCCATGCAAGTTTCCCATTTACTTGATTTTCCATACAACGATTAGTGCAAATAACAGCTGTAACGTCATACCCGTGTGTCAAGGTAATTAGGTTCTTTGATCGTAGTAGCTTCCATACAAACATTTGTTCCTCTCCAAAAAATGGTTCGAATGACATCGTAAAAAAATCTTAGTCATCAAGTCATCATACATCATTATATTTACGATCTTTTATTATTTGAATACTAAGTAAGTACAATACGTGTAAATATTGTAGGGTCTTGTGTAGTACAGTACCTACTTCCAGGACCGTCGGCTAATTATGTAGTACAGTACCTACTTCCAGGACCGTCGGCTAATTATGAATTTAAATCAAAAGACAAAAAAACATGCAGCGAACTTTTGACGTGCGCCGACATCGGCCGTATCATCATCGTATATAATATTTTTTTTTAATGTATCCGATTTATTTTATGAAGAACATTGTAGTTTTAGTTGCACTTTATCTCTAATCGTCGTACGTCGTCGCTATTACAAGATTTTATTAAACTCGCAATGTGCGTATGTAAATAAATATACTAAAATAAAATAAAAATGCAAACCAACTTTGATCAACTTCAGTACTTCAATCGGATTCAAATCTGACACCGCGATAACAATGAAGTATTTTAGTACTGTCAAAGTATCATCAGGTCGATCACAGGTCGATCTCACATGCGTCAGGTAGATTACTAAATCATCAGGTATTTGCTAAATGTCACTTTTAGTACCTATGGAAAAATTACAGTTGAGGTTGTCCTAACGTACGTTCGAAACGATACGTGATCAGTGATCACCTCTCTGATGCTGTAGACGGAAAGTGGCTACAGGAACTCCTAAACTACACACAATAAAACCGTCTTGTTTGTTACTGCCCCCCTATTATGTAACTTGTTTTAAGCTCACCTCAACGCTCACCCACAAATATACCTTGACACCGCGATGCGTAGTAATTAAGCGTAGGTAGAGGTCTAGTTTCGTAACGGGTGACCGGCGGGGTTAGCCGCATTAACGCTTAGCAAATAACAGCCCTGTAAAAATCTCGACAAGGGGTGAACAAATATGCCATTACGTACATTTCCGATTGATTTTCGTCTATTTGACTTGCAAACTTGACATTATTGGCAGACTAATACCTGCTTAGTGTCGATAACAACATTCTTAGGTATATTACGTAGGTAGAGAAAGCCCGAAACCAAAAATAGCTCTCACAAAAATTACGTTGACGGACCGTCTAATCCAATTCAAATCATACCTATCTATCAGCAATCGAGTCCGTAAATTCGATCGACAATCAAACGTCATCAATTCTGCGAATTTTATCTTCGATATCTATCAAATTGAATCTCATAATTGAGAAAAATTGTATCACGCACAAGATTCGCCGGACTTCTTATAGAAGCGCATCTTTTTTTATGACGTCGTTATGTAAGGAACCCTGTGCTTTCCAAAGGAAAGGATAGGATAGATCATCGATAGAGAGCCTGCCACAGTGATGAGCGGATA
Source organism: Epinotia brunnichana (assembly GCA_963854355.1). Classification (NCBI taxonomy): domain Eukaryota; kingdom Metazoa; phylum Arthropoda; class Insecta; order Lepidoptera; family Tortricidae; genus Epinotia; species Epinotia brunnichana. The sequence goes on along the minus strand of OY977936.1, from coordinate 19,233,069 downwards.
GCGTTTTTAGAGTTAGTTAGCAGCTAATTTAATTGTTGTCGTATTTATCACTATTTTCACAACACAGTTCACGATATGTAGATTTGACCAGTTTTTGTCTCAGAGTTGATGAAGGTATGTTTTGAGAAATTACAAATATACGATTTCATGCTTCTAATTACGACTTACAGAAAATAATCTATGAATCGGCCATAATATCTAATGCCCGTACATCCGAAGCCTGCATTATTTGGTAACACCACCTTAACCGTCACATATCTTTGCAAGTATACGACTTAGATATTGCAAAATTCAAATTATTGGTCGCATCGGCATCATCCTCCACCTATATTCGATCAACAAACGCTGAAGCGACAAAAATCGCTTCAGCTTATCACTCGCGAACATACCCATCGGTCGTGAGAGATGGTCCGCCTAAATGCCTCCTATTATAACGACTTTCTTTCCTTTGTGATCGGAGAACTAATCATAATAACGAGCTAATAGCGCTGAAGAATAGCCGCGATAGATCTGTAGAAATTGACATACGTAACATCATTCATGCTGGTGAGACAAAAGGGTGATATGTGATGTATGCTGGGCTGTTATTCGCTACGCGTTAATGCGGCTCACCCTGCCGGTCACCCGTTACGAAACTAGACCTCTACCTACGCTTAATTACTACGCATCGCGGTGTCAAGGTATAATTGTGGGTGAGCGTTGAGGTGAGCTTAAAACAAGTTACGGAATAGGGGGGCAGTAACCATCTATGAATCATGGGCACGCTTGTACTACGAGCACTGTTCTCATGACTGGGCTGGTAATTATTTCCCCTAATTTCACGGAAAAATTCAATGGTTACCAACTCAACATTAAATTGAAAATGAATTTTTGACCAGTATTTCTAGCCGAATGCAATAAAACGATGCGATGATAACGTAAACGTTTTTATATTCATGTTAGTATAAATCTATTTGGTATTAACCATATACACTCCTGTCAAGTTTTAGCACACTATGGAATAAAAATTACATGTCCAGTTCCCCCGGCGCGTCCTTTTCCTGCATCTATGTCCATGCATACAAAGTGGAGTTTAACTCCAAAAAAGTACAGGAAAACGAAAAAAAGGAAACCTAAACATGTCCACTTACCTACAACCATAAATGAAGAAAAGGAATAATACTTAATCAATGTCAATAAAAAATTAATGATTAAATGTCCAATAAAAACCTATGCCTACGTGAAAACAAGAAATATATTTTTAACAATTATAATAATAAATAATAATAAATAATATTTTTTATTATTATTTATTATTATAATTGTTAAAAATAATATCTCATTGATAATCGATCGTGGGAACTACTACGGTCGTGGTCATATAACTCATATATCAGCCTAACGACCAAAGGATCATTAATGGCCGATCGGTTTCCGCCTGGGAACGAAGCCGATCGCAACGACCTTCCGACCGGATCTGGATGCGCACGAGTTTCGCAACCAGGGTAAAAGCAAGGTCGTGTCTGTAGCGATAGCGGTGTGGGTGATGGGTCTTGAGATCACGTGAATGGAGGACCATTAGGTAATTTGTCTAAAGTTCTTATTTACATTTATTTGAAAACATTGATACCTATGTGTAGGTATTATCTTGACTAGTGACTCTGTGAGCTGTAGATCTCGCGAGCCTGTCTTTTTTAGGGTTCCGTAGCCAAATGGCAAAAAACGGAACCCTTATAGATTCGTCATGTCTGTCCGTCCGTATGTCACAGCCACTTTTTTCCAAGAGGTAGGTATACTGTTGAAACTTGGTAAGTAGATGTATTCTGTGAACCACATCAAGATTTTCACACAAAAATGGAAAAAAAACATAAAATTTTAGGGGTCCCCATACAGAGAACTGAAACTCAATTTTTTTTTTCATCAAACCCATACGTGTGGGGTATCTATGGATAGGTCTTCAAAAATGATATTAAGGTTTCTTATATCATTTTTTTCTAAACTTAATAGTTTGCGCGAGAGACACTTCCAAAGTGGTAAATTGTGTTTCCCCCCCCCCCCTGTAACTTCTAAAATAAGAGAATGATAAACCTAAAAAAAATATATGATGTACATTACCACGCAAACTTCCACCGAAAATTGGTTTGAACGAGATCTAGTAAGTAGTTTTTTTTAATACGTCATAAATCATAAACCGCAATTTATTTTACGGAGCCCTTCATGTACGAGTCCGACTCGCACTTGGCCGCTTTTTTCACAGTTTTTTTTTACAATCGAAAAACAACTAAGTATATAATTATGGAACCGGCTCACAATATTTCCCGAGAATCGGTTGAGAGATGGGACCTGTAGAGGAGAACAGCCGGACATCTGCACATCCGGACTTACGAAAGAATGTCGGCCCAAGTTGAAACAGAGAACTTCATTCGCTTCGCTGGCTCGATCGACAATACAACTGAAAAAATAGTAGATTGTACAACAAGTGCATAAAACGACTTATTTAACCTGAGACGTTTATGCTCGACTTAACTATCCAGGTATTCCTAGTTAAGTCGAGGGGTTAAATGGATAATTTATGCCTGAGTTATACACACTGCTTTTCACTTCGATTGCGAGAAAATAACAAATAATTGCAAAATTAAATTAAATTCTCGTCACTTTAAAGTTTTTATGTTTAATTTTGGACACGTGATATTAGACTTAGGTACTTCATACTGCCAAGTCATTTAATGGTTCAATACGTTTTAAAATAATGATTGACTCCTATTTTATCTGGTTTTATTAATTTAGTAATGGAAAACACGGATGTGAAATTTATTAAAGCAAATCAAATCAAATGACAAACTTATTCTACGAAGTTTGATTGTGTGAGTGGCTGTTATAGGCCCGATTATCTTAGTCTTTAATACAATTTTACTTTGTGCACTAGAGCATAAAAGTGGCATTTTGTGCAGCATACATCCAGCACAAAGGCGAACTTTGCGAGCATGAGAAGTGAAAAGATTATATACGTCTAACTGATCATGCTAAATACATTAAAAGCCTTGAAGGTGATATTTTGACAAAAAATATTTAGTTTAATTATTTTAATAATTTTATATAGTTTATCTATCCAAATATCATAAACCCTCTATGATGCGCTCAAGAACCGCACATTATGACCACCATAAAAATAGACTGTTTTGTTAAAACAAATTTCTTATCTGTGTAAATGTTATTATTGCTAAATAATAACATCGATTTCGATAATATTATTTCATTCGAATTTCGAACGTCTCAAAAACAAAGATATTTGATTTAACCTCTATTCTAATATCAGTCGAGATGACGTTTAGTTCGAAATGAATTGTCAATTTGCATACAAATTTGACAAATGTCGCACGTAAGTAAGATATCGAACGATATGACAGTTGGATCCGACTCTAGTTTGTCTCTGAATTAAAAAAGAACTATGACAGCTGCTAGAAAACAACGCCGCGATGCCGGTCATAATATGCGGCTCCTGAATGCATCATGGAGGCTTATGATATGTGGATAGATAAAGTAGTGTATGTAACTATACATAATTAGGCATTAAGATACTCGTGTGATATCATTATGAAACTCGCCTTCGGCTCGTTTCATAAATCCACACTCGTATTTAATGCCCTTCATTATGTACAGTCACATAAACTACTATTAAACTTAACATCTGTAGAATAATGTGGATTATTCATTAGGTAAAATAAATTCTTAATTTACGTTGACTTAAGTTACCAAAGTAAGGTATATAAGAAATGCCTTGAATTGGTACGAGTATCTGTTAAAGCCATTAATTGGAAGGATTAGGACCTTTGTCAGAGTAATCTGTTTCACTCTGATTCGGCTCTACAATACGCGGGATGCGATGGTATCGCGTGAAACCAAATGAAAACGAAAACGACCTTTCATTGTGCACACTTTTAATGCAAGTGCTCGCTCGCGTATCGGCGGCCCAACAAATAAATGCGTGTGGGTTTAATATGCATACGGATTTATTTATCCAAACTATCATTATTTTAACAAAGTTAAGTAATATTATAAACAGGTAAAGTTTGTGAAATGTAAGTTTGTATGTAGGGGGTAATCTAATCTTCGGAATCACTCATCAGATTTTTTTTCATTACTATATTTTATCCCGCGGCTTTGCCTACTTTCTTTGTAATACGCGAGAGGAGCTGCGACGGGCGGATAGCTAGTATAGAGGTTAATACTTATACGCATTCTACTTCAGCCATTTTCAAACTTTATTAGTGTCCTACCTTTCGTCGATACCTAAACACTGCCAGTACTAAGTATGTGGGACTTGTGGGAATACTTAGTACTAGTAGTGTTTGGGTACCAGTGGCGGTACGTCCATACTCAATTCCTTCCAGCTTACCTAATTCATTTTCAACGACATTCATGAGCATCATATTTAAAATTTTAATATAATCAGCACAAAAAATTGGATAGATTAGTTCCGGTTTGACATATGTTGGATGCGGGTGGCGCAGGACCGGCCATTGTGGTACTCTTTGGCGGAGGCCTATGTCCAGCAGTGGACGTCTTTCGGCTGATATGATGATGATCATATGTTTTATGCCACTTTACTCGTGTTCTCCAGAAGGTACTTTTAATACTTTCGCAACGCAAGGGCGTAATGAGAAAAGAAAGAAGAAGAAAAATAGTAGATTGTATTACTAGGGAGCAAAATGATATATTGTATCGAGGGTGACTGATTGAATCCAGAACGAAGGGAAGGATTCCAGAATAGAATCCCGAGCGTAGCAACGGATTCTAACGTGGAATCCTGAGCGTAGTGAAGGATTCAAGCAACGTCGCCCGAGATATAAATAATTTTGCGCCCGCGTAATACACTCTTCTTTTCACTCCTTCCATGATAATTAAAAACACGATAATGTCAACCTAAGAACAAGGTTTAATATAAGTAGGTATTTCAAAAGAATATGGCTTTGTTATTGACGTTTTTTTGACGTTTGTTGCTTTGATTTTAAAAAATTCCGGTGTTAACGTATAATTTTCAGTTGAACTGGATGAATTCATCATCTTAAATTGAAAATATTAGTATAGGAAATGCTTTTACGTGCTAGTCATTAGTCACGACGGTTTTTTTTTATAAAAATATACGAACTTTTTGTTACGGCTTTTTGTTCCATTTTCTTAAACTTTTTGTGCTTAATATATTTATATTTATTAGTAATCATATTATACCTATCAAATAAACATTGTTTGAAATAACACGTAGCTATTAGAAAGTAGTAGGTAGGTAGTAAATCCATGTTTTTATTTATTAACCATATTAATATTCAAAAGCGTTCAAGGAAAACAATATATGAGACCCTAAACGCTCCAAGAACAAAACAGCGCGGTATTTAAAAGAAACTCAATAAAAGTGTCTCCTTAAACACGCTACTGAAATAACATATTGTCAGGCCCACAGATTTTTTTAAATATATTTTTTTTGCTTTCTTCTCTATGTGGTCTATGACTAGCGTGCAGGGAGCAAAATTGAATTTTGCTCCCTAGGGCAAAAAAGATAAATTGAAAAAAAAATATGCATAGGGATCAAAAACATGTTTTGCTCCCTTAAAACGGGCTAGAAAAGACTGTTTTTCGAATAGAAGGAGTGAAAACATGTATTCGTGTCACAAAAGAAAATAGTACCTACATTACATCAGAGGCCGGATAGAGATACGAGGCCGGGAATCCGTTTTCACGCCGATGCATGTAATAGTGCTTTTCTCAAACATGCAATGCAATAAATAAATAAAAATCTTCAAATCAAACTAATTATCATGGCTAAAAGCCGTGATGCTGTGCCACAAATAGTCGAATGAAAATTAAAAAGTTACTTTGCAGGCCTAGGCCTGAAAAGTTGTATGAAATCCCATTTCAGGCCGCCTCAAGATGCTGCGCCCGAAAAAGGATACTTCCGAGTCTATTATATGGAACGTCAAGAGAATATTTCATTGCATATTTGAGAAAAGGTACTTAAAACAAAGAACAGAAAATTATATAAAAAAGGAACACACATTTCAATACCTAACAAAAAACTTATATTAAAATATTGTATCAAATTATTTCCTTTGTATGGCAACCGGTATCGATTAGCCCAACATAATAGCGAACCGAGTACTTAGAAGGCTGTACCTATTGTAATCAAACGAATTAATTATAGGTTCAGCCGTTACTAAAGATAGCAAATAAGTGTGGAAAGAGTGTGGGACCGATACAACTATCATTTAAGACTGGCCTATTTATTGATAGCTTGGGTATCACTTTTATCTTATTAATAACCCTTCATTAATGTATTGTTGGCTTACTTAACGTAACCTTGTCGAGGCCAGAAATATCTCAGCACTTCATACGTAATATAACGTAACATACATCAAATTATGTTTTTATCTTGTTTATAATTGTGTATTTTCCAGCAGTTAACAACCTAATCAAGTTTAGAACGATGTATGTGAGTACCTATATTTCTGAAACTTATTTTTAGCGTAGGTACATAGCACCTACTTTACATATTATACAACTCTGGCCTTTATTCTAATTGTGGCCATATACGTGCAATTATATGGGTAGGTATTTATTTTAACTTTTGCATCACACAGTCACTTACTAGCCTACTTGACTGGTCTACTTCTGAGGCTTCCACTGGAACATCTTGATTTTCTTCTGGTGTGATAACTATTGTAGGTCCTATGTTAGTTAAACTTAGCTTACAAAACAGCCGGCGTAAAGTGGTTGCGGCACCACAATCAGACGGACTAAATAAATCAAAACGCTTCGCACGCATATCAGCGCATCTACCGATTGTCTGATTACCATCTATCCCAATTTCTCTGAAACATTGTGGTGCAAGTCATAGAAGTCTGTACATTCACCTGCTGTATTTCGCTCAGTTAACGCACATTGTTCAAAAATTACGATTTTGATATGGCCGTAGGTACTATTCGTTCAGATTCAGCTACAGTTTTCTTGCAGGTTTATCTTAGTACCGTTTGATTAAGTGTGAAGATTGAGGACTATAGCCCACTCCATCTTATCTACGAAAGGAGGTGTAGCACTGAGACGCAGTGGTGGATCCAGGATTTTAATAGTTTGGGCTGGCTTGACCCCGTTGAATGACTGGCCTCATGGGCCTTTACTGATGATGATTATTATTTTTAAGTAGTCTGATTGACAAAATATACTTAGTATAATATCTGTGTCATCCGTAACTTGGTCCGCGTTCCGTCGTCACTCCCACGGCGCGGCGGGTTCACACGCTCGCTTTTATTCCGCGCTTCCTGCATGCGTGCGTCGCTGTTCACTACACAAATCGATTTTTTGCCCCACAACCGAAGATTAAGTGGGTGAAATTAATAAGCCTAATAATAGGTATCACCATTAAAGTCGCTCAATACGTGCTGGGGCAGAAGATAGCATATTCTGGCCATAAACAGAAAATTCTTAAAAGTTGGTAGTGATGCTGTTACTTACTTGGTGAGATTCACTTAGCTCCGTATACTTTAAGCTCTCTGGAGTCTGGATGCACGGAGCATCCAACCCTAAGGTACACTTGCGTACACGAAAGGACACGATTACATAACAGAGAGACGGGGTATCATGAGAGCATCTTCCTAGTTCCTGTCAATCGACAGATTATTTATCAAGTCCTTCTGAATTTAAGTATGCAGTTAGTTATTTATTTTATCCGGTTTGTGTACAAAATGACTGACACCCGGCGTCCTTTAGCAAGTACTAAATTAACTACTAAACGTTCAAGACTACATAGTCAGCATGTGACCAAGACGCTGTTAGCTTCTGAACAGAAAATCGCTAGATCTAGTTATCAATTGCGATGCATCAACGTAGAGAATACAATATCGTCATGTCTCATATAACTCAGTTAATAAGGTGTTAAATCCTTAGTTAGCACCGTCTAGCGGTAACATAACTCCCCTGATGCGATCTGCGGCAACTCTCACTGTCGTGGAGGTTTATGCGTTTGCTTGCGCTGATGCTTATACGTTTTGCTGTTAAGTAATGTTGGCGAGGCTTGCGATTTTACTCCAGTTTGTTGAATTAAGAGCAATGACCTATAGATTATAAGTGTTTACCATCTAAATACACATGTGAAACAGGTTAGGTCAGATTAGGTGGACTTAATACAACCGTTGTCAACGCTAGTGGCTTATATGTATATGTTAAACGAGTAGTGTCAGATCAGCATCCTTATCGCCCTTATCGGTTTCCTCCTCACCTCCTGGAAATTATGCCATCAGAAAACACACTTAGAGACAGTCGTTGTACCTAACTGTATTTTATTAGGATAATATTGTGAAGGCGCGCAAGGCTGCCATATTTTCATTAAATTTTTTTTATTTATCGTATGGCGGTTACACGCTGGTAAATATATGTATTCGTATCGATGTCGCTGATAGAGTTCCAGTGTGCGCTGCGAGGTTCAGAAGGAACAGTGCAGCTGCCGAGTTTGTTGTTCTTTAAGCACCAACCGGAGGTCACGTTTCTAGGGTTCTACGGACGTAGAACAACAACGACCTCATATTTTAATTGAATTTAACTTAGGGTGTGTCAGTAAGGCACAAAATTTTATGGGTGCCTTTCGCACCCATAAAATTGGCAAACCTTCCAAACACTCGGATTTGGAGAGCCATAATTTTTGGTTTGCAACTACCAACTTTTTCTTTTATTTTATTTCTTAGGCGGCATATTTTAGGAATCTACGTTGGTACAGCGACGTTGCGCAGCGCATGCCTGCGCGAGCGCTCACCGCGTTGCGTGCGCATCGCTCGCATGGCGCCGGTGCAAGACACAAACTACACTTATCTTAAGAGTTGTTTCAACGTGAATACTTGGATTTTCGAAATAGTTATCTTACGACATATGTATATACCGTTAACCTCTTGTATACCGCGACATTTTTTTCCAAAGGTTTCCTTGCTTGCGGATATGCGTTCTCGCCTTAGAATAATAACGCATAGAAGGATAGTTTCATACGGCCGACGCGCCAAGCGTGAGGCATAAAATGGATTCATGTAGTTGTGATCAACTCGTATTCACACGCGCCAATACGCACACAAACGCACCAATTTTGTTCCACCGATCGGCGTACTGGGCCATTTATGGCCGAGTTTTAGTGGCCTCACCGTTGCGCGTGAACTGCGTTTCTAGGCGTTATTATTCTAAGGTTCCCGCATACAATAAGTTAATTAATCAGGTTCGTCATTACAGGTAGATATTGCGATAGTGAGAGGAAACATATACGGGTATTCGCGGTTTTTATCCAGATAGATTTTATTCTAGGTACATCTACTATAAGCTGCGGTTTCTACTCGGGAAAAAAATTTAAATTGAGAAGCTGTAATGTATCCTGTGTGTCAGTGGACAATATCTATGTACGTTACAAACGCACTTCAAAATATGTATGTGTCTTATGATATTTTATTTTATCTCATATCTATATATGATTATATTTATATATTATAATATTCATCATTCACGTGTCGCTTATGCCTCGCGGCCGTACTTTCACCAGTCGCAGCCGGGATGCGCGGGAGTCGCCCAACCGCGAAATCGATTCAGAAATCATTTAATCGACTCTCATTGCGCTGCTGTAATACGATGTAATGCCGCGTCATTGTTCCCCATATCAGTGTAGATGAACTGTTGAGATTTTATTTGTTTCTTAACATCGTGTTGGTAATTTGTTGGCTGGAGAAACAATCAATGTTGCTAGACAATCTGCACGCCTTGTTGAGATGGACCTCATTGTCGATGACGAAATTGTCTAGTGTCTAGATATCAGAGTTTCGTACAATTTTATTAGAGATCGATCTTGATGACCCGGAGAATTGGCCTACAGGGAACTTAGAGCTCTTGACTCGGCTCTGCTTGGTCCCGATCTTTGATTGTATTGATTGCATTGTGCAAAGCTGAACATTGTGGTCCATTATCGCACATAGTAGGATATTTAGTTAGTAGAAAATACGATAAATATATAATTTGTCATAACAGTGACAAGTACTTAAAATGCGATTAAATGACTTTCATAACTTGTAACTGTCGCTCATATCTCCGCATCATTGTATTTGCATAGGAGTGCTATCTTATTAATTAGGTATGTAGGTATACCTTTTTTTCACAGTTTAGTTACATCTAAAGGTACTGTTTTACTAATATTTGATATGATGTTTATCAACAACACAGCAACCGTTGGACAACTTGGTCCAACTGGCCCTCTACCTGCCTGTTACAGCTCCCGCTGGTGTCCAAGAACATTGTTTCGTTACAAAAACAAGTTTTTCGTGTCATTTCTATTGTTGCGGAGGATTATTTCGTTACTTCACACGGTTTTAATTCGCCTTAAGGATTTTGTCAAACAACAATTAGACAATGGGCATGCGAGCGGCTGACATGCGACATTAAATATGTGTTTTATTACTTTAGATTTGTACTTGACCACTGCCGCTGCTTAGCCATGTGATGAACAATTGGAATATTTAAGCACTAGGTGCCCCCGCGGTACCGATCGCGTATTCTGCAGAATACTATATCCATCCCAAACGTTCATTTTATATAACGGTAAAAGAATTTTTGATCTCGCATTACCTAGTAGGTCCGGAGTTCCCCTTACATACAAACTCACAAAGCTTCACACTCACGAACAACCTCTTTATTCAGTTGTAATGTTGAAAATAAAAATAAATATTTACATCGATCGGTAATTACTAAACTAATAAAATTTCCAGTACATTATACGTTGACAAGACTCATTGACCGGACCATTAAGCGTAAAACATGATCATGCGCAGCCGCGGGGGCGGTTAAGTTCGCTTTCGAGATGCTTAGAAACACATTAAGGCAACAGGCGGGTTGACCTTTGCACAGCTTTCCACTGACGTCACAGTCTATTATGGATGGGCAGCATCAAAACTCATTTTTATTTATCACCATAAGTGGGTATTATGTGCATATATGTTTTTGTTCAATCTTATTACGATTAGATGTCTCCTCTTCGAAGCTTTTTTCGGTTCTAAAACGGGAACGTAATCGTCTTAGCGACATCTTCCAATCTTGTTTTTAAAAATGAGAATGGCATTGTAACATTGACATGTGAATTAGAATTGGCAATTGCTGTCCTTGTAAGTTACATTTCTGACCGTTATTTTGTTATTTATTTCTTTACAAATTTTCTGTGACATGGTGTTTTAAAGGGGCAAGTAGCCGGGAAAAGTACCTTGTTACCATACCACCTAGGGTCATTTCGCCGGTTGGCGACCACCTAATTTCATGTGCCGGTTAGCGACCACTTAGCTGACTTGGTGAACTGAAAGCATATTTACTCGTTTTTTTGTAAATTCCTATTCCATAAATACAAACAATAAGGCATGCGGCTGACTGTTTCAATAGGCTCTGTAGAATTGATGTTATCTTCAATTGAAAAAACCATGTTCTTCAAGTGGTCTCTAACCGAAGGTGGTCGCGTAACCGGCGAAATGACCCTATATACGTCAATGAGGCAGCCAGGGTATTATAATGGCACCATAGTAGTGATCATGATGGTAAGTGGATATGAAATATCTCTTAGATATACATACTATACATAGACTGATGGGGATTAAATACTGATTATAAAACAATTGATAGTATTCAATTTATCAAATGAGCTTCACTTCAATTAATCTACAGAGTTACCAGTGTTCACATTTCAGACTAGCCGAGGCTAAGGGTTGGTTGCACCAAATCGTCTGTAATAGTAACCAGTGTTCGTTAAAATCTGTATGAATATATGGAAAGTTTGACAAGTTTATATGGACTGACAGCTGCGGGCGCCATATTTAACGTTGATCGGTCTCTAATCGTAAGTTGGTGCAACTCGCCCTAAGTCGAGTTAAGCTACTGTTTATTCAATATTGTGGATTCACGCCAGACCCCGAGGCCAAATTTCCGACCTAGGTAATAAAAGGATGTCTTAATCCGGTCTAGCCATTAAAAGGCGAACGTAAATTCCTCCCACTTTCACCACACTGCACACGGCAGTGCAAAAGTCAACTGGCGTAAAACAGACATCGTCTATACACTGAATACTAATAAACTGAACCATTCATTGTACAATTCAGTTAACAATTCTAATAAAAGGCTATAACAATGTCTAATCTACCTATGTACCTGTGATCTAAGTAACTAAGACATTATTTTAGAAGACTATCTGAAGGGTCCACGCAAAGAACGTGTCTAGTCACATTTATTTTGAATATTACATTAGAATCTCGCAATGTAGAGCTAGTTGAACTCGAGACAATAAAATCTCATTTTCAAAAAAAAAACTACAGATGTTCTTTCCGTTAACAATCCGCGAACCGTCTAATTGCTCTACTGACCAAATTCATAGTTATTTATAGGTATGTAGTTATAGGACCTTATAAAACGTGTTAAAAATCCTTTATTTAGGCCAAGATATCGCAGAAAAATACAGATACATTTAGAACCTCCTTCGAGGTCAGTATAAAATCATCACTATATCAAGGTCAATGTGAACAATACCATAAGTCAGCTATTCAGAGCCAGTGTCGAAATATACTAATATCCGCTACGGAATAACTTCCGAAACAACTTAATTGTACTAACTGAGTGGATGGATTATTCTTACCACTTACTAAGTAACAAAAGATTTGTTTAATATCGGAAATGAGATGTTGAACAAATGAAATCAGATGTTAAGAGATGATCAGATACCGAGTCTCTGAAAAAAATACACCCACTTATTCTATGACGGTTAATGGTCGACAAAACAAAAATAGTTTTCATCAATTTCCTTTGCTTTATTTTTTATTTTTTTATTTAAAGTTCCAAATAATTCATACTTATCGCAGAGTTTTATAATTAGGTGCTAAAGCCATTAGTGGCTTATTTACAGCTATAGTACGGTCTAACTATTTACTATTTAAGTAGGTATGTTAGTTTACATCAATATATGTACTTACATTCCGTTTACTGTATCACTGATGAACAATAACTTGGTTGGTTACAAGGCGTAATCATAGTTGTTGCTTGACATATAATACTTGTTTACATCTTTAGCTGATATAGGGTTGGATAGGTATAAATCTTGTATGTGTTTTGGGAGACTATTTATTATTTTTGGAAGCATGTAATGATTGGTTCTCATGCCGTAAACGTTTTTCATTGCTGGTAATAAAAATCTGTGTGCATTAGATAAACTCCTTAGCCTATTGTAACGGTGGTATTCATTCAAGTTGGTAATGTATTTATATTCTTCCTTGAGTATGGAAAGTTTGACCATGTTTTGCACGGGAAGTACCTTACAATATTGGAAAAGGTGAGAGTAGTTATTACTGTAAGTTATTTTTAAATTTTTTGGTATAATATTTTTTAGTATACTTTTCTGTAGATTAAACTAGCTTACAGTTCGTAACAATAGTTATATCTTATTTTAATAATAACTACAACTTAGAAAAGTTAAAAAACCCCCGACGTTTTCATTTCAAAGTTCAATATCTCAAAAACGGCTGAAATGATTTTGATAAAACGTAGTTAAGAACCATCTCGATCACGTCAGCTTTCGGACAAAAAAAAACCGCATTAAAATCGGTCCATTTGTTTAGGAGCTACGATGCCACAGACAGACACACAGACACGTCAAACTTATAACACACCTCTTTTTGCGTCAGGGTAACAACTCAGGGTCAGGGTTTAAAAATAAGATAGAAAATCGAACAACTATAATAAACCACCTGACTTTGCTGTATATTTATAATGCTCTATCAAGCTTGATGAAACTGCTAACATAGCTACTTAGCATGTTATAGGCGATATTTATATTACATTCATATTAAAATAGTCATTTACATAACCTATCAGGCTGCTAAGAGACTAGTCCCAAACGATTTCGGAAACGCCTACCTACCACCTACTCAGATTCGATAGAATTCCAGACTTGCCACGGCTGTAACGTCCGGTTTAGGCGGTGGAGAAAGCCATTGAGTAGGTACAACAAAGCCACATGCACCTACAACTCTCGCTTAGGTCGAAGTGTATTCGAAAGGGCAGCTGATGAAAACCACCCAAACATAAGCCGTAGTGGAGGATAAAACCGGAATTGGAAGCAAAAGGTGTAATGTGAGAACCTGAGAACACGTTGCAGATCACAGCCATTCGCAAATAATAGGAATATACTCGTATTCAAGCAAGGACGAAAGAAAATATAAAAATATTAATTCCCAGCATATAAAAACGAAAAAAAATACCTAGATAAAACAACAACAAAAGAGTGCCACGATATGGCCGACTCAGCTTAGTGCCGACTGCCGACCGAACTGTCCAGTGCTGGTCTTCATTTCGGTCGACCCAATAGTGACATTTAATACGTGAATTTATCCGTATAATTTTAACATTAAAGTACACATGAAAGTTTAAATTCGAACATAATAATAGTTAAAAAATACCTTATACTTCAAGTGTCAATAAAAAATGCATTCCATATTATTCGTATTATATATGTAACCATTCGCACCCTAATAAAAGAAATGCGTTGTGCGCTTATTTTTCATTTCAAGCATTGTCACTTTGAGCCCCATGAAGAAGACTTTTTAGGCAATCGTGTTCTCATATATATAGTAGTGCCTATAAAAACACGCAAGAAGTAATTTTAAGGCACTCGTCGACTGTACTCGACAATTATGCAAAAGCCACAATCGGCGTAAGGCCGGCACCGATTTGTTAACAAACAATTGCATCGGAAACACTCATTGTTACTTTACCACTGTTAGGGTTGCCTAATTGGGAATGGATGAAAATTTTAGAATTGCCTGATTTTTTTTTGGTGATAGGAATAACCTTCCTTAGCACCAGAAAAATGTTTCAGGGTTTTCAGCTCCGTCAATTATTTTTTGAAAAATATCAACCGTGTCCTTGATCCGCCTCATATTACATAAACATATCTTAAATATCAATGGTAAACTGACACTGGCAATGATATTAACAGCTGCAGCAGCTATATTTGTCATTGCCAGGGTCAGATATTTAAAATATTTTTTGCAATATGAGACGGATCAAGTAAAGTGTCTCATTCGCCGTCCTAAACCCAAAACGTAAGTGAGGAAACTGTTTATATTTTTCAAAAATAATAGACGGATCTGAAAACTCTGATACTTTTTTCTGGTGCTAAGGAAGGTTATTCCTATCACCAAAAAAAAAATCAGGCAATTCTAAAATTTTCATCCATTCCCCATTACACGAAACTAGATAATTTCTCTACAGGTCAATAATTAAAATTACGTCACGCAAAGTGCAGGTTTGGACGTGGTTATTTTGTTACGTAGCTTGGAAGCTTTATCAAATTAATAATTACCCTATATAGATGTGAATCTTGGTTACTCTTAAAATATTTTTTTTTAAATATAGGTATATAATTATTCCGAAATCTATGTTTCGCTGAAAGTATTTTTTATTTTTCAAGGTGAAATAGAACGTATTTACTATCCCTCATTAAATTATATCTATACAGTAATACGGTTATTTAACAGAAAATGGCTTTACAAATTTGCAAATTTCGAATGATGGACGGTGCTTTCCGACGAATAACTTTTCGGGGTTTCTGGGTAACCTGTGGTAGTCATTATATTCTTCATGAATAGCATCTATAAATATTGTTTGCTCGTGTTTGACAACCCTACGACTAGTTCATCAGACGCGTTAGTGGAGCGATCGCGAGACAAGTTGCTCGATTGTTCGCGGCCCTACTGCGTCAAGCTGCAACGCACATTTGCATATACTAGCTCAAATTGAAATGAGTGATTAAACTTGACGAAATATACACATAAGTACCTGCAATAAAGCACGCTCCAAATTCCTCTGAGAATCTCAAAAGAAATGACTAAAGCATGGATGTCATATTTTGTCCACATTCGTTGGTATGTCATTAGCTTAGTATAGGTATGCAATAGACCATTTCACTTAAACAAAGTAAGTATGTGTCTATCTGTGTATGTATTATGCTTTATTGTATAACCCTGTACCGATCAAAAGGGATCGGAACCTAGCTGTACAGCTTAGCTAATACCTACCTACAGAGTGTTTAACTGTACAATTGTTTTGTTTACAAATTATGATCGCTATATGATGACGGCATAGGTATAGGGACCTACTTATATATGATTTATGATATTACATATAGAATGGCAATTACGCAATTAGTGCTATGGCTATGCCAATACAATATAGTATAATGACGGGGTTCATTTATATCGCATAATACACACACCATATAACATTGAAGGAAAACTCAAAGTGCATCGGGAAATAAGATAGTATTCATTCATATTTACGCAGAGACTACCATTGTATGTATTAATCTAAGGTCAAAATACCGTCAAAGTGATTTGCATGGGTCAAACCATTCTCAAGGGTGCGAGCTCATTGTTTCATCTCAAATTATACTTTGCAAACCGTTACCTTCAGCTATTCATTATAATCTCATATTGTATGGAAACAGTTCATAACTTCACACACATAATATCGTAAGAGAAAAAATTATCCGCTACAATTCCAATCTTAATGCGCCTTGTTTGTGTCCATAATGGAAGTAACTAGTCGAGTATTTTCCGGCGGTAATTTTGTTCTGCAAACGTGATGGTGTTGGTGCTGGTGGACTGTTGACCGATAATCGCCGGTTGCGCAAGGTAGCTTTAGAGACAAAGGTATTTTCAAAAGGTTTGTATACAAATCCGTACCTGCCTAGTTATTATTGAAATTGTTCTTTTTCGGAATAGTACATTACTGCAGACGACGAAAGAAGGGCTTGCCGGGTGAGTAGGTATAGACGGCCGACCGTAGGGAGTGATACGAAGATAGAAGATAGACGGATAGTGATACGAAGCCGGCAAGCCCTTTTCACGGCTAGGCATGTATAGTGCTTTTCTCAAACATGCAATGAAATAAATAAAAAAAACTTCAAGAAATCAAACAAATTTTCATAGCTGAACTCCGTGATCATTGCCACAAATTGTGGAATGAAAATAAAAAAAAATTACTTCCCAGCCTATAGGCCTTCAATTTCCTATGAAATTCCTTTACAGTGCACTCTCTTCTTCTTCGGCCTGAAAGGTGATACTTTGAAGCCTGTTATAACGCACGGAATGACGAAATTTCATTGCATGTTTGAGAAAAATTACTTTTGATAGGATTGATCCTATTAAACGTTTTTTCTGAGCGAAGCAGTACTGCTTTTCTAAGAAATCTTAAAACGGATTTCGATTGATCTATGAGTAGAAAGGTATTATTATTATAAGTAGGTGTTATTTATTTATTTATTGGGTATATCATTATTTCACAATACACGGCCAGGCAGCGGACAAAACCCATTTTAAGCGAGTGTTTTTTGTGCTTTTTTGAAGTGATCTTATTCTCGAACTCTGGTGAGTGCATCTTCAAGTGTGTAGATTTCAGAAAGTGAATTGGTGGGCCTTTCAGCTCGCTCTCGAGCAATCGCCTCAATACATTCGGTAAAACACCTCCGGGAAAAGCAAAACCTGACTCAGTTCACGCCACTTGTTAACTTAATAATCCGATCACCAATCACCTAGCGCACATTTGCTTTCCCAGTCCGCAAATGAAGAGAAAGCAAACCCATCGACCTTACGACATCTCCGAGCAAAAATCGTGAACAATCCAAACTGATACATATTTCATGACACGAACTTTCGTCATAGTTCGAGTAAACTGTCTGACAAATGACGTGATAATTATTGGTTAATCATAGGTTAGTTGGTGATGAGTTGACGTCTGGTTAGGTAAGGGATAATTGTTTTGGTTATTAGAGCGCAGTTATTAAATCAATGGGTGGCATTGTGAAGGCCAATGTTAAACCTGACGAGCTAGACAGTGTGGAAACCAGTTCATAGTTGCATGCATTATGGGCAATGTTACAAAATTATGTTTCAATTAATTGAAATCACAAATAGTACCTAGTTTAAATGGGGTAATAATATTTATTGTATAAACTAGAGGAGTGGAGAAAAAGACAAGAAAACAATTAAACTAGACTAAAACTAATTGATGTCCCCCAGATCGGGCCCCTACGGCAGGGTCCCTATTAGGCTTGCTGCTTTCCCCGTCTGGATAGCTTTTTAGATCTTCTTGCATATCAATACGTACGTTATTTGATACAAGTTAATTATTATCGTCGAAATGTTGGCATTCGACGCAATAAGCAACAAAATTACAAAGACCTACTATTGTTTTCATGCTAGTTATAAAGATGTTTAAATTGAACGTCCTAGGTTTCGCCAGGGAAATTCGAATGAAAGAATTAACGTCAAAGATGTTACGTTGTTGCACCGATTTGAATGCCTAATTCTTTTTAAATCGTTTTTAAAAGCATTGATTTCCAATCTCACGTCAAGCATCGTTACCTGCCCAAAAAGCATTACATCCTTGAATACATTGCTTCCAAGGCGAGAGGGGTTACCGATATTATGTACGTTGGTTGTATCAAGTCTCCATCGCGGCCATACACATATTAAGGCTCGCGTCTTTCATGTGGACTTTGTTAAGGGCTACAAGGCTTAGGTTGGACTCTTAATCCGATATATAAAGGGCGTCTCCTCTTATAGCTCCTCTTATTATGCGATAAAAAGACTATGGATGACCCATCGGTGGGTTAACAGTGCCTGTGAAATTGTATAGTGGCTATATGATCATTCCACCTCATGACATGGATAATGTTTATTTAACTCGCATGATCCTTGCCGATCCACATGAGCTCGCTGCCAATCTTTTTCATCCGATATCGATCTTTCTGATCCGCTAAGATATTTTATTCTAATTATGTTACGCTATGTAGCAGTTAAAACGACAGGGTTCTGCGGTGGCCTAGGAATGAAATTGGTTGACCGTACATTCATGAAATAAGGGATGGAGCCGCCCGGTAAGCAACAATGCCTGTATTGGGAAGCCCCGCTCTTCCATAGGTACTACTAACAATTTTTAACAGGTTTTAACAGACAAGTGTTTCGTAAGTCTTTCTAATTTACATATGTGAGAAATGTAACACTGATTTGTTTTGCCTCGAATATGCTGCGCAAATAGCTCTTTTTCTTTACAATTAGTGAATAGTCTGAAGATTATAGCTTAGACCGTTGCCGAATAGAGTCGGTATTTAGTGCCATTGTTCTGACTCGAGTCACATAGTGCTTAAGCGGGTTAGCGATTACTTTTCCTTGACCAACTGATATTTGGGTCACTATTGCTTTGACAGTTTTTGTACAAGCCGAGTCTTGGTTTTACTGTATTCAAACATGTAGAGAATATAATACTTACCAACTGTAACAAAAAAATGTTTCATACAATCTTCACTCTATTATCATAATATGTACTGAACACGTTATTTCTAGGTTTGGCGCTTTTAGAGAGAACTAAATTGACATAACGGTGCCACGAATTTCAAATCAAAGATTGTATTAAAATTCAAATACTAATATTATCTCCATTTTATTAGATCTCATTCGGCAGATAGACTAGACAATCCTCAGATATCGAGTTCATCTAGAAATTATTTTGTTGACCGGTCTCGTAACAGATCGGTATCGTCCCGATCACAGTTATAATTTACAACCAGTACTCTGTGATCCAGTGACCAAAATGCCATAAGATAAATAAATAAATACCAGTACTCTTACTTATTTTACTTATCCACGGAATGTGGAATAAAATGAAAATGGGGTAGGGGCTGTTTTCAAAAATATCTAGTGGATTGTTTTACTTTGGTACATTTTTTGTTTACTGTACTCCAACTCAAATACGGCGCATCGCTCCGTATTTGAAAGTTAACCTCGTTTTTCGCATTCATGGTGGTAAACTTGATCTAAATTCGTACAAAAAGAGGAGTCAAGGGTGCATTCGGCCCTTGAATTCATGAAAAAGACGCGCCACAGCTGCCTAAGAACCCAAAGAGGCATCGACTTCCTTTGTCGCGCAACCATACTCATTGCGCGCAACCTAGTTGCTGGTGTTGGCTTCATTATACAGCGATTTGTGATTAAGAGATTTCCTTTTGCAGAGTTGGTCCTTGCGACTCAAAGAAGGGGAGCCATCAAAATTTCACATGTTGGGAGGGGGGGTGGCTTACCCCGAATTACCTGGCGATATTTATTAAGCTATAAGGGCAAGCTTGGTATCATTTTCGTATAAATCAAGGACGCAGAATTCATTCCTGATATTTAATTTTAACTTTTTTCAACGTAAAATGGAAAAAAAATTAAAGAAATGAATATTTACATTGTCCTGTTTTCTTAAAATATCTTTATAAACTTTTTTATTTAAATTTTAAGAAAAAAACAATAGACATATTTGGATAGCCCTATAGTTAAACATTGTAAAAATTACCCATATGATTTTTTAGTCAGAGTATTGTGCGTGTAAAAAAATTATTACTCTCCACGGAACCCAAATGTCCAAAATCACAAAAAATGCATTTAGCTATTATGGCAAGTTTGGCATCATTTTCGTATAAACCAAGGATGCCAAATTTATTCCTGATATTTCATTTACATTTTTTTTAACGAAAAAAGGTAAAAACTTGTCTAACTAACTAAGTTGTCCGTCCAAATTTGCAATCGATTTTTCAGTCACTTGCCGTTATCCGATTGAGCTGAAATTTTGGGTGTTAGTATAGTCTAGATGACAATTCAATATTGTGGTACCATCGAGCTGATCTGATGATGCAGACAGAAGTTTTTTTTTGAGCTTGGCTCGTTAGAATCGTCTCAATGAGTAGTTGATGATGGTATACAGAAAAGCACATTTTTGACAAAAACTTATTTTCTTTTATCTCAAATGTTTAATATGAAATGGTGTAAATATTGTTCCATAAATGAATTTGCCATCTTTCGTTTACTCGAAACCGACACCAAGTTTAATGCAATAGCCACAAGCTGCTATTTATAACGCACATTATTGATAACGGACCCCCCCCCCCCCCCCCCCATCTTCCTGCATCAAAAATCAAGATGGCTCCCCTTCTTAAAACGGTCTGGGGGTTCAGGGGATTCACTCTGCCAAAGGACACCGCTTAATCATCAAACGCCGCCACTTTTATGTCGTGTACAGACGCCACTAACCGTACTTAATAGCAATAGCAAATGAAGTTATGGTTGAGGTTGAGATTAAGTATTTAATGTGGCTGATATTTTATAAAACTGTCATTCGTTTAGGAACGAACACTGTGCGGTAGAGTTGCTTTTTGAATGGACTACTTTGAAGCAATTCGGCCAATTCAAACAATCTCAAGTACCTATACACAAAGTACTGTTTGTACGTGGACTGAGTCGGTCGCCCATCGAGTTGACCGACGGGTCGAGTCATAATACGCGCCCGCGCACGCTAATTGCGCCGATCTCGTAATATTTACTGGCTCTGCGAACAGAACGACTTAACTAGCGATGGCCTCCTATAAAGATGCATAGTTTGATAATAGTTGATCTGTGATCTAGCTTTGTCTGTGATAATGCTTCAGGTGTAATTTATAGGTTTCGATATAAAGGCGCATTCACCTAGGGACCTAGGCGCCGCAACGCGCCGTTTTCACGGCGACACATCGCCGACAAATGGATAGACGTTATATTTTTAACCCCCGACACCAAAAGAGGGGTGTTATAAGTTTGAACGAATGGACCGATTTGCATGCGGTTTTTTTATCCGAAAGCTGACGTGATTGATTGAGGTGGCTCTTAGTTCGAGTTAGGCATATCTAATTGAACGAGCGAGTGAAGCGTACGAGTTCTCCGTTTCAGCTCGGGTCAATATTCTTTCGGACGTCCGGATGTCCGGCTGTTCGTCTGTTCTCCGCTACTGGTCGCATTTCTCAAACGATTATCGTAAAATTTTGTGAGCAGGTTCAATAATTATACAGACTTTTTGTCGATTCAGTTTTTCGAAATTAATAAAATAAAATTGAAAAGACAAGCTCGCGAGTTCTACAGCGCACAGAGCTACAAGTGATAGTATTAGTAACTTACCAAAATATTGAATGTCTCTAATACCGCTTCTAAACATTTCTTGTCTATTACACAACTGGCATAACACACTTACAGTACTAAGTAAGACATAGGAGTCTAACGTAATTAAAGCTTTCATTCCCATCCCTGCGCCGGCGCGTCGCACGATCCCATCGCGGCCGATAACAGCTCTCACTCACGCGCAGGCTTATCGCGATCTAGTGCAACTTCAACTACATTTAAATGACTACAGTTTACACATACAGCCTGACGTACTCAAAGTATTGGCAAAAGCGTACAGTCTACTGAACAGTTTTGAACTACATGCTCATCACGCGCGGCACAGGACATCGCAAATTATGTGCCCTTGTTCTTCGTATACATTACTGAGTTACATTACTAGTAATGTACAAAGAAAAAATATTCTTCGTACAAAACTGGGTAATTTAGGAAGAAACTTTCGTTATTTGCACATTACTAGTTCCGTTGGTATATTGCCTCCAGGCCCTAAGCTAAGTCTAAGAATTTCTTAGATACCAACCGCTGCAATGATGATTGTACGGCATAGCTAATTAAGATCAAATGCTGTTATGTAAACTCTTGATTTATTTATTTAATTAAACTTTGTTGCACTATACAACGGAAAGTAAAAATGGCGGACTTAATGTCATGAGGCATTCTCTACCAGTCAGGCACTTTAATTTGATTGAATTGATTGTGCCTCTTCGGCCGTTTTCGAAACCATAGGTTCGAAACCAGTTGAGAAAACGGAATTATTTTTCTTTTTTGGAAACCTGGTTTCGAATCAAGAAAAATAATTCTGTTTTCTAAACTGGTTTCCAATCCAGAAAATACAGTCTTTTTTTGAAACTTAGTCATGGATAATAACAGATATGCATTAAAACTATTTAGTTATAGCTTTGACATTCAAAGTCACAAGAAATATTTAAGAACTTCACTTAGGCGTCAGATAGCTAACAATTGTGCGTGGAATTATAAATCTGGTATCTAAGAAATTTATCTAACCTTGGTCAACCAATATGGAAAACACAAATCCGTTGAAGAGAGCAATGGTGGAATAAAATAAATGGCTCTTTAACGGCTTAAAGTAGGTACTAAGCTGAGAGAGTTACGAAGCTCTCTTCCGCGGCAATTTACAAAGCCCATCATTATTGTAAATCATATCCGTCACACAAATATTTCCTTTGGCATACCTTACTTGAACAACATATCCAGCCGACCTGAGCCTTTAGTATTCCTGCAGGTCGATCACGTACAGTGAGTTATGCGTGATATGCATGGTATGTCAAACTTGTAAATATAAAAAAAATATATGAACATACATTGATAAGTTAGATACACTACTCGGAGAACTTCAGCAGCCATTTCTTCGTACAAAACCGGATACCTAATGTAGGAAGAATATTTACTTCTTTGTACATACCAACGGAACTAGTAATGTGCAAAGAACGAAAGTGTCTTCCTACATTACCCAGTTTTGTACGAAGAATATTTTTTCTTTGTACATTACTAGTAATGTAACTCAGTAGGTAATGTACGAAGAACAAGGGATTATGTGACGTGGTCGCCATATTCCCCACTTCTCTGCGCCAACTTGTGTGGTGGTGTAATGCCTCTCGAACAGCAAATGGAGAATGCCAAATAATGCCCGGGATGTACAATATTTCCAAAAAAAGTAATTGAATATGACTAAACAGATTAAATAGAAGTCTGCTGAACTCCGTAGTAATAAACACTAATTAATTAGTAAGTATTTACTATTGCTAAAGTAATGTCAATGAACACCTCACATTCTTTTACATAAACGGAGTGTCATTGTTGCCGACACCAACCTTTTTTATATAGGTATTTACCTTTTTTATGTATTGACTTTCATTAATTTTAAAATAGAAGGATAATGAGTCGGATTAAAATGACTTTCGCTAAATGGAAAGATTTTTTGCTTTTTCCTCAGTATCATATGGTGTCAGCTGAAAATTTTTGAAGGAGTTTTTGAAACCTTAATACTGCATATTTTAACGTGTGCATGATGGGGTCTTGTACATACTCGTATCAGGCATTTCCTTGTATGGCCGGTGGGGCATTGTCCTTCGAGAGGGGGGGCATACTAACCGTCATGGAGACTCTGTTGAAATTCGCTTCTTGGTTATAATTATAACAAATACCCGCACGACCTTTTGTGACACGTCACAAATAACGCATGTGCAAATAGTAATACAAAATCAGCGTTTCCCTATGTTATAACACAATTTGCGAAATTGAACATTTATAAACTCTTTGTATTGACGCCCACACAATCGGCACTCAATCTCAACGCAACTGCAATGAAGAAAACATATTTACTTATAAAATGACTGTAATGTACTTGTACTGTACTGAAATTTAGCATACTTACCTATATATGTTCGGTGACAATGCTATTTATGGCAGCACCGAGCTGATCTGATGATAGGGACAGAAGGTGGCCGTAGCAACTCCTAAACTACCCGAGATACACCCGTCGTTTGTGCTCATTGGAACTCTTTGAACGAGTAGTTACCTAATGACAGTAATGACTATGCAAAAAACTGCTTATAAATAGTCGATAATAATGGCTTGTGAGCGTTCTTCAAATAAAGTGTACTTATTATTATTATTCCGGTAGTGGCTTCCGTGCTGTCAGACCGGAAGTGATACAAGTTGTATCACTGCGACCATCGCTGATCTATTGTGATCGCCACTTACTACACTTCTTGGTCAAGTCCTGTAAACTCAAAGAATTGCAGGATTTTGTTGACCTCAAGAAATTTGATCTCCTCCGGGCACATGATGTGTTTGCCCAGAAAGGAGTTACGACTGCGCATAAGGCAAGTTGGGCAATCGGTTAGGATGTGTGTAGGCGTCTCCTCTGCTTCAAGGCAGAGTCTGCACTGGCTTGTGTCACACAGTCCTATCGTTTGCATATGCTTATTTAGGCAGCAGCGCCCTGTAAGCACCCTGACCAGCATAGCGGTCCTACTTAGCGCCAAGGCATCAGAAGACGCCTTTTTGCTAAAGGCTCTAAATAGCACCTTGGAATGTTTCAGTCCTGGGATAGCTCTCCAGGCTTGAATGGTCTTGTAGAAACAATAAGCTTTTAGAGTGAGCTTGGTCAGACTTTTGGGGATACCACAGAACGGCTCTGGTCCGCGTGTGTCGCCCCCGCTCGTGCAAGCTCATCAGCTTTCTCGTTTCCCTCGATTAATACCTGCAAAAAAAAAATTTGTCACGGAAATTAACCATACATTTATGCGGCTAATTTTCGTGACAAAACTGACGTAACGTTTTTTTTAATTTTACCTTAACTAAGGTACACTTTATTAGTAAAACGGTCTTGTACAGTCGCCATCACATACATAGGTACACTATAGGTGTTCAAAAATATCGGCACATGCACCCTAATGCCTTGAAAATAGAGTTGTGTTCCGATGTTTGTGACGTGCTTGTTTGCTCCGATGTATGTGATGGCGACTGTACCATAAATTTAATTTTTGACCGAAACTCACCAATTGCAGCTCGCTGACTACTAGTATTTTTATTGAGGAAATAAACACTAAATAGATTTACCAAGTGTAACTAGACTGGAAGTTAATTATTGTGTGCCTGCAGAGGAAATTGTTAGTTACATTTGATTTCCTCTGCAGGCACACAATAATTAACTTCCAATCTATAAACTTTAACACCATTTTATGGACCAATACAATTGTAACACTCCATTAACAATATGTTGTAAAACAATGTAAATAAAAATGCACCTCTTAAACAATCTTACACAACCAGGAAGCGATTTGATGGTCGCACTTTCACTGTATATATACTATAAAAGCATACAAGTATGTAATTTCAAACTTTACATACACATTGTAACAAAATTACACGAATTGGACACTAGCTGGTTTGCATAATAACTAGTTACAAGTTTTATGATGAAGTAAATTTGAATAAATATCAATTATAACATCTAGTTTACATGATGTGTGTTATAATATAACGCATTTATGTACTGTACATGTGAAGTAATCCAATTAAATAGGTAGATACCAGTGGCGGCGCGTGAAAATTTTCGAAGGGCAACCCGAAACACAGAAAGTTATAAAAGTGTTGTAGAGTAGGTATATAACTATAGGCTTGTCTCAAAAGATATATTAGGCAAGCCGGTGGGAATCGGCTTGTATGGGCGCTCCGCCACTGGTAGGTACCTACACGAATTTAAAATATTTCTTTATATAACTATGTATATCGTCGTCTAGTACCCATAGTACAAGCTTTGCTTAGTTTGGGACTAGGTCGATTTGTGTAAGATTGTGGAAAATATATTTATATATTTATTTATATTAATTGCTAGCACGTGATACGATATGTTGTAAACAATAGGTACCTTATTTTTAATTTACAATAAATTCGAATTCCAATATACCTCTATGCAGTCTCAGATTCCTTACTTAGTACAGTATACATATCCTACCAGCATTTTCCCGGGACTCCGTCCGCGACAATTTTCATATTCATACATTTCATACCAATCTGTTTCTCTTGAGGGATGATTTCCAAATTTGTATCCAAATCCCCACAGCTGCTATTGCATGATTGAATCGCACATACAAACGTTGACATTTGTAATGTTACGCAATTGGATAAGTAGTTATACCCATATTATGTCATGGCAATTGTATCAAGTAGGAAAGTCGAGGCCCCGATCACCCTCAATCTCCCGATCTCGATCGGCTCGTGACAGTCGAAAGCGGCCGGCCTGGGAAACACCGGGGTTTTGCAAGCGACGAGCTGAGGAAGTCCTCTGACATTGTGGTGCAAAGCATGAAAGCTAGGAAGGAATAGACTTGCAGATAGGTTTTGTATGCAGGACGTTTCAATTACTGTAGGTACCTACGCATTTTAAGACGGCGTCTGCAAATCAATTAAATGAATAGATCATAGTTTTTTTAACTCTGTTACATTTTCGAAGAAATTCAAAGATGTAGGGTAAATCGTAGCTGGTTCAATAACTGGCCATCTCATACTAAAAATGAACTCTATTCACCTATAATAGAATTTATTTTAGTATAAGGTTTCAATTACTGGCCACCCTTCAATAACTGGCCACGTCATACTAAATTGAATTATGTTTGTAGCGGAACAGAGTTCATTTTTAGCATGAGGGGGCCAGCTATTGCAGGGTGGCCAGCTATCCCCGTCCATCTATTTATGAAAGCTAGGCCTGTGCCCCAGTATTGTGATGTTTATTAATCACGTGATGACCATTTTTTTTAATAAATTAAACGTGAATCATAAATGGACAAAAAAAATATTGCTATAAATGTAAAGTCAAAATTACGCTCTAGCGTGACTTTCGTGAAACAAGACGGTATTTTTTTCAGCCAGATACCTGATATATTCTCACTGCAAAAAATCGTTACAACGTCACAACTCACACCAAACCTTTGAAGGCAATTCACAAAGCGTATGTACCGATATGCTGTAAACACCACTATACATCTCTACTCTAATGCGGTACTTAGGTAGTTGACAAGAATAAAAATAGAATATTCTTACAATACCCATAAACAAAACTCACGAAAATGCTCGGAGAACAGGACACTACAAATATTTTTTTATATAAAAACATAAACATAGATCAAAAAATAGAAAATACTGACGCACTACCTAACTTGTTCCCGTTTTCCCCAAAACACCGTTTCACGAAAAGTTGTTAAAATGGCTATCAGTCAACAACCCAATACAAATAGATAGTTCGATTCGAAAATTATGAATATACAGCATATTAATAATTTTCGAATCTAGGGATCAAATATGACGACCGGTTAGCCTGGGGGTAGTGACGCTGCCTATAATACGAAGCTGGAGGTGGTTCGAATCCCGGTAAGGACAAATATGTTTGTGTTGTCTTATATGTTTTCTATGTACCATGTATGTTGTGGATTTGAATAAAGGGTTTGTCATCTATGTCATCAACATCATCATCCTCATAAGGTTTTTTCCCGGTAGTGGCATGAATGTTTTCTATGTATTTAAGTATTTATATATATTAATATATCGTCGTCTAGTACCCATAACACAAGCTTTACTATGGGACCAGGATCTCGATTTATGTAAGATTGTCCTTTAATATTTATTTATTACTATTTAATTCCACTAGAGATTATCACAGAAAAGCACAAAACGTTTAGCGAATTAGACTGCTTCCGATAAACACGTAACTGGTAGCTATGGAGATCACAGACCACACGCCGACTCGCGGGTCATGCTTGGATAACCGCTCGTTTGACGGATGAACCCGCCAACTGCCAATTGATTTGAGACCTGGCTATCACGACTGTTATACAACTGCCATAAATGTAGGAAGATGGGCTGGTAATACGCAGGTACAGAAATTGAGAAATTGGCTGAAATCGTTGGAATAAATGTTAAAAATTAAACCGATGGCTTAGAATAGTTAACAGCAGAAGTAAGGTAGGGTCATTTCGCCGGTTGGCGACCACCTAATTTCATGTGCCGGTTAGCGACCACTTAGCTGACTTGGTGAACTGAAAGCATTTTTTCTTGTTTTTTTTGTAAATTCCTATTCCATAACTACAAACAATAAGGCATCCGGCTGACTGTTTCAATAGGCTCTGTAGAATTGATGTTATATTCAATTGAAAAAACCATGTTCTTCAAGTGGTCGCTAACCGAAGGTGGTCGCGTAACCGGCGAAATGACCCTACCGTCAAACATGAAAACTTTTGCATCTGATAAGGTGAAAAAATGTTTAGGTACTTAGTTCTGCTGTCGACTATTATGTAGTAAATATAGTATATACAGTTTATGTAGTAAATAGGCTTTGATACGACTAATTATTTCGTGCCCTCTAGAATAATACTTCAATTCAAGATAGAGCATTATTATAGGAACAAATATTACGAAATTTATTTATCGAGACAATAATGTCGTAACATAACATAGAAAGCCCAGACACTGCTGAAACGAAATAGTGTCGTTTTGGTGCATCACAAAATATCACTTCATATTTATTCAACGACTTTAATATTTACGATATAAGATATTCCAAGCAGGAACGAGGCGAGTTCGAATGTCAGAGGGAAAGCTCGGATATGCGAGATATTAATTGGACGGCGACGGGGAAGCCGTAGCACGACTTCCGTGCGCGCGCCGGCATTTGTTTATGGGGTGTGGCTTGGTTGTCGCATAGTTATCCACTCGGCAGCGCGCACCGCACCAATCTGTGGGCGTAGTATGGTTGCCATTCTATCGCCTTTATCGTTGTGGACAAGACATCCGTCACTCTCGCACTCGCATACTCGTCAAACCTTGACGGATGTCAACAGTGAAACAATGGCAACCTCGTGCTACTGAAAGTTTGACATGAAAGAAAGAGCCATAGGTACCTACTGGTGATGGTGGCAAGCGGCCAGCGTCAAGCGAGTCGTAGGTTGCAAATGTTGCAAGTCATTGGTCATAGGACCTGTCTATGACCAATGACTTGCAACATTTATATAATCAATATCAGCTAAAAAAGTGAACTGCTGAAAGAGGGCATAGCAAAGTAATCCCATTATAGGTAAAAAACATAAGTAAAGTCCTGTATGTAGTGGTGCCGTATTCAAATAGACATTACCTATAATTATATATTTAAATTGTCTAACACAAACAAAACAAATGCCTATTCAAACATGTCACCCCTAAATATAAATAGGTTTGGGAAAATCCTGTCGTCCATAAGCCATTAAATACCCTATTTGATTAAAATTTGACGGAATTCCTCTTGCTCAATAAGTACCAAAGGCTATAGCCGTGTTTCTATACAAAATTTGCCTTTCTGTCAAATGTTCTAGTAATTTCATTTTTAGATACTCCTTGTAGGCAGTTAGTTTTTGGCATGAAGTACCAAAGCTAATAATTTGAATTTAATATATGTATTAGGTCTATAGATGGGCAATTTATGAAATAAAAACTCTAGGTGCCGCTACACCAGAACACCAAAAAAAAAACAAATTATAGTTTCCATTATTTTGACATATATTTGTACTAAAGTTTCAGGCAATATTTTTTGTAGTGATGGGTTTTATTATGTAGTATAGTTTACCAAAAAATCAAATTAATCGCAAAGACCGAATTCAAGATATAAATTAAAAAGTGAACAAAAACAAACCGCCATATTACGAACGACAACTGACAAGTGTACATGGCTCTTCTTTGGGGAACAGACCTTTGCCTACAAGGAGTATCTAAAAATGAAATTACTAGAACATTTGACAGAAAGGCAAATTTTGTATAGAAACACGGCTATAGCCTTTGTCTATAGAAACATAATATATTTAAAAGATACTTAGCAGCAATTCGTAAACATAATCGTCTAATGTCATAATTTTAGTGCAGTTATTTTTATATTTTTTCCCAGACTGATTATCTCATTCGCAAAGTTATTTAAAGGTACGATCACTATTGAGCGTCTCGTCTGTTTTACCGTTTTGGTTATTTGACTAATATATGTGAATTGTAAACATTAATCAGCTTACCTCATATTAGGTAGATAACCAGCAAAATCTACTTTTAACTGTTTATTGAACAAAACATTCGCGGATTGTCAAGGGTTGTAATTTTCACTCGGCCGACACACAAAGACGTTTAGAAAAACAAAGACGCTGGCTGTGAGATATAATTATTAATTACGATAATATATAGAAAAATATTTGTATGTTCTAAAATACTACAGAACTGAATTTTGGCCAGTGTACATGGCTTAATTAAATTATTTAATTAGCTGTATACCTATGTCCGCAAGCTCAACATTAACTCCTTAAGCTTTTGCACCGTATAACCGATCACCCTTTATAGAGTATACAGGTATATGCATATGCATGCACCCATATCTGAGATGACACATTCACCAGTCGTGCGCCACGTGCTGTGCAAACAGAATTGTTTCCAACCGGATTTATTACCTACACGGCCAATAAATAAAAACTAGACATTTGCATATTGCAATGTCAAATGTCAAGAGGATAAATCAGTCATTTTTGTACAAATATATACAACTAGCTGTTGCCCGCGACTTCGTCCGCGTAGAACTTTTTATCGTCTTAGAAAATGATTTCTCTCAATACAAAATTTGAACCCTCTTTTAGGGGATAATTAAAAAAAAAGTTGATGTTCATTTTCTAGTTTGTGAACAAACAGTCTAAAACCAAAGTTAAAAATCTCATACTTTAAAAATGCCTTTAAATACTCAAACTTTGAACCAATTTTAACACTCTTAGGGGATGAATTTGGAAAAACTCTGAAATCAGTTTTGTAGTCTTTTAACGTACAGAATAAGACCGAAGTTAAAAATCTCTTACTCACACTTTAACATTTTATTGCTCGCCATTTAAAATTTGAACCCCCTTTTAAACTCCCTTAGAGGTTGAATTTTTCTAATCGCTGAAAGAACTTTTTTCGTAAACTTTTAAGTCTCTAGCTCAAAAAAAGTGTTGCCCATACAAAGCTTTCTTAACCCCCTTAGGGGTGGAATTTTCTAAAACTCTGAAAGTACTTTATTATTAATTTTAATAAGTAACATTTTCAATAGTTTTAAGTCTAGTAAAAAAAAAAGTTTTTCCCACACAACACTGGCTACCCTTCTTAAGGATCTTAAGGATCCCCTTAGGGATGGAGTTTTCTAAAACGCTGAAAGTTCTTTTTTAGTATTCTAATAAGTAATCTTTTTGCAAAGTTTTAAGTCTAACTCAAAAAAAAGTGTTGCCCATGCAAAGCTTGCTCTCCTTTTTAACCCTATTAGGGGTGGAATTTTCTAAAACGATTTGTGTTCTTTTTTTGTATTTTAATAAGTAATCTTTCTACAAAGTTTCAAGTCTCTAACTCAAAAACATAAACTTTCCCTGATAAAAACTTTGCACCCCTTTTTATCCCCCTTAGGGATAGATTTTTTCAAAACGCTGAAAGTCTTTTTTTTTGTATTTTTATAAGTAATCTTTCTACAAAGTTTTAAGTGTCTAGCTCAGAAAAAGTGTTCCCCATACAAACCTTGCACCCTTTTTTAACCCCCTTAGGGAATGATTTTTGTAAAACGCCGAATGTAGTATTTTTCATGTTCTAATAAGTAATTTTTCGTCAAAATTTTAAGTCTCTATTAAAAAGAAATATGTTTTTCCCATACAAACTTTGCACCCTATTTTACCCCCTAGGGGTGAAATTTTCCAAAACGCTGAAAGTACTTTCTTTGTATTTAAATAATCTTTCTACAAAGTTTTAGGACTCTAGCTAAAAAAAATAGTTACCCACATACAAACTTTGCACCCCTATTTTTAGGGGTAGAATTTTCTAAAACGCTGAAAGTACTTAATTTGTATTCTGATGACTAATCTTTCTACAAAGTTTTAAGTCTCTATTTAAAAAATATATTGTTTCCCCCATACAAAATTTGCACCCCTATTTTACCCCCTTAGGGGTAGATTTTTTTAAAACACTGAATCTAGGTACTTTATTTGTATTCTAATGAATAATTTCTCTACAAAGTTTTAAGTCTCTATTTAAAAAAAAGTAGTTTTTCCCATACAAACTTTGCACTCTATTTTACCCCTTTAGGGGTAGAATTTTCTAAAATCCTGAAAGTTCTTTATTTGTATTCTAATGACTGATCTTTCTACAAAGTTTTAAGTCTCTATTTAAAAAAAAATGTTTCCCCCATACAAACCTTGCACCCCTATTTTACCCCCGTAGGGGTGGAATTTTCCAAAACGCTGAAAGTGTTTCATTTGTATTCTAATAACTAATTTTTCTACAAAGTTTAAGTCTATAGCTCAAAAAAAAAAGGTTCTCCCATACAAACTTTGCACCCCCATTTTACCCCTTTAGGGGTAGAATTTTCAAAAATCCCTTTTTATCCCTAGCCCACGTTATAAAAGCAACATACTGTGCAAAAATCAACTCTCTAAGATTAGTAGTTTCGGCTGTGCGTTGATGAGTGAGTGAGTGAGTGAGTGAGTGAGTGAATAAGTCAGTCAGGACATAGGCATTTATTATGTATAAATAAATAGAAGATAATGAAACTCCCATTCAAATATCCCAAAAAATTATGAAGCTACATCCGTTTTAATGTCGCTTGTTAGAGTGAGAAAACGATGAGGGACTGTGACGTCAATATACTCGAGCGTCATAGTAAAAAACAATCGTTTCATATGAAGGTGCGTTTTGCGGAAAAGGGACAGAACATACCCCCTCTTAAAACTTTGGACTCTTATAACTTAATCATTACCTATATAACCTCTTGCTTTGTTTTTTTCTCCATTTGACTATATATATTTTAAATTCTTTTTCGAGAAAATACATTATGATTATTTACCATATTTTCGATTCCTGAGCTATAACCACGAACTTCGGAATTCGAAAATATTCGGGTATCTCTATCTCTATCGCACTAACCATACTCGAGTGACAGGGATGCAAATATATGAACATTGAGTATCGGTTTTCGTGGTAGCAGGTACTTTGGCTGAATGCGCCGAGCGCGTGCCATTGTCATTCAAAAAAAACAAATTCGTGTTAATTATATTGTTCAAATTTGTTGATTTCATTTATTGAAATTACGACATAAAACGACATTTGCGCATATAAGTTCTCATATCAGAATCGAATATTTTTTTATGGTTTATATTTTAGCATTTGTCTCGTAAAGGTCTATCGTAGACGGGATTTAAATTATTAATAAGTGAAAGGCAAAGCAATTCCGCCATTTTGACGAAAATTTGACGGTTCTTATAGCTGACAGCTGGAGCAGCGTTTGATTTCAATAAAAATAAATGAAAAATTAAATGAAGTCGTATATTTCGGAAAATTAATTAACTGTCGCAGTCGGATAAAAACTATCCTAAGTTGCAGCTAGAATAATAATGTACCTATATAAAATGTTTCATATTTTTCCGTTCATGGGATGCTGAGAACATTCGAACCGCGCAAAGCTTAGTTTCAAACTGGCTGATTCTTTTTTTAATTTAGAGATTTATTATAAGTGGAGATAAATTTACAAGCAAACGGACGCTCTAACGCGCACATTAACATGTCTTTGGAAGATTATTAGGTTCATCTTACTAGTTCTAAAGTTACAAAAAGTAGTATTGAAAGCCTCCTTATTTATCCGCCTTTCGAAGCTAGGTACTTAATAAAAACCAAAGCGGTTACAAATTCCTGATAAGTCAAAAGCTACAAAGTGTCTTGTTTTGTTTCAGAGTATTATGCGGTGGAGGTGGACCGGTTGCAATATGGTGCGAGCTGTGCTGATATTCACCTTGCTGGCAATCTGTAAGTGACCTTTAATAGTGATTTATGAAATGCTTCAAGTGCGGAAAGTAGGAGATTTCCGACGAGCGTATTTTATTTACAATGAGCGAGTGAAGCGAGCAAATGTATAATTCGACACGAGTCGGAAATCATCGTTACGCGCGTGTATCGTACAACGTTTTACTATGCCTTGTGCGAGGAAATAAAATATATATTGAAATGTCAGAGCCTACCGTGAAAATCCAAAATATATTCAGCGGAAACAAGAGTTTTCGAAAACATAATGCTTTTGGAGCTTGATGTAGGCCTTGATTATTAATTCTGTAGTTTACCTACCTACCCTATTTTGACACTATAAAACATAATAAAATAAAAACTCTTTATTGTAACATTTGTAACTAAGTACAATGTACCTAAATGATAAGTTAAAGATCTTCTCACTTTTTCTTATTGGCACTGTCAACCTTATCTGTCGTATTGGCACTGTCAAAATCTGGGTGCCGACTGTTGGTATTAGCATATGTGCCCATCAATAGGTACTTTACTTGTCTATGCTATTTACCGAAAGCTATGAATAAACAGAGAGCTCCAGAGGGATCATGAACTCATATTTTCCGACACAACTAAATTATAATATCGATAAGAAAGTTGGCCAACGCGAGTAATTTTGCGAAACTCGATCATTAGAGCCTGTGGATCAACGATCTTGGATCACAATAATTATGGATGCGATCTCCGGGCCGTCTCTTGCGACATCTGAAAACCAATTCGATGCTTGCCAGCTTTATGATTTTGTTTTGACATAAAATCTTAAGGCGTGCCTGTGTCACGTCGGGGTCGAGCGAAATAACAGATTTTGAGGGAATAAGGCATGATTGATTATACAAACAACCAAAATTTAAAAAAAACGATAAAAATGGGTATCACTGGTATTATAATCCAGTAACTTTATACATCCCGAGCATGCGTCAAATCCGGTAGTTGTGATTTTTTGCAGACTTGTTTATGATGTTGGCCCAATGAATAATCCAAGTTTGCGTCGAACGCAACTTTGTCAAAAATCGAAAATACCGCGAAAGTTTTTAATATAGGTAACCCTAAAGTAGTTTTCGATAGTACCTTCTCAGGGCGTTTTTAAATTAGACTAGATTTGCTACAATATGAGACTAGAATTGTCTCTGTAGACCCAATAGTTTCTGAGATAAAACCTTACAAAGTTTATAATTTTTCGAACTTCGCAACACTAGTAAACTCCGTCGGGGGTACTTGGAACTTAATCCCGCTAGAAATGTTCGAGCGACGACGTCTAAAATATTGCCAAAAATTACGAAGTACGAAACAAATCTGAATTTTGAAAAGCTTTATCTCGGAAACTATTGTGTCTACAGAGACAATTCTAGTCTCATATTGTAGCAAATTTAGTCTACTTTACAAACGCCCTAAAAGGTTTTATCAAAAACGAGTCCTTTAGGGATTTCGCGGTATTTTCCATTTTTGACAAAGTTGCGTTCGGCGCTCGAGGTGCGACAAAGTTACTGGATTATTATGTCATTGCTTAAAATTCCCGTGGAATTAAATTATAGTAGTTTATGTGTCTGTACATAATGAAGGGCATTAAACACGTGTGTGGGTTTATATTCATAATAACATCACACGAGTTTCTTAATGCCTAATTATGTACAGTTACTTTATCTATTCAAATATCATAATCCTCCATGATGACCGGCATCACGGCGTTGTTTTCTGGCAGCTGTCATAGTTTTTTTTTATATTCAGAGACAAACTAGAGTCGGATCCAACTATCATATCGTTCGATATCTTACTTACGTGCGACATTTGTCAAATTTTTATGCAAATTGACAATTCGTTTCGAACTAAACTTCATGTCGACTGATATTAGAATAGAGGTCAAATCAAAATTCTTAGTTTTCCAGAGATGTTCAAAATTTAAATTAAATAATATTATCAATATCGATGTTATTATTTAGCAATAATAACATTTTCACAGATAAGAAATTTGTTCTAACAAAACAGTCTACTTTTATGGTGGTCATAATGTGCGGTTCTTGAATACGCATCATGGAGGGTTTATGATATTTCGATAGATAAAGAAATTTATTAAATTAGGCTGTTTTCAACTTTAAATGCGCTACGCCTTCTAAACTAATATGTATATGTAACATTTAGACGGTTTTTTCGAGGAAATAATCAAAGACTTTTTGGAAATAATGATGAATATTTGTTTCATTTGATTAGTCTTGGATGTTCTATATGTAATTTACGTATTTATGTGTATTCAATATACTTATCGTCGTCTAATACACATAAGATAAGCCTTAAATTGAGCTTGCTAAGTCGATTTGTGTAAGATTGTCCACTAATATAATATGTATATACTAAATGACAAATTTGACAAAAAAAATGCCAACTTTTGGAAGTTTCCGTGGGTTGACGAAGAGCACAGCATATCGAGCTAACATTACGAGCGAGCGAGTCAAAATTCTGAGGATTACTTCGTGCGTGACGCTGACGGTCTTATACGGTGAAAAAAACGAGGGATAGCTCAATGACAACTCTTATTCAAAGGATAGTCACTGGCAAATATCATAACATCCATAAACAAATTAGGTACCTACACTTTGCTCTTCTTAGTTTAGTGAAGTTAAAATTACTCTATGTATTTCTTTATAATGTAAGACAAAGAGACGAAATACAACTTCTAATAGAGTCGATTATTTATTAAGTAGGTATTTATGATCCATGGATATTCTTCACGCAAATGTGTCCAAAGGCATCGATTATGCATTATCGGACACAATACGCAGCTGATATAATATTATTTTGAAATAACACCAGTTTTCCCATACAAAACCGCGGCAGTTAAAATCGTAACTGTTTAGGCATAGCTCACACAGTATGTTACGAGCATAAAATCGCTCATATATCTTATTATGTCTCCTTCAAAGGCATAACCCGACCGCAGACCGCACCGCCTGCGCATTACAATGTGTATTCCATCGTGTGACGTCATGGTGTGACGGAACTGAATCAGTTACGGGGCGAGATGGTTTGCGGTGGTTTCCTTATTATTTTTGTTTTACTTATATTTCAATGCTCGTTGCGACTGAAGAAGTGTAAAAGTTATTCGTGCAAAATCTATTCGATTTTAAGGGTTTAGTTTTTACTTCAAAAATTTTCAGTTTTCATTTTTATAAACGATGCGCTACTACAAATGTGATAATTCACAGCGAAATAATGGCATTATAGCCCGCGAGCTAGAAACAGATTTTCGTGACCAATCAACTCCCGTGCGATAACTTGTGAGAAGGTTTAGAATGTTCTATCATGAAATACAACCCCGTGGACGTTAGCTGCGGCTCCGTCGGTGGGTTGACCAGCAGCAGCATGCCAGACACGTAAAAAAAAAATTCCACCCGTTTCATTTTACCATCAAATGATCAACCCACCGACGGAGCCGCAGCTGACGTCCACGGGGCTACATGATACAACATTCTGAACCTTCTCACAAGTTATCGCACGGGAGGAAGTGACTGACAAAAAAATCCTCCTAGCTCGCGGGCTATTAGCGCCAGCCAACGACAAATAGGTCCCGTTACTCTGAGAACGACACAACTATAACAACCAAAGCTTTCCTCAGACTGTCAAGAATCTTGACATGTTGACCAACATGACAGCTCATTACATTGGCACACGCGGTCGCGGGTAGGTACTTATAATATTGGTAGGAACCAATATTATGAGTACCTACTGATTACTATCATTGAAATTGTTATTCAAATTAATTTCGATTGGCCTTTATCACCGTTTGTAATTTTTTGATAGATTACTAGTATTATATGACATTTCGATATGACAAATTACAATGATATTTCTAGTGATGAATTACGCCCTATCAGGAAAATTGGGAGTTAAAGTATGATGTAAAAGCAAGTACCTATATTATGAAGTAAGATTGAGAGAATTGACAGCTGAATATGTTCACTATAATGTAATAATTATGAACTTAATCGTTAAAGCCGAGTCAACTATCTGTGAACTTATCTCACCACGACGATATTAAGCAATACCTACCTTGGTAATAGCTTTTACCGCGATAGAATCATAAAACAGTATTATCCTGTGAACTCTACGTCCAACTAATCATAATAATGGCAATCGCACAATATAATACACCTACCTGATGCCATAATTGTTCAATAAAATTGAGTAATAATCAAATGATATATCTACTTACTTACCTGTTCGTTCATGGGAAGGTTATAGGATAGCGTACGAATCGGTGACGATATCGATTAAATTACTGTCATGATTGATATCGAAAGGTGAAAGTTTAAACACGTTATTTTGTGCAGATGTTTAACTATTTAAAATATGTTCGTACTTTAACAAATAGGTAAATTTCCGTTGTGGTTAATTATTAGCTTAAATATATATTTTTATAATTTGACGACCGCTTTAGCCTAGTTGGTAGTGACCCTGCCTACGAAGCAAGAGGTCCTGGGTTCGAATCCCGGTAAGGGCATTTATTTGTGTGATGAGCACGAATATTTGTTCCTGAGTCATGGATGTTTTCTATGTATTTAAGTATTTATTTCTCTATATAAGTATCTATATCGTCGTCTAGTACCCATAGTACAAGCTTTGCTTAGTTTGGGACTAGGTTGATTTGTGTAAGATTGTCCGCAAATATTTAAAATATTTATATATTATTTTAGAAATAGAAAGGAACGTGACGTAAACCATATCTTCCTTAACTTATTTAATAGATATGGCTTTCAGTCTATCATTTAAAGTCGCTTACACATTTATAACTGCTTGGGATACCATCAACAATGTTCAATCAATATTCTCGTAGACAAAAATCGATGATAGGCCTAGCAAGGCCAAACATAATCTAGATGTTCTGAATAAAACAAAAGGCGATCAGTATATACGTAATGGAATGTCAATAAGGCATCATCGAGACAAAGGCGTTTGTCAAAACTAATGAGAAACGTAACTTTCGCCTCGCTGCACTGTCAGATTCATTTGTTTTACAAGATTAGTCCGAAGAACGTATTTTTATATAGATGAACTAGCTTTGCCCGCGGCTTCGTCCGCGTAGTAAGTGTATTTTTTGTAATAATTGTTGAATTGTTACGCCGGCAACGGCCTGGTACTACTTACTTCCCTTATGAATAACCCTTAGATGAATGCATGATATGAAATGATGAAATTCATCAAGTCAAACTTGTGGTCCGGACATGACATTATATACGTTATTTTGTATTTTATTTTCTTTATATAAGAATTATTTTGTCATTATCATTAACATAAGAAACTTATCTATGAAATTTTCCATACGACAATCTAACCGCAATTTCATTTCCTTTAAAGTTTAAACGATCAACCAATAATTTATTTGTAAGCATTGATATATAGGCTGTACGGAATATTTTCATCGTATTATTATGCCTTGCCATTACATTAGGCATACAAATATTTCAGGTCAAGACGAATCATGCTTTGAATACCCTTAAGATATACATTTAGAAAATCTATCGTATTCTACACAATCTACACTACACGATAAAAACTATGTATCCTTATTAACGCTTTTAGGGGATGAATTTCAGAAATCGACGTATATAAAAGGAACCTGTGCGCAAAATTTCAACTCTCAGATTATGTTTTGCATATGGCCTTTTCACTCCCTAGGAAATGAATTTTGATGAAAATGCTATGTCAATAGGGAACATTACGCAAAACACTTCGTAGGTCGCGACACTAGCAGCGTTGACATTGTATATCGTTCCCACTTGCGGTATTGTCTATGCAAGCATCCTTGTCACTCATTTGACAATCAATGGTGCATGTGTGTGTTAATCCCTATATTCCTATACTGGTTTACTATTAGTGGTAGTGGTGCCTCTGGCGGCAGAACATTGCAGTAATGTTCCCTATTATCTGGTTTATAAATAAAAAAACGTACATACGAACATTCAAATTTCTAAGTTTTTAAATGAACGTTTTCTCCGAGGGGGGAAATTAAAAAATATATTTCTGGATAGATCTACATATTATATAATTTACTTTAAAAACAAAGTTTAAACCGACTTCAATTCAGTACTTCACCAAGCCCCATACCTACATGAAAATTTCCACATTTCCTTTCCAATTTACTACACGAACTGCTCTCCGAGAGCAAATGCGTTGATTGTTAGGTACAGAAAAAAAGTTCCGTTGATTCCTCCCTCAAGCATCTCAGAATTAACACTGCATTAGTTGCTACTTCAACGGAATCATGTCAGAATCTTTGACGTACTTTACATCTTTGAGGAGTTCCATAAGTCATCTGTGGTCTTCATCATCAGTTCCACTTCACCAAAATTGCGATTTCCGAGGGAATCGGTCCACAATTGACGGAGAAATGGGCGAGCATACATTAATAAAAAATACATACAGTGGAACATATAACCTCCTCCTTTTTTGAAGTCGGTTAAAAAGAAACCTGCTGTCATGCTTTCATGTTTCTAGCTATAGTTTATCATTAAAAATCACATATTACTTATGTGAACTTTCAACCCACATCTTAACCCCTTCAAGGGATGAATTAGAAAATATGCCCTTATCAATGTTTTTGACTGTACATTTGGAGCTTATGACCGAAGTTTTAAACGTCTAACATTAAAAACGACATGTTTCCTATATAAACGTTTAAATATTTTTTAACCCCCTTAGGGGATGAATTTTTATAACAACGCTATATCATCATTTGTTTTGCTTAGTGGGAAACATTCATACAAAGATTCATGTCTATAACTTTCCAAATGAACGATTTCCATACAACGGTTCAACCCCTATTTCACCCCCTTAAGGGTTGAATTTCGAAAAATCCTTTCTTAGTACACGTCCACGTACTGTAAAGAATATATGTTCCAAATTTCATGTTTATATCTTTAGTGGTTTAGGCTGTGCGCTGTCTGTCAATCGACCAGTAACGCAATAGTTTTATATGTATAGATAGATTATCGAGAACATGGAATTGCATTTGTAGTGGTTGTACCGTTTGCAACAAAAGGAGAATAAAATTTGACACTGACATTATTTTGGTATTTACTTCTTCAATATATAACAAACCTCTTTTTATGCTGATAGTACCTACGAGAAAATAGAAAATTCAAATATAGAATGCCTGAAATATACAATACTACTACATATGCAATTCCATGCTCTCGTTAATTTATCTATACCTACCGTGTTGTTCGATATTTATCGTTATGGTATGGGTCAGATAGGTAGGTACCACAGATGTATGAATATAAGGAGATCGGACATGGCGGCCGATTTGTATAGAGTGAGCCTGTCGCAAGTACATTAACCCACACAACGCCCAAGTAATTGACAAGGTAAAGCACGCACACATCTAAAACACACACACTTGTATACTTACACGCTTATTTGACAATAAACGCGCATCATATCAGGCATTTTGGGAAAAAACGTAATATTCTCTGCGATCAGCACGCGTGCACAGTATGGCAGTGTATGCCCATTGAGCATCACTGCCATCACCGACACGGCCGCCGGCGGCTTGTCCTTCTTGTATTCTATGCTCTGAGGTAGGTACATATTGACCAGTTCAATCGTATACTGTAAATACTAATTATGTTTTATAGACTCCTACATTATGAAACCACCGATGAGATAATTCTAAAGTAATAACAACAATTGCTTAAAAATGTGCAAAAACCGTGTCTAGGTAACCTTAATTCGCCGTCAGTTGGATGCATCCATATTCTTGCATTTGACTGAGCCTAGGTGGCTAGGATTTATTACTTGATATACTATACAGGCATGGCCAGATAATTAAGAACATGATTTTTTCCCATACAGTTGCATACAAATATGACTTTTCAAATTTGATGATAATTTTTAATGTGTTTGATTAATTTTGCTTCTGATTATACGGATGTAACCGTGTTTAAACAGTATTTAATATAGTGCAAAATAGCTTCTGTAAAATGTAGACTTTAAAAAATACAGGTGATCAAATCAACACTTTTTATAAGTTCATACATTGTTCCTAATTACAGTATGAACTCGTAAAAACTGTCCATTTGACCATCCGTATTTTTTTAAGCACAACTTTTACAGAACTTTTATATAAA
Organism: Epinotia brunnichana; assembly: GCA_963854355.1. Taxonomy (NCBI): domain Eukaryota; kingdom Metazoa; phylum Arthropoda; class Insecta; order Lepidoptera; family Tortricidae; genus Epinotia; species Epinotia brunnichana. Next base: position 19,190,546 of record OY977936.1, on the reverse strand, counting down.
CTAAATTAAATCTTATTTATACACAAATACCTACATATACTCAGAAATTAAATTGGCTAAACATATTTTAAATCATCATTAAATTTTAAAAGTCATATTTGTATGCAGTTGTATGGGGGTAAAAATCTTGTTCTTAATTATCTAGCAATGACTGTAACTAATAGCACTACATATTTACTATATTTACATTCTCAATATTTAAAATATTGTACCCTACACACTTACTATGTTACGTTGCTATACAACTTTAGCGCTGTTAGAATACAAATTCTGAATGAACTAACCGTACTGTTTCATCGATAACGTGCTAGACATGCCCGCCTGAAGGCCCTGGAGTGCTTTATAATGGCTTTGCATTGTTTGTTTATCTTAGTTGTGAAGAATGTGCTAATAAGCGCCTACGTGCTGAACAGATAAAATATCGAAACTTAACACGTAATTATAGGTTTCAATTATTGATGCAACGGCCAATGAGGTAGCCAATGGTCTCACAGAACAATAGAGTAGAGACAACTCTGCTTATACTCGTAACATCCGCTATCGTATATTCTTAGAAATTGTATTGTTAGGTTAAGTTGTGTGCCTATCGGTAAGGTTTAAACTACTTTAAAGTGAGTTTTAAGATCGGCTAAAAACTAGACCTACCTACTAAATAAGTAAAAATAATAATGTAAATGATGGAGCTTTTCCTAATAAGGTTCTATAATAGGCCCGTTAGACGTCACATCATGAACAGACCCCGTTATCAGCGGCGGAAATTTATTGGCACTGCTCATAATTAATACCTACATTATTATTTTAACCTGTAGAATTTGATGTAAACAATATAACGTGGTGGCACCAGTAATGGAATGGAGCCAATAATGGTCACTTTTTTTCTTTAACCGTTGAAAATAAAGACTTACAACTATTTTTTCTAATATGGCAACACTGAACCATACACAGTGTCTATCCTACTTTCATCCAGCACAATATCATTGAGATAGGTCGTTTTGTTTAAAGATGGTGAATTCAAAATGAAGTGGGGGGTCAGTGCTTCTGTGAACAAATCATGATTTCTTAACCGGATGGTTAAGGAAGTGAGTGTAGATATTTTCCAATTATTGAACTGCTATAAAAGCTATTTGTTTTTCAGTTTATTTTATGGATTCCTATAACCTATCAAATAATGTTAAAATTGAACAAATTGAGTTTAGGTTAATTTATTTGAAATATATATATAGTATCCATCATTGGATCCGCTAAAGTTACGTTTCTCTAATAATGGACACTTATCGATAAAAAATATTTTTAACCGTACATTGTAACAAAAAGCGAGTCCAATCGTCCGAGCGCAGCTGACTGTATACGGGGTAAAAGCTATAAGATAGAGCGAGACAAGAAACATTATATTCTCTATCTTATCGTATGCCCCGTATGCAGTACGCCGCGCTCAGACGTCTGGACGCTGTCTTCCGTGCTCGGACGTCTGCACAGCTAGCACAAGACCGCGGTCTTGTGCTAGCGTTTCAGGACGTTCATATTATAAGCTAGCTCCAATAGGCGGTGGAATGAGATGAAAGTATATATGTCTTTCTCCCCTTAACGCCTAGTTGCGTCGTGTCCTGTATGATGGGCCATCTCACTTCGCAGCTATAATAACCGCCCAACATTTTTGGCACAAGCTTTTATTGCCGACTGTACTTTTTTTCTGCATACCATCATCAACTACCCATTGAGACGATTCTAACGAGCCCAAACTCGATGGGGTTGTGTCGTTTTATTGCGGAGTTCCTATGGCCACATCATAATATTGCATTGTCATGCGATATACATATGCATGCAAAATTTCAGCTCAATCAGATACCGGGAAGTGAGTCAAATTTAATTTGCAAAATTTGATTACAGACAACGGGATAGGTGAAACTAAATAATAGCTTGTAATTGTAAATAAACCTAAAATACTTTCATGTTTAATTTACAACTTTTATTTCTCGATATCTTCATATCCTGTCTCGTAAAATATAAGCCAGAATAAAAACCACCTATACGAAAACATTGCGTTATCCTAGTATCCATTATTGGGGTCGGTCCATTACTGGGTCTCGATAAGTAATTATCCATTACTGGAGATTGGGTATATCCGATTTAGTAACAAAACCGAAAGGTTAGACGTGACTTAAACATCACTTTAGTTAACCTTAATCGGCCATTTCTTTTGAATTTCCCCATATAAGGCTTGTTCACGAAATAAAGTAGCCACCAAAAGTTGGGCCTTCATAATTATATAGAAAGCTTTTGCTATGCCAATGCATGATATTTTGACACATGTATTGTCAAGTTGAAGATAAATTTTATAATATATGTCATTGACTAGATAAAATCAAGATGCCGAGGATAAATGAAAAAACTCGTAAATTAATTATAATATCCTACTGTACAGAAAAGGGTATTGCGATGCGACAACTCGCAAAACGGTATCAATTATCTAAAAATGGTGTACAAAAAGTAATAAAAATGTTTAGGGAATTTAATACTCTAGGTGATCTACCAGGTTGTGGTCGCAGAAAAGGCTGCGTGAAGCCAAAATTGGACACGGACATAGTAGCGTCTTTCCGTCGAAATCCATCGGCCTCATAGATATCGGCCTCTATTCGCGATGTAGCCAAAAAGTTAAAAACTTCGGTCGGGAACGTACAAAACGCCAAAAAGAGAAATAATTTACAGACCAGGAAGAAACAGAAAATGCCGAAAAGGACTGCTGCCCAGCTTGAAAGAGCGAAATCTCGAGCTAAAGATTTGGACAAGTTTTTAATTCAAAATAACGACCGATGCATTTTAATGGATGACGAAACATATGTAAAAAAAGACATGAAAACGTTACCGGGGGCCCAGTTTTACTCGTGTGCAGCTGGCGAGGACGTTCCAGAAGAACATAAGAGCGTGGCTTTTGAAAAATTCGCCCAAAAAATCCTTGTATGGCAAGCTATTTGCTCATGCGGGCTTAAAAGTACGAGCTTTTTCACTATCGGTACAATAAACGGAGATGTCTACCCACAGGAGTGTATTAAAAAGCGAATTCTGCCCTTATATCGGAAACATACACGTCCTCCAATATTTTGGCCTGATTTAGCTTCTGCTCATTACGCTCAAGCCACCTTAGATTTGCTTGATAACAAGAATAGTAGTTATGTCGCGAAAAACATTAACCCACCAAATTGCCCAGAACTTCGCCCGATTGAAAGATATTGGGCAAATATCAAACGATACCTGCTCAAGAAGGGGGCAGTGGCCGACAATGAAGCTGATTTCAAAAAAATATGGAACGCAGCCTCTCGTCAGTTCACAAAAAAATCAATAAATACGCTGATGGCAGGCATTCGAAAGAAAGTCAGACAGTTTGCCAACTCTTAGGGTTTTTACAAAAAATTGCATTGTACATTCTTTTTACAATGTTTAGTGATATAATTGACTGTTTTTTGTTTGAAGTGCTGTGAGAAAAACAAGATTTATTTACATTTACTTATGGCTACTTTATTTCGTGAACAAGCCTTATCAGACGATTAACAAAATATATTAATAATCCAAAAATAAGGTAAGATGAAAGGTTCTATAAAAAAATGTTTCTGTCAAAAAACCTTTTACCAATATGTCACATGTACTCGAAATAAATATTGTGTGACAACCCTAGTGTTAGATTTCAATAAATTTTCCCCGCTGATAACGTAACGGGGTCTGATCATGAGTAGGTATTTCAGTAGGAAGTACAGTCAAGGTCACATATGTATATACCCAAAGTTGCAAAAATATGTGTACAACAACCTTACTTCCGTAGTAATAAGGTCTGTATACATATTTCTGTAAGTTTGCGGTGTATACATATTGGTGACCTTGACTGTACCTATTAAAAACCAAACCATTACTGTCAAATCGTTGACAGACAAGACATACTACACAAAAGACACACAGAGACAAAGGCAGTATACATACATTACAATTTAACACTTATTGTGTGTGTCTTCGCGGCAGTGAATCGGTCGCTGTCTCAGCATTATGCCGAGGTGTCAGACAGACACCTACAGCGCTGATTTTCAGACAGCACCGTACGTGACCCACGGAACGCAACACAACATAAGACCATTAATAAACACATTATTATTGTATACACATAGTAAATAATAAATAATGAATGTAATAAATTTGTAAAATATGTACCAGTAGCCAAATGGGATAGGAAGAAAAACACAAAGCAAAAAACGCGGCACGGTTGGGATAGGAAAGTGCTGGATGGGTTAGGATTGGGATTTCTGGAGCGTCAACAAAAAGCCTTTAAGCTGACGCTTTAAGGTATACTTGATAGACGCTCCTTGAATAGGTGGAGGGAGATCATTCCAACACTTGGACGCCGCGAACCTAAAACTACCTCGAAACGCCGTGGTCCGATGCATTGGCACCAGAATCATCGCCTTACACCTGCGCGCACTCTTGGGCCATACAAGTCTACTCAGCAAATATGCTGGAACCCCAGATCGCACTATGCCAAATAGAAGAGTGGCAAGGTGAAGCCGACTGCGTGCAGGCATGTTCAGCAGACCAGCGGCGCGCGGCGTTCAAGTAGGGAGTGATATGGGAGCGGGGTGGGACTCGGAAACAGAAACGAATGCATGCGTTTTGCACTAATCATCACAATAATTTAATCTTGACAATATCAGCGATTCACATAGCGATTAAACGATTAGGTACCTACCTACACTCATAACAAACTACACTCGTAACAACATCACAATAATTTAATCTTGACAATATCAGCCATTCACATAGCGATTAAACGATTAGGTACCTACCTACACTCATAACTAACTCTATAATAGTCCATGACATTAAACTCGGAGGATAATCAATGGTACTTACCTACATGTTTTGTGTTTGTGGAGCTATTGATTAAAGATGTATTGATTCATCAGTTCATCACTTTCTACTCCGAACATGGGATAACACACTTAATAGGCGTAGTGTTCGGCATGAAACATGGTTGCAAATAAAACATGTAACATATTAGCATCATCAGTGTGAGCCTCTTTATGTATATTGTTACGGCTAGATTCAATCTGATTAGAAGAAAGATGTAGGTATTTGAAACAGCAACAAGCTTATGAACATTGCTGAAGAGAAAACATACCTAGTGGGTGTAAGCGAGGTTTATTTGTTGAGTGCAATGTAGAAATGTCACTTAGTAGGTGTATTAAGTAAAATGATGTGTGTGTTAGTAAGTTCCTGATCGTGGTATGTACAAACACAACTGGTTTTATCAATTGTTTACTCTATAATTGTTTTTGCGGAATGGAATGTGCGTGATGCTGTCTTGTTTCGTACCCATTTAAAACAGACGGATGCAGCTACCTTAGAAAAATAGATAAGTATGCAGACTTCAGTGTAGGTAGGTACATATAGGTACCTACATTACATTTTGCCATATACTTAAATATGGCTAACTAAATGTGAGGTGCCTTATAGACGGAGTCGCGGGCAGAAGCTAGTGGAATATGATTTACAACTTATTATTTATTAAACACTAGCTTCTGTCCGCGACTCCGTCCGCGTGGAACTCGTTTATATCGTAGCTCTCTATCTCTGTACTAAATTTCATCTAAATCGGTTCAGCGGTTTAATTAGTTCCACATAAATTGTCACCCCCGTTTCACCCCCTTAGGGATAAAAACTATCCTTTGTCCCTTCGCGGGACTCAAACTATCTTTATACCAAGTTTCATCTAAATCGGTTCAGCGGTTTAGGCGTGAAGAGGTAACAGGGAGACACACAGAAAGTCAGACAGACAAGACACACTTTCGCATTTATAATATTAAGTATGGATATAGGCAATTAGGCACCCACAACCCACAAGTACTAATTTTCTAATGAAATTCCATAATTAAAACCCAAAATCTGTTGTAATTTACGAATAACATTTGGGAGTGGGGGGGAGGACTGGACCACAAAACTGGTTGGCAACATCCATCTAGGATCCATACAATATATATCAGAAGTCAGATTGCGGTGCGCTATTTTTGCAAACGAAACTCCACTAAGAGCCTGCACTATTAATAAATCGGGCGTTTTATTTGACACTACGACGTCATGCAGCTAGTTGTGCCATTGTTGTCCTACAATCACCTTAAACGATCCCATTCAGTTCGATCCTAACTTTCTCCGAACAAATACTAATCATGTTCACAGCTCAGCTCTTGTACATCTATGCGTAGCGGAGATTTTAATCGCCAAATAATGAACACGCACAATAACCTGCCACTTTCTAAGGCTTTGTACTGAAGTTTGTCAAGAAAGCCGGGGTCGCGACCCTGTCAATGTCAGTGGAGTCTTATTTTACGAAATACAAAATGACTCACGGAATCGATGGCAAGAGCAATATACGCAATGGTTACTTACAAACCCATACGAAATACAATAAAAATATTTTTATTCAAAATAGCATTAACGGTACCTATTTAAGAGGAGAGATGTATAGGGTTTTAAGAGTTAACAAAAAGTTGGTAAGTATCTAAAGTAATTAAGTTAATGTGATAGAACAACATCACAGGACATTAGGGTTGCCAACCGTACTATATTATACAGGGTGGAATTTCATAAACTGTACATAATAAAAGGAGAAAAATTTCAGCCAATTTCATCGGTGAAACGGTGTTTTTTTTTTTTTTCTAGTCATTAGTTTTTTTTTTACAGAATTTTGAAAATTTTTGTAAAAACTCGGGTAATACACCTAATTCAGACGGTATAACTTTTGATCCAATGGTCCTAAAATGAAAATAAAAAATGCAGAGTATTACCAAGGGACAGGTTAATAATTCTTAATAACAATAGAAAACCAACTAGAAGAGAAAATCCGCAAAAAAAAATATTGTTTTTGAAAAATGGCTACAAAAATTACGAATTTTAAAAGAAAAACACAATTTTCTGAAAAAAACGCAGATTTAGTTACCATTTTTTTTGCTTAGTATTAAACCTCACTTAATGCCGATTCTAAAACCGTTTTTAAACTGTCTCAGACTTTGAAAAATACCACGCAAATGGGTACGTAAATCAAACCATAATTTTATTAATTTTAATCCTCTTAAAATCCTTAATGACCGTTTGTTCACAGGTAGTTGAAGGGTGTTATTGGGTTTTAGGTGGAAATAACAAATTACGTACTTAGTATTAATCCTCACTTAATGCCGATTCTAAAACCGTTTTTAAACTGTCTCAGACTTTGAAAAATACCACGCTAATGGGTACGTAAATCAAACCATAATTTTATTAATTTTAATCCTCTTAAAATCCTTAATGACCGCTTGTTCCCAGGTAGTTGAAGGGTGTTTTTGGGTTGAAGGTGGAGATAACATGAGGGGTATAAAGGCATTGGGCAATAGGTCAACTATTCAGTCGCTCGCAAATCGCAATTGCTTGTCTTTGCTCGCCACTTCTTTGATTACTCCAGTACTTGTTCAGTTTGAATCATCATGCCCCGCTTACGAGAGTTTTCGCCGTTACAAATAGCCAACATGCACTATTATTATGGATTGTGCCATGGATCTGCAAGAGCTGCGTGTATCGCCTATTTGGAGCAGTATCCTAATGACGTTCCAAGACCTGCTGCTCGCCACTTTCAAGAAGTTCATCGCCGGTTGTGCAATATTGGCCTGGGATACGGTGGCCGAGATCGCCGAGAGCCAGGAAACATAATTGATGTTGCCATAGAAGAAGCAGTTCTCAGAGACTTGTACGCGGACCCAACCACGAGTCTAAGACGCTTGGCATTGAGGCACGGAATCTCAAAATGGAAAATTTTGAAGAAGGAAGGACTGCATCTATTTCATTATCAACGGGTACAAAATTTGCAAATTGGCGATGCCCGCGTTAGGTGTGTTATGTCGACTTGGATACTTGGCAATATCAGAAGGGATCCGGAATTTACTAGAAGAATTTTATGGATGGACGAAGCAAGATTTACTCATACGGGAATAACTAACTTCAGAAATTTACACACATGGGCTCACGATAATCCAAACCTAGTAAGACCATCTAATTTTCAATTCCCATTTGCGTGGTATTTTTCAAAGTCTGAGACAGTTTAAAAACGGTTTTAGAATCGGCATTAAGTGAGGTTTAATACTAAGCAAAAAAAATGGTAACTAAATCTGCGTTTTTTTCAGAAAATTGTGTTTTTCTTTTAAAATTCGTAATTTTTGTAGCCATTTTTCAAAAACAATAATTATTTTTGCGGATTTTCTCTTCTAGTTGGTTTTTTATTGTTATTAAGAATTATTAACCTGTCCCTTGGTAATACTCTGCATTTTTTATTTTCATTTTAGGACCATTGGATCAAAAGTTATACCGTCTGAATTAGGTGTATTACCCGAGTTTTTACAAAAATTTTCAAAATTCTGTAAAAAAAAAACTAATGACTAGAAAAAAAAAAAAAACACCGTTTCACCGATGAAATTGGCTGAAATTTTTCTCCTTTTATTATGTACAGTTTATGAAATTCCACCCTGTATAGTATTGTACTATATTTTGACTTTTTGTACTATATACTGTTGAAGAAATATATAGTATGCGAAAATACTATATTTCGAGGTACCTTACGAAGTGCTTCAAATTGCCTAGGTTTTTATTAGGGTACCGGAGCTAAAATCCCGGTCTAATTTTCAAACGGTGTGATATTTTTTTTTTAAATCATAGACATAGTGCTTATTAAATATTTCACCGAAAATTATTTTGAACAAGATGATCGGTTCAAAGGTTTTCGAGATATTGCTGAAAAACTGCCTTCCCTATAGAAAAGGACTTAAGTGCCATAATATTATTGTGACGATATGACTTTTTTAATAGGCACGGAACCCTTCGTTGTGCGTGGTCCGACAAGTGCTTGGCCGGTTTATACTAAATAGCAACATAGCCCAGCCAAGTACTATATTTTTTTACAGTGTACTATATTTTTGTCATTTTTTTATGGAAAATATTTTTGTCATTTTTTTCTGGAAAATACTATATCTCCCCCAAAAATAGTTGGCAACCCTACAGGACATGCACATCGAAAATGCAATACTGAATTCGTATGTCCCCTCGCAATTAACGCAAATTGTATAGGTATGCCCTACAATTTTTGTTGCCTACATTCTCGAGTGGTGTTCTACAGATAGGGGAGAGTGGGGTTCAGTAGAGCACTTTTTTTGTGACTGATGTCACCATGATGACTGATGGCCCCACTTTCACTTAAAAATGGCTAGTTTCTTAATTAAACCCTCGAACAGTTATCTAGTTATATAAATAAATGACAAAAATCGCTGCTTTTTGTGTTAAAAAAAACTGCCTTAAAAAAAGGATGTTGATCCACTGTGACCCACTAATGGGTTACACTGGATCGAGGTATTGGGGATTGTGAATCATGTGGGGTTCACTGGATAATGAGAGTGGGGTTCAGTGGAGCCCTTTTTTGTGACTGATGTAGCGGCCCCATTTTCACTTAAAAAGGGCTAGTTCCTTAATTCAGCTCTAGAATTAGTTTGGTACAGAAGTATCGAGTTAGTTTGGCATTAAAATGAACCATTCACATTATTTTTCATATATTAGAGGCGATCTAAATTTAATAAAACTATTGCAGAATCAATCCAATAAGACACTAAACGTTTTTGAAAAACACGAAAATAAATACTTTCGCACTTATTTTGTGACGGGGCCTCCGCGTCGCGACTTCCCGCTCAGGCACTGCGCGGCTCACTGGTTCGGTCGATGGGGGCATGCCAGAGCGGCAATGTCGCAAGCGCTTATGCTTGTGGGTGCCATACATGCAAAGCTATAGCAAACGATACACTGAGACCCATGATCCACCGAACCCCACTCTCCCCTAGGTTTTTTTTTTTAGTTTAAACAACATCCACAGAATGACTTTACGTAGGTACTTGCATTATGTTCTACAAATAAATCTCAATGCCACGTCCGGAAAGACATGCATACGACTGCCGTTCCGCCGCCGACAATGGGCGGCAATTAGCAGCGGATTAAGTTATACAGCCGCACGCGACGAAAGCTACATCCTGACCCACTTCCTATTGTGCCTTAGCACTTGGATGTAGCTACCAATGTCTTTTCAACATGCCAGGCCACAATTGCATATGTTGGTAGTTAATGGCATCGTGGATTGTTGACTTGTTGTTAACGTACCTACTTATATGGTTACGAGATAGCGATAAGAGTGTAAAGGCATCGTTACAAAGTAAACCTACACGATTTTAGCACCTGGATCTCTATTCCTATATGACGCTTTAATCTAATCGCTAGATTTTAGAGATTTTATTGAATGAATGAAGACAAAGTAGGAAAGCCAAATTGCTCTCAACTCCTAGAGCAACGAGAATTAACACTGTCAATGGCTATTTATTATACCTTCGAAGTATTTATAGTCACAGATGTTGATGAGATGAAACAATAACATCTCCGTAAGGACACTAGTTATAGTAATGTAAACTGAAATAGATATAACTAACCAGTCGTGATTTGAAAGTGCAAAAAAGTACCTGTATGTGCCATCCTGGATGTTCTGCACATATCGTGACTGCACTTTCGCCGAGTCCGTCACGCCTGCTCCTTTGTTCTTGGTCTGTCTGCATGTTAATGTTGTCAATGGATAGAGTAATTTATTAAGGCATTGTCTACATTCCTAGACTTCTTTTAGGCTGTGTGAGGATGTGTGAAAAGTGGGCAGAGATAGATGTGGTTGCGATTGTGGCGTGCGAATGGACACTAACAAGTTTCATTTCTATATAATGTGCCAGTGTAGGTAGATAGATTCCTAGAATACAGACGGGATTTAAATGTTGTATTATAATAGCTTATTCGCTTGAAGGCGCCGCAAGTCAAATCATCATGCATTTATACTTTATAGCATCTCGACATAGGTACTTACATGTGGCGCTAGACTAGACGCATGATCACTTGAAATGTTTTTTGTCAACCTTCGGGTTGGATAGGTACGAGTAATACATAGTGAATCTTCTTTAAGTAGGTAACTAGGTACGAGGAATATTAACCCGAGTACCTTCTCTGTAGGTACCGTGATTGGACTTAATAAAATGTAATATCACTGTTACTAACCTTGTTCATGTCTGTTTTTTTTCAGCAGCCAGCAACTGCGATGGCGCCCGACGAGCGCAACGTAGAAAGGTACGTTAATCTAAATACAATACTAGGTAGAGTAGGTAGGTACATACCAAGAAAGAATACGAGTATAAGATCGTTGCAAATCACATCCAGTCCAGTCACCCAGCGCCAAAAATATCACTTGATTTGGAAGAGCCTTAATATTATAACCAACTTTGTAGCGATGAAAAAAAGCACCATGTAAAAGCAGTCATCACATCATCATCATTATCAGCCTATACATACCTACGACACATTACCTACTGGGCACAGGCCTTCTCTCACCGAAGAGGAGTACCTAGTGTAAAATAAATAAGAAACTGAGAAATACATACTTTTGATAAATTCATCCTGATTCAGATTCACGATACAATGAATATCAGTGTACTTGAATATTAAATACCTATCCTTCCACTTCCACAAGCACAATAACTATTAGGTACTTAATCGGACTGAAATGGGGAGTTTGGTAACTTCATCATCATCATTAATGATGATGGTGATGAAGTTACCAAACTCCCCATTTCAGTCAGCCGAAAGACGTCCACTGCTGGACATAGGCCTCCTCCAAAGAATGCCCTGGATAATATGTACTTAGGTACCGACTATAATAAATATTCGTGCTCTCCAATCAGGACACGTTGCGATCCGCGCTGCCGTCAGCAGCCCCGAGCGCGGAAACGCTAACTGCGCTGGCGCAGGCGATGGGCGCCGCCGGCTTCGAACACCGCGAGGGACGGACGTTGGTCAAGCGGCTCATTCCTGCTGACTCGCAGCCCGACTTGGATTTGGTGGAACACCAAGGTATTGCTACACATATTCGGGAAATGTGGCGACTGTACTCACCACCAGAGGGTTAGCACAACTTGCGGCCATGTCACGGCTCAGTGACTCATGTCTCACTCGCGCTGTGCAAATTAGAAAGATTGTGGTAGGTTTTCTCGTCCCGCGGCGTCAGTTGTGCTAGCCGCAGGAACACAATATTACGTAGGTACTTACAGAGCATGCTACTGTCTTTGGTCGTCTACATACGGTCTACCCCGCTTGGGCAGCTCGAAATTAGAGTCATGGGACATTCCGCTTGGCTACCTCTACTCTGACGTCTCTGACTTTCTGATAATCTCAAAGAAAACTTAGTACTTTAGGCGTTTTCCTAGATTCTTTAATAATATAATATGTAAACGTAGACGTCTGTTATTTCCAGGTGTGATCGGCAAAGCGGGTGTGGACTTCCCGGCGTACCCGACCATCCCGAACACCGGCTTCAACTGCAAGAACGTGCCGACTGGCTACTACGCGGACCTGGAGACCGACTGCCAGGTAACTACACCAAAATAATTATAAGCAGTTCAGTTTAAATTGGCTTTCCCTAGCATTATCATAACTACCTGGAACCATATTGAACCTACCTGTTTTCTAATTACAGGTATTCCACATCTGTGACACGTCCCGCAAGATATCCTTCCTCTGCCCGAACGGCACCATCTTCAGCCAGTCGCACCTCATCTGTGACTGGTGGTTCAAGGTGGACTGCGCCTCCTCGCCTGCGCTCTACGAGTCCAGCGCCGAGTACTACTCCAACGAGCAAAAGAAATCACAGAAGATCACCCAAAGCCTTAGCAAGAATATTGACTACCAGCAACTTGCTGACAACAGCGCCAGAGCCGAATCTAGAAGGTCATCGGTCAATGTTCCTAGCACGACGGAGAGACTGCTAAGACATAGGCAAAGATTACAAACTGAGGCACCGAAAGCGACATCTAGAAGCTTCCATGCTCTCTTCGCTGAAGTTAACCCAACTTTGAAGACGGAAGCTACGACAAACTTCGATAAAAGAAGGCGAAACCTCGTCCAGTTGATAGCTAATAACTTCGGTAACGCGCCTGCTAGAACCACACTGCCTACTTACACAGAGGCGTCGACGTATAGAACAGATAAGGTCGCTGGAGACTACAATAGCCTTAAGGAAATGCAAGTAGCTGCGGAAACTGCATCATTCACTAATAACAAAAACAGGCAATACTTACAAGATGCATACAACAAAAATTACCGCCCGTATCCAGTTTATTCGCCCAATATTCCACTTAAAGCTAGCAAACCGAAGAACAATCCAACTTTGACGACGTTGTACGATTTTAGGGATAAAAGTTTGAATCAGATTCCTCAAGAAGTGACGATAACCACTAAGCGACCGACTCTCTTACCATACACGAATAGTTACGCCAACACTTTCAGCGATAGACGCGAACCTTACACCCGACCTGGAATATCGTCTTTGAAAGATTTTCTTGACAGAGAACGAAATAAAACTTTGGCCGCTACTACGACGGAAAAGATTGCTCAAGTTACGGATAGAAGCGACCAGTTTACTCCGAATGTGGAAAACAAGGTGATCATTGAAACCAAAAATAATTTCGAATCTGTAACCAAAATCCCACAAACAACGAGGAATCAGTACTATGGCGAAACGCTCAGCGACAGGTATAATACATTTTCGACTACTAATTTCAACCAGATAACTACCGAGCCGTCGTATCAAGAGCGAAGGGAAAGGTTGATGAGGAAACTGAACTTGGAAACATTCCAGTCAACGGAACCAACAGTTCCAACCACACTCACTGAAAAATATTACGGCGACCTTCCAAACAGACCAGGTCTTCTTGTACCGCCGTCCCTAACTCCCAAAACTTTACACACCCTCGCTATCTACTACGCAACGGCATTAGACAACTTGTCCACTACTGCACCTCCTGAAGAGACTAGCGATGCCAGTACGTCATTGTTTGATGATTATGGAGCCATGGAGGACGCTTTACCAGCTCTTTTCAGCCAGCATACTATCAATAAATATAGCAAACTTTTTGGACAAGGTACGGAAACCTCTGAATTATTAGAAGAAATAAAACTAGACCCCAACGGTACATACGATGAATTGGCCGATGACTTAGCTGTACAACAGAGTCAGAATCCTCTAGCTACTTCGCCTCAAATAAGGGAATTAGCTCAAGTGTTCACACATGCATTGTCAGCTTACTTGCAAGATCCTGTCCAATTTAGGAAGGTGCTATCAGATATTCGCCCAACCCACCCATCTTTCGGTGACATGCTCTCCACAACTGAAGAATCTTACAATACTGAACCAACAACGACAGTGAATGAAGAAGACGATGAGATATTAGGATTCTCGGACGACAATAAAATTAGACCACCATTTGTTTCTCTACGAGACGGTAAATCTTTGAATATTGCCACTGACTATCCAACAGTATCCGATGACGCAGTAACCACACCTAATACGATTGGCACTGAATATATATCAACCACTATCGCTCCAACGACGCCTAGAAGTCCTTTCAGGTGTTGCGGAAGAATATCGGCGTCTTATACTACTGCCTCTACTCCAATTGCGAGGAACACCACTCCCTTCTCTTTCACTAATACGGTTGCAGCCAACGTAAATACATTGGCAAACAATAGCACTGATTATTCAATAACAACGACTGAAGATAGTTACTCGGGACAAAGATTTGGCGGATTCCAAAATAACTCTGACAATTCTCCTTACGGTAAAGAAGTATTTCCAACCAATGCGAAACCTTTGACTGAGTATGTTGAAGTTACAAATCTACCTTCTGCTTGGGGAGTGGATGTCTCTGATGCCACATCACCACCAATAACAAACTCAGCCAACATTTTTGAAAGCAAAAAGATAAGAACAACCACGGGTATCCCTGAAACTACCCCGGTGTACTTCACTGAAGGTGACAGTAGCATTGAGTTAGAAAACGAAGAAGAATTACAAAGAGCTCACAGCCAATCGTTCGTAACACCGCAAAATAACTTGCGCCAAGGCAAACAAATAAACTTAGAAGAAACGAAAACGACCGTTAAGAAGCCTTCCGAAGAATTGGAAGCGCCTACTGTATCAGAAATAGCAACAACCACAGTACAAACTACTGCTCAACCAAGTACCACAATCAAAGAAGAAGAATCAGCTTCTACAGCAACGCCAGTTTCCAGCGTATTTACTTCCCCCGACAGCGACAAAACATCAGACTTCAACTGGCCCACCACCTTCGAGTATTGGCAGAGTACTGTAATAGATCCGATAACATTGAATGATGGTCTGAGTCCGTCGGGTCCTGAACAAGGGGTGTCACAACTGGCTAGACAAACTAACACGTGGGCTCTAAACACGTTAACGACACCAGCAACTGAAACAAAAACTAGCGAACAAGCCTTCTCTTCATCTGTATTATATGAATCCACGACACCAAGAAATTTTAAAGAAGAGAGAGCGGGAAAATTGATAAAAGACCCTACTTCTACTGAGCCTGCACAAGATATAACCACTATCGCTGACACCGTGGTAGAGAAGGCCAAGGAAATCATGGGAGGAATGAACGCTACCACTACAGAGAAACTCATGAACGTGATGAAAAAGACTAAATCAAAAACAGTTAAAAGGTTAATTCTTTTATTGGTGCAGACATGTGATGATGACCATAATACAACTGCGGAAGCTTCTAAGAAAGCGTTACTTGAAGCTCTGATGGCTGTATCACAGAGGGACATGGACGAAATTGCAAGAGAAGAAGGCGTTGAGGAACTTCCTACAACGGTCGCTGATATCGAAGTCAAGAATTACAAGAGGAGCGATAAAATTGCCGCACTAGAAGAAATAAGGCCCAAACAATTCGAAAGGAGAGGGAAAAGCATCAACTTCGATCCCACCGCCATCAACTCTTTAACAAGCCCATCAACAACGACTACAGAGAATGTTAAGACGACGACTGAAATTTACACAGAAACCACACAAGCTCCCAGAACAACAACAGCCAGTCGAAGAGGTGTCAAGAAGTTCTTAGTAAGAACGACCCCAGTAGAACAGAAGACTTCAAAGGCTCCTATAATCGAGAGCCCTATTGCGGAAGCTAGGGTTGCACCCAACGACGAAACCAAAACGCCCGCTGATACAAGAGCATTGGAGCTATTACGGTCGCTTTACACGATCGCCGCTAGATGGGGTTGATTCAACCTCACAATAAGTTAATGACGTTTCAAAATATTTAGGGATGCCTAAATATGAGTTTTTGTTACAAAACAATTGGTGTACAGTCTGAGTTTTTGTATATTTATGTCATCGTCCCTAAATATGATTGTAAAATATTGTGATTTTGTAGATAGAAGTTTCAGGCTCAAATTTTTTTAATCGTCGATTTCAATGATAATTGTTGACAAACCATATTATTATTGAAAATGGTGATTGGTACGTTGCCTTAGTATAAAACTAGTTAACTTATTATGTTGTGTTATTGAACAATGATTTATAGACTTTATTTTTATTCAGATATACGTGGGTTTTCCCCATATTAGGGAGAGCAACCTGACAACCTACTGAGTTACCTATTTTAGCCTAATTAAGCTATTGTTACACTGCCAACTTGAATTTACTGTAAAATACTCTTAAGTAGACTATTTTTAGTTGTAAAATGTGTTAAGGAATTTTTATTATAAATTTTATATAAAAAATAATAAAACATTAATTCTGATTTTCATTCGGAAACAACAACCTTAATAAAAAGTACTAATTATATAAACCGATAAACTTTAATCTTTAATTCTCTAGGAAAAGTTAAAGGTAATTTGTTCTAAAACCCACTATAATATAAATATGACAACGCTTATAGTTTAAAGCAGCAGCGTAATTGCGTAATTGATCGAACTAGCGTTAGGACATGAGATTTCATAAAGTTGACTTGACAGTTGATATGTCCTAACGCGTGCTCGCAAAGTTACGCGATTACCCTGCATGTATACATATCGCGCTAAATAGTAATAAGGCAGAGATTCGTATGGAAGAAACACACTGAATACATCAATGATGACTGAATAAAAAAGAGGTAGATATGTTGTCTATACGAAATTCCCTGTTTAAACATGACCAGGCACATCTGACAGCTGAGACCCGTTTACGTTTCCATTGACGACACGAAACTGAGGCAAGTTAGTGCAATTTTTTTGAGTTTTGAGTTTTACCCATAGGGTAAAACGGGACCTCTTTTTAGGGTTCCGTACCCATAGGGTAAAACGGGACCCTATTACTAAGACTCCGCTGTCCGTCCGTCTGTCTGTCTGTCCGTCTGTCACCAGGCTGTATCTCATGAACCGTGATAGTTTCACAGATGATGTATTTATGTTGCCGCTATAACAAATAGTAAAAAACAGAATAAAATAAATATTTAAGGGGGCTCCCATACAACAAACGTGGTTTTTTTGCCGATTTTATAGATGGTACGGAACCCTTCGTGCGCGAGTCCAACTCGCACTTGGCCGGTGTTTTATATTACATCATTGGTATACATGTCACACTTAATTTTACTGCGGACCATTTCATAAAGGCGTCCTAAGGTTGGATTAGACCAATAAAAAACAACAACTTTTATCTCTACCATTTAATACAGTATTCCCCTTAAAAAATGGTTACTTCTTATCATTCTTATTAATATACTTCTCAATTTCCTGATCGGTGACCTTGTGCCCGGCCTTGAAGTAGCTCTTGAGCTTACGTTTCTTCTTCATCATGAGCTTGGAAGCGGCCAGCGCGCCGCGGTGCTGCAGCGACTCGTAGCGGTCGCGCAGCAGGTTCGCTGTAATAGACAAGGTTGCTGTGGTGATAGGGTGCAAATTCGCTTGAACACATCTTGAATCATTGGTTAGGGCGCAAAACCTCCCACTCACAGAATGTCCCTTTCGCGAAATGTCCCTTACGCAAAACGACCCTTCTGCAAAAGATCCCGTTCGCAAAACGTCCCTTCACATACCTAAATGAAGTCCCGTTCGTAAAACGTCCCTTTCGCAAAATGACCCGTTTGCAAAACGTTCCTTTCGCAAAATGTGCCATCTTTTATCCGATGAGAAGACTCCTACTCTACTTAAACAAGCTTTTTCCAGTCGGGACATTTTGCGAATGGGTCATTTCGCAGACGAGACGTTTTGCGAAAGGGGCGTTATGCAGTAGGGATTTTCAGCGAAAGGGGCTTTCTCAGAAGGGACGTTTTGCGAAAGGGGTGGGACCTTTTGCGATTGGGGTATTTTACATAAGTGACCATTTGCAAAGAAGACGTTTTGCGAATGGGACGTAATTTTGGTGGAGGGGCGTTTTGCGTGTGGGACGTTATGCGCCCTAACCGAATCATTCAATTATAGAAATTAGTTCTGTAAGGCTCGATTTTGTAGACATTCGTTGGGTTAGGTTAGCTACCTGGAGCCACGCCCGCCCGCGTTTTGCAACAAACTTACAAAGACGAAACTTAAAAAACCTTTCCTCTTTACAATATTACTGATATTTCCACGTCAATTTTACCGAATGTTTAATAAACCGAGCTGAAATCAATTAGTATAGACATAACAAATATCTATAAGTGTAAACCATTCCATCCTTGCGCCCTCCTGGCCCTGGACATCCTTGGTAACCTAAGGGTTATGGGTCAAGCCGCCTCGTGGGAAAACAGTCCTTTCAAGCTCGTCTAAAATTCAGATGTACTCTATGAGGAACGATTGCAAGGATAGGCTTGCGAGGTAGGTTATAGAGCAGCTTGCTTACAGTTAGTGGAGAGTCTAGTGAGGTTCCCGCTGAGCTGGGCGGGGTCGACGAACACTGGCTCCTTCTGCGGCGGTTTGTTCTTGTTGAGCGCGGGCGCAGCAGTCTCCGCTCGTTCGGCGCGCTTGCTTGCGCGCAGGTCGCGTAACTTCTCCTGATTTTGCTCCTTCGTGCTTATGTTGGATTGGAGTTTGCGGAGTCTGTGAATTAGAGAATATGTTAAATGTACAAACAATGGCACAATCTGAATGCTACCTTGAACTACAACCAAGCTTTTCCCTGCCACGATTGAAACCAGTGAATTTATCAAAGATTCTTCATTCGCTAATCAAGTCAATTATAATAACACGATATTTTTGAGTTGAGTGTTGTAGTAGCGGAAATATATTTGTAGCTGCAATCAGTAACATTGAACATATGATTGAGTAAGTAACATTGACATGTTTCAAACCCATATCAACCGACAGTATGCAGACAGTTTGCACTACAAACTGCGCTAACCTAAATTTGCTGTGCTAAATTTAAGAACAGTATTAGAAACATATTTTATGACACTCAATAATCTCACCATTGGGTGTGTGATTATATGAATCCATTGTTTCACGGTCACTCCATCATATTAAATCATTAAATTGTTTAACACCCACCGACTAAAATTGTACGGCTATCCTCTAAAAAAAATATTTATGATAATTAATTCTCTCTGTGTAATATTTTGAATTTTTGTCCAGATCCGAACATATTGCATAATTTGTATAATTCTATAGACTTTAACTTGTTTAGTGAGCCTAATTAAATTAATAAATAAATAAAATAACCCGCAGGGCAAATAGTAGGGGCAAGCCATGCGCCGCTTCCAAAAAGAAGGGCAAATTTGAATGACCCCCGAGCCGATGCTAATGTCGCAGCCGAGGCCGAGAAGCCAATAGAGTTGTGTATTGTTGTTTCCACCACTCACTTGTAAAGGTCCGTGATCTTCTTCTTGTCAATCTTCTGCCTCTTGAGCCGCTCCTTCTCCACCAGCCTCTCCTTCTGTTTCCTCCTGGCCTTGTGGTCCTTCTTCTTGTTCTGCACGGGCGGGTTGATGGCGCGGTATTCGGAGTCGGAACCACTGTCCCCGGCTGCTGGGTTGTGCGGTTGCTCGTTCAGGTTCATATCTTCGCGCCATTGGTTCTGATAAAACAGTGATAGTTGTTTTAATAAACCATGTAATAATACATTATTATTCATACAAAATAAAAACAGTTGAATTCTGAATCTGGTTTGGACATAATGAGACCCTGGGAAGGACAGGATAATTTTTATCCCGAAGATCATCCCTTAAAGGGGTGAAAAGGGGCCTGGAAGTTTATATGCGAATGCGATAATTGACGCTGCGAGAAGTCTATTAGCATATTTGCTAACTTAGTTCTGGCGTCAATCCCTTAAGGCGATTAACTAGTTTACGCGACCAAAATTCATAATTTTAAGACGCATGAAATATCATAATTTTGTATGAAATTATGATCTTCGTTTTTATGCTGTATACTCGTAAACGTTATAGCAAAAGTTGTTATGTTATATGACTTTTATATAATTTGAGCATTAAGCTTACTAAACTTATGAATTTATATGATAATCGTTTTTATGGTAATCGTTGACTAGGTATGTGTTTCGAACGTATATTACATGAAATTATACAAAAAGTTTTTATAACGGTTGAACCGCTCCCATTTGCAATACGCGGGCGAAGCCGCGCGGGCAGCTAGTCGTAGTCGTACATAACTGAAGTCGTACGTAACTTTAGCTACAGCCACAGGAAAGACGCAAACCTAAATCTGGTTAGGGCGCATAACGTCCCACTCGCAAAACGTCCCTCCACCAAAATTATGTCCCATTCGCAAAACGTCTTCTCTGTAAATAGTCCCTTATGTAAAATACCCCATTCGCAAAAAGTCCCTTTCTCAAAAGGTTCCACTCCTTTCGCAAAACGTCCCTTCGGAGAAAGCCCCTTTCAATGAAAGTCCCTTCGACGTTTTGCGAAAGGGGCGTTATGCAGACGCCCCTTTCGCAAAACGTCCCGTATGTGAAATGACCCATTTGGAAAATTTCCCGTCTGGAAAAAGCTTGTTTAAGTAGAGACTACGAGTCTTCTCATGGGATAAGAGATGGCACATTTTACGAGAGGAACATTTTGCAAACGGATAATTTTGCGAAAGGGACGTTTTGCGAACGCAACTTTATTTATGTGAAGGGACGTTTTGCGAACGGGACCTTTTGCAGAAGGGTTGTTTTGCGTAAGGGACATTTCGCGAAAGGGACATTCTGCGAGTGAGACGTTATGCGCCCTAACCCTAAATCTCTGTACGTCCCACTCCCACTTACCTCATTCTCCTGCTGCGTGACCTTGCTGAACATGCCGGTGGTGACGCGGTGCAGGTGGCGCCCGCGCTTCATGATCTTCTCTGTACGTCCCACTCCCACTTACCTCATTCTCCTGCTGCGTGACCTTGCTGAACATGCCGGTGGTGACGCGGTGCAGGTGGCGCCCGCGCTTCATGATCTTCTCTGTACGTCCCACTCCCACTTACCTCATTCTCCTGCTGCGTGACCTTGCTGAACATGCCGGTGGTGACGCGGTGCAGGTGGCGCCCGCGCTTCTTGATCTTCTCTGTACGTCCCACTCCCACTTACCTCATTCTCCTGCTGCGTGACCTTGCTGAACATGCCGGTGGTGACGCGGTGCAGGTGGCGCCCGCGCTTCATGATCTTCTCTGTACGTCCCACTCCCACTTACCTCATTCTCCTGCTGCGTGACCTTGCTGAACATGCCGGTGGTGACGCGGTGCAGGTGGCGCCCGCGCTTCTTGATCTTCTCTGTACGTCCCACTCCCACTTACCTCATTCTCCTGCTGCGTGACCTTGCTCAACATGCCGGTGGTGACGCGGTGCAGGTGGCGCCCGCGCTTCATGATCTTCTCTGTACGTCCCACTCCCACTTACCTCATTCTCCTGCTGCGTGACCTTGCTGAACATGCCGGTGGTGACGCGGTGCAGGTGGCGCCCGCGCTTCATGATCTTCTCTGTACGTCCCACTCCCACTTACCTCATTCTCCTGCTGCGTGACCTTGCTGAACATGCCGGTGGTGACGCGGTGCAGGTGGCGCCCGCGCTTCTTGATCTTCTCTGTACGTCCCACTCCCACTTACCTCATTCTCCTGCTGCGTGACCTTGCTGAACATGCCGGTGGTGACGCGGTGCAGGTGGCGCCCGCGCTTCATGATCTTCTCTGTACGTCCCACTCCCACTTACCTCATTCTCCTGCTGCGTGACCTTGCTGAACATGCCGGTGGTGACGCGGTGCAGGTGGCGCCCGCGCTTCATGATCTTCTCTGTACGTCCCACTCCCACTTACCTCATTCTCCTGCTGCGTGACCTTGCTGAACATGCCGGTGGTGACGCGGTGCAGGTGGCGCCCGCGCTTCATGATCTTCTCTGTACGTCCCACTCCCACTTACCTCATTCTCCTGCTGCGTGACCTTGCTGAACATGCCGGTGGTGACGCGGTGCAGGTGGCGCCCGCGCTTCATGATCTTCTCTGTACGTCCCACTCCCACTTACCTCATTCTCCTGCTGCGTGACCTTGCTGAACATGCCGGTGGTGACGCGGTGCAGGTGGCGCCCGCGCTTCATGATCTTCTCTGTACGTCCCACTCCCACTTACCTCATTCTCCTGCTGCGTGACCTTGCTGAACATGCCGGTGGTGACGCGGTGCAGGTGGCGCCCGCGCTTCATGATCTTCTCTGTACGTCCCACTCCCACTTACCTCATTCTCCTGCTGCGTGACCTTGCTGAACATGCCGGTGGTGACGCGGTGCAGGTGGCGCCCGCGCTTCATGATCTTCTCTGTACGTCCCACTCCCACTTACCTCATTCTCCTGCTGCGTGACCTTGCTGAACATGCCGGTGGTGACGCGGTGCAGGTGGCGCCCGCGCTTCATGATCTTCTCTGTACGTCCCACTCCCACTTACCTCATTCTCCTGCTGCGTGACCTTGCTGAACATGCCGGTGGTGACGCGGTGCAGGTGGCGCCCGCGCTTCATGATCTTCTCTGTACGTCCCACTCCCACTTACCTCATTCTCCTGCTGCGTGACCTTGCTGAACATGCCGGTGGTGACGCGGTGCAGGTGGCGCCCGCGCTTCATGATCTTCTCTGTACGTCCCACTCCCACTTACCTCATTCTCCTGCTGCGTGACCTTGCTGAACATGCCGGTGGTGACGCGGTGCAGGTGGCGCCCGCGCTTCATGATCTTCTCTGTACGTCCCACTCCCACTTACCTCATTCTCCTGCTGCGTGACCTTGCTGAACATGCCGGTGGTGACGCGGTGCAGGTGGCGCCCGCGCTTCATGATCTTCTCTGTACGTCCCACTCCCACTTACCTCATTCTCCTGCTGCGTGACCTTGCTGAACATGCCGGTGGTGACGCGGTGCAGGTGGCGCCCGCGCTTCATGATCTTCTCTGTACGTCCCACTCCCACTTACCTCATTCTCCTGCTGCGTGACCTTGCTGAACATGCCGGTGGTGACGCGGTGCAGGTGGCGCCCGCGCTTCATGATCTTCTCTGTACGTCCCACTCCCACTTACCTCATTCTCCTGCTGCGTGACCTTGCTGAACATGCCGGTGGTGACGCGGTGCAGGTGGCGCCCGCGCTTCATGATCTTCTCTGTACGTCCCACTCCCACTTACCTCATTCTCCTGCTGCGTGACCTTGCTGAACATGCCGGTGGTGACGCGGTGCAGGTGGCGCCCGCGCTTCATGATCTTCTCCTCGTGCTGCACCACCTGCTGCAGCAGGTCTTGGTGCTCCTGCAAGAGATGTTTAGCTATTAGCCGTATTCGTGGTTTTCCCGAGGGACTACAGTATGGGTTCTTCAAGGAGTGTACAGGGTTTTAAAGGGTCAGCAACGCGCATGCAAGTCCCCTGGAGTAAGAGTCTATAGGCTACGATAACCGTTTACCATCAGTGTTACTACCAAATTTGTATAAATAAAGAAATTGCTTAGCCGTATTCGTGAACGCGCCTCAGTTGTAAAGGCGCTGGCAACATTTACACTGTGTCCTTTGCTTGTATTGTCTAAGTATTCAAGCCTTGTGATTTATCAATAATTGTGTTGTTATCCGAGAAACATTCTTTAGTGAAAAATACACATTCACTTGTATCTTTACACCTACATTTTACTAGAAATATGATTTCCAAATATCATACCCAATCTTGTTCTCTCCCCATAGAAATCGGCAAATTTTGATATATTCCCCATAGTGGCACATTAGTAATCATAGTACTATAATAAATTAATTATTTATTGCGAGTAAACACATATCTTAGACATGTTGGCATTAACCTTTTGAACGCCATTATTCACGCCAACCTTTTTCCCATAAGAGAGTGATGAAGATGAACCTTATATGAAAGACAGAAGGTTGTTTTGACAACGGACGTCATAACACTTAAAGGCGTTCTTGGCGCTACGGGTACGACAATACACGACGCCTTTAGACGTTCTAGGCGTTCAAAGGATTAAAGAAGTTGAAATGGATCCCTATCATGTATAGCCAAATAATTAGAGTCCATACACACTGTCTCTTTTTAACCCGTGCATAAAGAGACAGAAAGAGAAAGATACGTGGACGCCTATTATTGAACCGTACATCACAGTGATCCATGAAATAGGCTTACGAGTATAAATAAGTTTGTCAAAATTTCATTTTTGGTACAAGCTTTTATTGCCGACTGTACTTTTCTGCATACCATCATCAACTACTCATTGAGACGATTCTAACGAGCCCAAACACGATGGGGTTGTGTCGTTTTATTGCGGAGTTCCTATGGCCACCTTCCAGCTCCAGCATCAGATCAGCTCTAAGTCATCATAGTATTGCATTGTCATGGGATATACATATGCTTGCAAAATTTCAGCTCAATTCGATAACGGGAAGTGACTGAAAAATGGATTGCAAATTTTGACGGACAACCTACATATTTACATAGATACGAACAGTGCAAGTTAATATAAAGCTTGTAAAAAGCGGAGTAAATTAAAAAAACCGGTCAAGTGCTAGTCTGACTCGCAGTCCGAGGGTTCCTTAAGGCCGCTGTACAAATTGAGCCAGCGCGTTGGGCCAAAATTATGCATCGTGGTGTTTGCTGTTTACACATTGGCTTACTGATCATTCTGCATTGGCGCTTCGACAAAGATGGACGTGGAACCTCTTGCGGCCGCGGCAATGGGGAATGGGTAAACATTTTAAAAGTGCCTGATTTTTTTTTGGTGTAAGGAATAACCTTCCTTAGCTCCAGAAAAAAGTTGCAAACTTTTCAGCTGCATCTATTATTTTTGAAAAATATAAACAGATTCCTCGCTTACGTTTTGGGTTTAGGACGGCGAATGAGACACTTTCCTTGATACGTCTCATATATTACAAAAATCAGGCACTTCTAAAATTTTCATCCATGCTTAATTTGGTGGTAGTTGGCGCCAACGTGTGAACACTGTTTGAGAAGCAAGCAAAGATCCTTTGATGTGTGCACGAAAAACCGACAACAGTCGGCTGGCCGGCCAATGTTGGCGCCAACCACCAATATACAACCAAGTAGGTATCTACACGTTGGCCCAACACGCTGGCCCAACGCGCTGGCCCAATGTGTACAGCGGCCTTTACAAGTGTTCATACACCATACTGTCACGTCAATACCCCATTCATTCATGAGCAATCTTAACATCATAGTAGAAGTTACATTTGTACAACGCCGTCTGCATTTTGGTACGAATAACTTGCATAGCATAAGACAGTATTAGTAGTATGTTTGTTTATCAGCGATATTTTTTTATCACGCCGATACCAATTTTTTTTTTATTTGAAAGAAGGGACTTTAAAGATAATCTCATAGGAATTTGAAGAAATACAAAAAAAAATTCATACAAAATTAATAAAATTAGTAATTACAAACTTAGTTAAGAAATGATTTTTGATAAATAAAAAAAAACCGGCCAAGTGCGAGTCGGACTCGCGCACGACGGGTTCCGTACCATTATCAATAAAAATATTTATTTTATTTTGTTTTTAGTATTTGTTGTTATAGTGGCAAAAGAAATACATCATCTGCGAAAATTTCAACTGGAACTATCACTGTATCAGTGAGATACAGCCTGGTGACAGACAGACGGACGGACGGACGGACAGACGGACGGACGGACGGACAGCGGAGTCTTAGTATTAGGGTCCCGTTTTACTCTTTGAGTACGGAACCCTAAAAAATACGCTAGATAGAGGTATCGTTTTATTTTTCCTGTATTATCTATGCAACTTTTAATCATATGTAATATTTTCAGAATTTTCGCTTGGTAAACTTCGGAGATGAATGAATGATGGAATGGTATATTTTTCTACATTTTCCTTAATAAATCAAAATATAACCACTGTAGAAATAAAATAAAAACTATTTTAGAAAGCACAACTTAATCCCTTTCATATGATTCCCCACTTGATCTATTAAATAGACTTTGAATTTTTAACTTCAACTTCAAACTTCAAATCATTTATTTGTGAACAATAGGTATGCACATAATGTAATTATGCTAGATGGTAGGTACACATAAATTAGTCCAGTTACGTGTGTGTATGTGTGTGTTAACCCCCCTCATATTCGTCATTCACACAGAAAATAAAAATGTATACTTATATATGATTTTTATTTTGCATACACCTTCTTAACAGTTGTTCCAAATTTCAAATCGATAGCTTCAGTAGTTTCTGAGATATTTAATGTTGTGACAGACAGACAGATTTGCACCAAAGGGTTCCTTTTTTACCTTTTTGGTACGGAACCCTAAAAGGTAGTGTAAATAATTTTGTTTTAGAATTATTTTCAATCACTTAGATTTACCTGCATTGTGACTGGATTCTGTACAAGAATATCTTACCTTGTATGAAGGATTATAACTGACTCCAGGGTGTGGCAACTCAATAGCCCTCCTAGTGACAACAGTCTTGGATAATGGAGGCTTGGCCCGTAGTCTGCGGTCAGGCAGCACATTGTGTAGCACAGCCTCCGTTGACACAAAGTCATCCACTAGAGTTGACGGAATGCCTTTAGCTTCCGGTACTATAAAAGAGAAGATTAACTTTAATTAACAGTTGTACATAACACATTTAGCTTTTGAGGATTTTTTTCCAAGGTTACTTGTTTTTGAAATAAGCAGTAAAGTACTCATATTAATATCTCAAGCAAGACACAACGGGCAGTCTACTACACTTAAGAGCAAAATTAGATACAAAGTATACCCATTTTCATTGCTTTTGAGTATATTTTAATACTAAACTTCACCTTCCACTATTAGGTATCAGCAGCAGAAGTAGCTTTGCGGACTTAGTGTTCATAATATCTACACATGGACTCTTAATGTCAATGGCATAATAAGGATATATGTAGATAATTTTGAATGTGATATTGTGCTTAGCTACTTTGATCATGGTCGTAATAAAATAAAATCAATTATGATTTTTAATTCACTTACAATCTTGTCCCCACAGATCTATACCAAAGTTCTGTCGGGTCCTCTTTAGTTTTCTTTTCTTATCCAATGCCATCTTTCTGTTCTTTTTTGCCAGTTCCGCCTTCTTTTCATAAACACCCTTTTCAGTAAGACGTTTTTCCTTGAGTTTACTAAGAGCTGTAGGCTTTGTGCCAGTTGGATTGACGTAGTTACGCTTTGCATTGGGATCTGGAACCTGGAAAAATATCATAGAAGTATTTTAAATATAATTATTGAAACAGATTATATCCCAAAGGTTCAAGTGCTTTACAGCACATGGCCATAAGTAGTCATGAGGTGGATGAATAAACAAGTAATTGCATAGTAATACTTGCATTTAGGTCAAGCATGTCTATTCTTCAGAGGGGTATTACGTCAAACTGTTACGACTCCTGATTCTGTTTAGCCATTTTAGAGTGAGAGTTTCACATTTACAATATTAATATAGGATAATCATATGATATACCTTTGAGGAAGGCAGAAGAACTTCATAACACTTCGGTGTTACTGGGAGCTTCGCTCTTTTCCTCAGCTTAGCTGTGAGGGGCCTCTCTTCCTTCACTTTGACTTCATCTCCAGCGGTGTCCACTACAAACAACTCTGCATCGGGTTTAGTTTCAAATTTGCTGAAAAAAATAATTGGAATTTTACATACTTTCTTTAAGCATACTTTTTTGAAGTTATCTTCATTCAATTTTCATTCCCAAGAATTATTCCTGACGAAATTTATTTGGAATAACTTTGACGGGGATAAAATCAATGTGATTTTATTTACGCATTATTCTTATTCTATTCATGATTTTATTCTTGAATGCCCAACTCTGTGCCCATGTATGAATTATGCAGCATATCTTTTGAAGTTCGATTATTCCCAGCTCCAAGAGACCGCAGATTTGAGTAAGTATGTATGTGGTTTTAATTTCAATTCGATACATTCATGCATTCATGAGAAAAAGGAGCTTGACAGATAACCAGACAAACAACAAATTTATCTCATAGGTCTTTTACGGTACCAAACCCTAAAAATTCCTGATCTTAATTCAGAACTCTTTCTTCACACACATTTGGTTTTCTATAGATACAGCAGAAATAATGAGGAAGCTACGGTAGCCTAGTGGTTCAGGCATGTGACTGTCAAGCGGCGGTCGTGGGTTCGAATCCCGGCTCGTACCAATGAGTTTTTCGGAACTTATGTACGGAATATTTACCGTTAGCTTTTCGGTGAAGGAAAACATCGTGAGGAAACCGGTCTAATCCCGATAAGGTCTAGTTTTCCCTCTGGGTTGGAAGATCAAATGGCAGTCGCTTTCGTAAAACTAGTGCCTATGCCAAATCTTGGGTTTAGGTGTCAAAGCGGACCCCGGGCTCCTTTTGGGGCACAACCGGGAATAACTCTAGGACGATGATGATGACAGCAGACGTAATGAGGAAGATTGCTAGACCATTTGCAACTCGTTGCTTTGTGAAACAATTATTTGTAAAAACTGCACGTTGTAAACACGTAAACATAACCTCACCCCAATCGCTCCTCCAGTCGCTGATCTTCTAGGAAGTCCTCGACATCGCGAATATCACAGTGTTTCCGCCACGCCTTCTTGTTCTTTTTGGACACATGTTTCTTCTTTTTAACGACTGACATAATTGTTTATTAAAATAATACTACAATCATGTGCTACGCGAACAAGATCGCGTTTTGAAGGGTGATGATTTGACAGTTTGACACTGACAGTAACTTTTAGTTCGTCGTTCCGTTTCACAGACTCAAATCAAACTTTTAGATTATTAAGAGTGATCTTGTTATATATATATTTTATTTTTGATGCATAAAATTGATTCCTATTTATAAATTTTGCTAACTATGCAAATAAATTGCATCAAATTTCAGACTCGTCATAGTAAAATATATATACCAGCAGAAGTTGACTTGCGTCGTTTGAAACGTTCATTTTGTTTTTGAAGTTAGGGTTAACGTTTATAAGGACCTGTTACGTTACCTATATTGACCTACTTAATGGTGGAATTACACTTGGGGTTGCGTGTTCGCGTTGCGTCGTTACCTCTCTTTCATTTGCCGTAAGAAGGAAAAAGATGCAACACAAATATTTGGGCAAATACTGCCACAACAGCAGCATTATAGTTAGGTAATTTAGGTAGCGTCCACGTCAAAGATATGTTTTACACTTTTGCACCTTATTCCATTGGAATAAGGCGAAACATATACATAGGTACTTACTATATAGTAACTTTGATGTCGACTGCACCAAGATAGTCTGAGGGGCTACCGCGAAATGAAAACGAACTTCGTTCGTGTATCTCCCTCTCTGTCGCTCGAATAATCAAGTGCGACAGAGACGGAGGTACACGAACGAAGTTCGTTTTCATTTCGCGGTAGGCCCTCTGAGGTTATTGGGGCTTGTCCATTTATTACGTATCCTCGCAAATACGTGAGCGAAGACCCGCGGGCAGCTAGTAGTCTACTTATACTAATATTATAAAACAGAAAACTCTATGAGTTTGTATCTTTGCAAGTTTGTTCGTTCTTTGGCAGCTAGTCATCATCATCATCATCATATCAGCCGAAAGACGCCTTCCCTCAAAGAGTGCCAAAGTCCGCGTTGGCACAGATTATATAATAGTTCTAACGAAACCTTGGGCCTACACCCACGCCGCGCCTTCCGGTACGTGGTCGCCACTCGAGAACCTTACCGCCCCAACGGCCATCGATTGGCAGCTAGTAATCAATCTTAATCCCACCAAAAACATTACATATAAAGTGATTGCCAAGATATAGATTTTTTAAAGATTGTATACGACGCGTGTAGAAGGAAGCTTGGCGCTACTTATGAACTGATAACTTTTTAACCCTGAAAGCTATATGAGCTAGGGAGTCTTGGCAATCACTTTAGGTACATGTAATGTTTTTGGTGGGATCTCATTCCTTTAAGTAACGTAATTCAAAAGAAGTGTATAGGAAATCCCATACAAACTTCCATCCCCTAATTTATAGGGTGGGGGGTGATACTTAAACAAAAAATCCTGAAATAAGTATTCCTGAAAATTCAGGGTTCTAGCTTTAGCCAGCACAAAATTACAGGATGTTGAAAATGGCCTGAATGGCTTCGAGAAAAGGATGGTACGGCCGTGCCTTTGTTTAGCTCGACTTGGCGGGGGCTCTACCGTGCCCCCAGATTTTATTATTTATAACAAGGAGTCCCTAATGTCTCTATGTCAGTTTTCAGACCACTAGCATCAAAATTTGCGAAAATCTCATACAAAATTCCATCCCCTACTTTAAGGGGTTGGGGGGTAAAAATTCAAATTTTATGGATTTTTTTGTTGTGTGGCTTACATACCAAATTTCAGCTTTCTAGGACTTCAGGAAGCACCCTAGAGGTTTTGATGATCAACGTGAGTGAGTGAGTCAGTGAAATCGGCGTTTTTTAAATAGGTATCAATAAAATCTAAAGTATGCAATTGAAACTTTATATGTTAAATAAGTCTACTATTGACATCATATTCCGAGAATTTTGTTAATCTAGTATTAATCCAAACCCAAGTTATGAGGGTTCAAAAAAACGACAGCGCTTCAAGAAACGGTATTTAGTGCTGCTCTTGCGCTTCGCTTGGCTCGTCTTGGCGGGGGCACTACTGTGCCCCCAGATAAAGATGTGACTTATCTCCAGAACTACGTAGGTAAGTTTTAAGTAAGGTGTGCCTACTGATCCGATTAGATAAAAACTCTTAGATTGAATGGACCATCCCGCGGATTCGCCCGGGGTGTTTACCGCGCGGGGGCTCGATATAAATAATAAAAACAATTATTTAAAAGATAAATTTATTATGCTAAATATAGCATTTTAAAAACCTAAAAATACTTAACAATGTTATAAACTATGATAACAAAACGAATTAATGGCATTTAAATAGGCGGCATTTACTTTATTTATTCCTCGCAGTCTTCTTCTTCTTCATATTCTTCAGCTGGTTCTTCTGCTACTTCTGGAAAGTATAGTATACGTTAAAATCGTTATTTAAGCTACGACGTAAAGAAATGTAACTGTGCGCATTAAATGCAAATATAAGTCTACGAAGCGAATTGTAAATAACTATGCCTTACTGAAAATACAGTACCTAACTGCTTCAGCTGCTGTACATAGGTATCATATACCTACATACCTAACACAAAGGTCCCGTTAAAGTGCGATAGAGAGAGAATTATTGTAATGACACTCATCTGCTTTTTATATACCTAAGTTTTATAAATGGTCCTAAGAACCGGATTTAATTGCTATTGCGTTGATATCCGGTCCAGCCCTGGTTGATTTTACAGTCGAGGTCTTATATGAATATATTATACAAAAGGTACCTGCATTATAGTAATAATTTTTAATTTGGATTATCCCCAGGTTCTCAACTAATACATACTAATGATAGAGGTTTTGTAGTCATTATTTCAGGGGGGAAATTTAATGAAGTTTGTTAATTTTTGCTGTGATAAGGGGTCCTTGAGGGTTACCTATACAAAGATCAAGAGCATTGAACATTTACTCCTTAAAGTCCTTATGCCCGTGTCATATAAGCAGGCATCGGAGTATTTTTAGCACGGTAAGACTAAAGTGAGCTATGGAGTCGTTGTAAGCATTATAATTATTTTTTATTCATACTCATCCTCATTATTTTAATTCATAAAATAAATAATAACTATGAAAAAATACACCACCATCTTCATTGACGAATAACAAATAATATGAAGGGTCCACGGAAAGAACATGTCTAGTCACTTTTTTTTTTGAAAATGAGATTTTGATGTCAAAATGTTGCGCTCGTTATGATCTATTGCGTGACATTAAAAAAAAAATATTTATCTCATTTTGAAAAAAAAAAAGTAACGACACGTTTTTTCCGTGGACCCTTGATATTATTTGTTATTCGTCAATGAAAATGGTGGTGTATTTTTTAATAGTTATTATTTATTTTATTATATAGAATTAAAATAATGAGGATGAGTATGAGTAAAATAGTTATTGGACCCTTCATATTATTTGTTATTCGTCAATGAAAATGGTGGTGTATTTTTTAATAGTTATTATTTATTGTATGAATTGAAATAATGAGGATGAGTATGAGTAAAATAGTTATTTGTTATACAAGGGTGCAAAGTTGTATTTTAACCGCGAGTGTTTCAACACACGAGAAGTAATATACATTTGCACCCGTGTGTAACACAAAACTTTTCACCTCACTGTAGCGAGGAAAGTGCAACATGCATAACAACTTTATTTAATTGAAATAAAAAAATTGCACCCTTGTATAAAAAAATATAACAAATAACAATTTTTTTTTGGTCATGTTTTAATTTTCCCATACATTTTGAGACCCAGCGCCTGATGAAGGCAACAAGCAATTCTGAAAAGTTTTTTTTTGTATGGGAGCCCCCTTAAATATTAATTTTATTCTGTTTTTTAATATGTGTTCTTATAGCGGCAACAGAAATACATTCAACTGTATCACGGTTCATGAGATACGCTCCAAAGTCAAATTACTTTGCCCATAGTGGATAAAA
Source organism: Epinotia brunnichana (assembly GCA_963854355.1). NCBI lineage: Eukaryota > Metazoa > Arthropoda > Insecta > Lepidoptera > Tortricidae > Epinotia > Epinotia brunnichana. Next base: position 19,157,627 of record OY977936.1, on the reverse strand, counting down.
TGCGATTTTGCTCACTGGTTTTAAAGGGTAAAAGACGGCTTTCCGAGGCAGTGAGGGGAAAATTTTACTTTAATGCTTACAACGACTCCATAGCTCTCTTTAGTCTTACCGTGCTAAAAATAATCCGATGCCTGCATATAAGCGTACCTACCTGCATTTTTACATAAGCTAGCTGAGCCTATAGGTACAGTCGCGGAATGAAAAGGTCGACCACCTCAAGATCTGTTTTTGCTTGCTCAGTATAAGTTATCGGTATCTGCTTTATCGACCGAGTATGATGACGAGATACGTCCACTATGAGAATTGACCTCTTTGCATTTTGGAAAGGCGAGTAAAGCATGCATCACACTGGCGCGGCCTGCGGTGGCGGACGATAGTAAATTTGACAGCTAATGACAAGTTTTCTATTGTCCGCCGCGGCCGGGCCGCGCCAATCTGTGAGGGGCCTTAAAAAAACCGGCCAAGTGCGAGTCGAACTCGCGCGCGAAGGGTTCCGTACCATTATCTACAAAAATATTTATTTTATTCTGTTTTTAGTAGTGTTGTTATAGCGGCAACAGAAATACATCATCTGTGAAAATTTCAACTGGAACTAGGTATCACGGTATCAGTGAGATACAGCCTGGTGACAGACAGACAGACAGACAAACGGACAGCGGAGTCTTAGTAATAGGGTCCCGTTTTACTCTTTGAGTACGGAACCCTAAAAACGACTACAAGAAATAGTAATGATGACATTGACAGGAAATTCACATTTATAGTTTTTTATTATAAAAGCGAAGAGGATTTAATCATTAGATTTATCAAACTTGAAACAACGTAATGCCAAGATCAAACTTATAGAAAGGTTTTACTTCAACTATTAATTGTCAAGGAACATTCGTCTAAGTACTTAAATTTGAACTTTGTTGTCAAACAGTTACTTAAACATAATTTTCAATACAACACTCTCGTCTGTGACACAGTTTAAAAAGGTAACATGTGCTTGCAACGCGTAAAGGCGTGTCCGCTGCGCCATGTTTTCGTGGTTTTTAAACGTCAAACATGTTTTGCCAATCAAAACAATACCCTATTTGTTTGCTGAAACTGACGGAAAACATGTTAGATGTTTAAAAACATGGAAAACATTGGTGCAGCGGACGCGGCTTAAATGAATTCATCTGAAAACTGGTCAACCTTTTCATTCCGCGACTGTACGTATATATCAGCGGCGGCGCGTTAAAATTTTCGATGGGCTACCCGAAACAAAAAACTTATGAAATAGTTTAGAGTATATAACTATGTATAAGCTTGTCTAAAAATAAATTTTAGGCAAGCCGGTGAGAATCGGCTTGTATGGGCGCTCCGCCATTGGTACATACATACATACATACATAATCTCGGTGTAACCTTTATGAATTATTCGAATTTTTATTAAGCATCGATCGATGGAGACCATTATAAAAAACAACACTTACCAATTTCCTTAGATGCGGGTTAGTCACAAGGTGTTTAGTCGATATGGAACTGATCTTTCAACATTAAAACCACCTGTTATTCCACAGATAATGATCTATTATCTATAGTGCAACGGCTTCCAGAGATTGAAAAATCGGTCGGTAACATAGTTAAGGGGTTAGTCAGTCAATCGTAAAATTAGAAGTAACAATCAAGTGAGATGTCGAGTAGTCAGAGTACGAGTCAAGAAGAGTCAAAGTAATAGTCATCATCAGAAACAGTCAAATTATAAAAATAACACATTATCACAAAATATTTTATTTATTAAATACACATTTGTTTGTTTCCACCATTTAGGAGCAGGACATCGCACTTAATTTTGGTTTATTTGGTTGAAATAGTATAAGTATTACAAAGGGGATTTCCTGTGTGGATTAGTCGGCAGGGCTGCTATATCGGTAAATCAGCTGAATTAGCTTTAATGAAAGAGTGCCCCTTTCATATAAATTCAGCTATTCGTACTTAGAGCATGTTAGTAAAATCGTCGACAAATAGTTTTAAAGGAACAATTAAAGTCCTTGACTAAGCAATTTTGCTAGACTCGCAGCACCCACGCAGATCACAGAATTTTATATACGTTTTTATATGGTCCTGGTATTAGGACTAAACAAGTGGATTCGGTTACCCCAGAAAATTATATTAGCAGTTTTAGACAATGATCTTTTTAATCGTACTTATACTATTTCGTCCAAAAGTTCGCTTGCGCCAGTGTTGTTATTTATTAGATTGTACGTATATGTTATTCACATTATATAACTCAAAAACTCACTTGGAACTACTGTAAATAAATAAGATTTATAAAAAGCTATAAAAAATCAAGTATAAAAAGTATATCACAAAACTATCTTCGTAAAAAATTCAAACTTGAACAACTAGGTAGCAAAATCTATGATTATTATTTACATTATATTAATTTAGTTAAAATCAGAATAGGATTCCTTGGTAACAATTTGACTGAAGTTAAGAACAGATGCACCTAACTAAAATACCTTAATAAGACTATGTCTAATATAAATTATGGCTTCCTATTCTCATCTTAACCTTGCTGATTTTCATCTGGGTTTTGAATCAGTTCATTAAATAATTTGTATTATTGAAATTGACTTTATAAATATACTTCTTTCGGCAGTTATAGTCTCTTTTCCTCATACGAAATCGCATTTACGTTAACATTTCATGAAGAAAGTAGCTGTCACCCTCTAATTCGACAAAATTTAAAAAGGGAGCAGATTTTAAGCTATCAATTGTTTTTTTTTTCATACCTGCTAAAGCGATCATTCGAAGAAGAAAAAGCCTTGTTATTTGTTCACACTCCAATAATCCAAACTACTTAAGTAACAAACGGATCCCCAGACTGGACTAAGCCTTAGCTACTAGTGCTGGTAGTTCGGGACGTTGATATAGTACTCCTGCGGCGCCTCCTGTGCGGGCAGGGCATACTCCTCGTAGCTCGTACCTTCGTGGGAGACGTCTTTCTGCCCGGCGCTGAGGCCGGCGGCCGCGGCCTTCGCTGCCGCCTCAGCTGCGTTCGCCTGCGCTTGCTGTGCCGCCGCCTGAAATATAAACGTTTATTGGTAGTTTGTCTGAACCGAGACTGTATGATGTGATGTTTAATTCAACTTGTAGGTAGCACCCAAGAATATTGCCATTGAAAGCTGCTTGTTTCTACACTTTGTGGTACCGGGATATTTCACTTTGAACAATGACAATACAAGACAGCAAAATGGTAACGTTTCATCCACGAAAAACTCAAAAACCAACCGAAGCTTCTGATTCAAAGACAATTTGAAAGAAAAAGAAGAAGAAAATTTAACAAGAAGCTACTAGGAAAGGAAAAAAAGAAGAAGTGTGATTTTGACTAGGTTTTTATTTCAATAAAACATTTGAACAAATAATATCCGTCTTCATTGTAGTTGTTGATGTTTCAAAAGGTGATATCAATCGTAATGTCCTCGAATACGAGCACTGACGCTTTCTTCGATTCCTGCGTACCAAAGTACACCCAGTTATTCGCTATGATCTTTTTCTAATTATAAAGCCCCGTTAAAAATCTGCAATACGCACGGCGATACAGTCGGGCGTTCATAAAACGCGCGATTATATCGCTGAAAAAAGCCACCGTTTGTATATGTTCTTAAGCTATGGTCATTAGTCTGGAGCGCCGACCATACCGAGTTACACAATGAATATACGCCCGCTGTCTACACCTTGAGAGATCATGAACATACTTGGGTGCCTTAGAAGTCAATCTTAAATCCATATAGTTACCGAACATTGCGTGGTCATTGAGTCAATCTTGATTCAGGACCAACTGCTGATTCACCATGTCGACTATGTCGGTTTATCTCATTAGTGGCCTGTAATTCAATCCGTGCAGTGCGTCTGGACCCGCTGTCTCGCCACGCCGACCATGGCGGTCTGCACGCCGTACCCCCTGTATTCATACCTGCGCCTTCCTAGCCGCAGACTGCGTGGCTTCGAAGTCGATCCTGACTCCATGCAGCTGCTCTTGCAGCGAGCCGAGTCACTGTCTCACGGCGCCGACCATGGCGGTCTGCTCGCCGAGCTAGCCTACCGCCTGTAATCATACCTGCGCCGACCATGGTGATCTGCGCACCGGGCTAGCCTACCGCCTGTAATCATACCTGCGCCGACCATGGTGATCTGCGCACCGGGCTAGCCTACCGCCTGTTATCATACCTGCGCCTTCCTAGCCGCAGACTGCGTGGCTTCGAAGTCGATCCTGACTCCATGCAGCTGCTCTTGCAGCGAGCCGAGTCACTGTCTCACGGCGCCGACCATGGCGGTCTGCTCGCCGAGCTAGCCTACCGCCTGTAATCATACCTGCGCCGACCATGGTGATCTGCGCACCGGGCTAGCCTACCGCCTGTAATCATACCTGCGCCGACCATGGTGATCTGCGCACCGGGCTAGCCTACCGCCTGTTATCATACCTGCGCCTTCCTAGCCGCAGACTGCGTGGCTTCGAAGTCGATCCTGACTCCATGCAGCTGCTCTTGCAGCGAGCCGAGTCACTGTCTCACGGCGCCGACCATGGCGGTCTGCTCGCCGAGCTAGCCTACCGCCTGTAATCATACCTGCGCCGACCATGGTGATCTGCGCACCGGGCTAGCCTACCGCCTGTAATCATACCTGCGCCGACCATGGTGATCTGCGCACCGGGCTAGCCTACCGCCTGTTATCATACCTGCGCCTTCCTAGCCGCAGACTGCGTGGCTTCGAAGTCGATCCTGACTCCATGCAGCTGCTCCTGCAGCGAGCCGAGTCACTGTCTCACGGCGCCGACCATGGCGGTCTGCTCGCCGAGCTAGCCTACCGCCTGTAATCATACCTGCGCCGACCATGGTGATCTGCGCACCGGGCTAGCCTACCGCCTGTAATCATACCTGCGCCGACCATGGTGATCTGCGCACCGGGCTAGCCTACCGCCTGTTATCATACCTGCGCCTTCCTAGCCGCAGACTGCGTGGCTTCGAAGTCGATCCTGACTCCATGCAGCTGCTCCTGCAGCGAGCCGAGTCACTGTCTCACGGCGCCGACCATGGCGGTCTGCTCGCCGAGCTAGCCTACCGCCTGTAATCATACCTGCGCCGACCATGGTGATCTGCGCACCGGGCTAGCCTACCGCCTGTAATCATACCTGCGCCGACCATGGTGATCTGCGCACCGGGCTAGCCTACCGCCTGTTATCATACCTGCGCCTTCCTAGCCGCAGACTGCGTGGCTTCGAAGTCGATCCTGACTCCATGCAGCTGCTCCTGCAGCGAGCCGAGTCACTGTCTCACGGCGCCGACCATGGCGGTCTGCTCGCCGAGCTAGCCTACCGCCTGTAATCATACCTGCGCCGACCATGGTGATCTGCGCACCGGGCTAGCCTACCGCCTGTAATCATACCTGCGCCGACCATGGTGATCTGCGCACCGGGCTAGCCTACCGCCTGTTATCATACCTGCGCCTTCCTAGCCGCAGACTGCGTGGCTTCGAAGTCGATCCTGACTCCATGCAGCTGCTCTTGCAGCGAGCCGAGTCACTGTCTCACGGCGCCGACCATGGCGGTCTGCTCGCCGAGCTAGCCTACCGCCTGTAATCATACCTGCGCCGACCATGGTGATCTGCGCACCGGGCTAGCCTACCGCCTGTAATCATACCTGCGCCGACCATGGTGATCTGCGCACCGGGCTAGCCTACCGCCTGTTATCATACCTGCGCCTTCCTAGCCGCAGACTGCGTGGCTTCGAAGTCGATCCTGACTCCATGCAGCTGCTCCTGCAGCGAGCCGAGTCACTGTCTCACGGCGCCGACCATGGCGGTCTGCTCGCCGAGCTAGCCTACCGCCTGTAATCATACCTGCGCCGACCATGGTGATCTGCGCACCGGGCTAGCCTACCGCCTGTAATCATACCTGCGCCGACCATGGTGATCTGCGCACCGGGCTAGCCTACCGCCTGTTATCATACCTGCGCCTTCCTAGCCGCAGACTGCGTGGCTTCGAAGTCGATCCTGACTCCATGCAGCTGCTCCTGCAGCGAGCCGAGTCACTGTCTCACGGCGCCGACCATGGCGGTCTGCTCGCCGAGCTAGCCTACCGCCTGTAATCATACCTGCGCCGACCATGGTGATCTGCGCACCGGGCTAGCCTACCGCCTGTAATCATACCTGCGCCGACCATGGTGATCTGCGCACCGGGCTAGCCTACCGCCTGTTATCATACCTGCGCCTTCCTAGCCGCAGACTGCGTGGCTTCGAAGTCGATCCTGACTCCATGCAGCTGCTCTTGCAGCGAGCCGAGTCACTGTCTCACGGCGCCGACCATGGCGGTCTGCTCGCCGAGCTAGCCTACCGCCTGTAATCATACCTGCGCCGACCATGGTGATCTGCGCACCGGGCTAGCCTACCGCCTGTAATCATACCTGCGCCGACCATGGTGATCTGCGCACCGGGCTAGCCTACCGCCTGTTATCATACCTGCGCCTTCCTAGCCGCAGACTGCGTGGCTTCGAAGTCGATCCTGACTCCATGCAGCTGCTCCTGCAGCGAGCCGAGTCACTGTCTCACGGCGCCGACCATGGCGGTCTGCTCGCCGAGCTAGCCTACCGCCTGTAATCATACCTGCGCCGACCATGGTGATCTGCGCACCGGGCTAGCCTACCGCCTGTAATCATACCTGCGCCGACCATGGTGATCTGCGCACCGGGCTAGCCTACCGCCTGTTATCATACCTGCGCCTTCCTAGCCGCAGACTGCGTGGCTTCGAAGTCGATCCTGACTCCATGCAGCTGCTCTTGCAGCGAGCCGAGTCACTGTCTCACGGCGCCGACCATGGCGGTCTGCTCGCCGAGCTAGCCTACCGCCTGTAATCATACCTGCGCCGACCATGGTGATCTGCGCACCGGGCTAGCCTACCGCCTGTAATCATACCTGCGCCGACCATGGTGATCTGCGCACCGGGCTAGCCTACCGCCTGTTATCATACCTGCGCCTTCCTAGCCGCAGACTGCGTGGCTTCGAAGTCGATCCTGACTCCATGCAGCTGCTCCTGCAGCGAGCCGACCCGCTGTCTCGCCGCGCCGACCATGGCGGTCTGCGCGCCGAGCTCGCCGGCCGCCTGCGACGCCGCCTCGTTCGCGTTCTCTGACGTCGCTTGCGCAGCGTTCAGCGCAGCTTGGATCACGTTCACCTGGGATATAGGGTGGAATAAGCATTAAACAGGCGTAGTCTTACAAAATAGTACATTATTACAGACGCCGGAAAAGAAGGGATTGCCCGCCAAGTGTAATACGTTAGTACCTATAGTGCCTAGTAGATTTACTCAAAAATTACAAGGAAATTAGAATATTTTAAAACGATAAAACCCGATTTTATCGATACATCTCAGCGGCCCTGCGCTTGTACATGGGAATGGAGCTGCTGGCCTAAATATTGTCACGGCGCAGCGGGCGCCCGCCTACTTTACCGACCTAAGTCGGCAAAGTTATGTGAAAATTTATTCCCCGTCAGCAGTGGGCAACGATAAATGCGATACTTCGATTATCATACCACGAACATAAGAACGATATTTACGAGCAGGTTTGAGGAAACTTATAAAATAAACACCGCAAACAGATAAAATAATTGGCAAACTTTTTCTTACGTACTTAATCGTAAGTAATCGTTAAACTGCAAAAGTACTCAAGTCATTAACTAGACGTCGGAACTATACTGTCCATGGATGTATGTACCTATATGAATGTATCTGTGGATTTCGAGAGTGAAAATAAGGATGTGGTAAATGTGTGTGGTGTGTAACTCCAGTAGATCATGTGTGGTAATGAACTTCACAGTATTTGGTTTCATGTTGTGTTATAGCGAGGGATAACGTTACTTTGCCAACATGGTCACAATAGTTATTTTTTGTGATATTCGTACCGATCGATACGAATATCACAAAAAATAACGATTAGGAATGTGTCTTATAATAGATATTGTTTTTTGTGAAATTAAGGCCCTGTATACATAGCACATCTCGCCATCCATCCATATTCATATCTGATTTTGTGTCTAGTCGATGAATTTGTATCGAAAATGAATGCATGGGATGCACTTGCACTGACATAAATAACGTCTTTATGACCTAAAAGAGTTATGTCTATTATTACAGTCGACAAACTTATGTAGTTCGAGGACAATGTGTGCTTGAATAGTCCAATAGTTAAACCAATTTAAGTGCACTGAAGCGTTAAAGTTAACTAAAGCAGTCTTGGAATAACTTTCGAAATAAATGTGATTTCATTGTGAACACAATCTGTCAAATAACTGAATAATAGTTATTGAACTTGAACTACTTTAAAACATGACCCAAATTTTGTTTATATAATATCCACTTAACGTAACTTAGCTCTAACAATAATAAAGTTTGTGTGTAGCTCTACTTATTGCATCACGGTGATTTTTTGTTTTGTCCCAGTCGAAAATTAACGTAGGTACATACTTACCTAATACAATTTTAAATTCATGATTTCGGTGCGTCAATCTATACTGAATTAATTTAGAGATAATTTTAATAATAACTCATTAATTACGCACGAACCTACATGCCCGAGTAAAGAATTTTAGAAATAATAAGAAACAAAGCCTTTTAATTCAGTTTATAGTTTTCTACGTGACATTCGATCAGCAAGTAAAAGTCAATAGATCGAAACTAATTACACATTTAATTTCGTTTAGCAACCGATCTGGAGCGGCTGTTGGGACATGACGCACGTGACAAAGCGGGGCTGCGCAAGAGTGGATTTTACAACTATTTGCAAATTTACACTACGCTGTGGCGCAAAATATTAAGTCTCATTGTTTTTATAAGAAAAGTTATATTTAATATCCGTGTTAAAAAAATATGCTTATTATCACTGCTACATGGAAAATGTGCCTACTTGACTTGGTACAAGTTTCCTCGTACGCCTTAATTTTTATACCTACATATTAACCTACCTACTACCTACCTAGGTAATCGAGTATAAAATTGATAGCTAAAGATGCTTGTGCAGCTTGTGTAAGGGTGAAATAATATACTAATTAGGGTCACTACGCAATCCTAAACTTGAAATTCCTAAATATTACTCAAGCAATTTTCCTCGAGTTCACATACAATTAACACAATTCGGCAATGTGTTAACGATAAAAGCATTTAATTTCCAATATAAAATTGTCGCTTTAGCAATTTGAACAATACTTATTACGTAAATCAGTTTCGCCGCTGGCTTGTCTTTAGCTTTACGCAACTAACTTTTTGCCCGAGTGTTTCAGACGGTACTTTTTGGTATTTTTTTTATTATTTCTTAGCGGTCTTGCATTTGCATTTGTGGCAAAAAGTTCATTGTCATGTTGATAAAGTTTTTCTGCTTAATTATGCAAAGATTTCATGTAAATAAGTATGTAGGTCAATAAGCAATCGAAGAAATCAATGCATACTTTTACTACCCATTCTACCAGTTCAGTTATGTTAACTAGTAAATGTGTAAGTAGTTGTTATTGATTAATGTAACAATTTAAATCAGACGAGGACCCAATTGTTTTTTTTTTACAATTTCCCTGGTACCTATATCACACGAATGATTGTAACAATACCGCGCTTATAGATCCGGTCAGTTCGAGTATTTAGATGTTTTCGAATTACTAAATAGAAAAACAAAAGTATGAACTTTTACTCTCTTTTTTGCTAAGGTAAGAAACTATTCGAACTAACCTATTTCGGAATAGATTAAATTTCCTTTGTTATCATTTTTGCTTTTATGTATATACCCACCTATGTGTAATACCTATGGATGAATGTCTGAAATAAATTGATATCTATCTATCTATCTAAATAAATGAAATAAAAATAAAAATTGTTTATTTTCAGATTACTTAGATCCATAGCATACCATTGTCAGTTACAAAACACTTATAGAACTACATTAGTAAAATTAATATTAAATGGCCACATGAATAATTTTTTAGGACGTACGACATGTAGGTCGGTGTATTATTAAGAGTTAAGTTCAATGCATCATCGGAACATCTTGATGGACGTACACAATGCGAAATATGTGTCCCCTTATCAGTTCAACCCAACCAAACTACATATTTAACTAAAAACAAAATGCAAAAATCGTATGGGATAAATCGGGAACGGAGCACTACATCGATAACAGGTAACATACATATAGGTACTTAAAGAAGGGCAATTTGTCACAACGACTTGCTATAGTTTCATTCCGACTGTAGCAAGTTGGCGCGATCAATTGACCCGTTTATAATACAATAGACTGTAGCCGCTTTGACCTAAGATACTATACGGGCCCGATTAAAGCCTGCATCACACTGGCGCGGCCTGCGGTGGCGGACCATAGTAAATTTGACAGGTAATGACAAGTTTTCTATTGTCCGCCGCGGCCAGGCCGCGCCAGTCTGTGAGAGGCCTAAGAACTGACCTGGTGCATAGCCTGCTGAGCCGCCTGGGCCGCCGACTGCGCTGCGCGCTTGGCTTGTTGCAGCTGCATCTCTTCACCCTGCAGCGACACCTTCGCGTCGCGGACTTGCTGCTCCAGGCCTGACAGGATCACCTGAGGGGTTCACGTTATTAGTTATTGTAGGAAGGTCTTTTCAGTTTGTTGACACCTCATCATCATCAATATCATCATCATATCAGCCGAAAGACGTCCGCTGCTGGACATAGGCCTCCCCCAAAGAGTTCCAAAGTGACCGGTCCTGCGCCACCCGCATCCAGCGGACTCCCGCGACCTTTACCAGGTCATCAGTCCACCACCCACAAGGCCTACCAACGCCGCGCCTTCCGGTACGTGGTCGCCACTCGAGAACCTTTGCTGACACCTAGTACAGTCAAACTCATAAGTAGCTGAACACCTTGATATTGTGTCGTTTTCACAGCTGTACACAGTAATAAATACTTTTGTACTGTGTCGCTGTCACGGTACAAGAGTATTCAGCCCCTTGTGGGTTCGACCGTAGCATACAGTCGGAGAGCACGCAGTGGAATAAAAAAACGATTTTGCGGCACTTGCGGCAAATAGTAAGTGCATTCGTTGGTTTTAAATAATAATCCACGGTTGGATTCCTTCAATTAGTCCGTCATATCAGCCAGTCCCTCAAACACTTGAGAATCGTTGTATTCTCCAACGGTGACAAGAGTTAAGGTCAGTTCTTGCAGGGTGCCAATAACCAGGCATCGGAGTATTTTTAGCACGGTAAGACTAAAGTGCCATTGTGCCACTCTTTGGGGGAGGCCTATGTCCAGCAGTGGACATCTTTCGGCTGATATGATGATGAAGACTAAAGTGAGCTATGGAGTCGTTGTAAGCGTTAAAATTAAATTTATACTCGTACTCATCCTCATTAATTTAATTCATAAAATAAATAATGACTATAAAAATACGCCTCTAACTTCATTGACGAATAAAAAATGTGACTGGACATGTTCTTTCCGTGGACCCTTCATATTATTTGTTATTCGTCAATGAAGATGGTGGTGTATTTTTTATAGTACCTAATTATTTATTTTATGAATTAAATTAATGAGGATGAGTATGAGTATAAATTTAATTTCAATGCTTACAACGACTCCATAGTTCACTTTAGTCTTACCGTGCTGAAATACTCCGATGCCTACTAATAACACAGCAAGAACTGACCCTAACTTAGCGGTTTGGTGACTGATCACATATCAAATGTCATTCCAACTGACCTGTTTGCCGGCAAGGGCGGCCTGAGCGGTCGCGCTAGCCTGTGCAGCTGACTGGGCCAGGGTGTTCTTGGCGACGTAAGCAGCCTGGTGACCGGCCGCGTTCTGGTTGCCCAGCGCGGTCTTGGCCTGGTTAGCGGAGCCGACGGCTATCGTTCGGAGGCCGCTGCCCTGACTGAACCCTGAAGGACATGTAAGTGTTGAATAATTATGGGGTAAAATATAATGACCACCAAAAAATACTCTGATACCCTAAGCTCTCTTACCAAAAAAATATAATGAACACCAAAAAAATTATTCTACCATTACATAGTACACGGAGTAATTGACCTACAGATGTAGTGCATAATTTTTTCCCATCGTATTTTCTCGGAAACGTTCGTATTTGTCATGCTAGTTCAGTCAACCTCAGTACTTTTTGTACCAAGACTGACTGAAATAGCAAGACGCGTTCGTACGTTTTCGTGACAATACGATGGAAATTATGCACTAATCTGTAATCCACAATAACCATTTAATTTGAGGTAATCGTGAGTAGGTATTACCGACAAGGCTGTTATTAAAATTGCATGACCGAGGCATGTAGAGTCCGTCGTGAATGATCGACTCTCAGTTTTCCTGTTTGCATAAAACAATTCGTTTTTATGAACACGTTCACACTTCATTAGTTTAAATATATAGGTTCTTACTTGAATCAATTGTGTATGCTTCAACCAGTACACAGTTTTTAATTCATCCAAATAACTCTATAATTATTTATTCAAAGCGCTTCAATTAACATACGCTCATGCCCTTTCGTGGCAGTTAGTGAAATGTTCCTGACCTGGATTAGATTTTACATACTCTACGTGTGTGTAAGTAGCAATGTGTTTTAGTTCATTAGGTAGGTACTTATAATACTATCCTTTTTTTTCCACGAATACCTACGCGTCATACAATGTTAAGTGCTGAGTGTTTTTTTCTCGAGGAGTTCGGTATATGAAATGTTTACAAATAATCATGTGAAGGTTTTTAAACACTCGACAAAGTGAATGTGACACCGGAGTTGCAATGTTCTATTGCTTACGGTGATAACACCATGGTGTGTCGTTTATAGTTTATCACCAAATAAACCCCTCCTGATATTAAAACGCCTTCTGTGGATCCTGCGCGGTGTAGGTTTGCGCCTGTGCCTGATGCTAAGCATGGAATGTCTAGTAGAAAAATGGACCTTTCTTAGCACCACCGCCGCCGCCCGCCGCTAGCCGCCGCCTTTATTTATTTATTTATTTACTTCCTGTATTTACGCGTCGTAGTGACTTAGCAGACTCCTGCGCGCTGTGGGCTGTGCCTGCGCCTGCGCTGGGGTCGCCGCTTCGTACTCGACGTGTTGCACCGGGAATAAGGACTAGTAGACAAATGTACCTTTCTTAGCACCGCCGCCGCCGCCGCGAGCCGCCGCCTTCACGTCGTGTATGTAGGTGTCGTAGTGGCTAGCGGACTCCTGCGGCTCCTGCGCGCTGTGGGCCTGTGCCTGTGCCTGGGCTGGGGTCACCGCTTCGTACTCGACGTGTTGCACCGGGAATAAGGACTAGTAGACAAATGTACCTTTCTTAGCACCGCCGCCGCCGCCGCTAGCCGCCGCCTTCACGTCGTGTATGTAGGTGTCGTAGTGGCTAGCGGACTCCTGCGGCTCCTGCGCGCTGTGGGCCTGTGCCTGCACCTGGGCTGGGGTCGCAGCTTCGTACTCGACGTGTTGCACCGGGAATAAGGACTAGTAGACAAATGTATCTTTCTTAGCACCGCCGCCGCCGCCGCTAGCCGCCGCCTTCACGTCGTGTATGTAGGTGTCGTAGTGGCTAGCGGACTCCTGTGGCTCCTGCACGCTGTGGGCCTGTGCCTGCGCCTGGGCTGGGGTCGCAGCTTCGTACTCGACGTGTTGCACCGGGAATAAGGACTAGTAGACAAATGTACCTTTCTTAGCACCGCCGCCGCCCGCCGCTAGCTGCCGCCTTTACTTCCTGTATTACGCGTCGTAGTGAGTTAGCAGACTCCTGCGCGCTGTGGGCCTGTGCCTGCGCCTGCGCTGGGGTCGCAGCTTCGTACTCGACGTGTTGCACCGGGAATAAGGACTAGTAGACAAATGTACCTTTCTTAGCACCGCCGCCGCTAGCCGCCGCCTTCACGTCGTGTATGTAGGTGTCGTAGTGGCTAGCGGACTACTGCGGCTCCTGCGCGCTGTGGGCCTGTGCCTGCGCCTGGGCTGGGGTTGCAGCTTCGTACTCGATGTGTTGAACCGGGAATAAGGACTAGTAGACAAATGTACCTTTCTTAGCACCGCCGCCGCCGCCGCTAGCCGCCGCCTTCACGTCGTGTATGTAGGTGTCGTAGTGGCTAGCGGACTCCTGCGGCTCCTGCGCGCTGTGGGCTTGTGCCTGCGCCTGGGCTGGGGTCGCAGCTTCGTACTCGACGTGTTGCACCGGGAATAAGGACTAGTAGACAAATGTATCTTTCTTAGCACCGCCGCCGCTAACCGCCGCCTTCACGTCGTGTATGTAGGTGTCGTAGTGGCTAGCGGACTACTGCGGCTCCTGCGCGCTGTGGGCCTGTGCCTGCGCCTGGGCTGGGGTTGCAGCTTCGTACTCGATGTGTTGAACCGGGAATAAGGACTAGTAGACAAATGTACCTTTCTTAGCACCGCCGCCGCCGCCGCTAGCCGCCGCCTTCACGTCGTGTATGTAGGTGTCGTAGTGGCTAGCGGACTCCTGCGGCTCCTGCGCGCTGTGGGCTTGTGCCTGCGCCTGGGCTGGGGTCGCAGCTTCGTACTCGACGTGTTGCACCGGGAATAAGGACTAGTAGACAAATGTACCTTTCTTAGCACCGCCGCCGCCGCCGCGAGCCGTCGCCTTCACGTCGTGTATGTAGGTGTCGTAGTGGCTAGCGGACTCCTGCGGCTCCTGCGCGCTGTGGGCCTGTGCCTGCACCTGGGCTGGGGTCGCAGCTTCGTACTCGACGTGTTGCACCGGGAATAAGGACTAGTAGACAAATGTATCTTTCTTAGCACCGCCGCCGCCGCCGCTAGCCGCCGCCTTCACGTCGTGTATGTAGATGTCGTAGTGGCTAGCGGACTCCTGTGGCTCCTGCACGCTGTGGGCCTGTGCCTGCGCCTGGGCTGGGGTCGCAGCTTCGTACTCGACGTGTTGCACCGGGAATAAGGACTAGTAGACAAATGTACCTTTCTTAGCACCGCCGCCGCCCGCCGCTAGCTGCCGCCTTTACTTCCTGTATTACGCGTCGTAGTGAGTTAGCAGACTCCTGCGCGCTGTGGGCCTGTGCCTGCGCCTGCGCTGGGGTCGCAGCTTCGTACTCGACGTGTTGCACCGGGAATAAGGACTAGTAGACAAATGTACCTTTCTTAGCACCGCCGCCGCTAGCCGCCGCCTTCACGTCGTGTATGTAGGTGTCGTAGTGGCTAGCGGACTACTGCGGCTCCTGCGCGCTGTGGGCCTGTGCCTGCGCCTGGGCTGGGGTTGCAGCTTCGTACTCGATGTGTTGAACCGGGAATAAGGACTAGTAGACAAATGTACCTTTCTTAGCACCGCCGCCGCCGCCGCTAGCCGCCGCCTTCACGTCGTGTATGTAGGTGTCGTAGTGGCTAGCGGACTCCTGCGGCTCCTGCGCGCTGTGGGCTTGTGCCTGCGCCTGGGCTGGGGTCGCAGCTTCGTACTCGACGTGTTGCACCGGGAATAAGGACTAGTAGACAAATGTACCTTTCTTAGCACCGCCGCCGCCGCCGCTAGCCGCCGCCTTCACGTCGTGTATGTAGGTGTCGTAGTGGCTAGCGGACTCCTGCGGCTCCTGCGCGCTCTGGGTCTGCGCCTGCGCCTGCGCGGGTGCCGCCGCTTCGTACTCGTAGTCGTACTCCACGTGTTGTTGTGCCGCCGGCTCGGGCACTGGCGCGGATGACGCGAGCGCCGCAGCTGTGGGGCATAACGACTTATAGAACGGTAGGATACACTCTAGCAAACGTGTAATACCAAAGGCAAAGGTGACAAAGGTATAATAAAACCTATAAGCATCCTATAAGTGAACGAGAGATTCCGGTAGTTGTACTCTGGCCAACAATTAATGCAACAATCTTTCCCTATTGGTAGGTATCTGTTGTGTTGCCATACTGACCTATTCATCTGTCTGTGTGTTGACATCCCAATAAACGAATTGACAATACAAACAGTAAATATAAGTATAGTACCAGGGTAGCTCTACACGGTATATGATCTAAGATTTAACATAAATAACGACTACTACTCGTAGAGACAAATCCAGTCGCTTTTTAATGCAGCTACCCCAATGAGAGGAATGAGATCAATTTTGTTTTCAATTTCTATGCTACTGAGAAATTCGATGGTCAAAAAATAATTCTTATTTCCTGGGGCTGGATTGTGCAATTTGATTATATTGGTACCTACCGGTTAGACCATAGCGGGAGGTGTGAGCGACCAGCTTAAATTTGAATTAAATAAATTGGAATTGAATCGGCCGATCTTTAAGTTGTTCGTAAAAGTTTTAAGTCCCAATTGTCATCCTCCTATAGCGTTATTCCCGGTTGTGCCCCTAAAGGAGCCCGGGGTCCGCTTTGACACCTAATCCCAAGATTTGGCATAGGCACTAGTTTTACGAAAGCGACTGCCATCTGACCTTCCAACCCAGAGGGAAAACTAGGCCTTATTGGGATTAGACCGGTTTCCTCACGATGTTTTCCTTCAACGAAAAGCTAACGGTAAATATTCCGTACATAAGTTCCGAAAAAGTCATTGGTACGAGCCGGGATTCGAACCCACGACCGCCGCTTAGCAGCCGCATGCCTGAACCACTAGGCTACCGTAGCTTTTTAAGTCCCAATTGTAATACAACAAAACAACAAAAGTTATCAAGTAAGTAAAAATGATTAATTAGTTGCACAAATTTCAAAAAAATTGGTCAAAGTATCCGGAGACCATAGGGCTGGCTCGTTCCTTGCCCAACGGATCGGCATAGCTATATAAAGGGGGAACGCAGCCAGTCTTATGGGAACCCTTCCGCAGGGATCCGACCTTGGACCTTAAATATTAGTTTACTTTATTTAGTTTATTTAAGTATAATTTTTATCTCTTAATATGTTCCTGTTGTAAAATATTGTATCTTAATAAAAAAACTTCACTTCTTGTGGGTCTTGTAGCAAATTTAGTCTACTTTAAAAACATCCTGAGAAGGTACTATCAAAAACTAGACCTTTAAAAAACTAGGTCAAAGTTGCGTTCGGTGTTCGAGGCCACAAACTTGGATCATTCATCAATCATCATAAACAACTCTGCAAAAAATCAGCACTACCTGATGTCCTGATTTGACGCAAACTACCCCGTACTTTCAGGCGACAATGTTACTGGATTATATTTCAAATAATTACCACCATAAATTAATGCAAAAACCAAGAAATCACGATGCCCAACAAATGAAAGAAAGCATTATCTAAACGGTCATAACGCGATTGCGTGTAATTGCGGGCTAATTGCATCGTAATTACTTTATGTAATTTTTAAGGAAATGCGTGCAAGCGATAGTTCCGATTCTATTACATTGTGGTTGGTTTACTATGTTTACTTTTGCATGGAAAGTAGGTTATGTTTAACATGGTAATATGTAGAATCTATTTACGTTAGGGAAGCAAGCCTATTATTGTTTTTTAAATAAATTATAAACCTACAGGAATCTGTTAGGAAAAACTTTTTAGACAACGAACTACTAAAATACCAATTATAGACGCTTGTAATGCAAAATTAACTTGGATATTTTTACGAACACTAGATATAAATAAAATAGTACCGTTTCAAAAAAATTCAAATAAATATTATTAAATCAATATTATTTACGAATAGACTTTTTTTTAGTTTAATCGATTAAATAACACTTAAGGTAAATGGAGCCAGTGCCCGACACTGTAATCTTAAAGTCATTGCAATAAAGGTGACAAGCAATGTTAATGATTTGAATTGATCAAACATTGGAACGTTTAGGTCTTTGTATACTTTAATGTCAAGGTATGGTAAATGCATAAGTTTATTTTTATATCCTCTATCATAATTATAATGCTACAAACAATGTGCACAACTACACATGCTTATTGAGGTAGGGGTGCTCATTGGGGTTTGTAGGTAGTGTACCTATTGTATAATCGCGCGCATCTAACACCAGGCTCTACGCCGTAGCACTTGTTACGTAACACAAGTAACACAACGCCAAGCGACGCGTGATTGGTAGCACGCATCCGGTGTGTCGTAGCGTAGATGCCATCTTTACTGAAAGATTTTTCCTATCATTATGATACAAAATAAAACCTCTATTAGGAGTGTGTAGCTAAATGTAAATAATAATAAAAGTCGAATGAACTTGATAACTTGAGATTAAATATCTATAATAACTTTTTGGAACTAATAATAATTAATTAATAGTAATTTTGGTAGGTACTTAAAACTCAATTTTTAATATAAAATTTTATGTTAGTTATTTCTTATTTTAAATATATTCAGTTGTATTTTAATTTATCTAATTTTGTCGTATCTATGTTTTTGAGACATAATTATTTTTGTCATTATAAAAATACCTGCAATTGGTGAATTATCTATCAAGCCTATTAAATATTTAAAATAAAAAGGACTTACCAATACATAATAACAACGTCCTGGTGTTCATTTTCAGTCGAACTGAAATCACAACTACACTTTTTTAGACAAAATATAACATAAAATGGGTTAACCAAGAAAAACCACAAGTTCACTGAAATCTAACCTTCCAATACTTTCACAAATGCTTGTTACAGTGGTGGGGGATGTGACCCCTTGGCTCGGCTGACGGTGAGGCAATGGCAGGAATGGCCGAGACACTAATATTTATAGTGCACCGCTCGGACCTCAGAGAGAGGCAGACGCGGGAACTATATAGAGTTGGAGATACCGAAAAACTTTTTTTTTAATGAAGAATAATTTTGCAGGTTAAGCTTTGTAATTGGCAAGTATGTAGTTATTAATAGTAATTCTTTTACGAAATACCAATTATAAGATGTTCTGGCAAGTGGTATTTATTTGAACCGTTCTTATTCTTACCAGATTTTTAACCTTATATATAAGTAAAGTAGTAGTAAGTAGATAAAATAGTTCTATGAGACACAAACTGCTGTGATTGATTGGTACATGCCTAAAAATTTTGAGAATTGCGAACCTGCTCCGTTTTTTAAGTCAGTTAAGGATACTATACTTACTGTTTGTGTTCGCTGGCTCAATTACCTTTAGAGTATATTGGTGTCCGACGCAAGGATACCGCGGAACTTCAATCAAATTGGGTATCTCGAGTGCCGTCCGATCTCCTGGAAAGTCTTTACTGCTCGATCATGTTTCATCTTTTCAAAGAGGATAAGCCAGCGGAGTCTGAGTATTTTAAAGTTAACCAAAAATATTTTGTCATAACTAGTATAACTACCAAGTCCTCTAGAGAGATCCCTGTTCTTCCTCCGCCAGAAATAGTTTCTTCGTATCTTCCCTTTAACCATGCATATTTATGCATTCCTCTTCTAACCGTGCATACCCAAGATCCTGAAGACATGAATCTGGATAGTCCAAGGAAAACCTTGGGTGTAATTTGTACTCAAACGTTACTCTCCCCTTCGGTATGGGTCAGTCACTGCGCAGCCCGGGTTAAATTAAAATCGAAGATTTTTAAGACATTACTCAGGGTATAAAATCCACTCTAACAACATAAAGTAGGCAACAACTACTTCTTGTCCGAAGCCTATTCCCATTATTACTTATCTGGCTTCTCCACCGTCCTGTAATATAAAGTAGCGAACCCTTTTTAACGACTTGACAATTGTCACCTACCAATGACAATTACCAGTAGATACATTTTTGGGCCTATAATTAACGAAAGCACCCAGCAATCACCTTTACTGGTAAACCCAGAAATGTAGTACATTTCTGGGTTAACAATTTTTATACTTATATCTGTACATTTAATGTACAGATATAAGTATATATTTGTCATTAAAAAGTTGATGAAATAGGGGCCTCGTGTTAATAAAATAATAATAAAAATACAGCGGGGGTATCATCAGCCCTATAGCTATCTGGTGCAGATTCTGCGCGTGCGGCGGTCAGCATTCAGGGTGTTAACTAAATACACGTTACAGTAAATTTCAGAACTAATTATAAATATAGAAGTGGGTAAATTCTAAGTAGGTATTATTCTAGTGTTTAATCATTTATTTCAAGTTCTAAATATAGGTTCGTCCCCGTGTGAACTCGCATAACAATTTATATCCCCAATGGCATCCCTTTGGAATTGGATTAACCTAATAATATCAATACGATTCCATCTGATTATCAATGCATCACGCTCACACACTCTTCGCTATGAGCATAAACCAAAACGATTCACATATGATTTCGATACGCGCCAAAGTTACAATTGTTTTAAGATCTTGAATAACATGGTCGTTTTTGTCGAGGTTTCATCACTACAATAAAATTATTTAATACACTGAAGCGTGGATAAAAAGCATACATTGATTGCAGTTCGGGTAGGTGTGGTAGTCTTAAACCGTGTAGGCTCGCACACGAATAGGTCTACGGTCTCCCCGCCTATCGTAGAAGGCGACTAAAGGGAGTCACGTGGTGGGGGCCGGGACGGGACACTCGCCCAAAGGGAGTCATCGGGCCGCGAGTGTGTCACGTGGCGGGGGCCGGGACGGGACACTCGCCTAAAGGGAGTCTTCTCTTTTTTTTTGGCTTTCTGGCCAACTGAGTCGGCTCAATTTTGCCAAAGGGAGTCATCGGGCCGCGAGTGTGTCACGTGGTGGGGGCCGGGACGGTACACTCGCCTAAAGGGAGTCATCGGGCCGCGAGTGTGTCACGTGGCGGGGGCCGGGATGGGACACTGGCCTAAAATCTCAGGGAAAGCGACGAACATGTTTTTCGCCCTTGGACGAACCAAATATGGCGAGGCACGAGGGGGGCTCCGGTGCGTTCAGTATGAGATCCTGGAGTCTTAAAATCATCGGTATATGGAACGGGGCTTAGGCCGTGTTCATAGACAAGCAGAGAGTTCAGCTACGTAAATACGGCTTACCCCTAATACATAACGTGAACCTAAGGCCACGATTAATCACACGCGTAAACGCGCGCGGCATCGTGCGCAACGTCGCACATGTGCCAAAATGGATGGAAATCCATAGAGCGAGCAGCGTTCCGCGCGAAATGACGCCTGTGCGTAAACGCGGCCTAAGGGTGAATATTCACCAGGCCCCGTAGCATGGTGACAAGATAAGAGTGTCGTCTCGCTCTATCGAACGGTGTCAGCCAGGGACGGATGCTCTATCATATCACTTATCGCGTGATAAGGCCATCCATGCTACGGGGCCTGATCAGTGATGTGTTTCCACTTATTTGCTATATCTAATCTATCCTAAGAGTTAAGACAGACCTAGGATATAACGTCTCCTAGCCTAGGTCGTAACTATGTACCTAAGTACTCAACACAAAACTATACCTATTAGCTACTTATGTGTAAAGTTTCCTTTTCTTGTTTTATTTATATTGTGTTGTTTTAATTCTAGCTCTCATGACTGGATCAAGAATGTCTTACCTAATTGTCACAATTGATCGCAATGGGGCGCACGGAAATGGTCTAATAGTTTAGGCTGTGATTGCCATTATACAATAAGTTGTAATCTAGTCTTTTGGTTTTAGTCTTATTACCTAGTGCTTTGTTAATACTGTTCAGTGGTCTTAATATTTTTTATCCAGTTTCTTACGTTCAAGTGCAAAAATATGTATCGATTTAATCCTATCATAAATATGTACCGAAACCTATCCGCTGACGTAAGAGAGATTTATGAGAAGGTTAATAAGTTGTATGCACCGCACCCATATTTTTACACTTGACTTTTGTATTTGTACATTTAAACATACTGTAATTTCGAATCTTACAGTATTCCACGTCCAGGAGTTGGTAACGCTACTAGCGTAAGAGTAGGTACAAGTAACGCGAGTAACTTGTAAACAAAAATCGTTGTCAAAAAAGAGCATTGGTATGTTAATTATTTTCAAGTTAGGTTTCCTACCTTCAACGACCTACCTACTTCTACCTGTGGGCGGGGCACATTGCACGTAGAACCGATGGCCGTTGGGGCGGAAAGGTTCTCGAGTGGCGACCACGTGGTGGACTGATGACCTGGTAAAGGTCGCGGGAGTCCGATGCCAGCCTATGTCCAGCAGTGGACGTCTTTCGGCTGATATTATGATGATGATGATCATAGATTTCCTATTAATAAATAACAAACTTTGTAAAGTAATCAGATTCAATGTCAGATAGGCCTAGGAGCGCTGGGCGACCTCCGTCTGATATCACAATATCTATCTGTAGCTAGGTAGCCTATTATTTATTAATATTATCGCAGATATCTGCACGATTCGTTATGGAATAGATACTGCAAAAACTGTTGTTATAGTGGGAAATAAGTGTAATAGTGCTTTTGGGGGTCACTATCAAATTGACCTTATCGTTAAACGACCATTTCAGCTAGATGACATAAAATTTAAATACACAGTCAGCATATAGTCAATTCAGCTGCGACGACATGAAAGTAGAATAATCAGTCAGCAAAAAGACAGTTTAGCTGGGTGGCTAAGAATTAGAATGAGTAAGTAGCCAAACGTCGGAAAATATAAATAGTCCATATGATTAGAATATCTAATGAGCCAAAAGTGAAATTAGTTAATAGACATAAACACAGAACGAGTTAATAGCAAAACGTCATGAATTGTTAATCATACTATCATATTCATACTTTCATACTAATATTATAAATGTGAATCAGTATCTATATGGAAATCCATGTGGTCAAAGATACATAATAAAATAACATCGACGGAAATTGTATTTATACAACTAACGTTAAAAACTTCAATACTGCGATGCAGCGCGTCACACATTTCCAGGCATATTCTAGCCGTAGTAGGTAATTCTTCCGATTTTTCTATGCGTTTAAATTCTGCTAAACCATATGAGAACGTAAAAAAAAAGTTTGATGGAGTTTAGGTATCCGTAGACAGAGTTCGAGAATGACCGATTTAAAAACACATCACCAGCGCCATCTTTTGGTATCCAGTGGCGACAAGGATTCTTCGCTAATGTATCCAGTGACTTTGAGCACAGATTAAACAAAAATATGCAAAACTATTTTATTTAAACTTTCCAATATTGTTGTTTATACCTCTGTAGTATGGGTCACAGCTGGTAACAGCTGATCAGAGATGTAAACAGCTGTCGGCAAATAGTCACCTATTTTTCCGTATTATTATTTATATAAATTTCAGGTAATTGAATACAAAGGAAATTGTTCACATTCCTTTGTAATGCCGTAATAACAACGTTGCACTTTAGATTCACCAACCTTGCACGATTGCACACTTGCAAGGATTATCTTTGGTATAAAAGGAATGGATTTTCTATGAATAAAGCAGTTATAAACCAAGCCTCGTATAGTCATTATCTACCCTGAACGTAACACACTTCACCTCAGAGTAGAAAATAACGGGCCGTTTTTTTAGATATAATTACTTCAGAGGGTGGAATAAGGAACCAAAGATTATATGGGACTTAATTTTTTTTTTAAATAGAAACTTGAAACTTTGTAGATTGATTTTATATCAAAATATTAGAAAACTAATTTCTGCGTTTTTGAAAATTCATTATTTAAGGAGGTAAAATGGAATTTGAGAATTTGTATGAAAAAAAATACGGTCACCCATTCAAATATTGACCTCACTCGACGTTGCTTAACTTTGGTGATTGTTGCGAAGTGTTCATCGCTATTAGACTACATATTGGCAAGTAGTTTCTGAAGGTAACATTATCTTTTAATGATTTTCATAAATACAATATCAGTGTTTTTAAAATAAAAATGTACTGTTTACTAGAAGGCGACATATTTGTATAAGTCAGCTACTGGGTGGTGTGGTTGTGTTATTGGCTGGTGACTTCAGGCAGACATTGCCTGTTATCGAGCGAGGCACACCAGCAGACGAAATAAACGCATGTCTGAAAGCATCACGCGTGTGGACCAAGGTGGAAAAGTTCCATCTCACGACAAACATGCGAGTCCAGCTGTTTGATGATGTAGAGTCGGATGCGTATGCTCAAAAATTGCTCGAGATAGACGACGGTCGATTAAAAACTGATGATCAAGGTATGATTCTATTCACCAACCAATTTTGTCATGTAGTGGATTCGGAAGACGAGCTTATTGCTCAAGTTTTTCCGAATCTGCAACAAAATATTCTGGATGAAAATTGGTCGTGTGAAAGAACCATACTGGCACCAAAAAATGAGACAGTATCAAAAATAAATAAAAAAATCTTGGAAAAAATATCAACCGAAACAACAGTGTATACACCATAGATACAGTAATGACACCCAACGACAGCACCAATTACCCGGTTGAGTTCTTAAACTCTCTGGAGCTATCCGGGGTACCTTCCCACAAACTCGAATTAAAAGTAGGCGTACCCGTAATGTTAATGCGCAACTTAAATGCACCAAAATTGTGCAATGGAACAAGATTACGGGTCACTGAATTGGGAAAATACATAGTAAAGGGCTCAATCTTAACTGGTGAAGCGAAAGGAGAAGATATACTCATACCCCGTATTCCAATTATACCTAATAACTTGCCATTTAACTTTAAACGACTACAGTTCCCTTTAAAAGTAGCGTTTTCAATGACAATTAACAAATCGCAGGGTCAAACAAACCTTAAAAGTAGCGGGATTACATTTAGGCACGCCATGTTTTTCCCACGGGCAGTTGTATGTAGCTTGCTCACGTGTGTCTAAATCTAAAAATCTACATGTTTTAGCAGAACGAAATAAATCATACAATATAGTTTTTAATACAGTTGCTCAAAAAGTGGTACTTTTTGTGGCTGCGTAGCGTACGAGAAGCTCAATTTCTCGAACTAGTGCTTTTTACTTTTTAGTTCCAAACCATACTTTCGAAACGCAGTAATTTTATATTAGATTTTTTACTTGGAAATTATGAAATTAAAAACGCTTACGAATACTAGGAGTATTTATTTTTGATCGCGTTAGTATGAAAGTCATTTTTGAAGCTGAAAATGTACGCATCTGTAGGTAGACCGCTTAACTCATTCCTCGCTTGCGCAGCGCGCGGGTGCAGGGGTATGACGATAACGGGGTGCGGGCGCCGGGGTTTGCCTTCCGCACGTCGCCCGCAGCCCGTTATAGTCATACCCCTGCACCCGCGCGCCGCGCAGGCGAGGACCGAGTTAAACGGTCCACCTATAGGTACCAGGAGCGCATACGCAAGCAGAAGTTTCGATGCAGCCACTAACAGTTGAGATCGAGGTACAATAATATAAATTTATTTAAAGAATTCATTAATATATAAATGACGAATATTAATTTATTATTTTTTCGCAATTGTATTAAAAAACGTCGTTTACAACACGTGTGAAATGTCTTTTACCACTCGTACCGAGTCTTGCCACTCGCTTTCAGCTCGTGGCAAGATACCTCGGTACTAGTGGTAAAAAGACATTCTTTTCACACTAGTTGTAAAATGTACTATTATAGAAGTATATTGGAATAAGTAGCAGCGGCGAAGCGGCCAGCTTATTGTTTTAGTTTCAGTATTTTTGTAAGCTTTTCGCTTAGGTGCTTTATTGTCTGGCAATATACTAGGTAAGCAAAGTATTTTTTTTAGTTTTAATTATAAATAGCGTGAAAAAGAAAACATTCTCTAGAGGGGGTACAATAACAACAATTTGTGTAGTGAAACGAATTCTACGCGGACGAAGTCGCGGGCAAAAGCTAGTAGTCTATATAATTAGAATTCCCAATTCGTCGAAAGTAAAATTATTTGACTGACATGAGCACAGAACGAGTTAGTAGCAAAACGTCTGGAAATTTAATGTGTCATCTATCTATATATATATATATAAAAGAAGACTTCTTGACTGATCATCAACGCACAGCCGAAACTACTGGAACTAGAAACTTGAAATTTACACCCATACTACCTTTTATAACGTAGGCGACGGATAAGAAGGGATTTTGGAATTTCCACCCCGAAAGGGGTTAAATAGGGGTGCAAAGTTTGTATGGAGTAAACTTTATGTTTTGAGCTGGAGTCTTCAAACTTTATGGAAAGATTACTTATTAGAATACAAATAAAGCACTTTCAGCGTTTTGGAAAATTCCACCCCTAAGGGGCCTAAAAAGGGTTGCAAGGTTTGTATGAGGGAAACTCTTTTTTGAGATAGAAGCTTAAAAGTTTGTAGAAAGATTTCTTATTGAAATACGAAAAAATCCTTTTCAGCGTTTTAGCAAATTCCACCCCTAAGGGGGTTAAAAGGCTGTGCAACATTTGTATGGAGGAAACATGTTTTTTTAGCAAGAGACTTAAACCTTTGTAGAAAGCTTACTTATTAGAATAAAAATAAAGTACTTTCAGCGTTTTGGAAGATTCCACCCCTAAGGGGTTAAATAGGGTTGCAAAGTTTGTATGGAGGAAACTTTATTTTTTGAGCTAGAGTCTTTAAACTTTGTGGAAAGATTACTTATTAGAATACAAATAAAGCACTTTCAGCTTTTTGGAAAATTCCACCCCTAAGGCGCCTAAAAAGGGTTGCAAGGTTTGTATGAGGGAAACTCTTTTTTGAGATAGAAGCTTAAAAGTTTGTAGTAAGATTACTTATTGAAATATAAAAAAACTACTTTCAGCGTTTTAGAAAATTCCACCCCTAAGGGGGTTTAAAGGGGTTACGATCGCGGATTTTTTACTTAATATATTTCATTAATATTTGATACTGAATAGTAAAATCCGATAAAACCATAAAAACAACGAGTTTACGAATTATGTCCAGGGTAAGCTAGTCACAATGATATAACTTAATCCAGCGATAAGGTAAATTTGATAGTGACCCCTAGATACTAATACTGCGCGGACTTAACTCTGAATCGGGCACGGTCTAAAATAATATCTACTGTGACATAAAGGTGAACATAGAACCTCCTGCACATTTGCTTAAGTTGGTTAAAAATAGATTAGAAAACGCTAAGGCATGTATGCATCTATGAAAGATATTTCGGTACCTGTGCCTGAACGGTGTCCCTCTACGCATAAACAAAAAGGCTACTTTTAGCGTTAAAAGTGCAACGTGACATGGCCCTGGCCAATGAGAGTAGTTCTGAAACCTATAAAAAATTAGCATAGTAAAGCATTGTTCAGCATTGCATATAGCAGAACGAATCACGCACAAAATTCATATATTAAACGCGCATGCCAGCTTTACAATAAAAAGTGTATGAATGCAGAATTATTTGACAGTTCGCTAGTAACATTTAAAAAACAAATTTATTCCTGTTTAAAATAATGTTAATATAGTGTGTAATATAAAACATTAGATAATGGTAAAAGTAAAAAAAATATATGTATCTATATTGTATGTAAATAAATATATATATATTGTATGTAATGATATCGGTTATACCTAGTGATTTAAATAGTTATGTTAATTTTAATAACAATAAGGAAACTATAGGTATATTGATATTGTTAATGTATAGCTTCCAGCTAATTAATTTGTATATTTTAAGACCGTTTGTTTCTAAATAAAAAAAAAAAAAAAATTATATAAATTAATTATATTGACATGTTTTCATTAACGCATGTACCCTACATAATAGTGTGCTACGCGAGAACTACGAAAAAACCAGGCAAAAATCATTGTCATTTTTGGCTTTGTTTAGAGATTGCGTGATTTCAGGAAGCTGAAAGTGGTCCAGATTCCTGATGATTCAATCGAACCGGTCATCGTTCTTTCATCTCAGATCACGATTGATTTGGAAAGTGTCACGATGATTGCAGTGACGATTTGTGTTAACAAAGGATTAATATTGACACCGGATTTTATTGAGACGCGGACGATGGCAATAGCCCGATGGGTCAGTAGCCTCTTGATTGGTGCAGTGGAGACAGGCGGTTAAAACGTGGCGGTTTTAAAACAGTTATCTATACACGGTGTTCCCGGGAATTTCCGTTTACTTCGGCATATTGCACCTACATTCACAGAAACGATTTTTTTACAACATAATTTAATGTAGCATTAACAGTTATTGTCTTATGTAAGGGTCTTGAAACACATGAAAAAAAAATATGTACCTCCGAGTCAGTTCGTGATATCGAACGAACTCACTTTGTAAACCTTCTTGTAGTGTATAGCTGTTATGACGTCACAGTCAAGATCCATTTACACTGGTTAAATCTGCAAAACTGATTAAAATAAAATATTAAATAGCTTGATTGGTAAGAGTTAAGATTATGTTATGGAGAAATTAACTTTATTTGATCTAAACTATGCACCCTTGCAATTAACGGAAATTGTCAAAAACACGTAATATAAAGATTTAGTGTCTGTGAGATTGCAGCTTTGTAAGTTTGTATGTTTTGGGTCATCTCCAGAACCGATTAACCGATTTAAAAAAACTCTTTCACCTGCTTGTAGAATGAACTTTCTTGATGGGTAGGCTATATTTTACCGCGTTGGCCTGAGTTCTTTCCAATACGCGGGGCAGCTAGTGCTAATGGCTATTTAACAGTACCTAGATATCCTTTTGCCATAATTGTTGTTCCCTCACCTAAGTGAACAGAACAGGGTGAATAAGATTACAGTGTAACAAAAACTGATATTATTATAGTTTTGTTTCGTCGTTAGGTGTGCTTGTCCGCTTTAGGCATAGTATAAAGGCAAAGTATGCTATCTTCATACAAACGCACCGCGCGCGGCTTATATGTGTGCGCTATACTATCTATACGTCGCCGCACGCACACTCAAACAAAATCGGGTCGAGATTTTGTTTGAGTGTGCGTGCGGCGACGTATGGATAGTATAGCGCACACATACAAGCCGCACGCGGTGCGTTTGTGCTTTGCCGTCTTTATACTATGCTTTAGGATTTTTTGTTTTTCTTTATAGGTACCTAAATATATCTCGGTATAAATTATAAAAAGACATGAATGGAATGATGACCACTCAAAAAAATTATGGATCGTATTTTTAACAATTTTTACTCCGTCATAGTTACATACCATGTCAATTTAGTTTTCTTAAATGTGTTTTATCGCTCAAAGAAACAGGATAAGAAAAGCGACATTTTAACTAAATTACATTTGATAGACGTTTACGAAAAATTGAATTATTCATATAAGTACTGTAGGTACTTAGTTATATAAACTTTTGTAAATTTATTGAAAGCGGAACAAAAACGCTCGTCTGCCGTGTACGAAACGCGTGCGGGGACAGCAAAGCAAATAAGTGCAGTTTTTTCGGAAAGGGAAAGTGTACCGACCAGAGCCTTGACCCAGCGCCCGATATTGCATGCCGCTTTATTTGTGGGCATTACTTTAATTTGCTGGGTAAAGCACGGTGCAAATTGTATAACCAGTACTTTATAAGCTACAACCAACAGCCTACCAGGTCACTACTTGATGCCAAGCACGATTAGGTAATGCAGTAGCTTACAAGTACAATAATGGTGTGCTCAACTGTTCAACTTCAACGCAACCCGCAATATTCGGGCAACTTTATCCACACGATTGGCTAGGTTGCCGCGGTTAGTCCGTCATACCCGCCCGCCCTCGGCCCCGACCGATGCGTAGGTAATAGTAGATTGTTAACCGAGGGTTGAAAGCCACCCATTTCCGACGAGGTATTTTGGCGCTCAAAAGAAGCGAAAGCGCCAATAGTTCGAGGCTGAAATGGGTGGCTTTCCCCGAGTTAAACACTTTTCATTTCGAATACGAGGAAATTAAATGAAAACCAAAAACTTCAACATTTTCTAAATAAGTCAGATCTTATCGAACCCATTTTAAAAGCGTTTGTGTGTGGAGCGGGAACTGTTGACCGATTTTAATATTGTTTGTGTGTGGACCATTTCCTGGACGCGCTTTTGAAGCGGTTATATAGAAAAACTAATTTTTATTGTTTAGGTATGTATGAAAATCAAATAGCAAAAATTGTCATCATATTATTTAATACGATGTTAATTTTTCCTATTTGAAGACCTTTGATTACATTTTTTAAGCGTTCGTTCTTCAACCGCTTCAAATTCATTAGCATTATAAAAAAATAGCATGTTAATTATCAACAAGTTTCAAAAATCTACCTATATAATTTTATTAAACTGTGGCTGTACAGGTTTCTGCCATAGATGTTTTTTCTTTTTATTACTTATCAGCCCTAGGGGCGACACGCATCACTTCAACCCGCTGTCACAGAATAAGTATGCCACTGTTTAGATAAACAATGAGATTTCAGAGTATGACGGAAAAAATGCGTTTTTCACCTCTCATACTCTTGCCCTCAAATAAGCGATCAAAGCCATTTTCCTCATGAAACTGCAGTAGTATGTGCCACTCGGTATTAGCAAAATGATTTCCATCTTGGCCGTAAACACTTGAAACCCTCGTTACGCTCAATATTCTACCCTCGCTACGCTCAGGATTCCATAGTAGAGCCTTTCGCTTCACTCAGAATTCAATATACCGCCCTCGCCGTAAATAGGTATAGCATTTTGCTCCCTTGAGACACAATCTACTATTCTCAAAGGCGTGTTGAGGGAAAGAGGAGCAGAGGTCGTGCGCCCAGGTGATGGACAGATGCGGTCCAAGAAGGTACCAGGTCCACACCACAGGCAACCATACAAAAGGCTCAAGATCGACCGGTCTGGAGAGCAGTGGTCGAGAGAGTCACCCATAGACGTCACGTCCCTCAGAAATGTGGATACGACCAAGAAAGGCACATTCAAGCCCTCCAGCGACAACAACGGAGATGAAGGCAGGCGCCGTGGCCGAAACCGTGAAGCTTATTACCTATGTACAACCATTATATCGAACAAGGAAATCAAAGACTAGGCTAAGATAAGGAACGATTATAAGCACCTACCGCATGCTTCATCAGCTCTATCGGTAAGAGTGCAACTCGTAAACAACAGCGATTTAGCGTTATTTATGTTCACCGGAACGCTGTGTTGAAGAATAAAGAATAACCCAATACATAAATGTAGGTATAACTTCATGAATAGGGTTATTCTTCAGCCTTCCGGGAACCCAGATCACGCTAAAACGATGTACCTACAGATAAGTACCTAGTTATTCCACTGATGCACGCACTTATTGTATATGCATAAGTACATACAAACACGCATACATTAACACACACGGTTGACCGCTTGCAGAATATTATACATATTATTACTTAGTTAGATACTCAGAGCATAGAATACTAGAGAGAGGACAAGCCGCCGGCGGCCGTGTCGCAGCTGTATGCTCAATACACTGCCATACTGTGCACGCGTGCTGATCGCAGAGAATATTACGTTTTTTCCCAAAATGCCTGATATGATGCGCGTTTATTGTCAAATAAGCGTGTAGGTATACAAGTGTGTGTTTTAGATGTGTGCGTGCTTTGTCTTGTCAATTACTTGAGCGTTGTGTGGGTTAATGTACTTGCGACAGGCTCACTCTATACAAATCGGCCGTTACAATACATCTGTGGTTAGATAGCTTGCAGAAAGTCGGAACTGACTATTCACGAGATACTTTTTGCTTGTCCCTAATATAATTTGACCCCTGCATTCGTAGCAACTATGAGTAATCGGAGATTAAAGCTTCTACTGGATCGCCTGAATCTAATAACTATCTGCGTGTGAGTGCGTGTGCTAGAGCTCTAGTAACCTTAACATTATAGTGGGCCTGACTTATGTGAAGCCCAGCCATATTGCGGAATTGAATTGAATAAATTAAATTGTTTCCACTTCCTTGATAGTTGCGCTCTCATGTCAACCCTTGTATATTTCTGCCTTGCTAGCAAGATCGCGTTTTTGTCAGATATAAGGCATCCGTCCCTTACTAGCATGTATGTAAACAAGTGCGAAGGGACGAATAGTTTATATCCGACATAATGCGTTTATGTCGGATATAAACTATTCGTCCTTTCGGTTCGCTTAGGTTAATATGCTAGCTGCTGCGTTATTCCCACCTGTTGCCACAGTACTTTAGTGGTAACAGATGGGGGGGAAATCCCCGCTGTTTTACCACAGGTAAAAAATTGGGAAACGCGTTTACCACTGGTAACAATTTGGTGGTAACAGGACTAACAGGTGGGAATAATCCTGCTAGGTAGGTTATTAGGCTTTATATTGCTAGTGATCTGCCCTATACTTCGCACCGAAGACGTAGGTACAAATAACTGTACCTACTCAAAAAGCATTGGTACATTATACTAAAACCATCCCCGAAAATAAGAATATTGGTACTTGGAAGACCAGTTTTCACAACATACCTAGGGATTACACGATCCCGAAATGTAACTTATAGGCATTATGTAACGTAAGTATATGTTAAATTCAGATAATTAAGTATCAATGAAGAATTCGAATACTGGTATTAATTATTTATCTGCGACTAAGGGCGTAATAAACACCTGTCAAGAACACTGGCGAGGCAGTTTATTGTCCTTAAGACGCTACATAGGCTGTGCATACTCATTTTAAACTTGAAATATCTCGTATAATCTCCACTTATAATAAATCTCTAAATTAAAAAAAGAATCAGCCAGTTTGAAACTAAGCTTTGCGCGGTTCGAATGTTCTCAGCATCCCATGAACGGAAAAATATGAAACATTTTATATAGGTACATTATTATTCTAGCTGCAACTTAGGATACTTTTTATCCGACTGCGACAGTTAATTAATTTTCCGAAATATACGACTTCATTTAATTTTTCATTTATTTTTATTGAAATCAAACGCTGCTCCAACTGTCAGCTATAAGAACCGTCAAATTTTCGTCAAAATGGCGGAATTGCTTTGCCTTTCACTTATTAATAATTTAAATCCCGTCTACGATAGACCTTTACGAGACAAATGCTAAAATATAAACCATAAAAAAATATTCGATTCTGATATGAGAACTTATATGCGCAAATGTCGTTTTATGTCGTAATTTCAATAAATGAAATCAACAAATTTGAACAATATAATTAACACGAATTTGTTTTTTTTGAATGACAATGGCACGCGCTCGGCGCATTCAGCCAAAGTACCTGCGGCGCTACTACGAAAACCGATACTCAATGTTCATATATTTGCATCCCTGTCACTCGAGTATGGTTAGTGCGATAGAGATAGAGATACCCGAATATTTTCGAATAGGGAACATTACTGCAATGTTCTGCCGCCAGAGTGCAGCACAAACACAATTAGTAAACAGTTTTTTTGACAACTTTGACAAGTCCTTCAAAGCTCTGGATCAAATAGTGAAGAAAATATTTCAGTGAATAAAATGCATCAGTGCCGCGTAATTGGATGCAAGAATGAAGGGCATCATTCATTTCCGAAGGAAACGATGATATGAAAACTATGGGAAGCGGCAATACGTCGTAAAGCAAAAAAAAGCCCTCATCCACCTTTAAATGGCTATAGGATGCCATTTTAATATCACAGTGCAGGTATTTTACACACGAATGATAATAAAACGATTGTAGTTTAACGCGTTTTCATCAATTATTCGTTATTGTTTGTTAGGTAAATAAATATGACATTGTACGTCATGGCGGTTTGTTGGTGCCGGTTAATGTACGGCCCGATAATACACGTCCATCTATCGTTATCTCTCTCTTTTTGTATAAGTTAAAAAGAGACATAGATATAGAGGATGCCAATTATTGGGCCGTACATTAACCGGCACCGGTTTGTTTACGGGTTGTGTTAGTGTCGCCCCCTACGCAGAGCTTTGCGTAATGTTCCCTATTCCGAAGTTCGTGGTTATAGCTCAGGAATCGAAAATATGGTAAATAATCATAATATATTTTCTCGATAAAGAATTTAAAATAAATATAGTCAAATGGAGAAAAAAACAAAGCAAGAGGTTATATAGGTAATGATTAAGTTATAATTATAAGAGTCCAAAGTTTTAAGAGGGGGTATGTTCTGTCCCTTTTCCGCAAAACGCACCTTCATATGAAACGACTGTTTTTTACTATGACGCTCGAGTATATTGACGTCACAGTCCCTCATCGTTTTCTCACTCTAACAAGCGACATTAAAACGGATGTAGCTTCATAATTTTTTGAGATATTTGAATGGGAGTTTCATTATCTTCTATCCATTTATACATAATAAATGCCTATGTCCTGACTGACTTATTCACTCACTCACTCACTCACTCACTCATCAACGCACAGCCGAAACTACTAATCTTAGAGAGTTGATTTTTGCACAGTATGTTGCTTTTATAACGTGGGCTAGGGATAAAAAGGGATTTTTGAAAATTCTACCCCTAAGGGGGTAAAATAGGGGTGCAAGGTTTGTATGGGGAAAACATTTTTTTTTTAAATAGAGACTTAAAACTTTGTAGAAAGATCAGTCATTAGAATACAAATAAAGAACTTTCAGGGTTTTAGAAAATTCTACCCCTAAAGGGGTAAAATAGAGTGCAAAGTTTGTATGGGAAAAACTACTTTTTTTTAAATAGAGACTTAAAACTTTGTAGAGAAATTATTCATTAGAATACAAATAAAGTACCTAGATTCAGTGTTTTAAAAAAATCTACCCCTAAGGGGGTAAAATAAAGGTGCAAATTTTGTATGGGGGAAACAATATTTTTTTTAAATAGAGACTTAACACTTTGTAGAAAGATTAGTCATCAGAATACAAATTAAGTACTTTCAGCGTTTTAGAAAGTTCTACCCCTAAAAATAGGGGGCTAAAATAGGGGTGCAAAGTTTGTATGTGGGAAACTATTTTTTTTAGCTAGATTCCTAAAACTTTGTAGAAAGATTATTTAAATGCAAAGAAAGTACTTTCAGCGTTTTGGAAAATTTCACCCCTAAGGGGGTAAAATAGGGTGCAAAGTTTGTATGGGAAAAACATATTTTTTTTTAATAGAGACTTACAATTTTGTCGAAAAATTACTTATTAGAACATGAAAAATACTACATTAGGCGTTTTACAAAAATTATTCCCTAAGGGGGTTAAAAAAGGGTGCAAGGTTTGTATGGGGAACACTTTTTCTGAGCTAGACACTTAAAACTTTGTAGAAAGATTACTTATAAAAATAAAAATAAAAGACTTTCAGCGTTTTGAAAAAATCTATCCCTAAGGGGGATAAAAAGGGGTGCAAAGTTTTTATCAGGGAAAGTTTATGTTTTTGAGTTAGAGACTTGAAACTTTGTAGAAAGATTACTTATTAAAAAACAAAAAAAGAACACAAATCGTTTTAGAAAATTCCACCCCTAATAGGGTTAAAAAGGAGAGCAAGCTTTGCATGGGCAACACTTTCAGCGTTTTAGAAAACTCCATCCCTAAGGGGATCCTTAAGATCCTTAAGAAGGGTAGCCAGTGTTGTGTGGGAAAAACTTTTTTTTTTGCTAGACTTAAAACTATTCGAAATGTTACTTATTAAAATTAATAATAAAGTACTTTCAGAGTTTTAGAAAATTCCACCCCTAAGGGGGTTAAGAAAGCTTTGTATGGGCAACACTTTTTTTGAGCTAGAGACTTACAAGTTTACGAAAAAAGTTCTTTCAGCGATTAGAAAAATTCAACCTCTAAGGGGGTTTAAAAGGGGGTTCAAATTTTAAATGGCGAGCAATAAAATTTTAAAGTGTTAAGAGATTTTTAACTTCGGTCTTATTCTGTACGTTAAAAGACTACAAAACTGATTTCAGAGTTTTTCCAAATTCATCCCCTAAGAGTGTTAAAATTGGTTCAAAGTTTGAGTATTTCAAGGCATTTTTAAAGTATGAGATTTTTAACTTTGGTTTTAGACTGTTTGTTCACAAACTAGAAAATTAACATCAACGTTTTTTTTTAATCATCCCCTAAAAGAGGGTTCAAATTTTGTATTGAGAGAAATCATTTTCTAAGACGATAAAAAGTTCTACGCGGACGAAGTCGCGGGCAACAGCTAGTATTTGAAATATAAGTCCAGCATTTCGACTGACGATTACTGATCTTTTGTTTAAGGTGTGACAAAGATGAAAACATGATTGAAGACAAAAACCTCGATAGAATTATTTTTTGAAGTCAGCCCTTTTTTGGCAAGTAAACCTATTTTAAAGCTCAATGAGAAGGAATATCAAATCGGAATTTGTACTAAAAGTAGCGTAATAGTCAATACTTTGGCTCACAAAGATGAAATTTCAGTTACTAGTTTGGTTAATTGGCAAAACTGTTTAATACGATTTGGCGCATACGTTTTTATGGTTGAGTTACTCCTACCTCGTTCTGTACTCTTTTCGCGCGCGCAGGAACGCTAATCGCTGTCTCAGAACTTACTACCAATTCAGTTGACGCCCATCTTTCGTGGGTGCAACCTGTGTCGCTCGTATCGGCGTTAGTGAATTGCAGAAAATGTGTAATTTTTGATATAGTATAGAATATTCATTGTGAAATAAATCCCTAAACTAATTTGTGCTTTATGTTATGTCTATGAATCGGAATTATTTACGTTAACTTCGGCGGCAGCGTTGATGTTGAATAGTATGGAGGCGGACTCAATTTAATTTTATCAACAATTTTTGTTGTTTCAAACAGATGTTAGGCGTTCAACCTCCAGTGTTGTCTATAAGCTCCTTGCACTCAACCGTAGTTATTTATTCATAGACAAACTGGAGTCGGGTCCTAACGGTCATATCGTTCGATATCAACTAACGTGCGATATATTTGTACAGATTGTTTGAAATTGACATTTAATGTCAAATAAAACGTCATCTCGACTGATGGTAGAATAGAGGTTAAAGCAAATTGGTTTTTTTCAGAGATGTTCCAAATTTTTATTTATCCAAATATCATAAACCCTCCATGATGCGTTCAAGAACCGAAAAACAGTTTATTTTTATGGTGGTCATAATGTATGACCACCATAAAAATAAACTGTTTTGTTAGAACAAATTTCTTATCTGTGAAAATGTTATTATTACTAAATAATAACATCGATTTCGATAATATTATTTCATTCAAAGGCTAAGCTAACAAGAGTGGCCCCCGCAAGGGATTTGGTTTTAATTTGAGGTGCAGTAGTGACAGGACCTAAGAACACTGTATGCGTAATATCAGCCTTCGATCTTCTTTTGTTTCAGACTTATTCACGAAAATGTCAAAAAATCAAGGTAATTTTTAAACTGCTATTTTAGCTAAACCTAGCAAGCTAGAGTAACCAAATAAATTCAGAATTAAGGAGCATAAAATGGGGTTCATAATGCATATTCATATCCTTGAACTTCATTCAAAAAAAATGTTTTTTTTTTCGCTTAATTTTTTTGCTACTTCTCGCGGAAACACAACTATCAAAAAAATTACTTAATAAGCCACAGTTGTCAACTACGTATGCATTTAAAAATATTTTGAAAAATCATGGTGCGTCATGTCAAAAAAACATTTACGAACGTATGTTTACTATATCATATCATATCAATAGAGTAGTAGTGGCAAATCAGTCTATAGTAGGTATAACATCCTCTTTCGTTCATTATGAAATAATTAATCCCACAAAAGACATTCCATGTAAAAAATAGGCCAAGTCTCGGAACTCTTCCACGGTAAAAAGTGGTGAGATATTACGTAGAGCCAAGTCAGGCATACTTATTAATTTTTATTTGCTTGCTAAATACGTACGAGCGTTATACCGCCAAGCAGATTGCTGCAGCGATAGCAGATATGACCAAAGGAAAGTCACCTGGCCACGACAGCCTCAGTGTTGAGCACTTACGATTTGCTGGAATCCACCTGCCTAGAGTGTTGGCAATGTTTTTCAACCTTTGCATTGGTCACACTTATCTTCCTCAAGAGCTTATGAAAACCATCGTTGTACCAATACCGAAAAACAGGACCGGAGATAATGCTGATAAAAATAATTACCGTCCCATATCATTGGCAACCGTGGTGGCGAAGGTTTTGGGCCGTCTGCTTGATCGTAATCTTTCTCAGCATATATTGCTCAATGAGGCGCAGTTCGGTTTCAGGCCAGGGCTTTCTACCGAAACAGCGATTTTACGACTCAAGCATACGGTTCATTACTATACTTCGCGTAATACTCCGGTATATACCTGCTTTTTGGACCTATCGAAAGCCTTCGATCTTGTGTCGTACAATTTACTGTGGGAAAAGCTCTTGAGGGAGACAGCTACACCCAAAGAGCTGGTTTTTATTTTAAGATATTGGTACCATAACCAAATGAACAGTGTGAGATGGGCAGGCGCTTACTCGGAGGAGTACAGGTTGGAATGCGGTGTGAGACAAGGGGGGTTGACGTCTCCACGGCTTTTCAACCTGTACATAAATAACTTGATCGATGAGCTCAGCAGTGCCAGGGTTGGGTGCTCAGTTGGTGGCCAAATTATGAACAACGTTAGCTACGCTAACGATATGGCGCTGCTGGGCCCATCGATCGGGGCTCTCGAGATTTTGATTGGCATTTGTGAGAGGTACGTGGAGGCCCACGGTCTCAGATATAACTCTAAGAAAAGCGAGCTACTTGTATTCAAGGCAGGAAACAAAAAACCGAAATCTGTGCCACAGCTTAAACTTGGAGGAACGGAGTTGACTAAAGTCACAAAGTTCAAGTATCTAGGGCCCTGGGTCACCGAGGACCTCTCAGATGATCTGGATGTGGAGCGGTAGCGTAGGGCATTGGCAGTGAGGAGCAACATGTTGGTCCGCAGGTTCGCACGTTGTACAAGGGATGTCAAAATAACCCTTTTTAAGGCATTTTGTCAGACTTTCTACACGTGTAGCTTGTGGACCAAGTGCACGCAGAGAGCTCTCAATGCCTTACGCGTCCAGTAAAATAATGGTTTCAGGATGTTGTTGGGGCTGCCTCGCTTTTGCAGCGCATCAGGAATGTTTGCAGAGGCTAGAGTTGATAGTTTTCATGCTATAATTCGAAAACGAGTTGCCTCTCTGATGCGCCGTGTGCGAGGCAGCGACAACGGCCTCCTGAACACCATTGTTGATAGGCTGGAATGCCCGATGGTGGAGCACTGGAACTTCTTACATGTAGCTAATAATTGTATTGTCTTATTTTAATGTCTTATTTTATTTTTAATGTGTACCTACTTTATTTTAATGATTGTATATGAACTATATTTGGTTCGAAATAAACAAATTAAATAAATAAATAAAATAAATAAATAAAATTCTGCAACTTGGGAATCACACAACTTTACTGCATTTACAAATTGTTGCATACCTTAAACTATGTAAGTGTGATTGCCAAGTCACAAAACATCATTTAGCAAGCAAATAAAGATCAATACGAATGCCTGACTTGGCTCTACGAAATATCTCACCATTTTTTACTGTGGAAGAGTTCCGAGACTTGGCCTATTTTTTACATGAAATGTTTTTATGGGATCTCATTATCTTTGTAGGTTATCAACTTTGTATGGAAATGTTATTTCACCAACCGCAAATAACGTTTGAATAGTTTTGAGGGAAGCAATTGCAAAAGTAACTTTGTAATCGCATGTATTTGTATAGGATTACAAACTTACTTATGCAGTGTGTATATCTCTGAATCGTGACGGAAACTGCAATATTTTTAGGTTTTTTATGAATGAATAGGCTAAAAACTAATTATGTTAAAAGTTTGGAGATTGTAGGTCTGCTAAAAGTACCTTAGAATTACGATGATCATTATAAGTGAGTCAGTGAGTATGTCAGTGACAAAACTAAGAATTTTTGACGGGCAATTGTTCCTAAACTAAAATTTCAAATTAAATGTTATTGAGAATATATGTAAGCCATATTATGCCCTATATGTTACTGAAAATTCAGGGTTCTGGCTTTAGTCAGTACGAAATTACAGGATGTTGAAAATGGCCTGAATAGCTTCGAGAAAAGGATAGAACGGCCGTGCCTCTTTGTTTTACTCGACGATTGACATTGATCAATATGATAGTATTGATATGATATGATATAGTAAACATACGTTCGTAAATGTTTTATTTTTGACATGACGCATCATGATTTCTCAAAATGTTTCTAAATGTATTCGTAGGTGACAATTGTGGCTCATTCAGTAATTTTTTTTATAGTTGTGTCTCCGCGAGAAGTGGCAAAAAAATGAAACGAAAAAAAAACTATTTTTTTTCATCCAAGTTCAAGGATATGAATGTCTGTAAAAATATGCATTATGAACCCTATTTTATGATCCTTAATTCTGAATTTATTTAGTTACTCTCTCTTGCTTGGTTTAGCTAAAATAACAGTTTAAAAATTACCTTGATTTTTTGACATTTTCGTGAATAAGTCTGAAACAAAAGAAGATCGAAGGCTGATATTACGCATACAGTGTTCTTAGGTCCTGCCACTACTGCACCTCAAATTAAAACCAAATTCCTTGCGGGGGCCACTCTTGTTAGCTTAGCCTGCTAGACCCTTTCGAACGTTTCTGAAAAACAAAGAAATTTGATTTAACCTCTATTCTAATATCAGTCGAGATGACGTAGTTCGAAATGAATTGTCAATTTGCATACAAATTTGACAAATGTCGCACGTAAGTAGATATCGAACGATATGAATATGACAGTTGGATCCGACTCTAGTTTGTCTCTGAATTAAAAAAAAACTACGACAGCTGCCAGAAAACGACGCCGCGATGCCGGTCATAATATGTGGCTCCTGAATGCATCATGGAGGCTTATGATATGTGGATAGATAAAATAGTGTATGTAATTAAATGTAACTGTACATAATTAGCATTAAACCCACACTCGTGTTTAATGCTCTTCATTATGTACAGTCGCATAAACTACTATAATGTCACTATTATTCCTTATAAAAATAACAAGCCGATTCCATGCCTTTGCGCTCAGCGTCCGAAAAATAGATGGATTGCGGGAACTCGGCGTCCGCGCAACGTGTTGGAACGGGGAAAGCCCCCGCGCGTTGCTCCGCCCATATCTAGGTACATAGTTATGCACGGTATCACCTTAACTCAAAGCCCTTTTATACACATTTGCCGGAAATTATGTTTTTTCTGGCAATCTGTAATTAATTCTGAACATATATCAAATTCAAAATAATTGAAAGATTAAGTACTAAGGTACCTACTTGCTATTCGTTTTCATTCTCCTCTTTCAGACTCCTTCAGGTTAAAACGTAGATAGAGTATTCAATAGATGAAGTCATAGCGGATTGCCGAAAGCGGTGGAGGTCAATTAACCTGACTTAATTGAGAAGTATCAGAAGATTAATACATCGTTGACATCTCGTGTCCTATACTTTAATCATGTTATGTATGTGATGTCAGTTTTTTGACAACGTGGTGACAAACAATCAAGGCTTAATATACGCGATGAGGGACATGTAAGATGGCATTGTATCTCGTTCTCACTTGTGTTATTGTCTATGCTTACATCTTTGTCACTCATATTTATAAGTATTTATTCTACCCCTATGTGCTTATAAACATGTAATTGAAGCAAAAACCATCCGTCTTTATATATAAAATTCGCGAGATGTCTAGTGCCGATGTCGAAATTAATCCAGATCATAAAAACGCATTCATAATTAAGCAAACATGTTTTTGCACACTGTGTATTGCAGTCGTTTGCATTTTGAAACGCATACCACGCATATACTTACTCAAAATTATTGCAACATAGCTTTATCTTAATTCAGAGTTAGGGATATTAATACCTATATATGCCCATATTAATATGGGTTAGCACATTTTTCTGCTAGGTATGTATGCGACCAGCGATTGCTCCGTTGTGGCAACTTAAAGTCTACCGATGCACGAAGCACGATGACGCCAATTTAGGTCAGAATGTATATGTAAAAATTAAAAATAATAAAAATAAGTCCGGTAAACCAAGAGTAAAACTAGAACAACGAAATATGCGAAAGTCATAAAGTGAAACGACAGAAAAGAGAAGTGAACAGATGCAGACAGTGATCAAGTGATCTCAAAAATAACATACTTAAGGTCAGTGTTGGCAAGTCCGTCTATAAGGCAAGCCCGTCTACATGCCATAACTCTTGTATTGTATACGCACGCCACCTGTAATTCGGTCAGTCAAGCGGTGTTTCGTCCTATTAGTTCTTTTCTCTAACATAGATGTCGCTATGACGAAAACTATGGTCGCAACTCAATTGTCAACTTCATTCGTGTTTCGAACTGCATAAGTGAGTGCAACGTGGTCCAGAAAATAAATCGTAAAAAATATTAAAAATTGCAGTATTTGTTATTGAGGTGAGTAATTTAGCAGTTTAATAACTGCTTTTCTTGTCTAACGCTTTTAATCTAGCCAAAACGCTATATTTTTGTAGTTTTTGGTTTCGAAATATCAAACCTTAAAATTTGTCTAGTTGGAAAGTCCGTCTAAAACGTTCAAGGGAAGCCCGTCATGTGCCGGTCTTGCCTTAAACCAGATCTAGCCAACCTTTTGCGTTGAAATATTCTCATTTCATATATCTTCTCGTTAAATTAGATACTTACACGTAAAGCTTTTTTTAAATTACTTAAAACATATTTGCTATTGTTTTTTGTGTACTACGCTACGCTATTTACGTACAATACTGGCAATATTATTATTTGCCAGTATTGTACGTAAATACCTTTGTGTTATTGCGTATGAATACGTATATCACTGATACCAATAGAGGTTAGTTTGTAGATTGCATATTTAACTAGTATCTTTATACAAATATTTGATGAATAAATAGGGTAAATCGCCAATAACTGGCCATCCCCCAATAACTGGCCACTTCGCAAAAATATGCACAAAGAGGAGCATTTGTTGCTATTTCTGCAGTTAAATTAAAATAACAAGATGCAGAGCTGACTACTAGAGCGACTTCATTTATTTTGTAAAAGGGGTCTGCACACAAAATTGGTGGCTTGTAAGTGAATGACATTTTCTTAAGTGGTCAGTTATTAGCGATTTACCCTACTATTAATAACAGTAGGAGACAGCATTTTACTAAAAAAGCTTTTAAACTATGTAATGTTATTAAAAACTAGCTTCTGCCCGTGACTCCGTCCGCGTAGACCTCGTTTATATCGATACAAATTTTCACCCACCATTTCCCCTTTAGGAGTTTATTTCCGGGATAAAAACTATCCTATGTCCTTCCCCGAAACTCAAATTATCTCTATACCACATTTTATTTAAATGGGTGCAGCCATGCAGCGGTTGTATAGTAGCTCCATAGAAATGTTCACCCCCAATTCCCCCCCTTTAAGGCTTATTTCTGGGATACAAACTATTCTATGTCCTTCCCCGGGTTTCAAACTATGTACTAGATTGCATCTAAATGGGTTCCATCCAAATCTTCACCCCCATTTCATCCCCTCAGGCGATAATTTTCGGGATAAAAACTATGCATTTTCCTAAATTTCATCTAAATCGGTTCAGTGGGTTAGGCGTGAAGAGGTAACAGACAGACAGACAGGCACACTTTCGCATTTATAATATCAGTATGGAAGTATGGATTTGCGTTCATTATATTGTTTTATTTAAGCCTTTAAGAAAAGGTTTACAACCTCTTCGTCCACGGATATGCCGATCTTGCCTTTAAAACAGAAAAATATGTATAAATTTAAATTGCAACTCTATCTCCCTGAACTCAAAACATAATTTGAAATGGCATAAAATTACGATACCAACAATGTAATCTACATGCCTATTGACCTTCAAATAGCGCGGCAAGGAGTACTAGACGGCCTTACCTTATACATCACGGGAAGACCGTCTATTCGCCGAGTTTTAAAGAAACCTCATTTTTTGCATAAGTTTTAGTTATTTTGTCAATTTGTTAAAGCGACATTGTAAAATATAATATGTATCATCCTATAAGTCTAGGCCGTTTATCCTGGAATAAATAATAACATTGTATAATCCGATCAAACATAACTTTAAATAAAGTTGCCCACATTGACCTTACTTACATAGGCTAGGTAACTATAATATGTTAGAAAATATGGACTAGAATAACAAATATGTGAAGAAAAATCAGAAGCATACTACATATGTACCTACAAACATACTCGTAATATTGTGCCCATTTTATACGTTTTTGAATTTGTAACAAATCATCGGTGCAAATGTTTAAGGGATGAAACAAATAACTCATATAATTTTACACTTCAAAGTAGTTAAAAAAAAAGTTACCTTGCTATTTGAACCGAGGTGAAACAAAAAACTGTCAAGTATCA
The DNA here is from genome assembly GCA_963854355.1 of Epinotia brunnichana. NCBI lineage: Eukaryota > Metazoa > Arthropoda > Insecta > Lepidoptera > Tortricidae > Epinotia > Epinotia brunnichana. The sequence continues at coordinate 19,113,582 of OY977936.1, read as the reverse complement.
TTTTTATTATAAAAACAAAAAGAAATCGACTACGCACGCACACACATTCGGTGAGACGTAGACAACTCGCCATCACTCTCTGACTTACTGTCCCAGAGAAGAACAGTATGATTCTTTCATACGATTGAAGCTGCAATACGACGAGCCGATGACAATGAATGAGGTTATCACGAGTGGTAATAGTAGCACGAACAATCTTACAGTCGTACCAATAAATATTTGCACACTGGTTGTGGCTGGCTGGACGTCTGAAATAAGGTGATGAAAAAAGACTATGTGACCGTCTTTTTATTTGGGCCCTATGTTGTTAGGAAATATAAAAGCGCTTGACTTAATAACGCCTGGCCTTTTATTTGACCGGTGTTGTCTATTAAAATTTGTAAAATTGTTACTCATATCGTGGTCACTGGTCACTGACTAATAATGAATGTTAACAAATCTGGGAAGCGATTTTTGACTTTCGATCGCTCGACTCACTCGAAAGCTGACAAAAACAATGAAATGCTATTATGAAAAAGCGCTAGAAAATTTTAAAACAAGTGGTATTGACAACTCCTATTCAATTCTATCGGTAGAAAGTACATACCTAAGTGCCTACAATTTTGACACTTCAATTGTACTGTGTGTTCTGGTCAGAGTCGAAGGCAACTAAAAGCTCAATTTAAAAACAAGAAGACTTTAAATCTAGACACGCGGCAGCGTGTCAAGCCAAGTTCAAGCAAAAGAACTGGCTAGCCAGCGCCAAATGTAATATTACACGAACCACTTGGTTAGTTGGTACCACTTTTGACCCTTCTATAACTCAAAATCTCTTTAACGCAAACACATAAAACTACGTGTGTTTAATTATATCCATAAGAAAAATTTAGAAGCCCAAATTTCATGAAGCTAGCTCAAACGGTTATAATGATATGAAGGTCAAAAAGTCGTAAATTTTAGCACTGACTGACTGACATATTAGTACCTAAACCTAACCTACTTCCAGATGACCTAGAAGGATGACATTTGGAATGCAGCTCGCTAATTGTACGTAAGCGTAGGAAAAAATAAAAAAAAAAAGGTAAAAAATAGGGGGGTCCCCATACAATTTTTTTTTTAAATTGTTGCCTTGAAACCGTTACAAGCAGATATTTGAAACTATCCCAATATATATATTATTTTATTATATTTGCTAAGTATATAACAGAAATATAAAAATAAAGTTTAGTCAAAAAATAAGTGGTGTGTAAAAAACTTGTAATACCTACGCGCTAAACAACCGGCCAACGGTGTGTCGTCGGCGGCGCGCGGCACCACATAATTATACACAGAACAGAAGTAAATTTCAATACCTGCCTAGTTTTCTTTACAAAAAGTAATGATATCCCACCTAAAACATAAATGTAAAAAAGGAGAGCCAAGTTCAATACAAAAATTATGCATGGCTGTGGGCTTCGCCGCAAAAAGAATGGAGATCTAAATGATGGCCAAGTTCTATGGAAAATCCAAAATAAATACATTATAGGAACAAAATAACATTATGAACAAGTATTACACTCTATGTGTTTGCTTTATTGGATACCTATAACAATTGCTGTTATTTAAAAATGTGAGATCTTAAAGTAGGTTAGATTTGACTTAGCCAGTTTTTATCAGAATTAAATATATATATATATATATGTTGAATAACTTTATAAAATGACTGATTTAATGAAAACTGGCCAAGTCAAATCGAACCTACTTTAAGATCTCACATTTTTAAATAACAGCAATTGTTATAGGTTTCCAATAAAGCAAAGACATAAAGTGGATAATGAAATTAAAGATAAAAAATGTAAACAAATGTGTTGCCACTGCAATAAAATCAATCCCAAGAAGTGGAAACTAAAAATTCGTTAAATACGCGAGATAAAAAATAATGCGACTAATTTATACGTAAAACAATGCCTGGAAAATATTCGTAAATATTTAAATAGGCGAAATGAAAACGTAATTATTTTATATTCATAAATATGAGCAGTTTATATTTACGCCACTGGCAATGGTTAGGAATTGTAAACCTTTGGTTCGTAATTTAATTAATATACCTGGATATTCCTATTCCTTATTCTTATTTTTTTAGTAGAACCGAAAAATTAATTCAAGTTCCATTTATACTGAATTGACTTGTCTGATCGTGCGTAGACCGCTTTAATATCTTTGCCCCGAGCTGAGGCGGCCATTTTCTGAAATCTGAATCGCATTCGTTTTCTGACGTTTGTCGTGATCGAATGTTTTCCTTTCCGCTTCCTAATAAGACATATAATAATGGCACGTCTTGCTTCGATCGCTTGGTGTGGTTCTAGTGGCTGCTGGCAATAGGCTTTTGCTGTATATCGTACCCGGACTATCGTCACCTACTAAGTACCTATTCATACCAACCTACGACATTAAAGTGATCAAAGTAAAATATAAGATTGTTTTAAAAGTAGTGACGATATATTCATTAGTTAAAACCAAAACCTGGTTGATTGCCCCTGAGACGTCACTTTGATGTTGACAGTTCTTTGTTTACATTTTTTATCTTTAATTTCATTATCCACTTTAGAGTTTAATACTTGTTCATAATGTTATTTTGTTCCTATAATGTATTTATTTTGGATTTTGCATAGAACTTGGCAATCATTTAGATCTCCATTCTTTTTGCGGCGAAGCGGGCATTTACTTATGTGTGTGATGACTGATCAGCACGAGAGCACGAATATTTTGTTCCTGAGTTATGGATGTTTTCTATGTACTTAAGTAAGTATTTATTTATCTATATAAGTATTGTTATCCCCGCCTAGTACCCATAGTACAAGCTTTGCTTAGTTTGTGACTAGGTCGATTTGTGTAAGATTGTCGGCAAATATTTGTTTATTTATCTTGATACTGTCCTGCTAGCGATTTCAGAAGTGGTAAGTATGCTGTTCATAGTGGCAAAATGGGCGGCAAAATTGCTCATATGTACGTCAACGCGTTCCAGAATATGCCCCCAGTTTGTGAGTGGAATGATAAATCAGCCATATACCAAGCTTGGCCCTCACAGTATGCAGTCATTGTCACGGAGTTTCGCGTCACCTCTTGGATCTTCGGACTTCATCTTTCAACCCCAGTGTACCTGGACCTTGAGATTCGTAGAAACTACGCGTTTTCCGAGGTTGGTCTTACACTGGTTCGAAGAGGAAACGTTGGTAAGCGTTGTAAATAGGTAGCTACCCAGTTTGTAATCTTGCAATTCGACAGAGTCACGGCCCAGAATCGGTTCACGTGCACATTGCCAATCTTGCAATGCAATTGATGTTCCGCAAGCGGACTGGATCCCGGCCGCGATTTTATGAAATTTACTTTTCACAAACTTTGAAATTAATTTAGTGTTACGATAAAAACACCTACTTACCTATTTAATTATTTTTAGCTTGCCAAGCGGGCGGCCGGTATAAAAACATGAACGGTACTTTAACTTACTAAATTGAATTTGATGTTTAATTTAAATCCTTATGGGTAAAGCCATCATAACTACCCCGTCCACAAAATATAACTAAGAAAGAACTAATTAACTCTGGTAGGTATATAAAATCTGGTATAATACCTACAACAAACAATTTATTGAAAAAATACAAACTTTTCGGTATGGTGCCCAAATTAACTGCTATCTGCTGAATCTCTTCGTTATAAATAGTAGGAACAAACCACAAAGTATTTTATTATGCATATTGTATTGTAAACCATTTATGTGCAAGGAATCCGACAGGTCCTTGGTCCCATGTGACTTACAGGTGCCAGCACTTTGAGGGGGTATTTTTTTCTAACCTTATATTTTTCCGTCATATTAAGCCGAGGTCTCTGCAAGAAGTTGTTCTGGATGTGTGCAGATGCGTTCCCAGAGCTCTGTCTTAAAGCGAGTGGTGGAACACCCCAGGGGTTTTAGTCCGTGGGAGTCGGACATACCCATTCGGCTTCTCTCGAGCCGGGTGGGATCCATAATAGATTTCCCCTGGGTAAAAAAAAAAAAAAAAAAAAAAAAGAGGTCTCTGCAAGAAGGCGCACGCTGCGTACGACATAGTCTCGTTCTATAGAAATGTAGATAAGACATAAGACATTTATTTAGCAGAATCGTTTACATATATATTTATTAGTACCAGTCCCTGCACTATATAGGCTTTGCCTGTATCGCAGGAGACCGCATATTACCTTTTACATTGCATGGATTCAAAATATTACAATCAATTGGACAATATATTATAAATATCAAATAAGGAATACAATGTGTGTGTTTGTATAGTGTTTGTGTGTGTACGTGTGTGTGTTTTATTTGATAATTTCCAGAATCTTCTCTATTTCCTCATAAGAAAGTGTATTGAGCCATGATTGTACCTTAAGTTTTACTTCCCTCGTCGAGTAGTCTATACAACTTGACGCTGTACAAAAAGAACTCGGGTTCCACTCAGGTATCTATAAATTCAAGAATTTGCGTAGGCTATAGTTTTTCTGAATACCATCTGACCTTCGAAGCCAGAGGGGAAACAGCACCTAATTGGGAGTAGGCTGAGTCAGGTGAGTGGACAACTTAGGTACTTGTTAGTGCTCAAACCGTTTGTTAGTCAACAACCAGGATCAACGGCCTAATGGGCCTTCCGAAGCAACGAAGCGCTCAACTAAATAGTAACTATATAGGTACCTAACTCATAGCAGACAGCCATCCTATGACCGCTACAATATGGATGTTCCTATCGCAGATCTTTGACCATCTATAGATGCCGCTAGGCTATGAGAGCTACAAAGACATTTTCACTTCTCATGCTCGCAAAGTTCGCCTTTGTGCTGGGTGTATGCTGCACAAAATGCCACTTTAATGCTCTAGTGCACAAAGTAAAATTGTTTTAAAGACTAAGATAATCGGGTCTAACAGCCACACGCACAATAAAACTTCGTAGAATAAACTTGTCATTTGATTTGATATGCTTTAATAAATTTCACATCCGTGTTTTCCATTACTAATTTAATAAAAACAGATAAAATAGGAGTCAATTATTATTTTAAAACGTATTGAACCACAGAAATATATCGAGATAGAAGTAACAAGCGTATGTACTTCGCGTGGCGAACCGACGTCCCGAGGACTGCTTTGCTCGCCGCGAACTTCAGTCTGCTCACGTCCGCGGTCTGCATGCGACGTCAGGTTGTAAAAACAAAATGGTTTGTTGCGCAATAATTAATTGCTCAAACACTACCAGAAAAGGTGGAGGTGTTAATCGAGGTATTTCCTTTTTTCGGTAAGTACTATTTGTCCTGTAATATCTGCTATTAATTAAAAAACTATTTGTTTTATTATTTTCAACAAAACAGTAGCGGGCGATTGTGTGCCAACGCTAGTTTTCTATTGCGGCTTTAATTTGATGAGCCAGACTTGGCGTGCATTCAAACCCAGCGATGTAAAAATAAGCTATTCAAACTGTCGAGTCACGTTCAAGGTCGATTTCTCAGTTTTTCTGTCAAAAGCAAGAATAGTGCTGTACCACAGTGCTGTGCACTGCGATTTTCTTACTCGGTTAAAATCGATTTTAAAAACAGAGGAAATGATAATAACTTTTTTATATTATTAATGCAGCTATATAATGTATTTAGTGAACGGCGCGGTGCGGTGGGGGTGGCGCTGTATAGAATCGGTGCCGTGTTGTAATCGATCTGTGAATCGATTCTTTTGAATTGTTTTTGGCGCTGTATAGAATCGGTGCCGTGTTGTAATCGATCTGTGAATCGATTCTTTTGAATTGTTTTCGCGCGGCTTATGTTGCCCATCACTAAAATCCGCTCGTGACGTCAAAGTACCTACGCAAAATGTTACACGCTCGGTCTCGCTATAAATTGCCGAACTCGTTCCTTCTATCTTGATATATTTCTGTGTATTGAACCATTAAATTACTTGGCAGTATGAAGTACAGTCGCCATCACATACATCGGAGCAAACAAGCACGTCACAAACATCGGAACACACCTCTATTTTCAAGACATTAAGGTGCATGTGCCGATATTTTTGAACACCTATAGTGTACCTATGTATGTGATGGCGACTGTAGGTAAGTCTAATATCACGTGTCGAAAATTAAATATAAAAACTTTAAAAAGTTAAGTGACGGGAATAAGCTATTATTTTATTTTCTTTTGCAATTATTTGCTATTTTCTCGCAATCAAAGTGAAAAGCAGTGTGTATAACTCGGGCATAAATTAGCCATTTAACCCCTCGACTTAACTATCCACCCGCGCCGGTGGCTCGGGTGGATATAAACGTCTCACGTTAAATGGCTCGTTTTATGCGCTTGTTGTACAATCTACTATTCTTTTCTGATTAGTTTAAAATTAGGAATAAACTAACTTCAAACTAACCAACGCGGCTAGTGTTATGGGAACCTTTGCGTCAGGGACGACTCGAGGGGGACTGGCTGACTACGCTTAACCCTTTATGCAACTTAAAAAAGTAAAAATGACCACCTGATAAAGTCATCTTTTTGTATTTTTTTATGGTGCAGAATTTTTAGTTTTATGCAATATCAAGAGACTTGAATTATGGTTAAAATTTATTCTTGCCCGTTAAAGGGTTAAGGTAGTCTTAAGTTTATTGATATTATTTTATTGTATTATATTATTGTATTAAATTTTAAACTAGGTAAATAACTTTGAATAAATAGGAAACTTCAAAATTAACTCAAATTATTTGCCCGATTTCAACTCCATATTCCACTTTATAGGAGTTCAAAGAACACGTCTTGTAAGTTTTTGAAGGCCATCCAAAACCGTTTAGCCATTTTAATCGGCAATGCCAAATTCCCCAACTTTTACATTCACCAAGGGGTTGGCATTGACCAGTTATCAATATGGTTCAGCAATAGCCCTGAAGTTATCTGCAAATCGGATATTGAACAATCAATATATACCTACTTAATTACCCGTTTCGTAACGTTAACCACGTTCTTCGATATCATAAAATAACATTGGTTTTGGAAGTGGTTTTAAGCTCGTATTTAATACCCTTGCTGATACCCTTAACTATCAGGTCAGACTTCTACTATTTCGCATAGCTCTACTAACTATATCGCGTAATAGTAGGAAGATTTTTAAGAAAATGGAGCGACTGAGTATACGAAATTAGAATACAAACGCGAATACGAAGAATAAATACGTCGGCGACCAACGAAATATTATAGTTCGATGTCGACGAGAGGCAAAGCTACTAGGTATTTATACAGTCTAATACATATAATCAGGATTCGCAGTGGTATTCTCGATTTTAACTAAAAATCTCCAAAGCAATGAAAACGGGTCAGTGTGTATGAAATTTCCTAACAAAGTGTAAGTAATCGATTGTATTGCTCTTCGCTATAATTACCTATCTTAATATAACATTACAATACTTGCAATACAATGTTGTTCCGTTCGGCGCGTCTGTCATTACCTAACTCCGTTACACCTACCGATTGGAAACAGCGGAAGTACCTACTTATAAAGAAAAAAGTTAATACAGACACTTTTTAGACGGAAAAATAAAATAAACTACATTATTAGATCTCGTTTCTTATTCCACTTTAACGTGATTAAGTTACCTTTGATATTGTTAGACTCGGTTACGCGGACGACTTAATTATCTAGCCAGATCTAGAAGTCAATGTAGTAGACCAATCAACGAAGGTTTGCACTCCAATTAATTAGTCTATTAACTCCGTCGAAATGCTGGTAAAGATACTACTTTTTAGGGTTCCGTAGGTTGGGGTATAGCAAAGGGGGCGCGGGACTTTTTGATGGGGGTGGTGTTATTATGACACCTATTTTTTATGATGCCATCGTATAGAAGACGCTAAAATAAACATGTTTTGTATGGGCAACTTTTCTCTAAACTTGATAATTACCGAGATAAATGACGGATTGTAGAATAGCGGGCGCGGGACTTAAAAAAAAATTGATGGGGGTGGTGTTATTATGACACCTATTTTTATGATGCCATCGTATAGAAGACGCTAAAATAAACATGTTTTGTATGGGCAACTTGATAATTACCGAGATAAATGACGGATTGTAGAATAGCGGGCACGGGACTTTTATGCTGCCGAATCACGAGGTTGTGAGCGGTTATACTCTAAGGCAGGTCGGTGTAGGTACGACGACGAGCGAAGCGAGGAGGAGTGTTAGGAAGAACTGCGACCCTACAGCGCGCGAGCCGAGCGAGCGAAGCGAGCGTGCTGCGGCAGCGGCCGGCGAAGCGCCAGAACCGACTTTATACGACAAGTACAACCGTCACAACCTCGTGATTCGGCAGCATAATATGAACGTCAGTTTAGAACGCTACGCGAAGTCGCAACATTCATCGAAAATTTTACAAGTCCCAGATACCTTAAAAACATCAATAAAAAATAACCCCCCCCCCCCCCCTCCTCAAAACACTAACATATGGTTGCGCCCCCTTTGCTATACCCTGACCCACTTGGCCGGTTTTTTAAATCTTAAATTACCTGAATATCCCTGAATCCCCGAATCGCCATCAAGTAAGGGGATCAAGATGGCGGCATTCGTGCAAGTTCACTTGTGCGCATGCTCAGATACTTAGCATGCGCGTGGTCACGCGCCGCCCCGATATGTTGCACCCGAAAATCAACTGCTATAATTACATGCCGCCTGCCGGGAATTATACTTGCGGGCACAACATTTTAAATTGTGATGTGCAGTTGACTTTTCCAAAAAAGTACAGTCGTCAATAAACACTTGGCTTAAAAATTGTCTATCAGATTAAATTGGCGCTGTAAATCTTACAAGTCATATTTAACTAGCTTCTCAGGATTCTAATGTGACGAACATACTCATTTATGTAGTTCGTATAACCATTTAATATTATCACAGCTGGTTGAGTCATAGAGATGGGAGGCGGATATAAGAACTTCCGAACTACACACAATTAAACCAGGTGTCAATTCATAGAATGGTCTGGATTTGCAACAACTAACTGTGCACAAACGTACAGTCAACCAATTTGATTCCTAGGTCATCATAGAACCTTGCCGTTGTAAATGCTATGTCAATACGGGTTGCTAGGATTATTGCGTCGCTATGTTAGCAGTTAAAATGGCAGGGTTCTACGGTGGCCTATGAATCAAATTGGTTGACCGTACAATAAAAGTTTAATCCAAAAATTGATTTTCTGACAACAAGTGCCACTAACAAGCGAGGATCGGTACTGAAAATCGGAAGCTAACGAGTTCGATAAACGTATACCTACCTTGTAAAATGCTTGCGTGTGGACGGATGTAGGTAAAACCCATTGTACGTTATTATTGTTTGCTAGCTAAGTATCCAGGCGGTACTGAATTAGTGCGCGATAATTGTTAATACGCTCGTGTGAACCGAACCTTATGTCTTTCTTAACTACAGTAATAGCTGTGAGTAATAGTTGTTGCAATGGGGAAGGCTACTGTCAAACTGACAGCACCAATAATGGTACCTAAAAAAGCTAAATGTGTATGGCGGGAAGTACTTTTTATTTATTTTAGCGAAAATGGCTTTGTTTCGTTCCGAATTGCTCCGAAGTGGGAATCCAACGTTTTCCGAAAAAGGCTAAAAGTAAAAGGTTGTGGATTAAAGCTATGGGGGAGATTTTTGCCTAAGAACTGTATATGGTTTCCGTACATAGTTAGGTACAATCGATCTTCTGTCTCTCTCTCTCATCGTATGGAATCTAGAAGAGCGCCATCTACAATTACATTTCACCGGCCTTCCCCATTGACGAATGCGAGTGGGCGGGACTTATGACGGGAAAGTCTAATTTGGTCAAATCCACTCGCCTTCGTGAAATGCAAGAAATATAACAACTTTCTCTCGCGTTATTTTTCTATCAATATGTTAAGTATGTGCCCTATTTTACCTTGTTAATATGAGAGCCAAATAGGGCTGTTAAAACGCCATCTTGCTCCCAACTCGGTGTTGCGAGTTGTTTAAACGAAATATGAAACGAAAAATGCATAAGTGTTTTTTGTAGTCAACTTTACGTATATTTCAGAATTTTCTTAGTAATAAAGAAGTTTGCAGAAGTCTCGTAACCGTAACAATTTATTCGTAGACCTGATTTGACCGGAATAAAGAAAATAAACTCGGTTTAATGGCAATTCTAGTTTTGCCAAACAGATCATAGGGGAGACCTAGGAGAGTAGTGACAGAGGAGAGTTGTGACAAAGACGATTTCGTATTGAAAAGGTTAAAGTAAAAAATGACAGAATCCTCATTTTTTTTTATACAACGACGGTGGCAAACAAGCTTACGGCCTGCCTGATGTTAAGCTGGTACCGTAGCCTATGGACACTTGTGACTCAGAAGAATCACAAGCGCGTTGACGACCCTTTATTCACTTGAGGATTCGCTGTGTTGGCAGATAGAGATATGCAGGTCCCTCACTCCCAACACAGCGCATCCTAACGAGCTCTAGCGACCTTACTCACCACCAGGTACTTCCGTTCAGTTGGGCTGCTCTGACCTCTCTCTACCTCCTAGGTCTCCCCTACTAAATTAATAATCCTAGTACGAGTATGTTGCTCACGTTCCCGATTATCCTAACTGCAGAATTTGTTTCTATGTAAATAGGATATCGGATTGTGTGCGAAACACCAGGGGCTCATTGCATACCAATTTACAACTTATAATATATTAACAAGCGGAAGTCTCTTTCTAATGCGAGGAGTTGAAATGAGGTTTCCACTTATAATATAAGTTACAAGTTGTTATGCAATAAGAGTCCTGGCCACGACCCAGGACTCAAATAAATAATAGATGTAACCAAAAAGACAGCCAAGTTGATGTGAGGCGGCAAATGTGCCTCATACCGAATTATGAGCTGGAAGCCCAGAGTCCATAATTATGATGTGGAAAACCACTCTAAACGGAGACGCGGTAGGTAGACCTCGTCGGGCGGCGCGGGCGGTGGAATGACATGTCCTCAAAATTTAGATTAAAGGTCGATTCAAACCGGAATGGCAGCAGAACCGCCGACAAGACGCGCGACCGTTTCGAGTTTTTCAAGCGATACTGGTATTTTAAGTAGGTAGATAAAGTATAAACTCATTTCACACTTAAAATGCTCGCCGCGCCGCTGCCGGCCGCTGCCATTCCGGTTTGAATAGGCCCTAATGGAAAAGGATAAACATTTCCCAGCACTTACAGACGGGCTAGTAATAATAACAATGACACAAGGATATGGAGAAATTAAACATAAAAGGTAATGATTACAAAATCTAACTTTATTACAAAACTCAGAAATCGTCTTCTCAGACAATAAACTCGGCCCAGAATGGACAGACGGTCGGTCAAGTTTCAATGTGGTGCAATTGACAAGCACTACAAATAAATTATACACCTTGGCGTCATTCTTTATCTAATCGAGTATTTATGTGAAACCTATGAGCTGCTCTCGATTTGAGACACTTTTAGGAAGGCTTTGTGTGATATATGAACAGTGGAACAATGGATAGGAACAATGAATACTATACATAATTGTACTTAAACTGAGGTATTATTCTAGCTGCAGCTGCATAGCGCTACGTAAACAATCCACGTGTATTTATACCAGTAACATATTATATCATCCATCTCTCTCGAACGAGCAAAAGAAACAGATATTTTATCAAAGGTACGAGTTTTTTCGCACAAATAATTGTGAACTCCAAGAAGAAGGCAATGTTTGTAAATAGTTTTATTTATGATAATTTACAAGTGAACTAAGTTTTGCATAGGCATTCCGAAGCCAGAACTATCTTTAGGAAGACTTCTTAGGAAAATGTTTGTGACCGCCAAAGTGTATAATATATTCAGTACAAAATGGTAGAATACTCTGACTAGACGTTATAGGCACTTTTGAAATACTTTGAAATGTAAATAACTAATAAACCTAACTAATCACACAAAAATCGAATATGTGCGCCACTTTTGACGCAAGATTTGACACCAGGGTTCAGCTAAATGGGATAAGATATAGAAAATTGACAAATCAGAAAGGATGGGACCGATTTTCAAGTCTTCAGATAAATAAAATCTGGCCATTAAGTAAATTTAACCCCTGTTCATTTCTCTATAACACAACAAATATCTGGTGTTTAATACCAAATATTTGTTTCTAATATAGTGTAAAGCAGCCTTTATGATTCATTTTGAATTTAAATGTATTTATGCACACGTCACTTTCAAAAATCACCAGTTACATTGGTTAATACCCCTTACCCGATTTCACTAAACACTTTTGTCAAATTAAGTACTAACATATGATCATTGATTTTATTTTTCCACTTTTAAATATGCAAAAGCAAGCCTTTGTCTTGTGAAGCTTTCATTGTTCTATGTAACGTAAAATTATTTTTACCAGATCTTTGTGCAATCGCAGTTGCATCTAATAATTGTATCATGAAATGTGGAATAAAATGCAATGTTGTCACCGTAAAATTGTAAGAACTGTTAGCTTACAATCTACTTAATCTACCTAGTGAGGTTATAAACTGATGGGTACGTTAGTTCAAAATCTAACGCGTTAGATTATATAGTAACCAAGTACACAATTTTACGGTGATATATATACATATTTCTGAGACTTATTTACAGCCCAGCCATGTATGTGTTTTAATTGTAATTGAATCATATAATCAAATAATAAAACAGAATCTCCTTTCGCCAGACTTAGGCCTTTTGCAGTACACGTTATTTTCTCCATAATACAAATCCCATGGAAGAATGGCTATCTTACTAATCATGTCAGCCCACAATGGCTATTTTAACACATGTATCCTTGTTGCAAGAATCAATCGTAACTCGTCAGTTTGTTGCATGCGAGTTGTGTTATCTCCTCTGAGAATACTGTCACAGAGAAATACCTAAAATAGGCAATTAAATAATGATTTACCTGAGCACCTGATTATTGAATCAAAATTACACAACAGTGATCACTCCTTCCCAGATTGTGTCCGTCAACTTAGAAAAAGTCACTTAGACTATGCACTCGATATAGGTTTCACTTCAGTGATATGTGAGACCTCATCATTTGAAGTGTCGGCGATTTCATTGTGTGAACCATCTATAACTTTTTCGAGATCGACGTGTTCATTATTTTCATCAACTGATAAATCGTGTAGATTTATATTAGCACTGCTTATAGCTTGGATTAGAGTTTCCATGGCTTTCTCATCGATTTTTTCTTCTAAGCTTTCTATGTCGTTTTGGACTGAATCGTCGTTTGTATTAACTTCTACAGATTCTTTGTCTTCTCTAACTGGTTCTTCAGTGACTTCCACTGAACTTGAGGCTTCCCGTGACTGTTTTTCTGCTTTCTTCTTAGACTTCTGTTTCTTGGGTTTGTCTGCTTTAGGGGGCTCCTCCTTGCCGCCGTTCTTGTTGTTGGTGAGCGTGTTTAATTGACTCTGGAGGTGCACGAGGCTCTGCCGAAGTTGTGCGCAGTTCGCCGCCATTTTGTCCACCTTAAAAACATATATGAGCTTTTAGTAACCACAAGTTTATATTTTATTCGCATTTAATCAAAGTACCTATACTCACAGCAGAACTGAGCAATATGATCCTATCTAACTACAGTGGCTTCATCAGTATCAACAATTTCTCTGGCTTTTTTTGCTTTTATTATTTGAATTGGTAGTGACACTATGTAATAAAATAATACTTGCCCAACAGATAATAAACATCGACGCTACGGCAAGACAAAGTACGTCGTCATTTGTTTCAAGGGATTTATTTGGGCCAATCAACTATTTTTGATCCTTCTTGCTTGCCATGGTTTACGTCTCCTGGGTCACTCTTTAAAACTATGATTTTATGGGTTTTAAATCTACTAAATACGTGTTTTTGCTATATTGGTAAACCCATACCATTGTGGAACATTTCTTTAGCAAGATAGGAGTCCAAATTATAGTATTTTTCTCAAACATGCTCGGAAATGTATGCGTTAATGTCACGAAATGAAGACATGAAGTTCCTTGTTTATGGCTCCCTACATTACTTCTTGGCCTAGGCCAAGAAGTAATGTATGAAAACCCTAACTAAAAACATTATTGGCCGCTACTCTAACTTTTTAAATTTGCTTACTGATATTAAACAGACAAAGGAAAAAATACATACTGCCAACCACCAATACTTTTTTTTAATTGTTTTAGTTTTTTGTAAAATAGTACATTACTGCAAATGCCGTGAAGTAAGGGATTGATGGACGAGTTTGGGCTAGACGGCCGAGTCGTAGACGAGGCCGGATACAACGAGTCCAGCAATCCCTGTTCCGGCCGAGGCTTGTATAGTGCTTTTCTCAAACGATGTGAGGAAATAATAAATAGTTATTTATTATACAAGGGTGCAGTTATAATTTAACCGCGAGTGTGGAATTGAAACACGAGCTAGCGAATGTGAGTGGTTTAAAAATAGAATCCTTTTCACCTCACTAAAGTGAGAAAGATTCTAGATAAAAAAATCTAAAAAAGAAAAAAAAACATTAAAAAAGAATAATATTAAAAAAAACATTACAAAAGAGTAAAACAAAAAGGAAAAAAATATTAAAAAAAAAAACTAAAAACAGAAAAAAACAACTAAAAATACAAAATACAAAAAAAAAGGAAAAAAACAAAAAAATGGACAAAAAAAAAAGAAAACAAACAAAAAACATTAAAAAAACAAAAATAAAACAAAAAACGAAAAAAGAGAAAAACAAACAAAAAACATTAAAAAAAACAAAAAAAAGGAAAAAAAACATTAAAAAAAGTAAAACAAAAAGGAAAACTTGAAAAAATTAAAAAAAACGACAAAAAAAAACAAAAAACATTAAAAAAAGTAAAACAAAAAGGAAAAGTAGATAAAAAAACTTAAAAATAACATAAAAGACCCTACAAAAATTTTAACATTAAAAAATAGACAAACATCAAGAAAAGAAAAGATTTTTTTTTAAATAATTAAAAACGATAAACAACACTAAAAAATAAACGAAAAATAACAAAAAAAATTTAAAAAACTAACAATTTTTTTTTTACAAAAAACTAGAACAATTAAAAAAAAGTATTGGTGGTTGGCAGTATGTATTTTTTCCTTTGTCTGTTTAATATCAGTAAGCAAATTTAAAAAGTTAGAGTAGCGGCCAATAATGTTTTTAGTTAGGGTTTTCATACATTACTTCTTGGCCTAGGCCAAGAAGTAATGTAGGCAGCCATAAACAAGGAACTTCATGTCTTCATTTCGTGACATTAACGCATACATTTCCGAGCATGTTTGAGAAAAAAAAATTGTTAGTTTTTTACATTTTTTTTGTTATTTTTCGTTTATTTTTTAGTGTTGTTTATCGTTTTTAATGATTTAAAAAAAATCTTTTCTTTTCTTGATGTTTGTCTATTTTTTAATGTGAAAATTTTTGTAGGGTCTTTTATGTTATTTTTAAGTTTTTTTTTATCTATTTTTCCTTTTTGTTTTACTTTTTTTAATGTTTTTTGTTTTTTTTGTCGTTTTTTTTAATTTTTTCAAGTTTTCCTTTTTGTTTGACGTTTTTTAATGTTTTTGTTTTTTTCCTTTTTTTTGTATTTTTTTTAATGTTTTTTGTTTGTTTTTCTTTTTTTGAGTTTTTTTGGTTTTTTTTGTTTTTTTTTTTCCTTTTTTTTTGTTTTTTTTTTTTAATGTTTTTTGTTTGTTTTTTTTCCCTTTTTTTTGTTTTTTTTTTAATGTTTTTCTTTTTTTTTTGTTTGTTTTTGTTTTTTTCCTTTTTTTTTGTTTGTTTTTAATGTTTTTTGTTTGTTTTTCTTTTTTTTGTCCATTTTTTTGTTTTTTTCCTTATGTTTTTTTGTGTCATTTTTGTGGGCGTTTTTTTTGTTTTTTTTGTTTTTTTTTTAATATTTTCTTCCTTTTTGTTTTACTCTTTTGTAATGTTTTTTTAATATTATTCTTTTTCAATGTTTTTTTTTCTTTTTTAGATTTTTTTATTTAGGATTCTATTTTTAAACCACTCACATTCGCTAGCTCGTGTTTCAATTCCACACCTCGCGGTTAAATTATAACTGCACCTACAAGGGTGCAACAAATAACTATTTATTATTTCCTCAAATCGTTTGAGAAAAGCACTATACAAGCCTCGGCCGGAACAGGGATTGCTGGACTCGTTGTATCCGGCCTCGTCGTAATCAATCCCTTACGTCACGGCCTTTGCAGTAATGTACTATTATCTAAGAAACTCTGTCACTGTTGTCTCTTGGCTTACCGGGACAGAACAACAACAAGAAAAAGTTGATTGACCCATTTAGACATTTATTGAGTAAAAAATAAGTAATTTTAGTTTTCGTTTATTCAATGTAATTTCAATAAGCATAACTTTGATACTTTGAAAATTTTTAAAGGTTTTAAAGGATCTCCAGTACAGGCAAACATCAAGGTTTTGCGCGTCGCGGGTGTTATTTTTGGAATAAAATTTTAACCTAATCCTCACAGATTGTTTAGTAGTGTACACAAAGAACACATGCTTGGGAGCAACGAATCGAATACCGAGTCGATTAATGGAACTCGATTCGATTCACTTGTTTCTGTTTAGAGCCTTATAAATCTTTTTGCAAAACAATAAGTAGTAGCGAATAAAATACCGAATAGTTGTTTGGTTCGATGAATTGTTTTTGCCTAGGAATCATGCGGCCCGCGAGCCTTCCCGGCTATTTTGTATGTAAAGGTCGTTGAATTCAGGATTTTGAAATTACCTGATAAAATCACAAATTATTAAAAAGTGCGGCGAGCGTCAATTTCGTAAGCTACTATGTGGCCCTTGGTTGCTAAAAGGTTGCCGACCCCGGCCCTAGATCAAGCACTAAACTTGAAAACATAGATAGATAGATAGATCGTTTATTTGCTTGAATCATGGTCATTATAAGTGTTACATTTCAATTTTATAGTCCAGCACAATTCTGCCGGCTGATGGCGTGCAAATATTTAAAGAAAATAATTAATATAATTAGAAGTCCAGAAAAACCACCCTTTGCGTTGCCATAAAACTGACACCGGCAAATTCAAACCTCTCCAAATGATGAACGCAGCTGGTTTAAAAAAATATATACATTTATTTCAAGCATCAGAGGCTCATCCAAGAAATACACAAATACAAATTAGAATTATTTAAGATTCAGTAAGTACTATAAAACTGAAATCGGTAATATAAAAAGTGTTTATCTACGCACATATCATTAGTGCTCTAAAATGCGTTCAGAAACCGTCGGTAATGAATGACCAGCATTATTACAACCAATTTTACTATGACAACTTTCTTGTCTGTGGTAGTAGGTAAAATCTGTACTGTAATGTTATTAGTGTTATTACAGTACAGATTATCGGTATCGTTATAAGTTTAAATTTGGAACAGCTGTCAAAACTCAAGTGGGTCTCTAGTCTAGTATCTATAGATATTAAAACAGTTATCGATACGAAACGTCAATTTATTATGTTTTTTCATTTTACTTTTTAACATTTTTTTCTTTTTTACTTTTTAAATTTTTTAACTTTTTTTTTAACTTTTTTTAACTTTTTTTTTACCTTTTTAACTTTTTTCACTTTTTTTTAACTTTTTTAAACTTTTTTAAACTTTTTTTCACTTTTTTTTTTTTTTTTATTTTTTGCACTTTTTTTTTTACCTTTTTTCACATTTTATTTACCTTTTTCACTTTTTTTTTTACTGTTCGAACTTTTTTTCCGCTTTTTAATTTTTTTTTACTTTTTTTTTACTTTTTATGCTCTTTTTTAATATTTTTTTTAATTTTTTGCACTTTTTTTTACTTTTTGTCACTTTTATTCCTTTTTTACCTTTTTTTACTTTTTTTTACTTTTTTTTACTTTTTTTTCACTTTTTTTTTCATTTTTTTTGCTGTTTTTTACTTTTTTCACTTTTTTTTTACTTTTTCTAACTTATTTTTACTTTTTTCTCAATTTAAAAAAAAAAATCACTTTTTTTAATTTTTACTTTTCACTTTTTTTTTTTTTTCAAAGATAACTTACAGGTAGCACTTGTAGCAATGCAGGTCATTTTCCTACGGCTTCTGAACCCATCTTAGAGTACTTATGATATGTGTTTAGATAAAGTAGTGTATGCAACTGTACATAATTAGGCCTTAAAACACTCGTGTGATCTATTATGAAACTCGCTGACGCTCGTTTCATAAAACCACACTCGTATTTTAAGGCCTCTCATTATGTATCAGTAGCATAAACTACTAATTATCTATCCAAATATCATAAACCCTCCATGATGCGTTCAAGAACCGCACATTATGACCACCATAAAAATAGACTGTTTTGTTAGAACAAATTTCTTATCTGTGTGAATGTTATTATTGCTAAATAATAACATCGATTTCGATAATATTATTTCATTCAAATTTCGAACGTCTCAAAAACAAAGAAATTTGATTTAACCTCTATTCTAATATCAGTCGAGATGACGTTTAGTTCGAAATGAATTGTCAATTTGCATACAAATTTGACAAATGTCGCACGTAAGTAAGATATCGAACGTTATGACAGTTGGATCCGACTCTAGTTTGTCTCTGAATTAAAAAAGAACTATGACAGCTGCCAGAAAACAACGCCGCGATGCCGGTCATAATATGCGGCTCCTGAATGCATCATGGAGGCTTATGATAGATAAAGTAGTGTATGTAACTATACATAATTAGGCATTAAGATACTCGTGTGATGTTATTATGAAACTTCAGGTTTCATAAACCCACACTCGTATTTAATGCCCTTCATTATGAACATGCCCGATGCACTGCAGTAGCCAGGCAGTCCCATCACCGTTCTGAACGCGTTGGTGAACTAAACGCGAAGACCATTATACCATTTCTGCGTATAATTCGCCCACAGGCTACACGTGTACAGTGGCGCGTGCAGTTTTGAGCTACGTCAATCATTTAGAAAAACGCAACCGGCGTCAATTCCCTTTATTTTAATGGTAACACAAAGGGCAGCCTATCTAGACTCTAATTGGGAATGGATGAAAATTTTAAAGTGCCAGATTCTTCTTTTGGTGATAGGAATAACCTTCTTCAGCACCAGAAAAAAGTTGCAGACTTTTCAACTGCGTGAATTGTTTTTGAAAAATATAAAAAACCCATCATTCACAGTATAGGTTGAGAACATTTTGTAGCCACACATGGTCAAGCATACCTTGTCGTTGTTCTGTTTGGTCGGCGGCGGAGGCGCGGGCGCGGGCGCGGGCGCGGGCGGCGGCGTGGGCAGCGGCGGCCGCTCGATATTGTTCTCCTTCAGAGTACCCAGTAGCGTCGAGCGCTCCGCCTGGAAATGACAAGCGTTAGCACACAGGAACATCTTTTTATTTTTCACGCCACTGTTCGGAAATGTGGCAATAGATTGTTTTAAACTAAAATCAAGCTGGAAAGTAGGCAATGAAAGAGAACTACAGTATGGTTGCTGACCTGCAGCGTGCGGCACAAGCTCTGCATGTGCAGCAGCTGGCGGCCCGAGGCGGCGGCGCGCTCCTCGCTCGCCTGCCGCTCGCCGCACATGTCAAGCAACGCCGTCTGGGAGGTCTCCCAGCGCTTCTTCCATGAGAGAGAACTACAGTATGGTTGCTGACCTGCAGCGTGCGGCACAAGCTCTGCATGTGCAGCAGCTGGCGGCCCGAGGCGGCGGCGCGCTCCTCGCTCGCCTGCCGCTCGCCGCACATGTCAAGCAACGCCGTCTGGGAGGTCTCCCAGCGCTTCTTCCATGAGAGAGAACTACAGTATGGTTGCTGACCTGCAGCGTGCGGCACAAGCTCTGCATGTGCAGCAGCTGGCGGCCCGAGGCGGCGGCGCGCTCCTCGCTCGCCTGCCGCTCGCCGCACATGTCAAGCAACGCCGTCTGGGAGGTCTCCCAGCGCTTCTTCCATGAGAGAGAACTACAGTATGGTTGCTGACCTGCAGCGTGCGGCACAAGCTCTGCATGTGCAGCAGCTGGCGGCCCGAGGCGGCGGCGCGCTCCTCGCTCGCCTGCCGCTCGCCGCACATGTCAAGCAACGCCGTCTGGGAGGTCTCCCAGCGCTTCTTCCATGAGAGAGAACTACAGTATGGTTGCTGACCTGCAGCGTGCGGCACAAGCTCTGCATGTGCAGCAGCTGGCGGCCCGAGGCGGCGGCGAGCTCCTCGCTCGCCTGCCGCTCGCCGCACATGTCAAGCAACGCCGTCTGGGAGGTGTCCCAGCGCTTCTTCCATGAGAGAGAACTACAGTATGGTTGCTGACCTGCAGCGTGCGGCACAAGCTCTGCATGTGCAGCAGCTGGCGGCCCGAGGCGGCGGCGCGCTCCTCGCTCGCCTGCCGCTCGCCGCACATGTCAAGCAACGCCGTCTGGGAGGTCTCCCAGCGCTTCTTCCATGAGAGAGAACTACAGTATGGTTGCTGACCTGCAGCGTGCGGCACAAGCTCTGCATGTGCAGCAGCTGGCGGCCCGAGGCGGCGGCGCGCTCCTCGCTCGCCTGCCGCTCGCCGCACATGTCAAGCAACGCCGTCTGGGAGGTCTCCCAGCGCTTCTTCCATGAGAGAGAACTACAGTATGGTTGCTGACCTGCAGCGTGCGGCACAAGCTCTGCATGTGCAGCAGCTGGCGGCCCGAGGCGGCGGCGCGCTCCTCGCTCGCCTGCCGCTCGCCGCACATGTCAAGCAACGCCGTCTGGGAGGTCTCCCAGCGCTTCTTCCATGAGAGAGAACTACAGTATGGTTGCTGACCTGCAGCGTGCGGCACAAGCTCTGCATGTGCAGCAGCTGGCGGCCCGAGGCGGCGGCGAGCTCCTCGCTCGCCTGCCGCTCGCCGCACATGTCAAGCAACGCCGTCTGGGAGGTCTCCCAGCGCTTCTTCCATGAGAGAGAACTACAGTATGGTTGCTGACCTGCAGCGTGCGGCACAAGCTCTGCATGTGCAGCAGCTGGCGGCCCGAGGCGGCGGCGCGCTCCTCGCTCGCCTGCCGCTCGCCGCACATGTCAAGCAACGCCGTCTGGGAGGTCTCCCAGCGCTTCTTCCATGAGAGAGAACTACAGTATGGTTGCTGACCTGCAGCGTGCGGCACAAGCTCTGCATGTGCAGCAGCTGGCGGCCCGAGGCGGCGGCGCGCTCCTCGCTCGCCTGCCGCTCGCCGCACATGTCAAGCAACGCCGTCTGGGAGGTCTCCCAGCGCTTCTTCCATGAGAGAGAACTACAGTATGGTTGCTGACCTGCAGCGTGCGGCACAAGCTCTGCATGTGCAGCAGCTGGCGGCCCGAGGCGGCGGCGCGCTCCTCGCTCGCCTGCCGCTCGCCGCACATGTCAAGCAACGCCGTCTGGGAGGTCTCCCAGCGCTTCTTCCATGAGAGAGAACTACAGTATGGTTGCTGACCTGCAGCGTGCGGCACAAGCTCTGCATGTGCAGCAGCTGGCGGCCCGAGGCGGCGGCGCGCTCCTCGCTCGCCTGCCGCTCGCCGCACATGTCAAGCAACGCCGTCTGGGAGGTCTCCCAGCGCTTCTTCCATGAGAGAGAACTACAGTATGGTTGCTGACCTGCAGCGTGCGGCACAAGCTCTGCATGTGCAGCAGCTGGCGGCCCGAGGCGGCGGCGAGCTCCTCGCTCGCCTGCCGCTCGCCGCACATGTCAAGCAACGCCGTCTGGGAGGTCTCCCAGCGCTTCTTCCATGAGAGAGAACTACAGTATGGTTGCTGACCTGCAGCGTGCGGCACAAGCTCTGCATGTGCAGCAGCTGGCGGCCCGAGGCGGCGGCGCGCTCCTCGCTCGCCTGCCGCTCGCCGCACATGTCAAGCAACGCCGTCTGGGAGGTCTCCCAGCGCTTCTTCCATGAGAGAGAACTACAGTATGGTTGCTGACCTGCAGCGTGCGGCACAAGCTCTGCATGTGCAGCAGCTGGCGGCCCGAGGCGGCGGCGCGCTCCTCGCTCGCCTGCCGCTCGCCGCACATGTCAAGCAACGCCGTCTGGGAGGTCTCCCAGCGCTTCTTCCATGAGAGAGAACTACAGTATGGTTGCTGACCTGCAGCGTGCGGCACAAGCTCTGCATGTGCAGCAGCTGGCGGCCCGAGGCGGCGGCGCGCTCCTCGCTCGCCTGCCGCTCGCCGCACATGTCAAGCAACGCCGTCTGGGAGGTCTCCCAGCGCTTCTTCCATGAGAGAGAACTACAGTATGGTTGCTGACCTGCAGCGTGCGGCACAAGCTCTGCATGTGCAGCAGCTGGCGGCCCGAGGCGGCGGCGAGCTCCTCGCTCGCCTGCCGCTCGCCGCACATGTCAAGCAACGCCGTCTGGGAGGTCTCCCAGCGCTTCTTCCATGAGAGAGAACTACAGTATGGTTGCTGACCTGCAGCGTGCGGCACAAGCTCTGCATGTGCAGCAGCTGGCGGCCCGAGGCGGCGGCGAGCTCCTCGCTCGCCTGCCGCTCGCCGCACATGTCAAGCAACGCCGTCTGGGAGGTGTCCCAGCGCTTCTTCCATGAGAGAGAACTACAGTATGGTTGCTGACCTGCAGCGTGCGGCACAAGCTCTGCATGTGCAGCAGCTGGCGGCCCGAGGCGGCGGCGCGCTCCTCGCTCGCCTGCCGCTCGCCGCACATGTCAAGCAACGCCGTCTGGGAGGTCTCCCAGCGCTTCTTCCATGAGAGAGAACTACAGTATGGTTGCTGACCTGCAGCGTGCGGCACAAGCTCTGCATGTGCAGCAGCTGGCGGCCCGAGGCGGCGGCGCGCTCCTCGCTCGCCTGCCGCTAGCCGCACATGTCAAGCAACGCCGTCTGGGAGGTCTCCCAGCGCTTCTTCCATGAGAGAGAACTACAGTATGGTTGCTGACCTGCAGCGTGCGGCACAAGCTCTGCATGTGCAGCAGCTGGCGGCCCGAGGCGGCGGCGCGCTCCTCGCTCGCCTGCCGCTCGCCGCACATGTCAAGCAACGCCGTCTGGGAGGTCTCCCAGCGCTTCTTCCATGAGAGAGAACTACAGTATGGTTGCTGACCTGCAGCGTGCGGCACAAGCTCTGCATGTGCAGCAGCTGGCGGCCCGAGGCGGCGGCGAGCTCCTCGCTCGCCTGCCGCTCGCCGCACATGTCAAGCAACGCCGTCTGGGAGGTGTCCCAGCGCTTCTTCCATGAGAGAGAACTACAGTATGGTTGCTGACCTGCAGCGTGCGGCACAAGCTCTGCATGTGCAGCAGCTGGCGGCCCGAGGCGGCGGCGCGCTCCTCGCTCGCCTGCCGCTAGCCGCACATGTCAAGCAACGCCGTCTGGGAGGTCTCCCAGCGCTTCTTCCATGAGAGAGAACTACAGTATGGTTGCTGACCTGCAGCGTGCGGCACAAGCTCTGCATGTGCAGCAGCTGGCGGCCCGAGGCGGCGGCGAGCTCCTCGCTCGCCTGCCGCTCGCCGCACATGTCAAGCAACGCCGTCTGGGAGGTGTCCCAGCGCTTCTTCCATGAGAGAGAACTACAGTATGGTTGCTGACCTGCAGCGTGCGGCACAAGCTCTGCATGTGCAGCAGCTGGCGGCCCGAGGCGGCGGCGCGCTCCTCGCTCGCCTGCCGCTCGCCGCACATGTCAAGCAACGCCGTCTGGGAGGTCTCCCAGCGCTTCTTCCATGAGAGAGAACTACAGTATGGTTGCTGACCTGCAGCGTGCGGCACAAGCTCTGCATGTGCAGCAGCTGGCGGCCCGAGGCGGCGGCGCGCTCCTCGCTCGCCTGCCGCTCGCCGCACATGTCAAGCAACGCCGTCTGGGAGGTCTCCCAGCGCTTCTTCCATGAGAGAGAACTACAGTATGGTTGCTGACCTGCAGCGTGCGGCACAAGCTCTGCATGTGCAGCAGCTGGCGGCCCGAGGCGGCGGCGCGCTCCTCGCTCGCCTGCCGCTCGCCGCACATGTCAAGCAACGCCGTCTGGGAGGTCTCCCAGCGCTTCTTCCATGAGAGAGAACTACAGTATGGTTGCTGACCTGCAGCGTGCGGCACAAGCTCTGCATGTGCAGCAGCTGGCGGCCCGAGGCGGCGGCGAGCTCCTCGCTCGCCTGCCGCTCGCCGCACATGTCAAGCAACGCCGTCTGGGAGGTGTCCCAGCGCTTCTTCCATGAGAGAGAACTACAGTATGGTTGCTGACCTGCAGCGTGCGGCACAAGCTCTGCATGTGCAGCAGCTGGCGGCCCGAGGCGGCGGCGCGCTCCTCGCTCGCCTGCCGCTCGCCGCACATGTCAAGCAACGCCGTCTGGGAGGTCTCCCAGCGCTTCTTCCATGAGAGAGAACTACAGTATGGTTGCTGACCTGCAGCGTGCGGCACAAGCTCTGCATGTGCAGCAGCTGGCGGCCCGAGGCGGCGGCGCGCTCCTCGCTCGCCTGCCGCTCGCCGCACATGTCAAGCAACGCCGTCTGGGAGGTCTCCCAGCGCTTCTTCCATGAGAGAGAACTACAGTATGGTTGCTGACCTGCAGCGTGCGGCACAAGCTCTGCATGTGCAGCAGCTGGCGGCCCGAGGCGGCGGCGCGCTCCTCGCTCGCCTGCCGCTCGCCGCACATGTCAAGCAACGCCGTCTGGGAGGTCTCCCAGCGCTTCTTCCATGAGAGAGAACTACAGTATGGTTGCTGACCTGCAGCGTGCGGCACAAGCTCTGCATGTGCAGCAGCTGGCGGCCCGAGGCGGCGGCGAGCTCCTCGCTCGCCTGCCGCTCGCCGCACATGTCAAGCAACGCCGTCTGGGAGGTGTCCCAGCGCTTCTTCCATGAGAGAGAACTACAGTATGGTTGCTGACCTGCAGCGTGCGGCACAAGCTCTGCATGTGCAGCAGCTGGCGGCCCGAGGCGGCGGCGCGCTCCTCGCTCGCCTGCCGCTCGCCGCACATGTCAAGCAACGCCGTCTGGGAGGTCTCCCAGCGCTTCTTCCATGAGAGAGAACTACAGTATGGTTGCTGACCTGCAGCGTGCGGCACAAGCTCTGCATGTGCAGCAGCTGGCGGCCCGAGGCGGCGGCGCGCTCCTCGCTCGCCTGCCGCTAGCCGCACATGTCAAGCAACGCCGTCTGGGAGGTCTCCCAGCGCTTCTTCCATGAGAGAGAACTACAGTATGGTTGCTGACCTGCAGCGTGCGGCACAAGCTCTGCATGTGCAGCAGCTGGCGGCCCGAGGCGGCGGCGCGCTCCTCGCTCGCCTGCCGCTCGCCGCACATGTCAAGCAACGCCGTCTGGGAGGTCTCCCAGCGCTTCTTCCATGAGAGAGAACTACAGTATGGTTGCTGACCTGCAGCGTGCGGCACAAGCTCTGCATGTGCAGCAGCTGGCGGCCCGAGGCGGCGGCGAGCTCCTCGCTCGCCTGCCGCTCGCCGCACATGTCAAGCAACGCCGTCTGGGAGGTGTCCCAGCGCTTCTTCCATGAGAGAGAACTACAGTATGGTTGCTGACCTGCAGCGTGCGGCACAAGCTCTGCATGTGCAGCAGCTGGCGGCCCGAGGCGGCGGCGCGCTCCTCGCTCGCCTGCCGCTAGCCGCACATGTCAAGCAACGCCGTCTGGGAGGTCTCCCAGCGCTTCTTCCATGAGAGAGAACTACAGTATGGTTGCTGACCTGCAGCGTGCGGCACAAGCTCTGTATGTGTAGTAGCTGGCGGCCCGAGGCGGCGGCGCGCTCCTCGCTCGCCTGCCGCTAGCCGCACATGTCAAGCAACGCCGTCTGGGAGGTCTCCCAGCGCTTCTTCCATGAGAGAGAACTACAGTATGGTTGCTGACCTGCAGCGTGCGGCACAAGCTCTGCATGTGCAGCAGCTGGCGGCCCGAGGCGGCGGCGCGCTCCTCGCTCGCCTGCCGCTAGCCGCACATGTCAAGCAACGCCGTCTGGGAGGTCTCCCAGCGCTTCTTCCATGAGAGAGAACTACAGTATGGTTGCTGACCTGCAGCGTGCGGCACAAGCTCTGCATGTGCAGCAGCTGGCGGCCCGAGGCGGCGGCGCGCTCCTCGCTCGCCTGCCGCTCGCCGCACATGTCAAGCAACGCCGTCTGGGAGGTCTCCCAGCGCTTCTTCCATGAGAGAGAACTACAGTATGGTTGCTGACCTGCAGCGTGCGGCACAAGCTCTGCATGTGCAGCAGCTGGCGGCCCGAGGCGGCGGCGCGCTCCTCGCTCGCCTGCCGCTAGCCGCACATGTCAAGCAACGCCGTCTGGGAGGTCTCCCAGCGCTTCTTCCATGAGAGAGAACTACAGTATGGTTGCTGACCTGCAGCGTGCGGCACAAGCTCTGCATGTGCAGCAGCTGGCGGCCCGAGGCGGCGGCGCGCTCCTCGCTCGCCTGCCGCTCGCCGCACATGTCAAGCAACGCCGTCTGGGAGGTCTCCCAGCGCTTCTTCCATGAGAGAGAACTACAGTATGGTTGCTGACCTGCAGCGTGCGGCACAAGCTCTGCATGTGCAGCAGCTGGCGGCCCGAGGCGGCGGCGAGCTCCTCGCTCGCCTGCCGCTCGCCGCACATGTCAAGCAACGCCGTCTGGGAGGTCTCCCAGCGCTTCTTCCATGAGAGAGAACTACAGTATGGTTTCTGACCTGCAGCGTGCGGCACAAGCTCTGCATGTGCAGCAGCTGGCGGCCCGAGGCGGCGGCGAGCTCCTCGCTCGCCTGCCGCTCGCCGCACATGTCAAGCAACGCCGTCTGGGAGGTGTCCCAGCGCTTCTTCCATGAGAGAGAACTACAGTATGGTTGCTGACCTGCAGCGTGCGGCACAAGCTCTGCATGTGCAGCAGCTGGCGGCCCGAGGCGGCGGCGCGCTCCTCGCTCGCCTGCCGCTCGCCGCACATGTCAAGCAACGCCGTCTGGGAGGTCTCCCAGCGCTTCTTCCATGAGAGAGAACTACAGTATGGTTGCTGACCTGCAGCGTGCGGCACAAGCTCTGCATGTGCAGCAGCTGGCGGCCCGAGGCGGCGGCGCGCTCCTCGCTCGCCTGCCGCTAGCCGCACATGTCAAGCAACGCCGTCTGGGAGGTCTCCCAGCGCTTCTTCCATGAGAGAGAACTACAGTATGGTTGCTGACCTGCAGCGTGCGGCACAAGCTCTGCATGTGCAGCAGCTGGCGGCCCGAGGCGGCGGCGCGCTCCTCGCTCGCCTGCCGCTCGCCGCACATGTCAAGCAACGCCGTCTGGGAGGTCTCCCAGCGCTTCTTCCATGAGAGAGAACTACAGTATGGTTGCTGACCTGCAGCGTGCGGCACAAGCTCTGCATGTGCAGCAGCTGGCGGCCCGAGGCGGCGGCGAGCTCCTCGCTCGCCTGCCGCTCGCCGCACATGTCAAGCAACGCCGTCTGGGAGGTGTCCCAGCGCTTCTTCCATGAGAGAGAACTACAGTATGGTTGCTGACCTGCAGCGTGCGGCACAAGCTCTGCATGTGCAGCAGCTGGCGGCCCGAGGCGGCGGCGCGCTCCTCGCTCGCCTGCCGCTAGCCGCACATGTCAAGCAACGCCGTCTGGGAGGTCTCCCAGCGCTTCTTCCATGAGAGAGAACTACAGTATGGTTGCTGACCTGCAGCGTGCGGCACAAGCTCTGCATGTGCAGCAGCTGGCGGCCCGAGGCGGCGGCGCGCTCCTCGCTCGCCTGCCGCTCGCCGCACATGTCAAGCAACGCCGTCTGGGAGGTCTCCCAGCGCTTCTTCCATGAGAGAGAACTACAGTATGGTTGCTGACCTGCAGCGTGCGGCACAAGCTCTGCATGTGCAGCAGCTGGCGGCCCGAGGCGGCGGCGAGCTCCTCGCTCGCCTGCCGCTCGCCGCACATGTCAAGCAACGCCGTCTGGGAGGTCTCCCAGCGCTTCTTCCATGAGAGAGAACTACAGTATGGTTGCTGACCTGCAGCGTGCGGCACAAGCTCTGCATGTGCAGCAGCTGGCGGCCCGAGGCGGCGGCGCGCTCCTCGCTCGCCTGCCGCTAGCCGCACATGTCAAGCAACGCCGTCTGGGAGGTCTCCCAGCGCTTCTTCCATGAGAGAGAACTACAGTATGGTTGCTGACCTGCAGCGTGCGGCACAAGCTCTGCATGTGCAGCAGCTGGCGGCCCGAGGCGGCGGCGCGCTCCTCGCTCGCCTGCCGCTCGCCGCACATGTCAAGCAACGCCGTCTGGGAGGTCTCCCAGCGCTTCTTCCATGAGAGAGAACTACAGTATGGTTGCTGACCTGCAGCGTGCGGCACAAGCTCTGCATGTGCAGCAGCTGGCGGCCCGAGGCGGCGGCGAGCTCCTCGCTCGCCTGCCGCTCACCGCACATGTCAAGCAACGCCGTTTGGGAGGTCTCCCAGCGCTTCTTCCATGAGAGAGAACTACAGTATGGTTGCTGACCTGCAGCGTGCGGCACAAGCTCTGCATGTGCAGCAGCTGGCGGCCCGAGGCGGCGGCGCGCTCCTCGCTCGCCTGCCGCTCGCCGCACATGTCAAGCAACGCCGTCTGGGAGGTCTCCCAGCGCTTCTTCCATGAGAGAGAACTAAAGTATGGTTGCTGACCTGCAGCGTGCGGCACAAGCTCTGCATGTGCAGCAGCTGGCGGCCCGAGGCGGCGGCGCGCTCCTCGCTCGCCTGCCGCTCGCCGCACATGTCAAGCAACGCCGTCTGGGAGGTCTCCCAGCGCTTCTTCCATGAGAGAGAACTACAGTATGGTTGCTGACCTGCAGCGTGCGGCACAAGCTCTGCATGTGCAGCAGCTGGCGGCCCGAGGCGGCGGCGCGCTCCTCGCTCGCCTGCCGCTAGCCGCACATGTCAAGCAACGCCGTCTGGGAGGTCTCCCAGCGCTTCTTCCATGAGAGAGAACTACAGTATGGTTGCTGACCTGCAGCGTGCGGCACAAGCTCTGCATGTGCAGCAGCTGGCGGCCCGAGGCGGCGGCGCGCTCCTCGCTCGCCTGCCGCTCGCCGCACATGTCAAGCAACGCCGTTTGGGAGGTCTCCCAGCGCTTCTTCCATGAGAGAGAACTACAGTATGGTTGCTGACCTGCAGCGTGCGGCACAAGCTCTGCATGTGCAGCAGCTGGCGGCCCGAGGCGGCGGCGCGCTCCTCGCTCGCCTGCCGCTCGCCGCACATGTCAAGCAACGCCGTCTGGGAGGTCTCCCAGCGCTTCTTCCATGAGAGAGAACTACAGTATGGTTGCTGACCTGCAGCGTGCGGCACAAGCTCTGCATGTGCAGCAGCTGGCGGCCCGAGGCGGCGGCGCGCTCCTCGCTCGCCTGCCGCTAGCCGCACATGTCAAGCAACGCCGTCTGGGAGGTCTCCCAGCGCTTCTTCCATGAGAGAGAACTACAGTATGGTTGCTGACCTGCAGCGTGCGGCACAAGCTCTGCATGTGCAGCAGCTGGCGGCCCGAGGCGGCGGCGCGCTCCTCGCTCGCCTGCCGCTCGCCGCACATGTCAAGCAACGCCGTCTGGGAGGTCTCCCAGCGCTTCTTCCATGAGAGAGAACTACAGTATGGTTGCTGACCTGCAGCGTGCGGCACAAGCTCTGCATGTGCAGCAGCTGGCGGCCCGAGGCGGCGGCGCGCTCCTCGCTCGCCTGCCGCTCGCCGCACATGTCAAGCAACGCCGTTTGGGAGGTCTCCCAGCGCTTCTTCCATGAGAGAGATTCTTTCTCCAACTTCTTGATCTTCTTTGACATCTGGAAAGGAAATATTGAGTTGTAAGATGGAGGAAATATTAAGTGCACAGAAGAAACACTGGTAGTAATGAGGCGTTTCCGAATGGCGATTAATCTGTACTAAAGCATTTACGATTGCATCGCTGTCGCTCAGAATCTGCTGCGTACAATCGGTTATTATTTGTTCCGTTCGATATCCGGGATCCATAACTTGAGAGGGCGCCACTGCGCACGTTCGAACGTAGCCGTTTGCGTCAAACTGTCACTCCACGCCATCGCTGTGACGTCACATCCGCCTTCGCCAACCTGTCAACTCTAGAACCAGCGCCCGTGCGCCCGCCGCCATACTGGCTTTCTCATTGTTGCGGAGGAAATGCCGTTGGTAGCCCCCAGGAAGCCATTAATTGGATCCCGGATATCTCAGGAAAAATAATAATAATTTTATTGGAAGGTAAAATTTCATATTAATTTACGCAACCGTCCCGCATCCTACTTATGAAAAAATATACTATAGTCATACGGTCGCTGCGCGCGGGGCTAAAGAATCAATCTGGGAACGGGACACTTCTGATGCGCTCTCTGTTGCACTTACCTGTCAAATTGACGCGATAGAGAGAGCAACAGAGGTGTCTCGTTCCCATATTTAATTACCCCGCGCTCAACGAGCGTTTGATAATAGTAGTGCCCTAAACAATACTACCACGTCTCCCTATCATCATTTGTTTTTTTTTATTATTGTCTAAATTGGAAACTTATTGGAATATTTCAACATAAACAAAACTTTCACCTTCTCCATCTGCTCCTTGAATCCTCCGAACACCTGGTTGCTTTTCACTAGCGCGTTCTGAAACTCGTCGTACTTGTCGGTGTACACTCCGAGCTGCGACCTAAAATAAAAACCGAACAAATTACAATACAATACAATTCTTTATTGATAACACCATAGTTACAAGTTAAATTTGAGAATAATAAGTAATTAAGTATGTCATTAGTTATGTACACGGTATTTTAAGAAACTCCTCGACACTGTACAGAGTTAAATCTAGTAGCCACTTGCGTAGCTTCTTCTTAAATGCGACGGTGGGAGTTGCATTTCTGACCGTTACGGGCAGTCTATTATAGAAAGATGTAGGCAGATTTTGCAGACTTTGCCAATTTGTGCTTAGGAGTGATAAGTCGGTAGTCATGATTATTACTACGAAGTTTTATTTATACCCTGTCGTTGGATGCATATTCGTGTGAGTGAATACGGCCACCTGATAAACGAGCTCGCTCGGGAGTGTCAAGATTCTAAAGTCTTTGAATAAACTCCTGCATGAAGTGTCACTGGGTGCACCCACCATTGCGCGTAGTGCTCGCTTCTGCATTACGAATGCGCGCTGAGAGTCGGCCGCGCGGGCCCACATCTCTGTCCCGTACGTGAGTATGCTGTGTACAGTCGCGAAGTAACAGGACCGCACCACGCTGCGCGTCACGGTGTTGGCCAGTCTGCCCAGTGCAAAATACGCTCTTCCAAGCTTGGAGCTTAGTTCATCGATATGGCCGCCCCAGGTGAGTGAACTATCGATCAGGAAGCCTAACAGTTTTATCGTGCGTACCTGCTTCAATACCGCATTACTGGAGCAAACCTTTACCGTCTTCTGGTCTTTACCGTTTAAGTTAAACGTCATGAAGCATGTCTTGTCTCTGTTCAGCGCAAGGCCATTCGCCGCGAACCACCCCTCGAGTTGTTGGACTACAGCGTTCAGCTTATTCTCCAGTAAGGTCAGAGGGAGCCACTATTACCGCAGCGACGTCATCTGCGTACATGTATAATTCAGCGCCCCTGACAGTCGTGGGTAGGTCGTTTAATAAAAGGCTGAAAAGTATGTTCGACAGGCACGACCCCTGAGGGACCCCGAGTACATTCTCCAATTTTTCGGATGTGACGAGCCCTGCCACGCCCACTACCACCTGGCATCTGTTGGACATGAAAGAAGTGACTAGAGATAGTGCTGGTCCTCGGATTCCATGGAACTGGAGCTTATCCGCGATAAGGTTGTGGTCGGCAGTGTCGAACGCACGTGACAGGTCGCAGCACAGAAGTGCTACCCGCAATCCTGCCAGCCTGCCACGCGCGCGCTCAGCACACGCCACACCACTGCCCGCACTAGGTCAGTGGTCGCGCGTCCCGCGCGGTAGGCATATTGCCGATCTGACAGCATCTCACGATCACATGTTATTATACTGCGCGTCTCGTTCTCGATGATAGGTAACATGTAGTACTGTTAAGTATGTTTTAACTCCACAACGTTTAGAGATTTAAATTTGAAAATATTCCCGCGCCCCGTGCCATCGACTCCCGCGCTCCTCTATCGGTCGCCATATTGTTTTGTTGTGCAAATAGCTTCTGACGTTCGAGAATTTCATTAACCAAATAATATTGTTTATTTCGTTTAAATCAATCCAATTGTTTCGATATTGTGTTTTGCAACAATGCCGAAAAAGAGGTCACGTTCGCGTTCTAGAGAAAGAGATCGGGATGATCGAAAAACCAGTAAGAAATTGAAATCAATGCAGCAACAAATTGATAACCTAACAAAGTGTATGACGGAGTTTATACAAAGCCAAAAAAAGGATGTCAATACTGCAGGTAAGGGAAATAAGGGTGTTATTTTTTACGTAACAGTACCCAAATATGAACGTTCCACACGAACTTCATTTTTTGAGCAGCTCCACACGAGTGAGCTCAGTTCTATATGAATATTTTATGATGGGCAGCTCCACACGAGTGTGCTCAGTTCTATACGGACATCACATGTTGGACAGCTCCACTCGAGCATTCTCAGTTCTATACGAACGTGAGCTTGTAATTTTTGTCCATTTTAATACATATACCTATGCATAGTATGCATACATAGTATTGCCACAATCGAGCAAAGTTTAACAAGAATCCAGCTCCATTATGTACAAAAAGCACTTATTATTTAAAAAATAAAAAATAAAATGTGTCATTACAAGGGCATGTATATACTTTAACTTACAGATACTATGGAGTCTAATAAAGAAAATATACCAGACAAAGCTGATAAAGACTCTGACAAGTCTCCAAATGATTGTAATTTTCAATTATCCACACCATCCAACATGGATACTATTATTACACCCGAAGTTAATACTCAGGAGTCAGATGAAGTCCCACAAGACTGGAATCAGGAAATGATGGGAGAAGAATTGCCTTCTACTACTTCAACAACAAATATTGATGATACAATCCTGAAACAGTGGGCATGCTGGATGACTAAAGGCCTGACAGATGAGACTCGAAAAGATCTACTTAAAAAATATAATAGAGAAGGTACTTTTCGTACTGAAGCACCCAAGATCAACTTGGAAATAGTGAGTCATTTAACGGAGGTGGCAAAAAAGAGAGATCAACATTTCACTGATACCCAAAATTGTGTGGGTACAAGCCTGATATCACTCGGGGCAGCAATATCAATGCTGATGGAAAATCCTGAGGATGGAGTAGACCACATGCAACTTATGAAATATCTTTGGGACTCTGGAAAAATACTGGCAGACATATTTCATCAACACTCTGTTGCGAGAAAGTCTTTTATCACTCCAAACCTCGATAAAGACATTAAGTCTACCCTTGAAGCGACAGTTTCTGATGAATGGCTCTATGGCATGAAACTAAATGACCAAGTGAAGGATGCTAAAAATATTAAGAAGGCTTCGGCTTCTCTTAAGACGACAGAAAAACCATCAGCCAAGAAAACCACCAACCAGGTAAACTGGAGGGGCCCACCTCCAAGAGCCAGACAGGTGGGCTATTATCCACGGAGGCAATTCACCAATGTGAGGTACAAAGGGAAGCCATTCCAGACAAGATCTTCACAGAATCCAGGGCGCTCAATGATGCAAAAACAAAACCGTCCAGCTCTGAAGAAATAAATAAGGTAAATTATACCGCAGGCAGACTACAACATTTTGTAGAAATGTGGAGAAATATTACTACAGATGACTTCATTATAAATTGTATAAAAGGGTATGATATAACCTTCAAAACCAAGCCATTTCAATTTCGAGAGCCAAGTCCTCCGAAGTGGATGCCAGACGAATTTAAAAAAATTGAACTGGAAATTTTCACACTTTTAGCTAAAGGGGCTATTGAAAAATGTACCGAATGCGAGGGACAATTTGTGTCATCCTACTTCCTTGTTCCAAAACCAGATCTGTCTTATAGATTTATTATAAATTTACAAAAATTAAATGAGTTCATAGAAACTTCTCATTTTAAAATGGAAGATCTTAGAGCAGCTAGAAACTTAATATCTCCAAATACTTATATGGCAACGCTAGACTTAAAAGATGCCTATTTTTTAGTCCCGATGTGTACAAATAGTAGAAAATATTTAAGGTTTAGATTTAATGGTGTTTTATACCAATTCACCTGTCTTGCGTTCGGATTGTCAACCAGTCCTTATATTTTTACCAAGATCATGAAACCTGTAATGAATAATATACGCTTAAATGGCTGGTTATCCTTAGTTTATTTAGATGATTTACTTTGCATTGGTGATACATATGAATCATGTAATAATAATGTAAAATATGTATCTGTATTGTTAGAAAAGCTAGGATTTATTATAAATTATAAGAAAAGCCAAACAGATCCAAGTAAAAGATGCAAGTACCTTGGATTCAGAAAAATATTCAGTGGATTTACCAAATGATAAGAAAAATCAAATTATAAATTTCATACACCATTTTAAAGTAGGGAAAAAGTACAAAATCCGGGTTTTCGCGCAACTATTAGGAGTTCTAGTTGCAGCATCACATGCAGTTGAATATAGTAAAATATATTGTAAGAGACTAGAGCGGGCTAAATGGCTTGCTTTAACTGTAAATAATGATGATTTTGAAAGTTACATGAAAATTACTGATTATATAATGGAAGATCTAACTTGGTGGACCTTTAATGTATTGACTGGTTCAAACCCCATACGGACAAGGCAGTACAAAATAATAATTTCTTCAGATGCAAGTAGATCAGGTTGGGGCGCAGAATCCAATTCAATTATCACCCGTGGATTCTGGAACCAGGGTGATAAAAATTTCACATAAATTATCTTGAGCTCCTAGCCGCCTTTTTTGGACTAAAATGCTTTGCGTGTAAACTCAGCAACTGCGAAATTCTAATGCGTATAGACAATACTACAGCAATTGCTTACATTAATAAGGCCGGAGGTGTCAAATTTCCCCACTTAAGTGAACTAGCCCGTAAAATATGGCAGTGGTGTGAGAGCAGAAAGATATGGATAGTAGCTTCATATATCGCGTCAAAAGAAAACATTGACGCAGATACTGCTTCTCGTGATACCAACCTAGACACCGAATGGGAGCTGGCGGGAAAATATTTTAAGCAAATTGTGAACAAATTTGGTAGCTGTAGTATTGATCTGTTTGCATCTAGAATTAATACCAAGTGCAAAACATTTTGCTCTCGTTACCCTGACCCAGAAGCATCAGTAGTTGACGCTTTTACAATTTCATGGAAAAAGGAACGTTTCTACGCATTTCCCCCTTTTGCAATAATATTGCCAGTATTGAAAAAAATAATTAACGATAAAGCAACAGGGATAATAGTTGTACCAAATTGGCCCACGCAAGCGTGGTATCCCATGTTTACATCACTTTTATGTGAACCTCCCTTAACATTGGAGCCTTCAGCTGACCTACTACTTTCTCCTTGCAGGAGCAGAATACACCCCCTGTCACACAAACTTTCTCTTGTGGCAGGGAAATTATCAGGGAGGCATACCTGAAAAAAGGAGTTCCTGAGATGTCTGTTGATATTATAGTAGACTCGATATCAAAATCCACCATCAAGCAATATGAAGGATGTCTAAAAAAAATGGATACAATATGCCACATATAAAAAATGTGACATATTTGATCCTACCAGTGCTAATGTTATAGAGTTTTTAACAATGAGATTCAATGAGAATGCAAGTTATGGTACTTTAAACTCTTCAAGATCAGCAATCTCACTCATAACAAAAAGTGACATATCTAATGATGCCATTATATCTAGATTTTTCAAGGGCATTTTCAGGAGACGTCCTTCTGCACCAAAATACTCGGAAACATGGAACATAGAGCAAGTTTTAGAATATATTGAAAACCAAGATAACTTAGAAAATCTAAACCTAAAAATTATATCGGAGATTGCTACAACAACTGCTA
The DNA here is from genome assembly GCA_963854355.1 of Epinotia brunnichana. Classification (NCBI taxonomy): domain Eukaryota; kingdom Metazoa; phylum Arthropoda; class Insecta; order Lepidoptera; family Tortricidae; genus Epinotia; species Epinotia brunnichana. The sequence goes on along the minus strand of OY977936.1, from coordinate 19,077,752 downwards.
GTTCTGATTACAGCCCATAGATTACAAACAATAGCTTTAATTAATATTGATGAGATCATTACGAGTTCATCCGGGCTACAAATTAAAATTCCTGATAGGATAAAGACATCAAAGCTTGGAAAAAATCAACCCTTACTCGTGATTCCGTTTTTCAGAAAACGGCCTAAAGTTTGTGTAGCCACTATAATTATTCACTATTTAAAAATAACAGAATCAATTAGAGCAGAAAATAAGAGACTATTTCTAGCCTCAGTAAAACCTCACAAACCAGTTAGTCCTCAGACAATTGGTCATTGGATCAAATCTCTACTCAGTAAAGCCGGTATTGATACCGACAAATTTAGTGCATACAGCACTAAACATGCCTCTGTGTCTACTGCTTATAGAAAAGGAATAGATATTGATACAATTAGGAGAACAGCAGGATGGACGGAAGGGTCAAAAACATTCGCTCGATTCTATAACAGACCTTTAACAGAACCAAATGATAGGTTCGCTATTAGTATTCTAACTAAAGATGTTTAAGTGTTATATAATTATATGCACATAACTTATATTTTTGTTATTGAATTAAAATCTAATTGTTATGATTATGAATGATAAATAAATATAAAGAACTATGTCAAAGTAGCAAATATTTGTATCATTTCAATGTTAAAGAATACAAATATATTTTTTAAACAGGGCTCTATCACAGGCTCTAAAAATCTACATGTTACCTATCATCGAGAACGAGACGCGCAGTATAATTGTTCGATCAAACGAGCCCGCCGAAGGCGGGCGATGTTCGATCGAAATTATACGAAGCGTCTCGTTCGAAGATGATCACTTCCCACCCATAAAAGGGGAAGTTACATCTCAAATTAATATCGTACCTCAAAGTGAATCCCATCCCCGTAATCATCTTACACGAATCTGTGATATCGCTTAGTTAATACTCTGAAATATATGGCGACCGATAGAGGAGCGCGGGAGTCGATGGCACGGGGCGCGGGAATATTTTCAAATTTAAATCTCTAAACGTTGTGGAGTTAAAACATACTTAACAGTACTACATGTTACCTATCATCTTCGAACGAGACGCTTCGTATAATTTCGATCGAACATCGCCCGCCTTCGGCGGGCTCGTTTGATCGAACAAATCTAAGGCTCGACAAATCGAACAAATTTAAACCCACCTCTAATATTTTACTAATCGCCGGCACAAGTGACATTGGCCGGTATGATTTTGCGTCAGCTCGGTTACCTTTGCCTTTGAACAGTGGGCTTATCTTTACTTTTTTAAGAGCAGCGGGGTAGGTTCCCTGTCGAATACTCGCGCTGCACATGCAAGACATAGTCGAAGCTAACGGCACTGCAACGGATTTTTCTCAAAAATGGCCCGCAAAGTGAACATAACTCGCTACATATTGGAAGGTAAAGTGTATAGTTTAAGGCCAGATCAAAATTAAAAAATAAAAAACATTGCAGGCCGCCTGGAATGTTACATATGAATTCCTTTATTTGTCGAGTACCAAACTTTTTAAAAAGTAGTAACTGGCATATGAAAGGCGGCACAGGTCGTATTCAGCCAAATCAAGTCGTATTTTTCAGTTGCAAACGCGACATTTTTGTATGTGTCATAAAAATATTGCGTTTTTCGGTTGAAAAATGCACTTGCAATTCTATTTAAAAAAATATTATGACGTTTAATTTTATGTAATTTGTAGTATCCTCAATTTGTATTTAATAATAAAATAACGCTTGATTTCAATTTAGTCTTTTTTATTCCCCCATTTTTGAGAAAAGCACTATATTAGCCTCAGCCGGAATGGCAATTGCAGGCTTCGTATTATAATTAAACGGACTCGCAAGCTCGTCCGTTTAAACAAAATACTCGGCCTGCAATTGCCTCCTTCCCGGCCACGGCAATAATGTACTATTAATAGGGTTGCCGATAGACCGTAATAGTCGGTGCTACTTTTGGACGCGATATGATACTTCAAAATTTTAATAATTTCGTTGGGTGTGAACGGTAGCAGCCTCAGGGATACGTCGCTCGCTCCCGATCCGGCCGCGAGCGCAGCGCAGGCGAGCGACCGGTTGGCCGCCGGGGCGCCGCACTTGCTCGCCGCATCTATAAATTCTGAGTTCAATGTGTTTAATAGGTCTTTCTTGGTAGGATAAGGTGCCCCGTTGGAGTTTTTTATTCGATCCGTAAAGTCAATACGATCACGCGAACCCCGACCTAACTCCGTGTTAACGACCGACCTAACTCCGTGTTAACGACCTTCCACATTCGTTTTGACTTATTAGGGTCATTACGAATCTGGTCGGAATAGAACTGAGTGCACTTATCCTTCAATAGCCGGTCGTATCTTATAGTCAATTCCTTGACGAACTCAGATAAGTCGGAGTTACTCGGATGGCTGCGTTTTAGATGGACAGAGTCGTATAACAAATATTTTAAATTTTAAATTTCTTCGTCAATCCAGTTATTTGTGTGAGACGGTATAGGCTGTTTTTTTAATGGGAAGCAAATATCAAATTTGCTTACTAAAGTTCGAATAAGTGACTCTGCCAACGCATTACAGTCGTAATTCGATTTTTTTATAAGATCGTTCCAGTCCACTGACTCAACGGCGGATTTGAAATGGGCTGTGTTCGCTAAATGTAAATGACGTCGACAGACATGCGCGACTGGGCGCGTGTGACTATGCTGGATCGTCAGGCGCGACTGGGCGCGTGTGACTATGCTGGATCGTCAGACGCGGGTGGGCGCGTGTGACTATGCTGGATCGTCACGCGCGGGTGGGCGCGTGTGACTATGCTGGATCGTCACGCGCGGGTGGGCGCGTGTGACTATGCTGGATCGTCACGCGCGGGTGGGCGCGTGTGACTATGCTGGATCGTCACGCGCGGGTGGGCGCGTGTGACTATGCTGGATCGTCACGCGCGGGTGGGCGCGTGTGACTATGCTGGATCGTCACGCGCGGGTGGGCGCGTGTGACTATGCTGGATCGTCACGCGCGGGTGGGCGCGTGTGACTATGCTGGATCGTCACGCGCGGGTGGGCGCGTGTGACTATGCTGGATCGTCACGCGCGGGTGGGCGCGTGTGACTATGCTGGATCGTCAGGCGCGGGTGGGCGCGTGTGACTATGCTGGATCGTCAGGCGCGGGTGGGCGCGTGTGACTATGCTGGATCGTCACGCGCGGGTGGGCGCGTGTGACTATGCTGGATCGTCACGCGCGGGTGGGCGCGTGTGACTATGCTGGATCGTCACGCGCGGGTGGGCGCGTGTGACTATGCTGGATCGTCACGCGCGGGTGGGCGCGTGTGACTATGCTGGATCGTCACGCGCGGGTGGGCGCGTGTGACTATGCTGGATCGTCACGCGCGGGTGGGCGCGTGTGACTATGCTAGATCGTCACGCGCGGGTGGGCGCGTGTGACTATGCTGGATCGTCACGCGCGGGTGGGCGCGTGTGACTATGCTGGATCGTCACGCGCGGGTGGGCGCGTGTGACTATGCTGGATCGTCAGGCGCGGGTGGGCGCGTGTGACTATGCTGGATCGTCACGCGCGGGTGGGCGCGTGTGACTATGCTGGATCGTCACGCGCGGGTGGGCGCGTGTGACTATGCTGGATCGTCACGCGCGGGTGGGCGCGTGTGACTATGCTGGATCGTCACGCGCGGGTGGGCGCGTGTGACTATGCTAGATCGTCACGCGCGGGTGGGCGCGTGTGACTATGCTGGATCGTCACGCGCGGGTGGGCGCGTGTGACTATGCTGGATCGTCACGCGCGGGTGGGCGCGTGTGACTATGCTGGATCGTCACGCGCGGGTGGGCGCGTGTGACTATGCTGGATCGTCACGCGCGACTGGGCGCGTGTGACTATGCTGGATCGTCACGCGCGGGTGGGCGCGTGTGACTATGCTGGATCGTCACGCGCGGGTGGGCGCGTGTGACTATGCTGGATCGTCACGCGCGACTGGGCGCGTGTGACTATGCTGGATCGTCAGGCGCTGGGCGCTGTGGTCGCTGAGGTGGGTGTCCACACTGGTCGTGCCCTCGACGTACTCGATTGGAATATTCGTGTACGCGTGGTCTATAAGGGACACGCTGTCGCCTTCCACCCGAGTTGGAAACTCTACTAATTGTCTAAAGTGGTGCACGACTAAAATATCCATAAGTCGTTTTTTTATCGAGGAATCTTCTAGAAGGTTGATGATTAGGTATGTATATATGGTTTTTGTATGAGGGTGAACATCCCAGTGCTCGACACTGGCCCATTTCATTGACACTATATCTTTAACTTTCAGAGCAACAATTGAAGTGAACATTATATGTCAACTCTTTAGCACTTTTAAGGTGTCGAGCATAGGGAGTTTTGCCTCACATATATTTGTCTTTGATTTATATTGGAAACTATAGTTTAGTACTAAGATAGCCTGTACAAACACCTTTGTATGACTGTTTGTTTCATAATAAATAAAGTAAAGAAAATTATTTATGAGCTGGATATTAAGAGAACAATATGTACCTCAATGCAGCTTCCGTTCCTTGGAGCTCCATGATCTTGGCCGTGCACTGCGCCACCGTGACTTTCAGGTGTTCCATCTCAGCCAGAAGCCTTTCTTTCTCTGCCTGGTGCTCTAGGGCCGCTTTCTGGAGTTTAGCATCAGACAGCTGGGACTCCAGGGCCATTTGATGGCCCATCTTATCCACCTGGAAATTAAATAAGTTTCTGTCAAAAAATTAATTAGTTGGTACAAGCTTTTATTGCCGACTGTACTTTTCTGTATACCGTCATCAACTACTTGAGACGATTTAAACGAGCCTAAGCTCAACGGGGTTACATCGGTTAAGTATTGAATTCCCATGGTCATCATCAGATCAGCTTGATGGTACCATAATATTGAATTGTCAAAATTTCAGCTCAATCGGTTGAAGGTATATACTTTAAAACAGGGATTGTAACCGGTTTCTTTCAAAAACCTCGAAATAACCACATATTTCGAACTATTTTATACTTCATATGTAGGACTCAGTTGTGTTTTGAGGTAACGAGTGCGTATTATTAGATTGCCCAATTAGAAAATGAAATAATTAACAAAGAACGAAAAAAAACCGGTTAAAGTTCCCATACAAAAAATAACCGGTTACAATCCCTGCTTTAAAATTGAGTTGCAAGATTCCACCCGAACATACATAGTTACATAGTTAGGTACCAAGTGGCGGCGCGTGAAAATTTTCGATGGGCAACCCAGAACAAAAAAAGTTATGAAAGAGTTTAGAGTATATAACTACAGGCTTGCCTAAAAAATAAATTTTAGGCAAGCCGGTGGGAAACAGCTTGTGTGGGCGGCGCCACTGTTAGGTACATACATTGCAAGTTTTAGAAAGCTTGTTAAATAAGGAATGTTATGTTACCTTAGTTTTTAGAATGATAACTTTGCATCTACTGGGGTTACTATACTACCCCGCTTGCGCGGAAGTTCATATGTAAGTGGGCATTGCTAGTTTCTGCTTTTTCAGTTCGAGGTAACTATAAACAAAAAGACGGGACTCTAAACGGGATTAGAACAAAAAGGGGCACTAAAATGGATATTTCTTGGAATACTAGATTACACAAATCTTGAAATCACGAAAAAGAAGTAGATTTATATTTTTTTCTACTCGTGTACCGTTATCTGTCATTTATATAGGCTGTAGCTCAAATATAATGACACCACTAATAAGTCGTCGAAAAACTCTATGCTCTATGGCCCAAAAACGCATTGTTTGGCGTACTTTTTTGGTTCATACATTATGCATAAAAGCACTGTTAAACTTTTTTAAATCGGCCGCTATATTGCAGTGGTGCCCAGTCCTCAGAAACTCCCATACAAAGAGCAAAATGTATGCCGCGAGAGCGGGTTTTGCCAACCTACTAGACAAATATATTGGTTGGCGACACTCATGCGTTGTCAAATTGACAATATATATCTTTCTTTTTTATATTTGACTTCCTTTCCTTCAAAGACTTCAAATTCTAACGTCTGTCATCGTGTTTTCTCCATGTTTTAGTGAAAATTATATTTATAAATTCAGGATTTCTGAAAGTTTCATGGCGATCGGGGAGATGAATTGAGCAAAAAACTCCCCTGCTCGCGCTAGCGCGTGTATACGTAATATTTTTGAGAAAGAGACTTGTGCTTGGTGACTCAGAAATTGTCGGTAAAACTAGACGCTGTGAAATGTGTGGCGTCCGAGAAAGCCTCAGGGGAGGTTTCTTTGCCAGTTTTCCCAAAGATGATCTCCGGTAAGTCTAAAACATAACCTAGCTACAGCGCTACAGGTACACATTTACCGGTAGATTTTTTCAGTTGACGTTTTTAGGGTTCCGTAGTCAACAAGGAACCCTTAAAGTTTCGCCATGTCCGTCTGTCCATCTGTCCGTCAGTCCGTCTGTGGCTGAGCTATGGTGTCATTTGTAATTTATTTACTTACTTCCTTAAAGACTAACATACATATATTATCAATATAAACTAAAAATTAAATAATAACTATGAAAACACTGTCACACTTCCTTGTCAAATTATTGATGGTTGAATTTGCTGAATGAAAACATGATTCATGAACAATTTTTTAAGTCTCTCAATGTATTTCAGTTACGCCTGCTGTGAACTTGATTGTTCCCATGGAGTCTCAACTTGTGCCTTCAAGATCAGTGCTTAAAAATATGAATGGTAATAAGAATTTTTAAGTATCATTTGCGCTTGTGATTCTGTATGGTCTGTGTCACCCCGCTGGAAAATAGTTTTGGGTACTATGTCAGTGATTAGTGTGAAGTGGACGTGACTTTAACATGTCGTAGCAATGTGTGTAACCCAACATTGAACAACGCTCTTGCCCGCGCTGAAAAGCCGACAGGCCGAGAACAGGCGCACAGTGCTAAATGCGCTGGCTGGCACCTCGATCACTCATGAACTCATGATTTAGATCCGAGTATTCACACACACACACATCTCGTGCAATATTCGAATTCGGTAAAGAGGTAAGTTTGAATCCCAGACAAGGAGATAGAATACCTGTTTTCTCGGAAATCATCACCAAAGGAACATGTATTTGTGGTTTTATGTGCCTGTTTTCAGATGTCCACTGTTCGTCTTCATGTTCTTCCGTCCGTCTGTCTACGACCGTCCGCATTGTTTTTAGTACGCATTGGCAACCCTTTATTGATTTGTGGTTTTTTTTACTTTGACGGTGGCAAACAGGCATACAATCTGCGTGATGATAAGCAGACACCGCAGCCTATGGACGCTTACTATTCCAGAAGAATCTTAAATGCATTGGCAACCCTTTCTTGATTTGTTTTTTTTTTTTACTTTGACGGTGGCAAACAGGCTACGATCTGCGTGATGTTAAGCGGACACCGTAGCCTATGGACGCTTACTATTCCAGAAGAATCTTAAACGCATTGGCAACCCTTTATTGATTTGTTTTTTTTTTAACTTCAACGGTGGCAAACAGGCAAACGATCTGCGTGATGGTAAGCAGACACCGCAGCCTATGGATGCCTACGATTCCAGAAGAATCAGAAATTCATTGGCAACCCTTTATTGATTTGTGTTTATTAGGGTTCCGTACTCAAAGAGTAAAACGGGACCCTATTACTAATTTTTACTAAGACTCCGCTGCCCGTCCGTCCGTCCGTCCATCCGTCCGTCCATCCGTCTGTCTGTCACTAGGCTGTATCTCACTGATACCGTGATAGTTCCAGTTGAAATTTTCACAGATGATGTATTTCTGTTGCCGCTATAACAACCAATACTAAAAACAAAATAAAATAAATATTTTTATTGATAATGGTACGGAACCCTTCGTGCGCGAGTGCTACTCGCACTTGGCCAATTTTTTATTTTAACTTCGACGCCCACAAACAGGCATACGATCTGCGTGATGTTAAGCAGACGCTGTAGCCTGTGGACGCTTACTATTCCAGAAGAATCTTAAACGCATTGGCAACCCTTTATTGATTTATGTTTTTTTTTAACTTCGATGGTGTCAAACAGGCATACAATCTGCGTGATGGTAAGCGGACAGCGCAGCCTATGCGGACGCTTACTATTCCAGAAGAATCTTAAACGCATTGGCAACCCTTTATTGATTTGTGTTTTTTTAACTTCGACGGTGGCAAATAGGCATACAATCTGCGTGATGGTAAGCAGACACCGCAGCCTATGGATGCCTACGATTCCCGAAGAATTAGAAATTCATTGGCAACCCTTTATTGATCTGAGGATTCGTTGTGTTGATGCATAGACACAAACGCGGCTCCCTCACCCGGGATCTCTGGCGACCTTACTCACCCAGGAACACAACACCACAGAGCAAGGTTATTCTGGTTGCTTTGTTCTATAAGGTGGTAGGTACTTCCACAGTTGTGCTGGTCTAAATACTCTAAATGTGAGCGAAATGACATTCCGCTGTGTTAGATTTAGATAAGAGTAATGTGAAGGTAGACCTCTTTTAAATCCTTACGTTTGAATTAAGTGTATGGCCACTTTATCAGGACTTTATTCTACAATACATTACAAGAATCAGTAATATTAATATTTTGTTTAACGCTTATAAATACCATTATCAATATTGTTAGACACAGGACTATATTACTTATTATTATAACGTAACTCTATACTATAATATTACAAAGGTGTAATGTGTGTCGCTTTACTACTTTGTATGTAGCGGGTAATCTCCGGAACTACTCATCCGATTATAAAGATTCTTTCACCAATATATAGAGAAGACCTTTGGAATGGACGCATTATCTTTTATCCCGTGGCTTCGCTTGCGTTCTGTGTACCACGAGAATCTAAAATATAAGTTTATCTGGGAACATCTCTTGGGCTTTTGTTTTTTTTTTCAGATGGGTCTATGCGGTTTTGGCTGGTGGCAGCAAAAAACTGACAGAACATGTTGGTACCTACTCTTAAATGTAAGAAACGAACACTCGATCACGATACAGGTGTGTACCTACATCTTTTAATTTTGCTTGTGTCTTGCACCTGTGTGTACTTTTTCTAGCTAACTTAAGGGCAGCAGGGATTTTCACTAGATCAAATACAGATTTATCTACTAACTAGGCAATCACTGGGGTGATAGTATGGGTCCTGTAGGACATTATAGGCCAGTCATATTTGACCAGAAAAATCGAAAAATCGCAATCTAACGGCTAGTTCTGCTTTTTGAATATGTTGTTAGGACCACTACCAGTCCCGTATATCCAAGTTTGCAGCTTCAAAAACCTGTGCTAACTTTGCGGCACTCGAAAAACCACGAAATTTTCGCACTTTTTTTGGTATTGTCAATATAAGTCCTAAACTCTGCGGTCTTTAAATAAAGATTTACTTTCGGCTGATATGATGATGATGATGATGAGATTTTATTTCCGCTATCCTAAGGTTGTCAGGAAGAGATCACTCTGTAACGAGAAGACCGCCTGTGGTTCGCCTCTAATTATGTTGATTATGTTCTAACGAGTTGATTTTTTGGTTTTGTTCACAGATTGCGATATGAAAAGGAATGAAATCTAAAAGGAGATTTACCAGACAAGTGCTATAAGTCTAAAAATTCGCAACGGTTAGGGGAATAAAATCTAATGCGCAAACGCAAAACACACGGCGGACCCATCCGGCTACTGAGCGGGCCGGGTCAGGAGTACGGCGCGCGGCGGCGGCGCGTGGCGGGCCTATTCGTCTAGCTCTCTATGAACAACATCGCTCAAGCGGCCGAGCGAGTAACAAGCGGGCGGGGCGGGCGGCGTCGTCGTTTCATTGGTCGCGTTATACCTGTGTTATGCTTCAAGCAGAAATGTATTTAACGAATCTATTTACACACTTAACTAATGAAACGTCGTCGCCTAAGAATTATTGTGTATAATATTTATCGCCGAAATGGTTATGCGTAAGACAATATTTCGGCGAAAAATACGACCTTATTACCTATAATATAATCAGGACAATAGTGTTCTGATAATAATATTAATGTTGTTTGGACTAACAGTTCATTATTTCTCTCAGATAGTTATTACTAGTTATTACTAGTTTTTTTTTCATTTTGAACTGATAATGAATGGTAGGAGATAACAAAGGAGACAATAAGCATTGTCGTAAAGATAAGCTGTTTATGGCATTGAGGTAATATGTACTAACGTACTAGAGAAGACAACCCGAACATTATTTGTGCGCCAGCCGGCAAGGCGGGGGGTATGCGGGGGGAGGGTAGCTTGTCATAGAACTGACTGAGACGGTGCGGCCCATGGACCGCAACGCGTAGCGCAAACTTCTTGTTCGGTGTGTCTTCTCTAGTATGTTAGAACATTATACCTCAATGGTTTATGGTCATTCGGACATCTTAAAACCAACTCGCTATACTCTATTCTATTGCATGGGTAGCAGTAGACTTGGCCAGACGTGTTATATGTATATGTCACCGTTAGATTGTGAACGCCGTCAGTTTATAATCTTACTCGCAATATTATAAACTGTCGATAAATTGTGAACTGTCAAAACAACTATCAATGTCGAATCGTCAAATTGTGAACTGAGATCCAATCAACTTGCTACGGAACGTACACAAATACTAGGTTGGTTAGGTTAGTTAGGTATCTTCAGTTGCCCGAAGGGCAAACCGCCCAGAAATAGGAGCCCCACGCAGCGTAAACGCCTGTAAGTATCTTTTGATTGCGTTGGCTTAGAAGTTTGATTTTTGCACAGCTCCAAGGGACAGTAGACTTAAGTATTTGATATAAGTTTCAGCTTGATACCTCCACGCGTTCCTGACAAAAAGGGTCTTGACAGACGAACGGATGGATAACAAAGTGATAAACTAAAAAATATGGACATTAATTAATGCAAGGATTAAATAGGGTAACAGTGAAGTTGCAAAGAAAAATATTTATTGGAATATTATATTTTGTTTGCAGTCGGGGAACCTATACACTTTAGGTTTTGTATGTAATAGGTCCCTACAACTTAGCTGCAAACAAAATATAGGTAATATTCCAAAAAGAGATAGTGTCAAGGTACTTATATATAAGTTTACATAATTGAAACAATATCAGCGCGCAGTGGGGCTCCGTCGATACTACCGGATGACGAAATGAATGGAATAAAATTGCTGGATAAAAAAACTATCATGTTCTGACGTAGGTACGTGGAAGCTGATGCAAGTGGAATACTTTGTTCAACCAATCAGCACACGGTGTGCGGTCCGCGTCGTGCCAATTTGATTCAGTTCACAATTTGACGATTTCACATTGATATATTAAACATTTACCGAAAAATTATGTTGTTAATTTTTCGACAGTTTATAATATCGCGAGTAAGATTATAAACTGACGGTGTTCATAATCTGACGGTAACATCTACAGGTAGGAGGGTTTAGGCCTCTCTTTCTAGTATTTGAAATCATGTTTGGCCTAATCCATAATATGTTATTGTTGCCGTAATCGAATTAGATGGCATCTACGACTCGCCATCAAGTCGACGACTTTTCGCTCTGAGGGTACGCTACGAAGAAACCTAGGTAGGGTCGCTTCGCCGGTTAGCGACCACTTAGCCGAGTTGCTCACTTTAGATTAGTAAATGTATACCTGATTTTTAAATTTACACGCATAATACTAATAGATGGTATTCGGATAGGCCCTGAGTATAGTAAAGTTTTGAAACTAATAATAAAATATAGCACTTTAATCCATAGATTAGGAAAACATATAGGAAATGTTTCAAAATGGCGAATTCGCTAGATACTCTAGATAGCGACTGCTTTAGTCGGTTTGCGACCACCCTGTTAGCTAGTTGGCGACCACCCTTGCAAAAGTTGCAAATAGTTAGTGTTTAAGTAGTTAAAAAAATGATTCATCATCATCATATCAGTCGAAAGACGTCCACTGTTGGACATCGGCCTCCCCCAAAGAGTGCCACAATGACCGGTTCTGGCGCTGTTTTTTTACCTAGTCGTCAACCACTCTTTAAGAGTTTATCTTGTTTAATTATGGAGATGCTATGGCCACCTTCCATCTATAAATAAAAATAAAAATAAATAAATATTGTTTATTAAAAGAAAACCTTTTTACAATACAGTTTATCCTGCGGCCCCACACTAGGCTATGCCTGACACGTGGTGGCCAGATTCGGTTTCAACATTAGTCATGTTAGCTACAAAAGTTACTTAAAATTATTATGAACAAATAAACAATAATTTTTATATGCGCGCGTTTGTGTGTGTGTATGTGTGTGTGTGTGTGTGTGTGTGTGTGTGTGTGTGTGTGTGTGTGTGTGTGTGTGTGTGTGTGTTTGTGTGTGTGTGTGTGTGTGTGTGTGTGTGTGTGTGTGTGTGTGTGTGTGTGTGTGTGTGTGTGTGTGTGTGTGTGTGTGTGTGTGTGTGTGTGTGTGTGTGTGTGTGTGTGTGTGTGTGTGTGTGTGTGTGTGTGTGTGTGTGTGTGTGTGTGTGTGTGTGTGTGTGTGTGTGTGTGTGTGTGTCTTTAACTGAGTTTAATTGAGTGATATGTATGCAAGGCTACAGGGTTGAGTATTATCAAAACAACCACTTATCTTACGACCTCTAACAGTTTTTCCGTCTCAAAATAGCTAAGACCCTTTAGCCATCTTACAATTTTGGATTTTGCTTCGCGTGGAGTACTATCCGATATCATGCAGGCCTTTACCACTTTATTATAAATAAAAGGGTGCAAGAAATTTGGAAGACGTCTGGCATGTGTGGTTTTTACGCGTGGAACCGGTATTTTAAAAACTCGTCTACGGAATAGGGTGGTATAATCTTCAGACTGTACCGTATCTTTATGCACGTGAGTAGCAACTCGTAGGATCATTAGTTGCCTCACGCTTAGGACGTCCGAGGCCTTATAGAGAGCGATCGTTGGGAATAGCCGGGGTTTCCTGAGCATAACCTTAAGGACAAACCGTTGGGCTCTCTCGAGAGGCAGGAGCGCAGAGCTGGAGGCGCCGCCCCACACCCCAATGCAGTATGAGAGTATCGACTCGCACATCGAGGTATAAACAAGCTTTAAAATGTCCATTGCAGCAGAATTTCTCAGTAGCTTCATTAAAAACACAATCTTTCTGACTCTAGCAGACATAACCTCGATGTGTTTTTTAAAATTGAGATTTTCATCTAAAGTGATACCCAGGTACTTTACAGTGGTGCAGTTATTAACCACCTTGCACTCTCCGTTCACTGAGTTAGATGAAATGGGCGCAGTGCGATCACAAAGCCTGATGTCTGGGCGTGAGCTGGGAGCAGATGCAGCAGTTTTGTGAAAACATAAGTATTTTGTTTTTAAGATGTTTAGGGAAAGTAAGTTGTTAGCCAGCCATTCCGCGATCACCGATAAGCCACTCTCTGCTACAGCGAAGCATCGCTCCCAGGAAGAGTCATGGAATACCAAAGCGGTGTCGTCTGCATAGCAGATAATCTCTGCCTGCTTGATAGGGAGAGACATCATGTCATTGAGGTAAATTAAGAACAGGGTTGGGCCGAGGATGCTTCCCTGAGGTACACCAAGGGATATCGGTACTGTATCACTGACTAAGGCGCCCAATCTTACGCACTGTTTCCGGTTTGTAAGATAGCTTTTGAACCAGTTCCATGGAATGCCTCGAATACCCAGTAGTTCGAGCTTTCTTAGCAATATAGGTATGGAAACAGTGTCGAACGCCTTAGCCAGGTCCAAGAAGATTCCCACGCAGGCTTCTCCTCGGTCAAGGTAGGAAGACACAAGTTTAACTAACAGGGTGGCAGCTTGTTCAGTAGACCGACTCCTCCGAAAACCAAACTGTTTTGGTGAAAGAAGGTTTCCTGCTTCGAGAAAATGGACTAATTGGTTGTTTATAATCTTTTCCAGAATTTTAGAAAGATTGCTTAACAAAGAGATTGGACGATAGTTTCCAGGGCAGTTCTTAGCACCTCCCTTGTGAATAGGGACTACGGCTGCTACTTTCCAGCACTCCGGAAAAGAACCCGATGATATACTAAGATTAAAAATATAAACAAGCGGCTTGACAATATAATGTTTTAAATATTTAAGGATGCGGGTGTTTATTTCGTCTAGTCCGGAAGCGCTCTCCAGTTTTAAGTTGAGGATGATTTCTTCCACTTCTTTTTCGTCGGTAGGACTTAAAAACATTGACGTAGGGGGAGAATTCGTTAGTGTGACTTTTGATGACAGTGAGGCCTCGGTTTCATTTTTATGGGACAGGATATAGTCTGCCAGCTTTTTGCCAACTGATGAGAAATACTGATTGGTATAGTTCATAGAGCAAGAAGAGTTAGGCTTGATGGAGGCTAGTTCGTGGGGTGTATGTCTGTCCTTGTTGAGGTGAGTAATATCTTTAATAGTTTCCCACAGTTTCCTAGGGTTATCCTTGTTATCATTAAGACGTTTCCGATCGTACTCATCCTTTATTGTCCTTAAAATACTAACGTAGAAATTGCTGTATCTAGTATAAGTAATCCTAGCGGTTTCATTTTGAGGGTTTTTACGGGATTTAAGATGCAGCATATCTCTAACTCTGGAGCATTTAATTAAGCCTGGAGTCATCCAGGGTTTTAAGATTCGTTTAGAGTTACTAACTACTGTACGTATTGTATGTTTAGAGATAATATTTGTGAGCATAGAGGTAAAAGTGTCTGCGGCTTCGGTAGCAGATGTTTTACTAGTGACCGCCTGCCAGTCTTCGCCTTCAAGTTCTGCTCTCATAGCCTCAAAGTTCTGTTTGATAACGGTTCTGGATGGTTTCGGGGGTTTAGATTTATTTGGGGGGGTAATACCAATCATAACTAAATCGTGGTCGGTAATATCAGAAACACAGACAACCGACGCCATATCCTTCACTGCCCTCACAAAAAAGTGATCGAGGCAGTTGTTCTTCCTCGTTGGTTTATCAATTGCAGACATAAATTCGAGACTAGCGAACATACATAAGTACTCGGATGCATGTGGATCAGAACATGACGAGTTGATGTTAATGTTAATATCGCCCGTGATGATAAAACAGTCATGGCAAAGTGAGTTGCTTTTGATAAATGATTCTAATGAGTTTACAAATGGGGTAGGATTAATAAAAGAAGGAGAACGGTATAAACCCAGCAGAGAAAAATGCCCTGGCACGCATATAAAAAGACTATCTGAATCCTGGATAAGTGGTTCTGTGACAGTGGCATTTAAGTCATTCCTTACATATGCAACTACTCCGCTAGCCTGATTGTGAGATCTTACTGTGCGATAAGGGGTGTAGCCCTCGAGCTGCCCGATCACCGAACCGTCCCTCAACCAACATTCTGTCAGAAGAACAACGTCAAAATCAATCTGTAGCCGGCTGTAGGTCACAAGAAATTGGTTAAAATTATTTTGAAGTGATCTAATATTAAATGTAAGAACTTTAATTGAATAGTTATGTTTTATTATTTTACAACAGTGTTCTGCAGATTCAGCAACTTGACAGTTTACCGAAAAAGATTTGTCGAGTTCATTTGCTAAGTCTAGTCCGGCCATGGCTTAATAAAACACTGTCTGAATGCGAAACTCCGGAGGTGTTGCTGCGGCAAATAGATTTGATAATAAAAAACGTAGCCAATTGTTTTAAGTATGTGTGTGATATGTGCAGTGCGAGTGTTAGTTAGTGTGTGTATAGGTGAGTATGTACAAATTTGGAGTATAATTAGCATGCTAATAACAAAAGAAAGGAGCTGATAGTACAAACAATTTGATAAATTATTTAAAACTGTAGGAAACTTGTGACTTGAAAAGAGTTTGTTGCGAGAGTATGTGCTATTTTTCTGGTTGGACTGCATACCCTTCAGGCGTGCCCATTCCTGGAGAGTCCCCGGGGTCCCCTTCGTTTCCGATACCGGCGGCTGAGTTGGTAGGTACCCCCGCAACACGATCCAGGTCCAGATGATTACGGATGAGAATAGCAGGCGCACCGTCGTACTTCCTGACATACACCGAACCTGATGACGTCCAGCAGTGTTTGAATTTGGCGGCCGACGCTCTTTGTCTTGCGGCACGAAAAAGCTGCCGGTTGTCTCTAGTCAACCGCTCGTTTACGTAAATCCTTTGATAGTTCTTGCCATTCTGTACGAGGTCCTCCGATGTGACGTTGCGTCTACTTTTCGCTGCTTTGAGAAACATGTCACGCGTCGCACGTCGGACAAAGCGAACTGCTATTGGTCGAGGCAGGGCGCGGTGATTAACTCCATATTGATGGATATTGATCCGAGGTTACGGCTGAAACCACCCGGGGACCCGCTCTCCACACCGCATCTACGTCGTTATGGGAGATAGTGACACCAAATTTTGCAGCAGCAGTTAAAGTAATGTGGACAGGATTTTCCCCTGAACTTTCAGGGCACCCGGCGATCTCGATATCGTTTCTCAACGCCGCTTGCTCCTGTTTGTTTAATTGTTCCTGAAGCCTAGTAACCGTCTCTTGAAGTACAGCAGTCTGTACCTGCTTCTCTTCAAGTGTTTTTACTCTCGATTCAGTGTCCATTATTTTATTCGTCACAATATCCAGGCGTTCGGTAAATTGCGCGAAAGAGTTCAGCACCTCTGTAATTTGTGACTTAATTGTGGACATCTCGCTGCGCAGGGACCTGATTTCTGAAGTTAAAACTGCAATTTCAGTCGCGGGCTTCCTTTCCGTGTCTGGAGCATCGGGATTGATAGTAGCTGGTCCAGAGACTGGCTGTGCTTTTTTATTACGTAAGGTAACATTGTCAGACAGCTGTTGTGCCCGACTTACGTCTGAGGTTGGGTTTGTTCGCATGCATCTTTATCTTCAGACTAATTTTGTGGTACCATAGGATGGCATTGCCATCCGACTTACACTTACTAAATTAGAACTTGGAACTTGACTTGGAATATTTGACCCGCACATACTAATGCTAACGATCAAACGAACTAACAAGTATTATTAAGCTTGTAAAAATAACCAGATCAAAATTCATCTGGCAGATACTTGGATATACCTCGTGCTGACCAGACGCTAGAAATTTATTAAATTGTATTTAGCATATGTGACATTTTAGTAAATAAATCCTTGTTGTATCAGTGATAATGTAAGTGGTGGTGATTATGCCGGTTACGCGACCAGGTTCAGGCTGGCTTCACACAACGGAACTCAGTCACGGAATCATAATCTGAATCCTCAAGAGCAAATAAAACGTCACACTTTATGCAGAATCTCTACAAAAACCTCCTTTTTTTTCAAAGTTTAAAGTGTTTATTGCCAGGACATAGTTATAAAACAGATCTGACTGTAATAAGGTATAAAGTACTTTACTTATGTTAGTACTTATGTTGGACCAGCATTGGGCATGCAATATTCATGTCATGCTCCCCGGCAACCCCACTTTCGATTTCGGGATTTCTGAGTATGTGAAAAAATTGTACCAAAATTGTACCGAATTAGTACTTACTTGAAAAAAATTGTACTTCAATAGTTTCGAGAGTACAATTATTTTAAATAAGGGTTGCTGGGGAGCATCTCTCCTGCAACCCCAATCTTAAAAAGAAGTAATTTCGCGTAGAATCTAAAAAAATTGTACTCTCGTTTTTCCTGTTGAACGAGATAGCTAGGCTAGTTAAATTACCAAACTTGCGCCAGAAAGTGAACACCTGCGTGACACAGCAATACGGAAAACACATGTACTCCATATTTTGCTAATATTTTTCATCAGGCGCAAAAAATTTAAAAATAATAAGTAAAACTACGAGTACCTGGCCATAAACTGACTCATTCAACGTTAAAAACCAATGAGTACAATATTTCCAGCCTAATGCATGCTACTGGTGGCAGTCATATGCTACTTGTAAAGTTTTTGTTGGTTAGGCTGAGTTCCTCCGGCCCGGCAAACTAAGATAAACTTTTCGGCATCGACGGCGCTTTCAGAACGCTGGCTGCTGGCTGGCTGGTCGAATGAGGCATTTGCCCAAATGTTACAGCAGTCTATTGCTGTGCAATGCAATGATTTTTTGCGCCTTATGAAAAATATTTGCAAAATATGGAATAATACATGTGTTTTTCGTATTGCCGTGTAACGCAGGCGTTCGCTTTCTGGCGCAGGTGATTTAACTAGCCTAGCTATCTCGTTCAACGGTAAACACGAGAATACAACTTTTTTTGGGCCTTATTTTACACAAAAAACTTAGATTCTACGTGAAATTCCTTCTTTTTAAGATTGGGTTTCCTGGAGAGATGCTCCCCAGCAACCCCAATTTAAAATAATTGTACTCTCGAAACTATTGAGGTGCAATTTTTTTTAAGTAAGTACTAATTCGGTACAATTTTGGTACAATTTTTTCACATGCACAGAAATCCCGAAATCGAAAGTGGGGTTGCCGGGGAGCATGACATGAATATTTTAAATAATTTAATAACTAAAATACAATCTTTCTCTTGAGTGGACCAGATTCTGTTTTCTGTGCATGATCTCAGACTGTGTGAGCCCAGCCTCGACGAACACCTGACAAGGTGGTTATTTTTAAAATTAAAGATATTGCGTATCTTTATTAAATATCTCTTTCTACTATGAAAACGATATAATATCCTTGCAGTTCAGGTCGTCTAAATCGAAGTGGTCGCAAAGTTCAGGTCGTCTCAATCGAAGTGGTCGCAAATCAGCGTACTGAATTAGGTTTCAGTGTATTCGGAGGGGCTACCGCGAAACGAACACAAGCTTTGTTTGTGTATCTCCCTCTCAGTCGCACTTGTAAGTTCGAGCGACAGAAAGATGTTCGTTTTTCTTTCGCGGTAGGCCCTCTGGCAGTTTAAAATTATGCTTTACCTATTTGGCAATCTTAATGTATAATCTGAAGGAATAAATAAGGGTTGCACCTTAACTCTATATTGTTTCATTTATAAGGGACAAATACGACAACGCAAATCCAAAAATAGAAATGCTTTTAGCAATCATTATTGGTTCTTGAAATCACTATTATCGGTTCTTGAAATCACTATAATCGGTTCTTGACATCACTATTATCGGTTCTTGAAATTACTATTACCGGTTTTTGCAGCACTAAATTTGGTAAATTAAGCGTATTATACACCTATCCATCTGTCACAACCAGCTGCCTAAAAGTGAATGAATTGAATGTGTTTTGTCTCTTTCCATCTTGTAGGTGTATAATGGCCCTTATGAGTAGATATAGCAACATTCGATATTTCTTATGTTGGTAAGATGTATACCCGATCGAGCTTTCAGTGAGGTGAAGTACTATGAAGTTCCGTCTCTTAAACGTAGTGGTTATATTCTCTTTGGTGGTGCCAACTTCATAAACAAATATTTCGAAATAAAAGTTTTTATTTACGATTTAACATTTGTATATTATACATTATTTACTACAATAATAATAAATCATCATCTATTGTGTGTTAAATTACATGTTTTATAAATTCTTTATTTACGAAAATAAAGTTCGAATTCGGTCCGGGTCCGGATTAGGTTTGGTTCGGATGGCAAATGCAAACAAATTAAAAACAAAACAAACCATAAACAAGAAGTGTCACATTTCCGATTTCCCACCAAAATATATACAGTTCAAATCAAAATGAAAAGATGAAAGATGATAAACTGTTAGTCCTAGAATATTAAGATTGTATTCGTGTTTGTGAAGATAAAAGTGTACGTTCCTTTTAAAATGGTCGAAGCAATTAATAACTGCACTCCTGAAGAAATTGCGTGAGTAGCAAAAGTACGAATAGAAAACTTGCTGCCCGAAAAGGCTAACTAATTTGTAGTCTGCTATTTATTTAAAATTTGTCGTAGAAAAAATATTGTATGCAACGGTTTATAACTGGTCTAAAAACGCTCGTGGCGTCTTTAATTGCGATGCTCGCCAAGGCTCGCATCGCAACTCACGCCAAGGCTCGCATCGCAACTCACGCCACTCGCATTTTAAGACCCTTCTTATAAAACAGTTGCATAAAATACTATTTTTACACTGGTCTAACGAGATATTTATTTCCCTTTGAAGTTTCGACACCGTTTGCACCCGTGATCTCAGTGTAAAATAACCTTATAAAAGTGGAATGTCATCTCGGTCGTATGTGGAGCAGCCCAACTGGGGAAGTACCTGCACCTTACAGAAGACTGCAGCCACAATAGCACCACAGCTTTGTAGTGTTGCTATATTATTGCATGCTATGAAGCATGTGGTGTTGTGTTGCTGGTGGTGGATAAGGTCGCCAGAGCTCCCTAGGGTGCGCTGTGTTGGGAGTGACGGACCTGCATGTCTTTATCTGCCAACACAGCGAATCCTCAAGTCACTAAAGGGTCGGCAACGCGCTTGTGATTCTTCTGGAGTCACAAGTGTCCATAGGCTACGGAACGGTACCAGCTTAACATCAGACTGGCCGTAAGCTTGTTTGCCACCGTCGTTGTATAAAAATAAAATAAAATGTGCATAAAGCGCGAGAGTTTAACATATTCAGTGCCAATTATTATTGTATAGTGATTTTTCTGCTCCCACTGAAAGTTTCGAGCACGCTCGACACAAATCAACTCCCCATACAAACGCAGTTTGGCTTTCATATTAAAACGGCATGCTGGAATAACATAAAACTTTGTATACACAATGGGATCCGCCATAGTCTCTGTTGCTAGAAATCATAACAGTAAAAAAATAGACACAGAAGAAGTTCTTCATAGTAAACTTCTACTCTCTCTATTTTCATTTCTAATCAATCGGATACCGTTTTAAAATGAGAACCAAACTACGATTGTATGGAGGGTCGAGCGTCGTGGGGACTCTTAAAATGTTTTACTGTTATCATCACACTTGCTTATAATAAATGGTGTTATTCCATGCCTGTATACAGAAGGACAATGGGCTACATTGTTCCCGCGGGAGTAATGGTCTTTTACAGCTCCCAAGGGAGTAATGAGTTTGTGTGTGATCTGACTGGTTTAGGCAAATCTCGATGGCCGCGCGCTACAAGAAATCTGTGATTGGTTGAAATATTGAAGATGCGCGGTCCACTCGCACTGATCTGGAAGTGAAGTTGTCAATTTCATAAATTGTTGATTGATGCGCTTGTATGAAACATAGATTTTTCTGTCTTTTGTAAATATTTATTTCCTCGCAAATGTGATGCCTTCGGCGTCGGGCTTCTGATAGGACTCTTGTTTGCAATATTCCACTTACGCCCCTCGTTAAACAATGTACTATACCTGCTGTTCCCTCAGCTGGTACTGCTGCACCACACTCTTGAACTTCTCGCTCATGCTGATGTTGTCGTCGCGCAGCTTGGCGTTCTTCTCATTGTTCTGCTGCAGGAGAGCGGTGATCTCGGTTAGGGTGTTCTGGAACTTGGCCTGCGTTTCTTTACGGCGCTCCTCTTCTTCGCGGATCTTTAGGAGGGACTCTTCCTGTTCAAAATAAATAAAATGGTTTAATATTTGTGTAACCATTAAGATTCCCTTCCCTTATTCCCCCATCCCTTAAGATCTTCAGACTAAATCATCATTCTTGATGTAAATGGTACTTTCTATAGAAGCAATATAAAATAAATAAATAAATATGTGGGGACCACCTCACGCAAATCAACCGAGTCCCAAACTAAGCAAAGCTTGCACTTAGGGTACTAGGCGACGATTTACATACTTAAATGGATAAATAAATACTCATATACAGACATGGCCAGATAATTAAGAACATGTATTTTTTTCTCATACAGTTGCATACAAATATGACTTTTCAAATTTGATGATAATTTAAAATGTGTTTGATTAATATATTATGTAGAAAACATCCATGACTCAGCAACAAAATTCGTGCTAATCATACAAATAAATGCCCTTACTGGGATTCAAAGGACCCAGGACCTCCTGCTTCGTAGGCAGGGTCACAAGTAGTCACAACCAACTAGGCTTAAAGTGGTAGTCAAATATTATAATATTATATATTATATGCAAAACAATTTCACATTATGAATTTATTTATTTAATCGTGTAACAATAGCACAGTGTAAAGAGTAACCAGCACGGCTATCACAAGACGGCCGCGACGTACTCTCGAGCTCTCTCGCGCTATCCGTCTCTTTCTAAATGGTCTAATAAGACAGAGACGGATAGCGCGAGAAAGCTCGAGAGTAGGGTCATGGAAGATCGTCTGCGAAAAGAATAGGGTGGGTAGGTAGGGTCACTTGCAACACATTTTGGGCCAATTAACATTCGTCCTGCCTACTTTGTTAGAGTTCCGTACCAAAAAAGGTAAAAAAGGAACCGTCCGTCTGTCTGTCACAACGTTAAATATCTCAGGAATTATTCGTCCTACCAATTTGAATAGTTGTGAACGAGCTTAACGCACGAGTATGGAGAGTGAAAAATTTTAACATATATTTATATTTTCTATGTGGGAAAAATTTAAAAGTCTAGTAATAAGGTCAAGTGGGGTATCAAATGAAAGAGCTTTAGATGCACATTCTAAAACAGTTTTTCTGTTTTGATACAGTGAATATTTTTCGATTTATGAAGGAAAATGATGAAAAAATAAGTTTAGTACATAAGATTAACATTATTATGAATACGAGGGCGACACTGAAAGTCTTTAGAACTGGCCACTTGTAATAAATATAATAAAAAAATAAGTTCAAAATTTGAAAATGGAACTCTTTCTTAATATTTTTGTGTACGAATTCCACTCGATTGTCATTTGTTTTACGATTTGGCGGCAAATTGAAAATTGTGTGTACTACGTGAGCATGAATTTAACGCGAGAAAATTTTCGAGCAATGATTTTTTACGACTTTCTATGTAATTTAAGTCAACAAGAAAGTTATGATAGACTTCGATTGGCCTTTCACGATGAAGCCCCATCTCGTGCTACTATTTACAACTGGTTTAATGAATTTAAACGTGGCCGCACTGATCTCACTGATGATCTGCGTGAGGGCCGGCCTTCTACGGCGACTACTGAAGATAACATCAGTGTTGTGCGGCGTATGATAGAGACTGACAAAAGAGTAACCTATCAGCAGATTCGTACAAGCTTAGCCATTGGTATGAGTCAAGTCCACAAAATCCTCCATGAACATTTAGCGGTGAGGAAGCTTTGTGCCCGGTGGATACCTCATAATTTGACAGAAGCCCAAAAAGTCCGTCGTGTTGATTGGTGCCGTGAAATGGGTCAAAGATTCAACGGAGGTGACTCAAATGCTGTGTTCGACGTAGTTACGGGTGACGAAAGCTGGATTTACTGTTATGATCCTGAAACTAAAAGACAGTCTGCTGAGTGGGTGTTTCCTTCCGAGGAGTTGCCTACTAAAGTGAAGAGAGGTCGAAGTGTGGGAAAAAAGATGGTGGCCTCGTTCTTCGGAAGGACTGGTCATTACGCAACAATTATTTTAGAGGATCAAAAAACAGTTACTGCGAAGTGGTACACTAACAATTGTTTACCACTTGTCTTGGAAAAAGTTCGAGAAAAACGGCCTCGCAGTAGGATCCTGCTTCACCACGACAACGCCTCATCGCACACCGCCAAGCAAACGATCGACTATTTGGCGACGGCAAACGTGGAATTACTGGGTCACCCACCTTATAGCCCCGACCTTGCACCTTGTGATTTTTATTTATTCCCAAAAATTAAAGAAAAACTTCGAGGAAAACGTTTTATGGACGCCGACGAAGCAGTGGCTGCGTTTCAAAAGGCCGTCGAAGAGACCCCTAAGGACGAGTGGGCAAAGTGCTTTTCTCAGTGGTTCTATCGAATGCAGCGATGTATTGATGTGAAGGGAGGCTATTTTGAAAAGATATAATAAAAGTAATAAGTTGCTTGATTGCTCAGTTTTTGATTTTCTAAGAACTTTCAGTTTGACCCTCGTAGGTTACTTTTCTTTAAATCATCAAAAATAACTTTCTGGACTAAGTTTGTAATTTAATTACTTTAGTATGTATTTTTTTCTCTTCAAATTCCTATTAGATTATTTTGAAAGCACTTTCTTTCAAATGCAATAAAAAATAATGAAATCAATTAACGTGATAAAAAGTTATCGCAAAAAAAAACTAACATAATACATACCGGGGTCTTCGGCCGCGAAGTTAGTAACAAAATGCACCGTAAATGGCGCTGTACTCATGACTGTAACTTCTGCTATGCGTTGTTAAGATCTTTCCAGAATTAATGGGTGGGTAAAGACGGGTATATTGTGTGAAAGTTTGTACGGAACCCTCGGTGCGCGAGTCTGACTCGCCCTTGACCGGTTTTTTTATTATTTTTATAGGTGGTCTTATGCAGTCAGCCCATGTAACCTACTGGTTGGACCTACTAACCAAATAAAACCACCATTTTAGACAGAAACCATTTTTTGCCGGAAAGATGTTAGTGATTCTAGACATGTGGTACACCGTTAGAATAGTCATGAACTGGAGATTTTTTTATGATATTGGAAGATCTGAGGAGTTTCAACTTTTTTTTAAATTGTGCCACTTAAGGTGATATCAGACAGTTCACTGGAATGAACGTTCACTCGAGTGAATGCTTCATCCTTCCTTCATTCCATGATCACACGGCTTAGCTGGAATGACGTAGAAATGAACATTCATCCGTAGTCTCTTTCAATATGGCGTCGAATGAAGTCGTACGTCCTGGATAATTCTCCAGGCAAAATACGGTTTTGAAAAACATTAATTTATGATAGCGTTTTATTTCTTTATTTCATTTTAAAACATTGTTCTAAGATGCTTTATTCAAGAATCCAACAAACTTTCAATCCGGACGTATTTATATAGATTTAAATAAATCATGAATCCTTTTTTTTATTATTTATCGTGAATATTATAGAGCAAATGTAAAAGAACCAAAATAAAAATAAAACCATTTATATATATTTTTTCTGACTTTTCAGAAGCTAGGTAGTTAATTTATCATTTTTGTGATGTCTGAGATTTTGTCGCTAGGTAACTATTTAATTGATAATATATCCATTACATGGAAAAAATCTGCTATTATAAATATTTCTAAATTTGTCATTTTTTCCATACAAGTTATCAGTTCATTGCCTGGACTATGGCTGAATCCAAATGAATGTTCTCTCTGTATTCAGACGGTTCATTTCTCATTCATTCCGAGTGGGAATGAAAGATGCCGAATGAAAAGATCCAACACTGTTGGATCGGTTCACTAATGAATTCATTCGGCATTTTTGTTTCACTCGTCGTCGTTCAGACGTTTCACTTTGAGTGAAAGATGCAAAATGAAACAAGAAAATGAACGAAAAGTGAACCGTCTGATATCACCTTAAGTTGACTTTGATGATTTTTATTTTCTGTCTTTCACACTTTGTCGGCTCATAACCTTTTTTTTTTATAAATGAAAATGAGATTTCTATAGGATACGCATACATTAGAGATTGAAAATATACAAGAACTTTTATGCTGTCACATTTAAAAAAAGATAGGTAAGCTAAATTGAAAATAATAAAAAAAAAATATATAGAAAAATACACCGTGGGCAGGACGTGTTAATTGGCCCAAAATATGTTGCAACTGTTGCAAGTACCCACCCTAGTCTTTTGGCAGACGATCTGCCATACACGCTGTATATCATATCTGGGGGCACGGCAGTGCCCCCGCCAAGTCGAGCAAAACAAAGAGGCACGGCCGTACCATCCTTTTCTCGAAGCCATTCAAGCCATTTTCAACATCCTGTAATTTTGTGCTGGCTAAAGCTAGAACACTGAATTTTCAGGAACATGTAGGGCATAATATGGCTAACATATAATATCAATAACATTCAATTTGAACTTTTAGTTTAAGAACTATTGTCCGTCAAAGTTCGTTAGTTTTGTCACTGACATACTCACTGATAATGATCACGCTAATTCTAAGGTACTTCTAGCAGACCCACAAGCTCCAAACTTCAAACGTAATTAGTTTTTGCATAATAATTCATAAAAAACCTAAAAATATTGCAATTTCATCCACGTTTCAGAGATATAAAAACTGCATAAGTAAGTTTGTAATCCTATACAAATACATGCGATTACAAAGTTACTTTTGCAGTTCCTTTCTGCAAAACTATACAAACGTTATTTGCGGCTGGTAAAATAACATTCCCATACAAAGTCTACAAAAAGAAATGAGATCCCATAAAATACATTCCATGTAAAAAAAGGGCAAGTCTCGAAACTCTTTCACAGTAAAATAAAATTTTGTGACTTGGCAATCACACTTACATAGTTTTAGGTACCTATGCAAAAATTGGTAAATGCAGTAAAGTTGTGTGATTCCCAAGTTGCAGAATTTTATTTAGCAAGCAAATAAAGATGGATAAGAATGCCTGACTTGGCTCTACGAAATATCTCACCACTTTTTACTGTGAAAGAGTTTCGAGACTTGGCCTATTTTTTACATGGAATGTTTTTTATGGGTTTGATATAGAAGAATTATTTCGATCTATGTCAGTACGTATTACTATATTATATCATTAGTTACAATCACTAGCTACCCGCGCGACTCCGCCGCGTATACAAAGAATCTAGGCAGAGCAAAGGTATAAAAATATAGCACACACTTAATCCTGTAGCTCCATCACTACATAGTAAGTATAAAACAAAGTCGTTTCCCGCTGTCTGCCTGTCCCTATGTATGCTCAGATCAAAACTACGCAACGGACCATGATGCGAGCCTATCGGCACCTACGGCACTGTGCTAAAAAAGCCATCTATTTAATTAAACCTCATTCTTCTTCTACATCTCGAATATGGGAAAATAAGTTTGTATATAAACTTTTTTGAAGTAAAAAATACTGACGTCTCCTTGTCAATATTTTTTTTATCCACAGTTGACACAATACGTCTGTCAGTTTTTATAAACATTGAGAAAAGATAATTTATCATCAATTTTGTTAATTTCTTAGTGTTGTTTCCATATGTGGCCGAGTCAACATTTATAATTTCATATGCTGAAAAACTTACTGCAGGTTTGAGTTCAATTCTTGTTTATAATTTTACATTGTCATCTCGAGTCAAAACAGGAGTTACGTCACGTGGTCAGCGCACAGTAGTATTTTTAAATTAAAATATTAGTACCTTACCGTTAAAAAATGAAAAAACGAAGAACTTATTGCAAATCTGCAGCATGAGACGAATCGAATGACATACCATTTATCAAAATCGGACCAAAACTGTAGATCTGATGGCATGTACAAAAACCGGGCTCGCATAATAATAATATGTATATATACACCGTGAAATTTTAGTGATTGTTTTCCCGTGGCAGGGCGATTTGCTATCGGTAGTACTTTCGAATTATGATAGACAAACTTATAAATAAACTGTTTTCCAAAAAAAAATTACAAAAAAATAACCTAAACTCGAATAAGCGAAAAACAATAGTAACGCACTAAAACTTCAAGGTAGGTACTACTTCAGTGCTACTACTGGTGTTAGGTCACTTTCGAGTTTCGTTCGACACATTTATAAATCGGGCATTTCTTAACATTATTAATAAAAAGATTACACATCGACTGTATATCGATAGCAAAATCATTTCGTTGCGGGAAAGCAACCACTAAAATTTCACGGTGTATATCATTCTATTTAGCATAAATTTCTTGGATGGGCAGAGATAATGCAACAAGATATTTCCCCTTTTTTTTGTACATGATTTTACAAAAACATTTCCGTATTCGGCGCTCCAGCAGTGTCATGTCTATGATGCCATTTATTCTCGTATGTGCTGTGATGAATGATGATGATGTTGATGATTACCTTGATGGCCTTGTTCTGCTTCTGTAGTTCGCGGCAGAGGCTCTCCAACTTTGATTTCACAAGGATGGTCTTGTTGAACTCATGTTGCAATTGCTCTTTTTCCTTCAACAAGATGGCGTACCTGAAAACCAATTTGAAAAAAAAGTGATTTATTTACTATCAAACAATATTTTTCATATACTCAGCTACCTCGACTGTCGACTGCCGACTGTACAGGATTCTATTGTCAATGTCATAAAGGCTTGTACAGATATTTATATAATTATTTATGTACGCATTCGTTCACCCTCCACTGTACAAGAACCCAATCAATGATTGTGTTGTCCCTGAGTAAAATGGTGATGCTTTAATAAAGAGAATTTTTAATTGCATTCCTGCCTTGCATTGCTTTAAATTCCTGCCTTGCATTGCCTTCATGATAATGATGATAAATAAAACCAAATAACGTTCATACTTGAAACTGTCAAGACATTCTGCATCATATATATTATGCATACTTTTACAGTTACCAAAATTTGTAATAAACAGTGAGTGGATTAAGGCGAAAGAAGCAAGATATAGTTGTCATAATTTTATAGTACAGTAAGTTAGTTATACTGGGTGTTTTCCGCAAGTCAACATCCATTGTCGTGCCTATTTTGCGTGAAACGGCGGTGTGGCGCTACTCTAACCACCCCAGCTCGTCTAGAAAGTTGGTGAGTGCCTTGGTGTTGCTGACTGCATCCCGTAGTGTGCCTGGAGAACCTACGTGCTTTATTCTGTATACTTCTGCCTGCTTGCAGTCCAGTAGTATATGTTTAGTTGTTTCTTCTGCCTTCATGCACGCTCTGCACATGGGGCTGTCTGTGATACCTAAGTTATAGAGGTGTCTGTTCAAGGTGTCATGTCCTGTTATTATTCCAATTTTGTAGAAGAACTTTTATTAGTATTTCCAGAGACAGCTAAATAACAAACTAGAGTTTTGCTCCTTTACCTACATGGTATGATAAGAGACATTCCATGCATGATACAAATTATTGTATAAACCGACTGAGGAGAGGTGGCAACAACTGACAAGAAAAAGACAATTAACCTATAAGCAACTGATACTGATTTATCAGACTCACAAACTTACCGTTTATCAGACTGTTTGATATAAAACTGCAGCTTCTTATTGTCATCAGCAGTCTGCACATATTTCTTGCAAACCAGAGACAATTTCTCCTCTAGGCTAGGCACAGAGTTCAATGACTTCATGAACTGCTCGACATTTTTGTCATCCTTTTTGTTGCGATCTTCTTTCTTTGATTTCTTTGGTGGATCTTGAAGGGGTGGGCTCGGAGTCTTTTCCTGAAATAAAGAAAAACACTTGATTTATTTTGGGAAGTTAAAAGACGGAAGTCTTTTGTCAAGATACGGTATACAGTCTATTTTAGAATGTAGGTCAAAACTTCAGTTTCATTTATCTCTAAATAGTACAGACATTGTGAAAATATCTTCACAAGGAACATGCCAGGCAGGCCTTTAAAACATTATAAAAATAGCGCTATTATAACGCTATAATTCCTTTATAAAAATAGCGTTATTATAATGCTATAATTCTTTTATTTGCCGAGATTTGTGTAGAATTTTTAAGCATATCTTTATTTATAATGTTATAATATCACTATTTTCATAACATTTTAAAGGCCTGATGCCAGTTGTAAAGTATATATGTATGAAACCATTACTAATAATATTTTTATTTATTTATTTATAGCCTCTTTTCAGAAAGTTACACATACTTAAAACTACAGTAACCGCAAAATATTACATTTTTAATACAGTTGCTCAAAAAGTGGTACTTTTTATGGCTGCGTAGCGTGCGAGAAGCTCAATTTCTCGCACTAGTGCTTTTTACTTTTTAGTTCCAAACTATACTTTCGAAACGCAGTAATTTTATATTAGATTTTTTACTTGGAAATTATGAAATTAAAAACGCTTACGAATACTAGGAGTATTTACTTTTGATCGCGTTAGTATGAAAGTCATTTTTGAAGCTGAAAATGTACGCATCTGTAGGTAGACCGCTTAACTCATTCCTCGCTTGCGCAGCGCGCGGGTGGAGGGGTATGACGATAACGGGGTGCGGGCGCCGGAGTTTGCCTTCCGCACGTCGCCCGCAGCCCGTTATAGTCATACCCCTGCACCCGCGCGCCGCGCAGGCGAGGACCGAGTTAAACGGTCCACCTATAGGTACCAGGAGCGCATACGCAAGCAGAAGTTTCGATGCAGCCACTAACAGTTGAGATCGAGGTACAATAATATAAATTTATTTAAAGAATTCATTAATATATAAATGACGAATATTAATTAATTATTTTTTCGCAATTGTATTAAAAAACGTCGTTTACAACACGTGTGAAATGTCTTTTACCACTCGTACCGAGTCTTGCCACTCGCATTCAGCTCGTGGCAAGATACCTCGGTACTAGTGGTAAAAAGACATTCTTTTCACACTAGTTGTAAAATGTACTATTCTGTGTGCCTACTGGCAAAGGCCTCCCCCAGTCTTCTCCATTCCTCCCTGTCTGTGACCACTCTGGTCCACGTCTTGCCGGCCATTTCTATAATTTCGTCCTCCCATCTTTTGAATTGTCTGCCTCTCTTCTGTTTGCATCCTCTTGGGTACCATGTTGTTAGAATTTTGCTCCATTTCTCCGGTCCTCTTATTGTATGTCCAGCCATTTAAGATTTTTCACTTTATACGCTACATCCTCGAGTTTTGTCTTGTCTCTCAGTTCCGAATTCTTTATCTTGTCTATTCTTCTCTTCTTGAGTATGCTTCTTTCCATGGCTCTCTGACTTACTTTTAATTTCAGACACTGTGCCTTGGTCAGTGCATTTCTGATTCTTCTGTCTATTTCTTTGGCGGTCGACTCATGTGGCGAGATTATTTGGCCTAAGTATAAATATTATAGGACATATTCAATTATATTGTTATGTAGCCTAATTATATTTTGTATTTTGTACATTCATCGAGAGTCCCACCTCTCTGCTAGCTCTGTCCAGGTCTTCTAGCATTTCTTGTAAGTCTTCTGCGCTTGTCGCAAATACTACTGTGTCATCCGCAAATCTCAGATGGGTAAGTTTAAGTGTACAATGCCACCAAGAGCGAAATAATGGTGTTTAAAGCGGGTAAAATTGGGCCGTATTTTATACCTCCAGTGGTTCTTGGTGGGGCTGTACTCAAGGTAGTGGACCGCTTTAAGTACTTAGGCCACATCATAACTGAGGACCTGTGTGATGATAGTGATATCGAGAGAGAGCGTAGGGCGTTGTCGGTGAGGAGTAATATGCTGGCTCGCAGATTCGCTTGATGCTCAGTTAATGTTAAAATAACGCTATTCAAAGCGTATAGCCAATCTTTTTACTCTAGCGGTCTGTGGGTTCGGTATATCAAACGAGCCTACAACGCCCTACGCATACAATACAACAATGCCTTCAGAATGCTGTTGAGACTCTCAAAGTGGTGCAGTGCGTCGGAAATGTTTGCTGAGACGCGCACGGACGATTTTCACGCCATAATGCGAAAGAAAACCACGTCGCTGATGGGTCGCGTCAGGGAAAGTCAAAACGGCATTCTGAAGGTATTGGCTGGTAGATTTAATTGCAACATATTGTGGCACTGGATCGAGCGGGTCAGAACTACTTTGACGAATGTCAAGTAGTACTGCAGTTCTTTTTTTTTTATGAATTATAATAATTGCTAACATAGTTTTATGTTTATTTCGTTACTAACAGTATATGGATCACATGGTCTGAAATAAAATCCCCACTCCATCTTCTTGAAGACTTTTTCCAAGACCGCTGTGAATAACTTAGGCGATTGGGGGTCGCCCTGTCTCACCCCTCGTTGTACTTTTATGTCTTCTCCTTCTCTTTCTAATTTTATCCTTGCTGTGGTATTTGTATAGATGTTTCTAATTAGCCTTATATATTTGTGTTCTTCACCTTGCCTTTTGAGTGCTTCCCAGATCTTTGTGTGGAATAACGAGTCAAATGCTTTGCAGTAGTTCACAAAGCAGCAGTAGAAGGTGATGTTGTATTCTTTACATTTTTCGAATATTTGTCTGACTGCATGTATGTGGTCCACTGCAGAGTATCTGCTTCTGAATCCCGCCTGTTCTACCGGTTGGTTCTCCTCCAATGTTTTTGTGATACGGTTTAAAATGATTTTTAAAAAAGTCTTGTATATGTTCGACATTAAACTTATTGGCCTGTAGTTGCATATGTCGTTTTTGTCTCCTTTTTTATGCAGTAGTTTAATGGTAGATGCTATCCACTGATTTGGTATCATTTCCTTTTCCAAAATAATGTTAAAGACTTGCGTCAGGGTCGGTACTATATGTTCTTTAGTCTCAATTAGAGTTTCGTTGGAAATATTATCGGGTTCCGAAGCTTTGTTTATTTTCTGTGCTGATTGATTTTTCCACTTCTCCTTGCAATATTGGGGGTCTTCTTCGCTTGTGTCTGGTAGGTTGATATATTCACTTGCATCTGGATTGGAATAGAGATCTTTATAAAACTCGGTGGTGGTGCTGATGATATTGATTCTTTTAGTTCTATCTTTGCCGGTGCGGTCTTTTAGTTTAGGGATCCAATCTCCTTTCTCTTGCAATATTTTTATCGCTTTTTAGTCCCTCCAGTAGTAGTTATCAGGTCATTTAGAGTTTTTCGTCTATGTTGTTGCCAGTCTTTTCTCATGTTTTTTCTTAATAGTTTACATAAGTAAATAAAATAACCCATATAAATGGGTTATTTCTTTTCTTACTTCTGGGGTCTTAGGTGTTGATTGAATCATTTCTGCTCTATTTTGCATTAATTGTTTCGTTTCTTCCGATAATATGTCTTTACCCTTTTTATTTTTGTCTCTCGTTCTCTTACATTTATTAATAACTTCAGTAAGCTTATTGTATGTGTCTGGGATATTATGTTCAGATAAGCTTCCTTGTAAGTTGTTTAATTCTTGTTTAAGTTGGTCAGCTGTTATTTGTGACTTTAGGTCAGTGGTCTCTTTGTACTGACCGACCCATTTTCTTGTAGGTTTAGATGATATAGTTTGTAGTCGAGCTCGAACCATTCGGTGGGTTGTGTTAAAATTAAGGTTGGCTATTACGCTACAATCTTCAAATGATTTGCTTCGATTGGTCAAAATATAGTTTATCACATTTTTATAGCGACCGTCAGGTGACATCCAGGTCCAACAGCTATTTTCTTTCTTTTTATGCAGTGTATTTAAGATTACTAAATTCTGTTTGTGGGCTAAGTTGATTAATTTTTCACCATTCCAGGTCCTTTTTCCTTTGCAGTGTTGACCTAGGACACTTTCTTCTCCTTTTTTCCTTGTTCCTATTTGGGCATTGAAGTCTCCCGTTAGGATAAGATTTTTCGAATCTAAATTGATCATTGTGTCGGTGAGTTTATTATAAAAATCTTTGATTACAATTTTAGGTGATTGTTCTGTCGGTGAGTATACTTGTACTATTGTCCATTCAGTGTTATTTGGTGGAAGTGTGATTTTAAGAACTGCTATTCGTTCGGATATACCTTGGAGTTCAATAATATTATTTTTAATATTTTTGTGTACCAAGAAACCAACTCTGTATTGGCCTGGCGTTAGTCCCATATAGTACAGAACAAAGTTGCCATAATCTTCTATTTGGTCGCCTGTACGTCTAACTTTGCTTATTCCTATTATGCTCCAATTTATGTTTTCTAGTGCCATTGTAAGTTCTAGCAGACTGTCATCTGTTCTAAGTGTACGTGTGTACACGCTGTGTTGCTATGTAGATTTGATTTGATCTATTTCTTAGAGTTTTTGTGGGGTTTTGGTCTAATTCCCCATGGGGACTAGCCAGATGTATCTTATCTTATCTTATCTAGGTGAGGGCCCTTTCGGATGCACTTCGACCCAGTGGGATTTTTTGTGCATTTGCCCTCTCCTTTATACCTGCTCCCAGGCCAGATGTATGAAACCATTACTAATAATATAACCCACATTAAATATTTAAAAAATGTGAAACCATAGATTTGAATGTAGTTCATAAGATGCTGGCAGCATTTTGTTACCCATCAAACATATTTTGAAGAATGTTAAATGTGTCCTGGACATATTTTCAGCTGACTGTTTATAATTTTACATATGGGTATTGCTTACAATTTTTATCTTAATATCAAAAACAAATTATTAGCTCTAATAATAATACAATGAACAGATTTTATTTATTAGATCAATTGTGCTTTCTTCAAATGTAATGAAACCAATCAACCCAATGGAATTTGTTGCATTTTATTCTACTTGAGTGTCTTATTCCAAAGCTTGAATAAAAGCTACTTATGCCATTCTATCAGCTTCCAACTTCATTGCTCAAGACCATTATTTATGGGTGGTTGTTTTAAGGCATTTCTGTTATTGCATCATAGCATACTAGAAATATAAAAATAAATTATCAAAGCATGGCCTGCAGATGGTGATAGGTGAACGGTGCACCATTGAACAAATTAAATCTATAATACAGGCTCCACATGGCATCCATAGCAACAGTGATTACACAATACAGAGTTCAGGGCAAGTTGGCATCAGGTTGTCGTCACCCATAAAAGAAGAAAGCGCGGAACGTGCTCCTGAACAGAAATATCATAAACATTCCCTTCCCTATTCTGGCATCATGCCAGACGAGTTTTAGGTTAACAGTTTTACCTGTTTTTAGACCCAAATTCATGATAAACATCTAACTATAAGTTGCTGAACCTTCTTGAGATTTACCTATTTACCTAATCAATACAAAATATTACTAAGTCAGACGAAAATTTCTGCAAATATAGAAAAGTAATTTACCGACATTCGATCGGGTTCTATTTATAAATCAGAGATAAAATAAAAAGTGTAAACTTACCTCGCCATTTTTTTCAGGTTGTTCGTTCTCAATGCTATTGCTATCTTTTATAGTTTCTTCAACGGCAGCTTCCATAGTTATATTATTCAATTTCAATTCAAAAACTCTTTATTCTCGTCAAACAACAATACGAAACGCACGAAATGTGTTTGAATAGAGTAGAGTATAATTTTACAGTCTGTTGTGACATTTAAATCATGTACGAAACAATCTGACAAGTGACTATTGTCTATGGTGTCAGTTCAGCACAGATAAGATAATTTATAGGAAAAGATATCAATAGCGTGTATTTATTGAGAATTGTACTGTATACTAAGGAATTACCAAATTACTACACAACGAATTACTAATTCATAGTAAAATTCTTCAAAGAAAAGATTTTTTTTAATTGTGAACAATTATCCACAGTAAACTAGTTTTTTTCGGTTATTACTCTTGGGTTACCTTGCTTTTGAATTCCTTCTACTGTAGTAGAAATACATTAAAAAAAACTAAAAATTAATATTAGTATCAATTGAGAAGGCCGGTGACTTTCCCAGTCAGAGAAAACAATTCTCTTAAGTCTTTAGTACTTATAAATTTGAAACAAAGGTTAAATATTATTAAAACTTTCATAATATTGTATTCCATTTGACTTGCTACACGCCGATGTGAATAAAATTTAGGTCTTGAAAATTACTGCTGTGCTTGCATTTCGTTAGTTGCGATGTAATGACAAAATAAACGCTTTAACATTCTCTATTCCTCATTAAAAAAATCTAAATGGTTTGAGACTGATGACATCTACATATAAATAAACTAGCGACCCGCCCCGGCTTCGCACGGGTTTATATGTATGAAAATAATAAAAACATGCATGTTTTAAACATATAAACCCTCCTCATGAATCTATTAAATAAAACCGGCCAAGTGTGTGTCGAACCACGCACAACGAAGGGTTCTGTACCTATTAAAAAGGTCGTATCGTCACAAAAATCTTACGGCACTTACGTTCTTTTCCGCAGGGAAGGCAGTTTTTCAGCAATATCTCGAAAACCTTTTAACCGATCTTGTTGAAAATACTTTTAGGTAAAAGAATTCAATAAGCGCTGTGTATAATTTTTTGTAAATTTTTTAAATACACCGTTTGGAAATTAGAGGGAGGGGGGGACACATTTTTTATGACTTTCGGGGCGTTTATCTCCGACTATATTCACTTAATCAAAAAAATTGCCAAAAACCTTATATTTATTTTGAAAGGCCTATCGATTGCTGTGCCACACGTGGACATACAATGTTTTTTTATTTTTTTGACGTGCAGTGCGTGTTTTTCTCATTTCATTACAGAACTATGTAGCGGCTAACAAAATACACGTATCCTCCAAATTTTATTCAAATACACTTTGTAGTTTTCCAGTAAAATGCCTGTGACATACGGACAGACGGACAGACGGACATGACGAAACTATAAGGGTTCCGTTTTTGCCATTTTGGCAACGGAACCCTAAAAAACAGTATCAAAATCCGTTGCTTAGTTTTAAAGCTCTAAGCATACATAGGGACTGACAGACAGAAGCGACTTTGTTTTATACTATGTAGTGATGACAAAAATTGGTAAATTAAGGTTTGGTATCATCGCGATCGTCTGATACTGGCTGAAAACAACGTTATCTAGGTACATGGATGGCTGTAGCAATCGATGGCGCAAGTGAAACAGAATATTATTAATTTTAAATGTTTGCAGAATAAAAGTGAATGCATTTTGGTTGTGTCGTTGTATAGGAAGTTTGTCTACAGGAGTAATATTTTAAAAGTTTCTATAACTTTATTGTAAAACCACGTTCTCTTTTTTTTTTATATAAATAGTTCTGCCAAAGCTGACAATGCTGAATAAAATGTATATCTACATTAGTACAACCCATGAACGTCGAGCACGGACAAAAAGTGAAAATATACCATACTAGTCTGACCACAGTCAGAGACCGAGGGTGAGTCTGAGTCGTGTCACAAAAGAAAACCGGTCAAGCGCGAGTCTGACTTGCACATCGAGGGTTCCGTATAAGCTTTCATACAACATTCCCCTCTTTGGCCACCCTTTAATTCTGGAAAATTCGTAACAAAGCATACTAGAAGTTACCGTCATGAGTATTGCACAGCGCCAATTTTCGGTGCATTTTGTTACTAACTTGCGCGACCAAGGAATTAGGTAAGTATGTTAGTTTTTCAGGCATAATAATTATTTTCTTTATCACGGGAACCGATTTCTATTCTTTTTATTTTAATTGGAAAAAGGTACTTTTATATTTTATTTTTGTTTTTACTTTTTTAATTGAAGAAAAAGAAACGTACAAAGGTGATTCAATTACAAACCTAATCCAGAAATATTTTTTGCTGATTCAAAGATAAATAACACAGATAGAAAACCCGTTTTATTTTCCTGTAATATGTAAAATAATCGTAATCTTATAAAATTATTTAAACATTTTTGCCCCCCGCCCCCTTCCTTTTCGGAGGGGCTCCTTGGCAATCGTCTAGCGGGCGCTTTCCTTTTCGTGCTTGATATTGATATGACAGTGGTGCCAACTGGTTAAGAACAAAAACAGTTCCAAACACCCTCAATCGCATTTGTACACCGATTACAGTTTTTTAACGTATTGTATGATAAGCGCCGCTGCTTTGAAATTCGAAACTTGAAGTCCCTATCACTCGAGTAATGTAAATACGACAGATATGTATATACCCAAACTTTGAATTTAGAAGTTTGTGTCTTCTCACTT
Source organism: Epinotia brunnichana (assembly GCA_963854355.1). NCBI lineage: Eukaryota > Metazoa > Arthropoda > Insecta > Lepidoptera > Tortricidae > Epinotia > Epinotia brunnichana. Next base: position 19,040,311 of record OY977936.1, on the reverse strand, counting down.
TCGTACTTAACAACGAGTAAGAAAGGGATAGAACCCTGTTATCTGACACGTCTTGATACTTTATTGTCTCCGCGCCGACGCGTCCGGGCCGACCATCAGGCCAAAAGTCGACCGACCACCAGGTCGATTTGACTGGAACCCAGACACCACCATCCACCAACAATCGAGCCAGGGCCACGTTGCCTCCCCAGCCCTGAAGCCAGACGTTCCTGTTAAAGAGAAGACCCTGGAACCGGACTTGACCCACGGCCGCCGGCCGGAGAATTGCCCTGAGCGTAGGCCTTTGCCTCCTCAGCCCAAGCCAGATGTACCTGCACAAGAAGATCCTGGCTTCATGATTTGACCCGCGACCGTCCTTACGGTCGTAGAATTGCCGCCGAGATGAGGCCACGACGCCGCCTCCGCCGTCGCCTCCTCAGCACCACCACCAGACGTTCCTGCAAAAGAAGACCCTGGTACCAGCCCAGATGTGCAGCATCAGAAACACTCCAGAAATGGAAAAATATAAACAAGCCATGGCGTCGAAGGACCCTGGCCCCAGCCAACAGCGCAGAAACCGCTACTCCAACACCACGGCCGTCTTAACGGCCGGAGAATTGCCGCCGAGAAAATCAAAAGCTTAAAACGGCTCCCCCCGCGCCTCTTCGAGGCGCGGAGGAAGAATCCAACGAGTACGAGTGTCTCCGCTTTCTCGCTCGCACGATGTATCTCGCTCTCTCGCTCGCTCGAGCTTTAGTGTAGGAAACACATATTTTACAAATGATCGACATCGATATATACTGTTCATTTCGCCACCCTACGCAATTCGTAAATAATTTGTATCTCCAGGCTAAACAAATCGTCATTTTTGGTATTTACCAAATTAAAAACAAATTCACTGACCCTAAAGCCTGCGCCATGTTTTCGTGGCTTTTTAATGTCAAAAATGTTTTGCCAATCAAACCCTATTCCTATTTGTTTGCCGAAACTGACGGATAACATGTTAAATGTTTGCAAACACCGAAAACATGGCGCAGCGGACGCGGCTTTAACTTAACTACCTACATCCTGTTTCTTAAGTAGCCCGTACACGATCAAACATATTTGACAAATTTTACGTTTTGTTTGTACGTTTTCATCAAACATCAGCGCACACGTACCAACACGTTTGTCAAACAAGACTTCTGCGGCGCTACCACGAAAATCGAAATTCATATACATGCATCCCTGTCTGGGATTCATAATGAGGATAGCTTCCCAATTTTCAACCTCCAAAGTCGCAATCATGCTATACAATGCGTATATCCGCAGTAGACTTGAATTCGGTGCAGTAGTGTGGGATCCGCATGAGATCAAATACAGCACAATGTTGGAGAAAATCCAAAAGAAATTCGCCAGGCATATCTACAAGCGACGATACGGATACTATCCGTTCATGTACCCATCCCTGTTTGTTTCGGGAATGACTGGCCTTCACACGCTTGAGACTCGGAGAAAATTTATACATATAGTACACTATTACCAGCTGCTAAATAATAGAGTAGACAACGCGTCCGTGTTGGAACGCATGGGCCTGCAGGTGCCGCGAGCGAGTGGGCCGGGTTGGCGCGGCGGGCGGCGCGGGCGGCGCGGTGGCGGCGCGGCGCCCGCGGCGGCTGTTCGCTGTAACCGGCGAGCGCACGAGGCGCGTTGCGAACGCTCCTACTGCCAGAGCGCGCACAGCTCTAAACCATATAATACAGGAAGCCGACGGTATAGACATATTTGCTGACAGTATTGGTGTGTTCTGTAGAAAAGTATTAACATTCTTATCGCATAACAGAGTTTAGATTTAAACTGGGACATGTTTCTTGTTGAAGTTGTTTATGAGTTTATTTTAGTTTTTGTTCATTGTTTTATATCGTTACCGCATGTTTTAAATTTCGCATAAAGTGTGTATAATAAATATATATCTTTAGTTATGTTATGTATTTTTTCTACTCCTGTACCGTTATCTGTCATTTATATAAGCTGTAGCTCAAATATAATGACACCACTAATAAGTCGTCGAAAAACTCTATGCTCTATGGCCCAAAAACGCATTGTTTGGCGTACTTTTTTGGTTCATACATTTTTCATAAAAGCACTGTTAAACTTTTTTAAATCGGCCGCTATATTGCAGTGGTGCCAACTTCATAAACAAATATTTCGAAATAAAAGTTTTTATTTACGATTTAACATTTGTATATTATACATTATTTACTACAATAATAATAAATCATCATCTATTGTGTGTTAAATTACATGTTTTATAAATTCTTGGTAAGTATTATTTATGAAAATAAAGTTCGAATTCGGTCCGGGTCCGGATTCGGTTTGGTTCCGATGGCAAATGCAAACAAATTAAAAACAAAACAAACCATAAACAAGAAGTGTCACATTTCCGATTTCCCACCAAAATATATACAGTTCAAATCAAAATGAAAAGATGAAAGATGATAAGCTGTTAGTCCTAGATATTAAGATTGTATTCGTGTTTGTGAAGATAAAAGTGTATGTTCCTTTTAAAATGGTCGAAGCAATTAATAACTGCACTCCTGAAGAAATTGCGTGAGTAGCAAAAGAACGAATTGAAAACTTGCTGCCTGAAAAGTTTAACTATTCTGTTGTCTGCTATTTATTTAAAATTTGTCGTAGAAAAAGTATTGTATGCAACGGTGTATAACTGGTCTGAAAACGCTCGCGTCGCCAAAGCTCGCATCGCAACCCACGCCACTCCCTTTTTAAGACCCTTTTTATACAACAGTTGCATAAAATACTATTTCATCAGCGACAGATAAACATGACGAAAATACTCGGAAATAATTAAACTTTCATTTATGTTTGCTGTTTTAAGATTTTCAAATTCATAAAAACTAACAATGAGGACGTTTCGATCAAAGAGGAAAATTGAAAAATTATTCGCCATTGGTGGGATTTGAACCCACGACCTCTGGAATCCGTCCATTGCTCTTATCCAACTGAGCTACCGTGGGTCGCGCCAATGGCAACGAATCTTTCGATCCCTTCACTCTACTAATTAACCTTAAGGAGGCTCGTAGCGACATCTACCGTAAAGTTGTTACAAACTTCTGATACGACACTTCTGGTACGATGTCACAGTAAGTATCTTAATCCCTACAAATTCCATACTAACTAACGGAGCGTTTATGACGTTTCATAAAAAGATGCTGATTTGACGTTAGTCAGATACCCTATTGCTATCGTCTGGAGGCATGTTGTGCTGCTGATCCAACTGTCAAACCAACACAATTTGACCATGGAAATAATTTATGATCAGCCAAGTTTTCTGTCAGATAATTTTGATGTAAACTATTTAAAATGTAATTTAATAATTTGTGATTAGTCTTTTCACAAATTAAACACGCATTTATGATATAATTTGTATTTTAAAGGTAATTGTAATTTCATAGTGCTATAGAAACCCATTTACGCTTTGATGTCTATATATTTTTTTATCATTTCTTTAGCATCTTACTGCGAATAGCGATATCTTATGGGGTCTACAGATTATATGATTTCACCACAATTTGTCAGTACAACATGTCGAAGTCAGAATTGGGTTTGTCGTACAGATGTTACAATCTGCAGATTTCCAACCTTTGAGTATAGTTTAATTAGTCTGAGTTTCCAACTACAATTTCATTCAGTGTGGCCAGTTAACAGTAAGAAAGCGAAATTTACCCACAGTAATCTGTGAAATTCCCGCATTCAAACGGTCCTGCGAAGCGAACTGCGAAGTGTTACTAAACCATGAGATAGGGAGAGACTGGAAATTTATTTCATATCCCCATCCCGCTCTATCGTCAAGGTTCATATAGCACGTGCAGTCTGCTTTGCAGGACCGTCTGGTGTTGTTTACAGGCCAAAACTGAATAATTTTTTTTTAAATAAAATGAGAAAGCTGTGAACTTATAGGATTCCGATAGTGTTTTTATATAGTTAATATTATATCAAAGAACAATTATAATGGCTCCGGCTTTATATTCATTTTATTCCATCTACAAGTGGTTTTAAATTAGCGTCCAAATTTGAGAATAACAATGTAAAATATTAAAACAATATTCTTTTTTAAATCGTTTTCATATTTCAATTAAATTTATTTGAATGTAATTTGTGGAAATAAAACACTTCGCAGATCGTGCAAATTCCATGGTCCAAATTGTGATATTCATGCAATTAGCCAGTACAACTCGTTTGACGGTTGGATCAGCAGCGCAACATGCATCCAGACGATAGCAATTAGTCAGATTCTGACAAATTGGGACTGACAAATCATGACATGTATATACCCCATTTGGAAAAAGAAGTAATATCACAATCATGACACAGTGCTTTGTTATGGCAATATTAATTTTAGTAAACGGTATCCCTAAATTGCCACAATTTGTCAGAAATTGGATGCGACAAATCAGAAGTGATAATTGTATGGTTTGTAGAGCCTTGAAGGGGTCTATACATACAGTTATGATTTGTCAGCCCCTTTTTATCAGAAGCTGACTAATCTGAAGCCAAGCCAAAGTCGCCAACTCGAGCAAAACAAAGAGGCACGGCCGTACCATCCTTTTCTCGAAGCCATTCAGGCCATTTTCAACATCCTGTAATTTCGTGCTTGCTTAAGCCAGAACCCTGAATTTTCAGTAACATATAGGGTATAATATGGCTTACATATATTTTTAATAACATTCAATTTGAACATTTAGTTTTAGAACTATTGTCCGTAAAATTTCCTTAGATCACAGACATACTCACTGACTCACTTATGATCATCGTAATTCTAAGGTACTTCTAGCAGACCCACAAGCTCCACATTTTGAACATTATTCGTTTTTAGCCTATCTATTCATAAACAACCTAAAATATTGCAGTTTCCGTCACGATTCAGATATATACAAACTGCATATGTAAGTTTGCAACCCTATACAAATACATGCTATTACAAAGTTACCTTTGCAGTTGCTTACCGCATAATTATACAAATGTTATTTGCGGTTGGTAAAATAACATTTCCATACAAAGTTGATACCACAATAACCTACAAAAAGAAATGAGACCCCATTAAAAACATTCCATATAAAAAGTAGGCCAAGTCTCGGAACTCTTCCACAGTAAAAAGTGGTTAGATATTTTGTAGAGCCAAGTCGGGCATTCTTATTAATCTTTATTTGCTTGCTAAATAAAATTTTGTGACTTGGCAATCACAAAGTTTTCGGTATGCAAAAATTAGTAAATGCAGCAAAGTTGTGTGATTCATTCCCAAGTTGCAGAAGAGTTCCGAGACTACTTTTTACATGGAATGTTTTTTATGGGATTGCTATTGTCTGGAGGCATGTTGCGCTGCTGATCCAACTGTAAACGAGTTGTAATCAGAAATTGCATGCACATGTGGTCGGATTGTTACATCTGTACGACACACCCAATTACGACTTCGACATGTTGTAATGACATATTGTGGTAAAATCTCATAATCTGTAGAACCCATAGTGGTTGAACATATGAAGTGAAAGAGACAACTATATGAAATATCGTCTGGCTTAATCTTTCGGGTCTGTCCAGTGGTAGTAAATTGTGTTTGAGGTGTGCAACATTTTCGCAAACCGTTTATCCTCCCTCTCTTTCTTTCAAACGAAACAAACGCATTCCTTCAAAAAGAACGAAACCGGCTGGTGGTGGTGAGTAATCCTGCTTTGATAAAAATCGTTACAAATGCTATTCTTCCATTAGGTAAATTATTTGAATAACTTGATTCCGTATTTGAGTTGACCAGTTCTGATGATTTTTGTTGTGTAAGCTGCTCTAGGTGAGTCATTTGATGTTTTTTTTATTTGCAAGCCATCTGCAGGAAACGTTCGATGCAGTCCGTTATTTTTCAAGATTTCATATAAGGGTCAATGCGCCCTGATGTCGTAGGAGGATGGGTTCTAGGTGTCCGATATGGTTATATGTGTTATTTGCTAATTATATCCATTGTAATATCAGCGTTTTCTGGTGTCTTGTCGTAACGGACAGGGAAGCATGGCGCGGTCGAACAAAGAAGGCACCGTTAGTAGTCCCGCATGACCGGCCGTCTCTGTGATAGATTGATGAACTACAGTTATGTGTATAAAATTACATTATAATTGCTAACTTTCACCATTATTTTCTTTTCTGGCACACGGACTAGGTATTTTGTGATGCGGTCAATGACACTCATGGTCATGATATATTTTCTTTGATAACGATTTCCTTGCATTACCGAATGAAACATTCATTGTAGCCGGGGTTATAATAGAAACATATTACGTATTATATTCGTATTAAAATAATGTCCAGTATGTATAATGTTCCACTCAAATCCATACTTGGCTTCGGTTAGAGCGTTTATGTTCATAAAATTGGCATATTAACCTAAACAATTAAATGTACTTAACGAATGTGATGTCAACTTAGAAAACATTGTTTTGATATTTCCTATTTTTCGTTTATCAACGACTACCTGAACAGGAAACATGTTATCTTTTAATATACGAGTTGTAGAGGTTAACAACGGATTTATTGAAGCTGACTCAAGTGTTGGATAAAACAGATACCTATATGTTATTAATTGAAAGCTAGATTAAATATAAACTCTTAAGTGCACCATTTTTTTATCAAATTTCATGGTGCAGTGCTGCAAAAATAAGTTTTAGTAGGTAGGTATCAAAGCCTGAACTAGCGACTTTCTCGCAATATTAAGATATATTTGGTTATCTACTTATCAATATAGATAATATCATTGACAACAATTGCTTTAGAAGTCTTTACAATGGAAAAAATGTAAACCGGAATAAGGTTTATTGTTTTAACAGGTATAATTTTAAATATTAACCTGTTTTTGTACAATTTCAAGTGCAGAATTGAATTGATTACAACTCCTCTTACTGTTTTTTACCAATGATTATAAGGTAAATATCTAAAATGACATTTATCAATTCCGTAAGATACACCTTCAAAGTCCCTAAATAAGTTACTTTTTATTTATGCTACTAAAAGTTCTGTTTATGTGCATAACTCCTAACATCCTATTATCACATAGGTCCGGGAAGTATAAAATAAATATGGTATTAAGTGGTTCCACTTGCAAACCGATGCCTTGAATCTACACAAGTGGCAAAACCATTCACTTCCTCATAATATGTTTATGTACATATCCATGTTAATTTACTTTATTTTATTCCATGGCCTGTTTATTGATTATTTTGCCGATTATTAAAACTCACAAACACACAGTAACATTTGATAATCATGGAAATGTTGCAGATTTGTATTGTAACAAGTTTTATACCTACCTGTGTATTCCACTTAATTATTAAGTGCAACTATGAGGGGTGCATGGGTTTTCCCTTAATTCCAGGGGGTTTTGCCCAAACTGCAAACAATAAGGGGATGCATTTCAATTGCTAGCTAGCTATATTTCTAGGAAAATATAGTGGATTTTTTATACCTACTAATATTAAAAAGAAATGTGTGGCTTTGTAAGTTTGTTTGTATGTACGGCTTTTTTTTATATGGAAAGGACCTTTATAGGCTATAATTTATCACATGGTCCAACCCGGGTTCTTCGGCCCGCTAGTATTAAATACTTTTACAACCATTCTTAACTTTTAATTTGCAATTAACCTTATTATTCAAAGTTAATATTGCCATTACAATTATGTAATAATTGTTTTAGGTTTTTCTAATGAATAATGTAGTTTTAACAAATATTTATACTGGTTAATCACCTTGAACTATGTACATGTATATCATTTAATATAGAAACAAATACTTTAATATAATTTGAACTGGTTGCTTTGGTATTCACATCCACAATGGGGTTTTATTTAGTCCCCTTTTTGGAGTTTAGTTATGTATTGACTGCCTAATTAAGCTATAAGACACATCCAGTCGGCTCTTTTATGGAGAAATCTGTGCTCAGGCAATGAATTGCCCATACTACGGACAATCAATAGCTTTAATAACTATACCTATGTCCGTAGACTGCCCATATTAGCAAACAGATCGACCATTATTATTCCAATGTATTTCCTTACGGTATGCATTACCTTGTGGTTGGACTAATGTGGACTGTTCATACTCATACATTCCATTCCATAGTGAGTCGTTATACCTACATGTACAGCCATAGATAAGGTGGAGTGTTCCTGGTAATCTATACTTATATTATAAAGGGGTCAAATTTTTGAGTTTGTATTAGGGGTTGACTTCGAAACTTCCCATCAGATTTCAAATACTCATTCACCAGTATATAATGGAGATATGGGATGGACGGTTATATTTTATACGAAGGCTTCGTATGCACTCTTTGTACCTATTACTCAAACGGAGCCGCGTGGGCAGCGATAGTTTGAATATTAACTTCAATAGTTTTAATTAATAATTGTATTGTCTCCTAAAACAGGAAATAGTTTGATAGAATTGTTTTAACGCTAAACGCTAGCTACTATTTATTTATGTTCGTGCCTTTAGCTGTGACTATTTCCGATAAAGTAATACCTAAAATGTCTGATTACTCAATGAGACATCCACTCCAAGACAGGACCAACTCCGCTTGACTGGACCACCGGCTGGGATCGGATATCTATATTTGCAAATCGTCACGCCTATTGAACAACGAACCTTATCGTCTTAGTCACAAAGCCTAATAAAAACTGATTATTGCTAGTTTTACTTCACTGCGAATTAGTCACAGTGTAATGAGAAAAGTGACTGCCCGAATCAGTGATTCAATCATTTTCCTATGTACCTAGTCAGTTGCGAAAATTGATCTTGGGTACGTTGAATAGGTTTAGCAAGAGGTAAATTTCATGCTTAAAATGGACAGGTTTGTTGATTGTCACAGATGATAAAATTTACCGTGAGAATTTTATCATATTTCTCAGTATTTTTATTAACTTTGACTTGCATCATTTTGCTGAGTGGTTTCCGCCCATTTTTAGACACAACCGCATGTGTATAAGGCTCAGACTAAATGCACCCAGAATCCCTGATCGTCCCTTAACCGCTACTTCGATTTAATGTTTGTTTAGGTTCATCCGCCATTCTGAGTCACCCCGGGAATCCCGAAAAGCACGTTTCGACGGGGTTTTAAATTTTAGGTTCATTTCTTCTTAAATTGTATTTAAGTACATAAATTATAACTCCAACTCCTAAACGTAACCAGAGTCAAAACCAATTATCAGTCAATTGTTAAAAGGTATAGTCAAGCCGTGTGTGGGTTTTGCACTGTTATAAATGTTTCCAAGTGCATCTATTTTTAAAAGACTTCAAAAAAAAGGAGGAGGTTCTCAATTCGGTTGTATTTTTTTATTTTTTTTAATGTGTGTTACCTCAGAACTCCGTCATTTATGACCCGATTTGTAGGTACCATTCTTTTTTTAATTGAAAGTATATGCTTCCAGGTTGGTCCCATTGTTTTCAAAACTCCAGTTGAATGATGTGAACCATGAGGAATTGAGGGAACTCCTCAAATATATAAGGCACGCGTGTAGTAATTTCGGTGTTTTCTATTATAAATCGTGTATTTACATTCGGAAATCATAAATTTGGTGAAGTGGAAGTGATGATGAAGACCACAGATGGCTTGTGGAACTTGTCAATGATGTACTTCAAACTATAAAAGTACGTCACCGATTCTGATATCATTCAGTTGAAATAGCAAACAAAGAAGTGCCAAAGGTGATTCTGAGATCCTTGAGGAATTGACGGAAGTCCTCAAATATTATCGGCCCACATACAGCGATTTGGTTTATTTCTCTAATAGTCAACGTCTCGGAAATCAGTTCATGTGGTAAATTGGAAAATAAATGTGGAAATTTTCATGTGGCTTGGCGGAGTACTGAATTGAAGTCGGTTAAAACTTTGTTTTTAAAGTAAATTATTTTCGGAGTCTAGTTAACGCTCTAAAAGCTCCTTTTCAGTAAATAATGATTTTTATTTTTAAGATATTCGATACTACTATTCTTTTCGGTTTTGCGACTGCAAAAAAATTATTCTACATTGTCAAGTAATACAATGTACCATTATTCCTTGGGATATGGCGACACGATTATCATGATAATGAGCTTTCTGTTCCGATGTTTTAATTCATGCTAATTCAAACGATGCCATCACATAGTTTCGCCATTCTCATAGCACATGTCGCTCCCAAATGCCGCTAGGCATGCCTTAATAATTAAAACATGGATGTATTATTCTGCTATGCAAGTACGTAAGTCTTTTTAATCGTAAAAGGCAACATTAAGGGGCTTACAGCTCCCAATGACCTTTGATCTGTTACTGTCCGTTTTTTCGTGTTTTTTGTGGCTTACCGTATTAACAACGAGGTTTACCGAAATAGTGTCCCATATTTACTTCAAAACTCACCGTTTTCGAGATATATGGCACCAAACTTTAGCAGTTTTAGGCAAAAAAACCAGTTTTTAGGACGTAACTTTTGTGAAAATGAGTTAAAAATAAAAATCGCTCTTGGGTTGTTAGAGACGTCAATAAGGAACAGTTATAAGTAAATTCCATATATAAAAGTGCATAAACAACATACTAATATCGAAAACAGAGCTTTTTTGGACCATGTTTGAATAAATCATAAAAAAATATGTGTACATTTTATTTCTAAAAAACTCTTGCATAATAAAGGATTGAAGAACCGATTAACGTTTGTACCATAAATACCTATATCTATTGTTATGACGGAGGAATATCATCTCAAAACACATCAAAACTAGTCAATTAGCGCTTGGAGCCCCTTAAAGAGGCCAGATAGATAGCTTGAACTGAACTCGTGTTTGCCGAGAGCCTAATCCATTGAATTAAAGCATATCGATTTAGGTAATGGTTTGATTAAGATGCCCTCTTATGGATGCACATCGTTGCTCAATAACGCGGAACGGATACTTAATGCGTTTTTTCAGTTCTCTGTTTAGCCCTTCTAAAAATGAATCTGTATTCATTTTTACTAATATACTTAGATAGATATTATTGCTTGAGATATTTCGGGCGTGTTTAATATTAGCGTGGTATTATTTTCTGTGAAGGATTTACTGCCAATTGACAATTAATAGGTACCTAGTTAGGTCTCTATTAAAATACTAGCTGTTGCCCGCGACTTCGTCCGCGTAGAACTTAATACTTAGAAAATATAATGCAAACAAACTTCTACCATCTTAAGGGATGATTTCCGAGGCAAAAACTATTCTATATCCTTTGAAGGGTCTCAAATTATCTCTATACCAAATTTCATCTAGGTACATGGATTTTATCCAAACTTTCACCCCCTATTTCATACCCTTAGGGAATGATTTTCGGGATAAAAACTATCTAATGTCATCCTTTGGGACTCAAACGACCTTTATACCAAATTTCATCTAAACGGGATTCATCCAAATTTTCACCCCCCATTTCACCCCCTTAGGGAGTGATTTCCGGAATTACAACTATCCTATGTCCTTTCCCAGGACTCAAGCTATCTCTATACCAAATTGTATTAAAATGGGTTCCATCCGAATTTTCACCCCTAATTTCATCCCCTTAGGGGATGATTTCTGGGGTAAAAACTATCCCATGTCCTTTCCCAGGACTTAACCTATATCTACACCAAATTTCATCAAAATAGATTACATCCAAATGTTCACCCCCTCCCCCCTTTTTTTCACCCCTTTAGGGGATGATTTCCGGGATAAAACCTATTATATGTCCTTCCCCGGGACTCAAACTATTTATATACCAAATTTCATCTAAATCGGTGCAGCGGTTTAAGTAGCTCCATACAAATTTCCACCCCCAATTTCAGCCCCTCAGATATAAAAACTACCCTTTGTCCTTCCCCGGGGCTCATTTCATCTAAATCGGTTCAGCGGTTTAGGCGTGAAGAGGTAACAGACAGACACACTTTCGCATTTATAATATTAGTATGGAAGTATGGATTATTAGTATGGATAGTATGGATTATTTCCGCTTGTCTTCCAAATAGAGGTGTAGCTGTAGACTCACTTCAAAAGAAAGAAGAAACGAAAAACTTATTCAAATATCTCAAAAAATTACGAAGCTACAACCGTTTTAATGTCGCTTGTTAGAGTGAGAAAACGATCAGGGACCGTGACGTCACGATCCTCGAGCGTCATAGTAAAAAACAATCGTTTCATTATAAAGGTGCGTTTTGCGGAAAAGAGACGCAACAAACCCCCTCTTAAAACTTTATACACTTATAACTTAGTGATTACCTATATAGCCTCTTGCGTTGTTTTTTTTTCGAGATAATACAACATTATGATTATTTTGTTTAGTGTCTACATACCTATTTTCGATAAGATAAGATAAAATAAGATTTCTTTATTGTCAGACCTGTGTACATTTAGTTGTTTTGGGTAAAATAAAGTCCAACAGCTTGCCCATTTCGGACGTACAATATTAATCTTAAAGCTAGTCAAATATACTAAAACAATAACAACAATAGTATTTCCAAATAATTTTAACCATATTCACACATAAAATATTAATTTAGATCTATCCGACATCCGTATTTTCTTTTAAACCACGAACTTCGGAACTCGAAAATATTCGGGTATCTCTATCTCTATCGCACTAACAAATGACAGGAATGCAGAGGGCCTACCGCGAAAGGCATTCGAAGTGTCCCCTCTCTGTCATACTTACAAGTTCGTACATAAGTGCGACAGAGAGGGAAAACTTCGAATGCCGTTCGCGGTAGGCCCTCAGATATACGAACTTCGAGTTTCGGTTTTCGTGGGTTGGCTGAATACGCAAAGAGCGCGCGCGCGTGCCATTCAAAAAAACCAAGTTTATATTGTTCGAATTTGTTGTTACATATTTGTACAAATTACGCCTTAATTCGACATTTGCGCATATAAGTTCGCATATCAAAATCGATTAATTTTATATTTGCTTTTGGTACCTATGTGTCTCGTCAATGTATATCGTAGACGGGATTAAAATTATTAATAGGCGAAAGAAAGGCAAAGAAATTCCGCCATTTTGTCCGTAGTATTTCTTATTACTGTGATTTTGACGAATTTGACGTTTCTTTTAGCTGACAGATGTGGCGGCGATATACTTTAAGAATAATAAATGAAAAATTAAATGAAGTCGTATATTACGGAAAATAAATTAATTGTCGTAGTCGGATAAAAACTATCCTAAGTTGCAGCTGGAATAATAATGTACCTATATAAAATGTTTCATATTTTTCCGTCCATGGGATGCTGAGAACATTCGTACCACAGAAAGCTTAGTTTCAAACTGGCTGATTCTTTTTTTAATTTAGAGATTTATTATAAGTGGAGATAAGTACAAGTCGGTAGTCGACACGACCATGTAGCTAGGTAGTGTACCTACTTACAAATAAAGCTAGTTTGAGGTGCTAATTTGTCATTTCACTGTAACCCAGCGTCATTCAATATGACTTAAGCATCTATCAGATATCTCATAATGCCTTGTTAAGTCGATTATGTGCTAATAGATGATTTTACTGTAGAGGTGAAGATATTTCGTAAAACAAATTCAGATTCCGAAGATCACCAGTTCACTACATAATAGACGAGAACCATCATGAATATTCAATATTACAATTTGCTTGCACACGCTACCTATTGCTCTACTATACATAGACAATAGACTAGCGTTTCTTATATTTTATAGGTCATTAACAAACGATTAGTGGAATCTGGGAAACCGCGAAATGCTTTCTCTGTTTACGTACGTTTATACCTGATGTTATGAGAAATATCTTCGCGTATAAAGCATATTTAACAATAACATATTAGAGCGTTGTTCCAAAGAATATAGGTAACTATGACTCGTATCGTATCGTAGGGTTTAACAGATAAATACCATGAAACCATTATGGTGTTCACCATACATTTCCAGAATGCGGCACTGAACCGAAATGTCTGCCGTAAATTGGGCAAGGTCCATTAACCACACTACACTGTCATTAGTAGATCGAAAACCCAAAGAAAGACAAAAATATGAAGGATCGATATGTAGGTTAGGTCAAACCGTTGGGCTTGACTTGAATATGGTGCGCGTGGTTTTGGTAATAATTCTGGACATTGATGACGCGCGGTGAGTCATAAAAGAAATACATATCCTAATAATTTACTTAACTTTTCCACGGGTAAAGGCTTATTGACCTAATCTACTATTACTTGTCAACCAGATCATACGTGTAAGCAACATCCAAACGGAACTGGATTACAAGATTAGACAGTTTTACGGCTTCGTGTCGTATTGTCATAAACTAGATCTCAACCGTGACGGTACGTCATTAAACCTTTTATTACGCACTTAAAATATAACTTGAATTTCCTGTACTTTGTGCTTATACAATACCACCAATTTGATGTCTACAAAGAATTCTTCTTAGATCTTTCTATTGTAGGGTTTCTAGGAAGTGGCTGCCTGTATTGTTCGAATTCGAGGTGTCTGGTCCCAAGCTAGAAGCGAATCCCACTTCGAACAAACATTTGTGTAAACATTTGTGGGTAGGTCGTTTTTTCTGGCGTTTTAATTATATTAAAAGGCTTGTCATGTACAGACGGAATACGTGTAGCTTTGCGTTTCCATATTATGAGAAATAGACATGCGTAGGTGGATGGATACGACCACTAGGGCATAACATTATATACCTACTTTCTGCTTTCAGGCCTAATGAAGACTGGCGGTACTCGTAAAACATGGTGACCATTAATCTGTACGATAATTCCTAATATTATCTGCATCGCCGTTTTAGTTAAATCTGATTGTTAAAAATGAAAGTTGATAAGTTGTTGATAGCTCTCGATTCGTCTTTTTCCTTTGGGACATTAGGTCGACGATTCTTCAGCGGTTTGGCGTAAGGCAAACAAATTTAATTTTTGTTTGCTATCTTTGTCGGTAGGTATCTTTACGTCAGTTTAAGGGTAATCATTTTCAATGCTTCTTCAACGGTGTAGGAGTTAATATGCCAAATATTCAATAATTCAACTAGGTATAGATGAAAACTCCGGTAAGGCCCCTTGTGTAAGTATGCACTTAGTTGCGATCTGTTCGAGGGGCCAAGTTTTTCACCTGCAGCTAAGATGTGTGGTGAAATTCCAAATATTCAAATTAGGTATGTAATGTAGGTATTTCAAAAAATGTTTCGTTTGCTGCCCGTGCCCTTTTCTTAACATCTTATAGAAAGATCCGATAGATGAACATTTTATGAATGAGACTCCTTTTGTTCTTCTAGATATATATACTTATAAAACAAGACAATGACTTCCACCCGTTTCAACGTTGGCCTCGGCGACGACTCGCGCTCATCCAGCAGGGTGCTCCGCCCCCCCGGCGGCGGGCACACCGATATCTTCGGAGGGGACCCGGAGCCACCGCGCGGCCGCCGCCTCAACCCTGCCGCCGCAGCAGCCAATTGTAAGTCAAGTCTTAATATCGATGTTAGGTAACCTGAAATTTTAACGAATTCGTGAACGACAGTTTTTAGCGGAATACAGTGGAGGTTTTTATTTCCTTTATCATTTCATTTTTCATTTTATAATCAAGATACTCTTTTTTTGCTAAAATAAACATCAGCCAACCAGCGTTACGTCCAATCCAATGGTCGTCTTCTAATGTTCAAACTTACTTTTCCAGCTCTCGGCGAACAGTGGCAGCCACAGAACGGCAACGCTCCGGGCCAGAATGGGCAGGAAGCCGTAGCCCCCGCTCCCACCCCAGAGGCTGCGCCAAAGACTGAAGCCCCGGCCGCCGAGCCAGCCAAGCCGGAGCCCGTGAAGCCGGCCCAAGCCGCCCCCGAGGCTCCGAAGCGCGTCCGCGTGCCCCCAGGCGGGTTCTCCTCAGGGCTCTGGTAAAACTAGACACCCCAAGCTTGGTTTCGCCGCGTTAACGTTTTCTCGCTGGGACCAGTCTTGCAACTAATTTATCTAATTAGCATATTTGTCTTTTAAAACGTGCCTTTGTTATGAAGCTAGGATTTTCGGTTGTTTTGTTTTGGCCATTGGAGTCGTTCTGGTCCCATGCTAGTTTTCTTAGCGTATTTGCTTAAAGTAAGCCAGTGTTGCATTGGTACTTGTTTAATCCTCGCAGAATGCAATTTATATTTACTGGATATGTAACTTTCGGTACTAGTATTATTTTACGAGATTATATTTAACCACTGCATTTTGAGCTTTCGTGAAGAGCAGATTTTTGCTTACCTACTCTCTCTATTAGATAATTACTTGTCACAATATTTTGGTAATTTTAGTATTTATTGGCCAAAAACGTATTTGTAAATGTTTACACCGGGTTCTGTACCATACAAGTTTTAAACTTTGAAAATGCTCATTGGGAGCAATTATTATAAAACATTCCTCAATTTCTTACAGAGATAACAAGTCTGATCTTTATGCCTTGGTATGGAGCCCTTAGTTACTCGTTTCTCTATATTTTAGTGTTGTACGAAATCTTTAAGGTTTTGAGCTAGTTGTGTTGGCTCTGACTGACTTGTGCCTCCACGTTGAAGTAATGTTGTACTTACTTAAAGGTTACGATCGTTTGCAGTTAGTTTTATTATTGATGGCCTACGGCAAAGAATGCGATTATGTATATTGATAATTATAATTGTATTTTTATATGAATTAAAACACCATTAAAACAATCATTTCGTTTCAGTGAAATCCAATACCTAGTAGACATGGGTCGAAAGAGTCGGGTCATATCTTTCAAAACTTGTCATGCAAAGCACACATCTTTTATCTTTTCTAAATACTGTGTTTCGAGTAGCCTCATTTGATTCGGGTACTTATAAACGGTTCTAAGAGCCGATTATTATTCCCATTGCCCTTCCCAGTCATTTTGGACGCTCATGATAACTTGATTGTACAATATTGTTCACGAACTGATAAGCGCTCGCCACGTCAATAAAAGCGTACAGCGGGGGTGAATATCCGCTAGATATGTATGTATAGGTCAATGCAGCAATGAGGTCACGCACACATGTCAAGTAATGATGGCGGATTTTGAAATAAACTTGTTAAGCCTGCATTACACTGGCGCGGCCTGCGGTGGCGTACCATAGTAAATTTGACAGCTAATGACAAGTTTTCTATTGTCCGCCGCGGCCAGGCCGCGCCAGTCAGTGAGAGGCCTTAAGCGGCCTTTATCCTGGCTAAATGCAGATATTTAGACCAAACGCGACATAGACGAGTTGCTAATTAGACCCCATGATCCTGTCCCCTATAGCCAACCTGGCAGTTTCCTGTTAAGTTGAACTTGCTATCGGTACGAAAAAAGAACACTAATTTCAAAATCCGCTGTCATATATGACATGTTGAGTGTGGTACCTGTTACCTATAATGAGTAGGTACTACGTAGCTGTGTGTAATCAATCATTCACCTCAACATGACCACCCTTACCAGCACCCCTTCGGAGCAAAATGCACAAAAAGCAAAATGTACACTACACGCAAAACATAGCCAATGGCAAAATCTACACTACGCAAATTATACACAACGCATATTGTGAAACACGCAGAACGTACAAAAAGCACAAATAGGAAAATAAATTTGCGATTTGTATTTGATTTCTACGTTTGGCTTTTTGTACGTTCTGCGTGTTTCACAATATGCGTATTGCAGATTTTGCCATTGGTTACATTTTGCATGTAGTGTACTTTGCTTTTTGTGCATTTTGCTCCGAAGGGACCAGGGTCTTATTAGACCACTTAGAAAGAGACGAATAGTGCGAGAGAGCTCGAGAGAATGTCGCGGCCGTCTTGTGATAGCCGTGCAGGTCGACAATTGAGGGGCTGTTTACAAAAACAACATAACTGACATATTATACGAAATCGAGTTATTGCTATGAAGACCGTCCGTCTGTGAAGACGCTACAATAAACTACAATTGTGCAATATACATTGTTTAATTAGGACCTTTTGTCCAAAATTACCCGTCTATCTTTAAAATAGAACTACTCAGCTCTACGAAACTTATAGTACAACTAGCTTTTGCCCGCGACTTCGTCCGCGTAGAACTCGTTTATATCGTAGCTCGATACAAACTTTCACCCTCCATTTCCCTTTTAGGGGTAGATTTCCGATATAAAAACTATCATATATCCTTACCCGAGACTCAAACTATCTTTATCATTTATCATCATCATCATATCAGCCGAAAGACGTCCACTGCTGGACATAGGCCTCCCCCAAAGAGTTCCAAAGTGACCAATCCTGCGCCACCCGCATCCAGCGGATTCTTGCGACCTTTACCAGGTCATCAGTCTACCTTGTGCCTACCAATGCCGCGCCTACTAACTACCTCTATACAAAGTTTTATCTAAATGGGTTGTATAGTAGCTTCATACAAATATTCAACCCCCATTTCACCCCCTTAAGAGATCATTTCCGGGATAAAAACTATCCTATGTCCTTTTCCGGAACTCAAACTATCTGTTAACCAAATTTATTCTAAATGGGTCACTCACATCCAAATTTTCACCCCTTAGGGGAGGATTTTCGGAATAAAACTATCCTTTGTCCTTCCCCAGGACTCCCAACTATCGCTATACTAAATGTTCACCCCCATTTCACCCCCTTAGGGAATGATATCCGGAATAAAACTATCAGATGTCCTTTCCCAGGACTCAAATTATCTCTTAACCAGATTTCAACTAAATGAGTTCCATAAACAATGCATTATCCTTTTTCGGAACCCCAAACTATCTCTATACCAAATTTCATCCAAATAGGGTACATCCATATTTTCACCCCCTATTTTATGCCCTTGGAGGATTTTTTTCGGGACAAAAGCTATTCGTTGTTCTTCTACGCGAGTAAAACTATCTCTATAGGCACCAAACTTCATCCTAATCCAAATTTAAACCACCATTTCACTCCCTTAGAGGATGATTTCCGGAATTAAAACTACGCTTTGTCCTTGCCCAGGACTCAAACCATCTCTATACCAAATTCCATCGAAATGGTTTCCATCCAAATTTTCACCCCCCAATTCCCAGCACTCAAACTATCTCTTAACTGTTAACTTAAGTTTTATAAGTTTTTATTGTTACTAACATGATATGGACTAAGTCTGAAATAAATAATTTGAATTAAATTAAATTAACCAAATTTCATCTAAAAAGGTCACATCACATCCAAATTTTCATCCCTTAAGGGGGTGATTTTCGGGATAAAACTATCCTATGTGCTTCCCCAGAACTCCAACTCGCTATACCGTAAATGGGTTCCATCCAAATTTTCATCCCCCATTTCACCCCCTTAGGAGATGATTTCTGGACTAAAAATTATTTTAGGTCCTTCCCCAGGACTAACTATCTCCATACCAAATTTCATCTAAATGGGTTCTATCCAAATTTTCACTCCTCATTTCACCCCCTCAGGAGATGATTTTTCTGGATAAAAACTATGCATTGTCCTTCCCTGGGACTCCTTCTATCTCTTTACCAAATTTTAACTGAATGGGATTTATCCACATTTTCACCCCTATTTCATCCCCTTAGGGGATGATTTTCGGGATTCAAAGTATCCGTTGTCATTCTCCGGGACTCAAACTATCTCTATACCAAATTTGATCTAATCGGAGTCCATCCAAAATTTCACCCCCCACTACACCCCCTTATGGGCAGATTTCCGGGATAAAAACTATCCAATGTCCTTTCCCAGAACTTAAACTAACTCTAAACCAAATTTTATCAAAATGGGTTACATCCAAATGTTCACCCCCACGTTTTACCCCCTAAGGGGAAGATTTCCGGGATAAAACCTATCCTTTGACCTTCCCCGGGACTCGAACTATTTATATACCAAATTTCATCCAAATCGGTGCAGCGGTTTAAGTAGCTCCATACAAACTTCCACCCCCCATTTCATCCCCTCAGGGATTTATTTCCGGGATAAAAACTACCCTATGTCCTTCCCCAGGACTCAAACTATCTATATACCAAATTTCATCTAAATCGGTTAAGCCGTTTTCACGTGATGCGCGGTCACATAAACAGACAAACAGAAAAACAGATAAACAGATAAACAGACAAACAGATAAACAGACAAACAGACAAAAATTCTAAAAACTGTTGGAACGTATTCTGTTATCGATTTTAAGTATCCCTAACCAATTTTTTTTCGAATTACTTCCATGTACAGACTTTCGACCCTCTTCAGCTTTATTATATGTATAGATAAATAGATAGAAGATAATGAAACTCCCATTCAAATATCTCAAAAAATTATGAAGCTACATCCGTTTTAATGTCGCTTGTTAGAGTGAGAAAACGATGAGGGACTGTGACGTCAATATACTCGAGCGTCATAGTAAAAAACAATCGTTTCATATGAAGGTGCGTTTTGCGGAAAAGGGACAGAACATACCCCTCTTAAAACTTTGGACTCTTATAACTTAATCATTACCTATATAACCTCTTGCTTTGTTTTTTTCTCCATTTGACTATATTTATTTTAAATTCTTTTTCGAGAAAATACATTATGATTATTTACCATATTTTCGATTCCTGAGCTATAACCACGAACTTCGGAATTCGAAAATATTCGGGTATCTCTATCTCTATCGCACTAACCATACTCGAGTGACAGGGATGCAAATATATGAACATTGAGTATCGGTTTTCGTGGTAGCGCCGCAGGTACTTTGGCTGAATGCGCCGAGCGCGTGCCATTGTCATTCAAAAAAAACAAATTCGTGTTAATTATATTGTTCAAATTTGTTGATTTAATTTATTGAAATTACGACATAAAACGACATTTGCGCATATAAGTTCTCATATCAGAATCGAATATTTTTTTATGGTTTATATTTTAACATTTGTCTCATAAAGGTCTATCGTAGACGGGATTTAAATTATTAATAAGTGAAAGGCAAAGCAATTCCGCCATTTTGACGAAAATTTGACGGTTCTTATAGCTGACAGTTGGAGCAGCGTTTGATTTCAATAAAAATAAATGAAAAATTAAATGAAGTCGTATATTTCGGAAAATTAATTAACTGTCGCAGTCGGATAAAAACTATCCTAAGTTGCAGCTAGAATAATAATGTACCTATATAAAATGTTTCATATTTTTCCGTTCATGGGATGCTGAGAACATTCGAACCGCGCAAAGCTTAGTTTCAAACTGGCTGATTCTTTTTTTAATTTAGAGATTTATTATAAGTGGAGATAATATTTTTATTTTCTTTTTGTATCCTGCAAAGCTTGGCAATCTGTTTTATACAAAACAATAATCCATTTTGCTGTCTGATGTCCTTCATCAGATATAATTTATTTAATGGGGAAGCCATCCAATGATGCTTTCCTTATTCCTTGTCTGCGAATCTCCTCGCCAGGTCCACTACACTATTCCTCTTTAGTCGGGAGAATTGCAAGCTTCCAATTCCTTGCAGCTGCGCAGCTAATTCATTTCTGTGATTATTCAGTCTGGCTTGATAATTCTTACTATATGTTGCTTTTTCCTTTTTTTACTGTTTGTAGATTGAGGTCTAAGATGATATATTTGTTACTTATGTAAGGTGGTATCTTGAGCATAGTCCTCATTGCCTTGCTTTGAAAACGCTCCAATATTTCGATATTACTATGGCTCACTGTTCCCCACAGCTGGATGCCGTGCGTCCATATAGGCTTCAGTATAGTTTTATAGATGGCCATTTTACTGGTATCTGAGAGCTGTGATTTCCTGCCGGTCAGCCAATACATGTTGCGGAGCTTGCAATCTAGTTGTTTTCTTTTTGTCCATATGTGCTTTCTCCATGTGAGACGGCGATCGAGGTGCCTGCCCAAGTACCTGGCGTCCTCGCTTTGCGGGACTTCTTCTTCATATAACTTAATAGCGGGGCAGGTTTTTCTCCGGAGCGTGAATGTAACATGAACTGACTTATCCTTGTTTGCTTTAATGCGCCATTTGTCAAACCATTTTTCGATTATCAGCAAGTGCGTTTGAAGGTTTTGAGAGGCTATGCTGGGATCTTCGTGAACGGAGAGCAATGCCGTGTCGTCTGCGTATGTTGCTATCATGGTGTTATTACCGGTTGGTAAGTCAGCGGTGTAGATGACAGCGGTGTAGATGAGGTAGAGCACTGGGCCCAGGATGCTACCCTGAGGCACGCCTGATTTGATACAGTGCATTTTTGATGTTTCAGTATTATGTTTTACTTCGTAACATCTATTCTCAAGATACGATTTTAAGATGAGAAAGAATGACTGTGGCAATTTTTGTTTAATTTTATAAAGAAGTCCTTCATGCCATATTTTATCGAATGCTTGACTAATATCTATGAATATAGCTGAGCAGTATTTTTTGCATTCAAATGCTCTAGATATGATGTCTACCAGCCGGTGCACTTGTTCGATGGTTCCGTGACCTTCTCTGAATCCAAATTGATGTGTTGGTATGATGTCTGCGAGGTGTTCGCGCATTCTATTAAGTATGATCTTTTCTAGCATTTTTCCAATTACTGGTAGAAGGCTTATCTGTAGGTTTACCTGGTTTTAGTATCATCACCACCTGTGCTATTTTCCACTGACTAGGGTACAGGTTTAATCTAAGGCATGCGTTAAACATGGTAGATATCATTAGTATTCCCTTTTTAGGGAGGTGTTTTAGTAAAATAGCATCTATTAAATCATAGCCCGGATACAATAATAATTACAATACATTTGGTAATTAAACAGTTTTCGTAAATTCAATAATTATTTTTACTATAGGAACATCAATGATTTTTGCACAAAAATAACATAACTGCCAATAATTTACAAAAACAGTTAAGTTGTTTTACATATTTTGAAGAGATAACCGATTATTAATGGGATCCAAGATGCAAGTGTAACTCTATGGCCATACGCCTGTATAGTAAATGGAAGGTATTGTTTAAAGAAATAATATTTTAGGAGAAATAACGTTTTTTTCGCTTCCTGTAAAATTAACTCCAATGTAGTTATGTTGTTTTTGTAAATGTAAACATCCCCTCAATAGGGAACATTACGCAAAACTCTACGTAGGTGGCGACACTAGCAGCGTTGACATTGTATCTCGTTCCCACTTGCGGTATTGTCTATGCAAGCATCCTTGTCACTCATTTGACAATCAATTGTGAGATTGAAAAATGATAATCGAATGTCAGTCTTATTTATTGACATAAGGATACATGTTTGATAGGCAGCATGTGGTCGATATAACGCCTCTGCCTGGAAAGGGTTAACTCTCTTGCCGATACCTATACGAGGCTGTGTTTTCCTCAGAACAATGAGTTTTCATATATTTGACAGCTAACATAAACCTTTTTTGCAGGTTAATTCAAATATGTCAATGTCATGCATACTCACACTCGCGGCCTGCGGTGTCGATCTATAGTAATTTCTACTATACCTACTTTTATACAGGGCGTCCCACGCGTATGCCACGTGGAGGGAAAGTACCTTGAATATTGTAGATGGAACATTTTACTGAAAGAAGAGATTATTTTAATTTAAAAAACAATTTAAACTGCATTCCTAGATTTAGAAATAATTACATGGTTGAACCAGGAATCGAACCCGCTACACGAGAAAAAAAATGACCCTGTAGCTTTATCATACCGATCGAAAGGCTTTATCATAAGGATTATTTTTTGATACATAACATAGTGTCTGAAATAAAAGGAAGACCATGAATTTTAACATTTGATGTGAAATTTTGTTCAGTAAAATGAAAAGCTGACATTGCTGTAAGGAAATACAACTGACATTATCATTTTAAAGTACCTATTACTAATGAATCAGTACCCACTTGACAAGTACGCATCATTTCCCTATTATAATTTAAGTGCATGATAAAATGATACAGAGATACGTAATTAGTAGCCTGGTTGTATGCAACAAATCAAAGTTTCTGCCATATCCTGAATCTGCCGAAAGGCGCGTAAATTATTTTTTCAATGGGACTCTTTTTGAGCATTTGATAAATTAAATTAATTAATTTTGAATTAAAATGTTGAAATTCATGGTCTTCCTTTTATTTCTGACACTATGTTATTTAGCAATAAAAAATCCTTATGATGAAGCCTTTCGATCGGTATGATAAAGCTACAGGGTAAAAAAAATCTCTTGTAGCGGGTTCGATTCCCGGTTCAACCATGTATATTTTAATCTATGAATGCAGTTTAAATTATCTTGTAAATTAAAATAATGTCTTCTTTTAGTAAAATCTTCCATCTACAATATTCAAGGTACTTTCCCTCCATGTGGCATAGGCGTGGGACGCCCTGTATATATTAAATATTCTGATTGGTAATTTTGACAGTTATTGTCAAATTTACTATTGTCCGCCACCGCAGGCCGCTCCAGTCTGTGAGAGGCTTAAATTTGACCGAAAGGGAACATTACTGCAATGTTCTGCCGCCAGAGTGCAGCACTATCACAATTAGTAAACAGTTTTTTTGACAACTTTGACAAGTCCTTCAAAGCTCTGGATCAAATAGGGAAGAAAATATTTCAATAAATAAAATGCATCAGGGCTGCGTAATTGAATGCAAGAATGAAGGGCATCATTCATTTCCTAAGGAAACGATGATACGAAAACTATGGGAAGCGGCAATACGTGGTAAAGCAAAAAAAAGCCCTCACCCACCTTTAAATAGCTATAGGATGCCATTCTAATATCACAGTACAGGTATTTTACACACGAATGATAATAAAACGATTGTAGTTTAACGCGTTTTCATCAATTATTTGTTATTGTTTGTTAGGTAAATAAATATGACATTGTACGTCATGGCGGTTTGTTTACGGGTTGTGTTAGTGTCGCCCCCTACGCAGAGCTTAGCGTAATGTTCCCTATTTGTCAATAACAGTCAAGTTTACTATTGACCGTATGTGTGAGGGACTTTTCTATTCTAACTTTAAATATGTTACTTATAAAGCAATATACCTACGCTACACGCGCGTAAACAGCACGGTTACTTTCTGTAAAATACTTTTTATGTGGAAAACCTTTTTATAAATCATTACATATACGCAGTCAACACTGGCCACATTTTGGGGAACTGTCCAAACTTCAAGTACCTACTTATATCTGTCTCGTAAAATGGCCTGAATTATGTTAAACTTAATAACATCAACAATTTTTATACAATAAATAGATAACATGGATTTGAGAAAAATAAAAACATCAATGCCGTTAACACCTCATCAATAATCGTTCAAAAATGTACCTAAGTAAGTAGATATCTAAATTAATAAATTGATCGGTTCACGCAATGTTAATTCCATGCATCCATCTGCGACTTCTCGTAATCACTGCCTCAAGACGGCCTCAAGCGGCCTTTAGACTTTGCACTAAGTAACTTGAGGGGAGATACGAGTAAACCATCTCGCTCTAATCAGTGAGTGTGAGTGCAGTTAGTGCACTACATTAAATAAGCAAGGTAAGGTCTAAAGGCTGCCTCATTCCAGATAGCACACGCTTTGCTCAGCAACTTCTGTCACTCGCACTATCCAAATAAACAGGGGGGGGGGGGGGGGTAGATTTTCTCATCTCGTGGTTCCAAAATTCACTAACCGCCGACGTCGCCGCCCCTAGTAAGGCGGGAGAGGATAGCTGCTGCTGTAAGGACTGCAACACACACAACTAAGCTCTTGTTTGACCTGGTAACGTGGTAACAGTGTGTGGCGTCCTCTATGTCCTACACGCGGTTGTAAACGTGCCTGGTGCTCCGAAATTGTAACTACAGTTTTCAAAGATTGATTGGACTTACTTACATTTCAATTGAATAGGGAACATTACGCAAAGCTCTTCGTAGGTGGCGACACTAGCAGCGTTGACATTGTATCTCGTTCCCACTTGCGGTATTGGTTCTTGTGTCGGCATCCTTGTCACTCATTTGACAAACAATTGTGCATGTGTGTGTGAATCCCTATATTCCTATACTGGTTTACTATTAGTGGTAGTGCTGCCTCTGGCGGCAGAACATTGCAGTAATGTTCCCTATTGACTAGGCGTAGAGGAACGTAATATTTATATTGGCTCTATAGGCACCTGCTTAGAGCTACTAGGTAGGTAGGTACAGTCGCCATCACATACATAGGCACACTATAGGTGTTCAAAAATATCGGCACATGCAAATGAGCCTGCCTCACTGCCTTGAAAATAG
Organism: Epinotia brunnichana; assembly: GCA_963854355.1. Taxonomy (NCBI): domain Eukaryota; kingdom Metazoa; phylum Arthropoda; class Insecta; order Lepidoptera; family Tortricidae; genus Epinotia; species Epinotia brunnichana. The sequence goes on along the minus strand of OY977936.1, from coordinate 19,014,148 downwards.
AGGTGTGTTCCGATGTTTGTGACGTGCTTGTTTGCTCCGATGTATGTGATGGCGACTGTACATACTTAGGTATATACCTACTTACCTAGATATGTATTGTTTTTGTTCCTGGTGGCAAGCTCACGAGAATCCCCCGAAGACCCACTGTGTTGACTGCGAGGGACCTGCATTGATCCGTTACACTTTTAGGCTGCGGACTGGACGCCAGCGGGGTGACGAACGGCAATTCATAATTTGATCCGAGTTCAATCTATGAAAGCACGCGCGTCGGCCCGCTGCGGCCTTAACAGTGTTAATACAGTGTAGGTACTGTCCCCTATATATATAGGTACCTATAAAGGGTCGTTAATGTACACTTTTGGAGGCTACGGTCGCCGCTTATCATTATTATGGTGCATAAAGTACGAACGCGACGCGATAGAACGCGTGCGTGCCGTAGGAGCGCTAACATACCCCCTGGGGCTGGCATGTACCTACGGTCAACCAATTTGATTCCTAGGCCACGGTCTTCTCCGCCTGTCGTAGAAGGCGACTAAAGGGGGTCATCGGGGTCGCAGTGTTTCTGGCGGGGGCCGGGGCACTCACCTAAAAACCCCAGGGAAGGCGACCATCAATCATCCTAGGACGAGCCAAATGTGGCGAGGCGCGAGGAGGGCTCCAGTGCGTTCAGTATGAGATCCTGGAGTCCTCCGCATGAGAGCGCAGATGCCGGCTGCCGTGGAGTTTTTAGTGGATAGAAATACCACATAACCCAGTCATCCCCCGATGACTGGGTACCTAGTTCACAGGTTTTCTCCACGAAAAAAAAAAAAAAAAAAAGGCCACCGTAGAACCCTGTCATTTTAACTGCTACATAGCGACGCAATAATCCTAGTAACCCGTACAACGGCAAGGTTCTCCGATGGCCTAGGAATCAAATTGGTTGACTGTACTACATAGTAGCGGCGCGATGCGCGACGAAACCACGGAGTTAGTCTACATGACCAATGTTTATCCAGGTTAAGAATATGCTCCTAACAAAGCAATATTTGCCAGCATCACCACAAGAGGACAAACTGTAAGCGCGTCTTCCACGCAGTCGAATGGAGGGTGGGAGGAGGCAAATGCGTTTGCTGGGGCGACTTCTGAGCAAACTGCGCGGCGGCAACAACAGCTTAGAGAAAGGTTTTCCAACTTTTAACGGGTAAGATTCAAGCGTCTTAGGTACTTACTGTTATTCTCGCTTTCTTTGCGGCTCTCGGCTCTACGTTAATGGCGTTTTTCCCTAGTGCTTATAAATCAAATCTTTAATATTGTTCAAAATCAAATTAAAAGCCTGTAAATGCAGTAAATTTTAGAAAGACCTTTTGTACTATAGGTACATGGCGAAGCATGGCTAGTGCTAGAGTCACGCCTGATTTCGCTTCTCCCTCTATGTTCACCCCGTTCTTTTGGTAAAGTCCGGCCAGGGAAAGATGAGCCCAGAACAGACGAGCGGCAAATAAAAAAAAAGTTTGTTGCCATACTTACCGTGTATAACGCGATAAAATAATAATGATGATTGAACAGTTCATTTTTGTTTCACATAATAACTAAGGCGGCATCTACGCGGTGATTAAATACTGATGATCCACTATAGCTGTCTCTTTCTATAACATGCAATAGAAAGAGACGGCTATGGTGGATCATCAGTATTTAATCACCGTGTATTGGCCGCCTAAGACATCATAGTAATTTAAGACATTTGACAATGATATTTACTGTTGCCATATAAAAGTATTAAATAAATCTCAGGCTCATCTTTCCCTGGCCAGACTACCAAAATAACGAGGTGACTAGAGGGAGAAGCGAAAACAGGCGCGACTCTAGCGCTAGCCATGCTTCGCCATGGAATATGCATAGTACATTATATATAAAGTTCGTGCAAACAGGGCCTTATTTCCGACCGTCACTGCCAGCAACAGCGAGAGCACGATGACCGACGACGAGGAGGCCGGCGCGTCTGTTACCTCCTCGCGGACGCTCGACGACGCTCAGTTTGCCGCCAACATCGATTTGAGGTTAGACAATTTTTTAGGGCCGCCAGCGGCGCTACCACTAACTTCGAATGTCGAACTTCGTATATATCCGTCTCTGTCGCTCGAGTACCATAAACCATAAGTGCGATTGAGACGGAGATATACGAAGGTGGAGATTTGAAGCCGATTTTTGACTTCGAGCGCTCGAAAATAAAATAAAATAAATACGATTGTACTGTCTTAATTGCAGGCACTTAATTTATACCGATAGAATTGAATACGAGTGGTCAATACCACTCGCTTTCCAATTTTCTATCGCTATTTGAAAAGAGCATTTCGTAATTTTTGTCGGTTTTCGTGTGAAAGATTCGAGCGCTTGAACGTCAAAAATCGGTCCCTCAGATACGGACTGAATTCGGCTAAAGTTCGCTGAAGCCGTCCGCAGCTGCTCCATAAAACATTACCTATGACCCCCTACCACAGACGGGCGGAATGAACTGAATTCAGCTCGTCTATCTGTGGCAGGGCCATAGATTGAGTATGGAGCAGCTGCGCTCAAAACCAGCCCGACTGAACGGTGATCACGGAATTCAGCCTGTAGGTATTTGGCGAGCTTAATCTGCGATATTTTGCGAATGAACAAATCTATAATGATGATCCATTGGCAAACCAACAAGCCAACCATCAAACGGACTTTGATGTATGATGGATGACTATTAACAATGACGTTAAGTCTCAAAAACCAGATATAAGGGTCAAACTGAAAGTTCTTAGAAAATCAAAGCACAACTAGGAAGTTATTCGTTTTATTATAATATTTTAAAAATAGTGTCCATTCACGTCAATACATCTCTGCATCCGATGGAAGCACTGAGAAAAGCACTGCCCAGTCGTCCTTAGGGTTCTCTTCGACGGCCTTTTGAAACGTACATAAAACGTTTTCCTCGAACTTATTCTTTTATTTTCGGAATAAATAAATCCCATAAAAAACCAGGGACTGATTTCGGTTACGGTTATACCGGTATGAAACCGGTATTCCATTACGGTACCTCCACGTCTGACGTCGCCAAATATTCGATTCGCCTGGCGGTGTGCATGCGACGAGGCGTTGTCGTTGTGAAGCAGGATCCTACTACGAGGTCGATTCTCTCGAACTTTTTCCAAGACAAGTGGCAAACAATTGTTAGTGTACCACTGCAGCAACTGTTTTTCGGTCCTCTAAAACAATGGGCTTGTGACCTTAAATTTGTTTACGATGCCATTCGAACCAGTTTTTGTAGATGAACAAATGTTTGTATGGAAGCAACTACATTTAAAGGACATTAAAACCCAAAAAATCGAGTTAAAGACGAACCTCGCTGACATCAGCCGAAACGCTTCATACTGATTGGCTTTAAAGTATGACGTCACACCGTGCAATTTGTACTAACCGTTGCATGGAAAATGAAGTAAATTGCTGTTTCGGTCGCGAAATACTGCGTTTAGGTCCATAGTTGTCATACAAATTTGTTTCTATAAAAGCGTAAGGATTCTATTGGTACCTTTAAATTTACTCTTGGACAGTAAATAAAAAAACTTTTTTTTCTGAACTTTCAAGGTTCATATCTTTTTATAATTTGAATTATATTTTGTAATTTATACTTTATTACAATCACATGATGGTTTACTATCCATTTAGCAACACGACGTTATCAATTTAAACACCACGCAACAAGCCTATTGTCGCGTAATGGCAGGTCCTTCCGAAGAACGAGGCCACCATCTTTTTTCCCACGCTTCGACCTCTTCACTTTAGTTGGCAACTCCTCGGAAGGAAACACCCACTAAGCAGTCCGTCTTTTGGTTTCGGGATCATAACAGTAAATCCAGCTTTCGTCACCCGTAAGTATGTCGAATACAGAATTTGAGTCACCTCCGTTAAATCTTTGAAGCATTTCACGGCACCAATCAACACGACGGAGTTTTTGGGGCTCGGTCTAATCATGAGGTATCCACCGGGCACAAAGCTTCCTGACCGCTAAAATGTTCATGGAGGATTTTGTGCACTTGGATTATACCGATGCCTAAACTTGCCCGAATCTGCTGATAGGTCACTCTTTTGCCAGTCTCTATCATACGCCGCACAACACTGATGTTATCTTCAGTCGTCGCCGTAGGAGGCCGTCCCTCACGCTGATCATCGGTGAGATTAGTGCTACCACGTTTAAACTCATTAAACCAGTTGTGAAAGGCCAATCGAAATCTATCATAACATAACTTTATTGTTGACTTAAATGACATCGAAAGTCATAAAAAATCATTGCACGAAATTTTTCTCGCGTTAAATTCATGCTGACGTGACACAGACAATTTTCAATTTGCCGCCAAATCGTAAAGCAAAAAATGACAATATTATTCTCGCAAATGTGATGAAAAATATTGTGTACACGGGTGTACACAATGTTTTTCATCACATTTGCGAGGAAATAAATAACTACAAAAGACAGAAAAGTCTATGTTGCATACAAGCGCACCAATCAAAAATTGACGAAATTGACAACTTCACTTCCAGATCAGTGCGAATGGAGCGCGCAGCTTCAGTACTCTTGCAGCGCGTGGCCTACGAGATTTTGCTTCAACCAATCACAGAGCAGAATTCTTGTAGCGCGCGGCCATCTAGATTTGCTTAAACCAATCAGATCACACACAAGCTCATTACTCCCTTGGGAGCTGCAAAATACCATTATTCCCGCGGGAACAATTTAGGCTATTGTCCTTCTGTATACAGGAATGGAAAAACACCATTTCTGAGCAAGTGTGATGAAAAATACATATTCAATAGTATTGGCAAACAATTCAATTTTCAAAATTTAAACTTATATTTTTATCATATTGTTTACAAGTGGCCAGTTCTAAACACTTTCAGTGTCGCCCTCGTATATTATACTAGCTGTTGCCCGCGACTTCGTCCGCGTAGATTTTTTTATCGTCTTAGAAAATTATTTCTCTCAATACAAACTTTGAACCCTCTTTTAGGGGATAAATTAAAAAAAATCGATGATGTTCATTTTCTAGTTTGTGAACAAACAGTCTAAAACCAAAGTTAAAAATCTCATACCTTAAAAATGTCTAGAAATACACAAACTTTGAACCCCCTATTAACACTTTTAGGGGATGAATTTGGAAAAACTCTGAAATTAGTTTTGTAGTCTTTTAACGTACAGAATAAGACCGATGAAACAAATCTTTTACTCACACTTTAAAATTTTCATGCTCTCCATTTAAAATTTAAACCCCCTTTTAAACCTTTTAAGGGGTTTAATTTTTCTAAGCGCTGAAAGAACTTTTTTCGTATTGTAGTAAGTAATCTTACTAGTAACTTTTAGTCTCTAGCTCAAAAAAGTGTTGCCAATACAAAGCTTGCCCCCTTCTTAACCCCCTTAGGGGTGGAATTTTTTAAAACGCTGAAAGTTCTTTTTAGGGTTCCGTACTCAAACAGTAAAACGGGACCCTAAAACTAAGACTTCGCTGTCAATCCGTCCGTCCGTCCGTCTGTCTGTCACCAGGCTGTATCTCAAGAACCGTGATAGCTAGAGAGTTGAAATTTTCACAGATTATGTATTTCTGTTGCCGCTATAACAACAAATACTAAAAACAAAATAAAATAAATATTTTTGATAATGGTACGGAACCCTTCGTGCGCGAGTCCGACTCGCACTTGGCCGGTTTATTATTATTTAGTATTCCAATAACTAATCTTTTTGCAAAGTTTCAAGTCTAACTCAAAAGCATAAACTTTCCCTCATAAAAACTTTGCACCCCTTTTTATCCCCCTTAGGGATGTTTTTTTCCAAAACGCTGAAAGCACTTTTTTTGTATTTTTATAAGTAATCTTTCTACTAAGTTTCAAGTGCTCAGAAAAAGTGTTCCCCATACAAACCATGCATCCCTTTTTAACCCCTTTAGGGAATGATTTTTGTAAAACGCTAAATGTAGTTTTGTTCATGTTCTAATAAGTAATCTTTCTACAAAGTTTCTATAAAAAAAAGGTCGTTTGCCCATACAAACTTTGCACCCTTTTTTACCCCCTTAGGGGTGTAATTTTGCGAAATGCTGAAACCCCTTGTATTCTAATAACTAATCTTTCTACAAAGTTTTAGGTCTCTAGCTAAAAAAAAAAGTTTCCTACATACAAACTTTGCACCCCTTTTTTACCCCCTTAGGGGAAGAATTTTTTAAAACGCCGAGAGTACTTTATTTGTATTCTAATGACTAATCTTTCTACGAAGTTTTAAGTCTTTATTTCAAAAAAAGTAGTTTTTCCCATACAAACTTTGCACCCTATTTTAACCCCTTTAGGGGTGAAATTTTCCAAAACGCTGAAAGTACTTTCTTTGTATTCTAATAAATAATCTTTGTACAAAGTTTTAGGGGTCCAGCTCAAAAAAAAAGTTTCCCACATACAAAGGCTATAGCCGTGTTTCTATACAAAATTTGCCTTTCTGTCAAATGTTCTAGTAATTTCATTTTTAGATACTCCTCCTTGTAGGCAAAGGTCTGTTCCCCAAAGAAGAGCCAAGTACACTTGTCAGTTTTCGTAATATGGCGGTTTGTTTTTTTTTTCACTTTTTAATTTATTTCTTGAATTCGGTCTTTGTGATTAATTTGATTTTATGGTAAACTAAGTATACTACATATTGCCTGAAACTTTAGTACAAATATATGTCAAAATAATGGAAACTATAATTTGTTTTGGTTTTTTTTGGTGTTCTGGTGTAGCGGCACCTACGAGTACAGTCGCCATCACATACATCGGAGCAAACAAGCACGTCACAAACCTCTATTTTCAAGGCATTAGGGTGCATGTGCCGATATTTTTGAACACCTAGAGTGTACCTATGTATGTGATGGCGTCTGTACAGTTTTTATTTCATAAATTGCCCATCTATAGACCTACTACATATAGCTTTGGTACTTCATGCCAAAATCTAACTACAAATAAAATTATTCCTTCCTTGTTTCAATGTTTTTACAGGATTGCTTTAATTACTTGTATGAATGAAATCGTACTACATCCTATTTTTGTATTTTGTCATTTTTGGAAGTTTGTTTCGTTTTTGACATTTATTTAAACATTATCTAAAAATAACATTTATTTGTAGTTAGTTTTTGGCATGAAGTACCAAAGCTAATAATTTAAATTTAATATATGTAGTAGGTCTATAGATGGGCAATTTATGAAATGAAAACTTTAGGTGCCGCTACACCAGAACACCAAAAAAAAAAAAAACAAATTATAGTTTCCATTATTTTGACATATATTTGTACTAAAGTTTCAGGCAATATTTTTTGTAGTGATGGGTTTTATTATGTAATATAGATTACCAAAAAATCAAATTAATCGCAAAGACCGAATTCAAGATATAAATTAAAAAGTGAAAAAAAACAAACCGCCATATTACGAAAACTGACAAGTGTACATGGCTCTTCTTTGGGGAACAGACCTTTGCCTACAAGGAGTATCTAAAAATGAAATTACTAGAACATTTGACAGAAAGGCAAATTTTGTATAGAAACACGGCTAGCCTTTTGCATCCCTATTTTACCCCCTTAGGGGGAGAATTTCTAAAACGCTGTAAGTACTTTATCTGTATTCTAATGACTTACCTTTCTACAAAGTTTTAAGACTCTATTTTAAAAAAAATATGTTTCCCCCATACAAACTTTGCACCCCTATCTTACCCCCTTTGGGGTGGAATTTTCAAAAATCCCTTCTTACCCCTAGCCCACGTTATAAAAGCAACCTACTGCTTTAGATTAGTAGTTTCGGCTGTGCGTTGATGAGTCAGTGAGTGAATAAGTCAGTCAGGACCTAGGCATTTATATATATAGATTAATAATAATAAGTATGTAAACTTGTTGATTTTGTTAGGTACAGCGGGCAATACCTAACGCCGGAGCAGCTACCCGAATTCTGCAGCCAACTGCACCATCTGGTCGAGGTGATAAGAAACATCCAGTCTTACGCTAAAATCACTGGCGAATATCCGAGGTGAGGCAAATAGACAATGTTTCAGTTTTGTAGGTAGATATAAATTATGAACCTATAGATATACGCAGCCTGCGGTGTCGGTCAATAGTAAATTTCACAACTAATGTCAAAGTCTCTTAATAGTAGATGAGCCATAATAGTGGATTCTGGCATGCGTGGCTCAGTCAGTTCCATCACTTAAGTCCCGTTCGTCAGTATCCCCTTCATATTCCAGCAGTTATGTATTATCAAACCGCGCTTTGAATGGGATTCGAGGAGTTTGTTCAAAGTTTCTATGAACTGACAGCTACTCCATGGTCTCCATTCCCAAACTCATCGCGGCTGAATAATATAACTATGCGTCTACCTATAGTGAACTAGAGCGGCGTTTAGAAGAAGAGGCGCGCGAGCTGGCCGCACTTGCGGCGGAGGCGCGAAACGCGCGCGACGTGATTGCGCGCGCGCGTGCCCAACGACGCGCCGTGCGCGCACAGAAGAAGCAGCTGGTCGCGCACCTCACCAGCCTCAAGGACACTGGTGAGTTTATTATTAGCTACCCACACTACACTAAAGCTGGCTGGGACAAATACTTAGATGGACGAAATGTTGTTCCAACGTTGAATTTTGACATAAAGCCCATTGCGGCGTACGCGAACCACATCTACTGTTTAATGGGTAGCTAGAAGGGAATACAAACCGGTTAACCGGACCTTATTGCGCTCACTTAATAACCGGTTTTTGACACTAAAACCGGTTATTAACCGAAATGAGTACAATTTACAAAATGCCTGAAATAGTGAGCCGAAGTCGTTATTTAGTCAACAAAATATCAAATAAAATATGTCATTAAAAGATATGTATTATATCTATATATACCGGCTTGAAAATGTACACTGATATGCTAATTTGTATATGGATTCCCTATTTTTTTATTGAACACCTTTACAGTATTGAATAAAATGGTGCAGTACTGATGAGTTACCTATCTCAATATTTATAATTATGAAGAAGAGAAGCGTTGCCTCTGCAGGCTGCACAACATCCCCACAATCCACAATAAAATATAAATACTCTTCATTGCACTATCTGGATTTAGGGTGCAGACAAGTAATCTACTTTAAGGGGGTATTTGAAGTTACCAATAGATCTTGCCTGTCTAATGTCAATAGGGAGAGAGTTCCGCAGTCGAATAGTCTTAATAGGGAACGAACTATTATAATATAACATTTAGAAGATAACGAAGGCAAAGTTAAAAGAAAGTTATTAGAAGATCGGAGAGTATTAATACTACTAAAGCGGGGAGCTGCAGGGTTGAAAAGGACACTTTATAGAAGCGAAATAAATGTGAGAGTTACGGCGATAACCGATAGGCAGCCAGTTGAGTTTGGAACGGAAACTAGAAACATGGTCATATTTGCTTAACCCGAACCAAATGCAGATATTTTGGAGACGCTCAAGCTTATTAAGTTGCTCCTCAGATAGGATACATCAGAATAATCAAGAATAGGAAGAAAGAAACGTTTGAGCGAGAGCAAATTTAGTTGGAGCAGGACACACGCACGCACGCACGGACACACACACACACACACACACACACACACACACACACACACACATATACACATACATTATACTGACTTGACGTCACAATAGAGCCACGCTGTTATGTCGCCTCAGTAATTAGTTTTTAATTTTATAAATATTTTGTATGTATGTTAGTCATTCAGGTATTTGTTACTATTGGCCTTAGATGCCTGAAATAAATGGTTTTATTTTATTTTTTTATTATATAATTAAGTTGCTTATATGTAGTACTTAAATTTTAACTTTAAGTTAATTTATTTGGTTTTTGTTACCATCTCCGAGTGATGGAAGAGCGGGACCTTCCGATACAAGCATACGACATGCTTAATGGAAGGTTCCAACCTTGTTTGTTTTTATACCGTGTTAAAAAGTCAAATAAACTATTTTGTATTTGTATTTACAAATTAAAAATCAATGCTAGAAATCAGTTTCTTGCTGCCACTAACAATGACTTGGGTCTTTGCTGGGTTCACAATCAGACCATATCGTTGAATCCACTTGAGAATGCGTACCAAGTCATAACTTATGATGACTTGGTGTACGCATTCTCAAGTGTCATAACTCTATGGCAGAAGGGCGATCACCAAGCACGGGCTGCGTATATATCCACTTTACGTCCGGCTCGTCAAAGGGGCAGAAAGGGTTCGTGGCTGTTACTATCCTGCACGTTTAATAATCAGTCAGTGAGAGAAAAAAACAAGTTCACGGAAGTTTTGTGTTGTGTTGTGCGAATTTCCACATGACAAATATTGTTTAATTCGCGGAAAACTTACAAGTTGAACCAAATATACAATTATTTATCTTATCTTATCTTATCTTGGTGAGGGCCCTTTCGGATGCACTTCGACCCAGTGGGATCTTTTGTGCATTTGCCCTCTCCTTTATACCTGCTCCCAGGCTTGCTCCATCATTTCCACAAAGCGGATGATGCAGTTCGCCGGGAGCACCTTGAATTCCTTTGGTTGCGGGTAACCGTTACCAAAGTAGTTCATTCTTTGTCTGGCAAGGGCATGACATTCACACAATAAGTGTTCCATAGTCTCATCCTCCTTGCCACACATTCTACAGTCTAAACTATCAGATAGTCCCATCTTGGCCAAGAGATCCTTGACCCCGAAGTGACCTGTGAACACCCCAGATATAATTCTGAGTTGCTTCCTACTGGATTTCCAGAGTTTTCTGGTCCAGCCCGTGTCCACTCCTTCTATGAAGAGCTTAGAGTGCCTTAAGCCAGCCTCATTCCTCCACTCGTGTTGGTGTTTGGTTTTGGCGTAGGCTTTAAAGGCCGATATTATGGTCCCCTGCGAGAGTCCCACAAATGGTTCTGGACCTACAAAGTGATTTGTAGAGCCCCCTCTTGCAAGCTCATCTGCTCTTTCGTTGCCGATGAATCCCTTGTGCCCTGGTATCCAAACTAGTTGCACCTTATTGTGCCTTCCAAGTCTGTTTAGTGCTTGGACGCCATTATAAATTAGTCTAGAGTCCACTTTCGGCGCCGTAAGCGCCTTAAGGGCCGCTTGACTGTCACTGAGTATATACAACGTGTCCCAAAACTCAACGATAAGCCGGCACCAGAGGATGGAGCTGCTTATGATTAGTCGAGAAAAAATAAGGAAAAAAATATATCTAAATAAGTAGCTCCATCCTCTGGTGCCGGCTTATCGTTGAGTTTTGGGACACGTGGTAGATATATTTTATTTTATATATTTAGATATATTTTTTTCCTTATTTTTTCTCGACTAATCATAAGCAGCTCCATCCTCTGGTGCCGGCTTATCGTTGAGTTTTGGGACACGTTGTAGATAGTCCGCCCTTTAAAAAATTAAAAAAAAATTAAAATCCATTTATTTCAAGCTACATATAGGCTCATAACATAACACATAATTAAAACATTCATTATATAAGTCAAACAACACACAACCATAATTAACATTCTCTTATCCTACACCAGTCCTTACATGCCTGTTGCAACAATGCATAATACAGGGTGGAATTTCATAAACTGTACATAATAAAAGGAGAAAAATTTCAGCCAATTTCATCGGTGAAACGGTGTTTTTTTTTTTTTTCTAGTCATTAGTTTTTTTTTTACAGAATTTTGAAAATTTTTGTAAAAACTCGGGTAATACACCTAATTCAGACGGTATAACTTTTGATCCAATGGTCCTAAAATGAAAATAAAAAATGCAGAGTATTACCAAGGGACAGGTTAATAATTCTTAATAACAATAGAAAACCAACTAGAAGAGAAAATCCGCAAAAAAAATTATTGTTTTTGAAAAATGGCTACAAAAATTACGAATTTTAAAAGAAAAACACAATTTTCTGAAAAAAAACGCAGATTTAGTTACCATTTTTTTTGCTTAGTATTAAACCTCACTTAATGCCGATTCTAAAACCGTTTTTAAACTGTCTCAGACTTTGAAAAATACCACGCAAATGGGTACGTAAATCAAACCATAATTTTATTAATTTTAATCCTCTTAAAATCCTTAATGACCGTTTATTCACAGGTAGTTGAAGGGTGTTATTGGGTTTTAGGTGGAAATAACAAATTACGTACTTAGTATTAATCCTCACTTAATGCCGATTCTAAAACCGTTTTTAAACTGTCTCAGACTTTGAAAAATACCACGCTAATGGGTACGTAAATCAAACCATAATTTTATTAATTTTAATCCTCTTAAAATCCTTAATGACCGCTTGTTCCCAGGTAGTTGAAGGGTGTTTTTGGGTTGAAGGTGGAGATAACATGAGGGGTATAAAGGCATTGGGCAATAGGTCAACTATTCAGTCGCTCGCAAATCGCAATTGCTTGTCTTTGCTCGCCACTTCTTTGATTACTCCAGTACTTGTTCAGTTTGAATCATCATGCCCCGCTTACGAGAGTTTTCGCCGTTACAAATAGCCAACATGCACTATTATTATGGATTGTGCCATGGATCTGCAAGAGCTGCGTGTATCGCCTATTTGGAGCAGTATCCTAATGACGTTCCAAGACCTGCTGCTCGCCACTTTCAAGAAGTTCATCGCCGGTTGTGCAATATTGGCCTGGGATACGGTGGCCGAGATCGCCGAGAGCCAGGAAACATAATTGATGTTGCCATAGAAGAAGCAGTTCTCAGAGACTTGTACGCGGACCCAACCACGAGTCTAAGACGCTTGGCATTGAGGCACGGAATCTCAAAATGGAAAATTTTGAAGAAGGAAGGACTGCATCTATTTCATTATCAACGGGTACAAAATTTGCAAATTGGCGATGCCCGCGTTAGGTGTGTTATGTCGACTTGGATACTTGGCAATATCAGAAGGGATCCGGAATTTACTAGAATAATTTTATGGATGGACGAAGCAAGATTTACTCATACGGGAATAACTAACTTCAGAAATTTACACACATGGGCTCACGATAATCCAAACCTAGTAAGACCATCTAATTTTCAATTCCCATTTGCGTGGTATTTTTCAAAGTCTGAGACAGTTTAAAAACGGTTTTAGAATCGGCATTAAGTGAGGTTTAATACTAAGCAAAAAAAATGGTAACTAAATCTGCGTTTTTTTCAGAAAATTGTGTTTTTCTTTTAAAATTCGTAATTTTTGTAGCCATTTTTCAAAAACAATAATTATTTTTGCGGATTTTCTCTTCTAGTTGGTTTTTTATTGTTATTAAGAATTATTAACCTGTCCCTTGGTAATACTCTGCATTTTTTATTTTCATTTTAGGACCATTGGATCAAAAGTTATACCGTCTGAATTAGGTGTATTACCCGAGTTTTTACAAAAATTTTCAAAATTCTGTAAAAAAAAAACTAATGACTAGAAAAAAAAAAAACACCGTTTCACCGATGAAATTGGCTGAAATTTTTCTCCTTTTATTATGTACAGTTTATGAAATTCCACCCTGTATAGTGACAGTCTAGTCTGCCCGCTATCATTGCTAGGACGGTGTTGGCGCTGGTTCGCACGCGCCGGAGCAGGGACGCGGCCCGCAATCGCATGGTGCTGTGGAAACATGCCGTGTGCGTCGCCGCAAACATGCCCGAGGCGCTACAGTAACGAGGCAGCCCCATCACCGCCCTGAACGCGTTGTTGTACTGGACCCGGAGGGCGCTGTACGCCCTCTGCGTGTAGTTAGCCCACAGGCCGCACGTGTACAGCGACGTGCAGTAAGCTTTAAAAAGCGTTAACTTCACGCCGCTCGAACACCGCGCAAACCTGCGAGCCAACATGTTCGCCCGCACGCACAGCGCCCTTCGCTCCCTTTCGATGTCGACATTATCCTTAAGGTCGGCAGTAACGACATGACCTAAGTACTTGAAACACTCACACACTTTGGTTCGCCTGTCTATATTCTCCTGTACATAAGCAATTATGGCGTATGTCTCCGCTTGGAAGACAGTTGCCAAACTACCCATGCTTACACTACTACTATAGTCATTTGCATAAATTCCTGCTCCCGTACCGGATCCCATTTTTGAACCGTCCGTGTACCATATACTGTCTTCGATACCAGACTTTGGTGGTTCTAGACCTTCGGCCCACTCAGCCCTGGTTGGAACTTTTGTTGTGTAGTTCCTGTGGAATACATACTTGGGTAGCATTTTGTCGCTTCCCATGTTTGTTATTCTGTCTAAGAAACCATCAGTCTCCATGTTTGTGTGCTTAGTCTTCGGCTTGCTATCGCTCCACAGTCCAAGAGTTCTTAATCTGTAGAGCGATTTGCGCGCCTCTGACTTAATCACCATGTGAAGTGGCGGTAGGTCCAGTAGGACTTCTAGCGCCGCTGTAGGCGTGGTACGAAACGCCCCTGTTATAGCCATGCATGCCGTTCTCTGCACCTTTCTCAGGGCCTCTCTGCATGTGCTCATTAAAGTCCTTGGCCACCATACCAGGCTACCGTACAGTATTATGGGTACAATTATTTAAATTACTAAAGTTGATAATGAATACAAATAAAAATAGTTAATTTCTTAAAAACAAAGCACTAACATGCCGGCCCCATATACAACGTGTCCCAAAACTCAACGATAAGCCGGCACCAGAGGATGGAGCTACTTATGATTAGTCGAGAAAAAATAAGGAAAAAAATATATCTCAATTATTTTAGAAATTACAGAAAAAAAATGAAATTCATCGAAAATCGACATCCCTAATGGTATTTTTAACGACCATGTCTACAAATATTCAAATATTACTGTTTTTTTTTTGTTTTTGGAAACTTAAGTAGCCCTGCTATCTAACACAGTTCTTAAAAATACCATAATACATGTCGTTTTTACACAAAAAATAATCAAAATCGATTTTGTCCCTACAATTTTGAAAGATTTTTTCTTACAGTCCACTTTCAATCATCATGGTGTAAAAAAATTGTATCGACACCACAATGGCAATTATTTTCAAAAGTTGACGCAACTAACCAAGATTCCAAAATGGTATAATACTTTAGGAAACCTAGTCACAAAAAAAAACAACGAATTTTTAAACAAGAATCGACATTATTTAATGTTGGCGGTAATCACTTTTACTGTACCCAAAAAAGGATTTTTGTTGTTGAAAAATGTTGAATAAATGCAAAGAAATGGTACAATTTTTTTTAATTTTTTTAAATTCATTTACTACATTATTAATACTACAGTAAATGTTCAAATTGCCTGCCACCGGCATTAATACAGACATGACATCGCCTTAGAAATGATCGTTTTATCCGTCGTGCATATCTTCTACCATTGATATGATCCGCAGCTTGTGTGATTTTTTGGCGAAGCTCGTCCAATGTTGCTATGGGTTTTGAGTAGACTTTGTCTTTAAGACAGCCCCAGTAGAAGAAGTCCAGGGGGTTCAGGTCGGGCGAACGGGGTGGCCACAAGATAGGACCAAGTCGCCCGATCCAACGCCCTGGATACTCTTGGTTTAAGTATTCTCGCACTGCACGGGCATAGTGAGCTGGGCAACCATCATTTTGAAACCACATGTTTTGTAAATCACGTAAAGGCACGTCTTCTAATAATTCAGGCAAGTCGTAGTTACAAGGAAACCTTAATGGTGATGGCTATTTGAACTTTTTACAAAACGACTTGCCTGACTGAGTGGACTGTAAGAAAAAATCTTTCAAAATTGTAGGGACAAAATCGATTTTGATTATTTTTTGTGTAAAAACTACATGTATTATGGTATTTTTAAGAACTGTGTTAGATAGCAGGGCTACTTAAGTTTCCAAAAACAAAAAAAAAAACAGTAATATTTGAATATTTGTAGACATGGTCGTTAAAAATACCATTAGGGATGTCGATTTTCGATGAATTTCATTTTTTTTCTGTAATTTCTAAAATAATTGAGATATATTTTTTTCCTTATTTTTTCTCGACTAATCATAAGTAGCTCCATCCTCTGGTGCCGGCTTATCGTTGAGTTTTGGGACACGTTGTATAGCATCCCCACACTAGTAGGCATTGTTTGGTTAGTCATTAAATTTTTTTATTATTCATGTCGTTTACAAAAATGATGAAAAAATATACTTTCATTTACTCACACCTCGCCTCCTTATAAACCAGAAATAATACTCCTACAGTAAAATTATCCTGCAGTACTAATATTTTTAGCTTTTCGAAAAAAACGCTTAATAACCGGTTAACCGGTTTTGAGTTTGTAGCGATGGTTAATAACCAGTTTTGAAAATTTACCGGTTTTTGCATTCCATTGCAAATTAAAATTGAACTTTTTATTGTGATGTTTTTATTACCTTGTAAGGGATACTATACTGTCGAGGACTACTTAATTGATAAAAAAGCTTGGCCCAGCTTAGTAAAAATTTATTTTTTATGAAAAATTGATAATTATTTATAACTTTTTACTTATTACCTTGACATTACTTATAATATATAAACTATGCTTATTTCCTTAATGTATTAATTGTTAGTTTAACTATAGACGATGCACATACACGTAGCTGAATTTAATTTCTCCATTTAATTATCTAAGCTATTTTAAAAACAAATATTATGTAAAAATCCCCGTGACATATTTTAATAATTTAAGTCTATAGGGTCGAATGGATTTATCCGATTTTGAATTTAAGCGACACAAATATACTTAATATTTGTGTCGCTTAAATTCAAAATCGGATAAATCCATTCGACCCTATCAGCAAATATCTACCTTATCACCTTTTCTTAATAGCAAAATCGCATGATTTGACAGATGGATTTAATAGAACCTGAGTGTTTCTAGTGTTGTAGCTGATGACTGATGACGATGCAAAAGTGGTTCAATGAATCCTATTTGAATCAATAAATTATTTCTTTCTTTCTTTCTTTTGTGTGATATTTTGTATCGTTTTTGTTACTTATAAAAGTACTTTTGTAAGCTTTGTTTTTGCGGCTAGGAGAATATTCCCAGCAAGTATTGGAATATTCCCATTGTTCCCGGGAATATTCCCAGGAACATTTGGAATTTACTTTTGATTCCCGTATATTCCCTTGTATGGGAATATTCCTACTTGGGGCATATTCCCGGGAACGGCACATCGTTAATCCTGGCAGTGAACGAGTTAATCTAAGAGGTCTGTTTGTTTCTCCACGTATATGATTCGGCATGAGAGTTTTGGCAGAGCAGGTGGCGTGGTTTTAAGCGGTGGTCTTTTGTGTTTTTGAAAGTAGCATATATATAAAATAAAATATAAAACTGAAATTGAAATAGGTAAGTGACTACTAATATTTTGTAGAAACACGTGAACTGGAGAATTCCATTCGGCTGGCCGATCGAAAACTGTATTTGAGTTGGGAAGCGGCTAAAGAGTCCACCGACCCTGCTGCCTTAGATTCCTTGATGGATGAAGTCAAGGTAGGTTCCGCTTGGATACCCATTGCTAGCTTATTATAATAGTCTCATCACTAATTGCGAATTAAATACATAGAGCTCCCATGTGAACCTATTAATCATCCACGGTTGAGTAGACAAACCATCCACTGATTTTTGAGTACCTAACTCCATGCAAAGCGACGTACGCTCCCTGCAAACCTTAAACTTCATGAAATAAACTGATTAATATATAGTGACTAAAGCTGAGTTTAGGTAATTTTCAGACGGTTTAGTAAAACTGCCTGGAACTCGGGACCGACAAAATAGGCCCTTTTCTTGTGCACGCCACATTCCTCATATCAACTTATTTGTATTTTTTATTTTTTGTTCCAGAATAAACAAATAGCTTTGGAAAACCTGGTGCATCTGATTGAGGGTCGACGTTCGAGCCTAGCACGGAACCCTTCGCCGCCGACGCTGCTCTTGAACGACAAGTCTGATGGTTCGTACAGACAGCCTACTGGCCTAACCCTGAACGAGAGCCGCCTGAGGCAGTCTCGACCGAGGCAAACTCGTCCAGATCCACAGCCGGCACCCAGAGACCACTCCGACGGTTCGTACAGAACGCTCACTGGCAGCCTAGCTAGCCTCGTCCGGTGTATGGGGCGATTGCTGCGAACAGCGACTGATAGACATTAGTGAGAGTTCAAGCCGGAATATGGAGAAAATGGGCTGTAGCGCCTGCAGCAAAGATTCAATACTAAGTCAGCCAACGTGAATTCGAAGAAAATATCTGTCATCAATAGGTATAGCTTGGTTCTTATGATTAACTGTTACCTATGCGTTATATTGTGTCATAAAATTAAAATAACAACATTTGTTTTTCAGTGGAGATACATCTCACACCGATTGTCTGAGTAGGTATCACAACCAAATTGCTCATCAGATTCTTTAATTTCTGGAAATGTGATCGATTATTTTTTATTTTTTTGATAGACCAGTCAAGTGGCGCAGGCAAAAAGCGATTCGACGGCTCCAAGCGGAGTTTCAAGAGGAAACGGGCGCGGGAGCCCCGTTCCGTGCCACTCTCGGGCGAGCCTAGCAGACACGGGCCGCAGCAACAAGTAAAATATGATCAAATACTTGTCATACTTTGTATCGAATTTATCTTTACCATTTTTGGTAGTTTAAGTCCATAATTCCGATCAAAGTGGATTAAAAATTTTCACTATGATCGGAATTTGGAAATTCGTTAGCAGACGTTTCCTTAGTAAACATTTACACCTTATGTCCATTTCACAAAGCTACAAGTTACAATTGTACAAGGCTAAACCGATAACACTGAGGCGCTAGACCAATAACAACTGACATTTTGACCATTGTTACCGTTTTAGACTTGTAAAATCGTAACTCGTCAGCTTCGTCTGCAAACCGCGATGGGACCAGTAGCGCTAGTACCGATTTGCCCTGAGCTCGTGACGTAGAGTTAGTCTGATGATAAATCAGGAAGGCTACTGGCCCCCTTCTGACGCTACGGAACTCTATAATAAAATTACGCAACCCCGTCGAGCGAGCTCCGTCTTGTACGCCAGTTGTTATTAATGTTTATATTGTACACGTACTGGCTGTTTACAAAAAGCTTTATTTTCTTGACAGCAACTTATTTTTCATCACACTTGCTCATAAATGGTGTTATTCCTTGCCTGTATACAGAAGGACAATGGCCTAAATTGTTCCCGCAGGAAATAATGGCCCCAAGGGAGTAATGAGCTTGTGTGTGATCTGATTGGTTATGCAAATCTGGACGGCAAGAATTCTGCTCTGTGATTGGTTGGAAAATAAAATCGAGCATGTGGTTCTTGCAGGGCATGCTGCAAGAACCACAAGCTCCATGCTCTGTGATTGGTTGAAATATTGAAGCTCCGCCCTCCACTCGCACTGATCTAGAAGTGAAGTTGTCAATTTCGTCAACATTTGATTGATGCGCTTGTATAAAACTTAGATTTTTTTGCCTTTTGTGGTTATTTATTTCCTCGCAAATGTGATGAGAAACATTGTGTATAACACGGGCGTAAGAATCTTACGGCGTCGGGCTCCTGACAGACTCTCGTTTGCAATATTCCTCATACGCCCCTTGTTAAACAATGTACTATTTTTTAGGATTCGGAGAGCACCACCCGATACAGCGTGGCCAGCGCAGGCGCCGTCGCGCTTCCGCCTCTGGAGCTCCCGTCCCGTGGCAGTTACAGAGACATTATTTTCTTCACTGTTAACTGACTTATTACAATTAATAAAACTTAAGATAAATACCAAAGGATGTCTAGTCATTTTAAGGGCCTCGTGACACCTGTAGGTCGATCACGTAACGCATTGTACGCGCGTCGGGTAGGTCTAAATGTCACTTTTTATATGGAAAATTGACAGTTAAATTGTACCGACGCGCGTTCGGAACGTTACGTGTTTACCCCCCAGGTCATAAAGCGGAGATTACCGCCCGCTACGCGTAAAATTGAGTCCTCACTAATAATAATAAAGAAAACCTCAGAGCCTTCGGCTAGGGCATTAAATTCTTGCGATCTGACATAGTGCCTATATACAACTATACACGCAATTTAACCCTTTAACCGCCTTAGTCTGATATACCAAACAAAGTGACAGTGTTAATGACACCTAGGTACTAATATTATGAAAGAGTTGAAATTTTCGAGTAACTACTTCTAGTAGATCAAGTGGGGTATCATCTGAAAGGGCTTGAGTTGCACTTTCCATAACCATTTTATTATGAAAGAGTTGAAATTTTCGAGTAACTACTTCTAGTAGATCAAGTGGGGTATCATCTGAAAGGGCTTGAGTTGCACTTTCCATAACCATTTTATATTGTTATGCAGTGGTAAAATTTTGATTTGTGAAGGAAAATGTCCCAAAGTACTTTGTTATATAAAACCCCCGGCCCTTGTATACAGGGTGTGGCCTGTAATAGGAGCAAAAAATGTAACGGTAGATTATTAAGCTTGTGAACAATTATTTCCACATGGTTAAACTTGAAAAAAAAATTTTTTTTGAATTTTTTTTTCTTAAAAATAAGTTTAGTTGTATTTTTATTTATGAGTGGCACAAGGGGTTACTACAAATGCTCTAAGGAATATTTGCTCCTATTACAGGCCACACCCTGTATAGGGTAAGTGCACCAGTGAATGAACGCTTAAGGATATTTTTGACTTTAAAAATTGTTTTATGTAAACTATACTTAATATCGGCCGTGACTGTTTGTACAGCTCAAACAAGTATTCTAGTTTGCTTAAATTACTTTGCTTTTGCAATAAGTTTCCATAATTTTAAGTTATTTGACCTTTTAGTTAGAAAAATGGAAAATCACCAGTGAATGAACAGGGTTTTCTAGTAAATGAACAACTAAAAACCAGTGAATGAACTACTGTTATAGTTATGGTTTGTTGGTTTTAATTGCTGTTTAGCGATTTTGTTTGGAGTATCTCGATATACCAACACACGGGGTGGTAGTTAATGGTTTACTTTTTCTAAAACAATTAAAAAACTGTAACAAATGTTCGTTCATTAACTGGTTCCAAAAAAACAATAAATGAACTAGGTAATTATCGGTCGATGTTCATTTACTGGACATCTATACACCAGTGAATGAACTAACTTTATGTTCGAAAATGAGGTTTGTTCGAACACTGGACCAACGATGGACAAACCATTGGTGGTTATGCTACTAAAAACTAAATCTTATTACAATAACTAGAACATAAGATTTTGCGAAAACATTAAAACAGGCGTTGCCAGTGAATGAACACTCCTGTTCATTCACTGGATTTAGGCGGTTTTTAATTCTAGTTATAGAACACCTTCTAAAAAACGAGAATCTAAACTTAAATAACTTAAAAAGATGTTTGAATAGCACAATTTCGCTCTTATGATTTCCAAAAACCACACACCGTAAGTTACAAGTTTATAAAACTAGTACAATGGCACATAAAATAAAAGGTAACAATCTTGTCCCCATATTACCGGCTCATACAAAAAATCCACGCCCATAGCCCGTCAACTTTAAGCTTCGCTCATTTAGTAACTGATTGCGACTGAGTTGATATAAATGTTACAAAACCCTTACAGTGAATGCTTCTAATCGAGAAAAAAATACCCGGTATGCTAGAAATATACAGAACTCTTAATTTAAGCAAATAATCAGGTTTTCGTTCATTCACTGGATTCGTTCATTCACTGGTGCACTTACCCTAGGTAGGTACAAATAAAAATAAAATTAATAGTTATGTGTGTAGTTACAGTGAAGCCAAATACCTAAGTAACAAATGTGCTAAGGCTCATGTATTAATGTCAAAAATATTGGTTCCCATACATTGATGTCCTATAAAGCCCTAACTACTAGAGCTGTGCGAGTTTACGGAGTGGTGTGCGAGGGAAATTCTACCTCTAGGAAGGGATGTGTGAGCGAAGCTAGCATTGCTATTGTTGGATTATTTCCTCGCACATTGCTCAGGTACCTCGCCGCACGCAGCCCATACTTCTCTTGGCAACCACAGTTGCCAGGGTATATACTCTTGCTTGCCAGAATTTCATTTGCCCGAATGTTATTTGCCGTAATATTCACCTGCCATAATGTTGTTTTCTATAATTTCGTATGCCATACTCATTGCTTACATTATTAATCATATGCCAGAATCTTTGTTTTCCGTAATATCAATATCAATAATCTCATTTACCATAATCTTGTAATCTATAACTATTATGATTCGGGCATACAACTTTATGAAAAATAACAGTATGTCAAATGAATATTATGGAAAACGAAACATTCGGGCAAATGAAATTCGGGCAGACGAAGTTCGGGCAAATGAGTATTATAGAATACTAGCTGTTGCCCGCGACTTCGTCCGCGTAGAACTTTTTATCGTCTTAGAAAATGATTTCTCTCAATACAAAATTTGAACCCTCTTTTAGGGGATAATTAAAAAAAAAGTTGATGTTCATTTTCTAGTTTGTGAACAAACAGCCTAAAACCAAAGTTAAAAATCTCATACTTTAAAAATGCCTTGAAATACTCAAACTTTGAACCAATTTTAACACTCTTAGGGGATGAATTTGGAAAAACTCTGAAATCAGTTTTGTAGTCTTTTAACGTACAGAATAAGACCGAAGTTAAAAATCTCTTACTCACACTTTAAAATTTTATTGCTCGCCATTTAAAATTTGAACCCCCTTTTAAACCCCCTTAGAGGTTGAATTTTTCTAATCGCTGAAAGAACTTTTTTCGTAAACTTTTAAGTCTCTAGCTCAAAAAAAGTGTTGCCCATACAAAGCTTTCTTAACCCCCTTAGGGGTGGAATTTTCTAAAACTCTGAAAGTACTTTATTATTAATTTTAATAAGTAACATTTTGAATAGTTTTAAGTCTAGTAAAAAAAAAAGTTTTTCCCACACAACACTGGCTACCCTTCTTAAGGATCTTAAGGATCCCCTTAGGGATGGAGTTTTCTAAAACGCTGAAAGTTCTTTTTTAGTATTCTAATAAGTAATCTTTTTGCAAAGTTTTAAGTCTAACTCAAAAAAAAGTGTTGCCCATGCAAAGCTTGCTCTCCTTTTTAACCCTATTAGGGGTGGAATTTTCTAAAACGATTTGTGTTCTTTTTTTGTATTTTAATAAGTAATCTTTCTACAAAGTTTCAAGTCTCTAACTCAAAAACATAAACTTTCCCTGATAAAAACTTTGCACCCCTTTTTATCCCCCTTAGGGATAGGTTTTTTCAAAACGCTGAAAGTCTTTTTTTTTGTATTTTTATAAGTAATCTTTCTACAAAGTTTTAAGTGTCTAGCTCAGAAAAAGTGTTCCCCATACAAACCTTGCACCCTTTTTTAACCCCCTTAGGGAATGATTTTTGTAAAACGCCGAATGTAGTATTTTTCATGTTCTAATAAGTAATTTTTCGTCAAAATTTTAAGTCTCTATTAAAAAAAAATATGTTTTTCCCATACAAACTTTGCACCCTATTTTACAGGGTGTAAAATAGGGTGCAAAGTTTGTATGGGAAAAAGATATTTTTTTAAAGGGGTGAAATTTTCCAAAACGCTGAAAGTACTTTCTTTGTATTTAAATAATCTTTCTACAAAGTTTTAGGACTCTAGCTAAAAAAAATAGTTTCCCACATACAAACTTTGCACCCCTATTTTAGCCCCCTATTTTTAGGGGTAGAATTTTCTAAAACGCTGAAAGTACTTAATTTGTATTCTGATGACTAATCTTTCTACAAAGTTTTAAGTCTCTATTTAAAAAAAATATTGTTTCCCCCATACAAAATTTGCACCCCTATTTTACCCCCTTAGGGGTAGATTTTTTTAAAACACTGAATCTAGGTACTTTATTTGTATTCTAATGAATAATTTCTCTACAAAGTTTTAAGTCTCTATTTAAAAAAAAGTAGTTTTTCCCATACAAACTTTGCACTCTATTTTACCCCTTTAGGGGTAGAATTTTCTAAAACCCTGAAAGTTCTTTATTTGTATTCTAATGACTGATCTTTCTACAAAGTTTTAAGTCTCTATTTAAAAAAAAATGTTTCCCCCATACAAACCTTGCACCCCTATTTTACCCCCGTAGGGGTGGAATTTTCCAAAACGCTGAAAGTGTTTCATTTGTATTCTAATAACTAATTTTTCTACAAAGTTTAAGTCTATAGCTCAAAAAAAAAAGGTTCTCCCATACAAACTTTGCACCCCCATTTTACCCCCTTAGGGGTAGAATTTTCAAAAATCCCTTTTTATCCCTAGCCCACGTTATAAAAGCAACATACTGTGCAAAAATCAACTCTCTAAGATTAGTAGTTTCGGCTGTGCGTTGATGAGTGAGTGAGTGAGTGATTGAGTGAATAAGTCAGTCAGGACATAGGCATTTATTATGTATAAATAGATAGAAGATAATGAAACTCCCATTCAAATATCTCAAAAAATTATGAAGCTACATCCGTTTTAATGTCGCTTGATGAGAAAACGATGAGGGACTGTGACGTCAATATACTCGAGCGTCATAGTAAAAAACAATCGTTTCATATGAAGGTGCGTTTTGCGGAAAAGGGACAGAACATACCCCCTCTTAAAACTTTGGACTCTTATAACTTAATCATTACCTATATAACCTCTTGCTTTGTTTTTTTTCTCCATTTGACTATATTTATTTTAAATTCTTTTTCGAGAAAATACATTATGATTATTTACCATATTTTCGATTCCTGAGCTATAACCACGAACTTCGGAATTCGAAAATATTCGGGTATCTCTATCTCTATCGCACTAACCATACTCGAGTGACAGGGATGCAAATATATGAACATTGAGTATCGGTTTTCGTGGTAGCGCCGCAGGTACTTTGGCTGAATGCGCCGAGCGCGTGCCATTGTCATTCAAAAAAAACAAATTCGTGTTAATTAGATATTGTTCAAATTTGTTGATTTCATTTATTGAAATTACGACATAAAACGACATTTGCGCATATAAGTTCTCATATCAGAATCGAATATTTTTTTATGGTTTATATTTTAGCATTTGTCTCGTAAAGGTCTATCGTAGACGGGATTTAAATTATTAATAAGTGAAAGGCAAAGCAATTCGGCCATTTTGACGGTTCTTATAGCTGACAGTTGGAGCAGCGTTTGATTTCAATAAAAATAAATGAAAAATTAAATGAAGTCGTATATTTCGGAAAATTAATTAACTGTCGCAGTCGGATAAAAACTATCCTAAGTTGCAGCTAGAATAATAATGTACCTATATAAAATGTTTCATATTTTTCCGTTCATGGGATGCTGAGAACATTCGAACCGCGCAAAGCTTAGTTTCAAACTGGCTGATTCTTTTTTTAATTTAGAGATTTATTATAAGTGGAGATGACAGTCGGGCAAACATTAGACAACCTTCACGAGTCGAGGGTCGTGAGTCGCTGTAGAGTTCCTCTTAGCAATTGGGAGTAACAGCTGACTAAAAATAACATTTTCTACAATTCATTTATTTCGAATTATTTGTATAGTGTAGGTATACATTTGTTTTGGTGGTTTGGGCTTCGCATTGTTTTTACCCGTAGTATATCATTTTCACTGGTTCCGCTGTTGTTGTTTGTGTAATGTACTTATCGGCCACCCTTGGACTTCTTTTATGGAGCATGCGACGCCGGCGCTGCTGGTGCTGTGGTGGCATCAGCTTTCTAGGGTTCGAAATAAAGTTAATTAAAACCATCATCAAAATGAGTCATCATTGCTGTTGTGACTTATAAAATAGTCTGAGGAGAGGCCTCTTGGGATTATATTCGCCTGTTCGTTTCAGTTGGTCCTTGTGCCTACGGTGGCTCATTCAGTACGCTGACGGTAAACTAGCTAGATAATCTTTTGTGTTCAGTTTGTCTGGGGATAACAAAGTGTGGCGTGACTTAGCGAACTGGGTAAATAGTATAGTATCTACTCGTAACATAATATTTAACTGTAAACACGGAATTCTCTTTTCATTCTAACGGGCTTATATCTAGAGTTGTAAGTTACGTACTTTTGAACCGTATGAGCAACTTTCTTGAACTCACTAAATACCTCGAAGAATCCTTTACCAGGTACAGGCGAGCGATGACTGATCTATGTAGGTATGGGCAGCCTTCTAAAATCTGCTAAAGAAACCTAAAGATCCGATACCCATTGGATTGGTCTTACCGCGAGTCTGCCGCTACTTAGGCTTTTGCCGGGAGCGCTGTGGGCTTCAGTACATTCAGTACTATACCAGTATGAACAGTTTTCTAGAACCCTCTGAAGAAACCTCCGTTACTCATTGTGGGGTCCGCTGGTCTTACCTCGAATCTGCCGCCACCGCCGCCGTGGCCGCTGTGTCTGTTGGCTTGGCGTCATCAGTAGGTATGGCGAAGAAATCTAAGGATCCGTTACCCATTGGGGTCCGCTGGTCTTACCACGGGGGCTGCCGACGAAGCTGGTGCCGCGCTCACCGCCGGGCTGGAGACTGCCGCCACGGATACTGCCGGCGGGGCGGCGTCTGCGGGCTTGGCGTCATCAGGTACTGGCGCTGACTGCGGGTATAAGTGATGACGTGTTTAGCAGAAGTGGATTAAATATCACTTTTCACTCCTGGAACGCTGCACTTTCACATGTCGACGCGGTAGCTGTGTTCCTTAGGAAATATATCGGACGATTACAAAAGGAATTTGTTAGCTGATTTACAGCTATTGTTACTACAAGTGACGTACTTACGGTAATTGTCAAGTTGTCTAAATAAATGTACTTGTGGATCAAATTGTCTACTAGCAACTAAAAAGTCGCGAGCTGGACGTGTCCATAATAGGTAGGTACCTACAGCGGCATGAACCGTTTTACTTGCTAGGTATCGGTGACATTCGCTTCAGCGACACCAATTTTTCTTATATATTTAATTTAAAATTGTTAAGGCAATAAAGCTAATTTTCCGAGTTAAAATAATAAGAATATTCATTGAAGAGCTCCAGCTACATCAAATCCAAGAAGATGATCTGCACGATAAGATAGTTATAGTTACCCTGGCTGCCTCTGGATTTAGTATCTACATATTGGTCCTTCGAACCGGATAGAATTGTGCGCTTTGTTACATTATTCACATTTTGGTTCGAAGGACCAATATGTAAATACTTAATCCAAAGGCAGCCAGGGTAGCTATCTTATCGTGCAGGTCATCTTCTTGGATTTGCAACTCGTAATTGGAACGTCGTTGGTCTGGACTAGAGCCTATAGGGTCGGTGTTATACTTGCTACTACGTACGTTGAAAAAGGTATCGAATTACTTTTTCATGCTTTCGCTCAAAAATGTTGGCAGTGAGAGACGTTCTTGCATGTAAAGTGAACAAATGG
This sequence comes from Epinotia brunnichana, assembly GCA_963854355.1. Classification (NCBI taxonomy): domain Eukaryota; kingdom Metazoa; phylum Arthropoda; class Insecta; order Lepidoptera; family Tortricidae; genus Epinotia; species Epinotia brunnichana. The sequence continues at coordinate 18,986,859 of OY977936.1, read as the reverse complement.
CGATATGAGCCAAGTTTTTCAGGCACTCGGCACTTACACATGTGACTTTAAGGTCTTATTTAGATGTTAACCACATTATGTTAAATTGCGTGAGCCCAAATTACAATATAAATTACTTTGGAAACTATTTAAAAATACCTGAACAGCAACGAAAGCGAATATGGCGACGGCGAGGACTATGAGGAACTTCATTTCGCCTGTGTTGGTTAAATAGTTCTGAAACAATAGCGTTTATCGATGCTTAGGGCAAATTTATAAGCGAACGGCCACGGTCGACGCAATACAACGAATACGAAGCTAACGAGCAGTGTTTATAAACATGGGGAAACAATTAGTTTCTTATCGTTTTAATAATCGGTATCGGCACGGCGTACGAATAATGCGACGACGTCACCAAGGTGTTGTGGGGTGAGCATGGCAAAAAAAAATTATATTTTGTAGTAGACATTATGCACATACCTGCTAAAATGTCTGAAAAAATATGGTATTATCTGATGCTGTAGGTATTATTTCAGAATCTATGAAGAGATGACCAGGGATGAGGGCCAGGATCTCTTAATGGACCCATTAAGAGATCCCTTTGGACAAGTGCCTAGGGGCTTGTCTACCTATATATTACGTCATTTCGAAATAGGGAGGAGTGGGGGGGGGGGGGGGGGGGGGCTGACCGTTGGGGGGGTCAATAATCATCAAAAAAGATGTCGTAATAAATGGACAAGCCCCAGGGCCCTGAAACTAATGGAACCTGAAAATTGCTTAAAGGTCTATGAAATTATGCTACCTACATATATAATAAATATAGTACCTCGTACTTATTTGCCACTGCCAGACCACTGGGTGCAGTGGCCCCAGAGTGGGACCACGGGTAAATCAAACAAAACCGCCATTTACCCGTGTTCCACTTGGTCGTTCAAGAGTTTCGACGGAGCCCCGCTGAGCGGGGCTCCTATTTATAGGCGGTTTGCCCTTCGGGCATCTGAAGCTAACTAACAAACCTATTAACCTACCTAGTGTTTCGCGAACGTACTAATAATTCATCACTACATAGGTAGTATAAAACAAAGTTGCTTCCCGCTGTCTGTCTGTCTGTCCCTATGTATGCTTAGATCTTTAAAACTACGCAACGGATTTTTTTTAATAGATAGAGTGGATTCAAGAGGAAGGTTTATATGTATAATATACATGCATGTTATTATTATTTTCATACATATAAACCCGTGCGAAGCCGGGGCGGGTCGCTAGTATAAAAATAAATAACAATTCATACATATAAAATATATATAAGTACAGGGAGTAGAGAAATAGCGGTGGGACCACGAGAAAAGTCTCCCTCGTGGTCAGATATGCTAATTGATAATTTGTTGAGGACAAGCTTTTATTGCCGACTGTTCTTTTTGTTAGCCGTTTTCACGTGGTCCTAACCACCTGAAAACGGCTAACAAAAAGAACAGTCGGTAATAAAAGCTTGTCCTCAACAAATTATCATGTTATCTCCATCTCCATCTCCACTTTTAATAAATCTCTAAATTAAAAAAAGAATCAGCCAGTTTGAAACTAAGCTTTGTGAGGTACGAATGTTCTCAGCATCCCATGAACGGAAAAATATGAAACATTCTATACAGGTACATTATTATTCTAGCTGCAACTTAGGATAGTTTATATCCGACTGCGACAATTAATTAATTTTCCGTAATATACGACTTCATTTAATTTTTCATTTATTATTCTTAAAGTATATCGCCGCCACATCTGTCAGCTAAAAGAAACGTCAAAATCACAGACTAATAAGAAATACTACGGACAAAATGGCGGAATTGCTTTGCCTTTCTTTCGCCTATTAATATTTTTAATCCTGTCTACGATATACCTTGACGAGACACAGGTACCAAAAGCAAATATAAAATTAATCGATTTTGATATGCGAACTTATATGCGCAAATGTCGAATTAAGGCGTGATTTCAACAAATGTAACAACAAATTCGAACAATATAAACTTGGTTTTTTTGAATGGCACGCGCGCGCGCTCTTTGCGTATTCAGCCAAACCACGAAAACCGAAACTCGAAGTTCGTATATCTGCATTCCTGTCATTTGTTAGTGCGATAGAGATAGAGATACCCGAATATTTTCGAATTCCGAAGTTCGTGGTTTAAAAGAAAATACGGATGTCGGATAGATCTAAAATAATATTTTATATGTAAATATGGTTAAAATTATTTGGAAATACTATTGTTGTTACTGTTTTAGTATATTTGACTAGCTTTAAGTTTAATATTGTACGTCCGAAATGGGCAAGCTGTGTTTATTTTACCCAAAACAACTAAATGTACACAGTTCTGATAATAAAGAAATCTTATTTTATCTTATCTTATCGAAAATAGGGATGTAGACACTAAACAAAATAATCATAATGTTGTATTATCTCGAAAAAAAACAACGCAAGAGGCTATATAGGTAATCACTAAGTTATAAGTGTCTAAAGTTTTAAGAGGGGGTTTGTTGCGTCTCTTTTCCGCTAAACGCACCTTTATAATGAAACGATTGTTTTTACTATGACGCTCGAGGATCGTGGCGTCACGGTCCCTGATCTTTTTGTCACTCTAACAAGCGACATTAAAACGGTTGTAGCTTCGTAATTTTTTGAGATATTTGAATGAGTTTTTCGTTTCTTCTTTCTTTTGAAGTGAGTTTACAGCTACACCTCTATTTGGAAGACAAGCGGAAATAATCCATACTATCCATACTAATAACCCATACTTCCATACTAATATTATAAATGCGAAAGTGTGTCTGTCTGTCTGTCTGTTACCTCTTGACGCCTAAACCGCTGAACCGATTTAGATGAAATTTGGTATACAGATAGTTTGAGCCCCGGGGAAGGACAAAGGGTAGTTTTTATATCTGAGGGGCTGAAATTGGGGGTGGAAATTTGTATGGAGCTACTTAAACTGCTGCACCGATTTAGATGAAATTTGGTATATAAATAGTTTGAGTCCCGGGGAAGGACATATAATAGGTTTTATCCCGGAAATCACCCCCTAAGGGGGTGAAAAGGGGGGGTGAAAATTTGGATGTAATCTATTTTGATCAAATTTGGTGTAGATATAGGTTAAGTCCTGGGAAAGGACATGGGATAGCTTTTACCCCAGAAATCATCCCCTAAGGGGGTGAAATTAGGGGTGAAAATTCGGATGGAACCCATTTTATTAAAATTTGGTATAGAGATAGCTTGAGTCCTGGGAAAGGACATAGGATAGTTTTAATTCCGGAAATCACTCCCTAAGGGGGTGAAATGGGGGGTAAAATTTTGGATGAATCCCGTTTAGAAGTTTGTTTGCATTATATTTTCTAAGTAAAAGTTCTACGCGGACGAAGTCGCGGGCAACAGCTAGTTTGTATATAATTACGATTTACCCACGATACAGGCTGTGTCTAGTGTGGAAGTCACTGTACCTTACGAAAATTGTTCTTTTAAGTTATGGTAAATAAATTATTCTTATTCTTAATTGTTTTTTTTTTTACAGAAACGTTTATACTATGAACCTATGAACTTCATATGCCTGTCAAAACCTAAATGGACTGATATCCAATTATCCACCAGAATGTATCTTTAGTAACGTGTACTTATGCTCTATGCTGCACACATAGAAGGTTATCTGTGGCTGCACAGCATGACAGCTACTAAGTAGATATACCTACAACACAATTTATGAAGTTCTTCAATATATAAGCCAAATCTTGAAATATGTACCTACCTATAATCAGATCGAAAATCTGCATCTTAGACTTTTCGTTATTTACCAGTAGAGCGTAAAGCTTACATACCTATTATGCATGCATAATGCATACTTCACCATGTACGGTTTTAGTAGGTAATACGGTCATTCGGTGCAGCTCGATCTTAGCGCAATATCGGTTGCTCCTCAAATCGAGAAAGTCTCATTTTTTCCAAACGGTTGGTGGCCAACTATCATAGACAAGTTTCGAAAATCTTTAATTTCCGCTGTAACTATGCGCTGAAATCCATTATCGTCATAATTAGTCAATTTCACGTCTCAAGACTTACACGTGTCGGTTTGAACTGTAGGTAATTAAATTATGAGTTTTCAGAGGATCTAATCTGGTTAATATAGCGAAATGATTAAGGGGCTACCCGAGGTTTTCATCGATTTTTGACTAGTTTTGAATCGATACAAATACTTTTGCACTACAGATAGAATTATAAGGCAAACGGCTATCGATTCTTCAATCTTTAATATCAACTTTGGTCTACCATATTTTGAAAGAAATGGATAGTTATTTTTTTATGATTTATTTAATCATTGTCTAAAAATACACCTTTTTTGTTATAAGATTGCTGTGAAAGATCTAACATATACAAAATCTACATATTTGGGTTCGTCTCTGATGTCTCTATAAACGTGTGTACGGTTTTCGTTTTAAACTAATTAACACAAAAGTTATGGCCAGAAAACCTGTTTTTTGATCTAAAATTGTTCAACTTTGATGCCAAATATCTCAAAGACAGTGATTTTTGAAGTAAATATGGGATACTATATTGCTTAAAGCTGTTGTTGTTAATATGATAAGCTACGAAAAACATTAGAAAACTAAGGGATTCAGATCGAAGGTCGTAATTGGCGTATGGGATCCCCTTAAGTACCTATGGTTACTAACTACATAGTTACACCGTGTAGTGTTTATTTTTTCTTTGGTTACACATAAGTAGGGACGTGGGTGGAAATCAAAAATAATGCCCATAGTTAAGAGCCTTAATCTAATCTACGATTTAACTTTTATCATTTTCGTAACGACCATTACCCATATAAAATGTATGGATAGGTAATTGCCGTTACGAAAATGATAAAAGTTAAATCGTAGATTAGATTAAGACTCTTAACTATGGGCATTTTTTTTTAATTCCACCCACAGGTACCTATATTTACACAGCATTCTTATTTGCATACGTATGTTTGTATAAACAAACTTAAATTATGCCTGTACCTACCTTAACGCAGGATATTATATCTAGACTGGGGTTAATGACAGGATGAGTCTGAGATTTATTTAAAACTTGTTAAAGTAATAAGTATGTCTTTCCCGCTCACGGGACAATGATGTCCCGGACCTTTGGGAGGCGTGCGTGGGGCTAGGTACCTACAAAGTACCAACTGAGCTAACACGTAGAGGCCCTTTTGACAATTTAATGAAATGCAAGGAGTACACCGAGCGGATGCTGTCCCTGCCCGTGTCATGGGACGCACACAGAGACAGCACCCGCTGGGGCGTAGGTATAGGGACTGTTGCTGGTTGATGGAATCTAAAGAAAACGGGTTATTGGGTGAAAATGATGATAATGATAAAATGGTGATAATGATAATAAGTATTATCATTATCATTGTCAATTGTGTCAAACGTCTTAACCCTTAGATGCATATATGGTAACAATCACTTTGGTTTTGGAATGGCTTAGGGTCGTTTCGCCGGTTAGCGACCACTTAGCTGAGTTGCTCACTTTAGATTAGTAAATGTATACCTATTCAATGTACACACATAATAGATGGTATTCGCATAGGCTCTGAGTATGGTCAAGTTTTGAAACCTACAATAAAATATAGCACTTTCATCCATAGATTAGGAATAAATATGGAAAAGGTTTCAAAATAGCGAATTCGCCAGATAGCGACCGCTTTAGTCGGTTTGCGACCACCTGTTAGCTAGTTGGCAACCACTCTTGCAAATAGTGTTTAAGTAGTTAATAAAACGATGCATCATTATCATCATATCAGTCGAAAGACGTCCATTGCTGGACATAGGCCTCCCCCAAAGAGTGCCACAATGACCGGTTCTGCGCCACCCGCATCCATCGGATTCCTGCGATCTTTACCAGGCCATCAGTCAACTTGGGGGGCCTACCTACGCCGCGCCTTCCGGTACGTGTTCGCCACTCGAGAACCTTTCCGCCTCAACGGCCATGTGCCCCGCCCTCTACTGTCACTTAACTTTAGCGATTCGGAGGGCTATATCGGTTACCTTGTTTCTGCTGCGGATAGCCTCATTTCTGATGCGATCACGCAGAGAAACTCCCAACATAACCCTCTCCATTGCCCTTTGAGTGACTTTGAACCTTCGTATGAGACTTCTTATGATTTCTGAAGCGACCACGTTTCAGTGCCATACGTCATCACATCACTGGCAACACGCACTGGTCAAAGACTCTCGTCTTCAGACACTTCGAAATACCTTTTGGACGAAAAGATGTGCCATAGCATAGCTTCCCGAACGCTGCCCAGCCGAGTCGGAATCGACGATTGACCTCTTTCTCTTCCTGACTGCCCTTATAGCGTTACAAATTATTACTCTTCTAAATCTACTTTACATTGCTTGTCAAAGAATAATATAATCGAAAACGGCACGCCATCTCGCTCACACCATAGTGCTATTATATATATTGCTATTAAAGTCACACATGTCATTCATAGTATGTATCTAAATGCCACCAATTTACAAGCTTTTATTTAACTTTTAGATTAAATTCTACTTACCTACACTAGCTTCTGCCCACGACTCCGTCCGTGAGTCTCGTTTATATCGTAGCTCCATACAAAATGGCAACCCCTATTTCAGCCCCTTAGGGGATTGTTTCGGGGATAAAAACTATCCTACGCCTTTTCCCGGGACTCAAACTATCTCCATACCAAATTTCATCAAAATCGGTCCATCGGTTTAAGCGTGAAGAGGTAACAGACAGACAGACAGACAGACACACTTTCGCATTTGTAATATAACCATAATTATCATATAATCATATAAATTATTTATTTTATAATTATAATGTATAATTATATATTATTAATATATTACATATACTATGGACATATCATGGATTGGCACGGCTTAAATATCGACTCATATGGCTGGCCAAGCTAAATATCGCGGGTGCCGCAAGAAAGAAAAAGAAAACGATGTGGTCGCTATCCGACTTCTTTGGTAATTATGTATTTGGGTACGCGACCACCCCATTTTATTTAAATATATTTATTTTTTAAATATTCCGAATTTCAACGGAATTATTACAACAGCTTAATCATTTAAACAATCAAGTAACTAATTTCAGCATAATAATAAAATTAAGTGACGTAACTAAAGTTTTCGCGCCAACTGTCGCGTTATTTTTTTTACAGATTCTCGTCAACACTCCACGGAAGCAATGTGTGAATTGAGGTTATTTTTTCTTGCTTTGGATTAAGCTTTCGGTTTTAAATTGTATATATTCTTATTCCGATACTATTCAAGAATAGTTAATAACTTATTATTTTTCTGTTGGGTTTGTAGAAATGTTAATATCTTTAATTGAAGCAGCCTAGTGGTCGCTTACCGAAGGTGGTCGCGTTACCGGCTAAACGACCCTATCTACTATGAAATCCACGTCACATTTGAGAGTCCGTGTCGAGTTTCACAAAGTCTATAATTGACGTCAATTTTAAGTACTTACCATAATTTTCAGATTCAGATAGAAATTGACAAAGTGCAAAGTGATGCAATTATTTTGCTTGCGAGTGTATTTACTTAAATAATATCATAAAGATTACCCATTACATACACACGTACAAAGCAACTTAGTTTACTCTTTATAATAAGTACCTACCTAACTAAGTAGTTTAGATTCATAAAAATCTTTTCGCATAACAAGTGTGTTGTATGTTTTTAAAAAAATTGTTCAAGCATCATTATTATTTTATCGCGTGACACGGTGTTGTAAAACGCAGTTTTTAGGGTTCCGTACCAAAAAGGTAAAAAAGGAACCCTTATGGTGCGACTCTGTCCGTCTGTCCGTCCGTCTGTCACAACGTTAAATATCTCAGGAACTACTTAAGCTATCAATTTGAAATTTAGAACAACTGTTAAAAGGGTTAAGACACGTGTATGGAAAATGAAAAAAATAAATAAGCAAACATTTTTATTTTCTGTTTAAATGACGAATATGGTGGGGGGGGGGGGGGGGGGTTAAAAAATCAAAGTCTAGTAAATAGATCAAGTGGGGTATCATATGAAAGAGCTTGAGTTTTTTTGGAAATAATTCAATATCAGGCTAATTATTTGTATACTGCTTTTATATGTTATTATAAAAAAACTTTTACTATCGAAATGAATAATTCTATGGACCGGAAGTTAGGATTTTTTTAACCCGCAAGCAAAATTGCTATCAGTATTTTTATAATGAAAACATGCTTGAGTACACAAATTTGGAGACTTACTACCTGAATCCAAAAATATATGCATCAGGAAATATCGGCATTTTAATTAAATATTTACAACCTTGAGATAATATTGAATTTCATCTGGCCTATAGAAAGGTTTATTCATTAACAAAGATAAGTGGATTATGCGCGTATCCCAAAGAACGTATATAGACGTAGTCAATTATAAAGTAAAGAAAGTTTTTACCATTTTCACCTGATTTTTACGGAGTTTATGAAGATTACTTTTCATTATTTTTTACCGTATCGGTATTAAATTTAGGTGGATTATTAATGAATATTTAGTCAAATTACTTAACCTATTTTTTGTGTAAAAATATGGCTGATATCAATATATTGTTGTGTTTTCATAGAGCGAAACCGTAAAGTTATCACTTATCAGGGTACTAGCTTATTTTTTTGTATTTCTCAAAAATAATTTCTTAATTAAATTTACTTAAGTACTATGAAATTTTATATCGTTAAAGTCCCTTCTTTCAAATAAAAAATAAATAATCGAAATCGGTACGCGTGATATAAAGCTATCACTATCTGATAAACAAACATACTAGGTTGTAAGTATCAAAATGCAGAAGGCGCTTTGCAACGGTAACTTTTACTATGAGCTGTTTAAGATTGTTCAAGACTGAATGGGGTCCTGACATGACGGGTATGGTGTATGAAAGTTTGTACGGAACCCTCGGTGCGCGAGCCAGACTCGTACTTGACCGGTTTTATTTTAATTTACCGCTTATTTTTCTAGGATCAGCTTTCATTAGCCAGACTTTATATGCTATTCTTATCCTGCCAAACGAGAGCTCTATTGCATGTTTGACGCACTCTGCTTTTTAATTCTTATAGTGGTTGGTCAGTTTCACAAAAATCGGCTTAAGAGTCAGGGACTCGAGAGAGCAGAATAGACTTGGTCTAAAATGTTCTCTGTCTCGTAAACTGACCGGTTATGAAGCGGTGTAAAAAAATTCAACAAAGGACCTTCTTATATGTAATAGACATTACGCAAAACTCCGCGTAGGGGGCGACACTAGCAGAGTTGGCATTGTATCCCGTTCCCACTTGCGGTACTGTCTGTGCATGCATCCTTGTCACTCATTTGACAATCAATTGTGCATGTGTATGCGAGTCCCTATCTTCCTCTACTGGTGCTAGTGCTGCACTCGGGCGGCAGAACATTGCAGTAGGTAATGTTCCCTATTGTGACCTGTTCGAACAGACATTACATTACTTACATATTTCAAATTTGCAACACAAACAAAACAAATGCCTATTCGAACAGCCAAACAACAAAGTACATACAATGTAAGAGGCTTGCTTAAATTTTTCGCCTATAGCAGTTTTTTTTTTTATTATTTTTTAATTTGATTACTTATTTCCCGTCGACTATACTGATGTGCAGTTACCTACATTATTCTTATACACAAGCATTCGGGCATTCGGTTTCGTTTCCTGTTTGTAAAAACTGTGGATGCATAATGATGTTTTCGAAATAAAACTGAAGTTGTTTAGTACATAAATTTATTTTTGTCGTTGTAATATGGCGTTGCCTTACATTGTCATACAAATTGTTCATATCAAAATTATGCTAGTGAACGTTGCGAACATACAAAATACTAGATCAAAAATTACACTAGTTCGCCCTTTCAGAGCCTTTTGTTCATAAATCACAAATTATAAAACGCTAGCGAAGTATGCTTCAAACATTAATAAATAATTTGATTTATCTATCCAAATATTATAAACCCTCCATGATGCGTTCAAGAACCGCACATTATGACCACCATAAAAATAGACAGTTTTGTTAGAACACATTTCTTATCTGTGAAAATGTTATTATTGCTAAATAATAACATCGATTTCGATAATATTATTTCATTCAAATTTAGAACGTCTCTGAAAAACAAAGAAATTTGATTTAACCTCTATTCTAATATCAGTCGAGATGACGTTTAGTTCGAAATGAAATGTCAATTTGCATACAAATTTGACAAATGTCGCACGTAAGATATCGAATGATATGATAGTTGGATCCGACTCTAGTTTGTCTCTGAACTCAAAAAAAAACTATGACAGCTGCCAGAAAATAACGCCGCGATGCCGGTCATAATTAGCGGCTCCTGAATGCATCATGGATGCTTATTTGCTTATGAATCTTATGATATGTGGATAGATAAATTAGTGTATGTAACTGTACATAATTAGCAATGATCGCCACGACCCGTCCAACACGGTGTCAATGACCTCAATCATTATGTTAATATGGATATTCCCCGAATTCGAATCGGTAAAGGAAGGCAATATTTTCTCATTTTAGTTAAGTATATAACGGGGACATATGAAACCTATTTGCACAATCCTTACACAAATAACCTTAAATCACCACTTTCGAACTTAATGACCCGAAGAACATAAGTAAAAGTAAACATATTTGTTGTTAGAAATTGGTTGCATTCCTTTTCAGTAAATTAGAGAAGGATGACATCAACTCTGTTAATATTACTATTAGCTGTCTTTTTCGCACCAGCTTAAACTATGCGTTTAGACATACACGCAAACAATGGAAAATCCGAAAGTGACCTTCGACATGCCAGATAGTTGGGAAAAGGGTTTTTTGCACTTCAAATGGTTACATTTTAACACCCACTTATTTTATATGAGTGCACTTAATATTTTACGCAATACAAAATAAAATCATCGTACCTATATCAAGATTTTCTTTAATGAAAAATTATACAATTTACGAGTTTATTAATATTATTTTTGCGAACTAGATCACGGGATTATAATCATGCATGTCATGTCCATATTAATATTTCTTCTCGGAATCCCGCGGTGTTGCACGGGTCGTGCCGATCACTGATAATTAGGCATTAAAACACTCGTGTTATGTTATTATGAAACTCGCCTTCGGCTCGTTTCATAAACCTACACTCGTGTTTAATGCCCTTTATTATGTACATGTACAGTCACATAAACTACTATTAAATGATAGATTTAACAATTATAAAACAAACATAACTTCATAGAACATATACTAAAACAAAATAGCATCACTTTTAAAAATAATCACAAAATATAAACTTAGTCTTAACCTAGATTCATAATATAATACTTGTCAATTTAATATTTTTGGTCAGTTTTAGTTGATTTGTAGTCTAACTTAAAAGTACCTAACAACATTGTATTCGTTCACTGTTTTGGGAATATAAAATTTTCAATATTATCATTCTGCTTGTCAACATTTTAAATATTTATGAAATTGGCTATTGAAATTGTAGAACAATGGCATGTTATGATAGCTGATCGACCATATCACGGAATTGTCCCGTGAAACATAATATAACTCACAAAAGACGTCCATATCACATACAATTACGGAAGATTCATTTAAGAAAAAAGTATTTCATTCGTCATTTTTCAAACTTGTCACATGCTTCCAAAGCAAAGTAGCGCATATTTGGTAGCACTTCATTCATTCTTTATCATACTCGTTTGAGCTTAAAGCAACATACCTACTAATTACCATAATATGATCGTGCACTCATCACATGTTCACGCAACGCAATTTCTTCTCGGGGATTCTCGAAGCAAACTGGTAGCTCGGCACAACTGCCTTAGCTTCCTTCTCTTCCAACACCTCCACAACCTCTTCTTCTCCCATCAAGGATCTTAAGCAAATCCTCATATCGGCAGCAAACTTTCTGACGAGTCTCTCTAACGAAAACAGATGGTCGTCCAACGCTTCAGGTATCTCTTCCCTCATGAAGTCAGCCAGCCTTAAGAGATATTCGGCATTGGAGCCTGATGATCCGGAACATTCGAGAATCTGCTTCGCGATGTCCGGCAAAGGAGCAGAGCCAAGCCAATGGCGGTTTTCCGGAACTGCGATGTAGAGAACTGCGTCTTTTTTGTCGCTGGTTGAGCTTGAGGGAAGGAAAGACGGGCGAGGGTGGAAGTTGACAGTGTACGTCCGGTAGCCTCCGAGCTGGCACTCCCTGGTGCTGAGGTACGGTAGGGCTGCCTTATTATCAGCGGCAACCAGGAATGCTTTGCCCCAAGTTATACCCTGAAAACAAAGAAAAGATTACGTTAATTATTGAATAAATTTAAATTATGAATTAGTTTACATGAATTCCAATATATTTGGAAAAAGTCTACACACAATCATATCACATATTTATTAGTAGACGAATAATAAACGCCTGGATGTAATTCACTGCAATTATTTACATGTACCTAAACATAATTGTTGCGCGATCTTTCGAGCAGGCGCTTAGTTAATATTCTACAATAAAAAAATGTGCTGACTGAGTATAATAGGTATATTTATATTAAAATGGGAGACTGGGTAAGCAAGGTCAATATAGAATAGTTATAGAATCATAGTATGTCTTGTACTGTCAGCATCATAAAGTTAGTAAGAGCCTAATATTTCGGTACACGTTATATTTGGGTACTTTGGCTGCTGCTAACTATGCGATGCTGACTGTACGTCCTCATACTGTGCATAGTAATAAAAATATCATGATGCTTTTGCTGGGAAGATTCTCCCCAGAAGGGCCATATATTGGTACGATTTACAGCGAAACTATTGATATAGTTTTTTTTTATTGGTTATAGGATGTTATAGATGCATAGATTTTTTTTCCATATATTGGAATTCGTGAAAACTAAGATGGTTAAAGTAAAAACATTTTCCAAGAATCGGCATTCAGGTCGGTGTAATAGAACTCGCTAGACCGTGAAATGTGCCTGTTTGGTTAATTTGATCAAGCGTCGGTTATTTACAGTTTGTAACGGTTCAAATCGAATTGTTTGTCAACAATAGCTTTGTTTTTTTGCTTCACAATGCCTAACTTCCTCAATTCCGAGCTAGACTTGCATAAAGCAATAGTTATTAGTGCGAAAATAACCCTTAAGTAATCTAAATTCTAAACCAAATCAAGGATAAGTAACCTTATCCAGCACGCGCACAACTTTCCATAAGTATATAAGTATGTTATCATTATAACATAACCCTATCATATCAGATGTATGTTGCCACCCAAATATTGGATTCGGGTATCTATGCTCGACCACTTAACGCCGAAACACCAAATATTGCAGCAAAGACGGAATAAGCATACCATTATTTAGCAATATTAATCATTATCTGTTTCGTATAAACAGGTGGGTGTCAATACTAAGTATGTGTACTCGTAAATTTAGATGTATTTTTTGTAAACCTTACCAACTGACGTGCCCGCATAATGCCCCCTAATACTAGCATATATGTAAAATATAAATAAATACATATTCCGGGACAATCTTCCACAAATCGACCTAGTCCCAACCCAAGCAAAGCAGTAGGGCGACTATATATATACATATTAAATAGATAAATAAATACTTATCTACATATACATAGAAACATCCATGACTCGGGAACAAATATTCGAGCTCATTAAACAAATACCTTACCGGGATTCGAACCCAGGACCAGTTTCGTTGGCATCAGGGTCACTTCACTAACATTTGTAGTGACCATCAGGGTACTACGAAGCGTTGTCTCTCTAGACAACGCTCATATACCCTGAGAACTTTACGGTTTCGCTCTATGAAAACACAACAATATATCGATATCAGCCATATTTTTACACCAAAAAATAGGTTGGGTAATTTGACTAAATATTCATTAATAATCCACCTAAATTTAATACCGATACGGTAAAAAATAATGAAAAGTAATCTTCATAAATTCCGTAAAAATCAGGCGAAAATGGTATATACTTTCTTTACTTTATAATTGACTACGTCTATATACGTTCTTTGGGATACGCGCATAATCCACTTATTTTTGTTAATGAATAAACCTTTCAATAGGCCAGATGAAATTCAATATTATCTCAAGGTCGTAAAATATTTAATTAAAATGCCGTTATTTATATTTTTGGATTCAGGTAGTAAGTCTCCAAATTTGTGTACTCAAACATGTTCTCATTATAAAAATACTGATAACTTCCGGTCCATAGAATTATTGATTTCAATAGTAAAAGTTGTTTAAAATAACATATGCTACAACCAGCGAAATGACCCTAGGTATAGTAACAAACTTTCATAAATTGGCTTCCCATTTGCGCCAAATTTCCCCTTTCCTAGAATAAACTTGTATAAACTAGATTAATTTGAGAAATTGGTTTGTCACGTGATATTTTGGGAAAACTATTTTTCTCAATTTAATCTATGTATTTTATACAAGTTTATTCTAGGAAAGGGGGAATTTGGCGCAAATGGGAAGCCAATTGATGAAAGTTTGTTACATAAGTTTCTTAAAATATCACGCCGTTAGCCTGCGAATGTCAAATAACGCTTTGTATGGCAATCGAACCACCTTAAGCGTGATTGAGTAACAAACATCTAAACATACAATCATCTAAACTTTCGCATTTATAATATTAGTAGTAAAGTGACCTTTTAATCCCTATGTTAGACATACCATATTAAGTCAATATGTCGTTTTTACGGAAAAGGACGCTTAAAGCGCAATCACACCACAATTTTACCGCGAATCTGCGCATTTGTAATTAGTGTATCGTAAATAAAGGCGTAAGCGCCAACCACATTTAGGTCCCTTTTCCCTGTGAACGACAAATATTGTTTACAAAGTCGTACAAAAGACAAAGTGCAAAGTTTACAGCAAAACTAGATAATTAAATTACATAAAATGATAATCGATTCTTAAACAAAACTTATTTCATATAAGTAAATGCATACCTACTTATTTCATATTTACAAAAGAGGAAAGGGGAAATAATAATAATTGTGATAAACCAAACAACAGATATCAAGAAGGTTAGAGCTACATAACCTGGAAGGTAGCCTCTGGGTGCAGTATTCGCAACGGGCCTACGGGGCCCTTCGAGTCCAGTAGATACAATAACGCGTTCCGAGACTTCCGGGTGATAGTGGGACTGCCTCGTTTCTGTAGCGCATCAGGGATGTTTGCGGAGGCGCGAGTTGATTGTTTTTATGCTAGTATGCGCAGCCGCGCCGCATCCCTGCGGCGCTACCACGAACTTCGAATCTCGAACTTCGTATATCTCCGTCTCTATCGAACTTATGGTTTATGGTACTCGAGCGACCGAAACGGAGATATACGAAGTTCGGGATTCGAAGTTCGTGGTAGCGCCGCTGGTGCACCGCGCCGGGTGCGGAGCAGTCCCAATACCATTCTGAAAATGATTGCGGATAAGCCTGACTGCCATTATGCTACACTGCGCGGGGCTGCATTCTCCCACTGTAGTTTGTAGTTTGTATTTAGTTTAGTTTTATTTATATATGTGTCATGTAGTTACACTAATTAAATGATTGAAATTGAATAACAGTACCCTATCCTGGACAAAATACTACCAGAATAAGAAATTAAATATCTTTGACTAAACTTTATTTAGCCCAGACTTAATATAGGTACTTTAACCGCCATGTGGTCGTTGGTCTCCGCTTCGACATAAATAAAGGGTGAATAATTCAACATTTAATTAAATAGCGCGACAAATATCAACGATTTTGCAACTTTGTTGCAAATAGCAGATTACGCATCCACGTGGACGTGGTTTCCAAGTACTGGCTAAATAAGTAAGTCGCGTTACAAATATCACGTGTGGAACGGCAAATACTGCAAAATACATGTGCATGCGCAGTAGAAATCATCGGTCAGCATAGTCAGTCACCTCTTGACAATGACCGTGAATCATTTACATTTACACAGAGTGGTAAATACTAAAAAGGGTTTTTTCTAAATCTTTGCTTTGCAATACCTAAACCCTGAAATGAGGGAGGCATTTGACATAATCCTTGAGTTAGCAAACTTTTAATTTAGGTTATTTACTAACCAGCATACTATAACTACATTGAATGACCTCGTTAATCAAATAAGTTGATTTAAGAAAATAAAACAAGATTGCCTGTTACCATATAAGCGAACTATATTATTTCTGAGGCTGACAAGACCAAATTTGTTGAAATTGATATTATTGAAGCAGTTGTTTTAGAAAAACTATTTGCTCTAGCACATCAAAAAAAAAATATGTTAATATTCATCATATTTCTAAGACCGTAGACGGACTCGAAACATAATTGGATGAAATCGGCTCGATAGAAATTGCAAAGATTGGTCTTAAAATCATCTTAAACGGTTCTATGTCCTTATTTTTTTGACGTATGGGCTGCAATTAAAAACATGAAGTCCACATATTCATACCTAAACCGTAGACGAGCCATATTTCACAAAAAATCCACACTTTTTTTTATTTTAATTTTTATTCATTATTTTCTTCTAAAACCTGGCCGCTCAAGTAACACTCGCTCTCGTTTACTCCGATACAAATAGACAGTGAGCGCGTTTTTGGTGTTGACAGCGCCTTAATGCTACAGCAGGGCAATAACTATACGATTGTGCCTTTTGTAATGTCAACAAAAGGATGACGCATTATAAAGATTCCTTTCCTTTTTAAAAAATGTAACAAAAGTTATTCTGAAAAAAAAAATAGGTAGGTACGGCAAATAAAACTTAGGCCAAATGAATAATTTTGAAAAACTGTTAAGTATGCCAACATTTTGTAAAACCGCTTGGTAACATGATATCGATACACGCGTTGAAGTTGGTTGAATCTGACGTACACAAAGGTCACAAGACCTGTCATTCTGATAAATATGAGTGATAAGGCGGAGGTCGCATTGGTATTAAGAGATTTCCCGACCGCAAGTCCATGATGGTAAAGGTGAGACATCGCTGCAAGTAGACTGGATACCGAGAATTTAATTAAACTGAAAAAGGTCTATTTTTATATTTTTGTGGTTTGGGGTTTGGTATTATTCGGTCCATAAAGGGTCAACCTGTCGCAGAATAATCTTCAAGAGATGACATCACATGCTACAATCATTGACCTACCTATACAAAACTAAAAGCACTAAGTATCATCATATTATTATCATGTCATGAATTCATGATTAGGACTCGATTGAGGCTTATGACAGACAGCATGTCCGAAATGACTGATAATGTCTAAAATAGAATTTTATACGAAGTATATAAAGACTGACGATGAGGGTGCGTCGCAACTCACGATAGAATGTCTGATAGGGACAACAGCAATAACCTAAAGATAAGTGCTCTTCTTATTCTAGATATAGGATCTACCTAGCGGAATATACAAAAGTAGAATTAAATTAAGTTTCTTTAATTGGCTAGTAAATAACACGGTTAATTACCAGGCTTATGATCTGCTTTGTTATGGCTACATAACGAATCCTCATATCAATAAAGGGTCGGTCACGCACTTGTTATTCTTCTGCTTACCACCAGGGATTTTTGCAACTGTCGTAGTATTTAATCCCACCAAAAACATAAATAAAAATAAAAGAGCTTAGTTCAATACAAATATTATGAGTGCCAAGTTGTATGCAAAATCCAAATATGTATTTATAGGAATAAAATAACATTATGAACAAGTAGCAGTCAGTGCTAAAATATACGACTTTTGACCTTCATATCTTTATAACCAACCGTTTGAGCTAACTTCTTGAAATTTGGGCTTCTAGATGTTCTTATGGATATAATTAAACACACGTAGTTTTATGTGTTTACGTTAAAGAGGTTTTGAGTTATAGAAGGGTCAAAAGTGGCACCAAGTGGTTCGTGTAATGATACACTTGGCGCTGGCTAGCCAGTTCCTTTGCTTGAACTTGGCTTGACACGGTGCCGCGTGTCTAGATAAAAACTCGTCACTACTAAGTAATAACACCGATAACATCAGTAACATCAGAACATCACACATTAGATCCAAACTGAAGAATATCTATTGATATAATAATATTTCAAATATGCAAAGGAAGTTATTATCTAGATAGATAACAAACGTAACAATAATAAGTAATGGTGTTCACATTATCTACTGTACCACATGTAGATACCCCATTGTTTTATAACAATAACAGAAGTGACCCGGGGATGATAACATACTTACGTTATGTTATAATAATGTGGTACAGTCACCGCCATAAATATATGATGGAACAAAGGCCGCAAAAATATATGACTACAACTCTATTCCTCTAGGAATAGCCGATCCCGATGGGAACAAGGGAATATGATTTAAACCATTTTTAAAGGAAATTACCTACTGTTTAATGCAGTTTAAAATACATCTTTTAGTTTTGTGTATGAGTGTTTCGCTAGGCGATAGAAAGGCAAGTGTGTTCTTGTAACAAAAAGTTGCAATGAGTAGTTTTATTTGATGATTGTAGTTTGGAATTGTTGAGTATAGGCAGCGGACCAGAAACAAGCCAGCCCAGTTTAGAACTCCGAAGCTCCGAAGAATAGGCTCTAGCCGTAAGAGCGTGTCAGATATTTTTGCGGCCTTTGATTCATCATATATTGATGCCGGTGACTGTACCTACGTTCCATATCTTATTGAGTTTTCACACCATAGCACTGATATCATTATGACGGAGGCATGGGTTATTATTCGATTGTACAGATTTTCAGATTCGTAAAATTTGCAGCAAAGTAAATATTTATAGTAGAGGAGTTATATGAAATAGCTTCGTAATTAGTAGCCAGCGCCACTACCTTACCTACTAGGCTAGCCGGCTGTCCAAAATATATAAATATATGTCACCGTTAGATTGTGAACACCGTCAGTTTATAATCTTACCCGTTATATTGTAAACTGACGGAATATTGTGAACTGCCAAACCCATTCACAATTTAACGCAACAATTTTCGTTAGTTTATAAACTTTCAGTGTCGAATCGTCAAATTGTGAACTGAGATCAAATCGGCATGCTACGGAACGTACACAAAGACTAGGTAGGTTAGGTTAGTTAGGTATCTTCAGTTGCCCGAAGGGCAAAGCGCCCAGAAATAGGAGCCCCGCGCAGCGGGGCTCCGTTGACACTGCTGGATGCCGAAATAAATGGAAGAAAATGTCTGAATAATAAAAAAAAAACTATCATGTTCTGACGTAAGTGGAAACTGATGCAAGTGGAATAATTCGCTCAACCAAACAGCGCACAGGTTGCGTTCGAATCAGGCAAATTTGATTCAGTTCACAATTTGACGATATGACATTGTTAGTTTATAAACTAACGAAAATGAATGCGTAAAATTATGAATTATTTTGGCAGTTCACAATATTCCGTCAGTTTACAATATAACGGGTAAGATTATAAACTGACGGTTTTCACAATCTAACGGTGACATATATACTCGTTGTAGAGCAGCCTTTAGGGTCATAGTAATTCTCACAAAGGCGGGATTTGATTTTATTGTTCTTTGTTTGTATCTTTTTGACATACTTACTAAAAGTCCTGGAAAATCTTAAAAGTGTGCAAAATGCGTTTTTCAGTTTTCCAGGACATTTGTCAAAAAGATACAAACAAAGAAAATAACTAAAAAAGTCAAACTCCGTCTTTGTGGGAATTAATATGACCCCAAAGGCTCTCCTCTACTATCCCTACGGTATGGCAGTTAAAATATACAATCATATTCCGCAAGAAATAAAAGATGGACAGCACTTTAACAAGTTTAAATCTAGATTGAAACAAAGTACTGACAGAAAAAAGCATACTACTGCTTATATGATTTTTTAATTGATAAGAACATGTAAAAACTGCTACCTATTGACATAAATCGAATTATTATTATTATACCAAAGGCCATGCCAGGATAAGCTACATAAGTGAATCTGCCCCCAGCGAGTTTTGGCTTGTAATTTTTAGGGTTCCGTACTCAGAGAGTAAAACGGGACCCTATTACTAAGACTTCACTGACCGTCCGTCCGTCCGTCTGTCTGTCACCAGGCTGTATCTCAAGAACCGTGATAGCTAGAGAGTTGAAATTTTCACAGATTATGTATTTCTGTTGCCGCTATAACAACAAATACTAAAAACAAAATAAAATATTTTTTTCAGATGGGCTCCCATACAACAAACGTGATTTTTTTGCCGTTTTTATAGATAATGGTACGGAACCCCTCGTGCGCGAGTCCAACTCGCACTTGGCCGGTTTTTTTTGTTGATTTGTCTTTCAATTAGTATCGAGTATGCCAAATTTAAGCTCCACAAACTTTATTGTTTAAAAAAAAAAACAAATCTGATCTTTTTTGATGACGACCGCTTTAGCCTATAGTTGGTAGTGACGCTGCCTACGAAGCAAGAGGTCCTGGGTTCGAATCCCGGTAAGGGCATTTATTTATGTGATGAGCACGAATATTTGTTCCTGAGTCATGGATGTTTTCTATGTATTTAAGTATTTATTTATCTATACAACGTGTCCCAAAACTCAACGATAAGCCGGCACCAGAGGATGGAGCTGCTTATGATTAGTCGAGAAAAAATAAGGAAAAAAATATATCTAAATAAGTAGCTCCATCCTCTGGTGCCGGCTTATCGTTGAGTTTTGGGACACGTGGTAGATATATTTTATTTTATATATTTAGATATATATTTTTCCTTATTTTTTCTCGACTAGTCATAAGCAGCTCCATCCTCTGGTGCCGGCTTATCGTTGAGTTTTGGGACACGTGGTAGATATATTTTATTTTATATATTTAGATATATTTTTTCCTTATTTTTTCTCGACTAATCATAAGCAGCTCCATCCTCTGGTGCCGGCTTATCGTTGAGTTTTGGGACACGTTGTACCTATATGTATGTTTATCTTCGTCTAGTACCCATAGTACAAGCTTTGCTTAGTTTGGGACTAGGTCGATTTGTGTAAGATTGTCCGCAAATATTTATTTATTTATATTTATTATTATTATTTCAATTTTTTTTTTTCTAGCCGGCCTATTTTGACGTGAGTCATGTATATTGTGCATGTAATAAAGACAATTATATGATATTAAATTTAGAACATATTGCTGTACAAAAACTTGAAAAATAATTAACTTAAAAAAAAAAAAATATATATTATCACGTCAGCGACACCTCCAGATTGTTCACCATAGTAAGCCTCTTTACTAAGCTATCAAATGAATATAACTACTTTATTTTATCTGTGGTAGAACAATGTGTTTTTTTTAAATTGAATACACCGTCGTTAAATATATCGTCGTCTACTTAGTACCCATAACACAAGCCTTATTGCGCTTACTGCCCCCACTAGTCTAGTTCGATTTGTGTAAGATTGTCCCCTAATATTTATTTATTATTAATTTATTGATCTGATAAATAACACAAACTAACCAGAATTAATAAAATGAGGATATTATTTCGTCGGGTGACAACCAAAACTCACAAATTACACGTAATAAGAAAAGGGAAATCAACCTCATTACTACTCAAATACAGTATACAGATGATATTTCTAAATATTTTTTTTGCATTCAGTTTGCATTGGTTGTTCCTTACGACTATTCTAGTACTTAGCTATATTAATCTACCAGATAAAAGGTAAATTTTTCCTTTTAATATGTGAGAGCATCTACAGTAGACGGCAAACTTCGTGCGCAAATGAGGGGAAGTGGGGGGGCAGCTTGCACGTACAATTCGCCTTTGCGCAGGCAAGGTCATTTGCGCACGAAGTTTGCCGTCTACTGTACTCAAAGTACGGAAGACAACGTATGATACTTGAAAGAAGTTTATAAAACAACCAACGGGAACGTCAAATCAAGGAAATCATAATAAAGAACCGATTGACGTAAGTAATGTTGTGAATAATTCTTACGATGTCAGGCAGGGTATCAGTAGTTAGTATAAAGCGAAAAAAACTTGATGAAACCAGTTTGACATAAATGTCTTAGTAATAAATTACTAAGTCGATAACGCACTCTCTAAAGGCATAATATGTTATAGATGTAACAATTTATGTGGTATCTATACCTACATATATACATATACATTACATTCGCGACTGTATTCCCAGAAGAGGCAAACCTCTGCAGTAATGCACTCAACATTACTGCAGAGGCCGGAAAAATAGGGATTGCCGGCCGTGTTTGAGAATAGCACTATATGTACATATCTACCTCAGCTGGATCTAGGGATTGCCTGCCTCGTACTTATTATCCATCTCGTCTATATCATACTCGGCAGGTAATCTCTTAATTCCCGGGCTTTTTAGTAATGTACTATTTCAGTGGCATTTCTAGCAATTGTGAGTTTAAAGACGGAGAAAATGTATTTCAATGACATCGCTGGCCTATCGCTCACAACATTCTTTGGTCAGACACACGGCGCGACGCAGCGCCGCGGTCGCGCGGCGCGACCGCTGCACATGCTAACAGGTTAGCGACGTCAAACAGACTGCGTCCCGCCGGCATCGCGCCCCGCTTCTGTCGCGCCCCGCGCCGCGCGGCCCCTTGCGTTCACGCGGCGCGGCCGCAGCGCTGCGCGGCGCGGACGCGGCGGCACGCTGCGCCGCGCTGGGTCACACACATCAGTCGGACGTTAGGCAGCACGCAGTGCTTAGTGCGAGCGTAGCATAGTTATTAGTTATTTTGTAATAAGGTATGGATATAGAAAAATTAATGTTTCCGGTATCCTGTATCCGGGCGCGAATCACGCCCGCATCGCGCTGCGCATCACGCCCGCATCGCGCCGCGGTCGCGCCGCGTTCGCGCGCGCGATGAGGGCGTGTTGAGAGCGCGAGGCCGGCGCGATCCGCGCGCGCCCTGTTTGAACAGGCATCGCGTCGGCATCACGCGGCGCGACCGCGGCGCTGCGTCGCGCCGTGTGTCTGACCAAGGCTTAGGACACCCACGGGAAAAAACGGTGCATGTCTAACATTATAAGCGCCACACGAAAATACGCTTACAAATAATAGTACATTACTATAGAGGCCGGGAAACGAAGGGTTGCAGGCCAAGTAGATATAGACGGCTACGCGGCCGGCATCGGCAACCCTGTTTCTCGCCGAGATTTGTATAGTGCTTTTCTCAAACTTGCAATGAAATAAAAAGTAGTAAATTTGTTTTGTTCGTAGGTTAACACAACTGAATAATACGTTTCTGACAGCTGTCAGTGCTGTCACTCACATCATAACCTATAATTGTGTCCCACATTTCTTACTAACTATTAATCCGCTTATTCCCTAAATTAAGTATTAGTTTACTGTTTCATGAATTTATATCTAACTATATAGACGAGGCACTACAACAAAGAAAACAGACTTATACTTTTTATGAAATTTTCATACGCCGTCATGCACTACCTAACTTTTGATTTCGGGGGCAGTAAATTATGCATGGCTACTTCTTCATCCACTCGCAATTCTGGAGGCCTACAGTTGAATTCCATATCACTTTCGTCCTAACTCATTTCGAAATCGATGGCTTTTATTAGAAAGTTTCAAAATAATTTCGAACTATTGAGAAATCCGGCCAACAAGAAAAGAAAACTTTTTTCAATTTACGCGCCAAACTTTTTTTTAACCTGTTTGAAGCAACGTTTTACCCGGTGACATTGACATTAGTCCTAATCTTTTTTTTTTTGGTGATTGAATGCCAAGACGTTCTGTCACAATTTGACGTTTATAAACAAAAGACGGTTGCTTTGCAGGCCTAGGTGTGTAAGGTTGTATGAAATTCCTTTACATATCATCTTCACTAGTCGCACCAGATACGTAGTATTTCCGGACCTAATTTGAAGTAAGTCATGTCAACATTTCATTGCAAGTTTGAGAAAAACTAGTTACGTTAAGTATATATAAACGTTTGGACGCCGAATGCGTCCCTAATGTCACCCAAGTTAAATCAAATCACGTGTCGGACCGAGCCATCGTGACGTATTTCACCAATTGGAAATTGGCGGATGCAATTTCAGCAGCACTACCACCAGTATATAGCTATCGAGAACACACATTACGTTAGTTTCCTCGTGAAAAGGCGCCGCTTCGAAAAGATTTCGATTGTCGCAAATTCGAGCTGTCAAATTCGTAACTCATGGTGCCGTTGTACTCCGAAAACAACTTCAAAACGTTACTCGCTAGTTTAGTTGCAAAATGGCGCGTGAAATGGCTCGTGATAACGTATTATTCCGGCAAGAGTTACCGTAGATCCAATCGACACCTATCTCAAATTAAAGAACGTAGGTATAAAAATAAGGGTTTTGAGTTTACAACATATATCCGCAAAATTCGGATTGTCGCGTATTTTGTATTTAAAAATACAAGTATTAATGGCACACGTTCCGCCATATTGTGTAGAGAGAATCAGAACGGCGCACACTGTTAAGTAATATTTAATGTCGTTAAGCTTAAGGTATAGATTCCTTTAGTCTTTAAACAACTTGAACTTGGAGAATTTTTCAACGTACGCGATGCGCGTATTCTTTAATGTCATAACCGACAAACGCTAGCAATTAAATTATGCTTGTGATATAAGGCTGAATATTGAAAAATCGATTAAACTGTACGAACGATCGAGTTAACGATTGTGAGTAAAGAAAACGCATAAGTAAGTGACTCGTGGTAAAGTTTAGATTTTTAGTTCTGTGAGTGACCGCCAGGGGCGCCAGGGGCAGTGTGTAGCTTCTCCACACGTAGTATGATACTAGTTAGTGATACTCGATTCTCGTTTGTGACGAAAGTAAACACTTGTACAGCTCCTATAACTAAATCCCTTTATGCGAAATACAATTCGTCATTCGATTCAACTCGTAGAGCGACTAGTTAGTCGGCATCGACTACAAATAGAACTCAATCTCCCGTAGGAGTTTGATATGTAAGTATTTGATACGACAGATCGTAACGAATAATAAATAAACACCTACCCTTAACTTCATAATCGTTCTTTAGTGGGTATAAATATACTCTATTTTTTTTTCTAAAACGTCCTCCCCCATTTTTGACAACTTTGAAAAAAAACCGGCCAAGTGCGAGTCGGACTCGCGCAAGAAGGGTTCCGTACCATTATCAATAAAAATATTTATTTTATTTTGTTTTTAGTATTTGTTGTTATAGCGGCAACAGAAATACATAGGTAATCTGTGAAAATTTCAACTCTCTAGCTATCACGGTTCTTGAGATACAGCCTGGTGACAGACAGACAGACAGACGGACGGACAGCCGAAGTCTTAGTAATAGGGTCCCGTTTTACTCTTTGAGTACGGAACCCTAAAAAATAAGAAGCGTTTTTTGTGCGCAAGAAGTACAACTGTGGCTTGGACACAAGATTATTAATTTGGTAAATTTAGGGTTCGAAAAGATAATGATACTATTAAACAGCCGAAGTTGCTACCTAGAGATGTTATGTTGTTACGTGTCTAAACTAGGTACATAATATGTTTCCGTGAATCATTTCATTTATATGGTTCGCTCGTGTGACCTGTCACCGCTAGATTGTTTTATTGATATGATATTTAACTATTATTGCCAATCAAACGCTTCTTACTAAGCACTTATGACAAGATTTCATATGAATCCAGTACGTCGGGGAACGAAAATCCTTCGTCAGTAATTAGGTAAATTCATCTCATAAACTCTTAGTACCTTTTGAAAGCAAAGAATACGAAGTAGACAAGTGCATATAAAATTATACTTACTTGATATGATAACAAGGATCAACATAGTTTACACCTCTGACCTATATCTAGTTTCGTATCAACATCAAACCGTTTTAATGACCTAGTACTAATAACAACTTCGTAAGAGTTCCTATCAAATATATTATATTTAATTGTTTGTCAGTGTCAATATTTTCTCTTGTAATTTTTGCGATCAATAATAACATTAATTAACTCTGCGTCGTATTTAATTTGATAATGCCGAGGAAATTAAATAACTATCCATGAAAGAGCTGCAATTATTGCAGATCATGAAGATGGCTATAATATTAGGGAAATATCTTTAAATTACGAGAGACAGACACTATTTCACTCTCTGTAGTACTCTGAGATTAGCCTGTTATTGCAAATGCAAACGTCAATGCGATATTTCTGTTTCCTTTGAAATGAAACGTTGGTAGCCTGACTGATAATTGCCTTGGCGCAAGTAAATGTCGACTTTAAGGTGACGAACCTTTTCTTACCCCGACTGTACCTACAGTTAGTAGTAGCCAAAGTAACAAGTATTGTACTTAAGTGCATTCTCTTGGCGTGAAGTATTTATTTACTGTAAATAAAAGTTTATAAATAAATTATTCGTATGTATAGAATTAGAAACACGGGTAACCGATGCGTCTTATGCATAAAGCGTAGGTCTGACAATCCGATTATAAGTGTCGACACGCGTTAAATACACGCCCTTTGTCTATACAATCGCCAAAAATATGACTATAGGACTTTATTATGAGTATTATCACTGACGAAGGCGTGTAAAGATATTTTTGTAAAAATATTAATTTTACTGACAGTAGATTAGCGTATAACATAACCCGCAAGCGTTAACTTGAGACCTCGTACGTATGACGTTAGTACGCGCTCGAGTCTTAACCACCTGTGGTCTCAAGTGAACACTTGCGGGATATTATAAATTGCAAGTAGCACTACAAGATTTAGCACGCCCCGCCCTGCGGCAGCGTTTTATCTGTTCATTGCGCGGTCGAGACGCGACTGACACTTGTGGTTAGTTGGGATCACGCGCAATGAATTAGAAAAACCGCTGCCACAGGTCGCTTAAGACTAAAGTCGTGGCCAAGGCGTAAGGCGTAAGGTAGGGTGAAAAAACTAGTATAAAAACAAACGTTTCCTTTTAAGATAAGAATACAGTTTACGCTACGGTTTAAATAATTAACTTACTTAATTAATTAAGGTTTCAATGCTGCAATCATGATGATGCACTTTGATGCAAATAATATCCTTGAAAAAAGAAAGAAAAATTCAAAGACAATTAGCTACAGTTTCCGGCAAACAACTTGAACATGCGGGACGAAGTGGGGGGCAGCTCGTACGTACAATTCGCCTTTGCGCAGGCAAGGTCATTTGCGCACGAAGTTTGCCGTCTGTAGTACATGCTCGTATGTCTCGTATCCGAAAAATATGTGTATTTGCACTCCTATTTTGCACGTGTCATGTAGAACAATAAAACCCCAAGAGTGTATATTGTATTCATGTTAATATTATTACGAGCACGAGTGGTTTATAATACAATATCGCAAGCGATATCGATGTGTCACAGAATTAGGGTCATTTTAGATAAAAACAACAACACCATGAAATATAATGTTGGTCGTCAAAATAGCGAACTCATCATCGTCTAGACTCTAGACTCTTATCATTTACTACCGTGCCAATCCATACATGTTTAGGTACTGTTAGTCAAGTCAACTTATTATGAAACGTTAAAATCATCATAGTAGTAACACATACTACCTATAGTGATTTAAAACCTTCTAATTAGTTGGGACTAAATCGCGTAGCTAATAATATTGATTTGTCTCGACGCAACACGTCAGGTTAAATAATTAAACAAATATATACGCAATTAATAGTGTGTCACTTTACTACTGTAAAGTGTGATTCTACGAGCGTTCCAACCGCCGTCAGTCGCTGGATCGCATTATTGTCAATGTACTGGCAAACTGGCATGGCATATTCAGGTATCTTGACGAGTCCAGGACTACTTACTACGAAATTATCGGAAAAGGGGATCCAAATATGCAAGAACTTTGAGAATAATGCGAGCATGGGAGATGGGACTGACGACGGTTGGAACGATCGCAGAATCACTCTAAATCCTTTGAGTAAATAATGTTAGTTAATTTCCAAATTATTAACTAAGTAATCCATGTTAATTGGTCCTAATTCGAAATGTATGATGTGACCGGTGAACTAATATGAATACCGATTAGACTAATGACAATTTGACCACAGAATTTGATCTTAATCGAGTCGGTAATAAGCACAAAGGCATGTCGGCGGATAAAAAGAGCCGAAATGACGATTAGGAAATCATGAATGACCTAGAAAGTGTTACAACTAGCGGAAAGGCGAATTAAGAACACAAAATTTGATTCAGAATATTTGACAGAGAATGTTAGGAACGAAAGTAACCAACACAAAGTCATATTCTTGATGGTATAATTTTTATGAATAAGTAATCCTGACCTGAATTATTATTGCGGATTTTCGTTACAACTAATATTGTCTTCGATTTAAATGTATATTATGTAATAAATACATCCCGACATTCCCGACGTTTCGAGCCCTTTTCAGCGGTCGTGGTCAAGCTGTCAGTCAATTTCAAAACTAGGATTTAGGGCGGGTTACACCAAATCGTCTGTAATCGTAAACGGTGTTCGTTAAAATCTGAATGTATGGAAAGTTTGATAAGTTTTTATGGAATCACAGCTGCCGGCGTCATATTTAACGTTGATCGGTCTGTAATCATAAGTCGTCGTTAATCAGCCCTAAATTGTTCCTCCAGAAAACAGCGCTTACGTCGTAAACGTCACATATTTATTTCTTTTCATAGATAAAACAAGGACAGTGCGCAATCTGACGTTATCCATAACAAATAATTATTTTGCACAAATATAAAAACAACACGGTTATACTTTTAGTTTGTTGGCCTGTCAAGTATGGATTTATAATGAAAATATTATGTTTAACTACAGGCGTCACAACAACATAGTCACAGCCAAATAAGACAGGAAACATACCGTACTCAATTCAGCTCATCCGTTTGAGAGCGACGATGTCAAAGACAGTCCCATCCTATATACAGGATGTCCCGTAAACCGAGGATAATCCGTGGACTCATCTCATCAGCTGATAAAATACCTCTCAGAATATTTCATTTTAGGTTTAGTAAAAATGCCTTAGTTTTCAAGATATTGGCATTTTTGCAAAAATCTCCCCTTAGGCCAGTTTTTTGATTGCAAAAGCTAAAAAAAATGTTTTTATTAATCTTGTTTTTGTAGATTTTATTTTAGTCTCATCCCCTGAATTTGGCAGTAAGCAATGAAAAAAAAAATCAACGCTAAAGTGGCATTATGCAACACACGTACACCCAACTAATAACGTTTTTAAAATGGTTACATGACTACCCAATAATTAAAACGGCCCAATAATTTATGAGATTTTTGCTATTCAACTGCAAAATGTCAGCACTAATAGCAAGACTTATGAATTGAACATGAACATCAACTAGGCACCACACCACACACAGCAAGGAAGCTGACCCAGACGAGCCGGATATACGAGGGGCGCAGATTTGTGCGGAGTGACACGCTCTGGGATGGGAAAGGAAGACCGACCAGCCACGATCGACCGGCTATGCAGCCTTTAGCCAATATTAGAAAAGGGGAGAGGTAGGATACTTAGTCGGGGGGTGAGCGTTGGTAAAATGATGCACGTTGCTTCGTATAAAATAAAGTCTTCTTGTGTTGATAGTGTTCTCGGAGATAAGTTACAGGTCGCTATATCGATTGATTCGGAATCAGTTTTTTCCACGGCGTCGATTTCTCGTGCAGTATTGTTAAACTTCTGTTTAGTTGTGTACCTACTTCTGGGCTTGTATATGTCATGGAGCCATGACTCGCAGCGACGAGTTTCCTATGTAAACCATTACATAAGTGTCGGCCAACTTCTAGTATTATTGTCATGTAGCGGGTCTTCTGAGGCTTGCATATTCTACGCTTTTTCCTTTTTTTTCTCCTCACTTAAGCTCTGGGTCATTGTCAGTCACAAAAACAAAAATCATCTTTCCGGTGGTCAATAGTTAAGGGCTTACGCTCACATATAATATGTTTTTATCACATATAATTATAGAAGGGGTAACGCCGTTTATGCGGATTCAGTGGTCAACCAAAAATTAGGCTTTATAGCCCTTAACTTTGGCAATGTCCACCGAAGAGACGCGAACCTAAATCTGACAATGACCCCTCTAAGTATATATATCTATTTTATCCCGTTTAGTTCAAGTAGCACTTTTATCATCTAAGCTGCCAATATTGATCGCCTAATCGCCTATTCCTTCCAACATTTGGCGTAAACCCATAAATGGTAAAAACCGGGCATCTCATCATCAGGTAGAAAGGATCCCTTTTTAGGGTTCCGTACTCAAAGAGTAAAACGGGACCCTAATTACTAAGACTCCGCTGTCCGTCCGTCCGTCCGTCCGCCTGTCTGTCTGTCTCACTGATATACCGTGTTAGTTCCAGCTGAAATTTTCACAAATGATGTATTTCTGTTGCCGCTATAACAACAAATACTAAAAACACAGAATAAAATAGTTTTTTGTAGATAATGGTACGGAACCCTTCGTGCGCGAGTCCGACTCACACTTGGCCGTTTTTTTGTGTTCCTATTCCTTTGTTCAAGCTGGCAGTACTTGCTCTCACGCGCCACATTTAGAAAGTCTGTTAAATTTTGCTTATTACATTATGGGTTGATTTCCGTAAATTTTATAGATTTTAGGTTACGATATTGGCCGGTTTCCGTTTCGTCTAACCCATACCTACTACCTATTTGCGTTAGGAGATGCGCCCAGCTATTTACTTGTAAAGCCTAACCTAGTTCACCTTGAACAAATCAATATTTTTTTACTTGTAAAGTGCCAAGAAGATTACATATTATGATATACATGACATTGCCGTAGCGTCCCTATACCTAAACTAAACTGACTTATAACGGGATAGATAAATTAAACATTTGGTAAGTAACACAGTGCAACTAACGTAATGTGACGTAAAGTCTTACTGGGTACGAGGGCACTGATAACAACGACGAATACAATACAAAAATGTTATCTGATAGTAAGTACTACCGCTTATGCGATTGGTCCAATCGCGCGTTCAGCCAATAGTTTGGACTCCATAATTGCGGGCCTATATATCCCGACCTGTTTCATTGAAAAAGTACCTATAATACCTAAAAGCAATATAGAACGTTCTCACCCGGTATACCGCTGTTGCCGGTGTCGTGGATTCAGGGCTGTTATTCTTTACGCGCTCACACGTCTCACTTCACCCGTCAAGCCTAACGAAACTAGTCCTCTACCTAGGCATAATTACTACGAATCGCGGCGTCAAGATATATTTGTGGTGAGCTTACAAAAAGTTACAGAATAGCGGGGCAGCCGCGGCGCTGCCGTCCGCAGCCGCAACCCTTCCGAAACCGCACTGATTTTATCCGCTTTAATACCTAGATGTACTGAACCCTCGACAGCCCATCGCCAATCCTTTTAGACTATTTCAATCGTAGCACTGAGGCACGCGCGAGCGCCGGAACCCGGACCCAGCGCGGAGCAGAGAGCATGCCGGGCACAGATGGCGGAAGCGGGTCCATTCATGGTCCATTGCAAAACAATCAAAATGGGCTCCCGGACCACGATAAGACACAAACTCCCTATTCTAGCAAGACTAGTGAATTAAAATAAAATTAAAAACTTGAATTAAGTGGTGTTTACTGACCAACATAATTAAATTAAATGCTCAAATTGTTTACCGCCTCCAGAAATGCAAGCAAGACATCTTTTCAGAAATGCTCGGTTCATTCGAATGATTTGTATGAATTACAAAAATGTTAATATCATGGGCTAAGGGCATTATTACAAAACCTAAAAGTAAATATTCTGAGAGGTATTTATTTAGCAGCCCTATTACCTGCATTGTCCACGGATTATCCTCAGTTTACGGGACACCCTGTATGCATTTTTTTAAGTTATAGTTACGTCGCATTTGCGTCGGGTCTTAATATGAATATATATGTAATTTGTGGACTACTCACTTGTTCTACATAATTAAGTAGATAAGTGAACATGAATTAGTGAATAGATGATTATGAGGTCGATAGAATTACCTATATAAAACCTACAGATAAATCAGTGAGTAGATTTTTGTGCAGATAATATTACCATGAACGCAACTCGTGCCAATAATATTATTAACAGATAAATTAATACATTTTATCGTATGTTTTTTAAGATAAACTTTATCTATATAAATGTGTATATTAATGTTGACCGTACAAATGATAATATTTTGCAGGAGAGCTTTCATAATGAGTTTGAATTGATTTTTAGCACAAAATAATAAGTAATAGTACAAGTACTACTAGCAGCCCGCGCGGCTTCGCCCGCGTATTGCAAAGAACACAAGCAAACCCACGCGATAAAATATAACCTACAACCATCCAAAAAGTCCATTCTACACGCAGCGCAGTTGAAACAAGTTTTTGAAATCGGATAAGCGGTTCCGGAGATTGCTCAGTACAAACAAACTTACCAAGCTACAATTTCACGGACTTTGCCTCTTTATAATATTAGTTTAGTATACATATATTACTGATATCATACAAAACAATAACTATAACTTAGAAAAGTTGGAAAACCCCCGACATTTTAATTTGAAAGTTCAATATCTCTAAAACGGCTGAGCCGATTTTGTTGAAACATAGCTAAGGACCATCTCGATCACGTCAGCTTTTGGATAAAAAAAACCGCATTCAAATTGGTGCATACGTTTAGGAGCTACGATGCCACAGACAGACAGACACACACACACACACACGTCAAAAAAAAGCTCATCGCTTGAGACTGTTGAGACCTCAGGCCCCGTAGCATGGATGGCCTTATCACGCGACAAGTGACAGGATAGAGCATCCGTCCCTGGCTGACACCGTTCGATAGAAAGAGACGACGCGCTTATCCTATCACTTATCGCGTGATAACGCCATCCATGCTACGGGGCCAGAGCATAGAATACTAGAGAGAGGACAAGCCGCCGGCGGCCGTGTCGCAGCTGTATGCTCAATGGGCATACACTGCCATACTGTGCACGCGTGCTGATCGCAGAGAATATTACGTTTTTTCCCAAAATGCCTGATATGATGCGCGTTTATTGTCAAATAAGCGTGTTGGTATACAAGAGTGTGTGTTTTAGATGTGTGCGTGCTTTGTCTTGTCAATTACTTGGGCGTTGTGTAGGTTAATGTACTTGCGACAGGCTCACTCTATACAAATCGGCCGCCATGTCCGATCTCCTTATATTTATACATCTGTGGTTGAGACACTGAATCCAGAAACCATAGACATGCTCGGTTATGTTAAATTTATGTCACAGTTATTTGAGCTTTGATAAGAGACATACCAACATGAACACGAATGCTAAAAATACTAAAATCACCACGCGTGGTGGGAAAATAGGTCAGGTGCAAAGATCAGTTTGAATATAAATATACTCACTTCCTGGTCCTCAATGAGCGTAGCAACACGGCCGGGCTGCAACAAACAAACATTTATTTTAAATTAGATATCTAACTACTATTAGATAAACATAATAAATTACTGGACAACGATTCTGAGATGTTACCCGCTCGTTTTATTTTAAGTTGACTTTTTGAAATTTTAATGTAGGTATACTATGCCTAAAAATTTGAATATTTATTGTTTTATAATTTTTTGGGGCTCTCACTAAAAGTCAGCGTCACACGGCCTTCGTGACAACATGCTGAGTGACGGTCCTATTTTAGCACATTATGTATTATGCTTGTACCTTGTATGTGCTAAATAAATAAATAAATTCTTATTCTTATAATATAATAATAATAATAAATATTTATTTATTCAGATAACTGATGATCCATTGGTTAGTAATTACAATCTTACGACACTATTGTTAGAATATAATTATTAACTAAACTAAAACTACTAATTAAATTTAACTTATACTGTATGTGGTAAGTAGGTACAGTATTGTACGTACACAATCCCTGCGCGTCAACAACTTAATGATTGCCAACCAGTTTTCGATTGGCAATCATCAAATTATACATATTATTTCCCTACGACTGTGACTATGTACCTATATAGATAGAGCAAGTGAATAAAGAAGATTACCAAGGTTAATGACACTATAATTATATGTTGTGACAGATGTTTATTTCCACAATAACATAAAATACAAATATCTAACATAAAAATTGCAAGTGCATGGTGAATACCTGCTTATGAAATGAAATGAAAACAATGTAATCCAGAACAAGTCCATATTAGCGAGTACATTAGAATACACAAAAGAAATTAAATGATAGGTACACGAATACATTAATTATTATTACTTACAAATTACAAATTGACGACCGCTCTAGCCTACGAAGCAAGAGGTCCTCGGTTCGAATCCCGGTAAGGGCATTTATTTGTGTGATGAGCACGAATATTTGTTCCTGAGTCATGGATGTTTTCTATGTATTTAAGTATTTATTTCTCTATATAAGTATCTATATCGTCGTCTAGTACCCATAGTACAAGCTTTGCTTAGTTTGGGACTAGGTTGATTTGTGTAAGATTGTCCGCAAATATTTATTTATTTATTTATTTTAATTATAAACTATGAAAATATATGGGCCGGGATTATTCAACGTCGCGGGTCACCCCGATCCCGCGGCGACGGGCCTGTGGTATTCCCTCCAGCTTTCATGTAGCGGGCTGGCGTCCCATTCTCTCACCGCCGAGAGCAGTGTGTTGGAGGATGCGTAGATTGCCTTCCTAGCGGTGCGGTGGCGGTCATCGCGCGCAGCATCGCGGGCCAGCCCGGCGCGCGCCCCTCCGCGAACATCGCTTATGTTGTTCTAAATACATTACTTTTGTATCTTTCTACGTAGGTATGAGTGTTCTGTTAACATTAACAAAACAGTCAATAAAACGAGCTTTAAAGAATGTTGAAGCAACGTGACCCATTTATATTTAAAATACTCCTAAATGGGTATATGTATTAAGTAGTATGACTGTAACACATGACATTATAATAAAACTAGTTAAATAAAATTCGGAACAACACGCTCCAATTTTATAACATACTACTTATTAACGCGAATTTTATACCTACTGTTAATTAAACAAACAGTCACACATGTAAAAAATAACCAAAGAATTGTGCGTCTCAACGGGGGCGCCACCGTCTTTACATTAGTAAACTTTTTGGCGAAGTTTTTAGTAGTTCGCGGTTTTTCCGTAGTCAGTATTTATTAGGTTTGACGCTATCTAGCGTCCACGAGGTATATGCGTGAAATCTTCGCGGATCCACAAATAAATCGCGATGTGTGTGCGATGTATTCGTAACGCGTTAATATTTGCGTTTTTCAAAACATTGTAGGCGTTTCACCAATAATTGGAGCACTTGTTTACTATAGTCCCCCGCGGCTATGAAGTCAATCCTGAGACATGCCTCTAGGGTTTAATATGTATTTTTTTCCTATGGTTGACATTGTCATTATTCAGAAACTTCATAGTTGCGCAATGTGTCAAGATTGACTTCATAGCCGCGGGGGACTGTACTTGATTTTGGTTGAACGAACCCAAAAAGTTCTTTTTAACATAACTTTAACACCTTAAAAACAAAGCGCGTGGAAAAGTTATATAAATACGCGACGAAAAAAAAAAATTAAGTACCTAGTGAAACACATTTTTGACAGCTTATTTCGAAGACAATTTTATTCAGTTGAAACTTGATATAACGAGCAATATGCTGCCATTGCTGCTGGCTATCTTTTTCGACCCAAAATGTTATTGAGCCATTAACCGCCATCGTCAGATTTATCAGAAAAAGTGATAGTGTAAATTTATGTAAAAATTGCGAGTGGTTAAAGGGTTCGGTGGTTAAAGGGTTAAGAGAAAGACGGACTACAGAAGTACAGAATGACCGACTTGAGTGAGACCCTTTACAGACCCACTTCCCGCTAAACCCAGTTTTAACTGTAAGTACCTAGTTATATTTTTATCAACTAATGCGAAATTTGAATGTTTTAAAAATTTAGTTTACGTAGGTACTAATGACATGTGGTGTGACCTTGATATTATAAGTGAATCGGAAATGATAGCAAACATACTGAAACTATATAGTTATCATTATCAACGACAAATACCTTAAGCGAACTCATTTAAATGAGTTTATTGTTGAAATTGGATCAACGTTTGTGTTTTTAACGATTCATTATCGGCACCTGTTTTGTCTCCATTGGCACCTGTATTGTATATACTGAACAAGTCGCAGCATATTAACAAATTAGTAAATAAACACAGTGCTAATGCTAAGCTTAAGATCTTACAATTAAAGACCATTCGCTTTGACTGCTGCTGAAATTTTCTAGCACACCTACTTGGTGACCATTGGCAATCAAGGTTTTGGGCAACACGACAATATTAAGCGACTGCAATGTGCGGCCATCCTCAAAAGGAGCTTGTTCCGTCCGTCATAATGTGTGTTACATTCCGGTTTTGGTAGTTGCTTTTGCCAATTTTAGCTACGACATGCGTTCGGAGCCTAAATGGATTGAAAACTGGTTGAAAATTGACATCTGGAAAATCATCACCATCATATTACCGTACTTACAGTAAAATTTAACCAGAGCCGTGATCGTCAAGTCAAGGGCGTTCAGGTGTAGCTATATATTTCAAGATCTCAATTCGTTTAGCAGAATCTCAATATTTTTCGATTTGACTGAAGTAGACACCCATGCCAAAGCCAGTAGCAACGAGATGCCAAGACTGCCAAAAGACGCAATCGCTATAAAGCAATATACCTAGCTAGTGAAAAATAGTCATATTTAACATCTATATGTTTATGACAAAGGCGACGCAGGTGGGTTTCGATGAACGATGAATCACTAAAGCACAGGCCTGACCTAATTATAATGATAATTTTAAGTTACATTCGCGGTTTTGAAGGCCACCTTTGTCCTCAAGCGTGTAAAAACATGCATCACATGTGAGAAAGTGAAGTCTTGAACCGTACCCTTATTGTGAGATAACAATCGTAACCTAACGTTACGTAACTAATACGAGATCGAATAAACGCGCTTCGAATAGATTTCGATCTCGCTACGGTATTCTTCGATTCGACCCGTCAAATTTGTAACTCACAATGCCGTTGTCCTACGAAACCAACTGCAAAACGTTAGGCTCTAGCGTTTAGTTTTCGATGCGTAATTTAACGTTCGATTCGTACTACCAATCGGTAGCGTGAGACCCAAATTTGACATTTCGTATCGAAGAATACCGTAGCGACTGTAGTTTACTATTTCACTTGCAAAATTGTGCGTGATAACGTGGTGATAACGTATTATTCCGTCAAGAGTTACCATAGATCCGATCGACACCTATCTCAAATTAAAGAACGTATAAAAATAAGGGTTTTGAATTGACGACATATATCCGCAAAATTCGGATTGTCGCGTATTTTGTATTTAAAAATGCAAATGAAATGAATGGCACAAATTCCGCCATAAGTATTCGTTTGTTGGTTGTGTTCATGAATTCATGTGTTGTATCCTTAACCCATCCAAAATTAAGAGTGAATATTCGATTTTCTAGTGACATTTAAAGTGATAATCGAACAAACAGTTGCTACAATTTTAAACCGACTTCAAATCAGTAAGTACACAAATCGCTTCAATTGTAGGCACCTGTAAAATTGGAAGAGTTCCCTCGATTTCTCCAGGATCCCATCATCAGGTCTTGAACTCTTGACCTGATCACCATGGAACCACCTGGGAAGAATACCCTTACAAACTAAAAAAGATTTTTCCAAATTGGTTCAGACGTCTTCGAGTAATCAGGGAACATACACAAAAAGTCTGTGACGAGTTGAAAACCTCCTCCTTTTTTTTGAACTTTTCTTCTTTATAATTTTAGTATAAATAACCTAGCTGTCTTTTTATCTATACCTGCAATTTATAATATCTATATTCTTTCCAGATTTTTTACCAATGAAAGAAGACTATACTTAATGCACAGCAAGACCTCAAACATCACAAATGTTCATAATTAAAATTACATACTTACCTATAATATATAGGTGCATGTATACCTAAATAGGTGTAACTTGGATGAGAAAAGCACATGATTGCAAATTGTGGAAGTTTCTAGGGGAGGCCTATGCTTAAAGCAAGACCAAATGCAGAAGAATATAAAAACATAGGTATATTAAATAAAAACATATATCTATCTAAGTTTGGTTGAATAATGGCTATATTATATTAAACCTAAATAGAATAATAAACAAATAAATTACTTTGACATAATTGTACACTATCTTTCCTACTGGCCAGTCAGTCCAGGCAAGTTTATTGTGCTCTGCTATGACTCTAGGTACTATAAGTAATATACAAGATTTGGTTGAAACGGTAAAGGAAACTAACATGAACCATCTGCCAAAGCCAGGGCCGACCAGATTCAAAAAAGAATTGCTTGCAATGCTATACGGCTGGAACCAAAATGCGCCTTTAACGTGGTTGACTCTGGCTTTGGCCGAAAGTACCTTGTAATCCTTTAATGTGATACTTGAATATACTCATATATATGAAAAGGAAGATTTTTAATAGATATGAAGCTGACTGAGCAGCTATAAGTATTTAATGAGAAATGTAATTAAAGTAACTAGTAAAGGGACCTGATACATTTCTAATTCAGGTAAATATTTATATTTATGTCCACGGTTATTTGACATCATAAAACATACCCATTTTATGACCAAAGGTTTGAATAATAATATAATTATGTTAAGTGGAAATCCACCAAGCACACTAGTCAAACTACTGAGTATCAAGTGCTGCTATAAAATATATCCTAATCTACAGATAATGAAATGATTACTTCATGCAACAAACTGGTTACAAAATATATTATTAGTTGTTACTATCTGTTGTTGTTGTCGTTTCAATACTTTTTCTGGCAGGTACCCGTCCTGCTCGCCTGCTTATTCCAACTCAACATTTGTACATATTTGAATACATTAAAATAAACAAAAAGTATCAATAATAATTTTAATACTCTGCTGCATAAATAGAAATAAAATTCTTCATTTAACTTATTTTCAAAGTGGTTATACATATAAGTATTATCTTCCTTTTTTTAATCTGAATGGTTGAACTATTTATTTTTCTGATCACATTTCAACATTATTTTGTTGACTTCCCAGCCTTGTTTGGTTGATCACATCCATTTCGAATACCTGAAAATGTCTCTTCCAGAGAAATTGTTAACTAGAATCAGATTGTAAAATCAATCGTGCTTAAGGGTCACCATCATTTGGTTCTCATTTGAAAACGACAAGCTAGAATAACATGGAACTTTGTATACAGCGGGCGGAAATTAGTTTCAGTTTTTAGCAAAAAATACAAAAAAAATTGAGTGAGTAGAATTTTTTTCATAAGTCTCTTAATCGCTTAATTTTTTTTCCATTACATTTCTATAATAATAATAGTAGGTAATTTATTTCAGATTTTGCATCCATGGCAATTATAATTTGTAGAAACAGAAACTAGTTTCCCGCCCACTCGCCGATTGTGGGTCCCATTGTGTATTCCGCTATTTTAATTGGATATGGCTGTGATAAAATTTATAGCTCTAGGCAGAGACGTTAGAGAAAAAATAAAAAATGTGCATATGAACGCAGGGTTTTTATTTTACTGTAGGTACTTATTCAATATCACATATGGTATTTGCACTTATTCATTATTTAATTCAAAACCAATAAATTAGGCTATGGCTGTCTACTTCCTAGTCCTAGATCCCTTCATTTTCAAGTAAGTACACTTAGTAAGGATGGATTTTTATAATATTGATATAAGTATAGATATATACCAATATTATAATAAAAAGGTAACGTTTGTACGTGGATTGCGAAAATAAGTACTTTAATTTAATCTACGCTTTATTCAATTTTTTTCATTGTGTAACGAGAGTTAGCCATATAAAGTAACTAACTGTAGTATTAGATGGAATGTATTCAAAGCGTAGATTAAAATTAAGGCCTTAATTACATTGATTTCATATATTATATACTAGATACACAATCCCGCATAAACATGTAGTTATAAATTAACTTTCCCACTATGTATCAAAGAGAATATAAACACTACGTTATAAGAGACGGAACTTCATACATTTATTTTATTTTATGGGATTATCTGAAGTCTCCTACCAACGTAAAGAAAAATGAGTGTTGACATTACGACATCCGGTCAAAGTCAGTGATGTGAAAATTCGATAATAGTGATGTTCATACGTCAGAAAATATGTCATCGATATCGATAACATGACCCCATAGGGGTCGCTCGTTCTACATTTATTAATTTCCAACTAAATACAATTAAATGTTTAGGTTCCAAGAATAATTTAACGAGAACTGAGAACGCGACAGAATGTGCAGAACATTTTATTGACTGATAGCATAAGAAACCTTATAAAAACGGCACGTGATTATTTCTCAGTTTTCGCTAAGTAAATCTATCTATAGTATCTATACGAATGAAATATTGATCAGATATTAGCTCTTTTATTTCAAATGAACATAGGTATTCGTAATAACTTCTAAAAGTAACAAAAAAAACATAAGACAAGAATATATAGGTACCTACAGATTCACGTAAACATAAACATAAGATAGTTGCAGAGCTTACTTTAAGAAATTTAGCATTTTAACTTTATCATCCCTGTATTATAATTGTATATTTACTAGTTTTATTCGATCCAAAGATCATTAACACGAGTACCATGAAACAAATTAAAAAAGCAATACCTTAGTAACGAAAGATCCCTCAAATTGACCATAATAAATAACAATAGTATATTATAATCTCCCTAAAGAAATTAGCGAAGGCCTGAAAATACAGAAATACACAAAATGTATAACAACTTAAACTATGTTCTTTATTTATTGTGCTACTTTTAGCAAAATAATTGTCTCGTGTTAATATTCAAATAAAACTAAAATACGACGCATAAAAGATAATTATTATAAAAAAACCTAAACAAGGGTGCCGCTATGGGGCATAAGCTACCGCTACCGGTGGTCAGGTCAGTCGCCCGACTGAGAGACGAACCTCCTGACTATTCTCGCAGTGCCTTGGAGTATGCCTTCTGTATCTGATCCTTGACCCAGCCATCTAGCGAGGTCAGCACGATATCAATCTTATTGGCTACTATAGTCATATCCGTGATTACAGATCGATCCATATAGAGCGTGGAACGATCATTTTCGAGAAATAGCGCTGCAGAATGTGTACTTATAGTATGGCACTTCGCGGACCATAAGACCGTATAGCAGAGCAAGTTGCTGGTCAATAATCCTGGGTACAAGGTTATGTGTGTGCAAGTACGTACTCGCGAAAATAAATAATATGGCTGAGTGACCCTCTGGATATATTTCCAGTAGTTCCTAGAAGTTAGAACCCATTGCGGTGCGCGGTGTTACGTTTTTCTTCGTTCAACTATTGGCTACAGCAAGTGGTGTCTTGCTGCTGGAACAGATGCTGCAGGCACCGCTTCCTCCATGGGGGTAGCCGCGGGACCTGAAATGTATCAAATATTAACATTCAATCTAATGGTGGTGTTAGTTTATGGCTGATGTCTATGACAGTAGTCGTTAAGCCGAGTTAGAGGCCTTCGGGCGGCTTAATAACGTCTTACAGTCGAGTTGCCCACTCACTTGACAAAGGGGGGACAACTGTCACTTGCGTCCGCAGGAGCTACCTACCACAACCCTGCACGTGTCCCCTGGGTGGTACTAAAGACTAAAGAGTGACAAACTCAAAAGGCCAAATAAATACAAAAATACAAATTCAAATTCAATTATTTATTCATGACACACAATTTACACATACAAATAATGTATGCCATACGATTATATAAATATACAGGACGCAACTATTTGTTAAAGGCATAATTATACTGACTAAATACAGTCCATGCGTATTACAAATAGGGAAGTAACTCTGGCTTGTGGCTATGTACCTGTCACTTCTTCGTATATAAATCGCTGACTCAATTTCAAAGTACCTACCTAAGTACTTCCTATTCCTGATAACACTGAGTTGAGTTTTGTACACGCGGAACGGTGTTTTAAGCACCAAAAGCAATAAAACCATAATTCCTTAGATATAGGTACATACATTCTTACTATACCCATTACAAATACCAGCATTTTATGTAGGTAGTACCTAAGAGTCTTTGAGCTAAGCCGCGGACGTACAGTCGCACATGGCGAAAGTCTAAGAGTTCCTTGTTAACAACTGAACCCTAAAAATTTACATCCACCTACTACAAAATAACATGAATGTCTTTTTGTGGCCAAGATTCACATAAGATTTGTAGATTAAAAATATTAAATATTACGGGACAATCTTACACAAATCAACCTAGGCCCACGGTAAGTTCAATAAGGCTTGTGTTGTGGGTACTAGGCGATGATATATATAATAAATAAATAAATATTACGGGACAATCTTACACACATCAACCTAGGCCCACCACGGTAAGCTCAATAAGGCTTGTGTTGTGAAATAATAGATAAATACATATAGATACTTATATATACATATATAACATCCATAACTCAGGAACAAATATTCGTGATAAACACACAAATTAATGCCCTGACTGGGATTCGAACCCCGGACCTCCAGCTTCGTAGGCAGAGAGAACCCACTGGGCTACGGAGGCCGTTAAAAGATAAGAGTTAGATTTATACCTACTTAGTAGCTTAATGCTAAATTCGTCAGGATCAGAAGCATATTCGGCCATGCCTATGAAGGATTTCGTAGCTGTTATTTTATTAGAAGACTTGGACTGAAACCGCTACAAAATGTCACGAGAATCGGTTGAGCAATAAGCGACCTGTAGAGGGGAACAGCCGGACATCCATATACATATACATACCTACTCACTTCTTTAAGACTTGTGCGTCATACAAACTTTCAAAGCCTTTTTTAACTGGTTTCCTTGTAGGTATCCTTACTCAAAATATTATTAAGAGTAAATAGTCAATCCCGCTAGTGTTATTCCCGGCTGTGCCCTAAATGAGCCCGGGGTCCGGGTTTAGACCTAATTCCAAGATTTGGCCAAAGCACTAGTTTTACGAAAGTGACTGCCACCTGACCTTCCAACCCAGTGGGAAAACTAGACCTTATTAGGATTAGACCGGTTTCCTCACGATGTTTTCCTTTACCAAAACGTTCATCATCTCATCATCATCATATCAGCCGAAACACTCGTGCTCTACGTCCACTGCTGCTGGACATAGGCCTCCCCCAACGAGTGCCACAATGAGCGGTCCTGCACCACCCACATCCAGCGGACTTCTGCGACGTTTACCAGGTCATCAGTCCACCTTGACCGAAACAAGACCGAAAAGTTAACAGTACCTAAATATTCCGTACATAAGTTCGAAAAAGTCATTGGTATTAGCCGGGATTCGAACCCAAGACCGTCGCTTGACATCCAGATGCCTGAACAGTGGTTCTAGTGGTTGGTGGGTGGTGGTGGTGGCCTAGTGAGGCTACCGTAGCTTATTTATACCAGCTAGAATTTTTGAAGTCGGATAAGCGGTTCCGGATATTACCCAAAACATACAAACTTATAATCTTACATACAAACTTTTAACCCTGTTTTATAGGGTCTTGCTTGACAGACAGACAGACGGACAACAAAGTGATCTTATTTGGGTTCCGTTTTTTTCCTTTTGAGGTACGGAACCCTAAAAATCAGGATGCCCATACAAACTTTCGACTCCAATAGCAACCTTAGTCATTGAAAGACTCACATAATTTAACAAATGTGCAACTATAGCAAGTGGTGTTTTGTTGCTGGAAGGAACTGCGGCTGAAGAGGCCGCTTGATCCATACTGACAGACGGGTGCCAAAGCTGAAATGTATCAAGTACAACATTGTTTAAAATTATAACTAATGGCTCTGAAAGCTATGTCAAACGTATTTTTTTTTATTTTTTCTACCTGTAGAGTAGAACAGCCGGCAAGACATACGAAAGCACTTTTGCCCAAGCTGAAACGGAGAACTTCGTTCGCTTCGCTCGCTCATTCAATAACTAGTGGCTCTGTGAGCTGTAGACATCGCGAGCCTGTTTTTTTTTCGAATTTCCAAAATCTGAATCGACAATATAATAAATAAATCAGCATATAAACGTCCCACTGCTGGGACCTCACCACCTGGGACCACCTCCTCTCATAAAAAAGATCTATATAGTCATCGAAACTGCTCACAAAATTTCACGGAAATCGGTTCAAGAATGCGTCCTGTAGAGTAGAGGAAAACTGCTGGAAAGAAATACTTCGTTCACTTCCCTTGCTCGCTTGTGGCTCAGTGAGCTGTAGAACTCGCAAGTCTGTCATTACGAGTATTATAGTTTACCAAATTTTCAAAATCTGTATTGACCTAAAAGCTATAAAATAATTGAACCTGCTCACAAACTTCAAAAGAATTACAAAAGAGACTTATAAAAAAAAATTGCTTGCATTTTTTTTCCTGACAGGGGGTTGCAAGTGCTCCCGTTTGCACCTTGCTGCCGGCGCTCATGCTTGATCAACTTAATTATGCATACCTGATTTACATGCCACATGTAGAGGGAAGTTTTTATAATTGACGTCCAGTCAATAGTAGTGCAGATATATGCAATATGGGATATGCTCGTTTCCTCAGACGATTGCCTTTTTTGTTGAAGTCTCGTGCTTTG
The DNA here is from genome assembly GCA_963854355.1 of Epinotia brunnichana. Taxonomy (NCBI): domain Eukaryota; kingdom Metazoa; phylum Arthropoda; class Insecta; order Lepidoptera; family Tortricidae; genus Epinotia; species Epinotia brunnichana. The sequence goes on along the minus strand of OY977936.1, from coordinate 18,942,218 downwards.
AAATTTTCTCCACAAATAAATTGTACTTCATGAAGCTTTTCTATGGGTATATACAAGATCTTACTTTCCAACTATTTGTAAGTACCCAAGTTCTGCACCTGTAAACAAATCCCAATTTGTTAGGTCAATAAGTGACGATTTTTTATTTATTACATGGAAATAAGTAAAATAACTATCAGAAACTCGAAATAGATAGTATTGAAATTGACAGTCCGACGAAACTAGCTGTCCCGGTGATTCCACCTGCATTAAAAATAATCCGCGAGATATGTATTAAGGTGAGATAGGGCACCACGGCAGAATGTCACTTTGCTCATATTGGCAGAATGTCACTTTGCTCATATTTGCAGCATCCCCACAGTGTAAGTACCTTCAGAAGACCGCAGCCATAATAACGCGCCACCATTATTTGCTCTCAAGGTATGTGGTGTTGTGTTCCTGGTGGTAAGTAAGGTCGGCAAAGCTTCGGAGGAGGTGTTGTGTTCAGAGTGAGGAACCTGCGTCCGTCTCTAGCTATCAACACAACGAATCCTCAAATCAATAAAGGGTCGGCAACGCGCTAGTGATTCTTTTGAAACCATGTGTGTATATTGGCTACGGTGTCTGCATACCATCAGGCAGACCATATGATTGATTGTCGTAGTATAGAAAAAATAGCCTATGTCACAGTATTGGTGAAATTGTTTCTCCACTTCACACGATCTTCGGCATCCTTTGTTGTGAGGCCATTGACATGCATATTATCCCTCGCGATGTTTACGCTATACTACTTAAAAATCAAAGCCAGAGCAAACAACATGTAACTCGGTAAAATGTGTCGCATTGAAATGTTTCCATGGAGAACCTGACCAGTTAATATTAGGTATGTATATTAAGTAGCTATACTTACCGCTGCTCATCGATCGGAAAATCGCCAAATAATCCTGGTCTGTGTCTTTCCCTTACACCACAAATTTTATCCCACTCTTTCTACCCATAATGAGACTCTGTCTCTGGAATATTCTAACTCAACACGTTTACGAATAGGTTCACGAAGAGATCAAATACACTAATTAAAACGAAAAAGCTGATAAACAGATCGAAATCGCAAGAGAAATCCGTATTTTTTCTGACTTTTCAATCAAACTTCAAACGGTGCCGGTTAATGTACGGCCCGATAATACACGTCCATCTATCGTTATCTCTCTCTTTTTGTATAAGTTAAAAAGAGACATAGATATAGAGGATGCCAATTATTGGGCCGTACATTAACCGGCACCCTTCAAACTTTTGAATTCAAATTTCATCTTGACATCTTGGTTGTTGCCACTACTGTGTGTTTTGTTAGGTTGGCAATAGTGCGTCTACGTCGCCATACATATTTTCATTATAAGAGAGTTTCGGCGGACTGAACTATACGAACGATCGAGTGGTGTAAGTGACTCACGTTGCGGTTGGGATTTTTAGTTCTATGAGTGACCGCCAGGGGCGGTGTATAGATTCTTCATACTAAATATTAACGTAGTCGATCACGTGAATAGTTAACGAAACTCATGTCAAACCCACGATAATAGTACTGATGCCAAGACCATCGTGTAATTTTATGAATGGAACAACGGCCGAACTGAACATACGTGTGCCGTAGCGTAGTTCACAATAATATTAAGGTGTGCCTAGGTAATAAGGGCATTAGCCCTTATTAAAAGGTAAGTAATAGGTACTGTAAGTCCCCATGGGGAGACCGCGCGTCAGTCACTAATTGCCTCATTACTTAGGCTAGACAAAAGTTACGTGTAAAAATATGTTTCATGTAAGTATATTAATAATCTTTTCTGCTCCTTCACAAAGTATTAATAGAATACCATTTCCAACTAAGTACTTACTTAACGCTACAACATAGTATGTAATATTTGAGAAATGTATAGAGGTAAATAAAATTTAGTCTTGTAACTAAAATGCAATATGGATGTAAGACATGGCATGGCCCGTAATATATGATATCACCAGAAGAATTCAGGTCTTCGTTATTAAATGTTTGCGCCGAATTTTGGGAATTTACTGGCCCGGACCATCTCCAATGTCAGGCGATGGGAGTTGACTGGCCCAAATCCTATTGCCAAGGAGATGCGTCTGAGAAAGTGGCGCTGACCAGGTAAAGCTTAAGATGGCAAGCTTCCGGCTAAAGCAAACCAGGTCGCCCTCGCACCACTTGGACACGCACAGTCGACAAAGAAGCTGCCTCAATGGGCCGTGGCTGGAAGGAGATTGAGGTTGCCGCCCAGGACAGAACCAGATGGAAGACCCTTCTGAGAGCCCTATGCCCCTGATGAGGGATAAGAGGATACCACCATCATCATCATGTAACTAAAGTCTAAAATACCCAAGTGATATTTCAGTCAGAAATTGGCACGCTTACTTTTTACGTGGCATATACCGCGTAAAAACCTTGCGTGCCAATGCCAATACAGTAGATGACAACAGTAAAAATAAAGTATTCCAACATTCCCAATAAAGGTCGAAACGCACAGACGGCGGTGGCGGCGCGGTGCGGTAAGGTGCGGACGCGGTACCGGTTGTAATGTTCGAGCTAATATGAAAGGGTCCGCACAGAATACCGCGCCGCGTCGCGTCCCGCCGAGAAGAGCGTTTTTGACGTCTCGGACAAATACAAATTCAACACCATACGTATTCAAACATTCACAAATCTGACACTGGGATAATACAAAATTGACATAACAAAAAAACCACGTCCCATGTCTCAAACATTTACTTATGCCGTATAAAATAATGTAGGTACCTACGTACTCTACGTAGGCAGTTAAAATTTGTTTTGCTTGAGTAATTATTAACGGATTAGATGCAGTTCGGCTCCTTGGATTTAAGCAATGTTGTTTTGTCACGAGTTCATTTCCACCATTCAAGTTACCCAACGTCGCAACATTGCAAACCACAATAAAGCAAATTTCAATAAACAATTAGGGATGGACCAATAATTCGACACACTCTAAATTAATAGGTAAGCATTTTACGCGAAGTATGAGTATTTTAACGAACCTACCTACATTTCTCCCGATTTTTGCCCTAAATGAGCTCTTTACTTATCTCCACTTAAAATATGCATTAAGGGTTGATAAATGAACTATTCATAAATTCCCAACGCTACTTACTATTTTCAGCCATGAATATTATTACGGGTCGACTGACTTAAGGACCGTATCGGAAAGAAAGTAGACAACTTTAGGCATCTCTAAAAACTGGTACGTACATAAAATCGGCATAAACTTTTTTTTAAATAACGAACTATATCCTTGTCTTTTTATTGCAACAAAAAACAATTACTACTTTTGTCAAACTGTCAACAAGGGGCGAATTAGCTTACACGTTCGTAAAAATATTTTGGACGATTGGTGCAATATAAAAGGTATGACGATTAGAAAACTGGTTAAAATACGATTTGAGTCCCGCGGGCGTGCACAAGACAATAAATAAATTTGGTGACTTCTGTACGTTCGAAGATTTGCCTAAATCTGGAAGAAAACCGGGGACAACCGACTTGGCATTAGAAAATAAAGTCGTAGAATGTTTAAACAAAATCCGTCCCTTACAATTCGAGATGCGGCAAAAAGAGCCAAAACTTCTTCGGCTATGATACAAAGAATCAAACTAAGATGCAACCTAAAAACCTATAAAAAACTAAAACAACCAAAACGAGATGAAAATCAAACAATAGCTGTCAGAAAACTAGCAAGGAAATTATACGACCGTATATTGACCAAGAAAAATCAGTGCATTATAATGGATGACGAAACCTATTGCAAATTGGACTTTAAAGCCTTACCAGGACCTCAATTTATTACGGTGCCGGCTTATAGAAAGTTACTCGAAAATTGTCGGAAGGGAAAAAAAATCAACCCTACACGTCATACCTATATCCAAGAAGCATTGGCTAATGCTATGGCAGACGTGGCAGCTCCGTCTTTGGCAAAAGCTGGCGAGAAACATAATTTAAATTACGACTGTTTTTGATACTGCTAATTATGCCTGTTGTTATTTAAGTAATATGTAGATTTACCAAATACAGTTAAGTAATTTTTCTATAAACATTTTATAGGTACTTAAGGAAATAACAAAGAAACATATTCTATCTAAAGTTGACTCAGAAGTATTTTTTTACATATATATATACTTGATTTACTGTTTTAAAGGACGTTTATTTTATGTTGGGTTTTTTGGATTAATATAAATGTAACTAAGGGTCCCTAAAAGTGTGCTACAGTTAAAAAAAGATTTTAATAAAACTTGACTTTGTTAGTACAACTTTGTGATTTTTTTTCTCCCGTTTTTTTTTCTGGAAATATGGTTACTCTGCTTCTAATAACCTAAGGCGGTCGTTCCTAAAGCGTCCTAAATATTACTATGAATGAATGAATGGTTTATTCACAATGAATATATGGTACATAAGATCTTAAATATTGGTATACATGTTTCTTCCCATAATATATTCAGCCCGGTCAGGCATATGAAAATGTAGTCAGTGACTTGATCACTGTCTATAACTAGATAGGGATAAAATTACATTTAAATTAATTCATTCAGTAAATAAATATTAAACATTGTGTCATCGCATGCATGATCAGTTATACTAATTTACATTGATTATTGATAAAATTGTAATAAAATAATAATAACAGTCAAATATGTCTCTCGCCTTCGGCTCGTTTCATAAACCCACACTCGTGTTTAATGCCCTTTATTATGTACAGTCACATAAACTACTATTAGAACACTTATTGCCTATGAGCAAATATATTTTTTTACTGATTAAGGCAGTTCAAGTAAGCCCATGAGAATTAGAAATGAAAATTACCCTTACCAAAAAATGTTTTAAAGTGTACAAACAAATGAATCTTAAATTTTAATTTATTTCTCTATTAAATGGGACACCAACAGAGTACATAAGAAATAATTACAATATTAATAGGTACATTTTCTATTTGGGCACTTACACAGGTGAACACATCATTATGTAAGAAGTGGAGTTAGGTACAAATAATATACAAGTTGTCAATGGGATGAATTTTACTCGCAACAAATGAATATTAGGGATCTTGGTTTGTTACCAAACAGTTAATTTAAAATACTGTAATAATTGTTTGCTATGTTAATGTCAGCTATGGCCAAATTATTTCAATAAACGGAGATTGTATTTTAGTATAAATTAAATCAACATAGTGCCTAATTATCATGTACGGTTACGGCTAACTTGAAACGAAAAAGATTTATTTATTCACGTCAAATATGTGAGCCAAACCGATGCTATTTATATATTTCGGTATTTGAATTTGTCAAATAACGAAATTCAAAATATTTCCTTATCACATAAACAATTAACATTATGATAAATTAGCTCAATTAGTTACGAAAACAAGAATGTTTTTAAAAACACGGTAGGCTAGAACAGTCGTTCTTTGTTCCGGTTTATAATTACATTTTAATAAAACATACCATAAGGTCCGTCCCGCGATGCGTGGTGTTCCCTTGCCAAAATCTTCTGGAAAATCCTTTCACGTAACCAGTAATGCTCTGCTTGTATTCAAATCCAGGATTCCAGCACAGTGACCCATAGCCGAAAACCCAAAAGGGTTCTATTCGCGGCTTCGTAACTTCGCAACACTGTGGCTGATCCAGTGAGCATTCTGAAACATTCTCGCATTTGCTCGTGCTGGGTCCTTTGCTGTCCTCCATCGCTAACTATATCCTAATGCCCAATGTATACTGATATAAAAACAACTTGCGAAATTCGCGACTACGTGTGACTTCAAATTAAGTGGAGAAAGTATAGTACGTTAGCAGAGTTTGAAGGGATTTATCACAGATATAAATGTCACGTTATTATTCTACTTGTGTCTCATCGTTATTCATTTGAGCACGTTGTTGCAATAATAATAAACTAGCACTAGGAATATAAAATTGATCGAAGCCTTTCCATAGCGACGTACGATTGTGAACTGACATTTGCCTTTTTATAGTTCACGGATGAGAAGAGGTTGAGGTTGAACATTTTTCCGTTATGGCAACACTACGTTACGTTTCAGTTTACGTTATTACGTTGAAGTTATAGTTTGGAAATTTTATTAATACATTATTTATGTAAAATTTCAATCAAACTTGCATCCATGTACTACTAAAATCAAAGTTAATTTATTTTGTTTCAAGCCGATTTCATTACATCCAAATGATTTTAAACATTGACCTTGCTAGGCATCACGCGTTCCGTTACTTCCATTGTCCAGTAATAAACTTGCAATACAGGAAATTGATGCCAACAACCAATGAACGCTTGTTGCCAAAAGAAGAGGTTTTCATTGGTCTATATCTTGTCTGATGCAATTTTCGAAATATTTTCAGTCAGGAGGTCGGAATGTTGAACACAATCGAAATAGTAGATTGTACAACAAGTGCATAAAACGCACCATTTTACTCGAGACGTTTATCCATCCGAGCGAGCTTGCGAGCGAGGATAGATATAAAGTCGAGTGTAAAATAGGTTTTATGGACGAGTTGTACACTCTACTTTTCACTTCGATTGCGAGGAAATGAAACAGCAACACGTAAAATAATAAATGAGACGAAATACAAATTATAAGTTTATTTCATGAAGTTTTATTGTGTCTTTGGCTGTTGGTATCTTTGCCTTGGTCTTAGAATACGAACGAAACGAAATAAAATAAAGAGGTTGTTGTATGAAGTTAAAGATGTTCGTGTGGCTGTTGCAGCGATTGCCTTGGTCTTCGACGAAGATTTTACTTTATGCTCTAGAGCATAAAAAGCGACTTTATGTCGCCTACGCACGACATAAAGACGAACTTTTAGAGCATGAGAAGTGAAAAAAATATTACTATATTTATCGTGTTTTGTAACGTTTACCGCAGGTGTAATAATGTAGGTACTTATATTAATCGATTTTACTTTGCAACATTGTCATTGTTTTTATTACATACATATATTTATGCAACCCCATTTGAATTTCGCATTGTAGGGAGGGGGTGGGAGAGGGGGGGGGGGGGGGAGGGAGGGGGGGGGTAGGAACCCCCACCCCTCCCCAAAGTTAGGTCTTAGGAAATCAATAGTTACCACGAAAAATTTATTTTTATTTTTTGAGGTTATGTTCTATAAAACCAAATTAGTGGACTTACAACCAAATTAGTCTTTTTTGGGGGTGGGCAAACTCGGTTCTGTAATTAATATTGTAAATCATACATGCGCCTTCGGCGACCAGCCTCAGCCGCTCCAGCTCCCATGGTGCCTGTAATTTGTTACGGCGGGCGAGGGCTGCTCTCCCTTCGCGCCTCCGATTTATAAAAAAACACTCTAGGGGTAGGGCAGACAAGACCACGTGGAGTCGGGGTGGGCAGATTCGGTTCTGTGACTATAAAATTGTATACTTTAGAAATTAACTTCAAACACGTATAAAAAAAAACTACGCGTATCCTAGACACAAATCGGGTGTCATTTGAAAGGGGTGACCAACCCCTATAAAATGACACCCTTCCGCCCCTCCTCATAATGCGTGATAAAATTGTATACTTTAGAAATGAACTTCAAACACGTATTAAAAAAAACTACGTGTCTCCTAGACACAAATCGGGTGTCATTTGAAAGGGGTGACCAACCCCTATAAAATGACACCCTTCCCTCCCCCCTACCTACAATGCGAAATTCAAATGCCGACCCTTAGTTGTTACCCACGGGTGAGACCTAATTTAACAATATTATGCATTAAATGTATGATTTTTAAAAGATAAAAAGTGATAAGTAGTATTCCAGTGGTTTAGTTGACTTCCGGCGTGCACTGTGGTCATTTCGCCGGTTGGCGACCACCTAATTTCATGTGCCGGTTAGCGACCACTTAGCTGACTTGGTGAACTGAAAGCATATTTTCTCGTTTTTTTTGTAAATTCCTATTCCATAACGACAAACAATAAGGCATACGGCTGACTGTTTCAATAGGCTCTGTAGAATTGATGTTATCTTCAATTGAAAAAACCATGTTCTTCAAGTGGTCGCTAACCGAAGGTGGTCGCGTAACCGGCGAAATGACCCTACCAATGAAGTTTTTTGAAACTTGTGCGTCGTGATCGTGACATATTATATCTAGCTTTTCAGTGAATGAAAAACATCATAAGAAAATCTGTTCACAATCTCAAGGTAATATCAACGAAAGGAAGTGTCTGCACACTAGTGGGGCATATATCTCTCATATTCTAATAACCGTATACAGTAAAATGACATAAACATAGAAAAACTTTATTCAACATCACATATTTAAACATAGGTACAGTGTACAAATTAGACTTACCTAAAGTCTTAAAACCTATACAGTACCGTACGATACGAGAACGATAATGTGTGATGCTAATAATTTACTTTAAAAACAAATTACTTTGTCAAGCCACATATGTACAGTCGCCATCACATACATCGGAGCTAACAAAGCACATCACAAACATCGGAACACACCTCTATTTTCAAGGCATTAGGGCGCGTGTACCGATATTTTTGAACACCTATAGTGTACCTATGTATGTGATGGCGACTGTACATGAAGATTTCCACATTTCCTTTCCTATTTACCACAAGAACTGTTTTCCGAGACCAAATGCGTTGATTACCTTGATTATTACCTACAGAAAAAACCCAAGTCGCTATCTGTGGGCTGATATATTTGAGGGGTTCCGTCGAATCGTCAAGGATCTCAGAATTAACACTTCATTAGATCCTGACTTGGTGACAATGGGACCACCTCAGGAGTATACTCTTTCGAATAAAAAAAGAATTTTGGAAATCGGTCCACAATTGACGGAGAAATCGGTGAACATACCTACAACGAATCCTCCAATCAATAAAGGGTCGGAAACGCGCTTGTGATTCTTTGAAATCGCAAGTATCCATACGCTACGGTGTCTGCTTACCATCAGGCAGACCGTAAGCTTGTTTGCCACCGTCCTAGTATAAAAAGGGAGCAAATATGTCTACGTATTTAACGTGATGGCGCGTGGCGCCAGTAATGGATACTTTAAGGAGGTCGTGTATTTTCATTAACAATAAAATAATACTGTTTATACTTTCAACAATAATTATGAGTGAAAACTATAAAATATATCCGTAAGAAATGAAATATTAGCTTTTTACTAATTGAAGAGACATAAATTAATAGAAAAAAGGGCCAAGTGGGAGTCAGACTCGCACATGAAGGGTTCCGTGAAATAAATTGCGGTTTACGATTTATGACGTATTAAAAAAAACTACTTATTAGATCTCGTTCAAACCAATTTTCGGTGGAAGTTTACATGGTAATGTACATCATATATTTTTTTTAGTTTTATCATTCTCTTATTTTAGAAGTTACAGGGGGGGGACACACATTTTACCACTTTGGAAGTGTCTCTCGCGCAAACTATTCAGTTTAGAAAAAAAATATGTTAGAAACCTCAATATCATTTTTGAAGACCTATCCATAGATACCCCACACGTATGGGTTTGATGAAAAAGATTTTTTTGAGTTTCAGTTCTGCGTATGGGGACCCCTAAAACTTAATGTTTTTTTTCGATTTTTGTGTGAAAATCTTAATGCGGTTCACAGAATACATCTACTTACCAAGTTTCATCAGTATAGCTCTTATAGTTTCGGAAAAAAGTGGCTGTGACATACGGACGGACAGACAGACGGACGGACATGACGAATCTATAAGGGTTCCGTTTTTTGCCATTTGGCTACGGAACCCTAAAAATGGGATAAGCAAAAATATGTCAAATCTCCAGTTATGGACACCCAATCTCCAGTAATGGATACTTCTCGAGACCCACCAATGGAACGACCCCAATAATGGATACTAGGATAACGCAATGTTTTCGTATAGGTCGTTTTTATTCTGGCTTATATAGTTATTTGTTATACAAGGGGGGAAAGTTGTATTTTACCTGCGAGTGTTCATTTGAAACACGAGCTAGCGAAAGGATTCTATGATTGACCACGAGCGAAGCGAGTGGTTCAAAAATAGAATCCTGAGCGTAGCGAGTGTTTCAACACACGAGACGTAAAATAACTTTTCACCCGTGTATAACACAAATCTTTTCACCTCGCTACAGCAAGGAAAATAAGAAAAAGGGTAAAAAAAGTAAAAAAAAACAAAAAAAAAAGTAAAATAAAGTTAAAAAAAAAGTAAAAAAAAAATAAAACACGTAAAAAAAAAGTTTAAAAAAAGATAAATAACGTTAAAAATAAAAGTTAAACAAAAAATAAAATATACCTACAAAAAACAAAAATAAACATTTAACGTTCTACGTCATAGTACTTTTAACGTTCTACGTCTACTTTCTTCACATGTGGATAAAAAGCGATTTTCTCAATAGTTAACAAACAAACAAAAAGGACTTTCCCAGCTAGTGAGGTGAATATTTTACGTCATACCTGGCCATAAAGTAGGAATTACCGCACGCTACGCGTGCGGAAACCCCCACATCCTGGCCAGATAGAGACGTAAAATGTTGTACTCACCACGGGCGGTAATAAAGAAAGCCTCAGAGCGCATATTTTTCGCCCTTGCCTTCGGCTCGGGCGTCAAATACCTGCGATCTGAGACATTCTTTGTTTAACCGCCCTAGGTAAGTAATGTACTATTACGGGACAGGACAGAATATGAAGATATTGTGAAATAAAAGTTGTAAATTAAACATTAAAGTATTTTAGGTGTATTTTTACAAGTACATGCTTTTATTTAGTTTCACCTGTCCCGTTGTCTGTAATCAAATCTTGCAAGTTAAATTTGACCCTCTTCCTGAAATTTTGCATGCATTTTTTTTTTTTTTTTTTTTACTATGGCAAACAAGCTTACGGCCTACCTGATGTTAAGCTGGTACCGTAGCCTATGGACACTTGTGACTCCAGAAGAATCACAAGCACGTTGCCGACTCTTTATTCACTTGAGGATTCGCTGTGTTGGCAGATAGAGACATGCAGGTCCCTCACTCCTAACATAACGCACCCTAGGGAGCTCTGGCGACCTTACTCACCACCAGGAACACAAAACCACATACTTCAACACTGCTTTGTAATGTTGCGTATAGCAACATTACAAAGCAGTGGTGCTATTATGGCTGCGGTCTTAGTATATAGCTGGAGGTACTTCCCCAGTTGGGCTGCTCCACATACGAGCGAGATGACATTCCGCTGAGCCCTACCTCTCTTATTGCATATGTTAATCGCATGACAATGCAATATTATGATAACTTGGAGCTGATCTGATGCTGGAGCTGGAAGGTGGCCATAGGAACTCCGCAATAAAACGACACAACCCCATCGAGTTTGGGCTCGTTAGATCGTCTCAATGAGTAGTTGATGATGGTAAGAATAATTTGAGTTACGCAGACGATATGGTTTTATTGAGCGCATCGGCTTGTGGTTTGCGAAAACTTTTAAGTATTTGTGAGGCCTACGCTATCCAACAGGGGCTGAGATACAATGTAGGTAAAACTAAATACATGGTGTTTGAACCTACTGGTTACCGCATACACAGGGTACCCCCCATCAATTTGAATGGTAGCCCACTGGAAAGGGTGGGGACTTTTAAATATTTAGGCCATGTTGTCACTTCAGACCTAAAAGACAACATGGATATCGAACGCGAACGGAGGGCCCTGTCGGTGAGGGCAAACATGATTGCACGTAAATTTGCGCGCTGTAATGGGGAGGTGAAAATAACTCTTTTTAGAGCATATTGCACTTCCCTATACACGTGTAGCTTATGGGCAAACTTCACGCAGAGGGCCTATGGGGCCCTACGGGTCCAGTATAACAATGCGTTCCGGGTGATAGTGGGGCTGCCCCGCTTCTGTAGCGCATCAGGGATGTTTGCTGAAGCGCGCATAGATTGCTTTTATACGACTATGCGCAAGCGATGCACATCTCTGGTGCGTCGGGTGCGGGCCAGCCCCAACCCCATCCTGCGTTTGTTGGCTGGGGGGTTTAACTGCCCATATTTGAGGCACTGCGATGACATGCATGTTTCTATATGTACATACTATGTCTAACCTAAACTTTAACACAGCTATAAGTACACACTAACCATAAATATAAGAAATATGAGTCTAAGTTACTTGAAATAAATAAGCAGAAAAGTACAGTCGGCAATAAAAGCTTGTACCAAAAATGTTGGGTGGTTATTATAGCCGCGAAATACGATGGCCCATCATACAGGACAGGACGCAACTAGGCATAGGAGAAAAACATATGTACTTTCATCTCATTCCACCGCCTATTGTGTGGAGCTAGGCTAGCTTATATGCACGTCCTGAAAGGCTAGCACAAGACCGCGTGCGGGCTGTTTCGCGCCGAGGTAGTCTATCCGTCTCTTTCTAACTGTTCTAATTAGAAACAGCCGGATAGATCTCGCCACGAGATAGCTCGCGGTTTTGTGCTAGCTGTGCAGACGACCGAGCACGGAATACGGCGTCCAGACATCTGAGCGCGGCGTACTGCATACGGGGGGGCATACGATATAAGATAGAGCGAGATAGAGAATATAATGTTTCCTGTCTCGCTCTATCTTATAGCTTTTGCCCCGTATTCAGCTGCGCTCGGACGAATGGACTCGCTTTTTGTTAAAATGTACGGTTAAAAATCTTTTTTATCGATAAGTGTCCATTATTGGAGAAATGGATGGATACTATTTCAAATAAATTAACCTAAACTCAATTTGTTCAATTCCAACATTATTTTAAAGGTATCAATATATTAATCCATATATATATATATATCCATAAAATAAACTGAAATTCAAATAGCTTTCATAGTAATTAAATAATTGGCAAAAACTTACACTCACTTTCTTAACCATACGGTTAAGAAATCATGATTTGTTCACAGAAGCACTGACCCCACTTCATTTTTAATTCACTATCTTTAAACAAAACGACCTATCTCAATGATATTGTGCTGGATGAAAGTAGGATAGACACTGTGTATGGTTCAGTGTTGCCATATTAGAAAAAATAGTTGCTAGTTTTTATTTTCAACGGTTAAAGAAAAAAAGTGACCATTATTGGCTCCATTCCATTACTGGTACCACACCGCACTGGTTATATATTTCTCTTTTTTTTCTCTTCTCATGCTCGAAAAGTGTGTCATCAATTTCTGTTTTTTTTTCTCACAATCGAAGTGAAAAGCCGGCTCATGCCGACTTCAATGTTAACGATATATTGTATCGTTCGATGGTTATTTTTCCTCGTCCTCTTAGAGGTAGTCTAAGACTTAGACTACCTATGGTTAGTACCTATAACTAAAAAACAAAATAAAACTTCATTCATTCACAGTAATGGTCCATATATTCCATATAGAATAAAATCACAATGCAATAAGGTATAATTATTTTACACATTAATATAACAGACATTTTGGAGTATTAACGGTGAATATTTCAATCACTTATTTGCTATTTAATGACACTGTGTTATGTGCACATTATGCAACATTGAAATAGGTTGGTATTGAATGCATTTACTGCTTGTGATACAGTACCTACGACATAAAACATTTATGTATTTTTATTGAAGTTTCAAAATATTAAAATACGTCGTAAAAGCTCGTCTTTAGTTGAGGATTGGAATGATAAAAAAAATGCCATTACATTTAGCGGAGTTTTAGTAAAGTAAATATTTAATTAATTTACCTACTCAAAATCCAATGTACCGGCAATTACTCAATAAATATATTTTAACTTGATAGCTAAGTACCTTTTGATAGGTTATTCTGATCCTAAGTTATAATTTAGGTACATTGTATATGAATAGTGTCAATAATTTAACTAAAATATCTACTGGTCATTTGTTTTGAAATATTGTCCCACACAAATATTTTAAAGATTTTTAAATATAGAAATATAACTGAACTACATTAACAGTATTATTTTGTAATTTCTGGCAACACACCGACACTCGTCACAAAAATTACTGTGATTTTGGCAGGTAACTAATTAAAAATAATTAAGGGTGATTTTCACAATCCTACTAACCCAACTTTTAAGTTCTCGTATAGGTACTGAAGAACCTGTAGTAGGAATGTGGGTGACATCCTTTATAATTGATATTACAACATTATCTACATAAAGATTACTTTAATATTCTTAATATGTATTTATTTACAATTATTTTCTAAATAAGTATCTCCATAATGTGATTTTTGGTTTGATTTTGTTTTCCAAAGGAAAATCAATTAAAAAAATATCATGTGTTTCATAAAAAATGTTCAAAATAAAATTAAAAAATTAAAATAAACCATGACTATAATGTGAAAGCAATAGTAATAAAAAAAAAATAGCAAATAACTAGAGCAAAATATACAATACTGGCCATTTTGTGGTAAACTTAGGTATTTTCAAAGATCTATGGTTGGAACTTAATGGAATTGTCTTAATTTTTTTCATATGTAACTCCTTTTATGAAACACTTAACATATTTTTTTTCTATTATACTAACTCTAAGACTTATATTTTCAATTAAATACGCTAGACAATGCGTTATGCAAATGCAAATACTCATTCAAAAACTAAAACTTGTGCTGAAATTAAAATTATTTTCTATATTATTTGCCTATAGATAATTGTGATGCAATATACCTAAATACAACATATTATGTACAGTTATAATCAGACTTTTTACACATAAAATGTCAAACGACATTATTTATTTCAAAATATTCACATTGACAATTATTTTTTATATTGTACCTACCCATAAATATAACAAAGTATTCATATTGTAGTTATATATTATTAATAATAATGAATATATCATAAATACATTTTAATACTATTCCTGAACACAGGACAGGTACGGTTATTATGTGTTTAAAATTCATATATTTATTTAATGTTATTTATTTATATATATATGACTAGTGATATGTAACAACAACACTAACACGAAGGTATGGTAAAAGTGAATCGCGATAAATTGAGATTATTTGATTTCATAAATATTCAATCATAGTGTTACTTATTATTTGCATATATTTCATTAGAGTAACAATATAGCATGCACCATAGGGAAACTAACATCACGATGGTAATTTAAAATATATCTAACTAATTACAGATAAACTAACTATATTTTAAATATATTTCAGGCTTTTTGGTAGGTCCCTTTTACTCGGGAATTTAACTAGGGAAAAACAATCTTGAATATGGAGGTAGGTATTGAATATTCATCTTAAGTATAACTATTTATTTATATTATGCATTACACCCAGACCCATTAAACATTAAGAAGACTATAATTTTGGTCACTCGCACGTTTACAATGAAACACACATACTATCATAACACGTACAAGAAATCGTTTTCTTCGAAAAACTTCAATTGTTTTTACTAAAGATTTTTGGAATAGTGCGAATGTGAAGACCACCAACTTATTGCTTAGGTACAATTTTTAGACAGAATATCTCCATACCCTAAAATTGGTGTATACTTTTGAACAAATCTGTACACCACATCAAGTCACATACATACAGCTTAGATTACTTCAAATATCAATGTCAAATATATTAAACAGGTTTAATTAAAGGTTATAAAACTCGTCATCAGGTATATTTTACGTTTCACGATCTCCAGATATCGGATACGCATGACATTACTATATTTCACTTAATATATGTCTAGTTAAATTGGTCAAAAAGGACAATATATATTTTCTAGTCGTCATGGAACAGGAAACATGAAATGACGCAAGTTTACGTCAGTAGGACGAGCATATGACTGCATGTAAGTACTGAGGAAATAATGAATAATTAAATAATGAACATCGGTTTGGCGAGCGGGAAATTCTGCAATTAAGATACAGGGTGGAATTTCATAAACTGTACAAAATAAAAGGAGAAAAATTTCAGCCAATTTCATCGGTGAAACGGTGTTTTTTTTTTTTCTAGTCATTAGTTTTTTTTTTACAGAATTTTGAAAATTTTTGTAAAAACTCGGGTAATACACCTAATTCAGACGGTATAACTTTTGATCCAATGGTCCTAAAATGAAAATAAAAAATGCAGAGTATTACCAAGGGACAGGTTAATAATTCTTTATAACAATAGAAAACCAACTAGAAGAGAAAATCCGCAAAAAAAATTATTGTTTTTGAAAAATGGCTACAAAAATTACGAATTTTAAAAGAAAAACACAATTTTCTGAAAAAAACGCAGATTTAGTTACCATTTTTTTTGCTTAGTATTAAACCTCACTTAATGCCGATTCTAAAACCGTTTTTAAACTGTCTCAGACTTTGAAAAATACCACGCTAATGGGTACGTAAATCAAACCATAATTTTATTAATTTTAATCCTCTTAAAATCCTTAATGACCGCTTGTTCCCAGGTAGTTGAAGGGTGTTTTTGGGTTGAAGGTGGAGATAACATGAGGGGTATAAAGGCATTGGGCAATAGGTCAACTATTCAGTCGCTCGCAAATCGCAATTGCTTGTCTTTGCTCGCCACTTCTTTGATTACTCCAGTACTTGTTCAGTTTGAATCATCATGCCCCGCTTACGAGAGTTTTCGCCGTTACAAATAGCCAACATGCACTATTATTATGGATTGTGCCATGGATCTGCAAGAGCTGCGTGTATCGCCTATTTGGAGCAGTATCCTAATGACGTTCCAAGACCTGCTGCTCGCCACTTTCAAGAAGTTCATCGCCGGTTGTGCAATATTGGCCTGGGATACGGTGGCCGAGATCGCCGAGAGCCAGGAAACATAATTGATGTTGCCATAGAAGAAGCAGTTCTCAGAGACTTGTACGCGGACCCAACCACGAGTCTAAGACGCTTGGCATTGAGGCACGGAATCTCAAAATTCTCTGTCGGGAAAATTTTGAAGAAGGAAGGACTGCATCCATTTCATTATCAACGGGTACAAAATTTGCAAATTGGCGATGCCCGCGTTAGGTGTGTTATGTCGACTTGGATACTTGGCAATATCAGAAGGGATCCGGAATTTACTAGAAGAATTTTATGGATGGACGAAGCAAGATTTACTCATACGGGAATAACTAACTTCAGAAATTTACACACATGGGCTCACGATAATCCAAACCTAGTAAGACCATCTAATTTTCAAGACCAATTCTCCATAAACGTTTGGGCAGCGGTACTCGACGATCAATTGATTGGACCAGTCTTCTTACCGAATACTTTGAACGCCGACAGATTTTTACTGTTACTGAGAGACGAGCTCCCAGAGCTTTTGAAAGATGTGATGTTAGATGTGAGACAACGCCTGTTTCTCCAAATGGATGGATGCCCAGCTCATTGGGCATTAAGAGTTCGACATTTTTTTAATGAGCAATATCCCAATAGGTGGATCGGCCGAGACGGCCCCGTTGGATGGCCTGCAAGATCGCCTGATATGACGCCGTTGGATTATTTTCTTTGGGGTGATATGAAGCAGCGGGTATATCACAGAATCGTCAATACCGAAGCAGAATTGCACGACAGAATTTTAAATGCAGCACAAGAAATAAAAAATAATCCGGGAATGATTCGACGGGCTACGCAATAAATTCAAGCTGGCAAATGGATGCAGTCCTTCCTTCTTCAAAATTTTCCAGACAGAGAATTTTGAGATTCCGTGCCTCAATGCCAAGCGTCTTAGACTCGTGGTTGGGTCCGCGTACAAGTCTCTGAGAACTGCTTCTTCTATGGCAACATCAATTATGTTTCCTGGCTCTCGGCGATCTCGGCCACCGTATCCCAGGCCAATATTGCACAACCGGCGATGAACTTCTTGAAAGTGGCGAGCAGAAGGTCTTGGAACGTCATTAGGATACTGCTCCAAATAGGCGATACACGCAGCTCTTGCAGATCCATGGGACAATCCATAATAATAGTGCATGTTGGCTATTTGTAACGGCGAAAACTCTCGTAAGCGGGGCATGATGATTCAAACTGAACAAGTACTGGAGTAATCAAAGAAGTGGCGAGCAAAGACAAGCAATTGCGATTTGCGAGCGACTGAATAGTTGACCTATTGCCCAATGCCTTTATACCACCCCTCATGTTATCTCCACCTTCAACCCAAAAACACCCTTCAACTACCTGGGAACAAGCGGTCATTAAGGATTTTAAGAGGATTAAAATTAATAAAATTATGGTTTGATTTACGTACCCATTAGCGTGGTATTTTTCAAAGTCTGAGACAGTTTAAAAACGGTTTTAGAATCGGCATTAAGTGAGGTTTAATACTAAGCAAAAAAAATGGTAACTAAATCTGCGTTTTTTTCAGAAAATTGTGTTTTTCTTTTAAAATTCGTAATTTTTGTAGCCATTTTTCAAAAACAATAATTTTTTTTGCGGATTTTCTCTTCTAGTTGGTTTTTTATTGTTATTAAGAATTATTAACCTGTCCCTTGGTAATACTCTGCATTTTTTATTTTAATTTTAGGACCATTGGATCAAAAGTTATACCGTCTGAATTAGGTGTATTACCCGAGTTTTTACAAAAATTTTCAAAATTCTGTAAAAAAAAAACTAATGACTAGAAAAAAAAAAAAACACCGTTTCACCGATGAAATTGGCTGAAATTTTTCTCCTTTTATTTTGTACAGTTTATGAAATTCCACCCTGTATAATGTGGTTCTTGCTATAGTGATTAATGAATCAAATAGCTGCACTTTTTAATGATACAACGCTGCAAATCGAATGTAAGGTTCAACCGATAAATGAAGAGTTTTCTAGAATGTACTTATTTTGCTTGATGAATTATGATACCTATTATACCTAATAGAAACAGAATAGCATGTCACATTTCAAATATCGGAAGCATATCAATAGGTACTCAATCTTTATTAATTCATTACTATAAGTACCTGTACCCATGACACCGGGACATCCCAGAGTAACGTCGCCATACTCTCAAATCGTTTCTTAAGACAATGAAAAGTGAAATCACTATAGAACAAGAATGAGTAATAACAATTTTCCATCCGTCATATTCCTATATAGGTAAATCCCTTGTTTTAAAAAATTGATACTCATAGTTACATAGACGCATCCCATGATGTCATAATTATGTACTGTGAGCAGAAGTTCCCGATTAAGGAACTAAAAACTTATGCCTTTAAAATAAGGCTATATACACACTGACGTCCCTTCACGTCAAACTTAAGCCGGCGCTGCACTGCCGGCTTAAGTGGAATGCTTGGATCATACATTCGACTCTGGACCTTCGGTGTTGTGCTTGAACGAGGCCCGGATTCGTGCCAAATATAGCGCACATATGTGCCCGTAGCATTTGTTATACCATTCTGGTGTTCGGCCCCTGCAAAGAAAAACAAAATGAAGACAAGCAATATGCAAAACCGTGCAGTTTCATTTAAATAAATAAATATTAGGGTACACAAAATCTTACACAAATTTTATTGAACTATCACCAGGGTAAGCTTAATAAGGCTCGTGTTATGGGTTAGGTGACAACCTATTTAATAAATATAAATAATTTTAAATCCATAGAAATCATCCAAGACTCATAAACAAATATTCTTGTTCATCACACAAATAAATTTGCCTTTACCGAAATTCGAACCCTGGACCTTCAGCTTCGCAGGCAGCGTCACTACCCACTACCCACTAGGCTGACCGAGTATCTTGTCGCTTGCAAGAGTTGCAAGTTAGGCGACTGCCTGCTTTAAATGAGCGCTTCCTAACTGGCGCGAGATGCGTGAAACCGGGGCGGTACGAATGCAGTAGGTACTACATCTCTGATCTAATCTATACCGACAAGTGTGGAAAACTGTGCGACATCAGTATTAAGCTTTCATCAAAGGACAAAAACTTCGTCCCACCAAGTCGACAAGTCGACTTATCCATATTTGATTCTTACATAGTGTCAACCCTGGCCAAGTGCACCAATCGGCTGCGGCCCTTGCCGGCCGGCTGCGCGAGGTACCGCGAGGCCAGCACGACGCCCCGCGAGCCGTCCGCGGGCTGGTTGCCGTGCGCGACCGACGTCTCGGCGACCGCGCACCAGCCGCCGCCGCCGCCGCCGCCGCCTTGTTGCCACGACCTGAAAGAAGATAAACATTTATAGTCTGGCCTGCCAACTGGGTGTGCAATCATTTGTATAATTCCTATACTATTAAACGAGCAATATTTGTATATATATATATATATGTATATATATTTGCAATCACGTTCTCGGAAACGGCTCTAACGATATCGATGAAATTTGGAATACAGGGGCTTACGGGGGCGAGAAATCGTTCTTGATAGGTCTCATGTCCGGAAAAATTTGTTTTCTCCGTATTTTCACCATTTTCATCCGAGCGGAGCTCGGTCGCCCAGTGACTATATATATATTTGCAATCACGTTCTCGGAAACGGCTCTAACGATTTCGATGAAATTTGGAACGTAGGTGGTTGAGGAGGCGAGAAATCGATTTAGATAGGCCTCAAGTCCGGGAAAATTCGTTTTCTCCGTAATTTTTCCATTTTCATCCGAGCGGAGCTCGGTCGCCCAGGGACTAATATTTATGTAAGTAATTTAATTTTCCATCTCAACGAATATCATAATTTCAACTTGTATTAGTGATTAAGTTGCATAAAAATAAATAACTATGCTATACTTTCATAAACCATAATGATCAGTTTTCATAATATTCCGATGCAAATATCATAATTTTGTATGAAATTATGATATTCGTTTGTATGCTGTATAAACGGTATAACAGAAGTTGTTATGATAATAATATGAGTTTTATCTACGCAAATACATTAGTGCGCTAAAATGCGTTCAGAAACCGTCCGGTAATGACCAGCATTATTACAACCAATTTTACTATGACAACTTTCTAGTCTGTGGTAGTAGGTAAAATCTGTACTTTAATGTTATTACGGTACAGATTTTGGTATCGTTATGAGTTTAAATTTGGAACAGCTGTCAAAACTCAAGTGGGTCTCTATTCTATAGTTATTATTATATATATTAAAACAGTTATCGATAAGAAACGTCAATGTATTGTGTTTTTTGATTTTACTTTTTTTTCTCTTTTTTACTTTTTTGACTTTTTTTACTTATTTTTCACTTTTTCTTACTTTTTTTTCCACTTTTTTACTTTTTTTTCTACTTTTTTACTTTTTTTTAATCTTTTTGCACTTTTTTATTATTTTTTTAACTTTTTTTGCACTTTTTTTGCTTTTTTCACTTTTTTTAAAACTTTCTTACTTTTTTTACGTTTTCTTACTTTTTTTCACATTTATTCCTTTTTTAACTTTTTTTTAACTTTTTAACTTTTTAAACTTTTTTTTCACTTTTTTCAACTTTTTATGCTGTTTTTTACTTTTTTTAACTTCTTTTAACTATTTTTTAATTTTTTTTCACTTTTTTACTTTTTTTTTCTGTTTAAAAAACCCATTTTTTTTTTTTTTATATTTTTAACCTTTTTTTTTTAAGAATTTACAGGTAGCACTCGTAGCAATGCAGGTCATTTTCCTACGGCTTCTGAACCCATCTTAGAGTACTTATGATATGCGTTTAGATAAAGTTATGAAAAGTTATGAAACTCGCTGACGCTCGTTTCATAAAACAACGCTCGTACGTCCTCTCATTATGTATCAGTAGCATAATAGTAGTTTATGCAATCGTTATATAATGGATGCTTTTTATGTCGAGTACCACGTTTAGGCCACGAAGTGGCCTAATTAAGGTACGAGACTTAAAAAGCTAATTATATAACTATTGTATACAATACCTTTTCTATGAGTCAACGGAAATAATAATTTATTATAAACAAACTTGGTATCTATTGAAAATCGCCCTGCTGAAATGAAGCGCAGCAGCTTAGTAATTTTGCGCGTTGATGTCTTCACAGTTATCTCATACAGCTCCTGGATTCATAAGTTGACTGCTGGCGGTTATCTTATGAAACCATACGAGTTCGTGACGAGCTCCTGGAGCTCCAGGAATAAAAAGTATGTGATCTTAGTTTCGTGTACGAAATCTTAATTCAAAGATTAAAGTCGACGAGTAGAAAAACTACTATTATATAATTTGAGCATTATGCCTACTAAAAGTACCTACCCTAATATGGCCTGCTTTAATCGATATAATAAATAAGTATTAGACGACAATCTTTCACAAATCGCACTAGTCCCATAGTAAGCTCAATAGGCTTGTGTTATGGGTAATTAACGACGATATACTAAAAAGATTTAAACATCTACGACTCAGTAACAAATTATTCATGCTCATCACACAAATATTTGCCTTAACCGGGATTCAAACCCAGGAACGTCAGCTTCGTAGGCTCAACCGGCCGTCATTGAGATTGTTAGTTTGCCGCGTCGTTTTTCCAAGAGCGTCATCACTCATCACGCTTATTTCTTTAAATTATAATTATAGGAAAAGTCGTATTTCCTATTGACGTGTTTTGTAAAGTGATACAACGGGTATAATGGACTAACCGGTTACTCGTCAGGTCGACGCAATATTTGTTTACTCTACACATAACCTCTTTGAAAAATACTCTACAACATGTTCATCAATTCAATCAATCAATCAATCAATATCATTTATTGCATCCATAGTTGTACAGATCTTATAATAGGTACATGGTAATTCTCCCGCTCCGAGTCGTTTCTGGTGCAAAGGTTGTCTTTGGCTATTCAACAGGGTAATGTGGCAAGCATAATGGGCACCTTTGGACCAGAGGCGACCAGGGGTGGTTTATTTGACTAGTTTTTTAATGTACCTATTTGAAGAAGATCTCTGTATACGAATTGACATGTAATACTTACAACTAAATTTAACCTGAGGTGTCACGCCATACCAGGAAAATAGGCAGTGAAATTTGAATCAAATCAAAATAAAAACTAGAGTAGACTTTGTTCTGTTTCTAAAATCGAATGATGCAAAACAAATGCAACTCTGTTATAATTTAAAATGATATAAATTCCATTGAAGGGAGGATGCCGTGAATTCGCGTCATCGGGAGACAACAGGTACAAATGATTATACATCATCAATACTTATAATGACTACAATCTTTATCTTTGCATTATATTTTTGTCTGTCCTGAAACCACATCGATTCGATAACACACTTATCTGACCACTATTAATTTTACGTACCTATAAAAAAAAATCATGAGTAAAGTAAACCTTATTACAAAGATATAATGTCTAGTAACACAAAATATAAAAAATCCTCTTACTTACCATTTAGCCTTCCTATTAGCATCTTAATTTGAAAATGATTTACCTACTTTACAATTAGGAATGGATGAAAATCTCAGAAGTGCCTGATTATTTTTTGGTGATAGGAATAACCTTCCTTAGCACCAGAAAAAGTTGCAGCCTTTTCAGCTGCGTCAATTATTTTCGAAAAATATAAACTTTTTCCTCACTTACGTTTGGGTATAGGACGGCGAATAAGACACTTTCCTTGATCCGTTTCATATTACAAGAAAATATGTGAAATTTTCATCCATTCCCAATTGGTCGGCCTTCGTAGGTATTCCTTATTCTAAAAGAATCTCCAAAGAGCACAATGTACGAAATGTGACTTTTATGTAGGTACCTCAAAACGCAGTAATCTCTCGGCGGTAGGTTGAAACTAGAGGCCGTAATGAACTGGAACACTTCTGCGTTTGTGCCAAGCTTTTCTGCGACCCGCCATTTCACCAAAGAGTCGTCCCATATGTGCCGCTCACGAAGAATTCTGGAACCAAATACAATTTGTTGTTCACTAGTATGGTCGAGGTGGCTATTGCGATATGTGTCAGCTTCAAATCTGCAAACGGAAAGTAAAAAAAGGCGTATTTTTAACCGACTTCAAAAAAAGGAGGAGGTTCTCAACTCAACTGTTTTTTTTGTGTGTTTATTGCGCGATAACTCGGTAATTTATGATCCGATATTTTTGTTTCAGATGCCGCCAAGTCAACGGAGTAATTGTAGGTAGGTGAGAGAAGATTCGTAGGAACCCTTCAAAACTCTTTTTGAAAGTGGGACGCCTGATGAACGGTAACTGCTTTTCTTATTATGGCAGCTCCCGCAATAACTGCTCATTATAGCAGACTTGAAGTTATCCCAATGGGGTTGGCCGGTGAAAGCTAATTGTAGATGGCGCTCTTCTAGATTCCATACGATGAGAGAGAGAGAGACAAAGGTACGATGGTCCCTAACTTGTATGGAAACCATATACAGTTCTTAGGCAATAATCTTCCCCATAGCTTTAACCCATAGCCTTTTATTTTTAGCTATTTTCGGAAAACGGTGGATTCCCACTTCGGAGCAATTCTGGACGAAACATAAAGTCATATTCGCAAAATTAAATAAAAACTACTTCCCGCCATACATATTTAGCTTTTTTAAGGACCGTTATTGGTGCTGTCAGTTTGACAATTGCCAGCCCCATTCAAAGATAATATACGATGCAGATACGAAATTTAGATACCAGAAATGGTATGACGGTATGATGCCACAATGCCAGCGACTTTATCCAATACGAACCTCTGCATAACCTCCTGCGGCGGCGCCTCTACGTCTGTGGTAGCTCTCCAGAGACGCAAAGGATGTCCATCACCGACCTTCTTACAGCACAGTTCCACGTGTGGTGCAGCCCCTGACACTGACATCCATCCTCGCGTTCTGGAATACATGTTTCAATTAGGTACTAGGTCCGATAAAGTGTTTTTTTTACATTATATAAATTAGATTTTAATAGTTCATGTGCGTTTATTTCATTCGTTGGCATATTTGTGTTTATGGAAAATATTCCTTACTTTTATAAATTTTCAAAAATAGGTTTGTAAATAGCCTAATAAGATGTACCTGTCATGGATCTCTAAAAATTATATGTTTAAATCCTAAGAATTAACTATAAGCGTTAATAGGTATAATATAAAAATATGCTCTACTTGCAGTTTTTTTTAATGTTATTCACCAACAATATGAAATAGTTTATTTGAGCCATATGCGTTATTATATTAGTAAAACCCTAAGGCACTACGAACACTAATTCACAAAGAAACACTAAACAGAAACACCTAAGTGGCCACTACAAATGAAAATGATGTGCCGAAGTTAGTAATATTTTTACAATATCTACTCTGTACTGAAAAGTTATACTTAAGTACCTAATAAAAGTAATAAAAGCGCTTATTTTATCTTTGTTAATTTGGATATATCTTTAAGTTTCTTAAATTATCTATCACTGAGCGGAGTGTTATGTTAAATGGGTCATACAGACACGAGGACATTGCCAAAGTTAAGGGCTATAAAGCATAATTTTTGGTTGGCGTTTTAATCCGCATAAATCGTTCCCTTCAATGATTTCATGCAATCATAACATTTTTTATATGCACGGAAGCTCTTAACTATTGACCACAGGAAATACGACTTTTGATTTACTCTATCTGTATGACCCTAATACAAGATCCCAGACTTAACATGAATCTATGATATACGATGGTTCACATATCACAATGATGCATTAGGTATGAACACACATACAGTATAAAGCCTAGAATGAGAGAATGACAGTTCTTAAATATTTCAGTACAGAGCAGAAATACCGAAAAGGCTACATCAATGGAAATGAAGATGGCAGACGTTCTATAACACCGATCTCTCACCTCTTTCCTGAACGGCCACAGATTCTAAAAAAGCACGAGAAAAGTTAAAACTATGAGAAATACCAATATTTGGCAAAAGATTTCTAAGATAATAGATCTACTTTAGTTAAACACGTAAATTGACGCCAAGTGAGTTGTAGGTTAGAGTTTACTTACTTTTCTTTGGCTTCTTTTAGTAAAGCTTTTATGCAGGCTTGTTGAAAACCTTTCCAGTCTTGGCTGAAATCTGCTCCTAATTCTTCTAGCGCAACCTGTAACATAAAGATTAGTCAGCACTTGTCACATCTTCCTGTGTTACATGTTATTTAGATTTATTTTCTTGGAAAGTCAGACTACTTCTCTGGGCGCTGAATTACTTCACTTAACGTCATTGTGAAGGTTTTATGCTCTGCCGGCCGCCCAAATAGGGGATACACCAAATAAAATAACCAATAATTATGAATTTTCTCTTAAAAGGATTAAAAATATAATAAAGTAAAGCATCAGAAGATTAAATAACCACAAAGTGTCCAATGTTTTAAGAATTCTGGGTATATTCTGTCCCTTTTCCGCAAAACGCATCTTCATATGAAACGATTGTCATTTACTATGACGCTCGGGTATCGTGACGTCACGATTCGTGACGTCACGATACCCGAGCATTTTCTCTCTCTAACAAGCAATATTAAAACGGTTGTAGCTTAGTAATTTTTTGAGATATCTGAATGAGATTTTCGTCACTAGCCATATTTTTTTGCCTTCTTTCTTTTGGAGTTACAATATTTTTTGAGTCTACACCCCTATTCTGAATCTAGAGTCCGTCCACGCTAAACTAGTTTGCATTAAAATGAATTGGCAAGACCACCTCAACTATCTTTCCATTAAATAAGTATGACATTTAAAGACTGGTGTAGCCAAATCATGTACTGCAACGTAGATGCAATCTATCATAATCAGTATTAAGAATCTATGAATTTAAAAAGCATCCGCATGCTGCTGCTACTTACCGGCACACTTTCTTCGAAATAGTTGAACTTGCACCTTGCCAGCATATCAGCTGGTGCCAAGAATAGCTGCTGATGCTTCTGGATGAGTAGAAGTAGGCACGCGTGAGCCGCACGGCTCTCACTGATCTGCCGCTGATCAGCCACGCTTTCAATCACCATTCTAGAATATATATAACGTTCAGAAATCTGATGGTTTTAAGATAGTAAAATAGTGCCCACTCAGTGTTTTACACTCTATCTTTTACCACCAAAAAAATAAGATGATAGAGTTCTTTATTCACGCGTTCGCAAACAAAAGCAGATAAGGGCATTGTGTACCTGGCTAACAAAGAACCATTCATTAGCCCACTTCATATAATCTAAACTAAATATATTATTATACTTAAGGTAAGATTTTAAATTCAGATTAATCAGCTCGATATATGAGTGCCTCACGTCAGTCAAAAGTGCACCTTTCCTCAGATAAAGAGTGTACAGACGAGAGAAGAGATCTAAACAGGTTTTTCAGGTGTTACCTGTTTGAATTCCCTTCCTTAGTGCTGCCCGTCTGCGGCGGAGCGTGGTGGAGCCTCAACAGCGTGGGAGCCAAACACACGGCCAAGTTAGACGCCGTCATCTGGTTCACTGCTGAATGCTCCGCAACCTGTAAATGAAAAAAATGAAAATGAAAAATGAAAAATAGTTTATTCAGTAACTTAACATAGCTTAACTAAATACAGGTTGGTGTCTCTTTTTAAGTATCGAGATACCTGTGTCAAGAGACACCGCTCTTCCATAGTGTAACTTTAAACGTACAGAAGTGCACAGAACATGTTTAAATAATAATATAATATAAGAGGAGTAAATCTCCTAAAACTAATACTAATTGTTTATTTTAAATACTAAAGCAGTGTTGTGTGTGTGTGTGTGTGTGTGTGTGTGTGTGTGTGTGTGTGTGTGTGTGTGTGTGTGTGTGTGTGTGTGTGTGTGTGCGTGACTATGTGTGTGGTGTGTGCGCGCGTATGGGTGTGGATCTAAATATGTCGGTATATAATGAGTTTTATCTGTCGTTTTCTGATAATAAGCTTTCTACATCGGAGTAGTTTTTATCTTTTAGCCAAGTCATCATTTTCTTTTTACACTCTTTAAAGGTTGTGGAGTTGATGTCAATAAGAGGATTTATTAGGTTGTATAGGTGAATAGACTGGAACTCGTATTGTCTCCTAGCGTAAACAGAGTTAGCTGTCGCGGAGGGGATTGTCTTTGGCAATCTCCTTCTCGTCATTGTGACGTTAGGTTTAAAAGAAGTACTTTTGTGTCTTCTCAAGATAGCATGTAACACGTACAACTTTCTGACAGTCATCAGCTCGCAAATTTCGTACAGCTTTTTTGTAGGGAACCTATAGGGTTTGGAGTACATCACCTTCAACAGCGCTCTTTGTGCTCTCTCTAACTCAATAAACTTCGTTTTGGTGGCACCACCCCATATAGGGATGCAGTATACAAGGACAGACTGGGCCAAGGAAACGTAAATTTGATTGAGTAGATTTTTCGAGGCTATATGTTTGAGGTTTTTAAATATGTACATCATTTTACGCGTTCTGGTTAAGATCAGTTCAGTATGTGTATGCCACGAGAGTCGCTGGTCAAGCATGATGCCAAGGTATTTTGTGTTCTCAGCCCTGTTGATTACTGTGCAGTTGCAAATCGTGCTGACCGTATCTCTACAAGTATGTATCCTAAGTTTAAAAGTTGCGTCAGGTTGGGTTCTTTGGTATTTGGTGAAACAAATATAATTTGATTTGCTTGTATTTAAGGTGAGCAGGTTAGCTTGAAGCCAGCAGGCAATCAGTCTCAGACCATTCTCGGCAGTTATCCTAACGTCCTCCCAGTTGTCTCCCCAGAACACTACAGCTGTATCATCAGCCTATGCAAAGGTGGAGCCTCTGTCAATGGGTAAGAAGCTGAGCTGGTTGATGTATATGAGAAAGAGCGTTGGGCCCAAAACACTTCCCTGAGGGACACCGTAAGTTACGTCACATTCGTCACTAGTGAATTTCCCTATTTTAACCCGTTGCTTACGTCCATTCAAGTAGCTAGTTAGTAGAGAAAGGGGAACTCCTCTGATACCTATGCTCTCCAGGGTGTTTACAAGTGTGGGAACAGAAACAGTGTCAAAGGCTTTCTTGAGGTCAAGAAATACGGTAATACATTTCTTCTTCTTGTCCACCTTATCAACTATCAGGGAAGAAAGTGCTGTCACAGCGTCTTCAGTGGACAACCCTTGCCTAAAGCCATATTGAGATGGAGATAAAATTTTAAATTTGTTTATATAACTAGTTATTCTGGTGTTTATTAGCTTTTCAAGTATTTTAGATATTGCGGGGAGGACTGATATTGGTCTATAATCTGATGTGCAGCTTCTGTTCCCACCCTTATAAACAGGAGTGACCATAGCTATCTTAAGGGAGTCTGGAAATTCACCATGTTTAAAGCATAGATTTGCAAGGTGGGTCAAAATAGGGACCACAGTGGCACTTGCCATCTTAAGAAATTGAGTAGGGATATTGTCCCATCCAGGCGCACTGGAGGATTTGAGGTTTGACAAGGTGAGGTATACTTCATTAGGATTGGTATCAAACAATACAAATGAGGACAAGTGAGAGCTGACAATAGTATTGTTGGCAGAAAAGTTAGTTGTTGGTGAAATACTTTGCGCTAGAAATTTCCCAATATCCGAAAAATAATTATTAACTGAGTTAACCGAGGCTGAGGGTAAGGTGCAAATGTTTAAGAGTTCGCAACTATCATTTTTTTGTGTTTTTCTGTGTGTGATATCATTGATCGCCCTCCACAGAGATTTCGAGTTCCGAGTAGCCTTATTTAATATTTCCTTGTCATATTGTCGCTTAAGTTTTTTAATGAGCCCGTTACAGAAGTTCCTATATCTTTTGTATGTAATTTTAAGTATATTGTTGTCAGGATTTTCCCGTAGTTGTTTTTGCATACGATTGTTGTTACATACATTGTATGTTGATACATACATCTGAATAATGTGTACAGTTATCTCAAGGTGAATAGTACGAGTAGTAGTAGTATTCCAGGTTCCTAGGGAGTCACTGTATGTACGTTTGAGTACGTTTTAGGCTCAGTTGCATATTTAATCTGCCTTACAGAAGTCTGCAGCCGTAATAACACTACTAGCTACTTGCTCTGCAGTGTTCTTGGTGGGGACTTGGTGAGTAAGGTTGCCAGCACCCGAGGGCGTGCTTGTTGAGAGAGGGACCTGCTTTGTCTCTTTATGGCAACACAGCGAATCCTCAAATCAATAAAATGTCGGCAACCTGCATGTGACCCTTTTGGAGTTTAAGGCATCCATAGGCTAGGGTGTCCGATTACCGTAAGGCGGACCATGAGTTTGTTTGCCACCACCGTCGTAAAAAAAAGTGATTAGGTACCTACTTATACAAATAGTTATTTGTTATACAAGGGGGGAAAGTTGTATTTTACCTGCGAGTGTTTCAACACACGAGACGTAAAATAACTTTTCACCCGTGTATAACACAAATCTTTTCACCTCACTACAGCAAGGAAAATAAGAAAAAGGGTAAAAAAAGTAAAAAAACAAACAAAAAAGTTAAATAAAGAAAAAAAAATTAAAAAAAAATAAAACACGTAAAAAAAAGTTAAAAAAAAAGTAAAAAACGTTAAAAATAAAAGTTAAACAAAAATATGTCATAAAATATACCTACAAAAAACAAAAATAAACATTTAACGTTCTACGTCAAAGTACTTTTAACGTTCTACGTCTACTTTCTTCACATGTGGATAAAAAGCGATTCTATCAATAGTTAACAAACAAACAAAAAGGACTTTCCGAGCTAGTGAGAGTATACCAAATCTTTGCTGAATGGTTTGAACGAATCTGTTGAAAATAACTACTTAAAATGAATTCAAAAACCATCTAAATCACTATGAAATTCAAATTATGTGTGTAATTAACCCCTTCAAATACCCAAATCTGTTTTGAGTGGGCCAATTAATATTGGTGTCTCGGGACTAGGAAATTCTCGATGTGTTTACCACGTCGTAATATCAACAATCAGTTTGCGCCTGCCCCAAGGGAAATATTCCCAAGCACCACATACCTCTGCCAGGAATACGAGTAGAGACTGTAACGCCTCCAAGTGTTCTTCAGGTAGTAGCAGTAATGCACACTGCACTGCGTCGGGTCTTAGAGGTTCTGGTACATCTGGAAATGATAAAATTCACTCGGTAAGTTTTGTTGTAAGTCATATTTACGAATTTCTGATAAATTATACACATAATAAACCCCGCAAATGTGTCATACATAGTTAGATCTGCACTGTGATTAGTATCATTACAGTGTTCACAGGTCACTTCGGGGTCAAGGATCTCTTGGCCAAGATGGGACTAAGTATCGGATAGTTTAGAGTGTTTATAGACTGTAGAATGTCTGGCGAGGAGGATGAGCCTATTCACTTATTGTGTTAATGTCATGCCCTTGCCAGATAAAGAATGAATTACTTTGGTAACGGCTACCCGCAACCAAAGGAATTCAAGGTGCTCCCGGTGAACTGCATCATCCGTTTCGTGGAAATGATGGAGCAAGCCTGGGAGCAGGCATAAAGGAGAGGGCAAATGCACAAAAGATCCCACTGGGTCGAAGTGCATCCGATAGGGCCCTCACCTAAATACGATAAGATAAGATCATTACAGTTCGAAATATTAAAATACCAAAGTAGGTACAGCTTTTAATGGACCTCGTCACTAGACTTTAGAATTGTTTTAAACATTCACTCTTTTTGATTAAAATAGACGTTCTAGTTGATAAAAGCTATCTTTACCTTATATCACAGACCTAATTAAATCTTTTGTAAATAAAATACCTGTTAATTTAGTCTCAATAATTAACATTTTCTGATAATAAAGACAGCTATTCTCGTTTTAATAACCACAAAGAAACCGATAATTTGCCGATGGAACGAGATTAGTGAAAAAATAAATATTCAGTATTTATGAATGGTTAAGTAACCAGTTTTACAACTCTTCTTGCTTCATTAGATATCGACGAAGACGGGACCCACTCCTTTCCACTACGTACTGATTTTTGTATTGTTCATGGCATAGATAGTAGTAGCGCATCTTCGTAGAAGAAGGATATACAGTGCCTAAGTTACCCTACTAAAATCTTTGAAGGCTCGGCCAGGACTTCCAGTGGCAGAAGCGACATACCTGGGAGCCAGAGAGCAGAGCTTGGCGTGCCGCTCCAAGTGGTAGCCGAGCCGTTACTGTTACTTACGTTGGAATATCGCGATGAACGTCTCACTAAGCTTATTCGTCAGCAACGCATCAGGCAACTCTCTGAAGTACTGCTTCACCATATCGGCAACATCGTGAGCTTGAGCGCCGTCGAAATTGAGACTGGACTGTTGAGGGTCCACAGTATTCATGTTTTCAATGGCGAACGCAGCGTTGGCTGCCCCCGAGCCTTCGACTAACGCTCGCAACTTGGCTATCCTTGATTTGACGCCGGCTTTCCGAAAGATACCCATCTGGAATTGGAAGATTTGCGTTAAATCACTTAATAAAGTACTCGTTTCAACATCGCATAGTTACAGATCAGTGCCTATTGTATCTACGCTGTTTGTGAAAACCTGAATGAATTGGTTATGCTTATCAGTAATTCATTGAAACCACGTGCTACAGATTATAATACAATCAGTAAAACGTATGGGTTCACTCACGACTTGACGGTTTGACGACCGGTTAGCCTAGTGGGTAGTGACCCTGCCTATGAAGCTGAAAGTCCTGGGTTAGAATCCCGGTAAGGGCAAATATTTGTGTGATGTGCACCAATATTTGTTTCTGAGTCTTGGATGTTTTCTATGTATTTCAGTATCTATATCCATTAAATATATCGTCGTCTAGTATCCACAACACAAGCATTATTGAGCTTAGGTACTATGGAGCTGGTTCGATTTGTGTAAAAATTGTCCCATGATATTTATTAATTTATTTATTTACTCACAAGCCCCCATAAATGCTTCTACGCATACGGAACTTTGCCGGAAGACTGTTGTAATTAGTTTTGATGAAATTCTTAAAACAAAGAGCTTGAAAAGAAGCCTTTTGATCTCCTGGCCCGATATTGATTTGGCAACGACGACATTCGTGTTGTAAATGTTATTCGGAAACAAAGGACCTTAATCTCGGAAAAACAAAAGGTTGTAAGTACACAATATTGTTTGGAACATAAGCAGAACCAAGAATTGCATATTATTTAATTTCAATTAAGTAGGTAATCTATTTTCAAGCAGCCGAGCTTATACGAATGAGGTTACTACAATTGCGCCATTTTGACCTACAAATGGGAATTTGGAACGAAATAGAGTTAAAACACAAAACGGAACCGCTTTAACGAACAAAAGTGTAATAATAAATAACCCGGACATGAAAGGTCGAATAATAAAGCAACAATAGCTTGACGTACCTGGTCGAGGGCGTTCTTTTTCAACCAGTTGAGCGCGCATTGGATGGGCTTCGGCAAAGAATGACCTGTCCTCTGCAGTGACACGGTGAGGGGCACGCCAAAAACGGTTTTATCTGGAAAACAATTGATTGCGCGGGTATAGTCGTATGTACAATTTGAAAGCAATACACTGAGTAGAAAACTGTTATTTAAGCCCCGAATGAATGAATTAAAGTGAAACCAATTGATAAATGCTAATATTCACTGATCAGCTCCAGGTTGCATAAATCCGTTATATGAGGACAGCAAGGGGCAGTTTACTGTGGTACTTAATCCTTGGAGGAGGCCCTATCTGGCGCAGTGGCATTTTGGCTGATATCATGATGGTTATTGGGGTTGGTCATATCAACTATGCGGCAGGTACCTATTTTACAGGGACCACTCAAATATTACTATCACGGGAAGTGGGTGGTAATATATACCTTGTTCGTGTAAATCTCTTAAGTGCTGAAAATTACCTACCTTTATAGTCAGGAGTCTTGATTTTTCTTATAAGCTTTGGCAGTTCCCAGTTCCAACCGGACTTGTGTGAAGGGCAGTACCGCTCCATACAGGCTGTGAGTCGAAGGAGCGCCAGTTTTCGCAGGATGTGGAGCTGACCACACGATAGAGACGACATTGGCCGAGACACTGGGAAAGAAAAAGACAGGAAATACCTATCAGAAAGATCTAAATGAAATAAATTTAGTAAAAAAAAGGTCTTGGTAAGATTTATTTATTTATTATTATGTATTACATTTGACGGTGACTATACCTTAGTTCATTTTATTTAGATACCAAGATATAATGAAATTTGATACTCGCGTGTAGGTAGTTAGTGTAACCGCAATGATACGCAAATACAGTTCCTAAGTCATGATCAATAAGTTTTTCGAACTCCGTTAAGTAGGTAACTGTTTTAGTAATAATTGATTTAATTTCATTTCAATGACCTAATTAGAATGGGGAACTAATATGAGGTTTGAAACGTCAGAATTGTATGGACTACTTAATCTTATAATAAATCCTGTTCTTGTTTTGTCAAATTGTTTAAAAAAAGATGCTCGATGGGTTGATGACATAAAAAAGACTGCGGGTCGTTTCTGGATGAGACTAGCAAGGGACCGGGATAAGTGACGTACTCGAAGAGAGGCTTACGCTCAGCAGTGGGCGATTACAGGCTGATAATGATGATGATGATGAAGCGAAAAAAGTATCGAAATCAGAAGTTTACTCACAATACGACTCAGGATCCTTCTGATCGGTGACTGGCTGGAGGGTGTTGTGGGCTTTGGGGCCTCCGTTTAGCGTAGTCGTTCGGAATGAGTACCATCTCTGAATGTTGTTCCTGTAATCACAGTTTTATCATGATAAATCTTAATACCCCCTAACACCCCGCGTAAAAAACGTGAACTCAAACTGATTGTCAAAAAGTTCCTAATTCAAAAACATAAAAGCGTACTCTAGGTCTCAGGAGGTTAACGATATATGATGTTGAAAACTAACTTTTTTGATGAACGAATAGTTAGTCGTCGCCCCCATAGTAAGTACTAAGCATTGCTTAGTTTGGGACTTGGTCGATTTTTGTAAGATTGTCCCCCAAAATAGATTTATTTTATTTAGCGCTTTTACATAACTTTATACCAAAAACTTGAAATAGTACGTAGGTTCATAATCTTCGTCATTGTTTTACTTGTATCATCATGTTAGGTTCCATACGTTGTACTTAATAGGATGACGTACTTTTTAGACTTGATGTCAAGACTGTCGTCGTCATCATCCTGGTCCCCGTCGTGAGACCGCGAACCCGCCGAGTTGGGACTGTCCTCCAACTCAGAACTCCTCGACGCTGACTTGTCCCTCTTCAGGCTTCTATCCCTAAATCTGGAATAAATATTATTAATTTCAATAAACGAGTAAACCTACAGGACGACGCCCGGTTGGTCGCCCCAAGAATCGATGGGCTGATGTGGTGGATGCAGAACTGGCGACTGGCGAGAAACCTCACAAGGGGATCAGTGGCGTGCACTCGTAATGGAGGACAAAATAGGGGTGTATACTCAATATTTATTATTACTTCAAAATAAAGAAGGCAAAAAAATATGCCTGATGACAAAAATCCCATTCAAATATCTCAAAAAATTACGAAGTTACAACGGTTTTAATGTTGCTTGCTAGAGAGAAAACGCTAGGGGATCGTGACATCACGATCCTCTAGCGTCATAGTAAATGACAATCGTTTCATATGAAGGTGCGTTTTGCGGAAAAGGGACAGAACATACCCCCTCTTAAAACTTTGGACACTTATAACTTTGTGATTATTTAACCTCTTGCGTTGTTTTTTCTCCATTTGACTACATTTTTAATACTTTTTCGAGAAAATGCAACATTATTGATTACTTCATTTAGTGTCTACACTACACCCCTATTGGGGCCGTTGCTCCAGAGAAGTAAGTAGTGAGTAAGTTATTTGAATATTGCTGTAAGGAACCAACAACACTAGACGATTTTGTTGACTTCCGTTCAATGTCCATGTTCTTTTATTATCACGAATAAATGCCTATTCTATGCCAACTCTTACCGATCAACCCATTGAATAAATAAACGGTTTTAAAATTAGCTTGAGAATGTCGTTTGTTTTTTCTTCAAATCTAATTATAGCTCTTAATACAATTCTGTTTTAGGACCTTTCAGTAGAGTTATTGGAAATTAATTATCCAAGAAAATTATAAGTAAATAGTAAAGTAACTAAAAGCGCGATCAAAGTTACGTCTCATCTTGAGTCTCAAAGAAAAACCGTTTATGTTTTTAGCGATGTCTAGTTTATTAATTTTATTTAAAGAGACCGTGGTGAAAGGTACGCCTGTTAAAAATAAGAATATCGAAACTCAAGAAAAAGATTTACCAGAAAGTCATTAGGTCACAGTGGCGCTCCGCCCATACAAGCCTCTTCCCACCGGCTTGCTTAAAAATTATTTTTAGGGAAACCCATAATTATAAACTTTAAAGTCTTTCGTAACTTTTTTGTTTTGGGTTGCCCATCGAACATTTTCACGCGCCGCCACTCATAGGTCATTACTCATTAGCAATGATCGGATTTCCCGGTGCAACACGGAGTGAATGACCTCAAACTTTATGTTAATATGGATATGCTCCGGGATTCCGGGACTTACATTTGTATTTGGAGGACAGTGATTCTGGTCATATTACATGAAATAAAATATATGAATAAGTATAAATAAATAAGAATCGTTCCTAGTGGATTCAGGGATGAAAGAGGTCATGAATACTCCCTATTACTTACTAGGTTATATTTATAGCCTTTGTAGGTTTACACCATGTCATACCCCGGCCCATTACCTGACGATTCTCAATTCAAAAACCTAGTTAGGCTTTTTGACCACGCTAAAACTTAGCAAGTCTCAGACACTTACTAGGTTTGTAATGGCTAAGGTGAGTTACTATGTGTTAAACTGGTAAAGTGATAGTTCTAATGGCAGTTGCTAGGTTTTGAGGTATTAAAATCTTGGCAATTATGATGATTTTTAAGCTGGTGTCTCCGTAAATTGGTGAGGACTAGGCAAAAATATGTTAAAATACTATTTAAAAATGAAAAAGCGACCAAGTGCGAGTCGGACTCGCCCATGAAGGAATCCGTAAAATAAATTGCGGTTTACGATTTATGACTTATTCAAAAAAAACTACTTACTAGATCTCGTTTAAACCAATTTTCGGTGGAAGTTTGTATGGTAATGTATGTACATCATATTGTTTTATCATTCTGTTATTTTAGAAGTTACATGGTGGGGACACACATTTTACCACTTTGGAAGTGTCTCTCGCGCAAATAACTGAGTTTAGAAAAAAATGATACTGGAAACCTCCATATTATTTTTTAAGACCTATCCGCATCGTATCCGGGTTTGATGAAAAATTTTTTTTGTTTTTCAGTACTAAGGGCTTGTGCACAAATCACGTGAGGTTTTTTTGGCTACTTTTAAACAAGTTTTATTTACTTAGCATTTTTTTAAACAAGATGCCGGGATTTTGTCTTATCCATATTAATATTTCTACTCGATATCCCGCCGTGTTGCAACGTAAATTCCGATCACTGCTCATTAGTCATTACCCATACTGATCATTTAAGCGGCCGCGTCAAAACTAGAGTTTATAAAAGATCCTAGATCCTAGGCGCTATAGAAAAACCGTAGCTTACAATACTCTTGCTGTCTATTTCTCTCATAAGTCATAAACCGTTCAAATAGCGGCTTCAGAAAGGCTTAATTTTAATTTTTTTATTTAATTTTAATTTAAATCTTTATTTTAGATATAATCCATATTTTGTTAATGAAGACTTACGACTAGTGTTAGTAAATAATAATCTCCACTTATAATAAATCTCTAAATTAAAAAA
Source organism: Epinotia brunnichana (assembly GCA_963854355.1). Classification (NCBI taxonomy): domain Eukaryota; kingdom Metazoa; phylum Arthropoda; class Insecta; order Lepidoptera; family Tortricidae; genus Epinotia; species Epinotia brunnichana. The sequence continues at coordinate 18,904,661 of OY977936.1, read as the reverse complement.
AGAATCAGCCAGTTTGAAACTAAGCTTTCTGTGGTACGAATGTTCTCAGCATCCCATGGACGGAAAAATATGAAACATTTTATATAGGTACATTATTATTCCAGCTGCAACTTAGGATAGTTTTTATCCGACTGCGACAATTAATTTATTTTCCGTAATATACGACTTCATTTAATTTTTCATTTATTATTCTTAAAGTATATCGCCGCCACATCTGTCAGCTAAAAGAAACGTCAAAATCACAGACTAATAAGAAATACTACTCTTCCCCCACTTGACATTGGCAAAGTGCCTAAGCAGCAAAAAGCCACAACACGGAAAAAAAAAAATACTACGGACAAAATGGCGGAATTTCTTTGCCTTTCTTTCGCCTATTAATAATTTTAATCCCGTCTACGATATACATTGACGAGACACATAGGTACCAAAAGCAAATATAAAATTAATCGATTTTGATATGCGAACTTATATGCGCAAATGTCGAATTAAGGCGTAATTTCTACAAATGTAACAACAAATTCGAACAATATAAACTTGGTTTTTTTGAATGGCACGCGCGCGCGCTCTTTGCGTATTCAGCCAAACACGAAAACCGAAACTCGAAGTTCGTAAATCTGCATTCCTGTCATTTGTTAGTGCGATAGAAATAGAGATACCCGAATATTTTCGAATTCCGAAGTTCGTGGTTTAAAAGAAAATACGGATGTCGGATAGATCTAAATTAATATTATATGTGTGAATATGGTTAAAATTATTTGGAAATACTATTGTTGTTATTGTTTTAGTATATTTGACTAGCTTTAAGTTTAATATTGTACGTCCGAAATGGGCAAGCTGTTGGACTTTATTTTACCCAAAACAACTAAATGTACACAGTTCTGACAATAAAGAAATCTTATTTTATCTTATCTTATCGAAAATAGGGATGTAGACACTAAACAAAATAATCATAATGTTGTATTATCTCGAAAAAAAACAACGCAAGAGGCTATACTCGTATAGGTAATCACTAAGTTATAAGTGTTTATACACTTATAACTTAGTGATCATTATAAAGGTGCGTTTTGCGGAAAAGAGACGCAACAAACCCCCTCTTAAAACTTTATAGTTTTAAGAGGGGGTTTGTTGCGTCTCTTTTCCGCAAAACGCACCTTTATAATGAAACGATTTTTACTATGACGCTCGAGGATCGTGACGTCACGGTCCCTAATCGTTTTCTCACTCTAACAAGCGACATTAAAACGGTTGTAGCTTCGTAATTTTTCGAGATATTTGAATGAGTTTTTCGTTTCTTCTTTCTTTTGAAGTGAGTCTACAGCTACACCTCTATTTGGAAGACAAGCGGAAAGAACCCATACTATCCATACTAATAATCCATACTTCCATATTAATATTATAAATGCGAAAGTGTGTCTATCTGTCTGTTACCTCTTCACGCCTAAACCGCTGAACCGATTTAGATGAAATTTGGTATACAGATAGTTTGAGCCCCGGGGAAGGATAAAGGGTAGTTTTTATATCTGAGGGGCTGAAATTGAGGGTGGAAATTTGTATGGAGCTACTTAAACCGCTGCACCGATTTAGATGAAATTTGGTATATAAATAGTTTGAGTCCCGGGGAAGGACATATAATAGGTTTTATCCCGGAAATCATCCCCTAAGGGGGTGAAAGGGGGGGGGGGGGGGTGAAAATTTGGATGTAATCTATTTTGATGAAATTTGGTGTAGATATAGGTTAAGTCCTGGGAAAGGACATGGAATAGTTTTTACCCCAGAAATCATCCCCTAAGGGGGTGAAATTATGGGTAAAAATTCGGATGGAACCCATTTTAATACAATTTTGTATAGAGATAGCTTGAGTCCTGGGAAAGGACATAGGATAGTTTTAATTCCGGAAATCACTCCCTAAGGGTGAAAGTGAAAATTTGGATGATTGAGAAGAAGATGATGAAGAAGTGAAAATTTGGATGAATCCCGTTTAGATAAAATTTGGTATAAAGGTCGTTTGAGTCCCGATAATGACATTAGATAGTTTTTATCCCGAAAATCATTCCCTAAGGGTATGAAATAGGGGGTGAAAGTTTGGATAAAATCCATGTACCTAGATGAAATTTGGTATAGAGATGATTTGAGACCCTTCGAAGGATATAGAATAGTTTTTGCCTCGGAAATCATCCCTTAATATGGTATAAGTAGAAGTTTGTTTGCATTATATTTTCTAAGTATAAGTTCTACGCGGACAAAGTCGCGGGCAACAGCTAGTACTAAATAAATATATCTAACTTATTTCCTATATGATAGAAAGCTCTTTGTCATCCCTATCCAATGAGCCAAAATTGGACTATCATATCGGCCCGCAATCACCCACAGAATGCTGTTGGAGCTGCCCCTAAGTCGACCCATCATCGAGACGATTTTTTTCCGTATAATGGCGTAAAAATCGTCCGTATGGGCCTCGGCGAACATACGAGATGCACTACACCATGTGGGCAACCCCAACAACATTCTGAGTGCGTTATTATACTGCACGCGTAGGGCATTATAGGCTCTTTTCGTGTACTTCACCCACAGGCTGCTCGAGTAAAATGACTGAGTGAAGGCTTTAAACAGAGTTATTTTAACTTCAACAGAGCATCGAGCAAACCTGCGGGCAAGCATGTTTGACCTTACTGCCAATGCCCTACGCTCGCGTTCTATATCTAGGTCATCACTTAGGTCTTGTGTTATGATGTGACCTAGATATTTAACTTTGTCTACAACCGAAAGTGTGGCTCCATGTAGCACGAGAGGTGGTATTGAGATCGGCATAAACCTTCCAGCCCTAAACAATAGCACCTCACTCTTCTTAGGGTTGTACTGCAATCCATGCACCTCAGCATATGCCTCACAAACTGTCAGCAGTTTTCTAAGAGCGCTGATAGACGGACTCAGACGGTTTAAGTGTTATCATATAATATATATAAGCACACGAAGTACATGATGCTTCTTGCCGGCGTAGATAGTTAGTCACGACATAATTACCATGCGAATATCTTAAACACGTTAACAAGAACATTTGCAAGATAATGGGATAACTGAAGGAGCAATTAGTCTTGAGTTTAGTACATAGTTAAAAATGGTTGTTAAGTTAGCAGAGCTAATTTACGCAGGCAGAAGTAACGAGTTACGTTACTACAAAGGATGCCGAAGATCGTGCGAAGCAGAGGTACCTACATGCAGAAAAGCGGATTTGAGGCTCAGAAGCAAATAGCTGAGGATGCCTGGCAAAGGTTGCGGGTGTCCGCTGGATGCGGGTGGCGCAGGACCGATCACTTTGGCACTCTTTGGGGGAGGCCTATGTCCAGCATTGGACGTCTTTGGGCTGATATGATGATGTCGTTCAATAACGTATTTAAAAACCGGCCAAGTGCGAGTTGGACTCGCGCACGAAGGGTTCCGTACCATTATCTATAAAAACGGCAAAAAAATCACGTTTGTTGTATGGGAGCCCCTCTTAAAAAAAAAAATTATTTTGTTTTTAGTATTTGTTGTTATAGCAGCAACAGAAATACATAATCTGTGACAATTTCAACTCTCTAGCTATCACGGTTCTTGAGATACAGCCTGGTGATAGATTATCTATAAAAACGGCAAAAAAATCACGTTTTTTGTATGGGAGCCCCCCTTAAAAAGTTATTTTATTTTGTTTTTAGTATATGTTGTTATAGCGGCAACAGAAATACACAATCTGTGAAAATTTCAACTCTCTAGCTATCACGGTTCTTGAGATACAGCCTGGTGACAGACAGACGGACGGACGGACGGACAGCGAAGTCTTAGTAATAGGGTCCCAACTTACTCTTTGTGTACGGAACCCTAAAAAGGAAAATAAAGACCCAACTTTGGATTGTCTTTCAATCGAGAAAATGTTAAGCGAATGCGTGTTATGGCTTTCTGACAAACAACATAATACCTATATATAATCAAGATGTGTTTCCGAATATAAATTCATTTTGTTTCCAAGTTTAGCCAGTATATAGCCTTTGAAATATCTCATAATATACCAATACATGCCAGCTTAATGCTACCTAAGATGAGGGAGATATAAAGAGAAATAGGTAAGGAATATCCATATACTAAATCAATGGGAATATCGCATAATTAAAACTTTTACATAATATTTTGATCCACTTATGGCACGTATTTTCTTTAATACAGTTTCAAACAAGTTTGGAGGAAATAGCAGAAGTAACTAGTAGAGTATTAATGGATTCTATTAAAATAAATAGTCGTTTCCACTTTATTACTATTTTATGCAAGCCATTTCCGGCCTCATGGGTCACAGTTATTTTCTTTAACGCAATAAGTACCTAGGTAGTAAAATAACCGTTTTCATATAAAATATAAATTTTCCTGTCCATTATGTTTGTAAAAGGAGGTTTTTTATGTGGATCTTAAACACCAATATAAATAATACATGCTAGATCTAATATGCTATTTAAATTCCCGACAAACTATTGAAGAGAAGATATATTATTGTCTCGGGGCCATATTTAGGAAACTCAATCCTCCCTTGGATCCGATAATTTTTAGTAAAGTCTAATGTTGCGTAGGTATGAATTTTTTTCGTGGAGAAAACCTGTGTAACATGTGTCAAAGGATATTGTGGGTTATGTGGTATTTCTACCCACTAAAAACACCACGGCGGCCGTCCTCCTCGCACCTCGCACCTCGCTATTAGCCGAGTGATGTTGCTCCCACCACGGAAAACTCATGCGACCCCAATGACCCCCTTTAGTCAATTTGTTTATTGCATACGGTCTAAATACTCACACGGCAAGATGACCCGGGTCAAACATACTAAAAAAACTATAACATCTTACTTCTGTCCATCCTTCCCCAGGTTGAGCGAGCTGGTGCGTATAGCCTGTCGTCTGTGCGTCGTGTGTCCTGGAGACTTCTGTACCTCTTTCAGCACCGCCGGGTCCGGCTTCAGGTCTATTGGTGACGGAGGCTCTACGTAAACCTGCAAAACCATGCCGAATTACAGAAACCTTAATATACCAAATATACCATTGGGTAACGTAATTTATTATTCATCAATTTTGTATCAGTTTCAAGAAACATTATCATAAAACCAAAATCTCAGTTTAATAGCTAAATAATAGAAATACCAATGTCTAACTACTCACCTCAGTATTGTGATGATGAGTATTAAGATCTCTATAGTAGTTATGCCTCCAGCTGGCCGGTTGACATTCCGAATCGCTCAATGCACTGGAGTCATCATTCTTGATCCCTCTATGGAATATGCGTTTAGCTTTCCCTAATTTTGACTTGGTACTCTTATTACTAGACCCCATGCTCCCGTCTGAGGCGTAACTGGAGCTATCATCACCAAACGGAGGGTTTAAAACAAAGGACTGCTCCAGCGGAGCGATGGGTGAAGGTGGCATGTTAGTCATGGGTGAAGGAGGTTGGGTTCGTATTGCAGGAGCATGTAATGGGGAACTAGCAAAATCTGGGAAAGGAAATGATGTGGGGGTTGTGGGTGTCATGTCAATATAATTTAAATCCGGATATCGATCTGTCTGTGTATCTAAAAAGTGAGGAGAGGAGACGATAACTTCGGTTCTATTTTGTCGTTTTCTTCTCCTAGTTTTAAGAGATTCTACTCGTCTGAGCAAAGCTTTCGCGCCATCCCGGAGTCTTTCAGAGCCGGTTCTTCTAAATCTAGTGCCATTGTCTTCTTCATCTTCCTTGTCGCTTGGAAACTGTATCATTGGTTGGCCTGGTACTGTAAGTCTGAAACAAAATAATATATATATATCGTCGTACAATAATATATAGTAAGTTACTCCGCTAAATGTAAGCGCCCAAGTCCATAACGAGCTCCCATTACAGCATACCTTTATTGCAGGCCTCGTTTACAAGTTTTGAGTTGATTTGACTTAATAAGAGGTAACTTGAAGATAAAATTTATTTTCCTTTTGTTGAGGTGTTCTGAACTTCACCATTTAATCTTAAGTTTCCCGATACCAACAATTAAGACGAAGCTTTTGCCTTCATATATCTTAATTTAGCAGTTTGAATTTGCTAAATATACCTATATAGTTAGGAATATAAATTGGCGTGTGTTTGTTTCAGTATTCTGATTGTTAATACCAGATTTCATATTGCCAGTTGAAGGAAAACTGTTACCAGTTGAAAGCTTCTTTAAAACTCTTGTAGCGTGAGCGACATAGTTTTATTAACTACTCTTTGCTTTTAAGTTTAAGTATGTTTGACGACCGCTTTAGCCTAGTTATTAGTGACCCTGACTACGAAGCAAGACGACCTGGTTCGAATTCCGGTAAGGGCATTTATTTGTGTGATGTGCACGAATATTTGTTTCTGAGGGTTGCTTATCATAAACTCGAAAATTGTTATTCCGATTCTTAAAAACCCGAAAACGTTTCGCTTTATTTTAGTTGGCCGAAATTTTGTTTGCCCGAAATTACATTTCCCATATTATTATTTTCCCAATTCTCAGTTCGTTGCAATTTTGATTCGCTTATGATTCGAATAGACACTTATTCCGAAATATCACATTTGTCAACTAGGTTTAGGTGCCGAAAAGTATTAAGTCCGAAATATTATTATCCCGATTCCCGCTACACCAAAAGATCGAAAGTGTAGTATGTCAAATTCCATTTCCTAACGCACGGCAATTATTTTAACCTAACCTAAACCTAATCTAATCGCCAGCGTGTCGACGTGTCCTATTGTGTGCCTATTTCCGCTCTAAGGGACACAATATAACCATAAATACAATTGTTACTATTGTTTTTTTCTTTACTGCGGGGGGCTCCACCCCCGAGCCCCCCACCCCCCCTTTTTAGCCTTTTTAAAAACTCGTACAGCACTTTAGTTGGTATTATGAGATTTTGTGACGGTAAAATGATATTAGGGAAAATGAGATTTAGTTCTTACGTAGCATCGGAATAATTATGAACTGGTGGTTAACAAATCGGTTGTCAAATAATAATGTTGGCAATCGTTCTTCTGGTTATTGAGTTTCGGGAAAACGTTAATGTGGGAAAACAAACCTCCGGAATTTCAAAACTGTGGTAAACAAAGTATATGGGTTATAAGAATTCGGTGAACCGTTTTGGGACAAGTGAAAATCGGACAAGTGTTTTTCGAAACATAGGTTACCGTTTCTGAGTCACACTGTGGATGGGGCTCATACTAGCGGTTGGACATCTGAGTTCTAACTAAAGTTACTTTTCTTAGGGTAAAAGTTAGATAATATTGTAGTACAATAATGGATTTATTCGAATACGGCAGTATTTTTTTAATTACTTCGTTCGATTTGATACAGCAGACCTTTAAAGTGGTATGATTCAGAATTTGGCGAAAATCGTATTTCTATAATAGTCGTTATTTCATGTCTATGGGTTAAGCAGTTGTAGTTTTAAGAAAATAAAGAAGATATAATGGAGTATTCGTTTTTATAATTTAGGATTTCATCAATTCGTTGGATTTTATAAATAGACATATACCGAAATTACTAAACTGAGAGTTTTGAATAAGTTCTAGAGCGAACTTCAAGTCGATACTAAAACCACCATGCATTTCATAGACTGGGCAAGATGTTTAGTAAAAATTTGGGTTAGCCTAACTGAGCTCTTTCGAAATTTATAAATGTTTTTTTCAACTAAAAACAAACTCTTTGTCAACGAATCATAGCAACATTACGAGGTAAGTGTTAATTGTCTTTTTTAGGGTTCCGTACTCAAATAGTACTAAAACGAGACCCTATTACTAAGACTCTGCTGTCCGTCCGTCCGTCCGTCCGTCCGTCTGTCTGTCACCAGGCTGTATCTCACTGATACCGTGATAGTTCCTACTGAAATTTCTTTTTTCTTTCGTTTCGTTCATCAATTTTCCTGAATGTAATAACATACTTATGTACCTAATACATTATACACTAATATAATTTGATATTAGTGTCCAACCGAAGGTTCGGTTTCGGATTCGGCCAGTTTCGGCCAAAAAGTCATGTTTTGGCCGTAGTTTCGGTTTCGGTCAAAAAACGGCCGAACCTTTCGGCCGGGCCGAAACTTACAAAACAGTACTTCGGGTCGCGTTTGCCTAACTTCGGGTGCGCTCGTGCCAACCGGCAATAAAGCATAGCTCGCCGGCCACCGGCTTAGTGAAGTGACGCTTTGTATGCTTGTTCCCGAAATTATGGTAACTTGTATTGTAGTAAACCATGTTTTATTTTATACATCCTTCATTAGTTTCAGGTGTTACATTGTTAATATGTGTATAAAAGCAGTTTTACGTCATTTTTTCAACGATTTTTGCAATTCTAAAAAAGGTTTGGTTTTGGCCGAAACTAGAGCCAAAGCCGAACCTTCGGTTTCGGTTTCGGTCGGACACTAATATTTATTGACAAAAATATAAAGTTAGATACAATAGAAATTAAAAAATATGTACACTAAAACTAAAACAATATTAATGCAAATCTAATAGATTCCCGGGACGGCAGGTACCTGGCGCAAATGTGCCCAATATGCTGGCCGCGATACCCCGATGCACCGCCAACGATATGTGCTGCACCAGATACGAGCCGGACCTGGGATCGCGATCTCTCTCCTGCAATCGTTGTCCTAAATTTTTTTATGAATGTTTTCGCCTCGGAGTACCAGGAGTGGCCCATCTCCACAGCAATTAGTCTTGCCATTTGAGTGTGCCTGCTCCTTTGAAATAGCAATGTGCACCTTCAAGAACTTAATTTAAGTAGGCCTTATAATAAGTGTAGATAAATATATAGTACACATTGTTGTAGAGGCTAGAGATAGATGGACGAGTTAGTTCGAGTACGAGTCCAGCTATTGCACTTTCGGCCGAGGCTTAACATAGTGCTTTTCACGCCTTCTGCGAGGAAATTGCAAATAATTATAATTTTAAATCATAATTAAGTATCTAATTGAAGATCCTTCATCCTACATCGCGTACCTATAGGTATATCACGCAACTTTAATTTCTATGAAGTAGCAAAAAATATAAAATATTAAGTATAGAAGGTTCATTTCCATTAATATTTTGAAGAAACTAATCACTGAGAAAATAGTTGACTAATTACATCTGGTAAAAATATCAAAGTTAAATAGATTGTGGTTATTAAAATGTATGCAAATTACTAAGCGTCATAATCATAACATAACGCATGTTCAAGCAGTACGAGCGGCACCCACAATGAGTCATGAATGTTTTCTATGTAGGTATTTAAGTATTTATTTATTTCACAAGAACGGTTAATACCTATATAAGTATGTATATCGTCGTCTAGTTCCTATGGTACAAGCTTTGCTTAGTTTGGGCCTAGGTCAATTTGTGTAAGATTGTCCGCAAATATTTATTTATTTTATTTATTTATAAGTAAAAACAAAATAAACGTTTATCTTCAATGGAATACTGTAGCGGTGTTTCGTCGAGCGAGGTAATTTTTTTATATCAGGTATTTTCTGTCGTGTGGACATGCATTTATTTCTTGTAATAGTACCTACATTACTATAGAGGCCGGGAAACGGAGGGTTGCAGGCAAAGTATATAGGTACCTATAGACTTTTAGGATAAGGATACGCGGCGGGCAAAACTCGCCGAGATTTGAATAGTGCTTTTCTCAAACTTGCAATGATATAAAAAGAAAAAGTAGTAAATTTGTTTTATTCGTAGGTTAACACAACTAAATAATACGTTTCTGAAAAAAAACAACAAGTGTCAATCAAGCAGGGAATGACAGCTGTCAGTGCTGTCACATCATAACCTATATTTTTTTGATTGTTGAATGCATGGAATGGACGTATACTCTGGACCATGGACTTCTCTGGACAGGCTATACGTGATGGCACAACGAGGGACGGAAAGGCTCCTATGCAGCTAAATGTAAAACTGGTCTTAAAATGGCTGATGGCTTACCATAAACCACCTACTTAATTTGGACGGGTAATGGTTTGTTTGGCACAATTTCATACTAAGTCAGCTGTGCCACACAAATAAAAGTGGAACTATGACAAGGACAACGAATTATATTTCTCTTTCTGTCACACTTTTCGAGATTTGTATGCTACCATCTCGTTCGCACGTGGTATTATTATTACCATAGCTTGTCCTGAGTATTATACTTACGTCCATGGTTGAATGCCAAAACGTTGTGTCACAATTTGACGTTTAAAAAAAAACAAGGTTGCTTTACAGGCCTAGGTGTGTAAGGCTGTATGAAATTCCTTTACATATCATCTTCACTCATCGCACCGGATACGTAGTATTTCCGAACCTAATTTGAAGTACCTAACTACCTATGTAAGTCATGTCAACATTTAATTGCAAGTTTGAGAAAGAAGTAATGACACCGGTCCCCTAATTTACAACAACGAAACAGACGACTGTCGACCGACCGTCTTTCAAGTTTGCCAATTCAGCCTTTTGCTTTAACTTATCAATGGAATGGATTAGCAATCTCTAGTCTCAAACTTCGTGACATCATAAGTCTTAAACTTAATCACAACAACAAATTAAAACGTATATTGTGTAGGAACCCCTAACACAATAAAGGAGTTAGCAAATTGTTTGAAGAATTTGCATGGCTTCGTGGCCATGCAAATTCTAGGGAACTCCCGAATTTACTTAAGGTGGTTCGCTTGCCATACAAAACGATATTTGACATTCGCAGGCTTACGGCGTGATATTTTAAGAAACTTATGTAACAAACATTCATAAATTGGCTTCCCATTTGCGCCAAATTCCCCCTTTCCTAGAATAAACTTGTATAAACTAGATTAATTTGAGAAATTGGTTTGTCACGTGATATTTTGGGAAAACTAGTTTTCTCAAATTAATATAGTTTATACAAGTTTATTCTAGGAAAGGGGGAATTTGGCGCAAATGGGAAGCCAATTGATAAAAGTCTGATACATTAGTTTCTTAAAATATCACGCCGTTAGCCTGCGAATGTCAAATAACGCAACTTCACAATACCGTTTGATGGAATATCTGCCAGAATAAACAAGAGAAGGTTAATTGAAAAACTTTATCGTTCAAGAGAGAATCCTTGTGATTAGATTTTGGTATGTACCTACCCAACGCAACATTTGATATGATTGATAGGGTTTTGAACTTGAAAACATTATTTTTGAAGGTCTTACCGGATTGAAAACATTTTAAGACAGTACGTACGAAAAACCCACTACCTATGTATTTCGCAATCACGTTGAACAACAACTTCGTAATATTAAAGTGATTCAGCTTCAGTCCGTAACGAGAAAACTACACGCGAGTTAATAACAACTTTTGCTAAAGTAGGCACCTTACTAAGTTACAAGTTAACTCAACTTACATTAACTTGAAGATGTCTAACTCTAGCATTAAGGCGAGAGAAAACGATCTTTTAAATCTTACCCAACTTTGTCCTCTTAGATGGCGAGCAACCAATTTTCAGCTCAAGTAATTTAACTTGTTGCAATATTTAAGCAGACGACAAGAATATATTTGTAGAGGTAGGTATACAGAAGCATAGTCTTGGCTGAAACTTTTTGCTAATTCCCTCGGGGAACTTGCATTTGCTCCGGATAAAAAGTTGTTGATTTCCCCTCACGTAACCTATTTTCATGGTAAAATAACTTTGTTTTTTTAAGTAAGATGATTATTGGTTAGAAACCTATTGGTATAGTTAATCCGGTATCTAAGTTTCAAATCTACTAAAAATTGGTTTTGTTTAAAGAATAAGTACTCCATACAGTTTGGACGTTTAATTCAGCTTGGTCAATTGAGGCCTAAGTGAATTTAATGAAAAAAATAGGAAATATTAACAACCAAGGCAAAAAGAGTGTGGGTGTACACAGCGAGAAGTCGTTAAAATAATCCCCCAAATTATAAAGCCTAATGAGTTCCAAGTTTGTTTGGCGATGAAGTTCATTACGGGAAAACAATACCCGACTTGTTTGTCTGATTACTCACAAGGATAAAATATTAAATCTCTATTAAATAGGTTTTGATGCATAGGTACGTATAAAAACCTGAGACTATAAAATTCTAGAAAAATGTAACCAACCAAGGTGCAAGTACAAAAAATAACGCTCAAGTACTTATTCAATTAAAATGTAGGTAATCAACGATACGCTCTATCACTACTCAATCGGTAAGAAAATTTCAGGGGTTCTACTTGCTTCAGTTACCGTCAACTGGGGTTACTTTGATTCGCGGGGCGACTTTGATCAAATAGGTTTTTCTCCGAAATCATTGTTTTTACTTGTGGGTGAACTGTGGCAGTGAATATATTAGTTATCTATCTTGCTGTATACTCGATTAAATCTTCTTCATTTCAAATAGTTTTGCTTTTATACTACATTCTAAATTATCAAAGTAGCCCCATTTTTTTCCTAAAGTAACCCCAGTCTACCGGTACTTGTTGTAGAAGTATATATACCCAAATATCTAAATGTAATTATGTTGTCCTTTTAGAAGCTCTAAGTGAACATTAGCGCAAAATGAAGCCACTAGTTTACATTATTAATATTTTATCCTTCAATATCTGCTTTCTAATGACATCACTAGAAATATTGCCTCGTTACTACGGTAGTCTGAAACTTTTCTCATTCCAGTAACTATGTAGAGTCAAGTTATTTACTAGCTTATCTCTATAAGTTTTGCTAAGTTTCCTAAGAACAATTTAATACCCCGTTCCTTTACCAATATACAATAAATTTCTTTATAGGAAAAACGTATATATAGTATTTTTACAGGCACAGCAGGAGAATCCAATGATTTGACATTTCTTACAGCAATATGGTAAGTATTATGTACCCTCGAATCTTTCCCTGTGGCCACGTGGTCCGATTGCTTTGTCCTATTAATCGGACGACATGAACTTTTTCTTCCTGCTGGTCCGATTAATCGGACTACAAGAACTTGCAATTCTTTGTGCACCTAGCGATAGCGTGTCAAAATCAGAAAGAGTCAATGCAAACATTTCATAATCCTCCCATTAAGTATTTAACTATAAAAGTTTGAATTATATAGTATTAAAGCAAAACGAAATATGCGATTTCTTTATCATTCGTAGACGTACTTAAATGCAACTCTCATCCTAGAAATCAAACCAGTACCTACGAATACTCGGTATCGTAAACCCCCGCACAATTCAATCTAGATTAGTGCGCGCTTGTTAAAAGTTCTCCGAGAAGGACCCAGTTGTTGGCTCCGGTTCGGATGGCGTTATAATTAGCAGATACCTAAGTTGCAATGTCAGCAGACTGTGGTGGAACATACCCACGTCTTGTTTTGTGTGAGTGTCGAGATTTTTTACTTTTTAATACAAAGACGTTCTTTTTAGCTTTAAAACCAAACACAGTAGTAAGTAACAAAGTAGGGCCCGGAATTTTGCGTGCGACTACTGCTGACACATGTAAGGGAGGGAGCACTGCTTTTTATCGATATATCGACATATCAGTCAATCATTCTATCATTGAAGTTCATCATCATCGTCCTAGCGTTATTCCCGGTTGTGCCCCTAAAGGAGCCCGGGGTCCGCTTTGACAATTTCTATCATTGAGGTTAATTTATCTAAATTAAATAACACTTGCAAGCACGTTCGCAAGGTCGTCCGTTTAAACAAATACTCAGCCTGCAATTGCCTCCTTCCCGGCAACGGAAATAATGTACTATATTGTTATTATTTATTAATCCAGTAACTTTGTCGCCTGAAAGTACGGGGCAGTTTGCGTCAAATCCCGTAGTTCTGATTTTTTGCAGACTTGTTTATTTATAATGTTGGCCCAATGTAAAATCCAAGTTTGTGACGTCGAGCACCGAGCGCAACTTTGTCAAAAATCGAAAATACCGCGAACTCCCTAAAGGACTCGTTTTTGATAGAACTATTTAAGGACGTTTTTAAAGTAGACTAAATCTGCTACAATATGAGACTAGAACTGTCTCTGTAGACTCAATCGTTTCCGAGATAAAGCTTTTCAAAATTCATATTTTTTTCGTTATTCGCATTTTTTTGCAATATTTTACACGTCGCTCTAGCCGCTAGCGGGATGATGTTCCAAGTACCCCCGACGGAGTTTGCTAGTGTTGCGAAGTTCAAAAATTATAAACTTTGTAGGGTTTTATCTCGGAAACTATTGGGTCTAGAGAGACAATTCTAGTCTCATATTGTACCAAATCTAGTCTTCTTTAAAAACGTCCTGAAAAGGTACTATCAAAAACTAGTCCTTTAGGGTTATAATAAAAACTTGCGTGGTATTTTAGATTTTTGACCAAGTTGCGTTCGGCGCTCGAGGTCACAAACTTGGATTATTCATTGGGCCACATCATAAACAAGTCTGCAAAAAAACAGAACTACCGGATTTGACGCACGCTCTGGATGTATAAAGTTACTGGAATAGGTAGTATGTGATGTAAATGATGATATTGATGATAACACACAACATCAAGTCAAGTGATTTCGAAAATATTGAAAGCTAATTGGAATCAAATCAGTCGAGTTACGCCGCAGAGAATTGGCCCGAAGGAGTTTGTTGCTGCGGTTAATATTAATTTAAAACCAACAAGCCTGTTCAAAGGCAGGCAAATCAAAGCCACCACAGATAACTACGCTGTATATAGGTAGTAAGATTAGTAGGTATATTTTTGTTACATGATGCAGCAATTGCAAATTAAATTATTCTAATAATAAAAAAAAAATATGTACACTCAGCGTCAAATACTCTGTAGCAACCAAAGTATATAGTCAAATAGTTCGGTACACCATATATTTAGTATGGTGTACCGAACTATTTGGCCACTTTGACTGCTACAGAGTATTTGACGCTGAGTGTACCACAATACCCACACGGACGGCTTGGCCGCCTTCTTCCGTATGGATCTTATACTTTTATATGCAGTGGAATTATGGGGTCTAACTAATATTGCTTAATTGCTGTACCTACCAAGCGGAGAGTATAGGCGGTTTTTTTTAAGTTATTTAGTCTACCATTTTTAATCCGAAATCAAGGGAGCCGATTAGACACATAATATGAGCTACACACTTCAAAACTACAATTATGCATTTTTTCTGTTACTCCAGCACTGAATTGTAGGAATTAATGACAAGGCCTAAATGAAATAAATAAGTATGCGAAGGGAAATAGAAGTACAGCTATTTTGATTATCATCTCAATTTTAAGAGGTAATAATATAAGTCAAGCCGGTGTAGCAGTAGAAACAGTTAACAGCATAAAATTTTTAGGCGTCAATATAGATCCTAATTTAAATTGGAAGCCTCATATAGCAAAAATCAATAAAAGTATAGCTAGTCACTGCTACGCTTTATCCATACTATCTGAAACATGCTCAGAAAAAATTACAAGAACCGCATACTTTGGAAATATCTATCCACTGCTCACCTACGGAGTAATATATATACTGGGGGAACTCTACAGACGTCCAGTCTACTTTTATTTTACAAAAGAGATGCATACGCACTACCTATTTATCACATTCACAATCAACAAACACTTAGAAGTGTATTTAGAGAAAAAGGTTTCCTTACCCTCACTAGTATCTACATTTTAGAGCTATTATGTATTTTTGCCAAAAATAATGCTGATTACTTTACAAAAATGTCTGCAGTAAAAAGCAATTTACGTCAGCAATATAAATTTAACATAATCCTACCTAGATTAAGAAGCAGTTTATATGAAAAGAGTGCTTTCATAAGTGCTATAAAAGTATTTAATAAGTTACCGGCCGAACTAAAGGCTTTAGAAGGGAATAAATTTAAAAACCAACTTAGGAACTGGCTGATTCAGAGAGTATGCTATAACCTTAGTGAATATTTCGCATCTTAGCTGTAAGTTAGTTTGTTTAAGTCATGCCAATTGTTGTATGCCCGATGTCGGGTAACTCTTGAAACAAATCCTGTCACGCCCAACTTATGTACACAGTTATACAATAAAAATATTCTTATTCTTATTCTTATAAAATAATCGTACACTTAAAAACGTGAACTAACATTAAACACTTTTCACGGATACCGAATCAGCCATGCATTTCTAAAGAATCCAGTGTAGTTCATCATATTTTTACAAGCTTTTACTTAGCTCACCCCGTTTTTTTTCTTGGGTCAAATTTAGTAATTTAAATTTCACCGTCTTCCTGTCAAACCGATTGATCTGAAACTTTGCATTCAGCATGACTCATGCGATATACATATGCATGCAAAATTTCAGTCATGCGGCATGACAATGCAATATTATGATGACATGGAGCTGATCTGATGCTGGAGCTGGAAGGTGGCCATAGGAACTCCGCAATAAAACGACAACGAACCCCATCGAGTTTGGGCTCGTTAGAATCGTCTCAATGAGTAGTTGATGATGGTATGCAGAAAAGTACAGTCGGCAATAAATGCTTGTACCAAAAATGATTTTTTTGACAGAAACTTATTTAACTTTATATCCACGCAGTAAGTACCTCGTGTACCTTCAAACATTTATGAACACTGTACCCATTCAACGGGCCAACACAATGACTATAATTAAGTCCAACGATTGTTCTACTTACTATTCGGGTACTTAGCCCTTCACCTATCACGTTTCCATTTCGGATTGCTAAAGCATAAGAAATAATGATATGCTGTTAGTCAATGTGTGGTCCTAGTGTAAGCGGTGAGCAGTAGCGGAACAATATTAAACGGGTGCTAGATATAAAGAACTTCATGGAAAAGTGTGTTTTTGAAATATATGCAGGCATATTGTGTATTTGGTAGACATAGTTAGCCTTGCTTTACTGATGAAAAGGCTTCTAAAATTTTAATCATGAGTGTTATTTTTGACAGCCATCCGACAAAGTTTTCTGTTTTTTACTATTACTTTTTCTATGTCGCGTAACTTTTACATCGCTCCCACTGATAACCTACGCGAACATTTTTAATTGCGTCAATCCCAATAACCTACATAGACCTGCATCTAGAGCGGAAACCTCTTATCACAAGATTAATAATAACTTAATAGGCTCGTGAAACTGGCAGTTAATTACAAAAACAAAACAACGGTTTGCTTCGCACGTTTTCAAATTCGAATTATAACAACATTTCTGGGTCGCGGGAAGCGGGATCAGATTTTCCTTTGTGTAAGACAATTAAATAATAATATAAAAAGTGTCAGAAATTAAGATTTTAATTATTTTTTAAATGAAGTGCTTATTAGAGAGCATCATTAGGATGGCTCCGAGTAAAAAAAATGTCAAGATTGCTTTTAGAAGTCATTGAAGGCCCTCAACTTTGCTGACGAGGATATAGATCTATAAAGGGGGGTGGGCCTGTCTCCACCCCAGAAGAGTCTGGTGCCCACCGCAGGATGCTGGGTCACTGGCTCAAAATGCCATGCCAGTCATCAAAAAAAACCTGCCGGTGGCTATTTTTGGGAGCACGGAAGCTGCATTGTAATGTATGCCTACTCCCTTTGTCTCTGTGTGTCTTTTGTGTAGTAAATAAATGTCTTCTTTCTATCTTTTCTTTCTTTCATTAAAGTTCTCAAATACCGAAGTGCCGCTAGCAAGTGTTTAACTTATAAAATAATGCCCAAGCCCACTGATTACTCTTATCTAAAATGCATCAATGAAAATAATGTCGTGATGAACGATGCAGACAAACAAATAGAGTCGGACACTTAACAGACGAGTCCATTAGAATTGACATAGCAAGCCACTTAGCCATGTCAAGAACTTACAAAACGTGGTAGCCTTAAAATGTCAGAGCGCCGTAACGCCCATAACATACTGCTGAGACCGGCCAGATTAAGAAAAGCCTTGTTCAAAGTAAATCTCTTTTAATAAAAGAAGGAAGGTGAGAACTCAAAAGGGCTCCTAGGGCTCAGGTTAAATAAGTTTGAGAAAAAGAATGGAGCCACAGATTGAAACGTGTCAGAGAAGGGCATTGAAATTATAGACATTCTGAAGGTTACATTTATTCTAGATTGTATTGATCTCATTAACAGTGACGTAAAATAATTTTAACATCATTAGGCCACAGCATCAATCACAGATTATTCTTGTATAATACCTATACGTGATTTGAATTAAAAGCGTTCCAAAACATTAACTTTAAGTTCACTGTTGTTAATTTAAAGAATTTAGTGTAAATGACGTGTTCTAAAGTCAAACAAGAAATTCATATTTGTATTGACCTCTACACTATTTTTGAACGCTACCTAACTTTGAAAAAGTATGGCCTCTAAAGAAAAAAATAAAGTGCATCATCTTACATAGTCACCATAGTTAAGTATTACGCCCCTTTATATCTATTTCAATAGTTGCGCAATCAAGGGCCAATTATTGGTGTGGGCCTTCGTGTACTGTTATTCGCTCATTAACATATCAGATCAAATCTAAAACTCACTTCTCACTCAACTGTTACAATTAAAAGTCGACCAAGGTGGATATAACTTAGAGCTTACATTTGAAGTTAGCTTTCAAATCTTTGATGAGCTTGAGGAAGTAACCAGGTGCTCTGACGTCGAGATACAGCCTCGTTAATTTCTTTGTTCGAGTATTGATTGTTATATGATCGTAGATTGATTTTTGTTAACTAGAAAGTGGCCTAAGGGCTATTGATTTTTGAAGGTCTTTTAAATAGAATAGAACTTAGACTAAATATTATATTTGTAGGGTAGAAAGAGAAGAAAAATAATGCATTTATGTTAGCAAACGTTTGTATTACATTGATCATTCAGAAGCTCTAGATTGAAATGATTTATTATGTCACTTAGTGAAAAAAGTAAGACAGCTTGCAACAGTATCAGCAACTGATGAAGGTGAAGCTGGTAACATGAAGACAGATATATACAGATAACTGTTATGTATTAACATGTCTCTCGAAGGTCTTTAACTTGACGTAACTCGAGACAACCGCACTGAGTTCCACAGGTCTCCTCCAAAGCACAGAATTGCTCAGTTAGTGATGATGCCCATGGTAGAACCTATCCTACCCGTAGGTAGGCTTCAAGGAATATAAAAAAAACACGTGTTGTTGTATTTTTTTGTCTTTAAACTTAGTGCATTGTTTTTTGCTTGAAATATGGTAAATTTAAGAGCTGCTGAAAAGCCAAAGCTAGGCATATTCACCTAGACGCCGCTCCGCGCCTTTTATCTCGGTGATAAATGGATGCATCCAAAGGATGAACGTAATATTGTAACAGACATTTTTGGTCGTGTTATTTGGGGGCACGGTACTGCGCCCGCTAAAGTCGAGCAACAAATGGATGCGTCCAAATGGACGGAAGTTGATAAAGTTTGAATTTTAACAATCACGACCGTGCCATTGGATGGGGAGTCGGCGCGTCACGCTGGCTTTCCATCCGTTTGGATATTCAAGGGGTCTATCTTTAAAATTTTAAACTCTACAGATTTGACATTCATAGACCGATTTTGGCGCGGCGCAGCTCCTTTCAGCTGTTGGAGCGGTGTTTAGTGGTCGCCACAGAAAGAAATTCGAGGTGGCACCCTCCACACCACGCAAGTTTTAAATCTATTGTTTTTGGACTTCGTATGACGTCGGTGGCAGGTGGATGGCAATGAATGGGTTAAGAACTGGTCATGTTAAAGTAATGATGATAGTGCACTTACAAGTCAGGTTCAACATCAGTGTAATGCCCGTCAGCGTCCACCAGCCCCACTCTGATGGTGGGGAGGCTGTCGTCTTCATCATCTTCCTCTTCCCCTCTCGCTTCTCGGGCTTCTCTCTCTGCTATCGCTCTTGCGGCTATCACCTGCAAAATATTGTAACGTAACAAAATACTTTCTTTTTTATTTATTTAACCAAAATACTTACTTATAAACCATACATGAAGACTCGAATAGCGAGCATAAAACGCGTACGGTTTATCTGGCCGAACCTAACCTAAAAACATGGTTCGAAATTCTCATGAAGTTCTATATCATTCCAAAACGAAATCATACTTTAATGCTGCTAAACTTTTATTAGCATTTGTTTACAATTCACAAGTGTATAAACATCGTAATTATTTTGGTACAGTCGCCATCACATACATAGGTACACTATAGGTGTTCAAAAATATCGGCACATGCACCCTAATTGCCTTGAAAATAGAGGTGTGTTCCGATGTTTGTGACGTGCTTGTTTGCTCCGATGTATGTGATGGCGACTGTACCGCCAGTATACATTGCGATATGCGAATCTCGTCCTATATTGGTTCCCTTACCTACCACATATTCTGAATAGTTCGGTATTTATGTAAAAAAACGCACTCATTTACCATTTCTCTGAACATTAGAGACCTTAGGTACTAGGCTTAGTACTCTCCCTTTAAATTTAACCCAAATTTGCATTCACGATCTCAATTTCATCAAATTTACTCGCTAATAAAATATATATTTAGAACACCCGTTTTAATATGCTATTATAAAAGTAATGAATCCGTATAGTGTAACAAAATAATTATACCCAAATATGACCTTCTGCGGAGCAGCGTTATTATTCTTATTCGTACGGTTTAATTTTACCTCTATAATAGTAAAGCATAAACGCAATCTGTACTCTGCAGGCTCAAAGGTACTCATTTTGAAATGTGACCACCCATAACTTCTATAAACAAGGCACATGAATAAATAAATAACATTATGAGTTACAGAGTTAAAGTTTGTTGATGTCAAAAATAGGTTTACTGTTTTGCACCTTATTCTTCAGTAATGAAACGAAGTGTACACTGTGTATATATCTTTGAGATCAATTGTACCTAATTTTAATAATTTTCAGAGCGCGTGCAGTAAAGAATTAGTACCGGCTTGACTGATAATAGTGATAATTGACAATGACCGCTGACAGTTTACTGATACCGCCAAATGCGGAAGAGTCCTAGACAGAAAAATCGCTACGACGAAGATTCCTATAATAAAACTAGTACTCTGTGGATTCCTAGGACCAAAAATACTATGAAATGTGTCTGGAATATGTCTGGAATTGACGTATCAGTACCACCATCAAAATAGAAGTTATCCATGTTATTCTTATTTTATTATATATATTTTGAGCTTACTACCTATAGGGCTAATTCGATTTGTGTAAGATTGTCCCCTAATATGTATTTATTCCATAACAGGGGATGTATGGATGGAGTTATCATAACGTGGACTCTCAGGACATCGGAACTTTGTGGCATGATCTACGTACGAGAATTTTCGTACGCTGTCACGCATCAATGATACTAAACACTGTTAGGTAACATAATGTTACATTACGTCTAATCTGTCAGTTTTGTGACGAAACGCGCCTGACAGTGACCGTCAGTTTTGTAACGGACACTAATCACCGTTAACTAATTAATGATTTAAAGATTTTTTATAAGACTTTGGATACAACACGCCCTGACAGGTTGGCTTATTTGGCGCCTAGAGCTTAGCGAGAAACGAACGTACTATAATTTTCTTAACCGGCCGCACTGGACCCGCCAGGTGACTAACCCCACACACAGGACAGGCAGGTTAAGATGGTTGCTGAACAGCCTATTGACCCAGCAATGTACGTGTAATTGTAATTGTCAGGTGACAATTGTCAAAATGGAGAAATAGTGCCCTGTCAGTGCATATGTAGTTTCATGATCACGACTATCATGATCGTACAAACCTGTAGCCTGCGCTGGGCCTGCGGCGTGATCTCGACGACGCGTGACCACCGTCGCGACTTCCTCTCGTACTGCCATTTGTCGCTTAGCGCGCATTGGTCGTCGTCCGAGTCGTTCTGCCAACAAACAAGTAAGGTTAAAAGACAATAAAGACATTAAAAAAAACAGCAGATTGTGTAGGAGATAAAACCGTAAATTATAAGAGCATCTTATAGGTAGTTATTTAGTTACGAAAGTAAACCAGCTTCGGCAGCAATGATTATGTATCGGGCTTGGACGAGGTGCTGTTATTTTTTTTCAAATATAGTTTTTCAATCTCTAATAAAAGTTTCGATTACTTCGTTGTCAAGTTTGCTTAACTTAGCTTTAATGTGTATTGTGGTCACTATGCATTCACAGACGAAATAATCAATTCAATATCCTTATTATGACTATCATAATACTTATAGCATATGAAACTTATCATCAGGACCTTATCCTCATTATTTTCCCGGTTGTACTAAAACGGGAGAACTAAATTATTTAACGTGCCCCTTATTACGTCGTATTTATTTTTGATAAAATTTTGCACGTATTTGTATAGAACACAAAAATATTTATTTTATTTTGTATTGGCTGTTTAGAGATTTCATCTAGCGAACATCACAAAAAAAAGTTGTTGCGCGCTATTATAGGTTAGGTAATGTCACAAATATTTGTAAACATTGTTAATGCGTGTTTGTTTATTACCAAAAATGTTGACTCGTGGTGAAGAGAAAATTGATAAATAGAATTGACGCCACTGGACATTCTTGGCGATGTACAATATGTGAGTAAAATACCTGTTGCCATCAATCATCATCATCCTCCTAGCGTTATTCCCGGTTGTGCCCTAAAGGAGTTCGGGGTCCGCTTTGACACCTAATCCCAAGATTTGGCATAGGCACTAGTTTTTACGAAAGCGACTGCCATCTGACCTTCCAACCCAGAGGGAAAACTAGACCTTATTGGGATTAGACCGGTTTCCTCACGATGTTTTCCTTCACCGAAAAGCTAACGGTAAATATTCCGTACATAAGTTGCGAAAAACTCATTGGTACGAGCCGGGATTCGAACCCACGACCGCCGCTTGACAGCCGCATGCCTGAACCACTAGGCTACCGTAGCTTACCTGTTGCCATCAATAATTAAAGAAAATAAGTTGGGAGGCTTTACAATTTTCATCTTTATGTAAATGATTTTTTCCTCGCATACGTGTTGAAAAACGTCGTATGAAACGCGTGGGCTTTGATAATTACATCCTCGGCTCTCTTATCACGCTCACTTGCCGCTCGCGGCAACAATCCCGCCTCTGATGTATTTATCAACATACCTCACTTGTATCACAATGTACTAATATTATCTAAAATCTGTATCATCTACTAAACGTATGAAAAGGTTTGCAACATATTTTTGCAGGGCTAAATATACATAAGTAGGTCGTCTTCAAAGAAATACGCAGCTTGCCGTATAAAATAAATAGGGTGTAAAATGTGAATGTGCGCAATTTCGAGACACGTAATATGACATTAAATTATGTGTGCTTAAATAATGTGTGCTATCTCGCGATGTTGTTTTCTACAATAATGCGATTTAGTAATCTATATTTTGTGTTTCATGATAATGTTCAGTTTTATCACCGAGAGGGTAGTTCCGAGGCCAGTCCAATGTGGCTTACGAGTTTTTACAACCTTTTTATTTATTTAACTTCCACGGTTATATATAAGTATGGAACGTCGTCGTTAACGAGTACGTAGTTGATGACTTCAAAATAGCACAGTCAGCAACAAAAACTTGCTGACTGTGACACTGAATTACATTTTTGACAGAGTATTTACGTGTAGGTATTACATAGAGCCCTGGTGTGCCTGGGGATAAAGTAAAGCCGAATGTCCATCTCGAACATCAATATATACTGGAATGCTTTCATTTGGTTACGTTACTCATGGACAAAAGACAGCGCGATTGATTATTATTACATATTTTATCTTGTTTTCTTCAGAAACATTGTTTATCTTATGTAAATGGCACCATAAGTTCGCTGATCTATACATCAATCAATCAATAATTAATGATAACAACTAGTATACCATGACCTGACATGTTTTTCTGTTCGTCATCCGAACAAATTGGTGAGGCGATGATGCGCTATAAATATCGAGTTATTGGCATTGTGTGTTAAACGGCCAGTTAATCTTACATACTGATTGACGGCTACAGGCTGGGCTCACACAGTCTGAATTCAGTATCGGGACCACTCAAGAGCAAAAAAAGGTACATCCCTCTGGTAGCAATTTTGCACAAAGTGTATTATTGTATTTACTCGCGAGTGATTCATATTTTGATTCAGTGACTGAATTCCGATCTGTGTGAGGCCGGGCCTAATAAGATCAATGTAGCCATCAAAATGATGTCTCGCTCGCTCACAAGGAAAATTAAGAAAATCGGTATTAAAATAGATTTTAGTCCAAACGGATTGCTATTTAGGTAGTAACTTATTACTAATAAGTAGATAGATACCAAATTATGTTTTAGACTAATTTATTTGGATTTTTCTGTCCAAAAAAACTGAAATAAATAGCCCAGTCTTATAATTTAGAAGCAGTTAGCGAATTCAAAGTTGAAAAAACTACTTATTGTTGGTACATACTCCTATACATTTTTTTGAATTTTTTATTTGTTACTTTTAGATCTTTAGCGAATGCCCGTCTTGGTCACCCGAAACAATAGAAAAATATTTACATTTGTGTCACTATACCGATGTGACTTTGCTGTATGTACCTTGCCTGTAAAAGGTAAGATTGTACCTACATGTTTAAAATATATGCCTGCATTAGGTCCATACATATCCGAACATGTTTATTTATTACTTTAAAAATACTGTTTGTATTTAAGATTTATATAGGTAACTTTAATGATTAGTTTTGGTGTTTTTTGTGATGAATGTTACAGTACTATTATATCAAATTTCATACAATTAATAAAAACAGGAATACTGCTTAAAATAATTACTATAAGTATTGGATTCCCAATTAACCGAAATTGAATTCAATGAGTCCCAATCGTTACAATCTTATTTTAAACTGTTTGCAAATACATTAACAATTTCTATTGGAATCGTATGCGTGTTTTAAAATAATAAAATATAATCACGATGTACCTTTGCTAACAAGACTTTATAAATAATGCTAGTGTGTAATTGAAATCGGTTTTATTTAGCATGGTGTGATTTATTAAAGCCGACGGCAAAAATGATTTTCCATTTAGTGAGTTAGTGACGAACATGTTTAGAATGTAGGGTAAACAGAAGTAAATACAGACAATTTGTCCCCGTATGTATTTTTTACCTAGGTACCTACCTATATCATATTTTAACTTACATGCCATGCCATAGTGTTCCTTAAATTAGTAGTTCAATAAACAACTTTATTTTTCTGGAATTATACAGTGATGGATTTTTATCATAGTTCATAGCTTTTTTATTAAACGAAATAGTATTGTTGTGACCTCTTGGCTTATTCACTCTATGTACCTATTTATTTTTATAGCAATAACAATATTGTTGCTAAATTAACAAAATCATAGGTATCCGATTTGGGAATAGGTACTAAGTAGTGCTATGAAGGTATCGTAAAAAAAAATAAAGATCCCATAACACAAGGTTGATTGCAAAAAAATTGTACATAATTAAGTGCCCTAATCTAATCTATGCTTTAACTTTTTTCCATTGTGTAACGAAAGTTACCCATATAAAATGTATGGGTAATTGCCGTTACACAATGGAAAAAAGTTAAAGAGTAGATTAGATTAAGGCTCTAAACTATGTACAATTTTTTTGCAATCGACCCAAGAGAAAGTTTCCTTATTCATAATTGATAATTATTACGGCGATATTGCATCAATACATGTGACAGAACATTATAAGTAATATAAAAGTCCCTTCTTCAAGGATGAATAATTTCAAGGGTATTTTTATAACAGGTAACCTTCGCATTAGACCTGAAGCGAAATTTCAGTAATGACGAGGAAAATGTTGGGTTCGCCTAATTGTGGGAGTCATTGTAACTTAATTGCGTTTCGCAATATTTAAGGACTGTTTTACTTACCCGTCATTCGGTGGAGAATTAGGTATAATAGTCTGCATTACTGCAGAGGCCGGGAAAATATTTTTCATGCCGAGGTATGTATAGTGCTTTTCTTAAACATGCAATGAAATCAAATAATCTCCAAGATTTTTTTTTTAATGGCTAAACGTAGAACTTTAACATAGATCTGAATCTTTAACTTTGTATGAAATTCCATTAGGAACCTCTTCTTTTAGTTACTCGTACATTTCTTAATTTTTACTAGCTAGTTAATTAATAGATATGATAATTTTATGCGTCATATTATAATCCCAATTATACCAGACTAGATGACCGCGCGGCTCCGCCCGCGTGTTAAAGAGAGTCCAGGTTGAGTACTGGTTAAATATATTAGCCTAAGTCCATCCCGAAAGTACTTCAGTATTCTATAATCTGATGAACGCTTTTTTTAATCGGACGAGCAGTGTTGTTCCAATTTCAAATGTAAACTAAGTATTTTCTAATCCTCCGCTACTTGTTAACAAGGAGGATTAAATCTCTTGGTCCCAAACCTTTACATTGCTGACAACCATTTTAATTGGATTTGATTTCGCTCTACCTAACGAGCGTACATATATCGGTATAATTGTAAAGGTATTCAAGTTCATCCACGTATAACAGATCCGTGTAACGAGTCATATTGTGGAAGTTGATGAGATTTAATGCTTAGTACGGACTTAGTCTATATATTTTTAATTGTGACTTGCTGAGTTTTCAATTCAAAGAACACCTACGAATTTACTATGTGACGATGTAACATTTTTGTTGTTCATTTATGAAGTCTTGTTAAACATTAATCTAAATAAAACACGAATTGTCCCATAACACAAATACCGTAAATGACAACTCACTAAAATGAATATGGAAAGAGCCACGTCTAAACATGTAGCTTTTTTCTCACGCCTATTTAAATATGTCACTTAATATTTTAATTTAAAACTACCCGCATTAATTAGAAGTTATTACGCCCGTTAATTGCTAACGGATCGCGTGACCTGTCAAAAACGGAAGTTTGAAAATAGAATTGATGGAGGCCATTTTGAATGTTCTCACACGGTACACCTATTTTACTTGCTATCTTTATTGATGGTATTTTAAAGTGATTTGTAGAATATATTTTGAATACTTATACGGTCAAGGTGTTTACTTAATTATATAAATTATGTAGGTAGATATTAATTAATTATTTGAAGCCGACTGCATGGTCATTTAAATACGAAAATATTAAAAAAACTAGCTTTTGCTCGCGAATTCGTCAGCCTTAACTCATAATCGCCTTAACGAATTACTACTAATACGCCTGTATAAAATCTAATTGCATATTTGGATTTGACGCATCTTCAATTATCACACTTTCAAAGAAACTTCACTCCTTTTTAGGGTTCCGTAGTCGACTGGGAACAAGTTTCCCTTTGTCTGTCCGTCCGTCCGCGGATAATCTCAGTAACCGTTAGCACTAGAAAGCTGAAATTTGGTACTAATATGTATGCTTATATCAATCACGCCGACAAAGTGGTAAAATAAAAAGTGATTTTTATTTTTATTAGGGTACCTCCCCTTTACGTAACGTGGGGAGTGTTTTTTTTTTCATTTCAACCCTAACGTGTGATATATTGTTAAATAGGTATTTAAAAATGAATAGGGGTTTGCTAAAATATTTTTTTGATAATGTTAATATTTTCGGAGATAATCACTCCAGAAGTAAAAAAAAAAGTGTCCCCCCCCTCTAACTTTTGAACCATAAGTTTTAAAAATATGAAAAGTAAAACTTTATAAAAACTTTCTAGAAACATTATTTTAAACTTGATAGGTTGAATAGTTTTTGAAAAAAATTACAAAATAATTTCACACACTTACTGTGAAGGACGAAAATCTACGGAACCCTACACTGAGCGGGGCCCGACACGCTCTTGGCCGGTTTTTTTTATTTTAAAACTATCCCAGGGTCCATCCGAGGGCCTCAAACTATATCCATACCAAATTTTATCTAAATCAGTTCAGAGGCTTAGCCTTCAATCCATTTAAAATAAATTCACGCATCTCGATGATCAATAACTTGGCGTAATTCTCGGCGGCTCGCACACAACAGATTAAATTTCAGGCATTCTGCACTTTACGAATTATTATTATTCGTGTTAGCCTTTTTTAGATTCAAAGAGTAAGGTTTAGGTACCTAACTATTTGTATCTAAAAAAGGCTATAAGCAAGAGCACGAAACACATTATTAAAACGCCACGCGACGCGACACGATGAAACGCGACGCGCGTTGTTTCGAATCAAATTGCATTGTTTTCTATGCCCAGAATCTAACTATGAACATCCGATGCGACGTCGAATACAATAGACACGTTTCATCGGGTCGCTTGGCGTTTTAATAATGTGTTTCGGGTAACCAAGTATGTAAGAAACTAAGGCCCATATTGTCAAAACTATGTATCATTAAACATAAAGTCCCTTACAACACACTTAGACTTCTATACATGTCGCTGGCTGATTCAGTAATAGGTTATGGTCTAGAAAGCTATTGAAGAACCTATAAAACATACATTAATCATATATACAACCCCCAGATACGTCTACTGAAAACAATTGTACCAGCTAAAATTAAATATAAATATAGGAATAATTACGAGAATCTATTTAATCATTGTAAGGTGTTAAACGTATTCGACAAGGTGGAACTAGCAATTATAACACAGAACAATAACAATATAACCAAATTAAAGAAAAAAATAAGACCCAGCCATCTTCGTAACTTACCTAATCAACCTACCTTTGAGGTGAAAAATAGCAATAAAGGACATATTTTATGTTAAAAGTAGGTCATAAACAATAAATTTACGTATCCTATTGTATAAAATAACAAGAATAACATAATATAGCTACCTATTTAATTAAGACTAACTAGTTATAAGGCAGGCTCCTTAACTCAAAAAAATCTTTTTAATTTAAGATTAGTAGTTAAGATTGTAATAACCCTTAAGTAATTTTTTATTGAAATAAACAGTTAAAATTTTTTTTTTTTTAATTTTTTTTAACATACTCCCAGATAAAATAAATTGGAAAGGATTAGTTTAATTTATTTGGTCTACCATACGGTAACATTTTATAATATAAAATCATCTTTACTATAGAGTTATACGTGTATATCATGACTGTAGCATGTATGACTAACTATAAAATTCTTAACAGCGGGAGGAGACATATAACATGCAGAAAATATAAAATTATCATAATATGTATAGAATAATTGGTGATGAACGGGAATCGATAATGGACGGTGGTAATGATTACCTCAGAAAAGTGGTGGTTACGTTGTAGTACCAAACTAAAGATATATTAGGTGCTTAAAAGGTACTTATTTAGGTAGAGTTTCATAAGCTGTATGCATTCCCTGGTTGCATCTTGCACCATTAAATTATACTTTAACGTATGTAAGTTGCTCAACATAGGTAGTGAGTTATTTCACCATTGAAAGCATCTTTTTCATTTCTTACCCGACAAGTGAAACGGAGGTTTGATGTAAAGTCGAATAGTATCTATTTTAATGACCCCATCTTTATTTTGAGGGTCGTTATGAGTAAATAAAGCAACTAATATTTTCAAATATTAATACCATGACAAAAAATCATTGCAAAATGCTACCTTATATATGTAATGTATCTTCAAAACGATGCACTAAATTCCCGTAAAGTAAATGACATACATACATATTGGTTTAACTGAAAACCTTTGAAGAAAAATTATGCAACAATTACTCCGTCTTGCCTTGGCTGTTCTTGTCGCATCGTGGCTAGTGCAAGAATTGAGAAAAAAAAATCTAGAGATTTTCTCCTCAAATACTTAAGTTGCCACATCGGTAGCTGCAACGTGTCGAAACACTCCTATCATTAACTTGATCATCAAAGGTCGATAGCGTTGGCGTGAGGTGAAATTGTTATGATCTTTGTAAGACTCACAAGATGGTTGCAATTTGACGCGACCTCACCCCGCGGTTACGACTAGGGCAAACGATTATTATGCTCACGAATGTAGTTTCTAGGAGAATTACTTAAATGATATCTAAAACACTATTCTATGAATACCTACGTATGAAATATTTAGCTATGCAAATAAAAGTACAATATACATTGAAGTATCTCTGAATTTATATTAATGGAAGGCTCTAGCAAACGACGCTTAATTCGAAAACGGTATCGCATACAAGTTGTCAGAGCAAAGACGTCACGAGGAGATGAGAAAATGTCCTTTTAATGGAGTTGCTCATAATGTGATTTAAAGAGCCCGCCTATGCTAAGTTTGCCATAAAATAATCTGGTAACAACTCATAGTATGGTATTGTATACAAGTAGCTATTGTATACCATACTATGAATTGTTTTCCATGAAATAACAGTAATAACAATGTAAGTAAGAATAGATGAACAATTTGTGTTAAAAATACCCAATGTTTTCCTGTTGCGAATCACTTTAAGGTGGTTCGATTGCCATACAAAATGTTATTTGACATTCGCAGGCTAACGGCGTGATATTTTAAGAAACTTGTGTAACAAACTTTCATCAATTGGCTTCCCATTTGCGCCAAATTCCCCCTTTCCTAGAATAAACTTGTTTAAACTAGATTAATTTGAGAAAAATGGTTTTCCCAAAATATCACGTCCCAACCCAATTTCTATAGATATTATTTATATATATACTTTTCTCAATCATGCAATGAAATATTGACGTTGTGTTCTTTATAAGTTTATAGTAGGCTTCAAAGTAT
Organism: Epinotia brunnichana; assembly: GCA_963854355.1. Lineage (NCBI taxonomy): Eukaryota > Metazoa > Arthropoda > Insecta > Lepidoptera > Tortricidae > Epinotia > Epinotia brunnichana. The sequence goes on along the minus strand of OY977936.1, from coordinate 18,874,105 downwards.
CACGTTTCGGGCGCGGCGAGACGAGAGACCCGTAATGTAATTTCATACAAAATTGGAGGCCTAGGCCTGCAAAGCGACCTTCTTTTGTTTCAGTATCAATTCGTGACACCCAACTAGGGCGTACAGCCATTAAAAAAACGTGGACTTTTTATTTTATTTCATTGCATGTTTGAAAAAAGTACTTTAAATGCATACCTCGCTGTGAAAAGGGATAGCCGGCCAAGTATATATTTATTTTTTATTTTTTTGTGGAACCAAAACAAGGATTACACAGTATACAGTAAATTTTGCGCCAAACTGCATAACAGTTTGTTGGCGAATAATATAGACGGACGAGCGCGAGCGTAGCGAGGCCGGATAGGGATACTATTTTCCCGGCCTTTGCATTCATGTACCTACTTATTATATTATAGACCCAGTAGGTCAATCCTTTGCAATGCAATGTACAGTCTGAAGAAAAAGGTCACCACTTCTGTCTGGGGAAATAGATATTTTATAGGAGAGATTTAGCGATTCAGCGCAGCGTGGGTAGACGAGGTGGACTGATGACCTAGGGGGGTAATCACGTAATGTTCCGAACGCGCGTCGGTACAATTTAACTGTCAATTTTCCATATAAAAAGTGACATTTAGACCTACCCGACGTTCGTACAATGCGTTACGTGATCGACCTACTCGTAAAGGTCGCGGGAGTCCGCTAGACGCGGGTGGCGCAGGACCGGTCACTTTGGCACTCTTTGGGGGAGGCCTATGTCCAGCAGTGGTCGTCTTTCGGCTGATATGATGATGATGATTATTATATTATTATCATACTTAAAGCAAAGTTCCCGGCCGTGACTTATTATATATTGTTCGTACACCGCACCAGGCGGGTAAGTACATTGAAAACTGATAATTCAAATACTTAGGCAATTTAAATAATATTATTTAAAAAATCATATTATATTTTACATAAAAACAATCAATAAACTCCAATAGGTATGTAGGTACGTATATCTAAAACATCTCAGGCACGGCACTGTTCCACCTACTCAAAAAACGCACTATCGCCCATCTATAGAACAAACAAGTATAATTTGTATGATATATCGATATGCAAATAATGGGAGTGGTAATCGATACAGCGTGTCGATATCGAATAGGTTTAGCCGATTATTCGATAGTATTGTCGTAACAACAGCTGATAGGTTTGAATGGGCTTTATCTATACATCTACTAGCTGGTTATATGATGATCGTCATGAAAGAAAGCGATTGGAAATGATGCTTAATGCTAAGCAGTCAATGGTTGAATGATATTGATATTGAATAATACTAAATATAAGACCACTTATGCAACGTTATACTAGTACATGTTAACATGTAATGCAATAATTACTTTGATTCGCATGTATATTTTCATCTCTCCTGTTCTGAAAGTTGACTTTTCATGGGCATATAGCCGGGTGGAAAATAGCGTTTTCTCCCCTAGGGTGGAAAGTAATTTTTTTTTTATTGTTACGGTCAGTCAGCCACGGAGTCGAAGATAATTGAGTTACTTCATATTATTAAAATAAAAGCTTTACATATCTAAACGCAGATGTTGATTGAATTCCTTTTACTGTTGGTATTTTTCTTCCTAATTACAGAAAATCAACATTCAAAATAATTTCTGTAAATATCGGCTGCCCGCCATAATGCTATGAAACGTTTTTTTTCACGTTTCGGCATGGCCCTCTAGATTAGTTGCGTCGCGGCCTACTCGATTACAATCGAGTAGGCCGTGGCAAGTGGCCAGTGTAAAGAGGTTAGAGGTTGGATATAGTTTTAATTATTTTACTTAGGTATATCTAAAATCAAATAATTAATTTTCCTCACAGTCGAAATGAAAAGTAGAGTGTTTAACTCGGGTGAAATTACCCATTTCACCCTCGAACTATTGGCTCTCTCACTTCGTTCGAGCGCCAGAAATATCTCGGGTGTAATGGATCACTTTCAACCCTTGGTTAACAATCTACTAATGTGTGTTTTATCCTCAACCAATTTCGACAACAAGAAGAAAATAATGCATTCAGCGATATATTTTCAAGGCATTCAACCTATCTAAAACTAATCTAATCAAGCTATAAACATAATATGTTCTACATAATGCAAGCAGAGGACATCATATTTAATTTTCCGTGCCAATTCTAGCGTAGGTTAGGTTTAAAATGGGAGAAAATGTGATATCTGTAGGTACTGCTGATTCAAAAGACTTTAATATTGGTCATGTCCACCGTGACACACCCAAGTATTACCAGACCAGATTGAAAATGATATCTGATACGCACAAAACAATAGACAAGTAATTGGGGTTAATTTTATATAAAACACTTATTTTATTCATTCATAAAATCTGATACAAGTGAAGCTGGGCCTTAATATCGCATATTGAATGAGCGTCTAGCAGCAAAGAAAACATGCGAGAATGTTAGAATAACGCAGAGCGTCGTATACAGTGAAATTATATGTGTTTATTTCAATTTATATCTATCACTCTGTTTAACGTAGAAGCCAAAAAGAGATGAGGGGAGAAATTATTATGTAGAAATAAAAAGAGTTCGGGTTTATCAATATTCCAATTACTGAAGGGGCACAAAAAATGCAGGCATCTTTGAAGTTTTAAGCGCCAAAATGAGAAATTTCAAGGAAGCAGAAAGATGCGTGTTTGAATTGGCGGGAAAGACTTTCAAATTGTCAGCAAGAATAACGAATACGAGTACTTACCTATCGTAAGTTAAATATTGTACAGGGTTGGTCATTCTGCTAAAATCGAAATACCTATCTGGAGTCATTTAAAATTAAAAATTTCTTAACGCTGGCTATGTTAGACAGATAATTGGTTTTCTCATCAAAATTCTCAAATTCTTGTGAGGCCAAGAATCAATTAAACGAAAGAATATTAATATATGAATCGAGCAATATTACTTTCATCAATATTCAATAACGGAATTAAATCATTAATTAACTTGCATTCATTCCATTAGAAACGCTTTTACTTAATATTATGGCTATTTCGAATGGACTGAATATGTAATTGAGCCTCCAGTTCTTTTTAATATTGCTTTCTGGATTATAATCTTAGGATAATCGTTTTCGGATAATTGAACAAGAAATTTATCTTTTAAAATTAAAACAGCCGCGACCAAAGAAACATAGCTAAGAACCATATCGACAGACAAGAAAAGACTGTCGATTGAAAATAAGTTTCTGTCAAAAATTTCATTTGGTACAAGCTTTTGTTGCCGACTGTACTTTTTTGCACGATCATCATCTCTACTCGTTGGAAGGGTTCCAATGAGAACAAACACGACGGGTTTATCTTGTGTAGTTCAGGAGTTGTTATGGCCACCCTCTGTCTCCATCATCATCTCTACTCGTTGGAAGGGTTCCAATGAGACCAAGCACGACGGGTTTATCTTGTGTAGTTCAGGAGTTGTTATGGCCACCCTCTGTCTCCATCATCATCTCTACTCGTTGGAAGGGTTCCAATGAGACCAAGCACGACGGGTTTATCTTGTGTAGCTCAGGAGTTGTTATGGCCACCCTCTGTCTCCATCATCATCTCTACTCGTTGGAAGGGTTCCAATGAGACCAAGCACGACGGGTTTATCTTGTGTAGTTCAGGAGTTGTTATGGCCACCCTCTGTCTCCATCATCATCTCTACTCGTTGGAAGGGTTCCAATGAGACCAAGCACGACGGGTTTATCTTGTGTAGTTCAGGAGTTGTTATGGCCACCCTCTGTCTCCATCATCATCTCTACTCGTTGGAAGGGTTCCAATGAGACCAAGCACGACGGGTTTATCTTGTGTAGTTCAGGAGTTGTTATGGCCACCCTCTGTCTCCATCATCATCTCTACTCGTTGGAAGGGTTCCAATGAGACCAAGCACGACGGGTTTATCTTGTGTAGTTCGGGAGTTGTTATGGCCACCCTCTGTCTCCATCATCAGAACTGCTCGATGTTTCGAATCTTGCAACGAGTGAAAACGACAAGGTACTTAGGCGTTCAGCAACTTATGAGGCCGACTGTACAGCCTCATAATTTGCTGAACGCCTAAGTACCTTGTCGTTTTCACTCGTTTGACAACTTCTTATGGCAGTTTATCATGACGTTTAATGCGACATGGTACAAAAGTGTTAAGCCCTTTGTGAGGCTGACCGTACCATAATACTCGTATTATGCCAATACAAGTATGCCACATTTCAGCTCATTAGTTGATATATGGTTTGCAAGATTCGAAACGGACAACATATATACGCAGTGAATTATGAATGCAGTTTTTCTTATTACTAAAATCGATGACATGGTTCCTAAGAAGAGATCTTCGTATGTCTTATAAGTTTCAGACTTTCCCATACTGACCGATCTAAATGGGCCAACCTTGTATACTTCGCCGATATAGATATAGGTAGTCAAGTTAAAAAAACATTGTCATTTTAGTCAGGGGTTAAAAAGGAATAATGTACGATTTGGTAGTTACTACTTTAATCCTAGCCATTTTTAACCGACTTCAAAAAAGGAGGAAGTTATATGTTCCACTTGTATGTATTTTGTTTTAATGTATGTTCGCCGATTTCTCCGTCAATTGTGGACCGATTTCCAAAATTCTTTTTTTATTCGAAAGAGTATACTTCCGAGGTGGTCCCATTGTCACCAAGTCAGGATCTGATGATGGGATCCCAGGGAAATTGAGGGCAACCCTCAAATTTTAAAGGCACGCGTGTATTGTTTTCGGTATTTTCTAATATAACTCGTGTATTTACCCTCGGAAATAGCAATTTTGGTGAAGTGTAACTGATGATGAAGACCACAGATGGCTTATGGAACTCCTCAAAGATGTAAACTTCGTCAAAGTTTCTGACTTTATTCCGTTGAAGTAGCAACTAATGAAGTGTTAATTCTGAGATCCTTGAGGAATCGACGGAACTCCTCAAATATTATCAGCCCACATATAGCGGTTTTTTCTGTAATAATCAAGGCATTTGCTCTCGGAAAGCAGTTCATGTGGTGAATTGGAAAGGAAATGTGGAAATTTTCATTTACCTATGTGGCTTGGGGAAGTACTGAATTGAAGTCGGTTTAAACTTTGTTTTTAAAGTAAATTATCATTTGTAGGTAGGTAAATATATTACAAAACTAAATTTAATTCTTAATCATTATAATACTAGTATTCAAACTTGTGTCTGATAATAATCCAATAAGTTTAGTTTTCATTTATTCAAGCGGCGTTGTGTATTTAGTATTTTTTGCAGAGATAACAGATTTCTCTGAAGATACTAGTTCCGATGATTCTATTTTTACCCGAAATATAACGAGACGACTTGTCCAACTAAGTAATAGTTTATAAAGACAAGCGTGACAAAACTGACAAATAACAATCTAACTTTTTCAATCAGGGCTGTAATCGAATAAAAGAAATGAACTCAATTCAAGAAAAAATATCTATGAAGCTAGTTTTGATATAACTACAATGACCGGTAGGTACTGAAGGTACAGCACTACCCTAGCTACTTTGATTTCATGTAAGTTTGTATTTAATTTAATTGTTTCAACATTATTCCTGGCCAAAGGACAAAAGTAGAGCTTGAAAGAAACTTCTATAGCTTCCTCAAACTTCTTCGATAATCTCTGGTAAGGCACACAACAACATCTTGACGTCGAGTCTATTTCAAGATAGGAGCATCCTAAGAATAAAAACAACTCACCGATCTCTTCTGGTGGTGATGGTGTTCCAGCTTCATGTTGGCGCACCGGTTGAGCGCAGTCAGCCGCCTGAAGAGGGACTGCAGGGAGTCTGCATCCAGGAACGGGTGGTCGTTCTGGACGCCCGATATATCGATGGGAAACTGAAGGTCTGTAACAAACAACACTCTGTTAATGGCCTCACGAATCTTCCTACCCGGTAGCGAATCCAGGATTTTGGTTTGAGGGCATGACTCCGTTGGTTTGACTCTAAGGTTATGTAGGGGCCTCCGGAACCACACATCCGATTACAAAAATTCTTTCACCAGCTTATGGAATGGACCTTTGAGTTGAGATGGACATAAGTTAATTTTATCCAGTGGATTCGCCTGCGTTCTTTGTAATTCGCCGGTCAGTCACTAAATATATATATCTAGCTTTATATATAGCTTTCGTCAATATTGTCGCACTGAGTTACCATCACAACTATTTTCAGGGTGAGTAAGCCGTAGGAAACGTCATTCAAGTTGAACGAATGAAACATTGTCCCGTCACATCAAGGTGCGAATTGAATGGGCATCTACGTCACACAATACGTGAAGGTGCTTCTTATCTACTTCTATTCTTATCATTCGGGTACGACAGGACAATAATTGCCTCTGTACTAAACTATGATGAGTGTCAGAACCAAGTTATTTTCTTATAATACATCGATCGTAAGTAACAAATATCTATATATCGTAAAGCGCAGTAATGTCAATGAAATTAGTATAGAAAATATCAATACAAAAAAATTACGTTAATGACGATTGGGATTGTTTAAGCAGGAATACCAAGTCCGTTACATTGCAAAGAAATGTTACAGAAATTACGACGTTTGGTTAATATCTCATAGATAGCAATGAAAATGGATCAGTTTGTATGGAAATCCAATTCAATGTACTGGTTTTCATGATACATAAAATGATGTGTATGTACAATAAAAATGGGTAAAATAATTTTACAATTAAATAGGTATGTTTTAACATAAAATAGTCAAATTTAATCGTACGATTCATCAATACGCAGTTCTGTGCAAGTAATTCTAGCTTACCCACTTTCAAAAACTAAGCAAAAGTTTGACCTATCATTTTAACAGTCTGCGCTGTGACTAGTTGTCCACCCTTTTCGGGTTGGAAGTCGTGAGTAGATGTACTATAATAAGTATGATAAAAGCTGGGAATATTTCAACAGTGCCTGAATAAGCCATCACGAGTGGTTTCTCCATAAACAAGGGTTTGTTGGCTCAACTAAATTACGCGGACGAAACCGTCTTTATAAAAAAAGTGGCCAAGTGGGTGTCGTGCTAAACGCAGTGTTGGATTCCGTAGTTGTCCCTCCATTAAGTTTTTTAAGCCGACTATAATGGGTAACTTGATTGTGAAGCCTGCTGAGCGTTAATAGTTTCACTTATCTATCGTTTTTATGCGCAAATGGATCCCTTAATCGAAAACCCAACCCACCATTTTTTTAACCCTTTCGAACCCAGCTAATACAATCGTGCGGGTTGATTACATTTAATTGTCAAAAATTTAATTTATATAAGAAAAGACATCAAAGTCGAGTGAATGCATTAGAAATGAGAGCGTTGAGAAGTATGTGTGGAGTGAAATTGAGTGATAGAGTTAGAAACAGTGTGATAAGAGATAAGTGTGGAATGGATGGAGATATAGTCACGAACATTGAGAAGGGCATGTTAAGGTGGTCTGGGCATGTAGAGATGATGGATGAAAGAAGATTAACGAAGAGAGTGTATATAAAAAGAGTGGAAGGGCAAGTTGGAAGGGGAAGACCTAGGCGAACTTTCTCCGATCAAATTGGATAAATCTTACAAAAAGGCCGGGTCAAAAGTACCCTAAACCGACGAGCATGTATGAGAAATGTTATGAAAGTGAGTGAAGCGAAAGTGGTTTGTCAGGATCGTAGCAAATGGAGATCCGTGATCTCTGCCTACCCCTCTGGGAAAGAGGCGTGGTTATATGTATGTATGTAATATACTTCATTTTACGTTGGCAGAGTCTGAAAGGGTTAAATTAATTACGAGTATTCTAAGACTCCACGCAATAGGCTCAACCGGGTAAAAAACAAATCCCCATTTTACGTTTGTTTAGGGGAAGATTTCCAGGATTTCATGGTAAAGTTTTCTTGATTAAGATTTTTCGTGATTAAGTCTACTCGTGATAAAGTTATCGTGATAAAGTCTTTAGTGGTAAAGTTTTCGTGAAAAAGTTTTTCGTGATAAAGTATATTCGTGGTAAAGTCTACTCGTGATAAAGTTATCGTGATAAAGTCTTTAGTGGTAAAGATTTCGTGAATAAGTTTTTCTTGATAAGGTAACGTATATTCGTGGTTAAGTTTTTCGTCATAAAGTGTTCGTGATAAAGTCGTCCGTGATATAGTTTTTCGTGATAAAATACTAAGTGCCACTTTTTGGCATCCGTCTTGAGCCCGACGCAAGGAGTTTTTATTACTTGAGAAAAGTTTAACAAATCTTTCAATTACCTACACAGGTTGAATCGGAAATTTTTTATATGTTTCTTCATGCTCGAATAAACGATGGATATGCACAGCGGTGCCGATGTGTCAAAAAAAAACACTCGATTAACACAGAATTTATGTTCAGGGTAGGTGAGAAATGCCGCATTCTTAAAAAAAAGTCCTAACCGCCATTCTGTCTGAATAATCTTTAAATGGTTGTATATTTTGAGCAATAATAGGTACTGTGATGCTGGAGGGTACCGCCAATCATCACAATACACAGTTAATAAGATCTGTACAAACTAAGGTTGCAATAAATATGACTATGACTAATATTTATTGGACATAAAAAAACAGTGGTAGTTTACGACATGTAGTTGGTAGGAACAATATGATACCTCGTTATAAATCAATATGATTCGTTTTTACTCACAAAAACAAATTAAAACTGCATATAAAAGTTGTACGGAATTCTCAGAGAGCGCATACGATTCTCAATGGACAGAATTATTCCAAGTTAATCGACCAAAATAACACATCTCTACGCTATTCTGAGCACGAAGGTCTTGAAGAACGTATTATTGTCTCCATAACATACCACTGTCTTTGTGTTTTTAGCATTTCCAAATGGAATCCATAATGGAACAAAAACAAAAGCTATCGCAGAATAACCCTGATTTCAAATACGACAGCATCGCAATGAAGCATCAACAAAGGGTTGGAGTTTTTTTTATGTGCTGTATAATTTACTACGTTGATACTCGTACAAATTACTTGTTCATTTATCGGGAACCACAGAAAATATTTCTGCCCACCTGTGCAAACAACTGTGCAATTATCACACAATTATAAAACTGACTCCCGTAGGTTCAGTCTAAAAACAAATGACGACTGTTCATGCTCGACTAACATGCGCTCAGTTACCATCACGTCCTTCGAACGTTAGCGATACAAAACGGTCGCTTTATAATGTGAAATATTATAATAGAAATGTTTTACGTTACCCGCCACGAATATAATGAATGTCGGCCTAGCAAATTTTCACAACTCTGTGATTTTCTACAGCGCCCTTTGTTTAGTGTAGTTGAAAGGGTTCAATTAATAATATTAGGCATTATTGGAGATAGCTTATTTCGTAAATGGAAATTGGAAGCCATTTACTTTGGTTTATATTTAGTAATAACCTTTCGGCAGTGTTTGTGATGAACATTGTTTCAGTCTGAATTTAACGGATTCTGATTTGTAATTATATAAATTAATTGCCTTGATTTTACTATTTCCAGATCAAAGATACAAATGCTTGTTTATTTCGTATTTGTTCCTACTCGTATACTTGTCCTGCATGGTCCACTTTTGTAAAGTTCTGGCTTTTTCCAGTTAGTTCAGTCGTTATCAATAATTTGTTTTTGTAAATGAGATTTGAAACTGAGCTAAAATTTTGGGATACTTATGTGGGCCGATTTCAGTTGTTTTTCGAATTTCCTATTACAAGACCACTCAAAAGAAGAGAAAATAAATAGGTACCGCAATCCGGAAAAAAAATTCAACAATCTAGCATACCATCTTTAGCAGAGGGGTAAAGCTCGAAGAAACTATAGTAGTTTATGTGACTGTACATTAATGAAGGGCATTAAACACGAGTGGGCGAGTTTCATAATAACATCACACGAGTGTTTTAATGCCTAATTATGTACAGTTACATACACTGCATTATCTATCCACATATCATAAGCCTCCATGATGCATTCAGGAGCCGCATATTAAGACCGGCATCGCGGCGATGTTTTCTGGCAGCTGTCATAGTTTTTTTTAAATTCAGAGACAAACTAGAGTCAGCTCTAACTATCATATCGTTCGATATCTTACTTGCGACATTTATCAAATTTGTATGCAACTTGACAATTCATTTCGAACTAAACGTCATCTCGACTGATATTAGAATAGAGGTCAAATCAAATTTCTTTGTTTTTCAGAGATGTTCGAAATTTAAATGAAATAATATTATCGAAATCGTTACTATTTTTAGCAATAATAACATTTTCACAGATAAGAAATTTGTTCTAATAAAACAGTCTGTTTTTATGGTGGTCATAATGTGCGGTTCTTGAACGCATCATGGAGGGTTTATGATATTTGGATAGATATTTTTTTTTATTAGTTATAGTTACCAAATAGTATACTAGCTGAAATTAATATCATAATATTATTTCTTAATTTTGATGTTTTCATACAAAGCGGCCATTCTTTGACAACTGGCAGAGGGCTCAAGGTATACATATTTTATAAAACTAATTACTTACATGTTCAGAATCAGCATTTAACGCTGCAACTTTTGATAGGTAGTACGTTACAAAATTAGAAAAAAAAAACTTTATACGATATCGGCCTATCTTATTATGGTTTGGTGACATCGCTATTATGGTACCACCGAGATGATTTGATGACGGAAATGTAGAAAAGAAATCTCTCAACGAGTAGTTGATAACTTTGCAAAAAAGTACAGTTGGCAAAAAGTTTTTACCAAAAATTATCTGGTTAATCTATTTATTGCTAGTTTTGCTGAATCTCTCAAATGTTATGGTTGTTTCAAAACAAAACTAACCCATCCTCAACCTAATGCACCCTCTAATGACAACACGAGAGCACTGTCACGGAGGTCGCATACTAATTGATTTGCAAAACATGCAGCCGCTGGAAGGCTTTGTGCTCTTCCCTTTAGTAAACCGAGTTAAATCTCGTCTGGATTCTCGCACGCCACCAAAGCGAACCTACATTTCCAACTGAAATTGGATTATTCCAGAAATTTCTGCTGCGAGTAGTCGAGTACGGGTTATTGTGAAGGTTAGTTAACGTCGCTGAATGTAAGGGTGGAGAGGAGTTATTACTTAATACGGTACAATACGTAGGTACAATAAACCAAAAAATTGGTCTCCCATTTTTCAATCTTAATTTACAATAGGGGTGTAGACTCAAAATTTATTAATACTTCAAAAGAAAGACGGCAAAAAAATATGCCTAATGACGAAAATCCCATTCGAATATCTCAAAAAATTACGAAGCTGCAACCGTTTCAATGCATGTTGCCTGTTACAGAGAGAAAACGCTCCGGGATCGTGACGTCACGATCGTCTAACCTAACGTCATAGCCGTCATAGTAAATAACAATAGTTGTAAATGAAAGTGCGTTTTGCGGAAAAGGGACAGAACATACCCCTTTATTATTTAACCTCTTGTGTTGCTTTTTTCTCAATTTGACTACATTTTTAATCCTTTTTCGAGAAAATCCAACATTATTGTTTTTTTTTTGTGTCTACACCCCTCTTGCACAAGTATCGACAAGTAGACCAATTTCTTGGCTCACTGTACATTAAGTGCATGCTTGCATGTTAGTTATATTCAAGTTACATCGAGTATGAAAACTAAAGAGAATCTAAAACTTAAACCCGTTATAGTAAGAGTGAAAAGTATTGTCGTGGGACACACACAATTTTGTTAATATGCGCCAAATACTAAACAATAAATAGTTGTTGTTTATTATCTGGCGGACCACACCCCGCCCGCCGCCGCTAAGTATACCCGTTCATAAGTACAGTTACACCAATATGTATTCAATACACTCAAAGTTTCATAAATAAGTACAAGTACTACAACTGGTTATGGTCTGTGTACATATTTTTGAGACTTTTTGTTGTATACATATTGGTGACCTTGACTGTACGGGCTATATGCCTTCGGACCGAATTGTAATGGTGATATGGTATACGCAATACTTAATGATATAAACCAGATACGAATATGTGCCATGCATGTCACTCATTTACCCTCAAACTGTTCTTAATACTGTATTAATAAGTTCCGAGTAAAGACTAATTGGGAATACGCACTAAACCGTGAGTGCTGTTTCTGGTTAATTGATGGAAGGAAATTAAAAATAGTTAATTGGGATTGTCATTTATACAAACGATGCTACACCAATTACACCATTTTTCTGTCCGAAAAATAAAATAACAAACTAGCTATTATGCGAAGCGAAGCGTTCCATCTTACGACTGTTTATCGCAAAACGTCACGACCCTTCAGACGCGAACAATCCCTCGGGCAATCTTCAAGTCACCAGGTATTTATAACTGGGTCGTCCACAAAGCCTTCAGTATCGCATGACGGCATTTCCGGTCCGTGCGGAAATAGTGGGGGAAGCTTCCGCGGCCGCCCGTCGCGCATGTAGGTCGTCAAGGAAATAGCTCTGAGAAACTGATTTCCTCAGGATGTTAATGTGCTGGTTGCTGATTTTGAGATCGCCTCGATTTCCGATTTGATATCACTATCGTTGCTACAGTATGTTGTAATAAGCTATTTTGGTAATATTTATTTCAGCATTGCAAACAGTGTAGAAAATAAAGAAACTTTACGTTAAGTATTGACAAAAAAATTATAATAAGTTTATGCTGGCGGAATAAGTACCAAAACACTTTTTTTATTATTACTAAGTCTTGTAAGATAAAGTATAGTATCGACATACAGTATTAGCCGCCGTGCTACTTTACGTGTAGACTGTAAATATATCTATATTTAGAGCGAGAAACATTAACTCGAATATGAATTCAGATTTCAGTGAATAAACCGGTATTTTTTAAAGTTTAATGATTACTCTACAAAAACACCAAACCTGCATTAGACAGACGACAAAAATGTTTGCTCAAATACATTTTTCTCCCCCATTAACCTGGCAACTTTTCGCCACCACCATTCAGTTGAAACGGGTGAAAATATGGACAGAATTCGTGCATGAAAAAGTTGCAGGTTAACAAAGGGGCGCTGAATGCGAGTAGGCATCTCCTATTTCGCAATACGGGCTTCACAATTTGCACCTCTTTTTAAACAAAAGAATCTCGTATTTTTATTAGTATGCTCTCGTTTTCTCAATTGGCCTCTTCAGCGGGTATGATTTGCATGCACCTCTTGCCGGAGAAAATCATTATGTACACGCGCGCGAATGCTTTCTCACTCAGACTGTACAAATTAGAAAGAGAATGGTAGATTTTCTCGTGTCGCGTCGCGTCGTGGCGTTAGTTATGCTAACCTCGCAGACTACCAAAAGGTATTTCACGGGCTGCACCTGAATTTGACTCGTTTTAAAAAAAACCCAGTCACAAACTGTAGGGTATTTTTCAGTTTGTGTAACCCCTCTTTTAAATACCCAATACGAGTACAACACAAACGGTGGTTAAAATTAGCCCGTGCGCAGCGAGGCGCGCTCGCTCGGCTCAGTGCGCCCGCCTTTCATCCCAAACCCTATACCTACCTGTTGAGTATACCTTCATGAATGACTGGCTGACGATGTGTGTTTGAAGATTGCTAAGTGCCATTGATGAAAATGGAGTGTTTGATGAAAATGTTATTGGTATTTTCTTTACACCATTTCAATCGCTGCTTAAGGATGAGTTGTGATGTCCCCTTCATTCTTCGTAACGTCCACTTTTTTGTTATTTTTATGAGTATCGAGCATGGTTTCGAGTTGAACGGAGTAGACCGTAATTGGAAAATAGTTTATCGTTTATTGACGATAAATGACGTCATTAGACAACACGAGCGTACTCCGGTTGCCTCCACAAATTGGCCAGGTCAGATTAACTGACAATACCTAAGACTTAGATCCTTTTGAGTGAAATCCGACGGCCCTTCAGGTGCCATGAGGGGAAGATGGAGGAACCTCGAACCTCTGTTACATAATAATTTACTTTGAAAACAAAGTTTTAACCGACGAAAAATCAATCATCCCCTATTTTCCTACCCTTAGGGTTGGTTTTTTTTTCCAAATTTATATGGGACCAACTTCGGGGTATACCCTTTCCAATAAAAAAATTATCAAAATCGAACTACTCTGTAAAAAGTTATGCGTGGTCATACACAAAAAAAAAAAATATATATACGCGTCGACTTGAGAACCTCCTCCGTTGTTTTCGTCGGTTGAAAATGTGACGTCATCTGTGCCGGCATAAAAAACCCTAAGCGGTAACGTAAGAAGGGGATTAGGAGCAAAGTGCAGCAATTCTTATCATTTCACCATACTAAAAGTGCAACTGTAATCTGTAAATTATACCTACTTAGGACCCAACAATGCAGTGTCTTTAGCGATAAGGACTGGATAACAAATAATGGTTTTAAGTGTATGCAACATGATTCACGTTTCTACAGACTTATCATTTGCTACTAATCTGTGAGATTGTGTAAAATGGCTTCCTTTCGGGTGCTTTTACTAACGAATTGTATGACTGTTCAAAACACCCAAAAACACGGCTGTTATTTATGGGTTAATTTATAAAATCCTGTTCAAGTTTTAAGTTAGTCAGAGAATAGTTACAAAAGCAAGGGATTTATGCGAACTATAAAGTATCAGTATTATGCTATCTTATTTATGTAGGATGTGTTGTGAAAAGTAACGTGAGTTGATTAACTTTACAATGAATAGTTTTACAACCTTTTTTTCAGTTATTATTAAAATGGTTGTGAGTTACGCACAAGAGGATGATAAAATAAAATCGTATGTTCGATTACAAAAAATATATTCATTAGGGTTTCGTAGCCAAATTGCAAAAAACGGAACCCTTATAGATTCGTCATGTCTGTCTGTCCGTCCGTATGTCACAGCCACTTTTTTCCGAAACTATAAGAGCTATACTGTTGAAACTTGGTAAGTAGATGTATTCTGTGAACCGCATAAAGATTTTCACACAAAAATCCCATACTCAGAACTGAAACTCAAAAAAAAATATTTCATCAAACCCATACGGGGTATCTATGGATAGGTCTTCAAAAATTATATTGAGGTTTCTAATATCATTTTTTTTCGAAACTGAATAGTTTGCGCAAGAGACACTTCCAAAGTGGTAAAATGTGTCCCCCCCCCCCTGTAACTTCTAAAATAAGAGAATGATAAAACTAAAAAATATATATATTGTACATTACCATGCAAACTTCCACCGAAAATTGGTTTGAACGAGATCTAGTAAGTAGTTTTTTTTAATACGTCATAAATCGTAAACCGCAATTTATTTAACGGAACCCTTCATGTGCGAGTCCGACTCGCACATGGCCGCTTTTTATTTTTACAATGCAGTAGTAGCAGGTGAAGACACGAACAAATGTACATCCGTTTCTTCATCTACATATTTTAGTAGTTGACTGTACTTATATGGTTACTCGAGAAGTTAACGTCATTCGTACTAAAATGACAATTCTAAAAGCGCTTATATCATCACTAAGGCCGAGAAGGCCGGAAGCCTTAATTCCTTTCACCTACATCAAACAACCAAGTTTAATAACTCGCAGCACCAAAGAAACCACAAAACCTTTTCAATCAAAAGGAAACCCATCAACGAATCAATGCATACTGTTGATACAAGAAAGGCGGCCATTTGCAAAGTTAATCGAATGCACGGCCCGGTGGACACAGGCTTTGCCGGCATCCATTTAGCGCACACTGCTTAATTTATACATGAGTGTATGTGGAAATTGTGATAAAAATAACATGAATGAAAACTCACTCATTCAGTTTAGTGATAGATCGCTGAATGAGCGAGTGGTTAGTGGTGCTTCGTTGAATTAATCGAACGCATTAGGGCGCAGGAAAAAATGTATGCGATTGTATATTATACAACAACCACCGGCCTACACACTTAGCCCCTCGAATGCTTAGGTCGGACTACTTACTATTTTGGTAACATTTGCAAATCAAATGTTTAACATTTATTATCAACAATATCGAAATTGTAACATCAGTGTGTGACGTAAAACAATTCAACAAATTGTTTTACGTCACACCTGGCCACAAAGTAGCAATTAGATACCTGCGGAAAATCCCACTTCCTGGCCCGGGAGAGACGTAAAATGTTGTACTCACTACGGGCGGTAATAAAGAGCCTCAGATCGCATATTTATCGCCCTTTGAGATTTTTTTTGTTTTACCGCCCTAGGTAATGTACTATTATATTTTGACAAACCTCATTTAGATTGGGCAATTTAACATCCGCATACGAGGCATTAATTCTCGTAAACTACGTCACCGTGCAAGAGACACGTTTATGCCTTCCACTCAGGAGGAAAAGAGATGGTCTTCCGGCAGTTTTGGTATCCAGGGGACATGCCTAACAACATACTAAAATATGGCGCCGGTATCCGAAAGTGAAGTATTTTCCCCTAACAACATGCACTTATACACCCACTCAATAGTGTAATTTTGATAGCCAGCTCCTTTGCTTGAACTTGGCTTGACACGCTGCCGCGTGTCTAGATAGAGACGCGTGTCTTGTAGTAGCACAATAATTCTCATACTTAACTATTTTACAATAGACGGTAACAGTTGTTATCAATATTTTTGTGACAGTATTCATAGGAGTGTCGTAGGGCAATGAACTGATAATGCGATACCGGTAACAATTTCAATTTGTATTATTATAAACCGGATAATTAAGCACAATAAAAAGTAGTACTCGTCAAAATTTAACAACAAAGAAAGATTCACTGAGAAGATATAGGGTCATTTCGTAGTCATCAGATATAGGCGTATAAGATGCTCATTTCAAAATCTGATTTTGAAAATAGTCACATACCTACCTGATAAACTACATATTATGTACGAGCGGTTGTATATTTTATTATTTGTAACAGCCTCAAAAAGCCGATTCAATTTCAGTTGACAAGTTTACTCCTCCGGGTGGCGACTGCCCGCAAACCGCAAACTTTGCGGACTAAAGGTTTATACTTAAGCATAACCAAGTTTACTTGTCACGTATCGGAAGGAAAATTATGTATTCTTAAGATATGAATAAAATAAATAAATATCAGGGGACAATCTTACACAAATATATCTAGTTCTATAATAAGCTCAATAAGGCTTGTGTTATCGATACTAGAAAACGATATATTTAATACATATAAATACTTAAATACATACATAGAAACATCCAAGACTCAGAAACAAATATTCATGCTCATCTCATCACACAAATATTTGCCCTAACCGGGTTTCGAACCCAGGACCTTCAGCTTCGTAGGCAGCGTCACTACCGACTAGGCAATTATTGTTATAGTTTAAAAAAACTTTATTTTTTTACCTAAATTAATTAATTCAATTCAATTCAATATTTTTATTCCGGTTTTTTTTTAATGGGAAATTATTTTTTCTCGAAATATTAGCACCTAATAAGTAATTTTCGATTAGTAAAACTTTCATTACATTTAAGAATAAAAGCAAAATTAAAATTGATGACATCAATTAAATTAAAGGGTTACTACAGCAGTAGATTTATAAAGAAATTAGTAAAATCATTGAAATATTGGCAAATTTTGTTCTATATTTAAGTAGAGCTAAGCTCCCAGGCTCATAAATAAGAAATAAAATTCGAACACTCATTTTTTAAAGTGCATTTTCTGGTTTTGCTTGCTTGTAAGTAGTATTAAGTAGGCCAGTCCTACATTTAGAAAGGACCTTACATCCGGAACAGCTTTTTCAAACGAAGGCTAATTTGAATTCTGATAACAGTGTTCGAAGGCTAATTTGAATTCTGATAACTCCCTGACGCTCGTTTCAAAAACCCACACTCGTGTCTGATGCCCTTCATTATGTACAGTCACATAATAGTACATTATGATACAAGTGTGCTATGTTGGTCATTACACTCGAGTCGGTTTTTAAGCCTGAGCCGAAGGCGAAGGCTTAATGGAGACGAGAAGTGTAATGACCAATGCTCACGTGTTTCATACGACGTTTTTCAACACATTTGCGAGGAAAAAAATAAATAAATATAAAATGAAAATGTTAAAAGATATGTAATGAAAAGGCACTAGTGCGATAATGTAATGTAAAAGTCACGGCATGGGTAATATTCTGCATTATTTTGCTAATATTTAAAAAGATATGTAATGAAAAGGCACTAGTGCGATAATGTAATGTAAAAGGCACGGCATGGGTAATATTCTGCATTATCAGTGTAAATACGCTGTAATAAGACCTACTTTACGAGCAGGTGTGTTGAAAACTACTATTCTACAGTTCATTTAAGTTTGAAATCTGAGGTTTCCTTTGACAAGGAATCTAATTTATGTATAACCACACGGAACACGTAGGTACCTTAAGAGATATCAAACTCTATTATCGACTTATTCATAACTTTTTTTGGAGGAAACCTGCGTATAGGTACCCAATCATCGGGGGATGACTGGGTTATGTGGTATTTCTATCCACTAAAAACTCCACGGCAGCCGGCATCTGCGCTCTCATGCGTAGGACTCCAGGATCTCATACTGAACGCACTGGAGCCCTCCTCGCGCCTCGCCACATTTAGCTCGTCTTAGGATGATGATGTTCACCTTCCCTGGGGTTTTTAGGTGAGTGCCCCGGTCCCCGCCAGAACACTGCGACCCCGATGACCCCCTTTAGTCGCCTTCTACGACAGGCGGGGGAGACCGTAGACCTATTCTTGTCCGAGCCTACACGGTTTATACCTAGAAAAACAGCTACTCAGATGTTTAGATGTTTACCCGCTTTTACGATGTTCTACCACTTAAGGGAATGCCTCAAGGGTCCATTTTATGGGCTATAGGTTTTTTGCTTACGGCATTTTTTGCACGGTCTTTTGTTTTCTTAGGTTATATAGATAGTTTCCATCATTATGCTTAACTAGCTACCCGCACGGCTTCGCCCGCGTATTGCAAAGAACGCAGGCAAAACCGCGGGATGAAATATAACCAATAACCATCCAGATAGTCCTTTCTACATTTTTGAAATCGGATATGAAAAGTTTGACATGTTTTTATGGAATGGCAGCTGCCGGCGCCATATATAAAGTTGATCGGTCCGTAATCGTAAGTTGGTGAAACCCGCCCTAAACCCAGTCTTCCCTTTCTCTATACCTTTCTGCTGCTTCTTTTTTGCGTAACGAATCCTTCGTAGAAAAAAATAAAGAGAAATATTTTTAAAATCAAAATCTACTTAAGTAATCCACATTTTCATTGATTTTGATCGCGGGTAAAGTTATCTGGACTTTTGCCAACATTGCCCATGTCGAATTATTGACGCAACTATAGCTCTTATGATGTTGAAACAACACTCAGTCCAAAATTTTTGCCAAACATCTTAACTACGAAAATTTTTACACAATACAGATGGGCAATACCTGGGTATTTTAACCCTTTTCCATGCAAGTCCATACACTTCACATTCCACAATTTGCTGCAAGCTCCTGGCTGAAGTTAAAGACATGTATGACGCATAGTAAAGTCATAAATATAATCTAGTTTCTACAAAAAATAGTAAGGTGGCCATAAATTGTGTTTTCGTTAATTATCAGATTTGTTTAAAAATTGATTTTTGGCCAAAGTGGCCTTGGTGGCAAAGTAGGCGTATTCTACGGTACCAAATTCATCGCGTAGGTACCTATATTATGTTTTCCTACGCATTTGCAAAAGATTTCCGTTAAACATGAATCAGATAATTAAATTACAATGAAGTACTGGTAGCATCTGGTGGATCGACCTTGACGGTTCCGCTCTGCATCAGCCAGGGTTGCAAGTATTAAGTGGTAGCGGGTATCGATCGTTATAGCGAAATTTTCTCGATCCGTGCAAGCCTAAGGCGAGAATTAATTGAATAGGTACATTTTGAATCTCTACATACAAATCGTATTAATGTTCAAAATAAATACTACAAAATAAATCATTGCCCCAGAAAACTATTACCTACATTATTCTTCTCTGAAATATTGCGGAAGGAATACAGGCCCTATATTCTTTCAGTTACACGTTACTCACGCTAGGTACTTAGGTACATACAATATAATACCGTGGTCGTTAGGGTGGTCCACGTTTGTATGGGAAAAAATCAAACTGTAGTTAGAGGTCACCCCACCCTCTTATTTTGTTACACATATTATAATGATAAAATAATGAAAGTTTCATAAGTTTATCTCAACAATAAAGCGGTGCTCAACAACTCCAAAGTTTGACATAAAAAGCATTTTTTTGCTGCAGAAGGAAGGAATGAGTAAATAATTAAATACAGGTTTTTTTTATGCAATTAATAATTATCCTAATTTATTTCACTGATAAGTGGTCGTACATCGAGATCTACATAAGCCCGGAGGTTCTAGTGCAACCGAGTTAAGGTACAAGTTGGAACCCGACCGCAGACAGCAGCAGAAGACGACGTGTCGCGGCGACACGACTGGTTTGTATGTAAGTATATCTATGACGGCCACGCCCAGCGACGTGTCGCAATCTACGACAGGTATTTCATAGAAATATATAGAAAACAGTCGTGTCGCCGCGACACGTCGTCTGCTGCTGCTGTCTGCTGTTGGGTTTCAAATGGTACCTTTACTGATCTAAATAAACTATAACACTGTGATACTCACCGTACACAACTGCACAATAATACACATACATACATATAATTCTGAAAGGCCCGCCATTAGTTTATAGTTTGAGATTCACCTAATGACCTCGGCATCTGGTTGCGATTATCATCAAATTGACGGGCGCGAATAAAGACCCATTGACGAACAAGTAATGAGTTCATGAGGTCACTAATTTAATATTACCGATGTAAACATTGTACGTACACGGCACCTATAAAGTGTTATAAACTTTGTATTAGAACCATAATACGTCCAGCCCAGTTCGTGACACTTTCAATCTTACTTCGTAACAATAGAAGTGAACAACAGGTGTCAACTGTTAGCCATTAATATAAATATTTTATTGGAGAAACAAACATTTCAGACATGTTTGTAAAATGTGTAGTTAAGTAAAATTAAATAAGACATATCGTAAAAAGAAGGTGAATAGAAGTTAAATAAAATAGATAAACTGGACTTCATGAGAAAGACCTCGTTATAAAATAAGTTATAGTAGTAAACTTATACATTTTTTCTTAATCCGACTGCAAATTATTTCTTCTTTTAACAATTATATTAGACCCTCGTAAAACAAGCATTGTTTTAACGTATGAATTCATTCGGAAAAACGTTTTCCTTTGACAACATTATGTATGTAATGTTTACTGAGATATATATCATAAATACTTATATGAACATTTTAATGCGCTTATCCTTTGAATATTTTTAAGTAGGTACCTTTACAACTCGCTCGGGGGAAATGGGGCAGAGTAATTCGCAATGTGGCGAAAAATGGGGTGTCGCGTTGCGAATTACTAAGCCATGAATAATTTCCTTTTTCATTCATCTTCATTAATTATAATTACTAGGTTTTGTTTATAAAATACGGCTTATTCGGTATGTAAAGTATTTTCCATTATGAGCTTGTGGTACCTACGTCGACGAATTTGAGCGATATGATGGATAGGTGTTATCATTGAAATAGCTCTCTGACAGCTGTATTTCGTCTTAGTTTTCAGTAAGCATATTCAAAACGTTAACATCGGTACACACCTGGGGTCAAAAAGAGTTGATTTTCGTTTTCAAATATTTTTGCTGGTTTCCGCTCAAGTTTTTGAGTGCACAGGTAAATTATTGGCAGTTCACAGAACATTGTTATTAACAACCATTTTTTCTTCTTATACAAAAATGAACTAGTCCTTGTTACGGACACGTCGTTCAATAATATAAAAAAGCTTATAAAAAAACGATGTATGTGATAAAAGAGTCGAAAATCGAATGGTTTCGAAGCAACTGTCAACCGTCAACAACTCAACTTTTAATTTACTTGTTGTATCGCATATTTCAAATATAAAGTATTACAATAAGTAGGTAAAAAGTAAAGCACTGGACATCCGTGCCGGTAACAGGTCGTAACTTCGTACGAACTCCGTAGGGACTTGCGGCCTTTTGGTTGCTGTGGTAGGTAGTTTAGTGTTTTGGTGTACCGCGTTAATTATTATTATCTTTTCTTTATTTAAGTGAGCGCATCGCCAACAAACTGCTTCGCAGTTTGGCGAATCTTTAGGTTAAGTTAATAAAATTGTATTTTCATTTTGATTCCAAATAAAATAAAATAAAAAATGCACTGCAATGGAAAATAACTTTACATATATAAATATAATTAGTGTAATTAAAAAGACAAACCTGGGTTATCAAATGTGTAGTTCACTTAGATGTACCTATAATATAATCACTAGAAACCATTTTTCACATTTATACTAATATAAATATAATTGTTCTCGAAGTGGGTTCACTGTAACCAAAGAGTATTTTTTAAGATATTGACCCACATCACCGAACTTAGTCCGGTCTCTACCGCATACAAAAATGGACTGATACCTGAACTAATCAGGACAGAAGAAAAAATATTTTGACAGATACGCTCTATTGGACTGTCAAAAAGTCCGACCCCCTACCGCCTTCCAAATTTAACAAAATACTACCTACATTACGACCTTTTCAAATCGGATTTAATGTCAACTCTGACACTCTACAATAGAGTTGAGTTTCATAGTTTATTTTTCTAAGTTCAAAAATGGACTTCGTAAACTTAAAACGTAAAATAAACTTCAAATTATGCAAAAAGCTGCATTGGATATGAAGCCTTATGTTTGGAAGGATAAGTTTCTTATTTGTTAGTTTTAGCAAGGGGTTAAAAAAGGAATTTAGACATTTACAAGAAATGTATACCTGGATCCGAGATAAGGCTAATCGGTTATGTTTTGTTTGGTCACAGAATGACGTTAACGATCGTTTTGTAGTCTTTTGTGGTTAATGGCGGACACTTTCACTTAACTTTTGACGTCATTTTTGTTGGTACGTGACGGTAAGCACGGGCTTTTGTTGTCATTATAATAAACATTTAGGCACTTTTTATGAATGACCAGTCACATAACCTCCTTGTTTTGGTTTAGTTTTAGAACAGTTTTATGAAGTAATAATGAATAATTATTCTAATTTATACGTTTGATTTAGAGAAGAACTGTATGATCAATTAAATCGGATAATAATGGCGAAACGTATAATTTGTCCGAAAATATATAGTAACTAAGTAACATTCGTACAAGTTTACATTTGTAAGCAAATTCTGCATAAAAGAAAATAAAAGAATGGTTGGACTCATTTGCTATGTAAAATTTTGTCTTGAGCAGAAAAAAAAGTTTAGTACTAAAAATAAAATTAATGATTTGATTGAAATCAAAGATAACTGTAAGAGCGGACTCAAACCGTATAAATATAGCTTGCAACCGAAAACTTATCAGAAATCAGGAAATAAACAATACCCAAGCAGTTTACATTTTAGCTTATCTTATCACTAAGATTAGGCGCTAAACAGGTCGTCACCAGGGTTTTGATAGTTTGCGAGATCTTACGCTATAGTACCTACCTACAGTGTTAAAACACTAATGATATATGTAATTACTAGCTGTTGCCCGCGACTTCGTCCGCGTAGAACTTTTTATCGTCTTAGAAAATGATTTTTCTCAATACAAAATTTGAACCCTCTTTTAGGGGATTATTAAAAAAAAACGTTGATGTTCATTTTCTAGTTTGTGAACAAACAGTCTAAAACCAAAGTTAAAAATCTCATACTTTAAAAATGCCTTAAAATACTCAAACTTTGAACCAATTTTAACACTCTTAGGGGATGAATTTGGAAAAACTCTGAAATCAGTTTTGTAGTCTTTTAACGTACAGAATAAGACCGAAGTTAAAAATCTCTTACTCACACTTTAAAATTTTATTGCCCGCCATTTAAAATTTGAACCCCCTTTTAAACCCCCTTAGAGGTTGAATTTTTCTAATCGCTGAAAGAACTTTTTTCGTAAACGTTTAAGTCTCTAGCTCAAAAAAAGTGTTGCCCATACAAAGCTTTCTTAACCCCCTTAGGGGTGGAATTTTCTAAAACTCTGAAAGTACTTTATTATTAATTTTAATAAGTAACATTTCGAATAGTTTTAAGTCTAGTAAAAAAAAAAGTTTTTCCCACACAATACTGGCTACCCTTCTTAAGGATCTTAAGGATCCCCTGAGGGATGAAGTTTTCTAAAACGATGAAAGTTCTTTTTTAGTATTCTAATAAGTAATCTTTTTGCAAAGTTTTAAGTCTAACTCAAAAAAAGTGTTGCCCATGCAAAGCTTGCTCTCCTTTTTAACCCTATTAGGGGTGGAATTTTCCAAAACGATTTGTGTTCTTTTTTTGTATTTGAATAAGTAATCTTTCTACAAAGTTTCAAGTCTCTAACTCAAAAACATAAACTTTCCCTGATAAAAACTTTGCACCCCTTTTTATCCCCCTTAGGGATAGATTTTTTCAAAACGCTGAAAGTCTTTTTTTTGTATTTTTATAAGTAATCTTTCTACAAAGTTTTAAGTATCTAGCTCAGAAAAAGTGTTCCCCATACAAACCTTGCACCCTTTTTTAACCCCCTTAGGGAATGATTTTTGTAAAACGCCGAATGTAGTATTTTTCATGTTCTAATAAGTAATTTTTCGACAGAATTTTAAGTCTCTATTAAAAAAAAATGTTTTTCCCATACAAACTTTGCACCCTATTTTACCCCCTTAGGGGTGAAATTTTCCAAAACGCTGAAAGTACTTTCTTTGTATTTAAATAATCTTTCTACAAAGTTTTAGGACTCTAGCTAAAAAAAATAGTTTCCCACATACAAACTTTGCACCCCTATTTTAGCCCCCTATTTTACGGGTAGAATTTTCTAAAACGCTGAAAGTACTTAATTTGTATTCTGATGACTAATCTTTCTACAAAGTTTTAAGTCTCTATTTAAAAAAAATATTGTTTCCCCCATACAAACCTTGCACCTCTATTTTACCCCCGTAGGGGTGGAATTTTCCAAAACGCTGAAAGTGTTTCATTTGTATTCTAATAACTAATTTTTCTACAAAGTTTAAGTCTATAGCTCAAAAAAAAAAGGTTCTCCCATACAAACTTTGCTCCCCTATTTTACCCCCTTAGGGGTAGAATTTTCAAAAATCCCTTTTTATCCCTAGCCCACGTTATAAAAGCAACATACTGTGCAAAAATCAACTCTCTAAGATTATTAGTTTCGGCTGTGCGTTGATGAGTGAGTGAGTGAGTGAGTGAGTGAATAAGTCAGTCAGGACATAGGCATTTATTATATATAAATAGATAGAAGATAATGAAACTCCCATTCAAATATTTCAAAAAATTATGAAGCTACATCCGTTTTAATGTCGCTTGTTAGAGTGAGAAAACGATGAGGGACTGTGACGTCAATATACTCGAGCGTCATAGTAAAAAACAATCGTTTCATATGAAGGTGCGTTTTGCGGAAAAGGGACAGAACATACCCCCTCTTAAAACTTTGGACTCTTATAACTTAATCATTACCTATATAACCTCTTGCTTTGTTTTTTTCTCCATTTGACTATATTTATTTAAAATTCTTTTTCGAGAAAATACATTATGATTATTTACCATATTTTCGATTCCTGAGCTATAACCACGAACTTCGGAATTCAAAAATATTCGGGTATCTCTATCTCTATCGCACTAACCATACTCGAGTGACAGGGATGCAAATATATGAACATTGAGTATCGGTTTTCGTAGTAGCGCCGCAGGTACTTTGGCTGAATGCGCCGAGCGCGTGCCATTGTCATTCAAAAAAAACAAATTCGTGTTAATTATATTGTTCAAATTTGTTGATTTCATTTATTGAAATTACGACATAAAACGACATTTGCGCATATAAGTTCTCATATCAGAATCGAATATTTTTTTATGGTTTATATTTTAGCATTTGTCTCGTAAAGGTCTATCGTAGACGGGATTTAAATTATTAATAAGTGAAAGGCAAAGCAATTCCGCCATTTTGACGAACATTTGACGGTTCTTATAGCTGACAGTTGGAGCAGCGTTTGATTTCAATAAAAATAAATGAAAAATTAAATGAAGTCGTATATTTCGAAAAATTAATTAACTGTCGCAGTCGGATAAAAACTATCCTAAGTTGCAGCTAGAATAATAATGTACCTATATAAAATGTTTCATATTTTTCCGTTCATGGGATGCTGAGAACATTCGAACCGCGCAAAGCTTAGTTTCAAACTGGCTGATTCTTTTTTTAATTTAGAGATTTATTATAAGTGGAGATGACATGTTTATGATTATAATGTTTCCCTAGTAATGACGTAAGTTAACCTCACTCTTTTAGAGAACGGTGATTGTCGAGTATGAACGCAATTAACTAATCTGAAATAAAATAAAATGCGTTATTTAACAACAATCTCGTTCACACAAAAAAGGGGCGAATTAGAAGTCACGACTACAAAAAGTAACCTATGTTAATATTTTTTTTATATACAGAACAGTGAAAAGCCTGTCTAAGTCTGATTTATTTTAGAATTATTTTTATTTTTCTTTATTAAATCCCTTGTTAAATTCTACATCAAACAATCATAAAATAAAGTATTTAACCTTACATTATTATTATTACGTAGGTTTATTCATCTCGTTAAGTTATAATACTTATAATATATGCATATGACTGTATCCTTTACTGAATAACATTCATCTATTAATAGAATATTTACGCCAGAAAAAAACAAGTGGTAGACACTCTGGTGCTATTAAAGGATAATTTACATTATATTGTCATCGTCAGAGACAGGCGTAGTATGGAATGGGCGGATTGAGATACAGTATACAGTCCATCTTTTAAGATGAGTTTTATATATATGCAAGCTTGCTTGAGACAAATGATTAAATTATTTACAAAAGTATATAAAAGGCAACTCTCAAATTAAAGCTTTAATAACAACCTGCCCCTGGATACGGACTGATACAAATTTTAGTTATTATATACTATTATAATAGTGCTCCTCGTTTTCTATGTAACCACGACGGAGGAAAACAGGTGTTACGGCCTTTTTTTTTTTTTTTTTTTTTACGTGGGGAAATGCCTTTGCGCATCTCGCCCGGCCAGGGGAGCCAGGGCAGGTATGTCGGACTCCCGGGAACTGCCCGAACTACCGACTAAAACCCCACGGTGTTCCATCTCGTCACCAAGGTGCCGGGTTACGGGCACGCCGAAGCACTCTTCCGCGACCCGACGGTGACTGGCCTTGTTAGGGGCCCACACTCTGTAGCAGGTGGTAATCTGCACCAACGCACCGAGTGGCGTGCGGGAACACGCGCAACGCCGTCTTGGGCCAGTTAGTGACGCGGCCGACAGACTTCCCCAAGCCTGCCGGCCCTGGCCACAGTTAGGAGGGAATGTGGCGAGCGTAGGCTCGCCGCCTTCGCCCAATTCGCCGCTGGCGACGGAGATCCACAGATGTGGCTTCCCTTTCGCCTTCAGCGGCTTCTTTGGCCTCCATTACGGCCTCGCAGAAGGCAAGGACCGCTTTCCATGCCCTGTCGCTGTCCACCATTGTGTGAACTATGGTAGACAGCGAGAGGTCATGGCCTATCGTGGCGCAGAGAGTTTGGCGCTCATTTCTCCAGGCTGAGCACACCTCCAGCGTGTGCTGGGCCGTATCCTCTGGGCAGTTGTCACAGTGGTGGCACGCTGCGGTCGGTTCTCGTCCTATGCGGTGCAGATACTTCCCGAAACACCCGTGATCCGAGAGGATCTGCGTCAGCCGGAATGTCAGCGTGCCATGGTGACGGTCCAACCACTGTTCAAAGACAGGACGAACTGCCAGGATCGTTCTGAGGACTGCACTAGGTTGCGCCAGCCTCTCCTTCCATATGGCCACCATTTCCATGCGCGCCCCGTTGCGCCGTGCCTCCACCTCCCTTGGTGCTGGTGAGTCGCCCCGACCCTGCACCTCCTTGCGCCAGCTATAAACCGCTGCAAGGGCCTTCGCGTCCAGGTCCCAGGGGAGCGACCCAGCCAGCACGCATGCTGCTTCGTTGGAGATCGTCCGATACCCCCGTATCATCCTGTTTGCCATCACCCTCTGTGGCCTTCGCAGCAGGGCGATTTCCCGGCCATGCAGGATGTCCGCCCATACAGGGGCACCATAAAGGGCCATGGATCGGACGACCCCCATGTACAGCTGCCTGCACGACGTAACCAATGGACCCTAGCGACCCCAGAGAAGTCTCAAGCGTGTTGCCTACCCTTTGTTGATTTGTGGTTTTATGTGTCGGCACCAGACATAAAAGCAGGTCCCTCGCTTTCAACACAGCGCACCCTTACGAGCTTCTGTAGTATGGCATGTGTCGACCCGACTTTTTTAATTGTAAGTAAATTTTTATTTTTCTTGAGGATTGTACAATATTTGCATTATTTCCTACAGTGTCCTACAGTTTTATTTCATTGAGTGACAAAACGTATGGGATTTTTGTAACTCAGAGTGCTCAGAGGAATGTTTAAGTACAAAGTTCTAGGGTACCTAACATATAAGGATATTGTATTTATGTTGTACATAATCATATACGCTCTTCCATTATCCGGCCCACTTTTCTCAAATTCTGCTGAAAAATATAATCGAAAGGAAAAAAAAATAGGCATGTCTACGATATGCTTTCGTCAAAAAGTGTAAGAATAGCAGTCAATTGAATGGGATTTGGTCTCATCCCCGCAGCTGAGCCTCGTTACTACGGGAATACGGGATGTTTACACAAACACACATTTCCCGGGACATCTTGCTTGTACAACACTTGACGAGTTACTCAACATTTTCATTGGTTACTTGCCAAAATTAACTCGTAGATAGTAGATAATAGGGATCTTACGGAGGTGATTTTATCGGAATCGGAGTTTTTAAATTTGATTTATCGGAGTCGGAACCAGAACCGGAGCCAGAGTCGGTGTTAGAAGCCATCTTGAATTCGAGCGTGAAGGTGTGAGGCAGGTAATTCCCAAGGCTGGTCATAATATGATGGCGCGTGCCGAGAAGCCGAGCCCATGCGCTGCATTCAGCTCCGATATAACTCCGATTTAAAATTTTAATAGTCGGTGTCGGAGTCTGATTTGTAAAATCAATCGGAAGTTCAGGTCAATCGTAGTCGGATACGAAGCGCCGTAACATCCCTAGTAGATAATCATAGAACAAATACGATCAATTATTTCTCTCAACATGTAAAGTAAACAGCGTTCATATTTGCCACAACTAAGCGCGCATTAATATATACACGACTCTATTTATATGGCCGTAAGGACCTGTCAGATATTTTTCGCTGCTTTATTATGGCAGATATTGATGCTGGTGACTGTAGGTACCTACAGTACCTACTAATGTAATGAAACCGTGCCACTAGGATGGTGTTATCTTTAAGTAGGTAAGCTAAGTCAAATCAATAAGTATCTAATCTTGTTTTACACGTAAGTGTACCTACTATCAGAATAAGACATGCATATATCATTACTATTCAGCAAAACATTTCTATATTTGGATGTAAATAGGTTCTCGAATACGGCTATGCCTATAGTGATTTCTATGGAATTTTAGAGATCGGGGTGTAGGTGGGCGAAAATCGATCTAGATAGGTGGCATTGCCAGGAAATTTATTTTCCCCGGCTTTTCACTTACCGAGCAAAGCTTCCAGTTAGGTGTTGATATTACATATCACAACATCCTGTATACCGTTGCGGTAGTACTATTACTTATTCTGTGGTTGCGGTACAAACTGACATTATAAGGGGTAAGTATGATTAATAGATTTCTTGAGAACGGTCTCAGGAGTTTCGGTGCTGTCCTTTCATTAACGGGTGAATCAACTTTTAACGTTCTCATTTTCTAAAGCAATATTAAAATTTACTTACCTATTGACTTTAACGGTCACACAAGATTATTCATATTAAAACTAGACGTCCAAATTTACGAATCACACATAACACACATGATAATCTTTAAAATTCCTGGAAAAACCTGGTCACGCAGTGGACAAGACACGTTTTTCATACAAAACTTGGAGACAACGACATCTCCAGCGTTACCCATTATATTATTGAAAAATATAATTAAAAAAAAAAACCTTATCTTGACTAAAAGTTGGTTCAATAACCTGATTTTATAACAGCCTAGGTGGCTTAAGGTGGTTCGATTGCCATACAAAGCGTTATTTGACATTCGCAGGCTAACGGCGTGATATTTTAAGAAACTTATGTAACAAACTTTCATCAATTGGCTTCCCATTTGCGCCAAATTACCCCTTTCCTAGAATAAACTTGTATAAACTAGATTAATTTGAGAAAAATAGTTTTCCCAAAATATCACGTGACAAACCAATTTCTCAAATTAATCTAGTTTATGTAAGTTTATTCTAGGAAAGGGGGAATTTGGCGCAAATGGGAAGCCAATTTATGAAAGTTTGTTACATAGGTTTCTTAAAATATCACGCCGTTAGCCTACGAATGTCAAATAACGTTTTGTATGGCAATCGAACCCCCTTAATAAACAAATATGGATTTGATTAAAAAAATGTTTTGTGAGAATAGTCGGAAAACAGGGAGTAGAGTTAATATTATTACATTTCTAGGAAAGCCGTTAAAAAAATACTAACAATAGAAACATGAATTTTGTTTCCATTTGTATTTTTATTTAATTAGGTGTCTGAGCGATGTAATAATCATTAGCAAGTGTTGTTCGAAAATCTTTCAGAATTGAATAAAGATGAGTTAACATTCCAGTTTTCAAAACGAATATCTGGATCTAATATTTGGTTCCCCAAACCTGATTCCGTCTAGCAAAACCGTATTTGGGAAAAATTTCGCACTCAATATTATTACTACTATAATTTTTCTTTATACATAAATTCGTCCAATATGTGATGTCCCATTCGCTATTTCTCCCTATTATATACCTATTTTCTCACTTAATATTCTTCATGATACCTCTTATCTCCTCCTGTAATACTATTCCTAAGTATTTATTAATTGTATTGTTTAAACAGGCTTAAAAAGTACGTGGGCAGGTTTGCGGAACTACGTTGAAACTATTAAGATGCATGCTGAGGTTGCGACAGGGAATCGAGGAATTAAAAGTTTGGGGATTCAATCTAGCTACTTTTCGAAACATGTAAAGCACGATATTTATCCTGAGTTACGGAATAATATCTGGCTTCACTTACTTGAGCATAAGTAACGACCATCGTAGTGATTTTGGTATGTAATGTCGTATGAGACACTAAAAATAGTGACAGACAGATACTTCTCTCTGCCCACTCTGCCACTGCAGAATGGCGATTACTCCACCGACAGCAGCATGATGATGTGGCTTACCTTCGTACATTTGGGCGTACTGAGGGAAGCCGGCGGCTCGCAGCCATTTGCATGCCTCCGCCGCTTCGATCTCTGAAACAAAGACGCAAGCACGTAAAGGAATCGCTTGGAGCTATGGAGACATAAACGATGTAGCTCAGAGCCTTTTTCTTAGGTTTTCATTTGTTTTCAAACATAAATCCAGACGAAGTTAAATTAACTATTTAACTTTCTATACTAGCTAATATCATCATCATCATCGTCAGCCCGGAAAATTTACGGGAACGTCTAACAGTACCTATATCAGATTCGTTGAAACTATACACTTATGACTGTTTTATTGAAACGCATAAAAGTAAACGATACAATGACTCTGCATCTAGGTTAAGAATGGCACGAGACCACACTATCGCCATTAAATATCGAGAGAAACTATAGCTGCGCAAACTCAAGCCAATAAATTACCGCATTAGAAATTCAAAACAAATAAAACCGAACGACCGACGTCCATTACTCCAAAAATGGGGTAAACCGCTTACGCAAGCAAAAAAACCTTCAAGGGCCAAACGCAAACAATAGATAGAAACAAAATGCCTTTCTCCTATAAATATTAATAGTCCAACAACAAATGTTATAGATCTGTGCGTTTCTGATGATCTTAATGAAATTTCAAAGGCGGTGGGATGCTTCGAGAGCTCAAAGAAGTCTGGTAACGTTAACTGCTTTATCCACGGTGTAGGCCATAGGGCCAATCAGTACCATTGTAGGGCTGACGGCTACAAATGTCTAAATAATGGAGAGAAACCACTATTGAAATAAAACACAAATCTGTGAGCATGCGTGAAAGTGGAATGGATACGGCTGTCTACCTAACGAAGGGCATGCCGACATCATCAACTTGGACTAAGAGATGTTTTAATTAAGCGAGTATGTTCTAGGGGTATCGTTTAAAATGGTTTAAAAATGCCATGTCAAAAATGGAAGATATTTTTTCATTTATAAACATGACTGTGTTGAGCTAATAGAGGACACTAAGAATAATAATCAATCAAGTTACAAATATATGTGTCTTAAAAAAATCTGCCTTATTGGCACTTCTGCTTAAAAAACATTCGATTTAATATTATAAATAAACGCCGTACAAATTGATTCAAATATAATAAAACCTACCTGTATTTAAATCTGTCTACATAATATCAAGTTGCAGGCTCACTGCTCAGGTTGCATGTAACAAAATGTAAAAAAATATGAAAGTGATATCTGATTTGAATTGCAAATTAATAGCTTATTATAGGTAGTCTTAACTCTACACGCGATTAATTTTAACAACAAATGGTTGGACACAGTGACCTTTGACTGGAAAATTAGTTGCAAGTCGGATCATTAAATCATCGCATACAACAATAACATGAATATGTATGTTTTGTGTCTTGTTCAGTCCATTTGTGAGTCACGTTTCGTAGAAATCCATCATTCTGTGAAATGTCTTTAGATACCTACGACAAACTGGTTTTTGTCCTACAAAAACTAGATTGTTGTAGGTATCTAAAGATATTTCACAGAATGATGGATTTCTCGTTAATTTAATCTTGTTGAGTATTCCATTTTACTTTGTTGTCATAACAATACCCAGGAAAATTCTAATTGAATTAGGGGCTTAAGTAAAAATAACAATTATATCCGAAAAATGGAGACAACAGAGTTGTAGAGATATATCTCTACAACTCTAGTGTCTCGATTTTTCGGAAATGATTGTTATTTTTACTTAAGCCCCTAATCAAATTATAATTTTATAACTGGGTATTGTTATGATAACAAAGTCATTGTACGTACGTCAGGTAGATCTAAATGTCATTTTTTGTATGAAAAAAAGACAGACGAGTTATCTTTACGGGCGTTTGAAAATTTACGTGATACCCCTCTGAACTGTGCGAGTTTGCATAGCGGTGTGCGAGGAAAATGCACCAATAGCCGAGCGCACCCAGCAATGCAATAGGGGTGTAGACTCAACATTTATTCCAAAACGAAAGAAGGCAAAAAAATATGCCTAGTGACGAAAATTCCATTCAGATATCTCAAAAAATTACGAAGCTACAACCGTTTTTTAATATTGCTTGTTAGAGATAGAGAAAACGCTCTAGGGTCGTGAAGTCACGATCCACGAGCGTCATAGTAAATGACAATCGTTTCATATGAAGGTGCGTTTTGCGGAAAAGGGACAGAATATACCCTCTCTTAAAACTTTGAACTTTGTGATTATTTAATCCCCTACCTTACTTTTTTCTCCATTTCCCCTGCTTAACTTTTTTCTCCATTTGACAATTTTTAATAATTTTTCGAGAAAATTAATCATTATTGGTTGTTTTATTTAGTGTCTACACCACTATATTGGTGGATTATTTCCTCGCTTACCGCCTCGCAACCTCGCACCGCTGATTTAGATATACACCGTTAGAAAGGTACAAAAACATTGCTCAAAACGAAAAAAGTAACAAAAAATGCTTGGTATCTAACATAGACACTTCTAACGTAAGAAAATATTTGTATATAGAGGCACATTCTTCTTGTCCTAAGCCTTTTCCTATTATCTGGGGTCAGCTCTACTAACTGGTATTTTTATATATCGTGCGTAATTCTTTACAATTTTATTTGTAGTTACGTGCTAAAAATTATGTAAATTCTGTGACTTCATAGTTTCCGTGACCTAGCGCAATTTACACTCTTTAATCCTCAAAGATAAGAACCCAGTTTAGTGCAGACCTGTCAGGATATTCAGAATCAGCTGCTACCCGCCACTTTGTACGCGTATATTTTAAACCGACTTAAAAAAAGGAGGAGGTTCTCAATTCGTCTGTATGTTTTTTTTGTGTGTTTGTTACGCAATAACTCGGTAATTAATGAACCGATTTTAATTTTTTTACTTTTTGCGAAAGCATATATTTACTTCCAGATTGGTCCCGTTGTCACCATAATCCAGTTCTGATGATGGGATCCTGGAGAAATCGACGGAACTCTTAAAACTTTATAGGCAAACTTGAAGCAATTTGGCTACTGATTTGAAGTCGGTTAAAACTTTGTTTTTAAAGTAAATTATAAAACCTATGTTCTATTCTGATTTCTATTAAGATACATTACTGGAAAGTTTTTAGTTTTTGCGTGATTGATAAGATAACAAACATATAAACATCCAAACTTGCACATTTATAATATTTATTAGAAGGATAATAAGATACCACGTCCAGTCTGCTCACTTTTGAGTAACTCCTCTTCTCGGAAGATATCGCGGTCAAGGGTTCAATTCTAAGTGGCGAAGTGTGGGGCAATTTTTCACCGCCGCGTATTGAGTTACTTAAATGTTTCAATGCTGCAACGGGGATCCCTGCGCTACATTCGAAAATTATACGGTGTTTAAATTAATAACATTAACGACAAACGTAGATAAACGTCGCTGTTTGATGCCTTAATGCCAAAAATGGACACCCTCACCTGTATTGCTAACAGTTAAAAATTAAAGGAACTAGAACTTGGAAGGAAGTGGAACTATGAATTTTAGTTTAGCAAAAATGTTAGATTATATTAAAACGGGGACGGACCCAGCCAAATACAAAATCTTGATTTATAATTTGGTCAAAAATATGCTGTTGAAATCTGTCGATCGCGTCTATACCTTCTTATCCTCTTGGAAACTGTATTTTCTACAAGTTAAGCAAACCCATGTCAATTCCAACTCAAACTCAAAATATTTATTGCACACATAATATTATAAGTAATAAAATGGACCCCGTAAGGGCACAGCAAAAGGAGGTTCATCTCATGTGAAGCATCGAAAGCGGCAATATTGTTAGGTTCGAGGAAGTTCGAGAATACCTTCAAAGTTACAGTTACGAGTACATGGCACACGGTGCCTACACTGATTTCCTGATTATATGTATAGTTTTCCTTCCGGAGAGAAATGAGCTTAACTTCTCTGTTTGTTCGATCGAATCGACCTTATAAATACTTGCTAGACTCTTTTGGCTTTTTAGACTAGACTTGTTTGTGGTTGTAATGTAAACTTAATGAAAGAGCTGTGAGAATAATACATTAAAGTTGAATAAAAAGCCGTTTGTTGTATTTAAATGTGACCCGCAATACTTAATCTTCAGGTGCAAATTCAGCTATCTTACATGGATAAGGTCTCTGATACGATTAGGATATAAGATATACAGAACCCTACAATTATTTTATCAACCAGTTGGCAGCCACTGCATTCGGAAGACTTATTACCCGTTTAAAGGGCCCGTGTTTTGATACAAGCAAGTGATTTAGATAGTACGTCTCGGCTTTTATGTTATTTCGGTTATTTATAACCTGTAAAAAGGCCTTAATTGGTATCATCACCTGTGCTCGTTGTTAACCGCCGAATTGATTTCGGCCATTATTTAATAGATAACTAGTTTTGTAAGCGTTATGTTTATTGCTTTTTCTTTAATGGGAATTTTGAGTTTGATCAATGATTATTTTAGTATGTTACTTATTACTTTTTTGTAGGAATATTTGTTGAGATACTCCAGTACAATATAAGAAAAAATCTTGCTCATGAATAATAGAGGGTATAAAAGTATTAAACGTAAATGCTCTAAGGGGTTAGATTATTTCTGCATACGATGCGTATTGTTGGGAGGTTCTTACCCTGCGGCAGTATACTTAATCACCGTGCAGCGTACTTGTCGAGACCAATCAATTAAGTCCTTTTCCCTGAAAACGCTTAGTCGAAGTTTAGCAGAATGATCGAAGTACAGTCCGTGAAAACTTAAAACAACGTTATTATACCAAGAGCCTAACAACGATTTCACCAGAACTCGAAGACCGTTCTAAGAGATCACAGACTGTATGTGTGTTCAATGCAAGTAGAGATAAGGATGCATTCAGTGACAGCCACTTCAATTCGAATTGATTCAATTTGATTATCAGCACGCTAGCACACATTTACGTTACACCCTTGCTGGATCCAAAGGCACATTCAATCTCGATACACCATAAGCACATGCGAAAATATGCTCCAAGATGAAAAAAATACAGCTATGCCATAATTTAAATGAAATACCCAGTTTTGCACTCATAAGCAGCGCGAAAAGGGAACAGAGTTACTTTTGCATTTATTTATATTTAATATTAGTACGGTATATGGATATACTGACTAACTTTTGTATTTTCATTGAATCAAGTGTTAATTTGCGGAATTCCAAGATAAGTTTCTAGAACAATATTTATTTGCTATTTCGGTAAACAACGTGCAGGTCTAAATATTTCCTATAATGACATGAACTGCATGCAAAAATACGTAAATACATCTCATTATCGCTAATAGACTTTGCGCGTTCCAAAGCGGAATAGCAAAAAAATATTGTTCCAGAAAATTATTGCATTTTATAAATATGGTCGTTATTTTATTAAACTTGTTTATGATCATATGACCTAGTTTTGTTAATGAGGCGGTGCACCGACACACGCTATTTGTTCTGGACTTAATCAAGCCCTGTAGCTGACGGCCGAGTAATATGCGGTCGTTCAAATAAAGGTCTTCACTGAGCTAGCTAAGCCATTTGTGTTATTTATAAACAATAATTGGATAGTTGATTGCATAATGGTGTAGTTATTTACTCAATGTGTTATTAATATTTACAGCGAGTCTTGTTGTGTGTGCAACCAACCAAATTTTGCTGCATATATTAATAATACTATAGTTTATTTAGTACTCTAAAAACACTTTTAAATATATCGTAGCTCAAAAAGAAAAAAACCCCTTATACCTAGGATCATTTCGTCGTCTGTCTGTCTGTCTGTCATGACCCTTTAACTCAGAAACGCTTGGATGTATCAAGTTAAAATTAATTTCTAATAGGTACTTAGTCTTCTTCCCATTGGCTAATAATGACCCTTCACTGCAATGTCACATTCACTACATCTGTAAACCTACAAAAATTGCTTAAAGTTACACTAAGTAAAAGCATAATTCCAAGTCTCTACCTAACACTTTAGGAAAAACAGGCGTGCGTTTATCTATGGTAGGTATGTTATGCCCCTAATATGGGCTAATATTACCGGTTTAGGTATTACGAGCTGGTTGTGACTGTTGTGAGTTATCACTAACTGTATAATAACGTAAGTGTCCATTGTCATTTGTTTACGTTTAGAGCAAATAAAAAGGTGCCAAAACGCGCCTATGTATATAAGACTTTTCACACCTTTTATGTTAATATTACGTGCGTTTATATAGATAGATTTTTACATAACGAGGAATTCGTAACAAATTTCTAATCGTTAGGTTAGTAGAACTTTTCTCAAACATGCAATGTAATGTCGTCATTACGTGCGTTATAAGTTATAATTTATTTTACTTTGAAGCCTGTTATAACTACTATAAGTTATAACAGGCTTCAAAGTATCACGTTTCGGGCGGAACAACTCGAGAGAGCTGTAAAGTATATTCATACGAAATTGAAGTTCAGGAAGTAATTAAAAAAAAAAACATTCTTTAAATTGTGCCACAGCATCACGGCGTTCAGCCATGAAAATTAGTTTGATTTCTTAGAGTTTCATTTATTTATTATTTTTTTTTTTTATTTTTTATCTCACAAAAACTTAAACGCTAGTTTTACAAAATATGTTCCGCCAAACTGAGGACAGTTTGTTGGCGGATATTTCATTGCATGTTTGCGAAAAGGGCTTGCCGGCTTCGTATCACTACCTATCCGTCTATACCTATATACAGCGTCTGCAGTAATGTAGGTACTATATATATATTAGTAGTAGTATTATATATATTAGTTAGCTATAAATCGTTACCATCAGTTCCGAACCTGGGTATTTACCCCCGTGGGAGTGAATCTGCTTTTGTTTGTGGGTCACAGAGTTGGTATCTAAAATGGACCAATAGATGGGCGGATATTTAAATTGGGGGTAAAGTCAGTTTCCCTAATATGACACGGGGTAAGGTAAGCCGAGGGGTAAGGCTTTCAAACTGGAGGTCATGGGTTCGAACCCGGCTCATACCAGTGGGTTTAAAAAAGCCTATTTACGAAATATCGTTTGATATTTAACAGTGGCTTTTCGGTGAAGGCAAAAGATCATGAGGAACCCGGTCTAGTCCCAATAAGATCTAGTTTTCCCTTTGGGTTGGAAGGTCAGACGGCAGTCGCTTTCGTAAAACTAGTGCCTACGCCAAGCCTTGGGATTAGGTGTCAAAGAGGACCTCGGGCGCGTGTAGGGCACTACCGGGAAAAACGCTAGAAGGATGATGAGGTCACGGGGGTAATGATATTGAAAAGGTAAAGGAACCACTGATCTACGAGGTCGTGCCCGACTCCTTTGTTCTCTACTTCGTTTTCTTAGATTAAATTAATTTTAATGTCCAGCTCGGGGCAATTCAAATTCATTTTTTTCCTTTAATTTGAAATTTAGAATTATAACGGTCAAATTAACCTTCTTTTATTCATGTAGTCACATCACAAAGAAATTTGAAACTTGTTTCAGTTTTTACTAATTATCTGTGCAAGACAAGTACCTACGAGGCATATTTTCCAGTTTAAGGACGTGCATAGGGAACAGCATCTCTTTATTTTATTACGAAAATCAAAAGTATAATCCAGAGGAATATCAACTGTAGCATTAAAACTTTCTTATGATTTCTTTTTCTGATGTTATATGCATTTGAAATCTGCACACCTACCGAATACTCTCTATATTAAACGGGCTTATAGGTACTATGACGTCACAACTCATATTCTCGGCGCGTTTACTTACTTATATGGAGTAAGTCATTAATTTGCAATTATGTCCACAAAATTTGAGTTCAAGTCTATACTTGTTGTACAAAATATCATTTCTAATTAAATATTCTGTCTAACTGTTATGTAATTTTATCGAAAAAAAATCGTCATTTTAATGTGAGAAAAAACTAGTACAATCGTTTTTTTTCTTTTTTTTTCTTTTGTATAATTTTTCTACGTATTGATTGAGTGCAATTTATTCAAAATTGAATTCCCATGCAAATTCCCCATTGGAAAATATTGCGTTCTTTGAAACGCCGTTCTGACTTGATTAGAAAACAATAAGGACTGATTTTCAGATATATGATTGTTTATCAGATTGAATCTGAATACTTACAAAAAAAACAAATATGGACTTTTATTTACCTCTTTTAACTTAGCCTACTCAAACATTACATTATTTTACGACACATCCAAGTTTATATTATGGTATTTTACCTCATCTAAAATCGCCCATATTCCCGAAGAGTGTTGATTTTTTTTCTAATGCGTGGGTGACATAAGTTTGTCTCTCACAAGAGGCTTGGTTTTCGCGAATCGACTATAATTAAGGCATCCCCTTACGGGTAAGATATCTATCAGAGATTGTGCGAAGACATGTTTTCATATTATATGCATGCCTGACAGCTAGTTATCAAATATATGAAACCACAGATTCGCACATCTCTGGGATATCCACGTGTGTTTCCTAGATGACGGATTACACAACTTCTATCTAGAGGTAATGTGAAAAAAAAACAAGTACAGTGTTTTATCCATAGCGTCCAAGTGCAAAAATATAGTTGCATACAACTAACTCATAAATATGTCCCATTACTCTAATGTCAGCGGATTAAGGTTTCGGTACATATTTATGACAGGATTAAATCGTTACATATATTTGCTTTTGATTGTATCTATGTAGGTAGAACTAGGGCGTATCTTTGCAAAATAATCAACGGAATTTTACAACAACAATAACCAAGTATTCAATTTAATGAAGTACACAAGTGTTCCAGTTTTAAGCGGATAATGAAGTGTGGTGGACGTCGTTACGATAGTTTTCCGGAAGGCGCTAACAGCGCTTACATAAAGAACCCATCTGCTGATGTCAGAGCAGATAACAAATTGCATCTGGTTCGGCTAACGAAAGTTGTAACTAAAAGGAAAGCCAATAGAAGTTACGCATTACTATTTGACCAGTATAATGTGTGTAATATGAAGTTTTCTCAACCTAAAATGTAATTAATGGAAATAACTAAATACATACATACACAATATAACTAGTGGCTCTTTGAGCGGTAGAACTTGCAAGCCTGTCTTTTTCTTAATATACTTATAAATATATTTAATTTCTTTTTAACTTCAAAAACAGAATCGATAAAAAAGCTATATATTTATTGAACCAGCTCACAAATTTTCACGGGAATCGCGTTAGAACTGCGACCAGTAGAGGAGAACCAAGTCATAAAATAATGATATTTAACCAATTAACCTCATATTAATAAAATAAATTCAGATTTGTACTTCGTAAGTACATCTGACTACTACAAGTGTCTACACTACATATATACAATACAAATATGCATTAAATTCGTACATCGCTTAACTGCCGGAAACCAATAAACCACAAAAAAATCAAGTTTCAAATAAACATAGAAAATACCTGTGATTTGCAAGATGCTCAAATTAGGGACACTCATGTTGCGCTGCCCACCGACTCACTGGCACTTCAGGAATCGGTTAAAATCGATCATGCGCTTATTAACACCCTTTTCTAAACAAATTAACACATTTCTAACGAGCCGTTTTCCATCAAGTTACACAATCAACCGGTTCCTATATAAAAGAGTTATGGTTTTTATGGTCACGTTCTAGATTTACTTTCACTCGTTTTTATGGTTATTGATGGTTTTCAATGGGCTTTTCGCGGCCGTTGCGTAAAGGTTAATAGACATTTACCATGGAAAACACATTTAAATAAGATATAAACCGGAGTAAGAGCGGAAAACTATAAAAAACTTTGTGATACTTTCCGGCCCAAGTTATTTTACGAGTCGTTAACACTGTAATAAACTTGTAAATCCACATAAACAAGCATTAATTCAACATCTGAATTGAAATTCGCCTCATAACAAACTACTAACTAGATTGAAAGCGGAACAACGAACTGATTCGTGAATTAATTTTTCTTTTAAAATTTGGATGGTCAATTCGTTTCCAC
Organism: Epinotia brunnichana; assembly: GCA_963854355.1. Lineage (NCBI taxonomy): Eukaryota > Metazoa > Arthropoda > Insecta > Lepidoptera > Tortricidae > Epinotia > Epinotia brunnichana. Next base: position 18,832,741 of record OY977936.1, on the reverse strand, counting down.
ATAATACCTACACTCAACTTTTTCACTTCATTTATTAAAAGCGTAACACATTTTTAAGAAGTTTAACACGACATTCCTCCAGAATTAAAAAAATAATTTTCTTCGCACACAAACACTACACTTATACCACATTTTCCATTCTGTTTTTCGTTTAAAAACATGCGTTCGCGCACCAGAGCTGTGCTGGAATGATTATCAGTTTTTTTATCAGAAACTAGTCACTTACGTATTGTGTATTAACGTCTACGATAGCGGGACTGTGATTCAGTATTGGAAACCGTTTTGTTGATGCGGTAATTTAGTTTTAGATTATGGTTTATTAATTTGGCATTTATTCCTCCAGTTTGAAGTATGTTACTGTGACATTAATGTGGTTTCTTGATGCTAATGAGGTTTTAATAACAAAAGCAGTAGAACTAGTAGAAGTGACAAATATGTTTTATCTCTTTCGATTTTCTGAATAGAGTGGGGCAAACTAGGCAGTTAGTGAGAAACTTACAAAATAGAAGAGGGAAGATGATAGGGCACCTCATATGACATGACAACTTCATACTTAACAGAATTGAAGTAAAGATAGAGGGGAAGCCAGGAAGAGGAAGACCTAGAACAAACTACATAGAGCAACTCAAAAAGAGAGTCAATGTTAGGACGTACCAAGATGTTCAAAGAGGTTTTGCGTGAGATCGGAGTCGATGGAGGGCCGACTTTGAGCTACACCGACAAGAGCTTAGCGCTTAAATAAGAGAAGAAGAAGGTTTTCTCTAGAGCGAGCAAGGTGGTTAATGACATATTGGATTCTTAGAAAAGAGCTCCTTTGCTTTTGCCATGGTACATAAGCTAAACATATAAATCCGTCGACGTGGAACTCGTTCATATCGTAGCTCCATTCAAATTTTTGCCCCCCATTTCACCTCCTTATGGGATGATTTCCAGGATAAAAACTACCGTATGTCCTTCCCAGGGTCTCAAACTATATTGATACCAAATTTCATCAAAATCGGTTCTGCGGTTTAAGCGTGAAGAGGTAATAGACATACAGATAGACACGCTTTCGAATTTATAATATTAGTATGGATATACTGTATTGATGGGAAATATACCTCAGTCGCCATTGCATAAAACACAAAACATTAATCCATGAATATAATATTAAAGAAGACATAAACATATTAATCGGGATACTATATATTGCTCGTACAGCTAGGTTTCTACATTCACGTTCCTTAACGTACGAATGACTTTTAAAATTAAGTAAAATATTTAGAGCTCGCCTTATCAGTAACTGTCATTCAATATGTTATTATTTGTAGGTACTTTGTACACATATTTTGACAGCGTAGATAGATCATTAGTTCATATTTAAATGATCACAGAGTCCATTTTGTCGTTGCATCTAAAGTTAGAATTAAGCGAGTGCTTCCTTCAAGAAACGAACTCAAAATTTCAATTGGAAGTCGTGTTTTTGTTGTATTAATTCCATGATTTGACTTGGCTAGTTTTTAAATACAAGATATCTGATATTTGGCTTTATGTTATACGTAAGTAGCTGTTTATATATTGTAAGATAATATCTTACACTTCGAAAAACTGGGCTTGCTAGTAAAAACTAGCCAAGTCAAGTCTTGAGCATCAATTTATCCTAAGTTATCTGCTTTGTGTAAATAATTCGAGTGTTCAAATTTAAGAAGTTATACTTTTATATTAGCAAACATTATTGTAGTAGAAATAATAAAAAAATGTTTGTTCATAAGAATACATTTTATTTATCTGCTGAACTTGGCACCCATTTAGATCTCAATTCTTTTGTCAGCGAAGTTGGCTCCCATTTTCACATTTAAGTTTTGGTGAGATTAATTAATTACGGGATTTATTTCAACAACAATAATTTACTTTCAAAACAAAGTTTTAACCGACTTCAATTCAGTACTCCGCCAAGCCACATGAACATTTCCACATTTTTTTTCCAATTTACCACATGAACTGATTTCCGAGAACAAATGCGTTGATTTTTAGACCAATAAACCAAATCGCTGTATATGGGCCGATAATATTTGAGGACTTCCGTCGATTCCTCAAAGATCTCAGAATTACCTTTAGCACTTCATTTTTGCTATTTCAACGGAATCATATCAGAATCAGTGACGTACTTTTATAGTTTGAAGTAGGTACATCATTGAGAAGTTCCACAAGCCATCTGTGTTCTTCATCATCACTTCCACCATCACCAAATTTATGATTTCCGGGTGTAAATACACGAGTTATAATAGAAAATACCGAAATTACTACACGCGTGCCTAATTTATTTGAGGAGTTCCCTCAATTCCTCAAGGTTCCCATCATCCAACTGGGGCTTGGGAAACAATGGGACCAATCTGGAAGCATATACTTTCAATTAAAAAAAGAATTGTACGAATCGGTTCATAAATGACGGAGTTCTGAGGTTACAAACATTAAAAAAAAAAATACATCCGAATTGAGAACCTCCTTCTTTTTTTGAAGTCGGTTAAAAAACTCATGCTTTTTAGGGTTCCGTACTCAAAGAGTAAAACGGGACCCTATTACTAAGACTTCGCTGTCCGTCCCTCCGTCCGTCCGTCCGTCCATCCGTTCGTCCGTCCGTCTGTCCGTCCGTCCGCCTGTCTGTCACCAGGCTGTATCTCAAGAACCGTGATAGCTAGAGAGTTGAAATTTTACAGATTATGTATTCCTGTTACCGCTATAACAAAAAATACTAAAAATAAAATAAAATATTTTTTTAAGGGGGGGCCCCATACAACAAACGTGATTTTTTTGCCGTTTTTATTGATAATGGTACGGAACCCTTCGTGCGCGAGTCCAACTCGTACTTGGCCGGTTTTTTTTAACATTACTGTTTAGTAGATTTTTAGATTTGAAGTTAAAGGGTAAGTCATAACATAAGTCATTTATTAATAATATTACAATTTTACTAATATTCTTAAATTTAATTTATATACTAGATATGTGAATAATAATTCTTATTGATGTAACTCATAAAAAGAGTGGGTGGGAAGCCACAATTTTAATTTTCTTAAAAAAGTTGAGTTAGGTAATACCCGCGCATTTTATATTCACGGGTAGTTTGTTAAAATATAGTTGACTTGGTCAGTCGAGTGGTTTTTGTGAGGAGCTGGTTCATGGACTTGTGCGGGTTATATTTTTGTGAAACCCAATATCACAATCTACCTTATTTCAAAGAACAAGTATAGTCACAAATGTCATACTTAATTATCATTACACTACCCGCGCGGCTTGGCCCTCGAATTACAAAGAACCCAGCTACGACAGGATATAATATTAATAAAATATGTCCATCCCGAAAATCCATTCTATAAACTGGTGAAAGAATTTTGATAATCGGATCAGTTGTTTCGGAGATCGCACCTACATACAAACATTTTTTTAAACATTTTTTATTTATTTATTTATTTTTAATAAGAACAGTGTTTTACATACGTAAAATTAAACATTGCCCCACAAAACTGTAGTGACAGTTTGACTGTGGGAGCGGCAGTCTCTAGGTAAGGCATTTATTAACAAAAAATATTTAGTTATTCATTAGTAACAGTAGTAGTAGTAAATAGTATAACTGCGTTTTAGATAAGTACATCTAGGTAATGCTTGATGGTAAACATATACCGTAGCCTATGGACGCCTGCGATGCCAGAAGAACCACAGGCGCGTTGCCGACCCTTTATTGTTTTGACAAAGATATAAACATACATTTTACAGACATAACCTCTTTATTATTGGTACAGATAGACTATATAATATTCTAACGCCACAGTTACTGGGTAACCGAACGATTTCCAGGACCGGTTACTCATATACCGTGCGAAATAAACCAGTGCTAAACAACACGGCACGATAGCCATCAATCATTATCGCTAGTGAATGACTTCAACATAGTCTTTACTTAATACAGAATCTATGGCACATACGCCCCTTTATCCCGGACAGTAGTAGATGTATGTATGACTCACATTGGTTATCGGTTTCTAGATTTCTGAGATCGGTGAATGAGTGTGTCATCACAGGTATGAAAAGGGCATTACGTAGCCTGTTAATTTTTGTAAACAATGCAATCAGCACGGCGAGTGCCGGAGAGATATACTATACTACTACTATGCGTCTAATTTTGATTAAATCCAAATGATTTTTCTAGTTTTTCAGTTGAAGAGAGAGGCATTTAGTATATATCTCGCTGCTGCCTACCCATAAATCTTTACGCCGATACTCGCGGTCGCGCATTAAAGCAGCCAAGAGCTCATATTTCTGGCTGAAGTGTGGTTATACGAGACTGTGTTCCTCTTGGCTCTAGTAAAGGTTTTATGGAATGTGGTGCTAAGTGCCTCTTTCAGCTTTAGACTTACTTACTTATTATACTTAGAATATTATAATAGCTTAGATAATCTACGCCACAATACGTGTATTATCATCACGTAGCACTGCCGGACACAGGCCACGGTCCCTATTATGCGAAATTCAATTTAATCTTGAGATCAGTCTGTCTTGCTCACTCTCTTAGATATGTGCTTACGCAAGAGAGACTATGACAAATGCGTTCGGACGAGTTACTTCCTCCATCCCAGAAATAAACGTCAAACTTACGACGATTCAACAGATTTCAATAGTAGGTCCGTACTTACGATAATCGACAGTTTCAAAAAACCGAATTTAACCCATTCAGTGCCAATCACGACACACATGCGTCAGAGCGCTACGATCGCTTTTCGCTACATATTAAGGATATTAACACTTCCACTGCCAGGAACCCGCCTAGCAAGCGCTCTGTTCGTAGGCGCTAGGCGGCTTGGCGTAGCGCTACGAGCGTACAGGATATTTTTCAGTAGGTGGGCATTAAAAAAAAACTTAAGTTCAGGATTGTGACGTCAATTAAGTAGGTATTCAGTTTGTATGAAAATTAAATTTTCCTTCTCAATTTATAAATGATATAGGCATAAACACGCTACATAACAAGTTACTTATCACATAATTTATATCCTTAATTGTCGTCACAGAACTGACAAGAGTGTTTTTAGGGTTCCGTACTGAAAGAGTAAAACGGGACCCTATTACTAAGACTCCGCTGTCCGTCCGTCCGTCCGTCTGTCTGTCACCAGGCTGGATCTCACTGATACCGTGATAGTTCCAGCTGAAATTTTCACAGATGATGTATTTCTGTTGCCGCTATAACAACAAATACTAAAAACATAGAATAAGATAGTTTTTATAGATAATGGTACGGAACCCTTCGTGCGCGAGTCCGACTCGCACTTGGCCGGTTTTTTTCCCAACTCACGCTGATTAGACTCGCCTCGCATCTTTTTGAAAATGGCCAGGCACGTTTGTGAATTGTGCTGGTCGATTTCTTACATATATTTTTAGGTAGATTTCATATTCATTTTGCATGCGAAAATGACAGTTGATTTGTTCTAACGCTCGTTCGAAAACTTAGTCAATGAATTGGTCCCAAGTAGCACAAACTGGACACAGAAGTTTATTTGGGCTTTTACGAATTGTCAGATGTTCTTGCGTGTATGTTGAATTAGGAGGTGAATATATTCCGTATTTTGCGACTTTATGGAGGGTGATTTAGAGTAAATTCGCAGGGTGATTTGGGCTTATTCAGGTATATTTACTCGTACGTTCGTAACGCATGTGTGTATGTTGCGTATGTTTAGAAAGGTGGAGATAGGTGACGAAACATTTCAGAAGTTGACTGAGACTATTTTATCTAATGTGCTTAATTGAGTGATTAGAAATTCCATGATATGGCAGAATAAGCTCCCAGCTCTGTTATACGGTAATAAACCTAATAAACAATGTAAATACTCGAAATATTATTGCTGAATTAAAAATGCCTTGAAAGTGAGAGCCTTTAAATAAATAAATAAATTAAACAGGTTTGTTGAAAATGCGATCCATTCGAATACAAATTAAGTACAGCACCACAGGGAACGCATGGGGTAAAATTCCCTATAGTTGCCACGATTATTTAATTGCCAGGCAATAGTAGTGAAAATCGTGGCAATGTTTGGTATTTCTGGTGTCTGTTTGATATGTATGATTTACGCTAAGTACCTCATTTTGTGTATCCCTTTACAACCGACTTGATACGATCGATCGTGCGAGTTTTTTTACATTGAATTGACAATCGTCAATTTTTTGACAATTGTTAATAAAGTTCTTTTTTGACTTGGCAAATCACTATTTCTCGGTTGTAAATGGGTATGCCGTAATATGCAAAGAGTTTTGTAAAAACGCATAAATTAGGTTTAATGTTGACTTAAAACATCGAATCTTGAAGTTTCAATATTTCTAAGGACTCTTAATAAGTACTGTTAAATATTGGATAAACTTAAGCTTATTTCTGAAGGCAACGCCATGAACACAACATCCGTAGAAGGCAGTCAGTGTCAGCAAAGCTTTATATTTAACGTTTTAAAACTCATATCAATAAAATAAAAAAAACCGGCCAAGTGCGAGTCGGACTCGCGCACGAAGGGTTCCGTACCATTATCTATAAAAAACTATTTTATTCTGTGTTTTTAGTATTTGTTGTTATAGCGGCAACAAAAATACATCATCTGTAAAAATTTCAGCTGGATCATATCACGGTATCAGTGAGATACAGCCTGGTGACAGACAGGCGGACGGACGGACGGACGGACGGACGGACGGACAGCGGAGTCTTAGTAATAGGGCCCCGTTTTACTCTTTGAGTACGGAACCCTAATAAAAATTACTACTTACACGCGGAATTCCATTAAGTATGTCATAGTAGCTTTAGCCCGCGACTTCGTACGCGTGTAAATGACACTTAGGCTAGTTATATTTTATTCTGATATTTAAAGCTATAGTCTAGATACTACTGGAAAGTTGCACGAAGATCCGGAATAATAATCAAACACCCTAATAGTTTCGCCTACATATAACATTATTAGGATACACATAGTATAGTCGACTTCATAAATATTTATACAATCCCAAAGGTTCAAAATTATCTGAGCATCAACCTAATGCCCTTAACAATAAAGTCATGTTTCACATATTTTTTCGAACTGATTCATATTTAAAGTAGTTCTCAGCATCTTGGTAAGTTAATCTACCCTATATTTACAGTAGTATTTACTTGTCATCGTATTTTAAACTGGCTAGTTGCATTAATACTGCTTTAACAGTAAACTATTGCCGTGACGAACAGTAAAAAGGTGCAAAGTGGCACTCAGAATTCAATTTCGCATAGAGAGTGCGTAAAGCACGTCATAAAAACATATTCACGTGAAAACAAGGCATTTGTTGCACCGGACGGGGAGAGGACAGGGTGCCGCCTTGCAATAAGCGGAGCGGGTAGCGATATTGTTGCACGTTCTGTTTAGAGATCCATTTCTTTCATACCTAATAGCTGTACCCGTGAATGGTACAGTCGCCATCACATACATCGGAGCAAACAAGCACGTCACAAACATCGGAACACACCTCTATTTTCAAGGCATTAGGGTGCATGTGCCGATATTTTTGAACACCTATAGTGTACCTATGTATGTGATGGCGACTGTACTTGGAACTCGTTAATCGCATTCATATAAAATCTTCCACCCCCCGTTTCACTCTTTCAGAAGATGATTTATCTAACTAACATTGTAAAGAGGAAAAGTCTGTGAGATTGTAGGTTTGTAAGTTTTTATGTTTTGGATAAATATTTACATATGAAGTAAAAGATGTAGGCGTGAAATAGTAATTAGTATTAGTTCTTTCGAATACACAGGAGACAAAGGATATTAATACCTAAATCTTGTGCCAAGTGCAATAACTAGTACTTAGTAATTTCTCGGGTTAAAATACCATAGGTTCATGAAGAAAAGGTGACAACCCGTCTAGTTAATGCTAGTGGTCTACAGCCTTACTAACTCCTCATACAAATTCATGTTCAACATAGGAGGTATAGCCCATAAACCATGGCGTTGGGACATTTTTACGAGACCCCGGGACTAGTTCTCTCCGAGATCTTGATTTTATGTTCTGTTTAAAATTCTACTACTTAGGAGATGAAATGTTTAGTGGTGGCATTATATTTAGAGACGCGATTATTTTTGTCACAAATCGTTAATTAAGACTAGATTACGAGTATATCATGAGTTTTGTTAAAAATGGTCGTACCTACATCAACGGAAATCAAAGTGTAATTTTTTGGATTAAAGTAATTTATTAACTATATATTCTGATATTAAATAGCTAAAGTATTAGGATATCCTACTGCATATGCACTTAAGTCTTTTACTTTCTGTAAATTAAAATATTACAAATATATAATTCAAAGAAGTTTAATCGTCATATAAAACAGTATTTTATACATATAGATTGCTTTCGACCAAGCTTCAGCCTACTCAATTCTTATCTAACTCATAAAGATAATAACTTCCTACTGTCATCAAAGTTTAAAACTTTCATTTATATTTATAAAGTTTCTGCTTTCTGCACTAAGGCATAATTTAAACGCCATAAAGATGCCTTAAAACAGAGGAAAGTGACGGCGACGCACGAGTTTATGGCTAACTTATACCAACTTAAAGAGACAGTTTATTGGCACTAGAACCTTTACACATGGCACTTTCGCATATTTTTACCGGAAATAGGCAAAAGGAGAGGTGCTTCAAGACAGAGTAGCCATTGTGCATTTTATCTACGTTGACACAATCTATATTGGCCATCGGCCAATGATGATCGCATTTATCGCGGTGAAGCAACGAAGCATCTGTCACTCGCGCTTTACATAATTAAGGTGACATATCGATTGGATTTACGTGTTTCTGTTGAATTGTATTAGCTAGGATCGCAGTACAGACAAACCTTTGTTCAAATAAGACAACATAAATGAGGTGCCCGTTGGATGCGGGTGGCGCAGGACCGTTCATTGTGGCACTTTTTCGGGGAGGCATATGTCCAGCAGCGGACGTATTTTAGATGATATGATGATGATGATGAGATGAGGCCTCAAGTATCTCTACTTCGACACGTTTGTCCTTTTCCCCGGTCCCCTATTCGTTGGAAAATTTAGCAGGCTAAGTAAATAAAAATGTAATAAGTTTTCTCTTGATAGTATTATGTAATTTGGTTTCAAGTCCCTGCGCGAGTCGGTTGGTCGGTGTCATCGCTCTTTCTCATAAGATATCACTTTTATATTCTAGAGCCACGATTCCATTTGCCTTAATTAACAGAAATTGACATCGATAAGACATCGCTTTTGTTCCATGCCTGTTGTGCTGATTTTGTCACCTCGAATCGGGCGTTACTTGGTAAGCGGTACAAAAAGTTCATAAATAGTTCTTAACTTATGTTTTTACATCATCATCATATATTTAAGAGCCAGGCTTTTGTCGGTGGAGCAATTTCCATTCGTATCTATTCTCAGCTTTCTTCTTGACATCTTGATACGACATGCTGTCTACTTTTTCCTTGCTGATTTGGTCCGTAAAAGATCTTCCTGGTTTCCCTCTCTGTTTGTACTGTAATTTATTTATTGTTTAGCTATGAATAGGTTAAGGCGGACGCTCTATGTGTTGTTTAATTTGCCTCGACTTGTTAAAATTAACAGAACCAAACCGGACCGTGCCGCATTATGTAAAATGAGTCAATCTTGCCTCTACTATACCTTAGACCTCACACCAGTCACACCTTCGCTGTCATCGGTAAATCAAGCTAACTATTGCTAATGGTCGATGACGCGGCTATAATTCATTGTGATATTACAATGCTGTAACGTCGAATTAGCATCTGCCCACGTGCTCATCCCACCTGAACACCGCCAGTTTACTCTTGCAAAATTTGTACTACATGTGTCATTCATCATAGCAGTGTCTGAAAGAGTCATAGTAGGGTTCTAGACTTCTATACTGGCAGCAACGCGATACATATTTTTCATAATTGCGCAGTATATCATATCCAGAGGGCCTACCGCGAAAGGCATTCGAAGTTTCCCCTCTCTGTCATACTTACGAGTTCGTACGTAAGTGCGACAGAGAGGGAAAACTTCGAATGCCGTTCGCGGTAGGCCCTCAGTATGGCATTGTTCGCACAGGACGCTACGGAAACTTTAGAGGCGCGTCAAAGTCTCCAGGACGCACGACTCTCTATACAAACGTAGTTTGGTTCTCATTTTAAAACTGCATACTGGCGTATTTTTTTACGGGATATTTACATTAATGTTTAAGCGTCTTTGTTACGAAGACCCTTATTGTAAAATACTGGATCAAAAAGCAAAATCACATCGTTGTTCACTTAAAAATGTTATGTTCTGGATACTGTATACTGATATATGTTGCTTTATGTGAATATGAAGTCGTGCATCATAGTAAAAACTTATTTTTAATACAGTTGCTCAAAAAGTGGTACTTTTTGTGGCTGCGTAGCGTACGAGAAGCTCAATTTCTCGAACTAGTGCTTTTTACTTTTTAGTTCCAAACTATACTTTCGAAACGCAGTAATTTTATATTAGATTTTTTACTTGGAAATTATGAAATTAAAATAGTACATTTTACAACTAGTGTGAAAAGAATGTCTTTTTACCACTAGTACCGAGGTATCTTGCCACGAGCTGAAAGCGAGTGGCAAGACTCGGTACGAGTGGTAAAAGACATTTCACACGTGTTGTAAACGACGTTTTTTAATACAATTGCGAAAAAATAATAAATTAATATATCATTGCGATAAAATATGCTTGCTTCGAAGTAATTTTTGAACGAACCCATACTTTACAAATGACACTGACAGTGACAACATAATATTGGAATCAGCGCCATCGGCCTCGAGTTGAGAAACTAAATTGACAGTACTCATAAGGATAATATTTAGCTTGCCACAAGCGAATGCAGATAATTATCATACTGAAACGACATTAATTAGAACCTTTAACATTATCAAAACAGAAGTACAAGACATTACAGTATCAACAAACAGAAACAGATCATGCAACAAGAGTTTTAGTGCCAAATTTGTGATCTGCGACATGTGACCAAGGATACGTTTACAACTAAAATATCATGAATTGTTTGAATATTTGAAGACTATCAAGGATAATTAGAGGTAAAAGAAACATTAAATCACATTATTAGTTATGTTTAAGGTTATTTTTTTAACAAGAAGCTGGTGAAATCTATAAATGTTACTAAATTATTAACATTTTGCAGGTCCCTAACAAATTGGCGGAAGGATAATATTCACTCAAAGCGGCTCCTAGGAAGTCAACCAGTCAATTACTATGTACCTACAACTGCTGCTCAAGTGCCACGTTGATGACCATGTTTAGAAGAAATGATGATTATGTTTAACATTACGAAAAGAGAACTATATCAAATGAGGTCTAAGAAGAATTACTTGCTTTTGTGATTAAATGAGAATTAAAAAAATATATATTTGTATTAAAACAAGGTTGATATCAGAAATATTTTATTTTCAGTAATAATTATAGTTAATGGTACAATTAGTGCAGTTCATAGTTATGTTGTGAGTTCTTCCATGTAAATTAAGTGTCTGACTAGTCAGGCATGGTGTATTTTCAGGTTCCTGCTGTTGTGATAATTCCTGTGGGTCAAAGTTAGAGGGGCTATGTGTAATCCAAGTGTTGTTGGCACGTGACGGTCCTGGTTGGTTAACAGGGCTGGGTGTAACCAAAGTGTTGTTAGCATGTGACGGTCCTGGTTGAGGTTCAGTATTAACAGGTACATTAAGACCAGATTGGATTGTGGATGACGAAAATTCTGTGGACTCTTGCGACTTTACATTAATTGATTTTGCAATTTGTTTTCCAATTTTTAATTTGTTATCAATGGAGTTTTCTATGTATCCTTCTGCTACATTACTTGACCGCCAACCTCCATGCCTCTTCAAAGTTGTTATGTCTGCTCCTGAGTCGGCAAGTAATGTAGCAGAGGTTCTCCTAAATGCATGTCCGGTGTAAAGATTTGCATCAGGCAAATTTAAGTACTGAGCGATATCTCTCGGCATATTCCCAAACTTGTTTAAGCCTATTACCTGGGCAGTGCACCTTCCTCTTTGAAAATTCTGAAAGAAACGGTCACTTTTGCCCTTAGAAGACCGCAGACTCTGATATTTCTTGACTATTTCTGCAAATGGGCCGTCAATAGTGAAGGACCTGGGAATTTTATTTTTTGTATTTGGTATTTTGACAAGAAGTATGTCCCCATGTGTTTCTATATCTTTTATTGATACATTTGTGAGCTCTTCGCGTCTGCATGCGCCACAGACTCCAAATATAAGAGCAACCTATGAACAAAGTTACATATTTATCATATATTGTAAGACAATTGTTTATTTCATTCTATTTTTTTAACTTCCTACTTTATTTTTAGAGTTAATTTACTTAAATTGTGTACATATTTTATTAGATTTATATTTAAGTTTATACCTTTGTAGCTAGATGTTGCTGATCTGGAGCTTCATTAATAAACGTCTCAATTTGTTCAGCTGTTAGTACCTTCGATTTTTTACTCTGAAATCCTGCACTTTGCCTTTTTAAGAAAGCAGTCAATCTGGTGTAAGTTTTTATATCTATGTCATGTTTTAACTTTATAACAGCTTTCAACATAGAATATTTTGACCATAATGTTGATGGCCGATAGGTTTCAGACAGCTCTTGAAAATAGGCCATCAAAACAGTCTCTGAAAAAGACTTTGCGTTATGTAAGGTTTTCCACTCGATAAATTTTACATAGGCGGCATTATATTGGTTTTTAGATTTTTCTGGAATAACACAGTCATTGGCAATTGCTGCTCTAGCACGAATGTCTGGTGGTGTCATATCAATGTTTGAATCACTCATTTCCATATTTTTTTATAACTTCTCGTACCAAATTATATATTTATATGCGTTAATGTGTTTAAATAATGTTAGAAGTTATTTCAAAAGGGCGGGCTCTGATTTGCTTTTAAACTTTTTTTTCTAGGCATATGCTTGTATCATTCAGCCAAATCAAAGAACGATTTTTAGGAAAGTAAATATTTCATACATAGATACCTAAGACAGAGTAGGCTATAAAATGCAAATTCTTAATATTTTTTCGTCATTTATATATTAATGAATACTTTAAATAAATACTCCTAGTATTCGCAAGCGTTTTTAATTTCATAATTTCCAAGTAAAAAATCTAATATAAAATTACTGCGTTTCGAAAGTATAGTTTGGAACTAAAAAGTAAAAAGCACTAGTTCGAGAAATTGACCTTCTCGAACGCTACGCAGCCACAAAAAGTACCACTTTTTGAGCAACTGTATTAAAAACGCTTACGAATACTAGGAGTATTTATTTTTGATCGCGTTAGTATGAAAGTCATTTTTGAAGCTGAAAATGTACGCATCTGTAGGTAGACCGCTTAAGGCCTCTCACAGACTGGCGCGGCCTGGCCGCGGCGGACAATAGGAAACTTGTCATTAGCTTTTAAATTTACTATGGTCCGCCACCGCAGGCCGCACCAGTGTGATGCAGGCTTAACTCATTCCTCGCTTGCGCAGCGCGCGGGTGCAGGGGTATGACGATAACGGGGTGCGGGCGCCGGGGTTTGCCTTCCGCACGTCGCCCGCAGCCCGTTATACTCATACCCCTGCACCCGCGCGCCGCGCAGGCGAGGACCGAGTTAAACGGTCCACCTATAGGTACCAGGAGCGCATACGCAAGCAGAAGTTTCGATGCAGCCACTAACAGTTGAGATCGAGGTACAATACTCGTAATATAAATTTATTTAAAGAATTCATTAATATATAAATGACGAATATTAATTTATTATTTTTTCGCAATTGTATTAAAAAACGTCGTTTACAACACGTGTGAAATGTCTTTTACCACTCGTACCGAGTCTTGCCACTCGCTTTCAGCTCGTGGCAAGATACCTCGGTACTAGTGGTAAAAAGACATTCTTTTCACACTAGTTGTAAAATGTACTATTATCTACCAGTATTGCCTGCTAAAATGTATCTACAGCATGCACAAGTGGTGGACGTTAAAATAATGCGGAATGAAAAGGTGCTCAATCGGCACAGAGATGTATATATATTTACCTATAATTATCTATCTCAAACAATTTATGTGTACACACAGACATCAACATTACAGTATTAAAACGTAAGGTCTCATAATATATTGAGAAACGAGGCGTCGCGCGGCGCGGACTAGGTATATTAACTAATTTACCACCAAGAATCGCTACGCGTCGTAGCTGATCCCGTGGTTTTCCTCGTATGTAGAGGAAAGCGACTAAGGCGTGGGCGCCCGCTAGGCGGGTCTCTATCAGTGAGAGAAGTATTATATTTATACTAAGCAATGTGTGAATTTCGTGAATCCACACCGTGTGATGGTGTGGCTAATCGCTTACGCTTGGGTAAATCTCCGGCGGTTGGAAACGCTCGGTTCTAACGCCGGTATTGCTACGAGTATACGTTTTTAACAAAGGTTAATTCTAATCATCATTTATTTTGGCAATATTTGAATGATGAAAAAGACGCAAAAACAACAACAGATATTATTTATAATGATCTAACATTCGCTCAGACTACAGACTTAAGAGTCCCCAAGAGGCTCGACACAAGTCGGCTCCCCATACAAACGTAGTATAGAAAAAAAATTGAGAGGAAAGATGTTTAGTATGAAAAGATTCTTCTGCCTTTATTTTTTTTCTGTTATAATTCGAGCAACAGAAACTATGTATATTTCAGGAACTCATAGTGTATACAAAGTTTCATATAAATCCAGAACATACGACATTTTATGTGAACAACGATGTGATTTTGCTTTTTGATCCAGTATTTTACAATAAGGGTCTTCGTAACAAAGACGCTTAAACATTAATGTAAATATCCCGTAAAAAAATACGCCAGTATGCCGTTTTAAAATGTAAATTGCCCGTAAAAAAATTACCTTAGTTATTCTTTCCAGTCTTGAAAGTGATCTTTATCTAACTTGTGACAAAATGAGAATAGAGCAATTTTGATAAGATTAATTTTGGCCAGGAGTTATTACGAGTTTCGGACAAGGGAACGCGCACAAGACTTTTTTTTAAATAAAATATAGATTTTGATTTTAAATAGCTTAATAAGGTGGCAGCTTCAATCTTTGTTCATAACAATAAACATAAACCAACACAACAACAATACACTGGCCAATTATAGGAATGAAAGTGTCAAACATTGGAACATTTAACATACCGGTGTGTTAAAATGCAGCAGCGTCTATCATTATTATTAACTACAATATTATAATTATTAGCTACAATATTTTACTTAACAAATACCTTCTTCTTCTTCTTTCTTTTAATAATCTAAACAAACACTTTCAAACGCTTTGCATCAAGAGGTTTCGGAAGCTAAGCTATGCCATAGCCCGATTTCTCGGTTTGTGGTGAAAATTTTCCGTAATCCCAGATATATGTGCGAAGCGGAAAATGAGTTGAATCGAAACTCAAGATTAATTACAACCCGCAATATTTTATTTTACTTTAAAGTTTTTAATACCTCTGAATACGTCCTTTAGCAAACGATTAAGAGTCAACACTACAATCTCAAGATGAGTAATATCACTTTGTATATGTATCGTAAAATCTCACCAATATTGTTAGAGCCGTTATCAAGAATAGCAATTTACTAACAAACATATAAATAAATATAAAAACCGGCCAAGTGCGAGTCGGAATCGCGCACGAAGGGTTCCGTACCATTAGCTATAAAAATATTTATTTTATTCTGTTTGTAGTATTTGTTGTTATAGTTATATAAAATTTCAACTGGAACTATCACGGTATCAGTGAGATACAGCCTGGTGACAGACAGACATAGAGACAGACGGACAGCGGAGTCTTAGTAATAGGGTCCCATTTTACTCTTTGAGTACGGAACCCTAAAAATTAAGGTCATTTAACGATCGATACCAAATGGGTGTTTAAACTTTTTATATTCAAACTCAAACTCAAAATATTCTTTATGCCTAGTACAAGCACTTTCGAATCTGATGAATGAATATGATTTAAAAGCAAGACTGGAATTGATTATTCGTTATTTGAAGTAAGTATCTAAGCTACATCTTTTCCCCGACCACATTATTGACATTGCTGCTGTATAGAACGCCCATAACGGGTATGATATAGAATTAAGGCGTTACCCGCTACCTCTCGTGACTTAAGAGTTATCAAGCTGCAAGGTAAATATGTTACGTTTAGTTTTGTTTGTGTATTAACGCAATCACACTTACGAAACTCACTTAGAGCGAAACGTGAGGTTGTGTGTTCAGCGCATTCTTCAGTTTTTATAAGAGCTATTGTTATTTCTTGCAAGTGCTGTGTTTTTCTTGTTGTTTTAAACATCGTATGGAGTCGCTTAAACTTTTAGCCTCACGTGATGTCGCTGCCCCAATATTATAGGCTTCTATGTTGCACTTTTATCAACTTGAAATTTGAAGTTTGTCAGGGTGAAACTAGGTCTAAATTGAAGTACCCCGAAAATGTAACATAGAACCCTATGATATTGGGGCAGCGATGTCTTGATATTTATGTTAGTAACAGCGGCGTAACTATACTATTGCCTTGATCACACGTACCGAGCAAACGGGCGAGCCAGTGCTCTCGGCCAAGTACTCGGTGCGTATAAACAGTCACTCGCTGTTATACGCACCGAGTACTCGGCCGAGAGCACTGGCTCGCCCGTTTGCTCGGTACGTGTGATCAAGGCATATACGGGGCCCGTGGCGAAATCATATCATTCTAGCCCTTCTTCAATGTTATAGGTAGGTTCCTCGTGTGCTCACGGCTTTTCTGGCCGCGGGGCCCCTCGGCCGGGGGGCCCGTGGCATTTAGCCCGCTCTGCCACGCTAAGGTTAAATTAAAGCTAACCACTGGGCTGTTATTCTTTACGCGCTCATGAGCCTCATCCCACCCGTCACGCTTAACCGAAGTAGACCTCTACCTACGCTTAGTTACTAGGAATGGCGGCGTCATTCATGATCGTTGAGGTGAGCTTAAAACAAGTTAAAGAATAGCGGGGCCGGTTAGACCACATGCTGTTGAATGAGATATGTTTTACTAGAACATGTTTTGAATACTTCATTGCTAGTATTGCTATACCCACCCCCAGGAGGAACTATGTCTTGTATTTGAGGGTAATTTATGTTAATCCAAGACTTGGATTAAAAAATAATAAATAACGATCTAAAGATTGGATGAATTGTATCGCTGACCCCCCGATTATAATAGGGATGAGTTTGGAAGGTACTGATTAGTGGTTTAAGAAGGTAAGTGTAACGTGGTTGTACATGTACGCCTGTCTCATTAAGGATTAGGGATTGTCCACCCTTTGCGGGCAAACGCCTCTTAGCTTATCCCAGTCAATGACGTGAAGGCCTTTTACAGTGCGCGACTTAATCATATGAAAGTAAAAAAACTAACTAACTAACTAACTAACTTAATGCATTTTTTTTGTTAGTCTGTTGGAGTGTCCCTCTTCTGGGCAAAGGACTCCCCCTGTTTTCCAACTCGTCTCTGTCCCCCGCAATCCTTGGCCAATCACCTGAAAACGCGTCCAAGTCATCCCGCCATCTCTGCCTAGGCCTGCCTCATTCTGCCGTATTGTAATTTAATTACTTTCAAATCAAATCAAATCAAATCAAATCGTTTATTTGTTCAACATAGGTGCATGACGGTACATGAGGGTCTTATAATTTAATTTTTGTATCACTATGCTGGGCCATTTGGCATACAAATTGGTGAGTAATGAATGGAGAGGCTCCATTAATTACAGTCTGACAAAAAGTCACTTATTTTGTAGTACGCTTTTTCTACTAAAATGTTAAATAACTTCTTCTTAAACTCGACCATACTTTCTATACTAACAATATCGTTAGGAATTTTGTTATAGATTTTTGGCGCCATTCCGAGTATACTTTTTTGAAATAAAGCTGTTTTTGAGGACATTCCGTTTATTTTATTCCTAAGTCGTTTACTCTTAAAACTATTAAACAGGTAACGATTCGATTTTGTAAAAATTGCAATTTCAAATATATACAAGCATGGCAGTGTTAATATTCTTAATTTCTGAAAATATGGTTTACAGGAGTCGAGTTGACGTATGCCACATAACGAGCGAATGCATCTCTTCTGCGCTTTAAACGCTATTTCTCTGTCAACTGAGTTTGCCCAGAATATGATGCCGTACCTTAGAGTTGATGTTACATAAGCTTGGTAGGCTGTTAAGACTACTGATTCATTGACAATTTTTCTTAAATTATAAAGTACATATGAGAATTTATTCAATTTCTTACATATAATGTCAATTTGATTTCTCCATGTCAGCTTATTATCTACACTTAAACCTAAAAACTTTGTCATGTCAGTTTCATCAATGTGTTGTCCCTTGTAAGATATGTTAAGAGTGTGTGCAATATTTAGTCTTTGTTTAAATGTCATGATTTTAGTTTTCTCCAAATTTATTTTTAAATTATTAGATGTAAGCCAATTTATTACTATCCCTAATGTCCTTTAAAAAGGGGTTTATGTTATCCTAAGAATTAGTTAACATAGGGCCGTCGCAGCAGGTCTATTTCTTCCATACATCTACATCACCTCATCACACATCATTTTCATTCATATTGTCACTCACGCAGCTTCCGTCTTTACCCGGCCTGCCTCTTCTATTACCTAAAATCTTCCACATTTATTAACCTTCCACATATTCCTCCGCAGTTAGCTTTTTACATTTCAACCTTGGGGTACTAGTTCTAGGTTTCCTCTCATATACTCGTTCATAAGCCAATCTATTCTAGTCACGCCACTCATCCAGCTCAAAATTCTCATCTCCATAACATGCACTTTCGTTTCATCCCTCACCTTTGCTGCCCAACATTCTGAACCATGCATATTTTACAATAATATCTATCAACCCTAAAAATAAATGCAGGTAATGCTGCACAAATGATTTTAGGAAGGAGTATGATGTCAGCTAATAAAGAACAGCCGCGTTCTTAAATTATGATGACGATGTGAAAGGACAATAATAGATTGTGTCTCACGGGAGCAAAATGACATATTTACGGCCAGGGCGGTACTCCTGAGTGAAGCGAAACACAAGTACCAACAAGTAGAATCTTGAGCGTAACATTTACGCCCAAGACGGAAATAATTTTGCACACACACACCTTCTACAAAGAAAAATGTAATCCCTCATATAAGGGCAACAATGACTCTTTTCTGAAAAGCAGATGTGAAAAAAAATATTTCTGCATCTTCTCATCGTGAGAACTGTGTCTCATAAAACAGTAACTGATCCGGAAAAATGCTGAAACGCATAGACAATTTTATTTCATCTTTACATTGCCGTGGCTACACTGAAAATTATACCAAGAAGACACCATCGCATAATGTAAAAGCCTCAGGCCCCGAGGGTAGCAGCCTCTCTGCAAACAAAATGTTTACCGAAGCGGACGGCTTTGTCTTGGTCCCAGCTTATTTGTTCAAAAGTGGACAAGAGGTGCGCTTGTTCAGGCTTTGTCCTGTGGTGAACAGTAACATTCATTATCATTACCATGGGGATATATTCGAAGTTACTTTAATTTTTGCTTAACCATCACGGACCTCGTTAAATCTGGCTGGATTATGCCTAAAGTAGAACTGCTTCAGGCACGCGATTTTTTCGCACAAAAGTCTCAATAAAACATTAGCTAGAGGAAGGTCATGAAAAATACGAGATTTTAGCAAGCTTTTTTGTGCCTACTTTTAATTGTGAATTTTTTTGTCATTGAATAATTGCTTAAATTTTTCTCACATTTAATTTGCAAATACATATGTTATTGTTATGCAATTTGCATATTTTTTGAATAATCTCCTAGCTTTATGTAAAAACGTGACCCTGTTTTCGAATGACTGGGTTGCCATCGAATTCGCCTTTGCTGCCAAATTTGCCAAATTTACCCCAAATGATTTTGCGCTTTTTTGAGCATGCCCGTTTTGTGGTTGTATCTATGTAAATTTGCTTTGATATTTTCTATTCTATGAAACATTTTACCTGATGGAGGTGCGATCCCCTTCAGCAGTGTTTGCAAATTCGGGTAAATCATATATTGTTCCGAGCCGACAATATTTTTTGTTCATAGGTTTTGACTTTTTTTCTTTCTTAATATTTATTATGAATAATTTATATAAAAAAATTGGACAGTAAATGTAATAAAAGCATTTAACGTGCACTATGTACATAGAGTTATGTATGGAATATATATTAAAAATAAACTCAGGTTAAAAAAGTTACATTTGGTTAAAATATTAATTCTTAAATTATTTATCCATTTTTGTGGACACCTATGTTATATAGGTATGTAAAGTTATTTATGCAGATAAACATACATAAAATCATTGATCAATAGAATTAAGAATGTATGTGCATCCAACAGTGGACACTAGGACAGATCTGATATTATATCAGAATCTGCCGATTTATAATTTAAATGGTTTGATATATCACAATTCACACGGAACGCAAAGAGGTACAATATATTCCCAAAGCTATCACCTTAATCTTTGTTGAAAGTACAATAATGATATGAGGCGCAATTATGATTCTCACCATTGTGTCTCTTCTCACGGAAGTGCATTAGTGGACGGCGCCTTAGTTTGATATAGTACGAGATAAATGGTACCAGTGAAATTCGAACGAATTTCTATTTCAGTTGTTTTATTATTGCAATGCAATGCATGTTTGCATTGCGCGCTCGACTCTTTCACTCGAAAACTGTCAAAAACGATGAAATGCGATTTCAAAATAGTAATAGAAACTTTAAAAGTGAGTGGTATTGTCCACTCGTATTCACTTTATATCGGTACAATCGTATAACTCGTATTTAATTTTGGAGCGCTCGAATGTCAAAAACCGGCCCCCTGATCCCATATCTAACTCAAGTGATGGTTTCATTGGTAAATAGGTGAACGAACCCTTCGCATTTCCTTTTTAGTACTTAATAGTATTCTTTGTTGTTGAATTTTTTGTAACTGCAACAGCGTCAAATATGAATACTTTTAAGATTTATTTTTAACTTAATGATATTTTAAATTCTCACATATGTATTCGTTAGCCACTCCTACACAAGACGTACCTGAAACAAAAATAACAAATATATAAATAAAACATTTTTTTCAGGTTGGAGTTTGTCAGATGTTAGGAGCACAAGAATATATTTATGATTTTTTTTTCATACATTATATAGCAGTTTTCCTTATTTGAATGTCATATAAAGTGATGAAAAAATGAAAGTCGTGCTACCGAAATGAAAACGACTTCTTATCGAGAACAAGTAGTAAGCAAACAGTGGTTCATGCATCGTCCCCAAAACAATGGGGCAATGACAAATGCACAGTGGGCTCAATTCATCTTGGTGAGAGATTTGTCAAATTTTGTCCGTAATCCCATCAGTCCGTTGACAAGCCCACCGGGCGAGACGTACTTATCATATGTATGAATACTTATTGTGGCTTTTATTGATCGATTTGAAACTATTTATTATAGATTTTTCGATTTGCACAGAAGTAGGTACACTTAACGCGTTACATAAAAGAAAGATAACGATCCACGCTGCTCATATTGTAGCTAATTATTTGAGGGGTTTCGTCTTGTATTTCCATATCGTTCTTAATCAGTTGTTTGTTAATATCTAAAGTCTTGATTTTACGAACGACTATGCTAACATAATTAAATAATGGATGTAGGTATAGAGTTACCTAAGTGGCACGAGCATAACGATAAATAATAAATGTGTACTAATATCCCGCCAAGTGACGAGAAATCTTGCTGTTTTTAAATATAAGTATAATCTATATTAATATTATAAAGAGGTAAAGTTTGTTGGGCTGTTGCTTTGTATGTTAGTATACAGAGGGTAATCGCCGGAACTAATAATCCGATTTAAAAAATCTTTCTCCTGTATGTAGAATGGACTTTCACGATGGACATAGTTTGCATTAATACTTTTTCATCACACTTGCTCATAAATGGTGTTATTCCATGCCTGTATACAGAAGGACAATGGCCTAAATTGTTCCCGCGGGAATAATGGTATTTTACAGCTCCCAAGGAAAGTAATGAGCTTGTGTGTGATCTGATTGGTTAAGCAAATCTAGACGGCCGCGCGCTACACGAATTCTGCTCTGTGATTGATTGTAAACTATTGCGCTGCAAGAATACTGCTCTGTGATTGGTTGAAATATTGAAGCTGCGCGCTCCACTCGCACTGATCTGGAAGTGTAGTTTCGTCAATATTTGATTGGTGCGCTTGTATGAAACATAGATTTTTTTGTCTTTTGTAGTTATTTATTTCCTCGCAAATGTGATGAAGAATATTGCAAACTCGAGTCATCAAAAGCCCTCCGCCTACGGCGTCGGGCTACTGATAGACTGTCGTTTGCAATATTCCTCATACGCCCCTTGTTAAACAATGTACTATTATCCTACGGCTCCGACTGCGTTCTTTATTATACGCGGGCAGAGCAGCGCGGGCAGCTAGTTTTATGATAATGAGTAAAACTAACAGAAGAATGCGTGAAAGTGTGTTTGCTCTATTTGTACGCGAATCTGTGTTCTTACGGCCGTTGAGTCGTGTTTGACAAGTCGCTGACACGCTGTGCAGAGAGAGGGGAGTACCTATTGGGTTGAAGTATTTATCCCTGGCGAGAACTAAACGAGCAACTGTCATTTAATAAAGTTTGTCGTATCTACTTAACCTTAATGGGCATTAAATTCAGGATACTACGTATAAGAAAAATGTTTCGAATGATTGACGTTCCTTATGTAAAGTAAGTAATACATAATAAAGAATGCATTAAGTTAGGCGACATCTTATCTTATCTTATCTTACACAATGTTGCAGCTGGATGTACCAAAGACGTGTAATACAGAAAAATAAATAGGGGCATTTGTTATATTTGTACATGCATTGAAGTTAAGTTATTATAAAGAAGCGATAGGCTTTTAAAACTATATACAGTGTTCCTGTAGGTATATCAAAAAAATCTAGACTTATGTACCTATATTTATTTGTTTTACATCACATGAGCGACACAGGTTTCAAAAAAATCATTACGGACAAAGATAATGCCTAATACTCCTATTTTGTAACTGGAAATCGTGAGTAAATAAATAAGTAATACGGCACACCATAATATCATAATTACATCTCGTGTATAATAACATTAATAAAGCAATATCTTCTCAATCGTCACACATTATTTCAATATCACGCAAGATTACTCGTAGGCAGTGCAATCCATCACCCACGCGTATACTAAACTATATCATTATAAGACTTGTATAACAATGTTGCATAAAAACAGTGAAACCAATAGGTTAGGCTATGTTTAATTCATGGCGAATACATTCCCCATAGGCCGAGAAGGCTCTATGTTGTTATCTTTTTATATGAACGTAGGACATTACGGATACAGTAATGCGCATATATGCGTGTCTCATTGTATTCAAATGTAGCAAACTTTCCCCAATTACAATGATGCAGTTAGTGCTTTCGCGAGCAAAGCCTGGGTGAGCACTAGTGGGTGAGCTTTCGAAACGTCAATAGAAATTTATTAAGGACTTTTGACAACTCTCTTCGGCATACTCACTGATTATCAGCGATGAATTGTGCTTGCCAACTATGAGTGTGTAGTTTTAAACTCTAGATAAAACACAATAAACGGTAAGGTATTTGTTTACTATTCCTGAGCTTACTGTTCTGTTTCCTGTACATAGTTGCCAAAAAAATATAATATCTTAATATAAACTTTGTGATCATAAAAAAATAATTTCGGCATTCAGTCATGTCATGACACCCATAATAAAGTGTTTTTTGAATGATTTGGGCATTATTAAATACCATTTGTATTTTTTACGCTGAGTTTTTACGTTAACTAACAATAAACTACCGTTCTGTGTCCTATAGTTGCCAAAATATTATAATATCCTAATATAACCTGTGCGATGATAAACAAATAGTTTTGGCATTCAGTCATGCCATGACACCCATAAAAAAGTCTTTATTGAATGATTTTGGCATTATTAAATACCATTTGTATCTTTTACGCTGAGTTCTTACGTTAACTAACAATAAACTACCGTTATGTGTCCTATAGTTGCCAAAAATGTATTATATCTTAATATAACCTGTGCGATCATAAACAAATAGTTTTGGCATTCAGTCATGCCATGACACCCATAAAAAAGTATTTATTGAATGATTTTGGCATTATTAAATACCATTTGTATTTTTACGCTGAGTTTTTACGTTAACTAACTATAAATTATTTATATAGGTACACATAACACGATATTATATACAGTAATGGCCAGATAATTAAGAACACGACTTTTTTCCCATACAGTTGCATACAAATATGATTTTTTTTTAATTTGATGATAATTTAAAATGTGTTGACTTTAAAAAATACAGACGATCGAATATTGTTCCTAATTACATTCATACATTGTTACTAATTACAGTATGAACGTGTAAAAACTGGCCATTTGACCATCCGTATTTTTTTAAGCACAACTTTTACAGAACTTTTATATAAACTAAATTAAATCTTATTTATACACAGATACCTCCATATACTCAGAAATAAAATTGGCCAAACACATTATAAATTATCATCAAATTTGAAAAGTAATATTTGTATGCAACTGTATGGTGGATAAATCATGTTCTTAATTATCTGGCCATGACTGTATATAAGACTTGCATCACGTTGATATAATGCCTAGTCGTAAATAAAGCGACCTAGTCTAACGTATCAATCTTTGAACAAACAATGAATTTTCCGTATTAAAATTAAATATACTTACAAAAAACGTCGACGGCTATTGAATGGGACTTGAAACGAAACTTGATTCAAAGTATAATTCCCTTATTATCTTTAATTGTTCAGAAAAAAGCTCAATGGTACAAACGGGGCTTGATCAAAATGCTGCATTATTAACTTTTTGTCATGAATTGCAACGCGAAGACCCACTGTGCTGTGTTTAAATGTCTTCGAACAATGGGTGAATTTAAAGTGTTCAATGAAAATAATTAACTACCCTTTTTTACGGAGTTTGCTGTTCGGAGACACAGGACAATGTTTAAAGATATTTCGTCCTCGAGTGATTTAAAATGATCTAAGATCGTAAAAACGTTACCTTTTATCTATAATTGTCTTTGAACTGAAGCTAGGTTTTTATAATATGAAATAGGTAAGTATAGAAAGAAATATATAAATACAAAATATATACGCATTATACAAAAACCCCAACCTAGAGTGTCGCCTGCAGCGGAGCGGGGCATTTTTTTTTTGACGGAGTGGAAATGCGCTTACGCATCCCCCCAGCCAGGAAGCTATAATGGGGGGTATGTGGGACTCACACCATCCAGCCATTTCTATTTAAAGAGAAGGGGGAGGGAGTCTACCCACTAAAATCACTCCGGCGTTTCCGTCCCTGCCGTTAAAGGGAGCGCCATGGGATCGCGAACATGTCACTACGACGCCCCCCGAGCGGAGCGGGGCCTAAGCGAAGGCACCGGAAAAATATACTTAGGTATTATTAATTGCGTACATTTTTAGTTAGGTACTGAAAGATACAATGAAGAAGGTACCGGGCCCAAAAAAGGAGGACAAAGAAGTTAAATCCAGAGTAAAATAAAAATTATTCAGTCTAATTTACGAATCAAAGCTGACCAGAGATCGGCCATCTATGTTGGGTTTTAAAAAACGTAACTTAAATATAGCGCAGGAAACACATTTTCATTGTAGGTACATCAACATGTATCAGCGGTAATGTAATGTCAGATTAGAAGCACTGGGAACAGTAAGAGTGCAGGTTATATGATGGCGACCTCAATTCCTTGTATGGAGGGTACTAAAAGAAAATAGCCTTTGTCGTACCGTACCTCCGAATAGTAGACAGATTATACTAGAGCACGCTTGACACGCTGTCCTGGCAACTTGTGTCTAGGAAATAAGACCTAAAATTGCATACATATTTGCAGGCTTGGTCATACTGTGCAGGTTATCAGAGACCACCAAGTGTCTAGTGGCATAGATGAAATAGTGTGTTTTTATCAAGATTTACTACTGACTGAAGTTACTAATGGCATTCTACC
Source organism: Epinotia brunnichana (assembly GCA_963854355.1). Taxonomy (NCBI): domain Eukaryota; kingdom Metazoa; phylum Arthropoda; class Insecta; order Lepidoptera; family Tortricidae; genus Epinotia; species Epinotia brunnichana. The sequence continues at coordinate 18,806,559 of OY977936.1, read as the reverse complement.
TACAAAGGTGCAATAGCGGTAGAAGTAGAGCTGGTACAGTATATTGCAAGATTAAACTTAATGGACATGATACTAAAATATAATGGAAGTAAGTATTTTAATTATAAACGATGACCAGGACTTGCCTAACTCTTATTTATGACGAAATAAAAATTAACCAGACGTTTCAATTAAGTTAAAAACCATAAATTACACTAATAGCTTGTCATTAGAATTAACGATAGATCGTGCTAAATCCTCGATGGATTGCCTGCCTTATACAGAACTGAGGGGCCTCAAAGTGTATCTAATTGACATAAGTCCAGCTTACCGGTTAATACATTGACCGGGTTGGGGGTCATTAGGCAATCCAGATATATAAGTGGTTACTGGGATATGTGAAGCGAAAGCCTGGCCGCAATTCGATTCAATTTGTTTCGTGTCTCTGTCATTCTAAATTTGAAAGACATGCCGGGGATGTTGTTTGAATTTCGAATTGAACTCAAATACAAAGTTTTTAAATTTATGTAATTCGACGCCTTTTGCAACTTGTTCCTCAGGATGCGTATGACGAGATGATGCTTGGTAAACATGTGTGAAAGACAAAGACATATGGTATAAGCGAATAAGAAGGAAGTTAAATTATAACGGAATAGTTTGATGATTCGACAAAAATATTAAACAGTTCTTGACGCGATGGTCGAGTCGAGGGTCCAGCTGAATGATTTCGGAGGACGCCCCTAGGTCATCATAGGCTAAGAGTTGGGAATACCTACATACCTAAGAAGTATGCTAGGAATACGAGTACATATAGGTACCTATCATCAGAGCTATAAATCCCCGTTTCATCAAGAATCGACCAGCCTCGACATAAGCACTTATCGACATCTCTGTTCCATCATCAGGCAGCCCCATTCCCAACCAGCATAGTGCGCATGTCCGTGGAAATATACAATGTCGCCGGCCAGATGAAAGAGATTTATAATTGATCCGTTAATTTATTTGATTGCTGCGTGTGCGCCACTTTCGCGAGTTGTCGCAACTGTGATGGCTCCTTCACATTCCCGTGATTCCGCAAGGCTCGAAACGTGTAAAGGATATATTTAGTAGATATGTTTCCTAACCGTTCCTCTTAGGTACCTAATCGTAAATTACGTCCGTAAAACATGTTTGTATTGGAAGTTTGACAGTATTATTGACACTTGCCGGCGCCATATTTAACGTTAATCAGTTAGTACAATATAGTAAATCGGGTGTTCTGGTGTTGCTCTATGTATTATTAGCAGTTATAGGTGTTTAGTTATCATATGACAAGATATAAGGGAAAATAATATTTACGTATTTTTGCAACTTTTTGCGTGAAAAGCGCTTTCATATCAACCTAGAATTCGCAGTCAGTTGCCTCGATTGGATAATTATGAATAGGTTCAAACAGTTTGACGAGTTACAGCGGGCGGTTACACAGACAAACTCCCATTAAAACCCTCAATTCTCGTATGAAAAATTGGTTGATTTTGATTTTTGATTTTGGTTGTCTATAAAGTCGGTTTACGGACGATAATTTTACGTGATAACGTCATAAAGCCGAACGCTCGGCTCAGGCGGAACGGGACAATGAGCCATATTTTTTCGTGCGTGCTGCAGGTGTTCATCGATTTATAAGACGTTGTCACGTCAAAAATTACAAGGTTTTAAAACCAACTATGTAGCAGTGGCGTAGCGCCCATACAAGCCGATTCCCACCGGCCTTTAGTTTATACTCTAAACTCTTTATAACTTTTTTTGTTCCGGGTTGCCCATCGAAACTTTTCACGCGCCGCCACTGCTATATGTGTAGCTAAAATGTTAGATAATTATATGAGTATCCAGCACGGCTGTTATTGAGGGCTGTGTTTATGTGAACCTTTTTTTAGTTCCCCATGAATAACTGTGCTCCTTATAATAAATCCCATTGTAATAAGCTTTCTTAAAACAACAAACAGTTACCGTAAAAATTGAATGAGCATCGCAAATGTTTCATTCAGGTAGTCCGTTGCAGTAATAACATTCATTATTATCGTCGGCGAAAACGTCTCCTAAAGACCAATAAAATACAATAAAGGCAGGTCTCAGGTTCCATCGCAATGCATCAATGAGCCGTTTTTCGGATGCATTTTATGGTACTGTTTCAGAAGACGGATTATTTTACGTTTTAAGATCCATTAAGCGACGTCTAAACGATTACTTGGACACTACAAAAAATCCACCGAGAGATAAATGGAAAACTAAATGGGCTAGCTCGTTTTTTTTCTGAGCAAGGTTTTTTACGAGAGTAAATTGAGTATAGTAGTATATAGTTACTTTATGCTTAGTGTAGTCTCTGTCTTTATTGTATCATTATAGAGATAACTGTAATATAAACATATATGTGTAGCATTACATTCTGAGCAGATTCTTCAGTTAGAACTTACTATGTACTTCCTTTTTCATGAATCAATAGCACAAAATAAGGTAGCGTTAAAAATTCACTAAAAATGTTCAGCTACCGTACGGGAAAGCAACTTCGTGCTTGACATACCTATTTTAATGTCCAGTAAAGAGTTCTTTTTCTCATAACGGTGCAAAGGGCTGATTTCCACACAAGCGGGATACTTCACTCATCAATATTCCCGGTGTACCGGATTTCGGGGCAAACGCATTGAATTGAATGCGGACGCGATTTCTTAACCTACTACCACTACTACCTCCGGCTACCACGCCGCGGTTTTTATGCGAACATATCTTATTTATTTATGGTAGGTACCTAAATATTCAACAGTATCGTTGCAGGACGTGGACCTGCGAGTGACTTTTTGTATTTAATTCCGTTACCTTAATTCGATGTCCATATTATACATAAACAGTAGATAGGTAAATATTTACATACCTAGTAACTTCCTCAGTATTTTTTTTCGGTTTGCCTGTAAATCGCTTTCTCCACTCAATTGCTCAAATGTAAGTTTGAAGAAATATCATAGGCATAGTTACCTGCTTTTCTAATCTCTTTGTTTTGTTGTTATGTCCCATTTTATGTACAACAAAGAATTTACATACATTGAAAACAGCTACGTTGAATAAACATTGAAACTTGAATGGACGTTGTTACTTTATAAACCGTTCCTAAGCTAAACGTAATAATTTAATGAAGATGAACTAAAAAAATCTAACAGAACGTATAGCTCATTATTATTAAAACCTACACGGTCTAATTTACAACCTTATCCTCAAACACGATTTTCATCAAACTCTCTCGAAAATTAAATGAAGATTAGTGGCAACCCTGTGCAGAATGTACAAAATGACTGTCACGAAAAAAGAAAATGATTCGAAGGCTTCTGAATGGCGGACAAAAAAGCCGAGCCGTTTCAGACATTAACTGAATGAAAATATATTAATATGTTTGTTTGGTCATTGACCCGGGACAATGGTGCATTATTGCTACATTAAGATTCGTATCGCGGATATGATTAATACACTTTATGGTAAATGTGGGTAAATTCGCCTGTTATTACTGTAAAAGTATAAAACAGGTATTTGATTAATACATGCTTAGTCGTACAATGTGACACGCATCAACCTAACCTAACGTTGTACCTATACCATGTAAATGTATAGTAACGCAAAACAAATGAAGTGCATCTAGCACTTTCCGTCAAGTTTTCCCGAAGAAAAGTTGCACCTCTAGGGGACTCTGATGCACACGTCTTAAAACCTTCGATTAATCTAAAGCCAACATAAACCTGCGAAAAACTAACGAAGAGTATAGGCTCATACAAAAACTATTGTTTTCTGAGTTAGTTCAAGGTATAGCAAGTACGGTGCATGTATTTATTAATGTATTGAAGTTCCTGTAATTAAATTCCAATTACCTACAGCAAGTCTGATGAAGGACACAGAAAAACCTGTCACATGTCAATGAACAATATGAACGCTGTCATTTAATATTGAACGTTCGTCTCAAATATCACCGGTATCGATATTTTTTGCCCAATCGATTAATATTAATTGTTTCTTTATGGAAAATCGATTACGAGTGAATCTTGCGCATCGATCTGAGCCGCCGCTTCAATGGAGCTCATACATGATAATGTTAACGATTTAATTTACTTTTATTGCTTTTTTAGCTACTAAGGATGCCGAGTGTCTATAGGTATGTTGACGTGTAAACCAAGCTTTAGCAATGCAAGTGACTTGATTCTTTTCATTTTGAAATAAATTATCAGTAGCAATTGTTAACGAAATTACATATTGAAGGAAAAACATTAAAAATTCCTCACCGCGAGCTGGTCTTGGTGAACCAGCGACCTTCTATACCGGGTCATAATTTAATCCCACCAAAACATTACATGTAAAGTGACTGCCAAGACTCCCTAGCTCATATAGCTTTCAGCGTTAAAAAGATATCAGATCATTAGGAGCGCCAAGCTTCCTACTCCACACGGCGTATCCTACCACTACCAGCCACGCTCTAAAAATTCTACATCTTGGCTAAAAAGTATAGCTTTGTTGGGCACATCCCGGTCGCCGCATAAACTCTCGCGCTGAATGAGGATATAAGCGACATTAATAAGCGACGGGTCTATACTTTTTAGCCAAGATATTGAATTTTTAGAGTGTGGCTGGTAGTGGTAGGATACGCCGTGTAGAGTAGGAAGCTTGGCGCTCCTAATGATCTGATATCTTTTTAACGCTGAAAGCTATATGAGCTAGGGAGTCTTGGCAGTCACTTTTAATGTTTTTGGTGGGATCTCATTCCTTTTTGTAAAGTAATTTCTAAAGAGGTGTACCTATAGGAAAACCCATACAAACTTCCATCCCCTAATTTAAAGAGTAGGGGGGGGGGGGGGGTGATTTACTAAAAATCCTGAAATACGTATTTTATTATTTATAATAAGGAATCTATTTCAATTTTCAGACCTCTAGCATCAAAATTTGCGGAAGTCTCATACAAAATTGCATCCCCTAGTTTAAGGGGTTGGGGGGTAAAAGTTCAAATTTTTAGAATTTTTTTGTTGGTTGTGTACTAATACTAGCTTACATACCAAATTTCAGCTTTCTAATAGGACTTCAGGAAGTAGTTTTTGATGAAGAGGTTTTGATGATCAACGTGAGTGAGTCAGTGACGAAATCGGCATTTTTTAGATATCAATAAAATCTAAAGTATAAGAGCTATGCAATTGAAACTTTATATGTTTAATAAGTTCACTATTGACAACATATCCCGAGAATTTTGTTTATCTGGTATAAACCAAATACAAGTTATGAGGGTTCAAAAAAACGACGAAGCGCTTCGAGAAAAGGTAGGTAGTGCCCTGCCCTTGCGCTTCGCTTGGCTCGTCTTGGCGGTAGTGACCGTGCCCCCAGATCAGAAATTCGATTCTCTTGGCATGAACAAAGTCGTATCGCAGATACTGGTTTTAGTAATCATTGACGAAACAAAAGACGAATTGAAGTGATGCTAGGTGCCAGGAGTCAGGGCAATAGCCGTAATTCGATAGCTCACATTTTGAAGAAGTATTATATTCTGATTTCGCAAAATTGTTAAGTACTGAATTTGGATTGTAACGAGCTTGGGTTATCGAAATATGACTGTTGAGGTTGCTACCTATTCGTTTTATATGTATACTTTTTATAACTCTGTTGTCTTTGCGTTTGTCTACTATCGGTTGTGTTTTGTTCTAGTTTTTAGTATTGTCAATATATTTACAACAAGTAAGCTGCTTTGTTTGGATTTCTCGCTCTAGCTATCGATTCCTTTACATGAATGATCATTCGAGCCGGATCCAAACAAAGCAGCTTACATACTTGTGGTACCTAAATAATGACTTAGGGATAAAAGTCGCTACTGTGACCAATATGGCCAAGACTCCTGACACGTAGTATTATATTACTTTCATATAAGTAGGTCCCTACTTTGTCATGATTTTGAATAGTAAACTTCGCGTCATACAGTGCGTCGCCCGGTGTGCATAAATGATGCCTAATTAATTAGATAACATGCCACTTGACGAAAAAAACTTAAGGATTCCCAGACTATAACACACCGAACCGCGTTTTTTTAACTGACATCTTTTTGTCATTCTAACCGAGCGGCGAGCATACATCACGTAATTTATGTAAAAGAGATTTATTTTATATGAATAGCTATTAAAATATTTGTAGATCAGCGGTCGAGGTGTTCTTGGAAATAGGGATGTGGAAGCTCCATACAGAAACTGTCGATAGGTGGCCGGCTGCTGCATAAAGCTTGTGATAAATATCGTACAACTCAATATCGAATTCAGTTAGACAACACTAAAACTTTTATTTTGAATAATCTCGACTCATACTCGTACTAAGTTTCTATGCTACCATTCATCCATATAGTCCACAAGGTAAATATATATAAAATTAAGTCCTGCGGTACGAACGTCTACACCATTTATATGTTATAAAAGTTTAGGTTAGAATGAATATTTTATGAAACACGAACGCACGGCCAGTTGCTACAACTTCATTAGAGTGCCGCGACCCGCGACTATTAAGAAGAGAAGAGAAAGTAAAGCACCTAGTATGCGCTGTGTGTTAATTAGTAATTATTTGTATAAAATTATAGGGATTTAAAAACGTGCACAGTGAGAGAGTGCAATGCAATCAGCTTCCTCAACTAAACCCTTTTAAGAAACCGCCTGTGACACGGATAGCAGTATCGATATCGATAATTATTAAGTGAATACTCAAACACTACTGAAAGGGTTTGCCGGAATAGGCAGCTCCAGTATTTATTGATTTAATCCTCTTAGGTGCACCAGGACATCGTCTGCGTCGATCTTTATGATTTGTGACTTATACAGAGTGTTTCGTTAAGTATGTTATACACACTTTTAGTATACATGTGTATCCTGATTTTGAACTAAAAGGCAATACTGTAATTAAGTTATTTGAATTAAATTAACTTTCTTTAAAGAATTGTAGTAGCAAAACAGCCCTAATGTGCACTCATTTTGCGTGTTTACTTCTTCTCTGAGACAAACTCGTGTTCTTTACTTTTATAAAAATATATATGTTGGTACTACTTTGTAGGTGTAGGTACTTGTAATACGCAAGATCTTAACTTCAGGTTTATTTACAAATAAATATAATACCGTCTACCGTCAATATAATATCATAGTTATATCGGGTATTTTCTAGCGAACTTATAATTTCCAGCGGAAAAATAGCTGAGTAAATGTATCCCTGAAATCGTATAACATAGAACAATAAAAATCAAACAATTGATTTAGTACACAGATTCAAGTAAAAAACATTTATTTGATTGAAATAAACGTAATATTCTGTTTCTTTTCGCCACAAAGCTTCTAGGATTTGGCATAATCAAAATTGTTTTGTCTAGTAGGTAAAGGGTCTTTCAAGAACAACGAAATTGTTTTGATTACGTCGCTTTATATTTTTGACACTGATTAACGATGACACCTTTTTGCTTTGGCAAATATTTAAATAATGAATTTCATATAGTGATGTTCTGGTACAGTACAATCGATACCCATCATCACTGATTGCTAGTATTTAGTGCACGTCGGATTCATTCTCCCCTGTGGATTATAAATGGGCACATTCGGGATCCATCGCCAAATTAACAGTTGGCCTTCATTTGTTTGTACATAAGTAGAATGTTAAACATAAAATTAACATCATGTTGGGATAACTGCAGGTTTTATAGAACAGTAATTCGTTATTACCTTTTCCTTCCTTGAACAGGTAACAAGATTGCTATTTTGATAAGATAATTAATTGTCTGAACTGAAACAAAATAAAATAGTAATGAATAAGACCAATTTCTTATGTATTATCAAATACAAAAAAAAACAAAGATAATTATTTTCAATTTTGTTCCATTGCGCTGTATAATATAAAATTGCATACAACTAATGAATCTAATGATGCAGGCAATCTCGATGACTCAATGCATATCGGTCGGGTAAAAACAGCCTGTATTTAAATCATCCATTGTAAATGATACTCACCAAGGCTTAAGGAAATTTTGATGAAATAAAAATATGTGAGTAGCTCTATGAAAAGTATTTGTCGTCGAGTAAGCCGCTTTTGTGTAGCCTTCAAACCGAATCAAACGAAATAAATCTTTGTGAGATGGGAATACAGCAGGAATTTGAATGTGGGATTCATATTGTCTTCTGAGCCAGTAACTTTTTTATGTGGGTATTTATGTTTTTAATCTTATACGCAACGATTGTAAGGGTGCGATTATCGTTATTTATTCGAGTTAAAGTTGCTTAGCCAGTTTTTATAGAGATTCGACAGAACGTTTTATGATTTAGTCCTGTGCTAACTGTTGAGTATTTCATGGTTTTAGATACGTACCACTCCCTGATGATTTGAGAATTTAACCAATAAGCATTTGATGAATGATGAAGCTCGATGGGGCTCGAGTTTTTATTATCTACTATAGGTCATTTGTCATTGTTTTCAATAAGAAATACACCCCAGAGCAACGAAAGCGGCAAAAGTTATTATACGATGTCTAAACAAAGTGTACTTACTCATTTAATTTGCTTTTGAGTGGGCATAGTTCATTAAGAAATTTTTTCGTCAGTCCTTTGCTCGCATTATTGTCTAAGTTCTTGCAGATTTGGATCGCCTTTCCCAGTAATTTTGTAGTTGTCCTGGACTTGTAAAAAAACCTGCACATGCCATGCCAGTTTGCCGGTACATTGAAAATAATGCGATCAGGGGACTGTGGCCAGTGGAACGCTCGTAGAATCACCCATTTACGGAGTAGGACGGAGTAAGGCACTTATTTTTAGGGTTCCGTAGCCCAATGGCAAAAAACGGAACCCTTATAGATTCGTCATATCTGTCTGTCCGTATGTCACAGCCACTTTTTTCCGAAACTATAAGAGCAATACTGTTGAAACTTGGTAATTAGATGTATTCTGTGAACCGCATTAATATTTTCACACAAAAATCGAAAAAAAAAACATTAAGTTTTAGGGGTTCCTCCATACACAGAACTGAAACCCAAAAACTTTTTTTTCATCAAACCCATACGTGTGGGGTATATAGGGATAGGTCTTCAAAAATGATATTGAATTTTCTAATATCATTTTTTTCTGAACGGAATAGTTTACGCGAGAGACTTCCAAAGTGGTAAAATGTGTGTCCCCCCCCCCCTGCAACTTCTAAAATAAGAGAATGATAAAACTAAAAAAAAAATATGATGTACATTACCATCCAAACTTCCACCAAAAATTGGTTTGAACGAGATCTAGTAGGTAAGTAGTTTTTTTTAATACGTCATAAATCGTAAGCCGCAATTTATTTTACGGAACCCTTCATGTGCGAGTCCGACTCGCACTTGGCCGCTTTTGAACAGTCAATAATTCACCAAACCGGCATGATAAGATGTCTAGATGTTTACCTGTAACAAAAAAAACATAAGTTTTATTTGAATTTAAACTTTCAAGAGACATGTTGGAATAATGCTACAAATCAAGTGACACCGCCGCGAGAACACTCACCCTGATGAAGAACTCCCGAAGGTTTCGAAACATGTCGCCCATAGTGACATTTAATACGTGAGTATATTTGTAGCATACATACATACATATAATCACGCCTCTTTCCCAGAGATCCCAGATCACGAATCTCCATTTGCTACGATCCTGACAAACCACTTTCGCTTCACTCACTTTCATAACATTTCTCATACATGCTCGTCGGTTTAGGGTACTTTTGACCTGGCCTTTTGTAAGATTTCTCCAATTTGATCGGAGAAAGTTCGCCTAGGTCTTCCCCTTCCAACTTGCCCTTCCACTCTTTTTATATACACTCTCTTCGTCCATCCATCCTCTCTACATGCCCAAACCACCTTAACATACCCTCTCAATGTTCGTGACTAACTATATCTCCATCCATTCCACACTTATTTCTTATCACACTGTTTCTGACTCTATCACTCAATTTCACTCCACACATACTTCTCAACGCTCTCATTTGTAGCATTATAACTATTATAAGTATTATTACCTAATTTGCTAGCTGCTAAATGCTAGCTGACAGTTAAAAGCCATGTTCTACAGTGGCTGCAAATTAGGTATAACCTCGTATATAGTTCTTGAACAAAGTGAGATTAAATGAGTGCAAATAAGATGTGAGTGAAATCTCCCTTATTCATAAGTCATAAGATTCATAACACGTTATGAACAAACTTCTGTTAACTAAAATATATTTTGTTCCTTTCACAATACACAAATATCAGCGACAGATCTAGAGTTAGAGACAAATTGTGTATTTTAGCTAAAGTCGGTTTGATGAACGTTTATGAATAAAGCCATATATGTAATATCTTTTTAGTATATTTAGGTCTGTGACCACGATGCGCCCCAAGAACCAAATAGTAGACGTAGCTGGGAAGGTGGCTAAGTCGAAGTGGGACTGGGCTCGCCATGTCAGCCGCATGCCGAGCGAGCTAGCTTTGGGCCAAGATTGCAACTGACTGCCAGCTCGACAGCTCACAACGGAGATCGATCGCGAGACGAGCTAGGCTCCTTTTTAAAGAATTGACCAGAAACTGCTGCTCAGGGAGGCGAAGTCTGAAAATGGGGGGGAGGCCTTTGCCCAGCTGTGGGGGGCACACATAATAATAATAGGTCTGTGACAAAGTACAAAAATTACCTGACGCCAGGGTAACCTGACTGTATAATGATTATGCTAAGAACGTGTGAAAGGATTTTTAATCACCATCATCTCCATTTAAAATTCCATTGAGAAGACAAAAAGTATTAAGTCATTATAGATCATTATAAAATTAACCCATTCATCAAACACAAAACACCATAATTTCATCTTTTCTATTGGAGTCCCTTTCATTCTATCTACCCTCACAATTGCTATCCTATTACGGAGATATTATCTTTTTTTGAGTAAATAAAGGCTTTGTTTGCTTGAGAACATCCTTAACCACCCCGACGTGTAGATAAAAATGATGGAGGTGCTGGGTTAAAGAAATAATTTAAAATGTGGGGTCAAAATTGAATTCAATCCCAAACATTCGTTACAAATACTTGGGTCTGGGGCCCATTTCATTCCAACTAGTAGGTATTAGTATTACAAACGGAATTCTCTTTATTGTAAAAGAAGTTATTGTACAAGGACTAACTTTACTTAACTTGTAATACAAGTTACACGTTATTTAAAATACTGTTTTATCCGGGTCTAACGCGATATTTATTTACCTTTTTTTAAAATGAACGGGTAGTGGACTTATTTCGGGTGTAGGTACAGTCGCCATCACATACATCGGAGCAAACAAGCACGTCACAAATATCGGAACACACCTCTATTTTCAAGGCATTAGGGTGCATGTGCCGATATTTTTGAACACCTATAGTGTACCTATACCTACCTATAGTGTATGTGATGGCGACTGTACCCTCCATGTTTTTATAGACGTTTGGAGGGTAGTGAAATATTGTAAACCCATATCTCTGTAGACAACTTGCTGGGACGACATGCGACCATGACCGGTGCCACCCGTGTCGAAACGTCAGAAATAAAGGTAAATAAATATCGCGTTAGACCCGGTATAACAGTATTTTAAATATGTGTACAAAGCGCGAGAGCTTAAAGTGTTATAATATAAGTTACACGTTGTTATGAAATTGCAACCTTTGGCCAATATAACGAAGCTAAAAGATACAATTTTACAAGTCTAACTAGCAACACTTAGGCGCTTGACAAATAACGACAGACCAGTGCTGCCAGTTTAGAAATTGTAACTTGTAGTGAAATGGGCCCCTCACTTGTTGCTAATTAGGCAGTTAGAACCAAGCATGAAAAGTCGATAACAAGACTGTGGCAGTTTGAGTGTAAATATTTAGTAAATAAGTAGCGATAAGTAATAAATAACAGCTACTTGTGATGTGATGGGATAAGGGCAAGGAAATGATGATGACTTGTGATGTGACCTCCTTATCAAATCCTTAACCTTAAGGCGACGTGAGCTCCAAAAACTGATTTTTAAAAAATCGTAGCTCTTGTTTGGATTATAATACGGCTGCCTTAAATTTAATTAGCAATCTTGAGGCCTTTTTCGAGGGAAATCAGCTATTCGAATCCTGAGTTTTTGACTTTCGCTCAATAGAAAAAAAATCACGAACATAGGTCTAAAATACACTTAAAAAAATCATAACAAATTATGCACAACAGCTAAACATATTAAAATTGGTTCTAAAAATCGACAATGTCATGTTTGAGGGAAATCAGCTATTACTTTTTTATTTATTGAAACGCACAAATAATTAAAATTAAAAAACATGATATCCGCGCTTCCAAACACGCACTTCCATCCTCCATCTCGCTCACGCTTATGCTCAGTGAGAGGGAGAGAAGACCACGAACCTACGTCCCCTTAACGGTTATGAATAGAATATTAACGAACGGTGTTCAGTTTCATACCTTCACAACCGAAAGGTAAAAATCCTTTAGCCTAACAACAGCATATTGTTATGGAACCATTGTAACACAGCCTATTGTGAAGTTTGTCTGTGGCAGCGTTTATTTAATTTTCAACCCTTATTTAATTTCCTGCCTTTTATTAACTTTTTTAGTAGTGTCATGTTTCTGTTTGTCATTTGACTTAATGGGTGTTATCACAGCTTTGTGGTTATTAAAGTTAAACAGGCGTTTTTGAGTGCAAATTTATATTCTGAGGTGACCTGCATACTACTCGCTATTCGTATCCTAGTGACGAATGGGGAAAATAAACCCTCTACTTTGCTGGCCTTTTCTTCCAACCTTATTACGTGCCTTATTGATAAAGAAATATTTATAATATAACACACATCGACACGTCATCTCTTTTAACTGCTACATATATACAAGTTTCTTTACGATTTGTAGATACTGGAAAACATAGTGAAAAAGCAATTAACTCACGTAGAAGTAAACTTTCTCTCGTTCTCAAACTCACTCAAAGGGGTTAACGAATGCAGATCGTTGTACCTACTTGACATCTAACGATCGGATGTCATCAGTCAAGTGTCGACACGCGGAGAATGCATTCGGGCTGATCGCGATATGAGTGGGGCACGCCGACAAATTATTTTAATTCTGGGATGTAGTAATTGCTTTGATGAGCGTACACTGCACACGTACCCGTACGGTCGGCCTCACAAGGGACTTGGAGGTCCCGTGGCGCTTTAACGTCATGTTTAAACTGCCATACGAAGTTGTTAAACAGCTGAAAGTGACAAGGTACCAAGGTGTTCAGCTACTTACCTATGAGTTTGCCTGCACACTGCTTTAATCGATACTTGGTGCATATCCATAGATTCACGCCTTTATTCCCAAAAGGGATGGGCAGAGCACATGAAACTTATGTTCCAGTGCCACTTTTAGCATACTTGGTGCATATGGCAACTGTTATTTCAGTTGGTACAATTTACCCGCACCATTCGATACCTGCAGACTCAAAGGGCATAACAGTCATTACAACAACAGGCTGTTACGCCCTTTGAGTCTGCAGCTATCGATATGTTGATTAAAATCGTGTATTTAAAGTTTTAACTTTAACAAGATATTTTGTTAAGTACGAGTAGTTGAAGTTCCAAACTGGCAAAACGGCTAAATGGTTACACGATACATAAAGATCGCTCGATTGTTTTCGTTCATCGATCATTTTCGCACCAGCATAAATTGTCTGAATATATTAAGTATGTGAGATTTAATAAAAACAAAACGCGATCATCATGCTAGCGCAGCATGTCACTATCTTATCGGCGATAGTCAATCTATTGCGCATATTTTTCTTAATACATATAATAGCTGTATACTGTGAGCTGTAGAAATTGCGAGCCAGTCTTTTTTCCATATTTTTTTTAATTTCTAAAATGTGACTTAATAATAAAAATCAATATAATGAGCAGGCTCGTGCCTGCTCACTAAATTAAATTTCACGAGAATTGGTTGAGAAAAATGGGACACCGGACATACGAACGATTTTCAACCCAAGCTGAAGCATACTTTGTTCGCTTCGCTCGCTCGTTCGACCAAAAGCAGCAAAGGATCCAGTGCCCTTCAGTGTACGCATACCGTTAAATTGCATTATCTGGCATCTTTCATTTAATGTTTTCTTCAGAGATACTGTTTATTGATGGACATTACGGCTATTCGGGCCACGCGCTTATCAAAGTAAATAAATTAAAGATTAATCTTCATTGGCGCAACGAAACGTTTAAACGGAGATTGTGTTATGGAGAAAGATGCGATATAAAATACTTGCATCTTAAAATAAACACATTTTTATTTAGGCCCGCTTTTGTGAGATAATTGGTTATATAAAAGGTGGATTTTGTTTAGACGGAACGTAAGATACAAGTCGATTACCAATCTGCAGTATTTAGAACTATGCTTCTAGGTAAGTGTTTCTACTGGAGCGATAATACATAAATTCTTATTGTACGAGCGAGCGTAGCGATCGAAGTTCTTCGTTTCGGCCTGGGCAAAAATTATTTCGTGTGTACGTCCAACGTCTATCCGGCTCCTCTACTGGTCGTATTTGTCAACAACCCATTTTCTTGAAATGTTGTGAGCAGGTTTAATAATTATAAAGATTTTTCCAGTTATTCGAAATTAAATAAAAAAAAACCGGCCATGTGCGAGTCGGACTCGCGCAAGAAGGGTTCCGTACCATTATCAATAAAAATATTTATTTTATTCTGTTTTTAGTTGTTATAGCGGCAACAGAAATACATCAGCTGTGAAAATTTCAACTGGAACTATCACGGTATCAGTGAGATACAGCCTGGTGACAGACAGACGGACGGACGGACTGACAGCGGAGTCTTAGTAATAGGGTCCCGTTTTACTCTTTGAGTACGGAACCCTAAAAGAGGTTCGCGCGTTCTACAGTTCACAAAACCATTAGTATAATATAGTAGGTACGATTGTACAGGGGGACAAGTGTCACTTGCGTCCGCAGGAGCTACCTACCACAACCCTGCACGTGTCCCCTGGGTGGTACTAAAGAGTGACAAACTCAAAGGCCAAATAAGGTATGCCATACGATTAAATAAATTGTACAGGTTGCCCATATCTACCTAATAGGGGTATAGGCTGTAGACTCAAAATTTATTATTACTCCAAAAGAAAATATGCCTAGTGACGAAAATCCCATAAAATATTACGTAGCTACAACCGTTTTAATATTGCTTGTTAGAGAGAGAGCACGCTAGTGGACCGTGTCGTCACGATCCGCGAGCGTCATAGTAAATGACAATCGTTTCATAGGAAGGTGCGTTTTGCGGAAAAAGGATAATTATAACAATACCCATTCTAAAAACTTTGGATACCTACTTATAACTTTGTGATTATTTAATCCCCAGCTTTACTTTTTTCTCCATGTGACATTATATTCAGTCCCTTTTCGAAAAAAAACATCATTATTGGTAATTTTATTTCGTGTACCCTTTTAGTTTCGATTCTGCGATTTCTCCCTTGGACTCCATCATCATGCCAGCTCTGGGATATAAATATTGCACCATCATCGGACTTACATTAAATGTATGCAATTTTTACGTGGTACACCGTGCACCGGGACCATTGAAACTAAACAAACTGAGAGGCGAGCAATTTTTGCTATTTTTGCATCCGCTGGTTGATGGATACAAAAAGCCCGTCCTGCACTTTTTTTTTTCAGAATTTCAGGCTTTTCATGCCATGGCGCGGAAGCCTGATTGCTTTCACAGTTTGTGCAGCCATAGCTGCATTCAAAGTGTCAAAAGGTTGCTGTTTTGACATTGGAGTTGTATTGTAAGTTGTCTGTCATGTAGTGTAAATATACATATATATCCTGCTGACTGACTTTCTAAGTGTTTTAATTCGAAAGAGACGTACACTATCTCGTGCGATTACTGTCACTCAGTTTTGTGCTAGCAATGCTGTACAGTCAAAAGTCATTAAAAAAACAGTGGCGTTGTGTCAAACATATTCGTAAGCAATACAAAATATTTTATTGATTTAAAACACAATTGGGTCAATTGTGTTTTAAATCAATAAAATATTTTAGGGGCGGGTTATTCGACACTTAATTTTCAATGAAGCTGTTTTTATTATTTAATTTTAGTTTTAGGTATTGTATTGTTTTTTTCTTTGTGTTATATTTTGCATAAATAAATTTTACTCAATGATGTGTCGTTAAAACATTTAAAACACATAGTAATTTACTCACATGGCAAGGTTGAGGCCTCTCATTAGGTATATATGTACCTGTAACGGTAGGTATGTATGTACTGTATGTTTAACGGCCTCCGTAGCCCAGTTGGTAGTGACTCTGCCTACTAAGTTGGAGGTCCCGGGTTCGAATCCCGGTCAGGGCATTTATTTGTGTGTTTATCACGAATATTTGTTCCTGAGTTATGGATGTTATATATGTATATAAGTATCTATATGTATATATCTATTATATATATCCTCGCCTAGTACCCACAACACAAGCCTTATTGAGCTTACCGTGGGCCTAGGTTGATTTGTGTAAGATTGTCCCGTAATATTTTTTTTATTTACCTGTGTTGAGAAGTCTCACTCTTCCAAACATAGTACATAATACATTGTAATGATCCACAATTTAGAAAATGTTAGTTTATAGGTAAGCATCTTATACTACCTAACTTAATCTAATTTTATTTCATACATTTCTTACAGGAGGCAACATAATTTTGTCTGAAATTTTCTTCAAGAGCTGAAAAGTGAAGTGACTAATTGTCCAAAGAGTTTAAAATCAGCGTGAAAAAAAAAGTTGCAAACCAATTAACGATTTCTCAAAGAATTCTTATTTAAAAGAACCTAATGGATATCTGTGTTAATTAATTAATTAATTAATGAGATATCTTATATATTTGGACCGAGGTTTATGAAAGTAGCTCTGCGATAAACTCTATCAGAAGAGGAAAGATGATCAACTGTCAAGTAGCACTATAATAACGAGTTTTGATGTAATTCTAATTAGTTTTATAAGTAACGGAAACCAGCTTACAAGCTTATCTTTACAGAGTTACATTATACTATTTATATATTTTCTGTGCGAGAATCAGTTACGTTCTCACGTTTTCATCGGGACCAAGTCATAAGAAAAAGCGGCTCAGCATCCAAAATGATGGCACGCATTTCTTATTCAATAGGCTTCGCGTTCATAGACTACGGTGATACCGTCGTGGTATAAGAAAATACTTACGGGGTCATACACAAGTGCGTAAAACAAAACTCGTCTTTGCTGTGGTTAATAGAATAAATAATATTTTTATCGCATAAAAGTATGTATAATAGGAATCGCCATCCATGCGGATTAAGAGTCCAACTTTGACAATGTCCACAGGAAAGACAATATATTTAACTGTTATTTTTGGTCGAGCAGTTTTATTTACTTTCCTTATTGCAAACCCGAGTAAATTGACAAATTTTTCATACAGAACAGAAACAAGATGAAAGAAGATGTAGATATAGCTTAAGAAATATAATTTTATGACTTATAAGAGAAATAACAAAACGATCTGCTTAATATTTATATCATGACAATAGATTCGAGCGCCGATCACATTGAACTGTTCTTGTTGGAATTGGTATTAATTACATTTGCCGTAAGCAGCAGAAGTACTTACACCAATTTCCACAAAAATGTACATATTATCATTAGTATCTCTCTGATACTTTGTACGTCGCTGATCTCTCATCGCTCGCGTCAAATCGGAAGGTGTCAATTATAAAACGTATTCGACACTCAATAATTATTGTCCAGTGCTCATTGGGTCCCAGTTCTCATGATACAGGTTTTTATTACATTTCGTATATTGTACACTGGATTATGACGCTTCATTGAATCCAAATTAAATTAACAGGCGATATTTTAAAGCAACTTAATTGGTTCTTTGTATGAGAGCCAAATGAGAATTCAATGAAAACGTTGATTAAATTGAACCGGGAAAGTTAGGCATTTCCAGGAATGGTTCTCAATATTCTCAATTAAACGTGGATAATAACTAAGTATTTGAGTAATTGCAAATTGTAAAGTTGGATCCTTTTTCGCGTGTAGATATGTAATGTGTGTGAAAGTCACTTATATTTTTTTTCAATTTGTAATGTAACCTGTGTTCATTATATTTAAGCTTGCTCTCTGCATATGTACGAGTATTCGACCGAAATTAACATTAAAACATCTTGCAACCTACATAGTAGTATTATACCAAATTAAAAAAGTGACTTCCGCGGTTAATTGGCATTTTTTATATCTGATTAATAATGATTTACCATATTATTCGATTTAAATTACTCTCTTTATCAATAGGATATATATTTATGGAGACTTCCATGATCAACGTCTAATGAAGGAATGAAGGAATCTACCAGAAATATAGCAATTCGTGCGTTTTGGTTCAATAACTTGCCCTCTGATTTTTTTGGCAAAGTGGAATTCATTGTTTATTTTTGTTTGGAAATTATATTCGACGATTTTTTTTATAACTGTGTGACTTGGGCTAATATTGACGGCTTGACGTTGACTTTTAGGACATCTTGTATATTACAGACAAACGATGCGGGACAAGTGCCTACAATTTAGTACAGAATCATAAAATACAATTCATTACACAACCTGCGTCGTAGCCAATTTTAGCACCCTTTTCACAACAAAGCGCTCGTACAAATTATATTCATGATGTATGTACATTTATGATGCATGTACAACATTTATTACAAATATGTTGTTGCACGATAAGGACGTATAAGCCTACACAAATTCTAATAAACGCATGGCCTTTAAGAGTATAATATACGTTACTTTACTGGTAAATTTGAGCTAAATTGGCGAATACGAGTTGAGTTATTCGTGGTGACATTTTACGCTTGTGATGTCACAAGTTTAAATTGAGTTTGTGACATCCCAGTGTGTGGAATTACGCGTGTATGTAATTTTAATTGATGTGATGTGAATTTGGGATACGCTATAAGCCTCGAGGCTATCGACCGTGCGGGTAAACCAACTCGGATGGGTGACCGATTTAAGAGTTGCCATGTTACGTCGTGATCCTTGTTGTTGATTGCTACAGCAACATTCCCTACTTAGATTTAGATTTATTTATTTCGAGATAAAAAATACAATATAGATTTGCATACAATGTAAAATTATAAGAATCCTTATCGCGATCGTCAATAATAAGAAATGGCAAGTCAAGCCTGAGACTTAATTGGGAAATCCTTTAATTCCAATAGGTCTGGTTTTCCAACTGAATTGGAAAGTCAGATGGTAGTCGCTTCCTCAAAAATTAGTGCTTACCGTTCTCGGATTAAAGTACTGCGTTATTAAATCGGGATAAAACTTAGTAAAGAGTTTAAGGTGTCAATATCACGTCCCAAACCAATTTCTCAAATTAATCTAGTTTATACAAGTTTATTCTAGGAAAGGGGGAATTTGGCGCAAATGGGAAGCCATTTGGTGAAAGTTTGTAACATAAGTTTCTTAAAATATCACGCCGTTAGCCTACGAATGTCAAATAACGTTTTGTATGTCAATCGAACCACCTTAAAATAACTTTACAACACAATACAATTCAGAAATTGCCATTAAATGAGCTTTGTTTAATATAATAATACCAACAAGATAACGATTGCTGTTTCTGGTAGTTATTTCATTAAACTTTGTAATATTAATAACGAGCATAAACACTTTTGAGTACCAGGCGCTAACGTATTGTTATCACTACGGTTCGATCAGTTAAGTAACACGAAACTTGACGCTTTGACCTCACCTTATCACTTCACTGACACTAAAAAATTACTCCCAATCCCAAACAATGATTCAATTGGTAATTCATATACAACGAACTATCCAATAGCATATCCTATTTGCAATGCATTAAGTTCCATATTTAATTTTGTTATCCGAAAATACAACGTGGTTATTCGAATTTGATTTCATTTTTGAATTTAAGGAGCGTTCAAATCTCGGCTTTATTTTTAAAGGGTTACGTGCGCTGATGGCATATCTTTGTAGGCTGCCAGTATTCCAATTCGGGCTCTTTGATGTTTGAAGTGTAAGCGCACTACCTCTCTTCCGATAGTGAGATACTTTATGACTTGCTTCCGTTATATCAAAGGGAATCTTTTTCATTTCATATTAAGATCTTTCATCTTATCGGATTATAACACTTGGGCTACTGGTGGAGGGATCAATTTGCCATAATATGATTGAGTTAGATACTAGTTTGCCAAAGTTCAGTATTGTTTTATTGCTTTCGGTACCAGTCGGTTTCGTTTCATCATAATGCAGTGTGAAGGAAGCCCGTTAATAATTGGTGTATGATGAGCCAGAAGTGATTGATTTTATATGGTAACTGCATTATTATTCATGGACTGAACGCCGCACAAATTACTCTATTCTCGACGAGCTCGGCATCAAAACGAGGCTCTGCACCGGAATGCCTAGAAAAGCAGCTTGGAGAATGATGGTGAAGAGCGTCCACAGCCATCACTTCCCTCAGCCATGAGGATACGACAAGGAAGAAGAAGAATTGTCAAACTTCCTATACTAGTACAAACATATTTTAACGGACGTACACCTTACCATTACCGACGATTTGAAACAACCGAGCCTTAAGGCTTGACAGTTTATTTAACTGAAGTGGAGATAGTCCCTTACTAGCATCTCCCACATCATTCGATACTCGTGTAAAGAGGTACATGAGAGGAGCGATCGATCAAAACAGAGGACGTGCGCCCGCACAGCCCACACCAGGGCTGTTATTCTTTACGCGCCCATGCGTCTAACCACTCTCACCCCACCCCTCACACCTAGCGAAACAAGACCTCTACCTACGCTGAGTTACTACGAATCGCGGTATCAAAAGCTTCAAACAAGTTACAGAATAGCAGGACTGCCGCGCGGGCTCACTTTGACTCCGATTTGTTACGAAACCGTAGGGAAATGAGTTGTCAACGTCATGGGATAGAACCGTCATCGACACGAGGCCATTTGATTACCGGTTTACGTTAAATATGGCGCAGCTGACATCCCGTAGATAACTGTCAAACATTCCAAACGTTAGAATTTTGACGGACAGCAAAGTTGAATGGGCATGTAGCTACGGCTTAGACTACACGAATCTGGAATACCTGCCCCTCCTTTTTACCTTTACTTACCCGCTAGACTAGGATTACATAACCCGAGCCTTAGACAACAGAAACTGATGTCAAAATCTTGGAACATAAAAGGTTATACCTGAGATGTAAATTTTATCTCATAATTACTCATAAAAACCTAGCGTACACACACGTTTATCATCTTTTGTCAAACGTCCTTAAAATAACACATCATAAGCATGACAAACACTTCAAACGTTCATTTATTACAGCCCCTAATTCCGCTTTCAATATAGAAACCCTCATTGTACCAGGAAATAATAAATTTGCATTATCCGTCCCACAGTCATTTTTAATTTCCCCCAAAACCGTTTGTTCCTCTATCCTCTCAATGACATTCGATATAAGTACTAGTATAATGTACTGGGTGTTGGGTAGATACTGCAGTGCATAATTTCGATCGCATTGAAAAGTTTAACACGAACGGTACATATAGGTTTAGACGAGCATTTTTGCACTATTACCTGTGCACTTACGAACATGGCATTTTATTATTATTAAATTAATGATAATGACATTGAAGAAGTCTAAGAACATTTATTGCTTAGGTATGGAATGTTAATGTTGTATAAAAATAAAATGTAAGTATGGAAAACTTCCCAATGTAAGTACATACAAGTACGTCTTAGTACCTACGACACCCTGTTTTTTGTGTACTATTTTGGTGACCAATAAAGAACATTTGTATTGTATGGAATTGACACCTTTTTTGTCACCTCTAGAAACGGATTTTTAAAAAGTCGTAGCTATTGTTTGCATTATAATACGGCTATGCCCTAAATTTAATTAGCAATCTTGCTATTCGAATCCTGAGTTTTTGACTTTCGCTCGATAGAAAAAAATCACGAACATAGGTCTAAAATACACTTTAAAAAATCGTAACAAATTATACACTACAGCTAAACATATTAAAATTGGTTCTAAAAATCGACAATGTCATATTTGAGGGAAATCAGCTATTACTTTTTATTTATTAAAACGCACAAGCCAGATATCCCCGCTTCCAAACACGCACTTCCATCTCGCTCACGCTTATGCTCAGTGAGAGGGAGAGAAGACCACGAACCTACGTCGCATTAAGATTGAGGGTCAGTATTAAGCATAGCGATTTATGATACCTATAAATATGTTTAATTTCCATATTTTAATATACAGCCTTCTTGCATTTGGCTGCAATAGTTCTAATTCGTTCCGTAAATGCATGTCCAACTATTTCGTTGTTGGTCTATCTATACCATCAGTTCCATCCCAATATCCACAATTAATTTATACGGGACATGAGTCAGCACTTCCGCCATTTTGTAAATAAGCCGCCATGATGGATAGCCGCTTCCGCTGCAGTGTAATTACTCATCGTAATCAACTTCCAGTTACAATAGACAGGTGATCTTTACAGGGTTGTCATATTAGGGAGCAGCGAAAGGGTTGCATCATGCTAAAAACGTGCTTTGTCATGAAATGATTTCAGTTGACGCAACAATGAGACCTCTATTCTGACGGGCATTTTATTTAATAAACATAACTTACTACTGGAGCGGCGTTTTACAGCATTTCAATGACATAACGGGACGTCGTAAATCCAAAGAAATATTATTGTACTACGTACAATCAAGAGCACTTACCGTGCTTTAGGTATATATATATATATAAGGGTATATTTTTATTTATTAATATGGTAATGACTGGGAAAGGGAGGCACTGAAGACAAAGTAAGTCTCTTTAGGTCTTGTTTTTCAGCTTGTCTATTTATGTTCATATATATGGTCTTATAATACGATGAAATACGATTGTAGTGTCTTAATTATAGGCACTTACTTTCTACCGATAGAATTGTAAATACCAATCGTTTTTCAATTTCCTATCGTCTTTTTAAAATGTCCTCGTTTTTGACAGTTATCGAGTGGAGTTTATGATCTTGCGCAGTCTAGTGACTTACAAATTTCATATGTTGAGGTTTTGGAAAATCTCAGTCAAGATATATACGGAACGTATAATGCAACGTCATTGCGCAAATCAAGCGATTTGACTGCCATGTGTGTGATCCACTTGAACTTCTATAACAAAATGCCTGTCCTACCAAACCATACCGAACTTTGACGCAACGCCACTTCGCCCTATTGATATCTCGTGCTCGAGTATTAAATACCATAACTAGTTACCAATGTTTTTTTAACAGCTCTACACAAAAAAAAACTAAAGAAAAACCAGAAGGTGCACCAAATTGCGCAAGCAGACGGCGCATGATCATGCGCAGGGGCAACCGTTAAGTTCTATTGCCTTTTTTGTTTGCATTCCTTTTGTTTCGCGTCGGCGGTGTTTTGGTTTATTGTAGTTTTTCTCACGAGCTCTTTTGGATAACGGGAGGCAAATGGTGTTGTAATTTGTATGTTGTTGATGTACTTAATGATTGGAAGAGAAATAAAGGATAATATGAAAGCTATCTACGAGATGATCAGCTTTGGTTTAGTTAGTAAATATATGACGAAAACGAAATCCGGTAATTGACGCAAAAAACCATCGCCTAATGTCAAACTAAATACCACGGTTGGCCAAACATCATTGTTATTTTCATAATGTTTTCGTAGGTAAGTACCTACCAGTGGCGGAGCGCCCATACAAGCCGATTCCCACCGGCTTGCCTAAATTTTCTTCTTAGGCAGGCATATGGTTATATTTACTCTAAACTCTTTCATAACTTTTTTGTTCCGGGTTGCCCATCGAAAATTTTCACGCGCCGCCACTACCTACTTATGACATGGTGGTATAATTCTGTGACTAAAGGTACATAAATCCCGTACACTTAGTATAGAACTTCTACCCATTTCACTAGAACCACAGAATTGGCAAATTGGTAATAATAAAACTTTTACACTACATTTAACAAAGCTTTTTGAAATTCGGGACACACCAATTGATAACTAACCGAATATGGAGGAACATAGCATTTTCTGATCTTTTTATGCAAATTTTCATCAAGTTCCTAATATTTCCAGTTAATAATGAATGGCAGAGTAATGAGTCCGTTTCTGATCGTATCGCCTTGGGCAAAATAATGGTTGGTTATAATACTTAGAATAAGGCTGGCTAGTTATTATTGACCTCGCAGTCCGCAGGTTTTGGTGCCGACGGTACTGACTTTACTTTACACTATCCAGTGAAAGCCACTCCATAATCGACGTTTATTTTTAGGGTCAAAAGTCATTTACTTATTAGGAAAAACAGAATCTTAATGAAAACCATAAAAGCTGTCTCAATAAGCCAATTGAAATATAACTTACACAAAGTCTTAAGACTCCTTTTTATTAAAACGACTTAGGTCTTTAATAGCGTCCAACAAAGTTTACAATTAAAAATTAAAGGTGAGATAAGAGTAAGAGGAATTATCAGTGTAATAAGTTTCGCAATACGTATTTAGACAATGAACCGTGGGTGCTCTCGGGTCACGATCTGTTGCAAAACCTTTTAGAGGGCTTAGTAACTAATTTATTGTTTAATTTATATCGGGATTGGCTTAGTATGGTAATGGTTATAAATTACGTGCAATCATATCTAGCTGTTAGATATTTCATAACACCATGAATAATCCTAAGTTTATAATGTTCTTATGGTAAATTCGATCGTTCGACGTTCATTTCAAGCCCGAATTCATATAAAATATAGATTATGATGCATTTGAATGTCTGGGAATTTAAGAACATGACACGAACAAGAAATAATTGCACACCACTGTAATTCTTTTTTAGGGTTCCGTACCTAAAGGGTAAAACGGGACCCTATTACTAAGACTCCGCCGTCCGTCTGTATGTCTGTCTGTCTGTATGTCTGTCCGTCTGTCGCCAGGCTGTATTTCATGAACCGTGATAATTAGACAGTTGAAATTTTCACAGATGATGTATTTCTGTTGCCGCTAAAACAACAAATACTAAAATACAGAATAAAATAAATATTTTAGGGGGCTCCCATACAATAAACGTGATTTTTGCCGTTTTTATAGATAATGGTACGGAACCCTTCGTGTGCGAGTCCGACTCGCACTTGGCCGGTTTTTTATATACATGCTACCTGAGTCAATTTTTTTTTCAATGAATACTTCCACTCCAGCACATAAGTAAATAATATCTCGCAATTATATTATTGTAATATCAGCAATGTTGATTCAAATAACAAATCTTGTATAAATGATATGGATTTACATTCTAAAAGTGTTATTTCACTGTAGCGTCCTTAAAACGCGTAAAATTTCATTACGTGCTTTAATCCCGCCTTTTTCGACGTGATGCCGAGTGGCTCAAATAAAATCTGCTACTATTCATTCTCGGAGGAAAGGTAGGTGTTTTTAAAAATATATTACAAAAATATAACACTCTAAACTCTCGCGCTTTGTACACATATTTAAATACTGAAATAAAGGTAAATAAATATCGCGTTAGACCCGGAAAAAACAGTATTTAAACATATTACAAAAATGTACATTTACCAAACATAAACAAACATTTCCTGCCCTTTTTCAGTTGTTGTTCAAAGTTGAATCATAACATTTACTTTATCCTTGAGAGATGTCTAGACCGTAAGTAATCCAATTGAATGGCAAGTTTCACAAGGCCGTATAACATTATGAAAATCTTTCAGATTACCTATTACTTTTTTTCTGAAGT
Source organism: Epinotia brunnichana (assembly GCA_963854355.1). Lineage (NCBI taxonomy): Eukaryota > Metazoa > Arthropoda > Insecta > Lepidoptera > Tortricidae > Epinotia > Epinotia brunnichana. The sequence continues at coordinate 18,780,724 of OY977936.1, read as the reverse complement.
ATGTCTATCTACCTAGGTCATAAATTATCAGTCTTTCGTTTAAGAAAAAGGTTTCGGAGCTGTCTAAAGAAGTCTGCATTTGATATCAAATAACATCTGAGTCTGAGTACAGTTACTCGTTAATTTCAGTCTTCGTTCCCGTCAGATATATTACAGCTCACAACTCTAAATTAGTTTAATAATCACTTAAACTGAGCGAGTTCCGAAAGCGATTAGTGTTCTAGAAACAACGGTAATGTCCGCAGATGTGTCCAAATTGGATTAAATAAAGTTCAGTGTAAAAGGCATTTTAACAGGGGCGTGATGTGGGAGGCAATTCCGGGGTCTCAGTGAACCGCATATTGACTGGAACACGCTCAGATTTAAGCGTAAAATTGTATTGGCTGGAAAGTCTGCAACGTGGGAGCTGTCTAAATCCATGTTACCTTTGGCAGATTTAGCACCTATGTTTAAAATGTCAATAGAAAATACTGAATGTGACCATACATAAAAGATTTTGTGAATATAGAAATTATATATTTATTTTGTGAACAAAACGGGGTAATAACATTTTATGATCTCTTAGAGCGCCTATTTAGTAAATGAGTCGTGTACATGTTATATTACCTACAGCATGAAAAAATAATAACACATTATTGGATACCTGTTAGACTATCGATTCACATACACAATCATGCATACATGATCTCAGCAAAGGGTTTTCCAAGCTATCATATTCCAATAACGGTTACAAGTTCTCGTAGGCTCAATACTTCCACATTTCTTGTACAACTACTTAATTCAAACAATCCGACGAACGAGTGAGCTGAAATGCCACTAATGTTGGGATGTATGCCGTAATTGTAAAAGTATTCCATAAAGCATTCTAATGTGAAATAGCCCCATGTAGGTTCTGTGAAATTGTGATATAATTTACGATGTGACATCTGTGGTCGACTGAAAAGGGACCGGAGCAAAATACATTTAAATTCTTTACTAATAAGAGAGACTACAAATAGTATGGTTAAGAGCAATGGAAACGGGTACCTACTTAGTTCGAATTTCACGTAAATTGACCGATTTTTCATTAAATTAAATTGATAACCAAGAGACGAAAGTCACCCACTTCAGACTAAATATTTAAGGAAATGCATGGAATATTATGAGATTTTGAACTTGAACTAACTTAACGTACTTACTTAAATAGTTATTTATTATGTATCTTGATTAAATGTCTAAATAGTCGTTCCCGGAGAGGCGCGAATACTTAAAGGTATTCTCCTCCTGAGACCCAGGGTACGTTTTTGCGATTTTGTATTAGGAACTTTTTGACATTCAGTAGAAGTTCATTTTGAAATTTATACAAAGTTTATGCGGGGGCGAAGTTTATGACGAACAGTTATTTGAACGCAAGTAGAGAGTGGCGGCAATATTCAATATTTCAAGGCTGAATAGAGTGATTTTCAGCAGTACTCTTATTTCCATTTCGAATTAATAGACGAAGCTATGTACTTAATCCGGAACACAACTAAAAATCGCAGTTTCAGAAAATCATTGGCTACATATTATAAATAAATATTTAAATAAATATTTGCGGACAATCTTACACAAATCAACCTATTCCCAAACTAAGCAAAGCTTGTACTATGGGTACTAGATGACGATATAGATACTTGTATAGAGAAATAAATACTTAAATACATAGAAAACATCCATGACTCAGGAACAAATATTGACACAGGTTAACATTTCCCGTCCGTGCATTTATCTTAAACGGCGATTGTGCGTATCAATCAGTTTATTATTCCAACATTGTCAGTCGATCCTTCCTCAGATGGACACCTGATATCACACATATCCGTCCGTCTGTTTCCTTGTGCACTCATGTGTTATGCATCGGGTGAATGCACTTAGCTGACGGAGTTAAGATACGTCACTATAAAGATTGAATGTTCTCTTCCTAATACGTCACAAAACTTAATAATTACTGTCCACAACATAAAATATATGAAGTGTGCTATCAAAGGCAGTTTTGTTATTAAAACACCTAACCTAAAATGTTCGTGTTACGACAAATCTTCTGATACTGCCGAATATTTATGTAAAAACATGAACACAATAGTGATAGAAAATGTAACCCGAAAATTAAAGCCACGGTATGCACGTAGAAAGACACATTACCAGGGAATTATCTTGTCACAAAAGGCTATAATTTATTAATATCGTATTAGAATAGAAAAGACACGAATCAACATCGTTCTAATGAAACAAGCCGACTAACATATTTATGCGGGTGGATAAATGTAGAACTAAGTATTTTAAGCAATATAATCCTTCTCATCGACAATGGACAGTGATGCCAGTCTCAGCTGCACTTATAACGTGGTTTTCCGTTAAGATTTTGATCTACCTCTGGGCGTCCCAAAGTCTCGTCGGTAATCTGTTAAATATTCCGAGAAATAAAATATTATGTGACTGTAATCCCAAGGGAGATTGTTGTAATTTAAAAAAATGCTAGTTATATTTTGTTCTGTGTTGAATAAATTATTAGGTATCATCGTTTTACTTAAAAGTTTAAAACTACAGTTTGAATTAAAAGAAGTTTTGAAAAGAGAAGACAGAAAATAAAGAGAGAGAGATACAAGAAGTGTTGAAAAGTATTGCAAAGTGTCAACCAGATCATATAATTCAAAATGTTGAAACAAATCCATTACCTAAGGAAAGTACCTTGACCAAGCACCAAAGCTTAGTAGTTATTGTACATATATGTATGTAATGTATCTAGTTAGTGCATATGATCAGGTTGGTCACCGAAGGCTTAATACTCGTACTACAAGCCACGATTTTTTTGACGACCGCTTTAGGCTACTTGGTAGTGACCCTGCCTACGAAGCAAGAGGTCCTGGGTTCGAATCCCAGTAAGGGCATTTATTTGTGTGATGAGCACGAATATTTGTCCCTGAGTCATGGATGTTTTCTTATGTATTTAAGTATTTATTTATCAATATAAGTATGTTTATCGTCGTGTAGTACCAAAAGTACAATCAGGTCGATTTGTGTAAGATTGTAAAAAACAAAAAGAACTGCAGCGTGAATGCAGTTTTGTTTCTTTTTAAAAATAAAGGAATGTCTCCTTTAAGTAAAATGAGCCAACTTAAGGATTTAAGGTAGTTTCCCTTCAGGGCCCGACATTTTTCCAACCTGTATAATATACCGTCAAACATATTCTCTAGGAGTTTTGCGGCTCGTACCCCTCGGGTCGAGACACAAATTCGAAAACAACAATTGATTAAATTAACACTGACACGCGCGGAAAAATAAAAACAAATATTAATATATTTATTGTAAACAATATATTGTGTTTTTTTTGTGGCAATATTTTTTTTTTCTTTCTTTCTTCAAAAGACCACATTCAAACTTGGACACGGAACCCTAATAAGCGTGGTGTGAGGTTACTTACCCAATACCCACCCACATTTTATCGGGTTCAGCAACAAGTCAATACATATAAATAAAAAGGGTAGATCCTAATTCAAGAAGGCTTTGTGCGAACATTCGATATTCGATTCAATTTGATTCAGTGGATTTTGTTTAACATAAAAGCAGGGATCTAAAGTTACGTGAGCTTCCAACAATGGACTCTGTGTACTGACCCCTCTAAAAATTAATTGAACTCTGGTTGTTGGAAAAATGGATATTTCTGTAACACACAAGCCTTAAAACATCATACATAAACCTGCTATTAAATCAAAAAGTGCCTCTCTATGTCTGACAAATGTTTACACTTTCATTTAAGTTCACAAAGCTTTATTTCCGTCGTTTAACTCTATGATATCTTAAAGTTTATCACTTTTTCAACATAAATGCATCAATAGGTGACAACAAAACATAAGTTGTTAGCACCAACAATGGAGAGGAGGCTGTCTCTTCCATTAGCGAGATGTTGCAACTCGTAAAATTTTCACTTGAAGCGAAATTTTAAATAATAGAAAACAGAAAGTCTCGCTAAGTGCGTATATATGTGAGCACCGGGAATAGTTTGCATACAACTCAATTTTATCGATACCTAGATTTGTCCATATAACAATGGTTCATATATTACTCGTTATTTACAACTTGATCAACTTGTAACGTTAATGACGGTGAGTCGGGTACGTTTTCGTTACAGCATGGTTGTGTTAACGGTGTTGCTATAGACAATATCAAACAGAATTGTTAATTAAGGTTAATATTAACATTATTAATGCTTAATTGCAGGAACTGCACAACTTAATTCCACCTTTCCCGTTCCATCACCGAACGACCAGGCGTGGGGAGCGAATGCATCCATATGTTGTCAACTTACCATTTATTCGCACGAAGCGATTTGCTTCGTCTCGAACTGCTAAGGGCCCCCCACACTACCGGCGTCGTGTGAGCGTTCTCATACAAAATTGTCCCTAAGGCCTAAAGGCCTATAGGTGCCTTCAAAACAAGAGTGAATAGGCTATTACTGAAGCAAGTGTGCATGAGCTTCATCTTAGGCTCTGTCGTCGCTTACCATCAGGTGTGACTAGGGTCAATCAATGGACACAGTCAATCAATGAAAAAAATGCATTATGATTTAAATTGTTTATACCAATTCCGTTAATAACACTACGCTGCACCGAAAATGCTTTAAAATTAACGATGTCTGCTAATAAGTCATATGTTCTAAATTACAAATCGAGATTGATTAACGTTAAGTATATTATGAGAAAAATCCGTAGGTACTATTTAACATTCAATTTATAGCTAAGTATAAAATGCTGGTATATATTTTACAACAAATTACTCCAACAAATCGAACAGCTAACCCTATTCCCCATTTCTATACGGAAAGTTTATTTCAATAAAACTTTCCTTTTTAGTACTAGTAACAATTTAGAGATATAGTACTCGCACCTAGTACATTTTCACTTTACCACTGACTGCAAGACCACCAGCAATCAGTAGCGTGGTCATCATAAAATCAATTTGACGTGGTTGCAAGGAAATGGAAATCGTAACTTATTTATTGCAGATTAGAACAGCTTGGTCTTTAGTCAAATACACGCGAACGCAAAGCCCAATGGACCAAGTTATCAGCTTTGCGTTCGTGTGAGTTTGACTTATTCTATGTTTACGAGTTTTTGCCGTGCATTGTCACAATGTTAATGGCTAGTACATTTCAGTTTATTTTATCACACGCAATAAAATGTACCAAGTGAACTGAACAAAACATGAAGGGAAACTTTGTGAGCTAAAGTGAAACATAATGTTCGTAACTGATCACGAATGTAAACCTTATTTCTAATTCAATCATACAAAAATTACAAGTTTAGGCCATTTACTCTTTTATGCGAAGTGTCATATTTTGTGGCGTTCATCATCATCATATATTTAAGAGCTTGACTCTTGTAGGTGGAGTAATTTCCATTCGTCTCTATTCTCACCTTTCTTCTTGACATCTTGATACGACACGCTGTCTACTTTTTCTTAGTGGCGTTATCTAATCTATTTTTTGTTGCAATGCATAGCGAATCATTCTCGATGGACATTAAAAAAAGTTTACCTGCAGTCGAAATTTTATAGAAACAAAAGGTTAAATGCTAAAAGAGAAAGAAAAAGTGATTAAAATGTATTTGTTCAGAAAGATGCTTTTCATTAGTGTTTGTTTAATAAAATGGACTCGCTGTAAAACTTATTTCTTCCTCCCGACACGGGAAGCTAGAAAACGCCATAAAGACTGATTGCCTTTCGCTTTTTACGGCACAACCAATAAATCCCACTAAAGATAGCTAATCAGTGACGGCATTTAATAGATTGATTATTACACGCTCAATTATACATATGACTCTATTCTATTTTATATGTCATCTAGGTATACTTTTGAATTGTTTCCATGACTAATTTTACTTCTCATGTTAACAAATTGAATGATACAAATCATTAATTGTTGAATAATATTAAACTACTTTTAGTACAACTTACCTGATTTTTTTTAATTGTTACTTAAAACTTACCTAAACCTGCCAAACGAATATATGTTTACCAAGGGTCGGTGAAATTGAATATGACAGTCGATACCATAAGAAAACTTAAGCGTGGCGTTGACAGCCCTTAAAGTGCGGGAAAAACTTAGTGCCGAAAGTATGTCATCTGTATTATTCATAGGTGCAATTCCGCCATAGATAACTTCATTATCATATTAGCCGAAAGACGTCCACTGCTGGACATAGGCCTCCCCCAAAGAGAGCCACAATGACCAGCCCTACGCCACCCGCATCCAGCGGACTTCTGCGACCTTTACCAGATACCTTACTTCGTGTGAATTACGGTTACCTGTCTTTCAGTCTATCAGTTATGTATGTTTGCCTGCAGCGCTACGGGTGCAGTACTGGAACCGTGCCAGCATGTTAGGACGACTTACCTGAAATCAAAGATATTGCAATTATTATAAGATTATGAAAAGGCCCCCTCCGCACGTGGCAGTGTCACTTGGTAAGTTAGAGTCTCCAAGTCGATCACGTAACGCATTGTACAGTCGCGGAATGAAAAGGTTGACCACCTTAAGATCTGTTTTTGCTTGCTCAGTATAAGTTATCGGTAAGTATCTTCTTTATCGACCGAGTACCTTTGAAACATTCCGTCATAATTAATGACATTTCACTACATGGCCCAGGTGGTCCCATGGTCATCAGATCAGGATCTGATAATAGGATCCTGGAGAAATCGAGGGAACTTTTCAAATAACGCGAAGTATGTACTGAATTGAAGTCGGTTAAAACTTTGTTTTTAAAGTAAATTAATTAAGCATGGTAGTACGAAAAACGTTTCTATGGAAAGTTCACGGTAAATATGACTTATTTATAGCTACGAGTACTCCGTTCGTGTTCACGCTCGCTCAAAACGATGGCATTATGAATTTCCTGCCAGCAACGACGACGCCTTTGGAATTGCAATGAACACGTGTCGTGAGGACACATTTGCTTCCACAGACACGATATTAAATTTTTAATATAAACTTTTTCTACGTTTGAATTGAAATATTTGTTGGCAACGTAAAGCGGCCTTTAGACCCGGCTAAATGCAATGTAACTGAACTCACACTTTTTTTAAATTATGTAATGACATTAGAAGTAATATACTGTATACGTTAGTAGGTAAGTGAGAAAGTTCTTCCAAGTCAGACAGTGGATTAAGAGCGATTTATATTTATCAAATTCAAAGAAAATAATATTTTTCAAATTATTGAATTCATGGATTAAAATATTTTTTGAAGTTACATCAACTCCACTCTTTTTATTTGAATACAGTATTTATAGAATCACCCAACGTCTCTAACGGGAACCTGTCATTCTGGACCTATGCTCACAGCACACATTCTGTGCCGTCCTACTTTTTTAACTATAGTTAGACAGGGACAAGAATATTGTTAAGTATAATTTGAATCACAGCTGATGCATTATTGATGCTTTGACACCTGTTTTTTTGAACTGGTTCTTTGAATAGTAATGGGCGCAACGGGTATTTGTTGGTGATCGTTGTTGGTTATTCTTTATCGGAAAATCTGTAATTTAATAATGTCAATATTCTTAACAATTTATTGATTAAACGTATCGTTTATCAATAAATTCTTGAGAGTTTAAAACGACATATTCCGCGCGATCCAGAACGTAACTTTTGATGTACCTACACATTAAAACCAAATGAATACACAGACGCGACCAGTAGTAGTTGTAGTAATCTAGAATTCTAGATGTAGGTACTCCAAGGCCGCGGTCTGGACGCCAGCGGGTAGCGGGACGTCGAGCGGGCGTTCATACTCTTCATAGTTACATTGAACTCGATCAAATACTAATATTTATGAACCGCCCACAGATGTATGAATATGCTCTGAGGAACCGCCGCTCGACGCCCCGCGCCCCGCGGCCCCCTGGCGTCCAGACCGTGCCCTAAGGGGGCAGCCACAACTTCCAGCAGCAGCGGTGCGTATACGTGGGAGCGAGAGATCAGAGCGCGACCTCTCGCTCCCACATATAGCGCACCACTCCAAGTCGTGGCCGAGCCGTATTTAGGTAACCAAAGTAGGGTACACCCACAAGCGCCGTTACAGACGGACTGCATTTCAACTGCAAATTAAAACTGCGATATAGGTCAGAACTGCACACCAACTGCAAGTGGACTACGCAGTCGGTTTGCAGTTTTGATGCAGTTACGTCAACAACAAAATAATTGCATTCAAACTGCACATGTGCAGCCAGACAGCCGTCAAAATGCAGTCCGTCTATAACGGCCCTATAAGATCTAATGTGAACTTTTTAACAATTTCCTAACAGCAAATGGGGCCGCGGTACACTGCCGTAATACAATAGCACTCGTACAATTTGTCAAATTGAGCATAATAATCGTCGGCTACTGCTTCGAGTAATTACGACGGACAATGCGGCGTAAGCGCACGACATTCGGTCGGACCCCACCGCAGAGTAGAACAGCGGGATGCCTTAACATGATTACGAGTCGCTAAATTAAGTAGTCTATCTACTTGACATTTATATCGCGACAACTAGTAGGTAAGTGATTTAAACCACTGAACCGGTTTTTCGGAAAACATATTGAAAATTCGACTCCGAAAATTTGTTAAAAAGTCTTATAAAATCTATACCTATATATTGTGATGAATGGATAGATGTTACGTACCTATGAGTACCTAACTCTCAGTGCTGTTTACTGAGCCGGTAAATTATCCGCAATATTTCACAGAAAAGAGCATTAAATAACACTAATTTCAAGCCACAGTGTTTCAAAATCAGGATGACAGTGACACCAAAGTCTGAATATGTCCCCTCCTGTCAAATATCACAGATGAATGCAAAATCAACCTCTTAAGGTGGTTCGATTGCCATACAAAGCGTTATTTGACATTCGCAGGCTAACGGCGTGATATTTTAAGAAACTTATGTAACAAACTTTCATCAATTGGCTTCCCATTTGCGCCAAATTCCCCCTTTCCTAGAATAAACTTGTATAAACTAGATTAATTTGAGAAAAATAGTTTTCCCAAAATATCACGTGACAAACCAATTTCTCAAATTAATCTAGTTTATGTAAGTTTATTCTAGGAAAGGGGGAATTTGGCGCAAATGGGAAGCCAATTTATGAAAGTTTGTTACATAAGTTTCTTAAAATATCACGCCGTTAGCCTACGAATGTCAAATAACGTTTTGTATGGCAATCGAACCCCCTTAAACATCTTTTTACCTCCTTAGCATTATACCTATTCGTTTTAATATTTTACATCCTTCTGTAACCAATTATATTTTATAGAGTTATAGTCTAGATCCAATTATTAAGCTTTGATTATCATTAACCAATTTTATTTTGACATCACAGTTTTCAACAAATATAATGTAAATGTATTTTATTTTTTCTTGCATGCTTAGTAAAATAGAATGTATTAGATACTAACACGACCGTTAGTATCCAATACATTCTGTTTTGTAAACTACACCTTGTTCTGTAAACTACATTCTTGCAATAAATAAATGATTATTGGTTATGTTTTATACTTAATGCTTGTTATTTGTTTTATGAGCTTAATGAAAAAAAATACAATGGCATAATCTGTTTTTGTGTAAGTTGCTAGGCCATTGTTCGTGATCATCATTCGGCGTGGTCGGGCGTACGTGATTATACGCTTTACTGCTTCCAGGGCTACCGAGGAAACTAAATACACAGCTAACAACGCTTTGTTCGGGACCCGTAAACCTATTTTAAACGGTATACTTGAGATTATTTGAGTTGGTCGCATTGCATGAAAGTAGTCCATTCAAGAAGCAACTCTACCGTCCAAGCTAGAAGATTCTAATTTCTATAACAGTTTTATAAAAAGTGGACCAAAGTACTAGAGGACTGCCTACACATTGATGGAAAAACAAAACCAATATTACGGATAAATCGTCCCTGTATTCAAATCCTATACTAATTGTAAGTTATCTTTTGTTATTAAATGAATAATCAGGAACTTTTTAACCGACTTCAAAAAAGAAGGAGGTTCTCAATTCGTCTGTATGTTTTTTTTTATGTGTGTTTGTTACGCGATAACTCAGTAATTTGTGAACCGATTTGAAAACTTTTTTCTTTTTTGTAAATGCATACTTCCAGATTGGTCCCGTTGTGACCAAAATCCAGTTCTGATGATGGGATCCGGAGAAATCGAGGGAACTCTTCAAATTTTATAGACAAACTTGAAGCAATTTGGCTACTGGTTTGAAGTCGGTTAAAACTTTGTTTGTAAACTAAATTACTTATTTCTATTTAGGTACCTGTGAATATTTACTAAGTATATAAAAAAAATAAGTACATGTACCTGACGCTAAGGTCGGTTAGCGTAGCAGTTTTTCATAATTTTTAAGAGGTATATGGATCTAGTAAAGATCCACCGATATTTGGCCCTGTTTGAATTCCCTTATTTATTAAACATGAATCTAAATAAGGCGAATTTAAAAAAAATGTTTTTGCGATTACTGTAATCGTAAACAATGGAGCCAGGAGCACTTTGTGCTCTTATAAATATATAATTTATTTATTTACTTATACCTAATAGGTAGACATAGACATAGACATAGACATCCTTTATTGGTAATAAGGTATTACAAGTCATGTTTACAATCAAAATAGAACATTCATTTGTAAATTAAATTAACAAGATTATTAGTTATTATATTATATATTATTATTACATTTTTTATATTCTAAAAATTCCTTAATAGTATAGTAACATTGCTCAATAAGCCATTTTTTTAATTTAGCTTTAAAGGTCGGAAGACTGTTAGCTTCCGTGATGCTGTCTGGTAAATTGTTATAAAATATAGGTCCCGCGACGTGGATTGTCTTAGCTGTCTTAGTGAGCTTGTGGGGAATTGTTAATAGTTTGTGCGCATTTCGAGTGACCCAAGCAGATCTATCACCTCGCCTTTCATATAGTGATAAATTCACCCGTGTATACACGGCTATTTGGAAAATTAGCAGTGACGGTAGTGTCAGGATACCGAGTGCGACAAAATGCGGTCTGGCGCTATCGTCATGCCTGGCGCGGGCCAGCGTGCGCACGGCGCGCTTTTGCAGTCGGAAAACGCGTTGCCATTCGGCGGCTTGGCCCCAGAGCTCCAGTCCGTATTGCATAATTGCCTGAATGCTTGCAAAGTAACAAGTGCGCACTGCCTGACGCTCTAGGGTTTGGTTCAGCCTTGAAAGTGCAAAACATGCCTTGCTGAGTTTTCCGCATACTGCACTGATTTGCGCCTCCCATGTAAGGCCCTGGTCAAGCTGGAAGCCCAGAAATGTGGTTGTCGCAACTTGACTGATAGTGGTACCTTGATGGTGTACGATCAATGGGCGTCTACTTCTACCCGATAAGTCAAACTGCATAAATTGCGTTTTTGTCAGGTTCAGTAGTAGTCCGTTAAATCGACACCAATCAAGTATCTGTCGGGCTGTTATATTTAATTGAGATTCCAGTTTATCCAGGTCCTCAGCGGTAACAACAGCTGCCACGTCGTCTGCGTACATAAAGATCTCGGCAACATCTACAACATTCGGTAGGTCGTTAAGCAGGAGGGAGAACGCCAGATTGGATACGGACGAACCCTGAGGCACGCCTATTTCCGTGGACAGGCCATCGGATTTCACGTTACCCTGCTGTCCGACCACGTATTGGAGTCTGTCACGCAGAAAGTCTGCCATAAAGTCTAGGGCTGGTCCTCGTATGCCGTAGTGGTGCAGTTTTTGAGATAGTACTGCGTGGTCAACCACGTCGAAGGCTTTCGAGAGATCACAGAAAAGTACAGCGACCTCTCTTTTTTCCTCGCGCGCGGTGATAACGCGACGTACTACTTCACGAGCCATCATAGTGGTAGATCTCCCTGCACGGTACGCGTACTGCCTTTCGGATAGTTCACTGGATTTGTTTAAGAAGGATGTCATCCGAGATGCTACTCCGTTCTCTAGGACCTTCGCAATTGCCGGTATAATGGAGATGGGCCTGTAGAAATTAGGATCGCTAGATTTACCCTTTCCCTTGTAAATCGGACAGACTTTAATTTGTTTTAAGGTGCGCGGGTATTTTCCATCGCGCAGAAGTTCGTTAAATATTATTGCTAGAGGGACTGACAAGTTTGTCACGACCAGGCTTAGTAGTTCCGTCGATATGCCGTATACGTCTTGGGTGTTTTTTAATGCAATATCCTTGAGGATTATTTTATATATTTCACCCGGAGAAAAACGAGCAAGAAAGAGTGATCTATCATTTGGCGGTCGTGCGTGGACCAGCGCTGCAATTGCTCGGGAAGGCTCAGCTCGTGGGGCTCCGCATTGTGCTGCCGCCGAGAGGAACTGCCTATTTAACGAGTTAACAAGTTGTTTTTTGGAGTTGAAACATGACCCATCGTCATTTTTTATAATGTCGGTGAAATCTGTGGACTCTGTGCGTTTTTTGCCAGACTCTGTGTTCACAATTTGTACCTATAGGTACTCACTGTACTCATTGCCATCTCGTAAAAAATAAGACGAATCAATGAGGTAGGATTGAGTTCCAATAGAGATCCATGCTTCAGTTTTTTTTCCTTGCCTTGGTTCCAGATGGATACATATTGGCAATAAACATTAGTAACCAATTCAAACTCTACAGTTAATTAACTGTCGTCAATCGAGCGATATATTAGAAATAGCGAAAAAAAATAGGAAAAAATTTCAGTAGTAGTAAGTTGTCTAAGATCACGATTCCCACCACTCTTCTAGAAAAAGTTATTACCATTAGCTCCTGCAGAGCCTGCATGGAAGAGGAATAGACAGCGGCTCACGTAATCCTGAGATGTCCTGGGGTGGCAGAATACAGGGCAAATCACCTCGGAACACCGGGGTCACTACCAGAGGCCGTCGACAACATAAAAGGTCTGCTAGGCTTCCTGGTGGAACTGGGTTGGAACAACCCATACGCATTTATGACGTCGAGTTGCGGAAACCTAGCCCGCGTACAACCTATAGCCTATAACAGACTATTAGCTCCGATTTTAACCATTAGAGCCTAGAGCGGGTCTGTGTAGAAAATCTCTGCAAAAATTTCCCCATGTCAACAACGCTGTAAAAATTAGGCGTTAGTATTTCTGCCGCTGACAGACATGCATCCCCAGCTAACCCTAAGCAACGATCACAGACGTAAACAGCTGCTCCACTCGTACATTACCGTCCGCAGTTAATGGGGCGTACGGGCTTTGCGTTGCACTAATTTGTGGACTTAATTGGTGGCATACGAAATAATGCCCATTGTGAACCCGCACGAGCTTAAACGGCATGCAGTTATAGTTAATTTTACTGTGGAAGCATTGTCATTGGTTGAAACGAAACTCAATGAGTTTCACCAGGCGCGGCTCACTCGCGATTTGTGTTTATCGCTACAAGTACATGCCGGTCGCCCCTTCGGAGGGGTCTATTCAGTGGCTGCCACGTGTTGGTACAGGACGCTCGCACGGGTCGCAGCGCGTTGCATGAGATAGAACGGGATGGCCACATTTAGGCACGTTTGGCGTACCTAAACAGGGAATTTGTTAACAGAGAACCTTCTGTACGTAGTACTATTACTTATTCTGTGGTTTCACATAATTAAGCCCAGGATACAGTTTGTTCCAAGATAAGTCTATGCAATTTTGACGTTCTCTATCTCGGATGAAATCCGTTTCCTTCAAATAACTCTTGTAATTCTCGCGCTTTGTACAGTTGTACACTCCCAAACACAGCATTAACTGAAATTACGGGCACTATTTTCGGATCTGTGTCCGCGAACGTTGTAAATATTTTGTGACTTGTGTCCCTTGCCGTAGATAATTAATATTATAATGTATTTTTCAACACACCTGCTCGTAAAGTAGGTCTTATTACAGCGTATTTACACTGATAATGCAGAATATTACCCATGCCGTGCCTTTTACATTACATTATCGCACTAGTGCCTTTTCATTACATATCTTTTTAAATATTAGCAAAATAATGCAGAATATTACCCATGCCGTGACTTTTACATTACATTATCGCACTAGTGCCTTTTCATTACATATCTTTTAACATTTTAATTTTTTTTTTTTTTCCTCGCAAATGTTTTGAAACACGTCGTATGAAACATATAATAAAACCACCAGATTGTAAGCTATCCGAATGAGAGACTGTATTCTTGTTTTAGACAGACATGACAACTGTAAACAAAGTTCTATATTTGAATGTGACAGTATTAACATTAGTGTCACCAGATGGCGCTGCTTGATATAAAACTAACACCCCCACTATATCAAAGCATCTCAAGCCATATCAACTTTAGAAAAAACAGTAAATAAACAATCTACTCATTTAGGTACAATACCCAACTTATCAACAAATCTATGATGCTTGACAGAACCAAGACTTTTGGTCAACAGATCTGCTGGCATCTCAGCTGTTGGCAAGTATTTGGTTTCTACAAAACCCTTAGCTGCTATCTCCCTACAGAAGTGATAGCGGATATCCACATGCTTTGATTTGTTATGAAACACAGGATTTGATACCAATTTCAAAGCACTCTGGTTATCATTAAATATTGTAATACAATATGTGTCATTTGTAATTTCATGCTGCAATGTTCTCAAATACATGGCTTCTTTTACACATTCGGAAATACCAATGTACTCCGATTCAGTACTCGACAAAGAAATACTACTTTGCTTCTTACTGCACCATGAAACCACACATCCCGACAAATAGAAACAGAAACCTGTATAAGACTTCCTGTCTAGAACATCGCTGCCCCAGTCAGCATCCACAAATCCAGTTAATTTCGAGTTGTGCTCACGACTGTATCTGAGACAGTAATGTTTTGTCCTCTTAAGGTATCTCAACACACGCTTGGCATGAGCCCAATGTTCTCGACCATAACATTTATTAAACTGACTAAGATACCCTACGCTATAAGCTATATCAGGGCGGGTCAAAACAGCTAGATACATGAGGCTACCGATAAGCTGCTGATATGGTAACTCACTGTCACAACTTTCTCCTTTCTCGAGGTTAAGCCTCTCCTCCATAGGAGTCTGAGCAGGCTTACAGTCCTTCATATTAAACTTATGCAACAGCTTGTCTATATAATCTTTCTGATCTAAAGTAATACCATTTTCGTTATCAATGCATACATTCATACCTAAGCATTGTTTTACCTGACCAAGATCCTTGAGTTTAAATTTTGAAGACAGTATCTGTTTCAAACTTTTGGTTTCTTTTTCATTATTCGAAAACACAAAGAAATCATCGACATATAGAGCAACTACAGTCAAACCATTGTCTTTTTTAACATACAAACATGGTTCCAGTTTAGACCTAGCATAACCAAACTCAGTTAAGCAGTCATCTACTCTCCTGTACCAGGCCCTTGAGGATTGTTTGAGACCATATATGGCACGCTTTAACTTAAGCACTTGCCCCTTACCTTTAGGTGAAGAAAAACCTTCTGGCGTCTCCATGTAAATATCTTCCTCAAGATATCCGTTCAGGAAAGCAGTCGTCACGTCCAGGTGTGAAATATCTAAACCTAATTGCACAGATAAAGCAAATAAAAGTCTGAGAGTTGTATGCCTTACCACTGGTGCGAATGTTTGTTCATAGTCCACTCCATACTTCTGTGTATAGCCTTTAGCTACTAACCTGGCTCGGAAACGCACGTTGTTTTCGCTATCATACTTTTTCTTAAGTACCCATTTGCACTTTACCACACTACAGTCTTTTGGAACATTGGCAAGCTCCCATGCTTCATTATCTTCAAAGCTTTTCAACTCTTCAGCCACAGCTTGTCTCCATTGTTCTTTCTCTGGTCCATGCAAAGCTTCTGATAGTGAAAGACCACTGGCATCATCCATCCTGTCAACATCTATACACAGGCTTGAGTAACCATATCTGTCAGGTACTTTTCTCTGCTCTGGTGCTCTTAAGATGGGTCCGATCTTCTCAGGAGTAGAAACACTCTCGGATGTGGTGTCTAAATCTTCATACTCGCTTGGGGTCAATGAATCATCTGAAGATTGCATCAAAGTTCTGGTGCTCTCATCCCCCACTGAACTTTGGCATCCTACCTCAACTGTCTTTGTCTCGTTATGAGGTTCTGTCTTCTTCTTCTCTTCTACCTCCATCTGGCAAAAATATTTCTTTTTCTCTTCTTCGATGACTGTGACATCTCTACTTGTGAAAATAGCTCTTGTTACTGGATTGAATACTCTGTATCCTTTTACATTTTCTGGATACCCCAACAGGACACATTCTTGAGATTTCTTTTCCCACTTTAGTCTTTTTTGCTTGGGAATATGGACCATCACGGTGCTGCCAAATATCCTTAAGTGACTCAAATCTGGCTGGGTGCCTGTCCACATCTCAAATGGGGTTTTATCATCCAATCCTGATGCTACAGTTCGATTCCTTAGGTAAACTGCACAGTTGCAGGCTTCAGCCCAGAACTCTGTGCCAAGACCACTATCGTACAACAAGCATCTTGCTTTTTCGACTACAGAGCGGTTCTGGCGTTCAAACAAACCGTTTTGCTCTGCGGTGTAAGGATTTGTCTTTTGGTGAATAATCCCGTTTACTTTTAAGAAATCATCAAAGTCTTTGTTGCAAAATTCAAGTCCATTATCACTGCGGATGGTCTTAATTTTCTTGTCAAGTTCATTCTCTACTTTAGCTTTAAACTCTTTGAAACAATCCAGGGCTTGACTCTTTTGTTTCAAGAAATATATGAATGCCATCCGACTATAATCATCCACTAAAAGCAGGTAATATCTAGATCCTCCAATAGATGCAACTTCCATTGGACCAGCTATGTCCATGTGGATAACATTAAGAAGTGATTTACTTCTATTGCCATTTCTTGGGAATGGTAATCTGCACTGCTTGCCCTCGCAACATACCTTGCAGTTACTTGTGTCAATCCTGTCACCAACAGTGAAACCTTTTGCTGCATGTTTCATTTTTGCCATGTAAGAACCATTCACATGTCCTAAACGGCGATGCCAAATGTCGGCAGACACAGCCATAGCAGCAGGCGTTTCTGGCATATTCAATTTATACACTCCTTTTGTCAAAGTAGCTGTACCAACCAGCTGTCCACTTCTGTTGTAAATTTTACAATCTTCTTCAGTGAAGTCCACTTTGTTTCCCTTCTTTATCAGTTGGCTTACTGATAATAGGTTTGTCGTTAAACTCGGTACGCATAAAACATCCTCGACTGTTATGTCATATTCGTAGTCTGGCGTTACAGTCGCAATCTGCACGCTGCCGCTGCACAATACTGGAACACATTCCTTGTTGGCCACTACAATTTCACCAATAACCGGCTCGTAACAGGCATTCATAACCCAACTCTCGTTCGCGGTCAGATGAATACTACATCCACTATCGATATAATAGTCGTTTTTCTTGAACTCGCCGCTCAAAAACACCGCACTGAACGCATTGGATTGTTTTCGTGTGTTATTTTTCGAAAAACTCAGGTTATTTTCACTATTCGGGCACTGATTGCGATAATGACCGGGTTGTTTACATCGAAAACATTTAATTTTCTCTTTTGACGTTTCATTGACATTGACATCTTGTCTACCAGAGACATTCCTAGACTTATTTTTCTTGTAATGTTGGTAGCCTGACGAACTGGCGAATGCGCTCTCAATGTCATTCCCATTCCCGGTCAAATTCAAATTTTTCTCTTCCATGTCTAAAAGCTTAGATTTTATTACGTCCGTTGTGATGCGAATTCCGGAATGCTCAATTGCCATAATCATTGGTGAATATTTCTCAGGCAATCCTGCTAATAAAAGCGAGCCAATCCACTCATCACTGATGTCAAAACCCGTACCACTTAATTTTTGACCATTTTCAACCATCTTTGTTACGTATTCTGTCATTGATTTACAATTGTCCAATCTTATTGAAATTAAATTTCGTAACAACGTAATTCTTCTAGTGAAACCAGAGTCATCAAATAAGCTTTTGAGTTTCTCCCACAATTCAAATGTGGTTTTGACGCCTTTTACATGGACGTACAGGGAAGGGTCGATTGTCAAAATCAATTTCGCACGCGTTTTTTCGTCATCTGCAGCTTCTGTACTTTTGGCATCCGTAGTTTCTGGCTTTCGTTTAATAAACTTTTGGGTGCCCTCTAAGATCAGAAAATTCTCTGCCGCGAAAACCCATTCGCTATAATTTTCTCGGCCAAACAGCTTAGGAACGTTAGCCACATAATTGGCCGACATCTTCGGATTTCTGTCACAGATCACTCGTGAATATTAATTAAAATACTTTCACTGAAACTAGCAATCTAATTCTTGACTAGCCTACACGTTTCTGGGACAATAAATAACCCATAACCTATAATAAAACCACCAGATTGTAAGCTATCCGAATGAGAGACTGTATTCTTGTTTTAGACAGACATGACAACTGTAAACAAAGTTCTATATTTGAATGTGACAGTATTAACATTAGTGTCACCAGATGGCGCTGCTTGATATAAAACTAACAAAACACGTGAGCATTGGTCATTACACTCGAGTCGGTTTTTAAGCCTGAGCCGAAGGCGAAGGCTTAATGGAGACGAGACAACTTAGCACACTTGTATCATAATGTACTATTTCCGGTCTACACAAGTAAATTTTTATAGACCTTTGATATCTCCGTTGGCAACTTGCTGAGACGTTCGAAATACGCGTCTAATCGCCGGAAAAAGGTCAATAAATATCTCGTTAGCCCAGTCAATAAAGTAATAGTCCTCTCATGACGTTAAATATTACAAAAATTTAGTTACACGAAATAAATGATTGAAATTGAAATTGAATATGACAATTGGCCTAACCTTTAATATACATACTTCTTGCGTTATTCCCGGTTGTGCCCCTAAAGGAGCCTAACCTTTAATAAATAATTTAAATAAAAAATAAAGTAACTAGCCCATATCCGTCCCTATGACTTGAGCTTACTGCCAAAATTGGAGGGAGTTTAGGCGTAACAAAAAGGTAACAGACCAACAGAGTAATTGCATACTAATGACGATCTAGTGTCAAAATATACGTATGTAATACCAACTACGCACAGATTGATTCAATTTGCGGCAACGCGTGTTGAGCTACCTACAAGAAACAACTCGCTGTAATAAAGGACAGTCCGCATGTGTGCACTCGGATTTAATTCATGAGTGAATAGCGATTGTGGATGCGGTAACAATTCTGGAACGAGCCTTAAATTGTTTGTATAGGACGGAATGTGACTCGTGAATAGGATGTTATACCTACCTAAAGAGAGATTTACTTACAGCCAAAGTACATAATTGAAGCGAACGAGATTCTACGCTTCAGCTGGGGCAGAATTCTTTCATATGACGAGCGTCTGACCGACTGCTCTCCTCTACAGGTTGCATTTCTCAACCGATACTCGTGAAAAACTGGGCAGATTCAATTTTTTTTTATTAAATTCAGTTGTACGAAATTCAAAAAAACTAAAATGGAAATAGTACATTACTTACCTAGGGCGGTTAAGCAAAGAATGTCTCAGATCGCAGGTATTTGACGCCCGAGCCGAAGGCAAGGGCGATAAATATGCGCTCTGAGGCTTTCTTTATTACCGCCCGTGGTAAGTACAAAATTTTACGTCTCTATCTGGCCAGGAAGTGGGGTTTTCCGCACGCATGGCGTGCGGTAATTCCTACTTTATGGCCAGGTATGACGTAAAATAAAAAAACTGTGTCGCGAGTTCTAGAGCTCACCAGCCTCTAGTATATATCTGGCATAAGTCATCAATACAAATAGATTTTTTAATACTGCGCGCCTGCAATTAACTTTAGGGAACTGTCATTCACGTTGCCGTTTTGCGGTATATAGCAGAGATGTTGCCACTGTTACCACAATCATGGTTACAGTAACAGTGAAAAATAATTTACTTTAAAAACAAAGTTTAAACCGACTTCAATTCAGTACTTCGCCAAGCCACATAGGTACACGAACATTTTCAAATTTCGTTTCCAATTTACCACATGCACTGCTTTCCGAGAGCAAATGCGTTGATTATTACAGAAACAACCCAAGTCGCTATCTGTGGGCTGATAATATTTGAGGAGTTCCGTCGATTCCTAAAGGATCTCAGAATCACCACTTCATGAGTTGCTAGTTCTACGGAATCATGTCAGAATCTTTGACGAACTTTACATCTTTGAGGAGTTCCATAAGTCGTCTTAATCATCAGTTCCACTTCACCAAAATTGCGATTTCCGAAGGTAAATACACGACTTATAATAGAAAATACTGAAATCACTACATGCGTGCCTATACAATTTGAGTATTGCCATCAATTTCCCTGGGATCTCATCATCAGATCCTGATTTGGTCACAATGAGACCACATCGGAAGTATACTCTTTCGAACAGAAAAATAATTTTGTAAATCGGTCCACAATTGACGGTGAAATCGGCGGACATACATTAAAAAAAAACATACATGGGAACATATAACATCCTCCTTTTTTGAAGTCGGTTAATAAACAGGTTTCAACGCAGAAAATGTGTCACTATTATTACATCGTGGTTGAAATCAAATAGTAATTTCTAGACTATGTCGAGTAGAACTAGTACTGTGAAACGTGAATTTGGCATTAATTAAGTCAAGGGCAGCATACATCACAAACAAAAAAAAGCGGCCAAGTGCGAGTCGGACTCGCACATGAAGGGTTCCGTTAAATAAATTGCTTTTTACGATTTATGACGTATTAAAAAAAACTACTTACTAGATCTTGTTCAAACCAATTTTAGTTGAAAGTTTGCATGGTAATGTATATCATATATTATTTTTAGATGTATCATTCTCTTATTTTAGAAGTTACAGGGGGACACACACACACACACACACACACACACACATTTTACCACTTTGGAAGTGTCTCTCGCGCAAACTATTAAGTTTAGAAAAAAATGATGTAAGAAACTCCAATACCATTTTTGAAGACCTATCCATAGATATCCCACACGTATCCACTCACACGTCCGGCTCCAAAACCAACATCCGTTTTTGGATACTATAGTTTCCTTGGACGCCTGAGTGGTCGTTGCCGCAAATTGAATCAATCAAATTGAATCAATCACGGGGTTTGAGTAAAAAAAAATATTTTGAGTTTAAGTTCTTAGTATGGGGAACCCCAAAAATTATTGTTTTTTTTTTATATTTTTGTGTGAAAATCTTAATGCGGTTTATATAATACATCTACTTACCAAGTTTCAACAGTATAGCTCTTATAGTTTCGGAAAAAGTGGCTGTGACATACGGACGGACAGACAGACAGACAGACAGACAGACAGACGGACAGACATGACGAATCTATAAGGGTTCCGTTTTTTGCCATTTGGCTACGGAACCCTAAAAACGGTGATTATTCAAGCTAACAGATTCTTGACACTTGTCCCACACATATCGTAATGATATTTTGATCGATTCTATTAGAAGCTCCGCGTGAGAACGAGCTCCTCGTGTAAGAAAGTTGTATTTATGTAAATTTTAATAAATTACCTTCTTTTTACGATAGACATTTTCTCAGTACTCCGTTTACGAAGGTGAAAGATATAATAATGTGCCACAACCAAAAGAATCCCGTCAGGTTTTTACGCCACTTTCTATTAATTTCTATTGACAATACAGTTAGAATCGATTTCCTAACAGCAGTTAAGTGGTCGCAAATAGTCGCAATGGGTTTGGCAAAAAAAGACTGAGTCGCCCACGCTTCTCATGTATTGGACATGCTTAGGTAATAAAATAATAGACCATCCGATCGACGAGGGCGTACCCCACTCCTTCTCATTGCTTATTAATTAGCAGACATCGGTAATTTTGTAGCATTTTTGGTGCAGCGTAGTGCTGTTATCGGAATTGGCATGGACAATATCAACCAAAATTGTTAATTAGGGTAAATAAATAATAAATAAATAAATAAATAAATATTACGGGACAATCTTACACAAATCAACCCAACACAATCAAATATTGTCATTATCATTATAAACGCTAATTAAGCATTACGATTGAAATAGTTAATTCAAATTTTGTTAACAACACTACGCTGCACAAATGCTACAAAATTAACGATGTCTACTTATTAGTTTATGTTTCGTCAATTGAAGAAAGAAATAAAATATTTCATTCGCATAAAACTCAGCAAGGCAGATTTAATACCAACATAGTGCCAGTCAGCATAATGTAATGTAAATTGTACGTATGTTATCTTAAAGGTATTTTAAAATAAGGGCCTTAGACGCCTGAAATATATGGTTTATTATTATTATTATGTCACACGTGTCCATAGGCGACGGTACCAGCTTAACATCAGACAGGCCGTAAGCTTGTTTGCCACCGTCGTAGTATAAAAAAAAATGAAAATCTTGAAGCAGATTTTTACGTAGGTAGTTAGAGTAGAAATGTGACGCGTCTTCGTGTATTGATATTTAACTATCTAATTTCCATGTAGGTATACTGCAACTACAAGACGACTGAGAGACGAACGATGGACCGGTTCTTGAGATACAGCCTGGTGACAGATTATCTATAAAAACGGCAAAAAAATCACGTTTTTTGTATGGGAGCCCCCCTTAAAAAAATATTTTATTTTGTTTTTAGTATTTGTTGTTATAGCGGCAGCAGAAATACATAACTTGTGAAAATTTCAACTCTCTAGCTATCACGGTTCTTGAAATACAGCCTGGTGACCGACAGACAGACGGACGGACGGACGGACGGACGGACGGACAGCGAAGTCTTAGCAATAGGGTAGGGTTTTACTCTTTGAGTACGGAACCCTAAAAACGGCTGGTCCAGGCTGTCTGCAAGCAGTCCACGATAGAAAGAAATGGTTCTTTGGAGAAGGCCATCACCTGCGGAGGGTTTCTTGCAGATTCATATTGTTAATATTTTTTCCTTTTTAGACTAGTGTAAAAGTATCATATAGGTATATCAGTAGAAAGTAGAAAGAAAAAAACCTGTATTGAGTAGGTTAGTTTTTATCAATGTTTTTCAAGACATGACACGTTAGTTTTTATCAATATTATACTGTAACTAAGAGAATATTTGGCTTAGTATAATGACATTTCCCGATTAGCTCGGGGTGAAGAAGGTCGCTTCGAAAGTCCTGAATGGCCTCTGCTTAATGGAACTTTGTAAAGCACTCATCAGCTTACCTTATACAGAACATCCCTTCCAGGGACCAGAACCGGTTACACTAATCAGGGTTTTCCATAGGCTTATTTTAGTTGTCTTTAAAACCCTATCCATAATGGTAACCTTATGTTAAGGTAACCTGATAGGGTAACCCTATTGTTATGGTAAGCATATAGGATGTGGTAACCATAAGGTTATCATAAGTTAACCCTAAACAAAACCCTATCTCAATAGGGCCTACAACCAAATCGATAGGCTTATTTAGCCTGAAAAAGGATTTTCCGGTCCTTGATCCCGTCTAACGTAAATTCAACTAAAAATGTGAAGAAAATATTCACTTTCGCTATCACTATATATTGGTAAGGAGAATCTTTGTCAAGAATGAAAACGACATGGGAGAAATTTGCAAGGATTGCGCACCAATACCCGAGTTAAAGAAAGCCTTTAACAAACATGTCGTATTAAGGTAATAAATCATTTACAAACAGCTATAAACCACTTTTACTCTCCTACAACCAAAGGGGCGCCGGTGCATTCAATTAAACTATACATACATCACACTACACAGATCGTGAACAGTAATCTATACTTAATCTATACTAATATTATAAAGTCCGTTAGATTGTAGCTTTGTAAGTTTGTATGTTTCGGGTAGTCTCCGGAACGGTTTATTTAAAATTCGTTCACCGTGTAGAATGGACTTTCTGGATGGTTATAGGCTATTTTTAACAAACTTCAAAAAAAAGGAGGAGGTTCTCAATTCGGATGTTTTTTTTGTTTTTTTATCGTGTGTTACCTCAGAACTCCGTCATTTATGAACCGATTTGTACAATTCTTTTTTTAATTGAAAGTATATGCTTCCAGATTGGTCCCATTGTTTTCAAAACCCCAGTTGGATGATGGGAACTATGAGGAATTGAGGGAACTCCTCAAATATATAAGGCAAGCGTGTAGTAATTTCGGTATTTTCTATTATAACTCGTGTATTTACACCCGGACATCATAAATTTGGTGATGGTGGAAGTGATGATGAAGAACACAGATGGCTTGTGGAACTTCTCAATGATGTACCTACTTCAAACTATAAAAGTACGTCACTGATTCTGATATGATTGCGTTGAAATAGCAAACAATGAAGTGCCAAGGGTAATTCTGAGATCCTTGAGGAATCGACGGAAGTCCTCAAATATTATCGGCTCACATACAGTGATTTGGTTTTTGTCTCTAATAATCAACAAAGCAAATCTCTCGGAAAACAGTTCATGTGGTAAATTGCAAAAGAAATGTGGTAATGTTCATGTGGCTTGGCGGAGTACTGAATTGAAGTCGGTTAAAACTTTGTTTTTAAAGTAAATTATTAAACCCGCGAGTTTGCCTGCGTTAGCGCTACTGGTTGTGAGTATGTAGTTTTGTGAGGGTTAAGCTTTGTAAGTTTGTGGGGGGCTACCAGGGGCCTATTTCTCAAAAGCTTGTAGCTTGTAATGTAATACAAGCGGAAGTCTCTTTCTAATGAGAGAAGTTGAAAAGAGGTTTCCGCTTGTATTATAAGTTACAAGCTTTTGAGAAATGTGCCCCTGGTCATTTGTTGTACTATAGTGATAAGCAATAAAAATGGGCACCTTTTGTATCGAATTTCCATAAAAAATTACCCGCTTTCATTTATCTTGAGTATGTACTTAAAAGGAGCATGCTAGGTCTATAGTGTTCTCATTTATAAAAAAATGCCCCTAGGTTGGACAGTGAGTAATTATAATAATAAAAATAAATAAATATTTTCGGACAATCTTCCAAACGAAGGCGATCGATCTCGAATTATGTTAAACAAGAGAAGAATGTACCTCATCATATCAGCCGAAAGACGTCCACTGCTCTAAGCCTCAAGTGATCGGTTCTGCGCCACCCGCATACAGCGACTTTTACCAGGTCATCATTCCACCTTGAAGAATGTACCTACTGTTTGTAAACTATCGACTATGCAAGTTCTTGATTGGAATGGAGAGGTTATAAATTTTATTATTAGTTATCGCCCGTAATTCGCCCGTCTGCCTGTCTATAGCGCGGAGCTATGAAGACACCATCAAATACTTGTCTATTGTTAAAACACCATACATTTTAATACGAACATCGGTAAAAATAAAAATGTTTCGGTGACAACATTGTGACAACTTATTTTAAAAATAAATTACGATAATTTTATGTCATTAAGCAGACAAGGTTATATATTATTGCCTTGTTTACGGTTTTGTCATACGATTATGATATATTTTCTATACAACTTGTGTTATAAGGTAAACGTCCCAATATTTGAAACTCTAATTGTAATAACAAATACAATTTTTACCTTCATTGCAGGAATCAAAAGGTGTAATGGGGAGTGTAAAGTACTGGAATATTTACCGCGTGATTACTTCGTGTAAGAACTGGAACTAATACGACATACCTATCGTCTACCATGCGTCTTTTTCTCAATTTTCTATTTGTTTCTGATCTATAATTTGTTGTAAAATGCGTGAGAATAATATGTCAAAGAATCCCATAAAGAAGGAGCGTAAGTACAGAGTGACACGCTCCAAAGGCCTTACTAAAATCTGAAACACTAGCGGCTCTACGAATAGGATTGTGTCATATATTTATGCACACCTTCTCTTGTCATATATTATTGCAGGCGATTGTAGATCTTGCTAGATCGAGAAGCCTCAACTCATATTCCTCTTAGTCTTAAAACAGTTTACCAACTTTCGTTACAGTCAGTTTACCCTAATATCTTTAGTTCCAGTAAATTACATTTTCCGACCTATACAAGTTTAATTCCCCACTAGTCAAGCTTGAAAGGCATCGGGCCTGGGGAGCAGATAGTGCTATCATTATTCGTCGTAAAATTTAATCAATACATAGGGTACATGCATTATTTCTGTCTATCTGCCCTCATTTCTTGAGCAAGCGATTAAGCAATTAGGATTCGGACGATCTAGATTGTACTACGAGATACAATCAATTAAATAGTGTAGAGATAGTATCACAGAGTAGTTGCTAAAATTATCGAATAATTTAGTTTGATGGATTTACACTAAATTTTAAGTGACTGAATGCGTGTAAAGGATCAATTAAGTAACAAGTTAAAATTTAGCATGCCATTAGCAAGTAAATAGGAATTGTGTGTATTTGTCTACTGCAGGGGTCGGCAAACTTTCTAACCAAAGAGCCAATTTCAGTAAAAATATATATATTTTAAGAACCGTAAAGAGCCATTTACGCTATGTTCGATCTCACATTTACTTGAACCTATCTTTATGACGGGTCTTCGAAGAGCCGCAAATGACCCTTCAAAGAGCCGCATGCTGCTCGCGAGCCGCGGTTTGCCGACCTCTACAGTCTACTGAGTGAGTGAATCTTGTCTACTGAGTCGTCTAAATTATTAAAGTGCAGTAGAAATTAGTAGAAACTTGCCAGGAATTGAAAATGAGGGATTTAATAATTGATTTGGTTTTAGGCAACTAATTTCCTTCCGAACACTAATGCACGTAGGTATGTTCACTAAGAAATCATCAATATTTCACTGAAAAATTAATTGATTAGATACCACAAAAATTTACGAAATAAAATATCTGCGATGGTCTAGGCGAGCACTTTCGTACATCCACGTCCAACCATAAGGCAAAGCGCAATAATTATTTCACAATTTTATCTGCCCGATTATTTTACTTATAGCCACCAGTTTGTTCCCACTGTGTGGGGCGAAGGATGCGTTAATTATGGTCGATATCGATAAAATTAACCTTTGACATTTCATGTGAATATAAGCTACGGTAGCCTAGTGATTCAGGCATGCGGCTGTCAAACGGCGGTCGTGGGTTCGGATCCCGGCTGGCTAATAATGAGTTTTTCGGAACTTACGTATACGGAATATCATTTGATTAGCTTTACTTTACGGTGAAGGAAAAAAAATCTTGAGGAAACCTGCATACAACTGCGCAGAAATTCAAAGGTGTATTTGAAGTCTCCAACCCGCACTGGGCCCGCGTGGGCATTTCCGCCCGTTCCCTCTCATCCATGAGATGAGGCCTGTGTCCAACAATTAGATATATAATATATAGGTTGATTTATTTATTTATGTATTTATTATAATTATAACGATAGCGATCATCATGGTGTAGTCAGGTCATCAAATAGTACTAAAATGACAATTATTATTAACAGCATCATAAACTTGAAATATTGTGAACTATAATCGTGGTGATGTAGAATAATTTAAAGACGCACCTAAAAAATATTGTATTTCTTATATTATCTTTTTGCATTTGCCCGCACAGCGTAAACTGGGTATAACTGTACATGCTTTTGCAACAATTATACTTAATATAATCGCCCAACTTAGCTAAATCATCGACAATGCCACGTCACTAGAGCTATCAGAGCAGTATGCGGGCTGCGTGTTCTGATATCTATTTATATCTGCGGCCACTGCGCATCGCGGACCTTTGTTATTAACTCGCAGTTACCCGGGTCGTCCATAAAACACTATGGGAAGGAGTTAAACATTTATAGAACTACTAAATTCATTAGCGTCTGTCAAATAAAATTTTGCCTGACTACGGCAGAGCCGCGAAAGGAAGGAATATGTTTTTTCTCAAAAATAGCCTGCAAAGTGAACATAACTCGCTACATATTGGAAGGTAAAGTGTATAGTTTAAGGCCAGATCAAAATTAAAAAATTAAAAACATTGCAGGCCGCCTGGAATGTTACATATAAATTCCTTTATTTGTCGAGTACCAAACTTTAAAAAAAGTAGAAACTGGCATATAAAAGACGGCACAGGTCGTATTCAGCCAAATCAAGTCGTATTTTTCTGTTGCAAATGCGACATTTTTGTATGAGTCATAAAAAGATTGTGTTTTTCGGTGGAAAATACACTTGCGATACTGTTTAAAAAAGTATATTATGACGTTTAATTTTATGAAATTTGCAGTATTCTCAATTTGTATTTAATAACTAGCTGTTGCCCGCGACTTCGTCCGCGTAGAACTTTTTATCGTCTTAGAAAATGATTTCTCTCAATACAAAATTTGAACCCTCTTTTAGGGGATAATTAAAAAAAAAGTTGATGTTCATTTTCTAGTTTGTGAACAAACAGGCTAAAACCAAAGTTAAAAATCTCATACTTTAAAAATGCCTTGAAATACTCAAACTTTGAACCAATTTTAACACTCTTAGGGGATGAATTTGGAAAAACTCTGAAATCAGTTTTGTAGTCTTTTAACGCACAGAATAAGACCGAAGTTAAAAATCTCTTACTCACACTTTAAAATTTTATTGCTCGCCATTTAAAATTTGAACCCCCTTTTAAACCCCCTTAGAGGTTGAATTTTTCTAATCGCTGAAAGAACTTTTTTCGTAAACTTTTAAGTCTCTAGCTCAAAAAAAGTGTTGACCATACAAAGCTTTCTTAACCCCCTTAGGGGTGGAATTTTCTAAAACTCTGAAAGTACTTTATTATTAATTTTAATAAGTAACATTTTGAATAGTTTTAAGTCTAGTAAAAAAAAAAGTTTTTCCCACACAACACTGGCTACCCTTCTTAAGGATCTTAAGGATCCCCTTAGGGATGGAGTTTTCTAAAACGCTGAAAGTTCTTTTTTAGTATTCTAATAAGTAATCTTTTTGCAAAGTTTTAAGTCTAACTCAAAAAAAAGTGTTGCCCATGCAAAGCTTGCTCTCCTTTTCAACCCTATTAGGGGTGGAATTTTCTAAAACGATTTGTGTTCTTTTTTTGTATTTTAATAAGTAATCTTTCTACAAAGTTTCAAGTCTCTAACTCAAAAACATAAACTTTCCCTGATAAAAACTTTGCACCCCTTTATATCCCCCTTAGGGATAGATTTTTTCAAAACGCTGAAAGTCTTTTTTTTTGTATTTTTATAAGTAATCTTTCTACAAAGTTTTAAGTGTCTAGCTCAGAAAAAGTGTTCCCCATACAAACCTTGCACCCTTTTTTAACCCCCTTAGGGAATGATTTTGGTAAAACGCCGAATGTAGTATTTTTCATGTTCTAATAAGTAATTTTTCGTCAAAATTTTAAGTCTCTATTAAAAAAAATATGTTTTTCCCATACAAACTTTGCACCCTATTTTACCCCCTTAGGGGTGAAATTTTCCAAAACGCTGAAAGTACTTTCTTTGTATTTAAATAATCTTTCTACAAAGTTTTAGGACTCTAGCTAAAAAAAATAGTTTCCCACATACAAACTTTGCACCCCTATTTTAGCCCCCTATTTTTAGGGGTAGAATTTTCTAAAACGCTGAAAGTACTTAATTTGTATTCTGATGACTAATCTTTCTACAAAGTTTTAAGTCTCTATTTAAAAAAAATATTGTTTCCCACATACAAAATTTGCACCCCTATTTTACCCCCTTAGGGGTAGATTTTTTTAAAACACTGAATCTAGGTACTTTATTTGTATTCTAATGAATAATTTCTCTACAAAGTTTTAAGTCTCTATTTAAAAAAAAGTAGTTTTTCCCATACAAACTTTGCACTCTATTTTACCCCTTTAGGGGTAGAATTTTCTAAAACCCTGAAAGTTCTTTATTTGTATTCTAATGACTGATCTTTCTACAAAGTTTTAAGTCTCTATTTAAAAAAAAAATGTTTCCCCCATACAAACCTTGCACCCCTATTTTACCCCCGTAGGGGTGGAATTTGAATTCAAAACGCTGAAAGTGTTTCATTTGTATTCTAATAACTAATTTTTCTACAAAGTTTAAGTCTATAGCTCAAAAAAAAAAGGTTCTCCCATACAAACTTTGCACCCCCATTTTACCCCCTTAGGGGTAGAATTTTCAAAAATCCCTTTTTATCCCTAGCCCACGTTATAAAAGCAACATACTGTGCAAAAATCAACTCTCTAAGATTAGTAGTTTCGGCTGTGCGTTGATGAGTGAGTGATTGAGTGAATAAGTCAGTCAGGACATAGGCATTTATTATGTATAAATAGATAGAAGATAATGAAACTCCCATTCAAATATCTCAAAAAATTATGAAGCTACATCCGTTTTAATGTCGCTTGTTAGAGTGAGAAAACGATGAGGGACTGTGACGTCAATATACTCGAGCGTCATAGTAAAAAACAATCGTTTCATATGAAGGTGCGTTTTGCGGAAAAGGGACAGAACATACCCCCTCTTAAAACTTTGGACTCTTATAACTTAATCATTACCTATATAACCTCTTGCTTTGTTTTTTTCTCCATTTGACTATATTTATTTTAAATTCTTTTTCGAGAAAATACATTATGATTATTTACCATATTTTCGATTCCTGAGCTATAACCACGAACTTCGGAATTCGAAAATATTCGGGTATCTCTATCTCTATCGCACTAACCATACTCGAGTGACAGGGATGCAAATATATGAACATTGAGTATCGGTTTTCGTGGTAGCGCCGCAGGTACTTTGGCTGAATGCGCCGAGCGCGTGCCATTGTCATTCAAAAAAAACAAATTCGTGTTAATTATATTGTTCAAATTTGTTGATTTCATTTATTGAAATTACGACATAAAACGACATTTGCGCATATAAGTTCTCATATCAGAATCGAATATTTTTTTATGGTTTATATTTTAGCATTTGTCTCGTAAAGGTCTATCGTAGACGGGATTTAAATTATTAATAAGTGAAAGGCAAAGCAATTCCGCCATTTTGACGAAAATTTGAAGGTTCTTATAGCTGACAGTTGGAGCAGCGTTTGAGATCAATAAAAATAAATGAAAAATTAAATGAAGTCGTATATTTCGGAAAATTAATTAACTGTCGCAGTCGGATAAAAACTATCCTAAGTTGCAGCTAGAATAATAATGTACCTATATAAAATGTTTCATATTTTTCCGTTCATGGGATGCTGAGAACATTCGAACCGCGCAAAGCTTAGTTTCAAACTGGCTGATTCTTTTTTTAATTTAGAGATTTATTATAAGTGGAGATAACGCTTGATTTCAATTTAGTCTTTTTTATTCCCCCATTTTTGAGAAAAACACTATATTAGCCTCAGCCGGAATGGCAATTGCAGGCATCGTATTATAATTAAACGGACTCGCAAGCTCGTCCGTTTAAACAAATACTCAGCCTGCAATTGCCTTCTTCCCGGCCACGGCAATAATGTACTATTAGCAGCCTATATTTGTATTTACGTGTGTTCGTTCCACCGTAGCGTTCAAGATACTGAAACGATTTGGTTGAATGAGGCATTACGCGCGTTAAGTAAATAATTAATAAATATTTGGGGACAATCTTACACACATCAACCTAGTCCCAAACTAAGCAAAGCTTACTATGGGTAATAGACGACGATATACATACTTATATAGATAAATACGTACTTAAATAAATAGAAATCCATGACTCAGGAACAAATATTGGTGCTCATCACACAAACAAATGCTCTTACCGGGATTCGAACCCAGGACCTCTAGCTTCGTAGGCAGGCAGGGGTAAGTAACGCGCCTAATGTTACCTACGTTTTTCTGAGTACTTACCTATTTACAAGGGAGGAATAGACACCTATGGTACTAATTAATAAGTATTAAGTATAAAGAGGGAATGTGTGTGCCCTTGTAAGTTTGTGTGCAGGGGGTAATCTCTCAAACTACTCACCTGATTTCATAAAATCTGTCTTTAGTTTATAGAATGGAGTTTCAGGATGAACATAGGGTATATTTTATATGCCGCGTATTTGCCTGCATTCTTTGTAATTCGCGGGTGGAGCCGTGCGGGCAGCGAATCTACTATAAATGAATGCGCCTGGTTCATATCCATGTTTAATATTTTTACGATATTCAATTGCACAAATGTGAAAGTATCTCATTGTCACGTAGTATTGTAACTTACCCAGTAAATCATACCAACCTTATCACGCTTTATTGGTGGCCCTAAAAAAAATTAAGATTCGGTACAAATTACAGGCTAATTAAAACGTCTCCATTCTGGGTGGTACAACGAAAGTGGTACGCGATTAAAATGGGGTGACGAACGAAAAAGGAAATGACCGCATTTCAAAAAATAATTTCTCGTATAAAACTTGATTCTACGAAACCAATTTAACCTACTCCAATTTGAGTTGTGTCCTGAGTTTCCGCTTTAAACACTTAATGTGTAATTTGGCTTTATTGTTTTAAGCGAAATGCATTTGCGCGGACCGCTTGCTTTTGTTCTGAGTAATTAAAGTGTGCAATTTGCATTTAGATAAAACTTCCGCTTTCAAAATATTTGTTTGACATTGTAAACGTATCAAATGGGGCTGGCAACTGTCATACAGCACCAATAATGGTCTTTAAAAAAGCTAAATTTGTATGGCGCGAAGTCGTTTTTATTTTTTTAAATTTGCGGTAATGATTTTATGTTTTGTCGCGAATTTCTCCGAAGTGGGAATCCACCATTTTCCGAAAAAGGCTAAAAGTAAAAGGTTGTGGATTAAAGCTATAGGGGAGATTTTTGCCTAAGAACTGTATATGGTTTCCGTACATTGGACCATCGATCCTCTGGCTCTCTCTCTCATCGAATGGAATCTAGAAGAGCGCCATCTACAATTAACTTTCACCAGTCATCCATTAAATACTGTTCCTTGTCTGAAAACCTACTCGAAATAAAAAAAATCATATATGCAGCTCATAACCAAAATGGGACCAGGCATAAAGGAGAGGGCAAATGCACAAAAGATCCCACTGGGTCGAAGTGCATCCGAAAGGGCTCTCACCTAGATAAGATAAGAGAGATAAGACTATAATTGATGGTAGGTTTTATTATTAGAAATACATATTAAATATACTTATTTGAAACTAGCTGTTGCCCGCGACTTCGTCCGCGTAGAACTTTTTATCGTCTTAGAAAATGATTTCTCTCAATACAAAATTTGAACCCTCTTTTAGGGGATAATTAAAAAAAAAGTTGATGTTCATTTTCTAGTTTGTGAACAAACAGTCTAAAACCAAAGTTAAAAATCTCATACTTTAAAAATGCCTTGAAATACTCAAACTTTGAACCAATTTTAACACTCTTAGGGGATGAATTTGGAAAAACTCTGAAATCAGTTTTGTAGTTTTTTAACGTACAGAATAAGACCGAAGTTAAAAATCTCTTACTCACACTTTAAAATTTTATTGCTCGCCATTTAAAATTTGAACCCCCTTTTAAACCCCCTTAGAGGTTGAATTTTTCTAATCGCTGAAAGAACTTTTTTCGTAAACTTTTAAGTCTCTAGCTCAAAAAAAGTGTTGCCCATACAAAGCTTTCTTAACCCGCTTAGGGGTGGAATTTTCTAAAACTCTGAAAGTACTTTATTATTAATTTTAATAAGTAACATTTTGAATAGTTTTAAGTCTAGTAAAAAAAAAAGTTTTTCCCACACAACACTGGCTACCCTTCTTAAGGATCTTAAGGATCCCCGGGATGGAGTTTTCTAAAACGCTGAAAGTTCTTTTTTAGTATTCTAATAAGTAATCTTTCTACAAAGTTTCAAGTCTCTAACTCAAAAACATAAACTTTCCCTGATAAAAACTTTGCACCCCTTTTTATCCCCCTTAGGAATATTTTTTTTCAAAACGCTGAAAGTCTTTTTTTTGTATTTTTATAAGTAATCTTTCTACAAAGTTTTAAGTGTCTAGCTCAGAAAAAGTGTTCCCCATACAAACCTTGCACCCTTTTTTAACCCCCTTAGGGAATGATTTTTGTAAAACGCCGAATTTAGTATTTTTCATGTTCTAATAAGTAATTTTTCGTCAAAATTTTAAGTCTCTATTAAAAAAAATATGTTTTTCCCATACAAACTTTGCACCCTATTTTACCCCCTTAGGGGTGAAATTTTCCAAAGCGCTGAAAGTACTTTCTTTGTATTTAAATAATCTTTCTACAAAGTTTTAGGACTCTAGCTAAAAAAAATAGTTTCCCACATACAAACTTTGCACCCCTATTTTAGCCCCCTATTTTTAGGGGTAGAATTTTCTAAAACACTGAAAGTACTTAATTTGTATTCTGATGACTAATCTTTCTACAAAGTTTTAAGTCTCTATTTAAAAAAAATATTGTTTCCCCCATACAAAATTTGCACCCCTATTTTACCCCCTTAGGGGTAGATTTTTTTAAAACACTGAATCTAGGTACTTTATTTGTATTCTAATGAATAATTTCTCTACAAAGTTTTAAGTCTCTATTTAAAAAAAAGTAGTTTTTCACATACAAACTTTGCACTCTATTTTACCCCTTTAGGGGTAGAATTTTCTAAAACCCTGAAAGTTCTTTATTTGTATTCTAATGACTGATCTTTCTACAAAGTTTTAAGTCTCTATTTAAAAAAAAAATGTTTCCCCCATACAAACCTTGCACCCCTATTTTACCCCCGTAGGGGTGGAATTTGAATTCAAAACGCTGAAAGTGTTTCATTTGTATTCTAATAACTAATTTTTCTACAAAGTTTAAGTCTATAGCTCAAAAAAAAAAGGTTCTCCCATACAAACTTTGCACCCCCATTTTACCCCCTTAGGGGTAGAATTTTCAAAAATCCCTTTTTATCCCTAGCCCACGTTATAAAAGCAACATACTGTGCAAAAATCAACTCTCTAAGATTAGTAGTTTCGGCTGTGCGTTGATGAGTGAGTGATTGAGTGAATAAGTCAGTCAGGACATAGGCATTTATTATGTATAAATAGATAGAAGATAATGAAACTCCCATTCAAATATCTCAAAAAATTATGAAGCTACATCCGTTTTAATGTCGCTTGTTAGAGTGAGAAAACGATGAGGGACTGTGACGTCAATATACTCGAGCGTCATAGTAAAAAACAATCGTTTCATATGAAGGTGCGTTTTGCGGAAAAGGGACAGAACATACCCCCTCTTAAAACTTTGGACTCTTATAACTTAATCATTACCTATATAACCTCTTGCTTTGTTTTTTTCTCCATTTGACTATATTTATTTTAAATTCTTTTTCGAGAAAATACATTATGATTATTTACCATATTTTCGATTCCTGAGCTATAACCACGAACTTCGGAATTCGAAAATATTCGGGTATCTCTATCTCTATCGCACTAACCATACTCGAGTGACAGGGATGCAAATATATGAACATTGAGTATCGGTTTTCGTGGTAGCGCCGCAGGTACTTTGGCTGAATGCGCCGAGCGCGTGCCATTGTCATTCAAAAAAAAACAAATTCGTGTTAATTATATTGTTCAAATTTGTTGATTTCATTTATTGAAATTACGACATAAAACGACATTTGCGCATATAAGTTCTCATATCAGAATCGAATATTTTTTTATGGTTTATATTTTAGCATTTGTCTCGTAAAGGTCTATCGTAGACGGGATTTAAATTATTAATAAGTGAAAGGCAAAGCAATTCCGCCATTTTGACGAAAATTTGACGGTTCTTATAGCTGACAGTTGGAGCAGCGTTTGATTTCAATAAAAATAAATGAAAAATTAAATGAAGTCGTATATTTCGGAAAATTAATTAACTGTCGCAGTCGGATAAAAACTATCCTAAGTTGCAGCTAGAATAATAATGTACCTATATAAAATGTTTCATATTTTTCCGTTCATGGGATGCTGAGAACATTCGAACCGCGCAAAGCTTAGTTTCAAACTGGCTGATTCTTTTTTTAATTTAGAGATTTATTATAAGTGGAGATTAGGTGTCGATACCAAGGTTGGTAAAGTGATTTCAACCGTGTCTGCTGTGACACGCAGGGGTGACTGGCAAGTCACTACTTAGAATTTCTAACCCTAATTGGGCAAAAATACTAAAACTTATTGAACGTATGTCTGTCCATATGTCCAGCTGTTCTCTACAGGTTGCATTTCGCAACCGATTCACGTGAAATTTTGTAAGCAGGTTCGATAAATTATGATTTTTTGTCAATTCACCTTTTGGAGATTAGTTATAGAAAAAAAAATTATGACATGCAGTGCAACAATAAATAGTCGGCGTACAACAATAAATTAAATGAGGGCGCCACTTACTTCGTGTCGCTGATCCAGTAGAATATCTATTTATTTATTTGTGTGATGAGCACGAATCTCTGAGTCATGGATGTTTTTTCTATGTAAGTATTTATTTCTCTATATAAGTATGTATAACATCGTCTAGTACCCAAAGTACAAGCTTTGCTTGGTTTGGGACTAAGGTTGATTGGTGGAAGATTGTCCGAAAATATTTATTTATTGATTTATAATCTAGGTTCTACCTTTTGGGTTTAGACGGCAATGTCAGTGATGTTATTTTGCATACAGTTGTTTACACAAGGGGTCTTCAAACTTTTTAAGTCAAGAGCCAAAAACTGTATTCTTTTGCGCTGCAAGCCGTATTAGACATGAAACGTAACAAATTTAACAAAACTGGGTTTCCCGCGGCTTCATCCATTGGAGCAAAGCGTGAGGATTTCTGGTTTGCACAAGTTATTCCGTAGAGACAGGCATTGGGTCCAGGTGATTATGCGTCAATCAGACGGGAATCAGCAGGTGTCTATTACCATATTAGAAAGCGCGGTCATTAAATTAACATATCACTGGGTTCGATTCAATGACAATTTAACAGCTGTCGGTACCTTTGGGGCTAGGGCTGGCTGGTTAGAAACGCAATTGAAAATTGTCGAGAAAATTGTTTAATGCATTTTTGATTTTTAGTTCTGCCGAGTTTTGTGAAGATACAACAACTATATAGTTGCCTGCCGTAGAGCTGCAATGCCGCTCTCACATAGGGCTACATAGCCATTTAAATAAAGTGCTCTACTATCTATTCACAAAGCACTGCTTAAATCGTCTGATAAAGACGTAGAGTGATGATGGTTGCCTTGCAAAAAAGTCATTGTAGCCGAGCGGTAAAGTATGCGACTTTCGATCTGGAGGTCGTAGGTTCGAACCGCAACTCGTATCACTGGGTTAAAAAAAATACGTACCTACGAAATATCAGTTGATATTTTAACAGTAGCTTTTCTGTAAAGGATAACATCGCGAGAAAACAGGTCTAATCTCAGCAAGGTCTAGTTTTCCCTCTGATTTGGAAGGTCTGAGGATAGTAACTTTCGTAAGACTATTAAAGTGTCTACGCCTTAACTTGGGATCAAGTAGGTGCCAACCCCGCGGACCCCGGCTCCTTTAAGTAGGATAAAACTGGAAATGTGCTTGGAAGATGATCAGTTGACCAGTCACGAATTACCTTATATTGCAACTTGATAAATTTCACTATTGGGCAGTTAAATGTGTCGTTGTTTGAATACAACCACAATAAAACGCGTACTTGATTTCGGATTTTTAAATTGCTTTTTTTTATCAAAGCAGCCCATACTTTGCTTGGCAGCCACAGTTGCGACAATCAGTCTAGGGGTGTGCGAAGTTGGCAACTATGGTTGCCCACAACTCCCACAAGCAAGTAATTACTTTAAATATCAGACTGCTGAATTTGACACTATTACATTAGATACATTTTGCAACAATGGAAGAATATGCCCATATACGTACGAATCCTCAAATGAGTATAAAACTTAACAGTTTCTTCTCAAAATATCTCGACAAACGCCCTGAAAAATATCTTCCGTGACCGTTCTCACGGCCCATAGCTTTTCTTAGATTCATCCGTCGGAAACCTACAGCTATTACTTGTGAAACCCAGAGAATGTCGTCCGGATCACTTTCCTACCATCGATGGTATAATCGACAAAGCCTTTCTCGTCCAATTTCACCGCAAACACTCGATAATCGATCGATCGCATCACTAGCAGGAAACAGAACGTGTAATGTGATAAATTGTTTTGCGTTGAAAGTTTATATGTGAGTGTATCTCTGATTGGGTGATGTGGTCCAGAGCTCCTAGCTTGCTTGCTTGACTTGCTTTCCAAGTCGCGACTCAGCGATTGCTGTCTCACTCGCATTGTGCAAATTGGAAAGAAGAGGCTAGATTTTCTCGTCTCGCGTCGCATCGCGGCCATCGAGGGCGTCAGTTGTAGGTAGGTAGGTACTAGGCAGTACGGGGGCAGTTTGAAAGAACCCTGAATTTAATTAGGTAATAATTGTCATAAAAAAGAAGCTTTGTTTAATTAATGCCTCGTCTTTATTTACACCAAAAATGTAGGTATGCTGTTCCCAAACTGATGCTGTACACTTTTTACACACTACCTATTAATTCAAAAGATTGCAGCATTTTAACGATTGTATGCAACACTTTACAGTACTAGACATCGCATTCCTAACAACCTTTAAAAACCCCAGATGCATTTGTTCATCATGTCCATTGTTGTTATTATTCCAATCGTACACCGAATAATCGGCTCTCGATCATCGTAATATGATACAGAATCGTACACAATTTCCATGAAGGTGCTCTAAAGTTATTCTAAACCTTAAGTAGTACTGATAAGGTACAAAAAGGCTCATATTACGCGTAACGGTAGTGTGATTGATAGCGATAGGGATCGGCGGCGCGATGTCTATCGTTCTCGCACGGTGCTATTGACAACAAAATTGCTACTTTATTTCGATATTCGCTTGCGTAATTTCTATCATAACTACTTGCTGTTTAGTTATAAAATGTGTTGTGTTGTGTCGTAATATAAGCACTGCGGTCTAGCACTATTGTCATGCTTTCCTATTCACAACCTGTATAACCTCACCGTTCACCCCCAGTATATTTTGATGCCTGTATTCGCAATAACAACGCGTAATCGAAGTCTGAACGCCAATCAACAGAATTTAATAAGTAAACATGAGAGATTTTTACCAGCTTGCAGCTGTGCCTTCTAACTGTTATTATGACAGTAACACCGACCCAGATGATTTTGTGACACCAAAATTAATGCGCATACGCTTATGTCATTCGAATTTGACAGGTAGTGACGGAACATTTAGTAACAGCAATGCAATATCGACAAGCAGCCATGACAGATGCAATAGTCAGCATCCGGTTAGGTTAAAAATAAACAGTAAATTGTACCTGGGTACTTATATTACGTGTAAAATTGTATGCTATCCTAGTTAAACAAGTTATTGTTATTCTCTTGCCTGTTAGTCTGCCGTATGTCCTTGTCTTTTACCCTATTTTTTCCAAAACGGATTGACACTCCTCTTGCATGATCTCACACTCACTTGGCTGGGTCCCGGTACCGCCGCATACCGGGAAGAGTCAGTCCTACTCAAGTCAGGACTAGCTGAGTTTCTTGCTAGACTCGTCTCAGCTAAGCTAGGTTTAGAGAACCAGCGACAAAACTCCCGGTAGCTCGACACCACTTACTTACACCCCAGATTTGGTTACCGTTCAACCAATCTCACTGGAGCGCAAACTCGTAGTGCATTCCAGTGTTTCAACCGCCCCGCGTGGTCGTGCCGGAGGTTTCTCCTGTGTTATATGGCAGAGTAACCCAAAAACGCGAACCACATACAGGTTTTTTACGTGTGAGCAAGCTAGACATGTTT
Organism: Epinotia brunnichana; assembly: GCA_963854355.1. NCBI lineage: Eukaryota > Metazoa > Arthropoda > Insecta > Lepidoptera > Tortricidae > Epinotia > Epinotia brunnichana. Next base: position 18,741,039 of record OY977936.1, on the reverse strand, counting down.
AAGTGAATCTACTAATTATTAAACGTACTAACCACACAACATACCATGAGGTCATCAAACCAGATCAATCCACACAATTTATAGCCTTACACAATCGTGTGCTCGATAGCAATACCGATCGCATCTGATACTATCGACTCGCGGGTGTCGACTGATTGCATCGATACCTCGTTCTTTTGTCGCGATACCATCGATACCGATACTATTTACGATCTGTGGCGCACTTGATTTGTTTAAAAGTAAATTGGTGTGGCCAGTACGATGACAGCTGATAACTACATGCAATGAGAAGAAGAAAACATTCCCATTCTAGTTTTTTCCTTGTTCAAGTTTTTGGTAAAATTCTATTGAGGGACATTTGAATTTTGACGTTTGAAATGTACTCTGTAATAATCCAAGGCCTCTCACAGACTGTCGCGGCCACAATAGAAAACTTGTCATTAGCTTAAGGCTTAAGGCCACCGCCACCGCCTTAAGCCTGCATCACACTGGCGCGGCCTGCGGTGGCGGACCATAGTAAATTTGACAGCTAATGACAAGTTTTCTATTGTCCGCCGCGGCCAGGCCGCGCCAGTCTGTGAGAGGCCTTAAGTGGTCAATATTTCTGTGAGCGGTAGTACTAACTACACAGAAATTCACACAATAATTAAGTGTTACATTCAAGGCAAGGCAATCGCGCTTAGTATTTACATATAAATACTAAGCGCAAAAGGTAATAATGTATGGTGTCTTACAATAACGAAGTAAAAACGACAATACAATAGTTTTCCAATGACACAATGTAAGTAACGAAAGTGTCACCATGTCACCTGGTGTTGCCACAAATCATCGGCACAGATAACGATCAACTTTTACCTCCTAACGATGTGCGGATACCACAGATAAGAACTCAGATCGAAGCTGCGATTGGTCACGAGATCTGCCGGAACAGAGCTTTATTGTCTGTGGTTTAAATTTATACGAACAGCGTTTGTCTTTGAGAAGGTAATTGAAAGAAGGGTTCTGTGTATTAGTGATTAGGTGGGACTGTACACATGGTTCGCGTACCTATTATTTGACTGCGTCAGGTTTGGGAATGCGACAGCTGTCAGATCAAATACGCTTATATACCTACAAATAGCATTTTCCAATCAGATATCAGCAGAGTAGAGTTTTTCTGAAGCAGTTGTCACTTATATATTACAACTCGTGGCTCTGTAGGCTGTAGAACTGGATAGTGACTTTAAAAAAGGTGTATTTGTAAGAAATCCTAAACCTGATTAGACAAAAAAAATCCATTATAATTCATGAACCTTCTCACGAATTCTTTCGTATGTCCGGCTGTCCGTCTGTTCTCCTCTACACGTCACATTTCTCAACCGATTCTTGTGAATTTTGGTGAGTAGGTTCGATAATAGGGAACATTACTGCAATGTTCTGCCGCCTGAGGCAGCACTACCACTAATAGTAAACCAGTATAGGAATATAGGGATTCACACACACATGCACAATTGATTGTCAAATGAGTGACAAGGATGCTTGCATAGACAATACCGCAAGTGGGAACGAGATACAATATCAACGCTGCTATAGTGTCGCCACCTACGAAGAGTTTTGCGTAATGTTCCCTATTATACATATAGTTTTGTCGATTCAGGTTATCGAAATAAAAAAAAAAACAGGTTCGCGAGTTCTACAGCTCACAGAGCAACTACGCCACTGAACGTTTTTCAAAAAACGTGTAGGTACAAAAGTATTTTTTTTCGGAATTCTTTCTTTTTGTTTTCCTTACTCAGTATCGATCCTCATACAAGAAAATAAGTGTCCCAGATTTTACTATGTAAGTTTTTTCTCCCAGTGCGTCACGACCATATAAACAAGTGCGAGTTGGACTCGCGCACGAAGTTTCCGTAGCATTATCTATAAAAACGGCAAAAAACCACTTTTGTTGTATGGGCTCCCAAAAATTATTTTATTCCCCCTTTAAAAATTATTTTATTTTGTTTTTATTATTATTATTTTATATAGTATTATTTTTTGTTATAGCGGCAACAGAAATACATAATCTGTGAAAATTTCAACTCTCTAGCTATCACGGTTCTTGAGATACAGCCTGGTTACAGACAGACGGACGGACGGACGGACGGACGGACAGCGAAGTCTTAGTAATAGGGTCCCGTTTCACTCTTTGAGTACGGAACCCTGAAAATGACTGCATATAAAAATGTGACGATCGGAATGGATTTTTTTTTCTTGTAGGAGTATCGATAGGTAGTATCAAAGATTTAATTCTGAATAAGAAAAACCAAAAAAAATACCAATTCTTAAAAAAAAGGTTTGTACACTTTTTTTGAAAAACGCCCCACTAGTAACTAAAATATTGCTTTTCTTGACCTACAACTACAAAAGGGAATTCGTACTTCACGCTCGCTGAATTTTCCCATTGGTTGCAGCATATGCCGAGATAGTGTCAAGGTGCAAAATTATGAGACTGTAGAGACACTAATTAGCGACGTCTTTATTCGAGTTGCTTAGAAAGTGTTCCCGGAATGCATTGAGATAAATCTTGGGTTCTCATTCTCATGGCGGATCTCGGCTTTTCCCGGCCGTTGTATTCATGTTTGTTGTTCAAACAAACAGAGTAAATAGGTACTTTTTAATTTCAAAAATAATTTATCGTAGTCACAAAAAATGGCCTCATCATCATCATATCAGCCGAAAGACGTCCACTGCTGGACATAGCCTCCCCCAAAGTGGCCTCCTTAGCAGCAGAAGGGCCGGGTGTTCAAAATGACCTACACACGCTCTTAATTTCTTAAGATTAAAGGCGTTAGCAAGCACCCTGTTAATTCCTTGAATGGAGGGTCCCCACCTAGTAAAATGACTGCCGTCATCCAATGGTCAAACCCCCCCTATTTTGCCCTATTTTGAAATGTCGTAATATATGGACAACCCCTTAGCAAAAAATTTTTTTTTTTAAAGACGCGATCGTGAGTCCTACTGCGCACTGAGCCACTAGTTCAATTATTTAACATAATTTAATAACATATTTATTCAGTAACCTACACTTTACTATTGTTGGACCTTTTCGCGAGTAAAGGCCCAAGTGTACAATGCCAACTTAGACACGAGTTAAGGGATTTTGTGTGAAGGGAACGCTGTCGTTTCGTTACCAAAGAGAAGTTAGTCATGAACGAAAGTGCATTAGCACCATTGTTTCTTATCTCCATGCTAATTACAATTAAAAGTGCTAATTTGCTTTCCTCGGCAGTAAAAGTTGCAGAGTACTTAACCTTGTACGGTGGGCTTGAGTTCAAGCGTTAAAGTCAAGTATAAACGTAAGTATCGATTTAATCCTGTCATAAAAATGTACCGAAACTTTAATCCGCTGACATAAGATCGATGGGAAATATTTTTACACTTGCTTGTAAGTACTTGCATATATAAATAAATAAAAAATATTTTGTAATCATGACAATACGCGGGGCTGAAATAAATTATAATATTAACTAACATGTAGGTACACGTGTGTCTCATATATGTTGATTATTTTGTATCTACCAAGCTCCCTTGCTGCTTCTGATTATTGTTTTTGTCTATGCAATAAACTCAAAAACTAGGTACTTATATTATACGTTACTATTGTTTTTTGCAGTTTTATCTGACGTAAGATTTAATATGCTCACTAATAGTTTTAGTACATTATAATCAGGCATCGGAGTATTTTTAGCACACTAAGACTAAAGTGAGCTATGGAGTCGTTGTAAGCATTAAAATAATAATTTTACTCATACTCATCCTCATTAATTTAATTAATAAAATAAATAATTACTATAAAAAATACACCACCATCTTCATTGACGAATAACAAATAATATGAAAGGTCCACGGAAAGAACATGTCTCGTTATTTTTTTTTCAAAATGAGATTTTAATGTCACGCAATAGTTTATAACTAGCGCAACCTATTGACTTCAAAATGTCATTTTGAAAAAAATAGTTAAAATAATAATGATTAGTCTTAAAGAGTCATATTATTTGTTATTCGTCAATGAAAATGGTGGTGTATTTTTTATAGTTATTATTTTTATTATGAATTAAATTAATGATGAATATGAGTAAAAAAATAATTTTTATGCTTACAACGACTCCATAGCTCACTTTAGTCTTACTGTGCTAAAATACTCCGATGCCTGATAATAAGATTTAAAATAAAAATCCGGTTACAGTAAGTACCACGTTCGTACGAGGCACAGCATGGGTTGCAAGTTGCAAGACTCGCAATTTATTATTATAATCTACAACCCCCTATGTTAACTTACCCTTTAAACCTTCTTACGAACGGAGTCGTGAATATTCAACATCATGTTATAATGCATTTACAAACACGCGTGACGTAGTGATGTAACACTACACTAACAGATCGATATCGATAGTATCAGAGTGTCATTGAATGAACGACATTGTTGAACGATTTCTATAAGCGACCTTGCGGCTGATTGCGTTGCGAAACGCTTGCTACAGAGCTTAATGCGCTATTAGGCAAGTTTGTATAGAATGTAAATATGATCACGATTTTAGTCAGGTGGGGTGGGTCAGATCGATAATCGATTATCGGATCGTTAATGTGTACTACTCATAAACGATGTTGGGTATTCTACTATTCTCTATCGCTACCTATCTCGGTACAGTGCATGAATGGCAACTGCAAGCTGCAACAAAATACGCCCAAGTTATCCCACCATCTCATTTTCAGTCTGCTTCTATACCGGCAGCCATCCTTTTTTTTTTTTTTTTTTTTTTTTTTTTTTTTTTTTTTTTTTTTTTTTTTTTTTTTTTTTTTTTTTTTGTCCCGTTTATCTGGGTCCATTCTGTAGACGTATTCCACCCAGACCTATGAAATACTTCACATCATTAGGGTTCAGTACCAAAAAGGTAAAAAACCGGCCAAGTGCGAGTCGGACTCGCGCACGAAGGGTTCCTTACCATTATCTATAAAAATATTGATTTTATTCTGTTTTTAGTATGTGTTGTTATAGCGGCAACAGAAATACATTATCTGTGAAAATTTCAACTGGAACTATCACGGTATCAGTGAGATACAGCCTGGTGACAGACAGACGGACAGTGGAGTCTTAGTAATAGGGTCCCGTTTTACTCTTTGAGTACGGAACCCTAAAAAGGAACCCTTATGGTGCGACTCTGTCCGTCTGTCCGTCTGTCCGTCCGTCCATCTGTCACAATGTTGAAAATCTCAGGAACTACTTAAGCTATCAATTTGAAATTTGGAACAACTGTTAAAAGGGTTAAGACACGTGTATGGAAAATGAAAAAAAAAAATATACATTTTTATTTTCTGTTTAAATGACGAATATAAGGGGGGTTAAAAAAATCAAAGTAGTAAATAGATCAAGTTGGGTATCATATGAAAGAACTTGAGTTGCAGAGTGTTTAAATTTTGATTTATTAAGGAAAATTTAGAAAAAATACAATCCCTCACCCCCCCCCCCCCCCCTTATCTCCCAAGTTTACGAAGCGAAAATTTTGAAATTAGTAAGAGTTACATAAATAATTTCTATCTAGCTTATTTTTTTTTTATTTATCAAAAATAATTTCCTAATTAAGTATGTAATTTACTTACTTTTGTATTAAATTTTATACCTTCAAATAAAAATAAATAATAGAAATCGGTACGCGTGATAAAAAGCTATCGCTGATAAACAAACATACTAGGTTGTAAGTTGTTAGTACCAAAATGCAGAAGGCGCTTTGCACCGGTAACTTCTACTACTATGAGCTGTTTAAGATTGTTCAAGAATGAATGGAGTCCTGACATGACGGGTATAGTGTATGAAAGTTTGTACGGAAGCCTCGGTGCGCGAGTCAGACTCGTACTTGACCGGTTATTTTTTTCAAGACTGTGGTTTTAAATACATTGAATTGCCATTTTCTCATATTGATTAGGCGGGGCCACGTCAACGTCAGGCATGTAATAGTTCTCTCGACCCATGTCAGACTTCTTAACAAGACATGGAGACCGACCAGTGTGTAATTATTACATAAAGCCAATTAATATTTAACAATGTAACCTACCTTTTGTACCCTTGTACGGCTGACAAACCTCAGGTAGATACCTACTTTTAATATTGGAATGGTAGGCGTGCTTAAACTTGTTTAGCCATAAGTTGGCCTCGAAACATTTCAAGTTTTGGTGCATGTATATGTGCTTGTAAAGGTCATGAACGAATGTCACTATCCTGTTCCTGAAAGTTAAATACGTACAAGCATTTGAGTATATTCGCATTTATGTGTCCCGACTTAGCTTGGCCAGTATTTAATTATGACTATTATGCGCATTCGATAGGTCCAAAGGCTTTTATATCAAACACAAAAAGGACCAATTAGAATGAGTAGTAGCATGAAGACATTACCAAAGTTTAAAAACTAGATCAGTCAATAAGTACGAAACAATAAACAAGATAGCAATGTCTCTTTCACAGAGATAAAATAACAGCGTAAATAGTTTATCTCAGTCCCTGTTAGAAATTTTATCAATAGTGCAAGATCGAAACGATAGTGTCGCAGAGTTGTTTATCGTCATTTTCTGTCGATAACGGCACAACACCTTGTGTGTTGACAAACTATCGTAACTAAGTTTTGGCTAAATTTGTGTCAACATGGATTATAGGAACGTGTACCTACTGGAATTGAATTTTATTAATGAATCTTGTCGACGCTGCATTTCAGGACTCTTACATGAAATAATTATTGAAGAATAGTATGCGTCAGTTGGGACGATTGTCATACTACCGGAAAGATGCTGTGAGGCGTTTTTTTACTCGTTATGTACAGAAACTAATTTCAATATGTTTGAACCTTTTACGATTGTATAGTGTTTTGCATTACATATTACTTACATAGGAATTTTCTGGCCACTCTGTGATAATTTTTTATAATAGTGATTAACACAATATTCATTAATAAGTAATTATTTATTTATAGTATGGCTGTGAATAGTGAATATATAATGAACACATCACGAAGGAAAAGAGAATCACGTAATTAAAATAATTTGCTTTAAAAATAAAGTTTAAACCGACTTCAATTCAGTAGCACTTCGCCAAGCCATATAGGTCATGAATATTTCCACATTTCCTTTCCAATTTAGACTGATATAGAACTGCGTTCCGAGAGCAAATGCGTTGATTATTACAGAAAAAACCCAAGTCGCTATATGTGGGCTGATAATATTTCAGGAGTTCCGTCGATTCCTCAAGGATCTTCATCAGTTGCTACTTCAACGGAATCATGTCAGAACCTTTGACGTAGGTACTTTACATCTTTGAGGAGTTCCATAAGTCATCTATGCTCTTCATCATCAGTTCCACTTCACCAAAATTGCAATAACCGAGAATAAATACACGAGTTATAATAGAAAATACCGAAATCAATATACGCGTGCCTATAAAATTTGAGAGACCCCCGATTTCCCTGGGATCCCATTATCAGATCCTGACTTGGTAACAATGTATGGGACCACCTCAGAAAAATATAAAAAAACGAATTTTGGAAATCGGTCCACAATTGACAGAGACATCGGTGAACATAAAAAAAGATGGCTAGTTTAACGTCTGATTCCAATGAGAAAGAAATGCAGGAAAGTTCATCTAATGAAATAAAGATGATGTTGCCTTGCAAATGACTCTTTTCTTAGAAAGTCTACAACAAAAAGAAAAACACTAACTTTATTATAAATTCCGTTCCAGGACTTAAGCGTAGGTGGGTATTTTTATCAAAACCTAATAACGACCGCAACGACCTAATAAAATACCGTACAATATTTCAAAAGCATGTTTTTTTTTCGGAAATAAGAGCGTCACGATTCCTATTAGCCGTGAAAGTTGGCAACAATGGAATATCATGTAAGTACGTGATACTTTCAGCATATTACGGGGAACGTGACCAAAACTTTGCTATTCTAAGTTTATTTTTCACATTGTTGACTCTTTCTACTTTGACATTTATTAATTTGATATACATTCCATAGCTAACCTATATAAATAACTTATTACTTAAGTGTCACTAGTAGTATATACTTACTGTGAATGCATGCTTAAAATAGCAATGTAATAATGCATTAAATATCCAATAAGTCTTCAAAACACAATGCATTACCCTCTCAAGCAACTTTGCTCATAAACTACTGGAACTAATTACTCTTACCAACATAGAAGTATTAGCGAAGACCCGCTCGAACGGTTAAATATAGATTTATTATTATGACATTCAGAGTATCAACGAAATATATCGGCGAATTTATGTAATACGAAAAGTTTCTACATTTTAATGCAGTTCTATGTATTTTTCCCAGTTACTTATAACATGGATCTTTTCAAGACAAGAGTGAATAGGCACTTATCTAAGTATGCATGTAACACACTGGACCTCATGAACACTTACCATCAGGTGAGATAGTGGTAAAACAACGTACCTATAGGTACGTAATAAAAATAAATGTTGTATGTACTCGTACTTAATTCAGTAGGTAGGTATGCATTATTTAATTGCTCAACGGTTGTTCATAAACGAACATCAAACCTATTTTAGTTAAAATTCGTTTATCCTCATCTATCGGTTTGACAATTTATGTTTGCGAGAAAGAGAGAACAAAACAATTAGGTTAACAGAGGTTTTTTTAAGTTACTTATATGAATAATGGATAAGTATTTAAAATATACAAACGAGGAAAAGATCGGAAACGTCATTTCGAAAATCAGCGTTAGATTAATTAAATGAAATGCGAATCGTCTTAGTGTATTCACTCCCTCTTAAGTCAAGCATGTGTGAGCGAGACGTATAGTATTGCAATGGGATTGCCATGACTTGTAATTTGCAAAATAGATCCCCGGTAAGGTAGAATGAAATCAGTTTAAAATTGACTATCTGTTCAATTACTCTTTGTTCTTGCGCAGGCTTCTCGTTCTTGTAATAGATAACTCTTAAGGAAATGCTTAAGTGCTTAGACATTGCAGTTATAATGAATTTTATCTAACTTAGCTACTAGTTACCAAAGCCTATAGCCTTGTATTATTTTATAACTGATTACTGTCTTTTCAAACTATCGTAAGACTTCATACTTCTGAAAATTAAACAATACTCAATATTATACAATACTCTGTGGCAATAGGTATAATAATAGTATTTTTCATAATGGTTAGCGGCAAATTAAAATAATTGAGTACGATTCGTTCTTACAAGTATGGCAAAGTAAGACAATTTATTTTCTTACATGGGAGACCGAGCTTTGCTCTGCGTTAATGAATAAATGAATTAATTAGGCATTTTCAGATTACTGTTTGGATTGATAAACAATAAGTATCCTATAGAATTTTAATGCCTATCAATTTTCCAGTAATTCATAGCTACATGAACGCTTCATAAACTGCCACAAACAGCGCATTTGTTACTAAGTAAACTACATGACGTGCCGACGGTAAACTATAGTAGGCACCGACCAATTTAATTTGACATGTAATAAACATACACGCATTCAAGTCATGGATGCCGCGCCGATACCGAAGTAGGCTCAAACATTTTATGTCTCCTAAAATTTACTACTTACTCGCTGAATACTACAGGGTGGGCGACTACAACCGGTATACAACTTTGAATCGATATAATTAAAAAAATAAGTGTTAAACAACAAACATTTATATATGAATTAATCCATAAGAGTTGGCACTTCTATAGTATGGAAAAAATGTTGCCAAATATCCACCTTGCCATGTGGTAAGATGCAAGGCATTTTCATCGAGGTTTTCATGAATTTTCGCATTTCCAAAGGAGTGTTTTTTACAGTAACTATAATTTCCTACGTTTACTTTGTCAGGTTTATAAATATGTCACAATACACACTTTATTAGGTAGACTTATAGAAAAAAGTTTGAGGAAGTAAAATTTGGCCACCTTGCCTGAGCGTCTGTCGATATTAGGTACGATTTTTTTAAATGTGTTGAGCTGAAAACGTTTCTTTCGATATTGCCACAGTGTACCACGTCGTATAAAGCTTAAAACGTTACATAATAAACGTTCCGTCCCTTCGCTTGATATCGCATTAAAAGAATCATGAGTCTTTCCTTCAAAAAGAAGGTAACTTTGAAATAAAATATATACCTTCCAGTTGCCCACCCTGTATACTCGTGCTTCCTTGGTATTGAAATAAAACGGTACATAAAACGCCTGACATTTGATCAATAATTCAAACTCATAAATTCAGCAACATGCGTGAGGAGAGAGGATACATAAATAGACTTAAACAGTGACTAAGTTGTCTGTGAATGCCGGGTCATACTTTACATTGTGTCATCCGTGGATACATAGTCATTGATCGTTGATGTTGAACTTTTTAATTCAATTCAATTCAATTCAAAACATTTTATACAAAGTAGATTCAATACAGAAAACTTTTCGAAAGTCAAAAATTACAAGAATTTTATAAATAGCATTCATCCAGAGGTGGAGTCGTTACATTAGTCCACTAACTTTGATTTATATAAAAATAAAATACTTATTATTTATACTTAAATGCTAGGGGATCATTATATTATTATTTGTTCCTGAGTCATGGATGTTTTCTATGTATTTAAGTATTTATTTCTCTATATAAGTATATCTATATCGTCGTCTAGTGCCCATAGTACAAGCTTTGCTTAGTTTGGGACTAGGTTGATTTGTGTAAGATTGTCCGCAAATATTTATTTATTTTATTTATTTATTTATACCAATCGCAACATGTCATTTGACTGGAGGTATGACATCTGACCATATTTGTTTGTCTAACAAATACTCGTCTAATCTATAGTACGCTCTACTATTTACTCAATGTTTGTTTCACAATGGCCTTAAATTTATTATCTGGCATACATGTAATGGCACTGGGTAACTTATTATATTTAACAGAGTGTACAGAGTTCCAACAAGAAGGACAACAGGATATTCCTATATAATGTCCGTAAACCCGTAAGCTTATGTAAACAACAAAGTTAATTAAAAACAAAGTAATTTGGTAGCGGGGCTTAGTGGCAATGGCAATGTTAAAAAGCTCAAATACGATAAGATGTATGTACCGGAACCTTAAGTAAATACTGTATGATAAAACTTTTCTGCGCCCGTAGCATGGATGGCCTTATTGGCCTTATCACGCGATAAGTGACAGGATAAGAGCGTCGTCTCGTTCTATCGAACGGTGTCAGCCAGGGACGGATTCTATCTTGTTACTTATCGCGTGATCCATGCTACGGGGCCTGGTCAGATAAGGCAAAGCTAAAACTGTATTTGCACTGGGAAATCGTTGGACTCGAGTTGACATTGCGCAGGCTAGAGATGTAATTAAATAGTTTACACGTCGATATCGATAGAAATGTTGGATTCATTCCTTTTTGAAGCTTCACAGGTATAATGCTACTAAATATTAGTTTTCAAAACTTAGTAAATTTTCTTTTGTATAATAATAATAAATAAATATTTGCGGACAATCTTACACAAATCAACCTAGTCCCAAACTAAGCAAAGCTTGTACTATGGTATGGGTACTAGACGACGATATAGATACTTATATAGAGAAATAAATACTTATATACCATAGAAAACATCCATGACTCAGTTTGCGATAAGTAGCAAAGCTTTTTGCGAAAACATATAGCAAACCTTAGCAAAGTCAATGTTTAACCAAATAATAAAACAAACAAATCAATATAGTTACTATTTTATTATTATTCCTTTGCCTAGCAATATAGTTCGTCAGCTTCATCTAGAGGTACAAAATGATTTAATTGAATAGGTACTAAGACATGTTTTATTAACAAACGTACTTAGCTATCTACAGAGTTCACGTAACATTCAATTAATTTTATTACACCGGCATAAATTAATCACGTTCATTAGAAAGCTTTCGAATTACTTAATGGACACTTAAAATAATTAAAAGCCAATGACTTTGCACAATGACGTATTCGCCAAATCATCGTGATAAAAAATGGCTACCATAAACACTAAATCAATCTAAATGTTATAGTTATAATAGCCCATTCTATTATAAGTGACATGTGAAAAAATTGACCGCGTACCAACCAACGACGTAATACACACTAGAAAATGAACTATTCCTAAACGTACTATGAGTACTTTATTTTCATATCCGCAAATAAATTATGGTTTTAAGCTCATGAGAATCACGTCATGACCTCATCTGTTAGTTGAAGTGCTTTTGAGTTTGAAAAGTGTGTTGATAATATCGTTCATAGATACAGGGTTCTATTAATATTTACACAATTCAAATTTCTGACTTTAACTAAAGTAAAACGAATAAAAATATAAGTCCACTAAGTAAATAAAGCTTGCAAAAAGTTGGATAAAAAGAAAAAGTAGGGTCGCGTCTTAAAATAACTTCGTTCTTAGCTAACTTCAAGATTAAACGGAGGTATTTAATAATGAAACAGGCAATTATGTTTCTGGTTAAACAAAAAATATATATATTCAATTCAAAGGTTGTTATGAGTGAAATTACCTATCTTATATCCATACTTTTTGCAGTGTACAAACTACAATCACAACAATCTTTCACGATAAATATAATAATAGCCACCACGTCGAGTAATTCGTGGGTAACCTAAATACGTAATAAGATTAATACATAATAATTGTCATAGACAAGAGGATTACGGATCCCTAACTATAAATGAACGTTGATTGGTGGTAAAACGGAGCATCAATGAGTCGTGTTTACTATATCCATTGATAGGGTCGATAACCCCACAGCTATCAGTGACTCCTGTATTATTTTAGTTATTCTCAGTATTAATCACGCTTTAGATAAGCGTGATATTACCTTGGTGTTAATGGCAAATATGATAATTTGTATGGACTAGTATTATTTCTGAATATTTAATAGTACATTAATTATCGTGTGTTGTAATACATAAATTGGATTTGTTATAAATCTAGAACTAACATTGTTGTCGTGATTAAAATCACGTTGTCTAAACTGGGGGTCTAATAGATTAAACTCATCAGTTTTTAATTGTTTGTGTGGGTTCGAGTTTCGCCTTATTAACCTAATGCTACCACCACCTTACTAACCTAATGCCACCTAATGCTGTGTGATACCAGAGTAATTTAAACATTTCAGGCTCCAGAACCAATGTGGCTGTGTAAAGTTTATTATACAAAAATATTACCTAAGGGCCAGTTTTTTTAAACAGTCAGTCACATGTCAGTATGCAGAGTCCGGTAAAATTGAAATGCTTGGAAGCTGCTTAAAAATATGGCACCGGATGTTACATGGCAACTGATTGTACATAAAAACTAACTAGTTAAGGGGGTTACAGCTCCCAATGACCTTCGATCTGTTAATGTCCGTTTTTTCGTGTTTTTTGTGGCTTACCGTATTAACAACAACGAGGTTTACCGAAATAGTGTCCCATATTTACTTCTAAACTCACCGTTTTCGAGATATATGGCACCAAACTTTAGCAGTTGTAGGCCAAAAAACCAGTTTTTTGGACGTAACTTTTGTGAAAATGAATTAAAAATAAAAATCTATCTTGGTTTGTTAGAGACGTCAATAAGGAACAGTTACGTGTAAATTTCATGTATAAAAGTGCATAAACAACATACTAATATCGAAAACAGAGCTTTTTTGGACCATGTTTGAATAAATCATAAAAAATATGTATACATTTTTTTCTAAAAAACTCTCTTGCAAAAGTAGATAAAGGGTTGAAGAACCGATTAACGTTTGTACCATAAATATATCTATTGTTGTGATTATGACGGAGGAATATCAACTCAAAACACATCAAAACTAGTCAATTAGCTCTTGGAGCCCCTTAACTGGGCCGTCAAAAGTAGTCGATGTCGCCTTTGATTTTGAAACAAATTTTGTTATTATATCCGCACGTTCCTGATATTTGCAAAAAAACGGTAATGTGAGGACGCATGGATAGTTCAATCTACGCCCAGTTTTATTGAGTTAAAGTTTTTCTTCTTTTAAAATTTCCCAGCTACAGAGCTCAGTGTCATGCTACAAGACCTTAGCAGAGCAAGCCTTGAGGTCGGATTAATGATGAATATGTCAAAGACCAAGCTCATGACTAACCATGTCCAAAGGAGCATAGAAGTGGATGGCGGAGGAATGGAATATGTTCATGAGTACTTATACCTGGGCCAAATACTCTCCTTCCAGGCTCGACAAGACAAAGAAGTTGCTAGACGCACCGAAAACGCCTGGAGGAGCTATTGGTCCATGAAGGAGTATATGAAGGGAAACCTTCCTACATCCCTAAAACGGAAACTCATGGACATGTGCATTCTTCCAATCCTTACCTACGGTGCACAAACTTGGTCTTTGACAAAAGTTCAGAAATCTGCCCTCAAGGTTTGTCAGAGAGCCATGGAACGCAGTATTTTGGGCGTGAAAATAACAGATCGCATTAGAAATACAATACTGCGTTCCAAAACGCAAGTAGCTGACGTAGCTCACGCAGCCGCCAAACTTAAGTGGGACTGGGCCGGGCACATCTGCCGCATGCCGGAAGACTTGTGGGCTAAAATCACCACCAAGTGGGTCCCACACAACCGAACACGGCGTCGCGGTAGACCTCGTCGGAGATGGCGAGACGAGCTTGACGTCTTCGACCAAGACTGGTGGGAGACTGCCCAGGATAGGGATACGTGGAAGGAACAGAGGGAGGCTTTTGCCCAGCAGTGGGACACTTAAGGCTATTAAAAAAATAAAAAAATAAAATTTCTTAACAAAAATTTTGTTTGCAAGTATAAAACAACTGTAACTAATGATTTACTAATTAAGGCATTAAACGTGAAGTACTTAACAAGTTGTGTAACAAAATAAATCAATTTCGTATCAAAATATTCAGAATCATCGATATACTGTATCGATACCGCTCTAAAACTAGTTCTTGACCGCAGCGCGTCATGCAGTCTACCGATACTGCCAACCGAGGGAAAAAACGCGATCGGCTCACATCGCTACAAGACTAATATTAATCCTAATACAGTCACATTTTTTTAAAATGTTACTATACACACATAAGCTCACAGTATTTCACAAAAACGCTGACACGGTAACATATTATTTAACAATCTACAAATCCTAAAGAAAATAAATATAAGTAAGGTATAAAGATCTAACTGATTACTTTAAAAGGCAACTAGTAATTATGATTGTATGTCGATATATTATTTACAATGTCAAAGAGCCATGGCCCATTTGGAGGGCGGATCGCAAGTTGGCCGCTACAAGGAAGACATGGCGAGATGGGGCATGGAGGCTAATCAACCCAATGTGTTTGCGATACAGCACCGCAAACCATGGCGCACGTGATGGCGTGCGCCACATGCCCACACTCTTGCTCGGAATACGACCTAAGAGACGCGACTGCCAGAGCTGTGCACACCGCTGCCCATTGGGCATCTCTTATTTGAGGAACCACTTTGCTCCCGCTTTCGTCTTCGAGGTTATTTTTTGTATAAAAGAGCGGAAAAACCTTTTTTTAAAACTAATAGTGTTATGCATTTTGATATGATGTCAATTGATTATTATGGGTTTTCATGTTTATGCTTTTTGTTATTAGTTTTAATGAGGGTTATGCTTTCTGTATTTATGCTTTTTAATGTAATGCGTAAAAAAATATGCGAAATGCGACGTATGCATATCTTATTTTCGGCGTAAAGTAATTATGCGTAACCAATTATTAATGATTTTATGCCTCTCAATAGTAAACCTATTTTTTTGCCTTCATTGTTTTGGGGTAATAATAAATGTTGAGTTCATACCCTATTAGTATTTTTTTTTCTGAAGCAGTGTTTGTTAGCGCCTACATTACTGGCACTTTCAATACTGATAAACTTTGGCAGCCATTTTGTGCTGTCTGTAAAGCTGCTGTAGAATTGCGCTCCAGTTGTATTGTTTCTATTAAATAATATAATATAAATACTGCTTCAATTAAAATAACAAAATAATCAGTGGGCTTACGTTTCGATGAAATTTTAAAACCATTACTTACCTTGTTGGGTAAAATATGGTCGGTTAGCTACCGTCGTCTTAATAGGCATTTAATGGTGCTAAATTGGCACTTTGTATTACAGAAAAACCCTAATTGATACTTTATGATACTGCACAGGCGTGGAAATAATAAGTGATTCCTTAATAGCCGCAGTATCGCTTGAGGCATTCGTATGCGATTTTAAAAAGGTAAAATAAGGTTTGATTCCTTTTGGAGAAAGCCTTTAGCTTAAGAATATAATTATGTTCTTGAACTATACCTATATAACGTAACCTACCATGTAATTTAATCATATTTGAAAATAGACAGTCCATTTTTTTTTTATCCTTGATCATTCTAATGTTTACAAACTTTATGTTAACGTGTACTATTCTTATGTAAATAAGTATGTATGACAAGTTATCCTTTATTTGGCATAGGTACTACTGTAAAGGTGATATAACATTGCAGTCTAGTGCCAGCTTAAACTAGCACGTTAAGAGCATTTAAATTTACAATCTCTGTCTCCGCTGTTGGGAACATATGACTTGGATTATCACTGAAATCGCGGTCGTCGCGACAGGACGCATTTCATTGAAGCCTAATAAATATTGTAGCAGAATTGATCAACCATTTTCATTAAGTACCGCATCCCCACCCTAGGCTTCCCACAATACTTACTTAAGTATGTAGTTTATTGACAATGCAATATTTTATCACCACGAAGAGACGGAAGGTGGTCATAGCAACTCCAAAACTACACAAGATAAACCCGTCGTGTCTGGACTCATTGGAATCCTCTCGACGAACGGAACGAGTAGGTAGTTGATGACTGTTCAAAAAAAGTACCGTCGCCAATTTCTTGGTGCTTCTGCTGGTGTGACCTTACCTGGAACAAGTAAAAAATATTATAAGTTCATATATTAAAAGCAACGTGAAATATCAAATTCTTGCATTTCGTGTCCTACCTATAACAACGTACTGCGAAATATGAAAATGACTTTGACTAATATTAACATCAAAAAATATATTAAGCCGCATTTACACGGTGCAACAACTCGTATGCGATTTTCAATACATTGCGGGGCTGCGCGCTACCGATATACGATGAATTCAATAAAACCCTGCAAAATAATGAAACTCGCATTCGACTTGTTGCACCATGTAAATGGCCTTTAATACTACCGAACGCGATGATCGTATACCTACAACCTTACCGTCCCTTACGGGTGCACGCGTAGGTATAGCGCCTCTATACAGCGTGTCTCTGACTTTGGGGCTTTAAATTCAAATGTCGATTATGCTCCTGAAACGGAACTAGGTACTTTTGTTTTACAACTTTTCAAAAATACGTTATTTTTGTATTTTCATTATTCCATACAAATTAAATACAATTTTCAATGTACATCATCCATTAGTTAGTTTTCATACTTGTCAGTGTCATGGATGTCAAATAATGAGGCCGTGTTTGCAATACATTGATGGTACAGTTAAAGTTCAAACACTACCAAATTATAGAAATGATAGTTATTTTACAAACTTGCGGAACAAAAGTGGTTCTGTTTCAGGACCATAATCGGTATTTACACTGTATACATAACTCTTCCTTCATTAGATACTTTGATAAATAATTATGTAGCGTGTGCACAAATAACATTGCTATCAGGGCAATGTTTTCGTTAACGGCTATCTTAATGGTCCGGTTATCATAAACCGTGACCAAGTGTAAATATATTGTTGAAGCTAATTACTACATAATGATATGAACTATTTGGGTCTTTACAACCTTATTATCTCATGATAACAAAGTTGCAATTAACGGTTTATTAAAGAATATTAAAAAAAAAGCGGCCAAGTGCGAGTCGGACTCGCACATGAAGGGTTCCGTAAAATAAATTGCGGTTTACGATTTATGACGTATTAAAAAAAAAACTACTTACTAGATCTCGTTCAAATCAATTTTCGGTGGAAGTTTACATGGTAATGTACATCATATATTTTTTTTAGTTTTATCATTCTCTTATTTTAGAAGTTACAGGGGGGGGGGACACACATTTTACCACTTTGGAAGTGTCTCTCGCGCAAACTATTCAGTTTAGAAAAAAATTATATTAGAAACCTCAATATCATTTTTGAAGACCTATCCATAGATACCCCACACGTATGGGTTTGATGAAAAAATTTTTTTTTAGTTTCAGTTCTGAGTATGGGGACCCCTAAAACTTAATGTTTTTTTTTCGATTTTTGTGTCAAAATCTTAATGCGGTTTACAAAATACATCTACATACCAATTTTCAACAGTATAGCTCTTATAGTTTCGGAAAAAAGTGGCTGTGACATACGGACGGACAGACAGACAGACGGACATGACGAATCTATAAGGGTTCCGTTTTTTGCCATTTGGCTACGGAACCCTAAAAATTCGAGCTCCGCTGTTTTTATGCTGGAACCAATCGGTAAAGATTTACGATGAGCCATTATGTAGACTACCTACTGGCTGCCCACGAAAAAAATACGCTAGATAGAGATGTCGTTTTATTTTTCCTGTATTATTTATGTTACTCTTAATCATATGTAATAATTTCAGAATTTTCGCTTGGTAAACTTCGGAGATAAGGGTGGGGGGGGGGGGGGGAGATGGTATTTTTTGAACATATTCCTTAATAAATCAAAATTTAGCAACCATAAAAAAATGGTTTTAGGAAGCGCTAATCAAGCCCATTGACGGCCCATTCACATGACACCCCACTTGATCTATTAGGTAACTAGACTTTGAATTTTTAACCCCCTCATATTCGTCATTTACACAGAAAATAAAAATGTATATATTTTTTTTTATTCTCCATACACGTGTATACCTTTTTAACAGTTGTTCCAAATACAAATACATAGCATAAGTAGTTCCTGAGATATTTAACGTTGTGACAGACGGACGGACGGACAGACGGACAGAGTCGCAAGGGTTCCTTTTTTACCTTTTTGGTACGGAACCCTAAAAACGGTTAAGAGGTTCTGGAGTTTACATACATTAGAGAGATAGGAAAACTACATTTTCACAGATTTTTCTTCTTTATTAATAGTCTTATATTATAACCTATAGATTTATTAATCGTAAGCTTATGGTCATTGAGAAAGGCACCTACCCTTAGAACTGTCGTAGAAATGGGTGACGTTTAATAGTTCTGATGCTTCTCAATAATACGGTATTTCACAAAAGTCAAATTAGTTTATTTTTATGAGACGTCAAAAACGCTCCGTTAGTACGGAATTTGTAGATATTACTAGGCTGTCACGTCACAATGAAACGACGTCCTTATTGTTAGTTTTTAATTAATTTAAAATCTTAAAATAGCAAACATAAATAAAGCTTGATACTAGTCGTGTATTTTCGTAATGTTTATCTGTTCCTAACGAAAAAACAATTTATTTTAACTGTTGTCTAATACCCAATTGCGATGATAACGGGAAGGCAGTTTGTCCCGGAGGAGTAAATGTTTAATCTCTAGCGCGCGCCCTAGATGAGACCTCGGACCTTATGGAGCGAAGAACTACAGAGCGAGGGTTCATCAACAGTCATTTAGCTAAGTGGAAACTCCGTGATGCCAGTAAAATACTTCTGAAGGGATAAATTATCGGCGAGAAGCATTGAAAATCAAACTTATTTCATGACGCATTGGCGATTGGGTAGATTATTAGCTCTCAATAACAAGTAAATAAAAAACCGGCCAAGTGCTAGTTGGACTCGCGCACGAAGGGTTCCGTACCATTATCTATAATAACGGCAAAAAAACCACGTTTGTTGTATGGGAGCCCCTTTACTTATTTTTTTTAATCTGTTTTTTAGTATTTGTTGTTATAGCGGCAACATAAATACATCATCTGTGAACATTTTAACTGTTTAACTATCACGGTTCATCATATACAGCCTGGTGAAATACCGACAGACAGACAGACATACAGACAGACGGACAGCGGAGTCTTAGTAATGGGGTCCCGTTTTACTCTTTTAATACGGAACCCTAAAAACAAAAAATTGGGTTTCATCTAATTCTAAACAAAACATTAAGTTAAATTCAGCGTTTAATGTAATCAGCCTCACTCACCCCAACTGTCTCACAAGTTCCCGCTGGGAAAGTTCAATCCATTTCATCCCACACTGTCATACATGCAAACAAAGTTCACAGAACATGATTATACCTCGGACAGAGCCCGAAGCAAACTCGCAAACAATATTCTTGACAGTATGAAACAGTTGAGGCCATAGAAATACATAATCTGAATCTAACAATGGAAATTATTTATTGCAGAGACTGTCCCCGCCATTCTGTTGTTTGCTCAATTAATTTCAGTAGTATGTGACATATCATAGACTCGGTCTCTAATCTTACAGCCTTACAGCCAGCAAAGGATTGTGGTATGCACCTCTGCATAGATAATCAAACAATTTATAATTGTTATCATCCTCCTAGCGTTTTTCCCGGTTGTGCCCCTAAAGGAGCCCTGGGTCCGCTTTGACACCTAATCCCAAGATTTGGATATTATTTGTCGAACATAGGTATTATGTAAGATTACAGGGATCCATACATTATGTGATCTACTATATCTTACCAATGGGCTTAAAAAAACATGCGGTAATTTAAAGTGGAAATAACATCCGAGGGGAGATACTTTTTTTTGCAGAAGATGTCATAAACTTTGCGCGCTGTTCAAAGGTTTGTTAGTGGACGATAATCTCTTGGACATCTGTCTCCAGTTACTGTGAGACGAACGCGCAATGGGCTTGTGACCTTAAGTTTGTTTACGATGCCATTCGAACCAGTTTTTGTAGATGAACAAATGTTTGTATGGAAGCAACTACATTTAAAGGACATTAACACCCAAAATCACTATCGCATTGGGAAACTGTAATGATAGACGTATAGTTAATATAAATAAAATAAATAAATAAAAAAAAAAATCGAGTTAAAGACGGACCTCGCTGACAGCAGCCGAAACGCTTCATACTGATTGGCTTTAAAGTATGACGTCACACCGTGCAATTCGTACTATAACCGTTGCATGGAAAATGAAGTAAATTGCTGTTTCGGTCGCGAAATACTGCGTTTAGGTCCATAGTTGTCATACAAATTTGTTTCTGTAAAAGCGTAAGGATTCTATTGGTACCTTTAAATTTACTCTTGGACAATAAATAAAAAAAATTTTTTTTCTAAACTTTCAAGGTTCATATCTTTTTATGATTTGAATTATATTTTGTAATTTATACTTTATTACAATCAATTGATTGTTTACTATCCATTTAGCAACACGACGTTATCAATTATAACACCACGCAACGCAAATATTGTCCTACGACGACGTTGAAAATTTTGTGAATTAATTGTTCTTCTCCGATATAAATGACAGTGTCTATAGTTGTCAGTGTTCCTAGGGCCACGTTCTCATTGTTTTATTACATTCATGTCTTATTTCCAATTAGTGCAAAATGTATTGGTATTGGTAGAACTTTGTCCCCCGTCAGACAAGAAGTCAATCCGGTACGTTATATTATAGCACATTACTGCAGACGCCGGGAAAGAAGGGCTTGCCGGGTAGTATAGTGATACGAAGCCGGCAAGCCCTTTTCACGGCCAGGCATGTATAGTGCTTTTCTCAAACATGCAATGAAATAAATAAATAAAAACTCCTCAAATCAAACTACCTAATTTTCATGGCTTAATGCCGTGATGCTGTGCCACAAATAGTGGAATGAAAATTAAAAAAAAAATCTTCCCGACCTAGGCCTTCAATTTTGCATGAAATTCATTTACAGTTATCTCAAGTTGATCCGCCCGAAACGTGATACTTTGAAGCCTGATATAACCCACGTAATAATGACGACATTTTATTGCATGTTTGAGAAATAGTGTTTTATGCAACTGTTGTATAAGAAGAGTCTTAAAACGCGAGTGGTGTGGGTTGCGATGCGAGCCTTGGCGAGCATCGCAATTAAAGGCACCACGAGCGTTTTTGCCCCCGCATGGCCCCTGCCACCAGACGGTAGTTCGCCAAAAATGGCCGCGCCACTAGACGGAAAATGACAACTACCGGGTACCCGGCGATTGCCACTGGAAGGGATAATACACGGGTAGAACGTAGCAAACAGCTAGTAGCTTATAAAAGGTACAGTCAGGGGTATTAATATACGTACATAAATAGGGACATAAATATCTGTACACGCCTTTATGACATTGACAATAGAGTCCTGTACAGATATTTATGTACGTATATTAATACCCCTGACGGTACTTACTGACAGGTTGCCATATTGCGTCCCGCCACCTACTGAATTTCATTTCAATCTTTATGATGAAGAAGTTCTGTCCAAATGGTGTACTTTTCCGGTGGTTTTGTGATTGATTATTTGATTTTATATAGATATATATGTTAGCCTGTAAGGTATGTGTAAAAATGGGCCTTGTAGCATAGAGCAAATAAATAAAATTAAAAAATTAAACCTTACCTGTCGGTAACCATAAACCCATTAGGTACTATATCAAATTTTAATAAAAATTTTAGGTGTCTCGTGTAGCTTTTGCTGGCATAATTTTCCCGATCGACAGTAGTCAAATTAAATTAAAAACGAATTCACCTGGTACAAACTTCATCGAAAGAGATAATTCCTTTCGTTATATTACTCTATGGACTAGCCTTAGGCATTTAAATTTGAAATGAACCTAGTAAGATAACAATCGTCCACTACGTGTGTCCAGCCAGTGGTGCCCATCGGACCTTGTCAGTGTCAGAAATGCAGCCGTCCCCCTGGGCTCTCTCTTGTTCCGCATCTTGTTGCCATTGTTTGCGATAAACTAAGCCCTCGTGGGTATTATGCAAGAAATATTCAGTGAAAACACACATGATGTTCTTGATTTTGGTAAATTTTGGAAATGTATCAAGTAGGTATATTAAGACAATATTAAATTGCTTACCTTTACTCTGACTGCGTAATTTTCGTCGTCAAAATTGTGCTCTTTCATTCGTCGGTTATAAAAAGTATTGGGTATTTTCATTAAATAGCTAGTTTCAGAAAAACATTTTGATATTTGTTTTTAGTAATTTCATATTATTCAACCGCGATGGGAATGGAAGAGCTGTCAGTTTATAGGTACCTAATACCTATCGCAAAACTCTCACCTCCAATACCCATTCTAATTGCGGTTTGATAATTATCAATATTCTTCCAAAACATAATATACTCGTATTAAGGCAAAAACTCATTGAACCCTATCTTGGGAACCATAATTTGCGAACTGTATGTTTGTATGCAGGTAATAATAATTTAACAGATTTTCGTCACACCACCAATTAGTTTTCCTGTGGCTTACGAAGCCACAGGAAAACTAGTGAACATATGTATCTACGTAGTTCAGCATGATTTTGATGTGATCCTCGTGCCCGAATATACCTTTTTATCATAGGCTTATTTTGGTTCAATTATTTTCACATTTATAGACTGCAACAAAAAATATTTTTTTTTTACTATCTTCGCCATGCTGCGACGCCCGCTCAGGTGTATGGCGCGAGTGCCGAAAAGCATAGGTCGCTGAGGTTGTAAATTTGTATATTATCTATACTAATTACTAGTGGGTCTGTACGTCTAGCACAACTTGCTGCTAAGTCGTGTCGCGCGCGACTCAGCGACTCCTGTCTCACTCGTATTGTGCAAATTAGAAAGAGGCGGGTGGATTCTCTCGACTCGCGTCGCGCTTGTTGTGTTAGTTGTGCTAGCCCCGCTGTCAGGTGTCGAACTCGCGAGCCTGTATCTAATTTTTAGGGTTCCATACTCAAAGAGTAAAACGGGACCCTATTACTAAGACTCCGCTGTCCGTCCGTCCGTCCGTCCGTCTATCTGTCACCAGGCTGTATCTCACTGATACCGTGATAGCTTAAATTTTCACAGATGATGTATTTCTGTTGCCGCTATAACAACAAATACTAAAGACACAGAGTAAAATAGTATTTTATAGATAATGGTACGGAACCCTTTGTGCGCGAGTCCGACTCGCACTTGGCCGGTTTTTTATTTTTATTTTGATAATAGCCTTGTCAAAAAAAATATATATATAATTATTGAACCTGCTTACAACATTTCACGAGAATCGGTTGAGAAATGTGACCTGTAGAGGAGAACAGACGGACAGCGGAACAGACACCGGACACCGGACATACGAACTATTTTCGGTCCAAGCTGAAGCATAAGAACTTCCTTCGCTTCGCTCCCTCGCCCGATAAAGAGGAAAATACTGTGAGTTTGTAAGGTTGTAAGTTTGTATGTTAGGGTAATCTCCGGAACTACACACCCGATTTTTTTTCCACCAGTATATAAAATAGACGTTCCGGATAGACATAGCCAATATATTATCTCACAGGCCTCACAGCTCAGCCTGGGTTCTCCGTAAAACGCGGGGGGAGCCCAAATTGCAAATAAAAACTGTCGCATCTGAAATCATTAATAAGAATATTGAAGCGTTCATAGCATAGCGGCGCCTGCGAATCGGAAACGATAACACAGGTTAAGCAAAGATGGCAGCGGCCAGTCTTTGGATGGCTGACCGCCTGTTTGAGTGGTTACTATAAATGAGCGCTTCCGTGCTTTGGAAGGCACGCTAAGCAGTTGATCCCGGCTGCTGTCTACGACAGTAATCGTTAAGCCGAGTTCGAACTCAGCAGAATCCGTTTCAAAGGCGGTTTTCATTAAGATTAATGATGAAGATAAGATAATTACGATTGGGCCATACAATGCTAGATTGAAAGTGAAAGGTAAGTCTAAATAAGCGTATGTTGACATTGTATTGATTTATTGACCGTAAATCCAGTTAATAAAATTGATTTCTAACTAGTTTAGATGGATTTTCATTAAGCTCATCAAAGCGTTAATAAATCTATCCGCATTCATTAGTTGTCTTGTTAACATTTCTTTTGATAAGTAAACATAGAGATATCTCATCATCATTGCAGCCGAAAGATGTCCACTGCTGGAAATACGCCTCCCCAAAGAGCGCCACAATGACCGGTTCTGCGCCACCCGCATCCAACATAATATACATATCTAGCAAGACTTAAGTAGGTACTAAGCGCGTGATAATGACAATTAAAATTAAAATCTGTTTTATTTGAAACAATTAGAATAACAAAATCAATAAAATCGAATCTAATCTAATCTAAAAAGTGATTCTTGACATTATAGATACTTGTAGGTAAAAACTTGGTTAAGTCACTACCTACATTTCGAGAAACCTGTTAACAAATATTACCCGAAGGAGTATTGAATAAGTGTAAGTTATAGAATTATAACGCATAGAAACGCAGTTCACGCGCAACGGTGAGGCCACCAAAAGTAGGACATAAATGGCCCAGTACGCCGATCGGCTTGTCAGTTGCAAGGACGCGTGTCAAGTGTAAATAGCTCCCACATTTTTCATTAATATGACGGTTTGTGCAGTGAAAGGGTGTCACAATGCATCGGATAAGAAGGATAAACATTCTAAGATAACATTTCACACGTAAGTATTATTCTCTAACTCGTATTTTTACGTAAAACAGTAATCAAAATTGCATATTTTCTATAAGCGGCATGACAGCGTAGTGTTGCCAATGTAACGGATATATTTACCCATAATTCTGTTCTGATAATATACTTACATAAAATACAAATATCGGCAGGGTTGAAAATACGAAGAAGATAAATCACTTGATTTGTACCAAGCTTTTACTTGACTCCCCGTGTATGTTTGAGTATATCTAGGTCAAATCTTGCAAGTCAATTTTGACTAACTTCCCAGAGTTCAATCGAGTTTAAATTTTGTACACGTGTTTTAAATCAGGTGACAATGCAATATTATGGTACTTCCGAGCGGGCCTGATGATGAGGACGGAAGGTGGCCATAGGAACTCCTAAATTATCCTACTAATATTATAAATGCGAAAGTTTGGATAGATGGCTGTACGTTCCAATCAATCTCAAAAACTACTGGACGATTTTTTATGAAACTTTCTAGTAATGTACCTTATGTAGCAGAATAGGACATAGGCTATAATTTATGTCAAATTTCATCAAAAAAGGGGATGAAACTTTGTATGTAGACCAAATATTTTTATGTTGCGAGAGCGGCGTTATGGTTACCATGGTAATGACATCGTCAACAAATTAGAAAAATCATCTTGGGCGTACGTACATATTGTAGTTTTATTATGATATATATTTTCAGGGAATGTGTATGCGCTGGCAACACTATTGGTGCGTTTGTGTGCGTATTGGCGCGTGTAAATACGAGTTGATCACAACTACATGAATCCAATTTATGCCTCACGCTTGGCGCGTCGGCCGTATGAAACTATCCTTCTAGGCGTTATAATTCTATGGTGTAAGTATGCTGAAGCTTCATTTTGTCTGTAGTTACGTTGAATATAAGTGTGTACTTCTATAAATATATTCATAAACATAACTATACCTGCCTTTGAAATTTCAGCAAACCCTCCCAACCGAGCACATGGTACCGACTATCACAGCTAAGCTAATTACATCGCAGATCAAACATTGCTGTTACTGTTTACTTCATTTTGCTGGCAAATAATTATCATTGCTAGCAATTTGTGCGCTTGATTTCAAACCATTCCGGTTATAGCTGAATTTCAATGTTAAAATTGGCTTTATTCATCCTAGACATCGTTATCTCGTGGGTGTACAAATAACTAGGATCCCAAAGTAAGATTTCAGTAAAGCTACCCAGTATACTCGTAAATTATACAAAGTTGTTTACTTAAGACGGATCGAATGTATCTTCCAGTATCCTTGGACGGCCTGGTTACATTGAGGTATAATGTACTAACGTATACTAGAGAAGACACGCCGAACAAGAAGTTTGCGCTACGCGTTGCGGTCCAGTGGGCCGCACCGTCTCACAGATGATGTTCTTGTTGTCTTCTCTAGTACGTTAGTACATTATACCTCAATGCAGCATGGTTATCGTAAAACCTCCCAAATATAGCCCAGAAGTACAACTATGTTCCAAACTAGTCCAAAGTTGATTAATTAATTTCTGCCTATATTAAGGACTTTTCTTCGGACCCCGGGCGCCTATAGGGCACAATCGGGAATAACGCTACTAGGATTCATGAATAAGGACTTTTTAGTTATTTATTATACAATACCGAACCGTCAAACATTTAAGTTCATTTAGATTATGTAACATTTATTAAGGACCATAGTTAGGTCATTTGGACTATAACTGGGAGGTTTTACGGTACTAGAAGACTAGCATTTAGTACTTATAGGTATTACTCCTGTATGTAATTATTATCCCCATCATCATTTTTATCATAATCAAAAAGGATGTGTACAACTTTTCAAAGATTATTATATACCCTTAAATTATTTTCAAAATATGTACTTATAATTATGTTCTGAACTTTACTTAACTGATTAAGTCAATCTGAAAATTAGTTGAACTGGTGATATTTATTGGCTACAGTATGTCTGTTTAAGATATTTTTGATAATATTGCAACGTGGGTAGCAAAACTATATTTTTGCTACCCACGTTGGTTTAACATTTTTTTAGGCTGTATACGTAGGTTTTTCACTAAACTAACTAACACGATAGGATTTCCACATACTGCCAAGACAAGTAACGTTACCCAAAATCTATATACTCAATTAAACTTTAAATGAATTCATTAATAAGTGAACGAGAAGCCAAATACCATTAATGATGCAATGAATTAAACATGGCGGCTAGTTTGGAAGTGATTGGGAAACGACAGGTCACACCTTAAAACCAAAATTGCTTTAAGTCCCTGCAGAAATTCGTCCCAATGTCAATCTTAATACCCTTCAATTTGGACTAAATGTTGTGTAACTTCTGCTCTTTTTTAAATGAGTTGTCATTCGGTCAGTCGTGAGTTGAAGAATGTGGTGTGAATTTAAGGGAACTTTTTACCTTAAACAGAAAATTTAATTAAACGTAATTATAATAGTGGTAGCTTATTACTTACAAATGGGTTTAGTATGCTGTAGGACTTTAGACATTAATATAATGCTATAAGGTCTTTTTTAGTTAAGGAATATACATCATACGGATTTTGTTACCAGACCTACTGTTTATTTAAGCAGCATTTATTACAGTTGAGAGACAAATGAATCAGTTGGTAAAAATTGAATTCTCGCAAACGAAATTATAGATTTATCAACAGTATTCATTGGTTGTATTTAATTCGGTAGATATTTTACGTAAACATAAATACAGTCAAAAATACAGTTAAGATCTGAAAACTATTTAATACATGATGGCTGGGGAAAAAATATAATAGCAATTAGTAAAATTGGTCGATAGCACAGAATAGATGCACCAATTAGACAAAAAGCATTGAATTGGGTGCAAATTGTTTAAGAGTCCTTACTCCGACAGACGAGCGTATTTGAGCTTTTTCCAAATAAATATCACGTTGTTAAGAACTTTCAGTAGTAAAATTTAATTCGTTCCACTACGTCACGAAAATTAGCCACGCAAAATACCTATATGGGTAACATACGTGACGTAGTGAAACGAATTAAATTTTACCAATGAAAGTTCTTAACAACGTGACATATATTTGGAAAAAGCTAATTTTGCAAAATGCTTCCTTTTGCATTCAAGATTGCGACGTAACTAAAATGTATTTGTAATGAAACCCTATCTAACATCCCTATCCATGCCACGCGTGCATTTTTACTGGACCCAAAAAATGCGGATAGCGTTGCCATTAAATTAGACTTAAAAAATGCCTTTAATTCAGTCGAGCGTGACGTACTGCTGTCCGAAGTAAGGCAGAAAATACATTCCCTCTACCCTTTCCTCTTCCAGGTTTACTCCTCACCATCCAACTTATATTTAAACGAATCTCTCATACTTTCACAGGTTGGAGCGCAGCAGGGGGATCCTCTGGGCCCTTTAATTTTTAGTCTTGCCATTCAAAGACCGTTATCAGAACTACTTTCACCTCTGAATATCTGGTACTTAGATGACGGTACTCTAGGAGGCAAGCCAGAGGAAGTTGAACGAGATCTGCGTACGCTCCTTCCTCGCTTGCGGGACCTGGGCCTAGAAGTGAACGCCAGTAAGTGTGAATTCTTCCCGTGTAGTGACCTTTCCCGAAATTCCTTGTCTACTTTCAGTCACTTACTTCCTGGCCTTAAAGAACTTTCTTTTCAAACCTTCAATCTTTTGGGTTCTCCAATCTTCACAGAATCTATTCCGGCAGCTTTTGAGGTTAGAAAGCAACTGTTACTATCTATTGGAGAAAAGCTTAAAAATCTTTCAGCTCACGTTGCGTTATCCCTGTTGCGGAGCTGCTTTGCTATTCCTAAGTTAACCTACTTTTTACGCACTGTACCCGCTTGGTTATATCCTGCACACATCGATTCCTTCGACAATGCACTGAAGGAGACCCTTGAATGTGTGCTTAACGTCTCCCTCAGCTCGAGCCAGTGGGACCTTGCATCTCTTCCCATTCGAAGCGGTGGGTTGGGTATTCGACGCACGAGAGACGTTTGTCTACCGGCCTTTCTGGCATCGGCGAGCGGGGTTGTGGACCTTGTCACTCAAATTCTCCCATTACATGGTGACAAGGTAACCATTCCCTTCTCTTCCGATGCCTGGACGGCCTGGTCTTTGCTCAACCCATGTACATCTGCACCGGAAAAACCTAGCAGCCAACGGATGTGGAACAGCCCAGGAGTCAAGCGTCTATTTGATAACCTCTTGGAAACCGCCTTGGGTGTGGAGAAAGCCAGGCTCAAGGCGGTGTCGAGGCCAGAGTCCGGTGCGTGGCTGCACGCTCTCCCGTCTCCACATATGGGTACCCTGCTCGATAACGACTCCATGCGGGTGGCTGTTGCTCTCCGCCTTGGCTGTAATGTCTATGAACCCCATGCATGCATCTGCGGTGCCACAGTGGAGAGCAATGGCCACCATGCTCTCAGCTGCTTTAGGTGTGCCGGCAGATTCCCTCGCCACCACGCCCTGAATGACATCATCCGGAGGGCGCTGGTATCTGCCAATGGCTTGCGTCCTGGAACCACCAGGCCTCAGTCGGTCCGACGGAAAGAGACCTGACGGCCTCACTTTAGTACCCTGGCAAAAAGGTAAATGCCTATTGTGGGACGCAACATGCGTCAGCACGTTTGCAGCATCCCACCTGGGCCGCACGATACGAGTGGCAGGAGCTGCTGCTGAGTGGGCGGATGCACGTAAGAGGGACAAATACGCAGTGCTCTCACACTACTTATCTGTCCCTCTTGCCGCAGAGACCACGGGATGCTGGTGCTCGGAGGGAAAGTCTTTCCTTAGGGAGGTGGGGCGCCGCCTGCGGGAAAGAGGCCTCTACCCCCGCTCCGGGTCATTCTTATTGCAAAGGTTGTCCATCGCAATCCAACGCGGCAATGCGGCGAGCGTGATGGGCACCTTTGCACCGGGAGTGACGCGGGGTGGGTTGTTTGAGTAGTTTTAATTTAGTTTAATTTTTTATTTCCAATTTGTTTATTGCTTTTGATCTAACAACTCTGTACTTATCTATCCTTGAAGATGAATGAAACGTAAAATATAGCTTCCAAAACCAAAAATGTTGAATGTACTTGAAATAAAAGCACGAAACATCAACGTTGTTCTCTTTTCTCAGTTCTAATAAACAATAAGTACTTACCATGGCCGATCGGGCAATTTAAATAGTGTCACTGGGACCTCACACGCCGTCGCGACATCAAACTCTCCTACAGCGAGCTTTTATGAAGATATGTCACTCGAAGTAGATTATCCTGGCTGTGACAAGTGTGATACGATAAGTCGTACGTTTGTTTATCAATAAGGCTCGTAACTGTAACCACAATATAATAATTAAACAATGTATTGTCTACTTTAGCTTTTTATATACTGGTCCGAATATGGAAAATATCAAATGAGCCTTGAGCTGTGAGGAGAAGGAATCTATACACTAACGTATATCATTTTTCAGGCAAGCTACTAAAATAATGCCTTGGGAAAATATTGTCAACGAACTTACTAAAGCTTAAATATTATTTTTAAAATTGATCAAATCGAAGCAATAATTAAAATATATTGTTTATATAAGTATTTTTATACGGTTCAGACCAGACAAATCAATAATAATGACATTATTATTGACAGTGTTATGATGGGAGCGAAGGTAATATCAACGGCAAAGGACAAAGATTTTACACTATCATTTATGTAATTATCACTGATAGTGCCTGGGCCGCATATAATACGTCAAAACCTTAACCACAACAACTAAATGCCTCCATTTTCTCCAGTTTCCCATCCATCACAACCCGCGTCAAAACCAGCATGGCAGTTTATTACGCAGTGTTCTCTCTTCGCCCCATGCCTCTGCGCCGATAGGCAGTTCATTTTATTTGATTGATTGACATATTGATAGACTTTTATTGTACTATTTATTCGGCTCGCATATTTTGGTAGCGAACTCGCTAGTAGATGATATATTGACGTGACTATGGTAAGGCGTTACTTGTGTATTCAATGCTATTTGAGACAAATTGGACTTGTCTGCCATAACGGCAAAATCGAATTAGTTACTATTCAATATTAAAATTAAACGTTAGATACGTTCGATATGTTATAAATTATGTCTAGCACTGTTGTGTTTTTTCTTTAATTCTTAACCTCTAGGTACTCGTCACGGCAGATTTTCCCTTAGATAGTTTTGTGTTGATATTTTCTTACTGTAATAGAAAGATTAGGCTACAGCCTAAGCTAAACAGTATACGCCGTTATGTCTTACACATGCGTTCACACTATTCCTATACTGACCATGAAAATTCCTCAGACTTGAAAACACCGCCTCGGCCGATGAATGAATTGAGTTTACGAGCAATCGGCTGTCGATCAAACGTGTCGATTACTGCTCGCCATTAATAGATCAAAGCCTGCATCTTCACACGACCGCAGGTAGTAACAGGGGATATTTTACCAAACCTATTAAGGGGAGCAGATGCAGGCTATTCTCATTTTAGTGCACACTGTCACAGCCGAGGATGTCACTACTACTAATAATAACTATTAAACTAGTGGCTCTGCTGAGCTCTACTGCGAGCCTGCCTTTTTAGTGACTCGACAAAAAAACTATATACCTAATTGGGAATGCATGAAATTTTTAAAAGCGCCTGATAATTTTTTTGGTGATAGGAATAACCTTCCTTAGCACCAGAAAAAAGTTGCAGACTTTTCAGCAGCGTCAATTATTTTTGACAAATATAAACAGTTTTCTCACTTGCGTTTTTGGTTTAGGACGGCGAATGAGACACTTTCCTTGATCCGTCTCATATTACAAAAAATATTTTACCCCCAAAATGCTAAAATCTACATATTTTAGGGACAGTTCGTAACATGGATAGGTACGATAACTTAATAAATTAATGGAATGAACGTATGATCAAGCAATAATATTAGTTAAATAGCCATAGTATATAAAAAGACCAAATACCTCCCTAGCTCATTTAAAAACAGGCTACTTATTCGAAGTTTCAGCACGCCGCACTGTTAACGTCGAAATGATTGATCCGCCACAGAACGGGGCAAAGGAAACATGCTAAAAGATTTTATTAACTCTTTTATACTTATTCCTTTTATATAACAGCCTTTTTACAAGGATAATGTTTGACGCCGTTGAATGATTCGTATTACCATTTTCGCCTTTGCTTTTTATGAAAATGAAACAGAAATTGTACCTACGCAACACAACCAGTAAGAACAACTTTTCTTAAGAACTTCAACCGCCTGCAATTCAAAGGCGGTGTCAATACCGGCATTGTCTTTTATGCCAAGACGGTTGCAAACAAGCAGATGGCCTGCGTGATCGTAAGCAGGATTGCGAATGCAGAGGATTAATTGATGGGAATTAAATTAAGCCTTGATCTTCATCATTTGTGTAAGATTGTCCGCAAATATTTATTATTATTAGGAGGATTTTTAGGATTTTGCAGAAACACCTGGAAGGTGTTCAAAATGAAAATATTTAATGAAGAAGAGTATGGTTCAACATTTTGCCACGTGGAAAAACACACTGTAAGGAAATCTTACCCTCTGTAAATTTCTACCGAGCAAAAGCGTCTGGTACTTAAATTAACATTTTCAATCAAAGCAAAAAAAATATTCGTCGCTAGCGGGATTTGGAACCGGCAACCCTTGTATTCCTTGCACTACTCAACCAACTGAGCTATCGTGGGTCCCACACGCAACGATTTTTTGTTAATCATTGCCCCTAGTATTTATTATGATATTTGAAACAAAATTAATTTACATAAGATTTTTCAACTTCCGTTAAAAAAATTAACTTTAATTATTACCAAATAAGTGCGTTATCTATCGAGTAAACGTGATATGCTCGTTACGTTACATTCTTGATTATGTTCAGGTACAAATTAATTTACTCGTCTTTCAAAATACAATCATACTCAATTGGGAATGGATGAAAATTTTAGAAGTGCCTGATTATTTTTTTGGAGATAGGAATAACCTTCCAGCACTAGAAAAAAGATGCAGACTTTTCAGCTGTATCAATTTTTTTTTTAATATATACAGTTTCCTCACTTACGGTTTGTATTTAGGACGGCGAATGAGACACTTTCCTTGATCCGTCTCATAGTTATTACAAAAAATATTTAAAAGTGTCAGATAACAACAGATATTATATTTATATTTTTCAAAAATAGTTGACGTATCTGAAAATCTGCAACTTTTTTCTGGTGCTAAGGAAGGTTATTCCTATCACCAAAAAAAATCAGACACTTCAGAAATTTTCATCCATTCCCAATTAGTAATAATGTTATGGATAACATCAATCAAACTTTATAAGATAACTGTCACTTTTTATCGTCGGAAGCTACAAATAAAACTAAACAGCCGAATTAAATTCAAATATCCTTTACGAGATTAGTCGTAAATTGTAAATGAAAGTAAAATAAACGTGATGAAAGTTAGAACGAGTTCTGGTTATAATCAAATTATAAGGATGTGACTTTTGGCAGAGCGGAGCGGTTGAAATATTTTTACCTATGTACATATCAGTTAGGATCCTATTTTTTCTAGATTTTTGTTTGTGATTCACGATAAGACTAACGAATAGTAATAAATCAGAATAAAATATAGGCTATAATTTAAATGCATACAAAGACAGGGGTGCGATATATAAATATAAAATTAATGTTCCAAAATATCCACTCTCGCGCATAACGGGGTCGTGATTCCATTTGTTAAGTCTCTGACGGAAGAGGATCTTTCATGTGTTCCATCCGTGTAACTTGACAGAACATTAAGAAGCAGCTAGCCTCGGACCGGCAGAGAATAAAAAAACTGCATGGAGCAGCACCGACAAATGCCCAGCTCTTAAACCCTCGCGCATAACGGAGTCGTGATTCCATTTGTAAAGTCTCTGACGGAAGGGGATCTTTCATGTGTTCCATCCGTGTAACTTGACAGAATATTAAGAAGCAGCTGGCCTCGGACCGGCAGAGAATAAGAAAACTCCATGGAACAGCACCGACAAAACATCAGCTCTTAAATTAATGATTATGATGATAACCTTGATAGAAGGACCTCTTTAATCTCTATGTCATTTTGCTTTTGAAACTTGCACACATTGCCGCCGCATGCCGCTGCGGCGTGCGGAGCCGCGTATAAATTACGTCGTACGGAGGTGCAGGTGCAGTTCAGTGTGAAGTACAGTGCGGAATTTATATACAAACTGGCCCCGTAGCACTCGATAAGTGATAGGATAAGCGCGTCGTCTCGTTCTATCGAACGGTGTCAGCCAGGGACGGATGCTCTATCCTGTCACTTGACGCGTGATCCATGCTACGGGGCCTGAGGTACTGGCATACAACGTTGCGAACCGTCGCGCCGCACGCCGCAGCGGGATGCGGCGGCAGTGTGATGACCCGATGTTTGTTCCCTCGTTTCAAGTATCGTTACGTTTTTTTTTATACACGACGGTGGCAGACAAGCTTACGGCCTGTCTGATGTTAAGCTGGTACCGTAGCCTATGGACACTTGTGACTCCAGAAGATTCAAAAGCGCGTTGCCGACCCTTTATTCCCTTGAGGATTCGCTGTGTTCTTACTTATCGGTGATATGACGTGATTTCGTGTATTTTATTAACATTTTCGTTCTCGCTTCATATTTGAGCACGTCTCTAAAGTTAATAAAACAGCGATAAAGCGTGCGATTTGGAATCGTCACCGCAAACTTGAATGGGAATCGTCGCCATTCGGACCGTGAAATGTGAACGTTTTTATTCGTCTTGTTTTAACTTTTCGCAACATTCAAAGTGCCTTCGTACAATAACATGAGTTTTATTCGTTCCTATACATTTTATATCAGGATTGTTAAGTGGATATGCTGTAAGTCGCAAGTACCTAGAGGTACGGCGGCGGCGTCGGTAGTCGAGTACGGGTTTGAAGGACGAAGCGCAGCTGAATTTGAATCGCTATTGCCTTTGAGTTATGACGTCTTTTTCTCCAACTATTTATGGGAGAACATTTTCAAGAAGTATGTCCAATTTATTCTAAAATTTCGTGTAAATAGCTTCCATGCATATTGGAGAAAAAAAAAACGGAGGAACTATTTAGTTATGTTCGATTTTTAGGTTCCAATAATTCGCATCCTTCCATAGATCGCTTAAGGGGGAACGTTTCGTGTTGTGTCACTTTCCATACTAAACGTTTTTCGAACTACATTGCTTACTTACAAAACATTATCATATTGTTATTGTTGCATTGTTGTCGTTAATATGCGCATTTTTGTTGACATATGTAGTATATTTTCGCATTAAATATTCGTTTTGTATGATAATTTAAAAACGCTAAAATGAATTTATTCAAGATTATTTTATTTATTTTGTAGTTTTCGTGGTAGGTAAATATGAATGTAATATAATAAAGCTTAAAGACCGAAATCGTTTCTATGAAAAAAGCAGCGTGACGCTTATTCTTGGGCCTATTCACACATGATTTAGTGATAAGTGCGAGGTCATACTTTTGCTACTCGTACTTGCAAGAAATTGTACTGTATAAGTATATGTACATAACATTGGTATGTTAGTTTATCCTTAACTGAATAAATACCGAATCTAGTTTGTACTCAAAATATAAAATATGTCTTAAAAAATCGAGTCTTATTCGAAAGATGGCAACGTATTCATAATGGGGAATGGATGAAAATTTTAGAAGTGCCTGATTTTTTTTTGTGTTAGGAATAACCTTCCTTAACACCAGTAAAAAAATGCAGACTTTTCAGGTACGTCAATTATTTTTGAAAAATATAAACAGTTTCCTCACTTACGTTTTGGGTTTAGGACGGCGAATGAGACATTTTCCTTGATTCATCTCATATTACAAAAAATATCTTAAAAATCCGTGGTAAACTGACACTGGCAATGATATGCACAGCTGCAGCAGCTATATTGGTCTTTGCCCGGGTCAGATATTCAATTTTTTTTTTGTAATATGAGATGAATCAAGGAAAGTTTCTCATTCGCCGTCCTAAACCCAAAACGTAAGTGAGGAAACTGTTTATATTTTTCAAAAATAATTGACGCACCTGAAAAGTCTGCAATTTTTTTCTAGTGTTAAGGTGGTTCGATTGCCATACAAAACGTTATTTGACATTCGCAGGCTAACGGCGTGATATTTTAAGAAACTTATGTAACAAACTTTCATAAATTGTCTTCCCATTTGCGCCAAATTTCCCCTTTCCTAGAATAAACTTGTATAAAGTAGATTAATTTGAGAAATTGGTTTGGGACGTGATATTTTGGAAAAACTATTTTTCTCAAATTAATCTACTTTATACAAGTTTATTCTAGGAAAGGGGAAATTTGGCGCAAATGGGAAGCCAATTGATGAAAGTTTGTTACATAAGTTTCTTAAAATAACACGCAGTTAGCCTGCGAATGTCAAATAACGCTTTGTATGGCAATCGAACCACCATAACCGCCAAATCCCCACTACCTGAATCAGCGCCGACACCGGTTGCGCACCGCGCGGCCATCATTGGATTCTCAATTGAGTCTACCGTCCAATATGAGATGTGGACGGTAGGTAGCCACTGTAATTAAATTCCTAACACCAAAAAATAAATCAGGCACTTCTAAAATTTTCATCCATTCCCCATTATAGACGTGACCGCACAAGTGTAGTGTCTAAGAAAACCTTTTATGACATAACGTGGCCTTCGTTTGGACTAAACCTTGGCAGTTGTATCATTTGTTTAAGTATGTAATTACGTTTTCACGCTGCCAATTGTCAATAATTTAACGGAGACTTAAACAAGCCGACAAGGTCGGTAATTTTATTATATATCCGACACACGGTTGTTAATTTTGATTAGTACCTACTTCACAAAAAGATTTTTCATTGGTAAGTTCTCATTAATAACTGTACGAGTAGAGTAGGTACGCAGTTGATGTTCAGTAAATTGGTGTTCAAAGTTGTATCTTGGAATTATTTGACAAAAGAAACTGTTCTTTTTTTTAAAACGTACCTTACTGAATATGAGAGGGCACGGGCAGTAGTCCCCACGTAGGCCCAGTGCGGTTTAGGGTCTTATGAATTTCGCTATGTTTTTAATATCTATACGATAAATATTTTTATTGTTAATTTGAATCAGATTTTTAATCACGATCGCTGAAAGGGCATTTTAGAATTAAATATATGAGTATTTTATTATCTTAATTTTGTTTTGAAACTGCATGTTCATTCTGACAGTTTAATAACGACTTAAACAATTCAATCTTAATATTCCGTTGAACTAAATGGTAATAACCACGAGATTTATTCCGCTGATAG
Organism: Epinotia brunnichana; assembly: GCA_963854355.1. Taxonomy (NCBI): domain Eukaryota; kingdom Metazoa; phylum Arthropoda; class Insecta; order Lepidoptera; family Tortricidae; genus Epinotia; species Epinotia brunnichana. The sequence continues at coordinate 18,703,109 of OY977936.1, read as the reverse complement.
CGTCATGGTTAACGGTTTGACAATAAATAAAACATTACTCAGAATTCGCTGAGAAACATTTGAATAAATATGACAAAATCCAAACCAAGGAATAGGCGAGAAAATTTCAATGGAACTATAACTTTCACGATTTGAGTCATTTCCGTGACTCACAAAGGGAAATCAATATTGACAGGAAATCTAGCACCATCATTTTGATACGTAACTATTACGAGTAATACCCATTAGCATTTACTCTTCAAGAAAATCGGCAAAATAAAAATTAATAACAACTGTAATAACTGTAAATAATAACTGTAACAATCAACAGTACATTTTCGTATTGAAGAGAAAAAAAAAACTACATCTATTTAGACAATGATATATTATAGTAGTTTATGTGACTGTACATAATGAAGGGCAATAAACACGAGTGTTTTAATGCCTAATTAGATACTACTTTATCTATCCACATATCGTAACATAAGCCTCAACGATGCATTCAGGAGCCGCATATTATGTCCGGCATCGCGACGTTCTTTTCTGGCAGCTGTCATAGTTTTTTCTTAATTCAGAGACAAACTGGAGTCGGATCCAACTGTCATATCGTTCGATATCTTACTTACGTGCGACATTTGTCAAATTTGTATGCAAATTGACAATTCATTTCGAACTAAACGTCATCTCGACTGATATTAGAATAGAGGTCAAACCAAATTTCTTTGATTTCAGAGATGTTCGAAATTTGAATGAAATAATATTATCGAAATCGATGTTATTATTTAGCAATAATAACATTTTCACAGATAATAAATTTGTTCTAAGAAAACAGTCTATTTTTATGGTGGCCATAATGTGCAGTTCTTGAACGCATCATAGAGGGTTTATGATATTTGGATAGATAAAATTATATAGGGTACAGTAACAACAACATTTACGAAAAAGTAAGAATATGTAAACAAGTCATTGTATAAAACTTTTAGCACCGCTAACTAGATTCGAATTAAAACGGAATATTTTGAAGAAAATAATAAGTAGGTACTCTACGGACTCTACCTACCTATTTCTTAATAATTTACTTTTTAACAAAGTTTTAACCGACTTCAATTCAGTACTCCGCCAAGCCACATTAACATTTCCACATTTTTTTTCCAATTTACCACATGAACTGATTTTCGAGAACAAAAGTGTTGATTTTTAGACCAATAAACCAAATCGCTGTATGTGGGCCGATAATATTTGAGGACTTCCGTCGATTCCTCAAGGATCTCAGAATTACCTTTGGCACTTCATTGTTTGCTATTTCAACGGAATAATATCAGAATCTGTGACGTTCGTATATAGTTTGAAGTACATCATTGAGAAGTTCCACAAGCCATCTGTGGTCTTCATCATCACTTCCACTTCACCAAATTTATGATTTCCGGGTGTAAATACACGAGTTATAATAGAAAATACTGAAATTACTACACGCGTGCCTAATATATTTGAGGAGTTCCCTCAATTCCTCATGGTTCCCATCATCCAACTGGGGTTTTGGAAACAACGGGACCAATCTGGAAGCATATACTTTTAGTTAAAAAAAGAATTGTACGAATCGGTTCATAAATGACGGAGTCCTGAGGTAACAAACATTAAAAAAATAATAATAATAATACATCCGAATTGAGAACCTCCTCCTTTTTTTGAAGTCGGTTAAAAACTGTAACTCGAATATTACATTTTTTATTTTATTGAACGTAATAAGCAATTTAGAAGCAAAACGCCTAATAAAACGAACACATCATGAATATAGTGCGTTAGGAGACGTAAACGTTCGATAAGTATCGAATTTAGGACAGCTAACGATATAATAAACGAATTATGTACAGTGAACATTATCAAGTTTGCTTCTAGTTAGGACTTTATATCAACGGAATTTAAACCCAATATGTAAGTCACAAGATAGTTTTTCGAACGCATTTCTGAGATGGAATTGGTTTTAAATAAATGAGAGTACTGTAATTGGATAAATAAAATGAAAAGTGTCGTAATAGTGCATGTTTTTCATTTTCATAATGATGATGTGTGATAATTTGGGAATAATGTAATGAGATTTTATTACCAAAGGCATTTGTTTTACAGCAATTCATATTCATGTCTAATTAAATTTAGGTTTCTTTAGCTATATCGTACTGCCTGTTGTTTTAAAACCTCTGTTTTCATGTATCTTAATTTCTTCTTTTGTGCCTAAACCTAGATTTTATCTCCCGACAAAAAGGACGGGTGTTATAAGTTTAACACCACAGCTCCCAAACGTGTTATTTTTTTTCGAAAGTCTTGCTTGTGTTTTGTATTTTGAAGTTTTTTTACTCATTCAAGAAGTAAATTAATTATGGTGAATAGGTATTATAAATAACTAGTTCCGGTAGTGTTACTTTTACCAGTATACTGATTACGTGTGAACTGTAGTTTTTGGGGCATACTATCTATTTTATTATTGTATTTGAATATAAACGAACGCGGTGGGCGTCACTTCTAACAGTAACATTATCTGAAATAACTAAATTTAAATACGTAATGGGAACACATGTTGAATAGATTTCTTATTTATTTAACCTAGAAATAAATGAACAAGCAAGGCTACAATTTTAAAAACAAAAGTGAAGTTTAGTAAAAAGCTCACGAAAAATAAGAAAAGTGGGCGATTATTTTACAAATATCTTAATTAAGTTCGCGTGTAACTAAGTAAATAGACGGTATGTATGTATAAACTCGTATGTAGCAAACACTCCAAATTTTGTTCTTCGATTTTCAACCACTTCCGTTAGTCATATCGATTTTAACTTTGCTAGTACATATAATAGATAATATATCTGATGATGAAGCGATCAGGTGGAAATCTTCAATAACTCAAGGCTTGTACAATTTTTTTTGAATTTAGTAAAATTACCCATTCGTCGTCATCATCAATATCGAAACCAATGTTGACCCGTATGTTGACGCCAATGATCATCTAGTCATGGGCCGCAAATTGACGCCATCGAGTCGTAAAGATTGTGAAATAGGAAGTGATGATGGTAACACTAGGAGCGACATCAATACTCGTGAGTCAGGTGACGTGTGGTGCGAGGGATAGGAGACAGGTGAAAAGATAAATAAATAAATAAATATTACGGGACAATCTTACACAAATCAACCTAGATATCGGTGGAAAGGTACTTTATGTATCACTAATTTCAAATATGGAATGCTTATTTAAACAATTCATATTATCAAGATTTTGTGCCTTAGAGACATTATCATATTTGCATAGTAGGTATTGAAAAGTTTCTACCAACAAGACTTCTATAACAGACACCGTAAAGTTTATGGTATATGTGATGCAATAACAAATATATTCCCGGATTTACCTACGTTTAATAACAGATCCAAGAAAGACAGCAAGCAAGCAAAGTCAATCGTAGATTTCAAATTGAGAGTGCAGTAAAGCACACTTAGAGTTGCAATAAACTGATGTTCAACGTACCACGAATAGGTAGTAAGAAATATAGATGATGCTAATCAGGATGACGAAGTTTTTATCTGAAGTCTAATGTTTTAAATTCTAGACAAAATACCACGTGTGAAACTTCAAAATTCTGACTTAGTAATAATTTGAACATTACTGTTAAACAAATATTTAATGTGCCACTTTTCTCACCCGCCCCGGGTTTATACGGTCGACGGACGATATCGCTTTAGTTTTGTATAATACCAGTTATGCAATAACACAATAAAGACATTCGGATTATCTGGTATTATGAAAGGAATTGGTAGATCGAGATAGCACCTTTTGACTAGAAAGGTTTGTATTTCGTGTGCCGATGGTAACTATGTCGGGACACGGGCAAGAAAAACATTTAAAAAATTTTGACTTCGTAACTTTGTTTGGACTAGTTAGGAGATCAACATATCAAAAGTCCTTGTCCGTAGCCCTCGAGCCGGAGGGTAGGGGAGGGGTTTGAAGACTTTGAATGTCCCATTTTTCGGTTTTAAGCTTATATCGCGGAAACTATGCATCCTAGCGACACGTCTGGCGGGTCTGACACCACAAAAAATATTTAAAAAACATTTCTCAAACAATGTCGTTTTTATAAACTGACGTCATTAAGAGGGCGCTCGTTTTTTGGTCAGGAATAAGCGAGAATGACGGATTTTTGACGTTGTAATTCTAAGAAACGGAGAGCTTTTTCTAGATCCTGATTACTTATTTGCATAGGTAAACTCCTCATATTGGTCCTAGCCGCCTCCAATTTACGAAGAACTGAATACTTTAACCGAAAATACCCGATTACCGACAGTAGTTTTCTGAAGAGAGCGCAGAGTCATAAGTTTGAGCCCCTAATACTCCATGATGTTATATGAGAACCTACTTGTTTTATTCTATTTTCACTAGCGTAATATGTTGCCATTGCGCCTAGCCGCCTCGAATTTTCCTTATTCTGCACGTATATATATGTAAACTGTTCTCAATTACACCATATTTGTCAACAAAATCGTACTGAAAACTCAAGGATTTTCTCATTATTGTTGAATTATTTGTGTATTGAATCTTACACAACATTAAAGTTCATGCTTGTTCCAACAAGATCCAGTCCAAAAAATTTAACTTTAGTCAAAATTTATATTTATAAATAATTATTCAAAACTAGTATAAATTTACCGTCGCGCGGGAATATATCTCAGTACCGGCTGAATAGCCCTCCGAGACAGACGTGTACTCTGTTTATTTGTGGCTATTCACGAAGCTAACCGGCCACTCTTCAGATAAAATAATATTATTTTGATCTCCGACTAGGCATAGTTGTTACCAACCTCGGGGTCAAACTATACTGGGGATACATTCGTGAGGCAAATCGAGACAAGTTATGAATTGCATAGCTATCAGATATGACGTAGTGTAGCGAAAAGGCTCAAACCCACAGGATATGTAACATTTAGAATTGAACCTTCTACCTAAAACAAAAGTCATACATTTCAATGGTGATATCTTGTGGGATGGATCCTTTTGTCTAAACTACGCGTTCTATAGTCAATTATTATTGTACGAGTGATCGTGATACTTGATAGATTTAATTTATTTACTTGTTACTATCAGTCCACCTTGTGGAGGGTCCGCTGCAGTTTCCGGTACGTAGTCGCCTCTCGAGAACCTCCCCGCCCCAACGGCCGTTATGATTAGTTAGTATGTATGTATGTATGTTAGTTTGGGCGAAATCTTCAAATTAGGTACAATTGCGTATCTTCGGTGACAATGCCATAATATCATAGAGCTGGTCTGATGATGGAGTCGGAAGGTGGCCATAGCAACTCCTAAACTCAACAAGATAAAGCCATTGAATTTGGGCTCATTTATTTGGTCATGGCACGGCAAGACTTTGGTGCTGGATGATTTCCAGAGTCTGATAATGGAGCTGGAAGGTGGTCATGGAACTCCTAAACTAAACTAGATAAACCCATCTAGTTTGGGCTCATCTGTTTTGTCTTGGTAAACACTTTGGTGATGGATGATTTCCAGGATCTGATGATGGAAGTTGGTCATGGGAACTCCTAAACTAAAATAGATAGACCTATCTTGTTTGGGTTTGTGTGATTTGTCTGTACAAGTACCCACGAACCAGCGACATAATATGCAGGGTTATTGAAAATAACAAGATGAATAAAAAACTTTTTAAAAAACAAGCTTATATGGCGTTTGTTAAGTACAGCACGATCCTACCTTGCATTTAGTTATTATTTTCGTTTATATATAATAATAACACACACCGGGGGTTTACACTGGAAAGGGAGATTTTTACGTGGTTTTATTACATTTCCGAGTCATCATCATCATCATCATCATATCAGCCGAAAGACGTCCACTGCTGGACATAGGCATCCCCCAAAGAGTGCCACAATGGCCGTTCCTGCGCCACCCGCATCCAGCGGACTCCCGCGACCTTTACCAGGTCATATCCCATCTAGACGCTGAAGAAGCAGCACGGTACAGCGCAGCGAGGAGTGGAGGCATGCCTGACTCGGCACGGGTCGCCGTGGACGCCGTCAGCGTCACAGATCTGCGGCGTGCCGCCAAGCGACTCAAGCCGCGCTCTTCGGCTGGACCGGATGGTATACCTCCATTTTTGGCAAGGGATTGTATATCTGTCTTAGAACCACCACTTCTTTATATATACAATCTTTCCCTGCAATGTGCCATATATCCATCGTGCTGGAAGTTATCCAGAGTAACCCCTGTACCAAAGAGTAGCGAAGGATCCGACGTGACAGGGTATAGGCCTATTGCAGTACTGTCGGTGTTCGGCAAATTATTCGAATCCATAGTGGACCATCTTATCACTCAGCAGATCACAGATAAAATGGATGACTCTCAGCATGGTTTTCGTCGAGGTCGGTCAACAACGACGAATCACGTAGTCTTGGTCGATTACATAGCCGAAGCTTTAGATGCTCGAGTGCAGGTAGATGCAGCTTACTTTGACTTTCGCAAAGCTTTCGATCTTGTAGATAACGATATCCTCCTGCGCAAATTCGCAGATATAGGATTTATACCTAGGCTCTTAAAATTCTTTGCCAGTTATCTACAAGATCGGAAACAATATGTAAAACTTACTGGATTCGAGTCTCAAACATACTACACTCGTTCTGGTGTAAGTCAAGGCAGCACGCTAGGGCCTACCCAGTTTTTAATCATGATTAATGATCTGCCGAGCGCCGTCAGCACGGCTAAATGTCTAATGTTCGCAGATGATATAAAACTTTTCCACCGTGTTAGGGACGACAATGACCGAGTCCGTCTACAGAATGACAAAGACGCTATTGCTGAATGGGGTGATAACAATAGACTGGACTTTAACGCCTCGAAATGTGAATATATTACTTTTGCTAGACTCCGCTCACCAATCGCTACTGAGTACAACCTTCGCGGCAACCCACTTCAACGGACCGACGAAATAAGAGACTTAGGACTTACTCTGGACACCCAACTCGACTTTAGACAACATATTACGAAGACCTGCAAAAAGGTATCTAAAACGCTGGGATTCATAATGAGGATAGCTTCCCAATTTTCAACCTCCAAAGTCGCAATCATGCTATACAATGCGTATATCCGCAGTAGACTTGAATTCGGTGCAGTAGTGTGGGATCCGCATGAGATCAAATACAGCACAATGTTGGAGAAAATCCAAAAGAAATTCACCAGGCATATCTACAAGCGACGATACGGATACTATCCGTTCATGTACCCATCCCTGTTTGTTTCGGGAATGACTGGCCTTAACACGCTTGAGACTCGGAGAAAATTTATACATATAGTACACTATTACCAGCTGCTAAATAATAGAGTAGACAACGCGTCCGTGTTGGAACGCATGGGCCTGCAGGTGCCGCGAGCGAGTGGGCCGGCGGTTGGCGCGGAGGGCGGCGCGGGCGGCGCGGTGGCGGCGCGGCGCCCGCGGCGGCTGTTCGCTGTAACCGGCGAGCGCACGAGGCGCGGTGCGAACGCTCCTACTGCCAGAGCGCGCACAGCTCTAAACCATATAATACAGGAAGCCGACGGTATAGACATATTTGCTGACAGTATTGGTGTGTTCTGTAGAAAAGTATTAACATTCTTATCGCATAACAGAGTTTAGATTTAAACTGGGACATGTTTCTTGTTGAAGTTGTTTATGAGTTTATTTTAGTTTTTGTTTATTGTTTTATATCGTTACCGTATGTTTTAAATTTCGCATAAAGTGTGTATAAATATCTTTAGTTATGTTATGTATTTTGTAGGTACCACATAAGTGATTTGGTGTAATACTGTTAACCTATGTGTAAATTAATAAAAATTCTTATTCTTCTTCTTCTTATTCTTATCAGTCCACCTTGCGGGGGGCCTACCCACGCTGCGCCTTCCGGTACGTGGTTGCCACTCCAGAACCTTTCCGCCCCAACGGCCATCGGTTCTACGTGCAATGTGCCCCGCCCACTGCCACTTAAGTTTAGCAATTCGGAGGGATATATCGGTTCCCTTGGTTCTGCTGCGGATAGCCTCATTTCTGATGCGATCGCGCAGAGAAACTCCCAGCATAGCCCTCTCCATTGCCCTTTGAGTGACTTTGAGCCTTCTTATGAGGCCTATAGTAAGCGACCACGTTTCCGTGCCATATGTCATCACTGGCAACACACACTGGTCAAAGACTCTCGTCTTGAGACACTGCGGAATATTGGACGAAAAGATGTGCCGTAGCTTCCCGAATGCTGCCCAGCTGAGTCGGATTCGACGATTGACCTTCCCTTCGACATTTCCGAGTATCACTCTTTATTTCGAAATAAATGTTAAAAAAACCGGCCAAGTGCGAGTCGGACTCGCGCACGAAGGGTTCCGTACCATTATCTATATCTAAAAACGGCAAAATATCTATATCTAAAATCACGTTTGTTGTATAGGAGCCCCTGTAGCCTAGTTAGTAACTTGGTAGTGACTCTGCCTACGAAGCTGGAGGTCCCGGGTTCGAATCCCGGTAAGGGCATTTATTTGTGTGATGACCACAAATATTTGTTCCTGAGTCATGGATGTTTTCTATGTATTTAAGTATTTATTTATCTATATAAGTATGTTTATCGTCGTCTAGTACCCATAGTACAAGCTTTGCTTAGTTTGGGGCAAAGTCGATTTGTGTAAGATTGTAAAATAAAAAGAAACAAATAAAAACTAAAATAAAAATAAAAAGATGTATTCTGTTTTTTAATATTTTTTGTTATAAATAGCGACAACAGAAATACATCATCTGTGAAAATCTCTATCTATCACGGTTCATGAGATACAGCCTGGTGACAGAAGGACAGACAGGCATTCAGACAGACAGACGGACAGCGGAGTCTTAGTAATAGGGTCCCGTTTTACTCTTTGAGTACGGAATCCTAATAAGTGACATAGGTTTTAGGCTCAGAACATAAAAAAAGGGAGAAGTGCCGTACTGCTTAATTCCAACCAAAACCGATGTCCCCAGTTTTCTCCCACCGCAGCGCCCATAGGCACACACATTGAACCGTGTAAAAACAAAGACTCGGGCGTTGCCAGTGAGTCTATGGCAACATGCAAACAAGGGCTGTGATTGGCTTAAACGCACTACACTAGGGGGGCGACAAACGTTAAAATTATGTTTTATCGACATTGATATTAAAATTTATATTATGTTATGATATTGATGGGTAACAACTTCAACAACATGGTAAGTTTATGTGGTGGTATTTAAACTTTTAGCTACAAGTTTAAATAACACGGGTTGTTAACTTACCATAAATCGCAAAAGTAAAAAATATTGACGAATACCTACAGAGTAACATAAACGGCTTTTTATAAGTTCGTGTTCACATACATTTAAAACTCTGGTCACATCGATATTTTTGACCTGTAGGTACCAGGCCGATCCGTATCGCATTTTGGCGCGAAATAATATGTCCATTACTCATATTACGAGATTTAAGGCTAAGGGCGAGTATCCACCAAAGATGTGCGGAGATGTGTTACCATACATGTTACACCTAGGTTTCAAGCAAGCGAGGTGTCAAATATTCGAAAAGTGTACGGCTCTTATTAAGTGGTTGGAAACATTTTTTCTTGAAAATGTTACGAACACATTAACTCTTCTCTGTACAGGAAACCAGTTAGGACCTCTGCCAGTAGCATCTATCCATTTTTTTAGTACCTACTCGGATTCTTTGGAAAACTGTAATAAGAAACCGAGATTTCTTCTTCAATTATCACATTTCAAATGAAAGTAAAAAATACTCATTTAAAATAAATTATTGGTAATAATATCACATTTTAAGTTGTTCTGAAGCCATTTGCAACTAAATTATATACTTGTATATACAATTTTAATATGTCTATTTACCGTTCATACTGCAACTTAGTGAAAATCTTATTAGTAGGTACCATAAACATTTTGTGCCTTTTAATCTTATTAGTATGTTATTAGTTACCTTTAAGATAGGCACCCAACCAAAACAAGTAATAAATTAAATAAAACAGCGAAAGTAGTCGAAATAAAATAACTAGTATGATATCGTACTTCTATTTTATCGATTACGCGTAAATTGTAACTGCACTTTGGCACCGCTCTAGTTTGCGACGCCAAGCAGCGGCCGTACCACAAAAAAATTCAAGCATCGTCCATATCCATAGTGGTTTAATACATTGCGCCGTGGTTTACTGTATTGAACGTTCAATGTACAACGCATAGAACAAAAATATGCTTTTTCGTTCGATATGTTAGTTCGATCCCGAGAAATGATGCGGCGTTGCGTTTATTTATTAAAATATTAGTTTTTACTGACTTAAGTGAAAATACTAATACTCACATGTGGTGCGTGACTCCACCATTTATGTAGGTTTCATTCCTATTTTTGCATGTAACCACGCTACAATTCGGCATTTTGAGTAAACGTGGAAAAACATTTCAGATTCACGGCAAATTGCGACTAACATGCGGTGGGCAGTGACATGCCCATTTGGCCATGTCGCACCGACACGCGCCAAGCCCCCGTTTCATATCTATCCCTTTTTATCATCTGAGGTTTTAGGCTTTTGAATAAAATCACGCATTAATTAATTGTATTCTAGATAAAAAGCTGTGTTTGTATAATTTATAATTTTCAGTTCCTTTGGTCAGAAACGGACATAGCAATTTCTATGAAGGGCAGTTTTTTTTTACTGTCCATAACAAAAAAAAAATCTTCAAGAAATGAATACGTCAGTATAGTTGTTATTTTCTAAGCCGTCCGTTCTGCAGTGCGGCGTTCTTTAGTGCGGAACGGACGGCTTAGAAAATAACAACTATACCCAGTAATTTCCTAGTAGTGGGTCGACTGGTATAATTTCATTACATTACTATATATAAATAAGACTCAGATAACATGCAAACTATTAATATCCGTAAAACAAACTATTATTCTTATTACTGACAACTTTAAAACTCGTTAGTTTATTTTATACTAAAAAAACGAAACTAAATATACTTTGTATAGTATTTTAATACAAATAGAAAACTTGTGCTCAAAAATCAAATACTTACTTTATTCAAGTTATCTAACTTCGCTAACATGATGTTCTAGAACATCATGTTAGCGAAGTAATCTTACCACTTTTTAGTGCAAGTATTAATATCGGTCACGTAGTGAATTCCAACGGTGCGCTATACAGCTATTTGCATCGGCAAGCTCCGCGGTTAGTTCTATCCCGATCGCACTTACATATAGCTAGAAAGGGACGGCACCCGCGGCTGGTGCGATCTCGCTGTGCATGTGGGGGTTAGGTACGTTTGTGTGGGTGGTAGTAGTATTTACACACACAAACGCACTACGCGTGTCAAAATACCGAATTCTGAGCGAGCGCTTTTTTGAAGAGCACTCTTAAAGACAGCCTTTACTACACCTGACTAGGGAAACTCTTTCCATCCAGAAATAATAGAGTTTCTAAACTTCTTTGCAAACTGTAGCGTCAACTATGAGGATCGTTAGGTACTCGCAATATTCCAATTAATAAAGGAAGCTAGTAAGTCTAATTGAATCTGAAGCTAGATTTACTAACAGGGTTGTTTATGTTCAGCAAAGATCCGCGGAAAGGCAGATGTTTGCGAGAAGATTTCATTTCATTTCATTTCATTTCAAGAATTTCAAACGGTTTTAATTAATGTGCATTTTACATATTTATCTTTCATTTTACCGTGACGCTAGTCACAGCTAAATGAATAGTATAAATAAAATCATGAGCTAAGACTTTCTGATTTGATATACAACGATTATTCGACGTTGTTGACGTAACCTACAAAATGTATCACATCTTCATACCGCTACCCATAATTGCCAATAAAATCGTAACTGAAGCCTTTATGGCTATCCCAATCGCTATCAAACGTCACACTACACCAATACGTAACACAACCCAAATATTTCGCCCAGTTATCGACTCGATCGCCTGACGTCTCCCACGGCGGGTTCAAGTTTGGAGTGTCAATGTCGTGCTACAAAGGTCAAGTTTGGGCACGATGCTTTTGACTTTGGTGCCTGTCAAAACAAATAATTTAAGGTCACAGGTCCAGTAAGCAGTTGACCATTCAACGTGTTATATTTATAATTTCCTTAGTATTTCGTTCCAAGGCACGGTAATTGCCACACTTATGCCATCACTTTCGTGTCTATCACGGGCATTTTAAATTCTCAGGGACCGTTGAATAGAATTAAATTTAGAACGCCGAATTTTGAAAACGCTTACTTCTCGATACCATTTCATTCTTTCTAAAGTGATTTAGAGTAAGGTAAACGTCCCTATCCTTGACGGTGCACTAGTGTATGACATGGGCACTTTATGTCAATTCGAACTAAGATAATTTTTCTTCATTATCGAATTCAAGCCATGTCACTGACATAAAGTGTCCATGTCATGTTTTGTTGAACTAAATACTTTTTGATATAAAAAACACTTTCTTGCTCCGTTGTAAGATTTCTATTTACCAAATTACCTTAGTTTCATCTTCTCTTCACATTGTTTTTAAAGCAGATATCGAAACCGAATATATATATTTTAATCCTCATCTGAATTCTAACTTGAAAGCCTCTAACCTCCAGAGACTAGTTAAGATACTAATACGCGTTAACAGTCGTGGCTCAGCTCGAAGCTATGGCACAAGTCTACACAAGCCGAGGTTCCGGTCGATATGTAAACATTATGTACATACATAAATATGAGCTACTATGGTATCGGTCAAGGTAAGTCAAGGACTGCGTTGTCTGCGTTGGGACACTGTACAAGCATTGTAATTAGGTATGCTTTTGGATATGTGGTGCTCCTCCACGCCTATTTACCCACTCCTAGACGCCTGTTATAGTCTACGCAACTGGCATTAAACATTCAGATTTCCATTACAGCCCACGTAGGGTTGGCACCATGCACTTAGGGTAATGTAAGCTATATTTTTAGTACAATGGTTCTGAAATAAACTAAACACATACGTTTGGAAATCATGTTTATCGCATCTGTTTATGAATAAATAGTTGCCCGCGCGGCTTTTGGATAAAATATACCTTATGTTCTGAAACTCCACATACAATTACAAATACAACATTTTTTGTTTATCGAATGAGTGGTTCCAGAGCTTAATCTCTACAGAGAAACTTACAAAGCTACTAGCTCACAAACATTACCTCTTTATAATATAAGCATGAAAAAAATACCTCAATTGGCTTTTGAGAAATTGGTCAAATTTGACTCGCAAGTTTAGATTATAATAACAAACTAAGTAAGTAGAATATAATAGAAAACAGTTCAATATTAAATAGAATATAGTGCAGACAAAACATGTTTTATTTAAGCCTCCTCTTTGCCTTAAAGAATACATGGGAACAAAGAGATGTTATATTGTGAACTAATTAAGTAATATACACAAAAGGCAAGGTTTGCTTACCCTAACTTTGGCAAAAATACGGGACACCTCGCTGTTGCCATGACCTATTAATTACGGGCAAACGTGAGCTACTAATTATGTTTGCATGAAGCAAAAGTTAAGTACCCAAATGATAATGTAATCATCGCAGTACGTCAACCCAACTTGACTAGAGAACTCCGAAAATAGTTTACGGGTGGTCTCGGTCACTGTCGGTATCAGTGGAAACTCATGAAAGCACGCGAAGGTGAAATAATTATTTTCAGGTTATTTTCATACATGCATACCGCTAAAGGCCTACTGTTGGCTTAAAAGTCCATAAACTCGGTGCAAATATTTGCTGACGTTGCTGCCGCTTCACGATGGCACGCAAAAGTTTGTGATATTTGATGTGCTTCTCTTTTTCCCTTCCTACCTTCTTGACCCTGTCTGGAATAGTTTCTTTTAACAGAAATAGAGTCAGCTTCGTTGACGTCATCTAGGTAAGGTACCAACTCATATATTCATATGCATTATCTTCATTAGACTGATTAATTAACTAGTTCTTATGATTAGATGCAGCCAAATAATATATAGATAATATACAATTTTATTTGTTGAAATTACTTAATGGTAAAATTTGCCATTCATGTGTAAGTCCATTTTTGAATTTTAAAACACAGCCCGACTGTTCCCCCAAATTTACGTTTACTGCCAACACTGTTTACTTATCTTAAATCCCCGAGCTTAAACATAAAAATACCTTAAATTCCCATCAGATACGCAATAATTTGCCAAATACCCACCGGCTCTCACTTTCGCGCGCTTTCTTTTAATAAATTCGAAAATGCCACCATAAAATACCTGTGGGACCAAAAACGGAACTACCGGAGCCGAAGAACAAAAGATAATGGTTCCATTTTCAATATGGAACCTTATGAGGTTCACGCCAAACTCCTCTTTAGACCCTTGTAAATTAGGAAGGTTTTTGTTTTAACGTATCCGAAAGTTAGTCAAACTTATGTGACGTGTTCTACAGATACAAAATGTTTATTAACCTCCGTATATGTCAGGCGGTCGTGTGTGGTCTTATCGCGTATTATACGACAAAAATTAAGTTATTAAGCTATGTAAATGAAGGCGGTAGGTAGGCCTGGGGCGTTTGTAGCTTGAATTACGGTATGACCCCCCGCATGTGATGAACTGATGATGCATATTAATTTCGTGTTAAAAATATGATAACAGAAGAACGCTATTTCAATGCAAGCCGTTAAAATGCTTGGTCATTTAAGTATGGGACTGAAAGAACCAGTCATTGCCACCTTTACCATTTTCCTAGTTGTAAACATAACTTTCGTAATGTAATATTGCAGTAGATTATATCTCGCATCAGATATCGTTTGTTATTAACATTCCTTCAGCTGTCGTATTTAATACAATAAACACTATCATTCGGTACCACATTCTTGTTTCTAATAAGCACCAGTGCCCGGAAACAGAATGCGTAGATTAATGAGGCGACAGAGAGTCCGCAGTAAGACTTATTTCGAGAGTGTTTAAAGCCTAAATCAGCATCTCAAAATAAGTAAAAATATGGTTTTGAGAAATAATATTTTATAATTGCGTGTTATTTGTTTTAATTTTGAAACGTCATCCTTACGTACCAACTTTCCACCCTGAAGTAACTTTAGAGATACATTTTTCTTCAATACTATAAGGCAAATATAAATTAATCAAAATAAAGATTAAAATGTTTATTATTAATTTTTCCGACTACACAGGAGATAATTAAGTTCTTATTATTTGGTGTCTGACATTTTGTTGGATTTTGCCTCTAAGGTTAACTTATTACTCAAACGATGATATATATCCGTTCGAGAGAAATATTTGCTGTTTTAAATTATTTCCAAATTTGTAATTTTTTCGATACAACATTGTTGTCAATAAAATTACTGCAATACAAATAGATAAAAATATTATATATTTATATCAACTGCCCTATCTCAGTTAATATAGCTTTAACTCTATATTATAGAGTATTCTTTTCTCTCTCTTAATAAGCTTAATGCCTTATGTTATGCTCATTGGTAAAGATTTCAAAGTGCGTAAGTATGACAACACACACACAACAATTTTTGAATCTAGGTACGTAAGTGTGAACTTGAAAATCATATAAATCAGCCTGAGGTCGTGCTTTTGTTTTTCGGTTAGAGACCCATCACCCATATTATTGTTTTGGCCAGTTCATCTATCTTGAAGGAGCGCTGTTTGTGCGTGAAACGAGAAGCGGGCCGTCTAAATAGATATCATAGATTCAATCATAGAACACCAAGTCCACTGTCTATCAGGACCGATTTTTGACAGCTAGAAATATCAAATTATGGGGTTCCGCTTTAACGCATTAAGGCGCTATAGTATCATGGTCTTCTCTCCCTCTCGCTGAGCATAAGCGTGAGCGAGATGGAAGTGCGTGTTTGGAAGCGCGGATATCATGTTTTTTTTATTTTAATTTTTTGTGCGTTTAAATAAATAAAAAAGTAATCACTAAATTCCCTCAAACATGATATTGCCGATTTTTAGAACCAATGTTAATATGTTTAGCTATTGTGCATAATTTGCTACGAATGTTTTAAGTGAATTTTAATATGTTTTAGACCTATGTTCGTGATTTTTTTCTATCGAGCTAAAATTGCTTAATCGTGTTTCGAATCACTGATTTCCCTGCAGAAAAGCCTCAAGATTACTATTCGTATTTTTTTGAAACCATATTATTATAAACAGACGCATTATAATGTTTCAAACGCTATGTTCGCTTCACTTCGCTGAACCTATAGCGCCTTAACAACTTTTGTTCGTTGTTGTGTGATTATTGCCAACTCAGAATTTGGCCTGCCGCTATCGTCACCGCTCACGTAGTGCGCGAACTGTAAAAAGTATATCTATGACTCCAATATCTTACGATACGGTAACATTTTTATTCTGTGACACTGCAGTCAACTGCAGTCAATAAGTAATTACAATTACTTGCACAGGCGCGGCAACATGAAAGGGCGAATGTCGCTCGTAATCAGAGTCATTAGGCCGCAATGTCCGTTGGCCGGTTATTTTGTACCGCTCGGAAACCGCGGCGAAGGGCTTGCCTTAGGCCTGGCTCCCCGTTTTACAGTAGCTACCAAAAAAAAAATGTTTCGTTCGCTCGATATGCTGAGATCTTCGCCCGCACACGGACCAACTCACGAAATTTATAAATATGCATAGTATCAAAATGAAAGACTCATTGGCATAGTCTTTTAAAGTTCTAAATAGCAATTTAAAGTTGAGATCATTAAAAAATATCAAAGGATACCTAACATATTTTTTATTGATTTATTCATAGGCTCCTTTGGGTTAGTTACGCGTACAGTCAGCAGCAGAAGTAGCTAAGCGGGCCGGGTATGCAAAATGACTTCCACACGACTTTATTCTTAAGAAATTAAGAGCGTGTCTAGGTCATTTTGAACACCCGGCCCGCTCAGCAACTTCTGCTGCTGTACGTTACAGTTAACCAGCAGTGAGTGCAGCTACATTTCTATAGTACGAGACGTCAACGGGAGACCAATGCATTAGGTTAGGGCTAATATTATTAGGAGCACGGTTAGTAGTAACTCTATCGAAACAAGATACGTGATTTGATTTGAAAGTGCTTTAAGAAAAAATATCCACTACTTTACTCTTTGGATTTGAAGTTAACTATTATGTGCATGTTTTGGAAAAAATCACCCTAACGAAAAGGGATGTGGTACAGTCGCCATCACTTACACAGGTACTTACACAAAAATATCGGCACATGCACCCTAATGCCTCGAAAATAGAGATGTATTCCGATGTTTGTGAGCTGCTTGTTTGCTCCGATGTATGTGATGGCGACTGTACCTACTTGCTAGCTTCCTCAGTACTTGCTAGTTTAGTCCTAGGTTACCCTACCCCTTACCCCCTTCCCTTGCCCTGGGGTTGATTACCCTTTATTTACGCTTGTGTCTGAACCATAATTAGTGCCGATTGAGAATGTTTGAATACGCAATCTACATTCGAAGATTGAATAAAAACAAGGTGACTAAAAATATAAATGATTTTCACAGTTTTAAAAGCGGCGTAAAACCAATTTCAGCACGAAAAAAGCTTTTCAGGTCGCTTTTGAAACAAATTGACGAATACAATTACTCTTGACGTAAAACATGGAGGCAGGGCGGCAACATAGGCGAGTACAGGGTGTATTTTAAATATTGAATCTATCTCTTGCAGGGCTTTTAGTTATTTATTAATTAGGCATGTTACTTACAACAATGCATGTAAATTTACCCCCGCTTCAGAAAAATGCCACGTCAAAAACCGGCGTAATAAACGCGGCCAGGTGTCGTACAGTCGCCATCACATACATCGGAGCAAACAAGCAGCTCACAAACATCGGAACACACCTCTATTTTCAAGGCATTAGGGTGCATGTGCCGATATTTTTGAACACCTATAGTGTACCTATGTATGTGATGGCGACTGTACGTAACTTTTATAGGTATCGCGGCGAATCTTGTACGCAGTAGGTACAATTTTAAGGTTACAAGTTGTACGGAGATGACAGCTGTCATACGGATCAAGTTCCCGTATCGACGTATAGAACGCAGGTTAGGACGTATCAACTGTATACAGACATACTAAGCGGGTTAGTATGGGGAGGTCCATTTCCGTACATTAAACTATGAAATTCAGCATTTTCCTGTGATTGCAGATACAGAGTTCCTTAGCAACAATAGTTCCTTACACCTAGAACTATTATTTTCGCAAAAAAACGAGTTTAGATTTTTTTTTTTTTTTTTTTTTAATCTTTTTTTAAGGAGCTTAGTCGTTAGAGTTTAGATTTTTAGACAGATTCGACCAGGTTCGAATCCCGGCCGTGTGTATGGCTTTTTTGAAAATCTTTAAATGCAGTTTTTAGGATTTAAGGTAGTTTCCCTCCAGGGCCCGACTTATCTTTCCATCCTGTATTATTATAATCGAACGAGATTCACATTTAAAAAGAAGTTTAAACTCCACCTACTAAAGCAACAAATTTCTTTGGCCTAGCTGATCTGCGTCTCTGCGTCTGAATAGGTGTCTGTGCTAAGAATTTATTTTGAGTAGGATATTATTATAGTACTTACAATTCGGGTTTTGGTTTGGTTTTCGCTGGAGATAGCGTGGACTATACCCTGCAATTATCTATGTATACTCTTAGATAGGCTAATAAGTTAGTTTTAGTTTATCGGATCCACTGAAAATCAGCGTCGTTGCACTCTGTGTCTCGACTTATGCTGAGTGGACTTCTTTTTTGAAGCTACACTAGATTTCTTCTTTAGATCTAAGGCTTCTGTGATGTTTATGCATGTTGTTGTTCCAAAATAAATTTATTCTATTTTATTCTATTCTCTAATATCAATATAGACATTTAGGTAAATACATGATCTATTTTTATCACTATTTAATCGACGAAACGCAATATGCCAAAGCATAGAGAGATATGCTCATAACATTGAGATTGTTGACCATAATATGGTTGGATATATTATATCCAACTAATTTTAATTTGAAAGGTATATATTATTACGATACAATCATTTACGGCGCTATAATTCAATATGGTAATATTTTCTCTATATTTATGTACTTTTAGTCAATTTAAAGTGTAACAATAAAATTGGATTGTTAAATTAGATTTAGAGTGCCGTAAAATGGTAATTATTTAGTTACACCATACCTGCGTTTTGTGGCAGGAAGTCAGTATAAGGCGACCTAATTATTTAATATATTACCGTGCTACGAGTATGTAATAAATAACAAATAAAATAAAAAAATTAACCAGGCTGCCGGCATATTGCTAGGTACTCTTTCCCTTGGCGGTCAATCGCGCGCTGAGTTTTACGCATTTTCGTTATTTTTATGTTAACACTGTAATAAACCCATTTCTCAAAAAGATTGCTTGATGTCTAAAATAACGTTTCTAAGCAAACAAGTAGGTACTCAAAGGTATTGATCTGAAGGTATTGATCGTCCGTCATTTTGAAGGTATGATATCAACTGTTAAGTTGATGGGTTTGTTCAAAAGGTCCACAATTTAATTACAGACTGATGGCAAAGCACGAAGCCACTGTAGCCAAGCGGTAAGGCTTAGGTAAGGTTAAGGCTTTCAATCTGTAGATGACGGGTTTTGAACCCCGGCTCTTACCACAGGGTTTTCTCAAAAAACATATGTACGAAATATTATTTTATATTTAACAGTGGCTTTTCGGTGAAGGAAAACATCGTGAGGAAACCGGTCTCATCCCAATAAGGTCTAGTTTTCCCTCTGGGTTGGAAGATCAGATGTCAGTCGCTTTCGTAAAACTAGTGCCTACGCCAAATTTTGGGATTTGGTGCCAAAGCGGACCCTGAAGTCGTTTCAGCACTATTGGAAAAAACGCTAGGAGAATGACTGATGACAAAGCAATGATGAATCACGCCGGCAAAAACTTATGGAAATTTAAAAGCGTTTTTAGTAAGTTATCCATATCATCAGTCAGTTTATATCAGCAACGTTTGGTCGTTTATCAAGGCTTACAGAATACCATCAAGCGCCTGTAGTACGAGCCCCGATACTTGATACGTTTTACAAATGGCCGCCGCCAAAATATTGTAGGTATCATCAGGATCACCGACGACGTGCGAAATATCGAGCGCGATTTCTCATCCTCGTTTCGGAGATCCTTATAAGTATTTAACAAATTGCCCTTTAAATAACTATAACTTCGGTATATTTATTTATTGGTCAGGTTTGGCACGATTGCCGGCGGCGAAGGAAAGGTAAGTTTTTTGAGTTCTTGTAGTTCTGTAGCTGGGGGAGTGACGCCAGATGATCGTTTTTAAAATGCTAAGACTCTTAAATGGGCTAGTGAATAAATGTGAACTACATAGTACATATATATATATATATTACGGTACCGTTCGATATTTCATTCTTATACTAGACGTTTGAGGTTTTTGTCAAAATAACTTAAAATGAGGTTATTTTTCAACATAAAAGCTAGTGCTTCTAAACCACAAGTAGTGCCCACAATGATATTCCAATCCGGCCAAGCGTCGCATGAAGAAAAGTTGACTGAAAATAAATACATAAAAATACTTCTTAATATAACTAATTTCGGAACTCTACGTGGAACTTAATGACTCTGCTTGGCAGTTTGGTAAACGTTCATTTATTCGAATTGACGACGTTGTCCGAATTCGGTTCGAACGTCCAACATCATCCTGATAGCATTCAAAATCCAAATCGAAACGCAATTTGTCGACATGCGTTTCGCTTTACAGTAGTTTATATGTAGGTATGATGTATTCACTACGGGAGCTTAAATGTACCTACTCTGGATAATGCTGTGGACTTTATTTATACATCCACCCACGCATTTATAATATTATAAATGCGAAAGTAACTCTGTTTGTCTGTAGTTCCGGAGATTATCCCCAACATACAAACTTATATACATCCTCGTAAAGCTACACGCTCACAAACTTAACATATTTATAATATACATATGGATTAACAACGCTGAAGAGGCCGCTGATCCCTTAACGGTAAAGTATACAACGTAGAAATATTGTTTAATATCATGTTTGACGTCCAATATAATTGTCAGTGTTCGGCAAATGATCAACCATTGTTGATTACGAGTTAATTTCATAATTGCTAGGCTTAATATCCGCGTGCTGCTTTCGCCATACACTTGAAGGATGATTAAGGGTTATTCAATACATGGGTCATTGTCAGATTTAGGTTCGCGTCTTTTCGGTGGACATTGCCAAAGTTAAGGGCTATAAAGCCTAATTTTTGGTTGAACTCTGAATCCGCATAAACGGCGTTGGCCCTTCTATAATTATATGTGATAAAAACATATTATATGTGAGCGTAAGCCCTTAACTATTGACCACCGGAAAGATGATTTTTGTTTTTGTGGCTGACAATGACCCACATACGTGAGACTTTTTTGAGAACATGTTTTATTCCATATATAATAATATAAGCAAACAGGAATACAGAATAATATATGAAAAAAATAACGGTATTTATGCCACTTCCGCATTTGGCGTCGATTATTACACGTCACGTTAGTTCCCACGTATGTTGACAGATTGTTCAACAAGTAGTTACAAGTGAGATAGTCTACATCTCCGATGGCTCGATGCCTGTAAAGCCCGATTTCAAACATGTGAGTCCTGGGCCGGGGCCTAGCGCCGCTGCGATGTATTTTGAGCCTAAGATTTTCGAACCAGACTTCATGGTAAAGCACTTGACACAAACTGAGATAAAGACTTCATGCTTGATAGTTTCTAAATATGCATTTTTCTTTATCATCCAAGAGAAAATTTAAAAGCTACCTATACGATCAGTATGTTTTAATTACACCGTGAAGTCACAAACAATAAATCGTTCAAAAAAATGTAACCCGGCTACGGGAATTTTTTTTTCTTAAATATAGTACCTAGCCTATAAATGTATGTTACATATACAATCGGCCGGTAAATACAACATACATAGATTGTCAACTGCTACAAATATATCCTTTTTTTTGGCTCCGCCGTTGTCGGGCAAAATAGAAAACTAATAATCTCTTCTTTCGTTGTCTTCTATCGTGTAACACCGAACCTAAACAATCCTTATACACCTCTGAGTTTGACATTGGGCAGAGATTTCATAAATATTAAATGGGGCTCCCAATTGGGCCTGATAAAGGATTCAGGCGACTCTCGAGATGAATGTTGTTTGTTTTATTGGGACGATAAACAAACACCTCGATTTGTGGGACGGGTCATAGCGAAACAGGGTTTCTGGAAAATTATGTAGCTCGGACAGCAACTGCCTGCCTAACGTATTCATATGAATTTCCCTCCTTATAGTAGAAAACTATTCGTAAGTCTCAACATACACACATAATACTTCATATATTCAAGTGTCTGTACGATAAAAATAGACATGGATATTAAATAAATGTTTATGCATGGAACTCGGATTAATTCCAGTTAGACAGGTACCCATCAGTAATCAGAGCTTGAAAGTAAGTATCAATTTTATTTTAAATATTTCCAATTCCGATCGGAACCCGCGGGCAGGCTGAGAATTTTAAATTGACTGGATTGTAATTTCCCAAAAATCATCAAAATGGCTCGGCAAATGATTCGTACGTGACCGGCCAGTCAGGCCAGGCAGTTTTTTGTATTGTTGATTCCACGAATTCCTTGAATGAAGAAGGCCGGTTAAGCTAATTGTCGGTGGCGTCATAGCCGAATAGTATAATTTGTATTTTAATGTGTTTCGCATTGTCACACACGGAAAAAAACATGGATTAGTGTAACCTATTTATGTCATGAGTCATGATTATCACCAAAGAAATACGAAAAGCTTCAAATGATAATTTAAAAGATAGCACATGCGATAAATACCTAAGTAACCATGACAATCTAAAACAATGCCTTTGATTACATAACATTCGTAATAGAGACTTCAAAGAGTGTCAACGTGTGACATTTGTATATTATCTTAAATCTTAGCATTGTGTAACAAACAAATGACTAGCGGCTATTTAAAATGCATTCCTACAGCAAATTATGTAAAGGAGAAAATCAGTTGCCGAGCGTGATTATAAGAATACCCCTATGTTGAGTCATGGAGAGAAGTTTCACGTCTTACAATATTATACCAGCACCATAAAAACCCCTTTCAACCAAAATATTCCAATTGATAGGTACCAAGTATTTGTGTCAATCCTAAATATAAGAATGTCCTTACGATTTTGATAAAAACAGTTTTATTCTGGGTTGGGTTTTCGACATCTAATCTGCAGAAAACTAATAGGAATCCAACCCTATAGGTAATTAGATATTCAATATTTTTTTACATGAACGTACCTTCATCCACACTTTCTGCGTTGAAATAAATTCTTACAGTTGAGAGCATATGCTGGACCTTATTAGGTATATCATGATTAGAATTTACACTAATTTATATACATATAAAACGCGCCTTATTCCAATCCAGTTCGGCAATAGACAATCAGCTGACAGCTATCAGTCCAATTCGTTGCTCATTAACGGCCAGTAGTATGTCAAGGCAAGTAGGCACGTCACTAATGCTGATTTGTTCCTTATGCGACCGAGGGCAATGAACTTTTAAAGGTTTGCGTGAATACCCACTAGAGATATGTGCGAAAATGTGTTTTCATATATTTGATACCCCACAAACTTGACATCTATGTGTCAAATATATATATAAACAAATACTCTTAGTGGATATTTAGTCCAATCAATGTAAAAGTCAATGTGTTTCCTTTATACCGTCGGTTTGTGTAGATACTTGACATAACCCTATTTTTACCAGATATTCAACAAAAATTGTAGTTTGAAAGTAGTTATTGCAATTGTAATCATGTTTGCACTTCCCCATGATAAAAAATATGACACATTTTAAGTATTTTAACTACATACTAGGTAAACTAAGTATAGGTAATCAATTTATGGATACACATGATTAGTTTACCAAAGACATCATATGCCAGCAACATACCTGAAACAAGAATAACAGTAATTGGTGAGTGATTCAAAAACACAAAAAACAGACGATTATTTTCAATGAAAAACCAATAACTTATTTCTAAGCATTTGCATTATTTTGTTCGAAGCGTGAATTATTTAAAACATCATCAATGTAATCTAACAAGTCGACAGGTGACCACTAGAAGGTGACACAAATCGTCCTGCCGACATCATAATCCTCCTAGCGTTATTCCCGGTTGTGGCCTAAAGGGGCCCGGGGTCCGCTTTGACACCTAATCCCAAGATTTGGCATAGGCACTAGTTTTACGATAGTGACTGCCATCTGATCTTCCAACCCAGAGGGAAAACTAGACCTTATTGGGATTAGACCGGTTTCCTCACGATGTTTTTCCTTTACAGAAAAGCTAACGGTAAATATTCCTACGAGCCGGGATTCGAACCCACGACCGCCGCTTGGCAAACGCATGCCTGAACCACTAGGCTACCGTAGCTTGTCCTGCCGTCATTGAAAAAGAAATAATTTGAACAAAATCTCGTGATATAGTTACATTGGGCAATAAAGGAGCAAACCCCTTTGTTTGCCAATGCCCATGCTATCACCAATATTGGCGGTCGGCAGCCAGTGTATGCTTCAACTACTAATATACTCGTATTAGGCAAGTAGCTTGTTTGATCACTTATTGACTACTCCACTGGATCGATCGATTTCTATGTTTTAATTTTGATTTTATTAATCACTTTAATTTACTATTCATTACCTACTTAGCTAATGTATATATTTGTATGTACCTATAGTTTAAAATATCCGGAAAATTTTGAGGCATGTAAGGTAAATCATTATATTTATGTACGCGAAGAATTTGGGAAGGCATAACTAGCGGAATTAATGTTACAGGTATATAACATTCATTCCGCTATACACATATACTTAGATTGAATTTGGATATTATATGCTTTTACGAAAAGGTAGGTGACAGTGCTTCATGGACAAAAAACATATACTCGTATAGACGACAGTCTTAAAAAGTGGTATAAAATTATTACCTATTTGACATTCGTTGTTGAAAGAAATCCAAAAAATATCTGTGGGTAAATAGAGCACAAGCAGCGCGATAATATAACAAAAACCCAGACACATGCGTAATAATAATAAGTAGATACTTACACTATTGTAAAAACAACAACTATAACTAATTCAGATTTTGTTTAGTTAAGGAGCGCATCTCCAACAATCTTTGGCGAATCTTTAGATTAAGTTAATAAAAAAGGGATGTTTTAATTTTTTTTCTTAATAAAAAATAAAATAAAAAAGTTGTGTTATTGCAAAATTTTGCTTCCGTATATTTTTAATTTGCCCTTTTCACGGGGTCCGTCAAATAACCGGAAATGAGGCATATCCGGCAACTCCAAACACCAACTGCTTTTAGCAAAACCGGGACGGTTTCGCTAAAAGCACGCTTGCAACGTAAATTATTTAATTTCGTTATTATAAGAGTAAATTTTGCTCTTGTTTGGAATTTTAATAAAGGGCTGTTGTTGGTGTTTAATCTTTCATTTACACTTTACAGTGTAGCATTAATGTCGAAAGGTTACAGGACCTAAGGTAGCCCGAAGTTTACAGGGCTTAAGGCGCAAATTTCGCCAGACGGAGGTGCCGTGCGGTGCAGTTTGTGGTACAGTCCGCCTCATAAGTTGCCGAATACCTAAGTACCTTGTCGTTTTCACTCGTTTCACAACTTCATATGCATACATCGTTATCGCGGGGGCAAAATCAAATGGGTTAGGCTCGTAAAACACACTTTCCCGAAATGTGCACTTTCTGCAAAGGTGCACTTTCCGCAAAATGTACACTTCCAAAATTAACAATTTCCCAATTTGGAAACTTTCCCGAAATGTGCACTTTTTCAAACAGTGCACTATTCCAAAACGCACGCTTTCCCAAAATGTACACTTTCCCATTTAGAGCACTTTCTTAAAAGGTACACATTTATTATTTAGACACATTCTTCACACACACACACCACACACACGCACACACACACACACCACACACAAGCACACGTACACACGCTTCACACTTTTTTTAAATCCATACGCATTTCTTGTCTTAAATTTTATCTCATCTAAATCGATTGTGTAGAGGAGCCTTAAGTTTGATGGCAAAATATTTTTTTTAGGGTCTTGTAGTCAAAATTGCAAAATGGGAACGCTTATAGTTTCGGTCTTTCTGTTCGTCCGTCTGTCCTTCTGTTTGCATTTGTACTATTTCATAGAAACCCTTAGTACTATAAACAGGGACACCCCTACCCCTAAAGTGTACTTTCCGGGAAAATATACCTTCTGCGAAAGTGCACATTCTGGGAAAGTGCACCTATCGAAAAAATGTACATATCGGGAAGTGCACTTTTAGAGACAGTGTACCTTCCGAGAAAATTACCCTTTTAATGAAGTGCACCTTTAGAGAAGGTGCACATTTCGGGAAAGTGTGTTTTACGAGCCTAACCCAATCAAATCGGTTAAAGGACGTGTATAACAGAATGTCTATTTAGTAAAAACAGTATATTCTGCCTACGCATTCTTAGCCTTCAAGAAGTTTAGTTTCTCTCTCTTTAAATTTAAGAGTCGGGGGAGTATTTATTTTCCGATTCTCTCTGTCGTACGCCCGTCCCTTGACTCAATCGAAGTTTAGTGTAAGAAACCAATTTTTTGCTGGAAAACAGTATATTCTGCCCATTTTTAAAAGCACTAGGTTCCTACAAAATCATGTATTAGTTAATTATGTTGCTACAAACCATTCAAGGACGGACAAATGTCTAGACTAGCAGGAAAAGTGACTGAAGAGGTTGCGTAGGTAATCTATTTAAGTATGTCCTACTAATCAAGTCAAATACGAAGGTAAGATATTTGAAAGAAAATTTATAAATTTTGAACTCGTAGGTATAAGTGTTTCCCGATACGAGTGTCACTTCTGTTATTGACTATTTGTCATAATCTTTCAGTACTGTCAAATCGTTTTTGGTCCCGCGATAACGATGTATGTTCATAATGGCAGTTTCACATGAAGTCTAATGCGACACGGTACAAATGTGTTAAGCCCCTAAGGGGCTTGTGAGGCTGACCGTATACAGTGCGGATTTTGTATACAAACTGAAGTACTCTGGCATACAACGTTGCGAACCGTCGCGCCGCACGCAGCAGCGGGATGCATTGAGGTATAATGTACTAACGTATCTCTATATGCGGCGTGTCATCTCTATGACACGCCGAACTCTAGTTTGCGCTACGCGTTGCGGTCCAGTGGGCCGCACCGTCTCAGTCAATTCTATGACAAGTTACCCTCCCCCCGCATGCGCCCCGCGTTGCCGGCCGGCGCACAGATACCTAATGTTCGTGTTGTCTTCTCTAGTACTACCAACGTACCAATGTAACAACTTGGTACATTATACCTCAATGGCGGGATGCGGCTGCAGTGTGATGACTGCCTTACCTACCCGAAGTTTACAGGGCCTAAAGATACAATGAATAATCTATTCTAAGTATACGCAGTGTTTCATAGCTCGCTGCTTCGGACGTACGTTAAGTAGATATAAATGTAATTTTGTGTAGGTACATGGAAAAATTACAGGTCATTTTTTGTTCTAACGCTCGCTCGAAAAGTTACCAACGCAATTACCCCTATCAGGTTTTATTTATTATTTTTAATTTATACAAAATTCTATAATAGTTTTCATTCACGAAACCATCAGAAATTGTATCGACAGAATTCTAGCCCGTGGCCAAATTTGCAAATGGTAAGACTTAATTTGGGGGTATATAAGGTCAGCAAGTCCCTTGTTTGTATTATACGTATGCCAATTATAAATCTGCGCATCTGTTTTATTATTTCATACCTACAAGCTTTTATATAATTTGACCTTTCGTTTATTAGTGTGGGACAAATCTAGGAACTGAATTTTGAACTAGTCAACCCCAACCGATTGAGCTGCAATTTTGGGTATAATTATAGTTTGGATGACAATTCAATATTATGGTACCATCGAGCTGATCTGATGATGGAGACAGAAGGTAGCCATGGGAATTCAGTACTTAACCGACGTAGCCCAGTTGAGTTTGGGCTCGTTAGAATCGTCTCAATGAGTGAAAACGGTATACAGAAAAGTACAGTTGGCAATAAAAATTTAGTTTTTGGTACAAACCAAAAACTAAATTTTTGACGGAAACTTATTTTTCTATTAAGGAAAAAGGTGAAGCTCGAATATTAGGAAAATAGAGCCAAGTGAGTTGCCCAACCTTATGACGCGTGTTATATTACGTCAAAGTCTACCACCAGCTTACTCAGAGCAACATTAGCAACATAAATAATTGTGATGCTACATTCGTCTATGTATACTAAACTAAGCGCTGATTAAATTCCTCGGGCATCTTCTGCTATTATAAAGTGACGTGACAGTAC
This sequence comes from Epinotia brunnichana, assembly GCA_963854355.1. Taxonomy (NCBI): domain Eukaryota; kingdom Metazoa; phylum Arthropoda; class Insecta; order Lepidoptera; family Tortricidae; genus Epinotia; species Epinotia brunnichana. The sequence goes on along the minus strand of OY977936.1, from coordinate 18,674,657 downwards.
GCTGTGTTAATAAATGACTCGCGGCTAGCAAGAAATGCTCATTCAAGTCACGCTGCGCGGGGCTTGGCTCGGTGAGAGCGGGTGCGCAAGCGGAGAGTGGAGCGGGGCGGGTTATAATATTAAGTATTGAAACCATAGCTAATGAATAAAGCGAGATTGCTCATTCATTAATTAACACTAAACGCGATTTGCTCTATTTTACGTGTTATTTTTTTTTTTTATACGCACGGTAGGGAAAATACTGAGCGAATGTTAAAGAGATAATTTTGGTTCGGCATCATAATTCCAATTCAAATTGTTGCGCGCCCTTAAATATTTTGATCGTTAACTCGACGGCGCGCAACACCATCAAATAACGTACATATTAGGCATATATTCGAAGTCCCACCAAATTGAACTCCAAGCTTTTCATTGTTTAACCTCCACATCATACGCTTATAGTTGAGATTAATTAATGCAGCCAACATTTTATAAAACAGTAGAGTTGCTTTTTGAATGGACTGCTTTGATGCAAGTTGGCCAACTAAAATAATCTAAAGTATACGAAAAGTTCATATAGTACATTACTGCAGACGCCGGGAAAGAAGGGCTTGCCGGGTGAGTATGAATACTATGAATAGACAGCCGACCGTAGGGAGGCCGGATAGTGATACGAAGCCGGCAAGCCCTTTTCACGGCCAGGCATGTACCTATAGTGCTTTTCTCAAACATGCAGTGAAATAAATAAATAAAAACTCCTCAAATCAAAATAATTTTCATGGCTGAATGCCGTGATGCTGTGCCACAAATAGTGAAATGAAATTTTTAAAAAAATACTTCCCGGTCTAGGCCTTCAATTTCGTATGAAATTCCTTTACCATTATCTCGAGTTGATCCGCCCCAAACGGGATACTTTGAAGCCTGATATAACCCACGTAATGACGACATTTCATTGCATGTTTGAGAAAATACTATTCCTAGCCGCCTGTACTGCGGACTCGTCCTTTCATAACTTCTGTGGCACTTTTTACAGCCCAGGATACATGTAAAGGTTTCTTGCGACCAACTTTATTCTTTGAACGCACCGTCTTCCGGCGTGCTACTCTTAATTGATTAAAGATTTACAACGAAGCCTTCTATTTATTTAACACTAGCTTCTGCCCGCGACTCCATCTGCGTGGAACTCGTTTATATCGTAGCTCCATACAATTTTTCACACCCTCAGGGGGTGATTTCCGGGATAAAAACGATCCTATGTCCTTCCCCGGGACTCCAATTATCTCTATACCAAATTTCATCTAAATGCGGTTTAAGCGTGAAGAGCTGACAGACAGACAGGCAGACAGTTTATTATTATATTTATTTGCTTTAGTGGTAAAATTTTGATTTACAAAGGAAAATATAGAAAAAATTACCCTCCCTCCCCCTTATCTCCGAAGTTTACCGTGCGAAAACTTTGAAAAAAATATATATTATTAATATTTACGTAAATATTCACGGAAAAGTATACCAAGACCTCTATCTAGCGTATTTTTTTTTGTTCTTCAAAAAATATTTAATATTTAATTTTGAAATTTAATACAATTGTGTAAAATTTTTTTCGTTCTAATTTGTATGGAAATATTCTGAAAGTACCTTCCAGCAAATTAAAAAAGAATTATTGAAATTGGTTGACTTGAAAAAGAATTATCTCTGAAAAACCAACTAGATTTTTTCTTAATAAAGCGTGGTGAAAGTTTGTACGGAACCCTCGGCGCGCGAGACAGACTCGCGCTTGAACGGTTTTTTTTGTACATGAGCAGCTGGTCGATCACGTAACGCATTGTACGAACGTCGGGTAGGTCCAAATGTCACTTTTTATATGGAAAATTGACAGTTTGTACCGACGCGCGTTCGGAACGTTACGTGATTACCTCTTTGCAGGAAACTGACCGTTGCGTTGTCCTAACGCGCGTACAATGCTTTACGTAATCGACCAGCAGGAATGACATATGTAAATAATTATATATAAAAGTAGGATTATATTTTAATATAATTCTCTACTAAACTCTGTAAACGTTGAGCATCTACTCTGCACCAATTTTAAGAGTCTCTGTTTGGCCCTATGTTGACTGATAGAAGATGCCGATTCGCATTAAGTCCGCAATTTGTACATTATTTTGTTTTGTGCAATAAAGTTTAAATAAATAAGTACCTACATATATAAGTAAACGAAGAAAATACGAGAATAATCAAGAAATTCACTTTTTCCGATAACATTGATTGAAAGTACCTACTCTTCCCACATCGTATTGTGGACAGTTTTCAAATGATTGGATAAAAGCAGGATGGCTAGGTTTTCTGTTGTGTTAGATCGTCAGGTAATAACTACGTTTATTTCAACGGGTTAAGGGTTGTTTTCGCCTAGACGGATAACCAAGTTGATGAGCAGGGTGTTGGTAATGGAAGTAACGGTGGGTGATTGAGTGTTCCGCTCAGCTTGACGGTAATAGTTCGCATACCTATTTCGCAGTTATTTGCACCAAATAACTTAATAACAACACAAAATTTGTTTGCTACTGCAATAGAGATTGATTCATGTTATAGGAACTGAAAATTACATTTAAAACTGAATTTTAGAACGCTTTTATGTGTCGTGTATTTTATGGTCACTATAGTTTGTCGCGGGGACTTAAATTTATCCAGTTTCAGGTAGATTTTAGAGCTAGCATACAAAAAGTGGCATTTAGATCTACCTGACGCGCGTACGTTATTCGTGTCCAGGGCTGTTATTCGCTACGCGTTAATGCAGCTCACCCCGCCGGTCACCCGTTACGAAACTAGACCTCTACCTACGCTTAATAACTACACAGCGCGGTGTCAAGGTATAATTGTGAATGAGCGTTGAGGTGAGCTTAAAAGATGTTACAGAATAGGGGGGCAGGAAACTGACCGTAGATTTGTCCTAACGTGCGTTCGAAAAGTCCCGTGATCAACCCTCAGGAACACAACACCAAGCACACAAGTGTCAAGTTGGAAATAGGGGACTGGCAGGAAAGACAACGGGATTCAATCACGACGCTAGTCGCTCTCAGAATGTCAGTGCGCCGCCCCGTCGCAACAATGGGCAGTTTCAGCTTCCGTCGTTCGGCGCATGCGTCGATCTATCAGAGATTTGTGCTTGACAAACTGCTTCTGTACTTTAACCTGTTTTATGAACACTTAAGTTAGATAACACATTGATTTGCATTTAATAAACAAGCGTTTGTACACAATCTACTACAACAGGACTGCATGTTTAATAATTCTACTAGAACTAAAACGCGTGCCACATGTCCAAAATAAAATATTAAACTATGTATGCATTCTGTTTAACCAAATCAACGGAAACATTTTTCATCGGCCGAATATGGTGTTCGCAATTAAAAATTTCGAAAAGTCATATTTTCGGACATGAGATTTTTTATATGTTCTAATATATTAATTATGATGATGTCAAAATATATACAAGATAAGCTCAACAGGAGGCTGTCCAGGAGGTACTACAAGTATGGGGTTCTACGACAGGAAGACCAATCTGGAAGTAGGTATATGCTTTCAAACAAAGAAATCATTTTTCAAATCGGTTCGGTTCATAAATGACCGAGATTTCGCGTAACAAATACACAAAAAAAAACAATCGAATTGAAAACCTCCTCATTTTTTTAAAGTCGTTTAAAAAGTGTAAGTCAATACATTTTTTTATATAAGCAACCGGTGACCGCTAGGCAACCCGCTCATAACTTGTGTAGAGGCGCCGCGCGCAGTCCTGCGGTTATCCTAATGGGCATTAATAACTTCCGGAACCGCATTTACATACACAGTTTATGTACATCTTGTTATAAACAGTGCTCTTTTAATAAATATCTGACTTAACATCGAACTCTGTACATTACTTCTGGCGGTTACCACACTGCCGCCGCATGACCGCTGCGGTGTGCGGCGCAACTGTTTTCTCGTTGTATGCATGTACCTCAATTTCTATACACAAAATCCGCACCGTACCACACTTTGCACTGCACCTCCGTGCGGCGAAATTAGTAGGTACATACGCGGCTCCGCACACCACAGCGAGATGCGGCGGCAGTGTGATGACTGCCTAAGGAAACATGACGATAATTTATACTGACAAACATTTACGAGTAAGCAATGTAATGTAACGACATCTATCTTTATTCCCGCTCCGAAGCTCTTGAAAACACCAGATCATCGTAAATTATAAAATATATATTAAAAAAAACGGCATAGTCGTAGTTTGGTACAGTGGCGGAATGAAAAGGTTGATCAGTTTTCAAATCAAATCATTTACGCGTTGCAAGCACATGTTACCTTTTTAAACTGTGTATCAGACGAGAGTGCTTCAAACGAACAAAGTTCAAATTTACTTAGACGAATTTTCCTTGACTATTAATCGTTGAACTAAAACCTTTTTATTAGTTTGATCTTGCCATTACGTTGTGTCAAGTTTGATAAATCTAATGATTAAATCCTCTTTGCTTAAAATTATTAAAACTATAAATGTGAGTAACAGGTCCTGTCAATGTCATCATTGCTATTTCTTGTATACGTTTTTTTTTCTTTTTTTAACTTGCTTTCCAAAATTCAAAGAGGTGTAATGAAATGACATTCATTATGACGGAATGTGTCTGACACTCGGTCGATAAAGCAGATATTGATAACTTATACTGAGCAAGCAAAAACAGATCTTAAGGTTTTCCTTCCCCGACTGTAGAAGGCTTGAAAAATTATAGCAAAATACTAGGTATACCGATTTTATTAAAATGATTCAGTAGAAGGTCTATCAGACATCTAAAATAAGTCAAGTAATATTTTCTTTTAATTATAAGATAAGTACCTACTTTAAATTATTTCATAAAAAAACAATTCTAAAATTGTTGTAGGTAATTAATTCCATAAACTAAAAACATGTCACTGTGACATGCTTCATACTTTAACAATGTAATAACTCTTGTAATTTCATAAATAACTGACCTACCGCTGTCAAACGATGCGAGTTGAATATAAAAGCCGTTGGCGCCTAACGACAGGATATCACGTTAAAGCTTGACCGCTTCAAGCCGCTGGATCATACAAACTTATCCTGATCTGTGATTATTCTTCAGTTTTCTCTCCTATTGAAAAATCAGTTGTCTTACTAATATATAGAAAGGAGTTTTATTTAAGGGTATTTTATGTCATTGAAAGTTCTAAATAAGTAATACAATGTATCTCAGAACGGACTTGCATTGGTACCGCCATGCTTCCGCACATCCGGCGCTAATCAGGAAGCACTGATTTAAAAATGTAGACGAGCAGTAAATAATCTGTACCGACAGCTTACTAAAGCTGCACCGATTCCGCACCGCAAAACGTGGATGTGGCGTTAAAATTTAAATCCGTCTTCTTCCGTGTTGTTGATAATCAGTAGGTCGATCACGTAACGTAATATGGATGTACATGTCCGAAATAAATTTTTGAATTGAATTGAATTGTAACGCATTGTACGCGCGTCGGGTAGGTCTAAATGTCACTATTTATATGGAAAATTGACAGTTAAATTGTACCGAAGCGCGTTCGGAACGTTACGTGTTTACCCCTTAGGGCCCCCAATCCCAATTTTGTAACGTGCAGATGACATATCGAAATTAGACGCTAGCGCATTATACAAGTGTGCGTGTGCGTGACGTACCTACCTACTGATAATTAGATGGGATTAGCATTGTTAGTTGGAAAATAAAGGCTCATTAATAAAATAATTTGTGTGGTAACCGGGTTATCCGATCACCGTTTTAAGGTGGCCCGACGTACTAAAACGGTATGACGCTCTTGACTCGTTTATGGGACCATAAAGGGATACCCTAACGGATTTTCTATCGACTTTAATACCGTCTTTTGTTTTTTTTATAGATGACACTGTAGTGTTTTTTGGAATTAAACAATGTATTGAAGTCTTCAGAGGTTTTATTAATACTTTCTTAGATATTATATGCAATATAGAAACATGGTTACGAGGAAAGAGATCTGTATGCTTGACGTAAGTTATTGCAAGAGGCCGGGCCAGTGTTGCCCACAGAGTACATATAAAAGTCTGATGGTGCGTTTACACTGATTACATTGCTTATGGTGCGCTTAAACTCTATTACAGACACTACTCCATTGTATTCTGAGTTCATCATAGGGAATCATAAAGTTTCAACGCGTCGAAAGAATTTTAAAAGCAATCTTTAACTGTATGTGTCATTTTTATTGTACTGTATTTTCCATGAAAGATTCTGTAAATGAAACTATTCAGCGGGCGTCAGTTGTCAGTACTCGCTTAATAGTTTGATGTCCGAGATAACTTAAATATTTGATTTTGTTTGTGTGTATTAAATACATGTAGGTATATATTTATCTGTTCTTAGGTATCTACGTATATTTACTGCATACCAATTTCCAGACCACTGAGCGACAACTGTGACACTCCGAACATCTCAAATAACTTCTTATTGTTCAGCAGTCAGCGAAGTACCTAATAAAAAAAGCAAAAGAGCAATAACCCAAAAAAGCTTATTTCTAAATTAGATTTTACGTCATTGAGTTAGATTCGAATTGGGCATGTGTGCATTTTACTTAATCCATTCTAATTCCGGAGCAGTCACATGTGAACTGCCGCAGATGGCGGAAATGAAGCCCCGTGGAAACCTCCTCGTCTAACGACGCCCTGAATGAGCTGAAATACTAACGTGTTAAGGTAAAAAGTCGTATCAACATATGACACACGTAGCGACATAGCTCTTTCTTTTAAGAGTATAAAGATACTTGATGTTCCAGATGGCTATATTCCGTTATGTGCTTGTCTGCGAATTTGTCCTTATGGCCTTACTAACTTTATGATAACGCTACTATCTGTATCTATACGCTAGTCAAAGTGAGTTTCAAAGTAAGTATGTAGTTACTATTTTTTGAACTATGTGTAAATGTGTACCTAAGCGAAGATTGGATACTCTAGTATGACTACTGTCATAAGTGTCATAACTGTGGATAGTGATATGAATTGCTCTATTGGACAATTTGGACAGTCAACTGCTAAAATGTCTTCATTACTTGCCTGCTTGCTCAAAATTATAATCTTCGCAGCAGCAACAAACAGATAATGATTAAATTTGTCACTTTTCAGACACAGTTCAAGATTAGCCTGAAGCTTTGTCGTAGATTTTAATACAATCACTTATCGTCACTCAACAGTACGTAAGTTGTCTCAGTTACTTTTCGGACTAAAAGGAATTGTAAGGTGCAAAGTCAATTTCGCTGGAAAATTATGAATGGATTACCTGTTATTATAAGTCAATTTAAGAGCAGATTTTAACGAACACATTTCAAGTGTAAAGAATGAACACTTATAAAAACTTCATTGTTTTGTGAAATTTTCGATTCAAACCCACCTTTACTAAATCGAGAAAAGATTGGAATCCAACCGGACAAGGGAAAGTAATGAGTTTGCGAAGTGTGTCGGAATCCCAAAACTGCTGATTGCAGTCCAAGGGATATAATCTGGGGGTTTTAATGTAATTCGTGTAATTTTTGCCATTTTACTACCAGCCTACTTGTTGCCGAGGTGTTAACCGGTAATGTTTAAGTTAAATGGTTCGAGATAGAGGAAATTTCTTATTTAAGTTAATGTTCGACAGCTTAATTTACTTTTTACTGTATTATTATATAAAATGTTAATGCTGGGATGATTTAAGTCACGTACTAAGAAATAAAGGGAAAGTATCAAATGCATTTATCATTAAAAAACTATATTTACGGCCATGACTTTAAGTTCATATAAAGGCGCAATTCGACTCTTTCTCGTAAACCAATAATATATGGATACTTCTTTGATTGCAAACTAGTCTTGTTTTGTTATTACTTACTCATTATAAGTTAATTTTCAGGTACCTACATATGAATGAGGCTATGGGCTTAAAAATATATTGACCACCAATTGATTCTTTCCTCTCCCAGAAACCATTTTTTTATTGTCTTGTTATCACAAGTCACGAGTTTTCCGAAAATTAAGTAGAATTGTGCGACTCGCTACTTACTATTTAACTCCAGAAAGCTATTAAGCCAGCCATTTTCAAAATACCAAGTTACCTTTTATATGATTAGTATGTAAAGGCCAAAAACCCTCATAAATAATTTAAAAAATCTTAAATATTCATCAGAAGTCACAATATTGCTTCTACCAGACAATGTTTGTCGTATTGATTCGGTTACGAGTTACGAATCATAATATTCATGTCTAGCTTGATTGACAGAGGTAGAACGGCCAAGTATTTTTAAGATATCTCAACTTAGTTAAAGACCATTGTCGAGCACAGTCATGATTATAACAAAACGGTCGCTTTATATTTGAAATGTTAATTTAACACAGCGATGTCAACATTTGTAATAGACATTTGCATTACATATCATTATTATTTTCAAATAAGAGGTCTTATTAAGGTATCATTAAAAAACGAAATCGTAAAATTGGTTATAAAATTCAGCAGTGGCATACATCTTTCCTACAATACGGTATTTTACAACAGTAAAATTAAATTAAGTATTTTATCTATCCAAATATCATAAACCCTCCATGATGCGTTCAAGAACCGCACATTATGACCACCATAAAAATAGACTGTTTTGTTAGAACACATTTATTATCTGTGAAAATGTTATTATTGCTAAATAATAAGTAACATCGATTTCGATAATATTATTACATTCAAATTTCGAACATCTCTGAATCAAAGAAATTTGATTTGACCTCTATTCTAATATCAGTCGAGATGACGTTTAGTTCGAAATGAATTGTCAATTTGCATACAAATTTGACAAATGTCGCACGTAAGTAAGATATCGAACGATATGATAGTTGAATCCGACTCTAGTTTGTCTCTGAATTAAGAAAAAACTATGACAGCTGCCAGAAAACAACGCCGCGATGCCGGTCATATTAATATGCGGCTCCTGAATGCATCATGGAGGCTTATGATATGTGGATAGATAAAGTAGTGTATGTAACTGTACATAATTAGGCATTATATACAGTCACATAAACTACTATATGCATTATTTACAATAACCATAATACTGAGGAAACGCTATTTTGAAATAAACGTTAAACAATGGACGCTGTGTGATCATGGAAAATTGTGATGTCCGAATTTTCCTACAAACATAGCTAACAGAGCGTCTTTGAACTTTGACGTATCATACAAAGTTGCTGCTTTAATTAGCAGTTACCGCGCCTTCATCAGAGCGCCAGCAGCACAGGGGTTTAGCTTGCTAAAGGTTCGTTCTCTAGGTTCCGCTCTGGACTATTCGTTTACAGTCAAGGGTAATAATATACGTACATAAATAAGGACATAAATGTCTGTACAGGCCTTGTAGCATGGTTGGCCTTATCACGCGATAAGTGACAAGATAAGAGCGTCGTCTCGTTCTATCGAACGATGTCAGCCAGTGACGAATGCTCTATCTTGTCACTTATCGCGTGATAAAGGCCATCCATGCTACGGGGCCGGGACTCTATTGTCAATATCATAAAGGCGTGTACAGATATTACACACCTGTGTATAGTTGTTATTTTCTAAGCCGTCCGTTCTGCAGTGCGGCGTTCTTTAGTGCGGAACGGACGGCTTAGAAAATAACAACTATACTCCGTAGGTATCTACAGTTGTCTTTAGTTCATTAAAATATGATTTAAAACAAAAAAAATAACCATGCAGAAATAGAAAACACACATGAAAGATATTTTTGTTATGTTAAATTTTGGAGGAGGAACTCATCGAGAGCTAAGCTTAGAATCGAGTTTTTATATGGAAGAATCGACAGCTTGCGTTTCCCTTAGGTATTAAAATTTCGCGACTTTGTTTAGGCCGAATACGGAAACGAGACGCGAGTGAAGAATAATTTTCGAGGACAATTCCATTATTGAATTTATCAGTACTTACTGAAGGTTGCTAATAACAACATAATATAGTAAGCATGCCTTGACTGTAGAACGTGCCACGGTTGTGCGCTATTAATATCTATGCTAAATAAAATGTTGCAGAAATATCCAAACTCATACAAATAAAACCGGGAGCAATTAGCGTACCTTCAATAATAAACAAGACAATTACTACCTGCGAGAAACGTGATACCTTTTGTAGAATAACAGAGTAATATAAAAGACATTCAATTTAGGTTTTGATTCGGCATTCTTCAACTTAGACATAGACATAGACATAGAAAAACTTTATTCAACATCACATTTTATACAAAAGGAACAGTGTACAAATTAGACTTAGGAATAGACAAACACACTCAAACAATATCGTACGAGGCATTTACATTTTGTGATGCCAAAAAGGGGCTAGACTCAGCATACTGTTGCAGTGAGTACCTACTGAGTACCTACACTGCAACGCTGATTTTCAGTCAGACCCTTACATATAATAAGTTTTAATTCTAATTAATATTGTGGGAAGGGAATGAATATCTTATTGGAATGTGAGTAATGTTGTGTATATTTTAAATTATGTAATGACTGTGGTTTGGTTGTACTTGTATAAATATGTATGTTAAGTAAGCAAGTATATAAAAAATATGAAATAAAATAATAAACAATTTGAAATTACACGTATATAGTAAGCATCAAAGATACGAGGCCAAGTCTCGACCGCCCAAGGGTAGAGTTTTTTGTATCTGGAGGAGGTGTCGTTTTAATTTTAATTTAAAACTGCTCAGACAAACTTCAATGGAGAGACGGCCTTATTGTCAAAACTTTTAGATCTATTTTAATCAACATATTGTATTAGAATCGGGTTTGTATTTATAGCTCTTTCTGACACGTTAGGCTTGACGCGCGTTGCGGTGTGTGCGGGACAAGTAAAATCCGATTCCAGTTTAAAACGTGCACTAATGAATGGACCCTCAGATACATGTTAAGCTTTTTTTGCATAAGCTCAAATTACATTTATTGAACCCATCACATGAAAGGTAGGCTAGTGATGGGACAGTAGTATCTACTTGCTATTCTGCTAGAACTCATTTGCTTAAGCATTAAAATATATTTTTAAAAATAATTCCATTCTCTGCAAAATAATTAAAGCCGTCTTCTGTACCTATTTCTTATTTAAAAATATTTAATACTTCTATAGAACATTTTTAATATTATGCCATTACATTAAAGTGGCGTGGCGGCGCATGAGAATTTTCACTGAACAACCCGTAGCAAAAAAATTGCTGGGTTAAATCATTACGAGTTTGGTAAAATATAGCAAGAAATTTTTGGCAAGCTGGTGTGAATCGGCTAGTATGGGCGCTCCGCCACTATCGCATTATGTAGTGTCTAGAAATGAGTCGTCGCGGAGGAGGTGCGTTTTGAAACTTTTGAACGAGATTTTACTTTGCCCAGTTTTCTCATTTAATGTGACAGTAAGACTTAGCAGATGAAGTTTCAAACCCATTTCGGTTTGCAAGTGCAAAAAAACCTTTTAATCGCCAATAAAATGTGTCAAAAAAAGTAAATTTAAATATAAACAAGGTTTGTTTCGCTTCCGATTCCCCAGTGATTTGTTTGAGACGTTGAAATTGGTTTACGTTTCCATTTGCATTTAAATCATTCAATTACAAATTCACTTTGCCCTCATAGAATTACTTTAAATCACAATCGCTTTACAGATTGGAGGGTGATTGGTGCGGCATTGGTGAATAAGTAAACAAAACACATGTAAGTATAGATTGTTCAATTACTCTTTGCACGCATCATGAGTGCGTGCGCTTGAATTACCTCTGTGTGGGTGCGCCTGTAACGACCTCCCGTGTCACTGCCATACACCATGATTACAACACCACATTGAGATTATTTGAGTTGGCCGACATGCATCAAGTAGCCCATTCAAAAAGCAACTCTACCTTCCAAGGTAGAAAATTCCATTCAAGAGAGGCAGGGCACAACACAAGAGAGGTAGGGCACAGCGGAATGTCATCTCGCTCGTATGTGGAGCAGCCCTAATACTGGGGAAATACCTCCACCTTACAGAATACCGCGGCCATAATAGCACCACTGCTTTGTTTTTGATTGATTTGATTTTGATTTTGAATGATGCTTCTTGCCCACACTGTGGGGAGGAAGAAACAAGTAAGCATGTACTAGCGGAATGTGTTATGTACGCGGCACCGCGGTTTAACACATTTGGTAAAGATATGTTAGAGGAGCGGGAATTGAGGGATATCAACCTTAAAGATGTCCTTTTGTTCTGCAGGAAAACAAGAATAATGGAAGAATCTGATGTGGGAACGCTGCCGGGACAGTAACCTTGAGCCCAAACCTTAGGGAACTGGGCTGAATGACCGCGACGAGTGGTCGACTGCCCGCCTGTTTCCGGCCAGGCGTCCCTTCACAACATCAACATCAAGGTCGCCAGAGCTCCCTATTAGGATGCGCTGTGTTGGAAGTGAGGTACCTGCATGTCGCTATCTGCCAACACAGCGAATCCTCAAGTGAATAAAGGGTCGGCAACGCGCTTGTGATTCTTCTGGAGTCACAAGTGTCCATAGGCTACGGTACCTGCCCCTATATCAAGGGTCATTTTTCGAATGCATTGTATGGGTGTGCAGACGATTTTGTTGAGAAAGTGTGAACCCGTATACCCTTGGGCGATAGTACGTTATAGCACATTACTTACCTAGGGCGGTGAAACAAAGAATGTCTCAGATCGCAGTTATTTGACGCCCGAGCCGAAGGCAAGGGCTACAACAGTGCCCGTGGTGAGTACAAAGTTTAACTTCTCTCCCTGGCCAGGAAGTAGCATATTCTGCCCGCGTAGTGGGCAATAAATCCAACTTGCGGCCTGAGGTGATGTAAAAAAATATAAAATGCGTATGCAAGCAAGATACGTAAATCGTGGGGTGTAAAGATATTTTGGCATATATAATTGTGGTGTAATATTATATAAAGGAAGAAAAGAAGGGGATACGTGGAAGGAAAAGAGGGAGGTTTTTGCCCAGCAGTAGGACAGATAAGGCTATTAAACAAAAAAAAACTATATAAAGGATTGGTTTAGTTAGCTACATAAAATTAAAGTTAACTTGTAAGTTACACATTTATCGACATCAGAACATCACTAAACGTGATCAGTTTTGCCTCGGCCCACGCGCAGGTTTGTACAATGCCTCGTCCTTACATTGATTTAATTTGCTACATCAACACGCGCCGTTGATTTGTACGTTCATTGTTGTGTCGAGGCAAAAAGCATATGTTTTTATTGCCGCCATAAAATAGTTAAATAGAGTGTGTATTGCTTTGAAATTATGTACTATGTGATGTGATTGATAATCTGGGCGAGTTTAGTGTGAGCGATCGGCGCATTATATTTTATTGTCAGTCGGAACTCATTATAACGCAATAACAGTTAGATACCATTGTGGCTGTTGCCACTTTGGCCTGCACGGTATGCAATTTTTTTTTCACCTCAGCAGCTCGAACAAGCATATTTTGCTGCGGGAAAACAGGGAGCAAAATACGATTTCGCTCACTCCGTGAGTCAAAGTAGTTTTTTAATTTTGATATCGAGCACTGACATTTCATAGTGTGGGGTCTATTACAAAATTACAATATTTCAACTTTAAGAGCACTGTCCCTTTCATCTTCATTACGAAAAAAGAATACGACAGAAATAGGACGACTCATAGTTCGATATACGAATTTAAAAATAGACCCCCAAAACAGCGCGAACGAAATAAACAATTTGAAATGACTCGGGTAGGTCTACTTTAAGCCTAAAATCCGCCAATCACCTTTATTATTATTACCAAAAGCATCATGTGTTGACCCCGCCCCCTGGAAACACCCTGGAAACGACAAATTAAGATACCGAAGGTAAACAAAGTACGCTAACAAACAAAAGTGTCATAAACAAGTCGGTTCCCGGTCAGGCACGCTTGTAGCAAATCCACTACCTGCTCTGCTAGTATTGTTATTATTACCTGTTTTTTAAATAAATAAAATTACAATTTTATCTTTTTGGAAAGCTTATGAATTGGAAAACTTATTTCAATAGGTTTTACGCCAAATGTCATACATTTTTTTCGAGTAATTCTCCTTGATTGAGACGACTTGGGGGAAAAAAAGTCAAAACTTTTGATTTCATCACTTTTTATTCCAAAGTTTTTGGAAATATAGGACGCTAATTTTGGTTTAAAGTAATCGTCTGTTCATAGGCTCTCAGACCAATGTTTTTTTACCATCCAAATGGAAGTACTTTTGTCATAATCACCAGTTTAAGACTGCAAAGCGGATTTTTTTCAAAAAAACTAAAAACTCGAATTACTCGGAAACCAGCGAGTTTCGACCCCTGGTTGACTGGGCGTAAATTGTTGCAAATTAGCTCAAGTATAACCCCTTTCAAGGAATAGGTCGAATTACCAGTCACCCTGTATAGCCATTAGAGACTCTCACCTTAACACTGTTTTTATAGTCTGTAATAGACTAAAAGGCCTATAATGATGATGATCTCATCAGTTAGTACTCTAAGTACCTACCTACTTCTAGTATTTCACAGTTATTGTATGTAATTAATTAAATAATGGCAGAAAAGTAATATTACTCGTACTAATTGTAGTCTAGCCTAGCATAAAATTTGAGATGTAAATAAACTGTTATTATTAGGTCCTTACCTATGAAATTGGCGGTTTTTTCACAGATATTATTTTGTACGTAATTTATTCACTTCTATTGCAACTTCCAAATTATTTTTTAATTTCATTATAAGACTATGTAACAAAGGTTTTAAATACAAAAAATAGGTTTAAATTTTTTATTTAGTGTTTCAAATTAAAGCTTGAAAACCGCCCTTTTCATGTGCTGCCAGTTAAAGTGTTTCAATTACGTATTGTTTTATGATGCCAACTATTTTTAAGGAATGAAGATATGTGTAAAGTAGCTTAAAAGTTTTCTATATTCCTACCAAAATTTAGTTTGCTTTGAATTTGACATTGCTGAATAATCCGCAAAATTCAATGTATGAAAATCACAGTTTTCATAAAATTCTCCATACACACCGCCAATTTCATAGGTAAAAAAAAAATAAAAAAATGTAAAAATTTGAACTGTTTATTTCAATTGATAGACAACAAAAAAAAATATTATTCAGGTACAACTTAACCCAATCTTAAATTTTAAAGATTATTAGCTAAGTTTAGTTAGTTATATATAATATCATTGACATTTTAATTTAAATTATTGTTAGTAAGTTTTTGTTAGTTATTGTTAGTTAAGTTAAGAATTAACATTATTTTTTACACTCAGTATGGCTTTCTTAATTACATATTTGGCTTTATGCGGTTTATCCCTTAAGGTAAGGATAAGGACCTAATATAAAATACCTCATTGAAACATGTTTACATTCGAATTTGTCCATAGGCAATCTACTATTCATACAATTTTATAAAATCATTTATCTTAATTTATAAGCGAATTACGTGACCGGATGGTACTTTATAAAGTAGTAACTATACTCGATATCTTCTGCTCGACATTCTTCGCCGCCATAATTGCGCAGACGTGATAGCTCGGCTTCGCGAAACTTTTTACAACGATTTGCTAGAATAGAACACGTAGAACAGCTGTACACGAGGCAGCTGGTTTTACACCCCATGGACAACTACACTTTAGGGACGGCTCCGCAAATCTTTTGACACGTATTGAAAAACATTTAGATAGAATCACTTAGGATCGGCACATTGCATCAGAATATGTAAATGTTTTTGACTATGATGCGAATTTATAAATAACAGTATTTTTTCATGTACATGTTATAAGTTTTTATCCACATTTTTGGTTTGTAAAAGTAAAAATTTCAAGTCAAAGTGTAATATCACACAGTTACTTCATTCAGAGAGTTGTTAAGTCACTGTCATACAAAAGCCCTGATTCAGATTTTATATAAGTAGCTCTACCATCTGGTTCACTGGAAACTAACTAACTAGGTAGTACTGCCTTAACTAGCGTAAACTTTTACTTCAGCGTAGGCTTTTTGATGATGGACAAAGAACTTCACACTTCTATTACATAAGTAGGTAATTTAAAAGGGGTGCTACATAGGTAGGTACTATGTATATGAAATGCCCAGTCCGACGACAATCAGCATGACATGTCGATAATGATGTCAATATAATGATGTATTCGTTTAAGCCCCTATCTTTACAGTATAATCCTACGTATAATAACAAAAACAAAGCTAATAGGAGCATTCCCCAGCCTCCTTTGACAATGATACCCTAATTGGAAAGCAGATGCCTTCGAAACACGTGCCGATGGCGCTTTCATGCCACTCAGACCAACAACTGATTTGCTAAACAAAATTCAACCCTATAACCGTAACGTTAAAGTCTAAACAGAAAAAAAAATCTGCTTAAATATTGATTTGAACGTCCACTGGAAATAGGACCTTTTAACCTAATGCAGCAAAATTCCAAATACAATAACGCTGATTAGGTGTTTAGATATCGATATACTTAAGGTAACCAAAAGTGCAGAATGCGTCAAAAAAAGTGAGGTCGGATCGGTTTTGTGTCGTGTTCATTCAAAGAGGCGTATTTTAGTTGTAAGAAAGAAGCAGTTACGTCCGTTCGTGTACAATTTTTTTTTGACAAGGTCGTGTGTTGGTTTCCGAGAAAGGTGCAAAATGTAGTTTGTAGGTCAATCGCTGTAAATCGCTTCTGGACAGATGTTCTGGATGAGTTACCTCCTGTTTCATATATTTTGTTGTCTGTTGGCTTACCTGAAAAGAATTAGACAAATATTAGCAATTTGCAATAAAGAGCATGTGGTAATCTATTATGAAAAAAACGCATTTTTTTCAGCGGGCAAATGTGTTTTTTTTAATGATTTAGACGACCTCTTAGTACGCATAGATATGTAAAATTAAACGTGTTTAACAATATCGGAGCCGAGATATTTAAGTTTTAAGTTTATTTTACAACTTATCAATATGACCTGTGGAAATGTATATTGCAAATATCTCGGCCCTGATGCATTTTAGAGTATTAGGTACCTTTTTTTAACAAAATATGTTTGTTTTAAATAGATCTATCATAATCTCGCATATTAACGAGTGGCCGCTCACCTAAAAAAATGACAACACTTGTAAAGTTGTACCCAATGCAAACAAGAATGCAGTTGAACATTTTCTTAATTGGTGCTCGGAATGAATCTAAAATAATTTTACCAGCATATTCCTCACCATGTCGGCTCCCAAACTCTTTATAATTAGGCCATGGCTTAAACTGTATCGACGACAACACACTTTTGGCCACTACGAGGTACCTGTATCAGGTTCAAAAGTTATTGGACATTACAATTGTGCCAATTAGTGAGTAGTCATACGGGTATTATACGTTGCCTGCTTACTCGGGAATCAAAATATCCTTGTCGTACCCCATTAATAAATAACATTAGGTACTTTTGCCGATATTTTATCTTAAACCACTCATGTTTATTTTTGTCATGTTTAATTTGCTGATAATACTATCATGGCCAATCGACTTTCAAAAAGATTTAGATTCACAATTTGGCTGTATTTGTTTGTGTCGGATCAAATAACGTTGGTAAATCATTCATATTAGTGGTAATTATGTCATATAATAAATAATAAATAAGCAATAGGTTTGTTCCATGACTGATAATAAACTACCTATTCAAATTTTGTAGAAATTTGAAATTATTTTGTAGAAATCATAATTGTTCTGATGCTTTTGCCTATTTAGCGTTTTGAATGCGAAATTCGCGCAACGTAATTAAATGACCGATGCATTTAAATATGTAAATTAACCAGTAGCAGCAAAACAATGACTAAAGTGTCCGATTGAAATGGGAGTTGGTACTACATGGACGTTTGACATGATCTTCGTCTTATCCATGTTCATCTTTAGACCAACGCGCTCGGAAGCTTTACTGAGGTCATCGAGCATAGTACTCAAGTCCTCCATGGTCTCAGCCAAGACTACTATATCATCAGCAAACCGAAGGTGAGTGATGTACTCGCCGTTGATGTTGATGCCTAACCTTCTCCAGTCCAGAGTCTTGAAAACGTCTTCCTGTGCAGCGCTGAACAGTTTTGGGGAAATAACATCCCCTTGTCTGACACCCCGCTGCAGCGGAATACGCTTCGAGCTCTGATCCTGAATGCATGGTAATGTACATCATATATTTTTTTTAGTTTTCATTCTCTTATTTTAGAAGTTACAGGGGGGGCGGGGACACATTTTACCACTTTGGGAGTGTCTCTCGCGCAAACTATTCAGTTAACAAAAAATGATGTTAGAAACCTCAATATCATTTTTGAAGACCTATCCATAGATACCCCACACGTATGGGTATGATGAAGAAAAAAATTGAGTTTCTGTTCTAAGTATGGGGAACCCCAAAATTTATTGTTTTTTTTTTCTATGCTTGTGTGAAAATCTTAATGCGGTTTACAGAATACATCTACTTACCAAGTTTCAACAGTATAGCTCTTATAGTATCGGATTAAAGTGGCTGTGACATACGGACGGACAGACAGACAGACATACAGACATGACGAATATATAAGGGTTCCGTTTTTTGCCATTTGGCTACGGAACCCTAAAAAACGAACACAGCCGTGTATGAGGCTTTTTTGAAAATCTTTGACGCAGTTTTTATTTTGTCTAAAATCCGTCTCGTGTATCTTAAGAGCAACATTCCGTATCTCTTATACTCGTAGTTACGGATTTTCCCTCACTGCCCCCGTTTGTATAATACAGGGTGTATTATTCAGTTTACTAAGGACATGCATCTCAGTCCTAAATAGTTCCCACTAGGACCACAGAATAAGTAATAGTACTACGTACAGAAGCTAGAAGGTTCTCTGTTAACAAATTCCCTGTTTAGGTACGCCAAACGTGCCTAAATGTGGACATCCCTTTCTATCGCATGCAACGCGCTGCGACCCGTGCGAGCGTCTCGTACCAACGACGCGCGGCAACTACTAATGGGCCGCCAATTTGGCGGCCGCCGGCATGTACTTGTAGCGGCGCGACGGAATCACAGAGTGAACCGCCCCTGCTAGGACTTACATTTATTATGAATGTATCTTGTCTTGTCTGTTGAGATGGTTGTTAGCTATGTTTGGCGTGTCGGGGGTGCTTTAAAATTTTAATATATCTATTTATTCTGAAATGCTTTTTTTTCTTAGCCTGTTTAGCTGTGTCGCAGAGGCATCCCCCCTTTTCCTCCACTCGGCCCTATTGCTGGCATGCTCGAACCAAGAATCAGAAGAAGAAGTCCGTTTAGAATATCTAAATATTTTTTACTAACGCTGTCATTTCAATGTTAAAGTGTAAGCAAACATTATCAAGTTAATGATAATTATTCTTCCCTATTTTTCCCTTAGTTATTTTTCCCTACAACTGGCACATAGCATCGTAGCATACTTTGATAGAAAACATAGTTTAGCTTACCCTCGGCGGAACAGCAGCCGGCAGCCTAATGTACTAAAGCACGTGTCAAAAGTAAACATAAAAACCATTCCGCAAGTCGGTTTCACTTTAGTCCAGCAATAAATCCATTTGCGGTGAGAATAGACTGCTAACGTCAGTCATTAATTACTTTTTCCTCATTTACTCTATTCGGTCGGGAAGGGACGCGTAAGTGGAAAAAATAATTATAGCTATCCGCTTTCTGCCGATTCAATCAATCTCACACGTAAGATAAGAAAGTATAAGATTTGTAAGCTAAGCCAAAGTCCTGATGGCCACGAACATCATCATAGGTTGTATGCTAAATTTGAAAGTAGGGACTACTTTAAATTTAGCAAACCGTGTGAATAACCTTAGGTACTAACCTAAGGTTATTTTTAACCCCCAACGCATACGAGGGGTATTATGAGTGTATCTGTATGTAAGTACTTTGAAACATTCAAACTGTGACAGAACATTTACACTGTTACCGCAACGAAGCCCTTTAAAACTATGGCAACTCCACCTCAGTGATCTAAAGACACAAATATTACTAAACATTATTGACCTTTTAATAGTCTTTATATTGATCAAGAACTTCGAAAGCTTGTAGTAGTGTTGTAGTAGCTTGTAAGGCTTGAAGTATTGGACTATTACTTATTCTGTGGTATTGGCAACTCGTGCAGGCAAGGCTCATTAAATTAAATTGATTGCATGTCAAGAACGATTGAATTTATTAATAACTAAATTAAATCCAACTGACCTTGGCCAAATTAGTCGGTAAACGATCAATCACGAGAAAGTTGCGTTATGTAACATTATTGACCAGCACCGGCGAAGTCAAAAGAAATTCGGGTACATTTCACACAGTCAAATTATGATTAATAGTCAAATTGTTTTGTAACCTTTCTATAATACGTGCCCGAAGCACATAATAAATGATAGTAGGTAAGTAGGGTAACTCGGCAATAACTGGCCACCGTTGTGAGTATGAGGGGGTATCTACGGAAGGTCCTCTGTCTAATAAAACGGATGTTTGGCAACAGCTAGAAAATTCTAATCATGGCATCCTGCTCACGCGCGCGCTCGCTGCATAGCACGTGCTTTTTCGTTCCTAGCGCGATAAAGTGTATCAACACCAGGCCCCGTAGCATGGATGGCGTTATCACGCGATAAGTGATAGGATAAGCGCGTCGTCTCGTTCTATCGAACGGTGTCAGCCAGGGACGGATGCTCTATCCTGTCACTTGTCGCGTGATAGGCTGCCATCCATGCTACGGGGCCTGTACCTACGTCTAGCACAACTTGCTGCTAAGTCGAGTCGCGCGCGACTCAGCGACTCCTGTCTCACTCGTATTGTGCAAATTAGAAAGAGGAGGCTAGATTCTCTCGACTCGCGTCGCGCTTGTTGTGTCATTTGTGCTAGCCCCGCTGGGAGGTGTGCGAGAGCAGAGTTTAGCCGAAGCGGAATAGGAACAAGAGCAAGAGGTAGATTAACAGGCTTGGTCGAAGTTACAATTGGAACAGCAGGTGCATAGCTATGCATATCTGGAGTAATCTGGACACCACACTATTGAGACATTGTATTGACAAATATCAAGACTTGTTGGTTTGCATTTGCACCAAAATTGGTAAAACCGAAACGGCTCCTTAAATATTTTTTCACCTCACTAGCTCGGAAAGCCCATTTTTATTCTTTAAAAACAAATAGCAAAACTGCATTTTATCCACAAGAGTGCAAAGAATATTTGAAATCCGAACGTGTTATTAGTTACTTTCTTAAACATAATAACATGTAAAGGCCAGTCCAGACAGGACATTTTTCGCCCATCAGATTTATTTTATTTAGGTACCTTTTTTTGAATGTTTTATTCTTTCTTTAAATGTTTTTAATTCTTTTTTCTTTTTTAAATGTTTTTTTGTTTTATAAATCTTTTTTCTTTTTCTCCTTTTTAAAAATGTTGTTTCTCTTTTTAAATGTTTTGTTTTTTTTGAATGTTTTTCTGTATTTTTTTTCTCTTTTTAATGTTTTTTTGATCTTTTTTTACGTTTTTTTCTTTTTTTTTAATTCTTTTCTTCTTTTTTTAATGTTTTTTGAAATTCTATTTATTTTTTTGATGTTTTCGTCTACATTTTAATGTTTTTTTTTTATATTTTATTGATTTAAATGTGTTTATTCAAGGTTTTTTTTGTTTTCCACTTTAAAAAAAAATAATAATAATGTTTTTTTCTTTTTGATTTAGTTTTGTGGCTTTTTCACTTTTTTTCTTTTTAAATGTTTTTTTTTAAGTTTTTTGTCTTTTTTTATCTATTTTTTACGTTTTTTCTCTTATTTTAATGTTTTTCGTAACATTTTTTTCTTTTATTATGTTTTTGTCTCTATTTTATTGCTTCGTTTTTCTTTTTTCAATGATTTTTGCTTTTTTCTCCTTTTTATTAATGTTTTGTTCTTTTTGAATGTTTTTTTTTCTTTTTTTATGTTTTTTTGGTCTTTTTACTCTTTTTTATACGTTTTTTCCTTTTTTTAATGTTTTTTTTTATTATTTCAAGGTTTTTTGAAATTCTCTTATATTTTTTTGATGTTTTTGCCATATTTTAATGTTTTTTTTATTTTTTATTGATTGATATGTGTTTTTCAAGGTTTTTTTCTTATTCCATTATTTTAATTTTTTTTCCACTCTTTTTACATGTTTTTTTTGTTTTTTTGTCTTTTTTTGTCTTTTTTTACGTTTTTTTCTCTTAATATAATGTTTTTTGTAACTTTTTTCTTTTTATAAGTGTTTTTTTTATTTTTTGTCTTTTTTTACGTTTTTTTTTCTTAATGTTATGTTTTTGTAACTTTTTTCTTTTTTATATGTTTTTGTATCTATTTTATTGCTTCGTTTTTCTTTTATCAGTCTTTTTTAATGTTTTTTGAAATTATTTTTGCCTTTTTTAAAAGTTTTTCTTTATTTTAATGTTATATTTTTTTGTTTCTCAATGTTTTTTCTCTTTTCCTCTTTATTAAATGTTTTTTTTTTTTTTTGTAATATTTTGTTTCTTTTTTTATGTTTTTTAATTTTTTTTCTCATTTTTAATGTTTTTTTCCCCCTTTTTAATATTTTTTTTAAAATTTTCCTTTCTTTACTTTTGTTTTTTTTTGTTTTTTTCCTCGCTTTAGTGAGGTGAAAAGATTTGTGTTACACACGGGTGCAAGTTATTTTGACGTCTCGTGTGTTGCAACACTCGCTTAGCTCAGGATTCTATTTTTAAACCACTCGCTTCGCTCAGGATTCTATTTTTGAACCACTCGCTTCGCTCGTGGTTCAACCATAGAATCCGTTCGCTAGCTCGTGGTTCAACCCTAGAATCCATTCGCTAGCTCGTGTTTCAATTCCACACTCGCGGTTAAAATACAACTTTGCACCCTTGTATAACAAATAACTATTATGCATTCTATTATGCGTGTTTAGTTTATTGCCCTTATTGTTTGCATTCAAGTGGAAAGATGCCAGCTAAACTGAATGCACTATAGGTACTTATACCTTCCTGAAATTTAGACATTTAACAGAGGTAGAATTTTAAGGGTAGCCTTAGTAAACATAAATGATGTAGTGATTGTATACTTATGCTAAAGTATGTATATGTAACCGGTATGATATTAGACTGCTGGTTGTCTCGAGTATATGAAACAAATGTCATAGCAATATCATTTCGATACGTCGATTGAGATAGGCCTCTTGGTGGGAGACCCGTTCTTCGAATGCGTCGCTATTGCTATCTATGTCCATGTCGACGATAATGACAGAACAAACACAAAATATGTATGCTCTAAAATGAAAATAATACTATAAGAACTCGACCATTAAAGTTTGGTCGATACGAGAAGCATAATTAATAATGACAACCCTAACCACACTATTTAACGATATATTTACGATAATATAAATTAAAGGAATTAACTTTTTTATTAACGACGATTTAGTTGCCTGGCTCCCGCAGTGTGGTAACGATTATTAATTATTATAGCTTTGTCATTGTACTAAACTGATCGTAATTTAAAAATGGCCGGCTGCAATGCAATATTTAATTGAATTATTCGATGGGAATTTTAAATGGTTTGCCGTCTTGTATAATTGTTTCATTATGAATTTAAATTGACTTCATTTGCAAGGGATACGTATGAAATACAATAATGTTTGTTGTCGTTTTATTGGTGGTACCTACATATAAGTAGACCGAGACTCTAGGTATTATGTGTTTTCATTTATCCGACGCAATAGATAACAATAACTACCTACATGTTACATCTTGGACTGTAATTTATCTCATTGCATAGGATGTATGTATTAGGTACCTAACATACAAAGCTAAACCCTGATGAATTCGGCGATCGAAAGTTTCTAAAAATGGACTAAGTATAATATAATAGGACTTTAACTTATTTCATATGGGCTCATGAATGGTTCTTTGTTAGCCAGGTATACAATGGTATTATCTGCTTTTGTTTGCGGACGCGTGCCATTTTTTGCAAGAAAAAGTTTAGCGCCACATAAAATGTTCATTGTATAATGAACTTTATCGTCTTTATCAATAGATTCAAAATGAACTAAACGAAGAAATACCCGCTCCCGGCGAACCAGGTATAAGGCGCTGTGTGTGGTATTTTATCTCGTAGCTAATTTGAAATCTATTGTGACAGAAGATAGAGTTCATTATTCAATGAACATTTTATGTGGCGATAAACTTTTTCTTGCAAAAAATGGCACGCTTCCGCAAACAAAAGCAGATAATACCACTGGATACCTGGCTAACAAAGAACCATTTATGAGCCCAGTTGAAATAAGTTAAAATATATATATATACCTAGATTAAAAATAAAAACAACGAACATATTATGCCGCGACGCGTTATTTACGCCATAAAATGTTTATTCTATTAGCTTATGCACTCAAAACTCATTACTTAGTTTTCGATCAAATGAATTAAGAGGTCACATAATTTATACACATTACCTGACTTAAAAAGAAAGATATGTAACGGGGTCGTTTAATTTACCAATTACACGAACAAAATACATTTAATTACAAATAAATGATCATCATTAAAATAATCTGAACGTAGGGCGCGCCTGCCGCGTGCATACAGCGTAGAATGTAGAAATATAGCATTTATTAATTAAATAAAATTACGAACGTTCAAAGGACTATTAATTGCAGTGAAGTATGTGTGATCATATTTCAAGCAGCCTAACTCGTTCTGACACACCGTGGCTAAGGATGTCAAATAAAATATCCGAGTTACCTTATTCTAATTCACCTACCTACTACATATTTACATTCTTGAAGTGTACCTAATCATCTACACTTGATTGTAAACTAAAACGTTAAAGAATAGGAATAAAATGATCTCAAATATTTCAGATATTCTTGGGTAACTCAGTGTTAATCGCAAATGCGTTTTTAGAATGTTATGACACGCTAAAACAATGACACAATAGTAGATTGTACAACAAGTGCATAAAACGCACCATTTTACTCGAGACGTTTATCCATCCGAGCGAGCTTGCGAGCGAGGATAGATATAAAGTCGAGTGTAAAATGGGTTTTATGGACGAGTTGTACACTCTACTTTTCACTTCGATTGCGAGGAAATGAAACAGCAACACGTAAAATAATAAATGAGACGAAATACAAATTATAAGTTTATTTCATGAAGTTTTATTGTGTACTTTGGCTGTTGGTATCTTTGCCTTGGTCTTAGAATACGAACGAAACGAAATAAAATAAAGAGGTTGTTGTATGAAGTTAAAGATGTTCGTGTGGCTGTTGCAGCGATTGCCTTGGTCTTCGACGAAGATTTTACTTTATGCTCTAGAGCATAAAAAGCGACTTTATGTCGCCTACGCACGACATAAAGACGAACTTTTAGAGCATGAGAAGTGAAAAAACTATTGTTACCTTTTTGTGAACTATTTATATCATAACGTGAAAGTTTTGATTCTGATGAAGAAAAGAAGTGTACCTACCGACATTTATATTTAAAAAAAACAGGTCAAGTGCGAGTCTGACTCGCGCACCGAGGGTTCCGGACCACCCCGTACAAGTCCGTTTTAGAGCATGAGAAGTGAAAAACATATTCCACCACGAAACTTATAGCAGGCTATTCGTTTATTACGTGTCGTAAGACAAATTTAACCACTTTCTGACCCCCATGCCAGAATAGGATAACTCGTAAACAAAAAGCCCGCGAGTGACATACCCCCTACTGTGTTTCACTAACAGCTGCAGTAACTTTAAATACAAACTATGTCTATATTATACCCATTCCCGCTTTTTCTACGGCTACATTGATATGTTGGTTTTGGCTTCGGCACAAACTTATAATTGCCTATGTTCCACTTTTCGTCGCACTACGCTACCTTCTTCACACTAGCCATAATACAGGCTATAGTTAAAGCGAGGCCGGTTCACGATCTAACGAAAAGATTGATTTTTGAGCTTCCATCAACGTGAAGAAATAATGAAGAATTCTACTACAGAAAAATTACTGTAGACTGAAAAAGAAACAAAGAAACACAATAACCGAACATAATATTAAAAAACCGGCCAAGTGCGAGTTGGACTCGCGCACGAAGGGTTCCGTACCATTATTTATAAAAACGGCAAAAAAATCACGTTTGTTGTATGGGACCACCCTTTAAAAAAAATATCTTGTTTTTAGTATTTGTTGTTATAGCGGCAACAGAAATACATAATCTGTGAAAATGTCAACTCTCTAGCTATCACGGTTCTTGAGATACAGCCTGGTGACAGACAGACGGACGGACGGACGGACAGCGAAGTCTTAGTAATAGGGTCCCGTTTTACTCTTTGAGTACGGAACCCAAAAAATGGCTTGGTAACTCTGTAAAAAATCTTAAATACCTATCACCATAAAAATAAACTTTAATGTTCGAGATCTCGTAATTCTCAAACAACAATGTGTTTTTTTTTTATAAAAAGGATAGCTTTTTTATTGTTTTAACACAATAAGCGGATAGATTTTTAATAAATTATCCAGTATTTCAAAAACAATAAATATTAACTAAAATAGTAGTTTATGCAATCGTTATATAATGGATGCTTTTTAAGTCGAGTACCACGTTTAGGCCACGAAGCTTGCTGAGTGGCCTAATTAAGGTACGAAACTTAAAAAGCTAATTATATAACTATTGTATACAATACTTTTTCTATGAGTTAACGGAAATAATAATTTATTAAACAAACTTGGTATCTATTGAAAATCGCCCCGCTAAAATGAAGCGCAGCAGCTTAGTAATTTTGCGCGTTGATGTCTTCACAGTTGACTGCTGGCGGTTATCTTATGAAACCATACGAGCCCCGTGACGACCTCGTGGAGCTCCAAGATTAAAAAGTATGTGATCTTAGTTTCGTGTACGAAATCTTAATTCAAAGATTAAAGTCGACGAGTAGAAAAAGTAATGTTACACACTTCCGAGCACGCACTTCCATCTCGCTCGCGCTTATGCTCAGTGAAAGGGAGAGAAGATCGTGAACTGGCCTCGCCTTAATTTAATTACGTCACATCTGGCCATAAAGTATAGACTCGAGTGCGTACTAACGTTATACGAACGAAGTCTCAAGTTAAGCAATTACCGCACGCGTAAATCCCTCCCTGGCCAGGTAGAGGACGTAAAATTTTGTACTCACCACGGGCAGTAATAAAGAAAGGCTCAGGTCGCATATTTATCGCCATTGCCTTCGCATCGGGCGGCAAATACCATGCGATCTGAGAGATTCTTTGTTTTACCGCCCTAGGTACGTAATGTACTACATATTACGTAATATATAAAGTCGCAATTACCGTTCGCTACTCGTGTTTGTAATCACAACGGGCGGTAATAAAGCAAGCCTCAGATCGCATATTTATCGCCCTTGCCTTCGGCTCAGGCTGAACTACCTGCGATCTGAGACATTATTTGTTTTACCATCATAGTAATGCACTATTTCACACCTTCTATTCAGAAAAGAGTCATTGTTTCCCCTCAAACGAAAAAAGTTGTACTTTACTTCCCTGATCCTGCTACTCAGAAAAGAGTCAATGTTGCCCTAAAATCGGAGATTTCAATTTTCCTCATAGAAGGAATGAAAAGTCACTCAGTAGCAAAATTATTTCCGTCTTGGGCGTAATCTTATCTTATCTTATCTTATCTTATCTAGGTGAGGGCCCTTTCGGATGCACTTCGACCCAGTGGGATCTTTTGTGCATTTGCTCTCTCCTTTATACCTGCTCCCAGGCTTGCTCCATCATTTCCACAAAGCGGATGATGCAGTTCGCCGGGAGCACCTTGAATTCCTTTGGTTGCGGGTAACCGTTACCAAAGTAGTTCATTCTTTGTCTGGCAAGGGCA
Source organism: Epinotia brunnichana (assembly GCA_963854355.1). NCBI lineage: Eukaryota > Metazoa > Arthropoda > Insecta > Lepidoptera > Tortricidae > Epinotia > Epinotia brunnichana. Next base: position 18,646,786 of record OY977936.1, on the reverse strand, counting down.
TGACATTCACACAATAAGTGTTCCATAGTCTCATCCTCCTCGCCACACATTCTACAGTCTAAACTATCAGATAGTCCCATCTTGGCCAAGATATCCTTGACCCCGAAGTGACCAGTGAACACCCCAGATATAATTCTGAGTTGCTTCCTACTGGATTTCCAGAGTTTTCTGGTCCAGCCCGAGTCCACTCCTTCTATGAAGAGCTTAGAGTGCCTTAAGCCAGCCTCATTCCTCCACTCGTGTTGGTGTTTGGTTTTGGCGTAGGCTTTAAAGGCCGATATTATGGTCCCCTGCGAGAGTCCCACAAATGGTTCTGGACCTACAAAGTGATTTGTAGAGCCCCCTCTTGCAAGCTCATCTGCTCTTTCGTTGCCGATGAAGCCCTTGTGCCCTGGTATCCAAACTAGTTGCACCTTATTGTGCCTTCCAAGTCTGTTTAGTGCTTGGACGCCATTATAAATTAGTCTAGAGTCCACTTTCGGCGCCGTAAGCGCTTTAAGGGCCGCTTGACTGTCACTGAGTATATAGATAGTCCGCCCTTTGGTTCGCCTGTCTATATTCTCCTGTACACAAGCAATTATGGCGTATGTCTCCGCTTGGAAGACAGTTGCCAAACTACCCATGCTTACACTACTACTATAGTCATTTGCATAAATGCCTGCTCCCGTACCGGATCCCATTTTTGATCCGTCCGTGTACCATATACTGTCTTCGATACCAGACTTTGGTGGTTCTAGACCTTCGGCCCACTCAGCCCTGGTTGGAACTTTTGTTGTGTAGTTCCTGTGGAATACATACTTGGGTAGCATTTTGTCGCTTCCCATGTTTGTTATTCTGTCTAAGAAACCATCAGTCTCCATGTTTGTGTGCTTAGTTTTCGGCTTGCTATCGCTCCACAGTCCAAGAGTTCTTAATCTGTAGAGCGATTTGCGCGCCTCTGACTTAATCACCATGTGAAGTGGCGGTAGGTCCAGTAGGACTTCTAGCGCCGCTGTAGGCGTGGTACGAAACGCCCCTGTTATAGCCATGCATGCCGTTCTCTGCACCTTTCTCAGGGCCTCTCTGCATGTGCTCATTAAAGTCCTTGGCCACCATACCAGGCTACCGTACAGTATTATGGGTCTCACCATCATGGTGTAGATCCACTTCAGTACCTTGGGGTTCAGTCCCCATGTTTTGCCATACGCTGATCTACACATTCCAAATACCCTCAGGGCCTTTGTAATGGTGAGATCTGTATGCTTCTTCCAGTTCAGTTCCTTATCCAGTGTGACACCTAGATATTTCACGTCATTGGACATTTCTAGTACCCTTCCGTACAGCTTTAACTGCTGTATTCCGCGAAGGGTCCTTTTCCTAGTAAAGGGTATTACTACAGTTTTGCCTGGATTAATGGATAATTGGTGACAGTCGCACCATCTCTCCACTTCCCTCAGTGCCTTGTTCATGATTTCTGATACCGTACTTGGGAATTTCCCATTAACCAGTATCACTAAATCATCAGCATATCCTACCGTGTGGATGGGACCTTTATTGAGTTCTATCAAGAGTGAGTTCACCACCAAACTCCATAGAGTGGGTGAAATCACTTGAATCCCTCGCTACGCTCAGGATTCTATTGTAGAATCTTTCGCTTCATTCAGGATGCCCTCGCCGTAAATTATATCATTTTGCTGCCTGGAGACGCAATCTACAATTTCCAGTGAGACGTTGGTAGTATAGTGTAGTATTAGCAACTGCTATTACACATGAAGGTTAAATATCGAGGAAAATCGTGCGAGCTTAAAGTCAAGGCAAGTTGGTTCTAGGCGATTATAAAAAGTAGCTGTAAATATTTATTTAGTTACAACGGTATATTTTTGCCCTCGTAAGTCACTTTCGGACATCCGGACATCTGCACATATAGACGATTTTTGGGACCAAGTTGCATACAACCTCTTTCGATAAATGTTCTGGACTTTTCATACATACATACATACATACGAGTATACATTACAATCAGATTTATAGATACTTTGCGAACGAAGCGCGGTAAGTACTTAATTGATTTGTTGCCTGCTGTCATTCGGTGATATTCAAACGGTTCAACGTTCAACAATGTACAAAAGAATCCTTACATTGTGCACTGTGTGTATCCATGAACGTTCCAGGCATTTACATTTTGAATATTGCGTACAAACTCGTAACCACTACAACTATTAAATTTAGTTATTATAGTGCAATTACAATACACGATAAGTAAATAATAAATAGCATATTACGTACAACTTACTTCTGCTATAGAGGCTTTAAATGCAACATAAAATTGTATAACAATAAAGCAGCTTATACAACTTAATCATACACCATTGGCAACAACATTAACCAATAAATAAATAAATTAGGTTACTTCTGACGTTCAACGAATGTTATCGTATATTATTTCCCAATAAAAACGAGTTTTGAAACAAATTTACGATCAGCTCACAAGTATCGTAAACATACAAGTATCGAACATGTCGTAACATATGTAGAATGTGCGAAAATTAAGCATCAACATAATTTGTTGTTGGCAGTTAGTTGACATTAAAGCCGGTTTGCGGCCACAATCAGAAATTATGTTCTTAATTCTGCAGGCTATTTAAAAAACTGCTAATTGACTAACAAGTCGTCACGCCTTTACATTATATTTATGAATAATATGATACAATAATATTATCTTTAATGAGAGAGTGGGCAAGATTTATAATGACAATATTTTTGCTATGTTCAAATTACTGCGTAATACGTAGACGTTACCACACATAAGACAGACGCATTTGTGCCTTTTTATTCACTAACTAGCCACATAATATATAATTTCACTTGATGATGTTACCCAGATTTCCTTAGTTTTCAGTATACTGTCAGTATTATATTTGCACAGTAGTATAATATGGCGCGAAAGGCATGGCATTCATTAATGCATCCCGCTTACCTAATACAGAATCGGTACTGATTTGACAATGACAGATGACAGCTTGCTGATTCCGCACGCACCTTAGTACCTATTGTCACAAATATTGGCAAAGAATCTATTTCTATACAGTTTGTTTAACATTTATTGAATGATAATATGAAATATTCATTTTGTGTTCACCATTTGGTTTTTGCGCTCTAAAAATACAATAATATGGAAATACTTAGATTTTCATAAATCAGATTTTCTTTTTTTTGGAATAAAAATGAAATTTCGATTTAACTGCTCTGATTGATTTTAATGTAAAATGGTAAATTTTATTAGTCCTGTAGAATTGCATGCGTTGATAATTGAGATATTTTATGTGTAAAAATTTTATTAGTACCCACACTAAATAGGGGTGTAGACTCAAAATTTATTATTACTTCAAAAGAAAGAAGGCAAAAAAATATGCCTAATCACGAAAATCCCATTCGAATATCTCTAAAAATTACGAAGCTGCAACCGTTTCAATGTTGCCTGTTAGAGAGAAAACGCTCCGGGATCGTGACATCACGATCGTCTAGCGTCATAGTAAATGACAATCGTTTCACATGAACCTGTGCGTTTTGCGAAAAAGGGACAGAACATACCCCTTCTTAAAACTTTGGACGATCATAACTTTGTGATTATTTAACCTCTAGCGTTGCTTTTTTCTCCATTCGACTACATTTTTAATCCTTTTTCGAGAAAATGCAACATTATTGATTATTTTATTTAGTGTCTACACCCCTATTGGTACCATTGTATTGAGACAAAATAACAAACTTTATGTACTGTACCATCATATGTAAATGTAACATATAATTTATACTTAGCTAATAAATGAAATGAAAAATAAAAATACTACTTGATAAAGATCATCCACTTGATGCTGGATTGGTTCCAACCAATTTAATCCCTTCTAGAACCGATGTGTGTCTTCCTTCAATCTTCGTACCACCTCAAATAAACAAACTTCGCTCAGTTTGTTTGATTAATTTAGAAGAAAATAGATTCGATGTAACCCATGCTTAATGGGCTGGAAGAGTTTTTGTCCCCGTGTGTGGTCGGACCGAATTAGAATTCATATTCAGGTGCCGAGTGGCCGCGCGGTCGAAGACGCTTAGTTGTAGTGTGGCAATATTTACCATGTTTGACCCGGTCATCATCATCATCATCATCATCAGCATATATGCCGAAAGATGTCCACTGCTGGACATAGGCCTCCCCCAAATAGTGCCAAAGTGACCGCTTCTGCTCCACCCGCATCCAGCGGACTCCCGCGACCTTTACCAGGTCATCACTCCACCTTGTCGGGAGTCTACCCACACTGCGTATTCCGGTACTCGAGAACCTTTCCGCCCCAACGGCCATCGGTTCTACGTGCAATATGCCCCGCCCACTGCCACTTAAGTTTAGCGATTCGGAGGGCTATATCGGTTACCATGGTTCTGATGCGATAATACAGAGAAACCCGGACATAATTAATAAAAAAAGTGTTTTTTTAATGATAGGACCCATCAAACCATTACGTATCACAAATGAAGTTACAAGTTCATATGACGGTACTGGGGCATTAACTTGCAGAGACCCTTCAATTCAACGCGAACTTATGTTGAAAGGGTCGTCCCAAATTTAATACATATTAATATTGGTTTAATGCCACAGGCCGATACAACCGACTTGATATCCTAGGGACGAAATTGATACAATGAGCCCCTTCTCCATAATTGATAGAATTAAACGAACCTAATACTGGGAAACTTGAATTTCATGACTCAATACAGAATTCAAAACTTCGTGGGTCGAATGCCATACGAGTATTAGACAAACGAGTAAACTAGTATAATTTTATTAAAGAAGAAATATAGGGGAATTGTTTGTACATTTAGAAAAAATATATTCAAGGAAAGGAGAGTCGAGAATAGACCAACATTTTAGTATTTTTTTTAACGAAACTGTTACTCTTCACTTTCTGAAAAAGAGCCTAGTACTTTATTGGAATTATTATATACATTAATATAACATTCAAGGAGTTTTGAACGATTATTTTGTTTCATAAATGAAGTGTAATGTACGTGGACGTTGGTCATTATGATTATATATGGCTAGTGTGCAATTAAAATGAGCTGTTAATGCTGTTATCAAGTAGCAAGCAGGTAATTGGTAATACCTACACTAGACTTTACTGGAAAACTTGTAGGACCTATATAACGTCATCTCTGACAATCAAGTTAGTCTCATGACGCTGTTGGGCATACACATTGATACAGCCATTAACTGGAAAGAACACATAAATGCTATATCTTTAAAGTTGAACCGATTAACATACGCCCTCTATGAGCTAAAAAAGAGCACTGATGTCAAAACAGCTACGTGTGCCTACTATGCTTATGCAAATGCATGGCTTCAAGACGGCATAGTTCTAAGGGGAAATAGTTCCGATTCAAAAAAAATATTCATACCCCAAAAACGATGCCTTAGAATTATTGCCAACATAAATAACATGACAAGCTGCAAACCACATTCCATTAAACATAATATTTTGACTCTACCGTCAATTTATATTTTAGAAGTAAGTGTTTTTGTAAATAAGTTTCTGTCATAAATTTCATTTTTGGTACAAGCTTTTACTGCCGACTGTACTTTTCTGCATATCATCATCAAGTACTCATTGAGACGATTCTAACCAGCCCAAACTCGATGGGGTTGTGTCGTTTTATTGCGGCGTTCCTACGGCCATTGGCCACCTTCCAGCTCCAGGATCAGATCAGCTCCAAGTCATCATAATATTGCATTGTCATGCGATATACATATGCTTGCAAAATTTCAGCTCAATTGGATAACGAAAAGTGACTGAAAAATGGATTGCGAATTTTGACGGACAACTTACATACTTCTTACATATTTACATACTTACATATTTACATACATACGAACAGTGCAAGTTAATACGAGTATAAAGCTAGTAAAAATAATATGTTCCTTTTCCCACAGTACACTCGTCCGTCCCATTTACGCCCCAATAGTAGACTAGCTCAACCTAATTCAAAAATGAAAATGATCCACTCCGGCCCTTTCGCTATGTCAGTCAATATATTTAATAAAATCCCAAAGTTGATGGAGGAAGAAACTAGTATAGATTTAAAATACAATTAAAAAAATACCTTATTAGCAAAGCTTATTATTCCGTCCAAGAGTTTTTAAATGAGCAATGATAATTTACCAATTAGTGCATTAGTTTTAGTGAATAGGTACCTAGTACTAGTTTTAGATTTAGTTACGTTGCTATACCCAAGCAGGGTTCATGTTTAGACTGTACATAGTTTTAAGACCACATGTACACATGAAATGCAATAAACCATTTGAATTTGAAGGCGGAAGGTGACACTATGAACTTCTAAATTTCACATAATTAAGCCGTTGTGGTAGAGGCTACCGTAGAGCTCGTTAGAATTGTCTCGATGACTGGTTGATGATTGTGCAAAAAAGGTACAGTTGCCAACAATAGTGATCAAATGACTCCTCTAGCCTAGCCGATACCTAAATATAGGTGAATTGACTCAAAGTACCGTTTGATATAGATAAGACTATACTACGCAGGTCCTACTTTTACCCTGCTGTTGATTTTGCGAGCACTTCGGTGTCTTCTGGATGCCAAGTAGGTACGCTAAAGGACTCTCGCTTTATGCACTAACGTTGTCAGGTAGCTTTCGCACACTCAAATAGCCGGTACTAAAGCATGAAAATGTGGCTGTGATTGCCTGTGATATAAATTGACTTTAAATAACATGAACATAAAATATACAGAAATCAGTTTTTATACAATTAATGAATGTTAGTAAAAGCCTAGCCATTGGAACCTTCTGGCTCCATCATCCGATCAACTTGAAAGCATTGCCATCTTTATGGTAGGTTTTTAGTTATTGTACGTTTAAAGTTTCATACTTTTTGGGTATAAGTATAGTTTGGATGACGATTCAATATAATGGTACGTACCATCGAGCTGATCTGGTGATGGAGACAGAAAATGGCCATAAAAAATCAGAACTTAACCGACGTACCTAACCCCGTTGAGTTTAGGCTCGTTGTTCGCTTAGTTGATGACGGTATACAGAAAAGTACAGTTAACAATAAAAGTTTGTATCAAAAATGATTTTTCATCTCTCCTGTTCTGAAAGTTGACTTTTCATGGGCAAGCCGGGTGGAAAATAGCGTTTTCTCCCCTAGGGTGGAAAGTATTTTTTTTTATTGTTACAGTCAGCCACGGAGTCGAAGATAATTGAGTTACTTCATATTATTAAAATAAAAGCTTTACATATATCTATACTCAGCTATACATTAAGCGACGGGTTTATTACGACGATGTCGATAAAAATCCTTTTACAGTTGGTATTTTTTTCCTAATTACAGAAAATCAACATTCAAAATCATTTCTGTAAATATCGGCTGCCTGCCATAATGCTATGAAACTTTTTTTTTCACGTTTCGGCATGGCTCTCTAGACTAGTTGCGTCGCGGCCTACTCGATTACAATCCAGTAGGCCGTGGCAAGTGGCCAGTGCAAAGAGGTTGGAGGTTGGATATAGTTTGAATTATTTTATTTAGGTATATCTAAAATGGAATAATTAATTTATTTCATATTAAGCAAATAATTCTTTACATTTATTTATAGAGTTATATAAATACAAGAAATAAGATTAAAACTATTAGATCAGATACGATCTTTAAACTTTTCTAAAGTTGGCAGTATGTGTAGATATTTTAACTGATTACTCTTAATACACCTGTTTTATAAAATGTACGTGCAGTATTTTACTTTCCTCACAGTCGAAATGAAAAGTAGAGTGTTTAACTCAGGTGAAATTACCTTTTCATCCTCGAACTATTGGCGCTCGAACGAAATCTCGGGTGACATGGGTCACTTTCAACCCTTGGTTAACAATCTACTATTAGTATCGCTATACAGCGAGGAAATACGGCCAGCCTTCTGGGCACCTTGCCTATTGACGGCGACTTAGGCCAAATTTTTTACCTTTAGGTTAAGTTTTATATTGTTGTTTTTATTAATTGCCTTGTTATACGATTAAATAAATCTACTATTTCAACAGAAATTTATATTATTTTACTGCTAGATATTTTCTAGCTTGGTTATAAGATTGTCTGTAGGGGTTAATCTCCGGAACAACTAATCCGATTTCAAAAATTCTTTCGTCTTTATATAGAATGGACCTTCAGGATGGATATAGGTTATATCTTACCCCGCGCCTCCACCTAGATTATCTTTAGTATGCGGGTGAAACGGCGCGGGCAGGTACTTAAAGATGAATAAACTGTAAATATAAATAAATTAGGTCAAGTATTCCTATTAGGATTGAAAGCGATCTCTTTCAGGCCATGCTTGTGTTACAGGAATAACTCCCATAACGCTGTAACGCCCATTCCAATGCAATAATTCCAATGCAATTAATTCAATGCAATTAACATTTAGGTTTAAAAATGGAATTCGCATATTTTCTAACATTCTTGCACAATACACGAGTAAAAATGGTGGCATTCATAGCAATTCGATGCTGGCAATCTCAGAAATAGGTACTCGTACGAACTTTAACCTATAAACAGAATAGTTGTCAACCCGGAAATCATCTCTAAAAGGGGTGAAAACGGAAGTAGAAATGAGAGTTCGATAACTGAGGCTGCGCTTGTGGGGCGTAATCTTAATTCCTTAAGGCGGGAAAATACTAGTTACACAAAAGCTACTTGGGAGGAGTTCTCAAAATGCATTAACATTGAGTAATGTATAAAGACTGTATCGTTTGTTATAAATACAAGAAAAAAATGCGACAACTTTTTTTAAATTATTTATTGACATACTAAAATCAATCAACTATGTACAAAATAATATGGACAACTCGAATAGTACCATAAAAAGCCCAAATTATTCATTTCTGGCCAGTTTTCTAATTTTATGCCTCATGGTGCCCATTAATGACCGGACAGCGACTTTGTCAAAAGTTCGAGCCACCTTATTCCAATCTGACCGAAACTGTTGCTCTGTATCGGCACTATTACGGGCTGTTTTACGTAGTTTAGCTTTCATTGTGTTCGTGTGTTGGTCCAAGACGTCTTATCATTCTTGACTTGTAGTAGACGCATCGTGTCGCCATCATCACGTGTATACAAAGCTTAATAAAAATTTAAACGTTTCTTACGTCGTCTGGAACGCGCCCAATACCACCTGTCATTCGACTTCTTCGTGCGCGCCGAAAAATCACGGATTTATTAAATTTCTAATAAGAAGCATAAAATACAAGTTAATTACAAGGTTTTTTCCATCATCGTCATCATGGGAAAACATAAGAAGAGAAAAAATGAAGATGAGGAGTTATTCTCGTTATTTAAAAAGTTACCAAGAAAATGAAAAAACGACACAGGACGCCGACAACAAGCGAGAGTGACACCGAAAACAATGCTGAAGGTAAATATAATAGGTTTTATGGTATACAAATACAAATTTGTCTCATTCAGTAACGTAAAATACCTTGGTTTTTTTTTTTTTTCACACTCCGTTCATTTCATGACACATGAAAATAATGGTAACGGAAAAACGAATTCGAATCATTTTCAAGCATAGTAATTACACTTATAGCTTAAATATCGTATGTTGAATTATACGTTTTGTGGATCTACTCGTGTGGTAACACTGCGAGTGTTATTCGTGAGGTTTATCCCAAATCACAAATAGCAATGAGGTTATGTTCGTGAGGTGGTACTGCGAGTCCCATTCGTGTGACATATTCCCGTTATAATATTATAAGGTCTGTGGATTCACTCATGTGGTGGTATTAAAAGTACTATTCGTGTGGTTTATCTCTTACCTGATGATATAAGAGCATTAAAATTATTTTTTCATTGTAGCACCATTAAATGGTCAAGAGGCTCTAATAGAAGAACCAGAGATATCTGAGGCTGACCCTGTTCCAGTAGAGCTTGGTGCAGAGATATATGAGCCTGATTTGGTTCCAGAAGTGCTTTGTGCAGAAAAATCTGAGGAAATAGATGAGGAGATTTTGAATCTATTAGGGGAGGACCCAAATAAAAAGTCCTACGCTGAGGCCATACACAAAGACATTGCCACCAGGTGGCAACATATTACTGGTAACGGGATAGAAAAAGAAACAAAAACCGAATTGTATAAATTACACCCGCTACCAGAAAACTGCCTTTTTCTTGAGGCCCCTCAGCTTAATGCTGAGATTAAAGCAGCTGTATCCGATCAAGTTCTGAAAAGAGATAAGGCAATGGAGCAACAACAGAACTCACTAGGCCAAGCAACAGCTTGTATCGGAAAAGCCCTTGATATTCTAATAAAATCCAAAGAATGCAAGGAGGCAACAAAAATCCTTAGTGATGCTGGGCGCATGATGTGTGATCTGTATCATACAGAATCAATGTCACGCAGATATCTTTTACAATTTGCCTTGAATAAGAGCACAAAAGATATTGTTACCCAAACAAAAGTTGGAAAATATCTCTTTGGTGAAAGTTTGCATGAGGATCTCAAAGCTGGAAAGGCTATTAATAAAACTGGTTCAGAAATCAAATACAATAATACTCAAGCTAATAAGCAAACAAAGCCAGCTACTTTCAACTCACGGGGCCCACCTCGAAGATACCAACCACAATACACTCCGAGTGCGGGCAATGAATTCAACAACATACCTCAAACAGCATATCAGAGGTGGCCAGCACCCCAACAAGGTCCAGCACCCCAGCGATGGCCAGCTCCCCAGAAGAGATACTGCCCTCCGCAAAAGAAAATCTAGAGGTAAAAAGACTGTCATCTTACTATTATAACTGGTTGTCCATTACTAATGACAAGACTGTTTTATCCTGGGTTGAAGGATATAGAATACCATTTGTACATATACCGCAACAAATAATATTACCTGAAAATAACTTGAAAGGTACGCAGGCTGAAGACATGCAATGCTCTATTTCCCATCTACAAGACATTGGTGCTATAATTGAATGCCAACCATGTAAGGATCAGTTTCTTTCTCACATTTTTTTTGACCCCAAAACCAAACGGTGATAAGCGGTTTATTTTAAACTTAAAAAATCTTAACAAGTTTGTAGATACATCTCATTTTAAACTTGAAGATATTAGGACTGCCACTAAACTACTCTCAACTAATTCGTTGATGGCAAAAATTGATCTTAAAGAGGCATATTTCTCAGTAAGTGTTCATAAACTATATAGAAGGTATTTAAGATTTAAATTTCAGAACAAAATATATGAATTCCAAGTGCTTCCATTCGGATTATCCACAGCACCCTATATCTTTACAAAAATGATGAAGCTGGTTATTGAGCACTTACGAAAACAGGGCATTGTGTGTACAGTTTACTTAGATGATATACTTTTCTTTTTTGATAGTGTTTCAGAGGCAGGGAAAGGTATAGTTAAAGCTTGTGGTTTATTAAAACACCTTGGTTTTACCATAAATTATGATAAGAGTATGCTTGTTCCTAAGCAAAAATGTAAATTTTTAGGATTTGTGCTAAACTCAATAGACATGACTCTAGAATTGCCCCCTGAAAAATGTTTAAAAGTTGAACAGGAATTATTATCCTTTTATACTAAAGATAAATGCAAAATAAGGGAATTCGCACACTTGCTTGGGTTACTAACTTCAATATGTCCAGCAGTTAAATATGGCTGGGTCTATACAAAAGCCTTTGAAAGACTTAAATATCTAAATCTACTTAATAATTACAATTACAACAAAATTATGAAGTTGCCTAAGTTCTTAAAATCAGACTTTGACTGGTGGCTGAAAAATATAAAGGCACCCTGTAACAATATTAGGTGTGACCATTATGAAATAGAAATTTATTCAGACTCTTCACCAAAAATGTCAGATACTTCTGCGAATAGATAATACAACCGCTATATCTTACATAAATCGCATGGGAGGAGTGCAATTCCAGCATTTGAATATTCTAGCTAAAGAAATTTGGCAATGGTGCGAAACTAGGAATATTTTCGTGTTTGCGTCCTACATCCAGTCTAAAGAAAATTGTATCGCAGATGCAGAGTCTAGAAAAACTCAAACAAACATAGAATTTGAATTAGCTGATTATGCATTCCAGCAGATAGTAAAAGTATTTGGCAGACCTGACATAGACCTATTCGCTTCCAGAAGTAATAAAAAATGTGACAGGTACATATCCTGGAAAAGGGATCCGGATGCTTTTTCTATTGATGCTTTTACCACTTCCTGGTCTGAATATTTTTTTTTTTTTACGCCTTTCCACCATTCTCACTTCTATTAAAAACACTCAGAAAAATTATCAATGATAAAGCTATTGGTATTGTCGTTGCACCCCACTGGCCAACCCAACCTTGGTACCCCTTGTTCAAAAAATTATTGTGTTCAAAACCAATATATTTCGAACCTAACAAGTCATTATTAATTTCTATCAACAGCACGCCCCACCCGCTTCACGAGCGCCTTACCCTGGTTGCAGGAGCCTTGTCAGGAAAGCATTAGAAAAACGTGGCGTTCCTGATATGTCGATCGAAATTATGCTAGCTTCTCTAGCAGAGAACACTATAACACAATACAACACATGTTTAAAGATATGGTGGTCATACTGTACAGACAACAAAATAGATTGTTATAGTGCTGGGATCCCAGATATATTAAAATGTTTAACTATGATGCACAATAAGGGCTCGAAATATGGGTCTCTTAATTCCTTTCGTTCGGCAATTTCGTTAATAGTTGGACAACATGTTGGTTCAAATGAACTGATAAAAAGATTCTTTAAAGGAGTCTTTCGGCTAAGGCCGAGTAACCCAAAATATGACATTACCTGGGATACCAACACGGTGTTGACTTATTTAGGTGGCCTTTACCCTAACAATAAAATATCATTAGAAATGTTATCAAAGAAACTGGTAACCTCCCTGGCCTTAATAACAGCACACAGGGTACAGACTTTAAGCCTCATCAAATTAGAAAACATCAGTTGTTCAAAGGAAAAAATTATAAATAAAATCACTGACCTTATCAAAACATCAAGAGTAGGTGCAACTCAACCTGCCTTAGTCATTCCTTTTTTTCTCGAAAAACCAGAAATCTGCCCTGCACAGTCATTGGTTGACTACATTAAAATGACTGAAAGATTGCGTTCTAATAAATCAGGACAATTATTCGTAAGTTTCAAAAAACCATACGGGAGTATAGGATCACAAACTATTAGCCGCTGGATCAAGGATATAATGACCAAGAGTGGCATAGACACTACTAAGTTTACTTCCCATAGCACACGCCATGCGTCTTGCTCCAAGGCAAAGGCTTTGGGTCTTAACATTGACGTGATTCGAAAAACGGCAGGTTGGGGTGAAACCTCGTCAGTGTTTGCGAAGTTTTATAACAGACCGATTGTTCAACATACATTTGCAGAAACTATTCTAAATTCAAGTCTCACATAAATTTGGAGAGGTACAATTATATTATAGTATAGTAATTACAACCGTAAATTTATATTACTAATTTTATTAAATTGAGTACAAGAAGAAATGAGTACATGTTATGTTATAATAATAGAAATTTATATTATTAATTTGAGCACAAGAAGAAATTGAGTACATATTATGTTAATTCATTTTAATTTTTGTACAACGTTAAAATGTTAAATAATATACGAAGTATATAAAAATGTGTGTTATATTTCACGACTCTTTAAACATCCTACAAGTCAAGAATGATAAGACGTCTTGGACCAACACACGAACACAATTAGAAATCAAACGAACTTACCAAGTGAAGTTCGATGTTAATTGTGTGAGGGTGTTGGTCCAAGACGTCTAGACTCCCGCCCATGCCCCTAATTATACTAATTCGTTCCCTAGCCTTACAGGTCGTGAAATAAAAACTTTAAACTAAATGACAGGTGGTATTGGGCGCGTTCCAGACGACGTAAGAAACGTTTAAATTTTTATTAAGCTTTGTATACACGTGATGATGGCGACACGATGCGTCTACTACAAGTCAAGAATGATAAGACGTCTTGGACCAACACCCTCACACAATTAACATCGAACTTCACTTGGTAAGTTCGTTTGATTTCTAATTATAGCCCAGTAGTGTTCAATCGGGCGAAGCTCTGGACAATTCGGTGGATTTAACTCTTTGGCCACAAAATTTACATTATTGTCTTTATACCATTTTACTACCTTAGCCGCGTAATGGCAAGACGCTAAGTCAGGCCAAAATACAGTTTCGGAGTTGTGCTTTTTGATCATCAGCAATACACGTTTCTGAAGGAACTCTTTCATATAAATATCGGCATTCATCGACGAGGTAGTGAAAAAAGTAGTTGACTTCATTCCGCATTCACAAATGGCCTGCCACACCATGACTTTCTTGCCGAACTTCTCAACGCAAATGGATTTTTCAGCCTCTGTGATTTCTGTTCCCTCACGAATAGTGTAATACTGGGGGCCTGGCAAAGACTTGTAGTCCAGTTTTACATACGTTTCGTCGTCCATTATTACACAGCTGTGTTTTTTCGATAAAATCGAGTCATATAATTTTCGGACTCGTGTCTTAACAGATGCTTTTCGTTTTTGACTTCTTTTCGGCTGTTTCTGTTTTTTTAATGTCTTTACATTATTCCTTTTCTTTGCACGTTGTACCATCCCGATACTCGTACCAACTTTTTTCGCGACATCTCGGACAGATAGCTCTCTATTATTTAGATGCGAATAATTTTATTATCTTTTGGTCCAGTTTTGGATTGGACGGACCTGGTTTTTGGCCTGGCCGTTGTTGGTCCTCGAAGGTATAATCCTCCCCGTACTTACGGATAGCAGTTTGGACGGCTCCAACACTAACATCTTCCATTTGTGCGAGTTTTCGGTACGTAAAACCTTTAACCGAACACCATTTGTCCACAATAGATTTTCGCTTCTGCGGTGTAAGACCCCTCATTTTTTTATTGGAACAAGTTGAGCAAACAAAGAATAAAGATATCGGATCTATGACAAATGTCAATCAATTGTCTTGTATCAGAATATTTTTAAATGAATAGACAACTTATTCCTGCCAGAGCTAACTTGTGTTTATAACAAACGATACAGTCTTTAAGAGAATAGTTGGTTCAACTAATTTACCTCACTACAGTAGCCGACTGTACTTACATAGCTGGAATAATATCAACCGACTGTTTTGTTTACTTATTCGAATTGTATCCCGCGTAGAAGCTTTCAGACGACCCCCGGGGATCCCGAGTGAGGAGCGCTACTTACTCATTTTGATAATAATTTATACATTTAGGTACTTAGTTTACCCATTCTTGTTACAATTGACACAACATGAATACCTACTAGTAGGTCCTTTATAGGTACGGTACGGACATGTTAATGTTATGATTAAAGTATTCTAGCAGTGTAATAACATTATCGTGAAAAAATAGTAGATTGTACAACAAGCGCATAAAACGAGCCATTTCACCTGAGACGTTTATATCCACCCGAGCCACCGGCGAGGGTGGATAGTTAAGTCGAGGGGTTAAATGGCTAATTTATGCCCGAGTTATACACACTGCTTTTCACTCGTCCAGTTTCACTCGGTCCAATACGTATTCAATTATAGAAGTGAAAATATATTTTTCACTTCTCATGCTCGCAAAGTTCGCCTTTGTGCTGGATGTTTGCTGCAAAATTGTTTTAAAGACCTTAGTCTTAGATAATCGGGCCTAACAGCCACACACACAATAAAACTTCGTAGAATAAACTTGTCATTTGCTTCAATAAATTTCACGTCTTTGTTTTCCATTACTAAATTAATAAAACCAGATAAAATAGAAGTCAATTATTATTTTAAAACGTATTGAACCATTAAATTACTTGGCAGTATGAAGTACGTAAGTCTAATATCACGTGTCGAAAATTAAACATAAAAACTTTAAATAAAAAGTTAAGTGGCGGGAATGAGCTATTATTTTATTTTATTTTGCAATTATTTGTTATTTTCTCGCAATCGAAGTGAAAAGCAGTGTGTATAACTCGGGTATAAATTAGCCATTCAACCCCTCGACTCAACTATCCACCCGAGCCACCGGCGAGGATAAACGTCTCAGGTTGAATGGCTCGTTTTATGCGCTTGTTGTATGTACAATCTACTATTGTTTTCAAAGAACGCTGCGCTGGTGGATGATGTTGACGCTCGATCAAGATAGTTTCATTCTTATTCAAGAAATGCATTGAAAAGAGTAAATTAATCCGAAAGTTTTCAGCGTCTCCTGCCTACACTACATTGCGGGGATATACAAATAGTCAGAAGATACACTTATTATCAACGACAACAGGTACCTATACTTTACGTAAAAATCCAATTCAAACTGAATCCATATCTATCTATATTGCCTCTGAGTGAGCCTGGGCATATAATAGTAGTTTATCTATCCAAATATCATTAACCCTCCATGATGCGTTCAAGAACCGCACATTATGACCACCATAAAAACAAACTGTTTCGTTAGAACAAATTTCTTATCTGTGAAAATGTTATTATTGCTAAATAATTTCGAACATCTCTGAAAACAAAGAAATTTGATTCGACCTCTATTCTAATATCAGTCGAAATGACGTTTAGTTCGTTATTAATTGTCAGTTTGCATACAAATTTGACAAGTGTCGCACGTAAGTAAGATATCGAATGATATGATAGTTGGAGCCCGACTCTAGTTTGTCTCTGAATTTAAAAAAAACTATGACAGCTGCCAGAAAACAACGCCGCAATGCCGGTCATACTATGCGGCTCCTGAATGCATCATAGAGGCGTATGATATGTGGATAGATAAAGTAGTGTATGTAACTGTACATAATTAGGCATTAAAACACGAGTGTGATGCCCTTCATTATGTACAGTCACATAAACTACTATTATGCAATCGTTATATAATGTATGCTTTTTAGGTCGAGTACGAGACTTAAAAAGCTAATTATATAACTATTGTATACAATACTTTTCTACGAGTCAACGGAAATAATAATTTACGTCATACCTGGGCATAAAGTAGGAATTACCGCACGCTATGCGTGCCGAAAACCCCACTTCCTGGCTAGATAGAGACGTAAAATGTTGTACTCACCACGGGCGGTAATAAAGAAAGCCTCCGAGCGCATATTTATCGCCCTTGCCTTCGGCTCGGGCGTCAAATACCTGCGATCTGAGACATTCTTTGTTTAACCGCCCTTGGTAAGTAATGTACTATTATTAAACAAACTTGGTATCTATTGAAAATCGCCCTGCTGTAATGAAGCGCAGCAGCTTAGTATCTTTGCGCGTTGATGTCTTCACAGTTATACAGCTCCTGGATTCATAAGATGACTGCTAGCGGTTAACTATCTTATGAAACCACGAGCTCCGCGACGAGCTCGTGGAGCTCCAGGATTAAAAAGTATGTGATCTTAATTGTTTCGTGTACGAAATCTTAATTCAAAGATTAAAGTCGACGAGTAGAAAAAATATATATGTATACTCTCCTGACCAGTTTCGGCCACGGCGACTGCCTCAACTCCGGCGTTGATGTCGTTCATGTGCTCTGGTGTGGCTCACGTAGCTTAGACCTTATTTACGAAGACCCGAGTACACAACGGGCACATTCACAAGGTTATAGCTGACCACCGCAGGTGGTCGGGCTTTCAGCTCGTCCCGTTTGAGATCAAGGGATCAACGGGATTCAAAGGTGGATGTTTTGATTTTTACTGAAGATCTCCAATTTCTGGCGGTTGGCTGGACTGACTGAGCATAATTTTGCATGAAAAACATGTAACAATAAGCAAAATCAAATCAACACCACAACATTCCAAGCTTCAGAAAGTGTCAAAGCCATGCTTTCCGTAACTTCGACGGTCCGCTAAGATAATTTTGCAAGTTTCTGATTGACATGTTTACCGTCCAAGGGATGATGGATGTGATTTATTCTTCTGAAATATGATTTACAAGATTTCTTTTTGAAATTATTCAAAAAGAAATCTCTCGCTTCTGAGTAAAAACTTGATTCTCCTCTATTTAAAAGAATATTCCATTGCGTCAAACGAACATGTGTAATTCCGTCGTCACGTTGTCTATTTACCATTTATTCGTACAAACCGTTTAGCTTCTTCCTTTTACAAGCTTCCTATTAATTTCCAATGTATGTACCTTTGGGTGGAATCTTGCAACTCAATTTCCGACGTACCTAACCCCGCCCCGTTGACTTTAGGCTCGTTAGAATCGTCTCAATGAGAAGTTGATGATAGGTATGCAGAAAAGTACAATCTGCAATAAAAACTTGTACCTACCAAAAATTAAAATTTTGACATAAACTTTCTCTTCATTAGGGTCACCAGAGCTTCGAGAGCTTTAAATAATTAATTTATTAATTTAAGATGAGATAATCCATTCATTAGCAGTTCTTAGGGTAAGTATATCCACCAGTGCTGTGCGAGTAAGCTAGGCGGTGAGCGAAAACAATATGTACCAATAGGAAGCGATGCGTGAGTGGTTGAGCGCGCCTAGCAAAGCTATTGATGGATATTTTCCGCGCACATCGCCTCGCAACCTCGCACACCTCTGGTGGATACTTAGGTGCCCTAGGAGCTGCTAATAAATGGATTACTACCGACTGAATCAGTTAATATTTGTGTTATTACTGAACCAGTGAATCTTTGGCCTTGTTGTCACTTTCCATCAGGTAAGACTGGTGCCGATCGCTGGTAAGTGTAGGTGTTTACATGCTTGAGAACTTTATCAATTAAGTGTCAATATAACGAATTACTACCTAATATTTTTTTTCTCCGGTTTCCGTGATTAGGTATTACTCATGAATTAAAATGTTTTAAACGGATTTTCCCGTGTACCTATACAATTATGCAATAAAAATCGATTATATTTATCTCAATGCCGATGTTTCAAAACTTTCGAGATCCTGGGTCGAAATGGTTTTATTATGTTTCATATAAGTAAGTAAATTGCAAATTAGAGGTAAAAGGTGAATGGGTCATTTGTACCTGAAACACAAAACGTTACAAATATCTTGAAATATAATACACAACCTAAAATCATAACGTTATGTTATACCTACCATCGAAAATTACATTATTTATTTATTAATGACATTGACATTGTGTATTGTGTTCTGTTATATGTAATAATTTATCGTGTTAGAGTGTTTTGGTGTTACTATACTTGTTTTTAATGAATAAAATGAATAAAAAATTAAATTTTTTACAACATCACTACGCGACATGTTAACTTGAGAAGGCGTTTAGCCAGTCAAATTTGAACTCTCTTCCATTCACCAAACTTCCCAAAACTACTACTAAAAATAACGTTACAGTACGTCTACTCCGCTTCGCATCCGCAACGCATTATTTTTCAATCAATCTAAAATCAACTTTGTGTTAATCACACAAGGTTGAAATTTAAAATTAAGCATTCAATCTAGGTGTCACATCGGTGCATCTTTGTAATGATTTTGCTGATCGAAAATCAACTTTAAGTATAGGGTATAAAAGTGTTCCTTCGTATCAGCTTCATAACAACAGGGTAAGGTCACACGGCAAAGTTGACATCTATTTTTCTCGAGTAACTGTGAACGTCAGTCCGTCAGTCAGTACATTGTGTCTTGCCCAATAGCGAGACCGATAGGTTTCTGGTGCCCCAGACGAGAATTGGTTTAGCAATTTTTATTCTATGAAAATGTTTTATGTCATTCAGTGATTAAATATGAAAACTTTTTGGACACGTCGTATAATCTGCATCTATTCGGTTAGGTACACTAAAGTAACCCTATGTATATGTATATCTCAAGGCATTCTAAAATCATCAATTGACTTTGGAGTTTATTTACCTTTGTGTGTCATCAAGATGACGTAATTCTGGAGTGGTGTTGAAGAACAATTCGTTATAGGTTACTCAGAGTACAAGTAACATTTCCACGTTAAACAGCAATAATCATGAATCATCCCTTGTTACGGATTGTAGCTAAGTAGGTATGCATTATACTGCGTACTAAATAACTATTACGAGTACCTATAGTGCCGATCTAAATAAAGTTTTGTGCACTAAAAAGCTCATAAATCATCATCAAGTTAAACCCTGAAATATTTTAGGACGGACAACATTTAGTGGAAATTGGCCAAATACTTGCGTTTTATGTTTCAAATTGTTGGATTGTACCATAACAGCTAGAAAAAACTATCCAATAATGTTAAATTACTACAAACAAAAAATCTTAAATTCTCATTGTTATCATAATTCGGGGCGCTGAAACCAAATATTTAACGAAGCACATGCTGTTACATGCTGTATGGAGAGATAAATTAGGCTGTACCGTACCTGGTGATGCCTTAAACCATCAGGAACAGGAAACGCATATGACAACTTAAAAGTCGTTTATTTCTAAAACTTACGTTGTTCGTGTGTACCTAAATAGAGGCTTCAACGTACTTCAACGATCCCTTCGTTGGTGCGACCGAACCGACCGAATCACGGAACGCATTGCGTAACGAATTTGCCTTTTTGCTATTAAAACCGATCTACCGGCAAACAAAAACGACGGGTAATTAAACTCATGAAATACCGAAAAATATAAGAATGTTATTAGTTTACTCAAACAAAGCATTTTGTAAAATCAAAAAATCATCTTTGTTTGATTGCCTATTGGACATGGCTAGAGGGAACCTACCTACGCATATAACAATAGACAAAAATTACACCTTTTATATTTAAATAATAAACAATGACGTGATGTCGTTTCGTCTCATAATCATTAAACTACCAACTACCAACCAAAAACAAATCAAAAACTGATTCCAATTTGAAACTCCCACAACAAATCACGAAAAAACAACGCGCAATCCAAGTAAAGTTGTACTCCAATCCAAATAAGTAACAAATTTAAACAACTATAACAGCATACACTTGGGGGCACGGAAAGTGAGTCACCACGACATGTGTTCTTGGGACACTAAAATAGGTACAAATGCGTGAATAGCTCTGTGGAATGTCAACGGGGCGATCGTCGATTTGTTGACCTTTTGTGAAGTAGTTTACATATGGGAATTAAGGCATTGTAAGGCGACTGGTAGAATCGTGTTGAGAATTTAATCAGTTTTATTAGTTTGGGAGCGCTACTGGCCCAGGCGAGGAATGTCGCTGACATTTTGATTGAAATTTAGTTTTATATGATACTTTATCTCTATGTATGTCTAAGGCTAAATATACCTACCCAGTTCATAGCGAATAAGACCGCCTAACTATTTCACTTATCAAAATGAGCTTAAAATTGTAATCTTTAATGTAAAACGTCAACGTCGTCGACTGCTTGGGTTTTGGTTTAGGTTTGGTATCTATCTTCCGTAGCAAAATCACGGGTTTTCGCCATGGATTCAGTGGTTTCAGGAATAGCTACTACACCTAACCGAAGTCTGGTTAAATACTCAATGCTAAAACATGAAATAAACAACAGGCAATTTGTCAAAATCGTATAGACTAAAGTAAACAACGATAAAGCATTCATCTTAATTGCATTCAAATATCCCATATAAATCACCATGAAATGATTGCATTATGATTTATTCAATTCGAAAACAAAGCCACATAAAACATACCGCCGCATTGTCAACTCCCGATGCAGTACATAGATCGTCGGCAGCTAGATCGTAACGTAAAGGAATGCGCACGAGTCCCGAATGTTAAGCAGTTCGTCACAACTCACACTTCCTATACAAAACAGACGTAAGTAGCAATTTAAAACTTCAGTAGGCAGCCCTTTATTTTCAACGCGGCTATTAAGAGCAGACCTAACTTTAAAACATTAACTTGTGGTAACGTTTTAGTGCACATACCGCCTTTTTGAAAAACGTGCAGGGATAAGCGGCACTTCAACAGCATTGTTATCTTTTTTCTCAGTATTCGACACATTAAGGAAGACAAAACGGTGCACGTAAGGTGTTATAAAATATTACGAACCTTTTACCGTATTCGATTAGTAAGTTTCACACTTGAGTTCATAGGGCTGGGAGGAATCACAACTTAGATTCCACATTCCTTTTAGATTTTCCGTAACGCAATGTTTGTAAACATGCTGCGAAATGAGACGTAGAAAATTAAATATTCACGGCAAGTCTAATATGAATGATCCACGACTCAACTCGTAACATTGCTCAACCTCGCTGACCTCAGGTTCGCGATCTTAATTTTCGAGCGGTCATCACTCAAAACTGTCAAGGCCAAGTGTTAATTATCGTTTTGGCTTCGGAAGAAGAATGGACGATGTAACCTTGTGTTCGAATGTAATGCCAGCCCAGCAATAGACATAGCTCCGGCCTAGGAACTGCAAGCTATCGATGTTAGACAGATGTTTAGCGACACCAAGTTTTCATGCGTTACTTATAATAGATAAACAGACACAAATGTTTACTAAATTACCTACATCTTTGATTCTATACTTCACATGCGTGCAGAACATCCGCACGTAGTAGAGTTAGGATGCAGCTTAAGTAGAAAATATGTTTGGTATATAGATATCTAAGTTATTCTTAATGTTGCTGGTAATACGGTTCTTTATTATGTGGATTGAATTGTCACGAATCTATTTTTGTCAGAAGTTTCAAAGCAAATGTAGTCTGAATAGAATAACGTCACCAGCATTCTTCAGAAAGGCGTAAACGCCAGATACTCCGTCTCCATGTAAAAGCTCGCCATTTGTATTACGAAGGCATACCAGCCATATTGAGTTCCGCCGTTAACCTAGCATTGGTTGCGGATTATCCGGATTTGGATGTTCTGCCTACGAGTACTGTAATACATGGTAATATTGTTTTAAAGGTACTAGGCAGCTACCTATATATTTAGTAAATAAGATCTATGTGAAGCTTACACCTTAAGTCCGTTTTCGTTTAAGCAGCATTGCGACATACGTAATTTGTAGCGCAATGCTACTTGGAACCTAATCCCAATACGGTTTAATTTCCCCTCTGGGTTGGAAGATGAGACTTTGGTAATCTCTTCAGCAAAAACTAGATCTAGCGCTACGCCAATTCTAGGATTAGGTAGGTACCTAGCAAGCGGACCTCGGGCTCTTTCAATATGCAACTAGGATTTGTGTTTTGGATTTGCAAAGCGTGATGTAAACTTATTTAGCCACTGGACCTGTTTTAAGTATTTCTGCTTTGTTCTCATAATTAACATTGGCTGCATTACAACTTACAATACAAACTAAATACATAGTTTAAAAAACACAGCTAGTCAACATAAAATATTTACATTGTATCATGAAAATATATAGTAACCTCAACAAGCCGTGACCTAATTTGACATAGTTACTCGATGGCAATATCCATTTGACAAATCTCCCAAATACAAACAGCACTAACCGTAATGGCAGCCATTAACAACATAGACAATATTCAAATTAGGCGCAATCCAAACTTCAATCGGTAAAAATAAGCCACTGTCCACATTACGAATTACGACAGCACTATAAATTACAAAACAAGCTTTTAAATACGCGTGACCAAAATCGAAACTAACAAATCGTCGTACTAACTTGGCTTGAATTGAAACCGGCAGCGAAGTCGCAAACAGCACAAGATAACATTGTCAAGACTCTATAGAAGGAAGGATCACTGTTAGATGACATTACTTAGATCTTATGCCAACGCACTAAGGGCTGCTATTGTATGATTGGGGTCATTGCCTGCTGTGGTCGTCATGGGTTATTTGGTGGCAGATGGCGCGGTGACGAAATCACTGTTTTGTTGCATTTTGTTATGCATTCCAAGTTTGTTGATGTTGTGACAGCTGTCAGATTTTTGGCGGGAAGAGCTTGACCTTTCAAGATGGCAGCCCGTGTCAGCAGTCAAGAAGCACGCTAGGGCACATAAAATGAATGCTAAACATAACACCAACACATATTACAAGTAGGTACTACTACTATGCACTAACAATATGTATAAAATGTTTTAAGTTTAAAAGTCATGGTCATTAATGCTTTAGGGCCTAGTTATATATGATTTTTTATTTCATTTCATTTCACATCACATCGAAAAACATAGTTTAAAAAAAACAAAAGAATTAGGTATATCTATACATATAAATATTATAAATGCCTACCTATGTCCTGACTAACTTATTCACTCACTCCACTCACTCACTCACTCCACTCACTCACTCACTCCACTCACTCACTCACTCAAGTCACTCATCAACGCACAGCCGAAACTACTAATCTTAGAGAATTGATTTTTGCACAGTAGATTGCTTTTATAACGTGGGCTAGGGATAAGAAGGGATTTTTGAAAACTCCACCCCTAAGGGGGTAAAGTAGGGGTGCAAAGTTTGTATGGGAGAACCTTTTGTTTTTGAACTAGCAACTTAAAACTTAGTAGAAAGATTAGTTATTAAAATTAAAATAAAGTACTTTCAGCGTTTTTAAAAATTCCACCCCTAAGGGGCTAAAAAAGGGTTGCAAAGTTTGTATGAGGGAAACTCTTTTTTGAGATAGAAAGCTTGTAAAAAGATTACTTATTAAAATACAAATAAAGTACTTTCAGCGTTTTGGAAAATTCTGCCCCTAACGGGGTTAAAAAAGGGTGCAAATTTTGTATGGGGGAAACTTTATAATTCTTAGCAAGAAACTTAAAACTTTGTAGAAATATTACTTATTAGAGGACAAACAAAGTACTTTCAGTGTTTTGGAAAATTCCACCCCTAAGAGGGTTAAAAAGGTTGCAAAGTTTATATGGGGGACACTCTTTTTTGAGATATAAGCTTAAAACTTTGTAGAAAGATTACTTATTGAAATACAAAAAAAGCACATACAGCGCTTTAGTCAATTCCACCCCTAAGGGGGTTATTAAAAGTGGGTGCAACATTTGTATGGAGGAAACATTTTTTTAGCCGACTTACAATTTTGTAGAATGCTTTTCATTAAAATAATTACTTTTAGCATTTTAGAAACTTCGACCCTTAGGGGTTTATAAGAGGGTACAACGTTTGTATGGAGAAAATATTTTTTTTAGCGAGGGACTTATAACTTTGTTGAAACATTACTTATTACAATACAAATAAAGCATTTTCAGCGTTTTGGAAAATTCCATCCCTTAAGGGGTTAAAAAGGGGTGCAAGGTTCGTATGGCAAACACTTTTTTTGAGCTAGAGACTTGATAGTTTGTAGAAAATACACTTATTTAATACAATAAAAAAACTTAGTGTTTTCTTTTCAATTTTTCTCCGAAAAGCGTTATAATAGGGGGTTCAAAGTTTGTATGCAGAGTAAGAAAATGTTAAAGTAGGAGATTTGTAACTTCGATTTTAGCCTGTTTGTTAAAAGACTACAAAACTCATTTCAGCGTTTTTAGGGTTCCGTACTCAAAGGGTAAAACGGGACCCTATTACTAAGACTCCGCTGTCCGTCTGTCTGTCTGTCACCAGGCTGTATCTCACTGATACCGTGATAGTTCCAGTTGAAATTTTCACAGATGATGTATTTCTGTTGCCGCTATAACAACAAATACTAAAACCAGAATAAAATAAATATTTTTATATAGATAATGGTACAGAACCCTTCGTGCG
The DNA here is from genome assembly GCA_963854355.1 of Epinotia brunnichana. Classification (NCBI taxonomy): domain Eukaryota; kingdom Metazoa; phylum Arthropoda; class Insecta; order Lepidoptera; family Tortricidae; genus Epinotia; species Epinotia brunnichana. The sequence goes on along the minus strand of OY977936.1, from coordinate 18,621,184 downwards.
CGAGTCCGACTCGCACTTGGCCGGTTTTTTGAAATTCATCCCCTAAAGGGGAGATTAAAAGTTTGTATAGAGAGCAAGACATTTTAAAGTAAGAAAATTGTAACTAGATACCTATTCTTTGGCTGATGTCATTCATTCCTGCACCGTAAACCCCGGGGTATGGTTATCACCAAAAACACTGGCATAAAACTATAGCCACTCTCTTATTAGATTAATATGTTGCTTGCGACCTTATTTTAAAGCATATACGATTGATCGCAACAGTGTCGTGAATTCAGGAACAACGGCCTGTTAACAGGCAGCTTGATTTGTAATAGTCAAGAGATAAGTTCCTTCATATTCAAGCAAGAGGTCCTGGGTTCGAATCCCGGTAAGGGCATTTATTTAAGTGATGAGCATTGAGCACGAATATTTGTTCCTGAGTCATGGATGTTTTCTATGTATTTAAGTATTTATTTCTCTATATAAGTATCTATATCGTCGTCTAGTACCCATAGTACAAGCTTTGCTTAGTTTGGGACTAGGTTGATTTGTGTAAGATTGTCCGCAAATATTTATTTATTATTTATTTATTATATTTATTGTAGACTAGCGACCCGCCCCAGCTTCGCACGGGTGCAATGCAGATACTAAATTAATGAATTATACACAAAAACCTTCCTCTTGAATCACTCCATCTACTAAAAAAACCCGCATCAAAATCCGTTGCGTAGTTTTAAAGATCTAAACATACATAGGGACAGACAGACAGCGGGGAGCGACTTTGTTTTATACTATTACGGTTTCAGACTGTTTATTACTATGAGGGTTCAAATGGGGTTCTAAGTTTGTATATATAGAGAGCAAGACATTTTGAAAGTAAGAGATTTGTAACTTCGGTTTTAGACTGTTTACTAAAAGACTGCATAACTAATTTCAATATTTTTAAGAATTAATGCCTTAAACAAACATTTAGACGATAACATGTTCTACGCGGAGGAAGTCGCGGGCAGCAGCTAGTACTAATATACTCAAGTGATTTGAATTTGTAAAACCTTCTATATACATTCGACTTATATGTCTAACGGTTGGGGTTACCCGCTACCATAAAAGCTGAGAATAAACGAAGCGATAAATCAAAGCACAATTCCACAAGCAGTGTTGCCACTTGGCAACCATAAAACGTAATTGAATAATACTGGCCACACGAATGGCCGCGAATGGAGGCTGCAATAAAAATTAAGAAGAAATATTCCGCATAGGTACCGACAAAGGTGTTTTATTATGGCAATGTTGCGCATTGTTATGTTTACGATTTCGATTTTGAAACGCTTTAGCGGCAAAAGAATAAGTGGGTATCTGCTACACATTTAAATATCGACAAAACCGTTACGTCTTTTTTTACGGTTATAGTTGCGTAAGTTGCGTAAAACGTGTCCAATTAGCCAACCACTTAGTAGATAGATGAGCTAATCTAACAATCTAGTGAGTTCAGTCGTCATGAATAATTGTACCATCTGAGAAATTAGCAGATTTCCATTAAGATGGGACGTTACAATACTTATTACACACCCTAAAATTTGCAACGTATGTTCGTAACACGTACGCGTTCTCCAAATAAAACCGTTGCCATTTGCAGATAGTATTAATTTCTCCCGTGCTTGTATATTTGCTCAATCTTTAAAGTAAAAGTGTATCTGAAGAGGATATTTAAAAGTCAATGATCATACATCATCGTGCGTCCTTGAGACAAGACCGTGTGTCTCAAGTGCTGATAATGGCCGTGTCAAATTGATGGGCAGGTGATGTAATCCTGGCCATATTTGGTCATAATAATTTGTTTGCTTTGCGAGTGAAAAAGCGCCGAAACCTGTGATTTTGTAGCAATCTTAAGTACCTATTCCAGATATATGTGTTGTAATTATGATGGTAATTTCGCTGCGTTACAATTAACCGGGTAAGCAAATTCAGTTCTTACACATTGGACGTAAAATCTGCATTCACCGTAAAGAAACGGAATTGAGTGTTTTCGGCTTTCAGAATTTCAATGAGCACACAGGTCGGCTGATTGTTGTGACTTTCTTAACTCTGGGTCCATCTACCAAGCTTTAGACGAAGATTCGTGGTGGGATCTAACTTAAAACAACAAAATAATAAATGGTCGCAAAAGGCTTAGAATCATTTATTATTAAACGAGCAAGATTTGTATATATATATTTGCAATCATGTTGTTCTCGAAAACGGCTCTAACGATTTCAATGAGGGGATATAGCGGTTTACGGGGAGAACAATTGATCTAGCTGGGTTTGATCTCTGGGAAAAATCGTTATCTCCGTATTTTCTCTTTTTTCGCCCCGGACAGAGCTCGGTCGCCCAGGGACTTATTATTAACAAGCACACAGATTTGCTTCTGCATTGAATAATTTCAGACTATCAGAACTTGAATCCTAAGAGTTATTACCGCTGTCTGCCGTCCAAAAACCAAGATAAATTTACATTCCACCTCCACAATGAATGTTGTCAAATTGACAATCAACATAAGCTTTGTGCTGACATTTTTGACACTTGAACCCATCGTATTTCGTAATCACTGCGTTCATGTATCAATTATCTACTGTCAGTATATATTTGAGTGTATCTGTTAAGAGTGACGTAACATGAGGCTAAGAGTTGTGTGAGAAACTTTACATTTTTGTACGAAATTACACTGGCCTGCAAAATAAGGTATAACCGTTTTAGTTATCGTCACGTTTATCAGTGTTATACCTACCTTCTTTTGCAGGCCAGTGTATTTGATGACAGTGTCAGTGTTTATTTGCAAACCATATAAGAAATAACCTATCAGATCTATTGATTTCTCAAATTTACGTAATTCGTCCATTCTTATTGATTAGTTATTTATGATATTTCATAGGAAGGAAGGTTATCCCCAGAATTTAAGCCCACTTAGGCACATTACTTAAATCCCTTTTAGTTTAGTCCTTCATAAACAGGTTGATAAAGTTGAGCATAAGTGTAGGTATTCATATTTATGAACTTATTATTAACACACAGATAGGTACATTTATCATCGTTCCTCAAACTGTGCTCATTTTGGCATCTACAAGCTTCAGTTAACATGACAGGTATCCAACCCATCGTACACTAATCACAGAAACAAAAATTAACATAAAACGAAAATGTATTGTTGCTCGTAGTTACGGTGTCATCGTCCCAAATACCGCGCGCCTCGGTGCTACAACAGTGCTTCGTTGTGCTTTGAGGAAGCATGTTTTTCGAAGATATAGGTCAATACGGGGTATAGTGATGAGAGCAGTCGATAGAATGCAATTATATTGGAGCATCGTACACTGGACGACGAGAAAACCATGCGCTGAATGCATCGCGCCACAACAAGCCAAGCAAAAGCATTGGCAAGCCATTTGCCTCCCCCGACAGTAACATAGCGGTCACGATCCTCCACATTCAGGGACCGGCTGAATGAATGAACGAATCGTACATAAGAGCCAATTGTCGAATATCTGACGTTCAAATTGTATCGGAAAGTGTGAAGACGCGACCAAAATTTGTGAAGACCATGTGCCGTTCGTTACCAACGCTAATTTGATAAGGAGTTCCGTCGATAAGTCCATACCTGTAAACAAAAAGAAAAAGATTGCTTGTATTTTTATTTGATTTAGATACAGCAGTACCTATACATTATTACATTACGTCTGTGAACTATTAAAATAAATACAAACGTGAATGCAATATTTCATTCATCTGCCACCTATTTCTAAAGTTACCGCACACACTACACGAAACAACAATGAATAAAAATGTAGGTTCAAATTCATACAGGATTATAAATATTATAATACTATAGTCTCTACAATATAAAACTTTGGTAAAATTAATCAAACTTAAATTTCTCTCAATTTTTGCGTAAGGATTTTCAAAAACTATCGATATCAACGCCCGCATTCCTAAACAGTTGCATCACGGTAAGCGTCGGCTAAGATTCGTTCGGTTACGCTTTAACTAATTTTACTTTATTTTCGCTTTTGTTCGAGCAATGAAGCGTAGCGACCGGAAAAATATTGATTGAGGACACGAGGCCATTTCCTTTATACCACCAGCTGGCTGATGGTTGGTAGGCTCTTTACTGTCTGAAACTTTTGCTTGTTATCTTCAGAGTTGTATTTCAATTTCATTGTACTTTCTAGCTATTATCCATTATTGGCCTACCTTTACAAAATACACCCTATGAACATCGACTGTTTCGCGAGGTACACGAACCCTATTCACCTTCAGTATTTCAATACCTATCCAGAATCGTTAGACCAGGGTAATAGTAAGTACATTATTGCAGAGGCCGGGAAATTGCAATTCGTGGATGAGTTGATTTCGCTTCGCTTTATCCGACAATAGAGACGAATCCATGAATTGCCATTCCCGCCGAGGCAGATATAGTGCTTTTCTCCAAAAATGCGAGGAAATCAAATGATATTTTCAATAATCTTAAAACAGCGAGTATGTCAATAACCTATCAAATTCCCACCCAACTTATTTTTTTTAAAGTATGTACTTATACTTACACGGCATATGACTCGTAGTGCCAGTTTCATACTTAAAATAATTAAAAACATTAAAAAACGATCATAATTTTAAATGTTCACTTATTAAAGATTAAAAGGGATATAAATCTAAACGCATTTTAGCTCGTTATGAATTTTATATCGATAAATATTTGTATTTGGTTGTTTCAAACTATTTGAGACATTTCTAAAAACGTCACTTCGATCACTTACAAAAGTAAGAGTTTACTTTAGTAGTAGGTAAGACAAAACACTGCCAACAGCCAAATGCTCGTATGTTGTTAGAATGAAAGGAATCCTCTAATAGAATAGGAGTTGTCTTTTTCCAACTATTGCAAGTTGTTGTAGTGTGCTTAAAGTTTTCCCGAGTTTTCTTTTTTTTTAATTGTCCTAGACAAAACTCTTACTTTTGTAAGTGATCGAAGTGACGTTTTTAGAAATGTCTCAAATAGTTTGAAACGAACAAATACAAATATTTATCGATGTATGATTAAAAGGTAAAAGAGTAAATATACAGTAATGGAATTTCGTACAGTTTACTGGCCGATGAAATTGTACAATAATGATTATTAACTTTTTAAATTTGCGCTCGGCAGTAACGAGGAACTTCACGGACTATTTTTGCGGGTTTTTTTAAGGCGGACATTTCCGAGCATATTGGAGAAAAGATTATTTAGATGCTTCGTTAACGCCGATACAAGTATAAAAATGTGAACGGGAGAATCAACTATTTCTTGTTGTTATTCTGTCCCGTAAGCCAGGAGACAAAATTACACAGTTTCTTAGAAAAAATAAAACCACTAAAATCACAGTTTTAAAAAGAGTCCTAGGAGATAACCGCGGTAACTAGCGAAAGAAGAACCTTAATTGGCCCAAACGTATAGGTACGTATTTCAGCATTTTTCAACCCCAATGATAACCTGGTGATAACCTGCGGCTCAGAGTGGGTTAGAGGGATATCTACGAGTATCTATTGCTCGTGCTAAGTGTGCTCGAGCATCTATCCAAACTTGATCAACCAATTGATCAAAAGCTTAATGACACCATCAATACGGAACCAATTTTATAAATTAAACACTACGCTTGACCGATTCGGATAAGGTTAATTCGTTTGACGGATGAGTGTTCCGTTTCAACTTAATGGTACAAACTTAGTAATTCAGTTCATCTAAACTCAGCCGCCCCCGATAAGTACAAATTCCAGCGTTTTCCACAGGCAGACGTAACTTTGTATTTTTTAAAAGGGACTTTCTGTTTCTGTTTTGAATTTCCTGTGGAACATGTGTACCAAATCATACGAAGTGACCTATTTTGCATGACTTACGCTGGAGTAGTGTAGGTATCTTGATTTCCGCGGTTTAAATTGGTTCTTTGACTCGAGATACGAAGCTGATTGGTACCTATGTTTTGTTCCACCTGAATACCTACACATTGTCCGCCTGTTTAACAGTCATACAATATTATACTAACGCCTGTAGGTTAAGGACTACGGCATTAAAAATATATAAAATGACAATAACTATCACTCAACGTTTAATGTGGTTCGACCTTTGTAACAGCATTGTTGTGCCGATTACAAAAGGATAGATAAAATTGTAACTGTGTAATGTACATATTTTGCCAAGTAATAGCAGAAGTTTAAATATTTGTATATATTGTACTTGCTCGTTATGTGAATGTCGTATAAACATATGAATTCCGAGGGTTCAAGAGTCTTTGTAGAATTGTTCGTTAGAATTCCTAGCACAGTTACGTTCATAAATAGTTTATACGTTTGGGACCTTATGTCTGGGGAATAAAACGTAAAATTGTATAGGTACATATTTTTAAAGCTAGCTCAATGACGTAGTGTCACGGCCTGGTGCTCTAGACCTTACCAACGCCAACTGTACCAACATAACAGTTTGACGTCGTATTGTCGGCTATTGTTTAACTATGTATGTTCATGTCTCGTTTGATAATTTCGATGATTCATCTTCCCATAATTATGGTATATCTATTAAATATATCGTCTCATCGCCATAACAGAAGCATTATTGAGTATTATGGGGCTAGTTCGATTTTGTAGGATTGTCCCCTAATACTTATGTAACTGGCGGTTTCGCCCGCACGAGTTACTTAGATACACCTGACTCTAGTACAACCATAGCATAGCCGGAGTCATTTACCGGTCCAGAAACTAGAATACAGGAGCCCAATTCGAAATTCAAAATGTGAAACGGATATGTTGCTATGGGGGTGTGCAGTGCCAGTGCACGACGCACCACCCCCAGTCGATGGCGTGCGAGACTTGCGCTGCTGCTGCTGTACCTGCCCTACGCGGGCTACGCGTCGTACCGCGCTTTGCCGCGCTATAGGGCGGTTGTACCGGGTCGACGGAGTGACCTGCGAAAGACCTAGAGCGTGACCTCCGCGACTCGACAGGCACCTGACAAGGGGTACCTTGGAATACACGGTAGTGGATGAACCATCCGATCGTGCTCCAGAGATAGCCTAATACGCTTCGACAGCGTCAACAACACTTTTAGGAGTGTCAATCCCAATCTGAACTCATGATGGGTGATGTAATGACGAATAAAAAAACAAACTGAATACGATGAAAATAATAGTACATTGTTTAACAAGGGGCGTATGAGAAATATTGCAAACGAGAGTCTATCAGGAGCCCGATGCCGTAAGGCGGAGGGCTTTTGATGACTCGAGTTTGCAATATTCTTACGCCCGTGTTATACACAATGTTTTTCATCACATCTGCGAGGAAATAAATAACCACAAAAGACAGAAAAACCTATGTTTTATACAAGCGCATCAATCAAATGTTGACGAAATTGACAACTTCACTTCTAGATCAGTGCGAGTGGAAGGCGGAGCTTCAATATTTCAACCAATCACAGAGCATGGATCATGTGGTTCGTGCAGGGCGGGGCCTGCTCGATTTTATTTTCCAACCAATCACAGAGCAGAATTCTTGCCGTGCAGATTTGCTTAACTAATCAGATCACATACAAGCTCATTACTCCCTTGGGACCATTATTTCCCGCGGGAACAATTAAGGCTATTGTCCTTCTGTATACAGGCAAGGAATAACGCCATTTATGAGCAAGTGTGATGAAAAATATATTTAATTTACACTGTTATTTACTTTACAAAAAGCTATCACTTCCCTATCATATCACATCCCTAAAACACTTTCCTAATGAGTTTACTTACTATGACTTCTTATCGGAGGAGTCAGCGAACACAAATTGACATGGGATGTGAGCCGCTTAATATAAACCAAATTGGCGACTCCATTAGTGGGGTGTTGGCTCAGGTCAGTTTCATATTGATTAGAACAATTAGAATAATTCTCATTTTCTCGATATCTAAGGCCGCACCCATTTTCAACCGACGAAAAAAACGGAGTTTTTTTTTTATGCATGACACCGCATAACTTTTTACAGAGTAGTTCGATTTTGATAATTCTTTTTTTATTGGAAAGGGTATATATAACCCGTATATAACCTGAAGTTGGTCCCATATAAATTTGGAAAAAAAAACCAACCCTAAAGGTACGAAAATAGGGGATGATTGATTTTTCGTCGGTTAAAACTTTGTTTTCAAAGTAAATTATCACTATGAAAAACTGACTTTTTAACAAAATACTACTTTGAGGCTATACATTTCAACATTCGTTATAATTTTCTTAATCGTTCTTTCTACTTTTTATCTCTGAATACTATGTATTTCTATGTATATAAATAAAATGCGTCCTGTAAGTACATAAGGATCGCTTCGTTCAACAAGCTCATTAGTGCGTTCTCGCTTATTTTACCTATGTGGGTTAAAAAAAATTGTAATATGAGACGGATCAAGCACAGTATCTTATTCGCCTTCCTAAACCCAAAACCTAAGTGAGGAAACTGTTTATATTTTTCAAAAATAATAGACGCAGCTGAAAAGTCTGCTACTTTTTTTCTGGTGCTAAGGAAGGTAATTCCTATCACCAAAAAAAAATATCAGGCACTTCTAAAATGTTCATTCACAATTGCAGCCCAGAATTCTACACCGGAGTTGACGACGCAACGGAACCACGCTGCTTCGTCGACTAAATAATATGTTAGCCTTTCAGGTATTTGTAACTATGGGCCTAAGATGCCTGAAATAGATGGTTTATTGTGGAATAACAGTTGCTTACTTTTATATTTCTAGTGGCCACACTCCTAATATATCTAGACCCCGCGATTGTAACAACTATATGCTATAAATGAAATACAAATATAATCAGTTTATTGCAGACAATAGTCCATAGTACACAGAAAAAAAAAACAATAATAATAATTAAAAATAAAACTTGCATCATAACCCGCGCACAAAGCTACGTCAGCTATTTTCTGTTCCCATCGCGATGGTCGGCAGACCAGTACCGGTAGATAGGGCTACATAGGTTTTCCAAAATGGTCTTCAAAATATTTACGGTTGCCGGAGTTCCTCAACCTACTCCAGAAAGCTGCAATACGGCTTCTGATGATGGCGAAAAAGTCGGGAACCCCGCTTCCGCAAACATGCTCGACGCACTGCAAAACCTGGGCTGCTTCAGTAGGATGCGGAAAGCGTGATTGTATTGTATAGTACCCGCAATTTTTAGTAAGCTTTCCTACTAAAATTAACCCAGAGTTGGCACTACAAACACTGGCAAAATGCTCTGAACAGCTATATGTATAGTTCGCCTTTTGGGCGTTAAGTTCTTCTTTTGTGCAATAAAGATTAAATTAATAAATAAATATGCGTGATCGGAGTTAACAATTTACTGGTCAGACACCTAAATAAAACAACAAACAGTCGTGATAATAAAATACCGATGCCTAACTGTAAGCATCACCATTCATACATCATCGCTTATTTGCATAGATGATGGCGACCTTGACAAAAAATGCAAAAACTTCGGCATGTTTATAACTTTGAGGAATTCTTATACCTGTTTGTAAAGGCATGTTTACATTTGTAGAATCAACGTTAGGCTAAAACCCTCAAACGCGAATGTAATTTCATGCAGATAAGACAAAAATTTTATAGAAAAGAACCATAGCAAGTTGAAGGATTGTTTGCTATGAATTTATTGTGAAAATTAAATGTTTCTACATCATTATTTGCTAAGTTTGGCAAACCACTTTTATTAAAGGAAAAGATAAATGATAATATTCGCGTTAACTACATAATTACCAATAAGTAACTCTATTGCACAAATAATCATACTAGGTTCTTTGCTGACCTATTTCCAGCTCAACTGTACTCTGAAGATTGTGCAGAATATTTATAATATTAAAAGTTACGACTCTAGTGTAAACTGGACTTAACTGCCGTTAAGCGAATAAAATATCCGAAAATTCAAATTTAGAATTTGTTTCGGAGAATATTCCGCACGACCCTTGTTTCGTTTTGACGGAAGTTTTTGTTTTGAAATGTTCGAGTTTAAAATTATTCACGGCTCTTTAGGATTTTGGGAAGTCAGGTTATTATTATGTGACAATTGTTATTATTATTTAAATAAAGACTAAGATAGAAGAATAGAAGAAGATTGCGTTTACAAAACCTAACCTAATAACCTTAAGACATGTAGGCACTTAAAGTTTATTTGTATCGTACAGTCGCCATCACATACATAGGTACACTATAGGTGTTCAAAAATATCGGCACATGCACCCTAATGCCTTGAAAATACAGGTGTGTTCCGATGTTTGTGACGTGCTTGTTTGCTCCGATGTTATGTGATGGCGACTGTACTAGCTGCCCGCAGGCAAACTCGCGGGATAAAAAGGTAGCCTATAACTATCCACAAAGTCCATTCTAAACGCAGGTAATAGAATATTTTGAAATCGGATAATCGGTTCCGGAGATTACCCAAAACATACGTAAAGCAACAATCTCACAGACACTTCGTCTGTATAATATTAGTTAGTAGGTATAGATATATACCTAACAGTCATTTATAAATATATACTACCATTATAAAAATGTCACAAATTCCAATTTTTATGTTTGTTTTCATCACACTTGCTCATAAATGGTGTTATTCTATGCCTGTATACGGAAGGACAATGGTCTAAATTGTTCCCGCGGGAAATAATGGTCCCAAGGGAGTAATGAGCTTGTTCTTGACGGCCGCGTACGACAAGAATTCTGGCTCTGTGATTGGTAATCGAGCAAGCCATGCCCTGCAAGAACCACATGCTCCATGCTCTGTGATTGGTTGAAATATTGAAACTAAATACTACGCCCCCCACTCGCACTGATTTGGAAGTGAAGTTGTCAATTTCGTCAACATTTGATTGGTGCGCTTGTATAAAACATAGATTTTTCTGTCTTTTGTAGTTATTTATTTCCTCGCAAATGTGATGAAAAACATTGTGTATAACACGGGCGTAAAAAACTCGAGTCATCAAAAGCCCTCCGCCTCACGGCGTCGGGCTTCTGGTAGACTCTCGTTTGCAATATTCCTCATACGCCCCTTGTTAAACAATGTACTATTACAGCCGGAGAATAAAAACGCGTAATGAACTGAATATTCATTAGTTTCATTACACAGGAGGTTATCTATCAATCTAATGACTATAAATTAACTTTTTGCGATTATTAATAATATCGCGAGTTTCAGCTCGATAATAAACCTTGAATAAATTATTCCCTGTTGTATTTATACTTCTTTGCATACTTATTACAATAAAATTAAAGTTAGTACGAATTAAAACCGAGCCGGACGTCTCAGAGCAAAGAGTTGGTCTGACTGAGGCAGACGTAAAAGTATTTTGGTAAAGGTTATTGATAGTAAAAAAAAATTTTGGTTTATGTCCCTTCAACAAAGTATTAAATACTTGCCTTGAAATGGGCAACAGTGTAGATCGAGCATTTTGTAGAAATAATAATAGTCATCGAATCGATTATAAGTATTATAACTCTTAATAAGAAGTATCCTAATTTGTTTCTACGACCAGCTATTATATATATAACGATAGAGCTAGCCTATTCATAAACAGCTCGAACGCAAACCCCACTCGATTCGTAAATTCTATTCCAATTTCCACACTTTCGCCACCACGATATCAATAGACAACGTATAGCCACAATACATACTGAAGCCAATCATCAAACGTACATATTTCCCAGGGGAAATGTCTCTTTACGCTACGCGTTATGATATGAATGATGCTGGCATTGAGTTAGAATATAGTTTATGAGCTCAAATGTCAATTGGGTTACGTATTTGGGTCGCCTGACGACGTATGTACCCGCCCAGCCGAGCCAAAAAGTTATATATGAGTACGAATTCCTTTGTCGCTTACGGCTTTTTGAATTTGGAGTATTGGAGGTGTTAGTGACACGTTTGTTGATTGAATTGTTTGGAATTTAATGGTCTGAATTCACGTGACTTGGCGAGGGCTTCTAATTGCCCTGGTATATTCGTTACACAAGGTAGGTAGGAAAGTACCTATATATGTTTTATGTCTCCCCAGAAATCCTAAAACATAATTGATTTGTAAGGGAATATGTAAATCCGAGTATAGACTTCTAGTTATCCCAAAAGGAACTAGTAACATACAATAAATTATAATAGTTATTATACATGCACATAATAATATGAATAATCCCAACTTTTGTCAATTACTTTCACTAGGGTAAAAAGAAAACCTTAAAACGTATAATCATGGGAACTGGCTGGAAATCTGAATTTAAGCACAAATAAAAATCATAAAGTAAAGGGGCAAATGCAAAATTTATTGACGATACGATGGCCTCTTGACCGCTGGCCGAAATGAAATGTACCGAATTTTATTTTTCTTTAACAAAAAGTGTGCGACCCAAAACGAGTATTTATAAATACTTTCGCATGTACAACTTTATCACGAACATCAACTAGCCCTATGCTAACATGACCTATAGAAGCGACCCTGTTTGCTAGCGGTGTAGGGGTCCCGGCGGGTTCGAATAAACTTTTCCATAGGAAAGGATTTGGAAGCTTTAAATTAGGAATTAGGTAGGTGCGGCAAAAGTGCTACAGTTAATATAGACTTGACGGGGTTAAAATTCTGGAGCAAGAACAAGATCCTCCTTTTTATTTACTTATGACGTTCTCTGATACATTCCAGTCCCACGAACGAGAACGAATAGGCTATAGTAGCACCTCAAATTAATTGAATTACCCTAACTCTCCCCGTGATATGCAATCACTAAGGCCTGTTTCTCACGGGGCGACTGACAAGCGAGTAGCGACGCGACTGCAATGCAATTCATGGTCGCATACTGGTATGCTACTCGTTTCAAGTCGTTTCCGCACACTGTGCAACGCAACTGAGACGATTTTTTATCATTTGCAGTACGGCTCTCCGCTCAATTGGTGCGGAAATGTCGAGTGACAGTAGCGAGGAAGACAATGTTCTTCTCTATGTATTATATACTTAGAAATAAACAGAAATGTAAAAGAAGATTCTGGGTGCATCCGTACATTGAAAAAAATATACAACGTGTCCCAAAACTCAACGATAAGCCGGCACCAGAGGATGGAGCTACTTATGATTAGTCGAGAAAAAATAAGGAAAAAAAAATGAATTGTTAGAAGACGTGCCTTTACGTGATTTACAAAACATGTGGTTTCAAAATGATGGTTGCCCAGCTCACTATGCCCGTGCAGTGCGAGAATACTTAAACCAAGAGTATCCAGGGCGTTGGATCGGGCGACTTGGTCCTATCTTGTGGCCACCCCGTTCGCCCGACCTGAACCCCCTGGACTTCTTCTACTGGGGCTGTCTTAAAGACAAAGTCTACTCAAAACCCATAGCAACATTGGACGAGCTTCGCCAAAAAATCACACAAGCTGCGGATCATATCAATGGTAGAAGATATGCACGACGGATAAAACGATCATTTCTAAGGCGATGTCATGTCTGTATTAATGCCGGTGGCAGGCAATTTGAACATTTACTGTAGTATTAATAATGTAGTAAATGAATTTAAAAAAATTAAAAAAAATTGTACCATTTCTTTGCATTTATTCAACATTTTTCAACAACAAAAATCCTTTTTTGGGTACAGTAAAAGTGATTACCGCCAACATTAAATAATGTCGATTCTTGTTTAAAAATTCGTTGTTTTTTTTTGTGACTAGGTTTCCTAAAGTATTATACCATTTTGGAATTTTGGTTAGTTGCGTCAACTTTTGAAAATAATTGCCATTGTGGTGTCAATACAATTTTTTTACACCATGATGATTGAAAGTGGACTGTAAGAAAAAATCTTTCAAAATTGTAGGGACAAAATCGATTTTGATTATTTTTTGTGTAAAAACTACATGTATTATGGTATTTTTAAGAACTGTGTTAGATAGCAGGGCTACTTAAGTTTCCAAAAACAAAAAAAAAACAGTAATATTTGAATATTTGTAGACATGGTCGTTAAAAATACCATTAGGGATGTCGATTTTCGATGAATTTCATTTTTTTTCTGTAATTTCTAAAATAATTGAGATATATTTTTTTCCTTATTTTTTCTCGACTAATCATAAGTAGCTCCATCCTCTGGTGCCGGCTTATCGTTGAGTTTTGGGACACGTTGTATAATAATAATAATTTATAAATAATATAGTCTGGCAGCTTATAATTAATAAATAATAATAAATAATAAATAAATATTTGCGGACAATCTTACACAAATCAACCTAGTCCCAAACTAAGCAAAGCTTGTACTATGGGTACTAGACGACGATATAGATACTTATATAGAGAAATAAATACTTAAATACATAGAAAACATCCATGACTCAGGAACAAATATTCGTGCTCATCACACAAATAAATGCCCTTACCGGGATTCGAACCCAGGACCTCTTGCTTCGTAGGTAGGGTCACTACCAACTAGGCTAAAGCGGTCGTCAAATTATACAAACATGGATAATTTTCCACCTCCTGGACAAATCGAATGTTAAATCTTTGATCCGCGGCCATTTTTGAATGCAATGCGTGCGACTCGAGTAGCGTGCGACCGGCAAGACAGTAGCGTGCGACTGGTAGCAAACGCGTCGTAGACGCGTCTCTTCGTGTGCGGAACGAAGTGAATTTGTATGCATACTCGCGAGCGACGCGTAGCATACGCGTATGAGACGCAAGTCGCTTGAGAGCAGCAGCGGAGGGCCTAATGCATTGTCACTATATCCAGAGACGCATGCTCTCGCGCAGATCCCACATTATTTCCCTGTCAGCGCCCAAATTAACCATTGATGTTGGCAGTTGGCAATTTATACCGCTGTCGCCGACACTTTCCGGCTACATTAAACGTACATATCATTAAAGATGTTACATAACAAATTACTCAATGCTTTGGGAAAATAATCTGTTGGTTATTGGTGTGGTAAAGCGGTGATGACACCAAAAGAAAAAGTATTGTACATACGCCGACAAAAATATTTTTACGCTATTGCATCTTCATTGTATTTGCGTGAAAATTGTATATTTATGTTAAAGTTGGCTGCACATATTCTATGACAAACATTTTTGGATAAGTCATACGCAGAACCTAAAATCATTTATTTATTTATATCTTTAGTATCAAAAACCTTGCAGTCTATGAAATGAGCATTACATTACTAGGTATTATTTTTCTTACATTCCATGCACATATACCCTAGCTCGGTTTACGAACGAACACTTCTTTACTAGGTACTAAAAATATTATAATACTATCTTTTCTGCGTAAAATAATAAACAAGTACGTAGTAATAGCTTTTTTTATAATCGCTTGATCTAAAATTAGCTTGCCGCGGCGAATTAAAGTCACTCTTAGTAATTACGGTCGTAAAGGCAAGTGCTAAAACGTATATTAGATAAACCCGCAGTTGCTAAGGCCGTGTTGATTAAAGTCAGGGTTAGGCTCTATTTTAATCTCTATAAAACCGGTATTTGGTACGTTACCAAGGATCTGTTTTAACCATATACTTGGCAGCGTTTCTTTAATGCACACATTTTTGGTCACCTGTTTGCTTTAATTTTTTGGCTCTACTCGGCGCAACTGTGGCTAGAATCCAAGACTTCTTTAATGCCGCCATTTAAACAGACTTTAATTGAAGAAGGTTGTCAATTTAAATGTGGTAATCTGCAGTTTAAAAAGATTATCTATTAGTCTGTAGACCACTTAGGTCCCTCATATGGACACAGTCGGAGTTTCGCGTGACGTCGGTCGGGGCCAAGACGAGCCAAGCGAAGCGCAAGGGCACTACCTACCTTTTCTCGAAGCGCTTCGTCGTTTTTTTGGACCCTCATAACTTGGGTTTGGATTTATATCAGATAAACAAAATTCTCGGGATATCAATAGTGGACTTCTTAAACATATACCCTATTGATATCTAAAAAACGCCTATTTCGTCACTGACTTACTCACTCACTCACTCACGTTGATCATCAAAACCTTTAGGGTACTTCCTGAAGTCCTAGAAAGTTGAAATTTGGTATGTAAGCTACTATTACACAATCAATAAATAAATCTAAAAATTTGGAACTTTTACCCCCTAACCCCTTAAACTAGGGGATGGAATTCTGTATGAGACTTTCGCAAATTTTGATGCTAGGGGTCTGAAAATTGATATAGGGACTCCTTGTTAAGTATAATTAATTAAATATATATTTCAGGATTTTTTGTAAATCACCCCCCACTCTTCAAATTAGGGGATGGAAGTTTGTATGGGTTTTCCCATACACTTCTTTAGAAATTACCTTACAAAAAGTAATGAGATCCCACCAAAAACATTACATGTAAAGGGATTGCCAAGACTCCCTAGCTCATATAGCTTTCAGCGTTAAAAAGATATCAGATCATAAGTAGCGCCAAGCTTCCTACTCCACACGGCGTAACTCTACCACTACCAGCCACGCTCTACAAATTCTATAACCTGGCAAAAAAGTATAGACCCGTCGCTTATTAATATCATCATAAATTCATTCGGCGCGAGAGTCTATGCGGCGACCGGGATGTGCCCAGCAAAGCTATACTTTTTAGCCAAGATGATGTAGAACTTGTATAGCGTGGCTGGTAGTGGTAGAGTATAGAGACGCCGTGTGGTGTAGGAAGCTTGGCGCTACTTATAATCTGATATCTTTTTAACGTTGAAAGCTATAAGCAGCTATAGGGAGTCTTGGCAATAACTTTACATGTAATGTTTTTGGTGGGATACAATTTACTGTACATGATTTCTGCTGTATGGGATTCATATTACCTACATATTTACATCGCCCTATGTTTCTAGTTGTGTCCGGAGGCCAGCAGCCCTCGGCACTCCGTGGTGGCCAAAGCCCTTATTCATCGTAGGTACACATAAATTTTAATTATTTTGTGCATTGCAATTTAAAGCGAGAGACTTGAACATGAACATGAACATAGGTACCGCACCCAGCCAGGAAGCAAGCCTGACCCGGACGAGCCGGATATACCAGGGGGCACAAGTTTATTAGGAGTGACACGCTCTGGGATGGGAGGGGAAGACCGACCAGCCGCAACCAGTCGGCCACAATCAACCGGCTATGCAGCCTTTAGCCAATATTGGAAAAGAGGAGAGAAAGGATACTTCGTCGGGGGATGAGCGTTGGTGAAATGATGCACGTTGCTTCGTATAAAGTCTTCTCATGTTGAAGGTGTCCTTGGGGATCAGGTCCAGCTCGCTATTTCGAGATCATTCAACCTGTAGCCAATATTGGAAATGAGGAGAGGCTGGAGATGTTGTTAAAAGATGAGCGTTGGTGTACGTTGCTGTAAGCTCCTTCTTCTTGTGTTGGAGGTGGCTTTTCTAGGAGGCTGTTACGTCAGACTCGTTATTTCGGAATGATTCCTCCTCCTCTTCTGATTCGCTATCAGTCTCTTGCATCTCGTAAATACCGCGGGCAGCTTTATTGATTGTATCCTTGTCCGATGCCATGTTAGGCCATTCGTTGGGGCTAATGGGGTAGTACATCATCTCATTGCAATTTAAAGCGAGAGACTTGGCCTTAAATTACTAAATGGACTAAATCATGGAACAAAAATACAACACACAATCATATTTTGTGTAAAAACCGGCCAAGTGCTAGTTGGACTCGCGCACGAAGGGTTCCGTACCATTATCAGTAAAAATATTTATTTTATTCTGTTTGTAGTATTTGTTGTTATAGCGGCAACAGAAATACATCATCTGTGAAAATTTCAACTCTCTAGCTATCACGGTTCTTGAGAATACAGCCTGGTGACAGATTATCTATAAAAACGACAAAAAAATCACGTTTTTTGTATGGGAGCCCCCCTTAAAAATATATTTTATTGTGTTTTTAGTATTTGTTGTTATAGTGGCAGCAGAAATACATAATCTGTGAAAATTTCAACTCTCTAGCTATCACGGTTCTTGAGATACAGCCTGGTGACAGACAGACGGACGGACGGACGGACAGCGAAGTCTTAGTAATAGGGTCCCGTTTTACTCTTTGAGTACGGAACCCTAAAAAGTACTAAACCAAAGTGTGCACTCTTATGTTCATTTGTCTGTGATTGTTTATAAATGATTTTAAACTAAAAAAAATATAAATCAATTATTTTAAAAACTTTTAATTTACGGGATTGGATGTCTTAAGCGGTAAACGGTTTTATTCAACTCAATTTTACAGTATCCTAACACACATTTACTTAGCAGTGACATTAAAATAATATTTCCCATTAAACTATACTATACTATACTACGAACTTGTGAGTGGTGTTTTAGCTATTTACATTTTATTTCAACATGGCGCCACTGAGACGTATCTGAGCGCGCATTTGTAAGTTTTTAGATTGCACTAACGTACGTTCATACTGCACTTTATCAGTAACTTGCATGTAAATTTGTCAACGTAAGTAGTTTCTGCAATAATATTCTCTTACTTTGTAATAATACATATATTTACCTTGTATCTTTAACGTTTGCAATGGGTATTAAAATGGGATTCTGTTTATTTTGTTGCGTCGGTTAATTTTTAATGGCTACCATTTGAGCCTGGACTTTATTTCGGAAGAAAATTTTACAAGTAGGTACAGTCGCCATCACATACATAGGTACACTCTAGGTGTTCAAAAATATCGGCACATGCACTCTAATGCCTTGAAAATAGAGGTGTGCTCCGATGTTTGTGACGTGCTTGTTTGCCCCGATGTATGTGATGGCGACTGTACGATGAAAAAGCAAGAAATTAATATCTTTCAATTGCTTAGTTCTCATAAAGGATCGACTAAATGGTATGTGATTAGTATACCAACATAAAATAAAATTAGCATGGCATGTCATCTGTCATGTATTTATGGTCGTTGTTTGTGTTTTCCCCACGATGAATCGCTATACTTTGCAAAATTGACAAAACCCTCCCAAAAATCTGGACCCTATTTATTGTATTGTAGTGCTTACTGTTGTAAATAAATGAAATGCTTGTGTCTAACAAGATATAAGATGAACGGTCAAATATAATAAAACGCTCAAAGGTTAAGTTTGGAAAGGTTAAAGGTTGAGGAAACCTGAATGTATCCTTTCGGTAGCCTATATACCTAGGTGCTAGTCTGATATTTATAAGCCGGGCTACAGGATGTGATATCATAATGTTAGAAATTTTGCATTTAATTAATGATAAGTAGTTTTTTAATGTACTTACATGATATTTTTAATTTTATTTAGATGAGTACGCAACTGCACATATTAATATAGTTATGGAACGAATAGATTTCTAACTTTTGGACGGTAACGACGTTGAAATAAAGTCGAAAAGTGGCGAAATTTTTCATTTCTCGTCTATAGCATTAGGCCTACTAGGTTATTATGATTCAAGTAAATAATTTACAAAAAAATTTTTCAGTCTCCTTCACATTCATGCGTTAGACAAGCTTGACACATAAATAGAATATTATCGCGTTATAATATAAATACTAGTCGGAAAATATTCAATAAGCCAAACAAGTAATGCATAATACACCGCACCCACCCATACTGCGAACTGTCTCACTTTATTTTACCTGATACGATATTCCCACATCAATCTGTAGATGGCGTTAGCACAATGGCAGCCATTGATTTGAGTACTCGAACTGCGCGTGGGCACATCCTGTATCAGGCGCAGCGGACACTGGACGAAGTGTGCCATGGTCGTTTGACTAGCGGTGGTTGATGTGCTAAGGTGTTACATAAACCAAAGAATATTTTTGCTACGTAAAGAAACAACATTTTCGGTTCTCATTTATCATCTAGTCGATTAGTTCTTTTTAAAAAAATCGACTAGAAATCCACAGCGCTCACTCAATTGATCCTAAAATATCTTGCCTATGCTTATACATCGCCCCAGAGGGAATCATCTGCCTCCTCTACTTTTTTGTCATGAAAATTTAGAACATTTTCAGATATTTATCAGTTACATATCGGATAGGTATTATTTTTAGTATTAGCATACACCGTGTCTGGGGAATTGTCTGATATGTGGGTAACATTTACTCCGAATCCGAGACGAGGTATTATCAAAAGAAATATGTTTTCTACTTTTTTCTATGCTGCATGCAGAGCGAGTAAATAAATAACAAAAGTATAGGCAAGGTTACAAGTAAGTATACGCTGTGGCTCTATGAGTCATTCAGTTCTGCGCGCTCAAGCTAACATCGTAATTATGCGCTTGGGCAATTGATGCTGTTCTCTGTTTCGCCATGTTAACCAAAATGGACCTTAGTACGTAAGAGGCTCTAGTGTTTATACGTCCTTCTTAAAAATACGGTAGTATTGTGTTCACGAAATCGACAAGTTCGGTTAGGTTTATTGAGATGTGCTGCGTAGGATTGCGTTTGACTAACATAATCAATGTTTACGAGACAATGGTAATGATACAAAATGATTGATAATATTCATCGCGGGATTCTTAAATACATAAAGTGAAGTGGAAAGTTCATAGTGGAATTATACAGAAAAGGCCTTCTAGGATACTTCATACCTATACTTATACCGGAATTACGTGTAGCAGTGTGATTTCTATACCAGAGATACAAACAAAAGTATATGCACAGTTCGAATTTCTGTTTAGCTGATTATAAAACTGGTTTCTAGTAGGTACCTAAGCTTACATGATTAAAGCTAAGTATGGTATTTCAGGTTTCCACATTTTGCTAAGTATATTTTGACTAGAAGAAAGACTCAATCCGAAAGCAAATGAAGGGTCCACGGAAAGAACATGTCTAGTCACTTTTTTTTTCAAAATGAGATTTTAATGTCACGTACCTGTTCATGACACGACATGACATGTTTTTTCCGTGGACCCTTCAAATGTTTAAATTGTGCAGACAATAAATAACCTTAGAATAGATTTTAGTCAAACTTGTCCGAAATACACTAAATACAAATACTTTTCATACATCGTTATAAAAGGCAAAGTCCTGATACTCCTGATTGATCTATCACTTAGTTGCAAAACTACTGAACCTAGAAACTCGGGCCTACAATGGGCTTCTAGGCGCTTCATTATTAATTGTTAAAAACGCAAAAGCAGAATAGCAAATAATAATCCTTAAAATTGTATTTGGATCCCAGACAAAAACCACATTATTCTGCGAATTCGAGTCATATAAGAACAAACTTATGATAAGTTAATATATGCTTGTAACTAGTAATAATTAGAACAAGTAAAGGTTTACTAACAGACACGTACGAGTATGTAGCTGCCAGCTGGCGTCGGTATGTCGGCTCGCGACGAATACGGCTAAACACTTGTTTGTTTCTTAACTGTTAATGTTTACTTGTGTTACTGTGCTTGTGGAACTTCAGTGCGAGATTTCTCAATCGAATCGTTCAACTATTTAAACCGCAAGGCAAGGTCTACCAAGCTAATTAAGACCATAAGTGACGTAACTAAGTGAAGACGAAACTAAACATTTTGTTTTTAATTTGGAGTCGGTCGTACGTAATGTAGATGATTATAATTTTTATTATAGTGTATCGAAAGTTTTTGTTGATTAATAATTACATTATTCACTGCAAAACAAGATTACGAACAGTTATGTTCTTCAGAAATGGAAACAACTATTTGAACTGCACACTAAAGGCCGTATTCATAAACGTTCTACAAGCCTATTTTAACTAAAATGGCGTTAAAATTGGTTTGTCCGTATCTGGCACTTTGACATTTGTGTTTGTAAAACAGGGACAAAGCACATTTTATTTAGCAGACGCATTTTAAGTTTTATGAATAAAATTAAGAACATTCCAAAAATAGAAGAGGTAACAGATGTTGAGTATTCTTCAAATCAAAATGGAAAACATAAAATGTCTACTTTTCGAGATAAGCTAAAAAGCTTTTACATTTCAAGTCCTAGTTTCTTTTTAATTATGGTAAGAAAGTAATAATAATAAAAAACAATTATAATATTGTTGACGTTTTTTATACTTTATCGATTTTAATGAAATTGGTGACTAAATATGCTGGCTAAAAGATTAAGAGGACTTGTAATAATTTATCTATCATGAATTATTTTGAAATAACGCTTTGAAAACGTTTTTCATTTCCACATCGTAGAGAACGAAGAAGACAATATCCGCTTCCACGAAATAATTTCACAAAGGAAATCGCTACTTATTGCAGCCACAATATAACTAGCCACGGTAGTTTAACTTGCGTGTTATATTAAAGCTGCCTTCAAAAAGAAACACTATAATAGGTACCTAGTATGTTTTATAGTAATTTAAGTTATATTGACCGAGTCGTACTTATACTTAATTAAATCCCGGGAATCAAATACACTTCCCAGTGGGAAATGGGCATGAGATGGCGTAGTATGTTAAAATTGTGTTAGATCGTACTTAACCCTTTGAACGCCAAGAACGCCTAAAGGCGTCGCGCGTCGTGTATTGTCGTGCCCGAAGCGCCAAGAACGCATTTAAGAGTGTTATGACGTCCGCTGTCAAAACAACCTTCCGTCTTTCATCATCATTGGCCTTGTACATCTATGATAAGATGATTTAAACAGCGTCTATGTCAAGGTGGTGCGGCATTTACGCACATGACTCGTAAGGCCGATACGGGAGCGACAGGCCCGACCGCATAATTGACAAGTAAAAGTTGTGCAAGATGATATAGGGAGGACAGCAGCAAGCTGGTGTCTCTGTTCTCGTCGGAACGACAGAAGATCGAACCAAGCTTCATCATGCGCAACCATACCTTCGCCCAGGGTCTTCCTCCAGTGGTTTCGGTCCCCAGATTCCAGTTCCCATTTGGTTGGGTCAATCTTAAAGGACAACATGTCTCGTTTTGCGCTGTCCTTAAAACGAAGCATTGGTCGCCCTACTGGTCGTTTCGCATGGGCTATTTCGCTCAGGAGAGTTATACGTGGCAAACGAGAGGGCTCCATCCTTTGCACGTGCCCCAGCCAGCGAAGACGTCTTTGCTTCAAGATAGCAATAATGCTGGGTAAACGTGCGATGCTAAGCACCCTCTCGTTTGTAACTCGATCCTTCCATGAGATCCCTAGAATACGCCGAAGACATCGCATATGGAAGTTGTTCAATTTCCGCTCCTGTTTAGCATACGATGTCCAAGTTTCAGCACCGTACAAGAGTATGGACAAGATGCATGTCTGGTACACGATCATCTTCGTATTTACAGTTAGGTGTTTGTTATCCCATACCCTTGTACTGAGTTTCCCAAACATCGTGGATGCTTTGCCAATGCGGACGTTGATCTCTACGTCCAGTGAGAGGTTGTTTGACACGGTGGACCCAAGGTAGCAGAAATTTTCTACAACTTCCAGAGGCATATTATCTAACAGTATTGTTGGGTGTAGGTTCAGGCCTTGAGCCATTACAACGGTCTTCTTGGCGTTAATTGACATGGAAAATAGCTTACATGCTGCATTAAACTTGTCCACAACTCTCTGTAGCTCCTCCGGCGATGTTGCAACAAAAGCGGCATCATCGGCGAACAGCAAACTATCAACGTGAAAATCCTTACGATATTTTTGAGATTTTAAGAGTGTAATGTTGAAAAGTTTACCGTCAGCTCTGGTATGGAGGTGTAAGCCTTGAGTGGTATCGCCGAAAGCAACTTTTAGGAGTATGGAGAAGAATATGCCAAACAATGTGGGCGCCAATACGCAACCTTGCCGCACTCCTCTACACATTTGGAATGGGTTTGAGGTTTTACCGTTATGGACAACCGAGCCCTGCATGCCTAAATGGAAAAGTTTGATCAGGTTTAACAGCTTTGGCGGACAACCAATAATCTGCAGAATTGTGTAAAGTCCTTCCCTACTGACGGTATCGAAGGCTTTATTTAAGTCAACAAATGCCACCAGCAGGGGAGTTTTCTGTTCTCTGCACTTTTCCTGGAGTTGTCGCAAAGTGAAGATCATGTCGGTGGTGGAGCGCTGAGCACGAAAACCGCATTGAGACTCAGGATACACGCGATCTGCTAGTTTTTGTAGCTTAGCCAAGATGATACGGCCAAACAGCTTCCCGGCAATGCTCAACAAAGAGATTCCGCGGTATGAGTCACAATTGCCGCGGTCACCCTTTCCCTTATAAATTGTAACAATATTAGCATCGCGCATATCCTGAGGAATGTATTCCTCGTTCCAGCATTTTGCAAAGAAATTACAGAGGATAGGAGCCACACACTGCAATTTAACGATCTCAGCAAGTATACCATCACTACCGGGGCTCTTTCCCACTTTAAGTTGCCTCACCGCGGTATGGAAATCATCGATAGTTGGAATATTATCGAGTTCATTCCACACCGGGAATTTGGGGAGCGATTCTAGTGGCTCTGCCTGTATTCCGACGGGTTGGGAATATAGTTGCGTGTAGTGCTCTACCCAGCGCATTAGTTGGCGTTCTGAGTCTGTTATAACAGTGCCGTCTGCTTCTTTGAGAAGCGCTGTTTTTGTTGGAATGGGACCGAGAACTTTCTTTATACCTGAATACACTCCGGCAAAATTACCGGTAGATGCACTTGCTTGAATACTTTTACATAAATCAAGAAAGTACGTATTTGCACAGTAGCGGGCATTTCTTTGCAGATCGGATTTAGCTCTGACCAATTCTTCGCGTGTTCTATCACTAGGACTGAGGCGATTATGTAACGCTGCGTCTCTTTTGGCGTTAAGGAGTGGCTGAAGATGTTCTCTATTTTGTTGGAACCAGTCATATGTAGTTGACTTCTTATACCCAAAAGCCTCAGCTGCGGTATCAGTAAGAAGACATTTCAGCACATGCCATTCTTGACTGGCGCTCATATTCACGTCCCAGCCAGCTGTCTGTTCACCGATTAGATTTTTGTAGGATTCAACCATTTCGGTGCTTCTTGAAGTTGGAACATTTAACTTTTTCCGACCGGCATGTTGAGCAGAGTGAATCTTTTTGGCGGAAAAGGCGGCTGTAGTAACAACAAGCGAGTGATCGGTGTCACAGTCTGCGCTGTGAAATGTGCGTGTATGAAGTATGTCACGTAGGTCTTTTTTCCTGGTAAGGGTGACGTCTAGCTGGTGCCAGTGACCAGATCGAGGATGTTTCCACGACACTTTTCGCATGAATTTGCCCTTGAAGTAGGTGTTAGTGACACAGAGCAGATTTTGAGAACAGAACTCCAAAAGCCTCTGTCCGTTCTCGTTAATATTGCCAACACCGTGACAACCCATGCACTCTGGCCAAGATGATTGGGACTGCCCTACCCGTGCATTAAAGTCGCCTAAGATCAGAAGCCGGTCACCTTTACGAACTTTGCGCACAGTTTCAGTAAGTAGTTCGTAGAACTGATCTTTAGATTCGGGAGGAGATGTCAGAGTCGGGGCGTAAGCAGCTATCAAGGTAATAAAGCCGCTGGCAGTGTTAATTCGACATACCATGATGCGCTCCGATACTCCTGTTGGAGTCTCTGTGGCATGCAACAGGTTGTTTTTGATTGCAAATCCTACTCCGTGATGTCGAGGCTCGGTCACGTGTTTTCCCTTCCAGAAAAAAGTATAGTTGGACTCACGCAGGGAACCTTCATCCGGAAGCCTTGTTTCTTGTAAGGCAGCTATAGATATATTTAGCCTTGATAATTCTGCGTCAATAATTGCAGTTTTACGAAGATCTTGTTCGTAGTCTAAGCTCCCCTTGGTGTTTGGAAAGCCTGTCCTCATAGTACGGACATTCCATGTCCCAATTCGCATGGATTGGCGAGGTTGAAAGTTTTTATTATTATTTTTACTTTTGATCGCAGGTGATAATGGTAACGGCACTGATTGTCTAGCTATACTAGTGTTCCTACCACCCCTTAGAAACAAATCAGCACCGAGACGGACAAGTACCTTACTGACCGGGGGCTGCCCGGCTTGAAGCGGGCGATAACTTGTCAGTGGGCCTACAATGGACCCTCCCACTGTCGAGAGTGACCCCTGGCGTCCGCACTAACGCCTATCTGCTTGGACTTAGCACCGGTAACTGCCACTCTCCGTGTTGTTTTCCACTCAGCAGGCTGAAGTGGGTGAAGTGACCTCTTCACGGACGCTGCATCGCCTGGGACGCCAATAAGATAATACAGGCATGCCCAAAACCCATATCACTCTCTCGACCTTACCGACTCGGCCCACAGGAATGACAAAGTCAGTACGTGTGGAGTCGGTTCGGTTGCAGGTGCGTAACGGCTGGCACCGAGCCGGGTTTGTTTCAAGTTTGCCTTCTCTGTTACCACCTCTTCCGTTGATCAGCAGGAGGACCACGAGCAGGCGAGATAGCCGGAGCACGTAGATGTTATTTGTGCTCCCCATAATTACTCTCTTATGGAAAAAAGGTTGGCGTTTCAGTGACACTTTAGTAGGTGAAGAATGGCGTTCAAAAGGTTAAGAAAAATAAAACAGCTAGAGGAATCCTTTCAAATAAGTCAAATCATGTACCTACATAACTCCAAATACTGTCAAACAAAAGCGGAAATCTAAGCCAAATATCATATGTCAAAATAGACTCTTGCTCATTGTAAAAGCTACTTATAGGAAAATTATAACGACAGGAACAAGTTCCACTTATTGAACAGAATTTCTTATAAGTACCTAGTTGTTTTAATTTTTTATTTAAAGAAGTGTATTTAGATTAAATCTGAAATTAAAACATTTATTACACCACCAATTTGTATTGCTAATTATTTTATCTATCCAAATATCATAAACCCTACATGATGCGTTCAAGAACCGCACATTATGACCACCATAAAAATAGACTGTTTTGTTAGAACAAATTTCTTATCTGTGAAAATGTTATTATAGCTAAATAATATCGATTTCGATCACATTATTTCATTCAAGTTTCGAACATCTCTGAAAAACAAAGAAATTTGATTTGACCTCTATTCCAATATCAGTCGAGATGACGTTTAGTTCGAAATGTATTGTCAATTTGCATACAAAGACAAATGTCGCACGTAAGTAAGATATCGAATGATATGATAGTTGGCGCGACTCTAGTTTCTGAATAAAAATAAAAACTATCACAGGTGCTAGAAAACAACGCCGCGATGCCGGTCATAATATGCGGCTCCTGAATGCATCGTGGAGGCTTATGACATGTGGATAGATAATGTAGTGTATGTAACTGTACATAATTAGGCAATAAAACACTGGTGTGATGTTATTATTATAAACCCACGCTCGTGTTTGATGCCCTTCATTATGTACAGTCACATAAACTACTATTAAGAGTATGAGGCTTTATAGATCTGAAAACGTTAATATACTGGCTGCCAACGCATTGTGACGCGGGCTTTTGTATAGTGGTATTGAATGTCGTAAGAATTGAAGAAAATTGTTTTGTTCTTTTCAAGATGCTAAAGAGGTAAGGGAGGCATTACGTTCTGCATTCTTGGAATAATAATGAAATAGGCACATAATGAAAACACGGCTTTAAGGTAAAATATGAGATGTACTTATTTTTAAATAGTAACAAGAGACACTCTCGCGGGAACCAATAAGGTAATTTTGCTGCATTTGGAACATTATTTTACTGCATTGTTACGGACGTTATACAAAAAAATGTAACAATAACGTATGTATGACGGAGCGCCCATACAAGCCAACCCCCCCCCCCCCCCCCTAAACAAACTAAAACTCTAGTTTAAGTAAATATATTGTTCCAAACAAATTATGGAATTCTAGTCCAAAATCTTTAAAAAAATATATAGATCCTGGTTACCCACCGAACATTTTCACGCACCGCCACTAATAGATAACTTTTAAAGGTATATCTTACTATCCACATCAATATCAAACAGCAGTAAGCACCAGCAGCTAACTAAAAACACGCTAAACGTACCAATGGGACCAATTCCCGCCCACAGCGCAACACTGCTGATAAATTCATTTGTTTTAATGGTTTTTCCGAGCTATCGATCCTAGGGGACGCATTGAGATGGGCCATGGGAAAACCTGAGACATTTCACTTGAATCTGAACGTGACGCATTTTGTGATTACCAGCCTCGCTTGATAATAAGTGTGTGACGCAGTTTATGGTTTAAATAAATGAAGCGCTCGATTACTATCTCGGTAGGTGCTATTACCGGTTACCGCTATTATTCGGTGGTATACACACATACAAGATACATGATACATCTCCGTATTAAAAAAAATCAAAGTAAATGATTAAATGATCTATAAATTATGATTAAAAGATTAAATTACCTTAGGGATTACAGCGTAATTTTTCTTTTTAGTTCAAATAAGAAGGAAAGTTTGCGACCTCGATGTTGGATTAAGATAAAATTTAAATGCAAAAGTTTAAAATTTTGATCTGTTCGATCATTAAAATCTTACATGATCTGAGTTCAAACCGGTGTAAGCCAGGTTGGTTTCTATCTTTAGTTAAATAAAATATCTTAGTACGAATGGATCAAATATTTAAAATAATTTTATAAAGGGAATTTTATTAAAATTTATTTAAGATTGAACACAAGGGGTTACTGCAGATGCTCTAAGGAAGCGTCCTTTTAAATATTTGCTCCTGTTACAGGGCACACCCCGTGTATCATATTTCGTTTGAATGTTAAATATTTAGTCAAACTCAGTAAAAGTAAAAAAAACGAAGTCTATTAAAACCCAGAATGGCACATGCGTCATATGGACTTTCCTTAATCATAAACCAAAAAGAGCAGGTTGTATAATAAATGGCCAACCAAACCTAATAATAAATCAATCGTATGAGTCAATGCAAAACCGCAGCTTTTTTCTTAGAAACCGAGAAGGTAAATTTTAATTTGCTTAGTTATCAAGTACGGTTCAGCAAACTAATTCATTAATGAAGGAATGCCATTATTCACAGAGTTTTAATGGGAGATCCATGTAAATTGCGTTAATTGTACTTAGTGCCTACACTTGAGATTCATACAAAAGGACATGAGTTGATGAGAGTGGTTCGGACACTGGTCTTTCACACAAGTTTCGTCTTATCGTCACCTGATAATAAATATTAGGGAGACAATCTTACATACAGGGTGTCCCAGAGATCGACGTCAAGCCGAAAACGGATGATAGACCAAGTCATAACAGTTATCAGAAAAGAATAACTGTTATGACTTGGTCTATCATCCGTTTTCGGCTTGACGTCGATTTCTGGGACACCCTGTACCTATAGCGAACGACACATACTAAAGAGATAAGATAATACTTAAATCATCATCATCATTACTTAAGAGCCTTGCTCTTGTCGGCTCTTGTTTACTTAAATATGTTAAAAAAATAAGAGTCAAAAACAAATATTCATGCTCGTAACACAAATATTTCGTATCGTAAATATCGTAATACAGGGATTCGAACACAGGACCGTACAATACCAGTCATCCATCATACCTAATAATGCTCACTTAGCATGAGAAGGTTTAAAGAATAACAGTTACAATCAGAACAATCAAAGATCCCACACTGAGGAAGAAAACTATAGTCGCATCATTATTAAAATTTACCCGACTGTAATCGCATCGGATTATTTTTTATCGCATTCTTTTTGCGCAATTTCGTTAGCCAAAAGGAACAAAGATTTTTTGTTCCCCAAAGATTTGCAACACAAGGACCTCTTATGATCGGAGATAACAATCAGGGAGGCACAATAACATAAGCATCTTAAGGTCAAGTAAGGTAAGATTATGTAAAAAATTGCAATTTTGACAGCCCTATTTTATTTTATAGCTGAAGACATTTATTATCGTACCTACCTAATGTAATTTTATGGGTTAATAATACCTAAATAAATACCTAACTAATTTATTTATTTTTTATTATTATTTATATCAATTCAGGAAAACCCATGCCTAAATAATCGATTAATTCTAAGACAATAATGCCACTAAATTATTTATTTATTATTTTGATACAACGCGGGCATTAATCATTACCATTAATCATAAAAACATAAGAACTAGTTTTGCTTAGCTATTGTATGATCACAATTAATATAATCTCTTTATTAAGATCTGGTAAAGTCAAGTTACACGACAGAATTATTATAATATGTATTTCAGTACAATACGTACTTACAATTTAGTATCTTAAACGATCCTAAATAGATGTTCTGTATAAGACTGAGTATTAACCCAAATTTGATATAATGCCAAAAAGTATAATTACTCAGGTTACTCTAGTAGTAGTATATCATGATACATAAAAATACCTAAAACCAATTATTTCATGTAAGTTACTCGAAAGAATGATCATAAGAATAAGACATTAAAGTAGAAAATGGAACAAAGATAAACCAGCATCGGGCGTACTAACCAACCTTAGCAAATGAACCTAGTTAAAGTTATTAAGTTCGTATTATTAATATAGTGAAATATCTGTCACAAAAGAAACACGTATCATAATCTTATCCCGATAGCTATTGAGGCCAAAATCGTTTAAAAAAGTGTTTGCCGACAGTAAACTTTGTCTTGTCAATACAAATCTCTACACGGATTGGTAGGTAATAAGTTCCTGATTGACAGTAAGCCCTCCTATTCTGCTTCTGATTAACATAATCTCAGACTGATGTAAATACAATGACAATGATCGTCACGATTTTTTTTTCTTCAATGATTAATGACAATCTCTCTTTATATGGCTTTCGCGGATATGAATAGCAAGCACGAAATATATCAGGCAGGGTCATTATTTATTTAAATTCGTCCATGTGAATTGTGAGTCATATTTACCCAAGTGCAGATTTCTTTCCACGCTTGAGGTTTTACTAATATTTTCCTCGCTCAAACAAATTAATCTTCGTTTATGATTTTCATTGAACTGTTCCTTTAAGAACGCTAGGTCAATATTGCTTTTATTGCAAGAAAAGGTACTGTATTATTAATATCCATTTATAAATTATATAATTAAAGTAAAGTTGCAGGATGGTCCAAATATGATTTTAAAATTTATTTATTAGCTTTATTTTCTGTCGGTTGTGCCTACATTTTGTAAACCAATTATAATATTCAGTGTTAAAAGTGTGGTACTTGGCTTGTGAGTTGTGAGTACCTACTACTCTAACTCGTAGGTACAAACTTACTATAAAATGAAATAAACGATAATAAGGATATTGGAACACGTATTTTTTTCGCTCTTGTCACAAATGATAACAAGGGATTACCCTGAGAAAATTACGTTTTCTCCAACTTACTCGGAAATGTTTCCATTAATGGAGTAAAAACACACCTCGAAGTTTATCGTTATATGCATTGATGAGATAATAAATTAAAAAAAATGGAAATACTTCCCGGACATGCCCGGGAAGTAAATATTATTGTGCAGGTTACTTACTTTTAATTTCATGCAAGACTACAAATTCACCATACAGCCAATTGTCCAATAGTCACGTACAAAAACCGACATAGATAGAATAATAATTGTGTCCAAATCATAAGACAGTTTTTTTAGACTTAATTATTTTCTCGGACTGATAAATATTTTGTAACAAATGTATAGTTTTTTTAAATGTCTAATGCGTTTAGGGATTGTCGATTTAACTAAATGTAATAATGCCTATATTTATATTTACTAATACTATAAGTTTTCTTTTATTTATTTTCATTGCTATGTTTTATGTGGAATCAAATATACAATTCGGACCCAATACTTTAAACTTTAATATCCTTAAAAAAAAATTAGGCGGGAAACTGGAATTCATTTTGTCAAAGATTTTCTGCCGTGTTATTTTTACGAAAATAAAATGAGTTCTACAAATAGTGACGAAGATATCCCAATGGGTACACCACCAGAATTAGCAGCAGAGGCAAAGTTGGCGAGAGCTAACTTGCTTCCGCCTAAATCCGAAGAAAAATATTTAAGAACGTTCGCAAATTTCAATTCCTGGCGAAAGAAGAAAAATACCAGTTCGTTGTCGGAAAATGTTATTTTGGCGTATTTTAACGAACTTGCAAAAGATAAAAAACCTTCTACTCTGTGGGCAATGTACTCAATGCTGAAAAGTACTATACAACTAAAATATAATATAAACATTAAGAACTACGCGAACTTATTGTCATTTTTGAAACGGAAATCATCCGGTTTCAAAAGCAAGAAATCGAAGATTCTTACCAATGAGGATATCACAATATTCTTAAATGAAGCTCCAGATGAGATTTTCCTAGCAATAAAGGTAAACATAATATTGTATAACTGACTTAAATATTATTTTCCATATTTGGACTCTATCCGTCGTATGTTAACATTATTATTTATTTGTTTCAGGTTGCTCTCATTTTAGGCGTCAACGGTGCATGCCGAATGATCGAGTTGACTAATTTAACAGTAAACGACATAACGTGCCATGATGATATACTTCTGGTAAAACTACGGGACACAAAAACTAAAATCGACCGCATGTTCGTTATTCCAAATGAGTTTGTGCCAGTTGTAAAAAACTACCAATTACTTCGTCCCAAAAGTACCAATTCGGACAGATTTTTTATAAATTATAAAAATGGGAAGTGTGTCAATCAAGTAATTGGACGGCATGCAATGGCGAAAATGCCAACACAAATCGCAAGCTACTTAAATTTAGCTGACAGCGATTGCTACACAGGCCATTGCTTTCGGCGGTCATCGGCCACCTTGCTAGCTGACTCCGGGGCAAATTTAACAACCATAAAGAGGCACGGTGGTTGGAAATCTGACGCAGTAGCCGAGAGCTATATTGAAGAATCGGTGCAAAACAAAAAGAACATATCCGAAAAAATTAATCAAACTATCACCCTTCAAACAGAATCTCAGCCATCTACATCGAATCATCAATGTAATAAAATATCAAGTCCGAAACCATCCACCTCCCGCATAGATTCTGCTCCCTTATCACCTAATCCGCAGCATTCTAACACACAATCAACAACAACTTCTAATCAAGAAAATATTCAAACCAACATAAGCGTTCCGGGGAAAAATATAACTCTGTCTTTCACGAACTGCCCTAATATGAATAATGTATCTATAACATTCAATTAAAACTCCTGACATAAGGTTTATTTTTATTACTATTAAAGTGTTGAATTTGTTTAGATTGTAGGTAGATTGTTATATAAACATGTGCGAAATAAATATAACCTTTTAAGATTTTGTTTTATTTCCTCGCATATTTGGAGAAAAGCAGTATACAGGCCTCGGCAGGAATGTCATTTCGTGGATTCGTATCTATTGAAGGACTCGGCTATGCCTCGTCCTTCAAAACCATACTCATCCACGAAATGACTTTTCCCGGCCTCTGCAGTAATATACTATTTTTTTGGAAATAATTCAATATCAGGCTAATTATTTGTATACGGTTTTAATATGTTATTTTAAACAACTTTTACTATTGAAATCAATAATTCTATGGACCGGAAGTTAGGAAAAAAAATTTACCCGCAAGCAAAACTGCTATCACTATTTTATAATGAAAACATGTACCTACACAAATTTGGAGACTTACTACCTGAATCCAAAAATATATGCATCAGGAAATAACGGCATTTTAATTAAATATTTACGACCTTGAGATAATATTGAATTTCATCTAGCCTATAGAAAGGTTTATTCATTAAAAAAAATAAGTGGATTACGCGCGTATCCCAAAGAACGTATATAGACGTAGTCAATTATTAAGTAAAGAAGGTTTATACCATTTTCGCCTGATTTTTACGAAATTTATGAAGATTACTTTTTATTATTTTTAACCGTATCGGTATTAAATTTAGGTGGATTATTAATGAATATTTAGTCAAATTAACCAACCTATTTTTTGGTGTAAAAATATGGCTGATATCGATATATTGTTGTGTTTTCATAGAGAGAAACCGTAAAGTTCTCAGGGTAGATACAAATGTTTCTTCCCTTTAGCTAGTAATAAATAAAGGAAAGGACCTATGCACTTTAGTTCACGCGGCGTGGTAATTAACTGACATCATCACAATATCTGACGAGAATCAGCATTAAACTGACTCACTGCGGAACAGCCCCGCTATTCTGTACCTTGTTTTAAGCTCACCTCAACGCTTATTCACAAATAAATCTTGTCCCCGCGATTAGTAGTAACTAAACTTAGGTAGAGGTCTAGTTTCGTTAGGCGTGACGGGTGGGATGAGGCACATGAGCGCGTAATTAATAACAGCCATGTAGTTAATCATTGACATGCCGCTAGCTACTTTTTGAAGGAAACGTCAGCCATTAGGTAGGTAACTTATCAGATTCCAGCACAGCTTCTGAGAAATAAAAATATACGATCGTGTGACCTTATACGATATCTTGTTTTAATTCATACGCAAGAATAAGATATTATACCCACCTGCTTCGACAGTCTTGATTCTAATAGTCCGTTTTTTCACAAAAACGACCAAAGTCGATTCGACTTTTCAGTTAATTTTGGAGATTTACGGGGGGGAAAGTTTTCACCCTTTTGGAGATTTACAGGGTGAAAAGTTTTCACCCTGTAAATGTCCAAGTTCACTGAAATCCTTGTTTTAGTTTTCGATATCGACATTGTCCTCCAACAAACGAGTCATAACTAATTAAAGGAGAACACATTAAGAAGATGCCTAAAATAACGTACAGTTATTTAGTTATAAATACGCGTTCTTTCTTAGTTTACCTGAGACCAAAGTTGTGACGCCATAATAAATATAATTGATGACCGTTACATGATACATGATAGTACATTACTTACCTAGGGCGGTTAAACAAAGAATGTCTCAGATCGCAGGTATTTGACGCCCGAGCCGAAGGCAAGGGCGATAAATATGCGCTCTGAGGCTTTCTTTATTACCGCCCGTGGTAAGTACAACATTTTACGTCTCTATCTGGCCAGGAAGTGGGGTTTTCCGCACGCATAGCGTGCGGTAATTCCTACTTTATGGCCAGGTATGACGTAAAATGTATTTAATAATCTGTACGAAATTCCACCTGATTTCAAACGCAATTTCGCAATTTTTCACTCTTCTTTTAGTTTATTTTGATAGCTACCTATATATAATAATAACGATACTTGGGTGGTCCGAATTAATCTTCCTTTTTATACGGAATGAACTTATCGTATTAAATCCTCAATGGACAGTTTATCAATGTTGGATAGATTAAATGTCACGCGGAGTAGTTCGGATTGAGAAGTTTTTGTTTGAATTAATCTGGTCTTTTCTTGGACGAACGTTGCTAGAAGGTAAATTCTGATTCATTAATAGGGATAACAATGTTTCGCTCAATGCGGAAATTTATCACATCCTGCAAACTGGGTAACGTTACATGTTATTGTATTAGATAACGTTAAGAGCTAGATGGGCATTTTTTTAAATTCGTGTACACGTAAGTAAGTACCTACCCAATTAACGTGAGTTGTTAAATAAAAATTAACTCAGTGTCAGTTTTGTGACGACAATTAAGAATTTAGTTTGAATAATAAATTACTTTTTCTTTTCAATGTATAAATGATATGCATATACATGTTATTTAAATGTGAAACAAGTTCAATTTCAAGTTCATGCTTAATTTTCGTCACAAAACTGACACTGAGTTAATTTTTGTTTAACAACTCACGGTAATTGGGTACACGAATTATGTATTAAAAATGCCCAGGTACGCGTCAGTCCTTGTCTTACTTACTATCTGTGTGACACTCCTGAACAAAGTCAGTCGATATCAAAAAAATGTTCGAAACTTTGGAATGGACGTAGTACAGTCGAGTTCAAAAATATGTGCACGGACAAAGTATCAAAAATATGTGAACAAGACTTTATTGTTAATGGCATAAGGTTGGAATGATATTTTTGAATCTTTGGGAACTTACAATATAGGTATTTATGAACTCGACTGTACATATTCTACGCCGTGGCTCCGCTTGCGTTCATTTTAAAGCCTCTCACAGACTGGCGTGGCCAGGCCGCGGCGGTCAATACTAAACTTCAAATAGTTGTCAAATTTACTATTGACCGCCACCGCAGGCCGCGCCAGTGTGAGTCAGGCCTAATACGGTGCCACGTGGGCAGATTGTATTTAAAAAGTTAAGTCAAGTTCAAGACAAAATATAAACAAGACATAAGTTCAAAGAGTTGATTTCAGTTCAGAGCAACGCTATACTCGAAGTGTAGGCGTTTTTCCAAATTTAAACTCATTCACTTTCTAGCATGTTCAAACTAATCAAATTACGGTTCGTCCGTGACGTTTCGCAGAGTGACCACACCAAACATTCGTAATGGACTGGCTGTTTATACTGACTGTGTAGGGTTGCCAGAAGATTTTTTAAATCAGTGAAAATTGAGGCTTATCCATTATAGTTAACTTTCTTTAAACAAAAACTACACAGTTGCGTCTCATAGATAAATACGATGTTTCATATTACTTAGTCCTGGTTAGTGTTGACTATTATTTAGTCCATATCATATTACTATATAGAGGACAGTATTACAAAATGTATATTATCTACTACAATATCATATAATTTTTAGGGTTCCGTACTCAAAGAGTAAAACGGGACCCGTACTAGCTCAAGAAAATTAGCTGAAAATTTGGCAAAATTAATGGACAACTTTTATCTATCAGGATATGTAGGGTATAGAGCAAAGTTAAATTTTATTTTCCATTTCAAAAGAAAACCGTACACGATAAATAAAAAGTGTGTGAGAACGAAATAATGCTTGATAAATTTACTATAAACCTTTACCACATACAAAAGCGATATCACTTATAGTTTTAGCGCAATCTGCCACCAAATATGAACGTTTTTATGAATTTTTATATTTTTTCAGCTGTATGTTTAGTTTTCTCAAAAACTTCACACTTTATCGCGAAGATATGTATGACTGAAGTAAATAATAGAATATGCTCTTTTATAAAAGGTATAATTTATTTCTAAACTCTTTCAGTTACCTTTGCTATGATTTTTTTTAAATTTAAATCATTCGGCCATTCATCGAACTATAAATATTCGTTCTGGTTAAACGGTGTTACTTTAAATACCATAGACTTTTATAGGTTTTCCTGCAATCTATAGGTAAAGAACTATTTTCTGTATTTTTTACAAATGTTTAGGCCCAGTTCTATAGGAGAAAAGGGGAGGGCGAGGAAATGTTCAATTTTCGCCTATTTCTTTAAATAACTTCAAAACTGTTTATCTTAAAATTATGAAAAAAATATTTTTGAGATCTTTATAATAAACCCTTTCATTTGATATGTCACACGATATAGTTTGAAACTTTTTTTTTCTAATTTACCACCCTCCCCCTCCCAAAAGTGGCAACCACGTTTACAGTTCATTTGTTATTGTTACCTACACGTCCGTGTTTGGGTCACCGATTTACATATTTGTACTAAATTTCAACTCAATCGGTCCAGTAGTTTCGGAGTAAATTGGCTGTGTCAGACGGACGGACAGACACAGACACACGAGTGATCGGATAATTGATCCGTTTTCCTTTTGACCAACGGAACCCTAGCTAAATAACAGCCCAGTTGTCTTTCAAACTATTGCAATTGATACACCGCACACCAGTTATAAATATATAGCAATGAAACATTTGAATAAGGTCAAGTACCCAGTGCTGCAAGCTATTGATGTGACTCGTAAAACCAGAAATATGATATAGCGTTGTATTAAGCATAAAATATGGGTCTCGTAATAAGTGATGCCCTCGATCTATTTTATTACAAGAACTGAGTAAGACTAAGCTATAATAGCCAGGTTAAAAACAAGGCTATACATATTGCTAATCAGAAGATCGTGGTTTCGAATTATTGCTTGGACCTCGCTTATGTACTGAAAATCGACGAAAGAAACCATCGTGATGAATGATCTGCAAATAAATTCAAAGTTGTTTATTTATTTATAACTTGTTTTAAGCTCACCTCAACGCTCACCTACAATTATATCTTGACGCCGCGATTCGTAGTAACTAAGCGTAGGGAAGGTCGGGTAAAGCGAACACCCCAGGCAAAGCGAATTCGGCCTCCCCTCCCGACTTACTCGTACTTGTCGCACCAAACGCCTTTGGGCATTTTTTATTTTTCTTGTACCTTGATGTTTTTGGCTTGTCCAGTGCCTTTGACACCCTACAAATACGAAACACGTTGAAAAATTGTACTTGTAGCGATTTTAAAACGTCAATAATATGTATATCTAAATCGTATAAAAACCCAAAAAACCTATCATTTAGCATTAAATTTACCACATTTTCTTGGTTTTTCTGGCTGCCGACCCTCGATTTTTGCCTGTCCACCTGTGGAAAACCAACTTCAAGTATCGATTCGAAGTATTAGGACTTGTATATTGTGCCTGGAAATACTTGTTTCTGATAGTGGAAAACATGAATTTTCTTAAATCAACCTTATATTTATCGCTAAAGTATTTTTTACATAATAAACTAAAATTAAGCTTGTCCAGTGATTTTAGAAAAGTGGACATGTCCACATTCCGTTACGATGATTTTGTGGGAACGAGGTATTTTTATGACCAAATTAGGTGTTTATATTGATCTAGCATCACATATCGTTACGTAACATCATTCGTTTTGTTTACAAACTGTCAATAGTGTTTAGAAATTGCGGGCGAACGGTGCGCCGAGTGGTTATCCCAAAAAAAAGAGTCCGGGTTCCGTTACGAGATTACGAAGGTTCCTATTATTTTTCTGCTAATGCGGTTCAATTATCTTAATCTGTCATTATCATTAACCATGATTTCAGTAAAATACTATTACAATTATTAAAAACAGTATATTAAACACTTCTGCGAAGTATTCGTTCCGTTACGTCCATTCCGTTACTATGTGTATAGTAAAGTAGCCTTCTTAAATAATGGAATGACGCCTATTCAAATAAAATGGTACACTTTGAAAAAATAATGGGATCGGGATCCCTCGCTCAATGAGCGGCAGGCATAGTCAGGAGCGGTCGCTGCACGTGTCGTCGGTAACGAGTCAAAACGTGTTTTTGGTGAAAAAAGATCGATGTTTAAAGTTAAGTACATTTTCTGTCATTTTGTCATAGTATTTTTCTCGAATCTAAATTGTCGATGCTTCCGTACGCCTCCGTAGCCCAGTGGGTAGTGACTCTGCCTACGAAGCTGGAGGTCCCGGGTTCGAATCCCGGTCAGGGCATTTATTTGTGTGTTTATCACGAATATTTGTTCCTGAGTTATGGATGTTATATCACATTTAGAATGAAACCGACCTAACACACAAATATTTTGTTCGTGAGTTAGGTCGGTTTCATTCTAATGGTGCAAATGTATATAAGTATCTATATGTATGTATCTATTATATATATCATCGCCTAGTACCCACAACACAAGCCTTTTGAGCTTACCGTGGGCCTAGGTTGATTTGTGTAAGATTGTCCCGTAATATTTATTTATTTATTTATTCTATTGCCTATTAAAATGTCTTCCGTTTACAGTGCAATTCTTTGAGAACGAAGCAACGGTTATTTTTTGAACTTGATTAATTTTGTAAACTGACTGATTGGGCATAGTGGATCGGGCAAAGCGGATATCGTGTTCACTTTGCTCGTGGGTTCAATTATGAGGTAAAATTGTCTAATCACAATTTTTTATTACAGGCCCCGTAGCATGGACGGGCCTTATCACGCGATAAGTGATAGGATAGAGCTGCCGTCCCTGGCTGACACCGTTATATAGAATGAGACGACGCGCTTATCCTATCACTTAACGCATGATAAATCCATGCTACGGGGCCAGATGGGTATTCGCTTATTCCAGGGCAGTTTCACTTTGCCCGGGGACACGTTTCACTTTGCCCGGCACTCTGGGCAATGTGAATAAAATAACTTTTTTTAGGTTTTGGTTGAAAATTACAAAAATTAAAATAAATAAAATAAATAAATATTACAGGACAATCTTACACAAATCTACCTAGGCCCACGGTAAGCTCAATAAGGCTTGTGTTGTGGGTACTAGGCGACGATATATATAATAGATAAATACATATAGATACTTATATACATATGTAACATCCATAACTCAGGAACAAATATTCGTGATAGACACACAAATAAATGCCCTGACCGGGATTCGAACCCGGGACCTCCAGCTTCGTAGGCAGAGTCACTACCAACTGGGCTACGGAGGCCGTTAAACATTAGAGGCTAATGTTGTTTCTTTCTTTAAGATTATTGATTAAAGACTGATTATTGACCTTTTTTCATTTCTTCCTTTTAAAACTTTTCTATTATGTCCAGTCAAAGGAAAAGTTGTTCAGTATGCCCGGACTTCCCCTAGGTAGAGGTCTAGATTCGTTAGGCGTGACGGGTGGGGTGATTCGCATTCGCGCGTAAAGAATAACAGCCCAGCAGTGGGACGTAACGAGGTGGTGATGATGATGATTTTCTAGTACAGTCAGCAGCAAAAGTTGCTAAGCGGTCCTAGTGCTCAAAATAATCTACACACAAACTCTAATGTCAAGGGAATAAGGATCTGCACATGGGTAGGTCATTTTGAGCGTGTTATTTTCCTTAGCTACTTCTGATGCTGACTGTACAAGCGGCCATTACACCTGTGCTAATTTTAAACAAATAATACTTCTCCACTAAAAACTATTATTATGTTACTGAAAAATAACGCTTTTTTTATACAGCGCCAACCCTGAATTGTGGGAAAGCGGACGAAAAATAGTGAAATTCGTTGTCTTTGTCGAACGTGTGAAAACACGCTTTCCACGTGCCGTTCATTTTAATTGAATGCTACTTGATTACACTAATGTGGCTTTTGTGGTCTCCCATAAAGGTGTTTACGGAAATTTATTACCGAAAATATCGCAATCGAAATAAACCGTGGAGCGTTCATTCATACATGCTACTAATATGCTGATATTATGGTGCTGCCATATTTTTCATTGTTAAGTACGGAATTGTTTTATATTTCAATTTGATTTGTGTGGGTTTCATCGCAATTCTAAGCTTAGATAAGTAATCCCAATAATCACCTGAGTTTCTTCAGATTTTCTTTGCATTTCTACAGAATCAATAAGAATGGGGTATTTATCAGAGACCGGTAAAATCAATACCGATCAATACCGTCACCTAATTGTACCGTAAAAACAAACTCGTTTTCCAATATGGCCGAACGGCACTAATTAACGCGCAGTTTGTCCAAAACCGCAAATTTACTTAACAAGTTTAATATTTATACGCCTCATTATACGAATTCTGCGTCATCCTTAAAAAACAACCTTTGCTTAATTAACTTGGAAAATGAGTTTACTGCAGACAATCCCAACGTGTATATGTATAATTCAGAGTACAATCATTTTACTTTTCTACGAAACACTCTTAGTCTATTCAAGTAAATGTACTTTATGCCTAATCTAATTTTTTTGGTACCTATCATCTAATCCATATGATACACGGACCAAATACTAACTGATTCGATAATGGGAAGTAAAATTTTCCAGACGTCAACACAAAAGAATAATTCGTTTATCGGCAATATTATTTGTATACCACTTCTTTTATTTGTGAATCACGACACAACAGTCACCCGTGAATAAAAGGACTAAATTTATTCCACCCACAGTGGTACAATATTTAGTCAATCCTTTGACTCAGTCAAAGGGTAAAACAATGACATAACGTGGCCATTGAATATGCACAATCAACTCCACTTGTAAAACCACAGTGCATAGAGTTGCCAAACTAATCCAATCCAATATCCATCTTAACGTAACCCAATAAAGTCTAAAATCGTCAAGTCACGTTTGACAACGTTTTCACAAAATGTTTTTTGCATAGATGTCATTGCGACGAATCGATTTGTTTGTCGATTTCAAATTCAAATGAGTACTTAGTAAAACGTTGGCAAATATATGCCAAGGTACCTAGAGTCCGTGATGTGAGAACAGAATGTTTAAGTGCCCGTTTGGTCAACTCAAAAATGTGTAAACAAATTACAGTCTTATCTCAAACAAATAAGCTAGAGAATGTACACATACGTAGTATATACCAAATCTGTATTTAGTAATGTTATGTAATAACTTAATAAGTATACCTACTTAGCGGTTTTGAGATTTAAGAGCATTTGGACCGCATTAAAAAAACATGATAGCCAGAAAATAATTAACGACAAAAGGGCATTTTTAATGATAATTAACAACTTAGAAAAGTTGAAAAGCCTCCGATATTTTCATTTCAAAGTTCAATATCTCAAAAACGGTGAACCGATTTTGATGAAACGTACTTAGCTAAGAAACATCTCGATTACCGTAAAACTACACAACTATAGTCCACTACCCCAACTATGGTCCTATTCAGTTTGTATAAAAATTAACTTTTTATTTTCAATTTATAGATGACATGCATAACACGTCATTTAAATGTGAAACAAGTTAATTTTCACATAATTTGAATGCTTAATTTTCGTCCAAAACTGACACGGAGTTTTTTTTTAACAACTCACACTAATTCGGTACACGATTTTTTTTAAATGCCCAGCTTCTCCAGTAAACTTGCCATACTTTGGTCAGTTTAATGACGTCTCTTTGTTATCTTTTTCTTCCATATTTAGCAACAAAGAGAAGTTGTAAAATCCCACGTTAAGTGCATTTTCGTAATTTTAAGTGGAACATACTATACCAATACTTGCCATCGGCACCATGATAGTGTCCAATTTCTTTTCGATTTCCAACCAAACGTGTGAAAAGTTTTATGAATTCTTTTTTTCCCAGGTATAGGCAGCTACTAGTTACAAGCGTGCCACAAACCACAAAAATTTACATTTCCACCTAAATACAGAGCAGGATTCGTGCAGCCAATATGCAAGTAGGCTGCAGTACAATGAGGTGTCCCACATAGCCGGGAACTTTGCGTCCATGTAGGGCTCGGAAGGGCACCATAACTGTCTCCGCGTTTATGGCATAGGATTGTTTACTTCTCGCTATGCGCCCGAATTCAGCTATAGGTGAATCATGTATGAGTAAAACGAAAAATGCAGTAAGTCGACACGTAGATTCACTCTAAATTAAGCCTTGTTACGCGTGTGTAATGTTCATAATAGAACCTAATAGGATATTGCTTATTTCTATTTCAAGAGGTGCGTTCTTTTGCAATTACTGTCCTAGGTCATGCACCGAGAGTTCAGTTTTCGATGCGTTGTGTACTGTAATAGTTTGTGGTACAATGCGACTAAGTTGAACGTGGACAAATGCATATTTTACGCGGATCAGACTTTTCATAAATAATAATTGACACTTACTAATACGAAAGGCTTTTTTGTCTATTACTATTAACTTCTTCAGTATTTTATTACCTATCTGGTCTACTTACAGCAGTGGCTCTGTGAGCCAGTCTTTTTTTAGGGTTCCGTACTCAAAGAGTAAAACGGGACCCTATTACTAAGACTCCGCTGTCCGTCTGTATTCTATTTTGCCGGACATGAGACCTATCTAGATCGATTTTTCGCCCCCGTAAACCTCTGTATCCCAAATTTCATCGAAATCGTTAGAGCCGTTTCCGGGAACGTGATTGCAAATATATATATATACAAATATTGCTCGTTTAAATTTAGGATAAAATAGTTTAGGATAAAAATTGGATAGTTTTTTAGGGTTCCGTACTCAAAGAGTAAAACGGGACCCTATTACTAAGACTCCACTGTCCGTCTGTCTGTCTGTCTGTCTGTCTGTCTGTCACCAGGATGTATCTCACTGATACCGCGATAGTTCCAGTTGAAATTTTCACAGATGATGTATTTCTGTTGCCGCTAACAACAAATACTAAAAAACAGATAAATATTTAAGATAATGGTACCCTTCGTGCGCGAGTCCGACTCGCACTTAACCGGTTTTTTTCTTTTTGTTGTAAATATTTAGAAAAATAGAATCGACAAAAAAATCTAAATAATTATTGAACCTGCTCACAAAATTATCACGAGGAGCGGTTGAGAAATGCGACCTGTAGAGGGGAACAGCCGGACATACGAAAGAATTTATGCCCAAGCTGAAACAGACAACTTCGTTCGTTTCGCTCTCTCGTTCAATTAGCCATGATTTCGAAGTTTAAATTTGCCATCCCTGATCAAATTCACTGGGAATCAATGGGTAGGTAACTTATCGTTTGTAGAGAAACCCTGGCTAATTTCCCTTAGTAATACTTTTTAACCGTGTTAGGGTTGGTCTTTTAGAAAAAGTAATTAAGTTGTGCGTGAGTGGCATAAATGAAACGAAAATGTGTTTATATTACTTATGTTACTTTGATGTACTCGTACCTATACATTTGCCAATGTAGTAATGGTTCAGTGTAATTGCATACCAACACGCACATACAGACACACGATATATGTAGTTAACTAGATTAATTAGCCCCCTACAGAGAATGTGGATGTACAGTCGACGTCAAA
The DNA here is from genome assembly GCA_963854355.1 of Epinotia brunnichana. NCBI lineage: Eukaryota > Metazoa > Arthropoda > Insecta > Lepidoptera > Tortricidae > Epinotia > Epinotia brunnichana. The sequence goes on along the minus strand of OY977936.1, from coordinate 18,576,810 downwards.
AGTATGTATACATTCTTCGCCTTATTACAATCGAATAAGGTGTAAAAGTGTAGTGAAGTAGCATAGCTTTTACGCCAACTGTACACAACTTTAATTTCTAAGCAAATTATATTTAATTAATTATACAAATACACATAATAAATGGCATGAATCTTGTCTAACTAGGAAGCCCACATGCAGCTAATTAGTGAATAAGTACCTATACATAGAATTGAAAGAAACATTATCTAATTAGAGGTGAACGACCTCCAAGTTGCAAGAGATAAGTATGAGTAACAATGCAACGCAACGCTGGGTATAATAATTTTATCTTTCCCACTCACGTACGCCTTATTTAATTATCTCTCTCTCTCTCTTCCCAGCTATATATCCCACATGGTGGTGGGGTCAGCTTTCCTCGTCTTACTTCTCCACTTCGCTCTGTCCTCGACATCGGTTTCGGATAACTTGCTCTATCTTATATCTCTTAGCACTACGCCTTATTTAATTATATAACATTAATAAATAAATAAAGTAATGTAAATAAAATATTGAGTGCCCTTTACAGGGTGTCATGTCTACTATCTATGCTTGTGTCTTAGTAACACCTCAATGTACTATGAACATGACTGCAACATAATAAACAATAAAGAAATTCGCTGTGTATACGTATACACTTTTTACTCAAATTTCGACATTTGAATTCTTAATGATTATTGAATTTGAATTCTCAATATCAGAATTATTTAGTACTTGTTAGTTGTTTTTAACTTAATTTAAGTCAGTTTGTTTTCTAATTTTTTGTAAGCTCATGGATTATTCTAGCTTCTATCATATGAGAATTATTTAGGTATACGTGTAATCTTTACATAGGTATTAATTTCGACCTAAGAATATGCAATTCTACGACATATTGTACAAATACAAAATACTAATTACTTGCGATAATTATAGGTACAGGCAAATGCAGTCGGCAATAAAATTTTGTACCAAAAATTTAGTTATTGACATAAACTTATTTCACATTCAAAAATCAAACACAATTCAGGCAAAAATACTAATTTTGATACAGTGAAAACAGGTGATCCAAAAAAAAAATTATAATTTTTTTTGTAATATGTAGTCTGAATGCTCAGGTATAATTCGTGTGGCGTCAAACGTAATACGTAAACAAACCTCACCTTAATTTGGCTTACTTTTTCATAAGCATAAGGTGTTCAATAGATTAGGCACGCCACATTTTTTTCTATTACTCTCTAGTGTCATCAGGTCATCATATAGTTGATGATAACACAATTTAAATGCTTAGCGGCATTTTTGTCGAGTGCAACTCATGTTGCACCGTTTCATATCATATGTCACGGTGATGTCACGAGTGACGCGCACACGCAGGTCGAATGGCAAAAGTTTCCGAGTGACACATAATGTATGAATGGAGTTGCTTTGTATCTCGTTCACTATGGCTAATGTGAAAAGAGATTGCTTAATCAATATAAAAAATAAAGTTGGTACATATCTACAGGTTGTTCAGTATAACGACGTAGGAACTTAAGGAGGTAGGTAATACACTGGACTATTAGGAAGAGTTTGAACCTTATATGTCTTAGTCCAATCTGTTATAGTTTTTTTATGATAGTGTTTTTCTAAATTTAATAAACTTTATATCACTTGATTTAAAAAAAAAACTATCACACACAGATATACCGGTTATTAAAAACAAACATAATGCTAAGTAGGCAAATATTTAGGCCCAATCATATACGCGGAATAGCGTCGTAGCTCAACATATGGTTAATTGAGCGTACTCGTATTTGCCTGAATGGTTTTTACATTAATGTATTTGCCATTGAAATGTTTCCGCGCTGACGTATCCAGTTCCTTGTAATTACAAACAAAAACGTCATAAATATTAACCAAATGGCGCTCAGAACCACGTAACTAACAATGTAGGAAAATGGTAAAATATTGCTTTACACCTGTATAAGCCGACATACTTTCCAGTGAATCTTATGGACTTGACAATAGAATTGAAAATCATTGTAACTGTAGTGTCATATGCCGACTATATAATGCTGTCCCATCGGGGGCAAGGTTATACTATTGGTGACACATTCCAAACAGTCAACGTGCAATTTGCTGAATTTAATTATCATATATATACATATATTATCTTATTAGTTTGTAAATCAACATTAACTACAAGTCAAATATTAACCTAATGTCTTGGGTTAATTAGTTTATCTGCGCTTTAACAAAATTTATTGATGTCTTCGAAAGCAAAAGTTACTTGATTATGGCGTGGATATCTGTTAAACTGGCTGAGGAAACTTAATTGAATACAATTCAGCATAGGTAGGAATTTAATCTACCTTGCAATTTAGGTGGAGGGCCTACTTTGAGCTCCACCGACAAGAGCCTAGCTCTTAAGTAAGAGAAGAAACAATTTCGGAAGTCTATGTGAAGAGTATTGTTTAGTAAATAACATACCTCGCAAATCTTTCTGTAATCTTAATAATCTTATAGAGCTCACAAAGTCTCAATTTTTACGTAAATTGAAGGGAAAAGGGACACAACATTTCTAAATCATACATTTGCGTTTGTAGATAAAATCATAGCTCTGAAACTTTAAGAATGGGTGAGGACGAAATTCTTGGTCAGCTTAACTCACTCTATTAGTGTCCCTGTCGAGCTTGTCAGCATATTTTCATACTGGTATCAACATCAGACCAACCATGTAAAATGGGTAAACGCACTATCTGATCAGTATAGACTTGAATGCGGTGTGAGGCAGGGAGGCCTAACCTCTCCGAGGCTCTTTAATATTTATGTAAACCAATTGATCGTGGAACTCAGCAGCACCTATGTCGGATGTCATGTCGATGGCGTTTGTTTTAACAATATAAGTTACGCGGATGACATGGTGCTGTTGGGTCCCACGATCGGTGGTTTGCGTAAACTAGTAGCGATTTGTGAGGCCTATGCAGGCAAGCATGGATTGAAATACAACTCGAAAAAGAGTGAGCTCCTTGTATTTAAAGGCAAAAACAGACCGCCTGCGTCTGTCCCTCCAGTTTACCTCAATGGTTCACCATTGCAGAGAGTCTCGCAATTTAGATACCTGGGGCACATTGTCGATGAGGAGTTGAAAGATGATGCCGACATAGAAAGAGAGCGAAGGGCATTGGCTGTAAGAGGGAACATGCTCGTTCGTAGATTTGCTTGTTGCACACTTGACGTCAAAGTCACACTTTTCAAGGCGTTTTGCCAAACATTTTACACCAGCAGTCTATGGACCAGCTACACCCAAAAAGCGTATCATGCCCTTCGTATATTATACAACAACCTGTTCCGGGCGATGGTGGGGCTTCCTCGACACTGCAGTGCGTCAGGCATGTTTGCAGATGCGCACACAGACGATTTTTTTGCGTTGATGCGTAACAAAGTCGCCTCGTTATTACGCCGAGTGAGGGGAAGCCCCAACAGTCTCCTGCAGGTCGTGGCGGGAAGGCAGGGCAGCGCCTTGCTCGGCAGGTTCAATGGGCTGCACGCTCCTAGTCCGTGTGCACCTCGTTGAGGCTGCCAAGTCTGGCTTTTAAATTGTAAACAAAATAATGTTTTGCTCTACTAACATAGGTCATTAAGTATTTTTTTTCCTTTTGCTTACTAACAATCTATGGACCATGTTGTCTGAAAATAAATATATTTTATTTTTATTTTATTTATTTTATTAAATTTTGTATGAAAGTTTTCCGTTAGGTACAATTCTATGATAAATGTTTGTATCACACACAGCGGAACTTTTTGGACTTCTTCAGTTTGTATGGCTTACTATCGACTAACGATGGCCAAGAGTTTGGTCATCCAAAATAACTACACAATTAACTATGTTAAATTAACATAGTTAATTGTCATCGCCGTAGTAGCTTTCGTCTTTATCGCAAGACATTTAACATTGACAGATGTTGTACCCGTGGCAGTAAATGCGATCGTCACGTATGCTGTTTGTATTAAATGCACTGGCGTTCCCGCACTTTTCTAATAGCCTTGTTTTGCGAGGTAATTAGGGATAGCCACGGGTTATTCGCCAATACGAGTTAAGATTAATTATTATAAATAACAACTCGTTAGTTTCTTGCACTGCACACTGTAATGAGAGTTTAAACGATCCCCATTACGACACCTTAACGTTTTACATATTGTGTTTTTGTTGTAAGGAGCAGTGACATTAAGAAATGTCTGCGAAGGCTAATTTGGAAGACATCATTTCATAGCCAATATCCCCATAATTATTGTGATATTTGGACAACTTTTTAAAATATATCATGCCAAAATGCACGTATGCTGGTCATAATGATGTCACCTCACCCGTCAGCAAATAACATATCCTAACGCCGCGATTTGTAGTAACTAAGCGTAATCAGAGGTCTAGTTTCGGGACGTGACGGGTGAGGTGAGGCGCGTGAGCGCGTTCCGAATAACAACCCAGACGGTTACGTGTGAGACAAGGCGTCTAAAAAACAAGAAAAAGCAATTTTGTTGTAATATTATGTCAAATTCTAGTTTATATCTAGGTAGGTAACTCAAGAATATGCTGCACGAAAACATGAACTGTTCTAAGTTTGAATAATATTTATAAATGTTTGTGGTGCCACGAGGTTGTAAAGATATAGATTTAAATTTATTTATTACACAATACAAATTTCATAATAAATTATAAATTACATTCATGTCAATTTAAAATAATCCCTATTGTGGTCGTCTATAAATTTGATAAATTAAATATACCTAACAGAATTATAAAAACAAGACAAGTAAGGCAAAATCTAAAAATACATTAAAATTGAATGTCAAAAATGTCACCGAAAAGGATCGTCGTCATAAGTAATTTAATAAATTTTGTAATATCTTAAATACAATGTCGACAACACGAGATCAGCTATAATATTTAAAAGAGGTACTTAGAATGCCAAAAACACGAAATCAAATACATCACTATTGCAGCGTAGCGCATAATAATTTTATACATACTTAGGTACAATCAACGAATCATTACTACATGCCGCAAGTTTCCCTAAAGCTCCGCACAACAGTGTCGACATACGTATACACTTGCCTGTATAGCTGATGCGCGTTATCTGCGCCCGCATTCCTCCATCAAGTCTCGGCTTGATTGATAACTATACTTATGTAATACTTGTTACATATAGGAACAACAGAGATGCATGTTAACTGAGTGTAAGTAGATTATCGAGGGTGTTGTTGTGTATTGTATCGTAAATTGTGGCAATGTTGATTGTCTGTGGTAATTTTCTCAGCTAAATACTTAAGTATCTGCTTTGCAAATGCATCTGTGGTTGATTTTAGGTAAGAAATTGTTATAATCTAACGATTATGGAGGTCGTTGTGACAGGGAAAATACCTCGGGTCGGTGGAGTTGCAACAGTTAACTTAAGTAGGTATAACCGGCATCAAACTACTGATTGAGACGATTCTAACGAGCCCAAACTCAACGTGGCTACGTCGGTTAAGTACTAACTGAATTCCTATGGCCACCTTCTGTCTCCATCATCAGATCAGCTCGATGGTACCATAATATTGAATTGTCATCCAAACATCACCGTTACCCAAAATTTCAGCTCAGTCGGTTAAAGATATCTGCTTCAAAATTGAGTTGCAATAAGATTCCACCCGAAACAAGGTTACATCGCGGTGAATTTATTTTAATGCTTGCATTCATATACAAGATGGACTACTGATGACCTGGTAAAGGTCGCGGGAGTCCGCTGGATGCGGGTGGCACAGGACCCGTCATTTTGGCACTCTTTGGGGGAGGCCTATGTCCAGCAGTGGACGTCTTTCGGCTGATATGATGATGATGATACATATACAAATTATACAAAGAAAACGAATATAAAACTATTTACAATATGAATAATAGTAGAAACTAAACCTAACTTAATAAACTATCTCTAAAAAGGGCCCCCATGGCATCGTACCAAAGATGCTCGCAGCGTTACCTCGCTGGATAGCAATAGATCATAGGTAGTAAAGGTAGGTACATGTACATACATACATTGTAAGAAAGCTTGTAAAACTACACTAGTCGCGGTTATTTTAATAAAAACTTATCAAATCTAACACAATTCAATTTTATCAACATTTTACAAAAATAAACATCTAAATCAAAACAACCTACCTAATATAATTTTACGCCAGTATACTTCGTAACAAAACAGACGAATCACTTATCTTTCAACACAGAAATTTTCTTATTAGAATTTCAATTTTGTAATCTTTTGTAATGTAATCGAAGTGAATAGTTAATTAGCAGGACGGTGTTCACTTTTTGTAAGCTGAGATCATCGATCCTTGACGTCAACGATCGCCTTAAATTATGCCAAGGTTGTTTACCTCGAGTGTCTTGAAGTGTTATTAAATTGAGGTTTTGGATCTTCAGATAGGCACATAATTATTGATATTGAACTGGCGACTAACTGAAATGTGTCCGTGTTATGTTATTCTACGTTTGAATAAATATAACCATAGCATTTATCGCCAACAACTGTCAGTACCTAAAGACTGTAAGAGAGGTTGGCAGGCCACTGCGGAATGTCATCTCGTTCATATATGGAGCCCCACTGGGGAAGTACGGTCGGCCAAGAAAGTGGTCTACCAGTTTTGACAAGAGTTTCTGTGAGATCTGATTGTCGCTAAGGTTACTGTCATAATATTATTGCAAGTTGAAATCGACCTTGTTGCTTAATGACGTTCATGAACCTCGACCGTAGGGTGGTCGAGCACATTTTTGGCCGACTGTACCTCCCCTCCACCAGAGATTCTGAGGATTGGCTGTGTTTAACAAGGAACCTGGCATGCGAATAACACGGATAGAGTAGATGTTCTTAACTTCGTAACTCAAGCTTTCCGTAGGCATACATGATAGGTGAAAATACTTACAACGTTCTAAAACAAAATCTACAGACATTCCTGAAGTATCCAATACGCAACAAATGTAGGTTACAAACTGCCCATTGTGCGCTTAGCCTCAAAACTCACTGGACATTTTAGTACCTTGTTGCTTTTACTGATTTGAGTTGACATATTTAAATTGCCGTGGTATTGTTGCGTTCTGTGGTAAAGTACATTGTCTGAATTCCATATTCTAGTACAAGACAGAATACTACATGGTCTTCGCAATTATTGAAACAATATGTAGGTACTTACTTACTATATGTGCCATGCCGTTCATAAAGGCAAACATTTTTTCGCATATTTTGCGATTCCCAGACAATGAAACCGTTAACTTTTCAGGACTATGAAAACCTGTACAACTCTCTCTCTCTCTTAACTACTGACTTACGATTTCTTTAATTAAATGTTATGTGTTTTACTGAATTTTTATAATCATTACTAATATTAGCTTAAGTACTTACTAACAACAATGATCCAAATTGGTCCATGAATAAACGAATTTATTCTTATAATTATTATATAAAAACGACGCATATAGCCCTTTAGGTTAGATTCGTTTTATAACAATCGTGAAAGATAAACGGTTTCAAATAAAAATAAGGCATGGGAACTAAAACTTCAACTGAATAATTTGGGGAAAAAATATGCCAAAGATTATTAGTAAACCACGTACAAACGCCAACAAAGTTAACTGACCAGCCTGTATTTATATTGAATCTTATTACAATGTAAATAAAGTGCACGGATGATACTAGGTTTAACTCTAGTGCATAGTAGATAAGTAGCTGGTACATTACATGCTTAAGATTTAGAACTAGGCGAATAAACGAATTTATTCTTATGATTATTATAAAAAAAACGTCGCATATAGCCATTTAGGTTAGATTCGTTTTATAACAATCGTGAAAGATAAACGGTTTCAAATAAAAATAAGGCATGGGAACTAAAACTTCAACTGAATAATTTGGGGAAAAATATGCCAAAGATTAGTAAACCACGTACAAACGCCAACAAAGTTAACTGACCAGCCTGTATTTATATTGAACCTTATTACAATGTAAATAAAGTGCACGGATGATACTAGGTTTAACTCTAGTGCATAGTAAATAAGTAGCTGGTACATTACATGCTTAAGATTTAGAACTGGGCGAGTGACTTGCTTGCTTATTAATGTTTATTACAGTGTTTTAACAACGTCCGTGACCGCATCTGTGTGGTCTCAACTATACTGGAACCTACAAGTTGCTCTGCCTAATACTATGCTGCCAATTCTAACAACATAGCACTACATTTATCTCATTTCTTGTTTACCTTTGAAGTTCTACAACTGATCAACGTTCGATATTCACCTTTATGCTGTTGTTATTAGGGACTATCTTGTTTTTAACTAGCCGAATGTTTAAGATTGTAAAATAAGTGTAGTGGTCTAGTCATCATCATTACTAATAGTTATTACGGAGTTTCAATTTTTCAAAGTCGTGTTTAACTTGAGTATTTCGTCCGTTTAGAAGAATCGCTATTTTATTGTTGTCAAAATATACTGAAATGAATTTGAACTAGCAATGCACCGACGAGTTGTGTGATGTGGAAAGTTCTCGGTTATTTAAAAACATTATCCTTAGGTACATAAATTAATAATTGAATGTTATACAGGGAATTCCCTAAACGGAAACTAGCCCTAGTTCTTGTTAAAGTTTCTAGAAATTTCTCAGAATGTTCTGCAACTTGTAAATTCTTAATTTTAATAAATATTATACAAATAAAACCGCCCAAGTGCGAGTCGGACTCGCGCACGAAGGGTTCCGTACCATTATCAATAAAAACGGCAAAAAAATCACGTTTGTTGTATGGGAGCCTCCTTAAATATTTATTTTATTCTGTTTTTTAGATTTGTTGTTATAGTGGCAACAGAAATACATCATCTGTGAAAATTTCAACTGTCTAACTATCACGGTTCATGAGATACAGCCTGGTGACAGACAGACGGAGGGACAGCGGAGTCTTAGTTATAGGGTCCCGTTTTACCCTTTGGGTACGGAACCCTAAAAATAGGTCGCGGGAGTCCGCTGGAAGCGGGTTGCGCAGGAGCAGTGTGGCATTATTTGGGGGATAGTCCAGGCATTGAACTGACAGCTTGTATGGAAAATATGTCAAATTTGGAAATAATTTATAATAGCAGATTTTTTTTATGTAATGGATATATTATCAATTAAATAGTTACTTAGTGACAAAATCCAACAAAATTTCAGACATCAATAAAATGATAACTTAACTAGCTTCTGAAAAGTCAGAAAAAATATGAATAAATGGTTTTATCTTTATTTTGGTTCATTTACATTTGCACTATAATATTAAAGATAAATAATAAAAAAAAAACAATCCATTCTTTTTTTAAATCTATATAAATACTTCCGGATGGAAAGTTTGTTGGATTCTTGAATAAATCATCGTAGAACAATGTTTTAAAATGATATAAAGAAAAAAAACGCTATTATAAATTAATGTTTTTCAAAACCGTATTTTGCCTGGAGTAGGAGGCCTATGCCCAGCAGTGGACGTCTTTCGGCTATGATGATGATTAGAAAAATATGAAAAAAAACTTGTTATCTGGCCCGGTGATTTTTATATAGATAGAGAATCCGATAAAAATGCTGAGTGCTGAGAACCCTTCTCAAAGAGAACGATGCTTAGGTATTACGACAGCTTAAATAACATTATAATAACACAAAATAGAACCGGTCTTGCAGTTCGCCTCTTGACACCAACACACGATATTTCAACAATCGTGCAATATTTATCGAGAAGAAATAGTCAATGTCAAGAACAAAAATAAACATTACATAAACATTTTGAATCCAAATGCCAAGACGATGACATAAATACGAACGGAGCTTGATCAATATTGGAATAACCCATGATATTTGTGATTATGTTTTTTTTAAATAAGTAATTTCAGTATCATTCTAGTATTTTAGTTGGTATTTTATTTTACATAATTAAACTTATTAGTTTTAGGGTTCTGAACCAAAAAGGTAAAAACAGAACGCGAAGCGCGTCCGTATGTCTGTCTGTCACAAAGTTAAATATCTCAGGAACTGCTAATGCTATCAATTTGAAATTTGGAATAGTTGTAAACAAAGCTAATGCTAACACGTGTATGGAAAATGAAAAATTTAAAGATATATTTTTATTTTCTATAAAAAAGGACGCATTCTTCAAATCATTTAATATTTAAGTTTGTAATTTAACACTTTTGTGTTGAATTTTTTTCCTTCTAATTTGTATGGAAGTATTCTGAAAGTACTTTCTAGGAAATAAAAAAAGAATAATCGAAATTGGTTTACTTGAGAAAGAATTATCTCTGAAAAACCAACATAGATATTTTGTTAATAAAGCGTGGGTAAAGTTTGTACGGAACCCTTGTTGGACTCGCACTTGAACTTATATTTTATTTAGAGGATAGAATTACCACATAACCCAGTCATGCCCGACTGGGGACCTGGATCGCAGGTTTTTAGCACGAAAAAAAAGGATGGGAAAGCAGCGTGTAATACCTAATTGTAAAAAAATTAAAAGGTGTGATTATATCGTATTTTATCGTGATTACATTATCTGGACAACATGATATCATCGATCGTATTTATTTTTAAACCTTATACTATGGAATTAGGATAAGTTACGCCATATTATAAAAAATACACTCTTAACTCATACGAAATATAAAAACAACTAATTTCGACAAGGTTTAGTATGTTGCTATAGGTACAAAATACATTGCCCAAGTCGTAAAACGATGAAGTGGACATATTGTATGGCAAACATAACAGAAGCTGTTACCGGTATCTATTATTTATCTAAAATTAAAGGTAGGTATACTATATGATATGAGACCTAATAAAATAAGTAATCCTATGGTGGTGTACCTTGACCTGCATCATCTGAGCGCAGACCATCATCGATATCCAACACTTACGCTATAAGCATGATGTAGCGTAATTGTCGTTCCTAGTTCTTTCGATTTTTTGTTACAGCTTTGTTTCCCAAATCAAGACCGCCTTAGAAAAGAAATTCTAAAATGTATTGTTAATATTGAACGGGTCCTAACGTAGTTACGTGGGTGTTGTATTGTCAAAAGGATTTCACCGACGATAGTTTTTATGAAATGTGGTTGATGTATTTATGGATTGAAGATGACGTCTGTGTCGATTAATGCCTCTCTACATCGTCGCATCTAACAGAAATACTGGTTGACTTCTTATTAGATTTAGAATCGGAATATAGAGATGAAGAATCCTGAAATTGTAGTACGTTAGGTTTTGGACAAGGGTAAACTATTTTGGTTCTTCACATATGTAAACTTGTTTTTCGTGTATCAAATCTTAATTCAATGCGTATGAAGTTCAAAACCCAAGGTGTTTAATCAACTTCTTGACAATATTGCGTCTCATAATGGAGTCCTCAGGGCGAGCAAACAGGCGGCCGGCAAGAATCTAGCTCACCTTGTGCATTATTTCCTACTTGCCTACCTACCGGGCGCACGCATCCTCGACATTGTGCGACAATATTGACCAAAACTCACGATTACGAGTGAATACAAATGAGGCCGTTACGACTATCTCAAATGAATTATTTTGCGTTATTTTTTCGATTGTTCGCGAAAAACAACAATGAGTAAACTTACTAACATCATTTGCAAATTTTGCAATGCGGTATTCTAACTTTAGTAAATAGTTATAGATACCTATGTAGGGTACCTATACTTACTTTTTAATTAGGTACAGCACTTTAGTCATCTACAATTTCAATAAAATTTGTATTTTAAGCAATCGTTATGATTTACAGTGAAGTATCAAATAAATTATGTTTAAAGGCAATGTTTTCATTTGTTGGTCAGTGACTCGCGCCAACTTAGCGCGCTCAAAATGTTGTTTGTGCGCAAGTGCTTGACATTTTGCCGCGAAGTTAAGAAGCCAAGAATTTGTTGCCCAGGCACTAACCAAGGTCTAACAGTAAAGTAATTAACTCTGCTCCCTCAGAGGTAAGTTTACGATTTGCCTCGGTAGACACTTTAAAGGCGCGCACTTACAATTCAACGTCATTGGCAGAAAAACAAAACCGGATCGTTAACGTGAATGAAACCTACCGTTTTGCAACGAAAGAGCAAACAACTCCTCGTCCTGCAGCCATCGCAGGTCGCTAATTATAGACATATCAGCGTCGAACGACATTACATGATAACAGCATAACAACCACGAATCTTCGAAACTAGTTTACACAAAACACAGCACTCGATACAATCAGAAATCATCACTAACACAACACAAGCGGGCACGTCAAAACATTACGCGAGTTGGAATTCTTGTTAGAACAGCGTAACTAGAGTTGCTTGGTTTTGGTGCACTTTGATTACTTTGTAATCGTGGACGGGGGGGTTACGAAACGTCAAATTTGACAGCTGCCGATCGAGCTAGGGGTGAACGAACGTGCGCGCAGGCGCCGACACGCACACCACACGCTGCGAGCGCTTGGGGCCAACTGATCGCGCTGCGGACTCTACTAAGCGGGGGGCACGACACGTCCTAAAAACGATGCCTTATCGATAACTTTACTTGTAAAAAAAAAACAACTCCTGCGTTCACGCGTTAGCGGTCCTAACATTTTTAAGTTTTTTTTTTGCAAAAGTACCGAGGTATATTCGGTATTCGGTAGTTTTGTGCGTTTTTTTTATGTAGCCAACTTAGTGTGACCAAAGTTACGACACAAACTTTTTTTTCTTTCAAGCATAAAAATTAAATGACCTGCCCCACATAATACAAAATTTCTACGACTTTGTGATATGTATCCTAAATTCACCCTATGTACATTTGTGTGTGTAGGCGAAAAAAAGAAACAGTTAAAAACTATAGAGAATAGGAGAGGGAAAACGGTTGGTCACCTTACACGACATGACGCTTATAAATAACATCATAAAAGACAAGATTGAAGGCAAGAGGAAAAGGAAGACCATGGATAAGCTACATGAAACATATCAAGTAAAAGGAAGAAGTCACTTCGTAATTGAGGGCGCCCTAGATAGAGTCAGATGGAGAGAGCTAACACCGAGAAATAGACATATGAGATGTGCACAACAAAGCTGGAGTTTATTTATTGTTTAAGTAATTGAGATTTTGTAGAGCAAAATGATAATTTAGTGACGTTAAATATAAAAATACCTACCTACTTATTAAGTGATTCAAATGTGATGACCCTGGTGACCTCATATCGTAACGGATCACCCTTAATAGTTATTAAATATCGCACATGTTAGATTATTATGTAATATAGCACATAAGCTTACCAGTAATTTAAGATGCGAATTAACCTTCTTTATTGATAAGTTTGTCACTTTTCTGTGTCACCAGACTATTAGATACTGATTTGACACTTCAATGAAAATATGTCGGGTAAGTGTATAATCGTTGACTTACTAATAATATTGCCAATGCTAAAATTAAAATTAATATCAGTATGTAATTTTCATGGTGCCTATTTATAATGGTTTTAATATGTTTGTGTATATTTTAAATGAATACTAGTAAGAATTTATTGATCAAGTGATTAAAATGACTGACTAAACTATCCATGACGTCACGTGTTTATCGAACAGAGGTGGCGTGGTCGAACACCTGGAATCAGGTATAAAAGGGTTTGACCGGCCGATTCTGAATTATGTCACTTAGAAATAAGCAGACACTCTACAAAACTTGTGTTCGTCCTATCATGACATATGCAAGTGTAGTATTTGCTCACGTGCCTATGTCATCGCTCAAACCGCTTCAGGTCATTCAGAATCGTTTCCTCCGTAGGGCGACTGGTGCCCCGTGGTACCAATCGAACCTCAGCCTGCACCACGACATGGGGATTAGCACCATGTATGGTTTCTTTAAGCAGGCTGCCAGACGTTATTTTGACAACGCTCCCCACCATAGGAATCCGTTAATTAGGAAGGCTGCTGACTACGTTCCCGTCCCTCCCCCCTCTGTCGTTACTCGGCGTTCACTGATTAGGGGCCGCACGGTCCGGCGTCCTAGGCACACACTCACGGATCCGGACGACGAAATCACAGAGTCCATCGAAAGATGGAAGGCTGCGCTTTCGGCGTCCAACTCAGCGCGTACACTACAGCGTTCCCGCCGGCGGGGACGTCCACCGCGTGATCGCGACAACACAGACACTTATAGTCCATATTCGTCCCGGTACCGCCGCATACCGGGTAGAGTCAGTCCGACAAACCCGACCGATGTCGGGCCTAGCTGAGTTTCTTGCTGGACTCTTCTCAGCTAGGGTAGGTTTTAGCGAACCAGCAATCCCAGTAGTTCATCACCACTCACACCTCAGATTCGGTTGAAACCGTTCAACCAATCTCACTGGAGCGCAAACTTTTAGAGTATTCCAGTGTTTACCCCTTCCCGCGTGGTCGTGCCGGAGGTTCCCCTTGGATTTTCCCCAAGCTACCCTCCAACCACGCAGTTCGACTGCTATATTGGGTTCGTCCTATCATAGCAACAGTCAGGTTCAAAAAAAAAAAAAAAAAAAAAAAAAAAAGATTCTGAATTCATTATTGTCACTGCTGTTCCATGGTGAACATCTCCTGGGTAGTCCAGTCAGTTAAGTAACCCTTGGTATTAATTATGTACTTTGTGATATTGCTGTGTGTTTCAACTGCATTATATGCTTGAATTATTATTGATGCTTTGATTATTAGTCACGTTATAAGTGAATTAATTAACTTACGGATAATTTAATGATAAATAAATGAATACTTATGGTTTGAAGGTTTTTACTGGTATGTTGGCCAATAAAAGAGTTGTTACAATAATTCTATGATTTTTATTATAACAAATACTTTATATTTCCCTTGCCGATTCAACATAGTAGTAACGAATTGTCTAAATCGGGTACAGGGTACACGAATAAAGGGGTAAATAAGTAAATACTACAATGTTTCAGCTTTTTATTCTCAATCCATACACGTGGTAATAAATATTACAAATAATATGTTGATATCATAATTACTATAATTCGCTTTTATTTACATTTCTGTCACACACATGTCAACAAGAACTATTAACGTAAGATAAGAGTCAAATTTAGCAGTAGGGAACATTACGCAAAACTCTTCGTAGGTGGCGACACTAGCAGCGTTGACATTGTATCTCGTTCCCACTTGCGGTATTGTCTATGCAAGCATCCTTGTCACTCATTTGACAATCAATTGTGCATGTGTGTGTGAATCCCTATATTTCTATACTGGTTTACTATTAGTGGTAGTGCTGCCTCTGGCGACAGAACATTGCAGTAATGTTCCCTATTGCCACAATTTTTTTTAATGATTTTTTCTGCAATTTTTATGATATATTTGCTCACAATCAGGAGCTATTTTCATCTAAATGAGAGAAAAAAAGTGTACCTAAATTTTTACATAGTTTTGAACTTTCCTTTTGTGTTCTAACGCCATACAGGTAGGTTTAGGTGTATGGGAAACGGCAACACATACGAAAAATAACTGTGGGTAATTTTTTTGTCCTTTTAACTCAACTCAACTCAAAATATTTTTTGTTCAGGTAGGCCTAGTACAAGCACTTTCGAATCGTCAATTTTTAACATAATCTTAAACAATTTTTTTAGAGCTATTAATTGTTATGCGTCAATTATTTTGAATTGATATGCACAGTGTAGGTACCAAAATAATTAATAATAATTTCACAATAAGATCGTTGTGGGTCTTTACGAGGTATGGCAAGTCATTTATGTAGATAAGGAACAGGAAAGGTCCCAATATTGATCCCTGCGGTACACCCATCGAAACCAATGACCCAGGTGATCGCTGTCCGTTCACTTCAACCCTTTGTATTCTACCATGTAAATAAGACTTAAGTAAATTCAGTGCTGATCCTCTGACTCCATAGTATTCAAGTTTCCTGATCAATGTTTCATTACAAACGCAGTCGAAGGGTTTGGATAAATCACAGAAGATACCTAAAGCATCCCGTGATTCCTCCCAGGCATCGAAAATGTGTTTAACTAGCTCGACACCAGCGTCTGTTGTCGAGCGACCCCGGGTAAAACCAAATTGAATATTATGCATTAAGTTGTTTATATTAAAATGCTTTAATAATTGCGACAAAACTATTTTTTCTAAAATTTTGCTTAACGTTGGGAGCACAGATATTGGTCTGAAGTTAGTGGGGTCAGAAGTGCTACCTGATTTGAATAACGGAGTTATTTTACTATGTTTCATTGAATCAGGAAACTCACCTCAATCGACACTGTTGTTAAATATAACTGCCAACTCAGGCGCTATAATTTCTACAAGGGATTTGAGCGCATGGACAGAAACTCCCCAGAGGTCATTAGTTTTTTTTACATTAATTGATTTAAACACCTTTAATACATCTGAGGAACTAACATGTTCAAAATGAAGGTTTAAATTACATTCTGGGGCGTTTTCTGCTAACAGTGTAACGGCAGAGGAAGAAAATTAATTTAAATACATAGTTGTGGAGACCAGTCTACCAGATACCAGTATCTCAGTAAAAAACGTTTCAAATTCAGTAGCTACTTAAAAACTCGAGTCTACAATCCTGCCATCAATTTTTAGTTTAAGATCATTCGGTGTGTTCTTCGACCTACCAGTCTCCATATTATTTATTAATTACTTTCCAGGTTGTTTTAATATTGTTAGAGCTATTTTTTATTTTCTGAGATAAATAAATAATTTAAGGATCGAAAGAATCGAAGTCTTTCTTAGTGGAAATAACATCAAATTCTAAAATTTGACTATTTTTTTTGATATACCGACGGTCAATTGAGAATCACTATTAAACATTTGACGATTTATTTATTGCTTCATAAAACGGTCGTTTCAACCTACAGCCTTACATTGTATTGTATGCAATATTTAACTTATTTAGGCAAAGAGTTAGTCAGCGTCCATAAATAGAAGAGTATTCATCTCAAGAACCGAGTTTATCGTACAGTCAAATAAAAAAAAGATAAGACTAATTAAATTACAACACTCCGTTGAGATAACACTGTAGACTTTAATGTTATAAGGGAATTTAGAAGTTAGAACTGCGCTGAGACACAATTTATACCCGTAAGTTGGTTTATGGTTACTTTCTTTTGGTAAAAATGTGGTAAGTATATTAGGTATCTCAATTTTGATATCACGACAATGCTGCCACATTGACGCAGATTACCATTTTCAATTTCATAAAATAAATGTGTACCGTAAAGGAAACACGCACATTTTTTTCCCTTAGTGACAATATGAGGGGTATGAGCATAAAGCAAGTCAAACTTTCCAGTGATCGACACAAACCACTCGACACCTTTAATATTAAAACAAGCAATAAAGAGGAACAATAGGATGTCAAACATTGGGACGTTTACCTGAAAAGGTACAGTCAGGGGTATTAATATACGTACATAAATAAGGACATATATATCTGTACAGGACTCTATTGTCAATGTCATAAAGGCGTGTACAGATATTTATGTACGTATATGAATACCCCTGACTGTACGTATTTATATTTCCTTGACTGTACGGAATATAAAATAATGGATCGGTTTCCACTGACTACGGAAACATGCACTACAATATTTTTAAAGTTGAATGTAAGTATTTTAAAACGTACTCGTACGAGTCGTACGACGCCAGGGCTGTTATTCGAAACGTGCTTATATATGCGCCTCACTTCACCCGTCACGCCTAATGAAACTAGACCTCTGATTACGCTTAGTTACTACGAATCGCGGCGTCAAGATGTATTTGTGGGTGACGAGTTAGGTGAGGCTGCAGAATAACGGGGCTGGAGAGAGTAATTTTTTCTTTAAAACATAAAAAACAGAAAAAGAACTTGCAATAGATTCGCATCGTGACGATGTTGATTGATGACGCATGAATTTTAATGTGATGTTTTTTTTAACAATAAGCCGTAAAAGGAAATAAGTTGTTTGTTGCGCAATTACTTTTTCTAATGTAATCAAAAACGTAACCGAAACGTATTCAGACCGGATGTTGCATGGTGGGGTGAACACTCCGTTGATTGCCATTGTCTTTGCCGCATTAGCATTAAATAACGTTTTAACTTTAACAATACTATTCGTAACTATTCAGTTACAAAGCTATCGGCTTTGTTCGTTGTACCTATAATATTTTTGTTTTAGTTCAATACAATTAAATTGACAAATGTATTAAAATATAATGAAAGGCACTGATATTAGGCATCAATGCAATTAGGCAGCTGGTTAGCAAATGCGAGGGCTATGCCGAGCAACATGGCCCGAGGTACAACTCTAAAAAGAGTGAAGTTGTTATATTTAAAACAAGTAAATATAACCCGACAGTTGTACCTCCGGTAGTGTTGGGCGGCGTTGCTCTAAAGGTGGCAGACCAATTTAAATATCTGGGGCATATGGTCACGCCGGACTTGAGAGATAATACGGATATAGAGAGAGAGAGGAGGGCCTTGGCCGTGCGAGGCAACATGATAGCCCGCAGGTTTGCTCGGTGTACGAAGGAAGTTAAAGTCACGTTATATAGGGCTTATTGCCAGACCTTCTACACCAGCAGCCTGTGGGTGAGTCATACGCAGCGCACATACAATACGCTCAGGGTCCAGTATAATAACATATTCAGGATGCTGATGAAACTGCCGCGACGCTGTAGCGCGTCGGGTATGTTCGCAGAGGCGCACACTGATGGTTTCCACGCCATCAGAAGGAAGAGAGTTGCGTCTCTGTTGAGCAGAGTGCGCGGCAGTTCTAACACCATCCTGAGAATGTTTGCTGAGCGCCTGGACTGCCCGATGACAAAACACTGGGTAAAGATCTTTGCCCAGTGTCGCAAATAAGTATGTAATATTAATTATTTATGTAGCTTTATTATTATTATTATTTCCTAATCATAAATTTGTCAATTATTATTCTTAATATTAAAATATGGGTTTTTGCCTGGATTAAATCAATTTTATTTATTATTTACTGATCCGTAGTGCTAAGCGCGGCGCTTCGCGAGTGCTCACGAGTTGGGATTGCTTAGGACCACGTATTGGCTTGAAACATGTCGAGCGATATTCGACCTCAAAGACGGGAGTTTTCTATATAAAATTGACAAATAGATAAAATTGACAAATAGATCTTGCATAGTTTGAAACTCAAGAATTGTGTAGCCGGATCCTGAAAGTTAAAAAAGGGTAATTTAAGCTCTACGAGTATAAGTACGAGTCTACAAAGTGAGATGATATTTTCCCAGTCAAGTCTTCCTGACATTCACATAAGATGGTATTCCACTCGTGCTGATGGGAAAAGCTTTTTTACATACTGGCTGTCAACTTCAAAAGTATAATTGATTTACAGGGTGTCAATACAGTGGTGCCTAGACCTACAAAGACTCTAGGACACAAGAGCCAGCGTTCACATTATTCGAAACCTGGAGGCCGATCTGTCTCGACAAATTATCTTCACATAAATTAAATTATTAGATCTTCACACCCAAATAGAGGACAAAACTTGTAACAAAAAGGAGAAACAGTAAATATTTTTTCTGTTCTATTCTATTCTGCCTCGACAAATTGATATCAAATGCAACGCAACATACATACCAAAACTAGGCTGAGATCTCGATATTTGAATACAATAACAAAGGCTACAAAGCTAAAATATTTGCCTCCCCTAAAATCAGTAACTTTACAGAAAATGTAAAGTATGTATGTAACTATGGCATGACGCAGGCTCTTTTTGCTTTGCTCTCCTAACTAGAATGGCATTTAATTTGTGCTGACTTTCGAATAATTTTGCACTACACCACTTACAACAGTTACAACTCTTAGCCTTTTTACACGACTGCCCTACGAAAAGGAGTAATGTTTTTTGTGTCAGTTGATTGCGTCCCTAACTAGCGATTGTACGGTGAGTGGGCGGTCTTTTAACACCTTCCTTCACCCATTTTACTGTCCGCTTTTCACCTGGCATGTCACTTAAAATGCATTAAAACTCAGTAATCAGTAGGCTCAGTAGCTCGGCCGCAATGCATGAGACGTTTGCACGAGGCTTTGAGGACACTTCTCATCTAGACACGCGGCAGCGTGTCAAGCCAAGTTCAAGCAAAGGAACTGGCTAGCCAGCGCCGAGTGTACACGAACCACTTGGTGCCACTTTTGACCCTTCTATAACTCAAAACCTCTTTAACGTGAACACATAAAACTACGTTTGTTTAATTATATCCATAAGGACATCTAGAAGCCCAAATTCCAAGAAGCTAGCTCAAACGGTTATAAAGATATGAAGGTCAAAAAGTCGTATATTTTAGCACTGACTGACTGACATATAGTACCTAAACCTAACCTACTTCCAGGTAACCTAGAAGGATCAAATTTGGAATCCAGCTCGGTAAATATGTGTTAGCATAGGAAAAAATCTAAAAATAAAAAAAGTTAAAAAATAGGGGGGGTCAACATACAATTTTTTTTTTAATTGTAGCATTGGAACCGTTACTAAACTATACCAATAAATGTTTTATTATATTTGCTATACAACAGAAATATAAAAATATAGTTAAGTTAAAAAAATAAGGGGTGTCCCTATACAAAAAACTTGTAATACGCGCTAAACAACCGGCCAACGGTGTGTTGTCGGCGGCGCGCAGCACCTCATAATTATACACAGAACACAAGTAAATCTCAATACGTGCCTAGTTTTCTTTACAAAAAGTAATGATATCCCACCAAAAACATAAATGTAAAAAAGGAGAGCCAAGTTCAATACAAAAATTATGCTTGGCTGTGGGGCTTCGCCGCAAAAAGAATGGAGATCTAAATGAGTGCCAAGTTGTATGCAAAATCCAAATATGTATTTATAGGAACAAAATAACATTATGAACAAGTATTAAGCCCTATGTCTTTGCTTTATTGGATACCTATAACAATTGCTGTTATTTAAAAATGGAAATCCTTGGGATTGTACTTACGTAGGTAAGTAAGTACTTAAGGGGATCCCATACGCCAATGACCTTCGATCTGAATCCCTTAGTTTTCTAATGTTTTTTGTAGCTTATCATTTTAACAACAACAGCTTTAAGCAATATAGTATCCGATATATACTTCAAACATCACTGTCTTCGAGATATTTGGCATCAAAGTTGAACAAATTTAGACCAAAAAACAGGTTTTCTGGCCATAACTTTTGTGTTAATTAGTTTAAAATCAAAACCCTGCACACGTTCATAGAGACATTGGAGACGAACCCAAATATGTAGATTTCGTATATGTTAGATCTTTCACAGCAATCTTATAACAAAAAAGGTGTTTTTTTAGACAATGTTTAAAAAAATCATATATAAATAACTGTTAATTTCTTTCAAAATATGGTAGATCAAAATGCAGATTAAAAATTGAAGAATCGATAACCATTTGCCTTAAAATTCTATCTGTAGTGCAAAAGTATTTGTAGCGATTCAAAACTAGTCAAAAATCGATGATGTCTCAATCACATAAGTTTCGTATATGGTATCAGCACGTACATATATTTGATCAGATACCCATACAAAACATATAATATGAATAATTTTGAAAGCCTCGACAGAAAATGTTAATACCCTAGCGAAAAATATTTGGGTCATAGGCATGTTGAAAAACGAAAATATCCTTCCCGTTTTGCGTCAAGAACACTTGAACCTTTTACATTAGTCTTACGTAGTTTTTTTTATTTTTTTATTTATTATTATCATAAAAGGGGTATAATTTTACAAATAAGGTCTGTCCCACAAAACGGTTTACACAGTTTGACTGTGGGATCTGAGTCTCTTCACTAACTAAATTATGACAATTACTATGCTTATATGCTATCTACTATTATGCTATCTAAGAAATAATTAAATAATTTTCTTTTAAATGTGGCTCTATTGGCCTCCTGTCTAATATCTGCCGGCACGCAGTTTAGAGTGTAGGGTAGGTGTTTCCGCAGGCATCTATCGCCATAGTAATTGGTTACCCTTGGTATATTGTACTTGCCCGCAGCTACCGACCTGGTGCCGTATATAAGTGTGACATAATATTAGGTCATTACATTAGCTCTTATTTTGAACCGGTATACAATTTTGAGTACCTAAGTAATCAATCACCATTCATGAACTCCACTAACAATCAAAAACTATGTAGCAATATTAATTTCTAATCGCGTTAATCAAAAATTAATTATTGAAACGATGCCAGCAGAGCCAGTTGTTACCGCGTATTCGGCTGACTACTCCGAACGGGTAATGTTTAGACATCGACGGTTCCGGGATGCACCCGTCATCGGCATTTCATGACAGCGCTAGTAAACGGCGACGCAGAGTATACGAGCAGCTAGTTCACTAGTTTTGTAAATGGTTTAAATTACTCCACCCTAGGGAGGAGTATTTCAAAGTAGGAACTTTAACCATCCAGAAGCAAGCGAATTAACTCCAAGGGTCACTTATCACTACATAGTATAAAACAAAGTCGCTTCCCGCTGTCTGTCTGTCCCTATGTATTATGCTTAGATATTTAAAACTACGCAACGGATTTAGACACGGTTTTTTTAATAGATAGAGTGATTCAAGAGGAAGGTTTATATGTATAATACATGTATATTTAGTATCAGCATTGCACCCGTGCGAAGCCGGGGCGGGTCGCTAGTGATTAATATAAGCACGAGAGAGGATGCACGGTGCCCATTCTGCAGTAGAATTGGATTTGCTATCTGTGCATTTTTTAATTCATTAAAAAAATCGCAAAAAGTAGCCGAAAAGACCTCGCGTGATTTGTGCACAAGCCCTTATGAACGCCCGCGCGCTCGTCGCCCCCGGCTGCTCACTGGGGTCCAGACCACGGCCTTACAACAATATTTTTGCATACTTAGGTAAGAACGAAATTTTTTGATATTCTGAAGTCCTAAGACAACATTGACTTTTCTGTTCTGATCTGCGACTTTGTTTAGAGGAAATGAGCAGTCTATTTGTTTTGTTTTAATTAACGTTTTGTTGAACGGTTAGGCAGATGTGTCCATTGCCAATGTCTCCGTGTGGTGCCAGTTTAGCTTATGGGTGGGAAATACCGGCACAGTACAGGAGAGCTGGAAATTATAGCGATGTTTATTTTAGATTTCCGGTCAAGTGGCGTGTAAGTGTCTACAATAAAATTATTGTCATTAGTTAAATCAAAATATTTGACACACCTTTCTTATGATTAAATCTACGTTTTATGTAGGTTATATTGATTTAATAAAAACCGTAAAACCACACAACTATAGTCCAGTTCACCCAACTACGGTCCATATCAGTTCTCATATTTACTTGCTCAGGTGTGACGACTATAATATTTTCGTGGATGAACTTAAAGGCAGGCAAATAATAACACTTTAAATAAAAACGTATAAAATCACTAATACGAAATCGGTATTGATGGAAATGAATGAGTTTACTTTTGGACCATAGTTGGGTTAGTAGACTATAGTTGTATGGTTTTACGGTATTAAAATATAAAAATGCGTCTACAAAAAGCTACTGATCTGACAGCCTAACATGGTTGACCTCAAAAACACGTAATTTACCTATGAATGATCAAAATAATATATATTTATATTGAAGTTTAATTTTTTTTTTTCAAGCTTAAAAAATCACCTTGGTCGGAAGATTTACAAATGAATTGCAAACGAAACCTTGCGTAATTTAGCTGGAGTCGATGCTTTTAACTTTAATTTTTTTCCCAATATTGACTCTCCCACTGCCATTCCTTTTATAGCGGTACATATATAGTCCCTTATTTTACTGAAAAAGTTTCACCGAATGCATTGTTTCGCCGATTTTTCATTTCATCGTTTTTTTTTCTCTTAGAGACCGTTAACTTTTTATGTATAGCTAATTTAATTGTGTGGTACCCATAAGGTTAGGTAAGGTTTGTTTTATAACAATCCTGAAAAGTTTACAGTTTCTGAAAAAATATGTGTTTTGATGAAATGAGAATTCGGCGAAACATTCAGTCGATAAAACGTTTGTTGGTAAACAGGGGTAAATTATATTGCTACATGCATATAATGTATCCCGTGCTACATGCATAAAATTTTATGCATCAGTGGACAGTGGACTTATGTCACTCGATTCGCACTTGGCTTCTTTTTTTAACAATTGGTAATTACAAAACGATCGAGTTTCAGCCGGAAGGCGAAGCGCGTGCGCGTAAACCAAAACCTACCACTGCACAGTTGACTCACAATTATATCATAGCGCAAGTCACGAGCGCGGGCGAGGAGTCCTGGGGGCCGATTTTTGACTTTCGAGCGCTCGAAAATGAATTAAAAGTAAATACGATTTTAGTGTCAAAATTGCTGGTACTAACTTTCTACCGATATAATTGAATACGAGTGTTCAATACCACTCGCTTTTAAATTTTCAATCGCTATTTCAAAAGAGCTTTTCGTAATTTTTGACAGTTTTCGAGTGAAAGATTCGAGCGCTCGAAAGTCAAAAATCGGTCCCCTGTTCAGTATTGCGGATGGGTGGTTTTTTATTTATTTATCGTATGGCATAAAATTTCTCTACTTAAATGTTTATGATATTAGATTTAAGGTAAGCAACTGCATCCGTCGAGAGAGTCTTGAAATGTGGTAATTCCCTATAAACGTGTTTTAAGTTTAAAGACCGTATCAAAGATCGATTTTCGATTTACCCTTCTTTTGGCAAAAAAAAAACAATCGTGCCTTGCTTCAAAAATGATTGGAACGTACATTATCAAAAAAGGGTTAAAAAGCTTTATACCTACCTCTGGATATTTTTATTAGATCTGACGACGACTGATACTAACGGTTAGAAGGAATTGATTTAATATGTACAAAAAGTGGTTCTTTTAAACCCTTTTTTTTTTTTTTTTTTTGACGGAGTGGAAATGCATTTACGCATCCCCCCAGCCGGGAAGCTATAATGGGGGGTATGTGGGACTCCCACCCTCCAGCCATCTCTATTTAAAGAGAAGGGGGAGGGAGTCTACCCACTAAAACCACTCCGGCGTTTCCGTCCCTGCCGTTAATGGGAGCGCCATGGGATCGTTTATAAGGAATTGATTTAATATGTACAAAAAGTGGTTCTTTTATACCTAGAGTGATGAGTGATTCCCGACTGGCTATCAACTGCTTCAAACCAGGAAGTGTGGAAATGAAGGTGGGAAATACAACGAAACCTTTGCCCAGCAGTGGGACGCTCTAGATTTTAAACGAGGGAAATCAAAAGACTTTTTCAAAAAACCCTGCTGTACTTTTCAAATATCCCAGGATAATGAGAAATCCAACGACACCAAAATCAATCAAGCCGTTTTGACTGTAGCCCGTGAAATATTTCTTGCCCAAATACAGTCAACCAATTTGATTCCTAGGCCACCGTAGAACCCTGTCATTTTAACTGCTACATAGCGACGCATTAATCCTAGTAACTCGTATTGACATAGCATTTACAACGGCAAGATTCTATGATGGCCTAGAAATCAAATTGGTTGACCGTACCTATATACCTACATACATAAATAAATACGTATACGCTCGAAAAACATAACCCTCTTAGCAGTCGGGTAAAAACAATGATTCATGTTATGTACTCTCGGAAATCACTTGCCAGAAATTTCGTATATGCAAACCAATGAAGTATATAAACAGAAGGCCTAATAGCATTTATCGCTTAATATAAACGAGATAAAACATTCGTCTTTCATCAAGCGGTATCAGAAAAATAAGTACACTTTCGTCCCGGCATAGCTGAACATAATCCAATCGTGATACCTGCCTAGAAATTCTTAACATTCTGAGATATTTATTTTATTTGAAATTTTCTTCTAGGTTTAACCCTTTATTTGATGATGTATGACACAGTATACACATTTTTTGATGTGCTTTTTGTATTTTTTTATGCACATTTTTTTTGCTCTTTAAAGCGCAAACGAGGCTTGAACTCACGATTTTTTTTAAATTTGCCAAATTAAGGGTTAAGTTTCGTGACATTTGTATGCAGGTAAACTACCTTTTGCAGCCATAGTCAGGCAAAAATGGTAAATCGAACATATTCATTAAATACAATAAAAAATGTACACAACTCTCTTTCGAAATCAGCGTGCTAATAAAATGCCCGCTTAACGCTCCTATTTCAAAATTAAACTGAATTTATGTTACACGTAACGCAGTGGCTAGTGTTTCTAAAATAAATAAAAAACTGTTTCCGAACAGGATCGGTGTTTTAAAACAACTCCCTAATGTGCAGATACCCGATAGGCAACGGGGCGGGAAGTCAGAGAAACTGTGGAGTCGACTGTATTTAATTGGAAGGCTGATATGGACGCATGCAGTGGTATCTATACTATTTATTGTTGCCCTTTGTAGCAGGTAGTTTTTTACGAGAATATTTATTTATAATTTATTTACACTTGAATGACTATTAAATAATTTAATTAAAAAATATATATTTGGAGACAATCTTACACAAAACCTAGTCCCAAACTAAGTAAAGCATGTACTATGGGTACTAGACGACGACATACTACATACTTATATAGATAAATACATACTTAAATACATAGAAAACATCCATGACTCAGGGACAATTATTCGTTTTCCTCCATCACACATATAAATGCCCTTACCGGGGTCCGAACCCGGGACCTCCGGCTTCGTAAGTAGGGTCACTACCAACTAGGCTACAGATGTCGTCAAAAATAAAGACAATCCTAGTAAACCGGGGCCAATGATTGGGCATACTCTGACCTCTATGTTCGCTACCTACTTTAGGTTGACTCGCCTGTTAACTGAATAATTGACTAAGTATTTACAAAAGTTATTTTTGTTCGACTATTCTATTAAGAATTTTAAAAACCTATCAATCACCTTGCTTCCATTAGTCCAAATATTCAATAAGTGCTGACAAACATCATTTAATTATAGTCTATTTAATAGCTTGGTTCTTATCTAAGCATGTAAGTAGATTTCTTCTGCCCTCTGTAAGAAAAGCAAGTTTTACTTGAGTACTTACATATTTTTTATTTATGTATGTATATAATACGCACGCGCATCGGCATGGCCAAAAGTGCGATGAGACAGCTCGAAAGGATATGAAAAGATCGGAACGTATCGCGGAAGACAAAAACCTCACTGGTAAACTCCTTGGATTTTTCCATCTTCTTTTATGGCTCGGAAACATGGACGATAAAAAAGGCTGATCGTGTCCGCTTTGAAATGTGATGCTGTAGAAAGATGCTCTGGATCCCATGGATTGCGTTTCGCACCAACGCATCTATCCTTCATGAGCTTTATATAAAGACAAGGCTTTCCACTGTCTTTTTCCGAAGAACCCTCGATTTTTTTGGGCACATCGTCCGGAAAGAGGGAAACAACCTGGCGCAGCTGACTGTTACCGGCAAGGTGGATGGCAAACGACCAAGAGGGAGGAAACCAACTATATGGGCCGATCAAATACGCTCGACACTGGATACCAACTTGCATGAAGCCACGCTGCTAAGGACCGGAACAGATGGAGAGACTTAGTGCGGAGAAGACTAACATCACATCGGGGAGTTCACGACCCTCGGCAAAGAGAAGGTATATAATACATTAGTTTTTTTTCTCTTCACGTATTCGTAATATAAATTATCATACTTACTTTTTTCTTTGCACCTTTTATAAGTTTGTTTAGCCCAATGGTTAGCTATAAAGTAATATTAATATAAAGAATGCCATTTGGCATTAAGCTCGCCATTTGCAATTTTTTTTTGTATTTTGTGCAATAAAGTTCAAATAAATAAACAATGATTTAAGTAGTAATTATTTGGTTTCACTGTTGCAAACAACTGCCGCAAGACGGAGCATTTTGATTTCTGCACAAAAAAAGTAACAAATAAGTTTTACGACGTCTACTCCGTCCATCTCCTGTTCTATACAACAAGTCGCGTCAAGCCCTAACAAGACCTCTTTGTATTGTAATTACGGATTATTCAAACGCAATTAAAACACGGCCTTCGAGCCGGCGGTCCCGTGACTCAATTCACTCAATGAAGCTCACAAAACATGATGAGTAGTTGATATTTAGTTTAATACGAGATAAAGCAGGATTTTGGATACAGTTGCTATTCTATATGTGAGTTTCAGTGTAATAATATACATATAAAAAAAAACATAATTACGTTAAAAGAAAATATTCTCGTTTTACTGGATGAACTTTATTGAAAAAGTTTTTGTTTTACAAACAATCTCAGTCAATCCGCTTGAATCTTTTTAGAGTTTCGTTTACCCCAGACAAGACATTATTAAAAAGCTACGGCTTTCAGTCGGGGGTTCAAATACTTATATGCGCACTCTGAAAATAGCTTCTCAAGTGAAAGAGGTTATATATTACCGCTAATAGAAAAGTATGATGCTGTCGGCTACGGTATTTGCCAGACGATCCTATGTAGACAAGGCATTAAAAGCTTTTGGCGCTTCTACAACTATCTGCTAAATATGTTGAGGCAAAGTAACCGCAAATGCCATGCGGCATCACCCTTATCCGCCAATCTGTTCGTTGGTACCGACTTAACATGTATTATTCATTTGAGATAAAATCTTGCTGACTTTACCAGCTGACAAATAAATTTAAGAACAGATTTGCTCAGACAATGCTTGCTTCAAAATGATTCAATGGAAAGTTGCCCGTATGAGTATCTAGTAATAAATTATTCACACGGACAGGAAGCAGAAAAATTACGTACCTTTATCCTTACCTATTTTTTCTTTCGTGCAACAACATCCTCATCATTAATCACAACGCCATGTTTAAAAAAATGGCGGAGCATTAAGGAACACACACAAGGAACACACATGAATCCATTACACAAAATCTAATTCCCAATATACAACAATATCGGATGAGTATCAATAATATTTTCAAAGTCAAATTTGTCTTGGCAACCACAGTCAGATTTAAAATCTTCGATTCCATTAAAAATTATGAACACTTGCAAAATGTATCATGAGTTCATGACGCAAGACGTAACTCGTGGTTGTATAACTTAACTATTCGCCTACAAATACATGTAGGTAACTAGGTACACTTGACCTTTTTGAAAATCTTATTTCTCCACTGTTACTATTTTTGTCTTCGAGACAGCTTTGTGTTGCCTACAGACTTGCAGGACGAGTACAACGACCTGCGACAAAACAAAACGCTGTTGCGGTGCTAGGATTTTGCAATTTTTTGTTGAGTACAAAACTTGCAGACCATTGTGAAGCTTTGATGAGACGTTAACTTGTTTTTTTAGACGCGCAATGTTTTTTCACGGCTGAACGTGTAGTAATATAAGGTTTTCTGTTCTGTCAAATCTGTTATTATTTAGAAAAAGCTTTATCTATCATGGCTTCTTTTGCCTTAGTTGAAGGAAAACTTGGACTATATTTATATGCGCTATGTGTTAATTAGAAAGTGAAAAGTATTCAAGATTTGAAAATTTCATCGGATATTTTAACGTATTGGACTAATTTCTCCATTGGATTCAGCAAAGGTTGGCAGCGATGACGCAGGGCAGCAAAGGATCCTGTAGTGCTCGATACTTTGACCCTTTACTTCGCAAATAAAAACAAGTGCGAGTCGGACTCGCGCACGAAGGGTTCCGTACCACTATCAACAAAAATGTTCAATTTATTTTGTTTTTAGTATTTGTTGTTATAGCGGCAACAGAAATACATAATCTGTGAAAATTTCAACTCTCTAGCTATCACGGTTCTTGAGATACAGCCTGGTGACAGACAGACGGACGGACGAACAGTGAAGTCTTAGTAATAGGGTTCCGTTTTACTCTTTGAGTACGGAACCCTAAAAAGACGCGAGTTCAAGCCTCGTTTGCAACATGTAGAGCAAAAAAAGTCTACAAAAAAAGTTCCGTACTCTAGTGGTAACTGATAGTGAAACAGCATGATCTTTTTGACAAACGGTTGCTTTAACCCTTTGAACGCCATGATTCACGTACTAAAGTAACTATGCACCTTATATGAAAGACTGAAGGTTCAAAGGGTTAACTGGAACTGAAACACCCTTTCGCTAGTATTGAAAAAAATAGCAACGCCTTGGTTTTTTTTCTATCGTCATCCGAATGAATCCTACCGGTTATCCATTTTGACTTTAGGTGTTGGTCTTCTTGGTACCGAAAGTGATTCAAACCGACCGACATTCAGATTTTCTCGTCGCTACAAGTAGGTAGGTACATGCTGGTCTACCGGCTCCAGCCGGTGTGTTAGCGCGTTGCATGCGAGGATGGCCACGTTTAGGCTGGTTCGGCATACCCAAACAGGGGATTTGTTAACAGATAACCTATTTATTCTGTGCCAAGAGACAAGCACGACATGAAACTTAATGCTCATTAAGCCTCCGGCATGTCATATGGTACAATCGTACTATAATATACGACGAAATACACCAAGGAGTGGCTGAAACATGTTTGCATTTATCTTGACAACCATATAAATATAAATAAAAAAAAACAATAAGAAACGAAATACTCGCTGAATATATAGGATGTATTAACGTCTAGAGTCCTTATAAACTTTAAAATAAATAAGATGTATACGAAAAAATAACCGAACCCGAATTATACAAACCCATTAAATCTTGCCCAGTTATAATGGTTATTAGTTTAATCAATATCTTGTAGGTACCTATATAAAAAGCTAGGTAAATTTGCAATGTTTATTTTGCATATAAGTAGTATTTATCTTTTAGGTACGTGTTTATCCATACTACCTAAGAGGAAAAGTCTGTGAGATTAGAGCTTTGTAAGCAGGTATGTATATAGGTAGAACCTCTGTGAACTAAAATATTATGTACCTTTCTCACAAGTACAAATGTCAAATTAATTTTTAAGAGGTATTTTAGATAAAATATGTACCTTTGGTAGACGTTTATGAATAAGGCCATAAGACTTCAAGAACAATGAGACCACAGAAGTGCTTTTGCCGCTTTAAGAAGTCCCTTTTTGCCCGACTACGAAAGGAAGTTTTTAGTAAGTAGTCTATGTTTATATTTATGCGATTTGAATCATTATCATTTAGGTACCTACCTATCAATAGATTCGAAATAATGCTCCGCGTGACATAGGCTCAGGCTACTTACCTTTTGTATGAAAAATCCAGTTTTTATTCAGTTAGTTTTCCGTAGTTGGTATACAGTTTTCTGAACTTTTTATACTTTATATCTTAATGCGAGTCGGCTGATATTCTTATGAAATTATCATTATATGATCTTCGCAAAGGAATTCGCGGAGGCACGTACTCAAGTGTAAACGTTTTAGTCAACATAAAAAGTGAGAGTGGGCTCATAACTCCTCGCGATCATAGATTTTGGACGTTGCGTCATCTATCAAGTCCAAGTTAATTATCCTATAATCGAATTTGCGGACTCGTTTCATTAGTGGCGAGTTATTGTCGACATGAACGGTAACAAATTGGCATAAACAAATGAGATCCGACCGGATTTGGTCGAGTTTCGTGAGATCCACGATAGATGAACGAAACAGATGGACATTTAATTAATTGAATGAGCGAGCGGAGTGAACGACGTTTTCCGTTTCAGCTTGGGCAAAAACGCTTTCGTATGTCTGTCTGGATATCCGACTGTCTAGCTGTTCTCCTGTACAGACCGCATTTCTCCTTCCTTTCCATTATTTTAATTTTAGTCGATTCAGATTTGGTTTTTTTTTCAAACACAAAAAACGCAATAAAGATAGTCTCACGAGGTCTACAGCTCACAGATCCACTAGAATCTTGAAGAGTAAGTTAATTAGTTACTTTAAAGGCTTATTTTATGATAATTACGAAATCTAAATACACTTATGGTATTGGTCTAAATAATCACAACAAAGTCTACGTTATCCTTTTGGTAGGAAAGACTAAAGACAAAAACTAATGCCAACGCCAATTGGGATTACGTTGCAAGCGTACCCCGGGTTCCTTTAGGATGCAATCGGTAAAACATTAATATGAGAAAAATAAAGAGATTTAACTTGAATAAGTACTTACTAAATTACTATGTACCTATATATATTACTTAACTTTACTTAAATTCAGCAGCATAAAAAATAATCGTAATCTCCACTTATAATAAATCTCTAAATTAAAAAAAGAATCAGCCAGTTTGAAACTAAGCTTTGCGCGGTTCGAATGTTCTCAGCATCCCATGAACGGAAAAATATGAAACATTTTATATAGGTACATTATTATTCTAGCTGCAACTTAGGATAGTTTTTATCCGACTGCGACAGTTAATTAATTTTCCGAAATATACGACTTCATTTAATTTTTCATTTATTTTTATTGAAATCAAACGCTGCTCCAACTGTCAGCTATAAGAACCGTCAAATTTTCGTCAAAATGGCGGAATTGGTTTGCCTTTCACTTATTAATAATTTAAATCCCGTCTACGATAGACCTTTACGAGACAAATGCTAAAATATAAACCATAAAAAAATATTCGATTCTGATATGAGAACTTATATGCGCAAATGTCGTTTTATGTCGTAATTTCAATAAATGAAATCAACAAATTTGAACAATATAATTAACACGAATTTGTTTTTTTTGAATGACAATGTGCGCTCGGCGCATTCAGCCAAAGTACCTGAGGCGCTACCACGAAAACCGATACTCAATGTTCATATATATCGAGTATGGTTAGTGCGATAGAGATAGAGATAGAGATACCCGAATATTTTCGAATTCCGAAGTTCGTGGTTATAGCTCAGGAATCGAAAATACGGTAAATAATCATAATGTATTTTCTCGAAAAAGAATTTAAAATAAATATAGTCAAATGGAGAAAAAAACAAAGCAAGAGGTTATATAGGTAATGATTAAGTTATAAGAGTCCAAAGTTTTAAGAGGGGGTATGTTCTGTCCCTTTTCCGCAAAACGCACCTTCATATGAAACGATTGTTTTTTACTATGACGCTCGAGTATATTGACGTCACAGTCCCTCATCGTTTTCTCACTCTAACAAGCGACATTAAAACGGATGTAGCTTCATAATTTTTTGAGATATTTGAATGGGAGTTTCATTATCTTCTATTTATTTATACATAATAAATGCCTATGTGACTGACTTATTCACTCAATCACTCACTCACTCACTCATCAACGCACAGCCGAAACTACTAATCTTAGAGAGTTGATTTTTGCACAGTATGTTGCTTTTATAACGTGGGCTAGGGATAAAAAGGGATTTTTGAAAATTCTACCCCTAAGGGGGTAAAATGGGGGTGCAAAGTTTGTATAAGAGAACCTTTTTTTTTTGAGCTATAGACTTAAACTTTGTAGAAAAATTAGTTATTAGAATACAAATGAAACACTTTCAGCGTTTTGGAAAATTCCACCCCTACGGGGGTAAAATAGGGGTGCAAGGTTTGTATGGGGGAAACATTTTTTTTTTAAATAGGGACTTAAAACTTTGTAGAAAGATCAGTCATTAGAATACAAATAAAGAACTTTCAGGGTTTTAGAAAATTCTACCCCTAAAGGGGTAAAATAGAGTGCAAAGTTTGTATGGGAAAAACTACTTTTTTTTAAATAAAGACTTAAAACTTTGTAGAGAAATTATTCATTAGAATACAAATAAAGTAAAATCTACCCCTAAGGGGGTAAAATAGGGGTGCAAATTTTGTATGGGGGAAACAATATTTTTTTTAAATAGAGACTTAAAACTTTGTAGATAGATTAGTCATCAGAATACAAATTAAGTACTTTCAGCGTTTTAGAAAATTCTACCCCTAAAAATAGGGGGCTAAAATAGGGGTGCAAAGTTTGTATGTGGGAAACTATTTTTTTAGCTAGAGTCCTAAAACTTTGTAGAAAGATTATTTAAATACAAAGAAAGTACTTTCAGCGTTTTGGAAAATTTCACCCCTAAGGGGGTAAAATAGGGTGCAAAGTTTGTATAGGAAAAACATATTTTTTTTTAATAGAGACTTAAAATTTTGACGAAAAATTACTTATTAGAACATGAAAAATACTACATTCGGCATTTTACAAAAATCATTCCCTAAGGGGGTTAAAAAAGGGTGCAAGGTTTGTATGGGGAACACTTTTTCTGAGCTAGACACTTAAAACTTTGTAGAAAGATTACTTATAAAAATACAAAAAAAAAGACCTTCAGCGTTTTGAAAAAATCTATCCCTAAGGGGGATAAAAAGGGGTGCAAAGTTTTTATCAGGGAAAGTTTATGTTTTTGAGTTAGAGACTTGAAACTTTGTAGAAAGATTACTTATTAAAATACAAAAAAAGAACACAAATCGTTTTAGAAAATTCCACCCCTAATAGGGTTAAAAAGGAGAGCAAGCTTTGCATGGGCAACACTTTTTTTTGAGTTAGACTTAAAACTTTGCAAAAAGATTACTTATTAGAATACTAAAAAAGAACTTTCAGCGTTTTAGAAAACTCCATCCCTAAGGGGATCCTTAAGATCCTTAAGAAGGGTAGCCAGTGTTGTGTGGGAAAAACTTTTTTTTTACTAGACTTAAAACTATTCAAAATGCTACTTATTAAAATTAATAATAAAGTACTTTCAGAGTTTTAGAAAATTCCACCCCTAAGGGGGTTAAGAAAGCTTTGTATGGGCAACACTTTTTTTGAGCTAGAGACTTAAAAGTTTACGAAAAAAGTTCTTTCAGCGATTAGAAAAATTCAACCTCTAAGGGGGTTTAAAAGGGGGTTCAAATTTTAAATGGCGAGCAATAAAATTTTAAAGTGTGAGTAAGAGATTTTTAACTTCGGTCTTATTCTGTACGTTAAAAGACTACAAAACTGATTTCAGAGTTTTTCCAAATTCATCCCCTAAGAGTGTTAAAATTGGTTCAAAGTTTGAGTATTTCAAGGCATTTTTAAAGTATGAGATTTTTAACTTTGGTTTTAGACTGTTTGTTCACAAACTAGAAAATGAACATCAACTTTTTTTTTAATTATCCCCTAAAAGAGGGTTCAAATTTTGTATTGAGAGAAATCATTTTCTAAGACGATAAAAAGTTCTACGCGGACGAAGTCGCGGGCAACAGCTAGTTATAAATAACTTTTTGATATCGTTTATCACATTATTTAAATAGATGGAAGTTGTCATTTACTTTTATAGAATCACTATTTTTGCTTACGCATACGAAGACCATTGGTGCAGTCATATTAAATAACCGGTCCATACTAAATCACATATCAGATGTCATTGATACCCCACGACGGTTAATTCTATAGAAAGTTAGCAAAATTAATCTACTAGAAATTGGGAGATGTATCGATTAATAACTCGTTTAATGATTATCTTAGTTTGTCTCGTAATACGAGTTTAACTTAAAGATTTATTAGCACTAAATCTTCTTTTGATAAGAATCTCTCTATAAAACTGACGTTAAATTATATTTTTAATATTCATATTATTTTCGTTAGAGTGCCGTGTGCACGCACTCACGCGTGTTCTCAAAATTATAATAAAGATATTAGGTGCTTAGGGACATCAAAAGCAAGTTTAGACAGAACCTTAATTTTTACAACTTATTTTTTACCATAAATCACTACTAAGGTAAACGTCCCAGTGCTCGACACTGACCCAATACTTGCCATCTTCAGTCTTAATACATAGCAATAAAGGTGAACAACAGAGTGTCAATTTTATTATTGGAACAAAGTTGACAAATATTAAGACGTTTACCTTATTATAACAGGCTTTGCCGTCGAGCTCAAATAGGTAATATGAATATGTCATAGACCTGTAAAAAGTTAATTTTATTTAGCTTAAAAAGTACCTACGTAACAATTTCTTCATCCATTTACGAAATTAAATAATATAAAAAAATGTAAGGCGTGCATTGTTTTTCTTAAATATGGCGTAAAATCTTTCGAATTTAGTTAGGTACGAGTAAGTACAGCCAGGGGTATTAATATACGTACTACATAAATAAGGACATAATATCTGTACAGGATTCTATTGTCAATGTCGTAAAGGCGTGTACATATATTTGTCTTTTTTATGTACTTACGTATAATACCCCTGACTGTACAGTACTTTCCTACGAAAACTGGAACAAGTGACAAATAATAATAATAATAATCTTTATTGCTTACTTTCTTAACCTAGATACATGTAGGACTTTAAATACGAGTATATCTGTGTTTCTAATTCGAATGCGAGGGAAACGGTAACCGCGTGTTTTACGAGAAGCAATGTCGCGTCTCGCGACCATTCATGCTATCCCTTATATCAATAAATGTATCAACGACTGAGGGATGCGACAAGTCACAGTGAACCGGGCCGAGCGAGTCCAACGCCGCGCCGTGATAATAAAGATATTCTATTTGGCCATAAATTAACCGGACCCCAGTCATTCTTAAGAGGATGGGTGGTCAGAGAGCTTTTGAATATTATTATTGACCTTGACTCTAATCAGTACAAAAATAAACTCTTCTAAACGAATTCACCGTACAACCGATGGCCGTTGGGGCGGAAAGGTTCTCGAGTGGCGACCATGTACCGGAAGGCGCGGCGTGGGTAGGCTGACGACAAGGTGGACTGATGACCTGGTAAAGGTCGCGGGAGTCCGCTGGATACGGGTGACTCAGGACCGATCAATTTGGCACTCTTTGGGGGAGGCCTATGTCCAGCAGTGGACGTCTTTCGGCTGATATGATGATGATGATGATGAAACGAATTAAAATTGAAGCTCGTACAGGGTAAAATAAGTAACTTTTATAGGTGTGTGTTTGTTAGGTGTGTACCTATGCCCAACTAGTTTAAACGATTAATAGTTTAAGCTCCCGGTTTACTCGTATGTTATTGATTATGACGGCAATTTACCAACGAGTAAAAGACGTTACAAGTTAAAATGTCGATTTCGACCAACGACCCTAGTTTATCGAAGTGCCTTAGTTATCGACTACGGCACATTGCTTTTCTAACCGTGTATGTGTTAGTCTAAACCCCCCCCCCCCCCCCTCCCTCATATTCGTCCGTATCACAGATGTATGAATACGCTCTGAGGTCCGTATAGAGCACGAAAGGGACACCTGCAGCTCGGGCCGATATGAGCTACAAAATACTGGCGAAAACGGGGTTTCGTAGTACCCTATTTTCTCTTCCAATTTAGGAGCAATATTAGGTATTCTTTCACATATACTATACTCGTAAAGAGAGCTTTGGCTATGTCTCTAGGTTTTCTGTTTTTCTTTTGTATTCTTTAAATTAGTTTACTGAGCGTTTGTTTATCGCACCGAAAGGCGGCAAATTTCGTAGTTTTGAAAGGTCTCTAATTATTAAAATAAAGTAATAATTAGGTAAAACGAAACATAGGGACATGCCACAGGTAATTATGTATTTTAAAATGCAAAATATTTGCAATTTTGTTATTTTCCAGGGAGGAAACGGGGGATTACGTTTTTATGGAGAAATGGCCACCCACGCATCGTCTTAAATGTATCAACGACTAACTCTTGTCCGCACATCCCCCAGATGCAGTAAAAGAGTAATTATCACTAGACCATGGCAATGACCTCGACGATAACCCTTAGTTAACAAGCTCGTAGTTACAATGTTAAAACAAAGATCTCTTTTTTAATTAAATGTACACGAACTCATTGGAAGTCTTGTTAAATATAATATTTGATGTCCTTTACTCCCCTCGTAAAAACTGCATCTAATACGCCTATCATATGGTCCTAAAATTTAGTCATAGTCGGTTTCATTCTCTATTGTCACATACACAATACCCGCCAAGCCATTGGTTTAATTAAATTTAAAAATTAAATTTTAATGTGACATTGACGGTACCTACTACAGTAGTATTAAAAGTGATATATTATAAAATAGCCTTACGTCTAATTTATATAAATTATTTCATTGCCGACAGTTGAAATATTAAATTGTATTTAGAAGTTGTACCTATACCTATAAATTATTGTGTTAACTAATCTGTATATTTGAAAGGTTTTATTGTCTGGGAGCTGAATCATAAAGGTACTTACGTTAATGCAATGATGGTTTCTCAAAATAGGTTGTTGGTTTTTGGACATTTGTATTTAGTTAGGACGAGATGTTTCACTCCAGGGGTATCTTAAAATAAATAGACCAGGGGGGTAACAAATTCGGTAACCGCATAACATGACCGAAGCCTAGAAATATTCATCTATTGACGGGTCAAGTCACACCATCAACCAATCAACATCGACTAACAGTGATGAGCAAAAGTATCCTCTCTTTAAAAAGCTACACGACTACAATAATCGCATCATCCAATATGTTACTCACGTAACTTCCTCAAGCCACTCTATCAATTCCTTCCCAACGACAACTCGCACTATTCCGAAACGGTGTTCAACCTCTCAACTTCGCTTTGACATACTACGCTTTCAGACTGCATACGTTAATCCCAGTGTTAGCAACGACGTAAAAATACCGTCTTCTTAAAGACTTACCACTTTTCAACATTGGCCGTCTCTTTGGTATAATTACCATACAATGCATGCATGCGTCTGCACATCAATGTTGGAGGGTCCCCATGTTTTCGTTTATTATTTGTTTTTTATGGTGACCTGTGACTTATCGGGTTTGGGTTGAACCAAAAAAAACTCAGAATTAACAAACAATACTACGCTCCTTTTTGCCTGTTTGTTCCTGTGGATAAGATAAACCTCCCTGATGATCATCAAATAAAAGAAGACGAAAAAAGCTTGGAGTCGCTTTATGCTATAATTTATCAAGGCGTTAGCCTCAATCGAGAGTGGTTTTGTCGGTGGGCACCATACACACCAATTAATACTTGAATTATTAGATTACAGTAAATTTTTCTAAGGCTTGAACAAATTTAATCAATCACAGTTTAACACGCTCCCTGTCGTAGTACCTGCATTTCGGGAGTCAGTACTTCCACAATGGGTTCCCTGTTTCGAACGGGAAGCACATTTGGGCGTGTGACATTGTCAGATAATTTTGTATGAGGACAGTGAACATGGTCACTTTGATATCACTAACGTCCATACCAAGGACTTAGTTCAAAATTCCATAGTTCATATTCGTACCTATTAAATTTATTTGTTTACTAGATCACGAATGGTCGACACCTATCATATCTCGGCGATGGAAGGCTCAGGAACACCCAATTGACCTAAAAAAAGTTAGTTTAACATTAAATTAATGGATGTCATTGAGAAAATCATTAAAAAGCAACGACAACCTAATCAAAACTGTTTAATTAAAACAATATCTCTCCACATCTAATCTCCGACAGAACGCGTGGCCACCCACCGCCGGGTCTTTCACCCCACACTCCACAGTTTACTCCAAACGCAGATCTGGGCGCCAGATGACGTTTTACGGCTAGGTGCTTACTAAACGGTAGTTAATTTTGAGTGAAACTTACTCAAAATGTATTTAACACTTGGACTATAAATGAATTGGATTGCATGGGTACTTGGGTAGGTACTTACCTAGAGTGCACACTGCACACATTCGCGCAACAAATACCTATGATTGGTAAGTAGATGGTAACATCGCTATAATTTGATAGATGTAGATAAATTCTGCTGTAGACAAATATTGCAAGTATCTGTATGCAACTATGCAGTATTTGTATGTTAATTATTATCTTGCCTTCGCAAAAAAACCGTTCCGGTTCAACTTCAACTGGTATCCGTACTATTTGTGTCATTTCATAGGAATCTAAAAAAAGTAAAAAAGATTCGTACCATATTGCTAGGGAATGGATGCTGAATTTATTCAACGTGGCCACTGGACACCGCGGATTATATGGCTGATTATTACACAGCTGCCACTCAGAGGCGACAACAAGGCAATTTACTAAACGAGCGTGATTGCGGATTTTGTGATCCAGGCGTTGTGTTTTCGAATAAATTGATTTAATTTCCATTTTGTCGCGTTGAGTGTTATTTTCTTGTTAGTAACTGTTGAGAGCTGGCGTAGTGCCAGTACATATTATGGAACATTACGCTCTAATGATTACAGCGCACAAAATGGACCTATCAATACAGTAACACGGCATTTTTAATACATGTAATATCCCTACGTATTATACTACCATAGGTGTGTCAGTATCTCCCGGTCTAATAGGTAGGTAAGCACTCTTATAATGTAAGTACCTATGGTATAGTTCTTAGTAAAAACTATTGTTACCTTTTTGTGAACTATTTATACATATCATAACGTGAAAGTTTTGATTCTGATGAAGAAAAGAAGTGTACCTACCGACATTTATACTTTAAAAAAACAGGTCAAGTGCGAGTCCGACTCGCGCACCGAGGGTTCCGGACCACCCCGTACAATAGAAACAAGTCCACTATAAACTGACACTCATTAAGTATGTATTCACATACTTAGTGCGTGTCAGTTTATACTGGACATTAAATTTTCAGTGATGTAAATAAAAATTTACGGTTTTCGCAATTTTTCCTTTATCTGTGTTATACTTATAAGACGTTGCTTCGTACCAAATTTCAAGATTATAAGTTCACGGGAAGTACCCTGTAGGTTTTGATTCCCTTGCGAGTTTCGAAAATTTGGGGTATAAAAAATGCTGTAACTTTTGATTGCGTTGGCTTAGAAGTTTGATTTTTACACAGCTCCAAGGGACAG
The DNA here is from genome assembly GCA_963854355.1 of Epinotia brunnichana. Taxonomy (NCBI): domain Eukaryota; kingdom Metazoa; phylum Arthropoda; class Insecta; order Lepidoptera; family Tortricidae; genus Epinotia; species Epinotia brunnichana. The sequence continues at coordinate 18,536,183 of OY977936.1, read as the reverse complement.
TAGACTTGAGTATTTGATATAAATTTCAGCTTGATACCTTTACGCGTTCCTGAGAAAAAGGGTCTTGACAGTCGGACGGACGGACGGACGGACAACAAAGTGATAAAAAAAATATATATTACGGGACAATCTTACACAAATCAACCTAGGCCCACGGTAAGCTCAGGAAGGCTTGTGTTGTTATAGATACATACATATAGATACTTATATACATATATAACATCCATAACTCAGGAACAAATATTCGTGATAAATAAAAACACAAATAAATGCCCTGACCGGGATTCGAACCCGGGACCTCCAGCTTCGTAGGCAGAGTCACTACCCACTGGGCTACGGAGGCCGTTAAAATCCTATAAGGGTTCCGTTTTTTCCTAACGAGGTACGGGACCTTAAAAAGCATGGAAACGGATATATCTTTTCTTCATAGGAATTTCACATTTCGTCTACATTTACTAGTAATAAAATAATTAAATATCTATCGTTCACGGCGAGAAAACAAAACGGTGTGCTATAAATGCTATAATATAACAATAGCTTAATTGATATCTACTTATATATAGGATCAATATTACGAAATAGGTAGGTCCTTACCTAGTTACCTACTTAATTTACAAAATGCGTCGCCAGGGACATTTCACTTCGAAGTATAGCTTTTACGCCAAGCTCCCATTTCACGGTTCAATTGATTTGAATCTTTAGGGTTCACGCTAAAACCCCGTACTTAGATGATATTATTGTCTTCGGTCGCAATTAATAGGTATGTACTTATTCTTACACATTGATTGCATGTTATATTCAATTGTTAGTTCTATTTTGTCTGAAACACAGGGTATCCTAGTTCAGGCACGTGTTGTTTGCCTCTAATTTTAAACTCCTAGTCTATAGTAAATACTGATGTACATTATTAATCCAGTAACCTTGTCGCCTGAAAGTACAGGGTATAGTTTGCGTCAAATCCGGTAGTTCTGATTTTTTGCAGACTTGCTTATGATGTTGGGCCCAATGAATAATCCCAGTTTGTGACCTCAAGCGCAGAACGCAACTATGTCGGTAATCTAAAATACCGCGAAAGTTTTTATTATAACCATGAAGGACTAGTTTTTGATAGTACCTTCTCCGGACGTTTTTAAAGTAGAGTAGATTTGCTACAATATGAGTTATATGAGACTAAAATTGGCTCCATCTCTCTCTGTCTGGCAAGTCCTTAAAACAAAACATACAATGTTAAAAATACCATTAGTATTTAACAGTCTCGAGCCACTCGTGGTTTGAAATAAAAACACCGATTCATCACTAGATTGTCGCTTTTACAGGACATTCGGTAAAGTATAACGTTTATAGCACTCTTTATCGGTTCAAGTACATTTTGGTTTACGGCACTCTGATCTAATCTTCGAGTAAGTATAGGAGGCTGTTCCTTTTTTATTTAAAATTTATAATTTTATAATAAAACGCTTTTATAGGGTAGACCGGGGACAAATGAAACAATTTGCCTTTAACCGCCTGTAACCGTTATATTTTTATGAGTGGAAAGATGAAAGCCCAAAATATTTCAAGGTTAGTTATCTGAGGTTCTCGTAGCACTTTCGAGCTGCAAATAGGGACCTCTCATTTATCGACTTCCGATATTCATATTAAGTATATCGATACATTATATAACACAACATATTAAATAAGATTGAAAGTAGAGGTAAACAACAGGCGGTCTTATCGCTAAAGAGCGATCTCTTCGAGATAACCTTTGGATTTGGATAGGAATTATAATAATATCTTATGAGGTTTTTGTGATTATTACTCATTTAAATAAAACAAATTTAAACAGATTATATCGCGTGGATTATATTTCGAAACGTCTGGTTAAAAAAGAACATCCTACCATATAAAATATGAGATATTCGATTTTTTCCGAAAAAAACGGGCAAAGTAGGCATGTTTGACGGTACCTACTTTGAGTTGGACATTTTCCAAAATATCAATTTTTCAGTTCATGAACTTCAGCCGTATTAAGAAAAAAAGACAGCTTTATGATATACATTTTTTAAATCCTTCCACAACTAATATAGCTAAGATCCATCTCGAAAGACAAGACTTTTGCGAACAAAATATCCTATGTGAAGTCGGTTAAATCAATTTGGGAGCTACTTTGACACGGACAGACAAGCAGATACGCATCCAGATAATGTTGATTATGCCGTGTAAATAGGCAATTTTGGACAATGCGAGAATGAATGGATGCGAGGCTGATGGCGACAAAGAAGTTTGTTGCGGATGCTCACTCTGTGCTCATTTTTGACGTAACCTGCGCTGTGGATATTTAACTTTGTGGATTGCTTTGATTACGCTTTGATGATGGAATGAGTACAAATAAAGACTTATATTACTTTTATATCATTTAAACTTTATCAATCAATAGAAAAAGGCGACATATATATATATTCATAGTAGAAGGCGACTTATTGCGATTCGATTCGACTCGCCTCGGCGAGCCTAGTGAACGCCAGCCTCTACGCCTAGTCACAGTGATAAGCCTCTGCTAGACGGTCGCCAACAGGCCCCTCCGACCGAGCGACCTTGGTCGGCACCAACCGCTGTACTATGAAATTTTACTGCAAACAACTGTCTACACGGTCGGTGCGAACCATGGTCGCTCGGTCGGAGGGGCGTGTTGGCGACCGTCTAGCAGAGGCTTAAAGAGTAACCAGTGGACCGACGCCTTTGATGTTTGCAGGTTTGACAACGTCATGTCCCAAGCTACACGGAATATGCAGCTTGGTGGGCTCGCCCTACCCGCTCTCGCCCCTCACACCCCGCACGATCGCCCTGTCTAGACGGCTTCGTCGATTGACTGTATTGGCACAGTATTGGTTTATACTTTATAGACTGTGCCTAATTATAAAATAAACTAAAACTAAATTATAATTTATAAGCTCGGAGATTGTTTACCTTTGAATGTTTGTTTCAGCTGCTGCACTGACGCCTTGGCCACGACTTTGGTCGTAAGCGACCTGCGACCAGCGTTTTATCTGTTCACGCGCAACGCACTGTGGTTAGTTGGGATCACGCGCAATGAACAGATAAAACGCTGGTCGCAGGTCGCTTAAGACCAAAGTCGTGGCCAAGGCGTAATACACAGCACACACACATCAGCTGCTGCACAACAGTCTGTTGCTAATGTTGGCGCGGAGTTTACGTAGGTACTTATGCGAGAATGTGATATCAATTAATAACAATAAACTATTTATGAATAAGCAAAATTTTCAGACGATAACTGACACTAATATTTTTTCTGTGCCAGTCAGACGTAGGCGTATACAACCTCCGAAGCTTTTGAAAAGAGGCCAAAGATAGGTAATTTTTAACTGACCGCGTAACCACATGTTGAACTTATAATTATAACACCCTCGTTTGTACCACAGGCGTCAAAAATCATTAATGCTCTAACCCAGGCTAATATAGTCTATTTGTATACCGCAGTTCATCTTAATGCTCTAACCCAGGCTAATATAGTCTATTTGTATACCGCAGTTCATCTTAATCCGTTAAGCCGTTTGCGTTATGCGTGATTAAGTAACAAATATCCAAACTTTTACATTTACATTATTATATAAGTATACTAGCTGTCTTCGTGACTTCGCCCGCGTATTGTACTCGTAAAGAACGCAGGCAAACCGGCGGGATAAAATATAGCCTATAGTAAAAAGGACAGTTAAACCCGGAAATCATCCACTAAGTGGGTGAAATGGGGGGTGAAAATTTGTATGGAGCTACAATATTAAACGAGTTCCACGCGGACGGAGTCGCGGGCAGATGCTAGTGTCCGCGTGGAACTCGTTTATATATCGTAGCTCCATACAAATTTTCACCCCCCATTTCACCCACTTAGGGGATGATTTCCGGGTTTAACTATCCTTTTTACTAACCTAACTATGAATTTCATCTAAATCGATTAAGCGGTTTACCTAAGCGTGAAGAGCTAACAAACAGACAGACAGACAGCCAGACACACTTTCGCATTTATAATACTCGTATTAGTATGGATGTGTATCTGGAAAGTCAATTCTAGGTAGGTATATACAACAGATGAATGAATTTGTGAATTCGGATGAGCGATGCCGGCTATTATATTACGAGTACTTATGTACCTCCTGCGTACAAAATAACAAAGCTACACTCTCACGGACATACTTTTCCTTTTCATTAATATTGTTGGTATAGCAAGTAGGTACCGTAAAACTACACAACTATAGTCCACGACCCCAACTATGGTCCAAAAGTAAACTCATTCGTTTCTATCAATACCGATTAAGGGGACGTAGGTTCGTGGTCTTATCTCCCTCTCACTGAGCATAAGCGTGAGCGAGATGGAAGTGCGTGTTTGGAAGCGCGGATATCATGTTTTTTAATTTTAATTTTGTATGCGTTTTAATAAATAAATAAGTAATAGCTGATTTCCCTCAAACATGGCATTTCCGATTTTTAGAACCAATTTTAATATGTTTAGCTGTTGTGCATAATTTGTAACGATTTTTTTAAGCGTATTTTAGACCTATGTTTTTTATTTTTTCTATCAAGCGAAAGTCAAATACTCAAATTCGAATAGCTGATTTCCCTCGAAAAAGGCCTCAAGATTGCTAATTAAATTTAGGCCAGCCGTATTATAATCCAAACAAGAGCTACGATTTTTTTTAAATCAGTTTTTGGAGCTCACGTCGCCTTAAATACGAGTATACAGGGCGTCCGCGTCCCAAGACTATGCGACATAAAGGGAAAGTACCTTAAATATCGTAAGTAGATAGGATATATTGCTGAAAGGAAAATTTATGTTATTTTTTAAAGTTAGTAATACTGCATACAAGGATTTTCTAAAAAAATACTTGCTTTGTCTGGGAATCGAACCGACTTAAATGTAAAAAATAACCCGTATTTTTATGATGCCAATCGAGAAAATGGACAATAAATAATAAGTCCTCCAAAGTAACATAGTGTCTTAAAAGAAAGGAATAACGTAAAATTAATAATTTTAATTAAATTAAAAGCATACTTGATACTGCCAAAGTCAATTGAGTAACTGCCTGTATTGCCTTCTCTGTCTAGCTTACAGAGGATGCATTAAAATACTAAGTTTTATTATTTTATTTGCAAGTGCATTTATAATAAGGAAAACTGTGCCAGGAAGTCGTTTATTAAGTAAGTCTTATTCGAATAATCAAAGCTATCTATGGAATGATACTATCGCTATTTTCGAACGTCGTCGTCGGCAATAAATAATTTTCTTGAAATTTTAATCAAACATTTTACGTTATTACTTTCTTTTAAGGTAGCTACTTAAGAATAATTATATATTTTTTTGTCCAATCTTTCGATTGGCATCATAAAAATACGGGTGATTTATTTTCACGGGTGATTCCCAGAATCCCATACGAAGCTAGTAATTTTTAGAAAATCTTTGAATGCAGTATTACTTACTTTTAAAAATAACATAAGGTCTTCTTTCAGTAAAATATTATATCTACAATATTTAAGGTACTTTCCCTTCATGACGCATAGTCTTGGGATGGACGCCCTGTATTGACTGGAGTAAATAAAGTAAGGTGCTTGACACCGTAGCTTAACGTTTTAATGAAAAATCTCAGGTTATGAGCTCAAGAGATTTAATTTCACACACAGTGGAGTCTGCAAGATCTCATAAAAGCTGCCGTCGGGATTGTTGGGAACAACGCTATATAAAACACTATTAGCTGCCCTCGCGGCTCTGCCCGGGTATTACAGAAAACTCAGGCGAAACAGCGGGATAAAATATACCTAGCCTGTGTACATTCTATTTTCTAGTGAAATATTTTTTGAAAGCGGATGAGTTGTGTCGGATATTTGGAGATTGTTAAACATACAAATAGTGATATGCAAATTGCGGAAAGTTTCCGAAAACAGACACTTCGCCATAAAATTCGCACTGCACTTTGTGACAAAGTTTTTGTTTTCCTAATTGGAATCTGGTTAAATTCCGTGATTAAAACTTTGGAGCGGGATTTGTTTAGATTCAAACAGACATGCAAATGCAAAATGTGTGCGATTAAGTCAAAGTTATCAAAGTTGCAAAACAACGTAAGATGTGTGTGTGACGTTGAGTTGTTTTATTTAACATCGAAAAAGATTTAATTGTACTTCATCTAAGGTACCTAAAAGTCCTAGTCCTAGACGTTGCACTAGTGTATGACATGGGCACTTTAAATGTCAAAGTGACAGGCCTTAAATTCGACTGAAGAAAAGTCCTACCCATAGGGCGATTGTGCACTACACCGTCCGGTCCGATATGGCACGCCCCATTAAATGTAGGGCAAACCTTGGCGGATGCGTACGTATTCTTGCTACACGAAAGTAAGTTGAATGACAGTGCCACCACCTACTGGCAATTATTACAAGCCGTAAAGATATCGAGTAACTCTGCTATTAGACCTTAAAGTAACTATCACCGAATAACTTCATATCACAGATTAGCCAAAGTTTGCCCTACATAGTAGTTTGTGCACTACTTATACGTAATTTTACCATCCAACATTCAATACAAACAATATCGGACCGTAAAATATCGGACTGCCGGACAGTAAAATTCATTGTAGCGCACAATCGGCCATATTGGTTTGACATGGAGTTCCCATGTCATACACTACATACTGCAATCGTCGAGGACCAGGGAGCCGATTTTGGGCTTTCGAGCGCTCGCAAATTAAATAAAAGTAAATACGACCTAGACACAATCTCGTGCCTACCTAATTACCTAGATACTTTTATAATATATGCATGAAATACCTCGGGAATCCTAAATGGTACGCTTAACCTGAATTATTAAAACTTACATGCTTTAAATACACATTTTGCGGCTTGATGAGCTAGCAGCAAGGTTAGTATGACCTATCTTAAATTTAGGCGCTGTAGTTTATTTATTTAATTTAACAAGCATAACTTGCAGTTGCTACTTTTATTTTCTGGCTCAGGTTGCCCTAAAATAAATTTTATTATACTTTTGGACATATTTTCCAGCTACACGAAGTAGCCAAATTATAACATTTAATAATTTAAGTACTTTAAAAAAAAAACAAAGTTTTAACCGATTTCAAATTAATAGTCTAATTGCTTCAAGTTTGCCTATAAAATTTGAAGAGTTCCCTCGATTCCTCCAGGATCCCATCATCAGAACTGGATTATGGTGACAACGGGACCAATCTGAAAGTATATGCTTTCAAACAAAGAAAGAATTTTTCAAATCGGTTAATTTACTACGGAGTTATCGCGTAACAAACACACAAAAAAAAACATACAGACGAATTGAGAACTTCCTCCTTTTTTGAAGTCGGTTAAAAAAGTGGAGTCTCTAGAAGTGAGTAGTGAAAGATATTGTGAAAAAAAAGAAAGTTTACGAATTACGTCATGTTGGGTAACGTTGAATAGGTATTTTAAAATGATTATTAGCTTTCTTTAATTTTTTTACGAGTACATAAAATATTTGTTCAGGATTTATAACTAAGTATACTTAAAGTTGGATTAAAAATAAATTTTTGGAGAGCTGTATCTCGGTAAGTATTGAACCTACAGAGCTGGTTCTGGTCATAAATTGTAGCAATTTTAGTTGTTTATTTAAAAACCCGCACAGTTTAGGACTTATATTGACAATACCAAAAAAAGTGCGAAATTTTCTTGGTTTTTCGAGTACTGCAAAGTTAGCACAGGTCTTTCGAAGCTGCAAACTTGGATATACAGTACTGGTAGTGGTCCTAACAACATATTAAAAAAGCAGAACTAGCCGTTAGCTTGCGATTTTACAAGATGCAATTTTTTGCTTGATACGAAAAATCTAAATGTGAATCTATCCATGATTCTGAGCAACTTTTACTATGGGACCAACATAAAAAATCCAACAGTTTCATAGACTTTGCTCATTTTAGACTGACGAAAATTTATGAACAGGTATTTTTTTTTCTGCATAACACAAAGGTCCCATAGTAAAAGTTTCTCAGAATCATGGATAGATTCACATTTTGCTATTTTGTATCAAGTAAAAAATTGCAACCTGTATACACAGGTAAAATAATTTTTGATATCAGATAAGCGGTTCCAGAGATTAGTACTCATTACATACAAACTTATAAACTTACAAAGCTATTACAATATCACAGACGTTTCATCTTTATAATATAAGTAGGTAAGGTACGTACGGTCAACCAATTTGATTCCTAGGCCATCATAGAACCTTGCCGTTGTCAATGCTATGTCAATACGGGTTACTAAGATTATTGCGTCGCTAGGTAACCGTTAAAATTACAGGGTTCTACGGTGGCCTAGGAATCAAATTGGTTGACTGTACCTATGGAGCTAAAATCTTATTTAATTGTTGTGTCATAATCAGTTCAAGATACCTACGTACCTATGGACTTTTACTTTAATATTAGTATAGATAAGTATCTACGTACCTATGGAGCTAAAAGCTTATTTAATTGTTGTGTCATCATCAGTTGCTTGTACCTACGCACACATTAAATATGGAATTCCCGGATTTTTTATAATCTTCTAGCAATAGATTTTAGCATTTTAAAAACCTTCTTACAACAGAATAGGTTGTAAATTACTTCATTAAATTGGTAGAATATGCATTTAAACATTACGCCAGTTTGTATGCGTGGCTCGACTCGCACTTAAAACAGTAAGAGATGTATATCCCCGTAATCATAGATAATTATTTATGCCGTAATACAAGAAATGCAGGGCGACTGGCACACGACTCCGTCCCGCGAAGGCCGCGAACATCATTTTACGGAAAACAATGTTATGGCATGTGCATGAAGTTATTTAATAAGTTACCACCAGGCATACGTACGACAATTGCCTTTCAATATGTTTCGAAGGAGTGTAATAAAACTATTGCAAGAAAAACAATATTATGGTATAAAGTGGTTCGTTTTAGATAAGTTTTAATTATTTGCATGCGAGTATTATTGTTTGGTATTGTAATACTTATAGCAGAATAATGTTCCCCAATAATATTTTGTCATCTCTTTGTATGTAATTATTCTAAGCAAATAAAGAAGTTTGAAGTTGTGACTTGTGACAAGTTTTAATTTAGCATTTTGTTTGTAGGTAGTACGTCTACTACAGAAGTAGGCATAAGGCAATAACAGGTATTTTCATTTGGTAGAATTTGATTTTTCGGCTACATCTCCACTTATAATAAATCTCTAAATTAAAAAAAGAATCAGCCAGTTTGAAACTAAGCTTTGCGCGGTTCGAATGTTCTCAGCATCCCATGAACGGAAAAATATGAAACATTTTATATAGGTACATTATTATTCTAGCTGCAACTTAGGATACTTTTTATCCGACTGCGACAGTTAATTAATTTTCCGAAATATACGACTTCATTTAATTTTTCATTTATTTTTATTGAAATCAAACGCTGCTCCAACTGTCAGCTATAAGAACCGTCAAATTTTCGTCAAAATGGCGGAATTGCTTTGCCTTTCACTTATTAATAATTTAAATCCCGTCTACGATAGACCTTTACGAGACAAATGCTAAAATATAAACCATAAAAAAATATTCGATTCTGATATGAGAACTTATATGCGCAAATGTCGTTTTATGTCGTAATTTCAATAAATGAAATCAACAAATTTGAACAATATAATTAACACGAATTTGTTTTTTTTGAATGACAATGGCACGCGCTCGGCGCATTCAGCCAAAGTACCTGCGGCGCTACTACGAAAACCGATACTCAATGTTCATATATTTGCATCCCTGTCACTCGAGTATGGTTAGTGCGATAGAGATACCCGAATATTTTCGAATAGGGAACATTACTGCAATGTTCTGCCGCCAGAGTGCAGCACTAACACAATTAGTAAACAGTTTTTTTGACAACTTTGACAAGTCCTTCAAAGCTCTGGATCAAATAGTGAAGAAAATATTTCAATGAATAAAATGCATCAGTGCCGCGTAATTGGATGCAAGAATGAAGGGCATCATTCATTTCCGAAGGAAACGACGATATGAAAACTATGGGAAGCGGCAATACGTCGTAAAGCAAAAAAAAGCCCTCATCCACCTTTAAATGGCTATAGGATGCCATTTTAATATCACAGTACAGGTATTTTACACACGAATGATAATAAAACGATTGTAGTTTAACGCGTTTTCATCAATTATTCGTTATTGTTTGTTAGGTAGGTAAATAAATATGACATTGTACGTCATGGCGGTTTGTTGGTGCCGGTTAATGTACGGCCCGATAATACACGTCCATCTATCGTTATCTCTCTCTTGTTGTATAAGTTAAAAAGAGACATAGATATAGAGGATGCCAATTATTGGGCCGTACATTAACCGGCACCGGTTTGTTTACGGGTTGTGTTAGTGTCGCCCCCTACGCAGAGCTTTGCGTAATGTTCCCTATTCCGAAGTTCGTGGTTATAGCTCAGGAATCGAAAATATGGTAAATAATCATAATATATTTTCTCGATAAAGAATTTAAAATAAATATAGTCAAATGGAGAAAAAAACAAAGCAAGAGGTTATATAGGTAATGATTAAGTTATAATTATAAGAGTCCAAAGTTTTAAGAGGGGGTATGTTCTGTCCCTTTTCCGCAAAACGCACCTTTATATGAAACGACTGTTTTTTTCTATGACGCTCGAGTATATTGACGTCACAGTCCCTCATCGTTTTCTCACTCTAACAAGCGACATTAAAACGGATGTAGCTTCATAATTTTTTGAGATATTTGAATGGGAGTTTCATTATCTTCTATCTATTTATACATAATAAATGCCCTGACTGACTTATTCACTCACTCACTCACTCATCAACGCACAGCCGAAACTACTAATCTTAGAGAGTTGATTTTTGCACAGTATGTTGCTTTTATAACGTGGGCTAGGGATAAAAAGGGATTTTTGAAAATTCTACCCCTAAGGGGGTAAAATAGGGGTGCAAGGTTTGTATGGGGAAAACATTTTTTTTTTAAATAGAGACTTAAAACTTTGTAGAAAGATCAGTCATTAGAATACAAATAAAGAACTTTCAGGGTTTTAGAAAATTCTACCCCTAAAGGGGTAAAATAGAGTGCAAAGTTTGTATGGGAAAAACTACTTTTTTTTTAAATAGAGACTTAAAACTTTGTAGAGAAATTATTCATTAGAATACAAATAAAGTACCTAGATTCAGTGTTTTAAAAAAATCTACCCCTAAGGGGGTAAAATAAAGGTGCAAATTTTGTATGGGGGAAACAATATTTTTTTTAAATAGAGACTTAACACTTTGTAGAAAGATTAGTCATCAGAATACAAATTAAGTACTTTCAGCGTTTTAGAAAATTCTACCCCTAAAAATAGGGGGCTAATAAAATAGGGGTGCAAAGTTTGTATGTGGGAAACTATTTTTTTTAGCTAGAGTCCTAAAACTTTGTAGAAAGATTATTTAAATACAAAGAAAGTACTTTCAGCGTTTTGGAAAATTTCACCCCTAAGGGGGTAAAATAGGGTGCAAAGTTTGTATGGGAAAAACATATTTTTTTTTAATAGAGACTTAAAATTTTGTCGAAAAATTACTTATTAGAACATGAAAAATACTACATTCGGCGTTTTACAAAAATCATTCCCTAAGGGGGTTAAAAAAGGGTGCAAGGTTTGTATGGGGAACACTTTTTCTGAGCTAGACACTTAAAACTTTGTAGAAAGATTACTTATAAAAATACAAAAAAAAGACTTTCAGCGTTTTGAAAAAATCTATCCCTAAGGGGGATAAAAAGGGGTGCAAAGTTTTTATCAGGGAAAGTTTATGTTTTTGAGTTAGAGACTTGAAACTTTGTAGAAAGATTACTTATTAAAAAACAAAAAAAGAACACAAATCGTTTTAGAAAATTCCACCCCTAATAGGGTTAAAAAGGAGAGCAAGCTTTGCATGGGCAACACTTTTTTTGAGTTAGACTTAAAACTTTGCAAAAAGATTACTTATTAGAATACTAAAAAAGAAATTTCAGCGTTTTAGAAAACACCATCCCTAAGGGGATCCTTAAGATCCTTAAGAAGGGTAGCCAGTGTTGTGTAAGAAAGCTTTGTATGGGCAACACTTTTTTTGAGCTAGAGACTTAAAAGTTTACGAAAAAAGTTCTTTCAGCGATTAGAAAAATTCAACCTCTAAGGGGGTTTAAAAGGGGGTTCAAATTTTAAATGGCGAGCAATAAAATTTTAAAGTGTTAAGAGATTTTTAACTTCGGTCTTATTCTGTACGTTAAAAGACTACAAAACTGATTTCAGAGTTTTTCCAAATTCATCCCCTAAGAGTGTTAAAATTGGTTCAAAGTTTGAGTATTTCAAGGCATTTTTAAAGTATGAGATTTTTAACTTTGGTTTTAGACTGTTTGTTCACAAACTAGAAAATGAACATCAACGTTTTTTTTTAATTATCCCCTAAAAGAGGGTTCAAATTTTGTATTGAGAGAAATCATTTTCTAAGACGATAAAAAGTTCTACGCGGACGAAGTCGCGGGCAACAGCTAGTATTTCAATAAGCCTATAGTGAAAACGCCTAGTGCACCGTGACCGTATTGCACTGTGCAATACGGCCACATCTCAAATGTGTTTTAACTTTGAGTTGTGGCCGTATTGCAGCCATTGCAGGCACTAGGCGAAAAATTGTACCTACAGTCAAGTGTAAAAATATGGGTGCATACAACTTACTCATAAATATGTCCCAGCTCTTATGTCAGCGGATTAAGGTTTCAGTATTTATTTATGAGTGGATTAAATCGATACATATGTTTGCACATGACTGTATTAAGTACGTTACCGCAGCTGGCGTTATACTACTAGTTACATGACGACATGGCACTTGCAATTCGATAGAGTCTGATACCAGTTTGAGTTTTCCAGCATTCAAACATCGGTTGTGTTTGACAGAGTTCCTTCTGTACGTAAATATGTAATTAGGTATTTATTCTATGGTCAAGCAAGACTAAAAGCAAGTTAAGATCTTGTGATACGGCTTAAAATGAATAATTTCATCGCATGAGCAACTGCCCGGCTAGCTCAGTCGGTAGAGCATGAGACTCTTAATCTCAGGGTCGTGGGTTCGAGCCCCACGTTGGGCGATATCACTTTTTGTTTTTTTACCTGCATTTAATTTAAATATAAATAAAATTTCACGTATTCGAAGGTATAAAAAATTAAAATAAACAGTTTATACTTATTTCATACCTGCAATTTTTCGTTCCCTCATTTTCCGCCATAGTTGTTCAGCTTTTCTCATCGGCCAGTTTTCGACTTTCGCACTGAAGCTTCTAAAGAACTTATATTCTTTGAAATGAGACATTCTTCGTTCCATTTTGCTGGGGGTATGCCCCGCTGGTGGTGGTGACGGCGCCTTTGGCGGGTTCGATGGTGACGCCATCTTGTATTTTCCAAATTCAAATAAGAACACTTAAATTGCACGTGATTTATGCGAAAAACACAGAACACCAACACTAGTGTTATTTTAATTTTGGTCCCGAATTTCACATTTGAATTTCCATTTAAGACACAAGGTTCTTTCTTTCCTTACTTGATACATTTTATTATCATGTTTTGTAATACACGCAAGTATAATAATGATTAAATATTTATTTTAATTAAAATTTTATGATTAAATTACTATTAACTATATAATTAGTATTTATTTCACAGCTTGAATGTAACTGTTGATATTTAACCTGAAATAGAAAAAAACACTCGTTAGTAAGTAGAAAAATAACTTTTCCTTCGTTAAAGGTTAGGTAGTAGGCAAGGCACCTACGTAAATTAAGACTTGATCAAAGTTTATATGGTACCCACCATACATATGTCAGCAAGATTTATTAAGTTGGTAACTTTTGACATATTTCAATAAAATGGGTCAGTTTCCACAAGGTAGACTTCGTTTAAACGTTTGGCAAACTAATTCATTTCGCAACTTTTCATTCCCAAACTCTGAAACAGTAAATATTTCAGGATTTATTTCAAGGCCATCGTGTATAACCAACCCTATATGTTAGGTTAGTTTATAACAATCCTGAAATATTTAACAGTTTCAGAAATATTAAGAGACTAGTTTCCACCCGCGACTTCGTCCGCGTAAACCCGGGATAAAAACTATCCTATATTTTAATCCAGGTCCCTTTATAGGGCAATAAAAAAAATTCAAGGCAAAAATGACCACCTGTTAAGGTCATCTTTTTGTATTTTTTTATGGTGCAGAATTTTTAGTTTTATACAATATCAATAAGAGACTTGAATTATGGATAAATTTTAGTCTTGCCCGTTAAAGGGATAAACTATCTTCGTGCAAAGTTTCATCGAAATCGGTTCAGCCGTTTTAGCGTGATTGAGTAACTAACATCCAGACATCCAGACATCCAAACATCCAAACTTTCACATTTATAATATTAGTAGGATAGTAGGATTAGTAGGATAGTAGGATTGGGAAATGAATAGATGCGAAATGAATCAGGTTGCCAAACGTTAGGTTGGGAAACATTAGTGAACCGTTTATTTCATTTGATTTGCAGGTTATCTAGGTGACCGAGCTTTGATCGGCGTTGCTAGTGGATTTTTTTCTGGTTTCCAGGAAACCCGAAAAAACCTTATATTCCAGGCATATGAGACCTAGATAGATCCATGTTTGTGCCTGTTAATTTCCATCTCGTAAATCAGCCATTTTACTATCGAATAAATAAATAAAACATGCATAAGTTGCTCTTGTGCGAATATTTGTTACTGAGTCATGGATGTTTTCTATACAGAGTGTTTTTTTTAAATGGGACAGTATGGGGAAATCCGAATCTAAAGGAGATAGAGGAAAAGTGTCTATGGAGACATTAGGTGTTTTTGTATGTAAACAAATTTGGCTCATTAACATTTTTGGTCAAGCGTGAGTTGTTCTTAAAAAATTATAAAGTTGGTCAATTTTTTTTTGACGCGGGTCGGCTCTGTTTCATGTAAGGATTATTTCATTGTATGGAAAGAAAAAAATCTGAACAGCAGAAGTTGGTCAAATTTAATGAAAACTAATCTTCATACAATTGCAGTATTCGCCTTTTAATATTGTTACAAGTGCCTAGGCGTGTAAAAAAATATTTAAAATTATTCCATTTTTAAATTTCGATAATCGATAAGAGCTCCAGATGATTCAAGAGAAGAACATTTTTTTTAATCTTCGTAAACATCATGGCACGCGATAGTCTTGAAATTATAAAAAAAAGAATACAAATTTGGAACGTAAGTTATTTCTGCAGCAAAGAATTCAAATTTGGAACGTAAGTTATTTCTGCAGCTGTGATTTTGTTTCCAATCAGTTCATGCTTGTAATTTTATTCATCATGGCGTTAACTAATTCACATAAAGTTGATTTGATTGAGGCGTATTTTCTTAATTATCGCAGTAGAGATAATGCACTTAAGTGGTATCAAGAACGCTATCCTGACCGTGTAGTACCGAATCGCAAGATATTTGATAGTTTAATAAAGAACCTAAGACAGGAAACAGAACAAACAGTGCTCGTACCTGCATAAGACAAGACGGCGGCCACATCGAACATTTACTCAAGTAATAAACCAACTGTATGAAGATTAGTTTTCATTAAATTTAACCAACTTCTGCTGTTTAGATTTTTTTCTTTACATACAATGAAATAATCCTTACATGAAACAGAGCCGACCCGCGTCAAAAAAAATATTGACCAACTTTATAATTTTTTAAGAACAACTCACGCTTGACCAAAAATTTTAATGAGCCAAATTTGTTTACACAAAAAAACACCTAATGCCTCCTTGGACACTTTTTCTCTATCTCCCTTAGATTCGGATTTCCCCGTCCCATTTAAAAAAAACACTCGTATATAAGTATGTATATCGTCGTCTAGTACCCATAGTACAAGCTTTGCTTAGTTTGGGACTAGGTCGATATGTGTAAGATTGTCCGCAAATATTTATTTATTATTTATTTATTTGTCGGCCTCACAGATGATATGTTTAATATATAAGCATAAGCAGCAGCAGCAGCAGTATGCAGAGAATCCTCAAGTGAATAAAGGGTCAGCAACGCGCTTGTGATTCTTCTGGAGTCATAAGTGTCCATAAGCCGTAAGCTTGATTGCCACCGTCGTTGTATAAAAAAAAAATTACACCTTATTCCTTTCTAATAAGGCGAAACATGCCTATAATTAAATACAGATATTATATTATCTTTGACGCCGGCTGACGGCTGAATCAGTATAGGATCTAATTGCAGGTGCTTTATCCAGCAAGTTCTAATAACAGCTAATGTCATGTCAACACACGGTCACTTATGTGAATATCACTGATAATGTCATATGTCACGAACTGTCATTAAAACATGCAGAATGTAGTGACAAAAGGCGCAACGCAAGTTATGATTGTATTATACACAACGCTTTGGTTTGGTTATAAGTAGAAAGAAATAAACTTGTTATGGTTTTGTCTGGTTGATGTAACTGGTGACCGAAGAGCTGGCGGCTTCCTCACGCAACGTGTCAGTATTGCAATTCTGCGAGGAAACGCCGCCAGCATCCTCGGTACAATGCCTCGAGGGCCTTTTTAGGGTTCCGCTCCGCACCTCGAAAGGAAAAAACGGAACCCTTATAGGATCACTTTGTTGTCCGTCCGTCTGTCAAGACCCTTTTTCTCAGGAACGCGTGGAGGTATCAAGCCGAAATTTATATCAAATACTCAGGTCTTACTGTTACTTGGAGCTGTGCAAAAATCAAACTTCTAAGCCAACGCAATCAAAAGATACAGCCGTTTATGCCGCAAATTTTCGAAACTCGCAAGGGAATCAAAACCTATTACCCTCCCCGTAAACTCAGAATCTTGAACTTTGGTACGAAGCAACGTTTTATAGCACATATATAAAGGAAAAATTGCGAGAACCGTAAATTTTTAGTTACATCATATGTATAATTTTTTTTTTTATAAATAAAAGGTTTGTACGGAACCCAGTCCAACTCGCACTTGGCCGGTTTTTTTAGATTTAACTTAGTTTTAATTTAATTTGGTTAATGTTAATTATCATCTTGTAAACAATTTTGTAAAGCATGTAATGATAGTCAAATTATAAACATTTTTCTTCTCGTCGACTTTAATCTTTGAAATAAGATTTCGTACACGAAACTAAGATCACATACTTTTTAATCCTGGAGCTCTACCAGCTGGTGACAGAGCTCGTATGGTTTCATAAGATAACCGCCAGCAGTCATCTTATGAATCCAGGAGCTGTATAACATAACTGTGAAGACATCAACGCGCAAAATTACTAAGCTGCTGCGCTTCATTTCAGCAGGGCGATTTTCAATAGATACCAAGTTTGTTTAATAAATTATTATTTCCGTTGACTCGTAGAAAAAGTATTGTATACAATAGTTATATAATTAGCTTTATAAGCCTAATTAGGCCACTCAGCAAGCTTCGTGGCCTAAACGTGGTACTCGACTTAAAAAAGCATCCATTATATAACGATTGCATAAACTACTATTGTCACTATCACAGCAGCTTTGTTAAAAAATATGTTTCTTATAAAATGAAAATACAAATCTTGACGATCAGACGTGGGAAAACTTCGGTTCTATATAAATCCAGCATTTTATTTTAATTTAATACGTGGTATAATTTATTAACGGTTGGCGATGACGGACGGGCAGATAAACAAACGGTTTTGATACAAATAGACCGAGTTCAAAGGAATCGCGGAATTGGTTTCGACACACGACGGAATATATTTCAAAATACATATGTAGTTCTATTATATATTACTCTATAAATCGATGCCGTGTTAAATTACTAAAATGTGTGAAACATCTGTTTTTATTTCATTCAAAACCATGCAAACGCCGTTGTCCCTGTTCTTAGAAAGGTGGATGATGATTTTGTCTATTATATTTCGGCGACTTCTTGAGTTTAAAATCAATCAATCAATTTTAGACCCCATCCTGGGCCACGTTTTTGAAGTATTATAATCATATTGACTAGTTGGGCTCGTAGCGCAGTAGTTGTTAACGCGACGGATTTATTGGAGACTAGCTGTTGCCCGCGACTTCGTCCGCGTATAACATGTTATCGTCTAAATGTTTGTTAAAGGAATGAATTAAAAAAAAAAACATTGAAATTAATTTTCTACCTAGACTTTTAGAAAACAATCTAAAACCGAAGTTACAAATCTCTTACTTTCAAAATCTCTTGCTCTCTATACAAACTAAGAACCCTCTCTGAACCCTCATAGTAAACAGTCTGAAACCGTAGTTACAAATTTCTTACTTTAAAAATGTCTTGCTCTCTAATACAAAGTTCGAACCCCCTTTTAACCTTCTTAGGCGATGAATTAAAAAAACGCTGAAATAAGTTTTGTAGTCTGAACAGGCTAAGATCGCAGTTACAAATATCATACCTTAAAATTTTCTTACTCTCCATACAAACTTTGAACGCTTTTCAGGGAAAAATTAAAAATAAAACACTCGGTTTTTTTATTGTAATAGGTAAGTATTTTTTCTACAAACTATCTAGTCTCTAGCTAAAAAAAAGTGTTTCCCATACGAACCTTGCACCCCTTTTTAACCCCTTAAGGGGTGAAATTTTCCAAAACGCTGGCAGTAGGTGTTTTTTTGTATTTTAATAAGTAGGTACTTAATCTTTTAAAAAAACAACTTAAACAGAGTTTTAAGTTTCTAGCTAAAAAAAAATTTTCCTACACAAACATTGCACCTCTTTATCCCCCTCTTAGCGGGTGGAAATTTTCAAACCACTGAAAGTAATTAACATATATATTTGTATTCTAATCTTTCTACACAATTTCTAGTCTCAAGCTCAAAAAAAAAGTTTCCTCCATACAAATTTTCACCTGTTTTAATCATCCTTAGGGGTGGAATTTTCCAAAACGCTGAAAGTTCTTTATTTGTATTGTAATAAGTAATCTTTCAGCAAAGGTTTGTCGCTTGCGATCTTTTTAAAAAGGTTTGAGATTCTAGCTCAAAAAAATCCCCTTTACCAAAATTGTACCCCTTTTTCATACCCTTAGGGGTAAAATTTTCCAAAACGCTGTTTTTTTTTATTTGTATTGTAATAAGTAATCTTTCTACAAACTTTTAAGCTTCTATCTCAAAAAGAAGTTTCGCTCATACAAACTTTGCAACCCTTTTTAACCCCCTAAAAGGCTGAATTTTCCAAAACGCTGGCAGTACTTTATTTGTATTCTAATAAGTAAGCTTTCTACAACGTATTGAGTCTCTTGCTAAAATAATAAAGTTTCCCCCATACAAAATTTGCACCCCTTGTTTACCCCCTTAGGGGCAGAATTTTCCTAAACGTTGAAAGTATTTTATTCGTATTCTAATAAGTAATATTTATACAAAATTTTAAGTCTCTAGCTATAAAAAATAAAGTTTCCCCCATACAAACTTTGCACCCCTATTTGACTCCTTTAGGGGTAGAATTTCCAAAAATCTCTTCTTATTCGTTGCCTACGTTGTATAAGGTAGTTCTGGTGTAAATTTCAACTCTCTAGCCCCAGTAGTTTCGGCTGTGCGTTGATGAGTGAGTGGGTGAGTCAGTCAGGGCATTTATATGTAGGTATAGATAGAAGATGACGAAAATCCCATTCAAATATCTCAAAACCGTTTTAATGTCGCTTGTTAGAGTGAGAAAACGATCGGGGACTGTGACGTCAAGATCCTCGAGCGTCATAGTAAAAAAACAATCGTTTCATTTGAAGGTGCGTTTTGTGAAAAAGGGACAGAACATAAAACTTTGGAACTTAGTGATTACCTAATTATATACCTAACATCTTGCGTTGATTTTTTCTCTATTATCCTTTTTTCGAGAAAATACATTATGATTATTTTATTTAGTGTCTACCTACAGCCAGGTCCGCTGCACCAATGTTTTCCATGTTTTTAAACATCTAACATGTTTTCAGTCAGGTTCGGCAAACAAATAGGGTTTTGTTTTGATTGGCAAAACATGTTTGACGTTTAAAAACCACGAAAACATGGCGCAGCGGACGTGGCTTACGGGGTGTAGTTTCGATTCCTGAGCTATAACCACGAACTTCGGTATTCGAAAATATTCGGGTATCTCTATCTCTATCGCACTAACAACACTCGAGTGACAGGGATGCAGTTATACGAACTTCGAGTTTCGGTTAGCGCCGTAGGCAATTTGGCAGAATGCGCAAAGAACGCGTGCCATTGCCATTCAAAAAAAACAAATTCGTGTATTTATATTGTTCAAATTTGTTAATAAATTTTTTTGAAATTACGCCCTAATGCGACATTTGCGCATATAAGTTCTCATATTACAATCGAATATTTTTTTATGGTTTAACTTTTGGCATGTGTATCGTAAAGGTCTATCGTAGACTGGATTTAAATTATTAATAAGTGAAAGGCAAAGCAATTCCGCCATTTTGACGAAAATTTGACGTTTCTTATAGCTGACAGTTGGAGCAACGTTTGATTTCAATAAAAATAAATGAAAAATTAAATGAAGTCGTATATTTCGGAAAATTAATTAATTGTCGCAGTCGGATAAAAACTATCCTAAGTTGCAGCTAGAATAATAATGTACCTATATAAAATGTTTCATATTTTTCCGTTCATGGGATGCTGAGAACATTCGTACCACAGAAAGCTTAGTTTCAAACTGGCTGATTCTTTTTTTAATTTAGAGATTTATTATAAGTGGAGATGGAATTAACCTCAGTATGAATGTTTATTTAAATTTAAAAGTCAGATATAAATATCTGACTTTTAAATTGAAAAAAACATTCATACTGAGGTGTATTCCATCTCCAAACCTCAAGCTCGATTGTTGAGTTGTGGTCCTTGTCGCTAGCTATAGTATTTTTTCTGCCATATAAAAAATAGGGGCAATTGAGTTCAGTTCAGTTCCGTTATTTATTGGTATATATAACAATTTATATAATATTTACATGACAATATTGACGTGTTACCTAAATTGTTTAGGAGAAAAATCTGAGGGGATATGTTATAAAAATACCTACCTAATACGCACTTCAAGGTAGGGAAGGTAAGTCAAACACATCATAGGTACGGTACGACTGACCCGAGGGTACCTAATCCGTAAAGGTTAGCTAGCAGGAAAGGTTACGTTTGTCCAAACGAAAAACACAATAGGTATAAACAATTTGACGGTCGAGTTTTTTTTTGTTTTGTAACAAAATGTGCTGCCGAAATATCGTTGCACAACAAAACAAACTAAAAAATATGTACTCGGGATTTCTGCTCACAAAACTGTCCTTTGATGGATAAATCAATTAAATCTGCTCATCGGCCGTGAATGATCGTACACATACAAACAAACAAGAAGTGAACCTGACTCGACATTTAGTATACCAATATGGTATCACTGTTGTGCATTCGTTCCGACACGATAGGTTGCGTGGGAACGAGCGTGCGCATCTCATTCATTTCATATGTCTTTGCTGAATGTCGAACTAAATTGACCTCCAATTTCGCCTAAAGCTTGCAATGCCTGAATAATTCTGTTGAAACGGGTTTGATGTTGGCTGTTTGTGTGCCTCGCCCGAATTACGACAACGCGTACAAATATTGTTTTTGAATAAGCATACCAACGCAAAAGGACATTTTTTTGGTTTATCAGGGATGATACCTGCACTGATACATCATTCACCCCCCATTTCACCCTTAGGGAATTATTTCCGGGATAAAAACTATGCCGGGACTAAAACAGAGATCCAAATTTCATCTAAATCGGTTCAGCGGTTTAAGCGTGAAGAGGTAACAGGCAGACAGACAGACACACTTTCGCATTTATAATACTTAATAGTATGGATTATTTGATATTCCTTTCAATAACATTAAAGGTAATCAATTTGACATTATATTAAATTACTACAAAAACACAATAGAATATACAATTAAAACTAGATTTAAAATTAAAACTAACATAAAAATAACCTACCAATGGATTATGATTATGCTTTTAATTTTTTGACTCATTGCCATCACCTTATCAAGTAGGTAGGTGGTATCTGTTTGACCCCATGTTTGACTGGGATATAATGTTTTTGCCCTTACGAATGGTTATGGCATTAAGTCCACCAATGTCCTAATTTTATTTAAATAAATAAATAATATATCTACTTATACAAGGTACTAAATTGAATCATGAGCGTGCTGAACCAAGCATAATGAAGAGAAAACTCAGGGTACCTAGCTTTTATACGTTATATCACAGAATAATTAATAGTAGGTAGGTACCAGTGGCGGAGCGCCCATACAAGCCGATTTCGACCGGCTTGCCTAAAATTTCTTGCTTTAAATTAACAAACTTGTAAATCACCACAAAACAGTCCTTTTTTATGCTCCGGGTTGTCCAGTGACAATTTTCACGCGCCGCCACTGGTAGGTACCTACCTAAAGGTACAGAAGGCGCGGGAGGATAAGTGATGACGTTAGCTGTCTTTTTTTTTGCAATAGATAGAGAATAGATCAATTAAATTATGAAAAATGTAACGTATATATGGAACGTCATTGTGTGCGATACGCTGCCGCTGTACAGCCCTTGCTAGACCTCCATAGGAGGTTACCATAGACAAACTTGACAGTGGGATGGATAGGCCTGATTATATCGTAAGTCGTAAGACATTACTGCATTAACGGATACGGGCGAATATCCACCAGACATGTGCGAAGATTTGTTTCCATTCATTTGACACCTCGCATGTTTGACAGCTAGTGCCAAATAAAGGTATGAAAATAATAATATTACTTTAAGGTGGTTCGATTGCCATACAAAACGTTATTTGACATTCGCAGGCCAACGGCGTGATATTTTAAGAAACTTATGTAACAAACTTTCATAAATTGGCTTCCCATTTGCGCCAAATTCCCCCTTTCCTAGAATAAACTTGTATAAACTAGATTAATTTGAGAAATTGGTTTGGGACGTGATATTTTGGGAAAACAATTTTTCTCAAAGTAATCTAGTTTAATACAAGTTTATTCTAGGAAAGGGGGAATTTGGCGCAAATGGGAAGCCAATTGATGAAAGTTTGTGACATAAGTTTCTTAAAATATCACGCCGTTAGCCTGCGAATGTCAAATAACGCTTTGTATGGCAATCGAACCACCTTAAAAACAAAGCTTTAACTAACTTCAAATCAGTAAGTAAGTAACTACCCAAATCACTCCAAGGGTGCCTATAAAATTTGAAGAGTTCCCTCAATTTCTTCAAGATCCCATCATCTGATCCTGACCTGATAACCATGGGACCACCTGGGAAAGGACACCCCTTCAAACTAAAAAAGAATTTTACAAATCGGTCCAGGCGTCTTTGAGTACAAATACATAATTTATTTATTTACCTAGTGAGTTACAAACAGGAATAATTACAAAGAGCTGTAACGTGTTTCCAGAAGAATTTAACCCAAACGTGATGGGCAAAAATACAGATATGGTACTAAGAGGTATAACGTTAAAAAAACAGGGAAATAAAAAATAAAAGATTCCGACGAATTGAGAACCTCCTCCTTTTTACAGTCGGTTAAGAATAAGGCATCGCATATCTCTGGTGCGGGATCCCAAAAGTAGAAATATTAAAGCTACTTATGTAATTTTCACTGGCTTCATAAGGATAACTCAGATATGCATTGAAATGATACGGTTTCACCCCGCATTATGAGATTCCATTTAATGAGGTTGATAAAGGGAAACCATATCTATCAAATTAATTAGAAAAGGGTTTCTTTCATATCTTATCGTGAATATGTTTGTGGCAATGAGAGTTACTTAATAAAAAAGGTTTGTAGGTTTTGGGATTAAGGAAAAACGTCACTACCTATAGGTATGTGTTTCATACAAAGATTTTTCACACTAATGCTTTATTTTAGCGTTTTGAAATTCTCATACAAAACGAATAAATGCGAAATTATATCATGCCTACTTCAACGAAAAACCCATGTTTTTTTTATTCGCGGGAGTCAAATAACGTGTTTACCTAGGTATATAGTTAATAAATAGTAAATCAGCCTATATACGTCCCACTGCTGGGCACAGGCCTCCTCTCATGGATGAGAGGGAACGGGCAGTACCTAGTCCCCACGATGGCCCACTGCGGGTTGGGGACTTCACATACTAACACCTTGAAATTTCTTCGCAGATGTACCTATGCAGGTTTCCTCACGATGATTTTCCTTCACCGCAAACGGTAAATATCAAATGATATTCCGTACATAAGTTCCAAAAAGCAGGAATTCGAACCCCGACCGCCGTTTGGCAGCCGCATACCTGCACGGGTCGATCACGTAACGCATTGTACGCGCGTCAGGTAGATCTAAATGACTTTTTTTAAATGGAAAAATTACAACGCGCGTTTGAAGTGTTGCGTAATTACACCACTGAACCATTAGGCTACCGTCGTAGGTTACTTAATAACAACCAAAATCATTTGAAAATATTTAGTAATTTAGCAATGTACTCAGAAAAACTGTTGTAAGGAAAGCGAAAGAATCACATGAAACGTTCCTCCTTACGCTGTATATTTTAGTAACATACCAAAACATCGCATATAAAGCGCAAATTACACATGCAAGAAATTGCATGCAAGTTTAACTACATTGCGGGGTTTGATAGATCAATTGAACCCAGCATACCTCGGTAACCAGCAATGTTATGAAACTTGCATAAAATTTCTTGCTTCTGTAAATTGCGTTTAATAATGAATGAATAGGTAGGTGAGTACAATTTTCGCTTAAACAGGTGACTTATTATTAGGTGCATGATAATTTAAAGTGGTTAGTTTAATGGGACATGTGTTTATGGTATCGAAATGTTTGTTATTAACATGAAATGAACAATAGAAACGTTGTTGTTACTAGATAAACTAGATTTTGTCTTATCTTAACATTTCTTTTTTTGCGATGTAAAATCATTTTTAATTTTTGATGTTTTATTTTAACTAAAGCCGACCGCTACCTACCGTTGTTATGTTTAGTTAAAATTTTCTTGTAAGTACTGTCGTACTGTGTCATTTTGGTAAGCTTTAAATGGACATTTGTACGGTTTTTTTTATTTATGCGGACCTATGTAAAATTAAGCATTATACGAACGACTTTTAACAGTTTCTTAGTAAAAAAAGGGCACTAAATAATGCACTTTGTTTGTATTTTATTATAAAATGATAAACCACTTAAATGTACTCAAAATAAACTTTAGTATTTTGTCTACTTGTATAAACTGACCCATCAAAACCATTAAGACATACTATTTTTAACCAAATTATGTTAGCATATCTTACCTCACTATGACGTCTTTCAGTATTTACACACACTTATAAACTACTTAACTATAGTACAAAACACTACACCAATCACCACACAGCACAACAATTTAAAATTTGTAACACAATTGAAAATGTAAAAAGGGATAAAATCCGCTACGAAAAAAAGTTACGAGCCGGGAAAAATTTTCAGTGGCTTGCGAAACGTCCCGGCGGCCTGCGCGAATCTACAGGTCTGTCTGCAATGCCTCTGAGTTTCCCGCGTCAATGTGTAAGTGAAACGGGAAAATAAGCATGTTCCGTGTACGAGCGAGATAGTTACACTTTTCGCAATGCGCTTATTGGGTCGGAAAAGCGCTATAGATTATGGAAGTTGTGTAAAAATTTATTCAGAATGATATTGTTGCAATGTATTATACAGCAAAGGGGCTATTGAAAGGTTATCGAAAGGTATTAAACGTTATTAATATACTGTAATATTCTAAAGAGGTACATTCAGCTGCAGAGAAAAGCCCCCTCCTGCATACAATTTTGTATGCAGGGGGGGCTTTTCTCTGCAGCTGAACGTACATACAATAATATCATGACTAAAATAGTTTCAAGAATAGTTACGCAGAGCAGTGAAAAAAGATACATTTAATAATAGGCACTCTTGAGTTTCCAAAAACCAATTTTACAAAAAATACGTAAAGTAAGAAAAATATTCCACATGACATGACCCCTGTGGTGTCCAGTTAGAATAACACCACCCCTTTAATCCCATGGGTGTCGTAAGAAGCGACTTCAGGAAAGGGTTGTAGTTGGTTTAAAAAAAACTGATACTTACGAATACATGTATTCGTATAAGTCATTGTCTATGGTCTTATTTTGTGGCACCTGTATTTGCAAAAATGCAAAACCTAGCCTTCCTAAATGTCGCGCTGAGGGACATAGAAAACAAATCCCACGGAACCTTTGAATACTTGTACGGTGCTTTTTCCTATTAGGTAACTATTTATTTTAGGTTTTTGGGTAAAGTGGTTAACGTACTCCTACTAACTAGTGATACTACTACGTAACTAACTTGACGGTTCCAAATGTTTTATTGTATTAAATTGACAAATACTTTAATTTCGATTGATAAGTACCTAGTGTTAACTTTTAAGCTTTGCTACTCATAGCTCTGCTAGTCACTTCAAAAAAAAAGCGGCCAAGTGCGAGTCGGAGTCGCACATGAAGGGTTCCGTTAAGTAAATTGCTTTTTACCATTTATGACGTATAAAAAAAACCTACTTACTAGATCTCGTTCAAACCAATTTTCGTTGGAAGTTTGCATGGTAATGTACATCATATATATTTTTTTAATTTATCATTTTCTTATTTTAGAAGTTACAGGGGGGGGGGGACGGGACACACATTTTTTCACTTTGGAAGTGTCTCTCGCGCAAACTATTCAGTTTAGAAAGCAATGATGTTAGAAACCTCAATATCATTTTTGAAGACCTATCCAATATACCCAACACGTATGGGTTTGATGAAAACATTTTTTTTGAGTTTTTCTTAGTATGGGGAACCCCAAATATTATTGTTTTTTTTTTCTATTTTTGTGTGAAAATATTAATGCGGTTTACAGAATACATCTATTTACCAAGTTTCAACAGTATAGCTCTAATAGTTTCGGAAAAAAGTGGCTGTGACATACGGACGGACAGACATGACGAATCTATAAGGGTTCCGTTTTTTGCCATTTGGCTACGGAACCCTAAAAAGGTACACTTGTACGCAAGTATGTTGTCACTACTAAGTACCGAGCTCAAAAATATCTTCAAACAAATTCGATTGTAATTTAACGACGCTGACTGTACCTAAACTTCATGTAAACTCTTACGATTGTAATAATACAGCTTTTTCCCACACTGTTTGTTTTATTTGGTTACTTTATAGTCCCGACGTAATACTATAAAAATATCATAGGCATTCTAAAATAGAGAGGAATTCGTAATGTTTTATAGGCTTAGAGTGGGTGTGATCGGAGTACAGTGCGCACACGGTGGCAAGTGGCTAGTTGAGCACTTCCTGCCCCCCTATTCTGTAACTTGCTTTACGCTCGCCTCAACGCTCACCCACAATTATACCTTGAAACCGCGATGCGTAGTAATTAAGCTTAGGTAGAGGTCTAGTTTCGTAACAGGTGACCGGCAGTGTGAGCCGCATTAACGCGTAACGAATAACAACCCTGCACGGTTATCACAAGACGGCGCGCGAGCTGTGTCGCCGCGAGATAGACCGTCCCTCTCTTTCTAATTAGAACACTTTGAAAAAGACGGATAGTTTATCTCACCGCGAGACAACTCGAGCGCCGTCTTCTGATAACCGTGCTGTATGTGGCGTGGCCACTGGTAGATACGAGTAGGTATATGGAATTCATATAATACAGGTGCCGTATACCGGTATTCTTTTCATACAAAAATAAGAGATATGTGGCCTGGAGTGGAACCAGGGTTGATGGGACCGATCATGCGGAAGAGGAGCGATTAATATGAGCGGAGAGTGGGACGGAACGCGGATCGAGGCAACCTAATAAGAAATTCACAATCCGAAAGTTTTTCTCCACACATTTTCCGAGCTAACCCCCTTGCTATTCCCTCTAACTCCACTACGGGGTGAGGTGGGATTTCCCACTATTTTTGATTTTATCGTTAACATTATGAAATAAAACGATGGATAAACATAAAAAAACTAAAATTTATACGGCCGGAACATTCTTTATGTATAAAAAACCGGCCAAGTGAGAGTTTTATTTATCTCCACTTATAATAAATCTCTAAATTAAAAAAAGAATCAGCCAGTTTGAAACTAAGCTTTGCGCGGTTCGAATGTTCTCAGCATCCCATGAACGGAAAAATATGAAACATTTTATATAGGTACATTATTATTCTAGCTGCAACTTAGGATAGTTTTTATCCGACTGCGACAGTTAATTAATTTTCCGAAATATACGACTTCATTTAATTTTTCATTTATTTTTATTGAAATCAAACGCTGCTCCAACTGTCAGCTATAAGAACCGTCAAATTTTCGTCAAAATGGCGGAATTTCTTTGCCTTTCACTTATTAATAGTTTAAATCCCGTCTACGATAGACCTTTACGAGACAAATGCTAAAATATAAACCATAAAAAAATATTCGATTCTGATATGAGAACTTATATGCGCAAATGTCGTTTTATGTCGTAATTTCAATAAATGAAATCAACAAATTTGAACAATATAATTAACACGAATTTGTTTTTTTTGAATGACAATGGCACGCGCTCGGCGCATTCAGCCAAAGTACCTGCGGCGCTACCACGAAAACCGATACTCAATGTTCATATATTTGCATCCCTGTCACTCGAGTATGGTTAGTGCGATAGAGATAGAGATACCCGAATATTTTCGAATTCCGAAGTTCGTGGTTATATATATAGCTCAGGAATCGAAAATATGGTAAATAATCATACTGTATTTTCTCGAAAAAGAATTTAAAATAAATATAGTCAAATGGAGAAAAAAACAAAGCAAGAGGTTATATAGGTAATGATTAAGTTATAAGAGTCCAAAGTTTTAAGAGGGGGTATGTTCTGTCCCTTTTCCGCAAAACGCACCTTCATATGAAACGATTGTTTTTTACTATGACGCTCGAGTATATTGACGTCACAGTCCCTCATCGTTTTCTCACTCTAACAAGCGACATTAAAACGGATGTAGCTTCATAATTTTTTGAGATATTTGAATGGGAGTTTCATTATCTTCTATCTATTTATCTCCACTTATAATAAATCTCTAAATTAAAAAAAGAATCAGCCAGTTTGAAACTAAGCTTTGCGCGGTTCGAATGTTCTCAGCATCCCATGAACGGAAAAATATGAAACATTTTATATAGGTACATTATTATTCTAGCTGCAACTTAGGATACTTTTTATCCGACTGCGACAGTTAATTAATTTTCCGAAATATACGA
The DNA here is from genome assembly GCA_963854355.1 of Epinotia brunnichana. Lineage (NCBI taxonomy): Eukaryota > Metazoa > Arthropoda > Insecta > Lepidoptera > Tortricidae > Epinotia > Epinotia brunnichana. Next base: position 18,506,872 of record OY977936.1, on the reverse strand, counting down.
CTTCATTTAATTTTTCATTTATTTTTATTGAAATCAAACGCTGCTCCAACTGTCAGCTATAAGAACCGTCAAATTTTCGTCAAAATGGCGGAATTGCTTTGCCTTTCACTTATTAATAATTTAAATCCCGTCTACGATAGACCTTTACGAGACAAATGCTAAAATATAAACCATAAAAAAATATTCGATTCTGATATGAGAACTTATATGCGCAAATGTCGTTTTATGTCGTAATTTCAATAAATGAAATCAACAAATTTGAACAATATAATTAACACGAATTTGTTTTTTTTGAATGACAATGGCACGCGCTCGGCGCATTCAGCCAAAGTACCTGCGGCGCTACTACGAAAACCGATACTCAATGTTCAAATATTTGCATCCCTGTCACTCGAGTATGGTTAGTGCGATAGAGATAGAGATACCCGAATATTTTCGAATAGGGAACATTACTGCAATGTTCTGCCGCCAGAGTGCAGCACTAACACAATTAGTAAACAGTTTTTTTGACAACTTTGACAAGTCCTTCAAAGCTCTGGATCAAATAGTGAAGAAAATATTTCAATGAATAAAATGCATCAGTGCCGCGTAATTGGATGCAAGAATGAAGGGCATCATTCATTTCCGAAGGAAACGATGATATGAAAACTATGGGAAGCGGCAATACGTCGTAAAGCAAAAAAAAGCCCTCATCCACCTTTAAATGGCTATAGGATGCCATTTTAATATCACAGTCCAGGTATTTTACACACGAATGATAATAAAACGATTGTAGTTTAACGCGTTTTCATCAATTATTCGTTATTGTTTGTTAGGTAAATAAATATGACATTGTACGTCATGGCGGTTTGTTGGTGCCGGTTAATGTACGGCCCGATAATACACGTCCATCTTTCGTTATCTCTCTCTTTTTGTATAAGTTAAAAAGAGACATAAATATAGAGGATGCCAATTATTGGGCCGTACATTAACCGGCACCGGTTTGTTTACGGGTTGTGTTAGTGTCGCCCACTACGCAGAGCTTTGCGTAATGTTCCCTATTCCGAAGTTCGTGGTTATAGCTCAGGAATCGAAAATATGGTAAATAATCATAATATATTTTCTCGATAAAGAATTTAAAATAAATATAGTCAAATGGAGAAAAAAACAAAGCAAGAGGTTATATAGGTAATGATTAAGTTATAATTATAAGAGTCCAAAGTTTTAAGAGGGGGTATGTTCTGTCCCTTTTCCGCAAAACGCACCTTCATATGAAACTACTGTTTTTTACTATGACGCTCGAGTATATTGACGTCACAGTCCCTCATCGTTTTCTCACTCTAACAAGCGACATTAAAACGGATGTAGCTTCATAATTTTTTGAGATATTTGAATGGGAGTTTCATTATCTTCTATCTATTTATACATAATAAATGCCTATGTCCTGACTGACTTATTCACTCACTCACTCACTCACTCATCAACGCACAGCCGAAACTACTAATCTTAGAGAGTTGATTTTTGCACAGTATGTTGCTTTTATAACGTGGGCTAGGGATAAAAAGGGATTTTTGAAAATTCTACCCCTAAGGGGGTAAAATAGGGGTGCAAAGTTTGTATGGGAGAACCTTTTTTTTTTGAGCTATAGACTTAAACTTTGTAGAAAAAATTGTTATTAGAATACAAATGAAACACTTTCAGCGTTTTGGAAAATTCCACCCCTACGGGGGTAAAATAGGGGTGCAAGGTTTGTATGGGGAAAACATTTTTTTTTTAAATAGAGGCTTAAAACTTTGTAGAAAGATCAGTCATTAGAATACAAATAAAGAACTTTCAAGGTTTTAGAAAATTCTACCCCTAAAGGGGTAAAATAGAGTGCAAAGTTTGTATGGGAAAAACTACTTTTTTTAAAATAGAGACTTGAAACTTTGTAGAGAAATTATTCATTAGAATACAAATAAAGTACCTAGATTCAGTGTTTTAAAAAAATCTACCCCTAAGGGGGTAAAATAAAGGTGCAAATTTTGTATGGGGGAAACAATATTTTTTTTAAATAGAGACTTAACACTTTGTAGAAAGATTAGTCATCAGAATACAAATTAAGTACTTTCAGCGTTTTAGAAAATTCTACCCCTAAAAATAGGGGTGCAAAGTTTGTATGTGGGAAACTATTTTTTTAGCTAGAGTCCTAAAACTTTGTAGAAAGATTATTTAAATACAAAGAAAGTACTTTCAGCGTTTTGGAAAATTTCACCCCTAAGGGGGTAAAATAGGGTGCAAAGTTTGTATGGGAAAAACATATATTTTTTTAATAGAGACTTAAAATTTTGACGAAAAATTACTTATTAGAACATGAAAAATACTACATTCGGCGTTTTACAAAAATCATTCCCTAAGGGGGTTAAAAAAGGGTGCAAGGTTTGTATGGGGAACACTTTTTCTGAGCTAGACACTTAAAACTTTGTAGAAAGATTACTTATAAAAATACAAAAAAAAGACTTTCAGCGTTTTGAAAAAATCTATCCCTAAGGGGGATAAAAAGGGGTGCAAAGTTTTTATCAGGGAAAGTTTATGTTTTTGAGTTAGAGACTTGAAACTTTGTAGAAAGATTACTTATTAAAAAACAAAAAAAGAACACAAATCGTTTTAGAAAATTCCACCCCTAATAGGGTTAAAAAGGAGAGCAAGCTTTGCATGGGCAACACTTTTTTTGAGTTAGACTTAAAACTTTGCAAAAAGATTACTTATTAGAATACTAAAAAAGAACTTTCAGCGTTTTAGAAAACTCCATCCCTAAGGGGATCCTTAAGATCCTTAAGAAGGGTAGCCAGTGTTGTGTGGGAAAAACTTTTTTTTTTGCTAGACTTAAAACTATTCGAAATGTTACTTATTAAAATTAATAATAAAGTACTTTCAGAGTTTTAGAAAATTCCACCCCTAAGGGGGTTAAGAAAGCTTTGTATGGGCAACACTTTTTTTGAGCTAGAGACTTAAAAGTTTACGAAAAAAGTTCTTTCAGCGATTAGAAAAATTCAACCTCTAAGGGGGTTTAAAAGGGGGTTCAAATTTTAAATGGCGAGCAATAAAATTTTAAAGTGTTAAGAGATTTTTAACTTCGGTCTTATTCTGTACGTTAAAAGACTACAAAACTGATTTCAGAGTTTTTCCAAATTCATCCCCTAAGAGTGTTAAAATTGGTTCAAAGTTTGAGTATTTCAAGGCATTTTTAAAGTATGAGATTTTTAACTTTGGTTTTAGACTGTTTGTTCACAAACTAGAAAATGAACATCAACGTTTTTTTTTAATTATCCCCTAAAAGAGGGTTCAAATTTTGTATTGAGAGAAATCATTTTCTAAGACGATAAAAAGTTCTACGCGGACGAAGTCGCGGGCAACAGCTAGTACATAATAAATGCCTATGTCCTGACTGACTTATTCACTCACTCACTCACTCTGATACGCACAGCCGAAACTACTAATCTTAGAGAGTTGATTTTTGCACAGTATGTTGCTTTTATAACGTGGGCTAGGGATAAAAAGGGATTTTTGAAAATTCTCTCCCTAAGGGGGTAAAATGGGGGTGCAAAGTTTGTATGGGAGAACCTTTTTTTTTTGAGCTATAGACTTAAACTTTGTAGAAAAATTAGTTATTAGAATACAAATGAAACACTTTCAGCGTTTTGGAAAATTCCACCCCTACGGGGGTAAAATAGGGGTGCAAGGTTTGTATGGGGAAAACATTTTATTTTTAAATAGAGACTTAAAAGTTTGTAGAAAGATCAGTCATTAGAATACAAATAAAGAACTTTCAGGGTTTTAGAAAATTCTACCCCTAAAGGGGTAAAATAGAGTGCAAAGTTTGTATGGGAAAAACAATTTTTTTTTAAATAGAGACTTAAAACTTTGTAGAGAAATTATTCATTAGAATACAAATTAAGTACTTTCAGCGTTTTAGAAAATTCTACCCCTAAACATAGGGGGTTAAAATAGGGGTGCAAAGTTTGTATGTGGGAAACTATTTTTTTTAGCTAGAGTCCTAAAACTTTGTAGAAAGATTATTTAAATACAAAGAAAGTACTTTCAGCGTTTTGGAAAATTTCACCCCTAAGGGGGTAAAATAGGGTGCAAAGTTTGTATGGGAAAAACATATTTTTTTTTAATAGAGACTTAAAATTTTGACGAAAAATTACTTATTAGAACATGAAAAATACTACATTCGGCGTTTTACAAAAATCATTCCCTAAGGGGGTTAAAAAAGGGTGCAAGGTTTGTATGGGGAACACTTTTTCTGAGCTAGACACTTAAAACTTTGTAGAAAGATTACTTATAAAAATACAAAAAAAAAGACTCAGCGTTTTGAAAAAATCTATCCCTAAGGGGGATAAAAAGGGGTGCAAAGTTTTTATCAGGGAAAGTTTATGTTTTTGAGTTAGAGACTTGAAACTTTGTAGAAAGATTACTTATTAAAATACAAAAAAAGGACACAAATCGTTTTAGAAAATTCCACCCCTAATAGGGTTAAAAAGGAGAGCAAGCTTTGCATGGGCAACACTTTTTTTTGAGTTAGACTTAAAACTTTGCAAAAAGATTACTTATTAGAATACTAAAAAAGAACTTTCAGCGTTTTAGAAAACTCCATCCCTAAGGGGATCCTTAAGATCCTTAAGAAGGGTAGCCAGCGTTGTGTGGGAAAAACTTTTTTTTTACTAGACTTAAAACTATTCAAAATGTTACTTATTAAAATTAATAATAAAGTACTTTCAGAGTTTTAGAAAATTCCACCCATAAGGGGGTTAAGAAAGCTTTGTATGGGCAACACTTTTTTTGAGCTAGAGACTTAAAAGTTTACGAAAAAAGTTCTTTCAGCGATTAGAAAAATTCAACCTCTAAGGGGGTTTAAAAGGGGGTTCAAATTTTAAATGGCGAGCAATAAAATTTTAAAGTGTGAGTAAGAGATTTTTAACTTCGGTCTTATTCTGTACGTTAAAAGACTACAAAACTGATTTCAGAGTTTTTCCAAATTCATCCCCTAAGAGTGTTAAAATTGGTTCAAAGTTTGAGTATTTCAAGGCATTTTTAAAGTATGAGATTTTTAACTTTGGTTTTAGACTGTTTGTTCACGAACTAGAAAATGAACATCAACTTTTTTTTTAATTATCCCCTAAAAGAGGGTTCAAATTTTGTATTGAGAGAAATCATTTTCTAAGACGATAAAATGTTCTACGCGGACGAAGTCGCGGGCAACAGCTAGTTAAAAATATTTTTATTATACGATGTAGCTAAAAATTAATGATTTTCACAATTTTTCCTTTATCTGTGCTATAAGACGTTGCTTCGTACCAAATTTCAAGATTCTGAGTTCACGGGAAGTACCCTGTAGGTTTTGATTCCCTTGCGAGGTTCGAAAATTTGCGGAAATTTGCGGCATAAACGGCTGTATCTTTTGATCGCGTTGGTTTACAAGTTTGAATTTTTCACAGCTACAGTAGACTTGAGTATTTGATATAAATTTTAGCTTGATACCTTTACGCGTTCTTGAGAAAAAAGTTCTTGACAGACGGACGAACGGACGCTCCGCATTTTCCTTTCAAGGTGCGGAACCCTAAAAATCAACGTGCCACATGTAAAAATACATTGTATCGATGTTTGAATGTCTATTTTGACACAACTCACCCCATTTTACGGTACCAAAATTGAATTCCGGACAGTTTCGGTTTCTCGCTTTTTAGGTATCGAATATTTTTATATTCCAACCGACTCATCTAACATTTCAGCATCAATACCTGCATGAAAAAAATGATGACATTTTTTATGAACACCGGTAACTCTATCAGCGACATCGATACGAATACATATATGTACCAGTGTGTAACCGCCATACGATAAATAAATAAATAATTATATAAAAGTTCCTGATATAAATACTGCTAATGTCAACAATTTTTCCAGTTGGACATGAACAAACGACATACATAATATTTTATTTGACTATACCTTGTTCCATATAAGATGCGTTAATCGTCAAAAAATAGTACTAAAACAGGAACAAATGTTGTTGTTGAACAAAGGAACATAGGTAAAAACGTACAGGAGTGTACAGATATTTATGTAATTATTTATATACGTATTCGTTCACCCTCCACTGTACAATGCATACAAATGTTTTTCAGGCTACATTGCTTAAGTGATACGAACCCCCGTAATATAAGGTACACGTCCGAGTGCTCGACGCTGTACTACTATATGGCACGGGAACTATGTATCAAAGCAATATGGGTTCAATTCCAACTAACAGGATTTTTCTTCATTCGAATTTAAGCCATGTCACTTTGACATAGAGTGCCCATGCCATATGCTAGTACGGCGTCGAGCATTCTGACGTTTACCTTAACCAGCCCACTTCTAGTGTAAAATCTGTAAGAATTCACTTTTGACAGTTATGAATTGACCCTTATATATATTTTCAATTCATTTATTCAGGGACCAACATGGATCATTATTGTTAGTAATAAAATAATACTTAGCTTAATATTAGTAACTACAAAAATAATAGAATAGCACACATAGTCAATTTAAAACAATAATAATACAATTTATAATTTAGGCCAGAATGAAATTTACATTAAAGGTAAGTAGCTAAGTACAGTCAATTAAAATAATATGTATATGACAAATTCAAATTAAAAATGTACAGGATGACAAGTTAAAAAAAAATAATAATTACTCATTTAAATCACAAAATGTCAAATGTTATGCGACCTCGTAGTTAACATGTGTGTTTGTGTGCATCATACAGCAGTGGTTTAGATACCCACAGTCCATCCGTTCAGCGATCATTTTCAGGATGCTGTTGGCACTGGCCCGTACCCTACGCACCAGGGATGTACATCGCTTGCGAATAGTAGTGTGGAAACAGTCCACCCTCGCCTCTGCGAACATCCCTGACGCGCTGCAATATCGGGGCAGCCCCATCAGCATCCTGAATGCGTTATTAAATTGAACACGAAGAGCACTGTATTGTGTCTGAGTATAGTTCGCCCACAGGCCGCTGGTATATAAGGACGTGCAGTAGGCCCTGAAAAGGGTTACCTTGACCTGTCTCGAGCATCCAGCAAACCTGCGAGCGATCATGTTAGCTCTCACAGACAATGCTCTTCGTTCCCGCTCAATGTCTGTACAGTCTTTAAGGTCAGAGGTCACGATATGGCCCAGATAGTTAAACTGTGATACCACAGTCAGTATCCTGCCATTTAGTTTTATCGGTGGAACATCCTGTGGACTTTTATTCTTAACCTTAAAGACCATACATTCGCTTTTCAACACATTGTATTGCAGACCGTGACTCATAGCGTACCGTTCACAGATGCCTATCAGTTTCGTAAGTCCGCATGGAGAGGCACTCAGCAGCACCATATCATCTGCGTAACTGATGTTATTTACGCACACTCCGTCAATATGGCAACCGATGCGGGCGCTGCTGAGCTCCTCTATAAGTTCGTTTACATACAGGTTGAAGAGCTTAGGCGAGGTTAGTCCTCCTTGCCTTACTCCAAACTTCAGCCTGTATGCATCCGAATACGCCCCTGCCCATCTTACGACATTGGATTGGTTATGGTACCAGAATTTGAGAGTGCTATTCAGGTCAGCTGGCACGCCAGAGTTATTCAATTTCTGCCAGAGGATGTCGTAATTCACCATATCGAATGCCTTAGATAGGTCAAGGTAGCATGCGTATACATTTGTCTGTCGGTCCGTGTAGTACTTGACAGTATGCTTAAGACCCAAAATTGCAGTTTCTGTGGATAATCCCGGCTTAAATCCAAATTGATTATCGTGTAATTTAAGATATTTGTCAATGTGGGAGGCTACCAGTTAAACGATAGGTCTTAGCTTCATATAAGGGTCAATTCATAACTGTCAAAAGTTCATTCTTACAGATTTTACACTATACATCAAGGAAAAAATTAAAAACTGGTAAGTATGAGACAGGGTGCGAGTGAAACGCTGGTTGGTAGCACACTGATTTAATCCTATCGATAATGATTCGTGGCGCAGCCACGCACACATGCATACATACGCAACACTCCTCCCCTATTTTATCAAAATCTTTTAAAAGTACTTCCTAAAATCTAAGTTTAATTTGGAACGACGACGGAGCCGTGCCATGTATGCGCGTGCTTCTTGTAAGCGTTGATCCTCCGGTTGCTCAGTCTCTGTGGGAACCATCTCCTCGTCTGTGCCTGCGGCATCCACATCATCCGTGAAATATTCTGACTCCGAGTCACTCAGCACTGACCCTTCTCCCTCCGGCAAACGCTCAGCGGTGCTTCCGGTCAGACCCACCTGACCTGAAGGGGGGTTACCTCTTCCATCTGGTACTGGCGGCTGGGGCGCTAGTGGTGCTTGTGGTGTCGGCGAAGGTGAGGACGGCGTCTGCGGTGAGCGCGGTGTGCGGACATCTGCGGGCGCCATCCGCGACGGCGACGGCGACAGCGGCAGCAGCAGAGGCGACTGAGGCACAGACGGTGGTGAGTCATCTATATCTTCAGTTTTTTTATTCCCCAAACTGTCGTTGTTTAGTGTTCCCTTATACCTAACTATTTGATTTCTATGTTTTTTTATAATCACCCCAGTCACATAATCTTTGATTAGGTATAAAACCTTTCCGATCTTTTTATCAACAATCCCTTTAATCCAACTATATTTATCTTTATTCATGTACTTTTTATATAGTACCAGCTCACCTTTTTTAAAGTTACGTGATTGAAATTCTTTAACTTGTGAACACTGTTGAGATTTTAGAGGTTTGATCATCGGTTCCACGGATCGTGAGGGCGACAACTGAGCGTGAGGACTTGCCACATCTAGTCTACATCTTATTTTATGTCCGAATACTAATTGCGATGGAGCGCAGCCTGTGGTTGAATGTATCGAGTTGCGATAATCCATTAAATATCTTAACAAAAGTAACCGTCTCTGTCTGTCATTCTTACCTGATAACATGCTTGACTTAATACCCTTTTTTGTAATCTTAACAAAAGTTTCGACTTGCCCGTTACTGGCTGGATGGTAAGCTGGTGACGTAACATGTTGTATGTCGTTAAGGTTGCAAAATCTAGTAAATTCCTGTGAGCAAAACGCGGTGCCATTGTCACTCACGATTGTTTTTGGTAACCCAAATCTAGATATATACTCACACAGTTTGTCAATTACGGCAGTTGATGTGGTGGTATTCATGGTGTACACTTCGACCCATTTACTATATGCGTCCACCACTACTAGATACATATGACCGTTTTGAGGCCCCAGAAAATCTATATGTAATCGCTCAAAACAACGCTTAGTGGGAGGCCACGGCGCGGGCGGCGCGCGGGGCGGGGACGGCCGCAGCTGCTGGCACACCTCACAGGAACCTAAAAAAATCTCCAACGCCTTGTCAATTCCTGGGAACCAGAACCGAGAACGAGCCTCTGCTTTGGTCTTGACTATTCCTAAATGCGACGTATGTAATTCTGTCAAAACTTTTTTGCGTAACGATTGCGGAATTACCACTTTGTGACCTCGCATAATAACCCCATTTTCTACAGCTAATTGTGTTATGTAGGTATTGGGAAGTGTCCAATGAAACCACCAGCTGAGCTTAGACTGATTTATTATTTTGTTGCATGCCTTTTCCAACCTACCCCATATCTCAAACTACCCACATGATAGATACTGACAATTCCCCTTTTGAAAAAGAAAAACAAAAGTGATATGTAAACAACTAGGTACAGGTTTAAACTATAAGCATGCACATTATATTTTATCATTATGTATATAAACATATATATATATTTTTTTACAACATTAGGTATTAAGAAATTTTATAAGATCATCTATATTTTCTCTTCAAAAATACATGCCTTCTATTATAATTAAGTATATTGTATATTAACTGCTTAGTGCTAATTTAATTTATTGATTTACAACGGTATTATTATATATTAGGTTCTTACCTATTACTTTGCGTACTGTTCCGTGCATGCAATGAATACATTTATAAGTACGTATAATCAAATTTATAGTATAAGTATAAAATTTATTTAATTGGTTCTTATGTATTTGACATCACACCCTATTATTATATGTACAAAATTAACATGCTGACTTGTTTTACATACGGTATAACATTTTACTCGATGTAAGTATTTAAGGAGGTACTTAGTCTAGTTGCGGCGAAGTTCCTGCACAGGGTAGGTCCACCGATCAGGAGGAATGACTGTCCTGCCGGAACGAGTAACGTAATTAGTATTGTTTATTGAGCGGCTTTGTGTTAGGTACGGATCACGGGAGCTGTGTACCGGCGGCGGCGCCAGCGCCGGCGGTGAGTGTACAGTTATATCGTCATATTCGTATGTACCTATAGCCCTGTGCGCCCGATCTACGCGGTGCGGTGAGTCAATGATCAGCTGTTTACGATTGCGTCTTAAAACCCTGCCTGACCTCATTTTAATTAGATATGACCTTGGCCCTGCAGTACCATGTACAGTTCCGTTATGCCATTCATTGTTTATTCTAACCTTAACCTTTTCGCCTACTTCTAATTCTCGCAAATTCTTAGCACTTTTATCGTAGTATAGTTTTTGATTAATTTGGCGTGATTTTAAATGTTGTTCGACGTGTCGCGGAATTCTGGGGGCGAGTAGTGTGGGAGCACACGGTAAACAACTACGCAGCTTTCTGTTATTTAACAGTTCGGCGGGTGAAGGTAAATCATTGTCTAGTGGCGTGTTCAAATACTCTAATAGTGCTATATTAAAGTCAGCTCGATCGAATGTGGTTTTCTTTAACATCTTTTTAATCAGTTGAACGGCTCTTTCCGACTGACCATTTGATTGGGGGAAGTGGGGGGAGGACGTAATGTGCTTGAAAAACCATTCTTTTGAAAAAGATCTGAATTCGTTTGATGCGAATTCGGGTCCATTGTCTGACATGACCACTTCAGGGATGCCCTGACGTCGAAATATTTGTTTTAATTTCTTAATAACAACTTTCGAACACACCGATTTAACCTTAACTACTTCTATAAATTTACTGTAGTAGTCAATTGCCAACAGATAAGAATTACCACTGTAATGAAATATATCTATCCCTATTTTACACCAGGCTCTTTTTGGTGGTTCATGCTGCATCAAAGGTTGCTTGACATTTTGTTTTCTATATGTCAAGCAAGCCTGACAATGCGATAAATAATCCTGAAGTTGTGAGTTCATGTTGGGCCAAAACATAATGTCACGTGCTCTAAGCTTACATTTTTCTACTCCTAAATGGCTACTATGCGCGCGCTTAAGCATTTCCGAGCGCATGCATTTTGGTATGACAACACGATTGCCTCTCCAGACTATGCCGTAGGCAATGGTCAATTCACTTTGATAACCGTAGTAGGGCTTTAATGTATCGCTAACGTCTTTTTTATAGACTGGCCATCCTCTTTTTATTATTTTAATTAGTTCCTGCAGTTCGGAGTCGGTTTGTGTGCATTTTTGTATTTCTAAAAAGTGTGTATCAGTAAGCGGGTTGCTAGACGAGACAGCGCACACTTGCGCGCGCACATCGAGGTCGGCCGACCTGCTGTCGTTGTCAGCGCCCGCGCCTGTCTGCACCGCACGAGATAACGCATCTGCTATATATAAATACTTGCCCGGCTTGTATATTAAGTTAAACGTATACGGCTGTAGCCTTAGCAACATCCTTTGTAATCGAGCGGGAGTGTTAACTAAGGGTTTTTTAATTATGCTCACCAATGGTTTGTGATCTGTTTCTATCGTTATATCATTTTTTCCATATATATAGGCATAAAATTTTTCACAAGCAAACACACATGCGTAAAGCTCCTTCTCAATTTGTGCGTACGCTTGCTCTGTCTTAGTCAACGACTTTGATACATAACAAACCGGTAACCCATTTTGGAGTAAGCAACCTCCGAGGCCATGTTTGCTCGCGTCTACTGAAATTGTTACCGGTTTGTTTACATCGTAATATTGCAACACAGGAGGATTACACAAACACTTTTTTAACGCTTTTAAACAGCTATCGTGCCTCGAATCCCAGTGCCATTGTACGTCTTTCTTTAACAATTCGCGTAATATATGGGTCTTATCGGAAAGGTTAGGAATGAAGTTACCTACGTACGTAACTAAGCCTAGAAACCGTTCCAAATCTTTGATGTTCTCGGGGGTCGGCATGTTCATAATAGCACTGGTGCGTGAGTCATCAGGGCTTACTCCGTATTGCGTGATTTTATGACCCAAGTATTTTATCTCTGATAAGCCTATTTTGCATTTTACTTTGTTTAGTTTTATGTTTATTTCCCTACATCTTTGTAATACATTTCTTAACCGTATATCGTGTAATTCTTTTGTATCAGCATAAATTAATAGGTCATCTACAAATAGTTTTACTCCTTCTATGTCATCAAAATGTTCATATAATCGTCTGTGAAATATCTCAGACGCGGAAGAAATTCCGTAGGGCATGCGGAGAAATTTATACCTACCGAAGGCAGTGTTAAACGTACATAGATCAGTACTAGCTTGTCCTAACTTTACCTGCCAAAATCCCTGCTTTGCATCAAGTGTACTGAAGTACTTTGCCCCCGCTAGACTAGAAGTAATTTCGTCTAAGGTGGGCAACTTAAAATGTTCTCGCTTGATGACATTGTTCAAATCTTTCGGATCAAGACAGATGCGTAGGTCTCCGTTCGGTTTTTTGACAACAGTCATGCTGTTAACCCAGTCGGTGGGACCCTCCACTTTAACAATTATACCTTGTTCCTGCATTTCTTTTAACTTATTTTTGACCTGTTCTACTAAAGCTATGGGCAGTTTCCTTGGGGCATGGATTACTGGCTGAGCATGATCTTGTAACTGTATCCTATATTCCCCGGGTAAACAGCCCATACCTTCAAACACATCGGGGTACTCGTTTAGTACAGATGTTTTATTATTGGACCCACTCGCAGACAGCGCATTGACTCGTTTAATTAAGCACAGTTCACTACAGGAATACTGACCTATTATTGGACTTGAGTTAACTTTTGCTACTATAAACTCCAAAATGAATGTATTATTTTTATAAATAACTTTTAAATTGCATTTCCCTGTCACCGGTATGGATTCCCCCGAATATGCATGTATTTTCATCGATGTTGAGCTAAGGGATGTTCTCTCTATTCCTAATGACTTTAGGTACCTCTCCGGCAAGACATTAACATCAGCTCCCGTATCCAGTTTAAACCTGATATTCTTATTATTTATGGCTAAGTTAACAGCCCACTCATTATCATTAATAAATTTATTATTTACCTCATCGGTGGATTCCCCTCTAATTTCATACACGCGACACATTCTTGAGTAGTGATTCCTTCCATGGCACCTATCGCACTGCTGTCCAAACGCCGGGCACTGGAATCTTCTATGTGTAGAGCCACATCTCGAACAGCTATGGCCGCCGGTTCTCTGATGCTGTGACGGCCGCTGCCACCCACGCGTTGCTGATGCGTCGTGTACGGGAGCATCGCGAGGGCGCCCTGCGAGCGACGCACCGGGGCGCCCGCCGCGCCACGAGCCGCGACGGCGCCCGCGTCCTCCGGACGGGCTGTTCGCGCTAACTGCATGCACAACCTGCTCATTTTTAACCTCGCACTGTTGTTTATGACTGCAACTTGGTTGACCTTCATTTGATTTACATACGATTTCATGGACGTGATGTTCTACGTTTTCTTGCTTGATGTGATCAGCTTGGACACGGGACATCTCTGCTAGCCTGCATATCTCTACAGCTTTTTGCAGCGTTAAATCACCTTCTCGGAGAAGTCTCTCTCGCAAAGTTGCTTCCTGAATACCACATATTAGTCGATCTCTCACAAGGTCACTTGACAAGTCTTTAAAGTCACATTTTGCCGCCATTTTGTTCAACTCGAACACATATTGTTCTATAGATTCGAATTCTAACTGATTGCGTGTGAAGAATCGGTGCCTTTCCACAGTAAGGTTCTTTTTTGGAAGGAAAAAATTATCAAATTTCTGCAATACCTCTTGTAAAGTTTTACTGTCTCCTTGAAACTGATCATATACATCTCGGCATTTGTCACCTATCACATGTAGTAAAATGTTGACTTGTACTTTGACATCTTTTTTAGCCAACTCGCAAGCTTCATAATAAATTAAAAATCCTTTTTTCCATTTCTCCCACTCCTTACATAAATTGCCCGAAGTAACATTAATTAAGTTATTTTCGAATTTAAACGGTAATGGCGGATGCAACACCGACTCCATTGTCTGCGTTTAACGTATTTACGTATTTCACTCGCGCGCACACATCAACGCACTACTAACTTTATTTTTTACTGTTCGTACGTAGTTAAACACTTTTACTTTTTGCTATAAAATTATACACTAATGCGCTTTACGAGTAGGTTCATATCGGCTGCGCCATGTTATGTAGGTATTGGGAAGTGTCCAATGAAACCACCAGCTGAGCTTAGACTGATTTATTATTTTGTTGCATGCCTTTTCCAACCTACCCCATATCTCAAACTACCCACATGATAGATACTGACAAATTGAGCCCGGCACAAATGATAGGGCTTCAATTGCATATCAGAAGTTTTATTAGGCCAACCCTCGACAATGTACCTACTAACTACATTCAAGGTTGCATCCCGTTTAGTTTCCTTCTGCAGCTCGTTAATAGTAATCGGCATGTTATCTCCGTCTGCGACAAAACAAACATAAGTGGCCTTATCACTATCGGCGCTCGCGGAACCCGCGGCCCCCCACCCCTCCGGCAGGCTGGCCCGGGACAGGTAATCCGCGCTATTGTCCGCACTGCGTACATATTCTATGGTATAATTATAGCCGCTGAGAAATAGTGCATACCTTTGTAAGCGATTGGCTGATACCTCGGGAATACCTTTGTATGGGCCGAATATTGAAATAAGTGGCTTGTGGTCCGTTCGCAACACAAACGGTTCCGCCCGACCGTACAGATACTGATGGAAACGCCGCACTCCATAAATAATAGCGGTCGCTTCCTTTTGTATCTGGGCGTACCGTTTCTCTGCGGGGTTAAGAGTGCGTGAGGCAAACGAAACGGGCCGTTCTACCCCGTCTGCATCTTTTTGAGATAAAATAGCCCCCAGGCCACTAGGGGATGCATCTACGGTCAAAATCAGTTTTGCTTTGGGATTAAAGTGCGTTAGTACTCGATCGGAGACTAAATAACTTTTAATTTTTTTAAACGCTTCATCATGCACCTTGGACCACTCCCATTTGCTATTTTTCTTAAGTAGGTCATACAACGGGCTGAGTATCGTCGAGGCGGCCGGAACAAAACTTCTATAATAGTTACTTAGCCCTAAAAACGATTGTAACTGACTAACATTTGTTGGTACGGGAGCTTCCACTATGGCTCTAATTTTTTCTGGTGATTTTTTTAAGCCATCTTTGTTTATAATGTAACCCAAGTAGCTAATCTCCTCTTTAAAAAACTCGCATTTATCACGCTGCAAAACCAATCCCGCGTCCTGCAACCTTTGCAACACTAGATGTAACCTTGCCTGGTGCTCGACGGCGTCAGCACCCGTGATGAGCACGTCATCCAGCAGACAGAGCACGCCGTCCAGCCCTGCCAGTAAGCACTCCATGGCGCGCTGAAATAGAGCCGGGGCGGGGGCAAGACCGAACGCGAGGCGGGTAAAACGGTATAGCCCCCGAAACGTATTAATACACGTCAACCTTTGAGACTCTTGGTCTAGTTCGAACTGGTTATATGCCATCGACAAATCTAGCTTCGTAAACCGTTCCCCCCCGTGTAATTTTGAAAATAACTCATTTATCGTGGGCAGCGGGTATTGTTCAATAATCAACTGCTTGTTTATACTCACCGAATAATCTGCGCATAAACGTACAGAACCGTTTTTCTTCAAAACCGGCACTATAGGTGACGCATACTCGGAACGGTCAACTGGCTGAAGGACCCCTAAATTGACTAACCTGTCAATTTATTCACCAACTGCGTCACGCATGGCAAATGCTACAGGCCGAGCTTTAAAAAAAACCGGTTTTGCATCTTCTTTGAGCCTCAATTTAACTTGATATTTATTGAACAATCCTAAGCTATCCGAAAATAGTTTGGGGTACTGTTTCATTAACTTATCCCCTCCCAAATTCGAGATCTCTTTGCAATAATTAACAGGCAGTAGCTGCAATTTAAATAACGAGATAAAATCTCTGCCTAGCAAAGGTGGGCCGCCGTCGTGAACAACAAACACGCTTAGTACATGATTGCTACCTGCAAATTCCACAGTCAACTTTAAACTACCCATGCATTTTAATTGCTGACCTGAGTAGGTCATTAACCTTTTAGACGTAGGTAACAATGGCACATCGATGAAATGCATCTTGTATGTAATATGAGATATGACCGTCACTGCGGACCCACTATCGATTTGAAATTTTAATTTTAACCGTTTCAACCATAGGCTCGCCCATTACGGATCGTATGTGATACAACTCACCGTCGTCATCGTTATCGCCCTGACAATCCATATAATTTACACTAGTGCACATCCTGCGTAAATGCCCTTTTTTATTACACTTTTTGCATGTAAACTTAGCGAAACGACACTGTGATGCAATATGGCTAGTATAACCGCACACGGAACACTTGGGCTTATCACTTCCTTCCTTCCGACGATCTCCAGGCGCGATCTTGAAGATCTCCGCGGCCGCGGCAGTGGAGCCGGCCGCTGCCGCTGCAGCGCCTACCCGCGCGCACCGTATGTTTTCGGCGAGTTCTACCGCCTTTGCTAAAGATAACACTGATACATCTTGCGAGTACAACTTTTCTTTTTCACTGCCCGGCAACATTCCCATAACAAAACGGTCACGTAGTGCTTCTTCTACTTTTAAAAACATGCAATGGGCTGCTAGGCCCCGTAGCCTAGCTGCCCACTGTGGATATGACTCATCTCGTTGCTGTGTTGCCGAATAAAAGTTGTGCCGCTCGCCAAAACCAGTGCGTTTTGGGGTGAAATGGTAATCCAGCAAGTTTATGACATCTTCATAAGGCACTTCCTGAATGTCCTTGGGCAGCGCTAAATGCGTTGTGAGCTCGTAGGAGCTCTCGGTGAGTGCGCTCAGCAAAATCGCTCGTCGTTTCTGTCCCTGCGCGTCCGTTGCTTGAGTAATATTGTTCGCGATAAACCACTGACACAGCCGACTCTTGTAAATCTTCCAAACTTGCACATTATGGTCGAAAGTCGGCAGAATTCCATAAACGGCCGTCATTTTTTGCGAATGTGGGTACTTAGATGTCGTCGCCACTGGTAAGTATGAGACAGGGTGCGAGTGAAACGCTGGTTGGTAGCACACTGATTTAATCCTATCGATAATGATTCGTGGCGCAGCCACGCACACATGCATACATACCACTTTTATTTGAATAAGCATAGAAGCGTTAAAACGCGTCGCATAAAGCGTCTTTACTCTTCTCACGCAAAATTAATTTTACTTATTGTCTTGTTGCAAAGTTGCTTTAACTTACGTAATAAAAAAAGTTTACGGGACTTTGAAGTGAAGTTCTCAACCTGGAGCGGCACTCCAATTACACCGTGTACCGTACACACCGTACCTCAAAGAGACAAAAGGAACTCTTATAGCATCAATCCATATCATCATCAACGCCGTTGTCTGCCTGTCTTTTTGTCCTTCCGTCAAGACTCAAGAACCTTTTTCTCAGGAACACGCGGAGATATATCATATTGAAATTAGTAATAAATACCTAAGACTACAGTTCCTTGACATCCTAAGTTTCGCATTCGCATGTTGCCGCATATTTTGACACTCGCAAGGAAATCATTGCAACTTACTTCTTGTTGACAAGGAATCAAGAGATTTGGCAAAAAGCATTAGTATTATGGGAATGATGGGTCCCGATTTTATAAAGTGAGGTGTTTGTCTATCGGTGTGTGCTGTATCATGTCTGGTATCGTATGAATATTTTTTAATTTTTTTTTTTTTTTTTCCCACATTTTCTTTAAAATTTACAAAGGGAAGCGACCGTCCATGTTTGTACGGAATAACAAAAAGGATTTTACAATTATTATTATTACCCGTTGACTTAGATCTAATCTTAACACTTTAATGAATACTCGTAATTCGGAATGAAAAACAGAAAATTTGTCTCTTGTTCAGCATTTGGGTTTCAACAATAACCTTTGAACAACGTAATATTGGTATGTTTTATTTACTGGGAAAAAGAAAGAAATGACAAATTACCAAATTAGTCTCAAAACATCGACTAGTATGCATCTTATCTTATTTAAATTATACCTACTTAGGTACCTACACTTAATTCTCGTGCACTTTAAGTTTTCTGGCTTTGTTGCAGCTGGTTTTGTGCCCTAAACCTCTTTCTAAGTAAAATTATCTTTTACAATGCACTTGCTCTGAAACTGCCCCTTTATATGGTTCAACATAAACACGGGAAGTGCTCAATGCCAGTACGGCGGGCGCCACGTGGACCGCGCCCGTGCGGAATGGATTTCAGTACAATATTCCCGCACACTATGCGGGAATGAGATTTCGTGAGTTCGTGACAATAGGCTTGTTGCGTGGTGTTAAAATTGATAACGTCGTGTTGCTTAATGCATAGTAAACCATCAACTGATTGTAATAAAGTATAAATTATAAAATATAATTAAAATCATAAAAAGATATGAACCTTGAAAGTTTAGAAAAAAAAGTTTTTTTATTTATTGTCCAAGAGTAAATTTAAAGGAATCAATATAATCCTTACGCTTTTATAGAAACAAATTTGTACGACAACTATGGACCGAGCAGCAATTTACTTCATTTCCATGCAACGAGTACAAATTGCACGGTGTGACGTCATACTTTAAAGCCAATCAGTATGAAGCGTTTCGGCTGCTATCAGCGAGGTCCGTCTTTAACTCGATTTTTTGGGTATTACGTAATGTCCTTTAGATGTAGTTGCTTCCATACAAACATTTGTTAATCTACAAAAACTGGTTCGAATGGCATCGTAAACAAATTTAAGGTCACAAGCCCATTAAATTTTCACCTTTTATGCATATTTTTTTTATTTCCTCGCATTATGCATTGTAAAATGTTTTTCAACACATTTGCTCGTAACGTGCCTCTTATTGTGCCACTTTTGGGCTCATAATCCTGGGTATTAAACACGCGTGTTTAATAACATTACGACACTCGTGTGGTTATGTTTATATGCCGATTAAGACACGTTAGCACCTTGCAGCAAAGTGTATGTATGAACTCGGCGCAAATGTGTTGAAAAACGTCGTATGACACGCGTGAGCTTTGATAATTACATCCTCGGCTCTATTATCACGCTCACCTGCGGTTCACGTGACAATTCCGCCTCTGATGTAATGATCAACATACCTCACTTGTATCATAATGTACTATTATGATACACGTGCGGATAGGTAATTCCCAACTCTTGTCGATCAAAAACACTCCCTAACGGTCGTTTTTTTGGTCATCGCCACTCGTTGGGAATTACCTAGTTTCCGCACTTGTATCATAAATAACTATTATAAAACATTTCGGGACGTGGCAAAACAATTACAAAAGCGTGGGAAAGCATAAAAACAAGTGTTTACATCCGATGTCAGTATTGTAGAGGGTCTACGATTTGGATGAAGCTTCGCGTAGGCTTTGCGTTTAATGTTTGTCGTGTTAGCAATGCTTGGCTACTACAATGGACCGCAACTAAAAAGGTATAGTGCAGTCAGTGCAGTCGAAATAAAAAAGGAACAACATTTCAACTGTAATTAAAATAAATAATCCATTACATTGCATTCAATTTCGGAAATAGAACCAATCTCAGGATTGGTTGAGTATATTTTTGTACTTAGTCCTATTCCGGTCGTCACAAAACTACAACCGTAATATAGTACATTACTGCAGAGCCCAGTAAGTAAGCCATCCTGGAGGATTATAGGTACCAGATAAACAATATTCACGGGATATCATGTCAATAGTGGACTTATTAAGCATAAAAAGTTTCAATTGCATAGCTCTTATAGGTACTTTAGATTTTATTGATATCTAAAAAAATGCCGATTTCGTCACTGACTCATGACTCACGTTAATCATCAAAACCTTTAGGGTAATTCCTGCAGTCCTAGAAAGCTGAATTTGGTATGTAAGCTAGTATGAAACCACAATCAACAAATAAAAAAAAATGGTCCCCCAACCCATTAAACTAGGAGATGGAATTTAGTATGAGACTTCCGCAATTTTATATGCTGGGGGTCTGAAAATGTATAAAGGGACTCCTTGTTATAAATAATAAAATATGTATTTAAGGATTTTTAGTAAATCACCCTCCACCTGTTAAATTAGGGGATGGAAGTTTGTATGAGTTTTCTCGTACACTTCTTTAGAAATAACCTTACAAAAATGGAATGAGATCCCACTAAAAACATTACATGAAAAGTGATTGCCAAGGGCTCATATAGCTTTCAGCGAAAAAAGATATCAGATCGCAAGTAGAGCCAAGCTACACCAACCACGTTCTTCAAATGCTATATCTTGGCTATAACTTATAGACCCGTCGCTTATTAATATCATCATAAATTCATACCGTATGCAAGCGTGAGAGTCTATGCGGCGACCGGGATGTGCCTAATAAAGCTATACCTATACTTTTTAGCCAAGATGTAGCATTTGTATATAGAGCGTGGCGCCGCGCCGTGTGGAGAAGGAAGCTTGGCGCGATCTGGCCCCGTAGCATGGAAATGACAGGATAAGCGCGTCGTCTCGTTCTATCGAACGGTGTCAGCCAGGGACAGATGCTCTATCTTGTCACTTATCGCGTATCCATGCTACGGGGCCTGATATCTTTTTTACGCTGAAAGCTATAAGAGCTAAGGAGTCTTGACAATCACTTTACATGTAATGTTTTTAGTGGGATTATACTTATACGAAATTTAACCTCCTAAATAATAGGTATATAAATATATAATAATAATAACCAAACCTTAGTGAAATAATATTGTATCTAAACTAACATATATAACTAAGGAACTAGTAAAATATAACGCAAGAAGAGTGTCAGAATAAAATTGTTCATATAATATTACGAGTAAATGTAGATGATCTGGGTCTATCTTGTCTGCAGTGAATTATGGCCACCTGTTTAGAGGTCGTAAATATCGCTCCATTGTGATGTGTTGAACCGGACATGCTTAGTAAGTAGTAGCTGAAAAACCACGACGGAAATCTATTAAAATTACGAACACTGACACGTTATCTTTACTAATATTATAAAGAGGAAAAGTCTGTAAGATTGTTGTTTGTATGTACCTTTGTAAGTTTATAATTTTGTATGTAATGGGTAAAATCCGGAACCGCTTATCCGATTAAAAAATATATTTTTCATCACACTTGCTCGTACAGGGTGTATTATAGGCAAGTTTATAGAGCAGCTATACCCGATTTAGCTCCCGCGGGAGTTATGGATTCATAATTCTCTAGGGAGTTATGAGCTTGTGTGTGATCTGATTGGTTAAAAACAAATCAAACAAATTGGTTGGCAAATCTAGTTGGCCGCGCGTCACACGAATTCTTCTCTGTGATTCATCATCATCATCATCATCATATCAGCCAAAAGACGTCCGCTGCTGGACATAGGCCTCCCCCAAAGAGTGCCACAATGGCCGGTCCTGCGCCACCCGCATCCAGCACTCTCTCTCATCTCTGTGATTGGTTGAAAAAAATCTAGCAGGCCATGCGGCACCACGCCCCCTCGCCCTCCTCAAATCTGTAAGTGAAGTTGTCAATTTCGTCAATTTTTGAGTGGTGCGGTTGTATGAAACTTAGATTTTTCTGTCATTTGTAGTTATTTATTTCCTCGCAAATGTGATGAAAAACATTTTTTGTACTCGACGATTAAAATATGTGTATATTAAGATTTAATAGAGAATACTGCAACGTCACTCTTTTCATAGTTGTAGTCCATGTTACTGTCGAAACAATCGAAATAACTACTTTTCGATACGCTCTAGACAACTAAAATAAATTCGACCAATCACGTGGCTGCTTTACTGAACTGTAATGAATTGGACCAATAGAATCGCTTTGATGTCGTACGCTCGTTGATGTCTTTTAAGATATCAACAAGCGTACGAGCGATGAGCTGCACTTCGTTTCAACAGTATCGAGTTTGTTTAATTAGTTCAGTTGACTCGTAGAAAATTAATTTTAATGAACTCGTACAAAAAGTATTGTTCACAATAGTGTTATAATCAAGTTTTTTAATCTCGTACCTTACTTAGGCCACTCAGCAAGCTTCGTGGCCTAAACACGGTACTCGACTAAAAAGCTCTCTATTATAACACGATTGTGAAAAATACTAGTGTGTATCACGGGCAGTAAGGGGATTACAAACTCGACTCATTAAAAGGCCTCCGCCTTTGGCGTCGGGCTTTTAATACACTCTCCTTAGTAATCCACTTCTTACGGCCCTTAATGCACAATGTACTATCACCTGCGTGTAGAATGGACTTTCTGGATGGTTATAGGCTATTTTATCTCGCGGGTTTGCCTGTGTACTTTGCAATACGCGGGCGAAGCCGCGTGGGCAGCTAATTGTATACAAATGTGCTTAGTTTAAGTGCAAATTTTTAAGAAATTAGGTTAATCGGTAAAAAAAAAAATCATACCTATGTCTATTTTTAAATGGCAGGTTGCAACAGCCACCAATTTTCTGGATGTTAATTAAATTGATGTATGAGGTTCCAGTTCAATTTCTATTCAAACGTATGCACTCAAATTTTGCAAATGTAGATACTTACTTAGTTGTTTTTTAGTTGCAACTTACAGACCAAGGCTGGGGCCATGGTTAGGTTGTACTAAGAGTAGTAGTATACCTACTACCGCATTTTATGATAGACTTTTTATTTGAATTGTTCATTTTCTTGCATTGAGCGAAGCGGGCGAAATTGACCAATTTTGACATAACTATATACTTAGGACCTTGTCTCCACTTAGCTTCAATCGAAATACTTACGATTAACGGCAATCTGGCTGGTCCGCTCGTCTCGGTTTCATTAGAACCATCCCAAGTTACAAATACATCTTGACGCTGTGATGCGTAGTATCTAAGCGTAGGCAGGGGTCTAGTTTTGTAAGGCGTGACGGGTGAGGTGAGGCGCATTAGCTCGTTCCGAATAATAGCCCAGCCCCCCTATTCTGTAACTTGTTTTAAGCTCACCTCAACGCTCACCCACAATTATACCTTGACACCGCGATGCGTAGTAATTAAGCGAAGGTAGAGGTCTAGTTTCGTAACGGGTGACCGGCGGGGTGAGCCGCATTACCGCGTAGCGAATAATAGCCCTGCATACACAGATGTGGTAGGTGAGAAATAAAAGATGCATCATATACAGGGTGGACCCTGTAACAAAAGCAAATAATTAAACGGTAGATTATTATTAAGCTTGTGAACAATTATTTCCAAGTGGTTTTAGCAAAAAAAAAAATACGTTTTTTGAAAAAAAAATTTTTTACTCTTCTGGAGTGCTATGAGTAACTTTTTATTCAAAAAACACAAAAAAAAGTTAAAAAATCACAAAAATAAGTAATGTAAAAATTCAATTAAGAAATTATTTTTTATTAATAAAATAATACGGTATATTTCAGAATTTTTGCTTGGTAAACTTCGGAAATAAGGGAGGGGGGGGGGACCGGGGGTAAATGGTATTTTTTTGTACATTTTCCTTAACAAGTCAAAATTTAACCACTGTAGAAAAATAACAACGGTTTTAGAAAGTGTAACTCTAACCCTTTTATATGATACCCCACTAGATCTATTTACTAGACTTTGATTTTTTAACCCCCCTCATATTCATCATTAACACTGAAAATAAAGATGGATATAAAAAAAAAAAAAAAATTCATACACGTGCCTTAACCTTCTTAACAGTTGTTCCAAATTTCGAATTGATAGCTTAAGTAGTTCCGGAGATATTTAACGTTGTGACAGACGGACAGACGGACAGAGTCGCACCAAAAGGGTTCCCTTTTTACCTTCTTGGTAAGGAACCCTAAAAGACTAGGTACTTAGCAATATTTTCATTTCGAAGCTTTTGTTGGACCGATAGATGTTAAGGCAAGATCCGGTCTAGAAAAATAATCCGTACTATACATTTTTGTCGCCGACTGTACACACGTTCATTTCTAAACTGAAATTATATTTAACATATGGTGGGTCCTATATATAATGGGTCCTTAATCTCCAGTCTGACTGATCAGCTGATCACAACATGAACCATGCTAACGAAATAAGATTATTTAGTACGTTCTATGACTCAACCCTTGAGCTATTTATACTGAACGATAACCAATTGAAATCAAGTGATTATGACTAGGCCAAACATATATATATCTGCGTGATTTGAGTATTATTTAGAAGCTTAATATATGAAATCACTTCGGTACTTCAAAACATTTATATGCGGATGTTATTATATAGGTAATTTTTTAGCTTGATTAGAATGATAGATGTCTCTTCATAATAGAATGTCACTTTGGTAAGCGAAATATTTTTTTTCCAATGGACAAATATTGCATGTAAAAATTAAAACACTACCAATATGCGGATTTTATAATATAGACTAAATATAGAATAATATAGAATAAATGAACTATAATATAGAATAAAAAGACTAGTGAGTTTGGCATCTGACATTCTAATCAAGCAAGAAAAAATCCTATACTTATAATATTATCATCATCATGCAGTGTCAAGAAAGGAGACAACGTCATCCATGGCTGTGTAAGCCAATGCGAGAGCGGCATACACGACCGCAAGCTTGGCAGGTGTAATTTGCCGTGTAATCATGAACTTTACGGCCATCGAACACCAGTGTGCGCCATTTGTCTCTGTCCAAGGCAAGGTCCTCATATTATGTAGGTATGATTTCACTAGTTACCCCTGAAACTGTTTCAATGTACTAGTATCATTAAAAAACGTATTTTTTTGCAGATTCGTTAGAATTATAATTCCAGTCGCGTATGAAGATCTTTACACAAAAAGGCGGCCACTTCAATTACCAATTTGGAGTGGCCATCTTGTAGTTTTTTTCATGCAATATAAAATTTATTGGTCCGTTAATAGCGAAATCATCATCCTCAGAGCGTTATTCCCGGTTGCGCCCCGAAGGGGTCCGGGGTCCGCTTTGACACCTAATCCCAAGATTTGGCATAGGCACTAGTTTGACGAAAGCGACTGCCATCTGACCTTCCAACCCAGAGGGAAAACTAGACCTTATCGTTAATAGCGAAATATGGTGCTAAATCAAACAGCCGTGATGCGGCAGACAACCAAATTGATTTTATCACTGCAAAAACTAATATTTGGTAAAATAATGGTATGGTATGTGGG
The DNA here is from genome assembly GCA_963854355.1 of Epinotia brunnichana. Lineage (NCBI taxonomy): Eukaryota > Metazoa > Arthropoda > Insecta > Lepidoptera > Tortricidae > Epinotia > Epinotia brunnichana. Next base: position 18,481,417 of record OY977936.1, on the reverse strand, counting down.
AGTTGGGTATATTTTGATAATTTAGAACGTTCAAAAGGAACATTTTTACTGTGCAAATTTACCAGCTGAACACCTGCCTCCCATGACGTCACTTGTTGTGCAGCTGTGCAACCAGTATAAAACCCCGCTCCCAGCTCGATGCCGGTGACTTGACTTCGAGCTGTGGACGAGTTCGGTTCACTCTGATTTGTAATCGTCAGGTAAACTGTATTTAATTCAATAAATATTATTTTATTCGATTATTTAATAATTTAATCTTGGTTGTTGAGCTTATTGCTGTGCCTATTTTTAATGATTACTATAAATTGCTCAAACACTTTCTATTGATCAAATAAATGCTATGCTGATTAATTACCCTTATGTTTATTTTCTCATCGCCTCTCCCACAGGTATACGGAAAGACCATGTAGACCTAGTTACTTTTTTGGAAATCTTATGTAGTCAGTAGGTACTATTAAAATCTCTTTTGTATTTATCTACAACCTGTAAGTTTCATACGGGTTTATATTTTAAACAGACTTAGTTATATACGGTACAAATGAAATCAATTTTGTTAAATAGCTTAATTAATAAAGAGTTAGTAATTTTTAGGGTTCCGTAGCCAAATGGCAAAAAACGGAACCCTTATAGATTCGTCATGTCTGTCTGTCTGTCTGTCCGTCCGTATGTCACAGTCACTTTTTTCCGAAACTGTAAGAGCCATACTGTTAAAACTTGGTAAGTAGATGTATTCTGTGAACCGCATTAAGATTCTCACACAAAAATTTTAAAAAAAAACATTAAGTTTTAGGGGTCCCCATACTCAGAACTGAAACTCAAAAAAAATGTTTCATCAAACCCATACGTGTACTATCTATGAATAGGTCTTAAAAAGTGATATTGAGGTTTTTAATATATTTTTTTTCTAAACTGAATAGTTTGCGCGAGAGACACTTCCAAAGTGGTAAAATGTGTGGGCCCCCCCCCCTGTAACTTCTAAAATAAGAGAATGATAAAACTAAAAAAAATATATATGTATGCATGCATGCAAACTTCCACCGAAAATTGGTTTAAACGAGATCTAGTTAGTAGTTTTTTTTGAATACGTCATAAATCGTAAACTGCAATTTATTTCACGGAACCTTTCATGTGCGAGTCCGACTCGCACTTGGCCGCTTTTTTTAAGTACGACTGAGCAGCACTTAATTACGACCAAACTGACTTAACAAACGTTTTGACATTTATGGGTCACATAAACAAATGACCATGTCATGTATTGAATAGATTGTGTACCTACTCATTTATTTAGCATGAAATTTTTTTTTGAGGCAGTTGGTTAACGAACTTTATGCAAAAGTGTTGTTTAGGCTAGACATGGGTAGGGGTCGGTAAACCCAATGCACGGTAAATACCCGTATCTACCCAAATTGGTAGGTACCTATAAACTATTTCGAATGGATTTTTTCAAAAAGTGAAATTTTAGGGCTGATTTTTTTTTACGAAATGCTCAATGCCTTTTTAACAACTTATACAATATTTATTAAGACGCATAGTTTATGAAAAAAAATATTCAAAATAGCACATGTATTTTTATTCGAAATTAGATGGAATTAAAACGTGATCCACTACCAGAATAGTAACTAAGGTATAAACAGAATGTAAGAAAAATATTAAAATAGTGTTGCTATCTACTTATTGTGCAAGAAAACTTTGAAGGAAGGTCTAAAATAGGAGTTTAAGATATGACCATAATTACTAAACTAGGTAAACACTGTCATTTTGAGTAAATGCGTAGGATGCTTAGTTTTACAGGAACCATATAAATAAAATACTCGAGTAAAATTCGCATGCCACTTAGTAACTAATAATATTGACCAATTTGTGTTTTACATTAGTGAAGTCACCAATCCTTTTCTCGAAGCCATTCAGGCAATTTCCAACATCCTGTAATTTTGTGCTGGCTAAAGCTAGAACCCTGAATTTTCAGTAACATATAGCGCATAATATGGCTTGGATATATTCTCAATAACATTCAATTTGAACTGTTAGATTAAGTACTAGTACTTTTACCTTAGTTTTGTCACTGACACACTCACGGACCTACTGACTGATCAACATAATTCTAATAAAGTACTTCCAGCAAACCCACAAGCTCCAAAGTTTAAACATAATTAGTTTTTAGCCTATCAATTTATAAAACACCTAAAAATATTGCTATTTCAGTCACGTCTCAGAGAGATACAAACTGCATAAGTAAGTTTGTCATCCTATACAAATACATGCAATTACTTACTTTACTTTTAGTTACTTTTGTAGTTCCTACAAATAGTAGTTCCTGCAAATAGTAATACAGTGTACTATATACTGTATATGCATGCGGTTAGTGTTAGGTGTACAATGCACTAGAAAACTATACAACCGTTATTTGCGGTTGGTAAAATAACATTTCCAAAGTCTATGCAAATAAAAATATTATTCCCGGCTACATTCATTTTCTATGTGTTGATAAAACAATAACCTAAAAGAAGTGATATCCCATAAAACATTCCATGGAAAAAATAGGCCAAGCCTCGAAACTCTTCCACCGTAAAAAGTTGTGAGATATTTCGTAGAGCCAAGTCAGGCATTCTTATTAATCTTCATTTGCTTACTAAATTAAATTTTGTGACTTGGCAATCACACAATAATACATAGTTTTAGGTATGAAAAAATAAATAAATGCAGTAAAGTTGTGTGATTGAAATAAAGATGAATAAGAATGCCTGACTTGGCTCTACGAAATACATCATTTTTTGCGGTGGAAGAGTTTCGAGACTTGGCCAATTTTTTACATGGAATGTTTTTATGGGATTTATTTATTTCTTTAAACAACTGTGTTTGTTGATTAACACTCTTAAGTAAGTATGTTGATTTGATATTTAATTATTTTTATAACCTACTATTGCAATATTAATCTGAATTGTAGATATATAAATATAACACATGGTTTGTTTATTAATGCAAAATAAACTATGATATGATTTACAACTTTTATTTACTTAAAGTTAATTAAAAACTCACTAAGTAATTGAAACACCTCTCTTTGAGCTTGGATGAATGTTAATATTAACATTTTATTTTATTAACAACATCCATAATATCAATGAGAACAACGTTTACACATTCCTATATAATATTTTGCAAAAAACGCTTCACAAAGAGTTTATACCCACCTTTTCGTTATTTTCCCGGCGGGTTTTTACCCACTACACTACCCATCTCTATTTAGGACCGACACTAATCGTCATCAAAATATACGCGCGTATCCTGTAGGTACAGTCGCCATCACATACATAGGTACACTATAGGTGTTCAAAAATATCGGCACATGCACCCTAATGCCTTGAAAATAAAGGTGTGTTCCGATGTTTGTGAGCTGCTTGTTTGCTCCGATGTATGTGATGGCGACTGTACAGTCGGGGTAAGAAAAGGTTCGTCACCTTAAAGTCGACATTTGCTTGCACATGGCTTGCACCAGACCTGACAACGATTCATTTCAAACGAAACAGAAATATCGCATTGACATTTGTATTTGCAATAACAGGCATATCTCAGAGTACTCCCGATTATTTAGTCCAGAGTAGACGCCAAATAGTGTCTCTCGTAACATTCAGATTTAAAGATATTTCGCTAATATTATAGCCAGCTTCATGATCTGCAATAATAGCAGCTTTTTCATGGATATTTAAATTCCTCGGCATTATCAAATTAAATACGACGCAGAGTTATTAATGTTATTATTGATCGCAATAACTACAAGCAAAGAGAATATAACCACTACAAGAGAAAATATTGACACTGACAAACACTGACAATTAAGGTGGTTCGATTGCCATACAAAACGTTATTTGACATTCGCAGGCCAACGGCGTGATATTTTAAGAAACTTATGTAACAAACTTTCATAAATTGGCTTCCCATTTGCGCCAAATTCCCCCTTTCCTAGAATAAACTTGTATAAACTAGATTAATTTGAAAAAAATAGTTTTCCCAAAGTATCACGTCCCAAACCAATTTCTCAAATTAATCTAGTTTATACAAGTTTATTCTAGGAAAGGGGGAATTTGGCGCAAATGGGAAGCCAATTGATGAAAGTTTGTTACATAAGTTTCTTTAAATATCACGCCGTTAGCCTGCGAATGTCAAATAACGCTTTGTATGGCAATCGAACCACCTTAAATAGAATATATTTGATTGGAACTCTAACGAAGTTGTTTATGTATTGTTACTGGGTCATTAAAAAGGCTTGCCATTTCCGGGGGCGATTAGAATCGCACCCCCCAAAAGTCTATGACTTTATGAAGGAATTAATTTAATAACTGACGAAGGCTTTTTTACCCCGACTGTACAGTCACTGGCATTAATATCTGCCACATCACATAAATAATACACCACATGACTGTATTTCTAATAGGGCCCGTATGACGTGTGTATTTTGGCCAGCTTTGTTACGGTAGATTATTGATGCTGGAGACTGTGCCTGTACTGTCACCGGCATCGATATAATTATGATGAAACAAAGGCCGCAAAAATATCTGATGACAACTCTATTCCTAGAGCCGTTAGAGCGTGTCAGATATTTTTGCGGCCTTTGATCCATCATATATTGATGCCGGTGACGTTACATACGCGCTACATAACCTCCAAGCCCCACTCAGTCTAGAAAACCGAAGATGAAACATACCGATCTGGGATTATTTATATCATTTATCGTGCACCGAAATAGCCTGTTTTGATATACGGCCGCGAGCATTCAAAACCGAACTATTTTCATGCAAATGATATCGGAAGTTGGCTATTTTATAGTTCAAGGGTAAGAGAAAGACGGAGTGGAAAGATTTTTATTCAATTGTTCTCAGTCGTAGACTCATATATCCTATATTTACCTTCAAGTACAATACACAAAAAGAGAAAAAACATACATACACATACATACAATCACGCCTTTATCACTTTTAGCATGAATGTGGGTATAAAAGATCGACAAAATGTGATGTTGCAGTGATAGGTTGCTAAAGAGAAAAAAATGTTAAATTACAAAAAAATGAATGCACTCGGATTGAAAACAATGTCGCACACTCTGATTATGCGTTATAAAGTATACGTTAACGTAATATATTTACGTTTACGTCTTTTGAATATTAATATGGTTAATAAGTAAATAAAAATATGGATTTACTACCTACCTACTACTTTCTAAAGTAATACAATCTACTATTGTACATTCGGGAAAATTAAAGTATACACTTTAATTTTCCCGAATGTAGAATAGTAGATTGTATTACTAGGGAGCAAAACGATATATTGTATCGAGGGTGACTGATTGAATCCAGAACGAAAGGAAGGATTCCACTATAGAATCCCGAGCGTAGCGAGGGATTTTAACGTGGAATCCTGAGCGTAGTGAAGGATTCAAGCAACGTCGCCCGAGATATAAATAATTTTGCGCCTGCGTAATACACTCTTGTTTTCACTCCTTCCATGATAATTAAAAACACGATAATTTTTACCTAAGAACATGGTTTAATATAAGTAGGTATTTCAAAAGAATATGGCTTTGTTATTGACGTTTTTTGACGTTTGTTGCTTCGATTTTAAAAAATTCCGGTGTTAACGTATAATTTTCAGTTGAGTTGGATGAATTCATCATCTTAAATTGAAAATATTAGTATCGGAAATGCTTTTACGTGCTAGTCATTAGTCACGACGGTTTTTTTTTTTTTAATACGAACTTTTTGTTACGGCTTTTTGTTCCATGGTCTTAAACTTTTTATACTTAATATATTTATATTTATTAGTAATCATATTATCAAACAAACCTTACCTATCAAATAAACATTGTTTGAAATAACACGTAGCTATTAGAAAGTAGTAGGTAGGTAGTAAATCCATATTTTTATTTACTTATTAACCATATTAATATTCAAAAGCGTTCAAGGAAAACAATATATGAGACTCTAAACGCTCCAAGGTATTTAAAAAACACTCAATAAAAGTGTCTCCTTAAACACGCTACTGAAATAACAGATTGTCTCTGGCCTTTGAATTTTGCTCCCTAGGGCAAAAAAGATAATTTGAAAAAAAAATATGCATAGGGATCAAAAACAAGTTTTGCTCCCTATAAACGGGCTAGAAAAGACTGTTTTTCGAATAGAAGGAGTGAAATAGTTATTTGTTATACAAGGGTGCAAAGTTGTATTTTACCCGCGAGTGTGGAATTGAAAGACGAGTAAGCGAAAGGATTGTAGTTGAACCACGAGCGAAGCGAGTGGTTCTAAAATAGAACCCTGAGCGTAGCGAGTGTTTCAACACACGAGAAGCAAAATACATTTGCACACAAAACTTTTCACCTCACTGTAGCGAGGAAAGTGCAACATGCAAAACGACTTTATTTAATTTAAATAATAAATTTGCACCCTTGTATAAAAAATATAACAAATAACTTTTTTTTTTTCATTTTGGTCAAGTGCGAGTCGGATTTTAGTTTTCCCATACATTTTGAGACCCAGCGCCTGACGAAGGCAACAAGTAATTCTGAAAAGTTTTTTTGTATGGGAGCCCCCTTAAATATTTATTTTATTCTGTTTTTTAGTATTTGTTGTTATAGCGGCAACAAGAATACATCCCCTGTGAAAATTTCAACTGTCTAACTATCACGGTTCATGAGATACATGAGATACGCTCAAAGGTCAAATTACTTTGCCCACTAGTGGATAAAATGCGATTTTGCTCACTGGTTTTAAAGGATAAAAGACGGCTTTCCGAGGCAGTGAGGGGAAAATACAATTTCCACGCGACCTTTCCTTCTGACGCCTGGAGGTACAATAGGGGAAGTCTGGGCGATACCACGCTCTTATACCAACGAGTACTGCGAAATGCCATTACCGGAAAACACATAGGAATACCGGTGTGGGGAGAATGGGGCGAGATGGAACAAATTATATTATAAGATTTTCTAAGAACCAATTTCCACTTTACGTGGCGTAATTCGATAAGATATTAAGTAGTAATATTAAATATTTTTTTATTAAATTTGCCATTAGCATGTCGTGCTTAGTATAGGCATAGGAATGTCATCATCATCATAATATCAGCCGAAAGACGTCCACTGCTGGACATATGCCTCCCCCAAAGCGTGCCACAATGACGGATCCTACGCCACCCGAATCCAGCGGACTCCCGCGACCTTTACCAGGTCATCAGTCCACCTTGTCTACCCACGCTGCGCCTTACGGTACGTGGTCGCCACTCGAGAACCTTTCCGCCCCAACGGCCATCGGTTCTACGTGAAATGTGCATAGGAATGTAAATACTTACAATACATGGAAATATGTTATGATAAATTCCAACCACTGCCCTGCATGAAATGGAACACTTAAGCCCATTTCACAAGGCTAGAAGTTAAAATGTTACAAGTCCAATCTGGCAACCCTGAGGCACTCACCACTAACGACTGGCCATCAGCCCTGTGTTGCCTGTTTTGACGACATCATCATTATATCAGCCATAAGACGTCCACTGATGGACATATGCCTCCCCCAAAGAGTGCCAACATGACCGGTCCTGCGCCACCCGCATCCAGCCTGTTTAGACGTGTAAATTTGTCATTTGCAGCATCGTTAAACGTGCCACAGTAGCTCTAGTATAAGTTTTATCGATACATATACGTTTTCGAAAGCGTTTGCGTTTAGTTTTAATTTGTATGGCAACGCAAACGTTCCTAATAGTTACCACCAGAGGCGCTGTTCGCGTTGCCATACAAATTGAAACTAAACGCAAACTCGTTCGAAAACATTGTATCGATAGAACTTATACTAGAGCTACTGAACGTGCGTTGGATCGATGCGAAATGCGAATGTTAATAATCCATCGATTCCACGGCGGATTATCGCTAAGCCGCAGACATGTTTCAACATCACCCTCGGCGATCTTCATAAGATAATAGATACATGCATACATGAATACACAATGCCCCCAGATTATATAGATACTAGCTTTTGCCCACGACTCTATCCGCGTGGAACACGTTTATAAATATTGTGCCTCCATACAAACTAACGCGGCCCTGCCATTTCGTCCCGTTAGGGGGTGACTTCGGGGATAAAACCTATCCTATGTCCTTCCCCGGGATTTAAACCAATCTAATTCGGTTCAGCGCTTTAAGCGTGAAAAGGTAAAAGACACAGAGTTACTTTCACATTTTAAATAGTATATAGTATAAACTACTACTATATAGCCCTCCGAATTGCTAAACTGAAGTGGCAGTGGGCGGGGCACATTGCACGTAGAACCGATGGCCGTTGGGGCGGAAAGGTTCTCGAGTGGTGACCACGTACCGGAAGGCGCGGCGTGGGTAGGCCCCCCACAAGGTGGACTGATGACCTGGTAAAGGTCGCGGGAGTCCGCTGGATGCGGGTGGCGCAGGCCCGGCCATTGTGGCACTCTTTGGGGAGGCCTATGTCCAGTAGTGGACGTCTTTCGGCTGATATGATGATGATGATAAACTACCTACAGAAGATAACCACATAATGAGCTTACACAATACTTCCGGAGCAATGGCTTGGTACTTAACTTAAAAAAGACCCATTTCATCCACTTCCATCTGGGAGGTAAGGTTCCGAGAAGCCTTGAGATTCTTGTCGATGGCACCAAATTAGAGCAAGTGCAAAATACTAAATTTTCTGGGATTCGGGCTGGACAAAGGACTTAAGTGGGAATCGCACATCACTAAACTAAGTAAAAAGCTGGGGAGTGCCTGCTTTGCCCTGCGACGCTTGGCGAGGATAATGCCCACAGATGTAGTACGCTCGTGCTATTTCGCCACTGTGCACTCGCTTCTACAATATGGTACAGAGTTGTGGGGCCGCGCCGCCGACTGGGAGCGCGTATTTCGCATGCAAAAGAGAGCCGTACGAGCGATTGCACAGGTCGGCCAAAGAGTCTCTGCAAGACCTTACTTCCAGTCCCTCGGGATACTCACGCTACCTTCCATCGTTATATTTCAGGTGGCTCGATTTAAAAAAAAACACCAGTACCTTCAATGAGTATAGGGTATATTTCGGCGCGGGCAGCTATTTAAAATATATGGGTACAGTCACCAGCATTAATATCTGACACGACCATAAAGACGTGTCAGATATTTTTGCCGGGTTTGTTATGAGTTATGACAGATATTGATGCCGGTGACTGTACATTCTACACAAATCGAATCTCACTGTAATCATAATCATAATCATAATCATATTTATTCATAATATTTCATATTACATGTCAATATTTAATCATAATTCTTTCATCTTCAAAAAAGAAAAAAAAAAAAAAACAATGACTTAAACTTAATAATATATAAATAATAATAAATATTATTATTTATTCAGAAAACCAACAGCGATACAAAGTATGTAACTTATAATATAATACACAGGTAGTATGGCCAATTACAGGTTTACCTAGATAACTTGATATGTAAAGTTGACAGTTGAACGGACTATCATAACATGTGTGAAAGAGAGATGATTTTTTTTAAATTAAGTTTAAGTCATTGTTTTTTTTTTTTTTTCTTTTTTGAAGATGAAAGAATTATGATTAAATATTGACATGTAATATGAAATATTATGAATAAATATGATTATGATTATGATTATGATTACAGTGAGATTCGATTTGTGTAGAATGTACAGTCACCGGCATCAATATCTGTCATAACTCATAACAAACCCGGCAAAAATATCTGACACGTCTTTATGGTCGTGTCAGATATTAATGCTGGTGACTGTACCCATATATTTTAAATAGCTGCCCGCGCCGAAATATACCCTATACTCATTGAAGGTACTGGTGTTTTTTTTTAAATCGGTTTAGTAGTTTCAAAGATTATGCGCTACATACAAACTTACAAAGCTACACAACCTCACTGACTTTTCCTTAACCGTTATTAAACTACTATTTAGTTTTCATATTTTCTTCCAAAAAGTCCTGCCTACCCCAGCCTCCTCTTATAGTAGCTGTAATCACGACCGACGGACAGACGTCAAGCGACCGCCAGAGGCATATGGCTAACTCGAGTAGCTTCACTCGGCTTTTCCTAACCTTTTAATTCTTTATGATATCGAAAGCATAATATAGTTTGAAATTAAGATGATTCACGTATCTTCAAATGACACAGATGACTGAATGACATCATAGGTTCTAAATAATTACCTTTTTTTGTGATTGATAGTTATCTTATCTCACTTATCTAGGTGAGGGCCCTTTCGGATGCACTTGGACCCAGTACATCCGAAAGGGAAAGGGGAAGTGATTGATAGTTACCTAAGGCGCGCCGTCGACTCGCGTTTGTTTCAATTTACTGGTGATTTAATATTCACCCATATGGTAGACATTATTTAATTTGGTCGGCTGTTTATAAAACTGTCATATGATATCGGTTATATTTTGCTTTTTGCTTTACTATGCAATTCGGCCAACTCAAATAATCTAAAAACACAGGTCGGAAGTTTAGTCCCATCTCGTAGCCAGATTTGGTAGCTAGCTACGAAATGGGAAATGTGCTTTCCCATCTTATAGCTGCTACCAAATGGGAACAAAGTTGAAAACCCCAAATAATGTTTGAACACTTTGGCCGCTACGATATACCTGATATGTCATCAAGATCAGATATTTTTGCAGCATTGCCCATAGTCATGTGAAGGTAGGTTGGGTTCGTTAGGTATCTTCAGATGCAAGAAGGGCAAACAGACCAGAAATAAACCGCGCAGCCCCGGCTCCGTTGGCACTGCCGGATGACGAAACAAATGCACGGTGTCCTGGTGTTATAACGGAGACCCTCTGCGCGGGGCTCCTATTTCTGATCTGTTTGCTCTTCGGGCACCTGAAGATACCTAACGAACCTAACCGACTTATCTTTTACAACAGAAGTTTCATCATCATCATCAAATCATCCGAAAGACGTCCACTGCTGGACATAGGCCTCCCCCAAAGAGTGCCACAATGGCCGGTCCTGCGCCACCCGCATCCAGCGGACTCCCGCGACCTTTACCAGGTCATCAGTCCACCTTGTGGGGGGCCTACCCACGCCGCGCCTTCCAGTACGTGGTCGCCACTCGAGAACCTTTCAGTCCCAACGGCCATTGGTTCTACGTGCAATGTGCCCCGCCCACTGCCACTTAAGTTTAGCAATTCGGAGGGCTATATCGGTTACCTTGGTTCTGCTGTGGATAGCCTCATTTCTGCTGCGATCGCGCAGAGAAACTCCCAGCATAGCCCTCTCCATTGCCCTTTGAGTGACTTCGAGCCTTCTTATGAGGCCCATAGTAAGCGACCACGTTTCCGTGCCATATGTCATCACTGGCAACACACACTGGTCAAAGACTCTCGTCTTGAGACACTGCGGAATATTGGACGAAAAGTTGTGCCGTAGCTTCCCGAATGCTGCCCAGCCAAGTCGGATTCGACGATTGACGTCTTTCTCAAAGTTGGACCTACCTAACTGGACAGTCTGTCCTAGGTATACATAATCGTCTACAACTTCGAGCGTAAAGTGTCCGATTGAAATGGGAGTTGGTACTACATGGACGTTTGACATGACCTTCGTCTTATCCATGTTCATCCTTAGACCAACTCGCTCGGAAGCTTTACTGAGGTAAGCATAGTACTCAAGTCGAGCATAGCATGGTCTCAGCCAAGACTACTATATCATCAGCAAACCGAAGGTGAGTGATGTACTCGCCGTTGATGTTGATGCCTAACCTTCTCCAGTCCAGAGTCTTGAAAACGTCTTCCTGTGCAGCGCTGAACAGTTTTGGGGAAATAACATCCCCTTGTCTGACACCCCGCTGCAGCGGAATAGGCTTCGAGCTGATCCTGAAGTCAGACTGACCTATAGCGGCAGTCTACTTGGCACCGCTGGAGAGACTGTAATACAGCCGGCACCGACTGTAATATAGCAGGTTTCGACCGAATCAGAAGTGTACATAGATATAAATATTTCCAAATCCTAATAGACTTGCTCATTCTCCCATGGATCCTTCCCGCTTCGTAGCCAGCGTCGAATCGGGATTAATTCTCCCATTTGGAAGCCAGCTACCAAATCTGGCTACGAGATGGGACTAAAGGCGGAAGTGTCGGAACACTGTCGCACCAACTACACGTTAATGCTTACTATTTAGAGATCAAAATTAGATTCAGCCTAATAGCCAGCATGATCGCGTTTACGTCGAACATAAATAATTCATTCCTTACTAGCAAGTATGTTAACCGACTGGGAAAATGCTGATATGTCCGACATAAACATGATCATGCTAACTACACTTCTTCTAACTCGTCTTCAATTTTTTGTGAACAGAACTCACATTTCTCGTTTTCAGTTATCGTATGACGCGTGACGCAGTCTGAGAGTATAGGAGGAGGTAGCTCAGAGGAGCTATGGCAATAATAATACCACGACCGAGCGAGATGGTGGTATACAAATCTCAATAAGTGTGACAGAAAGGGATATATCATTTATTATCCTTGTCATAGTTCAGCTTTCCGTACTCAAAGAGTAAAACGGGACCCTATTACTAAGACTCCGCTGTCCGTCCGTCCGTCCATCCGTCTGTCTGTCACCAGGCTGTATCTCACTGATACCGTGATAGTTCCCGCTGAAATTTTCACAGATGATGTATTTCTGTTGCCGCTATTTCTAAACCCTATTACTAAGACTCCGCTGTCCGTCCGTCCGTCCATACGTCTGTCTGTCACCAGGCTGTATCTCACTGATACCGTGATAGTTCCCGCTGAAATTTTCACAGATGATGTATTTCTGTTGCCGCTATTTCTAAACCCTATTACTAAGACTCCGCTGTCCGTCCGTACAAATACTACAAACTAACTAATATCTACAAATACTAAAAACACAGAATAAAATAGTTTTGTATAGATAATGGTACGGAACCCTCCGTGCGCGAGTCCGACTCGCACTTGGCCGGTTTTTTTATTTGCCGTAAGTGCCGTAACTGAGCTATTATGCGGTGTGGCAAATAAACCATTACCCACCCAAATTAAGTAAGTTGTATAGGTAAGCCGTCAGCCATTTTAGGACCGTTCTTATTTTGCTGTATAAGAGCCTTTCCGTCCCTTATGGTGGCTACAGTACCTACATGTAGTACCTATAGCTCCTCTGTAGATATCTAAACTCTAAGCTAAGGGTGCAGTCAACTTTAAAGAGATGTATCCATTAATTTAAATAATAGAATAGACACCCTAAACCACCAAACCAAACCGGAACGAGATTAATCCGAGATTAATCTCCACTTATAATAAATCTCTAAATTAAAAAAAGAATCAGCCAGTTTGAAACTAAGCTTTGCGCGGTTCGAATGTTCTCAGCATCCCATGAACGGAAAAATATGAAACATTTTATATAGGTACATTATTATTCTAGCTGCAACTTAGGATAGTTTTTATCCGACTGCGACAGTTAATTAATTTTCCGAAATATACGACTTCATTTAATTTTTCATTTATTTTTATTGAAATCAAACGCTGCTCCAACTGTCAGCTATAAGAACCGTCAAATTTTCGTCAAAATGGCGGAATTGCTTTGCCTTTCACTTATTAATTAATAATTTAAATCCCGTCTACGATAGACCTTTACGAGACAAATGCTAAAATATAAACCATAAAAAAATATTCGATTCTGATATGAGAACTTATATGCGCAAATGTCGTTTTATGTCGTAATTTCAATAAATGAAATCAACAAATTTGAACAATATAATTAACACGAATTTGTTTTTTTTGAATGACAATGGCACGCGCTCGGCGCATTCAGCCAAAGTACCTGCGGCGCTACCACGAAAACCGATACTCAATGTTCATATATTTGCATCCCTGTCACTAGAGTATGGTTAGTGCGATAGAGATAGAGATACCCGAATATTTTCGAATTCCGAAGTTCGTGGTTATAGCTCAGGAATCGAACATATGGTAAATAATCATAATGTATTTTCTCGAAAAAGAATTTAAAATAAATATAGTCAAATGGAGAAAAAAACAAAGCAAGAGGTTATATAGGTAATGATTAAGTTATAAGAGTCCAAAGTTTTAAGAGGGGGTATGTTCTGTCCCTTTTCCGCAAAACGCACCTTCATATGAAACGATTGTTTTTTACTATGACGCTCGAGTATATTGACGTCACAGTCCCTCGTCGTTTTCTCACTCTAACAAGCGACATTAAAACGGATGTAGCTTCATAATTTTTTGAGATATTTGAATGGGAGTTTCATTATCTTCTATCTATTTATACATAATAAATGCCTATGTCCTGACTGACTTATTCACTCAATCACTCACTCACTCACTCATCAACGCACAGCCGAAACTACTAATCTTAGAGAGTTGATTTTTGCACAGTATGTTGCTTTTATAACGTGGGCTAGGGATAAAAAGGGATTTTTGAAAATTCTACCCCTAAGGGGGTAAAATGGGGGTGCAAAGTTTGTATGGGAGAACCTTTTTTTTTTGAGCTATAGACTTAAACTTTGTAGAAAAATTAGTTATTAGAATACAAATGAAACACTTTCAGCGTTTTGTAAAATTCCACCCCTACGGGGGTAAAATAGGGGTGCAAGGTTTGTATGGGGGAAACATTTTTTTTTAAATAGAGACTTAAAACTTTGTAGAAAGATCAGTCATTAGAATACAAATAAAGAACTTTCAGGGTTTTAGAAAATTCTACCCCTAAAGGGGTAAAATAGAGTGCAAAGTTTGTATGGGAAAAACTACTTTTTTTTAAATAGAGACTTAAAACTTTGTAGAGAAATTATTCATTAGAATACAAATAAAGTACCTAGATTCAGTGTTTTAAAAAAATCTACCCCTAAGGGGGTAAAATAGGGGTGCAAACTTTGTATGGGGGAAACAATATTTTTTTTTAATAGAGACTTAAAACTTTGTAGAAAGATTAGTCATCAGAATACAAATTAAGTACTTTCAGCGTTTTAGAAAATTCTACCCCTAAAAATAGGGGGCTAAAATAGGGGTGCAAAGTTTGTATGTGGGAAACTATTTTTTTTAGCTAGAGTCCTAAAACTTTGTAGAAAGATTATTTAAATACAAAGAAAGTACTTTCAGCGTTTTGGAAAATTTCACCCCTAAGGGGGTAAAATAGGGTGCAAAGTTTGTATGGGAAAAACATATATTTTTTTAATAGAGACTTAAAATTTTGACGAAAAATTACTTATTAGAACATGAAAAATACTACATTCGGCGTTTTACAAAAATCATTCCCTAAGGGGGTTAAAAAAGGGTGCAAGGTTTGTATGGGGAACACTTTTTCTGAGCTAGACACTTAAAACTTTGTAGAAAGATTACTTATAAAAATACAAAAAAAAAGACTTTCAGCGTTTTGAAAAAATCTATCCCTAAGGGGGATAAAAAGGGGTGCAAAGTTTTTATCAGGGAAAGTTTATGTTTTTGAGTTAGAGACTTGAAACTTTGTAGAAAGATTACTTATTAAAATACAAAAAAAGAACACAAATCGTTTTAGAAAATTCCACCCCTAATAGGGTTAAAAAGGAGAGCAAGCTTTGCATGGGCAACACTTTTTTTTGAGTTAGACTTAAAACTTTGCAAAAAGATTACTTATTAGAATACTAAAAAAGAACTTTCAGTGTTTTAGAAAACTCCATCCCTAAGGGGATCCTTAAGATCCTTAAGAAGGGTAGCCAGTGTTGTGTGGGAAAAACTTTTTTTTTTACTAGACTTAAAACTATTCAAAATGTTACTTATTAAAATTAATTATAAAGTACTTTCAGAGTTTTAGAAAATTCCACCCCTAAGGGGGTTAAGAAAGCTTTGTATGGGCAACACTTTTTTTGAGCTAGAGACTTAAAAGTTTACGAAAAAAGTTCTTTCAGCGATTAGAAAAATTCAACCTCTAAGGGGGTTTAAAAGGGGGTTCAAATTTTAAATGGCGAGCAATAAAATTTTAAAGTGTGAGTAAGAGATTTTTAACTTCGGTCTTATTCTGTACGTTAAAATACTACAAAACTGATTTCAGAGTTTTTCCAAATTCATCCCCTAAGAGTGTTAAAATTGGTTTAAAGTTTGAGTATTTCAAGGCATTTTTAAAGTATGAGATTTTTAACTTTGGTTTTAGACTGTTTGTTCACAAACTAGAAAATGAACATCAACTTTTTTTTTAATTATCCCCTAAAAGAGGGTTCAAATTTTGTATTGAGAGAAATCATTTTCTAAGACGATAAAAAGTTCTACGCGGACGAAGTCGCGGGCAACAGCTAGTAGTCAATATATTTACAATTTTAACATCTTAACTCAGATAACTTACGAGTCCGCAGTAAGTTCGGCCGAATTCGGTCGTTGTTGTTTTACGTCCGTAGGAATAACCCTAGAAACCCTACACGTGACCTCCGGGTGGTGCTAAAAGAACAACAAACTCGGCAGCTGCACTGTTCCTTCTGAACCTCGCAGTGCACACTGGAACTCTATCAGCGACATCAATACGAATACATATACTCGTAACTATGTACCAGTGTGTAACCGCCATACGATAAATAAATCGGCCGAATTTCACCTTCCCATACAAACGGAGTTTCGTTCACATTTTAAAACCACGTGTTGGATTGTAACGAACTTTGTATTTACAATCAAATGAGGTATATCTAGGTCTGTAATTATTAGTTTATATGGCTCTAGTTTATAAAAAAAACGAAATACAGCAAAAACATGAATTGTATGAAAAACTTAAATTTGCAGTATTTTTTTACTATGGTATCTGAAGCTACATAAATTAATTACCTACAGACCTGGATGGTACTAACTTTACTTATGCTAAGTACAAAATTTCAGAGCAAACTAGGCTAGTCGTTTTAAAATGAGAGCGTAACTACTAACTACGTTTGTATGGAAAATCGAGCTTACTGCGAACTCTTAAATGAAATATTTATTCATGTTTATCGAATCCGGCCTTAATTGATGATATAGTGTAGGTTATCGCTTTGCTTTGAGGTTAGCTCTCCAACGGGCAGCGGCACTTAGATTCCATAAATTGGAGATTATCACGTCTTGTATTTGCCACAATGTCTTAAACGATAATTGTCAATTGCGAGAAGTTGTCACGTAGATCATCCAAGCGATAATTCAATTTTAAGGATGACTGTTGTATGCTGGTATACCGTCTAACTCTAACGTATTTTGGATATCCACTTTATGAACGAGTATATGTGCATTAATATGAATTTTACACTTTCTAAGAAACAAACGTTCTGGCCCCGTAGCTGCTGCTGCAGCATGGATAGCCTTATCACGCGATAAATGACAAGGTAAGAGTGTCGTCTCGTTCTATCAAACGTTGTCAGCCAGTGACGGATGCTCTATCTTGTCACTCATCGCGTGATAAGGCTATCCATGCTACGGGGCCAGGTGACAGATACCTAGTTACAAAATGTTAACGTCATTTTAACTAAAAATAAAAATGTTTGATATTTGCATATCAAACATTTTTATTTAGTAGTTGCCTTATTGGATATGGGCCTCTGTATTTTACACACTGCTCCGCATGCATCTGCTGTGCATTAGGAATACCTAATCACTGACACTGAAGCGCCATCTTCTTTCTAAAACTAGTTTAAGGTACCTACGTTTTATTTATACTTAGCATTGTTCACTTACACATCTTTGTATGCATCTTACTCTCCTTTGTCAGCTCGTAGGATAGTGACGTACTCGTAGGTAAGTCTTTTGAAGCAAACCTCCATAGGATTGGGTGATTTTTGCACCATACGCTACCAACTACCGTCGCTGTCAGTTTCGGACTTACCCCGCCGATTCATAATTTCAAGGTGGTTAACTTAAAACCCTGATACACAAAGTGCGAGCTCATACATTTGCGTTGCAAAAGATCCGTGATGTATGATGATTGACGATGATTGTAATCATACTAATAATGAGACAGTGTAATGAAAATACACTTAACTCAGAGGACGAAATAACTACCGGAAACCATCAGAAAGGTAACCAAAGAAGTCCAAATGAAAATCGTAATAAAAACAACTTTATCGAACCCGCGCCTTCCGCGCAAGACCTAACAGCCCGTCCCACACACGTAATACGTCCAGTCCAATGTAAGAAACGTTGTTTTAATTTAATAACGGTCACACAGTCTCTTGAGAAATCCAGTGGAAAACAGAACAAATGAGATCCGTTGTGACAGCCCTAGGGGCCGCCTACTAGCCTCCCCATATAAAAGCAGTTCAGGCACCGCCGACCGACAGAAGCCCAACTGGCAGCCACCGGACGTTACTATGGTCCGGATTTGACGAAGTTCAGGAAACTGTAAGTAAATTTAACTTAATTTCAATCTTAATACTTTATTGACGACAGCTTTAGCCTAGTTGGTAGTGACCCTGCCTACGAAGCAAGAGGTCCTGGGTTCGAATCCTGGTCAGGGCCTTTATTTGTGTGATGTGAAAAGCACGAATATTTGTTTCTGAGTTATATAAATAAATACTTAAATACATAGAAAACATATACGAATATATGTTTTCTATGTATTTAAGTATTTATTTCTCTATTTATGTATCTATATCGTCGTCTAGTGCTCATAGTACAAGCTTTGCTTAGTTGGTTGATTTGTGTAAGATTGTCCGCAAATATTTAATTATTTATTTTATTTTCATCTACTTCCCCCAAATGTTGACAGGTAGAGAGTGCATTATTTTATATGACATCCATTCAGCCTGTTCATAAGTTTTTCCATTGCCCAAAAAAGTTAAACTTACTCAATTATTCTAATTCAAGACGATTTTCTTTCACGTCTCTTGTTATTCTCATTTTAAAGTTTGTCCTTTCTTATCATATCGGTATCCGTCTATTTTTGAATAAAAGAAGAGGTTCCTAATTGTTACATCTCGGTAATTTATTAGTCAATTCCGATTATTATTTATATACTGAAATCTTGAATCCCTGCACAGTCCCATTTTGGTCAATACTAAATTTGACTGAAATTTTACTTGTTACTTTAGCTCAATCGCCTTGATGTATTTAACATCTGAGGTGTCTTTAGATTCCACTTAGTCTTGAAAGTTACATTGCTATAATACCTATAATGTAAAAAAAACCGTCGGGTTATTTTCAAAAAATTTCAATTTCACTTACAAAAGTTGTTCGTAGCATACCCAATTTATTACATACCAGCTGCTCGCGCGGCTTGGCCCACCTCTTACACAGAACGCAAGCACAGTCGCAGGATAAAATATACCTATCTATCCCGAAGGTCCATTCTATACTCTGGTGTTTATTTTTCAATCCTTCATTACCTACTTATGTTTAATAGGGAACTAATGTAAGAACCCAGAAGCCAATTCATATTCATTGTAGTGAATAATATTGCAACTTTATTAATTTACAATCCGTAATCAAAAAAATGTTTTTCAGTGACAAACAAAATGCGCAAACGGCTCTACGTATTAACCTTGCTTTTGCTGCTACTGTCGAGTAACGCGTTTGGCGATGGAAATAAATCAAAAGCAGCGAAAACTGTCCAGAAAACCAATATCAAAGACAAAGCAACCGACCGCATAAAGAGATCCGCCAATTACGACGAAAGCGATGGCCAATTTTGGGCTAATCGAGGGAAGAGACAAGCTATGCATAAAGTTTTAACTAAAGATGATATTGATCAAGAATTAAGTAAAAAAAAACCAAACTTACACAATAAATTATATATTGAACCGCCTTTTTGGGGTAACAGAGGAAGGCGTTCTTCTGAAGAAAATTACAATGATTTCCCGTACTCTGATCTTATTTCCGGATATAATGACTACGACAGTCTTAAAACAGAACAAAGGCTCAACGGATATCAAAGTTTAAAAGATAGAAGGGAACAATCGCTTCCTTTTTGGGGCAATCGAGGTAGGCGGAATTCTGATGAAATACCAGTGGATAATGAAGTTGATCCGTTTTGGAGTAGCAGGGGTAGACGACAAGAAGAAGAACCATTTTGGGGTACAAGAGGACGAAGAGAAAACAATTTACCGTTTTGGGGTAACAGGGGAAGACGAGACAATGAGCCATTTTGGGGGAGCAGAGGTAGAAGAGAAGAAACTGAGCCATTTTGGGGTAACCGCGGGAGAAGGGAAGATGAAGAGCCATTTTGGGGTAACAGGGGTAAAAAAGAAGACGAAGAACCATTTTCGGGTAATCGTGGCAAAAAAGAACTCGTTGCCCTTCAACCATTTTGGGGAAATAGGGAAAGCCGTAAGGAAGATTTCAAAGAATCTATAATGGAGGCCATCAGCAAAGTTGAAAATGATATAGACTGTTTATCGAGGCTAAAAAGAAGGAGTGCTGCAGATCTAAATGGTAGTTTTTGGAACAATAGAGGGAGGAACAGCCAGTTAAAGTATTTATTTGATGGTACACGGAAGAATCAGCATGAAATTGAACCTGTTAAAATCGGATTACCCTATGAGTTAACTGCGAAACCATCAGTTTCCAGTACTATGTTAGACGATAGAATGTATGCTGATCAACCACATTTCATTTTAGTAGAAAGAAGCAGTCGGTCGTCCGCTGAATCCTTAGACCCTTTTTTCATATCAAGAGGTAAGAAGAAGTTTTTCAAAACATCGAGAGGCAGACGAAATGCTATCGAAGAGATAGTCAAGTCGGTACGCAACGACCCTTTTTACATAGCTAGAGGCAAGAAAGATTTCCATAATAATCAATCCGATAATGATAAAACGCGAGTTGAGTTCCTAAAGACTAAGGATCTCATATGTGCAACTATTCAATTAACCTTAATGAATAATGAGGGGAAAAAAGTCAAAAGAGCAATTAATGAAGATAGAGATCGAAGGAACATTTTGAAGAAACTAGCAGCCCAATTACAAAATGACCCGTATTTTGTCAGTAGAGGCAAGAAAAATGAAACAAAGGAAAATGAAATCGAAGAATTCGTTAGTCAAGTAGCTGTTATGTGTAACTAAAATATGTTCTAATGCTCCTACTGACATAAGTATACCACGCAAAAAATAAAAAAAAATGTAATTGTTATTTAAAAATAAATAATGTTATTTATGAATTTTCACAGAAATCTGTGAACGTAGTGAATACTAATTATAGAAATTAATTGTGACACGATATTTTGAATAAAAATTTCATGTAAGTACAAATTTGTTATTTTCTTCTATGATCCTCAGAAAGGCTTTTCGACAATAAGACTTAAGTACTTACTACTCTGGCTCGATGACCCAAAGAGGATCTTGTCCTCTGATACAAGTGAACGCCACTCCTCCCTGTTTTGCGCCACCTCACGCCAGTCGGCTGCCCCAAGAGTTCAGGGCGATGTCACTCTAGCACTCCAGCGATATCTGGGACGCCACATATGCTCTGTTCACTGCACTATCGACAATAACATCCTCTCAAACCTATTTGCTCCAAAATGTTCAATCTTTTTTCTCAGTCCGTAAATGTCAAAAAATTAAGTACTATAACCTCGGGTTACATTAACCCAATGGAGGGTTACTTTGGCCCGCATGAAAACCACACATAGCAATGTCAAATAATAAAAGTAGGTACCAACGTGACCAATTAGCCAGTGAAACAAAAAATAAGGTGATCAGACCATTCTTAAACTCATTAAAAATTTAATAGTTACTTGAGTAATTAATGGATGACTCTAATTAATTACTAATATGTATAAGTTATATCTACGGCTGTTGTTATCCTGAATATTAAAAAGTGGAGGTCCAAGTAATTCGCGAAAGCCAAAGTTACCCTCCAGGGCCAAAGTACCCCGGGTTTACGGTAATAATAATTAATGATCGAAAATTCTGATACATTTAAACTTTGGCGTTGGTCAGCAGGTCGATCACGTAACGCATTGTACGAACGTCGGGTATGTCTAAATGTCACTTTTTATATGGTAAATTGACAGTCAAATTGTATGTACCGACGCGCGTTCGGAACGTTACGTGATTACCACTCAGGTGTATTAAGGCTCCATCTTTGAAATTCTCGTGAAAATGAGGTGTTTAGTAACCATTTTATACATTACTAGCTTTTGCCCGCGACTTCGTCCGCGTAGAGCTCGTTTATATCGTAGCTCGATACAAACTTTCACCCTCCATTTCCCTTTTAGGGGTAGATTTCCGATATAAAACTATCCTATGTCCTTCCCCGAGGCTCAAACTATTTTTATCATCATCTTCATCATCATATCAGCCGAAGACGTCCACTGCTGGACATAGGCCTCCCCCAAAGAGTTCCAAAGTGACCACTATCAGCCACACACACAATAAAACTTCGTAGAATAAAGGCTATATAAATAATAGGCTAAGAAAAATTTGCCTTTCTGTCAAATGTTCTAGTAATTTCATTTTAGATACTCCTTGTAGGCAAAGGTCTGTTCCCCAAAGAAGAGCCATATACACTTGTCAGTTTTCGTAATATGGCGGATTGTTTTTTTTCACTTTTTAATTTATTTCTTGAATTCGGTCTTTGCGATTAATTTGATTTTTTGGTAAACTATAACTGCATAATAAAACCCATCACTACAAAAAATATTGCCTGAAACTTAAGTACAAATATATGTCAAAATAATGGAAACTATAATTTTTTTTTTGTTGTTCTGGTGTAGCGGCACCTACAGTTTTTATTTCATAAATTGCCAATCTATAGACCTACCTACTACATATATTAAATTCAAATTATTAGCTTTGGTACTTCATGCCAAAAACTAATATTCTCTCTTCTATAATAATATTCCCTCGGCATATTGCTAGCTGTTTTTTTTTTTTCATTACTTACAGAATCATAACAACTAAGTATCTGCTTACGAATTTTCATTCTGGAGGAAATAATATACAGGATGTAACATCGCAACGAAAACTGAAACGATAGTTTCAAACCGTAATCGGAAATTGAAATCAAGTAGTATTTTTCTCTAGAGAAAGAACTGGGTTAGATAAGTCAATATTAATAATAAATTTTATTAGTGATAAATTTAATACCTTAATTAGTGAGAATAAGTTTCGAGCACCAAATAGTGTAATCCTGATGTAATGCCGCTTGCATCTTAATCGAGTTCTAGTGCCATTTTTGTAACATGCCTTTGATATAAAAAGAAAACCGGTCAAGTACGAGTCTGACTCGCGCACCGAGGGTTCCGTACAAACTTTCATACACCATACCCGTCATGTCAGGACCCCATTCATTCTTGAACAGCTCATAGTAGTAGTTACCTACCGTTGCAAAGCTAGTTATGTTTATCACGAGTATCTATAGCTTTTTATCACGAGTACCGATTTCGATTATTTGTTTTTTATTTGAAACTAGCTGTTGCCCGCGACTTCGTCCGCGTAGAACTTATACTTAGAAAATATAATGCAAACAAACTTCTACCATCTTAAGGTGGTTCGCTTGCCATACAAAACGATATTTGACATTCGCAGGCTTACGGCGTGATATTTTAAGAAACTTATGTAACAAACATTCATAAATTGGCTTCCCATTTGCGCCAAATTCCCCCTTTCCTAGAATAAACTTGTATAAACTAGATTAATTTGAGAAATTGGTTTGTCACGTGATATTTTGGGAAAACTAGTTTTCTCAAATTAATATAGTTTATACAAGTTTATTCTAGGAAAGGGGGAATTTGGCGCAAATGGGAAGCCAATTGATAAAAGTCTGATACATTAGTTTCTTACAATATCACGCCGTTAGCCTGCGAATGTCAAATAACGCTTTGTATGGAAATCGAACCACCTTAAGGGATGATTTCCGAGGCAAAAACTATTCTTTATCCTTCGAAGGGTCTCAAATGATCTCTATACCAAATTTCATCTAGGTACATGGATTTTATCCAAATTTTCACCCCCTATTTCATACCCTTAGGGAATGATTTTCGGGATAAAAACTATCTAATGTAATTATTCGGGACTCAAACGACCTTTATACCAAATTTCATCTAAACGGGATTCATCCAAATATTCACCCCCCATTTCACCCCCTTAGGGAGTGATTTCCGGAATCAAAACTATCCTATGTCCTTTCCCAGGACTCAAGCTATCTCTATACCAAATTGTATTAAAATGGGTTCCATCAGAATTTTCACCCCTAATTTCACCCCCTTAGGGGATGATTTCTGGGGTAAAAACTATCCCATGTCCTTTCCCAGGACTTAACCTAATTAATTTTCACCCCCCCCCCCTTTTCACCCCCTTAGGGGATGATTTCCGGGATAAAACCTATTATATGTCCTTCCCCGGGACTCAAACTATTTATATACCAAATTTCATCTAAATCGGTGCAGCGGTTTAAGTAGCTCCATACAAATTTCCACCCCCAATTTCAGCCCCTCAGATATAAAAACTACCCTTTGTCCTTCCCCGGGGCTCAAACTATCTGTATACCAAATTTCATCTAAATCGGTTCAGCGATTAAGGCGTGAAGAGGTAACAGACAGACAGACAGACACACTTTCGCATTTATAATATTAGTATGGAAGTATGGATTATGAGTATGGATAGTATGGATTCTTTCCGCTTGTCTTCCAAATAGAGGTGTAGCTGTAGACTCACTTCAAAAGAAAGAAGAAACGAAAAACTCATTCAAATATCTCAAAAAAATACGATGCTACAACCGTTTTAATGTCGCTTGTTAGAGTGAGAAAACGATCAGGGACCGTGACGTCACGATCCTCGAGCGTCATAGTAAAAAACAATAGTTTCATTATAAAGGTGCGTTTTGCGGAAAAGAGACGCAACAAACCCTCTCTTAAAACTTTATACACTTATAACTTAGTGATTACCTCTTGCGTTGTTTTTCGAGATAATACAACATTATGATTATTTTGTTTAGTGTCTACATCCCTATTTTCGATAAGATAAGATAAAATAAGAATTCTTTATTGTCAGAACTGTGTACATTTAGTTGTTTTGGGTAAAATAAAGTCCAACAGCTTGCCCATTTTGGACGTACAATATTAAACTTAAAGCTAGTCAAATATACTAAAACAATAACAACAATATAGTATTTCCAAAAAAATTAACCATATTTACACATAAAATATTAATAAAGATCTATCCGACATCCGTTATTTCTTTTAAACCACGAACTTCGGAATTCGAAAATATTCGGGTATTTCTATCTCTATCGCACTAACAAATGACAGGAATGCAGATATACGAACTTCGAGTTTCGGGTTTCGCTGTTTGGCTGAATACGCAAAGAGCGCGCGCGTGCCATTCAAAAAAAACAAATTTATATTGTTCGAATTTGTTGTTACATTTGTGGAAATTACGCCTTTATTCGACATTTGCGCATATAAGTTCGCATATCAAAATCGATTAATTTTATATTTGCTTTTGATACCTATGTGTCTCGTCAAGGTATATCATAGACGGGATTAAAATTATTAATAGGCGAAAGAAAGGGAAAGCAATTCCGCCATTTTGTCCGTAGTATTTCTTATTAGTCTGTGATTTTGACGTTTCTTTTAGCTGACTGATGTGGCGGCGATATACTTTAAGAATAATAAATGAAAAATTAAATGAAGTCGTATATTACGGAAAATTAATTAATTGTCGCAGTCGGATAAAAACTATCTTAAGTTGCAGCTGGAATAATAATGTACCTATATAAAATGTTTCATATTTTTCCGTCCATGGGATGCTGAGAACATTCGTACCACAGAAAGCTTAGTTTCAAACTGGCTGATTCTTTTTTTAATTTAGAGATTTATTATAAGTGGAGATAAGGGACTTTAATGATAATCTGATAGGAATTTGAAGACATAAATTTTCATACAAAAGTAAGTAAATTACAAATTTAACTAAGAAGTTATTTTTGATAAATAAAAAAATATACTACTCAAAAGAAAATAGGGGCCACTAAGTATTTTGATTGCTACGTGAAAAATATAGTAAACAGTAATGTATATTTATTAAAATAACATGTAACAAGGCTTTTGTTTTAACTTATGCTAATAACCATTTAATTGTGTAGTCAATTGTTTCACTTATTTCGATTAACATGAAATTAGTCCATTGTCAACAGCAAAAACTAAACTGAAACTCTTTGCAAAACAAAACAAAAACTGACACAAGCTGTTTTTTTAATGGTTTAGTAACGGGTGTGTCCTCCTCTCCTGTTTATACACTCCTGGAGCCTTGAATGCATACTCTCGATTAAGTTTCTGATGTTTTCATCAGGTATCTCTTCCCACGCACGTTTCAGAGCATCCATAAGCTGTTGCTGGTTGTGAACCTCTTGCTCATGCTCCCTAACCCTTCGTTTTAATTGGTCCCACATATGCTCTATTGGATTTAAATCCGGACTATACGCTGGCCATGGTAGGACTCGAATATGGGAGTCATCCAGTACAGTCTGAGTGGCCCGAGCTGTGTGTGGGCGGGCATTGTCATGCATTAACCAGAACCCTGGCCCCACTCTCTGTGAGAATGGAATCACATGAGGCCTGATGACTTCATCGATGTACCGTTGTGCAGTTACTGTGCCTTGATTTAAGAAAACCAGCTCAGTTTTGCCTTGTAAGCTAATCCCAGCCCAAACCATCACACTAGGACTTCCAAAGCGGTCAATTTCCTTGATGCAGACATCGGAAAATCTCTCACCCTGTCGTCTCCATACTCTAATCCACCGATCATCACTACAAAGCTTCACTTTACACTCATCTGTGAAGAGCACCATACCCCATTGATTCATGCTCCAATCTGAATGTTCGCGGCAAAAACTTAAACGATTTCCACGTTGAACCCTAGATAAAGGAATTCGTATTACTCGGCGTCTGGACCTTTGCTGGTCTTCATGCAGTCGATTACGTATCGTTTGGTCACTAACACGAGTCCCCGTTGTCAACCGTAGGCGATTTTGTAACTTACGTGACGTCACAGAGCGCTCTCGACGGGCACTCAATCGGATGTAGCGATCCTCTTGTGCCGTAGTCGCTCGCACCCTGCCCGATCCAGGCCTTCTTGCAACACTGCCAGTCTCTTGGAACCGATCCCACACATTTTGGATGGCTCGGCGAGAGAAACCCAACGAAAAAGCTACAGACCGCTGTGAATGACCTTCAGCAATCAATGTAACGGCTCTGGTGGCAGTAATGGTATCCATATGCCTTCGTTGACGTGGCATTATTAACAAAAGATGTTAAAAGAAGCAAAAGATGGACAGAAATAGTTTTTTAACAGAATAAAATTGTGATTCCATCTGAAAGGAATTTGACCTGGAACTCATTTTTGTTATTTGCTTCAATTTCTGGCCAGCTGTAAGACTTAAACACCAGCATTAAAGAGGTTGGATACTGAAGGAGGCCGAACATCATTAATTAGTCACTTATTAATTAGTTTACATCTAAAAATTTACTCAAAAACAGAAATATGTAAGTGGCCCTTATTTTCTTTTGAGTAGTATACAAGCTAGATACTCGTAGATATATCGTTTTATTTTTCCTGTATTATTTATGTTACTCTTAATCTTATGTAATTATTTCAGAATTTTCGCTATGTAAACTTTTGAGATAGTTAAGGGGGGGGAATGGTATTTTTTTCTACATTTACCTTCATCATCATCATCATCATATCAGCCGAAAGAACATAGGCCTCCCCCAAAGAGTTCCAAAGTGACCGGTCCTGCGCCACCCGCATCCAGCGGACTCCCGCGACCTTTACCAGGTCTTCCAGCCCAGGTCTACCGCACCTTCCAGTACGTGGTTGCCACTCGAGAACCTTTTCGCCCCAACGGCTATCAGTTCTACGTGCAATGTGCCCCGCCCACTGCCACTTAAGTTTAGCGATTCGGAGGGCTATATCGGTTACCTTGATTCTGCTGCGGATAGCCTCATTTCTGATGCGATCACGCAGAGAAACTCCCAACATGGCTCAAAGTCACCCAAAGGGCAATGGAGAGGCCATTGCCCTTTGGGTGACTTTGAGCCTTCTTATGAGGCCCATTGTAAGCGACCACGTTTCAGTGACATACCATATGTCATCACTGGCAACACACACTGGTCAAAGACTATCGTCTTGAGACACTGCGGAATATTGGACGAAAAGATGTGCCGTAGCTTCCCTAACGCTGCCCAGCCGAGTCGGATTCGACGATTGATCTCTTTCTCGAAGTTGGACCTACCTAACTGGACAGTCTGTCCTACGTATACTTGTTATAGGTTCCTTAATAAATAAAAAATTAATTACTGTAGGACAAAAATAAAAAGGGTTTTAGAAAGTGCATCTCAAGCCCTTTCATATGATACCCATTTCATATGATATATTTACTAGACTTTGATTTTTTAACCCCCCTCATATTCATCATTTAAACAGAAAATAAAAATGTATATATATTTTTTTCATTCTACATACACGTGTCTTAACCCTTTTAACAGTTGTTCCAAATTTCAAATGAATAGCTTAAGTAGTTCCTGAGATATTTAACGTTGTGACAGACGGACGGACGGACAGACGGACAGAGTCGCAACATAAGGGTTGCTTTTTAAGGTTCCGTACTCAAAGAGTAAAACGGGACCCTATTACTAAGACTTCGCTGTCCGTCCGTCCGTCCGTCCGTGCGTCTGTCTGTCACCAGGCTGTATCTCAAGAACAGTGATAGCTAGAGAGTTGAAATTTTCAGAGATTATGTATTTCTGTTGCCGCTATAACAACAAATACTAAAAACAAAATAAAATATTTTTTTAAGGGGGGCTCCCGTACAACAAACGTGATTTTTTTTGCCGTTTTTATAGATAATGGTAAGTAGTCTCAGCATTTTACGGTTTAGCAAAACATTAATTTATAATAGCCAGGTTTTTTTTTTCTCCGTCATAAATACATATTCTAAGATACTATATTTACGAATCCAACAAACTTTCGACCCGGAAGTAGGTAAAAAAAAATAGTGTCAAAAAAACGCCGATTTTTTTTACTAAAAATAGTAATAGCTGTTTTTAATCGTCAACACGACAGTATTATTGTCTTTAACCTGTAAAAAGTGAAATCCGACTATTATTTTACACGTAAAGCCATTAAATTAACAAATTTCATTGCTTGGGTGACAGGTGCCATAAGTTCGTAGAAAAAAATAGTAATAATTAGTACTTTGATTTGATTCTCATAAAAAGAATGTATGAACCTATTTTTCTAAAAATCGTTTTAATTTTTGTTTAGAATTGCATATAAATACATTTACTCCAATAAACTATCGGCAAATATATTTATAGAGACAAATTGTGTCTAAATTTCACTTAATAATATAGAATATTAAACTAGTACATAAATCCAACAAAAAAAAGCTTTATGTAAAGCATAAAACATATTTGAATAGTCCTGTTTGATTCTACAACTGAACTTGAACTCTTTCCGCCTGTGTTAAGGATCACATTCGCTCGTAGCGTCGGCACGCAACGAGTGTCTTGACATTCAAGGTCGCACAGATAATTTGTATCGTTTTCTACGATGCGCTAGTATGAATGCGACGATTCACGGCGTAAAAATGGCGTCGGTAAACGGCAGTGTTGGGCGTAACTAATTTACGTTTGAAATTGAAATACAAATTGTATTATATTTAATTCAATTACGAGTAGGTAATGAATTACACGTGTAATTGCATACATGACTACTTCGTAATTTGTAATCTGAATTACATTATTTCGTAATTGAAATTATTCAATAACTTAGGGTAGACCACGGACAATTGAAACACGTCATGATTGAAACAAGGAAAATTTCTCGAAAACTATAATACCTACACGACTGACGCAACACTCGGAACACGCGGTTTTGGCCATGTATGAATTCTTGGCCAGTAGCGCTCGAGTGATGGGGCGATACCGGAGTGTACACGAGCCAAACCAGTTTTTCACGGTAAAAAGTTTGTTTACTCTTGTATTTTGACTGATCAAATTAATTTGGTGCTATAGCTGGGAATAAACGAATGTTAATAATGGCCGTTGATCAGCGTTCGAGTCTATTTTTATATGTAATATTTGACCTTGAAGTTAAAAACGTGGTGTGGGGACGATTGAAACGTTTCAATCGCCCTCGCGTTTTAATCGTCCCCAAAAGTAACCGACTTCAAAATAGAAGGAGGTTCTGCATTCGATGCACATGTTTGTTCTATTAATGTTCACTATTGTTTGTCTAGTTTTTGACCTAGTTTATAAATTATGGATATATGAAGGTTTTTTAGAAATCTACACGATGCGTGTCATTGTCAAAGAAGGAGGTTCTCAGTTTGACCCGTATGTATGTATGTACGTTGTCCGAGATTATCTCGCGTTAGGTTGAAACAATTTTGATGCGGTTTTCAGAAAAGTATTTAATACATTCTGGAGAAGGTTCTTGTATACAATAAAACAAATGGTTAGTCCCGACGTTTACAACACTTTTTGTCACGGGATAGGTACACGGAATGGTTATGATTGAAACATTGTTATAGTTGAAACAAGCACTTTTTATGAAACATGATTATGCTTGTTTTGTGCAAATCTATATCGTTTTTATGTTATAATTGCATTAAAACTACTTTGGTTAAACTAAATGTATAAGGTAGCAGCAACAAAGGAAACTAAAGTCGTATACTTTTTTTACACCCGTGTTTTTATCGAGATGTTCAGATGCTCATAAATTGAGAAATGTTTATGATATGCCTGCGAGTGTTTAATGAGCTCATTGTATGCCATGGTAGTCATTAAACAAATTAAAAACCGGCCAAGTGCGAGTTGGACTCGCGCACCGAGGGTTCCGTAGAAATCTTTTTTTTTCTTTGCCTGTTTGGGTGTTCCACTGCTGGGCAAAGGCATCCCGCATTTTTCTCCACTCTGCCCTATTGCATGGCATGGCATGTAACTAAAAATCAGGGGGCACGGCAGTTCCCCCGCCAAGTCGAGCAAAACAAAGAGGCACGGCCGTACCATCCTTTTGTCGAAGCCATTCAGGCCATTTTTTCAACATCCTGTAATTTTGTGCTGGCTAAAGCTAGAACCCTGAATTTTCAGGAACATGTAGGGCATAATATGGCTAACATAGAATATCAATAACATTCAATTTGAACTTTTAGTTTAAGAACTATTGTCCGTCAAAGTTTGTTAGTTTTGTCACTGACATACTCAATTACTCACTGATAATGATCACGCTAATTCTAAGGTACTTCTAGCAGACCCACAAGCTCCAAATTTCAAAGTAATTAGTTTTTAGCCTAATAACTCATACAAAACCTAAAAATATTTGAAATTTCAGTCACGTTTCAGAGATATACAAGCTGCATAAGTAAGTTTGTAATCCTATACAAATACATACGATTACAAAGTTACTTTTGCAGTTCCTTCCTGCAAAACTATACAAACGTTATTTGCGGTTGGTAAAATAACATTCCCATACAAAGTCTACAAAAAGAAATGAGATCCCATAAAAAACATTCCATGTAAAAAATAGGCCAAGTCTCGAAACTCTTTCACAGTAAAAAGCGGTGAGATATTTCGTAGAGCCAAGTCAGGCATTCTTATTAATCTTTATTTGCTTGCTTGATAAAATTTTGTGACTTGTAATCACACTTACATACGTTTTAGGTTCCTATGCAAAAAATAGTAAATGCAGTAAAGTTGTGTGATTCCCAAGTAAATCCGGGCTTTAAATAGGCAGCGAACAGTTACATACAATTTGTTGTTTTTATAAAACTGTTTTACACAAAAAGCTCGTTGTTGATCAGTAAAACGCTTTACTGCAAATAACACTGCATAAAGTAATGTAAAATTTCCCTCCACTCAAAAAATTATAGAAGATATTCAGTGTTGCAATTTGCAAAAATGTATGGCCCACCCTGTAAAGAAGAGAACACCCTGAAAAGAATATGTAAATAAACTAAAAGAAAACTTACTTTGACTTTCATTAGTCAATGTCAAAAATACAAGAAAATCACTCGTCGTTTCAACCGTCCCCACCTCCTACTTTCGGAAAAAGCCGTTGTAGTAATAATGAGACTAATGATACAGTAAAACTAGATACGCTGAGATGATCCACAAGCTTCATTTCAAACATAAACACACACTCAATACTCTCACTTTAATAGAAATCAGAATAATTGAAAAACTCTACGAGTGAAAACACTTACTTTTGGGGATCAAAACACAATAGGGTTTTCTACAAACAAATTAAGCGCGCGGGAAGCAACGTCACGATGTTTTTCGTGTACAAACCGATTGTCCACTTCTTTCCCACCTTGGACCCCTCGCCGTCCCACCAACGGTTTGCGAGATATTTGCGTTGTTGCAACCGTACCCAGTTTACCCTACTTTCATTGTGCCGAAGATATTAGAGTGTTTCAATTGACCTCACATAGTGTTTCAATTGACAGTATTCACAGTATGTATGTATGTATGTAAATACTGTACTTTAATATTTAACACAAGACAATGGTAAAAACAAACACACAGACACAGTCATTTGTCAGTCAGTTCAACAGTAATGTGAGGTCAATTGAACCATACCGCCCCATACTTGTATTATACTCGTATTATTGACAAAAAACTATGGATTATAGACTAACAAAATACATTTTATTTAGGAACCAGATAACTAACCTTGAAAAAGTTTGGGCGTTCATCTTTCTACTCATAAAAATATAACGGTTATATGCTGTAAAGGCAAATGGTTTCAATTGCCCCCGGTCTACCCTTCGTTATGTAAACTTTTTTTAGTTAACTAAAAAGGAACAAATTTACTAGGAGTGATTATTAAGAAAAAAAACAATTCAATTACAAATTAGCATTTTTAAGGAAGTAATTATTTTTGCTTTTTTAAATATTGAATTTATTTTCTTACTAATACGACTAAAGTGAAAGTTTGGAAGCCTGGGGAAATTTTTGCCCATAAATTTCGAACTCACTCACAGTATTTCACGAGAATCGGTTGAAAGATACGACCTATAGAGGGAACAGCTGAACAGCCGGACATACGAAAGCATATTTGCCCAAAAAGGAGATCGCAAACCGGCACACTAAACTAGCTGGTCACTAACCGGCGCTACGACACTATTTCATTGATAAAACTACAATGAAACAACAAGATTCATCTTTAACCTCAGATGATCTCAGATCTTCTTTCTATGATCTGAGGCTATAACTAAGTAGGTACATATTTTGTTAAGTGAACCCTAAAAAAAATCTGTCTCAGAACCTACCTAAGTACCTACTTTTGTACGGTCTACGGTAGGTATTTTAAAAACATAGAATTATAATTTCAATATATGACTGTTTTTTTAATCAACTTAATTGAATTTTAACTATTTTAAACAACTGATAATTGATCGTACGCGTTAGATCGTGTCGCAAAACACTGAAATCGCGGCGCGCCGGTTCGTGCAGTGCCTACTTAGATTATTTATACTTATACCTACGCGGCGAGCGGGCGGACGGCGCGGTGCCCCGCTGCATGCAACCGGCCAATCACGTTTGCTCTGCGGCTCGCGCGCGGCACTTTTAAACCTACTTTAACAGGTGTTTGTAAAACATTAGTTGCAAAGTATTTTATCAGGCGATTCGTACATCATTCAACGAAAGAGTGCCGATGATGAAAATCCCAAAACTTACTGATCAATTTGCATTTTTTGAAATTGTTAAATAATATTAACCCCCTAAAATCCACCTTCCGTTGTTGTTTAGTGTGTGATTGGTTTGTAATGTTTCAGTCTACTACATTCAACAAGGAATGAATAAACCTACAGTCTATTATTATTTTTTGACACGAAAATATCGTAATAGAAAAAAAAATTGGTGTCTAACTGAATATAAAGGTAATAATCGGGAACATTTTTTGCGCGATTTATCATCAATATTACGCCGCAAATATTAATTTATCATAATACAGAAAAAAAAGGTTATTAACATTTTTTACCAATTTTTCAGGAATTTATTAATTTTTAAATAATTATTAAAATATCTAAATCACTAATTTTTTGTTGGATTTAGTCTCGAAGTTATTACTATAATTATGATTTATCTGTTACGCAAAAAAAAACTGCTATTATAAATTATTTCCATTTCGCCATACAACCGGACCGTAAAATGCTTAGACTAAAGGAACTCTTCGTGCGCGAGTCCAACTCGCACTTGGCCGGTTTTTTTAATCTTTTTGGTACGGAACCCTAATTAAAAGTTCTATTGATTTTTGAAAGAACAAAACTCACCAGCCCGCCAGTTACTCAAACTTCGTTAGTTGAATGAATTACAGGTACATTTAATGACATTTCTTAAGCTTCTCATAAGTTGTCGACCGGGGGAAGTTACTGACAAAAAATTGCACGTAGCTCTCGGGCTATGTATAGATCTGCGAGATTTCATTAAATGTACCTGTTATTCATTCAACTAACGAAGTCTGAGGAGCAAATTGATGCAGTGTTTTATCATAACATAAATATAAACTAGCAACTGCTTGTGTTTTGATTGGGAATTTAAACAAAGAGATGGACATAAAAAGTTTTTTTTAAGAAGCCGATGCCATGTTCTGTCAAGTTTAGGTAAATATATATATATACGAATTTACGATCACTAGTATTTAAATTCCAAGTTTCTTAAATAATAGGGGTAGGTATTATAATACCACCATAGGGATATAGTAATAACTTTGAATGCCAAAACATGGTCAAGATGCGTGTTGTTTTCTTTTTGCTTTTGATTTCTTAATATTTATTTTTCAGTATGTACCTAGTTAATTAGTAAGGTACCCAATAAATAAGTGGGGTGTAGCTATTAGCTATGCAATCAACCAAATTTAGAAAAATAAAACACGTTATTGAGTGTTTTTTTTTATTACTGCAATATTATAATATGTGATACATCCAAACATTCTATTTTATTAAATCTGCTCTGAATGTTGATCCGGTAACGTCAATGATTTTGAGCAATCATCACAAAAATATGAAATCGTACTTCAACGTACTGTAAATGTATGAGAATTACAAACAATTCAATTTGTTTACTATTCAACAACTAAGTAGCAATTTTTTAAATGCCCGGTTTTCTTATGCTGAAATTATTTTAGTGACTTCAACAGAATACCTACATTCATGAATAATTATTTATATCTTGGTTCATATGACCACATTAAAGGGACATTTATAACACTTGACTGATATGGCTATTTTACCGTGTAAACAACTCTAAAACACCTTTCAATAATTATTATAAAATGTCTATAATAAGGTACTTAGGTAATCATTTCGAAACGATGCTCAAACATAACAACTCTGATTTTAATAATACTGTTAAAAATGTTAAATTACCATCAAAATTTCGATTATTATTTCGAATATACAATATTTCGAATAACATTCATTTATTACGTGTCTTCGAGACTTTACATTAAATCACATTCGAAAAAACACTTGAAAACGTCAATTCCAAATTCTCCGTGACGCCATCTTGTAGACGTACGAATCCAAGTACAGCGCCTTTTCTTAGAAGGCTTTGGAAAATATATTTAACCCTGTAGGCCTTAAAATTCGTTCAGACTCTCCAGAGTAGGAGATGATTGGTTGAGTCTTCCCTGCCAGCATCTTCGGTCATGCTCGAACTTCTGAAGTCCTCATAGCCATCTCCTCCTGAAATGATCAAAGTCTCCTTGTTACTTGGAGTGGTCTCTGCCTGTTTGTGAAGTTTTTCAGCGTTGGCTGACCGCCTGGTCAATGCTTTCGTCTTGAGTGTTGCCTGCGTGGGCTTGGCTGGTTGTCTCTGAGGCGCCGGGTTCTCAACGATGGTTAGGAATCTTACGTGACCAGTATGCCCATAGGTCACACCTGCAATTTGTAAAAAAAACAGACTTAGGCAAGGATTCGAGAATGTTTATTTCATCACACTTGCTTGGAAAAGCGTTTTTTTTAACACGCATGTTAAACAATAATGATGGTAGTCTTGTCTCCTGCAGGCATAATCATTTAACTGTGTTATAAAGGTGTGTCTTGTAGAAATATCATAGAAATATCTGCCAACACAGCGAATCCTCAATTGAATGCAGGGTCAGAAACGCGCTTGTGATTCTTCTGGAGTCACAAGTGTCCATAGGCTACGGTACCAGCTTAACATCAGGCAGACCGTAAGCTTGTTTGCCACCGTCGTTGTATAAAAAAATATAATTATATATTTATATTTTTACAGTGATTAGGTACTCACAACTGTACAAAATGGATGAATGTCATTAATTTCTCTTCCGTATTGTGGTTAAGTATTTGATTGAAAAGGAAGCGTCCCGTCTCACTCGGCTCGACACCGATATGATTTGACTGATTATTAAAACTAAAGAATCGGGATGAAGTTGCACCTTTTAAAAGGGTTTTAGATGAGTTAACTTCTAAGCCATCAGTCTCCAGAACTATGTGAAGCGATAGAATATAGTTATGCAGTGGTGGATCCAGGATTTTGCTTTTGGGGGCTTCAAACCTTTTAGCTAGTATACTGAACCACAACATTACATTTAAGTACAGTGTCAACCCGTGCGTAGCCTTTTGAAGGGGGTCGCAGCGCACTTGTATTTTAAACGTCAAATTTATAGAAGGATTTGATATTTGTAAAATGGAAAAATATGAGTAAATAACAGCGGAGGGTCGTGAAATATTTTTCCATACTAAGGAGTTCGCGTCATGAAAAAATTAGAAAAGCACTCTTTTAGTAGAAAGAAGCAATCGACATTCATACCCGTGAGTGTGGGCACAGTGAACTGGCCGGTGCGAGCATTCGGTGAGTTGTGAAGCGGCGCTGTTAGCAACACGCCGGCGCTAGTGCCCACCCAAAGTGTATCTCGGTGCGCAAGAAGCGCCGTCACACGCAGACAGGCTGCCTTGTGCTGTCTGATGATGTCGTCGCAGCCTGGAAATTAACATAGGAATTGTCAATAGTATGGTTAACAGCACTATGCTATGGCGGAAAAAAACCCGCGTGTCATTGGTCCGACATTTTACGAGCGCCTACCCCAAGCACTGAGAAAAGAAACTTGTAATGAGATATTTCAAAATCGACTGAGAAACTTTTTATTGGAAAATCCTTTATATTCAATAGATGAGTATTATTACATCACTATATAGATTTATTACTGATGTTAAATTGAATCTTTATTGACATCAACATTGTTTACCTACTCATTTAAACTGTGTAGGTGTTGTATCTAAATGACGACCCGTATACGGTGATCTTAAATTTATATTCATTGACATCTTAATCTCTAATTATCATTTTGTAACTTGTTGACAAATATATACCTGTGTACATCATTGCCCTTTAGAATATTTGTTATTATAATTTAAAATTTTAATTTGATAAATGTTAAATAACTGACGATCACAATATAAATTCCTAAAATTGATTGAGTGTTAGTTTTAAGTGACATTGTATATTGTGAGATCAATAAATCATATCATATCATATGTCTACCGGAGCTTGGCGCAGCGTATACGCAGTGACGATTTGGGATATACTTACGATAAGTTGCATAAAGGATATAAGTAAAAGCGCATTTTAGCCAAAAGCAAGACTTCTTCAGGCACTGTTAACTTTTCGAAACTTCAACTAATATCACCACTCAGA
Source organism: Epinotia brunnichana (assembly GCA_963854355.1). Classification (NCBI taxonomy): domain Eukaryota; kingdom Metazoa; phylum Arthropoda; class Insecta; order Lepidoptera; family Tortricidae; genus Epinotia; species Epinotia brunnichana. Next base: position 18,443,808 of record OY977936.1, on the reverse strand, counting down.
TTCAATTCGGTTTTGTTTGATTATTTTGTAGTTTCACGGGGGTTTGGGTTAAAAGACAAAATATTCATTGTTTATCGAGATAAACAAGGGTTAAGATGCATCGTAGGAAGCCAGTCCTGTGAAGTTGCTGAAATTTGAAAGACATTCAGATGTACTCTATGAGTAATTAAGGGGATGTGATTATCATAACGTCTAATGACAACTCACTAGTTAACCAGTATAAGCGTGACCTCCAATCGCATTCAATTGTTGTAAGACTTACGATTGGTCAAACTGGAATTAGTTGAGAGGAAATGCCTAACAGGTTGCGACAGGTCGCATACCTTTACATATTGGCATGAGAAACGGTGTTTTTACCCGGGTGGGAATTATCGTACCTAAGCTACGCTTATTTAGTGCTACCTTCCTGTATAAATTAATTACTAAGATCGAATCTTATCACTGTTCACGAATTGCTGTGTCGATACAAACCCGATAGGGTTTAACGACACTGTTAGATTTAACGAAATGTATTTTCTTTTATAAATGTAATAAATAAAATAAAATAAAAAATATTCTAAGGATAATTCAAACAATACTCCGTCTACGTAAATTCCACCCCATAAATTGGCGTTCTTTAATCAGTGTGGACTCCTAGACGGACTCACCTTGTAGCATCTTGGTAACCTGCGGCGTTATGTTGATCTCAGCGAGTTGCTCTCTCGTGGTCGCGTTGTAGCACCGCAGCTGCGCCGCGTTGTCCAGGGACAGCCAGATTGACGCGCCCGCCACCGCCATGTGGCTGATGGGTTTCGTTTCAGAGCTTATTTGGAATGTTTCGTCGACCTGGAATTAAAAATAAGTATGTACTCGTAACTATCCCTTGTTCTTCACTCTCAGCGTCTTAAGACAACGCTTTTAAGACAGCGATAGAAAATATGTAGTTGATTTAACCTCCTAAAGCCCATCTTACGATACAGAATGGCATTGAAATTTGAACCAAGTAGAATCTAGAGTTCAATTTATTTTGTTTCTATATAGTTAGAGCTTTATAGGAGAACAGCAATATTTTTGTCATTAAAGCATGAGCCTTGGCACACTTGTTACTTAGGTGGACTAGAGTTGAAAACGCCCGGGCGCCAAGGGCGGACGCCCCGCTGGTGGGGTGGGGGAGGGGGGGAAGTTTCGTTCCGCCGCGCGTTATTTCAGTCACCCTACCATCTTATTTCTAGATACTAGGGCATGTTTGGTATCGTCTTCGGATAAAATGAGGATGTCCAATCAGTTTTTGGGGCAAAAATAATATCTTTTCACAGAAAAAAAAATGAAATACAGGTAAAAGTCAAAAAATCTCAGTTAAAAAAAAACTTTCTGCAACGATTACGTAAAAACAGGAAACGATTTGGGTATAAAAAAAATATGATTATAAAGCCATATTTATGTATATTAAAAAAATATATAAATTTATATTATCCTTAGAAAAATTAACAAAAAAAAGTGAAGCAAACTACGTACATTCATGTATTGACTGAAAATTCAGAGAACAAGTTTTACGTTTTTGCAGTTGTATGTATTTGGTATCGTTTTCGGATGTAATGAGGATAGCCGATCATTTTTTGGGACATAAATAACATCTTTTTATAGAAAAAAATGAACTACAGGCAAAAATCAAAAAATCTCAGTAAAAAAAAACTTTCTGCAACGATTACGTAAAAACATGCAACGATTGGGGCATGAAAAAAATATGATTATATAGCCACATATATGTCAATTTATAAACATATACTTATTTAATATATTAGAATCATGAGAAACGCAACTACGTAAAAAAAAGTTTAGAACAGCAGACTCGTCCAACTTTTACAATGAGGGCCCCAAAAACAATTTTTATAATTGTTTGATTGTGTAATGTGACTACTAGCTTAATTGTATATTACGTAGTTTAAAGCTGTGTTTACGTTTGTAAGCATGTGTATTATATTTTGAATTGCAAATACTCTAACTGTTTGATGATCTCAATTGACTGGTTGAAAATAAAACCAACAAATCACACATCTGATTATATATTATTGTTAATCTGATTATAGATACTGAAATTTTTACTCATAATTATGTATAACATGTTCCATGACAAGCACACAACTCAGTGCACTTGAATTTTTGTTGAAAACACCTGCATCTAGCTGCGCATTTTTTTTTTGCATCTGCACCTAATTACCTAGGCTTCGGCAGCTACTGGGTCTACTGGCAAACAAGTCCATGTACTTAGGTTCCCATCTCTCATTAACTTTCGTCCATCCCCAATCAGATGGACTTGGAATATTTTGGATCGGTCACATTTGACCCCATACATGAACTGCTTGAATAACTGCCCGCAGGAAATGCTGGTGCAGTTGCAGCATTCGTTGGTGGAATATTTTCCAACTGGCGGTCTTTTTTCGTGAACAACTGCTTTCGGCATTCGTTCACAGCCGAAACTGAGCTGGATCTAAAACAAAACCTGGTATGGTGGCAAAGGACTTTAATGAGCACATGCAGAGAGAATGCCTGAGGAAGGTGCAGATAACGGTATGCATGGCTATAACAGGGGCGTTTCGAACTACGCCTACAGCGGCGCTAGAAGTCCTACTGGACCTACCGCCAATTCACATGGTGATTAAGTCAGAGGCGCGCAAATCGCTCTACAGATTAAGAACTCTTGGACTATGGAGCGATAGCAAGCAGAAGACTAAGCACACAAACGTGGGGACTAAATGTTTCTTAGACATAATAAAATAATAACAAACATAGGATGCGACAAAATGCTACCCAAGTATGAATTCCATAGGAACTACACAACAAAAGTGCCATCCAGGGCTGAGTGGGCCGAAGGTCTAGAACCACCAAGGTCTGGTATCGAAGACAGCATATGGTACACGGACGGATCAAAAATTCAGGATTCAGGAGCAGGCATTTATGCAAATGACTATAGTAGTAGTGTAAGCATGGGTAGTTTGGCAACCGTCTTCCAGGCGGAGACATACGCCATAATTGCCTGTGTATAGGAGAATATAGACAGGCAAACCAAATGGCAGACTACCTATATACATACTTAGTGACAGTCAAGCGGCTCTTAAAGCGCTCACGGCGCCTAAAGTGACTCTAGACTAGTTTATAATGGCGTCCAAGCACTAAACAAGCTTGGAAAGCACCATAAGGTGCAACTAGTTTGGATACCAGCAGGTCGATCACGTAACGCATTGTACGAACGTCGGGTAGGTCTAAATGTCACTGTTTATATAGAAAATTGACAGTTAAATTGTACCGACGCGCGTTCGGAACGTTACGTGATTACTCCTCTGGGCACGAGGGCTTCATCGGCAACGAAAGAGCAGATGAGCTTGCAATTAAGAGAGAGCTCTACAAATGACTTTGTAGGTCCAGAAACATTTGTGAGACTCTCGCAGGGAACCATAATATCGGCCTTCAAAGCCTACGCCAAAACTAAACACCAACACGAGTGGAGGAATGAGGCTGGCTTTAGACATTCTAAGCTCTTCATAGAAGGAGTGGACTCGGGCTGGACCAGAAAACTCTGGAAATCCAGTAGGAAGCAACTCATAATTATATCTGCGGTGTTCACAGGTCACTTCGGGGTCAAGGATCTCTTGGTCAAGATGAGACTAGCGGATAGTTTAGTTTAGACTGTAGAATGTGTGGCGAGGAGGATGAGACTATGGTACACTTATTGTGTGAATGTCATGCCCTTGCCAGACAAAGAATAAATTACTTTGGTAACGGCTATCTGCAACCAAAGGAATTCAAGGTGCTCCCGCTGAACTGCATCATCCGTTTTGTGGAAATGATTGAGCGAGCTTGGGAGTAGGCATAAAGGAGAGGGCAAATGCACAAAAGATCCCACTGGGTCGAAGTGCATCCGAAAGGGCCCTCACCTAGATAAGATAAGATAACCAGTCAATTGAGATCATCAACCATTTAGATTATTCGCAATTCAAAATACACATGCTAACAAACGTAAACACAGCTTTAAACTACGTAATATACAATTAAGCTAGTAGTCACATTGCACAATCAAACAATTATAAAATTTGTTTTTGGAGTTCTCATTTTAAGAAGTAAAATTTGGACGAATCACCTGTTCTAAACTTTTTTTTACGTAGTTGCGTTTCAAACTGTTCTAATATATTATGTGTTTTTGGAATTTACATACATGTAGGTTTATAATCAAATTTTTATCATGCCCCAATCGTTGCATGTTTTTACGTAATCGTTGCAGAAAATTTTTTTGTTACTGAATTTTTTTGATTTTTGCCTATATTTCTTTTAATTTCTATGAAAAGATGTCATTTATGTCCCAAAAAATGATCGGGTGGTCGATCATTTTATCCGAAAACGACACCAAATATATACAACTGCAAAAATGTAAAACTTGCTCTGTGAATTTTAAGTCAATACATGAATGTACGTAGTTTGCTTCACTGTAGTTATCATTTTTTTTTGTTTTTTTTTTATGGATACCTATATAAATTTATATATTTTTAAAATTTACATAAATATTATTATAAATAATAATATTTTTTTAATACGCAAATCGATGCCTGTTTTTACGTAGTCGTTGCAGAAGATTTTTTTTAACTGAGATATTTTGACTTTTACCTGTATTTCATTTTTTTTCTATGAAAAGATGTTATGAATGCTCCAAAAACTGATTAACCATCCTCATTTTGTCCGAAGACGATACCAAACATGCCCTAGTATCTATAAATAAGATGGTAGGGTGACTGAAAGAACGCGCGGCGGAATGCGCCCGGGCGTTTTCAACTCTAGTCCACCTAAGTAACAAGTGTGCCAAGGCTCATGCTTGAATGACAAAAATATTGGTTCCCATACATCGATGTCCTATAAAGCTTTAACTAATATAGACGATCTAGGCAAAACATAAAGCAAGCAGCAAGAATAAGTCCTTTCAGAAAGATTAATTAACTTATTAAATTACAGCTGGCCAGAGGCTTCTTTTCAAAAATGAGAGAGAGGGAACGGGCTTCTTACTGGGCCAGTGCGGGTTGGCCGGGTTGGGGATAACATAATTTTTATATACAAGTCCTACTTTCTAAAGATTGTATATAAGTACGTCAACAAAGCCATCACTGACCTGCAACGTCTGCGGGTTTATAATCTTGATAGAAGAATGCGTGGCGCACCACAGCTTGCCCCCGGAGAGAAGCATGCTCGTCACGGAGGTGCTGCCCAGGCCTACTGGGATCGTGGAGCGCTCGGTCCATGAACCGTCTGAAAAACAAAAGAAGGATCATGAGCTTTACATCATAATTAGGATCATCGTCAGTTTCGGACATATGTAGGCCTCTTTTCACATGTATTATGTGACTGCTTCCCTTCACTAATGCCCAACCAAGGCCTGCACTTCGTTTGATATTGTGCATACAGTTTTAATGATAGTTTTAAATATTAGTAGATACGTCAAGTATCAGCTTTCGGTTTTACAGAGGAAAAAAATCGATGAAGAAAAGCTTAGTAGGTAGTTTTAGTTGTATTTATTTATTGCAATCCATGTTACATACATATATTATTTACAGCTGGTATGGTAAAAATTTGAACAACATGGACCCATACATAAAGAATGGTATCATACTTAAAGAAACATTTGCGACCAAGGATGGATCCTTGGAATGCAAAGGTAGTACCTAAGTAGTAAGTACATATGTCTTATATCAAAAGCGTCGAAAAGGTGTAAGAAATTAGACATGTGATTTAAATGTGTAAATAACTTTTACCTATATCTCTGCAATACACCACTAGGTCACCATTGCCAAGGGCAACAAACACTTTTCCCTCCATATATCTGAAATCGAAAGCATTATTTGATTAGAAAATCTTTAATAGTCCCTACTTAAAACCCCTTAATTTGACCAAGTCAATTGGAAAGATAGATTTTTCCATGAAAAGGTACTTAATGGAATGCAATTTTGACATTTAATTAAAGTCAAATGTACTTACACTATCGAATGCACCCCCGAGTTGTGTTGTAGTTTGACTTTATTCTTCTTGGTCCGTATATTATCCAGGCAGTTGTAGACGTGTATGCAACCATCTTCAGTACCGAGCCACATAGTAGGCTGATTGGCTGTGGTGGCACTGTCTTCGGAGGACTGGCGGCTGGCGGGCGATGACAGGGTACCTGGTTGGAACAGCCATTTGAAATAATGTACTGTGTAATACGCCAATGCTATAATAATAAGTACTTTGCCATAACAGGTGTACGTTAATATCACTACGAAACTGGTACTTCGCTTCGGTCGTAGGTAGCTTATTTTTTATGGTGCAGGGTAAGCATTTTTGCAGTAACAGTTAATTTCTAGCAAGATTATTCTTGCTAGAAATTAACTGTTACTGCAAAAATTTGACTTATCTTACTACGTTGAAGATCCGGCTCGAAGGACCAATGTTAGGGTCCTACTGGGACTAAATGAAATGGACTGTATAAATTCTATAGGCTGGTTTAATCCGCCTTAATTACAAATCGGGAACCCGGCGTGGTTTGGAGTTCTCTTCAACGTGCGTTCATTCGGTCTGAATCCAACACATGAAGTTCCTCATAGTAATTTATAAGTGATATTTTACATGGAGGTACTTTTTCCTTAAGGTAAAGAAGTGAACCGAATAATGATGAGTACACAAAATTTGCAAGAATCATATCATAAGAAATTTTTATATGTTAAGTAAAAGTACTAAGATCAGATAAATTCATGCGAAAGTATATGTGCCGACGAGGCACATTCTAAATTAGCGATTAGATATTGTATAATACGTGCCGTAGATTAAGTACCAACGTGCGAGATGTGCGAATGATAATACATGTAGCTACTCGTATATATACCGTGTGAGTTAATGAATAAAGAACTACTATTGTGTTGACAGTACTTCAGAGTCTCTCTCTGAGTGTGGACTGCCATAAACCCCTCTGGGGTGAAGTCCACACTCACCCTGTCTACTCCCCCATCAACATATTAATTATTGCCAGGCAGTGGACACTATCCTCAACCACCAACCACCGTCTGGCAAAGTGGTGACCCCGACGTGATGCAAAAGTATATAAGGAAATATCATACCCAATATGGAACGTCCTGAAAGTGAAAGCCGATGTAGGAAGGTGAGAGGTGAGGTAAATATAATATAAATATAGGTAGGGTCATTAAAAATGGGTAATCTTGAACAACATAGCAAGGTACATTACTGAGATAAATCGTTTAAGACTCTATAAAAATATTTACTTCAAAAGCCTTAAAGGGGCAAATATCAAATTTGGAACTTTGAAGGACTAACTATAACTACTTGTATAAGAGGGTGCCGTATAACTTGCTCAAGCCAAGGCAAGAGGTGCAGAATTCAAAAACATTCAAATTACAAATAAAGAGTTATTGAATACTTTATCCAAATTTGATACAATGCGACTAGGATATTAATTTCCTACCTCCAGCCCATTTTGTAAACGGTAGCTGCATGTAGTGCATGTATAAGACCTCAACCCACCTGTTGTGATCCCCATAGCTTGCTTGTCCACCGCTGGATTAGAGTTGGACTTCATCACAGGATGCACTGGCATGTTCTGCCCCGTGTAAGGGGTGCTCAAGCTCTTGCTATGGTTGGGGGTAAGCGTAGATCTGTGGTTGAGGGAAGCCGTCAGACTGCCGTGGAGACGGAGGCTGACGGATTCTTGGCTTCTTTCCGATAGGGCATCCTGGTTCTCGCTCGTTGATGAACCGTCGTCGTCGTCTTCACTAGATGACGAGCTATTTCAAAAGCAGATAATATTAAACTTAACGTATATTCTTAACTCGGATTCAATAGATTGTTTTAGATCCTACGCAGCTCACAAAATATGCTAAGTTAGTCGCGTGACGATTCTGGAACGTGTTCGTGGGAATTACTGTCGCTATGGAATCATTGTCGGTGCCGGTCGCTGAGTGACGTAACTATTGAACCTTACTCATTGGTCATTTCCTCGAGAATATTTCTAGAATCGTGTTTCGCAAAGACGTCTTAGTATGATAACAATCTAATTTAGACTTTAATTATTAAAATGTGAATGAATCAAAAAGCATAGGAGCGGTCCTTTTCTGTGAAAGTTATATTATTATCTATGTAAGCATTCCTGTCTATCGTACCTGTCTAATCGTATGTTTTTGCAGCTGTCATCAGGGTCGGATATGCTGATGCCTGGCTTCACTGAACTAGTGCTGTTCAGGGAGCTCGTAACCCTTTAAAAAAAATATTATGCCAGTGTCAATTTAAAAAAAATTGGTGTCATGAAAATGGAGTCAAGTAAAATTGCATTCGAATTTTAAACATTCTTTCCCGGCACTTACTAATCATGATTAGGGCTAGGTCAGATGAACCAGACTGTGTAGGTCAAATAATAAACTTACGGAATATCGACAGTGTGTTGTCTGGTGAGTGCCGGCGCAGGCGGTATGCACGCGACGCACAATATGCGCGCGTTGCAGACGCCATTGCATGACGTCACTTGTGGTTTCGGCGACAGCGTTAACACGCACACTTGCCCGACGTAACCGTCGCTGTTACATACCTAGAATGAAGAGAAAGAGATGTCAGGGCAATACAATGGAGCTTATTATTTATTATGCTTGCATTAAAATTAGTTATTTAAAATTTGCTTCATGCGGAATTCGAAGCAGCAACCTGTTTCCAGGCAGGTAGTATGCCTCTTGCTCGAGGCAAATCAAATAAAATATTAAATTCGGGAGCAGACTTTCTTACTTGGTGCAAAATAATTGTTTTAAAAGAGACAGCAATTGGCTTGTCATTAACCAACAATATCAGCGTTGTAGCAAGAGATCGCTAAATAAGAATTGAAATATAATAGAGAAGTAACGAAAGTCTAAGGCTAAATAATAATTTTACCCAAACATCAGGCGACTGTCCCTTAGGCGGCAATGTCGGTGCCGCGCATGTAAACTGCAATCCCGCGCGGGTTTTCCTTATAGGCACTGGAGACAGGAACTCCGGTGCTGTTCTCTCGTGACCATACACACCTTTAAATATAACACATTTAATAGGTATACACTTTTTACGTCAACAGTGCGTATAATGGACATATCACAATTCTGAAAATCCGAATATTTTGTCAACGAAAATTAGGAGTAGACGTAGACATAAATTAACAACACAGACAAATAACATAACATGTGTGCAGTTGTTGTTGGACTGTGCCTGTGCATGACTCGTATTTCAAATGTTGAAAGATACTTTATGAGTTCCTACGATATAAATCGGCATCAGTTACGACTAATTGTAGTGCGAATCGTGCCCTAGGTCAGTTACATCAGTGCCGGTCCGTTTCCGTGAATAGTGAGTGAACTCATACGCTTTCGTTTCAACATCCGCTTTATTGTGTTCATTCACCTGTTTCCGTTCAATATTTTTTTGACCTTAGGTTATCATCAACTTTTGTTGAGTCCTGGGTTTGAGACACTTTCATGGGTCTGGGATTCAACATTGATACGACTTTGACATGGCGAGGCTCTAGATTGGACTGGACTAGTTAAGGTTTCATTACGACTTGATTTCATTTTGCCCAATACTCCTAAGTATATTTTTAAATGCATAAAGCTCAGAATGCCCATTCTTTTTCCTGAAATTACACGTAATTCAGTCGAAATGTGGAAAGAAGGTGATATGGTCAATATAGTGTATCGTTTATGTTCTGGTCCAATACTACTAGAACTACTTTACTTACTTTCAACAAATTTAATAGGAAACCTAAGTGTCCGTCCTGGAAAAATGTAAAACGTTTATGAAAAAACATCCGTTTCTCTCACAGGGACAAAGAAAAACGGGTGTTTCGTAATCTATATAGGTATCTAGTCTATACGTTAATAAACACGGCTATTATTACACTCCTGCATTAAATATAGGAGAATTCTATAAATTAATACACTTACATAATTTTTGTTTGGTTTCGTTAATCAATTCTTCCCAACTGCTTCTCTTCTCGGTCTTTGGAAATATTAAAGTAAGATTCTCTGGTCCATTTCTGAAATTACATAATTTCTATAAGCATAGTGCCAAAGTCATAGTTGTTCTATAAGTTATTCGCTTGGTAATGATTCTACTTACGAAGTATTTAAACTAATTTCCATATAACAAAGTTGCGTATCACTATTTTGCCTCTCCGCCAACTGTCTGTACATTGTGTGAAGCATGTCCTTCACAATTTCCTCTAGATGCGAGTGAGGCATATGCAACGCCGCCACTTGTTCAGAAATCTGTGTTAGCGTCTTCACATCTTCTGTTAATGTTTCTACTTCGCTCATTATCCGTCGTAGGTTTTCATCTTTTGCTGCAATTTGAACGTAATATACCTACTTAATTTTCTGGAACAAACGGTTGACTTTGGAATCGACATTTCGTATTTATTTACGTACCTTTAACGATTTCGAGATCAGCTAACGATATTCGCATCAAAAGTTTGTACTTATTGCCTTCCATCTGACTTGCTACATTACTTTGGTATGTTCTGTAATAAAAATAATTCGACTTAACATTACATGTCATTGACAAGTTTGGACAAAAATATGTATTTTATCCAAACTTATAATAATAGCAATTCAATCAATCATGAACTCCAACATTAAGGCCTCCACTGTTTTACTTACGGAATGGGTTTTTTCATTGTCCCTGTCCGTCTCTTTACACTCGTGATCAAGAGAGTATCATTGAAGAGGAACAGAGCTCTATCTTTAATGGTCCCTTGGGCAGAAAGCATCGACACAGTCTCGTGTCTGAGGAACGTTCGTTCTGCTGCAGCCAGGTTATTGAGACCTTCGATCATTTGTTCTAGGTCTCTTAACGTCTGTTGTTGCTGTTCTAACTCTAAACTTTCTCGCTCTGTACAATTTATCAGTTCTAGAAGTTCGTGGATTTCCTTTTGAGCTTCTAATAGCAGTTTGTGGTCGGGATGTGACTGATCTGTAACATAAAATATTCGCATTTCACACACGAATTTCGAACACGTATAATAATGCACGTGAATATGATCAGAAATCAGAATAAAAAAATAAAATTAAAATAAACATATAAAACCATCATTATATAATTTATTATCTAGATAAGTAACGCTAAGGTTTAAATCCAATCCTAGTCATAAAGGCTCCGTCAGATTTACTCGGAAGCGGGGCGGAATGGTAGCAGCGCATAAATGTTTTTGAGTACGGTCGGCAGTTTCGATGCGATTTGATGGGACCACGATGTATTTGTCATGACGGCTAAACAGCCGCACGGAAGTGACTCGGATGACGCAGAATAAATTTTTTATAGCTTGCGGCGTTAGGTAAATGAAAGAAAAAAACCATAAGGCCCCGCGCGCAAACAGCTACAAAGCTCCAAAACCGAATTGTTTGTGAAGAATTGCGAACAGGCAGAAACTCTTTTGTGTAAAGCCTAGCATGATTCCCTGGGACATGTCAATGGTAAACATCCCGTGAATGCTTGACACTGGTGTCAAGTAACGACTCGACGACACCTTCAAGCTTAATTCATTGCAATAGCGATGAACAATAGTACAAATTATAGTTTCAAGCATTGGGATATTTACCTCATATTCATGCTGTTTGACCACGACTCGTGGTTTTGGTGAGAATAACGAAATATAACGAAACTTGTGGAGTGCCACCGAGCAATGTTATTTCACCTTATCAAAGCCAAACAGACATGTACAGTCGCCATCACATACATCGGAGCAAACAAGCACGTCACAAACATCGGAACACACCTCTATTTGCAAGGCATTAGGGTGCATGTGCCGATATTTTTGAACACCTATAATGTACCTATGTATGTGATGGCGACTGTACAACGCCAATGACGGATTAATCCGTCAAGGAGTACAGTGTGATATGATCGAGGCGTATCGTTGACAACTTTTCTCTTTGACAGAACGTTGAAATGTTGTAATATTCACTGACACTATGCCTATATGTAGTGAGAAAATACTTTCTGTCAAAAAAATAATTTTTGGTACAAGTTTTTATTGCAGACTGTACTTTTCTGCATACTATCATCAACTACTCATTGAGATGATTCTAACGAGCCCAAACTCGATGGGGTTGTGTCGTTTTATTGCGGAGTTCGTATGGTCATTGGCCACCTTCCAGCTCCAGCATCAGATCAGCTCCATGTCATCATAAACATATGCATGCAAGATTTCAGCTCAATCGGAAACCGGGAAGTAGGTCAAATTCAACTTGCAAGATTTGATTACAGACAGACAACGGGACAGGTGAAACTAAATAAAAGCTTGTAAAAATTAAACTAAATAAAAGCTTGTAATGAGTAATAAACCAACGGCACGTCTGTAAATTCCCACACAATCCGTACTTACCCGTATGTTTTATCAACCTCTGTATCAGCAGTTTGTAGCTAGGAAACTTCTGCACCGGCTTTATCAAGAGATTGTCCAACGACCACTTCCCTTTATGGTCCCTCGCCATCGCGTCCAAGAACTTGGCGAACGCGGGCCTAGAGGCTGCAGCGGTCTTTATCGTCTCCTTCGCCTTCTTCAGGTTGTTGATAAAGGACATGTATGTGTCCATGACGGTGGGTTTTGTGAACTGAAAATAATGTTTGTCGATGTTCTACTTATATTACAAATATAGGTTTATCTACACCCATATCATAAATCCTCTATAATGTGTTCTGAAACCATATATAATTACCATCATTATTGCAACCAGTAACGTAACATCAGCGGTTTATCTGTGCCAGTGTTACTATAATGTATGAAAAATCATAATAACATCGATATCGATGTTATTATGGAAATCTAGTTGGTCATGATTTGAAATCTAGTCGGCCATAGCGGTGCAATGGTGGTTATTCTAATAGTTCCCGACCACATCGTTGAGGATTTATAATATGTGGGTAGATTGAGTAGTGTATGTAACTGTCCTTAATTAGGCATTCAAGATTCAAATCGTTTATTTGTAAACGTAGGTTGTCAGGGTGTTACAGTAATTCTGGGTATCGCTATGTTTTGCCGCTTGGCATACAAATATTATAGTCCAGAGGTTTAATGCCCTTCATTATGTATAGTCACATAAACTACTATAAAGAAAGAAAGTAAAAAGATATTTGGTGTACAATAGAAAATACTCGTAGTTTATTTATTTTTCGGTTTGCCACCTACTCAAATTGAAGAATATGTTGCTTTTCAAACCACATGCTCGACAATGCCGAATTATAGGTCATGTAAACCCTACCGAAAGCAAGACATTAAATCCCTTGGTATTAGCCGGGTTATAATGTTGTACTGAATTTCATTGTAACCCGCTGGTTAATAATATGATTTCACTTTTCATAATTCTTATTACTATATGTATAAAGTTTAATTTTGCTAAACACAATTTGTCCTAGGCCATGGCCTACTTGATTTGACAAAATAAATGATGTTTGCCTCCGTGTGAACCCCGGTCCGGAGGAGCGCGGTGCTCGAAATTCGAATTTCGAATCTAGGACCACGGCTTGTGCTTTCGAATTTGGAACGCCGCGCGCCTTCATTTGTTCACGCGTGACGAACAAATCGAGTTCTTGTAGGTGCCTATAGAAGATTTAATTTCAAAAATAATATTGAAAATGTCGAGTGATGAAAGTGTTTTGACTCCTGAGTTTATCAAATTAGATGCCATAGGCATTGTCAACAATCTGCTGCCAGAGAAGTCAAAGGAAAAATACCTAAAAGCCTACAACGATTTTGACAAATGGAAAGCTACTATGTGTCTAATGTTACTATGTACTTTTAATTTGCTAAATAAACATTATTTATCTACTGAGCCTGTTTTTTTGTCTCGCATAAGGTGTGAAAAGTAGAGTATACACCTCGGGGATAAGACTGTTTTAGTCTTGGGCGGTTGAACCCCTCACTGCACTCAGGACTCAGTCTTAATTCCCTCGCTTCGCTCAGGAATTAACTTATAACTCCCTCGCTACGCTCAGGAGTTAAATTATGAGTCCTTCGTTACGTTCGGGATTCAATTCGCTCCCGTGACATAAAACAGTGCTTTATCCCCTTGGTGTATAATCTACTATTATCTCCGCTACTTAAAGGTTGTCGTGAACAGATTGCTCCTTAGCGATAAGACCGCCTGTTTTCTATATCTACTGTACTTTTATGTTTATGTGCTGTACTGTGTGCTTTTTTGAGGTGTGTAGTATTTTTGTTACTTTACAACATTTCTTATTACATTGTTATTTGTTATAATGTTAGGTTTAAACAATAAAGATTATTATTATAGATTATTATGTTATACGAGGGTGCAAAGTTGTATTTTACCCGCGAGTGTGGAATTGAAACACGAGCAAGCGAAAGGATTATATAGTTGAACCACGAGCGAAGCGAGTGGTTCTAAAATAGAATCCTGGGCGTAACGAGTGTTTGAACACACGAGAAGTAAAATACATTTGCACCCGTGTGTAACACAAAACTTTTCACCTCACTGTAGCGAGGAAAGTGTAACATGCAATAAACTTAATTTAATTTAAATAAAAAATTAGCACCCTTGTATAAAAAAATATAACAAATAACAATTTTTTTTAAATTTTGGTCAATAGCGAGTCAGATTTTAGTTTTTCCTTACATTTTGAGACTCAGCGCCTGATGAAGGCATCAAGCAATTCTGAAAAGTTTTTTTGTATGGGAGCCCCATTAAATATTTATTTTATTCGGTTTTTTAGTATTTGTTGTTATAGCGGCAACAGAAAGACATCATCTGTTAAAATTTCAACTGTCTAACTATCACGGTTCATGAGAATCTCATGAATCTCATGATGAGATACATGAGATACGCTCCATGGTCAAATTACTTTGCCCACTAGTGGATAAAATGCGTTTTTGCTCACTGGTCTTAAAGGATAAAAGACGGCTTTCCTAGGCATCGAAGGGAAAAGTGTATTTGTAATGTATTGCAAAATTAAGGTTTGGCACATGTCAACTCTATTTGAATGAAGTTAAACATTGAATTCCCTGACCGTACATGGAATGAAATGATTTCCTGCTACAGAAATACCCCAAAATGGCTGCTTCTCAGCATAATAAATATATGTCAATTACCAAATGCATGCTCAAGGCGCTGATTTTAAGGGTACCCTGAAAGAAATACAAAACTGATATACTTAACTTAACGAAACTTAATGGGAAGGATCTAGTATTTTCTCTCGAGATTTCTAAAATATAATTATACACATATTATTAATTTTACTTTGCGCATGTAAAAACCAAAACCTTGAGACTTTGAGACACAATAAAAGGTCATCGTCCGATTATAATATCCTCAAGAACATCCATTCAAAGTATGGCAGAAGTAGTACAGTTATTATTAGATTTACCGCAAAGATGTCGTTAGGCCGAGAAAAGGGTTGTTTGTAGTTTTGTAGGTTAGTTTAATAAAGCGGTCAGTGACTTTTCCCCAATGCCTAGACTTGTGTTGTCAGATTTTTTGCTAGCCTGGTAACAAGTAATAGGTATGGGGATACCAAATAACAATCAATACCTTATGTAATTTTTTCTCGAAAAAGGCATAAAATTACAGTCGAATGGAGAAAAAAGTTATACAAAAGAATGAATAATCATACGTTCAAATGACGATTTTTTCGATAAAATAACAACAATTACACAGAGTATTAAATTATTAAGTTATTGCAAAGTTCTAAGAGTGCTGTCCCTTTTCCGCAAAACGCGCCTTCATATGAAACGATTGTCATTTACTATGACGGTTAAGACCCGTGACGTCATGAGTCTCGAGCGTTTTCTCTCTCTAACAAGCGTCATGAAAACGGTTGTAGCTTATTTATATTTTGAGATATTTGAATGTGTGTTTGGCATATATTTCCTTCTGCGGTTATGAAATAAAAGTGTCCCCATCCCTAAATATTAACTTACCGTTTATTTTGTGTACCTAGTCAGTTTAAACCTTAAGGGTAGTTTCGTAACTTTTCTAACGAGCTTAAGGATAATTTAACTATAATTTTTCCATAAATCTATCTAACGTGGTGGCACCAGTAATGGCATGGCGCCAGTAATGGTTACTTTTTTCTTTAACCGTTGAAAATAAAGACTAGCAACTATTTTTAGGGTTCCGTACTCAAAAAGTAAAACGGGACCCTATTACTAAGACTCCGCTGTCCGTCCGTATGTCTGTCACCAGGCTGTATCTCACTGATACCGTGATAGTTCCAGCTGAAATTTTCACAGATGATGTATTTCTGTTGCCGCTATAACAACAAATACTAAGAACACCTTCAGATTCACTCACCACTTCGAGGAACAGATCCCCGATCTTCTACTGCAGGTCCCAGGTCTCAAGCCGGCGCCGGAGTCGCTCCAGGAAGACCTGCTGCACGTTGAGGACCACAAGCACCTGGTAGAAGATCTCGTCCACGAAGAACGCGTCCATTTTAACTCACCACTTCGAGGAACACATCCCCGATCTTCTGCTGCAGGTCCCAGGTTTCAAGCCGGGACCGCAGCTGCTCCAAGAAGACCTGGTGCACGTTGAGGACACCGGGCACCTGGTAGAAGATCTCATCCACGAGGAACGCGTCCAGGATACTCACCACTTCGAGGAACACATCCCCGATCTTCTGCTGCAGGTCCCAGGTCTCAAGCCGGCGCCGGAGTTGCTCCAGGAACACTTGGTGCACGTTGAGGTTACCGGGCACCTGGTAGAAGATCTCGTCCTCGAGGAACGCGTCCAGGATACTCACCACTTCGAGGAACACATCCCCGATCTTCTGCTGCAGGTCCCAGGTCTCAAGCCGGCGCCGGAGTTGCTCCAGGAACACTTGGTGCACGTTGAGGATACCGGGCACCTGGTAGAAGATCTCATCAACGAGGAACGCGTCCAGGATACTCACCACCTCAAGGAACACATCCCCGATCTTCTGCTGCAGGTCCCAGGTCTCAAGCCGGCGCCGGAGTTGCTCCAGGAACACTTGGTGCACGTTGAGGATACCGGGCACTTGGTAGAAGATCTCGTCCACGAGGAACGCGTCCAGAAGTGCTGCGTTCTCGGGACTCTTGAGCGGCTGGAGATATTTCTGGAAAGGAGATAAGATTTCAAATAGAAAAAAATACGACGATGCCTGTGGCTGATTATTTGCTTTGGTATTTTGACGAAGTGTGTTGCGGATGCTTACCGTGTTTTTGTCGAAGCCTGCATAATAGAAAAAAGTACATACATTGTGTCATGACGTGAAGCGATAGAACGATATCGATTTCATAAATGTTAAGCATCAAAGCCCATCTGAGAGCATCACGTCAGATTAGTATGAATCCGTTTTTAGTTTTCAGTGGAGCATCAAACGAACCGTATCTTCAATTTGGTAACAGCGAAACTTATGTGACAATATGTGAGACTAGGAACTAAAGACAAAAGCCATCTCTCTAAGCAACCGTATTATATTATTAAATTCAGTTATCTTACTCCTTACTCGTAATAAATCATAACTCCCTTGCGAACATCAACTTAAAGTTACCATAACAAGATGTAAAGTGACCAAGTTGAGCCGAGACTGGGGACACGATGGACTCAACTCGGAAGTTAGACAGCTTGGCAAGCCCAATCATAAAGAAAATTAAGTTCGTGAAGAAATGTCTGGGAACTTGTTTTTCGGGAGAAGGTATGGGAGTAGAATTATGGATATGAGGTGAAATATAATAACGCCATGCCATGAACCTAAGGTATGTTGTAATCTAAGTTACGTATAAATACGTCACCATACTCGTAGGTAATGTAGGTTTTTATCGAAATGGGTCAAACATACCTGCAGTACTACAGGGTTTGGGTGCTCATATATCATTCTTATTAGATATCTCCAATTTAGTTACAGGCAAAACGTCGGGAATTGTTTGCGCCGATATACTTTCACAACCAGATATTAAGTTCAAGTCATCATCTACCTAGCGGTTTCCTGGTTGCACCCTAATCCCAAGATTTGGCGTAGGCTTTACGAAAACCAGTGTCCTGATATAACGTTCCAGTGACCTTTATGTACAAAACCTTTCGGTATCAGAAAGGGCTATTGTTTTCTGTGTGACCCAATCTTCAAGAAAAATTCTCTGTATACAATGAGGATTTAGATTTTGGTATGCACAAAAAATAAATATATACCAGTATTCAAACTATCCACGCAGGAAATTTTGCCGTGAATTTAAAAGCAAACGCGCCAGACGGAGTTAGGGGTGGGAGATTTATTGTCACCCTGTGGGGAGTGGAAAATTTGCAAGGAAACTAGGGTTGGCGGGCGACGGAAAATTGTGTATCTCGACGAGATGAAAACGGGACTCATCTAAGCGGAGTATATTAATTTAAGATGATGATTTTAGTTTATAGTTGAAGATCAAATTATTGGGTACACAACTACACATAAAATGAGAACAATGTTGAGCTTGAAAAATGTGAAGGCCTGCGGAAAAGGTTTATGTACAAAAATATCGCAGGTAGATTAATGTAATGACTCTAATGATATTCATCTACTCACTATAGTTATCTAGATTTGAACAAATGGTATTAAAAATTTACTATTTTCACATAGTCGTGCAAGTCGGATATCATCATGCTCCTAGCGTTATTCCCGGTTGTGCCCTAAAGGAGTCCGGGGTCCGCTTTGACACCTAATCCCAAGATTTGGCATAGGCGCTAGTTTTACGAAAGCGACTGCCATCTGACCTTCCAACCCAGAGGGAAAACTAGACCTCGTGCAAGTCGGATATACTCCCACATAAATATAAACTTTAATAATTACTTATCCCCAGCAGGCGGCAAGCAGAAGGGGATGAAGAGTTTTTTTATTCGCAGCGATTTTCAGCAGGTATTTCAGTCTGAAAGTATGTAAACTTATGGTAGCCCTAGATGCCAGATGCAAATGAGTAGAGTGATTAAAGTTAGTCCTTCGAGATAGGTATTCGCGGAGCAATTAGCAAAACGAGATTGGTTTCATTCTCCATTTATTAAGTAACGGCATTATTTATTTACTAAAAAGCAAATCAAAAGTAACTTTTAAGTATTATTGAAACAAAGATCCAACACAAATGTGATCAAACGAATTTTTGATTAAGCATCTAGTTACCCGGAAAAGCAATTAAGGTTTAAATCCTTTTAAATTGTTTTTTTTTCATTGTGATTAAGCTTTGTTTCAATAATAACAAATAGTGATCCACTTAAACACATATGAAAATCTAATCTAATAATATGTAGTAGTATTATTCCTGTTTATATCTAAGTAGTATTTTTTTATGTATGTCTGTAAATGGGGTAGGCGTCGGGTTGCATTAAATTGGAAGGCCTCCACTCCACACACCGGTCGCAGGCGCGGGTCGTGCGCGGGTCGGGCGCGGGCCCGCGCAAGTTGTAAAACATTTAAACTACACTTCAGACACACATCGAACGCGGACCCGCGGGCCTGAAGTGTAGTTTCAATGTTTTACAACTTGCGCGGGCCCGCGCCCGACCCGCGCACGCGACCGGTGTGTGGAGGCCTTAAAAGTCATATTGTTGATAGGCATACGTGGATTCGTGAGCTTTGCTCCCGCTATCGTCTTCTTACCTATCCGCGATCCGAGTCGGTTTTGCCACTAAGTGGGCCCTACTGCCTACGTGAAAACTTGAACTTTATACACCACTATCTTGGCATTGTTATTACTAAAAATAATTGTAATAATTAATATTATGACTAAATGAATGTATGACATGCTACATTATGGTTAAACCAATTATGACTCCGTATAATTATGACAGGGAACAATTATGCCATAGGACAATTTATGCCAACAAAATAATATGAGCATCAACTTTATGCGTAAAGTGTTATGACAATCGATATTATGAGAATAGTTGTTATGCAACTAGATGGCCACCCCTATAAATGTGCCTTTTTTCTGCATGTTATCTTAAGAGAATATTATCATACTTTTTGCTGTTTACCTTTCATAAATCTCTCTTACAACCAATGGTTAGCTGGTAGAGAATGCCAATTGGCATTAAGATCGTCATTTGTACATTTCTGTGTCTTGTGAAATAAAGTTTCAATAAATAAAATCTATATAGGTAGTAATAAATATACAAATTGATCGAGTTACCAACCCTAATTTCCACCTTGTTAGGTTCAAGGTGAAGTTTGCACAGAAGCAGTAAACAACACGTACTCGTATCGTCAAGCTTTATACTTCAAATGTGGTAATCATTTGGGTGTGTTTTCAAAATGTTAGACTTGACTCTCAAAATCGACTTAATCTTGATAAACATTTTTTAATAGACCAACTTGAACTATGCACAGTAAAACTTATAGGACCTATTGTATCTTCTAGTAACATAATTTCATCACGCCGGACCTAAGCGGGTTGGAAACTTCACTTACACCTAGGAATTATTTAGAAGGATATCAACTTAAGTACTACAACAAACATAAATATATCCAAGGTTTAATAAAAACAACTGCATTCATGAATAAAACAAACAAGTAAATTAAAATGAGTTAATAAAAAACCGGCCAAGTGCGAGTTGGACTCGCGCACGAAAGGTTCCGTACTTTTTTTCTAAACTGAATAGTTTGCGCGAGAGACACTTCCAAAGTGGTAAAATGTGTGTCCCCCCCCTGTAACTTCTAAAATAAGACAATGATAAATCTAAAAAAAATATATGATGTACCTTACCATGCAACAAAAAATTGGTTTGAACGAGATCTAGTAAGTAGTTTTTTTTTAATACGTCATAAATCGTAGAAAGCAATTTATTTAACGGAACCCTTCATGTGCGAGTCCGACTCGCACTTGGCCGCTTTTTTAGTATTTATTGTTATAGCGGCATCAGAAATACATCATCTGTGAAAATTTAATTTCACTCTTCATGAGATACAGCCTGGTGACAGACGGACAGACAGACAGACAGACATACAGACGGACAGCGGAGTCTTAGTAATAGGGTCCCGTTTTACTCTTTGAGTACGGGACCCTAAAAAGACTGGCGCCCGTCCGAGTTAAGAAACTTCTAGAAAAACAATAAGGATTTGCGAGAGTAAACAGCGATAATGAACCTTGTAGGTACTTAAATGTTTTCTCATTTCACATACTCTGAACAGAAAGTAGGTCATTTCATTATTTACCTAAGTAGCGGGTGGCTGAAAAGTAATAACAAAAAATAATGTAATGGCATACATTTACAGCCACACCTTCATAAAATGTTATTGATTTTTGAAGGTTGATATGATTTTTTATTTATATCACGAGTGTTTTGAATAGTCTAATATTTAAAATAATAACTAATAATAAGACTGAAGTTGTAAGCATTTGTTTTGGCCTGAATTTTCTTTGGCTTTCATCCTTTGTTTGTCAATGTCTTTTTCCATTCCATTTTGTAATTAAAAGTTCAGTTATACCAATTCCATCTAATTATCAGTGCATCGAGTTTAAGTAATCGAGAGCACATGAACCAAGATTATAATTGGGAATTGATGAAAATTCTAGAAGCACCTGATTATATTTTTGGCGATAGGAATAACCTTCCATAGCACCAGAAAAAAGTAACAGGCTTATCAGCTGCGTCAATTATTTCTATTAACCGATACTGCAAGAGAATTTTAAGTTAGTCTAAACTAACAAAGTATAACTAATTTTTGAAAATTTATGGAGCAGCAATGTATTGCGTACACTCCTTTGACACGTGGAAGAAGCGGGTCACTTGTGACAGTTGTGATGTAGTAATACATTGCGTGCTAAGTTATTTTATAAAGAAAAATAAATTAGTAGGTTAAGAAAATTTTCTTGCAAAATCGGTTCATATCCCTAACACCTACATCTGGTTACAATTTGAGGTAATATTAAAAATACAGGCTGTACTCGTATGTGCATCCTATTATCACAGCGCGGTAAAGTTTTATGATAAACTACTTTCAACAACTCTAAGTTCCAACGCGTTTAACAAGTTTGGCTTCGGTAAGTGGTACTTCCTTACCTTTGGGTATCCGCTAGTTCCCAGTAAGTACAAATAATAAACTAACAAATAACCTTTATATGCACACACAATATAACATATATGTAATACAGGAGTACTGGATATAAGCCAAACAAAAGAGACCCCGATCCAAAATTACAGGTAACGCCAACCCTATATCTCACATGAACCCACCACAAATATAATGAATTTGTCACTCGTCGGTTAATTTAGATCAGATGAACGGCCGAGCTGAGTTATTAACATAATTACAATAAATTAAGGACGTGAAGCGAGTTTGTGGAACCAGGCGCCAACGAGGAAAATTGGGAGAAGAGCGTGCTCTGGGAACAAAAGGTTGACTTTTACTGGACGAATGAATGAAGATTAAAAATATTTCGTATGAAAATAATTAAGGTGCAATTGAAACAAAAGGTTTACTTTTCCTGACCTTTAGGAAGAAAAGAGTTATGATTTAAAAGATGGCGTACCGTACCTACATATTATGAATAAAAAAGAGATGAAAGCTTTAATAAAAAATAGATGTAGATGACCGTCCTTTTGTAATTCAAAATTATATCAGCCTGTTGCATAATAAAATATTAAAGTGCTGAAGATGGTGGAATAATGGAGTATTTTCAGTTTTTACAGGGCACTTACTCGTACACTCTGTTTAGAATATTTATTCTTTTCGACTTGAATTGCTTTTATTATATTATTTTTTCCTTAACATATTCAAGAGGGATATATGTCGCAGGGAAATGGCCAAAACAGATATTTGAACAAATCTCTAAGGGATATGACCAAATCACGCAGGATGTTAAACGAATCCATTTTATCATTTGCCTAGAAAAAATCAGTCATTTGGTCAAGTCCCTGAATTTGTTCAGTGAAATAACGAAATCAGCCAAAAAAGGCAACTCGTTTTTTCATTTCATCAGATTTGTTTAGTGATTTGATAAAATCCCTGAAACTCGCCAGTGAGTTGACGGAACGAACTCGCGAAGTCACCTCGTTTTATCATTTCACTAGACCAGTTCAGAGATTTGATCAAATCACCTATGCACAGAGACTTTATCATATCACTAAACGTGTCTAGTGAAATGATACAGCGAGTTCCTTTCTTCAACTCACTGACGTGTTTCAGGGATTTTATCAAATTCCTAGACAAATCTGCTGAATTGAAAAAAAGCGAGTTGCCTGTTTTGGATGGTTTCGTAATGACGAAACCATAATAAAATAAAATAAACCTAACCTAACATACAGGGTTCTACTCAAAGTTTATATAATTCTCCTGAAAATGATGATTATGGCAAACACTAGCGTTATGGCAAATGAAATTATGGATATCGAAGGTATCCGGTAATTTTCATCATCAGCCGTAGTCCGTCCACTGTCGAACGACTACTACTATAGTCCGTAAGCCCACTCCCAATTAATACACCTACGTCTCATGACAACACGATAAAATGTATGGAAGGTCGAGAAAGTTGTGCTGAGCAAGAATCAGAAGATTATCGCACCTAAAATGAGCCGAAAGTTTGAAAAATCCTTCACTTCCTTTCAAAATTTTAAGGGTACTAGATATATTTATGTCATGTGACGACAGTACCAGACATGTGCCATCATTTAGCCCTTTAATCGTAGAGAGAGTAACCCTAAGTTTGTAGGTCACCTTTGGCACCGTCTGATATTTCGGCCAATTTGAGGTGCGATAATCTTCTGACATAATCGGCTGCCATGCATTTTATCGTATTGTCATGAGACGTAGTTGTATTAATAGGGAGTGGGCTTACGGACTAGTAGGTCTACATCATGTTGCGCCATAGTTCTATGGGGAAAGCCCGGAATCCAATACTGTATTGGATTCCGGGCTTTCCTCAATTTGTTAGAGTACAAATACTTCACAGAAAATATTTTAATAAATCTTGACAACATGATTATAAACCTTTTGATAACATTTTTGATAAGGACTTATGTAAATATGAGATTCGGTAACATATACGGTATTCTTGATATAGTACCCTCATCAAACCATTCTTAATTGCCCTCGGGCCACATCCTAATTAGTTTTAAGCCTCCGTCATGATAAAACGTAAAAGTATTCACATATTCATGTTCGTCTTGTGATGTACTTGTTTTGAATTAGGCGAGGGAATATTATGTTAGCTATTTGTTTACAATAGCGACTAAGGAAACAAAAATTTAGGATCTACCTAATGTTATATTTTATCATGATCATGATTTTATGTTATATGTTTTATTTTATCATTCTTTGCTACTCTGCAAGCTGCAGGTGTTGTATTGGATGGATGTGTACTTGTCCGTATCGTACCGAACGACTAAATGAATTAATTTTAAAGACATTCAGTCTTTGTAGATTTTTTAGTTGGCTTTTTCTATCTTGTTCCCAGCTCCCTAGGGATTGCAGGGAATGTAGTACCTAAGCATCAGAAAAGGGATTGCCGAGAAAGTATATATGTAGCACTAAAGTTTAATAAACGTACATTGAAGTAGTACCTAACTTTTATTACCCCTTTGGGAGGGGGTCTACAAAGTGTGACATGTTGTGACAAGGGGGAGGGAGGAGTCCCGAATTTCGTGACGTCACATACAAAATATTTATAACAATCTAAAGTATGTTTTTTTTACTTCAATTTTTTTTAATTGTAAACTAAGTTGTTAGTATTAACTTTTTATTGAGTAATTTTTCTCTATGTTGATTTTATAAACATATTTTTTTATTGTAATACTACTTGTAACTCTTGTAAGTTCTTTTGGAAGTTCTGGTCTGATATTTACTTTTTGAAATTGAAAATTGCCTATAGTCTGTGATCTGTAAGAATGAACTTTTGACAGTTATGAATTGACCCTTATATATATATGAACCTAAGGCTACCAGTTAAACGATAGGTCTTAGGTTCATATATATAAGGGTCAATTCATAACTGTCAAAAGTACATTCTTACAGATCACAGACTATAATATGAGACGTCACATCAGGGGGGAGGGGGTAGCCAAATGGTCATGAAATTCGTGTGACGTAATTAATGGATGAGCCCCGCCGCCGCCACTGGAAAAAATGCGAGAACTTCATACGAAGCCCGGGTGCCAACCCGGACTTCGTATGAAGTCGATGACAGTCAGTGGCGGCGAGAATGAAAGTGGGTTTAAACCACAGAACAAGTGAATACTATAGAAACGGTAGTGGACGGGGTACGTGTAGCCGATGTTATGAGTGAACACTCATAAAGCTGTCAAACGCAGTCAAAACGCTGATCAGTTGTCTGTTGACAGTGGCTGACTATTTTTGCCGTATTAAAAATAAAAACATGCCGTGTTCTGCAATTTAGTCGTGCCGACAGGCAAGCCAGGACCCAAAGGTTCCTCTGGGAGCGATTTTCTATCACCGGTATGTACTAAAATAACGGTTTTTTGAATAAATACGCAATCGATCATGACATTCGCCATTGCTTTGCATTGCTTGCTAGCCAAAGCCGCAGATTAAGGAACTACCGTATTGTCACAGCAATGTATCGCGTTATTCGCGTTTGACATTTTAACGGGGCGATTGTCAGTATGACTAGAGTGGTACCATTCCTAGTGTATGTACTTATCGATAAACTCACTAATTTAAAATTTACAAAGACAAAAATTATCTTATCATAATTATAAATATTAAATCGTTTATTTATTAACACATTCACTGCCAAAAATCGCTACACGCTACGCTCGTAGCCAATCTAGTAGTTTTCTTCGTATGAAGCGGAAAACTACTACGGCGTAGGCGGGTTCCTAGCAGTGAACGAGTTAAAAGGACACATTAAATGGTTACATAATAAATCTACTGTTAATTGGCAGTTCGTGCTGCTCTTGATACATATTTGTGTTTCTGTTATGCCTAGACAAATCTAAGCCAATGTTCAGTAGGTAATACATAAAACTAGAGTGTCATCATTGTCTAAAAATAAGCCTATTTATAGTACCTTGCTGGAAAGATCCTACATATTCTGATGAAAAATATTAATACTCACATCGACTAGTAGACCCTGTTGAGCTATTGGCTATTACATCTATTTGGTTCTATGTTAAAAGCTAGTAGATCCACTAAAGACAAGAAATATTTCTTTGTCAAATATATTTTCGCTGATGTTAGCGTGAAGCGCGTTATGAATTTAATTATTTAAAATAAATGATATTTGTTATTGAAACAAATGACACGGTACAGTCGCCATCACATACATAGGTACACTATAGGTGTTCAAAAATATCGGCACATGCACCCTAATGCCTTGACAATAAAGGTGTGTTCCGATGTTTGTGACGTGCTTGTTTGCTCCGATGTATGTGATGGCGACTGTACATCAAGGAATTCAAATGTGAAATTTTATTATTATAATGATACGTCTTACCTAAGCTGAGTATGCCTCTGTGAGTATCCTTGTAAATATTAAAATTACTTTAATACTTGTACGTATTTTGATTAAAAAGTGTTCGCATGTTTTCGTGAGCTACACGATTTCTCTGACAGTTGCATTCAGCACCATCTCCATTAAGAGCGTTTGCGAACTGCATGTATGAGTCGTGCACAAGATCAAAATTTCGTTCATACATACCCGATTTCTTCGGATGTAATTTCTCAAAAATATCACTATACTGCTACTTCGGGCTGATATTTATCAGGTTTGGATATAATGCAGTACGCAAACGCTCTTACTCTAAGAACAAAGGCCATTTAAAATTGATTTAACTATATACATACATATACCTACCCGATAAACAATACATACCAAGAATATAAAATATCGATAATTATGATCTTAGTCTCACCTCGAATTTGCATTCTAAATTTTCAAATAGGTGTATCATCATAGAGTGTCATAGTAACATAAGACCTTTGGTTTTGAACATAATCAAAACGTTAACTTCATTTGAACAGGGGCTCAATTTTGCAATCAAAAAGTAAATGTCAATTTCCGTTAAAATTACGCTCTAGTGCAAGAAGGAGAGCATGTATCAATCCTATTCACATATAATTTCCATACTTGAAAACCGCTTTCGAAATTGGCTCCTATATTGATAAAGAATAGACTTTCGTGACATTTTTTTGGCATTGGAAATTCGACCGCAAGTAATGCAGTTTTGAGTTACTTTTCGTCCTAAAAATTACAACTGTTGAAAACGTAATGGAATTAAAAGCTTTTACCAATTAGAAGCATTTTGCAGTAGTGTTTACATGTACAAATTCAGTTTTGATTGTGTTGGGCTGGCTACGCATGATTTCGAAGTAACTAGCTAACACGCCGCTTCCATCTTATTTAAGTATTCTGTGGTTTAAACATTAAAAGTGTTACAATACCTTAACTAAAATGTCCAGTGCCTCCACGTATGACTTCTCGGTATCATACAACTCGACCACGACGTGTGTCCGTGTGTCCTGGAACAATTAAAAATCATTGTTTGAACAATGGAACAATTGCAAAAAAGTATTCAATGAATGTAAATGAATGAAATGTTAATAATTTATTCGTGACAAATACAAAGTATTAAACGAAAACAAGTATATATACCTTTATATAAAGCAACAAACAAGGACACAAAGTCTATATACAAAGACTTTAAGAGTCCGAAGTAAGCTCGATTCTCCATACAAACGTAGTTACGCTAAAACGACTAGCTAGTTTGCTCAGAAACTTTGTACTTAGAATAAGTTAAGTACCTACAATACAGGTCTGTAATTAGTTTATGTAGCTTCAGATACCATAGAAATAAAAACAGCAAAGTTTTTCATACAAAACTTGTTTTTCCTGTAGGTATTTCGTTTGTTTTGTAAACTGGACCCATATAAACTAATTACAGACCTAGATATACCTCATGTCATTGTATATACAAAATTTAGTTTCAATCCAACACGTAGTTTTAAAATGAGAACAAATTTGTATGGGAAGGTGAAATTCGGCCGAGCTTACTGCGGACTCTTGAAACTAGGTATATTATACGCTAAGCAGTTCCTCAGGAAATGCCCGAGCCAGCGCTAGATTTCCTGCGAGGCCATTTGTGGGCCACGTGCAGTGGACGTGGCCAACAAAACCCGTATGCCAAAGTAATAGCACCGTCACTTCAAAAGAAACTCATGTTACCTACTGCCGTTTTCCTGTAATATTTGAGATCATTCTGACAAAAACGGATTCGCGCTTTCCAACGGATTCGCGCTTTCCAAGAAACAATGTAACATTGTACCAATTCGGTTAGTGAATACAACGGTTCCAAATTAGTAAATGCAGTCTAATTAAGGACCTCATCTTTTTCTTAGAAGGCGGGTAATCGTTCTATCTATCGTAGGCTTCGTCAACCGCTTTTCAGGCTTAAGCCTATCGATTCGGTAACCCTATCAATTTGGTAACCTTATCTTATGATAACCTTACTGATAGGTAACCATATTGTTATGGTAAGGATATCGGATGTGGTAATGATAACCATTAGGTAACCCTAACAAAACCTTATCGAGATATCACAACTTTAAAACCGTAAAATAAAAATGTGGGTGAGTGATAAAAAATATTTTAACGTTTTTTTTTCTCCATTAGTTGCGATATGGCGATCTGTCAGTAGACAATAAGCCATTTGTTTGTCGGACGGTTTGTCAAGTTTTTTTTTTGTTAATATTGAGGGAGCTTCCAACAGTGTGGTTCAACTCTCCATCTCTCTAGGTACCTAAACCTCCCTCCGAGGTTGGGAATGTCACATCTCTTCAGTCTAGTGTGCTGGCCCCGTAGCGTGGATGGTGTGTTATCACGCGATAAGTGACAGGATAAGAGCGTCGTCTCGTTCTATCGAACGGTGTCAGCCAGGGACGGATAATCTATCTTGTCACTTATCGCGTGATATCCATGCTACGGGGCCAGTTGTCCTCCGTCTCCACTCAGTGCCAATGCCAGCTCATATGTATGGTGTGCGAGTCTTTACTGGTATCTAAGACTATACTGGCTTATTTCCTGCTTCACTATCCGTGTTTTGAGGTCAAGATACACATACTTATTGCTAATGCAGTGGGGGATGTTGAAGATATTTCTTAGTGTTTTGCTTTGAAATCGTTCTAAGATGTCGATGTTGCTGTTGCTTGCGGTGCCCCATAGTTGGATGCTATGTGTGCAAATTGTGGCTTTATTATGGCTTTATAGACCATCATTTTGCTTTTATTGCTTAGGTGTGAGTGACGACCGGTTAGCCAGTAGATACTTCGGAGCTTACTATCGAGTTGTATTCGCTTTGTCCAGATGTGTTTCTGCCAAGTCAGTCTTCGATCCAGGTGTAAGCCCAGATATTTGACATATTCTTCTTGTGGGATGTTTTCGTTGTATAATTTTACTGGTAGGCAACTGGGCAGGTTTCTATTCTAAGTGTGAAAGTTACATGGGTAGACTTGCTTTGGTTTGCTTTCATTCTCCATCTCATGAACCACTTTTCTATATCGTTCAGGTGGGCTTGAAGTTGGGTTGAAGCTGTAGCTGGGTTGGAGTGAACCGAAAGAACAGCAGTGTCGTCGGCAAAGGTCGCAGTAGTTGTGCCCACATTAATGGGAAGGTCCGCAGTGTAGATCAGGTATAGCACTGGTCCCAGAATGCTGCCCTGAAGGACACCTGAGCATATGTCGTATAGATCCGAGCAAAACCTGTTTTGCTTAACTTGAAAACTTCTTCGGTTAAGGTATGATGAAAGTATCCATTTTAACATGTGGAACGTTGATTTTTATACATAAAAAATAATTTAACGTTCCAGCCGTATGAATTTTGGTTTTTTAATGATTAGGTGTCGTGTAATTTCATAATTTTAACAATAAACACAAAAATAGTGGGAAATCCCACCTCACCCCGTAGTGGAGTTAGAGGGGATAGCAATGGGGTGAGCTGGGAAAATATATGGCGAAAAACTTCCGGATTGACAATTTCGGATTAGTTTGCCTCGATCTGTGTTTCGTCCCACTTTCCGCTCATGTGTATCGCTCCTCTTCCGCATGATCCCTGCCCACAACCCTGGTTCCACTCCAGGTCACACATCTTTCACCTCTCACTTCATGAGACTCCACATTTTTAATGTAATAATTTTTCTACTCCGTTTTGCCACAAGATTAGAAAATATGTCTAAAAGTATAATAAAATTACTTTTAGGGCAACCTGAGCCGGAAAATCAAAGTTGCTACTGAAAATATTCGCGTCTCATCTGCCCCCTCAATCCCTTAGTACCCCGTACATTATTTTTGGTACCTACTAAAAGTAGGGGACGAGTATCTACTACTGTCAAGAGTTGTGTCAAATTGTGTTTTCATTGCTTTCCAAGAAATCAGGTGTCTATCTATAATCAAGCCAAACAGGTTGTGATAATTTTATTTCTAAGTTTAAGATTTAGTTTCGAGTAGGTACATTATCGTTCATACCTATAAATCTAGAATACAATAAACTATGCCGGACAATCATTCAAACGTTATTTCAAGAAACAAGACGATCGATTGTGGCGTGTCTAAGAATACTAACTTTTGTCAGTGTAGGTGACCTGTGACCTTTCAGTAGTACCTGTGACCTAAATGTCTAGAAAATACGAAGAGGAGCGTCTAATGAAAACAACAGCGTCGTCACCTAGCGGTGTTCCAAGAACCTGGGATTACTTCTGACGTAGTGAAATTCCTGAAATTATTTATTTGAATTTATATTTACTGGGACACAATAAGTACAGAATTGGCCCCGAAAGACGGCCACCGGAGCAGAGGCAATCCAAAAAGGAGATGGCGGGACGATTTGGACGCGTTCTGCTTGGGTTGGCGAGAGCATGCCAGCAATAGGGATTGCAGGGCAGCAAATAGCAGTGGGACACCCAAACAGGCTAAGAAAAAAAAATACTGTAAGCTCACGTCAAAGTACAAAATAGGTACCTACCGCATACCGATCCCACCACATGTAGGTATGCTTATGTATATTTAATCATCACAGTCGCGACACATTTAAGTATACGAATCGACGACACATAATGATGTAAAGATAAGTTAATATGCTCAGCCTAATTTTTGGTTGGACTCTTAATCCGCATAAACGGTACCCTACTGATATGATTTCATGCAATCAAAACATTTTTAATATGCATAGAAGCCCTTAACTAACCATAGGAAAGACGATTTTTCTTTCAATCTGTATAACCCTTGTGCGGCAATGAGCAGCGAGACAGTAGTTGTTACAGGCGCACGTTTCTATGAAAAGTTTACACGTTTTTGTTGCAATGGGCTTGTGACCTTAAAATTGTTTACGATGCCATTCGAACCAGTTTTTGTAGATGAACAAATGTTTGTATGGAAGCAACTTCATTTAAAGGACATTAATACCCAAAAAATCGAGTTAAAGACGGACCTCGCTGACAGCAGCCGAAACGGTTCATACTGATTGGCTTTAAAGTATGACGTCACACCGTGCTATTTGTACTAACCGTTGCATGGAAAATGAAGTAAATTGTTGTTTCGGTCGCGAAATACTGCGTTTAGGTCTATAGTTGTGATACAAATTTGTTTCTGTAAAGCGTAGGGATTCTATTGGTACCTTTAAATTTACTCTTGGACAATAAATAAAAAAACTTTTTTTTCTAAACTTTCAAGGTTCATATCTTTTTATGATTTGAATTATATTTTGTAATTTATACTTTATTACAATCTTTCGATGGTTTACTATGCATTTAGCAACACGACGTTACCAAATTTAACACCACGCAACAAGCCTATTATTGCATATTAATTTTTTTTACTACGAGACGTAAGCAAAGTACCTATTACTCCTGATTATTTAAAATTAATTATAACTTTTTTGTTACGTATGTTAATTGGTTAGGTTTCTTTTTTATTTATTTTCATAGTTGATACCAATTGTTGGCGTTTTTTTCGCCACTTTTGATAGTTTTCAGTTAGGTCCCCACTGAAAATCAGAGCCTCAGCGTGGTTTTATGCTGAGTGGGGATCCTGTTTAACGTCCTCGTATTAAGTCCTCTTCGTAGTACGAGTACCTAAGTGACGTTAAATAAATGTATTTTCTTTTTTTCAAAGTTGAGTTGAACTATATTATAAAACACGGGTCCTTAGGGCACGTGGGAAAATCGTGTTCAGATCGGCTGCCGGTTATCAGCGACCTCGCTCCCGATCGATAACAGGACTCATTACCGCTACTGGACAACGGCAGCTTACACGGCTTAAATGATTTACTACCTGACATGTTACCTAGTATTGATTTAAACTTTCACTATTCCCACACATTTTTTTTACAGGATGCTGTGAGACACCCGAAGCGGCTGGTAACCTCAAACAGGTAGGTACATATATAAATAAGTTTTCATCACACTTGCTCGTAAAGGGTGTATTATAGGCAAGTTTATAGAGCAGCTATACCCGATTTACCTCCCGCGGGAGTTATGGATTTATAACTCCCCAGGGAGTTATGAGCTTGTGTGTGATCTGATTGGTTAAAAACAAATCAAACAAATTGGTTGGCAAATCTAGTTGGCCGCGCGTCACAAGAATTATTCTCTGTGATTGGTTGAAAAAAATCTAGCAGGCCATGCGGCGCCACGCCCCTCGCCCTCCTCAAATCTGTAAGTGAAGTTGTCAATTTCGTCAATTTTTGAGTGGTGCGGTTGTATGAAACTTGGATTTTTCTGTCTATAGTTATTTATTTCCTCGCAAATGTGATGAAAAACATTATGTGTATTACGGGCAGTAAGGGGATTACAAACTCGACTCATTAAAAGCCCTCCGCCTTTGGCGTCGGGCTTCTAATAGACTCTCGTTAGTAATTCCCTTCTTACGGCCCTTAATGCACAATGTACTATTAATTATACGTGAGTAAGTCCCGTTTAGTAAAACAATGGCATCATTATGTACGAGTATGCCCAGAAGGCATTGCAAGCGAAATATATAGGGCGATCAATCGTACCTGATGCGCTGCGACTGTATGGAGACACAATAATACTCTTATCACCACACTTGCTCGTAATATGGTTTATAACGCACGGCCATACAGAGCTACAACAGTATATATTACGCCCGTGAGCGTAATGGTTTTTTTCTTAGATTCTGTCTGTTTTCAAATAGAATCATGAGCGTAGCGAGTGTTTCAACACACGAGAAGTATAGTACATTGTTTAACAAGAGGCGTATGAGGAATATTGCAAACGAGAGTCTGTCAGGTTTTTTTACCATCAAAATGGAAGTACTTTTGTCACAATCACCAGCTTAAGGCTGCAAGGAGATTTTTTTTCATACAAACTAAAAACTCGAATATCTCGGAAACCAGCGAGTTTCGACCCCTGGTTGACTGGACATAAATTGTTGCAAATTACCTCTAGTATAACCCCTTTTAAGGAATAGGTCGAATTACCAGTCACCCTTTCACAGTCTGTCACAGTTTAACAAGGGGCGTATGAGGAATATTGCAAACGAGAGTCTATCAGAAGAATCTTTTGATGACTCGAGTTTGCAATATTCTTACGCCCGTGTTATACACAATGTTTTTCATCACATTTGCGAGGAAATAAATAACCACAAAAGACAGAAAAATCTATGTTTTATACAATCGCATCAATCAATTGTTGACGAAATTGGTAACTTCACTTCTAGATTAGTGCGAGTGGAGGGCGGAACTTCAATATTTCAACCAATCACAGAGCATGGAGCATGTGGTTCTTGCAGCATGCCCTGCAAGAACCACATGCTTGATTTTATTTTCCAACCAATCACAGAGCAGAATTCTTGCCGTCCAGATTTGCTTAAACAATCAGATCACATACAAGCTCATTACTCCCTTGGGGCCATTATTTCCCGCGGGAACAATTTAGGCCATTGTCCTTCTGTATACAGGCAAGGAATACCATTTATGAGCAAGTGTGATGAAAAAATACATTTGCACCCGTGTGTAACACAAAACTTTTCACCTCACTGAAGCGAGGAAAGTATAACATGCAAAACAACTTTATTTAATCTAATTAATAATATATTTTTAACAGTAATAATAACGTTAAGTAATATTTGGTAATATCAAGTTGAATTTTGGTCAAGTGGGTGTCGGATTTTAGTTTTCCCATACATTTTTAGACCTAGCGCCTGATGAAGGCTACAAGTAATTCTGAATTTTTTTTTTGTATGGGAGTCCCCTTAAATGTTTATTTTATTCTATTTTTTAGTATTTGTTGTTATAGCGGCTACAGAATTACATCATGTGTGAAAATTTCAACTGTCTAACTATCACGGTTCATGAGATACATGAGATACGTTCCAAGGTCAAATTACTTTGCCCACTAGTGGATAAAATGCGATTTTGCTCACTGGTTTTAAAGGATAAAAGACGGCTTTCCGAGGCAGTGAGGGGAAAACAATATTTTCTAGTCGGTTATAAATAAATTTCTTCTATTAGCACCATAACCATTTGTGTTCTAAATAAATTAAATAAAATTATAACTAAAACGTGAATTCGTCGAACCTTTTAATTCCAGAATTGCTTATAAAAATTTATATTTTCATTCTTTCTTTCTTATCTTCACTGTGATAAATTGACGACCGGTTTAGTGGTGAGTGACCCTGCCTAAGAAGCTAACGGGCCCCGGTTCGAATCCCGGTAAGAGTCAATATTTGTGTGACTAGCATGAATATTTATTTGTTTCCGAGTCATGGTTGTATTGAGTATTTTAGTATTTATTTTTATAACATTATAACACAAGTGTTATTGAGTTTACTATGGGGCTAGCTTGATTTGTGTAAGATTGTCCCCGTAATATTTATATTTATTTATTATTCATAAATACGTAATATAATTAATGTAAAGTTACGCATTTTAGCTTTTTACGAACTATTTAGGATTTATTAATAACTAGCTGTTGCCCGCGACTTCGTCCGCGTAGAACTTTTTATCGTCTTAGAAAATGATTTCTCTCAATACAAAATTTGAACCCTCTTTTAGGGGATAATTAAAAAAAAAGTTGATGTTCATTTTCTAGTTTGTGAACAAACAGTCTAAAACCAAAGTTAAAAATCTCATACTTTAAAAATGCCTTGAAATACTCAAACTTTGAACCAATTTTAACACTCTTAGGGGATGAATTTGGAAAAACTCTGAAATCAGTTTTGTAGTCTCTTAACGTACAGAATAAGACCGAAGTTAAAAATCTCTTACTCACACTTTAAAATTTTATTGCTCGCCATTTAAAATTTGAACCCCCTTTTAAACCCCCTTAGAGGTTGAATTTTTTTAATCGCTGAAAGAACTTTTTTCGTAAATTTTAAGTCTCTAGCTCAAAAAAAGTGTTGCACATACAAAGCTTTCTTAACCCCCTTAGGGGTGGAATTTTCTAAAACTCTGAAAGTACTTTATTATTAATTTTAATAAGTAACATTTTGAATAGTTTTAAGTCTAGTAAAAAAAAAAAGTTTTTCCCACACAACACTGGCTACCCTTCTTAAGGATCTTAAGGATCCCCTTAGGGATGGAGTTTTCTAAAACGCTGAAAGTTCTTTTTTAGTATTCTAATAAGTAATATTTTTGCAAAGTTTTAAGTCTAACTCAAAAAAAAGTGTTGCCCATGCAAAGCTTGCTCTCCTTTTTAACCCTATTAGGGGTGAAATTTTTTAAAACGATTTGTGTTCTTTTTTTGTATTTTAATAAGTAATCTTTCTACAAAGTTTCAAGTCTCTAACTCAAAAACATAAACTTTCCCTGATAAAAACTTTGCACCCCTTTTTATCCCCCTTAGGGATAGATTTTTTCAAAACGCTGAGTCTTATTTTTTGTATTTTTATAAGTAATCTTTCTACAAAGTTTTAAGTGTCTAGCTCAGAAAAAGTGTTCCCCATACAAACCTTGCACCCTTTTTTAACCCCCTTAGGGAATGATTTTTGTAAAACGCCGAATGTAGTATTTTTCATGTTCTAATAAGTAATTTTTCGTCAAAATTTTAAGTCTCTATTAAAAAAAAATATGTTTTTCCCATACAAACTTTGCACCCTATTTTACCCCCTTAGGGGTGAAATTTTCCAAAACGCTGAAAGTACTTTCTTTGTATTTAAATAATCTTTCTACAAAGTTTTAGGACTCTAGCTAAAAAAAATAGTTTCCCACATACAAACTTTGCACCCCTATTTTAGCCCCCTATTTTTAGGGGAAGAATTTTCTAAAACGCTGAAAGTACTTAATTTGTATTCTGATAACTAACCTTTCTACAAAGTTTTAAGTCTCTATTTAAAAAAAATATTGTTTCCCCCATACAAAATTTGCACCCCTATTTTACCCCCTTAGGGGTAGATTTTTTTAAAACACTGAATCTAGGTACTTTATTTGTATTCTAATGAATAATTTCTCTACAAAGTTTTAAGTCTCTATTTAAAAAAAAGTAGTTTTTCCCATACAAACTTTGCACTCTATTTTACCCCTTTAGGGGTAGAATTTTCTAAAACC
This sequence comes from Epinotia brunnichana, assembly GCA_963854355.1. NCBI lineage: Eukaryota > Metazoa > Arthropoda > Insecta > Lepidoptera > Tortricidae > Epinotia > Epinotia brunnichana. The sequence goes on along the minus strand of OY977936.1, from coordinate 18,407,342 downwards.
CTGAAAGTTCTTTATTTGTATTCTAATGACTGATCTTTCTACAAAGTTTTAAGTCTCTATTTAAAAAAAAAATGTTTCCCCCATACAAACCTTGCACCCCTATTTTACCCCCTTTGGGGTAGATTTTTTTAAAACACTGAATCTAGGTACTTTATTTGTATTCTAATGAATAATTTCTCTACAAAGTTTTAAGTCTCTATTTAAAAAAAAGTAGTTTTTCCCATACAAACTTTGCACTCTATTTTACCCCTTTAGGGGTAGAATTTTCTAAAACCCTGAAAGTTCTTTATTTGTATTCTAATGACTGATCTTTCTACAAAGTTTTAAGTCTCTATTTAAAAAAAAAATGTTTCCCCCATACAAACCTTGCACCCCTATTGTGGAATTTTCCAAAACGCTGAAAGTGTTTCATTTGTATTCTAATAACTAATTTTTCTACAAAGTTTAAGTCTATAGCTCAAAAAAAAAAAGGTTCTCCCATACAAACTTTGCACCCCCATTTTACCCCCTTAGGGGTAGAATTTTCAAAAATCCCTTTTTATCCCTAGCCCACGTTATAAAAGCAACATACTGTGCAAAAATCAACTCTCTAAGATTAGTAGTTTCGGCTGTGCGTTGATGAGTGAGTGAGTGAGTGATTGAGTGAATAAGTCAGTCAGGACATAGGCATTTATTATGTATAAATAAATAGAAGATAATGAAACTCCCATTCAAATATCTCAAAAAATTATGAAGCTACATCCGTTTTAATGTCGCTTGTTAGAGTGAGAAAACGATGAGGGACTGTGACGTCAATATACTCGAGCGTCATAGTAAAAAACAATCGTTTCATATGAAGGTGCGTTTTGCGGAAAAGGGACAGAACATACCCCCTCTTAAAACTTTGGACTCTTATAACTTAATCATTACCTATATAACCTCTTGCTTTGTTTTTTTCTCTATTTGACTATATTTATTTTAAATTCTTTTTCGAGAAAATACATTATGATTATTTACCATATTTTCGATTCCTGAGCTATAACCACGAACTTCGGAATTCGAAAATATTCGGGTATCTCTATCTCTATCGCACTAACCATAATCGAGTGACAGGGATGCAAATATATGAACATTGAGTATCGGTTTTCGTGGTAGCGCCGCAGGTACTTTGGCTGAATGCGCCGAGCGCGTGCCATTGTCATTCAAAAAAAACAAATTCGTGTTAATTATATTGTTCAAATTTGTTGATTTCATTTATTGAAATTACGACATAAAACGACATTTGCGCATATAAGTTCTCATATCAGAATCGAATATTTTTTTATGGTTTATATTTTAGCATTTGTCTCGTAAAGGTCTATCGTAGACGGGATTTAAATTATTAATAAGTGAAAGGCAAAGCAATTCCGCCATTTTGACGAAAATTTGACGGTTCTTATAGCTGACAGTTGGAGCAGCGTTTGATTTCAATAAAAATAAATGAAAAATTAAATGAAGTCGTATATTTCGGAAAATTAATTAACTGTCGCAGTCGGATAAAAACTATCCTAAGTTGCAGCTAGAATAATAATGTACCTATATAAAATGTTTCATATTTTTCCGTTCATGGGATGCTGAGAACATTCGAACCGCGCAAAGCTTAGTTTCAAACTGGCTGATTCTTTTTTTAATTTAGAGATTTATTATAAGTGGAGATAACTACGTTTTCTCTGTTAACTACAGTGATCATTAACATTACTTCTAAGATAATCAAACAAAAAGTTATGGTTATGATTATGCTTGAGGATATTGGCAAAGCTATTCTAAGGAGGAATTAATCGCAAGAAATTGATTTGTACAACATAAATATACTAGGCAGTAAAGTAACATTTTACCAGAGCCGCCCATTATCGGACGCAAACAAAAAAATATGTTAGCTCAACAGTTTATCTACACTTCTATACTAATATTGTAAAGAGGACAATTCTGTGACATTGTAGCTTTGTAAGTTTATAAGTTTGTATGTAATGGGTAATCTCCGGAACCTTATTTCACCTGCGTGTAGAATGCACATTCTGAATGGTCAATATTTTATTCCGCGGGCGGGTTTAAATGAAATAAATTAATTTTAGTCTGCAAGTAGGCCGCGATAGCACTTCAACAAGTCAAAATTCTACTAGCGTTTCTGAAAAAGAAGACCACTGTTAAGAAGAAACGCCGAAACAAACTCAACAGTCAGTTATTTTTTGCCAAATAGAAGCTTATTACAATGATAGTACTTACTTAACCTACTTAAAATAAGTAAACCTGAATAATGAACACAAAGAAGAAAGAAAAAAAAATACAAAATGCGACTATTAACGAAATCGTTGGGAATTCTTATTTGTAGGAACTGTGTTATCTAACTCATCTAGTTCACTAGGCGTGATACAATGACAATTAAATTATGAATGATTAGGTAAGCTATTTTTGCCCAGCTTGTGAATCTATTGAGCGTTGATTATGAGTTAAAATACTGGTATCAATATTTTAATTGAAAGCAGTATGGAACTGGGTCAATCGTTTACCCAAATATGGAGAAATGGATATTGTTTTACCCTAAACAGTTTGGCCGTACTCTGCCCTTGTAAAATTATGGTGACTTGATGACGCGTTGTGTTGAATAATGTTAAACCAACATAGGTAATTTTATTTACGTCATACCTGGCCATAAAGTAGGAATTACCGCACGCTATGCGTGCGGAAAACCCCACTTCCTGGCCAGATAGAGACGTAAAATGTTGTACTTACCACGGGTGGTAATAAAGAAAGCCTCAGAGCGCATATTTATCGCCCTTGCCTTCGGCTCGGGCGTCAAATACCTGCTATCTGAGACATTCTTTGTTTAACCGCCCTAGGTAAGTAATGTACTATTCTGGTATTCCTTAAATTGCTTTACTTACTTACTTCAAGTAATTTTCACAGACATTTAGTTCTTTCTCTTCGTTCGGTGACAGTTCGTCAACAGACGGGGCCATATATGTAGGCTTAACAACGCTTAATCATAATTACTTATTTGACAAACATATATATTTTTTATATTTTGTATGGTCTGGAATCGCTTTTCTAGACCGAATTCACTTCTCTTTGTACTAGGCGCAAAGGGAAGACATAGCCATTGTCTTTCATTGTTTAGTGTAACCGCTAATTTTCCTTTCGCTTTAATTGGAACTTTGCTACCTTAACAATAGTGACTCTATTCAAGTAATAGTATTTTTCACAATCGTGTTATAATAGAGAGCTTTTTAGTCGAGTACCGTGTTTAGGCCACGAAGCTTGCTGAGTGGCCTAAGTAAGGTACGAGATTAAAAAGCTTTATTATAACACTATTGTGAACAATACTTTTTGAACGAGTTCATTAAAATTAATTTTCTACGAGTCAACTGAACTAATTAAACAAACTCGATACTGTTGAAACGAAGTGCAGCTCATCGCTCGTACGCTTGTTGATATCTTAAAAGACATCAACGAGCGTACGACATCAAAGCGATTCTATTGGTCCAATTCATTACAGTTCAGTAAAGCAGCCACGTGATTGGTCGAATTTATTTTAGTTGTCTGGAGCGTATCGAAAAGTAGTTATTTCGATTGTTTCGACAGTAACATGGACTACAACTATGAAAAGAGTGACGTTGCAGTATTCTCTATGAAATCTTAATACACATATTTTAATCGTCTAGTACAAAAAGTATTTATTATACATGGCCTTTTCATTTCAAAGCGTTTGTGGCACGTGAGTAAACAATGCTATTGTTGTTCCGATGGGTGTTCCGATGAGATACGATCCGTTCTAGAAAAGCGATTCGGAGTATAGGTACGAGTACTATATACGAATTTTGATAAGCGGAAATATTAGCGACCATTTTTGATCAAAAACGTGAAATTTAAATTATTGTTTAAATCATTAGGCACGTACCAATTTTGAAATTCGAAATTATGCTATGGGACACTCGGGACACCCAATCCAACCGAGCGACCATGGTCCGCACCGACAGTGTAGACAATGGGGAATGGATGAAAATTTTAGAAGTGCCTGATCATTTTTTTGGTGACAGAAATAACCTTCCTTAGCACCAGAAAAAAACTGTTTCCTCACTTACGTCACACGTTTTGGGTTTACGACGGCGAATGAGACACTTTCCTTGATTCGTCTCATATTACAATAAAATATCTTAAAATCCGTGGTAAACTGACACTGGCAATTATATTGACAGCTGCAGCAGCTATATTTGTCATTGCCAGGGTCAGATATATAAAATATTTTTTGTAATATGAGACCGATCAAGGAAAGTGTCTCATTCGCCGTCCTAACCACAAAACGTAAGTGAGGAAACTGTTTATATTTTTCAAAAATAATTGACTCAGCTGAAAAGTCTGCAACTTTTTTCTGGTGCTAAGGAAGGTTATTCCTATCAACAAAAAAATAATCGGGCACTTATAAAATTTTCATCCATTCCCTATTGTTTGCAGCCAAATATCATAAGTACCTACTACAGCGGTCGGTGCCGACCAAGGTCGCTCGGTCGGAGTGGCTTGTTGGCGACCGTCTAGCCAGGGCTTATATTGGTTGACATTATTTAATGTGGCCGAGTTTTTTATAAAACTGTCCTTGGAATTGTAAGAGTTGCTTTTTGAATGGATTACTTTGATGCAATTCGGCCAACTCAAGTATACATTCCCGCGGGTCCACTAAGGGTCGGCGTGGGTTCTGAGACGAGGGCAAGAGGGCCACAACCCACAGCATAGATATAGATACACACATCTGTGCCGCAACCTTGTCGGATTGAAGCAGCCAGCGATTCACACTGTTTTCTTTTCTTTTTTTTATACAACGACGGTGGAAAACAAGCTTAGGTACGGCCTGCCTGATGTTAAGCAGCTACCGACGTTACCGTATTAGCGTAGCCTATGGATAATTCGGGCTCCAGAAGAATCACAAGCGCGTTGCCGACCCCTTATTCACTTGAGGATTCGCTGTGTTGGCAGATAGAGACATGCAGGTCCCTCACTCCCAACACAGCGCATCCTAGGGAGCTTTGGCGACCTTACTCACCGCCAGGAACAACACCACATGCTTCATAGCATGCAATAATATAGCATGCAATAATATATACACTACAATGCAGTGGTGCTATTATGGCTGCGGTCTTCTGTAAGGTGGAGGTACTTCCCCAGTTGGTCTGCTCCACATACGAGCGAGATGACATTCCGCTGTGCCCTATACCTCTCTAACTCTTTGTAATGGAATCATTTCTAAGCGGTGTCAAGTTGTCAACCCTAGCGCGTTCAAGGTCATAATTCATAATTTCATAATTCATTTATTAATTAGTTTGTGGGTTTAGAAAAGGTCTTAAATATAGGTACATGTCCACCATAAACCCTGTTAGGGCGCAGCATTATAGGTACTAAGGCTAAAAAGTATAAACTAGGTATAAACTTCTGTTACACCGTATTCTTTCTTACTCCCTAAAATTATAATATTCATGCATTATATCATATATCATTCATTTATAATTACTAATTATTTACCTACCTATTCACATTAATACATTATATCATATCGCTCCATTGTTAAAAGACCCCGCAGCAAGAATGGGGAAAAAGCGGTTTTTTTTAATTTAAAAAAAATTAACAGGAGATTTGAATCTACACCATACTAAAATTTCGTGAGATTTGACTGAAACCACTTTCTCCCTATGTTTGCTGCGGGGTCCTTTAGTGGGCATGCAAAGCGGTAGGTATGCGCTTCTTTATTCAGACTCAAGCATCTAATTGGTAGAACTATTATATAATCTGTGGTTACTTTGTACAAAATACAGAATTTATTGGTAAAATAAAAAAAAATCACCTCATTAGCTCGGAAAGGCCCTTTTGTATGTTTGATATCTATTGAGAAAATCGCTTTTTATCCACATGTGAAGAAAGTAGACGTAGAACGTTAAAAGTACTATGACGTAGAACGTTAAATGTTTATTTTCCTGACATATATTATGTGAAATTTTAATTTTTTTAAACTTTTTTTAACTAATTTTTTTTTACCCTTTTTCTTATTTTCCTCGCTGTAGTGAGGTGAAAAGATTTGTGTTATACACGGGTGAAAATTAATTTTACGTCTCGTGTGTTGAAACACTCGCTACGCTCAGGGTTCAATTTTTGAACCACTCGCTTCGCTCGTGGTCAATCGTAGGATCATTTCGCTAGCTCGTGTTTCAAATGAACACTCGCAGGTAAAATACAACTTTCCCCCCTTGTATAACAGATAACCATGTCACAAGTTAAATCATAAATGGAATATATATACACCCAATATTTTACGGTTAAATTGTATTAAATATGCAACATAGTTATTGGTAGTAATTATAGTCACAAGCCCAATAAATATATATAAATAAAATTATAATACATTGTTGCATGGATCGTTGAATTTATAATTATGGAACTGTGTGACTTAATATTACATATTATTATAAGTTTGACACGTACGTATTGTAAAGTCATTTCTTAATTAATTTGATTTCCGTTGATTAGGTTTTCCTACACGGCGGTCTGTGGTTTGGAAAATATTTATCTGTGAATTATAACTTGAAAGTTAGCTTCTTTTGTTTCAAAAACAAAGGTTTGTTATTTTAAGTAGCACCTCAGAATTCTGTCATTCAATGTTCAATTTTCATTGAAAAGGTTCAAAAGCTGATTTGAGGTAAAAACGATCTGTCTGTACAGCTTCAAGAGAAAGCATCAATACGTCATTTGGAGGTTTTCTTTTAGAGTTAACTAACCGACTGAAAACAAAGAGGTTCTCTATAAAATTATTTTTATATCTATTTATTGTGTTGAAGTTGAAACCTTCTGAACTCCATTCTTAGGTACCCATATATTCGTTTTACTAAGAATATGTCCAGTAGGTAGGCTAATAATATACAAATTTGCCCAGGATCAAACATATATAATTGAAGTCTAGATTGCTCCAGGGTCCAGAAAGGCTAAATGTCTTAAAGCCCTGGCTAGACGGTTGGCAACACGCCACTCCGACCGAGCGACCTTGGTCGGCATCGACCGCTGTAGTATCAAATTTTGCTGCAAGCAACTGTCTACACAGTCGGTGCGGACTAATTTGCTCGATCGGAGGGGCGTGTTGGCGACCGTCTAGCCAGGGCTTTAGGCTTTTGTTACTTTTAAGTTTTTAGTTCTTGCACGAAACTCGAAACAAGTTGTTTAACATAACAAGGTATTGAGCGCCCATCGCAATACTTTGTTTATCTACGTCACACCGGGCCATAAGGTGGCGTTTACCGCCCTCTGTGCGTACGGGAAATCCCACTTTCTGGCGAAGTAAACGTGCTGATAGACTTGATGAAGCGAAGAACTTTCTTGTGCGAGTTCGTTGTTGTGTGTTGTGCGTGGTTCTAGCGAATGTTACATTAACAAACAGGAGCATTTTAGTGAGCATTGTAGCGAGCATTGTAGCGAGCATTGTAGCGAGCATTGTAGCGAGCATTGTAGCGAGCATTGTAGCGAGCATTGTAGCGAGCATTGTAGCAAGCGTTGTAGCGAAACCACAGTAAATTTTCTTCGAGCTTTTTGCCGAGCCGAGTAATTTTGTAATTGTTCCGCCGCCGTTGGGAGGCCTCCCACACAGCATTTACAAAAGCGTGCGCTGATCGTGAAAATGTTCGTATAGCGATGTTTGGCTCGTCTATCACCTTTAGAGGAAAAAGGTGCTCACCACGGACCTCAGATTCGTCTTCGGCTCGGGCGTCAAATACTTGCGATCAGATTATTCTTTTTAGGTGAGTAATTTACTCTCGTTTGTACGGTGCGTTCGTTTGTACATTCCGAACCCGTAAAAGGCTCATGAGAACTTCCTGAATATCACTGACGAGAGGGAAGCAAAGGTACGCAAAGAAGCTCATCTTTTCTCTGACTTCAACATATCGTTCCGTCCCTCATTTTATTAAAATGAAGAGCTTTAAGGCTCCGGGTCGTGTTCTATGTACTCGTAAGGGACACTGATGAGATAACCAAACGAATTTAACCCTTTTGAGGATTACGCTCGCCTCGCAGTTCAAGTACAAGGTAGGAGGACTTGGTACTTCAAATCTATTATATTTACGAATATAATTATGTTGAAAATCAGACAATATTAATTTTCCTTGAACATTCTACGACGTATTCTCCACAATACAAAGTGCGCATCGGCTAGTCGATGAAAAATGTACTAAGAACGAGCAATGAACCCAATATACACTAATAACTTCCCCTAAATCGTATCACGAGCAAACAATCTGTACGAATATCAATTTTATTCCAATAATGCAAGCTTCAAATTCCAAGTATTCGTGCAAGAGATGTAGGAGCTGATATTTAATATTATTGTATTAACTATCACAAGCTCGTATTTAGCGCAGATGTTATAATTCAAAAAGCACTTTATATCGGTTACATAAAGTTTTATTTCCAAGTACGTATCGTATAGTATCTGTTAGTTGCAGATCCATATTGTTTAGCTCGTATGGCGAAAGCTGCAGGTATTTTTGATTCAAGGGCATTGAGCAATATTTTCAACCTTAACCGGGTTCTCGATTTCTGGATCAGATACTATCCACATTTTTGACCAAAATACTTATTTTATGAATGAAATGAAGGCTGAAAATCCATAGTCTTAAGGGAACGTAGGTTCGTGGTCTTCTCTCCCTCTCACTGAGCATAAGCGTGAGCGAGATGGAACTGCGTGTTTGGAAGCGCGGATATCATGTTTTTTAATTCTATTTTTTTGTGCGTTTTAATGAAAAAAAAAGTAATAGCTGATTTCCCTCAAACATGACATTACCAATTTTAAGAACCAATTGTAATATGTTTAGCTGTTGTGCATAATTTGTTACGATTTTTTTAAGTGTATTTTAGACCTATGTTCGTGATTTTTTTCTATCGAGCGAAATTCAAAAACTCAGGATTCGAATAGCTGATTTCCCTCGAGAAAAGCCTCAAGATTGCTCATTAAATTTAGGGCAGCCGTATCATAATCCAAACAAGAGCTACGATTTTTTAAAAATCCGTTTTCGGAGCTCACGTCGCCTTTAGTAGTTTATTATGCAATCGTTATATAATGGATGCTTTTTAAGTCGAGTACCACGTTTAGGCCACGAAGTTTGCTGAGTGGCCTAATTAAGGTACGAGACTTAAAAAGCTAATTATATAACTATTGTATACAATACTTTTTCTACGAGTCAACGGAAATAATAATTTATTAAACAAACTTGGTATCTATTGAAAATCGCCCTGCTGAAATGAAGCGCAGCAGCTTAGTAATTTTGCGCGTTGATGTTTTCACAGTTATCTTATACAGCTCCTGGATTCATAAGATGACTGCTGGAGGTTATCTGATGAAACTATACGAGCTCCGTGACGAGCTCATGGAGCTCCAGGATTAAAAAGTAGATCTTAGTTTCGTGTACGAAATCTTAATTCAAAGATTAAAGTCGACGAGTAGAAATTTTTTATTTTAATTAGACGACCGGTTAGCCTGGTGGGTAGTGACGCTGTGCCTACGAAGCTAAAGGTCCTGGGTTCGAATACCTTACAAATATTTGTGTGATGAGCACGAACATTTGTTTCTGAGTCTTGGATGTTTTCTATGTATTCAAGTATTTATATCCATTAAAATGTCGGGTGACAACCAAAAGTCACTACCAAAACTGTCACTGCTCTTCAAAACCTCGTATCTCGGTACGTAATCGATATCGAGGTACGACCTTTGATTTAAGTAGGTATTTGTTAGTTAGTGAGTTTTGGTTGTCACCCGACGAAATATTATCGTCCTCTCAACATCAGACAAGCAAGTTTGCTTTCCAGCGGATGCTGCGTAAGCACCTGCTTAAACAAGAATTCGACTAAAATCCGTCCGCATAATGATAGTATGTATTGTTCATATGTACTAGTAGGTATATCTTTTTGTATGTAGCTTATATATTTTTATTTATTTATTTTTTGCATGTATGTCTATACATATACAGCGTGTATTTTTAATATTACCTCAAATTGTAACCAGACGTAGGTGTTAGGGATATGAACCGATTTTTGCAAGAAAATTTTCTTAACCTACCAATTTTTTTTTCCTTATAAAATAATTCAGCACGCAATGTATCACTACTTTGTCTTACTGATGTGACGTCACAACTGTCACAAGTGACCCGCTTCTTCCATGTGTCAAAGGAGTGTACGCAATACATTGCTGCTCGATAAATTTTCAAAAATTAGTTATACTTTGTTAGTTAAGACTAAATTAAAATTTTCTTGCAATATCGGTTTATTTACCTACATCTGGTAAAATACAGGCTGTATAGTGTATAATAAATGTTTTTCTTTCTCTTCACGTATTCGGTGCAGAAATTATCATACTTTTTTCTTTGCACCTTTTATAAGTCTCTGTTTAGCCAAATGAAAATGGTTAGCTGGTAGAGAATGCCATTTGGCATTAAGCTCGCCATTTGTACAAAAAAATAATGTATTTTGTGCAAAAAAGTTTAAATATATAAATAAATATCGTCGTCTAGTATATTATATGTCGGCGGCCGATCGTAAAATCCGGCAGATCACGAAATTCCTAGGCATATCGTGAAACGCCGCCATTTCATGATTTGGCTAAATGTCATCCGCCATATCGTTCAAAAATTATCGTTTAACTTGATTTATTTATTTCATCAATGATCATGCTTAATTCCAATGTACAAGTAAACATTTAAAATTAAATCTAAATAAATAAAATTAAGCTAGCCTAAAATAGTAGTGAGTAAAAAATTAACTACAAACATAATACCTACACAAAAGTAAAACACGCGTTTAACTAGATGTTACTTTCAATTTTATGTCAAAACAATTCACGTGAGGAATAAGTGTCAAAGAACTATAACGCATTATGGTATTGGGACTTACCTTACCTAAAGTTTGCTCGACAGAAAGTCGAATCTTTCGAATGGCACAATTCAAACCGAGTTTAAATGGAGGAAGTAAGTATTTTTCAGAAACATATCCGTTGCCGACTTTAAAGTGTTTACGTCACCCTTGACCCGGTTGCGTGGGATTTATGCGCACGCGCACGTTTTGAACGTTATTTCCTTTTAATCGGAATGTGTACCTACTTGACGAGCACCTTATGAAAACCTCGTGATCGTCATGTATGTCGGTTTAGTGGCAAGCTTGACAATGCGTCGCCATTCGTCTCTCAAGGCCGCCTTCCTTCTAGTCCAGGCAATGAACTGACAACTTGTATGGAAAAAAAATCAGATTTGGAAATAATTTATAATAGATGATTTTTTCTATTTAATGGATATATTCTCAATTAAATAGTTACTTGGGCGACAAAATCCAACAAATGATAACATAACTAGCTTCTGATAAGTCAGTCTGTTTTTAGCTTTATTTTGGTCTATTTACATTTGCTCTATAATATTCAAGATAAATAATAAAAAAAAAACAATTCATGCATTATTTAAATCTATATAATTACTTCCGGATGGAAAGTTTGTTGGATTCTTCAATAAAGCATCTTAGAATAACGTTTTAAAATGAAATAAACAAAAAAAACGCTATTATAAATTAATGTTTTTCAAAACCGTATTTTGCCTGGATGCAAATCCTTGTGCCCTCAATCCTGCCGCACTATAAGCCGCTTGACAGAGTCATCGCCTCGACGTGATCGTGGCCGAAAACAGTCGAGGAATTTTCCGGTAAATGTATTGTTTTTTGAAGCGCGGTGATGTAAGGACTACCCGCAGGCAGATTTGATTTTCTATATCGATTGAACTAATCACATATCACACCTACAAGCTACGGTAGACTAATGGTTTAGACATGCGGCTGTCAAGCGGCGATCGTGGGTTCGAATCCCGGGTTCTACCAATAAGTTTTTCGGAACTTATGTACGGAATATTTACCGCTAGCTTTTCGGTGAAGGAAAACATTGTGAGGAAACCGGTCTAATCCCAATAAGGTCTAGTTTTCCCTCTGGGTTGGAAGGTCAGATGGCAGTCGCTTTCGTAAAACTAGTGCCTGTGTCAAATCTTGGGATTAGGTGTCAGAACCTAAAAAAACTTGTACGAAAGAAAATGCTACAAAATTTTCATCCGACTCTGTTTTCCCCAGTAATACCTATGTAACATGTATATAATATAAATATGTATAAAATATAAATAAATAACCAGCGAGCGTACGCTCACTATACGATACTTTATTTACGGGAGGCATTTTCCTAGAGCCGGCCGGCTATCGCTCATTTATATTGAGGTCGGCGCGGGACTACCTAACTGTGTGGCTGATACGAATCGTACGATGCTACATGGATCGGAACAGAAATCCGGATAATCAACAAAGACAGTGCGCAGTAATACCTAAACCATCCTTTCCATGATCTGACTTTCGTTGGATTAGTTTTATGGTACGGACACACCAAATAGTAAAAAAGCGGCCAAGTGCGAGTCGGACTCGCACATGAGGGGTTCCGTAAAATAAATTGCAGTTTATGATTTATGACGGTTTAAAAAAAAAACTACTTACTAGATCTTGTTCAAACCAAATTTCGGTGGAAGTTTGCATGGTAATGTACATCATATATTTTTTTAGTTTTATCATTCTCTTATTTAAGAAGTTACAGGACACACATTTTACCACTTTGGAAGTGTCTCTCGCGTAAACTATTCAGTTTAGAAAAAAATGATATTAGGAACCTCAATATCATTTTTGAAGACCTATCCATAGATACCCCACACGTATGGGTTTGATGAAAAATAAAATTTGAGTTTCAGTTCTGTGTATGACCCCTACCTAAAACTTAATGTTTTTTCCAATTTTTGTGTAAAAATCTTAATGCGGTTCACAGAATACATCTATTTACCAAGTTTCAGCTCTTATAGTTTCGGAAAAAATTTTCTTATTTTCTTTCTGTTATTTTAGTATTAGGAAATCGCAATTTCCCAGGCTTCCCGGCCTATAATTGCACACTTCATCTACCCCTTGTGCGTGTATTTTTATAATCACCAATAAAAAAGAACTCGCATTTACGACATCGTTATCAATCCTACTCTATCAACGGTACTGCGGCAATAAACTGTTGACGGCACCTATTCATGGGAATTAATTCACCAATTGTACTGTGCAGTAAAGTTAAAATAATAATGGAAAAGCTGGAGATTAAGGCGAAATAAGCGAAGCGTTAACGGACGCTTCCGTCGAATCGCAACATTGTAACGGATGGCTCATAGCACACCGTGCCGAGCCTGAGCCGTGCCTGCCCGACGCCAAAAATAGTATATTGTGTCTCAAGTGAGCGATGACATATTTACGGCGAAGGCAGTATATTGATTCCTGAGTGAAGCGAAAGATTCTACAATAGAATTCTGAGCGTAGCGAGGGATCTAAAGTAGAATCTTGTGCGTCACGAAGGATTTATGTTTTTACGCCCAATACGAAAATAATTTTTCAACACATTTTTTTTTTTTTTTTTTTTTTTTTATTTAGCTAAACAAACAGCCACTACAAGTGAGTCTTAAATTATTAGCCTTAAAAATAAATACAATATGTGTGGCCAACACCGTTCACCACTTATTACTTATTTTATATTACATCATCATGCGGAGTAAGTCAGGGGTGCAAGCAGCCCCTGAAGTGTTGTGAATTCGGGGGGTTAAATACTAACAAAATATAAAAAGAGAAAGAAAAATAATAAAATAAAAACACATGCCCGGTGACATTAAGAGCGATAATTGAGTATGTAAGTTAATATAGTTAAACTAAGTGCTTGTTTAAGCACTTAGTTTAACATCAAAGTGTTTCAGTTAGTTTGTATTGTTTTTGAGTACATCTGTTATTTGTTTTTTGTATGAACTAATACTAAAGCCAAATATATCTATGTGATTAAAATGTACATTGTAATTGTGAACGAGCCTGCGCAGAGTTGTTTGTTGTCTATTCGCTCACTCCTTCAATTAGTGCGGCGACTGATTACAAACTTTTCAACACATTTGCTCGTAACGTGCCTCTTATTGTGCCGCTATTGGGCTCATAATCCTGGGTATTAAACACGCGTGTTTAATAACATTACGACACTCGTGTAGTTATATTTATATCCCGATTAAGACACGTTGGCACCTTGTAGCAAGGTGTATGTATGGACTCGGCGCATTCTTAAATTGACCGGGTTATACAGGTTTGTTTTTAATTCTCGGCAAATGGATTCTTACTCGACTAAACAAATTAAATCCTTCTTGTGGATTAATTGATTATTTCTTGTTGGATATGATATAGAAACGTTTCATTTAGTAAAACTATTTACTTCTGATAACATTTTACATGAATTTGTATTGAATAAGAAAATATTTATTTTATTTTGTATTGGCTGTTTAGAGATTTCATCTAAGCCTCGCTGCGGGCGCACTGCGCAAACTTCACGAAAAAAAATAGTTGCGCGCCATTATAGGTAAAATCACAAATATTTGTAAACATTGATGATGCGTGTTTGGTTATTGTTAAAAATGTTGACTCGTAGTGAATAGAAAAGTGATAAATAGAATTGACACCACTGTACCTACATTATTGGAGATGTACAACTATGTGAGTAAAAACCTGTTGTCATCAATAACTAAAGGAAACAACTTAGGAGCCTGTAACATGTTCATTTTATGAAAAGGATTTGTTCCTCGCAAATTTGTTGAAAAACGTCGTATGAAACGCGTGAGCTTTGATAATTACATCCTCGGCTCTATTATCACGCTCACCTGCGGTTCGCGTGACAATTCCGCCTCTGCTGTAATGATCAACATACCTCACTTGTATCATAATGTACTATTACTACCGAGTGAAACATACTGCTTGAATCCCTCATTTGAGGGCAATTATGACTCTTGTCTGAATAGCAGAAATAAAAAAATAAAAACATAATTATTAACATCATCGTAGCGTTTTTCCTTGTTGTACCCTAAACGAGCCCGGAGAAAATTTGGTGTTGGAAATACCTAGTAGCTTACAAGCCAGAGGGAAAACTATACCTTGTCTGGGATTGGACCGGTTTCCTCACGATGCACGATCACCGAAAACCTTAATATCAAAAACGTTAATAAAATAATATTATTTAGGTTAATTAAGTGTCCCACTGCTGGGCAAAAGCCTCCCTCTTTTCCTTTCATAAAATAATATTTTTAAAAAATAATGCGACTAATTATACGTGACGCGTGACGAGTGAGTGAGGCAGGACTGGCTGAGCCGAGCGCGACGCCGCGTGGCAGCAAGTTGTGCTAGCCCATCAGTTATGAATAGGTAATCTTCTATCTTAGATCTTATTGGGTTTCCTATGGGATTTTGTTTAGACTCCCTCTCCATTTGCCGGTCAACGTACGGCTGTGTCACGATAGGTCGTGATAGCCTTGTTTTTAATTTTTTTTACCTGAACAACAAACAGCGCTAAGCCTAGAGCCAAACATCGCTAGGAAAATTTTCACGATCGTTCCAGCGAACGCTGTGTGGGCGGACTGGGGTGGCGGCGGTACAATAAAATATTGCTCGGCTCGGAAAAAAGCTCGAAACAAATTAACTAACGCTTCGGTAGAATGCTCGCTATAACGCTCGCTAAAAAGTTCCTGTTTATTTTGTGACTTGTAATATTATATTCGCCAGAAGGTTCACGTGTATAGTGTGTTTTACCTAAAATGACCAAAAGTACGTAGCTACTTAAAACCAACCATTACTGACATCTCAAACAGTAAGCTACTACTCCAATACTCGTGCCACACTTCGGTTTCAGCAACAAAAGATCCCATGATAAGGGAATTTTCTTCATTTTAAGTAAAACCAACTATATCAACACTTTTACATTCGTATGCGCAACTCTTCGATCGAGCGCCGGCCGGGTGATCGATCATCCTAGAGCGCCTACCGTGAAACGAAAACGAAGTTGTACATCGCTGCTATAAATATGCAGCGATTATTGTATTATACTATGCAGCGCTCACGGCGTCAACACATCTTTAGCCGTTCATCGGTGCATTTGTTTGTCTACCTAAGTTAAGTTTACCCAGCGACCACGTTAAAAGTTAAAATACGAGTACATGTAGGTACTTAACACGTGTACCTATATAATATTTTAAATAGTAAGCCTAAGGTAATTTTTTTGTGATAGAAAATGCATTTATAATATACTTACCTCGTTTCATACAACATTAGGGGTTTTTTTTTACAGACAAATTATTCATACTAGTTTTACTTATTTCAATTATTATGTGCTTTTCAAACAATGTGACAAACAAATGTTTTTTGAAATGATTTTCCTTGAAATCGCATTAGTACGCAGGTTTTGTCTTATCTTATATTTATATGGAATAGGGGTTAATTTAGGATACTTTTTTTGTGAATGGTTACGCACACATGCGCTCACCATAACAATGATAACTTAAGTACTTTAATTCTCATATAAGTAAATTGTAATAGTACATTATGATACAAGTGAGGTATGTTGATCATTACAGCAGAGGCGGAATTGTCACGCGAACCGCAGGTGAGCGTGATAATAGAGCCGAGGATGTAATTATCAAAGCTCACGCGTGTCATACGACGTTTTTCAACACATTTGCGAGGAAAAAATCCTTTTCATAAAATGAACATGTTACAGGCTCCTAAGTTGTTTCCTTTAGTTATTGATGACAACAGGTTTTTACTCACATATTTGTACATCTCCAAGAATGTACAGTGGCGTCAAATCTATTTTTCACTTTTCTATTCACTACGAGTCAACATTTTTAACAATAACCAAACACGCATCATCAATGTTGTTTACAAATATTTGTGAAATTACCTATAATGGCGCGCAACTATTTTTTTTCGTGAAGTTCACGCAGTGCGCCCGCAGCGAGGCTTAGATGAAATCTCTAAACAGCCAATACAAAATAAAATAAATATTTTCTTAATCAATATAAATTCATGTAAAATGTTATCAAAAGTAAATAGTTTTACTAAATGAAACGTTTCTATATCATATCCAACAAGAAATAATCAATTAATCCACAAGAAGGATTTAATTTGTTTAGTCGAGTAAGAATCCATTTGCCGAGAATTAAAAACAAACCTGTATAACCCGGTCAATTTAAGAATGCGCCGAGTCCATACATACACCTTGCTGCAAGGTGCCAACGTGTCTTAATCGGCATATAAACATAACTACACGAGTGTCGTAATGTTATTAAACACGCGTGTTTAATACCCAGGATTATGAGCCCAAAAGCGGCCCAATAAGAGGCACGTTACGAGCAAATGTGTTGAAAAAATTCTTATGAGAAATACATTTATATAATTCTAAGTCATTCGAATTTGCAATGCGATAGACTTGTTTGTAACGAAATACGTTTGTAACGAACCTTATTTTCGTATCGCGGTAGCAGCTCAGATTCGGTACGGTGTAGGTACTGTAAATCCTCCTTAACTTGTAACAATATAACAGATAAAGCGGAACTCCCGTTTACGACGCCGTAATCGATCCTTTACGTTATTGCAACTGTAAAATTCGCCGTCAAACTGGCTTGTCGGTATTAGAGTTATTTCGGCGTAATTGGATTGTTTGTTTTGTTTTTATATTATGATTGGAAATAGCTTTTTCCTCTTCGGTTTCCCGCAGATATAAATGTTTTCGTATGCCAACAGGTTATCTATAATAATATTATACAGAGGAAACGTCTGTGAGGTTGTAGTTGTTTGTAAGTGTGGATCTAGTGATTCACAGTTCTTGGCAACATCCGGAACCACTTATCCGATTAAAAAAAATGTTTCATCTGTGTAAGTACATAGTTATGTATATATTTATTTTAATACAGTTGCTCAAAAAGTGGTACTTTTTGTAACTGCAAATCGTGCGCAAAGTTCTATTTTGCGCACTAGTGCTTTTTACTTTTCCACGTGTATCGAACGACGTTTTTTAATACAGTTGCCAAAAAATTTGAAAAACAAAAAGTAAGGAATTTGAAACTTTTATATTAGGTATTAACTCTGTAACATCATTGTAATACAGTTGAAAAATAATGAAGTTGTTCAAAAATATTTTTTTTTTGATACTGTTCTAACTTGTTGTTTTTCTTATTTTTTCGCAACTGTATTAAAAAACGTCGTTCGATACACGTGCGGAAATGTCATTCTTCACTCGTCTCGAGTCTTACCACTCGCCTACGGCTCGTGGCAAGATATCTCGACACTCGTGAAGTAATGACATACTTTCCGCACTAGCATCGAAATGTACTATTTTAGTAGTCAGCGCGCAGGTAGCGGGCGCACAAAGTAGTTATGTATGCACCAGATTGCGATTTGTTTGCCTACAAGTGGAGTAAACGTCTCCCTATTTTTAAAAGATTCTGTGAGATTCATTTTTAAATATTATTTGTTAGATACTATAAATTGTTTCTTATTGTGTAGTTATGTATGTTAAATAGTTTAAGTTTACCAGTGCCTTGGCATATTTATGCTGTAATGCTGTTAAATTTTGTATTCAAATAAATAAATGTTAAATGTTAAATTTATTTAAACTTTATTGCACAAAAACCATTCTCTACCAGCTAACCTTACCTATAGCTAAACAGAGATTTATAAAAGGTGCAAAGAAAAAGTATGACCATTTTAATCATCATCATCATCATCATATCAGCCGAAAGACGTCCACTGCTGGACATAGGCCTCCCCCAAAGAGTGCCAAAGTGACCGGTCCTGCGCCACCCGCATCCAGCGGACTCCCGCGACCTTTACCAGGTCATCAGTCCACCTTGTGGAGGGGCCTACCCACGCCGCGCCTTCCGGTACGTGGTCGCCACTCGAGAACCTTTCCACCCCAACGGCCATCGGTTCTACGTGTAATGTACCCCGCCCACTGCCACTTAAGCTTAGCGATTCGGAAGGCTATATATTATCGGTTACCGATCACGCAGCGAATCTCCCAACATAGCCCACTAAGCGACCACGAGCCCATAGTCATTGCCCTATGGCAACACACACTGGTCAAAGACTCTTGTCTTGCGACACTGCGGAATATTGGACGAAAAGATGTGCCGTAGCTTCCCGAATGCTGCCCAGCCGAGTCGGATTCGACGATTGACCTCTTTCTCGAAGTTGGACCTACCTAACTGGACAGTCTGTCCTAGGTATACATATCGATAATACGATGTACTTAATATAATTAACTTTCTGGATTGGCATAGGATGTTCTCCCACGAGTTTGCCTGCGTTTTTTGCACAACACTTATTTTAATAAAAGTACCCGCGTAGTTATAAAAGTAGCCTAGCAGGTATAAAAAAAATGAGCAGAGTGAAACTTATATAAACTGCGTATTCAGAGCAAATATATTTACGTACAGTCGATTTCAAAAAGACGTATCTATCCATAGATTTACCTTATAACTGAAAGGAAAAAAACTTATAACTACTTTTTGCATGTATTAGCTGTGTAGGTAGGTACATAGTTTACAAAAAAGGGTAAAAAAACTGGACGGTATTAATCAAACTCCTCAGCCTTCCAACCTCCAAGTAACTGATGAGTGATGAGTGTGCAAACTGTGCGTTACATTACAATTTATAATTATTATTAATATCAAATACCTATAGAATGTCTATTCGAACACTTCACTACTACATGCAAGAGGTACTATACAATAAAGGTGAAAAATAAATACATCTTTTTAGTCGATTGTACTTTTCCCCCTTGCCAATACCGACTACGGATTTATTGAATGTATTAAGATATGTTTCACTCAAACCCATAAATGTAATAAGGCAGACATTTACATTATTTACGAGTCAGCAATGTTTAATGCGGGTTTTACCGAGCCGGAAGAAAAACAAGATTTATGAACAAACGTCACTGGGACTGGAAAAAATGTTAGATATCCGTTATTTATTATTTCGACAGAAGAAAATGCTTACGTAACCTTGCACTTAGGTACGAGTGCGACAGTACGTCATTCAACTAGGTAACATTTCCTGTACATCTTATATTTAACACAAAGAGACGTCCTATTTGTTGTTGAGTGCAATAAATGATTTGAGTTTGAGTTATACCATTGACGAAAAAATCATGAAGACCGGTAATATCTATGCAATTTAGCGTTCCTTTAAATTTTTACAACTATAAGTCTGTTATAGCTAGTTTTACTATAGATGCGTATCTGGGTCATGCAGAGATTTAGGTGCACGTCTCTCCTGTGGACAGTGCCAAAGTTAAAAGCTATAAAGCCTAATTTTTGGTTGGACTCTTTATCCGTCTAAACGGCTTCTCCTTTTCTATAATTCTTTGCGATAAAAACACATTAAATATGCACGTAAGCCTATTGACCTCAGGAAAGACGACTTTTGTTATTCTGGTTGTGTATGATCCCTCTGTGCAATTGATTGCCACTTAAACCTCTGCTTAACACATTGGCGTCACTTATAGAGGCGTTTTTATTGAGTTCATAAATGGTGCTATTGTGTTGAGTCGAAAAAGTATTAAGTAGCACAAGTTCAGACTTACGACATACGTAACCGTGATGATAACAAAATCTAAAGACCTTGACACACTGACCTGTTTAGGAAGTTGACTGCCGCCCGGTAGGTCCCTGATGTACACATTAATAATAGATTACTAACCTAATTGTGGGTGATCCCGTATGACCATGACTGCTCAAGAGTGAATGTCTTAGAGGCTGCCTGGCTGTCTAGGTATCGGTGACTGTGATCTTTACCCGCTTCGAGCTCTCGTCGTTCGACACGGGACTCGGGTCACTTAGTCGCAACTTCGCAAGGCACTGACCTATTATTGTTAACCCATTCGCCACCACTAACTTGAACTCCAGTTCGTCACTGTTGCCTCCCACCTACCACCGACTTCATACGAAGTCCAAAAACAATAGTCTTAACTGGCGCCACCTTCAAGCTGAAAGCGGGCAGGAAGTGGCGCATGATCGGGATAATAGAAAGTAAGTAAGACTTGCGAGACGTGGGGGTGCCACTTCAATTCTTTTTGTGGCGGCGATTGTGTTAAATCCTGCCAAGAGCTACACTCTACGTGAGTGCTTGTGAGCTCTCGTTGTTCGAGTCCGTCGCCTGATTGACTCAGGACTTGGATCGGCAAGTCGCAGCTTCAGACAGGCGCCAAGTTTTGACCTATGACCTGTTTAGAGGTAACGGTTGCGCTCAGTGGGTCAACCCGATCTCTATGTGAGCACTTTTAGCTCTTGTCATCCAAGTCAAATGCGTCAAACGACGAGTTGATAGACCCGGGCCTCTGGTCGCTCAGTCTCAGAACCCTACCAGTTTAGAGGTAACGGCTGCGGGAAGCTCCCTGTGATGCTCTCTTGTGAGCGCTCCAAGCTCTCGTCACCCGAGTCCGTCGCGTGGAACGACAAGCTGATCGACCCGGGACTGGTGACGCTCTCTATGTGAGTGAGCGCTCCGAGCTCTTGTCATCCGAATCCGACGAGTGGAAGGACAAGATGATCGACCCGGGACTGGTGACGCTCTCTATGTGAGTGAGCGCTCCGAGCTCTTGTCATCCGAGTCCGACGAGTGGAACGAGTTAATGGACCTGGGACTCGGGTCGCTTATCCGTAGGACACTAACCTGTTTAGTGGTCACGGCTGCTGGTAGCTCCTTGTGACGCTCTTTATGTGACCGCTCCGAGCTCTCGTCATCCGAGTCCGACGCGTGGAACGATGAGCTGATCGACCCGGGACTCGGGTCGCTCAGTCGCAGCTTCAGGCAGTCGCGCCGCATTTTGACGCTCCTGCCACTCTTGTCGACTTGCATTTTCAATGTGACCTTCACGGTCAACGCGACGTTTGTACTTTAATCATTTTTCACTTTGGTACTTATTTGGTTCGGAATGTTATGACTAGGTTTTTGTACTTTTATGTTTGTTTTTTACCTCATATCTGTTTTAATGTTTACTTTGATGTAAGTATGGCATGGGTTGGGGTTACTTGTTAGGTTGATTAATTTCCTTAAGCCTAATTCAGTGTTGCGCTATTCTGTATAACACTTCTTGTAGTTCTTGTACATAAAAATAGTATGATTACTATTTAGGTACCGGCATTGCGTTTTCGTCATATTATTGTCCAAACCATTTAATTTTGAAGAATGAACAATCCACCACATATCAATACAGTTAATCGAGGCGCCACCACGGTCAACTTCAAGGAAGCTTATATGAATTAACAGTAGTTCCGGTTCTGACCGCGAGCAGAGATAACTTTGTTGCATACTTGGAGCTGATCGATGCGATCCATTTAGAGATAAGAGACGAAATACTGCTCGGTGTATCTTAAGTTCAATGACCTGACTCACAGCCGGAGATTCGTAAGTCCTGATCAGCAGGTACTTTAACTATGGTGTACAAAATACAATAGGATATGTACAGTCAAGGGCACCAATATGTACACACCACAAAGTCTCAAAAATATGTACACAGACCTTATTTCTGTAACAGTAAGGTTTTAGTATACATATTTATGAAGCTTTGAGTGAATACATATTGGTTCCCTTTGACTGTACAATGCCGTCTACATTAAACTGTGTAACATAATATGTTTATGGATTAGGTACTATTGCAATAGCAACGCTCCTAGAACTTGCTTAAGGTGAAATAGGACTATTTGGGAAATTACCGTTTCGATTTCTGTCGAGCGAAATTTCAAGAAGCAAGTTCAAAATTCCTAATAGTGAAGTTACTTAAGGGCACAAAATAAATAATAGTACTACGTACAGAAGGTTCTCTGTTAACAAACCCCTGTTTAGGTATGCCGAACGAGCTTAAACGTGGCCATCCTTTCTATCGCATTCAAGCTGCGATAGAACTCATGCGTAATCCGGTATATAGGCCGGCATGTACTTGTTACAAGTTCTCACTCCGTGATTCCCGAATCACGGAGTGAGCTGCCCCTGTTAATGGTCACATCAGTTTATAAAATTCGCTCAATAGAAAATGGAACCGAAAATTGCGAAATAAGCCTGAGCCTAACCTCGTCATAAGTATATTTTAGATGAATTATCAATACAAGGTTTTGTCAGCAATTTTTTTTGTTATTTTTTTATTGTTATTACGTTAAATAATACAATATATATAGTTATAATAATATCATAAAAAAAGAAGAGGAATCTAATGTTCTATGGTGGGTCCACAGCCGTCTTCGCATCCAAATCTTCTTATTCTTCTTCTCGTTCCTCTAATTCTCATAGAGACCGCTCTGATGACGGCATTTACGATGCGGATGTCAAAAAACGCCTTCCTCGCTGGCTCCCATACACTTTCGATTAGTAAGTCGCTTATTAGCCCTGGTTGATCTAGGGTTGCGGCTCGGCTCGGCTCATTTGTCAGCAATTTACACTTCAAATGATTCGAATAGACAACGAATCCCGCACCAATATAAGCAGCCATAGCCGTAACCCGACGCGGGTTGTCACTTTACACCCTGCCATTGTCATTGGACCGGTCGTCACGTACACGACTACCGGCTATTCACAACCAGTCTTCACTCATCTCACCGCTTCCAAATATATCTTGGAGCCCATATTCGTGACAACTACACGTAAACGGATGTCAGACTTAAACAAGTCGTCTCAGGCAAGTTAGGTAAGCATTCTTAGTAACAAACCTGACAAGTGCCCACGACTCCTTGAGCGTATTGTGCGAGTTTCCATGTAAACCTTTACGTAGCTATAGTCTGACAATAAAGAATTCTTGTAGTGTGTCGTAATGATGAGCCAATATGACGTCACTTTCGTTTATGTTTATAATTATCTGTCATGGCGACAACGCAGTTGAGAAATTTCGTTAATTATCAGTATATCTGATGATTATCGGTATTAAACAAATGGTGAATTGAATACCCAATAATTATTTACTTAACTCCGTTTAATACACATTTAAATATTTTTGTAATCAGAGTCATTAGCCTGTTTGCATTTAGTTAGTTATAAGATGAGTTATAATTTACTTTCAAAACAAAGTTTTGACCGACTTAAATTCAGTACTCCGCCAAGCCACATACATGAACATTTCTACTTTAAGTACCACATAAACTGCTTTTCGAGAGCAAATGCATTGAATATTACAGAAAAAAAAACCCAAATAGCTGTATGTGGGCCTATACAATTTGAAGAGTTCCCACGATTTCTCCAGGATCCCATCACCAGATCTTGAACTGATGACCATGGCACTACCTGGGAAGAATAACCTTTCAAACGAAAAAAAAATCCAAATCGATCCAAGCGTCTTTGAGTAATCGGGGAAAATACATAAAAAAAATCGAGATTCTGACGAATTGAGAAACTCCTCCTTCTTTTGAAGTCGGTTAAAAACTTTGTCAAGTTTATGACACTGACTGATTATAAATAGAAACAAGATAGAAAGGAGTACAAAAACAACACCGCAGAGTATAAGGATAAGACGCTAAGACGAAGAAGATGCCATCTACTTATCCTAATCATTGTCATTATCCTTAAGTACCTAATTTACTTACAAGAAACCGGGAAGAGATTTATTATTGGGATAACTTTACTTTCATAATGCTTTACTTAAAGGCGATTTGTATTTATCTTAAATTATTACAAGCTCTATATTAACTTGACCTGTTCGTATGTATGTAAGTACCTATATAAGTAAATAGGTATGTATGTAAGTTGTCCGTCAAAATTTGCAATCCAATATCAGTCACTTGCTGTTATCCGTTTGAGCTGAAATTTAAGGTAAAGGTATAGTTTGGATGACAATTCAATATTATGGTACCATCGAGGTGATCTGATGATGGAGACAGAAGGAGGCCATGGGAATTCAGTATTTAACTGACGTAACCCCTTTGGGTCCGTTTGGGCTCGTTAGAATCGTCTCAATGTGAAGTTGATGATGGTATACCGAAAAGTACAGTCGGCAATAAAAGCTTGTACCAGTTCGAAGAGCTTTATATGCATCAAGGACTTAATTTCAAGTAACATTTAAGTAACTACGATTTACCTATTATGTATGTTATTTTTATCGTGTATTTACTAGGAAGGATCAATTCATCGTAGCAAATGCAAAATATCCGTTTCTTTGTACGAGATTTATTTGTAAATGGTTTTTTGCTATTTTAATACACAGTTATAATCAGAGATTAACAATGGTTTTCTTCCTCTGAACAAGAGAATTGTATGAGCTTTGTGTTTTTTAACTCACAGATTTTCCTTTATTTAAACTCTATTTATAATCTCTGACATGGCGATATTCATAGACACATTGTCGCTCTAAATTGAGGTACCCTGACAATGTAACATAGAACCCTGTAATATTGTGGGGCAGCGACATGTGATGGGATTTCTATCCAAAAATTTATCAGAACCTTAACAACATTGAATGGCAAATATGTACTCTTCATAGCTAGAACCATCGTAATTACATCAAACACAGCAAACTAGGTACTACGTTTCCGTGAATTCCTGACAACATGGATCAACACGTCATTAGTAATCCAGTAAAAATGGTCATGGGAAATTGACAAGTTCCGGCGTACTCCCACTTAGGTATGCATATGCATTACATGGACGTATGCATGGCGCGTTCTCTGGTCGACGCCAAATGGAGGTCATCTCCTACGTTGTTTATGTCTAACGCAATAGGCTGAAACGCAAGTCCGTGACATCCAACCAAACCAATATTATGCTAGATGTCTTATGTAGTGAGTTGTTTTGCAAATTGTAACTCCTGTCGGAAATAATGAAATGGAACGCACATTTATGGACAAATACCTCATTACAAAGCCTCCATAAGTAGATATGATATGCGTGGCGGACGGGAGAATACGCATGAAAATGTAAAAACAGATCGCCATATTGAATTTCAGTGCGTTCTTGAAGCCTCCAGAAGCCTTAGTCATAAATTATACCTAAAGATGTTGATACACTTATGCATTCACTTGTATTAATGAGAATTCCCACCGAATGTTACATTATTTACACATAAAAGCTCACAATATAAACAGGAGCGAAATAGCGACCATTCTAGTGAAACAATCTTCGTATTTTTTTTTTTTATAAAAGAAACTAATCCTTTAATCAAATTAGAATTTTTCGTAGAATTAATTCCCATAAAGCTGAAAATCGTGTTAATATATGTTAATACCTTCATTTTGTCCTAAATACGTGTAATCTGAGTTTGCCCAATCCCAGGAGGTGTGCATAAATTTTTGCTCTTTTTTCATGTACCTTGCACAAAAACGGTACTTCGGGCGGAAAATGTATTCTATTCAATATTAAAGAAGGTCAAATTCTACGTCGAATGAATATCTAAAAATTCAAATTCGGTTCAGTGGTATAGTCAAAATCAAAGGAAACTGGGAAAATTTTGTCGTTTAGGTGCAAACTTCCATTTTGCGATTTTCAAGACCAACATATCTTTAAAAAAAATATACCTGCTAATAATAAACCCATAGTATAAAAAATTTAGAAAATAAAATTTCACATTATATACATTGACCTTCCTTAATATTGAATAGAATACATTTTCCGTCCGTCGTACTGTTTTAGTGCACATGCAAAAAACTGAAAAGAGAAAATAATTTCGCGGTTATTGGGCTCCCAAAAGTTATGCACAACTCGCATTACATGCATTTAGGACCAAACGAAGGTATTAAAACGATTTCCAGCTTTCTGGGAATTAATTCCTTAAAACGTTTTTTTGGATCTAATTTGCTTGGCCTAAACGACAGTAAATTTGCTTTGAGATTTTTGTTAATGTTATACATATCATGTTTTTTTTTATATAGCCTATAAGCACAAATGCAGCACACGCGACCGTCAAGTCAAACACCTCCGTGAAGAATATATTTTTGACGAGCATTTACATGACCGTTCGCTAGAATGATCGTGAAAATGTTCGTAACGATGTTTAATTCTATTGCTTGGCTCTGTTAGTTGTTCAGTTCGACAAATTTAAAAACGGCGAATGCTGGACACTGATGTAACTACTTATTCCAAGCAAATAAAGATTCTTTCTTTCTTTCTTTCTGGATATTCTGTTATACGCTCAAGTCTATCAGCACCTTGACGTCTGCCATTTACGTCATCGCAGCTAACTAAAGACTGTCGGACTGACAGGTAGCGATTTTCAATGGCCACCCATCGATAAGCTGTCAATGTTAGTGAGAGGGTTCGTAGTTCCGTACCCTCGAACCCGACAGGAGCTTGGCCCAGATTACGAAGGGCAATATGAAACGGTTGTACCCAGTTTTACCGACAAATATTACATCGGATGTAGGTATGTTTCAAAAGAATATAATTTCATGAAATGAGGGCACCCCATATGAAACTCGTGGTCAAGTAAAATGTACAGATAAAGTCAGAAAAGTATTGCCCTGTTAGTCTTTATGACATTGACAAAGCGTTGAATTTTGCCTGGCCTATCGGAACGGTTTTTGCACTATATCTTAACTAAATGTTCTCAAAAATAAAACAGGCAAAATAATTTCCATCAATCCGATATGATATGAACTGTGTGCTCTGATATGAATAGAGCCTTTAAAAACTACGATTTGGTGATGGGTTCCAGGAAGAATTTACGAAATTGTGATAAATTTGAGGAGTCTGGACCCATTATCATTTAACTTCATAAATTTTGAAATAAAAAAACCCCTTCTTCGCTTACAAGCAATTTAGGGATATGCGAAATCGGCAACTCTCGTTATTTGAAAGTCACTAAAACTGAATTATAAAATTTCTATTGCTCTCCAAAAAAAAATTTACTTTAGGTATGTGTCCTCGATTGCACATGGATACAATTTTGCGATGAAAATGGACGCATGGGCCCGCATTGTTATACTAACCTGCTAAGAATTAATCAACATAAAATTTAGGTAACTATATCAAATCGAATCTGCTCTGTCCAATTATTCACTATAAACTTATATTACCTTTCATATAATACCCTGACCTGGAATATATAATTAAGTTACTTATAAGACCATTTGTGTGCCCTAACAGGGTGTCATGGAAGCCTTTCTGTAGATGACTTTACAAATAAACATCTAAAAGAAACCAGAGTTTCCATGACAAGATATATATCACCCTGTAAAATTAAGTCAAATAAACCGCAGGGGCAATACAGCTGTTAACTACCGATGCATCAATCCTACACGTAATTAATTGGATTTATATATTGTGTTTGATTTGATTGGATAACGTAATTAGTGATTATAGTATAGTACTAATTAAATTATGTACAGTTAGCAGCAGTGTTAGCGATAATGACGCAAAAATGTATTGATGCCGAGTTTACCCCACTATCGTTAAAAAAGCGGCCAAGTGCGAGTCGGACTCGCACACGATTTATGACGTATTAAAAAAAAGTACTTACTAAATCTCGTTCAAACCAATTTTCGGTGGAAGTTTATTATATCATATATTTTTTTTAGTTTTATCATTCTCTTATTTTAGAAGTTACATTTTACCACTTTGGAAGTGTCTCTCGCGCAAACTATTCAGTTCAGAAAAAAAATATATTAGAAATCTCAATATCATTTTTGAAGACCTATCCATAGACACCCGTATGGGTTTGATGACATTTTTTTTTTTAGTTTCAGTTCTGAGTATGGGGACCCCCAAAACTTACTGTTTTTTTTCGATTTTTGTGTGAAAATCTTAATGCGGTTCACAGAATACATCTACTTACCAAGTTTCAACAGTATAGCTCTTATAGTTTCGGAAAAAAGTGGCTGTGACATACGGACGGACAGACAGTCAGACATGACGAATCTATAAGGGTTCCGTGTTTTGCCATTTGGCTACGGAACCCTAAAAACCTCTTTCCTTCTGAACCTCGCAGCGCATACTGGTACCCTAGCTATCAGCGACATCGATACGAATACATATATATAAAAAAAAAAACATTTATTTCAGGCATCTAAGGCCCATAATAACAGATACCTACCAGCCACCAGCCTATATATGTATAAATGAAGTCTGTTTTACTTCATTCATAATTGCAGTATCGCTGCGCATAAACCTCCATGTGTCGGTTTGGAATTATCTGTGGCATCTGTCTATGACAAGTGACAGTTGACATGTCAAAAGGTTTTGCCGCTATGTAAAAAGTGCAAGTAATCTCTAAGGAGAAATTGTATAAAATATTAATAGTTACATAGGGTGTAGGGCGTATACATATTTTAGGAATAATTGTTTTTTAATATTCGGAAAACTGTAAATTCAAAAAAAAGTCGGTTCTGGCGCTTCGCCGGCCGCTACCGCGGCACGCTCGCTTCGCTCGCTCGGCTCGCGCGCTTAGGGTCGCGGTACACCTAACACTTCTCCTCGCTTCGCTCGTCGTCGTAACCTACACCGACCTGCCTTAGAGTTAAGAGTAGCATAGGTTTCGCGTGGCTTCAGCAGTTTCGATGATACGGGTATTATAATGATTCAGTATTAGACACTTCAATTTTGAGGTCCAATATCTCGGCCATTTTTTATTTTAGAGATTTTTTTTTCGTATACAGTATGCTTATTTTGGCGTAGCCTAAACGATAGAAATATGTAAAATATGTGTCATAATGATGACCCACCGATAAAAAAAAATCTAAGTCCTGCGTACTATTCTACAATCCGTCATTTATCTCGGTAATTATCAAGTTTAGAGAAAAGTTGCCCATACAAAACATGTTTATTTTAGCGTCTTCTATACGATGGCATCATAAAAAATAGGTGTCATAATAACACCACCCCCATCAAAAAATTTCTAAGTTCCGCGCCCCCTTTGCTATACCCCAACCGATTGCCCAATTAGAAAATGAAATAATTATCAAAGAACGAAAAAAACCGGTGACAGTTCCCTTACAAAAAATATCCGGTTACAATCCCTGGACGCCAGGGAGTGGCAGTAGTCCCCACGCTGACCCAGTGCGGGTCGGGACTTCAAATAAGACATCATCAAATTCCTTCGCAGATGTAGGTGTGCAGGTTTCCTCTAGATCTTTTTCCCTTCACCGAAAGCTGCAGGTAAATAAAATAAAAAATCTATCTATCTATTCAGCCCGTATCCACCCACTGTTGAGTATAGGCCTCTTCTTTATTACGCCAGTCGCCACTCTCCCCGATCCTGTGCTAATCATTTATTCATTGTTATGTCACGTTGAAATATTATGAACGTTAAAATATTTAAGAGCGCGTTAGTTGTGAAGATATTGTGATCTCCGAGTAGATACCTTCGAAGACGTGTTAAAATTCTGAAATCGACGCTTTCCCTGAACGCGGTGGTTGCGGGCGCGCGTTTCACAACAATATCTAGCCTCATATTTATTATTTGATTTGACATAGGATCTAAAGGGTTTAATTTCCAATTTACTATATCATCAAACTGTTCTGTCAAAGGTGACGATAATAACGTAGTTAATTAATGATGGCCGGCATCAAAGGCATCAGCGACCGTACACCGCAAGCCTCAGTTGGCTAATGACGAGGTTTGATCACGACTAATTATCATTACGGGGGTAAATCATGTCAGACATAGGCCTATCGTAACCTATTTATTTAATTGACTTTAAAAATAATCCTCAAATAATTGTTTTTGTGTTTTTTTCAGTGGCTTGATTACAATAGCACACACTTAGGTAATTGAATAATGGGGTAATGTACAAGTTTATGAGAGAGCGCATGAACTTAGACTAGGTATTTTCCTAATTTTAAATAATAATATCTAACCCACGTTCCGGAACTAGGTATCTTTGTAACTCCTTTCTTCGTTGCGCCTTTGCTATTCTGTTCGAAAGGACTTAATTTTGGACTGATTTCACATAAATTTAATCATAATCTGGTGATGGAATACATGAGGAATCAACTTAACTCTGTAATTACCAATCATATTCAGATTATTCAGCTTATAGGCTATATATCCCGTAATTTTAACTTGATTATAGTATGTCATTTTTTATGTTTTGTTTAAGTCCGATGAGGCGCAGAAAGCAAATAAAGACCCAACTTTTGTTTTTTATTCCATCGATAATGTTTTGAGCAATATTATTTTAGCTTCTAAAAAGAACAAAATATATACCTAGTCTGGATACATACCCGATATCCGAAACTTAATTCATTTTGTTTACTAGTGCACAGGCAGTAGGTATGCTTGAAAAATCTGATAATTTTTCTAATTATATGTGGTCTAATTGAGTAGAAACCCTATATTGGTTAGTAAATGAATGTTAAACGGTGCCATGTTCCTATCACTCCGTAATTTCGCCGTCATTCATAATTACATATAATATAACATACATATAATCACGCCTCTTTCCCAGAGGGGTAGGCAGAGATCACGGATCTCCATTTGCTACGATCCTGACAAACCACTTTCGCTTCACTCACTTTCATAACATTTCTCATACATGCTCGTCGGTTTAGGGTACTTTTGACCTGGCCTTTCTGTAAGATTTCTCCAATTTGTTCGGAGAAAGTTCGCTAATAATTCGTTCATAATTACTCGTTGTAATGAAAACTTGAACTCTCGCGGTATCTACTAAAGACACTCTCGAGTCCCAATAACATGTATTAAAAGGGAAGGGAGAAGGGAATAAAAGCATTTGACGTCTTCGATTGCGTAGTTACTTTTGATGCCGACTATACTATA
The DNA here is from genome assembly GCA_963854355.1 of Epinotia brunnichana. Taxonomy (NCBI): domain Eukaryota; kingdom Metazoa; phylum Arthropoda; class Insecta; order Lepidoptera; family Tortricidae; genus Epinotia; species Epinotia brunnichana. Next base: position 18,375,721 of record OY977936.1, on the reverse strand, counting down.
AACATACACACATACCTACCTATCTTTAGGTAAGTAGTTGTGGTGTTCAATTTTGTTTCGAGTTTAGATACGTAGTTTAAATTTTACTTTAAGGCCGTTTTGTTTAGCTTATTCTGTCCCATCGTTGGGCAAAGGTCTGCCCCATACGGTATTTGACTGATAGTCAAATCGGCAACTTTATATTAATTGTCAAAAACCGGCCAAGTGTGAGTCGGACTCGCGCACGAAGGGTTCCGTACCATTATCAATAAAAATATTTTATTTTATTCTGTTTTTAGTATTCGTTGTAATAGCATAAATACATCATCTGTGCAAATTTCAACTGGAACTATGACGGTATCAGTGAGATACAGCCTGGTGATAGACAGACGGACGGACGGACGGACAGCGAAGTCTTAGTAATAGGGTCCCGTTTTACTCTTTGAGTACGGAATCCTAAAAACGCTCGGTTACTGTTATGTAGTTTGTAGGGAAATACTTTAACTTTTTTTGGGTTTTAGGTCCCCAGACATAATTATCCTCCCCAAAAATCAATATTTGTGCTAACCGATCTCCTGTCGTGTGAAATGTTAATATACGCCGACATTGGCGAAATACCCCCTGCCAAAATACGCAAGGAGTGGAAGCAGAAAAAGAAACAAAAACCAGACTAGTGATGTCACTATTTTCGATGGTAAAACAGCGTCCTTTTTTGGTTACTTACTACGTATTTGTTTTTTTTTATTGTAAATTATCTTTTAATTATTTTTTAGCTTGTTATTTTCCGAGTATTTTGGTAAGTTTTGTTTGTCACTAATGTAAAAAGAATGAATTACTTTAGTCAAATACCGTCACCAATCCATGAATTCAATAACATACTCATTCAATTCCTAATACTATAATAAGGTAAGTATTAAATGTGTAAAAATATGTATAAAAGAAAACAAAAAGATGAGTACTTAAGTAAAAGCCATCAGCCACCTTCATTATCAATTTATCTGCTTCGAAAGAAAATTCGATGCTTCAAACGGTTTGAAAGCACCTAGTACCTACATTACGGCAAGCAGTAACGAACTGAAGGGCATCACCCTCACCCCCAAGTGGGGGGGGGGGGGGGGGAGGGAAGGGCCAGCCCCTTTCGTCGAGCACGTATTGTATTACTGGTTAATTATGACGATATTACTGAAAGAAGGCTTCATAAAGGCTCATGGAATGTATCGCGTATCTTTTGCTGACTTCTTAATATTGGAAATATGATATATTTGTTTGTCTCTTTTTCGTCATGTATCTCTGTATCTGTATAACCGGGAGTAAATTTTGTACATTATCAATTATTAATTAAATAAGCTAGATAACATTTAAGAAAACACTATTACAAGTATTATAAAAACGGGTCTTACGAAAAATTACGCTTGTATTAGGCTAGATATACAGGTTGACTGGTAATTCGACCTATTCCTTGAAAGGGGTTATACTAAAGCAAATTTGCAACAATTTATGTCCAGTCAACCAGGGGTCAAAACACGATTTTTTTTTAATTTTTCGAGTTTTTAGTTTGTTTGAAAAAAAATCGCCTTGCAGCCTTAAAGTGCTGATTGTGACAAAAATGTTTTTTTACCATCCAAATGGAAGGACTTTTGTCACAATCACCAGCTTAAGGCTGCAAGGAGAATTTTTTTCATAAACTAAAAACTCGAATATCTCGGAAACCGCCGTGTTATATACACAATGTTTTTCATCACATTTGCGAGGAAATAAATAACCACAAAAGACAGAAAAACCACAAGCCGTTTTATACAAGCGCATCAATCAAATGTTGACGAAATTGACAACTTCACTTCTAGATCAGTGCGAGTGGAGGGCGTAGCTTCAATATTTCAACGAATCACAGAGCATGGAGCATGTGGTTCTTGCAGGGCATGGCCTGCTCGATTTTATTTTCCAACCAATCACAGAGCAGAATTCTTGCCGTCCAGATTTGCTTAATCAGATCACACACAAGCTCATTACTCACTCGGGACCATTATTTCCCGCGGAAAAAAATTAGGCCATTGTCCTTCTGTATACAGGCAAGGAATAACACCATTTATGAGCAAGTGTGATGAAAACATTATTGTTCAAGTATGTTAAAATCAAAGCTTCTGTCATCAGTCTTATCCAGATAATACCTGAACGGTGAAAAGTGTGAAAAGCCTCGGCATGTCAAAGTCTTTGTGACAAAATATTATTTGGGTCCCTTACCAAAATTGGTTCAACGGAGCACTTATGTGTTCAAATGGAGTCAGTCTGCCTGTCACAGGCAGTTTTTTACTTAATAATCCGTCTTGCGTACTTTGTGCGTATAACCAACTATCACGTCAGCTGCAGATTAACAACAAAAATACCTAATTAACTCCAGGGGTGTTACATGCGCGTTCAAAAACTAATTAGGTATTTTTGTTGTTATACTGCTGACGTGATAGTTGGTTATACTTACGCACAAAGCACGCCTTTGTGCGTATAACCAAAACGTAAGTGAGGAAACTGTTTATATTTTTCAAAAATAATTGACGCAGCTGAAATGTCTGCAACTTTTTTCTGGTGCTAAGGAAGGTTATTCCAACCACCAAAAAAATAATCGGGCAATTCTAAAATTTTCATCCATTCCCCATTACTCGTTGAGCTCAAAGATATGGTTTATCTATACTAATATTATAAAAAGGAAAAGTCTGTAATAATGGGTAATCGCCAGAACCGCTTATCCGATTTCAAAAATTCTTACACCTGTGTGTAAAATGAACTTTCTGGATGGTTATAGGCTATATTTTTATCCCGCGGGTTTGCCCGCGTTCTTTGCAATAGGCGGGCGAAGCGGCGCGGGCAGCTAGTGAATATATTTTCTGTAGTTTTGGGGTTGCTATGGCCACTTCCCGTCTCCTTTATCAGATCAGGCCCCGTAGCATGGATCTTATCCTGTCACTTATCACGCGATAAGTGACAGGATAAGAGCCTCGTCTCGTTCTATCGAACGGTGTCAGCCAGGGACGAATGCTCTATCTTGTCACTTATCGCGTGATAAGGCCATGCTACGGGGCCTGCTCGGAGGTGCCGTGCGTTGTCAGTGTTGTTTTCTTTAATACCACGTGGTATGGCAAACAAGCTTACGGCCCACCTGATGGTAAGTGGTTACCGTAGCCTATGGACGCTTGCAACTCCAGGGGTGTTACATGCGCGTTGCCGACCCTTTAAAGGTCGATTTATATCTACAGACATTCAGCGTGCAAGAGACGTGTCGTGGCAGACAAAAATAATATTCTTCTATACATAGTGTATTAACGTATTTACATCTATCGTAACGCGGCCGCGCAGAAACCGACAGACACAGATGTAAACACGTTAATACACTCTGTATAGAAGAATATTATTTTGTCTGCCACGACACGTGTCTGGCACAATGTTTGTAGATATAAATCGACCTTAAGAAGTGTTGCCTCCGAACTCGCACTTGACGACCGCTGTAGCCTAGTTGGTAGTGACCCTGCCTACGAAGCAAGAGGTCCTGGGTTCAAATCCCGGTAAGGGCATTTATTTGTGTGATTTGTTTTCTATGTATTTAAGTATTTATTTCTATCTAAAAGTATGTTTATCGTCGTCTAGTACCCATAGTACACCCAACCACCACCACCACCGCATGCCTGAACGACTAGGCTACCGTAACTACCATAGTAGTGCGTAACAAGTTAATATAAAGCCTGTGAAATACAGACATGATCGCTGTCAAACGCACAAATCTTCTAGTTATGGAAACAAAGCTCGAGGGTTTAGAGCATTTGTCGCTATTCGAAAATGTTCACAGATTACGAACATTCGAAGAGAACCTACAAAACCCTTGTCACCCGTCTCCTTCCGCTTAGGGGTCTATTCCGAACAAGTGCAACATTTAAATCGTATCCGTCCGTCGCGTACGCTTGCTTTTCGGACGCGAAGCCTAACGAGTAAGAACGAGTGCGAGGCAAATACGAATTTAATTCCAATGCTATGCGTTTTTAGAATATACCATGGGTTTTATTTTAATGTTGACGTTGTATTTTACCCTTTAAGTGCTTAATCAAAGGTCAGGGTTGTGTTATGGGGTTAGTGAGGTAGGACGTCATGTCAGCTCACGTGCAAATTTAATCTCAGTTCAAATTGGAGTTTGCTGCCGCCCGTCCTATCCTTTGGCCTATTAACCTGTTTATTAATGCTAATGAAAAAAAAACAATGTACGCAAATGCAATGAAAATGGCTACATTTTCTATATAATATATTATTTTTACTAACTATCTACGCTGCTACAAATTGACACTGACTCAGTTTCAATGGATATAATAGGATTTCGTTGCTAGCATATTTTGAGTGCGTTAGTAATATACTATTTTTTCATGGGTATCTTATCGAATTGGAACCATGTATGTGTGTGCGAGACGCACTGATATTGAAATGGGATGTAACAAAAAACGCCACACTACAATCTTAACATACACTCTAGTCTAGAACAACACCAGCAATTAACAAGACTAATTAAAGCTCATTCTCGTTCCAAACTTTACTAACCTACGTCAAGGTTCAAAATTAGACCGGCCGTTTCGATTTGGTCTGTGATCTTTTAGAATCAAACGACCATGTAAACCAAGTAAGAAACACCTGAATTTTGAGACTTAATTCAAACGATGTAAAGTTGTCATTACAATGATCGGGTGTTCGTTATCACCTAATATAAACGTGATGAGAGATCGTAGCACTATTAGAGCGTAGCTATTAAACCGTAGCCATCGTAGCACCGTAGCAGTAAAGTCGCAAGGTTGGGCTAAATTTACCGAGTCGCATCTGCTACAATTTTGTTGAAATTGTGAACGTATTACTTCTAAGCAATAAAATAAGAAGAAACACAATTGATTCGTTCCATTCTAGTCTTTATTAAGCGTGTAATACGGGTGGAATTGGAACAGGTGTGCCCAAAGAATTGGTACACTTTAGTTTCGAGCATGGATTATTGGCAATTCGATCGTCTGGTGTTGCCAGAATTGGCACCGTTTGTTTGTATGTAAACAGTGCACAAAAGAATAAAGCTTCTATTCTCACACAGCGAAGATTGAAAGGGGTTGATAATTTACTGTCACTGTCATGCTCCTACACATTTGGCTACATTTTTTATAGTAGGTACGGAAAGAGAAGCGCATGTTAAATTAATACAATCAAATACAAACAAGGTTGGTCAACACCATTTTATATAAAAATTTTGGGTCATTGTCAGATATAGTGCGCGTCTATTCTGTGGACATTGCATTGGACAAGTTAAGGGCTATAAAGACAATTTTTTGGTGAACTTTGAATCCGCATAAAATGCGATAAAAACAAATTATATATAAATACATATACATGATGTTTTTTAAATTCGCTGGCTAGCGCTAGCTGTCAACAACTTCATCACTTTATTTTAAACCATAAAAGTTATTTCATGTCATATTCATCATAAACATGTATACACTTTTGGTGGTTTTAGGACCTTATCGCTTAGATATAAAGTGCTAGAACCACCAACAGTGTACCATTTCAGTGCGTCGCGTTTTCAGCGTTCCGAAAAGTTCAACCATTCGAACATATTTTTTGCACGCGATTTCTAGATCAGAAAAACGTGGGAAATACGCACGCGACATTAGAATTTCAAATTTGTTAGCTACCAACAACAACTTTGAACGTTTCGCTCGATTTAGATTAGGTAGGGTCATTGTACTGGTTACGCGACCAGTTTCAGTTAGCGACCATTTGACCCATTCGCCGCCACAGAAAAAAAATAGAAGTCACGCAAGTCTTAAGTCTATTGTTTTTGGACTTCGTCTGAAGTCAGTGGCAGGTGGGTAGCAACAGTCACGAACTGATTTTAAGTCAGAGGCGGCAAATGGGTAAAAGGAAAGGGTATATTGCAATAATTAAAAGATTTCTACAGCAAAGAGTAAATTATATTTTTTTTAAGACTAGGTATATTGTCCCTTTTCCGCAAAACGCACCTTCATATGAATTTATTTATTTATTTATTTATTATTAAAAACATGTTAACACAACATTACAGTACATATCTTTGTAGTTATATTCCAATTTTTTTGAATCAGGTGTTTTAAAGATATTCCATGTTTTGGCTATTCCGCTAAATATTTTTTCTTATATAACATAATAGGAATCTACCATAAAACGAGTAAAATGCTTTCATTTCACCTACTCAACTAAGTGGGCGCAAAACGGCACACTTAATTAAGTGGTCGCTAACCGGCGCAAATACAAATAACATTTTTGCGGTGCATTTTTAAAATCGCAGATAACTGATATATAAATCAAAAAAAATCCGCAGTGCGCGCACTTCAATGAGGCTCCATACTTCACAGATTTTGCCGAAAATAAGGTTAAATACGCCAAAACGAGGGCATATTAAATAGTCAATAAAAACATAATCAAGTACAATTAAAAAAATATATATATTACATTGGCTTACACTACTATCGTACATTTATAAACATACCGAGTGTTTTAATTATGCTTTGAATACGCCATTGCCCTCACTTTGCGTCGGATGCGGCTCATCAAGGTTTGCACGGCATTGTCAGGGTACTTTTTACCAGCCCAAGTCCATGTTTTTTGCAAATCAGCCATGGAATTGATTTGCCTGCCCTTCTTTTTTAATATCCCTTTCATTATGAACCAATATTCCTCGATAGGCCTGAGTTCAGGGCAATTAGGAGGATTGCAGTTTTTAGGTACCACTGCAACACCATTCTGTTTGTACCAGTCTGACACAGCTTTGGCATAGTGGCAGCTTGCAAGATCAGGCCAAAACAATGGTTGCGAATTATGATTTCTTAGAAAGGGTAAAAGTCGCTTCTCTAAACATTCTTTTTTGTAAATTTCACTGTTTACAGTGCCTGTAGTGATAAATGATCGACTTTTTTTACCGCAGCTGCAAATAGCTTGCCAAAGCAAGTACTTTTTCGGAAACTTGGACCTCTTTTTTAACTTACAGTCCTCAGGAGCATTTTTGCGACTCGTACTAGTATAAAACTTCTGGCCTGGTATCTGTTTAAAGTTAGCTTTTATGTACGTTTCGTCGTCCAACACGATGCATTTAAATTTTGTTAAGAAATTGTCGTATAACTTTCTTGCCCTTCGTTTGGCCGTCAAATTCTGCTGAGCATTGCGGTCAGGTGCAGCTTGAGCCTTGTACGACCTTAACCCAGCTCTTGTCTTTACTTTTTGTACATAAGATTGTGACATTTGTACCTTTTTAGCGACATCGCGAGACGAGATCTTCGGATTTGTGTTAAAAACCTGTAAAACTCTGGCTTCTTTTTTTTGTGTCTTACGCCTTGCTTTCCGCCAGTACCTGGCTTCCGTTCTACAGTCAACCGTTCCCGGAACTTTTTTAAAACAGAACAAACAGTGGATTGTGGATATTTCAATAACTTTGCTAGTGCTCCGTAGCTTAGAAGGGGATTTTCTGTGTGCTTGAGCAAAATCATTTCACGCTGCTGAAGTTCAAACGAATTCAAGTGAAAACGAATGTATGAAGTGATATGCTGTTATAATATTTTTGGTTCATCATACTATGGAGTTTATAAATATATTACTAAATAGTTTGTATAGTCGTAAATAAAAAAAATATAAGTACATATGTATGCCCACGTTTTGGCGTGTTCAACCTTTATACGCACGGCAGTAATCCGTAGTGCGCGCCTAGCCTCATTCTTGTTTTGTCAGTGAGGGTGGGAGAGGGGGCATTCTAATAATAATTGGGGTTACCCAATAATGATGGCCAATGGGATTATTTGCCGTAGTACTTTTTGCGTACCATGAAACCAATGAGAAATTATGAGAATAAGACGGTTTAACATTATAGTCCGTGTCATTTTAAGATGCAAATACGATGCTACGTGACGATAGTTTACCAACGAGGGCAATTTTTTTCGTCACGTAGTGACTTTGTATTAATAATTAAATAACAAGAATCTTCTCATCGTTCTTTCTTAGTTAATAACAGTATAAACCGCGAAACCTTAGTGGGTAAAGCCCAACTGGAAATTTTTGCTTATGGGCATAATAGGAAGCCTTCGCGGTATGACGTGTGCCATACCGAAACATCGAATTTGCTGCCTAAAACAAAGCGAACAAGACTAGATACAGCATTTCAGGACAATCCTTTTTACAAGCTTTCTATTAACTTGCAATGTATGTACAGTCGCCATCACATACATCGGAGCACACCTCTATTTTCAAGGCATTAGGGTGCATGTGCCGATATTTTTGAACCTATGTATGTGATGGCGACTGTACCTAACTATGTATCTATGTTACTATGTTTGTTCGGGCGGAATCTTCCAACTCATATTCGAAGCAAATATCTTCAACCGATTGAGCTGAAATATTGCGTAAATAAGGTAATGTTTGGATGACAATTCAATATTATGGTACCATCGAATTGATCTGATGATGGAGACAGAAGGTGGCCATGGGAATTCAGTACTTTACCGACGTAACCCCGTTGAGTTGAGGCTCGTTAGAATCCTCTTAAGTCTCTCTAGTTAGTCTAGTTGATGAAGATGACGGTATACAGAAAAGTACAGTCGACAATAAAAGCTTGTACCAAAAAGGAATTTTTTGACAGAAACGTATTACCTACTAGAGTTCACAAAGATCGTCTTCTAACGTTTGCTTAAGTTCACTGATATTTGCAAAGATTAGAGACAGCACCCTAGCCCAAATTTTAATCCAATTCAAATCTAATTTCACTATCATCGTACACAAATTGGTTATGCGCTAATAGAAGAGACACATGCACCAGAAGATAAGCAGATCATCTCAATACGTCAAATGCATTCAGTATGTTGCCAATACCGACATTACCGAAAATTTAAAATTCTACGAGACATTTTGCGTCAGAGGCCTTTCAGGTTCTCAATTTCCTTCATTACATTCGAATCCCAATATTCCCAGTTGTATTTCAACGTGTTTCGTTTGCTCATGTACCTACATACATGCCGAGCTAATATGTCAGAAGTGTCAGAACGAGCGCATTGATTGAGATGCCAAAGTGATGAACCAAATTGAGTTAGATAGTCACTTTTTTGTGAGATAGTCACTTGCCATACTCCGCAACGTTATGGCAACAATAATTTCGGTAAAATACCAACCATACCTTCCTACCTACCTATTTATAAGAGCTACCTTGTCACTGGCAGGAAACGGTAGAAAATTTGTACAAATTAATCTACCCGATAATTTGCCAATCAATAAAAAAGACCACGTTTAGAATTTCATAAATAAAACCGGAGTCATCACAAATTAACAATTCTTTCTACGTTGATATGCTGTAATAAATGTTTGCCCAATCTATAGGTGGGGATTCTAAACAGTTTACATTTCAAACTTGTTCAAAAATTAAGTTTTAGTAACAGATAACACACGGAACAGAATAAAAGTTTCATTGCAATAAACACCTTTGTTTACTGTTCCTTAACATTATAACTTAGCAACTGGTATACCTAATATGTATCGTCACTGCATACCGTTAAGACGGTAAATCATCGTCCGTGATTCAACTTAATTTATTAAGACAAGTCAAATAAGCCTTTATTTACAAACAGAACTTGGAAGAAACATAAGTATTACCGTGTTAAAATTCACCATTCGGTCTTAATAACACAGTTTAATCGGATTCCATTAAACGTACATATCATGAAACGGACTATTTTAAGACGGCAATAATACTGTATACTTCAAATATGATCCAAGTAAACACTCAAATAAGTCCTACATTAAAACTCGGAATTCGGCGAAATTCATATTTAAACAACCTGCAAATCCAAACAATCTTACGCTCAATTATGGAAAACCCATTGAAAAACAAACGTTCCGGTAGGAGTCACAATTTTCAGCCCAAGAACCCGCCATGCCATACCGTAAAATACATATTAACACTATTTTTGTATCATTATTTGTAAACGCAACACCACTAATCACAATAGACCTTTATTTTTATGTAAATCAATCACGCACTTTAGAATCGAATCGAATTCGAATATAGAACGCGGCATACAAATTTTGAATGTTTTTTTTATAATGTCTAAAAAGACGCGGGTTTATTCGGTAGCGTCACGACGCCCACCGTGCACAGTGGCGCCGTGCGCGGCACTGACTGAAAACCCACGGGCTTTCGCTACAGGAACGTTCCACATGGAGGTACAAACTTATTGCTTCGTATCGCTACACCCTTATTACTTGTTAGAAGGGTTGATTTTAGTTTGCTGCTCACTTCTTTTACAGAAACGTACCGTTCGGATTTACAAAGTTACAGTTTCGCTTTCCCCAAGCCTTATCATTTACGGTTTAGAGTTCGTTTTTGTTCGTTTAAAGGTATGTGGGTCATCGTAAATAGCTGCCTATAGATTGATGTCCCTTTTGTTCGGGCAGTTCGAGTGGATTCCTTCATTAGGTTTTGATCGGCTCTGGTAATTACTAGTAACTGTTGCTATTGACGTATATTTGGAGGTTTAATGACAATAATGTCGTTGGTAATATACGAGTATGACATTACAACATACCATCATATGTTTTCTCTATCGTTTCGTCTATCGGTACTAGATTATGTTTGTTAGTTTAATGTGTTTCTCGCGGCGCCAGAGCAGTTCTGATTTCCTGCATTTATTCCGACTGATTTGAGAGTGTTATATATCACTGTCTATGTCTATATTAGTTGAAAACCCAGCATGTCGGAAATAAATCCACGGGCGACGTTTTGGTCTCAATCGGTTCTATTCGGTACATCTTCTTACTAGCATTTTATTAACAATACTTGTATTTTATAACTGTGTGCCTTAGGTATGTATGAATCAGTGTAATTAAATCTTGTAATGATGTTCCTCTTTCATTAGTCGATCTTTGGAAGGATGTATTGTATACAGATAATACAATAATTTATATTATACAATAAAAGTCGAACTCTTCAATAAGCTAATAGACATTGCACCGATTACGAGATCAGTTTCAGTTAGCGACCACCTACAAAGTAAAATTCCGTGAATTCATAAGAGATTAAGATAAATAATATTTCTACCTACTTAAGTACCATACAATTGTACTGAGCACACTTTTTATTCTTTATTTAATAGGTTTCGGTTCTCTAACTCACGTGTGAACACTAAACGCAGTGGTTGCTAACCGGTGCAACGGCCCTAGTAAGGCTAGTTTTTTTTTCATAAAAGCTTATTTACAAAATAATCGCATTTCATGTCGCGCGAAAAAAATTGAAATAGACCTTCTTGTTTCGATCGAAACGGCCGAGTTAAAGACATATGTGATGCCACAAGACTACAGATAACTATACTTGCACGGCTATTACAGTAATACGTCTAGCACAACTTGCTGCTAAGTCGTGTCGCGCGCGACTCAACAACTCCTGTCTCACTCGTATTGTGCAAATTAGAAAGAGGCGGGTGGATTCTCTCGACTCGCGTCGCGCTTGTTGTGTTACTTGTGCTAGCCCCGCAGGACGGCTCGCGAGCTGTGTCGCGGCGACATAGACTATCGCGTCTCTTTCTAAGCGTTCTAATTAGAAAGAGATGGGTTCGGAAAGGACGGACACAGCTCGCGGGCCAACCTGTGAGGGCTGTAGCGGCAAGATGTGTGCTTGTGAAGTGTTCGATGTGGACTTTAAGGTATCAGGAAGGTAACTACGTCACGTCACTTACATTCGATGAAAATCACGACAAACATACGCCAGCGCGCTACGGGCGCTTTGCAGTTTAACACATTCAGTGCCAGCAATCCGACTACCGCTCTACGCTCGTGGTCGATCCCGTGGTTTTCCTCGTATGTAGCGGAAAGCGATGAAAGCATAGGCGTTTGCTAGGCGGGTTCCTGGCAGTGAAGGTGTTAAGCTGCTACAGACTACGGCATAGCGCTACGTGCGTATCGTGGTTAAAATACACCGATGTCAGACTCCCTAAACTCTTAATATTTTTATCTATCCAAATATCATAAACCCTCCATGATGCGTTCAAGAACCGCACATTATGACCACCATAAAAACAAACTGTTTCGTTAGAACAAATTTCTTATCTGTGAAAATGTTATTATTGCTAAATAATAACATCAATTTCGATAATACTATTTCATTCAAAATTCGAACATCTCTGAAAACAAAGAAATTTGATTTGACCTCTATTCTAATATCAGTCGAGATGACGTTTAGTTCGAAATTAATTGTAAGTTTGCATACAAATTTGACAAGTGTCGCATGTAAGTAAGATATCGAATGATATGATAGTTGGAGCCCGACTCTAGTTTGTCTCTGAATTAAAAAAAAAACTATGACAGCTGCCAGAAAACAACGCCGCAATGCCGGTCATACTATGCGGCTCCTGAATGCATCATAGAGGCTTATGATACGTGGATAGATACATTAGTGTATGTAACTGTACATTTTTTTTTTTTTTTATTTATTCTCAAAAAAAACAACAATGGCAAGTACATTACTTTCTGCTTCGCCAAACTGAGGACAGTTTGTCGGCGAATGTGCGCTCCCTTCCAAAAGTCAAACATTGTTGTGTTTACCTACTTACTAAATTACCTACTTAATTTACTAACACTAAACTTAGTGTACCATCGACGACACACTCAGCCGACCATTTGAGAACCTTATTACAACAGCATAAAGTTCACCAATGGTCCGCCGAGTGCGTCGTCGTTAGTGCGTTACACTCGTGTGATGTTATTATGAAACGAGCCGAAGACGGCTCGTTTCATAAACCCACACTCGTGTTTAATGCCCTTCATTATGTACAGTCACATAAAGTACTAATCTGACTCTCTCATGCTACACATAGAGTCAAGTCCGATATTTTATCTTGCCGGGACACAGGTCGCGGGCGTCTTGTGATAGCCGTGCTGAATAGTGCTGATAGATTATTATATTTCAGTTTATTTAATTCATTAACAATTTACATTGTTTTTTAATATAACATAATAATTAGTAAAACATAATTATAAACTAAGTCAAAAATTAAATTACAATAAATGGTCAAACAATAAGAACAAAATAAGAACGAATAAGAATATTTGGACAGTGTTATGAAATAAGCGATCAAACGACAGCGCTTAAGAGTTCGCAGTAAGCTCGATTCTCCATACAAACGTAGTTACGCTCTCATTTTAAAACTACGTGTTGGATTGTAACGAAACTTTGCAAATACAATGAAATAAGGTATATCTATGTCTGAAATTAGTTTATATGGCTTCAGATACCATAGGGAAAAAAATACAGCGAATTTAAATTTTTCATACAAAACTAGTTTTTGCTGCATTTCATTTGTTTTATAAAGTGGAGCCATATAAACTAATTTCAGCCTTAGATGTACCTCATGTCATTGTATATGCAAAGTTTCGTTACAATCCAACACGTAGTCTTAAAATGAGAGCGTAACTCCGTTTGTATGGGAAGGTGTAATTCGGCCTAGCTTACTGCGGCCTCTTAAGATGGCGCTTAGTTCGCTATTCCATAACACTGTCCAATTGTCAAAAATCATTTATGTCATAGCAGCATTTTTCTAATAAATATGTTTTAGCGGTGATGATAAACTTCAGCATTCACATGTTATAAATAAATAACAAATATAAAGGCACAATCTTACACAAAATCGACCTAGTCCCATAGTAAGTTCAATAAGGCTTATGTTATGGGTACTAGACGACGATACATATAAATACGTAAATACATAGAAAACATCCAAGATTCAGAAACAAACATGCTCATCACACAAATATTTGCCCTTACCGGGATTCGAACCCAGGACCTTCAGCTTCGTAGGCAGCGTCACTACCCACTAGGCTAACCGGTCGTCAAATCGGTCGGTCGGTGGTAATATATCATAACAACAAGCATTCGTCGTTTAAAACGTCGCTAAACAACGAACACAGCCAAGCATAGAGCCAAATATTGCTACAAACATTTTAATGATCATTCAAGCGGACGCTCTATTAAATGCTTTCCGGGAGGTGAGGGCGGAGAGGGACGTCGCACTGTGGGCTGAGAATCGGCTCTCCATAGAAATAGACAATTTAAAATTTAATGATCCTTTTTTTCGGGAAATGGCTTCTTCTAGTCATTATCATACCTACCACAACATGATTTTGAGATAGTATAGCCCACTAAATAAAGCCTTATAATTTAAAAAAAAAAACTGTACGTCAAAAAATCAGAAATAATTAGTATTATAACCGTCCGCGAGGATATTACGGTTTTCGTTTTACTTTCAGAGAAAATCCGATTTTTCACATACGCTCCATAAAATTTTTTTTTGAAAAAATTATATGGCTTTATTTAGTGGGCAAAAATATCTCAAAATCATGTTGTGGTATGATAATGACTAAAAGAAGCCAATTCCTGAAAAAAAATGTATCCTTCAATTTAAAATTTTTTTTCAGCCCACAGTGCGGCGGCGGAGCAATAACAAAATTGCTCGGCTCGGCAAAGTTCTAAGCAAATTTACTGTCATTGCACTCGAATGCTCGCTAGAACGCTTGACTTGAACGCTTGAAGTTCGCTTTTTGAATTTGTAACTTGTTTACTGTGCAATAAAGTTTAAGTAAATAAATACTTAATAACGCTCTCTAGAATGTTCGCTAAAACGCTCCTGTTTATTTTGTGAGCTTTTACCTGTTAACACATTCGCTAGAATGCTCAAATCTATCAGCACCTTAATAACAGTGGTTAATTGTTCAAATTTGGGTGCTAGGATAACGCAAGGACTAAATGAAAAGGTCTGAAGTAAAATAAATAATACGTGACTACAGCAGGGTTAACCGGTTTCCGTGGATTAACCCTTAATGCAAAAAGCTTCCACCACAATACAAGTATTTCCTAAGGTATATTTACTCAAATGGTCGATGTAGCTCGGAAGTCAGCGAAGTTGAAGTGGGACTGGGCTGAAAATGCCTGCCGCATGCCGAATATAAAAAAAAAAATTGTTTTATTTTCAGATCTGATTGTGATTAAATTACATGGGTTACGTTTAATGAACTGTAGCCCAAGGTCGCCACTGAATGGCAGCCCAACAGCTCAAAATGGAGATGAGGCAGACCTCGTCAGAATGGCGTGACGCGCTAGACTCCTTTTTAAAAGGATGGCCAGAGACTGCTCGGAATCGGGAGCATTGGAAAAGGTGGGGGGAGGCCTTTGCCCAGCAGTGGGACACTACAGGCTCATAATAATAATATTTACTCATCCTCCTAGCGTTTTTCCCAGTTGTAACTTAAAGGCCGGTGTCGGCGTAGGCACTAGTTTTACAAAAGCGGTGGCCTTCCAATCTCGTAGGAAAACATAATCTACTGATAAATACCTATCAAATGACTTTTAAACCGTACGAGCCCGGGTTTGAACCTGCAGATTGAAAGTTGCCTTACCTCGGCTACAGTGGTTTTATTTACTTAGGGCATACTGAAAGTTTCTGGATTTTCGTAAATTAAATCAATTATTATATAAATAATACATATATTGTTTTTCAAAGTATACACCCCCACTATTTACACCTTTTTGCATTCGTTCGAACCATTGTGTGAAGCAGGAGGCCCAGTCTTTTGAAGACACCTCTTCAATGGCTTTTTGTAACACCTCCACCGCCGCTTCCGGGTTGTAAACCACTAAGTTTCTCTTTATTTTTTGGAAATAAAAAGAAATCACAAGGAGCGAGGTCGGGGCTGAGGGCGGATGCGTCATCAGTTCCTCATTTGAGGCCTTCAAATACGCATTCTTTATCTACATCTGTAATCTAGTCAGGTTTGGCTCTAAAAATAATTAAAAAGCAATACGGAAAATAATTACGTCTGAGCCCAGCAACAGACATTCATTTAGAGGAATATGTTTATTAATAGATAATCCACGAATAATTTTACTCAATTAATTTTTTGCCCGACGACGGCAGAGCCGAACGGAAGGGATATGTTTGTAAGTATATCGTTGTCTAAAAATATTTATGAACAAGTTTATTCATCCTCTTAGCGTTATTCCCGGTTATTGTGCCCTAAAGGAGCCCAGAGTCCGCTTGAACAAGATTATTATTATAAAAAAAAATTATATTAAATCAGATCAAGATGCAGATTATAATTAATAAAATAATGGATTACAAAAAAATTATTTAAATACTAGCTTTTGCCCGCGACTTCGTCCGCGTAGAACTCGTTTATATCGTAGCTCGATACAAACTTTCACCCTCCATTTCCCTTTTAGGGGTAGATTTCCGATATAAAAACTATCATATGTCCTTACCCGAGACTCAAACTATCTTTATCATTATTATCATTTATCATCATCATCATATCAGCCGAAAGACGTCCACTTCTGGACATAGGCCTCCCCCAAAGAGTTCCAAAGTGACCAATCCTGCGCCACCGGCATCCAGCGGATTCTTGCGACCTTTACCAGGTCATCAGTCTACCTTGTGCCTACCAACGCCGCGCCTACTAACTACCTCTATACAAAGTTTTATCTAAATGGGTTGTATAGTAGCTTCATACAAATATTCAACCCCCATTTCACCCCCTTAAGATATCATTTCCGGGATAAAAACTATCCTATGTCCTTTTCCGGAACTCAAACTATCTGTTAACCAAATTTATTCTAAATCGGTCACTCACATCCAAATTTTCACCCCTTAGGGGAGGATTTTCGGAATAAAACTATCCTTTGTCCTTCCCCAGGACTCCCAACTATCGCTATACTAAATGTTCACCCCCATTTCACCCCCTTAGGGAATGATATCCGGAATAAAACTATCAGATGTCCTTTCCCAGGACTCAAATTATCTCTTAACCAGATTTCAACTAAATAAGTTCCATAAACTATGCATTATCCTTTTTCGGAACCCCAAACTATCTCTATACCAAATTTCATCCAAATAGGGTACATCCAAATTTTCACCCCCTATTTTATGCCCTTGGAGGATTTTTTTCGGGACAAAAGCTATTCGTTGTTCTTCTACGCGAGTAAAACTATCTCTATAGGCACCAAATTTCATCCTAATCCAAATTTAAACCACCATTTCACTCCCTTAGAGGATGATTTCCGGAATTAAAACTACGCTTTGTCCTTGCCCAGGACTCAAACCATCTCTATACCAAATTCCATCGAAATGGTTTCCATCCAAATTTTCACCCCCCAATTCCCAGCACTCAAACTATCTCTTAACTGTTAACTTAAGTTTTATAAGTTTTTATTGTTACTAACATGATATGGACTAAGTCTGAAATAAATAATTTGAATTAAATTAAATTAACCAAATTTCATCTAAAAAGGTCACATCACATCCAAATTTTCATCCCTTAAGGGGGTGATTTTCGGGATAAAACTATCCTATGTGCTTCCCCAGAACTCCAACTCGCTATACCGTAAATGAGTTCCATCCAAATTTTCATCCCCCATTTCACCCCCTTAGGAGATGATTTCTGGACTAAAAATTATTTTAGGTCCTTCCCCAGGACTAACTATCTCCATACCAAATTTCATCTAAATGGGTTCTATCCAAATTTTCACTCCTCATTTCACCCCCTCAGGAGATGATTTTTCTGGATAAAAACTATGCATTGTCCTTCCCTGGGACTCCTTCTATCTCTTTACCAAATTGTAACTGAATGGGATTTATCCACATTTTCACCCCTATTTCATCCCCTTAGGGGATGATTTTCGGGATTCAAAGTATCCGTTGTCATTCTCCGGGACTCAAACTATCTCTATACCAAATTTGATCTAATCGGAGTCCATCCAAAATTTCACCCCTCACTACACCCCCTTATGGGCAGATTTCCGGGATAAAAACTATCCAATGTCCTTTCCCAGAACTTAAACTAACTCTAAACCAAATTTTATCAAAATGGGTTACATCCAAATTTTCACCCTACCGTTTTACCCTCTAAGGGGAAGATTTCCGGGATAAAGCCTATCCTTTGACCTTCCCCGGGACTCGAACTATTTATATACCAAATTTCATCCAAATCGGTGCAGCGGTTTTAGTAGCTCCATACAAACTTCCACCCCCCATTTCATCCCCTCAGGGATTTATTTCCGGGATAAAAACTACCCTATGTCCTTCCCCAGGACTCAAACTATCTATATACCAAATTTCATCTAAATCGGTTAAGCCGTTTTTACGTGATGCGCGGTCACATAAACAGACAAACAGATAAACAGAAAAACAGATAAACAGATAAACAGACAAACAGATAAACAGACAAACAGATAAACAGACAAACAGATAAACAGACAAACAGACAAAAATTCTAAAAACTGTTGGAACGTGTTCTGTTATCGATTTTAAGTATCCCTAGCCAATTTTTTTTCGAATTACTTCCATGTACAGACTTTCGACCCTCTTCAGCTTTATTATATGTATAGATAAATAGATAGAAGATAATGAAACTCCCATTTTTGAATGGGAGTTTCATTAGGGACTCCCATTCAAATATCTCAAAAAATTATGAAGCTACATCCGTTTTAATGTCGCTTGTCAGAGTGAGAAAACGATGAGGGACTGTGACGTCAATATACTCGAGCGTCATAGTAAAAAAACAATCGTTTCATATGAAGGTGCGTTTTGCGGAAAAGGGACAGAACATACCCCCTCTTAAAACTTTGGACTCTTATAACTTAATCATTACCTATATAACCTCTTGCTTTGTTTTTTTCTCCATTTGACTATATGTATTTTAAATTCTTTTTCGAGAAAATACATTATGATTATTTACCATATTTTCGATTCCTGAGCTATAACCACGAACTTCGGAATTCGAAAATATTCGGGTATCTCTATCTCTATCGCACTAACCATACTCGAGTGACAGGGATGCAAATATATGAACATTGAGTATCGGTTTTCGTGGTAGCCCCGCAGGTACTTTGGCTGAATGCGCCGAGCGCGTGCCATTGTCATTCAAAAAAAACAAATTCGTGTTAATTATATTGTTCAAATTTGTTGATTTAATTTATTGAAATTACGACATAAAACGACATTTGCGCATATAAGTTCTCATATCAGAATCGAATATTTTTTTGTGGTTTATATTTTAACATTTGTCTCGTAAAGGTCTATCGTAGACGGGATTTAAATTATTAATAAGTGAAAGGCAAAGCAATTCCGCCATTTTGACGAAAATTTGACGGTTCTTATAGCTGACAGTTGGAGCAGCGTTTGATTTCAATAAAAATAAATGAAAAATTAAATAAAGTCGTATATTTCGGAAAATTAATTAACTGTCGCAGTCGGATAAAAACTATCCTAAGTTGCAGCTAGAATAATAATGTACCTATATAAAATGTTTCATATTTTTCCGTTCATGGGATGCTGAGAACATTCGAACCGCGCAAAGCTTAGTTTCAAACTGGCTGATTCTTTTTTTAATTTAGAGATTTATTATAAGTGGAGATTAAATTAAAAGGGAAGCTACGGTAGCCTAGTGGTTCAGGCATGCGGCTGACAAGCGGCGGTCGTGGGTTCGAATCCCGGCTCGTACCAATGAGTTTTTCGGAACTTATGTACGGAATATTTACCGTTAGCTTTGCGGTGAAGGAAAACATCGTGAGGAAACCGGTCTAATACCAATAAGGTCTAGTTTTTCCCTCTGGGTTGGAAGGTCAGATGGCAGTCGCTTTCGTAAAACTAGTGCCTATGCCAAATCTTGGGATTAGGTGTCAAAGCGGACCCCGGGCTCATTTAGGGGCACAAGCGGGAATAACGCTAGGAGGATGATGATGATTAAATTAAAAGTGGATTTAAATGTAATTTAATTTATCAAAATGATCAAAAATTCAAATATGTAGGTACATATTGCCCGTCACTTTCATTTATAGATTGAAATATTTAAGTCGTACCTAACAAAATAGAGGTACCTACTGGAAAGTGTTTCTAGAAAGACAAATTAGAGCTTGAGATTAAGCATTTCATTTATATTGAAAAGACTGGCATTTTACTAACTAGGTGCTAATGTAGCGTTGCAGCTTTTTACCTTAAAAATAAGCTGTTCCTATATTATTTATTAACCGACTTCAAAAAAGGAGGAGGTTATATGTATGTAATTTTTTTTTAATGTATGATCGCCGATTTCTCCGTCAATTGTGGACCGATTTCCAAAATTATTTTTTTATTCGAAAGAATATACTCCCATTATCACCAAGTCAGGATCTGGTGATGGGATCCCAGGGAAATTGAGGGCAACCCTCAAATTTTACAGGCACGCGTGTAGTGATTTTGGTATTTTCTATTATAACTCGTGTTTTAACCCTCGGAAATCAATTCAATTTTGGTTAAGTGGAACTGATGATGAAGACCACAGATGACTTATGGAACTCCTCAAAGATGTAATGTATGTTCTCCGATTTCTCCGTCAATTGTGGACTGATTTCCAAAATTCTTTTTTTATTCGAAAGAGTATACGCCTGAGGTGGTCACATTGTCACCAAGTCAGGATCTGATGATGGGATCCCAGGGAAATTGAGGGCAACCCTCAAATTTTAAAGTGAAACTGATGATGAAGACCACATATGACTTATGGAACTCCTCAAAGATGTAAAGTACTTCAAAGTTTCTAACATGATTCCGTTGAAGTAGCAACTAATGAAGTGTTAATTCTGAGATCCTTGAGGAATCGACGGAAATCCTCAAATATTATCAGCCCACATAATTATAGCGACTTGGGTTTTTTCTGTGATAATGATAATCAAGGTATTTGCTCTCGGAAAACAGTACACGTGGTAAATTGGAAAGGAAATGTGGAAATTTTCATGTACCTATGTGGCTTGGCGAAGTACCGAATTGAAGTCGGTTTAAACTTTGTTTTTTTTAAGTAAATTATTTAAACTTTTTTTCACACAACACAGAAATGTACAAATGGCGAGCGTAATGCCATTTTGTATGAAATCAATGTACTGCTTGTTATGAGAATGCTGTAAAGCCTTAATCTTTGAATACCCTGTCTAATACCGGTATTCATTATTAAGGTAAATAAGGCTCAGACCGAATTTAGTTCCTTATCCATTTCTGGATTTTACAAATAATCTCTTTCACGAGATCTACTTTAAATACAGCGAGATCACTCGATTAATGTTTTAAAGCTCTTTGTTGACTAAAGGTAGGGATTTTACTGTATGCCATTAGCCCATCACAAATCATTGTACCTACTGACAACGTCAAAGAAGTGCTTACACTTTTACACCTTATTTATATAAGCATGTACTTATACATTTCTTTGACGTTGCACGTAAACATGGAACGAATATTTTTTCTAGAACGAATTCTTTACTCTTTGTACTAGGCACAAACAAAACAAACGGAAGACAAAACCATTGTCTTTCATTGTTAAGTGTAACCGCTAATTGTTAACGTTTTACTCAGTATGCTGCTGCAACTACTAATAAAAAGTTGATAATACTGATATATGTATGTACCTTTCGTTTTAATTTGATCCTTGCTTCTTTAACAATAGAGCCCCTATTCGAATAAAGTATTTATTAAACATGCCTTTTCATTTTGAAGCGTCGTGGCACGCGGCTAAATAATGGGCTTTGTTGGACAGAGTGTTGGCCACATTTATTATACAGACCTGCAATATTGAGTATCATCCCTGGAATTGCAAGCGCCCATAGGCTACAGTTCTTTGCCACTTTCCATCAGGGGTGTCGTACGCTTGTTTGCCACCAAGACGGTATTTAAAGACATGGTATACAGTACAGTCGTAGCGCAAAAAGGTTCATCATTTTTGGACCATAATGGCTTTGAAATAAAGGGAAGTGTCGAGCCTTTTCGCTCGTCCACTACACATAATGTTTATCAATATGCTGCTTGGTAAGTAAACACAAAAAAG
This sequence comes from Epinotia brunnichana, assembly GCA_963854355.1. Taxonomy (NCBI): domain Eukaryota; kingdom Metazoa; phylum Arthropoda; class Insecta; order Lepidoptera; family Tortricidae; genus Epinotia; species Epinotia brunnichana. The sequence goes on along the minus strand of OY977936.1, from coordinate 18,353,836 downwards.
AATTCTGCGAAAAATATAATCTTTTTTTGTTTTTTGTCGCTGGTTAAGCTAGCACGTTGTGTCATTTCCCATACATGTCACCTAACCTAGCTAAGAAGAGTCCAGGAAGAACCTCCGCCAGGGTTTGTCCATATATTACGTCTTTTTTTTGACACGTATGAGAATGAGAAAACGTTTATTACCTATTAGGGTTTACATCCTTTAGTTACCACAGGATTGTGTCAGCTAACTTATGTCTAAAAGATCTGTGTAAGCTGCAGGTGTTATGTCACATTTGTGTTTTGTTAAGGATGTTAGTGTTGCTTGTGTTTCGTATGTTACATTTATTTAATTCTAAGGGTACGTGACTTGACCCCCCCCGACATCATACTAGCGTCATAATCGAATGGTATCCTCCCTTAGTCCCCATAAATAAAATGACGTCATTTCGCTTTCTACTACGAGTTTGCTTACTTTTACAATTAAAACCAATTTAATGATGTATTTCTCTTTTATTTATTGGAAAAAGAACTGCTCACAAAACCGGTTAAGTAACATCATTTTATTTGACAAATTAATATTATATATAATATTATTAAAGTAATTATTAGAAAACACGAAAATCATTATTTTTACGCACTTTTTTAGGATGCTAAGTCATGCTACCGTTATCCAATGGTCCGACCCCCCCCCCCCCCCCCCCCCCAGATTTTGTAATGTCGTAATACATGGACAAGCCCTAGGCCCGACTTTATTCGGACTGACTCTACCCGACTCTATACGAATAGGGACTTACATAATTGTGGGCCCCCGTACGGATACCGGCAAGGGCGGCAAGTGACTGGAAAATTATTTGAAAATGATGAAGGACTATGTACTTACGTAATTTACCTACGAACCGTGCAAATGAAATAAAAACTCGTAAAAACTTAATTTTCCAAAGAACCCTGAAACACAATAAACTCGACCTCGCAACCTTCCTAACTAACTGTATATTTTACGTAAGCATTGAGCAACGAAATATATAATGTGATACAGTTCAGATCAGACAGTTCGTGACCAAGTTAATATTAACCTAAAGTACTAGACCTAAATGTAGGGCTTCCCAAACTGGGCTTCTTGAGTCACGAAGTCTGATACCCTTAAAACACAAGGTTGTGAAGTTATACGGATAACTTCACAACCTGCCCCGATCTCGACTCACCTAATTTGCTTGCTAGTATATGTTGAACCCGAGTTTGGTTACAACTACTCGCAATCGGAGGTCAAACACACACACTACACTTGTTAGGCCAGTTATCGGTAAGTATTGTAAATACTAACACTGTGCGTACAGTCAGTAAAAAAAACGCTTTGACATGGAAGTTTTCACACCTGCTACTTATTCGGAAAAGAATCATTGTTGCCCTCAAATAAGGGATTAAAGTTGTACTTTTTTCCCTGTTTTTGCTATTCAGAAAAGAGCTATTATTGAATGAGGGATTTTAATTTTTCTCATAGAAGGTGTGAAAAGCATTAGGTATGTGCCGTGCCATTCGGTAGCAAAATAATTTCCATCTTAGGCGTAAGCTCTTGAATCAATCGTTAGGCTCAAGATTCTACAATAGAATCCCTCGCTACGCTCAGGATTCTATTGTAGAATCTTTCGCTTCATTCAGAATTAAATCGCCCTCGCCGTAAATATATCACTTTGCTCCCTTGAGAATTGTATGCGCGACCCCCCCTGATCGCATTTCTCTGCGGCTGACTAGGTATATAGGTCCGAAACTGTAAAGTAGCAAAAAATACACCTCATAGTCAGAGCACACAAAGTCGTTTTTGATTGCGTTAATTCGTTTATCTACGCGCATGTCATTAGTGCTCTAAAATGAGTTCAGAAACCGTAGGAAATGACCAGCACTATTAAATACAACCAATTATTTTACTATGAGAACTTTTTTGTCTGTAAATATCTCTAGGTACGTTAATGTTATTACAGTATCGATTTTTGTAAGGTTATGAGTTTAAATTTGGAACAGCTGTCAAAACTCAAGTGAGTCTCAATTTTAGTATCCATAGATATAAAAACAGTTATCGATACGAAACGTCAATTCATTATGTAACCGCATGAGGCATGACATGTGATCTCGAGTGACATGAGAATAGGGACTTCATTCGTTTCTCTATGTTTTTTTTTAAAACACTCGTCTTGACGGAGAATCGAAATGCCGCCATTACTGTTGTCATCAATGCAGGTAATTTCCTTACGGCTTCTGAACCCATCTTAGAGTTCTAATGATATGTGTGTAGATAAAGTAGTGTATGCAACTGTACATAATTAGGTCTTAAAACACTCTTGTGATCCTCTATTATGAAATTCGCTGACGCTTGTTTCATAAAACCACACTAGGCCTCGCACTATGACTGTATAAAGCGGCAATGACACTTCGTCGTTCACCTAATGCGGTCGCCAATTCATTTTAAACTACGTAGGCCAACGAACATCATCTTTACACTAGTCTGTCCGCCAATGTCAGTTTGTTGGCAGCTGTCGATCGCCGAATGCGGCTGACTAACGTGTTCTCTACACTTTTGCGGTCGCCGCATGCAGCATGCGGCGAATGACGAAGTGTAATTGCCGCTTCAGTTGCATATAAACTACTATAGACAGAATTACTCGTATATTCTTACAGTTTCGGATAGAGTAAACATACTACATAGGTATCTGAAACACCATGCCTATAGCAGAAAGATTGGAACAGATAGCGAACGGAAACATTAAAAGATATTTCGGAAAAATATACAGCAGCGCTATGCAGATCTTCTTATAGTGTAGGTAATTGAAATAGAAAACTTCTAAATTATGGTAGCCAACTACCACCGGTCCTAACCCTAGCTAATCCGGATACGGTTTCTGAGAATACATCAGTTTAAAATGTAGCCAATGATTTATTTTGTTCCATTGTTGGTAATCATTGAACGAACTGAGCGAAGCGAACAGAGTTCTCAGTTTGAGCTTGGCCTAAAATTCTTTCTTATGTCTGATATCTCGCTGTCCCGCGGGCTGTCGGTCCGGCTGTTTTCTTATAAAGGTATTAGCATTTCTCTACCGATTCTCGTGAAGTTTGGTGAGCAGGTTCGATCATTATATATTATAGTTTTTTTGGTCGATTAAGATTTTGTTTTTTTTTTAAACATACTCCTTTGTTCTACGTATCACAGAGCCACTAGTTATATATATATTAAATAGGTTTTTATCTATGTTTTGGAGCCAGTAATTAATCGATCGTATAAAATTATAGTGTTTGTAACATTTGTTCTAGTTCACGTAATTATGAATATGCAAAGCCATACGCCGCGGAGCGACGGACTAGGCCGTTATAAATAGACCTTTATTGAACGGGAGCCGATAGGGTATGGACTCATTGTCTGCACGACTCAATCAGGGCTTTTATTCTTTACGCACGCATGCGTCGCACCTCACCCGTCACGTCTAACGAAACTAGACCTCTAACTAAGCGTTAGTTACTACGAATCGCGTCGTCAAGATATATTTGTGGGTGGGCGTTGAGGTGAGCTTAAAACAATTTTTGATGATGGTTGGTATTGATAATAGTAGACGAATCCATGAATCTTTATTTAATTAAACTTAACTGCCCAATACTTAAAATAATACCATAAGGCATTCTCTACGTAGTAGGTATGAACTCACACATTATAGTAAGTAGCTCGGGGCTTGTCCATATAATTATTACGTCATCGTTTTTTATCGATTCTTGACCCCCCCCCCCCCCCCTTATCATTATCCTGTTAATTCCTTAAATGATGGAACCTCCCCGCCGAATAAAATGACTACCTACCGTCATCCAATGGTCAGACCCCCCTTATTTTGAAATGACGTAATTATGGGCAGCCCCTAGGCTACGGCGTCCTGTATGATGGGCCATGTTGGTCCATTGTGTTTCGCGGCCATAAAAACCGCCAAACTTCTATTTTTTTTAAGTATTTAAACGCGGTATGGCTCGTTGTGCCGCTTTCAATCATATCAGCCGAAAGACGTCCACTGCTGGACATAGGCCTCCCCCAAAGAGTGCCAAAATAACCGGTCCTGCGCCACCCGCATCCAGCGGAATCCCGCGACCTTTATTACCAGGTCATCAGTCCACCTTGTGGGGGGCCTACCAACGCCTCGCCTTCCGGTACTTACATTGAAAATAAATAAATAAATATTTGCGGACAATTTTACACAAATGAACCTAGTCCCAAACTAAGCAAAGCTTGTACTATGGGTGCTAGACAACGATATAATGTAGATACTTAAATAGAGAAATACATACTTACTTAAATATATAGAAAACATCCATGACTCAGGATCAAATATTCGTGCTCATCACACAAATAAATGCTCTTACCGGGATTCGAACCCAGGACCTCTTGCTTCGTAGGCAGGATCACTACCAACTCGGCTAAAGCGGTCGTCAAAACATAAAACAAAAATGTAAATGAGATTTCAACTTTAAATAAATAAAAAAAATCACATATTTGCTACTGTTTCGGATCCAAGTTGTGATTGTTTATAAATTACTCGGTACCTTTCAGGAAAATACACCTAAAATACTTTCATATTGAATTTACAAGTATATTTCACGCCTGTAGTTATATGTATACCTATAACCTACTCTAAACTCTTTCATAACTTTTGTGTGCCGGGGAAAATTTTCATGCGCCGCCACTCTACTTCTTTTTCGTTTATTCGCAGTGGCATGCCATATCCTGTTGTATGAATCAAAGTAGATTTCAATTTCCCCCAATCTTTACATTCAGAGAATCTCCCCTGCAAGGACATTAAGGGAGAATCTAACATGTGGATGCTTTTGTCTCCTTGAAGACATATTTTCCTGTTAAAGCAAGCAGTGTAAGGCTTGTGCAAAATTCATTAGGCTTTAGAGTAGGTACGTAGTTTTCGCTTAAAACGCACTAACGAATGTAGTAGTTACATTTTCCAAGATGGCGGCCATTCTACAATGTCCTAGGTTTAGGGATTTTTGCGAGACGAAAAACCTACTCGTACAACGAACATTCGTGCCAAATTTCATCATACTAATTATCAAACTCTCCGTGAGTTTGAGGTTTGGCAATGTCAATTGAATTATTGGCACCTTTGCACATTCGTAAAACTAGAGAGATTAAGACATGAACAGAATAGGTATACCTATCAGTGGCGGAGCGCCCATACAAGCCGATTCCCAACGGCTTGCCTAAAATTTCTCGCTATATATTAACAAACTCGTAAATCATCAAAAACAGCCCTTTTTATGCTCCGGGTTGTCCAGTGACAATTCTCACGCGTCGCCACTGATACCTATTACGTTTTCAAGGTTCCGTAGTCAACAAGGAACCCTTATAATTTCTCCATGTCCGTCTGTGCGTCTGCGGGTTTTGCTCAGTGACCCTTACTACTAGAAAGCTTTAATTCGGCATGGGTAAATAAATCAATCACGCAGACAAAGTGGTACAATAAAATGTTGTACTACTTTTTTTTAGGGTAAAAACATAATGTATTAGGGTATCGTTGGATAGCTTGTTCAAAAATTTTATGGCTTCTCAAAAAGCATTTTTCTATTCAGGGATCCGTTCGCGTGATATTGCGGGAGCCAAGTGTCCCCCCCCCCCCCCCAAAGTAGGTACAAACAATATGATTTTATTGTTGATGAAAATTTAAGACACGATCTCCTTAAAGTGTCCATTATTGGCGCCATCACGTTAATTGGGCACTACTGAATCATATCCAAGCCGCCATAAAATACTATAATTTCTGTTGTACTTACTTTACTATAACTTCTGTTATATAGTTATTTGCTTTACAAGGGTGCAAAGTTGTATTTCACCCGCGAGTGTTTCAATACACGAGAAGTAAAATACATTTGCACCCTTGTGTAACACAACACTTTTCACCTCACTGTAGCGAGGTAAGTTCAACATGCAAAACAACTTCATTTAATTGAAATATGCCTGATGAAGGCAACAAGCAATTCTGAAAAGTTTTATTGTATGGGAGCCCCCTTAAATATTTATTTTATTCTGTTTTTTAGTATTTGTTGCTATAGCGGCAACAGAAATACATCATCTGTGAAAATTTCAACTGTCTAACTATCACGGTTATGTAGGTACATGAGATACGCTCCAAGGTCAAATTACTTTGCCCACTTGGCCCACTAGTGGATAAAATGCGTTATTGGTCACTGGTTTTAAAGGATAAAAAACGGCTTTCTGAGGCAGTGAGGGGAAAATGAATTTATTTGAAAAAAATATGTTTGAGTCAGAGATATTCATCTTCAGTTTAAAAATCTGTCATTTTCCTTAAAATAAAAGTAATAAGTTTAGGCAACGTATCAATCTATGAACATGATGGACATGATGGCTGAAAAGTATTAAAACAAATACTTTCCTGAAAACCGCATCAAAATCGGTTCAGCCAAACGCGAGATAATCGCGGACAAACATACATACAAACGTACAGCTAGCTCAAACTGAGAACCTTCTTGTTTTTGAAGACGGTTAAAATATTAAGCAATGGCAGAAACCTGTGCAGCGACACTTTCATAAAATTGTATTGATTTTTAAAACGTGCTGATAATCATTATGCGTATTTTTTTTCAATTATGTTACTAAATTAATTATTTGATGACTATTATTGCTATCTGAAGACTTTTGAATACATTTTAAGCGTTCGTAGATACTTCAATATAACTGCATCAGAAAATTTAACAATGGTAGAAACCTATTATACAGGGTGGGCCCTGTAACACGAGCAAATATTCAAAAGGAGGCTTCCTTTGAGCATTTGCAGTAACCCCTTGTGTATCATTCACTTTCAAAATTTTTGGTTACGGAGAAATTTTGATCTAAAGTTATGACCTCCAAGTAATGTATCTTGGCACCTCGAGATCATATCACGGCAGTCAATGCAGATTTTGAGGTAACATCATGTAATTGGTCATAATAGTTTTTGCATTTTTGTGTTCAACAGATAGTTTTGTGATTTTTTAATTTTTTTTTAATTTTTTTTGTGTTTTTAAAATAAAAAGTTACTCATAGCACACCAGAAGAGTAAAAAAATACAAGTAAACTTATTTTAAAGAATTTTTTTTTTCAAAAAAAATATTTTTTTTTCGCATAAAACCACTTCGAAATAATTGTTCACAAGCTTAATAATCTACCGTTTAATTTTTTGCTCCAGTTACAGGGCCCACCCTGTATACCTACAGCCACACTGGCATAGGTACATTTGTGTCGTATCTATTTTTTAGGGTTCCGTACTCAAAGAGTAAAACGGGACCCTCTATTACTAAGACTCCGCTGTCCGTCCGTCCGTCAGTCCGTCCGTCCGTCTGTCTGTCACCAGGCTGTATTTCACTGATACCGTGGTAGCTCCAGCTAAAATTTTCACAGATGATGTATTTCTGTTGCCGCTATAACAACAAATACCTACTAAAAACACAGAATAAAATAGTTTTTTTTTAGATAATAAGTACGGAACCCTTCGTGCGCGAGTCTGACTCGCACTTGGCCGGTTTTATAATTATTAGTATGACATGGTGTATGTATATACCTAAATACATTTAATAATGTTATAATTAAAATTAGTTTTTCAATATAACCGCTTCAAAAACGAGTCCAGGAAACCAGGACCCCACACAAATCACGCAAACATTATTAAAATCTGTCAAGAGTACGCGCTCCAAATGGTCCAACAAACGCTTTTAAAATGTGTTTTACGGATTAGGTTGATCTAGAAAATTATTTAATTTAGCAATTTTGGGTCTCATTTCGTTTCCTCGTATACGAAATGAAAATTAGAGAGTTTAACTTGGGGAAAGCCACCCTTTTCAGCCTGGAACTATTGGCGCTCTCAGTTCGTTCGAGCGCCAAAATATCTCGTCGGAAATGGGTGGCTTTCAACCCTCGGTTAACAAAATCTACTATTATTTCAAAAAACTGAATCGACAATAGAATTCTGCATAGAACCAGCTAACAAAATTTCACGATAATTGGTTGAGATATGTGACCAGTAGAGGAGAACACCGGACAGACGCCGAACATACGAAATAGTTTTTGCCCAAGCTGAAACGGAGAACTTTGTTGGCTATTCGCTCACTCTTTCAATTAGTGCGGCTACTGATTACAAACTTTAAAGAACACTAAACTAAACGTGAATTTCACCTTTTTCCGATTAGGCTTCATTCTCACGCCATGTTGGGACTACGTTACGTTACGGGCTCTAATAAAAGCCCAATACCGCCCGCGCCATTTTGCAGTTTCGAACTTCTCAATGATTGGTTGGGCGTGAGGCGGAAATTATGCTCACGTTCCATTTCACCCGAGATCGTAATCATAATATCACAATAATCTATCTTTAGTCATATTTGGTAACTGAAATTCTTCGTTGTAGATAATTTTAAGGTTACAACAAAATGAGAATGTTTTTATTTATTTCGATAAAAAATAAAACGCCAAGTATTTTTTGCTGGCAATCGAACCAATGAGGTTTAATCTGTGTTGCGATTATTGCTAGATAGCTTGATCAAATAGTGTCGGTATTTGGATTGTTTTTTGATATGTCGTGATATCGCTGATTCGCTCAATAATGTACACCGTTTACCATTGTTGCCACCTTTTTTTTTATTGCGTATAATTACCCATTCGACCACTATCTCGCCCGATTGTAGGTAAGTGATGATGATGCTGAGAGTGAATACTGAATAGGCACAACTGCCTATTCAGTATTCACTCTCGTCTTGAAAATATCCAAGTTATAAGTAGCTGGAGAAATGGTATGCTGGAAGTGAGTTCCACTCTCTGTGTCTGTGTAATATACAAAATTGAGCCTAACTAGGTTAGGTTAGGTTAACCAATCTATCCTAATCTCTCATCATATTGGTACCTAACCTAGAATTCAATATTAACTCTTACAATTTATGCAACAGACACCTAACTATTTTGAACTGTTAACTGTTGCAAAAGTAAAACCATGTTTTTTTTTTTTTTTTTTTTAATTTATTGACCAATATAATCTGAGTAGTATGTATAGCGGACGAGGCACTAACTATAACTATAAAGTTAGATTCACACTGCAACAGAGTGAGACTCCAACTGGTGCGTTTGCTTTTTTTTTTCCGTTTGGCCTGCAGTGCGGCCAGTAACGGATACGTTACGGTACGTCCTCTCTGAGAGCCTTAAGGGCCTCTCAGAGGGAAGGTGGTGGTGCGTTTGCGTTGCGTTGCGTCGCGTTATATCGATTGCCGTCCTTGTCTAACGTATAGTAGATTAAAGGAAAGAAAGAAAGAAACAAAGACGGCAAAGCAAAGGACGGCAATCGAAATAACGCGACGCAACGCAACGCACCAGTGGAGCCTCACTCTCAGTTGAACAAAGTTGACTCTAGAGGCACGTCTGCACTAAATCAACTTTGTAAACCAGTGGGACAGCAAACACAAAAATACAAGGAATCATTTATTTTAATCCGCAAACAAGACGGTTTCGTGTAACGTGTAACGCTTAACTCTACTTTATTTTTTTCTTAATCACAATAAGAACCAATAATTCAACATTTATGTTATGTTATTTATGACACAAACAAATATTCCTGTCAACACATTGTCATGTTTTAAAATCGTGGTGAAAGTTATAGAATCAGAGCTCCGAATTCGAAAAAACCGGCCAAGTGCGAGTCGGACTCGCGCACGAAGGGTTAGTTAGTTAGTTATACTGGGCGTTTTCCGCAAGTCGACATCCATTGTGCCTATTTTGCGTGAAACGGCGGTGTGGCGCTACTCTAACCACCCCAGCTCGTCTAAAAAGTTGGTGAGTGCCTTGGTGTTGCTGACTGCGTCCCGTAGTGTGTTTGGAGAACCTAGGTGCTTAATTCTGTATACTTCTACCTCCTTGCAGTCCAGTAGTATATGTTTAGTCGTTTCTTCTGCCTCCATGCACGCTCTGCACATGGGGCTGTCTGTGATACCTAAGTTATAGAGGTGTTTGTTCAAGGTGTTGTGTCCTGTTATTATACCCACTATCTTGCGCAGTTGGTTTCTATGTGTCCTTAGTAGTGTGGTTGTGAGTTTGTGGTCGCGTTTCGACAGAATCTCTTTGGTCTGTCTGCATGTGTCTATCTCCTCCCAGTATCTTTGGTGTAGGTCTTTGGTGTGTTGGTCCAGTTGATGGTAAATGTAGCTTTGTGGCAGGGGCAAGATTGGCTCCGGTCCGTATGCCGTTGTTTCTGAGCCTTTCCTGGCCAGTTCATCCGCTGCATCGTTTCCTCTTGAGCCACTGTGCCCCTTGATCCATTGTATTGTAACTTTGTTTTTATCTGCGCACACCTCTGTGAGGTTTAGGTGACATTCGTATATCAAGCTAGATGTGATGTTATCACTGCTCAGTGCTTGTAGTACCGATTTACTGTCTGAGAGTATCCGTATGTTTGTGTTTTCGACTTGTCGTCTCTTTATGGCATTGCAGGCTTCAAGTATCCCTACGCATTCAGCCTGGAATACCGTGTTTTGTACACCCAGTGGTTTGGATATGTGTATGTTTAAATCCTCTGAGAACACACCACATCCTGTTCCCGTATTTGTTTTTGAACCATCTGTAAAGATTCTGAGGTCTGTTTGGTTTAACCCCTCTTTGGAGTCTTCTGTCAGTAATATTTCGTAGTCTTTCCCAAAGTCATAGGTAGGCTTGTGATCAGTTTGTTGTGGATCTTTGTGTGGGGTATGTCTAGTTTCGTCCATAGGTTGAGGCTTTTTAGGCGTATTGCCGTCGCAGCCGCCTCTTTTTGTATGTGCATTTGTAGCGGTAGTAGCCCTAGCATGACTTCTAGTGCTGCTGTTGGGGTTGTTCTCATGCAACCTGTAGCAGCGACACATGCTAGTCTTTGTTTTTCTGAATTTTGGTAATTGCACTCGTGGTTTGGGTGCGGGGCCACCATACAATGGCACCGTAGCTTATCATTGGTACTATCACCATTCCGTATAGCCACAGTATGATGTGGGGGGCCAGGCCCCATCTTTTCCCCACCATCCTTCTGCATTGCCAGAAGGCTACTGTTGCTTTGTTTAGTCTGCTGTCTAGGTGTTTGCTCCAGTTTAGTTTATCATCTAGTGTTATGCCTAGGTATTTTACCTCCTTCGAGAGTGTTAGTTTGGTACCGAATAGAGTTCTGTTATCTATAAAAACGAAGGGTTCTGTTATCTATAAAAACGGCAAAAAAATCACGTTTGTTGTATGGGAGTCTCCTGTAGCCTAGTTGGTAGTGACCCTGCCTACGAAGCCGGAGGTCCCGGGTTCGAATCCTGGTAAGGGCATTTATTTGTGTGATGAGCACAAATATTTGTTCCTGAGTCATGGATGTTTTCTATGTATTTATTTATTTATATAAGTATGTTTATCGTCGTCTAGTACGAATAGTACAAGCTTTGCTTAGTTTGGGACTAAGCCGATTTGTGTTAGATTGTTAAAGAAAAAAAAAAGAAAAAAAATACCAATAAAAAAATCTTTATTTATTCTGTTTTTAGTATTTGTTGTTATAGCGGCAACAGATATACATATATCTGTTGCCGCTCTCTGGCTCTCTGTGAAAATTTCAGCTGACTAACTATCACTGTTATTGAGATGCAGCCTGGTGACAGACGGACAGACAGACAGACAGACAGACCCAAAGACAGACAGACAGACAGACGGACAGTGGAGTCTTAGTAATAGGGTCCCGTTTTACTCTTTGAGTACGGAACCCTAAAAAACACGTGAAAATACGGACGGTTCCGTACTTTCAGGTGTTTTGTTTTTCAGTTAAGTGTTGTAAATACTCAAATGAATAGTTAGGTATACATATGTATCATCAGTCTATAATCCATTTTCAGTGCTGTGCTATTATTGACATTAATTAATTGATAACACATCAGATTCTCAAAAAAAGTTAACAGGCGCTTCAGTCGCTTTCCTTACTACCCCCCATATTAACGGTGGCGTTCAGTAGCCAAAGGGGTTTAATCTTACAAAATTAAAATCTATCCTCGATATCTAGCAACATATATTTTGATGTGATTTTAATTAATAATCACAATATGCCAACGAATGATGCGGACAGCGGCTGAGCAAACGTTACATTTACATGAAAATCACCCAATAACATTACTTATATTTAGAGAGGTATCGTATAGCGAAATGTCATCTCTCATATTTGGAGCAGCATATCTCTTACACTCAACGGAGAAGTACAGACCTCCCCTCCACCTTGTGCAAACCGCAGCACTCCGCAGCCAATGTCACAGACCTGGTTGCACTACTTGCTCTGTAGTATTCTTGGCAGTGAATACGGTCACCAGAGGTTCAGAGGATGCGCTGTGATTACTGAAGAGGGTATGTCATCTATCAAAATTAAATTATCAAAGTATTTTGTTTATATAGTTTTTACCATAAGAAATATGAATATAACACTACATATTTGGTTATAAAAACATTATAATGTTTTTAATTTGGAAATTAAAATCGTAGTTTTTTTATCGGTACCTATGTTACGTGACCGAAAACGCCGACCGCCATTTTGTCTTCTGTGGCGTCAGAACAGCAAATGCAAAAAACAGAAAGCGTAGATAAGAAGGACGCGCACATTTGACGTTTCTATGTTCCTGCACCTACCTATAGTATCTTCTAGTAGTCTGTGGTTTAGTGTTGCAGTTATGACGTCACGATAATGGCAGCTGCCTTTTTGGCGCGAATATATGTATAACGTTCACAACCATTATATATTTGCATAAAGCGATATTATTTTGAGGAAATAAAAATACCAGTTGACTATCTACATACATTATACGAACATTTTAAAATATATTTAAAAAAAAACGTAGAGTAGGTAGCCTAATCTAAAATCTATAAGTTTCTGTCAAAAAATTCATTTTTGGTACAAGCTTTTACTGCCGACTGTACTTTTCTGCATACCATCATCAAGTACTCATTGAGACAATTCTAACGAGCTCCAACTCGATGGGCTTGTGTCGTTTTATTGCGGAGTTCCTATGGCCACCTTCCAGCTCCAGGATCAGATCAGCTCCAAGTCATCATAATATTGCATTGTCATGCAATATACATATGCTTGCAAAATTTCAGCTCAATTGGATAACAGGAAGTGACTGAAAAATGGATTGCAAATTTTGACGGACAACTTACATACTTGCATACTTACATACGAACAGTGCAAGTTAATATAAAGCTTGTAATAATAAAGGGTCGGCAACGGCAACGCGCTTGTGGTTATTCTAGAGTCGCAAGTGCCGTACGCTACGGTGTCTGCATTCCATCAGGCAGGCCATATGCTTATTTGCCATCGTCGTAGCATAAAAATATAAATACCAAACCAGCAACTACTCCGGAGGCTTACATTTCGACATTTACAAAGATTATTAAGAAAAAACTTCTCAATAATCTTTGACATTTACTAGCATTGCCGGCAGCGCGAACATTGCCTCGCAGAAAGACCCCGCTTATTCGAGCTTTGCACTATATAACTCGTAGCTTGAATCAGCACCAAGCTGTGATATAGTTATGTGTTATACAAGGGGGGAAAGTTGTATTTTACCTGCGAGTGTTCATTTGAAACACGAGCTAGCGAAAGGATTCTGTAAGCACAGTCGAGTCCGATACTATGAGAGACTTACCGAACCGAGCCGTTCCCCTGTATTGCGGTACAGTCGAGTTCGATACTATGAGAGACTTACCGAACCGAGCCGTTCCCCTGTATTGCGGTACAGTCGAGTTCGATACTATGAGAGACTTACCGAACCGAGCCGTTCCCCTGTATTGCGGTAAAGTCGAGTTCGATACTATGAGAGACTTACCGAACCGAGCCGTTCCCCTGTATCGCGGTACAGTCGAGTCCGATACTATGAGAGACTTACCGAACCGAGCCGTTCCCCTGTATTGCGGTACAGTCGAGTCCGATACTATAAGAGACTTACCGAACCGAGCCGTTCCCCAGTATTGCGGTACAGTCTAGTTCGATACTAGGTATGAAGGTCTAAGTAAGCTAAGTCCGCCTCCTGCATTGCGGCCTATCGTGTACAGTCGAATCCGATATTATGGAAGGCTTAGTGTCACTAAACCCGTCCTCTACATAAATAAGTTATCGTATAGATGAGTGTCCTGACAAAAAATAGACATAATGCAGGCGGGAAAGCTATTTCTAAGTAGATGGTAATAACAAACAAACAACAAACAAACAAATGACTTTATTTACCAAAGGTGCAATTACAAGAATGAGTTTTACAAATTAGTGTGACAAGTTATGATTGGTGTATTATATTGTAGACAATGTAAGGATTGACGTGTGTCTGAAACAGCGACCTTCTTCTTTGCATTATTTGTTTCTTTTGAATTTATTTTTTTGTGTCACAGTGCTTTGGTATCTACAATAAATCAATTTCAGGAACGTAAAACTTACAATGTAGCCATGGCAGCGAAATTGCGACAATATCTCTGGTACAGTTGAATTCATAAATTTATGTACTACATTCAAAAATGTCTGAGCTACAGGTATAAAGTCATGTTCACATATTTTGGATCACTTTGTCCTTGCACATATTTTCGACCTGCACCGTATTACGAGACATTTATGATCTTTTTACAAGCTTTATATTAACTTGCACTGTTCGCATGTATGTAAATATGTAAGTATGTAAATATGTAAGTTGTCCGTCAAAATTTGCAATCCATTTTTCAGTCCCTTCTCGTTATCCACGATTGAGCTGAAATTTTGCAAGCATATGTATATCGCATGACAATGCAATATTATGATGGCATGGAGCTGATCTGATGCTGGAGCTGGAAGGTTGCCATAGGAACTCCGCAATAATACGACACAACCCCATCGAGTTTGGGCTCGTTAGAATCGTCTCAATGAGAACTTGATGATGGTATGCAGAAAAGTACAGTCAGTAGTAAAAGCTTGTACCAAAAAATTATATTGCGGCCTTGGTTTAGGATAAGTATATTTTTTTTCTCAAAGAAGTCTGGTAGGTACATATTAGAAGGTGAAGTGTACACATTTGAATAATCAATTGGGTTTCCTACTAATTAAACGGACTCGCAAGCTCGTCCGTTTAAAAGTAACACTCGGCCTGCAATGGGGAATGGATGAAAATTTTAAAAATGCCCGATCATATTTTTGGTGATAGGAATAACCTTCCTTAGCACCTGAAAAAAGTTGCAGACTTGTCAGCTGCGTCAGGTTTATAGGACGGCAAATAAGACACTTAGCTTGATCTGTCTCATATTACATAAAAATATCATAAAAATCCGTGGTAAACTGACACTGGCAATGATATTGACAGCTGCAGCAGCTATATTGGTCATTGCCAGGATCAGATATTTAAAATATTTTTTGTAATATGAGACGGATCAAGGAAAGTGTTTCATACGCCGTCCTAACCACAACATGAAAGTGAGGAAACTGTTTATATTTTTCAAAAATAATTGACGCATCTGAAAATTCTGTAACTTTTTTCTAGTGCTAAGGAAGGTTATTCCTATCACCAAAAAAAAAATCAGGCATTTCTAAAATTTTCATCCATTCCCCATTGCCCCCTTCCATGCCTATGCCATATTTAGTTTTAAACGCTTGGCCGCTCATGAGAAGACCCTTGTTGAACATAAGGAAAGGAACCTCAAACGCAGTCAACTGTACCGGTAAATGAAACCGTCTCGAGCTTAACCGTTTGTTCATGACCCAAAAACGTTGGCAGGCGGTCAAACGATACCGTAAACACGCACTTTCAGAATCACAAGGTTATAAAAGCCCTTTTGTTTGAATGTCGTGTTTGAACGGATGTGATGTAAACAGGCATCATTATTGTGTCAATATTACGAAATACGGCAGACGAGGTCGGGCGAGAGCTATCGCACCGTTTCGTTTTCATGAAATCTTTTTCCGTGAGCATTCGGAGTAGAATTCGGGTCTATATTGCTGTTACAAGTTCATATGCCGAAATATTTTTTTTGGAAAAGATTATTGCCGACTAACATTTTTATGTTGAGAGCGCCCTAACACGGTAGTTTTTAGGGTTCCGTAGCCAAAATGGCAAAAACGGAACCCTTATAGTTTCGTCATGTCCGTCTGTCCGTCTGTCCGTATGTCACAGGCATTTTAACCGAGAACTATAAAGTGTATTTGAATAAAATTTGGGGGATAGGTGTATTTTGTTAGCCACTACATAGTTCTGTAATGAAATAATAAAAAATAAAAAAGCGGCCAAGTGCGAGTCGGACTCGCACATGAAGGGTTCCGTTAAATAAATTGCAGTTTACGATTTATGACGTATTAAAAAAAACTACTTACCAGATCTCGTTTAAACCAATTTTCGGTGGAAGTTTGCATGGTAATGTACATCATATATTTTTTGAGTTTTATCATTCTCTTATTTTAGAAGTTACAGGGGGGGGGACACACATTTTACCACTTTGGAAGTGTCTCTTGCACAAACTATTCAGTTTAGAAAAAAATGATCTTAAAAACCTTAATATCATTTTTGAAGACCTATCCAATGATACCCCACACGTATGGGTTTGATGAAAAAAAAATTTTTGAGTTTCAGTTTTGTGTATAGGGACCCCTAAAACTTAATGTTTTTTTTCGATTTTTGTGTAAAAATCTTAATGCGGTTCACAAAATACATCTATATACCAAGTTTCAACACTATAGCTCTTATGGTTTCGGAAAAAAATGGCTGTGACATACGGACGGACAGACAGACAGACATGACGAATCTATAAGGGTTCCGTTTTTTGCCATTTGGCTACGGAACCCTAAAAAATGTTTACGGGTGCTCTCCATACATGTATCTGCAAGTCAAAAAAAAATTGTAAGTCCACGTGTGGCACATCAATCGATAGTCCTTTCAAAATAAATATAAGGTTTCTCAGCATTTTTTTCAAATAAGTGAATGTAGTCGGAGATAATCGCCCCGAAAGTCACATAAATTGTGCCCCCCCCCCCCCCTCTAATTTCCAAACGGTGTATTTAAAAAATTTGTAAAAATGTCATAGCGCTTCTTAAATTCTTTTACCGATAAGTATTTTGAACAAGATCGGTTAAAAGGTTTTCGAAATATTGCTGAAAAACTGCCTTCCCTGTGGAAAAGGACGTAAGTGCCGTAAGATTACTTTGATTACCTTTTTAATAGGCACGGAACCCTTTTTTGTGCGTGGTTCGACACGCACTTGGCCGGTTTTTTATTAGTAATTTGGGAGCACCTATGGCCATCTGACTCCATCAACAGATCAGTTCAGTGGTGCTAAAATATTGCATTTTCACCGAAGTAAGTATGCCAAATTTCAGCTCAGTGGGCTAGTGACAAGTGCCAAAGTAGCTGAAAATGGTTTTAAAATTTTGAATGACAACTCACATACTTACGTTTTCACAAACGATACCAACGGTGCAAGTAAAATAACAGCTAATACACAAAAATGTATTCTGCATCCAAATTAAATGAAACCTGTGATGGTCCGTTTCCAACTATTCTGTTGGAATTACGAGAGAAAACGTCCATTATTAATTTTAGGGTGCTTTGCTCGAAACTATTATTCGAGAGTTTAGTACTTTTTTAGAGTTTACAAGACTTGTAACTAAATATGTTTTACCTACTTCCATTAATCGTTTAAAAAATTTACAAGTAGGTATGGAAATAATTACAACAATTTGCTACCATCAAATTGATTTGATAATGGAGCCAGAACTCTTTAATAGCTAATACATTAGTAAGGCTTGTACTAAAAATTTAAATTACTACTAAATATATAAAAAAATACAATTGAAAAGACTAACACCTTTGAGACTGGCCGTACGTAGGTACAATAATCGAACCAACTGAATCATGACCCACCATAGAACCTTGTTACAAATTAACGAACATACGCACGACCATAATGACGTTAATACGTCAGTTAATTGTAACAAGGTTCCATGCTGGGTCAGGATTTAATTTTGTCGATAGTACATCTCTTCGCTTAATCATCCTCAGTTTATAATTATTCGCGAAGATGACCCGCGCTTCGCTCGCGGGTGATATCATCGCGCAAATCATTGCCTCATCTCATCAGTCAACGAACTGAAACGATACTTCTGGACATTGTTTAAACTCTTCAAATCAAACGTAGCCTTCAGTTATTTTGTGTGCGTAAATGAGACTTTCAAGTATTCTCATAATGATTCATCTGAATGTTTGTAAATTGAGTAAATTCATTATTGAGTAGCTGCAATATGTTTTGATAATAACACCCCCGGCTCAACAAACATAGCTAAACTATCTCGATAAACAAGACTTTCGATTTGAAAAACAAACTCAAATTGGTTCATACGACTGGCAATCTACGGACGTACACATACATATGTAAAACTTATAACACCCCTCATTTGACGGGGTTTAAAATCACTATAATCCCCCGCGGCTATGAAGTCAATCCTGAGACATGCCTCTAGGGTTGAATATGTAATTTTTTTCTATGGTTAATTTTATTATATTGTCATTATTCAGAAACTTCATAGTTGCGTAATGTGTCAGGATTGACTTCATACCCGCGGGGGACTGTAATTGAGTCGTTATGACCCCATTTACACTAAGACGCCTCTTTAAAAAACAATAAAAATTCAAACCTGTCTTCATGGGTTTTAAGTGTTTTTTGGTGTAAGTAAATTGGCAATTACGAGGAGGGTAGAAAGCTATAATATTTGCATGTGAATGTTTGTCTAATGTAATAAATACAAATGATGCTTGATATTGTGCTTTCGGCGTTTCGGTGAAAGAAAACACCGTGAGAATGTAATACATCTTTTAAGAAATTCAAAAGTATATAAGAAGGCCCCCAACCGGCACCGAGCCAGCGTGAGGGCTTATTCCCTCTCAACCATGAAATGAGTCCCAAGGGGGTAAACACGTAACGTTCCAAACGCGTGTCGGTACAATTTAACTGTCAATTTTCCATATAAAAGTGACATTTAGACCTACCCGACGTTCGTACAATGCGTTGCCATTGTACGAACGTCGGGTAGGTCTAAATGTCACTTTTTATATGGAAAATTGACAGTTAAATTGTACCTGTACCGACGCGCGTTCGGAACGTTACGTGATTACCCCTCAGTACCCAGCAGCGGGACATATACAGGCTGAATATATTGAGATTACTTATGTATAAGTACGTACTCGTACATATAAAATATATAAATCTCAATATGTTCTGTTATGTTCAAGTGTCTCTTATAAGCATAACTTAGCTGAACTTAGTATCCTAAATAGGGCAGTGGAGTAAAAGAATCGGCTGCTTATTAGAGCGGGTTGCACTGATCTGGGATCACGGCAGTGTCCCCGCCAAGTCAAGCAAAACAAAGAGGCACGGCTTTACCATCCTTTTCTCGAAGCAATTTAGGCCATTTTCCACATCCTGTAATTTCATGCTGGCTAACGCTAGAGCTCTGAATTTTCAGTAACATGTAGGGCATAATAGGGCCTAGATATATGCTCAATAGCATTCAATTTAAACTATTAGTTTAACTATTAGCCCTTCAAAGCTCCTTGTTCATAAAAAAACCTAAAAATATTGCAATTTCAGTCACGTTTCGTAACCATTCCATGTAAAAAATATCACACTTACATAGTTTTAGGTATGAAAAAATTTGTTAATCCAGTCAACACATTCCCAAGTTGCAGAATTTTATTTAGCAAGCCAATAAAGATTAATAAGAATGCCTGACTTGGCTCTACGAAATATCTTACCACTTTTTATGGTGAAAGAGTTTCGAGACTTGGCCTATTTTTTACATGGAATGTTTTTTATTGGATCACACTTTACAGACCGATAAAAATAGCTTCGGCAGCTGTCATCTCATCTCATACAGAACTGTCAAACTTCCCATACAAACAGGTTTCTAATAATCGTAACTTTACGATTATATACCGACACTTTAAAACAACCGGGCCTGCCTTTTTTTTTTTTTTTAAACTGAATCGACAAAAACTCTATTCTCTATAATTATTGAACCTTATTTTCACAAGAATTGTATATTTTCACGAGCATCGATTGAAAAATGATGCGAACTGTAGAGGAGAACAGCCGGACAGCCGAACATCCGGACATACAAAATAATTTTGTCCCAAGCTGAAACGTAGACCTTCGTTCGCTTCGCTCGCTCGTTAAATTTTTGTGTCTCTTTTGTTAAGCTAATGCCAAGAGGGTGTAAATAACAGCGTAATGTATGAGCAACACTACGTCACATCCCTACTAATCAATCAGAACTTGACAAGCGTCATTGTCAGATAGCGAGGGGTGTTTATAGGTTACATAATTTACTTTCAAAACAAAGTTTTAACCGACTTCAATTCAGTACTCTGCCAAGCCACATTATCATTTCCACATTTTTTTCCAATTTACCACATGAACTGATTTTCGAGAACAAAAGCGTTGATTTTTAGACCAAATCGCTGTATGTGGGCCGATAATATTTGAGGACTTCCGTCGATTCCTCAAGGATCTCAGAATTACCTTTGGCACTTCATTGTTTGCTATTTCAACGGAATAATATCAGAATCTGTGACGTACTTATATAGTTTGAAGTACATCATTGAGAAGTCCCACAAGCCATCTGTGGTCTTCATCATCACTTCCACTTCACCAAATTTATGATTTCCGGGTGTAAATACACGAGTTATAATAGAAAATACCGAAATTACTACACGCGTGCCTAATATATTTGAGGAGTTCCCTCAATTCCTCATGGTTTCCATCATCCAACTGGGGTTTTGGAAACAACGGGACCAATCTGGAAGCATATACTTTCAGTTAAAAAAATAATTGTACGAATCGGTTCATAAATGACGGAGTTCTGAGGTAACAAACATTAAAAATAAAAAATAAATACATTCGAATTGAGAACCTCGATCCTCCTTTTTTTTGAAGTCGGTTAAAAATACTATGGAGTGCTGGGCTCCTATTGACAAATCTTACTGACAACAACGCCTTAGTAAAACCAGTATAAGTCTCACTACCGATATGTGTTGTTATACCAACAAAGCATATCCCATTTTTCCATTTACTTTAGATATTTTTTTTGTTACTGTTAATATTATGCTTGCAAGGGGATACTTAGTAACTACCTAAATACTAGAGTTATTATCATTATTTTGACGAGAGACATCTTTCTGTTCTTGACATGTTTTATTGTTGTTGACCCTGTACATTTCTGACAATATTACATTAATGATCCTTTTTTTCTGTTTTAACGCTTAGAGACAGTATACATATATATAAGAACATTAGAATAATTATTAATTGTATTTGGACGATCAGAGACCTTATACTCTGGGGTACTAAATTAATATCATAAACTTATTGATAATTCTGACCTTACATCGAATGTAAATATCGAATGTAATTGATAATATTTTACAATTTTGGATTTTTTTTGTTTTCATTTAGTGACATTTAGTTTGTTAACCGTTTAGGTTAAAATCTGCAATTTTTAAATGATTATTGTGTAAGATTATTATATTATATTGTAGAATACCATTTGACATGTAAAAGTGCCCTGGTGGCGTATTTGCAGAATAAATAATTGATTTTGATTTTTGATTTTTGAGTTATGGATTTATAACTTCCGAGGGAGTTATGAGCTTGTGTGTGATCTGATTGGTTAAAAACAAATCAAACAAATTGGTTGGCAAATCTAGTTGGCCGCGCGTCACAAGAATTCTTCTCTGTGATTGATTGAAAAAAAATCTAGCAGGCCATGCGGCGCCACGCCCCCTCGCCCTCCTCAAATTTGTAAGTGAAGTTGTCAATTTCGTCAATTTTTGAGTGGTGCAACCGCACCACAACCGCAACCGTATGAATCTTAGATTTTTCTGTCTTTTGTAGTTATTTATTTCCTCGCAAATGTGATGAAAAACATTGTGTGTATCACGGGCAGTAAGGGGATTACTGCACAATGTACTATTACAATGCACTTGCTCTGAATGTGCCCCTTTATATGGTTCAACATAAACACGGGAAGTGGCCCATGCCAGCATGCTGCAGCACCGCGTCGCGGAAGGTGACCAGCTCGTTCGGGAATGGATTTCAGGCCAATATTTCCCGCATACTGTGCGATAAGGAGATTTCGTGACAATTAAAATTTCACCTTTTAGCATATTTTTATATTTCCTCGCATGATGCATTGTAAATTGTTGTATGATACACGTGCGGATATGTAATTCCCAACTCGTGTCGATCAAAAACTACGAACAAAAATAACATGGAAGCATTCTGTCCGCTCAATTCTAGCGCAACGAAAACTGTGCCGCTGTGAGCGGTCCTTACAAACTCTGCCGCATACGACTTTAGTTTGACTGGGATGTCAGTGAGTGACGGACATGACGGTCGGGAATGCTTTTACTTACAAAATACAAGATTTATTCTAATTTAATATGCCCTCATGTGTTGTAAAGTGGTGCAAAAACCATTCCGACCATTCCAAGGAAAATGGCATCACTTTTCACGCGTAAGTAAACCGATAACTTCAGTAAAACCTTTAAAATATATGATCACTTTTTCTCTATAGGGATGATATTATGCCAAATGAAGTAAGTCGATTATTTTATTAGGTAACTTATTGGATTTTAATTGGAGATTGAATTTTAACACCTTAATTATAATGTATGTACATGACTTAACAATGAAATAAATGAAATGAAATAGGTAGAAGAGAGGTAGGGCACAGCGGAATGTCATCTCGCTCGTATGTGGAGCAGCCCAACTGGGGAAGTACCTCCACCTTACAGAAGACCGCAGCCATAATAGCACCACTGCTTTTTAGTGTTGCTATATTATTGCATGCTATGAAGTATAAGGTGTACGCGCGGGCATCGGACGACGGCAAAGGACGGGGCGTTTGAAGGGCAGATCGGGCGGCTGCGCTCGCGCACCGCGAGTCAGCGAGCCACCTCAGCGTCAAGCGCATGTCGCGCAGAGCTATTTTGTCATTAATTTCGTGCTTGTGAAATAAATAAATGTATTAAGAAGAATATTACATTTTTATTGTCCTGCTTGGACAATAATGGCGACCGTTGGAAGAAACTGCAAATAATGTGCAAGTTCAAGCTGCATTTTAACCGTTAAAATAACGGAATTTTACCGGCTCGCTGACTCACCGACTCGGAAGAACAAAGGTTGCTGCTGTTTTTTTTGAAATACTGGGGCCTCAAGGATCTACGTGGTTGCCTGCAGGTCTAACCCGAGGGAAGTACGCCTATTTTACCATTCTTTTGTTCCGATCCCCTTTTATAATTTGGCTTCGATTTGTGTGACGGCTTTCTTGCATCTTAAGCGTTAGGTTCAATTCCTAATCTAGCTTGCCTAAAAGACAAGACTATTAGCTGCACGCAACGGCCTGTGCTTATTTCTATTTGGTAAATAAATTCTTCTTTTTTAAAGCGTCAGGATAGTATCCTGATCTAGCTTGCGAAGTGCTTATTTCTATTTGGTAAATAAATTCTTCTTTTTTAAAGCGTCAGGATAGTATCCTGATCTAGCTTGCGAAGTGCTTATTTCGGCGAATATTATCGCATTATCCCCTTTTATAATTTGGCTTCGATTTGTGTGACGGCTTTCTTGCATCTTAAGCGTTAGGTTCAATTCCTAATCTAGCTTGCCTAAAAGACAAGACTATTAGCTGCACGCAACGGCCTGTGCTTATTTCTATTTGGTAAATTAATTCTTCTTTTTTAAAGCGTCAGGATAGTATCCTGATCTAGCTTGCGAAGTGCTTATTGCTATTTGGTAAATAAATTCTTCTTTTTTAAAGCGTCAGGATAGTATCCTGATCTAGCTTGCGAAGTGCTTATTTCGGCGAAGAGTTGCCTTATTAAATAAATTCTTCTTTTTTAAAGCGTCAGGATAGTATCCTGATCTAGCTTGCGAAGTGCTTATTTCTATTTGGTACTTCTTTTTTAAAGCGTCAGGATAGTATCCTGATCTAGCTTGCGAAGTGCTTATTTCGGCAAATATTATCGCATTACTCGCATTTATACGCATGTTAAGTATTAAGCTGTATTAAACAGGCATTACAGTGCTAATTTTAGTAAATCAGAAAGTTATTTACAAATCCGTTACGTAGTTAAATTTAAAATTTGTAGTAACGGTTCCTTTGTGTGCAATACGTGGCTATTCCATATTTTTGTACAAGAGTTGCCTTATTAAGCTGTATTATACAGGCATTACAGTGCTAATTTTAGTAAATCGGAAAGTTATTTACAAATCCGTTACGTAGTTAAATTTAAAATTTGTAGTAACGGTTCCTTTGTGTGCAATACGTGGCTATTCCATATTTTATACAAGTTTGCCTAATTAAGGCTATTACTTAGTGTTTTCCTTAATTATTAGAGATTTTGCTAAACAATAAACGGAGATAACCGTGCTAAATCCCTTCTTAACGAATTATTGTAGTTCAAATATCTTATAGCGATTTGCCGACTATTTCAGTGTTTGATCGGGACCGGCGCGCTTAAGGCGTTCTGTTTGCTGGGTGCAGCCCGGGTCCGTAGCAGCTCCGCGCGCACCTTGCTGGCTAGCTGTGTGCTCGGACGGAGTAATTTTCTATGTCGGGCGGTCGCGGCTGAGACTGGATTTAACTGGTTTGAGATTTAATTACTTACTTATTTCATTGTCGTTAGCGCCTTCGATATTTATTGTTTGAAGTTATGGCACCACCGGAAGGGGCAAAGTTGGATGTGCCGTCGAAGGTTGATGATTTGTCTAAGCTTATTAAGCAGCGCGGTAGTATCAAAGGCCGGCTAACTAAATTCAAACTTTAAAGGTGCAAACAATGAACTGGGTAAATTGATTAAATCTAGTCGTCAGTCTATAACTAATTTTGCTAATGATGAAGGAATTAAATTCATGTTTAGTCCAGCTTATTCTTCCCATTTCGGAGGGATCTGGGAAGCCGGGGTTAAGTCGGCTAAGTTCCATCTTCGACGTATTGCTGGGGGGGCTTCCCTGACGTTTGAAGAGCTAGCAACGCTATTTGCACAAGTCGAAGCTATTTTAAATTCTCGACCCCTAACGCCTCTTTCGTCGGACCCCACTGACCCAACTCCTTTGACTCCAGGGCACTTCCTTTGCGGGCGGCCTCTCACTTCGGTACCATCCCGACCTATTACTACAAAGTACCCCAACAGATACGAACGCATAAAGCAGTTGAGGCAGCACTTCTGGGACAGGTGGCGACGAGAATTCATAGCAGAGCTCCAACAGCGTACGAAGTGGAAGACGCGGCAGCGAGAGCTTCGAGTCGGGGACCTCGTAATTTTGAAGGAAGATCAACTACCTCCTCTTCAGTGGCGCCTAGCACGCATCAGCCATCTATACCCTGGGAAAGATGGCGTCAACCGTGTCGCTGATGTCATCACCAATCGGGGCACAATAAGAAGAGCAATCAACAAAATGTGTATTGTTCCTACTACAGACGTTGTCGAAGGGAAGAATGGTTTACCTACCCATTAAGGGCAACAAATCCTGAATTCTGTAGATAGGACTCATATCAAATCACACCTGAAGACATACAAGAAAAAGATACACAGGTGAGATACAGGTGTTGTGTTCCTGGTGGTGAGTAAGGTCGCCAGAGCTCCCTAGGGTGCGCTGTGTTGGAAGTGAAGGACCTGCATGTCTCTATCTACCAAAACAGCGAATCCTCAAGTGAATAAAGGGTCGGCAATGCGCTTGTGATTCTTTTGGAGTCACAAGTGTCCATAGGCGACGGTACCAGCTCAACATCAGGCAGGCCCGTAAGCTTTTTTGCCATCGTCATGGTATAAAAAAAATTACTACGGATTTTACCGACAGGCTAGTCGGCCGACTCGTGGGTTTTTGAATTGCCGATTAATCGGCCGACTGGTCAGCAGTGCCGATCGTAGGTTTTTCGTTAAGTACGAGCACAATCGGAAACGTTCGTGTTGCTTCGTCTCCCGCGTCATTTGTCTCGCCTTCATGTTATAAAAATGCTGTAAATTATATTACCTGTAGTGTGTTAATAATTTGTATGTAACACACAATAAACACTAAAACAAAAAAAATCTATTGTGACACTAAAAACCTTTTTTATTTATTTGTTCAGTTGTTGCGTTGCGCACTCTGTGGGGCCAAGCCTTTATAAATATTGTTAAGTAAGTAACTTTACATTATACTGTATGACGAAAATTACCTATGCCAACTTAAGTCTGTTTTATTTTATTACAATATTCTAACCTACATATTTAGTATCTTCAAAACTGCACAAATAATACATTAATTATTGGAATGGCTCTTTAATGTATGGCATAAACCTATCCATAACTGACAAACGGTGAACGGGCTGCTGCTATTGCGTGCAGCAAGAAGCTCATTGGCGGATAATGTTACTGATTGGTAGTTATTGACAATCTGTCTATTTCACGTACACGTAAGTGTTCACAATAGTGTAAAAGAGATGACTATTATTTTGTTTGTCATGTTCGGAGAAAGGCTCTGTATACGTAACGTCTTATTTAAATGTAAGTGTATTTGTGTTTGTGTGCTAACTGTCCCGATAAAATTAACGGCGAAGTACTGAGATGCGGCTTCCATGTTATTTTTGTTCGTAGATCAAAAACACTCCCTGACGGCCGTGGTTTTGGTCATCGCCACTCGTTGGGAATTACCTACTTTCCGCACTTGTATCATAAATAACTATTTTCGAATAGATAATTTCTTCTACTCAATAGCATGTACGGTTAATGATATCACTTCATTTGTACATATGATTTCGCCCAAATACCAAGGAATAAAGTGCAAAAATATTAACATTTCTAGGGCGTCTACCGTATAGGTACTTGAGACGTAATTAGTGTACCTAACTTAAGTTACAAATGTTACCCTTACCCGTTACCCATATATATTGCATGGCTTATTTTCGTTACGTACTGGAACGAATCCTAGTAAGTATAATTGCTATTATGCAATCAAAATTTAATCAGAATAACGTTATATGATCTTGTAGTAAATTTACTCACATTCTCACTGGATAAGAGTACCTTAAAGCATAAATGTATGAAAATGAATGACAGTTGATGAGCATGTGAAACAACAATGACTAACTACTTAAAAACATACATATATGGAGATTATACAAAGAATAATTATAAAATATAAGTGTTTAATTCGATGACAGACACATTTAAATTTTTTACTGAAGTTACATAAACAAATGTCTAAGAAAATTAAAGTAAGGTAAAGTAAAACGTCCAAGTGCTCGACGCTGTAGGTACTAGTATATGACATGGGCACTCTATATCAAAGTGACATGGTTTAAATTCGAATGAAGAAAAATCCTCTTAGTTCGAATTTAACCCATATTGCTTTGACATCAGAGTGCCCATGCCATATAGTACAGCGTCGAGCACTCGGATGTTTACCTTAAATACTTAAACTAAATATTGTTTTCTTATTTACAGACCGATAAACGTTAAAAATAGCGCCGGCAGCTGTCATCTCATACAGAACTGTCAAACATCCCATACAAACAGGTTTTAATAATAGTAACCGAGCCTTAATAGTGCCTCGCTCATGTTTGCGGAGGCCCGCACGGACAGTTTTAAGGCACTTGTGTGTAAGAACATCGCCTCGCTGCTGAACAGGCTCAGAGAAAGCTCCAACAGCATCCTGGTGGTCATTGCTGACAAGTACGACTGCCCTATTTTAATATACTGTGTCAGCCAAATAAAAGCAGTTGCTCAATTTAGAGTTAAGGTGATATGAGTACCTACATGTATAATGTATATATTATGCATATACTAACTAAGTTAGATTAAAATTTACAAACATTACCTATATTATTATGGATATTGAAAATCTGTTTTTTTTTTTTTTTTTTGATGTATTATCAATTAACTGTTTATGAGGGTACATACTTGAAAGTGCTTTATAAAGCTAGTCTATAAGCAAAGGTAGCAGCTAAGTCGAACTACAATCTCCTATGAAAACCCTTATTCTCAGTAAATTTATAATGGGTACTGTGGTCTGGGAACTCTGCACGGCTAATACAGCACAGCACGGCTATCACAAGACGGCGCGCGACATATCTCGATTTTTCTCGCACTATCCGTCTCTCTCGTATCAGGAAACTTAGAAAGAGACGTATAGTGCGAGAAAAATCGAGAGAGCTCGCGCGCCATCTTGTGACTGTGATAGCCGTGCGCAGGGCTGCCCGGAAGCTGTGTCGCGACGAGATAGATTATCCGTATCTTTCTAATTGGAACTCAAAAGAGATACTTTGCGCGATTTAACTACCACTACATAGTTAGATTTATACTGGGCGTTTTCCGCAAGTCGACATCCATTGTGCCTATTTTGGGTGAAACGGCGGTGTGGTGCTACTCTAACCACCCCAGCTCATCTAGAAAGTTGGTGAGTGCCTTGGTGAACTACCACTACTACTACTACTACCACCACTATTACTTTGCCTGTCATATCAATTGGGCACATTAAGGTCTGAAACACACTGGCGCGGCCTGCGGTGGCGGTCAATAGTAAACTTGACAGTTATTGTTAAATTGACTATAGACCACCACCGCAGGCTGCGCCAGTCTGCGACAGGCTTAACTGGTATTTATTTAATCATATGGCATACATTTACATTTGAAATGGGCAACTACTTAGTTTTACATTAATGGGCATTTTTAAAAATTCGTGTATTAGCGTGAGTTGTTAAATAAAAATTAACTCATTGTCAGTTTTGTAACGAAAGTTAAGCATACAAATGATGTCAAATTGAACTTTTTTCGCATTTAAATAAGGTCTATATGCATATGATTTATATATTGAAAAGAAAAAGTAATGTTTTATACAAACTAAATACTTAATTGTCGTTACAAAACTGACACTGAGTTAATTTTTGTTTAACAAATTATGCTAATTGGGTGCACGAATTATTGAAAATGCCCTAATATTTGATACAAGAGTGACAAATGGACACGTAAATTTACCAGTCGCTATGACAGTCACATTTTGGCGTTATATCACTTATATAGGACTCTACCAAAGTGTTCCAAACACGACATAGATAAGGTATTACAAGTCATTGTTTGCAATAAAAATAGAGCATTTATTTGTAAATTAAATTAATAAGATTATTAGTTTATTATATTATTATTAAATTTTTTATATTCTAAAAATTCCTTAATAGTATAGAAACATTGCTCAATAAGCCATTTTTTTAATTTAGCTTTAAAGGTCGGAAGACTGTTAGCTTCCGTGATGCTGTCTGGTAAATTGTTATAAAAGATTGCCCGCGACGTGGATTGTCTTAGCTTTCTTAGTGAGCTTGTGGGGAATTGTTAATAGTTTGTGCGCATTTCGATTTATCCTCCTAAGGCCCTCCGTACGACACAGAATGACATTGAAATTTGAATCAACTAACGTAAGAAAAAGAGTTGAATATCGTTTGTTTCAAAAAAAGACCAAAACAAAACAAATGCAATTCTATTCCAGCCCCAAATGGTTAAAATTCCTTTAAGAGAATAAGTCCTTCCAGTAGGCCCATGGGACTTAGGAGGATAATGCAAGTTATTATATAAGTACCTAATAGGCTTGTGACCTAAGATGTTTTATGGTGCCATTCAACCAGTTCTTAGAGAGGAACAAATGTTTGTATGAGAGCAACTACAATCAAAGAACGCTTCATACTAATTGACATACTTTCTGTGTCGTCACAGTTTGCTATTTGTACTAAGTAATCGTTGTATGGAAAATCAAGTAAACTGCTGTTTTCGTCGCGAAATACTGCGTTTAGGTCCATAGTTGTCATATAATTTTGTTTCTATAAAAGCGTAAGGATTATATTGGTAGCCATAAATTTACTCATGGACAATAAAAAATGCATATTTATTCATTACAATAATTTGATGGTTTACAATCCATTTAGCAACACTACGCTTTTACGCTATTCTTTTGATTTTGTTTTATTTTTCTATTTACTCGTTATTGAGTAAATTTGTTGACATTGTATAAATTTAATATTATATCTTTATTTTTTCTTTGTTTTTGACGATTGTGACAAAAAATGTTATTTTTTTTATCATGAAATAAATAATCTAATCTAATCTAATTACAGCTACAACTGTACTGTAGTACTGTGCTGCACATTCTACACCACCAATAAATTCATACAAATTCGTCCCTAATGACTCACAAACGGCGTAGACAAACGTATTTCGTCTCATTCACGTATACGTGTATGTTGCGCAATTATTATCGCTGAGAATTCCTTGGCATTGGCATAGGATGGGGCTAAAAACGGCTCCGCCTGTGGTCGCCGGCAATGAGAAATATTTGGAAATTAATCAGTAGATAATATACCGACAGCAGATGATCTTTTTACGTTTTCATATAGACGGCAAAAACGCTTATTTGCAACAGGACCAGATGTGTACTCACGTAACGTTTCAAACGCGCGATAGGGCAATTCAACTATCATTTTTTACAAGCTTTATATTAACTTGCACTGTTCGTATGTAGGTATGTAAATATACAGGGTGGAATTTCATAAACTGTACATAATAAAAGGAGAAAAATTTCAGCCAATTTCATCGGTGAAACGGTGTTTTTTTTTTTTTTCTAGTCATTAGTTTTTTTTTTACAGAATTTTGAAAAGTTTTGTAAAAACTCGGGTAATACACCTAATTCAGACGGTATAACTTTTGATCCAATGGTCCTAAAATGAAAATAAAAAATGCAGAGTATTACCAAGGGACAGGTTAATAATTCTTAATAACAATAAAAAACCAACTAGAAGAGAAAATCCGCAAAAAAAATTATTGTTTTTGAAAAATGGCTACAAAAATTACGAATTTTAAAAGAAAAACACAATTTTCTGAAAAAAACGCAGATTTAGTTACCATTTTTTTTGCTTAGTATTAAACCTCACTTAATGCCGATTCTAAAACCGTTTTTAAACTGTCTCAGACTTTGAAAAATACCACGTTAATGGGTACGTAAATCAAACCATAATTTTATTAATTTTAATCCTCTTAAAATCCTTTTGGAAATTTGGAGAAACAGGCGTTGTCTCACATCTAACATCACATCTTCCAAAAGCTCTGGGAGCTCGTCTCTCAGTAACAGTAAAAATCTGTCGGCGTTCAAAGTATTCGGTAAGAAGACTGGTCCAATCAATTGATCGTCGAGTACCGCTGCCCAAACGTTTATGGAGAATTGGTCTTGAAAATTAGATGGTCTTACTAGGTTTGGATTATCGTGAGCCCATGTGTGTAAATTTCTGAAGTTAGTTATTCCCGTATGAGTAAATCTTGCTTCGTCCATCCATAAAATTCTTCTAGTAAATTCCGGATCCCTTCTGATATTGCCAAGTATCCAAGTCGACATAACACACCTAACGCGGGCATCGCCAATTTGCAAATTTTGTACCCGTTGATAATGAAATGGATGCAGTCCTTCCTTCTTCAAAATTTTCCAGACAGAGAATTTTGAGATTCCGTGCCTCAATGCCAAGCGTCTTAGACTCGTGGTTGGGTCCGCGTACAAGTCTCTGAGAACTGCTTCTTCTATGGCAACATCAATTATGTTTCCTGGCTCTCGGCGATCTCGGCCACCGTATCCCAGGCCAATATTGCACAACCGGCGATGAACTTCTTGAAAGTGGCGAGCAGCAGGTCTTGGAACGTCATTAGGATACTGCTCCAAATAGGCGATACACGCAGCTCTTGCAGATCCATGGCACAATCCATAATAATAGTGCATGTTGGCTATTTGTAACGGCGAAAACTCTCGTAAGCGGGGCATGATGATTCAAACTGAACAAGTACTGGAGTAATCAAAGAAGTGGCGAGCAAAGACAAGCAATTGCGATTTGCGAGCGACTGAATAGTTGACCTATTGCCCAATGCCTTTATACCCCTCATGTTATCTCCACCTTCAACCCAAAAACACCCTTCAACTACCTGGGAACAAGCGGTCATTAAGGATTTTAAGAGGATTAAAATTAATAAAATTATGGTTTGATTTACGTACCCATTTGCGTGGTATTTTTCAAAGTCTGAGACAGTTTAAAAACGGTTTTAGAATCGGCATTAAGTGAGGTTTAATACTAAGCAAAAAAAATGGTAACTAAATATGCGTTTTTTTTTCAGAAAATTGTGTTTTTCTTTTAAAATTCGTAATTTTTGTAGCCATTTTTCAAAAACAATAATTTTTTTTGCGGATTTTCTCTTCTAGTTGGTTTTCTATTGTTATTAAGAATTATTAACCTGTCCCTTGGTAATACTCTGCATTTTTTATTTTCATTTTAGGACCATTGGATCAAAAGTTATACCGTCTGAATTAGGTGTATTACCCGAGTTTTTACAAAAATTTTCAAAATTCTGTAAAAAAAAAACTAATGACTAGAAAAAAAAAAAAAGCACCGTTTCACCGATGAAATTGGCTGAAATTTTTCTCCTTTTATTATGTACAGTTTATGAAATTCCACCCTGTATATGTAAGTTGTCCGTCAATATTTGCAATCCATTTTTCAGTCACTTCCCGTAATCCAATTGAGCTGAAATTTTGCAAGCATATGTATATCGCATGACAATGCAATATTATGATGACTTGGAGCTGATCTGATGCTGGGGCTGGAAAGTTGCCATAGGAACTCCGCAATAAAACGACACAACCCCATCGAGTTGATGACTTGATGATGGTATGCAAAAAAGTACAGTCAGCAGTAAAAGCTTGTACCAAAAATTTAATTTTTGACAGAAACTTATCCATATATAAATTGACATTTGGATCTAGGTACCTAACATACGTACAATGCGTTACGTGATTGACCTGCAGAGGCCCTAGCACGATAGGTTTTATGTTTTATCGTCACGTTTTAGGTACCTACGGCGAAAAGGTACTGAGACGTCGCGTAAAACGTATCGTGCTAGCTGTGGGCAGGACATGTCGTTTAAATATATATACATACTTACATTTTTAATTTACACATACTGCCCTCATAAGCTAAATGGTGCTAACTCAAAATAAAATGTCATTGGAACATTTTAAAAGGATATATATATAGCAATTATTCATTTATAAACTCATTTACAATAGGGATGCTACTATTACTGCTCGAATGTAACTTTGCACTTCTGGCTTTTAATAACGTGCTTTAATCATCCCACTGCTGAGCCAAGGCCAAGGCCTTAGGGTTCCGTACTCAAAGAGTAAAACGGGACCCTATTACTAAGACTTCGCTGTCCGTCCGTCCGTCCGTCTGTCTGTCACCAGGCTGTATCTCAAGAACCGTGATAGCTAGAGAGTTGAAATTTTCACAGATTATGTATTTCTGTTGCCGCTATAACAACAAATACTAAAAACAAAATAAAAAAAATATTTTTATTGATAATGGTACGGAACCCTTGGTGCGCGAGTCCGACTCGCACTTGGCCGGTTTTTTTTTTATAAGCACCTATCCCTGTCCTGGGCATCCCCCACTGGTTTCGATTAAAAACTACGAGTTTGCCTGACTGCCGACGAGGTCTACCGCGACGCTGCCGTGTTCGATTTTGCGGTGTGTGCAGGTACCCGTGTAGACTCGGGCAAGAATAGGTCTACGGTCTCCCCCGCCTGTCGTAAAAGGCGACTTAAGGGGGGTCAACGGGGTCGCCAGTGATTTTTTGTGGCGGGGGCCACAGCACTCGGCCACCCCAGAGAAGGCGGCGAAGATGCCCAGAACGAGCCAGCAGGGGCAAAGCGCGAGGAGGGCTCTAGTGCGTTCAACCTGAGATCCTAGAGTCCTCCGAATTATTTAGCTCAGATGGCGGTTGATGTGAAGTTTTTAGTGGGTAGAAATACCACATAACCCAGACCTCCCCCGAGAGCTGGGTACCTGGTTCGCAGGTTTTCTCCACGAAAAAAAAAAAAAAAAGGTACCCACTTGGTGGTACTGAATCAGTACAGAATGCTTAACTCTTGGACAACCCGTTTTACTACCCCATATAACCAATTTATTCAATAGTATATTGCAAACAGGAAAAATCCCAAAACATATGACCCATGCAAATATAATACTCCTTCACAAAAAGGGAAACAAGTGTGACATTAATATAATAACTATCGGCCAATTAGTCTAGTCTCGCATCTATATAAGGCGTTTATCAAAGTAATAGAGTGTCGTATTGCTGGACAACTAGATAAGCATCAACCCCCCGAGCAAGCCGGATTTCGTCCCGGCTTCTCGACAACTGACCACTTACATACTCTTAACCAAATAATAGAAAAATGCCACGAATACAATATAACCCTATATCTAGCTGCGTCAATTACTTTTGAAAAATATAAACTTCCTTTTCATCCGTTTCCTCACTTACGTTTTGGGTTTAGAACGGCGAATGAGACAATTTCCTTGATCCGTCTCATATTTCAAAAAATATTTTAAATATCTGACCCTGGCAATAACAAATATAGCTGCTGCAGCTGTATCATTCAATATTATTGCAAGTGTCAGTTTACCACGGATTTTTAAGATATTTATTGTAAAACGAGACGAATCAAGCAAAGTATCTTATATATATATAGTATCTTAAATACAGTTAACAAACGTTGAGACGGCCAGGCTGGTGTACTACAGTTACTTCCACAGTGTTATGTCCTACGGAATCCTGTTGTGGGGAAAAGCGGCTGATATCCAGACCATCTTCGTGCTACAGAAACGAGCTGTACGCTCCATCTACGAACTAAAAGCCCGAAATTCTCTCAGGGACAAATTTAAGGAGGCAAATATTCTTACTGTAGCATGCCAATACATTCTTGAGAATATTATGTATGTGCGGAAAAACCTTCAGGACTTCAATCTCAACAGTGATATCCACGACTACAACACCAGAAGTAAACACAAGATCGCAGTGCAGTACAGTCGTCTTCGCAAGGTTAGCACGTCGTTCGTGGGGAACTGTATACGTTTTTACAATAAAATACCTACCGAAATTGTTAATTTGCCGTTAAGTAAATTTAAGTCTCATATAAAAAAATATTTGCTAAGCAAGGCGTATTATAATGTCAACGATTTCATAAACGACAAAAATGCCTTTAAGCCAGTAGCAGTCAAATTGTATTAGAATTAATATACCTTCGAGTATGATTGTCTTGGCGTATTACCTTTGTAATTATTATAAGTACCGGAAA
Source organism: Epinotia brunnichana (assembly GCA_963854355.1). NCBI lineage: Eukaryota > Metazoa > Arthropoda > Insecta > Lepidoptera > Tortricidae > Epinotia > Epinotia brunnichana. The sequence goes on along the minus strand of OY977936.1, from coordinate 18,318,619 downwards.
TAGCTGTTCCGTTTTATGTAACATGAGAGCACGTAATGCTTTTTCTCGCCGAACAAGTAGCTTTAATCTTTGCTATTATCAATGTCCAGTGTGGCTTGAATATGTCATGCTCGCTTAAAGGGCTTTGCTTACGGTGGCGTCGTTGATCGGGTCGCCACCTTCCCTAACATATGGTTGAGGGAGGCGATGGCTGAGATATGCGTCATACTCGTGATCGGGTGCTGTTTGTGGAGTCCGGTCTGTTCATGCTTGCAAGGGCATAGTAACTACCTAAATACTAGTGTTATTATCATTATTTTGACGAGAGACATCATTCTGTTCTTGACACGTTTTATTGTTATTGACCCTGTACATCTCTGACAATATTACATTAATGATCCTTTTTTTTCTGTTTTAACGCTTAGGGACAGTATACATCTCTACAAGAACATTAGAATAATTATTAATTGTATTTGGATGCTCAGAGACATTATACATCTCTGGGGTACTAAATTATATCATAAACTTATTGTTAATTCTGATACAGACCTTATATCAAATGTATTTGATAATATTTTACAATTTTGGATTGTTCTAGTTTTCATTCAGTGACATTTAGTTTGTAACCATTTAGGTACTAATTAGTTAAAATCTGCAATTTTAAAATGATTATTGTGTAAGATTATTAATATTATATTGTAGAACACCATTTGACATGTAAAAGTGCCCTTGTGGCCTATTTGCAGAATAAATAATTGATTTTGATTTTGATTTTATCGTCCTAAACCCAAGACAAGTGCGTAAACTGTTTATATTTTTCAAAAATAATTGACGCAGCTGAAAAGTCTGGAACTTTTTTCTATTTTATTCTATGGTTATTCCATAATCACCAAAAAAATTATCAGGCACTTCTATAAATTTTCATCCATTCCCAATTATGTAAGTCACAAAAGCACACTCCAGCCCGTCTGAACTTTAATTTAGGTCTTTTGAGCAAGGCTCTCACAGGACGGCCCGTGACCTGCGTCGCGGAGACATAGACATCCGTCTCTTTCTAAGCGTTATTATTAGAAAGAGAAGGATAGTCTATCTCGCCGGAACACAGCTCGCGGGCCGTCCTGCATGGTTAGCACAACACGGCGCGCGACCTCTCCCGAGCTCTCTCGCACTATCCGTCTCTTTCTAAGTTTTCTAATAAGAGAGAGACGGATAGAGCTCGCGCGCCGTCTTGTGCTAACCGTGCTGTGATAGCCGTGCTTGAGCTGCGTCCGTCATACACAGTTCCATAACCTTTAAAACAGACGTCAATTTAGACGACTAATGGAAACAAACTGTGGCTAGTCGACAGGCACGTTTAATCTATACATATAAATGCCTATGTCCTGACTGACTCACTCATTCACTCACTCACTCACCCACTCACTCACTCACTCATCAACGCACAAATGAAATAAGGGTGCAAAGTTTGTATGGCGGAAACTTTTTTTTTGAGCTAGAAACTTAAAACTTTGTAGAAAGATTAGTTATTAAAATACAAATATAGTGAATTCAGCTTTTTGAAATATTTCGCCTCTAAAAAGTAAAATAGGGGTGCAAAGTTTGTATGGGGGAAACAATATTTTTTTAAATACAGACTTAAAACTTTGTAGAAAGATTATTCATTAGAATAAGAATAAAGTACTTTCAGCGTTTTGGAAAGTTCTACCCCTAAGGAGGTAAAATAGGGGTGCAAAGTTTGTATGTGTGAAACTTGTTTTTTGAGCTAGAGACCTAAACCATTGTAGAAAGATTTGTTATTGGAATACAAGTAAAAAGCTTTCAGCGTTTTGGAAAATTCCAACCCTAAGGGGGTAAAATAGGTTGCACAGTTTGTATGGGAGAAACGACTTTTATTGAAATAGATACTTAAAACTTTCTAGAAAGATTACTTATTAGAACATAAAAAAACTACTTTCAGCGTTTTACAAAAATCATTCCCGAAGGGGGTTAAAACGGGGAGCAAGGTTTTTATGGGGAACACTTTTTCTGAGCTAGACACTTGGAATTTAGTAGAAAGATTACTTAAAAAAATACAAAAAAAGTTCTTTCAGCGTTTTGGAAAAGACCATCCCTAAGGGGGATAAAAAGGGGTGCAAAGTTTGTATGAGGGAAAGTTTATGTTTTTGAGTTAGAGACTTGAAACTTTGTAGAAAGATTACTTATAAAAATACAAAAAAATAACATAAAGCGTTTTAGAAAATTCCACCCCTAAGGGGGTTAGAAAGGGAAGCAAGCTATGCATGGGAAACACTATTTTGGAGATAGAGACTTGAAACTTTGCAAAAACATTACTTATTAGAATACAAAAAAAACTTTGCCAAATCTTGGGATTAGGTGTCAAAGCGGACCCCGGGCTCCTTTAGGGGCACAACCGGGAATAATAACGCTAAGGAGGATGATGATGACAAAAAAAAACTTTCTGCGTTTTAGAAAACTCCACTCCTAAGGGGGTTAACAAGGGGAGCCAGTTTTGTGTGGGAAACACTTTTTTTTAACTAAAGACTAAAACTTTTAGAAAGATTACTTATTAAAATACAAAAAAAGTACTTTCAGAGTTTTAGAAAATTCCACCCCAAAGGGGGTTAAAAAGGGGGCAAGCTGTGTTTGGGCAATACTTTTTTTGAGCTAGAGACCTAAAAGTTAGTAGTAAGATTACTTATTACAATACGAAAAAAGTTCTTTCAGCGATTAGAAAAATTCAACCCCTAACGGGGTGGGGTTAAAAGGGGGTTCAAATTTTATATGGAGAGCAAGAATTTTTTTAAGTATGAGTAAGAGATGTATCTTCGGTCTTATTCTGTACGTTAAATGACTATAAAACTAATTTCAGTGTTTTTCCTAAGTCATCCCCTAAGAGGGTTTAAATTTTGTGTATTTCAAGAAATTTTAAAGTTTGCGATTCTTAACTTCGGTTTTAGACTGTTTGTTCACAAATTAGAAAATGGACAACAACGTTTTTTTTTTAATTAACCCCTAAAAGAGGGTTCAAAGTTTGTATTGAGAGAAATCATTTTCTAGACGACAACAAGTTCTACGCGGACGAAGTCGCGGACAACAGCTATTTTCTAATGTTTCTATTTCGTAAATTTGTACTTGTACATAAGTATAAGAGGCCCCTATAGGGCATCAATAGGACTAAGATTGAATGATTGCGGTGATTGAAATAGTATCTATGTTTTGAATGCACACTTAAAATTTCAGTTGATAAGACTCGCAGACATTAAGACTCGCAATCAAAATAACTGGATCCGAACAGAGGGCCTACCGCGAACGGCATTCGATGTGGGGATAACTTCGAATGTCTCTGTCACACTTACGTACGAACTACCAAGTCTGACAGAGAGCTGGCTGTCTATTTGCGAAGTGAACGGACGCCAGCTGATTCTGAGTGATGACGTCCAGACAGCCGTCTTGAAAGAATGCCAGGAATGTCAGTTGTCGAGACTAGCACTTCCCGCGACTTCATGTCGTTTCGTGTTGGCTAAAGATGGAATGGCGACTGTGAGAATGATAGTGTGTTTAGAGGATAAGATCTGAGAGATTTTAGATAAATAGTATGATTGGTCTGAGCACATTCTTGGATAAAAGCTAAATGAAGATTGGGTAGGTAGACTTTAGAAGTTTTGACTATCAGTGGACAAAATGTGTTTTAGGCACAACTTTGTTATTACACGTAAAAAAATATATAAATAATAATTGAACTGTTTATTTTCAGATCTGTGATTAAATTACATACATAAGTTACATTTAGTACAATCTCTAATATTTAAGATTATTTACTATTTTTTTTTTATCCTTATAGTTAACTAATTATATTTATCCATGTTACTACTGGGGGCCTTAATAAACATTTTCTTACTTAATTATATTTTTAGTTTGTGTAGGTTTACTTTCTATATTTTCTACAATAGTTTTGGGAAAGCTGTTTAATACAAAGGGTAGGTAGTTAGACCACACTCTTTGCCCATATGTGTTGTCGTAATTTTGTACTAAGCCGAAGAGTCTGCGATCGATATTAGTATTACCTACATTTTAATTGTCAGGGAAAGGTTATCGATTTTCTTGTAAATTCAAGTATTTTTCTTATGTCGATGTGCCTGTGTTGTCATTTCTGACAAAGCTGTGTATTTTTTATGTAATCGACCTTTAAAGGTAATACTTTTACTTAGCTCAAATTGTAAAATGTTTCTGAAACGATTTCTGACATGACGCGTGACGTACGATAATTATAGAGACAAGCTCTTATTCTACTTCACTGCATTGTACAAATTTCGCAAGAAACTTGCCACATGCCTAATGAAGATATTATAGTGTCATGGAGATGGAGTGGATGATGAAACCCGAAAGTGACCATAAGAAGCACTACGAGTATGGCACTTCTGACTTTATGTTACTACTATTTACTGAGTTAAGGCCCGTCAGAATCGTGTCGATGAGAAGTTGATGACCAACCATGAAAAATAAAGACGGCAATCAAATCAGTGTATAACGCAGCAATTATTTTTTTATAGCTCATGATCGTTATTTTTTTGACTTTGTAGAACACATGCATGTTACAAGTACTAACGTTAGTATTTGTGTATCGACGTAAGAAATAGTAGTAGAAGTGCAAGAGCAAAACTGCTATAGACAATCGCGTTCACAAGTATCTATTTTAAAGCATTTGGTTCACCATCAATTGATCCAAAATATGTATTTGTGAACTTTATGCTGCATTGACGTCTAACGTTGCCTTTCCCAGTCGTAAGTTCTGGAATGTAAGGAATCCGAGTTTATTTGAAACTCACGTCGGCGGAACATGATGTATGTACGCGATGTCATTATTCCTGTGACGTCATCGAAACCACGCAGATGCTCGAGTAATCTTCGAAGCACGTACTTTATCGAAGGTCGCTCTATGCATAATAATATTTTTCTACTCCTGTACCGTTATCTGTCATTAATATAGGCTGTAGCTCAAATACAATGACACCACTAATAAGTCGTCGAAAAACTCTATGCTCTATAGCCCAAAAAACGCACTGTTTAGCGTACTTTTTTGGTTCATACATTTTTCATAAAAGCACTGTTTAACTTTTTTTAAATCGGCCGCTATATTGCAGTGGTGCCAACTTCATAAACTAATATTTCGAAATAAGAGTACGTGTTTACGATTTAACATTATGTAGGTATGTTATGAATGATTAACTACAATAATAATAAATCATCATCTTTGTGTTAAATTACATGTTTTATAAATTCTTGGTATTATTTATGAATATAAACACTATAAACAGTTCGAATTCGGTCCGGGTTCGAATGGCAAATGCAAACAAATTAAAAACAAAACAAACCATAAACAAGAAGTGTCACATTTCCGATTTCCCACCAAAATATATAGGTACAGTTCAAAATGAAAATATGAAAGATGACAAACTATAAGTCCTAGACTATTAAGATTTTTATCTATCCAAATATCATAAACCCTCCATGATGCGTTCAAGAACCGCACATTATGGCCACCATAAAAATAGACTGTTTTGTTAGAACAAATTAATTTCTTATGTGTGAAAATGTTATTACTTATTGCTAAATAATAACATCGATTTCGATAATATTATTTCATTCAAATTTCGAACATCTCTGAAATCAAAGAAATTTGATTTGACCTCTATTCTAATATCAGTCGAGATGACGTTTAGTTCGAAATGAATTGTCAATTTTCATACAAATTTGACAAATGTCGCACGTAAGTAAGATATCGAACGATGTGACAGTTGGATCCGACTCTAGTTTGTCTCTGAATTAAGAAAAAACTATGACAGCTGCCAGAAAACAACGCCGCGATGCCGGTCATAATATGCGGCTCCTGAATGCATCGTGGAGACTTATGATGTGTGGGTAGATAAAGTAGTATATGTAACTGTACATAATTAGGCATTAAGACGCTCGTGTGATGTTATTATGAAACTCGCCTTCGGCTCGTTTCATAAACCCACACTCTTGTTTAATGCCCTTCATTATGTACAGTCACATAAACTACTATATTCGTGTTTGTGAAGACACAAGTGTACGTTCCTTTTAAAATGGTCAAAGAAATTAATAACTGCACTCCTGAAAAAATTGCGTGAGTAGCAAAAGTACGAATAAAAAACTTGCTGCCTGAAAAGGCTAACTATTTTGTGGTCGGCTATTTATTTAAAAATTGTCGTAGAAAAAGTATTGTATGCAACTGTGTATGCGCTCGTGTCGTCTTTAATTGCGATGCTCGCCAAAGGCTCGCATCGCAACCCACGCCACTCGCGTTTTGAGACCCTTCTTATACAACAGTTGCATAAAATACTATAATAATATAGCTGCAAAAGCATTGTTTGTTCATAAACTGATAAACTTAAACTTGTATTGAAACCGCTAAAGGCATAAAGACTGTAAATTTGTCAATAGCTGTCAAGTTTACTATTGACCGCCACCGCAGGCCGCGCCAGTGTGATTCAGGCTTAACTGATTAAGCTTTGTAAAAAAATGTCTATGTATGCGTTTTTAATTCAAAAGAAATTGCCAATAAGGGACCATGGTTTAGATACCAGCACGGCTATCCCAAGACGGCGCGCGAGCTCTCTCGATTTTTCTCGCACTATAAGTACGTCTCTTCCAAGTTTTCTGATAAGAGAGGGACGGATAGTGCGAGAAAAATCGAGAGAGCTCGCGCGCCGTCTTGTGATAGCCGTGCATAAATAGATGATATTCAGGAACAAGATTTTGATTGGCCTGTGCAAGATGTAGGTTTGGAATGGATGCAGAAAAACATGATTTTATAAGAATGTATTTTTGGTGTTTGGGTCATTGTCAGTCACAAAAACAAAAATCATCTTTCCGGTGGTCAATAGTTAAGGGCTTACGCTCACATATAATATGTTTTTATCGCATAGAATTATAGAAGGGGCAACGCCGTTTATGCGGATTCAGAGATCAACCAAAAATTAGGCTTTATAGCCCTTAACTTTGGCAATGTCCACCGAAGAGACGCGAACCTAAATCTGACAATGACCCGTTTAGTACATGACCTCAGCTAGCTAGCAGGATAATTTCATTAAATTAAACAGGTACCGGTCATTTTGGAACTCTTTGGAGCCTATGTCCAGCAGTGGACGTCTTTCGGCTGATATGATGATGATGATGATGAAACAGGTACTGTGGGTATCCTAGGAAATGAGAAATGTGGGTAGTTCTAGCTGAAGAGAATAAAGCAGTCTGTACTCGGTAACGGGCGTTTATGTATTGTTCCTGACATGGCGCAGCCGGAAAATAAGTTTTAAGTGATTAAATGCGTGATTATACCATTTGTTTAGTATTATCGTAAGTTAGCGAGTGATTTACAATGGAATCAGTGCTTAGACCGCCAGCGCCGTTTTGTTTTGAGAATGACTTGACGAGTGTAACCTCGGGCAATCTTAGCAGGCAGTGGGCAAAATGGAGGAAGTCATTTGAAACATATTCGAAAGCATGTGAATTGGGCAAAAAGACTGAGGATGTGCAAATTAGTATAATATTGCATATTATTGGAGAGCAGTGCCGAGAAGTTTATGAGCAATTTACGGGCACATTTGCAACTACAAAAGCATTATTAGATAAATTTGATGCATATTTTTTGCCCACGAAAAATTTAACAATCGAACGCCATAGATTTTTTATGCGCAATCAGAATGACGGGGAATCGACCGAACAATACACTTTTGAGTTAAAACGGTTAGCTAAAACTTGTGAATTTGGGAATTTAAATGACGACCTAGTAAAGGATAGGTTGATATGTGGCATCGTTGAGGACGCCTTGAGAGAACGGCTGTTACGTGAGAGCGATCTGACGCTAACAAAAGCAATGGATATTTGTAGAATAGCAGAGATGTCGCGGGTTCAAGCGAACCACATCAAGCAGGAAAAGGAAAATGACCGTCATGTTCACCAGGTTGCCGAGCATAATAGTGATGAAAGAGACTGTGAGATACACTGGATGCGACAGAAGGTACCACTGTCGCCAGGACACCGCGGCCCGCCCGCTGTGTGCCGATGTCGAGAGCGCGCCTCCGCCCGACCGCCTGCGCGCGCCGCGTCGCCCGCGCCGGCTCCGCAGGCGCCGCGCGGCAGCGGCGCGTCCCATCCATCCCGCCGGAATGTGCAACCACGCAGGAAAGATGGAAGAAAATGCGACTATTGTGGTTACGTGCATGATAGATTTAAGTGTCCGGCATATGGTCAACGATGCAATAGGTGCAATAAGGCGAATCATTTTGCGAGAATGTGCCGAGTTTATACGGTGCAGGAGAACTCCACTGATCAGGTGAGTCTAGATAACGATAGAATTGTAAAAAACAGTTGGAGTGTACATGTTTTGATTGGGAACGTTCCGATATTGTTCAAACTGGATACTGGAGCTGACGTAAACGTTCTTCCTCAAAGGTTCATGTCACAAATAGGAATTAAAGACGGTGATTTAGTCCATACGCGGGTTAAGTTAACAGGCTACTCGGGAGATCAGATTGAGGTGGTGGGCAAGGCAATACTCAAAGTAACATGCAAAGAAAGTGCGTACGTTCTTAAGTTTATCGTCGCGAATGTTGACTCACCGCCGATATTAGGTAGGACCGCGTGTGAGGAGCTGAACCTTATTAAACGAGTAATGAGCTTAGACTCGTCGGTGCGTACTGACAGTGCGGATATATTAAATGATTATGAGGATATATTTCTTGGTATGGGGTGTCTACCGGGTGAGTACCAAATAAGATTACGGTCGGACGTGCGCCCGGTCGTGCATGCTCCGCGTAAGCTACCAATCGCGTTACGCGATAGTGTCAAAAATAAACTTGATGAGATGTTGCAGCAGGGTGTCGTGGCTAAAGTCGAAGGACCCACTGACTGGGTCAATAGTATGACAGTCGTAAAAAAGGCAGATGGTGACCTTCGAATTTGTTTAGATCCGCGTGACCTTAACAAAGCCATACGTAGGGAGCATTTTAAGTTACCAACCCTAGATGAAATCACAGCGAATCTCGCTGGTGCTAAATACTTCAGCACATTGGATGCGAAGCATTCGTTCTGGCAGGTGAAACTAAGTGATGACTCGACAGATCTATGTACTTTTAATTCAGTATTTGGCAGGTACAAGTTCTTGAGGATGCCATTCGGAATTTCTTCGGCGTCAGAAATATTTCACAAGAGGCTATATGAGCAATTTGATGACCTTGAGGGGGTCATCCTATTTATAGATGATTTACTCGTATACGGCGAGACGAAACAGGAACATGATAGGCGTTTGCGTCAGGTCCTTGAAAGGTGTAGGCAGATCAATATTAAACTCAATAAGCAAAAATGTAAAATAGGTCTATCTGAATTGAAATACCTAGGGCATATTATATCAGAACACGGAATTTTGCCAGATAGCTCGCATACGCTGGCGATAAGAAATATGCCAAGACCGCAAAATGTGAAAGACATGGAGAGATTTTTAGGTCTTGTAACATATGTAGGCAGTTTCATTCCTAACCTCTCAGAAAAAACTAATTTACTTCGGGAGTTGTTAAAGAAAAATATAGCCTGGCATTGGGAGGATGGTCATGAACACAGTTTTAATGAACTAAAGCAATGTCTGATTAGCCCACCGGTACTTCAATACTACAGCTTAGATAAACCCATTACACTATCGGTTGATTCATCAAAAAATGGTCTCGGTGCATGTTTGATGCAAGATAACATGCCGGTGTGTTATGCGTCACGATCGCTGACGAAGGCAGAACAGGCATACGCACAAATCGAAAAGGAACTTTTAGCTTGTGTTTACGCATGTGAGAAATTTTATACTTACATTTATGGACGCGGGGACGTAAAAATTGAAACAGACCATAAGCCCTTGATTAGCATTATAAATAAGCCAATAGCAAGTGCACCGGCCCGGTTGCAAAGGATGTTGTTGAGATTACAACCTTACACATTCACGTTAGTATATAAGCCCGGGAAGTATCTATACGTAGCCGACACATTGTCACGCGCTGTTGCGTCAGGTGGCATGAGCGAGGAGCCCGTAGAGCCTCGAGATCACTTGGACGCGCAAGCGCAAGTTTGTGCGGTAGCGGTTAGCAATCCTTTAAGCGATTCTCATTTTTTAAAATTACAGAAATGTTATAGCACGGATAGCGAAATGAAAATGCTAAAAAAATACATTAAAACAGGATGGCCGACACATAAAGGCCAAATAGATGAACTAATTAGGCCATACTGGGAATGTCGGGACGAATTAACTCTCGCATATGACATGGCATGGAAAGGCAATCAAATAATAATACCGAAGTGCATGCGTCGAGAGATGTTACAGAAAATACATATGGGTCATCTAGGAATAGAAAAGTGTAAACTGAGAGCTAGGGAAATAATGTATTGGCCAAACATGAACTCTCAACTCAAGGACATGATTTCCCACTGTCAAACTTGCCTTACGCACAGGAAAGACAATAGTAAACAACCCCTCATCCCGCATCGCGTTCCGTCACGGCCGTGGTCAAAAGTAGGTGTCGATATTTTTCATCACAGTGGAAAATCTTATCTTTGTGTGATTGATTATTTCAGCAAATACGTTGAAGTCGTAGAATTACAATCTTTAACATCAATGCATGTTATCAATCAATTAAAAAACATATTTTGCAGGGAAGGAATTCCTGATATTGTGTTTTCGGATAACGGACCGGAATTTTCCTCGAATTTATTCCATACTTTCAGTAATGAATGGGTTTTTCAGCATCACACGTCATCGCCTAGATATGCTCAATCGAATGGACAAGTGGAAAGGGCAATTCAAACTATTAAATCTATACTGCGTAAAACCTCAGACGATTCTTCGGACTTTAGACTAGCACTGCTGGGCTATTTACCAATTAGTGACAAGTTACCATCTCCAGCTGAAATCTTAAAAAACAGGAAATTACGCAGTGTCCTGCCTTGTTTACCGGAACTATTGTTACCTAAAGTGGTAGATAATGATGAAATAAGATTAGAACTTCAAAATCGTCAAATGAAGCAAAAACTATATTTTGACAGAGGAAGCAAAAACCTACAACCACTAGAACCTGGTTCACTTATCAAAGCACGTATCAATGGTAAGTGGAGTAACGGTAAGGTCATAGGGGTCGTAAGCCCAAGGTCGTATTCGATCAGACTTCAGACCGGGAGAGTAGTTCGTCGGAACCGCCGACAACTCATGTTAGACTCGCCGCGGCGTCGCGACGCTCCCGTTGACTTGTTTCCGTATGATATAATAATGCCATTCGGTCCCACCCCCGCCAGCTCCAGTACCTCGCGCACTCCTGAACGTTCCCGCCAGGTATCGCAGTCCACTAATTACTATGTTTCTCGATTTGGCAGGATAGTGAGGCCTCCTGATCGGTGGGGATATCCAGCGCCTAGTGTACCACGGTTTTCCTAACTAGTATGTATTGATTTATTTTATTTGATGATCGATCCCAAAAACATATAAAATTATCAAACAAGTATTTCCAATATACATGCATGCTTATAATTAACTGTATAAATGTTGGTAAATTTAATAAATATAAATATGTAACACCACAGCATGCGGGTGAAATACGTATCTAATTAAGCAGTAATAAAATAATTAACTAATTATACAGAATCATACAATTATGTTAAGCATAATTGATGAAACCGTAGTTATGTACTTAGATGTAATAATAAAATCAAAAAAAATCAAAAATCTTAAAAAAAAATATATATATATATGTATAGAAATATAATTATAATAAAGAAGGAAGATAAGCATGTTATCTACATAATAATTAAGCATTGCATTTTGTAAGAGAAGGGTTGTGGGTATCCTAGGAAATGAGAAATGTGGGTAGTTCTAGCTGAAGAGAATAAAGCAGTCTGTACTCGGTAACGGGCGTTTATGTATTGTTCCTGACAGGTACCAAAACCAAGTTTTTTTTTCATTCACAATATAGCATTTTTTTATATACCTACACGAAATCAAATAAATATATAGGTTAACAAAAAGGAGTCTTGGGAAATCGCCTCCCCATTGGACCGATACGATGAATATGCTACTGCTGGTAGGTACGTCGGACGTAAAGTTAGTTAACTTTACGTCCCTCTCGCTCTTTACTTACTTGCTAGTAAGGGACGAATGCTATATGTCCAACATAAACGCGATCATGCTAGTGAGGCTGAATAGTATAAGACCAGGCGGCCTAGGGAAGCAATAGGGTGCAAGGCGGCGATATATTGTAGTCAGAGCCCTAGTTAAAAGGATGCAATGAAGAAAAATATGCTCATTTAAATAGCTACAAAGTATTAACTTACGTAAATCAGTAAGACTATTTAAGTATTTAATATAATAAGGATATTTATAATACTTAACGATCACTGGTTACTTGGTTACTACACAAGCAATCAATAAGTGCATTGATTATACACTCAGCCTCATACGTTTTCGAAAACCGATGGTACCCTTGCACTAAAATTAAGCAAAAATGTTAACAACAACCTTCCAGCTGTAAAATATCACTCACGGTGACACGCAATTTACAATTACGGTTTCGGGCGCGTAAAAAACGAGCCAAGTAATTCAATTTACATTGGCGATGAAACATTGTAGCATTCTTGGTTTTTTAATTCCGAACGAGTTTATTTGACCGACCTTTTTACTTAACCTTTATCTCGGGCGACGTAGGTAATTAAAAAGAGAACATATTTATTTATGAATTGTATGCTTTAATGTGCAATTATCGTAAATGAAACAGTAAATTGAAATTGCGTGTGTGAATAATATTACTTAATATTCTAAGTGCAATTTAGAATTCAGTGTAGGCGGTAACAGGTTTAAAATTAAGTTGTTTTCGTTTGAGGACATTTTCCGTTTTCATTATAGCCATATTTGTTTCATAATTTGCCAAAACTCTACAACCGTAATAATCTATCCCCAATTGAATATCTTTAGGAATTAAATAATATAATTTACTTTCAAAACAAAGTTTTAACCGACTTCAATTCAGTACTCCGCCAAGCCACATTAACATTTCCACATTTTTTTTCCAATTTACCACATGAACTGATTTTCGAGAACAAAAGCGTTGATTTTTAGACCAATAAACCAAATCTGTATGTGGGCCGATAATATTTGAGGACTTCCGTCGATTCCTCAAGGATCTCAGAATTACCTTTGGCACTTCATTGTTTGCTATTTCAACGGAATAATATCAGAATCTGTGACGTACTTATATAGTTTGAAGTACATCATTGAGAAGTTCCACAAGCCATCTGTGGTCTTCATCATCACTTCCACTTCACCAAATTTATGATTTCCGGGTGTAAATACACGAGTTATAATAGAAAATACCGAAATTACTACACGCGTGTCTAATATATTTGAGGAGTTCCCTCAATTCCTCATGGTTCCCATCATCCAACTGGGGTTTTGGAAACAATGGGACCAATCTGGAAGCATATACTTTCAGTTAAAAAAAAAAATTGTACGAATCGGTTTATAAATGACGGAGTTCTGAGGTAACAAACATTAAAAATAAAAAAATAAAAAAAATACATCCGAATTGAGAACCTCCTCCTTTTTTTGAAGTCGGTTAAAAACTACTTCTCCACTAGCGGTCACAGTAAGAAATATGTTTCTGTCAAAATTTTAATTTTTGGTACAAGCTTTTATTGCGGACTGTACTTTTCTGTATACCGTCACCAACTACTCATTGAGGCGATTCTATGGAGCCCAAACTCAACATGTCGGTTAAGTACTGAATTCTCATGGCCACCTTCTGTCTCCATCATCAGATAAGCTCGATGGTACCATAATACTGAATTGTCATCCAAACTATACTTAAACCCAAAATGTCAGCTCAATCGGTTGAAGATATCTGCTTCAAAATTGAGTTATAAGATTCCACCCGAACAAACATAGTACATAGGTACATAGTTAGTTAGGCACATACCATACATACAGTGCAAGTTAATAGAAAGTTTGTAAAAAGGCTATCCTAAAAGGAATTATTACTGTTACGCATATTTAAATTTGTTCCTGTTTAACAGATGACCATATGTACCTTTATAGTGAAACAACTAAGTGAATACGGTACATTGAGTTGATTGATTCAAAGTTATTGTAAATCATTAAAGCATTCTAATATGGTACGAGAATGACGCATCGTTATCTACAATCCACATAGCCGGCACTTGAACACGTGGAGAGGGGGCGCTAAAACGGCACTTTTGAAAACTGCAAACGTATTATTGAAACTCGCATAAGTACATGAGTGAGTACAACACGATACGGTATTCGACAACAGGACAAATTAATTATTCTTATTCTTACATTACCATTTCATAAAACTAACCACAATACCCACCACCACCATCGAAATGAAATCACGCAAATTATTTTTGCTATTTGAATGAGTTTTGATTTAAACGCGGTTTGACTATAGAAAATCGTGACGTTTCAAGTATGGGAATGACTATAATACAACTTCATATTAAGAGCGTTTATGATTATGACGTTAAATAAAAAGTTTTTGCTTTTACTATCAGTCAAATACCATATTGTATTCGCGACGAGTTTAGAATTCATTGGGAGTTCATCAGGTTCAGTATTATCACGGCTACTCACAGTGAACCAAAAGCTAGTCTTCAAAATTATCAATTATTACGTGAGTTTCAACTTCAGTCAGATCAGTTAATTTAAAATAAGTTTCGGGTCTATATTTCTCTCTCGCTTGCTCTCACGTATTTTATGCGAAAATAAACGATTTTATTCTGTAAAACCCGGCCAAGCTCGTGTTCCGTAGGTACCTCTCTTCGTCAATCACAAAAAATGCCTACTACAACGGGTCAAACGCAGCCTAACCTCTCCTTTACAATGCAGCATTTTAGCTACCCGCAACGCTATAAGAAACGGAACTACATCTTTACGACGACCATTGAACTAACGAAGCAAATGATTGCTAAATACAAATTAACGTATTCAAATACTTTAACTGTATTGTCGGGGCAATTAATATCAATTGATGTACTGCTAATGAGCATCTTTGTTACTTCAAGTGTTTTGTCGTAAAATATGCTAAATCATTTATTCATTACTTTCTTTAGACATCTGATGTGAACACCTGTCTGGGTGGTCGCTTGCGGGTTTTGCGTCAAATAGATAAAAATCTTATTAGGTACGCGTTTAGCCGATTTCATTTTTAGACGGTAGAATATCGAATCACACAGACTTTGATATCACGCAAATTCAATCTAAATTCTATAAATAGAAAATTACACTCCTGTTTACGGCAGCTGTGTAAAAATACAAAGTGACTTCTTCAATTCTGTTGAAAAAGACACTTTGTAGCTGTATTGAGAGTGCAGGCCCCACGCAGGCCCTGTATTTGTTACTATCTCTTACCACAACGAATCCATAAAGGTCGCGAAATAAAAATAAAACCTTTTTAAAGTTTAAAGAATCAAATATTATGGATACATGGACCAAAATGGTAGCTGCCGTAGCTACAGCTTATGCCTATTTTACGAACAGATCCTTGTTTTTTATGTCTATCTATAGCTGAACTCGAGATATCAGTTCGTAAGTCACAAGTTTGAATTGGCATGCAATTGTTCCACCTTTTGTCAGAGTGTGTTTGTTCCTGTTCAAAGATGTGTATTGTGCGCCTGCCAGTATCTTCTAGACGATTTGAACGCTGCAATGTTTTGTAGAATCCTCTACTAGGCGCGATTTACTCTTTGCGTAGTTTTACGCGGACATTTCCGTTCGCGACGATACGACGATAGAATATTCTGCGACGGACTTGACATTAATGGTTAGCAAAACAACATCACCTAAGATTTGAATTACAATCTTAGCTTAAGCTTTTATAAGAGGCGACGGGGTTTATGGTAATGCTACTTACAGTGGTCATGTATGGTGAAAATGTCACAAGCCGAATTTGAACCCTGTACCTATAGATATAATCACAAGGAAGTCCCTCCCTATCTTCCGCTTCCGTATGAAATGGGTCAGTCGACTATTTCTTGTTATTCTGTCCCATTAAACAGAAGACAACATGACAAAGTTTTTTAGACAATATTACAATTTGAACTTCTAATACTCGTAAGTATAGAAGACGGTCCATAATTACTTTAAAATCAAAGTTTTACCCGACTTCAATTCAGTACTTCGTTTTATTTGAAGATTTCCCTCGATTTCTCCAGGATCCCATCTTCAGATCCTATCCTGATGATCGTGGGACCATCTGGGAAGGACACCCTTTCAAACAAAAAAAGAAATTGCCAATTCGGTCAAAGCGTCTTCGAGTTATAGGTTAGTTATATATAAACATAAAATATTCGGACGAATTGAGAACCTCCTCCTTTTATGAAATTAAATGAGGATAAAAAATTCAACAAAATGCTACACTTGGAGTATTTTGGAGGCTTTAAACACAGATCACGATTTTATTTCAAGCAACCATTACCGCGGCAACTAGCGACGGAAAAAGTAGATTCATCCAAATACACGTTGAGCCAGGATTAAAAACTTGGAGGATAGGATAGCAAAAAAAAACATAACAGAAAAATATAATATTACTAGCTGTTGCCCGCGACTTCGTCCGCGTAGAACTTTTTATCGTCTTAGAAAATGATTTCTCTCAATACAAAATTTGAACCCTCTTTTAGGGGATAATTAAAAAAAAAGTTGATGTTCATTTTCTAGTTTGTGAACAAACAGTCTAAAACCAAAGTTAAAAATCTCATACTTTAAAAATGCCTTGAAATACTCAAACTTTGAACCAATTTTAACACTCTTAGGGGATGAATTTGGAAAAACTCTGAAATCAGTTTTGTAGTCTTTTAACGTACAGAATAAGACCGAAGTTAAAAATCTCTTACTCACACTTAATTTATTAAAAATGTATTGCTCGCCATTTAAAATTTGAACCCCCTTTTAAACCCCCTTAGAGGTTGAATTTTTCTAATCGCTGAAAGAACTTTTTTCGTAAACTTAAGTCTCTAGCTCAAAAAAAGTGTTGCCCATACAAAGCTTTCTTAACCCCCTTAGGGGTGGAATTTTCTAAAACTCAGAAAGTACTTTATTATTAATTTTAATTAGTAACATTTTGAATAGTTTTAAGTCTAGTAAAAAAAAAAGTTTTTCCCACACAACACTGGCTACCCTTCTTAAGGATCTTAAGGATCCCCTTAGGGATGGAGTTTTCTAAAACACTGAAAGTTCTTTTTTAGTATTCTAATAAGTAATCTTTTTGCAAAGTTTTAAGTCTAACTCAAAAAAAAGTGTTGCCCATGCAAAGCTTGCTCTCCTTTTTAACCCTATTAGGGGTGGAATTTTCTAAAACGATTTGTGTTCTTTTTTTGTATTTTAATAAGTAATCTTTCTACAAAGTTTCAAGTCTCTAACTCAAAAACATAAACTTTCCCTGATAAAAACTTTGCACCCCTTTTTATCCCCCTTAGGGATAGATTTTTTCAAAACGCTGAAAGTCTTTTTTTTTTGTATTTTTATAAGTAATCTTTCTACAAAGTTTTAAGTGTCTAGCTCAGAAAAAGTGTTCCCCATACAAACCTTGCACCCTTTTTTAACCCCCTTAGGGAATGATTTTTGTAAAACGCCGAATGTAGTATTTTTCATGTTCTACTAAGTAATTTTTCGTCAAAATTTTAAGTCTCTATTAAAAAAAAATATGTTTTTCCCATACAAACTTTGCACCCTATTTTACCCCCTTAGGGGTGAAATTTTCCAAAACGCTGAAAGTACTTTCTTTGTATTTAAATAATCTTTCTACAAGTTTTAGGACTCTAGCTAAAAAAAATAGTTTCCCACATACAAACTTTGCACCCCTATTTTAGCCCCCTATTTTTAGAAAATTCTATTCTAAAACGCTGAAAGTACTTAATTTGTATTCTGATGACTAATCTTTCTACAAAGTTTTAAGTCTCTATTTAAAAAAAATATTGTTTCCCCCATACAAAATTTGCACCCCTATTTTACCCCCTTAGGGGTAGATTTTTTTAAAACACTGAATCTAGGTACTTTATTTGTATTCTAATGAATAATTTCTCTACAAAGTTTTAAGTCTCTATTTAAAAAAAAGTAGTTTTTCCCATACAAACTTTGCACTCTATTTTACCCCTTTAGGGGTAGAATTTTCTAAAACCCTGAAAGTTCTTTATTTGTATTCTAATGACTGATCTTTCTACAAAGTTTTAAGTCTCTATTTAAAAAAAAAATGTTTCCCCCATACAAACCTTGCACCCCTATTTTACCCCCGTAGGGGTGGAATTTTCCAAAACGCTGAAAGTGTTTCATTTGTATTCTAATAACTAATTTTTCTACAAAGTTTAAGTCTATAGCTCAAAAAAAAAAGGTTCTCCCATACAAACTTTGCACCCCCATTTTACCCCCTTAGGGGTAGAATTTTCAAAAATCCCTTTTTATCCCTAGCCCACGTTATAAAAGCAACATACTGTGCAAAAATCAACTCTCTAAGATTAGTAGTTTCGGCTGTGCGTTGATGAGTGAGTGAGTGAGTGAATAAGTCAGTCAGGACATAGGCATTTATTATGTACTAGCTGTTGCCCGCGACTTCGTCCGCGTAGAACTTTTTATCGTCTTAGAAAATGATTTCTCTCAATACAAAATTTGAACCCTCTTTTAGGGGATAATTAAAAAAAAAGTTGATGTTCATTTTCTAGTTTGTGAACAAACAGTCTAAAACCAAAGTTAAAAATCTCATACTTTAAAAATGCCTTGAAATACTCAAACTTTGAACCAATTTTAACACTCTTAGGGGATGAATTTGGAAAAACTCTGAAATCAGTTTTGTAGTCTTTTAACGTACAGAATAAGACCGAAGTTAAAAATCTCTTACTCACACTTTAAAATTTTATTGCTCGCCATTTAAAATTTGAACCCCCTTTTAAACCCCCTTAGAGGTTGAATTTTTCTAATCGCTGAATGAACTTTTTTCGTAAACTTTTAAGTCTCTAGCTCAAAAAAAGTGTTGTCCATACAAAGCTTTCTTAACCCCCTTAGGGGTGGAATTTTCTAAAACTCTGAAAGTACTTTATTATTAATTTTAATAAGTAACATTTTGAATAGTTTTAAGTCTAGTAAAAAAAAAAGTTTTTCCCACACAACACTGGCTACCCTTCTTAAGGATCTTAAGGATCCCCTTAGGGATGGAGTTTTCTAAAACGCTGAAAGTTCTTTTTTAGTATTCTAATAAGTAATCTTTTTGCAAAGTTTTAAGTCTAACTCAAAAAAAAGTGTTGCCCATGCAAAGCTTGCTCTCCTTTTTAACCCTATTAGGGGTGGAATTTTTTAAAACGATTTGTGTTCTTTTTTTGTATTTTAATAAGTAATCTTTCTACAAAGTTTCAAGTCTCTAACTCAAAAACATAAACTTTCCCTGATAAAAACTTTGCACCCCTTTTTATCCCCCTTAGGGATAGATTTTTTCAAAACGCTGAAAGTCTTTTTTTTTGTATTTTTATAAGTAATCTTTCTACAAAGTTTTAAGTGTCTAGCTCAGAAAAAGTGTTCCCCATACAAACCTTGCACCCTTTTTTAACCCCCTTAGGGAATGATTTTTGTAAAACGCCGAATGTAGTATTTTTCATGTTCTAATAAGTAATTTTTCGTCAAAATTTTAAGTCTCTATTAAAAAAAAAAATGTTTTTCCCATACAAACTTTGCACCCTATTTTACCCCCTTAGGGGTGAAATTTTCCAAAACGCTGAAAGTACTTTCTTTGTATTTAAATAATCTTTCTACAAAGTTTTAGGACTCTAGCTAAAAAAAATAGTTTCCCACATACAAACTTTGCACCCCTATTTTAGCCCCCTATTTTTAGGGGTAGAATTTTCTAAAACGCTGAAAGTACTTAATTTGTATTCTGATGACTAATCTTTCTACAAAGTTTTAAGTCTCTATTTAAAAAAAATATTGTTTCCCCCATACAAAATTTGCACCCCTATTTTACCTCCTTAGGGGTAGATTTTTTTAAAACACTGAATCTAGGTACTTTATTTGTATTCTAATGAATAATTTCTCTACAAAGTTTTAAGTCGCTATTTAAAAAAAAGTAGTTTTTCCCATACAAACTTTGCACTCTATTTTACCCCTTTAGGGGTAGAATTTTCTAAAACCCTGAAAGTTCTTTATTTGTATTCTAATGACTGATCTTTCTACAAAGTTTTAAGTCTCTATTTAAAAAAAAAATGTTTCCCCCATACAAACCTTGCACCCCTATTTTACCCCCGTAGGGGTGGAATTTTCCAAAACGCTGAAAGTGTTTCATTTGTATTCTAATAACTAATTTTTCTACAAAGTTTAAGTCTATAGCTCAAAAAAAAAAGGTTCTCCCATACAAACTTTGCACCCCCATTTTACCCCCTTAGGGGTAGAATTTTCAAAAATCCCTTTTTATCCCTAGCCCACGTTATAAAAGCAACATACTGTGCAAAAATCAACTCTCTAAGATTAGTAGTTTCGGCTGTGCGTTGATGAGTGAGTGAGTGAGTGATTGAGTGAATAAGTCAGTCAGGACATAGGCATTTATTATGTATAAATAGATAGAAGATAATGA
Organism: Epinotia brunnichana; assembly: GCA_963854355.1. Lineage (NCBI taxonomy): Eukaryota > Metazoa > Arthropoda > Insecta > Lepidoptera > Tortricidae > Epinotia > Epinotia brunnichana. The sequence continues at coordinate 18,297,977 of OY977936.1, read as the reverse complement.
AACTCCCATTCAAATATCTCAAAAAATTATGAAGCTACATCCGTTTTAATGTCGCTTGTTAGAGTGAGAAAACGATGAGGGACTGTGACGTCAATATACTCGAGCGTCATAGTAAAAAACAATCGTTTCATATGAAGGTGCGTTTTGCGGAAAAGGGACAGAACATACCCCCTCTTAAAACTTTGGACTCTTATAACTTAATCATTACCTATATAACCTCTTGCTTTGTTTTTTTCTCCATTTGACTAGATTTATTTTAAATTCTTTTTCGAGAAAATACATTATGATTATTTACCATATTTTCGATTCCTGAGCTATAACCACGAACTTCGGAATTCGAAAATATTCGGGTATCTATCGAGTGACAGGGATGCAAATATATGAACATTGAGTATCGGTTTTCGTGGTAGCGCCGCAGGTACTTTGGCTGAATGCGCCGAGCGCGTGCCATTGTCATTCAAAAAAAACAAATTCGTGTTAATTATATTGTTCAAATTTGTTGATTTCATTTATTGAAATTACGACATAAAACGACATTTGCGCATATAAGTTCTCATATCAGAATCGATTTTTTTTTTATGGTTTATATTTTAGCATTTGTCTCGTAAAGGTCTATCGTAGACGGGATTTAAATTATTAATAAGTGAAAGGCAAAGCAATTCCGCCATTTTGACGAAAATTTGACGGTTCTTATAGCTGACAGTTGGAGCAGCGTTTGATTTCAATAAAAATAAATGAAAAATTAAATGAAGTCGTATATTTCGGAAAATTAATTAACTGTCGCAGTCGGATAAAAACTATCCTAAGTTGCAGCTAGAATAATAATGTACCTATATAAAATGTTTCATATTTTTCCGTTCATGGGATGCTGAGAACATTCGAACCGCGCAAAGCTTAGTTTCAAACTGGCTGATTCTTTTTTTAATTTAGAGATTTATTATAAGTGGAGATAAATAGATAGAAGATAATGAAACTCCCATTCAAATATCTCAAAAAATTATGAAGCTACATCCGTTTTAATGTCGCTTGTTAGAGTGAGAAAACGATGAGGGACTGTGACGTCAATATACTCGAGCGTCATAGTAAAAAACAATCGTTTCATATGAAGGTGCGTTTTGTGGAAAAGGGACAGAACATACCCCCTCTTAAAACTTTGGACTCTTATAACTTAATCATTACCTATATAACCTCTTGCTTTGTTTTTTTCTCCATTTGACTATATTTATTTTAAATTCTTTTTCGAGAAAATACATTATGATTATTTACCATATTTTCGATTCCTGAGCTATAACCACGAACTTCGGAATTCGAAAATATTCGGGTATGCGCCGAGCGCGTGCCATTGTCATTCAAAAAAAACAAATTCGTGTTAATTATATTGTTCAAATTTGTTGATTTCATTTATTGAAATTATGACATAAAACGACATTTGCGCATATAAGTTCTCATATCAGAATCGAATATTTTTTTATGGTTTATATTTTAGCATTTGTCTCGTAAAGGTCTATCGTAGACGGGATTTAAATTATTAATAAGTGAAAGGCAAAGCAATTCCGCCATTTTGACGAAAATTTGACGGTTCTTATAGCTGACAGTTGGAGCAGCGTTTGATTTCAATAAAAATAAATGAAAAATTAAATGAAGTCGTATATTTCGGAAAATTAATTAACTGTCGCAGTCGGATAAAAACTATCCTAAGTTGCAGCTAGAATAATAATGTACCTATATAAAATGTTTCATATTTTTCCGTTCATGGGATGCTGAGAACATTCGAACCGCGCAAAGCTTAGTTTCAAACTGGCTGATTCTTTTTTTAATTTAGAGATTTATTATAAGTGGAGATAACTTTGACATTATCATTATAACTTTAGCCTCGATAACGCGTACAGTAAGTACTTATGCAAATTGTTGCGTCTAAAGTGGCGAGTATTTACATTCCGCCTCTCAGTTGGCTAACACTTTTTTCTCAACACCTGCTTTGTGTTCCTGTGTTTCGGCATTAGGGATAAGAAAAGATATTAGGAAAAACTTTTTCTAGAACTGCGGCTAGAACCATGGATTTTAGTTTTGATCATTTGAATACGAGTACTTGTCTTAGCAATTAATGGCACATTTAATAACCATACCTTGAAACGGACCTCGATACAAACGTATCGAACGTTTTATTTGTATATCGAACACTAGATTTGCTATGGAAGCATACTGTAAAGAGCTGGTCGATTACGTAACGCATGTTACGCAGGCAGGTAGATCTAAATGTCACTTTTTATATGGAAAATGACAGTTACATTGTCCTAACGCGCGTTCGGGTTATTTAGGGTTTGTAGACTAGGTACACGAAGGCATTTGACAGCCAAACCCACAGTTCAATATGGAAAGCACTTGCCTCGTGTAGAATAAACACCACATACATAAATATTATTAAAAACATCTACTCACAAAGTACAATCAGAGTAAGACTTGAAAGCAGACGGAAGGAAATAATTATAGAACGTGGCGTTAGACAAGGTGACCCCCTGTCACCCAAACTGTTTATATCGGTGCTGGAAGAAATATTATCAACTGGAAAAAGAAATAACTCAACGTTCAAAACCAACACCTTAGTCACCTCAGATTTGCTGACGACATTGTCATCCTCGCGGAGTCAGCTACTGAGCTAGAACAAATTCTACAAACTCTTGACAGCGAAAGTAAATCAGTAGGGCTTCACATGAACTCAAACAAAACTAAAGTCATCACAAATCACGAAAGAAAACAGATATGCGTATCGGGAAGGCAGATAGAATTTGTAAATTAATATCTTTACTTTGGAAAACAAATGTATGTCAACGCAAATTGCAATGAAGAAGAAGTAGCTAGAAGAATCAACTGCAGCTGGAAGAAATTTTGGGCACATAAAGAAATCCTTAAAGGAGCCTACCATTTAAAATAAAAAAAACCGTCATGGATACATGTATTCTACCTAGCCTGACATATGGGAGCCAATCCTGGACATACACAAACAAAATTAAACATAAAATTTCAACATGTCAACGATCCATGGAGAGAAGTTAATTCAAATTAAGGAGAATACAAAACCAGAAATGAAGATATAAGAAAACATACAAAAATAACAGTTGCTTTTCAGCAAGCACTGTGTCTTAAATGGAAATGGGCGGGCCATATCGCCAGATATAAGGAGAAAAGATGGGCACTGGAAGCAATAAAATGGTGAGGGCCGAAAGGCAAAAGAAAGAAAGCTGGCAGACCACGAAGACGTTGGGCCGACGACATAACTGAGGTAGCCGGACCTAGCTGGATGCAGTTGGCTAAAGACCGAGAAAAATGGCATGACATGGAGGAGGCTTTTACCCGAACGGGGTCCATATAAATTCAAAAAAATCTAATAAGAAAGAAACAATTGTATAAAACATAAAATAACACAACTTTTAGATTTAGTAAATATGTACTAACAATATGGAATCCATAAAGCTTAGATAAATAAATGCGCGTTTGGAACGTTACGTGATTACCCCTCTGAGCCCCTAGCACACTAGGTTTTATGTTGGAGAAAATGTACTGAAACGTCACGTAAAACGCGACATAAAACGTAGTGTGCTAGGGGGGCAGGTTTCTATAAAAACGTATTTTTTGATTTACCATTACCTAGCCACTTTTGAGTCCCATCATCAGATCAGCTCAGAAAAGTACTCTGTGGATCAGCTAGACGGTATCAAACTATTGTATTGTCATCTATAGCTGTAAAGTTTCAAATCGATATGACTAGGAGAAAGTGACTGAAATTCGACTTGCACGTTTTGATTACATTATTACATACATACAGGTTCCCATAAGTGTAAGGCCTGAGTGGACGCTCGATTCGGGCGTGCGGGGAGCGGGGCGTGCGGCGTACATGTTAAACAAATGAAACTCATACTGGTCTCCTGAGTAGACGCTGCACAAAGCGAATGCACGCTCGCCCGCCCCGCTGCACGCCCCGCCGAACGCTCCGCTCCGAGCGTCCACTCAGGCCTTACACTAAGGTGTAAAACTACAGGTTGTACTAAAAATGCACTATTTTCTATCACAACCTAATAGAACATTCACGTTAATAAGCAACGAAAATTTAATGCAAATTAGGGAAAAACAAGTAGCTTGTCTATTTGTTAACATCGTCAAAACAATACGAGAATAGACACTAATAATAGAATGCCGTCTCGTTCAAATTAAAAATAAACCAAAACAAGAGCCAAACTGAAGGTGGTCAATTACAAAGTTTACAAATGGCAGTAAATGTATCGAAATGCTTTAAGCCATTGCACAATCGAAACAAGGAAATATTGTTACTTCTGCCTGCATCTGCCATTGCCATCAATCAATGAATAATTTACTACTAACTAGCTTTTGAGTGCAAACTTTGTTTTATGATCCGTAGGTATTTAGCACATTCAATTACACAATATATTTTTTTACTTTTATAATTAAAAGAAGGCCATATCCGATCTCGATATTGATATCATAACACTGTGTGAATGTGTCGTTCTTTTCAGTTTTGCTGCGGCTTGCACTTTCCATGTTTTTTTCTCATTCGTGAAAATTGCCCGAACAATTCCAATGTAATACATAAAGGTATTTTTCAAGAGCAAAATATCCACCCATCCTTGGCTTTGTTGGTTTTTGGGAAAATTTGTTTTGTCCCGAGCAAAGCTCGGACGTGCCGGCCCTGTTTTGCTATAGGAAAAGCGACGGCAAAGCCCATTTTGTTTTGATTCCATCACGTGCAAATTTACTACACGGCGTCAATTTTATTGCACTACCAGAAAACAGAGTCGGTCCCTATCCGTTGACAAATGAAGTTTAATCTAATTCAGATCTTTTCTGAGGGGTATAAGATCGGTTATCTACTAACGTCGCTGAGTCTTGCATTTGATTATAGGCGTAAAAACTGGCAAGATCACCGCCTGATCTCCCGCATTATCAAAAAGGCGTATGTACAATAACGGTTTGATTACTTAGGATCTTTTCACATTCGACAGCAGCTGGCAATAAGCCAGCGCTGCTTCCGCTGAGGTTCGAAAATATGGACGAATTTAAAAAAAAGTATTGATGATAGTTTGAAGAAACTAAGCTTTTTCTTTCAATAGGCGTGCAGAAATATGAACGTTGGTAAGGATTGTCTGATTATGACACCACCTACTTACCTACCTAACGTACGAGTGCAGTGCACCTATAGTGAAGGAACAGGGCTGCGATTTCATCCGCTATAGTTCACAGAAGCATACCCCAACTTTCATGTCTTTGTCATTCTGATTTTGAAACACGAATGCAGTCCAGGCGCTGTCAGCAATAATGACATTATTTTAAAGTTATGAAATTATTGTTGACATACTGATTAAATCGTTACCGACCGAAGGAATGATAGATAAGATAGATTCATGACTTTATTACTGATAGTGTCTAGGCCGCAAAGACATCTTTTTGTCAACATAGCGGATGGAATTGCGGCCCAGGAGTTCAATTATACCTCTATAGATTATTAAAATATATTAAATCGAAGATTAAAATATTGGCAACACACATCGGTGCATAGCCCTTAAAACGCCTGACTGCACCTTAATAAAACTGTATCAATTAACGTTTCTCGGTATCGGTAAATTTCCATTTAATTACGAAAGAAAGTTGCCAATATAGCCGGCAAATTAGGCCATAAATCACGGCTAACACCGCCACGGTGTTGCCAGGTTGCCTTCTACGGCGAACCATAGTACCGTTTGTAAGGGCATATGTTCTGTAAAGGTGTTATGTAAATTTGGCCTTGTACAGAGGTGTGGAAAATTATGGTGAGTGATACTTGGGTTTAAATATGCCCGTTGCCGTTCGATTTACGATACAGAATGGTTTCTGGAACTTGCGACTCTTTTTCGAAGGTAGGAAGGATTTATTTTTAATGTACCGATAACTTTTTTTGTAGTATGGTAATCAAGCATACAGCCTGCCTGACGGTAAGCAAACACCGTAGCCTATGTCATGTTATCATTAATTGCTTTGAACATTTGTTCTGCTGACAGCAAGGGACTTCTCTCACTACAGCGTTTCCTCTGGAGCTCTAGTGACCTTTCAAACAACTTTGCTTGTTACATTTTTTCTCAAAAGACCCAATTCAACGAAGGACAAAAATAGAAATTACGTTATTTCCTTATTAAACGTAAAATTTTGATTTCGGACCATGGGCAAAATGGACCAAAAACCAACAGGGGTAGGAACCAGTTTTTTCAAGAATCCCCGAAGTAGTTTAATATTTTGAATTATTTTAGGCTATTCATTTAGGACTCTATCATGTATTTGAGTAACATTTTCGTATAATTAGATTGCCCGATCAAAAATGATATCATAAACCAAAGAACGAAATAAAACGTATTGATAACGGTGTTTTTGTATATTGAAAATACCGGTATCTGATCCCTGGCTGAGATCATTAAAAATCAGCTTATTTACTTTATTTCCTTCAATGGGCATAAAGTTGAATTCCATTGCAGAACTGAGATATTCATATTTTATCAGAGTGAATATGAGTGAGAAAACGGGTTTCATTTGGAGAATATACTTAACTAGCTTTTGCCCGCGACTTCGTCCGCGTAGAATTCGTTTCACTACACAAATTGTTGTTATTGTACCCCCTCTAAAGATTATTTTCTTTTTCACGCTATTTATAATTAAAACTAAAAAAAATACTTTGCTTACCTAGTATATTGTCAGACAATAAAGCACCTAAGCGAAAAGCTTACAAAAATACTGAAACTAAATAAATAAGTTGGCCGCTTCGCCGCTGCTACTTATTCCAATATACTTCTATAAACTATATTGTATGATTTATTTCGTTCTGCTAAAACATGTAGATTTTTAGATTTAGACACACGTGAGCAAGCTACATACAACTGCCCGTGGGAAAAACATGGCGTGCCTAAATGTAATCCCGCTACTTTTAAGGTTTGATCCTGCGATTTGTTAATTGTCATTGAAAACGCTACTTTTAAAGGGAACTGTAGTCGTTTAAAGTTAAATGGCAAGTTATTAGGTATAATTGGAATACGGGGTATGAGTATATCTTCTCCTTTCGCTTCACCAGTTAAGATTGTGCCCTTTACTATGTATTTTCCTAATTCAGTGACCCGTAATCTTGTTCCATTGCACAATTTTGGTGCATCTAAGTTGCGCATTAACATTACGCCTACTTTTAATTCGAGTTTGTGGGAAGGTACCACGGATGGCTCCAGAGAGTTTAAGAACTCAACCGGTAACTGGTGCTGTCGTCGGATGTCATTACTGTATCAATAGAGTTGTACACTGTTGTTTCGGTTGATATTTTTTCCAAGATTTTTTTATTTTTTTTTGATACTGTCTCATTTTTTGGTGCCAGTATGGTTCTTTCACGCAACCAATTTTCATCCAGAATATTTTGTTGCAGATTCGGAAAAACTTGAGCAATAAGTTCGTCTTCCGAATCCACAACATGACAAAATTGGTTGGTGAATAGAATCATACCTTCATCATCAGTTTTTAATCGACCGTCGCCTATCTCGAGCATTTTTGAGCATACGCACCCGACTCTACTTCATATAACAGCTGGACTCGCATGTTTGTCGTGAGATGGAACTTTTCCGCCTTGGTCCACACGCATGATTCTTTTCAGACATGCGTTTATTTCGTCTTGAGACAGGTCTCGCCATCTAGTGATCATTAGCTGACTTATACAAATATGTCGCCTTCTAGTAAACAGTACATTTTTATTTTAAAAACACTGATATTGTAATTATAAAAATCATTAAAAGATAATGTAACCTTCAGAAACTACTTGCCTATATGTAGTCTAATAGCGATGAACATTGAACACTTCGCCACAATCACCAAAGTTAAGCAACGTCGAGTGAGGTCAATATTTGGATGGGTGACCGTGTTTTTTTTCATACAAATTCTCAAACGCCATTTGACCCCCTTAGGGAATGAATTTTCAAAAACGCAGAAGAAAGTTTTCTAATATTTTGATATTAAATCAATCTACGAAATTTCAAGTTTCTATTGAAAAAAAAAATTAGTCCCATACAATCTTTGGTTCCTTATTCCACCCTCTGAAGTAATTATATCTAAAAAAACGGCCCGCTATGTTTTACTCTGAGGTATAAACCACAATATTGGAAAGTTTCAATAAAATCGGTTCGCATTTTTTTGTTTAATCTGTCCTCAAAGCCACTGGATACATTAGCGAAGAATCCTGGTCGCCACTGGATACCAAAAGATGGCACTGGTGATGTGTTTTTAAATCGGTCATTCTCGAACTCTGTCTACGGATACCTAAACTCCATCAAACTTTTTTTTACGTTCTCATATGGTTTGGCAGAATTTAAACGCATAGAAAAACGGAAGAATTACCTACTACGGCTAGAATATGCCTGGAAATGTGTGACGCGCTGCATCGCAGTATTGAAGTTTTAACGTTAGTTGTATAAATACAATTTCCGTCGATGTTATTTAATTATGTATCTTTGACCACACGGATTTCCATATAGATACTGATTCACATTTATAATATTAGTGTTAAGTGTGATTATTCTGTTATAAATAAAAACTTAAAAAGAGAAAAAAAAATTAAAAAGTGACGTACTTATACTACTAGTACTACTACCTAATGAGATAACAACTTGCTGTATTTAAATAAAATGTCATAACTCTCCGCTCCGCCTCCGAATCGCTAAACTTAAGTCGCAGTGGGCGGCGCACATTGCACGTAGAACCGATGGCCGTTGGGGCGGAAAGGTTCTCGAGTGGCGACCATGTACCGGAAGGCGCAGCGTGGGTAGGCCCCCCACAAGGTGGACTGATGACCTGGTTGGTAAAGGTCGCGGGAGTCCGCTGGATGCGGGTGGCGCAGGACCGGCCATTGTGGCACTCTTTGGGGGAGGCCTATGTCCAGCAGTGGACGTCTTTCGGCTGATATGATGAACTCTCCGCTCTGTTGATTTTTGGCCCACGTTCTATACAAAGTTGCCCATGGGTCCTTACGAGTTAGAATTAACTTCAATATTTATACTAAGTAAGTACTTAGTTAGTAATTTAATAACCACGTTAGAACGCAGTATGAAAAGCGTGCATTTAGCAAAACGACTATTAAATTTGCAAATAACAAGGTTCAAACATGTTATTACCGCTTCCAACATTGACAGTTAGTTAAGGATTTATAGCCCTGTCAAAGCGGCGCAGTAATTTATTTCTGTCAAATTACCCGAAAAGAACCACCGGGCTGGCAAATCCGAAATTCGTTTTTAAACGGGGTATAATTACTGCTAAAAGGACGGTTGAGGTAACGAGCGATTAACCGTTTACCGAATACCCCTTCCTGTCTTTATTTAGGTATAAACTTTATATATTTATAATAATATGTACTCATTGGTGACTTTTAAGTTATCTTTTTTCTTTTTTTCTTGTATTATTGCACAGAATTGGAATTATATGAAGCATTTTTGTAGGTAATTTAACTTAGAGATTTTACAGACGGTCAATGCGCTTCCTTAAGAGGCTGAAAAGACCAAATTTGTTGAAATTTATATTAGTTAAGCTGTTGTATAAAAAAAACTATTTGTTCTAGCACATCAAAAAAAAATAAGTTAATATTCATTATATTTTCAAGACCATAGACGGACTCGAAACATAATTGGATGAAATCGGCTCGATAGAAAATAATTGCAAAGATTGGCCACAGAATAAGTAATAGTACTACGTACAGAAGGTTCTCTGTTAACAAATTCCCTGTTTAGGTACGCCAAACGTGCCTAAATGTGGACATCCCTTTCTATCGCATGCAACGTGCTGCGACCCGTGCGAGCGTCTCGTACCAACGCGCGGCAACTACTAACGGGCCGCCAATTTGGCGGCCGCCGGCATGTACTTGTAGCGGCGCGACGGAATCACAGAGTGAACCGCCCCTGGATTGGCCTTAAAATCATCTTAAACGGTTCTATGTCCTTATTTTTTTTTGATTGTATATTCATGTATTTTTATATTCATAACTAAACCGCTGACGAGCCATATTTAACAAATAATCCACACTTTTTTTTATTTCAATATTTATTCATTATTTTCGTCTAAAACCTGGCCGCTCAAGTAACACTCGCTCTCGTTTACTCCGATACAAATAGACAGTGTGCGCGTTTTTGGTGTTGACAGCGCCTTAAGGCTCATAATACGAAAACACTCTAATTTGGGAACACAACAACACAAGTCTGCGAAATATACAATTTATAATATTAAAACTATCAACGCATGAAAGAAACCTGAAGCTTTTGCGCCCATGACAAATCATTGAACACCCAAAGCGAAACTGTTGGCAAGAAAAATCCTGTCAGAACTAATTTAACGGGAAATTAAATAAACCAGCCGTCAGGCGGCGCCATAAATTCAATCGGAAACTCCTAATTTTCCCTGTGTTTTTGAAGCCTGATGACATCGGTGATTACTTAAGTGGCGCCTGGTCTTAAATAGACCGAGCGCCGCCGGTTCACCGGTAATCGAAAATTGAAAAGAAAAACATTTTCTTTGTTCACAATAATTGTGCTTACTAAAAAAAAGGTGGGATTTCCTTGTGCGTGGGCATTTTTAAAACGTTGTGTACCCAATTAGCGTGAGACGTCAAACAAAAATTAACTCAGTGTCAGTTTTGTGACGACAATTAAGCATTCAGTTTGTATTAAAAAAAACTTTTTCCTTTTCAATTTATAATTCCTTTTTTTTTTTTTATATTATGGGACAATGTTACACAAATCAACCTAGGCCCACGGTAAGCTCAGTAAAGCTTGTGTTGTGGGTACTAGGCTATAAATACATATAGATACTTATATACATATATAACATCCATAACTCAGGAAAAAATATTCGTGATAAACACACAAATAAATGCCCTGACCGGGATTCGAACCCGGGATATAAAAAAATAATATGCATAAACACGCTATTTAAATGTGAAACAGGTTCGTTTTCACATAAATTTGTACTTATGCTTAATTTTCGTCCCAAAACTGAAACTAAATACATTTCTGACTAACAATTCGCGCAAATAGGTACAAACAATTTTGATAATGCCCAAGTATGGGCTATACTTGTGATAGGAGATCCAACAGAGAGAGACGCCCAGAGAACAGACAGGTAAATCGATTCGCTTTATATAAAAAAAAAAACTATGTAATACGGTATTCAAAATACTGTTTTACACAGGTCTAACGCGATATTTATGGAGTTTAAAGTGTTATATGTAATACGGTATTTGACTTATATCAAATCAGTTTCTTTTAGGAAACGTAAATTCCAATATTTAGGTATATAAATAACTGTATAACTTCGTTAGTATGAAATTTGTAGGGATTACTTGCTTGTGAAGTCACAACCAAACCACATCCTCATAGTTAGTTTTTATAAAATTAATAATCTTAAAATAGCAAACATAAGTGAAATACTGATACTTTCCGAGTATTTTCGTAATTTTTATCTGTTGCTAACGAAAAAACAATTTATTTTCACTGTTGGCAAATACCCTATTATAGAACCTGCTCACAAAATTTCACAACAGCCGGCCATCCGGACATACGAAAGGATTTCGGCCCAAGCTGAAACGGAGAACTTTGTCCGCTTGCTCGCTCATACAAAAAGTGAAAGAGATTTTTTTATTTTCTCTTTTAAATAGCCAATGAAAATTACCTCGAGGATTCGATTTGACCTACTTACGTTTATCTCATTCGTGAATGGTACATGTTGTACGTCTTGAATTACCTGTTTATTTATTGAATAGAAATGTGGGATGATCTTACGAACATGAAAAATACAAAGTATAAAGCAAACATTTAGACATCGAAGCCGATGTCACTCAAGCTGGAAACGCACTGAAAGCGGTAGCGGCGCGGTGCGGCGTGGAGGCGGTACCGGTTGTAATGTTCGAGCTAATATGAAAAGGTCCGCACAGAATACCGTGCTGCGCTGCGTCCCGCCGCGGTATTCTGTGCGGACCCTTTCGCATTAGTTCGAACATTACAACCGGTGCCGCCTCCGCACCGCGCCGCGCCGCACCGCCACCGTCAGTGCGTTTCAGCCTTTAGGCCGCGGACTGAACGGCAGCGGGCAGTGAGGGGACGAGCGGCTGCACATACATTGAAGTCGCTCGAATGTATGAACTGCCACTCGTCGCACTGTGGGCTGAGAATCGGCTCTCCATAGAAATAGATAATTTAAAATTTAAGGATACTTCTTTTTTCGAGAAATAGCTTTTTCTAGTCATTATCATACCACAACATGATTTTGGGATAATTTGGCCCGCCAAATAAAGACTAAGAAAGAAAAGAAAATTTTATGGGGTGTATGTGAAAAATCGAATTTTCTCTAAAAGTAAAACGAAAACCGTAAGTAATATCCTCGCAGACGGTTATACGAGTAATACTAATTATTAATGATTTTTTGACGTGCAATTTTTTTTAAAGAATGTTTCCTCGTTGAAGGCGGGCAGTGCGGCCGCTGCTGCTGAAGCTGCAAAGCGCCGCAAATACGCATCCTTAGGTGACAATTACGTTCGCCGTGGAGACCTTGGGTCCATGGGGACCGGAGGCATTAAACCTATTCAAATAAAATTAGTAAAATGCTCAACCACTCCACTGGTGACCATAGGGCTGGCTCGTTCCTCGCTCAACGCATTGGCATTGCCATTCAGCGGGGTAACGCAGCCAGCCTTATAGGCACCCTACCAAGTGGTACTCGTAATGACTTAGGGGATATATGTAAATATAGTGTAGGCTCCATAGGTTAAGTTAGTTTTAGTCATGTACATATTTGTTAAAATTAAATGTCAATACCTAAATACCGTGTAAAATTGTATTTTTAAATAATTATATCACACAAATACTTAAAAACAAAAAGAATGTTTGCACTTTTTTTGGAATCTATGTTTATTAACTGTTTTTTTTTAAATATTTTTTTGTTTGATTTACCTTTTGCTCATTGTTTTGAATATAAAAAATGATTTTGAGTCCGTTCGGAGTAAAAACTAACGAGTAATGAAATTTTCTTCGAAAAAAATGTTTACAGCCGTTATTTAAAACATATTTTTCTCCTAAATTACCAAAAACACCGTTAAATCGTCACTGACCCTTATTAAACTAATTATTTCTGATTTGCTGAATGCTCTGTCTATTTTTTTTCTTGGTCTGACAGACTAAAGGTTCTCTTTTCAAAAATACTTCAACAGTTCGCCTCTCTACCATACTCGCAAGAAATCCTAATTTCGACTGAAGTTTCTACATTGCACCTACCTAATAATAAACTTGCAAGGGTGCAAGATTTTCCTTAATCCCCCGCTCATATGACTCACTGCGAACTAGGTCGCAGTGACGTTGGCGTGTTGTACTGCCCCGCTATTCTGCAACTTGTTTTAAGCTCACCTCAACGCTCACCCACAAATATATCTCGACGCCGCAATTCGTAGTAACTTGGGATGTGACTTCCGCCTTAAAAAAACGATTATTTCGCTATAAATTAAAATCGATTAAAAATAATTGATTTATTTCAAAATCTAAATCAATTAAAGAATCTATTTTTGTGAAAATAATAATCGAACATATTTTCACATCACTTCCGCCTTAAAAAATCGAAAATAAGTAATCGATTATTTGGCACGGAATTGAAACAGATTTTTTTGAAAATAATAATAGATTTTCACATCCCTAGTTAGTAACTAAGCGTAAGGTAGAGGTCTAGTTTCGTTAGTGGTGACGGTGAGGGATGAACGCGTTCTACAAGTTCCAAGCGAACAGCTTACGAGATCTAGGAATTGGGTTAGCTTTAGGTAGTAGTTGCTGGGAAATTGGAATTTAGGAAGGTAGGGGGAGATGCAGTGGATATACAGCCCCGCTATTCGGTAACATGTTTACGCTCACCTCGACGCTCACCCACAAATATATCTTGACGCCGCGATTCGTAATACCTACATAACTATCATACTTACATATGTATCTAACTTATTTACATAATACTATCATACTTATACATGTAACTTATGTACATAACTATTATATTTAAAACACTATTGAAAGCTCAATATTGTACCCTGATTTGTAATGCCTTCACATCACCTACACAGATCACACGTACCTACCTACCTACCGAGCAAACGGGCGAGCCAGTGCTCTCGGCCGAGTACTCGGTGCGTATAAACAGTCACTCGCTAGTTTCGCTACTTATGTTATACGCACCGAGTACTCGGCCGAGAGCACTGTCTCGCCCGTTTGCTCGGTACGTGTGATAAAGTCATAAGTGACATAACGATGGTTATTAAAAATATTTTTGTTTTCATTTCACTAGCTGCCGGCTGCCCACATCGGCTCCACCCATATTACAATTCTTTATAATGTTGTTTAGGTAGGTACTGATGTGCCGATGGAAAGTTACCTATATAAAGCGAATTTTTTTTGCAATTTAACATAGGAAAATTTCGGAAATTTCTCACATGTTTGTATGGGAATTGAAACTTTCCATTTCCAACATGGAAATTCCGTGCCTGTGAATCATAAAACTGTAACTTTTATACAGTAATATAAGAGTTACAGTTTTATGCTTCTCAGGTAGGAACGTAAATTTCCTAAATTCCTTGTAAAAATTTCTAGAATTTTCTGAGAACTTTTCCAACTATTTGGAAACTTTCCGCAATTTACACATCATGACATCATTATGAGCAGGTGGATCCGCGGGAGATAACCTTTGTCCATCGTGAAGGTACATAAGGTACATTCTATATAGGTACCTACTAGTGAAACTATTTTTGCAATCGGATGAGTTCCAAAGATTATCTACTACATACAAACTTGCAAACTCACAAATGTTGCCTCTTTATAATATAAGTATAGAAGTATAAATGAGATCTGTGCCATGCAGTGAATTTCAAAAGCCTACTGCTGGTGATATTCATTGTCAATCTTTGCGTTGGTAGGTAAGTCACCATAATATATGTAAGTAAGAATGTTTCATAGCAACGACTAAAAACTGTTGCTACTAAATTACTGTTTACAACAATAGAAACATAAGCTAACAAAGGTCTCGCATTCGCCCCGTCGTTCAAATCTAATCCTCACGTGGGCTCATTTGGCTGTTATTCTTTACGCGTTCATGCGCCTCACTCCACCGTCACACCTAACAAAACTAGACCTCTACCTACGCTTAGTTTATATTATATAATTATGAACATAAGGAATTATTTCTAAACTGACAATGGTTCAATCATCGGGTTGAATTTAAAGAGAATACGATGCCGTCAGCCAAAACCAACAGATAAACTAGAAAAACGCACTTCCTACCGCGAACAACATTTTCGTGGAAACTTTATTGTGGAAACGATGGCGGATATAAACGCCGCTATTTTAGGTTCCGAATGCCACAAACTGAGTTTAATTACCTCATATAATTAAAAATAACGTTCATAAATCCTTTGATGATGACTCCAAAATCTTTCATTCATTATTAAAAACCCATAAGTACTTATTTATTTGTTTCTGTTACGATTAAGGACATATTGATATGCAATGTCGTATTTTCAATGACATGCTATCAATTATATACTTTAAAAAAATGTTTTAAACTGGTTTTGGTGAGCACTGATAAGGTCCCCTTCGGCATCTAACCCCAAGATTTGGTTTAAGCACTAGTTTTACGAAAGCGACTTCCATCTGGCCCAGTAGAAAACTAGGCCTTTTTGGGATGAAGCCAGTTTTCTTACAAAGTTTATCCTATACTATTAAACGGGCAATATATGTATATTTGCAATCACGTTCTCGGAAACGGCTCTAACGATTTCGATGAAATTTGGAAGGTGGTTACGCGCGGGGTCATGTGTGGGAAAATTGGTTTTCTCCGTATTTTCTTAATTTTCATCCGAGCAGAACTCGGTCGGCCATCCCTTCACTGAAAAGTACTGTGAAATATCAAATGATCATATTTAAAAAAACCTGGTGGTACTAGCCGGGGAGTGAACCCCAGGGGGCCGATTTTTGACTTTCGACCGCTCGAAAATTAAATAAAAGTAAATACGATTTTAGTGTCAAAATTGCAGGCACTAACTTTCTTCCTATAGAATTGAATACGAGTGGTCAATAACACTCGCTTTTCAATTTTCTATTGCTATTTCAAAAGAGCATTTCGTAATTTTTGTCCGTTTTCGAGTGAAAGATTCGAGCGCTCGAAAGTCAAAAATCGGTCCCATGACCTCCATATTGAAAGTCGTGTCGTGTGCCTTACCGCTCAAGTACAGTGGTTCTAATCTAAAGAGATACAAACCACTCTAAAATAACTTTAGCTTTACTGAATCCAAAAGAAAAGACAGTATGATCTCTGACAGACTAAGAATATGATTGTGGGCGACAGCCTCCCATACGAACAGAACGAAGAATTTAACACGTAATTTAATTTGTCAATAAAATAATGTTACGGAAAAACCCGAGGACGCTGACCACATATGTATGTAAATAACCGACAAATAAAGAATTCCTTAATCGTATTTTATCATCGCGAAGCTATTGGACGGGCGAAGGCGCCACAATGGGCTCACTTATGTTGGTGACCCAAAGTGGGCATTAAATCGCTTTTGTGAATTGGAGTACCATGGGTACATTCATGGTAAATGTCTTGGTGGTGGCATGCGGGTCTCAGGAACCCGTTAAAGTTGTCGGATCGGGTATCGCTCCAGGGTAATCCATTGTAAATCCTGAATTCCTCCCATTGGTCGAATCATAGAAAAATGTCCTGGATCCTGAATCCACTAGTTGTGCCAGCCTAACTGGTATAAAACAGGGGGAATTTCTCAGTTGAAGTTGTGTTCGCAGACAGCAAAGGTTGGAGCCTCCTAAGTATAAGGAACCAAGTAGAGAAATTGTTATAGGGAAGTGTTAGGACAGTGATAGGGTAGTATTAAATAAGTAGTTTGTTTCTCTCAGTTATTTTAAAATATAATAATTTCATCAGTATTCAGTTAGCCTCGTTTTTAATTTGCCACCACCCCTCCATCCACAGGTACAGCGAAGCTGTTGAGGATTAGCACTCCTAAAAGTGTCATTACGCCCAGAAGCGTGTCCTGGTCGTTCGAGTAAAGTTCCGGGCGGGTCAACCGCCGCGTTTCGAACGCCCATTGTTAGGTGACGGTCGATCACCCGTGTCAGCGTAGGTGCCTGAGAGCGGTGTGTCGTTCACAATGATCTTGCATTATACATTAATAACAACCCGCCTTTAGGTATACCTATACCTATGTAACATCGCTATTTTTATTTCCCGTAAAAAATTGCGTACGCACACCGAAATAGACGCATCAATTCTACATAGTGACAGTCCCAGAGTGTTTATTGCAGGGGCTATAAATAAGAGCTGGTGTTTTGACCTAATAGTGACTCATCTGTCGAAAGAAATAACCTTAACAAAAGTTATGGATTTTATTTTGGATACGAAGGTAATTATCCAAAACGCAAATACTAATAAAACCTAATATCTAACGATGGTGTCGCAGAAAACGTATATAATTGAATTAGGTCAAGAAGTGAGTAGTTTCCAGGCAGAAACTGGTATGATTCCATACAAATAGTGGATGTATTTCCACGATAAAAGCAAATAGCTTGTCACGGTTGTAAAACACGATTCTAAATTAGCCGTTATATTTCATGACGAATCCTCAGCGTACAAAATAGTGGGGCAGATTGCTGGAACAAATTGTTGTAAATGTGGACAGACTGGACAAAAGCACGATTTTTTTTCAGGTACTACGATACTAGGTAGGTCCATAGCTTTAAGTTTCTTAATTTAACTGCATAGGACCCTTTCCGTCCCTTATTGTGCCAACGCACGTAACGTACATTATTGCCGTGGCCGGGAAGGAGGCAATTGCAGGCTGAGTATTTTGTTTAAACGGACGAGCTTGCGAGTCCGTTTAATTATAATACGAAGCCTGCAATTGCCATTCCGGCTGAGGCTAATATAGTGCTTTTCTCAAAAATGGGGGAATAAAAAAGACTAAATTGAAATCAAGCGTTATTATTAAATACAAATTGAGGATACTGCAAATTACATAAAATTAAACGTCATATTTTTTTAAACAGAATTGCAAGTGTATTTTTCCACCGAAAAACGCAATCTTTTTATGACACATACAAAAATGTCGCGTTTGCAACAGAAAAATACGACTTGATTTGGCTGAATACGACCTGTGCCGTCTTTTATATGCCAGTTTCTACTTTTTAAAAAGTTTGGTACTCGACAAATAAAGGAATTCATATGTAATATTCCAGGCGGCCTGCAATGTATTTAATTTTTTAATTTTGATCTGGCATCTTAAACTATACACTTTACCTTCTCATATGTAGCGTGTTATGTTCACTTTGCGGGCCATTTTTGAGAAAAATCTATAACTCTAAGAGTTGGTTCCTATCAGAAACTAAAAGCTTTATGTACCTTACTATTTAGTACCTGAAAAAATGGTGCTTTTGACCAGCGTGTCC
Source organism: Epinotia brunnichana (assembly GCA_963854355.1). Classification (NCBI taxonomy): domain Eukaryota; kingdom Metazoa; phylum Arthropoda; class Insecta; order Lepidoptera; family Tortricidae; genus Epinotia; species Epinotia brunnichana. Next base: position 18,279,441 of record OY977936.1, on the reverse strand, counting down.
AACGTTGAAACTGCCCCACTAAAACTAGCAAACAGCTTGAAGCGGACGTCTGTTGGTTTCTGTTGCGTATGCCTATCCTTAACATCAATAAGTTTCTTCCAAATTTGAATTTTGGTACAAGCTTTTACTGCCGACTGTATTTTTCTGCATACCATCATCAAGTACTCATTGAGACGATTCTAACGAGCCCAAACTCGATGGGGTTGTGTCGTTTTATTGCGGAGTTCCTATGGCCACCTTCCAGCTCCAGCATCAGATCAGCTCCAAGTCATCATAATATTGCATTATCATGCGATATATTACATATGCTTGCAAAATTTCAGCTTCATTGGATAACGGGAAGTGACTGAAAAATGGATTGCAAATTTCGACGGACAACTTACATATTTACATACTTATATATTTACCTACATACTTACATATTTACATACAAACGAACAGTGCAAGTTAAAATAAAGGTAAAGGTACAAGTTGGTAGCCAACCGCAGACAGCAGCAGCAGACGACGTGTCGCGACGACACGACTGGTTTCTAAGTATGTATTTCTAACGACGGCGACGTGTCGCTCTACGAAAAAAATACATAGAAACCAGTCGTGTCGTCGCGACACGTCGTCTGCTGCTGGGATGTTATTCGCTACGCGTTAATGCGGCTCACCCCGCTGGTCACCCGTTACGAAACTAGACCTCTACCTACGCTTAATTACTACGCATCGCGGTGTCATGGTATAATTGTGGGTGAGCGTTGAGGTGAGCTAAAACAAGTTACAGACTAGGGGGGGGGGGGGGGGCTGCTATCTGCAGTCGGCTACCAACTTGTACCTTTAAGCTTGTAAAAACTAAACCAACCGTGATTCCGTAATCAGAGATGTACAAAATGGTTAACGAAGATTATATACTTAAATACAAAATGCAAATACTTTTTCGATTTACTATTTGAAATGCAAAATACAAAATAGTTTTGCTTTTTGTATTTCAAATACTAAATAGGTATTTTTAAAATATATTTTTTTTAAAGTAAATACCTTTTAGTTTTTAACGAAATTAAATTTTTCTTTTTTATCCAAGGATTCAAATATGACTAGGTAATTGCTCAAGTGAGTTATCCCCCACCTTCCTCTTATGCGGTCGCAAAATCATATGTACCATACATATACCTACCCCCATACGAAAAAAAACCGGTCAAGTACGAGTCTGACTCGTGCACCGAGGGTTCCGTACACACTTTCATACACCATACCCGTCATGTCAGGACCCCATTCATTCTTCAACAATCTTAAACAGCTCATCGTAGAAGAAGGGACTTTAACGATAATCTGATAGGAATTTGAAGGTATAAAATTTCATACAAAAGTAAGTAAATTACAAATTTAATTAAGAAATTATTTTTGATAAATAAAAAAAATAAGCAAAAAAGAGATATCGTTTTATTTTTCCTGTATTATTTATGTTACTTTCTGTTAATCATATGTAGTTATTTCAGAATTTTCGCTTCGTAAATTTCGGAGATAAGGGGCGGGGGGGGGGTGGTATTTTTTTCTACATCTTCCTTAATAAATCAAAATATAACCACTGTAGAAAAAAACAAAAACGCTTTTAGAATGTGCAACTCAAACCTTTTCATATGATACCCCACTTGATCTATTTACTAGACTTTGAGTTTTTAACCCCGTTCATATTCGTCATTTAAACAGAAAATAATAAATGTTTATTTAATTTTTTCATTTCCCATACACCTGTACCCTTTTAACAGTTGTACCCTGAGAACTTTACGGTTTCGCTCTATGAAAACACAACAATATATCGATATCAGCTATATTTTTACACCAAAAAATAGTTTGGGTAATTTGACTAAATATTCATTAATAATCCACCTAAATTTAATACCGATATGGTAAATTAACGATAACTATGCATTCCTACTATTAAATTAATCAGTTTAGTTGGTTTGCTAGTCTGACTGTTTCAAACAAAGTTCAAGAAAATAAGTTGGTTTTTCAACTTTTTTAAGTTGTTAATTATTTAACACTAGCTGTTGCCCGCGACTTCTTCCGCGTATAACATGTTATCGTCTAAATGTTTGTTGAAGAAATGAATTAAAAAAAAAAACATTGAAATTAATTTTCTACCTAGACTTTTAGAAAACAATCTAAAACCGAAGTTACAAATCTCTTACTTTCAAAATCTCTTGCTCTCTATACAAACTAAGAACCCTCTCTGAACCCTCATAGTAAACAGTCTGAAACCGTAGTTACAAATTTCTTACTTTAAAAATGTCTTGCTCTCTATACAAAGTTCGGACCCTCTTTTAACCTTCTTAGGCGATGAATTAAAAAAACGCTGAAATAAGTTTTGTAGTCTAAACAGGCTAAGATCGCAGTTACAAATATCATACTTTCAAAATTTCTTGCTCTCCATACAAACTTAGAACGCTTTTCAGGGAAAAATTAAAAATAAAACACTCGGTTTTTTTATTGTAATAGGTAAGTATTTTTTCTACAAACTATTTATCTAGTCTCTAGCTGAAAAAAAGTGTTTCCCATACGAACCTTGCACCCCTTTTTAACCCCTTAAGGGGTGAAATTTTCCAAAACGCTGGCAGTAGGTATTTTTTTTGTATTTTAATAAGTAGGTACTTAATCTTTCTACAGAGTTTTTAAGTTTCTACCTAAAAAAAAATTTTCCTACACAAACATTGCACCTCTTTATCCCCCTCTTAGCGGGTGGAAATTTTCAAACCACTGAAAGTAATTTACCTATATAGTATTTGTATTCTAATAAATAATCTTTCTACACAATTTCAAGTCTCTAGCTCAAAAAAAAGTTTCCTCCATACAAATTTTCACCTGTTTTAATCACCCTTAGGGGTGGAATTTTCCAAAACGCTGAAAGTTCTTTATTTGTATTGTAATAAGTAATCTTTCAGCAAAGGTTTGTCGCTTGCGATCTTTTTAAAAAGGTTTGAGATTCTAGCTCAAAAAAATCCCCTTTACCAACATTGTACCCCTTTTTCATACCCTTAGGGGTGGAATTTTCTAAAACGCTGTTTTTTTATATGTATTGTAATAAGTAATCTTTCTACAAACTTTTAAGCTTCTATCTCAAAAAGAAGTTTCGCTCATACAAACTTTGCAACCCTTTTTAACCTCCTAAGAGGCTGAATTTTCCAAAACGCTGGCAGTACTTTATTTGTATTCTAATAAGTAAGCTTTCTACAACGTATTGAGTCTCTTGCTAAAATAATAAAGTTTCCCCCATACAAAATTTGCACCCCTTGTTTACCCCCTTAAGGGCAGAATTTTCCTAAACGTTGAAAGTATTTTATTCGCATTCTAATCTCCACTTATAATAAATCTCTAAATTAAAAAAAGAATCAGCCAGTTTGAAACTAAGCTTTCTGTGGTACGAATGTTCTCAGCATCCCATGGACGGAAAAATATGAAACATTTTATATAGGTACATTATTATTCCAGCTGCAACTTAGGATAGTTTTTATCCGACTGCGACAATTAATTTATTTTCCGTAATATACGACTTCATTTAATTTTCATTTATTATTCTTAAAGTATATCGCCGCCACATCTGTCAGCTAAAAGAAACGTCAAAATCACAGACTAATAAGAAATACTACGGACAAAATGGCGGAATTACTTTGCCTTTCTTTCGCCTATTAATAATTTCAATCCCGTCTACGATATACGAGTACATTGACGAGACACATGGGTACCAAAAGCAAATATAAAATTAATCGATTTTGATATGCGAACTTATATGCGCAAATGTCGAATTAAGGCGTAATTTCTACAAAATGTAACAACAAATTCGAACAATATAAACTTGGTTTTTTTAAATGGCACGCGCGCGCGCTCTTTGCGTATTCAGCCATCAAACCACGAAAACCGAAACTCTAAGTTCGTATATCTGCATTCCTGTCATTTGTTAGTGCGATAGAGATAGAGATACCCGAATATTTTCGAATTCCGAAGTTCGTGGTTTAAAAGAAAATACGGATGTCGGATAGATCTAAATTAATATTTTATGTGTGAAATATGGTTAAAATTATTTGGAAATACTATTGTTGTTATTGTTTTAGTATATATTTGACTAGCTTTAAGTTTAATATTGTACCTACGTCCGAAATGGGCAAGCTGTTGGACTTTATTTTACCCAAAACAACTAAATGTACACAGTTCTGACAATAAAGAAATCTTATTTTATCTTATCTTATCGAAAATAGGGATGTAGACACTAAACAAAATAATCATAATGTTGTATTATCTCGAAAAAAAACAACGCAAGAGGCTATACTCGTATAGGTAATCACTAAATTATAAGTGTATAAAGTTTTAAGAGGGGGTTTGATGCGTCTCTTTTCCGCAAAACGCACCTTTATAATGAAACGATTGTTTTTTACTATGACGCTCGAGGATCGTGACGTCACGGTCCCTGATCGTTCTCTCACTCTAACAAGCGACATTAAAACGGTTGTAGCTTCGTAATATTTTGAGATATTTGAATGAGTTTTTCGTTTCTTCTTTCTTTTGAAGTGAGTCTCCTACAGCTACACCTCTATTTGGAAGACAAGCGGAAAGAACCCATACTATCCATACTAATAAGCCATACCTACTTCCATATTAATATTATAAATGCGAAAGTGTGTCTGTCTGTCTGTTACCTCTTCACGCCTAAACCGCTGAACCGATTTAGATGAAATTTGGTATACAGATAGTTTGAGTCCCGGGGAAGGACAAAGGGTAGTTTTTATATCTAAGGGGCTGAAATTGGGGGTGGAAATTTGTATGGAGCTACTTAAACCGCTGCACCGATTTAGATGAAATTTGGTATATAAATAGTTTGAGTCCCGGGGAAGGACATATAATAGGTTTTATCCCAGAAATCATCCCCTAAGGGGGTGAAAGGGGGGGGGGGGGGGTGAAAATTTGGATGTAATCTATTTTGATGAAATTTGGTGTAGATATAGTTTAAGTCATGGGAAAGGACATGGGATAGTTTTTACCCCAGAAATCATCCCCTAAGGGGGTGAAATTAGGGGTAAAAATTCGGATGGAACCCATTTTAATACAATTTGGTATAGAGATAGCTTGAGTCCTGGGAAAGGACATAGGATAGTTTTAATTCCGGAAATCACTCCCTAAGGGGGTGAAATGGGGGGTGAAAATTTGGATGAATCCCGTTTAGATGAAATTTGGTATAAAGGTCGTTTGAGTCCCAAAGAATGACATTAGATAGTTTTTATCCCGAAAATCATTCCCTAAGGGTATGAAATAGGGGGTGAAAGTTTGGATAAAATCCATGTACCTAGATGAAATTTGGTATAGAGATAATTTGAGACCCTTCGAAGGATATATAATAGTTTTTGCCTCGGAAATCATCCCTTAAGATGGTAAGTAGAAGTTTGTTTGCATTATATTTTCTAAGTATAAGTTCTACGCGGACGAAGTCGCGGGCAACAGCTAGTAAGTAATATTTATACAAAATTTTAAGTCTCTAGCTATAAAAAATAAAGTTTCCCCCATACAAACTTTGCACCCCTATTTGACCCCTTTAGGGGTAGAACTTCCAAAAATCTCTTCTTATCCGTTGCCTACGTTGTAAAAGGTAGTTCTGGTGTAAATTTCAACTCTCTAGCCCCAGTAGTTTCGGCTGTGCGTTGATGAGTGAGTGGGTGAGTCAGTCAGGGCATTTATATGTAGGTATAGATAGATAGAAGATGACGAAAATCCCATTTAAATATCACAACACCGTTTTAATGTCGCTTGTTAGAGTGAGAAAACGATCGGGGACTGTGACGTCAAGATCCTCGAGCGTCATAGTAAAAAACAATCGTTTCATTTGAAGGTGCGTTTTGTGAAAAAGGGACAGAACATAAAACTTTGGAACTTAGTGATTACCTATACATATACCTAACCTCTTGCGTTGATTTTTTTCTCTATTATGAATATTTTATTTAGTGTCTACCTACAGCCGGGCCCGCTGCACCAATGTTTTCCATGTTTTTAAACATCTAACATGTTTTCAGTCAGGTTCGGCAAACAAATAGGGTTTTGTTTTGATTGGCAAAACATGTTTGACGTTTAAAAACCACGAAAACATGGCGCAGCGGACGCGGCTTACGGGGTGTAGTTTCGATTCCTGAGCTATAACCACGAACTTCGGAATTCGAAAATATTCGGGTATCTCTATCTCTAAGTGACAGGGATGCAGTTATACGAACTTCGAGTTTCGGTTTTCGTGGTAGCGCCATAGGCACTTTGGCAGAATGCGCAAAGAACGCGTGCCATTGCCATTCAAAAAAAACAAATTCGTGTTAATTATATTGTTCAAATTTGTTAATAATTTTTTTGAAATTACGCCATAATGCGACATTTGCGCATATAAGTTCTGTTCTCATATCACAATCGAATATTTTTTTATGATTTAACTTTTTGCATGTGTATCGTAAAGGTCTATCGTAGACTGGATTTAAATTATTAATAAGTGAAAGGCAAAGCAATTCCGCCATTTTGACGAAAATTTGACGTTTCTTATAGCTGACAGTTAGAGCAACGTTTAATTTCAAAAAATTAAATGAAGTCGTATATTTCGGAAAATTAATTAATTGTCGCAGTCGGATAAAAACTATCCTAAGTTGCAGCTAGAATAATAATGTACAGTCAAAGAATTTAATTTCCTACCCATTTAGGACTATTTCAAAGTGACACTGTAAATAAAATCATAAGAAGTCTCTTACGTTTTGATTGATTACGTCACTTTGACAAAGTCTAATGTGGGTAGGAAATTAAATTCTTTGACTGTACCTATATAAAATGTTTCATATTTTTCCGTTCATGGGATGCTGAGAACATTCGTACCACACAAAGCTTAGTTTCAAACTGGCTGATTCTTTTTTTAATTTAGAGATTTATTATAAGTAAGTGGAGATTAAGACATCAAATCCAACCCCGTCATTTCATATCATATATTTGCCATACATTTTATTGTAAGTACATATGTTACATAATAAGTTGGCTCTCGTTTTGTTAATCTTGTATTCTTGTTCTAGTTTTATTAACACTTCACTAAACACATCAAAATTAATCGCATCTTTAGTTTGTTAATTTGAAACTTGACTGGTAATGTTGGCAAACAGTAAAGTATTTTGTATTTTGCAAATAGAACTGAGGTCTGAAAAAATATTTTAAATAAAATACAAAATGCATTTTTGAAAAAGGGATTTAAATACAAAATAGAAAATAGGTATTTTGCATTTTGTATTTCCATTTTAAATACAAGTATTTCAAATAAGTCGCATCTCTGTTCGTAATCACCTCGCTAACATAATAATAGAATGATTCGTTGTAATTTTGGCGACGCACCTTCATATGTTTAAACATGTACTTTGGATCTGCATCGCTAAACGTTTCTTATCGTTTTGTGATTGTTCTATATTGACACGACCTTCAACAACTACTTTACAACAATTTATCGTTTCGCAGGCGCATCGTGTCTTTATAAATTACATCTTATTAAACCGTAGGTAATATTGATTCTGAAATTAGTGGCTCTGCGAGCTGAAGAGCTCGCAAGCTTGTCTTTTAATTATTAAGTAGGTTTTTTTTTATTTCAAAATTCCAAATTGACAAAAAAATCTATATAACGTTCCTTGATTGCGAAAACCGCTTAAGCTCCGTTTTGGACAAAACTGAGATATTAATACTGTTAGATTATGCTTTCCCAGATCTACATGCTACAAAAGCCCATTTTTCGATACGTGGCTCCATTCCTGATATAGTTTTAAGATAAGGTTATATAACAACTATTTTTAAGATAATCTACAAGCCAACACCTATTAAGTCTCTGTTATAATAGCTAGATTGAACAAAACTTGCAATTTAATAACAGTAAAATTGTGCTAACCAGATATACTAGATTTTTACAGCCAGCGATAACACGAAAATGTGTGTTTCATAATCTGACAAAATATTCTAACCACCACATAATATGTTTTGCCAGACAACCAAAAGAATCAATAGTTTAAATTGTTCCAAAGCAAAAACAAACTAAGTGTAATAGAAGCGGTTTTGCTTGTTACGTTTCACTCTCGAAATCACACATTATTCATTCAACCAAAACCGCCTAAGTGAGCTTTGATGCTCCTTGCATGCAAAATGGTACTATTGTGCAAATATGAATATGCATACTCCCATTGCAGCAAAAACCGCCTTACTGCAAAAAACATAGTATTGAGTAAAATGCAAAAGAAGGTGAAGGGCCATTAATTACTTATGTATTTTCGTGTTTTTACATGAACAGTCGCTTTGCTAAACTTGTATGGTAGTTTGATGAAATGGACTAGACCTGAGAAGAGAGGAGCCACTTTGCTGACCTTGCCTCCTGTGAGGTTGTTTGGATAAACTGGACTGGACACAAGAAAAGGGTAACCACTTTGCTGAATTTGTATGTGGTAGTATTGTAAAGTGGACTGGACCTGAAATGTATATTACGTTCTATACTCGCTGAAAGACTGGGGCTTGATTCCCGCACTGGAATATATATAGATATATAATTTGAAGTACTCAATTCTCACCAAAAATAATTCAATTGCCTGTATTTGGTATACTTATAAGTAGTCTGAATTGTCCTATGTTATAAAGTCTGCTTTTACTGTGCAAATATAAATAGCATAATAAACAACGTTGTTGCTCTCGCTCACGCATAATGTGGCTCAGTGAGCTGTACAACTCGCAAGCATATCTTTAAAAAAAAGTTTATTTTTTATTTTGAAAACGTAACCCAAAAAATGAATTCTATATAATTAAAGAACCTGTTAGGTGAACTACGAACGATTTTCGGCCCAAGCTGAAGCATTGAGCTTCGTTCGCTTAAGGAATGGAGACGGCATTTAACATTGTTTGCAATAAACTCAGACCCCGGTCAGCAGTATAGTAACGAAGTACCAGTGTTTCTAATGTTACATATTTGACCAAAATCAGGTAAGTGTTTTGATGTAGGTTACTATTACAAAATATAATGTAATTAAACCACGCAAAATTAAAAAAATTGTGATAAAACCTCACGTGCCAAAACATTGTACACGTATTTTCTAATTTTAAGTGCTTTAAATTCCTAAATTTCAAAATTCTTCCAAGCAAAACCTACTAACTGCATCGTGATTTTTAAAAAAACTCAAATACTTAAGAATCTGCAATCGTTTAAAGACTTTATTCAGGTCAAATGGACATTTATATACATTTACATCAAAAAGTATTATAAATCAAAAATTCCGATCTTAGGCTATTATTTTAGGAGATACAAAAAAAAGTGTCTTCAGGAAAAACCGCTTAACTACAGCACTTTTTACGGTAAATCCTAATTTTAATCCTCTTATCCTAAACAAAAAGTAAATTTAGTCAAACAGTCTTAAAAACGATAAACTGTTCATATCAAACACGAAAATACTTAAGCTGTTATTGGCCCTTCATAGAAATATTAACATGCAAATCTTTAAATGCGTTTTTCTCGAAACTACATGTCATGCAGTTAAGCGGTTTTCGCAGCAAAGGGACGATAATTAGTTTACAAAAAAAAAGGCCAGACGCCAGACATAGTATGAAATAATATTTTCCCGCAAGCTAAAACGGAATACCTATCAATGACATTTCGAGTTCGCTCAATGTGTTTTTCGTCTATTTCTGATTGACTTTAACTGAGTAGCCAATCCGCATAGTATCAGGTCGTCTTTGTGTACAGCTACACTTTTGAAATCCAATCTTGACGCCACGATTTGTAGTAACTAAGCGTAATTGATAACATTTCAAAATATGTAATTTCATAATCCACCACTTTTACGTGTGACCGCTCACCTAAAAAAATTACAACATTTTTACCAAAATACTTACTTAAAGACATTATAAATATTCGTAATGCAAATCTAAACAACATATAGTTATACCTATAAAAAGTTTTTTTTCGAAAATACGAATAGCATATTATGTTATCTATACCGTCGCCAATTCACAAAAGAAAATGAACGAAACCAAGCAAGACTTATATAGTACCTACCATTCAGTTTGTGGTTCGTGCTCGATTTGCGCGCCCGCTGATCCAAGTTGATCCAACTTGCCAGAACTCGCGTGCGAAACGTAAGTATTAAAATAAAATTGGAATGCGATATGCATGTCTCATACTGACCCAAAGAATGTTTCATTTGTAATACATACACAAAACACTGCCACTGCTACTTTACAGCGCGAACACTAAAATATTGCACAAAATCAATCTCCCTTATTTATGAGTTTTGAAGAATTTCGATCGAAGTAAACGTGGCAACTGGGATATTATATTTGGCATATCACACAAATAACCGATGAACAAACGTTGTTGCCGCGTTATCTAATATTAAAAGTCTGTTCTGTGATATAAGTTAAGTAAGTGTGTGTAAGTCAGCATCAAAAGTAGCTACGCAAACGAAGGCGTCAAAAGTATTTATTAAAAGGGATTAAGAACTTTTGACGTCTTCGATTGCGTAGTTACTTTTGATGCTGACTGTACTCGTAAATAAGCTAATATAAAGATATTTCTTATTTATCTTCCGCTTATTATTTTCCCCGCATTTAAATGTCATTTTTATACAAATTGGCCTATGTTAAGCTGAACGTTAAAGTGAATTTAGACCGCATTTCAAATAAACTTGTTCAAGTTCAAGTCTTAATTCATCAACATTCTCAAGTCTTGTATATCGCCCCGTGGCTAGTACTCACTTCAAACTATTGGGCACTATTCGACTCGTTTTTATAAGAAAACGTATGGACACGTTTGAGTGGCTACGTCGCAGATCTTTTGTTTCTTTTTCTATTCTAAACTCTAATTTCTAATTCTAGACCATTAGGCACTGGTCCCATCGCTAGCGAGTAAGCTATGAGCTATCGGCTATTTACTAGCTCAAGAAACGAACAAAAGATAATCGCTTTCGTGTAAATAAAAGAGAGAGTTATATACCATATTCACACCACCGGCGATGAACTATGATAGTAGTTTATGCTACTGATACATAATGAGAGGCCTTAAAATACGAGTGTGGTTTTATGAAACGAGCGTCAGCGAGTTTCATAATAGGATCACATGAGTGTTTTAAGGCCTAATTATGTACAGTTGCATACACTAATTTATCTAAACACATATCATAAGTACTCTAAGATGGGTTCAGAAGCCGTAGGAAAATGACATGCATTGCTACGAGTGCTACCTGTAAGTTATCTTAAAAAAAAAAAAAGTGAAAATAAAAGAAAAAAAAAATTGAAAAAAAAGTAAAAAAAAGTTAGAAAAAGTAAAAAAAAGTGAAAAAAGTAAAAAACAGCAAGAAAAATGAAAAAAAAGTGAAAAAAAGTAAAAAACAGGTAAAAAGGAATAAAAAGTGACAAAAATTGAAAAAAAAGTAAAAAAAAGGTAGAAAACGTAAAAAAAAAGTGAAAAAAGTAAAAAACAGCAAGAAAAATGAAAAAAAAGTGAAAAAAAGTAAAGAAGGTAAAAAAGGAATAAAAGTGACAAAAAGTAAAAAAAAAGTGCAAAAAATTAAAAAAATAATAAAAAAGTGCAAAAAAGTTAAAAAAAAGTAAAAAAAGTAAAAATAAGTTAAAAGCGGAAAAAAAGTTCGAAAAGTAAAAAAAAAGTGAAAAAGGTAAAAAAAAAGTTAAAAAAAGTTAAAAAAGTAAAAAAGAAAAAAAATTTAAAAAGTAAAATGAAATAACATAATAAATTGACGTTACGTATCGATAACTGTTTTAATTTCTATAGATACTAGACTAGAGACCCACTTGAGTTTTGACAGATGTTCCAAATTTAAACTCATGACGATACCGATAATCAGCACGGCTAGTGCGAGAGAGCTCGAGAGTATGTCGCGGCCGTCTTGTGATAGCCGTGCTGTACTGTAATAACATTACAGTACAGATTTTACCTACTACCACAGACAAGAAAGTTGTCATAGTAAAATTGGTTGTAATAATGCTGGTCATTACCGACGGTTTCTGAACGCATTTTAGAGCACTAATGATATGTGCGTAGATAATAAGTACATTACTTACCTAGGGCGGTTAAACAAAGAATGCCTCAGATCGCAGGTATTTGACGCCCGAGCCGAAGGCAAGGGCGATAAATATGCGCTCTGAGTTTCTTTATTATTGCCCGTGGTGAGTACAAAATTTTACGTATCTATCTGGCCAGGAAGTGGGGTTTTCCGCACGCATAGCGTGCGGTAATTCCTACTTTATGGCCAGGTATAACGTAAATTTATTTTCATCACACTTGCTCATAAATGGTGTTATTCCATGCCACGCCATGTGATCTGATTGGTTAAGCAAATCTGCACGGACGCGTACGGCAAGAATTCTGCTCTGTGATTGGTTGGAAAATAAAATCGAGCAGGCCATGCCCTGCAAGAACCACATGCTCCATGCTCTGTGATAGGTTGAAATATTGAAGCTATACGCACTGATCCGGAAGTGAAGTTGGCAATTTCGTCAACATTTAATTGGTGCGCTTGTATTATAAAACATTGATTTTTAGGGTTCCGTAGCCAAATGGCAAAAAACGGAACCCTTATAGATTCGTCATGTCCGTCTGTCTGTCCGTCCGTATGTCACAGCCACTTTTTTCCGAAACTATAAGAGCTATACTGTTGAAATTTGGTTAGTAGATGTATTCTGTGTACCGCATTAAGATTTTCACACAAAAATCGAAAAAAAACATTAAGTTTTAGGGGTCCCCATACTCAGAACTGAAACTCAAAAAAAATTTTTTCATCAAACCCATACGTGTGGGATATATAGATATAGGGATAGGTCTTCAAAAATGATATTGAGGTTTTTAACATCATTTTTTTCTAAACTGAATAGTTTGCGCGAGAGACACTTCCAAAGTGGTAAAATGTGTCCCCCCCCCCTGTAACTTCTAAAATAAGAGAATGATAAAACTAAAAAAAATATATGATGTACATTACCATGTAAACTTCCACCGAAAATTGGTTTGAACGAGATCTAATAAGAAGTTTTTTTTTTAATACGTCATAAATCGTAAACCGCAATTTATTTCACGGAACCCTTCATGTGCGAGTCCGACTCGCACTTGGCCGCTTTTTTCTGACTTTTGTAGTTATTTATTTCCTCGCAAATGTTATGAAAAACATTACGGCGTCGGGCTTCTGATAGACTCTCGTTTGCAATATTCCTCATACGCCCCTTGTTAAACAATGTACTATTACGCTTGAGCTATTATCTTTTGTTCGTTTCTTGGGCGAGTAATCGCCGATAGCTTATAGTCTGTAGCCAGCGGTGGGACCAGTGCCTTAAGACCATTAAATCGACGTTCTACCTACCAACCTTTGTATGGCAAATTCCGCGATATTACAGTTACGGTACTAGATTAGAATTGTACCAAGTTGTCGAAAAATAAAGTCGAATCGAGTCTCAGTTTTGATTCATTTCTATGATTAACTTCCTGTTTATTTTTAATCATTTGTTATGTACTTATGTATAATCATTGATTTAAGCGCGAATGCGTTAGATTTGCATATTACCGTGAATAACGATATCAAAAATAACACATATTATTCGCTACCAATTAAAAAGCACTTAGAATTCCTCAACATCAAAAAGTTAACGAAACGTACGAAATAAATCTCACTTTTTACAACTATATGAATCCTAAGTTCAGTGTCAGTGTTATTAATACAGTTGCCCTTAAGATTTTTAATGTTTCTGGAACAGCTGCGCGTGAGTCACTCGACATTGGACCGAGATAACGGAAAATCCAAGAAAAGCAACGTACTAAATAGCGTAAAAGCATATACGACACCTTGGCGCTTATATCGTTTTTGGTTTTCAAGAAAAATATCACTGTATAATGTAACCAACCCGGAAAATAATCACGAAAACCAAAACTTCACCATCATAAAAAATTTACAACGCGAAACTCAAATGATGTCTTATGTAGTGTATAAATTCAAATATACTTTTGCAATAATACCAGCTCGTTTGTTTTGAGCTATTCTACGCTGGGATAAACATCATAACAATATTCTCTGTTCCCGCTTTATTATTTCTTGCGCTTATATCGGGGTCAATCGGTACAAAGTTAAGTAATAAAAACAATGATTTATACTCACGTTGTGTTGGTGCATCGTCAGTATAACGTTGTCGAACGTAGCTGTGTTAGACAGGGCTTCAGAGCTCCCGCGAAGAAGCTCAGCCAACAGGTCAGCCCCTGGCCGCACTCCAGCCAGCTTGGAAGGCGATGAAGTAGCTCTCACGTGCGTCGGCCCCTTAGGCCGAGTACCAACGGTCGGTGAAGCTCCCACACTTATCTTTCGACCACCAGTGACAGTAGCATCAGAGAAACTACGACGGCCGACTTCAACGGATCGTGTCGCCGGTGGTTCCAAATTTCTACCATAAGGCCCTTTTGTAAAATGCTGTTGCTTAGCCTCAACATCAGAATTGTCTGAAGGGCTGAAAGGGGACGGTGAAGCTGTTCTATCCCGAGAGCATGAGTCACTCTCAGCCTCAGAAGGAGAGTCGCCTCGTGACGTAACGCCATATTTACGCCTCATTCTAAATGAGTCCTCTTCTCGTTCGTCTGAACTTTGTTGGGAAAATCTCGCCCTTCTGGTTCTCAGGTCTTCAGTTCTAGGCCACATCACCTGGACAGGAGCCTCGCAAGGGCTTGGGGGACCGTTAGCACAAGAGTCATCTGATTTATCACCCAGTAAGGAAGAAGACCGTGTCTCAGCTGATAATCGCATCTCTTGAAGAGAGGCGTCACTGTTTTCACGCTTACAACCGTTTACTGGCGGTGACTCTTCTCCTCCGTCGTCGCTAGCGGTCGTAATGTATATACCTTTTCTTCTCTTTTTATCGTGTAACGGCCGTCGTCTCTCTCGAATGCCTATTGGGGCCGCTGTGCTTGTGTTCTTAACTGCTTCTAATAAATAAGCAACTTTTTCACTTGTGATGATCTCGTCTTCTCTATCTTTATCCAAAGGCCCGTCAAAAAGAGCTCCCGACCGAGGCGTTTCTTCCGGCGGTAGCTCGTTTGACCACTGTTTCACTATACACTCATACACTGGCACTGGTAAAGTACTCGCGATTTTGCTAACGGGTTCTTCCCATCGATCAATGGGGAATTTGTCACATTCACAATCCACATTAACACATGCGTTTGATGGAGGGTCTGGGAGTGGTGGGAAAGCAAAAGGTTGGGCCGGGTCAAGGGGTGATGTACCTTCACTATGCGCTTGAGCACTATCGGCTTGCGAGCCGTCACTTTCTTCGCGGAGCTCGTGAAGGACGCGCGGCGCCATCAGCACGGGCAGGCTGCCGCCAGCGACGGATGAGCTCTCCTCCCGCACAGGAGGCACACGACGAGGCAACGGGTGTGTTAGCGAGCGAGTCCCGAGTTGCTTATGAGGTGCGTCAGGCGGTGGTGACCGAGGTGCCGGTGAGGCGTGAGCCAACAGACCTTCATCCGATCCAACGGCTGAATCAACAGACGCAACTGAGCCACCCTCGGTTACAGTCTCTTCCGTTGCAAGACTAACCGACTCATGTGTGCACGACGAGCCAGCTCGTTCCACCAACGTTTTTTCGCCCTTATTCCCAAAATCAAAGACCGAAGGCAACCGATTAGTGGCCCGGTAGTATTTCTCCTGTGTGCAATCACCATGGGAAAACGAAGCACTGCGATACGGTATAGTTTTTTGCGCGTATGAACCAACGATCAATCGGGACTCGGCTCGCGGTAGAGTAATTTTCTCCGTATCAAAGATGTCATTTTCGTATCGGTCGACGGAAACGCCGCGAGTGGGGCTGTGGCGGTGCCGTGAGCGTGGAGGTGGCACCGGGGGTAAGACAGGTGCAGAGTGTGGCGGGGGCGGAGGCGGTGGTGGAGGCGGTGGTTGTGGAGAGACTGGAGGAGTGCTGTTGCCACGCGGCAGCAACCGCTTGGTGAGGTCTTGGAGGCGCTGGTGGCGCGAGGGCCGCTCGTCGCGCGCGCCGCGCCCCAGGCGGCGCCCTAGGCGCTCCAGCGTGCGGCGGTCCGGCTTGGCGCGGCCGAGGCACGCCGCCACCGCCTCCTCGGAGCAGCAGCGGCAGGGGCAGACCCGCGGCGGCGGCGCTCGGCGGACCGCGTACCGCACCGCTCCCAGCGTCACGTACGGAGACCTGCGCACACGATCCTATATTTAGAGAGAACAGTAACAGTGCGCGCGGCTCGCCGAAGAGCTTGGCGGCGAGTGCGACGGATTTAGAGCGGGCAAGCGTCCCCCGCTACTTGCCGATGAATTCCGGGAGGATTCCCCGCGACCCACTCCGCTACGGTTCAAGAGTTATATCGGAACAGATGATTCGAATCCAAATTAAATTTAGTCAAAGTTATCTTTCGACGGCGTGAAAAGTCAATTTATACGAATATGGGTATGGATGGATAGATATTTACATTGAAGAGCAAGTACTTGTGAGCATTCCTAAGGACAGCAGGTGGCTGTCAGACAGACGGAAGACGCTGGCTAAGAATAGGGGAACACTGGCGATTTAGCGACAGCGCGACCTCGTAACAATGTTTACAATTTCACTGAGACTTTGCAGAGCTTGTGCATGCCAGAATTAAGACTGTACGCGTAACAGTAAATAGCGTACGGTTTTTAAAGAACAAACGCAACGTCGTAATTGAATGTAGTAAGCGACCGTTTTCAATGCACATGATCTAAATATTAACTTTCTAGCATTCCCTATTTTCTTTTTTTGGTTTGGTCTCGGCAACTTATTTTTGCTTTGGACGCGGAAAACTCGAATGCCGAATGATTTTGACAAGATAACATTTTTACAATATCACATAGCAGTATTTTTATAGTTATTGAAATCAACATCTTTCTCTTGGTGATCAACCGCCAAAAACAGAGTTCCCTATCATCATACACTTTATTGGATTAACCATATTGGAGCAAATTTTTGACATGCTTGCAGATGGACTTGGTTAAGTTGGCCTCAAGTCTAGACATAAAGAACAGAAAGCCCGAATATGGATTGTATTTCACCATTTTTAGGGTTCCGTAGCCAAATGGCAAAAAACGGAACCCTTATAGATTCGTCATGTCTGTCTGTCTGTCCGTCCGTATGTCACAGCCACTTTTTTCCGAAACTATAAGAGCTATACTGTTGAAACTTGGTAAGTAAATGTATTCTGTGAACCGCATTAAGATTTTCACACAAAAATCGAAAAAAAAGTAAGTTTTGGGGGTCCCCATACTCAGAAATGAAACTCGAAAAAAAAATTACATCAAACCCGTACGTGTGGGGGGGGTATCTATGGATAGGTCTTCAAAAATGATATTGAGGTTTCTAATATATTTTTTTTCTGAACTGAATAGTTTGCGCGAGAGACACTTCCAAAGTGGTAAAATGGGTCGTCCCCCCCCCCCCCCCCCCTGTAACTTCTAAAATAAGAGAATGATAAAACTAAAAAAAATATATGATATGATATATGACTATGCAAACTTCCACCGAAAATTGGTTTGAACGAGATCTAGTAAGTAGTTTTTTTTTTAATATGTCATAAATCGTAAACCGCAATTTATTTTACGGAACCCTTCATGTGAAAAAAAGCGGCCATGTGCGAGTCCGACTCGCACTTGGCCGCTTTTTTTCTTTTTTAGCCGACAGCTAAAGCAACGTTTTTCATGCGAGGCGAGGCGGAGCGGGTGACAAATGTAGGCGATAAAAGATAGAAATGTGTATTATTTTGGATCACACGATTTTTTAAACCCTCTCACGTTTCGAATGTGGAGAAGCTGCTTTAAGGTACGTAAATGAAGAAAACGTTCAAGGCCAATTCATCGCTGCACAATAGCGTTAAACATGAACCTTGCTTACGAGGGTCTCAGCGAATGGGGTTAAGAGGAAAGGCGAGCTGGCGTTCCGCCCTAAGAAGAACATGCATTAAATTCACGGTGATATTGCATTTCCTTCTCCAAAATTAAGACCATGTACAATGAAATAAATACTTTGCGTATGTACAATACATTGAGACGTAGTACAAATCTTAATTGTTCATTACGGTTCAATTTTGGAGTATGAAAAGGGCAACGGGATTTTGTATGGATGGAATGCTAAATCTTCTTTCCTCAAAAACGGTAATTTCTAAATAAAACCCTGGTCCCTGTATTTCTCAGAACTTAAAACTGTTTTGGGCTCTTCACAGACTGATTGAGATACTAGCATGTTTGATCCTGAATTACGTATTTATGATCCTAATATTTTCTTGTTCTTTTATTGTGTAATTTTGTGAAGTTAAATAAATGTATTTTGTTTCTTTTTTTCTTCTTCTAATATTAGATTTAACCATCCCATTACGTTCTAGTATGATCCGGGGGCACGAAAGTGCCCCCTCCAAGTCGAGCAAAACAAAGAGGCACGGCCCTATTACCTATACCCACTATTTATATATATAGCTATGCTGAATGCCCAGCTAGAAAACTAGCCGAAAAAAGGTACCTTAACTCTATAGATTATGAAGGCGCCTAAGAGCGCCACCTTCATTTTTTTCGTAGAACTTTTTGTTTTATTAGCTTAAATCTTATGAGTAATAGTTTAATTTCTGACCTAGATAACTTCTCTGTATCTGATTCTCTAGTTTGCGAGGTTGAACAGTGCAAACAATATATCGATTCTTCCCGTCATCCGCTAACCATACTAACACAAAATATAAGAAGTATAACTAGAAATTTTGTTAATGTTAGTGTTTTTCTGCAAAGACTTGGAATGAGCTGCGATGTCATTATTCTGACAGAGTGTTGGTTAAATAAACAATGCAACTTGCCAAACATGCCCGGCTATAACATGTATGTGACCAAGTTGAATCACAACCAAAACGATGGAGTAGTCGTATATGCCAGATGTAATTTAGAAATTAATGTTGAGGAGCCAAACATATTAGAGTGCAATCGACTGTTAATTAAAATTGGAACGGACTTTGCCATACTGGCATTGTACAGACCGCCGTGTTTTAGAAATATTAATACCTTTACTGACTCTCTAGACGAGACGTTACGAAATCTATCATCATTTAAAAATCGTATATTAATAGGTGATATTAATATCAACATTCTTCCAGAAACCACTGACCCCGCAGCTCAGAGATACCTCAATTTATGCTCGTTTCACGGCTTGCTTCCCGCACACACGCTTCCCACTCACCAAAGCGGCTCCTGCTTAGACCATATCATGCTTAAATCTAATCTCCCAGCGCTAGCATTAGTTACAAATTCCTCTATTACAGATCATAGGGCTGTCCTACTTTCATTATTTAGTAAATTACCATATACAGCACGAACGCCAATAATTTCTAAATTAAATGTAAACAAACTTGAACGTGATTTATGCAACATTAATTTTGACCCAGTTTACATTTCTGCTGACGCAGATACTAGCATGTCATACCTGATTCAAAAAGTCCAGCAAGCAATATTGCATAATACCGTAAACATACGTGTTAGTAGTAAATATTTTAATGTTAAACCGTGGATTACACCCGGACTTATCCGTTGCATGAAACACAGAGACAAACTGCATCTTAAAGCTAAATCAAATCCGGACAATTTAGTTCTACAACTTTCTTACAAAAGATATCGTAATTTTTGTAATGACTTGCTGAAAAAAGTTAAATCTAACTACGA
Source organism: Epinotia brunnichana (assembly GCA_963854355.1). NCBI lineage: Eukaryota > Metazoa > Arthropoda > Insecta > Lepidoptera > Tortricidae > Epinotia > Epinotia brunnichana. The sequence goes on along the minus strand of OY977936.1, from coordinate 18,259,720 downwards.
CAAAAAACAACTCGAATTGGCCTGAACAAACAGTAAACTAGTCTGGAAGTGTATTAAAAACGTTACATACACAGCAAAACAACGAGAATCATGTTCCGGTTTGTCACAAGTCTGCTCTTCACCTTTAGCATCTGCTAATTGCGCAAATGATTTTTTTGTTAACATAGGAAAAAAATTAGCTGAAAAAGTCCAGCGAAACCTGCCTTTACCCCTCCCTAACCATGTTTCAAACCACAACAATACATTGAAGTCATTTGTGCTGTTAAATACTGATGAACGAGAGGTGGACCAAATAATTATGGGCTTAAAAAATGACTCGGCTAAAGGTTGGGATGGTATATCTAATAAAATACTCAAACAATTCAGACACATCCTGGTTCCTCCCCTCACCTTCATTTTCCAAAAGTGCCTTTCTGAAGGAATATTTCCGATATGTCTGAAAAAAGCTATTGTGGTTCCTGTATACAAATCTGGTAGTAAAGACCAGGTGTCAAATTATAGACCAATCTCCATACTACCTTCGACGTCAAAAATATTAGAAAAAATCATCAATAATAGGCTTGTCCAATATTTAGAGAGCCAAGCTATCTTGTCTAAAAGTCAGTTTGGATTTAGGTCGAAACTATCAACTGCCGACGCCGTACACGAACTGACTGACTTTTTAGTGCAAGAACTAGACAAGGGTAATCAGACTTTGGGAATCTTCCTTGACCTTGCTAAAGCTTTCGATACCGTCTCCGTTCCCATCCTGCTTCACAAGCTTGAATCATTAGGAATCAGAGGTACGCAGCTCAAATTATTTGCAGACTATTTAGACGGCCGCACGCAACGCACAAAAATCGACAATTTTATGAGTTCTGACCTACATAATGCCTCTTTTGGGGTCCCACAGGGAAGTATTTTAGGTCCTACGCTGTTTTTAATTTATATAAATGACCTTTGTAATCTTAAAATCGACTGTGGTAAAATCATTTCATACGCTGACGACACTGTCCTACTTTTTTCTGCAAACTCAGTAGAGCAAGTCTATGAATATGCACAGCGAGGCTTTAATATCGTAAGTAACTGGCTTCTACATCACCTACTAACCCTGAACTCGGAGAAAACAAATGTTATAAAGTTTTCCATGCGCAAATCGAAACTAGCTCCGACTAACCTTAAAATCTATGCTCACAATTGTAAACATCCCACAAATAACCAGTGTGCATGTCCGGGCATAGCTACCACAAACAAAATAAAGTATTTAGGAATCATAATTGATGACTCTCTCTCTTTTCGACTTCATGTGGAAGCGTTGTGCACTAGAGTTCGTAAGTTAATATTTATTTTCAAAAAAATACGTACGATCGGAGACTCGCACATAATCAAACAAGTTTACTTTGCGTTATGTCAATCTGTATTAACTTACTGCATCTCTTCATGGGGTGGCTTGGCTAAAACCACATTACTAAACCTAGAAAGGGCCCAGAGAGCAATTCTTAAGGTTTCTACTTTCCGCCCCTATCAATTCCCCACTAGCCTGCTTTATAAATCATGTGAAGTTTTAACAGTCCGACAATTATTTATATTGCACACAGTTTTTAAACAGCACGCTGAAACCCCTTACAACACTGATCATGCCAGTAAAAGGCGTAAAGATTTTGTTTGTCCTAATTATACTCAAACACGACACGCTTTCTCTTCTAGATTTTTTCTTTTCCTAGGTCCACTTCTTTACAAAAGACTTAATGCACGGCTAGATTTATATCCCCTAAACTACATGAAATGTAAATCAACGCTACGAGAAGCCCTACATAATATGTCCTATGACGATACTGAGAAGTTATTTATCGTTTTAAAATAATTTTGTTCTATCTTCTATCTTTTTATACCTTTTTTATATATAGGTTATTAACTTACTAATTATTTTGTACAACCTAGTAAATAAGAATAATATTTTGCATGTGAATAACATATTCAATTGTTAGTTCTTTTTTGCCTGAAACACAGGGTATCCTAGTTCAGGCACGTGTTATTTGCCTCTAATATTAAGATCCTAGTCTATAGTAAACACTGATGTACATTATGTTTTATCAATAAATTATTATTATTATTATTATGTATCTCCGATTTAAATTCACGGGGCGAACCCCGGTCATTTGGAAGGCGTGCGTGGGGATATAGATCCAACACGTAGAGGCCCTTTGGAGACGAAATTTAATGTCATGTAGTACACCTGCTAGAACCCATTCACGGGTACATCGGTAGATACCCGTGAACTGGTCCCAGCAGGCGTTGGAGCTATTGTAGGAAAATGGAAAAGAGAATTGGGTCTATGGTGATGACATTTGGGTGGACAATAAAATTGGGTTATTACAAAGTGGTCCGGACACCTGCCATAACAATGTTATCCACAAGGTTATCGAGGCAGGCGGTGACTAGCCTTATTTACTTATTATTATTATTATTATTTTCAACCTCCTGTAATTTTGTGCTGGCTAAAGCCGAAACCCTGAATTTTCAGTAACATATAGGGCGAAATATGGCTTACATATATTCTCAACTAGCTTCTGCCCTCGAGTCCGTCCGCGTGGAACACGTTTATCTCGTCGCTCTATACAAACTTTCACCCCCTTAGTAGATGACTTCTAGGATAAAACTATCCTATGTCCTTCCCCGGGACTCAAACTATCTCTATACCAAATTTCTTCTAAATGGGTTCCATCCAAATTTTCACCCCTCCCCTCCCCCCTTTCACTCCCTTAACAAATATAAATGTCAAAGTGACAGATAACAACTTTTATCACCATTTTACGTAAAATAGTTTTGATTGACATTTATGTATAGTGGTAATTGTCTTTATTTGAATGACAATGCAAATCTGGCTGCAACAGAGACAGGATAGTAAGTAGACGCGTGGTCTTCATGTATTAAACGATATACACCGAGTATTTTTTGATTTCCGTTAATTTCGACACGATGTTCGGTTCATTAACAGAAGCTACCTGGTATGTTGCTTTTTGTTAAATTCAAAAAAAAATTTTTTTCATTTTTCCTACAAACTAAATCAATATTACAGTGTGGGAGCACTCTAACACTTAATCTTAATTAACACAAAGTTAATTTTCACCTACGACAGCACTTGTCAACACATGGCTCAGTGGTAAATAGTTTGCTTATGGAGTGAGGGGTCCCAGGTTCAAATCCCAATAATTCCCTTTTTCGTTTAACGAAAATTAAAACGTAAATAAAATAAAGGACCCTTCACACTGATTCGGTCATTAAATTGATTTATTGAATATCTAAAAAATAGTAAGAGTTAAGACACTAGTTTCTTAGAGAAATTAGTTCCATTTAACCTGAGGATTCTTCCCTTAAAGTTAACGGAAATCAAAAAAAAACACGGTGTATATCTAGTTCTTAACCCAATTGGTTTAGTTAATGTTCTACCCTAAAGACACAACGCACATTTTCATCGTTGTCCGTCACTCTGACTAGCATACAAATTGTCAGAACGTGACGGATCTCTTATCGACAGCGATAAATGGTAAAATGTCAACCATGCTATGCCCCCAGGTGCTCAGATCATTGCCAACATTTTGAATCACAGCCCTCGAATGCGACAAAGTGCTAAATGCGGTTTTCGAGTGCCCCGATCCAAAGCCGTGTTAGGGAATGAAACCAGCGACGCTACTAAATACAAAGAATCGAATCTCAAAGTTCGTATATCTCCGTCTCTGTCGCTCGAGTACAATACGTGCAATAGAGACGGATATAAACCGAACTTCCAATTTCGATTTTTGTGGTCCAACGCACACGTCTGAGCTATACTCAGACGTGTGCGTTGGGCTCAAGAGCACTTTTTTCCCTGTTTGGCCCGCAGCGCGGCTTGTTAGAGATCCGCTACGGGATAACCTCCCTGGGGACCCGGGGGAAGGCTCAAGAGTGCTTACAGAGGGCCTGGCGAGCTGGCGCCCGGCTCGCGCGCCATCTTGCGGCGGGCGCGCGGAGCACGCCATCGACGTCACGTCACGCCGCGCATGGCGTGTCAACGCCGCGTCTGTAAACAAGAGAACAGTTATTTTAGCTCGGAAATATAATTTCTTTGCGAGATAAGGTAAACAACCTAATTACGGAACATACTCATCTTTTTAGGGTTCCGTAGCCAAATGGCAAAAAACGGAACCCTTATAGATTCGTCATATCTGTCTGTCTGTCTGTCCGTCCGTATGTCACAGCCACTTTTTTCCGAAACTATAAGAGCTATACTGTTGAAACTTGGTAAGTAGATGTATTCTATAAACCGCATTAAGATTTTCACACAAAAATATAAAGAAAACAATAAATTTTGGGGTTCCCCATACTAAGAACTGAAACTCAAAAAATGTTTTTTCATCAAACCCATACGTGTGGGATATTTATGGATAGGTCTTCAAAAATGATATTGAGGTTGCTAACATCATTTTTTTCTAAACTGAATAGTTTGCGCGAGAGACACTTCCAAAGTGGTAAAATGTGTGCCCGAAAGAGAATGATACATCTAAAAATAATAATTATATGATATACATTACCATGCAAACTTTCAACGAAAATTGGTTTGAACGAGATCTAGTAAGTAGTTTTTTTTAATACGTCATAAATCGTAAAAAGCAATTTATTTAACGGAACCCTTCATGGGCGAGTCCGACTCGCACTTGGCCGCTTTTTTGATATTAGGAACATAGACACAAAGTTCAATGATAGAGGGTGACGGCGACTTCTTTCTAGCCACAACGAGGGACAAATACTATAAGGTGCCTCATTTTGTTTAGTACAGTCGGAAAGAGAAGAATGAGTAACTCATCGTGCGTATTTTTGAGAAGCCAAGACTGATACCACTACTGACATCTAACGAGAGTTTTTAACACTCTTGATGTTCAGAGCGTGGACGATGTCTGGGCAGCAGTAGTTACTAGGGCGGGCGGATGGTTGTGAGGCGTAATGGATAGATGTCACTATTTTTAAAATATGTCGTCTTGGAAGTCTGGCAAAGACTGGATGGAGTTCATGGTCGTCGTTAACGAAAGTCATTTCTATCATCTGCTAATAGCATCATTGCAGTCTATCCTAAGTAATACAAAGAGGATTGTTCTTCTGTTAGTTCAATTTCAAAGAATCTCTCGTTATTATTTAAGTAGAATGCGCCTTTAGTTTGAACCGATTAAGTAGGTATGTCTCGCAAAACGCGGAGGGAGACACCTGCACATGTACAATAACAATATTATAATGTTAAAGCTATGCAGCAATCCATATTCAGTCAAACCATTGTTACAGATCCTTGATTTGGGGATAATATCACGTTTTTTTTAACATGCCGAAGCCCTCGTGTTATCTTTCTAAAACCTAACGACCTTTTCAAAGTTCACGAACTTGCATTAATGTAAAATTGTACGTAAATACTAAACATATTTGGCCAGTCTCATACAAATCTCCACCCAATTAAAGTTTGACAGTAAATATAAATCCGGTGAGCCGACTTGTATGTAATAAACAAGGATGTTCATAAAATTAAGGAAACACTCATTTTAACCATCTTAACGTCACTTTAGGATCTTCCTTTATGTAAGTTTGGGCTGTAAATATATGAAACGAGGTAATTACCGCGTCGACGCGGAAATTATTTTAAACCTTTGTGCCGTGTCCAAATATGGACGAAGCCTTAAGAGTAAAAACAAAGCAATACGTATTGAACATTACTTAATTACCTATCAGTGGTTGGTAGCTTTTTCTATCTTGCTACTCCTATTACCTCTGCTGTGCGGTAAAATAGTTGTCCACACATATACCTAATGTACTATTAAATACAGAAATAGGTACTTGCAATTATCAATTTGCTTTATGTCTTAATGGAAAGAACAGTTTTGTAACTTTAACATCGTGTGTGGCACTGCACGTGCCTAATTTTCTGGAATTTATTAAACTTAAATGTGTTTAATAATAGATTATACAACGAGTGCATAAAACACACCATTATATTCGAAAAAAGTGAGACTGCGCCTGTGTCAGATTTATATTTAAATCGATTATAACACAACAGAAGACACTGAAAGTATTTCCCAAAATTGTCTATTTTCATTGTTTTTATTGACCTGCTAAATCCAACCATTGTTTAGTACTGGGATCAAACGCGTGTTTATGTTTGAAACGTGAATTCTTGGCTACGGTTTTGGGTGTTTGACTATTTTGATAAAATTAAGGGAATCGCTCGTATTGGGAGTTAAGAAGTTCTAATTAGCAATGTAACTTCAAACTAAATGCTTTATTTCACTAAAAAGTATAATATAGAAAAATAAAGGCGTGCGAACAACAGACTCTTTCACTCAGCACCTTTAGATACCCTTTAGATTTCTACTGTCTGCTTTTATGTAGGCCAAAAGATAAGTATTAGGTCCTAATTCGTGTTTACGGATTTCGAAGTATCTACTGATTACTTGACCACCCATAATATAGGCCAATTGAGACGCGGAGACGACCGCCTCGATAAGCTAGTCATCGTTGAGAATACAGAGGGGAAAAGACCCTAAGGTCGCTCCCCAACTAGATCAGGGGTCGGCAACAGGCGGCCCGCGAGACCCTTGCTTGCAGCCCGCGAGCCTCCCTGGCTGTTTTGTATGTAAAGGCAGTTGAATTCAGAATTTTAGAATTCCCTGATAAAGTCAAATTTCACCTTCCCATACAAACCGAGTTTCGTTCTCATTTTACAACTACGTGTTGGATTGTAACGAAACTTTGCATATATATACAACGACATGAGGTATATCTAGGTCTGTAATTAGTTTATATGGCTCCAGTTACTATGGTATATGAAGCTACGTAAACTAATTACAGACCTAGATGGGACTTAACTTATTCTTAGTACAAAGTTTCAGAGCAAACTAGCTTTTGTATGGAGAATCGAGCTTAACTGCGGACTCTTAAGAAGTGCGGCTCGCGTAATTTTTGTTAGCTCCCTTAATTGGTTTCTAAAAGGTTGCCGACCCCTTAACTAGATGGTGGGACTGTGGGTGAGAGTGGGAACTGGGACCAATTAAAGAATCCAGGCACACCGAAATTTTACACTGTCGCTAAAATCGCCGCTGTCAGGAGCCGATAGGTAAAGGCAGTTTGTCCGTTCCTGACTTGCATTCCACCATGATCACGATCTGCAGACGTGAAGAATACACGTCAGTAGCTCTAGTATAAGTTTCAATTTGTATGGCAACGCGTAGTTCCTAATAGTTACCACCAGAGGCGCTGTTCGCGTTGCCATACCTACACATTGAAACTAAACTCAAACGCCTTCGAAAACGTATTGCATCGATACAACTTATACTAGAGCTACTGAACCGTTATATTTCGATTGTCCTTAACTCCAAAGAACAAGAGGGATATATATATTTTTTGTATATGTTATATTCACACAACAAAATCACAACTCGTCAATTTGACAGGTCCCTTGCACAATATGGATACGAATCGAATGTAAAGCGTGTGGCTTGCGGCGGATCAGCCGCAACGCAAGGCCACGTCTCCAGTTACTCTACAATACTTAGCTATAAATTATAAGTATTATAACATATAATGTACCAGTAGTTGACACTTAGGGCTATGATATTCTGATAATAATGTCAATAACCGGCAGCCTTTTGGCAAAAATGTGTAGGTACCTATATATACAAACTGTATGAACAGGAACTTTTTTAGTAACTGATTTAATAGCCACAATTGAATTTCGCATAATTGGTTTAATTTGAAGGTTAAATACTATTTAAGACGTTTCATAACATTAGAGACGAATATTATAAATAAATCCATATTATATATTAAACATGGCTCTTATATAAGTACCTAAAATATGAAAACCTTCGTGTTAATTTTCTTTTATTAAAAATATTGAAATACAACCAGGTACCTAACCTACAAGAATACATGATAGAAGAAGGTGCGCAAAAAAAATATCAGACTTTATTTCTAGAACATTGAGAATGTATTTTTGCGCGCTTTGTCGTATTCGTATCAGCGGCGCTACCACGAACTTCGAATCTCGAACTTCGTATATCTCCGTTTCGGTCGCTCGAGTATCATAAACCATAAGTGCGATAGAGACGGAGATATTATACGAAGTTCGAGATTCGAAGTTCGTGGTAGCGCCGCTGCGGCGATACTATTTCGTTCCTATGAATAACGTAGCAACATGCCAAAATCATTGGAATTAAGAAAAACACGGTGTACATATATTATTAGAAAATCTATCATCGGATTCATCGGCATAGAAAGTATTGCTCATCAATACTATAATTACTAGAAGGCATTATCTTTAAATCTATCGCGGTAAGAGGTCAACAACATTTTTATGTCCCCTTTTGAAGATGGTTTGACGAGTGATTTACAGGCGCGCGTATTTTTGGCTCCACGGATATAAATTAAGAACCACTGACTTAATGAAAATAGAATAGATCGAATGCTTCTCTGCATAAATCGTAGTAGATATATTTGCTGCAGGAAAAAGGTAAGCATGATTAAATAATATAACATTTTTACATAAGTAGGTACTACGAGTCAAACATAGAAATATCCATACCTAAAAAACCTGGGCTCGTTCTAAAGCTGGGTGAAGACACTAAACAGTAACTAGGGACCAAAACCCAGATATATTTTTGACGTAATTCAGAGATTTCTTGATGTTTGAGGACATTTCCCAAATTAAGTACAAAATCGGAAGACCTGTACCTATTTTTCATTCACGTCTAATAATTATGACTCCATTGCAGGCAGGACCGTGTAATCACCACCATCTTGGAAAATGTTTTAATTTATTCAACTCCAAACTAAATTATACCGTTACTGGTAAATTAAAGAATTATTAGGCGACGTCCCGACATGGCGGGGCAGGATTATATATATATATATATATATTACGGTATTTTATTTTGACGCGAGCTTACTGATCTCGCATAGATCCATCACTTGTCGGTATACTGCAGGAAGCACTCATTTAAATGTAGGCGTGCAGTAAATAATCGGTACTGGCTCGACTGACAGTTGACACTGACAGCTTTGACTGACTGGTATCGTACGACCTCCGCACCAAGAAAAACGGGAAGTCACCTCAGACACATTCAATTTCAGCTGTCCGTTGCGCCATGTTGCGCTAATATTTTTACGTAATACCTGGCCATAAAGTAGGAATTACCGCACGCTATGCGTGCGGAAAACCCCACTTCCTGGCCAGTTAGAGACGTAAAATGTTGTACTCACCACGGGCGGTAATAAAGAAAGCCTCAGAGCGCATATTTATCGCCCTTGCCTTCGGCTCGGGCGTCAAATACCTGCGATCTGAGACATTCTTTGTTTAACCGCTCTAGGTAAGTAATGTACTATTTCAACACATTTGCTCGTAACGTGCCTCTTATTGTGCCGCTTTTAGGCTCATAATCCTGGGTATTAAACACGCGTGTTTTATAACATTACGACACTCGTGTAGTTATGTTTATATCCCGATTAAGACACGTTGGCACCTTGCAGCAAGGTGTATGTATGGACTCGGCGCATTCTTAAATTGACCGGGTTATACAGGTTTGTTTTTAATTATCGGCAAATGGATTCTTACTCGACTAAACAAATTAAACCCTTCTTGTGAATTAATTGATTATTTCTTCTTGGATATGATATAGAAACGTTTAATTTAGTAAAACTATTTACTTTTGATAACATTTTACATGAATTTATATTGAATAGGAAAATATTTATTTTATTTTGTATTGGCTGTTTAGAGATTTCATCTAAGCCTCGCTGCGGGCGCACTGCGCGAACTTCACGAAAAAAAAATAGTTGCGCGCCTTTATAAGTAATTTCACAAATATTTGTAAGCAATGACGATGCGTGTTTGGTTATTATTAAAAATGTTGACTCGTGGTGAATAGAAAAGTGCTAAATAGAATTGACGCTATTGTACATTCTTGGAGATGTACAAATATATGTGAGTAAAAACCTGTAGTCATCAATAACTAAAGGAAACAACTTAGGAGCCTGTAACATTTTCATTCTATGAAAAGGATTTTTTCCTCGCAAATGTGTTGAAAAACGTCGTATGACACGCGTGAGCTTTGATAATTACATCCTCGGCTCTATTATCACGCTTACCTGCGGTTCGCGTGACAATTCCGCCTCTGATGTAATGATCAACATAGCTCACTTGTATCACAATGTACTATTAGAGGTAGGTAAATAGCCTAGTTATACGAATAGAGGCCCGCGCGTCCTTCACACATCTGTTTAATGGATGAAAGTATTTTAAATATATCGAATTCAGTACGAGTACATTCAAAAATATTTCACCAATGGGTTGGCGAGAAAAATCCTGGCCAAACTGTAAATAAGGCCTGTGCCGTAATAGTACATTACTTACCTAGGGCGGTTAAACAAAGAATGTCTCAGATCGCAGGTATTTGACGCCCGAGCCGAAGGCAAGGGCGATAAATATGCGCTCTGAGGCTTTCTTTATTACCGCCTGTGGTGAGTACAAAATTTTACGTCTCTATCTGGCCAGGAAGTTGGGATTTACGCACGCATAGCGTGCGCTAATTCCTACTTTATGGCCAGGTATGACGTAAAGTATTTTTACAAATATTTTTGGTGATATTTTATTTATTTTCCTTAGATTTTAGGTGTATATACAACAAAATAATTTGTTTCACAATAAAGATTATGTAATTTTCTTTAAAATTTAAAGAAGGAGCGATTGTTTCCCTTCAAGGCTCACTTTAAATTTTGCGAAGCACTGAGTTGAGCTTAAACTGCACGCCCGGGCTATATTTTTTATTTCAAATGACTATGACTATGACCATTGATGGTGGTGAAATAAGGATCAGTAATTCTTCATCATGTTGGTATCTAAAATTCACCATCCTGTTTAAGATTAATGCAGTTATATTTTTGATTTGCGTACATCGATGCCCTCAGTTTTTCTGAGAATTTTAGTTTGTATGAAAACATGGATTACCTACTTTCAACTTCAACTGATTTTGAGATAAGAATATTTCTTTGATCACTATCTAGATTTTAGGCTTATAGAATTGCTAATGTAATAGGTACGTCCCGATTCTTGTTGTGATACATTTTCATTGGTTTTTTTTAATACAATACACCTGTTTCAGACAAAGCGAAATCTTCGCAAAAAAAATATTCTGTTTCTGCTTGCAAACGGGTCTATTGTACACAGATATGAATAAAACACTTTTTTTTACATCAAACGTCAGCTAAAGCTTGCCTTCGTAACATATTATTACCAAGCAATTATGTGTAGTTCAATCACAGTTTTCTTTTATTTATATGTGTATATTTAAAGATACTTTTCGGTACAGGCCTTAATTAAAAATTTGATAATCTAGTCTCTTAGTCGAGCAAAACAAAGAGGCGCGGCCGTACTATCCTTTTATCGAAGCCATTTTCCATTTTCAACATCCTGTAATTTTGTGCTGGCTAAAGCTAGAACACTGAATTTTCAGTAACATGTAGGGCATAATATGGCTTAGATATATTCTCAATGCGGGTGGCGCAGGATCGGTCATTGTGGCACTCTTTAGGGGAGGTCTATGTCCAGCAGTGGACGTCTTTCGGCTGATATGATGATGATGATATTCTCAATAGCATTCAATTTGAACTATTAGTTTAAGAACTATTGCCCGTCAAAGTTCCTTAGTTTTATCACTGACACATATTCACTGATATGATCTACATAATTCTAAGGGTACTTCTAGCAGACCCACAAGCTCCAAATTTTAAACATAATTAGTTTTTAGCCTATCAATTCATAAAAACCTAAAAATATAGCAATTTCGGTCAAGTTTCAGAGATATACAAACTGCATTAAATAAGTTTGTAAACCTAAATATACAAATATATGCTATTAAAAAGCAAGTAAATAAACATTATTAAGAATGCCTGACTTGGCTCTATGAAATATTTCACAACTTTTTACGGTGGAAGAGTTTCGAGACTTGGCTTATTTTTTACATGGAATGTTATTTATGGGATAACTTTTTTCTTAAACATTTATAATATACTAATGTCTAATGTAATTATAATTTATACTAATGGGTTGTCAATTTTTTAGTCGCCTACCTAAACTACCTATTGGGTTGGCATTGACAGGTATGAACTAAGTCGAAGCTAGTAATTTACGCTCATCTGTGCAATAAATTAATATATTCCTTTATACATGTTATAGGCTTGATACTTTTCATTAGTATAAAATTTGATCGTGAAGCTATTCAGTGCAATGTAAATAAGTTTCTGTCAGAAATTAAATTTTTGGTACAAGCTTTTATTGCCGACTGTACTTCCTCGTCTACGACTCGGCCGTCTATCCCAAACTCGTCCATCAACCCCTTACTTCACGGCCTTTGCAGTAATGTACTATTTTGGTACAAGCTTTAATTGCCGACTGTACTTTTCTGCATACCATCATCAACTAATCATTGAGACGATTCTAACGAGCCCAAACTCGATAGGGTTGTGTCGTTTTATTGCGGAGTTCCTGTGGCCACCTTCCAGCTCCAGCATCAGATCAGCTCCATGTCATCATAATATTGCATTGTCATGCGATATACATATGCATGCAAACTTTCAGTTCAATCGGAAACCGGGAAGTGGGTCAAATTTAACTTGCAAGATTTGATTACAGACAGACAAACATACATACAACGGGACAGGTGAAACTAAATAAAAGCTTGAAAAAGGGTATTTTTTTTATTTCTTGCCAGGAAGTTTTTAGCCAACTCATTAGCAAAATATTTTATAATGTACCTACTAAATTTGATATAGAGTTTTTGTCATCCATTAAGCAGATGGATGAAGGTCGTATCTCTCTTCGTATCTTAATAGGTATGAGTGTCTAATAGAACTATTATATAATCTGTGGTCTAATGTAAATGATTATTGGGATAGTTTACCGAGAACTGCGCACGCGTTGTTCTTGTAACACGATCGCTGACGTCAGCGCGGGTCAGGTTTCAGCTAGACTGATAATTGGAATATTATGGGAGGCACGGCTTCATTATACCACTGTTTCTTGTTTGTTTGTTATTTTTATTTTTTTACCCTTTTAATTAGCAATGTAAAGTATAAACTACTTACACATTTTTTTGTAATATTGTTTTCATTTAGTGACATTTAGTTCTGTTTAACTGCAACTTCCAAATAATTGTTGTTGTAAGTAAGATTTTTTTTTATTGTTAATTATTGATTGACATGTCATACATAAGTGCCCTAGTGGCGTATTTGCAGAATAAATGTTTCATTTTGATTTTGAAAATGTTTGACTCTCTTTTTCCACATTATTTTTACTAAACGAGGCTTAATCGCATTTCTTTTTCCATTTTTTGGTAGACTTTCATTGCTCTACATTTTGCAAACGACAAGGCTTCAACTCACGTTTTCTTTTTATATGCGAGAAAGGGGTTTACTAGCTGACCCCGCGAATTTCGTATCGTCATACAAAATGTATGTGAATATGACTTTGTACTTTAATAATTTTTCCGTGAATATTTCCATTTTTAGGGTTCCGTAGCCAAATGGCAAAAAACGGAACCTTTATAGATTCGTCATGTCCGTCCGTCTGTCTGTCTGTCTGTCTGTCTGTCCGTCCGTATGTCACAGTCACTTTTTTCCGAAACTATAAGAGCTATACTGTTGAAACTTAGTAAGTAGATGTATTCTGTGAACCGCATTAAGATTTTCACACAAAAATCGAAAAAAAACATTAAGTTTTAGGGGTCCCCATACTCAGAACTGAAACTCAAAAAAATTTATTTTATCAAACCCATACGTGTGGGGTATCTATGGATAGGTCTTCAAAAATGGTATAGAGATTTCTAACATCATTTTTTTCTTAACTGAATAGTTTGCGCGAGAGACACTTCCAAAGTGGTAAAATGTGTGCCCCCCCCCCCCCTGTAACTTCTAAAATAAGAGAATGATAAAACTGAAAAAATATATGATGTACATTACCATGCAAACTACTAACGAAAATTGGTTTGAACGAGATCTATGAAGTAGTTTTTTTTTAATACGTCATATATCGTAAAAAGCAATTTATGTAACGGAACCCTTCATGTGCGAGTCCGACTCGCACTTGGCCGCTTTTTAAGAGTTAGCTCAGTTTTTGCGAGTGGCCCGCCATCCGACATACGATCTTAGTATAAAAACCCGTAGATGTGGTCCGGGGGGCTCCTTAGATAAAATGTCTAACAAACCCATCTTTGATATATAAATATATACGGGGTGGGCTCTGTAACAGGAACAGGAGCAAATATTCAAAAGGACGCTTCCTTAGAGCATCTGCAATAACACCTTGTGTCACATTTAACAAAAAAAAGGAGAAATTTTGATCTAAAGTATTTTGGCACCACGAGATCGTAGCACAGCAGTCAATGCAGTTTTTGAGATAATATCATATAATGAGTCATAATTTTTTTGAGCATCTTTGTTTTCAAAAGATATCTTTGTGTTTTTTTTTTTGGTATACAGAAAATAAATAGGATCTTACACAAATCGAATTAGCGCCCTAGTAAGCTCAATAAGGCTTGAGGTATTCTACGATAATAGATATAAATAATAAATGGAAAATCTTTTTTTAATACTGCGATGGTGGCAATCAAGCATAACGGTTGTTATGGTATGCATACACCGTAACCTATGGACGCATGCGCATAATGTGATATTTCTGTGGCCTGTAATAGGAGCAAATATTCAAAAGGACGCTTCCTTAGAGCCTTTGTAGTAACCCCTTGTGTCCCAGGCATTTTATTTTTTTTTGGATTCGGAGATATTTTGATCTAAAATTATGACCTCCAAGTAATGTATCTTGGCACCACGACATCATAGCACAGCAGTCAATGCGGATTTTGAGGTAACATCATGTAACGAGTCATAATATTTTTTGCATTTTGGTTTTCAAAAGATATTTTTGTGATTTTTTGATTTTTATTTAATTTTTTTAGTGTCTTTAAAATAAAAAGTTACTGATAGCACTCCAGAAGAGTAAAAAAATACAACTAAATTTATTTTGACGAAAAATGAAAACAAAAAAAAATATATATTTTTTAAGTTAAACCATGTGGAAATAATTGTTCACAAGCTTAATAATCTACCGTTTAATTTTTTGCTCCTATTACAGGCCACACCCTGTATATGGCGGAGGGCTATGTTGGGAGTTTCTCTGCGTGATCGCATCAAAAATGAGGTAACCGAAAATAGCCCTCCGAATGGCTAAACTTAAGTGGCAGTGGGCGGGGCACATAGCATGTAGAACCGATGGCCGTTTGGGCGGAAAGGTTCTCGAGTGGCGAACCGGAAGGCGCAGCGTGGGTAGGCCCCAAGGTGGACTGATGACCTGGTAAAGGTCGCGGGAGTCCGCTGGATGCGGGTGGCGCAGGACCGGTCATTTTAGCCCTCTTTGGCGGAGGCCTATGTCTAGCAGTGGCCGTCTTTCGGCTGATATGATGATGATGATGATGATGATATGGCGGTGACTGCTTACCATCAGACAGGCCGTGTCCTTGTTTGCCACCGACGTACGACGTACCGTGTATGAGAACTAAAGTTTACCAGCTCTAAACCAATTCACAACTAATTTCAAGCCAGTAAGTACGTTAACGCCTGCATTTGACACAGCATTACTGCAATAGGTATTCAACGACATGGAATTAAATGTACTGCGCATTCATAAATTAACAAAAGAGTAAGTTTCGTAAGTTAACGTCAGATCTTTGTTCTTAGATTTTTGTTTGTTAAAAAAAGTAGCCTACTACACATTCTAAAAATGCAACTTGTACTATTACTTATTCTGTGCCTGTGTTTCTTAATTTTTGATTAGACATGTTGGCTGTTTTGGAATTTGTTTTACCTAATACTGATTCTGTACCTACTTTCGGTTGTTATTTTGTTAATTGTTCTTTATTTATGGAATGACATGCATGACGCTTGGGCTTCCGTAGAAACGGTTCCATTGTGAAAACAAATATTTCTGCCGATGTAAATAAGTAGATACCATTCCTCCATCGGCAGTTTATCCGTCCATGGGGTTATCTTTTCAATAACAATACGTGGATAATTTTCACAGAGTATACTTTTTACAGATATATACGGCTGCTTTAAAAAAATCGTTAAAATGAGATAGACGTTGAAAGTTGAAAAATTACAATATTTAGTGTCATGGTTCAATACAAATCTTGAACATGTAATTGCGATTTACAAGTCCATATATTTGGCTGATCTTTGAGAGTTCCTTTCCTCGTTTATTTATAAAAGAGAGGAACGTTGCGAAAGTCGCCTGTATTTAAAGGTGGTTTACTGAAACTTCGTATTCACAAGTCCGTAAACAAACATTTCAGTCGTTACAGTGAACATTACGATTGGGTTTCATCATTTCGGTATAGTAAAGGAAACTTGGTGAGAGAGCGAGAAAAAAGCATACCTGAAACCATTATTAAGCCTGCAACACACTGTGGCACGGCCTGCGGTGGCGGTCAATAGTAAACTTGACAGCTAATGACAAGTTTACTATTGGCCGCCGCGGCTAGGTCGCGCCTGTCTGTGACTGGCCTTAAATTTCATCAAATCTGTGTTGCCATTAAAGTGAAATATTCCATCAATAGTAAATTTACTCTTAGCGAAAAAATGCATTTAAGAAGTTATTTCATTTTTAATTTTAAAGTTACGATTTAAAACTATGTTGTATGTGTGGGATTGGTGAAATGGTGGCGGCCATGACATTTTTACTCCTCTCTTCATTTTCGGTAATTTAACGACCGTGTGGAACGGATGAATATTTTCTTTAGAATTATTTTGTTAATTTATTTATTCAAAATTTGATGAATAAATGCAATATCTAAGTATTTCCGATCAGTCTTACATCGATTCTGAAGATGATATTTCGTATTATCATATTTTTCATAATATGGTTGGTGACACCTGGAACATGATACCTACTGACAATGGTAGGTTACAATAACATTTCTTGGTAGATTTGATGGAATTTAATTATGGTTCTGGGTTTCATTTCCTTGACCGTGTTTATCACTTTTAAAATGCAGCTATAGCTAAGTAGTCCATATTTCTAAATTAGGTGTGATAAATGACACTATACATATAATTAGCGACATTTGTCCGAAAATCTAAATCTATGTCCGAATTTCATAATTTTAAAATTCAATTTGCATTCAAGGAATACTTGATTTCTCAGGATAAGATAGGTACTAAGTAACCTTACCTAACCTAATCAGTAACACAATGAGGTAAATGTTTTCTAAACTCCGCCGGTTTGATTATAATTAACAAAATTCATAAAATGTTCTACCATCACAATTTTTATACGTACAGACAGGACAGGGGTATACGTACATAAATAAGGACATACCTAAATATCTGTACAGGACTCTCTATTGTCAATGTCATAAAGGTGTGTACAGATATTTATGTAGGTAGGTATATGAATCCCTGTATACGTATACAGAGTGTTTTTTTTAAATGGGAC
The DNA here is from genome assembly GCA_963854355.1 of Epinotia brunnichana. Lineage (NCBI taxonomy): Eukaryota > Metazoa > Arthropoda > Insecta > Lepidoptera > Tortricidae > Epinotia > Epinotia brunnichana. The sequence continues at coordinate 18,242,187 of OY977936.1, read as the reverse complement.
AGTATGGGGAAATCCCAATCTAAAGGAGATAGAGGAAAAGTGTCCAAGGTGACATTAGGTGTCTTTTTATGTAAACAAATTTGGCTCATAAAAATTTTTGGTCAAGCGTGAGTTGTTCTTAAAAAATTATAAAGGTGGTCATTTTTTTTTTTGACGCGGGTCGGCTCTGTTTCATGTAAGGATTATTTCATTGTATGGAAAGAAAAAAATCTGAACAGCAGAAGTTGGTCAAATTTAATGAAAACTAATCTTCATACAATTGCAGTATTCGCCTTTTAATATTGTTACAAGTGCCTAGGCGTGTAAAAAAATATTTAAAATTATTCCATTTTTAAATTTCGATAATCGATAAGAGCTCCAGATGATTCAAGAGAAGAACATTTTTTTTAATCTTCGTAAACTTCATGGCACGCGATAGTCTTGAAATTATAAAAAAAGAATTCAAATTTGATTTTGATTTTTTTCTTATGGGGTTACCTTAAGGGTCAAATTTATGAATCCCGATACAACTCCGTACAATAATTAAAAGATGCTGTTTACAACACTTTAAACACAATTCACCAGTCTCTGTTAAATGCAACTAGAAGTGTCTTGAAGCGTGCTCGTACATACCTGCATAAGACAAGACGGCGGCCACATCGAACATTTACTCAAGTAATAAACCAACTGTATGAAGATTAGTTTTCATTAAATTTGACCAACTTCTGCTGTTCAGATTTTTTTCTTTCCATACAATGAAATAATCCTTACATGAAACAGAGTCAACCCGCGTCAAAGAAAAATTGACCAACTTTATATTTTTTTAAGAACAACTCACGCTTGACCAAAAATTTTAACGAGCCAAATTTGTTTACATAAAAAAACACCTAATGTCTCCTTGAACACTTTTCCTCTATCTCCTTTAGATTCGGATTTCCCCATACTGTCCCATTTAAAAAAAACACTGTATAGTACGCATATTAATACGTATATAAACCCCTGACTATAAGTTTCTAGTAAAGTTGAATACTTACTCCACTACTTTGTTATTATCGAAACAAAGACCAACCCAGTCCAGCGTTTTGTTCGTTCCGCGGAAATTGGTGAAGAATTGTAAAATTACGGAATAATTATGCTATCAGGCTTATGACAGTTATGACGCTTTGGAATTTTTGGGTGTTCCCGTGATAAGATAAATCAAGTACTTATATACATACAAACACTTTAATAATTTTCTTCGTTGCTATTGTCAAAATAATTGTCAATGAGTGGCACCTTACTACATGTAAGTGGGGCGTAGGCGAAACAAAAGTCCGGGTTTTATAAGGCCTATTTGAGATTTTAACAGATCGTAAAAATAAAAACTCTTATCGTCTATTACTGACCTAAATCTAACATGATGTAGAATGAGAAAGCTATTAGTATTGCTATAATAGCACTAAACATTTTAGCAGTACGTGATTATTCTAATATCATGCTTTTAGCACTAAAGTTATGAGTTTATTGGTGTTATAAAATATGTCTGGCCCGATTTGTTTAGGTTTGTTTTGACTATATGAGAAATGTTTAAACAGTTGTAAGTAGTAACTAGTTTGTCGCATATGCACTCGAAATAAACTTAGTAACAACTATCATAATATGGTGTTTGACAACAGCAACGATAAATGTTTTTTGCATTACAAATAAACAAAATTTTCTAACATGTACTCGGAGAAAATCCAGTTTTAACTTAATTTTGCTATTTTTGGTATTTTTTTCAACATTTTCCTTAATAGCAAAATTTAACCATTGTAGAAAATAAATAAAAACGGTTTTAGAAAGCGCAACTCAAGCGCTTTCATATGATACCCCACTTGATCTATTAACGAGACTTTGAATGTTTAACCCCTTCATATTCGTCATTTGCACAGAAAATACAAATGTATACTTATTTTTTTTCATTTTCCATACACGTGTCTTAACCTTCTTAACGGTTGTTCCATACTTCAAACTTTAATTGTGACAGACGGACAGACGGACAGAGTCGTACCCATAAGGGTTCCTTTTTTACCTTTTTTGGTACAGAACTCTCTACTCTCTCTCTGGGCTTGCCCGTAGAAAAATGTGACGCCCCATTATTCTGTATTTCCCTACAAGTTTCATACTAAATTTACTAATACCAAGAGCGTTTTCAATAGAAAGTTGCCTATTTGAATATAAGTCAAAATACCGTATTGGTGAAATTATGATGGTTCGCGCTATTATAACGGCAAGTCTAAATCTCAGACAAAAAAGTTTTCTTTTTTTCCTGGGCTCAGGTCTGAATCCATATTTTTTAAACCCTCATTTTAAGGAAGTTAGTAATTGAGATCGTCGCTCACCTGAAAGCATTTCTACGACCATTACCCATTTATCGTGTGCACGTAATTTGTATTAGAACTGTTCTATTATGCAAAAAATTGCAGCTTCTTCTTCTTCTACCGGCCTTCTTCCCATTTTTAATTGGGGTCGGCTCTCCTTATCATTTTCCTCCAGAGCTGGCGGTTTTGGGTCGTCTTTGGGTCAATATCATTTCTCTTAAGGTCGTTATCCACGGTCTTTATCCATGTGAGTCGGGGTCTCCCACGTTTCTTCGGCGCTGACTCAAGCTCGAGAATTTTTCTGGTCATGTGGTCCGCTGGTCTCCTCATGACGTGGCCATACCATCGCAGTCGTGTTTCTGCTAGCTTGTCTTCAATAGGTCTAACTTTAAAAGTTCCTCTTATGTAATGGTTAGGCACCTTGTCTAGAAGTGTGACTCCCGCGGACCATCTGAGCATTCTCATTTCTGTGACGTGGAGTTTGTCGGCTTGTTTCTGTTTAAGGGGCCAGCATTCTGAACTGTATGTTAATGTGGGTCTTACGGCAGTTTTGTAAACTTTTCCCTTGGTTCGAATGGGCATTCTAGCATCGCAGAGGATTCCGGTGAGCTCTCTCCATTTTTGCCAACCTACGTTTCTGCGGTGTTCAATATCCGCATCGATGTTACCATCGTTGGATAACACGCTACTTGAAGCTTGAGACAGTCTTAAGAGCAGTAGATTGCAGGTAGACAGTGTGGTGACCGCTGGAATCGGCAAACTTGCAGTGCATGTATTCTGTTTTCTCTCTGCTGATTTTGAGTCCTGCCGTTTCCAGTGCCACTCGCCAAATTTCTAATGAAGCTTGGAGACCCTCGGGGTCAGAGTCGATCAGTACAACATCATCAGCGTACAGTATGTTCCAGGGTGAAGGTTGCTGGGCTTTGGAGGTCAGGTAGTCCATTACAAGGTTAAACAGCAATGCAAAAAATTGCAACTGTCTTGTAATTTCGACAGAGACCGAGATAAACGAACGAAGTTTGTTTTCGTTTCGCGGTAGGCCCTCTGGTCTCTATCTTTTTTTTAATTTCGGAACATATTATACAGAAAAAAATCTATATAATTGTTGTACCTACTTGATGACATGTAAATTGGTTTTATTAATAAATTGAATATGAGTATGAACTTGCCCACAAAATTTAACGAGATCGAGAGGTGTTCGTTCAATAAATAAATGCGGATCATAGTTAATTTGCGGATATATCGTTGGTCCATTGTCTGGCTGGATGGTGTCCGAAAGCATGCGCGCGCGTCGGTAGTGTATTTTTGTTTTCACGCTTTTGTTCTGTCGTATTTCGGTACGATAAGCGGCCACAACGCTCGAGTACAGCTAGTTCACTTTCCATTCTTAATTTAGACGCTAAAACCTTGGTTTGTTGTCAATATAACTAACAGCTCTAACTCTTAGACTGAGTTAAGGAATAAAAAAATGATTAGGTAGTAGTTTGCTTTAAAATGTCTCAAATTCTTAGCTGCCTTTATAGCAAGAAACCTCGTACCAAGATTTAATAGTTAGTCAAAAATGTACAAACCTGTCCTCAATCCATAATCATTTTTGATAATTATGAATAATAATTCAAGAATGAATGCTCTACTTATTTTGGTATTATATTATATTCCGTGTTTATATACGAATTAAAGACATCATAGCCTCCTAGCGCCCATGGGCCTACTGGAAGGACATATTCTCTTAAAGGAATTTAAAAAACTTTGGGTTGGAATAGAGTTGCATTTGTTTTGTTTTGGTCTTCTCTTGAAACAAAAGAAATTCAACTCTATTTATTTTATTAGTTTGATTTAAATTTCAATGTCATTTTGTGTTGTATGGTGGGCGCCACGAGGATAGAGTTAAGCTATTGTGACTCCTCTGTTTCTGCTGTCTGCGATCCCTTACGCCAAACTCAGAACCCGTGGGCGTTGCAATATTCTTCTTTCAAACTCGACTAAGCCACTTATTGACTTAACTTTCACAAGCTCTCATCGCAACTTATAGTTTTGTAGAAAAATCGACTTTACATAGACCGTTTAAATCTGCGTTTTGATCAAAAACTATTTGCAACATAAGTCACCTTGCGAAATAATTCTTTACTGTGCTTTTTTTACATTGTTTGAACAGCATCGAGCGAGTCTGTGCCGTAAACACTTAAAAATAGGGTTTAAAACGTAATGCGAGTAAATGGTTTCCGTAATCAATTACTTTAATGATTACAGAGTAAGTCTGGCGCAAACGTTAGCAGTAAATTGGATTATAAAAAGAAATTCATTGTGGAACTGTTATAAAAATATAGCACTTATGCAGTATGTTACCTATAGTTATATAACAGCCTGTATGATTGAGATAGTAAGTAGACAATGCCCGAAATAACTAGGCTTTATTCAGCAAAATACATCGTTACGTATAATGTTAGTATGATTGACGGTAATGTCAGTTATCGTCGTTACTTCTTTATGGCATTCATTCACCACATTCTCAATGTTGGAAATACTTTCAACAAAGAACCCCCGCGTCATCGGCCCCACATACTATGAACGATTACCCGCCGATATCAGAAATGAACAATCTGACGAAACATTTCGGCGCAAGCTGAGAAATCTTTTGTTGATCAACCCTCTGTACTCCGTGAACGAGTACATGGAACTTACTTTTTAAATGATGTACCTATTAAATTGACATTGCCGCCTGTTGATTGATTTTAATTGTATCAAATGTTATTAAGTATTATAATATTCTGTTTTAAGTTTTAGTGAAAGTATTTATTCAGAGAATTATGTTTTGATATTTTATTTTATATTTGGTTTTTATTATGTTGACATGAATAGTTTTTAAATTTTATTATTATACCTACTGTATAACAAATGACGATCCTTTTTGGGAGATATTATTATATTTTATTTTTACATTTCAATTATATTGACGATCATGGTAGAAATTCTTGTAGTTTTGACATTTAAGCAAATTTATATTGTAATTTTTATCCTGAAATAAATGAAAAAAAAATAAAAATATATTTCTTACTTTTCCGACCTGGCTACTTTTTCTTATTAATATTGTTGCATACATCTTACTATCACTACTTACTAAACTTCCTTAGACACAGACACAATAATGTAACGTGATTAAAATCAAATCAAAATCTGTTGAGGTCACAAAACACAATTAAATCAAATGAAAATCATACTGGAATGCGGAATGTACGTCTCGAATTCAACAATCGACCCCTAAGTTTACAGTTATACGACTATAGAAAAAATATAATTTATAATCTTACTGTGCCGAAAAACACTTGAACGTGTGAACGAGGCATAAACGTATGCCGTAACGCCCGTAACATTAGCAGGCCAGCACCCTTAGCGTGGGATTGAAGTGAGTCGCGTCTACTATCGACGCTACCGCCTATCGTCAAGATTTAGTATGAAAAGTCTATACACCGCCCCTGGTGGTCACTCATAGAACTAAAAATCCAAACTGTAACGTGAGGCACTTACACATTACTTAATTCGCGATCGACTTCACGTTCGTTCACGATTTTCCAATATTCAACCTTATATCACTAGCATTTATCGTTTTAATTTAAATGTTTGTCGGTTATGACATTACAGAATACGCGCATCGCGACGTCGACAGTGTCGACTGTCGATATCACGTCGATACAATATGGCGGCGCGGGGGCCATTTTTATTTTTTATTTTATTTATTTATTGGTATTGAGGATAACAACAGCCGTAGATATAACTAATACTTGGTAATTACATAATACAAGGCCAATAACAGTCATCCATTAATTACTTAAGAAACTATTAACAAGGTAAGTCAAACATAGTGAAAATGTTCAATCAGGTTTTAAACTAAAACTAAAAAATTAACAAGACGCTAAAAAAAAAAAAAAAACAACTGTTAGTTTTTAAATACAAAATACGCGACAATCCGAATTTTGCGGATATATGTGGTCAATTCAAAACCCTTATTTTTATAAGTTCTTTAATTTGAGATAAATTTCGATCGGATCTACGGTAACCCTTGACGGAATAATACGATATCACGGGCCATTTTGCAAGTGAAATAGTAAACTGCAGTCGCGACGGTATTCTTCGATTCGAAATGTCTCACACTACCGATTGGTAGTACGAATCGAACGTTAAATTACGCATCGAAAACTAAACGCAAAGTGCCTAACGGTTTGCAGTTGGTTTCGTAGTCCAACGGCAGTGTGTGTTACAAGTTTGACGGGTCGAATCGAAGAATACCGTAGCGAGATCGAAATCTATTCGAAGCGCGTTTATTCGATCTCGTATTAGTTACGTAACGTTAGGTTACGATTGTATCTCACAATAAGGGTACAGCCCCCTATTCTGTAACTTGTTTTATGCTCACCTCAACGCTCACCCACAAGTATACCTTGACACCGCGATGCGTAGTAATTAAGCGAAGGTAGAGGTTTAGTTTCGTAACGGGTGACCGGCGGGGTGAGCCGCATTAACGCGTAGCGAATAACACCCCAGTTCCTCTAGCCAATCGCGCTAGGAACCATGGTAGAATAAAACAAGATACCTAAGTCAATCCCGACGATGATCTCGCCTACGTCACGTCACACAAATGTTGCTATTCTGCAAAGTTAGCACACAAATGTTGCCATTGACTGACATATTCCATACAAACAAGGAGTTTTGTTAATGCGCGATTATTATTTAAAAAACTGTTAGCTAGTTTAATTATTATTTGGGGTCAAACTGAAAAGACAACTGCATACTGTATACAATTAATATACTACTCAAAAGAAAATAGGGGCCACTAAGTATTTTGATTGCTACGTGAAAAATATGGTAAACAGTAATGTATATTTATTAAAATAACATGTAACAAGGTTACCCTTTTTTCGTTCAACAAGGGCATGCGTCATATTGCTGTCACACTTTTTCTTACTAAGACTGAGTGTGACAGCTCTATGACGCATGCCTTAGTATATAACTTAGTCCATTGTCAACAGCAAAAACTAAACAGAAACTCTTTGCAAAACAAAACAAAAACTGACACAAGCTGTTTTTTTAATGGTTTAGTAACGGGTGTGTCCTCCTCTCCTGTTTTCACACTCCTGGAGCCTTGAATGCATACTCTGGATTAAGTTTCTGATGTTTTCATCAGGTATCTCTTCCCACGCACGTTTCAGAGCATCCATAAGCTGTTGCTGGTTGTGAACCTCTTGCTCATGCTCCCTAACCCTTCGTTTTAATTGGTCCCACATATGCTCTATTGGATTTAAATCCGGACTATACGCTGGCCATGGTAGGACACGAATATGGGAGTCATCCAGTACAGTCTGAGTGGCCCGAGCTGTGTGTGGGCGGGCATTGTCATGCATTAACCAGAACCCTGGCCCCACTCTCTGTGAGAATGGAATCACATGAGGCCTGATGACTTCATCGATGTACCGTTGTGCAGTTACTGTGCCTTGATTTAAGAAAACCAGCTCAGTTTTGCCTTGTATTAAAAATAACTTGTTCTTCTTATTGTAAATATTTATTTATTTATATTGTTTCATTTTACATCTCGCATCCACTAACGCTTCAATCCAGTCTGTCACTTTTTTTCTTAAAAACCGCCAACTGTCTTGCGCGTGAACCATAATGCCACTCACGTCGCTGTCTTGTCCGACCTTATTCTTGATGTATCGGCGTTTATTAACATCGTTGATTATAAAATAGCTAACATTCGGCCATTCTGACTCGTGTCTGCCCTCAGACCACGATACAGGAATTCAAATAAAGGTGCTTTCTGGTTTTTTTTTTTTGTTCCTTTTACATTCGTGCGTGTGCAAATTCATACAAGACCTTGCTGAGATCCAGACCTTCACTTTAAAGACTGCTCGTATTGCCCCGTAGATACCCGATGCTTCAAATGTTTGTGTACTGTTGGGTAACCACTTCAAGTTAGGTTTCTGACAAAAGAAATATTCCCTGGCACAGGCTCTTATAGCTGACTGTACTTTTTCACACAATATTTACTGATTAGGTACACCAGATTGTGATATTGCTGAGTTCCTATTCCTTACTTGATTGAACTTCAAATCTCATTTGCAAGATCTATTCAAAAGGACTCAACTTTCAAGTCTGTATTCCTGTAGTGCTTCGGCCATCCCTCAATCATAGAATGACCCTATTCTATCAGTTTATTTTATCATTATTATTGCTATTATTATTAATGCTTTATTTCCACATTAGTGGTCCCCAAGGGTAAAAGCCTCCTCCATTTTTTTCCACTTTTCCTTGTCTGTTGCTGTTTCAGTCCAGATTTTTTTCTGCCGTTTTTATGATGTCGTCAACCAATCTTTTTCTTTGTCTTCCTACATTTCTTTTTCCAGCTGGACCTCGCCATTTCGTTGTTTGGAGGGTCCATCTTTTATCTTTATATCTAGCTATATGGCCTGCCCATCTCAACTTCTGTGTTAAACTATATTGAAGAGCATCTGATATCTTAGTTTTCTTACGTATATCTGTGTTTCTCGTTTTCTGTATTCTTCTTAGCTTTATTTTACTCCTTTCCATTGCATGCTGGCAGGATAAAATTTTGTTCTTTATTTTTCCAGTATAGACCCATGTTTGGCTAGCATATGTCAAGCTTGGAAGGATGCAGGAATCCATTACTATCTTTTTCTAGTTAAGGTTGTAGTTTCCTTTAAGGATTTCTTTCTGAGCCCAGTATTTCTTCCATGTTGTGTTTATTCTCCTATCATTTTCATTACTATTTGCCTCGAAAGACACAAATTTCCCTAAACATACATTATCATCCACATATTCTATGGGGTTTTCCTCTATTTTAATTACTTTCCTGTTGTAGTTTGACATTAATTTTGTTTTAGATGCATTCATATGTAAGTCGATTTTCTTGCTTTTAGAGTTTAGTTCTTGTAGCATTTTTATTTTATCATTACTAATTCTTATCCTTCGGAATGTCAAGCCAAATCAGTCAAATCTTCAGCCGTATTGGAACTCGCTCACTTCAGTATCTACTGCAGGCATCTAATTCTACTTTCATCGGTAGCTCATTCACTCCGGCACCCAGCTTCAGCCATCTATCTGCTGTCGTCGATAGCACGCTCACTTCAACACCCAGCTAGTCAATCATCTATCTGCTGTCATCGGTAGCACGCTCACTCCGACACCCAGTCAGTTACATCTATCTGCTGTCATCGGTAGCACGCTCACTCCGACACCCAGTCAGTTACATCTAGCTGCTGTCATCGGTAGCACGCTCACTCCGACACCCAGTCAGTTACATCTATCTGCTGTCATCGGTAGCACGCTCACTCCGACACCCAGTCAGTTACATCTATCTACTGTCATCGGTAGCACGCTCACTCCGACACCCAGTCAGTCACATCTGCTGTCATCGGTAGCACGCTCACTCCGACACCCAGTCAGTTACATCTATCTGCTGTCATCGGTAGCACGCTCACTCCGACACTCAGTCAGTCACATCTGCTGTCATCGGTAGCACGCTCACTCCGACACCCAGTCAGTTACATCGATCTGCTGTCATCGGTAGCACTCTCACTCCGACACCCAGTCAGTTAATCACCTATCTGCTGTCATCGGTAGCACGCTCACTCCGACACCCAGCGAGTCAGTCATCTATCTGCTGTCATCGGTAGCACGCTCACTCCGACACCCAGCGAGTCAGTCATCTATCTGCTGTCATCGGTAGCACGCTCACTCCGACACCCAGCGAGTCAGTCATCTATCTGCTGTCATCGGTAGCACGCTCACTCCGACACCCAGCGAGTCAGTCATCTATCTGCTGTCATCGGTAGCACGCTCACTCCGACACCCAGCGAGTCAGTCATCTATCTGCTGTCATCGGTAGCACGCTCACTCCGACACCCAGCGAGTCAGTCATCTATCTGCTGTCATCGGTAGCACGCTCACTCCGACACCCAGCAAATCGCTTGTATCTTCAGCAGCGTCGGAGCACGCTCACTCCAACACCTGCTGCACTGCACCCTAAAAATAAACACATTCTCCAAACAGAATCATTTTCAACATTAAATAATATAAATTAGATGTCTCAAAGGTTAGATTGCACCTGCTGCACTCATTTGCTGCGATCGGTACTAGATTTATTCCAAGACCCAGGCTAGTCATTCATCTGCTGTCATCGGTAGCACGCTCGCTCCGACACCCAGCAAGTCGCTTAAGTATATCTTCAGCCAGCCGTGTCGGAGCACGCTCACTCCAACACCTGCTGCACTGCACCTTAAAATAAACAAATACTCCAAGCAGAATCATTGTCGACATTAGGTCTATTAAATACAAATCTTAAGACCTAGATCTATTTTTCGCCTATAAACTTGAATATCATTAATAGCATGGGCATTGCCAAAGTTGACTTCTACAACTTGGTACGACAGTCAAACAAATATGTACAGATATTTATCAAATACAAGACGATATATGAGAGAAGTAATAGTTTATTAATAACAATATAAAATATAGTATAATGAAAACAGCTTAATCTACTAGGTATATTTAAATACATATATACATAAATATTATTTGTGCTAGTCTGTGCTCGTAACTTTTGCAACATCCTTGTATATCCTCTTTTAATATTGGCATTACCAGATACTATATTACAAATGATTATTTTGGCACCAACTGTATCTATCAATGGATTTGAGGAATAGTAATTAATTAGAAGATTATGTTTCTACCTGACGATTCGAAAGTGCTTGTTTACTCATGATCTTCTGTGTTTATTTTATTTCATATGAAGCATGGGGCATTTTTTTAAATTATTTTTAGAGCATTGTTCTGCAATCATTGCAGAATTTCAATATATATACATATTTTTATTTTGGGCAAACTGAGCCCATAGTTATGGCCCGTAACTGCTGCAAGTCCATAGTAAAGTACGTATATCGGATTGACATTCGTAAATAAGTATTTTATTTTCACTTCAACTGTCTTCCTACAAGACTCTATGGTTAGCTTGATATTTAGGTCTTGTTTCGTTCATTCGGCTGAAACACATACTCCGGCAATGCTGAAAGAAGTTTTTGCTTTTTCCTTGGAGCTCCTCCCGGTCGCCTCGTTTTGTTTTAAGCATACCTTCATGATTAGGCCCATTTCAATCTTCTTTGAAAGTTTCCATAGTGAGTAGTCTCCTTTTTGTCTACCTACAGTAAGAGATTCTAGTCTATCTGGACGGATTTAATTTCAAACAGCAAATTGTATGTGATTTGCGATGCACCAATAGGGCATGATGGCTATTAGATATTTTACTTTTCTTTTCAACTTTAGTAGGTATTTCTTAGCAAGTCTTAATTCAATTCTGTTTGCATAATTTAATATAGGTATTAGTTCATCATATTAGATTATCTTTTCTTATCAATGTTGCTGTGATTCTAAGATCCCTTGTAAGTACTAGGTATGATATCTAAAATATGTTCGATACTTTCGTTTTACAAGTGATCAACGTTAAATATCGCGCTGACGGACGTAAATTCCTGTGTAGAGGCGATACACACAAACCCACACGGAACGAGATATGCCAAATGTTGAATCTCCTGTTCTTCATCATATACTTATAGCCCTGTTTTTTTTTGTTAGAAATCCAAAAGCTGACATTATGCACATAATACGACTAAAGTATCTATATAGATAGGACATAAGATGACAAGGATGTAATCTCTTTAGTCTTTTGTTACCTACTTCTTAATTTAGTTAGGTAGGATAATTTACCTTCATCCCTGTTGGGGACTCGCTAGGTCCCACTAGGACTCGATCTATGGAATTCGTATCCTTATGGTAGGTACCTTATATGTTATAACGATTATTTTGTGGTCTGAACACGTCTAAGACCATTCGTCAAAATGTTTCAGTTTTATATTCTTTCGCAAAACTGGATCTTCTCATTGATTTATATAAATAAGCAAAAGAAATAAAGTGAAAATCAAAGAAACGTTATTTCAGCATGAATATGGTAAGTATCGGAACGCAAAACGGTCAACTCATATGTCATTCTATGGGCACTTTATTTCATGTCAAAATACTCAAAATTGTCAAACGCCAATCTTCGGAATTGTTTCCATCGTTGAGGTTGATTTTGATTATTATCTATGTGTATTATAAGCTGGACTAAGACCTAAATGGCCTGGATACTGATTTCCTGGACGAGAAACGGGCTCTGCTGCAGACTTGACAGTTACGGTTCATTGGCCACAATGCATCACCAGTGAGCCACCCACGATTAAATCATACATATTTTAGTCTCTATACATAGTTTTTCAGTAGGGCATGACGGGCAGGCTCAACGTTTCTTCATAATTTCACCAAACGACCCATATCTCTTTCAAATATTTGCTATCCTTCTGTCAATTTCTTTTTGTATCTTATCCTGTCAATATTACTTAACTGTCCTCGATAGACAATGAATTCAAATCCAATATTTTCATTTCCAGGTTTCCGTATTTAAAATGTCCAAGTTTATTCATTATTTTCCATCTCTAGACATGTTAAGCCATTCATTTTTTTCTTTTAACGCCTCCCTTGTTTGCCTATAGTATATTCTCTGTAGTGGTATAAGGTTTTACAAAACCTTCTCCTCTCATATCACATCATATTAAGTAGGTACTGAAATTTCTTTGCACAGTTAATAACTTCTTCTGTAAGCCATAAATACAAGTTTTCAATTTCAGGGAAGTTTTATAATTTGTTAACAAAGTTACTCAGTACATTGTGTTGTCACCTATTTTCTTATCATGTGCAAACACTTTTTGTATGGTGTATCTTTTAAGTTTGTTACAAAATCTGTCATATTGTCTCCTGGCTAATGGGACAGAATAACGACAAGAAATAGTTGATTGACCCGCATAAGCCAACTCTCAGCCGAAACAAAAGGACATGTACCTTCTCAGCTTATTTACTACTGACACAGTTCTGGCTGACTGAACAACCAATTTTTGTGTCCACTTCTCAGTTAATAAAATTAACATGAATGTTTTTAAATAATACTACAGTAAGTATTAAAATATCCAATGAATCAAACAAAACACACATACATACTAAAACTGATTAATAAGGAAACATATATGTACTCATAGGTACCTATAGTTGGTGTGTGTCTATAATGTTAATAGTCTTCAAATCCTTATCATTTCACTTGGTTACTTTGTGAACATTTATTGTTTATGGGATGTTGTTGTACCTACTTACTATATTCTGAATACCATACAATTAGGTAGGTAGGTACACATATGTTTAACAAACTTTTATCATGTACCTAAGTAATGTTAATGTCTCAAACAACAAGTGGCTACCAATGTTAATAAAGTTGTACTTATTTAACTAAATCTGTATTTATTTCACTCTTAATTTGTCTTTAATGAATTACTTAAAATGGTCAATAGGATAATAATATATTTGCATTTACATTAACCTATGGTTTGACATGCTACATAGTTATTACTAATGTTTTCATCTTTTGCCATTTCTATTGACCGCGAAAATACACACTTACTTTTAATTTTATCTTTCATATCAAGTTATCTAAGGTATAATTGGCAAAACTACTGTGTATTATTGCATTATAGTTGGGTACAGTCATGCTCTGTATTGCTGTTGATTTTCTGAATAAATATATTATGTCTACATTGATTGAACTTTTCAAATTCATATTATAAATACAATACAAATACAACTCTTATCTTACATACATAAACTTTCAAATACTAATTGCGTCATATATAATTTATTCACTTCTAGATTTATAATAGGTATGTACTTGTAATAAAATCATATTCATTTTTCCTTGTCAATTCGTATCTGAAAACTGGAGTCTCTTCTTATTTTGTCGCCATATTCTATGCAGCGAACTGTTTACAGAAAATCAAACATCATTGTTACTTCTATATCTCGATTAGAAACCCTCACCTGTTTTATCGATTGACACTGGCGTTTCTTCTGGTTGTTACCACTTCTGATCTATTAAAAATAACTTGTTCTTCTTATTGTAAATATTTATTTATTTATATTGTTTCATTTTACATCTCGCATCCACTAACGCTTCAATCCAGTCTGTCACTTTTTTTCTTAAAAACCGCCAACTGTCTTGCGCGTGAACCATAATGCCACTCACGTCGCTGTCTTGTCCGACCTTATTCTGGATGTATCGGCGTTTATTAACATCGTTGATTATAAAATAGCTAACACTTGTAAGCTAATCCCAGCCCAAACCATCACACTAGGACCTCCAAAGCGGTCAATTTCCTTGATGCAGACATCGGAAAATCTCTCACCCTGTCGTCTCCATACTCTAATCCGCCGATCATCACTACAAAGCTTCACTTTACACTCATCTGTGAAGAGCACCATTTTATTTAATTTATTTAATCGTATGGCATTTAAAACAGAAACATAATAACTATAAATTAATTCTAAGGTTTGTCAGCCACTTGATGGCCTTGTCGCCAAGGGTGATCAGGTCTTCTGGGGGTCCGTCGGCGTAGCGCGTTATGGGGCAATCCTCGATTATATGGCGAATCGTTTGTTCCTCGGCACCGCACGAGCAAGTTGGGGATTCCACCCATCCGCAACGGTGTTTATAGTGAGCGCAGCGACCGTGGCCAGTACGGAGTCGGTTGATGTTACACCAGTCCCGCCTTGGGAGATCGAACCCTTCTATACAGGAGCCCGGTGCAATAGTGGATCCCAGTTTTCCTACCATCTTGGAGTTCCACGATTGCGACCACTCTAGCTTCAGATCGAAATTTTGGGCTGACAGTTTTCTGGAAATGCTGCACGAAGCGTTTCTGGACTTTAGGCGTACAGTAGCGGGATTCATAAACTCCGCATGCATTGGAAGGCTCGGGTTCTTCTGGATCTTTGCTACTTCTCGTAACAGGGCGACATTCCTACGTAAATCCGGTGGGGCGATTCTTGTCAGTACTGGAAGCCAGTGGCAAGGAGTAGATTGGAGCGTGCCGGAGATAAGTCGCATGGCCTTTTTCAGCTCGACGTCAACTCTGGTGGTGTGGACGCTACCCAGCCAGACTGGTGCGCAGTATTATTAAGAGCACCATACCCCATTGATTCATGCTCCAATCTGAATGTTCGCGGCAAAAACTTAAACGATTTCCACGTTGAACACTAGATAAAGGAATTCGTACTACTCGGCGTCTGGACCTTTGCTGGTCTTCATGCAGTCGATTACCATTATCCATATGCCTTCGTTGACGTGGCATTATTAACAAAAGATGTTAAAAGAAGCAAAAGATGGACAGAAATAGTTTTTTAACAGAATAAAATTGTGATTCCGTCTGAAAGGAATTTGACCTTAAACTCGTTTTTTTTATTTGCTTCAATTTCTGGCCAGCTGTAAGACTTAAACACCAGCATTAAAGAGGTTGGATACTGAAGGAGGCCGGACATCATTAATTAGTCACTTATTAATTAGTTTACATCTAAAAATTTACTCAAAAACAGAAATATGTAAGTGGCCCTTATTTTTTTTGAGTAGTATAGTTCAACGTAAATATGATAAGCACGTAAGTGAAGTACTTAATGCAATTTACTCGGGTAATTTACTTTCACACATTGGCAACACACTGGCAGTCCGCCATTTTTAAGATACGCTGACATCACGGGCTGTCACGGGAATGAATTGCCATGTTTTAATTTATTCTACCATGCTAGGAACGAAAAAGCGCGTACCATGTGGAGAGCGCGTGCGAGCGAGACGCTATGATTCCAACTTTCTAGCTGTCAAAGATCGGTGCTGTTAGATATAGGATCTTCTGTGCGTACGTAAGTACATATTATTTATTCTGTGACATTGGCAACGGTTTTTAAACTGAAAGAGGCATATAGGTAATATCAGCGTCACCACGACAATAGTGATATAAGCTCCTGTCGCCGGCAGACGGTAACCGTTGACAAAATGCCAGCGATAATGAACGGTATAGTCAATACTCTCACCTTTTCCTATTTATAGACTAGTTTATTGTGTAACAGTTGAAATTTTACTTTGCCTTAGGTACCTACAGTTTTCGGTATCTCGAATTCACTCCAGAGGCTCTAGTATAACTTTTATCGATACAATACGTTTTCGAACGCGTTTGCATTTAGTTTCAATTTGTATGGCAACACGAACAGCGCCTCTGGTGGTAACTATTAGGAACTACGCGTCGCCATACAAATTGAAACTAAACGCAATCGCGTTCGAAAACTTATAATGTATCCATAAAACTTATACTAGAGCTACAGATGTATTTCAATACAATCACGTTAGTCACTAAAAACCAAACTGCCTAGTAGAATGATCTCGATAACGTCGGACGTAGAACA
Source organism: Epinotia brunnichana (assembly GCA_963854355.1). Lineage (NCBI taxonomy): Eukaryota > Metazoa > Arthropoda > Insecta > Lepidoptera > Tortricidae > Epinotia > Epinotia brunnichana. The sequence goes on along the minus strand of OY977936.1, from coordinate 18,225,493 downwards.
TTGGTCCTTGTCTAGCAAGTACCAGTGTCAGTCAGTTCCTCAATTATTGTGCCGCACCGTTAGATAGAGGATATAATAGATGTCGTCTTAGCGTATGCCTGAAAGGGACGGTGGTAAATTGACATTGTATCTCGTTCCCACTTGTTATCGCACTTATGGTTTATGTTATGGTACTCGAGCGACAGAGACGGAGATATACGAAGTTCGAGATTCGTAGTTCGTGGTACCGCCGCTGAGCTATAACCACGAACTTCGAATCTCGAGCTTCGTATATATATATCCGTCTCTATCGCACTTATGGTTTATGATACTCGAGCGACGGAGACGGAGATATACGAAATTCGAGATTCGAAGTTCGTGGTACGCATGTTTTCGATACATTTACTTCTTCTCCGATATCGTTACTAGAACCGGCACCGGTTAGGGACTGCGGCGCTACCACGAACTTCGAATCTCGAACTTCGTATATCTCCGTCTCTCTCGCTCGAGTACCATAAACCATAAGTGCGATAGAGACGGAGATATACGAAGTTCGAGATTCGAAGTTCGTGGTTATAAGCCTGGTGTGAACAGGCTCTAAGGCTAGGGACTCAACTGCTTGAGTTTAGGTGAGTCCCTAGCCATACATACATACCGCCATCGCCACTGAGTAATTTTTCCTAGCATCCTAGTAGGATAACAATATAACTAGCGACTGTTGTATAAGAGTGACTTATCTATTCATTTGGCACTGACGAACTCTCGGTGAATGAACACGTTCATTGAAACATTTACATTGGCAAAGCGACATATCCGAAGTGCTACACAAGTTGTGTGTGCGTGTAGTAGAGTTGTATGAACAGTGACCTCCATTAATATTCCAGGCATTTAACTAACAACTTGTAAGTAAGTATGGAAAACATTTCAAATTTGGAAATAATGTATAATAGCAGATTTTTTGTATGTGACGGAATACATTATCAATTAATTAGTTACCTACAGGCCATATCCAACAAAATATCAGACATTAAAAAAAAATCTTAATTTGCTCCTGAAACGTGTCGGAATAAATATTAATAAATGTGTTAATCTTTATTTTGGTTAATTTACATTTGGTCTAAAATATTCAATATAAATCAAATAAAAAAAGACAATGAATGCTTTATTTCAATATATATAAGTAATTATAACTTCCGGGTGGAAAGCTTGTTGGATTCTTGAAAAAAGCATCTTAGAATAACGTTTTAAAATGAAATAAACGAAAAAGCGGCCCAGTTCGAGTCGGACTCGCCCATGAAGGGTTCCGTAAAATAAATTGCGGTTTACGATTAATGACGTATTAAAAAAAAACTACATACTAGATCTCATTCAAACCAATTTTTGGTGGAAGTTTGCATGGTAATGTAAGTCATATATTTTTTTTTAGTTTTATCATTCTCTTATTTTAGAAGTTACTGGGGGGCACACATTTTACCACTTTGGAAATGTCTCTCGCGCAAACTGTTCAGTTTAGAAAAAAATTATATTAGTAACCTCAATATCATTTTTGAAGACCTATCCATAGATACCCCACACGTATGGGATTGATGAAAATATTTTTTTTGAGTTTCAGTTCCAAGTATGGGGGGAACCCCCAAAATTTACCGTTTTTTTTCTATTTTTGTGTAACAATCTTAATGCGGTTCACAGAATACATCTACTTACCAAGTTTCAACAGTAGGTACAGTTCTAATAGATTCGGAAAAAAGTGGCTGTGACATACGGACGGACAGACAGACATGACGAATCCATCAATAAGGGTTCCGTTTTTTTGCCATTTGGCTACGGAACCCTATGAAAGCCTGGAGTATAATATATATTACAGTACACATGGTGCTATTTTTCCGCACGTGTGCGGAAAAGAGCACTTTCCGTGCATATGTCGAAACTTTAAAAAACGTTGTACGATACACGTGCGAATACGTAATTCGCAACTCGTGTCGATTTAAAACACTCCCTTCGGTCGTGTTTTAATTTATCACCGCTCGTTGCGAATTTCCTATTTTCTGCACTTGTATCGTAAATGACTAGGCATTATGTAACACAACATAAGGCAAATATAGTCAAGCGCATTAAACTTTGTATGAAACATTCATACAATTTGACTTAGTTTCATTGCATATTGAGAGAGTTATAGGCGAGAAATTATTACAGATGACTATACTAGTGCTAAATCGTTTCACAATGGGATCGGCAGTTTAGCCATACCCAGACTTACAAACACAGTTACCATTCATAGTCAAAGTGGTACTGCACAGTGGGCAGCGTGTGGGCAGGGTTGTCAAAAACACCATTAATCTTTCCATTGCCCCATGACAAACTATCGCTCACCATGATAAATTGCTACAATAAATTTTAAGACAGAAAGGTGTTTGGATAATTGGGATTTCACGTGAAAATCTCTGATGATTCAAGTAAACGTCAACCCTAATCCTTTGACGAAAATATTGGGTTTTTATAGACCATTAGTTAATTTACTCATGTTTGATTTATTCATATTTATATTTTATGAATATTATTAGTAGACGAGCTAATTTTACATTGTCTTATGAAACTTGACAATAAGAATCTAGACACGCGGCAGCGTGTCAAACCAAGTTCAAGCAAAGGAACTGGCTAGCCAGCGCCTAGTGTAATATTACACGAACCACTTGGTGCCACTTTTGACCCATCTATAACATAACTCAAAACCTCTTTAACGTAAACACATAAAACTACGTGTGTTTAATTATATCCATACGGACATCTAGAAGCCCAAATTTCATGAAGCTAGCTCAAACGGTTATAAAGATATGAAGGTCAAAAAGTCGTAAATTTTAGCACTGACTGATTGACATATAGTACCTAATCCTAACCTACTTCCAGATGATCTAGAATGATAAAATTTGGAATCCAGCTCGGTAATTGTGTGTAATCGTAGGAAAAAATCTAAAAATAAAAAAAAGTTAAAAAATAGGGGGGGGGGGTCCCATACAATTTTTATTTTATTTTATTGTAGCTTTGGAACCGTTACAAGCAGATATTTGAAACTATCCCTATTATTATATTTTTTATATAACAGAAATTAAAAATAAAGTTAGGTCAAAAAATAAGTGGTGTCCCCATACAAAAAACTTGTAATACGCGCTAAACGGCCTCCGTAGCCCAGTGGGAAGCTGGAGGTCCCGGGTTCGAATCCCGGTCAGGGCATTTATTTGTGTATTTATCACGAATATTTGTTCCTGGGTTATGGATGTTATATATGTATATAAGTATCTATATGTATGTATCTATTATATATATCATCGCCTAGTACCCACAACACAAGCCTTACTGAGCTTACCGTGGGCCTAGGTTGATTTGTGTAAGATTGTCCCGTAATATTTATTTATAAACAACCGGCCAATGGTGTGTCGTCGGCAGCGCGCGGCACCACATAATTTATACACAGAACAGAAGTAAATCTCAATACCTGCCTTGTTTTCTTTACAAAAAGTAATGATATCCCACCAAAAACATAAAATGTAAAAAAGGAGAGCCAAGTTCGATACAAAAATTATGCTTGGGTGTGGGCTTCGTCGCAAAAAGAATGGAGATCAAAATGAGTGCCAACTGCCAAGTTCTATGCAAAATCCAAATATGTATTTATAGGAACAAATGAACATCATGAAAAAGTTTTAAACTCTACCTATGTCTTTGCTTTATTGGATTTGGATACCTATACCAATTGCTGTTATTTAAAAATTTCTTAAAGTAGGGTAGATTTGACTTGGCCAGTTTTTATCAGAATTAATATATATATATATTAATTCTGTAATATATGTATATATATAGTATAGAGATACGAGGCCGGGAATCTGTTTTCACACCGAGGCATGTATAGTGCTTTTCTCAAACATGCAATGAAATAAATAAATAAAAATCCTCAAATTAAACAAATTTTTATGGCTGAATGCCGTGATGCTGTGCCACAAATAGTGGAATGAAAATTAAAAAGTTACTTTGCAGGCCTAGGCCTGAAAAGTTGTATTAAATCCCATTTCAGGCCGCCTTGAGATGCTGCGCCCGAAAAAGGATACTTTCGAGTCTATTATAAGGAACGTAAAGAGAATATTTCATTGCATGTTTGAGAAAATAATATTTCGTTTTAAACACATTTCAGTGAGCAGTATTGTTTCCATACCTATCTACTTAGTAATGAGTACGTATGACCCCGCAGTATCGTAGATGAAAAAAAGTAAGAAGGCCTCTCTTGCGAGTAGTTGGTTCGAATGGGCATTTGTTTTGATAGTGTAAAAATAAATTGTGTGTATTCTAACAGTCAGGTCAAGAGGTCACGAATTCATGCAAGAGGGGCCTTACTTAAGTTTTCTACCTTTTTTTCTATTAATTACTACACACATGCGTATTGCGTACTATTGTAAAATATCAAAGAGCTAGTAACTACCTAATAGACAAAAAGCCTTAGGTATTTTAAGCCTCACAAGTTCGCCTCGGAAAGTTCCCACGGTAATAAGTCCTGTTATCTGCATTTTTATCGATTATCTAAATCGTGTTCACACTTGGTTTTATAAAACCGGTTGTAACTCAGGAGCGCCGATCTTTAATTGAATTTCTAGTGTAGAAATAAAATTGATACTGTCCGTCTGTTTATTGCTTTTATTCATTTACTTATTTTATTGGTGTTTGAGAGTGTTAGACCATTTTTCGAGTTTATGGAAACTTCGGCAATAGCTATCTTCAATATACGAATTTTAAAATATAAATGATCAGTTATTGAGTGTCAGAATAGTTGTAGGTACTAATATCTATGGTTTCTGACAAAATCCATGGATTAATCTGTGACCTTGGCCTTAAAAAGGGCAAAGATGCTTTTATTGATGCAAAAGATCTAAATTACTACGTGGTACGCAAACTCGTGACTATGATTTTCACATACTGACAAATAGACAAATAATGTTAAAACCTAAAGCTTATACAAAGAAAGAGTATTTCATTACTCAAGCTACGTAGCTCGAGGCGTCGCCGTATGAAGCCCATAGTCTATCTTTAAGAGATTGAATCGATAATTTATTCAAAGCGATAGCTCCCAGCTACCGATTTATCATCGAAATCCAGTCATTACCCGACTGACATCCTTATTAGCGATGCTAATGTTTTAATCCACGATTTTGGGGGGTCCCATATTGAATAAGAAATTAAATAAATTAAAACATTGTTTTTTATTGTCCTATTCGAATGCAAATTATGATTTATAGTTGGTTTAATTAAGTTACAAAATCTGATGGGATCAGGATTTGTTTTCCAGTTTCGTCTCGGTGTGGAACGGGATTCCTTTGTTCGATTGATTGGAATTGGTGTTGATGTGGTTTTTATGGTGTCGGAGAATTTGATGTCTTAATTTAAAAGAAACCGAAGTATTTTTGGCTAAGTAACCGGTTTGGCGCCTGGGACCACTGTGTTGTACTGCGTAATGCAAGTAGTTCGTATGTGTACAAATCTAAATATAAGATATTGTAGTAGCGGGGGTAACTTTATGTGTGTAAGTAGTTGAGTATCTCAGTCAGTAGGTATATATTGTAGTATCTCCTATTTGGGTAGTCGGATAAAAAGACGTTACGACTTCCAAATTTTTATGCTCAACAAAAAAAGAGAATCGTAAATCTTCCAAAACTATAGCATTTCAAACGGTAGCTGCTATAGTAATGTGACCGAGATTTATGACGCGACCGCTAACGGGGGTATTCAGTGCTTACCACACTTTATTATGCCACAGAGTTACTTTACTGGCTAGATCAATGGTTATTTTAATAATAGATATATATATATGCCGTATTACGAGCTCTTTATATTACGTTCACTTATTAAGTAAGTACTAAAGCAGGTACCTAAGACGGTACAGGTCACAGGTAATAATGTCGTTAACAGTGTCATCATCATCATATCAGCCGAAAGACGTCCACTGCTGGACATAGGCCTCCCCCAAAGAGTTCCAAAGTGACCGGTTCTGCGTTAACAGTGTAATTAAAGGTAATTGATTTAAAAAGCAAGGTTTTGTTTTGTTTAATTGAATTGGGATGATACCTAAGCGCTACGAAAGTATTCCGACCCCTTAACATTAAACCATGACATCAATAAATATGGCAAGAATGAAGATAAAAGCGCACTTTAGAAGCTACTTTAAACGAAAATAGTTGCTTGGGAACGAGAAAGAACCAAGTCGAGTTATCATCGAAAATGTCGCCTGAAAAATCTGCGAAATTTATGGTCATTTGGGGTAGGTACATCGTGGTACATCTGACCACTAAAACTTCACAGTGCCTGCCATCAGCATATATTTGAGCTTGTTCTGAAGCCACTTGGGTTTCTCATTACCAGTGTCACGTAGATACTGGGACAATGCCAAGAAAGATACTGGCAATCCTGATGAAGACTTGTACGGGGGCGTCCATTAATTACGTGAGCCGCAAGAAATATAATAAAATTGCGAGAAAATAATATTAAATTAAGTAAGGACTTAAAACATGTTGCTTCACAAAAATATGGCCAAATCATACATAAGATTTTGCGAATGCTGTAAACTTGCACAGTAGCCCGTCGTTTGTTTTTACGCGCCACTGCTAGCCGAACGCGCGCGCGACCAGGCACATTTACACTAGAAACACACATTTCGAAAAATCTCACGTGAGATTGGGGGATGGGGGAGGGGAATTGAGCCAAATGGCTCATCCCCCTCACGACACATCCGGATGGAATCACGACATATCACCAGGGGGGGCGGGGATGTCTAAAACGCCTCACGTAACTATTGGACGCCCCCTATTACGGAGGACCTATTTTCACTAACACCAAGCTTACCACACTTCGAAAGACGGTCTTTCTGTTTTTTTTTATTCAATTTTGTTTAGCGACTTACTTAATCCCAAGTTATACGATCACGTCGGTTTCCAACTTTCCATACACATATCTACATTTCGATATTACGAAATAAGTATTTATCCAATACACCTTATTAAAGTAAATTCTACCTCCTCACAAATTAACACATAAACGTCCCAAGTTCATATTTATATAATACTAAAATAAGGATTATTTACGTCGATCATAAAATCATATATCCAACAACATAAAATACCGCGTCATAAAATACCAATAAAAATATAACCGTCTCCCTCGCTCTCTCGTGAAGGACTACTTAACCGTACGTTTCGTTTTTTGTCGACACGGCCTTTAGAGTTAAATGAACTTGCGCCGGAGTGACCTTTCTGAGCTCTCGAGATGCGTGAAGTTGAATAATGCCAGACAACAAATCAGTACTTGAGTTAGGTGTCCTGTGTGGTGTACTAACGTCATCACTTAAGGGCCAGCAAACAAAATGTAGAATAGACAAAACCCCTCGTATGTGGACGTCAAAATTGTCCAATCAAATTATGAGTTTGAGATGTAAAACAATAGGTTCAAACCTTCGGGATGGAGGACCTAAGCTTACGGGGGGGTTAAAAGGCTATCGCCTAACCTAAATCATAATTATATCTACCAAAGACAAGTCGTATATACAAAACTACAAGTAAGTAAGTACCTATTATTTGGCTCCCGAGAAAAAGTGATATGTACATTTAGGCCAGAGGGATACCTAGTTGCGTAACTTATCGAACGAGCGTTAAGACAACTCCACTTTAATTTTAGATAGGTACGGAATCGACCAGCAGCAGTGCGTGTGTTTATTATAATAACCTAGAGGTTAGAAATGCCGGACCGGTCACTTTGGAACTATTTGGGGGAGGCCTATGTCCAGCAGTGGACGTCTTTCGGCTGATATGATGATGATGATGATGATGAGAGTTAGAAATAACCACATTGAATGAATTAATTATTAAAAAACACTTCTCAGTTAAAATTCACAAGTAATAATATTTGTATCCGAATCATCATCAAGATACATTCGGCATTACCTATCACAATACTGGTATTCAACACTGCTCAGTTTTAAACTTTATTCCGATAGTCATAAAGACGTATTTGCAGTAGCAGAATCGATATGATCATACCTGCGACTTTAAAATGTTAAGTATTATAGGTATAAGACCCCTTTTAATTAAATATTTGACCGAGTGACTTAAAAATTAAGACGTTTCATTGATTTATAATAGTCTTGACTCTATAATTACGAAGTGGGTCCATAATTTTGTTTATGCCATTCAGTGCGGGTGGCATTCGTAAAAGTGAGTTCATACTTGAGATATTGAAATTAGTATTAATTAACTATGTAAGAAGTATTTACAGAGTTCGCAAATCATTATTCATTAAAGACATTTTCCTTTCTGAGAAAGGAAAAAAAACACATTTTACGTAACTTGTAAGGGGGTAACTAAGATAACAATTATGTAATGATATGTCCTTTCAGGGGCTATGTGAAGCTATGTAATAATATAATACCTGTACTATAAAGGCACAAATTAATTAAGAACGATTATACGTGTTGCCTTTTTCATCTATTTCTTTTCCATAAATAAAAATATTGTTAGTAACGATTTTCATTGTAATTTAAGACTTTGGTGCCGAATAAGGTTTCGTGTATACCAACGATGTGTTATGATTATGATGGAGAATTGGAGATACAGGACACAGGACATAAAAAAAATAGTTATTTTATTAATTCTACTGTGATTATTATTTAACTACATCTCTTGTTAAATTACAAGTCTAAGTAGGACCACTATACATTGACATTGACAAATAAAGTTCATTACCACCCCACCACATTCAAGTAATAGTTTTACGAGTTTTAAAACTGGGGCGAACATGTTTAAGGCAGTTCAAGAACATCCTGTTAAAACTAACGTGATTATTTTACGAGTAGTCAGGGACATCTGTCGTATGATCTATGACCGGGGTTCGCCCCGTGAATTTAAATCGAAGATTAATTAAAATATTTTTTTTATTTATAAATTTTATTAATTATGTATCTCAGATTTAAATTCACGGGACAAAGCCCGGTCATTTGGAAGGCAAGCGTGGGGATAGATGCAACACGTAGAGGCCCTTTGGAGACGAAGTTTAATGTGATGTAGTACACCTGCTAGAACCCATTCACGGGTACATCGGTAGATACAGATACCCGTGAACCGGTTCCAACAGGAGTTGGGGCTATTGTGGGTGAAATGGATAGAGAACTGGGTCTATGGTCATGAGATTTGGGTGCGCAATAAAATTGGGCTATTGCGGAGAGGTCCGGACACCTGCCATAACATTGTAATTTACAAGGTTATCTAGGCAGGCGGTGACTAGCCACTCACTTATAAGATGGGCCCCTGAAAGTGCCGTAGAAAAGACGGCCAGGAGCAACAACGGCGTGAGCAGCTCAGGGGTGTCGAGAGGTGGTGCTGCGCTTTCTCCGAAGTTACTCGCGGCGTTATGCCCTTTAACACTTCCAGCCCTGGAGCATATAGCTCTGACGACTCTTCTCTGGACGGTCAATGAAGGCAAGCCAGAGCTGAGAGTCCTGCGGGCCCCCTTGGGGTTCCTCTCCGACCGACGAAGACACGTCGGAGACGGAGGCCCTGACCGACTCTCGGGAGCACTCGGGTCCGTGGGGTCGTTACTCCCCAACAGCTCGCCCCAAGCTGCCCTGCGGGCTTATTAATTATATTATTATTCTTATATTATTTATATCTATATATTATTATTATTTATTCATCATTAATATTTAATTATTTAAAATTAAAATGCTTTAAAAAATAAACATACTTTTTTTTATAATCTAATAGGAAGAAACACTTTTGTGTTAAGCCTAGCATAATCCAATACCCTGGTAGTCCTAGTAATAAAAATTAAATTATTAACCAAAAAAGGAAACAAATTTTACTGCAGTCGGTTTGCCAAAATATGGTACAAATTTTGTTTTTTTTTTGTCGCTAGTTTGGAGTTCATTCAGACAGAATACATGTTCATACATTTCGTTTGTCTATGCCAGTAGCTTAAAAAAAGGATCGGCACCACAAAGGAGCGTACAATCGAACCAGTTTCAATTCAATCGAATACATTAGTTCCGAATGATGAATCGAGCCGGCGATAACATCTAGTCGATGATTTGTACCGAGCCGGGAATTGTTTCTAATCATTGCTGTTCTATAAATAAAACATTGCGTAGTTATAAAACATGTAAACATATCGATTGGATTTTTGTTTTAAAGTTGTTCAATATTTATAAGCTTTAAGTTGCAGGCATTTTTTAGGTATGTCCAATGAACCCAATTAATGTCATCCATCTTTAGGGTAACGCATATAAGTAGTTAACGATTTTAAATTTTCGAATAGATACCAACACATAAACATAAAAAAAAACCGTGACCAAAGTAGGAGTTTCGATGCCAAAAGTTCACAGCACAGATAAAATTGAGTCATCTGATAAAACAAACACGCACTTTCAAGAACTTGCATGAAAATAACCCGTTAAAATATAGCCTCTGTCCATCCTGAAGAGATTTTCTAGATACTGGTGTTTTTTTTTAGTCGAATGTGATTTTCGGAGATTACCCTACATACAATATTTCCAAAGCTACATCCTTACAGACTATAAGTATATTTTCTCAAAAATGGCCCGCAAAGTGGACATAACTAGCTACATATTGGAAGGTAAAGTGTATAGTTTATGGCCGCCTGGAATGTTACATATAAATTCCTTTATTTGTCGAGTACCAAACTTTAAAAAAAATAGAAACTGGCATATAAAAGACGGCACAAGTCGTATTCAGCCAAATCAAGTCGTATTTTTCTGTTGCAAACGCGACATTTTTGTATGTGTCATAAAAAAATTGCGATTTTCGGTGGAAAAATACACTTGCGATTCTGTTTAAAAAATATATTATGACGTTTAATTTTATGTAATTTTTTGTATCCTCAATTTGTATTTAAATGATAACGCTTGATTTCAATTTAGTCTTTTTTATTTCCCCATTTTTGAGAAAAGCACTATATTAGCCTCAGCCGGAATGGCAATTGCAGGCTTCGTATTATAATTAAACGGACGAGCTTGCGAGTTAAACAAAATACTCAGCCTGCAATTGCCTCCTTCCCGGCCACGGCAATAATGTACTATTTCTCAAACATGCAATGAAATATTGACGTTACATTCCTAATAATAGGCAGCGAAGTATCACGTTTCAGGTGCGGAAAGACGTGAGACACATAATGACATTTCATGCAAAATTGGAGGCCTAGGACTGCAAGATGGTCTTTTTTTAATTTCCATTCCACATTTATTAGAGGCCAGCATCACGGCGTTCAGCCATTAAAAAAACTATAAGCAACATTTGCATTTTGGTTCTTTGTGACATTCTGCCACTACGATTATTAAAAAAAACAACAAACGATGTTTGCTATATTTTGCAGTTTTATTTATGTAGAATCGACTTGAACATAACAAATAACACATTATTAAAAAATTGCAATTATTTTAAATTGCCAATATAACTAGAAAAATACATATTTAAATTATTTCATCTATATATTAGCGGTAAAAATGTCTAGGTACTCAAACCGCATAGGTATTTTTTTAATCATATTGGAGGCAAAATTGATAATTTTTCATTTTGTAATTCTATTTTATTGGATTTATTGTGCGTTGTTGATTTTGATATTTAACCCTTAAGGGTTAACCACCTACCTACCGTCTCACAGACTCATTCAAATTTAAAAATGTTACATACCTAAGTACAAGCATCCTAGAAACTTCTGTGTGCTTGTACCTTCCCCTCACCTGCCTCAGTTCCGCGTCAGCGTATGCCGAGGTCGGTAGTGCCCGCGTTTAGTTTTGGTGAGTACATTTCTGTCTCCGACCGTCTCTAAGACGGATGGTAGGTGCCTACGTACTTTTTCTTAGGGGTCTCAGAGACGGGTAGCAGGTGGTTAAGTAATTAAGTAATTATGCTTTGTTACTCCAAAGCACTAGTGGTGCTGAAGTACGGAAAACCTGCTCTACTTCAGACCCAAAGAAAAAACGTAGCTCCCAACACATGTGTTTCGAATACAAACAACCAATTTGTCTAGAATGCTCGAATTAATTGTGCATTCACTGCTGCGAAAAGCAGTAACTAGGTGGTCTGCAATTTTATAAAAATACTAGCTGTTGCCCGCGACTTCGTCCGCGTAGAACTTTTTATGTCTTAGAAAATGATTTCTCTCAATACAAAATTTGAACCCTCTTTTAGGGGATAATTAAAAAAAAAGTTGATGTTCATTTTCTAGTTTGTCAACAAACAGTCTAAAACCAAAGTTAAAAATCTCATACTTTAAAAATGCTTTGAAATACTCAAACTTTGAACCAATTTTAACACTCTTAGGGGATGAATTTGGAAAAACTCTGAAATCAGTTTTGTAGTCTTTTAACGTACAGAATAAGACCGAAGTTAAAAATCTCTTACTCACACTTTAAAATTTTATTGCTCGCCATTTAAAATTTGAACCCCCTTTTAAACCCCCTTAGAGGTTGAATTTTTCTAATCGCTGAAAGAACTTTTTTCGTAAACTTTTAAGTCTCTAGCTCAAAAAAAGTGTTGCCCATACAAAGCTTTCTTAACCCCCTTAGGGGTGGAATTTTCAAAAACTCTGAAAGTACTTTATTATTAATTTTAATAAGTAACATTTTGAATAGTTTTAAGTCTAGTAAAAAAAAAATTTTCCCACACAACACTGGCTACCCTTCTTAAGGATCTTAAGGATCCCCTTAGGGATGGAGTTTTCTAAAACGCTGAAAGTTCTTTTTTAGTATTCTAATAAGTAATCTTTTTGCAAAGTTTTAAGTCTAACTCAAAAAAAAGTGTTGCCCATGCAAAGCTTGCTCTCCTTTTTAACCCTATTAGGGGTGGAATTTTCTAAAACGATTTGTGTTCTTTTTTTGTATTTTAATAAGTAATCTTTCTACAAAGTTTCAAGTCTCTAACTCAAAAACATAAGCTTTCCCTGATAAAAACTTTGCACCCCTTTTTATCCCCCTTAGGGATAGATTTTTTCAAAACGCTAAAAGTCTTTTTCTTTGTATTTTTATAAGTAATCTTTCTACAAAGTTTTAAGTGTCTAGCTCAGAAAAAGTGTTCCCCATACAAACCTTGCACCCTTTTTTAAATGATTTTTGTAAAACGCCGAATGTAGTATTTTTCATGTTCTAATAAGTAATTTTTCGTCAAAATTTTAAGTCTCTATTAAAAAAAAATATTTTTTTCCCATACAAACTGCACCCTATTTTACCCCCTTAGGGGTGAAATTTTCCAAAACGCTGAAAGTACTTTCTTTGTATTTAAATAATCTTTCTACAAAGTTTTAGGACTCTAGCTAAAAAAATAGTTTCCCACATACAAACTTTGCACCCCTATTTTAGCCCCCTATTTTTAGGGGTAGAATTTTCTAAAACGCTGAAAGTACTTAATTTGTATTCTGATGACTAATCTTTCTACAAAGTTTTAAGTCTCTATTTAAAAAAAATATTGTTTCCCCCATACAAAATTTGCACCCCTATTTTACCCCCTTAGGGGTAGATTTTTTTAAAACACTGAATCTAGGTACTTTATTTGTATTCTAATGAATAATTTCTCTACAAAGTTTTAAGTCTCTATTTAAAAAAAAGTAGTTTTTCCCATACAAACTTTGCACTCTATTTTACCCCTTTAGGGGTAGAATTTTCTAAAACCCTGAAAGTTCTTTATTTGTATTCTAATGACTGATCTTTCTACAAAGTTTTAAGTCTCTATTTAAAAAAAAAAATGTTTCCCCCATACAAACCTTGCACCCCTATTTTACCCCCGTAGGGGTGGAATTTTCCAAAACGCTGAAAGTGTTTCATTTGTATTCTAATAACTAATTTTTCTACAAAGTTTAAGTCTATAGCTCAAAAAAAAAGGTTCTCCCATACAAACTTTGCACCCCCATTTTACCCCCTTAGGGGTAGAATTTTCAAAAATCCCTTTTTATCCCTAGCCCACGTTATAAAAGCAACATACTGTGCAAAAATCAACTCTCTAAGATTAGTAGTTTCGGCTGTGCGTTGATGAGTGAGTGAGTGAGTGATTGAGTGAATAAGTCAGTCAGGACATAGGCATTTATTATGTATAAATAAATAGAAGATAATGAAACTCCCATTCAAATATCTCAAAAAATTATGAAGCTACATCCGTTTTAATGTCGCTTGTTAGAGTGAGAAAACGATGAGGGACTGTGACGTCAATATACTCGAGCGTCATAGTAAAAAACAATCGTTTCATATGAAGGTGCGTTTTGCGGAAAAGGGACAGAACATACCCCCTCTTAAAACTTTGGACTCTTATAACTTAATCATTACCTATATAACCTCTTGCTTCGTTTTTTTCTCCATTTGACTATATTTATTTTAAATTCTTTTTCGAGAAAATACATTATGATTCTTTACCATATTTTCGATTCCTGAGCTATAACCACGAACTTCGGAATTCGAAAATATTCGGGTATCTCTATCTCTATCGCACTAACCATACTCGAGTGATAGGGATGCAAATATATGAACATTGAGTATCGGTTTTCGTGGTAGCGCCGCAGGTACTTTGGCTGAATGCGCGCCGAGCGCGTGCCATTGTCATTCAAAAAAAACAAATTCGTGTTAATTATATTGTTCAAATTTGTTGATTTCATTTATTGAAATTACGACATAAAACGACATTTGCGCATATAAGTTCTCATATCAGAATCGAATATTTTTTTATGGTTTATATTTTAGCATTTGTCTCGTAAAGGTCTATCGTAGACGGGATTTAAATTATAAATAAGTGAAAGGCAAAGCAATTCCGCCATTTTGACGAAAATTTGACGGTTCTTATAGCTGACAGTTGGAGCAGCGTTTGATTTCAATAAAAATAAATGAAAAATTAAATGAAGTCGTATATTTCGGAAAATTAATTAACTGTCGCAGTCGGATAAAAACTATCCTAAGTTGCAGCTAGAATAATAATGTACCTATATAAAATGTTTCATATTTTTCCGTTCATGGGATGCTGAGAACATTCGAACCGCGCAAAGCTTAGTTTCAAACTGGCTGATTCTTTTTTTAATTTAGAGATTTATTATAAGTGGAGATGATATTTGTTATATTGTAACATTGTTAATTAGCTTTGTTGATTATTGAATAATAAGAAATGATTACTTGGATCTTTAAAAATCGTTGTAACTTTAATTGATCTCACCTTCCAAAGGATATAGGTAATCCTAGAGTAAAATTAAAGACTGGTGATATACGTTAAAAGAAAAACAATGTAACTTTCACGGTTTTGATATTGTTATTATAAGATTAATTAATAATTTAATTTGTGTATTTTGTTGTTTCTATTTCAAATTACCTATATGATCCATATTATTAAATAAATAAGGGCGATATTATGTAGCCGTCCTTAGGACGGGAGGTAGGTCCTTGTGTGGTAAAAAATATAGGTAGGTATGAGTTCCGACGAAAACACCGACGAAGAAATAGTACCTAGGTGCCATATATGTATGTGTTGGTTATTTTTTTTGTCTATACTAGAACTTTCTCTAGAAATTAAAGTTTGATTTCATGGAGTTTTTGTAATTTATTTCATTGCATGTTTGAGAAAAGCACTATACCTACATACCTCGGCGTGAAAAGGGGTTGCCAGCCTCATAACTATCCGACCTCGCTACGCTCGGCCGTCTATTTGTATATACTCGGTCGGCAACCCCTTACTTCCCGGCCTCTGTAGTAATGTACTATTATTACCCTTTATAATTTTAATATAGATAAGGCAAATATTACTGGTCATCCTCAATCTTAATTCATAGTGGTTCAGGCATGCCGCTGTCAAGCGGCGGTCGTGGGTTCGAATTACGGCTCGTACCAATGAGTTTTTCGAAACTTATGTACGGAATAGTTACCGTTAACTTTTCGGTGAAGGAAAACATCGTGACGAAACCGTTCTAATCCCAATAAGGTCTAGTTTTCCTCTGGGTAGGAACTATGTTGGAAGGTCAGATGGCAGTCACTTTCATGAAACTAGTGCCTATGTCAAATCTTGGGATTAGGTGTCAAAGCGGACCCCGGGCTCCTTTAGGGCGTAACTGGGAATAACGCTAGGAGGATGACGATCCTCAATCTTAATTCATACCTATAGATGTAAATGATAAGGAATATTCTATTGGAATTAGGTTGCCACACATTGGAACGTGTACCCTAGTAGCATGTTTAAAATACCTAATCGAAACACACCGTTTATTTTTATAGACACGCAAACGCGGAAGCTTCCCGCCACAACATTAAGAAACATAATTTTGAATACGAATACAGTAAATAAATTTCCAACAACTTGATCTATGGCCTGAGATGGTGCCATTAAGCTTTCGTGTAACTATTACCATAATCTAACGTGGAGAAAGGACGTAAGTGTATTAAAAGCGTTAACAACATGAGCCTTTTTAGCGGGATTATTGCATGGACCGGTACGTTTTGATAAATGCCATCGTTTATTGGTTGTAATGATTTAGGACTTCATTTAGGCGACACTCGTTAAGTGGCCATTTAAAGTTGACCCGTAGACTTAACACACTTTGCAAAATCAACATTGGCCCCACGTGAAACTTCTTGGGGCTTGGCTTAAGAAACGGGCATTGGCAGGGTCACCATGCAATACCAAATTTGAAATCTGAAGATAATTAGTAATTACACCTTAGGTTCATTTATTCCGTAAGACAATTTTGGCCACCTTCTGACCCCCTGCGTTAAAATATTAAGACTTAGATGAAGCCCTTCCCACCCCCTTACTACCTAAGATTAGTATCTACCAAAATTGCAAAGTAAAAGCGTTTTAATGCAACGAAGTGAAGTTTAAATAAGAGTAAGTATTATATGTCGTGTGTCCAATAATATAATCTGCCTTTTCCCATTATTGGTGGAAGCCACCGCCATCTCACTTTCCAAACCGCACGAGACAAGGCCATTATAGGGGTTAGGCATTGTCAACCAAATAGGCAGTTGTCCATTTTACAAAGCTACTAAACAAGGCCATTATAGGGGTTAGGCATTGTCAACCAAATAGGCAGTTGTCCATTTTACAAAGCTACTAAACAAGGCCATTATAGGGGTTAGGCGTTGTCAACCAAATAGGCAGTTGTCCATTTTACAAAGCTACTAAACAAGGCCATTACAGGGGTTAGGCATTGTCAACCAAATAGGCAGTTGTCCATTTTACAAAGCTACTAAACAAGGCCATTATAGGGGTTAGGCATTGTCAACCAAATAGGCAGTTGTCCATTTTACAAAGCTACTAAACAAGGCCATTATAGGGGATAGGCATTGTCAACCAAATAGGCAGTTGTCCATTTTACAAAGCTACTAAACAAATCTTGTCACAGTTCTTAACAGGAAGACCTCTAATTTGGCTTTTTTCAAACTATTATATACTGCAAGTGAATTTGATTGAATTACTTCCTTGGTTTTATTTCATTTAATAAATACACCACTATAATTAAACTAAACTAAAACATAAATACATCTAAATAAAACTAAAATATATCTAAAAATGGCCCCTGCGGCATGGTACCGAAGACGCTGGCAGCATTTCCTCGCTGGATCGCCATTCCGATGCGTTGAGCGAGGAAACTGCCAGCTCTTTGGTCTCCCGTGGCGTCTCTGAGCCTCTTCGACATATCCTTAAAGAGGCTCAGAGCGCCAGGGCCCCACGGACCTAGGGTTTCGACGCCGAATGGAACAAAATTATACTCGGCGCCGAGACCACTGTATTTGCCCACCTTGGCTTTCTCAGCCGCCTCTGCCGCTGCCGTGCCCTCACGGAGGTTCGGTGGAGATGCGACGGGGCTAGTGTGTCTACGCAGGTTGCATCCCACATCAGCACCCGTCCCATACTCCACGGAATCAGAGACACACCGTCCGGTCTCTTGCCATCGTTTCTAGAGATGTCGGTCGGCTCTAGAAGAGCCGGCACACCAACCGACGCAAGAGACCGGCGGATTATGTCATTTAGGGCAGCATGCCTGGAGAAGCGGCCCGCGCTTCGCTGGCAGGACAGACCGTGGTGCCCTAGTCGGTCGACATCGCTTCCGCAGGGGCAACGATGTGGGGCGCAGACCGGGACCCCAAGGCGAAGAGAAACTTAAATTTGTAGGGTGTTCTAAAAAAGTGCCTATGTTTGGAGATGGGTGCGCTTGGAGCCAGTACCCGGCTTCCTTGGAGCTTACAGCCAAAAGTCTGGCTCGCCCCTCAGTGTTCGATTGATCGAGAAGGGAGGATAGGGTCAATTTACAAGCAATGTCGTCCCAGCTCCTTTGAGATTTTTTAAGTTCCGGAAAATTTTGGTTGAATACACAAGTTTTTTAGGTCGCAGGTAGATGTTCTATCAACTTGCGTCAAATATGAACGGGAGTAACATACGTAACTCTACCAACATTTACGTTTATTTATACAACTTGGCTAATTTTCGCCTTTCACTAACAGTTCGATTCTAGCGAATGGTTATATACCTACATTCATACATACATTTACCGTCGACATAATTTATGTTTGACACGCGTTAATTTATATTTTGATGTCTGCGTGTTTTATTTATGGACGTTTTTGTGTAGTTTTTTTCTATAAGGTGACATTTTTTATTATCAATTTCCTAGTGTTAATTTATAACACGTAAGAATGTTATGGATGTCTTTGACCAATTAAAAAGCTTTAATGGCCGCTGGGCACCTTATTTATGGGTGTAACGAGGTTATTTAACATATTCGGTAGAACGAGATTTGCATTTACATGTATGGTCGTTTGTTATTAATGTTGATTGAAGAAACTAATCTATGCTACATTTCATTCATTCTAACAGGAAATCCTGTGAAAAATTACGTAAATTATGGACAAGCGTTTTTTTAGTTTCGTGTCAATAATGGCAAAACAAAAAACTCCGTCCTCCTATCGCATTTGTAGCTATATGATATTCATGATCATGAACTGAAGAAAATACTCGTAGAACATCTATGAAAAAAATCGTATAGGTACCTACCTAACACTATATAGACCTAACACTATGGACACTATAGTCATATTTGTAAAACCCTTGTAAACACAAGGTACACAATCAAATATATAGCCTGCATTAAAACATCCTATACTTTTTATCCCGAACATCATCCCCTGAGGGTGGAAGTTCATATTATGTCGCAAGATAAAGTCGCGGGCAAAACGAGTATTCTATAAAATAGTAGGTAATCCACGTTAACTCCAACGTGCCGGACACGGATGGCGATATAAAAGCCAGTGTTGATTAGCCTTAGCAAAAAATTAAACAAACCACCAGTTAACGAGGCTCTTAGCACTGCGACAAGATTGATAACCCTGCGTGAGAAAACATATCTACGGCTATCACTCTCATCGTGTTTTTTAAGGGCTGGTGCGTAATATGTAACCATAATTTTATTGATAGTTTATGAATCATGTCTGTAGGACTGAATTATCTGCAAAAGTTTCCAATGATGAATGAATACTCTGCATTTATTTCGGCGGAGCCGAAAGGAAGGGATATGAGTTTAGCATTCTATGTTTGTATTGACGTGTGTGTCACCGTAGCGCTGACGATACTGATTTTGATGAATGACATATCAATAGGGAACATTACGCAAAACTCTTCGTAGGTGGCGACATTGACATTGTATCTCGTTCCCACTTGCGGTATTGTCTATGCAAGCATCCTTGTAAATCATTTGACAATCAATTGTGCATGTGTGTGTGAATCCCTATATTCCTATACTGGTTTACTATTAGTGGTAGTGCTGCCTCTGGCGGCAGAACATTGCAGTAATGTTCCCTATTGATTCGAAATTATGCTCCGGGTGACATAGCCTACCTTTTGTATGACAAAAAAAAACCCGTTACTTTTTCAGTTGTTTCTCCGTATCCGGGATGCAGTTTTATGAACGTATGCTTGCTAGTTTTTATTGTGATTATTTAATGTGCCTTTTTGTAAAATTGATATTGAAATCGGAATGTTCTACCTTTTACGGTAGAGTTGCTTTGTGAATGGACTACTTTGACTACAACTAAAATAATCTCAAGTCATACCACGAAGGTATTTACATCCTATACTATTAAACGAGCAATATTTGTATATATATTTGCAATCACGTTCTCGGAAACGGCTCTAACGATTTCGATGAAATTTGGAATGTAGGTGGTGAAGGAGGCAAGAAATCGATCTAGATAGGTCTCATGTCCGGGGAAATTCGTTTTCTCCGTATTTTCTCTATTTTCATCCGAGCAGAGCTCGGTCGCCCAGGGACTCCTATACTATTAAACGAGCAATATTTGTATATTTGCAATCACGTTCTCGGAAATGGCTCTAACGATTTCGATGAAATTTGGAATACAGGGGTTTACGGGGGCGAGAAATCTATCTAGATAGGTCTCATGTCCGGGAAAATTCGTTTTCTCCGTATTTTCTCCATTTTCATCCGAGCGGAGCTCGGTCACCCAGGGACTTACGGATAAAGCTGATAATGTAAGTAATTTATGATGGATCGCGGGAGATTTAACACATAAAACATAACGTGGCTGTCACATAGTCTGGTTAATTAACCTGTTAATGTGTCAAAGTTATATGACAGCCATGTCATATATTACTGTTAAATCTCTCAAAGTATCCCACACACATGACTCTTAAATTAGGCAAGTTTTAGGTAGATACACCTGTAACGTGCATGCCCAAAAGGTTAAAGGTTGATCACAAAATTGACGAGACGAGGGTTCTTTCAACCCAGATATTTACTACCGGGCGTCATAACGCCGCCATTGCGTTTTCAAAATAGAAAATATTAACTTAGAATAAAGTACAACAAACATTGGCAAATCGAGCACTCCCAGCGTATCCGGGATAATAACATTACTCATTTACAATATTGATATTTTTATGTAACTACATACTAAATTTTTAAAAAGTTGATTTATGTTTCGTTATAATAATATAGTCACGCGATACGCTATTTCTCGCGTGGCCAGAGAATATTTAAAGTAAAAGAGACTCTGTATTCATCCGTAGGCTCCATAGACCTGACTCCATACAACAAGTAATCAGCTGCACTAAGTTGTACCTTCCACACCCAAAAATAATGCCCCAAAAACACGTTACGTAGAATATTGTCCAGTGACATTTCGTTTCTCTACCTCCAAGCAGCATCAAGTGTATTTCCAAGCATTAATAACTTATACTTTAATACATGCATTATAGAGTCTAGAATTGAATTGAGAGATAATTTAACTTGATGCTGTGAGGTGTTGAAGGAGTAATTTGCCGAGAATGCGTGTGCGCCGTGCCAAGACCCTGTACGCGGGTGACACGGCGAAATTGCGTGTCAATCCACGTTAATAAACGGATTGAAAGTGTCCCAATCAGATGCCATATTTATAACCTAGCTACCAAACGCGTCAGTAACAGAGACACTGAAAACATGCATTCCTAATTTTTTGGGTAATTGTAAGAGCATAAGTACCTAAGAGATAAGGATGCTAGCCTAACGCCATAAAATTATTTGAAAAGTTACAATACAGTCAATATGAATTACCTACTACATATAAACGAACCGCTTTTCCCAGTTCCAAATTATAATAATAGTCACGGCGTTATAAGAAACTTTAGTTTCGAAGAAACGAAGAGTTTCGATTTTTTTAATGTTATGTAACATGGAAAGTTTTGTTCAGATTTATTTGGTATTCAAAAAAGAAACCTAATAACAAAACTGTTCCCTCATCTGTGAACATAAGTAACATAACCATAAATATTTCCAATACGCGAACATTAACATTCGACTAAACATATACCTACCTATAACAATAAAAAAAGCAAGTCATAAAAGTGCTTGCGACGAAACCAACCTATCCAAAAAGACTTACAAATGAATGGCGCATACGATCATATGATTCTTAAACAAAATAACACAATCACGAAACCACACAATAAATAAAAGTCAAAACAAACGCAGGTTAATTACGGCCCCTTTATAAATATGAAAGGTTCATATTAATAAAAGACAATGCGGTACTAATAGTAACGCATTATAAATAGATGCAAGTCACTGTATTATATTCTACGAGTACTCATTTAAATCAGAATTTCATAGTAGGTGGGAAGTGAAAAATATGAGATGATTCTTTTTTACAGGTGAAGAACAATAAGAACATGTTTTTTTTTGCCTATTATGAAACGGAAACAATCGAAATGACCAACAATAATTCAGTATCTATCTAGTAAAATCATATATCGTCCCTTGATTGCAAAAACCGCTTCTGCTCCGTTTTGAACTAAAATGAGATATTAATACTGTTAGATTGTGCCTTCCCAGATCTACATGCTACAAAAGCCCGTTTTTGATTTAGTATTTAAGATAAGGTCACAGATAACAGCGATTTTTTAATTATCTACAGGGAAAACCTAGCTATTATAACAGAGACTTAATACTCTGTTATAATAGCTAGTACAATTTTATTCTAGGTCAAAAACATTTTATTATAATTTAAGTGTTTTTGGAATGTTGGTAGTACAAAACTTGCAATTTAATTATTCGCTGCTACTTCGAATCTAAGCATTGTTTTGCGCTGGATTAGGTAAGTACACAAAGTAAGGATTCAATAAGATCAAGATAGGCAAGTAAAGTACATCCGAACCCCTTCATTTGCCAATTGATTAAGTATTTGAAATTCACAGATAATTATGATCTGAACAGAACGACCAATTATCAACCAGCATGATTAGTTTAAGTAGAATGTCATAATTGCTCTATTGACATTCATGTAAGCAACCAAGGGATGAAAGAACAAACATGTTAATTATTTAGTCTGCTCAAAAATTAATAGGTTTGCGTATGTTTTATGGCGATTAACAAAAATAACTGATAGGAAAACTGCCCTTAATGCTTATCATGGATTTGTGGCATCCAACCTACGTTACGGAATTTTGCTATGGGGAAATTCCTCACACATAAATCGCACTTTTGTAGCACAAAAACAGTGTATCCGGGCTATAGCCAATATTTCGCGAAGAACATCTTGTAAAGACACTTTTATAAAATTGAAGTTGTTAACTGTACCATCCTTATATATTTACGAAGCCTGTGTATTCGTAAAGTTGCATCCTGATTTATTTAAAAAGAAATCCGAAACGGCGCACTTCAATACGAGGTATCCAAACAAACTAGTGCTGCCTATAATGCACACTGCAATGAAAAGCCGTTGCAGCTACGCCATGTGCGTTAAAATATACAATAAGCTACCCGAGGATATTACAGATCTACCCTTCAATAAATTTAAAACTAAATTGTATTCTGTACTAGCTAATCAATGCCACTACTCTTTAAAAGAATATTTCGCGCTGCATCCTTAATTATAAATACTTTTATATTGAATTAATTTATTTTCGCTTGTTTTCATTTTTTATCAGCATGTGTTTTTTTTGTAGGTACTTTGTATTTTGCATGGCTTCTTAAAGCCTAAATGTATGGCCTCACAACAATTGTAACACCATTTTGTACCACATTTATTGCGAATAAAAATATTTCTATTTCTATTTATATTTCTATTGTGATTATCAGAAGAATTGTCCATAATGACTCGTATTGTAATTCTTGGATCCCTAAGACCGTTTAAATAGCTACAGTCTAGAAATGGTTGACAGCACGGCATCCATTGTAATGGAAGGATTCTTGATATGTGCCGAAAGGGTAATAGCGTAGGTTTTTATAATAAACCTCATATTTAACAGTGCATGTTAGTTAGTTTGTTTGTTGAGGTCAATCTTCCAAGTCTTTCACTTATTTCCCGAATTACAATCGAGTGGTGTACCTACGCTTGTGCAAATCAGACGACAATAGAATATTATAGTAGCATAAAGCTAGTCTAACTATGGAGACAGATGGTGGCCAGAGCAAATCATATACTACACAAGATAAACCAATCGTGTTTGGGCTCATAATAATCCTCTCAAAGAGTAGTTGATGTCTGTGCAAAAGAGTACAGTCAGCAATATAAGCTTGTACCAAAATTTTATTTTTTGGCAGACGCTAATTTAGGATTGCGTATTCCGATCAAGCCTTGGAAAAGCGTTTGATTCCATTCCTTCTAGCTATTCTGACTTTATTTGGTGCTATGACATAAAACACTGTATAAATATTTCTGTTAAATTGTCTATTGAAATGAAATATTTTACGTATTAACGTAATTACGGTAGATAGATACCCCACAATTAAGGATGAAAGAATGAACATCTTATCTAGAAAAACAAGATGCACATCTCATAGTTTAGTATGATACTCACATTTATAACATAAATCTTTTGTTTACTATTTGCCATTTGGTTCAAGGACACATCTAGCTCACTAGATATGGCTGTTATCAGTAAATATCTTATACTACGACCCTACAATAATAAGGCGTGATTATATAGAAGCCAGAGTGGCGCATATTACGTTTTTGTTTCGGCTGTATTGCATATAGTCGTAGATGGGAGCTCAGTATCAACAAGCGCATTCCTGGCGCAGGAAGTAGACTTTGCAGATTTTTAGACGGCAACGTAATCTAAGATAAGAATCAGGCAGTATTAGAGAAATGCAAAAGGTCAATTAACAATGCTACATTAATAACAAAGAGATTTAATATCGTAGTTACTTTGGCTAAGGCCGTCAAAATTAGGGTTTTTTTGAACCGATATTTGCTTTTGTGTTACATTTTGTATTGCGTGTAACACAAAAGTACCAAAGACAAAACAAAACGTAAAACTAGGTTTAAAAAAATTACTTCAGTTTGACGGCCATACCCAGTTATGGAAATCGTAGAAGGTTTTTAAACAAGGTGAGGTCATAGTGATTTTATAAGCCAAAGGAAAATGCATTGGTACCGAAGGATGCAAAATGCACTTGCTTGGTGTTGGGTGAAAATTAAGTCTTAACTCGAAGTGAAGTCAAGGGCAATTCAATTAAAATTCTGAATGTTTTTTAATGCTAAAAACTCTACCTGTGATATAAACAGAAAAAAAAATATCTTTTAAAATTGATTTTTAAACTAAAAGTTCAAATTGAATGTTATCAATATTATATGTTAGCCCCATTATGCCCTACATGTTCCTGAAAATTACAGGATGTTGAAAATGGCCTGAATGAATTCGAGAAAAGGATGGTACGGCCGTGCCTCTTTGTTTTGCTCGACTTGGCGGGGGCACTCTCGTGCCCCCAGATATACGAATCTCTGACTGGTCTGTAAGGGCCGAAACGCACTGAAAGCGGTGGCGGTGCGGCGCGGTGTGTGTCGGAGGCGGTACCGGTTGTAATGTTCGAACAAATGCGAAAGGGTCCGCACAGAATACCGCGGCGGGACGCGGCGCGGCGCGGTATTCTGTGCGGTCCCTTTCATATTAGCTCGAACATTACAACCGGTACCGCTTCCGCACCGCACCGCACCGCGCCGCTACCGCTGTCTGTGCGTTTCGACCTTTATTCGGAGCGCACTAATGCGGCGCACCTCGCCCGTCACGCCTTTTTTTTTTTTTTTTTTTTTTTTTACTTGGGGAAATGCCTTTACGCATCCCACCTAGCCGAGGAACTAGGATGGGTATGACGGGCTCCCGGGAACCCCCCGGACTACCGTCTGAAACCACCAAGGTATGCCCTCTCTGCCGTGTAGTAGGGGCGTCATGGGATCGCGAACATTTCACCACGGCGCCCCTCGGCAACAGCCGCAGCTGCCCTCACTACTGAGGCAAAAGCCCCCCCTCCCGTCGTAAGCGTGCAGGGCGACACCACACGCTTCCCGATCCGACCAAAGGACCTCTACGCCGGGAGAGGGTGATAGGCCTCGGATTCACCCTCTCAGGTCCCCTTGTAACTTTTTATAGAGGTTTTCTCCCTCGCAGCCACAACTCGGCCACGGCCTGACGGTCGCAGCCCCCGCGCCTAACATGAATCCTCTGATAGCAGAGGATTTGTCAGGGTTCCGGGTCCGTTATTTATTATAGAGGCAAACGGCAATGGCCTCTCCCTCAAGCCGCACCTGGGGAATCTTGCGATTCCCTGGGCGGAATCCCCCGACCCCCCCCATGTCAGGTTATTGGTAACACCAGCAAGCGATAACTTAGAGTTCACTAAATTATCACTTGCCGTTGTCTCCAGGGCGCACCGGCCAAGACACTACCCATTCCTGCGGATCAACCGAATCAAGAGGAATCGGTAGAGTCCAGACACTCGAGGAGGTTACCCGACATAGCGCCCCCGCCCGTCACGCCTAACGAAACTAGACCTTACCTACGCTTAGTTACTACGAATCGCGGCGTGTAGATATATTTGTGGGTGAACAGTGAGGTGAGGTTAAAACAAGTTATAGAATAACGGGGGAATCGCGGCGCCTAAAAGGCGCTAACTGTTGACTAAACAATTACAAATATTACTGTCAAATAATGAAAATTCATGCGGATGGCGCCACGAGCACACCCAGTCGGTTAATATCAAAACACAAACATGCTTATTGTCTCGCATGGACGCTCACGAACTTGGTAAACAAACAGCATTCTTAACTTAGGAAATGTTGACATTGCAAATTGTTCTCTGACTACTCCACACCAGTTCTTTGTTTCTCGCTATACTCGTAGTTATGAATAAAATTATGATTCGACACGATAATGTCGACGAACGAAAGACTTGTAACAAAAATGTTTAATGTTATTGGGGAATAGTTTACACAAATCGACCTAGTACAGCTAAACTAAGCATATCACAATGAGTAATAAACGACGATACGACATGCTTAGGTATATAACATATGAGAAGAGGCGAGGGACCGTCACCTTTCGGTTGACACAGGTGCTCACCGGACATGGCTGCTTCGGTGAGTACCTGAATCGGATTGGCCGTGAGCAGACTGCACAATGCCATCACTGTGGGGGGATCAGGACTCTGCTCAGCACACACTGGAAGTTTGCCCTGCATGGGACTCCGAGAGATTGGGTCTGGTTAGCGTGGTTGGCACAAATTTGTCCCTGCCAGCAATCATAAATAAAATGCTGGCAGTGGACTCGGCGTAGAGAGCCATGGTTTCCTTCTGTGGGGTAGTGATGACCCAGAAGGAGACCGCTGAAAGGGAACGAGAGAGAGTAGATCCCTCTTGAAGAAGACGACGTCGAGGACGAGAACGAAACCGGCCACCGTAGGGTCCGTAGGCCATCGGCGTAAACCGTGTAGGCTCAGACAAGAATAGGTCTACGGTCTCCCCCGCCTGTCGTAGAAGGCGACTAAAGGGGGTCATCGGGGCACAGAATAAGTAATAGTACAAGATCGGGGTCGCAGTGTTTCTGGCGGGGGCCGGGGCACTCACCTAAAAACCCCAGGGAAGGCGACCATCATCATCCTATAAGACGAGCCAAATGTGGCGAGGCGCGAGGAGGGCTCCAGTGCGTTCAGTATGAGATCCTGGAGTCCTCCGCATGAGAGCGCAGATGCCGGCCGCCGTGGAGTTTTTAGTTGATAGAAATACCACATAACCCAGTCATCCCCCGATGATTGGGTACCTGGTACGCAGGTTTCCTCCACGAAAAAAAAAGGTATAATAACATACATAAACCTAATTTAATACATATAAGGCGTCAGTGGACACCCATCACACTAATATTTGCCTTTACCGGGGTTCGAACTTCGACCTTCTCGTACCATGAACTAGGCTCACAGCCTCACAGCCACTCACAAGTCGTAATAAGAATATATCTGCAGATCACAGGATTAATGAAGTATGTCGGTACTAGATACTGTAAGAATTTTCCAGAAAACCTCATTATTTTCTTAATCTATATTAGGCTTTGTTGACTCGTCAAGCCCGCCCACGGACTGTACAAAAATATATGCAAAATCAATGTTTGCGCATTATATTTGCCTTAGCCAGGACGGGGCGTGCAGAATTTCACACAACCATAAACACGGCTTTACTGGCTCGGTAATTAATGACACCCTGTATATGAGCACTTACGGTACTTACAATGTGACACGAAATATAGGACCTTAAGGAGATGGCACTTATGACCGTCTTTGTATCATCACCATCAGCGAAGAAAATAGCGCACACATAATGTCCTATACAGTTATAGCACTTATAGCACATTTTGCGTAGAAAATCTAAAGTATTTGGCAGTGAACTCATTACATAGTATTTTAGGATTGTGTAGGATGTAAGTTCAACCACCCATTTCTTAAAATAGTTTGATAAAAAAAATATCTATGTAATACTAGCGTTGAGCGTGGAGCCCTCGGTGCCAGAAACAGAGGTGCACTTGTTAAAAAAATATTATTAACTAGGCCTGTGTCTCTCAAAACAAGGAAAAAGACTACACGAAACTATTAACATTAACACCAAAGTAGAACGTTCAGAATTTTATGCCAGGAGGCCGATTCTCGGGCCGATCGAGATGATGTCTAATAGAGATATCTCGAAAAAAACGGCGAATGTCGAACGATAACCCATTTTCGTTTTTTCGAAATCTCACACTCGAAAAATGTCGATTGCGAGCGATCGGAAGCGATCGAGATGGTAATATCACTGATTTTCTGTAACATTACGAGTAGATCTGTCAGTGGCAGGTCAGTGGCGTAATGGCGGAAAATTTATTTTACAAACATGTGTAAACAAACACAATCCAGAAAAACGAAACTCTTGTTGCAATTGTCAATGATTGCGTCATTTGCGTCGTTCGACTTAATCTCTATCACGCCCATGCCCCAGAATAAGAAATTTAGCCGTCTTCAACATTTTGGTGAGATTGTTCAATAGACATTCCTACGACAATACATATTATATTATATTACCTCTATTCGAACAGACCGAAAATTGGCCTTCTGGTACGAGTTATAGACTAGACATTACCCCCAAATAAAAAAAAAGCTGTAACCATATCTCCAACGTGACATCCATTCCGATCCATCAAAACGCAAGATGTTTATCTTAAATGATTGTAATAGCTTATAATTTATTCTGTAAGATCGGCAAAAAACCCCCGGACCCGGTACATGGAACTAATGACTGTTTTTGCGCACCGTACTTGTCCACGTTAACTCCTAATCTACATACCTACATATTTTAATATTTGCGTGTAGAGTTAAAATTTCCAGAACTGGCATACTAACTAAGCCCTTCCGTTGGGTGGTGTACCTAAGTGAAGACGATTGCAACAGCCGTTGGTCCAGACGGATGCAAAATCTTTTTCCCACTTTTTATGCATGGGTTATAGTGGACACGGAATATTGGGCCATACATTACATTTAGGGACCGGATGAAGTTTGATTATTTGGCGTCTAATGACAATTGGTTTGTAATCAAACTAGCATTTTCACGCATTTCGATCGCTTATTCGTCCTATAAAATCAATGGCCAGTTTAAAAAAAATAACAAATATCTAGTAAAAACCAAGAATTGCGGCAACCAACAACAAGCCTTGGATTGGATCAGTAGAAAAGTAATTTTATATACCTATAAATATCTGTAACTTGCTTCTATATCTGAGTATGGTTGAAATGATGACATGAATTCTAACCTTCTTGCAACACGGTAAGGTAAAATTAAACATTTTCTTTTAATGTTCATCTCAAATAATTTCAATTTCATTGCACTCGATAACAATTCACTCACTACGTCACGCTGTTTAGATGAAGACCACAATATTATCTTATCTCACGTAGGTCTTTAATTACGTGCTTCTCTGCACTCGAGGTTATCTACGTGCATGCCGTGCATTTTATAATTCGAGTAATTAATAACCTACTAAAAAGCTGTGTTGTTGCACACTCAAGTAATTCCGGCATGATCCTAAATGTGTTTCTGAGGTCCGTTTTGATTTATTACATTTTTGTTGCGGACGACCTCTATGTCAAATGTCATAGTATTTTTAGGGTTCCGTACTCAAAGAGTAAAACGGGACCCTATTACTAAGACTCCGCTGTCCGTCTGCCTGTCTATCTGTCTGCCTGTCTGTATGTCTGTATGTCTGTCTGTCTGTATGTATGTCTGTCTGTCTGTCTGTCTGTCACCAGGCTGTATTTCATGAATCGTGATAGTTAGACAGTTGAAAATTTCACAGATGATGTATTTTTGTTGCCGTTATAAAAAAATACTAAAAACAGAATAAAATAAATATGTTTATAGATAATGGTACGGAACCCTTCGTGCGCGAGTCCGACTCGCACTTCGCGGTTTTTTTAATAATCGACCAGTCCGCTGTGAACATATTATTATGTATTTATAATGAAAGATTCATTGACTTTCGAGCGCTCCAAAATTAAATACGAGTGCATAAAACTATTGTGTCAAAATTGTAGGCACTTACTTTCTACCGATAGAATTGAATACGAGTGGTCTTATAGTGATTTTATTTATATTAAAAAAATCTTCGGTATTTCAAAATAGCATTTTATCATTTTTGCCAGTTATCGAGTGAAAGAGTCGAGCGCTCGAAAGTCAACAATCACCTCTCTGAACGACTTCACCTATTTATAAACATTGAACTAGATAGTAAGTTTGTATCATTTAAAATTATTGTTATAAGGAGTTTTAACAATAGGTACGTATTTATTTGTATAATACGTTCAAAAGTCAATAATAGACATGATCACAAAAACAATAACAACAAATATTCTGTATTGCACTGCACACCTCACACAGACAAATTAGTTTCAAAGCGAAACATAACAATAACACGTCGGTAGAGGCTCGTAGCGGTCCCTCTATTCTGTAACTTATTTTAAGCTCACCTCAACGCTCACCCACAAATATATCGTGACGCCGCGATTCGTAGGTACTATTCGTAGTAACTAAGTGCAGGTAAAGGTTTACTTAGTTTCGTTAGGCGTGACGTGCGAGGTGAGGCGCGTTCTGAATGCCCAGGCGTTATTGTAGTAAAGCTATTTGTGTCGTGTCTGCCTCTTCCTAACTCTGCGAGCAAGTTTGTCAGCCGCTGCAGTCGATGACATTATTGACAGTAATTATTTTGACAGTTCCGGATGCTCCTTGCCAGTGACGTGACGTCGGCTGAATAACCGTCCACAGTCCTACAATAAATAACGCCAACGACACCAAAACTTGTCACGAACTGATGTACTCGTGTCCACGATACTGAGAACGACTATAGTTGCCATTAAGTTGCGATCAAAGGAACCTACAACTCCTACAAGTTATTCAAGTAAGGTTTATTGTTTACTCTCTATACAGGGAGGAAATAACGTCTGTTCAACTTTGAGATAATATTTACCGCAATAAAACTGTAAAAAATATATTTTTTCAACATTCCTACGTTGCGGGCATTAGATCGTTTTAATAATAAACGACTATAGGTAAATTATAAATTTTCGATGAAACTAAATCCCCTTATACGAATACCTATGTTTAAAGTGCAGGATAAGCTTGCATAACGGCCGCCTGTGGTTTCCAAGCTGGGCCGCACAGACAGACACCGATACTTTTTGGAATACCGCGTTACGACGACCCGAATAACCGGTCAAGTGTGAGACGAGACGGTTTTGGCAAAAAAATCACCTAATTTATTATCCTTTCAGCGCCTGTATCGGACATTGTAGAAATAATATTTTAATTATAAAAATCTATCGACCAACCAATGTTCTTCGTTGGATTAACCAATATATAGGTACCGTCACTCATACAGGGTGCAGCAGTGCGGGGTTCAACCATCATTCCATTGCCACGGCAAAGATTATGTTATGACTAAGCTTTTTTCGCTGTTTTAAATACATCTAGAAAGAACCATAAACGCTGTACTGTATTTATGTAACCTTACTAAATTGCTTGGTTAAGACAGGTTTAATTCAGAACCGAAGCGCGCGTGGCGAATATTGCCTTCATAATTCATTATATTTATTTCCTCTCAGTGAAATGTGAACTTTATATAGCACAATGCATGATTCCTTTTACGAAAATGCTTTTGTATAAAATACGAGCTTGACAAAGCAAGTTTAATTTAAAGTAATAGGTATAGCTCGAATATCGATCTTCACTAACGCACTGGAAACTAAATCTTAGCGTGTGTGACTAAAGTTTAAATTCAACGGTGTGTAAGAATGTGATGCGAGTTTGTGAAAATTATATTGACAGGTAACTGCAACACGACACCACTGACATCATTCCATGCAAAAAATTAACTGATTTATTGTAGTAATAAAGACATAAAGTTGTTATTAATGGGAGGATGTGATAGTAGTTTTTTGGGTGCCATAAATTGATACAGATTTGCTGTCTATCGTCGTAAATTTAATTGTAATTATAATATGACGAAAGTGGCTTTCACTATTAACAAAACTGTAAATTGGTCCCTATTTAATATTAAATAATGCAGGCTCTGTACCACCAAGTATATGTATGGTAATAAAGTACTCTTATCACTACAGCAGAATTTCAAATCATAACCATGTCTAACTAAGGCCCTCATATCAAGCCCTATAGTATAGGCGCTAGGAATTAAAATCTCAAACTGACAACCTTCAGGGCATTGAGAACTCCAAAGACTAAAATTGTGAGAAAGAATGAGCTCAATCTTTTAAGAGCGCGAACCTGTAAGGCTTTGAGTCTTAAATGCTTAAACCACAGATGTATGAATATAAGGAGATCGGACATGGCGGCCGATTTGTATAGAGTGAGCCTGTCGCAAGTACATTAACCCACACAACGCCCAAGTAATTGACAAGACAAAGCACGCACACATCTAAAACACACACACTTGTATACCTACACGCTTATTTGACAATAAACGCGCATCATATCAGACATTTTGGGAAAAAAACGTAATATTCTCTGCGATCAGCACGCGTGCACAGTATGGCAGTGTATGCCCATTGAGCATACAGCTGCGACACGGCCGCCGGCGGCTTGTCCGCTCTCTAGTATTCTATGCTCTGAGGCTTAAACCATCAACTGCAAAGTCTTGCTTATGTGGATAAAATTCAAAGCTACACTCACAAACTCACAACACTGCAATAGATATATTAATTTAATCAGCCACGGGACAGTTCACAAAAAGCTATCCAAAAAAAAACATACATAATTGAGTTTGTTGTGATATCGATCATCCTTGCATTAAATCAATAATCCTGAGTCGGCTTAAAAAATGTTTAACCGCCTGTAAGTGGCGCGGGGGATATAAATCTTTCATACATTTATTTATAAGCTCGATATTATGTGCATCGTAAATAGTTTGAACTTTTGTTTTGAGGAAAAAATAATTTATAGCCGTATGGCTGTTTTTGCATAATAAGTATCTATTTAGTTTTCTTCGCTACTTATGTAGAATTTTTATAATTTCATAACGATACTTTCATGATCGGCTATTTACCAATGAAGAAACGAACCTTACCCGAAGCACAGAATGACTAGTTTATAACAAGTACAGTCAGGTGTATTAAGTGATATAGGACTATAGGTACATAAATAAGGAGATAAATATCTGTACAGGACTCTATTGTCAATTTCATAAAGTCGTGTTTATGCCCTTATTTATGTAAGTATATTAATGCCCCTGACTGTAGGTACGTGCGTACAGAACGCCCTCTATCTAACAAAACCGATCTTTGACAGCTAGAAAACTTAATCATGGCATTCCCGCTCTACAGCATAGCACGTGCTCTTTCGACTATTTAAAACAGTCGTTACGTTTACGTTTCACTGTCGTGGTACGTGGCCATCACATACATCGGAGCAAACAAGCAGCTCACAAACATCGGAACACACCTCTATTTTCAAGGCATTAGGGTGCATGTGCCGATATTTTTGAACACCTATAGTGTACCTATGTATGTGATCTACCCTACCTGATTCATAGAGGGTGGAAGGAACGGAGGACTGGCAAACACAAATACAGAAAATGGAATCCAAATTCCAGAAACCGCGCTGGAACTTGGATTCCATTTTCTGTATTTGTGTTTGCCAGTCCTTCGTTCCTTCCACCCTGTATAAATCAGGTACGGGGTAGGTGCTTAACTATTTTGAATGGCGATCATGTAATAATTAAAAAAAAGTTAGTTACATATATCGTTTTAACGCGTCTTTCTTTGCAACGAATCCCGAACTAGGCATTCCTAAATTCCCAAAATTTTTTTGTAACAGCCCACGTATTCTACGGTAGAGAACTATTAATAAATTTAGGGTTTAGAAGTTCCATTCCAAATTATGACTAGTATGAGTAGGTATACTCATTTTGATACTCATGATGTTGAACATAAAATAACGCGTTACATACATTTCACTAAGTGTCATCATCATTATCATCACATCAGCCGAACGACGTCCACTGCTGGACATAGGCCTCCCGCAAAGAGTTCCAAAGTGTCCGGTCACTAAGTGTATCTACTCGGAAATCGAAATTGCTCACTTTTATGTTGGTTGCCGAAAGATGGGTTCAAAATAGATTGACTTTTTCAGTCATGGGTTTAGTGGGTATGGATAATCATTCGTAACTTTTTTTAGAAAAATATTAATAGTTGTCTCAAAATATGCTCGGGAAGAATCGCATTTTGTTTGAAAAACGAACAAGCGAAGTTCTAATTATTTGTTAAAATTAGGAAGAATTAAAATTACTTACCTAGAAGTAAAATAATCGTATAGCAACCCATAACTTATCAGTGCCTTTTAAACTTTTAAAAATTACCTACTAAATAAAATATATAAATGGAGACGAGCAAGGAAAAATTACATTGTGCCAAAGAAAACCGCTCGCAAAGCGCGCGTTTTCTGTGCGTTACTTTCTTCAGTTTTTATTACTTTTTTTTGTTTATGATCTGAAGAAAAGAACAAAAAAAGAATTCAGCGTTTTTAAGGCGACAGCAAATAAATACTATTAAAAAAGACGAATATCAGAGTCCACTTTTCATGAAGACGTAAGCCAATACCGGTACCGAGTCTTTTTGGATAAAAGTTTCCGCGGTATGTTATAACTTTTACCTCTGATGAAATAATACTACCGCTTTAGCCTGGTAGTGACCCTGCCTACGAAGCAAGAGGTCCTGGGTTCGAATCCCGGTTAGGGCATTTATTTGTGTGATGAGCACGAATATTTGTTCCTGAGTCATGGATGTTTTCTATGTATTTAAGTATTTATTTCTCTATTTAAGTATAGATATAGATTTATATCGTCGTCTAGTACCCATAGTACAAGCTTTGCTTAGTTTGGGACTAGGTTGATTTTCCGCTTCCGATTTTGTAAGATTGTTCGCAAATATTTAAATATTTATTTATTTAATCTTGAGCCGAAAATGACGTTAGAACCGAGCGGTTCAAACAGTATTAGATTCTGCCTTAAACCTAGATCATGACTTAGGCACTTTTGCAAAGAAATACAACGTGTCCCAAAAGTCAACGCCAAGCCGAAAACGGGTGGGGGCCAAGTCATAACAGTATTAAAAACCAAGTGCGAGTCGGACTCGCAAACCGAGGGTTCCGTACAAAATTACAAATGTATAGTTAACAGATTTTTCTCTGTACTTGCCAAATTTCATAGTTCTAGGTCAACGGAAAGTAGGTACACCCTTTAAATTTTGACTCCCTTGAGAGTGACGATATATACCTACGTTTTTTGCGGCATAAACGGCCTTGTCTTATTATACGTTAACTTACAAGTTTGATTTTTTCATAGCTTGAAGGGACTGTAGACCCTGAGTAAATAGTTATAATTTCAACTAAGTCGAGGACGCGTTCCCGAGATAAAGGGTCTTGACAGACAGACACAAAAAGACAGGCAGACGGACAACAAAGTGATCCTATAAGCGTTCCATTTTTTCCTTCTGAGGCACGGAACCCTAAAAAACATCTAAGTCTTATCTATATTTAAAAATGACAGGGGCATTAAAAAATTAATAAAATAGAATCTTTTGATCTCCTGCAGAAATTGTCTGTCAATTTGTAATGTATACATGTATGCGTTCGTGTCTCTTTGAACGAACTCCCAGAATTACCTAGGGTACCTACTATATACCTAGGTACTGTGAAGGAATCTTGTACCTACTATATTTTGCACAGCCTTTGTTTTCACTGTGTTTATAGTACCGAGCACTTAGGAGAAAATAATCTGTAGGTAAACTAAATGGCCGAACCATAAGAACCTATAAATCCTATTTATAATGATTGACTCTACATTTGAAACCTTAGCAACGCTAAAAGTACCTATCAAACATATAGGTACATTTGACACCGCAGACCTAGTTTATTATCATTCTATATCAAATTGTTTATCAAAATTAACAACGTAACAGTACCAACTAACAGTACTGCTGATAGGCCGATAAGAGAACGAAAGTGTGCAAAATCTTTCACCCCGACGTGAACCAAAGAAAATATCTGCCGTTGCAAAAACATGGCATATAGCATATCCAGAACATGCCACTCTCTCCGACCAAAAGTGTACTTTATAAAACGCATAATTAAGTGTAAGTGCACTATTTATAATACATCTAAAAAGACAGTAAATGAAAGCATAAAGACTTAAAACACTTACCACTTTCATGACAAGACAAACGAAATGACAATGAACTTCACTTGCCGAACTAATTGGTACCAGATACCACACGATACCGGTACCGATACCAATTTCACTAACACAACACAAGATGCAAAAGTTGATGCAAAAACGGCACAAAAAAACACGACTTTCTTTCCAGAAGTGCCGAACAGTTAGAGGGTCCTGTTGAGGTTTGAGTCCGGCTGGACGGCAGCTATTTTCATAGATGTTTAAAAGTTTTAAAGAAGAAAAAAGGTGCGTTTGGGTTCGCGTGAACGACGGGACGTCGGCTGCGGCAGCGCTGGCGCAGGCACATCTAAAACTGATCCAACCGGTGTGAAGTTGCGTAGGTGATCGTGACCGGCCGCGATCAAGCGAGATATCGCGGCTCACTTCGTGTTGGTTGTCTTTTTGCTCTGGAGTTGAAGGGATTATACCTACCTACCTACCTACGGATGTTGGAAATCGGATCCTAATATTACTAGGAATGATACGTACTCGTAGGCTCGTAGGCGTCGAATCGTACTTGAATCTAATAAGACAATCTAACAGTCTAATAAGACTAACTCTGTCAGTTCGCGCAATTTATCGATGTTGTGCTACTTGTAGGTAAGTAATTAAATAAATTAAATATTTATTAAAAATTCAAATATTTCTACCTTGTACCTACTTTTCAATAAGTATCTAAATTTCCCAGATGTTATGGGCGCGCCAATAACGATCTCTACCTAGACTCCATTAAGCATTAGAAAGCCAACAGTGAAGATACCTAGTAATTCCTGGAATTGTATCTAATTCCCGGTTTTGTAAAACCGGGAATAAGTTCAAACACATTGTGTCCTTATACCTTATTGGTAGCTACTTATCACCATTCATTCAAACATTTACAGACTGAGCCAGCCCAATGGGTCATGAAGGGAAAAATGAAACGTGGGATTTAGAATTAAATATTATTCACGAGATAACATCTTATAAATCGATGAACACCGGCAGCATGCACGAAAAAGTATGACTCATTGTCCCGTTCCGCCTGAGCCGAGCGTTCGGCTTTATGACGTTATCACGTAAACTTATCTTACTTCTTTATATTTAGACAAACAATATTTTTATTTTTATTTATTAGGGCATTTTCAATTATTCGTGCACCCAATTAGCGTGAGTTGTTAAACAAAAATTAACTCAGTGTCAGTTTTGTAACGACAATTAAGTATTCAATTTGTGTAAAAAATTACTTTTTCTTTTCAATCTATAAATTATATGCATAGACACGTTATTTAAATGTGAAACCAGTTCATTTTCACATCATTTGTATGCTTAACTTTCGTTACAAAACTGACACTGAGTTAATTTTTGTTTAACAACTCACGCTAATTGGGTGCACGAAAAATTGAAAATGCCCATTAACCAAACATCCCAACTCCTAACAGCTCAAGATAAAAAAAATAGTCAGATATTTTTGAGTGGGTCTGTACTAATATATAGCTAACCTACGGTTAGATCATTGATAGGTAAATAAGTAGTACAGTCACATGCGCTTAATATTTGACATGAATGAAAAAACGCACAATAATAATAATAAAATAAAACCATTTATTTCAGGCATCTAAGGCTAACAAATACCTTAAAGACCTTAAAGATACATACTCGTACAATACAATTATAATATTAAAAAAGCGGCCAAGTGCGAGTCGGACTCGCACATGAAGGGTTCCGTTAAATAAATTGCTTTTTACGATTTATGACGTATTAAAAAATAACTACTTACTACACTCGGCGCCAAAAAAATCGCACATTTCGAAAATTTCGTTTCGAGCGAATATAGCTCTTACGGAATGTACTGTACCCCATTAATATGTATATCATTTTAAAGCTCAATCAACAACCTTTTAAATGAGTGGGTGTTTGTTTTTGTAAAAACAATGACCATAAAAAAAACGCATTTTAAATCAAAAGTCCCGAAGTACGCGTTTAGTGGGTCACTAATTGGGCACCCATGGACGGGTATAAAAGGGGGGGTAAAGATCGATTAAGGGTATATATTTAGTCAGCCAATAGGTTAGCTCTCTAAAGGCATAGGTAGTAGGTATTGTCATTTATATATATTGTAGACATTTTGATTGATCGACGTAAGTGTTGTTCAAAGAAACCTTTTTAAATTATCGAATCATATGTGGCCCTGAAAAGGGCCTTTTGTTTTGACTGGAACGCCAGACACAAACACGTGTGCGCTTGCGCAGACGACGGTGTGGTGTAAGCGCTCCTAGCCAGCCGATTTGAGAGCTTAGGCGCGCTCACCGCGGATCCTGCGAGCGAGCTGGATGTCCTTGGGCATGATGGTCACGCGCTTGGCGTGGATCGCGCACAGGTTGGTGTCCTCGAAGAGACCCACCAGATAAGCCTCGCTGGCCTCCTGGAGAGCCATCACGGCCGAGCTCTGGAAGCGCAGGTCGGTCTTGAAGTCCTGGGCGATCTCACGAACCAGACGCTGGAAGGGCAGCTTGCGGATGAGCAGCTCGGTGCTCTTCTGGTAGCGACGGATCTCACGGAGGGCGACGGTGCCGGGCCTGTAGCGATGGGGCTTCTTGACTCCGCCGGTGGCGGGCGCGCTCTTGCGGGCCGCCTTGGTGGCGAGCTGCTTGCGGGGAGCCTTCCCACCGGTGGATTTACGAGCGGTCTGCTTGGTACGAGCCATTGCGTTCGAATAAATTCAACGTACACGCGTTCGTTAACGAGTCACGAGCGAGAATAACAACAAAAATTCCCGGGGCGCCCTATTTATTGCCCGCAGAGAGGGACAGATAGAGTGTCGTTGTGAGCGAGACAGATATATCAAGCAAACCCCCCCCCCCCTATCTCCCCCCCCCCCACCCCATAAGCAGCAACAGCCATCACTCAAGATATCCAGCTGGCGCTTGAACAATCATCACACACCATTGCAGCAGAAGAGAGGTGCAGACCCCTCCCTGCTGCCTTACAGTCGCTAATCCTGAAAAAGCGCCAGCTGCGAAGGAGATGGCAACACACAAGATGCCCCACAATGAAGACCGAGCTCAATCGCCTGGTGATACAGGCGAAGACTGAGCTAGCGATCTTCAACGCAGATCAATGGGAGGCCCACATCGCCAGCATAGACGGTAAAGTGCCGTCAATCCACCGACTATGCAGACAACTTGGGCAAACCACCGAAGCAGTAAGACCACTGCAAGATGATCGCGGAATGCTCCACTACAAGGCCGAGGAGAGAGCCGAACTGTTCGCAGACTCATTAGAAAGCCAGTTCCAGCCGAATCCAGTCCTGAACATCAACCATCAGAGGGAGGTGGAAGAGACCCTGGAGAAGTACTTTGAGCGCGCGCCGACAGCAGAGGAGGACCCGGTCTTCTTCTCACCCGGCCAAGTTCAAAGAGCAACCAGCAGAGTAAACCCAAAGAAGGCCCCGGGCGCCGACATGATCCCAAACGAGGCATTGCGTCACCTACCGCAGCACACTATAGCGGCCGTGACGCGCCTGTTCAATGGGATCATGCGCTCGGGTCATTTCCCGACGACCTGGAAACTTGGCCGGGTCATTCTGATACCCAAGCCTGGAAAGGATAAAAGGAGACCGGGCAGCTACAGGCCTATCACGCTGCTCAGTACCCTCTCCAAGGTATTCGAGAGACTGCTCCTGAACAAGCTCCTCCCTCACATAGAGCCACGTCCAGAGCAGTTCGGATTCCGCACCGAGCACTCCACAACGCTGCAGCTTACCAGACTACTCAGCTACATGGCGGAAAAGATGAACAAGAAGGAGCATGTTGTCGCGGTTTTCCTCGACATGGAGAAGGCATTCGACAGAGTCTGGCACGAAGGCCTGCTGGCCAAACTGTCGACCTCCTCCGCACCGCGACGCATTGTCAGAGTCCTGCGCTCTTTCTTGTTCGAGCGGCGGTTCCACGTGGCGGTGGAAGATGCCACATCAACCGAACGCCCGATACTCGCGGGCGTTCCCCAAGGATCATGCCTGTCGCCAGCCCTGTACGCCCGCTTCACCGATGACATACCGGTGGCCAGCGACGTCAAGCTGGGACTATTTGCAGATGACGCAGCCTTCTACGCGTCATCTATATCACCTGCACGCGCCGCTACCCTGATCCAGCGCCAGCTTGACGTCTTACCGGACTGGCTGGCCAACTGGAGGATGACGGTGAACGTCGACAAGACACAGGCCCTGATGACGGGCTCTAGACACCTTCCACCGCCACTGAAGCTCCTCAACGAGGAGGTTGAATGGCAGTATACGGCAAAATACCTGGGGGTCGTTATAGACAGACGCCTCACAATGAAGCAGCACACCGGCGAAGTGGTGAGACGGGCGAAATGCGCGCGCTCCAAACTCCGGCCGGTGTTCACCAGCAACCTCCCACTCCGCACAAAAATGGGGGTATACAAGGCCTATGTTAGGTCCCGCCTAACTTATGCGGCTCCTGCGTGGTACGCCCTGACGGCAGAAACCAACAGGAAGAAGCTCAGGGCACAGGAGTCGCTCAGCCTGCGGACTATTGTCCAAGCCCCCCGTTATGTGCGGAATAGGAATATCGCACGAGACCTAAAACACCAGAACTTGGAGGAGTTCATCGGACACCTAGCGCAGCGCATGTTCGCCCGCGCTGACGCATCATGCCACGCACTAATAAGAGGAATCGCGCCATTACACGCGCGCCCCCCAGATGACCGCCGGCGACGAGCCCAACCACGTGAGCTCGTGCCGCTGACCCAAGCCACAGATAGGCAAATACTGCCATCCCAAAATGCCGCAGACAGGCCCGACTGACGAAAGCCAAGAAGGCCATGTCCAAATTGAAATTGAAATTAAAAAGCCAAGATGGCAATGATTACCGGTTCACTCGTTAGTGAACCGCGACAAAAAGCAGACAAAAAGCACTCAGTGTGCTGATATGTCCACCGCCACACTCCATAAAATGGAGAGTGTGTGAAGTCCCCCGACGACGATTAAGGGTCATTCGCTATCCAGACGTCACTGAGATCACACCTGAAGAGCTACAGCAAGAAAAAAACATTAAAAAATGGATACCACGCCAGAAGAAGCCGCTCAAGTGATTGCACTACTGGAAACTGGACTACGACAGACTGAAGTTGCTCGGCGTCTGAATATCAGCCGTTTTCGAGTGCGTCGAGTGTTCCAGCGGTTCGAGGAGACTGGTGGCTACATCAGAAGGCATGGATCCGGGAGGCGACGCTGTACTTCCGGTTCAGACGACCGGTACATTGTGACGACTTCCTTGCGGAATCGTTTTTTCAACG
Organism: Epinotia brunnichana; assembly: GCA_963854355.1. Taxonomy (NCBI): domain Eukaryota; kingdom Metazoa; phylum Arthropoda; class Insecta; order Lepidoptera; family Tortricidae; genus Epinotia; species Epinotia brunnichana. Next base: position 18,183,662 of record OY977936.1, on the reverse strand, counting down.
CTGTTGAGCTCCAGCAACAGCTTCGAACAGCTCGCAGAACGTCGGTGAGCGTCTCCACGATCAGACGAAGACTACGGGAGAGGAACTTGATGCCCCCAGTTGACTGCGCAGCACCGGAATGCCAGAAGAGGATTTCGCACTAGCCAATGAGAATTGGACGTTCACCCAATGGAGGAATAGTTTAGATCTCGTTCAAACCAATTTATGTTGAAAGTTTGCATGGTAATGTACATCATATATTTTTTTTAGATTTATCATTCTCTTATTTTAGAAGTTACAGGGGGGGGGGGGGGGGACACACATTTTACCACTTTGGAAGTGTCTCTCGCGCAAACTATTCAGTTTAGAAAAAAATGATGTTAGAAACCTCAATATTGTTTTTGAAGACCTATCCATAAATACCCCACATTTGATGAAAAAAAAATTTTTGAGTTTCAGTTCTTAGTATGGGGAACCCCAAATTTTTTTGTTTTTTTATATTTTTCTGTGAAAATTTTAATGCGGTTTACAGAATACATCTACTTACCAAGTTTCAACAGTATAGCTCTTATAGTTTCGGAAAAAAGTGGCTGTGACATACGGACGGACAGACAGACAGACATGACGAATCTATAAGGGTTCCGTTTTTTGCCATTTGGCTACGGAACCCTAAAAAACGAATAAAGTATTTAGGCGACATAACAGCGTGGCTCCGTTGTGTCGTCAAGTCCGTTGTAGCAATCGGTAGGTTGCCCCGGAACCGCCGAAATACGACACCCTTCGGCCAGAAAATTGAGTATGATATTTTTGGGGGCCTGATTAATCACGCACGAACAATGAACGCCGTTCAAATTATAAATTGACACGTTTCCTATTTATTGCTCTAAGTGTATGTACATTATTCCGACTTTATCCGCCATAACAAAGGAAGAAAAAAACCCTGACACGTTCTAACGTCCCTAGAAATAGAGCCGTGTCAGATATTTATGCACGCTATGTTGTAGTCAGAGAATGCTGGTAACTATACCAAGCGCCAAGCGAGGAAATATTAAACCATAACGCAGTTTACGAAACGAGCCTGTCGTGGAATTGACACATTCATCATCCGCGGCTACCAATCACCGTCACAATTTAATTAAGCCAACGATACTAAATAATGCTTGCCTTAATATAGGATTAGATATTAAACGAAGTACTTATTTATTATTGGTAGTACTATCAAAATACTAGAGCGGAAAGACTGAATTTAATAATATATGTATGTACTAGCTGTTGCCCGCGACTTCGTCCGCATAGAACTTTTTATCGTCTTAGAAAATGATTTCTCTCAATACAAAATTTGAACCCTCTTTTAGGGGATAATTAAAAAAAAAGTTGATGTTCATTTTCTAGTTTGTGAACAAACAGTCTAAAACCAAAGTTAAAAATCTCATACTTTAAAAATGCCTTGAAATACTCAAACTTTGAACCAATTTTAACACTCTTAGGGGATGAATTTGGAAAAACTCTGAAATCAGTTTTGTAGTCTTTTAACGTACAGAATAAGACCGAAGTTAAAAATCTCTTACTCACACTTTAAAATTTTATTGCTCGCCATTTAAAATTTGAACCCCCTTTTAAACCCCCTTAGAGGTTGAATTTTTCTAATCGCTGAAAGAACTTTTTTCGTAAACTTTTAAGTCTCTAGCTCAAAAAAAGTGTTGCCCATACAAAGCTTTCTTAACCCCCATAGGGGTGGAATTTTCTAAAACTCTGAAAGTACTTTATTATTAATTTTAATAAGTAACATTTTGAATAGTTTTAAGTCTAGTAAAAAAAAAAGTTTTTCCCACACAACACTGGCTACCCTTCTTAAGGATCTTAAGGATCCCCTTAGGGATGGAGTTTTCTAAAACGCTGAAATGTATTTTAATAAGTAATCTTTCTACAAAGTTTCAAGTCTCTAACTCAAAAACATAAACTTTCCCTGATAAAAACTTTGCACCCCTTTTTATCCCCCTTAGGGATAGATTTTTTCAAAACGCTGAAAGTCTTTTTTTTTGTATTTTTATAAGTAATCTTTCTACAAAGTTTTAAGTGTCTAGCTCAGAAAAAGTGTTCCCCATACAAACCTTGCACCCTTTTTTAACCCCCTTAGGGAATGATTTTTGTAAAACGCCGAATGTAGTATTTTTCATGTTCTAATAAGTAATTTTTCGTCAAAATTTTAAGTCTCTATTAAAAAAAAAAATGTTTTTCCCATACAAACTTTGCACCCTATTTTACCCCCTTAGGGGTGAAATTTTCCAAAACGCTGAAAGTACTTTCTTTGTATTTAAATAATCTTTCTACAAAGTTTTAGGACTCTAGCTAAAAAAAATAGTTTCCCACATACAAACTTTGCACCCCTATTTTAGCCCCCTATTTTTAGGGGTAGAATTTTCTAAAACGCTGAAAGTACTTAGTTTGTATTCTGATGACTAATCTTTCTACAAAGTTTTAAGTCTCTATTTAAAAAAAAATGTTTCCCCCATACAAACCTTGCACCCCTATTTTACCCCCGTAGGGGTGGAATTTTCCAAAACGCTGAAAGTGTTTCATTTGTATTCTAATAACTAATTTTTCTACAAAGTTTAAGTCTATAGCTCAAAAAAAAAAGGTTCTCCCATACAAACTTTGCACCCCCATTTTACCCCCTTAGGGGTAGAATTTTCAAAAATCCCTTTTTTTCCCTAGCCCACGTTATAAAAGCAACATACTGTGCAAAAATCAACTCTCTAAGATTAGTAGTTTCGGCTGTGCGTTGATGAGTGAGTGAGTGAGTGAGTGAGTGAATAAGTCAGTCAGGACATAGGCATTTATTATGTATAAATAGATAGAAGATAATGAAACTCCCATTCAAATATCTCAAAAAATTATGAAGCTACATCCGTTTTAATGTCGCTTGTTAGAGTGAGAAAACGATGAGGGACTGTGACGTCAATATACTCGAGCGTCATAGTAAAAAACAATCGTTTCATATGAAGGTGCGTTTTGCGGAAAAGGGACAGAACATACCCCCTCTTAAAACTTTGGACTCTTATAACTTAATCATTACCTATATAACCTCTTGCTTTGTTTTTTTCTCCATTTGACTATATTTATTTTAAATTCTTTTTCGAGAAAATACATTATGATTATTTACCATATTTTCGATTCCTGAGCTATAACCACGAACTTCGGAATTCGAAAACATTCGGGTATCTCTATCTCTATCGCACTAACCATGCTCGAGTGACAGGGATGCAAATATATGAACATTGAGTATCGGTTTTCGTGGTAGCGCCGCAGGTACTTTGGCTGAATGCGCCGAGCGCGTGCCATTGTCATTCAAAAAAAACAAATTCGTGTTAATTATATTGTTCAAATTTGTTGATTTTATTTATTGAAATTACGACATAAAACGACATTTGCGCATATAAGTTCTCATATCAGAATCGAATATTTTTTTATGGTTTATATTTTAGCATTTGTCTCGTAAAGGTCTATCGTAGACGGGATTTAAATTATTAATAAGTGAAAGGCAAAGCAATTCCGCCATTTTGACGAAAATTTGACGGTTCTTATAGCTGACAGTTGGAGCAGCGTTTGATTTCAATAAAAATAAATGAAAAATTAAATGAAGTCGTATATTTCGGAAAATTAATTAACTGTCGCAGTCGGATAAAAACTATCCTAAGTTGCAGCTAGAATAATAATGTACCTATATAAAATGTTTCATATTTTTCCGTTCATGGGATGCTGAGAACATTCGAACCGCGCAAAGCTTAGTTTCAAACTGGCTGATTCTTTTTTTAATTTAGAGATTTATTATAAGTGGAGATATGTACCTATAGGAATACAATTCATTTATGCTTGATTAAGGTAACATAAAAGTTGGATAGTTTTTCAGTCCGTCTGTCTGTCTGTCTGTCTGTCTGTCTGTCTCTCTGTCTGTCCGTCTGTCACCAGGCTGTATCTCATCAACAGTGATAGTTAGACAGTTGACATTTACACAGATGATGTATTTCTGTTGCCGCTTTAACAACAAATACTAAAAAACAGAATAAATATTTATTTTTTTCTTTTACACAAATCGACCTAGTCCCAAACTAAGCAAAGCTCGTACTATGGGTACTAGACGACGATAAACATACTTATATAGATAAATCAATACTTAAATACATAGAAAACATCCATGCATGACTTACGAACAAATATTTGTGCTCATCACACAAATAGATGCCCTTACCGGGATTCGAACCCGGGAACCTACGCCTTCGTAGGCAGGGTCACTACCAACTAGGCTACATAGGCTGCTCCCATACAACAAACGTGATTTTTTTGCCGTTTTTATAGATAATGGTACGGAATCCTACGTGCGCGAGTCCGACTCGCACTTGGCCGGCTTTTTTAAATTTTAAGTACCTATAGTACAGGTTTTTATTGCCGTCTGTACTTTTTTCGAGCAGTCAACAACTACTCGTTGAAAGGGTTTCAACAAGCCCAAACACGGCGGTTACCTATGAGGTGCTATGGCCTCCTTCTGTCTGCATCAGACCAGCTCGGTGGAGCCAAAATATTGCGCTGTCACCGAACTTCCAAATACATTAAGTAAGTATGCCAATTTCATCTCAATCGTAAGTGTCTGAAAAATAATTTATGGGTTGCAAAATTTGAAGGACTACTAATACTTCCTACATGAATCCGTACAGTGAATAAAAATCTTGTAATAACTTATGACAAACAATACTTTAATTAGTAGGTACTCGTACCTACTTCACTTTCACTACAGTATACTGTACCTACCAAAGTATAGAATTGCATATATATATCCACCTCACCACATATGTAATTAATGCTTTCTGAGAGCAAATAAATGTACGAGTAGATATAAATAAAATTGTGTTTTATTTTATAACGATCACATAAAGATTAATACGGTTTCAAAAAAATAAGCCCATCGAAGCGATACCAAACAGTGCTTTGCTTTCAATAATTTTAAGCTAGAATGGCATATCACTTTAAAATTTAATTTCAAATACAAATTAATTAGGTACTTTTTGTACTCGACGATTAAAATATGTGTATTAAGATTTCATAGAGAATAATGCAACGTCACTCTTTTCATAGTTGTAGTCCATGTTACTGTCGAAACAATCGAAATAACTACTTTTCGATACGCTCCAGACAACTAAAATAAATTCGACCAATCACGTGGCTGCTTTACTGAACTGTAATGAATTGGACCAATAGAATCGCTTTGATGTCGTACGCTCGTTGATGTCTTTTAAGATATCAACAAGCGTACGAGCGATGAGCTGCACTTCGTTTCAACAGTATCGAGTTTGTTTAATTAGTTCAGTTGACTCGTAGAAAATTAATTTTAATGAACTTGTACAAAAAGTATTGTTCACAATAGTGTTATAATCAAGCTTTTTAATCTTGTACCTTACTTAGGCCACTCAGCAAGCTTCGTGGCCTAAACACGGTACTCGACTAAAAAGCTCTCTATTATAACACGATTGTGAAAAATACTATTTTAGGTCCATGGAAAATCAGTAATCGTTTCGCCGCATTATTTTCGTAATACTACGCGTGAACTGTTAGTAGCTAACTCACTTTAATGAATTAATTAGGTCGAAGTCGAACTATGGAAACTAAATATTTATCCGCCCTTTGACGGTTGACAGCTTTAGGGTGCAGATTTTAGATTATATAACGAGCGAACGACGAACGAAGCACCTCTAGTTTTTACCCGACTGCCGAAAGAGAGGAGGGTTATGTTTTTCAAGCGTATGTATGTATTGTATGTATGTAGGTAAAGTTGCCTGGAAGAGATCGCTCTTCAGCGATACGACCGCCTGTTGTCTACCTCTACGTAACTACTTTGTTTGTGTGAGGTGTGCAATAAATAATATTTGTATTGTAGGTATGTAGGTATGTATGTATGTGTGTATGTCTTATTCTTTGGCACGCCCTGCAGCTTGAACCGTTAGACGGATTTCGACATAATATGAGGTGTCGTTGGATTCCTCTTAATCGTAGGAGTGACGTAGGCTATAATATTTGTAATAATGTAGGTACTTTAATAACAAAGTTTAAACCGATTCAATTCAGTACTTTGCCAAACCACATAGGTACTTACTACTTATGTACCTACATGAAAATTTCCACATTTCCTTTCCAATTCACCACATGAACTGCTTTCCGAGAGCAAATGCGTTGATTATTTTATTACAGATAAAACCCAAGTCGCTATCTGTGGGCTGATAATATTTGAGGAGTTCCGTCGATTCCTCAAGGATCTCAGAATGAACACTTCAATAGTTGCAACTCCAACGGAATCATGTCAGAATCTTTGACGTACTTTACATCTTTGAGGAGTTAGATAAGTCATCTGTCTTCATCATCAGTTCCAGTTCACCGAAATTGCGACTTCTGAGGGTATTCACGAGTTATAATAGCTTTTACCCGCGACTTCGTTCGCGTTGAATACGTACAATCGACAACCCTAGGTATTAACTGACCATTTGTGAACCTTATTTAGCTTGAAAATTGGCGGTGATCCAGTTGACGGGTTATTTTATTAAGGTATTGTGGTTAGAAAAAAAGGAGGGGTAACCTGTATTTGTATAGGCTTACACACGAATATAAAACCTAAATACGAATAAAAATGCAAGAAGCAATCTTTAAGTAATTATGTATTTGAGATACGGTTTAGTCTTTTAAACATAGGTAATGTTTTTGTTAAATTATATTTACTGTGTTCTTCTTTAATCCACTAAAATTAAAGGCAGCGATGATAAAATAAAAAAATGGCTACACTATGTACAAAGCTTACTGTACAAAAGTTGCTGTACAACTGAGGGCAATCACGTAACGTTCCGAACGCGCGTTAGGACAATCCAACTGGCATTTTTCCATATAAAATTTGACATTTAGATCTACCTAACGTTCGTACAATGCGTTACGTGGTCGACCAGCTGGAGCATGTTTTAGCGAAGTCACTTTCACAGAGTTCGAAAAATGCTGTCAGTGTTGTCTTCGGAAGCGTTGATACTCTGTCGCAAAAGTTTTGCTCCGTGAAATAAACTCGTTCACCATTGGGTAGGTGCACCGCTAGGTGGGTGACAGTTGGATGTCGTTCGTGAAGCGGCAAGCCAAAGATTCGCCACGCCGCTTCATTGCTGCTGACGTATCGGCCCACCCTAAATGTTTGCACCTCATCCCTGGGGTCGATATTTAGGTACATCACCAGCTTACCTGACGCTGAAGACCGCCTGATCGTTGCCCTTGTTGATATATTTGCATATGTATTTGATAGCCTGTCTTGAACTACAAAATTTGACATTAATATGGCCATCGAAAATTTTGATCAGAAGCGGAGAATATGGCACAATCCACCGGTTATCCAACATGACGCTTTCTGCACCGCGAATTCTAGTAGTAACAGTGCGTCATCGTCAGGTGCTCTTCGCCGGTACAGTGGATACCCATTTTCACTCGTCTGCGTGTCCTTTAGTAACGCTCGGGGTACTTCTTTGTACACTTCCCATCCTTCATGCACGGAGATGACATATTGAGTGCACCGCATGGCCCGTGGATCATGTTTTTGACGACAGTGTCGTGTAGTTTTTTGTCAACATTGACATCAGGAATTTCCGCACTAATTACGTCATCGATTTGACGCAATATATACAATTTCTCCTTTAGCCACAATAAAAGGTGTAGGGAACCTTCGCTTTTGCCACTCTAATAGTGCCTTCATCGGATGCTGAGCCTCGACTTCAAGACGTCCAGGTAAGCCGGGCGGATATTCAGCGTTTTTAAGGCGTTTTTTTTTCGTCATTGTCGTCTCCAGGAAATATTATTTGAAGAGACGAATATCAGAGTCTACTTTTGATGAAGACGTAAGCCAATAACGGTGCTGAGTCTTTTTTGATTTAAGTTTCCGCGGTATGTTTCACCTCCGCTGAAATAATCTTGAGCCGACAATGACTTTAGAACCGAGCGGTTCAAACGCTCGGAGATTGGCCCAGCCGATACGCAATCTACTCAAACTTTAACATTAATTCTGCAATATCACGGCGACCACGCAAGGATTCGGTTTTGATACAGTCCACTAAGAATCCGTCGCCTTTCGCCATAGTAATACACTTCATTTTCAGCACTGCGATTTTTGACCTTTACTGAACAGGGCGATCAACTTCTGTACTTTAATTAAAAAAAAAACCCATGCAATGAGGTCGTGCCTCTCAGTGGCTATTTGTCCAGGCATTAGTTGATTGGTAATCTCCGGCCATGCCGTGTTGCATGTAAGCGTGATGAACAGATCCGGACGGCCGTAGGTCCGAACGTACGCAAGCGCATCTTGCGTGTACTCGTGGAGGTATCTCGGGCTATTCACGAAGGAGGAGGGCAGTATCACCATTTGCCCCACATCGTTGGCGTTAACTTGCGCGTCATTCCTTACAGCATCTTGTAAGTGAATGTAATTTTCTGCTCGCAACTTGCGTTGGTTTAGTGATATGTACCTAAGGCGTTCGCTTTCAAGCTTAACATACATATCGACTTAAAACTGGTGCAGAAGTTGCTTGCAGCGTAACAACAGATTGAACCCGTTGCTACGCACCATAAGGTTGTATGCATAGAAATCCATGCAGGAAACGTTTTTGTTTGGTACTGGTTGCGTAGTCTGTGGATTCACCTGAATTATTTCAAAATGATACCCTTCCTGGCCTTTCCAGAATATGACTGGATCTGGAGTGCATCTAGGAGCCTGTGAGTGTCGGCGATGCGGCAGAACCGGCCTTCGCGCGCGCGCAGCACGATGTCCCTGCCGGCGGTGGGCTCCGAGCTGGTGACCACGGCCGCCACCTCGCTGGTGGTGGGCGCGTTATAGCGCCGCTCGTGCTGCCCAAGGGACACGCGGTCAGGGTGGTGAAGCTACCTTAAACGTTTCGTCAGGCATGTTCTCCAAAGCGCTTCCAAATTCATGTATTAGCACGTTACTGTACTCCAGAACTCTTTGAATTTTTGTAGTACTGGTCTCTGAACGCCAGTACGATGGAGGACCGTCGATCAAGTTGCGCTTCTTGGAAGTAGGGACCCAATTCTGTGGTTGACTTGCCCCTGGACTGTAAATGAAGGAAAAAAGCCAGGCATTGGAATTACCCTTTCCGCCCCAAAGGATGTCATGTGAAAACATGCATTATACCTTCTGATATTGCTTAAAAAATGCCGATATTCGTCTGTTTCACCAAAAAATTGTTAATTTAATGGTTCCGGTGGAACCTCTTGCTTTGGAAGGACTACCTTTCCCCCTGAACATCGTATTAGTCTGAGAAACTTCTGACATACAGTCTGAACATTATATATTTTGAATGATTAGAAATTGACAGCTGTTAAGATTTACAGCCAGTTCCAACTTACCACACACAGCCTTAAACCTTAACCTCGGGATTTGTAGCTCCTATTATGCGTGGTCGGCGGAGGATGGAGGTTACACTCATATGTAACTCCAATACAATATCGTTCGTTCGTGTAGGTACCTCCGTCTCTATTGCACTTGCGTATTCGAGTGATAGAGAGGGAGATATACAAACTTTGAACTTCGACAAACGTGGTCCCCCTGACATAAATAGGTAGTTCGTTTACACGGTTAGCACTGAGAATTTAACAGCGAGCGAAATAGGCTACCCGTCACTTTCTAATTAGAGCAGTTAAAAAGTGACCTAAGTACTTGTATATCTCCATCTCTACTGCTTTATTTATACTATTCTTATTTTTTATTCTTTATTTTATTTGAGCGACAGAAAAAGATATACGCGAACCTCATTGCCGGTCTTTAAAAAGACTTGAGTGCTGGCAGCTGACATTTCATTTAGAAACATTACATAAGAACAGCGCCTTTTTGAGTCAAAATAACACAAATCGATTATATTCTGCAATGCGATTATATTTCTTAACATAAGAAACGTCTGTTCTAGAATAGCATACATATTTCAATGGATACGCCACTTTGTCTTTGAGATACAAAAACTTCGATATGCCAAAATATACGTCAATGTGCATTATACTTGTAATTATTTCGTTTCAAGCCATTATATTGCTTATTCATAGTAACTTAACACCTACAATGGCGTAAATATCTAAATGAACTTCAAAATCATGAAATTAATATGAAATTAATACCAAAAATTGATATTCGGCGAAAAGTAGTGAAACAAATCGAGATAAAATGTAGCCTATGTGTTAATTCGGGTTATAAACTATCTCTATACCTAGTTTCAGCGATATCCGTTCAGCCGTTTTTGCATGATCGAGTAACAAACATCCAGACATCCAAACATCCAAACATCCAAACTTTCACATTTATAATATTAGTAGGATAGTAGGATAAAACCCAAGTCGCTATCTGTGGGCTGATAATATTTGAGGAGTTCCGTCGATTCCTCAAGGATCTCAGAATGAACACTTCAATAGTTGCAACTCCAACGGAATCATGTCAGAATCTTTGACGTACTTTACATCTTTGAGGAGTTAGATAAGTCATCTGTCTTCATCATCAGTTCCAGTTCACCGAAATTGCGACTTCTGAGGGTATTCACGAGTTATAATAGAAAATCATCAGATCCTGACTTAGTGATAATGGGACCACCTCAGGAGTATAGGTAGGTACTCACTCTTTCGAAAAAAAGAATTTTGGAAATAGGTCCACAATTGACGGAAAAATCGGCTTACATACAAAAAAGAAAAATATATATACAGGATGTTTCCTGTAACAGCGCTGTAGGTGTCTGACTGACACCTCAGCATAATGCTGAGCCAGTGTCCGGTTCACTGCCGCAGAGACACACTTGTTACATGTTTTTTTACTGTTATTTTTATTTATTTTTGCTTAATATATGTGTCCTGTGTGTTAGTGAATAAATGTATCTTTCTTTCTTTCTAACAGGAGCAATAATTAAAACGAAGATTCCTTAGATAATTAGTATACCCATAATAATTACTTAATTTTCCAAAGTTCTTAAATTTAGAGAAAATAACAATTAAGGTTAAATTTAACAATCAATGGATGCCGACTATCGCGATATTATCGCTCAACGGTGGTTTAGTGTCGTGGTACCGGGGATGCTACTTCAGAAATAATCTTTTTGTACTCGACGATTAAAATATGTGTATTAAGATTTCATAGAGAATACTGCAACGTCACTCTTTTCATAGTTGTAGTCCATGTTACTGTCAAAACCATCGAAATAACTACTTTTCGATACGCTCCAGACAACTAAAATAAATTCGACCAATCACGTGGCTGCTTTACTGAACTGTAATGAATTGGACCAATAGAATCGATTTGATGTCGTACGCTCGTTGATGTCTTTTAAGATATCAACAAGTGTACGAGCGATGAGCTGCACTTCGTTTCAACAGTATCGAGTTTGTTTAATTAGTTCAGTTGACTCGTAGAAAATTAATTTTAATGAACTCGTACAAAAAGTATTGTTCACAATAGTGTTATAATCAAGCTTTTTAATCTCGTACCTTACTTAGGCCACTCAGCAAGCTTCGTGGCCTAAACACGGTACTCGACTAAAAAGCTCTCTATTATAACACGATTGTGAAAAATACTATTTCATCACACTTGCTCATAAATGGTGTTATTCCTTGCCTGTATACAGAAAGACAATGGCCTAAATTGTTCCCGCGGGAAATAATGGCCCATGGGAAGTAATGAGCTTGTGTGTGATCTGATTGGTTAAGTACATCTTGACGGCCGCTAGCGACAAGAATTCTGCTCTGTGATTGGTTGGAAATATAATCAAGCAGGCTCTGTGATTGGTTGAAATATTGAAGCTCCGCCCTCCACTCGCACTGATCTAGAAGTGAAGTTGTCAATTTCGTCAACATTTGATTGATGCGCTTGTATAAAACATAGGTTTTTCTGTCTTTTGTGGTTATTTATTTCCTCGCAAATGTGATGAAAAACATTGTGTATAACACGGGCGTAAGAATATTGCAAACTCGAGTCATCAAAAGCCCTCCGCCTCACGGCGTCGGGCTCCTGATAGACTCTCGTTTGCAATATTCCTCATACGCCCCTTGTTAAACAATGTACTATAAAACAATCGATAGTGAATTATTGGTTGCCCATAGTGTCGGGTGTACATTGCTGGTTCGATTAATTGTGTAAGAAAATAACAGTTTTATTTTTTTCATTTTAATTAATTAAAACCACTTGGACTTAATAACTGATTACGTAAGGGGTCTATATTTTAATTTACAGTAACAGGAAACAACCTGTATAATATATATATACTACAAAACTTATTTCAGCGTTTTTTTTTAATTTATCGCCTAAGAAGGTTAAAAGGGGATTCGAACTTTATGTAGAGAGCAAGACATTTTTAGGGTTCCGTAGTCGACTAGGAACCCTTATAGTTTCGCTTTGTCTGTCCGTCCGTCCGCGGATAATCTCAGTAACCGTTAGCACTATACTTCGTTTTTTTTAGCATTAGAGAGACCTTTGCAGAACGAGATATAAGGTTTTTTATCGGGCACACTCTGCGGATCGAACGGTGAAACCGAGTTAATAAATATCACGTATTTATTATCATGTTTTAGTAATACATACATTACTCAGTGTTGTGAACAGATAAGAAACATAATATTAGTTAATTTATATTCTAAGATGAAAAGATAAGAATTTTTATTAAATTGCGTTTGCAATTTTTCATGGAAAGGCCATTAAAAAACCTAAAGAGGCAGAGTTCTCACACAATGGTCTATTTTTAAACGTCACTGTCACTATATGTGTATTTCACTCATGTGGGTTTTTCATTCGAGTTCATATTGTTGTCGGTTGAGTCGGTTGTGATTTATATTGCTGTTAGCTTACTTAAAGATTGTTGTTATCGTTTTTGTTGAATTTCGTTATTAGTTGTTGATCTATTTAGATATTTTGTCTGTTGGTGCACATTTACAATGTATGAAGCCGAGGCTGGCCCGAGTGGGCTACAGAAGTCGAAGCCGGTTCCGGCTAATGTTTTTTCATATCCAAAGAAGAAAAGGCAAAAGCAGAATGCCAGTGAAAAGCGGATGGTGGTGAATATTTACAAATGAGTGTCAGAAATGTGCCATAGAAAGGAGTATCCCACTAAATCAGACCGTGTGAAAAAGACTGCCGAGACTGCTGGCATATCGTTGGCTTCGGTATACAACATTTTAAAAGAAAATATATGCGTTCAGCTATCGGTAAATATCAAATGATTTGTACTCGTATGTAGGTACATAAGTTCCGAGAAATTCAGTGGTATCGATCGAAATCGAAGAAGGAAGGTTTACGACCACTGCTTCTGTGTTTACCCGTTTGACAGATAATTCTTATCTTAAAAAAAACAAAGTATAGAAAGCTGAAATTTGGTACTAATATATTGTATATCAATCACGCCGACAAAGTGGTAAAATAAAAAGTGATTTTTTTATTTATATTAGGGTATTTAAAAATGAATAGGGGTTCGCTAAAATATTTTTTTGATCATGTAACTTTCGGAGATAATCGCTCCAGAAGTAAAAAAAAATGTGTCCCCCCCCTCTAACTTTTGAACCATAAGTTTTAAAAATATGAAAAAAATCTCAAAACTAGAACTTTATAAAAACTTTCTAGGACGAAAAACTACGGAACCCTACACTGAGCGTGGCCCGACACGCTCTTGGCCGGTTTTAAAGTAAGAAATTTGTAACTACGGTTTCAGACTTATACTATGAGGGTTCAAAGAGGGTTCTAAGTTTGTATAGAGAGCAAGACATTTTGAAGGTAAGATATTTGTAACTTCGGTTTAAGACTGTTTACTAAAAGACTACAAAACTAATTTCAATGTTTTTTTTTTAATTCATTCTTTAAGTTTTTCGCGACCGAAACAGCAATTTACTTACTTCATTTTCCATGCAACGGTTAGTACAAATTGCACGGTGTGACGTCATACTTTAAAGCCAATCAGTATGAAGCGTTTCGGCTGCTGTCAGCGAGGTCCGTCTTTAACTCGATTTTTTGGGTATTAATGTCCTTTAAATGAAGTTGCTTCCATACAAACATTTGTTCATCTACAAAAACTGGTTCGAATGGCATCGTAAACTTTAAGGACACAAGCCCATTCCGGAATTCCGGAACTGGTTCCGGAATTGGCATTTACCTTTTTGTAATTCAATTTAAGTATGAATTAATTTACGAAAACATGCCATAATAGTTTTATAGCCAATACTTATTAATTTCAAATAGGGTAGAATAATGTTTTATTAAAAAAATAAGTACTGAGGTATGTAAATTTATTGTTTGGTTGAGCGGATTTCGTTATACGGACTAATTATGAATCATAATCTTTACGCTTTATTCGGCCGCAGATAGGTACTACTTTTTAGTCTTTTTACTGCTGAGAGCGTCACGGGTGCCCTGAGGTGACTAACATAGGTAGACATTAAACAATTTTGGTGGCAAACGTGGTGCCACACCACACGCACCCCTCCGACCAGGGATCAGAACCGGTTAATTGCAAAAACCTCGGTTTACCACAAATCTCGAACTATTTTATACTTCATATGTAGAACTCAGTTGTGTTTTGAGGTAACGAGTGCGTATTATTAGATTGCCCAATTAGAAATGAAATTATTAACAAAAGAACGAAAAAATAACGTTTTCGTTCCCATACAAACAATACCGGTTTCCGATCCCTGCCTCCGACATGGTTATATCGTATGTCCGCTGGTGCTTTCAGCGTCGAGTACTGCGCGCCACTTGGCTTCAAAATCGTTCACGCGTGTGATCACAGTTTGCCTTCATTCTGATCGGCCATCAGCTAATGCCTCCCAGGTGGATGGATCTAAGTTGGCCCTTTTCATGTGACGTTTCAACACATCTTTGTACCGCAAATACTGACCATCTTGTCTTCTCTTGTCATTCTGCAGTTCGCAGTGAATGATGCGCTCCGTTACCCTGGTATCAAACGCAGGAGTCATGTCTATGACTACGCCAACGCATATTTCGCCTCTATATGTACCAGTGACATTAACTTGCCTGAGAATTTCCGTGTTCCTGACACGGTCAAACCAGTGAATCCCCATAAAGTCACGGAGGCATCTAAAATGGAAACTATCTAATGTTTAATATTTGCGATAGAGGCACCACTTTTCGGAGGAATATAAAAGATTTGGCAGAAAAGAATGTCTACATATATAATTTACTATTTTAAATCACGTTTGTGTTAACTTTGAGACGATAATCACAGTCAGATCAGAAACTAAAGTAAGATATTTAACTTAAAAAAAGCGCAAACAATATTATCTAAATACTTTCACACCACTAAAGTTCAGCCTTCCCAGCTTGACCCCACACTTGTATATATGGGTGTCCGGTAAATAATGGACAACCTTCTAACCACGAATAGGGCACTTTAGACTGGTCCAGAAAATCGACTTTGAGGTGTTGTAAAAGTCCCCTGGTTTTTGAGATATTCGCACTTTTCGAACATTTATAGCAACATCTTTATTTGTAAAGATGTAAATGGCATGTGTTATACCATTTTAGAATCAGTATTAGATCAACTATTTTTCAGGAAGTAAGTCACAAGCAATCATGGTCTAATAAGCTCACGCTTATGCTCAGTGAGAGGGAGAGAAAACCACGAGCCTACGTTGCCTTAAAAAGCCTAAAGGAAAAATAACGTTATAAACGATAGCGCTATGCGAAAATAGCGCTATGTAAAGGCCTGGCAGGGGCGCATATCGAGATCCTTCGCCGACTGTATTTACGTATACCTCTTCAGACAGTATAGTAGTAATGACGCGTATGATACCTTTATGGCCACTTCGATAAGCGCTTGATTATCTCCGCATTTGCGGTCAATGTTCGATAAGGCTGCAAAACAGCAATGTCAATATCTGATTACACGACAGCGAATAATCCTTGCAAACTAGTATGTGCTAACGGTCACTAGAAATTTTAACCTAGAATAGCTGGACAAGAATAGATTTTTGAATGACGAGGCAGCTGATACGAGGTTGGAAAAGTTATCGTTTAATAACAATGGGTTTTGCACTATGAAGATTGAAGGTAAAGAGGCTCTCAAGATGAGTACCTGGGCCTAAATACTAACTTGTAGGTTGTATGAAATAATTGAGATTCCTTTATCAACTACCAGCGCAAAAAAAACTGATTTAAATCTGCATCTTGTCTTGTATAATGCTATTAACTGTTATGTGCCTTTACTCAGCAAGTTACTTAAATATAATGTGGAAATGTAGCTTAGCAGAGGTGGCAATGCAGTAACATCTACAAGTGAAGCTGCTGACTGCTTTTTCCCAATTATTATAAAAACCGGCCAAGTGCGAGTCGTACTCGCGCACGAAGGGTTCCGTACCATTATCTATAAAAAAACTATTTTATTCTGTGTATTTGTTGTTATAGCGGCAACAGAAATACATCATCTGTGAAAATTTCAGCTGGAACTATCACGGTATCAGTGAGATACAGCCTGGTGATAGACAGACGGACGGACGGACGGACAGCGGAGTCTTAGTAATAGGGTCCCGTTTTACTCTTTGAGTACGGAACCCTAAAAAAGCCCAAAGCCTAAGTATGGGCCTGGCCACATTTCTGCGGTGCGGCTCCGCAACGCAAAATTTTGCGGTTCGCGCGCCGTAGAAAGTAAACCCGAGTTTAGTACCGAGAAACAAGGTATTAGCGGCGCGCGTGCCGCAAACATTTCACCGCAGACATGACATGTGGCCAGGGGTTCTCCATTTAAGAAAAAAAAACATTAGGTTTAGTGAAACATTAGGTCTAATGAAACATTAGGGCTAAAGTTGTTAGGTATGGTCGCACCACACTTGGGGGTTCGTGTTCGCGTTGCGTCTTTGCCTCTTTTTCATTTGCCGTAGGAAGGAAAAAGATGCAACACGAATATTTGCGCAAACACCGCCAAGTGAAGTGCGACCATTAGACCTAACAACTTTAGCCCTAATGTTTCATTAGACCTAATGTTCCACTAAACCTAATGTTTTTTTTTCTTAAATAGTAAACTTTACAAGATTAATGCAAAACAAACCTAACCTAACCCAATGATTTCTATTTGATGAAATTCAAAGAAAACCCAAACTCACTGTTTAGAAGAAAAATGCATTAGGTCTAGTGAAACATTAGGGCTAAAGTAGTTAGGTCTAACAAGGGAGACCCGTGGCCAGGCCCTATGTTGACTCACAAGTTTATGAGGAATCCAACGGCAAACATTTTTAACCGACTTCAAAAAAAAGGAGGAGGTTCTCAACTCGGTTATATTTTTTTTTTATTTTTTTTTAATGTTTGTTACCTCAGAACTCCGTAATTTATGAACCGATTGGTACCATTCTTTTTTTATTTGAAAGTATATGCTTCCAGGTTTGTCCCATTGTTTTCAAAACTCCAGTTGAATGATGGGAACCATGAGGAATTGAGGGAACTCCTCAAATATATAAGGCACGCGTGTATAGTCATTTCGGTGTTTTTTTTTATAACTCGTGTATTTATATCCGGAAATCATAAATTTGGTGAAGTGGAAGTGATGATGAAGACCACAGATGGCTTGCGGAACTTGTCAATGATGTACTTCAAACTATCTATAAAAGTACGTCACCGATTCTGATATCATTCCGTTGAAATAGCAAACAAAGAAGTGCCAAAGGTGATTCTGAGATCCTTAAGCAATTGACGGAAGTCCTCAAATATTATCGGCCCACATACAGCGATTTGTTTTTTTTTCTCTAATAATCAACGTATTTGCTCTCGGAACGTATTTGCTTTTCATGTGGTAAATTGGAAAATAAATGTGGAAATGTTCATGTGGCTTGGCGGAGTACTGAATTGAAGTCGGTTAAAACTTTGTTTATAAAGTAAATTATTTACATTATAAATGTAAAAACCATCAAGCCGTTTGGACTGTAGCCCTTGAAATATAATACATACCTAACCCTCCTTCTGAGGCAGTCGGGTAAAACTAGGACACAAAAGTCTTCATAAAATTGGAATAATTTATGTTCATTGAACTATCGCCGAAGTCAAAACAAACGTTTCCTCCAAACGGAACGCAGATGATACAGGAAAAAGTTCATAAAAATTAAACTGGCTTAAATTAGGCCACATAAATCAGATCACTATATACGTCTACTGCGTCTTACATCTGTCCTTGTCGGCTTCAGTGAAGGAGAGAGAGATGCGAGATTTGTGGATCAGATCGAAATTGATACCGATAGTGAGTAAGGTAGTTTGATTTGTATCGGTGAACGAATTCGGAATAACCCTTTCGGTTTCCGAGTAAACAGATTTGGCATGGAGAATTGATACAAAAAGTAGGTGCAGAAGTAGGTAGGTACTTTAGTTCTGTAACAAGTACTTATTATTATTACTACTAAACCTAAATAAGTGTATTTGTTTATTTGTAAATAGGTTTTCCAAAAGGGTTTCTTTCGATTCTGATGATCTGGGGTTTTTGCAGTAAGTAAGTACCTATATAGTCCTAGCTAGGTCTAATTTTCGGGAAAATAAATTAGTTATTTGTTATACAAGGGTGCAAAGTTGTATTTTAACCGCGAGTGTGGAATTGAAACACGAGCAAGCGAAAGGATTCTATAGTTGAACGACGAGCGAAGCAAGTGGTCCTAAAATAGAATCCTGAGCGTAGCGAGTATTTCAACACACGAGAAGTAATAGTTATTTGTGTCACAAGGGAGCAAAATAGTATATTTACGGCGAGGGCGGTGTATTGAATCCTGAACGTAGGATCCTGAGCGTAGTGAGGGATTCAAGTGTTAACGCCCAAGACGAAAATAATTTTGCTCCTGAGTGACACATGTAACTTTTCACACCGACTATGTCTAAAGAAACAATGTGGGATTATGTCTAAAAAGACAACAATAACAAACGAAACAAAAAAGAACAATCAAAACCAAAACAAACAAAAAAAAATATCAACAAAAACAACAAAAAAAACAATACAAAAAAACAAAAACAAACGAAAAAAACAAACGAAACAAAAGAAACAAAAAAACAAAAAAAAATGAAAAAAAAAACAACAAAAACAAAAAAACCAAATCAAAAAAAAACAACAAAAAAAGAACAAACAAAACAAAAACAACAAAAAAAAACTGTAACAAACAAACAAATAAAACAACAAAAACAAACAAGACAAAAAAGAACAAACAAAAAAAACCTGAAACAAACAAACAAAGACAAACAAAACAACAACAAAAAACAAAAAAAGAACAAAAAAAACAAACAAGCATACAAATAAAAAAGAGCAAACAAAATAAACACAAAAAAACAAAACAAAAATACTTATTTTTATATATATATTTATGTATAGGTACGTTTGTCGATTACGATGAAATTACAATCGATTATTTTATCAAGATTCTATTGGCACATTGCGTAAATACTACAAGCCAATGAATATATAAAAAAAGTAGCTTAAACAGAAATGTAGCATTTTGCTCCCTCTCGTCGGGGACCAAAACTTACTTTTCTGAATGACAGGTGTGAAAAACAACTTTTCAAACCACATGCTCGACAATGCCGAATTATAGGTCATGTAAACCCTACCGAAAGCAAGACATTAAATCCCTTGGTATTAGCCGGGTTATAATGTTGTACTGAATTTCATTGTAACCCGCTGGTTAATAATATGATTTCACTTTTCATAATTCTTATTACTATATGCATAAAGTTTAATTTTGCTAAACACAATTTGTCCTAGGCCATGGCCTACTTGATTTGACAAAATAAATGAAGTTTGCCTCCGTGTGAACCCCGGTCCGGAGGAGCGCGGTGCTCGAAATTCGAATTTCGAATCTAGGACCACGGCTTGTGCTTTCGAATTTGGAACGCCGCGCCGCGCGCCTTCATTTGTTCACGCGTGACGAACAAATCGAGTTCTTGTAGGTGCCTATAGAAGATTTAATTTCAAAAATAATATTGAAAATGTCGAGTGATGAAAGTGTTTTGACTCCTGAGTTTATCAAATTAGATGCCATAGGCATTGTCAACAATCTGCTGCCAGAGAAGTCAAAGGAAAAATACCTAAAAGCCTACAACGATTTTGACAAATGGAAAGCTATGTGTCTAATGTTACTATGTACTTTTAATTTGCTAAATAAACATTATTTATCTACTGAGCCTGTTTTTTTGTCTCGCATAAGGTGTGAAAAGTAGAGTATACACCTCGGGGATAAGACTGTTTTAGTCTTGGGCGGTTGAACCCCTCACTGCACTCAGGACTCAGTCTTAATTCCCTCGCTTCGCTCAGGAATTAACTTATAACTCCCTCGCTACGCTCAGGAGTTAAATTATGAGTCCTTCGTTACGTTCGGGATTCAATTCGCTCCCGTGACATAAAACAGTGCTTTATCCCCTTGGTGTATAATCTACTATTATTTAATTATTTCTTAAAGTTCACGTTAGGTATTACAATGTGATCTTCTTATGATTATTACAAATAGGTATATAAAAACTAGTCAAATAAACCACCCCTGTACCCTGAGAACTTTACGGTTTCGCTCTATGAAAACACAACAATATATCGATATCAGCCATATTTTTACACCAAAAAATAGGTTGAGTGATTTGACTAAATATTCATTAATAATCCACCTTAATACCGATACGGTAAAAAATAATGAAAAGTAATCTTCATAAATTCCGTAAAAATCAGGCGAAAATGGTATAAACTTTCTTTACTTTATAATTGACTACGTCTATATACGATCTCTGAGATACGCGCATAATCCACTTATTTTTGTTAATGAATAAACCTTTCTATAGGCCAGATGAAATTCAATATTATCTCAAGGTCGTAAAGCTGTCGTTCAGGTCGTCAAGGTCGTGAAGGTCGTACTCTAATCTAATGTTATGACTTATGAGTAGGTACTTATGACAGTACGAGTATGTAATCTCCAAAACGAATAAGTATCTAATCTGCCCTACTGCGAGTTTACCTACGAAAAACGAATACCTAGGTACACCCTTCTTCTTTTTTGAAGTCGGTTATAAACAATGTTAATGTTAGGGCGACGCAACCGCCCTTAGTGGATCGTTAGTGCCGCGCGAGTCGATGTAACAAATTCCAGCAGTTCCAGACTAGCAGTAGCAACTATAGGGGGAAGCGGGGCAGCTTGGTACACCTTTTTTTCGCATCCCGTTTTACCAACCAAGTGAACTGAAATCTGTTAATTTGTGTACCTGATGAATAGCGTAACTATCAAGGTATACAATTCTATCAATTTTTTGACTATGTTATACATATTAACTGAGACATATGGATTTAAAGAAAAAATGGGATTTTTCCAATTCTGCCCCACATGCAGGGTACTTTGATACACCGCATGGGGCACCTTGGTACATCGTTTGGGGGCACTTTGATACGAATATCAAAGTACCCCCTTTGTGTCTCAAAGTGCCCCCAGTCTTACATACTGAAAAATGGTCTATGAATGTGTGTATAATGAAACACAAAATAAATTAAAAAACAACTTTTATTGAATAAAAGTAACAAAAACTTTTTCTTTATCTATATATTTAATCAGTCAACAATGGTTACATATGTTTTAACAGAAATATTAGCTTTGGCGTAATATAAACATTGTTTTCCCCCTTAACTTATTATGGCAGTTCTAGTTTTAAAAACAGAAAAATATTCTTATATATGACAACTAATCAGTCATTAGAGATTACTCTCACATTAATGATACACAAAAACTTTGACGACGAAAAGGTACGTTTATCTGAAAACTTAGTCATATTTAGCGTACGTGTCTATAGAATCATCTTTGTTTAACCCTTAATTATGGTACTTCTAGTTTTAAAAACAGAAATATATTCTTACATATGATACCTAATCAGTCAATAGA
Organism: Epinotia brunnichana; assembly: GCA_963854355.1. NCBI lineage: Eukaryota > Metazoa > Arthropoda > Insecta > Lepidoptera > Tortricidae > Epinotia > Epinotia brunnichana. The sequence continues at coordinate 18,161,756 of OY977936.1, read as the reverse complement.
GATCACTCATTCATTAATGTAACCTATAACACTTATTTCTTAGGTCTTTTATCTCTAATCAGTCAATAACTTTGTACTTATGTATTGATCGGTTGAATACGTTTGACTTAGGTGGGTATAAAATAAACATTGTTTTCCCCCTTAACTTATTATGGCAGTTCTAGTTTTAAAAACAGAAAAATATTCTTATATATGACAACTAATCAGTCATTAGAGATTACTCTCACATTAATGATACACAAAAACTTTGACGACGAAAAGGTACGTTTATCTGAAAACTTAGTCATATTTAGCGTACGTGTCTATAGAATCATCTTTGTTTAACCCTTAATTATGGTACTTCTAGTTTTAAAAACAGAAATATATTCTTACATATGATACCTAATCAGTCAATAGAGATCACTCATTCATTAATGTAACCTATAACACTTATTTCTTAGGTCTTTTATCTCTAATCAGTCAATAACTTTGTACTTATGTATTGATCGGTTGAATACGTTTGACTTAGGTGGTTATAAAATAAACATTGTTTTTCCCCTTAACTTATTATAGCAGTTCTAGTTTTGAAAACAGAAACATATTCTTATATATGACAACTAATCAGTCATTAGAAATTACTCTCACATTAATGTTACACAAAAACTTTGACGACGAAAAAGTATGTTTATCTGAAAACTTAGTCATACTTGCAATTTGAATAGTAATAATAGTCGATCTAGTTAACAGAAAAATATACTCATTGAACATTATATTGGCTCATATTAACCGAAAATTTATAAAGTTCTGACGTACGCGATGTTCCCTTTGTGAAATTGGGCTTTGGTAACAGCAAAACAACGTCACTAAAATCAACAGTTGCCTTGTCTTCCACAGTGGGAAACACAAAAACCCAGGAACTGGGTTTTTTCCTCAAATAGGAAACTTGGTATTCAGTCAGACTATATTTTTCTGTAACTTTTGCTACGTAGTAAACTACAGTCCTTTTCTTTGGGAATTTTACCAGCAGGAAGTCAAATACTTTAATATTTTCCGGATCCAGTACATTTAAATGTACGTCGTCACCACTGTCATCATGTTCGGAAGCAACGTCCATAGTTTCATCATCGCTTAATTTAATAGACGTGTGACTAGAGTCAGAGTCAGGTTCAGGTAACGAGCAACGGCGACGCTTTTTGGCAACTTTTGAAGTTTCAGTCAAACCCAGTAATTTTCTTGCAGTTTTTACTTCTTTGGCTTTTTGTCTGATAAGCTTAAGCTGTTGTTTTTTTTCTTTTTCTTCGTGTAATTCTTGCAGTCGATCCTTTTCAGGTGTGTCGGTAAAAACCCGAGATTTCCCCTTTTCTCTTCCTTTCCTTATCGATGTGCCATCTTGTTGAGTAGTACTCTTTTTTGGATACGGCCTGACAACCTCGGGTGACATGACTGTGGAAGATGTTGATGGCAGCACATCAATAGGGGGATTGCTTGTGCCAAGTGGATCAGTGTTTCTAGGTGAGACTTCATTTTCTTCAACTTGAACGCCGTCGTTCAAATTAACAAAAGTCGGTTCTTGTGCATCCGGACTACAAGCAGTAACAGATGCTAGCTCTTTGGAGGTCGAACTATATATTTCTATGGGTGCAAAATCGTCATCGTTGAAGGCCTGTCTATTGAACGGCCATATGCCTGGTTTAGAAAATCCACTCGAGATATTTCTTGGAGTAAATGCCTCCATGAAAGCAGTTTTCGTGAGTTCAGCAATATTATATATGGTCATTGTTTTTCCTATATTGCGAGTATGCCAGTCATTGAAAGCCACTTTCAATTTCCCTTTGAAAGGCCCAAAGATGGAAACGTCCAGCGGTTGTAGTTTGTGCGATGTATGAGGTGGCAAAGACAAGTAGACAATACCGTGGCTGCGACAATAATCAACAGCTTGAATGGATATGTGCGATTCGTGGTTGTCACATATGATAAGAATCGGGTTTTCCACTGTGCTGGAAGTATGGCGCTGAATGTGTTTAAGCACTTCTATATGTAATTCAGTAGTCATCCAGCCACTCCTATTTGCTAGACCGAGACTTCCTTCTGGGGCTCCATTTAAGAAGTGATCTTTATAGTGCACTCTTGGGAATACAAATACTGGAGGGAGACCTGTGCCAATTGCAGTAACAATGCCGCAGAATGTTACTAATTCTCCTCTTTCAGCAGATACTACCTGTCCCACTTGTCTTTGAGTTTTGTCTGCTATAACTTTTGGTGTAGGCAGCACAGTAGATATGCCAGTTTCATCTAAATTGAGTATGCGATCAGCAGTGAACTTGTGCTTTGTTAAGACGCGTTCGTAATTATCAAAGAATTCGTTTACTGCAGTCTTATTAAACGCAAAGTTTCTGGCTGCACTCGTATTCTCTGGTTTCCTTAGACTGATACAGTCGTTTCTTTTTCTGAATCCCATCACCCAATCTTTACCTGCACAACCATTAACTTTCCAGGACTCGGGGTATTTACACTTCAGATACTCAGCGTACTCATAAGCCAAAACCATCGTCTGTTTCATTGTCAACCCATAGTGCATTTTACTACAGTTAATCAAGTATTCGGCAAGTTTTTTCTCTTGATCATTGGTGAATACCTGGGCGACTGTATACTTTGATGAGAATTTTTCACCAGTGTCTTGTAAGACTGCTGGATTTTCTGCATCACATTTAAATTTGGCTACACGGTGTTGTAGAGTTGAGACACGTATGTTGTATTTGGATGCTGCGGCTCTCAGAGATAATGTTTTGGCCACAACTTCAGATATAGCGGTTTTAACATCCTCCTCGTTGATTTTATTTCGTTCGGTGGTCGGTTTATACGTTCGAACCATTTTCTAGAAAAAAAGAAATAAGTCATAAATATTTTCGGCCGTAAAAACTAGCGGGGCAGATTGGTACACTTATGGGGTACTTTGATACGTACAAAACTGCCCCATACTGTTTTGTACCAAAGTACCCCATACGCTTCTTAAAAAAATAAAAAAATATACAAAATAAACGGTTAAGTATTACTTCGAAATGACAATTTATCTGAATAACTGAATATAGTTACTTACCGTTTATCATATTATGCATCCAATAAAGCACAAAATGTGGCACTACAACTCCGACAAACACGCGGTAAATTTTTAGTAAGCGGTCGTTGAAACACGTTGTGACTCGCTGGCCGGTAATGGCTGACTGCCGGGCTGCGCCGTCGCAGGCGCGCTACTCAAACGTACAAGGTCATGCGTCAGTGTCGCCGCCGGTGAATTTAAGTTACTCAGTGAGGAAATAATGTAGGTGTTTGAATGTGCCCCTTGTGTATAAGTGCCCCGCTTCCCCCTACAGAGTGTTTTTTTTTAATGGGACAGTATGGGGAAATCCGAATCTAAAGGAGATAGAGGAAAAGTGTCCAAGGAGACATTAGGTGTTTTATTATGTAAACAAATTTGGCTCATTAAAATTTTTGGTCAAGCGTGAGTTGTTCTTAAAAAATTATAAAGTTGGTAAATTTTTTTTTTGACGCGGGTCGGCTCTGTTTCATGTAAGGATTATTTCATTGTATCGAAAGAAGAAAATCTGAACAGCAGAAGTTGGTCAAATTTAATGAAAACTAATCTTCATACAGTTGGTTTATTACTTGAGTAAATGTTCGATGTGGCCGCTGTCTTGTCTTAATGCAGGTACGAGCACGCTTCAAGACACTTCTAGTTGCATTTAACAGAGACTTATGGTGAATTGTGTTTAAAGTGTTGTAAACAGCATCTTTTAATTCTTGTACGGAGTTGTATCGGGATTCATAAATTCGACCCTTAAGGACTATGGAATAAAGTATCAATTGATACTTGATCTATTGATACTTTATTCCATAATAGGAGTTGAACTGAAATTGTATTGACGCGCTTGCTCTGCACGTATAATATAATTGACTTTCAAAGTTTTAACCGACTTCAAATAGCTTCAAGTTTGCCTATAAAATTTGAAGAGTTCCCTCGATTATACCAGTGCGAATAAAATGGTGTGCGCCACCTTACCCACAATAGGTACATACTTAGACGAAGAAGTATACACGGTATGAACGGGGACAACACTCATCTGGCATCCGTCACTTTTGGCTCCTTTTCATGATTGACCATGATTGGCAGCTATTGGCATGTAAGTAGGTATTGATTGTCAGCAGAACAAGATCAACGTCGATGTAATTGATTGAACTCATATTGCATGTAATTGACAGATGATAACAATCGAATTCTCTAATGGCGGGGTTATTCTGGCATACATAATCTGTCAAGTGTATTGAGAATTGGCTAAAAATCGACCGTAAGTATATAGCGTGTGTTCGTTTGTTCACTTCACCATACGTCGAACCTATATCGTAATCTTAATTATTTCTATTCGTTACGAGTCTTGGGAACGTCAGTTTGTTTATATTAAAAATATTTAGATAATGAACCCAAAAAACAGATTGGCAATATCATAAAGTATCATTAAGTTGTAACCGTTGTACCAAAGTCGTCACGGAGCGGAAGTTATAATCGAATGCCGATCAATAATTCAGTGACAAAACCGTTGTACCAGTTCATGTGCAGTTCACGCATTATCGTGATTGGGTTCGACTTCGACCCACTTAGTATTTGGATTTTATGAAGAAACATCTCCACTTATAATAAATCTCTAAATTAAAAAAAGAATCAGCCAGTTTGAAACTAAGCTTTGCGCGGTTCGAATGTTCTCAGCATCCCATGAACGGAAAAATATGAAACATTTTATATAGGTACATTATTATTCTAGCTGCAACTTAGGATAGTTTTTATCCGACTGCGACAGTTAATTAATTTTCCGAAATATACGACTTCATTTAATTTTTCATTTATTTTTATTGAAATCAAACGCTGCTCCAACTGTCAGCTATAAGAACCGTCAAAATTTCGTCAAAATGGCGGAATTGCTTTGCCTTTCACTTATTAATAATTTAAATCCCGTCTACGATAGACCTTTACGAGACAAATGCTAAAATATAAACCATAAAAAAATATTCGATTCTGATATGAGAACTTATATGCGCAAATGTCGTTTTATGTCGTAATTTCAATAAATGAAATCAACAAATTTGAACAATATAATTAACACGAATTTGTTTTTTTTGAATGACAATGGCACGCGCTCGGCGCATTCAGCCAAAGTACCTGCGGCGCTACCACGAAAACCGATACTCAATGTTCATATATTTGCATCCCTGTCACTCGAGTATGGTTAGTGCGATAGAGATAGAGATACCCGAATATTTTCGAATTCCGAAGTTCGTGGTTATAGCTCAGGAATCGAAAATATGGTAAATAATCATAATGTATTTTCTCGAAAAAGAATTTAAAATAAATATAGTCAAATGGAGAAAAAAACAAAGCAAGAGGTTATATAGGTAATGATTAAGTTATAAGAGTCCAAAGTTTTAAGAGGGGGTATGTTCTGTCCCTTTTCCGCAAAACGCACCTTCATATGAAACGATTGTTTTTTACTATGACGCTCGAGTATATTGACGTCACAGTCCCTCATCGTTTTCTCACTCTAACAAGCGACATTAAAACGGATGTAGCTTCATAATTTTTTGAGATATTTGAATGGGAGTTTCATTATCTTCTATTTATTTATACATAATAAATGCCTATGTCCTGACTGACTTATTCACTCACTCACTCACTCACTCACTCATCAACGCACAGCCGAAACTACTAATCTTAGAGAGTTGATTTTTGCACAGTATGTTGCTTTTATAACGTGGGCTAGGGATAAAAAGGGATTTTTGAAAATTCTACCACTAAGGGGGTAAAATGGGGGTGCAAAGTTTGTATGGGAGAACCTTTTTTTTTTGAGCTATAGACTTAAACTATGTAGAAAAATTAGTTATTAGAATACAAATGAAACACTTTTAGCGTTTTGGAAAATTCCACCCCTACGGGGGTAAAATAGGGGTGCAAGGTTTGTATGGGGGAATCATTTTTTTTTTAAATAGAGACTTAAAACTTTGTAGAAAGATCAGTCATTAGAATACAAATAAAGAACTTTCAGGGTTTTAGAAAATTCTATCCCTAAAGGGGTAAAATAGAGTGCAAAGTTTGTAAGGGAAAAACTACTTTTTTTTAAATAGAGACTTAAAACTTTGTAGAAAAATTATTCATTAGAATACAAATAAAGTACCTAGATTCAGTGTTTTAAAAAAATCTACCCCTAAGGGGGTAAAATAGGGGTGCAAATTTTGTATGGGGGAAACAATATTTTTTTTAAATAGAGACTTAAAACTTTGTAGAAAGATTAGTCATCAGAATACAAATTAAGTACTTTCAGCGTTTTAGAAAATTCTACCCCTAAAAATAGGGGGCTAAAATAGGGGTGCAAAGTTTGTATGTGGGAAACTATTTTTTTCAGCTAGAGTCCTAAAACTTTGTAGAAAGATTATTTAAATACAAAGAAAGTACTTTCAGCGTTTTGGAAAATTTCACCCCTAAGGGGGTAAAATAGGGTGCAAAGTTTGTATGGGAAAAACATATTTTTTTAATAGAGACTTAAAATTTTGACGAAAAATTACTTATTAGAACATGAAAAATACTACATTCGGTGTTTTACAAAAATCATTCCCTAAGGGGGTTAAAAAAGGGTGCAAGGTTTGTATGGGGAACACTTTTTCTGAGCTAGACACTTAAAACTTTTTTGAGTTAGACTTAAAACTTTGCAAAAAGATTACTTATTAGAATACTAAAAAAGAACTTTCTGCGTTTTAGAAAACTCCATCCCTAAGGGGATCCTTAAGATCCTTAAGAAGGGTAGCCAGTGTTGTGTGGGAAAAACTTTTTTTTTTACTAGACTTAAAACTATTCAAAATGTTACTTATTAAAATTAATAATAAAGTACTTTCCGAGTTTTAGAAAATTCCACCCCTAAGAAAGCTTTGTATGGGCAACACTTTTTTTGAGCTAGAGACTTAAAAGTTTACGAAAAAAGTTCTTTCAGCGATTAGAAAAATTCAACCTCTAAGGGGGTTTAAAAGGGGGTTCAAATTTTAAATGGCGAGCAATAAAATTTTAAAGTTCACAGTAAGAGATTTTTAACTTCGGTCTTATTCTGTACGTTAAAAGACTACAAAACTGATTTCAGAGTTTTTCCAAATTCATCCCCTAAGAGTGTTAAAATTGGTTCAAAGTTTGAGTATTTCAAGGCATTTTTAAAGTATGAGATTTTTAACTTTGGTTTTAGACTGTTTGTTCACAAACTAGAAAATTAACATCAACTTTTTTTTTAATTATCCCCTAAAAGAGGGTTCAAATTTTGTATTGAGAGAAATCATTTTCTAAGACGATAAAAAGTTCTACGCGGACGAAGTCGCGGGCAACAGCTAGTTAAGAATAATTGCATAGTAGACAGGTAAACTTTTGTCGCATATACGCTACATTTTCAACTAGGTACGTATCTTCGTTATCATAGCGAAACAGAGTAGAGACTTAGAGAGGTAGTTTATCTATCTACAGCTCAATGTTATCTCGCTCATATTTGGAGCAACCCAACTGGGGAAGTACCTCCTTATTCTTCACGCGCTTATTGCGCCATCCCACCCGCACACGCCTAACGAAAGTAGGATGAGTTTTGTTCAAGAGTGTAGGACCTGCGGCGGTACCACGAACTTCGAATCTCGAACTTCGTATATCTCCGTCTCTATCGCACTTATGGCTTATGGTACTCGAGCGACCGAAACGGAGATATACGAAGTTCGAGATTCGAAGTTCGTGGTAGCGCCGCTGTACCTATTTCACTCTTAGCTGTCAACACAATTGAATCTTCAAATAAATTAAGGGCACGTTTGTGATTATTCTGGTGTTGCATGCCTGCATTGGTGAGGGTGTCTGCTTAACATCAGGCAGCATTAAAACAAATTAGATTAATTAGATTATAGATTCAGCATGTGCCTATGATCTATGCGGCCACGTCGTGCGCATGGATGACAAAAGGCTGCCCAAAGCAGTGTTCTACTCGGAACTCTCTCGTGGAAAACGGAGACAGGGGGGTCAGTACCTGCGGCATAAAGACGTCCTCAAATGCCACCTGACCGCCTGCAGTATACCGAGTGATCACTGGGAGGAAAGTGCACAACGTCGTTCGGAATGGCGCTCTACTGTTCACAGAAAAATAGACCAATATGAGCAGCGGCGTCTAGAAGACCTGGAAGCCAAGCGGCATATTCGAAAGACTAGGCCAGAGCCCTCCTACACCTATACCTATAACCAGGCTGGACAGCTTCATTGCGCACCGTGTGACCGCATTTTTAAAGCAAAATTTGGTTTTGCGAGCCACTTTAGAGCGTTCCACAATCCAGATATATGAGTAATTGACGGAGTCGCTGTCGCCGGACACGGCGTGGAGGACTATATATATATATGATCTATCATAGGTCATAGGCACATGCTGAATCTAATGTAACTAATACTATTATAATAATAGGCCACCTATGTAACTAATACTATTATACTGTTCTGCGTCTATGTGCCGAGCCCAAACTATGACTTTCCGCGCTCCATCGCACCACGCCTCTAAGAACGCCGAGTCATTGTTATTCGGAATTTGTTTGTTTGTCTAACGCCTTGTTTGACTCAACTGATGAATCGGGGGATTAGCTGGTGCCACTCAAATTTGTTCGTGTAATATCAATCGACGTTCATAGACCGATGAACTATGAAGTGCTAGAACTAGAACCAAATAAACTAGTGGCTATGTGAGCTGCAGAAGACGCGAGCCTACGAGGTTTAAAATTAGTAGTTTATGTATTTAAAATAATGTTTATAAATAAAGTAATAAGTATGTTAAATAAATATCGCGTTAGACCCGGATAACACATTATTTTAAATATGTGTACAAAGCGCGAGAGTTTAAAGTGTTATAGTAGTTTATGTGACTGTACATAATGAAGGGCATTAAACACGAGTGTGGGTTTATGAAGCGAGCGTCAGGATCACACGAGTGTTTTAATGCCTAATTATGTAAAGTTACATACACTATTTATCTACCCGAATTTTAATAAATCTTCAATGACGTGTTTCGGGAACCATTAGAATAACCGCCTTTGCACCGCCATGGCCGACTAGGTTTCAAATCATGACCAACTAGATTTTTCATACATTATCATAACACTGGCACAGATAAAACACTGATGTTACGTTACTGGTTGCAATAATGGTGGTCATTAGGTATACATATATGGTTTCCGAACACATTATAGAGGATTTATGATATGGGTGTAGATAATAGTAGTTTATGTGACTGTACATAATGAAGGGCATTAAACACGAGTGTGGGTTTATGAAGCGAGCGTCAGGATCACACGAGTGTTTTAATGCCTAATTATGTAAAGTTACATACACTATTTATCTACCCGAATTTGAATAAATCTTCAATGACGTGTTTCGGGAACCATTAGAATAACCGCCTTTGCACCGCCATGGCCGACTAGGTTTCAAATCATGACCAACTAGATTTTTCATACATTATCATAACACTGGCACAGATAAAACACTGATGTTACGTTACTGGTTGCAATAATGGTGGTCATTAGGTATACATATATGGTTTCCGAACACATTATAGAGGATTTATGATATGGGTGTAGATAATACTGCCGTGCAGAACCTAAAGTGCAGTAACTCGAAAAAGTCCATTTCGAGATAAACGCAAAAAACACTTTAAAAGTAGTTTATTTCCGTTCGTTCAAGCGGTATATACTTATAATTTATTGTCGTAGAAAGCGCTCAACACATATAATACGATGACGTTAAAAACAATGGTTTCAGTGTACACTGAAATTAATTATGAGGCTTTTTCAAAATTTCAAGCTCGTACTGCACTCTTTGAGACAGGCAAAACCAAAAGAAATACCGCTTAAAACACAGTAAAAAGTCGAGTTACTGTCCATGTTTTGCATTCACTTACACAGACAAGTGATGAATTACCATTTAAACCACAGTACGCGGAGCTATACTACTGCGTTTTAAACGGTATTTTGCTTGATTTTTAGTGCTACGAGCATCCGTTACTGCATTTAAAACAGGTTTTTGTAAAAAAAAAGTATGACTAAAGCCTTTTTGCCAATAAAATGATTCAATATTTAATTGTCTTCAAAACTACATATGCTCAGTAAATGTCAAGTCAATCAGGCTTCTTTTAGTGGGAGAAAAACGACTAGCAAGATTTAAATAAACTTATTTGTGATTTATTATTGGAGATCCTAAATAAAACACATATTTCGTGAAATTGTAAGCAAACAATGTTTATTACACATAATTATGTAACCCTACTAATAAAAAAAGACGACTACTTCAGTATAATGCTACTATTTATTCTTATGTACTGTTAAAATAGCACTTTAATCTTATTGTTATTGTCCGTTCAGTTACTTTGTCAGATATTAAATTATAACTTATAAGATCGTAATTACTAATAAAATGGACGGCACACATATATAACCATTCATTAGGCTATTAGTAACAATAAAAAATTCAACAATATACAAGAATTACTACAACAAGAGCTTTTTCCAGTTAGAACAATGTGACTTCTAAACATAATTACATTAGAATACTTTGGTAACCCCTGGGTATAAAGATATATCTTTATTATACTATGTATACCCTTATAAAACAAAGTAAAATTTTAGCTGGGATTAGCTTTATTAATTTATTACTATAATAAGGTATACGAATAAAATTTGTTTTTAATAACTTACTTCTAAACTGTTTTGTAAAATATTTCACCAAAACTTTTAAATATAAAACGAATTAAAATTGGTCAAGGCTTGGACAACTTAACTGTGTCAGTTCAGGCAAACAAGAAAAACTAAAAACAGGTATTTAAATTTAAATATGGTGATCATTATAATTAGGAAATACCCCACGTACTGCCGTTGTCAGAGGGGTAATCACGTTACGTTCCAAACGCGCGTTAGTACAATCGAACTGTCATTTTTCCATATAAAATATGACATTTAGATCTACCTGACGTGCGTACAATGTGTTACGTGGTCGACCTGCTGGTGCAGATGAGACAGGTAATTGCCTACAAAACACAAGCCAGTTTTTGAGCATCAAGGTTTTGCTTAAGTAACTGATACCAAGCAAAAGATCAAGAGGTGCAGTTTTTCTGACCTATATTTAGTGATTTTCATGTTTTAGACGACCAGCCTACATAATAAATAGTGATACTCTCAAATGATCCAGTAAAACTTGGCTCCAGTTCCGTAAGGAAGCAATGCCGTCTTAAGGAACTGCAGGGTTCACTGATGCCCAAAAACCGGCTCGTGTTTGGTGGCATTTACCTGTCTCATCTGCACCTGATAACGCATTACGTGGGGTATTCGCTAATAATAATGATCGCAATCTTTAAATTAAATAATTTTTCTTTATCTTATTTGCCTGAACTGACACAGTCAAGTTTTTTTGGTGAATTATTTTAAGAAAACAGCTTAGAAGTCAGTTTTCCACAAATAATTTGATTCTTGTACTTCGCTTATACATATTATTAATTAATAAAATTATCCCAGCTAAAATTTTAAGTTGTTTTATATATTGGAAAGAGGCCTCGACCCCCGCTCCGGGTCATTCTTATTGCAAAGGTTGTCCATCGCAATCCAACGCGGCAATGCGGCGAGCGTGATGGGCACCTTTGCACCGGGGGTGGCGCGGGGTGGGTTGTTTGAGTAGTTTTAATTTAGTTTAATTTTTTATTTCCAAGTTGTTTTATAAGGTATATCTTTATTCCCTGAGGTTACGCAAGTATTCTAATGGCATTATGATTAGAAGTCACATTGTTCTAACTGGGAAAAGCTCTATTTGCAGTAAATTTTGTATATTGTTGAAGGTTGTATTGTTACAAATAGCCCATTGAATGGTAATATATGTGTGCCGTCCATTTTATTCGTAATTACGATCTCATTAGTGACAGTTTAAAAACGTGTCTTGTTTGTCCGTTACAATAAGATAAAAGTGCCATTTAGCTACATAAGACTGAATAATGTATTATACTGAAGTAGTAGGTAGTCTTTTTTATTACTGTCATACATAATTATGTTTAATAAACATTGATTACATACGATTTCAACAACTAGGTATGTGATTAATTTACTATCTCCAAAAATAAATACCAAACAAGTATATTCCAATCTTGCTAGACGATTTTCGGCCACTTAATGTGGTGTGATTGACTCGACTTTTACTGAGCAAATGTAGGTTCGATGACGATTAAATAATTTGATCAATAGGCAAACAGGCCCCAGTATTTTTTTTACAAAAACCTATTTTAAATACAGTAACAGGACAAAAAATCGAGCAAAATGCCATTTAAAACGCAGTAGTTAAGCTCCAGACACTGTGGTTTAGGCTGTAAAAACACACTGTCTGTCCACGAGTACAGTGACAAAAAACTAATGCATTGAAAATACCATCTAAAGTGCAGTACCTCGGCTTGCTACTGCACTTTATATGGCAATAATAGTAATATTTAAATAGGGAGGGTACCGACTAAAGTAAGGTAACATACTTTTCACTGCGTTTTAGTTAGTAATTATGTCTAAAAATCAAAGATATTCGAAACACAGTACGAAGAATTTGGAACAAAACTTTGATACTGCAGTTTAGTTAGTTTTTCACGAATAACTTGTTGAGTTGATACAGGCTAAAACATCTGATAAATTACGATTCTACTGCGTTTTAGTTGGTAATGGTCCAATATTCGTAGCCGTAGACGTTTTAACTGCGGTTTAAGTAGTATTTTGTGTTCTACGCTAGTCCATTACTGTACTTTAGGAGATTTTTTTTTACATGTTCCAGTTGTCCAAATGAAATACCGATTAGATACACATGTGCATCTTGAAATACTGATCACAGATCATCAAAAAACAAAAAAACTCAAATTAGCCCGATACTGCACTTTAGGTTCTGCACGGCAGAATAGTAGTTTATGTGACTGTACATAATGAAGGGCATTAAACACGAGGGTGCTGGGTTTATGAAACGAGCCGAAGGCGAGTTTCATAATAACATCACACGAGTGTTTTAATGCCTAATTATGTATGTAACTGTAACATACACTACTTTATCTATCCACATATCATAAGCCTCCATGATGCATTCAGGAGCCGCTAATTATGACCGGCATCGCGGCGTTGTTTTCTGGCAGCTGTCATACTTTTTTTTTTAATTCATAGACAAACTAGAGTCGGATCCAACTGATCCGACCATCATATCGTTCGATATCTTACTTACGTGTGCGACATTTGTCAAATTTGTATGCAAATTGACAATTCATTTCGAACTAAACGTCATCTCGACTGATATTAGAATAGAGGTTAAATCAAATTTCTTTGTATTTCAGAGACGTTCAAAATTTTAATAAATAAATAAATAAATATTACAGGACAATCTTACACAAATCAACCTATAGGCCCACGGTAAGCTCAGTAAGGCTTGTGTTGTGGGTACTAGGCGATGATATATATAATAGATACATACATATAGATACTTATATACATATATAACATCCATAACCCAGGAACAAATATTCGTGATAAATACACAAATAAATGCCCTGACCGGGATTCGAACCCGGGACCTCCAGCTTCGTAGGCAGAGTCACTACCCACTGGGCTACGGAGGCCGTTAAATATAAAATGAAAGAATATTATCGAAATCGATGTTATTATTTAGCAATAATAACATTTTCACAGATACGAATTTTTTTCTAACTAAACAGTCTATTTTTATGGTGGTCATAATGTGCGGTTCTTGAACGCATCATGGAGGGTTTATGATATTTGGATAGATAAAAATAATTTTTGAAACACTTCGTTCTTAATCGTTCCCCCATAACATTGCTGAGAATCGTGACTCCTAATGCGATTTATGGTCTGCCTCCAACTGATCGGGTCTGTCACCTGATGAAGGGCGGTAGCAGGAAGCTCCAGCTGCCCGGAGAAACTGAATCGACACAAACAATCTATATAATTATTGAACCGGCTCACCAAATTTCACGAGAATCTGTTAAAAAGAAATGCGACCTCTAGATGAAAGCAGCCGGATACCTGGAAACATCAGCAGGTCGATCACGTGAGGCATTGTACGCACGTTAGGTAGATCTAAATGTCAAATTTTATATGGAAAAATTACAGTTGGATTGTCCTAACGCGCGTTCGGAACGTGATTACTCCTCAGGACATCGTACCGCTTTTGCGCATCAAGCGCCAATCAAGACGCGCTTTACGTCCATGCGAACATAGTGCAGTATATATCCAAAAAAGTTTGGGAAAATAAAAAAAATTAAAAAAAGACGCGCCTTAATGTAAAAAAAATCGAAGCGATGTTCCTAGTTCCTACATAAGGTACTACTTATTTACCTATATAAAGTAAATACCACGATTGCTGCGTTTTTTTGCCTCAACTTAATTACAGTCGGAGAAATCAAGCGTTCTTGATCTTTATGCTGTTGAATGTTAACATGCAAGCCGTATACATTACTTAAAGGTAGGTAATAATTAATGTCTTTTAAATGGTAAAATATATCCATGAAAAGAAATTGCAATAATTATTTATTTTACAGACGGATTTTTAGCCACCCTTCTGTGCGCGAATCTGATATCCTACTAGGTACTTACCTACACGGCGGATTTTTTACACTGATCTAAAGTAACCTGACGATTAGAAACTTCCTCACTCGATACCCTTAACTTTCTAACAGTTAAATGGTACCTATTTATGCAGTCACGATTAGTTCCATTCTATGCAAATTTATTAAAATCAGCTGATGCCGATTAGACCTCAAGAGTATAAGCCATCTTTTAGAATGTTTTTATCAAATGTGGAATAGAATTTAGGCACAGGGGTTCGATTTACATTTGCTCTCAGTCACATGGCTGGAATTCAGCGAGAAACAAATTAATTACTAAGGTATATCCACGTGAAAATGTTACGCATTCAATTTCAAGACGTCACTTTAGTACGCCCCTGAAATGGGGAATGGATGAAAATTTTAGAAGTGCCTGATAATTTTTTTTGGTGATTGGAATAACCTTCTCAGAGCATAGAATACTAGAGAGAGGGCAAGCCGCCGGCGGCCGTGGTCGCAGCTGTATGCTCAATGGGCATACACTGCCATACTGTGCACGCGTGCTGATCGCAGAGAATATTACGTTTTTTCCCAAAATGCCTGATATGATGCGCGTTTATTGTCAAATAAGCGTGTAGGTATACAAGAGTGTGTGTTTTAGATGTGTGCGTGCTTTGTCTTGTCAATTACTTGGGCGTTGTGTGGGTTAATGTACTTGCGACAGGCTCACTCTATACAAATCGGCCGCCATGTCCGATCTCCTTATATTCATACATCTGTGGTTTATACGCACCGAGTACTCGGCCGAGAGCATTGTCTCGCCCGTTTGCTCGGTACGGGTGATCAAGGCATTATTGCTGTGCTGCAGCAGAAACTGTTGCCCCGAATAGCAGTTCATTGCAGTCTTTGCGATAATGCGTTCTTTAAGATAATGACCTGAAATACAAAAAAAATACATATCAGAAATAGACGCGAATCGTGAACACAAACACATATGTATATTATAATTATTACAAAGTAGGTTAGGTAAATGCCAATATTTCATAAAGGGTGGTGGTGAACTGAATCCAGAAAATGCCCTTGCATTAGGTAAGTACATATTTATAACTATTCACATTGTCTGGTCAGAAATAGAATTGTAGATTGTGTCTCAAGGGAGCAAAATTATATATTTACGGCGAGGGCGCGAAGGCGGTATATTGAATATTGAGCGTAACGAGGGAACGCCCAAGACGGAAATAATTTTGCTACCGAGTGGCACATAATGAGGAAAATTTTAATTAAGCAGGGAATATCAGGTAAACAAAGTACAACTTCGTTGCCTCATTTGAGGTAACAATGACGCTTTACTGAATGGCAGTGTATAAATGATTTTGCTACCGCGGCGTAGACTCGCCCTATAATAAAAATGAGACGTATTATGAAAAATTATAAATAATTAGTAAATAGTAGGATTTTAGAACACGTTTACCGCTATAATTTTTATTGTAAACGAAAGCACACGAAAGTGAGCGTGCAACGGAGCGTTATCCTACGTTCCGTTCACCACATTACATCTGTTTTGAAGAGGCTGTTAATTTGATTTAAAATATTTCTTATCCTTCCACGAGTCTTCGCGTGTTACTGTTATATTAAGCAATAAATCTTTAATTAAGAATATATGGAATTTGTAATGAGCTTTTATCAGAAAAAAAGTATTTAAAACTAGAAATAACGGTTAAAGCTTAACCAAAACGGAACGTATAAACAACTTGAACTCAATCTGTCAACGTTTGGCTTGTTTCAGTTTGTGCTGTTAACAACTTTTTAAGTTATTTTATGTGTTAAAAACCAGGTAAAAGTCCCTGTTTCTGTAGAAAATCTGTTTAAAAATACTACAAATATATAGAGAGCTAAAAAGATTAGGCATTTCATTTATAGTTCCACATTAAAATTGTTTGCAATTTGTGTAGCTGCATAGGTGTGGTCAAGTCAATTGTTTACAATAATTTTGTATGTTTTCTTTTATTTCAGAACCCTATAAAATCACAACGAAATCGTCCGGTGGCATCTCGAGTAATATTTGTTCTTAAAAGAGTGAAAACCAAGGAAGATGGTCGTGTTAGAATCATGTTGGTCGCCGTGTATCTGGTCTTCCAACGTGAAGACGGGCAGCCGGGCGGTGGCAGTGTACACGGCAGCGCTGAGCGTGGTACTCATAACGTTCATCAGCTACCAGCTGGCTGGTGGGGACTCTTCGCAGATATGGAATCCCTTGTTTGAAACTGATGTTAGAGGATGTAAGTCATTTTTGTCATTTCCTTTGGGTTTACTTACCAGAACGAATCTAGGCTATGTTGTTTGGAAGTGTGGCACAGCTTTGTCACATATGGTTGCACTACAATTGGGGGGTTTGTGTTCGCGTTGCGTTGTTGCCTCTCTTTCATGTGCCGTAGGAAGGAAAAAAATGCAACACAAATATTTGGGCAAACACCGCCAAGTGTGGTGTGACCATTAGATTGCCTACTTTGTATGAAAACACAACTTGATGGATAAGTAGCCTAACATTTAAATTTAACAAAAAGCTGCTGCCACATAATGAATGATTTAGATCATGATCAGTAACTTTCTTCATTGCTGTAGGTTGCATCCATCTTGGAATGCTTTGGTGACTCCAGCCATTTGTTTTGTCCTTAGCTTTCTTCACAGACTTAATTATGCCCTTTCAATAAGGCGCTTTTGGTAAAACAATTAAATATGTGGTACATTTGCCAGAAAATGACACATATATTGTAGGTTACTGGCTACTGGTTTATTAGCCCATTGTTTTCTAACCTTTCACATGGCTTGACCCCCATATAGTAAGAAAATATTTCACTACCCAACTCTGTTCTTAGATTATTTTTTCTATTTTACGAATATGAATGTTTTAACTGACAAAATTCAAATAGCCGCAACCACCTTCAAGAGGGGGTTGCAACCTACAGGGTGAAATCACTGTATTAGCCTATTCCATTAATAATTCAATCCTCCTTTCACACAGCAATAACTTATCTATGCTCTTACTTTCCAACATAGTGTCTAAATCATTTATGACTTTATCTTTTGTTTCAGCAATGAAAGTTTTCGGTGGCATTTTCATCTTTATACTTGTGCTGTTAATTATAGCATCTTTTTGTATGGTAAGTGTCAGCTTATCATGTGCAAGGGTGCCTTCAAAAGTTGATCTAACTTTTTCAGCAAAAGCTGCAGTGTCTTGAAATATCTTAAGGAAAGTTGGTGAAAATTTGTTTAGGTAGACCAGTTAGAATTAAAACATTATAAGTATCGAAGCTTTTTTGAGTTATTCTCTCACTAGTCACCAGTGAACTATGCCATTTACTTTAACAACTGCTGTGCGGGGACAAATGGGTATTATACCTATTCCCATTTGTATGTAGGTAGTAATGTATGGAACTACGCATCTGGTTTCAAAGAGACTTTCACCAGTATAAAGATGGACTTTTTTTAGGCTACATTTATCCTGCGGCTCCACCTGGATTGTCTGGAATAGGCGGACGGAGCTATGTGGACAATTGGTCATGAATAGCCACAATTGTAGTACTTGTCAAAATTAACTTTTTTCCCTTGGAATGCAAGATTACATTGATTTTATTTTACATTTCCAGGTGATTGGCATCAACATATGGATGCGTGGTCTGATCCTGCCATGGCTGATCGTCATGGGTCTCATTATATGCTTCCAGCTCATCTTCGGCCTGTGGTTAATAGGGGGATACTACATTTATGTAAGCAAATTATTGCTATAATATTATCTAACAGAAAAATATCACTAGCAGACTCCGTCAATGCGGAAGTGGCCTTATCCTCCCATATGCCGCGATGTGTTTTTAATTTTTAACCAACTTCAAAAAAGCAGGAGGTTGTATGTTCCACAGTATGTATTTTTTTAATTTTTTTATGTATGTTCCCCGATTTCTCCGTCAATTGTGGACCGATTTCCAATATACTTTTTTTATTCGATAGAGTATACTAAGGCGTTTGCGTTAACAACATTAGCTACGCGGACGATATGGTACTGCTGAGCGCGTCCCCATGTGGTCTCGCCAAACTCATAGTGGTCTGTGAGCAATACGCTATTTCTCATCGACTTAAATATAACTCTTCGAAGAGTGAGCTAATGGTATTTGGAGTCAGAAGGAAGTGTCCGTCCATGGTTCCAGTTTTAAAGTTGAATGGTGGTCCACTTAAATTAGTCAGTCAATTAAAATATTTGGGCCACATCATCACCTCTGACCTCAAGGACGGCGCCGACGTCGAAAGGGAGCGCAGGGCGCTAGCTGTTAGAGCAAACATGATTGCCCGCAGGTTCGCTCGAAGCTCAACAGCAGTAAAAATTACTTTGTTTAGAGCATATTGCACATCTTTTTATAAGTACGAGTAGCCTGTGGGTGAACTACACGCAAAAACAGTACAGCGTCTTGCGATTGCAGTACAATAATGCATTTAGAGTGCTGATGGGGCTGCCTCGTTGCTGCAGCGCGTCGGCAATGTTCGCGGAGGCGCGCGTGGACAGCTTCTCTGCTATAATTCGTAAAAAAGCCGCATCGCTGCTCAATAGGGTAAGGGTCAGCACCAACAGCATTCTAGCAATGTTTGCAGGCAGGTTGGATGGTGCCTACCTTTTTTTTTTTTTTTAATTTATTTATATATATAATTATTTTACAATACCTAAACCATTGCAGTGCACTGCATGTAATGGGAGATAATGTCTACTAACACTTTAGATGTAAGATGAAATTTACCTACTAACCCTGACATGTAGTTTTATTTTTTATGGTCTGTGTATAGTATTTAAGTGTATGATCCAAGTTGGTTGAATAAATAAATGAATTATTATTATTATACTCCCGAGGTGTTCCCATTGTCACCAATTTAGGATCTGATGATGGGATCCCAGGGAAATTGAGGGCAACCCTCAAATTTTATAGGCACGCGTGTAGTGATTTCGGTATTTTATATTATAACCCGTACATTTACCCTCGGAAATCGTATTTTTGGTGAAGTGGAACTGATGATGAAGACCACAGATAACTTATGGAACTCCTCAAAGAAGTAAAGTACGTCAATGATTCTGACATGATTCCGTTGAAGTAGCAACTAATGAATTGTTAATTCTGAGATCCTTGAGGAATCGACGGAACTCCTCAAATATTATCAGCCCACATATAGCGACTTGGGTTTTTTCTATAATAATCAACGCATTTGCTCTCGGAAAGCAGTTCATGTGGTGAATTGGAAAGGAAATGTGGAAGTTTTCATGTAGGTACCTAAGTAGTAAGTACCTATGTGGTTTGGCGAAGTACTGAATTGAATCGGTTTAAACTTTGTTTTTAATAGTACATTACATCAGAGGCCGGGAAAACATGGATTTCCGGCCAAGTAGGTATAGACGGATAGAGATACGAGGCCGGGAATCCGTTTTCACGCCGAGGCCATATAGTGCTTTTTTCAAACAACAATGATATAAATAAATAAAAATTCTCAAATCAAACTAATTTTCATGGCTGAATGCCGTGATGCTGTGCCACAAATAGTGGAATGAAAATTAAAAAGTTACTTTGCAGGCCTAGGCCTAAAAAGTTATATGAAATCCCATTTCAGGCCGCCTCGAGATGCTGCGCCCGAAAAATTATACTTCCGAGTCTATTATAAGGAACGTAAAGAAAATATTTCATTGCATGTTTGAGAAAAGTAATCATTTGTCTTGTAGCGCGGTTTAACTTGCCAACACTGAATCCTGACCTCAGTATTAACTTGCCAACACTGAATCCTGACCTCAGTATTCTAGCAATTCGGCATCGCGTCCGTGACTTCACTTTATATTCATGGACAAAAATAAAATTGACTTACAAATAATATAGTACTTATGCTTGTTTACCTTTAGGACAAAAAAAAACATTTGTACACACCTGTTAGTTCGCAAAATATTACAAAATATTAATACAGTCAATTTCATTAAATAAATAGTAATAAATAAATCAATAATACAAGTCAGTTCATTAAATAAATAGTAATAAATAAATCAATAATAACTCTATTTCTATTATATTTCAGCTGGATGCAACATTTGCAGCTCTGCTGGACTTCTTATTTTTGGCTTATAATGTGAGTATAATAAGACATTACAAAGGTGTAGTCAGCTGCCCCCCCGGAACCAAACCACAGAGTTTTTATTTTTCAACGAAGAGTTAAGCTCGATTTAGACGAAGACTATTTACAGCCGCCTAAAAAATGCACCGTATAAACACTTTCCGCGCCATTTCTTCGCGGCATGCCAGCGCTGGAACTGTAAAGGCTTTAAAGTAAAGGCACCATGTAAACGACTAAAGTGTCGGTTTGCTGGTCACTGGCGGCGAGATTTAGGCGGCTCAAAATAGTCATAATGTCTAAACGGTCTCAAGATGTGACGGTGCATTTTTTAGGCGCCGTAATTTAGGCAGCTGTAAATAGTTTTCGTCTAAATCGACCTTTAGTTCTTCGCCGCCCCCTTCTGACTAAAATCATTGGCTATTCCTTTGTGATAATGATAATAGCTGCAGAGAAATGTGCGCCCCCCTAGCGCGCGCTAACGTGCGTGCACAGAACAGAACTTTATATCTTCTGAGAACACTAAGGGGATTTCAAATGGTTTTTGGTAATGTCACTGGCAGTCTTAACTTTGATATTCAGTGAATAAATGTATAAAGTGATGATGTGGAAGTAGCTGATCATAATATGATCTGTATCAGAATTAACAAGAAGTTTATGATATTCATTTAGTATCCCAGAGATGTGTAAGGTTTCTGAGCGTCCAAATACAATTAATAATTATTCTAATGTTCTTAGAAATGTATACGGTCTCTAAGCGTCAAAACAGAAATAACAATATATGTCATATTCTGGGACATAAATAAAGGCATGGTGGTGGAGGCATGATGATGATGTTGATGAACCAGTCGTAAGAGCTTGACAGACTTGACTTCTTTCATTTGACTTTATTAGTACGTGTTAGTACTTTAGTGATATTTCGGGGATATTATATTATTATTTTCGAACTACACTCAAGAGCAAAAGTTTCGGCTCGATGAAATACCGTCATATTTCCTAAAATAGTCCAAATGTTGTACAGTTTTTTAATCCTTTCATGATCTTTATTACATTTTACATCTAAACTGCAGAAATAACAGTAAAAAAGAAACACGTTACCAGGTTTAAATCGGACTCGTAAAACCCATGAAAAAAACAACGTTAACGGAGCGAGATATCGCAAAAATCGTAATTTTTGGATGTTGATATCTTTATGATAGGATCCCGGAAATTGCTAATACAGTTGGGTATTACGAAGACTAGTATGTTATGTAAATAAGACTAGTGAAAAATATTTAAAAAAACCTATTGCGGTTATTTAATTTAGGGTGACCCGAAACTTTTGCGCTTGAGTGTATATTTAGTATGTGGATCAAAATCTATGAAATTATGCCTGATGGAGATGCTAGGGAATATTGCCTCGAAAGATACTTAAAACTTCAAAAATATGACTCACCTTTAATGACATGTCCTCTTAAATAGGTCGCTTGCTTGCTGGAAGCTCATTCAAGTTCTAGTTATTGTATTATTTAGTAAAGACCAAGTTTATAAAATGACACAATGATGGTGGAGCGGGTTCATTATACTCATTGCATTATAACTATTGAATTATAATGTATGAATATTTAGTATTCTTCTTTTAACAATCGGTTCCATCTAAGTTGAGATGATACAATTTTACGCATTAGCAGTTTTATGTGAACGTCATTAAATATTTATGCACAAGTGACATGACGGTTACGTGCCAGACTTCATGTCGGCTAGCCAAAAACATTTTGTGTTGGATTAAGAAGGCTTATTACAAAAGGGAGTTTGCCACCAACAAGTGATATCAAAAGATTTTTCAAAAACCCAACTGCTTTTTAGGGTTCCGTACTCAAAGAGTAAAACGGGAACCCTATTACTAAGACTCCGCTGTCCGTCCGTCCGTCTGAGATTCTGAGGCAGTCGGGTTACAAGAGATATTTTTCTGTGATGCAAAAAAATTGTGTTGTATGCATGTAACGTTAGTCCTTTATTGTTATTATTCTATGTTCCGTCTGTCGAATTTGGTCAATGAACTTATGTTAATGGTACTGTAACATTTTCCCTTTTATTTTTCAGATCTACTGTTGGCTGTGTGTCTTATCACAGTATCAAATAATATTGGATATGCAGTCGCCTAACATAGAAATGTTGATTGAAGAGTAATATATTTTAAGCATTTCCAATCCAATAAGTATGTATGTTTTCTGATATTTTTATTACTGTTCTCAAAGTTGCCACCAGACGGCGTAAGCTGTATCGAATACTTTTTAGAATTTCTGAGTTAACATTATAAAAATACTTTAGTAATTTTCTAGGAAATATGTTAACAATTTAACATTAATTCCTTATAACTTACCGTTGTATGAAATAAATTGTTCATGGCATTGTGTATCATGGTTAGTGTGAAACTACACCACTAGATGACGGTAGTAGTTGACAATTTCAAATAACTTTCCTATTACGTGATGTACTGGTGTTCTTTATAAAACAAACAGTCTAGTGTTATGTTTTATGTATTATGAGCTATCCTATTATCATTCTTATACATTATTATTTAGCCTACACTTATCTCTTGAAATTTGTATTTTACTATAAGACTCATGTGCCCGTCCTTTAGTTTGTTTAGTATCGTACTATATATATATATCTTAGATATTACGTTGCAAATTGATCAGCCTCTGAACCCATATACAACTCATTGCTAGATTTTCTAGGACTCATGGCCAAGCAGGAATGGACAAAGAATACTGAATAGCTAAAAAGTTAGTAAAATCAATATAGTAGTTTATGTGACTGTACATAATGAAGGGCATTAAACACGAGTGTGGGTTTATGAATCGAGCCGAAGGCGAGTTTCATAATAACACCACACGAGTGTTTTAATGCCTAATTATGTATAGTTACATACACTACATTATCTATCCACATATCATAAGCCTCCATGATGCATTCATGAGCCGCATATTATGACCGGCATCGCGGCGTTGTTATCTGGCAGCTGTCATAGTTTTTTTTTTAATTCAGAGACAAACTAGAGTCGGATCCAACTATCATATCGTTCGATATATTACTTACGTGCGACATTTGTCAAATTTTCGAACTAAACGTCATCTCGACTGATATTAGAATAGCGGTTAAATCAAATTTCTTTGTTTTTCCAGAGATATTCGAAGTTTGAATGAAATAATATAATGATATCGAAATCGATGTTATTATTTAGCAATAATAACATTTTCACAGATAAGAAATTTGTTCTAACAACAGTCTATTTTTATGGTGGTCATAATGTGCGGTTTTTGAACGCATCATGGAGGGTTTATGATATTTGGATAGATACAATCAATTATGAAAAGTTATTCGAGGCGACTAAAAGTGTTCATTTATTAGTATTTTTATCATATTAGTCAATGGTCACTGCATGTGAATTTACTAATATTTTTGTGAAGTGCCTGACTATGACAACTAAGTATATTTTAAGACAAATAAATATAAATATACCAATATTTCGCTAGTAAGAAAAATGACAGAATTCCGTCCTTAATATAGACTTTTACTTTTTTTTGAATCTCATATTTCTACGCCTATTCGTGTTTTAAAAAATATGTTTACTTTGTGCTAGTGGCGGCATTTACTCGCTTAGCAATATGCCAGTGAAAATAATATGCCTTAAACTTAAACTCACGATGTACAATAGGTACTTGTGTGCGAACGTAGAAATTATAATATAAATTGCGTACCTTGTATTGGATTTTCACGGGTGTGTGCTGAAATTGATGAATATTGCTTTTGCAGTTGTGCGTGTAGTACCCGGTCAAAAACAAGTTTTAAAGCTTGATTTTGTCGCAGGACAGATATAGGTAAATAAAGTGCCTTTGCGACTCATGATCTGTCTGATGGGAACATAATTATTGTGTACCTTAACTGATACAGATACAGATTTTTATTCATAAAATACAATATTTTTCTCAAACATGCTCGGAAATGTATGCGTTAATGTCACGAAATCAAGACATGAAGTTTCATGTTTATGGCTCCCTACATTACCTCTTGGCCTAGGCCAAGAAGTAATGTATGAAAACCCTAACTAAAAACATTATTGGCCGCTACTCTAACTTTTTAAATTTGCTTACTAATATTAAACAGACAAAGGGAAAATTACATAGTGCCAACCACTACTAGGCAGGTGCTCTTTTTTAATTGTTTTTGTTTTAATTTTTTTTGTTTTTTTCATGTTCGTGATTTTAGTGATCGTTTATAATCAATTTAAAAAGTGTTTTTCTTTTTTTGATGTTTATGTCTAATTTTTAATGTTTAAAATTTTGTATGGTATTTTATGTTATTTTTCCCTTTTTAAATGTTTGTTTCCCTTTATGTATGTTAATTCTTTTCTTTTTTAAATGTTTTTATTTTTTTGTTTTTTTTTTCTCTTTTTTTAATTCTTTCTGTTTTAATGTTTTTTTATTTCTTTGATTTTTTTATGTAGAATTTTCCTCAATTTAGTGAGGTGAAAAGGATTCTATTTTTGAACCACTCACATTCGCTAGCTCGTGTTTCAATTCCACACTCGCGGTTAAAATATAACTGCACCCTTGTATAACAAATAACTATTTATTTTTTCCTCACATCGTTTGAGAAAAGCACTATACAAGCCTCGGCCGGAACAGGGATTGCTGGACTCGTTGTATCCGGCCTCGTCTACGACTCGGCCGTCTACCCCAAACTCGTCCAGCAATCCCTTACTTCACGGCCTCTTCAGTAATGTACTATTACATAACTATTGTATTGCATACAGGAACACCAAGTTTTTGTTTCTGATCTGATGAGATCTTCTATCAATTACTTTAAGTTGAATGATTATGGAACACATCCCATTGTATTAGATCCTCGATCACCTGCAAAAAATTGCAGCTATGAAAATGATATCGACTTCTCATGTATTGAACCATGTTTGCGTATTAAGCGTATTGTATTGCGTTTCATGTTTGAATCATTTTTAAATTAGACTGTGTAACAGGAAAATCTACAAATTTGACCGGTCGCCGTCGTTCATGCCGCTACATACAAGCTATTTATTTTAAATTTTTTTATGTATTAATTTTGTAATTTTTTAAGTTCTAGGCCTAGCTACAAA
Source organism: Epinotia brunnichana (assembly GCA_963854355.1). NCBI lineage: Eukaryota > Metazoa > Arthropoda > Insecta > Lepidoptera > Tortricidae > Epinotia > Epinotia brunnichana. The sequence continues at coordinate 18,135,857 of OY977936.1, read as the reverse complement.
TCAATCAATTTTACTTTGTTATAGTAAATGTAGGTATATCAAATTATGTACAGATTCCATTTTTTATCACTTCAAGTGTTAATAAATTTATAAAATGATGATCTGTGTTTTAATGTTATCTTATAAAATATGTATTATTAAATTTGATTGACTCCGGTCTTCCTGTATCTCTTCATATATACAGCCATGGCCAGATAATTAAGAACACGATTTTTTTCCCATTCACAGTTGCATACAAATATGATTTTTTTTAATTTGATGATAATGCAAAATGTGTTTGATTAAATTTGTTTCTGATTATACGGATGTAACCGTGTTTAAACAGTGTTTTTGTATAGTGCACATACAGCTTCTGTAAAATTTAGACTTTAAAAAATACAGACGATCAAATATTGTTCCTAATTACATTCATACATTCTTCCTAACTACAGTATGAACTTGTAAAAACTGGCCATTTGACCATCCGTATTTTTTTAAGCACAACTTTTACAGAACTTTTATATAAACTAAATTAAATCTTATTTATACACAGATACCTCCATATTTTATCATTATCATCAAATTTGAAAAGTTATATTTGTATGCAACTGTATGGGGGAAAAAATCATGTTCTTAATTATCTGGCCATGACTGTATATAGATAGCAGTCTGATACACAAGATAGGAACATAACGGTCTTTTTGATTTTCAGAAGTTATCAAGAGCAGAAACTAATATTAAATATTATAAAGAACTAAAGTTTTGTAAGTTTGAATGTTGGGGATAATCTCCAAAACTACTTGAACATACTCATCTATCCATAAAATATATTAATGTAACCCTGCTCATATATATGTGAAACTCTGTTCCTAGTTCCTGTTCGAATAGACATAAAATATTTAAAATAACTATTCGAACAGTACTTAGCATTACTTAAGTTTTTCATATAGAATAGAGCGCCATCTAGTGAACTCATTCACACTGTCAATTCCGGTCTGGCAGCAAAGATTGCCTTGTAGCATTGCCTGTCCGACTATTGAACGAAATAATCTCATGTGATATTTTTGATAATAAAAATAAAGCATTAGGTATTCTTAGTGAGGGATATGCCTTAAAGCTACTGAATCAATACCGTAGTATCCGAACCAGGATTCCCTAGTGTTGAACGTAACACGTAACTATGTAGTTCTTGTTTTACGACATAGATGGCACTATTGGCAATATTACATGTTTAGTGTTTAACATAGGAACCAGATGGCGCTAGCACCTACATACTCCATTGTTCAAATATTATTATAATAACATAATCAAGAGCAAATAGCTTAATTCATATTTGTGTCGCTTAAATTCAATATCGGATAAATCCATTCGACCCTATCAGCAAATATCTACCTTATCACCTTTTCTTAATAGCAAAATAACATGATTTGACAGATGGATTTACCCGGGTTTGAAATTAAGCGACTGTGTATATGTGAAACTCTGTTCCTAGTTCCTGTTCGAATAGACATAAAATATTTAAAATAACTATTCGAACAGTACTTAGCATTACTTAAGTTTTTCATATAGAATAGAGCGCCATCTAGTGAACTCATTCACACTGTCAATTCCGGTCTGGCAGCAAAGATTGCCTTGTAGCATTGCCTGTCCGACTATTGAACGAAATAATCTCATGTGATATTTTTGATAATAAAAATAAAGCATTAGGTATTCTTAGTGAGGGATATGCCTTAAAGCTACTGAATCAATACCGTAGTATCCGAACCAGGATTCCCTAGTGTTGAACGTAACACGTAACTATGTAGTTCTTGTTTTACGACATAGATGGCACTATTGGCAATATTACATGTTTAGTGTTTAACATAGGAACCAGATGGCGCTAGCACCTACATACTCCATTGTTCAAATATTATTATAATAACATAATCAAGAGCAAATAGCTTAATTCATATTTGTGTCGCTTAAATTCAATATCGGATAAATCCATTCGACCCTATCAGCAAATATCTACCTTATCACCTTTTCTTAATAGCAAAATCGCATGATTTGACAGATGGATTTACCCGGGTTTGAAATTAAGCGACTCAATTGAGCTAACTATAATCTAATAATTTGGAAAAAGTACATAAATATGAACTCTGCCACAAGTCCGAATTTAATCCGAATCCGAATTACTGTTTTATTCTTCTGCGATCCTAGTAGTTTGGTATCACATGGTTACGTCATGGCGCATTTGATCGCAACCCAACCACTTTTGATTCCTAATGCCCTGGTACATTTAACGTAACATATTGTTGCTTTGTTTAGATTTTGTTAGGACCGTCGTCGTTTTCGTCACTAGAGTTGAGAAACAATTCTTGTAACTTCTGCGCTCCTGGTACCTTTCCGCGAATGGATCGACAATTTATCGACAATCACATGACAAGCGACAATGGGAGCGAGAGAAGCCAAACCGTCTGTGCGGTGCGGTGTTCGTTAAAATCTGAATGTATGGAAAGTTTGATACTATGGGGTGACAGCTGCCGGCGACATATTTAATCGGTCTGTAATCGTAAGTTGGTCCAACCCGCCATAAGGGCGCCCTTGGGGCAGGTTGCACCTAGCGTTGAAAATTTCGGAAAAAATGAAATGATTATTTAGTTTTTTTCAAGTATTTTTCGGATTTTTAACAAAAAAAAACCAATACCTAAGTGTAATGACACAACTGTGACAACTGAACTGAACTGGCAAAGTAAGTCTATAATCATTCACCTATCCACCAGTATTAAGAAAAAACCGGCCAAGTGCGAGTCGGACTCGCGCACGAAAGGTTCCGTACCTTAATAAATAAATCAAGAAAAAAAAGTTTCTAACTATATCGTGTGACATATCAAATGAAAGGGTACATTATAAAGATCTCAATAATATTTTTTTTATAATTTTAAGATAAACAGTTTTGAAGTTATTTAAGGAAATAGGCAAAAATTGACCATTGCCTCGCCCCCCCTTATCTCCTATAGTACTGGGCCTAAAAATTTGGAAAAAATACAGAAAATAGTTCTTTACCTATAGATAGCAGGAAAATCTATAAAAGTCTATGGTATTTAAAGTAACATCAGTACGAATATTTATAGTTCGCTGAATGGCCGAATGATTAAAAATTAAAAAAAACCGGCCAAGTGTGAGTCGGACTCGCGCACGAAGGGTTCCGTACCATTATCAATAAAAATATTTATTTTATTTTGTTTTTAGTATTTGTTGTTATAGCGGCAACAGAAATACATCATCTGTGAAAGTGTGCCCTAAAAAAGCATAGCAACGGTAAATGAAAGAGTTTAGAAATAAATTATACCTCTTTGAAAAAGGCATTATTCTATTATTTACTTCAGCCATACATATCTTTGCGATAAAGTGTGAAATTTTTCAATCGACGAAAAAAACGGAGGAGATTCTCAAGTCGACGCGTATATATATTTTTTTTATGTATGACCACGCATAACTTTTTACAGAGTGGTTCGATTTGGATAATTCTTTTTTAGTTGGAAAGGGTATACCCCGATGTCAGTCCCATATAAATTTGGAAAAAAAACCAACCCCAAGGGTAGGAAAATAGGGGATGATTGATTTTTCGTCGGTTAAAACTTTGTTTTTAAAGTAAATTATTGAGAAAACTAAACATACAGCTGAAAAAATATAAAAAATTATAAAAACGTTCGTATTTGGTGGCAGATTGCGCTAAAGCCATAAGTGATATTGCTTTTATATATATTAAAGGTTTATAGTTAACTTAGCAAGGATTATTTCGTTCTTACACACTTTTTATTTATCGTGTACGGTTTTCTTTTAAAATGGGAAATACCGCGCTCGGGGACACTTTCAAGGGCGCGGGGGGGGGGTGAAGCTCGCCCCGGAGGGGAGGGGAGAGTAGATAAAATGTAACTTTGCTTTATACCCTACATATCCTGATAGATAAAAGTTCTCCATTAATTTCGCCAAATTTTCAGCTAATTTTCTTGAGCTACATGATTTTGGGATAATTTTGGCCCGCTAAATAAATACATCTAATTTTTTCTAAAAAAAATTGTAGGAGCGTATGTGAAAAATCGGATTTTCGGTCTGAAAGTATTACGAAAACCGTAATATCCTCGCGGACAGGTATAATACTAATTATTTCTGATTTTTTGACGTAGGTACTCATTTTTAGGGTTCCGTGCTCAAAGAGTAAAACGGGATCCCATTATGATATAAAATTCCTCGATCCAAATAAATATTTATTGTACTTCGTCACCACAATGAGTAATCACAAAATTAACCAACAACACAATTGAACTAGAGCTATAATTACTGGGTCTTGACCACTAAATTCACACGACCTTATCCTCGCACGGGTAACAAATAATAATGTAACGCCCAACGTTCCCTTTCAACGGCACTTCCCCACCATCACTTCTCTTTTTTTTCCAACTACCCTTTTATTATTTATAACTTAGTCGTAATTGTGGCGAAGTACCGTTCAAAATCAATGCTTCAAGTATTGTTATGATGCCATACTTAGACAAATAAGAATTTTAAGTACAAAAATCACAACACTCGGTCATCCGACTGCGTGCTATCTCCGGAGCACGCGCAAATCACAACACTCGTCAGTTAACCCTTGATACAAAAACAATCATTGACATATTTAATCTACTATTATATTAAACATTGTAAACTATTCTTATATAATGACACTAACATATTAATCGTATTCTTAGTAGGGTTATACCTAATTTTATTAATCAATAGTAGATTAGGTACTTGCATCCCATTTTGGTTATTTATTTCATTTGGAGTTTGAATCGGAGTCCAATGACTCGGAACCAGATCACCTGTTTACCTGCAGTGCATGTACACTGATCCAAGGACGCATCCTATCAGACGCTATCACAATATCATTATTCTTTGTGTTAAATCCAGGTACATTCGTAACCCTATAACGACCTAAACAACGAGTAACTTTATATGGACCGATGAACTTAGGTAACAGTTGTTTTATCTTTCTGTTATAAAAGCTATTCTTTGTAAGTTTTACTAGATCACCGACCGAATATGCGACCGCTGAAACTCTATTCCTATCATATAATTCCTTCTGTCTGTCCTGACTATGCTTGATATTCGCTGACGCCTCTTTCCTAATTTCATCGACCCGTCTTCCAGTCCCTACCGCGAAAGGCGCATCGTCAGTCAGTGAATGCGAGGTGATCCTCACTCAAAACTTCTGTAACCAAAGAGGGACGGTGGAAAAGTATTTCTTAACAAAACGTCTTAGTTTGGGGAACCAATAGCGATTTTGTATGCGTTCCAACGTTTTTGCAAATCCGAAGTGACCCACATCGTCGTGGTTTGCCGTACAGATCTGCCTTCTAGCATCTTTAGCACATCCTAACTCTTTAATGTTTTTGGCAAAACACTTTCTATATTTTTGGAGGAGCTGGTGAAGTCTTTCACGGGTTTTCTCATCGGCTTTGTCATCTACTCTAACTATCGTTTTGTCAATTGGAGTCATTTCCTTTTCGTCTGGCTCAGTTTGTACAAGCAAAGTCTTGACTCCTCCTATTGGGTTGACCCTAGCTAACAACGTCCCTGCCTTAAAGTTAAGCGGCGCCCCAGTCAAAGACGTAATAAATACTACCGCCCTATTCTCATTTACTTCGTAATAACCCTGATGTAGGTGATACTCCTGATTGGGATTCATCCTGGTACCTCCGTCCGAGTAAATACTACCAGTGTAAGTCACCTTTGTGCAAACTTCCACTAAACCTCCTTTAGTAATCGTAACATCTCTTAAGACATAAAGACCAAGGGTCTGACTTTGTTTCTCGGAAACATCGGTGGGAGTATGATAAAAGAACAATTTTTCATTGTCTTTCAATACGCTTACAGATGACATTTCAGTAAAATTTTGTCCTTTCAATAGGGGAACTTGCAAATACGCATCATCAACGGCCAAAACGTCCAGTTCCGTATCAATTTCGTCAATTATAACCTGCACAGCAGCTTTGAATTTCGGAATGACTGTCGAATTTCCGAAGCCTCTTATTGTAGGCAATGACGTGCTTCCGGTTTCAATTAACCCCAGCGCGACTGCATCCGAATACCGAATTAGGCTGCAGTCACTCCCGAAGTCAATGTAGACATTTAACGTCTTTCCATTGACGCAAACGATTTTATTGAACTTATCATTTACGTCAATGGTCACGCCGTTGCAAAGCGGGGTATCGTGTCCAAGGTGACACTCAGATGTTTTTGTCTCGAAGGTCGGTCTTGGACCATCCTTCCTTAACCAACGTTCAACATCCTGAGCTCTGTTGTTAGGGTCGAATTTCGGAACTACGTTATTAGAGGAAGTGTTCTTACTTGGTACACCTTGCAGTGCAGTCACGATCTTCAACAATTCATCGGCGGTTAATCCCGTTCGGCTTCTTTGTGCAGGAGCCTCGTCAGCTTCCACTGATGACGAGGATCGCCTGCGTTTCCGCCTGGGACGTTTCGGTGTGTAACTCGCCTTATCATCTGTAAATGTTAAGCGCATTTTATGTTCTTCCTTCAGAACTGCGCCCTTCGACTTTGACTTTGATGACTTTGACTACTTTGACTTTGATGACTTTGTTGACTTTGACTTTGATGACTTTGTCTTTGATAACTTTGACTTTGATGACTTTGTTGACTTTGACTTTGATGACTTTGTCTTTGATGACTTTGAATTTGATGACTGATGAATTTGACTTTGACTTTGAATTTGACTTTGACTGATGAATTTGACTGATGACTTTGATGACTTTGCTTTGTTGACTTTGACTTTGATGACTTTGTCTTTGATGACTTTGAATTTGATGACTTTGATGACTGATGAATTTGATGACTTTGATGACTGATGAATTTGACTTTGACTTTGAATTTGACTTTGACCGATGAATTTGACTGATGACTGATGACTTTGACGACTTTATTGACTTTGATGAATTTGGCTTTGACTTTGATGACTTTGACTGATGACTTTGACTTTGATGACTTTGACTTTGATGACTTTGACTTTGATGACCTTGACTGACTTTCATGACTGACTTTCATGACTTTAACTTTCATGACTTTGACTACGCACCTTCATGGCGGCGTATATGCTAAACAGCACACCTACATGGCTGCATCTATACTAAACAGCGCACCTACATGGCTGTTAACTCACTATAAGCAGCACACCTACATGGCTGTTAGCTCACTATAAGCAGCACACCAACATGGCTGCACCTATGCTAGACAGCACCACACCTACATGGCTGTTAGCTCACTATAAGCAGCACACCTACATGGCTGCACCTATGCTAGACAGCACACCTACATGGCTGTTAGCTCACTATAAGCAGCACACCTACATGGCTGCACCTATGCTAGACAGCACACCTACATGGCTGTTAGCTCACTATAAGCAGCACACCTACATGGCTGCACCTATGCTAGACAGCACACCTACATGGCTGTAAGCTCACTATAAGCAGCACACCTACATGGCTGCATCTATGCTAAACAGCACACCTACATGGCTGTTAGCTCCACATAAAACTGCACATTATACCGTTACACCATGCAAGCAGTTTTATAATTCGTTAATCAGACAAATGCTCTAAAACTCTAAACAAATGCAACGCTGTTTCGTTTTGTAAGCGTACACTTGCGATCAATAGTCTATTTTCATGTCTAATAAAAAGGATATTCAAAAATTACTTACTGTTTTCGTCTGGCATGGCACGCAGACTCACGCCCCCTTCTGAATTGAAATAAAATTCCTCGATCCAAATAAATATTTATTGTACTTCGTCACCACAATGAGTAATCACAAAATTAACCAACAACACAATTGAACTAGAGCTATAATTACTGGGTCTTGACCACTAAATTCACACGACCTTATCCTCGCACGGGTAACAAAAAATAATGTAACGCCCAACGTTCCCTTTCAACGGCACTTCCCCACCATCACTTCTCTTTTTTTCCAACTACCCTTTTATTATTTATAACTTAGTCGTAATTGTGGCGAAGTACCGTTCAAAATCAATGCTTCAAGTATTGTTATGATGCCATACTTAGACAAATAAGAATTTTAAGTACAAAAATCACAACAATTACTAAGCCTCCGCTGTCCATCTGTCTGTCACCAGGCTGTATCTCACTGATACCGTGATAGTTCCAGCTGACATTTTCACAGATGATGTATTTCTGTTGTCGCTATAACAACAAATACTAAAAGCACAGAATAAAATAGTTTTTTTATATATAATGGTACGGAACCCTTCATGCGCGAGTCCGACTCGCACTTAGCCGGTTTTTTTAAGAATGGTTACCCGTTTTTTTGAAACCAAAAACATTGGTTTCAAAAAGGTATTGTTTGATTTACCTTTTATGGCTTTTATTCAAAGCTTTTACTCATCGTTTTGACAATAGAAAATGATTTTGAGTCTGTTCGGAGTAAAGACTAACGAGTAATGTCTATTTTTCGAAAACAATGTATAGAGCCTTTATTTAGAACATATTTTCTCCTAAACTACTAAGAATACCGTTAAATCCTTGCAGACGCTTATAAAACGAATTATGTCTGATTTGTTGACGTAATCAATATGTATACACAGCGTGCCCTATTTAAAAAAAAACAAAAAAAAATTAAGATTTTTTTATTTGAGTACCTACACCAAAAAAGTCAGAAATTATTAGTTTTATACGTTTCTGCGAGGATTTAACGACCCTTGCGGCCATCTATCGACTGTGCACTGCGCTTGCGCTCCTAGTAGTCCTGCGCGACTGGTTTCTCGACAGGACCGTAGCACAAGTAGTACTGACAGAGTTCTCTCGCGAGTCGCGGCCCTTGCGGCCATCTATCGACTCTTCACTGCGTTTGTGCTCCTAGTACTCCTGCGCGACTGGTTTCTCGACAGGACCGTAGCACAAGTAGTACTGACAGAGTTCTCTCGCGAGTCGCGGCCCTTGTGGCCATCTATCGACTCTGCACTGCGTTTGTGCTCCTAGTAGTCCTGCGCGACTGGTTTCTCGACAGAACCGTAGCACAAGTAGTATTGACAGAGTTTTCTCGCGTGTCGCGGCCCTTGCGGCCATCTATCGACTCTTCACTGCGTTTGTGCTCCTAGTAGTCCTGCGCGACTGGTTTCTCGACAGGACCGTAGCACAAGTAGTACTGACAGAGTTCTCTCGCGAGTCGCGGCCCTTGTGGCCATCTATCGACTCTGCACTGCGTTTGTGCTCCTAGTAGTCCTGCGCGACTGGTTTCTCGACAGAACCGTAGCACAAGTAGTACTGAGGGCCTACCGCGAAGCGAGAACGAACTTGTTCCGTGTATCTCCGTCTCTGACGCACTTGTTAGTCGAGCGATAGGGAGGGAGATACACGAACGAACGAACTCTGACAGAGTTCTCGCAACAAATTTTCAACAAGAGTTGTAAAACAGGTAGTGCAGGAATAAACCAAAAAAGTTTACTAACACACATACACATTACTTGACAATTACACACTCAAATACATACTTTCATTAATAAGTATACAGTGTGAATCTTTATAATGTGCACATAGCAAAATGGGAAAAACTACGCCCAATTTTATCGACGGAAAAAAATTTTTTTTTGACTATTTTAATATTTTTTTTAGTTTTTTATTTCGCAATTCCATACTATTGTTAATAAAACGTGACTGCTCTTAAACTAAACCGCCTATCGACACGAAACAAAAACAAAAATGATCATTAATACAGGCTAAGGCAATAATAATTGGCGAAAACAAATAAGACCGCTGATAACAAAAGTTTTATCTCAGTCATAAACGTGGTAATTTTACTGTTAGAAAGTTAATACGGTGTAAAATAACATGAAACAATAAAAAAGTTAGGTAAATGGGACATTTTATTGAGTTATTTTAAATTTTTGAAAAAAAAGTAGGGAAAATAAACACAATTTTATGAAAAACCTCGAAATAATAAATAGATTTTTTTTCGACTATTATAATTTTAGTGCCTTATCCTATTTTTAATGATTTTTTTTGTTTTTGTTTCGTGTCGATAGACGGTGTAGTATAAGAGCAGTAACGTTTTATTAACAATAGTATGGAATTGCGAACTGAAAAACTAAAAACTTCATAAAAAAAACAAAATAGCCAAAAAAAAATTTTTTCTGTCGGTCAAATTAGGCGTAGTTTCTCCCATTTTGCTATGTGCACATTATGAATACTGACACTGTATAAGTATAGTAGTACAAATAAATACATAGATACATACATACAAAATATAATACAATTAAAGGTCAGTGCGGCCAATTCCTTCTGCGGGGTATTTTCGTACAACGGCTTTTGCGGCAATTCTAACCACAATACGCACTAGCCGACTCGATCGATAAAGCAGCGATTGTATTTGCTATCAACAGTCAAAAACAGATGGCGCTATGTAGGCAACACATGCAATAAAATGGCCTTGAAAGTTTCGTTGAGCTCCGAAGTCGAACGAAACACGAGTTCGGAGCGAAGCTCCTTTTTTAGGGTTCCGTACTCAAAGAGTAAAACGGGACCCTATTACTAAGACTCCGCTGTCCGTCCGTCCGTCCGTCCGTCCGTCTGTCTGTCACCAGGCTGTATCTCATTGATACCGTGATAGTTCCAGCTGAAATTTTTACAGATGATGTATTTCTGTTGCCGCTATAACAACAAATACTAAAAACACAGAATAAAATAGTTTTTCATAGATAATTTTACTTGGCCGGTTTTTTAAATATTATTTGTTAGATACTATAAATTGTTTCTCATTGTGTAATTATGTATGTTAAATAGTTTAAGTTTACCAGTGCCTTGGCATATACTGTAATGCTGTTAAATTTTATATTTAAATAATTAAATAAACTAGCTACCCGCGCAGCTCCGCCGCGTATACAAAAAATCTAGGCGGAGCGAAGATATAAAATATAGCACATACTTAATACTTTTGGGTCAAAACATCAAATCCGTAATACCCTTGATGCTCGAACTTCCGGGAATGTCGCCGTCATGGGCGAACCAATAGAGCAGGTGGTAGAAGCAACCAACCTCGGCCTTCTTATGGACGAGAATTTGCGCTTTGAGAACCACATACTAAATGTTGTGAGTAACTGCTTCTATCGCCTTAAAGTCCTATATAATATACGTGATTACCTTAGTGTCGATTTGCGTGTCGACCTATGTGAATCGCTTATATTATCTAGGTTAAACTATTGTGATGTCGTGTATGACGGGTGCATTACTGGTCGTTCCAAGAGGCTCATACAACGAGTGCAGAACGCATGTGCTCGTTTTTGTTTCCGAGTCCCTCCCCGGTCCCACATCACTCCATACTTAAACGCCGCTAACTTGCTTAACATGTCTGCACGCCGACGCCTGCACCTTGCCACTCTGCTTTTCGGGGTGGTAAGGCACGAAACCCCATCTTACCTTTTCAATAAACTGGTATGGTCAAAGAGTGCGCGCAGATTCAAGGCAATGGCCATAACTCCTATGCACCGAACCGCTGCTTTCCGAGGTAGCTTCAAGTTCGCGGCGTCTAAGTGCTGGAATGATATCCCTCCCCCTATCCAAGGGGCGCTTAGCAGATACACCTTTAAGCGTAAGCTTAAAGGCTATTTGTTGACGCTCCAAAAATCCTAATCCTAATCCTGCACTTTTGACAGCAAAAATATGCCAATTGCACATTTTTATCTAGTTTTTGTTTTTAGTTTAATAGTAAAATTTACTTTTCTCAAACATGCTCGGAAATGTATGCGTTAATGTCACGAAATGAAGACATGAAGTTCCTTGTTTATGGCTGCCTACATTACTTCTTGGCCTAGGCCAAGAAGTAATGTATGAAAACCCTAACTAAAAACATTATTGGCCGCTACTCAAACTTTTTAAATTTGCTTACTGATATTAAACAGACAAAGGAAAAAATACATACTGCCAACCACCAATACTTTTTTTAATTGTTTTAGTTTTTTGTAAAAAAAAAAATTGTTTGTTTTTTACATTTTTTTTGTTATTTTTCGTATATTTTTTAGTGTTGTTTATCGTTTTTAATGATTTAAAAGAAAATCTTTTCTTTTCTTGATGTTTGTCTATTTTTTAATGTTAAAATTTTTGTTGGGTCTTTTATGTTACTTTTAAGTTTTTTTTCATCTATTTTTCCTTTTTGTTTTACTTTTTTTAATGTTTTTTGTTTTTTTTGTCGTTTTTTTTAATTTTTTCAAGTTTTCCTTTTTGTTTTACTTTTTTTAATGTTTTGTTTAGTGGTTTTTTTTTTGTTTTTTAAGTTGTTTTTTTTTTCATTTTTTTTTGTTTTTGTTTTTTTTTCTTTTTTTCTTTTTTGTTTTTTTAATGTTTTTTGTTGTTTTTTTTTTTTTTTTTTGTTTCATTTTTTGGTTTTTTTCCTTTTTATTTTGTTTTTTGTCTTTTTTTGGGCGTTTTTTTTGTTTTTTTTAGTTGTTTTTTTTTGTTTTTTTAGTTGTTTTTTTTAATATTTTTTTCCTTTTTGTTTTACTCTTTTGTAATGTTTTTTTAATATTATTCTTTTTTAATGTTTTTTTTTTCTTTTTTAGATTTTTTTATCTAGAATCTTTCTCACTTTAGTGAGGTGAAAAGGATTCTATTTTTAAACCACTCACATTCGCTAGCTCGTGTTTCAATTCCACACTCGCGGTTAAATTATAACTGCACCCTTGTATAACAAATAACTATTTATTATTTCCTCACATCGTTTGAGAAAAGCACTATACAAGCCTCGGCCGGAACAGGGATTGCTGGACTCGTTGTATCCGGCCTCGTCTACGACTCGGCCGTCTAGCCCAAACTCGTCCATCAATCCCTTACTTCACGGCCTTTGCAGTAATGTACTATTAATGTGTAACGTAGTTATTATTTTATTAAAGCTGCATGTAGGTAGTGCTGTATGTATTATCTCACTATGTATTTATGTTTATTTCTCTCTCGCCTTGCACAATTAATTATATGTATAGTTGTGTAATTATAATTGTATGACGTTTCCGTGAGTCACCAACGGTGCTGGCTGAAAACCAGCGCTGTAGGTGTCTGACTGACACCTCAGCATAATGCTGAGCCAGTGTCCGGTTCACGGCCGCAGAGACACACTTGTTACATGTTTTTTACTGTTATTTTTATTTATGTTTGCTTAATATATGTGTCCTGTGTGTTAGTGAATAAATGTATCTTTCTTTCTTTCTTTTCTTTCTTAATCCTGTAGGGCCATTCTACATATCCCTTATATTCCCCCCGAGATCCCTTATAGGGATAAGTTCGCCTTTGAACATACTTTAATCTTACATAAGTATCATGTTTATGTTTTAACCTGTTTTGTGTACAATAAAGTGCTTACATACATACATACATATAACCTACCTACTGAACAAAGGGTTTTAGAATAGGATGGGTATAGTTTCTGAGATTACCCCCAACATACAAACTTACATTTTACAGACATTACACCTGTTTATTATTAGTATTGGCACATGCTATTTATAGGTACCTACCGTGAATTGGGGTTACTTTAATTCCTGGGTTTACATTGATCAAAACTTCTCTTCATGTTTAAAGTGTTTAAACTCTAATTTATACGATTTCTGAACGCATCGTTTGGTTTTTTTTTTACGATTGGAAGCATTGAACGTCACTTTCAGTGTGTCTTTATTTACCAGTCGTGAGATCGGGCACGCCGATCGATGAAAAAAAAATTAAAATACGTGCGTACTCATTTTAAGGACTTTTAATAGCTTGTATAACTTCTAAGGTAAAACTTTCAGTATAGTAAATACATTAATTTTATCTAGTTCACTAAATCAGGCATGTATCTGGCTATAACATCAAATACTGTTGCAAATCACAACCTTGACGGCCATTTGCTTTATTAGATAATTGTAGCATGGGGTGTCGTTGATCGCTTCTGAGGGTTTACTTTGATCACTGATACCCTCATCATCATCATATCAGCCGAAAGACGTGCATTGCTGGACATAGGCCTTCCCCAGAGAGTGCCACAATGAGCGGTCCTGCGCCACCCGCATCCAGCGGACTCCCACGACCTTTACCAGGTCATCAGTCCACCTTGTGGGGGGCCTACCCATGCTGCGCCTTCCGGTACGTGGTCGCCACTCGAGAACCTTTCCGCCCCAACGGCCATCGGTTCTACGTGCAATGTGCAATGTTATCCTTATGTGAATGATAGCCTTATTTAATATAAAATAAATACCCTTTTCACTTCTCATGCTCTAAAAGTTCGTCTTTATGTCGTGCGTAGGCGACATAAAGTCGCTTTTTATGCTCTAGAGCATAAAGTAAAATCTTCGTCGAAGACCAAGGCAATCGCTGCAACAGCCACACGAACATCTTTAACTTCATACAACAACCTCTTTATTTTATTTCGTTTCGTTCGTATTCTAAGACCAAGGCAAAGATACCAACAGCCAAAGTACACAATAAAACTTCATGAAATAAACTTATAATTTGTATTTCGTCTCATTTATTATTTTTTATATTTGTTTATTTTTCAATTTAGTAGATCAGTATAGTATTTAAGCCATAACAACAACAATTAAATTAGCATTTACTATATTTACGTGTTGCTGTTTCATTTCCTCGCAATCGAAGTGAAAAGTAGAGTGTACAACTCGTCCATAAAACCCATTTTACACTCGACTTTATATCTATCCTCGCTCGCAAGCTCGCTCGGATGGATAAACGTCTCGAGTAAAATGGTGCGTTTTATGCACTTGTTGTACAATCTACTATTTTTTCATTGTCAAAGTAACCCCAAATGCACATAAACCTTTATAAATCCTAAGCCTCTGAACGGATTTTTTTTTATGTTCTAGTGTTTTTAGGTTTCCGTACTCAAAGAGTAAAATGGGACCCTATTACTAAGACTCCGCTGTCCGTCCGTCCGTCCGTCCGTCCGTCCGTCCGTCCATCCGTCCGTCCGTCCGTCCGTCCATCTGTCTGTCACCAGGCTGTATCTCACTGATACCGTGATAGTTCCAGCTGAAATTTTCACAGACGATGTATTTCTGTTGCCGCTATAACAACAAATACTACAAACACAGAATAAAATAGTTTTTTTATAGATAATGGTACGGAACCCTTCGTGTGCGAGTCCGACTCGCACTTGGCCGGTTTTTTTTCCTTATTGCTGTCACTATCATAATCCGTTAAAATTAAGGGGGGTTTTAAAGTAACCGATGTGAGTATAAAGTTGATCACAGACTTAATATTTTTTTTCTGAGAGATACATTAATAATCTTTTTTTTGTGTCGGTGCAATCGATAGAGGACTAAAAACCGATATTTGCATTTTTTTCGTTATTTTTTTGGATTAATGTTTAGGGAGGTACCTATTACATTTATATAACCAACCTCAATCCTGTAATCAAAATATAATTATCTGAACCTGAAATAATTTAGATATTTTAGATGGTATTCAAGTCAGGTGAACAAAGTCACCAATGGGAGTCCCCGGCAATCCGAAAAGAAAATTTTGTAATCGAGTTTCGTTTTCTAAAGCTAAGGTAGCCTAGTGGTCCAGGCATGCGGCTGTCAAGCGGCGGTCGTGGGTTCGAATCCCGGCTCGTACCAATGAGTTTTTCGGAACTTATGTACGGAATATTTACCGTTAGCTTTTCGGTGAAGGAAAACATCGTGAGGAAACCGGTCTAATCCCAATAAGGTCTAGTTTTCCCTCCGGGTTGGAAAGTCAGATGGCAGTCGCTTTCGTTAAATTAGTGCCTATGCCAAATCTTGGGATTAGGTGTCAAAGCGGACCCCGGGCTCCTTTAGGGGCACAACCGGGAATAATAACGCTAGGAGGATGATGATGATGAGTTTCGTTTTCTACATCTTTTATACTGGA
Organism: Epinotia brunnichana; assembly: GCA_963854355.1. Lineage (NCBI taxonomy): Eukaryota > Metazoa > Arthropoda > Insecta > Lepidoptera > Tortricidae > Epinotia > Epinotia brunnichana. The sequence goes on along the minus strand of OY977936.1, from coordinate 18,119,954 downwards.
AATTAGGCGGAACATATCGGCGCCTATACAGCATTGTACTAAGTAAGGTTAACAAAGCCGTCTATGAGGTCCACGACAATGAATGGATTTAATTGACATGAAATTCAGAACAAACTAGACATAAAGCTAAATAGCATTGAGGTACCACAAGTAAAAGAGGTCAAATATCTTAGGCTTCATCCTTGACTCCGGACTCACGTGGTCCCCTCATATTGATCTGGGTGCTGACCTGTGGGCAACAGCAGCGGACCGAGATAGACCATTTAAATTACAAAAACGTACCATTCGTATCATTAGCGGAAAGTCATACGACCATCCTGCTAAAAATCTATTTAAGGAGCTTAAGATACTTACCCTTCCCAGTGTTTACATATTAACCGCTTGCAAGTATGTTAGGGCCAACTTGGACCAATACGCTACCCATTCGTCGGCTCTTTGGAACAACCGCGTATTTATCCCGCGATGCAGGCTCACAAAGACCTAGAAGTCACTCGGGGTCTTTGGCGCAAAATTGTATCACTTGCTACCAGAGGAGATAAAACTATCAAAAACTGAAAAAAAGTTCGACAACAAACTTAAAACTATGTTAAACAACATAGCATGCTACAGCGTTGACGAATTTGTTGAGACGTGCACTGGCCCTAAGTATTAGGAGCACCTACATAACCTTACAGTTAAGGCATCACTATTTAGTAACTAATATTTTTGAATTGAAACTTCCTGTATCACTCAGACATGTAAAACTATATGCGACCTTATTTGACATCCGATGTAATTAATAAATAATACTACTTATTATGTACATAGATACTTGTAAAACATTGACTTTTATGAATAAATATCTTGTATCTAATTAAACCTCATTCTTCTCCCAACATCTTAAATATGGGAAAATAAGTTTGTATATAAACTTAGTCATGAGACGAATCCAGTGACATATCATTTATCAAAATCGGACCATAACTGTAGATCTGATGGCATGTACAGAAATCGGGCTCGCGTAATAATTTAAATAAATTAAATTAAATGTCCACCACTGGGGCGAGCGGGTTCGTCACAAGTAATTAATAATATTGAAATTATATCATTTCGCAATAGCAGTGTTACAGTTAAGTACAAACCAGTTCTTCTCATTGTCTGTCAATAGCTGTACAAAGTGACACTGTCTTATCATGTGTTTTGTTTGAGTTTTCAACCCTTTCATTTGTTTATTCATCTCCAATATATAACTCAATGTTAACGCCTAGTAGGGTAGAGGAACCAAAAGATGAACACCACCCAATAGTTGAACGTTTTGTCGTAAAATTGAAATAAAAAAATCGCGATACATTTTACGCCTTCGGGATAATTTTTCCTAACATGATGCGTTAGGAAAAATTATCCCTTTGCCGAGGCTGGCATTTAAACTCCCATACAGTTCCCACACACACACGGCTGTGAGCGGTTGTCGCGTCGAGGTCTCGCGCCAAAATCACCGTTTGTATGGAGATTTACTTAAGGAAAGCGCTCTTAAATTTAAGCTCTAAATTATGTATAAAATTTAATAAAACGTCTACATGGATTGTTTTGCGTGATATAGATTCTTGATTAATGCCTTTAATGGATTATCTATCACAAATTGCGTATTTATTGTTAATTTAAGAGATATTTAGCGTTCAACTAACGGTTCCAACTTTTTGTACCTGAGCCAATAGATGAACGGCGTTCATCTACTGGGCAAGGTATAGTTTTTTCAAATGCTTATATAAATTCTTATTGAAAAGGTACATAAAACTTTTATGGCTCAAATTAATCGTTTTTTAACTGTTGATTTTTGAACCAAAAGTTGAACGTGAGTATCCATTCGCAACATGGTTATTTTGGGCTTTGTTTTACTATGAAAAGCACGATTGTTCAACAAAGAACCGCTGCCCAGAAGATGAACGAATAAAATTAGTTCGTTCAACTTTTGGCTTCGATTCCAATAAGTCAACGCTTTGTTAAATTTAGTCCGTTCATTCCTTTGCCATCGTGCCCAATACATGAACGAACAAAATGTATTCGTTCAAGTTTTAGGCAAGGGTTAGTAAAATGAACATCTTAATAACAAAGATACGTAATAAATATGAAATCTGACTTATACATATAAAACCCAACAATTTATCTATTTTAATCTAATGATAAAATAATAAAAAAATGTTACATATGAATATATGTAAACAATAATCTCTTATAATTGTAACCATATGAAAAGGGTACATTTGAACTGTTTTATTCTGTGTTTAGTATCAATATTGTGATTGTTAACTAGTATAAATTGCTATAACAATGATTATATAATAACTAGACCAAATGTCAGAGGCTGCGCGGTGTTACGTTTTTCTTCGTTCAACTATTGGTGTCAAAATGTTCAACCATTGGGCACAGTGTTCATCTTCTGGGCAAAATGACATACTTCAGCATAAAATCATTTTTAATAAAATACTGTATTGTAATAGGATGGTTTAAAATAGTCATATCTAATCTCGACTATATACGGAATCGTATAAAAAAATTAAATGTAAACAAACTAAATCACCACTCCTCGAAAAAAATTTGTAAAGTTGGGATAGGCGCTTAAACGTTCATCTTTTGGTTCCTCTACCCTAGGCGTTCAAATAACCAAACGTGTACCTAGTTTTGATCGCCCTGGGCCCTGCCAGCTGCCAGCTAGAATTGAATAGGTACTTAGGTATTTTTACACGACCGCTTACTCCGAGTTAGTAACGTAACGGTATGTTATATCATATGGCGTAAGTAGGTTGTGTTGATTTTTATAAGAGAAGATATGTGTTGAAAAGATACAATATAGTAAAAAATCTTAATCATTTAATCAGAGAAATAAAATCCTCCATTTTTGTTCATGTTACAAATAAAATAAACATAAAAATGTACACGTGAAGAGGCTTAAGTCGAGGTACAACTGAAAACAATCGAATTACAAGCCAAATTCCATGTAAATGACAACTTTGATACAATAGTATGATAATTACCTTACATTACAATACAATAACGAAGCAGTATAAAAATCGAAAGAATAACTTTTGTCACTCGTATTGCACTGTTAATAATAGCATAAATATTACCAATTTTATTTATAACTGTTACACCTAGTAATTTAAATAATTTTCTATTTATTTCAATAAAATATAAAATAATAAGCATAATTTGGTTTAAAAGTATTAACTGGAATGTGTTGAGTTGAGTATTTTTATTTCAATTCATGACGATGACCAAGAGTTATGTGGTTTTTGGAATATGCTTTTGCTGAACCCTTTCAATTTTACTAGTAGGTAATAATATATTATAATGCTATTTAAAATTTTGTAAAGAAAAAGTTAATGATTTCAATGTTGATTCATGTAGTGACGCTCTAGTTATTCCCAGTTACGGTATTTTTTAATACAGTTGTGAACATTTTTGTATACATTTAGTATTGCTTTTTGCACGTACTTACCTATGTTCTAATTGTAACATCTGAATTCATATACAACAAAAAAAATGTTTTAACAAAATTTGAGCACTGCAAAAATGAACAAGTTTACCAAACGCTTAGATACCCTACAATCATATAAGGAATATGTACAATGAAATCTTATTTCCGACTAAAATAATATACAATGCTTACTGCCTACAATTTACAGTTACGGAGTCGTACAGTAGCCTAAGTACAGTCGTGTAATTATGGTACAATAATTTACAAAAGCATTAACTAGACACTTAATTTAAAATGATATGCAAAAGCTATTGGGTAGCTCACAGATGTCCAAATTCCTAGCTAAGATCTTAGAACTTCGTCGTTTTAAGTTTCAGCCGACAACAGTACGGCAGATGTACAGTACCCACATAGCGACGAAGTTATACACCCTTAAAGGTTAATGGAATAAAATCGTAATGGTTTGGAATATTTCTGTAAATGCGTCGTCAAGTGCTCAGCACCTAAATTTTTGGCACAGTTTTACCTTACATTTAGAGTATTCATAATTGGGGTCATAAAACGAATTGTCTTCTAAGTTTTGAGTATTGAAGATGTGTTAATTAGTTTATCATTGACATTAGAGTATCCGTATACAATTTTTTGAAGTAAAAACTTTCAAATCAATTTACTTTACAGTCTGTCAAATGTTTCAGTTAAAACAGACAACTTTTATTGACATCTGTTAGAGGGCAATTAACTATAACAAAAAAAATAACTAAACTTAACAACCAACTTAACACGTTTGACAAACATTTGAACAAACTAATGAACACACAACGCAATCGCTCTCTCATAGCATACACGTTCCCAGTCGGTCTATTGTCTATATGGCTATGAACCTGACGTGTACCAGTTGGTATTGGGAGGGGCAGATTTGTCTACTGGCTGATGGGAGTGGGATGTGTGCGCGGAATGTGCCTGAGGGTGAGGATGGTACAGGTGGAAGGAGGAAGGGGGATGGAAGAACTGGCTCTGGTCTAACGACGACGTGTAGTCCAAAGCGCTAGGGACAGCGGAGTACGCTTGTGGCTTCAGCGGTAACGGCGCTTCACCCAAATACGAGTGCCTTAATGCCTCAGAATAGGCACTGTTATCATACGGCAAAGCGTATTGCTGCTTGTCTCTAGGGGATACGGATCCAGGGGGAGTCATTGCAGAATGGTAATCCGCGTAGCCACCGTAGGCCAATGAGCCGATATCGGTAGTTTTATGGCCCAATTGTTCGCCGTACCCTGATCCCTCGCTGCCGGGAGGAGTGGGTAGCGGCCCAGATTGTCCGTCGCTCGAATAATAGCCACCTGTTCTGCCGTCACCAAGGAAATTACTTCTAATAACGCTCTCCCTATTGGCATAAAGTTGTCGTAGCAGCGCCGAAGCGGGCGTCGAAGTGTGGTTCCCAGGGATCTGCCTGTTCAAATGGTTTATGTGGTGGTTTTGGGTCCCTATCCACTGTATGGTCGATTTTTGTTGTTGCTGTTTCAGTAGTGCATCAGTTGAGAAGTCCGTAGGTCTGTGTGAGATTTCTTTACCGTCTAAAGCAGGTAGATGCTTCGACATGGCGTTTTCCAGATCTCTGACTGAAGTTGCGTCCGAGGAGCCCTCAGGGATAGACAGGTTGGTTTTATTCATATCTCGTTCAGCAGGGGATATTGCTGCACCGGGATTAGAGGAGCTCTTCCGTCTTTCTTCGTCCCTTTCTTCATCATCACATTCTGCGTGTTTCCTCTTTTTCATTCTTCTGGCTGGCATGGGGGAAGTTCTTTCAGGGTTCGTGTGGAGGGGCAGTGGCTGGGAGTCACTGAGTCTTGTGAGGTGTGTGACGTCAGAAGTTGGTACTGGGGCTGTTGACGCCGACTCAGCGTTGCTTGTAGCTTCTGTTCTTTCTGTGGGGTGTCGTGAAGAGGGCGGGGGTTTGCCAGAGTTGTCGGCGTCCGGGGGACCATTTTCGGGGTCTCCTGTGGTCTCTTCTCGCTTCACACCTTGTACACTTTCTTCTAATTGGCAGCAATCCATTACCGTGTTAGGATATTCGCGCCCACTGGAAAAAAGCATACTGATTAGTAAATACAAGCCGTTATGGATATAAAGTGTTATATCAAGAACAGATGTTTCTTTCTTGAAATACTAATTCCAAGGAATTAGATATTAAATTATGTGTAATTGTGTGTGGGTGTGTGTGTGTGGATTCTGCAGATAAATGCGATTTCTATTCAGTATGCAAAAACTGAAGGCGCCGTAGGTTCATGGTCTTCTCTCCCTCTCACTGAGCATAAGCGTGAGCGAGATGGAAGTGCGTGTTCGGAATCGCGGATACCATGATTTTTAATTAATTTTTTTTGTACGTTTAAATAAATAAATAAAGTAATCACTAAGTTCCCTCAAACATGATATTGCCGATTTTTAGAACCAATTTTAATATGTTTAGCAGAGCTTCTGTGCATAATTTGTTACGAATGTTTTAAGTTATTTTAGACCTATGTTCGTGATTTTTTTCTATCGAGCGAAAATTGCTTAATCATGTTTCAAATCACTGATCTCCCTGCAAACAAGCCTCAAGATTACTATTCGTATTTCTTTGAAACCATATTATTATAAACAGACGCATTATATTGTTTCAAAAACTCTGTTCGCTTAACTTCGCTGAACCTACGGCGCCTTAAGGCTTTACTGCAACTGTAGGTACAATTCACGTATGATTCATACATCATGATTCATGTCAAGCAGAAAATACCCAAAAGCGAAGTCGCTGGAAAAGTACCGATTTGTAGCAATGAACTATTCTTAGAACTATGTGTTAGCGGATATGTTGATGATCTAAGAATTGAAGAATAACCTTGTTGTATGGATTCAGTTTGAAAAATCCTAATTTTCATTTGGCACATTTTTTCTACTTTTACGATTAAATTAATGTTTTACCTAATAACATAGTTGATACAGATAATGTTCTGCTCTTCGGCGTTCTTGGAGGAGCAGACCACGGTGGCACAGGTCTGCAACCAGGTGTAGCCACCCAACTTGTTCATCACACGGTAGTAGTGAGTCAACACCTGACCTTTGTTCATTACTGGAACAACAACAAAACAATGCTGATTAAACCAAACATTAATGTAGAGGATTTGCTCCATTAAGGTAAAATGTTGTATATATGGTACTCAACTGTCTAAACCCAGATTAATGTATTAGATCTAACACTAAACAATTAATGAACAATGTGCATACTTGATTAGCTGTGTCTATATCCCATAAGGCTTCTATTTATCATTGTGCAAAAACTTAGGCTTGCATCGACTATCAGCATTAACTTCTGGTGTTGACATTGTTATCAAAAGGCTCAGTCCATATCAGCGCGACCTTGCTGACACACATGACGTAAAACAAGCAATCGCATTATATTCAAACTCATACAATTCATACCGAACTAAAGGTTCTAAGACACGTGTATTGTTGTACGTGAGTCATTAAGGTTCGGACGGTTTTTTGGTTAAGTCCATGCATTGTGTATTGTCGGTTCTGTAATTATCGATGCACTTGGGCACGGGCCAAAGAGTGAAACCAGCCCCGACGGTCTCAATATAATATTGGTTTTTATAAAGGTTTTGTTATGACGAAGTGAAGATTGCATTGTCTTGTCAGTAGTGTTATATTGTGGTTCGTGCTCAATCCATGCATAATCGTCTTTGTTTTTTTATGAAAAATTAAGTAGGTACGCTTTTAACAGTTATTACAATAATGCATCTACTGTCGAGTATTTAACGAATCTGATAAAAATATTTTTTTTTCAGCCAACAAAATAACCAATGACGCAGGCAATAAAAATGTCGGAAGTCTTCAACATTAATTTACAGCCGAATAAAGCCGTGCGCATCAACAGCCTGCCAACGTACATTGCTAACCAAATTACCCGCTTTCTAGCAAACCGACGGACATTTATGTTAATAAAACAATTGGTATTCACGGCCCGATATGTCCACATTTGACCGGCATCTATACGTGCATACATACATACGTATTGTATGTTTTAAACGCTATCGTAAAGCTATCAACAGTTTAGGTGTTAGAGAAAAACCATGCTGGGCGGTTGCGTGATTGGAGTTTTGATAGGCTGATTTGGGATTTTATTGTTACGGTGGTATTTAATGCATGTAAACGTAGTTACTTAGGTATTGATAGATTTAAGATACCAGCGAATGAAGAAAACGATACGAAAGAAGTCTAACATATACCTACTCAACTAAATTGAGGTCTCAGCTTCAGAATGTTTCACTGATCGGTAAGGCCGTCAATATAATCTCTTTTTTTGAAACTATATCTGCTTTTGTGTTGCTACATTTTACTTTGTGTTATGGTGCTTTTGTGTTAACCATAACGCAAAATTTTTGGTTAACCCTATAAAAAAATGATAACTTTGACGGCTTCACCTTGATATCAATCAATTAATAAATCACATTCTGGATATAAAATAGGTTTTGAAAGAATTGAGCATTCAACATACATTTGCTATAATTGTAAGTGTTATAAGTGTTATAACGTATTAAACTTGAAATCGAAATGCCAGAGCCAGAAATCGTTTTTAAACGAGGATAAAAAAAGTAATGTCATAAAGTACCTAAACCCGAATTTCCATTACAATGTCTCAATATTTATTTCAAAGATGTTTGACTACATTGAGGATGATAGTAGCCGTAGAAAACAGGATACTGTAACCGAAATATCAGCAACAATAGCTATCTCAAAGGACATTAAGGCTGACGTTTCCCACGATAGCTGGAGAGAGGAAACCGAAATGCTGGCATAAAAATTATTATTCAAATCACAAACGACAAAGACAGCCGGCGTAGATATGGCGCTAGCTAAATTGTACAGACAGCAACTATAAAGTACAGATCTTATTTTCATAGCTACAGAGCATACATTACAAAATGATTCTTATAAGGATAATGGGAAACTTGCGTGGAACACTGAGCTTTCTGACGAAAGCGTAAAAAATGTAATAACGCACACATATGAGGATTATATTGAGTTATTTGAATGCATATTTCCTCTTGATGTTAGAATCATCGGTGTGAATGAAATATTAAGTCAAGGAGCCTGAAATTACGTACGTGTTGAATTTTATCAAAGGGTGTGTGTTTACAATATTGACCCTGTTCTGTAAAACTTACAATTACATCAAATTACAAAGAAAAACTTTTAATAATAAATGATGAACGATGAAATGTAGACCGGCGGCAATTGAAGATTGCGCATAGTGAATTCTTATGCACAATAGAAACTCTCAACATTGAGTCATTACAATTTTGAAATCTAAATCACCCTAAAACATATTCTGCGCTAGTGCGCTACACTGGTCATCAATTTTCCTTGTAACAGCGCCTTGAGTACCGTCTTGACATGGATTTCTACTGTCCCCTCTGAATACAAAGTGCGTTACGACACAAGGATTTCACCAGTCACCACATTATTGGGTCAGCGATCGTTACAATTGATGAGTCCAGCAAGGTTAATGAAAACGGGACTTTTATAGAGCCAAGGATGGTGTGTGGTCACCCGTCTTGTATCTACTATGAAGCCATAGATATGAACGTAGACTTAGTTTGACATTATGAAGGCTTTCCGGTAGCTATAGGCTTTTAAAAATCGGCAACGTAGGTATATACTTACAGGATGGGCACATTTTACGGGTGTAATGTGTTTACTTGATATTTGTCCTTTTTATTGTAATACTTATCAAGATGCAGCCAATTAATGTTAGACAACAAAATAACCCCCATAAGATAAACTGATGACCTGGTAAGGTCGCGGGAGTACGCTGGATGCGGGTGGGTGCTCTTTGCGGGAGTCGGGTGGGAGTAGATGCCTTTCGGCTGATATGATGATGATGATGAGTGACTTATCAAGAAAATTCGAATTTACAGTGAAATTTCCAAGTGACATAATATCAACAAAAACTGGAGATCAGAACAAAATGATGTAGGTATATGTCAGTAATAGGTTGATACTTACAATCTACGTGGCATTTCCTAAGTTTATGGGCGTCTTCTCCATGGCAGAGTGAGTATAGGTTCTTTCCCGTCATCTCCTCCGCCGTGTAGCCTAATAGCTCTGACACCCTGCTGAGAAAAATATATGGATGTATCAAATTCTATTTTATTTTCGCCTAAAATTTGTTCGATATTACAAGTTCAGGAAAATGTGCTGATGCATTGATAATATTATTTGTTTTCTATTGGCCCTCCCAAACCCCCTGCCCCCTATTTCCGTTTTCACTTTACCTAAGTATGTAGTAGAAGCAAGTTTCTAGTCTAGACATTTTCTCCCTTTTACTGATTTTAAAACTGTCCTCTACATCTTCTATTTATAAAGCGTTTAAGTGTTTTCAGACGATGAAGAACAAAATACTCTCCTACCTAAAATCTGAAAATATACCGAGTAATTAAAACAAACAATTCCAAATACCTTGGCTCGCAATGGGCAATACTGAAGTCGAAGTTGATCCTAGTGACGAACATATCAGACTCTAGCCGTATCTCGTGCACAGAGGGCGGCGGTAGCGCGATAGCCAACGCGACCATCCCTAGGAGAGCCGGTGGTGACTTTCGACTGTGGGAGAACGTGTACTGAGGCCGCAGCCGGCACAGCAGTAAAACTACCTGGAAAGAAGAAACGGAGAATTTTAGTGAAGAAATTTTGAAGTAGGCAAGATGTAAGAGGACGGGATATGCCTTGGAAGAGTCCAGCAGTGGAGCACTGATGCACATGATTATGAGTTGCATTTCTGTGGGATACGTGTTTTCGGTGTAATGTAGGCAAGCGAACATGCCTATTTGTGATTAGACTTGAGTCCATGACGTAGTTAGTAGCAATACTGCAAATTATTGCGGACTCTGGGGATTACTTTGTTATGACATATAAATAAATGTATTTATTCCAAGACCTAGGGTCCTTTCCCCATTTTGTAGTTATTTTTTTACTACAAGTTATCATCATCGGTGTCTTATACCTACGATACGATAAAAGAAAAGCATAATAAAAGTTGTGTATGCATAGGGTTAAGAATCACACTGGCGCGGCCTGCGGTGGCGGTCAACACGGTTTTATGTAACTAGTCAAATTAGTGAGTGTCCCATCACCAAATTTAGCGGGAATTCGGCTGATTTTATGACTCTCTCGACGGATGAAGTTGCTTACCTTAAATCTAATATCATAAACATTTAAGTAGAAACATTTTATGCCATACGATAAATAAATAAATAAATAAGTTGAGCCACCCGAATTGAACACAATATAAACGATATTTTATACAATATTTGTATAATCTGAAAATTTATTATTCAGCAAGTAAAAAAAGCAGATTTTATATCAAGCACGGTCCGCGTAAAAACAAACTAATTTAACAAAACTAGTAACATCAGTCGTATTACAAAACAAGTTATTTGAAACAAATTTCCGAGTTGAAATTACAGACATCAACTTCAACAACCGTCTGCGTAATAATAATCTTGTTAAAAACTTCTAAATGGCTTTAAAGCACGTCGCGAGTTAATATCATACTTTTGATGACCAGAGATTAAAGTCGGAGATCTCCTGTTTTTTTACATAAACAGAGTAAACACACAACACACTTAATTTCTAGCATAATTTTCTGTAAACCCAATTAAATAGGTATTTCGTTCAACCCCTTACGCGATAAATTTCAATTTGTAATAAGCACCAAATTCGTAATTATCTGCTTCCAGGTGAATTCAAGTTAAGGGCGAACAACATCGCCAATAAAGCGTTATAATCTGTAAGTTACGTCCATAACTCCACTTTATCTGAATCTTAATGGCTCATACGCCGCTTCGACAGCAATTACATCGTTCATGGGTGCCGTAAGCGCCAAAGGCTAACATTTATTGGGATTCCTAATTACTTTACTTGCGTCTGATTTTGTGTGCCGATTAGTAGATTCGGTCCCAAACTGCAATTTGTTTGAAGGGTTGAGTTTTATGAAATACCCATAATCTAATCGTACTTTAAACTTAGGCACAACAATAATCTTAATAACATTATTTTCATTCTGTTGTGGTCTTTATTACACTTGAATTGTTAAATGTCAGGAAGTTCACTTAGCATCACCATCCGGGAATAACACCTCTATTACGAATGCATAATTACGAGTATCATTTATTAAAATTACGTTACGTTAGTTTTAGATTAAACATTAGAAATAAGTTCCTAGGTATATTTGTCTCACAATAAAAAAAGAGTACGAGAAGCAATTTAATAATAAAGGGAACTAGTCCCAGCAAAATGCCTACAATTTACACCCTGAAAACAATCTATTACGCCGAGTTTTGTGTAGTAGCTGAGAAATTCGCGGGTCGCTAGATATAATCGCGTTTTATGGAGTAACACCGAGTTAGAGCAAAAATTATGACCCAGGAGCGCGCCTTGCGGCACCCCCCGGCACGGACAATAATTTCAACCTATAATATTTGTGATCTTGCTAGGATAAAGTGGTCGTATTATTTCATTTATAGGAATAAACGGGGAAATAAACTTATCTCAGTGGTTGTGTGAGAAACTGGTGGGATGCTGCAGATAAATTTAAATACTTTCGATCCTTTCCTTAGTAAAATACTTATTTCAATATTTTTATATATTTTTTAACAAATATTCATAAATTTCATCTGGAGATTTTTGTAAGTTTTGCTCCTCAGCTTGAAATTAGCTGGCTAATTCTGTTCAACTCAAATTATATCCAACGTCATAGTTGGAAAGTTTAAAAAAAGTTGCATATTAAGGTAAAGTGATAAGTCACGTCATGTCACGTCTAACCTGTCGGTTTTGTTACTAAACGTAGGTGTCGGTTTAAGGGGACAACAATAATGAATATGCCCAGTTATTAATTTACTAGAATATATCTATCTTAACGTATAAATGGTTAATGTAGTATGTATCTTAATTAGTGAACAATTTACTAATTACATCAACATTTTAAACACATTCATTTGCAATACATCTGCCGTCATTTCCTATGTTCCCGTCACTTATAAGATACCCACCCTCCAATTACCACCCTCTCCTCTGGTCGGCTCTTCTCTCCTCCCAACCTAGATTGAAAACGAAAATTCAGCTTCCTTAAAATGTCTAGATAAGATAAATATCCACAAATTCACGCTAATGACTCGAGTGAATAAATCTCTTCTAGATAAGGTGCTTCCTTCCTTCCCGGTTATCATTGAATTTATAAATAAAATTCAGTATTATCTGCAATCTAAGGAATGATTAATTCAATGCCAGCTGAAGTATTAGTAGGCATGAAAAATAATGAAAGATTATTTCATTTTGCATGCTGTGAATCTAACACGTCAAATTTAGAATTTTCCAAAAATGTTAATAAAACATCTATATATACTTCAAAGATTACCCCAAAAGCGCTTGCATGGTGTGTCTATTGGTAATACCGCTATCTACGAATACGTCAGTTTGCACGACGGATTCAATTGTTTCTTACCCGGTATCCCGACGACTTGAAGTGGCAGCCCCGCTTGGTGAGGGTGCTCTTCATTCTGATGCAGAAGGCGCGGTCCATCCCTCGGAACAGACCTCCGCTCGCTGCTAGAGTCATTATTGCCGACACTGTTGACAGAGATATTACATCAGTGATTAGAGTATCGAACACAGAAGCAGCTCTGAATATTGCATAGGCTTCTTAAAATATTCTTGGACACATACATCGAGACAGATCGATTACCTACTTAAAATAATAAGTTTCTGTCAAAAAAAATCATTTTTGGTACAAGCTTTTATTGCCAACTGTACTTTTCTTGAGACGATTCTAACGAGCCTTAACTCAACGGGGTTACGACCGTTCAGTTCTGAATTATCATGGCCACCTTCTGTCTCCATCATCAGATTAGCTCGATGGTACCATAATATTGAATTGTCATCCACACTTTACTTAAACCCAAAATTTCAGCTCGATCGGTTGAAGATTTATACTTCAAAATTGAGTGGCAAGATTCCACCCAAACAAACATAGTTACAGTATACATACTTACATTGCAAGTTAACCAAAAGCTTGTAAAAAAATGGTCATCAAGAAATGTCGTGTGATTCGTAATGTAACCTGTAAATTTTGTAATGTACAAACAATCACAGCATAATATATGTAATATTTAACTTATAACATATGCCATAAGTCAAGACGTATTCTATGGCCAATTTTAAACTTGGCATTTTTATAGGTACGACCGTGTCTTGGTCCCAATCCCAACGCGTCTGAGGTGGGTAATTTCAATCTGTGCCCGATCTGACTGACGTTCGGTTCCATCAATTTGATCGGCGATGGAACCATCTCATGCCTTAATTGATTTTACTAAAGCCGAGAAAGCGAACTGAGGCTTTCAAAATATACATCCGATATCGTTACATTGGGAGATTTGTTTAAAACTTGGATACTCTCATTTGTTTTTATTGTTACGAGTATGTCATTCTTATTATCACAATCAGTAGAAGTAACTTTTAGAATCCTTTCTTGTAGAGTCTCTCTCACAACAACAAAGGCCGATAACCATGCATCTAATAGATAGTTTTTTCGATAGTGCGCAATGTGACACCTGTTCAGCCAAGGTTGTAATTGTTCTGTATTGAGTCACCATGTCATTGCGTATTTGGTACAGGTGATTCAACTAGTCACGGCAAGTTAAGGGTTAACACAGTCAGCGGTATGTCGTCTGAACAATACTAAATTCTTTGGAAACCACTAACGATCGCAGACATCCATCCATGCATGTATGATTTCTGTTTATTTTATTCTTATAGTTTTTTGTCATCATCTTGATAATATATAATTTTTTCTATCTTATTCTACATTCTGCCTTTTATTTATTTATGAAGCTTTAATTTTTTTTGCTCCATGTAACTTATTCACGGTCTTCCCATTTTCCTTTTACATTTATTTATGTTTTGTCATTTGGGATATTATCTTAGCCATCTAGCAGTTATTTCAATAGTAGGACTAATGAGTGTTTAGGACTTTTGGCTTTCCTTTCCTTGAAGCACTATTGATAGATCTACTTATTTTCTAGAATCGCCTAGCCTCTAGTACCTACCTGTTATAAAATGCTACGCAGTTTATAGACGGTTTATTGTTTGCTTGGGTATTGTTAAGTCGACCGCAAACTGTCCTCATCTGATGAATATTACTTAGGTCAAATGCAACTCGAAAATCGAAGAATATTACGATTATCGTTTCTAGTAGCGTTCAGCCCTTAAACAATCTATTTAGTACTTACGCTGTTTTCACATCTCACGACACATTGTGCTTTAAAATAGAAATTCATCGGTTGTAAACTTAGATTAAGGGGGTTCGATTGCCATACAAAACGTTATTTGACATTCGTAGGCTAACGGCGTGATATTTTAAGAAACTTATGTAACAAACTTTCATAAATTGGCTTCCCATTTGCGCCAAATTCCCCCTTTCCTAGAATAAACTAGTATAAACTAGATTAATTTGAGAAATTGGTTTGTCACGTGATATTTTGGGAAAACTATTTTTCTCAAATTAATCTAGTTTATACAAGTTTATTCTAGGAAAGGGGGAATTTGGCGCAAATGGGAAGCCAATTGATGAAAGTTTGTTGCATAAGTTTCTTAAAATATCACGCCGTTAGCCTGCGAATGTCAAATAACGCTTTGTATGGCAATCGAACCACCTTAAGCGGTGGCTTTTTGCGCAATCGATCTGTGATTAGTTTATGGTAAAAAGTTTTGTAATAGATCATTGGAGTTTTGTCAATAGTGAGATAAATTGTTGTGGCAAAATAAGAATTCGATAGGTCAATCACGTAACGTATTGTACGCGCGTATGACAGTAAAATCACAATCTAACTGTCATTTTTCCATATAAAATTGACATTTAGACCTTACAGACGCGCGTAAGAAAAGTTACGTGATCGACCCACGGATGTCAAGTCAAGAATTAGTCACAGTTCTGTTTGATTTGAATATATTGCAATAAAGCGCGATTTAGGAAACTTTCCACATGTATCTATCGTACCTATATTTAGTAACAAGATCGTGTTCTAAAATCGTTATATTATTTGAACTATCTATACCTATAGTTACAGCCGTGTGGTTATTTTGACTTTTGCATGGGCCACAAATTAATTTAATATAAATCGAACTAACACTTTTCCACAATTATTTCAGTAAAATATTAAGTAGCTACAGAGGATCTTTAAATCGAAAATTCTTGAGAAAGTCTTCAGAATATTTTCAAGCGCATTCCAACTTTTATAGAAGGTTTTATAGGTTGTCGTAGATACCCAAATCCTTTTTTGAATGAAGTTAAATGAATGACAAAAACTTAGCATGAGGCTATGAGCAAGTACGTCAAGCCAAATTTTCTCAAGTCGGTTTATTAAAATTTAATTTAATAAAATTCGACATGGCTCAATTAAACCTCGCAGCCAATCGGGTGGCTGTACAGTAAGCCAAGAAATTGGTCTACTAATTTTCGACTGTATTATTTGTGATAGACCACTTTCTTGGCTGACTGTACCACGACGCAATCAACCGTTTTAATTATCTCCTCAATCCCAATTTCAGGTTCGTCCAGCATCACGGCTATCAGCACACAAAGAGCTGCATCGTTCCTTGCACCTCGTTTCACCACGGCCGTCACCACACAATGCCGCCTGTCACATCTTTCGTTCCTGATTGATTTTTTACACCATTTCACAACCTTTTTTCGAACACATCGAGTAAATTGAAAGCCCTTCATGTTAGGAAATTAGAGGCAGTTAGAAAATTAACGGTTTTTAGCTGATTGGATACGGTTGTTTGGTTATTAGCTGTATTGTAATTGGCAGATTGGTTTAATTTATGTGGACGATGAAGATTTCGTTGCATCCCTACATCTACCACGTTCTCTCAACCCTCAAGATGACGATCCGTTTAAGTGAATTTTGAAACTCTATGTATTTATTTGTTTACTTTCTAGATTATATGGACATCATTATATTTATTCTAAAGTAGGCACATGTTTTATGAAGTAACATACAACTAAATAAGACCCTATGATCATTGATCAAACAACAGTCTGTATCGTGAGTACCGAGATGAATATTGACTAGGGCAAAAAATGCGTAGTCGCTGGACCGAGTTATAAGTTATTATACCTACTATTTGACTGAATTTACTTCGTTTCCCTTTTTTGCTCATTTAAATCTTTTATTTAATTAAAAGTAAACGTATTAAGTATAACGCCTGTAAATAACACAAAATTGCCTTTTTTTTATTTGGAGAAAGAACTCCTTCGGACAATGAAAATGTACACATCTTTATGATATTAGTAGCATACTATCTTACCTTTAGGTTTACAACAGTTAAGATATTTAGCACATCCACTATCGTTTTACTAGAATGACACGACTTTATTGAGAACTAGCTGCCCGCGCGTATTGCAAAGAACGGATTCTCCTCTTTATTATATTAGTTGAGAATAAAGTAAGTACCTACATAATGTTATAAGTACTTATTCCGCTCATCTGATTTTTGCTCATAAAGGCACTATAAACTTAGAAAGTCCCAATTCCCTTAGGAAAGACGCCATCGGATACGCAACGCCGACTCAATTTTCTCCCATAGTGGCGCCCAAAAATTAATCAGCGCAATACAGACACCCCATAGACCATTTCATGAACTTCCAACACCCGTGAACATAATTCAATTTAAATTGTACTATACTTATTATTAATACTATTGAACGATTCGACATACTGAGGAGGAGCTATACCAGTGCCGTTGAACTCAAAAATAAAGAAACGGTAATTGAATTTTGAAACGTTTGGAAAAAACGTCCATTTTACTGGTATTTGGATCTGGTAACGGTTTTTGGTATGCTTTATTCTTTGTGATCTATACAATTTCCCTTTAATTTGTTGAATGGACTTATTTAATACTTTTTTGTTGGAAGATTGAATGAACTGCTTTATTTTACGGAGATTGTTTCGAATGAAAAGCGAAGTTTGCTGAACTACTTACTTGCAAAACGCCGACAGTTGTAATTTTTCTATGGGGTGACAGCCGCCGTCATAATAAATGTCAACCGGTCCGTCAAAGGCCGTTGCAGCCGGCCCTAAATATTTTTTGTTTGGCAGAAGATCTTAATGTAAACAAACGGTTCTTAGTCCCGTGCTGGCTGCCCTCCTCGCTGCCGGAGGCTGGGCTGATCAGCCCTGCGCCGCCCGGGCCCGCGAACGATAGCCCTAGTTGCTCCGCGATCTCCGCGTGGTCGGCTTGGTGCACGTTGTCGAATATGCTGCTGTCCATCATTTGGCAGTATGTCTAAATGTAAACATACCGTCAGGGTTGTTAGCCCCGTGCTGGCTGCCCTCCTCGCTGCCGGAGGCTGGGCTGTTCAGCCCTACGCCGCCCGGGCCCGCTACCGACAGCCCTAGTTGCTCCGCCATCTCCGCGTGGTCGGCTTAGTGCACGTAGTCGAATACACTGCTGCCCATAATTTGGCAGTATGTCTAAATGTAAACATACCGTCAGGGTTGTTAGTCCCGTGCTGGCTGCCCTCCTCGCTGCCGGAGGCGGGGCTGTTCAGCCCTGCGCCGCCCCGGCCCGCGAGCGACAGCCCTAGCTGTTCCGCGATCTCCGCGTGGTCGGCTTGGTGCACGTAGTCGAATATACTGCTGCCCGTCATTTCTACCTGCCGAGGGAAACATTTGTTAGTCACCAAATCGCTGGATTCCATTGCATGCAGCACAGTGCAAAGAAACTCATAAGTTCCGTTTAAACAACGGTAGAGTGTTCATATTTCATGGGTTATTGGATGAATTTAAACCTTAACACCCTATATAGATAATAGAACTAAATAGACTTTGATTTGCATTCTGTACTACATTCTTAACTTTTTGATACCCGGTGGCAAGGAGCCAATCCATACAAAAATACTACACAATGTTGATGTAAATGAGTCTAAAACCCGCTGACTCATCCAAGAGCCACGGGATTCGAACAGTTATTTTTAATTAATTTTCAACGGTTGTTTGTCATCTACATATTTTTGGAATCCAAATTAGATCTCTCATAGATAGCAGTTACGAGTACTGTCAGAAGCAATTATCTGGGGGGCTAGCACACTAGGTTTTATGTCGCGTTTTACGTGACGTTTCAGTACATTTTCGCCGACATAAAACCTAGTGTGCTAGCTAGGCAGCATGTATAGAGAAGTGACCAAACAGTAGCCTTCGTTGATTGTTTTTAATTCATTATACTAATTAAGAACCAAAATAGCTACGAGCATTATTAAATTTGATGCGGGAACAGCGTAATTACAGGATTTCCAGTTATTTTGATGACAGCAAACTTATCCCTGCAACTTTTACTAATTAACCTATCTCATTAAAGCAAGCCTGATGAAGTCTAGCTACAATCGCAGTCACTCCCGCGCCGGTTCCCCGAAGCCACCTGCCAGGCGATGCCTGATAACCGGCGTTCATTCATAGCTACGTGACACACAACATAGTTAACCTTTGCCTTTGGTATTAATTCCGAGCCTAGAGCTTTTGTGTAAGTACTTACTCTCATCGGCTGGTGGTGTCACGTGACTATGTTTGTGTCACCGTTAGATTGTAAAAACCGTCAGTTTATAATCTTACCCGTTAAATTGTAAACTGACGGAATATTGTGAACTGCCAAAATAATTCATAATTTTACGCATTCATTTTCGTTAGTTTATAAACTAACAATGTCATATCGTCAAATTGTGAACTGAATCAAATTTGCCTTATTCGGAACGCAACCTGTGCGCTATTTGGTTGAGCGAATTATTCCACTTGCATCAGTTTCCACTTACGTCAGAATATGCTTGTTTTTTTTTGTTATTCAGACATTTTATTTCGCCATCCAGCAGTGTCGACGGAGCCCCGCTGCGCGGGGCTCCTATTTCTGGGCGGTTTGCCCTTCGGGCAACTGAAGAAACCTAACTAACCTTACCTACCTAGTCTTTGTGTACGTTCCGTTGCAAGCTGATTTGATCTCAGTTCACAATTTGACGATTCGACATTGAAAGTTTATAAACTAACGAAAAATATTGCGTTCAATTGTGAACGGTTTTGACAGTTCACGATTTTTCGACAGTTTATAATATCGCGAGTAAGATTATAAACTGACGGTGTTCACAATCTAACGGTGACATTTGCACCTTTTTGATGCGATATCGAAAACATAATACAAAGTATGACCTTAACTTTAATGATACATTGGGAGATGTACATGGGCGGACTAAGGTAGTACATTAGTGTACCTTTCTCAATAATTGTCTCTAGGTTTATAAAGAAGTACCTAGGCGACCGAGCTCTGCTCGGGTGAAAATAGAGAGAATACCGTTAGAGCCGTTTTCGAGAACGTGAATACAAATATGTACAAACTATACTTGTTTAATAGTTCAGGATACGAATTCAAAAGCTAGGTCTTCGACAGGTTTATCCGGCCACGTTTGTTTGCCTAATCTTATTTATTTATTTATTGAAACTTTATTGCACAAAATACAGAAAATAATTACAAATGGCGAGCTTAATGCCAAATGGCACTCTACCAGCTAACCATTAGGCTAAACAGAGACTTATAATAAGTTACAACGAAAAAAGTATGATAAATATTGTTGAATACTTTGATATTTTAAATACATTTTTTTTTAATAGTCATTAATTTCCCCAGATCTGAATTGTCGTTGCAGGAACTATCCAGGTATCTTGGGTAAGTACATATATATATACAACAAGTATGTACAATACCTGAATATCATTAACCGTTGCACAATCAAGGAAGCTAGATCATATGAATCATCACCTTTCACGCGGTATGCAAATCTGTATATTAATAAATTTATCAAATATAATTGTGGGACCCTATTACCGATTCAGTCGGTGCGTATCCGCAGTGCCTCTGCGCATGTGAATCGTTAGAGACAATGGTGGTCGGTTCTGGGAAAGGTCTTTTGGATTTTATGATGTTTGACGATAAATTTGTCGCCGTGTGACGTGATAGGTGATATGATGTAAGTTTGGACATAAAGATGGCTGTTTTATTTAAGCATATATTTTAAGCTACATACGCCTATATGTATATAAAGGTACAAGGCAGTACACAACACTTTTTGTAGTGTGGCTATCGGAGCCAATTATTAGTTTATAGACACAGCCGAAAGACATGATAGAGGAGTACTTTGGTAGGGTAGGTAGAGTTATGTTGGTACGTTTAAAGAAATAAGGAAAGTATTGTTACTAAGTGAAATCAAGGCCGCTACTCGTGTACTTAAAAGGAAATGAAATGTTTTCTCTATACTTTTTTTTTGCTAAGCACCAACTCTTGAAGAAGTGAAAATCCCGAGGGCTAAGAGGCACCTAATTTATTCCAAAACAAAAAGCTACACGTAAATAATCTTTCTCAAGAAAATCCATTTCCATCTTCGCCTATAAAAGGAAAATACGATTTCCCATTGTCGGCATCATCACCAAAAAACTGGGCAGAATTTAATATAGCTACGGGTTGGCTTTATTTACCGGGAACTCTATGTATTTTTACGCACACACATATATAAAGTTTATGAGTGTGTGTCAGGAAAGTGTTTAGCTGTTTGACATTAGTGTATACGTATGTATGGTTATGTGTATGTGTGTGTGTGGCTCCAGCATTAGGATGGCGAGCACGCGCGCGCCTCGCCAGCTACGTGACCAGCATAGCGCATCGTCCCTTTCCCCCCACGCGCTCTCTTTCACACCACCCCCGAACACGGATCCCCCACGAAACGGCCATGTTGAATTTCCCAGTTTTCGGATCTTTTCAGACGGCCTTTTAATTTTGTTATGTTATTTAATTTCGTTTTTTGCGCATTAATCTACGTCAGGGTTTTTTCACGTTTTATTACTTCTTGTGTTATACTCGTACCTATTTACCTTACCCATGTTTCCTCGCCAGCTGCCATAAGGCTTACGGCTTATCTAGTGCAAGCTGAAATACCTCCAACGGTTTTTAATTTCAAGTTCATGTTTAAACGGGCCAGAAATGATCTCTCATCAGAAAAAGTCCAGTATTATTTCAAACTGATATCTGCGAAAAGTTACATAGCTGAAACGATTTTTATAACATTTGTATATCCCAAAATACACGTCCTCGTAAATACCGTGCCTTGTATAAGCTAAGGAAATTAATTTTAATAATATAGCTCTACCTGTCGAAAGGGAAAGCCAGAGCTAGAATTTCTTTAAATTCACAGCCGCATATACCCATATAGACAGAGCATTTACGTGTCCCGCCGTTTTATGGACTTTTTTTCACATCATATTATTTATATGTTTCCACATCAACTTTTAAGCCAGCCATTGACAAAAATCTCTCAAATGTCTCCTATTTTTCCTCTTTTTTCCCTCGGAACCCGAGACACGTACGGGCCATAACACGACACGTGTATTTATCTGCTATCTGTACATCACCGGATGTCTGTAGCGCCGCCGAAATATGATTTTATCTGCTGACTGCACATGCGTAGGTGTGCTGAAGATGTTGATGTTTACGTTGTGTTCAGAAGACTTCAATAACGATTCAGCTCCGAGGACCGGTAAAGCGCTGACCTTTGGTCGCGCATGGTTGTTTCGAATCTAGGGGTCTGTGTTAGGGTCAGTACCTATTACGTGCTGCGAGCGAATGTCGTTATGTGAATGCGTACTTATTTAATTTGTTGTAGTTTCTTTATACATATGGAAGCATGTGTCAATATTAACTAACGGATTTTAACTGGAAAAATCTGATTGTATAGTTAATATTGTTACAAAATTTTATTACGAAGAATGGAAAGTATCATCATCATCATCATCATCATATCAGCCGAAAAACGTCCACTGCTGGACATAGGCCTCCCCCAAAGAGTGCCACAATGGTCGGAAAGTATATGAAGTCAGTTTTTTTAAGTTTAATGCTATGTTATTACTTAAAGTTTAAGTTATGTTATGGATTTACTTACTTGTGATAATCCTAAATATATAGAAACAGTTTCAGATATGTACAGGAACCTCCCGTCCGCCGCAACCGACAGCGCGAAGCCGTCCAGCGACTGTGAACAAACAAACATACATGATTATAAACAAACAAATATAGATAGGTAATAATTACAGTTCACATTATGAGTCAATAATCCGATCAGATATCGTCACGGTCTAAGCAAGAAGGTTCGAATTGTAAAGTCAGTGTTTGTAATTTTTCGTTCATTTAAAATGATTTCAAACATTACAACAAAACTGAAGAAGAATGATGAGATAGCATCAGGAAATAAATGTCCGAACCAACTTGAACAAAAGTGTTCTTACATCTCGGCTCCCTGTACCTACCCAGTTCATTAATGGGTGCAGCTGACAGCCGTCAGCACATCACATATGGGTACGTGCTAGCAAACAAGGTGCCCACAAACAACTGAACACGACATCAAAGTGTTACAAAGAGTTACAACAGTCGACGCCAAAAATATGTATACAGTTTTCGCCTTATTACAATGGAATAAGGTGCAAAAGTGTAAACATATTTTTGGCGTCGACTGTACCACATAGGTGTTACCATGGATACGATTACTTAATACAATAAAAAGCAAGATTAACACTCTCGAGATTAGACCCAGAATATCAGACGCTGCTCTAGTCACGCTGCCCTCCAACCGCCGGACATTGAAAACCTAGATCTGTTCAAAAACCAGTAGCTACCTATACTAGTTATTATACATAGTCTGGTGCACTCTGTAAACAAGTTTTATTAAAAGTGTCCCGTAATGATTGTATCTGGACTTTGAATTAAAATAGAAGAAGCTAATAAGGAAAATTTTGTCTAGTATAATTTAACATAATATCGAAAAAACAACAATAGTTCCCTGTTTTTATGTTTACCTATTTAGTAGATATACAAAAAGAGAAAAATGGTAAATGTTACGGTCGGCGCGCGCGCTCTCGCGTGTAATACCTATCTATTGATATTCGAGTAGGGTCCGCATCAATACACAACTCACTGTGCTGAAACTATAATAAAATAAATAAATATTTGCGGACAATCTTACACATATAGACCTAGTCCCAAACTAAGCAAAGCTTGTACTATGGGTACTAGACGACGATATACATACTTATATAGAGAAATAAATACTTAAATACATAGAAACATCCATGACTCAGGAACAAATATTCGTGCTCATCACACAAATAAATGCCCTTACCGGGATTCGAACCCAGGACCTCTAGCTTCGTAGGCAGGGTCACTACCAACTAGGCTAAAGCTAAATAATAAACAAGATGTATAAAAGCTAATCATGCGGTAAGCTGGATCATGATTTTTTTTAATCTTTTAATATATTTTGTTCGTATACGAATTTTTTCGTGTGATAGGAAATATAATGTTCAGAAAATTTGGTGCTTTTACTCGAAGCCTAGATAAAAAATTAGCAACCAACTTATTGTCTACGTTTGAACATGTAAGTTCTTGGTCACGTAGCACGAAGAGTGATCCCGTGCAATATCCATAATGTTTCATTAATTAAACAAAGTAATTAACAGTGTCAAGTTTAAAAAAAAATTACCGATGTATATTGAATGACGGCTTAAATACTTTTTATCTACTCACATATCATAAATCCTCTAGAATGTTTTCGGAAACCATATATAACGACCACCATAATTGCAACCAGTAACGTAACATCAGCGTTTTATCTGTGCCAGTGTTATTATAATGTATGAAAAATCATAATATCATTATAATAGGTATTAGAGTTACCACCATTAACGTTTTTCATGTACCTCCAACACACTTCAGCTCGATTTGATCAGAATAGTCTTTATTTGCTAACGCTCCACTGAAAGTAAAACCGGCTCTACATCTAATAGCAACTCCGCGGCGGCGCAAAAAAGCTAAACAAACAGATGACGAAAAACGATCACCACGAGCCAAATGACCCAATGATGAAAGAAATGCTGGATGAGACTAGTTTTTGATCAAATTATCACCTACGTACAACATTATTGACATTATTTAACAACAAACATAAACACACATTACGTTATTTAACAAAATTTTAACAGACTTCAAAAATATTAAATTTATACCTATTAACCTGATGACCTGGATATCCCTTACAAACAAAAAAATGTTTTCTCTTCACTGCCTCGGAAAGCCGTCTTTTATCCTTAAAAACCAGTGAGCAAAATCGCATTTTATCCACTAGTGGGGACAGTAATTTGACCTTGGAGCGTGCTTAAGTAACTGTGTTTTAAAGTACCTTAAAATTCCATAAGAAACATTTGTTTTTTTATAATGATAATTGAGGATGATGATTTGATGGATGATGATGGATGATGGATGACGGATGACGGATGACTTACGATGGATGACGGATGACTGATGACGGATGACAGATGATGGATGATGGTGATGGTGATGGTGATAATGATGATGATGATGATGGAATGAGTACACATAAATACTTATTTTTTATAAGCTGTTGTTTTGCAATAATGCACTTTCCTCGCTACAGTGAAGTGAAAAGTTTGGTGTTACACACGGGTGCTTCGCTCGTGGTTTAACTAGATAATCCTTTCGCTTGCTCGTGTTGTCGTGTTTCAATTCCACACTCGCGGGTAAAATACAACTTTGTACCCTTGTATGACAAATAACTATTTCAATTGCATTTATAAAAAATAATAAGTTCCGACGAATTGAGAACCTAGGTACTCCTTTTTGAAGTCGGATGAAAAGTAAAAATAAATTAATCAGTATCGAAAAATGGAGGCTGTTTGACCAGAAAAAATCGTGACTGATCCTTCCCAACAATCTTCATATCAACAGCTAGAGCGTTTTTGACGTTACGTAAAAAGTTCTGATTTAAACTGATAACACCCATAAGTACAAGTTTAAACTTTAAACTGGCCATAGCAAGGAGGCCAACGCCAAATAACTAGACTGAGAGAGCTTTATTTGTGTGATGATTGTCAAACACCAATTGCAATATTTCATGAATCTTCGTTTTTAGGGTTCCGTAGCCAAATGGCAAAAAACGGAACCCTTAATAGATTCGTCATGTCTGACTGTCTGTCTGTCCGTCCGTATGTCACAGCCACTTTTTTCCGAAACTATAAGAGCTATACTGTTGAAATTTGGTAAGTAGATGTATTTTGTGAACCGCATTAAGATTTGCACACAAAAATCGAAAAAAAAAATTAAGTTTTAGGGGTTTCCCCATACACAGACCTGAAACTAAAAAAAAAAAAATCATCAAACCCATACGTGTGGTGGGGTATCTATGGATATGTCTTCAAAAATGATATTAAGGTTTCTAATATTTTTTTTTCTAAACTGAATAGTTTACGCGAGAGACACTTCCAAAGTGGTAAAATGTGTGTCCCCCCCCCCTGTAACTTCTAAAATAAGAGAATGATAAAACTAAAAAAAATATATGATGTACAGTCGCCATCACATACATAGGTACACTATAGGTGTTCAAAAATATCGGCACATGCACCCTAATGCCTTGTAAATAGAGGTGTGTTCCGATGTTTGTGACGTGCTTGTTTGCTCCGATGTATGTGATGGCGACTGTACATTACCTACCATGCAAACTTCCACCAAAAATTGGTTTGAACGAGATCTAGTAAGTATTTTTTTTTTAATACGTCATTAATCGTAAACTGCAATTTGTTTCACGGAACCCTTCATGTGCGAGTCCGACTCGCACTTGGCCGCTTTTTTTATTTGTATCTAAATAACTCATTATAAATGCATACATCGTCGAGTGGTACCCGTAGTAGGTAGGTACCTACAAGATTAGCTTGGTTTGGAAGTATAATGATTAATGATTATATAGTAAGTTTTATTTATTATCTATTTTACTTGGTTTCGAACAGCCGATACGTAAATAAAATAAATCTAAACCGCCATTACCATTGCAATGCATATGCTAACTCTTTGTTACACATGAATGAGTGATGCGCGACAACATAATCGAAGTTAGCACCTTTCACATCAACTCATTTTTGTTTTTTTTCCTTTGATTCTATAATAAACTTCCAGTGTCGCTTCTAGTAAGAGTTTGAATCTATTAATAAATAACTTAGGTACCCATTTAATGAGATGCACGGTTGACGAAAAACTGTTTTAAAAGATGAATCATGGTTTTTTGTTTGAAATCTGCGTTAAAACGGTAGTAGATGATAGTCAAAAATAACAATAAAAGTGTGGATTATTCTTAGTCGATAGTTTCTGTGCGTTAACAACTAACGGTGTACTTGGGATCACTTAATGGGGAAAAACTTTTAAATGCACTTTTTGGAAGTATAAAAAAGTAAATATATATTTGAAATAGCTTGTAAGAGTTGTAAGCTCTGGTTAAAATAGTTTAAGCAATTTTTTTCGTTAATGTCTCCGTGAGTTTGCTTTCTTGTTTTGGCTAATGATTAATTAGATATCCAAATAATAATAAGGTCCTATAAATGACATGTAGCGTATCGATTAATTTCAATCATAAATCCAAGGTTGATAATATGATAATGAGAAAATATTATTCAACTTAGGTAACAGTGTAATTTAATGTGGGATTATGAGAAGAGCACTACAATTAAAATGCAAGTAACACACGATGTCTACGACCTACGCTACACTTCGTCAATATAAACAAAAACCCGATTCCATCTACTCAACCAACACAGATAACCATCTCCAAACAAATCAACTCGCATTGAATAACTAAGTAATTAAAACCAACAATGGGTCAGATGCTTTCAACATAACAACAAAACCATTTCAAATTGACAACCTTTCATATACGAACTTGACATCTTGCGCCACTGGCCGCATTTCAATTCTCGCTTACCAACACAATACCACACATTTACGAAAACTAATTTGATATTTGCTCGATTTCACTAAATTTCATAACAAAATTAATAGAATATATTGTATAGGGCTTGCACTTGTCAGGTAGTCACGTAAATTATAGATTTGTGCAATTTTACTGTCATTATACTAGTGGGTGCTGCGGTTTTCTACTGAAACGGCTGAATACGTGATTCCTTGATCGGTTTTTTTAGCTTTAGAAAAACAAAGACGTGCGTGGGTCAGGTTACTGTTCGTTGCAACCATTGTAATGTTGTGGTATTACGTTTTTTTACACCTTTGAGTAGTTGTTTTGCTTGTTTTGTAATATAATAATTGGGTCAATGGGGTCCTTGGTTACGGAAAAAAGTAAATTGATGTAGGTAGATGTAAAGAAGAATATCATTGGAATAAAACATTCCGACTAGAATCGAGCCTCGTATATTTTAAGCGCAGTAGGTCAACTTATATTAAATAATTTATTGAATCAGGTGTTATTTTGCGGAAGTCCATGATATGTTACGAGAACAATATTCCTTTGCTATTCCGCTAAAAAACGTGCTGGTCGATCAGCGGAGATGAGATGCAACTATTTACTTATTTTGCATGCGGTTAATACACCGCTACGAGGCATCATAGGAGATGCTGGCAGGAGAAATTTTGAATTTTGAGAATTTTGAGAGACGTTTTTTAGCGGAATAGCAAAGGAATATTGCTCTAGTAACACAACTTATAAGTTAATTTAAGGCTTGCTGCAAATGACAACTCTTGATAATTTTGAAAGTAACCCTCGATTAAACTAATAAATCAAGAGAACGTCCATTCACGTCATGGCTACTCGTACTGAGGTGGGTGCCACAGAACTTCCAACGTCCAACTAGCTCTAGCCTTTCCTGACAGTCAATTGCGTATAACATTTTGTACGTACGTACGTACCTAGATCTCAATTTTTTTTTTGTAATGGATTGTCGTCCTAACGCTCGTTCGACAAGTTATGCTGTTACCCCTCTAAATGATGTTCTCAGCAGTCTCGTGGGATGGTAAGGTTGCATACCTGGAGTATGTGTGTGCCCTGATGCTGCTCGAACAGCTCCAGCGCTAGTCCCAGCGCCGACCGCCGGTTCTGGGCACCTGCAACAACACCAACAACAATTAATACATGTTTGACAAGCTTTATATTAACTCGCCTTGTTACTTAGTTCGTTAGTATGTGCGGGTCAAATATTGCATGTCAAGAGCGAATTCCCGAAGTTGACAATCGAGTTGAACTTTTGTACATTGATAGTATGGTACCAAAAAGTTAGGCTAATGATGGACACGGGAAGTGGCCATAGTAACTACATAATAGAATCCTCTCAATGAGCTGTTGATGACTACAAAAAATACCTACGGTCGGCAAAAAAAAAATATTAACAGATACTTACATATTTAAATAGACTTAAAATTATGACAGTCCTTATCGTTTTTTTAATAAGTAGGTGTAAGTGCGACAGAGATAGGTGCTTCATCTACATCACCTTAAAGAGTTCCGGCAGTTATATCCCACTATGACAATGGAACTTCCCGGAAATGATGGACTTTAATGTAACCACTTGCTGTTGTGTTGTTGGTGCTTAAGGACTTGTTGACATTGAATCTATCTATAGTGGACATTTTTTATTATACTGCCTGCCTGATGGTACACCATAGCCTATGAATTCTTGTCGCTTCAGAGGAACCAGCGCGTTGCCGACCCTTGATTGATATTACACATTGTGTTTACAGCTAGATATAAATAAACGTAGGTCTCTCACGGAAGCTCGGGCGACAGTGTCATAAGAAAATAATGACGGTTTTGGCTGTCGAGCACTGGGTAATAAACATACCTACACTAGTAAAAAAGCCATAATAATTACTTTTGTTGATCCATCTAAATTACTCCGTATTTTTTTGCGGCGCACTATGTTGACCTGATGTTTCGTAGGTTACAAGACAGCAAAGTTAACAAGACTGTCGGCTGACTTCCTAACTAGATTCACATTGTCCTTGTTGAACTGCACTTCCACATAAGTAAGAACTGTCATGACATGTGTCAGTGCTACTCTGGCTACCCCAGCAGGCTTCCAGCGATCCGTCAGCTACTGTCGGCTACGTTGATCGTATCGCGCGGTGTCGGGTTGCGCGGGCGACGTATTTACGACGCTCCACGCGGTTCGGGAGTTATTGTTTCTGATATGATGTGCGGAGTTAAGAAATGAACTTTTGTGTCTATTTAAGATGAGTTTTTACTTAACAATACTGTTGTCACTGTTTTTATTTTACGCGCAAGGCGCTATTACAATCAAAATTGGTACCTACTTAAAGCTTAAAAAGGAAAAAGAACGAAGAGAAAGGAATCTTTTCGTAATCTTATTATGATAAAACAGTACAGTGTAGTACCTGAGTTGTTTAGGTGTGCGACTTTCAAATAGAAGGTCGTGGCCAATACGATTCGTGTCATTCGAGTTTTTCAAAAAAGTATGTATGGTCATT
The DNA here is from genome assembly GCA_963854355.1 of Epinotia brunnichana. Classification (NCBI taxonomy): domain Eukaryota; kingdom Metazoa; phylum Arthropoda; class Insecta; order Lepidoptera; family Tortricidae; genus Epinotia; species Epinotia brunnichana. Next base: position 18,090,046 of record OY977936.1, on the reverse strand, counting down.
TTATAATTCGGCGAAATAAATGATCGCGCCAAGTTTTGAATTGAACCTAACACGCAAAAGCCCATTATTTGTTATCATAATAATAAGCCTGAACCCAACAGTTGGATATATAGAGACTGTTGATGATTATTAATATAAATAATCATAAAGCAGAAGAGAATCGAAGTTTTTGTAAAGACAAAACGCAAGCTGGTATGGTCTTAAAGTTAACGGCTGTCATGTCGGAAGCGTGAACATGAGAGGACACTCCTTGTCAGCAGTGACCGTCCATTCGCCACAAGGACACAAGGATCGTGCGCCGCACTCGTGACGTAGTGCTGTCGGACGACACGACCAACCAACGTTCACGTTTGTTACATAATTAACGTTGGGAGCGAAATGTGACGTTCACGGCGTCGTCGGCCGAGTCTTTGATAAGATAAGCACAATCATCAAAATTGAAATATACCTGGATCACTTTGTTTCTGATCACAATAAGGCCGCGTTTACGCACAGGCGTGATTTCACGCGACACGCCGCGCCGTGCGGCTTGTTAAACGCTATGGATTTGCATACATTCTGACAAGCGCACGCATCGCGTGTTTTTACGCATGTAAGAGTTGCCATCAGATATATCGGAGCAGCCAAAGTGCTCACTAATATCTGAACACGTCTCTTATGCCTCGACAATAGATCTGATGGCGACTGTACTAAGTGGTCTATGTTTTAATTTTATCCTCCCAGTATCCAATGATTGATACGATTAAAAAAGTAACTTTATATCAATGCGGTAACGAAAATCCTGCAAAAAACTGAGCTCCATAATTTTGTATACTGCATATTGGGATTGGTAAATGAAAGACAATGGAAATGGAAATGCCATTGTTTGGCAAATGGGAGTTTCACCCTATGGAAATTGTTCGTAGGTAGAGTTGCTTTTTGACGTGCGTCCGTAAGTAAGTTTCATTTAAAAATTTTGTACACACGTGCTTTCTTTTACACTATTTTAATTTGACATAGGGTCAAACTTTCATTGAAAATTGATGAGATTTGCAATTCTTATTCTATATTCTTTTATCTGTGCTTCTAGTGACAATGCGCATAAACATATTAAAATAACATAAAACCTTACTTTAAAACACGCTGCACCTTTAATTCAGTGTTCATCTAGATCCTTAACTAACCTTTGCAACAAAGTAAAATAAACAGTTTAAGCGAAATAATATAAATATGATTGTCGTACGGCAAGCCGTAAAGCTTTCAAAAGAGAACAAAACATAGTCCACTATGACTTTATACACGGGTGGGGACACCATGTCTGCGGAAGTTTACGGAGAGTTTCGCGAAACTTGAAGTCTCAGTTTTATGAAGATCCGTTGGACATTTTGTTGGATATTGTTAAGAAATGTATCGAGTCAAGTAGGTATGTACCTACTTACTAATATTTTTAACTTTTTTAGTTGCTGCAGGCATAATTTTATCGTTAGTGTGGTAACTATAAAATTATAGGTATTACTTTCTGGGGTATCCTTCTGGATATCATTCTGTCCACTATAATCACCCGGGAGATCGTGATAGACATATGGTGCAGCACGATCACCTGGGTGATCTTACTGGATAAGTTCGTCCACTAGAATCTCTTGCAAAGTAATATTATTTTCTGGGGTATCCTACTGGATATAATGCTGTCCACTAAAATCACCCAGGAGATCGTGATGGATATGGCGTACAATAGGTTCACCTGAGTGATCTCATAAGACATATCCGTCCAATACGATCACCTGGGTGATCGGATCAGGTGATCTTAAAGGATACCGCGAAATAAATACATTAAGAAAAGTGTATCTCGTCGTTGTCAGGATATATATGTATGACGTATATAAAGGACATACTAATGCTGGATACTACACTTAGGCGGCTTTTTTATTTTGAAATAAAACAGTGATAAATCAAAGGTCTATTTTATCCTCAACAGTATGAAAATTCCCGCTTTGCCCCGCGTCGCCTGCTCGCGTTGGCGTAGGAAACCTCAATTATAGTATTCCACGATGACTTTAGTGACTTCATATACTTTATTAATATCTTTAAAAAAAAGGGCATATTTATCCTGTAAAATGTTACTGCGTGGTTACTCTCAGCATGCTGCAGTCGGCGTATCAAAGGCGGTGTCGTTGAATTAAATCGTCATAAAGCACGGCTATCGCGAGATCGGGCCCAATTCGCGTGTGAACCCGTGCCGTGAAACACAAGAACAAACATAACATGCTCGTTTTTATCATTTGTTTCTTGCAGCTAAAAATATAGCCTAGTAATAATTCCATAAGGGGATAACAAGCTTACTGTCTCCTGTTATACTATATGATAGAACAAAGCGCGCAAAATTATCTGGCACAACTAAATTTCTAGAGATGTTTGGAAGTGACGGATATTTTTTCAGGTAACTGTATTGTCTAGGTTAGCTTTTCTGTTAGATTTCTCATAAAATAAGTAGAAACTTAATGTAAATACTGTTAGTTATTTATAGGTAGTTAACTCATCTGTCTGTTTGTCACGTCATATTTGACATATGAACTATCCGAGGGCACTATAAACCCAGTCCCATTCAGCCCAGTCTAAAGGACAGTGTCCAGCAGTGCTACATAACTTATAATTAACAACATAGAAAAGTTGAAAAACCCTCGATATTTTCATTTCAAAGTTCAACATCTCATAAACGCCTCAACCGATTTTGTTGAAACATAGCTAAGAACCATCTCGATCACGTCAGCTTTCGGATCAAAAACCGCATTCAAATCGGTCCATTCGTTTAGGAGCTACAATGCCACTGACAGACACACAGAAACGTCAAACTTATAACACTCCTCTTTTTGCGTCGGGGGTTAAAAAGATTCGATAAAAAGACAACTAAAGACACTGGCATAGGTATTTCGAAAACTAACAACAATATACAACAACATTATAAAAACGTAAGATTTTATGTATTTTTCTTATAACCACAGGATTATTCGCACCAAATTAAGTGCAAATAGGGCCATTCCGACGTTAATAAAGGCAGATGAACAAATTTTTACTAAGCCTGATAAGTCGCCGTATAATTTCGTCATTACAGACAACGCCTCAGCCCTGCGTAGTTATGGCGGTCGTTTGTGGAAAAGTTATCAAATGTGGGTATTAATCTCTGCTTTATTAATAGTATGTTGGTATACCTATATCATATTATGAGAGCCTGTGCCCAGCAGTGAGACGTATACCTATGGGCGGATTATGATGAATGGTAATGATATCATGTTTCACGATATGAACCGTCGTCGCTTGTTCGTGTCGCCCTTTGTTTATCTTCATTTGTTTAGTTATATAGTCTTGGTTTTTGGTGTTCCGTGCCAAAATTGGTCCAACGTAACACTTGTTTCTGTGCTAAAACACGTTTCGGGACGATTCGTTGAATTCCTTTGCATTTAAAGCCGCAAAGACAGACACACCCTAATATATTAATATGTTCGTATAAGTTAACTATGTGTATAATTGTCGGCAAGTGACAGAGAGTTTTTACGTAAGTAAATCAGACAGAAGCTCTAGTATAAGTTTTTTCGATACATATACGTTATCGAACGCGTTTGCGTTTAGTTTCAATTTGTATGGCAACGCGTAGTTCCTAATAGTTACCACCAGAGGCGCTGTTTGCGTTGCCATACAATTTGGTACTAAACGCAAACGCGCTCGAAAAAGTATTGTATCGAAAAAACTTATACTAGAGCCTCTAATTGCGGTTTGCCAATTTCGTATCTATCGTATCTTGATAACCCCTGCGGCGGCTAAACGATCGATTTGACACGAAATAACGAGGCTTTCACACCGAAGTATAACTTAGTTATGCGCTAGTTTGAAATATATGTCATGAGTTTTTCGTTGAAGAACTGAATGTTCACTTTCGAATTGCAAAAAATTATAAGTAGTATTGTGTTGTAGTAGATTAGAGGCACAATTGAAAAAAAAAACTCATATTAGTCTTGACAAAGATCTCTGCGAACAAGGGTACTGAGAGGAGATCGAGAAGAAACTTAAATATAAGTAGAATATCCATAGAACTCGATCCGCTCTCACCATATGGTGAAAAAAATGGTAAAGGTCTGGCCCCGTAGCATGGATGGCCTTATCACGCGACAAGTGACAGGATAGAGCATCCGTCCCTGGTTGACACCGTTCGATAGAACGATACGACTCGCTTATCATATCACTTATCGCGTGATAGCGCCATCCATGCTACGGGACCTGATCTGACGCGGTCTTGTGCTTGCCGTGAAGGTGTATGTAAATCAAAAAAACCCTAAATAAAAATAAGTGAAATAAAAAATATCGAAAATCCTGACATTTTCTACCTCGATTTTATGTCACATGCAGTGGAATACTCCACGGGTGCTTTAATTATTTAAAGTAAACTTGACGCTTCATCAAACGACAGGAGAGTACGGTGTGATATGAGCCCGCTTTCGAACGGGCAGTATTTAGTGGGCGAGCAATAATTCGCTCGTATTTGCTCGCCCAAAGCTAACATTTGCGGGCGCGAAATTAAATAAACGCAGGGGTCAGCGACGAAGGAAAACTTACGAGAAATTGCTATTCGAGGGTACTTTTTAATATAAATGAGCACATCGAAGGAATACAAATGATCTTGTCTGAAAGTATGCCAACTGCAGTGTACAGTGCGGTCCTGGATTCGAATCTGGGTAAGGGTAGGTACTTACATATTTGTACGATGAGCAAAATATATCGTTGTCTCGTATCCATAACACAAACTTTATTAAGCGCACTATGGGGCTAGTACGATTTGAGCAAGAATGTTTTTTTTTTTAAATTTCAAATATTTATGAAAGGAAAATATACACGAAGTTGTATTACTTTGTGGAGGAATCTCTTGGTAAATAGCATAAATCTTTAACGTAAACATAGTACTTACATATAGTACGTATGTAAAAATAGTACATTTCACCGTCACTGTCATTGTAAAATTTTTTTTTGAACGTACTCCTCGTTATAAATAATTAAGATGATTGAAGAATTCAATGACGTTACCTAAAGTTTTGATCGTGGTCATTATATATATCCTTGTTTTCCTATCCTCCACGATTCATTACTCCGAAAATCCTTTGGGTGGCTGTCATCATATAACTCCTAAGACCCTGTTTGCTCACTCCTCGAAGAAAAGCGGCATAACCACAGCTTGAAACTTTTCCCGCCCTCAAAAACAACATAAGTGCGTTGATTACCAACCCCCAGGGCCCTTGACCGGAACCCTAATGAAGAATTACTGCCCTTTGTAGCTCGAAGGGCTATTGATTGGCGCCTTTTAAAATAAGAAAGTGGAGTTATGGGGTTTTGGAGAATTGAGCCTTTTATATGCGAATTTTGTTGATTGATGGAATTTAGTATTTCTCTTTCCAGACGCAGTAAATCTCCTAGGGATGTAATGTGAATAAACATCAAACAGTTTGATTCTAGTTTAAATCACGCCTGAACTAATTTTTTTTTAAGCTTACCTCTGGCCCCATGCATTTTAGAGACAAATATGGAGAGATTATCTCCACTTATAATAAATCTCTAAATAAAAAAAAGAATCAGCCAGTTTGAAACTAAGCTTTCTGTGGTACGAATGTTCTCAGCATCCCATGGACGGAAAAATATGAAACATTTTATATAGGTACATTATTATTCCAGCTGCAACTTAGGATAGTTTTTATCCGACTGCGACAATTAATTAATTTTCCGTAATATACGACTTCATTTAATTTTTCATTTATTATTCTTAAAGTATATCGCCGCCACATCTGTCAGCTAAAATAATCGTCAAAATCACAGACTAATAAGAAACACTACGGACAAAATGGCGGAATTGCTTTGCCTTTCTTTCGCCTATTAATAATTTTAATCCCGTCTATGATATACCTTGACGAGACACATATGTATCAAAAGCAAATATAAAATTAATCGATTTTGATATGCGAACTTATATGCGCAAATGTCGAATTAAGGCGTAATTTCCACAAATGTAACAACAAATTCGAACAATATAAACTTGGTTTTTTTGAATGGCACGCGCGCGCGCTCTTTGCGTATTCAGCCAAACAGCGAAAACCGAAACTCGAAGTTCGTATATCTGCATTCCTGTCATTTGTTAGTGCGATAGAGATAGAAATACCCGAATATTTTCGAATTCCGAAGTTCGTGGTTTAAAAGAAAATACGGATGTCGGATAGATCTATATTAATGTTTTATGTGTAAATATGGTTAAATATTTTTGGAAATACTATATTGTTGTTATTGTTTTAGTATATTTGACTAGCTTTAAGTTTAATATTGTACGTCCGGAATGGGCAAGCTGTTGGACTTTATTTTACCCAAAACAACTAAATGTACACAGTTCTGACAATAAAGAATTCTTATTTTATCTTATCTTATCGAAAATAGGGATGTACACACTAAACAAAATAATCATAATGTTGTATTATCTCGAAAAACAACGCAAGAGGTAATCACTAAGTTATAAGTGTATAAAGTTTTAAGAGAGGGTTTGTTGCGTCTCTTTTCCGCAAAACGCACCTTTATAATGAAACGATTGTTTTTTACTATGACGCTCGAGGATCGTGACGTCACGGTCCCTGATCGTTTTCTCACTCTAACAAGCGACATTAAAACGGTTGTAGCATCGTATTTTTTTGAGATATTTGAATGAGTTTTTCGTTTCTTCTTTCTTTTGAAGTGAGTCTACAGCTACAAACACCTCTATTTGGAAGACAAGCGGAAAGAATCCATACTATCCATACTAATAATCCATACTTCCATACTAATATTATAAATGCGAAAGTGTGTCTGTCTGTGTGTCTGTTACCTCTTTACGCCTAAACCACTGAACCGATTTAGATGAAATTTGGTATACAGATAGTTTGAGCCCCGGGGAAGGACAAAGGGTAGTTTTTATATCTGAGAGGCTGAAATTGGGGGTGGAAATTTGTATGGAGCTACTTAAACCGCTGCACCGATTTAGATGAAATTTGTTATATAAATAGTTTGAGTCCCGGGGAAGGACATATAATAGGTTTTATCCCGGAAATCATCCCCTAAGGGGGTGAAAAGGGGTGGGGGGGGGGGGGGGGGGGTGAAGATTTGGATGTAATCTATTTTGATTAAATTTGGTGTAGATATAGGTTCAGTCCTGGGAAAGGACATGGGATAGTTTTTACCCCAGAAATCATCCCCTAAGAGGGTGAAATTAGGAGTGAAAATTCGGATGACACCCATTTTAATACAATTTGGTATAGAGATAGCTTGAGTCCTGGGAAAGGACATACGATAGTTTTGATTCCGGAAATCACTCCCTAAGGGGGTGAAATGGGGGGTGAATATTTGGATGAATCCCGTTTAGATGAAATTTGGTATAAAGGTCGTTTGAGTCCCGAAGAATGACATTAGATAGTTTTTATCCCGAAAATCATTCCCTAAGGGTGAAAGTTTGGATAAAATCCATGTACCTAGATGAAATTTGGTATAGAGATAATTTGAGACCCTTCGAAGGATAAAGAATAGTTTTTGCCTCGGAAATCATCCCTTAAGATGGTAGAAGTTTGTTTGCATTATATTTTCTAAGTATAAGTTCTACGCGGATGAAGTCGCGGGCAACAGCTAGTACATCATATAATTTGGAATTGTGTATTGAAATATGAAGAGTACTTACAATAAACGTTTCACAATGAAACCCAAGTACTTACCGCTTATAACTTCTGAAATAAATCTCTTCATACAGTAAAATCTTCAGCAAAATACAGAGAGAATATCGAAAAATCGCAGTAGTCCGCGTGGTAATGAATTGTAACTAGCCAATTACACACCCGGATAACCCTTCTGCCGCTGCCCGGGGTCGGCTCTGCGTGGGGATGTGGGTTCCGTATGATATGTTTCTTAAGCAGGGTTTTCTGAAAGTTTCGCTATCTTTATGGGTGTATTTATTGAGCATTTATATGGCATCAGTGTAACAAATATAAAATAAAAAAAGACGACCCTCATTCGTTTTTGGAAGTCGGTAGGAAAGTATCAGTTCCGTATTCACGTTGTTATAAACAAGTATAAATTTGACATAAGATTTTAACAATCTAATTGTATAATCGAATGATACTCTATCCTAATTTGGGATACCTTTTGGGCGACCTGAGTGGCTTTACCCATTTCATATAATTTTGGTGACTTAGCGATAAAAACAATAAACACCTCCTAATAGTTAGACTGTCGCGTAACGAACATAATTATGAGTAAATACTTATATCTAGTTAGGGTACATAATATTCCTAATATTGTTGACTTGTTTTGCAGCATGCAACAATTTTTTCAACTTTTTTCAAGGCGTATCCCAAAAACCTCAACGAAGGACCCCTATAACCACCGGACCTCATCCATTCCGCACACGTCCAGTCAATACGCCAATTGTGCAGGGGCTATTGATTGAAACCTCTATTTTATTATGTTGTATGAAGCTTTTTTCACTTGCAATTGTCGTTTTTTGTCGCATGATCAATTGTCTCGTTTTCCTGTCTGTCTGGACTTTAAGCAAGTAGTGAGGACAGACCTAGTTTAATTTGGCCATCCCAATACGTATATGCCTTGTGTATATACCTATGTGACAAAATATGCGAAGTGACGTATGTGACGTTCTAGCCATACTCATAATAACATACACACATATTCACCACCACGCTACGCTCGTAGCGCTACGTCGTAGCCCGTAATAGCATACACTACGTGTGTAGCGAAAAGCACCCGTAGGGCTCCGCTGTGACGCATGTGTATCGTATTTTGCGCTGAATGTGTGAAAATGTTCCCATCGATTAATCGAAGCGAATTGCAGATATTATGAGATATGAGACAAGAATCGCTACGCGCTACGCTCGTAGCCGATTCTGTGGTATTACTCGTATGTAGCGGATAGCGACTACGGCGTAAGCGCCCAATAGGCGGGTTGCAGCACGGTTATTACCGGCCGGCCTCGCCAAGGATCGTGGGCCGGCCTGCGATAGCCGTGCTGGCAGTGAAAGTGTTAAATCTTAAACCGATAAAATAGACAAGTATTTCAACTATCTCGATGTTTAATACCGACCTACGATACCAATACCTCCTCTTTAATATGCCCGGGTCACGGTTCATTATGCGCGGGATTAGGGGCCGAGTTCCGGGCAGGGTTACCCTTATCTTCGGATTAGCTTTTGAACTTGGCACTACGAATGTATCAGCATTTTTTCAATGCTCTGATACGAGAATGAATTGAGTTACTATTGTGTACTATTAGTTTATTAATAGACTAATGTAATTATGAATTTATCCATGGAAAGATCACCGCTTTGACGGTAGTCAATAAAAATAGCTAGAGTGGCATGTTAGTGACAACCAGCTGATTAGTACGAACGTTAAGCGGAAAAATTATACTAAAATAGAGTATATATTTTGAAAAGTCAACTATAAACTTAATTATGATCATATGACATGTACTCGTACAAGAACTTCTTTCATAAAATGAGTTTCCCGACGTTGGTTAGTTTGGCTTTCTGTTATAACCAAACCTGAAGCTCTGAATAAAAAAATTACAGTAAGTACTACTACTGGAAGAGATCCCTTACAGGGATAAGTTCGTCTTTGTACCAACTTTACCTATTTTATCTGTATTTTTACCAAATGTCTTGTGCAGGACAAATAAAGTATTTACACACATTACATACAGTATTAGCAGTTTTTCGGCCTTGCTTCATAACAATACCTGAATCACGTCGCAACGCAAAACCGCATAAGTCAAAAAGGCAATAATTCTCAATACAATACCGGAAGACAAGGCAGATAAATTCGACAAATTAACTTCGGGGTAAACACATGTTTTGTTCCCTATATTGCCGGTAGGTGGCAGCCGGTGATTTATCGTGGAAGGGTGTCGGTGCTGGCAGAGAACGGACGTTTGGGGCAGATTTTGATGTTGTTTTATGTGTGTGAATTATTCAAAATTCGATTTCGTTCCAAATTGTAAGTGGAAATTTCCGCACCCTTTTTTAATACTACGGCGTAGACACCGTAGCCTATGAACGCTTGCGAGTGCAGGCGACATACAAGCGCGTTGCCAACCCTTTATTAATTTGAGAATTCGTCGTGTTGACAGATATAGAGCCAATGCAGGCGTGCATCCTCGGGAGGTATACGTACCTTACTCACCATCAGAAACATAACACCAAATAATATAGAAATATTATCTTGCTCATAATTGGAGCAGCTGAACTGGGGAAGCACCTCCACCTTTCAGAAGACCTACCTTTCTTGTCCCTACCTCTCTAAACACCACCACAGCCACAGCTTTAGAAACGAAAGTTGAACTTAATTACAGGACATTATCATAAGAAAATTCGATACAAGCATAAGCATGGCCTACATAGATACCGAATAAAATCTTAAGTAATGCATTACTGTCCGAAACATCTTGAAGAAAGGACTGAAAATATTTAAAGAAAGAATAAAAGAAAGAGTAAGTTCGCCTTTCTACTTTGATTTATTTTCTCTCTTTCTATTATTGTATACAATAAAGTGCTTACATACATACATACATAAAAACAAAGGAATATCAATAGCGTTCTTTTTGTTGTCTTATTGATAAAGGGCACTATTTTGTAATATCGACAAGCCTCCACTATCCCTAAAAGTCTCAACTATCCAAAATACCTAACGCAATATTTTAAACATCCCTTGACCGAGCCCGATAACGTTCCTTAATACGTTGTTCCCGTAAATCATAGGCGGCACATCTGCCGGCGAAATAGAAAAATAACAATAAATAAAGATGGCGACATACGGCGGGAATATTGGGAGCTTGGGTTGGGTGCTTTTGCTATGGAGCCGTGCACTGAAAAATAGGAAAAACAAGTGGGAAATGCGATAGAATTGATAATTTGGTTTAGTCATATGGTCAGCCGATGGTAGAGTGTTTTAATTCGCCACTTGAAGAGGTTATCTACAGCTTAGTTTCCTGCTTCGAATTGGATTTCACGAAACATGCGCCTGTAAATAATTAACTTTTTGGATGGTTTTGCTTTGAATAAATGATTATTGGATTTAAAGCCAACAAAATGTACATCTAAAACAGTACGGTGGGTAAACTCAAATGTCACTCACTAAAAACACTATATTTTTAAACTATGTCATATTATAACTTTATTACCTCGGCAGTTTGAATACCTATATGGAATCGTATATGAGACAGTACCTACCTATTAACAAATTGTTATATCGAGTATTAAACCATCCAGACTTTTCGGCTCGAATATTGCCTTTACAGAGCAGTGGCGTGGCATCATACTTATCCCAAGGGAAGACGTAACAAAATTTTCTTAAAGTGTGGGAAGTTGCTCTATTGCCTAATTTGTAAATCGGTGGTAATCGAGTTCTATGTACACCTAGCCACTGCTACAGAATATGTTGTCCCTTGCGACTGTATTCCACCAAAACGAGCAGTGCATATTGTGAACTGATTATACTACACCAAGCCTGTTCCAGTTAGATGGTTATCATTCAATTATCCCATTACGGCGCCCGTTAATTTGACGTTTGTGACGTTCCTAACTCACTTACGTCGGAAAATGTCCAGTTATTTTAATTCTGGGGTGTGCCGGATTTAACATGTAGTTAAAATTAAATTGAAGTGCAATGTTGACACAGGGAAAGTGATCTCTTGGTTGGTAGTGATAAGCTTAATCACTGGGGTTCGGTATGCCTTTGCATAAAATTTGCATTGCATCGAGTAAACGAACTTATAAAAGTTGGTAACTAGCACAGAAAGGTACTTATATTTACGTTAAAACGTAATGTTCTAAAGTATTTGAACTGCTAGTAACTTTTTAGATAACCCTCCAAGATTTATTCCAAACTTTTAAACAAGTCAAATTCAACTTCAAACTCGTAATCAAAGACATTTAAATAAATGGCAGTGTTTCCAAAACAACTCACTTTCCTAAAATTAAAGCAAGACGCACGGTGGTTCGTCCAATTAAACGCTCCAGACAAAATCGTCAAACGAACCCCACGGCGATTTGAATAACCACGTCACGTTCGCCAAATAAGCAGTACTAACAAGCGGTATATCGTTTGCACTGATTGTTAATTGATTAGATTAAAAATTTTGTCCCAATTCACGGCGTATTGTTACACTGGGGGGGATTAATTAGGTTTTTAATGGCGGTGTCCCTTACGACGTATTTGCAGATGTCGGGATCACCTTGTTAATCTTATTTGGGAGTTTTTTTGTGCGATGCTTTTGGCTCTTTGTGGTTTTGCAGCAGGATTAATTCTCAGTGATCAATACTACAACTAAAACCATAGTGAAATTGTTAAACCCCGGTTTTATAAGTTTCTGCGTAAGTCTAATTTATGTAAACAACTTTGTTAAGTATACTTGACAACTTGCCTCAATAAATCTTACATAAATTTGTATAACCGGTACCTACAAGATTTGCTACATTGTAAGTTAATAAACACTTAACGTAATTGTTTAATGGGTTTTCTCACTTAGTTCAATCTATAAGTGTAATAACGTTGAATGAAATTAATCGATTCGTTTTATAAGAATGCCCGGAACTAAGACCAAATCAATACTGAATACTTTTTCCATTAGACTGTTCGCAGAATAATACCAGTTATGATAGGTACCTAACAAAATGCGTTACAAACAAACAAAACTAAGAAAATAAAATGTCGTTTATTTAAACTGATTGCCTCAGATGTAGAATTCTAAATCAAACCCCATATTAAATGTAATTCAAGGGTTTTTACAAGCGGAGTACATTTAACAAAGTACCCCAATACCTTTATTGCATACGTGAGTATATTTGAAACTAGAAAATTTGCCCTCGAATATTTTGTGAGACAATTTTGACACCCCTAAATGCTCATGTTTTATTGCGACTTTGGGATTCCGCATGTTTACTTTGAACCATTGAATATGATAAAACTTTCCGTGTTTATTTTTCACGGTAGTTGCGTTATACAGGTTGTTTGGTGCATCGTTTGCCAAATTAAAATGGCAGGTATGTTGGTTGGGTCATATGCTATCTCTCCCGGCCTCCAAAAAAATATTGTGCCCTCGATTTTTTTTTTTTAAATTAGTTTTGGTAAATTTTAAGCGCTTACGTTACGCGTTTCAACTTGCATTCAAAAAAGGAAGTGGTAGAAATTACTGTTTTTTTACATTGTAATGTTTAAGGTTGTACGGCTCTATCGAAGTCCAAATAATTTGCAAGTAGGTACGAAGGACCAAACACCCTGTATAAAACTGATGCCAAGATAAGATAGTGTTGATTTTTCAAACGTTCATTTACGAATTTAGACTATTATGTTTAAAAATTTAAACCAATAATTCCCGAACTTGAATAACATTCTACCAGCATATAGGTACTCATACATTAAACTATCTAATAAATATGTTTTAATGTTTATTTAACGGACAGAAAGTCCAAACAGAACCTTTATAAAGCGCTAAGTCTCTGCCGTAACATATTCAAAATTTCAATACATACCTACTAAGAAAATCCCGTTATAAAATTGAGTTAAAATGACAGTGGCGTATGTAGTGATTCGCGCGGCGGTCGCATTAAGCGCATTAGGGGCCTAAATTGGATTTGAGGGTGTTTTATTGGTACACTTGTTACGAATTTAGGACCACTGTGCGGTAAAAAATATTGGAAATTTTGTGAAACATTTGTCAAAGATGTGCCCCTATAACATTTACTCGTATGTTAATATATTCCTAATAAATAAATATATCTTTATCTCATGTCGATATACATCTACTGTAAACATGGTTACACAAAATAGAATGGTTAGTATGTATAATAGTGTCAGTCATGTTTATGAATAATATATAAGAAAAAAAACTTTGTAAATGACTCCAAATTCTTTGTTAACCCTCTTGTGAATCACAGCAAGCTTCAATCAGACCTGGCGAATATTAGAGATTGGTGCCTCGATTGGCTGATAAGATAAACCTCAATGAAAGTAAATGCACAGTCCTGTATATGCATAGAAAAAACCCTAAGCTGCCATATGTTTTAAATAATGTGCAATTGTCAGGAGTATCAACTCAACAAGATCTAGGAATCCTTATGTCCAATGACCTCAAATGGGAACCTCATATAGCAAAAATGGTTAAAAAGGCTAACTCCATTATCTACATATTTAAAAAAGCATTTCGTATACTCACACCAGAGATCATGCTAAAATCTACAAAACATATGTGAGACCCATTCTGGAATATGGTTTTCAGATATAGAACCCATACTTCAAGAAAGACATTGAGATGATAGAAAAGGTTCAGAGAAGATTCACCAAAATTCCCACACTGCTCAAATCATTGCCTTACGAGGAAAGGCTACAGAAGTTAGGCTTGACAACACTTGAAAAGAGACGTGAACAGGGGCAATTGATTGAGACTTTTAAAATCTTAAATTACTATTACGACTGCCCAGAACTGAACGACCTATTCACTCGACATACAAACACACGCACGAGAGGACACTACTTTAAATTGACAGCAAATAAATGTATAACAAACATCGGCAAAAACTTAATCACAAATCGAATAGTTAATACATGGAACAAATTACCCTCAGAAGTAGTGAACTCGAAAAGTGTCAATCAGTTTAAAAACAGACTTGACAAACTATCTGTAGCAATGTCAACCTGTGCTAAGTGAACTATGATTTAGACGTATCAGCGTCAGCTGCCTGTCTAAAAATAAAATAATAATAATAATAAATGGCGCATAATGTTTTGTCTGATATTTAATTTGATTTCATTAGTACCATTAAAATATACTTTTATCAATGAAATATACATGCCAACACCCACCCAAGGCTCTGAATTTACGAAAAAAAACATATATTAATGCTTCCCCTTCTAAATCAGGGCTCATGTGTAATGTTGGCCTTGAACAAACGCCGGTGTTTTTTCCCAACAAACGAATAGGTAATATTTATTTGACGTACAGTGGAGAATCAGCGTCCCTAAGGCGTATTTATTTGCGGGCACGCTTCAACTGACAATTTTATGTGATTTACCCCATTGTTTAGTGGTTTTGTGCGGAAAAAAGCTGACACCACCACTGTGCGCTATTTGGAAATTGTTTTTATTACTGCTAAATAATGCTCCTTAAAGTATTTGAGCAACAACGAGATGATGAATAGCTACTGTATTTACATTTTATTGTTAAACACACTGATATTTACACTTGGAATGTTACTATACGATATTGGTAATATTAGATAGCTATACCTACAGACTTTACAGTCACATGAGTGATTTAAAAATAATCGATCATTATCACTAGATTTGCTTAAATTACTTAAAACAACCATTACATACAAATTTCACGAGAATTGGTTGAGAAATGCGACCTGTAGAGGAGAACAGCCGGACAGCCTGAAAGCGGCTGTACGTACAAAATAATTTTTGCCCAAGCTGAACGGAGAATTTCGTTCGCTTCGCTCGCTCGTTCAATTATAATGTCCAGCTGCACATCAGATTTCAGTACCTACGTCTTCGTAATTCTGAGTCGTAGATTGCACGTTTATAGCTACAGTAACCTTAACCATAAAACAACAGACACTTCCAACTGTCGGTGCTTCAACTACAAAGAGACAGCAATAAACTTGTTTTGCTGACGCTACAGGGGCGGGTAACGTGGTTAGCGCGACAATGACTTGACGAAGGCAAATCTGATTTGCAGACCCTCCTGCTATTTTAAACCGAGTCCATTTTGAACGGCGTTAGGGCTGACGCGCGGGGCTGGCATATGGTTTTGTGATGTAGCACGGTTGGTAATGGCGGTTTTTGGTAGCCCTGGAGTAGTTTTATAATTTTACGTCAATAAATTTAAATAAGTATAGGTTTTGGCATAGTATGTAGTAAACGATAGTTTGAAGGATGGCTTGTTGAACTAATAAGAGTTTTGGTAACCTTTGAAACCCTAGTTAAAATTCTAGTCTATTTTCTGTACAAATCCTATTAAACCTAACCCTTTCCGTGTAAACTCAAAATCATAAATAGAACTAAAATACTACAGGGATCATATGTAATATAGGCCGTGACGCCTTGAGCAAAATTTCATGTGCAAAAATATTATACGATTAAATATCTTGACAGCGATTCTCGACTCGCGTTTGTAGCTCAATTTTCATTTTTTGTGAGAATTTTTACTAAGCGCTTATGTGTAGCAGATTCGCTTTGAAAAAAATAAAAATTTTGGTTAGTTTATTGATAAATAAAAGATTAGGTGACGTATCAGGGTGTAACACGGTAGGTCTAGTTACTATACTACTACTGGTTGATGCCTCAAATAAACCAAAACAAAAAAACAAAACGAAATAATAGTTATGTAGTCCAGGCAATGAACTGACAACTTGTATGGAAAAAATGTCAAATTTGGAAATAATTTATAATAGCAGATTTTTTCTTTGTATTGGATATATTATCAATTAAATAGTTACCTAGCAACAAAATCCAACAAAATTTCAGACATCAAAAAAATTATAACTTAACTAGCTTCAGAAAACTCAGTAAAAATATTAATAAATGGTTTTATCTTTATTTTGGTTCATTTACATTTGCTCTATAATATTCAAGATAAACAATTTAAAAAAAAACAATTCATCCTTTATTAAAATCTATATAAATACTTCCAGATGAAAAATTTTATTGGATTCTTGAAAAAAGAATCTTAGAATAATGATTTAAAATGAAATACTGAAAAAAAACCGCTATTATAAATTAATGTTTTTAAAACCGTATTTTGCCTGGAGTATATGTGGAAGTAGCTTCTGCCCGAGACTTAATTTTGGTATAAAAAATATCCATAAGAAATGTAATTCTCATGTATAAAAGTCAAAACCGTGATAGATTATTGAATAAAAAAAACCGGCAAAGTGCGAGTCAGACTCGCGCACGAAGGGTTCCGTACCATTATCTATAAAAAAACCATTTTATTCTGTGTTTTTAGTATTTGTTGTTATAGCGGCAACAGAAATACATCATCTGTGAAAATTTCAGCTGGAACTATCACGGTATCAGTGAGATACAGCCTGGTGACAGACAGACGGACAGCGGAGTCTTAGTAATAGGGTCCCGTTTTACTCTTTGAGTACGGAACCCTAAAAAGTATCTATTTGGCTTAAACTCGTGCTACTCTAAACTCACCTTTAAGAGTTTTACTACTAGGCAGCGGATCTCTACTCCACGGCGGGTCCCCGTGGCCGGAGAAGTCCCTTAGTTTCAGGTAGCTGATGGTGAGCCTGATGATGGAAGCCTTGTCCAGCTGGCTGGTGATGGCTGCCGGCAGCGGCAGCATCTTCGCCAGCTCGTAGAACTCGTAGTTCTCCTTGCCGCGCCGCGACCGCGCCGCGTCTCGACTCTTCTCTTTCCGAAGCTCGAGAATGCTGGAAAGAAAGGGGTTGGTTAGATTGGTTGTGGAGATGAAGATGGTTTCTACGGTGTTTGTGCCGACAAGGCACATTCTAAATTAGCGATTAGATACTGTACAATACGTATGAATGATTATACATGTAGATACTCGTGTGCCTGTGAGTACCTTGTGAGTTAATGAATAAGTATACAGTACTTCAGAGTCTCTCTCTGAGTGTGGACTGCCATAAACCCCTCTGGGGTGCAGTCCACACTCACCCTGTCTACTCCCTCATCAACATTCTAACTATTGCCAGGCAGTGGACACTATCTCCAATCATCAACCACCGTCTGGCAAAGTGTTAGTTGAACTACGCAATGATTATGGTGAGGATAGAAAGAATGTGTGGTAGCTGTTCATAACCCATTGCCATAAATTGTTAACAACTTTTCTTTGATAGAAAATAACGTTTTTGTTGTAGAACAGCAGGTTGATTACGTAGCGCATTGTGCGTGTACGTTAGGTAGATCTAAATGGCAATTTTTATATGGAAAAATGTCATTTGCATTGTCCAAACGCGCGTCCGAAACGTTACGTGATTACCCCTCAGATCGAATGAATTTCATAATAAATTGGATTGACAAATGTGTAGAAGGGTTATGTCGGTATGGTATCCACTGAAAACTAAGGTATATTATGTCACAATTTTACAGTAGCGGAATGAAAAGGTTGATCAGTTTTCAAATCAAATCATTTACGCGTTGCAAGCACATGTTACCTTTTTAAACTGTGTATCAGACGAGAGTGATGTATTGAAAATTATGTTCAACTGTTTGACAACAAAGTTCAAATTTACTTAGACGAATTTTCCTTGCCTATTAATAGTTGAACTAAAACCTTTTTTATTAGCTTGATCTTGCCATTACGTTGTGTCAAGTTTGATAAATGATAAATCTAATGATTAAATCCTCGTAGCTTAAAATTATTAATACTATAAATATGAGAGTATGGTCCTGTCAATGTCATCATTGCTATTTCTTGTATACGTTTTTTTTGTTTTTTTAACTCGTTTTCCAAAATTCAAAGAGGTGTAGTGAAATGACATTAATTATGACGGAATGTGTCTGACATTCGGTCGATAAAGCAGATAACTTATACTGAGCAAGCAAAAATAGATCTTAAGGTGATCAACCTTTTCATTCCCTGACTGTACAACGTCAGAAACAGAGGTAATGGTATTTTTATATTTAGATAAGACAATATTGAACAAAAGTTGCAAATCAGGATCCAATAATGAAGTAGAGTTTTAGGGAAACAGCTGGACACTTTTATAAGTTTTACCATAAAGTCGTATTCTCTGCATTTTCTTAAATTACGAATACTGACCCAATAAAAGCATCACAACGCAACGAGTCAATAATCTTTTAGGTATATTCTGAAGTAGGTACATTATTATTTAACAAGTTAATGAGGCTAATTTTGAAGTGGCACTCCTGGCCGCCTCCTCTCATCACAGCCGGTATCCTGGCTCCTCCAGGTGGGAGGGGCCCCGTCCGCTCCTCCCACTAATGATCACCGCCATAGCTGCGTATAAATAACATTTGCATTTTTATACTGACTTGATGGAATTCTTTAAACGCTCAGTCGCTTTAATTTGCGTTTTATGAAGTTGGAGGTTAACGTTCGTATCTTGAATAAAACAAATGCTTTGGATTAAACGCTGGCATCGTAAAGCGTAAGGCTTTATGTAAATTAAATTATTTTAGTTGTGGTTTGACGTGATGTGGGACTATACCAATATGATGTTAGCTTTCCTTTACTATTATTTATTGAAGATTAAACAAACGATAAAATTAAGGACTTTTGTAGATGTAATTCTGTAGGTATGAAATGTGATATGATTGATTTTTTGCACGAACTCAGTTACACAAGAAGCTGGCAAATAGGGAACTTGCATATTTTTATTTTATTACGAAAATCAAAAGTATAATCCAGCATTAAAACAACTGTAGCAATAAACTTTCTTATGATTTATTTTTCTTATGTTATATGCATTTGAAATCTGCACGCGCCGGCACCCCCAGAAAACGCTCTATATTAAACTGGCTTATGTTATGACGTCACAACATATATTCTCGGTGGGTTTACTATGGAGTAAGTCATTAATTTGCAATTATCTCCACAACATTTGCGTTTAAGTCTATACTTGTCATACAAAATATAATTTCTAATTCAATATTCTGTGTAACTGTTGTTATTTTATCGAAAAAATATTTATTTTTTTCGTCATTTAAAATTGAGATAAATCTAATACAATCGTTATTTTTCTTTTTTTTCTTCTGTATGATATTTCTACGCATCAATTGAGTGCAATTTATTCGAAATTGAAGTCCCATGCAAATTCCCCATTAAAAAAAAAACTGATTGTGCGTAGTGAATGAGTAGGTAGGTACCTACAGTAGACACTAATAATGTGCCCTTCATCATAAACGTCTATCACACCTATTTTAGTTAAAATGCTGTTAACATTAATTTGTTGCTGTTAAAGAATGTTTTCCTGATTGATTGGAAGGTGATTATCCAGGAAAGCATGTCCTCGTCAGTCTAAAACTAGTCAGATTCGACACGCGGTGTCTACTTGCTAAGTCATCCGAGGCTAATACGACCGATAAACCGCTAAATCCGCGATACATTTGGAGCATTCTACGTGCAAAATTGGCAGAACACTGGTCCCCATCATTTTTTTTACAATATTGGCCTTACGCTTGGTATATTACGAGCTGTCATTTTCATTAATACACATCGAATTGAGTCCCTGGCCTAAACATTTGGTATTTTGGTCTTTTTTATCATCGATCCATTTCAAAAGAGTTTTCGCCTTTGCGCACCTCAATGAAAGTTCTTAAAGCGTCTCGTCTCGCTTTTTACTCCAGAAACCCCATTTGGTTACTCTGAGACGACATAAAAGCGCCCATTCCGGAATGACCTGAGTAAGGTCAATAAAGCTGGCTACGTAATGGCGTTCGATCGTAAACGGGGGACCAACGGTTAGCACCCCTGTAAACTTTCAGCTGATGCGGTCTAATGCTGAAAATAGTTCGCGTTGATTGTGCGCCGGTAAAAGGTAGGTAATCATTTGGCAAAAGTGTAAGTATGGAGAGATCATGGGTGTCTGTCTGTTCGACTTCATTGCTGTAGAAGCTCAAACATCAAAAAGAGTCTGTGGTCCGAAACCGTCATTATTCCGAAATTTCGTAATTCCGAACGCCATTTTCCACCAAACGAGAATTTCGACGCAGATGATTTATATACTTATGTAGATTAGGTTAGTATTATAATTATCCTGACACATTTGTTTGGATTCCTCCAGTGGAACATGGTTTTCGGAATTATTAATTATTTACATGAATGATAAAACTTCGTGGGATTCATTGTGACAGGATTTTTTAATTTTTAATTTGCATATATAACGATATTGAGTTTTTAATTTTAGTATTAATTATTTTTGTTGTATTTCTTTTTGATATTAGTTTTTATCCTAGAAACATTCTAGACTAGGATGTTTTTTACAATTTTTATTTTATACAATTTTTTATTTTAACTTTGTGACGATCTTATTGCGAAATTATTCCTACTTATCAATCCAAAATATAAGAGGAATAATAATTGAACTAATGAATTGCTCTAAAAACTAGCTTAAGATTCTTTTTCTAATAGACGATTCGAAAGTGCTAATTTTGTTACTAGGCCTACCTGAATAAAGATTATGTTGAGTTTGAGTTTATGAAATTCGGAAAAAATATAAGAAATAAGAAACGTATAAGTACAAGTAACTTCTACTACGAATGTTTTTCCACACAGACTTTTTTAGGAAAACATTCACTTAGCAGTGAATGAATGTTTTCATAAATGACACCCAGCAAGCTAAGGTTTGTTCCACTTGTATAAAAAACAAGATCAGCGGAGAACTGGTGAAGAACTTTGCCTGTTTCGTCAATATTCTTTTAAAATTAGTAACTTCTGGCTTTTCAGTCACTTCTACTGTAGATATAACTCTTACTACTTAGGTATATCATTCCATGTACGAAGCATTAGAATGTTAATGGACAAATTATACGTTTCTTCGTTTATCTAGGATTTTTCTGAACTTATCTGGATTAGGATATAAGTACTCTAATAACTGTTCAGTTGTTTCCTAACTCCTTTTTTATCAGCAATTCCAAAGTACTAAATTCTCTTATCACACCGGAAGTGCTGCTCGGGGACTAATAACTCTTTAAAGGTAAAGAGCCTTTTCCGGCAAGATGGCCGATAGCCGAACATCGGTAGAGCTTGATTTAATGATGAGATCGAATGGCCAGTAAGGGCGTACGCACACGGAACCACGATTCAGTTAAGGGTGTTTCCAAACGGAGTCTACGGTTTGTACGTTCGCCTACGCATACGATGTGTTTTGTAAGAGTCCTATAACATGAAACTACTCTTACATCAAATAGTAGTAGGTGTAGTAGGATTTAAGAACTATTCTGTCTTTGTTGTATTCCCTTAGCTTAGAGCGTCCTAGTAACACACGTGTACTACTTACCTAACTTTTTACCTACATATTTAAATATACCATTAAAATTCAAATGGAAACACTGTTTCAATTGACAATATAACGGCAACTAATTAGGTACTATTCTTTAAAGTCCCAGTGCAATTTAATACAAAACTAGGTATATATTGCGTAGTTACTAAATATATGATATTTGCGATTTTATTTTACGCCTTCGAACTAAATCGGTCGTGTGCGCCCGCCCTAGCAATTCCAATACCATAAGGGTAAGAGCATTAGATTGTTTAAAATAACTTTAAACTGACCGAGGGTTGACTGCCCCTGGCCCGAGGGGGACTTATCCTTAATTCCCTTAAATGGAGCTTAATCCCTTTACAATAAAAAAATGCAATAGCAATAAAACTATTTTCTGCGTGTTATTGAACATTTGTGGTTTTCTATGTTTGTCGACACAGAAAGTAAGTCAGAAATTGCAATCACAAGCCTGCATAATGTTTAAATTATAAAAAAAAAAAATAAACAAAACAGTCCATTGAGTTTTTTAAAATAAAATCTTAAAACAAAACACTCCAAATAATTTAAAAGCAGAACGCACGTTCGAAAATGGAACTAATAGAACAGTGATTCCGTTTTCCACTCCGCCCGTAACGGCTTTTATGACGCATTCTGCCCGTTTACAACTAAATGGATAAGTAGCCCCGCCGCCGTACGGGACACCTCCATTTTCGAACTCAAGTTCTATTTTACAACCGATTTTCTTTTTTTAAAGGGATATTTTTCTTTGTGATGGGTATCTTCGACTTCTCTACGTATGTACTTATAACAGTTGATTTGGTCTTAATTAACATTTTTCACATTTTTGTGAGCAATGTATTATTTGTGAAAAAAACGTAAGTAACAAGTTTTAGGTACCTGTCTACCAAATAAAATAGGTGTCCCGTACAGTGAGGTTACGAAGAAGTTAGCGCTATGTAAACTCGGAAGTTAGAAAAAAAATAGAGGTTATTCAGCTAAGCTAAGATTTTACTTAGACGCAAAATAAATCAAGCCCAAATAACGTCTCCTTTATTTTTGTTCCGTCCAATTTTTATGACGGACCTCCCTTCATCTTAGAAGTGTCTGTCTTTAAGTGTGCACGTACGTGTCCCGACGCCCGGTACACCTGGGAATCGAACCCGCAATACTACACTAACGCCTTGACCCCCTACTAAAACTTACCCCTAAAACTCACAACCAAAAATACTCCATATACCTACGACTTAAGGTTCATTTTACAGGAGCTTCACGTGCTTGGAACCGGTCAGTGATGATTGGTAGTCGTTGATAATAAAATAACGTAAAACCGAAACAGCTACGAACAAAGTAAACCTCTCACTCTTCGCAATAGAGTTGAAATTCGTTAAACAGTAGGTACAAAAGGAATTTTCCTTTGCAAATTGAAAATGGAACGGAAAAAATTCGAACGCACAGGCATCGTAAAAAGTCGGGAACTCCGGGCATAGTGTCGCTACGGTTAATGTGTCCTGGCAAATTGAGTTCCCGGGAATTAGCGCTCCCGGGAGATCTACGTATGCACTTATGACGATTGGCGATGACGGGTAGATTATGCCTACCGATTTATATAAAACCGAATATTGAGGTTCTAACAATTGAAGACTTGAAACTTTGAAGATACTCCAGGCAAAATACGGTTTGCGGACAATAAAATATTTGCGGACAATCTTACACAAATCAACCTAGTCCCAAACTAAGCAAAGCTTGTACTATGGGTACTAGACGACTATATGGATACTTATATAGAGAAATAAATACTTAAATACATAGAAAACATCCATGACTCAGGAACAAATATTCGAAACAAATATTCGGTTTAAAAACTTTTTCATTTTAATGCGTTATTCTAAGATGCTTTATTCAAGAATCCAACAAACTTTCCATCCGGAACTAATTATATAGATTTAAATAAAGCATGAATTGTTTTTCTTTTTATAATTTATCTTAAATACTATAGAGCAAATGTAAATGAACCAAAATAAAGATAAAACCATTTATTAATATTCTTTCTGACTTTTCAGGAACTAGTTGAGTTATAATTTTTTTTCATGTCTGAAATTTTGTTGGATTTTTCGCTAGGTAACTATTTAATCTCCATCTCCACTTATAATAAATCTCTAAATTAAAAAAATTATCGGCCAGCATGCTATGCGAACTTAGAACTTAATGCAAATCCAGTTTCTTATTGAAAACAGTGCCACCTTCTTGATAGCTGGTGAACTCTCTGAAGCTCTAGCGATTGCTAGGCTAGGCTGTCAAGGTATTTCAAAATTCGCCGTATTGTCACAAGGCATCAGTAGCCTAGGGGTACAGACGGTGGTAATTGGAGTCGATGATCCGGGGTTCGATCCCTACGACCGACGCATTTTTTGTATGTTTTGTACATTCAAAGAAAAGTTGTAACTACCGCAGAAGAGATGGCGCCTGTATACGCAAGCATTAAATGCCTTCTCAATTTGGTCGAGTTGCCTGTCTATCTCAGTATGTATATTGTAGTCTTTGTCGGCCAGTTCGAAACTAAGCTTTGTGTGGTACGAATGTTCTCAGCATCCCATGAACGGAAAAATATGAAACATTTTATATAGTTACATAATTATTCTAGCTGCAACTTAGGATAGTTTTTATCCGACTGCGACAATTAATTAATTTTCCGAAATAAACGACTTCATTTAATTTTTCATTTACTTTTATTGAAATCAAACGTTGCTCCAACTGTCAGCTATAAGAAACGTCAAATTTTCGTCAAAATGGCGGAATTGCTTTGCCCTTCACTTATTAATAATTTAAATCCAGTCTACGATAGACCTTTACGATACACATGCCAAAAGTTAAACCATAAAAAAATATTCGATTGTGATATGAGAACTTATACGCGCAAATGTCGCATTATGGCGTAATTTCATAAAATGTATTAACAAATTTGAACAATATAATTAACACGAATTTGGTTTTTTTGAATGGCAATGGCACGCGCTCTTTGCGCATTCTGCCAAAGTGCCTGCGGCGCTACCACGAAAACCGAAACTCGAAGTTCGTATAACTGCATCCCTGTCACTCGAGTAATGTTAGTGCGATAGACATAGAGATACCCGAATATTTTCGAATTCCGAAGTTCGTGGATATAGCTCAGGAATCGAAACTACAGCCCGTAAGCCGCGTCCGCTGCGTCATGCTTTCGTGGTTTTTAAACGTCAAACATGTTTTGCCAATCAAAACAAAACCCTATTTGTTTGCCGAACCTGACGGAAAACATGTTAGATGTTTAAAAACATGGAAAACATTGGTGCAGCGGACCCGGCTGTAGGTAGACACTAAATAAAATAATCATAATGTATATTCTCGAAAAAAGGATAATAGAGAAAAAATCAACGCAAGAGGTAATCAATAAGTTCCAAAGTTTTATGTTCTGTCCCTTTTCCACAAAACGTACCTTCATATGAAACGATTGTTTTTTACTATGACGCTCGAGGATATTGACGTCACAGTCCCCGATCGTTTTCTCACTCTAACAAGCGACATTTAAACGGTTTAGAGATATTTGAATGGGATTTTCGTCATCTTCTATCTATCTATACCTACATATAAATGCCCTGACTGACTCACCCACTCACTCATCAACGCACAGCCGAAACTACTGGGGCTAGAGAGTCGAAGTTTACACCAGAACTACCTTTTAGAATGTAGGCAACAAATAAGAAGGGATTTTTGGAAATTCTACCCCTAAAGGGGTCAAATAGGGATGCAAAGTTTGTATGGGGGAAACTTTATTTTTTGTGCTAGAAACTTAAAATTTTGTATATATATTACTTATTAGAATACAAACAAAATACTTTCAACGTAAAGGAAAATTCTGCCCCTAAGGGGGTTAACAAGGGGTGCAAATTTTGTATGGGGGAAACTTTATTATTTTAGCAAGAGACTCAATATGTTGTAGAGAGCTTACTTATTAGAATACAAATAAAGTACTGTCAAGGATTTGGAAAATTCAGCCTCTTAGGGGGTTAAAAAGGGTTGCAAAGTTTGTATGAGCGAAACTTCTTTTTGAGATAAGCTTAAAAGTTTGTAGAAAGATTACTTATTACAATACAAATAAAAAAAACAGCGTTTTGGAAAATTCCACCCCTAATGTACAGGTACAATGTTGGTAAAGGGGATGTTTTTGAGCTAGAATCTCAAACCTTTTCAAAAAGATTACATAATAAAATAAAATAAAATACTTTCAGCGTTTTAGAAAATGCAACGTTTATAAATATATTTTTATAGCAAGCGACAAACCTTTGTTGAAAGATTACTTATTACAATACAAATAAAGAACTTTCAGCGTTTTGGAAAATTTCACCCCTAAGGGTGATTAAAACAGGTGAAAACTTATATGGAGGAAACTTTTTTTTTGAGTTAGAGACTTGAAATTGTGTAGAAAGATTATTTATTAGAATACAAATATATAGGTAAATTACTTTAAGTGGTTTGAAAATTTCTACCCGCTAAGAGGGGGATAAAGAGGTGCAATGTTTGTAAAGGAAAACTTTTTTTAGGTAGAAACTTGAAACTCTGTAGAAAGATTAAGTACCTACTTATTAAAATACAAAAAAATACCTACTGCCAGCGTTTTGGAAAATTTCACCCCTTAAGGGGTTAAAAAAGGGTGCAAGGTTCGTATACGAAACACTTTTTTTTAGCTAGAGACTAGATAGTTTGTAAAAAAAATACTTACCTATTACAATAAAAAATACCGAGTGTTTTATTTTTAATTTTTCCCTGAAAAGCGTTCAAAGTTTGTATGGAGAGCAAGAACATTTTAAAGTATGATATTTGTAACTTCGATCTTAGCCTGTTTAGACTGCAAAACTTATTTTAGAATTTTTTGAAATATATCCCCGAAAGGGGATTATAAGGGTGTTCAAAGTTTGTATGGAGAGCAAGAAAATTTTAAAGTATGATATTTGTAACTTCGATCTTAGCCTGTTTAGACTGCAAAACTTATTTTAGAATTTTTTGAAATATATCCCCTAAAGGGGATTATAAGGGTGTTTAAAGTTTGTATGGAGAGCAAGATATTTTTAAAGTAAGGGATTTGTAACTTCGGTTTTAGACTGTTTGCTAAAATACTACAAAACTTATTTCAGCGTTTTTCTAATACATCGCCTAAGAAGGTTAAAAGGGGGTTCGAACTTTGTATAGAGAGCAAGACATTTTTAAAGTAAGAAATTTGTAACTACGGTTTCAGACTGTTTACTATGAGGGTTCAGAGAGGGTTCTTAGTTTGTATAGAGAGCAAGAGATTTTATAGGTAAGAGATTTGTAACTTCGGTTTTAGATTGTTTTCTAAAAGACTAGGTAGAAAATTAATTTAAATGTTTTTTTTTTATTCATTCCTTCAACAAACATTTAGACGATAATATGTTATACGCGGACGAAGTCGCGGGCAACAGCTAGTTGATAATATATATCCATTACGTATATCCATTATATCAGCTATGATAAATTATTTCCAAATTTGACATTTTATCCATACAGGTTGTCAGTTCATTGCCTGGACTAAGATGGAATATTGTAATAGACATAATAGTTATTTGTACACATAGGCATAATAGTAGATAAGGGTGCAAAGTTATATTTTAACCGCGAGTGTGGAATTGTAACAAGACCTAGCAAATGGATTCTAGGGATGAACTACGAGCTAGCGAATGGATTTTATGGTTCGAAAATAGAATCCTGAGCGAAGCGAGTGGTTCAAAAATAGAATCCTGAGCGTAGCGACACGCTTGCACACACGAGACGTCAAAACAACTGCACCCGTGTGTAACACAAATCTTTTCACCTCACTAAAGCGAGGAAAATACTGGATAAGAAAAAAAAAACAAACAAAATTAATCAGATGGGCGAAAATTGTCCTGTCTTTGGCCTTTACATGTTAATATGTTTAAAAAATAACTAACACGTTCGGATTTCAAATATTCTTTGCACTCTTGGACTAAAATGCAGTTTTGCTATCTGTTTTTAAATAATAAATAAGGGCTTTCCGAGATAGTGAGGTGAAAAGATACTTACATAGGTTCATGTGATCCATCGGAAGTTAACCTGAACAGAAATGTTTTAAATTGGATGTTTGCTTGTTTTGTCATAAAATACAGAAATATATCAATAGAATCCGCTCACTTACTCAAAATCAAATATCAAAGTATTGTTCAACAAATATATGGACGCCATTGAAGCAAAATTCAACAACCCGCATCTGCCAAATACTTTCAAACATCTCATTACAAGAGATTAGCGCCAAACATACAAAAAAGTCTTATGTGCACTAAAGTTTCAATAATGCATGCGTCCATTTTAATGTCACACAGGTAGCAAAGATTAACTATCAAAGCGCTTATTATAAGGGCTAGAAAGGTCACACCTTTGCGGTGGCATTATCTGGCGACGTAAAGGGTGTTTTCGTCCCTGGGAATTTCAGAGTATTTACCGCTTCAATGGGTCGCAATCAAAACATTGTAACGTTGCGGTTGCATTTTATTGGTATAAATGGCTGGAGATAAAAAGATGCCGTTTATAAAGGATTATTGCCGAAGTGCTACATATTTTTGTCCAGCTTAAAAGGGTTTTAACAGAGTAGTCTATTTTTTCAAACTATTGTGCTCTACGATTTTTGCGTTTGAGAGTTCGTTATAATGTGATATTTACATGAGTTACATTAATGGGGTTAATTTATGTTTAATCTAATTAGGATTTACTAAATACTGAATTCAATATGTAATTATGTATGACGATCCATCAACGAATCAGATTAGTGTCATTGTGGATGACAAACAATAGTATTGTCATTGTTAATGACACCTCATTTGTATAAATGCATTTACATCAAACTAACTAGATATTAGCAGCTACTTGAACATAGGTAGGTTAGTTAGTATATAGCATAGATATATCAAAAGAGTTTGTTGTCTATGGTGATATTAAAAAAGCGGCCAAGTGCGCGTCGGACTCGCCCATGAAGGGTTCCGTAAAATAAATTGCAGTTTACGATTTATGACGTATTAAAAAAAACTACTAACTAGAACTTGTTCAAACCAATTTTCGGTCGAAGTTTGCATGGTAATGTACATCATATTTTTTTTTTTAGTTTTATCATTCTCTAAATTTAGAAGTTACAGGGGGGGGGGACACATTTTACCACTTTGGAAGTGTCTCTCGCGCTAACTATTCAGGCCCCGTAGCATGGATGGATGTTGGCGTTATCACGCGACAAGTGACAGGATAAGCGCGTCGTCTCATTCTATCGAACGGTGTCAGCCAGGGACGGAAGCTCTATCCTGTCACTTGTTGCGTGATATTTTCATGCTAAGGGGCCAGTTTCGAAAAAAATGATATTAGAAACCTCAATATAATTTTTGAAGACCTATCCATAGACACGTATGGGTTTGATGAAAAAAAAATTGAGTTTCAGTTCTAAGTATGGGGAACCCCCAAAGTTTATTGTTTTTTTTTTTCTATTTTTGTGTGAAAATCTTAATGCGGTTCACAGAATACATCTACTTAGTGTATACAGTAGGTATAGTTCTTATAGTTTAGGAAAAAAGTGGCTGTGACATACGGACGGACAGACAGACAGACAGATAGACATGACGAATCCATAAGGGTTCCGAATTTTGCCATTTGGCTACGGAACCCTAAAAAATCATTTCTATCATTGGTTCAATGGGGAATGGATGAAAATATTAAAAGTGCCTGATTATTTTTTTGGTGATTGGAATAACCTTCCTTAGTATCAGAAAAAAGTTGCAAAAAAAATATTTTAAATATCCGACCCTGGCAATGACAAATATAGCTGCTGCAGCTGTCAATATCATTGCCAGTGTCATTTTACCACGGATTTTAAGATATTTTTGTGTAATATGAGACGGATCAAGCAATGTGTCTTATTCGCCGTCCTAAACCCAAAAAGTGAGTGAGGACAATGTTTATATTTTTCAAAAATAATTGAAGCAGCTCAAAAGTCTGCAACTTTTTTCTGGTGCTAAGGAGGGTTATTCCTAGCACCAAAAAATTATCAGGCACTTCTAAAATGTTCATTCATTCCCAATTATCAACCGCTATTTTGAAATTACGGTTTCAATATCTCAGAATATGAATTAGCCTATCTATATTAAAAAAATAACGTTACTCAAAATCATGATGAGAAACGATTTCGATGCACGGGATATATACAGTTGTCACCCCATACCTACCCCTTTTGTAACATGACAAATATGACACGTTGCATTGTCGCCTCAAGTGGTTATGTCACCAATAAGTACGCACTTACCCGTACAAGTAGTCGATGATAATGTATTTAATAATTCTTTCATATTAATAATAGGGGTTTAAGTAGGTATTATATTTTTTTGAAATCTTTTGGTGTTGAGAATAAAAGTAAGACATTTTATTGATCTTGTTTCTGAAGTGCGTTTTATTGTTACTTGGGAAATCGTCATGGTGTACGTAGGAATGTTTTTAAATGGTGAATAATGGTATTTCCAGTTTTTTTAATACCTATAGATATCTATACTTATATTATAAAGAGGAAAAGTCTGTGAGATTGTAGCGTTGTAAGTTTATAAGTTTGTATGTTTTGGGTAATCTCCGGAACCCCTTAACCGATTCCGAAAATTCTTTTACCTGCGTGTATAATGGAATTTCTGGATGGTTATAGCCTATATTTTACCCCGCGGATTTATCTGCGTTCTTTCCGATACGCGGGTGAAGCTGCGCGGGCAGCTAGTATATAAATTTATTATAATTGCTTCGGGGTACCTACCCGTTTAAACGTTAGGAAGCAAACATTTCCACTTGATTCGGGTATATAAGTATTTAAACCATAGTCTCCACAAAAGGTGTTAAAGAAGTTTCAAAGTGCGTCACGATCCAAGAGTTGTCAAAGAGAAATCGACACCCTCGGAGGGTAGTTGTAAAACCCTCGGTGTTTAGTCAGGCGTCCGTCCCCGGGGACGCCGGACAGTGCCGGTGAATCAAATGATCTGCATGCACTTCTACTGACACTATACAAAGGAAGGTATGTCTTCTTATATATTTATCGTTTGTAGTAGTGACCAATTACGCTTTCTTAACCCATTCAGTGCCCATGACGACACATATATGCGTCAGAGCGCTACGAGCGCTTTTCGCTACATACGACCTGCTACGGACTACGGCGTAGCGCTACGAGATTAGCGTGGCCGTGAATGAGTTAACGACGCTGCAGTTAGAATGTATTTACCCTCGACGCAGACGGGGTGTTATATATGTTTGACATCTGTCTATCTGTGGCATAGTAGCTCCCAAACGGAGGAACCGACTGGAGTGCGGTTTTTAGGGTTCCGTAGCCAAATGGCAAAAAACGGAACCCTTATATATTCGTCATGTCTGTCTGTCTGTCTGTCCGTCCGTATGTCACAGCCACTTTTTTCCGAAACTATAAGAGCTAGGTATACTGTTGAAACTTGGTAAGTAGATGTATTATGTAAACCGCATTAAGATTTTCACACAAAAATATAAAAAAAAAACAATAAATTTTGGGGTTCCCCATACTAAGAACTGTAAATCAAAAATTTTTTTTTCATCAAACCCATACGTGTGGGGTATTTATGGATAGGTCTTCAAAAATTATATTGAGGTTTCTAACATTATTTTTTCTAAACTGAATAGTTTGCGCGAGAGACACTTCCAAAGTGGTAAAATGTGTGTCCCCCCCCCCCTGTAACTTCTAAAATAAGAGAATGATAAAACTAAAAAAAATATATGATGTACATTACCATGTAATCTTAGCAGGACAAGGAAAGGGAAAATGCCCTTTTATAATTATGAGCTGATTTTACTTGCTTACATCTATTTGCGCAATTGTGGCAAGTTTTAATAAAAATTTCCCAGTGGTTCCGCAAAAAAATTAAATTATCCTATGATTATGAGCTGATTTTTGTTATAGAAAAGAAAATCAGCTCATAATCATAAAAGAGTATTTTTTCTTTCATTATCCTGCTACGTCATTTATGTAAGTAACATAAATCCTAAATAGTTATTTAATCTTTAAGTAGTTGCACTTTTTCTTATTTCATATTACCACTACAAATATTTAACAAAAGCTCTATACCCACTCATTCGATTGTGGCAACCACAGTTGCCAATTTTGTGCACCTCTAAATTGCCTGGCAACTGTGGTTGCCAAGCGAAGTATGGGCTGCCTTGATAAAACCTTTGGTACCTACCAAATTCGAAAAAAATACTGCACACTGTGTTTATCTATGAAAGTTGATTAACGATACAAAAATGCTTATAAGTTGCAGGTTTCAATCACAGAACAGATTAAAATCATAACCACTTCCAAAAAAGTCAGTTTTTCTTCACAATAGCTTTCTCACATTAGCCCTAAATGCCGTAAATATCGCGATATTTATACAATGGGGGCATATAGAGGGCGACGACGGAAATGAAACGTCATCGCCTTATTACTGATTATTGATACAAGTATTGTCCGCCATGATTAGACGTGTCGCCCGTGACACGACCTTATTAACTCCTAATGTGCTTGGACTAGTGCAGAAATATGGATATTTCATTACTGGGGATTGGCTAGGTTTGGAGGGATGGGCTGGGTTTATGAAGTATTGTTTTGTTTATGTAAAATTGGTGTTGGTTGAGTGTATTCATATGCGTTATTATATTACTAAATATTTTGGCCGGTTTGTTGTTTTAAAACCGAGTTTTCCAATGGTTTCTCATTAGTGTGTAGGTACTTTTATGTTGAAACTTTTTATTATATTAGATTTTTTTAGTAGGAGTGCTTTAACTTTAGTAGGTCTTGGATACACTTGCACTTAGTAGGTGTTAAATACAAATAACATTATCTTATTGTCACTATACACTAGTAGCTAAGCACCAAAGATGTATGAATATAAGGAGATCGGACATGGCGGCCGATTTGTATAGAGTGAGCCTGTCGCAAGTACATTAACCCACACAACGCCCAAGTAATTGACAAGACAAAGCACGCACACATCTAAAACACACACTCTTGTATACCTACACGCTTATTTGACAATAAACGCGCATCATATCAGGCATTTTGGGAAAAAACGTAATATTCTCTGCGATCAGCACGCGTCCACAGTATGGCAGTGTATGCCCATTGAGCATACAGCTGCGACACGGCCGCCGGCGGCTTGTCCTCTCTCTAGTATTCTATGCTCTGAACTAAGCACAAAACACTACAATACGGTATTTGACTAAAGTCAAATCAGCTTCTTTTTTATTAAACGTCAAAAACGCCCCGTTAGTTTGGAGTTTGTGGGGATTACCTTCTTGCTGGTAACGTCACAATCAAACAACGTCCTTATTGTTAGTTTTTATGAATTTAAATAGTTTTAATTATCAAACATAAATGAAAGATTGATACTTTCCGAGTATTTTCGTAATGTTGATCTGTTGCTATTGAAAAAACAATTTATTTTCACTGTTGTCAAATACCCTATTGAATCTAGGTACTTACTTGATTGAAAAAATAGTCAAGATCCAAGTAGTCTCGGAATTCTTGGAACTATTCAGACAATAGCTGTTTCTAAACTACCCCACGGGCCATTCGTGTGTTTCCGCGTCACTTCGGGAATCTCCGTCGGCCCTCCAGAAGTCGCCGAGTCATATTAAGCTCATCTCGAGTAAACCGTCCCCGGAGGCAGCTGATTATTTGGGAGCAGACTTAACGCTCTTGGTACTTGGTATTAGACTTTAAGATAAATGTTTTGCGTAGTTAAAAATACTACTAATAAATCCACGGTTAAACGACAATTTGAATTAGATTTTTGCGTAGTTGTAGGAGAGTAGTGCCTAAACAGTGTTCAGTGCTATTTGGGGGAGGCCTATGTCCAGCAGTGGACGTCTTTCGGCTGTGTGATGATGAGTGCCTAAACATACTAGACCATTTAATGTGTAGTGAATGAATATGAATAGGCAAGAAGATTACTTGCGCATAAAAACAGCGGTTTCAAAAACATTTTTGACATCAGAAATCTCTTCTTTATTATAAGGATTACATGTAGCGATGTGATGGTCAGTGTTATCATAAGTAGTTACTATATGTAGTTTAATTGAGTTTGGTTTCAATTCTAGAACTAGTTTATTATTTGAGATAACAATTAGCCGATCCCCGCTTAAAACTGAGCTAGGTTTTAACCAAGCAATTTCATTTCATGTTGGGGGCGAAAAATCCGTTAAGAAATTCATTAATCCATGACTTTGAAAAATCTCCTCCACATACACATATCTTCCTACTTACATCTGACGGTGACTAAAAACCTATCAACACCTATTATGACTTGCGAAAACAAGATTGATTATAAAGTACCAAAACCCGCCAGTCATCTTTACACCTTCGTTGTGGACATCTGGTATTACACCAGGTCACGGTGATAGCCCAGCCATGCGATAATAGCCTCTATTTCCCTATAATAAGGTCATCTACAGTGACTATATTAAAGTGGTAAGCATCTATAGTGGTCATTTCATTGTCGACATTTGACATTAGCTGAAATCGTGACCTCTACTTAGATTCGGTTAAAATCTGATGTAAAAAGTAAGAGTTTAGGACTTGTCGTTTTTGTCATTGTTGGTCTCATCACATTCTTGGGTATTGGGAAAGTGACTTGTCGTTTTCGTCTTTTTCTAGCAACATACACTACCTAATCATTTTCCTAAGCGTTAAACTAATCATGTTGAGACGAACGCAACTCCTCTATGTTGTCCAATATAAAAATCATGATTTACTGCACGGTGGTGTAGCGCGCGCCGCCCTGGACAAAATTCTGGACAAAAATAAATAACGCAGTGGGCCCGAGGGACAGGCGATTGGGCAAATTGCGCTCTTTAGGCGGACGCTAATAATCACGTCATATCCAATTTTCGTTTCAAACGGGAGAGGAATACCAATGGGGGTTGATTGAATGAGTTTGTCTAAGACTAAGGTAGTTTGGATAAGTAGAGTTGCCGTTTGTTTACTAATTTGATTGATTAAATTAATAATCATTACGTTTCATCATTGTTTATAATAGGAGACCAAGTATGATTAAACTGTTTAAAGTTAATAAGGTGGTTATAAACTTATAACTCAGTAGATAACAGTTTACCGACCAAAACCTTATTATAACTAAGTCTAAAAGATTGATTTATTTAATCCATTATCTTGTTATGTTAGTTATGTTTCATATGTGTTTACCTAATTGAATGCATGGTAGGTTAGATAATTGACGCAGTTGAATTGAATGTATGAAGTGTCAATGTATAAATAGCTACACATTCCATTCATACAAATACGTCAATTAATTAGTAATCATACCTACGATACAAACACATGCAGGAATAAATTTGCATTAACTGCATACTTAGCGCCTCGGTGGAATGTCCATTTCATGCAACGACACAAAAAAGCACCCTCTTGTAAGAACGAATTATTCAAACAATTGATATAACATTCCAAGGCATTACTTTGTTAAACTCATATCTGGCGAAGTTGTGTATTTATAACACCAACCTTGTCATGTACGAATAAGGTTTATAATAGAGACACATACAATGGTATGGCATGAAGTTGATTCAGTCATCCCTCGATTGATAACACACCCCAGTGGGCAGCGATCCAGCTTTACGGACAAAAAATGACCAATCCGCTAGACGCGTCGATACGGCTATGACTAATGATGCCCGCAAATTGCCTGGCTCGCAACTGGAAAATTGTTTCATTCATAAAGATTGCCCCGGCTTTAAGGATGGAGATTTGATGAATAAAATAGAGGCCCCTTACGCTGTCAGATGGACAAATGTTTGTATTAACATTATCGTGCACGGATTGGATTCCATTTTTCTTTGACATACCTTTTTTGGGGATCTAAGCCATCGTTAGAATCATTTGACATTGTCTTTGGTAACATCTGTCGTGTTCTTTTTGATATACATAATGGTTGTAGAATGTTTACTACAAATCATCCTTTTAGTTTTGGATCTATTCTGAATATTTTACCTATTTATATGTAAACATAAAAAAAACATAAAACATTTATTTATTTATCTTGACAAATTCTGAGACAGGGTCATTATTTATGTAATTATACCAAGAGATTACATGATCACAGTATGTAATCATAAGATTGCCTATCTACTTAGCTAATTATCGGATTTATTAGGTAAGTATAGCAAAACAGGCTTTCTATACAATAAAAAGTATCTGCTGACTACAAACATATTCCAGAAAACCAAGAGAATGTTCATCAAAACCTTTATATGGAGCATAGCGTTATTGGGTGTGAAGCGTGGACCGTGACTCAAAGAGATAAAGAATATTTAGAAGCATTGGAAATGTGGTGTTGGCGTAGAATGGATAAAATTAGCTGAAAAGAAAAAATCACAAATGAAGAAGTGCTGAGAAGAGTGGGAGAGAAAAGGAAACTGATAAAAACGATAGAGAATAGGAGAGCGAAAATTATTGGTCACAACATGACGCTTTTATTAATAACATCATGGAAGGAAAGGTAGAAGGCAATCGAAGAAGGGGAGACCAAGGATAAGTTACATGAAACAAATAAAAGAACAAGTAGCAGTCACGTCGTATAAAGAGGTCAAGGAGGCGGCCCTAGATAGAGTCAGATGGAGGGAGCTACACCGACAAGAGTCTAACTCTTAAATTTATGATGATGAAGTATTCACACATACCTAATGCAACTCAAATGTCAAAATTAAACGGTCTCTCAAAACACAGATCTATCTTATAGTTATTCGAGTTCTCCTCACGTATCGATCCCAGGCAGGGACAGACACATTCGCAACTAAACAAAACTAGCCGAATTAGCAATACAAAGGCTGCATTGAGCGGCAATTGAAAGGCGAAGAAAATAATAGTTATTTGCAATAATCGGAGGGACGCTTGATTGCGCCCGGGGCGGACATTTTTGCCAATTTTTGTCTAGTTGTTGATTTAGTGAAACCATTGGGTTTTGCTACATTTAATACGTTTAAAACTTATTTGAAATTGTGCTGAATATGGTCTACTTTATATTATAACATAAGTTTTTTTGATACGGGAAATTAAGTTTACCTCTTTGCAATGTCGATTTTATTACTTACATCAGAATCTAAGAACAACAAAACGCTTTGTACTCCTGTTATCTTTTTAGGGTTCCGTACTCAAAGAGTAAAATGGGACCCTATAACTAAGACTCCGCTGTCCGTCTTTCTGTCTGTCTGTCTGTCCGTCTGTCACCAGGCTGTATCTAATAAACCGTGATAGTTAGACAGTTGAAATTTTCACAGATGATGATGTATTTCTGTTGCCGCTATAACAACAAATACTAAAAAGCATATCAAATATACATATATATATATATTTTTCTTTTACAATCTTACACAAATTGACCTAGTCCCAAACTGAGCAAAGCTTGTACTATGGGTTACTAGACGACGATAAACATACTTATATAGATAATTAAATACTTAAAAACATAACATCATAGAAAACATCCATGACTCAGGAACAAATATTTGTGATCATCACACAAATAAATGCCCTTACCGGGATTCGAACCCGGGACCGTAGGCAGGGTCAACTACCAACTAGGCTACAGGGGGCTCCCATACAACAAAACGTGATTTTTTTGGCGTTTTTATAGATAATGGTACGGAACCCTTCGTGCGCGAGTCTGACTCGCACTTGGCCGGTTTTTTTGGTTTCATCTGATTATAATTATAAAATGTATTCTCATTCTATAAGTAGGTACACCACAAAGTTAGGAAAGTCAATCAAATCACATTATTACCTTCTACCCTGCCAACGTATCGGCCACACACACATCTTAAGTCTCAAATAACCCTGATCAGTTTGGTCACCCTCAACCCTATAAGAAAGAATTAAAACAAGCTGGGGTCAGCCTGATGAGGTAAAGGGGAAATAATTGATCATTTTCGGGACACTTGTCCCGCAGTTAATCCGGACTGTCCGTCGTGATCGATTGGCACCCGACTCAGGAATGTCTATTAAATTGAGGAATCGCTAGTATTTTTGCGATTCTGGAGTGCATTTTACTCGGTTTTGTTTGAGACAATTCGATTAAACTGGAAACAGTTTATTCTAAGTAGGTACGTTTACGTAATTCAAGGTTAAAGGACCTTATTCTAGTTTGGTGTAAATGTTCTCGTTAGTTACTCAACAAACTAATTAAAATCTAAAGTTACAAAGAACTCGATAAGTATTTACATGACTGGCGCTTGATGATAGCCAAAACAACTCTTACTAAATATTTTGGTAGCCGT
The DNA here is from genome assembly GCA_963854355.1 of Epinotia brunnichana. Lineage (NCBI taxonomy): Eukaryota > Metazoa > Arthropoda > Insecta > Lepidoptera > Tortricidae > Epinotia > Epinotia brunnichana. The sequence continues at coordinate 18,051,674 of OY977936.1, read as the reverse complement.
CTAGATACTGCAAATGTAAACCTGCCTTGAATGAGTTTTCAATATTAGGTAATAGTATTAAGTTCAATATCATTGTTTTATAAAGCATGATTGGGCCCATAAATGTGTCCACTGTGTTATTAGTTGAGCATCAACGGTGAAAAATACGATGTGCTACACTTTCTTCAGATGGCAGCCGGGTGCAGCCATTGGCAACAAAACATTAATTTTACGTTACAAAAATAACCCGCAATAAAATTCTCTAAACCGCAGACGACCGGCTTGTTTTTTTTAAATCGTTTCTTTTTAATGCTTTTGTTCATTTCCAAATAACAGTTAATAATCGATTCGGTTTTGAAAAAACTTTTATTCAAAGTGAGGTTCGATTCTGAAGTTCTTTTAAAGCGATTGGAGTGAAATCGCTTACGATTGGTTATGTTTTTTGAATGATGAATTTCATTATTTATTACTGTGAGATGTTGATGCACTTTCACAATGAACAATTTTCTTGTATACTAGATATTTAGGTTCAGAAGATCAGCTGCGTTTTGATATCATATTGGGAGATTGGGCATACCTGATGGCACTAGTTTTCTTGACATTGTAGGTACCTTAGAAGATACACATATTTTGATGCCCTTTTCGAATTTTGACTTTAACTCACGATTTGTTATATTTTTTACTTTATCTTCTCTCCTTTTTTGTATCTATGCTTTAACATCGTTCATATATTTATTATAGAGATATATTTTTCAACATATAACTGGTATTCTTGCCGTTGATAAAAAAACACGTCTTTTCTGGTAGTGTGCGGCATCTTTTTCAAGGCTCAATGGGGCGAAGGAAATCGTATAATTCTGAACATTTACGTCATATGAATATAGTGGCAGTTATCATGGCAATGGATAGAGCAGTTTTTCTGTCGGTCGGTAAAAGGCGGTGGTACGGCGGCGCGCGACGAATCGCCATGACTTGCCGGTTGCTGATTGAGCCCAACTTCTGTCCTGCTACAGCGTGCTTCTAAATCTAACTCATCGACTTCTTCCAAATCTGATTGTTCATTGACAAATGTTAATTACCTTTTACTCTATGCGATTGTTTTTATTTTGTTACCTACTTAGCATTCATTTAATTTAATACCTATTCGAAAAATCTTTAATCAAGTGAAATCAAAAGATTTTTCAAAAAACCCAAACAGTGCTGCCCAATTTTCAAATATTATATTATAGATAGCCTATGTCACTCACACGATTATGAGGAATCCAACGATACCTTTGTATCCGTCAAGCCGTTTGGACTGAAGCCCGTGAAATCGAATTTTCTTGACCACATACATACATACAAACATACCCTCGAAAAACATAACCCTCGTTCTGCGGCAGTCGGGTAAAAAACCACGGATTCGTGTTATTTATGCTTACTACAAAAGTGACCATTGCCCATTTTTAACCCCCGAAGCAAAATTACGTGTCTGTGTATCTAGGTGTCTGTCGGTGGCATCGTAGCTTGTAAACGAATGGACCGATTTTAATTCGGTTTTTTTAACCGAGTGCTGACGTGATCGAGATGTTACTTAGCTACGTTTCAACAAAATCGGTTCAGCCGGTTTTGCTGAAACGTAGCGAACTTTGAAAATGTCGAGAGTTTTCGAGATTTATAAATTGTTAATTATTAGTTTGCTTTGCATGAAAAAAAAACCATGGATTGGACCACGTGGAAAAAAATCAGCTTTACCTTGTCGGTTATGTTGAGCGTAGGTACCTACTACCAAATAAGTTTTTTTTTATACCCTGTTGCTATGTAATAAAATAAAAAAGTAGATTTTCTCATTTGAAGTTAGAAGGTTACCTATGTATTTATATTAACAAACATTTGCTGAGTTTGTATTTTAATTTAACAATGTGAATCATAAAATATTTTTATTAAAAAAAAAATAAGTAAGTATTACAAATTACCGGCTAGATATCAAAATAATACATCACATATTTTTAGATTAACCGGTCAGATCAACCTGTACACATCCGATAAAAAGTAACACTAGACAAAACGTAATAGATCCATATATTTATAAAAAGGGCTAGCTATAATATCTTACCAATCGTATGCTCGATGTACCTAACGATATTGGTACTCTAATCTTTATTGCAACGGAACAAAGTTGCTTATTACATGAAATCAATTTTTTTTTTAATTTTGTGAATCAAATAATTATCTCGTAGATAGAGTTCTGAATTTTCTGATATTTGTTGCTGAAGTTCGCAAAGAAATTTGGGCGAAAGGAATAACATGATGTACCTATCTAGAACTCTCTGTGATGATTCTAAGATATTATTACATCTTTGAGACTCAGGAAAAAACTCGTAGGAGTATGCAATTTAGATTTTTTTTCTACTACCTACCATATGCCATTGCCATAATCATAATAATAAACCTGTTCACCGGCACTTCGGGATGTGACAAATAACTATCAACTGTTCTTCGAGGGTTGATTGCTATTTCTTCCAATTAATCTTTAGTTTCACCAACATATTTAGTTTTTTCTTCAACATTTTGATCCCTTTCAGTACTTAAACACCGCTAACGGTTACGTTATTCGTTATAATGTCCCTTAATTGTGGTTATGTCGGCTCCCGAGGTTTCTCGATTGCGGTCGAAACACTTTTTGCTCGAATCGATTGAATTCGATTCTTGTCGGAAACGTCGGGATTTCGTTACTGTTTATTGGATGAGATTAAATTTGATGTTTTTTTGTTTTATAACTGCTTGCACTTTGGCTTCGTTTTTAGTTTTGCTTGTGTTATTTAGATTTAAAAATGTATCCGCTTTGCTATACTGTGCTACTGAAGGCGCCACTCTCAACCCAATTAAAAATAATTGTTTTTTGTCATTTTGGTTCATAACTATTAAATCCAATTTTAAATAAGTTGTTAACTTTAAAATAACTTTCGATCCTTTTATCAGTTAGTTGAATACAATTAGTTACATACGAATGCGATACTGGATACGAATATGTTGCTCCACAGTTTTTTACACAAACACATGCTATAAAACCATTTCTTTATGATTTAGACACGGTCTTTATTTTTCAATCAAAATATCGTAGACAACGGATATGGTGTTTTTGTATGGAATTCTATCGGTTTGGGGCGTTTAGAAATTTTGATGAGGTGTGAAAGGGTTCTTATTCAGTGATTGAGTCAAAAAGTTTTTGTTTTCGTCATAATAGAGTTTAGATGAGGTGTTGTTACATTAAAGATTTTTGTGACAATAGGTATTTTGGATGTTTGGTTGAATTCGCTTCAGGCTATCCTACTAAGGTAACGTACAATTTTATAGAACCGCAGAAATTAAAGAACAATAGTGTTCTAACTGTGGTTTAATTGACTGAGAGAAGTAAAGTCGGTATTTAATTTGCTACCATTCAAGTCAACATTATTTGTTACGTTCCCTAGTCCACAAAGCGACACGAATATTAGGTAAAGTCACCGGCATCAATATATGATGAATCAAAGGCCGCAAAAATATCTGACACGCTCTTACGGCTCTAGGAATAGAGTTGTCATCAGATATTTTTGCGGCCTTTGTTCCATCATATTTTTATGGTGGTGACTGTACCTACATGCAATGAAATTTTCTAAACTAAGCTTCTATAACAGCGGTCTACAGAAACATGTGTAAAATACCTCTCTGTTTCTTGTCTCTACATTATTCGTTACATCATAGTTACTATGACTAAAACGCGTTCGTCGGTTGGTCCATTCAAGCCTCCAACTCGTTCAGTTTAGTTGGAAATGACGCGTGTTTCAAGTTTATGGGTACTCGCGTGTCCGTCAATGAAACCGGACCGGCGGTGCGCAAGCGCATGATCTTGATCGCCCTTATGTAACTGACTAGACAGTTTTGATACTTGATTACACTCGCGCTTGTTAGTGTTCGAGTGGCTTATTCTAGAAAAAGTTTCTATTAATGTAAGTAAGTTACAAATTAACGGTTTTGATAATTGTAGGTAAATAATCAGACTTATTAAATTGTGCTCTGATACTGTTAAACCGTCTTACTGACAAGCTGTAGTCGCGAGTTGGCCCTAAATTTTCCACCACTCTTTTAATTTGCCATTTTTCAATAAATGGCAAATTTAGCCCCGTCTTTACGTAAAAATAAGTTTGAGAAGGTACTTAATAGATATAAGATAGCTGGTAAACATTTTTTTGATGAGTGGTATCAAAACAAAATGCAAGTGCCTACATGTTAGATAATAAAAGGTAGGTAGGTAACGGTAAAATGATGCTGAGTTATCCTCATCATAGATTGCCCACGGTTTAGCTTCACTAGAATCAAGTTCTCAGCCCAATTAACATTTGACTTTAGAGTTTTTACGTTTTTTCGTTCGCTACCTCATTATAATTTACGACAGCTTATTACTTACTGAGGACAAGGAATCATGAGGGCTAATTCTCGTTTATTTAGTCGCACAATATGAATATGCAGATCGTATCTCGCTGTTACGAGTACTATAGACTTTGGAAGATAATTGGACGTTGAAGTTACGTATGTTAAAGTGTAATTGTATAAAAGTACAAACAATTTAAGAGAATTTTAGTATGATTTAAGTTTTTACTAACTGTCGCAAGTCTCAGTATTTGATACTTAAATAAACTTTCAGTCATCACTCATCAGTCAAGTTACAGTTTTGTACTTTTTGCATCCATTCATGCAATTTGTTTTTCATAATGTTTACAAGTGTATGTAACCAAGTAACAAAACAATAAACTGCCTCACGTATAAGATGCCCCCTCGGCCCTTGCTTGTTTGTTTATATTTTGTATATTTATATCTTAGCAAGCAATCAATTAGAAATTCTGAATTAATATTTTAACCCGTTTTTCGGCCAGCAGTTGATAAAGACAACTAAATGTCTGTTTTACTCATAAGGCCTGAATACCTGCGGTGGCGGTCAATGATCAACTTGACAGGTATTGTCATATTTAGTATTGACCGCCCCTGCAGGCCCCGCCAGTCTGTGAGAGGCTTAATAAATCAAGATAGGTAGGTACATGTTTTACAGGCAGAATGTGGTTGACAACCTCTTCTGCCTGAAAAAGGGTTAAAGGCAGCAACGGCTGCAAACACCGTCGTTATGTAGGTACAGTCAAAGAATTTAATTTCCTACCCATTTAGGACTATTTCAAAGTGACACTGTAAATAAAATCATAAGAAGTCTCTTACGTTTTGATTGATTACGTCACTTTGACAAAGTCCAAAGTGGGTAGGAAATTAAATTCTTTGACTGTACCTATGCCTATAAAGATTACATATTCCTTTAATTTGGGTTTCTATTTTTTGTTACATTCAAATATGTGTCGTCGGTTTGTGTGAATTGTTAAATCCCATTCGGAGCTTAAGCCATGGCGAAGGTAAGCGGAGTCACGAGTGCGATAAGATCTTAATTTCCAGTTTATACACAACTTGTTATTGTACTTATATAGCCTTTGTTGGCATTGTTGCGCTAAGATGACTGTCTTTGATGAATTAATTATATATTTCACGCAGACATCCTGTATTGTACAACTTTAGTCTCAATTTTGTATCTTATTGGTGTTGTTGGATACATTATTTCTTTTATATTCTTTATTATTCGAATTGTGAGACTCTCTCCCCCTTACTTTTCTTTTTCTCTCCTTTCCTCCAGCAACTCCTATAGCGAGATCGATTCTATCGATTCTATACATTTTCTATATTGTCTTATTTGAGACTGTTGGTTGAACTTAGATTACTTATAGAATATTGGTATTAAGATTCATGTTTTGAAACATACATTCGATGGAACATTTGTCGGTAAAACAAGATACAACCATTCCCAACTCATCTATAATTCAGTTGATTGGGTAAAATAGAAAGTGACGGGGACCGATATTTCTAACATAAGACAGATTCAAAACATGAATCTTAATACCAATATTCTATAATCTAAGTAGGTACAACAGTCTCAAATTAGACGATATAAAAAATGTATACAATCGATAGATCCGATCTTGCTAAAGGAGTTGGTTGTACCTGGTTTTACCGACAAATGTTCCACCGAATGTAGTATGTTTCGCAGAATTTTTATTTCATCATAAACCATTTTTTCCGAATCAGTAAACTTATCAGGATTGTTATAAAACAAACCTAACCTAACCTAATGGGTTCTAGATACGGAATGACCTTTTAGCTTTACCTAAAAAGTTTAATGAGTAACAAAAATTGGATGAAATTAAAAATCGACGAAACAATGCATTCGGTGTAACGTTTCTCGGTGAAATAAGGGGACACCTTGGGAATCATACCAGGCAATCCGAAATAAATTTGTGAATTATTTTAGATTTCCTAAATTACTAATATGAATTGTTCTTTTGTTGTTATTTTCATGCCCATTGAACTTTCTTTAGACTTCTTTTATATTTAGGCTTATTATTATGTTTGTGAATTACCTAAGGAACGAAATTATTTCCAGTCCTCATTATTTTCTAAGTGAGGTAACAAGTGTCATTAAGTTCAGTACAAATGTTTAGGAACAAGTATGACGGCTTTAGAGATACAAATCAGAATTTTAAACGTTTGTGCGCTCTTGCGCAGCTCGGTTTATTGTCTTGTTAAACGTTTATTCCTTATCATTTCGGAACCTGTTAAAAACATATTAAAGTTCTTTATGGCAGCCGTTAAGTTTTGGCGAGTTAAGAAATATTTGTTTGTAAGTTTTGCTTTTGCAATAAATAGGTACCTACATTTAACTTTGATAATTGCGTACATTGGAAGCGTCAATAAGAAAAAGCACATAAAACATAATGCCAATTATTGTTAATGCAAATTAAATTGTTTCTCACATTTGATGACTTATTGATTTTTAATTGATTACGTTATTTATAATACATGATAATAACATGGATACTATAGACCATCATCATGTATCATAGGTACAGGAGACCATTCTAAAGCTTTGCAAACTAATAAGGCACCAAATGTTTGTCTATAAAACTTTTAACACTTCCACAACCAAGCTGGTTCAAAAGTCCTTGGCTACGCAAGTGTTAACTTAAAAACTAAAAAATAAGAAAAAATGAAACGTGCCCAGGTTCGAGATTGGTTGCTTGTTGCTGGCGACAGATATCCGGGCTTGTCTGTACGAACCAGGAATGCGTGAAGGCCGGGTTCAAGGCGGGGTTGAGGCCCGGCGCCGGCCCTGGCAACCCCATCACTCCAGGCAACCCCGGCCTCTGGTGGTGGTGGAACCCCGAGGCCACTGCGTAGTCCATTGCCACTGCCTGATACGGCAACATCACTCAAATGCTTCGACACATCGCAACTACCGAAACTGTTCCTCTACGTAAACACTACCAGCTGTTCCCGATTTCAGTCCGATGTCACTTCAGTTATCAAACAAGGTCTATTTCGGGTGACCATTTACGGGTAGTCGCCGGGGAAAAGTCACGCACAGCCACCCACTTAATAAATATTCTGGGCATATATCCGTTTTTACGCGGACGTGACCGACGCGCTACTGCCCGCTCTTCACGTAGCGAGAGCGATTATCGAAAACAGTTGCATGCGTCCCCCTCCTGCAGCCGCGGACGTGCAACTGAAACGAAGCACGCGCCAAACGCGACTCTATCACACAACCTAGACACCCCGACGCACCCTCGGCTCCTCGAGCGGGACGCAGCTAGCCCGCCGGCAGGGACGGCGGCATCGATCGGCCGTCATCGCCGAGTTAAAAGGCTGCGTCGTTACACGGGCCGTAATAGGCGGTTACGTGATTGGGCGTGGCCTGAGCTATTAAGTTGAATAGTCGCGTTGTGATTGGTTGAAATTGGTAGTAGTCGTCTACGTGATATGTTCAGGAATACGTTTATAGCTAGCTCATAGAATATAATAAGTGAGTTGTAGTTTGGATGCGCGCCAGTCGGATCGGCGTGTTGTGGTTTCCATTCCCGTTTGTGTAATGGTTTTTAATTATTAGTTTAGGGCCGTTAATGGGTTAGTTGCGTGTTGTAAGGATGCGTTGGGTGAATGAACGGGGGCGTGGCCAGCTGATCTATTGATTGACAGGCAGTCTGCAGTAGCGGTGCAAAAACTAAAGCCTACTAGACGAGTTGGAGCATCATAATTGTACCTTACCGGTTTATTTATAGCTACATATTTGCCACCTTGTAACGATATTACGGTTTTTGTGCGGTTTTGGACCAATCGCTCGTATTAAAATTACTGACTCTACCTATACTCCATTACAATCACACTTAAGTCACTATTAAACTCGTACGAATTACGGATCATCATCATCCTCCTATTATTATAAAATAAATTATATTCAAAAATATGACAACATATCATAAAATGTAGCCAACACACTTTTTTCCAAAATCTAAACCTTATTAGTTATGTAGGTACTCTACGAAAACGATTAGGTATAGGAACACTATTAATGTCTGACACGTGTTCGCTAGTTAACCCTCTAATACCTACCTATTAGCATTACATTAGGAACAACAAAAGTTCGTAGCACTGTCATTAGTGCTACGTGATAATTGTCCTTATCAGTGCTACGAGTGCTACGCTCGTTTCAGCGTAGAGCTTCTCCTGTCTTGCAAACAAGACTTACACGACCAATCATTTGGCTTACGCTATTTGTCAGTTTTGACAGCTCGCTCCTATTATTTTCTGTGATATTATCAAATGTGATATTATATCCAATTCAACTTTCTATGTAGATTTTTTTTGGCCATTTTTATTGACGTCTCTAAGATATATTTCTTTCACGTCTCTGACATTCTGAATTCTTGAAAGACACAGATTAAAAACCAACCTTGACAGGTGTCCTTAATAAAATATGAAATAAGTAACGTTTTTAATGTCGAATCAGGTCCCAGCTCGTTGGAGCTACAACTTTTCATAATACTGGCCACACGGTCTTTAAAGGCAGATGCGTTAATATTGAACACATAATCTGTCAAATATGTACCTTATTGTACTTACCTATCGTAGTGAATAAGACTGACATTATATCGTAATATTTCACCGTCGGCTTAATAAGAGATATAGAGCATTTCTAGAAAAGTTTGTATCTACCAACCATTGAAATACCTACGTCATTTAAAATAGGCATACTTTTAAGATTCTTCTTTTACAACACGGTACATTTTTTTTTATAATGTGTTATGAAGCTCATTTTTTTTGATAATTATGGTTCTGTTATACTTATAGGTAGCTACTTTCTTAATGCTAAAGAATATCAATACAGTGTAAAAACTACACAGAAAATTGGTAACAAAAAAGTTTGACTCAACTGACGTACAAAACGTATACAAACTTTCCCAGAAATGCTCCAATCCCCTTGATTTGTTTTTATATTGTCCCGCCACGAGCACTGCAACCACGAGAGCCAATCAATACCTATTCAGGTTCAAGTTCAGCAGTTAGTACGCCGCGCGCCTGGCAATGGCCACAGATAGGCTTTGTTCAGCCCACGTGACCCGGTAAGGCACTAAAGGGTGCTCTTAGATCAGCTGTGTCTATAGGTATATGTCTATAAATATGTACGAACTTTTCTAGATAAGCTCTAAAACAAGTGGAATCCCCTTGGTTTGTTCATGCACTGTCCCGCTAATACGAGCTGCGACCACGAGAGCCAATCAATATGTACTCGTAGGTTCAAGTTGAGCAGTTAGTACGCCGCGTGCGTGGCTATTGCCAGCCTTTGGCTATGTTCAGCCCACGTGACCCAATAAGGCACTAAGGGGTCATCTTGGATCAGCTGCTATTCTAAATGTGGGTATAGATACGTTTTGGAATTCATGCTTCACAGATTTTCACACATTATTAGAATTAAATAAAAATAAAAATATTTGCGGACAATCTTACACAAATCGACCTAGTCCCAAACTAAGCAAAGCTTGTACTATGGGTACTAGACGACGATATACATATTTATATACTTAAATAAATAGAAATCCATGACTCAGGAACAACTATTCGCAATTGACCGTATTACCTACATAAAGAACTTCTTAATTTTTTTTTTTGCCACAATCTGCTTTTGCGTAACGTTTTGTATTGCTAAAACACGAAGTTTTGGGTTATAATTCAAATTCAATTATAGTTAACACAAAAGCATCACAAAAACACCGAGCATAAGACAATGACTTAAGTTAAAAAATAAGTGATAATTTTGACAGCCTTACCCAACTATATCTACCAATGTTTCTGATTCTACGCGTGCCTACCACCTATTTACTACTATGTAGTAGCAAAACGTTTCTTAACTTCCATAGGACCCACTTGGTCAATTAATAATATGCCGCACGCCTGCAATGCCTGCACTTTGTTCAGCCCACGTGACCCAGTCTTAAATCAGCTGTTATACATACTATAGGCATATCGCTATAAATATGTGCCTATACGTTTTCAGACTTAGAATCTGTGTCGCAAAGCTATTCTTCAATGTTTCGAGTGGATCGTAATTACCTATGCTTCTGATTCTACAGGTAGATTTTATTTACTCTTACATAGAAATATACTGCAATCTAAGTAGTAGCAAAATGATTCGTAGCTCCATTGGACGGACGTCGGTCGAGTTATTTCGGGATTGGGCTGCAGATTCAAGTTCAGCAGTTAGTATGCCGCGCGCCTGCAATGGCCACAGCTGGGCTTTGTTCAGCCCACGTGACCCGATAAGGCACTAAAGGGTGCTCTTGGGTCAGCTGATATTCTATAGACATCGTTAAGAAGGCGCTGCACGCTCGACATAAGTCGACTCCCCAAACAAACGCTGTTTGGCTCTCAATTTTTTACAACAGCATCATGCTGGAATAACATTAAATTTTGTACACAATCGGATCCGCCATATCTAGGTTTAGGTTTGTCTAGGTTAGGTTAGGAAACAAAGTTTCTAATTATGATCCACCAGAACCAAAACTACGTTTCTATGGAGAGTATAGAGTGCCGGGGACTCAAAGGGAAACGTCGTAGATGCGACTTTATTTACTTATAACTTTAATAGAATAGAATAGAATAAACATTAATTCATGACAACAACATATACATGCACATAAATCAACATACAAACATACGAAAGCTAACTTAACCCATTCACCACCATGCTACGCTCGTAGCGCTACGCCGTAGTCCGTAGCAGTTTAACACTTTCACTGCCAGGAACCCCACTGGCGGGCGCCTACGCCATAGTCGCTTTTCGCTACATACGGGGAAACATACGGGATCAGCTAAGAGCGTAGCGCGTCGCGATTCATGGCAAGGAATGTGATAATGCTCATATGTAGCGAAAAGCTTCTGTAGCGCTCTGATCTGACGCATGATTTAGATTTAGATTTATTTATTTCGAGATAAAAATTACAATGTAAATTTGCATACAATGTCAAAATGATAAGAACCCTTATCACGATCGTCAATAATAAGAAATAAAAATTAAATAATATTATAACATACATAAAGTGGAAATAGTATCTGCAATTACGTATTGTCATTTAAAAAACGAATAGACAATTACACAACAAATATAAACAGTTTCAATTTACGTATTACGATTTAGAAGTTGAATATACAATATAAATGTTACACAAGAAATAGTAGGTATCAAATTAGGTATCAATAAATCAAATAATTACTTAAAAAAACATGAAGATACCTATGTGTCGTGATTGGCGCTCAATGGGTAACCTTTATACTAATTTATTCGGTACCTACTACACATGCAATTAAATTCCACATTTTGTGTGCTCGGCGAGGCGTCCGTACAACTGGATTGCCACTGGATTGCTTATTATCAGGCACATTTTCTATATCTCTTTAAGAAATAGTACCTAAGGGTAAGTTTGACGCCACGCTACTGATGCGTTTCCCAATGCCAAATGACTATATGATATAATAGAATTACATACATTACAGTAAGAATGTAATAGTACCTACGTACTCATACATTTATTTATCCCCGATTTGACCAAAGTAGAATAATGTGAAAACTATATGGCCTCATTTCACTCTAACTTGATTCGTCGATTGACATTTAGACATAATAAGTGTAAGTATAAAGAAAGACAAAAAAAACTCAACCCACGTTGTTACGTGTACAACTTAAGTATTTTAGAATAAAATAAAAATTATAGGGCACAGTCTTTCATAAATCAGTCTAGTCACTAATCTCTGGGTAAGCACAATAACGCATGTGGTATCAGTATCAGATAACAATGTCATTATGTACAAGTAACTATGTCCAAGTTTATGAAAAGAAAAGTTCCTCGCGCAAATATTTACCCTTAGCTGCTTTGAACCTGCACGGCTACCACAAGACGGCCCGCGAGTTCTCTCGATTTTTCTCGCACCATATATCTCTTTCTAAGACGGATGATAGTGCGAGAAAAATCGAGAGAGCTCGCGCGCCGTCTTGTGATAGCCGTGCAGGGACTACTATCTTCGCAGGCATGGGTCACGGGTAGTAGGTACCAACTTCAACACAAAATAAGATCGGCGCCATTAAAGCAAGGAGTCAGTAGAAGCTGCCAGATATGTTACAGTTTCACATAAATAATAACGTAAATTATTAGTTATTTCTACTTAAAATTGTTTATATGATCATGCACGGCCTACAAGAATGTGGTAAAATTGTTTCCTTAAATCTTTGGCCTATTCTACTGACCACGAAATACCGTATGAAAATCTAGATCTAACACTATGATGGCTCATTATCTAATCCTAACACACACCGGACGCTGCGGCTTCCGGCACTGCGTGCTAGCGGCGGATATGTGTAGTGTTGACCCATCATTACGGCGATGTTGGGCGCAGTGTTGACCTATCATTACCGACGTTAGACGCGGGCCCGTCATTACGTTGAATCATCGGGATGTGGTAGTTTTCACCGCGCAGCTGGATTAAACTTGTTGTGCTTTAACACACTGAAGATACATAATGGTACAGTCTAATATAAGATTTCTGTAAAATGGTACAGGCAACATCGAACACTTAGCCTAAATAAATTTGTTCGTTCCGCACGAGAAAGAAGAAGAATGCCGAAAATATGTAAGTTATACGGAAAAAATTACAATAATATGTCGCCATGACCATGAGCTTAGAATCGTCCAGATATTTTGTTTTTTGATTTGTACTTTCATGTACTGATTATTAGATTATTTAACTCAACTGCCACCCTACGCTCGTAGCGCTACGCCGTAGTCCATAGCAGTATAAACTCCATATATGTTAATACCTAATACTGAAAATAGCTCGTAACGCTCTAACGCGTGTGTGTCGTTAGCGCTGAATGGGTTAAGTTACCTTTTACGGAAAATTTGACGATCTGCTTTTACTCTAAAATCTTGCAGCTTCAGTATGCTTTGCCAGATGGTCCTAAAAACACTACTCAATACGTAACGATACTTGAACCAATAAATTAGGCACCTAAAAAACCTTTACCTTAAAAGCGACGAAATTTTCCCTAAAAAGTACCTAATAAAAAAAGTTCAAAGAAATCTCACACGATTGGTACATTTCTAAAATCGAATGTCAAGTTCTTGGACAGGTTCAAGCACCTGTCGCATTGGTTTGAATGGTAAAAAAATAAAATCACGAATTTAACCAATAAGAAGGTAGTTTGGACACTGTCTTGTAAAAGCGGTCGACGCGTGCGCATAGTGTGGGAAGAAGCGGATTCATTGCTTTTCCGTAATTTTACATCACAAAAATATTATTTTGTGAGATGTAGGTACCTAGTATCTCTGTCTAATATCCTACTACTACTACTTAATAGTATAAATGCGAAAAATTTGTATGTTTGTTTCTCAATCACGGTTAAACGGCTCAACCGATTTGGATGAAATTTTGCACAAAGATAGTTTATAGCCTAGATTCAAATATAAGTTTTTATCACGAGTCCGCACAGACGAAGAAATGTTTGTGTGTTTTCTCCTACTGACACTTACTGTGGCTAGACTATAAATGCCTATACTTTCGTAGGTATACCTAAAAAACGAATAAAGGCAACGATACAATTCAAAGTACTTTGATAACCAATGTAAAAGTAACATATTTTGCCGGCGTGGAAGTTATCGTAATCTTTTTATAAAGCGTGAAAAGCATCAGAACTTTCAGCAATTGCAACAACTGAGGCCTGTAACTCGTCTAAATTAATAATTTCAAGGGTATTCCACCCGCTGCTAAGCTTTCCGCTACCTCACCCGCTTCCGCCTGCACCGTGGCCGGTCCCCGCGTTACTCCGCGTCCGTATTTCGTGACCGTGTCCATAATAAACGGTCAGTTCATTGATTATGTCCAGATTCCGCCTTTACGGTAAACCTACTTATTGGACCAAAATAACGATTCTAACAATGGAAAAAATGTTTTTCTGGGAATCTTGGCAGGGCTTTTTAGAAGTGGAGAAAATTGGCGTTTTCTTTTCGACGATCTGTAGTCAATTTACCAGTTTACTCTATTGTCATCGCTATTGTTCAATAGCTCTGTAAGCAAAGTAGGTTTAGGAAAGTATAAAATCCCTGAACCTAACTTAAACCTTAAACCTGTTGTTAACCTTAACTTAAAAATACTGCAACTTACCCATTATTTAAGTAAAGCAATATACAGTGACATACCCGTTTTTAGACTATGAATAAGTATAAGTCAGGTCAAAGACTAGTTGACTGACTGTCAATGTTAACAATTTCCTAAATGGCTTTGTGGGTAGATGATACCTATGTAGTAAGTAGGTGTAGGTGCATACCACTTACTCATAAATATGTCCCATCACTCTTAATCTGCTGGCGTATTGGACATATTTATGAGTAGATTGTGTGCACCCATCTTTTTACAATAGGGAAAATTACGCAAAACTCTTCGTAGGTGGCGACACTATCAGCGTAGACATAGTATCTCGTTCCCACTTGCGGTCTATGCAAGCATCCGTGTCACTCATTTGACAATCAATTGTGCATGTGTGTGTGAATCCCTATATTCCTATACTGGTTTACTGATAGTGGTAGTGCTGCCCCTGGCGGCAGAACATTGCAGTAATGTTCCCTATTGACTGTACATTCTGTACCTTCCCGCTTAGGTTAAATGCAACACCTAGTAAAATTATAGACAAATAGACACTGACAATCTAATTTACTGGTCTCCATCAATCAGATAATCATACTCAACGAAACTCAGATTAACGTAGCATTTATCATCAGGGATAATTGAATCTCGGCTCCAGTTGGCACCGTGCAGAATTGCCTACTCGAGTGTAGTCTGGGTGATCTTAATACTAAATAAATCGTTTTCCGAGTAATAGTTTCGGTAATTGATTCGATTTGAATTATTTTGGTGGGATTCGTTTTAGTTTTGGAGTACAGATTTATATGACACGATTTCAACTAGGTACTAAAACTGTTGTTTTTTCTTTCAAACGTGATTTCAAACTTAGTACCTAGTCGTCGTTAATTACTAGTTCTAGGTACTAAATGAGCGTTTTTCAAAAAAAGTGTACAAAACAACTTTTTTTTCTAAATTATTTTTTTTTTGTTTTTCTTACTCAGAATCTTTGATACTATCGATCCTCATACAAGAAAAAAAGTGTCCTAAATATTCCATTCCAGATCGTCACATTTTTGTATGCAGTCTTTTTTTATTTATATGATCGTGACGCACTGGAAGAAAAAAATTACATAGTAAAATCTGGGACACTTTTTTTCTTGTATGAGGATCGATAATATCAACGATTCTGAGTAAGAAAAACCAAAAAATTTCGGATTCTGAAAAAAAAAAGGTTTGTACACTTTTTTTGAACGCCTAAATGACACAAATTAAGAATTACCTCAATGACACTCGTAATAGTCTACTCGTATAAACACATATCCCCATATAATTTACTTGTTACAGCCTTCCTTGTTCATCATCATCATATCAGCCGAAAGTCATCCACTGCTGAACATAGGCCTCCCCCAAAGAGTGCCAAAGTGACCAGTCCTGCGTCACCCGCATCCAGTGGACTCCCGCGACCTTTACCAGGTCATCAGTCCACCTTGCGGGGGGCCTACCCACGCCGCGCCTTCCGGTACGTGGTCGCCATTCGAGAACCTTTCATCCTTGTTCATGTACAGTCAATAAATAAGGACATAAATATTTGTACACGCCATTATGACATTGACAATGGAGTCCTGTACAGATATTTAGGTATGTTCTTATTTATGTACGTGCCTGTTCACCCTTGACTGTATAATTTAACTTGTTTGTATACAATATACTATGTCCTTAAAAATATAGTTCGCTATTTACTACACCATAACGTGGTTTAATAACACCAAGCAAACTCTCATATCACCTTTGCTCAATCTTCTTCGATCCGCCCCAATGGTGGCTGGTGAATTTTAATCAGTTGGATCGATGCCCCACATTCAAGGGGTCGGGCACCGGCCTTCAGAGCGGGTCACTTATGCTCTAAGCTTCTCACGTATTAATGAACTATTTTTTTAATAGGACGGACGTGCCGCAGGTTTTCCAATACCGACGTCAGACGAACGAGAGGACATCGTAGACGCCATGTTGTTTTTACCTGGAGGTCTGTTTGGCGCGACTGGTGTCATTGTAGCGCACGTTCGTTTTGACACGTAGGCTTGGCGCGAGCGTGGACGATAAATGTGCTACCGATACGTCAAGTCAGATAGGCCTCCTTATTGACGCAAGAAGATATTACATAAGTACTTGATGTTTTCTGGGTAATTATATTAGCGTGTTCCGCTTTTATTTCATTAGGGTGTCGTCTAAAATAATCTAAATCTTCAATTCGAGAGTGACGCATATATGGAAAATAATTAGTTTAGGCATATTTTTGTATTACTTTCTTCAATTATATTTCCTATTAACACTCACATAACTCACATTTAGGTAGTAAACTAAAATGTGTGTTTAAGTACCTACGAAATACTTTAATGAGCTTTATATATTTAAACTAAGGCCTAAGGTCAAACATGTATACAATAGGTGGGACCTGCATACGGCTACTTTCCCCAAGACAAAAAGTCTTATCTAATTGTAAATGAAAATGACAAGAAATGTGCTCAGCAAATATTCAAAGGTGTCAACGTTACCATAACAACTGGGTCACGTTTCCTCGGTAGTTATATCGGCGAAGGAAAAGAAAAACTTTGTGAACAAAAAAGTCGAAACGTGGACTTCTACAATAGAAAAACTTTCTGTAATATGTAAAGATTCACCACAAGCAGCCTACACCGCTCTCACCAAAGCGGCACAGTTTAAATGGTCGTTCCTACAAAGAGTTTTAGAAAATGCTAACCAATCCTTCGAGCCGCTAACAAACACACTAGGCTCCAGTTTTCTACCAAACTTACTAGGAGGTGACGTAACCTCTCTTGAAGCCGACTTATTTTCTTTACCAGTTCACAAAGGTGGGTTAGCCATCCCTGTCCTTTCTAAAATGACAAACTTAAATTATGATAACTCCAAAAAAGGCTGCACTATCCTGTCATCCGCCTTACTCGAAAATAAACCCTTAGGCCTCTCTCAACACCACGTATCCCTTAGAGCGGCAAGAAAAGAATGCTGGATAAAGAAAGACTCTCAAGAGGATAAGCTCTTGGACTCCATTTTAGACAAACTCTCACCGATCAAAAAACGAGCAATCGAACGTTCAATTTTTAAGAAAACTAAAACGAAATCTTCCACCTGGCTGTCAGTGATACCGACAAAAAAAGACAATTTTGATTTATCCCCACTAGAATTTAGAGACTCATTAGCAATACGATACAACAGAACACCTGTTTCCATGCCCAAATCATGCGATGGGTGCGGTAACGATGACTTCAATGTGGACCACGCACTCTGCTGCAAAACTGGTGGCCTAATAACTCGTCGTCACAATGAAATCAGAGACCTGTTTTGTGAACTATGCCAAAACGCTTGGGGAAATGTTACCAAAGAACCGATCTTAACTGAAGGAAACTGTGGACTTCGTGGAGACCTCAGCTGCCGCGGTGTTTGGGATGCACAAAGGGAGGCGTTATTCGATATCCGTGTCGTAGACACCGACGCTCCCTCTTACATCTCTCGCCCGGTAGCTTCCATTTTAAAATCCGCAGAAGAAGAGAAAAAACGTAAATACAGTAGCGCCTGCGAGAAACAACATGCAACATTTACCCCTCTCGTCAAATCAGTTGACGGAGTCTTCGCCTCACAAATGTCCACCTTTATAAAACATCTTGGTGAAGCTATTGCCGACCGCTGGAACCGACCCCTATCTATAATAATGGGCTGGTTAAGGTCAAAGATTATAATATCAATAATCCGAGCCACAAGCATGTGCATTCGCGGGACCCGGCACAAATTCAGATCAGTAAAGCATTTTTTCGGCCTCAACGACGGGGCAGCTCTACCCAACATCGCCCCCTAACCCCTCCCTAACCCCTCTTTACTCTCTACATACAACCATCCATTCTTTTTTTTATATTTATATTTGTTGTAAATATTTGTTTATAATCCTATAAGTAATAAAATGTGTGTAAAAGCGTTATTGTTAGTTATGTATACAATAGGTTATATGGCATAAATATAGTGAGATGGATCGTTTATCTTGCTCGCTCATTAAACAGTTATGCAAGCTTTCCCACGATGTTAATTAACACTTTTACACCTCATCAGGTCATTCACGTGGCTGATTCATCTGTAATTAGCAGGTAATTAACAGACTTTAATTGATAATAAAGGTTAACAGTGATTAAATTCCCTTCCACTTGAGTTCAACAGAATGGGTATTCTAACTTCCGGTAAAAAATATAGCAATGCACTTGTATCCAATGTAAAAGTCATTTTTAAATTTTTAGTTAATCATAGTCTGGTCAGAGTTTTTTTTGCCAACCCATTCGGGTTTTCTTTATGTATTTTATTTAAAATACTTACGATTCATCCATTCAACAGACGAGTAAACGTCGTCTATATTCGTATCTCCTACTGTAGGTGTAGTTGGGAGATTTAACATTACACAATACGAAGAATTGACCGTGGATTGGATCATGAAAGTTTAGGATTGAGTATCATTATGTTCGTGTCCAGAATACGTTAGGTACTAATAATTAATTCCAGTTTTTAAATTATTTTAATAACATCTGCTGGTCGATCACGTAACGCATTGTACGCACGTTAGGTAGGTCTGTCAAATTTTAAATGGACAAATGACAGTTGGATTATCCTTACGCGCGTTCGGAACGTTACGTGATTACCCCTCAGCCTCAGAGGGGTAATCACGTAACGTTCCGAACGCGCGTCGGTACAATTTAACTGTCAATTTTCCATATAAAAAGTGACATTTAGACCTACCCGACGTTCGTACAATGCGTTACGTGGTCGACCTACTAGAGTCTAGACTATTCGATACAAATATACATTCACTAATTGGTAGGATAAACTAATCTAATTACTCATACCAGCAAGAGCTACCCAAGTTAACCGTTAATCCTAATTTATACAAACACAACAAGATAAACAATCCACATAACATTCACTTACGCCGAAATAAACATGTCCAACTCGCAATCTCCATATTACCCCAGAATTAGGGAAGATCGCGCATTAAGATGGCAACCCCGATACTTTGATATGAATTAAGATATTCTAATTTTAATTGTCCATGCGAGTGTTGCCCGCGTTCGGGGTAAATGCTTTTATTTTAGCAGCGTTAATTAAAAGATATATGAGGCATATTTGTAACGTTTCACTTCAAATAACAAAGTTTGCCCTTGTTCATAAACGTTATTCAATCAAACCTATTTTTAAAATGCGTTTGTCATCTATCACTTTGGTTTTTGTGTGACAGAAAAGTACAAAACAAATTCTAGTTAACAAAGTTTCGTTAAGTTTTATGAATAAGGGTAAGTAAACTTAGTAGGTACTTATAGTCTTTTGATGGTGAAAAAGTTAGCCGCGAGAAAATATGTAGACTAACAAAATTTTACATTATTTACGATAAAATGTAAAAACCTCAAAGTTTGAGAGAGTAAGATTAGCAAACTTTTAAAGTATGTTCCGTAAATCCCTGAGCTCTACTGAACACCCATAATAACAACAACTTTGTTCACCTTATACTTTCAACACCTCAGGGTCAACGAGCTTTCGAGGTATATTCTGAACTCTACTTTTAAAATATCATAAAATTCTGAAACAAACTATTGGCACTACTGTGAAGCTAGAACTGTGTAGTAGTCACCGTATTTTGCTCATTATGCGTATTAATTATTAAGTACAGCCAAGGTCACCAATCTGGGGGCACGGTAGTGCCCCCGCCAAGACGAAGCGAAGCACAAGGGCAGGCACTACCTATCTTTTCTCGAAGCGCTTCGTCGTTTTTTTGAACCCTCATAACTTGTGTTTGGATTATACCAGATAAACCAAATTCTCGGGATATTATGTCAATAGTAAACTTATTCAACATATAAAGTTTCAATTGCATAGCAATTGCTATTGATATCTAAAAAACGCCGATTTCGTCACTGACTCACTCACGTTGATCATCAAACCCTCTAGGGTACTTCCTGAAGTTCTAGAAAGCTGAAATTTGATATGTAAGCTAGTATTAGAACACAATCAACAAAACGATTAAAATAAATGAACTTTTACCCCCCAACCCCTTAAACTAGGGGATGCAATTTTGTATGAGACTTCCGCAAATTTTGATGCTAGAAGTCTGAAAATTTAAATAGGGACTCCTTATTATAAATAATAAAATAGGTATTTCTGGATTTTTAGTAAATCAACCCCTACCCTTTAAATTAGGGGATTGAAGTTTGTATGGGTTTTCCTCTACACTTCTTTAGAAATTACCTTACAAAAAGGAATGAGATCCCACCAAAAACATTACATGTAAAGTGACTGCCAAGACTCGCTAGCTCATATAGCTGTCAGCGTTAAAAAGATATCAGATCATAAGGAGCGCCAAGCTTCCTACTCCACACGGCGTAACCCACCAATACCAGCCACGCTCTAAAAATTCTATATCTTGGCTAGAAAGTGTATACCCGTCGCTTATTAATGTCGCTTATAACAAGTTAAGTAAGTGAGCAAGTTAAGTTAACGCTTTTTAAAGCTTTTTGCCAGACTTTCTACACCTGCAGCCTGTGGGTTAACTACACGCAGAAGGCTATCAGTGCTCTAAGAGTACAGTACAACAATGGTTTCAGGATACTGTTGGGGCTGCCTCGTTTCTGTAGCGCGTCGGGGATGTTCGCTGATGCGCATGTTGACGGGTTTGCCGCTATTATGCGCAAAAGGGTAGCATCCGTGGTGCGCAGAATTCGGGGCAGCCCAAACACTCTACTGAGTACCATTGTTGACAGATTTGAAGGCCGTATCCAGAAACACTGGAACGATATTCATTGTTTAGTTTAATACCTAATGTTTATATTTCATGTACCCACTAACACTAGAATTAAGTTTTTCATATGTTTTTGCTTTTACTAACAACTATGGACAATGTTCCGAAATAAATTATTTGAATTGAATTGAATTGAATAAATTCATTCAGCGCGAGAGTCTATGCGGCGACTGGGATGTGCCCAACAAAGCTATACCTACTTTTTAGCCAGGTAGTGCTGGTAGTGGTAGGTTTAGCTTGGCGCTCCTTATGATCTGATATATTTTTAACGCTGACAGCTATATGAGCTAGCGAGTCTTGGCAGTCACTTTACATGTAATGTTTTTGGTGGGATATGTACACATATTGGTGACCTTGACTGTACCTAACCTACGTACCAATGTATTATGAATACAAGTTTCAATTCCAACTCAAACACCCATTTTCAGATAATTGATAAGTTCCCTCAAACTTGATATTGCCGATTTTTAGAACCAATTTTAATATCTATGTTTAGCTTTTGTGCATAATTTGTTACGAATGTTTTAATATTTTATACATATGATCATGATTTTTTTCTACCGAGCGAAAATTGCTTAATCATGTTTCGAATCACTGATCTCCCTGCAGAAAAGCCTCAAGATTACTATTCTTTTTTTTGAAACCATATTATAAACAGTCTCATTATATTGTTTCAAAAACTCTGTTTATTTAACTTCGCTGAACCTACGGCGCCTTAAACTCTGAATAAGGCCCTAAGATGTTCGAAACCCAGATAAAATCTGAGCAAAACATTAAACTTTGCATATGGGTGCAATTAGGGTGACTATGTATAACTCTGCAGATAAACTAAATAAATTAATAAAGCAACCCTTAGCAGGGTTAAGATGAACGCGATATGTTAACCCTTTCGCTGCTTATCTTGTTAAACAAAATAAAAATTTGCATTTGACACAGCAATTTGTTATTTTTAGGGTTATCAGGGTTGTGTAAGATTTAAATTATTTTTACATTATTAATGGCTCTCATAGTCTCTTGATATTATGTATTGAAATATATCTAAATCGTATAATATAAGTAGGTACCTATAGGAAGTCGGTCCAGGTTTTTTTACATATACATAGATAGGTAGGTTCTATGATGCGCCACACATAAGTAAATCTGATAGAATAGACTACAGTTTTAAGCATTAAATTGTTCAACAATATCATTAACTGAAACAAGATTTGTATGAGTAAAAACAAGAAAAAAAAACTTAAAGTAGAACACTAAACTCTAAATTAGAAACTAGGCCCTAAACATTGCAAAGTAAAACAAAATCGTGCGTTTAAGTCTCGTTTGCCCTGTATAAAGCGCATAAAATCGTTTTATAAAAAATGCCAAAAGGTAACTAAAAAAAATGTGTGCATCCTCTGTCAATTTTAGGAGTAAAAATTTCGAAATCATAAAGGTACGTAAATAAGTTATAATCTTACCCAAATATACATAGAACTTAACAAGCATTTGTTAACTGAAATACGATTTATCCCTTTCTCACAAACATAAATGTAAACGCGATGATAAAGAACAAAAAAAATACACCTGCGCCACGTTTCATTTAAGAATGCTATGTTCAGTGTTTGTCATTAATTTCAGAGAATGTAGGTACCTACAGGTAACCAACGCCAGGCACTCCAAAAGTCGATATCCAACTTTAGCAACACACGTTTATCAGCAACACTTATTAAAGCTCTAAAATCTCTGGAAAACACAGGATATGAGTTTAACAGCTCATCGGCATGCCGGGCACGAGCGCTCCCCTGTTCACCCCTAGTGACGTATACTATGTGTATAAGACGTATAAGTCAATGCACGTAAAGAGGTCCAGCGGCCGTACATTTTGTATGGCGCCCTGAGCTCACATGTGTTGACTTGACGTGAGGATGGATCAAAGGCATGCACGCGTCTTCGGCATCGTCGTCACTTACCGTCCGTCATTTCAGGCGGTAGTTTTACTGACACAGAGCATAGCGTAACCCTTGTAAGCGGGTGTCGAAATTGGCGAATGAAATTACCAACTATATCCCAAGCCACCTAAAGGCCTTCTAAAAGGTATCCTTTTCAATTGAATTTCAATCATTCTTAATTGGAGCAGAGTTGCATTTATTTTGTTTCGTTTGAATTAAAACAAAACAAACATTATTTCATATTACAGTTGATTGAAATTGTGTTGCCTATTTTTCTTGCATAGTGACATTAGTGACCGTCTAGCTAGAGGATATGACGTCACGAAACTTTCTTTGACTTTGCCACTCTACAAATCAGTAGGTACATCCTGATTAGTCCCTTAGAAAAAAAAAAGAATATCGGTAATACAACGTACCTTTTGAATATCAGTAACGTACCTACCTACCTATACCATGGCATAGTATAAAAACGGCAAAGTATGTAATGTTTCGCACTGAGAAACGGGTCGAGATTTTGTTTGAGTGTGCGTGCTGCTACGTATAGATAGTAAAGCGCACACATACCGCGCGTGGTGCGTTTGTAGGAAGATAACATACTTTGCCGTCTTTATACTATGACCATGGATTGGTACAAATCGGATCAGCTTGAATGGATTAGGAAAGTGAAAATCGTCTAGGTATGACTCGAGACGCATGGCTACTCTTTTTCCTATTTTCGGTTTCTATTTCAAATCTTGACACCCTCAATGAAAAGCAATAAAACTATATTATACAGTATGCTTCAAGGTTAAACCATTAGTTTATTTCATATAACCATTTTAGATCATAAGTATACAATTATTTAGGTATCGTCACACATAGGAAGAGATGTAGGTACCTACCAGTAGCGGAGCGCCCATACAAACCGATTCCAACCGGCTTGCCTAAAATATCTTGCTAAATATTACCAAACTCGTAAATCATCAAACAACAGCCCTTTTCTTGCTGCGGGTTGTCCAGTGAAAAATCATCAAACAACAGCCCTTTTCTTGCTGCGGGTTGTCCAGTGAAAAATCTCACGCGCCGCCACTCACTGGTAGGTACCTACCTAAGACTGGCACATCATAAAAATAACTAAATTCACTTTTTTTTTATAAAATGAATACAGTCATCGTCCTCCTAGCGTTATTCCCGGTTATGCCCCTAAAGGAGCCCGCGGTCCGCTTGTTGCTTTAAATCTTGGGATTAGGTAACCTAACCCCAAGATTTGGCAAAGGCACTAGTTTTACGAAAGCGACTGCCATCTGACCTTCCAATCCAGGGGGAAGATAAAATTAATACAGTATATTTCACAAATTCTTAACATGCCAACACTTCCTTTTTAGAAAGTTAGGTAGTAGTAAAGATGCCTTTAAATTCACCCCACCTAGCACAATGACATTGTAATTCCCCTAAACAAATGAGTAAAAAAGCCAACAGACTAACACTTTCCACAGGACATTCGCGAACCCCATCGAAACTTATCACATTTTTCCAACTTAATTCCTTACAAAAAGTGGACAAATTCTTTAATTCGTACAAATTGGCGCTTGCAGTTTAAAGCGCGATTACATTAACCTCCCCTCGCCGTCAAATGCCAGTACATTTTTAAGTCCTTTTAGAAGGAAAAAAGCGGTCAAGGGTGTCGGAGAATTTATGGAAGGGCCCCGCACTATTTTTATAAAAAAATAAAAAATGTTGAAGAACAATGTTGAGTATCAGGTACTTAGTACAGTATGACAAGAATGACATGGTATGGTACTTTATGATATAAAATAACAGCACCTTCAGTCCATTTCGAATGCGATTGAGGAAAATACCTAAAATTTTTTTTTTTATTAAATTACGAATAAACACCATAAGCCACTAAGCTAAGCTACTTATTTAGTTGCCACTAAGTGATAATAAATATATACATATCTAAATATCTCAACTCTCTCTTGTGGATTATTGATATTGATAATATACTATTTAACCGACTTCAAATCAGTAGCCAAATTGCTTCAAGTTTGCCTATAAAATTTGAAGATAACTCTCGATTTCTCCAGGATCCCATCATCAGAACTGGATTTTGGTGACAACGAGACCAATCTGGAAGTATATGATTCCAAACACAGAAAAAAAATTCAAATTGGTTCATAAATTACCGAGTTATCGCGTAACATATAAAAAAAAACATACAGACGAATGGAGAACCTCCTCCTTTTTTGAAGTTGGTTAACAAATGACGTAATGAGTTCCAAGTTTTAGTAACTAGTATAGGTAACCTAATCCATATAATATTAGAAAAATCGTGCGTTAATCGTCATGCCGCAATCGCCATTTCAAATGTTTGAAACGCACTTAGTGATCGAAATAAGTAAAACTAGTACACTCAGCGTCAAATACTCTGTAGCAGTCAAAGTGGCCAAATAGTTCGGTACACTATACTAAATATATGGTGTACCGAACTATTTGACTACTTTGGTTGCTACAAAGTATTTGACGCTGACTGTACAATATTGCCCTTAGATATCCTACATAAACTAAGAAACGTGGACGAATATGTCCGTTAAAATTCTATTAAATTCTCTACCTATGTATATGGAATGAGCTATAGCAAAATTGCAAAACATTTAAGAGGTCTGCAGAACCCTAAAGAAGGCGAGGTAAGTGCAGTTTTTTGGGACGATAAGCGCGGGCCCAATAACGCGGGGTAATTTTTCAATTGTCCGTGTTAGAATTCTCCGACGCACCTTGTTCTTGGACTGCTTTATGCAATAGGAAATAACCAATAATCGGAACATCATCTGATGATATTTGTTTTTGTTACTGAATAATTATTTTTTTTTGAAACCTGACTGTTGCTATAATATGACGAACCCTATACAGCGGTCGAATTACGTGGTTGGAGAGTAGCTTGGGGAAAATCCAAGGGAAATCTATGGGACGACCAAGCGGGAAGGGTTTACACACTGGAATACTCTACGAGTTTGCTCTCCAGTGAGATTGGTTGAACGGCTTCAACCGAATCTGGGATGTGAGTGGTGACGAACTAATGGGATTGCTGGTTCGCTAAAACCTACCCTAGATGAGAAGAGTCAAGCAAAGAAACTCAGCTAGGCCCGACTTCGGTCGGAGTGGTCGGACTGACTCTACCCGGTATGCAGCGGTACCGGGACGAATATGGACTATAATAAGTGTCTGTGTTGTCGCGATCACGCGGTGGACGTCCCCGCTAAATAATTAGGTACTTGACGTTAAGCGCTTGTATGTAAAATGCATTTAGTTGAATATATTGTTTTTTTCTTGTGAATGCTTAACACATATTACGTCAATTGTACCGACTCGTACACCACAAAATGGAGTCTATGCCACTGCTGCCAGTTGAGCGCATTCTTCCGAGCTTCGATTTTCGTATGACTATGTGGTCACTCGTACTTTGTATTCTGACACGTGAGAGTTCAAAGTTCAAAGTGCTTTATTTGTTAAACATAGGTATAACTGAAAGATACAGAGATGTTAAATAATTATAGCGTTCCACTATGTTTTGCCAGTTGGCGTACAAAAACATTGTATTACATTGCATTACATTATTAATAAAAATAGTCAAAAACATTACATTATATATAAAAAGAGTCAATGTCATTTGCATAATAATAATATTCATAATAAAAAATAAAACTAAAAGTCAATTGAAGTCATCACTGAGATAATTAGAAATAGAATAATAACATTTGTTTAAAAGTAATGTCATGAGTTTGCGTTTCAAAACCGGTATCGGAGTCAGCTTAAGTTCAGACGGTAGTTTGTTGTATATCTTTATTGCTACAGAATACACACTTTTGCACATTAAAGCGGTTTTTGCAACAAATGTGCACAGGTTCCCTCTGTATCTTTGTCCTAAAGGCCTGCCAGTGGCATCAATCTTTTGGAATAGTGCTGGATTATTTTTTATAAACATTTACGAACATTTACATTAACGAACATGTTAACAATTTTTTTTTCTATTTAGTAGTAATAGATAACGTCTAGGTTCTTCACTACCCCTGTATTGCATAAAGCGGTCCTTCTTCCCGCTGCAAACGATTTGCATACAATTTTTCTCCCGTGTAATTTTGTTTCTTTCATTCGAGCCCGTCTGTCGATTTTTACAAAGTGACTGCCGTGTTCTTATTGAATTTACTGGAGAACACCTTTTTTTCTTTATGTTGACTGCTAAAAGTACAGTCTGACGGTATTATTTGCCGTCGCAGTGATATTGCTCGGGAATATGAACGTGCTCCGTACAGTAGCAGGGTTTTATATGATTTGTTTCAAGAAGAATATATACGTTTGCTATTTCACTAAAGATTATCAAGAACGATCTTTAGCAGAATAGTAAAAAAATATTGTTCTTGAAATTTATCATGATTTCCGCAATGTAATGTCAGATTTAATCAATTATTTTATATGATATTTTCCTTAGTCCCTCATACATATTCACTAATTTAAGGGGTATGTGTACTTAAGTTAACAGTGGCTTGTACAGTCGCCATCACATACATAGGTACACTATAGGTGTTCAAAAATATCGGCACATGCACCCTAATGCCTTGAAAATAGAGGTGTGTTCCGATGTTTGTGAGCTGCTTGTTTGCTCCGATGTATGTGATGGCGACTGTAATTGTTAAAAGCTTTTTATTTATTTATACATATTACCTACTTGCTGATAGGCCAGGTACTGTTTCTTGTCATAACAGCAAATCTTTATTAAGTGAAACTTAAGAAACCTTTTTAATATAAGGGAAATAATTTAAAGCCATTTAATTCCCGATAAGTTATGAAATTCCATTGTTGTTCATTTAAACCTCCACCATAATGCAGTAGTCGTGTCGTTGAGTTTTTTTATTTCATTTCACTTCTAAGTCACCCACAAGTTCTGTGGAATGAGGGGGTGGCTGGCAGAGCTATGCGTTTCTAGACACCCCCGTCTCAACTGCTCTGTTGAACACTTCATATATTTTCAGTGTATGGATATTCCTTTATAAATAAATGTATCTGTCCGTACTTTCAAAGTCTTTAATATTAATTAATTACGTTATTAAAATGACAAACATAATATATCTTGACGTCAATATTATGTACACTTATTTTTGTTACTTCACCCATATTCATACTAAATGTACATATTTGCCGTTAACATTTGTATTAAATAGACTAAGTATTATGAAGAGACTATTTCTTACATACATTCTGAAAAATATGCTAGCAGATATGACAATGGGGGTGATACGTAAAACATTACTTATTTCAGGGACTTGTGAGTGTGTATAATAAAAACCATCTGAGTATTTCAAAGTTTTTGGAGGACATATAAATTGTATATTTCACTTTTAAAAATAAACAAGTGATCAATATTAAGTAGGTAGGTATGTCCTAAGTTCATAATCATAACACGCGTTTGAACCAATACATAATTACCCAACAACGTAGCTAGTATGATCGCGTTTAACTGTGTCGGAAATGAAGGATTCGTCGCTTACTAGCAACTATACTCACCGGCAAATTTAGAGAAACATAAAAAATATGTACGAAACTTTTTTATTTGAGACTAGCTGTTGCCCGCGACTTCGTCCGCGTAGAATTTGTTATCGCCTTAGAAAAAATATTGCTAGCAAAATTCTACCATCTTAAGGGATCCGAGAGAAAAACTATTCTATATCCTACCAAGGGTCTCAAATTATCTCTACGTCAAATTTCATCAAAATCCGTTTAAGAGTGCGGTGAGTTCACCAATACGTTTCTGCTTAAATTGTTGTTTTTTAAAGTAATGTATAAGTCATGTATAATGTATAAGCATAATTTTGTTTTTTGATGTCTTCTTAACTACAATACTGTAAGTTTTTGTCTAAATTCATTCAGTAGTTTTACACACGTTTGAAAGCAAAATGAGCTTATACCAAGAAACGTAGAACTTTCCATCTTTATCCCCAGTCCCCATTTAACGGTTTTAGAGAATAAATCATTTTGATTAGCCAAAATAAACTTCTTTAATTAAAAAATGATCCGCAGTCTTGATCTTACATTACCTTCTTTTATGACCGAAGTTATAGTATGTGACCGAGGAATTCCCTTACTTCTAAAATTACTTGTTCCCCTTTCATACTTCCAACCACTTTTGACCTCCTTAAGGAATGAATGCTGAGTGGAAAACAACACGGAGAGTGTAGTTACCGATTGCTGTCGCTCCCGTATCGGCCTTACAAACCATGTACGAAAGTGCCGCACCTCTAATATGGACGCTGTTTAAATCATCTTTTCATAGATGTGTAAGGCCAATGATGAGTGTTTAAAGGCATAACCAAAAAAAAACCAAAACCTGAAATGTGACCATTAAAAACTAAATGCACATAAGCGAATTTAATGATGCGATTACTATTTTGGTCTACAGGCTAGTAGTATTGTTTGAAGAGTGATTCAATATATTCTGGTTCTCTATATTTCTCAAGAAGCTATATAAAGTAAGAATAGGTAAATAAAGTATTGATTTTTCATGTGCTGATAGACAACTCGCTAAATATAGGAACACATAAAGTTTGGAACACAATTAATAAGAGACAGCACTAAGAAAATATTGTTGACAGTCAACCATAGGGCAAAAGGGGGTGCAAGTTCGTTTTAAAAAAGGGACGTAGTCACTGGGCAGAAGACAGGAAATAAAAAAAAACTGATCACCTTAGCGTAACACTTCTTTATAAACAACATTAGCGGTGTTTCCTTTGGGGGCTAAGATGACCAGACTATTGGCAGAACTCACCCTAGAACATGCGACGTAAAATTGACCGTGAGAGAAACAGTCCTCTCTTAAATCAATGCCTGCCAATTTCAGTGATTGTCCTTGGGATTTATTAATAGTCATTGCGAAGCATAACTTAAGAGGGAACTGTATTCTTTTGAACTCGAACGGGTAGTCAGATGGGATTAAGGGTATTCTAGGAATATAAACTACTTCACTTCGAGCGCAACCTGTAATTACTGTAGCTTCGACAACGTTTTTATGGAGAGCTTTTATTTGTAGTCTAGTTCCATTACATAATTTAGGCGGTCTAAGATTCCTAACTAACATAATAGGTGCTCCAACTTTAAGATTAAGTATGTGAGGTGGAAGGCTAGAAGGGTTTAAACTGTTTAAAAACTCTACGGGATAGTGTACGGCGTCATCACTTTGTAGTACGGAATCGAATGATTTGTATTGAACGATCTCAGCATCAAAAGCGTTTAGTAATAACTGATTAATAGCGGCAGCATTGTCATTTTTCGGGGTTAGGATAGCACGTTCGCACAACCATTCTATGGATTTATCATGTATATTTTGTATGTCCGGATATATTGTAGCAGTTAGTTCAGGTAATAGTGTAACTATTGTACATAAATTTGGCGGAAGCGTAATTTTACCATCAAGTGATGGGTAACTTCCATTACCTATTTTGAGTAACATATCGGCGAAAACTCCAGCAGATTCATCGCCTCTTAAATGAACTCGCATATTTGTGTGTAGTGAGATTTTGTCTAGTAGTGGCCATAAATATGATGACTTCAAGCAAGCTTTCACTTCATCTGCTCGAGTACCCCTTGGAATAACGGGCAATGTCTGTCGAAAATCTCCAGCTAATAGTACAGTCACTCCACCCATTAAACAACTGCTTCCTCTTATATCTTTTAACGTCCGATTTAGGGCCTCAAACCCTCCCTTATGGGCCATTGTGCATTCATCCCAAATAATAAGCTTACACTCTTTTAAAACTTGTGCTATATTGCTTTGTTTGGAGATGTTACACGTTGGTGTCTCATGTTGCATTAAGTTTATGGGCAGTTTGAAAGTGGAGTGAGCCGTTTTGCCGCCTTCCAGTAATGTTGCAGCAATACCTGAAGTGGCTACGGCTAAGGCAATACCACAATCTTTTCGTATTTTTGCCAATAAAAGATTGATGAGGAATGTTTTACCGGTTCCCCCAGGAGCATCAAGAAAAAATATTTGACCAGTGCATTTTTCAATACTTTCTAATATTTTGTCATAAATGTGGGACTGTTCATCGTTTAACATAATTTCGTTATTGGTCACCACTTGTGCTAAAATGTTAGTGTCGTAGCTGATCTCGCGTAGGTAGTCCCTATTAAGTAAGACTCGTTCATTGGTTAATGGTGGAGGCAGGCCATAATGTTGTAGACAATTACCTCCCAATGATAGCACCGTATTTTCAAGACAAATTAAGGCTTTATTATACACTTCATTTAAAATAAGGGATCCTCCATCCTCTAACTCTGCTTCTATTTGCCGCCGTATATCTTCTGAAAGACTGTCTTTGTATTTTTCCCAAAGACTTAAGGCATTAGACAACTGACAAAAAATGAGCATCACTGCAAACAATTCCCGTAACCTAATCGCAGAGTGACAAAGAGCTGCTTCTTCCAATGTGGCGTCCCAGTGGCTTTCATCTTCTAATAATCCTAAGGCTTTACATGCTGCCTGGAATGTAGATTGCACAACACCGTTTACAGTTTTTAACTGTAAGAAAGATGTAGGACCTCGGACCTCGTGAAGTAAAAGTCGAAGGTAATAACACTCGGTGTTATTAGGGTGAATAGTATATACCCTACCCAAGGCATGATCTTTCTTGACTCCAGGCCAACCATGAACGTCATTTCCGCGTTTTCTCCTTTCAAACTGGTTGATCTTCCAAACGTAATAAGATGGAATTTCGACATAAAGGAGGGTTTTAGCAAAATTGTCTATTCGGCATAACTCAAAAAATGCTAAAAGTGTAGTTTTGGGCGGGTTCCTTATGACATTTGTTAGGTTTTCTGAACTATTTTGATTAAAATAAATGCGCTGGCCATTTTCTAAATGCACAGCGAGGTGAAATACTGTGGGAAACCTCTCATGAATAGGGAACCCCAGAATTCTCCACACGGCCTCGGCACTACTAATGTATCGGCCGCTTTCATACAGTTTGGTTTCATCTCTCTCACTTTCAAAACCAAATGTAGCCTGATCGCTGCCTTTAGTTACATATTTACATACATATTTAATTGATTTTATGGAATTACAGCACTCTACGTTAATGTGACCTTTGAATATCCGCAAAAGTACTGGGTTATATGGTACAACCCAGCGGTTATCTAGAGTCACACCTTTAATATTAACTGTGAAACCTCCATCTTCGGGTGCTCTACGCCGATACTTTGGATACCCGTCTTCTCCCGTTTGTGTTTCTCGAAGTAGAGGTCGAGGATACTTTTTTGTGCAGTTAGCTCCTTTCATACATGGTGAGTTGTGATTTAAGTTACCGCAAGGTCCATGAATCATATTTGCCTTAATGATTTCATAAAGAAGCGGATCTTGGTCAGGATCTGGTATTTCCGCCTTGATGACACTGTCAATTTGATCTGGAGTGATACGTTGTTGGAGCCACAATAATAAATGTATGTGTGGTAAACCGCGTTTTTGCCACTCGACGGAATATATATAGCACCGTATTTTTCCAAACAACTCCCCCTTTATTAGTAATGCTATCAATGACTTCACTTTTAAGTTAAATACTCTAGCTATGATATCTTGACGGTCATGGGGTTTTTGACCAGGGAGTAATGCATCTGTAATATCTGTCCAGTGGGAGTTACACGTAAATGTAATAAAAAGATCAGGACGACCATAATGGCGGACGTATGTCATGGCATCCTGAGTTTTTTCATGCATATATCGCGGTGACCCAGTAAATGATGATGGGAGCACTACCATCTGACCGAGCTCAGCGACGTCGGTGTCCTGTCGCCCAATGGCATCTCTTAGATGTATATAATTATCCACTCTTAGTTGCGCCTGGTTATTTCTTATGAAACTTAACCTCTCTGTTTCAATTT
The DNA here is from genome assembly GCA_963854355.1 of Epinotia brunnichana. Taxonomy (NCBI): domain Eukaryota; kingdom Metazoa; phylum Arthropoda; class Insecta; order Lepidoptera; family Tortricidae; genus Epinotia; species Epinotia brunnichana. The sequence goes on along the minus strand of OY977936.1, from coordinate 18,018,470 downwards.
TTGCGTACATATCCACCAAGTATTGACTAAACAGAGCTCTACAGTACAATAAATGGTTATCTTCCGAGTATCTCCGCATGATGCGGTACGCATAAAAGTCCATTGCAGAAACTGTTTTTTGAAGAGGCAGTTTTGTTTTCGGATCCACCTGCGAGATATCAATAGAGTAACCATCCTCGCCCCGACAAAACAGTAGCGGATACTGTAAGGCATCATACGAACGATGCACTTCGCTTATTCGTTGTAGTTTGTTATCGTGACTTTGGATTACAATATCGCGTTTCTCAAATTGTTGCCCCACTATAACTAAAGCTACTTCGCTGGCTGCAGGTGCATTATAACGACCTGTATGTTCCCCGGCTGGTTTTTTGTCAGCGTGAATTACAACTGAAAAGTTTTCACAATTGGGAGGTACTTTCTCAAGAGTGTTCTTTAAATCTTTTATGTAAGGATTGATCAGGTGCAACATTGCTTGCAGTTGTTTTACCAGGCCTTGCTTTACGTCAGGGAGGTTACTACACCGTATGCGTGCCTCATTTTCATCCTCTCCAACAAAATAAATCTGTAGAAATTGAGGATTTTGATGAGGCGGAGGGTGCAGACTTCCAATGAGGTGGTAGACCTGACCCTGAATTTTAAAGGTGGGCATAAACCCATCTTCCTTAATTTGCTTCGCTCCAAAGGAAGTCATTTGGAAGCAGCTGTTGTATTTTCTAATTCGATCCATGAAATGGGCGTGATCAGGGTGTAAATCCATTATAAGACTAAACAATGGTTCTGGAAGTGGTTCGAAATTAGGAAGATGGACCTTACCACTACTACAGCACATACCGAATGTTTCCCCTTTCCACTTTAGCGCATTACAATGTATGCACTTCAAAATCATTGTTCCTAAAGCCACCATGGTGTCATGTTCGTAATCGATATTGCTATCATAACTCATACCCGAGTTCTTTTTTGTTTTCCATGCGTGCATTCTTCTTTCGACTCGTATTAAAAAAATAATTGAAAACAAATACTGGTACTACTAACGCCATCTATCGACAAATAGCTTTACTACTGGTTTTTAACTTTGAACTTGTTTTTTGTTTTGTTTTTATTTAGCAGATCTAAATCAAATAATAACATAAGCTATTATTCTTTGTCATTTATCAAATGAACACAAAATAACGTGAAAATAGGTACTTAAGTAAGAATTAAGAATATAACTTGAAAAAACCATTCAATCCGTACACTAACGCCACCTGTTGATAACCCTACTACTATTCGTAAAGCATTTGAATTTTATTATTATGTTCTGTTATGCAGATGTACCTACATCAAATGATACCAGAAACATATTATCTTTTGGTAATTTATTAAATGTACCTTTTTAAAATGAGGCCAAGACATGAATTTAAGCCTTTGCCACACTGGACGCGTTCTGCGGTCTGCGGTCAGGTCTCCCATACAAAATTGTAGGGAAGACCTGACCGCAGACCGCAGACCGCAGAACGCGTCCAGTGTGGCAAATGCCTTAAGGAATAATTAAATTCATTTGCTACACTAACGCCATCTGCTGACGAATAGCGAAACGTATAATCAACCCTTATTTTGTAGGGGTAGAATTTTCTAAATCGCTGTTTTTATTTTTATTTTAAGATAAGTAATCTGTACAAAGTTTCAAGTTTCTAGCTCAAAAGGAAAAGTTTCCCTCATACAAACTTTGCACCCCTATTTAACCCCCTTAGGGGTGGAATTTTCTAAAACGCAGAAAGTACTTTTTATGTATTCTCATAAGTAATCTTTCTACAAAGTTTCAAGTTTCTAGCTCAAAAAATAATGTTCACTCCATACTAACTTTGCACCCCTATTTAACCCCCTTAGGGGTGGAATTTCGAAAAATCCCGTCTTATCCCTTGCCTACGTCATAAAAGGAAGTTCTGGTGTAAATTTCAAGTTTCTAGTCCCAGTAGTTTCGGCTGTGCGTTGATGAGTCAGTCAGTCAGGACTTCTTCTTTTATATATATAGATTACTGGCTGGTTATACTAGCCATATATTTTAGAACAAATATTCTTTTTGATCTTTTTTTTTGTTCCCCTAAATTTTTCCGGTGAGTGTATGTTTGTGCGAGAGGCAACGAATGCTTTAAGTCCGACATAAACCCTATCACGCAGTAGTAGGCAGGTCTAGACCTTGCTATGTCTGCGTTGTGCGCCGGCGCGTGCAATCGTGGGTCCAACCAAACCGAACGTCGCCGCGTCACCGTCAGCGACACGCACTCACACTTGCACAAACACAATCGACTCGCTGTTTCCGGCATTCGCGAGGAAGTTTGACGTATACTTTTTAGTTACCCACATATTTATTTCTTACATTTTTCTTCAACATATTATTATGAACTCTCTAAGCTACTGAAACTATGAAAGTAATTTATGCGGAAGAGTTTTTACTTTCTCATATACCATTTTAAGGAAAATAATAACTATAGAACTTCTTTTCGTCTTGCTCTAGGAGTAGGTAGGTAGGTACTTAATAAGTATTTTTTAATACAGTTGCTCAAAAAGTGGTACTTTTTGTAGCTGCAAATCGTGCGCAAAGTTGTATTTTGCGCACTAGTGCTTTTTACTTTTCCACGTGTATCGAACGACGTTTTTTAATACAGTTGCGAAAAAATAAGAAAAACAACAAGTAAGGAATTTGAACCTTTTATATTATTAATTCTGTAACATCATTGTAATACAGTTGAAAAATAATGAAGTTGTTCAAAAAAAAAATGTTTTTAATACAGTTCTTACTTGTTGTTTTTCTTATTTTTTCGCAACTGTATTAAAAAACGTCGTTCGATACACGTGCGGAAATGTCATTCTTCACTCGTCCCGAGTCTTACCACTCGCCTACGGCTCGTGGCAAGATATCTCGGCACTCGTGGAATAATGACATACTTTCCGCACTAGCATTGAAATGTAGGTACTATTACATAATATGTTTACAATATACTTATTTTCGACGAGTTCTGTAGTCTAGTTAGTTGGTAGTGACCCTGCCTACGAAGCCGGAGGTCCCGGGTTCGAATCCCGGTAAGGGCATTTATTTGTGTGATGAGCACAAATATTTGTTCCTGAGTCATGGATGCTTTCTATGTATTTAAGTATACATTTATCTATATAAGTACATATGTTTATTATTAGCACCCATAGTACAAGCTTTGCTTAGTTTGGGATTAGGCCGATTTGTGTAAGATTGTCCCCAAATACCTATTTATTTAAACTGTTCATCATCTTAAAATATTGATATATATTTTTCCCCTCACTGCCTCGGAAAGCCGTCTTTAGCCTCTGCTAGACGGTCGCCAACACGCCCCTCCGACCGAGCGACCTTGGTCGGCACCGACCGCTGTACTATGAAATAACAGCTTACTACAGGATAAATCATGTGAAATTAGATACTTAGGTAGTTCTCCAGACAAGGTGCCAACGTGTTAAACAATAATGTGCGCCAGTTAACTTACGTCGGGCACAAAATTTACGGACTGTTGAATAAAAAGTCGAATCGAAAGAGTAACTGTTTCTCGTCCGTTTAAATCCTTATATACATACGTAAATAAAGTTACGATACCAGAAATAAAGTCTGAATGTCCTTAACATTCGAGCACAGCAGTTACCTACAACTTTTGTTTTACGAAGGTATGGGACCCGTTCACCTGTTTCCGATTGTTGTTACCTACCCGAGCACGGAAAAGAGAGTACTATGTAAAGTACAATACATTAAACATGATACGTTCAATTAAGCGTACAAGTAGGTACATGACTCACCAAAGTAACCACCCATGTAATTAATCAAATTTGTCTGTCTGTAATCGTTCGTTAGTATGCGACGTGCCGCCGGCCGCATCACTATTGCAATATTAATCGATTACGCGATTATAGAAATCCCGTGCTCGATTACAAATTGTCGGGATTGTTACTCGAATGATTAACGTTGCTATAATTAGGTTTTGTTAAGCATAAGCTACATTTTGAGTACCTACTGTACTGTATCTATCTTAGGGTCCCATAAAACCAGCGCATTTAGCATATAACTCGTATTGCTGAGTGACATCCTTTTTGGTGCATTTCCATAGTAATTATTTAAACACGTGTAATTTTATTTTCACAAATAATTTTGTTTCTTTCTTTCGTTCTATATAAGATTCTTCGGAGCCTTACAGCGCAATAATATCCATAGGTATGCCGGCCGGCACTAGTTCAGTTTGGACACTTTCTTGAACAAAGGTGCACACACAGTCAGGAATTGCTGCCAGCATCTTTGGTACGATGCCACGGGGACTCTTTTATTGGCATACTTAGTTTAAGTGGTTAGCTTTAGTCTTTAGTTAGTTATTTTTTACTGTATAGTTTTATATCCGCTGACTATGTATATGTATATTTTATAGATGCAAATAAACAACGCCCCTTTTAATTCTAAAACTATGTTGTTCAAGTATTTGTAACCATGTATAATATAAAAACGTTTAATTTCTTTTCCCAAAATGATGTAGTCGCGGGCCTACCGAGTACCCTATTGGGTTTCTGACATCATAATTTCCATTTCACACGCTGCCAAATGACTCGTGTCAAAAATTTCGTAAGCCCATTCACGAAAAGCGTTAAAATCGTCATTAAACACGACCGCTAGAACAATGAATGAGCGGCCGGCCGGTATGCTAGACACTCGAGCACCTCAGTTAAAGCGGGATTTTGTGGTTTTGATAATTCTAAGTGACTAAATTTGGAGCACTTAAGAGACTTAATTTGTGACACGCACCAGAGAAATAAAAAAACCGGCCAAGTGCGAGAAGAACTCGCGCACGAAGAGTTCCGTACCATTATCTATAAAAAAACTATTTTATTCTGTGTTTTTAGTATTTGTTGTTATAGCGGCGACAGAAATACATCATCTGTGAAAATTTCAGCTGGAACTATCACGGTATCAGTGAGACACAGCCTGGTGACAGACAGACGGACGGACGGACGGACGGACAACGGAGTCTTAGTAATATGGTTCCGTTTTACTCTTTGAGTACGAAACCCTAAAAACCGGCCAAGTGCGAGTTGGACTCGCGCTCGAAGGGTTCCGTACCATTATCTATAAAAACGGCAAAAAATCACGATTGTTGTATAGGAGCCCCCTTAAATATTAATTTTATTCTGTTTGTTAGTATTTGTTGTTATAGCGGCAACAGAAATACATCATCTGTGAAAATTTCAATTCTCTAACTATCACGGTTCATGAGATACAGCCTGGTGACAGACGGACAGACAGACAGACGGGCGGACAGCGCAGTCTTAGTAATTTTTTTACCCTTTCGGTACGGAACCCTAAAAATGAGATGCATAAAATAAGACTACAATACGCATTATTTTTTACCTAAGAGACGATAAAATACAACAAAGTTTAGGCCTATACGAAAAAATACCGTTTTCCATTTTTATTTTATATATTTACAATTTTACAGGCGTTCTTAACGACTCGTTTGCAAAACATGTATTTGCATCATGCTACAAAACCATTTCCAGCTACATCGCGATATAATTGATACAATGTTTCCGCAAAATCCGCTAAAGACTATCAAAACAAGTATCAAAATCAATCAATCCACACACAACCCGGGCTCAAAAGTCACGTCCCAACGCGGTCGACACAGCACGTACACCAATCATCAGAATCGCACCCGTGACTGTCTACCCTCCCTTTCATGTAACAGACAGTTCTTATCCTTCGTCTCTGTCCCACACCACCACTCCACCGGGAAATCTCATGGTAAGAAGCTGTGGAATTAGGTACTATGACATTTCTTTAAGGTGATGGAAGATGGATTCTTGTTTGTGGATATCCTTTTGAGTCGAGGGATTAAGATATTGATTGAATATTGAATAGGGCAACAAGGTCTATGTCTATGATACAAGGTCATTGTAGATCAGAGTCACTGGAGTCAAATTGACAACAAATTGAGTAGGTACTTATTTAAGTGCTTTTTGTAGCGGAAAATTGACGAAGCACGTAATATTTCGCATGTTATAATATAATAGAATAGGTAAGTGGTGGCCCATCAAACTATGTCACTTTGTGAATAACAATTAAACTTTAGGACACCGACGGTCGCACTTCAAACTTCAGAGATAAACCTAATTACAACTTCCAATTATCTTAATTATGGTAACAGTTGATACTACAAACCAAGGCAAAACATTCAGGTAGACAACGCGTTTTCACTTTTCAGGGTAAGTTTAATTATTTCTCAGAATGTGTTTTTTTTGTCAAAACCATGTGATCCAAAAAAAAGTCCCCATTATTCCTATTATGTTACGTTAATCATCCATTTTGTATGGACCATCGCGTAGTGGAAAACTAAAAATAAGGAAAATTAGGGACATTTTTTTCTGTATCAAACTGCAAATGAAAAAATATGAATCAATAGCAAATTCTGAAAAAAAATCTGACTTACTCTTAAAAGTGAAAACGCTATATTCGTCGGGTGACAAGCAAAAGTCACTACCAAAACCGTCACTGCTCTTCAAAACCTCGTATCTCGGCACGTAGTCGATATCGAGATACGACCTTTGATTTAAGTAGGTATTTGTTACTTAGTGAGTTTTGCTTGTCACCTGACGATATGGTATAGATATCGAGAACATGGAATTGCATTCGTAGTGGTTACAACAAAAGGAGAACAAGTACCGTTTGCAACAAAAGGAGAATAATTTTCTCTTAATTTTTCTTCACAATTAGACACTGATATTATTTTGGTATTTACTTCTTCAATACATAACAAACCTCTTTTTATGCTGATAGTACGAGAAAATAGAAAATTCAAAGATAAAGGTGACTGGTAATTCGACCTATTCCTTGATAGGGGTTATACTAGAGCTAATTTGCAACAATTTATGTCCAGTCAACCAGGGGTCGTAACTCGCTGGTTTCCGAGATATTCGAGAAAAACTCGAAAAATTAAAAAAAATCGTGTTTTGACCCCTGGTTGACTGGACATAAATTGTTGCAAATTAGCTCTAGTATAACCCCTTTCAAGGAATAGGTCGAGTTACCAGTCACCCTGTAGAATGCCTGTAAACATAAAATACTACTACATATGCAATTCCATGTTCTCGATAATTCATCTTTACGTAAGTAACTTCTTCAGGTTTCTTTATGCGGGATTGGGTATTTCATTTCTCCTGTGAAAACAATTGAATTTTCTAAATTGCTATGGATTTGTGAATAAATATTTTTTTGGTTTGTTTATTTCTGTTACTGGCCAGTATATTAAACACATTTTAGTATTACAAACATAAAAATGTCGTTCGGAATTCGAATCGTAGCGACATCACTATAGGGCTGCTCCTGACGTCTCCCTCTCGATGGCACGCACGACTGGCCGCTAGGGTTGCGATTTACTTTTGACTACAAAAAATAGTTTTGAGATGTCACGCGCGTAAAATATTATTCTATTTTAATTTACTGAAAGGCGATTGTCGGGATTCTCTACGTATAACGTCTATCTCAGCTAGTTAACATAAAATTGTTTTTTTAGTAGACTTAAACAAGGTTTCTTAAACAAGTTGATTAAACAAGGTTTCTAGTTTAAATTTACTTTTTTCATAATAAAATACAGTGCCCATCTAGTTCGAAATACATCTTTTATTTTTCTATAGTACAATTTTACTATTTAAACGTAATAAAGTCTGAAATGAATCGATGAACACCGGCAGCACGCACGAAAAAGTATGACTCAGTGTCCCGTTCCGCCTGAGCCGAGCGTTCGGCTTTATGACGTTATCACGTCAAATTATCGTACGTAAACCGACTTTATTTTCTTAACAAAAACGTACCTACCTACTTATTTTATTTAACACGTCGAAGTGCGCATTTACATTTCCGGTCCGTTTGTCCGCACAAAAAGGTTAATAAAGCGCAGGCGAACGTCGCTTTGTCGATGGACCCAATCCTTCCTACACGGAAGCGCTTTACAGAAAATACCTTTTCCCTCGCCCCAAATACTTCATGCAGTAACTCTTTGTCGCATGCCCCTCCGTTTCAATACGTCTAAGAATACCACGTACTCCGATTTTTCTGGTCAAACGAGCGCCGAGCGAACGTTCTGACTCGGTCGGCCATCACCGATCTATCAACGGTCGCGCGCAGAATTCCAAATTCGAAATCACCAATCACGCCTTCGATTTCAAATGGTCTTACGGTCATCCGGTCGAATATTGAAAATCGAACGAATGTTGAACCGATTTAGATTTGTTTCTTACTGGCCCGTTGTGTTTAGATTTTTTTACCTATTGAAAAACCGTATTGCTTTTGTTCTAAGGTTGCTAAAGAGCAGTTTCAAGCACAGTAAGAGAGAAGAGTATTGGTTTTAAATACCCAAGTTGCTTTAAAAGAGTGATTCCACTGTTTCCTTTAAACTTTAGTTATTTGTAGTGATGACATCACTTGTTCAAGAGAATCGTGAATGTAATGTTAGAATCAAAATTTCCTTTTGTCTTCGAGGAGTCATCACGGAAGACTGAGAAATAACGTATTTGATTGAAGATAAGCTAATACGTAATGCTGTACGAATCGCCAATGAAGTTTATAACCCACCATATAATAAACGTACCTACGCATTGGATTTCCCTTTAAACAAAGGTTTAAAAAGTAGCTAAAAAAATGAATCAGCAATAAACGATAAATCCAAGCAACCCTTCACTGCAGGTGGAAAATAATTTATTCAAATAAATCTCCAGGAAATTTCGCAGCGTCTGAAAGAGCCCCCTGGGCGCACTTGGCTGCTAACTGCACTTTTTCGACATTTTTAATGAAATAGGTGACGATGTTGGGAAATTTGAATAAGGGGCTGTTCTTAAGATTTTCTGAATTAAAATCTGTTTTTCTTGGATGTAATGCAATATTTCCCTTGGATAAAACTTAGTAAGAGACATTGATCTGAATTTGTTTTCAGAAAATATTATTACTTATTACGTCATGACCACTGACTTTGTGTGAAGACGTCCACTGCTGAACATAGGCCTCCCCCAAAGAGTGCCACATGTGGACTTTGTGTTAATCTGGAATTTTCTAGTTTTGATGATGGCTGGGAAATACTCAACTTACTTAAAAAAAAACACAAATTAATTTAATCTAGTATTATTGTATTTATTTATTTTATTTTATATATTTGCTTTTAAGTAGAAGTTTTAGCTGGCTACAATAGGTACCTATGCAATACTTAAAACACATTTGTTAAACATCATAAAGTCGCAGCAATATTTGGCCTATTTCTGCTGGGCCCGTAAATAAGCGAGATAAAAACATTATCGCTCTCATTTTAATTTGAGCGTGCATTAATCATCGCGGCGTCGCGGGGGACATTTGTTTTGTAAGAAGCATTTGCAGGGTTGACTTTTAAAAATACCGAAAATATTAACTTAGGCTTGGAAGAAGATTTCATAATTTATGATGCAGCTCAAACAGTACTTTACCAATGTTATCATGTTTTCGTAGCTTGTTTATTTAAATATCATGTTGAAATCGAATTACCTAGCAAAATCTCGTCAATCATTAAATTGTATTCTTAACGAAAGTTAAAGCTTCACTGCCAAAAATGCTTAACGAGCTAAGCAGACACTGCTTAATTTTTTACATTTTATGCAATCACTAGCGACCCGCCCCGAATTCGCAAGGGTACATGCATGTTTTATACATATAAACCTTCCTCTTGAATCACTTTATCTATTAAAAAAAACGCATCAAAATCCGTTGCGTAATTTTAAAGATTTAAGCATGCATAGGGACAGACAGACAGCGGGAAGCGACTTTGTTTTATACTATGTAGTGATATCGATAAAATCTTTCATATCTTATTAAAAATATCAAATTCCAGCCGAAAACATAATAGCGCAATAGAGCTACCGTTCTCATGAGGCTTGGGTCATAAAACCCCCAAATAATGTGTATCAATAAGATTTTTTGCCCTCCACTAAGCCGATCGTCATAAACAAACACTACCTACTTGTACGCGTTCATAAGGTTATGGATGCTGCGATAGAAGGACAGACTTAGTGTGGATTATTTGGAGACATACTCCTTATTCATAAAACTTAACAAACCTCTGTGAAATAATTTATTGAATCAGGCGTTACTTTGCGGAAGTCCATGATATATTACGGGAACAATATTCCTTTGCAATTCCGCTAAAAAACGTGCTGGTCGATCAGCGGAGATCAAATGCAACTATTTGCGTATAAATATGCAAATAATTACAGCAAACCACCACCAATAATGAAAAAAACCTCGACACGTGTTTCGCCTCTCTACGAGGCATCATGAGGAGATGCTGGCAGGAGATGTTGCTTGCGCCACGTACACTGAGCCAACCTTGATTGACTCACTGGACGTGGCGCAAGCAACATCTCCTGCCAGCATCTCCTGATGATGCCTCGTAGAGAGGCGAAACACGTGTCGAGGTTTTTTCATTATTGGTGGTGGTTTGCTGTAATTATTTGCATATTTATACGCAAATAGTTGCATTTGATCTCCGCTGATCGACCAGCATGTTTTTTAGCGGAATAGCAAAGGAATATTGTTCTCGTAATATAACCTCTGTGAAACAAAAAGATTTTTTTGTACCCGTCGATTAATATATGTGTATTAAGATTTCATAGAGAACACTGCAACGTCACTCTTTTTATAGTTGTCGTCCATGTTACTGTCGAAACAATCGAAATAACTGTTTCGATACGCTCCAGACAACCGAAAAAAAATTGAAAATAGAACTAAAATAAATTCGACTAATCACGTGGCTGCTTTACCGAACTGTAATGAATTGGACCAATAGAATCGCTTTGATTATTGAGTTTACTCGTTGATGTCGTACGCTCGTTGATGTCTTTTAAGATATCAACGAGCGTACGAGCGATAGGCTGCACTTCGTTTCAACAGTATCGAGTTTGTTTAATTAGTTCAGTTGACTCATAGAAAATTAATTTTAATGAACTCGTACAAAAAGTATTGTTCACAACAGTGTTATAATCAAGCTTTTTAATCTCGTACCTTACTCAGGCCACTCAGCAAGCTTCGTGGCCTAAACACGGTAATCGACTAAAAAGCTCTCTATTATAACACGATTGTGAAAAATACTATTTCCGTTTCTCTGAAATACAGATGCCAAAGTGACAGATAAAGAAAGGCAAGCGAATTTTAACGGTAATTTAGGTAAAGTAAGCATGAACACATTTATGGACATATAAATGGATATAGACAACTCGTCTTCCTAATAAAAGCTCTGTACAGCTTTTATTAGGAAGACGAGTTGTCTAGTCTAGGTACCTCCTCCACTTCTACCTTTATCCAATATACCTACCTTTCTAAATCCTCTATGACCGTCTGTCCGCCATGAACTCACAGGGCACACATTAAGTTCAAATCCGCAGTAGTTAATGAAAACTAGAAAAGTAACTAAAAAAAACTAAAAAGTACTTTTTTACTTCAGCCAGAACCAAATTATCCACGCTTACGCCACGACTTATTATTAGTGTATGTATCTGATATTGAATACCTACGAATAAGTACCTAGTTTTTGTAAATAGATCCTATACTTACTAATCTTGAGATACCTAAATATGACATATAAATATGTCGCACGGACGAGTCTTCTATACCTACTATCACTACATATTATAAAACAAAGTCGCTTCCCGCTGTATGTCTGTCTGTCTGTCTGTCCCTATGTATGGTTAGATCTTTGTTCGCGCCGCTCCGTAAACTAGTTTTAATATTTAGTCTTAAGTACACAAAAATGACACTTACACCTTTGCATTAACGTTCACTTTAGCTTGTATTCCTTTCACCAATCAAACACTCACACATCATGACAAAGTTGTAGTTAACCAATCACAGACACTCTCACATACATACGTCACAGCCACGCCGCGCTAGACTTGCATTCCGAATCCTACACGACAAAGACATAACCTCTGTAATTTAAAAGGAATTATAAGCATTTTATCGAAGAATCAGAGTTTCAATCATCTTCTTGCTCCTGTATGGAACAATCTTTAAAACTACGCAACAGATTTTGATGCGGTTTTTTTAATAGATAGAGTATTTCAAGAGGAAGGTTTATATGTATAATACATGCATGTTATTATTATTTGCATACATATAAACCCGTGCCAAGCCGGTGCGGGCCGCTAGTAATATTATAAAGAGATAAAGTCTGTGAGATTGTAGCTTTGTATGTAATGGGTAATCTCCGGAACCGCTTATCCGATTTCAAAAAATAATTCACCTGCATGTAGAATGGACTTTCTGGATTGTTATAGGGTTTAATATAAAGTTTAATAATAAATAAATAAGGTTTAATATAAAATAAAAATAAAATGATAGGGTAGTAGGACTAGTAGGTCCACCCAAAGCTCACCCTTAGTCTCGTTTCGGAGGCGCGCCGCGCGATAAATCTGCGCCCGCGTCACAGGTGCGCTACCTGCGTGCGCCGGCGCTTGCGGTTGGATGTCATTAGCCACAGGAATGTGTGATTGGAAATTGTTTTGGGTTCTGAGATTCTTTGTGATTGTTTACAGGGTTTTTATGGATTGAGGGGCGGTATGTCCAACTACACGTTGGTTAAATTGGTGAGTAGTTATAGTTTTAAAAAAACCTGGATAAATGAAATAAAAAAATACCCTGCTTGTGATTGGAAGCGTCTGCGAAGGGTGCAATTTTGAGTGTCTTAATCGGTTTAAATATGAGGAGCTTAGATAATTTTCTTACGTGGACAGAATAACACAATGAAAAGCATATTATACCTAATTATATAAATAAATAAAAACAAATAAAACGAATAGTAGGTATTTTATTATTTTACATAAATAACTGGCAAAACACCTATGATAATAATGTATTTTGATATTATAAAACGTTAAAATTTACGTTTTATAATATCAAAATACATTATTATCATAGGTGTATTTAAATTTAATAACGTGTCTATTTCAATCTCATTTGCCAGTTAATCTGAGTAAATATACTTTAAGTACCTACTTACTTTTGTAAAAAAAACAATAACACAATAAAACCTACACGCATGATCTCGTTAAATAAAATCTACATAGCCGTACAACAATCATAATATTATATTGTACACCTACACCATTCATAAAACTAACCAAATGTTTTAAACTATCCGGTGATCTAAACTGTAACATCCTACACGCAATATATTTAATGAGCCATTTACTGTAGGTACGTCAATTAGAGACGAGTCATTTTATAGATGGACGATGGTAGTCGGTAGAGCAGCGCACGCACATGTACATGTATTTATTAACGCCATTAAGTGATGACAATACTAATTTATTTTTTACATGATAGAATTGGTTGCTATTAAAAAAACACGATTACTATTATAATTCGCAGTAAAATGACGAACTTAGTGAAATTTTAAATTAACTAGATTTTCTTCGTGGACTTCGTGGTCCTTCCTTGTTTGAAGTGTTACCCTTCACGTAATTATGCCACTCGCACATCAAAAACGCACGCACACACGTGCACATTCTCGCTAACCCTTCAAATGTCTACCGAGAAATTACGTAAGCAGATACTTTTTAGATCTTCATCTTAGATTTTTCTTTGAAGTCAAAGTTTTGGGGTAAAATTGAATATTAATAGCAAAATTATTCCCGCCAGTCCCTTTTCGAGTTTTTATTACTTTATTAACGTTTTTTCTTGTTAATGCGATATAAACAAATCGTTGTGGGCTTTTATATGTTCGTGGAAGGGTGTCAAAAAACAGTAGCATTTTTATAGCTTAATCGTGTGTTTGTTTTACAAAATGTATTATATTAGCACTTGTTTTTGTTGAACGCCATAAAAGTTTTTTGTTTCGTAGACTTTCTAGAAAGGTTAGCAATAAACGTAGGTGTAAAGTGCCATTAGGTGTTTTTTTGATGTTATTTTACTTTTTTGGTATTAGACCCTTAACCTGTTAAACGAGAATACCAGATTATTATTAGGAAAAAATATGGTAACGTAAATTTTAATATGTATAGTCACCGGCATTAATATTATCTTCGACAACAAGGCGCGCATAAACTCTGACACAACTTTTCTTTCTAGGCATCGATTTAGATGTTTCTAGGGCAATAACGGGCAGATATTTTTGCACGTTTTATTACAGCAGAAAAAAAACTGGTAACAGTACGTTTATTTATGTCATGTAAATGAAAGGAAATAAACTTTATTGATTTTTAGTTTTTTTTTGTTAGTTATTAACGGGTTCTGCTATAGGTTCTGCTTAATTTTATTTTTTCTGCATGTATGTGTTGTTGTAACGTTGTGCGTGTAACTTAGTGTATGCCTTTTTTGCATTATATTATATCTAAACGTGAGTTCCTGTAATTGGCTCTGTATCACTACTTAAGTTGCATTCTGTGTATCTACAGCTGTTGGCTCTCCTTGTGTAAGTAAATAAATAAAGCGTATAGTGGACAATTTAAATTACGTCTCTGTGTTGTTTTTTTTTTAGATTACATGATTATATTAAATATCAAACTAAATTTGCACTTACAAGGTTACACAATTAACAACGTATACCTAAAAGCACAACAATGCGTAAAGCTTTATCCTAGCCACACTTTTTTCTGTATACCTAAAGCCATAAGTAAGAATAAGAATAAGTTTATTTTGGAACAACAACAGGCATATACATCATATAAGGCTTAGATCTAAAGAAGGAATCTAGTGTTGCTTCAAAAAAGGAGTCCACTCAGCATGAGTCGAGACACACAGTGCAACGACGCTGATTTTCAGTGGATCCGTTAAACTAAAACTAACTTATTAACCTATATAAGAGATATTAACCTAAGAATATACATACTGTACGGTATACAGAGATAGTCCACGCTATGTCCAGCGAAGGACATAAGTCAAACTAACTTATCAATAAACAACGAACACAATCCATATCCCATACATAAATTGTCGATATTATGGTTTGTCAAAACAGTGTCAAAATGTATCACAAAACAAAAAACAAATCGGCAATAAAAGAAACGGTACAATGATTTACACTTTTTTTTTGAGTCGTAAAAATCGGCTCGCCTATTCACGCATCCCTCAAGACAGGGCCGATTAAGTCATAAATTTACGAAAATTGCCATTGATAAACATCGGGAGTATAGAATTTCAAAATATTTGTAATTTTTTTAATTTTGGCGATCAGGTAAGAAAGACAAAGGTCAACATATAACTCAAAGAAACTTTTGAAGTTGGATGTAGTAACATTACTATGCTTTACTCTGAAATTATAGTAGGTAAATAGTCCTAAAGTTTCCAGCCTGCAAATTGTGCAGCAGGTACCCATAACTAAAACCTGCGGAATAATTGTTGTTTTTTTCAAAATAGCAAGAACTAAAACGTATAAAAACATAGTGAGTAAGTACCTACCCTCCAAAGTGTAGTTGCTTCCTTAATATTCAGTTTGAACTGTAAACTAAAATTCCACTTAGTGTCGGAATCCTGGCCGGTGGATACAGCGGGGACATTTGTCGCTAAACAAATTGTGTGCTATGTTATGCGGGGCACGGACTAGGCAACCTCCGCCAGCTAGAGAAAGGGTGTAAACGTAACAGTTGTTATTTTTCAGCAAAATATAGAATTTAATGAATACGATACCGATGGCCGTTGGGGCGGAAAGGTTCTATAGTGGCGACCACGTACCGGCAGGCGCAACGTGGGTAGACCCCCACAAGGTGGGCTGATGACCTGAAAAAAGGTCGCGGGAGTCCGCTGGATGCGGGTGGCGCAGGACCGGTCATTGTGGCACTCTTTGGGGGAGGCCTATGTCCAGAAGTGGACGTCTATCGGCTGATATGATGATGATAATACTTATTCCAGTACCTAACTCCAGGAAGGATTTGAATAATGTCAGAAATGTACCACCATACACAAGGTCTCTGCTTAGCCCTAACACAAACAAATAGTGCGGTAAACGCGAGCGCAGCATATATTATGCCATTTATACTCACTAAAATTGTTAACAAATACTTAGACTTGTACAAATTTGTCTTCATCATCCACTAAATGAATAAAAACTTTAGAGACATCAAGACGAATAATTTTAGGTACTAATAAATAATCACATTCATCATGCCACATTTACTTGTGAAATCCATGAGCGCTGGTATCTTATTTTTTAATTACCACAAATATAAGTAGGTATGTACACACCCATTTGGATTACCACAAATATAAGTAGGTACACACCCATTTGGATTAAAGTATACTTTAATGAAACCCAAATACAAAACTCAAAAATGCAAATTCTCGACTTGCCTCACTTTCCTCCAGACGGTAGGGTTGGATGAAAAACGAGGCACCAGAAATTAAGTCTCGCCGTGAAAAATGGTTTTCTTGGACACTGTTGATGCCGGGGGCGCGGGACTATTACCGCGCCGTTGTTTAAGGTTTAAAGGTCACACATCACATAAAGGGGCTTATTTTGACTACCGAAAACGGACTACGTCACTATAAAACGTCTTTTTCACTAGGTGGTAAAAAAACGTATCGTTTTTAAATCCAATGAACTAGCTATTATTAATTTAGCCAAAACTATTTACAGTGCCTGCTAATCGGTAGCTGACCAACTGTTAATAAAAACATATTTTAACTCATGATAAAAATATTCATGGTCCTTATAAGTTTTATTGAAAATACTATATTTTCAAACCATGTATGGTAGGTACCAGTAGGTCGATCACGTAACGCATTGTACGCGCATCAGCCTAGCTAGCACACTAGGTTTTATGTCGGCGAAAATGTACTGAAACGTCACGTAAAATGCGATGCCTCAGGTAGGTAGGTCTAAATGTAACTTTTTGTATGGAAAATTGGCAGTTAAATTGTACCGACGGGCGTTCGAAGCGTTACGTGATTACCCCCCAGGTACTTTTCCACCAAAATACTTTGATAATATAAAAATAGTCTTAAATTTTATTTAATTTTAGACAAAAAAGTGTGTCATTTTTTTTTAAATAGCAAACCAGTAACCTACTTATAGATAAAACTATTTCAATGAAATGTCCCTGAATGCTTCTGAGAATCTCCATATTGAACCACTGGTTGTAGTAAGTACTTCACATTATTATAATAGAATATAATATCGATCTTGTTATCTAACCCCACATCTAAGTTAGCAATCAAACAGTACAACTTAATTATTAAATTAGTAAAGTGTAGATAGTAAGTAGCTTTAGGAGTGTACCTATAAGGCCGGCATCATCGCTCAGCGACGAAGGTTAAATAAAGATTAAAAAAAAAAAAAATATCGATTCGTTTTATACTTAGCTATGTATAGCATCCTGCAACTTTATTACAAGAACAACAATAAAGGCATATATTCATGTGGGTAATAATGTAGGTACATACCTTTTTGTGCAGCGAGCAGCATAGTATTTTGATTATAACACAGTCGGCGTCAATGGGGCGACAAATCGTTGATTATCATTTGCATTCCCATTCAAGCACGACCGGGCAATGCCTTTTATTCTGCGATAAAATTGAAATAAAGTGCTTTTAATAATCGTGTCAGGAATTTGGTAGCTTAATTTAGGTTACATAAAAAAAATCGACACTTAACAGTTTTGAGTTGTGTTTTCTACAGTAATACGTAACGAATTAATTGTTAAGTACTACTTACTACCTTAGCCTTACTCACCTAAAGTGTGAACAATTTAGAAGTAAATATTAGTATTAAGTATACCATGTTAGAGGGTTCTTTGAGGCCTTTACGACCATTCAAAAATTGCCATAGCGGACGGTATTTCACGTCCACACGGCGGGGTATTGGTAAAGTTTTCAACTAGCAATAATCGCACCTCGGATTAACCTCATTGGTTACGATATTGCCTCTGCGCAAAGTTGAATTATTTGCCGACCGCGAGTCACCCCTTGAAACTACGTCGAACAAACGATAGCGCGTTCTATTTCGACGTTAGCGCCATCTGTCGTCAAATAGCAGAACTACCCATTTGGAACGGCTGATTCCGCGAAGAAAATTGCGACAACTATTTTAAATTTAAAAAAGAGAAACGAATGCAAATAGCTGTTCCTCGTTTCTGATTGGCCGGCTGTTCGAATTTCACCGAACGAGAACGTCAAAATTCAAATTGTAACGCGATCACGCTCCATGACCGTTACTGCACATTTCAAAAATAGAACACGCCGGCCATTTTAAGTGGATGGACGGTAGCTGCGCATGATCAGCTTATTAATCAGCGTGTTTATTTTATCGCTCGTATAAGTATGCGGGTGGACGCGCATTCTTGAGAAAATAGTCATAAAACTTAAACATGCGACCTCGTTGTGCCAGGCACTGCCAAACAAAGGTTTAGATTGGTACTGACAGGTGATGTGAGAAGACATGTACCTGATGTAACCATCATCACCGAAAGAACGCAGAAGAAGGCCGACATTTTTGCACCTTATCCCCTTGTGATAAAGGTGAGGTAGGCAAGTGTGATATTTATAAACACAGAAGAACGGTATTCTGGAAAAACTCCTAGTGACAGGCAAACTCAAGGAAAGGGACCAAGAGAAAGGGGGCACTGGAATTTAGATCAAATCTGTGACAGCGCCAATAAAAATAATACACACTGCTGAAGACCGAAACAAGTGGAAAGTGATCGTCCGGAAAGCAATTCGTGGAGGTCGCGACCCTCAGTAATGAGGAATATGGTTCGCTGAGGAGGAAGTACCTACTATGAACCACTAAATAAAATTATATCATAACTCAAAATTCTTCTAAATAAAATGAAAAGGGCACATCACCTCGTAAAACTGTTACGAATAAAAATTCATAATAGCCGGCAGCAGATTTGCCCGCTAGAGTTTGTCAAAAGCCCTTGTTTTAAGAGCCATCCGACCCTCCAACTGACGTTGACCCTTCATAGCAAAACGCAAAACCAAATGTTTGGCAGAGAATAGAGACTTTACTACTTTTATTATCTCATAAACTCTCGAGCAATGCAATTGTTAAAGGTATTTTATCCCGATTCTTTAAGGCTTATTTCGCAACAGGCGTAATCATCAAATACGACATTTCTAAGGATGCTATATGAAGAGAGAAAGGAAAAAATTGTGAAACGCTATTATCTGGTGCAAGAAAATCATCCCAAAAGCAACTTTTAAGTCAGTCAACCGAAGGTCTAATCTCGAAGGTATAGAAAAATAAGATGAGAGTTTGCTGTGGTAATTTGCTGGGAGTCAGGTTATAAAGGTTCAGGATGAACCATCATTTGTTACGTCAGATCGCGTTGATACGGCGGCGTCACAAGATCTGATGGCCCGAGATTTGTGTAATACAAACTATGAATATATTTTCAAGGGTTTTCTTATTATTTTTGGATGGTAAATGATAATATTTATGGTTAGTTGTGTCTGAAAATGACGCTGAATTCTTCAAGGCCTGAGATGCTATGATTAGATTAAATTATATTTATTTATTACATTATACAGACTTCATTATAAATAACACATGATACATGTTAATCTAATAAGCAATATTCTTTTATAATCCCATTATTATGTATAGTACATAATAATGGGTACTACTAACTAGTAACATTATGCAATTCATAAGGTTACGACATTACGAAGAAGGTAGATACAATATCGCATGGAGAATCGGGTTCAGATAAGAAATGATTTATAATTAGGTACTACTTATATAACATGAAAAAATACACTCAAATAATATTCCGATCACTAATAGTAATCCACTACACTAAACTTACCTACAATACAAACACCCCCGATTCATTAATATTAACCCCAGCGTTTCCAACCCCAACATAAATAATAAATATACATTTAAAAAACCACAGACCTAAAATATTCATCCAAGAGATTCTTCAAACATTCACACCTCAGTCACTTAACACCATAGAGATTTTTTTATTTTTTCTCGAATATGATTTACATATTTTCTCCGTAAATTTATTTGTCACTGAAGATTATAAGTATGGAAATTGGGTAATACTCATGCCTGAGGGAGCAGAGGTTTCCTTCAAAATAATTTGTTTATTCAAATAAGTAATTAGTAATAGTGGGTACCTTAAGTTTTTTTTTTATAAAGTGGCTCTTGAGAGTGATCTGGTACCTACTCTACATTTTTTAGAATGGCTGGAAAGATATTAATTAGCTTCTATGATCAGTTGTAACATTTGATTGAAGTTTTAAATTAAATAAATCGAGCCTCTGAACAAAGCCTCAACGGTTAATAGCCACTGCACTCATTTCCTTTCGTTTTAATCACTACTTGCCAATCACTTCCCGTCTCAAATAGTCCAATTTGGACCAAAGTCAGACCAAATCGGCCATCGTTTTTCCATCTAAAAAGGCTCCAACATTGCCCAACAGCCCAACAGGAAGCGGTAGTCGATTCGAGTCCTGACCGGAATATGTTATTTGATTGAAGTCTGTATGTCGTCATATATCACTGCCGTAGTTGGCGAGGAATAGTAAATCTCACAATAGAGATATGGATGAGATTGCTTTTGTGTATCTGTTTAATGATCTTTGTTTAAAGAAACGAAAGATTAGGTACGCGGTAAGTAAGATGTATCAGTAAGACCGTCTCAGTTTTCAAGCATGGCTTTTCTTCGTAGTGAAATAAGCAAGTGATGTTTTCGATTTCCTTTGTTTTTATAGAAGTTCCACATAAATAAAAACTGTCAGAGAATCTTACCAACAATACATTTTACAAGCGTAACTAATCGTAGACATGTTTCAATAAACAATCTAACTGACCAAGCAGGTTGCAACCTACAGTCGGTTAAAATGTTCCTTTATGAGGTTCGACCAGTACGGTACCTAATGTTACAAATTAAACGTATTTCTATAATAATGAAGACAAGCAGTTCTCTTGTTATATCTCTAACTAATAAACGTACTTGACAAAGAAAGTAGTCTACAAATTTTAAACTTGATTATTACTTTCTTTGCAGTATGTGTAATGTAAGTTACATATATTGCAAAGAAAGTTCCATATATTGCAATATTATGTAACATATTAGCACCTTTCAAAGTTACTAATTTGCGTATTGGGATTTTTTTTCCTCGATGACTCGAGATTATTCTGAATCGACCAGTAAGGCCACCGTACCATTCTTGTCAGAATGACATTCAGCTACACAGTCAGTGCTGATATAGCATTGCCATAAAATGTAAAAGGTAAGTAATAGAACAAACATTCATTACGAATCTGTAATATAACAATGGTTATCCGCCATCGCAGCAGTGGCTTCAGGAGACGGTACTCAATCAAGAATTTATTCATTAAGTACCTATCTTAATTCAAACGCAGCCTTTACTCCAGTCGCTACATATTTCAAGATAACCGTTTAAAAACACACAAACCACCAAAAAATCTAAAATTCAGGGCACATAAAAATCCCCATTACAAGTATTACAACCCCATCCTGAAGCAACAAAAAGTTACAACTCTTAAGGGGCCCGGCTCACTTTAAAACGCCCCCACAGATAATAAAAACGCTTGTCTATGATTCGAGTGCCATAGACAATGAGTACCAACCATAAAGCAACAGCCAATGTATTTTGAGCCACGTCCCGTGAGTTTTCCATGAGGTTTTGGCACATTGGAGGAAATTTGAGGGTTCAAATTTTGCTGGTAAAAAGAAAGACAATACTGGCGAAAGCAAATGACGCGAGGAGAGCAATTTTAAATCGTCATTACAGGGGTAACGGCGTTTTTATATTTTGTAAGGAAGGTGCTTCGCTTAACATACATTTCGGGGGAGGTGAACAGCGGGATTGTTTTGAGAAAGTGTAGGAATGAAGAAATCGCTATAAAATACGCTTTTTATATGATAATTAAGACTACCTATTATTCTTTAAATTTACCGTCCATGTATCTACAAATATGATTATTCAACATCATACCTGTTTTAGGGACAACAACTATAATAATACTACTAATAAACCCGTCTCATAAATAGTTTGAGAAAACCCCCACATTGTGAACAAGATCTTCCTGAAGGTGATCTTCTAGTACGGGAGTGGTCCTTGTCCAAAAACCGTGTGTGCGTGAAGTGATTCTTAAAAAAAAAATTAAACACTTCTTTGAACATCCCGTAGGTGGACGATCCTGGCCAATAAAAAGCATAAAGCAAGCAATCCTTTTTCAGCGTCGGGACGACTACGACTAGGTACACACACATCCTTCGGGCTTCGGGAATTAGGTACTGCACCTGTTTGCGCTCGACGCTCCTCAACGGAACACTATAAGTCAAAGATGCAAATTACAAAATAAAATTGAATATTTTTAATCTATTTATCACTAACTAGCTACTTCATTTATTATTTTCTTAACAAGGACGATTCAAAAAATGTGTAACTGTTAGCTTCACTTGTTAGAATTATCAATATCTACAGTATGTTCTCTATATCACTTTAGGTTCAAAATTCCCAGGTTCCTGCTGTGATACTTAACATATGCTCGTGAACTGTAGGTCTGAAACTAGTCACCATACAGAAAAAAAAAAGAACACTGGGTAGAAAATCCGTCATTCTGAATAAAAACGCAAAAAAAAATGTTTTGTGGAAAATGTCTTCAATCATGTCCATCTTCTTATACGATCAAAAGCATTAAAAACCTTAAAATGTACAAATAGATTACTAGGTATTTTTTACAAGTAGGTAGGTACCTACAATAAGATTATTGTGATGGTGCGAAATCCTTAAAAGTGGGGAGAGTCGCTACATATCCCACGGGTGTTCGCAAATTACCTATCGTTATTTATGCCGATTGTTTGACACGCTTGAACATGCAGCTGGGTAAAAAATTAAATTGGGTTAAGATATTTATGGCCTAACAGAATTAGGTACCAACTTAAAAAAAAACAACTTAATATTTAATTTCAGGCTCAGGCACGTGAGATAACTTTTCTCGCTAAACACGTAACCGGATGAAAAATTTCCCCCACGACCTCGCTCAAGAAAAATGTCTCCGTGAAACGGCAATTTTTCAAAATAAACACTTGATGCCACTATTAAGCGCTTAGCATATTTTTTCTCTCGTCCCAACAATTTAAACTAATGGTCTTATCTTTGTCGTGTTGAACCAAAACGTCGCATGTCCCTTCAAGTTTCAAAGGTGTTTACGACCCTTTTGGTTAATATGATCTGCTCCCCTCGGATGACAGGCCGGACTTATTAACTTGCGATTTGACAGGGTGCCTGTTAAATCCTTTTTATGGTCTTTTTAAATGGAGTTTATACCTACCTAAGCGTATATTTTTTAAGAAGTTTGCTGCTTGCTTTTACTTTTTGATGAGCAATTTTTTTAATTTTAATTTTTTTCTTAGTTAAAGAAATAATTTTACAATAGGGTACAGTGACGGAATGAAAAGGTTGATCAGTTTTCAAATCAAATCATTTACGCGTTGCAAGCACATGTTACCTTTTTCAACTGTGTATCAGACGAGAGTGATGTATTGAAGATTATGTTCAACTGTTTGACAACAAAGTTCAAATTTACTTACACGAATTTTCCTTGACTATTAATAGTTGAACTAAAACCTTTTCATTAGTTTGATCTTGCCATTACGTTGTGTCAAGTTTGATAATTTATCTAATGATTAAATCCTCTTCGCTTAAAATTATTAAAACTATAAATGTGAGTATTAACCAATGAGTAAAGAAATTAAGAGGAGAGGCCCTATTCTACTATAGATACTTTGTGTTATACAAATGTATATGAAAACGACATAGAAACCTAAAAATATATTTTACCTCATTCTTTCTAATAGCCGGTCATCAAAGATGAAAGAGATAACACGACGTTTAGTTGTTCTTAATTCCGGTACTGTTTGACATTATTACCACATGTTTGTTTCCGGCTGCCAGCCGCCATCTTAACCGCCAGACGTCAAACCCGTTGTTTGTAGTAGGTGGGCTGTCAAGTGGACAACAACTTTGTGGTTTTAATATTGGTATTCGTTGATAAAATCAGTTTTAGCGTTTGATTTTGTGGTGTGGACATCAAGTGATGCAATCGCAATATTCCTATGTGTTCAATAAAACAGTGTGGTGCGCGAAAATCGAAAAATCGACCAAATTTGACTCTTCACAGGTTAGTAACTGTTTTTCATCAACAAAGTACCATTAAGTTATAGTTTTGCATAGTTCTTATGGTTTTCAAGACTTGTTTGATGTCTCTAACAATAATATATACATATATTTTATATTTTCCTTGTATTTTCATGTTTTAAATCATATAGTAAATTTGACAATCAGGCGTAAGGATGTGCCGATGTCGATAGTCGGCTTCGCCTAGTAAAAGCTACTTTAGTACTAATGTGTCTGTTTACAACTTTACAGTGTTCCAAAAAATGAAGTTTTGCGTCGAACATGGCTTAATGCTATTGGCCTGGAGAACATAAATCCGCGACATAAAGAACTGTATATCTGTTCCCTACATTTCGAGGAATCTCATTTTAACAGAACTTTAGACGTGGTGAGATTGCGTGAGAATGCCATACCGACGGTGTTTAATATGGTAAATATATATACTCAGAATCTTAAAGTAATGAGTAACTCCTTAGTTCATACAATTTTAAGAGTAATTTCAATTTATGACATTCATGTCTTATTTTTTTTATCTGGGGTGTTATAAAATTTCATTTGTTGTCTTTGATTAAATGTCTATTCTTTTTACAGCCATCAACATCTAAACATATGATATACACACAAAAGGAAAATTTGGATCCGTCACCAAAAATGGTAATTTTTTTTGTTATTTTTTTTAAATCTGAATGAAATATCCTAGTTCAGGCAACTTGAAGAACTTATAATAGAATATGCTGATGTAATTGGACCTGGGTTCCAATTTATGCACGATAACGCCCGCAGCCATACAGCGTTGATCGTTCGGGACTACCTGCATGCTGCTGGTATCAACGTTATGGACTGGCCAGCAAGGAGTCCCGTCTTAAATCCCATCGAGCACCTCTGGGACCAGCTGAAAAGGCGGGTACGATCGCGTGATCCTCCTCCTGCCACACTTGATGAGCTTCATGATGCTGTCATTGAGGAGTGGAACAACATTCCTCAAGAGAACATCGTGACGCTGATCAGGTCCATGACCGACCGCATGGAAGAGCTTCGGAGGGCTAGAGGAGGCAACACTAGGTTTTAAGTTTAGTTTTAAGCTTTATTTTATTGTTATTGTTGTGTTTTATTTTTTTGTAATTTTTGTTAAATAAACGGTTTTTCCTTTTTCTTGTTTTTTTCCTTACGGGGTTGATTTTCAATTGACATTTTCCGATAGAAGGTTTCATTACCTTTCAAATAAGACCCCATAGTCATGGGGTACATTACATTCTGTAAGAGCAATTTTCGCTCAAAACGAAATTTTCGAAATGTGCGATTTTTTTGACGCCGAGTGTATATAAACAGTGAATGATTTAATCCCTATCATACATTTATTATGATTTTATATGCTTTTTCAATTAACAAATATTCGTTATAATCATTGTACATATTTCCAATGGAAAATAATTATAATTGGTGATTATATACATTATGAATAAATTGAATATACGTTTTATAAATTTAATATTATATTGAACAAAATATAATAAACAAGAATATTTTCTTACACATTTTTAATATTCCGCAATGAATAAATTATGTAAAAAGTGTTGTTTTTTTGTAAACCCTGCTAAAGTTACTGCTACTATACCATCTTACCTTTCAACATAAACGGGATAAGAGGTCTATACGAATGATGGTCCCTATAACATTTCCTTGAATTCTTTTTTGGTTAGAATTAATTTAAAAAAAAATTTAATAAATACGTTTTTACTGTATTTCTTTACTTGAATGTTACATTTCTAAATACTTAAATTAATATGCTAAACTTCCTAATGATGGTTCCTATGACAGTGACAGCTCATTTTATTTTAATATATCAATAATGTTAAAAATATGTTAAAAACATATTCAATTATTTTTTTAAATAAGCCCAGCCAACAGACTTGATGGGGACCATCATCTGACGCCAGAGGAAGTGTTATCATAAAATAACACTTCCACAATCTATCCTGTAAAAGACGGTGCAGAGTTACGACTACTTACTTACGACCCGTACAGACCGACTGCAACCCGCCTATAATTTATATGGGAACTGCACGCTGACTGCACAGTGTCCATACAAATTACAGTCGGTTTGCAGTCCGTATGTAGGTACCGGCACTTAGAAGGATTCTATCCAACCCAATATGGTGATTAACACTTAATTTAATCCCCGTTGTTACTAGACTCCGATTTTGATATCAAAATTAGCGCTGCCATACATTTATTTATTTTATTTAATTCGAATTCGAAATCTCTATCTGCCTTGCATATCCGAGTGATAGAGAGGCAGATAACATCGATATCGATATTTTTTAAGACGAGTAATGCAACCCTACCGGAAGGACACCATTTTGTCCGACAAAATACTTTAGGTAGACACGCTCAATTCGTAGGTACTTCTAGTCCATAGATTTATAGGTCAGTGGTATTAACAGGTCCTATCAATGTCATCATTGCTATTTCTTGTATACGTTTTTTTTTTCTTTTTTTAACTCGTTTTCCAAAATTCAAAGAGGTGTAGTGAAATGACATTCATTATGACGGAATGTGTCTGACACTATCGGTCGATAAAGCAGATACTGATAACTTATACTGAACAAGCAAAAACAGATCTTAAGGTGATCAACCTTTTCATTCCCCGACTGTACAAGCGAAGCCAGAAATAATCTAGTAAAATAAATCTAGTAAAATTCAAGTCTACAAATTGTTGACTAACAGTCAAAATCGATCCGTTCATTCAGAGTTCGATTGGCTATGGTTTTTTTGTACGATTTTCGATATGTTTGAGTTTGAATTGACTCTTGTCTTATAAACCAACCCACTGTAGGTGCGTTTCTAAAGGACACTCGAAACAAGCAAGTAGCTCAGTAAGTTTTATCCGTCTAATTCTGAGACGTCAAAGGGATGCGGTGTGCGCTACAAGGAGCCAATTTGCATATAAATTGTGTCTTGTCGAACTTCGTCTGGAATACCTATTTAGACTTTGATGGAGTCGGTATATACGTATCACGGTCCTGGTTGAAGTTGTCGGGCGGTACTGGAGATATATAAGTTGTGGCTGCATGAAAATACAATAAATATGACACATAAAACCTTCAAAAGAATCTAAAATTAGCAGGGTATATACCTTTCCACTTCTCATGCTTGCAAAGTTCGCCTTTGTGCTGCACAAAATGCCACTTTTATGTTCTAGTGCAAAAAGTAAAATGGTTTTAAAGACTAAGATAATCAGCCACACGCACAATAATAATACTTCGTAGAATAAACTAGCTATTTTATTTGATTTGCATTAAAAAAAATCACATCCGTGTTTTCTATTACTAATTTATTGAAACCAGATGAAATAGAAGTCAATTATTATTTAAAAACGCATCGAACCATTAAATGAAACCAGTATGAAGTACCCAAGTCTAATATCACGTGATTCACGTGTCGAAAATTAAACATAAAAACTTTAAAAAAGTAAAGTGGCGAAATGAACTATTATTTTATTAAATTTAGCAAATATTTGTTATTTTCTCGCAATAGAAGTAAAAATCAGTGTGTATAACTCGGATATAAATGAGCCATTTTATCCCTCGACTTAATTATCCACCCTCGCCGGACGTCTCGGGTAAATGGCTCGTTTTATGCACTTGTTGTACAGTCACCGGCATCAATATATGATGAATCAAAGGCCGCAAAAATATCTGACACGCTCTTACGGCTCTAGGAATAGAGTTGTCATTAGATATTTTTGCGGCCTTTGTTCCATCATATATATATGTATGCCGGTGACTGTACAATCTACTATTTTTACCTTACGAGTAAAGCTTTGACCAACTTCCTGGTTGCAATGTAAAAGAACGCTCCTTAATAATTTAATATAAGGTTCCATGTTGTAATGCTCCATAGATACACACTAAACTAAATGAAGAATTACAAAATTACCCACAAAGTGTTCCCCAGTTTGTACATCGCCATCTAGTTATTGATTGTACCACTCATTGCAATATTGGATACCTGCTTGCGCGTAAAGATATTTATACTGAGCTTTATTGTGACTCCATGAAAAAATCTCTAAATCTTGTACTTATAATATGGCTCCCCATGATTTATGATTCGGCCCGATTATCTGTCTTAACCCTGTCGATATGTTGCGCGCCCTCGGTGAGGGTGCATTAGAATTACTAGTTGAGATCACTATTCCATATGCTATTATAATAATTCCTACTCCTTATACTATTATAAGGATAGCGATTGCATATAGTCATTGTTTGAAATACTTACCTATTTATGATGACACTGTCTTCATATGTAAAATATATTGTATAATCATCATTACATCATCATCATCATCAATGTATAATAGGTAACTTTTTATATACACCTTAATATGGATTGAATATAGGTACATTTTCGTTTATTAACTACGGTATCGGTATTTGTTCATGAAATAATGATAAATAATAAAAACAAAAAATATACATTTTGAGCTTACCGTGGGCCTAGGTTGATTTGTGTAAGATTGTCCCGTAATATTGTCCCGTAATATTTATATATTTACACAACAAAAAATCTTAGTAGGGCTTTCAGAAATTAGATAACAATAACAAAAAGGATTACACGGCCAATTTAAAAAGGCAGTAAAATAAAGTAGCTCAATACTACGAATTGACTTAATTGTGACGGTTACGCGCGGGTGGCGTCTAACGGACCAAGAACTTCTTTCGTCTGAAGGGTTAACATAACAGGGCGACTTAAAGTAAACAGCGAGGAATAAGTACGAAGTATTTAAATGTACCCCCTTAAGTGATGCTCTTACTTCAGAAAACCACTGCGTATCACATTTGGAAACTAACTTATTTTATTATTGCCACATGAAAAAAAATATTATCAAAATAAAAACACATTAAAAAAACTACAAGTGTACGTAATAAACCTAATTAATATTGTAATAAAAATGTTACTTAACCAGTTTTCTTGGGGATAGTATCTGAAACAAGTTATTTTTGAATTAATTATCATTGTACAATCCAATTAATATAAAAAAACATACATGAAAATACTCAAATGCACAATATTACACCTCGGAGACGCAAAAGTTAGGGTAGCTAACGCCATCTGTCTGTTAGTAGCGAAACTATTACACACTATGCTTGGCGCTAGTACGGCTTCTCACCACTAGGTGGCGCTAGGTACCTCCTAACTCCACGAGATTATCAGGTGTTCCAAATTATGTAGTTACATCGGTATTAAAAAAGTAATTCCCTTGCAGTTAGTAAAGTGTTTAATATAGTTGCATTAAATACCATACCACATTAATACATAACAAAAAAATTCAAAAAAAAATCTATTGTACTGATAGCGGCCAAAACCTCGTTAGTGATGTTGAATAATAGGTACAACAAAAAAGATCGGTCAGATTTAAATGGCATAAAATTATGACTTTATGATATGACTCTATAGTTCACACAAATGCCCATAAAACGTGCACAATGAAATACATCGGTCGCGGAGTAAGACATCGTCGTGCGTCCGTGCCTTATTTCCCAGCAGACGAACATTGCGCGCATTCCAGGCTGTGAGCGTCGCCTTTTATTATGAGTTACTTAGGCTTCGTCCGAATAACGGATCATCCTAATACAACGTGACTACGCGATTATCGCAAGTTCGCGCGAATTTTACTCGTACTCGTACCTACTCGTATTAGGACGACTCCCTAAGGGGCCATGATTAGATTTTCTTTTGAGGATACAGAATTTTTGTACTTACGAAACTTTGACCGCGTAATTCTCTTATGAAATAGAATCTTAATGATTAATACCCTCATTTAGGGTGTTTTAAACTATAAATCACCAATATTTATATATAGGGCTATGGGTAAGATTGGCATAAGGCATAAGATACATCTTAAAAAAGATGAGAAATGTGAGAAAACACCAAATAAGTAAATGATATGAGTTGCCTATTTGTAAATGAATCAAATATCAATCCGTGCACAATCTACAAAGGCAAGAGGCGAGTCTACCTTATGCTCGTTTAATTTTTATGTGCCCAATAATAATGCCGATAATTGTCTGAAAACTGAAACAAATATCGGCGTTATTAGATTTTACGTATTTTATAATTCCTTTATGTTGTCCAATTTTACGGCATTTGATTACAATTAAAAAGGTAATAAATAGTGCGACATTTAAATAGCTGGAACTTAAAAGCCACTTAAAAGCACCACCGCTGTTCGCTAAGCATTGATTTATATTCGACAATAATGCGACGCACCGGCTAACGTCTATTAATATTTGCAGCTGCATTACAGGCCGCTTTCATCCCTAATTTAAGTACATTAAGGTTGTTTATTCCTTAAACCGTGGCCATTAAGTGAAGCACACGGAAAACTGAAATTGAGATTGTACCATTCGTAAAATTGACATAAAAAAAGATTGTAAAATAGTACAGTCGACTACAAATATAATAATGTTTTTTAATGTTACAAATATATGTATGTAGGAATTAGTGGCGGAGCGCCCATACAAGCGGATTCCCACCGGCTTGCCTAAAATGTATTTTTAGGCAAGCCTAATAGTTATATACTCTAAACTTTGAAAACTTTTTTGTTACGGGTTCATCATCATCATTACTTAAGAGCCTTGCTCTTGTCGGTGGAGTAACCGCCACTTTTCTCTGTCCATCTCTGTGCATTGTTCCGGGTTGCCCAACGAAAATTTTTACGCGCCGCCACTGGTACCTATGTTATGTACCTATATCCGCTCTTACTATGGTAGTAAAGTCTATGTATACATCGTATGGATACATCTCTTTGTAGTCGACTGTACACGACGTTTAATATCTATGAGAAGGCAGTTTCCAAGCTGCGGAGAATGACCATAGAGTCCATAGATGCAAGATAATAATTCAAAAGTCCCCAACCCGCACTGGGCCATCGTGGACACTACTGCCCTTTCCCTCTCATCCCTGAGAGGAGGCCTGTGCCCAACAGTGGGACGTAGGTATACCTATAGGCTGACTTATTTTTTAGGGTTCCGTACCTACCCAAAGGGTAAAACGGGACCCTATTACTAAGACTCCGCTGTCCGTCCGTCTGTCTGTCTGTCTGTCTGTCCGTTTGTCACCAGGCTGTATCTGTATATCATGAACCGTGATAATTGACCGTGTTAGACAGTTGAAATTTTCACAGATGATGTATATTTCTGTTGCCGCTATAACAACAAATACTAAAAAACCGGCCAAGAGCGAGTCGGACTCGCGCACGAAGGGTTCCGTACCATTATACATATATAAAAACAGCAAAAAAATCACGCCCTCTTAAATATTTATTTTATTCTGTTTTTTAGTATTTGTTGTTATAATAGCGGCAACAGAAATAAATCATCTGTGAAAATTTCAACAGTCTAACTATCACGGTTTATGAGATACAGCCTGGTGACAGACAGACAGACAGATAGACAAACAAACGGACAGCGGAGTCTTAGTAATAGGGTCCTGTTTTGCTCTTTGGGTACGGAACCCTAAAAACAGAATAAAATAAATATTTTAGGGGGCTCCCATACAAGAAACGTAATTTTTTTGCTCGGTTTTATAGATAAGTAATGATACGGAACCCTTCGTGCGCGAGTCCGACTCGCACTTGGCCGGTTTCTATTATTATTATTACATGTTTGTGATAGTTGAATAACTTTAACTTAATGTCCTTCTACTACAGGAGGTTATCTGTGCCTTCTATACTTTTGTTTGATAAGATGAAACGAAGAAGCTAAGTTTAAAAAACAATGTTTGTATGATCTGCCAGCCGTCGGCAGTCGCACTGCTACGAGTAGGTATGGTAGGTTATATTGTTAAGAAGAATGTTAACTGTTTCTAATATTGTAAACAACGGGGTTAGAGCTTAGTCTTGTATTTATATTGACATCGGTTAAGTTTCTGTTTATCATTCAGTATTCAACACTAAGCAAGTAACTTGATAGTTAATATATGGGTACTGTAGACTTACTTAAGTATATATTTTCCGTAGCTCAAATGATCATATCATATAACATACGTGGGTAAGTAAGTAGCGATTTTCTCTCCAACTTCCATCCGCAGCTTCATCTCTTGGAGGAATGGTTTTCGGTATAAAAAGTATCCTATGTAAAACAGTCTAAGTTACAAATTATTTATATACACTCAAGTGCAAAAGTTTCGGGTCACCCTAAATAACCGCACTTACACTTGTCTTATTGACATAATAAACTATTCTTCGTAATACCCAAATGTAAAAGCAATTTCCGGGATCCTATCATAAAGATATCAACATCCAAAAATGACGATTTTTGCGATATCTCGCTCCGTTAACGTTGTTTTTTTCATGGGTTTTTACGAGTCCGATTTAAACCTGGTAACGTGTTTTTTTTACTGTTATTTCTACAGATTAGATGTAAAATTTAATAAAGATCATGACATGATTAAAATACTATACAACCTTGCACTATTTTAGGAAATATGACGGTATTTCATCGACCCGAATCTTTTGCTCTTGAGTGTAGATGCCAAAATTATTCTAAATTCGTTTAGCCGTTTTTGCGTGATTGAGTACTTAATACACCAAACTTTCACATTTTAACACTACTGGCACTGTGTTCTGTAGAAATAGCAAGCATCTCAAGCATCTCTTTTCCAAAAAAAAAATTATCTATCCGAATCGACAAACAAAGTAAAAAAGAATTGAAGTTACTCACAAAATTTCACGAGTATCGGTTGATAAATACGACCTGTAGAGGTGAACAGCCGGACAGCCGGACAAACGGACATACGAAAGAATTTTAGCTCAAATTAAAGCCGAGAACTTCGTTCGCTTCGCTCGCTCAGTCAATTAGTAATAGTTGGATAATGAAAGTATACCTATGTACAAACTATTTATTGTACACAATATTACGTTGAAACATATGTAAGTATACAATGTCATAATAAGATTAAAGTACAATTAAGGCGAACTACTAAGTACTTAGGTACTAAGGCATTATACTTTCCAAACTGTCTCACGTCACGTTGTTTCTAAAAGCGTCTATTACAGCTTTATACCCTGACTGTATTAGAGCGGTATCGCACGAGAATTATAACCGAAGTTACTATTACTATGTTACTATAGTGGTCATAGTTCGAAGGTTGTGGGGGCGTGGGAACACGCATGCGCAATAATAAGCATGTATGCGCTCGCGCCGTAATTCATGCGTTCGACGCAGTGTGATGGTTGCGTTTATCGCCCGCGTCCGTCACTTTCTGACAGCGTAAGTGCGAGGGAGATGATTTATCATATAGTCGCTGAACTGAGACTTGGATGGAGGAGGAATTTTTCAAGATCGGTTTGTGATCTTTATACTACTTACGTGTTTTTGACAATTTCCGTTAATTGCAAGGGTTTAAAGTTATTAAAGTTATTTTCTCCAAGACATTAGTATCTGTTATCAAGATATTCAATGTTTAATTTAATTAGTTTTGCAGATTTAACCAGTGTAAATGGCTCTTAACTGTGACGCCATAACAGCTTTTTACATTTTGTAAGATTCCTACATAATTATATACAGTTCGATATTACATATTTTGTACTTACATACCTGCATATATTTATTTCATGTGTTTCAAGACCCTTGTACAATAAGACAACAACCGATAATGCTACATTAAATTATTTGGTACAAAAAACGATTTTTCAAGAAATAATTATGCTAAGTAATTTGTTTCTGTGAATGTACTCTGCTATATGCCGAAGTTGACGGAAATTCCCGGGAACACCGTGTATAGGTATCAAATTTTAGCGTGATGCTCCCAGTGTTGAGGCCAATAATTTGTCTTCACCTCGGTGTTGGATAAAGTTACCTATATCTTCACTAGGTACTAACTTGCTCATAAATATCTTGACACTAACTACATAATATATCTCATCATCCGCTTGTCATTATGACATTCACTCGGGGTCTGCGCAGCATGTAGGTATTTTCTTCTATGCCTCTCTATCACACGTGATCTCGACACTTTTTTGTCTGTATGACGATAAAGTCGGTACAAATAATCGCCTAGTGACTGCAACACGGCTGCATCAGGCTCTATTGCAAACTGCTAATATACGGTCACATCTCCAAAATAAAATACATTTGAGATGTGGCCGTAGATATTTATTGCAGTGACTAGGCAGATTATACTTTATAATAACTATAATATTATTTCAGTAATACCTAAGGCTGATCCAGATATTGTGTCGAAAAAGAAAACAATGTTTATAATGTACAGTCGACGCAAAAATATGTTTACACTTTTGCACCTTATTCCATTGTAATAAGGCGAAAACTGTAATAGTAGTTTATGCAATCGTTATATAATGGATGCTTTTTAAGTCGAGTACCACGTTTAGGCCACGAAGCTTGCTGAGTGGCCTAATTAAGGTACGAGACTTAAAAAAGCTAATTATATAACTATTGTATACAATACTTTTTCTACGAGTCAACGGAAATAATAATTTATTAAACAAACTTGGTATCTATTGAAAATCGCCCTGCTGAAATGAAGCGCAGCAGCTTAGTAATTTTGCGCGTTGATGTTTTCACAGTTATCTTATACAGCTCCTGATGGATTCATAAGATGACTGCTGGCGGTTATCTGATGAAACTATACGAGCTCCGTGACGAGCTCGTGGAGCTCCAGGATTAAAAAGTATGTGATCTTAGTTTCGTGTACGAAATCTTAATTCAAAGATTAAAGTCGACGAGTAGAAAAACATATTATGGCGTCGACGCAGACCCAATGGCCTGTGCGGCAGGAGAGTGAAAATATTTGTTCACACAACTTTGTTACACTTATCATTCGAAAAGGGTATTTAATCGACTTTAACCTTTACATTGATGGAACATTCAGTCCAAGATGCAGGTTCGCATCTTTGAAGCATACTTAAACTGTTATATTTATTGTTTTTCACCGTCACAGTATTTTTTTTAATATATAGGTATATATATATATATATATGTATAAATATAACTCCTTCATTATAATCGGCAGCATGACAAAGTAAACTACTTCGGCTTATCAAAGTAAACATCCTCAGACGAGCTCCCGATATTATGCAAATCGCCAAATCACATTATTATTCATACTGTTTTTGCAAAGGGCACGCCAGTGAGCCCTAATCTTGCATCCAGCTATTTACAACATTATCCAGCCACTTCCTGAAAATGTCTAACTTCAAATTGAACCTTACCTCGGTCCCATAAGGTTGTGAATGCCTGCCACGTTAATGTTCGAAGTAAAAGTGTTGGGTGGTACTTCAGTAATGCGCGCTATCCGCTCATAGATGGCGCTGGAGGCAATGCAAATTTTCGATAATGTAATTTCCTTATGAAAAACTGGGGTTCCGCGTAGATTTGATTGGAAAAACATCTGTAAGTTATTATTCTGTAATAAGATTAAGGTGTATAATGTTTGTTTGATACGGGTTTTGCTTATTTAAAATTATCGGGGGTGGAAATTAATTTTGACGCGCGAGTGATTTTGTTTTTGAAGACGCGGGGATGTAGTATACTCGTAAGTGTGTTATGAGTATCTAGCGTTAGTATTGTATTAAGATGTAAACGAATCGAATCCAGCATTAAAATAAATAGTTAAGTAATATATAAATATTATGTTGCCACTTTTTAAACCTTTTCTATAATATAAAATTTTCACAGTTCACACTTACGGGCCTTTATATTTCTACGCTTATTTACGTTAATCAAACGATTCGACGTTACTTGACATTTTATTACTCAGGGGCATACCTATTGACTGACCACACATCGGTAATACCGCCGCCAATAAAACTGGCCCAGCCGCTGAATAAATGATTGTAATTCTTAAACTACCCTCAACTATCCGGCAGTAAGACGCACGTGGCGAGCACTAGTTGTAGCGGGGTCCAACGGTTTTGATACTTGATTGAGCTAGGCAAACATGAGCAATGAATTGATTGAGCCAAAAAAGATGGCTGATATACCGATATTTTGCGCATTATTTGGGAATGTATCTACTATGAATAGCTTAGTTGCATTTTAGTTTTTAAATCGTATTTTGTTTTCATATATCCTCCGTTACGTGTGTTGAATGTCTTTGTGGATTAGGTAGCAATTAAAATCTATAATCTATGTAGATATGTATATTATGTATTTTAAAAGGCTTCATAATCCTACATTCTTGTCTCTCCATCCTACGTTCTTGGTCCCCTGGTATACGGCCATTTGCCGGGCAGTATCAGAGATGCACCTTCCGCACAAATCGTACCCTTGGTAAAACAAAGCCACATCTGCAAAAAGTCTACTTTACAGGAGAGAGGTTTAAAGATTGCATGATTGAATTTTGAGGATAACTTTTTTGCTTTTAAATTATTTTTCTTATAATTTTGCATATGTATTTATGTAAATGCAATTAATTGCATGCGTTGTATTCCTTCTTATTTGATGCATTATTTTTGAAAATCGTATGACGAATGTGCTTATATGGCATTGTTTTACCAACTATCAGCTAACGTATGTGCTGATCCGTCGTTATTTAACGAAATATTATGTAACGTATGTGCACATTCGTCGTTGTTTTATGAAGCACCCTATGAGGTATGTAACGATACGTCGTTTTTCCACAGAAAATCTTCAATAGTATTAGGTCGCATTAGCAT
The DNA here is from genome assembly GCA_963854355.1 of Epinotia brunnichana. NCBI lineage: Eukaryota > Metazoa > Arthropoda > Insecta > Lepidoptera > Tortricidae > Epinotia > Epinotia brunnichana. The sequence goes on along the minus strand of OY977936.1, from coordinate 17,981,643 downwards.
GAACCAAGAGATTTCTTTGTAAAACAAAACATTTAAGCACTTATAACTTTAATAACTAGCATTACAACTCAATACTTACTAACAAAACATGCCTTGGTTCGAAATAATTTTAAATAGTCATGGTTTGGTACTAAGTGTAAGGGCATGCAAAAACAATGTATTTACTCAACATGATCATTTTAATTGTACTTATTGTTACAAACAATTTTTTTTCAATGTATTACCAAGTGTATTATACTTAAATGTGTGTAACTTTTAGGAAATGAAAAGAATAACAGCAATCATTTAAATAAACAGTACCTACCCGTAATTGTAAAATTAGCAAATAAAATAACTAAGAAAATAAAGCTTTCCTTTTTATAATTAAATAACCACCTTGATTCTTAGATAAACAAACATCTAAACGTTTTAATCAGATCAAACGAGGCATTATTACCTTTATTAACTAATTTGAAAACACCTTATTCGCTGTCATACTCGTATTCATCAGTAAAGTTAGGGTCCGGCTCCGGGTCTGGATTACATACATACATACATACATACAATCACGCCTTTATCCCTAAAAGGGGTAGGCAGAGCACATGAAACTTGTGTTCCAGTGCCACTTTTAGCATAAATGTGGGTATAAAAGATCGACAAAATGTGATGTTGCAGTGAAAGGTTGCTAGTCCATCGCCCACAACACACTTCTGGTCTGGATTAGTTTAAATTATATTTCAATATTAGGTGTCAGATTTTGTTACAGCTATTTATATCACACTCGTCCATCTTATCATTATACCCTGAGTATTTTTCAGCCACTTTTTGACCAAATACGGTTCATTGTCAGGTGCTCTAGCCCATCTGACAAGAAGCTTCCACTCTTCAGGAGTATACTTAGTATTTAATGACGAGGCCCTTTCAAGTGTCGAATGGACACTGTCACCTTCGTAATTTGCAAGTAAACTTGCGGTTGTTCGGGGTGTCCTGATTAAGACATCTAGTTTTGGGTACCTTTTTGATATACTTTACTAAATAAGTCCACTGCTTTGCCTATCTCCTAACTGCTTAAACTTTTGGAAGACAGTATTGCGCTCGGCGTCAGTTTTTTTTTCATTACATATAAATCGGCAATCGCAAGGGCGTTTCATTTCTTTTTCGACCATAGTTTTGCCACCTTTAGTAGTATACTCTTGGCCTGAATTCTTTAAGCGTTGTCATTGGTCTTGAAGCCATTTGTCTCCACCTATTAACTGTCTTTTTTCACCTTTCGCGCCTGAAACCATGCATGCTTCGTTTGTACCGTCGGCGGTTTTATTTTCCTTGTCGGATTCGTCGCTCTCATTAACAACAGCAAAACCTGACACTTGACCATTTTCGTCGTCTGAAGAGGGCATTGAAATAACAGATGTGGCTGGGGACATGTCTGATAACAGTGTGAAACGTTGATGATCCTGGACAAATGTCTTTGCATTATTTCTCACGCAAAACGTTTTCGAGAAAGAGGTGTTCCGTTAAAACTCCTATGCTGGTCATGTTTCGCACAAAATTCGACGTTACAATCATCCTCACATCTGAAATGCTCAGGGGATGGTATTGGCGTAGGAATATTAACTTTGTCCCGTAGAATGATCAAAATAGACGTAGATAGAGAGCTTTCGAAACTGTCATCTGGCCTTAAACTGCAATCTGAAAGGACTACTATCTGATACATCTGGCTGATATGGTAGGACCAATTTAGAAATAGTTTCTTTATAGTAAACGGGCAGGTTGTGTAGGTGTCTCCAAGTCAGCTTTATCGAAGATTTCTTCATCAGACGAAATGCCCCAAAACTCCGCAACTGCTTTCAAAACTGGAAGTAACACATAAAATAAGCCACTTTTACGTACAAATATTTTAAAACACAAAGTTTATACAGTGTGTAAAAAATAAATAAAAGATAAATGAGGTTAAAAATGCGTTAGTAGTATTATTTAGGCAAGCTACAAAACACATAAATATAGAAATGTAACATTTGTACGAAAAACGTGCCTTTTATATGCAATCAAACTTTTTGAAAACGACGCATCTTAGTTAACGACCTAATATAACGACGTAAGTGCACTCGCGATACCCACAGTTGCGTCATATAACGCAATATCTTCACAAGCGGCCACGAATAGTTCGTATAACAAAAGCGCAAGTGAACTTGCGGCCAGCATTTAAACAAACGTTAAAATTACGTAATACTCATAGCATAATATCATGGAAATGTACTTCATAAGTTTTTTAAAGCATTTTCATGCAAATGCCAAAAATCAATAAAAGTATCGCATATGATGATATGACTGGCTATTTTATTGCTATAATCAATACCCAAACAGCCATATGCGCACTTACAATTGTTTTGTACAAAAGTATCTAATTAACATTTGAAATTACTCACGGTTGAGACTTTTATGTCCCGCATCCATTTTTGCCAATTTCGATCCAACGCGCGACACATACTTACTGTCCGGTAACACTGACGCGACTGACATTACGACGGCGCACGCGCCTGACATCGCTCGCGGAAGCGACGTTAAACAACGAAGCAACCGCATTTGTAACTCTATTTTACGTCCATTGATAACTTACGTCGTTTTCCGAGTAAATATCTCAGGAACTAAAAAAGTTAAAAATAAAATATTTTTCGTGTATTGTAGAACGCATTTTTTTAAGGCTATTTCCATAATAAAACCACTTTTGACGTATCGTCACATATTGCATTATTTTACCAAGGGTACGAAATGTTCAAAAATAGACTTAAAGAATGATCACAATTTTATGACATAGCTGAGTTATTCAATAATAAATAAATATAACATAAAAACATGTACACTTACATATAGGTAAGTAAAATGAATAAATAAATATAATATTATGAAAATAATAACAAAATGATGAATGTAATTATAATACAATGATGTGACGACGTATAACGATAAAAAATTACTTAACTTTACTTTAATCCTGAACTTTGACTAAGTGGAAATAACAATTGAAAGTTAGTACGTATATCATGATTTTTCAGAAGAACAAAGATTCTACGTAGAGATAATATCGCCTAGTGACTGCAATGAGTACAGTTTGTAGATATACCGCGTTCCATATAACATTTGTTTTTAGGGTTCCGTACCAAAAAGGTAAATAAGGAACCCTTATGGTGCGTCTCTGCCCGTCTGTCCGTCTGTCCGTCCGTCAGTCTGTCAAAACGTTAAATATCTCAGGAACTACTTAAGCTATCAATTTGAAATTTGGAACAACTGTTAAAAGGGTTAAGACACGTGTATAGAAAATGAAAAAATAAATAAACATTTTTATTTTCTGTATAAATGACGAATATGAGGGGGTTTAAAAAAACAAAGTCTAGTAAATAGATCAAGTGGGGTATCATATGAAAGAACTTGAGTTGCACTTTCTAAAACTGTTTTTATTTTTTCTACCGTGGTAAAATTTTGATTTATTAAGGAAAATGTAGAAAAAAATACCATTATACATACCCCCCCCCCCCTCATCTCCGAAGTTTACGAAGCGTAAATTCTGAAAAATTTACATATGATTAAGAGTAACATAAATAATACAGGAAAAATAAAACGATATCTCTATCTACTTTATTTTTTTTATTTATCAAAAATAATTTCTGAATTAAATTTGTAATTTACTTACTTTTGTATGTAATTTTATATCTGCAAATTCGTATTAAATTATCGTTAAAGTCCCTTCTTTCAAATAAAAAATAAATAATCGAAATCGGTACTCGTGATAAAAAGCTATCGCTGATAAACAATCATGCTAGGCTGTAAGTTGTTAGTACCAAAATGCAGAAGGCGCTTTGCAACGGTAACTTCTTACTATAAGCTGTTTAAGATTGTTCAAGAATGAATGGGGTCCTGAGCCCGTCATGGGTATGATGTATGAAAGTTTGTACGGAACCCTCAGTGCGCGAGTCAGACTCGTATTTGACCGGTTTTTTTTTACGGACTAGTTCTTCGTTTATCCAGGATATCAAAGGAAAATATTGTACTAGTTTTACTTATTCCGATTATTATGTGCTTTTCAAACATAACAATGTAAATATTTTTTGCTTTTCAAAATGGTTTTCCTTGAAATCACATGATGATTGACGCAGGATATCTTATCTTATACGAGTATGGAATAGGATATGGGTACATGTGATCTCTACGTAAATGCGCGTATTTTTTTTATTAAAGTCTCTATTAAATAGTGGGTATATATCTAGATAGGTACTTTAATTATGATCGTTATCAATAGAGCTTAGAAAATGCAATTTTGTGGCTGACTATATGGAAACATTGAAGTACCAAAACACTTCGGTCGATGTAGCCAAAAGATAGAGCTGTACGTAATGACCGAACACTTTGCATAATTCGGCGATCGGCTGACCCCCGGTCGAATCGACCAAATATCTATATAAATGCTAACTCGAGCGGATCCAATGCGATGTTTGCAACATTTGTTGAAGATTGTTTACTGTAAACAATGTGGGTTTGTTCTTTATTGTTTAATTATGAAGGGTAGGTTACGTAGGCAAGCCGCAAACCTTGGAATCAAAAATGGTTTTTGTGACAGACGGACGAAACAGCGTAGACCTAATGTGCAATTGAAAAAGAAAAATTGTCATAATAAACCGCAATCGATAGGGAGATGTATTATTCACCAAACCGTTAGTTAATTAAGTAACTAAACTTATAAGTCTTATAACACAGACATCAATAAACTATGTTACATATCAATGATATTTAAAATCAAAAATAGAACTCGTGAAACAACAAACATCTCATAATAACATCGACAGACAAGACTTTCGGTAGAAAAAACCGCACACAAATCGGTTCATCCGTTTGGGAGCTACCATGCCTCAGATGGTCGCTTACTATGGGCTTCATAAGAAGGCTCAAAGTCACCCAAAGGGAAATGGAGAGGGCTTTGCTGGGAGTTTCTTTGCGCGATTGCATCAGAAATGAGGCTATCCGCAGCAGAACCAAGGTAACCGATATAGCCCTCCGAATCGCTAAACTTAAGTGGCAGAGGGCGGGGCACGTTGCACGTAGAACCGATGGCCGTTGGGGCGGAAAGGTTCACGAGTGGCGACCACGTCCTGGAAGGGGCAGCGTGGGTAACCCCCCCCCCCCCCCCCCACAAGGTAGACTGATGACCGGATAAAGGTCGCGGGAGTCCGCTGGATGCGGGTGGCGCAGGACCGGGACTTGTGGCACTCTTTGGGGGAGGTATATGTCCAGCAGTGTACGTCTTTCGGCTGATATGATGCCTCAGATATACATATTGAACTTATAAAACCTCTCGTTTGTTTCGGATATTAAAAAGTATCAAGAGTTAATTTTATACCATACGATCTTACACAATGGTATCTTTGCAACTAATTAGTGACTTGATAGAAAAACCTTTTTCACATTGATTATTTGGTAATTAGCGGGAATAAGATGTCGTCGAACCAAAGACGAGTTGATCCCGAAGATTATTAACATTATAATTATTCATTAGAATGCTTGCGCGGGATTGGTAAAAACCACGTGGATGTGGCAGGGTTGCCAATGTACAGGCTCGAACCATATATTTACTTGTTAAACATGATTTACTGCTTGCCTAATGTGACCTAAATGTGTAATATAACCTAATTACTTTTCCATTTCCTATAAAAGGTTTTCTGTGGTCGTTATAACAGAAAATTTATTATTCATCCCTTTTTCCATGCCATTTGAAGATCAATTAAATTATTTATTGTTTATGTTTCTGTAGTTATGACAAGACTTGGAGATAAATAACATAGGTCCTAATAGAGACATTGTTTTTTTTCATGTGTACTTAATATTACGGCTGCTGGGAAAAATATGATTTGGTTTTTTCTATTTTATTTATATTATATAATTAGATTACTGGTTAATTTACGTACGTAGGAACCATTATTTATTATCGTAAGGTTCATTTTAATTTATTGTATTATGTAGCTGCTTTAACTACAAGAGCCACTCAGCAATGTTACCCGTAGTCTTAATTGTATTCAGTTCACCGCACCAAAGAGTAGGATTGCTTAATAGATATTATAGCCGTTCTAAAAAACCTGCACAGCACTCGGCATACAAACCCTAATCTTCGTCTTCAAATACTCCCAATTATGTGTTAAAGCGCGTTTGAAAAGTTACTTTAATATCCTGCATATCCATAGACATATGGCCTTTACCCTAGCTTTACATGTCATAATATGCGGACGTCACTTTCGCTTGGCATTACAAACCACGTACGAAGGTACCGTCGTTTTATGGATGCTGCTCAACTCATTTTTGAATAGATGTTAAATGCCAATAACCTTGACGCCTTTTAGTCCTACTTGTTATGGCGATTTTTTGGCCGAATGCTGCACTTTGTGAAGAAAGCAAGCCGCTTTGCACAGTGATAGAAGGGACCAAACTGAGTGGTTTGACCTGCAGCAGCGGAAGTTTCACCCCTTAGGAACAGAGATGGCGCCACTTCTTTAAAAAGTATTTCAAAAAATTCTACACGCTAAACTAATGGACTAATTTTAATGTATAATACATCAAATAAAAGCTCTTTATATATACTAGTAATAAAAAAATTAAAAAAAAAATTCAGAAAAGTGTTGGCAAAAACCGGCATGTAAAGTTTTTTTTTCTTACTTGATTAGTAGTTTTTACTTGATTTCATAAAAAAAATGTATGAAACATGAATGGTTTAATGCATATAATATATTACGGAGTAAATAACAAGTATTATAAAAAAAAACTTGACACCAATACCTTTCTTACTTCACGAAATATGAAAGTTTTAATGTGGGGGCCATTTCTTTAAAAAATATTTCAAAAAAATTCTACAAGCTAAACTAAAAGACCAATTTTAATTTATAACAACGCAAATTAAAGCTCATTATATATGTCAGTTATAAAAATATTTAAAAAAATATATCGTCCTATTACTGCAAATACCGAGTATCTGCAAAAAAGTACATTTGAGATAATCGCATTTTAAAGTTTGGATGTATTTTTTTATAAGTAAACATGGTAAAATATAGTTTGTATTTATTAAATTCTAAAGTTTATCTTATTTTGTTAACTACTTAATCACGAAAAGTTCCTAAGTTTTGTTTTATTTACGGTACAAACACAATATGAATAATAGTGTCATGTACTTAGCCGGTTTTATCAGTAGGAAATATTACAGTATCTAATTAAAAGCCCTTAACTTCACTAGAGGTAACTCAAAACAATTTTTTTTCTTCTAATAAGTTGTATTTTGTAAGCTTATTATTTAATTTATATGTCCGGTAATTATAATATTATTTGAGGTGTTTTAAAATAAACAAAGACCAAGTTACTGAGTGATGAATTTATTAAGAATAAGCCTACAAAACATTAATCATCTTCTTCATCACTACTAGATTCGCATGCTGCGACATCTGGCACACGGTATATTACATTAGTATCACAATTAAGTGACCGAAACCATCCATGGTACTCCTCGGGAATGATATCTTTGTCGCAAATACCAACTAAATCCTTCTTCTTGGCTGCTAAAATTGCTAATGGCTCATCGTATAATTGGCGCAATTGAAGGCATGATAATGTATTTTCAGGGGTCGGTGGCGGTTCCACTGAATTGGGGTTCAACTTATCACGTTGCTTCCCTTTCCTGGTACTATATCGAGGACATGATTGAAGTGTCGATGTCTTGTGAGATTTTGGTGCGGCGCTGGTATCAAAGTTTAAATACACGTCAGATACATCATAGTTAATGTATATTTTCAGATCACCCTTCACGAATTTCATCTTCTTAAGTTTTAGCCAAAGAACTTTGTTACCATTGGAGTCTTGCAGCTATTAGGAGACTTTTGCTGTGGTACCTCTGGGTGGTAAGTAGGGTCGCCATCTGAAAAATCACTGCCACCGAATAACGACTCACAGTCTGAAGATGTTTCGGAGACTCGCTTTGCTCTGAGACTCGGTAGTTGTAACGTAATCTGCAATTGCTCTTGATCCGAGTCTGCTGCATTGTCATCAATAAAAATGTTACTTATTATTTGCTTCATCTCCTTGGCGATACGTTCCTGAGATTCGTCAAGGTCCGAGGGCTGATCTGTTTCGATTCCAGCTGATATTCATCTAAAACAAGTATGTTTATAAAGTTATGTTCTGCCCTTAACTGCACTATGATGATGGCGTCGGACTTGCATGTATGCGTAAAGGATTGACAACAAGCAGGTGATAGTTAGGTATACCTTGCGGTTCAAGACATCCATAGAAAATTCATATTTATTAAACCATTTATTAAGTGTCAACACAGTTATTTGATATATCTGGGCAGACCCTGCACAAGATTCTACCATTGCGAAAACGAAATTATTAAGTAACCCAGGATTCGCGTATCCACTCACACCGACTTAAAAATCGAGCTATGAAAACTTGATACACTTACTTAGAAATATTAAATAACTATAATGTAAGATTTATTATATTATATCTTATTTTATTTATTTAGGTGGGTAACTACCCGTTGGTCTGTAAAAGTAAGTACTTAAACAAAAAAATTACCGTCAAAATTACATTCATTGTTCATTCATTGGCCTCCGTAGCCCAGTGGGTAGTGACTCTGCCTACGAAGCTGGAGGTCCCGGGTTCGAATCCCGGTCAGGGCATTTATTTGTGTATTAATCACGAATATTTGTTCCTGAGTTATGGATGTTATGTATATAAGTATCTATATGTATGTATCTATTATATATATCATCGCCTAGTACCCACAACACAAGCCTTACTGAGCTTACCGTGGGCCTAGGTTGATTTGTGTAAGATTGTCCCGTAATATTTATTTATTTATTTATTATTTATTTATTGTTGTAAATGTCTAAATCTACTTAAAATGATGCATTACTATTATATTCAATGTTATTCTTATTTGCCTAAATGCCGCATAATCTGCCCTAAACATTTTTTCAACACACCTGCTCGTAAAGTAGGTCTTATTACAGCGTATTTACACTGATAATGCCATTTTCATTACATATCTTTTTAAATATATATTTAAATATCATTTTTTTTTTCCTCGCAAATGTGTTGAAAAACGTCGTATGAAACACGTGAGCATTGGTCATTACACTTCTCGTCTCCATTAAGCCTTCGCCTTCGGCTCAGGCTTAAAAACCGACTCCAGTGTGATAACCAACATAGCACACTTGTATCATAATGTACTATAATAATGCTACCCTAGAACTTAAATTGTATGTATTATTATACAAAATAATGTTACTTACGGTCTGCATCCTTGTTTCCCGTTGCCAGTCTAACGAGTCTTCTGCTTCTTGAATTCATTTTTATAACACATCGTCATTAAATAGGCTTTTAAACTGTTTATCGATCTAACAACACAATAATAACCAACCGTCAGTATTGGCGCGTAAGCAGCAACTGAGTGAAGTTAGCTACGGCGCGAAGCTCGTAAGCGCACTTAGTTGGTTTTTCCTTTAGAATTTTGTGTTCATGTCGGATTAAAGTTATACAGGCTAAACCAATTAAGGCTTCGTACAATATTATGGCAGTAAGAAATTGTCGTTAATGAATTCAAAGTAGTTCTAGAAAAACATGTTAAAGATGTTTGATATATTTTACCTGGCGTAAAAAAATATAACTTAGTAGATATGCATGTATGCTAAAAACAAATAAGTATATATAGAACGTATTTTCTGAGAATAAATTGGCTCATATTCAACAAAATGTTTATGCAAAAAAACGCTATATGCCGGTAGTAGTTCTTACCTGTAGGTGAAAACATGAATCAGCGTATTATCATATACATATAAGATTTTGCTTGTTTAGAGTGCCACACAATTACTAATATGTTATTTTATGCTTAGGCTATATTTGGAACGCGGGGTCGTATCAAAACAGGGGTTTTACCAGTCTGTAGATATTGAAAAAATATTTCTATTGGTTTAAGAAAAGGCATTTCGTCAAAAAGTCACTTAGTTGGTATTTGCAGTAATAGGACGATATTCAGATAACTTTTGGCAAAAACCGATATATTCCGTTTTTTTTTCTCACTTGATTGGTAGTTTTTACTTGATTTCATAAAAAAAATGTATGCAACATGAATGCTTTAATGTATATATATATATATTACGGAGTAAATAACAAGTATTATAAAAAAAACTTGACACCAGTACCTTTCTTACTTCACGAAATATGAAAGTTTTAATGTGGGGGGCATTTCTTTAAAAAATATTTTAAAAAAAATCTACAAGCTAAACTTATAGACCAATTTTAATTTATAATACCGCAAATAAAAGCTTATTATATATGTCAGTTATAAAAATATTTAAAAAAATATATTCAGATAACTTTTGGCAAAAACCGATATATTCCGTTTTTTTTTCTTACTTGATTGGTAGTTTTTACTTATTTCATTAAAAAAAATGTATGCAACATAAATGGTTTAATGCATATATAAATTACTAAGTAAATAACAAGTATTATAAAAAAAAACTTCACACCAATACATTTCTTACTTCACAAAATATTAAAGTTTAAATTTGAGCGCCATTTCTTAAAAAAATATTTTAATAAATATACAACCTAAACCAATGAACTTATTTTAATTTATAATATTTCAAATGAAAGTGCATTATAAAATATGCTCATAAAAAAATTTATAAAAATATATGCCAAAGTTTACTGGCAAAACAGAGCATCTTAGGTTTTTTTTTTTACTTTATTGGTAGCTTTTACATGATTTCATAAAAAAAAATGCATGCAATATGAATGTTTTAACGCATATGTATACTACTGGGTTAATAAAAACTAAAAAGTATTTAAAAAATAACTAGACATAAATATCTTTCATAGTTCACGAAATATTTATGTTTAATTGTGCGTACAAATAAATTTAATTAAATCTTTAAGCGCAACGAGCGCTCTGATTTTAATGTTATACATATGTTGCTATATGGAAAGAAATTACCAAATTTGTTTTAATAAATAAAAAAAATAAAAAAACTGTGTGTAGATAGAGTATTTTCCTGGGGCTACCTACGACAAAATATAATTACTTTAAAATTTGTAATTATTTTTATTTAAAGTGACTAGATTTGTAGACGAAAACTAATAACTATATCGGCACAGTTGGTTCCGAGATATATTTTTGTTGCTTCTAAGTTGGCGAATTTATGTACAATTTTTAGCTTACTACTGGACTACTACTCACGTTGAAAAGTTATGTTAAATTAGACAGGTATGTCACGTTTTGTAATAAAATACTATTTACTTACGTAACATATATCCCAACTAGCAAAATTTTATCTTACAAGTGTCCTAAGAGTATATATTTTTACTCTTATAACATACTAACAACTAGCTGTAAGTGTCGATTTTGGCGCACTTTATAATAGAATTCTCACTTATGGTCAACTTATAACGTTCTTATTGTAGATTACTTAACACTTACAATAATCTTGTTACTGCTGGTGTAATACCAAAATAACTTACAAAGGTTTTATAATGGCATGGTTTAAGGGAAATAAGACTTAGAGAGCTCTTACGACTGCTTTTATAAGTCTAATTCCTCTTATATTGCACTCTGGAATATCATTCTAGGAGTATTTATCACAACGGCAAGCGTGCGTGTTGCGAGCTCTTGTAATAAAGAACAATAACAAACTATGTAAGTACCTTTTTTTGTATTTGTAGTAAATATTAATATTATCCGTCATAATTTCGTTCATTTACTTGATAGTAATACATACCTATGAACTTAAACAACTTGCGGAGTACATTTCTTCGAATATTTTGGGAAATGAATTCAAATATTTTCTCAGGCCCACTTCGTAATGTATTTAGAATAATTGTAACAAGTTATTCATTATTTCTAAAAATAAAAACTGACGCCATTAGAGATTGATACAACCAATTAGTCCTCTATAAGAAAGCTTAAAGACTAAAATGTCTTATTTCACACTCCCTAAGTCAAATTTAAACCTTGCAGCCATTTAATAAAATTTGTGGTGTGATTGTGACATAGTGGTTGAAAAGTGTCAACCCTAGCCCAAGGATGCTCAGCAGGGCGCTGTCAGTCAAACGTCAGCGCCGTACATTACGCTGGCCTGTTCTTGCGCACCGGGCTTATTAGCAAGCGCAAGCGCAATTGAATCAGACCCCATATTCATATACAGGTTCGTGGCTACTGAGAGCTCATCTCTAGTGTAATTTGACTCTTAGATGGATAATAATTAAGCTTGATCGGATATCAGATTATACTGGTTCATGTAGAGCGCTGTCGTCTTTTGTCTTGTGAATTACACCTGCACGCGATTCAGAATGGGTGGTTTTTACTTGTTCAGTGAATATTTTCTTGACAAGGCGCACTTACAATGTAAGGGTTGGTCGATAAATCATAATGGCAGCTGATAGTTAGATATAGAAAAAATCAAATAGGTATGTGGTTATATTGGTTATTATTAAGATTTAATGACCCCCGTATCAAACCTCTCCAAAATTTCTAGATGAGCACTTTGCGCACACAAATAAATCTATGCTCGATGGCATATCAAACGTAGTTAGAAAATTTCAAAACAAAGTCAGCCCCGACATAATAAATAAATACCCCGTATCCCCCTATCCGGGCCAATTTCCACAATTTAAACACACGTAAAAAGCCGAAGAAAATTTACGAAACTTGACCTTTATGATAATACAAAACAATAAAATCCAATAGCCTAGTAGCAAAACCCACTAAGTGCCGTTTTCCAACTTTCGAGGGCACGTTTATCGGTTGAGGCCATTTTATGAGACATAACTGAGTATCTGATGCATTTTTAGTTGGTTCGATCCTGGTTTAAGACAATGGTTGGGGGTTGGCGCGAGTGATGCGAATTAACCGATTTGGATCTAATGGTACCGCCATCACATACATAGGTACACTATAGGTGTTCAAAAATATCGGCACATGTACCCTAATGACTTGAAAATAGAGGTGTGTTCCGATGTTTGTGAGCTGCTTGTTTGCTCCGATGTATGTGATGGCGACTGTAGGTTTGCTTGGCAAGTCTCGACAAGCATCCACAAACACAAGCGTGTGAAGGGGGTTGTTTGGCTTGGCTTGCGTGAGCTTGCAAGAGCTTGTCGAGATGCGGGCTAGTCTCGGTCTTTGAAGACCGATTAAAGGAAACTTTCTGCAAGCGCTTGCGTATTTACAAGTGTAACTGTGGCGCTAACGTTGTCATGCCAAAAGGCAATAGCCGACACAACTTCGATATCTACGTCTGCCATGCTTGCCTGTCCGGAACAGACCATAATTAAGAGTGTATAACTGGAACAGACTAACGTACTCGCAAGCGTGTAAATGACGTCCAAGCGTTTGTAAAAGCTTGGAGCTTGTAGACGCTTGCCACCTCGGCAACGCTGTAAATGGAGCATTATAGCAACGCGCGCGAAATGAACTAACCGGCTCTTTTACGTTTTCTAATTTTTCGCGCAGACTATCCATGCAGCTATGCGTAATAAAGTTTCAATTAGTATTAATATTTGTAGACCTGTGGTTATGCAGTCAGTAAGTTTTGGGAATAGGAGCGCTGGACTAGACACATTCATTTGTACCTATACTTACTGGTTAAAGGTTAAGCCAATAGTACTACCTAGGCAAATCATATTAGGGATATTAAAATACTTCCTGGTTTCATTTAGTTGTACAGTCACCTGTATCAATATCTGCCTACCTACTTAGTCAAAAGACGCAAAAATACCTGACATGCTCTTCTAGCTTTATATATAGAGTTTAGTCAGATAATACATATTATTATTTACATATATACTATACATTAATAGCTCGTCAACCTTAAAGCTGCGTCCGCTGCACCAATGTTTTCGATGCTTTTAAACATGTAACATGTTATCCGTCAGTTTCGGCAATCAAATTTAATAGGGTATTGTTTTGATTGCCAACATATTTTTGACGTTTAAAAACCACGAAAACATGGCGCAGCGGACGCAGCTAAATATTGACATTTGATACTAACACGATACCAATTTCTTTGAATTTAGTGCGATCGTCTTTTCACTTGTGCCGCCTTGTAAAAAGCAATCGGGCTCGAATTTAGAACCCGATTAGGACGTTGCTGGCGACAAGGGCGGGACTTTCAATTCCTTTCACTGCCCGGAACTATCATCAGGACTTTACTTGGCAATCGTAGAATAAAACATGGAATTAACTTACCAAACCACTGTAGCTCGGTTCAATTTTCCCTCTTATGGGAGGGACCTGTAAAATGCATTATAGAATATGATATGATAAATGTGTCCGGCTTGTGATTCAATTACTTGATTACCTACTCTCGAACAAGCTTTAAACATATACAGGGTGGAATTTGAAATTCCACCCTGTATTATGTATGATAATAGTTATTTTATAAGTACAGTCGCGGAATGAAAAAGTTAAGATCTGTTTTTGCTTGCTCAGTATAATGTATCACTATCTGCTTTATCGACCACCGAGTATGACACATTCCGTCATAATGAATTTAATTTCACTACATGGCCCACGTATACGTACAGGCACTATGAGAATTCACCTCTTAGCATTTTGGAAACGCGATTTAAACATAAAAACAAAACGAATACCAAAAAATTGCAATGATGACATTGACAGGAACTGTTATTCACATTTTATAGTTTTAATCATTATAAGCGAAGAGGATTTAATCATTAGAGTAATCAAACTTGACACAACGTTATGGCAAGATCAAACTTATAAAAAGGTTTTAGTTCAACTATTAATAGTCAAGGAACATTCGTCTATAAGTAAAATTGAACTTTGTTGTCAAACAGTTAAACATAATTTTCAATACAACACTTGAACACTCTCGTCTGCAATGTAACACAGTTTAAAAAGGTAACATGTGCTTGCAACGCGTAAATGAATTTTCTCAAACTTGCATTGAAATGTTGACATGACTTACTTCAAATTAGGTCCGGAAATACTACGTATCCGGTGCGACTAGGATGATATGTAAAGGAATTTCATACAACCTTACACACCTAGGCCTGCAAAGCAACCGTCTTTTGTTTATAAACGTCAAATTGTAACAGATTGAATGCCAAGAGCATTCAATCACCAAAAAAAAAAGATTAGGACTAATGTTAATGTCACCGGGTAAAACGTTGCTTCAAACAGGTTAAAAAAAAGTTTGGCGCGTAAATTGAAAAAAGTTTTCTTTTCTTGTTGGCCGGATTTGTCAATATTTAGTTCGTAATTATTTTGAAACTTTCTAATAAAAGCCATCGATTTCGAAATGAGTTCGGACGAAAATGATATGGAATTGAACTGTACGCGTCCGGAATTGCGAGCAGAAGTAGCCATGAATAATTTACTGCCCCCGAAATCAAAAGTTAGGTACATAACGGCGAATGAAAATTTCATAAAAATGTAAGTGTTTTCTTTGTTGTATTGCCTCGTCTATATAGTTAGATATAAGTTCATGTAACTATAAAGTAATACTTAATTTAGGGAATAAGCGGAATATTTGTTAGTAAGAAATGTGGGACACAATTATAGGTTATGATGTGACAGCACTGACAGCTATCAGAAACGTATTATTTAGTTGTACGAATAAAACAAATAGACTACTTTTTATTTCATTGCAAGTTTGAGAAAAGCACTATACAAATCGCGGCGAGAAACGGGGTTGCCGGCCGCGTATCCCTATCGTATCTATATCTACTTGGCCTGCAACGCTGCAACCCTTCGTTTCCCGGTCTCTATAGTAATGTACTATTATTTGAAAACTGGTCAACCTTTACCATTCCGCGACTGGACAATTAAAGTTTATGTTATGAAATATGCAGGTAGGTACTTATATTTAGTTCATTTCAATACACCTACACAAAAAGTTCACAATAATTCGACAATGCCCCCTTACTGAATTATAAATTCCTATTTGACCAAGAATGCCTGCAGATGCGAAATTGCGATAATTTCCGAAAAGTGATGTAGGTAATAAAAAAAGCGGTGCGGCCGGATCAAGCCGCCAAATCAAAAAAGTCATAAATTACGCACTCACGCAAAATATCGACATTTATAAGTTATTCGGTTATAAATACGTGGTGCGGTTCTTCGCTGTCAGTCGGTTTTGTATTGAACTTTATTTAGAACATTGAATCAATTCTCCATCGTGGTGTTTTCAAATGTATTTCACTTTCGAGATGTGACTGTAAGTAAGTATTGCAGTCTGCAAAAGAACCACATCAAAAATGAGTTTTAATTTTGAGAACCAACATAGTGTAACCTGTGTTTTTACCAACCTGTTGCAGAGTAAAGAGACAAAAATACGTTCATTTATAAACGCCTGACAACAATTTGTACATGATAGGTATTTTAAGGTTGAAAGAAATAAAGATAACAGCGATGTAGGTAATAAAATAACCGTGGCGGCCGCATCAAACCCGCGTAAGTCAAAGAGCCCATAAATTGCACTTGCTCGCGCGCAGGAAAAACGCGCAGCGCAGAATATTGGCATTTATAAGTTACTCTACTATAATACTCGGTGGTCCTCGGTGTATTATGTCTAAAAGCTTCTTCTTTCTTGCTCGTTGATGGTGAGGTTCTTTTTAAGTACTTTTTTATTTTATTACAATAAATAAATATTACGGGACAATCCTAGGCCCACGCCACAATAATTATATTAACCTTATTATTATGTCAAAATTATTGTACAGTCCTTTGTTTTGCCGATCAAAATAATAAATATGTAAGCAAGAGCTAAAATAACGATAAGTACGATATTGGATTCGAACAACTGTTCGAATCCAATATCGTTTGCTAGTTAGCAACAGTAGTTTTTAAAAACTAAGTGACAATAATAAATGGCGTAGGGTTGTGACGGCCCCATCGCCCACCAGATTTCTGGTGCAATCAGTCAACGTAAGGCAGCTTGTGGCGGGCTGTTAGGAAGTAGCGACCCTACGTACCTGAGTGGTTGTCATGTGGTCAGGCTGAGCCGATCGGGTGGATGGTTGGACAGGCCCCCCCACCTCTAGCTTGCCTTAACTGGCTGTCCAGAGTGGAGTCGCAAGAGCTGTTGCTCGAGGGTGGATGTGGACACCTAAGTGGCGAGTTGGCTATATGTTTAAAGTCCAGTGCCACCTCTCCCCCCCCCCCCCCCCCCAGCCTCTCTGACTGGTGTTGCCCTTAGGCCATTTTTTAGTATCGCTATTAATAGGAGCTAATCTAGCAAGTGGCGTAGAGATAAAAAATGAGACAGTTTATTAGGCAGGCGTCCGATGTTTCACCCAATAGCCCAGCCGCTAGTCCATCATTTTCACCCAATAACCCGTTTTCTTTCCATCAACCAGCAATAGTCCCTATACACCAGCGGGTGCTGTCTCTGTGTGCGTCCCATGATACGGGCAGGGACAGCATCCGCTAGGTGTACTCCTTGCATTTCATTAAATTGTCAAAAGGGCCTCTACGTGTTGGCTCAGTTGGTACTTTGTAGGTACCTAGCCCCACGCACGCCTCCCAAAGGTCCGGGACATCATTGTCCCGTGAGCGGGAAAGACATACTAATAAATATTCGGGGGCAATCTATCTATACACACATCGACCTATTCCCAAACTAAGCAAAAAGCTTGTACTACTTACGGGCACTAGACGACGATATACATACTTATATAGATAAAATAAAATGCTTAAATACATCGAAGAGGTACGTTGGTGTAGGTACGACGACTCATCACACAAATAAATACCCTTCCCGTGTGATGTTCGCCAAGTTATATATCTAAGTAGTTTAATCTGTACACACATTTCAAGAATTCACCTTTACGTCTAGGTAGGTATATTCACATTATTTTTTCCCGAATGCGCATAAAAAGAAACAGCAATACAAGTAAACCCGGTTATCGGAGTAGTTCGCCAATAAATCGAGATGCATAGCGGCGGCGGGTCGTAAAAGTGACCCCGGCCCATTCCAGGGGTCAGGCCACCGCACTCAGGGATATTCCTATTCAATAATTTATACAATTGATAAATAATAAATGGAGAATGACCGCAGGCGGATCTGTTTTATTTTTATATTCTTTGAGTCTGCAATATTGAGTTCCATTGCAGTCGAGGAATGGTTTTATTATGCGGGAAAAGTAAATTTTGTTTTCATATGACGAGGAAACATTGGAAAAATGCGTACTTATTTAAGTTTTTGTTTGAAAATTTTTTTGGCATTATTCTTCGTAAAATATCGCATGATCATGAAAGAAAAATAAACAATACATTAAAAATATACAAAAAACGAGCCTAAAAATGGCTGCTCATTTTTATTTTGGCCATAACGCATAAACACGGCATTAACTCTTCAAAACTAATGAGCATTCGACGCAAAAATCGAACTTGAACGATACCCGATTCAATAATGGATCAATTAAGCCGACTCATACCGAATTCGAGAATTCGAAATGAAATAAATGAACACCTAACGCCTCAGCTCTGCAATTTTTTCGCACGGAATCGCGCGAACAATCGTCCCTTGTATAATAATATCGGATAATACAACTTTTTGTCCGATCCGTTTTCTATATGATTGCACATTTTACTAAACAACGCGTCGACACTGCCTTCCAATGGCATTCCTTTTATCGGCTCTGCTTTTTAATTTCGTCTCATGCATTGCATTCTCTATTTAATGTCAAATCGGACAAAACACATTTTCCTTTACGCTTCTGCTGATATATCTCTGTCGGGGTTGCATCCCAATGAGGACCTTGGTAGCTTTTAGTTAAGGGATTTTATTGCCTATCCGGTGTTATATTAGCGAATAGGTTGTAAGGTCATAAATGAAATACTCAAAAAGGCGTTCTATCTCATATAAGGCGGAATCAGTTCTTCATAATGACGATGCAGCATTGTTACGGATGCCTTGCGTTGCGTGAGCGGTGTTATCAGAAAATACCTTTTAGGAAAAAGGCACTTTTCGATTTCCATTACGTTTTGTTGTACACTTGATCTGATCATTGTTGGAGTCTTTTTCATGGCGTGAGGTATTTCTTTTATCAAGATGATAATATGTGCAACTTGTGCGTACGCTTTATAGCTTTCGGTGCGATGTATTCTGCGTTTGTTTGAAATGGAATAGCATTATATATTGCCCCCAGTTTTATTTCTGCTTGTGAGATTGATTTGCAGTACCGAGACCTGGGTAACGTTCGCTAGTATAATATTATCTAGCTCGAAACATAATATGTCTAAATATACAGCAGCGGATATTCTACTTAGTTGTGATGATGAGTAAATAAATATGTTTTTAATAAGTACTTAATTTTAAAGCCCTAAAATTGGTTGTTTTGTATGCTAACCTATAGTTGATATTTCTAAGACATAAAAACTAAAAGACTTGGCGGGAATTAAGAGGCATTACCCTTTTAAAACTTGCGACTTAAGGCGGCGACGGACGAATCCCCAGTGAGCCGTGAGCCTCGGCACTTCACTTCGCGGCTCCAGTTTACGACCTCCTTAATGACACTCTTGCCTGTTTTAATGACAGTTAATGACATCGAATGGCTCTCGCTTGACTATGAGTTTTGGAAGACATGCTTGTTTTCAAGATTTGATGATTTTAAAGTAGTTAGGTTTGTGACAGTGTTAATGTAGGCGAGGTTGTAAATAATTATATGTCTGTTGCAAACTTGTAACGAAAGAAAAACGAAAAATATGTAGGCACTATTCGGTGTTGAACTAAAACAAAAAACTTTATCATTAAGAAAATACTTCGATCTTAATAAAAATAACAATGAGTGCAGCAGTGTATTTAATAATTATTTGAGAATTTTATACATTAACGATGAAGAGGCATACTATGAGATATGACATTGTTACAATAATGTGTTTTTAGGGTTCCGTAGCCAAATGGCAAAAAACGGAACCCTTATAGATTCGTCATGTCCGTCTGTCTGTCTGTCCGTCCGTAAGTCACAGCCATTTTTTTCCGAAACCATAAGAGCTATAATGTTGAAACTTGGTATGTAGATGTATTTTGTGAACCGCATTAAGATTTTTACACAAAAATCAAAAAAAAACATTAAGTTTTAGGGGTCCCCATACACAAAACTGAAACTCAATTTTTTTTTTTCATCAAACCTATAAGTGTGGGGTATCATTGGATAGGTCTTCAAAAATGATATTAAGGTTGCTAAGATCATTTTTTTTCTAAACTGAATAGTTTGCGCGAGAGACACTTCCAAAGTGGTAAAATGTGTCCCCCCCCCCCTGTAACTTCTAAAATAAGAGAATGATAAAACTCAAAAAAATATATGATGTACATTACCATGCAAACTTCCACCGAAAATTGGTTTGAACGAGATCTTTTTTTTAATACGTCGTAAATCGTAAACTGCAATTTATTTAACGGAACCCTTCATGTGCGAGTCCGACTCGCACTTGGCCGCTTTTTTTTACTTCTATCACAGAAAATGTTATTTTTTTTAAATTTTCCCATATTTCTTTGGAGATGAACTCCACTATATGCATGGATGGAATATTTTTCAACTAATTCATGAAATAACTTGGCGCCTTTTTTTCCCATGGCTTGCCTCTATTAGGCTAAAGTCGCTGAACGGGGCAGCTCGTAAAACCAAATTGTGTTCTCCGACTACCCTCAAGAGGACGGTGTTAATTATTGTAATACTAGGCCATTACTAGTCTTATTACTAATGGAAAAACGGTTTCTAGGAGTGAGACTGATTAGTTCTTCGTGTGGGCATCTACTTCTGCTTTGACCTACCTAATTCGTGTTTATTCCTAGTTGACACTAGATCTCTGTGTACAGATATTAATGAAGTCGCTCAGCATAAATAGTTTATAATTATGATTAATATTGTACAGTCACTGGCATAAATATCTGACACGCTCTTACGGCTCTAGGAATAGAGTTGTCATCAGATATTTTTGCGGCCTTTGTTCCATCATATGTATATTTATGCCGGTGACTGTACACACGACCTGTAACTATGTTATCAATAATATATTTCATTTCATTTCCTTTTCATTTGATACACAGATTTACATGTTGTGTGTTTAGGCTCCTTTACATTTCTATGTTTTACTTAAGCAGAGGGCGTAGACGTTTACCCCATTATTCATATAAATTAACAAACCTCTGTTAACTAAAATATGGTTTATGATTGTATCCCTTTCTCACAAACACAAACGAATGTAAAAGTGATAAAGACAAACAAATTCATCGGCAACGTAGCTAAAATAGTTTTGACGAACATGAATAAGTCCGTTAGAACGAGAGGTGTACTTACACTACCATACAATCTGTAAATACTATCTTGTAGTCTGCTACAAGATAGTATTTATAGATGTATGCCCTGCTGCCCGGGCAGCCCAAAGCTTTGCATTTTTATCTACATTTTGTTATTAAATTACTAATAAATATAACTGGTAAAAATATCACCTTGACATATAACATGCTACTTATATCATATTCAAAATCATTTGTATTTGCGGTATATTATAAACTTTGAGAATATCGATACGATCTGTTTTGCGTATGGAACTATGCCTAGCCTTTATCAATTACAGTTCCAATGGAATCATTCGCAATCACTATTATTTCATACAATTCCACCTTCAAGGTTTCCAATAATTATTGGTCAATGTTTCCCTTAACCCATTCGCATGAATCACTCGGTAACCGCGGAATCCGATGGATAGCCTTTGCATGCGGCACCCAGAGCTAATATATTAAATTAATCATGCGTAGGTGATTACCATCAGTATTTAGCATCGAATGTATATGTGTAGTCGAAGTCAATAATTATGCGAGGCGACTCTATTGGAAGACTCGTTAAGGCGTGGACTGATATTCGGAAATATTGAACAATTCGTAGGTTCCTTTATTTTATTGAACGAGCGAGCGAAGCGAACGAATATCTCCATTTCAGCTGGGGCGAAAATTATTTCGTATGTCCGGCTGTTCTTTTCTAAAGGGTGGCATTTCTCAACCGATTCTCGTCTAATTTTGTGAGCAGGTTCAATAATTGAATTTTCTTTTTTCGATTCAGTATTTTTTAGGGTTCCGTACTCAAAGAGTAAAACGGGACCCTATTACTAAGACTCCGCTGTCCATCCGTCCGTCCGTCCGTCCATCTGTCTGTCACCAGGCTGTATCTCACTGATACCGTGATAGTTCCAGCTGAAACTTTCACAGACGATGTATTTCTATTGCCGCTATAACAACAAGTAGGTACTAAAACACAGAATAAAATAGTTTTTTATAGATAATGCCCTTCGTGCGCGAGTCCGACTCGCACTTGGCCGGTTTTTTAAATACAGGCTTGCGATAATACAGCTCACAGAGCCACTAGTTGTACTCTCACCATATTTTATTACTCTTCTTGTAATTTGTTTAAAAAACTCCTATCGAGAGGAATTATAATATTTAGATTACCGAAGTTTTGCTTGTAAGAATAATTTCTAGTAAGTATTTAAACATTTCAAATCGGTGCGGTTAAATCTAAGAAGTTGGTCATCATTATCATATCTGCCGAAACACGTCAGTGACATAGGTTTCCCCAAAGAGTGCCACAATGACTGGCCCTGCGCCATCCGCATCCAGCGGGCTCCCGCGACCTTTACCAGGTCATCAGTCCACCTTGTGGGGGGCCAACCCACTAATAAATAGGTACCCACTTAGTGGTAAAATTATAAATCCGACATTGAACATGCGCAAACATGTGTCAAATAAAATCACACACCGTCTACCGCCTGTCACCGTTTTAACTTGATTTATCGCTCTATACATACAATTTTGTTAATGAGTCGACTATTACGAGAACATGAATTTATTATTCACAGCGCAGCTGGTACAAATCAACACTTCATGTAATTAATCACTCGTATCAGGAGTCGTCAACCCAACACAATTAATATCGCACTCTATTCGCTCGTCTTCCTGTTCATTTCCTTTATGTAAATAAATGTTTGCCACCCCTGCTGCCCTCTGATCCTGAGGGAAAACTGATTAAGATTTTTTTCAAGAACGTGTGTATTTTGTTTCATTTGACATATCGTAATAGACAATTTTTCTGAATATAAATTACGGGGGGTGATGGTATAAGGAGGCTGATTTTAAAGATCTTCTAATAAATCAGAAAAAGGTTTTTATAATAAATGTTATAAACAAAAAAGCAAGGAAAATGTATGAACTAAAAACCTCAGTAGCTAAAAACATCAATATTGCTAATAATCATATTAACTAAAATTAAAAATTTACATATTTTTTTTATTTTCGAGAGCGAATAAAATTTCTGCCAATGGACCCAAAAAAACCTAGGCTATTCACGCTGCTAATTTCATGATATACATCTATACCTATGTATATATATATACATAGGTATAGATGTTCCTTCTGAACCTCGCAGCGCACACTGGAACCCTATTATCAGCGACATCGATACTTTGGTACCTAAATGAGTATTCAGAGGCCTAATTTCCCAGGTATATATGTAAGCAGATTTTTCATACTAAAACAAAGTTATTTGCCATTAAGCAAAGTGCCGTCATAACTTAAAGCCAAGTTGAGTTAAACGGAGCGGCAAGTCGAGCCGTTCCAGTTATTCCCGGTTTTAATCAAACTCCTAACGGCCCTATTTGCATATGGAAAACTTATTCCGTCACATTTAACTTCACTTTTAACTTATGGTGCACTTTATTTGCAGCGTTTTGGGCATGATAAGAACTAAGCAATAGGTAGGTGCTAAGCAAAACAACCAAACCATTTCAGTTTTTTAAGTATTTTTTTACTTTTTATTTATTGTTCAAATTCGTTCCCGCGTATGGTTTATTTTATTTCGAGCGAAAAACAGACTGTAAGTGGTTCTGCAAAAATGTTAATATTAAGAAAGTTAGCGTACGTGTGTTCAACACATGCCTACTTAAAAAACAATCCTGAAATAAATCAAATAAAATCGATCTAATAAACTCAATAAACGGCAACACTGATTTATTACAAACGGGGAAAAAAACAGAGTTCTTGACAAATAAGTCCAATAAAACACGCGTATTGGCTTAGGAAAGTCACTTTATCACACGGGCCCGTAGTACCCTGCGGGGAGTGAGCGCGAGTGAAAAGAACTTAGCTTAGCACTACCGTGCACAGAGTCTGTTTGATACGCGTCGCGTGTGTATTTTTTTCTTTTATATATGCCAAAGAAGTTTATGCGTCACATTATACGACTTTTCATGTGTTAAACAATGAAATTGTAATTGCTAAAATTAACGACGATAATATATCGTCTATTAAGTTTATAAATTGTTAATAACAGATTTGCACAACAGATTCAGATTCACATTAATTTATTTCATAATAAGATTACATTGTAAATTAAATAAGTAGGTAGGTATTTACATGAAGTCATTATTATGATCTTCAAAAACCAAATAGATAATGTAACTATTTTATATTCAAAAATGTTATATTCTTAATATTTAAAAAATTATACATGACATTTTTGACAATTATAAAGATTTATGCAGGTGAGTTATTGCTAATAGTAATTAATTATTATTTAGCAGTAAATCGCTAATACCTCTATGTTGGAAAATTAATTTGACGGCATATGTAAAACAAATTAAGATATAATAATAAATCAAACGCCCAAATTGCAAACTGCAGTAACCCTGAATTTCAAGAAATGCCCTAAAACAAAAGGCAGCGTCTCACTTTCTCCCGGTAGGGGCGCCCCTCGATAAATAATTTGGCCATATTAGCATATGTCGATTTATCTCGCTCCGAATTATTATTTATGGCTGCCAACCCTGCGGTACATATGTTAACTAAATCCCTAAGGATTGCCATAGAGTATAGATAAGATTTGATTCGGATGAACTGGGAGTTCGTGCAGGTTAATATTTTTGCAAGGTTCTATTAAAATTATTTTTTTGGATTTTACATTAAAAATTTGGGATATTAAGGCAACATAAATAAAAATGTTGTGACTGCTACTTAATTAACAATAACTTATAGTTTTCTATCATTGTCGTTTGATAATAGGCACTGATTTCTACATCTATCAATCAGCCCTTATGCTACTATGAAAACTCTATGCTCTATTGATCTCTAACCTGTCAAATCTTCGTCTCCTAAATTGAACATTACAAGAGCGGATACAGTAGTATTTACTCATTACTGCTTTTTATGAACAATTAAAAAAAAACTTATTTGTATAGGAATTTTGACCGGTGTTGGGTAACAAAAACAATTCACAGTAAAAAATAACTAATATTTTTTTTTACCTTTAGTATTATCTGTTTTTTTTTTCTTTTTTTAGCTTAGTATGTTTATTTTATTTTTAAAGTAAATTATGTATCTTCTAACATAATTATTAGTTACCGCTGAATAGGTACCTAATTGACGACTGACTTTTATTGTTTTTCTTTGCAGTTGATATTTGTTTAGTATTGTTATTAAGTTGTACTTATTACTTACTAATTATGAGTGTATTAAAGCATTGTAAATGTTCGACGTGTCATTCCCAGCGCCCGCGCGCCCGTGTGGTCGCGCCCTTTGATTATTGAAGTCTGACATCTTAACCAAGTAAACCAACGCATCGGATTTGCATTATCCAATCTGTTTACATGAATACTGTTAGCGAACTTCGAGGCTATTTATACTACGAAGGATGTTACACGCTGGGTGTAATGAATAGTATTCGCTACTGTTTATTGGCTTGGGGATTTAAAATTATAGAAATGTTTCAGATAACAAAAAAAAAAAAAAATATTCAGCTACGTAGATATATCAAGCATAATAAACATAATAAATGGTTACGTAAATAATAGGCAGAACATAGTTAACATATTTTATCTACATCCATATCATAAATCCTCCATAGGTATAATGCTTTCGGAAATCGTATATAATGACCACCATCATTGCAATCAGTAATGTAACATCAGCGTTTTATCTGTGCCAGTGTTATAATAACGTAAGAAATTTAATTACAACATCGATATCGATACTGTTATTGAATTATAGTTGGTCATGATTTGAAATCTAGTCGGCCATGGCGGTGCAATGGCGGTTATTCTGATGTTTCCCGAACACATAATTGAAGATTTATAATATGTGTGTAGATAAATTAGTGTATGCAACTCTACATAATTAGGCCTATAACGAGTGTTTCGTGTGATCCTATTATGAGTCTTGCTAGCGCTCGTTTCATAAAACCACATTCGTGTTTTGAATCCTCTCATTATGCATAAACTATTATTAATTTTGAAAAACTGCAGGTTAGCACGAAAATAAATTTACCAGTATTTAATGACACTCTCATTTAAAATCATGATGAAATGATACTACAAATATCTAACCTTTACAACATAAATTAGTCATAATATGCAACACATAAAACGCTTGTCATCATCCGACATCAAGTAAAAAAACTTTTAAGAAGCCATTTTAAACCATCATCTTGGAACCCAACCAAACAATTAAAGGCCCACACCGAACCGAATCCGACTAGCGGCTAATTCTAATAAATATTCATGCCTAGCTCATCGTTCGTGTCATTGTGATTATTTGATTAAGTGGCCCCTCTGATGAATGGTCGCGATTGTGAGTTGAGAGTTGACACGACACGATGTCAAGAGACGCTACCGTCTAAAGTATTTTTTTGCTAGTGTAGAATTCTATGACGGCAATTTGTCATACGTTACAGTTTCTGGCGAAGGGTTCTACAATGGAATTGTAGTTTCGTCTCGCCTTAGCGACATGCAAAGTAAGGAAATGTTTCGTCGGCAGATATACAATTTTTTTTTTTGAAAATTGATTTATACTTGTATTATATATGTATTCAGTGCTGGTGCCTCTGAGTCAGATCTTATATGTTACGCAGATGACACTGCTGCCCTCTTCTACGGTAAGACCTGGTCGGATGCTATGGAAAAAGCTGAAGCAGGCATGAATAAAATCAAGCACTGGCTCGATAACAATCTTCTCTCCCTCAACCTACAGAAAACAAAATACATTTGTTTCCATAAAACAAAGGCTTCTGCACCGGATATAGCCACAAAACTAGGTATCAATTGTAATGCAAACCCATCGGACTTATGGACTCCGATTGATCGTACAGAGTCTATACGATATTTAGGAGTCGAAATCGATCAAAACTTCTCTTTTAAACCGCACATTATTTCCCTATCACATCGCGTAAGGAAACTTATCTTTGTTATGCGCCTGCTCCGCAACTCTGCTGACAGCCGGGTCCTTCAGCTAGTCTACAACGCACTGTGCAAGTCTATATTGGAATACTGCATTTCGGTTTGGGGTGGAGCTGGCATCACGACGTTGCTGGCATTAGAAAGAGCACAAAGATCGGTTCTAAAAACAATGACACGGAAACCCTTTCAATATCCAACCGCTCAACTTCTGTCTGAAACCCAGACACTTTCTGTTCGCCAGTTATTTATTTACAGAATAGCTGTAAAAATGCACCGCTACACTTTACAATCCTCAAACCTGGCAGCTCTGCAAAGCAAGAGAATTTTCCGTATTCCGCAAGGCAGGCCAAAAACTTCCTTTGCCCGACGCTTCCCTCAAAATTCGCACCAATTCATATACAACCGAATAGCAAAAGCTCTGGATGTTAAAGTATTGAGTCTTCGAGAATTACAGACTAAAGTAAAGAAATGGCTACTCACGCTCTCTTACAAGGCCACAGAAAATATTTTAATACCCTTGCGTTAACTGGTAATATCACCATTTGCCGCACACATTCACACGTTTACGCACTCACGCACGCTCGCACGCACATATTCACACACATACACACACACGCATGCGCCCACACGCACGCGCCCACACGCAAGTGCCCACACACACACACAAACACTCACACACAGGTACACCTAAACACTCGCTCAAACATACACACACAGTCACACATAGATAGATAGATATGTGCAGTTAAAAGTATATCTTATCTTTTTATTTTCCATATTTTTTGTTTAGAGGTAAATATTTAATTCTTTATAAATGTTATCTGTACACGCATCTTCATATTGTATAAAATCCCTAACTGTTTTCTTTCGGTCCTCACGACACAGGCTAAACCTAGTGTGAGGGCCACTGATAATGTATTTATTGTTTTGCTGTTTTGGTAAATAAATAATTTTGTATTTGTATTTTTGTATTATTTTATTTATGTTATGTTTATTTAATTAGTTTTAGTTATATTGAAAGCAACGTAGTGATTGATGATTAATAAGAAATTGAATACTAAAATAACGTCAACGCCAAGAAAAATGCTAAACAAGCACAAAAATTACGAAAACTCATTTACACTTTCAATAGGGTACAATACCCGTTGTTTGCTTTAATTAACCCCATCAGGTTATTAATAAAGGCGATGTCGGCGTCGTGTCGCCGCCGTGTCGCGCTAATCGCCCGATCCGTCATGCGCGCCCATAACGGGAGCTAAACGTTGCCAAATTGGTTATGGTAATTAATTCAATTGTTTTTATGATTAATTATACTTTTCTCAAACATGCAATGAAATATTCTCTTTACGTTCCTTATAATAGACTCGGAAGTATCCTTTTTCGGGCGCAGCATCTCGAGGCGGCCTGAAATGGGATTTCATACAACTTTTCAGGCCTAGGCCTGCAAAGTAACTTTTTAATTTTCATTCCACTATTTGTGGCACAGCATCACGGCATTCAGCCATGAAAATTTGTTTGATTTGAGGATTTTTCATTGCATGTTTGAAAAAAGCACTATACTTACATGCCTCGGAGTGAGAACGGATTCCCGGCCTCGTATCTCTATGCCTACTTGGCCGGAATTCCATGTTTTCCCGGCCTCTGATGTGGTGTACTATAACTAAAAGCTTTATATGCCTCATTTTAAAATGAATTTTCAGATATAAGGTACCTACTTATTGCTAATTTAATCATGTACGCGTACCCTGGCCAATTTATGATGAGGTTATCTTTGGCCTAGCTTGGATAGGTCCTTCTTAAATAGGAGACTGTAAAATTTCCCGTTATCACATTATAAGTTGATTCAATCAACTAATTATACCAACATTTAGGTATAAAAATCAACATCACACTTCACAAAAAAAACAAAGTGACGAAGCAAAATAAAATTGATCCGTTTAAATAGATCTCTCTCTGCTAACCTACGCCTAATTAAGCCAAATCTCATTTACCCCTCAAACCCTCAACAGAAACACGAACAAGTGACCAAATCCCAGTTTTAATACCATGACGTGGTCACCCGATCGGACTCAGTCTCTAATCCCGGCCTAATAGCACGGGCACTTCATTTCATGGCGAAATGTTCAAATTTGGACAAAAGTATAGCTTAAAACAGCTACCTAAAGTTCAAATTAGTTCACCAAAAAGTGTAACTGCATTGGGGCTGAGAGCAGAGAAGAAGGTGTTTTATTTTCAGATTGTTAAGGCGGGAAACAGCTTGGTTACAGGTTTAGAAAATATATTAAGGGTGTCCAGGCTTGTGCTTGTGAAAGCATTTCTATGTAAGATTATGATATTAGGAAATGCGTAGTGGCTGGACATTAGTTATTGTGATGTTTATTGGGTTTTTACTGTTTTTTGTGAAAAAACTAATGCATTTTTTGTAATGTTACCGTTAAGAAGAGAATGGTAAGATTGGTCAGTAAATAAATGTCATATACAATTTGCAAGTTTCTATTATTATAAGGGCTCTCCAAAATTTGTTATATTGTATAGGGTGTTTAATACAATAGAATAGGAATGCTTAAATTTAGAACGCAATTAGAATGAACAGTATATTGAAAATTATAATAAAAAGATTTGATACTTGATAGTTTTGACAAAATATTTTTTTAACCGTCTAAGAGTAGGTACCTACTTTGTAAAGCTATCACAAGAATCCTGGACAACTAATTGTCAATTTCAGAAATTTATTTGTTTTTTCATACAATGGATAGTACGAATATAAGGTTATGATTTTATGACGTCATAATGTTATGTCAATTAGTATGGAGCCGTTTTGGCAGTGTCGCCAACGAGGTCCATCTTTAGTTACCATAATTGTCTTATAGGAAAGTTAGATCCTCTCGAATAACTGGTTCAAATGGCATCGGGAATAAAAATTGCAATCTACTGTAGAGGTGAACTAGAATGCAAAATAAAAAAACCGGCTAAGTGCGAGTCGGACTCGCGCACGAAGGGTTCCGTACCATTATCTATAAAAACGGAAAAAAATCACGTTTGTTTTATGGGAGCCCCCTTAAATATTTATTTTATCCTGTTTTTTAGTACCTACCTATTTGTTGTTATAGCGGCAACAGAAATACATCATCTGTGAAAATGTCAACTGTCTAACTATCACGGTTCATGAGATACAGCCTGGTGACAAACGGACAGACAGACAGACAGACAGACAGACAGACGGACAGCGGAGTCTTAGTAATAGGCTCCCGTTTTACCCTTTGGGTATACGGCACCCTAAAAACGCGTTATTCATATCTTATTTAGGCATTAAATTAAATAGTATGTACGTACATTAGACGTACAAATACAGATAGATTAGTTCGTTTCCTGTAGATATATCCAGTAAGATGCCTAAATCGGGGTATTGCCCAAATGGATACATACATCGACAAGATACCTGTCCGCTGTTAAATTCGATGCCTATCCGCTATCAGCTTAATTAACCATACTTACCTTAGTATGAATTTTTGTATAAGGACTGTTTGTGTTGCATATTTATAAATAGTAAAGCCTATTCTACGTCAACATTACATAAAAAAATATTGAAGTAAAACCTTTTTTGTCTTACTCGGACAGCAGAAAAAGCTAGTTACCTAAGGTACAGTGATCAACAAAAACACTTAATAAATGCAATCAGAAAAGTCTAATTAAAAGTCCGACACCTTTTAAACAAGCGGCGAAAAACTCGCATTTTCTTATTAAGAGCAAATAAATTACTCGCCCCTACTAATTGGGGAGCTTGAGAATAACTGGAAAAAAACGGCCAAGTGTGTGTCGCCTCGTGGAAAATGAGTTCCGTTTATTTGTTTTTTTTACAAAATATGACGTTAGGTTTTATTAATATTACCTAGTTAAAATTGAATACGTTATAAAACCATTTAAAAATATTGTATACTTATCTATTTATACATCATTTTCAAAAACGCGCAATTTACTAAATGTGAAATAAGAAACTTTTGTTTTTTGTCGACTACATTAATGAGGTACAATCGTTTAATTTTAATCGCGACTATAATACATATATATAAATGCCTACTTAACGTATAATTTGTCATCGTTCGTGGGTAACACCAACACAACACATAACATAGTTCTTAAGGTTTTCTGTACTAACTACCATGTGTCAAAATGGTCTGAAATAAAGGTTTTCTTTTTTTATAACAAAACATTAGTAGCAGGTACTCTCGAATTAATAAAATAAAATAAAAAAGAACTTCACAAATACTTAATTTAGTTTCACAGGAACATTATTCTGTAAAGGATGCCGTTTTTACACATAGCACTAAAAGACTTGTCGTAATCTAGAGGTCCCGAAACCCTAAAAAGAGAATTTATGCTAAACACCCGCGAGCAAATTAAAAGCGCTGACGAATAAATTAATGCAATGCCGTCTGTTTTAATAATGATCCAGATAGTAAGAAATGTGTGGATATGCTTTTTCCCTGTGCAGTTCTGATTTTTTTCACGACTGCCCAACGAAAAGGAGTGTAATGGTAAGGAGTGTGCTATGCGCCGTAAAAAGGAATTTACGCCAAAAATAGTCGCGTTTGTAATAGCGCATCGTAAATAATGATCTCTTTTCTTTGAGAACGCCAGACATGATTGCTGATTTTCCTTGTTGTGTGGAACACAAAAAACAGGACGAAGAAAGATTAAATTCATTATATGTGATTATCTGATTATCTACCCTACCATATTGGTTAACAATATTTTATAAGAATTTTATTCAATTATAGTAATTTAAATGTATTTTTTGTTATAAACCTTAAGTTGCGTGAGTATTGTCTTTGTTTATAATATTATAATAATAAAGGCCTCTCTCTCTCATGGATTTAATTTCCACTCTAAATCGTTGTTATTTTTAATTATTTTTTAGCATTGTGTAGAGTAGGTTTAACGATTTGTCGGCATAAATTATTTGATTGGTATTATTGTGGCAACACTGCCGCCCGAACGTGATTGGCCAGTACAGAAACCACCAATCTTCACGTTTGGGTACGACCGATCAATCCGATCCGATTTAGCGGTTGGGTCATGAAGGGAAGCTTCGGTTGAACGGTCATTCTAGAACTGCATGTACATAGAACCGTGAGATTGTTATTGTGATACCAATTGTGAAATAAGTGTAAGTATATCTAATTGTTGCTGGAAATAAAGTATTGATTATATAACTACGAAGTTTGGATTTATCTCAGATTTACGATACATATGGACATTTTTAACACTTTGTCCGTGTATATATTTTCGAGCTCGACTGTACAACACACCATACCGCATGAGTACCACATGGAACCATTTAAAGCAGATACCCATTTTTAGGGTTCCGTAGCCAAATGACAAAAAACGGAACCCTTATAGATTCGTCATGTCCGTCTGTCTGTCTGTCCGTCCGTATGTAACAGCCACTTTTTTCCGAAACTATAAGAGCTATACGTTTGAAATTTAGTAAGTAGATGTATTCTGTGAACCGCATTAAGATTTTCACACAAAAATCGAAAAAAAACATTAAGTTTTAGGGGTCCCCATACTCAGAACTGAAACTCAAAAAAATTTTTTCATCAAACCCATACGTGTGGGGTATTTATGGATAGGTGTTCAAAAATGATATTGAGGTTTCTAATATCATTCTTTTCTAAACTGAAGAAATTGCGCGAGAGACACTTCCAAAGTGGAAAATGTGTGTCCCCCCCCCCCTGTAACTTCTAAAATAAGAGAATGATAAAACTAAAAAAAATATATGATGCACATTACCATGTAAACTTCCACCGAAAATTGGTTTGAACGAGATCTAGTAAGTAGTTTTTTTAATACGTCATAAATCGTAAACCGCAATTTATTTCACGGAACCCTTCATGTGCGAGTCTGACTCGCACTTGGCCGCTTTTTTTAATTTTCATAGTTCAGGTCTATGCAATTGGGTATTTGACAACAGTGAAAATATATTGTTTTTTTCATTAGCAACAGATAATAAATATTACGAAAATACTCGGAAAGTATCAAGCTTTCATTTATGTTTGCTATTTCAAAATTTTTAAATTCATAAAAACTCATAATAAGGACGTTGTTTAATTGTGACGTCACAAGCAAGTAATCCCTACAAATTCCATACAAACGGAGCGTTTTTGACGTTTCATAAAAAGAAGCTGATTTGACTTCTTTCAAATACCCAATTACTAGATAGGATTCTAATCTCGTGTTTTGAGTTCTTAAATGTATATTTTTTTAAATATATAAACATAATTAACAATTTGTTAATCTATAGCACAGATTGTTAATCTTTTTAGGAAGTAGATTTCTAGTTTTAAGGAAAACGAGTAGGTAAAGATGATTTGTGAAAAAAAAGACAGCTTATACTAAATACGAGTAGGTCGCTGTCTTTTTTTCCACAAAGTACATTAATTACTATAGTTACGACAACGAGTTACAATTATTACAATACTTGTTCAAAAGAAAAAAAAAACTATTTCGGTATGAAAATCGCGACAACGATCGCTATTCCACGACATATTTTATTATAACCTCAGAGAGGTAAATAAATAAGTTAATTATACGCGACTAATGTCTCGTTTAGTAACAATAATGTGTGAGAATCGTGAAAGTTTAAATCAATATATTTTATTAGAAGTATTTAAACATGAGACGTGTCCACATTATGCCCAAAAATGCAGCGAGTGATCAGGGGTCAAACAGCGACGTAATCGAGGCTATAAATCTAACCGAGGACGCGGGAACCGAATATTTGACAAATTTGTAAATTGACACCTAGTATCATACTCTAGAACGAAGTTGATGCATGCGGTTATTATGAAGTAAATTGGACTATGTTACAATTTGTAGTCATATCATGACGATGAATACCGTAATAAGTATATTATTAAAATTAAGCTTCAGAAAGTTACGGGTGGGTAGAGGTATGTATCTATCATCATCATATCAGCCGAAAGACGTCCACTGCTGGACATAGGCCTCCCCCAAAGAGTGCCACAATAGTTGTTAGGTATCTATAGTAAATTAATTTTGATCGTCATTACTACAAATTGTATTACATGGAAATACTGTCAAATATCACAATGTAAGGAAGAGTTGGTATAGAATCTTATATTGAATATTAGAAGTTAAATACGGAAAAAAATGTAAACGTAATTTGGCGGGTTTCTCGCTCAACGCATCAGCATTGCAATTCAGCGAGAAAATGCCGCTAGCATCCGGTACAATGCTTCGAGGGCCTTTTTTTAGATTTAACTTTAAGATAATTTCATTTAGTTAATGAAATGATAGTTTATTTATTAACGATAAGCATTGTTGATACAGTGTTTTAAGCTAAAGTTATTTTTAAATACCTACTTATCTCTTGCGTATTACATATATTACGGCTAAAAAATAGCAGTGGATTAACTTTGGTACCCGCACTAGGCTAGGCGTGCCTGTATCAGGGTGACCAATAACAGGTGTGTCATAAAATATGATTAGGCCGGTTGACAGACTATGTAAACAAATTCACCTACGGTCACTTAATCTGCATTCCTGCAAAAAAACAGTGGAACAGTATATACAGAATTTGAGTTATGAAAATACTGAACAACTACTTAAACACATGGTGTAACACACACACGCACACACATAAACATACACACACGCACATTACACACATACACACATATACACACACACGCGCATACATACACACGCATACTCACACACACGCATCCATATATAAACTATATTACTACGGTTGTACAACATTATTTAAACCCCGATACGTTATTACAGTGTAAAATTATGTTAAGTTTTTAAATATACTACTTGTTTACTTCTCGACTCGTCACAGCGCTCGCTTAGGAGTCGTTGCTAGGCTATTGTTCACCAATCTTTCGTAAATGTACCCACATTTAACAAGTTTGTTACCATTTAAATAGATATGTTTTTATGGGTACTAATAGTTAAGGACAGTGAATCCTGATCCACCGTTATACAGTTCACACTAGTACGGGGATCAGTTGAAGCTTACTTAGTTACTTAGTTATACCTTCTTGTAATAATATTAAAATGTAAGCATAACTATGTACACGTATTACTTTAATAAACGTTGTTTGTTGTTGTTGTTGTTTGTTTATGTAAAATAATCTTATATATACTTTAGAAAATAAAGATAGGTATTTATGTTAATGTTCAACCGCAATTGCAATTTGCCATGCTTTTTACGCTTGCCGTATTCATAGGGCTAATGTAAATGCGCTGCTATCTGCACAAGCTTAATTGGTCGCAGATCGCTATCGCGGTTATCTATCGCGATAACGCAGATAAATATTTAAAACAAAAGACCAATTAGGTAGTCCAAAAAAAGACGCGTACGATAATTTATCTTCGACAAATTAAGAAAAACAAAGTTGTTGTTTTATGGAGACAGATCGGCCAGCATGTTGCTAAGAATGTTGCAGTCATAACTAATAACAAGTGTCTTATTAGCGTTAATATTATTTTTAGAGCCTTATATTAACTTCACCTGTAACGAATGATATGCATGCTTGTGTCAGTTGTGTAACAATGTCATCAAATATTATATCAAGTCGACTTTCACACACTTCCACTAGGTAATAGTGTTCATATAAGATTTAAAAATCGTCATGCGATTTCAAGGAAAATCATTGTGAAATGTAAAAAAAATAGTAGATACTGTTGTTATGTTTGTTGTTTTGCTGCATGTCTCTATCTGTCAACACAGCGAATCCTCAAGTGAATAAGAGGTCGGCAACGCGCTTGTGATTCTTCTGGAGTCACAAGTGTCCATAGGCTAAGGTACCTGCTTAACATCAGACAGCTTGTTTGCCACCGTCGTTATATAAAAAAAACACTAAATTATTAAAATTAGTACAATATATTCCTTTGATATCCTAGAATCTAGATAAACGAAGAAACGCAGACGAATTTGTCCGTTATAATTCTAATGTTAAGATCTGGAATGAGGTACCTACCTATAGATGTATCGATTTGAATAATTAGATTTGCAGGTATTTATGATATAGATGACAATTTGACAGTACAATAATTTGGCAGACTGTGTCATTAAGTTGATTTGAGCATGGAGGCAGAGTTGGCAGGGATTTACAAGAGAATGTCGCGATACCAGTGCTAAAAGTGAAATCCAAATATACGGTAGACAAAATCCAGAAGGAACCTTCAACTTACAACACGAAACTGCTTAGCTAGAGTTAAATTATTTTTTCACACCTCTCATTCAGAAAAGTAAGTTTTGGTCCCCGACGAGAGGGAGCAAAATGCTACTTTTCTGTTCAAGCTACTTTTTTAATTTATTCATTGGCTTGTAGCATTTACACAATGTGCCAATAGAATCTTGATAAAATAATCGATTGTAATTTCATCGTAATCGACAAACGTATATATATCATCATCATCATATCAGCCGAAAGACGTCCACTGCTGGACATAGGCCAGTAATTCAGTAATTCAGTAATTTATTGCTTTCATAGGTATACATAAGGTGGTATATCAAAATAAGATCAGCTATGAGCCCAAAGAGTGCCAAAATGACCGGTCCTGCGCCACCCGCATCCAGCGGACTCCCGCGACCTTTACCAGCTCATCAGTCCTACCCACGCCGCGCCTTCCGGTACGTGGTCGCCACTCGAGAACCTTTCCGCCCCAACGGCCATCGGTTCTACGTGCAATGTACGTATATATATATATATATGAGGATGTATATATTTTTTTTATTTTGTTTGTTTTTTGTTGTTTTGTTTGTTTTTGTTTTTTTTATTCGGTTTTTTGTATTTTTGTTCGTTTTTTTGTTTTTTGTTAGTTTTTTTTTGTTATTTTGTTTTTTTTGTTTCTTCTGTTACTTTTTTTTAGTTTTTTAGTTTTGCTTCATGTTTCAATTATTTTTTTGTTATTTTTTCTGTTTTTTTGTTGTTTTTGTCGCTTGTTTTTGTTTGATTTTTTTTGCCGTTTTTTTTTGTTTTTGGTTTTTTTTTCTGTTTTTTTGTTGGTTTTTTTTTTGTTTTTGTTATTATTTTTTCGGTTTTTGTTTTTTAGTTTCGTTTGTTTTTTTTTGTTTTTGTTGTTTTTTGTTTTTGTTGTTTGTTTTGTTTTGGTTTTTTTGCTGTTTTTTTTTCACTTTTTGCATTTTTGTTTATTTTTTTTAGTTTTTTTTTTATTTTATTCTTTATAATTTTTTTCCACTTTTTTTGTTATTTTTTTCCCTATTTTTTCTATTTTCTTTTTTTGTTTCGTTTGTTTTTTGTTTTTTATTTTTTTTTGTTTGTTTTTGGTTTTGTTTGTTTTAGTTTTTTTTTCTTGGTTTTTTTTGTTGTTTTTTCTTTTTTTGTTATTTTTTGTTGTTTTTTTTTTTTTTTTTTTTTGCAAGTGTTTTTATATCACCTCATAGTCGGTGTGAAAAGTTACATGTGTCACTCGGGAGCAAAATTATTTTCGTCTAGGGCGTTAACTCTTGAATCCCTCACTACGCTCAGGATCCTACGTTAGAATCCCTCGCTACGCTCAGGATTCTATTGTAGGATCCCTCGCTACGTTCAGGATTCAATACACCG
Source organism: Epinotia brunnichana (assembly GCA_963854355.1). Lineage (NCBI taxonomy): Eukaryota > Metazoa > Arthropoda > Insecta > Lepidoptera > Tortricidae > Epinotia > Epinotia brunnichana. Next base: position 17,943,786 of record OY977936.1, on the reverse strand, counting down.
CCCTCGCCGTAAATATACTATTTTGCTCCCTTGTGACACAAATAACTATTACAATGCACTTGCTCTGAATGTGCCCCTTTAACGTAGTTCGGAAAGTAGGTAATTCCCAACGAGTAGCGATGACCAAAAACACGACCGTTAGGGAGTGTTTTTGATTAACACGAGTTGGTAATTATAATTACCTATCCGCACGTGTATTATACAAAATTTTACACTGAATCAATTTTACAAGGCCAATATTCCCGCATACTGTGCGATAGTGAGATTTCGTGACAATTCAAATTTCAAAGTTCAAAGTATTTATTTGTCAAAACACAGGTCACCAAATATCACCTTTTATGCATATTTTTTTTATTTCCTCGCATGATGCATTGAAAAATGTTGTATGATACACGTGCGGATAGGTAATTCCCAACTCGTGTCGATCAAAAACACTCCCTGACGGTCGTGTTTTTGGTCATCGTCACTCGTTGGGAATTACCTTCTTTCCGCACTTATATCATAAATAACTATTACAGAGCACTTGCTCTGAATGTGCCCCTTTATATGGTTCAACATTTCCACGGGAAGTGGCCCAAGCTAACATGCTGCAGCACGGCGTCGCGGAAGGTGACCAGCCCGTTCGGGAATGGATTTCAGGCCAATATTCCCGCAAAATGTGCGATAATGAAATTTCGTGACAATTAAAATTTCACCTTTTATGCATATTTTTTTTATTTCCTCGCATGATGTATTATAAAATGTTGTATGATACACGCGCGGATAGGTAATTCCCAACTCGTGTCGATCAAAAACACTCCCTGACGGTCGTGTTATTGGTCATCGCTACTCGTTGGGAATTACCTACTTTACGCACTTGTATCATAAATAACTATTGCAGCTGACTGTACAAAGGAGTTTATGAATACCACTCAAAACATATGAAGAACTCAAAAGTAAATTTGGTAGTTTTGACAAGCTCTTAGCTTAATCAGTCATGCTTGTAAATTAAACTTTCCCACTTGCAAAATAGAGTTCAGATATAAAAACGTAATAGCAGAGAAATGAGGTTGAGAAAGAAGCTACGAGTGCTTTGTCTGTCACAAAGCTGCCGACTCTTTATCATGTAAATTCGAGACTGTAAAAAGGGGCCAGAATGTTTCTCACTCCTATTTCGATTTGACTGTCTGACCCCTTGTTCACAAAACTTAAACCTATTATAATATACCTAGTTGTGTGTGAGGTGACTGACAAATCGGTCACTTTCACTATCGAAACCATCTTAGGTAAAAGGCAAAGTTTCATATTGGTCTTACAAACTGTATAAAAATAAAATTTCGGATTAATAGTATTTTATGTGACTGTACATAATGCCTAATTATGTACAGTTACATACACTACTTTATCTATCCACATATCATAAGCCTCCATGATGCATTCAGGAGCCGCATATTATGACCGGCATCGCGGCGTTGTTTTCTGGCAGCTGTCATAGTTTTTTTTTTTTTTTATTCAGAGACAAACTAGAGTCGGATCCAACTAATCCAACTCTCATATCGTTCGATATCTTACTTACGTGCGACATTTGTCAAATTTGTATGCATATTGACAATTCATTTCGAACTAAACGTCATCTCGACAGATATTAGAATAGAGGTTAAATCAAATTCTTTGTTTTTCAGAGACGTTCGAAATTTGAATGAAATACTATTATCGAAATCGATGTTATTATTTAGCAATAATAACATTTTCACAGATAAGAAATTTGTTCTAACAAAACTGTCTATTTTTATGGTGGTCATAATGTGCGGTTCTTGAACGCATCATGGAGGGTTTATGATATTTGGATAGATAAACTGATTTATGATTTAGTCAGCAGTACCTTTATTGTAAACATTTAAACTATGACTCTGAAAACTTCTTTACTTATTGTGAATTTGTGAAAAAACTATCACGTCACAATGGTCAATGATTTGACACAGCCACGCTTATCTCGTAGCGCTACGCCGTAGTCCGTAGCAGGTTGAACCTCGTACTTATGTAGCGAAAAGCGCTCGTAGCGCTCTGACGCATATGTGTCGTCATGGGCACTGAATGGATTAATTCGAGTATTCGACAATAAGTTAAAAATCGAGCGAAGCGAACGAAGTTCTCCGTTTCAGCTTGGGCGAAAATACGTTCGTATGGCCGGGTGTGCAGGTTTGATATTTGTATAAAAAAATATTGTTGACTCAGGTGTAGGAAATTTTTTTAAAAAATTTTTTTGAAAACTTGATAGAATTGCGACGACTACATCTCACAGAGCCACTAGTATTTTAATAGCATTCATTATGCGCGGTAGCAACAACAGTACGCTGAGGGTGTTGGCAGAGCGCCTCGACTGCTCACCAAATATTGGGTTGAAGTGGTCATTGTGGTAGGGCCAAGTAGGGAATAAAATATTCACTACTTGGTCCTACCTTTCTGCCATAGGTAACCAAAAGAAGTAAGTACCTAAATGAAATGTAAATGTAATTAAAATTTTAATTAAACTAAACTTAGTCGTGTAATACTAATATAGTCTTGTAAGCCCCATTTTGTTACTAACACTATTTTGGATCTCGGTCTGAATTAAACAATTTTTTTTTTATTTTTTTTTTTATTATTTATCTTGATTCGTTGAGTCATAGACAAGCCATCTAAGTTAAAGCATTTTCATTTAACAGCACTGCATCTCTTCATACTTAGTTACCCGTAAGCTGGAAGTCGATATAATACTGTAATCCCGAAAGCTCATTTGGCCGGTATCTGGCCAGGTAATTTTTCACGGAAAAGCCATAAAGTAAGGAAAACTACGGAGTATGCTAGTCACGCTCCTGCGGGCGCGAGCGAGAGGTCCGACCCGAATGCAGGAGCAGTGCCAGTGTGAGGGAGATACCTGTGATGCATGGATGCTGGCTGGATGAATAATATCAGGTGAATTTTTATAACGATAGTTTTGATTTAAAATGCTCTTTAAAGTAAAATATATTTTTAAAACACAAATTTTCTTGTCTTGTGATGTAAAATAAGATAAATCAAATATATCAGACTCAACCAAATCAAAATGCGATGGTACTCTATTACAAATATATACTTACCTAGGTATCATGTCGCCAGACGGATGTAGTAAATATTTGCATCGTTTTGTTTGAAACGTAGTGGTGTCTATGGTAATGATTAATAAGAGTTAACAGTGTTGAATTTGCCTTAAATTGCCATTTGGATTGATAATCACTTTTATTCGTATTGTGTACCTATGTTTACGAATAAAAGTCACTATCCTTTATCAGAATGATACGACGTTTCGTCACACTTACAAAATATTTGCGACCAAACTTAAAATATGTTAATATAATAATTAAATAATTCGCAACCAAAACTAAAAATACTCAAATTCAGTAGAAAATCCCCGTTTTCTTCTTATGGGTAGTGTCATGCAGGGTGTAAAAACTTCAATTCCTATCATTGTCTACGAACTTACTTAGTATGCACGACGCTGACGTGTTATATAGCAGATATATAGCTTATGCTAATCGGCAACAGCAATACATAGATGTCAGCCGTGTCGCTATAATTACAATTCCATTCCGAATGAAAAACCAGTTGTTTAAATGGAATTCGTAGTTTTATTACCTGCTGTTTACACCACATTTATCGCTCCATATTTTAAAACCTCGGCACAAGTTGCATATGCAAATATGTTTGATTAAAAACAATAACCGCCGCATCGCATAAGGAATCGATTCGATCATTCGATTCATACGATCCGAGTTTCGATTACTGTCCCTACTAGGTAACTCGTAATTAGTCGTGCTATTGTGTTATTCGATTTATGCTCGGTTCGATTTGTTGTAAATTCTAATAATAATTTATGGCTGGGAAAGGATGAGAAACGGTTAATACGGCTATTATGTTGTTATCTTATGTTAAGATTATTTTTTGATGTTAGTTTATTTTGTAGAGAGATTTGTAGTACCTACTTAGATTAAATCATATAAATAAATTGTATAATAGGTACGTAAACCTCAGATTTTTTTTATTGTCATGTACTTGTCATACGATGCGTTTGTGATTCTATAATTTCAAAGAATGTTTATTAGGTTATACTACAAAGAGGTTATATTACAATGAGGTTATACCTTAGTTAGTTAAATCATTACAGGTACATTTTAGGCACTTGTCCCACCGCCGGCGAGTAGCGAGCACTTTCATAATATTCACATTGTAAAATATTCGTCAAACATTTTAAAGCATTTTTTTTAATTTATTATATTTTAATGTTTATTAAAAAAATAGGCTATATATTGTGTAGGATGCGTTGAAGTTGATATTTTAATTAAAGTAATTGTTGTAAGTAATTTCCAAGCACCTAATTTCACAGGCAATGGTACCTAACTAAGTTGACCTACATTAAATCTCAGGTCGTTATCCTTTTTTAAGACGTTAGTTTTGAAATGTGTCAATTACGAATTAAGCAAATGTACACACCTTATACCTTTTTTTTCTACTCGTCGACTTTAATCTTTGAATTAAGATTTCGTACACGAAACTAAGATCACATACTTTTTAATCCTGGAGCTCTACCAGCTGGTGACGGAGCTCGTATGGTTTCATAAGATAACCGCCAGCAGTCATCTTATGAATCCAGGAGCTGTATAAGATAACTGTGAAGACATCAACGCGCAAAATTACTAAGCTGCTGCGCTTCATTTCAGCAGGGCGATTTTCAATAGATACCAAGTTTGTTTAATAAATTATTATTTCCGTTGACTCGTAGAAAAAGTATTGTATACAATAGTTATATAATTAGCTTTTTAAGTCTCGTACCTTAATTAGGCCACTCAGCAAGCTTCGTGGCTTAAACGTGGTACTCGACTTAAAAAGCATCCATTATATAACGATTGCATAAACTACTATTACTAAACTGATATTATTATTGAAATTATATCGCGTTGTGACAAGTGACCATAATCATCAATATTAGATATGAGCATAATATAATTTGATAAACTGTGGCCAATGTCCAGAATCCATATTTGTGTTATTAATAAAGCATGCGGGATTGTGCCTCCGGTCGCGATTTAAATACGGCTATCGTCGCACTTAATAAATAACGAGCCGCCGTTTATTTTTGTTTACTCCGTTATTATGTGGGCCACTTAAGAGGGCTCTTTGTGGAATTATATGCAAATTTGTAAAACCTTTTTTTATACTCTATGTTTTATATACTTTATTTAGGTATTTCAAATCACACAAACATACATCTTTGCCAAACTGCAAGCTTTGCTTAAAAGTGACTAGTTGCCGAAACTCCTGCGCTGTTTGTTTTGCTTTTAAGAAAATTGGTAATATACGCTAGTAACAAAATTAGTACTTTTCTCAATCGGAGGTACCACGATAACGCCAAACTTAGGAGTAAATTAAATTTATTCGTCCTTTGTACAGTTGAGCACTGTCATTCTCATAAATAGAAAAGAAATCTTTGCTTATGAGCTGGCATCGTAAACTTTGTAGCACTTTCGTTGCCGTTTGTCACTATCAATCGAAACGGTTAATTAAGGTATATTAAAGTTATTGGGTGGATTGCAATTTTTTTTACATAATTAAGGGCCTTAATCTAATCTATGCTTTAACTTTTTCCATTGTCTAACGAAAGTTACCCATATAAAATGTATGGGTAATTGCCGTTACACAATTTTTTTGCAATCCACCCTATAACCGTTTCGGTTGATATATTGTTTATAAATACCAATTCCGTAACACTATTATGTGCGATTCAACATGCAACGATAATGCTACAAACCTTTCAATGTTTACTTATTATGAGTGATTATTTTTTCTGTGTATTATTCTGGACAAACGCGGATATGACACGTCGGAATATTTTTAGTTGTGTTTCTAGTAAAATGTCAAACTTTTTCCCCGCGCCAGATCTAATTTGTCCGGGCTTACTGCGAGTGGCGGTTTTTCATTATTTTCAGCCAGTGTCTTAAGCCCGGCTTACCGCACGCTGCCCGCATACTAAACAGCTTAGAAAAAATACACTTTTATGCTATGTTGACTCGAACACAGCCAACTAACATTTTAGCTTGTGGTCTAAGTTCTTTAACGTTGTTTATGAATATGCTAATTAAATTTAATTAAATAGTTACAGATGATGTTTGTTACGCAGTAACATCTTGAATTACTTATTCAATAAGTGTATTTTTCCAATTTAATTGGATTATGTGAAAGACACGCCCAAAACAAATGCTATTAGTTAGACAGGAGTCGCAAATCAATATGACATTAGTTGTAAGGTCCACAAAAGGTGTGCGAGTGCTATGTTGTCTTATAATACAAATTTACACAACTCTAGTCGATATTCAACCTCAAAAATACCTATAACCTGTATATGTTACAGTATAAACATTAATTTTGCTAATAAAAATTGGCGATAAATGTTGATTGGCTGCCACTGTCTAAACTAAACATTATTTATTAATAGTCTTTATTGTAGGTATATATATGCTAAATTATGTCTTCCATAGACGAAACTATGACTATCGCCAATCGGAAGCGTTCACATTGCTCTAAATAGATTTACCCCTCATTTCATACTGATTTTAATAACATCATAGATTACCAGCGTTCGCATCTCGGCCCGATTGGAAAACGAAATTACAGTGCGCGCGGCGTAATTTTATTGTGATTGGGTACCTTTTTTCTCATTCAATATTTAGCTCTTTTTTTCACTCAATCCTTTGTTTCGTTCGTGAGAACAGAGTAGAAATTACCATTTTTAGAGGCAGGATTATCGGATAGCTTTTGGGGATCCTCTAAAAATACAAGCTAAATAATATGCGCACTGCACTACCTATTTACCAACCGACTCATGATTCGATGTACAGAAAAATACATATGAAAATATTTTATTCTAATATTTTAAGCCAAAATTAAATAAAAAATGTGTATAATTTAAAAACCGGATAACTATAGTTCTGGCCAAAGGAATGTTCCGGTGGGGTTTGGGATCCGATTGGTTTTCCTATAAGAATGTGCTTAAAATTAACATATCCAATTATTATTATAAATTAAACAATACACACCATGCGATGGGGTTATAAATAATAATAATTGGATATGTTAGTTTTGAACTCATTCTTAGGAAAACCAATCGGAACCCAAACCCCATCGGAACGTTCCTTTGGCCCGTACTATAGCAAAGGACCTACATAATTATCTAATTCACTAATAGTATGAACTTTTAAAAAAATATTCATGTCGGCGATCGCCGACTCCTTGTTTCAAATTTCCATTGTACTACTATTTCTGAGCCCGTCTTATTAAACAGTGAGTCCGAGGGCTCGATTCGAAACAAGCATTACGCATTGCACCTTAGTTTTCATAAGTTTCGCGTGCTCCTTCTGATCTGACGTGTACTTAGCTTGATGACTTGCGTAGAAGCGAGCGCGCGGGACAGATTGAAATGTTACTGGACCAAAACATATGAGAGTCTAAGTGGAAGGTCTGAGTGGATGCTCCGCTACGAGCGGGGCGTGCAGCATCCATATAAGACAAATGGACGCTCGACGCCCCGCTCGTAGCGGAGCGTCCACTCAGGCCTTACACTTAGAAGAGGTCATACAACCCCCCCCCCCCCCCCCCTCCCCCCTAGTTTTATGTCTGTGTCATTCTGATTTTAAAAGACGGAGTCATGAAAGTGAGTGTGGGATGGGTCCCCTTCTGTAAGCACGGTTACAACAAGACGGCTCGCGAGAGTGTGTCGCGGTGACATAGACTATCAGTCTCTTTCTAAGCATTCTTATTAGAAAGAGACGGATATCTGGCCGCGACACAGCTCGCGGGCCGTCCTGTGATAGCCGTGCTGAGGTACGTTTGTTCGGAGTACGGAACCATGGCCCCGTCGCGCTTGTCTGGCGCGGTTATTCGGGCAGCCGGAATGGCCCCTGATCTGACGCGATGTTCGAGCAACACGTTTTGGGCGTTCTGCCCGATGTCGACTTTTTGGTCACCGGCTAATGAAGGAACGCAAATTGCTTACTGGTTTTACATTTTTAGAGATATCAGGACTTGGTTTTGCGATCGGCCAAAAATAAGGCTCAGGATCAAGACTCTATCTAGAGTTGGTTACGTCCGGAGATTGGCTTATCGTTTTCCAAAAAACGTTACATAGACGCAAAAGTACCTACCTAATGTATTCTCGTAACGGCGCTATGGTAATCTAATCATTTAGTTCCCTTGATGATTGAACTAGAATAAAGTAAGGTATTGTTGGAACGCGAGGCTATTACAACTCGACAAAACGAAATTAATCAATAAAAAACCGGCCAAGTGCGAGTCGGACTCGCGCACGAAGGGTTCCGTACCATTATCTATAAAAACGGCAAAAAAATGCATGCTGTATGGGAGCCCCCTTTATTTTATTCTGTTTTTTAGTATTTGTTGTTATAGCGGCAACAGAAAAACAACTGGAACTATCACGGTATCAGTGAGATACAGCCTGGTGACAGACACACGGACAGCGGAATCGTAGTAATAGGGTCCCGTTTTACTCTTTGAGTACGGAACCCTAAAAAGAAAAATTACGTTTTTGCAAACTTCATCCGAATTCGGCCTCATGCTCGAGACCCCGAATTTACGAACGACCACTGACGTCGGTCCTTTTCACTTGACACTCTAGGTGGAGTATGGTTCAAATCAAAGCTCATTGAAAGGAACTCAGAAAACCAATCGAAGGTGAATTAGAATTTGTGGACTTGTGGTGTATAGTTAAAGAACAAAAACAGATTAAATGTGAACTCACCGACTGTTTACGGATGCCGTGTTCCCAGCGCCATCTACCGGTGGTTTTCTGAAACAAAGAGAAATGACAATTTAATTTACCTACATATTTTGTTACTACCAGTTGGGGGCGTAAATGTGCAATGTACCTGTATTATACCTATTATATTAGGTAGGTACCTAATACATGTCAGATGGGTCAGTTTGTACTACTTAGACCCCGACTACTTATTCGCAACATCCCTAGTTCTAAACTAAGAAACTCGGACGGGTGACCTAACCGGTGGCGGTTGGACACATTGACTTTAGGCTCATGAACGCTTTTTATGCAAACGGACGTCCGCTCTAAAAGTTACCTGCTTAATTGCCATGATATTAAAATAACCAGTCGTTACCTCGACCCTCGCAACACGTGAAAATGTGCCTTTTACCTACAATGCGAATAAATCTGATTAACAGTTACCATCAAAAATGATCTCAAAATTCTTAAAATCATACAATTAATTACAAATACTTATCTGTCAAATTGTACTTCCGTAGAATTTTTTTTTTACTTGTTCACAGCCCGATCGGTAGACAAACATTTGAACAGTCATGCAGTAAAGTGTAACTCTTAATCTTAGGTATACGTACATCCAGTAGGGGTCCTGCAGAGTCGAGGCGTGGGGCCCGTAACTGCTGAGGTGGTAGGGGCTGCAGAAATTCACCATCGGTACTGCGTACATAGCTACAGGAGCACTTATCAACCAATCATAACTGAATTCGAAACGATCCGCGTTTTAAATATGGAAATTAGTGTAAAATACTGATCAAAATTTAAAAAGTAAGTAAAACTGATAGGTAATTAAGATGAAATCTCTACTCATCATTATTATACAACAATACCTCGCCAGTTCATAATAAGACGGGTATTACGGATACCTACCTACCTAAAAATCCATTTGCTGCTATATTTTGTTAGTTTATGTTACAGATGCCGAAAAATCGGATTTTTGTAAAATTATGAGGCTTGGTTCCTGGTGTTTGCGACGATTAATATTTTTTGTAAGAATTGGTACCCACTTTTATCGATGTCGAACTTAGCAGTAAGTACTTGGCTCTTTGGGTACCTACTTATTGTTCCTCTAAACAATAAAATATCAACAGGCTAATACCTATGCAACTGTTATTATCCACCCAAAGGGAAACAAATCATAAGGGCTGTACCTTAAAGTTAAAAGTTGAACTTGTCACATCCTCAATTGATTTAAACATTTCACTGTACTTGCCGACAAAACACATTCCAGATTTAAAAATACGCAACCGTCACTAAATAACAGCTAGTTGACAGAAAGCCGACAAGCTCCGAAGCTAACCGAATCGAATTGGACAATAGTTCTAGTTAGCGACCCAGAGATGTCGTTAGTGCCCGCTGCGACCATGCAAAGATTCGAAATTGGAATCTATTTGGTTTTCAGCTTCCTTTTTCACTGACCCATTATGAAAAAAGCGGTTTAAAAAATACTATCACAGAATGCGGTAGCTTTCATGTTATTTCAGTTTTTTTACAAAAAAGTACAAATTCTTAAGAACTTTAATTATCATTAGTGAAATTTGATTCGTTCCACTTCGAGTTACGTCACAAAAGTTACTCTTAATATATTGTATAGCTAAGTTTCGTGACGTCCTGAACCAATAAAATTTTACTAATGAAAGCTCTAAGATAATTAACTAAAATAATACTATAATTACACGGTTAAACCTTACGTATTTAATGTCACATTTAGTAATAATAAATACGTGAGTTTAACCGTGTAATTATTAGTATTATTTTAAACATGTCTCACGAAAGTTTAAATTCGATAATTCACTAAGTTCAAGATAACTTAGTATTTTTTTTGGAAAAAGTTCATTTGTAGGATCTCTACATTTTTTTGGACACCTTCAAGACAAATCTTCCTTTTATAAAATGCACAAATGACACAAGTGTAACCGAACTCTCAAGTTTTCAAAGTCAAAACGAAACATGAAAAATGTCGCCACACAGGGGGGCATTTTTTGTCCATGGTCTAAAGACTCGAAAACATAATATCCTTATGGACAATAGTAAGCACAGCTAAAGAAAACGAGTTACATCTTTTTTGTGTATTTAACTTGATTATTAACGCACTGAATGATTGTGACGACTGTTGTTTGGTGGAACATTTTGATACTTTACTGGGGGCTTAATAGTAGTTTATGTGACTTTACATAATGCCTAATTATGTACAGTTACATACACTACTTTATCTATCCACATATCATAAGCCTCCATGATGCATTCAGGAGCCGCTAATTCTGACCGGCATCGCGGCGTTGTTTTCTGGCAGCTGTCATAGTATTTTTTTTTAAATCATAGACAAACTAGAGTCGGATCCAACTGATCCGATCATATCGTTCGATATCTTACTTACGTGCGACATTTGTCAAATTTGTATGCAAATTGACAATTCATTTCGAACTAAACGTCATCTCGACTGATATTAGAATAGAGGTTAAATCAAATTTCTTTGTTTTTCAGAGACGTTCGAAATTTGAATGAAATAATATTGTCGAAATCGATGTTATTATTTAGCAATAATAACATTTTCACAGATAAGAAATTTGTTCTAACAAAACAGTCTATTTTTATGGTGGTCATAATGTGCGGTTCTTGAACGCATAATGGAGGGTTTATGATATTTGGATAGATAAAGTCATTTGTAAAATCACGCGTATAAATAAGTACATTATGTAAGATGAATAATCAACAATCTATTCAAATGGATGCGTGGAATTATTGGGAAGCGTGACCAAATTGGCCAATAAATTAGTTATTTTTTTAAATATACCACTACGAGCGCTAATATTTTGCAGCAGTAACATTTCACTTTGAAAAGTCATCTTCATAAAATATCGACGACACAAAACGATTTCCAACTGCCAAGACCCTTCCAATCACAGATAATCACAGTCGATCTGGAATCGATCTATTCGATGGCAATCTCACCGATTTACTTCACTCCGATTCGAACACTTTACGACTGGTGCCGCACTATCAAAGGCGCCGCTGACACATTCGTCATGGAAACGCTACCGTCAATGGATAATTCGGTTTTTAGACGAGTAGTCAAATAGGATGGAAAAAAATGTTTTAGGTATGATTAAAGGACCGTGATGACGTTTATAAGTAACTAAATAAGCGCTATATTTAAGACAAACGACATTCCAATGTACGTAACATGCAAAGATAAATAAGTTTTTGTACTCGACGATTAAAATATGTGTATTAAGATTTCATAGAGAATACTGCAACGTCACTCTTTTCATCGTTGAATAGTCTTACTTCCGAAACAACCGAAATAACTGTTTCGATACGCTCTAGACAACCGAAAAAAAATTGAAAATAGAACTAAAATAAATTTGACCAATCACGTGGCTGCTTTACCGAACTGTAATGAATTGGACCAATAGAATCGCTTTGATTATTGAGTTTACTCGTTGATGTCGTACGCTCGTTGATGTCTTTTAAGATATCAACGAGCGTACGAGCGATATGCTCGTTTCAACAGTATCGAGTTTTTTTAATTAGTTCAGTTGACTCGTAGAAAATTAATTTTAATTAACTCGTACAAAAAATATTGTTCACTAGTGTTATAATCAAGCTTTTTAATCTCGTACCTTACTCAGGCCACTCAGCAAGCTTCGTGGCCTAAACACGGTACTCGACTAAAAAGCTCTCTATTATAACACGTTTGTGAAAAATACTATTTTAAATTATATATTTGAAATGGAAAATTTAATTATTTTAATATCGTTCACCGCACAAGAAATCAAAAATGTTGATTACCGTATACGGATAACAATCATCTCGATAAAATTGTACTTTTTCTAACGACTTCCATAACTTCCATTGCTCCAATACGCAGAACAATTAATTAGCCAGATACAAAAATGTCCCGAAAATTATTTACGCAGGCAACACGTCAATACAAATCTCTTCATTAAGTGAAGTTGGACATTCGAAGAAAAAAGCCCAGGACTCCCACATCGCGATTCGTGGAAAACTCAAAACACCAAATTCCACATTAAACGAATAAGGACACAATCCGGGGCAAGGGAATAAGCAATCGGTCAGACATGTTTCCATGTCACTCAACGGGGAAGTAAAAAGCCAAAATTACTGGCAAAAACTTAAGTTATCACCGAAATCGCAAATTTACTTTACCCGGTACTTACAAACTCCACTAGTAGAAGTTAAAAATTATACTTGAAACCAAGTTTTTTTTTGTTTTCGGGCGTGCACATAAACTGTTACGGGTAAAACAACACTGTTTATTTTCTTAAGCAAAAACAATAACTTGAAAAGTATAACAACAACAAAAACTCAAAATGTTTAAACGGTTTACGTTTAAATTCAAACGCGTTCGAAATTGAAGTTCTTACGATTTAACTTTGTAACTGAATTCGAAACTTGAAACGTGAAACGAGTTCTGTGGAACTATTTTCGCGGCACTTTTCGCGTAAGCTAGCGCTCGACGCGGCCGACCACGTGCTAGTGTCACACCCTCGGAAAATTCGCTAGTCCCCCTTACATCTGTGTTTACAAATATAGATACACACATTGTGTTTGTGTGTGTGAGCCTAATCTTGTATCCATGCCTAATGATTCATTAATTGATTTTGACTTTTGACTGCGAACTTTGTTGTTGTTCAGTTGGAGTTTGATTCGAGTTTTGTTACATTGAAAATTAATTTGTGTTAACTGAAACGCCCATCGCCCCCGCAGAATTTGTATGGCCAGTATTGTTTCACCTCACTAGCTCGGAAAGGCCTTTTTGTATGATTGATATCTATTGAGAAAATCGCTTTTTATCCACATGTGAAGAAAGTAGACGTAGAACGTTAAAAGTACTATGACGTAGAACGTTAAATGTTTATTTTCCTTACGTATTTTATGTGACATATTTTTTTTAACTTTTTTTGTTACCTACCTTTTTTTTATTTTTTTTTAAACTTTTTTTTTACCTTTTTTTACCCTTCTTCTTATTTTCCTCGCTGTAGTGAGGTGAAAAATTGTGTGTGTTATACACGGGTGAAAATGTATTTTACGTCTCGTGTGTTGAAACACTCGCTACGCTGAGGATTCTATTTTTGAACCACTCGCTTCGCTCGTGGTCAATCATAGAATCCTTTCTCTAGCTCGTGTTTCAAATGAACACTCGCAGGTAAAATACAACTTTCCCCCCCTTGTATAACAAATACCTATTTTTTAATTCAACTTTACATTTCTTAATCTAATAGCAGCAAAAGTAGCAGTACCTACCTACCTTACTACCAATTTGATTCAATCAATTCATGTCGAACAGTTAGTTTACTTCAAAAGAAAAATTAACAATAGAAATTAAGAGTCATAATCATAACTAAGTCTGTATGTTTTTTGTATTAATTTATAAAACACAACGAATATTTTTTTAAATATTTTGCCTTGGCGTTGCGGGGTGGAAACTAGATACTCTTTCAACAAGTCCCGGATTAAAATTAATATATTTGCAAGAAAGTTTTAATGATTTCCAATCGTTTTAAAAGTTCATTTATGAGGGCAATGACTAAACGACTCGTCGACGCTTCAGGGGACCATAGGGCTGGCGCTTACCTCTCGCAACGTATTTCATTAGCAATACAGAGAGGTAACGCCGCCAGCGTTATGGGCTCCATGCCGCAGACGGAACTGCTGGACGGGGTTTTCTTCCTATAACTGGGCAAGTTAAGTTAATTTAGTTTTTAATTAGTTTATAATTATTTGCTTGTTAGTTTATTTTTATTTATGATGTTGTTTTCTTGTTTTTACTAAATTAACAACATAATATTATATTTAACAAAATAAAGACATATATCTAAAAGTGTAAAATATGAATTTAATTAATAAATATTTAAAAGTTAATAAATTAAATATAAAAATAGAAAATAAATATTACACTCTTTTTAAATATCAAAACCAATTAAATTAAATTTAAAACCTAAAATGGCTTTCAATATAAAATGGGTAAAAACTCCGTTGTACAGTCGTCATCACATACATCGGAGCAAACAAGCACGTCACAAACATCGTCACACCTCTATTTTCAAGGCATTAGAGTGCATGTGCCGATATTTTTGAACATCCTATAGTGTGCCTAGTATGTGATGGCGACTGTAATAGAAGAAATACATATACATACTTTTTCTTACAACAAAAATTTTACCCAAACAAAAAACAATAAAGAATGTATCCAAGTTGCCAGCACTAAACAACGGTAAAGGCCTATAAGCGTGCATGCCCCTCGCGCGCGGCGAATATTTCCCCAATATCGGGGTAATATGACAGAACACTGGCAACACCGCGTGAATAATAAATAAATTGTCCGGGACGCAACCGCACTGTCAATTATTTATAGGGAAATTATTTATGGCAGCTGTTTTTGTTGGATATTTTCGGAATGTAGTTGTAGCTAGAATAATAGGCATGTTTAGCTTCAAAATGCGATAAAAATAAACAAAACATCATCATCATCAGAAGCTGTCAATGTCGTAGCCTCATTTTGATTGAACCCTAGTTAGCAGTTAATGGATAGACAATTTACTTGAAAATGGTAAATTAAGGTTGAGATTGAGATTTCTAATATTTATATACATTCATCATCATCATCATCATATCAGCCGAAAGACGTCCACTGCTGGACATAGGCCTCCCCCAAAGAGTGCCAAAATGACCGGTCCTGCGCCACCCGCATCCAGCGGACTCCCGCGACCTTTACCAGGTCATCAGTCCACCTTGTGGGGGACCACGCCGCGCCTTCCGGTACGTGGTCGCCACTCGAGAACCTTTCCGCCCCAGCGGCCATCGGTTCTACGTGCAATGTGTGTACGTGTTATATACATTATTACGATTGAAATTGTCTATATGGCATGGGCACATTATGTCAAAGCAATATGGGTTAAATTCAAGCTAAGAGGATTTTTCTTCATTCGAATTTAAGCCATGCCACTTTGACATAGAGTGCCCATGCCATATATTAGTACAGCGTCGAGCACTTGGACGTTTACTTACCAATTTTATTCACACAAGGTTTCAATGAAAACGCTACACATTTACGATGTCTGATTATCATTGAATAATTAAACTTATGACTCAATTATGCAAACAACACCGAGAGGTAAACATGCATCGTAATAATTATAAAAAAAACGTTTTATGAATGAAACACTTCTCTAATGGTTCATAGTCATCCAATATGATACATTGCAGCTTTAAAATAATTACATAATTGTTGCAATAACAATGTTACAGTGTAAGCATGTATTAATAGTTCATCATAAATACAGGAGTGGGTAATAGTGCATTCGTCAGCAACAGAGCTAAGTAAGTATGTTAAAGCAAATTGTACTTTGGAAAAAATATTTTTAAGAAATTAAAATATTTAAAAATAACAAACTGTAATAGCATATGTTACTCCCACGACTAAGCAAAATCTGACGACATCGCACGTGTTAAATCCATCAAGCTGCAGAGCGCGCCAAAGCAATATATATATCTAAGTAGATGCATACACTCGAAAAACATAACCCTCCTTCAGCCACTGTTTGGTAAAAAACAAACACGTTTCCTATGAGACAATAACTAAGGAAATTACCCCAAATTTCGGCTGTAAAATGTTTACAGCCGAACTCGTATCGGTGAGTTGATAAGAACGCAGCGATACATTATTTTGGCAGGTACCGATATCTGGGTAGAGTTGTCTTTCATGTACCTAAATCTCTATATGTATCCAAATTGAGGTGAGATATACTCCTGGGTCAAGTTTTTCCTTTACAGTGTTGTACAGTCCTCAAAAGATTAAAGTTATTAATCATGAAAGGTACGAGTTCTTTATTCTCAAGAAAATTCTCCAAAATTCCCTGTTACTTCACTCTATGACTGCATCCGATACACGTTTGTATAGCTATGCGCGTACGCACTCCTCGGCCAGTAACGATAATCACCTACTTGGTTAAGTATGCAAATGTTCGCAGGCCGGTTAATGGTTTTTTGCTTAAGTAAAACATTATCGGGGCAAATATCTCAGTGGCCGCGGGCCCGCGATCGTCATCGGCGCCCTGGGAGTTAGGAGGGAACGTTCATTCAATGTCCTCACCTCATCACATCATCATCACTTCATCTCATTTTGTGCATCGTCATAGCATTGTTAGCAAAATGAGTTATATAAGGGTCATACAGAGACTGAGTTATGCATCTCTTCTGTGGACATTGCAAAAGTTAAGGGCTAACTATAAAGCCAAATTTTTGGTTGGGCTCTTAATCCACGTAAGCCGCCACGTCTCCTCTTATATGATTTGATGCAATCAAAACATGTTTTGTTTTGCACGAAAGCTCTTAACTATTGACCACAGGAAAGCCGACTTTTGTTTAACTCAATTTTTTGACTCATAATTAGTTAAGAGAGGTTAGGAACAGCGGAATGTCGTCTCGCTCATATTTGGAGCAGCCCAACTGGGGTAGTGTTCCACCTTATTTATTTATTTTAAACTTTATTGCACAAACAAACAGTAGGTACAAAAGGCGGACTTAAAGCCTAAAGGCATTCTCTACCAGTCAACCGCAGGGCTAAACAGAAAACCTTATAGGTGCAGGCAGTTGCCAAAAAAAAACAAATAAAAAACCGGCTAAGTGCGAGTCGGACTCGTGCACGAAGGGTCCCGTACCATTATCTATAAAAATGGCAAAAATATCACGTTTGGTGTATGGTAGCCCCCTTAAATATTTAAATATTTGTTGTTATAGCGGCAACAGAAATACACCATCTGTGAAAAATTCAACTGTCTAGTATCACGGTTCATGAAACACAGCCTGGTGACAGACGGACAGACAGACAGAGGAACGGACAGCGGAGTCTTAAGTAATAGGGTCCCATTTTACCCTTTGGGTACGGAACCCTAAAAAGGATAGGTAGATAGGTGACAGAACACAGTGGAAGATGTTAGAGGAGGACTATGCCAAGAGGCACACTGAACTCAGAGACATTCTATAAACGCAGCTATCCCAAACTACAAAATAAACAAAAAAAAACGTAAAAAGAGTTCAGGATAAAAGGCTATAATAATAAAATAAAATAAATAGATACTTACAGACGACCGTAGCCATAATAACGCCACTACTTGCTCTGTAGGTATGTGGTGTTGTGTTCCTTGTGCTGAGTAATGTCGCCCGAGCTGTCGAGAATGTGTTGTGTTGAGACTGTCAACACTGCTTTAAAAAGGTTGTACTATGCATTTTTATTTTATAAAAACTTATTTCATTGATTTACCAAATCAGAGTTCGCTAGTGAAATTTGGCTATTAACATGGCTACTAATATCGAATATGAAGTCACAGTAGATAATCCATGCAGTACTACCTCTTAAAACTTTCCCTCTTCACGACGCTCCCATAGCATTCATGGTTTTCTACCGATGTTAGATAGTAACTGACTCTCAAAACAATTTTGTGAACGTACGATATTTTATTAAATTATGTGAAGGCCATTTTTTAAAATTTGTGTGTACCAATTAGCGTGAATGTAAACAAAACTTTTTGCAGTGTCAGTTTTGTGACGAAAAAAGCACACAAATTATGTGAAAATTAACTTGTTTTACATTTAAATAACGTGTTTATGCAGATCATTTATAAGTTGAAAAGAAAAAGTTGACTTTTATACAAACGGAAGTATTCCGTATTCTTACTTGATTGTTGTCACAAAACTGACACGGAGTAAATTTTTGTTTAACGACTCACGCTTATTGGGTAGGGTATGTGGGTCGGCAGTGGGTCACGTAAACTTGGTCAGCGCCAAATAGGACAGAAATCATAGGGATATACTTACCTAATTGCGTCTTTTTGACAGTAGATTCGCGTCAGGGTATCATCCCTTCTGAACTAGTCACTGCGGCGCTCGGGTCAATAGTGTACGGCTGAACAGTAAAATTGTATTTGAGAGTGCCTAAGTAAAATATTCCCGTAAACTTTGTGGTTTTCTTCTTCTGTATCCATTAATCAAACTCACTTAATGATAAATTTTATGTATTCAAAAATTATTAAGGTTCCATATGACGGCAAATTAAGGATGCAACAACAGAATAAGAATTTCTTCTTTCACTTAAAAAATTAAATTACAGGGGTGTGTTAGATTATTATGTAATATAGCACATAAGCTTACCAGTAATTTAAGTTAAAACGCGAATTAACCTTCTTTATTGATTAGTTTGTCACTTTTCTGTGTCACCAGACTATTGGATACTGATTTGACACTTCAATGAAAATATGTCGGGTAAGTGTATAATCGTTGACTTACTAATAATATTGCCAATGCTAAAATTAAAATAAATATCAGTATGTAATTTTCATGGTGCCTATTTATAATGGTTTTAATATGTTTGTGTATATTTTAAATGAATACTGGTAAGAATTTATTGATCAAGTGATTGAAATGACTGACTAAACTATCCATGACGTCACGTGTTTATCGAACAGAGGTGGCGTGGTCGAACACCTAGAATCAGGTATAAAAGGGTTCGACCGGCCGATTCTATTTTATTATTGCCACTGCTGTTCCATGGTGAACATGTCCTGGGAAGTCCAGTCAGTTAAGTAACCCTTGGTATTAATTATGTACTTTGTGATATTGCTGTGTATTTCAACTGCATTATATGTTTGAATTATTATTGATGCTTTGATTATTAGTCACGTTATAAGTGAATTAATTAACTTATGGATAATTTAATGATAAATAAATGAATACTTATGGTTTGAAGGTTTTTACTGGTATTTTGGCCAATAAAAGAGTTGTTACAATAATTCTATGATTTTTATTATAACAAATACTTTATATTTCCCTTGCCTATTCAACATAGTAGTAACGAATTGTCTAAATCGGGTACAGTGTACACGAATAAAGGGGTAAGTAAGTAAATACTACAATGTTTCAGCTTTTTATTCTCAATCCATACACGTGGTAATAAATATTACAAATAATATGTTGATATTATAATTACTATAATTCGCTTTTATTTACATTTCTGTCATCAGAAGTGGGATACGACCTACCTACTTTTTTTGTTGTTGTATTTTTTTACATACCTGATACCTGCCTGTGAATTTTAGGATGGCCGATACAGCAGTTCAAGATCCACTGAAAGCGATTTGTGACGCTCTCACCACTACCTACACAACGCAGTCAAAAGGATGATGACATCGCGCTGCCATTATTCGACCCTGAGCGGAACGACTGTGGAGCTGCCAGCTGGTGCAACAGCATTGAAGTTCTGGCCAAGGAGTTCGACTGGAGCAGCATGAAGACTGCAGCAAAGGCCAGTAAGGCTGTTAAAGGTTATAAATGTATGATTGCAACGAAATATATTTTGTCAACTTAACGCCATTATATAGGTATGGTAAATATACCCTCTTCATTAATATTATGGCTTAATAAGCATCTCACCATAATAAAACATTTGCGTCGTTAAATTGACAAAATAGGTATCAATTAAATTACTTGAGTGATGAAATAATTCTACCGAGCCTCACTTGATGTTAGAAGTGAAACAGTAGAAGTAAATTTATTTGCTACCGAGCCTCACTTGATGTAAGAAGTGAAACAGTAGCAATAAATTTAAGTTGCTACCGAGCCTCACTTGATGTTAGAAGTGAAACAGTAGCAATAGATTTTAGTTGCTACCGAGCCTCACTTGATGTTAGAAGTGAAACAGTAGCAATAGATTTAAGTTGCTACCGAGCCTCACTTGATGTTAGAAGTGAAACAGTAGCAATAGATTTTAGTTGCTACCGAGCCTCACTTGATGTTAGAAGTGAAACAGTAGCAATAGATTTTAGTTGCTACCGAGCCTCACTTGATGTTAGAAGTGAAACAGTAGCAATAGATTTAAGAATACAGCGACCAATACAGATATAACAATGATGATGAATTGAGGTTAATGTGACAGTGATGGTAACCAGTAGCAATAGTAATTAGCAATATTGATAAGCCAATTAGTATTTAAAAAAAAAATAAAAAAAATTATGCTACTTCGGGAGCGAAGTACAATTCAGTATGGCCGTGTTAGATTATTATGTAATATAGCACATAAGCTTACCAGTAATTTAAGTTAAAACGCGAATTAACCTTCTTTATTGATTAGTTTGTCACTTTTCTGTGTCACCAGACTATTGGATACTGATTTGACACTTCAATGAAAATATGTCGGGTAAGTGTATAATCGTTGACTTACTAATAATATTGCCAATGCTAAAATTAAAATAAATATCAGTATGTAATTTTCATGGTGCCTATTTATAATGGTTTTAATATGTTTGTGTATATTTTAAATGAATACTGGTAAGAATTTATTGATCAAGTGATTGAAATGACTGACTAAACTATCCATGACGTCACGTGTTTATCGAACAGAGGTGGCGTGGTCGAACACCTAGAATCAGGTATAAAAGGGTTCGACCGGCCGATTCTATTTTATTATTGCCACTGCTGTTCCATGGTGAACATGTCCTGGGAAGTCCAGTCAGTTAAGTAACCCTTGGTATTAATTATGTACTTTGTGATATTGCTGTGTATTTCAACTGCATTATATGTTTGAATTATTATTGATGCTTTGATTATTAGTCACGTTATAAGTGAATTAATTAACTTATGGATAATTTAATGATAAATAAATGAATACTTATGGTTTGAAGGTTTTTACTGGTATTTTGGCCAATAAAAGAGTTGTTACAATAATTCTATGATTTTTATTATAACAAATACTTTATATTTCCCTTGCCTATTCAACATAGTAGTAACGAATTCTCTAAATCGGGTACAGTGTACACGAATAAAGGGGTAAGTAAGTAAATACTACAATGTTTCAGCTTTTTATTCTCAATCCATACACGTGGTAATAAATATTACAAATAATATGTTGATATTATAATTACTATAATTCGCTTTTATTTACATTTCTGTCAGGTGCATAAGGGGTTGTTTTTAAAGTGGTCCTAACAAAGATCTCAGTTTTAATTCTTTATCATGGTAACCAAACCGTTAAGTAGGTCTAAGAGGTTATCTCAGATTACACAATTATATTTAAAACCCAAGATCTGTACACTTTATTAAAATCGAAGTTATAAAAAAAAATGAGATTATATTTTGGGGGTCTATTGTGATGTTATAAAAGTTATTTCCAATTACTTACATATTATGTCGTAAGTGTGGCCTAAAGTATATTTAGACAATATTTACCTATTTAAAATCGCCGCAACAACATGATCTTTTGTATTGAAATACCCTCCCGATTCACTGTTGACTCACTGTATAACCTCCCTGGGTCAGTCGTCACTTTTAGGAGCATGAATATACTCGTAGTTCGAAATTTATCAGATTTATTAAAATCACATCTTAAGATACAATGTACTTAAATATTTAATCTTACTTCTGTCAAAGTTGACATCAATACTTTGTATAGTTTCCAAGCTACGTGACTCTGAAAAAAGGGTGATCCACTGTTGCCCCACTTACCCTACACATTTTTGTGAAATTTTCGATAAGTGAATGACGTGGAAAGTTTTTTTAAGGCATTACTAGAAAAAAAATATGTTTGGTCAAATCGCCGCTGTTTCCTCAAATCATAAGTAGGTATTACCACATATCTAAGTTATTGCGTGAAGTATTAATGGGCATTTTTTTTCAATGTGTACCATTTTATTTGAATAGGCGTCCTTCCATTACTTAAGAGGGCTACTTTACCATACACATAGTAACGGAATGGACGTAACGGAATGAATACTGACATGTCCACTTTTCCAAAATCAATGGACAAGATTAATTTTAGTTTATTATGTAAAAAACACTTTAGCGAGATAAATATAGGGTTGATTTAAGAAAATTCATGTTTTCCACTATCAGAAACAAGTATTTCCAGGCACAATGTACAAGTCCTAATACTTCGAATCGATACTTGAAGTTGGCTTTCCACAGGTGGACAGCCAAAAATCGAGGGTCGGCAGCCAGAAAAACCGAGAAAATGTGGTAAATTTAATGCTAAATGACGGGTTTTTTGGGTTTATTTACATTTAATTTAAGATATTTTATTAACGTTTTAAAATAGCTAAAAGTACAATTTTTCAACGTGTTACGTATTTGAAGGGTGTCAAAGGCACTGGACAAGCCAAAACCATCAAGGTACAAGAAAAATAAAAAATGCCCATTAGGTCCTGGTGAATTTATAGACACTGCAAAAATGCACTTCGAACTCAACATATTATGTTTAACAGTAGGACTGCAACCTGGACCGCAACCTGTCTCTCCAATGTCAACCGCTACATACACATCATCAGAATACTTAACTAAAAATAAAAACTTGAAAAGAAAGTTGGCCTAAGTCGAACATTTTTATTTAGGTGTTGGTACCAACCTATTGTAGCACTAATCAAAATTTACGCCGAAAAAACCCGCAAAGCATTTGAACATTTTCTCCAATCACTCAGTTCTAAAAGTCAGGGGTAAGCAACGTCTCGGTTACTAGCGCCGTGGGACAGAGATCGTAAACCTTCGGGGGGCTAATGAGGATTTATGCGCGGGGTGCCAGGGCAGTGCAACTTGTGATTTTGACAATACCTGCACTTTTCAGTGGTTGCAGTTGTTTGTTTTGCCCTCGTCTACATACTGAAAAAATAACCAACCTCACATAAAATTTCTGACGAGAAGACGAGCCAAGCGAAGCGCAAGGGCAGGCACTACCTACATTTTCTCGAAGCACTTCGTCGTTTTTTTGAATCCTCATAACTTGTGTTTGGATTATACCAGATAAACAAAATTCTCGGGATATGATGTAAATAGTGAACTTATTAAAAATATAAAGTTTTAATTGCATAACTTTTATACTTTAGATTTTATTGATATCTAAAAAACTCCGATTTCGTCACTGACTCACTCACGTTGATCATCAAAACCTCTAGGGTACTTCCTGAAGTCCTAGAAAGCTGAAATTTGGTATCTAAGCTAGTATTAGTACACAATCAACAAAAAAATTCAAAAAATTGGAACTTTAACCCCCCGACCCTTTAAACTAGGGAATGCAAGTTAGAGAATACTTATTATAAATAATAAAATACGTATTTCAGGATTTTTAGTAAATCACCCCCCCAACCTCAAAATTAGGGAATGGAAGTATGTATGGGTTTTCCTATACATTTCTTTAGAAATTACCTTACAAAAAGGAATGAGATCCCACCAAAAACATTACATGTAAAGTAGTCACTTTACATACAAAGACTCCCTAGCTCATTTATAGCTTTCAGCGTTAAAAAGAGAGCGCCAAGCATCCTACTACACACGGCGTAACCTACCACTAACAGCCACGCTCTATTAATTCTATATCTTAGCTAAAAAGTATATACCCGTCGATTATTAATGTCGCTTATAAATTCATTCACGCGACAGTCTATGCGGCGACCGGGATGTGCCCAACAAAGCTATACGTTTTAGCCAAGATGTAGAATTTTTAGAGCGTGGCTGGTAGTGGTGGGTTACGCCGTGTGGATTAGGAAGCTTGGCGCTCCTTATGATCTGATATCTTTTTAACGCTGAAAGCTATATGAGCTAGGGAGTCTTGGCAGTCACTTTACATGTAATGTTTTTGGTGGGATATTATTATACAAAAACCTGATAGTAGTGGATAACCACTACGGAAAATACGACTCTACATCATCGTCCTAGCGTTATTCCCGGTTGTGCCCAAAAGGAGCTCAGGGTCCGCTTTGGCACCTAATTCCAAAATTTGGCATAGGCACTAGTTTTACGAAAGCGACTGCTATCTGACCTTCCAACCCAGAAGAAAAACAAACGTTAAGTACCTCTAAATTTTGAATTTAAAATGAATGCAACTGAATCTGTACTTGCTACTAAAGTAATCTACTTTTCTCAAATAACACATCTGAAAAAAAAAACATTCGAATTCTAACTTGCAAAACCGTTCATATTTTGACGGATATAATATTGAAGGTCGGTATTGTGAATTGTTTATTCAATATTTATATCACAAAACAAGTAATTACAAAAAGCGAACTCAATGCCACAAGGCATTCTACCAACACAGCGTATCCTCAAGTGAATAAAGGGTCGGCAACGCGCTTGTGATTCTTCTGGAGTCACAAGTGTCCATAGGCGACGGTACCAGGTTAACATCAGGCAGGCCGTAAGCTTGTTTGCCACCGTCGTAGTATAAAAAAAAAATCTCCGTCAGTCAGCCATAGGGCTAACCAGAAACTTGCTAGTGTGGATATTGTTTTAATTCCAGCATACCACCGAAGGTTTGCGACCCCTGGCTCAGTGCTCGGCAGACAATGCCGATGATGCGACATTGCCCTCTTACCTTTATTCCCGTTTTATTGCGGGGTGAGCCAAATGCAGGTGAAATATTCAGGCGAATTCAACAACTTGAGGTAGGTACATACTTATTACTATATGTATAGGTATTTGTACTTTAAAAACAAAGTTTTAACTGACTTCAAATCAGTAGCCAAATTGCTTCAAGTTTACCTATAAAATTTGAAGAGTTCCCTCAATTTCTCCAGGATCCATGGTGAGAGGTGACAACGGGACCAATCTAGAAGTATATAGTTAGTTATACTGGGCGTTTTCCGCAAGTCGACATCCATTGTGCCTATTTTGCGTGATCTAGAAGTATATGCTTTCTAACAAAGATTTTTTTTTTCAAATCGGTTCATAAATTACCGAGTTATCGCGTAATAAACACACATTAAAAAAAAGACATAAAGACGAATTGAGAACCTCCTCCTTTACTGAAGTCGGTTAAAAAAAAGAATAAAAAAGCGCAACCTAGCGCTATTATATAGCGTAGGTATACATGAGTTTAAATTGTGTCAATGTTATTATTATTATACCCCATTTTTACGGTTTTATTATATACTAGCGTTCCGCCCCGGCTTTGCACGGGTTTATATGTACATAATACATGCATGTTTCATACATATAAACCTTCCTCTTGAATCACTCTATCTATTTAAAAAAACCGCATCAAAATCCGTTGCGTAGTTGTAAAGATCTAAGGACATTACATAGGGACAGACAGACAGACAGCGGGAAGCGATTTTGTTTTATACTATGTAGTGATTTACAATAACTTTTGATCTCAGAACCAATCTGATATCGCTGAGATTTACTTACCGGTCTTCTGTAACATTTTTTACAAGCTTTCTACTAACTTGCAATGTAATGTAACTAATGTTCGGGTGGAATCTTGCAACTCAATTTTGAAGCAGACATCTTCAACCGATTGAGCTGAAATTTTGGGTACAGGTATAGTTTGCCGTATCAGCCGAAAGACGTCCACTGCTGGACATAGGCCACCCAATAATTTGGATGACAACTCAATATTATGGTACCATTGCGCTGATCAGATTTTTTTTTTCATTATTTAGAAACAAACGGTCTTAAATTTTTATTATTTATTTATTTTTTGAACTTTTAGCACTATTTTAACATTATTCTAACAAGGAATAAATTTGTTTTTTAAATGTTACTAACGAACTGCCAAATAAATCTGCATTCATACACTTTTTATTGTAAAGCTGGCATGCGCGTTTAAGAGGACTGTGAACCTGTAAATTTTCATACAAAAAGCGATAACGTTTTTCACCCAGTAAACATAGTTCGATTTTTATAATTTTTGGATATGTTGTAGATATAATGAAAAACTAGGTCTATACGTTTTGATTTTTAAGAAATTTTGCTTACGTTATAAGTTATTAGCATCTAAAAATCTGTATTTTTGACTTAAAAACTTTGTCTACCGTTTTATTTTTTTTTAATTAATCTAAGCTGATTTACTAAAAAAGGAAAACGTACAGACATAGATTAAAGTGTACTTAATCTAATTATACCAAAATTGTTTCATTTCATAAAGGTTTAGGGGGGTAAAAACGTTATCACCCGAAACAATATTTCAACAAGAAATTGTAGGCAATTACCTACAGGTCTGGCTACTCTCTCTATCGCACGATACGGGTGAGGCACAGAGCGCTGTGAAACAGATAGCATTTTTTTAAATACCTACTCGCGCCGGGTATGGACACTTCACAATCCTCTTAAGGCTTGTACACCCGCTAACGTCCTTGAGTCGTCGTCCGTATGGGCCAGCGCGCGACTGATCGGGCCTGCCGAGCCTCCGCGCTCGCGCATTTTGTAGGTATTTAAACATAGTAATTAAGATAATCATTTTTTCTACTCCTGTACCGTTATCTGTCATTTATATAGGCTGTAGCTCAAATACAATGACACCACTAATATGTCGTCGAAAAACTCTATTCTCTATGGCCCAAAAACGAACTGTTTAGCGTACTTTTTTGGTTCATACATTTTTCATAAAAGCACTGTTTAACTTTTTTTAAATCGGCCGCTATATTGCAGTGGTGCCAACTTCATAAACAAATATTTCGAAATAAAAGTATTTATTTACGATTTAACATTTGTATATTATAAATTATTTACTGCAATAATAATAAATCATCATCTATTGTGTATTAAATTACATGTTTTATAAATTCTTGGTATTATTTATAAAAATAAACAGTTCGAATTCGGTCCGGGTCCGGATTCAGTTTGGTTCGGATGGCAAGTGCAAACAAATTAAAAACAAAACAAACCATAAGCAAGAGCTGTCACATTTCCGATTTCCCACCAAAATACAGTTCAAAATGAAAAGACGAAAGATGATAAACCATTATTTAGTCCTAAATTTTTAAGATTTTATTCGTGTTTGTGAAGACAAAAGTGTACGTTCCTTTTAAGATGGTCGAAGAAATTAATAACTGCACTCCTGAATAAATTGTGTGAGTAGCAAAAGTACGAATAGAAAACTTGCTGTCTGAAAAGTTTAACTATTCTGTAGTCTGCTATTTATTTAAAATTTGTCGTAGAAAAAGTATTGTATGCAACGGTGTATAACTGGTCTAAAAACGCTCGTGGCGTCTTTAATTGCGATGCTCGCCAAGGCTCGCATCGCAACCCACGCTACTCGCGTTTTAAGACCCTTCTTATAGAACAGTTGCATAAAATACTATTATCTATTCAAACTCTGCGAATTTGTCTATAAATATTTAATAACTTTATTTGAGTACAAAAATTTAATTTAAAATATCTATAGTTTAGTCATAATATTGAATAAACTTTACAAAAAGAGGTAACTTTGGGATTTTTTTCTATCGAGTGAAGTTCATTAGATCGCGTAACTGAATGCGACTTTGACTAGATTAGATCCTTAAGTAATACGTATTTTTTTTTTAGATTTTTGAACCCTATTTTCTACGTCTGAGATTGTTTTAAAAAACTCGAAAACGCTGCCCCTGTTGACTGTCGAGCCTTAATATATGAATTTTGTGCGTGATTCGTTCTGCTATATGCAATGCTGAACTGATGATGGAGACAGAAGATGGCCATGGGAATTCAGTACTTAGCCGACATAACCCCGTTGAGTTTGGGCTCGTTAGAATCGTCTCGAGTATATAGTTGATGACGGTACACAGAAAAGTACAGTCAGCATTAAAAGCGTGTACCAAAAATGTTTTCTTTTTGACAGAAACTTATTTAAAACCATCATGCCGACAAACAAGAATGCAGCCAGGTGGGCTGCATTCTTGTTTGTCGGCATGATGGTTTTAAATAGTAAGCGGATACTGTAGCCTATCGACGCTTGAGACTCAACGCTTCCTGGAAAACGGCATTACCCCCGCCAACTCAAGCATACTTATCATCGGGACTTCCTTCAAAAATACGACCAAAACAAAATTATAGAAAGATTTATCAACCACAACGGCGAATCCGAAACACCTGTAACCGACAATCAAACTCGCGATCACACACAAAATTACCAGTAACCCGTTCCGCGGTTAACCGCAAGAGAGCCCCTGCAAGCGGGTTACCCCCAAACCCGACCTCTGTAGGAGCCAGTGGGCATCTACCAGCCCGAGACATCACATCTACCGACATCAATACCCCAAACAACAGTCTCTGGTCGTTGCAAATAGGCTTTTATGGTAACCTGAATAGAGTTGAATTTTCGCCTAAACTATTCTTGCCGCTCAGACTTTTGTACGCCCAAGATAGAAGCGCTAAAAGTAATTTTAAGATGGCAATGTCGACGGATTTACATGAAATAATGCGTTTAACTTAATTCTTCGGAGATTTAAGACGCTGTTTTGGAGTTTTGGGGAGATAATGGCTGCGGCTTTGGAACGGTGGTAATGCTCGAGTTAAGCACAAAGACTCATTTCGCAGGAGATTTGAGACAAATGTGTATTTCACTCTCAAAAACACTATACATTCTAATTAACCTGTAATTAACTGCGCGGTGGTTCTTAGATACTGATGACATTGTATTATTTGCACCAGTGACGTGGCGGCAAACATATCCGAGCAAGCCGGGGCTAACAAAGTACGGAATTAGGTGTTAAATTGGTCTCAAATATAACTCCCGTCAATATAAACAAGAGTAAGATTTATAGTTTCTCTCAAAATACTAAACTTATGATTACATCTTTATCCTTCAGTGCAAAGACGACAGAAATATCCTGGCCCCTTGAAACATAGTTCGTCGAAAAATGAGAAGCACTCACGACATCGAGCAAGCACAACAGTCTTTTTTTTTTCTTTTTTCAGTGTGTATCCGATATATACTTTAAGCAGTCAGGCACCTCGACCGATTCTGATCGTGAAAGACCTTCTACATATTAAGGGTCGCTAGGACGTTAGACTCTCTAGTCTATATACAAACGAAACTAAATAAATTAAAATAGAAAGACAAAGTCTTTAATCACTTCATTTTTAGGGTTCCGTACTCAAAGAGTAAAACGGGAACCCTATTACTAAGACTTCGCTGTCCGTCCGTCTGTCTGTCACCAGGCTGTATCTCATGAACCGTGATAGCTAGAGAGTTGAAATTTTCACAGATTATGTATTTCTGTTGCCGCTATAACAACAAATACTAAAAACAAAATAAAATAAATATTTTTAAAGATAATGGTACGGAACCCTTCGTGCGCGAGTCCGACTCGCACTTGTCCGGTTTTTTTCTATTAATATTTGTATTATAATTTCTAGCAACATAAACTAGTTTCCGACCTAGTTATGACGGATCCCATTGTGTATAAAAAGGTTCATGTGATTCCAGTAAGTTTAAAATGAGAACCAAACTACGTTTGTATGGAGAGTCGACTTGAGTAGACCTTTTTGCATGGAGACTCTTAACGTATATATTATACTCATTCTTCAGGTTTAGTTTACTCAATTTGACTATTATTTTCAGTTTCCGTAATTATAGATTATCCGTAAAAGTATTAGTGACACCAAGTGACACTGAGCTACGGGTGTGTAAAGAAATAATTCTTCTTGTCTTCACTGGGTTATAATCATCATCTATATTGCAGGCGCACGATATCTGAATCGTCAGCTAAGTATCCTTTAGACAGAGACAGTTATGATTCTAAATTCAAACCTATTATCTGCCAGTCACTGATTTGGAAAAATATCTGTAATAGTACATTACTACAACGGCCGGGAAGGAAGGCATTGCCTGCCAAGTGTAATAGAGACAACAGGGATAGTAATAAGAGGCAGGCCATCCCTATTTCCGGCCGTGGTATTTAAAGTAGGTATAGTGCTTTCCTCAAATAATGTGTTTTTTTTATTTATACGAAAAAAAACGCCACCGGGGCCCCTGGCGAGCGCGCCTGCAATTTCCTATACAAATCCCATTACCTACCGACCTGTAAATTCGTGCTGCCCATAACGCTATGTTTCGCAGTCTATTATTTTCGCGAAAATAATAAGTCTACATTTCGGAGCATGTTTGAGAAAAGGTATTTTTCCAACCTTTACAGTACTTGAATAATAGACAATATAAACATTTTATAATAATTGAATAGTATTTGGTTGAAAAGTAAACAGAGGGCAATTGCCGTCACGCCGCGCGCGATATATAAGCCCTGACGGACGGCAATGCGTGCGCTTTGCATTTCAAATGGAGGCATTGTATGCACATTTTTACAGACTTATTACTTTCTAGCTGGTACCGTGGGCAGCGAAGATGCAAGGGTATGGGAAACATTTGAACTGGCCCGGAGAAACGCAAGCACTCGCCACGAAATCCGATGCCATGAAGCACAAACAGACACATTCGCACCACACGGGTTAACTATAAGTTGACTGTAAGAGATCCCTTCTAGTGATTAGTTCGCCTTCGTACTTGCATTTTCCTGTCGTAAATTTTGCTTTTATTATTGTGTACAATAAAGAGTTACAACTACGAGTACTACTAGTATTACTACCTACTACACACTAGTTTAGTGAAACCCTTTCACCAATAATTAGTGTGTAATGTTTCATTAACTGCGATAAAAATAATGCAGCGCTTCAAAAAGTGTGATGTGTGAGAGAAAACATTTATGTAGAATATGACAACACCCAACACTTTAGAAGATAAATATGTAATTCTAAAGTGTTGAAATAGATGTTACTTTCTCACACATTGAAACTTGTCGATTAGCTGAGGGGAGTTTATTTTAAGATTGGTTTTACTCTACCTGATACACATCGACGGAACTGTTCGTGATATTCTCTATATAATCTTCCTCAATGAGTCTCAATGGGGAATGGATGAAAATTTTAGAAGTGCTGAATATTTTTTTGGTGATAGGAATCACCTTCCTTAGCGTCAGAAAAAAGTTGCAGACTTTTCAGCTGCGTCAATTATTTTTGAAAAATATAAACAGTTTCCTCACTTATGTTTTGGGTTTAGGACTGCGAATGAGACACTTTCCTTGATCTGTCACATATTACAAAAAATATTTTAAATATCTGACCCTGGCAATGACAAATATAGCTGCTGCAGCTGTCAATATCATAGCCAGTGTCAGTTTACCACGGATTTCTAAGATTTTTTTTCGTAATATGAGACGGATCAAGGAAAGTGTCTCATTCGCCGTCCTAAACCCAAAGCATAAGTGAGGAAACTGTTTATATTTTTCAAAAATAATTGACGATGCTGAAAAGTCTGCAACTTTTTTCTGTTGCTAAGGAAGGTTATTCCTATCACCAAAAAAATAATCAGGCACTTCTAAAATTTTCATCCATTCCCAATTGGGCCGAACCGGATAACATATCGGAGTCAAAAATCTTGCTCTACTATACAGTGTCTTTACGAATTTATTTCCTTCAGCGACGAATTGTAAGGCCGTGTTTACGCACATGCGACATGTATGTAAACACGGCCAAACTTATAACCTCTGTCAAACTAAGCACAACAGTTGGTGGTTTGGAACAAAAAGCCCCAATAAAGTATTGATCCTCATATAATAAAACACCTGTTCACGAATTTGGCTTGATGGCTGACTTTCATTCAAGAGTTTCAAGTTCGTGTAATAATAGAGATGGATAATAATAATATACTTTAGTGATAGTTTTACGTTTGATCCCCTCATTTGAATGATGGGTTGTTTTCAAAAAAAGTGTACCCTAGTTAAGGTAAAATTAAGAAACGTTAACTTTTTCAGGTGAGTCACGAAAATTTGCCATACATTTATACAGCTAATTTTCGTGACTCACCTGACAAAGTTAATGTTTCTTAATTTCACCTTAACTAGGGTACACTTTTTTTGAAAACAACCCTGATAACAAAACGCGATCAACAAAATGCCATGCTGTGATGCAGTTTCAGGTGATAATGCGAGTAAACAAGGTGTACCTACCAAATGAAGCTTAACAAGAGGCCTTGTTTGGCATCAACAACTGTGCGAAGATCTTTTTAGTGGCGGTCTACTTTTATCTGCGTTTCAGTCAAACAAAAGTCCGAATCAGGATTCAGCATGGCTTCCTTTTTCTGCGAGCTCTACGGAGTAACGAAGCGACTGCATCAGGCGTATTTTTGTTTAAATTGTGACTGATGCGCCGTTAGCCGCTACTCGTAGGGTGCGCGCATAATGGGCGATCTCCATACGTCTCGGCGGACGTAATAAACTGGACGCTAGGGCTTGTTTACGCTAACAAGTGTATTTGGACGGTGATAGACGTAAAATATATAATAAAATGACTCGGTTATTTTGCCAAAATGAAGCGAATTATCTTGAAGTTTTCTCTGTAGGTTTTCCCGCATTGAAATTATATTTATCATAACTTTCAAGAACAGCGCAGTTTTTGGGACGTAAAGTACCTAGGTACCCTGAATATGTTTCTCTCTGAGGCTCCATTAGCAACTAATAATTTCATTTCATATTCATCCCTATTCCATCCAGGTACCAGTTCGTCTCGTCGAGTCACAGTAGGTTATGTACTTGCACAAATGGGAGCAAATAAAGATCGATGATTCACATATTTAATACATTTTATCTATCCAAATATCATAAACCCTCCATGATGCGTTCAAGAACCGCACATTATGACCACCATAAAGACAGACTGTTTTGTTAAAACAAATTTCTTATCTGTGAAGATGTTCTTATTGCTAAATAATAACATCGATTTCGATAATATTATTTCATTTAAATTTTGAACATCTCTGAAAAACAAAGAAATTTGATTTGACCTCTATTCTAATATCAGTCGAAATGACGTTTAGTTCGAAATGAATTGTCAAGTTGCATACAAATTTGACAAATTTCGCACGTAAGTAAGATATCGAACGATATGATAGTAAGAGCTGACCCTAGTTTGTCTCTGAATAAAAAAAAGCTATGACAGCTGCCAGAAAACAACGCCGCCATGCCGGTCTTAATATGCGGCTCTTGAATGCATCATGGAGGCTTATGATATGTGGATAGAAAAAGCAGTGTATGTAACTGTACATAATTAGGCATTAAAACACTCGTGTGATGTTTATATGAAACTCGCCTTCGGCTCGTTTCATAAACCCGCACTCATGTTTAGTGCCCTTCATTATGTACAATCACATAAACTACTATAAATAGTCCAAAAATGCGTTTAAAATGTAGGCTGGTCCATAAGTATTAATATTATACTAGTAATAAGAGCACAAACACAGTAATTCCGCGATTTTATTAGTATATTACTTATATGTAATGTAATCATTCATTAAACATGTTAAATACCTACCTAATGAGAATTATAATAAATTACCGAAAATGTTAAAAGAAGAACAACATCACAAAATATTCATAAAATGCTTGAAAACGAAAATGCTATTATACTGTAAATAGTGTAAATGATTATTTAATAGAAAATGCAAGTAATATTTTGGGAATATTTTTTTTACCCATCATTTACATACAGGATACAGGTAATATTTAAAATATAAGTATAGGTAATGCTTTTTTGCCAAATATTGTATTCATTAAGAAAGTGTAATAGTATTTTTCACAATCGTGTTATAATAGAGAGCTTTTTAGTCGAGTACCGTGTTTAGGCCACGAAGCTTGCTGAGTGGCCTAAGTAAGGTACGAGATTAAAAAGCTTGATTATAACACTATTGTGAACAATACTTTTTGTACGAGTTCATTAAAATTAATTTTCTACGAGTCAACTGAACTAATGAAACAAACTCGATACTGTTGAATGAAACGAAGTGCAGCCTACCGCTCGTACGCTCGTTGATATCTTAAAAGACATCAACGAGCGTACGACATCAACGAGTAAACTCAATAATCAAAGCGATTCTATTGGTCCAATTCATTACAGTTCGGTAAAGCAGCCACGTGATTGATCGAATTTATTTTAGTTCTATTTTCAAATTTTTTTCGGTTGTCTGGAGCGTATCGAAACAGTTATTTCGATTGTTTCGACAGTAACATGGACTACAACTATGAAAAGAGTGACATTGCAGTATTCTCTATGAAATCTTAATACACAGATTTTAATCGACGAGTACAAAAAATGGTTACAGATATTCCTCCTATACACAGCTACAGGGTCGATTGAATGATTGCTCGAATGAAATATATTTATTTATTTGAACTTTATTGCAATTATACAAAATTACAAATGGCGAGCTTAATTACAAATGGCGAGCTTAATTACAAATGGCAAGCTTAATTACAAATGGCGATATAGTTTTTTAGTTGTCCACAGACAAATTTTCAGATTTTATAAAACAGTTGCGACGTTGGTGTTTTCTTAACAAGTTCGGAACCACCCCCACGCCAGTTGTCCAAAAAACTGGCTGACTGACGGCAGGCTATTGATGTTCAAGCTATTTATGACCTAATATTAAAATATTAGCCTTTATAAAACTGTTGCAGTTTTGGTCCCTCAGCTCTCCGTCTATCAGTATCAGAAGTAGCTAAGCAAAATAACACACTCAAAATGACCTACACAGATCCTTATTCCTTTGACATTAGAGTCCATGTGTAGATCATATTGAGCACTAGGAACGCTTAGCAACTTCTGCTGCTGACTGTACATCTTATCTTATCTAGGTAAGGGCCCTTTCGGATGCACTTCGACGGTCGAAGTTCGACCCAGTGGGATCTTTTGTGCATTTGCCCTCTCCTTTATACCTGCTCCCAGGCTTGCTGAGTGTACATAGTGAGTATTGAAAATCATGGTCCATTTCCCGTCAACCTATTTACAAGAACATACCCAACCTTGTGTCATTTCATTAACAATGAGCATAAAAATAAAATAAAAGGGAACCTATTGTCCTTAAGAAACGATTCGACAAAATACTTCACGGTGAAGAAAGGTTGTTTAAACACTTGGAGGCTGTCACATGTCATAAGATAAAAAACAAAACACTCGTTGACCGCGCACAAGGTTAAGTGTGACAGAAATCGAAACTGAAGGTTCTGTACAAGGTTCTGTTGTCAAGGCCGATATGCTAAATAACTAATAACAGGAAGATAGTTTGAAAAAGTTTATACAATTAAAGTTATTGTCATCCTCCTCGCGTTATTCCCGGTTGTGCCCTAAGGGAGCCCGGGGTCCGCTTTGTCACCTAATCCCAAGATTAGGCATAGGCACTAGTTTTACGAAAGCGACTGCCATCTGACCTTCCAACCCAGAGGGAAACTAGACCTTATTGGGATAAGACCGGTTTCTCATGATGTTTTCCTTCACTGAAAAGTAAAATGATATTTCGTACGTAAGTTTTTTGAAAACCCAGTGATACGATCCGGGTTTCGAACCCATGACATATAAAGGAATAGGAGACAATCTTATGGATATTAATCGACTTACTTAGTCCCAAAACATTAAGCAAAGCTTGTACGGTAAAGTCAAGTTTAAAAAAAAGGAAACGATTTTCAATCCTATCCCCCAGGCATAAGTTTGAACCCGTATACATGTTATTAGACTGTTAGGGACTGTACTGTGAGTACTAGACGACGATATACGTACATACATATATAGATAAATAAATATAAAGGAAATATCTAAGAGAACTTGAACTCGAGAACAAATATCGCACAAATAAATGCCCTTGCCGGGATTCGAACCCAGAACCGCTGGCTTCGTAGACAGGGGTCTGCACTACCAAATTGGTTTGATACTCTTATACGATCTCGTTTAAATTTATTTCACAATACAAAAAAGCATATATGGTGGACTTAATGGCATAAGGCATTTGCTACCAGTCAATCATTGGGCTGAACAGAAACATTTGGACAGGCACTTAACTAATTAGGATAAGACAAGTAAACTCAGCAATTAAATATTATTTTTGATCTATCCTCTCCTAGTTAATTATTGTATGTTACTATCTATTTGTTTGTTAGTGGAAGAGTGGAATAATCAATTTCTGATCAGAAATAGTACGTAATATGCTGACAGTGACAAGGAACCCCAAAAACTAATCATCGGCATTAATAACCCCTTTCGAAACGAGACACTTTCGAGTTTCAATCGCGTGTTTTCCAATCTGCATGTAAAGCAGCGGCATAAAGGAAATTAACATATGTACAGGGCTTTGTGCGCAAGCGACGGTCGACGGCCGGCGCGAGAGTGACGCGCCGATAGATGCTCAGGCGCAGAACACACGAGGCGTTTCTGCATCGCGCTCCGCCGCGTTGCGCGGACAGCGTGAATGCGAAAAACGAGTGGCCACTGGCCAATGGGCATACTTTGAACTCGCTCGAATGTATGAACGCACGCTCACCACCCCGCTACCCGCTGGCGTCCAGACCGCAGCCTTAAGAACAGGCCAGACAAGGCCCCCAAATATCTCTTTGAAAAGTTGACTTTCCGGAACCCACGTGGTGAGCGGCTATGTAGGCTGCCATTGTTGACCCATCACTATTCGTCAGCTGCTTTTCGGGGGAGTTTCAGATACGTTGCAACTAGATGTTGGAACAACCTATCCCCACCACTTCTCAGGACTCTGAAATGCATACATAGCAGGTTCACCAAAAAAGTCAGGAAACCCTTAAACATGACACAAGCTGTTTCTAGTCAGGGTCAAAATCAAAATACATATCTGCTTTGTATGTCCCACTGGCATTCCGTGACCTGTTGTTTGTAGTTAGCTGTTAGTTTCTTGTATGTTTTAACTTTCAAATTGTTATTGGTATTTTGTATAGCAGTAAGTCTCATAACATAGTTTTTAGTTTTGAATAGTCCCACACATTTGGTTATGTAATTTTTGTAATGCGTAATGTTATTTATTGTCTGTCAATTTTACCATAGTACCATAGATAAGTCATAGTTATAGTACCACCACGGCTATCACAAGACGGCCGCGACATACGCTCGAGCTCTCTCGCACTATCCGTCTGAAGCGGCGGCATAAAGGAAATTAACATATGTACATAGCGGCATCGTGTGAAGATACATACATCGTCATAGTAAAGTTTCGAAACACGCGAACGCTCTACGCGGCGTTACGCGGTGCCATAACACCACGTGTGTTCTACGCCTTAAGTGACGGATACTACTAAGACGTTAAGAAGGAGACATATCTCCTTCTAGGAGATAGCATTTGATAGGAAGAGACGATGTGCGTTATATTTAGCACGTAAACTTATTGCCTGCAAAAAGAAAGATAAGAGTTGATGTCTTAGGTAATTCGGATTTACTGTTGAAACTGCCACTGTTTTCATTCAATTTATTTTGAAAACGTAGCAGGGAGAAATTATAGGGATTCTAGCTTCTGCCCGCGATTTCGTCCGCGTGGAACTCGTTTATATCGTACCCCCATATCCATATCATGTATCCATACCCCATATCCATAATCCTAAAGATTTTAAATAAGTATAAATAAATAAATAAGTATTTGCGGCCAATCTTACACAAATCAACCTAGTCCCAAACTAAGCAAAATAAGTTTGTACTATTGGGTACTAGACGACGATATAGATACTTACGAGTATATAGAAAAATAAATACTTAAATACATAGAAAACATCCATGACTCAGGAACAATTATTTGTGCTCATCACACAAATAAGTGCCCTTACCGGGATTCGAACCCAGGACCTCTTGCTTCGTAGGCAGGGTCACTACCAACTAGG
Source organism: Epinotia brunnichana (assembly GCA_963854355.1). Taxonomy (NCBI): domain Eukaryota; kingdom Metazoa; phylum Arthropoda; class Insecta; order Lepidoptera; family Tortricidae; genus Epinotia; species Epinotia brunnichana. Next base: position 17,905,479 of record OY977936.1, on the reverse strand, counting down.
CTAAAGCGGGCGTAGCGGCGGGCGGCGGGTAAAGGTTCGGCGGTTTAACCACGCATTCCTTAGGTCATTAGGAGCAAAAAATGTTATATGAACCCCAGTCAAATCCTGCTTAGTTTTGAAGATATTTTTAGTTTCATGTAAACTATTTATTGTGATTACTAAAGTGCATTAAGCTCTTTTGATAGAGACGTTGCTACCGATGTTGCCAAGTTTCACGTCGTTATTGACATACCTACATCAAAGTGACAGCTACCACTCATTAAATTCATACTTTTTTGGAAAAATAATCGTTATTATTTTATAAAAAGGGTTAATTTCCATAGAGAAGCGATACTTCTCCAAATTTTATTTACAAAAACCGGAAAAAACGGAAAAAATATTTTTTTTTTGCTGAATTTGAAGTGGGTTCATATAACATTTTTTACTCGTAATGACTTCCGGAATGCGTGGTTAACATCTTTCGGGTTATTAACGCCCACGGTGTATACGTCCTCTTGAATCACTCTATCTATAAAAAAAACCGCATCAAAATCCGTTGCGTAGTTTTAAAGATCTAAGCATACATAGGGACAGACAGACAGACAGCGGGAAGCGAAGCGACTTTGTTTTATACTATGTAGTGATATGGATCTGAAGTATACTTAGTATCGATTTACAAAAAAACGTTATTGCGTTTGCAAGAACTAATGCACAGACATCACCGCAAGCGCGTAACCGAGGTCCGAGAGTTCTTTCGTCGGTTACCGCATTATGACTAATATCGGGCTACATATACAGGGCCTGTAATAGGAGCAAAAAATTAAACGGTAGATTATTAAGCTTGTGAACAATTATATCCACATGGTTAAATTTGAAAAAAAAAATTTTTTTTATTTGTATTTTTGTACTCTTCTGGAGTGCTATCAGTAACTTTTTTTTATTTTAAAGACACTAAAAAAATTAATTAAAAATCAAAAATCACAAAAATATCTTTTGTAAACAAAAATGCAAAAACTATTATGACTCGTTACATGATGTTACCTCAAAATCCGCATTGACTGCTGTGCTATGATGTGGTGGTGCCAAGATACATTACTTGGAGGTCATAACTTTAGATCAAAATATCTCCGAATCTAAAAAATAATAAAATGAGTGGGACACAAGGGGTTACTACAAATGCTCTAAGGATCCCTCCCTTTGAATATTTGCTCCTATTAAAGGTATAGACTGTCTGAACTTAAATTTGTTTTGTCCCTTTCTCATTGAATGAGCCAGCAAAGCGAACGAATTTCTCCATTTCAGCTTGGTCAGAAATTATTTCGTATATCCAGCGTCTGTCCGGCTGTTCTCCTCTACAGTTTGCATTTCTCAACCGGTAGGGTCATTTCGCCGGTTGGCGACCACCTAATTTCATGCGCCAGTTAGCGACCAATTAGCTGACTTGGTTAACTGAAAGCATATTTACTCGTTTTTTTTGTAAATTCCTATTCCATAAATACAAACAATAAGGCATGCGGCTGACTGTTTCATTAGGCTCTGTAGAATTGATGTTATCTTCAATTGAAAAAACCATGTTCTTCCAGTGGTCGCTAACCGAAGGTGGTCGCGTAACCGGCGAAATGACCCTACTCGTGAAATTTTGTGAGCAGGTTCAATAATTAAGTCGATTTTTTGTCAATTGACAACATTTCATAATTCTAAGTCCACGATTCGACTAGCTCATTGTATTCTACTCGAAAAGAGAAACACGCTGGTAGTTTTATATTTCCTGTAGGTATTATTTATGTTCAATGAATTTTTAAAAATGCACTCATAGCAAATCCAATTCTACTGCAGAATAGGCATCTTGCTTTAGTCTTGTTTACATGTACCAAATTAAAAACAAACATTGTCAAGATGGCGTCAATGTAACCCATCCGAGAATGACATTTAAACTTTTTAAACGTTTTCGTCGAAACGGGACTAAAGCAAGGTGCCTATTCTGCAGTAGAATTGGATTTGCTATAAATACATTTTTTAAAAATCGTAAAAAAATGAAGATAAATAATACTGGAAATATAAAACTACCAGCGTGTTCCTCTTTTCGAGTAGAATACAATGAGCTAATCGAACAAAGGGCTAAAATTTATGAAATGTTGTCAATTAAATGTTAGGTTTAAAAAAAAAGTAAAAAAAAAGACAGGCTTATGAGTTCTACAGCTCACAGAGCCACCTAAAGCCACCTAAAAAAATAAGGTTTGATGGACGTTTATAAATAACGGCATAAGACTGCACATTAACATAAACTTTTACGCTGCAGTCGCTGAAGATAGGTATATGAGGATGCCACTAATTATCTATGATTTTTTTCACCGAGTCGAGTCGAGCCTATAATCCAAATCACCTAACTTTGGTCTAAATTAACTCGAATGTTACACCATTCGGTGTGACTATTATTGTGAATGGATTCAGGAGAGGCATGATACTTACTACAAAAAGGCAAATAAAAACAAAGAAAATAACTAAGTGCCTCCTTGGGTGAAGTGCAAAAAATTTGTAGTAGCATATTTAAGAGCCTTAATCTAATCTACCTACTCTTTAACTTTTTTTCATTGTGTAACGGTAATGACCCATACATTTTATATTGGTAACTTTAGTTACACAATGAAAAAAAATTAAAGCATAAATTAGATTAAGGGGCTACCCGAGATTTTCATCGATTTTTGACTAGTTTTGAATCTATGCAAATACTTTTGCACTATAGATAGAATTATAAGGCAAACGGTTATCGATTCTTCAATCTTTAATCTTCAGTTTGGTTTACCATATTTTAAAAGAAATGAATAGTTATTTTTAATTATTTTTTTAAACATTGTCTAGAAAAACACCTTTTCACACCTCTCATTCAGAAAAGTAAGTTTTGGTCCCCGACGAGAGGGAGCAAAATGCTACTTTTCTGTTCAAGCTACTTTTTTAATTTATTCATTGGCTTGTAGCATTTACGCAATGTGCCAATAGAATCTTGATAAATAATCGATTGTAATTTCATCGTAATCGACAAACGTATATATATATCATCATCATATCAGCCGAAAGACGTCCACTGCTGGACATTGGCCTCCCCCAAAAAGTGCCAAAATGACCGGTACTGCGTCACCCGCATCCAGCGGACTCCCGCGACCTTTACCAGGTCATCAGTCCACCTTGTGGGGGGCCTACCCACGCCGCGCCTTCCGGTACGTGGTCGCCACTCGAGAACCTTTCCGCCCCAATGGCCATCGGTTCTACGTGCAATGTACATATATATAGGTTTGTTTCAGTTTTTGTTGTTTTTTTAGTTTTTTTTCTTTCTGTTCGTTTTTTTGTTTTTTGTTTGTTTTTTTTTTGTTTTTTTGTTGTTTTTTGTTATTTTTTGTAATTTTTTTTGTTTTTTTTGTTTTGTTTGTTTCAATTGTTTTTTTTGTATGTTTTTCTGGTTTTTGTTGTTTTCTGGTTTTTTGTTTGTTTTTTTTTTGTTGCTTGTTTTTGTTTGATTTCTTTTGCCGTTTTTTGTTGTTTTTTTGTGTATTTTTTTGTAGTTTTTAGTTTCGTTGGTTTTTTGTTTCATTTTTTTATTATTTTTTTGTTTTTTTTTGTTTTTGTTGTTTGTTTTTGTTTAGGTTTTTTTGCGGTTTTTTTGTATTTTTGTTCCTTTTTTTGTTAATTTTTCGTTTTTCTGTTTTTTTTTCTATTCTTTGTATTATTTTTTCTTCTTTTTTTGTAATTTTTTTAGGTTTATTTCGTTATTTTTTTTATGTTTCGTTTTTTTTGTTTTTTCTGTTTTCTCTTATTTTAGTTTTTTTTTTGTTTTGTTCGTTTTTGATTTTGTTTTTTTTTTGTTTTTCTTTTTTTTGTTATTTTTTGTTGTTTTTTTGCAAATGTTTTCCTCATAGTCGGTGTGAAAAGTTACATGTGTCACTCAGGAGCAAAATTATTTTCGTCTTGGGCGTGTACACTTGAATCCCTCACTACGCTCAGGATCCTACGTTAGAATCCCTCGCTACGCTCAGGATTCTATTGTAGGATCCCTCGCTACGTTCAGGATTCAATACACCGCCCTCGCCGTAAATATACTATTTTGCTCCCTTGTGACACAAATAACTATTTTTGTTACAAGGTTGCTGTGAAAGATCTAACATATACGAAATCTACATATTTGGATTAGTCTCTGATGTTTCTATAAACGTGTGTAGGGTTTTGAATTTAAACTAATTAACACAAAAGTTATGGCCAGAAAACCTGTTTTTGAAAATTGTTCTACTTTGATGCCAAATATCTCGAAGACAGTGATGTTTGAAGTAAATCTGGGATACTATATTGCTTAAAGCTGTTGTTGTCAATATGATAAGCTACAAAATTCATTGGAAAACTAAGGGATTAAAATCGAAGGTCATTGGCGTATGAAGTCCCCTTAAGGTCCTTAGTTATGTACTAATTTATTGCAATCCACCCCCTTAGTATTGGCAGAAATTAATTGACTTAGTCTACTTTGGACCACAGTTGTTCTGACTAGGTTTTACGTCAGTTTGAATTTTTACGGCGGTATCCCGGTTTCCTCGCTATGTTTTCCTTTATCGAAAAGCTAATGGTAAATATTTAAGGATATTCCGTCCATGTGTTTCGTAAAACTCATTAAGTAGGAGCCAGGAATCGAACCCGAGTCCCCCGTTTGCCAGCCGCCATGCTTGAAAAAGCTGCTTGACGCAATAAAAAATATTTTATTTTGTCTGACTTAAATACATTAATATTTTATTATAAAATGTTATCATTCTGTATATCATTCTAAATCTGATAATAATTATTTTACGTAAATATGTTAAAAACAAACAACTTCTTTAACTTACTTAGTATATCTTATCAACCGTTCTTTATCGATCAGCAGCCAGCTTAATTGCCTTTCATCAAAAACCTCAACGTAAGAATACGATTGGACTGGAAATAACCCGCACATACTCTGTACAAACTATGCCAATAAAAACCAAGTCTTAAATCGCTAACATCCTTAGCACACAATAAAACACCTGCATCGTTAAATCAGCTAAATAAAATATATAAATTAGGCTCCGTATGTAAAAACACAGATGTCCGTCCGTCCATCTATCCGACATTGCTCGATATTTTAACTAACTGCGCGCTTTAAATTATTTCCAATTGAACGCATGCGCACGGCAAAGATATATAATACAAAGCAGATAATGCTCCATAAATAGAAATGGGTTGAATTTAGACTGTTATAAAATGGAGATGTATGTAATGGAGAGAAACTCCAGAAATTTTAAACGGATAGAATGAACGAAACCAATAACCTCTATCACTGTAGGTATGAGTGCTGAACATATTGACACATATGACATAGGTATATCATACATACATACATATTATGTTCACACAATTAGTACCTACTTAAAGAAAAGCGAATCAAAATACATATAATTAATTATATGTTCCGTTAATTCATTCAAAATTATATTGGAAGATAAAGCCAGAGACAATCATCAAAACTTCGCAAGCTAAGTGATTTTTATATCATAAAAATAAATAAAAATAAATATTAGGGGACAATCTTACACAAATCAACCTAGGCCCACGGTAAGCTCAATAAGGCTTGTGTTGTGGGTACTAGGCGACGATATATATAATAGATAAATACATATAGATACTTATATACATATATATATATATATATATATATATAATTCGTGATAAACACACAAATAAATGCCCTGACCGGGATTCGAACCCGGGACCTCCAGCTTCGTAGGCAGTGTCACTACCAACTGGGCTACGGAGGCCGTTAAAATCATGAACGGAAAGTTTTTAAAGTTTCCACCGTTTTTTCTGAGATGCTTCCAACACATCACTAGCACTGTCCTTCATATATTGTCATTTTGCTTATTCACAACACAGAATCATTTAAATTACATAGGTTCATATATTTAATTCTCATACACATGGATTACAGTCATTATAGAGTGCTAAGAAGTAATACGGTGGTGGTTGTATCAGCTCTATAGCAGCCGCCTGTCGCGCGCAAGCGGGATGCAAAGCGCCATTGTGTCCGCCCGACTAACGACCACGTTACAGGCCTCATATTGGTACACATTTGCTTATTATAAAAGACTTGGAAACAACATTCTTTCAATTATTATCACAATTGCTATCGTTTATACTTTTAGTCGAATTATGGCTTTATTCTTCGCTTAACCCTGAACGTATGGTATAGGCTCTTTTATGGGCTCTGCCTGAAAGGAATGATTTGAAAATAGGTACCTACAAAGGATTGTGTTTTTATTTTACTACTTACCCATTTCCAATAATATCAATATATACAAGTGGTCCGTTAATTAAAGACCGACATATCACCCTGCCAAATCCGTTAACCTTTTTTACGCACACTTATTAAAATCTACATTATGATAAGTTCCCGACAGGTCTTACACACTTTGGCCCCCATACATCAAATTCGCGATCCTTATACGTACTTTTAATTAGTCGATTAAAAACTTTATAAATTTACACGCGGCTATATCGGATCCGTTTGAGCTGCGCAGGAGCAAAAAGCATTGCGTTCGGTCGGCGCAGTCGCGCAGGGAATCCGGGATGGCCAAAAACAAGGAATCCAACAATGGACGGATAGTATCTACATTGTTTGTTAGTCCCAAGTGTTGTTCGGATTGCCGGAGTTGTCCAAAAGTCCGGTGGAATGAGAGGAAATGCTTGTTATGGTTGCACTTGGTATCAAAGCATATCGGGTTGAACGTATATTCATTGTTGTATGTGAGTCCGTTTGATCAAATAGATGTTATTCACAATCTATCTTGGCTTACCTCACCGCTCACCCCGAGTACGAGTATAGCTTGACCCCGAGATTGTTAATATTTGGTTCATTATCGTAGGTCAGACTTATACCTGGAGCAAGAAGTCGGGTGGCGTTTTGAATACCAGAGGCTACGTCGCAATCTCAGGGTTAAATTATTCAGGGAACAATATTGTGAGGTGAGTTGAGTACTAGCGCCGCTGTTGTCCAATGCTAGTGGCCTGTTTGAAAGCGGCATTATCTCGCCATGTCACATATGGTTGTCGTAGAACCTTTCGTGGCATTTTAAAGATAGGCCTGGCACCGCAATCCTGCCGCTACGTCCCTAGCTATATCGCTGCTGGTAGGGGACTGCTTATTCACTAAATTCACAGCTAACCAACCATCATATCTGGTGGCCGTGTCACTCCATCACCTGTGACCTCGTTGGTAGACCCAATTCGCTAAGTTAACTTTAGATATGTGTCCCTACTCGTAGCAGTCATACCTACGTCTCTAACACATACCTACTTACATAAACCTAATACGCAAAAATGGAAATACGACTAGTTACGATATTAGTCAGTTGACAGAGGGAGTGCTCATATCGTTTTGGACGCAGAATACAAAATATCCCAATTTAACATATAACGTTAAGGAGCAATTACTGACTAGTTATCCAACTAACTAGTGTTCCATAGCATCTCAATAAAGCGAGAAGTTCTAGCTGTGAATCGAATCGTGATAACTCGTTCAGCCAGCTATTATTATAACCTTTCGTTTAAGCTAAGGTTTATAAAATGATCATATCCATTTATATTGCGCATAATAAATGGCCGGGTACTCGTGGATATGTTTTACTAGTTAATGCGTAAATGGCATTATGAAAAATAGTTTCAGTACCTTGCATCGCTACATTTTATACAGTAGGTTTGTACAGTTTATTATTACGAAATTAGGTATATTACAAAGTGGAGTCATATTTTAATAAACTTACGATTTGTTGAAAAAGGTTTCAAGGTTTTGCCTGAAAAGTGCGGAGTAATTATTTTAGAAGAGCCATTATTTTTGTTCTCTTCATCATCATCATCATCAGAATTAAAGGGTAAAATTGTGAACATATCTTTGACGTCGACTGTACGTATGCCAAACATTTTTTTTTTCTTTAATTTTTTTCTTATTCAACAAAAATTACGATAAGCTTAATCTAAATCTTCGCCATGTACGTATGCCAAACATTTTTTTTTTGTTTAATTTTTTTCTTATTCAACAAAAATTACGATAAGCTTAATCTAAATCTTCGCCAAACTGCATAACAGTTTGTTGGCGAATATACACTCTTTATAATTATGTTTATTTTATGATACAGTATGGAAGTTTTCTACCAGTTTCGGCTCTATCCATTCTATTATTTGTATGTTGTCTTCAAAAGAGTTACGAGTAAATATTTTTTTGGCTTACTCTGCCAACTAACTACGTTGCTTGAAAAGCAACGAATCGAGATAACTAAGTGTAATTTGATAAAATTAAAATCAGTAAGCAAGATGTTAACGTCCCTATAAGCTAAGTTATTTCTATCCTATTTCCAAGTATAATGACGGAAAAAATCGATAGGTACCTAGAATCGACTCCAATCAATTCCTCACCGGTATCGAATGGGCCTTTATTATTTTTTTCTTTTTCGATAATAGGTACTGTCATGATCGATAAATACACCACTTAACACATTCAGCATAGGCGGCCCTAATTGTTAAGAACTTAAGGTTTATTTTTATATGTTTTGAGTGTAATTTTATTGTTTGTGATGCACTGGCCTTAAAGTATGTTATCCTGCAATTATCTGAAGGATAATTCACTCGTTGCGGTGACAATTTTGTTCAATTGTCAGGGCTGACTGGTCGGCGTCTCCGGACGAAGAGGAATTGTCGATCGAATGTTCTAAATACAAAAGAAAACCTTTATCGGATATTATGCAAAAAATACGTAATGTACGGATAATAATGATAACTATCGATTATCATCTCGTTATTTTTATATTTATCGTGTCAGATGCTGATGAAAAATCGGGAGATGCAACTGGGATACCGCAAGGGAGGTTTATGATTTAAGATTTTTGTTTATTTAGGTACTTTACTTAGGATAAAATTAAGTGATGTACCTAACAGCTCTCCGTCGATATTTTTCAACCTCAAAATCCCGGGGAGTTTGATGAAATTTGGTACGAATGTTCGTTGGAAGCCCTGTTTTCGTCTCCCAAAAGTCCCCGGGTCAGGACCTTGTAGAACGGCCGCTACCTTGGGAAATGTACTGTATTCGTAAGAAATTCAGGTTATGTTCGAAAACTACGTACTCTATGAAAACATGGTCTACAGCAACATTAAAACTGAATAAATTCTGCACAAGCGTACAGGCAGTTTAAATTTTAAACTATGTAGGTAAACAGAGGTTTCGGTGAGTGTGTAGAGTGAACATGACAACTGTCACTTGCATTTTGCCCCACTTTGGCCCTCAAATCTGTTTTCAGATGACAAGGACGATTAAGATGAAGGATGGACAAGGTCCTGACCCGGGGACTTTTGGGAGACGAAAACAGGGCTTCCAACGAACATTCGTACCAAATTTCATCAAACCGGTTGTATTAACTATTAAAGTACCGCTAGCAAAACAATGATGCACAAAACTCTGGAAGTACCGCGAGAAATTAAATGCAATTATTATCCTTTAATGGCCCGCCACCATATATCCAAGCAGATCGATGGTAAAGTATTATGATCGAAGCCAAGTCTACCAAAATCAAACCCACAAATAAGGACTATCAGTTGTCTGGAACAAAGTTCAAAATCAATTGACGAAAATCTCGATATCTACTCACTACAATCATGTGAAAAGCACTCGTCACCGCTCTTATCCCGTAACATTACAGTTAATTTTCGAATAATCGATCCGCCTTGGGAAATATGCGGGAACGAGCTAAAGAATATTATTGTATGAGAGTAAAGAGGATGCATAAACTTGTTATTACGATCAAATTGGTGCGTTTATAAAAAATCGGTTTACGCATCTGCGGATCCCTTCTGTAATTTGTTGTGAATTAACTTTTATGTCATATAAGTAGAATTTTTCTTAGTTTTAAAGAAATTAACTCGATTGTAGCCAATTGTAGGTTTCAGTGGGGTAAAATTGTTTAATCTCATAATAACTATACGTTTTGAGCTTGTAATTAACTTGTAAGTTGGGCTACAATGTTATACTTATTAACTCGGTGGGATGTAGACATAAATATGTATTTCATTATTTCTTTAACGGTACGGAAATTATATTAATACCCTTCGAATTACAAAACTAGTACTTAACTGGTAGGATCACACCCTGCAATTTGATAAAAGTAATAAAAAATGGCGGCACTCTGCGTCAAGCGCAGTATCATCATTGCCCGATCAGGATAGATGCCATCACCTGTTCGATCACTCGGTAAATCAAAATGGCGAGCGTCGCGTCTTTTTCTCACGCGTCAAAATATTCAATTGGCATCATCTCTATCTAACGTTTTATTACATAGATATCGCAGTTTTAATTTCATTTCGCGAAGCCGCTATCACGTAGGTCCAAAGAGTTTTTTTACGGAACCGGCCCCGGTACAATTTAAATTATGCAATTTAGCAGCGTAGCGTACCTACTGCAAAAAGTTTTACAAGAAATCTATTGCAGCTATGTTACATATACAATTTTGTCTACATTCCCCTGCTATCTATCTCCATTCCTCGCTCCATAATTATTAGAAAGATAACTAGTCTAGTGTATTACCATAATCTAGCGGTTAGATAAAGTGATATGTAGTATCAATCAGATATGACATAATGATCTCAATTAAGATGTAGAGGGAGGTAACGCTGTAGGCTAGAAAATAGCGCTGTGCATACTATCTTACACTCGGCGTCAAAAGTATCGCACCTTTCCTAAAATTCGTTTCAAGCGATTATTACTCCTAAGATACTTACTGTACCCTGACGATATTAGTATAATTCGAAAGCTAAAGCCTAGGGGGTTTTATTACCTTTCAAATGATACTAATATCGACAGGGTATAATAAGTAAGTATCTTAGGAGTAATAATCGCTTGAAACTAATTTTAGGAAAGATGCGATACTTTTGACGTTGAGTGTACATGTTGTTCGACAAGTCAGGTTACAGAGGCAATTAGCGTTAATCACCTCAAATCTATCAGTGAACTCTAAGGGTTAGATATAAGCCTTTAAAACAAATATTAAAACACAGTGTGGACAAAGCTACCACAAGGTGAGTATTATTGTGGCGATCATTGGGGGATCGGAGGGTTCAGTTCACGGCATGTGGCTGATATGATGATGATGATATAATATATTAAATCGAATCGATCGAATTTAATCGATTATTTTGAAGTCCGGTTAGCCTAGTGGGTACCTAGAGACCCTGAGTACGTAGCTAAATGTCCTGGGTTCGAATCCCTGTAAGGACAAATATTTATTTTATTAACAACACTAAACAAATACCTACACAAAAACACAACAAATATTTATTTTTCAAGCTTTGCTTAGTTTGGGACTAGGTTGATATGTGTACAGTGCGCGGCACAAAAGTTGGCGTGTCTGAAGTTAGCCTCGAGTCGCCTCCCGCATACCCGTCCGACCCCTCTGATACCTTTGCGGCGCTACTAGTAGCTAACATCAGAATCGTTAACTGATTTTAATCGTATTGTAAGATTGTCCGCAAATATTATTATAACCTACTTATTATCATTATTTTATTTTATTTAAATCTTTAATTCCGATATAAAGTTCATTTTTTGTTAATGAAGACTATTAGTGTTAGTAAACAATAATACTAAATAAATCTAACTTATTTCCTATGACCTTTTTTTTGACCTACATATGTGATGATCACGAATATTTGTTTCTGAGTCTTGGATGTTTTCTATGTATTTAAGTATTTATGTCCATTAAATATTTCGTCGTCTAGTATCCATAATACGAGCCTTATTGAGCTTACTATGGGGCTAGTTTGTGTAAACTGTCCCATAATATATTTATTTTTTTATATTTTGTATTTATATCAAATAATATTCAAACATCGTATAGGTATATACCAAAGTATATATACATATACAATGCATCGTCGGGTGAGCGGGCATCGATTTAGGCGATTCAGGGGCAACATACCAAAACTCTACACCGTACACGACGCACCGGAACCACGATGCTTTGTCGTCTAAATTAGTAAATAATAGTTTTTTTTTTATAATTATTAAAAAAAATATATATATTTGGACTGTTTATTTTCAGATCTGTGATTAAATTACATATATCAGTTACATTTAGTACAATCTTTAATATTTACGATTATTTTATTAAACTTTTTTATCTTAATAACTAGTTATCTATGTTACTACTGGGGGCCATAATGAACATTTTCTTAATTATATTTTTAGTTTTTGTAGGTTTACTTTCTATATTTTCTACAATAGTTTTGGGAAAGCTGTTTAATACAAGGGGTAGTTAGACCACACTCTTTGCCCATATGTGTTGTTATATTTGTTAATTATGTATACATTCTTACTGGTCAGGGTTCGTAGGTTGCCTTTCCTTGTGTACTTAACAAGATCTCCCAATTTATGTTTATATTGCATTACAATTGCCATTTTAACTTTTTCGAATACATTCATGACTCTGCAGTATTTAAATAGTTTATGATAATTATCTCTATATTTATATTTAATTTTTAGCGGGACTATTATTTTCAGTAGTCTAATTTGTAGGTTATATATACGCTGTAAATATGTTTTGTATGTTCTACCATAGCTAGAGATTCCATAGCTTATGATTGAGTCTGCCATGGCCATGTACAGTAGTCGCAGAGTAGTGTACGGCATTTTATGTTTAAGTATGTTAATGTTACATAGGATGGCTCTTAGTTTTTCACATACTATTTCTATGTGATTATTCCAATTAATGTCGTCTATATGGTATCCATGCAAATTGTCTTGGTTCCCTGGATACGACTTAGTGAAACTACTCTGAATGAATAATTGAATAGCGGTGAAACACAAAATGAAGGCCCCAAACTTTCAAATTCAGTGTGAAGCTGGTTTCTGGAGTTAGAATTAGAACCCTTCATACTTAACACTCAAGCACAAAAAGTAACCTAATCTCCACTTATCATAAATCTCTAAATTAAAAAAAGAATCAGCCAGTTTGAAACTAAGCTTTGTGCTGCTACGAATGTTCTCAGCATCCCATGAACGGGAAAAAATGTTTTTTTTTATAGGTCCATTATTATTCTAGCTGCAATTTAGGATATTTTTTATCCGACTGAGACAATTAATAAATTTTCCGAAATAAACGACTTCATTCAGTTTTTCATTTATTTTTATTGAAATCAAACGCTGCTACAACTGTCAGCTGTGAGAAACGTCAAAATGGCGGAATTGTTTTGCTTTTCACGTCTTATTAATAATTTAATTCTACGATAGACCTTTAAGAGACACATGCCAAAAAATAAAATATAAACAAATATTCGATTCTGATATGAGAACTACATTATTTAAGATTACTTATTAAAACAAAAAAAAAAGTACTTTCAGAGTTTTAGAAAATTCCACCCCTAATAGGGAAGGGGGTTAAGAAGGGGGCAAACTTTATATGGGCAACACTTTTTTTGAGCTAGAGACTTAAAAGTTAGTAGTAAGAATACTTACTACAATACGAAAAAAGTCCTTTCAGCGATTAGAAAAATTCAACACCTAAGGGGGTTTAAAAGGGGGTTCAAATTTTAAATGGAGAGCAAGAAAATTTTAAAGTGTGAGTAAGAGATTTGTAACTTCGGTCTTATTCTGTACGTTAAAAGACTACAAAACTAATTTCAGAGTTTTTCCAAATTCATCCCCTAAGAGGGGATTCAAAGGTTGTCTATTTCAAGACATTTTTTAAAGTATGAGATTTTTAACTTTGGTTTTAGACTGTTTGTTCACAAACTAGAAAATTAACGTCAACGTTTTTTTTAATTTATCCCCTAAATGAGGGTTCAAAATTTGTATTGAGAGAAATCATTTTCTAAGACGATAAAATGTTCTACGCGGACGAAGTCGCGGGCAACAGCTAGTAACTAATAATTCTGTTAAAACTCAAGCGCCTAGCCGCGTATAAACTAGTTTATAGTTATTTATAAGACGTTTTGCAATAATTACGAGTATGAAAAGCTTGCTTGCTAAAAAGTTATGTATTATAACATAACTTTTTAGCAAACAGGTGTAATTGTTTTGTAACAAATATCGATTACAATTATCATTTTATATATTTTTTATTACCGTGAATATATGAATTATTAAAACCTTTATCGATGACCAGAAGCGTGGCCGTATTTAAATGTATGACTTCATTATAACCAGTTATAATTACAATATGTATTGACACCTGTCGATACGAAAGCCATAAAATTTAATTAAGAGTATATTTTCTATATTTAATATAGTAATACTTTGTTCGGTCTTTGTTGAAATTTTGCCTGTGTGGTTGTCTGGGTCAAATCCAAAAAGGATGAGCCAATTTTAATGCCACTCTACTAACTTATTCTTTATTTATATTACGAGTGGTTGCTGCGTCCGCAAATATCATTCATTTATAATGAGAAAGTTATGATACTCAGACTTTATCTGTAGGTACCTACATATCCGATGTGATAGAATAATCTCGAATTAAGTTACTTATTAGTGTGCGCTCATACATGATGCGTGTTTAAGAAGGTAGATAATGAGCTGTCGATAATTACTCTATTATTGTAAGTGGTTGTTGTTTGTAAATAACAATACCATGCACACGAATAACAAATCAAAGTTAAGGTACAAATCAAAAATATTTTGCTGTTGCATTTTAGGCAAAATACATCAATTGGCATGATCCAAACATATTGATTACGGACATAATAACGTGACGAATAACACCTTAGACCAAAGCGTCGATTAAGGGATATCTATACTCGATCCGATTAATTCGCTAAAGGTTGCAAAGTAAAAAATCGATTTATCGAATATTAATTACAAAATTGTCCATCCATCAGGTTATAGCCACTTGATATTTTTTTGGTTCATATTTTTTAGTTTCGCTAACGCGCTTCGGCGGTGCCGACTTGCTGTTAGGTCGCGTCTACACCGACCGAATACCTACTAAGGTATAGGACACATAGTTTCATTTGATCTTGTTATAAAATAATGAGTAAGAATCGAATGTTCTCTTACACCTTCAATATAAAAAGCATAGTATTACGTAGCTGGAAAACTAATGAACAGCAAGCCAATAAAATAGTTAGTTACCGAGTTTCTTTGAAGCAAAGTTTTTGCAAGATCACTCATTAACCTACTGTTGGTAACTAAGGCTACCACTAGTAATCAAGTGAGCTAAGTCTTGTACTTAACGTATGGTAAAGTGTATCTGAATTAATGTAAATAGCAATATGGTTCAATTTGAACTAAGACGATTTGTCTTCATTCGAATGTAAGCCATGTCACTTGCACATTACGTAGCTGGAAAACTAATGAACAATACCATATCCTAGTACAGCGTCGAGCACTCGGTCGTGTACCTTACGAAGCAATCTTTTAAACGATGCTAAAACATGTCAAGAGTACTTCATTAATTTTAGTCAGAACACTTCATTCCCGGTCCCCAGCAGGTTCGAGAACTCGCGCGCATGCGCAGCGTGTACCTGTACAGTTAGGCTAGTGTCAGGCCTGTCCAAACTGGCTAATTTCTCGTCATCTGATAACATACCCGCGCCCGCGTAATAACTAGCTTGGGTAGACCTATGAGCGTGTAGACCTGGCTTAAGAAAAAAATCTTGTTAGTCAAAATTAATCAGAATACTGTACACAACAGAAGTTTAAAATAGGTAACTAGTAAAAAAAATATTACTTTCATATTACACAACAATAAATACAATTAACTACTCGCTATTCTTATTCCTGGAATTGTAGTCGAATTCATCCAAAAGGTTTCCAAAACAATGTTGGTTTCATAATCTGGAGGCACTGCCGTGCCCCCGCCAAGTCGAGCAATGCAAATATCAACGGCAAATTCTGGAAGCGATTCAGGCCATTTTCAACATCCTGTAATTTTGTTCTGGCTAAAGCTAGAACCCTGAATTTTCAGTAACTTCTAGGGCAGGGGGTATGGCTTAGATAAATTTTCAATATTATTAGAATAGAACAGAATAGAAAAGTTTATTTCTCCGAATATGGTACAATTGTTGGTATGTTTTATGGTCGCACTACACTTGGCGGTGTTTGCCCAAATATTCGTGTTGCATCTTTTTCCTTCCTACAGCAAATGAAAGAGAGGCAACGACGCAACGCAAACACGAACCCCCAAGTGTGGTAACCATAACAAATGTCAGTTTCACATATTCTGCCGATATCGGCGTAGAAATATTATTAACTTTCAAATTATCAAGACATAACAATTAATTAAATACAACATACAATACGACAAATTAATAACAAAGGTAATAATTAGAAAATTTAAAAATTCATTTATGGAATAAAAGCAAATGTCAAGCAGCCAGTTATAATTTCCTGTCAAATTGAATATTTGGACTATTCAATTCAGAACTACTCGTATTGTCCGTCAAAGTTCCTTAGTTTTGTCACTGACATACTCACTCATAAATTATCAACATAGTTCTAAGGTACTTCTAGCAGACCCACAAGCTCCAAATTTTAAACATAATTAGTTTTGACATAATTTAATCATAATTTATAATTTCATAATAATCTGAAAATATTGCAATTTCAGTCACGTTTCAGAGATATACAAACCGCATAAGTAAGTTTGTAATCCTATACATTTGTATTTACATGCGATTAATTTTGCAGTTCCTTCCTATAAATAGAAATGAGATCCCATAAAAACATGCCATGTAAAAAACTAGGCCAAATACATCAATCTCTACGAAATATATCACAACTTCATAAGGTACAAGAATTTAGAGACTTGGTCTATTTTTTACATGGAATGTTTTTTATCTCTCTCTTCAGTCGTTCACTCTTGACAGAGCAGTCGTGAATACATGATGATGTATGGTTAAAGCAGCCCTCGCGATGCTCCTCTACTTGTTACCGTCTTCAGCATCACGGGTACACTGGACTAAGGTGGATTGTGTCGCAGCTTTTATCGAATCTGTCCAACAGAACCGAGAACGACCGCGTGATCGCTTTCCCTCTACCCGGGTTTCATAATTAGTAAATGGAAAAAAATCTATCACCTGTTCCCTTAAAAATAAGAGTACCTACATACCGTGCGAGCCCATATAGATCTATAATGAGACACGTGCCACAATTTAATTTGACATTTCACAAATTGATTGGTTTTCGTGCCGCCAACTTTGCCTCACACGTCGCGTCGAAGAATGAATGATTTTAGTCGACTGATGAGCTGTAAGAAGTCACCAGTATATTCAGCATTTTAATTAATTGGAAAAAAATTGTACCTTTCACATTATTCTTGTACTAGATCGAGCAGCTAAACCATCATCATCCTCCTAGCGTTATTCCCGGTTGTGCCCTAAAAGGAGCCTATTCCCAAGATTTGGCATAGGCACTAGTTTTACGAAAGCGACTGCCAACCCAGAGGGAAAACTAGACCTCATTGGGATTAGACCGGTTTGCTCGCGATGTTTTCCTTCACCGAAACATCTCAACATCATCATCATTCAACTTCATCGAGCAACTAAATAATATTGTAATTCACAAGCAAACAAAAAAACTCATGCGTTATGCCCAACAAACTAAATATTTTATTGTATCGTTCGTTTGACTTTCAATTCTGACTCTTTTGATATATGAACTCCTGTTGGTCCTATACAAATATGTAAAATGCAAAAATTGTAGTGTATGGTAAAATATGTATTGAAATGGAATGCAGTTGCTGAACTCATTTACATATTATTTAATGCCGATGAATGCAATTCAACGAGCAAAAATTTTGAAAAAATTCAAAATAATTTATTTCATAGTTATGGGTTTATACAGCTGTTATATAAATGGTTTATGTTCTCCACTTCCTGCCTCACAAAGGCGTACAATTTTAAACTTAGGTCTATTAAGCTAATTTTACGATTACATTATAATTCCCGATTACGATTACATTTTCAGGGGTGATACCGGTGGTTTATTGAATTTACCCGGAAATGTTCTATACGATACGAGTAATAGATAGATAAATATGGCCTGAAGGCCACGTCCAACTGTTTATTAGTGTACCATCAATCACCACTCAATAAAACTCACGTCAACACTGATAGAATATTAACACTACGCGGGGACGTAATGAAAAAATAATTTAACTTGATTTATAGCTTACTCAGGGCTTCGCAAATTGCGGAGGCTTTGAGACGTTTAACTTAAGTACTGGCTGCGTACATAAAAAAAGTGATCGAAAATTTTAAGTAAAAATGTGGTAAAAATAAAACACGGTGTTTGCGCCATTTGGGATAATAGCCGGTGTTACCTAAGGCCACGCTGTAGGGTGTTCTTAAGGTGTCCAAGCTTTTCTAAAACAGTCACTAAGCTTTTCTAAAACAGTCACTAATACTTCATCCAGCATACGACATGCTTAATGGAAGGTTCCAACCTTGTTTGTTTTTATACCGTGTTAAAAAGTCAAATAAACTATTTTGTAATTTTGTAATACTTACTACTACTAAACACAACCTAGTCTAACTTCCTACCCGGGTTATGCTATTACGACTTCTGCACCATAATTTTTACTTTTCACAGTTTCACGTTTCGTATGTGTTCCATTTCCTACTTCGCCTTACTCTATCCCCAGGGTTGCCAATACGCTAATTAATGTGTGTGGTATCTCTCTACACCCTGCGGCAACCAGTGACCGTCCGTTCGCGAGAAGCATCCTTCAATAGCACCGAATAGAATAATGAATAGTTCCTAAAGGTACAGAAGGCCCACTGCCTAAGTAATTTTTTTGCAATGGACAGGGCAGATAGGGTTGTTGATGTACCACATAACTGAACATCCAAAATTATTACTATTTTAGTAAGTCCCTATGTTTGTTATAGAAATGATCATCCATTCTGGAAATAATAATATGTAAATGATAATAAACAAAATACAATATCCGGGAATTCAGGATTAAGTAATTAACATGAATACTCATTAAGTTTTATAAAACAGTTCATCATTTGCAATGAGACTTGCAAAATGGTGTGAAATTGAAATTTCGAATAACGGTGAAATTATGTTGTACCTACTACGTATGTACAACGGAACGTATAATATTAAACTTAATTGTGTGCGATACGCTGTGTGGGTACAGTTACTGAAGCGCTAGACGTACGCCAGGAGGTTACCATGGATAGATAATCTTCATTTCCCGCCAAAATGATAGTGAAAATGAGATAGGCCTGTCATTAGGTAGCCGCAGCGAGTGCCTGTCGTTTAATTTTTCTCTCAATTCGGTAACGTCTCCAAAGTCACCAAGGCATCCTCTTAATAACCACAAGTTATCAAAGAAATGCAAATAAGTGAGTTTGATGTTTACGACGTAACATTAACTGGTATTTGATCGCCGCGGATGCCCGGTATCGGGGTTCGCTCCCGGCGAGTAATGTATGTATGCATTCGTGATGTGGGAAATTGATACTTTAATCAGGTCACTTATTGGCAGTCATTTACTTAACTGCGTAAGGACACGCCGAGAAATACGAATAAGGTACTTAGGTAGTGTCTGGCCATTAAAAGATGAGGCTGAGATTTATTTAAAACTTTTTATATGGCTCAGTAATATCATTGTGAAATGTGTCAACCGCCTTAAATTATAATGATGGCCTAATCTTGATAGTTGATATGCTGATTAAGAATTGGACAGTTTTTTGCGTTTTAAGAGAATAAAGAGTGACTTACAGCTAATATTATTCAAATTGTAGAATATCACGGGAAAGTTCAGTTATTATGTCAACCAAACTGAAATTTAGGAGAGCGGTTTTAATTATTATTCTTATATATAAAGTAGAATGAAGTCAAGGTGTTTTATTTCATATGGGTACCATTACTTCCTTCTGCATGATCAGCTGCATTGTGTGTATTGAAGAAAAATAATAATTCTTCAAGTATCAATATTATTTAATCGTGTTATACACGGTGTTAAAACACGCTGTTTTTTTAAATGCCGTTATTTTTAGGCTCATCTTTTACTGGCCAGACTCTAGATTGTATTTCCTTTCAGGGCTGCGTACATCAAAACAATGCAACATCGTTAGCCATAAGATAAGAATTACTCACACGAAATAGTTGAAACTGTTGAAAGCATTTCTTTCGTTATTTTGCATTCATTGCATGGAATGCCAGGCCAAAGTCATACTCGTAGTCCCGCCAGAGCAATACAATTTTACATTTAACAGTTTGAACTTGTCTCCAGTAGGTAATGTACAGTCGGCCTAATAAGTTGCCGAACACCTAAGTACCTTGTCGTTTTCACTCGTTTAACAACTTCATATTGCACTTTAACATAACGTTTAATGCGACACGGTAAAAATGTGTTAAGCCCCTTGTGAGGCTGACCGTACTCGTACATTTTAAGTGTTCCGTACTCGCAATACTTTTTGAGACATGAACATTTGTTTACACTTTATAAACCTCGCAATAAGTCCACACGCAGTTCTCTCTTAGACTACTTATTCCCGTTTTGTGTCAGTACAAACATGTAAGACAAGGTCCAATCTGACAAAACTCTTACCTTAACATTACTTATGTCCACATTGCTGTCAAAACAACACTTTGCAGTCTAATTTACACCGTCACTGCATTAAATTAAGGTTCATATTCATTTGTAGACACTTCTATTAATTAAAAACCTGTCCCTTAATGCGTCTTCATAGATTTGTTATTCCCACGGTTCTGCAAATAAGCCTTAAACTAATCAATTATAGTGCTCATCTTACAAATACTCTGAAAACAACTTTTAATTACTACACAGTAAAGTCGAAAATCGACTAATCCATTGACATTTGTTGGTAGTAAGAACTACATTATATGATAAATGGTAAAATGCGAACGATAGGAAGTTAAGTCTTATATAAAACTGAATAAGATGCGTATTTATTCCTTGCGAAAAGGCTATGTTTTTATTGAATTGACATTATTGGTGCCTATTATTGAAGTTTTGATTGCTCCGTGCCTCATTTAACTTATTAAATAAATACCTAAGCAAATATTAATATCGATTACGTTTTCTCAAAAAGAAGGATAGGTCATTGTATTTATCTAAAAAAATAATTCCCCTTACTATAATTTCAACAATCAAATTACTATCTAATATAAATAAATGTAACTGCGTAGTTACCTACATTTTGTAATTTCAGATTGTTTCAGGGGCATCAGTCGCAGTTCTGTAACTCAGTGGGAGAGAGACCCATATTTATACCTCACAAACTAGCATACATGTCAATATAATACAATCATCATCATCGTCATCACAGGCCTTTGCGTCTATTCCAGACGATTTAAACATTGCCCTGGAGACATCGTTTTTGGTGACGTAGAGGCCAATACGCGACCGGCATGATCTTTCACATTTCTGGCAGACGAAATTCGTGCCAGGGGCTCTAGTTTCAGCTTGTTGTCTACAATAACATCAGTTTAATTTGAGTTAGTATAATTAATATAGAAACGGTTCCCTATATTCAATGAAAGTTTATATATAGATAGAGTTACCAGGATGACCCTATATGACAAAGAAGATCCATTGTTGTTGACAGTCAAAGCTAGAATGAATGAAGGACTTGGCCATATTTTGGATCATCATATTCAAGTAGGGTTGCAAATCAATAAAAAATATTCCTAACCTAAACCAATTTTTTTTTTCTTAAATATGTTGAAACATTTTAGTTTGCCTTAGAATATACATCGGTAAGGCCGTAAGAAATATAAAACCCTGGTGTTAACATAAATCCGATTGGAGGTTTAAATTAAATAAAAACTAGTTAGTAAACTTACATAGTGCACACACGGTTAATATGACAAGAGTGCCTTTGTCGTTAAGCCGGCATCTGTTGTCATGTCAGTCCATTTGAATACAACGCTATAGCTCTAAACCCAAATGCAATAAATGTGAAGCTACAATTAAAATATCTATCTAAGGTATAGCCTAGCCTGTTTATGTGTCCTACAGCCTGTCAACGATCAGGACAACCATTAGTAGGCCAACATTAGCCTAACAAGACATCACCACACCACATGTTTCTCACCATTTTAAGTCGAAACTGATCTAAAGGTCGACCTGTGTGCAATAGCAAATAATGTACTTATTGAAATATCTTCTTTTAACAAGTAATTCTTATGAAATTCTTCCATTCTGCAACTAAGTATTACCTAAGTGCTGAAAAACTGTTTAAGTAATATGGCCCTGAATGGATATTTTGTCCACTGAAACTTAACAGATAAAGCCGCCTGTTCCAGGTTATTTGTTCACAGTTTATATTTTCTCGTTGGGCAAAACAATAATTGCGGGTCTAAATTTACAGTTTTGCTATCTATACATACCTCATAACGGCGTGGCTCTGCTGCGTCATCAAAATGTTTATATAGTTTTTGAAACCCGATCAAATATTTCTAAGCATTGTGATGGTCAACCCTAACTGGGTGGTTTCGTGGTCACTTAAGTAGGGTAGCAAAGGATAGGGTTAGCACAACTGCGAGTTATGTGTATCGGATCTGTGGTCGCCCCGCAATTACGAGACTAATGCATGACCCCGCAGACTTCAACCATTATTACATTTTGAGATGATGTAGAAAAAGGGTTTTGGTTCTTATATAAATGACTTCGCAAATACGTGTATTTTTGTGTAACTAAAGAAGACAAACTTATATTAGTTGTTACACTTACTTATGTTGAAAGCAAAACTTGGCTGGATACAGTACATTATATCATATTCAATGTCACAGTCAGAACTCTTTCCGGTTGAGCCTTAACGAACATTACCTAATATAGATTTTTGATATGTCCATCTTTCTAGTGTGTCATTCGTGCGAGTGTTGTCATCTGTCTCATGTCATGAGTGTTGTCATCTGTCACTTTGTCATTCATATTCGTTAAGTTTTATGAATAAGGAAGAATTATTTATTTACGATCTAACACATCTTACAGTCCATGAGCACTAGAAAAAAAACTCCGGGTGTGTACTTCTCTCTGCTTGCTTTTACACGTTATTATGCCAAAATCAAAGGTTTGAATTGAACCCAAACCCACAGGAGCCCTAAGAGCTCACGGACTGTAAGATGGTTTATTCAATACTAGCTGTTGCCCGCGACTTCGTCCGCGTAGAACTGTTTATCGTCTTAGAAAATGATTTCACTCAATACAAAATTTGAACCCTCTTTTAGGGGATAATTAAAAAAAAACGTTGATGTTCATTTTCTAGTTTGTAAACAAACAGTCTAACACCAAAGTTAAAAATCTCATACTTTAAAAATGCCTTGAAATACTCAAACTTTGAACCAATTTTAACACTCTTAGGGGATGAATTTGGAAAAACTCTGAAATCAGTTTTGTAGTCTTTTAACGTACAGAATAAGACCGAAGTTAAAAATCTCTTACTCACACTTTAAAATTGTATTGCTCGCCATTTAAAATTTGAACCCCCTTTTAAACCCCCTTAGAGGTTGAATTTTTCTAATCGCTGAAAGAACTTTTTTCGTAAACTTTTAAGTCTCTAGCTCAAAAAAAGTGTTGCCCATACAAAGCTTTCTTAACCCCCTTAGGGGTGGAATTTTCTAAAACTCTGAATATACTTTATTATTAATTTTAATAAGTAACATTTCGAATAGTTTTAAGTCTAGTAAAAAAAGTTTTTCCCACACAACACTGGCTACCCTTCTTAACCCCCTTAGGGATGGAGTTTTCTAAAACGCTGAAAGTTCTTTTTGAGTATTCTAATAAGTAATCTTTTTGCAAAGTTTTAAGACTCTAACTCAAAAAAAGTGTTGCCCATGCAAAGCTTGCTCTCCTTATTAACCCTATTAGGGGTGGAATTTTCTAAAACGATTTGTGTTCTTTTTTTGTATTTTAATAAGTAATCTTTCTACAAAGTTTATCTCTAACTCAAAAACATAAACTTTCCACGATAAAAACTTTGCATCCCTTTTTATCCCCCTTAGGGATAGATTTTTTCAAAACGCTGAAATTCTTTTTTTTGGTATTTTTATAAGTAATCTTTCTACAAAGTTTTAAGTGTCTAGCTCAGAAAAAGTGTTCCCCATACAAACCTTGCACCCTTTTTTAACCCCCTTAGGGAATGATTTTTGTAAAACGCCGAATGTAGTATTTTTCATGTTCTAATAAGTAATTTTTCGACAAAATTTTAAGTCTCTATTAAAAAAAAATATGTTTTTCCCATACAAACGTTGCACCCTATTTTACCCCCTTAGGGGTGAAATTTTCCAAAACGCTGAAAGTACTTTCTTTGTATTTAAATAATCTTTCTACAAAGTTTTAGGACTCTAGCTAAAAAAAATAGTTTCCCACATACAAACTTTGCACCCCTATTTTTAGGGGTAGAATTTTCTAACACGCTGAAAGTACTTTATTTGTATTCTGATGACTTATCTTTCTACAAAGTTTTAAGTCTCTATTTAAAAAAATATATTGTTTCCCCCATACAAAATTTGCACCCCTATTTTACCCCCTTAGGGGTAGATTTTTTTAAAACACTGAATCTAGGTACTTTATTTGTATTCTAATGAATAATTTCTCTACAAAGTTTAAAGTCTCTATTTAAAAAAAAGTAGTTTTTCCCATACAAACTTTGCACTCTATTTTACCCCTTTAGGGGTAGAATTTTCTAAAACCCTGAAAGTACTTTATTTGTATTCTAATGACTGATCTTTCTACAAAGTTTTAAGTCTCTATTTAAAAAAAAATTGTTTTCCCCATACAAACCTTGCACCCCTATTTTACCCCCGTAGGGGTGGAATTTTCCAAAACGCTGAAAGTGTTTCACTTGTATTCTAATAACTAATTTTTCTACAAAGTTTAAGTCTCTAGCTCAAAAAAAAAAAGGTTCTCCCATACAAACTTTGCACCCCTATTTTACCCCCTTAGGGGTAGAATTTTCAAAAATCCCTTTATATCCCTAGCCCACGTTATAAAAGCAACATACTGTGCAAAAATCAACTCTCTAAGATTAGTAGTTTCGGCTGTGCGTTGATGAGTGAGTGAGTGAGTGAGTGAGTGAATAAGTCAGTCAGGACATAGGCATTTATTATGTATAGATAGATAGAAGATAATGAAACTCCCATTCAAATATCTCAAGAAATTATGAAGCTACATCGGTTTTAATGTCGCTTGTTAGAGTGAGAAAACGATGAGGGACTGTGACGTCAATATACTCGAGCGTCATAGTAAAAAACAATCGTTTCATATGAAGGTGCGTTTTGCGGAAAAGGGACAGAACATACCCCCTCTTAAAACTTTGGACTCTTATAACTTAATCATTACCTATATAACCTCTTGCTTTGTTTTTTTCTCCATTTGACTATATTTATTTTAAATTCTTTTTCGAGAAAATACATTATGATTATTTACCATATTTTCGATTCCTGAGCTATAACCACGAACTTCGGAATTCGAAAATATTCGGGTATCTCTATCTCTATCGCACTAACCATACTCGAGTGACAGGGATGCAAATATATGAACATTGTGTATCGGTTTTCGTGGTAGCGCCGCAGGTACTTTGGCTGAATGCGCCGAGCGCGTGCCATTGTCATTCAAAAAAAACAAATTCGTGTTAATTATATTGTTCAAATTTGTTGATTTCATTTATTGAAATTACGACATAAAACGACATTTGCGCATATAAGTTCTCATATCAGAATCGAATATTTTTTTATGCTTTATATTTTAGCATTTGTCTCGTAAAGGTCTATCGTAGACGGGATTTAAATTATTAATAAGTGAAAGGCAAAGCAATTCCGCCATTTTGACGAAAATTTGACGGTTCTTATAGCTGACAGTTGGAGCAGCGTTTGATTTCAATAAAAATAAATGAAAAATTAAATGAAGTCGTATATTTCGGTAAATTAATTAACTGTCGCAGTCGGATAAAAACTATCCTAAGTTGCAGCTAGAATAATAATGTACCTATATAAAATGTTTCATATTTTTCCGTTCATGGGATGCTGAGAACATTCGAACCGCGCAAAGCTTAGTTTCAAACTGGCTGATTCTTTTTTTAATTTAGAGATTTATTATAAGTGGAGATTATAAGACCGATTTTTACCAGAAGTTCAGCCCTATTGCATGTAGCGGTCAAGCAACGGCAAGGTTACCACAACTGCGGTTTATGTGTGTCGGGTCCGCGCCCGCGGCGCAATTAGGCGGAAGGACGACCCTGGCCCCTGCGATTGTTGTTTAATTGTTTTATGTGCACAGTGACGTCACAGATTTCGAAATCGTAAATCAGTTCGTAATATAACCTTTAAGTAGATATGTATGAATAGTCAAGTTCAGAAACATTTATTTTATTTGGTTATCAGGCAGCTCATATCTACACCTCACAAATTACTAAACTGGCATAGGTATACATATCAATATACAAAACTGAAATAATAATTCAATGAACCTATGAGTAGGCGACTATTACGCTACGCTACGCCCTACGAATTAAACTTTTTTTTCTTATAGTAGGTACGTAGGTAGTAGGTACGTAGGTAGTAGGTCCAAATCACCTAACTATGGTCCAAATGAACTCGATGTTACACGATTGTGACTATTATTGTGGATGATCTTTATATGAGGCAATTTAAATACAATACGGCAAATATAAACTAAGAAAATAACTAGAACAGTCCTCAGTTTTGGCAGAAATTAGTTACTCTACCACTTTGGACCATAGTTATTCTACTGGACGATACCTAGTTGGGAGGTTTGTAGATTTGTAGTTGTTCTAGTACTTAATTGATGGAATTAGGCGTTACCTACTTTGCGGAAATCCATGATGTTTCTAGAGCAATATAGTCCTTTGCTGTTCCGCTAAAGAACGTGCAGTCGGTAGTTGTTGTTTCTGACCTGCACCCTTAGCGTGGCATTGAAGCGAGTCGCGTCTACTATCGGCGCTACCGCCTATCGTCAAGATTTAGTATGAAAAGTCTATACACCGCCCCTGGTGGTCACTCATAGAACTAAAAATCCAAACTGTAACGTGAGGCACTTATACATTACTTAATTCGCGATCGACTTCACGTTCGTTCACGATTTTCCAATATTCAACCTTATATCACTAGCATTTATAGTTTTAATTTAAATGTTTGTCGGTTATGACATTACAGAATACACGCATCGCGACGTCGACAGTGTCGACTGTCGATACAATATGGCGGCGCGGGGGCCATTTATTTGCATTTTTAAATACAAAATACGCGACAATCCGAATTTTGCGGATATATGTTGTCAATTCAAAACCCTTATTTTTATAAGTTCTTTAATTTGAGATAAATTTCGATCGGATCTACGGTAACTCTTGACGGAATAATACGATATCACGGGCCATTTTGCAAGTGAAATAGTAAACTACAGTCGCGACGGTATTCTTCGATTCGAAATGTCTCACACTACCGATTGGTAGTACAAATCGAACGTTAAATTACGCATCGAAAACTAAACGCAAAGTGCCTAACGTTTTGCAGTTGGTTTCGTAGTCCAACGGCAGTGTGAGTTACAAGTTTGACGGGTCGAATCGAAGAATACCGTAGCGAGATCGAAATCTATTCGAAGCTCCTTTATTCGATCTCGTATTAGTTACGTAACGTTAGGTTACGATTGTATCTCACAATAAGGGTACAGAATGTTAGAAGCAAAAATAGAATTCGAAACATAGGTACTAAGTACAACTATTAACTTTAGTTTTTATACACCATTTATTTATGTAATCCTTAACTAGAATATTTGACTAAATCGTAAGTAATATAATCTCGAGAGAAACAGGCACACAGAGAGTAGGCATTAGACGTGGTTTACGAGTTTAATATTCTTTTCAGGTTATCGCATTCCGGGGATTCCACTATTCTGTCAATTTTAGAAGAGATAGTTCAATCCACGAATAAGGGCCTCACTCGTTCTCATTGAGTACTATGCTAGTATATGTCATGTTATCATTCAGTAGTAGTACCTATGGGTTAATGTTGTATATAACTTAGACGTATACTTTCGCCATCAAACGTAGCAGCTTCTATTTAGAACGTGCTATTTAAAATAAAATATACTCAAATGGCTTGTCCATAGCGTAGAGAGGCACTCCTTTGTGGATCTATCTACGATACATTTTGGTCCGGTGTAATGATGTTAGTTTCATGTCCCGGATGTTTTATTGGCAAGGACCCCGCATCCTAAACAAAGGATTAGGCCAGCCGCTCAAACGCGTGGCTGCGATTAAAATATTATAGTGGTCAAGCATTTGCATAGTTTGCGCAGGGACTTATCCTAATCCAGGCTTTGACACCGATGTAAAATTTTGAATCAAAGGTATTAAGTTAGGTTACCCATTGATGTTTTCGAAATCCGTCCGTAAACATTGGTGTAATTGGAACGAAATTCTGAGAATATTACGTAAAAAGAGAGCAAGCAAAAAATTACGTTATTATGCTCTTCGTCTACCTAATTTTTTTACTTCAATTAGGCTATACCTCATCATCATCATATCAGCCGAAAGACGTCCACTGCTGGACATAGGCCTCCCCCAAAGAGTGCCAAAGTGACCGGTCCTGCGCCACCCGCATCCTGCGGACACCCGCGACCTTTACCCGGTCATCAGTCCACCTTGTGGGAGGCCTACCAACGCCGCGCCTTCCGGTACGTGGTCGCCACTCGGGAACCTTTCCGCCCCAACGGCCATCAGTTCTACGTGCAATGATTAACTATACCTACCTAGTCAAAAAAAGTAATTATCTATGTTAGGTATCCGTTTTGAGATGTTCAAATTTAAAATATTACATGTGCAAATTACCTGTCTGACCAGCAGAGCGCATCGTCTCGATATCTGAAATAAATAAGCAAAATGTCAGTAAAGTATGCAAAATAATCAGCAAACACCCGACATTCCACAATAAGTACTTGCACCATCATATCGTTAAATGTATCTACATTATTATCATAACGCTAAGTTTGTGAAAATATATAGTTAATAAGATCAAGATCCCGAATAATATATATTTTTAGTTATCATTTGATCGATATTAGACCCTTGATATTTTTTGACTTTAGCACTGTAGGTAAGGTAAGCTACGTCACCTCCGTAACGCTATAAGCTATCAAAATAAGTAGGTACTACAATCTTACGGCCTACTATTTCCTACTGAAGATAAATAATTACAAAGTAGTTTTCCCAGACATCATCATATGACTCAGGTACAAAGATTAGATGACTATACAATGCTCCAAACAAGTTCAGACGACTGAACTGCGGTAGGTAATTTCAATCACAACATAACACCTAAATAAGACTGACACCGCAAAAGAAAGCCAAGCGAGTAACATTAAAATTCACACATTTATAAAATGGAGCTGGCTTGCCAAGACCGGGCACAGTCAATAAGAAACCAATAAAAATAAACGTTCACTGATAGACACGTAGTTATAATAAGTAGTGACTGCTCTCGAGATAGCCATTTCACTCGTGCCATGGGATGAGTAGAGTGCCACCGTGCCACAGAACTGCGTGTCCTGGATGTGGCAGACGGTAGTCACGAGGTCTACAAATAAAATTGTATTTTTACTTAATAGCGTATAATTAACTTATTTATTTACCTCACTCAGGCATACGCTATATTAAGACCCGTTTAGTAAAAATAATGTGTGAGAATCGTGAAAGTTTAAATCAATATTTTACATTATAATCTGACGCGTAAGGCCTCTCACAGACTGGCGCGGCCTGCGGTGGCGGTCCATAGTAAATTTGACATTAACTGTCAAATTTACTATGTACATATTTAACACCTAACCATGACTTTAAGGAAGGAAGGGAAGGGGAAGCCTTTGCCCAGCAGTAGGCCACAATCATAATATTGTCTTTTAGTAGCCAAAATAAAACATCAGTTTATTTTGCTTCCATGGTGATATTATCTAGCCACGGTCCGTTGCATAGAGAGAAAAGTGTACATTTAATATACTGCCAAGTAAGAGGTTATACCGTGTCAATGCGAATTTCAATAAAGACAACATCCTGTCAAAGCTGAATCTACTTAAAAGAAAAACTTCAATCAATCAATAATTTGTTGCTCTAAAACACATTTCTTAATGCATGCAAATATAGTTATAACATACAAATAAAATTAAAAGTACACGATTCAATTAAAACAAATATTAAATACTAGCTGTTGCCCGCGACTTCGTCCGCGTAGAACTTTTTATCGTCTTAGAAAATGATTGATCTCTATAAAAAAAAGCATTTTCCACACAAAACTGGCTCCCCTTGTTAACCCCCTCAGGGGTGGAATTTTTCAAAGTTTCAAGTCTAGCGCAAAAAAAGTGTTGCCCATGCAAAGTTTGCTCCCCTTTTTGACCCCCTTAGGGGTGGAATTTTCTAAAACGCTTTATGTTCTTTTGTTGTATTTTAACAAGTAATCTTTCTACAAAGTTTCAAGTCTTTATTATTAATTTTAATAAGTAACCTTTCGAATAGTTTTGTCAAGTTAAAAAAAAAAGTTTTTCCCACACAACACTGGCTACCCTTCTTAACCCCCTTAGGGATGGAGTTTTCTAAAACGCTGAAAGTTCTTTTTTAGTATTCTAATAAAATCTTTCTACAAAGTTTAAAGTCTCTAGCTCAGAAAAAGTGTTCCCCATACAAACCTTGCACCCCTTTTTAACCCCCTTAGGGAATGATTTTAAAATGCTAAATGCAGTTTTTTTCATATTCTAATAAGTTATCTTTCTACAAAGTTTTAAGTCACTATCTAAAATAAGTCGTTTCGCCCATACAAACTTTGCACCCATATTTTACCCCCTTATGGGTAGAATTTTCCAAAACGCTGAGACGACTTTATTTGTATTCGAATGACTAATCTTTCTACAAAGTTTTAAGTCTCTATTTAAAAAAAAATGTTTCCCCTATACAAACTTTGCACCCCTATTTTAAACCCTCAGGGGCGGAATTTTCCAAAACGCTGAAAGTAATTTATTTGTATTCTAATAATTAATCTTTCTACAAAGTTTTAAGTCTCTAGCTCAAAAAAAAGGTTCCCTCATACAAACTTTGCACCCCTATTTTACCCCTTTAGGGGTGGAATTTTCAAAAAATCCCTTCTTATCCCTAGTCCACGTTATAAAAGCAACCTACTGTGCAAAAATCAACTCTCTAACATTAGTAGTTTCGGCTGCGCGTTGATGAGTGAGTGAGTGAGTGAGTAAATGAGTGACTGAGTGAGTCAGTCAGGACATAGGCATTTATATGTATAGATAGATGACGAAAATCTCAATCAAATATCTCAAAAAATTATGAAGCTACAACCGTTTTAATGTCGCTCGTTAGAGTGAGAAAACGATCGGGGACTGTGACGTCTTCGAGCGTCATAGTAAAAAACAATCGTTTCATATGAAGGTGCGTTTTGCGGAAAAGGGACAGGACATACCCCTCTTAACACTTTGGACACTTATAACTTAGTGATTACCTATATAACCTCTTGCGTTGTTTTTTTCTCCATTTGACTACATTTTAAATCCTTTTTCGAGAAAATACAACATCAGGATTTTTGTGTCTGCACCCCTATTTTCGATTTATCCGTTATCCGTATTTTCTTTTAATCCAGTTCCCTGAGCTATAACCACGAACTTCGGAATTCGAAAATATTCGGGAATCTCTATCTCTATCGCACTAACATTACTCGAGTGACAGGGATGCAGATATACCTACGAACTTCGAGTTCGGTAGCGCCGCACGTACTTTGGAAGGATGCGCAAAGAGCGCGTGCCATTGAAAAAAAACCAACTCGTGTTACTTATATTGTTCGAATTTGTTGATACATTTATTGAAATTACGACTAAATACGACATTTGCGCATATTCTCATATCAGAAACGAATATTTTTTTACGTCATACCTGGCCATAAAGTAGGAATTACCGCACGTTATGCGTGCGGAAAACCCCACTTCCTGGCCAGATAGAGACGTAAAATGTTGTACTCACCACGGGCGGTAATAAAGAAAGCCTCAGAGCGCATATTTATCGCCCTTGCCTTCGGCTCGGGTGTCAAATACCTGCGATCTGAAACATTCTTTGTTTAACCGCCCTAGGTAAGTAATGTACTATTATGCTTTACTTTTTGCCATGTGTCTCGTAAAGATCTATCGTAGACGGGATTTACATTATTAATAAGGTAAGTGAAAGGCAAAGCAATTCCGCCATTTTGACGTTACTTATAGCTGACAGTTGTAACAGCGTTTGATTTCAATAAAAATAAAATGAAGTCGTATATAACGGAAAATTAATGAATTGTCGCAGTCGGATAAAAACTATCTTAAGTCACAGCTAGAATAATAATGTACCTATGAAAAATGTTTTATATTTTTCCGTTCATGCGATGGTGAGAACATTCGTAACAACACAAAGCTTAGTTTCAAACTGGCTTATTCTTTTTTTAATTTAGAGATTTATTATAAGTGGAGATTAAGTCGCAAAAGAAGAATAATCATTTTATAATTGAAATAATAATAATAATGCAATTAAGAGGTCAGTACGGATAAAGAAAAAATAAAATTACAAATAAATGGATAAATAAATGTCAAGACAATTTGTCAAAAATTCTTGCATAATATTATTTGATTGAATAGAATGGACGGGTCATAAAAACTTTGGTACATTCAACTACAAGAGTTTACATCGGTAATTTGTACCTATGAAACCAATAGGGAACTTGCATCTATTTATTTTATTACGAAAATCAAAAGTATTATCCTACAACTGTAGCATTCAAACTTTCTTATGATTTATTTTTCTGATGTTATATGCATTTGAAATCTGCACGCGCCGGCCGTAAACGCTCTATATTAAATGGGCGTATGCTATGACGTCACAACTTATATTCTCGGCGCGTTCACTAATGGAGTAAGTCATTCATTTGCAATTATCTCCACAAAATTTGCGTATACTTGTCATACTTACAAAATTTCATTTCTAATTCAATATTCTGTGTAACTGTTGTTGTTTGATAAAAAAAATTCGTCATTTTAACGTGAGATAAAACGAATACAATCGTTTTTTCATTTTTTTTCTTTTGTATGATATATCTACGGATATCCGCATCGATTGAGTGCAATTTATTGAAAATTGAAGTCCCATGCAAGTTCCCCATTGAGGGATTCAGCTTTATTTAAGAAATAAACGCAATCGTGCTAACTACATAGTATTGCTTGTCGCGCACCATCATCGGGTGTTGTGATGTGCTGGCCTCTCAATAGCCGGTCATACACGTATTCATACACTTAATTTTTCCTAATAGACCGGCTCATCTCATAAGTCACTTAGTGTTAGCCACTTCGTCCACCTGTACATCGACAACTAGATCGGCCTGCGCTCGCGACCTCCCAGACACCGGATGAATAATGCAGCGCAAGTGCCTAAGTATAAACAGCATCCCGCTGTGCTGACCAATATAAAACTCTATCACATTGAAATAACGTCCACGAATGGACAGTCAACTGTGTCGTCGATGATACACACCAAACTAAGAACGACTTAAAACCCCACATTCCCATATTAACATAGCTCCTTTGAAGTAAATGCAGGTACAGTTCACATTATTAATAAAATAACTCGCTTACTGCCCTCGGGTTGTGACGGAAGCTGCGGGGCGGCAAATATTTCCTCAGGCATGCCGGAGCAAATTAGGCACTCTTTTCCTCAAGTGCGAAGCGCCTTGATAGTTTAATGATGGAGGTATTGTGAACGCCTGTTATTGCAACTTTGTCATGCCAATCTCGGTGACTTAAGTTTATTTATTATTTAATCGTATGGCATACATTATTTGGCCTTTGAGTTTGTCACTCTTTAATACCACCCAGGGGGACGCGTGCAGGATTAAGTTTATTTATAAGAACATACTACAAATATGGTTTTCTAGTTTTTTTTACTTAACTGTGGTATAATCAACATAGTTAATAACTCAGGAATCATTCACATATTAACAACTAGATGTTTGAATGAAAATAATTTTTGAGATAAAAAAAAACTGTGTCAAAATGTTATGTGATTTAGTTTCACAGTACACCTGGGCGACCGAGCTCAGCTCGGCTGACAATAAAGAAAATACGGAGAAAATTAATTTAGCCAGATATGAGACCTATTTAGCCTGATTGAACTAAGCTGTTAGTCTGTTGGTGTCTAACTAACATTTGTTTTTTTTTTGCGTCTTGTTCATTTTTTAGTTTTAGTTTCAAACCTTCTAATTGAACATTTTCACTATGTTTGACTCACCTTGTTAATAGTTTCTTAAGTAATTAATGGATGACTGTTATTGGCCTAGGACTAGGTAATAACCAATATGTATTAGTGATATCTACGGCTGTTGTTATCCTTAATTCCAATAAATAAATAAATAAAATTAAATTGATTTTGCGGTTTTTGCGCCCCCGTAAACCCATAAATTGTAAATTTCATTGAAATCGTTAGAGCCGTTTTCGAGAACGTGTTACAAATATAGTAAATATATTATAGTATAAGTATAGGATGTGATACTCGGTATGTAACATCGATTCATGAGAATCTAAGTAAACAAATATTTGTCAAAGTTTGTTTAGACTAACGCAATATATGACGGATTTTTATGAAAAGAATAGCCGTTTTTCACTATTTGGTGTGAAGCAATCTTCGCACCATTTTACGTTGTTTTAAACTAATAAAGATGTTAGTTTTAAGTAAACTTGGAACAAGTATTTACTGTTGCTTCACATTTACAATGACAAAATAACGTACTTAATAGTTTTGCTGATGCAGTGTGGCCCCAACGCAGACACAGCGACAGCTTTTAGGTAAATGTTGTATGATCGTCCACCACACCAGCTCGAAGATATTAAAAAGATCACCGATCACTCCTGCGACACTAAAGTCTCTGCTAGACGGTCGCCAAAAACGCCCCTCGACCGAGCGACCTTGGTCGGCACCGACCGCTGTACTATGAAATTTTACTGCAACTTTACTCGGTCGGAGGGGCGTGTTGGCGACCGTCTAGCAGAGGCTAAAGGGTGAATATTCACCAGAGATGTGCGAAGATGTGTTTTCATATACTTCTTTGACACTACGCATGCTTGACAGCTAGGTGTCAAATATATGACACAGCTTCAAAAGTTTGCACTTCTCCGGTAGATGTTGATCCTAAAGCCCACTCCACACTATGGGCTATCATGGCCAATCATCAGGACGCGGATGTACAGTAGAACGTGACGTAAATAATAAATATGTCTTAGGTACTCATTCCCTTTAACGCCACAGTGTGGTGCGGGCGTAAAACTACCCACGGACGAGTAGCGTACTTACTCGTAACGAGACCTCATACTCCGCAGTGGGCAATTAGGTACAGTCAGTCAACTTACTCATAAATATGTCCCATCGCTTTGTTTCGGTACATATTTATTTACTAGCTTTTGCCCGCGACTTTGTCCGCGCGGAACTCGTTTATATCGTTACTTTCTCTCCCCTTTTCCCCTTAGGTGATGAATTTCCAGATAAAAACTATCTTTAGTAAGGACTCTTTGGGAAGGCCCCGGAATTCAAAGTATCTCTATACCAAATTTCATCTCAATCGGTTCAGCGGTTTAAGCATGAAAAGGTAACAGACAGACAGAGTTACTTTCGCATTTGTAATATTAGTATGGATTGTATGAAGGAAAGGGTCATTATGGCTGAGTTGCATGATTTTATAGATTAGCTTACTCCGAACGCCTTTTTTAACCAACTTCAAAAAAAAGGGGGAGGTTCTCAATTCGGATGTTTTTTTTTTTTTAATGTTTGTTTGCTCAATTCTTTTTTTAATTGAAAGTATATGCTTCCAGATTGGTCCCATTGTTTTCAAAACCCCAGTTGGATGATGGGAACCATGAGGAATTGAGGGAACTCCTCAAATATATTAGGCACGCGTGTAGTAATTTCAGTATTTTCTATTATATCTCGTGTATTTACACCCGGAAATCATAAATATGGTGATGGTGGAAGTTATGATGAAGACCACAGATGGCTTGTGGAACTTCTCAATGATGTACTTCAAACTATATAAGTACGTCACAGATTCTGATATGATTCCGTTGAAATAGCAAACAATGAAGTGCCAAAGGTAATTCTGAGATCCTTGAG
Organism: Epinotia brunnichana; assembly: GCA_963854355.1. Classification (NCBI taxonomy): domain Eukaryota; kingdom Metazoa; phylum Arthropoda; class Insecta; order Lepidoptera; family Tortricidae; genus Epinotia; species Epinotia brunnichana. Next base: position 17,869,314 of record OY977936.1, on the reverse strand, counting down.
GAATCGACGGAAGTCCTCAAATATTATCGGCCCACATACAGCGATTTGGTTTATTGGTCTAAAAATCAACGCAACTACTCTTGGAAATCAGTTCATGTGGTAAATTGGAAAAAAAAATATGGAAATGTTCATGTGGCTTGGCGGAGTACTGAATTGAAGTCGGTTAAAACTTTGTTTTGAAAGTAAATTATTTACAAAACGACTCCGCCGCAAACTTGGTTTCTATGACCCGCCTCATGTAGGCTTTTTTCAGTATTATTTTGCATATTTTCATATCACACGGCCGTAAGACCTTTTCTACTAAATCGTAGGACTAAATTAACTGAGTTGTAATTACATCTAATAGTTTTGAAAATAGCCATAATAAAACGTCTTTTTTATCGCGTTTTAGAAAACATCTTCGAAACTACCGCCATAAGGTGTCTTTACCCTTGGAACATCACATACATATATTTACCTATGTAATGTTCCTATTCCCTAGGACTCCCAACTACCGCTATACCGTAAATGGGTTCCATCCAAATTTTCACCCCCTATTTCACCTCCTTAGAGGATAATTTTCGGGATAAAAACTATCCGTTGTCATTCTCTAGGACTCAAACTATCTCTTTACCAAATTTCATCTAAATGGGCTACATCCAAATTTTCACCCCCATTTCACCCCCTTAGGGGATGATTTGCGGAATAGAAACTATCATATGTCCTTTTCCAGGACTCAAACTATCTTTCAACCAAATTTTAACAAAATGTGTCACAAACAAATTTCCACCCCCAATTACACCCCTTAGGGGATGATTTTCGGGATAAAACTATCCTATGTCCTTTATTAACTAGCGCTATACCGTAAATGGGTTCAATCCTATTTTTCATCCACCATTTCTCACCCCCTTAGGGGATGATTTCCTCCTTTCATGTGTTACGGAATAAAAATTATTCTTTGTTCTTTCCTTGGACTGAGACCTCTCTCTATACCAAATTTCATCTAAATGGGTTCTATCGAAATCTTCAACCCTCATTTCACCACCTCAGGAAACTTTTTTTTCGGGATAAAAACTATGCATTGTCCTGCCCTAGGACTCCTCCTATCTCTATACCAAATTTTAACTAAAGGGAATTATCCACATTTTCATCCCCTTGGGGGATGATTTTCGGGATTCAAACTATCCATTGTCATTCTCCGGGACTCAAACTATATCTATACCAAATTTGGTCTAAACGGAGTCCATCCAAAATTTCACCCCCCATTTCACCCCCTTAGGGGAAGATTTCCGGAATAAACACTATCCAATGTCTTTCCCCAGAACTTAAACTACCTCTAAACTAAATTTTATCAAAATGGGTTACATCCAAATTTTCACCCCTCCATTTTACCCCTTAAAGGGAAGATTTTCGGGATAAAACCTATCATTTGACCTTCCCCGGGACTCAAACTATTTATATACCAAATTTCATCCAAATCGGTGCAGCGGTTTAAGTAGTTCCATACAAATTTCCACCCATCATTTCATCCCTTTAGGGGTTGATTTCCAGGATAAAAACTACCCTTAGTCCTTCCCCAGGACTCAAACTATCTCTATACCAAATTTCATCTTAATCGGTTCAGCCGTTTTCACGTGATGCGCGGTCACATAAACAGACAAACAGATAAACAGACAAAAATTCTAAAAACTGTTGGAACGTGTTCTGTTATCGATTTTAAGTATCCCTAGCCAATTTTTTTTCGAATATCTTCCATGTACAGACTTTCGACCCTCTTCAGCTTTATTATATGTATAGATAGATGAGGGTATTATTATATTATGAACGTTTGCGCACCTTTCTCTTTTATCATGCATGAAAAAGCTCATTTGTATAAATTTTAAGGCAAATTTATATTTACCCATAAGTTAGTTACCTACCAATTTTTGCGTTTATTTTAATATAAGTAATTAATGTCAATGCAACTTGTCTTGAATAGCAATTAAATCCTAACCATAGTACCTATTAGCATGTGATGCGATATGATACGATATTACACTGCCTTCAGTGCCGCCGACATCACAGGATGCGTGTTATTGTAATTTTATTCCGTCACCTACCAACTCCACGTGCCGCGAACGCGCTAAACGTGTTCCGAATTTGATATTTCAAATTTGGAGCACATTTGACTGTGATACCTATTACAAATAAAAATGCAATTTTTAGGGTTCCGTACTCAAAGAGTAAAACGGGACCCTATTACTAAGACTTCGCTGTCCGTCCGTCCGTCCGTCCGTCTGTCTGTCACCAGACTGTATCTCAAGAACCGTGATAGCTAGAGAGTTGAAATTTTCACAGATTATGTATTTCTGCTGCCCCTATAACAACAAATACTAAAAACAAAATATTTTTTTTTAAGGCGGGCTCCTACAATATACAAAAAAAAATGGGCCAAGTGCGAGTCAGACTCGCACATGAAGGGTTTCGTGAAATAAATTGCGGTTTACGATTTATGACGTATTAAAAAAAAACTACTTATTAGATCTCGTTCAAACCAATTTTCGGTGGAAGTTTACATGGTAATGTACATCATATATTTTTTTTAGTTTTATCATTCTCTTATTTTAGAAGTTACAGGGGGGGGCACACATTTTACCACTTTGGAAGTGTCTCTCGCGCAAACTATTCAGTTTAGAAAAAAATGATGTAAAAAACCTCAATATCATTTTTGAAGACCTACACACGTATGGGTTTGATGAAAAAAAAATTTTTGAGTTTCAGTTCTGAGTATGAGGACCCCTAAAACTTAATGTTTTTTTTCAATTTTTGTGTGAAAATCTTAATGCGGTTCACAGAATACATCTACTTACCAAATTTCAATAGTATATCTCTTATAGTTTCGGAAAAAAGTGGCTGTGACATACGGACGGACAGACAGACAGACAAACAGACGGACGGACATGACGAATCTATAAGGGTTCCGTTTTTTGCCATTTGGCTACGGAACCCTAAAAACGTGATTTTTTGCCGTTTTTATAGATAATCTGTCACCAGGCTGTATCTCAAGAACCGTGATAGCTAGAGAGTTGAAATTTTCACAGATTATGTGTTTCTGTTGCCGCTATAAAAACAAATAGGTACTAAAAACAAAATAAAATATTTTTTTAAGGGGGGCTCCCATACAACAAACGTGATTTTTTGCCATTTTTATAGATAATGGAACGGAACCCTTCGTGCGCGAGTCCAACTCGCACTTGGCCGGTTTTTTTTATTTTATTTTAACTTCATTTGAACTTTGCATTTCAGTGAATTCGGTGAACATTCGGATCATAGCACCTCACCGAAATTAACTATTTTCGCCGAATATGGTATTTAAAATGCCTATTATTATTATTTTAAGTTTCGTTCCGGTGAGTGTTATATAACATCGGTGAAACTTTTTATCATTTCGGTTTAAGAAATATCATCTCAGTAAGTATATACAGGGTGGAATTTCATAAACTGTACAAAATAAAAGGAGAAAAATTTCAGCCAATTTCATCGGTGAAACGGTGTTTTTTTTTTTTTCTGGTCATTAGTTTTTTTTTTACAGAATTTTGAAAATTTTGTAAAAACTCGGGTAATACACCTAATTCAGACGGTATAACTTTTGATCCAATGGTCCTAAAATGAAAATAAAAAATGCAGAGTATTACCAAGGGACAGGTTAATAATTCTTAATAACAATAAAAAACCAACTAGAAGAGAAAATCCGCAAAAAAAATTATTGTTTTTGAAAAATGGCTACAAAAATTACGAATTTTAAAAGAAAAACACAATTTTCTGAAAAAAACGCAGATTTAGTTACCATTTTTTTTGCTTAGTATTAAACCTCACTTAATGCCGATTCTAAAACCGTTTTTAAACTGTCTCAGACTTTGAAAAATACCACGCTAATGGGTACGTAAATCAAACCATAATTTTATTAATTTTAATCCTCTTAAAATCCTTAATGACCGCTTGTTCCCAGGTAGTTGAAGGGTGTTTTTGGGTTGAAGGTGGAGATAACATGAGGGGTATAAAGGCATTGGGCAATAGGTCAACTATTCAGTCGCTCGCAAATCGCAATTGCTTGTCTTTGCTCGCCACTTCTTTGATTACTCCAGTACTTGTTCAGTTTGAATCATCATGCCCCGCTTACGAGAGTTTTCGCCGTTACAAATAGCCAACATGCACTATTATTATGGATTGTGCCATCGATCTGCAAGAGCTGCGTGTATCGCCTATTTGGAGCAGTATCCTAATGACGTTCCAAGACCTGCTGCTCGCCACTTTCAAGAAGTTCATCGCCGGTTGTGCAATATTGGCCTGGGATACGGTGGCCGAGATCGCCGAGAGCCAGGAAACATAATTGATGTTGCCATAGAAGAAGCAGTTCTCAGAGACTTGTACGCGGACCCAACCACGAGTCTAAGACGCTTGGCATTGAGGCACGGAATCTCAAAATTCTCTGTCTGGAAAATTTTGAAGAAGGAAGGACTGCATCCATTTCATTATCAACGGGTACAAAATTTGCAAATTGTCGATGCCCGCGTTAGGTGTGTTATGTCGACTTGGATACTTGGCAATATCAGAAGGGATCCGGAATTTACTAGAAGAATTTTATGGATGGACGAAGCAAGATTTACTCATACGGGAATAACTAACTTCAGAAATTTACACACATGGGCTCACGATAATCCAAACCTAGTAAGACCATCTAATTTTCAAGACCAATTCTCCATAAACGTTTGGGCAGCGGTACTCGACGATCAATTGATTGGACCAGTCTTCTTACCGAATACTTTGAACGCCGACAGATTTTTACTGTTACTGAGAGACGAGCTCTCAGAGCTTTTGGAAGATGTGATGTTAGATGTGAGACAACGCCTGTTTCTCCAAATGGATGGATGCCCAGCTCATTGGGCATTAAGAGTTCGACATTTTTTAAATGAGCAATATCCCAATAGGTGGATCGGCCGAGACGGCCCCGTTGGATGGCCTGCAAGATCGCCTGATATGACGCCGTTGGATTATTTTCTTTGGGGTGATATGAAGCAACGGGTATATCACAGAATCGTCAATACCGAAGCAGAATTGCACGACAGAATTTTAAATGCAGCACAAGAAATAAAAAATAATCCGGGAATGATTCGACGGGCTACGCAACAAATTCAAGCTGGCAAATGGATGCAGTCCTTCCTTCTTCAAAATTTTCCAGACAGAGAATTTTGAGATTCCGTGCCTCAATGCCAAGCGTCTTAGACTCGTGGTTGGGTCCGCGTACAAGTCTCTGAGAACTGCTTCTTCTATGGCAACATCAATTATGTTTCCTGGCTCTCGGCGATTTCGGCCACCGTATCCCAGGCCAATATTGCACAACCGGCGATAAACTTCTTGAAAGTGGCGAGCAGCAGGTCTTGGAACGTCATTAGGATACTGCTCCAAATAGGCGATACACGCAGCTCTTGCAGATCCATGGCACAATCCATAATAATAGTGCATGTTGGCTATTTGTAACGGCGAAAACTCTCGTAAGCGGGGCATGATGATTCAAACTGAACAAGTACTGGAGTAATCAAAGAAGTGGCGAGCAAAGACAAGCAATTGCGATTTGCGAGCGACTGAATAGTTGACCTATTGCCCAATGCCTTTATACCCCTCATGTTATCTCCACCTTCAACCCAAAAACACCCTTCAACTACCTGGGAACAAGCGGTCATTAAGGATTTTAAGAGGATTAAAATTAATAAAATTATGGTTTGATTTACGTACCCATTAGCGTGGTATTTTTCAAAGTCTGAGACAGTTTAAAAACGGTTTTAGAATCGGCATTAAGTGAGGTTTAATACTAAGCAAAAAAAATGGTAACTAAATCTGCGTTTTTTTCAGAAAATTGTGTTTTTCTTTTAAAATTCGTAATTTTTGTAGCCATTTTTCAAAAACAATAATTTTTTTTGCGGATTTTCTCTTCTAGTTGGTTTTTTATTGTTATTAAGAATTATTAACCTGTCCCTTGGTAATACTCTGCATTTTTTATTTTCATTTTAGGACCATTGGATCAAAAGTTATACCGTCTGAATTAGGTGTATTACCCGAGTTTTTACAAAAATTTTCAAAATTCTGTAAAAAAAAAACTAATGACTAGAAAAAAAAAAAAACACCGTTTCACCGATGAAATTGGCTGAAATTTTTCTCCTTTTATTTTGTACAGTTTATGAAATTCCACCCTGTATATCATATCGGTATAGTAAATGCGGCGCCACTTCGGTGATCGATTACGAGTATTATAATCATTTCGGTGACTCTAAATCATATCGGTGAGTGAAAAAAGCAATGTTAAATATTTCCATAGTTATTTATGTTAAAACAAGGCCGTTAGACTATTTTGATAACAATACCTATATATGTTGTTAGATGTTAAAAATCAATGAAACCCTTGAATTTTCAAATGTTCAGCGAACTGATAGAAAAATCAAGCTTGTTGAAATTCACCGTATTCGTTTAAAATTTAGCTGACCTGGTATCTACTTAGGCTTGATATTCGATTCACTGGAAATAAAATATGGTAAAAAGTGGGCAATAAAGTCTCAACAGGTATCCATTTTTCTTGCCAGGACTGGTTGATTTCTGTCTGGTATAATTGCAAGTGACTGTATACTTATTTAGTATATTACTTACTTTGTATCATAATATGTCATTGTTCAAATAATAAAATTGTCTTCTAAAGTAATAACCATACTTACAATTAGTCCACAAAATCAGCCATTTGCATATAAGTAGTGGCGGCATCAGGTGCGTTCAATAGCATAAGTTTCGGCTGTTCTCGAACGGGCTCGGGTCAAGGGTGAAATGTAATTACCCGTTTCTGAACGTGGCCTGATACTGTCGCCGTTACATACATCAGAGCAAACGGTGTGAACACACACAGACGATGTAGCAGAATTATTAGTAGACTTTTTTTCTGCATGGCCGTGGCGATTTAGGGTTTACGTCATTCTACTTTTTAATAAACATAAAAGTTACCGTCAATAATCTTTTTTACGATTATTTCATCGTTTTAGTAATTACAACTATTTGCGTTTATGTTTTGACTGTTAAATATTTTTATTCAAGTACTATTTCAGTTATTAATTATAAACCATAAAACCTAGATTAGTTTTTATTATTATTTTAAACGTTGGTTAATGTTTTTACCTACGTTTTTGTCGTTAAACAAAGGGTTAATAGTGTACGTGCCAGTGCCAGTGTGTGTAGTGCCAAACCATTTGTATTTTGCTAAAAATAATGGGATTCATTACATGTAAAAACTGTCGATAAAAACTAATAGCGTGTATTTTTATTTAACTATCTTGCTCTCTCTGATGAGAGTAGTTATTTTAAATATTACTTGGCGAAATGACTCGGTATTTTCATGGTAGTATAAAATCTAGGCACTATACGTAAGTAGCTAGGTTTAGCATAACTACAAGCAACTGTCTCATGATAACTCCATGGTAAAGTATGAAATGTGAACAATATGATATTTAGTCATGAATCTATGTATGACTTTCGTTACATAATGCAATCAATTATATTAGTGAAAATCCAAGAGCTGATTACCTATGCATAAATAGACATCCTCTGACGCAACTACGACATCGCTAAGACAACAAAAAATATGTATACGTAGTTACCTATATGTAGAAAAACGGTAATAAAAATCTAAACTCAACTCATCTTAAAAACCAATCGGGAAGCAAAGCGCCATTTACAACACCCGTGGAAATTGTTAAAAGTGCAAAATTGATCGTCACATTACCATGTCAACACGACTCAGAAAAGCTAAACGTGCCTTTCGAAATGACAGGTTCACAATCGACAAGACTCGTCTACCTATGTTATTGTAGGCAAAATTAAGCTTTATCTTTAACCCGTACAATATAAATTGTATTGAAAATAATAGTGACTTGGGTCGTTATTCTTTTGGAGCAGCCGGCGTTCCAAAATGCAAAATGGCGCCACGGCTGTTGACAATTGCAGCGCTCATCGAGAGCTGGAGCAAAACTGAATCCGATTGCCTTTTACGTTTGAACTTGGAATGCGAGTTAGAAAAATTTTAGTGGGCTTTTTTCTGTGCAGTTGTGTTCTATTGTGGAGGTGTATATATGTACAGTCAAGGGTATTAATATACGTGCATAAATAAGGACACAAATATCTGTACACGCCTTTATAGTAGAAGTAGTACAAGTAGAAAAGCTTTATTCAACATCACATTACACGAAATTATAATTAAACATACATGTGAACCTTAAGATTAGAATTAAAATATAAATTTAAAATTAATGTTACAGTTATGATGTGTGTGTGTGTGATGTTAAAAAGGAGCTTGCCTCAGCATAATGTTACGGCGAGGTCACTGCAACGCTGGTTATCAGGCAGACCCTGGTACCTATGTACATCCATTTTGAATTGCTCGCTGTTTGTCGGGAACGAAATGTCTCAGTTATTGTGTGTGCGTGTGTATGTGTGTGTGTATGTATATGTGTGCGTGTGTTTGACTTGACTTGGAATACGAAGTGTGTGATGATATTGTTCAATAGGGATGAAATTTGAGTAATAATATTGTAAGTAGGTATGTTTGGATGTTCATACATAATAAACAAATTTGGCCAATGGCATAATTGAAAGCAAATAATTTAATGTACTAGGTACTCTGATGGTCATTAATTACATATATGAAGGCACAGCACGACTACCAGGAGGAAGTGCCTGCTGTATTTGCATAAGGTGTCGTTTCAGATGCAATTTGAAAGTGCCAATGGTATTACATTTATTGAGTGGCGGAGGTATGTTATTCCAGCACTTAGTGGCTGTGTATTTAAAACTTCCTCGGAATGCGGCGGTACGGTGACGTGGAAGTAGCAATTCATGACATACTGAACTAATACTTTATGACATAGTCCTGTACAGATATTTATGTCCTTATTTATGTACGTATAATAATAACCCTGACTGTACATATATACACTCACAGACAAAGAATACGGGTCGGGATTGTCGGGATAATACCATCATATTTCCTAAAATAGTGCAAGGTTGTTATGTTTAATCCTGTCATGACCTTTAATAAATTTTACATCTAAACTGCAAAAATAACAGTAACAAAAATGACGTTACCAGGTTTAAATAGGACTTCTAAAAACCCATGAAAAAAACAACGATAGTGGAGCGAGATATCGCAAAAATCGACAATTATGGATATATTTTTATGATAGGATCCCGGAAATTGCTAATACATATTATAAAGAATTATGTAAATAAAACTAGTGTTAAATAGTAAAAAAACCTATTGCGGTTATTTAATTTAAGGTGACCCGAATTTTTTGACCGTGAGTTTATATCCGGAAAGAGATCCGTCGTGGCAGAAAATATGTATTAGTTGCATTATGTTTTTACAAGCTTTCGATTAACTTGCAATGTATGTACCTAACTCTATGAAACTATGTGAGTATGTGGTATGTAACTATATTTGTTCGGGTGGAATCTTACAACTTAACATTGAAGCAGATATCTTTAACCGATTGAGCTGAAATTTTGCTGAAACTTATTATAAGTAAGTATGGCAGTCTAACCATACAGAGGTAAGTCAAAATAATTTTTTCAAACTTTTTTTCGTGCTGTTATTGGTATACGTCTTGTGTTGAGTTTTCTTGTGCTTTTTGTTTTTAAAATCATGTCGAAAAGAGGTAAAACCAAGCATAGTATCATTAAGATTTGTCAGTTGTGAGAAAAATCAGCTATATTTTTACGTACAGGCTCTAATGGTTGTTTTAGACATAATATAAGGTTTCCTTATTAGTGCATTCAATATATAATATGTTTTAATATAATTTAATTAAGGTGGTTTGATTGCCATACAAAGCGTTATTTGACATTCGCAGGCTAACGGCGTGATATTTTAAGAAACTAATGTATCAGACTTTTATCAATTGGCTTCCCATTTGCGCCAAATTTCCCCTTTCCTAGAATAAACTTGTATAAACTAGATTAATTTGACAAAACTAGTTTTCCCAAAATATCACGTGACAAACCAATTTCTCAAATTAATCTAGTTTATACAAGTTTATTCTAGGAAAGGTGGAATTTGGCGCAAATGGGAAGCCAATTTATAAATGTTTGTTACATAAGTTTCTTAAAATATCACGGCGTTGGCCTGCGAATGTCAAATAACGTTTTGTATGGCAATCGAACCACCTTAATATGCAATTATTAATAATGTACCTGCTTTACATCGACTATGTTTCCGGAATAAATAATTTTCATTTCATTTCATTTAAATATTTCGCCGTTGAAGGTCCTATCGCTTAGCAATCGCCTACAGAAAATACCTATGTAAATAATATAATATTTCACTTTTATTTAAAAACTATATAAATACCGAAAAAAAATACATTAAATTCTTAGTTATAATATAAAATGTACTTTAGGTACCTAGTTTAATAATATTAGGAATAAAATCGTCAAATAGCTTGGAGCGTTTATTATACGTATACTTTTATGATCTCACGTAGGACTCGCTTATGAGGATTACATTCCTTCAATATTTCATTGTATTTTACACGTACCAGATTTGTGGAGGACATTTTCCACTTTCAAACAAAAAATCATGCCATTCTCAACTTAAATACGAAGATATCAAAGGTGTATGATATACCTATCACACGCCGGCAGCACCCGGCAGCACAACTTTGTTTTCCTAGAAGGTGTTTTATTAAATTCTCTATGGGGTGTAAACACGTGTGGCGATATTGGCAAATTTGCTATCTCGGTTGCTCTAGACATGTTCGAAATTTGAATTTGAAAAATTTATGACGATACAGCACAAAATAATGAAACATACAGAAAGTCCGCTACCTTAGAGATGACGTTATTTTGAAAAAACCATAAACAATATAAGAGTACAATGACGTAAAAGAGGGTAGTTGACAGATCAAATAAACATCGAATGCAATTATTTTAGTTCTTACGTGATTTTTAACATAACTAAAATAATTTTAATTACGAAAAAAGATAAAGAAAAAAGTGCTTCTGCAATAATTTTACGTCTTTTACTAGGTAAGTATTATAGGCAGTTGAAATACTTACGGCAGAGTGTGATATACGCTGTAGCATTAAGAGTGCTCTTCAAAAAAGCGCTCGCTCAGAATTCGGTATTTTGACACGCGTAGTGCGTTTGTGTGTGTAAATACTACTACCACCCACACAAACGTACCTAACCCCCACATGCACAGCGAGATCGCACCAGCCGCGGGTGCCGTCCCTTTCTAGCTATATGTAAGTGCGATCGGGATAGAACTAACCACGGAGCTTGCCGATGCAAATAGCTGTATAGCGCACCGTTGGAATTCACTCCGTGACCGATATTGATACTTGCACTAAAAAGTGGTAAGTATTACTTCGCTAACATGATGTTCTAGAACATCATGTTAGCGAAGTTAGATAACTTGAATAAAGTAAGTATTTGATTTTTGAGCACAAGTTTTCTATTTGTATTAAAATACTATGATATGACAAAGTATATTTAGTTTCGTTTTTTTAGTATAAAATAAACTAACGAGTTTTAAAGTTGTCAGTAATAAGAATAATGATTTGTTTTACGGATATTAATAGTTTGCATGTTATCTGAGTCTTATTTATATATAGTAATGTAATGAAATTATACCAGTCGACCCACTACTAGGAAATTACTGGGTACTGACGTATTCATTTCTTGAAGAATTTTTTTTTTGTTATGGACAGTAAAAAAAAACTGCCCTTCATAGAAATTGCTATGTCCGTTTCTTACCAAAGGAACTGAAAATTATAAATTATACAAACACAGCTTTTTATCTAGAATACAATTAATTAATGCGTGATTTTATTCAAAAGCCTAAAACCTCAGATGATAAAAAGGAATAGATATGAAACGGGGGCTTGGCGCGTGTCGGTGCGACATGGCCAAATGGGCATGTCACTGCCCACCGCATGTTAGTCGCAATTTGCCGTGAATCTGAAATGTTTTTCCACGTTTACTCAAAATGCCGAATTGTAGCGTGGTTACATGCAAAAATAGGAATGAATCTAAAACCTACATAAATGGTGGAGTCACGCACCACATGTGAGTATTAGTATTTTCACTTAAGTCAGTAAAAACTAATATTTTAATAAATAAACGCAACGCCGCCTCATTTCTCGGGATCGAACTAACATATCGAACGAAAAAGCATATTTTTGTTCTATGCGTTGTACATTGAATGTTCAATACAGTAAACCACGGCGCAATGTATTAAACCACTATGGATATGGACGATGCTTGAATTTTTTTGTGGTACGGCCGCTGCTTGGCGTCGCAAACTAGAGCGGTGCCAAAGTGCAGTTACAATTTACGCGTAATCGATAAAATAGAAGTACGATATCATACTAGTTATTTTATTTCGACTACTTTCGCTGTTTTATTTAATTTAATTACTTGTTTTGGTTGGGTGCCTATCTTAAAGGTAACTAATAAGATTAAAAGGCACAAAATGTTTACGGTACCTACTAATAAGATTTTCACTAAGTTGCAGTATGAACGGTAAATAGACATAATAAAATTGTATATACAAGTATATAATTTAGTTGCAAATGGCTTCAGAACAACTTAAAATGTGATATTATTACCAATAATTTATTTTAAATGAGTATTTTTTACTTTCATTTGAAATGTGATAATTGAAGAAGAAATCTCGGTTTCTTATTACAGTTTTCCAAAGAATCCGAGTAGGTACTAAAAAAATGGATAGATGCTACTGGCAGAGGTCCTAACTGGTTTCCTGTACAGAGAAGAGGTAATGTGTTCGTAACATTTTCAAGAAAAATGTTTCCAACCACTTAATAAGAGCCGTACACTTTTCGAATATTTGACACCTCGCTTGCTTGAAACCTAGGTGTAAAATGTATGGTAACACATCTCCGCACATCTTTGGTGGATACTCGCCCTTAGCCTTAAATCTCGTAATATGAGTAATGGACATATTATTTCGCGCCAAAATGCGATACGGATCGGCCTGGTCAAAAATATCGATGTGACCAGAGTTTTAAATGTATGTGAACACGAACTTATAAAAAGCCGTTTATGTTACTCTGTAGGTATTCGTCAATATTTTTTACTTTTGCGATTTATGGTAAGTTAACAACCCGTGTTATTTAAACTTGTAGCTAAAAGTTTAAATACCACCACATAAACTTACCATGTTGTTGAAGTTGTTACCTATCAATATCATAACATAATATTAATTTTAATATCAATGTCGATAAAACATAATTTTAACGTTTGTCGCCCCCCTAGTGTAGTGCGTTTAAGCCAATCACAGCCCTTGTTTGCATGTTGCCGTAGACTCACTGGCAACGCCCGAGTCTTTGTTTTTACACGGTTCAATATGGGCGCTGCGGTGGGAGAAAACTGGGGACATCGGTTTTGGTTGGAATTAAGCAGTACGGCACTTCTCCCTTTTTTTATGTTCTGAGCCTAAAACCTATGTCACTTATTAGGATTCCGTACTCAAAGAGTAAAACGGGACCCTATTACTAAGACTCCGCTGTCCGTCTGTCTGTCTGAATGCCTGTCTGTCCTTCTGTCACCAGGCTGTATCTCATGAACCGTGAAAGATAGAGATTTTCACAGATGATGTATTTCTGTTGTCGCTATTTATAACAAAAAATACTAAAAAACAGAATACATCTTTTTATTTTTATTTTAGTTTTTATTTGTTTCTTTTTATTTTACAATCTTACACAAATCGACTTTGCCCCAAACTAAGCAAAGCTTGTACTATGGGTACTAGACGACGATAAACATACTTATATAGATAAATAAATACTTAAATACATAGAAAACATCCATGACTCAGGAACAAATATTTATGGTCATCACACAAATAAATGCCCTTACCGGGATTCGAACCCGGGACCTCCAGCTTCGTAGGCAGAGTCACTACCAAGTTACTAACTAGGCTACAGGGGGCTCCTATACAACAAACGTGATTTTAGATATAGATATTTTGCCGTTTTTAGATATAGATAATGGTACGGTACCCTTCGTGCGCGAGTCCGACTCGCACTTGGCCGGTTTTTTTAACATTTATTTCGAAATAAAGAGTGATACTCGGAAATGTCGAAGGGAAGGTCAATCGTCGAATCCGACTCGGCTGGGCAGCATTCGGGAAGCTACGGCACATCTTTTCGTCCAATATTCCGCAGTGTCTCAAGACGAGAGTCTTTGACCAGTGTGTGTTGCCAGTGATGACATATGGCACGGAAACGTGGTCGCTTACTATAGGCCTCATAAGAAGGCTCAAAGTCACTCAAAGGGCAATGGAGAGGGCTATGCTGGGAGTTTCCCTGCGCGATCGCATCAGAAATGAGGCTATCCGCAGCAGAACCAAGGGAACCGATATATCCCTCCGAATTGCTAAACTTAAGTGGCAGTGGGCGGGGCACATTGCACGTAGAACCGATGGCCGTTGGGGCGGAAAGGTTCTGGAGTGGCAACCACGTACCGGAAGGCGCAGCGTGGGTAGGCCCCCCGCAAGGTGGACTGATGACCTGGTAAAGGTCGCGGGAGTCCGCTGGATGCGGGTGGCGCAGGAACGGCCATTGTGGCACTCTTTGGGGGATGCCTATGTCCAGCAGTGGACGTCTTTCGGCTGATATGATGATGATGATGATGATGACTCGGAAATGTAATAAAACCACGTAAAAATCTCCCTTTCCAGTGTAAACCCCCGGTGTGTGTTATTATTATATATAAACGAAAATAATAACTAAATGCAAGGTAGGATCGTGCTGTACTTAACAAACGCCACATAAGCTTGTTTTTTAAAATGTTTTTTATTCATCTTGTTATTTTCAATAACCCTGCATATTATGTCGCTGGTTCGTGGGTACTTGTACAGACAAATCACACAAACCCAAACAAGATAGGTCTATCTATTTTAGTTTAGGAGTTCCCATGACCAACTTCCATCATCAGATCCTGGAAATCATCCATCACCAAAGTGTTTACCAAGACAAAACAGATGAGCCCAAACTAGATGGGTTTATCTAGTTTAGTTTAGGAGTTCCATGACCACCTTCCAGCTCCATTATCAGACTCTGGAAATCATCCAGCACCAAAGTCTTGCCGTGCCATGACCAAATTAATGAGCCCAAATTCGATGGCTTTATCTTGTTGAGTTTAGGAGTTGCTATGGCCACCTTCCGACTCCATCATCAGACCAGCTCTATGATATTATGGCATTGTCACCGAAGATACGCAATTGTACCTAATTTGAAGATTTCGCCCAAACTAACATACATACATACATACTAACTAATCATAATGGCCGTTGGGGCGGGGAGGTTCTCGAGAGGCGACTACGTACCGGAAACTGCAGCGGACCCTCCACAAGGTGGACTGATAGTAACAAGTAAATAAATTAAATCTATCAAGTATCACGATCACTCGTACAATAATAATTGACTATAGAACGCGTAGTTTAGACAAAAGGATCCAACCCACAAGATATCACCATTGAAATGTATGACTTTTGTTTTAGGTAGAAGGTTCAATTTTAAATGTTACATATCCTGTGGGTTTGAGCCTTTTCGCTACACTACGTCATATCTGATAGCTATGCAATTCATAACTTGTCTCGATTTGCCTCACGAATGTATCCCCAGTATAGTTTGACCCCGAGGTTTGTAACAACTATGCCTAGTCGGAGATCAAAATAATATTATTTTATCTGAAGAGTGGCCGGTTAGCTTCGTGAATAGCCACAAATAAACAGAGTACACGTCTGTCTCGGAGGGCTATTCAGCCGGTACTGAGATATATTCCCGCGCGGCGGTAAATTTATACTAGTTTTGAATAATTATTTATAAATATAAATGTTGACTAAATTTATATTTTTTGGACTGGATCTTGTTGGAACAAGCATGAACTTTAATGTTGTGTAAGATTCAATACACAAATAATTCAACAATAATGAGAAAATCCTCGAGTTTTCAGTAAGATTTTGTTGACAAATATGGTGCAATTGAGAACAGTTTACATATATATACGTGCAGAATAAGGAAAATTCGAGGCGGCTAGTAGCAATGGCAACATATTACGCTAGTGAAAATAGAATAAAACAAGTAGGTTCTCATATAACATCATGGAAAATTAGGGGCTCAAACTTATGACTCTGCGCTCTCTTCAGAAAACTACTGTCAGTAATCGGGTATTTTCGGTTAAAGTATTCAGTTCTTCGTAAATTGGAGGCGGCTAGGACCAATATGAGGAGTTTACCTATGCAAATAAGTAACCGGGATCTAAAAAAAGCTCTCCGTTTCTTAGAATTACAACGTCAAAAATCCGTCATTCTCGCTTATTCCTGACCAAAAAACGAGCGCCCTCTTAACTCTGTCAACTTAGACCTACATAGGCAGGTTACCAAAGACAAGTGTCATTTCACAAAAAAAACGCGAGTGGGATAGACTCGTAACAGTCTAATTACCTAATGCATTTCGGAACTTCTCACCACCAAGAAAACAATACTGAGAGACACCAAACCGTTTGTACTGACAGCTGTCGGCGCCATATTTAATTTGACCGGTCTGTAATGTTGGTGCAACCCGGCCTAAGTTATATAGGGTAAATAAAACCATTTTGGCTGCAGTCAAACGAGATGACATAACATACCACTGCGCCGCTAATAAGAAAGAGAGCCGCTATATAAGAAAGAGACATATATAAATCGTTATAACTAACATGGCCGCATGGGGATGGAAAAGTTGCAAGTTGTGTTGGCAGGTTAGAATTTCAGAATGCCTGTAAAAACGAAAGTTTAAATTAAATGCATCAGTGTTGCACGCGTTCCGTTCCACGCTCAACATGGATTTCCGCGCAGCGCATACAGATGTCACATTATTTCCCAATATGATGGCCCTCTACAACGTCTACTGTGTTGTATTTTAAATTTATTTTTCCATGTATTGCAATAGTGCACGATTTAGCATGTATGATTTAATTTCATAGATATTAATATTATGCTCTATTTATTTACAAGCTACCCGCTTGACTTGGCCCGCGTATTGTAAAGAAAGCAGACAAAACTGTAGCAGTAAGTAGTATACAATACGAATATAGCCTATAACTATTCTGAAAGCAGACAAACCTCTAGCTGTAGTATACAATATAGGTACGAGTACAGCCTATAATTATTCAGAAAGCAGACAACCCTGTAGCTGTAGTATACAATACGAGTATAGCCTATAACTATTCAGAAAGCAGACAAACCTGTAGCTGTAGTATACAATACGAGTATAGCCTATAACTATTCAGAAAGCAGACAAACCTGTAGCTGTAGTATACAATACGAGTATAGCCTATAACTATTCAGAAAGCAGAAAACCCTGTAGCTGTAGTATACAATACGAGTATAGCTTATAACTATTCAGAAAGCAGACAAACCTGTAGCTGTAGTATACAATACGAGTATAGCCTATAACTATTCAGAAAGCAGACAACCCTGTAGCTGTAGTATACAATACGAGTATAGCTTATAACTATTCAGAAAGCAGACAAACCTGTAGTTGTAGTATACAATACGAGTATAGCCTATAACTATTCAGAAAGCAGACAAACCTGTAGCTGTAGTATACAATATAGGTACGAGTATAGCCTATAACTATTCAGAAAGCAGACAAACCTGTAGCTGTAGTATACAATATAGGTTCGAGTATAGCCTATAACTATTCAGAAAGCAGATAAACCTGTAGCTGTAGTATACAATATAGGTACGAGTATAGCCCATAACTATTCAGAAAGCAGACAAACCTGTAGCTGTAGTATACAATATAGGTACGAGTATAGCCCATAACTATTCAGAAAGCAGACAAACCTGTAGCTGTAGTATACAGTATAGGTACGAGTATAGCCCATAACTATTCAGAAAGCAGACAAACCTGTAGCTGTAGTATACAATATAGGTACGAGTATAGCCCATAACTATTCAGAAAGCAGACAAACCTGTAGCTGTAGTATACAATATAGGTACGAGTATAGCCCATAACTATTCAGAAAGCAGACAAACCTGTAGCTGTAGTATACAATATAGGTACGAGTATAGCCCATAACTATTCAGAAAGCAGACAAACCTGTAGCTGTAGTATACAATATAGGTACGAGTATAGCCTATAACTATTCAGAAAGTCCATTCTACACGCAGATTACCCATTACATTTAATCTTACAAAGCTACAATCTTACAGACTTTTCCACTTTACAATATTAGTATAGATTATAGTCCTATATTTTACAGCAAGGAGCAATAAAAAAACGCAAATAATTGAAATTAAATATTTTAGGCTATTATTTTATAGAAATATCTAGGTCAACACTTTGATGGAAATTGAAATTTTCGTTGAAGATCGTTTTTTTTCAGAATCGGACAAAACATTGTAAATCTGAATAATTATGCTAATTATTCAAATTATTGATCATTTATATTTTACATTATTAAACGAGGAACGATATATAATAGACTAGCTACCCGCCCCGGCTTCGCACGGGTTTATATGTATAATACATGCATGTATTATACCTACATATAAACCTTCCTCTTGAAACACTCTATTACAAAAAACCGCATCAAAATCTGTTGCGTAGTTTTAAAGATCTAAGCATGCATAGGGACAGACAGACAGATAGACAGCGGGAAGCGACTTTGTTTTATACTATGTAGTGATTACGGCTCTAACTTCTGGAAATTTGATTTCTCTATATTTCCACTCTCGACGCCGAGCAAAGCGTGATCTAAGAACACTAGATTTATGATATTACAATCTCAATACTATCTCAGTACCTATCATACAATTTCCGCTGAGTTAAATTTGCACCACATCATCCAAAATATGTTCTAGGTAGTACAAGTGTACAAAATAACACAACTTTTTATTAAATAAAAAAATATAACTAATCAATATTATCATTTTAAGGTAAGCCGAATGATAAAATGAAAATAACAATAACATCATAAGTACTTATACGTACATAAAGAAGTATTAGGCATTAGGTATGCTGTGTTGATTGTTCGTTTAGATATCTAGAAAACAGGCATAGTAGAGTGATTCTCACACTTTACTTTAACAGCCTTGATTGCTAAATTAGTCTTACCAACCAGTATTTTAATAAAGCATGAAGTATATTGACATTGTATGTACATTGCATGCAGACGAACGGCTTTGTAAAAGCGTTCATACAAAAGCTTTCTACCTTTTCACGCAAGTAAAAGGCCTGCTTTTAAGGCTGCAAGGTTCACGTTCAAAACAAATGAGCCTTTCAGTTAGAAAATAGTTCACCTATTTAGGGTAATATCCTTTATTGTTGATGCTTAAGCATTAAGCATAAGCCAAGTTAGCATAACAAGGACAACGTGCTAGTAGGTGGTAATAGCAAACATTCTCACGACTATTTCGATGAAAGCATATCAGCCTTTAGACCAGGCTAAATGCAGTGCACTAGGTGGGGGAGGGGAGATAAACCATGTCGTTCTAATCATAGAGTGTGAGTGATCTAAAGGCCGCTAGAGTCAGTGTTATGGTGGGTACACACTGAGCAAACGAACAACCAACGAACGGGAAGCATTTATGTGACAGCTATTTGTTAGAGTGAGATACGTTCGTTGGCTTGGTGTGTACCGACCATTATACGTATCGCGGCGAATCGTGATCCCTATGACAGCTGTCATCTTAGTACAATTTTACGTTTTAAGGTTATAAATTCGCTGCGACACGTATAATAGTTATAGGAACTGATCGCATATGTTTAAACTGTTTCGAGATATCGATAAAAAAAAACGTTAGAAACTGGGGCCAATCAACTTTTTATTGTAGATCATTGCGTTGGTTGTCTCGTATTTTAATTAAAAAACTCTATCTATTGTTTTGTGGTTTAATCTACTGAGCATGTAGTGCAAATTTGATGAAACCAATAGAGAATATTCGACTCAAATTTTATTATTACCTACTCCTAAAGAAAGAAAACCAACAACTGTGCCTAATGATAAAATACAATTCAAATATCTCAAAAATGTACGAAGCTTCCAACCGTTTTGATTTTCCTAGTTTGACTGAGACAGCATTGACATTAGTCCCATAAGAAGGTAAGTTTTGTGGAAAAGGGACTGGTCCCTCTTAAAAGCTCGGACACTTGTTACTTTATGCTATGCGAAAGCTTTTTATTCTCGTGGTTTAAGAGGATGGGTGGTCAGAGAGCTTTTTGAAAAACTGGTATTTGTAAAAGCTATTTCCGTCGCGTTTCGCACGAATTAGGGGTGTCCTTACCCCAGTTTTCTATTTTTTTAATTATCGGGAAGAGATCAGTAATGTCACGCGATACATTCGTCCCTTTCATTTTACTGCTGACGTCATTGAGCCTTGATTTATTTAAGGAAATCGCTTCTTATAACAATTTAGATTTTCCTTTTTACCAATTGTATGTAGGTATACTTAGAGTAAGTTGTGACAGATAATTCAATGAAATCAAAATTTGATGTTGATATTGGCGACTGAGAACATATTCGGAAAACGTGATGGGTATCGTAATCTATCGTAGTTAATTTTAAGCACAACAAAGCAGAGAAGAATAAATGAGTAGGTATGTAGTAAGTGTTGGTGTGTTGAAATCTTACGAGTAAAAATTTTGGTCCGTCCATTTGGGCTGAAATTTAGCATATGACTATAACATGGATAAAAATGAGATGATGGAGCCCGAGGGTTGCCATACGAACTGTAATCAAAAGAAATGCAACCCCTTTTTGAAGTGGAATTTGGACTTGTTTCAAGTATCTTCATGTATAAGAAAATGCAAAGAAAAATACACTCATATTCGTCCGCATAGAGCACGAAAGGGACAACTGCAGCTCGGGCCGATATGAGCTACAAAATACTGGCGAAAACGGGGTTTCGTAGTACCCTATTTTCTCTTCCAATTTAGGACCAATATTAGGTATTCTTTCACATATACTATAAAGGGAGCTTTGGCTATGTCTCCAGGTTTTCTGTTTTTCTTTTGTATTCTGTAAATTAGTTTACTGAGCGTTTGTTTATGGCACCGAAAGGCGGCAAATTTCGTAGTTTTTAAAGGTCTCTAATTATTAAAATAAAGTAATAATTAGGTAAAACGAAACATAGGGACATGCCACAGGTAAGTATGTATTGTATGAATACAAAATATTTGCTATTTTGTTATTATCCAGGGAGAAAACGGGGGATTACGTTTGTATGGAGAAATGGCCACCCGCGCATCGTCTTAAAAGAGGGCAAACTTTCAGGAAGAAGTTATAGCTAGGGATATAACTATATGACAGATTAAACTATCTTACTGCGACATATACGCATTAAATAAACTATACGGGGTGTAAGGCTAATTGAAACAAAACGCAAATTTACGATGATTGCAATTTAAATAAAAGCATGTAAGATACCTGCATTAAATAATTACGGAATAGCTTATCCCGTAGCGCCACTGAATATTTAACTTAATCTTATCTCTCGGCACAGCACACAGCATAACCGCCGCTAATTGCGTTTCGCTGTCGCCACAGCAACTTGGCACTGTATCTGTTTGTCTAACTCTGTACACGTGTCAGCTTACACTAAAGGTACTCTGGCTACTTGTGCTATAGAAGACTGGTAATGGATTAGAAATTCTATGGTAATTTTGTTGAAAACTTCAAGACAAACTTTAGAACATCGTCTTTATCGAAGAAATATTGTAAAAGCTTTGAAGAAATATTTAAAGATGAAACGTAAAGCATTCATTATTTTATCATCATTTTCGAAGCATTTTTTTCTTGTCACCGTGCAGTTTTGAGTCTAATATTCCGTTACAGACCACAGACAAGCTAAACTTTCAATAAATTCATTGAACACTTAAATTCCAAATTCAAAAGTGATCTGTCGTCGAATGCGATCCGATCGGTCAATTTCGCCACCCGCGGCCAATCACACGCCGCGATGGGATTCGATATCGAGGCGACACAGATAAAGAGCGTAGAGCGTTTTGCTCATAAAGCTCTCGAGACTTCGAGGGAAGAATGCTTCCAGAAGTAACAACCGAGTGGTTGCCACTACACTAGCGTTATTCAAGATTTTTCTCCACTAAATGAGGCGACAGATCACGAACTTCGGACGATAAGAGAAACAAATCGGGTAGGTAGGTACAGTGGGTATCTTTCCGCTGATATTTTTAGTTGGTTGTCACTAACAACATTATATACCCATCGTAATTCGTAATACGATCACTTGTTTGCACTTACTAGAAGTTACTAAAGGCTTTTCAATAGCTGTGGCTTAAAGTGACCTTATGCTGGTGAAAAAAAAAACAGACAACGTTCTCAGAAATTGTACTTTATCAATTTATCATTGCTGTGCAGTCGGATTACTACGAGCAGATTAAGTTTAATAAATTGAAGCAGACTTTAGTCAATATCTACTTACTTCAATCTTACGCGGACACTTTAATTTTCTGTGTAAATGATGAATATGAGGGGGGTTAAAAAATGCAAAGTCTAGTAAATAGATCAAGTGGGGTATCATATAACAGAGGTTAAGTTGCACTTTCTAAAACCGTTTTTATTTATTTTCTACAGTGGTTAAATTTTGATTTATTAAGGAAAATGTAGAAAAAAATACCATCCCCCCCCCCCCCTCTTATCTCCGAAGTTTAGTAAGCGAAAATTCTTAAATAATAACATATGGTTAAGAGTAACATAAATAATACAGGAAAAATAAAACGATACCTCTATCTATTCGCTTTATTTTTATTTATCAATTTTTTTTCTTAAATAAATTAGTAATTTACTTATTTTTGCATGTAATTTTATGTGATTATCTTTAAAGTCCCTTCTTTCAAATAAAAATATCATGATAAACAAACATACTAGGTTGTTGTTAGTACCAAAATTGCAGATGGCGCTGTGCAACGGTAACTTTTACTATGAGCTGTTTAAGATTGTTCATTGACATGACGACTATGGTGTATGAAAGTTTGTACGGAACCCTCGGTGCGCGAGTCAGACTCGTACTTGGCCGGTTTTTCTAATTACACGTAGAAAGAAACAAGAAACGTGTGGGTAGGACGTGAAACCTGTGTACCTATCTATCGAACTTGACGTATGCCACGAACGATGCGCTCTAAAGCGAGTAAGAATGAGTGCTAACAAATGCTATATCATAATGTCTAGCCAAAAATACCTCCTAGAATGAGTGAATTTTTCAGCCATCTAGGAGCCCGCTGTGTCCTCCCTCTTGCGCCACACCCGAGCCAATATGGGCCCCGGCCCGCCGCCCTGTAATTCCAATACTTACCAACATTACCCCGGACTATTATAATGTATTAAGGAATATTATTTTACGACTATGGCCGCATTATGGTGCTGCAGAAAATACCGTGTGTAAGCACCTTTATGTGATAACGGAGGACATTAACACGTTCTAATAGTGCGGGTAAAAAAGGTTTTAAATTGTGTTTAGGTTTAATTTTGCCAGCGCTGAGGGGCCGGGCTGACATAAGTTCAGAGTTCGTTCATAGTCCTACGTCAAGAATTGCCTATTTTAAAGATATAATCAAGAAAACGAGCTGTAAAATCATTAAAAAGTCCAACAAATTACAAAAAAAATGCTTTAGCATTGCGTTAACATTTTAACTTTTTTGACTGAAATGCCAAAACTCAAAACTCAAAATATTTATTGCACACATAATATTACAAGTAACTCAACCTCAGATATCGATGCGATACAAACTCGAATATTTTAGTGCGAATCCGATTAGAAGTTAAGTTTATTAGAACTTCAATTAAATAGGCTTTCATGGCAGAATATTTTTAATACTCAACGTGCATTATGAAATGGCGTGACAATCAAATCTACCGTGTAAATATAAATACATTAGTAAAATAAACCTCTAGTGAAACCTATAAACAATCAAAGCAACGTGTTTGCCGCAATAATCGCGGCGGTAATGATCGCGCGCCGTAATGACCTCCATTACGCACACTAACGGGAACACAGCTCTTGTAGCACACAAATTGTTATGATTTTTGAGAATTTCCGAATACGTTCCCATTGCATGAAGAGTTGCACTGTAGAGAAGTTTTAGCCCCTTCGGGACCCAACTTGAGAAGTTAGGATAGAAAAAAATGTAAACAAGTTTTTTTTATATATACTCGTATATTACCTACGCTTCCAACTCCAGGGGAGTCACATGCGCATTGCCAACCCTTTAAAAATGTATACACTCGTTTCTTGAACCCCATAACTGTCGGGAAAATCTCAGAGCAACTACTATGAAGGAAACTACGCTGCAGAGCCTACAATTACCAGTCACGGTGCTTTAATAGTTTCCTAATAAATAGTAAGGTTTTTGTATGATGTCGCTGTAACCTAAAAATACTGCAGCATGACTTGATGACAATCTGCATAAAATTAATAAAAGTAACAATAAGAAGTTTAATTATCGTCTTTTTTGGGGCTGGCCAAGGGTCATTCTATTCCAGTTTCAAGAGCACGAAAAATGTTAGGAACCACAGTTATACAGTGCTATTAATAATTAAGATCTATGCGTAGCGTGAATTTCTCGATGCTATTTAATACATAGGTAGATAAACATTTATAACTATATGCAAAAGCCACACTACTCTAGTTTTGTCTGTTGAGGTTTGTATAGATTCTGATCCTAAGTAACAACTATACCCGAATGATTTCATAATGAATATAACTTCCGCTCTAAAAACCTACCTCTAATCCTGATAGGTATTGTTAGCATTAGCTGGTAAGCCTGTTCCTATTTTATAATCATACATTAGAAAAGATTCAAATTAGAAACCGTTACGGAGTATAGTATAGCCATAAACCCGAGTGAGTCAGAGCGCGCACTCGCAATACTAAGTATCACTGCGCAGGTGTGAAAGGTTACCGTGGATTACGAGAATTATCGGCGCGGCCGGTGATACCAGACTGCTCGGCTAGCGACCTGTTGATATGGTAACATTCAAGTAGGGCTTTATAATACCTGTCGTTAGTTCTACATCGGTCTGTATATTTTCACACGCAGCACGATGTAGTTATGGGAAAGTGACTTATCCATAAAAAGTATATGGATAAGTCACTTTCCCTTTATATTCAAGTTTATGAAAATAATTAGTGTGCTCATGAACAATATAAGTTTTGTATTGCCATGGCAAATACTGCTTATTTACTCTCTCTGTTTTTTTGGTTATGTTTTAGTTTATTAGGTACAATTTTCCGAGGCTCCGGGCGCATTTTGGGACGTAATTTTTCAGGAAACAGATGTTAGAGAGATGTTGATTATCTATATTGATGTCATATTATTGATCGATCACATGTGAATTCCCGGCAGTTTTAGGATGAATATCCACCAGAGATGTGCGAAGTTTTGTTTTCATATTATTTAACAGCTAGCTGCGTGCTGTGCGAGGTATCAAATATAATATGAAAACACGTATTTTCATAACTCTCCACCCTTTCCAGGTAACAACTTTAAAATCTTACCTATTAAAAGAACGTATTGGTTTTTGTTTCAGATTGACTAGATAGATAGCGAGCAACCCGTTGAATCCTATTTGGCCAAACTGTATAGGTAATTTGTATATTTTTAAATCAAAACATCAACAATAAAAAGACCATATCCACAATATCCTAGCAAGGCAATGATCTACGTACAGTTATTGTTTTTTTCCCCGGTAATAAGCGGTTGGTCATTGATAGGAAATTATTGATTGCGCCGGCGCGGCGTCGATGGTACTGCGATAATGGCGGCCAGGTTTCACGGCGTGAGGTGCTAACTCGGGTCCCTGAGTTAGACAAAATAATCAATACCTATACGTACTACTATTATGTACAAAAAGGTGTGTACTAGAATATGGGGATTGACCTCTTGAGACCCAGAATACGCATTTCTGTTATGGCATTAGGAACTTTTTGAATGAGACAGTATTAGGTTTAGGTACATGTAATTATTAGTAAATGAATTTAATGAATATGCAACTGATTATATTATAAGTCTTCATTTCATTCCTTTAGTTTTTGTACTCCGATAAACCTCAATCGACCAATTAAATTACCATCAAAACTACATAACACATCAAAAACATCGCTCCCTCTCGTTAAAAAATAATCAAGTGAATACACACAAATAAATTGACTCTTGTCGCCCCAGATAACGTCCATTCACAAATTATTCATTACTGTGAAACAAAACGAGCAATAATAAATTGACCGCATTGCTCTTCTTATACCCGCATAATATATAAAGTAACAATCAAATATCAACCTTAACGTAATACAAAATCTATATTTACGAACAATATTTTCGCCTGAATAGGTAGTGTGAAATAATTCCTTTTTAAAAACACAAATAAGACAAATATCTCAACGTTTCTCAACCCTTACCTGAATCTGAATGAGAACTTCAAATAAACACCCTATAGTAATAAAAATATGGTTGATTATATAATGTTATAAATTTTAGGTTACATGTCAAAGAGTGTGAGATTTCCCGCGCTCTCCCGCCGGTACAGAGGTTACACCGCCAACTTATTTGTAATTCTGTCATTGTTCTTAACTCATGGCAAGAAAGTCTATTTTAGCTTAATCTTCAATAGGGTTAATGTTGTCATGTCTGTAGTAAACGACGCAGATACGTTACGTTTCGTTTCACGCTGTGAAGGTCCACCCGATGTTTAAATCGTTGTTTCTGTTCAAACATTAACGTAATATTGTTAATAAATTTGTGACATGTTTCTCAGAACATCGCAAGGAAATGTTATTGAATTTATTCGATTTATTTATCCTCAGGTACATTCCAAATGCCACCGCTCTGATATTTATATAGGTACGACTTTGCGATCTTCCGCTATTCCTGGACCGTCGCCCTCAGTCTCCTCAGTCAACTAACTAAACTATCGAAGCCGTACTCGAAAAGAAGTATTTTGATTTAATGTGACATCTACTTGACTGGGAAGATTTGTCTTCCCGAACCGCACCAACATCTCAAAGTTTTTTTTCAAATTTTTGTTTGTTATATCAATATATGTATACGCAAAATGATACAGGAATCGAGATGCAAATGTGTAGGCAGGTACTCACTATAATTGATACTAAGCGAAACGTAAATAGATCTTGTCCTGATAGACAATATTTATCAGTAATTGTTACTTGATACTGCAGAACAATGATGTAATATATAAATTACCTTTAGCTTCTTGAAAACTTTAGATATAGAGAATTGTAATGATTCTTTATTGATATATCGAAAAAACTATATGACTATTTATAGACGAGTAGTTAGGTTTGCGAAAAGATACTCTGTAATTTTGGCAATACAGAAAGCAACCAATTCCACGAAAGCAATATGGAAAATTGTAAATGGGCAAAGGTAAAATCTAACTTTTTGGTTAAAATAACGAATAACAAAGGTTCCACAGAAGTTTTAGACAAACCTGTTGATATATGCGACACTTTTTTAGATCATTTTGATCAGGGTAAGGATACTATCGATAGAATGGATCAAGCATGTAAACTATTTCAGACACATGTGCCCCGGGTTGTAAATGAAATTTCATGTAAGCAAGTAACACAATTAGAAATACAAACTTTGGTTAAGAAATTGAAACCAAAAGCTTCGTCTGGTTATGATGAAATTCCTATTAATGTAATTAAGGAAAACATTGACATACTCGCTGAGCCGTTAGCTTGTTTCTTTAATGATTGTTTTTTTATGGCTGCTTCCCAGATCAACTCAATCGCGAAAGTCATACCAGTCTCAACACCTTATATTTATGGAAAATGTGCAACTTAGAAGGACTTGAGAAAAAAAACGATTTGAATGAATGCCAAATTTAGTCTTTCATAATTACTGAATTTTGAAATTGAGGGGTGTATATTAGGGTGGAGCGAATTTTTTAAATTTTGGTATTTTGTTACGGAACTGTAATGAAAAGTTGCGTGATTTTATGTACGTTTAAGGAAAAATAATAAAAAAAATATTGGCATATACTTTTAGCCCTCTACCCGGCAGTTAAATGTTTAAAAACCTGATAGTTTAGAAAAATATGTTTTTTTTTTAAATTTAATTTCAACTGTTTTATTTGTTAAATAACACCTTTTGGTACCTAGGTTGCTTGATTTTGGTTTTGATTTATTATCTTAACAATTTTTTATGGCCCATTTAGATCACGTAAATGTGGTAGGTATCTCTAAAAAACTGGCTTTAACCTGTTAAATGTACCCAATTTGCTGTTTAAAATAATAAATCAAAACCGAAATCAAGCAACCTAGGTACCAAAAGGTGTTATTTAACAAATAAAACAGTTAAAATTAAATTTAAAAAAAACATATATTTTTCTAAACTATCAGGTTTTTAAACATTTAACTGCCGGGTAGAGGGCTAAAAGTATATGCCAAGATTTTTTTTATTATTTTTCCTTAAACGTACATAAAATCACGCAACTTTTCATTACAGTTCCGTAACAAAATACCAAAATTTTAAAAAATCGCTCCACCCTAGTGTATATAGGTATAACGTTTTTTTTCTATACCAGTATACCTACATAACCGTACTGACTTATCTACACACTGCACTGGTAATTTAATTATATGCTAGTGTCTACTTGTTCGATGATTGTATTTTTTTTGACATAACTCACGAAGATTTTTGAAAATGTTTTTATATTTATAAGTTGTGGGCATTACTGTCATGTCACGATATTTTTCTTGTAGGTGTACCTGTGCTAAAAGTGTCAAAAAATAATAAAACAAAATTAATAGTAGATTTTTTTAAAGGAAGTTTAAGGACATGGTGTTGATTGAATATATGCACTTTATAGCCTATTCTATTTTTATTCATAAGCATTTTGTTTGGTTACTCTATCTTGAACAGTTTACCTATTATGACACTTTAAATGATAACCAGATTTTTTTTATATTATCCTAAATTACTCAAAAACAAAAGAAGATCGTGGACTGTTATTAAGCATGGAGTGTTCTTAGGACCTGCCAGTACACCCACTGAAAGAATCACCAAATCCCTCGTCGGGGGCCACTCTCAGTAGTTTAGCCTGCTAGACCCCTTTCCCAGTTCCTTACCTTATTAGACCTTTGATTTCGACCATACCACTGAACCAAATTTGAAGTTTTAGATATTCATTCGACGCAGAATTTGATTTTCTTTAATATTGTCTCGAATTCATTTTCCATCCGACGTACCGTTTTTGTGCTATATGCAAATAACTGAAAAAAGAGCAAAAATTTCGTGGTTATTGGGCTTCCAAAAGTAGAGCACACCTCCTGGGATGGTGCAAACTCGGATTACATGCATTTAGGACCAAATGAAGGTATTAAAACGATTTTCAGCTTTATGGGAATTAATTCCTCAAAACGTCTTTTTTGGATCTAATTTTCTTGGCCTATGACCTCAGTTCAGCTTTTGATACTGTAAATCGTAGCATATTTGTATCCAAATTAGAGCACTACGGCATTAGAGGCAAAATGTTATCTCTCCTTCGATCGTATTTATTAATAGAAAGCAGTTTGTTGAAATCAAATGGACTCAAAATCAAACTGAAAAGACTTTTAAATCTAGAACTGCTGCGGTATGTCGAGGAGTCCCACGGGGCTCCATATTGGGTCCAATTCTATTTAATATATTTACCAATGATATGATAAATTACATTTATGACACCTTGCCCAGTGACAAATTGGTTGTTTTTGCGGATGACACAAATGCAGTAGTTGTCTCTGCTGACAACCTTTTGGAACTGAATGAGGAAGTAAATAAGGCACTCGAATCCTTCAGTACATGGTTCAATGTCTACAATCTTAAATTGAACTGCCAAAAAACTAATGCTATGCTTTTCAGAACAACGGCAAGAAATAAAGACTCACTGCAAATAAATCTAGAAGGTACAAATATAGATCAAGTAGAATCTGCAAATTTTCTTGGAGTACATATAGATTCTCGGTTGAGTTGGAAAGAAGAACTGTCTTCGTTGACTAGCTCGCTCAGCTCAGCATGCTACGCATTAAGAAGTCTCAGAGATAAACTAACTAACAACTAAAAATGGTGTACCATGCGCTAGTTGAGTCCAAAATACGTTATAGCATAAAGCTATGGGGTAATAGTAATGAGTGTAATGTCCAATCAGCTTTTATATTGCAAAAAAGAGCAAAAAGAATAATGGCGAAGGTACCTCAATGGACTTCATGTAAAGAGTACTTTGTCAGGTTTGGAATTCTTACTGTGCCCAGCCTATATATTCTAGTAGTACTTAAAGACCTGATTAAACATCTAAATGAAATAGAATCCTCTGAGGAAAGAGATTTACGGATAGCTACTAGACTTAAAAATCTGCCACAGTCAATTTTT
Source organism: Epinotia brunnichana (assembly GCA_963854355.1). Lineage (NCBI taxonomy): Eukaryota > Metazoa > Arthropoda > Insecta > Lepidoptera > Tortricidae > Epinotia > Epinotia brunnichana. The sequence continues at coordinate 17,838,867 of OY977936.1, read as the reverse complement.
ACTCGGCTCAGTGTAGTGAAACGCGCTGAGAGCTATCAGGGTATTGTGCTGTATAATATGTAAGTTGCCCTCAGAACTGAAGTTTTTAACTAGTACTAACATATTTGTCACAAAGCTTCAAACAATCCTGCTAGAACAGTGTCTATATACAGTAGAGGAGTTTATGACACTTGAGAGGTGAACTGACTTTTAATTTTTCTAATTGTATTTGTTATTATTACTTTTATTTATTTTTTGACCATCTATAGCAGGGAATATAATAACTTTTTGTGTGTACTATATTTTTGACATTGTTTAATTATGCAAATTTTGTTGTTAACTTACCTAATCCATAGTTCCGACATGTTTACATTCTTCTCTGTTAATTGTATTAATATTTGACATTTAATTCTAATCTATTTTCAACGTATATTTTCTATAATTTCAAACACAATCGTTGTATTGTTTATGAATAAATAAATGAAAATGAAATTAAATTAAATACCCTTTGGGTACGGAACCCTAAAAAGAGGTAGATAGGTTATAAAGTTATAATACACAAATGGCACACTAAAATTGAGTCAATTGTACCAACTTGCCTCAGTTTCGCTTCGTCAATGGAAACGTAAACATGTCAGCTGTCAGATTTACCTGGCCATTTTTAAACAGGGAATTTTATATTGACAACATATATATATCTACCTCTTTTTACATTACATTATTGCTGCAGAAGACTCGAGTGTATGTACTTGGGTTTGAATGCAGTTTTTCGATCGTTTTTAGGGCTCTGGACCAAAAAGGTAAAAACGGAACCCTTATCGGCATAAGACTCTGTCTGTCTGTCTGTCACAACGTTAAATAGCTCAGGAACGACTAATACGACTAAGCCAAGTGAGTTGCACATTCTAAAACAATTTTTCTTTTGTTTTCTGCAGCGGTAAAATTTTGATTTAAAATAAAGGAAAATGTTGAAAAATATATCCCCTGCCCCTCCTTATCTCCGAAGTTTGCCAAGTGATTTTTTTAAATTAATATACATATATAAATAAAATAAACATAAATATTACCGGAAAAGTATAACTATACCTGTACCTATACATATCTATAGTAATTTTTTAATTCTTCAAAAATCATTTGATAACTAAGTTTGTATTTTAAAACTTTCTGTGTTTAATTTTATTCTTTCAAATTATTATCACAGTGTTTTGAAAGTACCCCCTTTAAAATAAAATAAATTATTGTAAATCGAAATTGGTTCACTTGATAAATAATTATCACAAAAAACAAACATACCAGGTTGCAAGTTATTAGTAATGTAGCACCAGTGCGTGCTGTGTCTGTGAGTCGGCTCTTTCAAAATGAAGTGGGGTCGTGACGGGCATAGTGTATGAAAGTTTGTACGGAACCCTCGGTACGCGAGTCAGACTCGCACTAGACCGGTTTTTTTCTTAACATTTTTCGATTTAAAACCCTTAGTACTATCTCCTCCTTATCTCGCGATAGTCCCCGCCTCTTAATTAGTACAATCGGCGGCAGATTGTTATGCTAATTAGAGTGCTAAGTGCCGTTTTCGATTTGTCATCGATTAGATAAAGTTGTTAAGTTATTATACCCAATTATAATAGCTATCAGGTACAATCATATGTATAATTTACAAACAAAGGATCTTACTTGCGTTTGGTCACGGCAATCCGCGAGGCTCTATTCTATGGTTTTACGAGTATTTCGCTGAGATTGAGCAAAAAGAGATGACACCTACTGGGATGTTTCTGAACGTGATTCAACGTATTATTATTGTATTTTGGTTTATATAAAAAAAAATTGGATGATGTTTTGGCGGAGATTCTCTCCTCTGGCCTCTACAATATGTTAGTCATGTATATATGATAGTTAGAGTCTGTAGCAATCTATTTGAACAAAATCAAAGGCCAATTCGTTTTGCACTATGGAGTTATATTTCTTTTATTTATTGAACTAAAAAAAATACTTAAAACTTATTTATTATATAAATGCAGTGTTAAGAGTAGCAGAAGGAAATAATGAAATACTGGCCTTTCATTATTTCCTTCTGCTAATCAGTAATTATTTCAAAGGCGATGAACTAGAAAAAAAAATTATAAGTATTAGTTTGCGTTTGTTGTTTTACATAAATAACTGGAATCATATATATTGTAAATAATAATACTCTGGCGGTCGAAAATTTCGGGACACCATAAATAAAACAACTGGGCGTTTTTCAAAAAAGTATAAGTACCTAAGTACTTACAAAACATTACTTTTTCATAATTGTTTTTTTTTTTAGTTTCTTACTCAGAATCTTTGATACTATCGATCCTCATACAAGAAAAAAAGTATCCTAAATATCCCATTCCAGATCGTCACATTTTTGTATGCAGTCTTTTTTTATTTACCTATATGGTCGTGAAGAAGAAGAAAAAACTTACATAGTAAAATATGGGACATTTTTTTTCTTGTATGAGGATAAGATGAGGTTCGATAGTATCAACGATTCTGAGTAAGAGAAACCAAAATATACGAGTAGGTAACTAATTCTGAAAAAAATATGTTTTGTACACTTTTTTGAAAAACGCTCAACTGCAATAGGTTTTTTTTTAAATATTTAACACTAGTTTTATTTACATAATATACTAATCTTTATAATACCCAACTGCAATTTCCGGGATCCTATCATAAAAATGACAATATCCACAAATGACGATTTTTGCGATATCTCGCTCCGTTAACGTTGTTTTTTACATGGATTTTTACGAATCCGATTTAAACCTGGTAACTTTTTTTGTGATATTTTTGCAAGATGTAAAATTAAATAAAGATAATGACAATATAAAAAAACTGTACAGCCTGTATTTTAGGTAATATGAGGGTATTTTACCGACCCGTATTCTTTGTCTGCGAGTGTAAAAAAAAGTGCCAGAAAAATAAAGACACTATACATCGTACCTATATCGAACCCCCGCCGCCTGCGCATTTGTCTCGCACCTCGAGACGCTAAGTGAAATGTCCCTAACGGAGACAACTACTTCCACGGGTCAAGTTGAAGTCAAAACACTTCATAATTAATAACATTGGAATCCCGTTGTTAGTAATAACATAAACATTCAACATTTATCAGTTATAGTAGAAGTCGTAAGCACGCGACGGCAAATTTTATTGTATACATTTCACAGACAATACGACTGAAACAGAGCCAGCAAACGAAAGATCTCCTAATTTAGTTTTAAAATGTTGGCAATAATCAGAATTGCTGCTAATAGAGGCGACGCCGTTTATTCCCACACCCCATTTGTGCTGCACTTGTGCGGAGGATTGGGGTGCAGTAGAGAGGTATACCTACAAGATATACCAATATTTATTTATGGCATTACTTAAGTACAGAGTCGCTTTACTTAATTATTATAATGTTTTGTCTAAATTCTTCAATATCAATATTATTAAGGCCAGATGCATTTTTTACCTACTAGGAAGACCCAACCTTGTTGTCATTTTGTAACTAGCAATATATAAAATAAATCATTTTCATTTTCATATTTTTCAGATGCGAGCAGGAATAAGGATAAAATACTTATTTGTGAACTTGCACGTGGAGGTATCTAATCTTCAGAACATATCCAATTTCAAAAACTCTTTCATTAATCACTTTCACTTTGTAGAACTTATTGACAGTGGTCTCCGCCAGCGTATTAGGTATTATACGGAACGCAAGCGAAGATGCTGAATAAAAGAAAACTAGTCATCATTCTCCTAGCGTTATTCCCGGTTGTGCCCTAAGCCAGCCTGGGGTCCGCTTTGACACCTAATCCCAAGATTTGGCATAGGCACTAGTTTTACGAAAGCGACAGCCATCTGACCTTCCAACCCAGAGGGAAAACTAGACCTTATTGGGATTAGACCGGTTTCCTCACGATGTTTTCCTTCACCGAAAAGCTAACGGTAAATATTCCGTATATAAGTTCCGAAAAACTCATTGGTACGAGCCGGGATTCAAAGTATTCAAACCCATGACCGCCGCTTGACAGCCGCGTGCCTGAACCACTAAGCTACCGTAGCTCATAAGAAAAACTAGTATCAAATAATTTCATATCATGAATATCAGATTTTCCGCAAATAACATTTTATATGAGCATAGATTTGTTTAGGCTACTCCACAATTATGTAGTTTCATAAGGACACTCATTAATTGAGTAGTTTTTTTGGTAAATTGATGAAATGGCCTACAATGACACCTGTGTTAGCCCTGGGACATTCAAGAAGCTAAATGGATCACATTACTGAGAAATGCACTTTAATAATTAACTTAGCCGCAAAATGACGCAGATCCCCATAAAAGCGCATTCAAAGTCAAACCGACACGGTTAAAAAATTAATTCGCAAATAACAAAGTCGGCTATAGTAATTAGGAACAATTACTTACCTAGTAGTTTGGTTCTAAGCAATTAAAATGTCACCGCTGCGTTTTATCACCTAGCTAAAAAAACTAATTCAAAAACATTTTATTTCATTGCTAACTTAGTTATATACAGCGTGTATTTTTTATATTTGCAAGAAGCGATTTTGCAAGAAAATTTTCTTAACCTACCATTTTTTTTTCCTTATAAAATAATTGAGCACGCAATGTATCACTACTTTGTCTTACTGACGTGACGTCACAACTGTCACAAGTGACCCGCTTCTTCCATGTGTCAAAGGACGCAATAAATTGCTGCTCCATAAATTTTCAAAAATTATTTATACTTTGTTAGTTGAAACTAACTTAAAATTTTATTGCAATAATATTAAAAATATAGGCTGTACGAGTATAGGATTGCAACGGGCAAATCCATTCAGGACATCAAACTCTGTAACTGTACTTTTGTAGTAGAATATTCCTTTCCTTTCTCTGTTCCTTTCTGCCCTGTGCCCTTTCATTTGTGCCCAATTGCCCCGTCCTTTGGCACGTTTCTTTTATTTCCACCTTTTTTTATTTATCTTTCGTTCCCCTTTCAAAGAATGCGACGATTACTTGTAATTATGCAGGCAGTCTTTTTGTAAATGTTCGATTATTTTAAACTAGCTGTTGCCCGCGACTTCGTCCGCGTAGAACTTTTTATCGTCTTAGAAAATGATTTCTCTCAATACAAAATTTGAACCCTCTTTTAGGGGATAATTAAAAAAAAAGTTGATGTTCATTTTCTAGTTTGTGAACAAACAGTCTAAAACCAAAGTTAAAAATCTCATACTTTAAAAATGCCTTGAAATACTCAAACTTTGAACCAATTTTAACACTCTTAGGGGATGAATTTGGAAAAACTCTGAAATCAGTTTTGTAGTCTTTTAACGTACAGAATAAGACCGAAGTTAAAAATCTCTTACTCACACTTTAAAATTTTATTGCTCGCCATTTAAAATTTGAACCCCCTTTTAAACCCCCTTAGAGGTTGAATTTTTCTAATCGCTGAAAGAACTTTTTTCGTAAACTTTTAAGTCTCTAGCTCAAAAAAAGTGTTGCCCATACAAAGCTTTCTTAACCCCCTTAGGGGTGGAATTTTCTAAAACTCTGAAAGTACTTTATTATTAATTTTAATAAGTAACATTTTGAATAGTTTTAAGTCTAGTAAAAAAAAAAGTTTTTCCCACACAACACTGGCTACCCTTCTTAAGGATCTTAAGGATCCCCTTAGGGATGGAGTTTTCTAAAACGCTGAAAGTTCTTTTTTAGTATTCTAATAAGTAATCTTTTTGCAAAGTTTTAAGTCTAACTCAAAAAAAAGTGTTGCCCATGCAAAGCTTGCTCTCCTTTTTAACCCTATTAGGGGTGGAATTTGCTAAAACGATTTGTGTTCTTTTTTTGTATTTTAATAAGTAATCTTTCTACAAAGTTTCAAGTCTCTAACTCAAAAACATAAACTTTCCCTGATAAAAACTTTGCACCCCTTTTTATCCCCCTTAGGGATAGATTTTTTCAAAACGCTGAAAGTCTTTTTTTTTTGTATTTTTATAAGTAATCTTTCTACAAAGTTTTAAGTGTCTAGCTCAGAAAAAGTGTTCCCCATACAAACCTTGCACCCTTTTTTAACCCCCTTAGGGAATGATTTTTGTAAAACGCCGAATGTAGTATTTTTCATGTTCTAATAAGTAATTTTTCGTCAAAATTTTAAGTCTCTATTAAAAAAAAATATGTTTTTCCCATACAAACTTTGCACCCTATTTTACCCCCTTAGGGGTGAAATTTTCCAAAACGCTGAAAGTACTTTCTTTGTATTTAAATAATCTTTCTACAAAGTTTTAGGACTCTAGCTAAAAAAAATAGTTTCCCACATACAAACTTTGCACCCCTATTTTAGCCCCCTATTTTTAGGGGTAGAATTTTCTAAAACGCTGAAAGTACTTAATTTGTATTCTGATGACTAATCTTTCTACAAAGTTTTAAGTCTCTATTTAAAAAAAATATTGTTTCCCCCATACAAAATTTGCACCCCTATTTTACCCCCTTAGGGGTAGATTTTTTTAAAACACTGAATCTAGGTACTTTATTTGTATTCTAATGAATAATTTCTCTACAAAGTTTTAAGTCTCTATTTAAAAAAAAGTAGTTTTTCCCATACAAACTTTGCACTCTATTTTACCCCTTTAGGGGTAGAATTTTCTAAAACCCTGAAAGTTTTTTTATTTGTATTCTAATGACTGATCTTTCTACAAAGTTTTAAGTCTCTATTTAAAAAAAAAATGTTTCCCCCATACAAACCTTGCACCCCTATTTTACCCCCCTAGGGGTGGAATTTTCCAAAACGCTGAAAGTGTTTCATTTGTATTCTAATAACTAATTTTTCTACAAAGTTTAAGTCTATAGCTCAAAAAAAAAAGGTTCTCCCATACAAACTTTGCACCCCCATTTTACCCCCTTAGGGGTAGAATTTTCAAAAATCCCTTTTTATCCCTAGCCCACGTTATAAAAGCAACATACTGTGCAAAAATCAACTCTCTAAGATTAGTAGTTTCGGCTGTGCGTTGATGAGTGAGTGAGTGAGTGATTGAGTGAATAAGTCAGTCAGGACATAGGCATTTATTATGTTTAAATAGATAGAAGATAATGAAACTCCCATTCAAACATCTCAAAAAATTATGAAGCTACATCCGTTTTAATGTCGCTTGTTAGAGTGAGAAAACGATGAGGGACTGTGACGTCAATATACTCGAGCGTCATAGTAAAAAACAATCGTTTCATATGAAGGTGCGTTTTGCGGAAAAGGGACAGAACATACCCCCTCTTAAAACTTTGGACTCTTATAACTTAATCATTACCTATATAACCTCTTGCTTTGTTTTTTTCTCCATTTGACTATATTTATTTTAAATTCTTTTTCGAGAAAATACATTATGATTATTTACCATATTTTCGATTCCTGAGCTATAACCACGAACTTCGGAATTCGAAAATATTCGGGTATCTCTATCTCTATCGCACTAACCATACTCGAGTGACAGGGATGCAAAAATATGAACATTGAGTATCGGTTTTCGTGGTACCTTGGCTACCCGCAGGTACTTTGGCTGAATGCGCCGAGCGCATGCCATTGTCATTCAAAAAAAACAAATTCGTGTTAATTATATTGTTCAAATTTGTTGATTTCATTTATTGAAATTACGACATAAAACGACATTTGCGCATATAAGTTCTCATATCAGAATCGAATATTTTTTTATGGTTTATATTTTAGCATTTGTCTCGTAAAGGTCTATCGTAGACGGGATTTAAATTATTAATAAGTGAAAGGCAAAGCAATTCCGCCATTTTGACGAAAATTTGACGGTTCTTATAGCTGACAGTTGGAGCAGCGTTTGATTTCAATAAAAATAAATGAAAAATTAAATGAAGTCGTATATTTCGGAAAATTAATTAACTGTCGCAGTCGGATAAAAACTATCCTAAGTTGCAGCTAGAATAATAATGTACCTATATAAAATGTTTCATATTTTTCCGTTCATGGGATGCTGAGAACATTCGAACCGCGCAAAGCTTAGTTTCAAACTGGCTGATTCTTTTTTTAATTTAGAGATTTATTATAAGTGGAGATTAAGAATGCGAATTTTTATACACTTTTCTTTTTAATTCCGACAATCTTGTTGGTAGTAGGGGTCCTTATTGGATTGTCACAGGGTCTTTTATTGCTTAGTTCACATTACTTAACTTACTTATTAGCGAGTATTGTCAATTAAGTAGGTATATAGATGTTTTTGTCACCGTACACTTTGTCATGCGGTATCCACTGTCGCTTTACTTTATGTGTTATATAAGGAGTTGACATTTATGATAGAAGCCGCAAAATTACAACATATATTGAAACCAGTGATGTGAGCCGAATTTCAAATGATTGCTCAGTTCTTTACCGCAAAATGCAAGACAACATTATTTTGTTAATGATGGCAAAGTATCAGGTTTCAGCAGTTAGCTGAATTAACATTGTTTTTTCGTAAATAATATACAAATACGAATACATCGATCGACCTGCGTCTGTACCGAGACAATTCTATCCCACCAAAAACATTAAATGTAAAGTGATTGCCAAGACTCCCTAGCTCATATAGCTCACCTCAGCGTTAAAAAGATATCATAGCATAAGCGCCAAGCTTCCTACACCAGACGGCGTAACTCTACCACTACCAGCCACGCTCTAAAAATTCTACATTTTGGCTAAAAAATATAGCTTTGTTGGGCACATCCCGGTCGCCGCATAGACTCTCACGCCGAATGAATTTATGATGATATTAATAAGCGACGGGTCAATTTGTTTGATACATATACCTATTTGTTCCCTGTCCGAGTGCCCCCAATGATGTCATGCACCAGCTTTTCAGGAGTCAGTGCTTCCACAACGGGTTCACAGCTTTGAACTGGAGGCACACTTGGGCGTGTGACATTGTCAGATCTTTTCAAAATTCAAATATATTTATTCGTGACATCAAAAACACATACAAAAGAAATAATATAAAACACACTTTGTCACGAAATGGACCCTGCTCAGCATGTAGCTAGGGTTTTTGTTTGGGAAGAGTGATCGCGCCTTACTTTTCCACAAATAACCCGGCAAACCCTCACGTTCCCCGCTTTCCACATTTGAATCATAACAGAAACGCAATCACCGCAATGTCAACAGCGAAACTGCCCGCAACCGCATAATTGCCATTTTTGCCGGCGCCGGTAACTAACGTAGTTAGGCTTGGCTTAGTGAGGTTCGGATCATTACAGGTCTCTATGACTTGCATGGGAGCGCGGCAATGCCTTACTCAGGGTTAAGTACCTACCTATACCTAAGATGTAAGTAAACGACTTGTCAACAAACTGGAAAAAAAAATGTGCATCATCACGGACAATGCCTCATCTTAAATTTAATTACAGGAGCCAAATGCTGGACCCTGCGCTTAAGGTCTTGTAACTGTTGTAAGTATACCTACATATATTACATCCTACGTGCTGACGTAGGATGTAATATATGTAGGACAATACTTGATATTGTTACTTGCGTGAATTCGCCTTTATTTAAGGAGCATAATATTATTATGTACACAGTAGTGGGTACTAGTCGTGGGTTCCAACCCCAGCTCGTAACACTAAGATTTTTGAAAAACTTATGTACGTAATATTACTAATATTAATATACCATTTGATAATTAACAGTAGGTTAGGTAGGTTTCGGTGAAGGAATTGAAATATTGTAACGAAACCGGTCTAATCCCAATGAGGTCTTAGTTTTCCCTCTGGGTTTAAAGGTCAGATGGCAGTCGCTTTCTTAAAACTAGTGCCTACGACGCCAAATCTTGGGATTAGGTCTCAAATCAGACCTTGGGCACAACCGAGAAACATGCTAGGAGGATGATGATTATATATTTTATTATATTTATACCTTTGATTTGTATACATATCAGCTTGTTCGAAAAATCGCTGTTCAAGCTACAATGTAAACATGTACCACGTAAATGTGAGCTGATAAACATGACCAAGGGTGAGTCGCTAAGCACCATAACATAAACTAGATATTTTACAAACACCATTGATCAGTAATGCCGCTAGTTCCCACCATTCACGTGGCAATCCACGCGACAAGACCAAATTAATTTCTATGGAGCAATTAAGTAGCCTTATATGTTATCTGTACAAAAGGTCAGGATTCAAATAGGTTTAGTGTCGAATTAGCACTACTGTTGGCTGTAGAATAGATTTATGGAGATAGTAAAGTAATTAGTCTTAATTTGTTATATTTCAACCTATTGATAGCACAAGGTACTCAAGGGTTTCCTGGGGGATCCTAGGCCATAGTATGGTTTTATTTTGGAAATCATCGCTTAAAAGGGTGAAAAGAGGAGTGAAATTCTCCATGGGACCGCGATAATTGATCCTGTGGAACTTCAAATAGCATACATACAACAATTAAGGCCTCCACACACCGGACAACCACCCACCACACCCGACCCGCGCCCGACCCGCGCCCGACCCGCGCCCGCGACCGGTGTGTGGAGGCCTTCAAAGAGTCTATGCGGACGAAGTCGTGGGCAAATCCTAATCTGTACTCATGCGTCATGTGGAGGAGGTTAGCGGTTTTTATATGCGGTCATGGCCATAAAAATTCTTCACAATAATTAGTTGAACTTTTTGATGATATTAGGGTTCTCAGGTTCTAGTTGATTAAATATACAAAAAAAAATTTGCAGTAAGGTCCCAATTCACGTAAATACCTTTTCATAATTAAGTTTAAATGCAATCAATAGCTTCGGCAAGTTGGGTTTGAAAAAACAAAATCAACACCGCTCCGCTGTAGTCTACATGGATAAACCCTCATTTGGCAACAGCATCGGTCTTTAAAGTTAACGTTTTTTTCTATAAATAAAGCTCGTCTTTACCAGACTAATTGTGACGTATTTTACGATCGAAGGAGTGGAGGGGAATTAAAGTCAATTGAAGATAGTGTAGTTTTTTGAGTGCAGCCTCGATTTATGACGGTAGTGACTCCGAGGCCGTATATGCTGGCTTTTATTGAGCATTTTTGTGCCCGAGTTACGCGAAATAAAGGTTTCAGCGGAAAAGATCGTATTTAATTGTTTCCCTGCATGTTTGAATATCGATCCCTCTGGAACAAAATTTACTTTATATCTTCTCGTAAACGACTAATTCCTTTCTTGGAAGTAATCCCACTTAAAAAGCCTTCTTTAAACGAATGAAACGGAAATTTAGTAGAAACCCATCGAAATTCGCTCACAATCGCGTAAAACACCATAAAAGGATTCCCATACGGGTCATTTGTGCCGCATTGGAATTTTTACAGACGTTAGTCATTAATTATGGATGATGCATATAAAGAGAAAAGAGGCAGCCTAAATTCGTACCAATCGACACCAAACCCTAATGAAGCGGTCCCGAATGCAACAGACCATACTGAAGTTTAAAATAAGAACAATTTTTGAAATTCAAATTGATATTTTTGTTGTTTTCATAATATTTCAACTTGACATCGTTTCCCAAATTTGGGCCTTACTGCTCTCGCAGAGGGTTGAATTTCCTGTTTATAACGTTGAATTGATTAATCGTCAATTCCGATTTGACAGTGGTGCTTTTTGGCAGCGAATAAAAACTGAACTATCGTACTATACGTCCGGTTTTCAGAAATTGGAGGTTTATAAGAGGATGGCATAATGCGATGGTTTGTTTAAATAAATTCGGAGGTTCGGACAATGGCATGCAACCTTTGCATTGTCAATACATTTCAGTAGTTTTTTTTCTATATATCACGATGATAGCAAACGCGCACACGGCTCGCCTTATAGTAAGCTGTCACAGTAGTATAGTATAGTTGCTTGTACTCCAGGCGTATCACATGTTATTTGCCGTCCCTTGTAAACTTTTGTTAACTTCTTACTTAGGTGCTGTAGATTCATAAATAAGGCAAATTGAGAAAAAACATTACTTAAACGATATGATACAGAGAACCAATATAATGGAAAAATAAACCATCATCGTCTGAAACCCAGGGCAAGAGTCGAACTTGCGACCTCTGTATTGCCGGTACAGTGCTCTCCCTCTGAGCTACAAGGACACTGACAGATGCAGCGTATCATTCAATCATATTCGGCGCAGCTACTAGTAGCGACATAGTATAAATACGGCAAAATATGTTATCTTCCTACAAACGCATCGAGCGCGGCTTGTACAGTCGACTACAAAGAGATGTATCCATACATACACACACAAACACTTATACATAGACTTTACTACCATAGTATTAAGGTATACATACATCATTTTGTAACATTAAAAAACATACTTATCTTTGTAGTCGACAGTATGTGTGCGCTTACTATCTATACGTCGCCCCACGCACACTCAAACAAAATCTCGACCCGTTTCTCAGTGCGAAATGGGTCGAGATTTTGTTTGAGTGTGCGTGCGGCGACGTATAGCGTATAGATAGTATAGCGCACACATACAAGCCGCGCGCGGTGCGTTTGTATGAAGATAACATACTTTGCCCTTTTTATACTATGGTAGCGAGTTGATCGTGGTAACTTCTACGTAAAAATAACACGAAACTGAAATATTTGATAGAATAATTTGTTTCGTTAAGAAAGTAAAACATTACTTGTTAATAAACAAATATTTGTCATGAAACTAGTCATGAACAAATGTTTGTAAATGAATACATAATAAATTGTTAATAATTTTTCCTAGTGAGTGAACAAAATTGCTAAAATCCTTTAAATAAATAAAACATCAACATTCATAAATCAATTCTCCAAACTCATTCGGTCATTCGGACCGAATGACTGTCATAAGAGCCGCTGTCCCCGCCATTATAAACTTGCGTCGTAATAAGCGTATGCGCAGCTAAAATTACACCAAAATGGCCGCAACCTTGTCATTTCGCTGGTCATCGGACAATGATTACTACACAAGTTCCCATTCATTCGTGCCGTTCGGGTTTTGGGTCCTTTGATGATAGCATAGGGATATCCTTACGATTTTAGGTTAAAATGATCAAACGTTAATTTTTAAATCTGCTTACTGAGTCAGTGAAAGATGACCTGAAATTCGTGCTTATTTTTCTTGGTTACTGGACGACTTTGTGCAATGCGTTAAGTTAAACAATGACGTAGGTTAACTGAGTTTTTAGTCAGAAGTTGCAGTGGAAGTAGGTTATGCTGTTATTATATGCTAAAGTGGAGAATGAATTCGTTGTTGTGGTCAGTCAAATTTTGTTAACGGAACCTTAATATCGAACCAACTATAGCGCCAATAGTACCTATCAATGGTCAGGTTTCGAACTCCACTTTATGGTAGAGAAACTTTGACCTGTATTTCATACGCAGTATTTGACAAAAGTCTGTGTCATTCAAATTTTAAAAGACAGAAGGATGTAAATAGGGCATACGAGTATGTGGGAATACTTTAATGACTCGAATTTTTCTGGCCCTGGGAAATGGAACTGGTATACCGGGCAGGCCCTAAGCAACTGTCCGTCGACCGTCGACCAATATGTAAATAGCGGTTTTTCTTGTTTCTGGCATATTTTGCCGCTTTCTTAGTGATGTTGTAATTAGTCATTATTTGAACACTATAAAGATAGGTTTCAACCGCGATACTCCACATTCCATAACGCCGCAGAGTGCGACCTCATACAAATTCATATTAAGCATTTTATGGTCCTTTAATAGACACTTATGATGTATATATGAACTTTTCCAGTACATTAATGTCACTTTTATATAATATCGTATGACTTATCGCTTTATAATTGTAGTAAATAAGCCGTTGCTGTCACCGGCAGGTGATCGTTTGATGCGCTGTAATGTTTCAAAGCTATACTTAGCTAAGTTGGTAATTATATTGCATACGACTGGATATTCGTTACTCTTCCATGTAATTTGTCACCGCTGAGCAAAAACGTTTTTAGGGTTCCGTACTCAAAGAGTAAAACGGGACCCTATTACTAAGACTCCGCTGTCCGTCTGTCTATCTGTCTGTATGTCTGTCCGTCTTTCACCAGGCTGTATCTCATGAATCGTGATAGTTAGGCAGTTGAAATTTGTACAGATGATGTATTTCTGTTGCCGCTATAACAACAAATACTAAAAAACAGAAAAAATATATATATTTAATTTCTCTCGGGCTCCCATACAACAACAAACGTGATTTTTTTGCCGTTTTTATAGATATGTACGGAACCCTTCGTGCGCGAGTCCGGCTCGCACTTGGCCGGTATTTTTTTATTTATTATTGGGGACAACACTAATCGACGGCAAATATACCAGTTGTATTCAAATTTAAAATGACGAGAGACTGTCAAGGGAAGATACTATTTTGGCAATAGAAATTTATACATAAGTGATACAGCTTGATAAATCTTGTTTCCCCGTGTGATGTCGGGTTAGATTAGTACTACTCTTTTTTTCATGGGTGTCATAAGAATCGACTGTGGTATTTGGGTTTAAGTGTATAGTGTGTTGTGGGTGATAGGCAAGAATCGACTGTGGTATTTGGGTTTAAGTGTATAGTGTGTTGTGGGTGATAGGCAAGAATCGACTGTGATATTTGGGTTTAAGTGTATAGTGTGTTGTGGATGATAGGCAAGAATCGACTGTGATATTTGGGTTTAAGTGTAGAGTGTGTTGTGGGTGATAGGCAAGAATCGACTGTGGTATTTGGGTTTAAGTGTATAGTGTGTTGTTGGTGATAGGCAAGAATCGACTGTGGTATTTGGGTTTAAGTGTATAGTGTGTTGTGGGTGATAGGCAAGAATCGACTGTGATATTTGGGTTTAAGTGTATAGTGTGGTGTGGGTGATAGACAAGAATCGACTGTGATATTTGGGTTTAAGTGTAGAGTGTGTTGTGGGTGATAGGCAAGAATCGACTGTGGTATTTGGGTTTAAGTGTATAGTGTGTTGTGGATGATAGGCAAGAATCGACTGTGATATTTGGGTTTAAGTGTAGAGTGTGTTGTGGGTGATAGGCAAGAATCGACTGTGATATTTGGGTTTAAGTGTATAGTGTGTTGTGGATGATAGGCAAGAATTGACTGTGATATTTGGGTTTAAGTGTAGAGTGTGTTGTGGGTGATAGGCAAGAATCGACTGTGGTATTTGGGTTTAAGTGTATAGTGTGTTGTGGGTGATAGGCAAGAATCGACTGTGGTATTTGGGTTTAAGTGTATAGTGTGTTGTGGGTGATAGGCAAGAATCGACTGTGATATTTGGGTTTAAGTGTATAGTGTGGTGTGGGTGATAGACAAGAATCGACTGTGATATTTGGGTTTAAGTGTAGAGTGTGTTGTGGGTGATAGGCAAGAATCGACTGTGGTATTTGGGTTTAAGTGTATAGTGTGTTGTGGATGATAGGCAAGAATCGACTGTGATATTTGGGTTTAAGTGTAGAGTGTGTTGTGGGTGATAGGCAAGAATCGACTGTGATATTTGGGTTTAAGTGTATAGTGTGTTGTGAATGATAGGCAAGAATCGACTGTGATATTTGGGTTTAAGTGTAGAGTGTGTTGTGGGTGATAGGCAAGAATCGACTGTGGTATTTGGGTTTAAGTGTATAGTGTGTTGTGGGTGATAGGCAAGAATCGACTGTGGTATTTGGGTTTAAGTGTATAGTGTGTTGTGGGTGATAGGCAAGAATCGACTGTGATATTTGGGTTTAAGTGTATAGTGTGGTGTGGGTGATAGACAAGAATCGACTGTGATATTTGGGTTTAAGTGTATAGTGTGTTGTGGATGATAGGCAAGAATCGACTGTGATATTTGGGTTTAAGTGTAGAGTGTGTTGTGGGTGATAGGCAAGAATCGACTGTGGTATTTGGGTTTAAGTGTATAGTGTGTTGTGGGTGATAGGCAAGAATCGACTGTGGTATTTGGGTTTAAGTGTATAGTGTGTTGTGGGTGATAGGCAAGAATCGACTGTGATATTTGGGTTTAAGTGTATAGTGTGGTGTGGGTGATAGACAAGAATCGACTGTGATATTTGGGTTTAAGTGTATAGTGTGTTGTGGATGATAGGCAAGAATCGACTGTGATATTTGGGTTTAAGTGTATCGTGCGTTGTGGCCGTTGTGGGTGATGGGCAAGAATCCACTGTGGTATTTGGGTTTGGTTGAAGTGTATCGTGTGTTGTGGGTGATGGGCAAGAACCGACTGTGGTATTTGGGTTTAAGTGTATCGTGTGTTGTGGGTGATGGGCAAGCAATCTATGACTACAATATCATATTTTCTTCATCTTAAACCTTAAAATTATTGTGTTCTTCCTACCCCTTTTCGCAATACAGACATGAGTTTAACGCGTCAGCACTAAAACCAAATTTACTGCCAGTAATACTCGTATGAGCCATATACTCCCCGTATGAAGATTGCCATGTTTGTGTTACGACCTACATTTTCCACTATGATATCCTGACTTTAAAGATCCCTAAAAACAAAGAAGTTTACCGAAAAAAACATTCTAATCAATAGACTGCCTCCCTACAGCGGCCGTCGGATCTGTGTAATATTCCGAAAGTTATAGACTTTTTTCATACCCATTATTTATTTTCCTTTGCCTCACAGGGAATACATACCTACCTAGTGCTAGTGATGGGGTAATAAATAATCGATAACAACTTTTTTAAATCGACACAATATTTATTGTAATTATTATTGTGCTTGGCCAAGATGGGACTATCTGATAGTTTAGACTGTAGAATGTGTGGCGAGGAGGATGAGACTATGGAACACTTATTGTGTGAATGTCATGCCCTTGCCAGACAAAGAATGAACTACTTTGGTAACGGTTACCCGCAACCAAAGGAATTCAAGGTGCTCCCGGCGAACTGCATCATCCGCTTTGTGGAAATGATGGAGCAAGCCTGGGAGCAGGTATAAAGGAGAGGGCAAATGCACAAAAGATCCCACTGGGTCGAAGTGCATCCGAAAGGGCCCTCACCTAGATAAGATAAGATAAGATTGTGCATGTAGATAGCGTAGTAAAACACTCTGATTTAAAACGGAAATAATGCAAACATTAACGCGTGCGGAAAGTTCGTGTTAACATTATCATTTACCTACTTATGCAAAATCACGATAGTAAGGAACATCACAAGGGATTGCCGAATATATTAAGGTATGCACTGTCGATAAATATATTGTTTACGATAATATAGCCAAAATCAACGCGGAAACGCGTGAACACTGCACATCACTATGGCCAACTAAAGCGCTGAGAATGCGCATGTCAGTGTGGTACGGGGTGGCGGGATACGGTCAAATAGTACCCAAATCGCACCAAAGAAGAATAATTACCTTTCTGTTCGTTACGCAAAAATCCTTCCCCTGGTTTTTTCCTTTTGAAATAAAACATACTTGAAGCTAGAATATCGGGAACATAATTATTATTTCCTACGTACACGGGAACATTAGTAGTAAAACCACTTACGCACCGAGCGCAACAGGTGGAAAGTCAAATACGGCCAAATGCTTCCCGTAACGCAGCGAATGTGTTAAGTTGTGTATATTGTATAATTCCGACTAAGTATAACCTTTTTTTTGTGATCGGCGTTCTTTGTCTTGAATCATATAGTAACTAGAAAATACTATTATAATATTCACTGAACTACATTCGTTAAATAGTATAGCATTTACTACGACTCGAATTTAGAAACCATTTCTTTCAAAATTTAAATATTTGTTGATGTGCATGAATATTCGTTTCTGAGTTTTGGATATTTTCTATGTATTTAAGTATTTATATCCATTAAATATATCGTCGTCTAGTATCCATAACACAAGCCTTATTGAGCTTTCTATGGGGCTAGTTCGATTTGTGTAAGATTGTTCCCTAATATTTATTTGTATCTATACTAAGTATACCAACCTGTCAAAGTACGCAGTCCATAGACCAGCCTTCCTCTTCTGAAATAGATTCCACAATTCCCTCTGTTACAGTGTTCTGCACGGCCAATGTGGTATATTGAATACAACCTGTCTCACCTCTGCTACGTCCACTTTCTGAAATCACAAGTTGTGGATGGTAGAACCCAACCACAGAAGAAAACAAGGAGGTCCAAGTCTTCTCCAACCACAATCAAGTTGAAGAAGAACACGAACCTGAAGAATGCGATAAACCCGATGAAGAACGTTACGAACCTGATGGAGGTAGTGAAGAACCTGAGAAAACCGTTAATATACCAACCTCAACACGCAAAACACAACTTGTAATTAATTTAATTTCGAAATCGATTGATATTAAATCATAAAGATAGTTTTGACGGAGATGAAACCAAACGCTTTTCCTAAAGCTAGCAACACTGAGTCTTTTAAAGCAATCTCCGCTTTACCGCGCATCGTTCCAGCGCGCAATGAGATTGATTGAGCTTAAAAAAACCCTGCAAATCTCCCATAAACCGAAACGTGACACGCGAAAACTACTTAAATCCAGGCTCTAGCGGCCTGTGAGGAAATACAGCACCAGGGGGGGGGGGGCCGCAGAACACCACCACCGAGCGACGGGTGAGTTCGAGGTAAGTCTCCTGAACACTAGCTATTTATCAAAGGAACTACTTAAAACACGCTACAAACGCCGATTGATGGTGACCATTAAACAAATAAATATTTGCGGACAATCTTACACAAATCAACCTAGTCCCAAACTAAGCAAAGCTTGTACTATGGGTACTAGGCGACGATATAGACAATTATATAGAGAAATAAATACTTAAATACATAGAAAACATCCATGACTCAGGAACAAATATTCGTGCTCATCACACAAAAATTAATGCCCTTACCGGGATTCGAACCCAGGACCTCTTGCTTCGTAGGCAGGTTCACTACCAACTAGGCTAAAGCGGTCGTCATTATTAACTACTTCCAAATATCCATGCTGCAAATAATCGTGAGCCCGGATACAAACTTCAATGCAGCACGGCTATCACAAGACGGCTTGCGAGCTCTCTCAATTTTTCTCGCTATACAGCCTGTATGTTTAATATTACCTCAAATTATAACCATACGTAGCTTTTAGTAGAAACCGATATTGTAAGAAAATTGTAATTTAGTCTTAAGTGCCAAAGCGTAATTAATTTTCGAAAATTTATCAAGCAGCAATGTAATGCTAACACTCATTTGACACAAGGAAGAAGCAGGTTACTTGTGACAGTTGTGACTGTCACATCAGTAAGACAATGTAGTGATACATTGCGTGCTGAATTATTTTATATGGAAAATAAATGTTTGTGAATGAGAAAAAAATCTTGGAATATCGGTGCATAGCCCTAAAACGTACCTCTGGTTACAATTTGAGGTAATATTAAAAATACACGCTGTATACAGTCACGAGCTTTAATTTGGGATCCACCTAAGGTGGAATATCGTATACTACCAAACTAAAGACATTTAGAGCTAATATTTTAATGTAGTGTCATAAAGTTTGGCATAGACAACTTACGTTTACACGTGTCTAGGGGCAAACGCTCAGTGACGTCAACCGGGCGCAACGAGTCAAACGATCGTTTCCGATTTTTGCCGACTAATTGTCACTCGTCTTATTGGCCCTGTCCTCTCCAGCCATATTTGTTATTTGCAAATTATATTTTGTGAAAATGTCCGTTTTTTCAATTTTCTTGTCTGACACTGACACATGTTCGTAATTAGAAAACCGTATTAGTAACCGTATAGCTTTTTGCAAAGAGGTTATCAATTCAAGGGCCCATTCGATAAGACATTTAATTGTCTTATCTTGACACTTCACCGCTATTATTGAACTGACATTTTCGACCTTATTGTATTGTAAATGTTCTAACAACATTTGAAGGAAATGGGTCCTAAATTAAAACTCGTGACTGTACGTACCTCTCTTTCTAAGTGTTATAATAAAAATGAGACGGATAGTGCGAGAAAAATCGAGAGAGCTAGCGCGCCGTCTTGTGAAGTCGTGATAGCCATGTAGGTCATGTTTTTCTGCAGCTGACTTTACCTACTTACCTACTACTAATACTATTCTACTAACCGAGCCTAAAATATAAAATTATTAATTAATTAATTCAATTGACCACAATGTGTTATTTATGTTTTTGTAATTTACTAACACTTATATGGGCAAAGCCTGAAATAAACATTTGTATTGAAAATGTATTGTATGCCTTTTCCTTTTTTCTCTATACACACAAGCAGATAAGTGTTCAAAGGGCTGTGCCTCATCGATGATCCCAATATTTTGATACGGACGGGAACGAAACTTAAAATTGACAATTAGATAAAATAGACCATCTTCGAAGAGCCATTGCTTGCCTGCTTGGTCGCTATAGAATTTACAGAGCTGTAGTTTGGGTCAAATTGTTGCAAATATAATTAACTTAAATAATGTGATATGTGATGCATCTTGTTTCTCGGAAGTGCATAGTTTATTCATAAATAATCATGATTGACTTTTAGACCAAAATGTAAAAACATTTTTCGCGTACTAGCACAAGTTTATCGAAGTTGTAAATTTGTGTCCACACTACCCTAACTGGTCCGTACAACATACCAAAAAACCGGCCAAGTGCGAGTCGGACTCGCGCACGAAGGGTTCCATACCATTATCTATAAAAAAAACTATTTTATTCTGTTTATATTTGTTGTTATAGCGGCAACAGAAATACATCATCTGTGAAAAATTCAGCTGGAACTATCACGGTATCAGTGAGATACAGCCTGGTGACAGACAGATGGACAGCGGAGTCTTAGTAATAGGGCCCCGTTTTACTCTTTGAGTACACAACCCTAAAAACTAGAACTAAGTACATCATGCTTTGCGATTTTAATGTCGATTTCTACAGTAGGTACCTACTATAGAACCGATTGCACTTTTAATTTTGACCTACCAACATTTTAACTTCTCGCTGAAAAAACTTTTCCTCAAAACGATTACGTAAATTAAGAACAATTATGAACCCTTCATACGCTAAACTTGTCGTGTTTGGGCAGAACCCTCTCAATTAGCAGTTGATGATTGTGCAAAAAAGTACAAAGCGTGTACTAAAAATATTATATAAGACAGAAACATATTTATCAGGCTCAATTAAAAAGTTGTAGGTATGTTGACGCCAACGTGTCATAGACTTCATAGATGACGCGTAAGTTGACAGACATAACGAATGTAGAATTACGAAGCCCTCTTATAAGGAGCGCACCAATTCACGCGCCATTGGTTTCGTTCAATCCATTCGTGCCACTCTTGTTTACCTCTAATCTCTAACTTTAACCTGTATGCATTAACCTAATATTTAGGTAATTTGTTTTTGGATTCACGTTGCTGGTCAGTCTTATGAATGTACGAACTTGTTGCCTTATTACAATGGAACAATTTGCAAAAGTGTAAACATATCCTTTGACATAGAATAGCTACGAACAAATGTCATATGTATCTTACAGAAATTCATCGAATAGTCAAAAAGCTCCGAGATTTATTTGGGTTATTCGTCAGTCTAGTAGTATAGGTAGGTATGCCAAAATAGGCAAGATATGCGCTTAAGAATAATCCAGTCAAATCAAATTAGATAATCATTTCACTATCCCGTCAATTTCCTTAAAGCGGCAGGTTATGCGACGAGTTATGTCGACGACAAAACCGACTGGCGTGCCCGCCGCCATATTTAAGCTTACCACTTTTTGCCGCCTTCGACTTTTTCGATTACCGCTTTTTCCAACCCTAGCGCTCGCCGTGATTGGTAGTGTTGCTATTATAAATGGTTTTTAATTAACGATAATGGCGTGGTGGGGTTGACATACCAGGCTATACATAATCTAAGTACTAATGCGGCATGGGCATTTTTACACTACGCTATTACTGTAAGTTGTGTTGATATTCTACTTCATGAATAATTAATGTTATTTAATAAATTAATCTTCTTTCTGAGTACTTGAAATGCTTACAATTATCTATAAGTGCCTACGTGATGCTCTCAGTATTTCACAACCGTTTACCACTTCATGGTGTATCCACTTTTTTATAAATAATTTGTAAAATAATCCAATTTGAGTACGATGATGGTCGTGTTTTTATCATTTATTGTTGTGCGTCTTTAGAATAATAACATTATAATTCAATGAAAATAATGTTTATTGATCACCAAATTAATTAAAAACAACACACCTTTAACTATACAACGAACAGTACAAATAACTTGCACTGTTCGTATGTACATATGTAATTGTACTAAGTATGTAAGTTGTCCTTCAAAATCTGCAAACCATTTTTCAGTCACACGTACCTAAGTATCCGATTAGGCTGCAAGGCTGAAGTTCGTTGGCAATGTAATATAAACTAGCCTAACCTAACCTAAACTACACAATATATAACCGGTGGTGTCTTGGCGCGTTGGAACCCTCTCAACGAGTAGTTGATAACTGTACCAAAAAGTACAGTCAGCAATAAAATCTTGTACCAAAAATATTTTTTGACAGCAACATATTCACTCTCACATCCGCATAAACTTGTCCGAAAGTAAAAAATATTTTTCCACATCAAAAGACGACAAAAACGGGAGCATTGTTCTCGTTTTAAAAATACATAGTGTGCGTTTTTAATTTTACAACCATCTATACAAGTTATACAACAACCCTTTATAAGGCAGAGGGAATATTTTTCCCACCATATATTTTGACGTTTTTTTTCTGAAACGAATCCACGATAGGTTTTTAGGGTTCCGTACTCAAAGAGTAAAACGGGACCCTATTACTAAGACTTCGATGTCCGTCCGTCCGTCCGTCCGTCTGTCTGTCACCAGGCTGTATCTCACTGATACCGTGATAGTTCCAGCTGAAATTTTCACAGATTATGTATTTCTGTTGCCGCTATAACAACAAATACTAAAAACAAAATAAAATAAATATTTTTATTGATAATGGTACGGAACCCTTCGTGCGCGAGTCCGACTCGCACTTGACCGGTTTTTATCTATGGCAATATTATAATATTATTTGTGGAAACCCCCTTAACAATATTCATTATGGACTTATGAACGGTCGACATCACTTTTTTAGTCTATGACAGCTGTCAGTTTGGGAATCAGTGAATTTCGGCACCTGTTGACAAATCTTTGTTAATTTCAAATTTACGGGACGGGAAAAATGTTAGTTGGTATTTTTCTTATTATGTAAGATACAAGGAAAGTACTTCGCGAGTCAGTCATATTTTTAATTTAGCATTTAAACATTTTTTTAAAAGATTTTTTTGTGGTGGTAAATATATTCCCTCTGCCTGTGTAGAGCATTTTGTATGGTGGTAAAAATATTCCCTCTGCCTGTGGAGTGAGCATGATGTGCATGTTTTTTTATGCGTGTTACAGATTATGTTGAAAATGAGTTGGAGTATACGAATACTCAACGATTTAGGGAGTATTAAGGGATAAGAAGATATTTTTGGCCTCTATGGTAATCATTGGTATTTGTTTAATTGATAAAAAAATGTGAGGCTGTTTATAAGGCAGAGGTAATATTTTTCCCACCATATATAAACGGTTTTTTTTAAAAGGGGACTGATTAGTACGTTTACAAGCAGAAAACGGCGGTCAATCGGTCACAACTGTATCTTGAAAAATAAATCTGTCACATCAGAGAACCTTCAAGAGGCTTTACAGGTTGTCGCACAAGAGATCACTAAGGTGGCACACCACCACATGCCCACAGAAACGCCCACATATAAACGCTGCAATCCTGCACCTTTTGTCATTTTTTTTAGTGCTACACGGATGTGAAATGATAAAAGGTCTAAAATAATTTGCGAGAAATGTGCATTTCCACGTGTAAGTATAGCACTTTGCTTCATTGCTTAATAATATGACGTACTGAGGCAGAGTAGATCCAGACAGGCAAAGAGAACATTTTTACCACCGTGTTTTTTTTTATTTTTTTTTGATTTTCTGAAATTTTAATAAGAAAAAAAACCAATCTAGAAACATAATTAGTTTTATTTTATCACCTCTAGATGCTTATAGAGGATTAAACTACATACAAGCGACAGCACTCCCAAGCGAGCACCCGAAGAACACCTCACGATAGTTATAAGCAAAAATATATATTGTCCATGTCTTAGTCCAAGTAGCGTTTTGAATAAATATTTTTTTCTTTCTTTCAAATAAGCGGTGTGTTGAGAGTGAGACACCTGTATTCGTCTCTAGCTGTCAATACAACGAATCCTCGAATCAATAGAGACGGTAACGCGCTTGTGATTATTCTGCAGTCGCAAAGCGCAGGTACATACATAGGCTACGGTTTCTGGATGGATACCATCAGGCAGGCCGTATATTTGTTTCCCACCGTCGGCGTCGTAGTGTAAAACAACTCATGGGTCATCAACCAACAATAGGGGAAGGGCTGCAGCACGTGCAGGTCCATGGGTATGGGCGGGTGGTACTCGTGCTGCACCAAGCCGACGCCGTGGCCCAGCATGGCCGCCCACGGTGACACCCGCCGGGGTGACATCACGCATCACTACAACAGACAGCACTCACCGGTAGTAGGGGAAGGGCTGCGGCACGTGCAGGTCCATGGGCATGGGCGCGTGGTACTCGTGCTGCACCATGCCGACGCCGTGGCCCAGCATGGTCGCCCACGGTGACACCCGCCGGGGTGACATCACGCATCAGTACAACAGACAGCACTCACCGGTAGTTGGGGAAGGGCTGCGGCACGTGCAGGTCCATGGGCATGGGCGCGTGGTACTCGTGCTGCATCATGCCGACGCCGTGGCCCAGCATGGCCGCCCACGGTGACACCCGCTGGGGTGACATCACGCATCACTACAACAGACAGCACTCACCGGTAGTAGGGGAAGGGCTGCGGCACGTGCAGGTCCATGGGCATGGGCGCGTGGTACTCGTGCTGCACCATGCCGACGCCATGGCCCAGCATGGCCGCCCACGGGGACGCGAACCCGCCGGGGTGATCCATCACGCATCCAACTGCATCGTCAATTGTCACCCGCTTCCATTGTACCACACTTCAACACTAGTATTCGAAATTCAAATTTTAACCATGTTATTCAATAGAATCACCATTCGAATTTTAAACCGATTTGTTTATTGTGAAATTGTTAGAACACTTTTAATGCATTTTACATACTTATTCACACGAAACGTTCGACGTCGTCGTTCGGTTCGAAGGATTCTCCTTTATTTTCCTTTGACTATCTAGTAAATTTTACTTCAATTTTGAATTGTTCCAGTATAGTTATCACGGGTACCCTGTGTGGTTTTAAAAAATAATAATTTGTGAGGTAGTTTTTCATGCCAGTGTAACCTTTTTAAATCCCGACGCAAACGAAGGGGTGTTATAAATTTGACATGTTTAAAAACGGGCCCGAATTAAGTGTGGCAAATCAAAAGTCTGGTCGATCAAAATGATTCTTAGCTATGTTTGTGGTGTCGGGGATGTATTATAAAATATTTAATTGTATGTAGATAGTTAATATGTTGATAACTTCGTTGAATTAATCAGTTAAGTCACACATTTTCATTAGGTTATGTTAAGTATATTAAAACTGTATTAATTATTGTCACCTGTCTTGATGAACAATTAAACCTACTTACGTCTCGAGAGACTTTGTACCTAAGAAAATAAAATGAAGTTTCCTGCAATTTTCAAAACTAGTCATACCTACCTTACCCTATGCCTGCATACACGTCAAGTAAACATTTTGTAAAATCTTGCATTTTTTGGCATGTTACATCGTTATTATTAAATTAGGTACATATAAAGGAGAGGGCAAATGCACAAAAGATCCCACTGGGTCGAAGTGCATCCGAAAGGGCCCTCACCTAGATAAGATAAGATAAGATACATTAGGTACATTACTACTACATATAGTAGGTACTATTAGTTCAAAATAGCGAGACACTTGGACAGATTGCAACGTGTGCATGTGTACATTGTTATTTGATAAGCAAAGTAAATAGGTATCTGACAACTTTAGAAAGAGTTATTACTATCAGGATGTGCCATTTATTTTTGACACAAGACAACGCACAAAAAATTGTGCGTCTTTTCTGCCGGCCTGCACACCTAGCCAAAGCGTTTTCTTATACGCTAGTTCTTTTGTGATATGGCTTGGTTGGCAATTTTAGGTTGGTATCTTGGTTCCCATATATTTTATTAGGTACCGGCCGGTTTGTCTCGACTGTCGGCCCGATCGGCCGAGTCAACAGCGGTCCGCTATCACAATCGAGGAATTAAGTACTCGCCGATCAGCAAACATCTTAGATGACACCGCAGCAATACCCAGAATTCAATCATCACACAATTCTATTAAAATATGCGATTAAGTAAACTTTACGCTTCCTACCTAATTAAGAATTAACATTAGATGCAAGAACCGAAATGCGAGTTACAATACTGTTTGACTTAGCTCTTTATTCTTCAATATTATCACTTAAGTTTATTTTTGATATCGTATCATAATTTTATTGTGTTATTCCTTATTTATGTTTATAAGAAGATGTTATGAGTCGCAATACAACTATTTCCCGGTTTTTATACTATATCCCGGCTATTACTATTTCACTGCGACATATAAGCTTGCTAGCTCATATGCCTCGGGCATTTCTGGAGGCATACTTTTGCTTCCATTTTGTGTGTTGTGGTGTCATCATATTTCTTAATATTGCCTCGTCCTCATACTTCTTTATATTTGATTATAATAAATTTGTAAATTAAAAAAAGAATCAGCCAGTTTGAAACTAAGCTTTGCGCGGTTCGAATGTTCTCAGCATCCCATGAACGGAAAAATATGAAACATTTTATATAGGTACATTATTATTCTAGCTGCAACTTAGGATAGTTTTTATCCGACTGCGACAGTTAATTAATTTTCCGAAATATACGACTTCATTTAATTTTTCATTTATTTTTATTGAAATCAAACGCTGCTCCAACTGTCAGCTATAAGAACCGTCAAATTTTCGTCAAAATGGCGGAATTGCTTTGCCTTTCACTTATTAATAATTTAAATCCCGTCTATGATAGACCTTTACGAGACAAATGCTAAAATATAAACCATAAAAAAATATTCGATTCTGATATGAGAACTTATATGCGCAAATGTCGTTTTATGTCGTAATTTCAATAAATGAAATCAACAAATTTGAACAATATAATTAACACGAATTTGTTTTTTTTGAATGACAATGGCACGCGCTCGGCGCATTCAGCCAAAGTACCTGCGGCGCTACCAAGAAAACCGATACTCAATGTTCATATATTTGCATCCCTGTCACTCGAGTATGATTAGTGCGATAGAGATAGAGATACCCGAATATTTTCGAATTCCGAAGTTCGTGGTTATAGCTCAGGAATCGAAAATATGGTAAATAATCATAATGTATTTTCTCGAAAAAGAATTTAAAATAAATATAGTCAAATGGAGAAAAAAACAAAGCAAGAGGTTATATAGGTAATGATTAAGTTATAAGAGTCCAAAGTTTTAAGAGGGGGTACCTATGTTCTGTCCCTTTTCCGCAAAACGCACCTTCATATGAAACGATTGTTTTTTACTACGACGCTCGAGTATATTGACGTCACAGTCCCTCATCGTTTTCTCACTCTAACAAGCGACATTAAAACGGATGTAGCTTCATAATTTTTTGAGATATTTGAATGGGAGTTTCATTATCTTCTATCTATTTATACATAATAAATGCCTATGTCCTGACTGACTTATTCACTCACTCACTCACTCATCAACGCACAGCCGAAACTACTAATCTTAGAGAGTTGATTTTTGCACAGTATGTTGCTTTTATAACGTGGGCTAGGGATAAAAAGGGATTTTTGAAAATTCTACCCCTAAGGGGGTAAAATAGGGGTGCAAAGTTTGTATGGGAGAACCTTTTTTTTTTGAGCTATAGACTTAAACTTTGTAGAAAAATTAGTTATTAGAATACAAATGAAACACTTTCAGCGTTTTGGAAAATTCCACCCCTACGGGGGTAAAATAGGGGTGCAAGGTTTGTATGGGGGAAACATTTTTTTTTTAAATAGAGACTTAAAACTTTGTAGCAAGATCAGTCATTACTCATTAGAATACAAATAAAGAACTTTCAGGGTTTTAGAAAATTCTACCCCTAAAGCGGTAAAATAGAGTGCAAAGTTTGTATGGGAAAAACTACTTTTTTTTAAATAGAGACTTAAAACTTTGTAGAGAAATTATTCATTAGAATACAAATAAAGTACCTAGATTCAGTGTTTTAAAAAAATCTACCCCTAAGGGGGTAAAATAGGGGTGCAAATTTTGTATGGGGGAAACAATATTTTTTTTAAATAGAGACTTAAAACTTTGTAGAAAGATTAGTCATCAGAATACAAATTAAGTACTTTCAGCGTTTTAGAAAATTCTACCCCTAAAAATAGGGGGCTAAAATAGGGGTGCAAAGTTTGTATGTGGGAAACTATTTTTTTTAGCTAGAGTCCTAAAACTTTGTAGAAAGATTATTTAAATACAAAGAAAGTACTTTCAGCGTTTTGGAAAATTTCACCCCTAAGGGGGTAAAATAGGGTGCAAAGTTTGTATGGGAAAAACATTTTTTTTTTTAATAGAGACTTAAAATTTTGACGAAAAATTACTTATTAGAACATGAAAAATACTACATTCGGCGTTTTACAAAAATCATTCCCTAAGGGGGTTAAAAAAGGGTGCAAGGTTTGTGAGCTAGACACTTAAAACTTTGTAGAAAGATTACTTATAAAAATACAAAAAAAAAAGACTTTCAGCGTTTTGAAAAAATCTATCCCTAAGGGGGATAAAAAGGGGTGCAAAGTTTTTATCAGGGAAAGTTTATGTTTTTGAGTTAGAGACTTGAAACTTTGTAGAAAGATTACTTATTAAAATACAAAAAAAGAACACAAATCGTTTTAGAAAATTCCACCCCTAATAGGGTTAAAAAGGAGAGCAAGCTTTGCATGGGCAACACTTTTTTTGAGTTAGACTTAAAACTTTGCAAAAAGATTACTTATCAGAATACTAAAAAAGAACTTTCAGCGTTTTAGAAAACTCCATCCCTAAGGGGATCCTTAAGATCCTTAAGAAGGGTAGCCAGTGTTATGTGGGAAAAACTTTTATTTTTACTAGACTTAAAACTATTCGAAATGTTACTTATTAAAATTAATAATAAAGTACTTTCAGAGTTTTAGAAAATTCCACCCCTAAGGGGGTTAAGAAAGCTTTGTATGGGCAACACTTTTTTTGAGCTAGAGACTTAAAAGTTTACGAAAAAAGGTCTTTCAGCGATTAGAAAAATTCAACCTCTAAGGGGGTTTAAAAGGGGGTTCAAATTTTAAATGGCGAGCAATAAAATTTTAAAGTGTGAGTAAGAGATTTTTAACTTCGGTCTTATTCTGTACGTTAAAATACTACAAAACTGATTTCAGAGTTTTTCCAAATTCATCCCCTAAGAGTGTTAAAATTGGTTCAAAGTTTGAGTATTTCAAGGCATTTTTAAAGTATGAGATTTTTAACTTTGGTTTTAGACTGTTTGTTCACAAACTAGAAAATGAACATCAACTTTTTTTTAAATTATAATATATAGAATATAAAAGAGGGTTCAAATTTTGTATTGAGAGAAATCATTTTCTAAGACGATAAAAAGTTCTACGCGGACGAAGTCGCGGGCAACAGCTAGTATATCAATATTTTCCTATACTAATATGTAAATTTTCACTCGAGCAAAGCTCGGTCAGCCAGGTGCTAGAAAACTAGCACCGAGTGCTGCTAAGACGTAGACCACAATCCAAAAACACACTTCAAAAATGAGTTCTTAAAATTGTTCATCATACGAATTAGGAGATTAAATTTATATATGTTTTTCCCTAGACAAAAATATTTATTAATGGGGTCAAAAATAACTTTTTTCCAAGATTATAGTTTATTGTTGTTTATTTTCTCCTGTTTGCTTCTTCATAGGTTTGGTAGTACGTAGTATAGTACGTCCGAAAGTGTAAGAGTAAATCGTGCCATAAAAAAAAGCGACCAAGTGCGAGTCGGACTCGCACATGAAGGGTTCCGTAAAATAAATTGCGGTTTACGATTTATGACGTATTAAAAAAAAACTACTTACTAGATCTCGTTCAAACCAATTTTTGGTGGAAGTTTGCATGGTTAATATACATCATATATTTTTTTTAGTTTTTATCATTCTCTTATTTTAGAAGTTACAGGGGGGGGGACACATTTTACCACTTTGGAAGTGTCTCTCGCGTAAACTATTCAGTTTAGAAAAAAATGATATCCAAAACCTCAATATAATTTTTGAAGACCTATCTACGTATGGGTTTGAAAATTTTTACCCTAAAAAGCAAGCAAAAAAACTACTTTAAAGTCAGAGCATAAAGTCGATTTTTGGTTGAGTTCGTTTGACAGAATTTACTCTTACACTTCCGAATAGACTATTACACCTAGATGGGTCCCAGGGCATGCAGGTATCGAGGGAAACAAAAAGGCTGATGCGCTTGCACGAGCGGGGGTGAAGGGGACACACTGCGGACCAGAGCCGTTCTGTGGTATCCCCAAAAGGACCAAGCTCACTCTAAAAGCCTGTTGTTTCTAACTACAAGACCATTCAAGCCTGTAGAAGTGTAGAGCTATCCCAGGACTGAAACATTCCAAGGCGCTTATTGCCTTTAGCAAAAAGGTGTCTTCTGATGCCTTAGCGCTAAGTAATAACCGCCTACGCATGCTGGTCAGAGTGCTTACAGGGCACTGCCGCCTAAATAAACACATGCAAACAATAGGATTGTGTGACAAGCCAGTGCAGACTCTGCTTTGAAGCAGAGGAGACGCCTATACACATCCTAACCGATTGCCCTTAAATTGCCTAATGCGCAGTCGTAACTCCTTTCTGGGCAAACACATCATGTGCCCGGAGGAGATCTAATTTCTTGAGGTCTGCAAAATTCTGCAATTCTTTCAGTTTGCAGAACTTGACGAAGAATTGTAGTAACTACGTGGCGATCACAATAGATCAGCAATGGTCGCAGTGAAACAAGGGCTCTGACAGCCCGGAAGCCACTACCAGAATAATAATAATAATTACACCTACATCAACATGATACTTAGATGAACTTTCAAATAATGCAGGGGAAAATTTTAGAAGTTTGTTTTAAATTGGGTATTCCCAAATACATCTTAATAACCTGCAATAACATTTAAATTACTAGTATTTGATAAGTGTCAAATAGAACCAAGAAGGTACTTATTATACATGTGTGTATATCAGTTAACAAGGTCTAATTCCAAATAAGGTTTGATGGCAGTGGCGTCTATAAAAACTAGTGTTTACGCCAATTCTTTAGGTAGCCGAGATAACGCTAAGAAGGAGGGTGGGTAATACTCATATGATTCCTACGGTGCAGATAAAACCTTCTAGAATGAGATAGAATAGCGTAGTACATAATACATTGTTTCATACATACTGAATAGGTACAAAATGTGTATCGTTAATTTTATTCTGTATCTTGAATTGAGGCCGATAATTTCAAAAAGTCTAAACTCCTTATAAGGTTTATTCATCGGCTACTGGAGCAATTTTATTGCCATTTGCAACTTTTAAATTAAGTAAATTGCTCATTTTAAATTGGGTGTTTTTATTCTGTTCAAGCAATTCATTTTTATATGAGTTTTTATGATTCGTACGTGCTTCGTTATCGCACACTTAATTGGTTTTATTAATTTAGGGATAATTTATACCTAGAAAAGCTAGTCTACTTAACACAAAACGATGTGCCAATGCTTCCACTATAGGTAGTACGAACACATCGATTAAATCACAGAGACAGAGCTAGGTGAAACAATGTGAAAGAAAGAAAGAAAGTGACCAACAAAATAGGCTAAAGTAGAATAAACATGATGCCTCATGTTAAAATTGATAACGTAGTGTTGCTAAATGGATAATAAACTATCAAATTATTGTAATAAAGTATAAATTATATGGACCTTGAATGTTTAGGAAAAATATGCATTTTTTTTATTCATCAAGAGTAAATTTAAGGCTACCAGTAGAATCCTTACGCTTTTATATAAACTAATGGACCTAAACGCAGTATATCGCGAGCGAAACAGCAATTTACTTGATTTTCCATACAACGGTTAGTACAAATAAATAACAGATGTGACGTCATACCTGTGTCTCAAGTAGTATGAAGCGTTTATGGCTGCCGCCAGCGAGGTCAATCTTTGTCTCAAATTTTGGGTATTTATGTTCTTTAAATCGTAGGTAGGTGCTCCCATACAAACATTTGTTCCTCTCCAAAAACTGGTAAGAATGGCATCTTGCAAAAATCTTAGTCAACATCCCTATTACCGACATTTTTGTCGATAATCTCATGTGACGTTACTACTATGCAGTCTACACACTATCGTGTATCCATATCCATTTTATAGATAGGAAAGAGTTGCGGTAACATTAATCACTAGATGTAGAGTATTATAGATTGTTACTAATAGCAAAACCTTAAATAGCGTCTTTTTTAAACATGTAAATATCAGAAGTGGGATGGTAAGAGACTGATTATTTATGACATAAAATTAGTTTAATGGGACTTTCTCGTGACATAGACTAATAGATAGGCCATAGACAGATCACATTCATTGTTGCAAAATAATATACCACTAGTCTGTGGTAGTGTTATTGACCACAACATAAAGCATTCCTATAGCTTTCCTATTCTTTGTAAGCGGAAGTCTCGTAGCGTAGGTCACTATCAGGAAGACTATAAACACATCTACATAATATAGTATATGTTTTGATTCCTTATCATGAACGTAGGTTCAACTACCATAGCTAGGCTCTCACTTATCAAAAATGTAATTAGAGAGATAATTGAAAACGCTTGAAGTTTATTGTTTTTTTTTTATCAATGCCTACTTTAATAGGTAGTTTTATCGTAATTTTATGAAGTTATAAAAATGACCATACTTAAAGCTTTATCATACTTTTTAATGACCTTACTAGGTTATGTGAAAATGTTTTATGAAACGATGCTAGTTATGTACTTCTAATGGGTTTAATTTGGAGATCGTTGTTGTTCTACGTCCGTAGGAATAACCCTAGAAACCCTACACGTGACCTCCGGGTGGTGCCCTAAAAGAACAACAAACTCGGCAGCTGCACTGTTCCTTCTGAACCTCGCAGCGCTCACTGGAACTCTATCAGCGACATCTATACGAATACATATATGTACCAATATGTAACCGCCATACGATAAATATATAAATAAAATGGGTTTAAATTAGAGTACCTACTATTGTCATGCGATAGCCCGGTTTTAAGCAACAATATAAAAGTAGCATAGGTCAACAACATTCAAAGTAAGTAAGGTGATAGATAAGTTAACTGTTAACTTAATTCTGTTGGACTCTACATATGACGTGGTGTGCAAATAACTCTATTTACAGTGAGTTGGTAATTTTTAAGACATAGAGCACTAGGTACTTTCTACTACTGAATTAAAAGTAAGGCAAATTATATAGCTCTGGTTTGCATACCAACATATATTTCACGACACCACCGATACATACTATATTATCCTCAGCAAGGCAAATATATAAAACACCCAAATATAAAACCAATTTCGATACCCAATACAAAACTTATTACAAAATTATGTAAATGGACTCTATTTTTATCAAACTTTATGACTTAAGTTTTCTTCTACAGGTCGGGCCAAAAATTCTTGCACTTTTGAAACTTTGATGAAAATAAAACCATGAAAGTTAATTTCCTGATCATTTAATTTTTGTGTCTAACATCTAATGCAATTTATTTTTTGAAAATAATATTTTTGAGATGACCCCCATCTCGTCGCTGGCACTCCTGCAAACTACGCAGATTTTGGGTCAATCGCTGACACATGCTGCGAGGGATCTCGACTATGTCATCTCGGATGTTTTGCTTGAGTTTAGATATTGTCTTCGGTTTTTTAACTTAGAACTCGACTTTATAAATATCCCCGCACGAAAAAATCGGCGGGAGTGAGATCCGGGCTTCCTCCTAAATAGGCGGCGAACGGTTACATACAAATTGTTGCTTTTATAAAACTGTTTTACACAAAAAGCTCGTTGTTGATCAGTAAAATGCTTTATCTCCACTTATAATAAATCTCTAAATTAAAAAAAGAATCAGCCAGTTTGAAACTAAGCTTTGCGCGGTTCGAATGTTCTCAGCATCCCATGAACGGAAAAATATGAAACATTTTATATAGGTACATTATTATTCTAGCTGCAACTTAGGATAGTTTTTATCCGACTGCGACAGTTAATTAATTTTCCGAAATATACGACTTCATTTAATTTTTCATTTATTTTTATTGAAATCAAACGCTGCTCCAACTGTCAGCTATAAGAACCGTCAAATTTTCGTCAAAATGGCGGAATTGCTTTGCCTTTCACTTATTAATAATTTAAATCCCGTCTACGATAGACCTTTACGAGACAAATGCTAAAATATAAACCATAAATAAATATTCGATTCTGATATGAGAACTTATATGCGCAAATGTCGTTTTATGTCGTAATTTCAATAAATGAAATCAACAAATTTTAACAATATAATTAACACGAATTTGTTTTTTTTGAATGACAATGGCACGCGCTCGGCGCATTCAGCCAAAGTACCTGCGGCGCTACCACGAAAACCGATACTCAATGTTCATATATATTTGCATCCCTATCACTCGAGTATGGTTAGTGCGATAGAGATAGAGATACCCGAATATTTTCGAATTCCGAAGTTCGTGGTTATAGCTCAGGAATCGAAAATATGGTAAATAATCATAACGTATTTTCTCGAAAAAGAATTTAAAATAAATATAGTCAAATGGAGAAAAAAACAAAGCAAGAGGTTATATAGGTAATGATTAAGTTATAAGAGTCCAAAGTTTTAAGAGGGGGTATGTTCTGTCCCTTTTCCGCAAAACGCACCTTCATATGAAACGATTGTTTTTTACTATGACGCTCGAGTATATTGACGTCACAGTCCCTCATCGTTTTCTCACTCTAACAAGCGACATTAAAACGGATGTAGCTTCATAATTTTTTGAGATATTTGAATGGGAGTTTCATTATCTTTCATCTATTTATACATAATAAATGTCCTGACTGACTTATTCACTCAATCACTCACTCATCAACGCACAGCCAAAACTACTAATCTTAGAGAGTTGATTTTTGCACAGTATGTTGCTTTTATAACGTGGGCTAGGGGTAAAAAGGGATTTTTGAAAATTCTACCCCTAAGGGGGTAAAATGGGGGTGCAAAGTTTGTATGGGAGAACCTTTTTTTTTTGAGCTATAGACTTAAACTTTGTAGAAAAATTAGTTATTAGAATACAAATGAAACACTTTCAGCGTTTTGGAGAATTCCACCCCTACGGGGCTAAAATAGGGGTGCAAAGTTTGTATGTGGGAAACTATTTTTTTTAGCTAGAGTCCTAAAACTTTGTAGAAAGATTATTTAAATACAAAGAAAGTACTTTCAGCGTTTTGGAAAATTTCACCCCTAAGGGGGTAAAATAGGGTGCAAAGTTTGTATGGGAAAAACATATTTTTTTTAAATAGAGACTTAAAATTTTGACGAAAAATTACTTATTAGAACATGAAAAATACTACATTCGGCGTTTTACAAAAATCATTCCCTAAGGGGGTTAAAAAAGGGTGCAAGGTTTGTATGGGGAACACTTTTTCTGAGCTAGACACTTAAAACTTTGTAGAAAGATTACTTATAAAAATACAAAAAAAAGACTTTCAGCGTTTTGAAAAAATCTATCCCTAAGGGGGATAAAAAGGGGTGCAAAGTTTTTATCAGGGAAAGTTTATGTTTTTGAGTTAGAGACTTGAAACTTTGTAGAAAGATTACTTATTAAAATACAAAAAAAGCACACAAATCGTTTTAGAAAATTCCACCCCTAATAGGGTTAAAAAGGAGAGCAAGCTTTGCATGGGCAACACTTTTTTTTGAGTTAGACTTAAAACTTTGCAAAAAGATTACTTATTAGAATACTAAAAAAGAACTTTCAGCGTTTTAGAAAACTCCATCCCTAAGGGGATCCTTAAGATCCTTAAGAAGGGTAGCCAGTGTTGTGTGGGAAAAACTTTTTTTTTTACTAGACTTAAAACTATTCAAAATGTTACTTATTAAAATTAATAATAAAGTACTTTTAGAGTTTTAGAAAATTCCACCCCTAAGGGGGTTAAGAAAGCTTTGTATGGGCAACACTTTTTTTGAGCTAGAGACTTAAAAGTTTACGAAAAAAGTTCTTTCAGCGATTAGAAAAATTCAACCTCTAAGGGGGTTTAAAAGGGGGTTCAAATTTTAAATGGCGAGCAATAAAATTTTAAAGTGTGAGTAAGAGATTTTTAACTTCGGTCTTATTCTGTACGTTAAAAGACTACAAAACTGATTTCAGAGTTTTTCCAAATTCATCCCCTAAGAGTGTTAAAATTGGTTCAAAGTTTGAGTATTTCAAGGCATTTTTAAAGTATGAGATTTTTAACTTTGGTTTTAGACTGTTTGTTCACAAACTAGAAAATGAACATCAACTTTTTTTTAAATTATCCCCTAAAAGAGGGTTCAAATTTTGTATTGAGAGAAATCATTTTCTAAGACGATAAAAAGTTCTACGCGGACGAAGTCGCGGGCAACAGCTAGTTGCAAATAAAACTGCATAAAGTAATGTCAAATTTCCCTCCACTCAAAAACTATATAATTTATTATTATACAAGATATTCAGTGTTGCCATTTGCAAAAATGTATGGCCCATCCTGTATAATAAGAAAACCTATTACTTATTGCTAATGATTCTTAGGCAACTGATCCAAGTCAAACATATGTTGTTACCTGGCAAACACCAAACTAGTCCCTTGGTACGCAATGAATACTTTGCTGAGTAAATACAATACTCACAAATATAGAAAATTCGTCTCTAATAGCCGGCACTGCGCGCGCAAGTCAATAC
This sequence comes from Epinotia brunnichana, assembly GCA_963854355.1. Lineage (NCBI taxonomy): Eukaryota > Metazoa > Arthropoda > Insecta > Lepidoptera > Tortricidae > Epinotia > Epinotia brunnichana. The sequence continues at coordinate 17,801,896 of OY977936.1, read as the reverse complement.
TATCGCGTTTAGACTCGCACTTGTGTGTTTTTTCTTCATTAAATATATTGCATTGCGTTTTGTTATTGTCATAAGTAATCATTACCAGTTTTGTTAGATCTTCCCGTTTTTATGAAGTTCATTTTGTTTTATATTTAACGGAGTTCCAGTTTTTGAATAGTGTTTGAAGTTTTGATTCAGTTTTTCAAAATAGTCTTGCTAGACTGAAATTCTTCTAACGATATGTTATTAACAAAAAACACCAGCGGTAACACTTATAAACACAAGTTGTAGACATGCCGGGTAAAGTAGACAAAATGTTAATATTTAAATACCTACCAATGACTGAAATATTCCATAAAATATTATACATATATGTTATTTGTTCATATTCACACCAAGTATTTGGAGGTACAGTCAGCATCAAAAGTAACTACGCAATCTAAGACGTCAAAAATTGTTATTTCCTTTTAATAAAGACTTTTGGCGCCTTCGTTTGCGTAGCTACTTTTGATGCTAACTGTAGTACCTATCCTACCCATCTCAAATGTTTACCTATCTACTTCTTGAAGTTTCTTTCGAGTTTAAGAAATTTTAACGTTCCACATACCGTCGCATAATTTATGTATATAGCACATTACAAAATGCACATAAACAGTTATTTCCTCACTGAACACTGAAAAAAACATGAATACAAACTACCTACAAATATATAACTACCAACTTTAAAAAAGTTTCAGCCAATGCATGAAAAAGTACCTCGATCCAAATCCCTACAAACAGTTCTACCAACCACACGGAACACAAAAAAAAACTTTCACTTTTCCAAAAACACTGGCAGGCATCGCGCGCGGTCCGAGACGCATGCAGGTTAGACGTGTGCCGGCCGCTCCGACCCAGCGGTCATTGAGAGCGCTCAAAACTACGGTATGTGCGGAACCGGCCGGCGAGCATACGAAACAACTATACTCCTTCCATCTCAAAAAGACCTAACTCCTATAATCCTAAAATGGGTTGAGGCTTTTATCGAAACGCCTGGATGTGGCGTCCTGTCGAATTTTGCGTCACGTCGGGGTAATTGGGTTACGTTACGTGACGGCGGGGAGCGTCACGCGCGGGGCGTGCCCTAATTACTTTCGCTATGCGGAATTCTGGAGAATTAAAAAAAGATTAGCGATTCCCGCAATTATTTTAGCTTAATTATTCATCTCATTGTTATACATAGTACCTAGTCCTAAATTTTTTTTTTGTATTCGTATCAAAATTGTACTAAAACTTACTTATAGGTAGGTCGTCACGTACTAATGTAGGTAGATCTATAGACTAATAGGCCGACAATTTCCCGCATGTAACTATCGTACAGTATTGAAGTGGTTAAACCATTTGATTATTTTTCTAGTGGTTGAGAAGAAACTAGAAACCTAGAAACCTTTGATTCCATCTACAAACCTATTTAAACACTCCGTGTTAATTTAAACAGCTGTTGATGTTTGAATTACATAATGAAATTGTTCAAGCCACTCAGTCGCTATGTATATTCATTTACATTTTTAATTTACTTACTACTACTTAACCACACTAATTGACGTGACCTCGGAAAATATGACGGAGAACGTAAACCTAATTTATTTACGAAACGAATATATGTTATCATTACTCGTATCAAACAAAAATACCAATGTCAAAGCATGACATTGCATTGCGCTATGAGTTTTTCTATAAACAATAAATATGAAGTAATATTGATTTACCAAATAAGTACAAGGAGAGGTCATGCTCATGCTTGCTTGTTTTCTCGTGTGCTTAAAGGTATTATTAATTATTAAACTCTACACTAGGTAATACCCAAATTACCCAATTGCAGGAATATTCAGCGCGAATGACCCATTAGGAGGTATTGTATACTAGGTATACTAGGCATTTTGATCTGCTTTTTTGCAACTGAGCATATGTATGTAGGTAAAAAAACGAATCATGTCATGAGAATCACTAGAGATAAACATAAGTAGTTACCTATACTATCCCATCCCCCATGCATATTTTTCCTATGCATACATACCCAGGTACATTGACATGACATTATTAAAACTAAATGTGGTTAAAAACCAACGGCACTCTCATTAAGAAATTTGAATATGGGCCGCGTTATTCCCACGATTCATATTTTCACCTCTAACCTGCAGCCATTTTGACTTAACTGTCAAAACGACATTTAAGCGGGAAACGACATCCAGCCTTACTTGACCTCCTTCGGCTCTTTAATCTTGTAGTACATTTATACATTATGAGGGGTCAGGTTGTCTGGTCGGTTTAGAAGTAATTGCTGAGCGAAATAACACCGGTGTGACTAACACCTTAACGGTATTTCTGGCGCGCTATTGACGACATTGTCGCGGTACGTTTACATGTTAACGTGTGTATTGCTGTTTTGTAATGGTATGACGAAACGCATTTATTGTATTTAAGAATACTTTGGTTAAATACTTTCTTAGTCATTTCTTGGTTTCCTAATAGAGACAATACGTTTCAGGATATATCTTTAGTCATAGTGTAAGATTTGAGATAATTAAGGTTTATAGTTTCTGGTTGAAATTTCACACTTGAAAAGACCTCTCAAGTACATTTTATATCCTAGCTCTAAAACACATGAATCCTGCTTACCACCCTTCATTCATGACCGCACATCCATTCAACAACTTAAGGTTTTTTTCATAAAAAAATCCCTTTATATTCACAAGTAGGGGTAACCAAACCATTTTAACATGAACCTTGGTCTACGGTGTGACTGAACAAATGTTGGTTCAATTTATAATGGACTTTTTGTTACGATGGTCACTTTAAAAGGAAGTAAGACTGATTTACTGCCTAAAGGAGTATCAGTGGCAATTTGCTTATGGAGAATATGCTTTTAGCAACAGAATGGAAAAAGGGGTTCAGAAAAAAATCTTTTTCATATTTTTGTTCTCCATCACTATAGATGTCACCATATCTTTTTTTTTCAATATAATCTTAATGCAAACTTTTTTGCTTTGTGATAAGAATTATAAAAAGGTTTTCTTAGTTTCCGATAGTTGTATCTTCATTCTAGACCGCTGAACTTACTAAGACTATTAAGTCGCCAAAATTATTTTTCCGATGCCATTTCATTACAAGTTTATATTTACAACAACAATAATAAACAGTAATTAAAAAAGAAAATGTAGCCTTCCAATTTCAAACAAGCCGTCGGCGCGCGAACAGGACAGACTGTATTCGAACGGCGTCATTTAAATTTCGAACGGCGGGCTGCGATTGGTCAATGGTAAGCGCGGAAGGCGTGGGGCGGCCGCTCATTGGTGGGCGTGGTAGGTGTAAATTCTGGGTCAGTGATAGATATATTAAATTATGAGAATATGCGGGTTATGATCGTAGCGCTACGGAGCTGTGGAGCTACGGCGTAGCACTAGAATATATTACAGTCATCCGTGACGTTAACGAGTGCTCTAAAAATATATTAGTAAAGCTCAAAATGGTGTGATTTAACCGCAAACGAGAGTAGTACATTGTGTGAGGAAGTTATAGCATTTTCTGCTTTAAGTCTAAGTTTTAGATGATACGTTCAGATCACACGGTCTTAAGAGTCAGCTGTAGACACAACAAGCTCTATGTGTTATCAAAATAATAAAACGATAACTGTCGGTCGTAAATAGGTAACCCACATTTTATTCTCTATAATTTAGTTGATATGGTTATGGATATGAAGCTATTACAAGCTTTACCTTTAACAAATTCACTGCCAAGAACCGCGACGCGCTACGCTCGTAGCCGATCCCGTGGTTTTCCTCGTATGTAGCGGAAAGCGACTACGGCGTAGGCGCCCGCTAGTCGAGTTCCCGGCACTGAATGTGTTAAACCTTTTTGAATAGTAATACTATTGACTCAATGAGCTGTATAACTCACGAACGTCACAAACATGTAATTTATAATTTTATTTTTTTTAAATTTCGAAAAACTGAATTGACAAAGAAACTATCATTTTTGAACCTGCCTACAAAAAACTATCATTTTTGAACCTGCTCACAAATGTTCACGAGAATCGGTTGAGAAATGCGGCCTGTAGAAGAGAACAGCCGGCCAGACGCCGAACATACGAAAGAATTTTGCCCACGCTGAAACGGAGCTTCGCTCGTTTAAAAACAGTGGTACGTAGGTACCTGAAGAGAAAAACTATATCCAAGGATAATAGTCTGCTTAAAAAGTTACGTTATTGCCCTGCTAGGATTTGTAGGTACGGCTGGCGTCACAGATATGTTTCCACTATTGCACCTTTTTACTCGACGTCGACTGTAAAACGTTAAACGTGTAATGGGAGAAGTAATTTTATTTCTTATTCGCTACACTACTACTCTATGTCGCTACACGCCTCCGCCGTAAGGCCCCTCACACACTGGCGCGGCCTGGCCGCGGCGGACAATAAATAGAAAACTTGTCATTAGCTGTCAAATTTACTATGGTCCGCCACCGCAGGCCGCGCCAGTGTGATGCAGGCATGCATCACACTGGCGCGGCCTGCGGTGGCGGACCATAGTAAATTTGACAGCTAATGACAATTTATCTATTGTCCGCCGCGGCCAGGCCGCGCCAGTGTGTGACACGCTTAAGGCGTTCTAACGTAGCAGGGAACTGATTGAAGAATTCGTCGTCCGAGCAGCTGGTTCCAATAACTCAGTTGGCCGCGTTTGCAGGATCAGGTTGCAGGATCGAATTTTCAGTTTTCTGCCATTAATATGAAATATAAATATATTTAATGTCTATTCGAGCAGCTCATAACTGCATACAAAAGGGAATCTTCTCAAGTTTTTTAACCAGAGATGTGTAGGTACATCCTTGTGTGCTTACGGTATTACTAAACATCATTCGAAATTTCAAAGTCATTATCATCATCATGGTCATCATCATCATCATCATATCAGCCGAAAGACGTCCACTGCTGGACATAGTCCTCCTCCAAGAGTGCCAAAGTGATAAGTCCTGCGCCACCCGCATCCAGCGGACTCCCGCGACCTTTACCAGGTCATCAGATTCAAAGAGATATTATATTGCTGCGGATGTTAAAGGTTAGTATTAATGTCACGTTCGTGCCAATCGATACCCGGTGAGTCGTCGCGTGAGATGAAACATCCTTATCAGTTATCACTAAGGTGGGTGAAAATCTTCAAATCTAAGCAGACCTCTGTTAACTATGAAATGTGTTTGGTCCCTTTCTCACAAACACAAATGTTAAAGTGACAGATAAATACCAACTTATTTTGGCTACGATTATGATTGTTATGAATAAAGACATTAAGATATGGTGTCCAATGGTATCATTGCACTTTATGAAAAGGATAGATATACTTGCACGTGCAGCTTGCTAGGAGCCATGGCAATAGCGATTACTTAAGTCGCGACAGTAATCGCTATTGCCATGGCTCCTAGCAAGCATACTTGAGATTATTTGAGTTGACCGAATTGCGTCAATTCAAAAAGTAACTCTACCGTCCAAAGTTGAAGAGTCCAAGTAGAGCGACAGTTTTATAAAACGTCCGCCATATTAATTTATCTCAATCATACATCCTGTGTCGTAATACTGTTATGTGGAATGGATGAAAATTTTACTGATTATTTTTTTGGTGATAGGAATAACCTTCCTTAGCACCAGAAAAAGTTGCAGACATGTCAGCTGCGTCAATTATTTTTGAAAAAATTAAACAGTTTCCTCATTTACGTTTTGGGTTTGGGACGGCGAATGAGACACTTCCCTTGATCCGTCTCATATTACAAAAAATATAATATTCCCTGGCAATGACAAATATAGCTGCTGCAGCTGTCAATATAATTGCCAGTGTCAGTTTACCACGGATTTTTTTTGTAATATGAGACGGATTAAAGCAAAATTGTCTTATTTGCCGTCTTAACCCCAAAACGTAAGTGTGGGAACTGTTTAAATTTTTCAAAATTAATTGACGCAGCTGAAAAGTCTGCAACTAAAGGTTATTCCTATAACCAAAAAAAAAATCAGGCACTTCTAATATTTTCACCCATTCCCCATTGACTAAATAGTCACATCGACAACTTTTTATGAAATTTCAAAAGCGTTCTGTTAGTATGATGTTTGTAGGGTACATATACTGTCTGTTACTGTCACTGCTTTCAATGGTCAAACAGCGTCCTTTTATGATTTTTATGTATTTAAAATTCTTTAAAATAGCGAAAATAACTTTAGGTTTGATATACTCCGAGATTTTCGGAAGTTTCGTTTGTTGGCAATGGAAAAATAATTATTTTTGCTATTGTCAAATACCCTATTCGTTAACGATAGGTCTCCTTTTAGAGAGGTAAATATTGCAATCCGAAAGCCAAGACATCTTTTTTTGAGAAAAACTCTGAACCCAGCTATGCGAGCTATTCATCAGTATACACCAGAGGTTTCCGCTGGTTTAAAAAATGTATACCAAAATGTACTACTCTAAATATATTGGCCAATAAATTAAAAAAAAAATGTCTTAAACTGTACTTAATCTAAGCCATAAATCTTAAATCACCTTCTGTTTATTATTGTCTTGTTTCACGGCAAATATATCAGCAGTAGGTGTGAAGGCCCGGGGCGTTGGTACGTGCCTCACGTCGTGGCAATCGATATACGAGCCTCGATTAAAGTGGACGGATCTCGTAAGGAAGAACATGTCAGTTACGACCTTTTGGTCAAGGAGAGAGGGACAGACGCCGCCGAGTCTACCACGCGCGTGAGATGTATTACCTGGAAGGTATACTGTACTGTTCGAGGAAGTATTCTTTGCCCAAGAAACTCGGATCTAGACAGCCTGAAAGACTTGGTTGTTTTAAACCGTCGATAGTCGTAAGGACGTTTAAATTCCATTAGTATGGGCAGTTCGACACCTTTCTATGAGAAAGCTTTCGATTTTAACGTGACAGACTGTAAAGTATGATCTATGCAACCCGTCATACTTAGGGCGGCTTGCACCAAACCGTTTGTAAGCGGTGTTCGTTATAATCAAAATGTATATAAAGTTTGTCAAGTTTCAGTGAAATGACTAAGTTGGTGCAGCCCGCCCTTTTTTTTTTTTTTTTTTTTTATTTATTTAATACAATTATGTTTACATAGTTACTGTGTTACACATAAAGCCACTATTTAAAACCTGGAAGGTTTAGGCAATAGTTGGCTTAAAATATTCAGACTTAAGTAGTAAAGCATTCGAGGAACTTTGCAAAGGAAATCTGAACTTAATTGAGAGCAGGGTCATAATTCATAATAATTTAAATTAATTCGTTGCAACCATTTAACATTAGGCGATGTAACGATCCAAACGGTGTCCAATGACAGTTGTTGTTCACAGACATCTGTTTCACAAGTCATACTTTTACTCTGCTGGTCGTGAAGCCAAAGAGAACAACAGACAACAGATCTTGTTCCCTGTACTTCTTACTGTAGGTACTCATGTTTAAGGGATGGATGATGGTCTGTATTGACCCGCGCGGACGTGACAGCCTTACCAACGCATTTACGCCCTAGGAAATTGATAAAAGAGCGTTTTTCAAAAAAGTGTACATGAACTTTTTTTTTCAGAATTCGATTTTTTTGGGTTCTTCTTACTCAGAATCGTTGATAATTAATTACACAAGAAACAATTTTTCCCAGATTTTACCATGTAAGTTTTTTTCTTCCAGTGCGTCAACCATATAAATAAAAAACCGGCCAAGTGCGAGTCGGACTCGCGCACGAAGGATTCCGTACCATTATCTATAAAAACGGCAAAATATCACGTTTTTTGTATGGGATGTAGCCTAGTTGGTAGTGACCATGCCTACGAAGCCGGAGGTCCCGGGTTCGAATCCTGTTAAGGGCATTTATTTGTGTGATGAGCACAAATATTTGTTCCTGAGTCATGGATGTTTTTTATGTATTTAAGTATTTATTTATCTATATAAGTATGTTTATCGTCGTCTAGTACCCATAGTACAAGCTTTGCTTAGTTTGGGACTAAGCAGCATTGTGTAAGATTGTAAAAGAAAAAAAAATATTCTGGTTTTTAGTATTTTTTGTTATAGCGGCAACAGAAATGCATCATCTATGAAAATTTCAACTGTCTAACTATCACGGTTGTTGAGATACAGCCTGGTGACAGACGGACAGAGAGCCAGACAGACAGACAGACATACAGACAGACAGATAGACAGACAGACAGCGGAGTCTTAGTAATAGGGTCCCGTTTTACTCTTTGAGTAGGTACGGAACCCTAAAAAAACTGCATACAAAAATGTGACGATCTGGAATGGAATATTTGGGACCCATATTTTCTTGTATGTGGTTCGATATTATCAACGATACTGAGTGCGAAAAACCCAAAAAAATCGATTTCTGAAAAAAGTTCATGTACCTACTTTTTTGAAAAACGCTCAAAAATATACCAATACGCAAAAAACCCACACTTGAACCGCAAACGCCTATAGTGCTTATCACTTAGCAACCACCCCGCCCAGTGAGGGTGACATCTCGAATAAGAAAACCTGAAATGCTTTATAATTATTTTAAGTTTTGATAATTAGTAAACCAACCTGCACTTACTAAATCATCAAGACTATTCATGTATGTGTTATCTGACCATCGTTCAGCTTTACTGATATCATAAAGCATGGTGTCCACTACGACATCAGACATCTAAAGGTACCATACTTGCCGTAGGATGAAAGTTTTATGATCTTGTACTCAAAACCTAGAGACCTGAGATCAGGTTAACAAAAACATTGTGTAATCTTTTCTAAATTACTTAAATTGGTGACTACGTTCCAGAACTGCCACCTGCAGGTCGATCACGTAACGCATTCTACGCACCTACGTCTTTGTATGGGAAAATAACAGTTGAGTTGTCCTTACGTGCGTTCGTTAAGATATGTGATCGTGATGATCACCCCTCTGAAACACGCTAAAACGGTATTTTGACTGATAGTTAACTCTTTATGAGACGTCAAAAACGCACTCAGAGCATAACATTTGTAGAGAAATATTTGCAAACTAGCTGTTGCCCGCGACTTCGTCCGCGTAGAACTTTTTATCGTCTTAGAAAATGATTTCTCTCAATACAAAATTTGAACCCTCTTTTAGGGGATAATTAAAAAAAAAGTTGATGTTCATTTTCTAGTTTGTGAACAAACAGTCTAAAACCAAAGTTAAAAATCTCATACTTTAAAAATGCCTTGAAATACTCAAACTTTGAACCAATTTTAACACTCTTAGGGGATGAATTTGGAAAAACTCTGAAATCAGTTTTGTAGTCTTTTAACGTACAGAATAAGACCGAAGTTAAAAATCTCTTACTCACACTTTAAAATTTTATTGCTCGCCATTTAAAATTTGAACCCCCTTTTAAACCCCCTTAGAGGTTGAATTTTTCTAATCGCTGAAATAACTTTTTTCGTAAACTTTTAAGTCTCTAGCTCAAAAAAAGTGTTGCCCATACAAAGCTTTCTTAACCCCCTTAGGGGTGGAATTTTCTAAAACTCTGAAAGTACTTTATTATTAATTTTAATAAGTAACATTTTGAATAGTTTTAAGTCTAGTAAAAAAAAAAGTTTTTCCCACACAACACTGGCTACCCTTCTTAAGGATCTTAAGGATCCCCTTAGGGATGGAGTTTTTTAAAACGCTGAAAGTTCTTTTTTAGTATTCTAATAAGTAATCTTTTTGCAAAGTTTTAAGTCTAACTCAAAAAAAAGTGTTGCCCATGCAAAGCTTGCTCTCCTTTTTAACCCTATTAGGGGTGGAATTTTCTAAAACGATTTGTGTTCTTTTTTTGTATTTTAATAAGTAATCTTTCTACAAAGTTTCAAGTCTCTAACTCAAAAACATAAACTTTCCCTGATAAAAACTTTGCACCCCTTTTTATCCCCCTTAGGGATAGATTTTTTCAAAACGCTGAAAGTCTTTTTTTTGTATTTTTATAAGTAATCTTTCTACAAAGTTTTAAGTGTCTAGCTCAGAAAAAGTGTTCCCCATACAAACCTTGCACCCTTTTTTAACCCCCTTAGGGAATGATTTTTGTAAAACGCCGAATGTAGTATTTTTCATGTTCTAATAAGTAATTTTTCGTCAAAATTTTAAGTCTCTATTAAAAAAAAATATGTTTTTCCCATACAAACTTTGCACCCTATTTTACCCCCTTAGGGGTGAAATTTTCCAAAACGCTGAAAGTACTTTCTTTGTATTTAAATAATCTTTCTACAAAGTTTTAGGACTCTAGCTAAAAAAAATAGTTTCCCACATACAAACTTTGCACCCCTATTTTAGCCCCCTATTTTCAGGGGTAGAATTTTCTAAAACGCTGAAAGTACTTAATTTGTATTCTGATGACTAATCTTTCTACAAAGTTTTAAGTCTCTATTTAAAAAAATATATTGTTTCCCCCATACAAAATTTGCACCCCTATTTTACCCCCTTAGGGGTAGATTTTTTTAAAACACTGAATCTAGGTACTTTATTCGTATTCTAATGAATAATTTCTCTACAAAGTTTTAAGTCTCTATTTAAAAAAAAGTAGTTTTTCCCATACAAACTTTGCACTCTATTTTACCCCTTTAGGGGTAGAATTTTCTAAAACCCTGAAAGTTCTTTATTTGTATTCTAATGACTGATCTTTCTACAAAGTTTTAAGTCTCTATTTAAAAAAAAATGTTTCCCCCATACAAACCTTGCACCCCTATTTTACCCCCGTAGGGGTAGAATTTTCAAAAAACCCTTTTTATCCCTAGCCCACGTTATAAAAGCAACATACTGTGCAAAAATCAACTCTCTAAGATTAGTAGTTTCGGCTGTGCGTTGATGAGTGAGTGAGTGAGTGATTGAGTGAATAAGTCAGTCAGGACATAGGCATTTATTATGTATAAATAGATAGAAGATAATGAAACTCCCATTCAAATATCTCAAAAAATTATGAAGCTACATCCGTTTTAATGTCGCTTGTTAGAGTGAGAAAACGATGAGGGACTGTGACGTCAATATACTCGAGCGTCATAGTAAAAAACAATCGTTTCATATGAAGGTGCGTTTTGCGGAAAAGGGACAGAACATACCCCCTCTTAAAACTTTGGACTCTTATAACTTAATCATTACCTATATAAACTCTTGCTTTGTTTTTTTTCTCCATTTGACTATATTTATTTTAAATTCTTTTTCGAGAAAATACATTATGATTATTTACCATATTTTCGATTCCTGAGCTATAACCACGAACTTCGGAATTCGAAAATATTCGGGTATCTCTATCTCTATCGCACTAACCATACTCGAGTGACAGGGATGCAAATATATGAACATTGAGTATCGGTTTTCGTGGTAGCGCCGCAGGTACTTTGGCTGAATGCGCCGAGCGCGTGCCATTGTCATTCAAAAAAAAACAAATTCGTGTTAATTATATTGTTCAAATTTGTTGATTTCATTTATTGAAATTACGACATAAAACGACATTTGCGCATATAAGTTCTCATATCAGAATCGAATATTTTTTTATGGGTTATATTTTAGCATTTGTCTCGTAAAGGTCTATCGTAGACGGGATTTAAATTATTAATAAGTGAAAGGCAAAGCAATTCCGCCATTTTGACGAAAATTTGACGGTTCTTATAGCTGACAGTTGGAGCAGCGTTTGATTTCAATAAAAATAAATGAAAAATTAAATGAAGTCGTATATTTCGGAAAATTAATTAACTGTCGCAGTCGGATAAAAACTATCCTAAGTTGCAGCTAGAATAATAATGTACCTATATAAAATGTTTCATATTTTTCCGTTCATGGGATGCTGAGAACATTCGAACCGCGCAAAGCTTAGTTTCAAACTGGCTGATTCTTTTTTTAATTTAGAGATTTATTATAAGTGGAGATGAAGTCACGGTTTTCTAAGGTTCATCTCATTCAGGTTCAACATCGTTCATCTATTGAACTTTGCGTATTTAAAGATCTTTTAAATACCAAAAATAAGTTGATTCGAGATGTTTTCAGAGTATTTTTGTGAGTTTTATTAATTAGTAACGTAAGAATCATTTATTTATACTGTTGTCAAATACCGTCTCGGTACGTTGGTCAGGAATATGCTTATTTTAGTAAAGTGCATTACATTTTGCTTCTAAATACGCACAGATGCCTGTGAGCCTTCGGAGCCACGCGCCAGACTCGGTACCGCGTATCGATTGGAGAAGACGTGACTCCCTTACTAACGACCGGCCTCGTGCCTTGCGAATATCTTCCTTTTTAACGAAATATGGACTGGAAATAATATAGGATATTAACGTTAAAGACTGGCTTGTAATATGATGCTGAATATAAAGGAGTAAAAACACTTTGTACAAAATTTGGCAGATTCTCGACCTCTTGTCGTAGTAACGAGCTAGACTTGCTAGGTCCTTCTGCTATATAACTAAAAAAAAGTGCTATATAACTAAAAGAATAGTGATTCTGCTTGGAGGATAAGGTTAAAATCCCGGTAGAGGCACAGAATATATAATAGTAGATGTGAATATAAGTGTGATGTTCAATATTTGTCCCCGAACTGATCTACTCGTACATAGGTGTGTATAGTCGTAACATCATGTAGTACCGACCTACAGCAGAAGTTATGCGGACCTAATGCTCAAAATGATCTACACACGACTCTAGTGTCATGTGTGTGTATATATGTTGAACGAGTTACTCTGCTTAGGTACTTCTGCTGCTGAGTGTGCAAGTATAGCTTAGTTTAGGACTAGGTCGATTTGGGTCATGTCATGCATGTTACATAGATTTTAGTTCAAATGTCTCTTTTCTATGGCTGATGAAGTCCTGGCGTGCTAGGACTAGGGTTACCTGCCGTACTATATTATATACATTTGACTCTTTGTATACTGTTGAAGAAATATACATAGTACCTACCTACGCAAAAATATTATATTTTGGGGGTCCTTACGAAGAAGGTACCTACTTCAAACAGTCCAGGTTTCAATTAATTTTTATTAAATAACAACATTGCCCTTTTCTTTCTTTCTTTCTTTCTTTCTACTATATAAGTATAGGTACATACAGTCAGCAGCAAAAGTAGCTACGCGAACCACGTTCTATAAATGTCCTACATACGCCTCTAATATCAAGAGAATAAGGACTGAGTAGATCATTTTGATCGTGTTATTTTGCGTAGCTGCTATATGACTTCAGAGACTTAAATTTGCCGTCAGCATCTTTGACTTTCAGGAGCACGAGGCATATTTCTCAGTCTGTGTTAGACCCATCCGTACCAATAAGATTGTCCGACAACAGCAAGTTAGATAATTGTTGAGCCACGCACAGATGCCACTGGCAGAGGCTGGAGCGCTACTCGGTATCGATTTGCGAAGACGTGACGCTCCTACTAACGACGACTCGTGCCTTTGAACTGGCTTTTAGACAAAATGTTACAGGAACGACTCGCAATAATGGAAATATGGGAAGCTCGGGCCAAACAGGCAGTCGGACGAAAACAGTATGGGTCTATATAACAGTGTAACTTATAATCAGTCATCGGAATTCTCGTAGCATTTTTGAGCTGTCATAGGGACTTCTCGTTTATCGACTTCCGATATACATATTTTGTCGATACATTATAGAGCACAACACAAAATATCAAAGAAGATTAAAAGTAGAGGTAAACAACAGGCGGTCGAGGAGCGATCTCTTTTAGATAACTTTTGAGTGGCTGAAAATGTTAAATAGAGATTTGCAATGAAAGCAATGAAAAATTAATAGTTAACAATTTTACATTTAATCAGTTTACAAATTATTTATAAGAGGTAATAAAATATTATTATTTTAATTTATAATTTCCTAGAAGTTGGTATCCAAAGGTTATCTCGAAGTAATTGCTCATTCGCGATAAGACTGCATGTTGTTTACTTCTACTCATAATCATACATAACTACAGTATGTGTATTTTACATATTGTATTCTGTATTTATCGATATACATATATATAATCGGAAGTCGATAAAGGAGAAGCCCCTATATGATAGCTCAAAAATGCTACGAGAATTCCGATGACTGCTTATAATGATCACAAGTAAAATCCTATCACATATGAATATATATACCTAGCTTATTGAATATATCGCCGTGTGGTCTCGCTAAGCTATTGGGAATTTGTGAAAAGTTTGCCCTTAGTCATGTCATGGCTTGCAATATAATGAGAAAAAAAGTGAATGCATGGTCTTTCATGTCAGAGGCAAAGATCTGCCACCTGTACCCCCTCCCCTATTCGTCTATATGGAACACCATTAAAAAGAGTGGATACATTTAGATACTTGGGACATGTGGTAACCTCTGACCTGAGGGACGATGCAGACATTGAGCGCGAACGGAGGGCGTTGTCTGTTAGAGCGAACATGGTGGCCCGCAGATTTGCTCGTTGTTCTGCTGAGGTAAAAGTAACTCTATTCAGAGCCTTCTGTACGACTCTCTACACGAGCAGTCTGTGGGTCTCTTATACGCAAAAACAGTACAACGCCCTACGTGTACAGTACAACAATGCCTTCAGGGTGCTACTGGGGCTGCCCCGTTTCTGTAGTGCGTCCGGGATGTTCGCGGATGCCAGAGTTGACTGTTTCTATACAACTATGAGGAAACGCTGCACATCCCTGGCGCGCAGGGTGCGGGCTAGCTCTAGTGGTATCCTGAGGGCATTTGCGGAGAGGTTTGACTGTGAGTATGTGAATCACTGCCATATGATCCACGTACTGACAGTCAAGCCCTACTAAGTACTGTCCTTATTTTATATGTTAGGTTATAGTACTTACTAACTTTAGGCTAAGAAACTGTAACTAACTTTATCTATGATCCCAGTTGGTCGAAATAAATGTCTTGAATTGAAAAAAATAATAATAATTTTAGTCGTAGTTGCTACTGAAAACCAATTTATAGGGTTCGCAGTCTTATTGCGGAATGATTCTGACCTCCGTCAGTCTCGTTTATTTATTTATTTAAACTTTATTGCACAGAAACAAGTCACAAATACAAAAGGCGAACTTAATACTCGTTCTGTGAGTGAAACATATGAATGATTTCAAATAAAATGGTCTGGAAGACGGGGAGGGTTTTCTTGACTGTTGTCTATGTCATTTCTTAACGCTACTATAAAGTTTTACAATTTCGCCAAACAGAAATACCATACAATAAAGCCATATATGGTCGTATAAAGTTTTACTGACAGAAATCAATCGTCACTATGAGATATTGTATATCTTGATGAATTTATCTCCCGCGAGCTCGCGGGGAGCCTCCGGGCGGCCGGTCGGTATCGATTGACGGACGTGACGTCCGTACCAAGCGCTGAAGCCTTCACGCCTGGCGCGGCCACACGCGGAAACACACCTTTTATATACTAGCAACGACTACGGATCAATTTTAGGGTTTTATTGCAGAGGTTTGATGTTAAAGCAGGCTGGCCATACAAAACAGCTTCTATATTTAAATTTAAATGGCTTATTGAATAAGCCGTCAGATAAACAATTTGTACGGTCATTCTACTGCAATCCTCGGGAGTCGTTAGTATCAACTGGGCATATAATGCATTTGTTAAATATAAGAAGAGTGTAATAAAAAATAAAACCCAATCACTGAAGTCTGAGTATTCTTTCCAGCAGTCACTCACCCCGTACCTAAGTAATCTCTGGTATTTTTTTCTACATTTTCCTTAATACATCAAAATGTAACCACTGTACAAAAAAAATAAAAACAGTTTCAGAAAGTGCAAATTAAGGCCTTTCATATGATACCCCACTTGGTATATTTACTAGACTTAGATTTTTTAACCCCCCTCATATTCGTCATTTACACGGAAAATAAAAATGTATATTGAAAATTTTAATTTTCCATACACGTGTCTTAACCTTCTCAACAGTTGTTCCAAATTTCGAATTGATAGCTTAAGTAGTTCCGGAGATATTTAACGTTGTGACAGACGGACAGACGGATGGACAGAGTCGCACCAGAAAGGTTCCTTTTTTACCTTTTTTGGTACGGAACCCTAAAAACAAAATCTATGGTAGGTACTATACTTATGTGCGGTTAAACATGGTGCTCGAACGGCTTGTTTAAATGGCATACTTAAAAAATAAGAAAAGGCGGCAAATAACACAATTGTTTAATTGATATTGTATTTATTTTAATTTTAATATTTCCTCACATCGTTTGAGAAAAGCACTATACAATCCCCGGCCGGAACAGGGATTGCTGGACTCGTTGTACCCGGCCTCGTGTACGACTCGGCGTCTACACCAAACTCGTCCAGCAATCCCTTACTTCACGGCCTCTGCAGTAAAGTACTATATTTTGAAATTTTCCGCTCGGTAAACTTCGGAGATAAGGGGAGGGAAACGGTATTTTTTTCTACATTTTCCTTTGTAAATCAAAATTTTACCACTAGACTTTACATTTTTGCCTCCCCCCCTCTGAACCGTCCTTTTTTATAGAAATTAAAAATATATTTTTAAATGTTTCTTTTTCCATACGCGTGGTTCACAACTTGGTTCCAAATTTCTAATTGATAGCATTAGTAGTTCCTGAGATATTTAACTTTGTGACAGACAGACAGACAGACAGACGGACGGAGTCGCACTATTTTTACCTTTTTGGTCCGGAACCCTAAAAAACTGTAACGTCAAGTTGTCAGTTAAAGCCAAAATCCTATTTATTATAGAGCTTTAATATATTTACACCGCAATCCATAAATAAAGCAAGAACACTTTTTATTTCCAATTTATAAAACGAGCTCATGATGTCACGAATATGCCAGTATCGCAGTCAAAGAAACTTTTGAAACCTTCCATTTTATGCACAGAATGTATTTATAAACGTCTCCTAAAGGAAATAAAGCGGATCGAGAGCGGATCAAGATTTAAAATTTAAGAAAGGAAGGAAAAAGGTTATGAGCCCGCGCGAGACAGACGGACGGACGACGCAAGAAATCATTATTGCAGCGGAATCCATACAAATAATTGGCCCGTAAACATGTCAGGGCGGCGTCTCTGCCATGTGTATTAACGCTAGGGCTCCCACTCTTAGTTGTATAGCTAACCTAAGAGTGGCACCCCTTTAACCTTTTTACAGGCCGCATGTTGAAAAATTACAAAGATAGGTATATATCAATTTTACTTATTCAAATTCTAATATACTATACTATGTTTGACAGACATTATGTGGTCGCTATAGAAAATATTAATACACCAGCTTGTGTTCGCTGGTCTCATCTTGGAAAACTTTGATTCGCTGCCTAGAGGAATACTATAGATAACACTAGTACAAAATAAACCAGTCTAACTGAATTGAAAATAAAGAAAGCTTATTACGGCAAATCGTGTTCGCAAACTAATATATATTTTTAAAAGTCTACACAATTCCGCTGACAGACGATTATTAAAAACCGTCTATCTTTCCATATGTCATACTGTTATTACATATTGTATCACCACTTGGGGCGGAGCTGCGAAAAAATATATACTTCTCCTGGAAAGAGCACAAAGAGCTGTCCTTAAAGTTATCCTAAAGGAACGTCGCCGCTTCCCGACTCAGCTCGTGTATAAGAACATGGATGTACTTAATGTCCGTGGGAGTTTTATTCTGCGAGTCATATTGAAATGTCACTCAAAATTTATTAATTCTGCCGAATATACAGAACTATCGCAAAAACGTAATTTCAGAATTCCCGTTTCCTCTAAAAATTCAGTTTTTTTTGCAATACTACTCGACGAGGGAAGTAAAACTTAATGTACAATCATGGCTCAATACACTTTCTTATGAGGAAATAGAGAAGATTCTGGAAATTATCAAATAAAACACACACACGTACACACACAAACACTATACAAACACACACATTGTATTCCTTATTTGATATTTATAATATATTGTCCAATTGATTGTAATATTTTGAATCCATGCAATGTAAAAGGTAATATGCGGTCTCCTGCGATACAGGCAAAGCCTAGTGCAGGGACTGGTACTTATAGATATATGTGTAAACGATTCTGCTAAAAATAAATGTCTTATGTCTTATTCAACATATTATTTACATTTTATTTGAAATTGTTTTAATGGCTTACTGTTTAGAACGTTTTTTTGTACTATACAACCATTTAAGTAAGTCGTTATAAATGTTATAATGCAGGGATAAAAACTAACAATATATTTGGTTACAGTATTCGAAAACCTACTTTTATCAGTTATTATTTCGCATACATATTTAACTTAGTTTTAATTTAATTTAGTTAATGTAAATTACCTATCTTCTTGTATACAGGGTGTACAGGGTGTGTAATAGGAGCAAAAAATTAAACGGTAGATTATTAAGCTTCTGATCAGTTATTTCCACATGGCTAAATTGAAAAAAAAATTTTTTTTTTAATTATTTTTTCTTCAAAATAAGTTTAGTTGTATTTTTTACTCTTTTAGAGTGCTATCAGTAACTTTTTTATTTTAAAGACACCAAAAAAAATTAAATAAAAATAAAATAAAAAATCACAAAAATATCCTTTGAAAACAAAAATGCATAAAACTATTATGACTCGTTACATGATGTTACCTCAAAATCCGCATTGACTGCTGTGCTATGATGTCGTGGTGCCAAGATACATTACTTGGAGGTCATAACTATAGATCAAAATAACTCCGAATCCAAAACAAATTAAAATGAGTGGGACACAAGGGGTTACTACAAATGCTCTAAGGAAGCGTCCCTTTGAATATTTGCTCCTATTACAGGCCACACCCTGTATACATCTGAAAATAAAAGATCTTTAGTTTATAACAACATTTATTAACAATATAAATACAAGTACGTTTACGTGTGTAAAAGTCCAAGACATAGGATACCTTTTTGTCTAAAACCCAATCAACACTGTAAATCAAATACCGATTTATATCAGTAAGCGCGTGCGGAATGCGTGTACGCAACCGGTGCAAAATCTCGCGCGATATTATCTGGTATTGTATTTACTGACAAAAACGAACAAGCCTGAAACTGGCAGCTATGTGGTTCATTTCTGTTATAAATCGAATATAGATCAGTAAGTAAGTAAATATTTATTTGTGATACACAGGTTACATAATACTAGTAGGTGACAATATAATAAAAATACAGTACGCTGTGACCTACCTAAAAGTGTAGGTACAAATGTTGAGCCTTACAAACTAAAAACTACAACTAATACAAATTTTTTTGAGCATTAAATTTACTTAAACCTTTTAAAATTACATATTATATAGAAGAACATTCTTATATTTTTATTACATATTTTACTTATTTAGGAAACTTATATCTAAAAAAAACTCGCCAATGGTGTAATAATATGCTCTCTCTTAAAGTTTTAATTTCAATTTGTTTTTAATTATTTACATATTTAACTTCTTTAGACTTTCTGGTAAGAAATTATATATTTTGGAAGCCATGCCTAGTACACTCTTTCTCAACAACGCTGTCTTGCTACTCACGGTTGGTATTGCATGTTTGTAACGGACGCTTCTCGAATTCATGTTTAGCCTTAAGGGAAACAGTGAGGAGTTTGATTTGACAAAGACTGCAATCTCGTAAATTTATAGGCAGGTTAGTGTGAGGACCTTTAATTCTTCAAAATGAGGTTTGCAACTTTAAGTTCGTTTGAGGCCACATACGGCTCAAATGCATTTTTTCTGTGACCGAAATACCTGCCACTTATTGGTGGAAGTACCCCAAAATATAACTCCGTGTCTTAAGATCGAATCGATGTAACCATGGTAAGCAAGTAAAGCTGTTTTAAGGTATAATAATTAATGCTAAGACTTAAAGTGTTCGATTTTGATTGATGAATATAGGCAATAGAGTATATAAAACGATATACTTACCTAGATTAGTATTTAGTATCTTATTGTTTTCATAAATGCATTTTAAGGTCTAGCCAGCGAAGTATCAATCTAGCCAGGCCTAAGTTCCACGAAAACTCATTTTCACTGTGTTTTCACGCAGCAAAATGTATAAGAATATTAAACTTTGGCCTAATTCGATTCATGTTAATTTGTTAATAACTCTTCACAGTTCGAGATAATTTAAAAATCCTAATTGGTAATAAAACTTTTTTTATTTTCTGCATTTAGGTATAATGAAACATGATTATCAAACATACTTAAGAGAAAATATAATGTCATATTTAACGACATCAACCAAATAATGAACTAATCGATATTTTGTAAACCTAAAAGTATTATTTGGAATATCAAAGCCTTGATTTTCTTCAAAAATAAAATAACTGAGGATGGCATCGGAGAAGTAAATTGCTCACCCAGACAGAGCTTCACTCTCGACTGAAAAAGGTCCTAGTTAGTGGAATCAGCGGTGGACAGCCCTTGCGAGGTCCCGAATCCGTCAATGTCGTATCAATAGAGCGACGCGAGTTTTTCGCCGCCGGCCGACGCGCGCGCAGCCATTGTTATCACAACATATTTAAACAGAAAAAATCTTCAATCGATTCACACTCTTCTACTACTTAAACCTCAGCTTTGTTAAACGTGCCATATTCCTATCTCGCGAGGATTCAGGAGATCAGAGAGGACATGGAAACGATGAACCGCAACTAACGCTTGTGTGAGTTCATTGTCCGATTGCATATTCTGTGAGTACTTACATCACGAACAGAGTTAAATATTCATCTAATAAGTGAAAATATTGGCGGATGAAATATTCAGTTTTACATTACATTGATAACAAAGGAAAAAAAATCTTGTAAATAAAAAGAAAATTCCACACATATAATTTTCAAATGTACTCAAACCAAAAGGCAATATTAGCAGCTATTCCTATGTCGGCAGCGGTTATTTTTATTGTACCTTTGTAAGTGTAGCAATTACACTTGTAAGTGTTTGAAAAAATCTCAAAGAAGTTTCAAAAAAGGCGCAAAGCATTACTCAGCTTTTTACACAATTTTACGCTCCATCATTATTACTAATACTTCATAAAAATCGCGATAGTCGACCACTTGTAAATACAATGATGTCAAACGGAAGTGGATAGGCTTTTTTCTTTCAATTCGAAACGTAGCGCGAGCGAAGGGTTATGACAGGATAGCGGAGTTCTTTATTACAACTGTGGTCAGTGTGAAAGGGACCGCTAGAGAAATGGTTGTGAACACCGTCAGTTTATAAACTTACTCGTGATATTATAAACTTTCGGAAAATGTTGAACTCTCAAAACCATTCACAATTTAACGCATTATTTTTCGTTAGTTTATAAACTAATCAATCTCGAATCGTCAAATTGTGAACTACAATCAAATCGGCACGCTACAGAACGCATGCAAAAAGAATAGGTAGGTTACGAAAGCTAGGTAGCTTCAGTTGCCCGAAGGGCAAACCGCCCAGAAATAGGAGCACCGCACGGCGGGGCTCCGTCGGCTCTGCCAGATGGCGACATAAATGGAATAAATAGATCTTTAAAAAAAAACAATAATATTCTGACGTCAGTGGAAGCTGATGCAAGTAAAATATTTATTTCACCCAATTAGCGCACAGGATGCGTTTCGAAACTTGCCAATTTGATCTCAGTTCACAATTTGACGATTTGACTTTGTAAAATTATGAAGTAACGAAAATTACTGCGTTCAATTGTGAACGGTTCTCAATTATTCGACAGGTTTTAATATCGCGAGTAAGATTATAAACTGACAGTGTTCATAATCTAAAGGTAAAGTATACATTGTATAATCGTCTAATTTCGTATTAAGTAATGTTTTAAATTACTTAGGTACTTCTTAAAACAAATCTTAGAAGTCGCTCGATTTTCGTAACTTTACATCTTCATGGTTCCATACAAAAATGCATTTTACGTGGAGAAAATATATACTTATTTCATAAATAAATCATATATTTTTTATTGAGAATGGAGACGGAAATGAGGCAACAATGTAAGGTGATGAGCGACATACGCACGCTCATAATTTCAAGTAAATATTCAATGATGACAGTTTTGGGTGCTAATGAATGGGTCTTTTTAGGGTTCCGTACCAAAAAGGTAAAAAAGGAACCCTTATGGTGCGACTCTGTCCGTCTGTCCGTCTGTAACTTTCAACGTTAAATATCTCGGGAACTAGCTATCAATTTGAAATTTGGAATAAATGTTATAATTTTTATTTTCTGTGTAAATTACGAATATGAGGAGGGTTAAAAATTCAAAGTCTAGTTTATAGATCAAGTTGGGTATCATATGAAAGGGCTTAAATTGCGCTTTCTAAAAATATTTTTTTTTCTACAGTGGGTAAATTTTGATTTATTAAGGAAAATGTTGAAAAAAATACCATTCCCCCATTCCATTTTCTCCGAAGTTTTACCAAGCAAAAATTCTGAAATTATTTCATACTAGCTGTTGCCCGCGACTTCGTCCGCGTAGAACTTTTTATCGTCTTAGAAAATGATTTCTCTCAATACAACATTTGAACCCTCTTTTAGGGGATAATTTAAAAAAAAACGTTGATGTTCATTTTCTAGTTTGTGAACAAAACAGTCTAAAACCAAAGTTAAAAATCTCATACTTTAAAAATGTCTTGAAATACTCAAACTTTGAACCAATTTTAACACTCTTAGGGGATGAATTTGGAAAAACTCAGAAATCAGTTTTGTAGTCTTTTAACGTACAGAATAACGTTAGAGTTAGAAGTTAATAATCTCTTACTCACACTTTAGAATTTTATTGCTCGCCATTTAAAATTTGAACCCCCTTAGAGGTTGAATTTTTCTACCTAATGGCTGAAAGAACTTTTTTCGTAAACTTTTAAGTCTCTAGCTCAAAAAACGTGTTGCCCATTACAAAGCTTTCTTAACCCCCTTAACTTTCTAAAACTCTGAAAGTACTTTATTATTAATTTTAATAAGTAACCTTTCGAATAGTTTTAAGTCTAGTTTAAAAAAAGTTTTTCCCACACAACACTGGCTACCCTTCTTAACCCCCTTAGGGATGGAGTTTTCTAAAACGCTGAAAGTTCTTGTAAAAAAAAAGTGTTGCCCATGCAAAGCTTGCTCTCCTTTTTAACCCGATTAGGGGTGGAATTTTTATTAAACGATTTGTGTTCTTTTTTGTATTTTAATAACAAAGTTTCAAGTCTCTAACTCAAAAACATAGACTTTCCCTGATAAAAACTTTGCACCCCTTTTTATTCCCCTTAGGGATAGATTTTTTCAAAACGCTGAAAGTCTTTTTTTGTATTTTTATAAGTAATCTTTCTACAAAGTTTCAAGTGTCTAGCTCAGAAAAAGTTTTCCCCATACAAACCTGGCACCCTTTTTTAACCCCCTTAGGGAATGATTTTTGTAAAACGCCGAATGTAGTATTTTTCATGTTCTAATAAGTAATTTTTCGACAAAGTTTTAAGTCTCTATTAAAAAAAAAATGTTTTTCCCATACAAACTTTGCACCCTATTTTACCCCCTTAGGGGTGAAATTTTCCAAAACGCTGAAAGTACTTTCTTTGTATTTAAATAATCTTTCTACAAAGTTTTAGGACTCTAGCTCAAAAAAATAGTTTCCCACATACAAACTTTGCACCCCTATTTTAGCCCCCTTTTTTTAGGGGTAGAATTTTCTAAAACGCTGAAAGTACTTTATTTGTATTCTGATGACTAATCTTTCTACAAAGTTTTAAGTCTCTATTTAAAAAAAATATTGTTTCCCCCATACAAAATTTGCACCCCTATTTTACCCCCTTAGGGGTAGAATTTTTTAAAACACTGAATGTACTTTATTTGTATTCTAATGAATAATTTCTCTACAAAGTTTTAAGTCTCTATTTAAAAAAAAGTAGTTTTTCCCATACAAACTTTGCACTCTATTTTACCCCTTTAGGGGTAGAATTTTCTAAAACACTGAAAGTACTTTATTTGTATTCTAATGACTGATCTTTCTACAAAGTTTTAAGTCTCTATTTAAAAAAAATTGTTTACCCCATAAAAATTGTTTCCCCATGCAAACTTTGCACCCCTATTTTACAAAATGGTGGAATTTTCCAAAATGCCCAAAGTGTTTCATTTGTATTCTAATAACCAATTTTTCTACAAAGTTTAAGTCTCTAGCTCAAAAAGAAAGGTTCTCCCATACAAATTTTGCACCCCTATTTTACCCCCTTAGGGGTGGAATTTTCAAAAATCCCTTTTTCTCCCTAGCCCACGTTATAAAAGCAACATACTGTGAAAAAATGAACTCTCTAAGATTAGTAGTTTCGGCTGTGCGTTGATGAGTGAGTGAGTGAGTGAATAAGTCAGTCAGGACATAGGCATTTATTATGTATAGATAGATAGAAGATAACGAAAGTCCCATTCAAATATCTCAAAAAATTATAAAGCTACATCCGTTTTAATGTCGCTTATTAGAGTGAGAAAACGATTAGGGACTACAGGGACTGTGTCGTCAATATCCTCGAGCGTCATAGTAAAAAACAATCGTTTCATATGAAGATGCGTTTTGCGGAAAAGGGACAGAACATACCCCCTCTTAAAACTTTGGACTCTTATAACTTAGTCATTACCTATAACTAACCTCTTGCGTTGTTTTTTTCTCCATTTCGCTATATTTATTTTAAATTCTTTTTCGAGAAAATACATTATGATTATTTACCATATTTTCGATTCCTGAGCTATAACCGCGAACTTCGGAATTCGAAAATATTCGGGTATCTCTATCTCTATCGCACTAACCCCATACTCGAGTGACAGGGATGCAAATATATGAACATTGAGTATCGGTTTTCGTGGTAGTGCCGCAGGTACTTTGGCTGAATGCGCAGAGCGCGTGCCATTGACATTCAAAAAAAACAAATTCGTGTTAATTATATTGTTCAAATTTGTTGATTTCATTTATTGAAATTACGACATAATACGACATTTGCGCATATAAGTTCTCATATCAGAATCGAATATTTTTTTATGGTTTATATTTTAGCATTTGTCTCGTAAAGGTCTATCGTAGACGGGATTTAAATTATTAATAAGTGAAAGGCAAAGCAATTCCGCCATTTTTGACGTTTCTTATAGCTGACAGTTGGAGCAGCGTTTGATCTCAATAAAAATAAATGATAAATTAAATGAAGTCGTATATTTCGGAAAATTATTTAATAGTCGCAGTCGGATAAAAACTATCCTCAGTTGCAGCTAGAATAATAATGTACCTACAAAAAATGTTTCATATTTTTCCGTTCACGGGATGCTGAGAACATTCGTGACAACCAAAAGCTTAGTTTCAAACTGGCTGATTCTAGAGATTTATTATAAGTGGAGATAAGTGGAGATGATCAAGAGTAACATAAATAATACAGGAAAAATAAAATGATACCTCTATCTAGCGTATTTTTTTTATTTATCAATAATCATTTCTTAACTAAGTTTGTAATTTAATTACTTTTGTATGAAATTGATGTCTTCAAATTCCTATAAAATTATCGTTAACTAACCCTTATGTGAAAAAAAAAATAATAATCAAAATCAGTTCGCGTAATAATAAAATATCGCTGATAATAGTACATTACTTACCTAGGGCGGTTAAACAAAGAATGTCTCAGATCGCAGGTATTTGACGCCCGAGCCGAAGGCAAGGGCGATAAATATGCGCTCTGAGGCTTTCTTTATTACCGCCCGTGGTAAGTACAACATTTTACGTCTCTATCTGGCCAGGAAGTGGGGTTTTCCGCACGCATAGCGTGCGGTAATTCCTACTTTATGGCCAGGTATGACGTAAACAAACATACTATGTAGTTGCAAGTTATTATTAGTACCAAAATGCAGATGGCGCTGTACAATGGTAATACACTACTATGAACTGTTAAGATTGTTCAAGAATGAATGAACATGGTATGGTGTATGAACGTTTGCACGGAACCCTCGGTGCGCGAGTCAGACTCGTACTTGACCGGTTTTTTTTCTTCTTGATTCTTTTTTTTACCCATGTTTGTATTATGTCAGCAGCAGTGTCCCTGTCCCCAGAGTGACATCCCACAGCCTGTCCCGCCATCGCGTGTTTTTGACCCGACACAGCTCCAGGAGTACAGAAGGGTTTCATCCTGGAGCTGGTTCTGGTGTAAGTACCTAGGACGAGCCACCATTGATCACAGCTAGAGAAGCAGCAGAACAAAAGTATTAGTTAAAGCAATGACTCGTTGAAGTATTCAAGAGGCAACCGGATGGCTCGCGGTATTTGAGCTCCCGATGTGTTGTGGAACCGCCCTGTTCGGGCCGATCGTCGGTCCGCCCGTGAACGCTACCATAATGTACGGGCATTTAGTCTGTGGTTTTGAAGGTGACATATGAGCTGTCACATTTTTGCTTGGATAATTTCGGAACCACGGCACAACGTGTACCGTTTTTGGTTTTTTGTAATAACTCGCTTTGCCAACACACAGTGTTCGAGTTTTGTTTGGATAATTGGTAATATCGCTCGCCTAGGAGGCACACGGCTGCCCGAGCGTTTTGGTTGGACAATTGGTGAATTTGTGCTCTGAGCTGTGACGGAACCGCACATTGATGGCATGTCCCGCGGAGCCCCGGCAGCGACCACAGGAGACCCAAACTTGACTTTGACTGGACCTTTGACGGCTAACATACAG
Organism: Epinotia brunnichana; assembly: GCA_963854355.1. NCBI lineage: Eukaryota > Metazoa > Arthropoda > Insecta > Lepidoptera > Tortricidae > Epinotia > Epinotia brunnichana. The sequence continues at coordinate 17,775,280 of OY977936.1, read as the reverse complement.
ACTTGACAAAATATCGTGTCGCCGGGATTCCAGTGAGTATAAAAATCTTAACATTTTTGATTGCCATTATTGGCACCATATGACCCGCGAGCACCGCGAGGAACGTTCGGCTCCTCGCACCGGGCGAGGAATCGAACACGCCCTGTGCAACCCGAACTGAGCCAACTTGGACTGGGGCGGATTTAGGAAGGGGGGGGGGGGGGGGGGGTGAAAAAAAATTGTCGCGCGTCAGCCGATTGAAACAGCATTTCATAATATAAACAGCGTACGTGTATATACACACTTTCAAGCCACCGCTGTTTCAATCGGCTGCCTCGCAAGAATTTTTTTTTCCTCAAATTTTCCTATTTCCGCCCCAGTCCAAGTTGGCTCAGTTCGGGTTGCACAACACTAAGGGAGCTCAAATACATCGAGCCATCTGGTTGCCTCTTGGATACTGCAACTACGCGTCATTGCTCTGAATAATGTCATGTTGTCAATCCTAATAATCCGGCGGCAACGCGCGCGCCGCGATCAATACATCGATCGTTAGTTCGGCATCCGGGAGACAGGTGGCGCCATTGTTCGATGTAATTATATCGTAATTAATGTACGCTTTAATTAAACGACTCAAAGCCATCAGATAACTCCCGGCTTATTGATGCACCAATTAAAGTCATTAAAAGTACCGATCGCTCGATACAAAGTTTATACGCATAACAAAAACAGAAGCATTATCCTAAGATGTTTAAAATAATGTAATTGTGACGAAAGTTTATTATTGCATGACTGGGTCTCATTGTCTCCCTGTCTAATACTGATGATATATTATAAATGTAGCATTATCGATTACCTACATATATGTAAAAAAACCCGGCCAGGTGCGAGTCGGACTCGCGCGCGAAGGGTTCCGTACCATTATCAATAAAAATATTTATTTTATTCTGTTTTTACAGGACTGCCCAACGAAAAGGAGTGTAATGTTTTAAGTATTTGTTGTTATAGCGGCAACAGAAATCACATCATCTATGAAAATTTCAACTGTAACTATCACGGTATCAGTGAGATACAGCCTGGTGACAGACAGATGGACGGACGGACAGCGGGGTATTAGTAATAGGGTTCCGTTTTACTCTTTGAGTACGGAACCCTAAAAAACGGCTATCTGCAGGATCACCTGTGAGAAACGTGCATATTCAGACTTTTGCTATTCTAACAAATACCGCACTAGGTAAGTACTAAACTATTAATGTGCTCAAAAAAAATAATGATAACTTAGTCGATATCTATCACGTGTGTAAGAGTCAAATTCAATGGTCAAACTATGATACAACTAATATTTTATTAAAGCCATTCACTACATACCTATGTGAGACAAACGTGCCCCGCTGCACATGCACTGTCCGTTGGTCCGTCGACCTGAATTTATATTGAAAAGTACCTTTTGTCGTGAGTTTTCACGTATTTTCTCCGTGATTTTGCAAAATAATTGTTTTTTTTTACATTTTGTAGTCTCCATCGACTTTGCTTGACGTGTCTCGCAACATTGGACGACAGGTTAGCTCTGTAGTTCAATCACCGACACGTGTTTCAGAATGTTGGTCGTCTGATGAAAATCTGGCTTAAATTACGCAATTGAATACGTCAAATGTAGGTGGGTAGATCAACTATTTTCTTTTACAAGTTGCCATGGTTACATCCCCTGGGTCACTTTTTAAAACTGCGTTTTTATGGGTTTAATTTCACGAATTGTGGGGTTTTCTTATCACGTTCAACCCCTTTTTGTAAGGCCCATCGTTTAAGCAAGTTTAAAGTCCATACTGTAACAATTTTTCTAAGAAACTCTGTCAAATTGTCTCCTACGGGACAGAATAACAACAAGAAATAGTTGATTGACCCAGGTACATATTTACCTACTTATTCAATACACTGAACCGCCAATTACTTAACCGTGGCAGTGACCTTCACAAAACTGTCGATCGTCGTCAAATGCATTGGTAATGTGTTGTCACATCACTATGCGAACTAAATGAAAATGACCAAATCTTAATTTTCAACTATTCTAAAATAAGTAGGTATATCCGATATCTGCCATAGTCAAGTGCTATCTTGCTCGGTTTTACTCACAGTTTCACGTATATATAGAATACGAATTCAATGCAAAATAATCAACATTGAAACTTAATTCAACCAATAACTCAAAGCTAGGCAAAAACAAGCAACACACCCGCAAACACCGACCAATAAATAACAAAATGAAATCTAAAATCACCACCTTTTAAGTCCGCAAAGCAGCAGTACGCTTTATCTTTTGAATCTCAAGATAAGGGAGTACTAAATCAAAGACCGGCGCTTTTTCCAGTGCTATTCTTATTCATTAATGCTTTAAATAAAGCGGAAAAAGCGCTTGCGAGTGGGGGGTTGACATAAACCGTTTGGACGCAAAAACCGGGATTCCTACGTTTACCATAACCCTGTAAAAACTGGATGGACGCTGATTTTCTGTAATACTGGATACAGCGGCCTTGGGGGCAAGGAACTCGAAGGCTCATTTCGAGCAAACTCAAATTTGGGGCGATAATTGAAAAATCATCCCCATAGAAAGAATGGTTTCCAAAGACAAACACAGCCATATATTTAGGTTGCCTACACATCATCTTAATTTGAACGTTTTCTATTAACCTTAACTTTACCAGAAACTACATATACATCGAGTTCAAGAAACACCTTACCCATTTCCACCCGAGATTAAAGTCGTGAACAAGTGTGCAGAACGTTGGGCGTATGTATGTGTAAATACATATTACATGTGTCCAAACCTCAATGGCAACAACAGCAATTACCTACGAAATCGAATGAACAATCGCCCGGCGCTCACAAAGCGATCGCAAATGCAAAAAACATCGCAATTATTTCACTCAAACAGTAATTTCGTGTCATTGTTCTTGAGAAATCCCAATTATATACAATTACTTGTATATGACGTTGTGTTTCAATGGCTCTCGATCGATAGCGGATCGATGCCTCGGATCGCTCGAATGCCGCGCGCGTTTCGAGTTTAGAAGAAAAAGTACTACAATGCCTTGAAATGCCCTCCAAATAATATTCTCGGTCTTATGCATTCTGATGATTGATACTCGTAGGTGTGAAAAATGTTGTAGCACCAAGTACTAAGTTAGTTTTTAGATGTTTCGAACGGGCTGTGTAAGAATGCTGTTCTGCTTTAATGGCTTGATTGATATTATTGATAAGAGAAACAATATTCAACGCGGTGCATAAGTAGAATGTGACGAGGCGCGCGCGGCGAAAGAAACGTAGTGCAACTAGCAAACCTTCGCTCGCAATTAATTGCTAACAATACAAACCCAGAACTCTCTGAGAAGGCTTAAATAACATGTGATCTTGCAAATAATATGCCTGGCTTCCATGTCAAACAAAACAACACTTATCTCACTATCCTTATTTATCAAGCTACCTAAATGAGTAAGCCAATATAAGGTTCTATTGGACACGAATCAAGACTCTAAGGTGCGACAATAAAAGCCTTATTTAGCGTCCCATTACTAAACTATGCGTATTCTATAGATCGCAACATAGTATTAAATGGTATCATCGATGATGGGACCGTCTTACAACAAATTTAGCTATTTAAAGTAAAGTACCTACCCGCCATGTATAGTCCACAAAATAATATTCTCGAGATTAAGAACTGTTTACAAAAGATGTAAATGGCATGTGTTATACCATTTTAGAATCAGTATTGGATAAACAATTTTTCAGGAAGTTGGCCACTCTGGTCTTCATATTTTTTTTTTCACCACAAGCAATCATATTCAAAATTCACTCAAAGCATTTGCATTTTATCTTTGGACCTGGGATTCCTGGGTAACTGAGCTTTGCACGGCGTTGTTAATCTTTTCCTAATGCTAGACATTATCAGACAAATTCGGAGAAACTTTTTTCGGAAAATTATAGCGCCATAAATAGTAGATTGTACAACAAGCGCATAAGACGAGCCATTTAACCTGAGACGTTTATATCTGCTTTTCACTTTGATTGCGAGAAAATAACAAATAATTGCAAAATTAAGTTAAATAATAGCTGTTTCCCGTCACTTAATTTTTTTTAGTTTTTATGTTCAATTTTCGACACGTGATATTAGACTTAGGTACTTCATACTGCCAAGTCATTTGATGGTTAAATACGGTTTAAAATAATAATTGACTCCTATTTTATCTGGTTTTATTCATTTAGTAATGGGAAACACGGATGTGAAAATTATTAAAGCAAATCAAATCAAATGATAAGTTTTATTGTGTGTGTGGCTGTTAAGCCCGATTATCTTAGTCTTTAAAACAATTTTACTTTGTGCACTAGAGCATAAAAGCGGCATTTTGTGCAGCATATGTACATCCAGCACAAAGGCGAACTTTGCGAGCATGAGAAGTGAAAAAATACTTGTAACAGTAGGTACCAGTAGGTACCAGTGTGTGTAGTGTGTATAGTTGAGTAGCGTTGCTCGTTTAACATTATACGATTTTGTAAGCTGTAGGAGTCTTGAAATTAAAATACCCTATACCTACCTACCTCATTTCCCACTTTACTAAGTATGTAATGTAACTGATATAATTAAAAAATATTCTTGTGAAACCCAAAGTTAGAAGAAAGAGCAGTAGTAGAATATAAATTAACACTGACATTATTGTGTAGGGCTCTTATTTAGTTTCTGTTGATAACATTTGCAGTTAATAACTAAATTGTCTGGTCATAGTATATTTACAATTCCTGTAAACACTCATTTATAACACTGTATGTACCTATAATATTACTAGAATTCGCTTACGTCTACAGTTTCAGTGTTACATTCTTACATAACTGAATACAACCTATCCCGTCCGTCGCATGTATCGGCGCCGACTGTACTGTGCGTGCTGCCGTTTCCTTATACGAATACGACTCAATGGTCTACAAAAACCTCATTGACCGCTGGATTTATTATAATCACCAAAGAATACCGATTACGACGCTTTATGATTGTCATTCGCTAATTAGGTTTCGTTATATACTTACATGTGTGCTGGACGTTTAAGTTGTTTCATTGTTTTTTTTTAACCACCTGGTACTCGTATTAATCTTTCGTGCCCATATAGGCAGCACAGGAAAATATCGGGCGTCAATTTGGCGCATCTCATTCGCATACAAATGGCATTTCAATAATTTTTGCGTACTCCTTCTAACACGTTAACACGGTGCGCGTGGAAGCGAGCACGAAATACTTTGAATTGCGATTGGGGTTTGAAGCCACGAACAAAAGTAGACCTCTAATTGTACAATATTTCAGCTGCGGATATATGAAGCGAGTCTCCGTAGAAGACTAACATCCGTTCCATATATCATATCTGATCTAAGAAGGTTGGAGGTAGCCACCCTGATTTATCTAAAAACTAAAGATTGATTAAATTAAATATAGGGAATGCATTTAAATGACCGAAGGTACGAAAATCTATCAATGTTTCTTCGAATATATCGATTGCCAAAGTCCGAGTTGTCCTAATTTATGGTTGTCTGAAACCGTTTACATTCCTAATTCTAAAGCTTAACATCGTATACCTCTTATACTACTAGGTCAGGGCAGAATTGTTTTTAAACTAATGGCTTCAAAAAGCGGTCTAAAATACATTATATAGATAATCTAAACTATTCGGGTAAGGTACTAGGTAGAAATAATATATTACAACATCTATCTATGTAGCCCGAAGTAATTCGTTTTTGGAAGAATCAATTAATACATTTTCTTTTATTCAAATCAAGCCGCCTGTTTCGATGTCACTGCGGAGTGGAGATTTTCGGTAATCGAATACAACCGAATGGTAAGAAACATTCAATGGTTTTGACACATAAGGAGCTTATTAAAAGAGGTGTTTATTTCTTACTCAAATAGCTAACCGTAAATGAAACCGTAAAAATATGCTTCGCTTTTATAACCGAAAATAGCGCATACCTTACGTATCTCCGGCACCAGACCAAATGCCAACTTCAAGCACTTTTTTGCCTAAAAATGAGAAACACCTCGCTATTCCATATGGCAAAGATAATTTCATTTCGTCTTTTTTGCATCTGGCAATGCCCTAAGAAGGCGCTAACCGTGAAAACGAGCAAAAAGCGCTTTCAATTAAAATATTTATCATTTTCTCACTTACGGCGCTTTGCCGTTTGGCGTTGAGTTATTTACGAGGGCCCGCGCAAGATTGAACCCGGAACATCTCTGTCAGAAGTTATAAGAACTCATACGGGATCGTGGGTGACCAGTGCGTTTTGTATGGATGTTTTATGACCATTATATAAATAGACTATATAATACCTGGATGTAATACATACAACATTAGGCTAGCTGAGAATTAAGCTTGAACCGCCCTTTATGAACAACCGCCTCGCCTCACCTTCCACCGCTAAAAATAATAAAAATAATACATCATATTACTTATACCACTAACAAATGTTTAATTAGATTTTATTCATACACTTTTCACAGCAGCAATCAAAATGTATCTTTCCTAACGATCGTTACATGACTTTGGTCCTTACAGCATTAGTAATAGAGACGTGATAGGCTCGCGGTGCCAGAGATGGATGGTATGGTAGACAAACGTGATTTATTAGGCGTCAGGAAGACAAGACAATAGTATAAACGCTGTAAAGTACAACACACACTACTACAGAGCTGTCTTGGAAATTATTCGACATAGGGTTGGCACGGAGATTTTTTCCTGAACATGAGCTATAATAGATATACGTACCTATGTACATAGATAATTACAGCAGACAATTTTTGTTCGTACAAAGGACTCATGGTTATTTTACACAATGTTGACAGTAGAATTCGACCCAATACAAACAACGATGGTGGATTTAAGCATTGAATATACTTAATTAATTTATAGTTTTTCGTCTTTGTAGTTTAAGTTGTTGTTTTATTGTTTAATAAAATATTTCTGTTTATTGAATATTAGATCAACTACTAATGAAAGTTAATGTAATGTCGTATCAGGAGCTCAAAACAGTGGCAGAAAGAAGAACAGAATGGCGATTACTCCACCGACAAGAGCCTGGCTCTTAAATTTATGATGATGATGATACTAATGAATCACTGAAAAGTGAACAAATTGAATTTGTAAGACAGATTTATTAAAGTCGTACCTCGGTACTATTTGAATTTCCATGAATAATTAATTTTTGTTTGAGCTCCATAGCTGTGTAAGATATATATATAAACTAGCTGTTGCCCGCGACTTCGTCCGCGTAGAACTTAATACTTAGAAAATATAATGCAAACAAACTTCTATCTTAAGGGATGATTTCCGAGGCAAAAACTATTCTATATCCTTTGAAGGGTCTCAAATTATCTCTAAACCAAATTTCATCTAGGTACATGGATTTTATCCAAACTTTCACCCCCTATTTCATACCCTTAGGGAATGATTTTCGGGATAAAAACTATCTAATGTCATTCTTCGGGACTCAAGCGACCTTTATACCAAATTTCATCTAAACGGGATTCATCCAAATTTTCACCCCCCATTTCACCCCCTTAGGGAGTGATTTCCGGAATTACAACTATCCTATGTCCTTTCCCAGGACTCAAGCTATCTCTATACCAAATTGCATTAAAATGGGTTCCATCCGAATTTTCACCCCTAATTTCACCCCCTTAAATAAAAAATAAAATAAATAAAATAAAAATAAAAATTGTTTAATTCAGACCGAGATCCATAATCGTGTTAGTAACAAAATGGGGCTTACAAGACTATATTAGTATTACACGATTAAGTTTAGTTTAAATAAAATTTTAATTAAATTTACATTTAGGCACCTTAGGGGATGATTTCTGGGGTAAAAACTATCCCATGTCCTTTCCCAGGACTTAAACTATATCTACACCAAATTTCATCAAAATAGATTACATCCAAATTTCACCCCCCCCCCCCTTTTCACCCCCTTAGGGGATGATTTCCGGGATAAAACCTATTATATGTCCTTCCCCGGGACTCAAACTATTTATATACCAAATTTCATCTAAATCGGTGGAGCGGTTTAAGTAGCTCCATACAAATTTCCACCCCCAATTTCAGCCCCTCTGATATAAAAACTACCCTTTGTCCTTCCCCGGGGCTCATTTCATCTAAATCGGTTCAGCAGTTTGGGCGTGAAGAGGTAACAGACAGACATACTTTCGCATTTATAATATTAGTATGGAAGTATGGATTATTAGTATGGATAGTATGGATTATTTCCGCGTGTCTTCCAAATAGAGGTGTAGCTGTAGACTCACTTCAAAAGAAAGAAGAAACGAAAAACTCATTCAAATATCTCAAAAAATTACGAAGCTACAACCGTTTTAATGTCGCTTGTTAGAGTGAGAAAACGATCAGGGACCGTGACGTCACGTCCTCGAGCGTCATAGTAAAAAACAATCGTTTCATTATAAAGGTGCGTTTTGCGGAAAAGAGACGCAACAAACCCCCTCTTAAAACTTTATACACTTATAACTTAGTGATTCTGATTACCTATATAGCCTCTTGCGTTGTTTTTTTTTCGAGATAATACAACATTATGATTATTTTGTTTAGTGTCTACATCCCTATTTTCGATAAGATAAGATAAAATAAGATTTCTTTATTGTCAGAACTGTGTACATTTAGTTGTTTTGGGTAAAATAAAGTCCAACAGCTTGCCCATTTCGGACGTACAATATTAAACTTAAAGCTAGTCAAATATACTAAAACAATAACAACAATAGTATTTCCAAATAATTTTAACCATATTCACACATAAAATATTAATTTAGATCACCACAAGAATCAGAATCAGAATATTTAAACCACGAACTTCGGAATTCGAAAATATTCGGGTATCTCTATCTCTATCGCACTAACAAATGACAGGAATGCAGAGGGCCTACCGCGAAAGGCATTCGAAGTTTCCCCTCTCTGTCATACTTACAAGTTCGTACATAAGTGCGACAGAGAGGGAAAACTTCGAATGCCGTTCGCGGTAGGCCCTCAGATATACAAACTTCGAGTTTCGGTTTTCGTGGTTTGGCTGAATACGCAAAGAGCGCGCGCGCGTGCCATTCAAAAAAACCAAGTTTATATTGTTCGAATTTGTTGTTACATTTGTACAAATTACGCCTTAATTCGACATTTGCGCATATAAGTTCGCATATCAAAATCGATTAATTTTATATTTGCTTTTGGTACCTATGTGTCTCGTCAATGTATATCGTAGACGGGATTAAAATTATTAATAGGCGAAAGAAAGGCAAAGCAATTCCGCCATTTTGTCCGTAGTATTTCTTATTACTGTGAGTTTGACGTTTCTTTTAGCTGACAGATGTGGCGGCGATATACTTTAAGAATAATAAATGAAAAATTAAATGAAGTCGTATATTACGGAAAATAAATTAATTGTCGCAGTCGGATAAAAACTATCCTAAGTTGCAGCTGGAATAATAATGTACCTATATAAAATGTTTCATATTTTTCCGTCCATGGGATGCTGAGAACATTCGTACCACAGAAAGCTTAGTTTCAAACTGGCTGATTCTCTTTTTAATTTAGAGATTTATTATAAGTGGAGATAAGTGGAGATTAAGCAAAGCAATACCAATTTTTGTTCACTTAGAGCATAGTAGTAATATATAGAGCTCGCTGCCACAGCCCTGTCCCCTCGCCAGATTGTTTTTACACCGAACTGCGAATTCATCGCATACATTGTCTTAGTATGGACAAAATAAGTGAGTCGGAACTACAGGTAAGAAGCCGTCGCTCCACTTGTCCTGGGCCCTTTGAAGTTGCCTTTTACAGCCTAAAATAAACCTTACCACGTTCCTACAGAGCTCAAATTCGTTGTAAAGCAACGCTATTCCGTCGCGATAAAGCTTCAACGTGATTTCTGCTTTACTAGAGTAAGGTTAAGATTTATTTTCTCTTGATAGTTGCTCACTTTTGATAACAACGCATTGAAGACAGGATAAAAACTGTGTGATGATCCAGGAGTAAGCAGAAACTTATTAAGCCCTGACGAAGATGCCAATTGGCGATCGATTTCTTATTGCGACGGATTTATTTATAGACTTCAGCCGAAGGATTTGGAGGATTTAGGAAATAATAAAAAACCGGCCAAGTGCGAGTTGGACTCGCGCACGAAGGGTTCCGTGCCATTGTCTATAAAAACGGCAAAAAAAATCACGTTTGTTGTATGGGAGCCCACCTTATAACAATATTTTATTTTGTTTTTAGTATCTGTTGTTATAGCGGCAACAGAAATACATAATCTGTGAAAATTTCAACTCTCTCTCTATCACGGTTCTTGAGATACAGCCTGGTGACAGACAGACAGACGGACGGACGGACGGACGGACAGCGAAGTCTTAGTAATAGGGTCCCTTTTTACTCTTTGAGTACGGAACCCTAAAAAAAGGAAGATCAAACACATACAGACCTACATGTCGTTCAATGCGTAAATTTCGGCCATCTTTTGAATTGGACTGAAACAAACAATCGCAATGAATGTAGCTTGTATGCATAATAGGTATTATTTATAGGTACTAATTATTTAAAATAAAACGCTCAAGTGCGAGTCTGACTCGTGCACCGAGGGTTCCGTACAAACTTCTCATACTTACACGTGCATTAGGCTCGTTTACAACTACTTAAATCAAATTTCAAATTGATAGAATTAGTATTTCCTGAGATATTTTAACGTTGTGACCGACAGAAGGACGGACGGACGGACCGAGTCGCCTCCCCATGTTCCTTTTTGCCTTTTTGGGAGGTACGGAACCCTAAAAAACCAGCCAAGTGCGAGTCGGACTCGCGCACGAAGGGTTCCGTGCCATTATCAATAAAAATATTTATTTTATTTTGTTTTTAGTATTTGTTGTTATAGCGGCAACAGAAATACATAATCTGAGAAAATTTCAGCTGGAACTATCACGGTATTAGTGAGATACAGCCTGGTGACGGACAGACGGATGGACGGACGGACGGACGGACGGACGGACAGCGAAGTCTTAGTAATAGGGTCCCGTTTTACTCTCTGAGTACGGAACCCTAAAAAGGTAAAATTTGCTAGAGTGTAACTTTGTATGTACGGGCTAGATTCCGGAACTACTCATTCGATTTAAAATATCTTCTCGCCAATATGTAGAATGGACCTTTGGGTGGACATATGCTTTATTTTATCTCGTGGCTTTCCGTTCTGTGTAAAATGCGGACGGAGCCGCGCGGGTACTTAGCGTGCCATAAAGTGCAGCAGTAGGACTTACTCGTACAGAGTACATATATAGTGTGCAGTCAACCATAAAACATACTTAGTGCTGCAGTGCAGCACAATTAAAAACAAACCTAGGCATTGTCTACCGGCCAACCATGGGCGTTTTTAAATGAATTTTAATACTTTTCTCCGTTTTCCATTTGTGATGAGTCAAATGTAGAGTTAGGTACAGGCAGCATCAAAAGTAACTACGCAAACGAAGACGTCAAAAGCTCTTATCCCCCCCCCCCCCTCCTTTCAATGAAGACTTTAGACGTCTTCGTTTACGAAGCTAGTTTTGATGCTGACTGTAATGAAAAAATAGGGACACTTTTTTGAATAAAATCAATAGTAGGTACCTATTCATGATTCTCTACACACACTGAGTACACACACTTTTACTGAAAATGCTTCCATACTCACAGGATATCCGTAAAACCATTGTCCAAGGTGTGTCCATTGTGACTAGTTTAGGAAACCGGAATAAATACACCCACCTAGACTACTAGACTACAATCAATATGGAGTCGCCCCAACTCCAGTCCAAGACGGATTAGTTATGATTTACGAGGCGCGAGGAATGTCTGCGCCATTATAGTGGAGAGCCCAACGCGCCCATTAGTGGGCCATAGCACCGGCGGGGACGTGACATGATGTGAGACATGACACAACTGGCTTTTTAGTTGTAATGTAATGGTCGGTAGCGTATCGTCGCATACGTACAGCGGCCTTTAGCCCTGGGCTGTTATTCTTTACGCGCATATGCGCCTCACTCCACCGTGTCACGCCTAACGAAACTAGACCTCTACCTACGCTTAATTACTACGAAACGCGGCTTCAAGATAATATTTGTGGGCGAGCGTTATTAGCGGGGCTGGCTAGCTGGGGGAGGAGAGATAAACCTGAGATCAATCTAATCAGTGAGTGTGAGTGCAGCACTGCATTTAGCCAGGTCCAAAGGCCGTTTGTTAGGTAGATCTTGATGTAGTTTTTACCCACGACGGAACGGAGAAGGTATATGCGTTTCGCTTGAAAGGCTGTTTGTTTGTGTTTAGCAAGTATAACACTGTTTGTACTAGTTCTTGATCCTACTTGCTAATTTACTTGAACAGAAGGTTTGAAGAAAACACGTAGACAAAGGAATGATGTAAATTATAATAAGGAATGAAATTTGACGTTACAGAAGGATAGATTTGAAACGGAAACGATACAATATAAAAACTGTTAATTCGCGTAACTATATCGCGCGGCAGCGTTAGGCTGTGGAGGCGCAAAGTGGTACGGGTGTGCGCTGAGACGGTCTGGGTCGCTCCGCTGGCCGGCTCTCGCTGTCTGGGCTCGCGCCCGGCTGGACCGGTTCGCAACGGGCGGCGCAAACTGCAGCGTCGTGCGCGCGCCCCGCGCATGAATATATTAGTTTGGTATGCGCCCATACTACTCCCCTGCCGAGACCGGTGCTACGGTCGACAGTGGTAATAGTCTGGGAAGTTGACTCGCCGTCCACTGCGTGTTGTCCTTGGCTGGCTCGTTGACGCAGTTGGCAGCGCCAGTTGCGGCGCGTGTGGTGGCGCCGGTGGCAGCGCCGTAGGTGAGGGCGAGGGTACTTCCTCGCTGACGGAGAAGGCCGGCTTGAGTCGGTCGATGGACACGGTGATGACCTTGCCCTGGGCCTCGATGTCGAAGGTCTTGTCCCCTCGGCTGATGACCTTGTGTGGCCCGGTGTAGGGAGGCTCAAGGGACCTCAGAGCCTGCCCCTTGCGCAGGAACACATGGGATGAAGTGGCAAGTTTCCTGGGAACAAAGAAAGTTTTGGTAATGTGCCACCTGGGTTGACATGGCGAGAGTTTGCTGATATGCGCACGAAGTCTTTGTGCGAAATCTGTAACGTCAGCTGGTGCTGAGTGATCTTTAGGGCTTAAGAACTGGCCTGGCAAGCGTAGTGGCTCGCCGTATACTAACTCGGCTGCTGTTGCCTGTATGTCATCTTTCCAGGCCGTGCGTATGCCAAGCAGTACCATAGGTAGTGTCTCTGACCAGCTACTGTTGCCGTGGCACATGATGGCCGCCTTAAGCTGTCGATGTGGACGCTCTATCATACCGTTACTAGCTGGATGGTAAGCGGTGGTGTGGTGTTGTTTGGTGCCCATGATGTTTGCGATGGCTTGGAACAGACGGGACTCAAATTGCCTACCGCGATCTGTTGTTACATGCTCTGGGCATCCAAATCTGGCAATCCAGCCGGATACAAAAGCCATGGCACAGGCTTCAGCAGTGATGTCTGCTAAGGGGTATGCCTCAGGCCAACGAGTGAATCTATCGATTGCTGTGAGACAATACCTGTATCCGTGTGAGTGGGGCATTGGACCAATCAGGTCTATATGCACGTGCTGGAATCTTGATGAGGGAGTGGTGATTGATGACAATGGTGCTGATGTGTGACGTGTGACCTTGCTGCTCTGGCACTGGGTGCATTCGTTAGCCCATCTGCGGCAATCCTTGCGTATGCCGGACCAGACGAAACGTTGAGTCACTAACCTGACCGTTGCTGATGCACCTGGGTGACTGAGGTTGTGGAGTGCATCAAAAACTTGACGACGAAACCTGGTGGTTACGTAGGGTCGCTGGGTACCAGTGGACACGTCACAATATAGCTGTTGGTTACTACCTGGGATTCTGATCTTCTCCACATTCAAGTTAGTACCCTTCTGTAGTAGAACCTGCAGCTCGGTGTCGCCTTCTTGATCGTGCGCTAGTGCTGTGAAGTCGACAGGAGAAGCTATCTCCTCCACACGAGACATGGTGTCAGCCACGACGTTCTCCTGTCCTGGAACATATTTGATGTCCGTTGTGAACTGCGCAATAAAATCAAGATATCTGTATTGGCGTGGTGAACATTTGTCTCGAGATGTGCTGAAGGCATGAGTCAGTGGCTTATGGTCGGTGTGTACAGTGAAGTGTCTTGCTTCAACCATATATCGGAAGTATTTTATGGCTTCGTATACAGCTAGGAGTTCTCAATCGTAAGGGCTGTACTTTGATTGTGCTGTGTTGAGCTTACGAGAGAAAAATGCTAATGGCTGCCACGAGTCGCCTTTGCATTGTTGGAGCACGGCTCCTATGCCTGTGTCTGATGCGTCTGTATAAATTGACAGTTCAACGTCCATGTCGGGATGAGCAAGTAAGGTGGCTCGTGATAGACTTGCCTTGCATTCCTCAAAGTCTTGAAGTTGCTCTGCTGTGAGTGTGACGGATTGAGAACCTCTCGTTTTGGGTCCGGACAGCAGAGCGTTGAGTGAAGCCTGGATTCGCGCAGCACCTGGTAAGAAACGACGGTAAAAGTTTGTCATACCAAGGAATCGGCGCAGCTCCTTTACTGTCTTGGGTGCTGGGAACTCCTTTATTGCTTGCACCTTCTCTGGTATAGGCTGTATTCCGGCAGAAGAGACTTTGTAGCCTAGGAATGTGACTTCTTTTTGTCCAAATGTACACTTTGTTGAGTTCACAAGTACCCCAAACTCGCTTAGACGCTTGAATATTGTTTCCAGGTGTTCCAGGTGTTCGTCCTCTGTTCGTGAGAACACGAGTATGTCATCAACATTGCCAAAACAGAAGTCCAAACCCTTCAGAACCTCGTCTATGAACCTCTGGAACGTCTGTCCAGCATTTCGGAGTCCAAATGTCATATAGGGGAATTCGAAAAGACCGAAGGGAGTGGTGATGGCTGACTTCGGGATGTCGTCTTCGAATATCGGGATCTGATTGTAGGCCTTTATGAGATCGATCTTCGAATAGACCTGGGTACCTGATAGCTGGTAGGAAAAGTCTTGGATGTGACGCAGTGGGTAGCAGTCAGGAATCGTTCTTGCGTTCAGAGCTCTGTAGTCACCACATGGCCTCCATCCAGCGTCTTTCTTTGGAGCCAGGTGAAGGGCAGAAGACCATGGGCTCTCGGATCTACGAGCAGTACCGCACTGGAGCATCGCTTCAAACTCCTTCTTGGCTATCTGCAGGCGATCAGGTGCTAGACGTCGAGGACGGGCAGTGACAGGTGGACCAGGTGTAGTCCTGATGTGATGGACAGTTGTGTGCTTAGGCTGTACAGGTTTACCTGCTGGTCTGGTGATGTCAGGGTACAGCTTCAAAGCGTCATGGTACTTCGTGTCACCTGATACAGCTTTGACGGACGATATAGCTTCCGTCGACTTGGAGTGTGGGACCTGGATGGAGAGAGTGGTGAGACCATCAATGAGTCGATGATGTCGGCAGTCCACTAAAAGGTTGTAGAAGCTCAGGAAGTCTACGCCTACTATGGGTTTGGTAACGTCGGCAATGACAAAATCCCAGGAGTACGCGCGTCGAAGTCCTAAGTTCAGTTCCAGGTGTATGGTTCCGTAGGTAGCTATGGTAGACCCATTTGCAGCACACAATACGTACTGTGTCCTTTTTCGGCGTTCTCTGACGGCGGACCTAGGATATACGCACAGGTCTGATCCTGTATCGATCAGAAACTGCACCTTTGAGTCAAGGTCGGTCACGAAGAGACGGCCAGATGATCGTGGACAGTCGTTTACCGCCATTAGCGACTGCCGTTGGTGTTTTCCTTCTTGTAGGAACAGGGATCTTCGCATTTCTTCGCGTTACTGCCAAAATTGTTGTGGTACCAACAATGGTCCTGATTTCCCTTGCCTGAGCGGGAGCGGGAACGAGAGTAACTGCGGTACCTTCCACGTTGGCTGCTGCGGGAGCGACTGTGCTGTCTGGAATGCTTGCCTGCCATCAATGATGCTACTTGCCTGGTCAGTTCCGCTACTTGCCTTTCAAGTGCACTGCTACCTTGTGTCATCATTGCGCTTTGTGACGTCATCCGGCTGCTGGCAGCTGCAACTTGAAGTGTCGGAGCCAATGGTGTCACGACCTCGTGCACCCTGTCCGCTAAAGTTGCAAGCGCGTCCACCGGAATATCCTCCTGACAAGCAAGTACGGTTTGTATGTTAGTGGGTAGTCTACTAATCCACATAGGGCGCACGAAATCGTTAGGATCGCTCGTGGTGCCTGCTAGCGATTGCATATGACGCAATAATTGCGAAGGTTTCCTATCGCCAAGCTCCTCATGCATCAGTAGCTGCTTTAGCCTCTGGTCACGTGATTGCGATAAGCGATTAATAAGCGTACTTTTAAGCTTTTGATATTTATCGGTAGCTGGCGGTGACACAATAATATCTTTTACCTCCGCTGCAATACTGTAGTCTAAGTGAGAAACTACGTGGTGGAATTTGGTAGCATCGGCAGTAATATTAGAAACGTGGAACTGACCTTCAATTTGGGCAAACCATAAAGCAGCATCCTCCGGCCAAAATGGGGGTATCTTCACTCCAAGTCGAAATACCGTTCTCGCCTCGTCATCTGTTGCGTCAGCCGGCGTGCGTGGTTGCGATCCGGTTGGTTGTTCATTATCCAGCGGCATCTTCGATGTTCTTATTCGGGGTCACCAGTTTAGCAATTATAACACTGTTTGTACTAGTTCTTGATCCTACTTGCTAATTTACTTGAACAGAAGGTTTGAAGAAAACACGTAGACAAAGGAATGATGTAAATTATAATAAGGAATGAAATTTGACGTTACAGAAGGATAGATTTGAAACGGAAACGATACAATATAAAAACTGTTAATTCGCGTAACTATATCGCGCGGCAGCGTTAGGCTGTGGAGGCGCAAAGTGTGCGCTGAGACGGTCTGGGTCGCTCCGCTGGCCGGCTCTCGCTGTCTGGGCTCGCGCCCGGCTGGACCGGTTCGCAACGGGCGGCGCAAACTGCAGCGTTGTGCGCGCGCCCCGCGCATGAATATATTAGTTTGGTATGCGCCCATATACACCAATGTTCCCATTTATCCCCTAAACGGCTACACCTATTTAGATGCGGTTTTCGGAAATGGGTGTGTGGTTCATCAGGGCCATCAGGAGTGGTTCTTATTTGTATGGGTAAACGACAGTAGAGATGTCATAAAGCTCTTTCGAAAAGTTACGCATTTACTTCTTTAACGTACTTTCATAGTTATGCCTACACAATACTATCATTACATTTTATGTGTGAGATATGCAAGTGAAGGAGAGTCGAATCGGACTAGAATACCTACCACAGTTAGGAGTGAGGTAATTTGTAGTTCCACCTCAGGGGGTTCGGTATATTCACACAGCACACAACACGATTCACTTAGTAACATTAAATAATACCTATTACGTTAAATTATAATCAATTATAATTAAAAGATCAATGATTACGTCCACGTAGTACCCTATTGACACATTGACACTATTTACCTCAAATTTTTCTGTCTTCTCTAGTCGGCCAGACGTTTCGATCTGTAAGGCCTGAATCACACTGACGCGGCCTGCGGTGGAGGTTGATAGCACGTAATTCGGAGGACTCTAGAATCTCAGGTTGAACGCACTAGAGCCCTCCTCGCGCTTTGCCCCTGCGGGCTCGTTCTGGACATCTTCGCCGCCTTCTCTGGGGTACATTACATGGCCGCGTGCTGTGGCCCCCGCCACAAAAATCACTGGCGACCCCGTTGACCCCCTTAAGTCGGCTGTGAAAAACCTAAGTGTGGTAAGGCTGGAATCACACTGACGCAGCCTGCGGTGGCGGACAATAGTTAACTTGACTGTTAAAGTCAAATTTACTATTGACCGCCACCGCAGGCCGCGCCAGTCTGTGAGAGGCTTAAAAGAAAAACCGTAATTCTTGTCCATACTCTACATATACCCAAAGATTATTAAGAAA
The DNA here is from genome assembly GCA_963854355.1 of Epinotia brunnichana. Classification (NCBI taxonomy): domain Eukaryota; kingdom Metazoa; phylum Arthropoda; class Insecta; order Lepidoptera; family Tortricidae; genus Epinotia; species Epinotia brunnichana. The sequence goes on along the minus strand of OY977936.1, from coordinate 17,757,208 downwards.
AGGAATAATAGGTATTTCTTTGGAAACGTCGTAGTAGATCAGAAAACATTGAGATGGCGCTACTAGGCTCTCAATGAAAAAAGTAGCGTAGAATTCGTCAAAATGTTGCATTTTAGTGTCCTAAATCATCAGTCATCACATTAACCAATTTTAAGGCATAACATACACCATTGTCACAACATAGCACGAAAATAGCAAAATAATACAAAGCAATTTTAAATCGGTGACTAGATCCATTAATCTAAAGATATAATAAGGAGCCTAAAATATTTGAAATGTTAGTTTGTAAGTTTGTGTAAGTAAGGGGTAATCTACGAAAGTACTCATCCAATTTCAAAATATATTTCATCAATATAAAAAGAGGAGCTTCATGATATATAATAGTATCCCTCGGCTCCGTCTCCATTCTTCATAATAGCCAGCTACCAGCTAGATAAACATTCAAACAACCTACAGCGGAAGGCCACGGACGTCAGCTTCAAAAGTAACGCTAAATCAGCTTATGTTTCTCGCTTGTCTCCCGGCCCGACCCGTGTGTCCACACGTCACTGCAATCGTATTGCACTTACTGCGTTTTTTAATATCCGCAAAAACTGGCCAGCAGCGTCCCCGCCTGTCGCAAAACAATATATTCCGACTTCTTAGCTACGGTTTTGTGATATCTTCTTTTTATTACTTTTTGTGTCACAAACTTTACCTATCTGAAAAAGATCGCGTGGGTTGCACATTTTTGAGTTGTCCTAAGATAAAACTTGCAACTTAAAATTGCGTAACTCATGTGATCTTTTTTTTGTTATGAATTTTTTGCTACTTAACTTGTAAAAAGACGTAAAAATACACTATGGTATTTAAAAACTGAAACTGACCATACGAAATTAGGTGTCTGCCTGAAAATGGCATGATTTTAGAATATGAAATGTAAACGCACATTACGTTTCTTTATACACTTAATTTAAGGTTAACAATGACTAATTTTTTTCTGAAAACTCACCCCAAAACTCCCAATAACCCGAGACTGGCCCATCAGGGGGCACTATCACCTACTTAGGGGTGGTAATGAAATAAAAAATAAACCCCCTCCCCCTACCTGGGAACGCGGGGCGCATAGTAACAACCCCATTAGGGCCTCCCAGCATATGGGAAGCCTTCTACGCTAAGTTCGAGGCGAGTTTTAAAGTGGTTACTGCTACCGGGGTAAGCTAATTTCGTCTTCTGGGGCTCAATTCCGCGTGTCTTAACGACAGGTTGAAAAATAGCGATCACAAGGCCAGCTTTGTGAAAAGTGGACATGTGAACTAAGTTTCACATTAACAAGTGAGACAAATTAATATCGCGAATGTAGTTTGTCAAAATTCAAGCTTTGCATCTATATTAAATCTTACTAAAACCAGGCTAAAATTTTACTTCACTAGATCACCGACTACTACCGTAAAAGGGCGAATCTCCTAGCGTTTGAACCGCTCGGATCTAACGTCATTGTCGGCTCAAGATTATTTCAGCAGAAGTAAAACATACCGCGGAAACTTTAATCCGCGGAAACTTTAATCAAAAAAATACTCAGGACCGGTATTGACTTCCGTCTTGCTGCCGACGACAAGAAAAAAAAACGCGTTAAAAACGCTGAATATTGGCCCAAAACTTCCCAACGAATAGTTAGGTAAATCACCTTTTATAGGTATGGTCCAAATGAACTCGGTTTTACACGATTGTGTGTAGCTATTATTGTGGATAGATAAACTCTATGAGAGGCAATCTATAACTACAATGCCTATGGCAAATAAAAACTAAGAAAATAACTAAAACATGTGCTCAGTTTTGGCAGAAATTAGTTAGTCTACTTTGGACCATAGTTGTTCTTCTGGACCAAGTATAGTTTTACGGTATTAGATTCATGTAGAAACATGGAAAGCCTCCAAGCATAGTCCACGTTCGTTTTAGGGTGAACGCCACCGTTTCCCCTGAAGCGGATGCGTGTCACGTCCGCCCGAGTGTACGAGTAGCTGTAGCTATACGCATGTTGTCGCACCAACTAATGTGTGCACTGTTTTCATAGACATGTGAAAATCATGTTGATTTCAAGCACAACATACGTTCCGATTTATGACCGTCCTACATGACAATTTGCCCGCGCGGCTCTGCGAGAGAACTTAGGCGCTTAACGCGTTATAAAATATAGCTTGTAAATGTATACTTAGACATTTATATTTGAGGATAGCCTCAAGGCCCACCCACCTTACTACCTAAGTAGGTATACAATTTTTGTTACTGGCATTTTTTTCAGTGCCGAAATCGGTAGAATTGAATTATGAAGCCGTCGGCATCGGTGTTAGTTTGTCACAGACATTACTCAATCGAACAGGTTTAATCCGTTTAATGCACTATGTAGTTGTAGGTAGTCAATAGTATGTAGTAAATAAAATCAGTGGATCCACCTATAGAACACGTTACTCATTAAGTCATAGGGAAAATCATCATTTTAGTTACCTACCTTTCCTTTCAATATTCTTTACTTCCCAACCTCGATTTTCAGAAGTCGGCTATATTAAGAAGCTAACCCCTCCACTGCGCGCGGCACGTCGCGCCCACGTCCCGCCGACGTGACCGGAATCGCTCCCGTCCCGCGCCATGATTAGTAATGGGAAAGTTTCGCATTAGGAATAGGAAGTTCAAGTTTGCCGTTAATAGCGGACATGTTTAGGCTTACTATAACGTCATAGAAATATATACTTACAGTGGTCAAAACTCTGACCAACTAGGTATGCGTCCTGTTGGTATTCAAATGATCTTACCAGTGCGTTGTATTTTTTATCATGTACCATAAATAGGATTTACCCTCGTTTGACATACAGAATTAGGACTAGGCAGGATGGGCCGCCATAATAAGTACTTACCACAAAGTTTTTGGGAACTACAATTGCAATTCAGCATAGCAAATATTCTCACCATCGTCGGTCTCTTACTAGTGTTTGAAACATAATTCTGTAAAATGTCGGTCAGATCAGACGGTCGTTCCGCAATTAGTTCTGTAATAGCGAACAAAAGCGTGTAGTCAAGTGTACGCCTATAAAGCGGGCGCGGCACGCTCCCGCATCGATCCGGAGACGTGACGAGCCGCGGACACGTCTCCTCGTTGGTGCTGTCACGTGACGGCGCATTTCAATAGTTAATACTGTATGCCACAAACTTGTTTCCACTCTTGTATGACAAGTCGTTTCGACGGTCTAGGTCGAATTACAACTCTAGTCACTCTAAATAATCTGTACAGTAAGTAATGAAAACTAGTGCTGCATGTGCGTCACCAGGGGTTATGTGAGTTTTAGTATAACCTCAAACTTTTTTTCGAAATATAAAAGGTATCTGTTCCATGATTATTCAAAACTCAAAAAACAAAGAAAACTTCTTTTCCCAGATATAAGACCTAGCAATATCTATTTTTCGCCCCCGTAAACCCCTATACTACCTAATATATTGCAAATTTGATCAAAATCGTTAAAACCGTTTTCGAGAACGAGATTAAAAATTGAATATATTACTTATACAAATATTGCTCGATAATATAGTATACAAGTTCTTAAATAAACTAGAGTTTGAGAAAAATAAAAAGAATTCTTGTTAATAGTGACTCTATTTTTCTCTGTCAAAAATCAACAAAGAAAATCATCTGCGACGACCGGATCAAAAAGTATATAAACCACTAACGCCATAAACAAATAATTAAACGACATTTAATGTTGAATCTTGCGTTTTAAACTCGAACAATTTCTAATAACTCCGTATTATAGGGTTGCCCCCGCTGAAGGCGTGCAAGTATTTTTATGGGCAAGCTTGAATGCCGACGCGACGCCCCTGACAATATAATGATTTAAGGCCTCATTTGACGGTTTGCACTATTATTTATGGGTTTATATGCAAAGAACAAAGATAATTATTGTAAACGTATTCAAAGCTGCAAAACGCCTTACTTTTTTTTACTTGAAAACTTTGCCTGTTGCAATAAATATTGCCATTTAAAACATTCACATTCCATTGCCACGGGTTTCCCGCTAAGCAGCGGGTTCATGGCAGTGAAAGTGTTAATTCATCAACATCATCATCATACTCTGAAAGTAACGATTTGTGTATCGAAGTAGAGTTGAAAGTTATTTTAGCTGAATAAAAAAAATAAGTGTATGAGCATTCTTATAAACACACTTCTATAAAATTGTATCGATTTCACCATCATCGTCCTAGCGTTATTCCCGGTTGTGCCCTACAGGAGCCCGGGGTCCGCTTTGGCACCTAATCCCAAAATTTGGCATAGGCACTATTTTTACGAAAGTGACTGCCACACGACCTTCCAACCCGAAGGAAAACTTGACCAGTTTCCTCATGAGGTTTTCCGTCACCGAGAACCCACTCTTAAATAACTATTAGATGATTTTTCGTACATAAGTTTTAGAAAAAAACCCAATGGTACGAGCCGGGTTTCGACCCCACGACCTCCAGATTGAAAGTCGCGTCTTCCCGCTCGGCTACATTGTTCAATTAAATTGTATTGATTTACTTGTAAGCATTCGTTTTTTAATATAACCGCTTCAGAACCGCGCAGAAAGTCAGTCAACAGTTCCCGGCTGAAAAGGTCCAGACGCTAACGCTTTAATTAGGTATGGGTTTGACGATGACTCACGCTAGAACGGGCCGTGTCCCTACCGAGCCATTTTCTAAGAAAAACGACGGCGTTTTTGCGCGGCCGAGCCACGGCCGAGGCTCAGAAGCAGTGTTGCTACCACAGATAATGTAGTTGCTAGCAGTTTTTACTGTATGTGAACCCCGAAAAGGGCTATCTAGTCCATCTCTCATCATTATAATTTACTTTAAAAACAAAGTTTAAACCGACTTCAATTCAGTACTTCGCCAAGCCACATGGTACATGAAAATTTCCACATTTCCTTACCATTTACCACATGAACTGCTTTCCGAGAGCAAATGCGTTGATTATTACAGAAAAAACCCAAGTCGCTTTATGTGGGCTGATAATATTTGAGGAGTTCCGTCGATTCTTCAAGGATCTCAGAATTAACACTTCATTAGTTGCTACTTCAACGGAATCATGTCAGAATCTTTGACGTACTTTACATCTTTGAGGTGTTCCATAAGTCATCTGTGGTCTTCATCATCAGTTCCACTTCACCAAAATTACGATTTCCGAGAGTAAATACACGAGTTATAATAGAAAATGCCGAAATCATTACACCCATGCCTATACAATTTGAGGGTTGCCCTCAATTTCCCTGGGATTCCATCATCAGATCCTAAATTGGTGACAATAGGACCACCTCGGGATCATACTCTTTCGAATAAAAAAATAATTTTGGAAATCAGTCCACAATTGACAGAGAAATAGGCGAACATACATAAAAAAATATATATATACATACAGTGCAATTTATAACCTCCTCCTTTTTTGAAGTCGGTTAAAAAATACTTACTTACCTTTACCTACTTACTAATTAATACCTTTAATCATTACTTTATCACTTAAATCGATTTTGTAAACCGACGAGCCTGTCATCGCAAGTTTTTTATTACCCAGGCGTTCATATAGGTCGCTGTAGAAGCGGCTCGGTGTCGGCACGGCCGTGGCTCGGCCGGGTTTGGGTTTGGCTCGGCCGCGCAAAAATGCCGTCGTTTTTCTTAGAAAACGGCCCGGGCTGGGCACGGCTCGTTCTAGCGTGGCTCATCCTTAACACGCCACCCGAAAGTAGACACTTTAGGCTAGCTCCATAAAAATTTGGCCAAGATCTGAAGAAGGGGATAACCAGGCAACTCATTCATAAAAAAATGTCTTGGTCAATAGTTAACAGCTTATGTGCACGTAAGTTATTTGCCGATTAGGTACAGTCGCCATCACATACATAGGTACACTATAGGTGTTCAAAAATATCGGCACATGCACCTTAATGCCTTGAAAATAGAGGTGTGTTCCGATGTTTGTGACGTGCTTGTTTGCTCCGATGTATGTGATGGCGACTGTACCTATGAGCCCAACCAAAAAATTGGCTTATACATATATAGCCCTTAACTCTGGCTATAAAGGAAAAAAATAACGAACGTAAATGTGTGTATATATGGTCCATGTATATAAGTCGGATTCGGGCTGGAAAGCGAATTATTTTCTTTCTGACATAGATAACAACTCTACAAGCCGAAGTATCTACTTATGAAAAACGAAATTTATTTTTCATAAATTCAATGTAAAAGTTTATACGCATACGAGTAACCTTATCTTACATCCAACAAAACGCAAATCCAAAGACAATTTAATTTAAGTTGTAAGTATTCAAACAAGGTGAACTTAACGTAGTATTAGGTTTTAATAAATTAAAAATTATATTTTGGAAGAGCGGGTCCTCCTGACACAGGTATGTGCTTATATAAAAGGAGGCCCTAACCTTACGTGTTATAAACCTGTAAAGTTAAACCTAATAAACATTTTTTTTTTTTTCTTCATGGCCTTCTTTTTTGATGAATAGAAAATTATGTGTTGATGTAAATTTATTCCTTCATTAATAAATGTACGTTGATGTAAAATTATTCCTTCATTTATAAACAGGTTCCTAAACGTGAACCAAACTTAACGAAAATTGCTACAAGGAACTCGCGAAAAACTGATCCCAAAGTCAAACATAAGTATAAATTAACCACAACGTTGCATCCTAACAACTACTTACTCGTAAAAGCAGCGTATAAAATGACTACAGTAGGTACCTAAATGAAATTAAACGCGACATAAACAAATTCGTTCCGAATTAATGTAAATGTCGTGTAGTAATTAAAAGCGCGCGAATTTTTCTCAATTTCACCGGATCCAATAAAGAAATGCAAATGAGAGGGCGAGAATTATTGCCGAGCGCTAGGGACGCACCGCAAGCCGCACGGAGGAAGTTACGGTTGTCGATATCGCGAAAAAAAACTATATAATTATTGAACCTGCTCAAAACAATTCACGAGAACTGGTTGAGAAATGTGACCTGTAGAGGAGAACAGCCGGACAGACGGTGGGCATACGAAAGATTTTTTGCCCAAGCTGAAACGGAGGACTTCGTTCGTTTCGCTCGCTCGTCCAATTACTAATTACGCCAGTATTTCAGACCGGAGTGGGTTTAGCAATGCAATGGCGAGTGAATCGGTAACTTACAGTACTTACAGTAAATATTACGAGTATGTACTTAATGTATTAGAAGTGTAATCACTTGCTGGTTTATATTCATTAGTTATTTAGTATTTATGATAAACGTGTAACGATTCAGGAGATGAGAATCTATTAATGATGAAAATCACCCACAGAACGACACAGCTTTTGTAATTTTAACAAAAAGTACCTCGTTGACATTGAATACCTACCTAGTCCAAGTCCAACCAACTCTGGTCAGAAAAGAAAAAAAATTAAGAATTCGTCTGTCCCGACCCCGACTGGGACACTAGTCGACATTTCCAAAGGGCTGATTATCCAAGATACCTACATCTTTTTAAACAACTGGTTTTTTTTTTACTGCCTATCGATATCGACAGTAACCTCTCCCTCCAATCGTCGATTGTAAAAAAGTTTTTATTGCTAATTCCCGACTGGCCATTTCCCGCACTTCTTGCCTTTACAGCCATTGTCAATCTGTCTGTAAATGAACTTGCTTGTTTTATCTGTGCACTTTACTTTCTCTGTGGTTACTTTTTGATTACAAATTGGGGTAGGTACCGGGAACTCCGGTGTTCGGAATGGGTGTTTTATATGAGATTACTTTTAATGTTAGGTATTAAACAAGTTAAGACTTTCTTTTGATAATAATTTCAGAACAAGAAAATTAGGTTAACGAACCTGTGAAATAAATACTTAATAAAAATAATAATATAAATCAGCCTATATACGTCCCACTACTGGGCACAACCCACTTCACATACACCTTTGAATTTCTTGGCAGATGTATGCGGGTTTCCTCACGATGCTTTTCCTTCAACGAAAAGCTAACGGTAAATATCAAATTATATTCCGTACAACAGTTCCGAAAAACTCATTGGTACGAGCCGGGATTCGAACCCACGACCGCCGTTTGTCAGCCGCATACTTGAACCACTAGCCAGGAGTCGGCAAACCGCGGCTATTTGAAGGTTCATTGTCATTTGCGGCTCTTCGAGGACCCCTCATAAAGATAGGTTCAAGGAAATGTGAGATCGAAAATGGCTCTTTACGGTTCTTAAAATATATATTTTTACTAAAATGTTGGCTCTTTGGTTAGAAATTTTGCCGACCCCTGCACTATGGGCCACCGTATACAGCTTACCTCAAATTGTAACCTAAAATAGCTTTTATCACTATGAACCGATATTGTAAGAAAATTGTAAGTTAGCCCTAACTACCAAAGCGTAATTAATTTTTGAAAATTTATCGAGCAGCAATGTAATGCTTACACTCATTTGACGCATGGAAGAAGCGGGTTACTTGTGACAGTTGTGACGTCACATCAGTAAGACATTGCGTGCTGAATAATTTTATAACGAAAAAAAAGTTGGTAGTTAAAAAAAATCTTGCAATATCAGTTCATAGCCCTAACACCTACCTCTGGATACAATTTGAGGTAGGTAATATTAAAAATACACGCTGTATGAAATAAATATTGTAGGTTAATTTATGTAGGTAGCATGTATTAGCTGTAAGTACATAGAATGGTAGTTACTTAAAGGTAAACCAAAGAACCTACTTACCTGGTCTATTTGAATTAGAACTCCAAATCTTTGAAAGGATGAATTAATTCATCCTGATGCCTGACTGACGCGGCCTGCGACAGTGAGCGGTCAATAGTAAATTTGAGAACAACTGCCAAGTACTATCGACCGCCACCGCAGGCTGCGTCAGTGTGATTCAGGCCTTAGTCTAACGAATTTTCTTAGATGAAATGAAAGGGTTTAATTATCGGTAGACATCTAGAATGTACCTATTCATCAAAATCTTTTAATGCGAACAGTAAGGCATGGTCTATGTTAAACCAATTTACCCATACATCTTTAGTGTAATCCAAAGCAATGGCTATTAGCCAACCATCCATTTACTTACCAATCGCAATATGGCCGATAGATCAGCCACAGCTTGCCATAGATCCGTGTAATAGCGCCATGCTTCGTCTGGCAACATTACCCTGAATGTTTAATGCCAACATCGCGGCAGAAAAATGGCGAGCCTGCTAAAAATCTACCGCCGAAATGGCGAGAATTGTTGTTGGGCTTTAAATAAAGGATATCGAGGGCTTCAAGCTAAAGGGGCGTATACCTACTCAAAAAGGCATCGTGTTCGTAAGAATACATGAGCTACATTTTTTTCATGGTTTTTAATGTAATAAACTTAACAAAATAAGTGAATAAAATATGTATTGGTGTATGATTGAAAGTCGCATATTATTGTCAGTTCAAAAGTTGTTTTGAACGTAAAATCAAGCATAACACAATAGGAATCTTACTTAATACGCAGCAGGAAGGCATCACTAATGCAGCGGTTGTATGGCAGCGGTAACAGTATCCTGAGGACGTTGGCTGCGAGGCTGGATGCTCCATTACCTAGGCACTGGAACACTCTACATTGTGCAGGAACCTATGCCAGGGGATGGAGCATCCAACTCTATTTAGGATTAAATTAATTTGTACAAATAACCTTCGTTGATAAGTTATGATTGTATACCTACTTACAACTTATGGATATTAATGTCCGAAATAAAGAATTGAATTGAATAACAAGATTAATATTAGGTCCCCGACAAAAGTTATTCAGGTTTTTGGCTCTCCTGAAAAGTAAGCGTTTTGCTTTACCTGTGCCCCTTTAGCTTGAAGCACTCGATATGTATGCAACGTACCTGGGGCTTCATTCCGAAAAAGGTGTATTGAGATTAGAATCGTCTAGCTAGGGTGTTAGAGCGAGAACATATCAGCGCTACCAAAGTACCAAGGTAAATAATATCGTAAAATCGTTACCAGTGGTAGAGTCACCGGCACAAGGTACAAATACTCTATTTAGCAGTTAGGACGTGTCAGATAATGATGCTGGCACACATAAATTAAATAGTAAGCTGATGGAACCAGGTGATAAACGTTTTAAATAATCAGAATCGATTGATATACACACATTCTCGGGCATATATCGGGTCCGATCAACGATAAATCGAAACGGAAAAGCCACCGCAAGAACTGAAAATAAAACGGTAACATTTTTCAAACTGACAAAATGTATGGTTCACCAATTGAATTTCACACTTGATTTAAGCGGCCGCGCCGCTCGGAAAACTCTTCCGGTTTTCAAATTCCGAACGCATCTGTCAAATAATAGCGGGTGGAATTCATAACGCTTCCCGACCACTCGCTTGAAATGAACCAGTTTAAATCTGTTCTTCCATTACACGTGGCTGTAATGGATGTCGGGGTCATGAAAATTCTGGATGAACCGAAACAACTTATGAATCGCAGAGCAGTAAAGCGCGGACCGCGGCGCTGCCCGCCGGCAGGGGTCGCCGTGTGTCAAACGGGAAATAGTTATTTATGGCCACTCACAAATTGCATTCGTGGCCGATTGATATATCGGCATGTTTTATATGTAAATCTGGCCCTAAGACGTATGGCTTGGCCCAGAAATGGATAAGGAATGATTTATATGAAGTGATTCCCATTTATTACCATTTTCTTTCGTATTATTACATATGTAATAGTTATCTGCGTCTACTAATATTCTGAAGCAGGGGTAGTCCCACGCAGGATGGAACCAACATATTGGAAACAAGCTTTCGTACCTATGGTCATTGGTAAGGATATTTATTTTGCATATCTTGGAAATAGGGGTAAGTGAATTAAAATATGCCAATGTTCCCTACATTCGGATTAACGTGATACAATTCTTAGCCCGCGCGAACCCCGCCTCGGCAGCCAGCATCCAAACGCAAACATTTATTATGGCGTTGTTTAGAAGTGTTCATGCACAGACAGTGGCGTAACTATACACCGTGTATTTTTTGATTTCCGTTAATTTCGACACGATGTTCGGTTCATTAACAGAAGCTACCTGGTATGTTGCTTTTTGTTAAATTCGAAAAAAAAAAATTTTAATTTTTCATACAAACTAAATCAATATTACAGTGTGGGAGGGCTCTAACACTTAATCTCAATTAACACAAAGTTAATTTTCACCTACGACTGCACTTGTCAACACATGGCTCAGTGGTAAATAGTTTGCTTATGGAGTGAGGGGTCCCAGGTTCAAATCCCAATAATTCCCTTTTTCGTTTAACGAAAATTAAAACGTAAATAAAATAAAGGACCCTTCACACTGATTCGGTCATTAAATTGATTTATTGAATATCTGAAAAATAGTAAGAGTTAAGACACTAGTTTCTTAGAGAAATTAGTTCCATTTAACCTGAGGATTCTTCCCTTAAAGTTAACGGAAATAAAAAAAAACACGGTGTATAGTAGGGCAAAATGCCACAGGCCACCATTCCTAGGGGCCCCACAGCTAGAGAGCCCGTGAGCACATGAGAAACCGTAACTATCATTGAAGAAGAGGCGCATCCGATGATTTCGGGATTTTGAGTTACGCCGCTGTGTTCAGCCGTGCGTGAGGGATTTCCATAGTCGCCTGTCCTTGTTCAGTTAACTTTATCTTATCACAGGTAGGTACACTGTCCATAGCACACTTAGCCGCTGGATTCTCAATACTTGCCAAATTTCAACAATTTTATCAACGTACCCATAATAAGAAGTTAAACATAACCAGGTGTAAAATCCACGAAACGCAGCGGTCTAGCTAGACTCAACAAAAAGCAAATAAACAAGGAACCATGATTACTCGTAAAGTCTACCTACACTTAAAATGGTCAATATCTCAACTCAAGATCTCAATCAGTTTTTACAACAGTCATGCAATATGTAACAGGTCCGAGAACCAGTATCATTCCTTGTTGAACTATAGTACCTGCTGTGCTAAGACGGCCATATTATTCAGAGTAAGTACGAGTATAGTGCTTTTCAAATTGCTTAGGTAGGTAGGTGTAGGTAATGTGACAAAGGTATGATGTGACTCCAGGCCCCGTAGCATGGATGGCGTTATCACACGATAAGTGTCACTTATCGCGTGACCATGCCATCCATGCTACGGGGCCTGTACATTTTATAACCTCTTTTATGATTTAAGTTTATGAATCATATTGGGATAATCATGTGTGTATCCAATCCATGCTACGGGGCCTGTACATTTTATAACCTCTTTTATGATTTAAGTTTATGAATCATATTGGGATAAGCATGTGTATCCAAGTAGCAAATGACATAAAACAAAACATTGAGTTATTGTAGATAGTACCTACCTAAATCAATGTCTGAAAAGCACTGAGAGGACACAAGTGCAAGTGCTTGCGATATTTTATATTCGAGATAAATCCAGATGCCTCATATCCTACATACTCCTCGAAGGTTTTTTACTACTTTGTGAGATGTCGAACTCGCGAGCCCGTCTATTTTTTTTTAAACTCTGTCGACAAACATATTTCGACAAAATTTTACGAGAATCGGTTGAGAAAATGCGACCTGTAGAGGATAACAGCCGGAAATCCGGACATACGAAAGAATTTTGGCCCAAACTGTAACGGAGAACTTCGTTCGCTTCGCTCGCGCGGTCAGTAATGAATATTTTTAGGTAGGTAGGTGTAGTAAGTAGGTTTTTGGATAGGTATTTTTAGATAGGTAGGTACCTAAGAATATGTTTTCTTGGACCACAAGGTTATTTAAAAACAATTAAATTAAATTATACGTTATTCAAGAGGTAATAGCACAACGTAGTGACAATAGCTTTCTGGTTAACTGAGACGCCAATAAGAGGGATTCCTACTCTATTAACGCTCCCGAAAAGGCTCGCACCCATTACAAGTAGTAGGTATGTACGTACCTAATTATGTTGTTCTAAGTATTGTATGTTAATATGGCACTAAAGGTGCACTTTAGTTGCTATCTAGATCTGAGTGCACCTTTGTAAGTTTTGTAACAATGTTTTGTTTTTAAATGCACATAAATTCGATCGGAGGACGACATTTAAACTTGTGAAGAGTGTGCGATGACCAACGGATGTACCAGACGAATGATGAAGTTACGATTTAATTTCACTTAGCATGACCATGTATCATGCATTGTGACAGTCCACTTTTGTGGGCTAATTAGACGCTGCCTACGAAGCCGGAGATAAGCATTTGACAACGAATGTTTTGTTCCCTATTAGTCATGGATGTTTTTGCTGTAAGTACACTAAGTACCTACCTATTTATAACTAGCTTTTGCCCGCGACTTCGTCCGCGTAGAACTCGTTTATATCGTAGCTCGATACAAACTTTCACCCTCCATTTCCCTTTTAGGGGTAGATTTCCGATATAAAAACTATCATATGTCCTTACCCGAGACTCAAACTATCTTTATCATTATTATCATTTATCATCATCATCATATCAGCCGAAAGACGTCCACTGCTGGACATAGGCCTCCCCCAAAGAGTTCCAAAGTGACCAATCCTGCGCCACCCGCATCCAGCGGATTCTTGCGACCTTTACCAGGTCATCAGTCTACCTTGTGCCTACCAACGCCGCGCCTACTAACTACCTCTATACAAAGTTTTATCTAAATGGGTTGTATAGTAGCTTCATACAAATATTCAACCCCCATTTCACCCCCTTAAGAGATCATTTCCGGGATAAAAACTATCCTATGTCCTTTTCCGGAACTCAAACTATCTGTTAACCAAATTTATTCTAAATGGGTCACTCACATCCAAATTTTCACCCCTTAGGGGAGGATTTTCGGAATAAAACTATCCTTTGTCCTTCCCCAGGACTCCCAACTATCGCTATACTAAATGTTCACCCCCATTTCACCCCCTTAGGGAATGATATCCGGAATAAAACTATCAGATGTCCTTTCCCAGGACTCAAATTATCTCTTAACCAGATTTCAACTAAATGAGTTCCATAAACTATGCATTATCCTTTTTCGGAACCAAATACATCCAAATTTTCACCCCCTATTTTATGCCCTTGGCGGATTTTTTTCGGGACAAAAGCTATTCGTTGTTCTTCTACGCGAGTAAAATATCTCTATAGGCACCAAATTTCATCCTAATCCAAATTTAAACCACCATTTCACTCCCTTAGAGGATGATTTCCGGAATTAAAACTACGCTTTGTCCTTGCCCAGGACTCAAACCATCTCTATACCAAATTCCATCGAAATGGTTTCCATCCAAATTTTCACCCCCCAATTCCCAGCACTCAAACTATCTTTTAACTGTTAACTTAAGTTTTATAAGTTTTTATTGTTACTAACATGATATGGACTAAGTCTGAAATAAATAATTTGCATTAAATTAAATTAACCAAATTTCATCTAAACGTCACATCACATCCAAATTTTCATCCCTTAAGGGGGTGATTTTTGGGATAAAACTATCCTATGTGCTTCCCCAGAACTCCAACTCGCTATACCGTAAATGGGTTCCATCCAAATTTTCATCCCCCATTTCACCCCCTTAGGAGATGATTTCTGGACTAAAAATTATTTTAGGTCCTTCCCCAGGACTCTTACCAAATTTCATCTAAATGGGTTCTATCCAAATTTCACCCCCTCAGGAGATGATTTTTCTGGATAAAAACTATGCATTGTCCTTCCCTGGGACTCCTTCTATCTCTTTACCAAATTTTAACTGAATGGGATTTATCCACATTTTCACCCCTATTTCATCCCCTTAGGGGATGATTTTCGGGATTCAAAGTATCCGTTGTCATTCTCCGGGACTCAAACTATCTCTATACCAAATTTGATCTAATCGGAGTCCATCCAAAATTTCACCCCCCACTACACCCCCTTATGGGCAGATTTCCGGGATAAAAACTATCCAATGTCCTTTCCCAGAACTTAAACTAACTCTAAACCAAATTTTATCAAAATGGGTTACATCCAAATGTTCACCCCCACGTTTTACCCCCTAAGGGGAAGATTTTCGGGATAAAACCTATCCTTTGACCTTCCCCGGGACTGGAACTATTTATATACCAAATTTCATCCAAATCGGTGCAGCGGTTTAAGTAGCTCCATACAAACTTCCACCCCCCATTTCATCCCCTTAGGGATTTATTTCCGGGATAAAAACTACCCTATGTCCTTCCCCAGGACTCAAACTATCTATATACCAAATTTCATCTAAATCGGTTAAGCCGTTTTCACGTACAACAGATAAACAGACAAACAGATAAACAGACAAACAGACAAAAATTCTAAAAACTGTTGGAACGTGTTCTGTTATCGATTTTAAGTATCCCTAGCCAATTTTTTTCGAATTACTTCCATGTACAGACTTTCGACCCTCTTCAGCTTTATTATATGTATAGATAAATAGATAGAAGATAATGAAACTCCCATTCAAATATCTCAAAAAATTATGAAGCTACATCCGTTTTAATGTCGCTTGTTAGAGTGAGAAAACGATGAGGGACTGTGACGTCAATATACTCGAGCGTCATAGTAAAAAACAATCGTTTCATATGAAGGTGCGTTTTGCGGAAAAGGGACAGAACATACCCCCTCTTAAAACTTTGGACTCTTATAACTTAATCATTACCTATATAACCTCTTGCTTTGTTTTTTTCTCCATTTGACTATATTTATTTTAAATTCTTTTTCGAGAAAATACATTATGATTATTTACCATATTTTCGATTCCTGAGCTATAACCACGAACTTCGGAATTCGAAAATATTCGGGTATCTCTATCTCTATCGCACTAACCATACTCGAGTGACAGGGATGCAAATATATGAACATTGAGTATCGGTTTTCGTGGTAGCGCCGCAGGTACTTTGGCTGAATGCGCCGAGCGCGTGCCATTGTCATTCAAAAAAAACTAATTCGTGTTAATTATATTGTTCAAATTTGTTGATTTAATTTATTGAAATTACGACATAAAACGACATTTGCGCATATAAGTTCTCATATCAGAATCGAATATTTTTTTATGGTTTATATTTTAACATTTGTCTCGTAAAGGTCTATCGTAGACGGGATTTAAATTATTAATAAGTGAAAGGCAAAGCAATTCCGCCATTTTGACGAAAATTTGACGGTTCTTATAGCTGACAGTTGGAGCAGCGTTTGATTTCAATAAAAATAAATGAAAAATTAAATGAAGTCGTATATTGTGCGAGACGCACCTATGACTGGCTCTGGGCTGGGTAGAATTGAAGGGAATCCTGCACCTTCGGCGTTGGTCGTTACGGCTTAGCAGGAACTTGGTCGGGTCGGGGTTCTGAATTGAAAGACTTGTTTACTTTTTCAAGTAATGTCACTTCGCTGCTACTGTAGGTACTGAATTTCATGGGGCCTGGCCGCCCAATTTATACTATCAAGTTACCTCGGCCGGACGCCCCTTCGCCCCGTATTTTTGGCGGGAAAGCGATTTGCGCGGGAAATATTGGCGCGAAATGACATGTTCATTTATTACACTTCAATCTTACTCTAATACATTATTTACAGTGCTTATACCTATTTCTATGCTATTTATAATACATTATTACACGAGATCCCGCTCGTTCGGCGTCAAAATGCATCTGAAACGCGGGGATTCCGTGTCGGCCCGTATATACGTACCTCGTCCCCCACCTGAGGTATAAATACCGGGGTTCCCCCCTCGCTCGCCCATCAGTCGTTGCCTGACTGGCGCGCGAGTAGGATCTCTAGGTTTCCTTTAGTCTGTCAACATTTCTTAGTGGAAACTTAGTGTTGTCCACTCTTTATTTAGGAAACCAGCGGTATATTACCCTTTTTTACTATGTAGGAATGAAATGTGAGGCCTATTATTCTTTATTTCAGGTGCCAATTATATAAGGCAATAGTAGCGCAATGCCTATGTTATAAGAGGTTATAAGCTAGATTACAAGTTAGGTCGCGACTGACAATTTTATGTTTATAACGGGTTTTATTCTATGCCGTCCTGCACATCTCTCCCGCCGACCATCGTTCGGGTGAACGTTGGATCTTCTTTTGCGTGCAGGTTCTCAGGCTCCGTCGGCAGGATCACCAGCTTCTTGGTCGGTCTTCTGAAGACTCCGCCCTTGGTGGTCACGTCCACTGCTCGCGTCACGCCGTCGGGGCCCGGGTATATAGCTGTAACCCGGCCTCGTGGCCATGTGTTGCGAGGCAGATTCCCGTCGGCCACTAGCACGATGTCGCCGACGTTGATAGGCCGCCCATGACCGTAGGGCTCCCGCCGGTACTGGAGTGAGGGCAGGTACTCCCGGAGCCAGCGGGCCCAGAAGTGCTCGGCCAGGCGTTGGCTCGTCCGCCAAGTCGCGCGGCCGATGAGTGCGGTGTCGTCGAATGTCCCGGGGTTGGGGGCCCGGGCTGAGCCACCGAGGAGGAAGTGGTTCGGCGTGATGGCTTCTGGCTCGTCAGGATCAACCGCCACGTGAGTGAGGGGGCGGCTGTTCACTGTATATTCGGCCTCGGCGAGCAGAGTAGTCAGGGTCTCCTCGCTGGGGCGGCGCTCGTTGAGCACGGCGTGTAGGGCTCTCTTGACGGCTCGTACCATCCTCTCCCATGCCCCGCCCATAAATGGGGCTCCCGCCGGTATGAAGCGCCAGCTGATACCGCGTTGCGCGGCGTCGGTTTCGAGGGCGTCGCCGTAGGCCACGCGGAGCTCTTTGTCGGCAGCGTGGAAGTTACTTCCGTTGTCGGTCCAGATCTCGGTCGGGCAGCCGCGGCGCGCGATCATGCGTCGGAGCGCCATGACCGCGGAGTCCCCGCCGAGACTTGGTATTACTTCCAGATGTACTGCGCGCACGGTGAGGCACGTGAAGAGTGCCACGTACCTCTTCTGAGTCCCTCTACCGACGGTTACTGTTATCGGGCCAAACAGATCGAGGCCCGTGTAGGTAAACGCTCGCTGGTGGTGGGCGAGCCGGCACCGCGGGTGGTCGCCGGTGGGCGGCACTGACGGCATTGCTTTCTTTATCCGGCACGGCAGGCATCGATGCACTATCATTTTCGTCACGGGTCGCAGGCGTAGAATACTATAATATTGTTTACACTCGTTTATAGTAGCCTCGGCGCCGTTGTGTTGCATTTGCCTGTGTATAAAGTCTATATATAGCTTCACTGCCGGATGATTTCCATCGAGCACGGGTGGCCGTTTTTGTAGTTCGGTGATGTCCACTGCTGCGTTGATACGCGTCTTGATAACAATAACGTCGTTCACTAGTTCGACCGCCATGTGTCGTAGGCGGCTATGTGAGCCCGGTGGCTTATTATTTCTGGGGTCACTGAAGTCGTCATAGAATGACTCCAGCTGACTGGCGCGTATCACTAAGCGTTCCGCTTCACGTAGGTATGTGGCATCGAGTATTTTATACTTTCTATTATTTTGTAGCCCTTTAGACGGCGGCTGCGGCGGGGCGGGCTTGCTTCGTTTATTCCAGTCTGGATCGGCCTGTTTGTTCCGCATAGTGCGCTTGTAATGTGCGCGCGCCTTGCGGGTTCGGCATAGGTCGATGAACTGTAATACTCTGCCTATAGTTCGCAGCAAGCGTTCCCACCTCGAGAATCGGGCCGGGTCTGGTAGCCAGGCGAGCGGGCCGGGTTTTCCCTTTACGACTGATATTGTGTGCACCTTTTCTTCACTTATTTCGGACTCGTGCGGTTGTGATGGCTCTGTGGGCCACGTCTCCGGGTCATCACGCAGGAAGGCTGGGCCCTGGAACCACCGATGATCAGTGTTGAACTCGAGCGGGACTGTGCGCGTGGCTTCGTCAGCGACGTTGAGCTTGGTAGGTACCCAGCGCCATTCTTTGACAGCCGTGTACTCCTCTATGGCGGCAATGCGGTGCGCGACAAAGGGCCGGTACGTGCGCGCCCCGGTCCTCAGCCACGCGAGTACTGTGCGGCTGTCGGTCCAGAATGTCTTCGTGTCTGGTTTGAAGTCGTGCTCTTCTATTACTGCGGCCGCCATTCGACTCCCCATCGCCGCGGCCTGCACCTCTAGGCGTGGGACTGATATCACCTTCAGGGGCGCGACCTTAGCCTTCGCAGCTATCAAGGACACGTGCACTCGCCCGTCGCCCGTAGTTATGCGCCAGTATAGCGCGCTTGTATATGCAGATTCGCTAGCATCGACGAAGATGTGCATCTCACGCTTGGTCGCGTCACCGTAGTAGGGGTAGGCGCGCGGAATCGCGAGGTCTCGCAATGCCCTTAGGTGCAGCGTCCACTCCGTCCATTGGCGCGCTAAGTCTGCATCCAGCTTGTCATCCCAGCCAGTTCCGCGCCGCCACACCTCTTGTAGGATTTTCTTTGCTATGATGGTTACCGGCGCCGCTAGCCCGAGAGGGTCGAAGATCGACATTGTTATTTTCAATATCTGCCTTTTGGTAGGCTCGATGTCGTCCAGGGCTCCGGGAGGTAGGCGGCTGAGGTCCAAGTTGAAGGCGAGTTCGTCGCTCGCGGGTTTCTATATTTGTCCCAGGATTCGTTCATTTTTCATTTCGCTCTTATTCAGTTCGACGGGCGCGGACGTGGCGTCCTCCGAAGTGAGGGCTCGGAGGACCCGCGTGGAGTTAGAGGTCCATTGGCGTAGTTCGTAATGAGCCTCTCTATGTATATCGTGTACATCACTTGACACTCGAATCGCGTCTTCTTCTGTTTTGAAGCTGTGTAGGTAGTCATCGACATAGTGATGTCTTATTATTGCTTTGACGGCCTCTGGATGCGTTTCTTCGTGTTTCTGGGCGTTGACGTTCTTCACATATATTGCTATTGACGGTGAACAGGTAGCGCCAAAAATGAGTGAAGTCATGCGATATTCTTGCGGCGCGTCGTCGCCCCGCCGGTCGCCCCGCCATAGATAGCGCAGGGCGTCTCTGTCTTCAGACTTGACTTTCACTTGCATGAACATTTCTTTAATATCCGCCCCCACGGCGACTGGGTGTTGCCGGAAGCGCATAAGGACGCCCGGCAGCGACTGTAGGAGGGCCGGGCCTGTCAGTAGGCGGTCATTGAGCGACACGCCCCTTGTAGGCGCGGCGGCGTCGTGGACGATTCGGACTTTCCCGGGCTTGCTAGGATTCAGCACCGGGAAATGGGGGAGGTAACACACTCTCGATGACTTGGTGGGCGGCGCAGGCTCGGCGTAGCCCTTCGAGACAAGGGCGTCCATTTCTTCACTATATTTGCTTTTAAGCTCTTTATTTTTGTCGAGTTTCTTTTCTATGGTATGAAGTCTTCTCAGTGTATTTTCGTAGTTGTCAGGCAAGCTGCTGTCGGGTTGTTTCCATAATAGCGGTGCTTCATAATGGCCGTCGGCTGTAGTCTTTATTGACTGGGCTAACATGATACGCGCCCGCTCTTCCGGGCTTGACTGGGGTAACTTCGGCTCGATAAGTAGGTTTTCGAGCGCGAAATATTCACTGAGTTGTAAATTCAAATCTTCATTTTTCTCGGCTTCTTCAATAGTGGTCAAGCGATGCGTCGCATGTACTTGTTTGCCTGTGATGCGTGTGTGTGCACCGTGTAGCACCCAGCCTAGCGGCGTTAGGGATGCCGCTGGCTGATGCCGCTGGCCGCGGCGCGTTTCATTACTGACGAGTAAATGCCAGTTATCTTGTCCGATTAATACTCTAGGTCTCGCTGACTCGTACCGCAGGCTATCTTCTATGTCGCATAAGTGTGCGCACTCGCGGAGATCCTCCTTCTTGACGGACTGTGGTGATAGGCTCAGATCGTCTATGGTATGCGCACCGACCCTATAAGGTTGGTCGGTGCCGCGGATGCTGAGCGTAACACGGCGTGATCTCGATGCGTCGATTTTTTCTTTCGTTATAGCTTCTATTTGTAGCGGCACTGTCGGGCCGTCCAGGCCTAAGTCGTTCGCGAGCCCTTCTTGTACAAGTGTTATCGTGGAGCCGTCGTCGAGGAGGGCGTAGGTCTCGACGGCTCCCGCCGGTCCAGAGACTGTGACCGGGATGATTTTCAGATAAGCTCTCGCTTCTCGGGAGGCACGTGTCGATGTGACGGCCTCGTTTCTTTCTTCAATTCTTTGATAATGTAGCAAGTTGTGGTGGAAGTATTCGCAGCCGTCTCGCTCGCACTTCGTGCGCTTGCATGAGTGCATCCTGTTCTTGTAGCGCAGGCATCGGAAACATAGCCGTTGATCTTTGGCTAGTTTCCACCGGTCTTCAACGGCTTTTTCGATAAACTTAGTGCATTTATCTATTGGGTGACCGGTGTTGTTGCAGGCGGCGCACTTAGGTGAAGGCTTGTCTGTGGTCGCGAAGGTTCGGTGTGTCCTTTTTGCAGGATGAGGATTTGCACCGTCGACGTTCTCGGGCTGCGCGTAGAGTGCGCAGTAGTCCGCCTCGCGTTGCAGGAAGGCTGATATCTTTATTAGCTCAGGCTCGTCGTTTTTCTGCGTATTCGCGTAGTCGAACCATCTGTAGCGTAGGGCGGGCGTAAATTTCTCCATCATTGCCCGTGTCGTCTCCGGGCTGTGTAGATAGTGAGCGCGGTCAAGAGCCTTGAGTGTGGCTATGACGTTGGCTACACGGCTGGCGAAGACACAGATGTCGAGCGGCCCGTCGTTAAGGCGCGGTAGGGCGCGTAAACGCTCGAGCTCGGCGAGGGCAATGGCGTCTGGGCGGCCGAAGCGGGCTTCTAGGCTTCTCATTACTTCGTCTGCGCGAGCGTTGTAAATGAGGAGGCTCTCGACGGCTTCTTTGGCCCTCCCTTTGAGGCATCTTCTTAATCTTGCTATATTATCCACTTCACTATAATTTGCGGTGGTTCCGTTGTAGGCGGCTTTAAATGATAGCCATTCTTGATGCGAGCCGCTGAATGGCGGCAACTCGGCGTGATAGCGTGATGACTCTCTCGGGCCGGCACGCGCGGCGATGGCGATGGCAGAGGCGAGCTCACTCAGGTTCACACTTTGTTGATTCTTCATTACTATTGCGCTATCTTCTTGCGCATTCGCTTGTGAATACATTAACGGCGGCGGATATGCGTCTGTTTCGCGTGGGCGCGGCGGCGTTGGCGCGAAAACGGGAGCGTGGGTTCCCCCGGCGGGGGGAGGGGCGGGGACGGCGGGGCGCACGGCAGCGGCGCCCTGTCCCGCGCCCTCGGCGGGGCTCCTCTCCCGAGCCTGCTCGGCGTACTGTGGGGTTGCAGGCTCGGGTTCTTCGATGTAAGGTGCATTGGAGATGGCGAGGACATGTCTCTGGCTGGTCTCGAGCCATTCATCTATGCGGCGTTCTTGTTGGACTGTAGATATTGTGCCGGTGTCATCGTCGCTGTCTTCGGCTTCTATGGCGGCTATGCGCGCTTGCGCGAGCTCCAATTTGATTCGGAGGGCTTCTTCTCGCGCTTGTGCGAGACGGCGGACGCGATGACTCGACGTTGTTTTCACCGATTTTGACGGCGGCCGTGCGGCAGGATGCTGGCTTGACTGTGGGGTTTCCTGCCGCAGTGTTGCTGCAGGGTGTAGGCTCTCCTGCAGCAGCGGGACTATGGGTGGCAGCGTTGACTGTGGGGTTTCATGAGGCAGTGTTTGTGACTGCGCGGCATCATGATGCTGCCCTATGGGTGACCTCGGCTGTGGGTCTGGACGAGGCGCCGGCGTCGCAGGAGTGCTCGTTCGTGAGGTCTCCTGCGAGGGCCTCGAAACTTCTTGAGTCGTAGCAGTTCCCGACGTGGACGTGGTTGCTTGTTCCAGCATGGCTTCTCTTATGTTCGCTGCGATAAGTTGACCGAGTGTGCGATTTCCTGCTTTCGATCTTGTAAGGGGCATCCTCTATGTAGAATCCGGTTTTCGATGGACCAGCATGTGCGAGACGCACCTATGACTGGCTCTGGGCTGGGTAGAATTGAAGGGAATCCTGCACCTTCGGCGTTGGTCGTTACGGCTTAGCAGGAACTTGGTCGGGTCGGGGTTCTGAATTGAAAGACTTGTTTACTTTTTCAAGTAATGTCACTTCGCTGCTACTGTAGGTACTGAATTTCATGGGGCCTGGCCGCCCAATTTATACTATCAAGTTACCTCGGCCGGACGCCCCTTCGCCCCGTATTTTTGGCGGGAAAGCGATTTGCGCGGGAAATATTGGCGCGAAATGACATGTTCATTTATTACACTTCAATCTTACTCTAATACATTATTTACAGTGCTTATACCTATTTCTATGCTATTTATAATACATTATTACACGAGATCCCGCTCGTTCGGCGTCAAAATGCATCTGAAACGCGGGGACTCGTACTCGTTGGATTCTTCCTCCGCGCCTCGAAGAGGCGCGGGGGGAGCCGTTTTAAGCATCAGCTTTTTTCGGCGGCAATTCTCCGGCCGTTAAGACGGCCGTGGTGTTGGGGTAGCGATTTCAGCGCTGTTTGCTGGGGCCAGGGTCCTTCGACGCCATGGCTTGTTTATAATTTTTCCATTTCTGGAGAGTTTTTGATGCTGCGCATCTGGGCTGGTACCAGGGTCTTCTTTTGCAGGAACGTCTGGTGGTGGTGCTGAGGAGGCGACGGCGGAGGCGGCGTCGTGGCCTCATCTCGGCGGCGATTCTACGACCGTAAGGACGGTCGTGGGTCAAATCATGAAGCCAGGATCTTCTTGTGCAGGTACATCTGGCTTGGGCTGAGGAGGCAAAGGCCTACGCTCAGGGCAAGTCTCCGGCCGGCGGCCGTGGGTCAAGTCCGGTTCCAGGGTCTTCTCTTTACAGGAACGTCTGGCTTCAGGGCTGGGGAGGCAACGTGGCCCTGGCTCAATTGTTGGTGGATGGTGGTGTCTGTGTTCCAGTCAAATCGACCTGGTGGTCGGTCGACTTTTGGCCTGATCGTCGGCCAGGACGCGTCGGCGCGTGCTCTGCGGCGGACGCGACCGCGCGCGCTCGGCGGCGGAGCGCGACTGAACGCCGTCGGGGGACTTCACACACTCTCCATTTTATGGAGTGTGGCGGTGGACATATCAGCACACTGAGTGCTTTTTGTCTGCTTTTTGTCGCGGTTCACTAACGAGTGAACCGGTAATCATTGCCATCTTGGCTTTTTAATTTCAATTTCAATTTGGACATGGCCTTCTTGGCTTTCGTCAGTCGGGCCTGTCTGCGGCATTTTGGGATGGCAGTATTTGCCTATCTGTGGCTTGGGTCAGCGGCACGAGCTCACGTGGTTGGGCTCGTCGCCGGCGGTCATCTGGGGGGCGCGCGTGTAATGGCGCGATTCCTCTTATTAGTGCGTGGCATGATGCGTCAGCGCGGGCGAACATGCGCTGCGCTAGGTGTCCGATGAACTCCTCCAAGTTCTGGTGTTTTAGGTCTCGTGCGATATTCCTATTCCGCACATAACGGGGGGCTTGGACAATAGTCCGCAGGCTGAGCGACTCCTGTGCCCTGAGCTTCTTCCTGTTGGTTTCTGCCGTCAGGGCGTACCACGCAGGAGCCGCATAAGTTAGGCGGGACCTAACATAGGCCTTGTATACCCCCATTTTTGTGCGGAGTGGGAGGTTGCTGGTGAACACCGGCCGGAGTTTGGAGCGCGCGCATTTCGCCCGTCTCACCACTTCGCCGGTGTGCTGCTTCATTGTGAGGCGTCTGTCTATAACGACCCCCAGGTATTTTGCCGTATACTGCCATTCAACCTCCTCGTTGAGGAGCTTCAGTGGCGGTGGAAGGTGTCTAGAGCCCGTCATCAGGGCCTGTGTCTTGTCGACGTTCACCGTCATCCTCCAGTTGGCCAGCCAGTCCGGTAAGACGTCAAGCTGGCGCTGGATCAGGGTAGCGGCGCGTGCAGGTGATATAGATGACGCGTAGAAGGCTGCGTCATCTGCAAATAGTCCCAGCTTGACGTCGCTGGCCACCGGTATGTCATCGGTGAAGCGGGCGTACAGGGCTGGCGACAGGCATGATCCTTGGGGAACGCCCGCGAGTATCGGGCGTTCGGTTGATGTGGCATCTTCCACCGCCACGTGGAACCGCCGCTCGAACAAGAAAGAGCGCAGGACTCTGACAATGCGTCGCGGTGCGGAGGAGGTCGACAGTTTGGCCAGCAGGCCTTCGTGCCAGACTCTGTCGAATGCCTTCTCCATGTCGAGGAAAACCGCGACAACATGCTCCTTCTTGTTCATCTTTTCCGCCATGTAGCTGAGTAGTCTGGTAAGCTGCAGCGTTGTGGAGTGCTCGGTGCGGAATCCGAACTGCTCTGGACGTGGCTCTATGTGAGGGAGGAGCTTGTTCAGGAGCAGTCTCTCGAATACCTTGGAGAGGGTACTGAGCAGCGTGATAGGCCTGTAGCTGCCCGGTCTCCTTTTATCCTTTCCAGGCTTGGGTATCAGAATGACCCGGCCAAGTTTCCAGGTCGTCGGGAAATGACCCGAGCGCATGATCCCATTGAACAGGCGCGTCACGGCCGCTATAGTGTGCTGCGGTAGGTGACGCAATGCCTCGTTTGGGATCATGTCGGCGCCCGGGGCCTTCTTTGGGTTTACTCTGCTGGTTGCTCTTTGAACTTGGCCGGGTGAGAAGAAGACCGGGTCCTCCTCTGCTGTCGGCGCGCGCTCAAAGTACTTCTCCAGGGTCTCTTCCACCTCCCTCTGATGGTTGATGTTCAGGACTGGATTCGGCTGGAACTGGCTTTCTAATGAGTCTGCGAACAGTTCGGCTCTCTCCTCGGCCTTGTAGTGGAGCATTCCGCGATCATCTTGCAGTGGTCTTACTGCTTCGGTGGTTTGCCCAAGTTGTCTGCATAGTCGGTGGATTGACGGCACTTTACCGTCTATGCTGGCGATGTGGGCCTCCCATTGATCTGCGTTGAAGATCGCTAGCTCAGTCTTCGCCTGTATCACCAGGCGATTGAGCTCGGTCTTAATTGTGGGGCATCTTGTGTGTTGCCATCTCCTTCGCAGCTGGCGCTTTTTCAGGATTAGCGACTGTAAGGCAGCAGGGAGGGATCTGCACCTCTCTTCTGCTGCAATGGTGTGTGATGATTGTTCAAGCGCCAGCTGGATATCTTGAGTGATGGCTGTTGCTGCTGTCTCCACTTCCTCCGCAGTAGAGACTGGCCCGGGATGCGAGTTGCCGATCGAGGAGGCGAAAGCCTCCCA
Source organism: Epinotia brunnichana (assembly GCA_963854355.1). Lineage (NCBI taxonomy): Eukaryota > Metazoa > Arthropoda > Insecta > Lepidoptera > Tortricidae > Epinotia > Epinotia brunnichana. The sequence continues at coordinate 17,731,032 of OY977936.1, read as the reverse complement.
GTTGGTTTTCCTTGTCGGCCTCCTCTTTGGCGTCTTGCTGGGTGCTGTGTCTAGTACCATAAGCACTGGACGATGGTCAGATGGCAGGTCGAGCAGAACCTCTTGGTGTATTGCCGCTGTCATGTCTTTGTGGACCGCAAAGTCTATGATGTCGCTTGACGCATGCATATCGCTATAGTGCGTCGGCTCTTCGGGCCCGGCGACATCGAAATTGCGGTCCAGCAGTTCTCGATAGATGACTCTGCCCGCTGCATCTTCGCGGGAGGAATTCCACGCTAAGTGCTTTGCATTCCAGTCCCCGGCCAGGATGGTCGGTCCTGGGGACTGGAGTAGCGCCCTTATGTCAGCTCTTAGTGTTCCTTGTGGGTTGTGCGGCGGTCTGTATATTGCAAACAGCCTCAGGTCCCCTTGGTCTATTTTTATGTCGACTCCGAGTGCCGTGATAGAGTCGTAGGCAACGAAGTCTACGGGCTGATGGATGATGGTGCGGCGTACCATGACAGCCAGTCCTCGATACGAGCGTCCCTCTTGGTTTGCCTCGTTCTTCTGGTACACAAGGTAGCCGCTCATCTTGATGGCTTGTTTGGCCTGTGTTTCGCTGACCAGTAGTATGTCCACGTTCTGCGCACGGAGGAAGTGACGGAGCATGGCTATCTTTCCGGTCAGTGACTGGGCGTTCCAGTAGACTACCCTCAGCTTATTTTTGGCCCTGGCTGTTGAGGGTGATCTTCAGTGCTTCCTCTACTGCTTTGGGGCCCTGGAGCGCGGCGACAGTGAGGAGTTCTGATATGAGCTTCGCGATGGTGTTCTGGGAGCCGGGTCTCCCTTCTTTGGTTTCCGGAGTAGAAGTTGGGGCTTCGGCCTGGGCTGCCTTTGCCTTTCCCTTCTTCTTCTTTGCCTTCTTTTTGGCTGTCGGGGGCTTCGATGCGGCTGGTGCGCCCCGTTGGGTGGGGGCGTTGGCCGGTGCCATAAGTGAGGATGGCGCCGACTCGTCCACCGTGGGTCTGTGCACCGAAGCTCTCGTCTCAGGGCCGGGCTTGGAGGGGACTGTGTGAGCTACCGTCCCCGCTTTGGTGTTTCGCGCTTCTCGCCTGTACACCGGGCATTTTGTATCATTGGCCGTGTGGGGGTCTGCGCAGTTTGAGCAGGTTCCCGGCAGTTTTCTGTCTCTCGGGCATTCCTTGGCAGCGTGGGGGCCCGAGCATCGCACGCATTTTAGTGGGCGGTGACATCCTGCTGAGTGGTGCCGGAAGCCCTGGCACCTGTGGCATTGAGCGGGGCCCTTCTTACCCCGCCAGCTTTCGATCTTCACTCCCGGCACGAAGAGAAGCTCCCTGATCTTATATATACCGGTGTGATCCTTCGGGGGGCCCGTTAGCTGCACAAAGTATGTGCAGCCTCCTCTCCCCTCCCTCGCATTAATCTGCTTCACGTAGTCCACCTCGTGGCCTAGCGATGTGCAGGCTGCAGCTATTTCATCCGTGGCAGTGTCCGCTGGAAGGCCGCGGAGTGCCACTTTCATTTTCTTATCTGCATTCAACTGGTACGAGTGCCACTCCACGGCCTGGCCTGCCTTCTCCAGGGTGTCGAGTTGGCGCACTACTAACCGGTATTCTGCTTCCGAGCGCGGCGTGAACCGGAGGCCCTTGCCCAGCGCTTTACAGTTTGGGGCCTCTCCGAGTTCTGCTGCTATCTCTGCCACGACCTTGACCCAGTTTGGGAGCACTGGGGCCACGATCGTGGGGTAGCGGGGCTGCGTCGGTTGTTGTTGTGACGCTTGTGGTTTGGTTTTCTTTTGTTGCGTTGCCGCCTTCGGGCCCTGGAGTGGGGCGGGTTGGGCGGCGGTGGCAGCAAAGGTCTTGGTCCCGTTGGGCGGGGGAGGGGCGGCAGCTTGTGATGTTGTTGGCTGCTGGGCCTGATCTCTAACCTGCTGGGCGGGGGTGGGCGCGGTGATAGTCTCGCGCGGCTTGTTGGCGGGGGGCTCTGCGGCTGGGCGGGCGGGCTCGGCCGCGGCCGGCGCCTTCGTTGGCGCGGGCTCTTCCTGCACTACCTTAGTGTGTCTGTGCTGGTGCTGTTGGGCGGGCGGCGCTGCTGTTGGGCGGCTGGGTCCCGCGGTGGCCGGTGCCTGGATTTGGGTAGGCTTCTCGGCGACGTTTAGTGTGGTGTCGACACCCTGGGCGGCAGGTGGCTGCGCGGGGACATAGAATAGGTCCCGCGCTACGACCCTCTTCCCTTTAAAGTCGGGTAAGGTGGTCGCCCAGGGTATCGACGGCTTACTCACGGTTTGTTTCGGTTTTTCTTCTTTGCCGGTTCTCAGGTCCGGCGGCGTTGTGAGGAGGCAGGCCCTCTTCTTCGGCTCCTTCTCCTCGGTGGGCGGGCTCTCCAGTTGACGCTTCTCCGGCCGGAACACCGTCGGATGCTGCGCCAGGAAGTCGAGGAATGATTGGTCCCCGGGAAATAATTCCGTTTCTAGTCCCAGCTGGTGGGTCGAGATCCTGACAAACGCCTGGTTCCACTCCTTCATTCTCGCCGACGCCCTATTGTCGTTCACAATTTCGTTGACTAGAATTGTGTCCAATCCTAGGACAGAAATTGGGTTCTTGTAGGGCTCGGCGAGCGACAGGGGAGAGAACGGTCGCGCGTTTGGCGACGGCAGCTCTGGCATATCTAGCGCGACGTCCATATGCTGCTGTGTCGGTGTGATTGGGCGGGCGGCGGGGGCCTCGCCAGCGTTCTCCTCCGCGCTTTCGAATTCCCCGCTTCCTGCCATCGATTGGGCGTCGGTTGCAATGCCGAGCGCTAATAATAAGCGCGAATTCGACATGTTTCCTTCGCTGTCCTCCTGCGATTTTGTTGTCAAACGGCCGTCCGCGCCGATAGACAATTCGTCTGTTGACCTAGATACTAGGTCGCTTTTCTTCGTCCGTTTGCGACCGGTCGAGACCGATCTGCCCACACTCGCAATCGAAGCCGCCCGCTGCTCCTTGCTCGCTCGCTCTTTTGAGCGGCTTGTGGTGGGTAGATCGGAACGGAGTTTTCTCGGCCGACCCTCCCGTTGACTTTTTGGTTCATTTTCACTCATGACGCTCGGCGACGCCGCCGCTGCTTACGGGTGTGTTCCCGCGCCCTCAGAAGGGCGTAGGGCCATCAGCCAGTCTGCAGAGGTGTCTTCTTTCTTGAGGTAATCCCCTCCGGCCAAGGCCGCGGGGATTCCGTGTCGGCCCGTATATACGTACCTCGTCCCCCACCTGAGGTATAAATACCGGGGTTCCCCCCTCGCTCGCCCATCAGTCGTTGCCTGACTGGCGCGCGAGTAGGATCTCTAGGTTTCCTTTAGTCTGTCAACATTTCTTAGTGGAAACTTAGTGTTGTCCACTCTTTATTTAGGAAACCAGCGGTATATTACCCTTTTTTACTATGTAGGAATGAAATGTGAGGCCTATTATTCTTTATTTCAGGTGCCAATTATATAAGGCAATAGTAGCGCAATGCCTATGTTATAAGAGGTTATAAGCTAGATTACAAGTTAGGTCGCGACTGACAATTTTATGTTTATAACGGGTTTTATTCTATGCCGTCCTGCACATATATTTCGGAAAATTAATTAACTTTCGCAGTCGGATAAAAACTATCCTAAGTTGCAGCTAGAATAATAATGTACCTATATAAAATGTTTCATATTTTTCCGTTCATGGGATGCTGAGAACATTCGAACCGCGCAAAGCTTAGTTTCAAACTGGCTGATTCTTTTTTTAATTTAGAGATTTATTATAAGTGGAGATTATAAGTGGAGATAACTGAAAGGCCATAGTCGGGTTTCCATAGTAAGTCCCCATATATCAAATGGGCTCGGGTTTTTTCTGTGAATAAGTACCTCTTATACTTGTGAATTTTTTTTAAGTTTTGTTTTTTTTAATGTGTTATTTTTCTGGAAGTATTCAAGCGTATTGCTTCAAATTTTGAAATTATGTTCTTTATGTAGATTTGTATCGCCACTTAAAAAACTAAAACTAAAAAAAAGACCTATTTGATATTTAGATCCAACTTACTATGGAAACCCGAATATGGCCTTTGATTAAGTCCCTAAGCCCGAAGGGATATGATATGATCAATTTCATAATTGCTCTATAAAAGTCGAGTGATTTGAAAGCCCTGAGTCAGATTTTTTTTTTCAACCTATTTATTCTCAAACTTCAACAAATTACATCTCTATTACTATTCCCCACGGGTTTCACAACCTAGAGTTAGACTCTGTTCGTTTATCATGAACTTTCAAGTTACTTAAATCAATAAAGGTTACATATACTTAAATTGATACTCTAATATTTTACCAGTGACAGGGCGGTCACGTCGGCCCGGCCTGATAAATCGGCTGGTTTCGGTAAATCGTGTTACTCGTAGCCACGACTTGTTCCTTTCCTATGCAATAAATAACATTGTCGTACAACGGTTAACTAATATCGTATTTAGAAACATAGACCGGGAGATACTGACACATTTTTTTAAAGTATTCGTACCAGGTACTTCAGGGGTCTAATTAAGTACGTAATGAAGAAAAGGAAAATGATGGTCATAGCGCTGGTACCGGCGGCCCAAACAAGAGGGCGTTAATCGAACGTGTCGTTTAAATTACGAAAGTCAAACTATTTGTTACACAAAAAATCTTGTATTTTCCGATAGGCGATGAAAAGAGAATTAGGCGGTAGCGTAATGCCATACTTATCCGGTGTGACTTAGAGCCCGCCATATCAACGAGAACACATTAATTTAAAATAAACCAATTAACTCATTTGTACCAGGCTAATTTTTGCACAGCTAACCATCGCCGAGTAGCCATTCACGAAAATCACCATGCCATACTTTTCCAACGGTTCCAAGTGGCCGCCATACCGCCGCAAAGGAGTAATGTTGAATTTCAAACAAATAAGTGGCGGCAATCTTGTTTTAGAACCAGATATTATGTGGTATATATTTTTTTTAGGTAGAATTGTATCCAAACTAACAGAATACAGTGATGCCATGCTGTAAAAAATGATATTACGTATTGTAAAGTCGTATTTTGAAAACGTGCCGAATAAATAAGTTTTTTAAGTATGGCAAATATAGAAACGGTCACCTTGTATTATATTCTTTCCAAAAATCCAAATGCCATGCTACTGGTACAAATCGTTTAAAAAAAACAAAAAACATTACTCCTTTGCGGCGGTATGGCGGCCACTTGGAACCGTTGGAAAAGTATGGCATGGTGATTTTCGTAAAAATTAGCCTGGTACAAATGGTTGAATTGGTTTTTTTTTAATTAATGTGTTCTCGTTGGTATGGCGGGGTCTAGGTCACATCGGAGAAGTATGGCGTTACGCTACCGCCTACTCCTTTTTTCATCGCCTATCAGAAAATACAAGATTTTTTGTGTAACAAGTCGTTTGACTTTCGTAATTTAAACGACACGTGTGCGATTAACGCCCTCGCGTTTTACGCTGAGAACTTTACGGTTTCGCTCTATGAAAACACAACAATATATCGATATCAGCCATATTTTTACACCATAAAATAGGTTGGGTAATTTGACTAAATATTATACATATATTAATAATCCACCTATATTTAATACCGCAACGGTAAAAAATAATGAAAAGTAATCTTTATAAATTCCGTAAAAATCAGGCGAAAATGGTATAAACTTTCTTTACTTTATAATTGACAACGTCTAGGTATATACGTTCTTTGGGATACGCGCATAATCCACTTATTTTTGTTAATGAATAAACCTTTCTATAAGCCAGATGAAATTCAATATTATCTCAAGGTCGTAAATATTTAATTAAAATGCTGTTATTTCCTGATGCATATATTTTTGGATTCAGGTAGTAAGTCTCCAAATTTGTGTACTCAAACATGTTTTCATCGTAAAAATACTGATAACATTTTTGCTTGCGGGTTAATTTTTTTTCCTAACTTCCGGTCCATAGAATTATTGACTCCCATAGTAAAAGATTTTTTAAATAACATATAAAAGCCGTATACAAATAATTAGCCTGATATTGAATTATTTCCAAAAAAACCGTAATTTTCTCAGGGTATTGGGCCGCCGGTACCAGCGCTATGACCATCATTCTCCTTTTCTTCATTACGTAATTAGACACCTGAAGGGTCACCATACCTGGTACAAATACTTTAAAAAATTGTGTCAGTATCTCCCGGTCTATGTTGGCTAGCTAATATAGGACAAGGGAACTGGGAATTCAATGTACCACAAACGAAAAAAGGGTTCCATAGGACCTTTCATACACTATAATTATGGTCTCAACCAATAATCTTTGCCATCAGATATATCAGAGCGGCTAAAGTGCTCACAAATATCTGAACACGTCTGATGGCCACTGTACATTGTGCCACAAGTTACGGTAAAACTCTCACTCTACCTACACAATGTTTTTCATCACATTTGGGAGGAAACATAATTTTAAACAAAAATAAAACTATATAATCGCAATAAAAAATACAAAATTGATATTTGACGTCTAGTCTAGTTTGTTGAATTTGAAGCACAATATGAATATACTTACTTATTTTAAAATTGTAGATATATTGTATACTAGCTGTTGCCCGCGACTTCGTCCGCGTAGAACTTTTTATCGTCTTAGAAAATGATTTCTCTCAATACAAAATTTGAACCCTCTTTTAGGGGATAATTAAAAAAAAAGTTGATGTTCATTTTCTAGTTTGTGAACAAACAGTCTAAAACCAAAGTTAAAAATCTCATACTTTAAAAATGCCTTGAAATACTCAAACTTTGAACCAATTTTAACACTCTTAGGGGATGAATTTGGAAAAACTCTGAAATCAGTTTTGTAGTCTTTTAACGTACAGAATAAGACCGAAGTTAAAAAATTTATTGCTCGCCATTTAAAATTTGAACCCCCTTTTAAACCCCCTTAGAGGTTGAATTTTTCTAATCGCTGAAAGAACTTTTTTCGTAAACTTTTAAGTCTCTAGCTCAAAAAAAGTGTTGCCCATACAAAGCTTTCTTAACCCCCTTAGGGGTGGAATTTTCTAAAACTCTGAAAGTACTTTATTATTAATTTTAATAAGTAACATTTTGAATAGTTTTAAGTCTAGTAAAAAAAAAAGTTTTTCCCACACAACACTGGCTACCCTTCTTAAGGATCTTAAGGATCCCCTTAGGGATGGAGTTTTCTAAAACGCTGAAAGTTCTTTTTTAGTATTCTAATAAGTAATCTTTTTGCAAAGTTTTAAGTCTAACTCAAAAAAAAAGTGTTGCCCATGCAAAGCTTGCTCTCCTTTTTAACCCTATTAGGGGTGGAATTTTCTAAAACGATTTGTGTTCTTTTTTTGTATTTTAATAAGTAATCTTTCTACAAAGTTTCAAGTCTCTAACTCAAAAACATAAACTTTCCCTGATAAAAACTTTGCACCCCTTTTTATCCCCCTTAGGGATAGATTTTTTCAAAACGCTGAAAGTCTTTTTTTTTGTATTTTTATAAGTAATCTTTCTACAAAGTTTTAAGTGTCTAGCTCAGAAAAAGTGTTCCCCATACAAACCTTGCACCCTTTTTTAACCCCCTTAGGGAATGATTTTTGTAAAACGCCGAATGCAGTATTTGTCATGTTCTAATAAGTAATTTTTCTTCAAAATTTTAAGTCTCTATTAAAAAATATATGTTTTTCCCATACAAACTTTGCACCCTATTTTACCCCCTTAGGGGTGAAATTTTCCAAAACGCTGAAAGTACTTAATTTGTATTCTGATGACTAATCTTTCTACAAAGTTTTAAGTCTCTATTTAAAAAAAATATTGTTTCCCCCATACAAAATTTGCACCCCTATTGTACCCCCTTAGGGGTAGATTTTTTTAAAACACTGAATCTAGGTACTTTATTTGTATTCTAATGAATAATTTCTCTACAAAGTTTTAAGTCTCTATTTAAAAAAAAGTAGTTTTTCCCATACAAACTTTGCACTCTATTTTACCCCTTTAGGGGTAGAATTTTCTAAAACCCTGAAAGTTCTTTATTTGTATTCTAATGACTGATCTTTCTACAAAGTTTTAAGTCTCTATTTTAAAAAAAAATGTTTCCCCCATACAAACCTTGCACCCCTATTTTACCCCCGTAGGGGTGGAATTTTCCAAAACGCTGAAAGTGTTTCATTTGTATTCTAATAACTAATTTTTCTACAAAGTTTAAGTCTATAGCTCAAAAAAAAAGGTTCTCCCATACAAACTTTGCACCCCCATTTTACCCCCTTAGGGGTAGAATTTTCAAAAATCCCTTTTTATCCCTAGCCCACGTTATAAAAGCAACATACTGTGCAAAAATCAACTCTCTAAGATTAGTAGTTTCGGCTGTGCGTTGATGAGTGAGTGAGTGCAGTTAGGACATAGGCATTTATTATGTATAAATAGATAGAAGATAATGAAACTCCCATTCAAATATCTCAAAAAATTATGAAGCTACTTTCGTTTTAATGTCGCTTGTTAGAGTGAGAAAACGATGAGGGACTGTGATGTCAATATACTCGAGCGTCATAGTAAAAAACAATCGTTTCATATGAAGGTGCGTTTTGCGGAAAAGGGACAGAACATACCCCCTCTTAAAACTTTGGACTCTTATAACTTAATCATTACCTATATAACCTCTTGCTTTGTTTTTTTCTCCATTTGACTATATTTATTTTAATTTTTTTTTCTAGAAAATACATTATGATTATTTACCATATTTTCGATTCCTGAGCTATAACCACGAACTTCGGAATTCGAAAATATTCGGGTATCTCTATCTCTATCGCACTAACCATACTCGAGTGACAGGGATGCAAATATATGAACATTGAGGTTTTCGTGGTAGCGCCGCAGGTACTTTGGCTGAATGCGCCGAGCGCGTGCCATTGTCATTCAAAAAAAACAAATTCGTGTTAATTATATTGTTCAAATTTGTTGATTTCATTTATTGAAATTACGACATAAAACGACATTTGCGCATATAAGTTCTCATATCAGAATCGAATATTTTTTTATGGTTTATATTTTAGCATTTGTCTCGTAAAGGTCTATCGTAGACGGGATTTAAATTATTAATAAGTGAAAGGCAAAGCAATTCCGCCATTTTGACGAAAATTTGACGGTTCTTATAGCTGACAGTTGGAGCAGCGTTTGATTTCAATAAAAATAAATGAAAAATTAAATGAAGTCGTATATTTCGGAAAATTAATTAACTGTCGCAGTCGGATAAAAACTATCCTAAGTTGCAGCTAGAATAATAATGTACCTATATAAAATGTTTCATATTTTTCCGTTCATGGGATGCTGAGAACATTCGAACCGCGCAAAGCTTAGTTTCAAACTGGCTGATTCTTTTTTTAATTTAGAGATTTATTATAAGTGGAGATAATATCTGTAGTAAATACAAAGTAGATCTTAATAAATTATTCTCTTTGATTTGACGTAACGTCACGGAAACTTAAAATGATTTTACAGAGATACTAAATTACCACATCTTAATTCTTTAAATAATTCAGTTGAACATGTTTTATTAGTAATATAGGTTATTGTAATAATTTGTAGCTCTGTATGCCTGCGAATTACGAGAAAGTGTAATGGAGAAGTTACCGTCATGGGCACCTACTACAGCGCCATCTAACGAATACCCGTTTGTTTTTCAGCGATAATTCTTCAATACGGGAACACCCGCTACGCGTGCGAAAAATCCCACTTCCTAACCACGGGAGAGATAAGGCATAGTATTTTGTACTCACCACGGGCGGTAATAAGGAAAGCATCAGACCGCATATAGGTACATTTATATCGTCTTCGGCACGGGAGTCAAATACGTAGGTATCGGCCGTAGGGTCTGAGACATTACAATTTGCCGCTTTTTTTTTTTTTTTTTATTTATTTATTTATTAACAACAAAAAGTTACATAAATACGTTGATAAATTGCTCCACAAAACTAAATTTTTCAGTTTGACTGTGGAGTCAAAAATTACAGTCTACATTTCTCTTCAGTTCAGCATTAACATACATTGAAGTGTCTTAAATATTGAGGTATCTGTCTCATGAATGCCCAGTAGAAACGTAAAAGGAGATTTCTACAGGGCATCCATGAGGTATCTTTTTAATCGATACTTACTTAAATCTAGCTTTTTTATGTTCATGAACAATGTCCGCCGGCAGGGAGTTCAGTATATATGGTATGCGTTTCTTTAGTGTCCTATCACCATAGTAATTGAACACTCTAGGTACTTCATACTTGCCCGCGGACATTGTCCTTGTGTTATGTTTATGTTTAACTAGGTGTAAGTATTTCAGGTCATCATGGATATTTACTGCTAACAAGTATTTCAGTTTAGAGCTTACCGGTAAGATTTTACATATTTTGAACAGTTTTTGGTAGTCTTTTTTACAGTTATCTTTTGTCTTCTTATTCACAAGTAATTTCAGGAATAGGATTTGTAGCATTTCTAATTTTTCTATATTAGTTTTGAAAGTTAGACCATAGCTATCAAGGGCATAGCAAAGGATGGATTCTACTATTGACTTAAATATAAACATTTTAAGGTGCTGGTAATAGGAATTCTGTAACTTAAATGATAAAATTTACCTAAGAGTACCTATTCTTAATTTGCAACAAATAAAATCAATGTGTGGTGACCAAGAGAAGTTTTCATCAATTTTTAATCAAAGATATCTAACGGAGCTCACTTTTTCTATTGCCTTGCATGTACAGTTGAGTGGGATAATATTGTTGTGGAGGCAGGTGAAGCTGTGAGTAAAGATGGGCGGGGATGTATCCTTAGGAATCAAATATGGAGAGTGGATAAGCATTAATTTGGTCTTATCATTATTCAACACGATCCCGTTATCGTGAGACCATTTGACGACCGCGTCCACATCCTCCTGCACAAGTCGACATGTCAGCGCGAGGTCGGTTCCGGCGCGCAGCGCGCACAGGTCGTCCGCGATCATGTGCGCCAAGCAGTGGCGCAGCGTGCCGCACAAGCTGTTTACGTGCATTAGGTAGCAGAGGGGCCCACATCCCGAGCCCTGCGGCACGCCGCACCGGACGACCTGCTCGTCGCTGAGCCCCGCGCCGACCTTCACGCGGAAGGACCGCGCAGTGAGGTATTGGTTGCGGAACCATTGGTTCAGTTCAGCGGCCGCCCCACCCCGCACTCCTCCATGTTGAGTAATGTACCTAGGTACTATTTTTAGTTCCAATACTCGCCGCTCGAATAAACAAACATGGATATCGGTCGGCTTTGTGGTGTCTCGTCGTCTCATCAAGTGCGATTTAAGAGTGTTGCCAGTCGAAGTGACGATTGCTACTTTTGTGCGTATTTAATTTACCTACCTACTTAATCAAAATAAAACTTAAGTATTAAACCATGGAAGTGTTTTTCTGCGTGTGAAACGCTTATTACCTAATCTATTTTAATTCTCAGCTTCAAACCCAAGATTATGCATAACCACACTGATGATAACAACAGATATTTCTCAACTTGCGCTTTTTCTCAGTTCAATTTAAGTTAAGTTGCCTGGCAACACTATTTCCAGTTTTGACAGCCGGCGCGCCAGCGCGCTCCTATCGGACAGTCAGCCAGGGCTGCCAGATCGTATAATTGGATACAAAAACTGTATAATTGGGTGACTGATCGTATCCTGGATGCTCATGTATAATTGGATACGGAAAATCTGAGTCCATATTCATTATATTCTACACGTATATTTTTTTTTATTCATGTAGTGTATCCTGACATTCAATTTCGTATAATTTCAGAAAACGTGCCTGTATAATTTAAAAGTATATACTGGCAGCCCTGCAGTCAGCTGACCAAAGACTACAATATACATACTGAGATAGACAGGCAACTCGACCAAATTGAGAAGGCATTTAATGCTTGCGTACAGCAGGCGCCATCTCTTCTGCGATATTAAAACTTTTCTGTTAAAACATACAAAAAGTGCGTCGGCCGCAGGGTTTGAACTTCGGCTCATCGACTCCAAATACCGCCGTCTTAACCCCTAGGCTATGGATGTATAATGTCATCACTGCGAATTTCGAAATACCTTGACAGCCTAAGCCTAGCTATCGCTGCAGGTTGAAAGAGTTCGCAAGCTATCAAGAAGGTGGCACTGTTTTCAATAAGACACTGGATTTGCATTAAGTTCTAAGTTCGCATAGCATGCAGCTGACTCAGCTGCTCGACCTTGGTGTACGAGTACGACAACAAAATAACCAAACTTCGATATGGAATTCAACGATAAAGTTGTGTTAATAACCGGCGGAAGTTCGGGAATTGGTGCAGCGGCCGCCATTTACTTTGCCAACCAATCTGCGAAGCTAGTATTAGTTGGCCGGCAAGAAAATAACTTGCGAAGAATCGCGTTATACTGCGAGAAAGCAAAAGGAATCAAACCTCTCGCTATAACCGCGGATGTTACGGAAGACGCAGACTTGGAGAGACTCGTCAAGGAAACCGTTGAACACTTCGGAAAACTTAACGTTTTGATCAACAACGCCGGCGTGCTCAGCAACGGAGGAATGAAGAACTCCAATATGGAAGACTATGACAAGGTGATGGCTACGAACATGCGAGCCGTGTATCATTTAACAATGCTCGCTACACCGCATCTAATTGCAAGCAAAGGCTGCATTGTCAACGTGTCTAGTATATCTAGTACAAAGCCCAACGCTTTAACTATATCTTACAACGTTTCGAAGGCCGCTTTGGACCAGTTCACGAAATGTGTGGCACTAGAATTGGCGGGAGATGGCGTTCGCGTTAATTCGGTGAACCCTGGATTTGTGAAAACGAATATCTTGAAGGACTGTGGGTTATCAGAAGAGCAGATGGAGTTGGTTGTGCAAAATGTAGTCAGCAACACGCCACTAAAGAAGCCTCTGCAAGCCGACGAGGTCGCCGCTCTCATCGCTTTCTTGGCGAGCGACAAAGCTAAAAGTGTCACTGGGTCTTGTTACGTTGTAGATGGTGGTTACATTCTGAAGTAAGAGATTACACTCTTTGTCATTCTGAAGAAGAGGGTAATCTCGAAGTATTTCTATAGTCCTACCTAACGTCTGCTAACAACTGCTCTAACAAGTTCGTTTCTTCTTATTGTGAAAGTTTCGATGCACTTGTAACCAGTGTGATGATAGATCTGAATCCTAAATCGATTCGACTGGTTGCGTTAACTTAATAGGTACATACCTCAATATAGACGTTAGGTACTTTCAAAAATATTTGCTACCTATATTATATCTACGTTTAGATATTCATATAAATGCAATCGATGAAATTACGGGTTTGACAGGAAATGCGGTATCTAAGCACGTAGCTCAAATGATCTTTATAGCAGATTGAACAGAAATGTTGTACTATGGACCTCCGTTTTAAAAAAATAAGCTTATACTACGTTAAATGTTTATTTTCAAAGTATTAACTATTCTAATATAACAATTTATATATTCATTTTTAGGTACATTGTTTAATAAATAAAGTGCCATTATCGATGAACTGTAATCTTTTACGAATAAATATTGTACGATTAACGCATTTGTTTTTTTTTAAGTATACAACCAACGAGTGCTGTAATAGGTACCTATAAGGTGCAGAATACACTAGGCGTTTCGGCACCGCGCAACGCAGCGTTGCGCGTCGGCGCGTTACGTAACTACTATGATGATAAGTATGTGAAAAACGCACAACCTTTTCATAAGGCACACCGCACCTACGCGCGTAGGCAAAGCCAAGCCAAACCAAGCGGCTCCCCTTCTGACCCACGGCACAATTCTACGCTGCTCGACTGATTTAGCCATCGGGAATACCTATACCTAAATATGGGGAAATCTATGACACAATTTGCCGTTCAGTTCATAGTGTTCTGAGCCTAATAGGATAATGATCGGTATACAGGATAGAAAAATCGAATGAAACTACAATTGTGAAGAGCAAATTCTGTCAAACGAACGCAATACAGACTACGGCTTTATAACATTTGCGATTTTTTTCAATAACAGCAGCCTTCAGTAGAAAACAAGGCAAAATCATTCAGTCGTCCCTTTCTTATCGTATGCCACATGCCTTAAGGCTTTTCACCGGCGAGCCGAGGCGAAGCGGGAAAATTTTATACCATCGAAATACTAATTTTGTCATCCTCCTAGCGTTATTCCCGGTTGTGCCCTGAAGGAGCCCGGGGACCGCTTTGACACCTAATCCCAAGATTTAGCATAGGAACCCTTCATGTGCGAGTCCGACTCGAACTTGGCCGCTTTTTTATACCTATAGCAACATATAATTTTTATTGATTATATGTATGTATGTATCTATTATATATATCATCACCTAGTACCCACAACACAAGCCTTACTGAGCTTACCGTGGGCCTAGGTTGATTTGTGTAAGATTGTCCTGTAATATTTATTTATTATTATTATTGATTGTTATTTTACCTTATAATCACAATATTACTAAGACGGTAAAGACAACCGAGAATCACCCCAAACCGAAGTTGTTTTCGAGCAGGCGCGGCTCTGGCTCAACAATATCCATTTGACAAACAATTAAAAATCAATTTGATTACCATTACGTCTCGCATCATAGCGTACGTGTATTGGCTAGATTGTATAAGAGACCTCAAATCAGTGTGAAAACCATTTTCGATTATTATTTAGTCACGTCAAGTCACGTCGACACGCATAATATAATAGTCCTTTTATAGTCGCAGTAACAGAGTTATTATTTCGTGTCAGTCATAAAACGGGGATGTAGCTCAGTGGTAGAGCGTTCGCTTTGCATGTGAAAGGCCCCGGGTTCGATCCCCGGCATCTCCAATTTTTGTAAACGCAATAATAGTAAACAAGATTATTCTTACCTTACTACGATCCTAATGAATGAGCAAGCCACTGTTTAACTTGAAAATCGTTAAACCATTTTTTTTTCTTGACGATAATTAAAAACCAACTTTCATCTTCAATAATATTTATTGGATCAAAACTTATTTTGATTTTGCCATAAATTTCAGGTGCCTGGACGAATATAATTAATTTTACGTATGTTGGAGTTGGAAAAGACGGAACTGTAATGTAGACGCAATGACATTCTTTGGTCAAAAACAATTTGAAATAACAAACTGAACATTTATTACAAAATTACATCGCTTGTAATAAGATTTTAAGCATCAAAGACAAATTTGTCAAAATAACATCAAAAATGCGTATATGAATTATAATGGACTGGGATTACAATCATCGGGAATAATTTAAGGGGGTTCGATTGCCATACAAAACGTTATTTGACATTCGTAGGCTAACGGCGTGATATTTTAAGAAACTTATGTAACAAACTTTCATAAATTGGCTTCCCATTTGCGCCAAATTCCCCCTTTCCTAAAATAAACTTACATAAACTAGATTAATTTGAGAAATTGGTTTGTCACGTGATATTTTGGGAAAACTATTTTTCTCAAATTAATCTAGTTTATACAAGTTTATTCTAGGAAAGGGGGAATTTGGCGCAAATGGGAAGCCAATTGATGAAAGTTTGTTACATAAGTTTCTTAAAATATCACGCTGTTAGCCTGCGAATGTCAAATAACGCTTTGTATGGCAATCGAACCACCTTAACCCTATATAGGCCAACTTAAAAAATTTAAGGCAAAAATGACCACCTGTTAAGGTCATCTTTTTGTATTTTCTTATGGTGCAGAATTTTTAGTTTTATGCAATACCAAGAAACTTGAATTTGAAACTTGGGTTAAATTGCAATAGCAGCGTTATTAATGGGTCACATTATATACGAACGATATTTCTCTAATTTCGTAATTCAATTTACATGTTTATAAATTAACAGCACTGGAAAGATCAGTAAGAAATGAAGACCACCAATAGTTCATTTATATCCACCAATTTTACTCTTTTTATTTTACACTAAGTTTCCAATCTATCGAATACTTTGAACACGATTCGAATACATCCGGGGACGCCCCGTCAAACACTACTCTAGCAACACTAGGTTTACAGTGAACACATCATTAATTTAGAAAATACCTGGTACTATATATTTCAACTTTACATTAATTTCCATTTTAGAATTTTGTGTTTTTTCTAAATTCACATCCACTATAGACATTTCTTATAGAAAATAACGTCAGTACAAGGCTACGGGTATCAATTTCACAGAAATTTATTTAGACGTAGGACACGTATATGTGAACCCTCAGTTAGGAGCTTGCCCGCGACATCAAGCAAGCTACTGACAAGCAAGCAACCGACATTAAAATACGCGCCCTTAGCCTCACACCTCCGTTTCTTCTGAGTTACATTCTAAACAGACAACCTACGCTATGTCTTTTCGTACAGGGTACAGGCATTAAGGTACATTACGATTTTTTAAATTCCTAACTTTATGATTTTTACCTCATAAATAGAGGGATGAGAGATTTCAAGACAGGAATGTAAACCGGAGCTCGATGGAATATACGACACATTCAAAAGGTAATCTTACACGGCTAATTTAAGTCTAACGAAGAATTTAAGGTCCTCCGTCTAAGCCTCAGAGTCAACACTCGGCCGACGGCGCACTGGGCGCACTAGGCGCGGGCGAAATTGTAGAAGATGAGTATGAGGTCGGCGCCTGCGCGGCGGGCGCCACGGGCGCCTTGGGACTTGGCGACGGCGCTCCTGTACAGCGCACATTCCTGTTCAGATCGACAGTCGGGCTCGCAGCGGGCCGCGCGGCAAGCGGCGAGGCGGCGGTAGCGGCCTCGCGGGCACTGCGCGAGCACGGCGGGCCGCTAGGCGCGCGGCTCCAGCGGCAGCGGCAGCGGCTCGCGGCGCAGCAGCAGCGCGTCGCCGCAGCGCACGGAGCCCGAGCCCGCGGAGCCGCCCGAGGGGCTCGCGCACGAGGGCACGGACGCCCGCTCCGAGGGGGCCGGCGACGGAGCGTCGACATCATTCTGCAACGATCCAACGCGCTCAGCTGAGGCGCCGCACGCTACAACACAGGGCGCGGGGGGTGGGGAGGGGGAGGGGGGGAGCGGCGGGAGGGGAGGGGGGGGGACGCACCGTTACTCACTCGCTCTACACACCGCTTTACGCCCCGAGATCACTGTCTCTGACGCCGCGTGACACGATTTACACTGCACGATTGCAGCATAACGACTTTAAAATCGTTCGAGAGACAGTAATCTTAGGTCCGTAAAGCTACGCGTCGTATCTAAATAGTTGTGCTGATATACGCATGGGCATGATCTAGTTCTATGAAAACAAATATTGGACAACAAAATAATATATTTGGACTAGAAAGGATGACAGCCACTACATTTACTATAACTACTATAAGTAATCTTAATTATCTGATTAGTAGCTTTAGCTGAAACTACGGAGAGGTTAATGATGTGATGATCAAAACTAGTGAATCCCGAAATATAGTTAATTATTTAACTTTATGTTTTTACGTAGTGATAGATACGATGACGGCACTAAATACCCGTGAGAACTACAAGAGATTAAATCCATGTTCAAAACTTGGCCACACGGAGCAACAGCTGTAGTCTATGTGTACGATGTGAAAACCATATATTACACTACTCCTTGATCTAAATTTGCCAGCGTTGAATTAAAACTTTACTTCCAATGACTCACACTGGTAGTGAAACCTCAAAGTAGACTTGAACATAGATTTAGTATGTCGCACTGAATGAGCGTTGGACGATCAGCACATACCGCGAGCGAATGGTGCTAAGGTTAGTTGTATCTTTCCGTCAAGTCATGCTAGACAAGACACACTTGTTTGCTGCGGCTTTCTTTTCGAGGGAGTCAACGGTATCCGTCCCTCAAGTTTTGAAAGGGACGAGTGCCATCTAAAGAAGGCCGCAAGCAACCACGGCCAAGAATCTAATAAACACATACAGGATAGCAACAGGTCTAAGAGGGATATTCTTTGCATGAATGGTGATCAATGATGTTCAATAGCAATGGGTAAAAAATGTAAACAAATTAGTTTTGTATTATTTGACACTAAAGTTTACATAAGTGGATGTATTTCATACAAATGTAAATAGATAAATGTATTAAAGTACATTGAACGTCCTGTAATAATCAAGTGAATAAATTGTTAATAGGAAGATCATTGGTCTTCGGAAGTTGTGATATGTAATTTGATGAAAATATTAGTTGATGTGAGGATTATATTTCTGTCCAATTATATAGAATAATGAACATGTTCGGATTTACGCAATAAAATAGCGCAAACGAAATTTATTTATTGGCACCCAAAATAACATATTGTTCCTAATTGGCACTTATGTACCGCAAAATTGTTACCACTATAATTGGCTAGAAATCCTTACCATTATAATTTTGCCTGTTAGTTTGTAAGATTCTTGGACATGGCATTGAACTAATTCTTAATTTTTTTCCAAGAGAAAAAGTGACGGCCTGTGTTCAGTGTTTCATTACATAAGTCTACAAAATATTAAAAAAAACACACCCATGCATAAAATTTTATGAGAGTTAGTGCTTTAACGGATGAGTAAATAGCAAAAGCATAGAACATAGCGTAAATAAATGCTAAAGTATATAAATATCTTAAATATAAATGGTAACAAAATAGTATATTGGATACACAATACAATAGTTATCTATGTAGACCTGCAGAAATGTTTATAATGAGAGAACAAAACTCTAGTAGATACATAGGTATGTGTTATGATTATTGGCACAATCTATTTTTCTATATTCTAGCGGTTAGAAAAAAATATGATCTTCTATGGATAATATAATAAACAATCTGTTTTACCTTATTAAAGTGACATCGTAGATTCTTAGCTTATGATCTATATATCCAAAATAGTAGCTTACTAGAAACAACATACGATTTTACAATTTCTACACATGTATATAACTAGTTAACAAGTATACCTAAATACTGTAACATGTATAAAATTGTATGAAAGGCACGAATTATTGTTAAAATATTCATTTAATGCTGTAATAGCATAACATTCATTCGGTCCATGCGTAATAATTAAGTACAGTATCATAGAGTATTTGTTTTTAAAGATACTTTTAACAGCTATTCTTTTCTATTTATTTAGACCAGTAACAACTACCAATAAAAACTTTTTAAATTTTAATAAATACTGGCCTAGAATGCTAAGCTAAGCACATAAATTTTAATTCGAACAACGTATAGTTGTCCTTGTTGGTCTTAATTAAGCTTGAGGAGACAAAATACTGTCTATTTGATCGCAATTTTACTTTTGGTCTAAATTATTTCAAAGTTGTTGCAGGAAACCGGATATCATCGATTACACGAAACAACATGAACCACCCACAACGTAAGCTTCAAAATGGACTATAGTATTTTTTTAATATAGAGCTACATTGGTTTTAAAGAGAAGTGGGAAGGGTAACACCGCTTTCACGGCGTGGAAAATAATTCATATTATAAAGTTTCCGGCTGGTCTTTGAGTCAGGGCCAACATTGTGGAACCAAATCACTGTACAAATAAAAACTTTACAAATCGGTTTGGTGTATTAATTACTAAGTTCTGAGGAATCAAACATTAAAAAGAATAATATAAATACAACCGAATTTATAACCTCCCTTTTTACATGAGTTCTGTTAATAATCTTGACATATAATTTTCTTTAAATAACATGCATAAAAAGTTAAAAAACTATATCCCGACTAAGGAAAATGAATAATATTTTTATATATTTGAACTCGAAATTTTCTCCTCTTTCATTTGATACCCAACAACACGCTACGATAGCAAAATATTTTTTTCATGTAATTATTTGTATGTGAATGAGTGACAGCCACCATGTTTTTATTTTTCATACAAAAGGTAGCCTATGTCACCCGGAACTTAATTTCGAATCGATTGACACCCATTTATTAAAATCGGTTCAGTATTTTAAACGCTAGTTTCCATACACAAATACAAACAGACTGCTAAAACATATCCCTTCCTTTCGGCTCAGCCGTAGTCGGGCAAAAGAGTTAATATATTTTAATCCTATAAAATGGTGGAACATATTGTTTCGCTTACGTCCCGATGTCGGTTTCTCGGTACGTACGAAAGGGGCTAAAACATTGATACATTATTCCTAAACGAACAGGGTTATAATTATAAAAATCTATTTAGCTCTAAACATGGCAACACATCCTCGATACAACCTTCTAGCACAGTAACGTAAGAAGAGAAAAATAAGTCAACTTCGTAAACAAACGGTAGCATACACACACATTTCTCATCTTATACCGGCAAACTAGTTTCCAGGATTTGCTCCTGAATTTATATTGATACACAATTTTCTACGCGAAATATTTATATATTATATGCCAATTTTTATACCGCCGTATTACGACGGAATTCAAGTAGGTATGAATATTTCTTTGACATATTTTTCGATTAAGTAAGGAAGTTTCTTAAATACTCTCAGCTTAAGTGAACGTATTGAAATTAATCTACGTGTAACACATTGATGCTGTTGCGAACCAGTGTGCGAGTGCTCCCGTCGTATTTTTACTCAGTCTATGTACTTTCCCCTTTCAACTATACCTCTAGCTTACCAACATTTCCATTGCTATCTTCAATGTCTTACGTCTATTCGTCTATAGCATCCCTATAGGGTACACCGACACTTTTACATATAAAAAAATCTATTTCGGATTCACTCTGGCGTACCACTGTATATACGTTTTGCTACGCACTTACTGTGGGCGATGTGCTTACAACCCAAGTATGCGCGCCTAAGCGCACTTGTCACTTTGCCCTGACAATCAGTCAATGAAAAATGTAAACAAAACAAATCAAAACATTAATGAATTTTGTTTCTGTTCTTGATGAACACCTCCTCCTATGATTAGGTATTTGCGGAATCCTGATAATAGTTTATTGATTCGGAAGGTAATTTGGGAGCTTTGTATATGTCCAGAAAAAAGTAGATGCATATCAATGTCTTTGGATCATTGATCACTGATCAATGATCAGATACACTGGCTGCCAAAATACCCTTCAAATATTTTTAGACTATGTGCAGTTTGCAACTATACCAGCTGGTCGATCACGTAACGCACGTTAGGTAGATCTAAATGTCAAATTTTATATGGAAAAATGACAGTTGGATTGTCCTAACGCGTGTTCGGAACGTTACGTGATTACCCCTCTGTTTTGATGAAGTAAAGTTTTTCAGTGAAAAATCTACTCCTGGGGTCCGTTGCATAATTTTTTGTAACTTTTACTACCACCGGAAACCTCTTTTCAACTTATTTCATTAGAAAATGATATTTGTTTGTATTACAAGTTTCAAGTTATTATGGACCAGGCCCCTGCTTGTAATGGAAAGTCTTTTCTTTATTCGAGTATTGTAAAACCTATATTATTCCACTCGCAAAATCTTTCAAACTGTCAAAGAATGTCTATCGAGTCACGTAGAGTGCTTAGGGTGCCACAACACATATTTCTCTGTCCAGAGCTTGCACCTATTTCTCACCTCTCTCTGTATCAAATCTTAGTACTGGGTGGCGTGCATCTAAGTCAACCAATTATGTATTTCTGATTTTCTGGACCAAATGTAATTTTATCGAAAAAAGTGGTCACTGGAGCGGCACAACGGACTATTTGAAAAATATATTTCATGTCATGATAAAGCAACTACGATAGACATTCTCATCAAAACCATATTATCTAAAACCTAAATCACACTTTCAGACGCCAAATGAAAAACCAATGAAAAACAATGCCGCTTTGCGTCGTGATTCAATCATAACTGATTTAGTATATCAAAGCACATGATCGATATAAGAAATATAGTAAAAACATGCTCGATTATCGTAAAAACTTTTCTCACCACACTAACTCCGGCTTTGCCCTGTAATGCACAGCATTTTAGTTCTGTAAAATCTAAAACTTCTACTCTAACCAATAAACACACCTGAATTCTTCCCCAAACAGCATCATTCATTTAATGACTTTCCACTGTGTCTAAAATACAAACTGCTAATTCTCCTACATTTGTCCTACATCACGAAGAATAACCATGTTGGCATTATGGGCGGTCCTTGGTATCAAAGGAACTGTAAAGCTCATTCTTGAATAATTATCCTAAAATTATTGCCTACTAAAATCGGAAGTATTCAACTTTGGTATCTCTCAGTATAAATGCGATAAATATATTTAAATACACACTTAAATATATAATAATATATCTTAACATAATATAAATAATAATAAGGTAACGAACGTAATCAGGAAACCCAAACAAACAGAATTAATTAGAATTTGCAACATTTACAGAGCATAACATATAGATATTTTCAGAACTAAGTGAAAGATTTGTCTTAATCTCGCTTTGTAAAGATTGCAAATGAAATACTACGTGACAGCCATCTTAAGTAGCATTCTCGTTAGATCCAGGCATAATGCCGTCGTAAAGTAGTCAGAATAGAGAACGAAGTACAACTGATACATGATTATTGTTACAAAACTTACTAAGCAACTATACTTAGGAGTGACTAGAGTAGAGGTATTTCTAATAATAAAACAGTAAACAGCAAAAGGAGGAAACACTTTTGAGTAATAATCTCTCTTTGCAAAATGCTATCCAGCTTTCTGATACATTTTGAGTCCATGTGTAATTAGTTCTCTATTCAATGCTTCCCAACATAAATACATAAACCAAATTATACCAACCGTTGTTAACACAAGGAACTTTGTTATACAAGTGGAATCTTGTTCAGTGCTAAAAACAAATATATGGGGGCACGGTAGTGTCCCCGCCAAGTCGAGCAAAACAAAGAGACACGGACGTACCCTCTATTTCTCGAATTGTATATTTATGAGAGATCTCAGTCAGCGGAGCAAGCACGTCTGTTACCGTGACGACGGGAGACTAGAACTAGACTCCCCGCTTTCTAAATTGCAGTGCGGGTGTAACAGGAGTCGCTGAGTCGCTCGCGACGCGACTTGGTTGCACGTTGTGCAAAACTTTTATTTCTGAAGCATTCCAATTGTATGACAAAGCCCTAGAGATCCAATCCTGGATGCCATGGAAATGCATCACTATCATAAAGTAGTACAATGCAGGCTAAATTTAATCGTGCAACCTTATCTACCTCCGAAAACCAAAGTTACGGGTGACATCAGCGTTATCTTGGTGTTGAATTAAAAAATACATAAATTGTATGGCATCTAGAGTCAGGTCTCTTGGTCACCACACCACGAAGGAGATGAAATATAGAAGGACCCTGTGGCAGTGACGCGCGATAGTGCGCGCGGCATGCGTCAGGATATTTACCTTCAGAGGCACGGGCGGCACTTCCAGGTGGTAGCCGATGTCGCATAGGTTGCGCAGCAGCAATACACCTGGAACCAGAGTTACACATGTCTTTTTATCCTAAATATTGATGTGATTGTATTAAGACCCCTCCATTGACTCTCGTCTTCAGGCATGTTTTATATGGGTTGTTATAAGTTATAAGTTACAGAGGGCTCTTTTTTGCTGTGTAAAAAGCCTCTGACGTACCTGAAGGACATAAAGCCTGTTAATATCCATCGGGCAATATAGAATCTTGTCTGCAGACCATTAGAGTTAAATTTGAACGGAGTTTCTATTCGTGCAGTATCGTGTCTCCCACTAGTTGAACAGCCGGTTGTAGTAGCGCGGGCCGCTGAGGTATACCTAGTTGTGGGTGTTCTTGGTGGGACATATCCGCTCTATATCCTCAGACGGAGCGAGCTTAACCTCCTGAATAAGGATATAGAGGAGCTACCAACCTTGTACTCACACAATTGAGTCCAATGTTACCTGCATCTCTGTTGTTCCCGTATCGCGTCTCCCACGCGTCGAACAGCCGGTTGTAGTAGCGCGGGCCGCTGAGGTAGTTGAGGTAGTGGTTAGTGTGCCTGGTGGGGAATATCCGCTCCATGTCCTCGGACTGCGTGAGCTCGTCCTCGGCCTGGATGAGGTGTCGCACGTCGTCGGGCGTCAGCGTGGACAGGATGTCGCGCAAGTACTGGAAGTTATTATCAAACAGTTAACGATGGTAATATTAATAGAAGGCATATTGTTGCGTTTAACGGATAATTGTTTTTATGTAAATTGTTAGAAAGTAATGGATTACGAAACGAGACACATCCGCTAGATCTTATTTAATTAAAAATACAATTAGCCGCTCAATTGATTTCGGATTTTAAAAGAAGTCTAAATTGGCTTAGAAAAAACATTCAAAACCGCCTATACTCCGCTTTGCAACTACAGTTGCCACCCATAGTTGGCAACTCTGGTCCACTATACTTTTATCAGAAATGTGCGAAACATAAATAGTAATAATTGACTTTCAAAACAAAGTTTTAACCGACTTCAAATCAGTAGCCAAATAGCTTCAAGTTTGCGTATAAAATTTGAAGATAACTCTCGATTTCTCCAGGATCCCATCATCAGAACTGGATTTTGGTGACAACGGGACCAATCTGGAAGTTTAAGCTTTCAAACAAAGAAAGATTTTTTCAAATCGGTTCATAAATTAAGGAATTATCGCGTAACATACACACATAAAAAAAAACATACAGACGAATTGAGAACCTCCTCCTTTTTTGAAGTCGGTTAAAAATAGAACAGCACAAAATCTTACCAAATCTCTTTCTTCCATATTTGTGTAAATAATATGCTTATCTCTCTCTTCTTTAGATAAATACACTGTGTATAATCTGCTGTCGTAAGGTAATCCACCCTGCAAATGGAAAAACACTTACAATTAATACATTACTGAACTAAGAAACCAAATAACCCTATTTTACAGAAAATCAGTTCTGCTAGCCCTCTAAAAGGTCCATCGACCAGGGCCCTATTCCAAAAACCTTACAATTACAATTTACATGTGCGATATTAAAAGTTTGCAAATTTTACTATAACAACAACTAACACCAATGCAATTTTTTTTGGCCCTGGGGCCTGACCACCACCGTCCCAGCTCAAACCGCTGCCAGTATTATTTCATACGAATATCTCCATATGGGCGAGGCTTGTTGAACGCAATTCGGTGAGGAGGCGATAAATGTGAACTCAGGCTAGGCGCGCACTACGGATTTCTGCCATGCGTTTTTTTCCCGCAAAATCTGTGTAGTATGGAACTTCCTTCACTGCAGATGATAATTTTTTATATAAATTTGCGATTTAAAAAACGCACCGCAACTCGCCACAACGCAGTGCGCGCGTAGCCTAAGGGACAATAGTACATTGTTTAACGACGGGCGTAAGTGGAATATTGCAAACAAGAGTATATATTTTGATGACTCGAGTTTGCAATATTCTTACGCCCGTGTGTTATACACAATGTTTTTCATCACATTTGCGAGGAAATAAATAACTACAAAAGACAGAAAAATCTATGCTTCATACAAGCGCACCAATCAAAAATTGTCGAAATTGACAACTTCACTTCCAGGTCAGTGCGAGTGGAGCGCGCAGCTTCAATATTTCAACCAATCACAGAGCAGTATTGTTGCAGCGCGTGGCCTCCTAGATTTTTTTTAACCAATTACAGAGCAAAATTCTTGAAGCGCGCGGCTATTTAGATTTGCTTAAACCAATCAGATCACACACAAGCTCATTACTCCCTTGGGAGCTGTAAAATACCATTACTCCCCCAGGAACAATTTAGGCCATTGTCCTTCTGTATAAAGGTATAGAATAACACCATTTATGAGCAAGTGTGATGAAAAATACTGACCAGCTTATGCGGACGGTCCCTGCACAGCATGTCGAGGTTGGTCTTGAGCGGCACCTGGAACTGCGCGATGTTGAGCACGGCGCGCACCAGCGGGCCCTTCACGTGCGTGTCCAGCGGGGACGCGCTGTGCAGGCTCGGCGAGATGTTCACCTAGGGGACCACACCCTTATTTACAATACTGACCAGCTTATGCGGACGGTCCCTGCACAGCATGTCGAGGTTGGTCTTGAGCGGCACCTGGAACTGCGCGATGTTGAGCACGGCGCGCACCAGCGGGCCCTTCACGTGCGTGTCCAGCGGGGACGCGCTGTGCAGGCTCGGCGAGATGTTCACCTAGGGGACCACACCCTTATTTACAATACTGACCAGCTTATGCGGACGGTCCCTGCACAGCATGTCGAGGTTGGTCTTGAGCGGCACCTGGAACTGCGCGATGTTGAGCACGGCGCGCACCAGCGGGCCCTTCACGTGCGTGTCCAGCGGGGACGCGCTGTGCAGGCTCGGCGAGATGTTCACCTAGGGGACCACACCCTTATTTACAATACTGACCAGCTTATGCGGACGGTCCCTGCACAGCATGTCGAGGTTGGTCTTGAGCGGCACCTGGAACTGCGCGATGTTGAGCACGGCGCGCACCAGCGGGCCCTTCACGTGCGTGTCCAGCGGGGACGCGCTGTGCAGGCTCGGCGAGATGTTCACCTAGGGGACCACACCCTTATTTACAATACTGACCAGCTTATGCGGACGGTCCCTGCACAGCATGTCGAGGTTGGTCTTGAGCGGCACCTGGAACTGCGCGATGTTGAGCACGGCGCGCACCAGCGGGCCCTTCACGTGCGTGTCCAGCGGGGACGCGCTGTGCAGGCTCGGCGAGATGTTCACCTAGGGGACCACACCCTTATTTACAATACTGACCAGCTTATGCGGACGGTCCCTGCACAGCATGTCGAGGTTGGTCTTGAGCGGCACCTGGAACTGCGCGATGTTGAGCACGGCGCGCACCAGCGGGCCCTTCACGTGCGTGTCCAGCGGGGACGCGCTGTGCAGGCTCGGCGAGATGTTCACCTAGGGGACCACACCCTTATTTACAATACTGACCAGCTTATGCGGACGGTCCCTGCACAGCATGTCGAGGTTGGTCTTGAGCGGCACCTGGAACTGCGCGATGTTGAGCACGGCGCGCACCAGCGGGCCCTTCACGTGCGTGTCCAGCGGGGACGCGCTGTGCAGGCTCGGCGAGATGTTCACCTAGGGGACCACACCCTTATTTACAATACTGACCAGCTTATGCGGACGGTCCCTGCACAGCATGTCGAGGTTGGTCTTGAGCGGCACCTGGAACTGCGCGATGTTGAGCACGGCGCGCACCAGCGGGCCCTTCACGTGCGTGTCCAGCGGGGACGCGCTGTGCAGGCTCGGCGAGATGTTCACCTAGGGGACCACACCCTTATTTACAATACTGACCAGCTTATGCGGACGGTCCCTGCACAGCATGTCGAGGTTGGTCTTGAGCGGCACCTGGAACTGCGCGATGTTGAGCACGGCGCGCACCAGCGGGCCCTTCACGTGCGTGTCCAGCGGGGACGCGCTGTGCAGGCTCGGCGAGATGTTCACCTAGGGGACCACACCCTTATTTACAATACTGACCAGCTTATGCGGACGGTCCCTGCACAGCATGTCGAGGTTGGTCTTGAGCGGCACCTGGAACTGCGCGATGTTGAGCACGGCGCGCACCAGCGGGCCCTTCACGTGCGTGTCCAGCGGGGACGCGCTGTGCAGGCTCGGCGAGATGTTCACCTAGGGGACCACACCCTTATTTACAATACTGACCAGCTTATGCGGACGGTCCCTGCACAGCATGTCGAGGTTGGTCTTGAGCGGCACCTGGAACTGCGCGATGTTGAGCACGGCGCGCACCAGCGGGCCCTTCACGTGCGTGTCCAGCGGGGACGCGCTGTGCAGGCTCGGCGAGATGTTCACCTAGGGGACCACACCCTTATTTACAATACTGACCAGCTTATGCGGACGGTCCCTGCACAGCATGTCGAGGTTGGTCTTGAGCGGCACCTGGAACTGCGCGATGTTGAGCACGGCGCGCACCAGCGGGCCCTTCACGTGCGTGTCCAGCGGGGACGCGCTGTGCAGGCTCGGCGAGATGTTCACCTAGGGGACCACACCCTTATTTACAATACTGACCAGCTTATGCGGACGGTCCCTGCACAGCATGTCGAGGTTGGTCTTGAGCGGCACCTGGAACTGCGCGATGTTGAGCACGGCGCGCACCAGCGGGCCCTTCACGTGCGTGTCCAGCGGGGACGCGCTGTGCAGGCTCGGCGAGATGTTCACCTAGGGGACCACACCCTTATTTACAATACTGACCAGCTTATGCGGACGGTCCCTGCACAGCATGTCGAGGTTGGTCTTGAGCGGCACCTGGAACTGCGCGATGTTGAGCACGGCGCGCACCAGCGGGCCCTTCACGTGCGTGTCCAGCGGGGACGCGCTGTGCAGGCTCGGCGAGATGTTCACCTAGGGGACCACACCCTTATTTACAATACTGACCAGCTTATGCGGACGGTCCCTGCACAGCATGTCGAGGTTGGTCTTGAGCGGCACCTGGAACTGCGCGATGTTGAGCACGGCGCGCACCAGCGGGCCCTTCACGTGCGTGTCCAGCGGGGACGCGCTGTGCAGGCTCGGCGAGATGTTCACCTAGGGGACCACACCCTTATTTACAATACTGACCAGCTTATGCGGACGGTCCCTGCACAGCATGTCGAGGTTGGTCTTGAGCGGCACCTGGAACTGCGCGATGTTGAGCACGGCGCGCACCAGCGGGCCCTTCACGTGCGTGTCCAGCGGGGACGCGCTGTGCAGGCTCGGCGAGATGTTCACCTAGGGGACCACACCCTTATTTACAATACTGACCAGCTTATGCGGACGGTCCCTGCACAGCATGTCGAGGTTGGTCTTGAGCGGCACCTGGAACTGCGCGATGTTGAGCACGGCGCGCACCAGCGGGCCCTTCACGTGCGTGTCCAGCGGGGACGCGCTGTGCAGGCTCGGCGAGATGTTCACCTAGGGGACCACACCCTTATTTACAATACTGACCAGCTTATGCGGACGGTCCCTGCACAGCATGTCGAGGTTGGTCTTGAGCGGCACCTGGAACTGCGCGATGTTGAGCACGGCGCGCACCAGCGGGCCCTTCACGTGCGTGTCCAGCGGGGACGCGCTGTGCAGGCTCGGCGAGATGTTCACCTAGGGGACCACACCCTTATTTACAATACTGACCAGCTTATGCGGACGGTCCCTGCACAGCATGTCGAGGTTGGTCTTGAGCGGCACCTGGAACTGCGCGATGTTGAGCACGGCGCGCACCAGCGGGCCCTTCACGTGCGTGTCCAGCGGGGACGCGCTGTGCAGGCTCGGCGAGATGTTCACCTAGGGGACCACACCCTTATTTACAATACTGACCAGCTTATGCGGACGGTCCCTGCACAGCATGTCGAGGTTGGTCTTGAGCGGCACCTGGAACTGCGCGATGTTGAGCACGGCGCGCACCAGCGGGCCCTTCACGTGCGTGTCCAGCGGGGACGCGCTGTGCAGGCTCGGCGAGATGTTCACCTAGGGGACCACACCCTTATTTACAATACTGACCAGCTTATGCGGACGGTCCCTGCACAGCATGTCGAGGTTGGTCTTGAGCGGCACCTGGAACTGCGCGATGTTGAGCACGGCGCGCACCAGCGGGCCCTTCACGTGCGTGTCCAGCGGGGACGCGCTGTGCAGGCTCGGCGAGATGTTCACCTAGGGGACCACACCCTTATTTACAATACTGACCAGCTTATGCGGACGGTCCCTGCACAGCATGTCGAGGTTGGTCTTGAGCGGCACCTGGAACTGCGCGATGTTGAGCACGGCGCGCACCAGCGGGCCCTTCACGTGCGTGTCCAGCGGGGACGCGCTGTGCAGGCTCGGCGAGATGTTCACCTAGGGGACCACACCCTTATTTACAATACTGACCAGCTTATGCGGACGGTCCCTGCACAGCATGTCGAGGTTGGTCTTGAGCGGCACCTGGAACTGCGCGATGTTGAGCACGGCGCGCACCAGCGGGCCCTTCACGTGCGTGTCCAGCGGGGACGCGCTGTGCAGGCTCGGCGAGATGTTCACCTAGGGGACCACACCCTTATTTACAATACTGACCAGCTTATGCGGACGGTCCCTGCACAGCATGTCGAGGTTGGTCTTGAGCGGCACCTGGAACTGCGCGATGTTGAGCACGGCGCGCACCAGCGGGCCCTTCACGTGCGTGTCCAGCGGGGACGCGCTGTGCAGGCTCGGCGAGATGTTCACCTAGGGGACCACACCCTTATTTACAATACTGTTCAAACTGGTAGACTATTAGCTTAATTAGGCGATGTGAAATATGCCAGGACCATGCTGTCACGGTCGCCACTATCTGTGTCTACGTACGCGCGACTGTACCGGGCCTTAAGACAAAACCGGGTCTCATATCATAACTTCCTGCCACACATCACCTCTCTAAAAATGAAGGTATCAGTTACGGCCACCGCTATCTATGTGTATACATGTCGCCCGGTTTAGTCTAAACGTCAACACTATGTAGTACCGCCGCATGCTAACATCACTATAAAAAATAAAGGAATCAGTCACAGTCACTATACGAACATTGGCGCCTTGTTATGCGCCTACATGTTCAATGCGAAATCTGTCAAGATTCATTCCATAACTGATCAGCTGATCACATTAAAAACATACCTCCAATAGCCACGGCTTCAGGTCCTCATCTAGCAGCACGTCTATGCCGAACAACTCGTAGCAGTTGTACCGCGACGTGATGTTAGCCTTGGTCAACGAGCTGATGCTAGCCTCGCCCGAAATCACCGTCTTGATCACCAGGTCCTTCATAGAGTTCCATAGGGCGTCCGTGTTCACGTTTTTCTCGGTCTTCAGGTATTGGAACAGGCTTTGAAGAGTCCTGGAATGGAATCAATGTTTGTTTTGTGACGGTGCGGTCCTGTGCGGATTTTAAACTATGTATACCATGTGTACTATGTGTACTAAACTATACGTTTTGAGGTATGTAAGTGGTAGTCAAGTAAAAGGCGTAGATTAATTACATTATAAGCAGGGAGCGAAACTTTGGTGCCGATGACTAACGTATGACGTCAAGCTACATACAGAGTGTTTCTATTAGGGCTTGCGATCGTGTCCGGGTTTCGTGTAATCGTGTCGGGTACCCTGATCGTGTTACACGAACGCGGTTTTAGGCGACCGGTCCGAACGGATCCTGACGTGACATGATCTATTTGCTTAGACTTACAACCTCCTTCCTTTGCCAACTCACGAAGCCGTAATAATGGGCCTTGGTTCTAAAAGAAAACAAGTATATTAACTGTTATTTCCTCACCATTTATGCCCTTCGCAGGCCGCGAAATCCTCGTTAGGCGTGTAGTTCTTGGACAGCCTGTTGATGGAGTAGTTTGTGAGGTGCATGTACCTATCGTTGAGTGATGCCAGCTCGTCGTTGTATTTCACTGGAATACATTTTATGTTGTTTATAGTGTGTCGTGCATCGTGATATGAAATGTGACATTTTATGTCACATTTCATATCACGATGGGGTAAATTAACCCTTCCCTTGGATGTAGTTACAGTATCAAAAATTATACAACTGAAGTGATACAACTTAAGTAATCAAATTAATATC
Source organism: Epinotia brunnichana (assembly GCA_963854355.1). Lineage (NCBI taxonomy): Eukaryota > Metazoa > Arthropoda > Insecta > Lepidoptera > Tortricidae > Epinotia > Epinotia brunnichana. Next base: position 17,699,536 of record OY977936.1, on the reverse strand, counting down.
AATGTTAGACTTTGTCAAAATTAGGAACGGAGTCTCAGATAAATGTGACGTGGATTTTATTACATCGTCATCATAGCAGCCGAAAGACGTCCACTGATGGACATAGGCCTCCCCCAAAGAGTACCGAAGTGACCAGTCCTGCGCCACCCACTACCAGCAGACTCGCGCGACCTTTACCAGGTCATCAGTCCACCTTGTGGGGGGCCTACTCACGCTACGCCTTCCGATAGAGTACATAAGCCATTCCATCCAAGGGTTAAGCTTCTACGGGTTAGGGGCAGTTTCATCATTAAATTTGTCAGTTTAGTGACAGTTGAGTCTGTCAAGCTATTCCACAACTGCTCAACAGTAGCTGACGACATTGTTTACCTGACGCGAATCTGGCCAGTCCGTCCTTGAACATGTATATCCTGAGCGGATGCATGGAGGTGACGAGCACGTAGAGCCGCATGTCGAACTTGTTGCCATTGATCAGGTATGGCTTGGAGACGTAGCGCTGCACCACCACCGGCCGCTTCTTGGGTATCTGCGTCCAGCGGGAGACCACTTTGATGCCGGTGCCGCGGGCTGATGCGGGCTGGAAGCGGAGTAACGGAATTGTACTTATTGCTTAGGGCCTGTTGTTTCGAGTGTAGTTAATGTACGGCCCAATAATACCCACTATATCCCCGTTTCTTTTTAACCCATAAAAAGAGACAGAAAGATTGGGCACGGATTATTGGACGGCACACTACACCCGTTGTTTCTAACCATCGGTTAGATATACCAATGCCAGATTGAGGCGGTTTTTTTTTGTTTCCCTGTTTGTATGGCCGCACGTCGGTCGGAAGCCGGTCGTGCCGCCTCAGTGTAACATTATTCATATGGTAAGCTAAGATCTGTTCATTTATTCAATGGAGTAAAATGACGTTTCATGTGTTGTCAGTTTTTTACATCTCTTAAATAGTGATGCGCTACAACCGATAATTACCAAAAAGTTTTAGGGGCTATCTATCTTCCTATGTTTAGACAAGTCCTCATAAAGTTTAAAGGGAATACGCATCATTGTCATCAACTTGAGCTTGTTTCAGAATCGCTACTCTACTTCCTCAATGAATTTTTCAGCCATCCCTTCTACAACATAACCAAGTGTCCACATTTTAAAAATTAAGTTTATTTGTGAGCTTATTGCGTTGCGTTTCCGTCGCGGATGAAATTAATCTCATCGGAATTCAGTTGCAGAATTCTGCCCCTGTGCGGCCGGCTTAAAAGGCCTTATTATATAAATAAGCATCGAATACAAAAAAACTTAATATTTGGCTTTTCTGTCCCTTGTTAAATGATTTTATTACCGATTACTGAGAATTAAACCAGAAACCGTAATCGTAGCGCCGCACGGTTAGTTCTTTACTATGCTGCTTGTTCATATTTAAAGATAAAATATCACAAGTAAGAACAAAAATTACCGGTTTGATGATCCACCTCTCATTATCCGCTGCATACTTTTCCCAGTCGTATTTCAATAGCTTCAAATCGTGTGGCAGGACGTAAGATTTGGGCATAATACCGAATTCGGTGTCACCAAATTTAGCCACCAATTTCTGCAGGTTTCTCCACAAGCGGTCTTTGCGACCTATTTGGAAGGTGCCCGGAAAGTGGTTCATTTTCTGACCGTCTTTTATCGCCCTGAACATTAGAGACTTCATGTGTTTGCCCCATATTCCGATCCATTCAACCGTTTCTGTAACAAAAAATAAAACTTCACTTAGATAATATTTGATTAATTCAGTCGATATAATTTCAAAATGTCAAATCAAAATGAAATATTTTCTCATTTATTTATCACAGTCAAATAAATACGGTCTCAAATAGAAATATTGATCGCACGAGCCGAAAGTGGAGGCGATAATCGTATCATCTGAGGCTGAGGTGAAGTATTTTTCTACCCCTGGGCGGTAAACGTTAAGTACGACACAAGAGAACGAAGATTCGTATTTACCTTCCTGCGGACATTCGGACGTATCGCACTCACTCTTGACCAGCCGAAAGCCGGAATTGGTAAGCGTTTTCTTGACGACTATAGGCGTGATGCTGGTGAGCTTCCACTTGAGGTGTTTCTGTATGGGCGCGGGGATCTTGAGGGCAGTGACCTCGTCGTAGCCCACGAATTTGAGGTAAGGCGGCACGCGGGGAAAAAGGGACTGGCGCAGGCAGTGTGATACTGTGTCGGGTATGCAGAGGGGAGAATCTGGAAGGTGGTAATATTAACATTGTTAACATTAATGTATCATAACAAATTAACAACGTCTGATTATTACTAGTACAGTGTGTTTAGCATTGTTCACGATTGCAACTGGAAAGATTGTTAGGGCAGTCCGGAAATGCGAATTATACGAATAGAAAAGCACAGCGACTTGAAGTTAAGCCATCCTATTGAAGATAAAAAAATAATAAATATTAGGGGACAATTTTATACAAATCGAACTAATCCCATAGTAAGCTCAATAAAGGCTTGTCTTACGGGTACTAGACGACGATATATTTAATAGATATAATACATAGAAAAAATCCAAGACTCAGAAACAAATATACATGCTCATCACATAAATATTTGCCCTTACCGGGATTCGAACCCAAGACCTTCAGCTTCATAGGCAGCGTCACTACCCACTAGGCTAACCGGTCGTAAGATTCTGCTCGATTCAATGAGCTGATTACACTAGTTGGACGATCGATCGTTCGACGTTCATCGATCGACGTGGTTTGGTTTAGTGTAGTAACACCCGAAAATAGCACACCGAAAGTATGTTTACGAGTTGCCATACACAAAGATTCATAAATGCTTAAAGAATTTGGGCATTTCTTAAAACATTTACACACCTTTTCGTTGGGCACTCATGTAAAAATTAGGGTCATGTCACAATTTCATCTACCGTAAAAAACCGGCCAAGTGCGAGTCGGACTCGCTCACGAAGGGTTCCGTACCATTATCTATAAAAATGGCAAATCAAGTTTTTTGTATGGGAGCCCCCTTACCTAAATATTTATTTTATTCCGCATTTTAGTATTTGTTGTTATAGCGGCAACAGAAATACATCATCTGTGAAAATTTAACTGTCTATTACGGTTCATGAGATACAGCCTGGTGACAGACGGACAGACAGACAGACAGACAGGCGGAGTCTTAGTAATAAGGTCCCGTTTTACCCTTTGGAATTCTAAAAACGAAGTAAACTAGAAACGAAACAAGAGTACAAATATTCTGTAAATATTATAAGGATATAGGTATGTAACACCAGGTTAGTTCTGATTTAATTTATAACTGTTGACAACTCGTTGGCTCCCGCGTTCGCCAACGACTTTACGTGATTTGACATGTTTATGCGATCTTCAATAGTGCCCACAATACAAAGTAATAATAATTCTAATTGGATATACGACGAAAATAACATAATGAGACACATAACTCTAATTTACATTCCTAAATAAAATCATACTGAACTAATAATAGTATAAAATTACAAGTTACCAAGTAATGTATAAAATAAGCTAAGAGGACCAAAGTTTTTAATTATCAGAATCCATTAAGCTATAAGCTAAAAAACCTAATGGAATAATACAATCAATCACTATGATTATCGATTATAATCTCGTAAGTAGGTATTGAAAACCATACTACCATATAACAATGGACTAACTACAAATCTAAAAATATCCGTACAAGAGAGCGAACCTTTGCGCATGACTGGAGTGTATTTGAAGGGATTCGTCGTGTGCAAGGCGGTGAAGAACATGTCGTCTTTAAGGGCGTGTCTCTTCTCTGAAAATGACGTGTGACGTACGGTCACCAATCCTTTTAAGGGATGTTATTTCAACCCGAATAGGGCCAGCGCGTAGACTACAGCCAATAGGGATGGTAACACCGAATAGAATAATCAATAATGTTGAATTTTCTTGAAAAAGGATTAAAAATATAGTCACATGGAGAAAAAAGTAACACAAGACAATTAATAATCACAAGTGTTCAAAGTTTTAAGAGGGGTATGCTCGGTCCCTTCTCCGCAAAACGCACCTTTACATGAAACGATTGTCATTTACTATGATTTCTCTCTCTATCAAGCAATATTAAAACGGTTCTTCTTCTTTTCTTCGTCTTCGTCATTTTTTAAGATATTTAATTGGAATTTCGTAATTTTTTGCTTTCTTTCTTTTGGAGTAATAATAAAATTAGAGGCATGTGCCCAACAGTGGGACGTAGACCTTAATGAAGATACTTGTTCAATATTGTATATTAACGAGTATAAATCAAGCAATAGAACAAGGTATTCCGGCATGATTAGGTTTTCTCAACGGTAAAATAGATCGCTAGTTCCACACCTACACATTATAGATGATTCACGAGAACCCCGGGAAGTACTTTCACGAGTAAACATCTCTGATCTAACATAAACCAAGAAGTGCGTTGCGTAAATGTGATATAAGTCCTTACCTTTAGCTTCGAGAGCCTTCTTCGGCACCACCCCATTAGTTTTCGGGTTCAATTTGGCGGTGGGAGGGTCCTCCAGCGACTCGCTCTTGACCGAAGGTTTCTCTTTCGGCACATCTGCGATGTCCGTGTCCATGTGACTCAGCCCGTCGGGGGAAGGTGAGCGGCTGAGCGCACTGCGAATTATAATCAACATAAGGTGAGGGCGATGTAGTGTAGAACCAGTAGGAGTCAGAGAGAGTCCTAAATTAAGAAAAGCAATTCATTCAAAGTACTTTAGGATTATTTAAAGTTGTCCTAAATTTTATTTACGATGCCTTTCGAGCCAGTTGTCGGAGAGGAACAAATGTTTGTATGGGGGCAACTACAATTAAAGAACGTGAATACCCAAAAAAATTGCGACAAAGATTGACCTCGATTAAAAGTATCTGTAGGTATTTTTTTATTCTAAATGTAATTATTCTCTTAAAATTTTTGCAAAGTTTAATCAAATGAAATCAAAAGATTAAAACAAATCCATTGACGTTTTTTTCATAAAAATCAACCCACGCGTTTGATCTCTAGACTCAGTGCCACAAAGGAACAAACATACATACATACATAGACTGGTAAACACATTACCCTCTTTTGCGCCCTGCAGTAGGGTAAAAATACTTACTCATCCGCCTCGTCATCAGGTGGTTCATGGTTGCAGTCCGACTTAAGTGAAGCGTTGACCTTAGGGACCTTGACCTTCTTCGACTTGACCTTCTTCTTGCCGGTCTTGACGGTTTTCTTCGGGACCGGCATGGAGGTGACGGAGCTCACCGGGAGCGCGGGACTGATGGCGGGACACGTCGGCGTTGGGGATTGTTGGAGATTCTGAAATTATATGTGGGTTTCATTGGAGTACTCGGAATGGAGATGTAGAGGCGAGATGAGCAGGGCCCTATCTATCCCACAAAACTTTACAACTGTTAAGTGTCAACAAAATTGTTGAATTGCAGGAAGTCTGACTAGCGACTTGTGGAACAAAAAAATGCGTCATATTTGAACGACACGAAATGCATGGCGGCGTAATAGGTACTTAATACGTAAATTCGACTCGCCGGCCAGACTCTAATGTGTGTGTAAAATTGACAATAGACTAAATCACCAACTTATCAAAATCGAAAATACAGGAAAAATATTGGAGTAAGCCTTTGCATAGCAGTTTTCAGGCTTGACCGAGGCGATTCTTTATCATTCATCATAGGCAGTTGACGATCGAGGCCAATTATTATTAGATAAAATATAATTTGACATAGTTTCATATAGTTCACCCATGTACAGTCGGGGAATGAAAAGGTTGATCACCTTAAGATCTGTTTTTGCTTACTCAGTATAAGTTATCAATATCTGCTTTATCGACCGAGTGTCAGACACATTCCGTCATAATGAATGTCATTTCACTACACCTCTTTGAATTTTGAAAAACGAATTATAAAAAGAAAAAAAAACGTATACAAGAAATAGCAATGATGACATTGACAGGACCTGTTACTCACATTTTATAGTTTTAATAATTTTAAGGAAAGAGGATTTAATCATTAGATTTATCAAACTTGACACAACGCAATGGCAAGATCAAACGAATAAAAAGGTTCAAACGAATAGACAGTAAATTTGAACTTTGTTGTCAACAGTTGAACATAATTTTCAATACATCAGTACATCACTCTCGTCTGATACACAGTTTAAAAAGGTAATATGTGCTTGCAACGCGTAAATGATTTGATTTGAAAACTGATCAACCTTTTCATTCCGCCACTGTACTTTGCATAAAATGTTCTATTATGCTATGCTGAGTGTTCACCTTTTTCATTATAGGTTAGTAATTGTAATTTTCTTTTTGTAATTGTATAACTGTGTAATTTACTTATACTGAAATAAATTATCTTCTATTCAATTCTACTTGAAAATACGCAGTGGATATAGGCAATGCGACGTATTACAGCTAATGGGCTGTTAGAGGAGGACATTTGCTACTTTAACATATTATGCAAAAGTGAACCAATTACATTTATAGTCTACAAAGAAGGCCACTTACTTATAATATTTAAATAAAAAAACATTAGAAATAATCTGCTTAGCAGGAATACGTCGAATTACCAGTCACTCTGTATATTTGAATTTAAATTTATTATACGAACTCCTGGTTTTATAAAGATACTTTAGCTTTAGTTTAGACCATATGTATACCATACCGGTAAGCAATGTCTAAAAACGTACCGAGTTACTAAAATTTGGTCCAACGCACCTTTGTTAAACCGGGGCTATGTAACCTAAACTGGCTTTATAGTTTAACTTTAAACTATAAATTATTACTATATATACGTACTACAACCACATTTCCATAGCACAAGTTTGAACTCCTCGTTCAAATGTTACCTACGCACACACGTAATAATAACACGTATCGTGTACGTACACACTTGGATTACAGTTATATTATATCACTTCACTACGGTTCAAGCGGCTAAAAAAAGCGGCCGATAGACTATGTCGGTCAATTAACAATGTAAATCGTGTTGTACAGTAGTCAATAACCTCAAACAGCACGCTAGCACATCCCTTCTAGGCATTACGGAACACATGTATGCACGAAAAGATAACATCGAACGATTCTTCAATATAATACACTTTGTTGTTTCAGTCGTCCACACGATATTCCGATTTTCACGCAAGAAGAAACTTTAAATTACAGTTAAACGTTTCGATCACAAAACTTTAAACTGGAACGACACTTAACTGATTGACCTTGATATTATCTCGTATTTTACTAGTAAAATCAACCAATCGCGTGAAAGAGACGCACGTGTTCCGACTCACAAACAGCTGAGATCCACGAGGTATTGGCAACAAGATATATAAAAAAAAAACTCACTTTTTCAAGTATCAACGCAATGACTGCCATGTTGCTCAGGTATTTAAGATTGTAATTGCGAAACACTGGACAGACCAGTGTTAACAGTGTTGCAAGACTTTGTTATTCAAATTCCGAACATGAGATTTTTTTATCCAGTCCAGGACTCCGCTCCTCGACACCTGAGGTAAGTGTGGACTTACGCCTGGATGGAAGCATCGGCGTTCAGAAATAAACCAGGTGTTGTGACTCAAGAGCAAGACGCTGGAAGATTTCACTAACGATTTGGCAAGCAATGCCGAGAAATTATTTTAAAAAACTCATTGTATTACACCTTGCACACACTGGATGCCGTTTCAAATATAACTACACAAACATGTCAAGGTTGATGAACGGGTCAAAATTCCGAACGGGATTTACATGAAAAACCCACTATTTCACACTTCTTTGATATTTATAATTGAATGAAGCGTCAATTTGAGTAAGTTATAGCGTTTTCTATTTATTTAATGGGACGTTAATTTGGAAGGTTTATGGGGAGGTTGACGGATTAGAGCAGTTATCACCGCGCTAGTAACAGTGATAATGCATCGTATTGACATTTCGGTTATTTGGCACAGCGCCCACAGGAATTGATGCCACAATAATCTAAGTGGGGACGGAATTAACTAAGACAATAGGAGGGGGTTCAGCAGTACTACACCAACTAATTTAGAGGTATGATTCACGAGTTTACTTTATAATAGGAATAGCATCACGTAAACAACCTGGGTAAGAAATGGGTGGGTGTCTGTTCCAAAAGAATCGAACAAATGTTAACTTGGCAAGTGTTGCTAGGAATGGGGTCAGAAGGACGTTGACCAAGCTGCTCTGGGTTATATATTTATAAAGGAATATTTTTACCGCAGGTCACACGCTTTGCGGGTTTGTAAGCCATTTATGTACGATATTAACCGTTGAACTGAGAATTGAGCGTCATTCATTGCTCACATTATCTTTAGCTGTTTACGTCATTATGACTAGCTGCTTAGTGCGTATTTTATTTAAAAAAACGCACTGAAGAATAATTACATTCGCATTTAAATTTCATTAGTAGATAAATAAAAATGTAACGATTAAATATTGGTTTTGATACCTGGTTGCACCTTTACTGCAGGGATACGTAGTATGAAAATAGATAAGAATTCAATATCAATTCGATCGCAACAAAAGTATGATTATTATTACTATGACTCATGAAGATTAGAACAATCAAGATTTCAACTTAAAAACCAGCACACTGGATATAGACAATCGTACACAATATTGTGGCGGAAATACAGCGAAAGCATGCTCTGTACAAGTGTGCGTACATACCTAATTTCAAATGAAAACATACGCAATGCGCTACTGCGCTAGTTACTCGATATTCTATTTTCTGACACTTATCATATCATCCATTAACTGAAAAGGTCATTGACCTGACCAATATATAAGAAAACACTAATCAATAATCAGCTATAATGATCGCTGTTTATCAATAAAGAAACACAACAACTTACCCTGCGGCAGTTTGAAACGGAAAGTTTCTTGAATATTTTTTTGATCGAGCACATATTTCAATGAAGTTCCCTAAATCTGCTAAAACTTAGTCACTGAGTGTCTGTTATTCTAATAGTAAACTGAGACTATCCACTTTACGCCGGTGAAGTTGGTCACCGGCGATTAGTTAGGGCATGGTCACCTCTCGCACAAGTCAATCGGACACGTCACGCGCTATAAAAACATTAGAACGTCGACACCGAAAATAAACGTAAAATTCCTAAACTTCCGCGAGATTATGCAAACAATTATCTACGTGTAATTTAGCACCAATAAATCTCTGCGCGAGGACTTGTTCCGATAAACGTAGAATAGAAGACTGCCGACCAGATTATGAACGATAATATGACACTGTTAATGCGTACAAAGCTGGCTGATAACGTTAAATTAACGACTATACCATGTTTGCGTAAGGCCGTTTTAATAATGCCACGGGGCGCGGTAAATGTCACGGGCAAATCACTCCCTGGTGTTGATATCAGGGAACCTGATATTATATAGAGTAACACACCTCATTTCGCAATTTAATTAATGTGCTAATTGCTGCTATTTTGTCGCTCTCTCGCTTATAGGGAACTTGCATCTTTTTATTTTATTACGAAGATCAAAAGTATAATCCAGCATTAAAACAACGGTAGCACAAACACTTTGTTATGATTTATTTTTCTGATGTTATATGCATTTGAAATCTGCACGCGCCGGCACCCCCCCGAAAACGCTGTATATTAAACTGGCTTATGCTATGACGTCACAACATATCGTCGGGTGACAAGCAAAAGTCACTACCAAAACTGTCACTGCTCTTCAAAACCTCGTATCTCGGTACGTAGTCGATATCGAGATACGACCTTTGATGTAAGTATTAGGTATTTGTTACTTAGTGAATTTTGCTTGTCACCCGACGGTATATTCTCGGCGCGTTTACTATGGAGTAAGTCATTAATTTGCAATTATCTCCACAACATTTGCGTTTAAGTCATTTTTAATTCAATATTCTGTGTAACTGTAATGTTATTTTATCGAAAAAATAATATTTTTTTTTTCGTCATTTTAACGTGAGATAAAATAAAACTAATACATTCGATTTTTTTTTGTTTTTTTTTTTCTATATGATATTTCTACGTACAGTCATGGTCATCATGGCCATATAATTAGGAACACGATTTTTTTTCCCATATAGTTGTTTTTGATTATACGGATGTAACCGTGTTTAAACAGTATTTAATATTGTGCACATACAGCTTCTGTAAAATTTAGACTTTAAAAAATACAGACGATCAAATATCGTTCCTTGAACTTGTAAACGCTGTGTGTTGTTTGTCTCGAATAAATGTTTCTTTCTTTCTTTCTTTTAAAAACTGGCCATTTGACCATCCCTTTTTTTTTAAGCACAACTTTTACAGAACTTTTATATAAACTAAATTAAATCTTATTTATACACAGATACCTCCATATACTCAGAAATAAAATTGGCCAAACACATTATAAATTATCATCAAATTTGAATAGTCATATTTGTATGCAACTCAACTGTATGGGGAAAAAAATTATGTTCTTAATTATCTGGCCATGACTGTATATCCGCATCAGTTGAGTGCAATTTATTCGAAATTGAAGTCCCATGCAAGTTCCCCATTGGCACATTCTTTGGGAACGATAAGTCAGGGTTATATTATTCGCAGGGTTCGCACCTCAGAACATAAAAATAGGGAGAAGTGCCGTACTGCTTCATTTCAACCAAAACCGATGTCCCCAGTTTTCTCCCACCGCAGCGCCCACACACACATTGAACCGTGTAAAAACAAAGACTCGGGCGGTGCCAGTGATTCTACGTCAACGTGCAAACAAGGGCTGTGATTGGCTTTAACGCACTACACTAGGGGGGCGACAAACGTAAAAATGATGTTTTATCGACATTGATATTTAAATTATTATGTTAAGATATTGATGGGTAATAAAATTATAAGTTTGGTATGAATTGGTATTTATTCTTCTAGCTACAAGTTTAAATAACACGAGTTACCATAAATCGCAAAGGTAAAAAAATATCGACGAATACCTACCTACAGACAGAGTAACATAAACGGCTTTTTATAAGTTCGTGTTCACATACATTTAAAACTCTGGTCGCATCGATATTTTTGACCTGTACCAGGCCTATCTCGCTCGCATTTTGGCGCAAAATAATGTATCCATTACTCATATTACGAGATTTAAGGCTAAGGCCGAGTATCCACCAGAGATGATGTGTTTCCACACATTTGACACCTAAGTTTCAAGCGAGCGAGGTATCAAATATATGAAAACACATCCTCGCACATCTCTGGTGGATATTCACCCTAACCGACAATTATCGCCTCAGCACCGAAATAAGAAATAAATAAGAAATAAAATAAGTACTGTAAATCAATATATTTATTATTTGCAATTCACTGACCCGTAAAATGAAGGTATTTATTTAACACTTGCCGTTTGGATAATTTAGTAGTAATGCAATCAAATGAAAGTAAAAAAACACTTATTTAAAATAAATCATTTATAATAATATCACATTTGAAGTTGTTCTGGAGCCATTTGCAACTAAATTATATATACTTGTAAATAAAAATTTAATATGTGTATTTATCGTTCATACTGCGACTTAGTGAAAATCTTATTAGTAGGTACCTTAAATTTTTTGTACCTTTTAATCTTATTAGTATATTATTAGTTACCTTTAAGATAGGCACCCAACCAAAACAAGTAATAATATAAAATAAAACAGCGAAAGTAGTCGAAATAAAATCACTAGTATGATATCGTACTTCTATTATATCGATTACGCGTAAACTGTAACTACACTTTGCCACCCCTCTAGTTCACGACGCCAAGCAGCGGCCGTACCACAAAAAAAAATCAAGCAGCGTCCATATCGATAGAGTTTAACACATTGCGCCGTGGTTTAGCGCTGTACAGGTTGCTTATTGTATTGAACGTTCAATGTACAACGCACAGAACAAAAATATGCTTTTTCGTTCGATATGTTAGTACGATCTCGAGAAATGATGCGGCGTTGCGTTTATTTGTTAAAATATTTGTTTTTACTGACTTATAAGTGAAAATACGAATACTTACATGTGGTACGTGACTCCACTATTCTTGTAGGTTTTAGTTTCACTCCTATTTTACATGTAACCACGCTACAATTCGGCATTTTGAATAAATGTGGGAGAACATTTCAGTATCACGGCAAGTTGCGACTAACCTGCGGCGGGCAGTGACATGCCCAATTGGCCATGTCGCAGCGACACGCGCCACGCCCCCGTTTCATATCTATTTCTTTTTATGATCTGAGGTTCGCACCGACCGAGCTTCGTGTGATTGCCGCGTGAATCACGGTGTTGGATAGTTAGAGCACATCTAATATATGACTTGACTGGTAGCCACCTGATTTTTATTCTTGATGTTTCTGTTATTTACACTAGTGCGAGTCTATACGGTGGTCAAATATTAAGAGGTAGATGAAAGCGTAGAACCCTACACCTACAATAACCCAGGGCATACCGTCCTGACGCTGCTTTACACGACCTGACTCCAGATAGAATTGCGAGTAAGGGAAAGAAGAAGAAGGTTGTATTCTATTCTCTACCTATAGACGAAGCGCAGTGTCAGAGTTCAAATAAGGATGCGGTCTGGACGCCAGCGAGCATCGGGCGACTAGATGTAATTCATGATCGAATTTAATCTATGCACGAAAATCCTTTTTTTTCTATCAATTATACTTTTCGATTAGTTATCGATTTTTTTTTTTTTTCTATAAATAGAAGGCATGCAATTACTGCATCATCATCATCATATCAGCCGAAAGACGTCCACTGCTGGACATAGGCCTCCCCCAAAGAGTGCCTCAATGGCCGGTCCTGCGCCACCCGCATCCAGCGGGCGGGCGGGGCACATTGCACGTAGAACTGATGGCCGTTGGGGCGGAAAGGTTCTCGAGTGGCAACCACGTACCGGAAGGCGCGGCGTTTGGTAGGCCCCCCACAAGGTGGACTGATTACTGCATACTATAGAAATATACCCATTTAGCTATTCCCGTCCTTCTTAAATTCGAGGTGTTTTTTTGATTCCTCATCGATCCTTTCATCAGATGTTGATCAAATTGATATGGGACGAGTTAAGCCCCGCTACATGTATTTGAATCGTACCTAAGCTATTACTACCATACATAATCCGTGAGTCACATGCCAAACTCTTTATTGACAGGGAACAAAAATAAACTTTTAATTGATAGCGTGCAAGTTGCTTTGGCAACTACGATCGTAAGCGGCACAGCGGGTTCCATTCCAACGCTTAAGGGGTAATTCCGTGCATCGCGGCATTCGCGGCCGATCGCGCGATTTATTGCGTGCGACTAACGCCTTGGCCACGACTTTGGTCTTAATAAGCGACCTGCGACCAGCGTTTTATCTGTTCATTGCGCGGTCGAGACGCGCAACGCACTGTGGGCAGTTGGGATCACGCGCAATGAACAGATAAAACGCTGGTCGCAGGTCGCGCAGGGGACGTAGGTTCGTGGTCTTCTCTCCCTCTCACTGAGCATAAGCGTGAGCGAGATGGAAGTGCGTGTTTGGAAGCGCGGATATCATGTTTTTTAATATTATTTTTTTGTGCGTTTTAATAAATAAAAAAGTAATAGCTGATTTCCCTCAAACATGACATTGCCGATTTTTAGAACCAATTTTAATATGTTTAGCTGTTGTGCATAATTTGTTATGATTTTTTTAAGTGTATTTCAGACCTATGTTCGTGATTTTTTTCTATCGAGTGAAAGTCAAAAACTCAGGATTCGAATAGCTGATTTCCCTCGAGAAAGACCTCAAGATTGCTAATTAAATTTAGGGCAGCCGTATTATAATCCAAACAAGAGCTACGATTTTTTAAAAATCAGTTTTTGGAGCTCACGTCGCCTTAAGTCGTGGCCAGGGGATAAAGCCCTTGCTAGACGGTCGCCAGCATACCCCTCCGACCGGGTGACCTTGGTCCGCACCGACCGTGTAGACATTTGTTTGGAGCAAAATTTCATACTACAGCGGTCGGTGCCGTATTGGAGACCGTCTAGCAGGGACTTAAGGCCCAAAACAGACAGTCAAACGCAACTGCAACGAAACTGCAACTTCTAGTTACTTTTGAGTTTCATTTGAGTTTATGCCATAGACTCCTTTGAGATACCACACATGATGCGACCGGTTTGAAACGCAGAAAACCGGTTTCAAGGTGAAACGAGCTGATGCGACAATAGTCAGTGTATTGGTGGCACTCCACTTGGCGGTATTTGCCCAAATATTCATGTTGCATCTTCGTCCTTCCTAGGGCAAATGAAAGAGAGGCAACGACGTCACGCGAACACGCACCCCTAAGCGTAGAACATATGAAAATGTATGGCGCCGTTTCCGAAGTCTGCGACGGACGCGTGCGGCATATTCATACTCTGACTATTGTCGCACGCAGCGCGCGTCAGTCGCACGCAATCGGCCGCGATGCACGGAATTACACCTTTATGATCACTTAAAAGCAGTTGGCTGAGCAATCCGGATTACAACAAAAGGAAGCCCTATTTGCACCGGCATTGCGTCGGATTATATTTCGCGCCACGATAGGTACTTTTTAATACCTTGACGGTGGCGTACAAGTATGCGGTCTGCCCGATGGCAAGCAGATACCGTAGTCTATGAACGCTTGCCCTTCCGAAGGAGTCACAAGCGCGTTGCCAACCGAAGATTGCGTTGATTTGAGGATTCGTTAAAGCTCTCAATCCGGCACATCCTTGGGAGCTCTGAAGACTTTACTCACTACCAGGAACACAACAGCATATAACAGCATATACCTACGTAGCAAATAGCGGTGTTATTATGGCTGCTATTTTCTGAATGGTGGAGGACTGATGCTTCGTTTCTCATTGAATTCTTGCGGTACCCTATAACCCTCGCATCAATTAGCGTATTTAAGGGCCCCCATCATGAGCAAACTTTAAAGCATCACGTAATACCCTGTGTGTGTACATAAGCCCGTTATCTTTACAAGGCACACTAAAAACAACACGATAACTGCTACTAAAAGTAGTTAATACTATATGCAAGTGATAACCATGACATGCCGTGATCTGCTCCCCTATTCTGTAACTTGTTTTAAGCTCACCTCAACGGTCACCCACAAATATACCTTGACACCGCGATGCGTAGTAATTAAGCGGAGGTAGAGGTCTAGTTTCGTAAACGGGTGACCACCGGGGCGGGGTGAGCCGCATTAACGCGTAGTGAATAACAGCCCTGGTTTTTAGCCAACATGCTGTGGGCCACCGACGAATATATGCGCACTCCTACGACGGACATGTACGACGAACGATAGTGATGTTACGCATTTAACGTTGAAGAGTTACCTAATTAGACGATTCAAAGCCTATAGTCAAGTCAAGTGCAATGCAAACGGTTAGGCATCAAGTCATAAAAAAACGTGCATATTTTAAAGCCGTGTTAAATGAAATAAGTAGAAAACATCCAGGATTCAGGAGCAAATATATTAGCGGCTCTGTAAGCTGTAGAACTGAGGAGCCCGCCTTTTAAAAGTTTTTTGTCGAAGACATATGCTTTTACAAAAAAAATCTAGAAAAAATCTCACGAGAATCAGTTGAGAAATGCGACCTGTAGAGGGGAACGACGGGAAAGCGGGACATCCGGACATACAAACGATTTCCGGCCTAAGGTGAGAAGCATTATCATATCATATTCGTTCGCTTTGCTCCTTCGTTCGATAAAACGCTGTGTCATTACAGAGGTACGCACGGGACCGCCAACTTCGTAGACAAGGTCGCCACCAACTAAGTTGATCAACAGTCGTTACATATCTATTTATTTTAGCCTCAATTCCAGTCCAAAGGTTTCAGAACGATTCAATTGGTATCTTCATCATCCGAAAGACGTCCACTGCTGGACATAGGCCTCCCCAAAGAGTGCCAAAAAGACCGGTCCTGCACCACCCGTTGTTATCTTAAAAACACTTAATTTTAAACATTTCTTGAAACCACACGCGGACGCGCTCGTTTGTTAATACGACGACGCTTCGCCCTAATCAAGCAAGTATTCGTTGGTGTTTTTATATGATAATTCCGGGTTTAGCCATCGCCTACATATAGACACCAATCAGGAAAAAGACATTTCCTCATTGCAAAAAGAGGATACTGAAATAGACCGTAGGAAGAAAGTTCTCCGCGCGCCACCATAAACTGCGAATCATCTTTGCTGTGCTCAATATTTTTTGCAACCTGCTCTTTTAACATTTATTTAAATACGAGCTTCTTATAACAAAATGAATCGTCAACTAGTTTTGAATTTAGGTACTAGATGGTTATTGTAATAATCGAGACGTCTGGAAGTTTTATTTTATGGCTATGTAGCATGCATGTATTTATTATAAGAATTATCGAAAACGTCGAATGTCTCGTATTTTCGGGCATATTGTCACTCATTCAAAATCGCACAGAACTTTTGAGGCCCAGCCTTACAGAAAGTCGTTGACTCTGCGAAAGCAGAGGTGAATGGATAAGTGTAAGGCCTGAGGGGCGTGAGGCAGAGCCTGCGGCGTGCTTGTTAAACAAATGAAACTCATACTGGTGTCCTGAGTAGACGCTGCACAGACGAAGCGAAGCGAATGCACGCTCGCCCGCCCCGCTGCACGCCCCGCCGAACGCTCCGCTCCGAGCGTCCACTCAGGTTTTACACTAAACACCCTTATTTCTCTGTCAATACAATCCCAAGTGTGGCAAGAGTGACCGTATCCACTCTCGTTGCGACGCGCTTGACGTGCTCTAGAAACATATTTAAATTCACAAAACCTGGCGAGAACAGAACTCATAATGACTGATGAATGTAGGACATATGTGTTCCGTTTCTTACATTCGTACAGTCACCGGCATCAATATATGATAAATCCAAGGCCGCAAAAATATCTGACACGCTCTTACAGCTCTAGGAATAGAGTTGTCATCAGATATTTTTGCGGCATTTGTTCCATCATATATTTATGCCGGTGACTGTACCAGCTTTAAAACACAACTACTCCGATATTTGAGAAAAAACACACTCACCACATCATCTTCATGTTCATTGTTGATAGCTGTAGTCCTTAGCACGTGCATACTCTCCTCTTTGGAGGGCACATCCTTGCAGGCACATCTCCTGGGGAATGAGGGGCTCTTGGGGCGAGGTGTCGAGCCGAGAGATGCCAACGCCGTGCCGTAGGAGTAGCCGCAGCCGGAGTTGTCTTTGAGGCGTTTAGTGTTGTTCGAGAGGTAGGATAGGCGGCTGGAACAATAATTATGAATTAGGGCTAATAGGGATGGTCACTTATTAGTCAAGTCAGCAACTTTTTATAACGTCACAAACAGGTATTATGTTATGTCTGTAAGTCTGTATGAAGTTTGGAACAGCAACAAGTGACATCACGATTTTCTATGCTCATAATAACAACTTAGAAAAGTTGAAAACCCCCCCGACATTTTCATTTCAAAGTGCAATATCTCAAAAACAAGCTGCACCGATTTTGTTAAAACGTAGCTAAAGAACCATCACGTCAGATTTTGGACAAAAAACACACAGATACACAGAAACGTCAAACTTACAACACCCCTCTTTTTGCGTGGGGGGTTAAAAACAGAGGTTCTTTCGACCTTTATTTATTAACCCTTTGAACGCCAAGAATGCCTAAATGCGTGCGTCATGTATTGTCGTCCCCGAAGCGCCAAGAACGCCTTTAAGTGTTATGACGTCCGCTGTCAAAACAACCTTCTGTCTTTCATATAAGGGTTATTGTTTAACGGCCTCCGTAGCCCAGTGGGTAGTGACCCTGCCTACGAAGCTGGAGGTCCCGGGTTCGAATCCCGGTCAGGGCATTTATTTGTGTGTTTATCACGAATATTTGTTCCTGAGTTATGGATGTTATATATGTATATAAGTATCTATATGTATGTATCTATTATATATATCATCGCCTAGTACCCACAACACAAGCCTTACTGAGCTTACCGTGGGCCTAGGTTGATTTGTGTAAGATTGTCCCGTAATATTTATTTATTTATTTATTTATTGTCAGATTTAGGTTCTCGTCTCTTCGGTGGGAAATGCCAAAGTTAAGGGCTATAAAGCCAAACTTTTGGTTGAACTCTGAATCCGTATAAACGGCGTTGCCCCTTTTATAATTCCATGTGATACAAAACATATTATATGTAAGCCCTTAACTATTGACCACCGGATAGATAATTTTTGTTTTTGTGACTGACAATGACCCATAAGGTTCATAGTTACTCTCTTATGAAAAAAGGTTGGCGTGTCAGTGACACTTTAGTACGTGAAGAATGGCGTTCAAAAGGTAAAAATACCTTTAAAATCGCAAGAATAAATTTAAGTGGGTTTTCCGATTATTTTAGTGAATATATTTTTTTTTTTTTTTTTATTTATTTAGAAACAAACGGTCTTAAAATATACAAATTAATTAGCTGGAAGCTATACATTAACAATATCAATAGACCTAAAGTTTCCTTATTGTTATTAAAATTAACATAACTATTTAAATCACTAGGTATAACCGATACCATTACATACAATATATATATATTTATTTACATACAATATATATACATATATTTTTTTTTACTTTTACCATTATCTAATGTTTTATATTACACACTATATTAACATTATTTTAAACAGGAATAAATTTGTTTTTTAAATGTTACTAGCGAACTGCCAAATAAATCTGCATTCATACACTTTTTATTGTAAAGCTGGCATGCGCGTTTAATATATGAATTTTGTGCGTGATTCGTTCTGCTATATGCAAAGCTGAACAATGCTTTACTGCGGCAACTACGTTCTGTTCTACGAGGCACACGAAAGTCTATATTGTATAACAATTCAGGGGCATCTATAAAGTTGTTGATTATTTTATACAGGAAATAGTAGATTGTACAACAAGTGCATAAAACGCACCATTTTACTCGAGACGTTTATCCATCCGAGCGAGCTTGCGAGCGAGGATAGATATAAAGTCGAGTGTAAAATGGGTTTTATGGACGAGTTGTACACTCTACTTTTCACTTCGATTGCGAGGAAATGAAACAGCAACACGTAAAATAATAAATGAGACGAAATACAAATTATAAGTTTATTTCATGAAGTTTTATTGTGTACTTTGGCTGTTGGTATCTTTGCCTTGGTCTTAGAATACGAACGAAACGAAATAAAATAAAGAGGTTGTTGTATGAAGTTAAAGATGTTCGTGTGGCTGTTGCAGCGATTGCCTTGGTCTTCGACGAAGATTTTACTTTATGCTCTAGAGCATAAAAAGCGACTTTATGTCGCCTACGCACGACATAAAGACGAACTTTTAGAGCATGAGAAGTGAAAAGTAAATCAGCACACGAGCGTCTGATTGAAAGCCCTTGAAAATTGTATCTTTTAGCTGAGGAAGCATAATCAACGTAATTTCCGCCTACTCGGAATTCAAGTGCTCTAATAAACTTTTTTTGCAGCCTTTCGATCCTAGTTTTATGTACATCATAACAGGGGTTCCAGACTACCGACGCGAATTCTAAACGGCTACGGACATAGCTGTTATACAGTAACTTATATGTTAAAGGCCGACGAAAAGGTTTTGCAACGCGAAGTATGAAGCCTAATTGTTTGTACGCCTTATTTAAAACGTTATCGATGTGAGCGTTAAAAGTAAATTTAGTGTCCATTGTAACACCTAGATCACGTATGTTGTCCTGTCGCGCTAGAACTACTCCACATAAATTGTAATTATACAAAATGGGTTGCTTTTTACGTGTAAATGTTATTACTGAGCATTTGTCATTATTTAAGAATAAATTATTCCGTGCACAGTAACTCTCGAAACTGAGCAAGTCATTTTGTAGCAATATGCAATCAGTTTGTGTTTTAACAACCCTAAAAATTTTGGTGTCATCGGCGTATAGTAGAGCCTTTGAGTTAGTTAGGCATTCCGTTAGATCATTGATGTACAATATAAATAATAAAGGCCCCAAATGGCATCCCTGTGGGACACCAGAATCTGTTTTTTTATAATCAGATGAAAAGCCTCCCAGTACAACAACTTGGAACCTATTTTCCACATATGACTTAATCCACCGGAAGAGGTCACCATGTATCCCAAGGTCCCAAAGTTTCAGCAGAAGCGTATTATAAGAAACTTTGTCAAAAGCTTTTGCAAAATCTGTATATACTGCATCCACTTGGTATTTTTTATCCATTGCGTCACGAACCACTTCACTAAAGGACAAAAGATTGCTTTCAACGCTACGACCCTTGTAAAACCCGTGCTGGTTTGGATTGATATGGCGGCGGACAGCATATGAAAGCTGGTCAGTAACGATTTTTTCTAATAACTTGCCGAATTGGCTTAATTTAGAAATTGGTCTAAATTTTTCAATATTTTGACTGATTGGTGATTTGAGGGATTGGTGTGATCCACGCTTTCTTCCAAATTTGTGGAACCTGACCCTCAGTAATAGACAAGGAGAAGATCTTGGTGACTGGAACGACTAATGCACTTGCACATTTACGAATTAATAGAGGATGTACTTTATCAGGCCCAGTGCCTTTGTTTATATCAACAGATTTTAAGTATTTAAGTACCATTTCCTCGGACAAATTTATTGTATTAAGATTAAGAACTGGCTTCAAAGGTGGTACCAAAGATCCGACATCCAGCGATGGCATGGCAGAAATTTCGAATACAGATTGAAAATGATCACTAAACATATTACATATACTTACCCCATCAGAAGCTGAACCCCCCTTATAGTACATTGTCTGTGGTACGCCTTGATTAGACGAAGTTGATTTAATAAAATTCCAAAAATATTTAGGATGTGATTTAATTTTACTCTCAGAAAAATCAATAAAATGTCTGTAACACTCTTTTTCGATTTTGTCAGCCCTTTTTCTTAGTAGTTTAAAACTTTCATAGTCTAATGGGTTGCCGTAACATTTCCATAGCTTATGATATTTACTTTTTTCTTTCAAAATTTTTCGCAAAGATCTGCTGTGCCACACTGGATATGAACAAGAATTACGAGAGGGACAACATGGCACGTGTTTATCAATTAATTTATATAACAAGGCATAGAATTTTGCTACGCAGCCTTCTAAATCCAAGTTTCCGAAAAAAATTGTCCAATCTATTTGTTCTAAATCAGTATTAAAATCATCGAAATTGGCTAAATAGAATTGGTAAACATATGTTTTAGCAGATTTCATTGGGGCAGTGTAGTCGAGCTCTAAGCACAATGATAAGGCTCCATGATGCGAATCCTCTGGGGTCAGGGGGAAATTACACCTGCTGACAGTGCACACAGTACTACTAAAAATAAGGTCAAGGATGCGATTATTCATATTTGTAATATTGTTGAATTGACTTAAATTACTGAGCGCCATAAATTCGCTTACACATTGCACTAAATCAATATTAGAAGGATTTAATGATAATACGCCCGTGCCCATATCCACCCAATCAATGAATATAGTTTACTTTGCCGTTTTTTTACTACTACAGTTTTAAATAAGCTTACGGCCTGCCTGATGGTCAGCAAACACCGGAGCCTATGGACGTTTGCGACTCCAGAACAATCAGAAGTGTGTTGCCGACCCATTCTTGATTTGAGGATTCGTTTTGCTGACAGCTATGGTCAGCAAACACCGGAGCCTATGGACGTTTGCGACTCCAGAACAATCAGAAGTGTGTTGCCGACCCATTCTTGATTTGAGGATTCGTTTTGCTGACAGCTATGGCCAGCAAACACCGGAGCCTATGGACGTTTGCGACTCCAGAACAATCAGAAGTGTGTTGCCGACCCATTCTTGATTTGAGGATTCGTTTTGCTGACAGCTATGGTCAGCAAACACCGGAGCCTATGGACGTTTGCGACTCCAGAACAATCAGAAGTGTGAGCATTCTTGATTTGAGGATTCGTTTTGCTGACAGCTAGAGACAAATCCAGATCCCAGAAGGTATTCTTAATATAGATTGGCTACCAGGCCAAGTTCGCGTTTAAAACATGTTTCAATATCAGATATCACAGTATGCAAGTGTAATTAAATATGTTTATGTGCTACCTCTCCAGTAAGTCATCGGTTTTCAGGTAAGATTCCATACGTGTATCGGCCCTTTCAGTACTTTAATCATAGTATAAATTCTTCAGTCTGTTGCTAATTAAATTAATCATATTTTAGGTACTATCACAATTTATCAGTGCAAATTACATCGAATTTTCGAAAGTCTTATCTAAGAATTTTTGAACTGTAAAAGCTCCGTCCATCGGCATAGTGCAACACGAATTAAATTTGTGTCAATTGCATGTCAAAGCCTCGATGATTCCATCAATGTCAAAAAATCTAATCACAATGGTAAAGGAATGTGAGTTATAACAGAATGGAATAAAGGCCAAAATTGTGAGGTACAAAATTTTGAGGACGTATGTGATTTGATTTGCGTCGAAAGATTTGTTTTGTTCGATCTGAACTTGTGCACTGAACGCGTAAATTGCGCTGCCTAGAGCTCAATAGTGAGCGTTGAAACGAGTACCCAAGTTTTCGAATTGATAAAATACCTACTTTCCCGTAAAACTAGATATATTTTTTTGAAACCCTTCTAATTATTGATATAATATATACGTAATTTAATTGCTAGCAAGATACAATGTCGACGAGGCCAACTTGATCAACACAATTATGGCATAGTACAAAATAGGTTTGAATAGATTGTAACCATAATAGCAGTTTGCAATTTGCTCTGTTAACTTCTGATAAAGATGGACTACTGGTCATCCGATATAGTCCACCTATTTTGTTCTGGGTGAGGTCTTTGGCGTGTCCCTCGAGTTTAACGTGATATTTCTTCTCACATGCAAACTAATAGGTGCGTCCACACCAAACGCACGCTGCTCACCCGAGCGGCTCGCCCGAGCCCTCCGCACGCTCACCCGAGCCGCTCAGGCGAGCGTGCGGAGGGCTCGGGCGAGCCGCTCGGGTGAGCGTGCGTTGGGTGTGGACGCACACGGCGAAAATAATTTTCACGTTATTCATTTGAAAACGATAAATAAATAAATAAGTACATTGCCAACAAATTATTTTCGCCGTGTGCGTCCACACCCAACGCACGCTCACCCGAGCGGCTCGCCCGAGCCCTCCGCACGCTCACCCGAGCCGCTCAGGCGAGCGTGCGGAGGGCTCGGGCGAGCCGCTCGGGTGAGCGTGCGTTGGGTGTGGACGCACACGGCGAAAATAATTTTCACGTTATTCATTTGAAAACGATAAATAAATAAATAAGTACATTGCCAGTAGCCGCCGCGGCCCCTTTGATTTCACCCAAAAAGCCAACAACGCTCGGGTGAGCGTGCGGCCACACAAAACAACCGTCCACTCCGGCTCGGCTCGGGCGAGCGGCTCAGGCGCGCCGATCGCCGTCCAAACTTAGCACGCACGCTAGGGCGAGCCGCGCTCGGGTGAGCGTGCATTTGGTGTGGACGCACCTAATGGTTAGTGAAATATTTTTTTACTGATTAAATTCAAAATGAATGAATGATGAATAATTAAACAATGTCACATAGTGTAACATGTAATGCATTTACATTTCACATTGTGAACAAATTAATTCAAGCTAAGGTGAGCAACATTTTCGGGTTCCCAGTTATTTTTCAAAAAATACACTCATCAAAATCAGTACACTTAAAAGTGAAAACGCACATACACAAACTAAATACATCAAATAAATGTCCCTACTGACTGAACTTGTACCATTTTTGCGCTTGAACAATAACTAGCCATTTGATTTGAGTCATTTTAGACTTGTAAAAAAAAACCCGCCACACAAATAGATAAGGCAAACTAACTCTGTGTATGTCCCAGATACAGGGTGAACTTTGGCTATGTATATACATATGAAGGGATGTGAAGATGGCCTTTAGAGTTCCATATACATATATATGGACATGACGAAAGCTTTTGATCACGTAGATCATACGTTATTAGTAGACAAACTATATCACTGTGGAATTCGTGGCAATGCTCCGGACCGTGTCCGGAGTCCGGACCTTATCATACTTTGCGGATAGCCTACAAATCACGGAACTAACTCAATTATGTCCTACTACTAGGGAAGAAAAGACATACGCCTCCGATAGTAGGTAGACATAACGCAAATGGAATTCCACAAGGTAGCATATTAGGGCCTTTATTATTTTTAGTATATATCAATGACATAACTAAATCCAGTAGATATCCAATGATACTATATGCTGATGACAGTACCATATTTATAGAAATAAATAAATAATAAATAAATAAATATTTGGGGACAATCTTACACAAATCGACCTAGTCCCAAACTAAGCAAAGCTTGTACTATGGGTACTAGACGAAGATAAACATACTTATATATAGATAAATGAATACATCCTGAGTCATGGATAGAAAACATCCATGACTCAGGAACAAATATTCGTGCTCATCACACGAATAAATGCCCTTACCGGGATTCGAACCCAGGACCTCCTGCTTCGTAGGCAGCGTCACTACCAACTAGGCTAAAGCGGTCGTCAAAAAGAAATGAGTTACAATAAAGACTGTGAACAACATTTGTATTAACATACATATCTTAGACATATTATTCACTGGTTAAACTGTAACAATTTAAATGTTAATTTAGAAAAGACAAAATTAATGCAATTTAGGTTAAGGAAAACAGTTCCTACACCAGATATTAAATATGAGGGCAATAATGTAGAAAGTGTATATGTAACTAAATTTTTAGGAATTCATTTGGACAGCAATATGTCGTGGAAATCTCGCTCTGCAGAAGTTTGGAAAAAATTGTATCGTTTTTTAACCGACTTCAAAAAAAGGAGGAGGTTCTCAATTTGGATGTATTTATTTTTTTATTTTTTTTAATTTTAATGTTTGTTACCTCAGAACTCCGTTATTTATGAACCGATTCGTACAATTCTTTTTTTAACTGAAAGTATATGCTTCCAGATTGGTCCCATTGTTTCCAAAACCCCAGTTGGATGATGGGAACCATGAGGAATTGAGGGAACTCCTCAAATATATTAGGCACGCGGGTAGTAATTTCGGTATTTTCTATTATAACTCGTGTATTTACACCCGGAAATCATAAATTTGGTGAAGTGGAAGTGATGATGAAGACTACAGATGGCTTGTGGAACTTCTCAATGATATACCGTAAACCCGGGTTACTTTGGCCCTGGGGGGTAACATTGCCCATCCTTAAAACTCTTATTATTTTAATGACTGTTGTCTTTACTATTTATGATACGTTAAAACGTACGTTGATTTAGCGTGTGATATTGTTTGTAAGAATATTGGATTAATAAAAAGTGTTTATTCACGGGTGGGCAATGTTGACCCCCAGGGCCAAAGTAACCCGGGTTTACGGTACTTCAAACTATATAAGTACGTCACAGATTCTGATATTATTCCGTTGAAATAGCAAACAATGAAGTGCCAAAGGTAATTCTGAGATCCTTGAGGAATCGACGGAAGTCCTCAAATATTATCGGCCCACATACAGCGATTTGGTTTATTGGTCTAAAAATCAACGCTTTTGTTCTCGAAAATCAGTTCATGTGGTAAATTGGAAAAAAAAAATGTGGAAATGTTAATGTGGCTTGGCGGAGTACTGAATTGAAGTCGGTTAAAACTTTGTTTTGAAAGTAAATTATCGTATGCGCTCTACAGACTACCGAAACCTAATGACCGCAAGACAGTGCTAACAGCATATCATGGATTTGTCTCATCAACCCTGCAGTACGGTGTAATTTTTGTGGAAACTCCACTTATCGGGTCACACTATTTCGAGCCCAAAAGAGATACCTACATAAGAGCCATTTGTGGACTAAATCCACAGCAAAGTTGCAAACCTCATTTTCAGTTGCTAA
The DNA here is from genome assembly GCA_963854355.1 of Epinotia brunnichana. NCBI lineage: Eukaryota > Metazoa > Arthropoda > Insecta > Lepidoptera > Tortricidae > Epinotia > Epinotia brunnichana. The sequence continues at coordinate 17,673,598 of OY977936.1, read as the reverse complement.
AGTTATTAACGTTCCCTAGTTTATGGGTCAATCAACTTTTTCACCCACACTTTTTCTGTCTCCTGTGTTACTTTTTACGAACTTTCAAAGCAATCTATTTCAAACCTGTGTCTATCAATCCAATTAAAATCGGAGGCATATCGTAACTGCTGGTGTAAACCATCATTATACACAATTAAGTACTTGGTTTAGAGCAGTTTCTCTAACAAACATTACAGTTCTGTATCTTGCGTTACCGGACAAAATAGTATGGGTCCAAAAGTTGATTGGCCCTTATATATATTTAATGTTATATCATTGTAAAAACGAATCCACGCTTCTTCAAACAGTATAAACAAACAGATCATTATAATCTTCGCCCAAAACCAGCGGCAGTAGTAGTTAATATGTGCAGGACGGCGTTGATGAGAAAATCTGTTATAACAATGGCCCCAAAGCTGTATAATAAATTGCCAGAAACATGGAAATCTGAAACCTCCTCTAAATTTAAATATCTACTTTATAGATTCTTACTGGACAAATGTTATTATAATGTAGAGGATTATCTTAATGATACTACTATCCTAATTTAATTTTAATTTAATTTATTTCTATTGTATAATTTTTATTGCTAAGTATTGTTTAATTCTGTATTATGATATTTGTGACTATTTAAACTTAATATTTTTAAATTTGACATGTAAAAACTAGAAATTCGTAGGCCAATAGGCACATCTTGGCTTAGTAACTACACTTAATTCTAACATTCCATTTTTTTTGACCTGTGATGAACAAATGAATGATTCTGGTTATGATTCTGAGAGTATTTTTATCCAAATGTCTGTTTAATGTCAGGTACGGTCAGCCTTACAAGGGGCTTAACACATTTGTACCGTGTCGCAATAAACGTCATGTTAAACTGCCATACGAAGTTGTCATACGAGTGAAAACGACAAGGTACTTAGGTGTTCAGCAACTTATGAGGCGGACTGTACTATGTTTCTATAACATTAGGTACTGTTTGGCATTAAATTAAATGCCATCTTACAAATGAGACTTTAATTACAAGCAGGGAATTGTTTGTCAATAACTAGACCCAGCAGGGCTAAATAAATAAATATTTCTTACACAAATGGACCTAGTCCAAAACTGAGCAAAGTTTGTAACTACTATGAGTACTAGACGACGATAAACATACTTATATATGTGGGATTCTTGATGGGCCTCTTAATAAAAAACGAGATTAATCACTTTTAAGTTTATTTATTGCAAAACAACTTTTTAATCTAATTATTTAACAAAATCACGCACGCGCTCGTTCCTCGTTCAATTCGTTCTTCCCCCTCTTTCCCACCTCCTGTCATCCTTCTCGCACACTTACGTTCCGTTTCACCCTATCCTCTTACGTTCCATTCCCACACATAGATAAATAAATACATAGAAAACATCCATGACTCAGGAACAAATATTCAAGCTCATCACACAAATAAATGCCCTTACCGGGCTTCGAATCCAGGACCTTTTGCTTCGTAGGCAGGGTCAGTCAGTACCGACTAGCGGTCGTCAAGGGATGTGTGTGTATTAAATAATAATACCTTGGTTGACGTTTTATTGGAGTACTTTGAGCATTTGAGTTAGCCAATTAAATCATTTTATCTATCCAAATATCATTTTCACAGATGATGTATTTCTGTTGCCACTATAACAACAATTACTAAAAACTGAATAAATAAATATTTAAGGGGGCTCCCATACAACAAACGTGATTTTTTTGCCGTTTTAATAGATAATGGTACGAAACCCTTCATACGCGAGTCCGACTCGCACTTGGCCGGTTTTTTTTTATATTTGTAAGCCATACTATAATATATATATATATATATATATTAAAACACCACTATCTTTGTTATATTGCATAAATTGCATTGATACAAAGATCAAAGCAAAAATATCTTCATTAAATCTAATCCTTTTAGTAACAAGGAAAAGTACACATGCAAGACCAATACGAAGAAGCAAGGTCAAGTTTAGAAGTCGCTATCAGTGGTATGGCTTCAAAAACATCTCTATAGATAGTTCTGGCTAGTATATAAGATCTATATGTTCTACTATCTACAAGGACTGTAGGCTTGTTGTTCAATAGTCTTAAGATAGCCAAGCCAATCCACTGGTAAGTTAACACTTCCACCGCCAGGACTTCCACTGCTACATATGAGAAAAACCACTGGATTGGCTACGAGCATAACGCGTAGGGATTCCTGGCAGACAATGTGTTCGCATAATGAAGTATGATCCACTCACCTATCATAGCCTGGTATTGGAGCTCCAAGATTACTGAAGTTGGTGTAAATATTATCAGATTCACTGGAAGCTCTCTGTCGTCTGCGGCCCTCTACACTGGCTCGCGGCTCCTGGTATGATCGTCCTTTGGGCTTCTTGAGTATTCCAACTACAACATATTACAGATTGATTAAACCAAATTTTTTATTTAATCTACACTACTATGTATAAAGAGTCAATTTGTGAGGATGTAAGATGGTATGCATATTTAATATCCAAAAAAAATTGGATCTTCAGGGTAATCATAGGATTCCATTGACATGCTCATGGATATGGACGCTATGGCATACAGATCATCTTTAGATGCCTTTGGTATATGGCGTACTGACTGTCTGTGAATGTGTGTACTTTAATGCAGGATGGAATGCATGATTCAAAATGAACACCTCAAATTTAGTAAGTATCACAATAGTATAGTTTGCATCGGGGTTTATCTCATAAGAAAAGAAATAAATCTTTAGGCATGAGTTTTTTTTCTGATGAGTACAAACAGTGAATACAAAAGTCAGAAATTATTTCTTTATCTTAAACTAGCCGCCCAAGTGGCTCCACCTGGCCCTGCCTATTACAAAGAGCGCAGCTGGAGTAACAGAATAAAAATTTGCCTTTCTCTGTTCATCTTGAAGCGCCATTCATTATATATATGTACAGGTATAAGAATTTTTTATATTGGATGATTACCTAATTCTGGTCATTATCATGGAGCATTGCAACTTGGTAAATTAGCATGGAGGGGTCCATGCTAATTTACCAAGTTGCGATGCAACTATGACTAACTTCAGATCTTTATAGTAATTGTATGGGTAAAGACACAAAAAGTAAGGACATAAACAATTAACTATAGGTACCTGGTACTGATGACTTTGGTAAAGGATTATTGAGTATTGATTTCAAGGGTTGTTTCACAGCATATTCCACCATATCATGGTCTAATTTTTCTATTAATTCTTCAACTTTTGGCAGTCGGCTTTCTTCTAATTTAGCATTAGATATAGTTGTCACCAGTAAGGGCCTAATGGGGCTTGTTCGATTAAACATTGGACGTCCTGGCTGGTAACTGAAACAAAGCAAGGAAAAAAAATACTATTCGTAATTTGCTTTGCTTTCCTGTGACGTGTTGGCCGCTAGAATTAAGTTTTGTATTCAAGCCCTTACATAAAAGTAGATGGCTAAATAAGTAAATGTGAACAAGGAATTGGCCACTGTGTTGAAGGTACAAAAATAAGTGACTAAGAAGAAATAGACCAAATCGAAAAACAAGTAAAAAAACATGTTGATTGTTTTTGCATCAAAACACGCTAGGTTATGTTATGCGTCACTCACCCATGGTGTCTGTTTTGTTCGTGAGCCATGAGGTAATCGCCGTTGTGAGCCCGCGGTAGCGTGCACTCGTGGTTGTACCTATCGGGCGAGTTGTTCAGCGTGAAGAAACTCTTGTTGGGCTGCGCCCGGTGCCGCGGATGCCCTTCTACCGATCGCAGGGGCTCCCGCGATGCATCCTCGTACGGCGAACGATCCACGCCCTCGCTGCGACAGCGGCGGCGCAGAACGCGACCCGCCGAGCGCACCGACCCTCCTGACCACAACACAGACCCCAAGGGATCACACGAATCGAATCCTGCCTCGTAGTGCGGACTCACGCGTCTCCCATCCATAGCCGACGCACCTACTCCTGACGCATCGTCCAATGTCCACATCGAACACCCCCACGACCAATTTCACAAAGGCACTACAAATTTAATAAATACAATGGCAAGACATGAACGCAGTGACGGTGTTGAAGACCTCAACCTGAGGCCACCGACGTCAGATGACAGACCGCCATTCAACGTTATGAACGTTACCGAAACGTGCTATCCCGCCAAAATTGAAAGAAATTCACGTTCTATTTACAAAATAATAAATATACACTATCTTGAGAAACTAATTCACTTATTACGCACTTGTTAACACGTATGGCATCTTCCTAACGACAATAAAGAGCGATAGTAATGGCGAATTGGCGATTGGGAGATTCACATATAGCACCCATTCGTTAAATTCGGTAAATTAGATTACGTTTAATATTTTGTTCAAGGCCAAGATGAGGAATATTGATTTTGCAAAAACGGTAATTATTCTTAAGATTTATTGATCGGTGTCTTCATTTCACTGTATTTACTAATTTGAAAAAGAAATTATTATATGTATATTAAACTTCTTTAGTTACAGTTAAACCGTACAGTTCATAAAGCCGTGTGACGTGATGTGCTATTCTGCTTTGTTCGACTAGGTTTATACGAGCGCAAGTGAGATACAACTACAATGACTTTTTTTTATATTGACATCTAAATTTTCACCTTTGCTTGCTAATACGACCAATCATAAACCGAGCCTTGATTGAATCCTCATTTCACTACCAAGGTAAACACTGCGATGTGAAACAAATGTCAAATGCAACCTTTTGAGTTAAAACAAAGAGTCGAATATCTATAGCGTGCAAACCCATAGAATCGTTGACAAAACGGTGGGAAACCATGGGAATAGTTCGAAAAAAAGGGCGTTTCGGTTTTACTTTACTGTATTTATAAACAAATTTTGGTTATATTATATATCCTTAGAAATATTTGGTTGAATGATTATATTCTCCATTGCGCATGTCACTGCGAGAGTTTATTTACTGAAGATACACAACCTGTGGGTGGGTGACGCTTGCGGGCTTAATTCCTATGGGGTCACGCTCACGGGAGGGAAGCAATGCAAAAGGCTCGTTTACGTCATCTCATCCGATTTGAACTTCTGACCTATATTTCCCCGGGATGTCGTTCGTATAAATAAAAAATAGATACCTTCACCATTATCGACTACTTATATATTTTTCCAATCACATAGCAAAGCTTACGGTCTCGGTAGGATACAAAACGATTTATAAGTAGTACAGTCAAGTGTAAAAATATGGGGTCGTTTAGCCGGTAACGCGACCAGCGGCGCTACCACGAACTTCGTATATCTCCGTCTCTATCGCACTTATAGTTTATGGTACACGAGCGACAGAGACGGCGATATACAAAGTTCGAGATTCGATTAGCGACCACTTGACGGACTAGGCTGCTTCAATTAAAGATATTAACATTTCTACAAACCCAACAGAAAAATAATTAGTTATTAACTATTCTTGAATAGTATCAGAATAAGAATATATACAATTTAAAACCCAAAGCTTAATCCAAAGCAAGAAAAAATAACCTTAATTCACACATTTCACACATTGCTTCCGTAAAGTGTTGACGTGCAGTTGCAGTGAATCTGTAAAAAAAATAACGCGACAGTTGGCGCGAAAACTTTAGTTACGTCACTTACTTTTATTATTATGCTGAAATTAGTTACTTTATTGCTATGATTTAGCTATTGTAATAATTTCGTTGAAATTCGGCATATTATAAAAATAGATTTAAATAAAATGGGGTGGTCGCGTACCCAAATAGCAGCGTTTTACCTGAAATAAAACGCATATTAAATACTTACCTCACTGGAAGCTTTATAATTGAGAGAGCATATCCGTTTCCGTCAAACTTTTATCAATTTTCATACGAATTTGACTTCAATTTCCGACTCAGTGGCGACATCTGGCGGTAGCGCGCCCTTCTTTAGTTTACTTAAACGATGTCGAGCTACCTTCCATCATTGGCTCAATTACACCAGGCAGAAATTAAATGAAAGCTTCCAGTGAGGTAAGTATTTAATATGCGTTTTATTTCAGGTAAAACGCTGCTATTAAATGACTTGACCGTCACTGGAAGCTTTATAATTGAGACCTGTTTGTTATCGCCTGGTGGTGCCACATGAGTTTAATCATAAGGAAATTTCGCCAATGTGATGTGACACATGTAAATAAGAACACATCTTTTAACATTGTACAATTTTAAGGAGGTTATTAGATAATTAGTACATATCATTTCCACATTCTTATTATTTCATAATTATTGTAATTAATACAAACAAACAAAACAAGGTGATAATCGAATTAGTTATAAATTAATATTATATTTGCTACAATGTTATTATATTGGATTAAATAATCTTGTAATATTATTTGAATCTACATCGCGTATTACCTCACGTCTATAAAACTTTTGGAAGGTATTAACTGACCGCCAGTTTCCTCGAGCTAGAATATCTTCTAACGAATGGTTATTTAGCCAACTTTTTGAAGCCACCGCAGATCGGGTGCTTACAGGGGCTCCTTCAATGCCAGCCTCTTTAAATAGGGTTTTCACCCAGCCGGCTATTACTGTACGGGACGCGGCTCGTGCCTCGCCTCTGATTGTAACAAACAAATTAGCCGTCTTTGCTGCGTTACGTCTTTCATTTAGTAAAAATATAGGTAGTTCTTTGTATCCAAAATAAGGGATCTAAATTATGGTCATTAGTATTTGACAATAATTTCCATCCTGACTGTCTATAATTGCTAGTATCAGTTTTGACCCGAATTTGTTTACGTCTATGACATTATTAGTCAAAAAGGACGTCAGTTTATTAACATCCCAAATTGGTGGCTTTGATGACTTTGGATTTTTAATAGCGATCGACTTCAAAATATGCTTTACTAGAACATGTGAGTTAAGTTGGCTTGACTGTTCAGTGTTACACAATGTAGAAACAACAGATTTGTGTAATAGAATCGTGTTATAAGAAAAATTATTAAGTAGGTATAAATCGGACAAAAATTGAGCTAATTGCCCACCAGTTGGATTTTTAAAATATATTTTTGGCTTTAGACCAGGAGGCCCAGCGCTTCCAAGACACTTTATATGTTTTTAAAGTAGACTTACGCCAAGAATTCTGAAGTAAACTTCGCTGCTCATCATTCCACGTCGCTAACGTCTCGCCCCACCCCCACATTTCCATACCTCGAGGGTGATGTCCTCGACCCTCGGGGGTGGTAGACCCGTCGACGTGTCGATTAGGTGACGATGTAAACGTTTCAGGGTTATTGGTGCCGCGAGTGATCTGGTTTTGAGATCGGCTCGCCAAAATACCATCGTCCATCGTGGTACCACCACTAGGAATATACCCGTCAATTGATTCAGATGAGTCAATACTTTTGGAACTAGAAACGGCGGGGGAAATACCCATGCTAACGGGTAGTTCCAAGGGACACTGAACGCATCGTGATATAGGGCTTGAGGGTCTGTCAGGTCTCGTGAAACATAATTGCTCACTACGTGAGCTGTCGCTGATGCGAACAAGTCTATCATTGGGATACCCCACTTCGCAAACACTCTCTCCACACAGGCTGGTAGAAGATACCACTCCGGAGGCCGGCGGTGGCGTGACAGGTGATCGGCTTGACTGTTGTACCTGCCTGGGAGATACTGTATGCTGAAGTGAATGCGATGTTTGTCTAATAATTCTAGAATTTGATAGGACGAGGGCTGGAGATTTCGCACCCCCTTCTTTTCTTAGGTAAGCCACTGCTGTCTTGTTGTCGCACTGTATTAGGACCGTGCTGTGACTTAACAGGTGAAAGTGTGCCTGAAGAGCATAAAGTATCGCTAGCAGCTCTTTTTGGTTGCAATGGAGACCTTGCTCCTCTTGTGACCAAGGGCCCGAGAGGGCTAGGTGGTCTACCTGTGCTCCCCAAGCCAAGTCTGACGCATCCGTCGCCAGAAAATGTGTCGGTGGTGGATAGTACAACGGGGTAGATGACGGGCAATTCTGTATCCACCAATTTAGTTATGTTATAACTTTGGGTGGTATTACGAACTGCCTCGTCGAAGGGTTTGGTAACGTGTTCATGAACATCAACAACTGTCGGTGGTTGAGCCGGCCGCGTGGGACTACGAAGCTGGAAAAGTTCAGAAGTCCTACTAACCTTTGTAACTCTTTTAAGCTTATTTTGCCTTGTTCGAGCACACGAGCTACTTTTTTGTTTATGGACACGACTTTTTCGTTTGGAAGGGCTTTTGTATTGTCCCAAGTATTCCACAAAATTCCTAAGAAAATTATGCGCATCTGAGGACAAAGTACCGATTTTTCGAAATTGATTTCCCATCCTAAACTTTGTAGCGTCTGCACTGTGAGATGGACATGGTCGCGGAGTATGTGAAAATCCTGATTGACTATCAGGAAATCGTCTATATAGACTAAAATCCTCACATTCCACCGGTCGCGTAGTATTTGTGCAACAAAATTTGTCAGTATGGAGAATGTCTTCGGTGCTGTGCTCAGGCCTTGCGGGAGGCAAGTCATTTCGAGCAACTCCTGATTGTAAACAATTCGTAGAAAGCATCGGTGTGATTTTGTTACATTCAAGTGAAAGTACGCCTGGGATAAATCGACTTTGCACATCCAGTCGTTGGGTTGAAGGAAATCGGGCACGCGATGCATATTTGTGAGGTGGAAGGGCTCCGTAATTACATACTCGTTTAAGGCTTTGAGATTGAATATTGGACGGGCTGTCCCGTCGGGTTTTGGCACAAGAAACAGGGGTGATATGAAACTTGGGGACGTTTGAACCGCCCGTAAATATGTTGTGCCTTCATTTTTTGTACGATTGATGTCATTACACGGGTGTATGAAAACGGGCCTTTGGTTAGATTTGGGCGCAAGAGTGGGGGTTTCTGAGAAAATGGTATGCGGTAACCCTTGATTAATTTGAGAATTTTTCTTGGTGCCCCTAATTTCATCTATGCATGCTGGAACTGTGCTAATCGACCAGCTCGAAACTGTTTAGAGTCATTTTTTATATCTTTTTTGGTTTCCTTTACCTTTGGGAACGTACGAGCGACCTCGGGTACTTCCACGATCAGGCCGCGAGCCTCGGTTATGAAAGGAGCCCCTACCAACGTTATGGTAATCAGTTTGACCACTAACCGACTGGTTTTTATATACATGGGCATAGGCAGGCTGCTGGTGTCCACCCCGCGAGGGTGGGTTGTAATTACCATAATTCTGTAATGGCACAAATTGTTCATGACAATGTGGGTAGTATTGAGTTCCACGCGATGGAACTGTGGGTCTTCGAATGCTTTGCCCCCGCGAGGGGCCGCTATTCGATTGATTGGGCTTTACCTGTTCTGTTTTAAGGGGCCAAAATGCTTTGCGAACCCCGCCAGCTTTTTCTAAGGCCTCAGTTAAAGGCTCTGAATCAAAAATATATGTTGTTGACGGAGGTATTCTATTTATTTTTGCCTTTATTAAAGGGTCTCTTATTTGGCTCGAAATTGTCTCTCGACGCATTTCGATCGCCTCGGCTCGGTGACCGCAAGCTAATTGCAATAAATCTGAGCTAATTTTTGCTAAGTTACCCTTCTGAAATACCTCCTCAACTTTTTCACTCAAATTTTCATAATTGACATTTGTTGTTTTAGCCCAAGATAGGAGACAACGAATGGCCTCTTGTAATGTCTCTTTTTGTTTTAGAATGCAAAAAGTCAGGGCAGCATAAGATTTGTCAGCGTAAGACAGGTGACGTAAGGTGTCATAATTTTTTACCTCCTCGTTTGTTTCCAGTTCAATGAATCCTGGAGTATGATTATACATCTTTTGTGTGTCAGCATATCTTACTTCTGACCAAGCTTTGCTGCCCAAGTGCTGCACCTCGTCAAGCATTTTAAGAAAATTATCGGGAGTTTTAGGCACAGATGGCTCCTTTAGTTTGGTTTCTATGTCAAAAGTAAAGGGTACTTCGGATATAGCATTATTTGTAAGCGGCTCTGGGTCACAAGTAGCCAGGTGTTCGTATAAATCGCCACTAACCCCAGAACCTATAGACACATTATCCGGATCCGGATACTCGGGTTGAACTACACCATAATTTAAACCCACTTGTTGGCGAAGCTCGGCCATTTCTTTAAATAATTTGTCCATTATACGGTTAGAACGATGTTTGCGCTTACTTTTTCTCTGGCGGTGGCAGCGAGATCGAGCGCGGTTCTTACTGGAACAGGTGGGGCTCGACGTGCTGCTGCTGCTCGAGGAGCTGCTGCTGCTCGAGCTGCTCGTGCTGCTGCTGCGGCTTCGCTTGCGCTTCTTGCGAGCCACTCCGCTGGGACCAGCCACAGCCTCCGGCTGGGCGGCACTACTTTCATTACTATTCATTACTGTAAAGGAACAATATTTGTATTACAATTGTATTTTATATTCTATTCTAACCGATGTTTCTTTTAACGTATCGTATGAAAACTGTTACCACCTTAATTTAAATAATATGCAGTGAACCGAACGGCAAAAACCGTTAAAAGTAATGTTCACTACTTGATATTTTAAGGCATTAAGAGATAACTTGGTTACTTACGTTCTCACAATATATCGAGAACTTATACAACCTGTACACTTTCAAATGTAGATTTCACTTATTTTATTCACTTGTAATTTGTAACCGTCGCAGGAACAGAGCCCGTGCGCAGTAGTTACTTCGACGGAATCGAAAACGCCAATGATGGAAGGTAGCTCGACATCGTTTAAGTAAACTAAAGAAGGGCGCGCTACCGCCAGATGTCGCCACTGAGTCGGAAATTGAAGTCAAATTCGTATGAAAATTGATAAAAGTTTGACGGAAACGGATATGCTCTCTCAATTATAAAGCTTCCAGTGACGGTCAAGTCATCTCCACTTATAATAAATCTCTAAATTAAAAAAAGAATCAGCCAGTTTGAAACTAAGCTTTGCGCGGTTCGAATGTTCTCAGCATCCCATGAACGGAAAAATATGAAACATTTTATATAGGTACATTATTATTCTAGCTGCAACTTAGGATAGTTTTTATCCGACTGCGACAGTTAATTAATTTTCCGAAATATACGACTTCATTTAATTTTCCATTTATTTTTATTGAAATCAAACGCTGCTCCAACTGTCAGCTATAAGAACCGTCAAAATGGCGGAATTGCTTTGCCTTTCACTTATTAATAATTTAAATCCCGTCTACGATAGACCTTTACGAGACAAATGCTAAAATATAAACCATAAAAAAATATTCGATTCTGATATGAGAACTTATATGCGCAAATGTCGTTTTATGTCGTAATTTCAATAAATGAAATCAACAAATTTGAACAATATAATTAACACGAATTTGTTTTTTTTTAATGACAATGGCACGCGCTCGGCGCATTCAGCCAAAGTACCTGCAGCGCTACCACGAAAACCGATACTCAATGTTCATATATTTGCATCCCTGTCACTCGAGTATGGTTAGTGCGATAGAGATAGAGATACCCGAATATTTTCGAATTCCGAAGTTCGTGGTTATAGCTCAGGAATCGAAAATATGGTAAATAATCATAACGTATTTTCTCGAAAAAGAATTTAAAATAAATATAGTCAAATGGAGAAAAAAACAAAGCAAGAGGTTATATAGGTAATGATTAAGTTATAAGAGTCCAAAGTTTTAAGAGGGGGTATGTTCTGTCCCTTTTCCGCAAAACGCACCTTCATATGAAACGATTGTTTTTTACTATGACGCTCGAGTATATTGACGTCACAGTCCCTCATCGTTTTCTCACTCTAACAAGCGACATTAAAACGAATGTAGCTTCATAATTTTTTGAGATATTTAAATGGGAGTTTCATTATCTTCTATCTATTTATCTCCACTTATAATAAATCTCTAAATTAAAAAAAGAATCAGCCAGTTTGAAACTAAGCTTTGCGCGGTTCGAATGTTCTCAGCATCCCATGAACGGAAAAATATGAAACATTTTATATAGGTACATTATTATTCTAGCTGCAACTTAGGATAGTTTTTATCCGACTGCGACAGTTAATTAATTTTCCGAAATATACGACTTCATTTAATTTTTCATTTATTTTTATTGAAATCAAACGCTGCTCCAACTGTCAGCTATAAGAACCGTCAAATTTTCGTCAAAATGGCGGAATTGCTTTGCCTTTCACTTATTAATAATTTAAATCCCGTCTACGATAGACCTTTACGAGACAAATGCTAAAATATAAACCATAAAAAAATATTCGATTCTGATATGAGAACTTATATGCGCAAATGTCGTTTTATGTCGTAATTTCAATAAATGAAATCAACAAATTTGAACAATATAATTAACACGAATTTGTTTTTTTTGAATGACAATGGCACGCGCTCGGCGCATTCAGCCAAATTACCTGCGGCGCTACCACGAAAACCGATGCTCAATGTTCATATATTTGCATCCCTGTCACTCGAGTATGGTTAGTGCGATAGAGATAGAGATACCCGAATATTTTCGAATTCCGAAGTTCGTGGTTATAGCTCAGGAATCGAAAATATGGTAAATAATCATAATGTATTTTCTCGAAAAAGAATTTAAAATAAATATAGTCAAATGGAGAAAAAAACAAAGCAAGAGGTTATATAGGTAATGATTAAGTTTTAAGAGGGGGTATGTTCTGTCCCTTTTCCGCAAAACGCACCTTCATATGAAACGATTGTTTTTTACTATGACGCTCGAGTATATTGACGTCACAGTCCCTCATCGTTTTCTCACTCTCACAAGCGACATTAAAACGGATGTAGCTTCATAATTTTTTGAGATATTTGAATGGGAGTTTCATTATCTTCTATCTATTTATCTCCACTTATAATAAATCTCTAAATTAAAAAAAGAATCAGCCAGTTTGAAACTAAGCTTTGCGCGGTTCGAATGTTCTCAGCATCCCATGAACGGAAAAATATGAAACATTTTATATAGGTACATTATTATTCTAGCTGCAACTTAGGATAGTTTTAATCCGACTGCGACAGTTAATTAATTTTCCGAAATATACGACTTCATTTAATTTTTCATTTATTTTTATTGAAATCAAACGCTGCTCCAACTGTCAGCTATAAGAACCGTCAAATTTTCGTCAAAATGGCGGAATTGCTTTGCCTTTCACTTATTAATAATTTAAATCCCGTCTACGATAGACCTTTACGAGACAAATGCTAAAATATAAACCATAAAAAAATATTCGATTCTGATATGAGAACTTATATGCGCAAATGTCGTTTTATGTCGTAATTTCAATAAATGAAATCAACAAATTTGAACAATATAATTAACACGAATTTGTTTTTTTTTGAATGACAATGGCACGCGCTCGGCGCATTCAGCCAAAGTACCTGCGGCGCTACCTCGAAAACCGATACTCAATGTTCATATATTTGCATCCCTGTCACTCGAGTATGGTTAGTGCGATAGAGATAGAGATACCCGAATATTTTCGAATTCCGAAGTTCGTGGTTATAGCTCAGGAATCGAAAATATGGTAAATAATCATAATGTATTTTCTCGAAAACGAATTTAAAATAAATATAGTCAAATGGAGAAAAAAACAAAGCAAGAGGTTATATAGGTAATGATTAAGTTATAAGAGTCCAAAGTTTTAAGAGGGGGTATGTTCTGTCCCTTTTCCGCAAAACGCACCTTCATATGAAACGATTGTTTTTTACTATGACGCTCGAGTATATTGACGTCACAGTCCCTCATCGTTTTCTCACTCTAACAAGCGACATTAAAACGGATGTAGCTTCATAATTTTTTGAGATATTTGAATGGGAGTTTCATTATCTTCTATCTATTTATCTCCACTTATAATAAATCTCTAAATTAAAAAAAGAATCAGCCAGTTTGAAACTAAGCTTTCTGTGGTACGAATGTTCTCAGCATCCCATGAACGGAAAAATATGAAACATTTTATATAGGTACATTATTATTCCAGCTGCAACTTAGGATAGTTTTTATCCGACTGCGACAGTTAATTTATTTTCCGTAATATACGACTTCATTTAATTTTTCATTTATTATTCTTAAAGTATATCGCCGCCACATCTGTCAGCTAAAAGACACCTCAAAATCACAGTAATAAGAAATACTACGGACAAAATGGCGGAATTGCTTTGCCTTTCTTTCGCCTATTAATAATTTTAATCCCGTCTACGATATACATTGACGAGACACATAGGTACCAAAAGCAAATATAAAATTAATCGATTTTGATATGCGAACTTATATGCGCAAATGTCGAATTAAGGCGTAATTTGTACAAAATGTAACAACAAATTCGAAAAACATAAACTTGGTTTTTTTGAATGGCACGCGCGCGCGCTCTTTGCGTATTCAGCCAAACCACGAAAACTGAAACTCGAAGTTCGTATATCTGAGGGCCTACCGCGAACGGCATTCGAAGTTTTCCCTCTCTGTCGCACTTATGTACGAACTTGTAAGTATGACAGAGAGGGGAAACTTCGAATGCCTTTCGCGGTAGGCCCTCTGCATTCCTGTCATTTGTTAGTGCGATAGAGATAGAGATACCCGAACATTTTCGAATTCCGAAGTTCGTGGTTTAAAAGAAAATACGGATGTCGGATAGATCTAAATTAATATTTTATGTGTGAATATGGTTAAAATAACTTGGAAATACTATTGTTGTTATTGTTTTAGTATATTTGACTAGCTTTAAGTTTAATATTGTACGTCCGAAATGGGCAAGCTGTTGGACTTTATTTTACCCAAAACAACTAAATGTATGTTCTGACAATAAAGAAATCTTATTTTATCTTATCTTATCGAAAATAGGGATGTAGACACTAAACAAAATAATCATAATGTTGTATTATCTCGAAAAAAAAACAACGCAAGAGGCTATATAGGTAATCACTAAGTTATAAGCGTATAAAGTTTTAAGAGGGGGTTTGTTGCGTCTCTTTTCCGCAAAACGCACCTTTATAATGAAACGATTGTTTTTTACTATGACGCTCGAGGATCGTGACGTCACGGTCCCTGATCGTTTTCTCACTCTAACAAACGACATTAAAACGGTTGTAGCTTCGTAATTTTTTGAGATATTTGAATGAGTTTTTCGTTTCTTCTTTCTTTTGAAGTGAGTCTACAGCTACACCTCTATTTGGAAGACAAGCGGAAATAATCCATACTATACATACTAATAATCCATACTTCCATACTAATATTATAAATGCGAAAGTGTGTCTGTCTGTTACCTCTTCACGCCTAAACCGCTGAACCGATTTAGATGAAATGAGCCCCGGGGAAGGACAAAGGGTAGTTTTTATATCTGAGGGGCTGAAATTGGGGGTGGAAATTTGTATGGAGCTACTGAAACCGCTGCACCGATTTAGATGAAATTTGGTATATAAATAGTTTGAGTCCCGGGGAAGGACATATAATAGGTTTTATCCCGGAAATCATCCCCTAAGGGGGTGAAAAAGGGGGGGGGGAGGTGAAAATTTGGATGTAATCTATTTTGATGAAATTTGGTGTAGATATAGGTTAAGTCCTGGGAAAGGACATGGGATAGATTTTACCCCAGAAATCATACCCTAAGGGGGTGAAATTAGGGGTGAAAATTTTAATACAATTTGGTATAGAGATAGCTTGAGTCCTGGGAAAGGACATAGGATAGTTGTAATTCCGGAAATCACTCCCTAAGGGGGTGAAATGGGGGGTGAAAATTTGGATGAATCCCGTTTAGATGAAATTTGGTATAAAGGTCGTTTGAGTCCCGAAGAATGACATAAGATAGTTTTCATCCTGGAAATCATTCCCTAAGGGTATGAAATAGGGGGTGAAAGTTTGGATAAAATCCATGTACCTAGATGAAATTTGGTATAGAGATAATTTGAGACCCTTCAAAGGATATAGAATAGTTTTTGCCTCGGAAATCATCCCTTAAGATGGTAGAAGTTTGTTTGCATTATATTTTCTAAGTATTAAGTTCTACGCGGACGAAGTCGCGGGCAACAGCTAGTACATAATAAATGCCTATGTCCTGACTGACTTATTCACTCACTCACTCACTCATCAACGCACAGCCGAAACTACTAATCTTAGAGAGTTGATTTTTGCACAGTATGTTGCTTTTATAACGTGGGCTAGGGATAAAAAGGGATTTTTGAAAATTCTACCCCTAAGGGGGTAAAATGGGGGTGCAAAGTTTGTATGGGAGAACCTTTTTTTTTTGAGCTATAGACTTAAACTTTGTAGAAAAATTAGTTATTAGAATACAAATGAAACACTTTCAGCGTTTTGGAAAATTCCACCCCTACGGGGGTAAAATAGGGGTGCAAGGGTTGTATGGGGGAAACATTTTTTTTTTAAATAGAGACTTAAAACTTTGTAGAAAGATCAGTCATTAGAATACAAATAAAGAACTTTCAGGGTTTTAGAAAATTCTACCCCTAAAGGGGTAAAATAGAGTGCAAAGTTTGTATGGGAAAAACTACTTTTTTTTAAATAGAGACTTAAAACTTTGTAGAGAAATTATTCATTAGAATACAAATAAAGTACCTAGATTCAGTGTTTTAAAAAAATCTACCCCTAAGGGGGTAAAATAGGGGTGCAAATTTTGTATGGGGGAAATAATATTTTTTTTAAATAGAGACTTAAAACTTTGTAGAAAGATTAGTCATCATAATACAAATTAAGTACTTACAGCGTTTTAGAAAATTCTACCCCTAAAAATAGGGGGCTAAAATAGGGGTGCAAAGTTTGTATGTGGGAAACTATTTTTTTTAGCTAGAGTCCTAAAACTTTGTAGAAAGATTATTTAAATACAAAGAAAGTACTTTAAGCGTTTTGGAAAATTTCACCCCTAAGGGGGTAAAATAGGGTGCAAAGTTTGTATGGGAAAAACATATTTTTTTTTAATAGAGACTTAAAATTTTGACGAAAAATTACTTATTAGAACATGAAAAATACTACATTCGGCGTTTTACAAAAATCATTCCCTAAGGGGGTTAAAAGAGGGTGCAAGGTTTGTATGGGGAACACTTTTTCTGAGCTAGACACTTAAAACTTTGTAGAAAGATTACTTATAAAAATACAAAAAAAAAGACTTTCAGCGTTTTGAAAAAATCTATCCCTAAGGGGAATAAAAAGGGGTGCAAAGTTTTTATCAGGGAAAGTTTATGTTTTTGAGTTAGAGACTTGAAACTTTGTAGAAAGATTACTTATTAAAATACAAAAAAAGAACACAAACCGTTTTAGAAAATTCCACCCCTAATAGGGTTAAAAAGGAGAGCAAGCTTTGCATGGGCAACACTTTTTTTTGAGTTAGACTTAAAACTTTGCAAAAAGATTACTTATTAGAATACTAAAAAAGAACTTTCAGCGTTTTAGAAAACTCCATCCCTAAGGGGATCCTTAAGATCCTTAAGAAGGGTAGCCAGTGTTGTGTGGGAAAAACTTTTTTTTTACTAGACTTAAAACTATTCAAAATGTTACTTATTAAAATTAATAATAAAGTACTTTCAGAGTTTTAGAAAATTCCACCCCTAAGGGGGTTAAGAAAGCTTTGTATGGGCGACACTTTTTTTGAGCTAGAGACTTAAAAGTTTACGAAAAAAGTTCTTTCAGCGATTAGAAAAATTCAACCTCTAAGGGGGTTTAAAAGGGGGTTCAAATTTTAAATGGCGAGCAATAAAATTTTAAAGTGTGAGTAAGAGATTTTTAACTTCGGTCTTATTCTGTACGTTAAAAGACTACAAAACTGATTTCAGAGTTTTTCTAAATTCATCCCCTAAGAGTGTTAAAATTGGTTCAAAGTTTGAGTATTTCAAGGCATTTTTAAAGTATGAGATTTTTAACTTTGGTTTTAGACTGTTTGTTCACAAACTAGAAAATGAACATCAACTTTTTTTTTAATTATCCCCTAAAAGAGGGTTCAAATTTTGTATTGAGAGAAATCATTTTCTAAGACGATAAAAAGTTCTACGCGGACGAAGTCGCGGGCAACAGCTAGTTTAATAAATAATTACCAAAGAAGTCGGATAGCGACCACATCGTTTTTCTTTTTCTTTCCTTATGGATTCTTGCGGCACCTGCGATATTTAGCTTGGCCAGCCAATTGAGTCGGTATTTAAGCCGTGCCAATCCATGCTATGTCTATAGTAGGTATATGTAATATAATAATAATATATAATTATACAATGAATAATTTCCCCTAAGAGGCTGAAATAGGGGTTGAAATTTTGTATGGAGCTACGATTTAAACGAGACACACGGACGGAGTCGTGGGCAGAAGCTAGTGTAGGTAAGTAGAATTTAATCTAAAAGTTAAATAAAAGCTTGTAAAATGGTGGCATTTAGATACCTACTATGAACGACATGTGTGACTGTGGTGTGAGCGAGATGGCGCGCCATTTTCGATTCTATTATTCATTGACCAAGCAATGTAAAGTAGATTTAGAAGAGTAACAATTTGTAGTGGTATAAGGGCAGTCAGGTAGGTCCAACTTTGAGAAAGAGGTCAATCGTTGAATCTGACTCGGCTGGGCAGCGTCCGGGAAGCTACGCTATGGCACATCTTTTCGTCCAATATTCCGCAGTGTCTGAAGACCTGTACGTCTAGCACAACTTGCTGCTAAGTCGTGTCGCGCGCGACTCAGCGACTCCTGTCCTGTCTCACTCCTATTGTGCAAATTAGAAAGAGGCGGGTGGATTATCTCGATTCGCGTCGCGCTTGTTGTGTCAGTTGTGCTAGCCCCGCAGTGCGTGTTGCCAGTGATGACGTATGGCACTGAAACGCCGTCGCTTCAGAAATCATAAGAAGCCTCTTAAGAAGGCTCAAAGTCACCCAAAGGGCAATGGAGAGGGCTATGCTGGGAGTTTCTCTGCGTGATCGCATCAGAAATGAGGCTATCCGCAGCAGAACCAAGGTAAACCGATATAGCCCTAAGCCGCTAAAGTTAAGTGGCAGCATTGCACGTAGAACCGATGGCCGTTGAGGCGGAAAGGTTCTCGAGTGGCGATCACGTACCGGAAGGCGCGGCGTGGGTAGCCCCGCAAGTTGACTGGTGGCCTGGTAAAGATCGCAGGAATCCGATGGATGCGGGTGGCGCAGAACCGGTCATTATGGCACTCTTTGGGGGAGGCCTATGTCCAGCAATGGACGTCTTTTCAACTGATATGATGATGATGCATCGTTTTATTAACTACTTAAACACTTATTTAAATACTGTTTAATCCGGGTTGTCCGGGTCTAACGCGATACCTATTTATTTACCTTTATTTCTGACGTTTACATACAAAGCGCGAGAGTTTAAAGTGTTATACTTGCAAGAGTGGTCGCCAACTAGCTAACAGGTGGTCGCAAACCGACAAAAGCGGTCGCTATCTAGCGAATTCGCTATTTTGAAGCCTTTTCCATATTTTTTCCTATTCTATGGATGAAAGTGCTATATTTATAAGTAAACGTAACTTGCAACATCCGATATTTTTTTGGACAATAAATTTGACTACCCCTGTTTGAATTACCAATTTCTGCCTATGGTCGCAGATCACTGCCACAACCTAGAGAGTAGGATAACTACTATAGGGTAGTTGGGTCATGATAAAACTGATAACGTAGTATTGCTAAATGGATTTAACCATCACATTATTGTAATAAAGTATAAATTACAAAATATAATTAAAATCATAAAAAGACCTGGAAACTTTAGAAAAAATATGCATTTTTTTTATCATCCAACAGTCAATTTAAACCTACCAATATTGTATTACAACTACAACTATGGACCTAAAAGCAGAATTTCGCGAACGAAACAGCTATCTACTTGATTTTCCATACAACGATTATCCGGGATGACACACAAAACTGTAGGTAATGGGGACTGGACGGCGACGAGCCGGTATCTGGGTGGAGGGGAAACGGAAGTGATGTATCCCTACTTTTTAAATATTTTAGCTATAAATGTGTGACAAGGATGGCACCAATGCCACCAATACATGTACTGCTGCTTGTTAACAATAGTAATCGTCTTCGGTGTGATACGAAATATAATCGTTGATAGACTGGATTCCCCACCATTGAAAGCTTAACACATACTTATAAATCAATGGTTTTTTGTCAGGTAGTGATTTATATTTTGAACGAGCGAGCGAAGCGAATGAATTTCTCCGTTTCAGCTTCGGCAAAAATGCTTTCGTATGTTCTCGTCTACAGGTCGCATTTCTCAACCGATTCTCGTGAAATTTTGTGAGCGGAGGGCCTACCGCGAAAGGCATTCGAAGTTTTCCCTCTCTGTCATACTTGCGAGTTCGTACGCAAGTGCGACAGAGAGGGAAAGCTTCGAAAGCCGTTCGCGGTAGACCCTCAGGTTCGACAATTATATCAGAAAATTGGCGAGGTCTTACATGGCGTCATTTCATACAAGTTGCACCGTAAAGTAAGTTGCAGCCACCTAATCTCTCTTCCACGAGAGGAGGTTTGTGCCCAGCACCCCAGCAGTCAGTGGGAAGTATGTAGGCTTATGATAATTAATCCTCTATTTAAGTGCTATATAACTACTTAATTTGTTCGTCTACTAACTAATCTAAGTTCCTAGACTATTATGGAATGAGCGAGCGAAGCGAAGTTCTATGCTTCAGCTTGGGCCGAAAATCGTTTGTCCGGTGTCAGTCCCCCTGTCTCCTCTACACTACAGGTCGCATTTCTCAACCGATTCTCGTGAAATGTTGTGAGCAGGTTCGCTAATTAAATAGAACTTTTATCCGAGCCACTATTTCATTTTTAGGGTTCCGTACTCAAAGAGTAAAACGGGACCCTATTACTAAGACTCCGCTGTCCGTCCGTCTGTCTGTCATCAGGCTGTATCTCACTGATACCGTGATAGTTCCAGTTGAAATTATCACAGATGATGTATTTCTGTTGCCGCTATAACAACAAAAACTAAAAACACAGAATACGCATACGTTGCTGTAAAATGGCTATAGTTGATTTACCTACTTACTTTTGTATGACATTTTATGTCTTCAAATTCCTATGAGATTAACTTTTAAGTTCCTTCTTACAAATATAAATAATTTAAATCGGTACGCGAGATAATAAAACATCGACGACCGCTTTAGCCTAGTTGGTAGTGACCCTGCCTATGAAGCAAGAGGTCCTGGGTTCGAATCCCGGTAAGGGCATTTATTTGTGTGATGAGCACGAATATTTGTTCCTGAGTCATGGATGTTTTCTATGTATTTATCTATATAAGTATCTATACGGTCGTCTAGTACCCATAGTACAAGTTTTGCTTAGTTTGGGACTAGGTTGATTTGTGTAAGGTTGTCCGCAAATATTTATTTATTTATTTTATTATCGCTGATAAACGGTTACTTCTACAATGAGCTGTTTAAGATTGTTCAAGAATGAATGGTGGATGACGGGATGGTGTATGAACGTTTGTACGGAACCCTCGGTGCGCGAGTCAGACTCGTAAGTAGGTACTTGACCGGTTTTTTTTTGAATAAAAATCTACACGTTTTTTAAAGTATTCTAAAATCGCTACATTTTGTGACCAGAACACCAGCTCTGTACACTGAAAAAAATGTTAGGTTGGATTTACCAGATTCCGTGTAAATGTTACCAAAGTTAGCGGTTGATTTCGGTCCTATCACGAATTTTGGTTGATTTTATCAAACTAAATAAGTTGGTGTTGTACCAAATTTATTTGGTAGATTACACCTATATTTTGTAGTAAATAGTAAAATTGTTTACCAAAGTACTTTAGTAACATTTCTCATCAAAGTACTTTAGTATATTTTTTACCAAAGTACTTTAGTAACGTTTCTCACCAAAGAACTTTAGTACATTTTTAAACAAAGTACTTTAGTAACCTTTTTATCAAAGTAGTTAAGTATAATTTTTTTCAATGTAGTTTGGTGTAATCTACCAAACGGATATTTTTCATTTTACCAAACATACTCGTCTTTTTTTACCAAATACCTTTGGCATGTTCTACTGTTACTATTTTTTGGTACAAATTACCGAAGTTAGTCAGTAGAAAATGCAAAAGTAATTTGGTAAAATCTACTACACAATTTGGTAGATATAGCACTTTCTATTGGTACAATGTATTAAATCATTTTGATTGAAAGAGCTGAACTTAACTTGTAAGTATAATGTAATTTATTTGGTGAACTCTAACAAACAAAGTTAAGTAGTATTTACTAATCACGTTCGGTGTATTTTGTCAGCTTTAGTTTGGTAATATTTACCAGATTTATATTTTAGTTACTACTAAAGGTGTTTGATATATCTACCAGATATGTAACGCAGTTTTCATCAAAGTTAGTCTAGTATCATCTATCAGATTGAATCGTGCTTTATATCAAAGATAATATTGTATTATCTACTATAAGTGGATCGCAGATTTTATCAAATATAATTAAGTATTATCGATCATGTGCTTCGTATTTTTTCCTAAAATTGGTTTGGTAATATCTAACAGATTTGTACTGTGGTTTTTACCAAATGTTTACTAGTAATATCTACCAAGATTTTATCAGTGCTTGTTCTGCTAATTGTACCGGTCTTAGTTTAGTAAAACGTACCAAATAAGTAGTGTACAGTTTAATGGTGTTAGTTTGGTTAATTTATCAAACTAACATTCGTAAAATGTACACATCTTTTTAGGTAGATATCACCAAACACATTTTTGATTTCCAGAGTATAAATAGGGTGTGGTATCATTGAAAATTAGAAACTTGCAATATTGCTGACATGGTATGAGAGTAAAATTATAGCAGTTTAGATTTTCAAACTACGTAGTTTTCTATGTAGATTGAAGATTATTCGTAGCCCCACCCTAAAAATATTGTAGATGAAAAAAGCTAAAGACAAACACTTCAAAAATATGCAGGCTTATTGGTAACCAACTTATTTCTTTTTAGGGAGATATAGTAAAGCTCATTTGCAATTAAAAAGGCCATGAAGGCTATCCGAAAATCAGCAGTTCCTAGAGAGTGAACATTTACAAATTGCCTTTTTTAAATAGATATCACTGTTAAAAGGAATAACGTCGATTTACCAGTAACCTTATTTAATATTATAAGGGCTATATAAATACGGTGGTTTAAAGAAAAATAGTCCGAATTTTGGTACATGTAATAAAATTTATTTTGCGAATCGATACAATAAACTGTAGATCACTTATTTTAAAATTATGTCAGTGACTCAGTAGGGTACAAAACCTTTCTTATAATAAAAGTCAAAAGGCTGCCAGGTTGCGGCCCACATTCTTTCTCTGCGGCTGACCGTACGTGAATCAAAATCCTTGGCTGTACATATCTTAATTTTAAGTTTACGAAATAGATACCCTGTTCACGGTATACGTAGTAAGTGTGAATCTTATAGGCTGAGTTACAAGTCATGATAAAATTTGCTGAGTAGTCTTATAGACTGGGCTCTCAGTGGAGTATCGTTTGCAAAAATAGCGCACCGTATTCTGACGTCTTTGTGTAGATTCCAGAATCAACAGAATTCGCTGCTCCAATATTATAAGGTTCCATGTTGCAATTTTATCAACTTGAAATTTGAAGTTTATAAAATTGAGGCAGCGAGATGTTGCCAACCATATTCTGCATCAAGGCAGTGAAAAGTTTTGAAGCATACGTCCAGCGCTTTCAGGAATGAGTCGATATTATAAAGGATGTCGTCATAAGCAACATAAAAGTCCTTTAGGGCATCGATGGTCGGTCCGACAGCAATGATGATGGGTTGGCACCGCAGTCGCTTAGCCATTTGGGCTTTTATCCAATAGTCCAGCTGGGTGAGGACTTCGCTTTCGTTCTGGAAATTAAAATATATTGTTTACTTTTAACCGTATCCATACTAATCCTACTAATATTATAAATGCGAAAGTTTGGATGTATGGATGAATGTACGTTTCAATTAATCTCAAAAACTACTGGACGAATTTTTAAGTACCTTACGAGTATATATCAGAATATGACAGGCTATCATTTATTTCAAATTTCGTACCTTTTAGTATAAAAAATGCGAAAGTGTGTCTGTCTGTATATCTGTATGTCTGTAACCTCTTCACGCTTAACCCGCTGAGCTGAAGGAAATGAAATTTAGTAGGTATCGAGATAATTGGAGTCCCAAGGAAGGAGATAGAAAGAAAGAAAGAAACATTTATTCGAGACAAACAACACACAGCGTTTGTCACGAAACGGTTCTATCTCAGCATAATGCTTCCGATAGAACTGATAGCTCCATACAATTTTTTACCGCCTACTTCACCGACTTAAACTATTCGATGTCCTTCCCCGGGACTCAAACTATCTTGATACCAAATTTCATCTAAATCGGTTCAGCGGTTTAAGCGTTAAGAGGCAACAAACAGACTGACACACTTTCGCATTTAAATGTAGTATGGATAATAAATGTAAAACAGACAGGAATACTTACATGAATAATGTTTTGGAGTTTGTTCAACCCCCGCTTGAATAATAGTATTTCCTTTAAACTGGGAATCAGCTCCTTCTGTTCATTTCTTGAATGGAGTCGAGCAAATTTAACGAAGTCTGATTTTCTAAAAAATAAGACATATATGTCATTCATCAGTCTTTAAACTCATTATTTTATGTTCAGTTAGTTACATACAGACAAAATACAAACGCAACAATGGCCAACCAAACCGATTTGGTAAATTTTACTGAAATTCGTTTTGTAAATTAGTCAAAGTAATTAGGTAGGTAATACGTAACCAATATTTCTAGGTCAATATCTAAGCCTGAGTTAAGCTTCCTATTCATATTAAACTATAATCACAAAATTATTATATTTAATCATTAATAATAAGGAGGTATGGGTGGAGAATCCATATACGGTGTCAACTATAGGTTACCCTGTGTTTCAGACAAAAAAGAACTAACAATGGAATAAGTACGTTATTCACATACAATATCATTCTTATTCACAATTAATTAGTAAGGTATCAGTGTTGCCAATTTAGCACTTTTAGTGTAATATCGTTATAATGCTTACCTTCAAAACTTGTTATGGTAGATTGAGATAATCCCCATTCCTTCAAATATTCAGTCACCCCCACACTTAAGTCATCGTCGAGATCACTACCCATAGTTGGTTACACTTTGCAAACTAAATCCACTACGCACCAGCCGAAATGAAATGGCGCACCAAGAAAATTTCATTAAAACGCAAACAAAACAAAGTGACTATATACAATGAACTACCTCAACGCAATGAAGCCTGCCGCGCCGCGCGCGCATCGCAAGAAGCTGTATCCGGGGGAAGGGGCGCACCTCCGCAGGGCAGTCGGGGAGGGGAATAGTCACATCTCACTCTTATGTTTATAAATTGAGTAGGATGGAACTATGCATGCAGCGGTATTGTTTTGTAAAATGTACCAGACTTTTACCTAGTTAAAATTACCAAACTCTTTGGTAATTTTAACAAGGTATAGGTCTGGTAGTGACTGCAGCGCTTTCTCAAAAGGTACGAGTAGATAGTTACCTATGTACCTACTAAACGCCAAATGTTTCGTGTTAATGTTGTTGGAAAAAATAGACTAGGTAAGTACTTAAATACTATTTTGTGTGGCGTGAAAGGTTGCAAAATAACAAAGCAATAGAATCTCATTCCTACGACCAACAAGTAAAGACAAAACGATTTATTACTTGATTATATACTTATAACTAGCGACCCGCCGCCCCGGCTTCGCACGGATTTATACGTGTAATACATGCATGAATTATACATATAAACCTTGCTCTTGAATCACTCTATCTATTGAAAAAAACGTAAGCGACTTTGTTGTATACTATGTAATGATTAGGTATTTAGGTAATTTACCAATTGTATATTTTAAGACGTCAATTAATCAATGATAAAGTTAAAGGTACATCCAGCAGCAAAAGTAGCTACGCGGGTCAAAGTGCTCAAAATGACCTACACATGGCTCTAATGTCAAGAGGATACGGACTTTCTAGATAATTTCGAGCGTGTTATTTTGTGTTGCTACTTCTGCTGCTGACTGTACCTACATGGGTACACCATGTAGTATCTACTTACTAGTTTTGTCAGCGGCTTGGCCCGCGTGACAAACGTAAGTATTTTGCTTATTTATGAAGACGTCCAAACAAACACCAAGGAAGGACCAACCAATTAACACACTTTCACATTCACACGATAAGGAAGTATATTCCTTACTCGTATTAAGGAAAAGCCACGAAAACTTAAACGTCGTTAAAGCCTAATTACTACATAGATAATCATTAAGTAAGTACCTACGCAACTTTACTTTTTTTGTCTGGGAATAAGTATGGCAATCTGTGGTATGGCTCTGCAAATTATTAATTTGGGTAAAGTCTAGCTAGGTAGGTACCTACATACAACGTGAAAAGCGGCCTAGATTATTATTTAATTTTATTTAATACACAGAGTATATAAACATAATAACTAACATGGTCTCGCAAAACTGTCGGAATAGTTTGTCTGTGTGATTATAAACATCATAATAAGTACAGAGTTAATAATTAATTAATTACTAATTTGTAAATAGGTTTAGGTTAAATACATGTTACATACAATTGCATACCTATGCCTTATGGGTTATGATACTTAAGTAATGTCGTTTTAATAATGATTGAAGCAAAACTAAGTCGTACGTAATTCTAATAATTGTGCTAACTACATTAACTATTATATGGTTTTACGTATTTACACAATATACCTAATAGGTACCTACTTATCTCATTTAGCGTAGTGTAGTCTGAGGAGCTACCGCGAAACCAAAACAAACTAAGTTCGTTTATCTCTTTGTTGCTCTAACTAGCAAGTGCATTAGTTATTATTATTATTTATTCAGAAAACCAACAGCGATACAAAGTACGTAACTTATACTATAATACACAGTAGTATGGCCAATTACAGGTTTACCTAGATAATTTGATATGTAAACAATTGAACGGACTATCACAACATTTGTGAAAGAGAGATGATTTTTTTAAAATTAAGTTTGAGTAATTGTTTTTTTTGTTTTGAAGATGAAAGCATAACCAAGCATGTCAATCTATATAGGTTACCGCAAATGAGAATATATTGCTATAGTTTATCCTAATGACAATACTATTGTATAAATCCCATATTTAGAGTGAATCAAATAGATTTAGTAACTTAAGTATAATACTACAACATTTTTAAACATGATTAGAGGTGAGTTACCTATTTCTAATACTATTTATGCTGCTTATTCTTAACACTATTAATTACTTGCATTTTAAAAGATGCCTTTGAATATCTAAAGATATCAACGCTACTGAAATCCGCATTATATTTGTGTTAAGTATATTGTTCCGTGATATTTATTTTGTAAAACCTTGTTAAACTGGAATAATAAACCTTGTAACAATGTCACTAGAACTTAAACTGAAACATATACCTACAACCATGGGCTTTGCCTTCTTCGTACTCATCGCGGTAATTAAAAATGATACTTTTCTTAATAAGTAACTATGTCGCCTGAAAGTACGGGGTAGTTGGCGGGGTTGGTTGTTTATGAAGTTGGCGCAATGAATAATACAAGTTTGTGATCTCGAGCGTCGAACGTCACTTTACCAAAAATCGAAAATACCGCGTAATCCCTAAATGACTCGTTTTTAGGGTTCCGTACTCAAAGAGTAAAACGGGGCCCTATTACTAAGACTCCGCTGTCTGTCTGTCTTTAATATTAATATTATTACTAATAATTGTTTTCGCTATAACAACAAATACTAAAAACAGAAAAAAATAAATATGTTTACAGATAATGGTACGGAACCCTTCGTGCGCGAGTCCGACTTGCACTTGGCCAGTTTTTTGATAGAACCTAACCAAATTGTAGAGACGTGTTTGGTAAAATGTTCATTTTTTTTCGTTTATTTACACCAGGAACTCTGGGTAGGGACTATATTTTGACCTCAACCTTTTCAGTTTAGTAAGTTCAACCACAGGGCCATGTTATATTAATCATATGTTTATCATAAAATCAACCGAACCAAATTCTTGACATTTGTTTGGTAAAAATGTACAATATCCTTTGTTAATTTACACCATGAACTCTGGTAGGGACTATATTTTGACCTTAACCATTTTAGTTTTGTAATTTCAACCGCGAGGTCTTGTTATAGTTATCATATTTTAATTATAAAATAAACCAAATCAAATTGTAGAGATTTGTTTGGTAAAATGTACAATATTCTTTGTTAATTAACAGCATGAACTCTGGTAGGAACTATATTTCGAGGGTTGACCTTTTTAGTTTTGTAAGTTTAATTTTAGTTTTGTAAGTTCAACTGCGAAATCTTGTTATATTTATCATATTTACAATATAAAATTAACCAAACCGAATTGTAGAGGTTTGTTTGGTAAAATGTACAATATTCTTGTTAATTAACAGCTTGAACTCTGGTAGGGACTATATTTTGAGGTCAACCTTTTTAGTTTTGTAAGTTTAACCGCGAGGTCTTGTTATAGTTAACATACTTTTATGATAAAATCAACCAAACCAAATTGTAGAGATTTGTTTAGTAAAACTTACAATATTCTTTATTAATATACTCCATGAACTCTGGTAGGGACTATATTTTGGCCTCAACCTTTTTTAGTTTTGTAAGTTCAACCGCGATGTCTTGTTATATTTATTATATTTTATTTATAAAATCTACCAAACCGACTTGTAGAGATTTGTTTGGTAATACTTACAATATTCTTTATTAATATACACCATGAACTCTGGTACGGACTATATTTTGGCCTCTACCTTTTTTAGTTTTGTAGGTTCAACCGCGATGTCTTGTTACATTTATCATATTTTTATTTATAAAATCTACCAAACCGATTTGTAGGGATTTGTTTGGTAAAATGTACAATATTCTTTGTTAATTAACACAATGAACTCTGGTAGTGACTATATTTTGACCTCAACCTTTTTTAGTTTTGTAAGTTCAACCGCGACGTCTTGTTATATTTATCATATTTGATTTATAAAATCTACCAAACCGATTTGTAGCGATTTGTTTAGTAAAATGTACAATATTCTTTGTTAATATACACCATGAACTCTGGTAAGGACTATATTTTGACGTCAACCTTTTTAGTTTTGTAAGTTCAACCGCGAGGCCTTGTTATATTTATTATATTTTTATGATATAATCAACCAAACCAAATTGTTGAGATTTGTTTTGTAAAATGTAAAATACTCTTTGTTGATTTACACCAGAAGTCTGGTAGCGACTTTAACCTTTTTAGTTTTGTAAGTCCAATAGCGAGGTTTTGTTATATTTATCTTAGTTTCCATGTAATTCAGCCAACCTTAGCTAATTTGGTAAATCCAACAAACCATTTTTTTCAGTGTAAGTTAAATACTTACCGAGATGCGTTATTATATTGTTATGTAGTACTTTAATCTGCTTATCTTGTTAATATTTCGCACCTTTTATGTAAATTTACTTTCGAATAGGCTACCTACAGGACAGGCTGTGCCTAGTGTAGGGGTCAGTGTATTTCTCATTTGTAAATTGATTATACACAATGTTCATTTAGTCCTAAGCCCCATGTATGTAAAGTTGTATGTTAAGTGGAACTATTGTATATTTGTGTAATAAAGATTATGAAATGAATTATGACATACAGCTCTCCAAAAATTTGTTGTTAAGGTGGTTCGATTGCCATACAAAGCGTTATTTGACATTCGCAGGCTAACGGCGTGATATTTTAAGAAACTTATGTAACGAACTTTCATCAATTGGCTTCCCATTTGCGCCAAATTCCCCCTTTCCTAGAATAAACTTGTATAAACTAGATTAATTTGAGAAAAATTGTTTTTCCAAAATATCACGTCCCAAACCAATTTCTCAAATTAATCTAGTTTATACAAGTTTATTCTAGGAAAGGGGGAATTTGGCGCAAATGGGAAGCCAATTTATGAAAGTTTGTTACATAAGTTTCTTTTTGTACTCGACGATTAAAATATGTGTATTAAGATTTCATAGAGAATACTGCAACGTCACTCTTTTCATAGTTGTAGTCCATGTTACTGTCGAAACAATGGAAATAACTACTTTTCGATACGCTCCAGACAACTAAAATGAATTCGACCAATCACGTGGCTGCTTTACTGAACTGTAATGAATTGGACCAATAGAATCGCTTTGATGTCGTACGCTCGTTGATGTCTTTTAAGATATCAACAAGCGTACGAGCGATGAGCTGCACTTCGTTTCAACAGTATCGAGTTTGTTTAATTAGTTCAGTTGACTCGTAGAAAATTAATTTTAATGAACTCGTACAAAAAGTATTGTTCACAATAGTGTTATAATCAAGCTTTTTAATCTCGTACCTTACTTAGGCCACTCAGCAAGCTTCGTGGCCTAAACACGGTACTCGACTAAAAAGCTCTCTATTATAACACGATTGTGAAAAATACTATAAAATATCACGCCGTTAGCCTGCGAATGTCAAATAACGTTTTGTATGGCAATCGAACCACCTTAAGCCAACTTTAAATCGTTATAAATGCTAAACAGTTATTTCATCTGAAAAAATATTAAAGAAACCTAATATCATTTTAAAATACCTATTCAAGGATACCCTACATTTTGAATTTTGATTATTGTTATTTCTTTAGTGACACCTGCATAATTAAAACGTATGATCGACCCACGCGTTTGGTCTTTAGAGTGCCAAAAGTACCAGTTTGTGTATTTATGTAACCATGTTTGTTTGTTCCTTTGCTTTGAGGCACTCTAGAGATCAAACGCGTGGGTCCATTTTAATGAATCAATCGATTAATTTTAATCTTGCGAGTGTCACTGAAGACGTAACAAAATGGCGGCCACCAGACGTAAAAGAAAAAATATATAGTCGACGAACTATGTTATGTTGCGTATCGTTGAATAGGTATTTCAAAAAAAAAAAAAAAACAAAAATATATTTATTTGGTATCAACAATTTGATTTTTACAATTGTACGTGGCTGGCCCCTCCAGGTAAGTATGACAATACTTGTGTTAGGAGAAGCCGCCCCCCTCCCATCCGGAGTTATGCATAATTTGAATACACAAATCTTACATTAATTTACATTTCTAGTTATACTGATAACATAGTAGTTATCAGAATTAAATTTTGTTTAAGAATCATTATTAGATTTCTTCAATATTTTTTCAGATAAAATGTTTAGGATTTATAACGATTTAAAGTTGGCTTTTACAACAAATATTTAGAGAGCAGTATCTCGGTAAGTATTTAACCTACAGAGCTGGTTCTGGTCACAATATGTAGCGATTTTAGAATACTTTAAAAAACGTGTAGATTTTTATTTCAAAAACCGCATAGAGTAGAATAACTTTAGAACTTATATTGACAATATCAAAAAAAAGTGCGAAAATTTCGTGGTTTTTCGAGTGCCGCAAAGTTAGCACAGGTCTTTCGCAGCTGCAAACTTGGATATACAGTAATGGTAGTGGTCCTAACAATATATTAAATAATTGTACTTTCAAAACAAAGTTTGAACTGACTTCAAATCAGTAGCCAAATTGCTTCAAGATATAAAATTTGAAGAGTTACCTTGATTTCTCCAGGATCCCATCATCAGAACTGGATTTTGGTGACAACGGGACCAATCTGGAAGTATATGCTTTCAAACAAAGAAAAAAAAAATTCAAATCGGTTCATAAATTACCGAGATATCGCGTAACATACACACATAAAAAAAAATACAGACGAAATGAGAACCTCCTTTTTTAAAGTCGGTTAAAAAGTAGAACGAGCCGTTAGCTTGCGATTTTAGCGATTTTTCTGGTCAAACATGACTAGACCATATCTCGAAAATAGTAGATTGTACAACAAGCGCATGAAACGAGCGATGTAACCTGAGACGTTTATCTACCCTGAGAAAATTACGGGTTTTTTGGAAATAATTCAATATCAGGCTAATTATTTGTATACGGCTTTTATATGTTATTTTAAACAACTTTTACTAGTGATATCAATAATTCTATGGACCGGAAGTGAGGAAAAAAAATTAACCCGCAAGCAAACATGAACATGAAACATTTCATTACTTTTTACCGTATCGGTATTAAATTTAGGTAATCCACTTAATGAATATTTAGTCAAATTACCCAACCAATTTTTTGGTGTAAAAATATGGCTGATATCGATATATTGTTGTGTTTTCATAGAGCGAAACCGTAAAGTTCTCAGGGTAATCGTGGATAGTTAAGTTAAGCTAATTTATGCCCGAGTT
Organism: Epinotia brunnichana; assembly: GCA_963854355.1. Taxonomy (NCBI): domain Eukaryota; kingdom Metazoa; phylum Arthropoda; class Insecta; order Lepidoptera; family Tortricidae; genus Epinotia; species Epinotia brunnichana. The sequence goes on along the minus strand of OY977936.1, from coordinate 17,641,279 downwards.
ATACACACTGCTTTTCATTTCGTTTGCGAGAAAATAACAAATAATTGTAAATAAAATAATAGCTAATGAGCGGGAATGCCCCTCACTTAACTTTTTATGTTAAATTGTATCGTAATCGACACGTGATGTAAGTTCACTTATGTACTTCATACTGCCAAGTAATTTAATGGTTCAATATGTTTTTACTTTGTGCACTAGAGCATAAAAGTGGCATTTTGTGCAGCATACATCCAGCACAAAAGCGAACGTTGCGAGCAGGAGAAGTGATTTTTTTTTAAATAGACTAGAGTGCTTGAAACGTTACAAAAGAAAGTTAAAGTTGACTAAATACACGGAAAAGATTACAATTTTGATACAGAAATGTCAATTAATTTTAAAAGAGTGCTCGGAAATTAGTTTTCGTTCGACATCTGCCATTTTTTCGCTATATTTTCTATCTATTTCGAACGGCTCGAGAATTGGCCCCCGGGGCCACTCACTCAAATTTAGAATGACGTCAAATATTTACCGGCTCGATCAGACAAGTTCAGAAATGTAAAATAAAACAACGATACATTTCTCGGAATAACTCTTCACGTCACGGTCACGATTACAGCGGAAACAAAACAAAGCCTTTCAAATTAACCGCACCGCCGCTTCGAGCAGTTCTACTCTCTTTAATGAGAAGAACTAGACAAAAAATAAAAGACAGTTTTTAGGAGAATCTGTATTCTTTTTTACTCAGCTGTAACCTAAAACTTACGGTCAACGCTATTATATTTAATACGAATCTGACTCCTATATTATTTCAATAAAAATTTATATCTGTGACAATATTACATATCCATCGTTAAAAAACTAATGCTACACAAATAAGATTTCCTGCCACAAAAAATTGGAATTTCACCTTATACCTACAGTCTAATATTTATTTTTAAATACATATCTCATTATTACACAAATGTAATCATAAAGAATCTATTCCTGGCACCGAGAAAAGTGTTTTGCCATGCTCGAAAGTGTATATCGGCGTAGCTTTACATTTCTCTGGTGTACGGAAACATGATGCGATTCGCTTGGCGTACTTATATACAAATTTATGATTAATTTCATCAGAGTCCACCCCGATAGTCGAAATATAATTGCCAATTAAAATACCGTTGATTGCGCCATTATCCTAGTACCAATATAACCTGTACAGACTGCATAGAAACTAACGGCTACAACATTGCAAGTTTGTAAAAAAAAAGGTTTCTATTCGTAAATTTATTTTTTTATTAAAATTAATCTTCATTTTCGCAGACTGATATACAAAGTAGAAAAAATATACATTGTGCTTAACATTACCATCTTTACAACATTTGGGAGACGTTTTGTAGGTTTGACTTCGTATACAGTAAACAAAATGAATTGAAACCGAACGCGAATGAGTTGTATATGTATATGCGAGTCTGGAACGGTTCTAAGCCGGCGAGAACACTGGTGTGAGAAATCTGTAACAACAAAAACATTTATTGGGTTTGACTTAACAACTGCAGATTTAGTTGGTAATATGATATTTTTTTGTATACGTATACGTGAGTTTTCTATCGTTCTGATTTAAGTAGAGAATTATCAGAGAACTTCCTTGACAATCTTGAGCCAGTGAAGCACCTTGTGAACTGACCTTAGTTGTATTGATTCGATATATTTCATGGACTTCCATTATAGAAGTCAGTCCATAAGAAAAAACAAAACTCTACATTTGATGGATTTAACTATATCTACAAACCCAATTTTAATAGTTTTAAAAAGTGACCCAGGAGACGTAACCATGGCAACTAGCGACAGAAAAAGTTGATCACCAATTAGCAAAAAAATGCGACATACCTTAGCTAGTGAGCAGCGCGATGTTGATCTCCTTGACCATCTTGACGCGATGGAGCATCTTGGCGAGCGCGGCGCGGCTGAGCGGCTGCGTGGAGTACCACACGGGCGAGTCGGGCACGCACGACCGCTCCGGCTGCAGGTAGAACACGTCGGTGCGCAACAAATGTGACGTACCTTAGCTAGTGAGCAGCGCGATGTTGATCTCCTTGACCATCTTGACGCGATGGAGCATCTTGGCGAGCGCGGCGCGGCTGAGCGGCTGCGTGGAGTACCACACGGGCGAGTCGGGCACGCACGACCGCTCCGGCTGCAGGTAGAACACGTCGGTGCGCAACAAATGTGACGTACCTTAGCTAGTGAGCAGCGCGATGTTGATCTCCTTGACCATCTTGACGCGATGGAGCATCTTGGCGAGCGCGGCGCGGCTGAGCGGCTGCGTGGAGTACCACACGGGCGAGTCGGGCACGCACGACCGCTCCGGCTGCAGGTAGAACACGTCGGTGCGCAACAAATGTGACGTACCTTAGCTAGTGAGCAGCGCGATGTTGATCTCCTTGACCATCTTGACGCGATGGAGCATCTTGGCGAGCGCGGCGCGGCTGAGCGGCTGCGTGGAGTACCACACGGGCGAGTCGGGCACGCACGACCGCTCCGGCTGCAGGTAGAACACGTCGGTGCGCAACAAATGTGACGTACCTTAGCTAGTGAGCAGCGCGATGTTGATCTCCTTGACCATCTTGACGCGATGGAGCATCTTGGCGAGCGCGGCGCGGCTGAGCGGCTGCGTGGAGTACCACACGGGCGAGTCGGGCACGCACGACCGCTCCGGCTGCAGGTAGAACACGTCGGTGCGCAACAAATGTGACGTACCTTAGCTAGTGAGCAGCGCGATGTTGATCTCCTTGACCATCTTGACGCGATGGAGCATCTTGGCGAGCGCGGCGCGGCTGAGCGGCTGCGTGGAGTACCACACGGGCGAGTCGGGCACGCACGACCGCTCCGGCTGCAGGTAGAACACGTCGGTGCGCAACAAATGTGACGTACCTTAGCTAGTGAGCAGCGCGATGTTGATCTCCTTGACCATCTTGACGCGATGGAGCATCTTGGCGAGCGCGGCGCGGCTGAGCGGCTGCGTGGAGTACCACACGGGCGAGTCGGGCACGCACGACCGCTCCGGCTGCAGGTAGAACACGTCGGTGCGCAACAAATGTGACGTACCTTAGCTAGTGAGCAGCGCGATGTTGATCTCCTTGACCATCTTGACGCGATGGAGCATCTTGGCGAGCGCGGCGCGGCTGAGCGGCTGCGTGGAGTACCACACGGGCGAGTCGGGCACGCACGACCGCTCCGGCTGCAGGTAGAACACGTCGGTGCGCAACAAATGTGACGTACCTTAGCTAGTGAGCAGCGCGATGTTGATCTCCTTGACCATCTTGACGCGATGGAGCATCTTGGCGAGCGCGGCGCGGCTGAGCGGCTGCGTGGAGTACCACACGGGCGAGTCGGGCACGCACGACCGCTCCGGCTGCAGGTAGAACACGTCGGTGCGCAACAAATGTGACGTACCTTAGCTAGTGAGCAGCGCGATGTTGATCTCCTTGACCATCTTGACGCGATGGAGCATCTTGGCGAGCGCGGCGCGGCTGAGCGGCTGCGTGGAGTACCACACGGGCGAGTCGGGCACGCACGACCGCTCCGGCTGCAGGTAGAACACGTCGGTGCGCAACAAATGTGACGTACCTTAGCTAGTGAGCAGCGCGATGTTGATCTCCTTGACCATCTTGACGCGATGGAGCATCTTGGCGAGCGCGGCGCGGCTGAGCGGCTGCGTGGAGTACCACACGGGCGAGTCGGGCACGCACGACCGCTCCGGCTGCAGGTAGAACACGTCGGTGCGCAACAAATGTGACGTACCTTAGCTAGTGAGCAGCGCGATGTTGATCTCCTTGACCATCTTGACGCGATGGAGCATCTTGGCGAGCGCGGCGCGGCTGAGCGGCTGCGTGGAGTACCACACGGGCGAGTCGGGCACGCACGACCGCTCCGGCTGCAGGTAGAACACGTCGGTGCGCAACAAATGTGACGTACCTTAGCTAGTGAGCAGCGCGATGTTGATCTCCTTGACCATCTTGACGCGATGGAGCATCTTGGCGAGCGCGGCGCGGCTGAGCGGCTGCGTGGAGTACCACACGGGCGAGTCGGGCACGCACGACCGCTCCGGCTGCAGGTAGAACACGTCGGTGCGCAACAAATGTGACGTACCTTAGCTAGTGAGCAGCGCGATGTTGATCTCCTTGACCATCTTGACGCGATGGAGCATCTTGGCGAGCGCGGCGCGGCTGAGCGGCTGCGTGGAGTACCACACGGGCGAGTCGGGCACGCACGACCGCTCCGGCTGCAGGTAGAACACGTCGGTGCGCAACAAATGTGACGTACCTTAGCTAGTGAGCAGCGCGATGTTGATCTCCTTGACCATCTTGACGCGATGGAGCATCTTGGCGAGCGCGGCGCGGCTGAGCGGCTGCGTGGAGTACCACACGGGCGAGTCGGGCACGCACGACCGCTCCGGCTGCAGGTAGAACACGTCGGTGCGCAACAAATGTGACGTACCTTAGCTAGTGAGCAGCGCGATGTTGATCTCCTTGACCATCTTGACGCGATGGAGCATCTTGGCGAGCGCGGCGCGGCTGAGCGGCTGCGTGGAGTACCACACGGGCGAGTCGGGCACGCACGACCGCTCCGGCTGCAGGTAGAACACGTCGGTGCGCAACAAATGTGACGTACCTTAGCTAGTGAGCAGCGCGATGTTGATCTCCTTGACCATCTTGACGCGATGGAGCATCTTGGCGAGCGCGGCGCGGCTGAGCGGCTGCGTGGAGTACCACACGGGCGAGTCGGGCACGCACGACCGCTCCGGCTGCAGGTAGAACACGTCGGTGCGCAACAAATGTGACGTACCTTAGCTAGTGAGCAGCGCGATGTTGATCTCCTTGACCATCTTGACGCGATGGAGCATCTTGGCGAGCGCGGCGCGGCTGAGCGGCTGCGTGGAGTACCACACGGGCGAGTCGGGCACGCACGACCGCTCCGGCTGCAGGTAGAACACGTCGGTGCGCAACAAATGTGACGTACCTTAGCTAGTGAGCAGCGCGATGTTGATCTCCTTGACCATCTTGACGCGATGGAGCATCTTGGCGAGCGCGGCGCGGCTGAGCGGCTGCGTGGAGTACCACACGGGCGAGTCGGGCACGCACGACCGCTCCGGCTGCAGGTAGAACACGTCGGTGCGCAACAAATGTGACGTACCTTAGCTAGTGAGCAGCGCGATGTTGATCTCCTTGACCATCTTGACGCGATGGAGCATCTTGGCGAGCGCGGCGCGGCTGAGCGGCTGCGTGGAGTACCACACGGGCGAGTCGGGCACGCACGACCGCTCCGGCTGCAGGTAGAACACGTCGGTGCGCAACAAATGTGACGTACCTTAGCTAGTGAGCAGCGCGATGTTGATCTCCTTGACCATCTTGACGCGATGGAGCATCTTGGCGAGCGCGGCGCGGCTGAGCGGCTGCGTGGAGTACCACACGGGCGAGTCGGGCACGCACGACCGCTCCGGCTGCAGGTAGAACACGTCGGTGCGCAACAAATGTGACGTACCTTAGCTAGTGAGCAGCGCGATGTTGATCTCCTTGACCATCTTGACGCGATGGAGCATCTTGGCGAGCGCGGCGCGGCTGAGCGGCTGCGTGGAGTACCACACGGGCGAGTCGGGCACGCACGACCGCTCCGGCTGCAGGTAGAACACGTCGGTGCGCAACAAATGTGACGTACCTTAGCTAGTGAGCAGCGCGATGTTGATCTCCTTGACCATCTTGACGCGATGGAGCATCTTGGCGAGCGCGGCGCGGCTGAGCGGCTGCGTGGAGTACCACACGGGCGAGTCGGGCACGCACGACCGCTCCGGCTGCAGGTAGAACACGTCGGTGCGCAACAAATGTGACGTACCTTAGCTAGTGAGCAGCGCGATGTTGATCTCCTTGACCATCTTGACGCGATGGAGCATCTTGGCGAGCGCGGCGCGGCTGAGCGGCTGCGTGGAGTACCACACGGGCGAGTCGGGCACGCACGACCGCTCCGGCTGCAGGTAGAACACGTCGGTGCGCAACAAATGTGACGTACCTTAGCTAGTGAGCAGCGCGATGTTGATCTCCTTGACCATCTTGACGCGATGGAGCATCTTGGCGAGCGCGGCGCGGCTGAGCGGCTGCGTGGAGTACCACACGGGCGAGTCGGGCACGCACGACCGCTCCGGCTGCAGGTAGAACACGTCGGTGCGCAACAAATGTGACGTACCTTAGCTAGTGAGCAGCGCGATGTTGATCTCCTTGACCATCTTGACGCGATGGAGCATCTTGGCGAGCGCGGCGCGGCTGAGCGGCTGCGTGGAGTACCACACGGGCGAGTCGGGCACGCACGACCGCTCCGGCTGCAGGTAGAACACGTCGGTGCGCAACAAATGTGACGTACCTTAGCTAGTGAGCAGCGCGATGTTGATCTCCTTGACCATCTTGACGCGATGGAGCATCTTGGCGAGCGCGGCGCGGCTGAGCGGCTGCGTGGAGTACCACACGGGCGAGTCGGGCACGCACGACCGCTCCGGCTGCAGGTAGAACACGTCGGTGCGCAACAAATGTGACGTACCTTAGCTAGTGAGCAGCGCGATGTTGATCTCCTTGACCATCTTGACGCGATGGAGCATCTTGGCGAGCGCGGCGCGGCTGAGCGGCTGCGTGGAGTACCACACGGGCGAGTCGGGCACGCACGACCGCTCCGGCTGCAGGTAGAACACGTCGTTGCGGGTGCGCACCGACTCCGGGCTAACGACAAACAAACAAAATGAATGAATCGATAATAGTAATAGGCTCACCGAAAATATACACTATCTTTAGACCTGTGTACTGTTCAACGAAGCGACAAGTTACAACAGGCAACACAGGTCAAATGGCAAGTCAATATTAGGCGGGATGGTATCAGCTGTATTGTACTAGTAGACCAATCAAATTAGCTAAACCCGGACATAATTCGATAACTGTAATTTTCTTTTTCTATGATGTAAAGTATTGTTAGTTATAGTTAAAATAAAAAGAATTAAACATTTTAGGGTTCCGCGTCATTATAAAAAAACCAAAAATCTAAATTTTTAACCAATTCTGATTTCATAAGTGCAGCATAATATGTAACTTTGTAAAAGTGCCTCTATTATGATATAACGCTTGCATTCCAGTTAAAGAAATTAAAATTAATCTAATTAATCAACCGGGACTATCAATAATAAAGAAAGTTCAGTAAGTTACACATTTTCTGGCTTATCTTACCAGAAATTATAGATAACTGCAATTTAACAAATTATTCTGAATAGTATATTATGTGTGTTGATAAATTATTAAAAATTAAACAGATTCTCTTTGCGGATTTCTAAAATCACAAATATTGGTAGTTTTTTGGAAAACCAAAATACATAACTACTTGGAAAGTGTTTGATTTATGCGGTCAACATATTATTAGTACTATAAGAAACAAACTAAACAAAAAATATCCACGATTATTAATTAATTCATATTTTTTCGTACTTAAGTTTTAATATGAACCTTATCTCTTGCAGAATAAGGCCGTCATTGCTTTGCGCCTCAACTACCGACCGTGCTGTCGCGAGTCGCAGGCATTCAAGGCCGAAACGCACTGACAGCGGTGGCGAAGCGGCGCGGGGTGGCGCGGAGGCGGTACTTGTAATGTTCGAGCTAATATGAAAGGATCCGAACGCTTTTTTCCCGGCCGGTATTCTGTGCGGACCCATTCGTATTAGATCGAACATTACAGCCGGTACCACCTCCACACTGCGCCGCGCCGCCGCTTCGCCACCGCTGTCAATGCGTTTCGGCCTTCATTTATTATGGATAGGTCAATGATTGTCAAACATTTATAAACACGAACGTGGCGTTTACCACGGTTCGGCTAGGGTGGAGATTTATTGAAATATTGTGTTCATTAGATCGATAATAACTAAGTTGTTCAGCATGAGACATAATTGTCGTGGAATGTCGATTACCTATTTATAAGCACTCAGTCTTCTGTATAGAATTATTTAAATAAAATATGTTACTTATGTGGGTGCAGAAAGGGGCATTATTGGAATGATTCTTATTCGAATAAACATTTATTCGCGAATAATTTATTCGTCTACACTTTCGAATGACGAATGATTTATTCTCATTTCATTCCAATAAATGCACGAATAATATTTAAGGATGCGGTTGCTCGTTGTAACACGTACACGAATTTAACACGATCACTACAAGTGTACCTATTTTCAAGTATTAATACCCTTTTCTACTAATTAACAATATTTTTGTGAGTTAAATGAGTCACTTCATGGGGCATTTAACAGGTTTGTTTCAATATGTCATGTGAGTGGGCTTGTCCATATATTACGTCGTCGTGTTTAGGGTTCCGTACTCAAAGAGTAAAACGGGACCCTATTACTAAGATTCCGCTGTCCGTCTGTCTGTCTGTCTGTCCGTCTGTCACCAGGCTGTATCTCACGAACCGTGATAGGTAGACAGTTGAAATTTTCACAGATGATGTATTTCTGTTGCGGCCATAACAACAAATACTAAAAAACAGATTTTTTATTTCCTTTTTTTTCTTATATAATCTTACACAAATCGATCTAGTCCCAAACTAACCAAACTACTATGGGTACTAGACGACGATAAACATACTTATATAGATAAATAAATACATAAATACATAGAAAACATCCATGACTCAGGAGCACATATTTGTGCTCATCACACAAATAAATGCCCTTACCGGGATTCGAACCCGGGACCTCCGGCTACGCAGGCAGGGTCACTACGAGGGTCAAACTGAAAGTTTCGGGAATAAAAAAAAATATGCAGTAACATTGATTGAAGTATTTTTATTGTTTTTCAAAGTATTCTCTTTTATATTTTATGCACTTTTCCATGCGTTCAAACTAGTCGTTAAAACACTTATTAAACGCTGAAAAAGAGTCGACAAAATGGCCATTTTAAAAGTCTCCACTGCTTCTGCCGGTGTCTGAAACACCGCGCCCACCACGCAACTTATCCTTGATTTTGGGGAATGTGAAAAAGTCGTTGGGACTTAGGTCAGGGCTGTATGGAGGATGGTCCAGTAGTTCGACTTTTTCACCTTCCAGGTACTCATTTGTTTTACGAGCGGTGTGAGGGCTGGCATTGTCGTGGTGAAGGATGATGCGGCGACTAGGCCTTTTTTCCTAAGTTCAGCAAAGACACTCGGCAAACCAATACTTGTATACCAATCGGCTTTGACCGTTCTACGATCTTCAAGTGGAATAGTAGCCACGTGACCCGATTTGGAGACAAACATAGCCACCATCTTCTTGGCCTTGCTGCGAGAGCGAATAACTTTTGTTGGCTTGAAGCTCGTCTTCGTTACCCCATACTCGAGATTGGTTTTTAGTTTCAGGCTCATATGCGTATATCCACGACTCGTCACCTGATACGACCCTTAAAACTGCATTTGAGCTTCCTCCGTTGAATTTATTCAATGTTTTGCGGCACCAATTGACACGAGTCGTTTTCTGCTCGTCAGACAATAAGTGCGGGATCCAACGGGAAAACAACTTTCGCACGCCTAGTTCTTCCTGTAAAATAACTTGTATCTGACTCATTCCTATCCCCAAAGACTCCTGAATTTCCCGATATGTCACATACCTGTCTTCTTTTATCAGCTGACTCACAATGTGGACGTTTTCTTGCGTGACTGCCGATTTTGGTCGACCTTCACGCGCGTCGTCCGTGAGGGATACTCGGCCACGTTGAAATTCTGAATACCACCTGTATATTGTCGTCTTTGAAGGTGTTTCATTACTAAAAGCAGCAATCATCCGGTCTCCACATTGTTTTTGTGTTCATCCACTTTGAAAGTCGTAATAAATTTTTACGGGACAATTCCATCTTCAGCGGCAACTCAACAACTCGAAAAAACAATTGAAACTGAACCATTGTTTTGTTAGGGTTCCGTACTCAAGGAGTAAAACGGGACACTATTACTAAGACTCCGCTGTCCGTCTGTCTGTCTGTCTGTCAGTCTGTCAGTCTGTCTGTCTGTCCGTCTGTCACCAGGCTGTGTCTCAACAACAGTGATAGTTTGACAGCTGAAATTTTCACAGATGATGTATTTCTGTTGCCGTTATAACAACAAATACTAAAAACCAGTTTTTTTTTCTTTTACAATCTCACACAAATCGGCTTAGTCCCAAACTAAGCAAAGCTTGTATTATGGGTACTAGACGAACGATAAACATACTTATTTAGATAAATAAATACCTAAATACACAGAAAACATCCATGACTCAGGACTTGGCCGGTTGTTTTTTGTCAATTCTTGACCCCCCCCTCCTATCATCATCCTGTTAATTCCTAAATGGACACTACCCGCCTCATAAAATGACTACCGTCATCCAATAGACCCCCCCCCCCCCCCTGTTTTGAAATGACGTAATTTATGGACAGCCACTGTCTGTAATTGGATCAATGTTATGTTATTAGAGGCGATTACGCATGTAAGATTGTTCAACTATATACCTGTAATTGTACATTGTATGTACTTAATCATGTTATATTCTGATCTGTGTGTTTTTAGGGTTCCGTGCCTCGAAATAGAAAAACGGAACCCTTATAGGATCACTTTGTTGTCCGTCCGTCCGTCTGTCAATACCCTTTTTCTCAGGAACGCTTGGAGGTATCAATCATTAAAAGTTTGAATTCCTGTGCATAGTGTGTGCATACATTATTTTAGAATTAATATTTTTTATATTAATGTTGCTGTGCCCTAACAGGGTTATGCTGGAACTGTATTTATATGTAACATCTTGTAAGACCCATACTGCAACAAATAAATGAATTAAGCTGAAATTTATATCAAATACTCAGGTTTACTGTCTCTTGGAGCTGTGAAAAAATCAAACTTCTAAGCCAACGCAATCAAAAGATACAGCCGTTTATGCCGCAAATTTCCGCAAGTTTTCGAAACCCGCAAGGGAATCAAAACCTACTTCCCGTGCACTCAGAAACTTGAAATTTGGTGCGAAGCAACGCCCTATAGCACATATAAAGGAAAAATAGCAAAAACCGTAAATTTTTAGTTACATCACTGAAAATTGTATGTCCAGTATATACTGACACGTACTAAGTATGTGAATACATACTTAGTGAGTGTCAGTTTATAGTGGACTTGGTTTTATTGTACGGGGAGGTCCGGAACCCTCGGTGCGCGAGTCTGACTCGCACTTGACCGGTTTTTTTTTTCACCCGTGGTAAAGCCGAAATAGTAAAAATAAAACAGGTGAAATAATTACAATTAATATCCGTTTCACCATGCACGGCGATGTTAATTGGTACCCTTGATGAAGCGGTAACCTTTTTCTAACAAATTTAGAAACTTGGTATCTCTGTTCTGTCTGTAGGAAATTATTACGTTTTTGAGATATATTCCATTAAAAAGCATTCCTACAATATTCGTTCAAAATATTATTCCCGAAAAGCATTACGAATGATTATGCGAATGAAGAAGTTATTCGCGAATAAATATTGGCGAATAATTATTCGAAATATTTATTCGTCATTCGCAAATAATCCTATTTATTCTTAAACGTTATTCGTATTCGAATAAATTTATCTCATCTCACATGGGGTGGGTGACAATAAGCATATCTTCTCTTTTTTTTTGGCGTTCTGGCCAACTGTGTTCAATTTTGCCAATAAGGATATTGACTACCGTAGGCTCAAAGGGCGTAAGGGACGAAATGCCCATGCCCATATCCCGTGAACTCTCAATCTTGAAATTTGGTACGAAGTATTTATAGCACAAATAAAGGAAAAATTGCGAAAACCGTAAATTTTTAGTTACATCACTGAAAATTTGATGTCCAGTATAAACTGACACGCACTAAGTATGTAAATACATACTTAGTGAGTGTCAGTTTATAGTGGACCTGTTTCTATTGTACGGGGTGGTCCGGAACACTTGACCGGTTTTTTTATGCTAACCACGATCATGACATCATCTCTTTCATTTACTTAACAGTTAAGAGTTTACTTATGTTTTCGATGATAAAAGCAAATCAATCGTTCCTTACGCGCTTTGGACCAGAGTTTTCAAAGGGCGTAAGGGACAAACTGTGATTTTTTCATTAGAGCTAAAAATCCTACAATTAGGATATTCCGTTATATTTGTTTTATTTGTACACGGCGCGGTCGGTGCAAAACACGTAATTGAAATAAACTCGTTAAGACGGGTTCGCCGTGCGCTCGCCCGCTGGCGCCCCACTCTCTTCCCGCCTCGCACCCACCGCATGCATCTGGCTCCACGACAAGGTCGCGAGTATTTTCAATTAAATTTTCAATTTCTTAAGCGTGAAATTAACATGCTTGATTTTGATGAAATCATGATTATCGTTCACAAACGGCTATTAGTAAACAAAAAAATCATAGTTACTATTTATAATTACTGAGAAATACATTATTATTAAAACGTTACAAATAAATGTTTAAATATTGTCTTAAATGTCTAAAAAGACGCAATATAGCTTAAACAGATAAAAACATCATAGTTACCATTTTGGCTTGTCTAGATAATGAGATCAGAGGAAAACTGTGAAAAAAAACGTATATGCGAATTCGATTTCAGTTTAATTTTGCTATTAAGTGATCGAATTTGAATGCACCTCAAAGTTATACTAACAAGGTACTTGGTTACCTTTTTTACTTTTAGGAAAAAGTTAGGTAGTGTACGTTAACTCGTGTTTTTTTTAACTACGGTTACGATCGCGGATTTTTTACTTAATATATTTCATTAATATTTAATACTGAATAGTAAAATCCGATAAAACAATAAAAACAACGAGTTTACGAATTATGTCCAGGGTAAGCTAATTTGATTGGTCTATAGTTAATATAGAGAACGTCAAACAGCGCAAAAAATAGTAGATTGTATGACAGGGGTCTTAAATAAGCCATATTACCACGAGATGGTTATTTATTTATTAAATGGTTCGAGTGGTAATATATATGGCTTTAAGACCAGAGTTATACACTCTACTTTTCACTTCGACTGCGAGAAAATAGTAAAAACAAAGATTATTTATCCACAATCAATAATAAAATCCACTGCGAAACGATTGTTCAATGACATGATTTTTTTTAATAAACTGCTTTGACACAGACACAAAATATTGACACCAAGATGCCTCTGACCGTTTATAGGCGCGTCGAAACGGCCGTACGCGGCGAACAGCATACAGGGCATAAGATAAAGCGAGATATACGCGGCTATAGAACGGTGAGAGGCGTTTATTTTTTTTATTGATTTTGATAAAAAACGGCTGATGTTTGAAACTAATTGTTTCCTGATTGGTCGATAGCAAATACAAATGTTTTTTGTAAAGGGTTGTGATTGGTGGATTTAATACGGTGAAGTGTTTTGATTGGTCAAATTAAAATGTTTTAATTATCATAAATATGTATACATAGTTTCCCTAGGGGCTAAATGTACTACTTTAGCCCCGCTTGCTAAGCCTAATATGACACACTTTTTGAGCATGAAAAGTGAAATAGTAGATTGTTAACCAAGGGTTGAAAATGACCCACTGCACCCGAGATATTTCTTTCTCACTTCGTTCGAGCGCCAATAGTTCGAGAAATTACCCATTTCACCCGAATTAAACACTCTACTTTTCATTTCGACTGTGAGGAAAGTAAAATACTGCACGTAAATTTTATAAAACAAGTATATTAAGAATAATCAGTTAAACTGCCAACTTTAGAAAAGTTTAAAAAATCTAATAGTTTCAATCGTATTTCTTGTATTTATATAATTCTATAAATAAATGTATAGTGTTATTTACTTAATATGAAATAAATTAATTATTCGATTTTACATATACCTAAGTAAAATAATTAAAACTATATCCAACCTCTAACCTCTTTGCACTGGCCACTTGCCACGGCCTACTCGATTGTAATCGAGTAGGCCGCGACGCTCCTAATCTAGAGGGCCATGCCGAAACGTGAAAAAAAAAGTTTCATAGCATTATGGCGGGCAGCCGATATTTACAGAAATAGTTTTGAATGTTGATTTTCTGTAATTAGGAAGAAAAATACCAACAGTATAAGTATTTTTATCAACATCGTCGTAATGAACCCGTCACTTAATGTATAGCTGAGTTTCGATATATGTAAAGCTTTTATTTTAATAATATGAAGTAACTCAATTATCTTCGACTCCGTGGCTGACCGTAACAAATTAAAAAAAAAATACTTTCCATCCTAGGGGAGAAAACGCTATTTTCCACCCGACTATATGCCCATGAAAAGTCAACTTTCAGAACAGGAGAGATGAAAAACATTTTTCATCACACTTGCTCATAAATGGTGTTATTCCTTGCCTGTATACAGAAGGACAATGGCCTAAATTGCTCCCGCGGGAAATAATGGCCCTAAGGGAGTAACGAGCTTGTGTGTGATCTGATTGGTTAAGCAAATTTGGACGGCAAGAATTCTGCTCTGTGATTGGTTGGAAAATAAAATCGAGCATGTGGTTCTTGCAGGGCATGCTGCAAGAACCACAAGCTCCATGCTCTGTGATTGGTTGAAATATTGAAGCTCCGCCCTCCACTCGCACTGATCTAGAAGTGAAGTTGTCAATTTCGTCAACATTTGGTTGATGCGCTAGATTTTTCTGTCATTTGTGGTTATTTATTTGTATAACACGGGCGTAAGAATATTGCAAACTCGAGTCATCAAAAGCCCTTCCGCCTTACGGCGTCGGGCTCCTGACAGACTCTCGTTTGCAATATTCCTCATACGCCTCTTGTTAAACAATGTACTATTACTATGTATGTAGTGGCTTTTGGGCTGTCAAAGCCCTTATATCACTGCGACCATCGCTGATCTATTGTGATCGCCACTTACTACAATTCTTGGTCAAGTCCTGCAAACTCGAAGAATTGCAGGATTTTGTTGAACTCAAGAAATTTGATCTCCTCCGGGCACATGATGTGTTTGCCCAGGAAGGAGTTACGACTGCGCATGAGGCAAGGGCAATCGGTTAGGATGTGTGTAGGCGTCTCCTCTGCTTCAAAGCAGAATCTGCACTGCCTTGTGTCACACAGTCCTATCGTTTGCATGTGCTTATTTAGGCGGCAGTGCCCAGTAAGCACCCTGACCAGCATGCGTAGGCGGTTCCTACTTAGCGCCAAGGCGTCAGAAGACGCCTTTTTGCTAAAGGCTCTATAATAAGTGCCTTGGAATGTTTCAGTCCTGGGTTAGCTCTCCAGGCTTGAATGGTCTTGTAGAAACAATATAAAGGTGAGCTTGGTTAGACTTTTAGGGATACAACAGAACGGTTCTGGTCCGCAGTGTGTTCCCTTCGCCCCCGCTCGTGCTAACATCCATAACTCAGGAACAAATATTTGTAAACATTGATGATGCGTGTTTGGTAATTATTAAAAATGTTGACTCATGGTGAATAGAAAAGTGATAAATAGAATTGACGCCACTGTACATTCTTGGAGATGTACAAATGTATGTGAGTAAAAACCTGTTGTCATCAATAACTAAAGGAAACAACTTAGGAGCCTGTAACATTTTCATTTTATGAAAAGGATTTTTTCCTCGCAAATGTCTTGAAAAACGTCGTATGACACGCTCACCTGCGGTTCGCGTGACAATTCCGCATCTGATGTAATGATCAACATAGCTCACTTGTATCACAATGTACTATTTTCTACTCCTGGCCCCGTAGCATGGATGGCCTTATCACGCGACAAGTGACAGGATAGAGCATCCGTCCCTGGCTGACACCGTTCGATAGAACGAGACGACGCGCTTATCCTATCCGCAGCCCCGCGCCATCCATGCTACGGGGCCTGTACCGTTATCTATCATTTATATAGGCTGTAGCTCAAATACAATGACACCACTAATAAGTCGTTGAAAAACTCTATGCTCTATGGCCCAAAAACGCACTGTTTAGCGTACTTTTTTGGTTCATACATTTTTCATAAAAGCACTGTTTAACTTTTTTTAAATCGGCCGCTATTTTGCAGTGGTGCCAACTTCATAAACAAATATTTCGAAATAAAATATTTATTTACGATTTAACATTTGTATATTATACATTATTTACTACAATTATAATAAATCATCATCTATTGTGTGTTAAATTACATGTTTTATAAATTCTTGGTATTATTTATAAAAATAAACATTTCGAATTCGGTCCGGGTCCGGATTGGTTCGGATGGCAAGTGCAAACAAATTAAAAACAAAACAAACCCACCAAAATACAGTTCAGAATGAAAAGACGAAAGATGATAAACTATTAGTCCTAAACGCCACAGAACAAGTAAATACTATAGAAACGGTAGTGGGCGGGGTGCATGTAGCTGATGTTATGAGTGAACACTCATAACACTGTCAAACGCAGTCAAAATGGAGATCAATTGTCTGTTGACCGTGGGTGACGATTTTTGCCGTATTAAAAATAGAAACATGCCGCGTTCTGCAATTTAGTCATGCCGACAGGCAAGCTAGGACCCAAAGGTTCCCCCGGGAGCGAATTTTTATTTTCTATTCCGGTAAGTACTAAAATAACAGTTTTTTGAATAAATACGCAATCGATTATGAAATTCGCCATTGCTTTGCATTGCTTGCTAACGAAAGCCGCAGATTAGGGACTACCGTAATGTCACAGCAATGTATCGCATTATTCGCGTTTGACATTTTAACGGGGCGATTGTCAGTATGACTAGAGTGGTACCATGCTTAGTGTATGTACTTATCGATAAACTCACTAATTTAAAATTTACAAAGACAAAAATTATCTATAATTAATAATATAAATATTCTTCTTCTCCGTGTAAAGGCATCCAATAATTTAAACTATACTTTATTTTGCCAATATTTTGCCACCTCTATATAAATATTAAATCGTTTATTTCTTAAAATGACACATAATTAATCTGCTGCCAAACTGCATGACAGTTGGTTGGCAGTTCGTGCTGCTCTTGATACATATTGGTGGTTACTTTTTCTACTCCTGTACCGTTATCTGTCATTTATATAGGCTGTAGCTCAAATACAATGACACCACTAATAAGTCGTTCGCAAAACTCTATGCTCTATGGCCCAAAAACGTACTGTTTAGCGTACTTTTTTGGTTCATACATTTTTCATAAAAGCACTGTTTAACTTTTTTTAAATCGGCCGCTATATTGCAGTGGTGCCAACTTCATAAACAAATATTTCAAAATAAAAGTATTTATTTACGATTTAATATTTGTATATTATAAATTATTTACTACAATAATAATAAATCATCATCTATTGTGTGTTAAATTACATGTTTTATAAATTCTTGGAATTATTTATAAAAATAAACAGTTCGAATTCGGTCCGGGTCCGGATTCGGATTGGTTTGGATGGCAAGTGCAAACAAATTAAAAACAAAACAAACCATAAGCAAGAGCTGTCAAATTTCCGATTTCCCTCCAAAATACAGTTCAAAATGAAAAGATGAAAGATGATAAACTATTAAGATTTTATTCGTGTTTGTGAAGACAAAAGTGTACGTTCCTTTTAAAATGGTAGAAGAAATTAATGACTGCACGCCTGAAGAAATTGCGTGAGTAGCAAAAGTACGAATAGAAAACTTGCTGCCTGAAAACTTTAACTATTCTGTAGTCTGCTATTTATTTAAAATTTGTCGTAGAAAAAGTATTGTATGCAACGGTGTATAACTGGTCTAAAAACGCTCGTGGCGTCTTTAATTGCGATGCTCGCCAAGGCTCGCATCGCAACCCACGCCACTCGCCTTTTAAGACCCTTCTTATACAACAGTTGCATAAAATACTATTATTTCGAAATATTAGTTTATGAAGTTGACACCACTGCAATATAGCGGCCGATTTAAAAAAAGTTAAACAGTGCTTTTATGAAAAATGTATGAACCAAAAAAGTACGCTAAACAGTGCGTTTTTGGGCCATAGAGCATAGAGTTTTTCGACGAAATATTATTGGAGTCATTGTATTTGAGCTACAGTCTATATAAATGACAGATAACGGTACAGGAGTAGAAAAATAAAATTAAAGCTTAGAACATGCTTACCATTTCGAAATATAAAATTCATAAAGTTTTACAGGACAACGAAGAGGGTTTTCTTCATTCTCTTGCTGTTCATATACTTTCTTCTTTCTGGAATTCGCTTCTGTAAGAAAAATAAAACACAAACCTTAGAACAAATGAAATGACATATCTTGTTTTTTAATGGCCAACCTTAGAAATAAGCCATCAAAACAATGTTGGTAAATATAATATCTAACGGAGCTCACCAAGCGCTGACTGAGGAGGATAAAACCGCAGTAGAACATTTCTAGAGCCAGGTATTTTGGCCTGTCCCGGCTGGTTTGGGTTTCGTTTCCAATGCTTCATTATGTGGGAGAAAGACAGCTGCATATGCTCATCAACCGTCTAAAAGAAGTAGAATAAATACTCATTTATTTGTAAAGCCCTATTACATCATACTACAAACACAGTTACGAGTGGAATTGTGACTACAAAACTTCAACTCGTCCTATACCGCGGCCGTATATATACGGCCAACATTATTTAAAGGAATTTAAACCATTTTGGGTTGGAATAAATTTGCATTTGTTTTGTTTTGGCCTTTTTTGAAACAAACTAAATTCAACTCTACTTCTTACGTTAGTTGATTCAAATTTCAATGCCAGTTTGTGTTGTATGGTGGTATAGTAAGTGGTGGTATAGTAGTAGTGGCAAAAAAGGAAAGTTTTTTGTACTGTAGAAGAACGAGCCTAGAATCCTTAGAACTTGTTCTTAGGATTAGGATAATGTACTCACGACTAGGTTGAAATGTTTAGTGTTGAAAAACATCAGTGTGGAGAGTAATACGTGCGGAGAATGCGCTCCCAGTTGTTTGCTTTCCCATAGGTGTTCTTCTTCCACTCGGGTTACTATGTACTCTGTCAAAGAATGGAAACCAAACCATTGACAAAAATCAGTAGGTAAAGGTCCTGTGTTTTCATAGTGCATTTAAGTACGAAAATAACTTCACACAGTGTTCAATATGACTCAAAAAAATTCCCTATGCTGTTTATCGCATAAATCATTCAAGGAAAGCGTTTGAAATGCAAGACAAGAACACCCATAAGTCTATTTCAAATACTTTATTTTATAAAAAATATTTAATATTTCGAGACTTTGACTTGAAAAAAATGATTAAATAAATTATGTAAGCGTATCTGATCAAGATATTTATTTGTGATGAATACAGATTGATAAAGGGCTTTTTGGCGCATTTTTTATAATTTTCATTTTTGGAATTTCACCACTGGTTACCAAACTATTAATGTTTTTTCAGATTTTGGTTTTTATTTTTTTCCTCAAAAAAACTCAAAAGTGCGACTTGTGACCAGCACCGAATGATTGCTATTAACTAGGTCTATCACTGATAATAAAATCAAGTTCCACTATTGCGGTGTTTCGGAGTTGTCGAATTTCAAAATATAGTGGTAGGGTTGTCATTCAAATTGACCTATCATTTCTTAGTTAGAATTGATCCAATTTCACTCTTTTGTTTTGATTTGATTTGAATTGACCCATTCTAAAAACTAGAACTTATAAAACTAGAAAACTAGACTTCTTGGTGAGCTTAAGCATTCAAATGTGGTGTCATAAATAGCCGCACGATTCGGAAACTGAGTTTCACTTAGCAAGTGGTTTTTTTTAAATTTTCAAATCCAATTTTCACAGAAAGTAACAATAATACATATGTTGAAAACCTAATACAAACTATTTTTAAAGGTAGATAGATGTACATAATATAGTCAAAAACATTTGAAAAAGTTGGTCAGGGAAAAAGTGGATTTCGGAATGATAATTACGTAAAGACCACGTGATTTTGGGACTAGGTTTACTATAAATTACTTTTTCACGCCACTGCTCGGAAATATGGCCAAAGATGGATTGAAATGAGAGTAGAAAGTAGTTCTTAGTAGTACAATTCAAAAACAGTCAAACAATGTAGATTTGCAAAGTAAAATGTAGTGTTTAGCGGCCTTTTTTACTTTCTACTCTGCTATTGGTCGATTATTTTTGAGTGGTTGGTCATTGTAATAGTGGTTGTTCAGTTTGAACAGCTCTTCGACCAATCACAGGGCGTCGAGCGGGACGAGCGGCGTCGCCGCGCCGGCGAGCGGGGCCGCGCTTCTTTTGTTTTTTGATTAGTATTATGATCTTCAATTAGGAACTTAATTTTGATTTAAAATTATGATTATTTGCAATTTTCTCGCAGTAGACGTGAAAAGCACTATGTTAAGCCTCGGCCGAAAGTGCAATAGCTGGACTCGTACTTTCGAGGGCCTCCGCTACGCGTCGGCCCTCGAACTAACTCGTCCATCTATTGCTTACTTTCTAGCCTCTACAACAATGTACTATACTCAGATAAGCCGGCCGGCCATTGCCGGAAAATGAACAGAAGAAAAACTATGATAGACCTCTTTCACAGTCCACTAGAATCATCGCATCCGTTCGTGTCTATGGCACATTACAGATAACGCCAAAAATCGACCAGTAGGATTTGCCTGCCAGAAGCAGCTCGTGAACTACTGAAGCCGATTCACGAAGAAAACTTGGAGGTGGCTGAAGTCGATGACGAAGATCCAGAATTAGATGGATCTTCATCATCACACGATGATGAAAATCCATCTAATGTTGACGCCTGCACGTTGACTCGAAAATGACAATAATTTGTATGAGTCATAAAATACATAAAATCTTGAACCAACTTGCGAAAAGACACTACAGTTTAACATGACTTCCTGTTAGTTGGGTCCCGATGTTCTGAATTTGACTTACAAAAGTATCTTATATTGTTCATTGGATATGAAAATTGCTTATTACAAAATTTCATAAGAATTATTATTAATCCCACATATTCGTTTGACCTTTTAGTGACAACCCTAAAAAGTATCATTTGACCTTTACACGTAACTCCCAAACGCCGCGATAGTGGAACTTGATTTTTTAATCAGTAATAGACCTAGTTAATAGCAATCTTTCGGTACTGGTCACAAGTCGCACTTTTGATTATTTTTGGAGTAAAAAAATAAAAACCAAAATCTGAAAAAACATTAATAGTTTGGTAACCAGTGGTGAAATTCCATAAATAAGAATTATAAAATATGCGCCAAAAAGCCCTTTATCAATCTGCATTCATCACAAATAAATATCTTGATCAGATACGCTTACATAATTTATTTAATATTTTTTTTAAGTCAAGGTCTCGAAATATTAAATATTTTTTATAAAATAAAGTATTTAAAATAGACTTGTGGGTGTTCTTGTCTTGGGTTTAAAACGCATTCCTTGATTGATTTATGCGATAAACAGCATAGAGAATTTTTTTGAGTCATATTGAACACTGTGCTTCAGCACCTGCAGTTTCGTCATTTTCAAAATAAACGAAATATGCTTTGCTTTATCAATTTCAAAATCTGAAGTAATAACTGAAAACGTTTACTTGAACAATATACTGCAAGAATACATGAATTACTTGGATGAATGATTTGAAACTTACGTGAGTCATTATATAAGACTGAGAATTTCTTGGCAACTTCATCCAAACAGTCCGTGAACTTCTCATAATATGGATCCGTAAATATGTTGTCTATCCTACCATTTTCAAATAGATATTGCTGTATACCTGAAAAAAAAAACACAATATTTTATATATATAAATATAATAGACAAATCACGCGTTATATGCGTGATTTTTCTTTAGTTTTTCGATAACTAACTACTATAAGCTAACACTTCACTCACTCTAGCCTTGAGATTGTCTAATAAAGACTTTCATTTCAATACATGCATCTGTCTGTTGGCGATATGACGAATAAGTTTTCAATAACGTCAAATATTTTATCAGGTGATTTAATTAATTATTATTTATTATATACATTGTAAGTAGGTATGCGAAGAACTATTTACGAGGTAAGTCACCACGGTAAACCTGCACATTTAAAAACTGTACTCACCTAAAACCAAATAATAAATAGTGTCCGGCGCATACTCGCTGCCGTTCGGTTTCCGCACCTCCTTGACGAACAGACAGAGCGAGTAGTTGAGCTCGTCCGCGGTGAGCTGCAGGATCTCCGACTTGAAGGGCTTCCGTCGTATCGAGCTCTTCTCTATCTCCGCGTTCTTCGTCATCACCCACTGCTTCCACGCGTTCACGCCGAACGTGTACTGGAATATTCAATATGTCAATTTGTCAATGTTCGTTTTATGAATCTGTTAGTATTCCTGGGGACCAAAGACTGAGCGAGAGCAAACAGAGATGTACGAGCGTCTATTTAGGATGAATACAATCTGTCATCTACCTATTCGAACGTATTGAAACGCGGGTTTCGATTAACGAAAAATACCTTGTAAATTAAAATGAATGATAGATTAGTTTCCATAGTAAGTCTGGCTTCACACCCGTTCTATCTTGTCTTAAATACGTGATGATAAACATGCCCTCCCTCAAACCTCCTAGCGGCCCAAACCTCGTGATACACATGACAGGTCTGTTAGGAGCGAAACCGAGAAAAATCGCGGCATTCGGGTCTACGAAATAAGCAATTCTTCCGTTGCTCGCCTTCTAGATTGTAGGGAGGTAGGTTACCTTCAAGCACATATTGGCGTCGGGCTTCTCCACGGGCTCGCGCGGCGGCTCGGGCTGCGGCGGCGGCGGCTCGGCGCGGCGCCGCTTGCTGGTGCGCGTGGGCGGCCGCGCGGCCGCGGGCGGGGGCACCCGCTTGCGCGGCGCGGCCGCCGACGCCCGCAGCGCCGCCACGGCCCGCTGCTGCTCCAGCACCATCATGTGGTGGTGGTGCATGGGCTCGCCTTCTAGATTGTAGGGAGGTAGGTTACCTTCAAGCACATATTGGCGTCGGGCTTCTCCACGGGCTCGCGCGGCGGCTCGGGCTGCGGCGGCGGCGGCTCGGCGCGGCGCCGCTTGCTGGTGCGCGTGGGCGGCCGCGCGGCCGCGGGCGGGGGCACCCGCTTGCGCGGCGCGGCCGCCGACGCCCGCAGCGCCGCCACGGCCCGCTGCTGCTCCAGCACCATCATGTGGTGGTGGTGCATGGGCTCGCCTTCTAGACCTGGGACGCACCAATTAAACGATGAACAAACTATCCTTTTAACCACATCATCATCATCATATCAGACAAAAGACGTCCACTGCTGGACATAGGCCCAGGGACTGCATAACCGAAAAATACCGGTATTCTATTTTAACGGTATGACTTCATATCTGTTGTCAAATAGCGGTTTCGGTAGCGGAACCTTTATATTTCGCTACCGAAATATAAAGGTACCTTCATTTTTTCCGGTACCGTAACCGCTTTTTAAAGGTACCGATATATCGACTTTGGCCTGGAGTTGTAGTCTAAGCATTTTACGGTCCGGTTGTATGGCGAAATGGAAATAATTTATAATAGCAGTTTTTTTTTGCGTAACAGATAAATCATAATTATAGTAATAACTTCGAGACTAAATCCAACAAAATATTAGGTATTTAGATATTTTAATAAATTTTTAAAAATTAATAAATTCCTGAAAAATTGTTAAAAAATGTTAATAACCTTTTTTTTCTGTATTATGATAAATTAATATTTGCGGCGTAATATTGATGATAAATCGCGCAAAAAATGTTCCCGATTATTACCTTTATATTCAGTTAGACACCATTTTTTTTTCTATTACCATATTTTCGTGTCAAAAAATAATAATAGACTGTAGGTTCCTTCATTCCTTGGTGTATGTAGTGGACACAAACATTACAAACCAATCACACACTAAACAACAACGGAAGGTGGATTTTAGGGGGTTAATATTATTTAACAATTTCAAAAAATGCAAATTGATCAGTAAGTTTTGGGATTTTCATCATCGACACTCTTTCATTGAATGATGTACGAATCGACTGATAAAATACTTTGCAACTAATGTTTTTACAAACACCTGTTAAATTAGGTTTAAAAGTGCCGCGCGCGAGCCGCAGAGCAAACGTGATTGGCCGATTGCATGCAGCGGGGCACCGCGCCGTCCGCCATATAAATATGTCTAAGTAGGCACTGCACGAACCGGCGCGCCGCGATTTGAGAGTTTAGCGACGATCAATTATCAGTTGTTTATAATAGTTAAAATTCAATTAAGTTGTGAATCAAAAAAACCGTCATATATTGAAATTATAATTCTATGTTTTTAAAATACCTACCGTAGACCGTACAAAAGTACCTACTTAGGTAGGTTTTGATACAGATTTTTTTTAGGGTTCACTTAACAAAATATGTACCTAGTTATAGCCTCAGATCATAGAAAGAAGATCTGAGGTTAAAGATGAGTCTTGTTGTTTCATTGTAGTTTTATCAATGAAATAGTGTCGTAGTGCCGGTTAGTGACCAGCTAGTTTAGTGTGCGGGTTTCCGATCTCCTTTTTGGGCAAATATGCTCTCGTATGTCCGGCTGTTCAGCTGTTCCCTCTATAGGTCACATCTCTCAACTGATTCTCGTGAAATTTTGTGTGCGAGTTCGATATTGAGCGGGCAAAAATGCTTTCGTATGTCCGGCTGTCCAGCTGTTGCCTCTATAGGTCGCATCTCTCAACCGATTCTCGTGAAATTCTGTGAGTGAGTTCAAAATTAATGGGCAAAAATTTCCCCAGGTTTCCAAACTTTCACTTTAGTCGTATTAGTAAGAAAATAAATTCAATATTTAAAAAAGCAAAAATAATTACTTCCTTAAAAATGCTAATTTGTAATTGAATGGTTTTTTTTTCTTAATAATCACTCCAAGTAAATTTGTTCCTTTTTAGTTAACTAAAAAAAAGTGTACATAACGTAGGGTAGACCAGGGGCAATTGAAACCATTTGCCTTTACAGCATATAACCGTTATATTTTTATGAGTAGAAAGATGAACGCCCAAAATTTTTCAAGGTTAGTTATCTGGTTCCTAAATAAAATGTATTTTGTTACTCTATAATCCATAGTTTTCTGTCAATAATACGAGTATAATACAGAGAATGGGGCAGTATGGTTCAATTGGCCTCACATGACTGTCGACGACTGACTGTGTCTGCGTGTTTATTTTTACCATTGTCTTGTGTAAAATATTAAAGTACAGTATTTACATACATACATACCGGGAATACTGTCAATTGAAACACTATGTGAGGTCAATTGAAACACTCTAATATCTTCGGCACAATGAAAGTAGGGTAAACTGGGTACGGTTGAAACAACGCAAATATCTCGCGAACCGTTGGTGGGACGGCGAGGGGTCCAAGGGGGGAAAGAAGCGGACGATCGGTTTGTATACGAAAAACATCGTGACGTTGCTTCCCGCGCGCTTAATTTGTTTGTAGAAAACCCTATTGTGTTTTGATCCCCAAAAGTAAGTGTTTTCACTCGTAGAGTTTTTCAATTATTCTGGTTTCTATTTAAGTGAGAGTATTGAGTGTGTGTTTATGTTTGAAGTGAAGCTTGTGGATCATCTCAGCGTATCTAGTTTTACTGTATCATTATTCTCATTATTACTACAACGGCTTTTTCCGAAAGTAGGAGGTGGGGACGGTTGAAACAGAGTGATTTTCTTGTATTTTTGACATTGACTAATGAAAGTCAAAGTAAGTTTTCTATTAGTTTATTTACATATTCTTTTCAGGGTGTCCTCTTCTGTACAGGGTGGGCCATACATTTTTGCAAATGGCAACACTGAATATCTTCTATAATAATAAATTATATATTTTTTGAGTGGAGGGAAATTTGACATTAATTTATGCAGTGTTATTTGCAATAAAGCGTTTTACTGATCAACAACGAGCTTTTTGTGTAAAACAGTTTTATAAAAACAACAAATTGTATGTAACTGTTCGCCGCCTATTTAGGAGGAAGCCCGGATCTCACTCCCGCCGATTTTATCGTGCGGGGATATTTATAAAGTCCAGTTCTAAGTTAAAAAACCCGAAGAAAATATCCAAACTCAAGCAAAACATCCGCGATGAGATAGTCGAGATCCCTCGCAGCATGTGTCAGCGAGTTTCCTAAAATCTGCCTAGTCGTTTGCTGGAGTGCCAGTGACGAGATGGGGGTTATCTCAAAGATAAATTATATTCAAGAAATAAATTGCATTAGATGTTAGTCACAAACATTTAATGATCAGGAAATTGACTTTCATGGTTTTATTTTCATCAGTTTCAAAAGTGCAAGAATTTTTGGCCCATCCTGTATTTTAATTACTTAATATACTCTTGTTACGTTTAAAATGCAAACAGTTTATTTTCGTTTTGGTTTAGTTAACTTACTTAAATAAGGTGAAAAATGACTGATAATACACGTAGAGTTTAACTTGTAAGCGCAAAAACGCTAGCTGATTATAAACCTATCCTAAATTATACGTTATCTCATAAAAAATACGAATAAAACACATAAAAGTATTATTTTTTGTCACTGTTTCAACTGGCCCCGGGATGGGGATACTTGAAACAAATCGTTTTTTTTTTTTCAATTTGAGCTACTACTAAAACACCTTGATCCAAAATTGGATTGCAAGATACAAGATATTTATTCATAAAAGCCAATGTTTTACAAGTCAGTAAGTACATAATGAATAGTATTATTTTTTAATTAAATTAGGATCTCAAATAAGGTCGCCTATATAGCTTTACATGTCTGAATCTTACAGGAAATTTCAATTTAAAAATTAGTTACTAACTACTACTTGCCGTTTAGTAGATAAAAACACGCTCTTTCATTTGATATATTTTCTTCACCTCACAGATTATAAAACCGGCCAAGTGCGAGTCGGACTCGCGCACGAAGGGTTCCGTACCATTATCTATAAAAAACTATTTTATTCTGTGTTTTTAGTATTTGTTGTTATAGCGGCAGCAGAAATACATAATCTGTGAAAATTTCAGCTGGAACTATCACGGTATCAGTGAGATACAGCCTGGTGACAGACAGACGGACGGACGGACGTACGTTCCCGTTTTACTTTTTGAGTAGGGAACCCTAAGAAGCAAAACTACGGACGATATTCAGTCAACTCTACTTATATCTTTTTTAGGGTTCCGCACCTCGAAAGAAAAAGCGGAACCCTTATAGGATCACTTTGTTGTCCGTCCGTCCGTCCGTATGTCAATACCCTTTTTCTCAGGAACGCGTGGAGGTATCAAGCTAGGTATTAAATAGGTATTAGATATTATCAAGGTATTAAATACTCAAGCATACTGTTCCTTGGAGCTGTGAAAGAATCAAACTTCTAACCTAACGCAATCAAAAGACACAACCATTTATGCCGCAAATTTTCGAAACTCGCAAGGGAATCAAAACCTACAGGGTACTTCCCGTGAACTCAGAATCTTGAAATTTGATACGAAGCAACGCCTTATGGCACAAATAAAGGAAAAATTGCGAAAACCATAAATCCCATAAAAAACATTCCATGTAAACAATAGACCAAGTCTCGAAACAACTTTACTGCATTTACTAATTTTTGCATAGGTACCTAAAACGTATGTAAGTGTGATTGCCAAGTCACAAAATTTTATTTAGTAATCAAATAAAGATTAATAAGAATGTCTGACTTGGCTCTACGAAATATCTCACCACTTTTTACTGTGAAAGAGTTTCGAGGCTTGGCCTATTTTTTACATGGAATGTTTTTTATGGGATCTCATTTCTTTTGTTAGACTTTGTATGGGAATGTTATTTTACCAACCGCAAATAATCGTATGTAGGTATTTGTATAGGATTACAAACTTACTTATGCAGCTTGTATATCTCTGAAACGTGACTGAAATTGCAATATTTTTAGGTTTCTTATGAGTTATTAGGCTAAAAACTAATAATGTTTGAAATGTGGAGCTTGTGGGTCTGTTAGAAGTACCTTAGAATTAGCGTGATCATTATCAGTGAGTATGTCAGAGACACAACTAACGAACTTTGACGGACAATATTTCTTAAACTAAAAGTTAAAATTGAATGATATTGATATTGTATATTAGCCATATTATGCCCTACATGTTCCTGAAATTTCAGGGTTCTAGCTTTAGCCAGCACAAAATTACAGGATGTTGAAAATGGCCTGAATGGCTTCGACAAAAGGATGGTACGGCCGTGCCTCTTTGTTTTGCTCGACTTGGCGGGGGAACTGCCGTGCCCCCAGATTTTTAGTTACATGTTATGCCATGCAATAGGGCCGAGTGGAGAAAAATGCGGGATGCCTTTGCCCAGCAGTGGCTTCCTGTTTCCCAAACAGGCTAAGAAAAAAAAAATATTTCTACGGAACCCTCGGTGCGCGAGTCCAACTCGCACTTGGCCTGTTTTTAATTTTTTTCATGACTACCATTGCATACAATGAGCTCATCAAAAGTTCGCAGGCATATCATAAACATTTATCAATTTATGAGCATCTGAACATCTCGATAAAAACACGGGTGTAAAAAAAAGTATACGACTTTAGTTTCCTTTGTTGCTGCTACCTTATACATTTAGTTTAACCAAATAGTTTTAATACAATTATAACAATATAGATTTGCACAAAACAAGCATAATCATGTTTCATAAAAAGTGCTTGTTTCAACTATAACAATGTTTCAATCATAACCATTCCGTGTACCGATCCCGTGACAAAACGTGTTGTAAACGTCGCGACTAACCATTTGTTTTATTGTATACAAGAACCTTCTCCAGAATGTATTAAATACTTTTCTGAAAACCGCATCAAAATTGGTTCAACCTAACGCGAGATAATCTCGGACAACGTACATACATACATACAAACATACGGGTCAAACTGAGAACCTCCTTTTTTTACAATGACACGCAGCGTGCAGATTTCTGAAAAACCTTCATATTTCCATAATTTATAAACTAGGTCAAAAACTACACAAACAATAGTGAACATTAATAGAACAAACATGTGCATCGAATGCAGAACCTCCTTCTATTAAGTCGGTTACTTTTGGTGACGATTAAAACGCGAGGACGATTGAAACGTTTAAATCGTCCACAAGCAAGTTGTTTCTACCGTCCCCACACCACGTTTTTAACTTCAAGGTCAAATATTACATATAAAAAAAAACTCGAACGCTGATCAACGGCCATTATAAACACTCGTTTATTCCCAGCTATAGCACCAAATTAATTTGATCAGTCAAAATACAAGAGTAAAGTACTTTTTGTTATAAAAAAATATCCACAGCACAAATACTTACTTTTTACCGTGAAAAACTGGTTTGGCTCGTGTACACTCCGGTATCGCACCATCACTCGAGCGCTACTGGCCAAGCTACTGCTCATACATGGCCAACCGTGTGTTCCGAGTGTTGCGTCAGTTGCGTAGGTATTATAGTTTTCGAAAAAATTTCCTTGTTTCAATCATGACGTGTTTCAATTGTCCGTGGTCTACCCTAAGTTATTGAATAATTTCAATTACGAAATAATGTAATTCAGATTACAAATTACGAAGTAGTCATGTATGCAATTACACGTGTAATTCATTACCTACTCGTAATTGAATTAAATATAATACAATTTGTATTTCAATTTCAAACGTAAATTAGTTACGCCCAACACTGCCGTTTACCTAAGCCATTTTTATGGCGTGAATCGTCGCATTCATACTAGCGCATCGTAGAAAACGATACAAATTATCTGTGTAGGTAGGTTTTGTGTCTTGGGGCCCGGGCAGTGCGACCTTGAATGTCAAGACACTCGTTGCGTGCCGACGCTGCGAGCGAATGTGATCCTTAACACAAGCGGAAAGAGTTCAAGTTCAGTTGTAGAATCAAACAGGACTATTCAAATGTGTTTTATGCTTTACATAAAGCTTTTTTTTGTTGGATTTATGTACTAGTTTAATAATCTATATTATTAAGTTAAATTTAGACACAATTTGTCTCTATAAATATTTTTACCGATATTTTATTGGAGTTAATGTAATTATATGCAATTCTAAACAAAAATCAAAACGATTTTTAGAAAAATAGGTTCATACATTCTTTTTATGAGAATCAAATCAAAGTACTAGTTATTACTATTTTTTTCTACGAACTTATGGCACCTGTCACCCAAGCCATGAAATTTGTTAAATTAATGGCTTTACGTGTAAAAAAATAGTCGGATTTCACTTTTTACAGGTTAAAGACAATAATACTGTCGTGTTTACGATTAAAAACAGCTATTACTATTTTTAGTTAAAAAAATCGGCGTTTTTTTGACACTATTTTTTTATACCTACTTCCGGGTCGAAAGTTTGTTGGATTCGTAAATATAGTATCTTAGAATATGTATTTATGACGGAGAAAAAAAAAACCTGGCTATTATGAATTAATGTTTTGCTAAACCGTAAAATGCTTAGACTATTGTTGCCAAACCGCCGGCAAAGGCACTGCTGATTTGTCTTTTTGTCTTTAAATGTTTAGTAGCCAATGCTTCCTCTGTAGAGTGCCAGCTCGCTTACTTTTCTCGATAACCTTTATAATACCGGTATTATAAAGGTAACGGTATCGTTTAAAACTGGTACCGCTAACCGTTATTTCAAAACGGTTACGGTACCGTTATGTTCGCGCGGCGCGCATAACCTTTACGACATAACGGTACCGTAATGGAATACCGGTTTCATACCGGTATAACCTTAACCGAAATCAGTCCCGGCATTGGCCTCCCCCAAAGAGTTCCAAAGTGACCGGTCCTGCACCACCCGCATCCAGCGGACTCCCGCGACCTTTACCAGGTCATCAGTCCACCTTGTCAGAGGCCTACCAACGCCGCGCATTCCGGTAAGTGGTCGCCACTCGAGAACCTTTCCGCCCCAACGGCCATCAGTTCTACGTGCAATGTGCCCCGCCCACTGCCACTTGAGTTTAGCGATTCGGAGGGCTATATCGGTTACCTTGGTTCTGCTGCGGATAGCCTCATTTCTGATGCGATCACGCAGAGAAACTCCCAACACCCTCCTCTCTCCATTGCCCTTTGGGTGACTTTGAGCCTTCTTATGAAGCCCATTGTAAGCGAACACGCCATATGTCATCACTGGCAACACACACTGGTCAAATACTTTTTCTCAAACTTGCAATGAAATGTTGGCATGACTTACTTCAAATTAGGTCCGGAAATACTACGTATCCGGTGCGACTAGTGAAGATGATATGTAAAGGAATTTCATACAACCTTACACACCTAGGCCTGCAAAGCAACCGTCTTTTGTTTATAAACGTCAAATTGTGACAGAACGTCTTGGCATTCAATCACCAAAAAAAAAAAAGATTAGGACTAATGTCAATGTCACCGGGTAAAACGTTGCTTCAAACAGGTTAAAAAAAAGTTAGGCGCGTAAATTGAAAAAAGTTTTTTTTTCTTGTTGGCCGGATTTGTCAATAGTTCGTAATTATTTTGAAACTTTCTAATAAAAGCCATCGATTTCGAAATGAGTTCGGACGACAATAATATGGAATTGAACTGTATGCCTCCGGAATTGCGAGCAGAAGTAGCCATGAATAATTTACTACCCCGGAAATCAAGTTAGGTACATGACGGCGTATGAAAATTTCATAAAAATTATAAGTGTTTTTTTTTGCTGTAGTGCCTCGTCTATATAGTTAGATATAAGTTCATGTAACTATAAACTAATACTTAATTTAGGAAATAAGCGGAATATTTGTTAGTAACAAATGTGGGACACAATTATAGGTTATGATGTGACAGCATCAGAAACGTATTATTTAGTTGTACGAATAAAACAAATTGACTACTTTTTATTTCATTGCAAGTTTGAGAAAAGCACTATACAAATCTCGGCCAGAAACGGGGTTGCCGGCCGCGTAACCCTATCCGCGTCTATATCTACTTGGCCTGCAACCCTTCGTTTCCCGGCCTCTAAAGTAAAGTACTATTAACCTGTTTTAGTTAAATTGCCTTTTCTCAATCAAATCAAAGTACTAGTTATTACTATTTTTTTCTACGAACTTATGGCACCTGTCACCCAAGCCATGAAATTTGTTAAATTAATGGCTTTACGTGTAAAAAAATAGTCGGATTTCACTTTTTACAGGTTAAAGACAATAATACTGTCGTGTTTACGATTAAAAACAGCTATTACTATTTTTAGTTAAAAAAATCGGCGTTTTTTTGACACTATTTTTTTATACCTACTTCCGGGTCGAAAGTTTGTTGGATTCGTAAATATAGTATCTTAGAATATGTATTTATGACGGAGAAAAAAAAAACCTGGCTATTATGAATTAATGTTTTGCTAAACCGTAAAATGCTTAGACTATTGTTGCCAAACCGCCGGCAAAGGCACTGCTGATTTGTCTTTTTGTCTTTAAATGTTTAGTAGCCAATGCTTCCTCTGTAGAGTGCCAGCTCGCTTACTTTTCTCGATAACCTTTATAATACCGGTATTATAAAGGTAACGGTATCGTTTAAAACTGGTACCGCTAACCGTTATTTCAAAACGGTTACGGTACCGTTATGTTCGCGCGGCGCGCATAACCTTTACGACATAACGGTACCGTAATGGAATACCGGTTTCATACCGGTATAACCTTAACCGAAATCAGTCCCGGCATTGGCCTCCCCCAAAGAGTTCCAAAGTGACCGGTCCTGCACCACCCGCATCCAGCGGACTCCCGCGACCTTTACCAGGTCATCAGTCCACCTTGTCAGAGGCCTACCAACGCCGCGCATTCCGGTAAGTGGTCGCCACTCGAGAACCTTTCCGCCCCAACGGCCATCAGTTCTACGTGCAATGTGCCCCGCCCACTGCCACTTGAGTTTAGCGATTCGGAGGGCTATATCGGTTACCTTGGTTCTGCTGCGGATAGCCTCATTTCTGATGCGATCACGCAGAGAAACTCCCAACACCCTCCTCTCTCCATTGCCCTTTGGGTGACTTTGAGCCTTCTTATGAAGCCCATTGTAAGCGAACACGCCATATGTCATCACTGGCAACACACACTGGTCAAATACTTTTTCTCAAACTTGCAATGAAATGTTGGCATGACTTACTTCAAATTAGGTCCGGAAATACTACGTATCCGGTGCGACTAGTGAAGATGATATGTAAAGGAATTTCATACAACCTTACACACCTAGGCCTGCAAAGCAACCGTCTTTTGTTTATAAACGTCAAATTGTGACAGAACGTCTTGGCATTCAATCACCAAAAAAAAAAAAGATTAGGACTAATGTCAATGTCACCGGGTAAAACGTTGCTTCAAACAGGTTAAAAAAAAGTTAGGCGCGTAAATTGAAAAAAGTTTTTTTTTCTTGTTGGCCGGATTTGTCAATAGTTCGTAATTATTTTGAAACTTTCTAATAAAAGCCATCGATTTCGAAATGAGTTCGGACGACAATAATATGGAATTGAACTGTATGCCTCCGGAATTGCGAGCAGAAGTAGCCATGAATAATTTACTACCCCGGAAATCAAGTTAGGTACATGACGGCGTATGAAAATTTCATAAAAATTATAAGTGTTTTTTTTTGCTGTAGTGCCTCGTCTATATAGTTAGATATAAGTTCATGTAACTATAAACTAATACTTAATTTAGGAAATAAGCGGAATATTTGTTAGTAACAAATGTGGGACACAATTATAGGTTATGATGTGACAGCATCAGAAACGTATTATTTAGTTGTACGAATAAAACAAATTGACTACTTTTTATTTCATTGCAAGTTTGAGAAAAGCACTATACAAATCTCGGCCAGAAACGGGGTTGCCGGCCGCGTAACCCTATCCGCGTCTATATCTACTTGGCCTGCAACCCTTCGTTTCCCGGCCTCTAAAGTAAAGTACTATTAACCTGTTTTAGTTAAATTGCCTTTTCTCAAACATGCAATGAAATGTCGTTATTACGTGCGTTATAACAGGATTCAAAGTATCACGTTTCGAGCAGATCAATTCGAGAGACATTATTACCTATATTTCAAATGCAATGTATATTGTTGACTGAATAAATAACTATAACTAAGAGAACTGTAAAGGATTTTTTTACAAAATTGAAGGCCTAGGCCGGGAAGTAATTTTTTTTTAAAGCATCACGGGCGCTCAGCTATGAAAATTAGTTTGATTTCTTGGAGTTTTTTTTATTTATTTCATTGCATGTTTGAGAAAAGCACTATACATGCCTGGCCGTGAAAAGGGCTTGCCGGCTTCGTATCACTATACCTACTCAGACTCACCCGGCACGCCCTTCTTTCCTGGCGTCTGCAGTAATGTACTATTACAAAAAGAGGATTGTTAAAATTGTATGAATAAGAGGAGTAAGTAAGACTCAATACCCGCCTCCCGCGTTTTAACATGCAAATGTCGCGGCCCCTACTGTACGCTAAGACGACTCGAGCCAAACGAACGGCGCTGAAAAGTTGCGTCGGTAGCGAGAAATGCGCTACCGACGCGACGCTCCAGCGACAAGAAACCCAACCTTCTAGTATAGTCATCTTACCGGGCATGCCAGGATGCGAGCTGGGCGTGATGGTATTGGCGGTCATGGCGGACTCGAGATCGACGGGCTGGTCCTCGTATTCGGTGGCCATCTTCAGCGCCATCTGCAACATGTCCTCGCCGAACGCGTTGTTGCCGTCGATGCCGGCCACCGGACTGAAGCCTTCCTCTGCTAAAATTGTATTTCAATATATTCTACAAGCTCGACATTGCGGGCTCAAATTTTCCAAGTCTTATTGAATTTAAAGCTCCGTGAATAATATTCCTTTGCTTATCCGCTAAAAACTTATCATAGACTTCCACAAAGTAACGCCTGATTCAATTCATTGAATGTAAAGTTATTTTTGAAAGTGCTACATTACTGCTTGTCTGGAGCAGCTGGCTTAGTTATATCAGAGAAAAATGTACGTATAGTAATTCTAATTACGTATCATATTCATCTAGTATAAATGATAAGTACTTACTTTTTGAAATATCTGAAAAATGATATGAAATTAAGTATCTGTTATGATAACAATATGCTTGCTAAACTGGACTAAATAAATTTGACGTAACATGGATCTGGGAAACATAATTAATTCCAATAATGGATACTAATGTCCACTTACTTAAGAATTTAAAGAAGAAAACTAGTAGGTACATATATTATGGTTACCATTATCATCATCGGTATCAGAATCACTCTGATCCTTCTTCTTGTCACCGGCCACCATCTCGGCCATCATCAGCAGCTCGGCCTCGAACGGATCCGTCGGCATCTTGTCATGGATCTTATTGATCTCCTTGAGTATGCCCTTCGCGGAGTTCCTTGTCGTCGGGATGAACACCGGCGTCGGGATCGGGATCGGTATCGGCACGGGAACGGGGAACGGCAGCGACCACATGGCGCAGGGAACGGGAACGTATATAGGTACCGGTACGGGTATCAAAACGCGCCGCTCCAAGCTCGGGTCAGTCTGGCACTCCTTGGTGCACGGGTGCGGACGGCAAGAGACTCCCTTGGAGATCATCATCGGTTTCGACATGGTCGCCTTATTGGCTACCTCTCGAGGGGGCAAGGTTTTGACTATGACGTGGTTGTATATCTTGGGAGGCGGCGGCGGTGGTGGCGTTGGGGGTTTGGGTGGGGGCGGGGGAGTCTTGGGCGCCGCGGGGGGTTCGGGCTCGGGGGGAGGAGCCTGGACCTGCACCTGGAGCCGCTTGGACTTGGCGCGGGTCATGGAGGTCTTGGCGGTCATGGCCGGCATGAGCGTCGGCGGCGCGGCCAGGGACTGCACGTTGGAGATCACGGGCAGGCCGGAAGAACGCGTCTGCGTTTTTGCTACTGCTGAAAAGGGAAATTGTTGACATGACAAATGTTACTCAAGGTCTCAAAACACATCACAATTAAGAGGTCTAGTTTAGTTTAGTTTATTTAATGCGGAAACCATGGTTACAAAAGCTCATACCAGATCGATAACGTTCCTTATAAGAATCGCACCGCAATAACCAAAACTTACCATTGTTTTTATGGGATGTGCCGCCAGAGTAAGTGCGCCTAGGAGCGCCCGTTGGAACCGCCTTTTGTTGGTCCACAGCTTCACCGGGCATTAGAGGCGGCGTGTGTTTGGAGTATTGACCCTATAAGAATTAGTAATAGGTTTAATTTTCAACCGACGAATAAAATACGCGTATATATATGTATTTTTTTTTATGTATGACCACGCATAACTTTTTACAGAGAAGTTCGATTTTGATAATTATTTTTTTATTGGAAAGGGTATACCCCGAAGTTGGTCCCATATAAATTTGGAAAAAAACCAACCTTAAAGGTAGGAAAATAGGGGATGATTGATTTTTTGTCGGTTCAAACTTTGTTTAAGAAAATATCAATGCAGTTAAACAAATTTTTGTCAAACAGAAGGGAAAAACCTACCCTAGGTTCAAAGTAATAATCTAGATGGTCCAAATAAAACACCAATGTAATGATAAATGATACATATTATTAGCCAAATTTATGATAAATAGCTTTACCTGGAATGCCATGACGCACTGATACGTGCAGAAATTCCGAACTGTCGCGTCCGACATCGTCAAATGGTATTGCGCTAGCGACGTCCGTTTGCACATATCACATTTTATTCTAGAACAAATTCAAGAAATTGTTTTACTAATCGTGTATTTCTTTTTATGAGATGGAATGACTTTCAGCTTATATTTCTAATTTCGTACCTTCTTGATGACACTGCGTTTACGGAAACTTGATAGAGATTCAAGCAATTAAGCGAGCACATCATAACGACCTGTCCTGAGCTTTGCACCCGCCGAATCATGTCAAAGTTGTACTTCTTCACCTTGCACCAGTTGCAGGGCACGATGTGTCGCGAGTTGCTGATGTAAACATTCATACAGGACTTGGAGCAGAAGCAATCAGGGTTCTGGCTCTCATAGATGGTGAAGCAGTTTGAGGACTTTCTCTCGAAGTATTTTTTGCACCATCGGCATTGATCTACAAAATAGACAACCAGTTAAAATTCATATAAGAAGACAGACATACTCCTACATATGAAGATAAAATCATAAAGTTATGTTCTTCCATAAAGATATCATAAATGAAAATCACCTGGGAATATGTTATTGACGAATTTGAAAGCGGCGAAACAGGGATCGGAGCAAAGCCTTTGTACCACATTCTCACTCACTTCCACCTCTATCGTTGTTCCTTTCTCCAGCGAGCAAACGGCGCACTTTGCCCACACTGGTTGTGGCAAAGGACTCTTGCTCATCTGGTCAAACTTCTCCATACAGATCTGTGTACAGAAATCTTTGAACTGGCCTTTGTCTCCGACTGGTGCTAGGAATCCTTGGTGCCCCACTGATATATCTCTTTGACAATAACAACATATTTTCAATCCCTTTTTGAACTCTTCCAAGCAACCCGAATTACAGAACTGACGGATATCGTACCCGAATCTTACACAGTATTTTCCTA
The DNA here is from genome assembly GCA_963854355.1 of Epinotia brunnichana. Taxonomy (NCBI): domain Eukaryota; kingdom Metazoa; phylum Arthropoda; class Insecta; order Lepidoptera; family Tortricidae; genus Epinotia; species Epinotia brunnichana. Next base: position 17,603,816 of record OY977936.1, on the reverse strand, counting down.
AACTAGTGTGTGTGACCGTGTTTTTGCAGTTAGCGCAACGGGCCCCTATCTTGTTTTGATACCTTCCCAAGCATACTTCATTGCAGAAGTCCATGGTCTCCCATGTCAGATTTTTATCACAGTCTAAGTTAAGTAGTAGACTACACTGATAACATTTTCTGATGAAAGTTCTTTCTCTTTCCTCTCTGGCCGCCTGCACCATGGCCGGCGTCTTGGGTTGTAGTTTGTATGCCTCGTCTAAGTATTTGTCAGTGGCATTGCTTATCACTTTCAACTTGAGGAGTGGAGGATTTGATACAGTTGCTGCTGCTTGAGTGGTTTTGCGAGTGGCTCGTTTCTTTTTTATGTGGAACCTGCCATTTTCTCTACTATTCAGTTCCTTGATGCAGGTTTGTTCGCATACGGCGACGGGCTGGCCATAAAGTTTGAAGGCATAAGAACATTGTTTGGTTTCTTTACAGACTAGACACTCTGCTTCCGTCGGGTTCACTTCGTCAATGGCCATCCGCCGTCGTTTAAAAACATATTTGTCCTTCTCATCTGCCATCATGCTGTGTAAACAATTTAGGGAGCAATAATTCGTATCTTCACCATCATAGTTATAGTAAAAGTAGCAGAGTTTGCTTTCTTCGCATTCTGAGCAGGAGAGAACTCTGGGTGCTATTTCCTCCACAGTGTATTTCTTGGACGAGACGTTAAACTGACCAGGGTGTTCTTCTTGGAAGGCAGTGCGACATGCCTCGGTGCAGATGTACTTGTTCTCGCCATCCTTGTCCACATACCGATATACGCAGGGTTTCTCGGCTGCGCATTGCACGCAAGTGCCGTCGAATTGACTGATTTCCTGGATGTTGTTGGGCACCAGGTTCTCTTCGGCATCGGCCGCCTCGTCATGTTCGTTTTCGTTCTCTTTATCTGTAAAATAATGAATAAAATTGATAATTGGGTACAACGGCCTCTGTAGCCCAGTGGGTAGTGACTCTGCCTAGGAAGCTGGAGGTCCCGGGTTTGAATCCCGGTCAGGGCATTTATTTGTGTGTTTATCATGAATATTTGTTCCTGAGTTACGGATGTTATATATGTATATAAGTATCTATATGTATTTATCTATTATATATATCATCGCCTAGTACCCACAACACAAGCCTTACTGAGCTTACCGTGGGCCTAGGTTGATTTGTGTAAGATTGTGTCCCATAATATTTATAATATTTATTTATTTATTTATTCCTGGGTAAAAATTAGATTATCTAAAAATATTAGACACGTATTTTTGATGTAGCATGTGACGTCAAGCAAATACTTGTTTTTAGGAAAGTAGTTTATTTATTATTTACATTGAATGGTGATCACTTGATCACAGACCACAGGCGAGAGGAACCTAGTAATACATATTGTGAATGAGATGGTTCAACATCCCTCTCCCATTTAGGATGGATCCTGACGTGACGTGGCGTCGCCAACACCACGACCACAAACAGTTGATTAACCCAGGAGAGTGCCCCAATATTTGCCTCTAAATAACAATAAGATAAATAAATGAGCAATAGTTACCAGCTCCTTGGTCCGTGGAGGTGTCTGCGAGCGAGGGTGCATCTCCGGCGGTCTCCGAGCGTGCCTCTTCCGCATCGTGGTCCACGTCATGCTCCGTCTTGGGTACCGTCTCTGCGTCGGCAGCTGTTACAACAAATATTTCAAATCTCATAACAATTATTATACATTGGTGCTTTAAGAGTACTCTAAAATTTATAACACAGTAGGAGATAAAGAAATTTAATAAAAGTCGCCGTCAAAATGTATAACATGATGACAGAGGATAAATCCTCCTCCTTTGTTCAATTCTTTTCGGTCAATAAATAGCTGCATTCACATGACAGCGTTACGAGCGCGCTCTAAATGCTCGGTTGGTGTAGTTATGTACCAAATCTGCATCATTCGGTATGGACCCAGCTAATGTATAATCAAAATAATGTAGAACCTTCAGCTTGCTTCCTCTTCTGGGCTAACACCTTTTCTGCTTCAGCTTTATCAGCTTCCGAGATCTCACGTTCTGTGTCCGGCAATAGCATGATCTCCTCATCAGCCCCAGGCTCTTCTGCTAACTCTGTTACGCTTCCACTGTCATCTAAAGGGGCTTCTTCTGGAAATAAAATATGTAAGTATTCTTACTTAAAAAAAAATATGAGAGAAAAATTGGAGTATTTTTGAATGTTGATGCAAACTGTATGTAGTCTGATGTAGGTTAGGAGCCAATAGAGCATGCGTGCATTTAGGGCATACACTCCAAAGAAGAGAAGAGATCTAAAATGGAATATTCTTCGTCTACCCTGCTGGAAAGATAAGATAAGGCAGGCATAAGATAGATCAGCCACACACCCATCCGGTTCCCCCTGAACAGGCGGATGGTGCGTCAGAGCATTCCCTCAATGACGACAAAAAAAAAGCCATAATGTAGATTTATCAACCCATAGATCAAATATACCTGTGTGGTCATCGTCGTCAGGTGCCGTGACACTGTCGGCATTGTGATCGTCGTCATCCTCATCCACGTTGACTGTGCCACTTGCTTTAGATGCGGATGTCTCAGTAGCGCTGTCACTCCTGTCCTTCAATAGAGCATCAAATGGATCTAGTGCCTGAAAAATTAATTAATTATATTTTTTGAGATCTGTTAAGAATGTTAGATCCATGAAGAAGCACTCCAAACTTTTTCTTTGCATGCTGGTAATTAAACCCAGACGCAAATGAAGGGTGCTATATTTATATCTTTAACATCAATTAAAAAGGGTGTTATAATTTTAACATCACACATTTGTTTATAGTTTAAATTTCGAACTAGTGTATTAAAGTGCCCCTCCCTACAGGGTTGTGTTGAGACATACAAATATGTAGATATTTATAAGATCTTTTGTACACACAAAACAATGATTAAATGAATTATCAATAAAAAAATAAAGAAGGATGTTATAAGATTACATAAATATGTATCTGTGATTCTGTCTGTGACAATGTAGCTCCCAAACAGATGAAACATTATAAGTGCAGTTTTTCAATCGAAAGTCTTGTTTGTCAAGATGGTTCTTAGCAACGTTTGTGGTGTTGGGTGGGTTAAATTTTTTAATTTATGTAGGAGCTCCAAAATTATTTACTGAGATGTGTCGTCCCATTGCTCTGATCTTTGTGGATGCCCTTTGAAAGACTCTATGGATCCACAGTGGACACTTTGAGAAGTGACTATTAAGCATGTCTGATGTAGTATCATTGAGTTTGAATTAGTTATCTACCTGCGTATGATCTTCCTGTGGTTCATCCTGAACATTTGGTGCTGTCTCAAACTCTGGTTTACCAACATCATCATCTTTTTTCTCAGTGGCATCACTTGTATCCAGTGTGTCTGCGTCTGTTTTTTTCTCAGCTGTGGGATCTTGACTAGTTTCAAGAATTTCAGACCCTTGGCTAGCTTTGGGGAGCACTGAGCTAGTAGGATCCTGGATGGTCTCATGTGTAGACTCCTGCTCCTGTGCAGACTCTTGACTAGCAGATTCTTGGCTGTTGGATTCCTCCGGAGTCTCTAATTTTTGTGGTAGTTCTTCTGCATTATCTGCGGTTTCTGCGTCTTCCGATTTAATTTCTGAAATAGTAAAAAAACATAAGCTGAAATGACCCAGATCATAATTATTGAATTATAAGACAAATCAATAATGACAATGATGTCTTGAAAAAGGTGATCATTGTGAGATTTGATAGTATGTTATATGACAATGTAAAATTAAGAAGCTTCAACAAGAGTGTCTATATGAAAACGCTGGACCTTGATGCAGCAGTATGATATAAGTTTCCGGCAAAAATGTAATTCTTGGTAGACAATTTTATTGCTGACTGTCCTTTTTTGCACAGTCTAACAACTACTCATTCAAGGAGTTCCAATGAGTCCAAACACTTTGGGTTTATCTTGTGAAATTAAGAGTTGCTATAGTGTCATAGAATACAATTATATACAGACTAGCTGCCCGCGTGGCTTCACCCGCGTTTTGCAGATAATTCAGGCAAACCCGCGAGATAAAATAAAGTCTATAGCCAGTCCAAAAGTGATAAAATGCAGGTGAAATATTTTTTTGCAAATATTACATTACATACACACTTACAATGTCACAGACTGTTCCTCTTTATAATATAATAGTATATAAAAATATTATGTAGATTACAGATATATCATAAAATAAAATAACAAACATAACACAATAATTTCCAGGGGTGAGGGGTTTTCATAAAAAACTGTACCTGGACCAATCAACTTTTAGACGAACATGACCTTCACTGTTTTATCTCCAGAGTTTTCTTTTTGCATGCTTATTCTACACATAGCTGATTTATGTGAAAAACTCTACACTATAATAATTCAAGATATTGGCGTCTGAATGCAATTGCCTTGCAATGAGTTCTTTCATTTGGTGGTGTGCCGGTGGTTTGTTATAGTAGGTAGGAAAATTTTATAATGTAACATGTGTAAGTAACAAAGCACTAATAAAGATGTATACAAATGTGTTGACTCTTTTTTTAGGATAATCAATAGTACTCTAACCTGTGAAAAGGAAAAACCAAAATGAAAATCTGTACCTTTTACATTTTTAAACAAATTTAATAGACTACAGTACAGCAAGTTTTGTAAATCTTCGCTTGTTTGGAAATCTTATTAGATAAATATTGCTCTTTGGTTTGAGTGTAGGGAAAGTAGAAAGTATTTAGAGAATAGTTTTACCTAACATATTGTACATACCATTATCCTTAGCAGGCTCATCCATTGCTGCCTCTTCTGCATCAGGTTCTTGAGTACACTCCACATTGGTCACCTTTTCACTAACACTTTCACTCTCACGTTGCACATGGTTCTGGAGTCCCCTATCACCATCTTTAACACTAATTGGATCATTTACAGAATCTCCATTGCTATCAGCAGCTTTGCTTATATTACAAACTTCTGTATTATCACTGTTATTGGTATCAGCGTCTTTGTTATCACTTTCTTGCGGTTCTTCTGATATATTGGGGTCCACTGTCTCATTTTCTTTAGGTATCTTATCCCCAGAAGCTTCACTCACAGCCTCCATAGAGTTTTCAGGAATGCTTTCTTTCTCCTCCATATTAACACCAATCTAGTTGGATTTAGGTAAATTAATGAATCGAATACATCTGAAATTTAACAATACGAATATTAATTATAATGTTTTCTTAGGACGCCGCACCCGGCAGAAAGTTTCGAGGTTAGAATGCAATGGGGCTGGCGGTAAAGAATATCAGTACGAAAGAATACAATAAGCGTCAGGTTAGTTCCATGTATATTGGCAAACTAAAGCAACAGGTCCAAATATTTGAACATAATCATTCCAAAAACAGCGTTAATTACAAGTCAAAGACGCCAATCCTGACCAAAGCCTTATAGCCCGCGCTTATTATTTTTGTTACATTTTGTTAGATTTAAAGCACAGTAGCCGTAAAAATGCGTTATTATTCTTATGGAACTACAACTGAACACTAATCCTGATATATTTCTGTAATAACAACTCGGACATCGCGGCAAGTTTCTTTGTAAGCGAAAAAAACGAAAGGACAGGTAAATAATTTTAGCAAGACATTAGGAACCATGCCCAATGATCAAACTTTTGATGTAGTTTGAAAACTTTTTATTGTAAACTGTATTTTATATGTAAAACAACTTTTTTTTTTTTTTTTTTCCGTGTTGTGGCTTTTTGCTGCTTAGGCACTTTGCCAATGTCAAGTGGGGGAAGTTTTGGCTTTACGGTTCCGTGGAGTGCACCTAATAATTTTGCCCCAGGGACTAATTGTACGTAACGACCATATTTGAATATTGGTAATAAGTGGATAAAAGAGTGCTTATATATATTCATAAATAGTTATAATTTGATATTATTTTTATCTATAAAATAAGCCAAAGCCTTAGCGACTTTGGGCTCAAAACTAGCCAAGAGAGTTTTAACATTAGTAGGGAGTTGGACTTTAAGTTTTGTTAGTAGGTCATAAAGAGAGAAAAGAGTTGAAGGACACTCGAGAAAAATGTGATCAATTGAACCTACATCATGCCCGCACAGACATTCCGCACTATTTATGACTTTGATTTTAAATAAAAATTCAGGGGAGCACAAATGTCCCAGCCTGAGGCGTATGATGCAACTAGTTACTCTTTTTTTAAATTTGAATTTAAAAAACCAGGGAGAAGCCGGAATATTTCTTTGCAGTTCGTAAAACTGCAACTTGTTATCGGTAGCCCATAAAGCCGACCATGATGAAAATAGTTTTAACGATGAGATCGCGTCCAAGTCTTTGCTAAAGCTTTGAAAGAAAGTTCTATCACCGTTTTCTGCTGCTTCCTTTGCAGCTTTATCCGCTAATTCATTTCCATGTATACCCTTGTGGCTGGGGATCCAAGATAAGATTACTTCCAAGTTCAGAAGTCGACAGGATAGGAGACCCTCCTTGATGAGGCAAACCAACGGTGATTTGGCCCAGTTTTTAATTGAGTTGTTTGTAATGGCTTGGATAGAGCTAAGGCTGTCTGAAAAAATTACTGCGTTTGCCAGTTTGTGTTCTTTAACATATTTAACCGCCTTCAGAATGGCAAAGCATTCCCCAGTATATATAGAGCAGATATTGGGCAATTGGAATTTGTGTACTGAGTTAAGGTTATCGTGAATGAAAGCACATCCTATGGGCCCATCATTGAACTTAGAGGCATCTGTATAGAGACGGTCCCAATTTTGCCACCTTTCACCAACCGAGGCTAGGAATTTTTTGTTAGCTGAAGAAGAGGACCTATCGACTCCTATGTTCACTGATTTCGGTTGGAACGTAATTGCATCAAACGGGATTGAGTATATAGGCATCTTAGGGAATCTTGTTAAGGGAGACTCGGTCTCAATGTTATTTAATCTGATTAGGCTAGTCAGCAAATTTGGAATCGGTTTGCCCGGAGCGGTCCGGTTGGCTTCAACGTGGTCTCTCGTGGTAAAACAACTTGCCTGTATTGTTATTTCACACAAAATTCATTGAAAGCACAACAAACGACACCATTTTGGAATCGACTTGCATGCGATTTGTTGCGGATGTGTATACCACACAAACTAATTCTTATTTTCAGACAGTGTATTTTTAAGACAAAGCATAATACAAAGATATGATAAATAAATAAAAGACCTATTTTGAATTATCTAAATTATCCAACCATATTCTGTAAAGAACCGAATATATAAAAAGTAATCAATGTAGACCCAAATTACTTTTGTTAGGTTGGTAGAAAGTGACGCTTCGGACAAGTAAGTCCGTTCGAGTGATAGATATTGCCGCACCAATCTTCAATAGATTACAGGAATAGTTTTGACACATTATAAAGCTAGGATACACAAACTAGGTAACACGACAAAAATATTTCAATGGCTTTGAGTATTAAGCCCACTGGAGATGTCATACACAGGCGACCCCAAAGAGTAAAGTAAGTATATAGGTAAAGTACATTGGTCAACTGTTGGTCAACTGGTCAACCACGTTATATAAAACTACTTAAAGTCGCTTCATCGCCATTTTGTATCCATCCGTGTCGCGTGACGTTTCTCTCGAAAAATGAATTGTGCAGTATTATCATGTAAAAGGCGATCTGACAGCTCAAATTCGCAACACGTTCGCGTTTCCTATCATAGGTAAGTATTTTTACAAACTATTAAATGTGTATTGAAGTACAATCTCCATTTAAAGAAAATACCGTTTGCGATACGTAAACGACAGAAAATGTAAACATGGATACAGTGGTACGGGGTCGAATCTGTCTTTAGTGATGCGATAAAGGTAAGAAAAGCGACTCAATATTTGAATGAACCATTCATTCATTCAATCACTGCAGTTTGTTTAATAGTCAGTTTTTTTATTACATATTGAATTAAAGAGTAGGTATAGATGTATGTTACATTTAAATCTTGTAAGATGAATTAGATAAATTTATTTTCTCTGGACATACGATGTTGAAATTTAGTCTTAAAAAGAAAAGAATTGTTGGCAAAAAAATATCTAGGTAAAAGGAATACATTTAGTGCGGGACTATGAGATTTAGAGGAACGAGAAGAAGAAAAGGAAGATTTGGATGCGAAGACGGCTGTGCAATACCCACCATAGAACATTAGATTCCTCTTCTTTTTTTATGATATTATTATATATATATGGTATTATTTAACGTAATAAACTATTAGTCTCTCATGAATGTATGTGTTATTTATATACTATTATTTATATAATTTATAATTGTATAATTATATGTCCTTTTAGATTTCCAAAAGATCCCTATATAAAGGAGAAATGGCGAAAATTTTGTAATAACGAAAATTATTACTGGAAACCTACACGTACAAGTGTTATCTGTTCGGAGCACTTTAATATAATTATATGTCCTTTTAGATTTCCAAAAGATCCCTATATAAAGGAAAAATGGAGAAAATTTTGTAATAACGAAAATTATTATTGGAAACCTACACGTACAAGTGTTATCTGTTCGGAGCACTTTACTTCGGAAAGCTACAAAAATGATACTAACAGAAAGACATTGATTGAAGGTGCAATACCTTCTTTGCGACTATGTCCTTGTTTGGTGCAAAAGCATCTGAACTTTCCTACTCATAATTGTGTACGACCGAGCGTATTATGATATATGCCTTGTACTTTATTGCGCGATAACTAAACGCAACCATCTGCTAGATAATTGAATTGCTTATGGAGGTTTCTCAGTAACAAAATTTTTAGGCTCTTCATTCTCACTCATCAACACGATTAACTTATTGAACGCCAGCTGGCGAAGTGATCCATACCACGCCATACCACGGACGCCACCGACGTCCACCAACGTCAAATGATGACCGTCTAAAAAACAATAAAAACCACTCCTTTACCAGGTCATCAGTCCACCTTGTAGGAGGCCTACCAACGCCGCGCCTTCCGGTACGTGGTCGCCACTCGAGAACCTTTCCGCCCCAACGGCTACCAGTTCTACGTGCAATGTGCCCCGCTCACTGCCACTTTAGTTTAGCGATTCGGAGGGCTATATCGGTTACCTTGGTTCTGCGGCGGATAGCCTCATTTCTGATGCGATCACGCAGAGAAACTCCCAGCATAGCCCTCTCCATTGCTCTTTGGGTGACTTTGAGCCTTCTTATAAGGCCCATTGAAAGATGAACCTTATTATAATATAATTTCATATACTGAATACATACTTAAATAGGTTCTTGCAAATACCTCTCAAATCTACATTTTTATCTTTACCTCGGTATCAGCCCTGAAAAACCGCGGGCGACAGTTCATTCCACAGTTTAATTGTGCGAGAGGGCCACAAGGGCACATAAATACACACAGACATATATACAGTATCTTCAATGTACAGAATCTTCACTTTTACAATTTTATAATAAATAGTATAAGATAATTCAGTTCATTCATCAAACTGATTTGACTCATTCTTCAAATCTGTGTCCCATCACTAACTTGTTCGTATGTATGCAGCACGGTTACGTGAAAAGTCTGTCTGTGTGCGTGTAATTTTTGATGTGTTTAATTTTTTTGTAGTGTGCGTTTATCTCAACAGCTACATTTGTGTCTGTTGATTTATTCATCTTTTGGTGGTGTGCTGTACGTGTTTACCTCACCCCCCGCTAAAAGTGGGTCAAAAATCACGGTCAGACCCCTTATTTCACATTCCAATTATTGTAAGTTGCTGGATTATGATTTTACAATACTTGGAATATGAAAAAAATACTTGTAAACAATTTTATCCGTTGAGTTTTGTCATTTTTGTATGCGATTTCCCATAAGGGCCCTTTTCTACTAAACTTTGAACTCAATTTTATTAAAGAAAGAGTTTACGTACACAACTGATACCAAGGTACAAATATACCTCTATTTGTATATTTTACTATTTTGCATAAAACAAAAAAATTATAATTTTGAAGGATTTTACAAAAGCGCCAGTATCTCCGTAACTAGAAACTGCCATAAGGGCCCTTTTCTTATGGACGGTCACATATCGCTTACATTATTTATTCCAGTCATTTAAAAGTTTTGGAGTGGTAACAGTAACACTATTGTGACAATGATTTCTAGAAGGAAACTCAAAAAATCTTTAAAACCTGCTCATTTACTACTGTTACAAGAAGTAAATGATTTCGTAGAAGAACTAAAACGAGACAATTGGGTTTGGATGAGAAATTGGATAAGCGAAATTGGCGCAGATCTCGGTTTTTATAAAAATCCGACGAGATGTCCCAAAGACATGCATGTTCTCTGTATAAAGAGACGAAATGAAGAGTTGGGTCCTCATTCAACTTCATTTTTAATCAAATTATGGAGCTTGTCCATAAAAACAACAATATCGTATTCACTGTTCAACGTTCAATCCAGCACAGGATTGGCTGTTTACACTAGTCCAGCCCGGCTAGCACAGTAATCGGACATATATTTACGTTCGGACGTATAACTTTACGATTGTGCCCATTTTTACGTTACTTAGCTAACATGGTAATCTCGCAGCATATATTTACGCCATAGCGTAAAATATACGTAGCAAAATTATTACATTCATTTCATTCGTTCAATAGTAGTCTATGGTTAGACGCCCATTATAATACTGCCTAATTAAAGAGTAATGATAAGTACTGCACAGTTTACTAAACAGTTGTGCTCCTGTCCCGCACCGTAACATACGACGGCGTACAAAAGTGATGATATCTTCATGAGTGTATTCAAAGAAGAATAACCTCACAAGGATATCCTCGCTCCAGGTTCTATGGAATGTAACTCTTGAATGTATGACCTTTCTCTTGATATGATATATCTGCTTCGCAATTATAGTATGTAATATTATATATAATAAATTGATATTAAGACCATTAACTTGTAGTTTATGTATTTAAGTGAGAATCCTTTAATAGGAACGTTGAGTCAGATTCTCTGGTCAGCTGTCTTACCTTTTAATTAGTGTGTTCCTCGACCTGGCACCGTTCGCTGATCCCATGGAGTTGGGTTGAATGTCCCATCTGTTTAAAGGTGGAAATATGAATCTCTGCTAGATCCTCTAAGTACCTGACTATGCCTTCAACGCATAGGTAAAACGTTAATTGACTTATCTTTAGCATGTTATGGAGTGTCACTAACTTGGTAGCCCGCATCAGGCTCAGACAGAATCTCAAGGACCTCTTTACTTATGTTTCGCCTTTAGCTCACACGAACCCAGACGGAGTCGCGTGGACTCTTTACTCATTCCCTGCCTATAGAATTGGCCAAGTCTACGTGCACTGGTGAACCCTTCGGTTCTCAAAGTTGCCGGATATTAAAACGGCGGCTCGCAAGCCTTCTTCAGATTCTTAGTAGCGACAGACAATAACATTGATAATAAGTAATGGATAAGCGTATTGGATGGAAATAGATTGCTTGATCAGCTCTATGAGTTTCGCCAAGTCATCTAACTTCCACTCCATTAATAAAGACTTAAATAAGCTACATATTTTCAAGATACTTAGCTTTAGATATCAGGTCAGGAAACAGGCACAAGAATTCACTATCCTTTATAATGACACCATATCAAAACGGGAACAGAAACAAAAGAATTCTAGTGACAAAATTCAAAGCTTACCAAAGATAAAATAGAATTTAAGTCCATCCGGTGTTTAGTCAATGTTGCTATGTACAAATAATATTTAAGGGTTATTTCTCGTGAACCCTCTTCGCGACAGCTCCTGTATTAAGTTGCAAAATTTGAAATAAATGACTATTTATTTATTTATTTAAATTGTGTTATAATAATCAGTAATCATGTTCTCGCTAAAATCCAAAATGCTACATCTTTGTTTCAGGGGATGATAGGAGTTTTGAAACTGAAAATGTTGTGATAGAAATAGGAGAAATCCTGCGAAAATTATATTGTTTTCATAGTGTTAAAATGTATCCGGGGTCTCGAGTGACCTACATAAAATGTCGTCCGTCAACGGTTCATATCGTCACGTTTTATGTGCCGAAATCAAGAGCATGTTAGCATTTTTTTTTGACAATATTTATATTAATAGATTTTTATAAATGGTCACATTTTACGTAGATGACGGTATACCATGTTAGCTCATGACGGTAAAATTTCATACGTCGGTTGTGGACATAAAACATGTGCATAAAAGTCGTCATTTTGCTAGTGTGCTACTGCTAGCCCGGCAGTAGCGCTAGATTGGGTGAGCTGGAATGAAAAAGTAGACGTTCTCTCCAGTCACTGGTTTGGGTCGCTGGACTGGAATGCTACTGGAATACTGTGAACCGGGCATATAAAGACCAAAAAATATAATTAATTAAGAAAATAAAGAGATCACGCTTTGTTGTGCTTTCAATGAAATATAGAACAACCCATTATGAAAATGAGCTTTTTCCAAATAAATGTCACGTTGTTAAGAACTTTGATTAGTAAAATTTAATTCGTTCCACTACGTCATGTATTTTACCCTATATTGCTTGGCTAATTTTCGTGACGTAGTGGAACGAATTAAATTTTATTAATCAAATTCTTAACAACGTGACGTTTATTTGGAAAATGAACAAATAGGCTCGTGTATTCTTACCTTTAGGCTCGGGCAAAGTGTGTTCTCAGTTACAAAATGATATTCAAAATTGTTATTGGTAGAAACTAACCTTCAGCTACTCCAATTCGCTAAAACCATGCCAAGAAGTTTTGTTGTCAATCTCGTCAACTATGGCGGGCTTGTGTTTTTTCAGGCTCAAATACGAAATGAGTAGTTATGTGCGCCGCTCGGGCGGCGACATTGACAGCGATTTGTCGAATATTCTCGTTCGCCATTTTGTGAATGCTATGGAATTTTGTGTTAAGTAATCAACGTGAAGTCATCTTGGCGGAGACCAATATAGGTGTAAGTTCAACTTTTCGCAAACTGGCCGGAGTCGTATTGAAATTCAAAGTAATTGCGATTCATGTGTGGGAGTCGTCGTGTTTTCGCGTTTATCGTTTTTTCGTTGCTTTATTGTTTCGTTTCGCAGCGGATAAGCGGTCCTGTGACCTTCAGATTCTTTGTGAATTGCGGTTGTCTCACGGAATTCGTTTTGCAGGTTTGACTGTGATGACTGAAAATTGCGTTGTGGGTAAACCGTCGCTGAAGCGGCATGAAGTCGCGAGGCCGGTTCACATTCAGAGGCTCGAAGCCGCCCTGGAGATCCGTCCCTTCGTGAACCAGGTGGAACAGATCCTCAACTCGGACGGCGGGAGTGACAGTGACGATGAGTCTGATGGCAAATCAATGGGCAATGAGATGTCCAAAGGGGACAGGGTGGTGCATGGTGTTGTCACTACAAATCAAGGCTAGTATTTGTAAATAAGTTGGTCTGATTACTCCTGTCCATCTAATCTGTGGTTTAGAAACCAAGTCTGTCTTCAAAACCAGGATACAATTTGGTACTACATCCCTTTAAATTTTAAAACCATGGTAAGCTACCAAAAGTCTCAAGCCTACTCTTGACCAAGTGATCTATTTAAGCTCCCGTACGGCACTCTAGTCTCCGTTCAAGGCGCAATCCAATAGTGGGTACTCTTATAAATATCTAAACCTTCCTTATAACATCTTTTCCTTAATACATTGGCTAACCAACAGGTTTAATGAAATTTTCATATGAAGATGTGTTTTTCTCAAACATATCGAAATTAAACATGATGTTTGACGTGAATCTGACATATTTCTCATGTCAGCAGTTCTTTATTCATAATTTCTGGATATTTACTTAATTAAGTCACCTTTTTATATAACTTTACTATAGTAATATTAAACAGAGGTAGAGCTTGTAGCTATGTCACTTTATAGCTTTGTAAGTTTGTAGCTTCAGTACGTCTAGCACAACTTGCTGCTTAGTCGTGTCGCGCGCGACTCAGCGGCTCCTGTCCCACTCGTATTGTGCAAATTAGAAAGAGGCGGGTATATTCTCTTGACTTGCGTCATGCTAGACCCGCAGAACTACTTATCTGATTTCAAAACTAGGACATAGGTTTTTTTATCCACCAGCTTCGCCTGCATTCTTTGCAAGGGGTAGCTAGTTTCATGTAAAGTTGAAAAATAAATCATAATTAAAATAATATTCATTTATCACAGAATGCCATAGTGACCGCCTGCGCCTATACAACCTCACATCTGTAGGTGAAGAGAGAGAGTGGCTTCGAAATGTCTTGCTGTCTTCAGAGTCTGACACTAGCAGTGGTGAGGACACACCCACAGGCAAGGAGCAGAGGATCAAAAGATTGCTCAAAGAGAGATTTTATCATAACAAATATGCTAAGGAGTATTATAAGGACCAAGGGGTAAATATATAGTTTTTAATCAACTAAAATTTTAAGTTAAAGAAATGCTGATAATATTCCTTACACATAGCTAAGACATATCCGAGATAGCTATCTAATAAATATAATCCTATCTATATATTGGTCAGATGGTCAGTCTCTTTAAAAATGGTGATGAATGAAAGAAAACCTGAAAGATTTTTTAAAACCTAACTTTTTTTTTCTAATGCTATAACTTATATCACTCCATCAATTATGAGGAATCAAACGACACCTTATATGTCAAAATCCATCAAGCCATTTGCACTGTAGCCAGAGATGGGCATTATTCGAATGATTCTTTATTAGAATAATTATTCGAATAAGCATTTATTCGTCACTAATTTATTCGCGAATAAATCATACGCGAATAATTTATTCGTCTACACTTTCGAATGACGAATGATTTATTCTCATTTCATTCGAATAAATCGACGAATAAATCCACTAATAACCCACGAATAATATATACCTTCACGCCTAAACCGCTGAACCAATTTAGATGAAATTTGGTATAGAGATAGTTTGAGTCCTGGGAAAGGACATAGGATAGTTTTATTTACGGAAATCATCCCTAAGGGGGTGAAATAGGGGTGAAAAGTTGGATGGACCCGTTTAGATGAAATTTGGTATGATGATTTCCACGATATACCTATGCACCGAACCGCTGCTTACCGAGGTAGCTTCAAGTTCGCGGCGTCTAAGTGCTGGGATGATATCCTTCTCCCTATACAAGGGGCGCTCAGCAGATACACCTTTAAGCGTAAGCTTAAAGGCTATTTGTTGACGCTCCAAAAATCTTAATCCTAATCCTGCATTTTTGACAGCAAAAAATATGCCAATTGCTAATTTTTATCTAGTTTTTGTTTTTAGTTTAATAGTAAAATTTACTTTAATGTGTAACGTAATTATAAATTTATTGAAGCTGCATGTAGGTAGTGCCTACATGTACTATCTCACTATGTATTTATGTTTATTTCTCTCGCCTTTCACAATTATATAGTTTATTATTATTATTATTTATTCAGAAAACCAACAGCAATACAAAGTATGTAACTTATACTATAATACACAGTAGTATGGCCAATTACATGTTTACCTAGATAACTTGATATGTAAAGTTGACAGTTGAACGGACTATCATAAGATCATAACATGGCTGAAAATCAGCACTGTGGGTGTCTGACTGACACCTCAGCATAACGCCGTGATCGCATTAGAAAGTTTCTTTGCGTGATTCACGCAGAGAAACTCCCAACATAGCCCTCTCCATTGCCCTTTGGGTGACTTTGGGCCTTCTTATGAGGCCCATTGTAAGCAACCACGTTTCAGTGCCATATGTCGTCACTGGCAACACACACTGGTCAAAGACGTTCGTCTTGAGACACTGCGAAATATTGGACGAAAATATGTGCCGTAGCTTCCCAAACGCTGCCCAGCCGAGTCGGATTTGGTACTACATGGGCATTTGACATGATCTTCGTCTTATCCATGTTCATTCTTAGACCAACTCGCTCGGAAGCTTTACTGAGGTCATCTAGCATCGTTCTTAAGTCCTCCATGGTCTCAGCCGAGACTACTATATCGTCCGCAAACCGAATGTGAGTGATGTACTCGCCGTTGATGTTGACATCTAGTCTTCTCCAGTCCAGTCTTGACATCTTCCAGTGCAGCGGTGAACAGTTTTGGAGAAATAACATCTCCTTTCCTGACTCCCCGCTGCAGCGGAATAGGTTTCGATATTTGTTACATTTATAGTTAGGTAATAATTTTTGTTATAAATGTAGTTGCAATTAAACACAGATTTCTAATAAACAAAAAATATAATTAGTTTAATATTATACAAGCACAACCAAAAACTACTTAGAATTATTTTCCCAGCAATCTAGACTGTCGACTGTGTGCGAGTTTGGTAGGCTAAACCATTCGTCAAATATAAAGAATTGAAAGCAGTGCGTCATGTGTGCGAGCGAAAAAGCGGAGCGCTGCTCTCGCTCTACGTGTTGCCTACTGCACCGCTGCTGTTGCCGCCACCGCCCGATATCTTGGCCTAGCTATGTACAACATGTAAATATAGAGACAATAATTAATCATTATAAATTATTCGTACTTACGCTACATACGATATTCTGCGTGGGAATTGAACCTTCATGAATGAAGCGCTTTCCTTTTGGCGAAACCCAAAAATCAGTTTCAACAAAATGTTCAGAACAAATGGTGTTCAATCGTTGCTGAAACCAATCTTTTCTCCCCGTGGCATCAGTCCATTTTTCCTTTGCATTTGTTTCTTTAGGAAAACTATAAGATTATAATAGTTATTTTATTTTATATGAATTATGTCGTCAGTCAGATATTATATACATAAATAATAAATTTAATCCTTTTTATTTTGAGTTATCGTTTTATCGATAATAATTATAGACCTTAGCCACAGCATTTGAGTAGCGAACCTTCTGGACATCTGACGTGCGTTCCTCGTTCCGAGTAGCGAAATTATGCACAGGATTATGAACTTCATTGTTAGAGAAATAGAATTGATATTTCCTTGACTACAGATGCAAATTGTGTCTGAGAAATTGAAAATGTAATATTTTTATGTAGGAATTCTAAAACAATACTTACCGATGATAGGAAATACCTCCATGAGACAAGTTTTTTAATGTGCTCTATTTGAGCAGCTTCTAACAGGGCAATACGGCATTTTCCTACAATAAACACATAATTTACTCATGTCATACGCCGTGTGCGGTTGCCAGGTGACTGACAATAATCTGTGCAAGAAGTATGCGAATTTACGCTCATGTTCGGCGACATGGGAACGCCCACTCACCACTTCCAATGGATTCTTTATTCCGTGGTTTCAGCTTCCTATCTTTGTTATTTTCTGAGATATGATTTTTTAAAACTTTTTACCAAAACAAAAAAAAAACCCACACTGGCTAGTGCGATTTACGTAAATTTTTGGTACAGTATTCTATATATAGAGACTCACGTATTCTTTAAATAATATTTTATTTTTTCAAAAATATCTTGGATAAATGTAAGAAATAAAACTAAAGTATTTTTTTCTGGCTTCCTAGAAAAGCGACACCAACAGTTCTTCGTTAGGTAATTGCTTATATAAAGATCTGCAATGTGTAAATAATTCAAAATAATCCAGTTGGTACTTCATATAAGAAAATGGAAAATTAAAGGATAAGGAATACCCATACCAGATATTTTAGTCGCAAAAGAGATTATGCGCATTGCAACCTCTTTATTGTTAACGTTATAGCTACTGGCAGATTGCATTTTTAAGGGTATTTCGTGCAATCATTACAGTTTGACATTGACATACGTAATAAATACCCTTAAGAATGCAATCTGCCAGTACCTATAACGTTAACAATAAAGAGGTTGCAATGTGCATAACAATAAATATCTGGTATGGGTATACCTTATCCTTTAATTTTCCATTTTCTAGTATGAAGTACCAACTGGATTATTTTGAAAAAAATACACATTGCAGATCTTTATATAAGCAATTACCTAACGAAGAACTGTTGGTGTCGCTCTTCTAGAAAGCCAGAAAAAATAATACTTTAGTTTTATTTCCTACATTTATCCAAGATTATTTTTGAAAAAATAAAATATTATTTAAAGAATACGTGAGTCTCTATATATAGAATACTGTACCAAAAATTTACGTAAATCGCACTAGCCAGTGTGGGTTTTTTTTTGTTTTCGTAAAAAGTTTAAAAAAATCATATCTCAGAAAATAACAAAGATAGGAAGCTGAAACTCACAGGAAATAATACTTGCCATGAGGGCTCTTAATAAAAAAATACAATAAACATTTGGTGGAAGGGCCGATTTTCCATGAAAACACGGCTACGCTCTTTAATCTAAATCTGGGCAACGGTTTAAGTAGTTCCATACAAATTTCCACCCCCAATTTCAACCCCTTAGCGGCTGATTTCCGGGATAAATACTACCCTTTGTTCTTCCCCGAGTTTCAAACTCTCTATACCAAATTTCATCTAAATCGGTTCAGCGGTTTAGCCGTGAAGAGGTAAATTATATATTATTCGCGGGTTATTCGTGGATTTATTCGTCGATTATTCGCGAATAAATATTGACGAATAAATTATTCGCAATATTTATTCGTCGTTCGCGAATAATTTTCTATTTATTCTTATTCGTCATTCGTATTCGAATAAATTTTGCCCATCTCTGACTGTAGCATTCATAGCCTGTGAAATAGAATTTTCTTATACATGGTGATTTTGTTTTGTTTAAATTCTGATGTATTTGCTAATATGGACTTGTTCTGGATTAAATTATTTTCATTTCATTTTTTCATTTTCATTTTATTTTAGTTACAATGGGACTCCTTGAGGAATCCATGGAAGTACTCAAATATCATTGGCCTATAGCGAGTATTATAGCGACTTCGCTATTTTGTGTACCATAGTTGTTATTGGAAAGCAGTTCATGTCATGAAGTGATAAGATACGCTTTTATTTCCTCAATACAGAGTTTTTAAACATATTTATGCACTTCTTTCGTAAATAAAGTTTTTTATTTAAATATTTTTTCTTATTTCACTAATACTTCACTATTCTAATTCACTATTTTAAAACATATTATTCTTCTTCTGTATAAGGATCGCCCAAAGCAGTGAAAAGCCCAAAACTTTCCAGGTTTCTTTAGCTTTTCTTCCCCAATAGCATCCCACCGTCTTTTTTTAGGGTTCCGTACTCAAAGAGTAAAACGGGACCCTATTACTAAGACTCCGCCGTCCGTCCGTCCGTCCGTCCGTCCGTCTGTCTGTCACCAGGCTGTATCTCACTGATACCGTGATAGTTCCAGTTGAAATTTTCACAGATGATGTATTTCTGTTGCTGCTATAACAAAAAATACTAAAAACAGAATAAAATATATATTTTTATTGATGATCTTCCTTTTCTTCGTGTGCTGTCAATCGGGTACCATTCCGTTGCGATCTTTGTCCACCTTTCGTCTTTAGTTCTTTGTGTATGCCCTGCCCATTTCCATTTGAGTCGTAGCGCTTGTTTGACTACATACAATACTGTTGCTTTGGTTACTTTTCTGATATACTTGTTTTTAGGGTTCCGTACCCATAGGGTAAAACGGGACCCTATTACAAAGACTTCGCTGTCCGTCCGTCCGTCCGTCTGTCTGTCACCAGGCTGTATCTCAAGAACCGTGATAGCTAGAGAGTTGAAATTTTCACAGATTATGTATTTCTGTTGCCGCTATAACAACAAATACTAAAAACAAAATAAAATATTTTTTTGAGGGGGGCTCCCATACAACAAACGTGATTTTTTTGCCGTTTTTATAGATAATGGTAAGGAACCCTTCGTGCGCGAGTCCAACTCGCACTTGGCCGGTTTTTTTTACTCTGTCTCTAAGTTTCAGTCCCAGATAGCTTCTCTCCATTCCTCTCTGACATACTTTCAGTTTGTTCAGCGTTTTTTTGGTTAGGGGCCAGATATGGCATGCATAAGTGCTGAGATATAGGAGTAGACAGATGTTCATGGCTTTAGTTTTCAATTTAGTAGGCATTTTACTTTTGAAAATATCCTTCAGGGACCAATACTTACTCCATGTGAGTTTTACTCTTCATTCCACTTCTTTTTCTGTGCTTGATTTGAAGGAAAGGGTCTAGCAGGCTAAGCTAACAAGAGTGCCCCCCGCAAGGGATTTGGTTGTAATTTGAGGTGCAGTACTGGCAGGACCTAAGAACACTGTATGCGTAATATCAGCCTTCGATCTTCTTTTGTTTCAGACTTATTCACGAAAATGTAAAAAAATCTAGGTAATTTTTAAACTGTTATTTTAGCTAAACCTAGCAAGCGAGTCTCCAAATAAATTCAGAATGAAGGAGCATAAAATGAGGTTCATAATGCATATTTTTACAGACATTCATATCCTTGAACTTATATGAAAAAGAAATAGTTTTTTTTTGCTTCATATTTTCATCAGACCACACACCGGTGATTCTTACATTAAATACTACCGCCCTCAACGAGGAGCCACCGGAAACTTTAACAAATCATAAAACTGACTGGGAAGGATTTCAGAGTTACCTAACGAAAAATATAAATTTAAAGTTGCCTTTGAAGACTTTAGAAGATGTGGATAATGCTTGTGAACATATAACCAACTTAATTCAGATATCAGCTTGGAAAAACACGCCCTTCGTTTCTAAACCTCCTTCCAAGAAGCCACAATCGGGTGACATCAAATCCAAGCTGCAAGAAAAAAGACGCCTACGCAAAAGTTGGCATCAATCTCATCGTTCCAAGGATAAAACTGCATTCAATCGAGCTGCAAAACAACTGAAGGCACTATTAGAGGCAGCGGAAAATGAGAGAGTTCGTAACACCCTAGAAAAAATGACTCCTCAGGGAAAAGGTGAAATGTCACTGTGGAAGGCAACGAAAATTACCGGAAAACCACAACAGTCTTTCCCACCTCTTAGATCACCTACCTCTTGGGCAAGAACAGATGCTGAAAAAGCTGAGGTATTTGCAGATCATCTAGCAAAAGTTTTTAAGCCAAATAAGGGGGGCGCCGACGAATCAGATGTGGACGAAATTCTCTTGCAGGATTTCCAGATGTGTCCACCACCTATCACACCGGCGTCACCAAAAGAAATAGCAAGAGAAATACGGACCCTTGACCCTAATAAAGCCCCAGGCTTTGATCTGATCACTCCAAAAGTTTTGAAGAAGCTACCGAGGAAGTGCATTACTTTTCTCACTTCTCTTTTTAATGCTATCTTGAGGACATCGCACATCCCTAAGCTCTGGAAAATATCACAAATAATCATGATCCACAAAGCCGGGAAACCTCCTCACGAAGCACCTTCTTACCGTCCAATCAGTCTCACTCCAGTTCTTTCAAAATTATGGGAAAAAAAATTTGTGGCACGTGTAACAGCTCACCTGGACGACCATGAAGTCATACCTAAGCACCAATTTGGATTTCGGAAATCGCACTCAACAATTGAGCAGATGCACCGCGTATATAAAGAAATCAGACGCTGCTTTGAAAGGAAACTTTACTGTTCAGCGGCTTTCCTGGACGTACAACAAGCTTTTGACAGTATATGGCACAAAGGCCTACTGTGTAAAGTGAAACTACATCTCCCACACACTATGTACGTCCTGATCAAATCCTACATATCTGACAGACTTTTCCAAGTAAAGCATGGGAATGCAAGGTCCAACCTACACAAAATAGAAGCCGGGGTACCACAGGGCTCTGTGCTTGGCCCCGTCCTATATAATATTTTCACATCGGACCTGCCTACCACTGAAGATGTGACTGTCGCCACATACGCTGATGATGTAGCATATCTAGCCAGTGATGAAATTCCTGAAGAAGCCAGCAATAAACTTCAAAATGTATTGGACAAGACACACACCTGGTTGGAAAAGTGGCGCATACGGCCAAGTGCACAAAAATCTAATCACATCACATTTACTCTGAGAAAAAAGGATAGTCCACCCGTGAGACTCGGTTCTACTATTCTCCCAGACACCAACTGTGTAAAATACCTCGGGTTTCACCTGGATCGAAGGCTTACTTGGAAACTCCATATAAAAAAGAAAAGAGACGAGATAAACCTAAAGTGCAGGAGCCTATATTGGCTTCTGGGAAGAAACTCGGCTCTCTCCGTTGACAACAAATTGCTAATTTACAACTCTGTACTAAAACCTATTTGGACCTATGGTATCCCGCTCTGGAGCACAGCCAGCAAATCAAACATTATATGCTTACAACGCGTACAAAATGGTATTCTGCGCACTATAGCGAACGCTCCGTGGTTCTCCAGGAACGAAGATATACATAAACACCTCGAAGTACCGACAATCCAAGAAGAAATAGAAAGGCATAGAAAAAAATATGCAGAACGCCTGACTATGCACCCTAATCCCCTGGCAACGCAACTCCTACAGCCTGTTCTTACTCAGATGCGACTAAAGAGAAAGAATGTTTTGTGAAAGGACAGTAGAGGCACTGGCCACTACGCCTACAAGTCACTAAATCACTTGTTGTCAACAAATCAGCTTATAGTCTCGCGACAAAAAAAAAAAATTTTTTGCCACTTTTCTCGCGGAGACACAACTATCAAAAAAATACTTAATGAGCCACAATTGTCACCTACGTATACATTTTAAAACATTTTTCACCCTCCAAACCCTCCAATGACAAGCATAACTACCCACTCAAAGACAAACCAAACATTTAGACTTGATATCTGCACTTGCAATGTGAGGACCTTAAGAAAAACTGCTCGAACTATGTGCAGCTCTAAAAAACATTAAATTCGACATATTGGGATTGGCAGAAACAAGAAGGCTGGGATGTCAAATGAACGAGTACCAGGACCACATATTCTGCTTTATAGGACAAACAAGAGGTCTGCATGGAGTAGGCTTCCTAATAAAAAAGGAACTAAAAGCCAACATAGAAAACTTTACAGGTATCTCCGAAAGAATTGCTCTTTTACAACTCAAATTTGATAACACAAAGGTATCAATAATCCAAGCCTACGCACCTACAGAGAACTCATGTGAAGATGAACTAGAACTGTTCTACAGAGACTTAAGAAAGGCACACACACTAGCAGATGATACAGTTTTAGTCATTGGAGACTTCAACGCGAAGATCGGGATACCCACAGATGAAGAACACCTGGTCATGGGACGATATGGCTATGGGAAACGGAACAAACGAGGGGAACGGCTGATCGAACATGCTTTGGAATATAAACTTTCAGTAATGAACACTTTCTTCAAGAAAAAAGATAGCTGTAAATGGACATGGGCATCGCCGGACTCCAGAACCAAAAACGAAATTGATTTCATCTTGTCTAACAAGCCAGACCTAATAAGCGATGTACATGTGCTAAGCAACACTGAATTTCCTAGTGACCACAGATTAGTACGAGCAAAATTCAAGCTTCCAACCAAGAAAAAAAGCAGAAAAAACTTCAAGTGCACACCAAAAATCCCTGAAACTGATGATGAAATAAAACACTACCTTAGCAACTTGGATACAAATATAGACTACGAAATGGAACCCAATGATGTTCAAAGCTACTACAACATGCTGGAAACAGCTCTCACAATAAGCCTCAAAACCGAAACTACAAACACAACAAAAAAGATCAAGATATTTAGCGACCATACCCAAGAACTCATAAGAAAACGAAAAGAACTAATTCTCACAAAGCATAAGAATAGACAAACAAAAATTGAAATAGGCAAACTATTTAAAGAAGTTAGTAAGTCGATAAAGAAAGACTACAACACCCACAGGAAAAGTGTAATAAGCTATAACCTGAAAAAGTACAGAAGCACCAAAAGAGGACTAAAAGCCTTAACAGCACATAAAACATGGATACAAAAATTAAACAACAACTCAGCAGAAACCAAATCAAGGAAAGTCGTCATAGATGCAGCCACGAATTTCTACAAAAACCTCTACAAAAAACAGAATAGAGACAAGGAAGAAGAACCATCTAACTATAACAACACTACTACTACTGCAGGTGAAGTCTATATAGAAGAAAGGGAAGTATATAACCAATTAAAACGACTGAAAAACGATAAAAGCCCAGGCCCTGATGGAATTACTAACAAAGCTCTTAAACTAGGAACTCCCGCACTTCTTAGCCCCCTCACAAAACTGTTTAATACTATACTGACTACTGCTGACATACCAATTCAGTGGGGAAACTCCGACATTACACTCATATACAAAACATGAGACCCTATGGACATAGGCAATTATAGACCAATTAGCCTCTTAGCGAGTGCCTACAAGCTCTTCACATCAATTATACTAAAGAAAATAACACAGATAATTGACAACAACCAAACTACAGAACAAGCAGGCTTCCGAACAAGCTTTATCATTAGACTGGAAAAATATAAAGAGTTCAACAAGCCACTATACCTAGCGTTCATTGACTACAGCAAAGCCTTCGACACCATTAGCCACAACTCAATCTGGGAAGCACTGGAATCCTTTAAAGTTCACTATAAAAACTCCGAGGTCCTGAAAAATATCTATAAAAACAGCACCAGAAGAGTGAGACTCGAGCAAAGGAGATCAAAATAGAGAGAGGCCTGAAACAGGGGGATCTGCTCTCTCCCAAACTCTTAATAGCCGTGCTGGAGGGAGTATTCCGGAACTTTAACTGGGTAAAAACAGGAATAAAAGTAAATAATCGTTATTTGAGCCACTACGATTCGCTGATGACATCGTGCTCTTTGCTGAGAACCAAAGCAACCTAGAAAGCATGATAAGTACACTGAACGAACATAGCTCTAAGATAGGACTGAAGATGAACATAAGCAAGACCAAAGTGATGACTAACAGATACAAAAAACCCATAAACGTTAATGGCACATTACGAGAACAATATTCCTTTGCTATTCCGCTAAAAACGTGCTGGTCGATCAACGGAGATCAAATGCAACTATTTGCGTAAAAACATGCAAATAATTACAGCAAACCACCACCAATAATGAAAAAACCTCGATACGTGTTTCGCCTCTCTACGAGGCATCATCAGGAGATGCTGGCAGGAGATGTTGCTTGCGCCACGTCCACTGAGCCAATGAGCCGTCTTTTTTTTTTTTTTTTTTTTTTTTTTATTTTTTTTTTTTTATTTTTTTTTTTGAACCTGACTGTTGCTATGATAGGACGAACCCAATATAGCAGTCGAACTGCGTGGTTGGAGGGTAGCTTGGGGAAAATCCAAGGGGAACCTCCGGCACGACCACGCGGGAAGGGGTAAACACTGGAATACTCTAAAAGTTTGCGCTCCAGTGAGATTGGTTGAACGGTTTCAACCGAATCTGAGGTGTGAGTGGTGATGAACTACTGGGATTGCTGGTTCGCTAAAACCTACCCTAGCTGAGAAGAGTCCAGCAAGAAACTCAGCTAGGCCCGACATCGGTCGGGTTTGTCGGACTGACTCTACCCGGTATGCGGCGGTACCGGGACGAATATGGACTATAAGTGTCTGTGTTGTCGCGATCACGCGGTGGACGCGTCCCCGCCGGCAATGAGCCGACTAGAACCGTCAGCCCTATTTATAGTCTGACCCCCCATACTACCATGCATGCGTGAAAGAGACGGAAGAACACGTAACAACGGTGATGACGCAACATTCAACTGTTCGTTAATAATCACGCCTCTATTGTTGTACCTAATTATTTCTAACTGTTCTAGAACACTTAAACGCAGCCCTTTTCCGCAAACATGCAAGATGTTGAAAGAATGATTGTCAGACAACGCATGATTTTCCTCCAATAAATGTTTTGCGAAATTAGACTTGTCGGGGTGATTATGTCGATATGACGCAATATGTTCTTTATACCTCGTGTGAAAACTACGGCCTGTTTGTCCCACATAAACTTTATTGCACTCGTCACAGGCAAGCTTGTAAACTCCAGACTTTTTGGCGCTTTCCACTTCCTCCTTGCTATTGCACACTCTGAAGCGCAAGGTGTTATTCGTTTTGAAAGCCACGTTTATATGGTTAGACTTTAAAATTTTGTAGATCTTATCTGACAATTTGCCAACATAAGTTATGCTTGTTTTGTACCTTTTAGGTGGTTCCAAGGAACGTGCCGCGTACAAGAGATTGTTTGCCATTTTACTCTGTTTCTTTCTAATAATGCCATCCACATGAGACTTGCTGTAACCATTTGAAGTTGCTAAATGATATATATTACTTAATTCCATTTTATAATCATCATCAGAAAAAGGCACTGTCAATAACCTATGTGCATAACAATGAAAAGCAGCTAACTTATGTTGACATGGATGAGTGGAAGAAGCCGGGATAACAGTATCTGTATGCGTAGGCGTACGGTAAATTTGGAATTGATGTTTGTTATCTACTTTAGTAATCGTTAAATCCAAGAAATGGCTGAATGAAGCATCTCGCTCTTGGTTTTCGATCAGGGATAACTTGAAACTACACCTTAAAGTTTTGTATTCGGAGCTTTCCTTTAATTTGCACAACATTGAGTTTGATATGTTGAACCAAAAAGCAAGATACTTTGCCTCTGAGCTTGCGCACCAAATGTATCTAAAACAAATCGACAAACTACATAGGCTTACTACGTCAAGTTCTAATTCTAACTTAACTGAAAGGCGTGAGGCATTAACGACTCAGCACAGTTTCCACCCTCGTGTAAAAAACCTAACCGACATTGAGTTTTTGGAAGCTGAGGTCAAACTGTTAGATAAGGGATTGAAGTATAATCTAAAACCTAAGATGTCTCAAAGAGTTTTGGAAAATTTAGCAGTGGATGCAGAGGTCGCAATAGTTCTTAGCAATAATGATATGGATACAAAGGTCAGTGTAGCAAATGCATTAAAAAATGCATGTCCATTAGGGAGAAGTGAGCCTGATTCTGATATGGTATTGCTGAGGTCTATTCAACAGAAAGTGGATGAGAACGATTTAGTGGTGTCAAAAGCAGTCAAAGGGAATTGCATTGTTATCATGGAAAAGGAACAATATAACCAGAAAGTATTTGATCTTATACAGAGTGATGGTTTTTCGGTTTTACGGAAGGACCCAACGCCTGGTTACCAGAAAGATCTAAGGAATGTTGTTAAGAACTCTATGTTTGTTTCTGAAACCGAGCATCAAAAGAACACGGTCATACCCATGAATCCACAAGCACCAATTCTGTATGGTCTTCCAAAAATCCATAAAGATAATATCCCAATTCGTCCAGTTGTCTCGTACCTGAGTGCACCGACTTATAAATTGGCTAAAAGGTTGAATAGTATCATAAGACAGAAGTCTAATTTTGACCCGAAGTATTGTTTAAAGAATAGTTTGGATTTAATCGAAAAGATCAAAGACATCAACGTGCCACAGAACGCAATTCTTTTGTCACTGGATGTGGATAGTTTGTTCACGAATGTACCATATTTGAATACTTTAGACATTCTTAGAGCATTTTTTTGAAAAACAGAGGCTGCATCCAGGGGAGGTAGATGAATTAATAGAATTGACGGCGATTTGTATGCAACAAAATTACTTTAGATTTGGGGGGCAATATTATCTACAAGGATGGCAGATATTTTTATGGATCATTTCGAGAACGAACACATTGTGGATAATAATAATATTTTATATTATTTTAGGTATGTTGATGACTTGCTTTGTTGGACGGGTAGTATGAGCCAACTGGATACTTTGGTGAATGACATCAACAACAAGCATCCTAAAATCAAGTTCAAGAAGGAAATAGAACAGAATAATTCACTGAATTTCTTGGATTTAACGATTACTAAAGTAGATAACAAACATCAATTCCAAATTTACCGTAAGCCTACGCATACAGATACTGTTATCCCGGCTTCTTCCACTCATCCATGGCAACATAAGTTAGCTGCTTTTCATTGTTATGCACATAGGTTATTGACAGTGCCTCTTTCTGATGATGATTATAAAATGGAATTAAGTAATATATATCATTTAGCAACTTCAAATGGTTACAGCAAGTCTCATGTGGATGGCATTATTAGAAAGAAACAGAGTAAAATGGCAAACAATCTCTTGTACGCGGCACTTTCCTTGGAACCACCTAAAAGGTACAAAGCAAGCATAACTTATGTTGGCAAATTGTCAGATAAGATCTACAAAATTTTAAAGTCTAACCATATAAACGTGGCTTTCAAAACGAATAACACCTTGCGCTTCAGAGTGTGCAATAGCAAGGAGGAAGTGGAAAGCGCCAAAAAGTCTGGAGTTTACAAGCTTGCCTGTGACGAGTGCAATAAAGTTTATGTGGGACAAACAGGCCGTAGTTTTCACACGAGGTATAAAGAACATATTGCGTCATATCGGCATAATCACCCCGACAAGTCTCATTTCGCAAAACATTTATTGGAGGAAAACCATGCGTTGTCTGACAATCATTCTTTCAACATCTTGCATGTTTGCGGAAAAGGGCTGCGTTTAAGTGTTCTAGAACAGTTAGAAATAATTAGGTACAACAATAGAGGCGTGATTATTAACGAACAGTTGAATGTTGCGTCATCACCGTTGTTACGTGTTCTTCCGTCTCTTTCACGCATGCATGGTAGTATGGGGGGTCAGACTATAAATAGGGCTGACGGTTCTAGACGGCTCATTGGCTCAGTGGACGTGGCGCAAGCAACATCTCCTGCCAGCATCTCCTGATGATGCCTCGTAGAGAGGCGAAACACGTATCGAGGTTTTTTCATTATTGGTGGTGGTTTGCTGTAATTATTTGCATGTTTTTACGCAAATTGTTGCATTTGATCTCCGCTGATCGACCAGCACGTTTTTAGCGAAATAGCAAAGGAATATTGTTTTCGTAATATATCATGGACTTCCGCAAAGTAACGCCTGATTCAATAAATTAGTTAATGGCACAACAATAGACTATGTGGATAACTATATAAGGTGCCATCGAATTAGGTACCAATATTTTAAGAGGTGTTACATTACATCAAAACAATTAACTTTAAGTAGAAATTAAGATAACTTTTTGTATGATATTTTTGTTTTAATTTTCAGAACAAAATAAATAATTTAAAATTTCGTTTGAAAATAACCATCCTGTGTATTTAACTGACAAGATGTTGAACACTAGCTGTCAAGTGAACATCGCTGTGTGTGACACACGTCAATGATTCGCGGTAAAACTGTTAGTAATTAAGCCTTTGCTAAGCCTTTGATATTTTTAAATAAGTACTAGCAAATTGAAAAGTTAAGGTAGTAATTATGAATAAAACTCAGTTTTAGTAAACCATTTCCACAATCTATTAAATATTTCTTATATAAATAGACTCCTAGAGACGAGTACTATCAACTCTAAAAGTATTGGTACCTAATTTGATGGCACCTTATATATATCTAGGGAAACAGGTGTCATTCTCAAAAACTAACTATGAAGAAGAGGTCACAAGGCGATCAAATATAACTTGGAAAAAGTACTGGTCCATGAAAGATATTGTTAAGGGAGACTACAACCTTTCATTAAAAAAAGTAGTGTGTGACACCTGTCTTCTACCATGCTTAACTTACGGCTCACAAACATGGGTCTACACAAACAAAGTAAGAGAAAAAATAAAGTGCACACAAAGAGCTATGGAGAGAAGCATGATGAGACTGCGGAAAATAAATAAAATAAGGCATACAAAAATCAGGGAAAAAACGAAAATTACCGACGCTCTCACTTATGCCCTCAAACAAAAGTGGCAGTGGGCCGGCCACATCACACGAATGACGGATAGAAGATGGACTCAAGAAACCACCACGTGGCAAGGGCCATCCGGTAAACGAAATGTTGGCAGACCTTACAAGCGATGGGTTGATGATCCAGACAGCTGGCAAACATTGGACAGAGATAGGAAGACAAAGAGAGGAGTGGAAGAGTTTGGAGGAGGCCTTCACCCAAAGAGGGATCCATATTCAGCAGATATAAAAGTATTAAAATATAACTTCAACTACAAATGTAATATGGAATATAAAGGCTTAATAATAAACTACTGACTTATGTCGACGCTGCCATGGTGCCTCAGAGACAATACAACATATAACAGGAGCGTGCCGATCCATAACCCAGACAGATTATAAACACCGTCATGATCAAGTAGCAGCCATCATCCACCAATACCTTGCATTTAAACACCGCCTTATTGAAAACAAAACCCCTTACTATAAATATACACCACAAATTGTTTTAGAGTCATCTAATCACAAACTATACTGGGACAGAACTATAATCACCGACAAAACCGTGTATTACAAAATACCTGACATTATACTTCACGACAAACCTGCAAAAACTGTGTATCTGATTGACGTAGCCATACCCAATACCCACAATCTAGCGTCTACTCACACTGAAAAGATCAGCAAGTACACTGACTTGTCCGTAGAAATAAAAAACCAATGGCGAGTAAATACGGTGAAGACTATTCCAATCGTAATTTCATCTACAGGTGTTATTCCACGCACCCTCCACACCAGCCTTAAAACCCTTGGTGTCCATCCACTTACATACATCCTCCTACAAAAAGCTGTAATTATGAACACATGCAGTACGCAAATTTTTAGCTTTAGAACAACATTAGGTAGTCCTTAGGTAACATACCTACCTTCTATATTCGTTTGGCCAAAAGCCCGCGGGTATGGAAGTAAAATACCCTCCTTTGGAGAGAAAAACAAATAAAAACAAAAACATAATAATAATATTTAATCGTCATTCGCGAATAATTCTATTAATTCTTATTCGTGATTCGTATTCTAATAAATTTTGCCCATCTCTGACCGTAGCATCCATAGCCTGTGAAACAGAATTTTCTTATCCACCTGGTGATTTTGTTTTGTTTAAATTCTGATGTATTTGCTAATATGGACTTGTTCTGGATTAAATTATTTTCATTTCATTTTTTCATTTTCATTTTATTTTAGTTACAATGGGACTCCTTGAGGAATTCATGGAAGTACTCAAATATCATTGGCCTATAGCGAGTATTATAGCGACTTGGCTATTTTGTGTACCATAGTTGTTATTGGAAAGCAGTTCATGTCATGAGGTGATAAGATACGCTTTTATTTCCTCAATACAGGGTTTTTAATAGTATTTTATGATGATTTATTATTATTGTAGTAAATAATTTATAATAACGAATGTTAAATCGTAAATAAATACTTTTATTTCGAAATATTTGTTTATGAAGTTGGCACCACTGCAATATAGCGGCCGATTAAAAAAAAGTTAAACAGTGCTTTTATGAAAAATGTATGAACCAAAAAAGTACGCTAAACAGTGCGTTTTTGGGCCTTAGAGCATGGAGTTTTTCGACGACTCATTAGTGGTCTCATTGTATTTGAGCTACAGCCTATATAAATGACAGGTAACGGTACAGGAGTAGAAAAACATATTTATGCACTTCTTTCGTAAATAAAGTTTTTTATTTAAATATTTTTTCTTATTTCACTATTACTTCACTATTCTAATTCACTATTTTAAAACATATTATTCTTCTTCTGTATAAGGATCGCCCAAAGCAGTGAAAAGCCCAAAACTTTCCAGGTTTCTTTAGCTTTTCTTCCCCAATAGCATCCCCCTGTCTTTTTTTAGGGTTCCGTACTCAAAGAGTAAAACGGGACCCTATTACTAAGACTCCGCTGTCCGTCCGTCCGTCTGTCTGTCACCAGGCTGTATCTGACTGATACCGTGATAGTTCCAGTTGAAAATTTCACAGATGATGTATTTCTGTTGCCGCTATAACAAAAAATAGTCGGAGATAATCGCCCCGAAAGTCACTGAATTTCCAGGATTTGTAGCCCTCTAGGCAGTGTACCGAGTATGCTGGCGGTATTTCCTCACAGAACTGCAATGCTGATGCGTTGCACGAGAAAACTGCCAGCTCTTCGATTACCAGTTATGATGATACTAATGCTGAAATGACTGTCGATTCTGTAAATTCCTACAATTGAGGAGCAAAAACCTATGTTAAATTCAAAATTGAAACGCAGAAGCTTAAAAACGACTATCTTGAAATAACTTACAAACTTGAGGAAAGCCTCGTTTTCGACCATGGTTTTCTACTATGTCGCTGAACTGAATTAATATGTATTGGTACTCATTAGACGCATAATTTCATGTTCTTTAATTCCCTAGTGTGTAACTTTTCGCTAGGATGCACCGTATAGAAGCTACGAGTGAGAAACCAAAAAAAGTCCCAGATTTGTGGCTCCCAAAAGTTGTCCCAAGATATCTCGTGTAACCATTTTTGATATTTGCTCGGTTGTATCGATGTTAACAATATTAAAAAACAAAATCTTCTACACCACCTTTTGCAACAAAGATATACTCTACGGACTGGCCTAATACTTTTTCTACGACAAATTTTAAATAAATAACAGACTACAAAATCGTTAGTCTTTTTAGGCAAGTTTTCTATTCGTACTTTTGCTACTCACGCAATTTCTTCAGAAGTGCAGTTATTAATTTCTTCGACCATTTTAAAAGGAACGTACACTTTTGTCTTCACAAACACGAATAAAATCTTTTTCTACTCCTGTATCTGTCATCTGTCATTTATATAGGCTGTAGCTCAAATACAATGACACCACTAATAAGTCATCGCAAAACTCTATGCTCTATGGCCCAAAAACGCACTGTTTAGCGTACTTTTTTGGTTCACATATTTTTCATAAAAGCACTGTTTAACTTTTTTTTTAAATCGGCCGCTAATGCCGCTATATTGCAGTGGTGCCAACTTCATACACAAATATTTCGAAATAAAAGTATTTATTTACGATTTAACATCTGTATATTATACATTATTGACTACAATAATAATAAATCATCATCTATTGTTTGTTAAATTACATGTTTTATAAATTCTTGATATTATTTATAAAAATAAACAGTTCGAATTCGGTCCGGGTCCGGATTCGGTTTGGTTCGGATGGCAAGTGCAAACAAATTAAAAAAAAAACAAACCATAAGCAAGAGCTGTCACATTTCCGATTTCCCACCAAAATTCAGTTCAAAATGAAAAGACGAAAGATGATAATGTATTAATCCTAAACTATTAAGATTTTATTCGTGTTTGTGAAGACAAAAGTGTGCGTTCCTTTTAACATGGTCGAAGAAATTAATAACTGCACTCCTGAAGAAATTGCGTGAGTAGCAAAAGTACGAAAAGAAAACTTGCTGCCTGAAAAGTTGAACTATTCTGTAGTCTGCTATTTATTTAAAATTTGCCGTAGAAAAAGCATTGTATGCAACGGTGTATAACTGGTCTAAAAACGCTCGTGGCGTCTTTAATTGCGATGCTCGCCAAGGCTCGCATCGCAACCCACGCCACTCGCCTTTTAAGACCCTTCTTATACAACAGTTGCATAAAATACTATAATAGTCTAGGACTAATAGTTTATCATCTTTTCATTTTGAACTGTATATATTTTGGTGGGAAATCGGAAATGTGACACTCTTGTTTATGGTTTGTTTTGTTTTTTAATTTGTTTGCACTTGCCATCCTAACCAAACCGAATCCGGACCCGGACCGAATTTGAACTGTTTATATTCATAAATAATACCAAGAATTTATAAAACATGTAATTTATCACACAATAAATGATGATTTATTATTATTGTAGCAAATAATTTATAATATACAAATGTTAAATCGTAAATAAATACTTTTATTTCGAAATATTTGTGTATGAAGTTGGCACCACTGCAATATAGCGGCCGATTAAAAAAAAGTTAAACAGTGCTTTTATGATAAATGTATGAACCAAAAAAGTACGCTAAACAGTGTGTTTTTGGGCCATAGAGCATAGAGTTTTTCGACGACTTATTAGTGGTGTCATTGTATTTGAGCTACAGCCTAATATATAAACTAGATTAATTTGAGAAAAATAGTTTTCCCAAAATATCACGTCCCAAACCATTTTCTCAAATTAATCTAGTTTATACAAGTTTATTCTAGGAAAGGGGGAATTTGGCGCAAATAGGAAGACAATTTATGAAAGTTTGTTACATAAGTTTGTTAAAATATCACGCCGTTAGCCTGCGAAAGTCAAATAACGTTTTGTATGGCAATCGAACCACCTTAAAGAACATACGCACACGATCATATGACGTTAATACGTCAGTTAATTGTACAGTAGACGGCAAACTTCGTGCGCAAATGAGGGGAAGTGGGGGGGCAGCTTGCACGTACAATTCGCCTTTGCGCAAGCAAGGTCATTTGCGCACGAAGTTTGCCGTCTACTGTAACAAGGTTCCATGCTGGGCAGGATTAAATGTTGTCGATAGTACATTATGTGAACTGATCCAGAATTCGCGCTACATGTACTACGGCGCGGGCCTCCTGTCGACGGTGGACCGGTACCCGGAGCGGCTCGTGCGCGGCGCGGCGGCGACGCGAGGGCGGCGCGGGCGGCCGGGCCGGCCCGAGCGCGGCCGCGGCGGCAAGGGCCGGCGGGGGCGCGGCAGGGACGGAAGGGGAGAGACTAGTGATATGGTATGTTACTGTTTATTTCTGTCACCATCATTATCATCGTCCTAGCGTTTTTCCTGGCTGAAGGAGCGGGGTCCGCTTTCTGTCAACAACAAACATTCATCAAATTAATAAAATGTCGACGGATGTCACTTAGGCTACGCGCGCACTGCGGTGCGGCGAGTTGCGGTGCGTCTATAAAATCGCAGTTATATCAATAGTAGATTGTTAACAAAGGGTTGAAAGTGACCCATTACATCGGAGATATTTCTTTCGAGGGTGAAATGGATAATTTCACCTGAGTTAAACACTCTACTTTTCATTTCGACTGTGAGGAAAGTAAAATACTGCACGTACATTTTATAAAACAGGTATATTAAGAGTAATCATACCCTGAGAACTTTACGGTTTCGCTCTATGAAAACAAACACAACAATATATCGATATCAGCCGTTTTTTTACACCAAAAAATAGGTTGGGTAGATTAGATTAGATTTTTTATTTCATAATATAAGATGGCAATATAAATTAAATTAAGCTTAATCTGTATGAATTTATATCATGATCGTTAAATAGAATATTAATTACAATGAAATGTGAACTTATAGGTATAAAACATTTAAATTAACTCATAACTAATTGATGTCCATAATAAAATATATAATGTCTAAGTTTATAGCACATAAAAGATCGTCAGATTACCGAAGTAGGTATACCAAAATAACAATAAAAAGTAACAAATACCAATAACTAGAATATAAATTATTACAAATGTCAAAAAACTGTTGATTCCTAATATTTTGTGTCCATGTATTCTTTCGCAGAATATAATGGATTTTTCAATAAAAAGATTCTCAATTGACGTTCAAATGTTTCGTCACATAGTCCGCAATTTGGCGGGTAGTCGTTCGTAATAGGTTGGGCCTATCACTCGAGGATTCCTACATGAAAGAGCCATGCGACGTGGAACCATTCTGATAATTTGACTAAATAGTCATTATTAATCCACCTAAATTTAATACCGATACGGTAAAAAATAATGAAAAGTAATCTTCATAAATTCCGCAAAAATCAGGCGAAAATGGTTTAAACTGTCTTTACTTTATAAGTGAATACGTCTACACCGTGGGCGTTAATAACCCGAAAGATTTTAACCACGTGTTGTTTGTTAGTTTAGATATATGTAAAGCTTTTATTTTAATAATATGAAGTAACTCAATTATCTTTGACTCCATAGGGTGGAAAGTATTTTTTTTTATTGTTACGGTCAACCACGGAGTCGAAGATAATTGAGTTACTTCATATTATTAAAACAAAAGCTTTACATAAAATATATCGAAACTCAGCTATACATTAAGCGACGGGTTCATTACGACGATATTGATAAAAAATCCTTTTACTGTTGGTGTTTTTCGTCCTAATTACAGAAAATCAACATTCAAAATCATTTCTGCAAATATCGGCTGCCCGCCATAATGCTATGAAACTTTTTTTTTCACGTTTCGGCATAGTCCTCTAGATTAGTTGCGTCGCGGCCTAATCGATTACAATATTTACAATCGATTACAATCGAGTAGGCCGTGGCAAGTGGCCAGTGCAAAGAGGTTAGAGGTTGGATATAGTTTTAATTATTTTACTTAGGTATATCTAAAATCGAATAATTAATTTATTTCATATGAAGCAAATAATTATATACAATTATTTATAGAATTATATAAATACAAGAAATAAGATTAAAACTATTAGATCAGATACGTTTTTTAAACTTTTCTAAAGTTGGCAGTATGTGTATTTTAACTGATTACACTTAATATACCTGTTTTATAAAATGTATGTGCAGTATTTTACTTTCCTTACAGTCGAAATGAAAAGTAGAGTGCTTAACTCGGGTGAAATTACCCATTTCACCCTCGAAATATCTCGAAATATCTCGGGTGCCATAATGGGTCACTTTCAACCCTTGGTTAACAACCGCAGTGCGCGCACTTCAAGGAGGTTTCATACTTCACAGATTTTGCGGGAAAAAAAACGCACAGCAGAAATCCGTAGTGCGTGCCTAGCTTAGTGTGACCTGTGGAGAGCACCCATAAGTTGCGGTTCCCTTTTTCCATCAGCCCGTGTACGAATTTGCCGCTATTGTTGTATAACAAAAAATATGTCATTCTCTTGTAACAAATTTGGTCAAAAAATATTTTTTGATCAAGTCTATGAATCAGTTTAGTGAAATGACGAAATCAGCTAAAAAAGGCAACTTGTTTTTTCATTTCATCATATTAAACAGTTTTTTCTAGGGAAATGATAAAATAGATTCGCCATTTTAAGAGTGCTCTTCAAAAAAGCGCTCGCTCAGAATTCGGTATTTTGACACGCGTAGTGCGTTTGTGTGTGTAAATACTACTACTACCCACACACACGTACCTAACCCCCACATGCACAGCGAGATCGCACCAGCCGCGGGTGCCGTCCCTTTCTAGCTATATGTAAGTGCGATCGGGATAGAACTAACCGCGGAGCTTGCCGATGCAAATATCTGTATAGCGCACCGTTGGAATTCACTCCGTGACCGATATTGATACTTGCACTAAAAAGTGGTAAGTATTACTTCGCTAACATGATGTCTTGAATAAAGTAAGTATTTGATTTTTGAGCACAAGTTTTCTATTTGTATTAAAATACTATGATATGAAAAAGTATATTTAGTTTAGTTTTTTTAGTATAAAATAAACTAACGAGTTTTAAAGTTGTCAGTAATAAGAATAATAATTTGTTTTACGGATATTAATAGTTTGCATGTTATCTGAGTCTTATTTATATATAGTAATGTAGTGAAATTATACCAGTAGACCCACTACTAGGAAATTACTGGGTACTTACGTATTCATTTCTTGAAGAAATTTTTTTTTGTTATGGACAGTAAAAAAAAACTGCCCTTCATAGAAATTGCTATGTCCGTTTCTTACCAAAGGAACTGAAAATTATAAATTATACAAACACAGCTTTTTATCTAGAATACAATTAATTAATGCGTGATTTTATTCAAAAGCCTAAAACCTCAGATGATAAAAAGGAATAGATATGAAACGGGGGCTTGGCGCGTGTCGGTGCGACATGGCCAAATGGGCATGTCACTGCCCACCGCATGTTAGTCGCAATTTGCCGTGAATCTGAAATGTTTTTCCACGTTTACTCAAAATGCCGAATTGTAGCGTGGTTACATGCAAAAATAGGAATGAAACTAAAACCTACATGAATGGTGGAGTCACGCACCACATGTGAGTATTAGTATTTTCACTTAAGTCAGTAAAAACTAATATTTTAATAAATAAATGCAACGCCGCATCATTTCTCGGGATCGAACTAACATATCGAACGAAAAAGCATATTTTTGTTCTATGCGTTGTACATTGAACGTTCAATACAGTAAACCACGGCGCAATGTATTAAACCACTATGGATATGGACGATGCTTGATTTTTTTAGTGGTACGGCCGCTGCTTGGCGTCGCAAACTAGAGCAGTGCCAAAGTGCAGTTACAATTTACGTGTAATCGATAAAATAGAAGTACGATATCATACTAGTTATTTTATTTCGACTACTTTCGCTGTTTTATTTTATTTAATTACTTGTTTTGGTTGGGTGCCTATCTTAAAGGTAACTAATAACATACTAATAAGATTAAAAGTTACAAAATGTTTACGGTACCTACTAATAAGATTTTCACTAAGTTGCAGTATGAACGGTAAATAGACATATTAAAATTGTATGTACAAGTATATAATTTAGTTGCAAATGGCTTCAGAACAACTTTAAATGTGATATTATTACCAATAATTTATTTTAAATGAGTATTTTTTACTTTCATTTGAAATGTGATAATTGAAGAAGAAATCTCGGTTTCTTATTACAGTTTTCCAAAGAATCCGAGTAGGTACTAAAAAAATGGATAGATGCTACTGGCAGAGGTCCTAACTGGTTTCCTGTACAGGGAAGAGTTAATGTGTTCGTAACATTTTCAAGAAAAATGTTTCCAACCACTTAATAAGAGCCGTACACTTTTCGAATATTTGACACCTCGCTTGCTTGAAACCTAGGTGTAAAATGTATGGTAACACATCTTCGCACATCTTTGGTGGATACTCGCCCTTAGCCGTAAATCTCGTAATATGAGTAATGGACATATTATTTCGCGCCAAAATGCGAGTCGGATCGGCCTGGTACCTACAGGTCAAAAATATCGATGTGACCAGAGTTTTAAATGTATGTGAACACGAACTTATAAAAAGCCGTTTATGTTACTCTGTAGGTATTCGTCAATATTTTTTACTTTTGCGATTTATGGTAAGTTAACAACCCGTGTTATTTAAACTTGTAGCTAGAAGTTTAAATACCACCACATAAACTTACCATGTCGTTGAAGTTGTTACCCATCAATATCTTAACATAATATTAATTTTAATATCAATGTCGATAAAACATAATTTTATCGTTTGTCGCCCCCTAGTGTAGTGCGTTTAAGCCAATCACAGCCCTTGTTTGCATGTTGCCGTAGACTCACTGGCAACGCCCGAGTCTTTGTTTTTACACGGTTCAATGTGTGTGCCTGTGGGCGCTGCGGTGGGAAAAAACTGGGGACATCGGTTTTGGTTGAAATTAAGCAGTACGGCACTTCTCCCTTTTTTTATGTTCTGAGCCTAAAACCTATGTCACTTTTTAGGATTCCGTACTCAAAGAGTAAAACGGGACCCTATTACTAAGACTCCGCTGTCCGTCTGTCTGTCCGTCTGTCACCAGGCTGTATCTTATGAACCGTGATAGATAGAGATTTGAAATGTGATGTATTTCTGTTGTCGCTATTTATAACAAAAAATACTAAAAAACAGAATACATAATTTTATTTTTATTTTAGTTTTTATCGGTTTCTTTTTCTTTTACAATCTTACACAAATCGACCTTGCCCCAAACTAAGCAAAGCTTGTACTATGGGTACTAGACAACGATAAACATATTTACATAGATAAATAAATACTTAAATACATAGAAAACATCCAATACTCAGGAACAAATATTTGTGCTCATCACACAAATAAATGCCCTTACCGGGATTCAAACCCGGGACCTCCAGCTTCGTAGGCAGAGTCACTACTAAGTTACTAACTAGGCTACAGGGGGTTCCTATACAACAATCTTTTTGCCGTTTAAAGATGTAGATAATGGTACGGTATCCTTCGTGCGCGAGTCCGACTCGCACTTGGCCGGTTTTTTAAACTTTTATTTCGAAATAAAGAGTGATACTCGGAAATGTCGAAGGGAAGGTCAATCGTTGAATCCGACTCGGCTGGGCAGCATTCGGGAAGCTACGGCACATATTTTCGTCCAATATTCCGCAGTGTCTCAAGACGAGAGTCTTTGACCAGTGTGTGTTGC
This sequence comes from Epinotia brunnichana, assembly GCA_963854355.1. NCBI lineage: Eukaryota > Metazoa > Arthropoda > Insecta > Lepidoptera > Tortricidae > Epinotia > Epinotia brunnichana. Next base: position 17,563,936 of record OY977936.1, on the reverse strand, counting down.
CAGTGATGACATATGGCACGGAAACGTGGTCGCTTACTAAAGGCCTCATAAGAAGGCTCAAAGTCACTCAAAGGGCAATGGCTCTCCATTGCCCTTTGAGTGACTTTGAGCCTTTGCTATGCTATGCTGGGAGTTTCTCTGCGCGATCGCATCAGAAATGAGGCTATCCGCAGCAGAACCAAGGTAACTGATAAAGCCCTCCGAATTTCAATTCAATTCAATTCAATTTCAATTTCAATTCAATTCAATTTATTCCATAACAATATAAACTGTGTCGGAAATCATAAGGCTAATTACAATATTCATTACATTATACATTTCATTATACATTAAATTATACATTACATTATACATTACATTATACATTACATTACATTACATTATACATTATTTCATTTCAATCAGAAGTAAATTCATTGATGTCATAATAACATTTCACCAGGAGGTATTCTTTAAGTTGACGTTTAAATATGTTAACACTATTCATACATTTAAGTTCATTCGGTAAGCTGTTGAACAGTCTGACCGCTTGGTATTGTACGCTATGCTTAACCACTCTTAGTTTAGGCATAATTAATCCTATCAAATCCTTTCTTCGAGTGTTTTGCCTACAACGCCTTTCCTCATCAGTCTCATACTTCTCTGGATGCTTAACAATATCAGTCAGTAAAACAAGGATATACAGACTCGGAACAGTTAGTAATTTTAATTTGACAAAATGTTCCTTGCAAGACTCCCATGACGGTACGAGGGTCAAACTGAAAGTTCTTAGAAAATCAAAAACTGAGCAATCAAGCAACTTATTACTTTTATTATATCTTTTCAAAATAGCCTCCCTTCACATCAATACATCGCTGCATTCGATAGAACCACTGAGAAAAGCACTTTGCCCACTCGTCCTTAGGGGTCTCTTCGACGGCCTTTTGAAACGCAGCCACTGCTTCGTCGGCGTCCATAAAACGTTTTCCTCGAAGTTTTTCTTTAATTTTTGGGAATAAATAAAAATCACAAGGTGCAAGGTCGGGGCTATAAGGTGGGTGACCCAGTAATTCCACGTTTGCCGTCGCCAAATAGTCGATCGTTTGCTTGGCGGTGTGCGATGAGGCGTTGTCGTGGTGAAGCAGGATCCTACTGCGAGGCCGTTTTTCTCGAACTTTTTCCAAGACAAGTGGTAAACAATTGTTAGTGTACCACTTCGCAGTAACTGTTTTTTGATCCTCTAAAATAATTGTTGCGTAATGACCAGTCCTTCCGAAGAACGAGGCCACCATCTTTTTTCCCACACTTCGACCTCTCTTCACTTTAGTAGGCAACTCCTCGGAAGGAAACACCCACTCAGCAGACTGTCTTTTAGTTTCAGGATCATAACAGTAAATCCAGCTTTCGTCACCCGTAACTACGTCGAACACAGCATTTGAGTCACCTCCGTTGAATCTTTGACCCATTTCACGGCACCAATCAACACGACGGACTTTTTGGGCTTCTGTCAAATTATGAGGTATCCACCGGGCACAAAGCTTCCTCACCGCTAAATGTTCATGGAGGATTTTGTGAACTTGACTCATACCAATGGCTAAGCTTGTACGAATCTGCTGATAGGTTACTCTTTTGTCAGTCTCTATCATACGCCGCACAACACTGATGTTATCTTCAGTAGTCGCCGTAGAAGGCCGGCCCTCACGCAGATCATCAGTGAGATCAGTGCGGCCACGTTTAAATTCATTAAACCAGTTGTAAATAGTAGCACGAGATGGGGCTTCATCGTGAAAGGCCAATCGAAGTCTATCATAACTTTCTTGTTGACTTAAATTACATCGAAAGTCGTAAAAAATCATTGCTCGAAAATTTTCTCGCGTTAAATTCATGCTCACGTAGTACACACAATTTTCAATTTGCCGCCAAATCGTAAAACAAATGACAATCGAGTGGAATTCGTACACAAAAATATTAAGAAAGAGTTCCATTTTCAAATTTTGAACTTATTTTTTTATTATATTTATTACAAGTGGCCAGTTCTAAAGACTTTCAGTGTCGCCCTCGTATTCGCACCATAGTTCTGATAGCACGTTTTTGAATGACAAATGCTTTCTTTATATTATACGCAAAGCTTTGTCCCCAGAATTGCTTAACTTAAGTGGCAGTGGGCGGGGCACATTGCACGTAGAACCGATGGCCGTTGGGGCGGAAAGGTTCTCGAGTGGCAACCACGTACCGGAAGGCACAGCGTGGGTAGGCCCCCCGCAAGGTGGACTGATGACCTGGTAAAGGTCGCGGGAGTCCGCTGGATGAGGGTGGCGCAGGACCGGCCATTGTGGCACTCTTTGGGGGAGGCGTATGTCCAGCAGTGAACGTCTTTCGGCTGATATGATGATGATGATGATGATGATGACTCGGAAATGTAATAAAACCACGTAAAAATCTTCCTTTCCAGTGTAAACCCCCGGTGTGTGTTATTATTATATATAAACGAAAATAATTACTAAATGCAAGGTAGGATCGTGCTGTACTTAACAAACGCCATATAAGCTTGTTTTTTAAAAAGTTTTTTATTCATCTTGTTATTTTCAATAACCCTGCATATTATGTCGCTGGTTCGTGGGTACTTGTACAGACAAATCACACAAACCCAAACAAGATAGGTCTATCTATTTTAGTTAAGGAGTTCCCATGACCACCTTCCATCATCAGATCCTGGAAATCATCCATCACCAAAGTGTTTACCAAGACAAAACAGATAAGCTCAAACTAGATGGGTTTATCTAGTTTAGTTTAGGAGTTCCATGACCACCTTATAGCTCCATCATCAGACTCTGGAAATCATCCAGCACCAAAGTCTTGCCGTGCCATGACCAAATAAATGAGCCCAAATTCGATGGCTTTATCTTGTTGAGTTTAGGAGTTGCTATGGCCACCTTCCGACTCCATCATCAGACCAGCTCTATGATATTATGTCACCGAAGATACGCAATTGTACCTAATTTGAAGATTTCACCCAAACTCCCATACATACTAACAAGGTGGACTGATAGTAACAAGTAAATAAATTAAATCTATCAAGTATCACGATCACTCGTACAATAATAATTGACTATAGAACGCGTAGTTTAGACAAAAGGATCCAACCCACAAGACATCACCATTGAAATGTATGACTTTTGTTTTAGGTAGAAGGTTCAATTTTAAATGTTACGTATCCGGTGGGTTTGAGCCTTTTCGCTACACTACGTCATATATGGCAGCTATGCAATTCATAACTTGTCTCGATTAGCCTCACGAATGTATCCCCAGTATAGTTTGACCCCGAGGTTGGTAACAACTATGCCTAGTCGGAGATCAAAATAATATTATTTTATCTGAAGAGTGGCCGGTTAGCTTCGTGAATAGCCACAAATAAACACACTACACGTCTGTCTCGGAGGGCTATTCAGCCGGTACTGAGATATATTCCCGCGCGACGGTAAATTTATACTAGTTTTGAATAATTATTTATAAATATAAATTTTGACAAAAGTTATATTTTTTGGACTGGATCTTGTTGGTACAAGCATGAACTTTAATGTTGTGTAAGATTCAATACAAAAATTATTCAACAATAATGAGAAAATCCTTGAGTTTTCAGTACGATTTTGTTAACAAATATGGTGTAATTGAGAACAGTTTACATATATATACGTGCAGAATAAGGAAAATTCGAGGCGGCTAGGCGCAATGGCAACATATTACGCTAGTGAAAATAGAAAAAAACAAGTAGGTTCTCATATAACATCATGGAGTATTAGGGGCTCAAACTTATGACTCTGCGCTCTCTTCAGAAAACTACTGTCGGTAATCGGGTATTTTCGGTTAAAGTATTCAGTTCTTCGTAAATTGGAGGCGGCTAGGACCAATATGAGGAGTTTACCTATGCAAATAAGTAATCAGGATCTAGAAAAAGCTCTCCGTTTCTTAGAATTACAACGTCAAAAATCCGTCATTCTCGCTTATTCCTGACCAAAAAACGAGCGCCCTCTTAACATCCTACGTGATTTGGTCATTCATATCCCTTAGACATTTGTTCAAATCTCTGTTTTGGCCATTTCCCTGTGACAAATATACCTTGAGTTGGGGAGGCAGGAAACGACTCATTGAGCAATTGGGCATATTATGTTAACATATAGAAAAAAATTAAATTTATTGATCAATCAGACATCAATTTATCAATCCATTTCACAGGTTTGGAAATGTAATAATCTCCCATGTTTCATTTTTCAGCCTGATGACGTAGATTGGGAAGAGCAGCTAAGAAATATAAAGGAAGAGAAAGATGATGAATTTACTATTGTAGAAAAACCAGGAATAAGGTAGCTACTTCATTTAGTTTATTTCAAACAAATGTTGCATCGCAGTCTCTATTTAACCTACTAAGAGACAAGGTTTAGTGATAATTTTGCTACTTAACTATAATTTTGTTCTTAACACACAATAAGAATGCTTTTTTTTAATTTAACATCCATATGAACTAAATCCAATTTTTCAGAGGTCGCAAAAAGCTATCCACTCTCAAAACGCCAGAGGCGCTCACCGCCCGCCGCCGTCGGCACTGGCAGCTGCTCGTCAAGAAAGAACTGGGCAAGGTGCAGCGCGCACGAACCGCCACACACAGGGAGGTTATGCTGCAGAGGAAGAGGTTGGCGACCCTGTGTTGCAAGCATTGGAGGCATGTTGCTATGCAGGTGCGTACACAATAGTATATTGTCTGGCCAGTGATTGCCAACGAGGGTCCATTAGAGGCCCGAAGGTCGCAAAAATATATCTATCACAAAACTACCGCTGTCGGCACTGGCAGCTGCTCGTCAAGATAGAACTGGGCAAGGTGCAGCGCGCCAGAACAGCCACACACAGGGTGGTTATGCTGCAGAGGAAGAGGTTGGCAACCCTGTGTTGCAAGCATTGGAGGGTCCATTAGAGGCCCGAAGGTCGCAAAAAGATATATACCCTCAAAACGCTCACGTCACGGCGCTACTCGCCCGCCTCTGTCGATACTGGCAGTTGCTCGTCGAGAGAGCGCTCGACCAGAACAGCCACAAACCGAGAAGTTATATTACAGAAGACATGGCTGGCGACATTATGCTTTCGTGATTGGAGGCATCTCTCTATGTAGGTGTGAACAAAATGTTCTATATTTCATGTCTTTTAATTTTTTATGTGCAGTCCCAGAAAAATATGAAAGAGACTGTATGGCGGTGCAAGCGGCTCAGTCGAGAGATGCAGGGCTACTGGCGGCGATACGATCGCGCCGAAAGAGAAACGAGACGCCGCATGGAGAGGGAGGCGGAGGAACAGAGAAAGGTAATGTAGACAACGAAAACCATGAATATTAACGGGAAAAGTTGAAAGGTTCTCAATTTGATGAATTAACTCGCAATTTGGCATGCCTTTATACAATCAACGAAAAAATCAAAAAAAGCTTGTACGTGACAGATGGACGTGGAACTGATGGAAGCGAAGCGGCAACGTCGCAAGCTGAACTTCCTCATAACGCAGACTGAACTGTACGCGCACTTCATGCAACGCAAGATGAATGCGGGGGAAGACGGCGACGGGGCAGACAGGATACTGAGGCAGTTGGATGAGGACAGGGACCCGAGGCTTGTTGCCATTGATAGTTATGACAGGTGGGTTCTTTAATGAGTGAAAAGTTAAATGGTCAGCAAAACTGTATAACAGATGGATATGGAATTCATGGCAGCGAAGCGGCAATGTCGCAAGCTCGACTTCCTTATAATCCTAGCGCTAAAAAAGCTGCAAATGGTATTAAAAGCATGAAAATCGGAACGATTGATCTTTAGGCCATATGAATCAATTTGACCCGTAACACAAATAATATACTTTTCAAAACAAAGTTTTAACCGACTTCAAATCAGTAGCCCAATTGCTTCAAGTTTGCTTATAAAATTTGAAGATTACTCTCGATTTCTCCAGGATCCCATCATCAGAACTGGATTTTGGTGACAACGGGACCAATCTGGAAGTATATGCTTCCAAACACAGAAAAAAAAATTCAAATTGGTTCATAAATTACAAATTGTTCTCGCGTAACATACACACATAAAAAAAACAGACGAATTGAGAACCTCCTCCTTTTTTGAAGTCGGTTAAAAAAAGAGGGGAATTATGACGTCATCTTTTTTTTGTATGGGAAAAAAAATGTTCTGAAACCTATCGTGTGTGGTATTAAAGGAAAGGGCTTTCTGAGACGATTCTAAAAATATATCACATCATTACATTTCAGTTCAAACCAAATGATTTAAATTAAAATAAATATAATTTTCAAAACATACTAAGTTTGGGCTCCTCCAAATACGATACGGTTAAATATTTTTTTTGTCTGTCTGTCTGTCACCAGGCTGTATCTCACTGATACCGTGATAGTTACAGTTGAAATTTTCACAGATGATGTATTTCTGTTGCCGCTATAACAACAAATACTAAAAACAGAATAAAATAAATATTGTTATTGATAATGGTACGGAACCCTTCGTGCGCGAGTCCGACTCGCTCTTGGCCGCTTTTTTATTTTAAACTAGCGACCCGCCCCGTCTTCGCACGGGTTTATATGTATAATATATGCATGTATTATACATATAAACCTTCCTCTTGAATCACTCTATCTGTTAAAACAAAATAACCGCATCAAAATCCGTTGCGTAGTTTTAAAGATCTACATAGGGACAGACAGCGGGAAGCGAGTTTGTTTTATACGATGTATTGATTAAACCAAGTCACTAAAAAGTAATGTTGTGATATACTTTTAGGATGGCCTCAGAAAGCCCTTTCGTTTGATACCACATACGTTAGGTTACAGAACAAAAATGTGTTAGTTACCATACAAAAAAAAGGTGACGTCATTATTCCTCTTCTTTTTACGGGTCAAATAGATTGATATGGACTAAAGAGCAATTTTTCGGATTTTCATGCTTTTAACACCATTTGCAGCATTTTACTGTATTCCGGGTGTACCTACCGCTAGGACTATTATAACGTAGACTGAATTGGGAATGGATGAAAATTTTAGAAATGCCTGTTTTTTTGGTGATAGGACGTCCACTCGTTGACGATGCGAGGTCCACTAATGGACCTACGGGATTAAGTATGTGCTCTATTTTATGAATTTTATCCCGTCGCTCTGCCTATATTCTTTCTATACGTGGCGGAGCCGCGCGGGTAGCTCATCATCATCATTACTTAAAAACCTTGCTCTTGTCGGTGGAGTAACCGCCACTTTTCTCTGTTCATTGCCAGCCTCTTGACTTCCTCATATGACTCGACATCAGCTATATGTTTTATTTGGCTAGAATATGTTAGCCTAGGCCTTCCTCTGCCTCTCTTGCCTTCAATTTTACCCTCCAGGATGTTTAGGAAGAAACTATCGTTATAATTGATGTAAATTTAGTTTTTTTTTTAAGAAATAAACAGTAGGTATATTATTTGGTTTCTATAAAAGCGTAAAGATTGTATTGGTAGCTTTAAATTTGCTATTAGACACGTCAAAAAAATGCATATTTTTTCTTAACTTTCAAGGTCCATATCGTTTTATGTTTTTTTTTTTATACATATTTACAATAATTAGATGGTTTACTATCCATTTAGTAACACTGCGTTAACATGAGTCTACACCCGTATTCCAGCGACGCGATGAAAGCGCGCGCGTCGCGCAACGCGCGGGAAGCGTTCCGCACCGAGCGCGCGCGCACGCGGCTGTTCGACGCGGCCGCCGCGCCCGCGCCCGCGCCCGAGCCGCCCGCGCGCGGCGACCGCACGCAGCCAGACATATTCCAAGGGACGCTGAAGGGATACCAACTCAAGGGGATGAACTGGCTCGCCAACTTGTATGATCAGGTTAGCTGAACAATTATTATTATTTGTTTATTAGAAACAAACGGTCTTCAATTATGTAGAAGGTAATTAAATTAGCTAGAGGCTAATAATAATATAACCTATCGTTTCTTATTTCATAAGCCTAGAATTACAATGTCCCACTCTGTCCCTAGTGTCCCTTGATATGGTCGGTTCGACTTATTACGAGGCTTGAGTGTGCCTTTTGGTTTATTTATACCCGAAATTAAAACCGTTTTATAATAGAAATGTTCACATTAAAATGGCAATACTTCGTCTCAAGCACATTTAGTATCAGTTATGATGACACAATAATATTATTGTTTGAAGATATGTGTATATTTATTATATATCTTTGGTATTTCAAGGTATGGTAAAATGGTGGCGGCCATGAAATTTTTACTCCTCACATCATTTTCGGTATCTTGTGTCCGTCTGGAGCTGACGAATGTTTCCTTTAGAATTATTAAGTTAATTTATTTATACAAAATTTGATAAATAAATGAAATATCTATGTATTTCCGATCAGTCTTACATCGATTGAAACTACTATATAAAAATTATATCATAATAAAGTTGGTTACACCTCGAACGTCATAATGACAATGGTAGGTTTTACTGTGACAGTGACATTTCTTGGTAGATTTGATGGAATTTAATTATGGTTCTGGATTTCGCTGAAGGGAATCTTGTGTCTGGCCAACCGCTTGCCTCTGTATGCACGTGACAAACGTGTCCGCGGAAATATATATTTCGCTGCACACAAAACGTGACCTGCCTGTAGAGGGGTTACTTTTCACCTCTGCAGTTGACTGTAGGTTATCCAAGTCAAGTCATGTCATGACGAAAGTCTTGATCCTAGTTCTAAGCCTCAGACCCAGAAAAAAGATAGAGCATTACAAACAACCTATTGAAGCCGGCTACGACCAAGCCAAATAAGTTAAGCACACGCTCACGCACACAAATACAAATTATAAAATTGCACAAAACTCTTCAGCACGTGTCACAATACTGTCAAGATATTTCTAGTTTCGTGCAATTTTATTTGTTTATGTGTGCATGAGCGTGTACTAAACTTATTTGGCTTGGTTGAAAACTGGCTTCACTAGGTTGTTCGTCATGCTCCGTCTATCTTTTTTTTGTTGGTCTGAGTTCTAAACTGCTAAACTATTCAATATTAGACCTTTTACCTTCTTTTTAGGTACGGTCAACCAATTTGATTCCTAGGCCATCATAGAACCTTGCCGTTGTAAATGATATGTCAATACGGGTTACTAGGATTATTGCGTCGCTTTGCAGCAGTTAAAATGACAGGGTTCTACGGTGGCCTAGGAATCAAATTGGTTGACTGTACATCAGTGTACAACATCATTCTTCTAAACGCCAAGACGTCTTTGGACGGACTCCATAATTTGTAACAATAGTTTCTACTTATAGGGCATCAGCGGCATCCTGGCTGACGAGATGGGTCTCGGGAAGACCGTGCAATGCATAGCGTTCCTTTGCCATGTGGCCGAGCGGCTCGGAGTGTGGGGTCCATTCCTCGTGGTCTCACCCGCGTCGACTTTACACAACTGGCAGCAGGAGCTGCAGAGATTCATACCCGACTTCAAAGTTGTAAGTGGAACGTTCTTGAGTATAAAAAGTGGTCTAGTGCTTCGAGCCTGTGACGTGCAGTCTTATATGGGTTTCAATACGGGCGTGTACCCAATGATGTAATATAATAATAAAAACCAGCCAAGTGCGAGTCGGACTCGCGCACGAAGGGTTCCGTACCATTATCAATAAAAATATTTATTTTATTTTGTTTTTAATATTTGTTGTTATAGCGGCAACATCTGTGAAGATTTCAACTGGAACTATCACGGTATCAGTGAGATACAGCCTGGTGACAGACAGACGGACGGACGGACGGACAGCGGAGTCTTAGTAATAGGGTCCCGTTTTACTCTTTGAGTACGGAATCCTAAAAAAGACACGTTTACGTTTCCATTGACGACGCGAAACTGAGGCAAGTTGGTGCAATTGACTCAATTGTAGTGTGCCGTTTGTGGAGCGCTTATAACCTATTTACCTCTTTTTTATATCATATCATTGCGTGCACCGATGAGTTTCCAAGATATCGAGGTGTAGAATTTGTTTCGATATGTTTAAAGCTTTGCACATATCGAAATAAAATATTTAGACTTAGTGCCTCTAGGGTTAGGACATCTAGCCTTACATAGAGTCTAAGGGAAGGTTAGATGTGTGACTGTCTAAATGATATCAGCGTAGATTTTATTGATTTAAGGAAAATATCTTGAAGAAACAAGAACCTTAAACAATAAAAAACCCGTGTATGACGTGAAGTTCCCGAACACATTTAGGCTATGTCTACAGCTCCCTGAACCTATCAGTTAGGGATAATCTATCCAACTATATATATAAAAAAAACAAAGTCGAGTTAGTTACCCCAATTATAACTCGAGGACGGCTGGACCGATTTTCTTGATTTGAGAATTGTTGGATTTGTCTCCGCTCCGAATAGCAGAATATCTAATAAAAATATTAAAAACGAATTAAATACAAACAATCCGTGCGAAGCCGAGGCGGGCAAGCTAGTTATTAATAAAACAGGAAATTTCAGGTGCCATACTGGGGCAGCCCCAACGAGCGCAAGATCCTACGACAATTCTGGGAGCGCAAAGATCTGCACACGCGTCAGGCCGCGTTCCACGTGGTGGTGACGTCATACCAAATCGTCGTGAGCGACCTCAAGTACCTGAACCGTGTGTCCTGGCAGTACATGATACTGGACGAGGCTCAGGCGATAAAGAGCTCGGCTAGTATGAGGTGGAAGCTGCTGCTTGGGTTCAGCTGTAGAAACCGACTGTTACTGTCAGGTTAGTGATTGTTGGATTCTTCACACACGATTTACCGGTGTACTGAATGTTAAACATTAATAAAATAGAATAAATTTATTTAACAAACAAGAATGATTACATAAATAAAAGTATCCGCAACGCAGGCTTCGTTAAGTATAAGCCAATATGATAGAATCCGCAACAGGATTCGTCAACAATGCGTACTGAACCTAAACTAACCAAAAAGACCGCCCCGGATCGTTGGTGGCCCGAAAGTTCCCATGACAACGATGAATTTAATCTGTAAACGAAAATCTGATTAATAAAATTAAAGTTTATAGACCATTGAGACATAAAATAAAACATGTGATTGAACAAAAAATTAAGCTTTGATATGACCTATCGAGATTTCGCGCGCGCCGACAGTGCGCCGTGGCGCGACAGAGATCTACAGATTGGCTAGAAGCAGGCAAAGCGCGCGCTTCAGGATCTTTCGTTCCTAGATTTGACTTGAATTTCTTGTAAAGCTTGAATACAGTAAAATGTGGGCACAAGTAAATGCTTATATATTTTTATTTATACAATATGGAAACTTCTTAGTATTATAAATAAAAACTATTTGATATCATGAATAAAAACTATTATGACAGCGTTCCACTTTGATCATTGGTTTTCACGATGGCGAGCTCTGAACACAAGAAACGTGAAATTATTTTGCGCAAACATACTGAAAATCCCCATTTAAGTTATAGGGCATTAGCAAAATTTTTAAAATTACCGCAATCTTCCGTATGTTTAGTTTTAAAAAGGTTCCGAGAACGATTGACAGTAGATCGCAAGCCGGGAAGTGCAGGTAAGCAAGGCGCAAAGGATAAAAAAAAGAAGCCCATGTCTTGCGGCTTTTTACAGCGAATCCGAAGTTATCGTCCCGTGATGTCGCAAAAAAGGTCAAAATGTCGCAGTCATATGTACAGAAAACTAATTTTAGAGCTGGATTAAAGTCGTTCAAAGCACAAGCTGCGACGCTAAGCAAAATCTGTCTGCAAAACAGAGATCACGAAAGTTGTACGACAATTACTTGACAAAATTTGGATGTGTTGTATTGGATGATGAAACATACATCAAAGCAGACTTCAAGCAGATACCGGGGCAAGAATTTTATACTTCTAAGAATCGTAACGATGCCCCAGAAGATTGCAAGATAAAAAAGAGATCGAAGTTTCAAAAAAAAAACCTTTTATGGCAAGCTATTTGTAGTTGTGGTAAAAGAAGTCGTTCATTCGTAACAACAGGCACAGTAAACGGTGAAATCTACAAAAAATAATGTTTGCAAAAGCGTCTACGGCCCTTTTTACGCAGTCATAGCTCACAGCCATTATTTTGGCCAGACCTTGCGAGCTGTCACTACTCTAAAGCAGTAGTTGAGTGGTATAAACATAACGACGTCGCAGTGGTACCTAAAGAGTGCAATCCTCCAAATTGTCCTGAACTGAGGCCGATTGAAGAATATTGCGTAATTATGAAAGGGATTCTAAAAAAAGGAGGCGGAGAAGTTAAATCGGCAGCTGAATTGCAAAACAAATGGAAATGGGCTTGCAAAAGATATCCTGACAGTGCTGTGCAAGACTTAATGAGCCGGATTAGACGCAAAGCACGCAGTATGGCATATAGAAAGCAAATTAAATAATTGTATATATTTGTAAAAATGGTTATTAGTCTAGTAAATAAATGCAATAAAAATTTCCTTGAAATATGTTCCATAACATTTTTATTTTTGTTACTTTATGTGCCCATGTTTTACTGTGTTCAAGCTTTATCGTTAAGTGTTTATGTGTGATGATATTATAAACGAAAAGTTGAGTAATTTTATTACGATATTTTAAAGTCTCTAAAGCATCTGTAACTTGCAGGTACTCCAATCCAAAACAGCATGGCGGAGCTGTGGGCGCTACTTCACTTCATCATGCCGACGTTGTTCGACTCGCACGACGAGTTCAACGAATGGTTTTCCAAGGACATCGAGAGCCACGCTGAAAATAAGAGCACTATTGATGAAAGTGAGTTGGCAATAAATTTAAAACTATATCAATCTTCGAGTCTTGGACGTAACAAGGCGCTCTAAGCTTTTCCTCAACGCGGAAGCTCAGTATTCGTCCTCGCTGTGTTTAACTTTCACCCCACTGCTGGACGTATGCCTCCTCCAAAGAGTGCCACAATGACTGGTTCTGCACCACTGCTTCCAGCGGACTTTCCGCGACCTTTGCCAGGTCATGAGACCGCCTAGAGTATTCTCTTAATCCCTTCCCATGTGTCTTACAGTCGGCCTCAAGTTGCTGAACGCTTAAGTACCTTGTCGTTTTCAATCGTTTGACAACTTCATAACAGCCAAACGTGTATCGATCTCGTTTTAATCCGTTGAAACGTATAGCCAATGAAGCGAGGCAGCTAGCAAGCCATAATTTCAATGGCCAATGGAGGGAAAATTTAATTTGGTCGTTAGTCTAAAACGGTCACGGCGCGTATGACACGGTCGGTGTTCGCGAGTGAAAATTTGTGGGTTTAGTGCTGAATTTTAGTGCCAGAAAGAGAACACTTGTGAACGGGTAAGTAATCTATCGTTCTTCAATTAAAAAAAAAACAATGTTCTCGGTACTAAACCTGTGACTAACAAAACATACCTACTCAAGGTCAAAATTTGCCAGCACGTTATTTAGAGCTTTTCTAATAATTTGATATCATTAACAGCTATTAATTTGTTATCTGGTTCAAAACATATGGTTGCTGTGACAATTGCAAGTGATCATTTTGAAAGAAAGTAGATAAGCCTTTTTAGGATTCCGTAGTCGACTAGGAACCCTTATAGTTTCGCTTTGTCTGTCCGTCCGTCCGCGGATAATCTTAGTAACCGTTAGCACTAGAAAGCTGAAATTTGGTACTAATACGAGTATGCGGGCGTCACTGTCGCTCTCGTATTGGCCTGACAAGCCACGTACGCAAGTGCCGCACTTTAATGGACGCTGCTTAAATCATCTTTTATAGATGCTACAGGCCATTGATGACACGTCACCAGCTGTCGCCATTTTGTAATGCACGAGCACGGAAACTGAACTACGTTACGCTCTCGGCTGACGCTTGACGTGTACTGACCCAAGCGCTGTTCGCGCCGGTTCAAGATGGCGGCGGCGGCGGCGGCGCGTGAGTGGTCGGCGGCGGCGGCGCGCCGGCGCGGCGCCCACCTCTAGGCCCGACACGCTCTTGACCGGTTTTTTTATTTATCTCTAAAATAACGTCTAGTGCACCTACAATAAAAAAATCTCTGGTAACACCTAGTCAATGACCTATGTTTACTGTTTATGTATGAATTGAATAAATTTAGTAAAAACATACTTCAGAAATGAACATCTAAATCAAAGTCCATGCAAGCAACTTTAAAAAAAAAAAAAAAAAAAACCATTTATTTCAAGCTATATATAGGCTCATAACATAACACATAATTAAAACATTCATTATATAAGTCAAACAACACGCAACCATAATTAACATTCTCTTATCCTACACCAGTCCTTACATGCCTGTTGCAACAATGCATAATATAGTGACAGGTCTAGTCTGCCTGCTATCATTGCTAGGACGGTTTTGAGTGTAGGTACCATTTTGGTAGAATACTTCAAATGATCTCCTGTAAAAAAAATACTTTATAGTCTGCCATTTTATGTGTTTTGAATGTGTATAACTCCAATATCTTCAAAATAATGCCGTTCATTAACCCAGAAAACTAATCTAACATATTCAAAATTATCAAAATATGTAGTAAATTTTGGTGCCCAGGCCCCGTAGCATGGATGGCGTTATCACGCGATAAGTGATAGGATAAGCGTGTCGTCTCATTCAATCGAACGGTGTCAGCCAGGGACGGCAGCTCTATCCTATCACTTATCGCGTGATAAAGGCCATCCATGCTATCCGTCCTGGTGATAAGGCCGGTTAGATAGCCTTAATACGACTATAGTGTAGTGATGATACATAGTTGCAGTTCAATAATTTAATATAGATTGTGTTTTATCTAAAATCTAGCCTGTAATTAGTTAAAAAAACTGATGAAAATTAAATTTTACCAAATCACGTATCGCCAGAAATATTGTCTGTGAAGCGGCCCTCAGAGGGGTCCACAGACAGGGGCCATGTTTTTTCGCCACAGTTGAAGGGATATGGCAGTTTAACATGACGTTTAATGCGACAAGGTATAAAAATGTTAAGCCTCTTATGAGCCTGACTGTATCATGGGGGTTTAACCCTAGAGTTCTTGGAAAACCGCCGCTGCAAGGCCTTGATTTCCGAGCGGACCTAGAAGTGGGTCAGTGGTATACAATATTACCATAAGGAGTATGGGACAATCCTTTTGATCCATATATAGGTTGCTGGGAGAGGAAGGGTCACAGTAGTTTATTCCTGTTTGTACCTTTTTTGTGTTGTTGCAGAGCACCTGTCTCGGCTACATATGATCCTGAAGCCGTTCATGCTGCGGAGGATCAAGAAAGACGTGGAGAACGAGCTCTCGGACAAGATCGAGATCACGGTGCACTGCCCGCTCACCATCCGGCAGAAACTCTTGTACATAGGTTAGTTTTGCTCTCTTGTTGAGCTCTAATAAACCTAAGCCACGAATAGAATAATCAAGAATGTTCAATTTTCTCGAAACGATTACAAAATTAAAGCAGGAATTAAATAATCACAAGTTATAAGTGTCCAAAGTTTTAGAGTGGGGGTATATTCTGTCCCTTTTCCGCGAAACACACCTTCATATGAAACGATTGTTATTTACTATGACGCTCGAGTGTCGTGACGTCACGGTCCCCGAGCGTTTTCTCTCTAACAAGCAATATTAAAACGGTTGTAGTTTCGTAATTTTTTGAGAAATCTGAATGGGATTTTCGTCACTCTGCATATTTTTTTGCCCTCTTTCTTTTGGAGTAATAATACATTTTGAGTCCACAACCCTATTCAAGTGGCAGTGACAGCCACAGCGATTTGCAAACCGTGGGAGCGAGAGCCTGTAGCGTGGCCTCTCACTCCTAGGCGCACCGCTGTCACTCTGAAGTTGTGGTTGAAAAAAATGCCAAATACGATAAAGATGTTCGTTGCAACTACCAAGCTCAAGAAAGATAGGAGGATGTCACCATTTCTAATAGGACACTTAATATTTCTCACCTGTATTAAGGAATTACTTTAGACGAGCTGGGGTGGTTAGAGTAGCGCCACACCGCCGTTTCACGCAAAATAAGCACAATGGATGTCGACTTGC
Organism: Epinotia brunnichana; assembly: GCA_963854355.1. Taxonomy (NCBI): domain Eukaryota; kingdom Metazoa; phylum Arthropoda; class Insecta; order Lepidoptera; family Tortricidae; genus Epinotia; species Epinotia brunnichana. Next base: position 17,547,916 of record OY977936.1, on the reverse strand, counting down.
TGAAAACGCCCAGTATAACTAACTAAGGAACTACTTTTCAGCACTGAAAAAGAAGATCAAAATCGAGGAGTTGCTGCACTTCACCGTCGGCGCCGAGTCGGGCCACAACGTCGACAAAAACTTCACATCCAACTTGATGAACTTGGTCATGCAGTTCAGGAAGGTGCGTCATCATTTACCTCTACGACCCAACAGTTCACTTCATTGATTTTGATATGTTGTTATGTACTCAATGTTGTTTATGGAGGTTTCGGCAAATATAGACCTTATTACTTTGAGATAAGGTTGCAAGCGGGTTTTACACTGATTGCCGCTTCAAGGGGTTAACATTTCAGATGCATAATATAAGAGTACTCATAGCTCAGCGGTAAGCGGGTGGTATGAGGATCTTAAGGACGGGGGGTGAAGTCCTGTGCCGGACAATCTTTTTCTATTTTATTATTGTTGTATTATAAGCTTAAGTTTCCGCTTTTAAGTTATATTTCCTTTAGTTATTGATGACAACTGGTTTTTACTCACATAATTGTACATCTCCAAGAATTTCCAGTAGCGGCTATTTTATTTATCAATTTTCTATTCACCGCGAGTCAACATTTTTAATAATAACCAAACACGCATCAACAGTGTTACCTATAATGGCGCGCAACTATTTTTTTCGTGAAGTTCGCGCACTGCGCGCGCAGGTGTTAAAGCGAGGCTTAGATGAAATCTCTAAACAGCCAATACAAAATAAAATAAATATTTTCGTATTCAATATAAATTCATGTAAAATGTTATCAAAAGTAAATAGTTTTACTAAATGAAGCGTGTCCATATCATATCCAAGAAGATATAATCAATTAATTCACAAGAAGGATTTAATTTGTTTAGTCGAGTAAGAATCTATTTGCCGAGAATTAAAAAAAACATTTACAACCCGGTCAATTTAAGAATGCGCCGTGTCATACACCTTGCTGCAAGGTGCCAAAGTGTCTTAATCGGGATATAACATATAACCATAAAACACGAGTGCCGTAATGTTATAAAACACGCGTGTTTAATACCCAGGACTATGAGCCTAAAAGCGGCACAATAAGAGGCACGTTACGAGCAAATGTGTTGAAAAAAATAAAATCACTTGAGCTTGTACTGGCTAATAATGCAGACATCCTCCACTGGTTCTATGATGTAGAAATGTAAATGTAAATACCGGAATAGTCGCGAACTATCGAAATTGCTGTTAGAATTTGGACATCCAACTAGTGGCTGTGATTTTATTGTTTAATTGTTTTTTTTGTGCGCCGTTCATACTACAAGAAGGGGTAAGTGTTAGTGTTAAGGAAAGTTAAATTAAAAGCCTATTTAACACATAGGTACCTACTTACATCTAGTCCTATAGCAAATACTGACACGAAAACATTTTCTTTGTAGACTAACGACACGCCCTTTTTGTACATGGCCGCATCCACGAGGCTGAGCTAATTGGAATACTACATTAGTTAGGCAGAATATTCAGTCGAACATCTCAAAATTCTCCTGGCGCCCACCTAGGTTTAGTAATTAGATATTTATAAATAAACACCTTGAACTGTGAACGAAGTGCGGTCATTTTAACACCCAGGACAACCCATAACAATGTAGATTTCATTGGAGTGTATTTAAGGAATGATTGTTTGCACTGTTTTCTGCCGTGCTTGGCAATAGGATTCAATAACCCTCATGTCCCAGGTATGCAACCACCCTGAGCTCTTCGAGCGGCGTGACGTCCGCTCTCCTTTCGCAATGCAAGTCGACGACTACCACCTACCAAAGCTAATGGCCGAGGAAGCTATCCTACTGCGGAGCATACCTTCAAAAAGACACTTGCTTTACAACAAACTGAATCTACTCACTCCTGAGTGTATACACAGAAGTTTGAGCGAGGAAGAGAGTGGAATGTTCAACTTTATGAGGTTTATTGACCTATCTCCAATGGAGTTGTACAAAGTGACGCTGTGTGGGTGGCTTTATGCGTAAGTGTTAAAGGATTTCAGAATATTCTTAAAAAATGGCTAGTATTTCTAGAAATTTAAAGTAAACTTCATTTTCAGCATGCAACATATAGAGGAATGTCTAGAAAAATACGAAAGACTCCGGCATAGACACTGCTGGTGGCAACGGCAGACGAGTTCAGAAGTAAAAGACGAGGTTGAAGAGACAGACATAGAACCGTGTTATTATGACAATGTGAGCAGTAAAGACAGACTGCTTGTATGTCCCGACGGCGATGTGCTGAGGCAGAGGAAGACAGATAGTTTAATGTGGAGAGATCTTCTGTTTACTGATCCTTTATGGATTCAAGGTGAATCTATTAAATTTCAAATTAGTCTGTTGCGTTCTGATAATTAATGATTTTGTGTAGTAAACGTTGTATTATTTGCAAATGTGTATGTAAGTGTCTTGGTAAACATTTGCGTGATTCTGTAAAGTGCTTATTTTGTAGGAGGTCCATTCTACACTCACACGGAACACAGCATTCACAACATGGCGGAGACGATAGAACATAGAAACATGAGAAGTAGGAACTTAAAAAGTCGAGATGATCAGGTAAATTGAAAGGAATATCTCAGATTAAGTTATTCATCTGTTGTAGTGTTTAGGTCTAAGCATACTGTTTGTATTTTGTCTCAGTCGGAGATGCTAAGCGAGATAAAGACGGAAGAGGGTGGAGTGATCTCAGTGCCAACCGCGGAAGTTGCGGAAATTCCGCATGTGGAGAGAGTGCCTGTAGTGTATCAGGATGTGCCAACAAGCCTACCGGCTTTCCTGTGTACTGCTCAACCTAAGGTAAACAAAATCAGCGTATTTTTATAGTTCAATTGGCAGGAGACCTGTTTATGTAGTGACCTTTTTTAACGCCATTGTAATTCTATTGCTATAGGCAATATTATCATCAGATATTATTTTTGTTTTTAATATTACAGTAATGAAAAAGCGCAGTTTATTAAATAATGTATCTTTTGATACTGTCATTCATTATAATTATCCTCTTCTTGTGGTCCAATCATCGTGACGCCGTATTTTTTTGTAATCTTTTGGGAGTTATTTCTGATCGTGTTCCCACATCTTCACAGTCTGAAGAGATATCATTTATCCAAACGCAAAAATCCGTGCATTTTGATCACATTCGAGATTCTGTTATAATATCTCTATCTTACCTTTTACGTACGTCAGAAATAATCTCTTGTAATGGAATTCTTTTATAAATCATGTACGATCTTTCGGCTTACGTTGCTATTAGAGAGCTACAAGTAGCCGCGTTTAGTGGCGGCCCCTATCTAGTGGCTTAGCGTGCGGCAGAAAGCTCGCGTTTAGTGGCGGCCCCTAGTGGCTTAACGTGCGGCAGAAAGCTCGCGTTTAGTTGCGGCTACTATACTAGTGGCTTAGCGTGCGGCAGAAAGCTCGCGTTTAGTGAAGGCCCTTAGTGGCTCAGCGTGCGGCAGAAAGCTCGCGTTTAGTGGCGGCCCCTAGTGGCTTAACGTGCGGCAGAAAGCTCGCGTTTAGTTGCGGCTACTATACTAGTGGCTTAGCGTGCGGCAGAAAGCTCGCGTTTAGTTGCGGCTACTAGTGGCTTAGCGTGCGGCAGAAAGCTCGCGTTTAGTTGCGGCTACTAGTGGCTTAGCGTGCGGCAGAAAGCTCGCGTTTAGTTGCGGCTACTAGTGGCTTAGCGTGCGGCAGAAAGCTCGCGTTTAGTTGCGGCTACTAGTGGCTTAGCGTGCGGCAGAAAGCTCGCGTTTAGTTGCGGCTACTAGTGGCTGTAATGTGCGGGCGCTCTTACTACGCATGGTTAGTAAACGCACTGTTCGCTTGCAGGTATGCGTGTGTCCGCTGACGCCGTTCGCGTCATCGCGGCAGTTCGCGTTCCACCTGACGCGGCACGGGCACGCGGAGAGCGGCGCGGGCTCGGCCGCGCTCGCGCGCCTCGTGGCCGCCGCGCGACCGCCGCCCGGCTGGGCGCCTCTGCAAGTGCCAGGTACCACACTATAGTATCCGTTCCACCTGACGCGGCACGGGCACGCGGAGAGCGGCGCGGGCTCGGCCGCGCTCGCGCGCCTCGTGGCCGCCGCGCGACCGCCGCCCGGCTGGGCGCCTCTGCAAGTGCCAGGTACCACACTATAGTATCCGTTCCACCTGACGCGGCACGGGCACGCGGAGAGCGGCGCGGGCTCGGCCGCGCTCGCGCGCCTCGTGGCCGCCGCGCGACCGCCGCCCGGCTGGGCGCCTCTGCAAGTGCCAGGTACCACACTATAGTATCCGTTCCACCTGACGCGGCACGGGCACGCGGAGAGCGGCGCGGGCTCGGCCGCGCTCGCGCGCCTCGTGGCCGCCGCGCGACCGCCGCCCGGCTGGGCGCCTCTGCAAGTGCCAGGTACCACACTATAGTATCCGTTCCACCTGACGCGGCACGGGCACGCGGAGAGCGGCGCGGGCTCGGCCGCGCTCGCGCGCCTCGTGGCCGCCGCGCGACCGCCGCCCGGCTGGGCGCCTCTGCAAGTGCCAGGTACCACACTATAGTATCCGTTCCACCTGACGCGGCACGGGCACGCGGAGAGCGGCGCGGGCTCGGCCGCGCTCGCGCGCCTCGTGGCCGCCGCGCGACCGCCGCCCGGCTGGGCGCCTCTGCAAGTGCCAGGTACCACACTATAGTATCCGTTCCACCTGACGCGGCACGGGCACGCGGAGAGCGGCGCGGGCTCGGCCGCGCTCGCGCGCCTCGTGGCCGCCGCGCGACCGCCGCCCGGCTGGGCGCCTCTGCAAGTGCCAGGTACCACACTATAGTATCCGTTCCACCTGACGCGGCACGGGCACGCGGAGAGCGGCGCGGGCTCGGCCGCGCTCGCGCGCCTCGTGGCCGCCGCGCGACCGCCGCCCGGCTGGGCGCCTCTGCAAGTGCCAGGTACCACACTATAGTATCCGTTCCACCTGACGCGGCACGGGCACGCGGAGAGCGGCGCGGGCTCGGCCGCGCTCGCGCGCCTCGTGGCCGCCGCGCGACCGCCGCCCGGCTGGGCGCCTCTGCAAGTGCCAGGTACCACACTATAGTATCCGTTCCACCTGACGCGGCACGGGCACGCGGAGAGCGGCGCGGGCTCGGCCGCGCTCGCGCGCCTCGTGGCCGCCGCGCGACCGCCGCCCGGCTGGGCGCCTCTGCAAGTGCCAGGTACCACACTATAGTATCCGTTCCACCTGACGCGGCACGGGCACGCGGAGAGCGGCGCGGGCTCGGCCGCGCTCGCGCGCCTCGTGGCCGCCGCGCGACCGCCGCCCGGCTGGGCGCCTCTGCAAGTGCCAGGTACCACACTATAGTATCCGTTCCACCTGACGCGGAGAGCGGCGCGGGCTCGGCCGCGCTCGCGCGCCTCGTGGCCGCCGCGCGACCGCCGCCCGGCTGGGCGCCTCTGCAAGTGCCAGGTACCACACTATAGTATCCGTTCCACCTGACGCGGCACGGGCACGCGGAGAGCGGCGCGGGCTCGGCCGCGCTCGCGCGCCTCGTGGCCGCCGCGCGACCGCCGCCCGGCTGGGCGCCTCTGCAAGTGCCAGGTACCACACTATAGTATCCGTTCCACCTGACGCGGCACGGGCACGCGGAGAGCGGCGCGGGCTCGGCCGCGCTCGCGCGCCTCGTGGCCGCCGCGCGACCGCCGCCCGGCTGGGCGCCTCTGCAAGTGCCAGGTACCACACTATAGTATCCGTTCCACCTGACGCGGCACGGGCACGCGGAGAGCGGCGCGGGCTCGGCCGCGCTCGCGCGCCTCGTGGCCGCCGCGCGACCGCCGCCCGGCTGGGCGCCTCTGCAAGTGCCAGGTACCACACTATAGTATCCGTTCCACCTGACGCGGCACGGGCACGCGGAGAGCGGCGCGGGCTCGGCCGCGCTCGCGCGCCTCGTGGCCGCCGCGCGACCGCCGCCCGGCTGGGCGCCTCTGCAAGTGCCAGGTACCACACTATAGTATCCGTTCCACCTGACGCGGCACGGGCACGCGGAGAGCGGCGCGGGCTCGGCCGCGCTCGCGCGCCTCGTGGCCGCCGCGCGACCGCCGCCCGGCTGGGCGCCTCTGCAAGTGCCAGGTACCACACTATAGTATCCGTTCCACCTGACGCGGCACGGGCACGCGGAGAGCGGCGCGGGCTCGGCCGCGCTCGCGCGCCTCGTGGCCGCCGCGCGACCGCCGCCCGGCTGGGCGCCTCTGCAAGTGCCAGGTACCACACTATAGTATCCGTTCCACCTGACGCGGCACGGGCACGCGGAGAGCGGCGCGGGCTCGGCCGCGCTCGCGCGCCTCGTGGCCGCCGCGCGACCGCCGCCCGGCTGGGCGCCTCTGCAAGTGCCAGGTACCACACTATAGTATCCTTTCCACCTGACGCGGCACGGGCACGCGGAGAGCGGCGCGGGCTCGGCCGCGCTCGCGCGCCTCGTGGCCGCCGCGCGACCGCCGCCCGGCTGGGCGCCTCTGCAAGTGCCAGGTACCACACTATAGTATCCGTTCCACCTGACGCGGCACGGGCACGCGGAGAGCGGCGCGGGCTCGGCCGCGCTCGCGCGCCTCGTGGCCGCCGCGCGACCGCCGCCCGGCTGGGCGCCTCTGCAAGTGCCAGGTACCACACTATAGTATCCGTTCCACCTGACGCGGCACGGGCACGCGGAGAGCGGCGCGGGCTCGGCCGCGCTCGCGCGCCTCGTGGCCGCCGCGCGACCGCCGCCCGGCTGGGCGCCTCTGCAAGTGCCAGGTACCACACTATAGTATCCGTTCCACCTGACGCGGCACGGGCACGCGGAGAGCGGCGCGGGCTCGGCCGCGCTCGCGCGCCTCGTGGCCGCCGCGCGACCGCCGCCCGGCTGGGCGCCTCTGCAAGTGCCAGGTACCACACTATAGTATCCGTTCCACCTGACGCGGCACGGGCACGCGGAGAGCGGCGCGGGCTCGGCCGCGCTCGCGCGCCTCGTGGCCGCCGCGCGACGGCCGCCCGGCTGGGCGCCTCTGCAAGTGCCAGGTACCACACTATAGTATCCGTTCCACCTGACGCGGCACGGGCACGCGGAGAGCGGCGCGGGCTCGGCCGCGCTCGCGCGCCTCGTGGCCGCCGCGCGACCGCCGCCCGGCTGGGCGCCTCTGCAAGTGCCAGGTACCACACTATAGTATCCGTTCCACCTGACGCGGCACGGGCACGCGGAGAGCGGCGCGGGCTCGGCCGCGCTCGCGCGCCTCGTGGCCGCCGCGCGACCGCCGCCCGGCTGGGCGCCTCTGCAAGTGCCAGGTACCACACTATAGTATCCGTTCCACCTGACGCGGCACGGGCACGCGGAGAGCGGCGCGGGCTCGGCCGCGCTCGCGCGCCTCGTGGCCGCCGCGCGACCGCCGCCCGGCTGGGCGCCTCTGCAAGTGCCAGGTACCACACTATAGTATCCGTTCCACCTGACGCGGCACGGGCACGCGGAGAGCGGCGCGGGCTCGGCCGCGCTCGCGCGCCTCGTGGCCGCCGCGCGACCGCCGCCCGGCTGGGCGCCTCTGCAAGTGCCAGGTACCACACTATAGTATCCGTTCCACCTGACGCGGCACGGGCACGCGGAGAGCGGCGCGGGCTCGGCCGCGCTCGCGCGCCTCGTGGCCGCCGCGCGACCGCCGCCCGGCTGGGCGCCTCTGCAAGTGCCAGGTACCACACTATAGTATCCGTTCCACCTGACGCGGCACGGGCACGCGGAGAGCGGCGCGGGCTCGGCCGCGCTCGCGCGCCTCGTGGCCGCCGCGCGACCGCCGCCCGGCTGGGCGCCTCTGCAAGTGCCAGGTACCACACTATAGTATCCGTTCCACCTGACGCGGCACGGGCACGCGGAGAGCGGCGCGGGCTCGGCCGCGCTCGCGCGCCTCGTGGCCGCCGCGCGACCGCCGCCCGGCTGGGCGCCTCTGCAAGTGCCAGGTACCACACTATAGTATCCGTTCCACCTGACGCGGAGAGCGGCGCGGGCTCGGCCGCGCTCGCGCGCCTCGTGGCCGCCGCGCGACCGCCGCCCGGCTGGGCGCCTCTGCAAGTGCCAGGTACCACACTATAGTATCCGTTCCACCTGACGCGGCACGGGCACGCGGAGAGCGGCGCGGGCTCGGCCGCGCTCGCGCGCCTCGTGGCCGCCGCGCGACCGCCGCCCGGCTGGGCGCCTCTGCAAGTGCCAGGTATTATATCTTCAGGTGTCCCGTTGTGGGTGGTAATTAATTAATAACACTGCACTTTAGGAAACACACTTATTTATTTATTATTAATTTAAATGCACGACTGAGTTGTAGTACAAACTAAAGACCGGGAGTCAGAAAGTGATCAGCCAGATGAATGAGTGAATGTATGAATATATAACACTCTCCCCCGCACACAGAATAATGATTACAAACTATATTGTCTAGTCAGTAATTAACATAAAATACTAGCTATATATATTTTTTTTTTAACCTAATATCTTTTCTAAACAAAACTTGCAGTTTGCTACCACTGTTATGAACTAAATTAACATTCTACTTCCCTAGTTTTTAACCAACTAACATATGTATGTATCACAAAGTAAATTAGCAGATATTTTTTTTTATTTGTCACATTGACTACAAGTTAAGATTTGGTTGACATGTCTCTTCCACCGCAAACCCTCAACATCAATATAGTAGGTAGTTCCATGAATGGATTCTTCAATAATGGTGCCCTTGACCCATGGGTTTTGACCCTTCCTATAATCTCGGGTCATGACCTTTTGGCCCACTTGGAAGTTTACGTTTCTAGCACCATGACAAGCATCCACTACCTTGTTCTGTTTTAAAAGTAAATCCTGGAATATAGGAGTTGGTCTCAAAAGTGATAAGCGACTCCTAATTTCTCTCTGCAGCATAAGCCTGGCTGGTGATACACCAGTAGCCTTATGCGGTGTGCTACGATAATCGGACAAAAATATGCCTATAGCATAATTGAGTGTTTTACCACTTCCCACTATCTTGGTAATGTTTGACTTGAAAGTCTCTACAAACCTCTCCGCCGCACCATTAGTGGCTGGATGATAGGGAGGTGTAAAGGTATGATTTATGCCACGGTTCTTGCAGAAAGTTCCAAAATCGTGGCTGGTAAATGAGGCCCCATTATCTGTTACAAGATGAATGGGAAATCCATATCTCCAAAATATATCATCTAGTTTTTGCATAGTTAAGGTACTTCCAATGTTTGTCATTTGAAATACCTCTGGCCACTTACTATAGCTATCCACCACCACCAAGAACATCTTTCCAAACAATGGCCCTAGATAATCAGCGTGAATACGATACCATGGAGAGGGTGGTATTGGCCATGGCTTTAAATTTGTTTTTGGTGGTGCATTTCTGTAAGCTAAACAATTGACACAATTTTTTGTAATATTAGTAATCTCTTCATTTACCTTGGGCCACCAAAAATATGATTTGGCCATGTCAATCATTCTGCTTGTGCCAAAATGGCTCTTATGAAGCTCATTTAAAACTTCATTTTGAATAGATTGAGGTATTATAATTCTATGTCCCCAAAACAAACAATTTCTGTCTATGCTTATTTCATTTCTTCTCATGAAGAAAGGCTTCAAGTCTGTTTCAATTAATTTCACATCAGGCCAACCATCACGACTATATCTAATTATTTTAGTCAATAATTTATCCTTTTTTGTTTCTTCCTGTATCATTTCCCAATTAACAATTTCAAGGTCGGAATTGTCAATGTAATTAACACAAACTTTAAACTTTTCTTCTAAATTTTCACATTTTTTGTCATCAAATGGCATCCTAGACAAATAATCTGCTGGATTTTTATATGTTGGTATATGTCTGATTTTATAAGAGAATGCAGACAGAAATATAGCATAGTGTTGTAAGCGTTTGGCTGCCATCCTTGGAATACCTTTGTTTGGTCCGAGAATTCTGACAAGCGCCGCATTGTCAGTTTCTAGCTCAAATTGCCGGCCATATAGAAAGTTATAAAACTTTGTTATTCCAAAGACAACAGCCATCGCCTCTTTATCCAGAGTACTATATCTCTTTTCTCTATCGTTTAGCTTTTTACTAGCGAATGCAACTGGTTTAATTACATTGTCAGTTCCACGATTTGATATGATTGCACTGATACCTTCTGATGCTGCATCACAGGATAAAATTATTGGTAATGATTGGTCATAATGACTTACACCTTGTGCTGTTGATAACTTTTTTTTTATCAAGTTAAAGGAATGTTGGCACTTGTCTGTCCATTTAAATTTTTCTTTTTTTACACAGTCATATAGTGGAGCTATATCAGTTGCCATATCTTTCAAGAATCTCGAGTAGTAATTAATTTTACCAAGAAAAGATCTTAGCATGGTCATATTCTCTGGTGGCGATAGCTCCAATATTGGCTGTATGTTTTCTTTCACAATATTTATACCATCTTTATTTATATTATATCCGAAAACCTCAATACTTTTTCTGAAAAATTTACATTTTTCAGGTTTAATTCTCAATCCTGATTCTTTTAAAACCGTTAGCACAGACTCCAAAGTCTTATTCATGTCACTTAAATTCTGACCACACATATAAATGTTATCTATAAAAACAACAGTGTTAGGTATGTGCCTTAATTTCTTACTCATTAATCTCTGGAACGCACCAGGCCCTGTATTCACCCCGTAGGGTAAATACAAGTATTTGTATATGCCAAACTCCGTATTAATGACTGTTAACATCTGTGAACTAGAATCCAGCGGTGCTTGCAAATATGCTTCTTTTAGATCTAGCTCACAATAGTATTCGCCTCCTTTCAGGGTTTGAAATATGCTCTCAATATGCGGAAGTGGGTAGTGGTCTGTTTCTAGGTAAGGATTAAGTGTGACTTTGTAATCCCCACATAATCTCACTGATCCATCCGGCTTCATAATGGGAACCACTGGTGTGCCCCACTCACTGTATTTAACTGCCTCAATTCTTTTGTTATCTAACAGCCTTTTAATTTCATTTTTAACTTTATCTTTCAAGGCAAATGGGATTTGTCTAACAGGCAAAAATTTTGGCTTGGCATCCTCTTTTAATTTTAATGTGATGCATTCCCCTTTGAAATCTCCCCACCCTGGTGCGAATACTTCTGTGAACTTATTTTTTATCACCTCCACTGGATTACAAGTTTCATTTACCTTTTGATCACAAATGGTTCCATTTAATTCCAAAGGCCACTGATCAAAAATACTGAGCCAGCTTCTACCTAAAATTCTAGGTTTATCATTACTAACAATATAGACATCAGCTTGTTTTTCAATATTATTCCAATGAATATTCATGTTTTTAATCATACCAATTGGTTGTGATAAACTTTGGTCGAAGTTTTTGAAACTTATATTGGTTTTATGCATAGTTTTATCAGGAAATAATTTATTCTTGTCATCAATGGTCAAAGTACTGACTTCTGAGCCTGTATCTAACTCAAAATTGACAGGTTGCCCTTCAACTAACAACCTTATATATTGTGGTGGCACTTTTCTATCTACAGAAGCATTATAAAAATACATACAGTACTCTGCCTTGTTGTCCGTGTCAAATAAGTTTTGAATGTCCTCTTCAATGTTTTCCTCACCAACTACATCCACTGTTTTTGTTTGCCGCACACGACACACGCGAAAGATGTGGCCTTGCTTGCCACATTCAGAACAAAACTTATTTTTCAACGAGCACTCAGACCGTAGGTGGTTGTCCTTTCCACAAACAAAACACAGAACACTATTTTTCTTCATCTCCGGTTTTGTCTGCTTTTTCCACTGCTGCCTTTGTGGTTTCGCTTGAGATGTAGATGGAGTACTTCTCTGACTCGCATAGAACATTTCCTTTTCTTCATGCGATGAGTTCATATTTACATGTTCCAAGTTTGACTGTTTTATGGCTGCTTCCACTGTTCTGGCCATAATTATTAGTTTTTCCAAGGATGCTTCTCCATTTTTCAGCAATTCAAATTTAATTAGAGGTTTCTGTACACCATCAATAAATTTTTCTTTCACCTGATCTTCCATATCTTTGAAGTCGCATCGTTTCGCGAGTTTTTTTAGTTCTATAATGTAATCTTCAATACATTCATTCTCTAATTGGTTCCTAGAACGAAACGCCGTCCTATCTAATACTGTGGAGGTTGACTTTGCGTATCTTTTCTCCAATACGGCAAGTAAGTCGTTGTAATTTTTCTTAATTGGTTTATCAGGCGCACATAAATGATTTAGGGTTTCTAAAACCTTCGGCGTTAAACTAGTAATCAACAATGGCGTCCGTTTAGTTTGTGGAATGTCATTTAACGTTATAATGCATTCCAATTGTTGCTCAAATAAGTCGAAGTTATTTCCGTTAAATGGTTCAATTCGTCCATAATTTGTATTCATATTTATTTGTACTGGAGTACCGAAGCGATCGTTTTCACTATCGCTTTGTTGGAAGTTTAATCTTTTCCACAAATCTCCGCTCTTGGTCAATTCTCTGAGGGTCTTCCGTAAAACTTCTATGTTTTGATCATCAATGTCCGGTAATTCCAGTTCTTGGAAAATGCCAATTAATTCTTCCTTCTTCAAATTTTGAATCCAACTAGTTTTATTTTCTTTAATTTCTTCTTTAAAATGTATTAACGTCGTCATTTGTAACAAACATTCGAACGGTTATTTCTAAACAGCTCTGACAACTTGACAAGTCTGACTGACAGCTTCAATTTCACAGACAAAGCCAGAGCCACTGATGCGCATGAACGAACGATGTCAAATTGAATGAGTTGTGATAGTGTTGTGACGGTTCCTTCCTTTCATTCACCGTTCAGTTTCAGATCGTCTGACAGGTAAGTAAACGGTATGGTACTTCTAAATCCAAAATGGCCGTGTTAATTTTTCCCAATGCTCCACTTTCCGAGTCGAATATTTTAGTAATCCATTGTCCTTCGTCGCCAATTATTATATCTTCAGGTGTCCCGTTGTGGGTGGTAATTAATTAATAACACTGCACTTTAGGAAACACACTTATTTATTTATTATTAATTTAAATGCACGACTGAGTTGTAGTACAAACTAAAGACCGGGAGTCAGAAAGTGATCAGCCAGATGAATGAGTGAATGTATGAATATATAACACCAGGTACCACACTATAGTATCCCTTCCACCTGACGCGGCACGGGCACGCGGAGAGCGGCGCGGGCTCGGCCGCGCTCGCGCGCCTCGTGGCCGCCGCGCGACCGCCGCCCGGCTGGGCGCCTCTGCAAGTGCCAGGTACTACACTATAGTATCCGTTCCACCTGACGCGGCACGGGCACGCGGAGAGCGGCGCGGGCTCGGCCGCGCTCGCGCGCCTCGTGGCCGCCGCGCGACCGCCGCCCGGCTGGGCGCCTCTGCAAGTGCCAGGTACCACACTATAGTATCCGTTCCACCTGACGCGGCACGGGCACGCGGAGAGCGGCGCGGGCTCGGCCGCGCTCGCGCGCCTCGTGGCCGCCGCGCGACCGCCGCCCGGCTGGGCGCCTCTGCAAGTGCCAGGTACCACACTATAGTATCCGTTCCACCTGACGCGGCACGGGCACGCGGAGAGCGGCGCGGGCTCGGCCGCGCTCGCGCGCCTCGTGGCCGCCGCGCGACCGCCGCCCGGCTGGGCGCCTCTGCAAGTGCCAGGTACCACACTATAGTATCCGTTCCACCTGACGCGGCACGGGCACGCGGAGAGCGGCGCGGGCTCGGCCGCGCTCGCGCGCCTCGTGGCCGCCGCGCGACCGCCGCCCGGCTGGGCGCCTGTGCAAGTGCCAGGTACCACACTATAGTATCCGTTCCACCTGACGCGGCACGGGCACGCGGATCACACGAGTGTTTTAAGGCCTAATTCCAAAGTCTAATCCATTATCATTATTATATTTTAATCTCATCTCAATCTTTTATAACATGACATAAACAATTAATTAAATTTTAAATTTTAATATTATTATGATATACTTCTATTTTTCAATACTGTGTTCTTTTATAAATAAAACTAAATTATGTTGTTAGCATGTTAGTACGTAAGGTATCATGTACCTACTGTATAACCTATCTTAAGATCTACTGTATGGACAATGAACATGATCGCAATAAATGAATATGAATATAATTATGTACAGTTGCATACACTACTTTATCTAAACACATATCATAAGTACTCTAAGATAGGTTCAGAAGCCGTAGGAAAACGACCTGCATTGCTACGAGTGCTACCTGTAAGTTATTAAAAAAAAAAGTGAAAAAAATTTGAAAAAAAGTGTTTTTTTTTTTAATTAAAAAAAAAGTAAAAAAAGTTATAAAAAGTAAAAAAAAGTGTAAAAAATAAAAAACAGCAAAAAAAATTAAAAAAAAAAGTGAAAAAAAGTAAAAAAAAGGTAAAAAAGGAATAAAAGTGACAAAAATTGAAAAAAAAGTAAAAAAAAGTTAGAAAAAGTAAAAAAAGTAAACAGTAAACAAACAAAAAAAAAAATTAAAAAAAAAGTTAAAAAAGAGGTAAAAAAGGAATAAAAGTGACAAAAATTGAAAAAAAAGTTAAAAAAAGTTAGAAAAAGTAAAAAAAAAGTAAAAAACAGCAAAAAAATTAAAAAAAGTAAAAAAAAAAAAAGGTAAGAAAGGAATAAAGGTGACAAAGTAAAAAAAAAGTGCAAACAATTAAATAAAATAAAAAAAAAGTGCAAAAAAGGTAAAAAAAGTTAAAAAGCGGAAAAAAAAGTTCCAAAAGTAAAAAAAAGTTCCAAAAGTAAAAAAAAAAGTGAAAAAGGTAAAAAAAAAGTTTAAAAAGTTAAAAAAAAGTTAAAAAGTAAAAAAGAAAAAAATACCTACTACCACAGACAAGAAAGTTATCATAGTAAAATTGGTTGTAATAATGCTGGTCATTACCGACGGTTTCTGAACGCATTTTAGAGCACTAATGATATGTGCGTAGATAAAGTAACAATGAAACCTTTTTGTGTGTAATAATAGCATGCTTCTAATATTTTACGACCTGACCGGCCAGATAGTTTTGCGGATATTATAGTAGCTCTAGTATATATTTTTTTTCAATTTGACGTCCTCACTCAAGCTTGCATTTTGTATTGACTTTTCTCTTTTACATTTTTATGAATCTGAATTTATCTGCATCTTTTATTTATTTTGAATGTATTTCCTAAATTATGATTTATATTTATTATTTGACATGTTTGTTTATTTACCAGCTCTATATCTATTTCTACGCCTGTGTGGGCAGAATATGTTGTACGAGTACATGTCCTTTAACACCAAAATTGTAATTACCATACATATTCTATGAAATAAATAATGTTGACTTTGACTTTATCGATACATATACGTTATCGTGCGTTTGCGTTTAGTTTCAATTTCTATGGCAACGCGAACAGCGCCTCTGGTGCTCATACTAGCCCTACAGGACACAAGTCACAGATGACACGTTTACGTGAAGACAGCTCAGAATCTTGGATCTGGTTAGAGTGTTTTTCTCATTCTAACGGTTCGGCTCTATGTCTTCGAGCGGCAGCGGCGCTCCCAGCCTTTGGCTGTCTATAATGTCCATCTAAATTGTACTCAAAACTAATATGATTGATACACTGTTATTAAAATCATAATGTCGAACTTTTACAGTTTTTTTATGACGGTTAACGTTGACTATAAGTAGGAAATTGTAGCAATAGCGCTGACTTTCAGAGGGGTAATCACGTAACGTTCCGAACGCGCGTCGGTACAAATTTTTCCATATAAAAAGTTACATTTAGACCTACCCGACGTTCGTACAATGCGTTACGTGATTGACCTGCAGAATAAGACTGGACAGTGTCTAATATTATGCATATTGCCAACAGATAAAAACCAACTAGTGAGCGACGCTGGCAAACTCACAGTACTGGATTCACTGTTAAAACGACTCAAGGCGAGAGGTCACCGTGTGCTCATTTACAGCCAGATGACCAAGATGATAGATCTGTTAGAGGTATGCGTAGGCGCATTTATTTTAGCTTGATCCGATTTTCGAATTTTACTTCATGCGAATGAAATAGGCCTTCTGAAGGATCGTCCAAATTACCGATCCCTTGCCTCCCACATGTAGCAGACTTTCCACTTTCTGACTTCATATGGTTTAATATAATTGCATGGTGTCTATTTTATAACAACGTAAATAAATATAAGGATTTTTGTTCTAACAGGAATACATGTGGCACAGAAAACACAAATACATGCGGTTAGACGGTTCCAGTAAGATATCGGCGCGGCGCGACATGGTGGCTGACTTCCAGGTATGTCATAATAGTACACTGTGATGCATGTGAGCTATGTTGTAAAACACGCGTGAGAATTATGAGTATTTATGAGTCTAAAAGCGACACAATAAGATCCACCAAGAGAAAAGCGATTAGAAAGTAGCGGTTAAATTAGAACGCCTCAAATTATACAAAATACATGAAGCGATTCCCAACATTAATTTTGAACTTAATTTTCAGGCGCGAACCGATATCTTTGTGTTTCTCCTATCTACGCGAGCAGGCGGTCTGGGGATCAACCTCACCGCTGCTGATACTGTGAGTATGGACGCTACTTTAACCCATTTTTTGCTATATTTATAGTGTCTTACAGTGGTATTCCACTTGTCCAATATTTTTTTCAAATTTTTCTAGTTCCTCATGTATTTGATCAAATCATCTATTTTTTTTAATCAAATGCACATTGAACAAAGATCTTCTACAGGTGGAATACCACCCTTAGACAGGGACTTATATCGGTATTGACACAAAATATAATATCCTCCTCAACTCTATAATTTTTATCGGTATTATAAAATTTTGTTAGGTAATGATAATGTGACGCTAAAATCTTAGATGAGTCTGTTAGAATACAAATATATATGAAATAATAAGCGAAAAGAATACCGGTATACGGTCCCTGGTCTTTGAATGTGGCGTCCTTGGGCTTGATGTACCTATCTTATAAGCAAGTAACGCCTTTGCGGGTTTTTGCACGATTTTCTTTCAATTGTTTCCTAGACGCATTAGTATCCACTGATGCGTGTAATTCGAATAGCCTACTAAGGAATAACATAAGTGCTTGTATCCCTGACAGGTGATATTCTACGACTCGGATTGGAACCCGACCGTAGACCAGCAAGCCATGGACCGCGCGCACCGACTCGGCCAGACCAAGCAGGTCACGGTCTACCGGCTCATCTGCAAGGGCACCATCGAGGAGCGGATCATGCAGCGGGCAAGGGAGAAGAGCGAGGTTACCCATTATATTGATTTACCTACATTACACACATTACATCAGAGACCGGGAAAACACGGATTCCCGGCCAAGTAGGATAGAGATACGAGGCCGAGAATCCGTTTTCACGCCGAAGCATGTATAGTGCTTTTCTCAAACATGCAATGAAATTAATAAATAAAAATCCTCAAATCAAACTAGTTTTCATTGCTAAGGCACTGGTCCCACCGCGAACGAGTAAGCTATGAGATATCGGCTATTTTCTAGCTCAAGAAACAAACAAAAGATAATCGCTTTCGTGTAAATAAAAGAGAGAGTTATATATTTATAGTTTATAGCTGGCTGTTCACACCGTCGCGCCGGCGATGAACTATAAATTTATTTACACTTGAGCTATTATCTTTTGTTCGTTTCTTGGGCGAGTAATCGCCCATAGCTTATAGTCTGTAGCCGGCGGTGGGACCAGTGCCTGAATGCCGTGATGCTGTGCCACAAATAGTGGAATGAAAATTAAAAAGTTACTTTGCAGGCCTAGGCCTGAAAAGTTGTATGAAATCCCATTTCAGGTTGCCTCGAGATGCTGCGCCCGAAAAAGGATACTTCCGAGTCTATTATAAGGAACGTAAAGATAATATTTCATTGCATGTTTGAGATTTTTTTTTCACAGATTTAGCTCCGAAACGTCCACGGTGCAGATACATATCTTATCCTCTAGCTGCCATACAAGAAATAAGTTTCTGTCAAAGACTGAACTTTTCTGTATACTGTCATCAACTACTCATTAAGACGATTCTAACGAGCCCAAACTCAACGAGGTTACGTCGGTTTAAGTACTGAATTCCCATGGCCATCTTCTGTCTCCATCATCAGATCAGCTCCATGGTACCATAGCTTTACCCAACATTTCAGCTCAATAGGTTGAATATATCTGCTTCAAAATTGAGTTACTAGATTCTACCCTAACAAACATAGTTACATAGTTAGGTACATACATTGCTAGTTAATAGAAAATAAACTTGTAAAAATGGCGATGAAAGTTTATAGGAGGTGCCTACCGGGCGTTTCAATAACAAGTCCGTTATAGACACACTAATCTATAATCAAAGTTCCACAATAGATGTAAGCGTATAGAAGCACAAGCAGAATAAGATAGGAAGCACAGTTTATAGTTCAGAAGAAAGGAACACAAAAGAAAGCGAAGTTAATACGAAATTAGCAAATTCACTGCACTCGCGTAAGCTCGGCGTTGGCATTCGCCGTCGTAGACGTGGGAGCACTGCCGGGCGGCGCGCGCGCTGGGGCTTTCGCTCGCCCGACCGGTTTCGAGGAGTATGTCACATGCAGCAGCTATGCGCCGCGCGCGGCTATTTCGTGAATATTAACCGACTGCGTCTGAAGCGCGCGGGTTAATTCGGCTGGCCGCCTCACACTCCCCCACCGAGACCGTTGATTGCTACGGTCGATAGTAGTCTGGAAATCGCACTGATCGACCGCTGCGCGTCTTTCTGGTGGTAGCAGGTTCAGTAGATGGCGGCATTGTATTGCCCGACTTCTCGATGGGTCTGGAACTACTGGAGTCGTCATCTCTGGCCATATGTGCTGGTTTCAACCTGTCAATCGTAACGGTATTCTCCTTACCTTTTATATTGATTTTAAAGGTTTTGGTTCCTCGCTGTAGCACTCTATATGGGCCTGTGTATGGGGAAACTAAAGATCTTTTAGCAGGTCCCTGGCGCAGAAACACGTAGTCTGCGCTGTTAAGGTCTCTTGGGATGTAGAAAGGTTTGTGAGAGTGTCGGGTGCCTGGTGTCGGATGCAGCTTCGAAATATGGTCTCGAAGCCTGGCTGTGAAGTCAGCGTAGTCCACTGTGGTGCCCATCGTAGGAGAAAAGAACTCACCGGGTAGGCGCAGGGGTTCCCTATACACGAGTTCTGCTGCCGAAGACTGCACGTCGTCCTTCCAGGCGCTGCGGATGCCCAGCAGCACCAAGGGTAAGACCTCAGTCCAGTGAGTGTTGGTGTGGCACATTATGGCTGCCTTCAATTGCCGATGGAGCCGCTCGACCATACCATTAGAGGCTGGATTGTAAGAAGTGGTGGGGTGGTGCTCGGCACCCAGGATAGCTGACAAGGCGCGGAACTGTGCGCCCCTGTCGGTGGTGATCTTGTCAGGGCAGCCAAAGCGAGCTACCCAGCCCGCGATAAAGGGTCGTGCGCAGGTCTCCGCCGTGATGTCAGGCAAAGGGTATGCCTCAGGCCAACGTGTAAAGCGATCGATGACCGTGAGGCAGTATCTGTAACCAGAAGAGTACGGTAATGGCCCTACGATGTCCATATGGACATGGGAAAATCTTTGAGATGTCGTAGGAAAGGGAGATATGGGAGAGGTTGTATGGCGCGAGATTTTGTTTCTCTGACAATCTGCGCATTCTCTCGCCCACTGGCGGCAATCTCTATTTATTCCTGGCCAAACGAATCTTTGTGCCACCATTCTGACAGTGGCTTTGACACCTGAATGGCTCAGTCTGTGCATAGCATTGAACACTGGTTCTCGTTTTGCGATCGTGACAAGGCTTCGTAGTCAATAGGTCCACTTATCTCCTCCACTCTGGATAATGCGTCCGCTACAACATTGTCTTTCCCCGGTACAAATCGTATGTCGGTACTGAATTGGGAGATGAAATCTAGGTAACGGAACTGTCTTGGGGAACATTTTTCTCTCGCTGAAGTGAACGCAAACGTCAGAGGTTTATGGTCCGTATAGATAATAAATGGTCTGGCTTCGACCATGTGACGAAAATGTCGTATTGCGTCGTATATAGCCAGCAGCTCCCTGTCATACAGACTGTACTTTTTCTGCGCTGGTTTGAGGCGTCGAGAGAAAAATGCGAGTGGTTCCCACGATCCTTGTGATGATGCACGCTGTTGCAGCACCGCTCCGATTGAGACATCTGAAGCATCAGTGTGGATGGCCAGCTCGACATCGGTCTGTGGATGAGCTAGAATGGCGGCTTTGGACAGCCCTTCTTTGCATGCTGTGAATGCTTCCAACATCTCCGGCGTCATCTCAATCTCTTGCGTTGCCTTCTTCTTCGGTCCACTCAAAACGGTGTTCAGCTGTGATTGCATAGCTGACGCCCCTGGAACGAACCTTCGGTAGAAGTTGAACATCCCTAGAATTCTACGGAGTTCTCTGACATTCTTGGGAACAGGGTAGTCCAGAATCGCCTGCACCTTGGACTGGAGTGGTCGGATACCGTCTGCTGACACTTCATGGCCGAGAAAGGTGATTGATGGTACACCGAACTCACATTTTGCAGTGTTGATGACGATCCCATAGTCTGTCAGTCGCTGGAATAACTCACGCAGGTGCTCTTGATGTTCCTCTTCATTTGCGGAAAAGATCAAGATATCGTCCAAGTATCCGTAGCAGTAATCCAGGCCTCTCAGTGCTTCATCTATAAAACGTTGAAAGGTCTGCGCCGCATTGCGGAGACCGAACGTCATATAAGGAAACTGAAATAGGCCGAACGGCGTGACTATGGCGTTTTTAGGGATATCAGCTGGATACACCGGAATCTGGTTATAAGGCTTTCAAAAGGTCGACCTTGGAGAAAACCTTGCTCCCCGACAGCTGCTGCGTGAAATCCTGTATGTGCCTTATTGGGTACTTATCTGGGATAGTGCGCGCATTCAGGGCGCGGTAATCACCGCATGGTCGCCAGCCGTCATCCTTCTTAGGTGCAAGATGAAGCGGAGACGACCATGGACTCTCAGATCTAACTGCTGTACCATTTTGAAGCATAGCCTCGAACTCTTTCTGAGCGATCTTGAGACGATCCGGTGGAAGTCGTCGAGGTCTGCCTGACACGGGCGGTCCAGGCGTGGTGCGTATATGGTGCATTGTATTATGCTTGGGCACTGCAGTGGTACCTGCTGGGCGGGTGATGGCCGGGTACTGGCGTAATATTTCAAGGAACCTGGAGTCTCCTGTCATCACCTTCACTGAAGATATGACCTCAACAACTGGCTGCGCTGGTGCGTTAACGGTGAGCGTGGTATTGCTGTCGATCAGGCGCTGGTTTCTGCAATCAACCAATATATTATAATGGGACAGAAAGTCCAACCCCTATGATCGGTTTTGACACGTCGGCAACCACGAAGTTCCAGTCGAACGCTCGGCGCAGTCCTAGATTGAGTTGCAGATTAACCGAGCCATACGTAGGTATAATTGTGCCGTTTGCTGCAAACAATTCATAATGTGTCTTGTCATAGTTTGTTAGTTGTCTCTTACACAGACAAATTTTCAGATTTTATAAAAAAGTTGCGACGTTGGTGTTTTCTTAACAAGTTCGGAACCACCCCCACGCCAGTTGTCTCAAAAACTGGCTGACTGACGGCAGGCTATTGATATTCAAGCTGTTTATGACCTAATATTAAAATATCAGCCTTTATAAAACTGTTGCAGTTTTGGTCCCGTGACGGGTTCATTACGAAAATGTTGATAAAATAATTTTACAGTTGGTATTTTTTTTCCTAATTACTGGAAATCAACATTCAAAATCATTCCTGTAAATTTCGACTACCCGCCATAATGCCATGACACTTTCTTTTTTCACGTTTCGGCGTGGCCCTCTAGATTAGTTGCGTCGCGGCCTACTCGATTATAATCTAGTAGGCCGTGGCAAGTGGCCAGTGCGAAGAGGTTGGATATAGTTTTAATTATTTTATTTAGGTATATATAAAATCTAATAATTAATCTATTCCATAGTATACGTATAATTCTGTTTATTTGTTTATAGATTTTTTTTAACTTTTCTAAAGTTGGCAGTATGTGTATTTTAACTGATTACTCTTAATATACCTGTTTTATAAAATATACGTGTAGTATTTTACTTTCCTCACAGTCAAAATGAAAAGAAGTGTCAGAACTCGGGTGAAATTACCCATTTCATCCTCGAACTATTGGCGCTCTCACTTCGTTCGAGTGCCAGAAATATCTCGGGTTTAAAGGTCACTTTCAAGTTTCAACCCTTGGTTAACAAACTACTATTTCTAATTTAGAATGCTATACATTCCATTCAAGAGGAGGATGCCTTTTAAAGGTTGAACACGCCAAAACGAGGGCATATTAAATAGTCAATAAAAACATAATCAAGTACAATTTAAAAAATATATATATTACATTGGCTTATACTACTATCGTACATTTATAAACATACCGATGTGTTTTAATTATGCTTTCAATACGCCATTGCCCTCACTTTGCGTCGGATGCGGCTCATCAAGGTTTGCACGGCATTGTCAGGGTACTTTTTACCAGCCCAAGTCCATGTTTTTTGCAAATCAGCCACGGAATTGATTTGCCCGTCCTTCTTTTTTAATATCCCTTTCATTATGGACCAATATTCCTCGATAGGCCTGAGTTCAGGGCAATTAGGAGGATTGCAGTTTTTAGGTACCACAGCAACACCATTCTGTTTGTACCAGTCTGACACAGCTTTGGCATAGTGGCAGCTTGCAAGATCAGGCCAAAACAATGGTTGCGAATTATGATTTCTTAGAAAGGGTAAAAGTCGCTTCTCCAAACATTCTTTTTTGTAAATGATCGACTTTTTTTACCGCAGCTGAAAATAGCTTGCCAAAGCAAGTACTTTTTCGGAAACTTGGACCTCTTTTTTAACTTACAGTCCTCAGGAGCATTTTTGCGACTCGTACTAGTATAAAACTTCTGGCCTGGTATCTGTTTAAAGTCAGCTTTTATGTACGTTTCGTCGTCCAACACGATGCATTTAAATTTTGTTAAGAAATTGTCGTATAACTTTCTTGTTCTTGCCCTTCGTTTGGCCGTCAAATTCTGCTGAGCATTGCGGTCAGGTGCAGCTTGAGCCTTGTACGACCTTAACCCAGCTCTTGTCTTTACTTTTTGTACATAAGATTGTGACATTTGTACCTTTTTAGCGACATCGCGAGACGAGATCTTCGGATTTGTGTTAAAAAGCTGTAAAACTCTGGCTCCTTTTTTTTTGTGTCTTATGCCTTGCTTTCCGCCAGTACCTGGCTTTCGTTCTACAGTCAACCGTTCCCGGAACTTTTTTAAAACAGAACAAACAGTGGATTGTGGATATTTCAATAACTTTGCTAGTGCTCTGTAGCTTAGAAGGGGATTTTCTGTGTGCTTGAGCAAAATCATTTCACGCTGCTGAAGTTCAGGGCTCTCCATCGTGAAAACGAATGTATGAAGTGATATGCTGTTATAATATTTTTGGTTCATCATACTATGGAGTTTATAAATATGTTACTAAATAGTTTGTATAGTCGTAAGTAAAAAAAATATAAGTACATATGTATGCCCACGTTTTGGCGTGTTCAACCTTTAATAGGCATTTGGCCGGCTAATAAAGGTAGCATATTTAGCAGCACTGCTTACTGGTGTCTTATACGCGATTATATCCCGTTTAGTAAAGATAACGAGGGAACAGAATATATAGTTCAGATAAACATTTTCTCAATTAGTAGGATACGAGGGCGGAGTGATAAGTCTGGTAAAAATAATATTCAAGATAATGTGTTCATAAATTCAATGATGTCCACTTGTAGTCGAACCTTCTTGAGGTTAAATATTATATTTTCGGCCAGTTCGCATGAAGAAAAAAAAGTTTTTGATAAAAAAGAAAAAAATACCGCTTTGACGTTTGCAAACATGGAGAAAAGTGAGTTTCGTGTTCTGATCAAACATTATTTTTTGCGAAAAAAAACTATTACAGAGACAAAGAAAAGCCTAGAAAAATATTACGGAGACTCTGGCCCGTCGATTAAAATGATTCACAAGTGGTTTACTGATTTTCGTTGTGGTCGTACAAGCACTGTTGACGCCGACCGACCCGGACGGCCAGTTGAGGTCACTACACCAGAGATGATCACGAAAATCCATGATATCGTATTGAATGACCGAAGAGTTAAAGTTCGTGAGATAACTGATATTTTAAGCATTTCAGACGAACGGGTTCGTAATATCCTACACTCTTATTTGGAAATGAAGAAGCTATCCGCCCGTTGGGTGCCGCGATTGCTCACAGTGGACCAAAAACGTACTAGAGTGACCATTTCTGAGGAATGTTTGGCGAAGTTTAGGCTTAATAAAAAGGACTTCATGCGTCGTTTCATAACTGTTGACAAAACCTGGATACATCATCATACACCAGAAACCAAGGAGCAGTCGAAACAATGGATTGCTTCAGGTGAACCTGCACCGAAGAAGGCCAAAGCAGGTTTATCGGCGAATAAAGTTATGGCTACTGTCTTCTGGGATGCTCGTGGTGTAATACATATTGATTACCTTCAAAAAGGCAAAACAATCAACGGCGAATATTATGCTAGTTTATTACAGCGATTCCATCAAGTTTTGATGGAAAAACGACCCCATTTGGCGAGGAAGAAAATTCTTTTTCACCAAGACAACGCACGGGTGCACACTTGTGCAGTTGCTATGGCTAAAATCCACGAGTTACATTACGAATTGGTCCCGCACCCGCCTTATTCTCCAGATTTAGCCCCCTGCGATTATTTTCTTTTCCCCAACTTGAAGAAATGGCTTGGCGGAAAAAGATTTCGTTCCAACGAAAAAATCATCGAAAAAACCAATGCTTATTTTGAAGGGTTGGATAAACTGTACTATACGGAGGGAATCGAAAAGCTAGAAAAACGATGGGATAAGTGCATTGAGTTAGAAGGAGACTACGTTGAAAAACAAATATTTACTTTGGCCAAAACAAAACAAATAGTTTATGTTTTACCAGACTTATCACTCCGCCCTCGTATACTACTTACTTAGTATATTATATGTATGTTTAAAATATTTTTTTTGTTCCTAGATTCAAAGAATGGTGATAAGCGGCGGTAATTTTAAGCCCGACGCACTGAAGCCAAAGGAAGTCGTCTCGTTACTGCTGGACGACGAAGAGATAGAATTAAAATGTAAGTATCGGTTCGAACTAGTTCGAAGCAAACAAATCTCTGTTTATTGCTATTGCGGGTACTCTAAAATGTCCCTTCAATACATTAATTAACAATTATGTAATTTTAATTGTAGATCGTCAAAAATCGGAAGAAAAGAAACAAGAAGAAAGAGAAAGAAAAAGAAAATCAGCTGCGCTACCTTCTGTAAGTAATGCTTTCATGCAAGCTTTCTACAGATATCATTAGTGACCGAAAATACAGCTCTGACTGTCAAATTATGCGTCATTTGTGACGCTTTTCATATTATCTAGCCGAGTTTAGAATGGGAATCGAGTCGACGGTTTTGCCATATACTTACGTCACACTATAAAACTAAAAAAAGGGTAGCTTGAAGAGCTTTAAAAAAAAATAAAGCCACACCTATTCTCCGCTTGAGGCATACATTATCTCTGTACCTAATGCAACGGCTACATTACCGTTTACACTACATTACAGTGAACTATGGCCACATATGTCGCGATAAAATTTCTGAGCGAACTACATTGGCTCAAATGAATGAAGAAGAAAAAAGTTTTGAAGTGTAGCCACGCACAAACTTTGTCGCGATAAAATCCTTTTTCATCTCTCCTATTCTGAAAGTTGACTTTTCATGGGCATATAGCCGGGTGGAAAATAGAGTTTTCTATCCTAGGGTGGAAAGTACTTTTTTTCTAATTGTTACGGTCAGCCACGGAGTCGAAGATAATTGAGTTACGTCGTATTATTAAAATAAAAGCTTTACGTAATATCTAACCTCAGCTATACATTAAACGCCGGGTTCATTATGACGATATTGATGAAATCCTTTTACAGTTGGTATTTTTTTTCGTAATTACAGAAAATCAACATTTAAAATTATTTCTGTAAATTTCGGCTGCCCGCCATAATGCCATAACACTTTCTTTTTTTCACGTTTCGGTATGGCCCTCTAGATTAGTTGCGTCGCGGCCTACTCGATTATAATCTAGTAGGCCGTGGCAAGTGGCCAGTGCGAAGAGGTTGGAGGTTGAATATAGTTTTAAATATTTTATTTAGGTATATATAAAATGTAATAATTAATTTATTTCATATTATACATGTAATTGTGTACATTTATTTATAGAATTATACAATTTATACAAAAAATAAAATTGAAACTATCAGATCAGATACGTTTTTATACTTTTCTAAAGTTGGCAGTATGTGTATTTTAACTGATTACTCTCAATATACCTGTTTTATAAAATGTACGTGTAGTATTTTACCTTCCTCACAGTCGAAATGAAAAGTAGAGTGTTTAACTCGGGTGAAATTACCCATTTCACCTTCGAACTATTGGCGCTCTCACTTCGTTCGAGGGCCAGAAATATCTCGGGTGAAGTGGGTCACTTTCAACCCTTGGTTAACAATCTACTATTTGATGTGCGGTAGATTCAGCGAACTGTATGGCTATACACGTCGCGACAGGTCTAACATTGGCCGACTCCCGATAGAGTAGCCGTAGCATAACTTTTAGATGAAATAACATCGTATGTGTTGCAGCAACCCGCCCCCGTGGAGGCGAAGCGCGGGCGCGACTCGTGCTCGGAGCCCGACAGCCCGCTGCGCGTCGACGACGACCCGCGAGACGCGCACCTCACCCCGCCGCACACACGTAAGTCATACCTGTGTTGCAGCAACCCGCCCCCGTGGAGGCGAAGCGCGGGCGCGACTCGTGCTCGGAGCCCGACAGCCCGCTGCGCGTCGACGACGACCCGCGAGACGCGCACCTCACCCCGCCGCACACACGTAAGTCATACCTGTGTTGCAGCAACCCGCCCCCGTGGAGGCGAAGCGCGGGCGCGACTCGTGCTCGGAGCCCGACAGCCCGCTGCGCGTCGACGACGACCCGCGAGACGCGCACCTCACCCCGCCGCACACACGTAAGTCATACCTGTGTTGCAGCAACCCGCCCCCGTGGAGGCGAAGCGCGGGCGGGACTCGTGCTCGGAGCCCGACAGCCCGCTGCGCGTCGACGACGACCCGCGAGACGCGCACCTCACCCCGCCGCACACACGTAAGTCATACCTGTGTTGCAGCAACCCGCCCCCGTGGAGGCGAAGCGCGGGCGCGACTCGTGCTCGGAGCCCGACAGCCCGCTGCGCGTCGACGACGACCCGCGAGACGCGCACTTCACCCCGCCGCACACACGTAAGTCATACCTGTGTTGCAGCAACCCGCCCCCGTGGAGGCGAAGCGCGGGAGGGACTCGTGCTCGGAGCCCGGCAGCCCGCTGCGCGTCGACGACGACCCGCGAGACGCGCACCTCACCCCGCCGCACACACGTAAGTCATACCTGTGTTGCAGCAACCCGCCCCCGTGGAGGCGAAGCGCGGGCGGGACTCGTGCTCGGAGCCCGGCAGCCCGCTGCGCGTCGACGACGACCCGCGAGACGCGCACCTCACCCCGCCGCACACACGTAAGTCATACCTGTGTTGCAGCAACCCGCCCCCGTGGACCTATTATATAATACAATATTTCCATCTAATACGGCGGAATGGTGGAATAAAAACCAGAACCGTCGAAAACCAATATTACCTCCGAAAGTATAGACGTCAACCGCATGAAAAATTTCATTTTTGGGACAGTCACCGGCATCTATATATGATGAATCAAAGGCCGCAAAAATACCTGACATGCTCTTACGGCTCTAAGAATAGAGTTGTCATCAGATATTTTTGCGGCCTTTGTTCCATCATATTGTCATCATAGTGCCGGTGACTGTACAAGCTTTTATTGCCGACTGTACTTTTCTGCATACCATCATCAACTACTCATTGAGATGATTCTAACGAGCCCAAACTCGATGGGGAATAATTATATAATAATAATAATATTATGGGACAATCTTACACAAATCAACCTAGGCCCACGGTAAGCTCAGTAAGGCTTGTGTTGTGGGTGGATTGTGTCGGTTTATTGCGGAGTTCCTATGGCCACCTATCGTATTTGACAACACTTAGTTTTATAAAGTCTAGATTTACATGAACGCGTATTTTCTTTCTGTATTTATACTGTGCCTAAGGTGAATTGTACTGCCACGAGCCAGTTTGGTTTCTTTTGTTTTACCTATAACATAACTTGCTGTTTTTTCTGTTAGTTCTACGAACCAACCGATATATTGAATACTTGTCCCCAGCGTTCTCGCCAGTGGGCCGCGCATCGTCGTGGTCTGCCACGCGCTCGACGCGCGGCGCGCGGCGCGGGCGGCCGCGGGGCGCGCGACACGCGTCGCGGCGAGAGCGGCCCGTCCAGCCGGACAGCGCTGGACCGTCGGCGGACGCCGTCGCTGGTAAATAAAGGCTTCTATAAACTTGCAAACCTAAAATGCGCATCTCTTATCACTAAAATAATACACTTCGAAGCATTGTAAAATAAATAGATTTTTGAGATGTTTTAGTGAGTTACTAGAATATTTTTGTTAGGGCAAAGCCACAATGTCGCGACGTCTTGCGTCAGCGACGAGCGTGAAAAAAATCTAAGATAGGAGGACGCCATGCTGGCGCGACTGATCTGCGCTATACATGGTACCCTTCGTTCGTCACAGATGCAAGACGCGCCGCAATGTTGTATTTAACAAATGTCCGCAGGTGCCCTTATGCTGGAGTCGTCGGCGCCGCTGGAGCCGTTACCGGGCGCAGCACGTGCGCGGCGCGGGCCGGGCCGGCCGCGGCTGCGCGGGAGCACGCCGCGCGGCCCGGCGCGCCGCCCGCGCCGCGCACCGGAGCCGTTGCTGGTGCCACTGGCCCCGCCGCCGCCGCCCTATCACTCGTAGCGGGGAGAGGTACGTTACCGGGCGCAGCACGTGCGCGGCGCGGGCCGGGCCGGCCGCGGCTGCGCGGGAGCACGCCGCGCGGCCCGGCGCGCCGCCCGCGCCGCGCACCGGAGCCGTTGCTGGTGCCACTGGCCCCGCCGCCGCCGCCCTATCACTCGTAGCGGGGAGAGGTACGTTACCGGGCGCAGCATATGCGCGGCGCGGGAGCACGCCGCGTGGCCCGGCGCGCCGCCCGCGCCGCGCACCGGAGCCGTTGCTGGTGCCACTGGCCCCGCCGCCGCCGCCCTATCACTCGTAGCGGGGAGAGGTACGTTACCGGGCGCAGCATATGCGCGGCGCGGGAGCACGCCGCGTGACCCGGCGCGCCGCCCGCGCCGCGCACCGGAGCCGTTGCTGGTGCCACTGGCCCCGCTGCCGCCGCCCTATCACTCCTAGCGGGAAGAAGTACGATACACGAGACATTCTAATAACAAACCATTTGAAACATAACTTGTTCACCCCACTGAATGCTGTACTTTTCATGAACAGTACTTTCTATAAATTTGAACAGGGCAACAATAACATTGTAGTCCTAGTCTCTGGCCTCGTCTCTTCGAGGGCCTCACTTACGGCTCGAGCTCACTCGTCCGAAATATGCTCACGGCTTCTACAACAATGTACTATTAATTTGAAAAAATACCTCGAATGTCCGAGTTCAATCAGTTTAGTGTTCAATTTTATTGTTCCAGATGCCATATACCCCTAATTGTGTTCGACGCCGAGCCCCACCTAGTGCAATTAAATTAAATTAATGAACTAAACAACACCGTCAACTACTCATGTTAAATTAATTTAATCAGCAGTGTACAGTAAATTTTATTAGTTCCTCGTTATTATTGTTTTAAAGGCATGTTTTACTCAAATTTTACACAGATATCAATTTTATTTAAGACATGATGGATTTAAATGTTATTTAATGAAATATGGACAATCGCCTTATTTATGTGTTTTAAAATTTAATTTTAATAGTTTGGCGTGATGCCGTTGTATTATAGATGGAAGTGGATGTTTTGCAATAAACGTGAAATCTAACTTTTATTTTATTTCTTGACTGAACTCCTCGAATGCGGATGTGAATCTCGTCCAATAAAATTATAGCATAGATATTATAATCAGTAGGTTCAAATGTTTGTGATGAATCCATACCTAAGCTAAGCATACGATGTTGATGGCAAACAATTGATAATACCATTTGAATCAACTGTTATAGTAAATAGAGTAGAGTTTGTTTTGTTTTCAAATCGAACGAAACAAAACAAATGCAACTCTGTTTCAATGTAGAATTATGAATTCCATTCAAGAGGAAATAGTTGCTGGTGTTGGCTTCATTATATGGCGATTTAGCCTCAGAAAGATACGGTTTTTTTTTAATAATTCAATATCAGGCTAATTATTTGTATACGGCTTTTATATGTTATTTTAATCACTAAGTCTATGGACCGGAAGTTAGGAAAAAAAATGAACCCGCAAGCAAAAATGGTATCAGTATGTTTACACTTTGGAGACTTACTTACTACCTGAATCCAATAGTAGATTGTTAACCGAGGGTTGAAAGTGACCCACTGCACCCGAGATATTTCTGGCGCTCGAACGAAGTGAGAGCGCCAATAGTTCGAAGGTGAAATGGGTAATTTCACCCGAGTTAAACACTCTACTTTTCATTTCGACTGTGAGGAAAGTAAAATACTGCACGTACATTTTATAAAACAGGTATATTAAGGTATATTAGGCAAAGTTATGCAATAAATAATTCTTATTCTTATACTGCCAACTTAAGAAAAGTTTAAAAAATGTATCTGATTTAATAGTTTTAATCTTATTTCTTGTATTTATATAATTCTATAAATAAATGTATAGAATTATTTGCTTTATATGAAATAAATAAATTATTCGATTTTAGATATAGGTACCTAAGTAAAATAATTAAAACTATATCCAACTTTAGGTTAGCTCTTTGCACTGGCCACTTGCCACGGCCTACTCGATTGTAATCGAGCTGTTGGTCTGTTTTATGCTTAATGTATTCTGTACACTTATTATGTAAGACTGTTTGTTTCTGAATAAAAAAATAATAATAATAATTAATGAAATATTTACGACCTTGAGATGATATTGAATTTCATCTGGCCTATAAAAAGGTTTATTCATTAACAAAAATAAGTGGATTATGCGCGTATCCCAAAGAACGTATATACAGCGTGTCTCTGACCTTGGGGCTTTAAATGCAAATGTCGATTATGCTCCTGAAACGGAACTACATTGTTCTGCATCTTTTCAAAAATACGTTATTTTTGTTAAACAACATTTTCAATGGACATCATCCATTAGTTAGTTTTAATACTTGTCAGTGTCATGGATGTCAAATAATGAGGCCGTGTTTGCAATACATTGATGGTACAGTTAAAGTTCAAACACTAATAAATTATAGAAATAATAGTTATTTTACAAAGTTGCGGAACAAAAGTGGTTCAGTTTCAGGAGCATAATCGATATTTGCATTTAAAGCCCCAAGGTCAGAGACACGCTGTAGAAGTAGTCAATTATAGAGCAATAGTTATTTATGATACAAGTGCGGAAAGTAGGCAATTCCCAATGAGTGGCGATGACCAAAAACACGACTTTGAGGGACCGCACGTGTATCATACAACATTTTACAATGCATCATGCAAGGAAATAAAAAATATATAAATAAAAGGTGAAATTTTAACTGTCATGAAATCTTATTCCCGCACGTGTGCGGGAATATTGGTCCGAAATCCATTCCCGCAGGGAGGAGCCCGCCCCGCTGCCCCATGCCGGCATAGACGACTTCCCGTATTTATGTTGAACCATGTAAAGGCGCGCTTTCAGAGCATGTGCATTGTAATAGTACATTACTATAGAGGCCGGGAAACGAAGGGTTGCAGGCCAAGTAGATATAGACGGATAGGGATACGCGGCCGGCAACCCCGTTTCTCGCCGAGATTTGTATAGTGCTTTTCTCAAAATTGCAATGAAATAAAAAGTAGTCAATTTGTTTTATTCGTAGGTTAACACAACTAAATAATACGTTTTTGATAGCTGTCAGTGCTGTTACATCATAACCTATAATTGTGTCCCACATTTCTTACTAATAATTATTCCGCTTATTCCCTAAATTAAGTATTAGTTTATAGTTACATGAACTTATATCTAACTATATAGACGAGGCACTACAACAAAGAAAACACTTATAATTTTTATGAAATACACCGTCATGTACCTAACTTTTGATTTCGGGGGCAGTAAATTATTCATGGCTGCTTCTGCTCGCGATTCCGGAGGCGTACAGTTCAAATCCATATCATTTTCGTCCGAACTCATTTCGAAATCGATGGCTTTTATTAGAAAGTTTCAAAATAATTACAAACCATTGACAAATCCGGCCAATAAGAAAATAAAACTTTTTTCAATTTACGTGCCAAACTTTTTTTTAACCTGTTTGAAGCAACGTTTTACCCGGTGACATTAACATTAGTCCTAACCTTTTTTTTTTTTGGTGGTTGAATGCCAAGACGTTCTGTCACAATTTGACGTTTATAAACAAAAGATGGTTGCTTTGCAGGCCACCAAGACCTTGGTGTGTAAGGTTGTATGAAATTCCTTTACATATCATCTTCACTAGTCGCACCGGATACGTAGTATTTCCGGACCTAATTTGAAATAAGTCATGTCAAGATTTCATTGCAAGTTTGAGAAAAAAAAGTTTACATTGCACTAGCTCTGAATGTGCCCCTTTATTACAAGCTTTATATTAACTTGCACTGTTCGTATGTATGTAAACATGTAAGATGTCCGTCAAAATTTGCAATCCATTTTTCAGTCACTTTCCGTTATCCGATTGAGATGAAATTTGGCATGCATATGTATATGGCATGACAATGCAATATTATGATGACTTGGAGCTGATCTGATGCTGGAGCTGGAAGATGAACATAGGAACTCCGCAATAAACCGACACAAACCCATCGAGTTTGGGCTCGTTAGAATCGTCTCAATGAGTAGTTACAGAAAAGTACAGTCGGCAATGAAAGCTTGGACCAAAAATGAAATTTTTGACAGAAACTTATATGGTTCAACATAAAACACGGGAAGTGTCAGCACGGCGTCGCGGAACGGGAACAGCCCGTGCGGGAATGGATTTCAGGCCAATAATCCCGCATACTGTGCGATAATGAGATTTCGTGACAATTAAAATTTCACCTTCTATGCATATTTTTTTATTTCCTCGCATGATGCATTGTAAAATGTTGTATGATACACGTTCGGATAGGTAATTCCCAACTCGTGTCGATCAAAAACACTCCCTGACGGTCGTGTTTTTGGTCTTCGCCACTCGTTGGGAATTACCTACTTTCCGCACTTGTAGCATAAATAACTATTATACCATTTTCGCCCGATTTTTACGGAATTTATATAGATTACTTTTCATTATTTTTTTACCGCTGCGGTGTCAAATTACCCAACCTATTTTTTGGTGTGAAAATATGGCTTAGATATATTGTTGTGTTTTCATAGAGCGAAACCGTATCTTTCTCATCAGGCTATTACTTTCCACGGAACCAAAATCACAATAAATGCATTTAGCTATTATGGCAAGTTTGGTATCATTTTCGTATAAACCAAGGATGCCTAATTTATTCCTGATATTTAATTTAAATTAACGAAAAAAAATAAAAACTGAAAAAATACGAAAATTAAAATTTTCTTCTTTTTAAATATCCTTATAACTTTTTTATTTCATTTATAAGAAAAACATAATACAAATTGGAAAGCCCTATAGTTGCACGATGTAAAAAAATACCAATATATTGATTTGAGTAATGTGCATGTAAAAAGAATTACTTGCAGCCGAACCAAGATCACAATAAAAGCAAAGCCTGTGTTCGAACACAATCTCAGGTGACGGGAAGCTACGATGTGGTCTAAATGGAAGCATGCTTGCTCACAAAATACTAAAATGAATTTTCCTTTTACAAGTTTTATATTAACCTGACCTGTTTGTAATGAATGTAAGTTGTCCGTCAAAATTTCAGTCACTTGCCGTTATCCGATTGAGCTGAAATTTTGGATGAGAAGGTGGCCATGGGAATTCAGTATTTGACCGACGAAACCCCTTTAGTTTGGGCTCGTTACAATCGTCTCAATGAGTAGTTGATGATGGTATACAGTAAAGTACAGTCGGCAATAAAAGCTTGTACCAAAAAAAAATTTTTGACAAAAACTTATTTTCTGTTATCTCAATTTTTTTATATGAAATGGTGTAAATATTATTCCATAAATGAATTTTTCATCTTTCGGTTATTCGAAACTGACACGAAGTTTAATGCAATCGCCGAAACACAAGCTGTTATAAAATTAACACATTATTGATAACGGACCCTTCAGTTCAGGGGATTCACTCTGCCAAAGGAAACCTTTTAATCATCAAACGCCTTATATTGCACTTTTATTTTTATGCCAACTAAAGGATACCTTTTCAAAAGCGTATGGGTGGCTAGAGGATAAAGTTTGAGACCACTATTGATTGGCAAGGAAGTTGGAGCTCATACTCATCTCTAAGTTTCACTTACTTTTAACTTCTGTATTAGTAGCTTATATGTAGGTACTTTAATTATACAGATTTGATGCATTTCACTCTGAAGCCCTATAGAAAGTGTTTTATCAGGCTCGCTTTTACGACTGGACGAATGTCCGAAAGTTTTTGATATGAGAATATTTCCTCATATAAAAACTTTTCTTCCTCCATGACAAATTTATAGCTTTAACATTCACTGGGCAATATCATTATGGAAAAATATTGGCCAATAAAACCGTAATCATGTAGTCGTGCGAATTCGCCACTAACGACCTCTGGCGACGTGATCCAACATCAATTAATGCACCACCGCCGCATACAAATGCACTCGTGACATGCATGTGTGACGTGATATACGCTATCGCAGATTTCGTCTGTCTGTTCACTTGGAAGTTTAGATACTGAGAAAAGCATGTGGGAATAGCTAGCATGTGGGGTACAGGCGGCAGGCAATGAGCCTAAAGTCCACACACAGGTTTACGGAAACAAGACTCGTGTGCGTAGGTATGCACATATATACATGTAAAGAAAAATATAATTTTCTTTGGTTTAATATTCCCGCGCATGGAGTTCAAGTGTCATTGTGACAGATCTTTATTTTATAATCTATGGTGTAACGATAACCTAAAAAGAGCTGTCAGCATGTGAAAGCAATTCATTGAAATTAATTAAATTAATAGAAAGGTAAGAAACAATACAATTGTGATTTAGGAATCGACATTGCGATTAATAACATTAAATGTCGTTTCTTTTCTTACAGGTAAAGTTTGTTTTTGTTACTGGTTTACTCATACTGTTAGTTGTGAATCTTACATGTAATTTAATACAATAAATCTTTTCTTACAGAGAAACTCAGTTGTGTTTTGATAAACAGTGTCGTCCAAATCACTAGGAATAGAAAACCATCTTATATACATATGCAATGTATATTTGATCTCGTCGTCTGCGTAGGTATTGTCATCTGTGGAATACATAAATCATTTCACAGTGCATGTATATTGTATACTCGTGCTTAGAAATTAGACTACCGGACTGGAGGAATTAATTTTAGGTCACATTTTTTTTCTTTTACCTTTCCTATGTACCTCAAAAAACATGCAAACCCACGATATCCACTTGTAAGCCA
The DNA here is from genome assembly GCA_963854355.1 of Epinotia brunnichana. Lineage (NCBI taxonomy): Eukaryota > Metazoa > Arthropoda > Insecta > Lepidoptera > Tortricidae > Epinotia > Epinotia brunnichana. Next base: position 17,512,106 of record OY977936.1, on the reverse strand, counting down.
TTATGATCGCAATAAAGACTTCTGACATGTTTTTTTTACGGATTTATGATCAAAACGAACCTTTAGTCCGTACGTGATGTGGATTTGCCAATAAAACCGTGAGTGATTCAGTATTGATTTGAAATCAAAGACGAAAAGGTCATCATAACAAAGACTGGGGAACGATCACACACAACATCGAGTGTTGTCTGTGCCTATACCTACAGGATGTTATGCTAACCGCGTCATTTACCTACTAGGAATAAAGTATAGCCTCATATTAGATATTTATGTTTTTTCATCACACTTGCTCGTAAAGGGTGTATTATAGGCAGGTAGAGCAGCTATAGCCGATTTACGTCCCGTGGGAGTTATGGATTTTTATAACTCCCTAGGGAGTTATGAGCTTGTGTGTGATCTGATTGGTTAAAGCAAATCTAGGTGGTCGCGCGCTACACGAATTCTGCTCTGTGATTGGTTGAAAAAAAATCGTGCGCAGGCCATGCGCTGCAAGAATACTGCTCTGTGATTGGTTGAATAAAAATCGAGCAGGCCATGCGCTGCAAGAATACTGCTCTGTGATTGGTCGAAATATTGAAAATACTAGCTGATCCTGAACTTCGAGAGTGCGGACCGCCGCCGTCGTATCTAATGTACATGAAAAAATGAAAAAATCTTTTTCGTAAAAATTTCCCTATTTAGGTACTTATCTATATCGTTATTCTGCTATTCGCAGCAAAGAAAAATCTAACAAATCAAACATAAAAAACAAACACGACTTTGTGTATATATGTAGGTATACAGGCCGTCCCAAACTTATGGGACATGAAGGGGAAGTACCTTAAATATCGTAGATAGTGTATTTTGCTGAAAGAAGACATTATGTTATTTTTAAAAGTTAGTAAATCTGCATTCATAGATTTTCTTAAAATTACTTGCTTCGTCTGAGAATCGAACCGACTTAAATGTCAAAAAAAAATCAACCTACTTTTATGATGCCAATAGAAAGAATAGCTAAAAAATAATAACTCTCCTTAAGTAACGTTGTATTTTAAAAGAAAGGAACAACGTAAAATTAAGCATTTTAATCAAATTAAAAACATACATGAAACTGCCGTAGTCAATTTAGTGGGTATTTTTTTGTAAATCAATTAATTAAATGCTCAAAATGTGATCCCTCTTGTCTTACGCAAATCGCCAATCTTTTAATGAGTCCTGCCTGTTGATTTTCTTATCATTTTATGGTGAACACTCGATGTGATATGGCACAATTCTGTTTGCAACTCGCCCACGTTCTCGTATCGCTTTTTGTATAGCATATCTTTCTCGTATCCCCAAAAGAAGAAATCTAATGGTGTAAGGTCCGGGGATCTGGCCGGCCATCTAATCGGTCCATTTGTACCAAAATACAATGTTACTTAAGAAGAGTTATTATTTTTTAGCTATTCTTTCGATTGGCATCATAAAAGTAGGGTGGTTTTGTTTTGACATTTAAGTCGGTTCGATTCCCAGACGAAGCAAGTAATTTTTAGAAAATCTATGAATGCAGAATTAAACTTTTAAAAATAACATAAAGTCTTCTTTCAGCAAAATACACTATCTACGATATTTAAGGTACTTCCCCTTCATACGTTTGGGACGCCCTGTAATATGTATGTAAGTCGATTTAACAAGATAAACCTCTCTAGACATGACGCTAAAGAAATTTTAATTGTGGTTTTTACTAACGTTATTTTCTAAATTACATTTTTGGACCTCTGTATGCAGCAACACGACATTAGTAAAAAAAATTGACTTAGGGACTTACAATAGGTACCGTTGTTTTCTAATATTTTTTGCTGGCAACACGAGGCATCCATCGTGCAATTTGTAAAAAGAATCTCTGCCACGGTAAATAGAAAGAATGACACTGTAAAAAGATACAGCATGAATGAATATCTGACATTCTGTTTGCGGGCGGTCTCGGGTCGCTAAACATGTCAATTAGTATTCCAAGCGGTGACGAGTCCTCGGGGTTCCGATCTGATCTTGCACTAGCTCTCTGCGGCTTGGTTTGACTCATGAATGACTTGTTTTAGGTGGCATAAATATATCTTATTCCACCTATATAAATATAGACAAAATAAATTAATTAAATTAAATTTAGGGGTACCTAATCTTACGCAAATCGAACTAGTCCCATTAGTGACCTCAATAAGGCGTGCGCGTAACACGTAAGTTCTAGACGACGATATACACCGTGTATTTATTGATTTCCGTTAATTTCGACACGATGTTCGGTTCATTAACAGAAGCTACCTGGTATGTTGCTTTTTGTTGAATTCGAAAAAAATTTTTTTTTTCATTTTTCATACAAACTAAATCAATATTTCAGCGTGGGAGGGCTCTAACACTTAATCTCAATTAACACAAAGTTAATTTTCACCTACGACAGCACTTGTCAACACATGGCTCAGTGGTAAATAGTTTGCTTGTGGAGTGAGGGGTCCCAGGTTCAAATCCCAATAATTCCCTTTTTCGTTTAACGAAAATTAAAACGTAAATAAAATAAAGGACCCTTCACACTGATTCGGTCATTAAATTGATTTATTGAATATCTGAAAAATAGTAAGAGTTAAGACACTAGTTTCTTAGAGAAATTAGTTCCATTTAACCTGAGGATTCTTCCCTTAAAGTTAACGGAAATAAAAAAAAACACGGTGTATTTAATAGAGATATTAAAACTTAAACATTTACAACAATTACCGGTATTCTAACCCAGGACCGTTCAGGCTAAACTGGGGTCCTCAAACCTACTCACCAAATATTTAACTTTATCAAAGTCCCCTATAATTGCATGTCTTACTGGCGTTAGGTCTGCTACAAAAGCTAGAAACATCCCTCAGATGTTAGTAGGTACCCCACCTGAGACAAACAAACCACGTGATAAAAGCACGATAGAGCTCAAGAGCACGAGCATCATATATGGGGTGTTGCCTGTAACAGGAACAATAAATGAAACGGTGGATTATTAAGTAGGTAAGCCAATCTGCAATCAGTTCCAAGTGGTTTAGCAAAAAAATACTAGAAACCGGCCAAGTGCGAATCGGACTCGCGCACGAAGGGTTCCGTACCATTATATATAAAAACGGCATAAAATCACGTTTGTTGTATGGGAGCCCCCCTTAGAAAAAAAAAATTTTTTAGTATTTGTTGTTATAGCGGCAACAGAAATACATAATCTGTGAAAATTTCAACTCTCTAGCTATCACGGTTCTTGAGATACAGCCTGGTGACAGACAGACGGACGGACGGACGGACGGACAGCGAAGTCTTAGTAATAGGGTCCCGTTTTATTCTTTGAGTACGGAACCCTAAAATTATATCTTTTTTTTTAAGTAACTGTAACCGTGCGTGGGTGCTTTTACTTAACTGGAATACTATCAATATTATTACAAGCTTTATATTAACTTGCACTGTTCGTATCGTATGTATTTAAATATGTAAGTATGTAAGTTGTACGTCAAAATTTGCAATCCATTTTTCAGTCACTTCCCGTTATCCAATTGAGCTGAATTTTTGGAAGCATATGTGTATCGCATGACAATGCAATATTATGATGACTTAGAGCTGATCTGATGCTGGAGCTGGAAGATGGCAATAGGAACTCCGCAATAAAACGACACAACCCCATCGAGTTTGGGCTCGTTAGAATCGTCTCAATGAGTAGTTGATGATGGTACGCAGAAAAGTACAGTCGGCAATAAAAGCTTGTACCAAAAATGAAATTTTTGACAGTAACTTGTTTTACATGTTAACTACAAAAAATACTTGTAGGTAAATGTTTACAAAAACTCCAATAATTTAAGGAAAACAAAGCTAGCACTATTAATTACTATGAAATAAAGTTCCCGGAAAAAAAAGCGTCGGTCGTCCACCAGCTCGATGGGTTGATGACATAAAAAAGACCGCGTGTCATTTCTGGATGAGACTAGCACGGGACCGGGATAAGTGGCGTACGCGAAGAGAGGCTTATGCTCAGCAGTGGGCGATTACAGGCTGAAAATGATGATGATGATGAAAGTTCCCGGTGTTCTACCAAGATATTTAATGATTTAAATGCTAAAATATCGTGATTTCATTACTTAAGGATCACAACTTTTAATATAATGCTCCGGTTAGAGGCAACGCCCGGTATAATAGGCGGCCTGAAAGAACTTCAGAATAGCCGTTGAATAGAATTGTTAGGTAGTTGATGTTCTCATGCTGCTATTTGTCGCGTGCGATCACCTTTACGGATTCTGCGGATGTGGGAATTTATGTTCTCCGTATAAGTATACTTTAGTGTACTTTAGAAAGAATGAACCAATGCATGTCCTGCTATTTCCTGAAAACCCGAACACCGATAGATTTCCTTAGTACGTGCAAAAACTACTGATACTATTAAACCCTCAGAGCATAGAATACTGGAGAGAGGACAAGCCGCCGGCGGCCGCGTCGCAATTGTTAGCTCAATGGGCATACTCTGCCGCTAGTTCACCGTCCGTTGTTACCGAGTGTGCACGCGTGCTGATCGTAGAGAATATTAAGTTTCTTCCCAAAATGCCTCATATGATGCGCGTGTATTGTCCATTAAGAGCATTGGTATACAAGTGTGTGTGCTTTACGTAGATGTGTGCGTGCTTTGCCTTGTGAATTACTTGTGCTTTGTGTGGGATAATGAACTTGCGACAGGCGTACTCAATACAAATCGGCCGGCATGTCCGATCTCCGTATATTCATACATCTGTGATTAAACCATATCACCGTCAGACCCCCTTTATCTACGACTCACGACGCAGCTAAACGCAGTAGTTAGCGGCATTAGCCCACTGTTACCATTTCTCCCGTCACACGAGAGACATGAGTCACGTGGGAACCATATCTTACCTCAAACGACGGACGTGGAGCAATTTTTGCGAGAAATTTCTGTGGCGTACCTATGGCACAAAGTAAAGGAGATGAGCAAGGCACAAAATGTAGGAACTGAGAGAGCACACAATATAGGTATATGATATGATATACAGGGTGGCCAAAACATCGATGTCAAAAAAAACTTTTTCAGTATCAGAATCAGAATGAATGTTTATTGTAGAACATAGGTAGGCTGTAAGATACAAAGTTGTTATAGTACATTGTTTAACAAGGGGCGTAAGAGAAATATCGCAAACGAGAGTCTATCCCGACGCCGGAGGCGGCCGGCGGAGGGCTTTTGATGACTCGAATATGCAATATTCTTACGCCCGTGTTATACACAATGATTTTCATCACATTTGCGAGGAAGTAAATAACTACAAAAGACAGAAAAATCAAGGTTTCATGACAAGCGCACCAAACAAAAATTTACGAAATTGACAACTTCTTTTCCAGATCAGTGCGAGTGGAGAGCGCGCAGATTCAATATTTCGACCAATCACAAAGCAGTATTATTGCAGCGCATGGCCTGCTCGATTTTTATTCAACCAATCACAGAGCAGTACCTATTCTTGCAGCCGTAGATAGAGGACATAATAGATGACGTCCTAGCGTATACCCAAAAGGGACGATGAAAAATTAACCTTACTAAATTCAGAAGTAACTATCAGAAGCTAATACATTCTTGACGACTAATGTCATTTATAATTTAGTCGTGTTATATCGATGACGTCATGGTGGTGTCAGTTTCAGTACAAATTTTGACAGGTGTGGTGGCAAACAAGCTGGTGGCAAACAAAAAATCCGTATACGCGATGAGGGACAGAATATATGACACTGTATCTCGTTCCCACTTGTGGTATTGTCTATGCATACATCTTTGTCACTCATGTGTGTATATGTGGGTGAGGTCCCTCTATTGTACCTCTATGCTTGCAGCGCATGGCCTGCTCGATTTTTAGTCAACCAATCACAGAGCAGAATTCTTGTAGCGCGCGACCTCACTCAAGTCGGTAATTTACCGGTAATGAAATTTGCCCGGTAATTGCATTCCCTACGCGCGACCACCTAGATTTAGACCACCAATCAGATCACACACAAGCTCATAACTACCTAAGGAGTTATAAAAATAACTCCCGCGGGAGGTAAATCGGCTATAGCTGCTCTATACACCTACCTATAATACACCCTTTACGAGCAAGTGTGATGAAAAATACATTTGGTGATCATTATATGTCTTGCCAATGGGCGTACAAAACATTAGGTAGGCAGGAATACAAATTTAAAGCCTCATCCAATTGAAAATATAACAAAATTGAGGGAAATTACTGGTCAAGAAAAAAAAACAACCTAACATTATAAATAAAACTACCTAGAATTAAATAGAAACAGAAATTGTGCATTAATAAAAATATTAATTTACATTTAGATTAGTCATTTAGGTTAAATATTACCCATACAAAATGGTGTGACTTTCTTCTTTTTTTTTAAGTAAACAACATAAACAACTGTAACAGGAGCAAAAAACATAAACGGTTGAAAAAAAAACTTTAAAATAAGTTTACTTGTATTTTTTACTCTTCTGGAGTAACTTTTTATTTTAAAAAACACAAATACAATGAAATGAAAATTAAAACATCACAAAAATATCTTTTGAAAACAATAATGCAAAATCTATTATGAGTATTATGACTCCTTACATGATGTAACCTCAAAATCTGCATTGACTGCCGTGATATGATCTGGTGGTGCCTATATACATTACTTGGAGGTTATAATATAAGTTTAGATTAAAATTACTCCGAAACCAAAAAAAAATTAAAGTGAATACACAAGGGGTTACTGCAAATGCTCTAAGGAAGCGTCCTTTTCAATATTTGCTCCTGTTACAGGGAGGGCCCGCCCCGTATATTCTGATAGCCCACGAGTCGTCGTGGGCCACGACGAGAAGAATCTAAAAAAAATTCTGGACGTCGAGGTTTGGACCATTCTGTATAATAAAGAGTCTGCTTGGAAATGTCTCCTTTTAGGGATTTGCCACACTGGATGCGCAGGTCGATCACGTAACGCATTGTATGAACGTCGGGTAGGTCTAAATGTCACTTTTTATATGGAAAATTGACAGTTAAATTGTACCGACGCGCGTTCGGAACGTTACGTGATTACCCCCCCGGCCTGCGGTCAGGTCACCTTAACAAATTTGTTAGACCCCAGAACGCATCCAGTGTGGCAAATCCTTTATAGATGAGATGGCCAGCTATCCATGTCATGTCCCCGGAAGTATCCCCAATTTCGTGTCTTTGTTTTTCAAAATCAGAATGACCTCGACAGAGACATGAAACAAAAGCGATATCCTGGGGCGTCGCGATTTGTCAAATTAAGACGAATGGCATCGCGTTATTCGCGGTCCCGGACTTTACTGCCGAGGCTGAGTATAGGAACTCAGCAATAAGTGCTTTTTACAGAAATTGTGTGACGGTTTCCAATAATTTGGCAGATGTCCTACACCGCACGACCTTTCTAAAGTGATAGGAGAACGTCATTTACCAATTTTTTTCTGATGTAGGTATACCTAAGCCAAAACGTGTTTTATTTCTTCTCATGAATACCGTTGGTACGGGATCTTGATTAGGTCTCCGCCGTCACTCTGATGCTGGGTACCTAAGACCCGCTTGCGCCCTGTAACTTACATCACTCCATCACTCCCGCGCATCGTTTAGCATGCCGCGCGCATGCGCTGGGGCGCCTGCTCCGCCGTCACACGCTTCCGCATCTAATTGTCCACCATGACACCGCTGCATTAACCATGAGTTCGATTGCTAATCTATTAGAGCTGTGCTCAATGGGCTGAAGTTCATTGATGAGGTATTGAAGTATTCATTACGCGAGTATCTATGGAATATCAGAGAAACTATAATGCGCATTAGAAACGAGCTTCCGCACACTAGCGTTTCAGTGGGCATTTAATTCTTTCTTGTAATTTTAGGTCACATATACTTACCTACTCGTAAGTGATATCCTCTGTACCTAGTGTTCCGTACCAAAATTAACAAAAAAACCCTCAAATGCAATCATGCGATGCCTATCCGTCCGTCCATCTGTTTTCTGTTCAGTCCAATGGTTGAATGACTTGGGTAGTTTGCTTGTTACTTAAATATTTTTTGCCAGTAGGTAATGGTATACGTAATCTACGGTTTTATCGGAACAAATACAAACAAAAATAGAAGCTTACTTAACCTCAATGTCAGGTCAACGATTGCTCAGTCCGTTGACCCCGAACACAACGACATCTCAGCAGTAGACTAATATTTCAGTGAGCTGAAACATTCGCCCAAGCGGGCTAATTCGATGCCCCCGTTCACAGCAGGCGGTGTTTTGATCGCTGCTCAATGAGAGTCGTATAGATAAATACTTATGTGTAGGATTTTATTGGTCATGAGCTTGCACTATCATGAGCCTTAGGTAAACGTCTGTTTAGTATTGTTAATCATGTATGCTGCGTCCTTATTAATATTATAGATACTTAGGGTTTGTTTATGACAGTGCCTTGATATGGGAAAAGCGCCCTATGTCGGTCGCTGAATACGCAGACGACCTTAATAATATAAACAAGACATTAGCATTCCAGGTTTCAAAGAAATATTGAGTCACGGATGATTCGTAGGTGCTTACTTAGCTAAGTACATCTGCTGGGCGATTTAGTTGGTGTAACGTGTTGTATTTAGGTAGGTATGACGTTAGGTAGATCGAAATGATTTTTTTCTACTCCTGTACCGTTATCTGTCATTTATATAGGCTGTAGCTCAAATACAATGACACCACTAATAAGTCGTCGAAAATTCGTACATTTTTCATAAAAGCACTGTTCAACTTTTTTTTAATCGGCCGCTATATTGCAGTGGTGCCAACTTCATAAACAAATATTTCGAAATAAAAGTATTTATTTACGATTTAACATTTGTATATTATCAATTATTTACTACAATAATAATAAATCATCATCTATTGTGTGTTACATTACATGTTTTATAAATTCTTGGTATTATTTATAAAAATAAACAGTTCGAATTCGGCCCGGGTCCGGATTCGGTTTGGTTTGGAGTGCAAACAAATTAAAAACAAAACAAACCATAAGCAATAGCTGTCACATTCCCGATTTCCCACCAAAATACAGTTCAAAATGAAAAGACGAAAGATGATAAACTATTAGTCCTAAACTATTAAGATTTTATTCGTGTTTGTGAATACAAAAGTGTACGTTCCTTATAAAATGGTCGAAGAAATTAATAACTGCACTCCTGAAGAAATTGCGTGAGTAACAAAAGTACGAATAGAAAACTTGCTGCCTAAAAAGTTTAACTATTCTGTAGTCTGCTATTTATTTAAAATTTGTCGTAGAAAAAGTATTGTATGCAACGGTGTATAACTGGTCTAAAAACGCTCGTGGCGTCTTTAATTGCGATGCTCGCCAAGGCTCGCATCGCAACCCACGCCACTCGCGTTTTAAGACCCTTCTTATAAAACAGTTGCATAAAATACTATTTTTGTATGGGAAAATGGCAGATGAGTAAAGTTGTCCTAACGCGTTAGAAAAGGCCTAATCACCCCTCTGGTGTTATAACAAAATACCCCTTTTATAATATGCAACCTTTCATTATGGGAACATTTCAACTAAAAAAAAGGCATTCATGAATCGTGAAAATATCGCAGTGGTAAAAATGTTTCATTAAATTGAGAATAGGTATTATCAAAGTGGCTGAAGTGTTGGTTTGAATTTATGGTTCTAAGCATGTAATTTAGGGCTGAACGCCAATCTATATTTAACAAGTTTACAACCCCGTGTCAATAAATCAACCCCCATGATTTCCCTTTGCTTCCATTCATCACGCGAAGACAGATACAAAGTGGTGAGAGGTTTTTTCTGACCATACATCATCACAAACCGCCTCGTCGGCACTTCCGATGTTTTTGCGGACGGTAGGTACAGCATTCTTGGTACGGCTAACTAGGCGGGAATGCATTCTTGGATCATGCTAACTGGTAATTAGGATAGGATGGTATCTTTAGTTTTTCTAAGGAATGGAACGGATGTGGCGTTCGTCTCAATTAAATAGTTTAAAATAGAAAAGGTGGTGAATGAGTCTGTAGTAGGTATCGCGTATATAAGTAAAGCCTGACAAGCTGCTATTTGACCCTAAGATAGTGTCGCTGTGTACGAGGCTAGGGTCAAATAGAAACTTGTCGAGCTATAATCTATCTAAGTCGTAACAATTGACACCCTGTCGTTCACCGTTATTTCTACGCATTTTTTTGCGATTGAGGCTACCGTAAAATGGGTTGATTTGGGTCTAAATAGATATTCAAACTTCGATAAAAAATATTTTACATGTGGCACGTTGATTAAGACAAAAATGTATCCGTAAAAAAGAATAATAATGACTCCTGTGTTTATTTAATATGTATTTGCATGTATTACTATATACCTATGGCAAATAAAATAATTTGGATTTGGATTTATATACAGGTATGTAGGTCTACGTAAAAAACCGGCTGTATGAATTTGCGTTTTTTAACGATTATCTGTCGTTTAATTTCATAATCTTAACGATACACACAAAAATAGTGGGAAATCCCACCTCACCCCGTAGTGGAGTTAGAGGGGATAGCAATGGGGTGAGCTGGGAAAATGTATGAGGAATAGAGACTCCACATTTTTTAATGTTATAATTTTGCTACTCCGTGGTGCCGCAAGATAAGAAAATTTGTCTAAAAGTATAATAAAATTACTTTTAGGGCAACTGAAAATATTCGCGTCCCATCTGTCCCCTCAATCCCTACTCACCTCATTTTTCCACGAGCTGTCCCGTACAAATGCGCGTATATCTCTGTCATTAGAGTTATCTTTGCAATTTTAATTGGAATATTATAATTCTGACCATACTCGTAATTTGACTCTATTGTCGCAGAAAAAGAAACTCCAAAACTAAAGGCCTCCACACACCGACCGGTGTGTGGAGGCCTTTACCAACTTTCTGAAAAGTCGTGTTCGTACGGGACAACGGTGGACTTTTCCGTGGAATGCTCCTTTTACGGTACCCTGGAAAATTGTTTGATCATACTTATCATATTCTCTCTCGTCTTGCATTTAGAAGTGCACCTATTAGTGCTTGCACTAATAGTTCCAGTGGCTAAATTTCACTGCATCACCGCGGGCGTCGTTAGCGGGAACAAACTTCTCAATTTCATTCTATTTCCGTAAAAAAATATAAAAACCATTCATAAATAATTTCAGTCATAACAAAATCGTCACGTAAATGAGTTACACGTTGTCGTGTTATTTCGAGTCTACCGACAAGGCTCGCGCACGTGGGGTATCGGATACGCGTTTTTTATAGTTTTTTGACAGTAACGTTTTAATTCGAGGTGTAAGAACCGGGGGTGAAACAGACACTTATCTTTTAGCGAACGATATGTTATCGCTTGCACTCGTGTTTCTCAAAGTTTAAGACCATTTTATTATTAGACTAGCTGTTGCCCGCGACTTCGTCCGCGTAGAACTTTTCATCGTCTTAGAAAATGATTTCTCTCAATACAAAATTTGAACCCTCTTTTAGGGGATAATTAAAAAAAAAGTTGATGTTCATTTTCTAGTTTGTGAACAAACAGTCTAAAACCAAAGTTAAAAATCTCATACTTTAAAAATGCCTTGAAATACTCAAACTTTGAACCAATTTTAACACTCTTAGGGGATGAATTTGGAAAAACTCTGAAATCAGTTTTGTAGTCTTTTATACAGAATAAGACCGAAGTTAAAAATCTCTTACTCACACTTTAAAATTTTATTGCTCGCCATTTAAAATTTGAACCCCCTTTTAAACCCCCTTAGAGGTTGAATTTTTCTAATCGCTGAAAGAACTTTTTTCGTAAACTTTTAAGTCTCTAGCTCAAAAAAAGTGTTGCCCATACAAAGCTTTCTTAACCCCCTTAGGGGTGGAATTTTCTAAAACTCTGAAAGTACTTTATTATTAATTTTAATAAGTAACATTTTGAATAGTTTTAAGTCTAGTAAAAAAAAAAGTTTTTCCCACACAACACTGGCTACCCTTCTTAAGGATCTTAAGGATCCCCTTAGGGATGGAGTTTTCTAAAACGCTGAAAGTTCTTTTTTAGTATTCTAATAAGTAATCTTTTTGCAAAGTTTTAAGTCTAACTCAAAAAAAAGTGTTGCCCATGCAAAGCTTGCTCTCCTTTTTAACCCTATTAGGGGTGGAATTTTCTAAAACGATTTGTGTTCTTTTTTTGTATTTTAATAAGTAATCTTTCTACAAAGTTTCAAGTCTCTAACTCAAAAACATAAACTTTCCCTGATAAAAACTTTGCACCCCTTTTTATCCCCCTTAGGGATAGATTTTTTCAAAACGCTGAAAGTCTTTTTTTTTGTATTTTTATAAGTAATCTTTCTACAAAGTTTTAAGTGTCTAGCTCAGAAAGTGTTCCCCATACAAACCTTGCACCCTTTTTTAACCCCCTTAGGGAATGATTTTTGTAAAACGCCGAATGTAGTATTTATCATGTTCTAATAAGTAATTTTTCGTCAAAATTTTAAGTCTCTATTAAAAAAAATATGTTTTTCCCATACAAACTTTGCACCCTATTTTACCCCCTTAGGGGTGAAATTTTCCAAAACGCTGAAAGTACTTTCTTTGTATTTAAATAATCTTTCTACAAAGTTTTAGGACTCTAGCTAAAAAAAATAGTTTCCCACATACAAACTTTGCACCCCTATTTTAGCCCCCTATTTTTAGGGGTAGAATTTTCTAAAACGCTGAAAGTACTTAATTTGTATTCTGATGACTAATCTTTCTACAAAGTTTTAAGTCTCTATTTAAAAAAAATATTGTTTCCCCCATACAAAATTTGCACCCCTATTTTACCCCCTTAGGGGTAGATTTTTTTAAAACACTGAATCTAGGTACTTTATTTGTATTCTAATGAATAATTTCTCTACAAAGTCTCTATTTTAAAAAAAGTAGTTTTTCCCATACAAACTTTGCACCCCCATTTTACCCCCTTAGGGGTAGAATTTTCAAAAATCCCTTTTTATCCCTAGCCCACGTTATAAAAGCAACATACTGTGCAAAAATCAACTCTCTAAGATTAGTAGTTTCGGCTGTGCGTTGATGAGTGAGTGAGTGAGTGATTGAGTGAATAAGTCAGTCAGGACATAGGCATTTATTATGTATAAATAGATAGAAGATAATGAAACTCCCATTCAAATATCTCAAAAAATTATGAAGCTACATCCGTTTTAATGTCGCTTGTTAGAGTGAGAAAACGATGAGGGACTGTGACGTCAATATACTCGAGCGTCATAGTAAAAAACAATCGTTTCATATGAAGGTGCGTTTTGCGGAAAAGGGACAGAACATACCCCCTCTTAAAACTTTGGACTCTTATAACTTAATCATTACCTATATAACCTCTTGCTTTGTTTTTTTCTCCATTTGACTATATTTATTTTAAATTCTTTTTCGAGAAAATACATTATGATTATTTACCATATTTTCGATTCCTGAGCTATAACCACGAACTTCGGAATTCGAAAATATTCGAGTATCTCTATCTCTATCGCACTAACCATACTCGAGTGACAGGGATGCAAATATATGAACATTGAGTATCGGTTTTCGTGGTAGCGCCGCAGGTACTTTGGCTGAATAGCGCGTGCCATGGTCATTCAAAAAAAAACAAATTCGTGTTAATTATATTGTTCAAATTTGTTGATTTCATTTATTGAAATTACGACATAAAACGACATTTGTGCATATAAGTTCTCATATCAGAATCGAATATTTTTTTATGGTTTATATTTTAGCATTTGTCTCGTAAAGGTCTATCGTAGACGGGATTTAAATTATTAATAAGTGAAAGGCAAAGCAATTCCGCCATTTTGACGAAAATTTGACGGTCTTATAGCTGACAGTTGGAGCAGCGTTTGATTTCAATAAAAATAAATAAAAAATTAAATGAAGTCGTATATTTCGGAAAATTAATTAACTGTCGCAGTCGGATAAAAACTATCCTAAGTTGCAGCTAGAATAATAATGTACCTATATAAAATGTTTCATATTTTTCCGTTCATGGGATGCTGAGAACATTCGAACCGCGCAAAGCTTAGTTTCAAACTGGCTGATTCTTTTTTTAATTTAGAGATTTATTATAAGTGGAGATGTGTGTAGGTACCTACACTAATACACTTAAGAGTTTGAAAGCGATGGCGATATTGTATGTATTGAAGAGATCCGAGAGGTGTACAAATAATAGAGCCGAAAATATGCTATTAAGGGTGTTTCTATACAGGGCCTCAATAAATATATGAACACAGCTTACCAATCTCTTGTGGATACTCACCCTTAGTCAGTTCAAAATCTTGAACGGCGTATAAGTTTAAGTACCTACTTAATATGAAGGTATATAAGATAGGTAAGTTTTGTTTTATTTAAACTAACCAATAAATGTTTGGTACCTACTACGCAAGAAGAAATGAGGCGGTTCTTAGTGTAAAAACTATAGATATGTAGTTATCTGTGATTTTTAAAACCAGTACACATCCAATTTAAACTTGCTCTACAGGTTTGAACATCTCAGACAACCATAAGTCCCGCTGACAACTCTACCTTGTAAAGACATCCGTCATTCTACGCTCTGAGACGATTTACTCACCCTCCTGTCCCTGTCCTATACTTAAATCCACCACTATAACTTGAACCATGTCCTTTAATCCACTCTACGACACGATAATACAACAGAAATAGTTAACATGTAGACGGTAGAGATCATTTAGAAATGGATTGCTAACACAGAGGGCGTAAGACGTGTAATGTGCCATTTCCGATGAATTTTTTGGGTAGCTCTTTTTGTTACACTTATGTTACATTACCTTCCTATTGGCGGTTCTTTTCCGTTGTCTGTTTTAATAAGTACAGTCGCGAAGAGATGTTAAGCAAGACTCACTTTCTCACTCTATTTTTAGGGCCCCATGTAAGTAGGTACCTACTTAAGATTGTCAGTGACGTCGTAATTGCTGTGATATAAATTCAATTTTATAAAGTAACGCTCATGCTATACTAAATACCTTTAAACAATGTGTGGCCCAATTACGATAAGATTGGGATTTGTATGTCTTCAACAAGTCATCTCATGAATCTGCATTACTGACCTATATTAAACTCAATCAGAGACGTCTGAGCGTAGAGCTTCTATTATGGCTTCTATGTAAATTATTGTGGAGAAAATCAGGGTACAGTATCTAAACTAAATAAGCTAGCTTTAACCAATACTATTTATGTGGCCAAAATATTCTTAAGTTACATATTAAAGCAGTTAAACCCAATGCTAAGAATAGGGTCAAATCAGAAAGATCAAACGTAGGCACAATCATTAGGATCGACAATATTATCTTTAGACTATTTATTTTAAGAAAATCACAAAAACTTGGGTAAAAAGTTACCTTAATTCGTCTTCGCCCGCGTTTCGCACCTCGTTCTGACGTTAAAAACCGGTCGCTAAAAAAGTCTGATGAGGGATGTCGCGGGGTGAGTCGGAAGTTTACTTTAAATAGTTAAAAGGAACGTTGCTCGCATTAAAAATACCTTACATGTCCCTGTATCATAATTGCAACTAATGAATGAAAAACATTTGTTCTCAATTGTTTGGTTTGAACGGAATCTTAATTCTCAAATTATGTTTTATGATTAATTTTAGTAATTTTTCCAACCTATTGAATGATTTAAAGTTGTCGTATCAGTATAGTTAATTTAATTAACGATGAGTAAGGCTCGGAGCTGTCCATCGGCGTGTCCATTACCCGCGTTAAATATAGCGCGATCAATAGCAGGAGTCTGCAGTGGCCATAGTGGTACAGTCAACAATAAAAACCTCATTGGAGCATTTTTGTTCTGCCAATATTTTAAAGTCGGTAGTGCGTAAATTGTGTAGACCAAAATATGATGATGTTCAGCTGGGTTAGGGTGTGTTAAACCTTTTCAATCTTGTTGAAGGGCAATAAGTTATGTTGCTATTGCTATAGACTATCATCCATGCACAAATATCTCAATAATCTTTGTCCATGCATCACTTGCTCCACTAGAACGCATTGTATTCCTGAGTAATTTACACAGGAATCGTGGATCCAGACGCTTGTCCGATCGATGCTTTGTGGGGACTGGATCTAATCACGTAGACTTAAAAACAAGTCATTCACACACAAACACAATTTGATATTCAAACACGTTGGCGTTTTTTTCACTAACCGTTTTACAGATAGACATTCGAACTATGAAAATTATGCAATTCAGCCGAATCCATGTAACACTTTTGGAGCCGACTATCATTACAGCACACGCGCATGCATATTCCAGGACTTGTGTGCGTCTGCGTTTGATAATTACCCGCCTAATAACCGCGCTGCGGGTACCATTATCACTGCACTAAGCTGGTCTAAAAGAGCGGATACACAGGAGTTCTACATTACATACACCCTTATATATATATAGCAGGAATGCACGCGATTGCTGAGGTTACAGTATAATTTGCTACAAATTTATAGGATTATAGGGCTTCATATTTCGAATGGCAGACTTTGATTCTGGCGAGGGTATCTAGTTGACCAAAAGTTCATCTCTAAATAATATAGTAAGACCTGTGCCGTAAAGTCATCATCCTCCTAGCGTTATTATTCCCGGTTGTGCCCCTAAAGGAGCCCGGGGTCCGCTTTGACATCTAATCCCAAGATTTGGCATAGGCACTAGTTTAAAAAAAAATAGAATAGAAAAATAGAAAAGTTTATTTCTCCGAATATGGTACAATTGTTGGTATGTCTTACAAATTTCAGTTTCACATATCCTGCCGATATCGGCGTAGAAATATTATTGAATTTAAGTAGGTAAATCATAATTATCATAAACATTCATATTATCAAGACATAAAATTAATTGAATACAACATACAATACGACAAATTAATAATAAAAGTAATAATTAGAAAATTAATAATTTAAAAATTCATTTACGGAATAAAAGCAAATGTCAAGCAGCCAGTTAAATAATGTCCTGTCAAATTGAATATTTGGTAAACATTTCATGTCATTTGGAACATTATTGTACAATTTTATTGCCATAATATAAGCATTCTTACTAAAGATTTTCACATTCTGTCTAGGTTCATAAAGCTTGTGCGGATATCTACCATTGGTTTTATTTAGGACAACGTTATACAAAGGGAACATGTGCGGATGTCTTTTTACAAATTTAGTTATCTCATATATATATAAGCAGGGCAAGGGGAGACCGTTTAGCTCCTTAAATATTGGTCGGCAATGGGCCAAATAATGGGCTCCATAGGCAGCTCGGACACATTTTTTTTGTGAGATAAAAGCTCTCTGTACTTTAACCGAATTACCCCACATGATTAATCCGTAACGAATCACAGATGATACGTATCCGTGATATGCGGAAAGTGCAGCCTCCCTAGATGCAGCGGTTCTGAGATGCCGTAGGGCGAACACGAATCGGTCTAACCTAGAACAAATATTATCTATGTGGTTTTTCCAATTGAGATGTTTGTCATTTGTAAGGCCAAGGAAATTAGCTGAATCTATAGGTTCAATAATGGTGTTGTTCAGGTTTATTTTAATGTCTGATTTGGGATTATTATAATTCTGGAAATGTATTACTTTTGTTTTGTTTATATTCCGTTTCAATTTATTATCTTCTAACCATTTGACAGCATTACATAGGTCATTATTTGTCTCAATTTCTAGTCCTTCCTTATCCTTACTTTTAATAATTAGAGTAGTATCATCCGCAAACAATATACAACTATGTTTCAAGGTTGACGGCAGGTCATTAATGTATAACAAGAAAAGTAGGGGACCTAAGATGCTGCCCTGCGGAACGCCACTTTTAATTAAGTCTGGATTAGATTTGTATGTCTGTTTTTTGTGGTCTTTTATCCTTGTTATTTCAGTGTATTGCCTTCGATTGCACAAATAATTTTGTAGCCAGTGATGTGCGTTACCCCTTATCCCATACTGGTCAAGTTTGTCGAGCAGTGTTTTATGACAAACTATGTCAAAAGCCTTACTCATGTCCAGCAAAGCGCACAATATTGATTGCTTGTCATTTAGATGCTTTGTTACATTTTCGATCATCGCAAAACACGCAAGAGACGTGGAGCAGTTTTTTCGGAAACCAAATTGATATGGATTTAGAACCTCAGCTTTTCTAAGGAAAGTTTCTAGCTTACTATACATTGCCTTTTCGAATACTTTTGACATTATGGGTATTAAGGCAATGGGTCTGTAGTTACCCATCAATGTTGGATCGCCTTTTTTAAATAATGGTTTGACTATTGAAAGCTTTAAACGTTCGGGTAAGCACCCATGTTCAAATGATAGATTAATGATATAGCTAATAGGTAGAGCTTTTTTATGTGCACATAATTTTATTATTTTAGTAGTAATTTCATCATGTCCAGTTGAATTTGTATTATTTAAAGATTTAATAATTTTGACAATCTCGTATTCATTCATCGCAGTAAGAAATATACTATGAGGGATATTTTTTTATACTGGATTTATTATTGTTGGAATACGTGCTGTCTTGAGATTGATTAATAAAGAATTTATTAAACAATTCACAAATTTGTTCAGGTTGACTATATATGTCATTGTCGACTTTTATTTGATTGATTTGAGTATTTTTAGAATTAGTTTTATTTTATTCACTTTTAATAATATTCCATACTGCTCTGCCTGTATTATTTATGTATTTAATGTTATTATTTCTTTGAGACTGCAGTATGCACTTCTTTAGAAGTCCGGAGTATGTCTTATACATGTATTTATTATATTTTTTGTTTTGATCGTCTTTATGGTACTTAAAGTATAACGTTCTTTTTTTGTGGCACGATCTCCGCAATCCCTTAGTAATCCATTTATTTTTTATAGGTTTATCTCTCAGTTTGACTTTAATTGACGGAAAACAAAAATTGTATAAAATGATAAAGAAATCATAGAATGCCTCAAAGGATTTGTTACAGTCTGGTCACATTACTTGGTTCTTCATACACATTATTAAAAGTAAGGCTTGATATATGATTGCAGAATTTGTGTATGTTTTCCTGACAGTAATCGCGCCATTCCTCAATCCAGTATTCAATTCTCTGTTTAGGCTGACCTGTTTTTGGGATGGAGAATGATATATACTGTCCAGTATCATGATCGGACAAGGCAAGTTCTGTGTGTCTCACTTACTACGCAGGATACGTCAATATTTGAGGCTACTAGATCGATGTACGAATTTTTTCGCGTTGCTTTGTTTATAAGAATATTAAAATTAAAGTTCATTAGAAGTGATTCCCTCCCATTAGAAACCAGTCAAATCTATGGGCAAGGACCGATGAAGAGAAAGCTGAAGCATTCGCAGCGCATCTGAGCCATGTATTTCAACCGAACGAAGGCCACTGTGATGAGACCGATCTGGACGCTATTCTCGACCAAGACATTCAACTGTGCTTGACTCTCAGGCCAACGTCACCTAGAGAAATAGCGAGAGAGATCAAATTGCTCGATGCCAAAAAGGCACCTGGCTTTGATCTGATAACGCCGAGGATCCTAAAAGAACTACCTAAAAAGTGCATTACATTCTTAACATTCCTTTTTAATGCCATCTTTCGTGTCTGTTACTTCCCCGACACATGGAAGGTTTCACAGATCGTAATGATTCACAAAGATGGCATACCGCCACATGCTTGTTCTTCATATCGACCTATAAGCCTGACTCCTGTACTTTCGAAGCTGTGGGAAAGAATATTTCTCAAAAGACTATCCGAAGCAATGATGCAAAATGAGATTATTCCCAATCATCAGTTTGGATTCCGCAAAGCGCACTCCACTGTCGAACAAGTACATCGTGTGTATCACTCTGTCAGACAATGCCTCGAACACAAAAAATACTGCTCTGCTGCATTTTTGGACGTACAACAAGCGTTTGACAGAGTATGGCACAAAGGTCTGCTCTGCAAAATCAAGGAAAACCTCCCTCACTCCGTATACTACATCCTGGAGTCTTACCTGTTCGAAAGGCTTTTTCAAGTCAAGCATGGAGAAGCACGGTCTTCATTGTACCCTATCAAAGCTGGAGTACCCCAAGGCTCCGTACTCGGACCTTTTTTTTTTTTTTTTTTTTTTTTTTAACCCAGGGAAAATCTTCATAGATTCCATCGCGCTTTGGGGAAGCGCGGTGGATATGCTGGATTCGTACCGGCTAAAAACCCTGGGGAGTTCTTCCCACTGCCTGTGGTGGAGTCACGGGAACGCTCTCGCACACATCCGCGACTCCGCCAGCAGTTGTCCAGCTCACCGGACCCACCTGTGGGGGAATTTTTTTTTTTTTTTTGAGTGTTCCCCCCACCATCATTTGTGGCGTACGTTTTTTTTTTTTTTTTTTTTTTTTTTTTCCCGCGCGCCCTCCTGCCCTGGGACCTCGATCCGCTGGGCGACAGTTGTCCCCATGCCTGTCACCCGGAGGTCCTTACTATGGGGGCAGCCGGCGGTTATGGGCCTGCCGTCTGCGCCCAGGGCGCCTGCGGCGCCGTTGGTCGGACGCATTTGAGTCCTCCCTGGCCCGTTCCGCTGTCTCCATCTGCCGCATTACCTCCTCGCAAAAGGAGACTGCCACCTGCCACGATCTCTCGCTGTCGACCATGGATTGAATCACGGCCGGCAGCGATATATCGGGTCCCACTGCAAGTGAGAGGCGAGCTCTCTCTTCGTTGAAGGCGGGACACACTTCCAGCGTGTGCTGTGCTGTGTCTTCCGCCCCTCCACACTGGTGACAGACGGGTGTCGGTTCCCTCCCTGCGATCTTCCACAGATACCTCCCGAAGCAGCCATGCCCCGTGAGCATCTGTGTGACGTGGAAGGAAACCGCACCCCACTTCCTATTGAGCCATGCCTGCAGGACAGGCCGCACTGCAGTTATGGTCCAGTGGCCAGCTCTCGGCTGCTCTAGAGCTTCCGTCCACTTCCGGAGAAGAGTTTGGTGAGCGTCTTCTCTCCATCGCCTTATCATCTCGAGGCCTGGCTGGTCTCCTCTGTGGCGGGACTCAGCTGCCCGACAGTACACTTCCGCCAGCACCTCGGCATCCAGCTCCCAGGGTGGGGTGCCCGCCAGAACGCAGGCCGCCTCAAATGAGGTGGTGCGATACGCCCTCGATACCCTGACCGCCATGACCCTTTGCGGTTTCCGCAGGTGGGCTTTGTTCTGGTAGGCGGACAGGGCGTCCACCCAGATGGGTGCCCCGTACAGGGCCATCGACCGCACTACGCCCGTGTACAGTCGGCGGCAGCCTGCTTTCGGCCCACCCACGTTCGGAAGAAGCCAGCTTAGGGCGGAGGCTGCACTCACGAGCTTTGGGGCCAGTCTCCGGAAGTGCTCCTTAAAATCCCATCGGCTGTCGAGGACGAGTCCGAGGTACTTAATCGTCTTCTCGACGCCAACAGATACTCTGCCGACAACAATCTGAGCACCAGGTGGGGGCGCCCTCCGAGGTCCGTACTCGGACCTGTGTTATACAACATCTACACAGCAGATTTACCGATCAAAAATGACGTTACCGTCGCTACTTATGCTGACGACATAGCCTACCTGGCAGAAGACAGCGATCCCATTGTGGCAAGTGCCAAACTACAACAAGTGCTGGACTCCACCTCAGCCTGGCTTCAAAAGTGGCGGATTCAAGCTAGTGCCCAGAAGTCAACTCACATTACCTTTACCCTGAGAAAAGACAACTGTCCCCCGGTATACTTGGCAAATAATATCCTACCCCAAACGGACTGCGTAAAATACCTCGGATTCCACTTAGACAGACGTATGACCTGGAAAAATCACGTAAAGGCAAAAAGAGACCAAGTTAACTACAAATTCCGTAAACTTTACTGGATGATGGCAAGAAACTCAGTGCTCTCACTGGATAACAAGCTTTTAATATATTTAGCTGTTCTGAAACCCATCTGGTCATACGGCATCGCAATATGGGGAGTAGCCAGTAAGAGCAACATAGCCTGCCTACAAAGGGTACAAAACAACATTCTCAGATGCATCACCAATGCTCCATGGTTCGCGAGGAACGATGAAATTCACGAGCATGTAAAAATGCCAACAGTAGCATCCGAAGTGGCCCGCTATAAGGAACAACACATAGCTCGCCTTACCTATCACTCCAATCCATTGGCCTCTGTATTGCTCGACAATGTCAATGTGGTTAAGAGACTTAAACGTAACCATATTCTTTAAGTAGTGAATGGGGCACTGGCCTCTAAAACTACGACCCGCCATCTTCCATTCAACTAATCTGATCATAGTCTGGAGACTGATTGCAGAATTAACATAAAAAAAAGTGATCGCAACTCTTTCGATTGGGTATTGGTTTTAAGTGTATCTATGTTCCAGTCCCCGCAGATAATAATTTTTTTCTTGTTGTTAAATTTAATGTCAATCTATTAAGAATTATTTTTATTAACTTATTTAAGAACAATTTAATATTAGGTTCTGGTACTCTGTAAATACATATAATGATTATGTTTTGATCATTTAGTTCTATCCCGCAACATTCGAAATAATATGCGCTGCATAATTTTTGAGAAATTTGCAACTGTGTAAATTCTATCCCATCCCTTATTAGTATACAGGAGCCACCCCGTCGATGATTGCTCCTCGAAAAATGTGCAGCAAGTTTGTATTTGGATATTTTTAAGTTATTTTCTGTCCCATTCTTAATAAAGGTTTCAGTCAAACAAATAAAATCGATAATTCCTATTTCCTTTGAAAGTTGAGTTATCGTCAATTCAACCAGTCCACTCTTATTAAGTATTCCCGCAATGTTTTGGTGTAGTAACCGATAAGACACCATATGTACAGCATGGTGGTTAACATTTGACAAAGAGGCCTTCCTACAGGTCACGAAAAAGCTCATTGTTAGAATTATTACCGGTCTCTGATTGGGTTAACTTACGCTTTACGAAAGCGACTGCCATCTGACCTTCCAACCCAGAGGGAAAACTAGACCTTATTGGGATTAGACCGGTTTCCTCACGATGTTTTCCTTCACCGAAAAGCTAACGGTAAATATTTCGTACATAAGTTCCGAAAAACTCATTGGTACGAGCCGGGATTCGAACCCACGACCGCCGTAAAGTAAATATAGTAAGGCCTGTGCCGTAAAGTAATTTTACAAATATTTTTGGTGATATTTAATTTTTTTCCTAATTTTTTAGGTGTATATACAACAAAATAATTTGTTACACTATAAAGATTAAGTAATCTAATCAACATCAATTAACATTTTTTTTTAAATTAAAAGAAGGATCGATTGTTTCCCTTCAAGGCTCACTTTAAATTTTGCGAAGCACTGAGTTGAGTTTAAACTGCACGCCAGGGATATATTTTTGATTTCAAATGACTATTTATGGTGGTGACATAAGGATCAGTAATTCTTCATCTTGTTGGTATCCAAAATTTACCATCTTGTTCAAGATTAATGCAGTTACGAGGATTTGCGTACATCGATGCCCTCAGTTTTTCTGAGAATTCTAGTTTGTATGAAAACATGGATTACCTACTTTCAACTTCAACTGATTTTGAGATAAGAATATTTTTTCGATCACTATCTAGATTTTAGGCTTATAGAATTGCTAATGTAATAGGTATATCCCGATTCTTGTTGTGATACATTTTTATTGTTTTTTTTTGTAATACTGTTTTTTTTGTAAACACCTGTTTCAGACAAAGCGAAATCTTCGCAAAAAAAAACTGTTTCTTCTTGCTAACGGGTCTATTGTACACAGATATGAATAAAACCCTTTTTTTACATCAAACTTCAGCTAAAGCTTGCCTTGGTAACGTATTAACAAGCCATTATGTGTAGTTCATTCACAGTTTTCTTTTATTTATAAGTATGTGTATAATATGTAAAAATACTTTTCGGTTCGGGCCTTACATATAACAATATACCGTATTACAAAAGTAAGTCATTCTTTGATGACTTATCTACCTAGGTAATTTACTCAAAACGTATCGAACAATCAAAACGTACTAAAATAAATACAAGGATGATGTATTTTTCTTTTTAAGTTCCGTACCACAATCGGCAAAACTGAACCTAGGTAACACTATCTACACTAAGTATTCTACCAAATGGATCACGTAAGTAGCTGAGTGTTATTATTGATGTGCCTATTTTTGGGTAATTTTATTAGGCAGAAATATAAGCACGCAACCTCGTAAATGGACAATAAATCTTATTGAGATAATTCTTCGTTATTTATTTTAGTGGTCTAGTTCGTAATGTCTGTCAAATCTTTTCCAACTACTTCAACCAACGAGGGGTTGTGTTGTAGCTGATTTAGTGTTATTTTGCAGAACATTATGAACTATAGAGGCATGTTAGATGTATTGTAAAGCACAGCATCAAATGGCAAAGTCATACTTATAACCAAGTCAAGTCCAAGATATAGGGTTCTCTAGGTTAGCTTTGTCTCACAAGATTTGATTACCTTTTAACTGTAAAAGCATTATACAAAATGCTGCTTGACTGGAGTAAGCATACCGGCTTCGCGTGACTACAATGACGGGCAAACGAATTGCTTTTCAAAAGTATTTCTGTCAAATTAGAACAGAAATAAATGAGAGACGATTTTGAAAAAAAAACTGTAATCAGAAATGAATCGTTTTATTGTGTCTGGAATAGAAGTTGCTTAATGAAAGCTATTCTATTTCGATTCTTTTTTAGCATTTGATTGGTAGCTAGGTAATACTAAAATTTCGTTACCGTATTTTATTAACATCAACAGCGATATAATTTATGGTGCTCGGTTTTCCTTTTACAACTATTAATTATATTACACAACATAGTAGGTACATTTGACATAGTTACATTTCATAAGCAATCACCTTGCGAATAGCCAATTACTGGAACAACGAGCGAATCGATCCGAATTCGACGGTGCGCGGGCGGCGGCGATTAGGCGTGATTAGCCTTTCATAATCCTAGGCACACCATGCCCGCTCGTGGATAAATAAACGATAACGGAAACCAAAACCAAATCTCGTTCAGGTCTTTTCGTTCAGGTTCGCATCACCAAACTTGGTGCGTATGTTATGTTATGTTCCTTGCTCCTGGCTACCAGAGTTGCCAACTTCGCACACACCCAAATCGATTGTGACGATGGCGACTATAGTTGCCAAGCGAAGTATAGGCGCATTTGATTTTTTTAAGTAATTTTAGGTTACCGTTTATAATTTCTAAATCCAATTTACCACGTGTACTGCTTTCCGAGAACAAATGCGTTGATTATTACAGAAAAAACCCAAGTCGCTATCTGTGGGCTGATAATATTTGAGGAGTTCCGTCGATTCCTAAAGGATCTGAGAATTACCACTTCATGAGTTGCTACTTCATCGGAATCATGTCAGAATCTTTGACGAACTTTACATCTTTGAGGAGTTCCATATGTCATCTGTGGTCTTCAGTATCAGTTCCACCTCACCAAAATTGCGATTTCCGAAGGTAAATACACGAATTATAATAGAAAATACCGAAATCACTACATGCGTGCCTATAAAATTTGAGGGTTGCCCTCAATTTCCCTGGGATCACATCATCAGATCCTGATTTGGTGACAATGGGACCACCTCGCCGGAAGTATACTCTTTCAAATAAAAAAAGAGTTTTGGAAATCGGTCCACAATTGACGGAGAAATAGGCGAACATAAATAAAAAAAATAAAAAATGAAGTACGACATACAGTGGAACATATAACCTCCTGCTTTTTTAAAGTCGGTTAAAATCATCTCTGTTTTGCCATATTTAGAAAATAGTACCTACTCCGCTGGTTATGATATTTCAATAAGACTTGATTTTAATGAAGACTCTCGGACTCACCTGACGATCCTATATATGTAAACTAAACAAGACCTGTCATTTGTAATACCTCGTCGATGGTAAACGAGCCTGATGGTTAATATTGCAGTTCATTCCTTGCTGGCCCTATAACATGTGCGTTGCCATAGCCAAAAAGCAACTTAACATAAATTTATTCCTGCTGAAGATGATGTTGGTACTAGGTACCACCATAATACCTGTAAAGGAAAACTCTCTTCACAACAACTCGATGGCTACAATAGTGCAGTGAAAGCAGAACGTGGGTGGACACGGATCATACCCGGTAACGTAGATTCGATGTAAACGAGGATATCTTCTAATTGTGCTTCGATATTGTTATAGAGTAAAACCAGCGTTCGCTGTTTTAGACGTTGTTGGGTTGTCCACGCCCCGATTGCATTTCTCACCGTTGAGTAGGTGCGAAAAATTATGTCGGTTCTCGATCTCGATATAAGTACTCGTATCTATCTAATTTGCTATAAATTAGTCCCCCTGCAAAAGACAAACAGGTATGAATAGCAATTCACACTATAGTAAGTATTTTGGAGTATTAAGTAGGTTTACATTAATTTTACGATCACGTTTCCTTTCTTCCCCGTTTGGCCTGCAGTGCGGCCAGTAACGGATGCGTTACGGTATATCCTCTCTGAGGACCTTAAGGGCATCTCAGAGGGATAATGGCATAAATCCAAATCGAAGGGAATTTCTTTTCTATCAAACCTGGACCATTTTTAATGATTGTGTTATAAATATTCTAATCCCTGAATATAATCACCAGCAATTACCTTGTGCACATAGTGTTCCAGTGCTTTAACCTATAAACGACTCGTTACATAACGCTAGTGGCATGGCATTTGAACATGATTACTGCATGCGTGTGCTAATGGGAAAATGCTGTGACATTATGTAAAACTTTACGCACATACTATCCTTCTGTTTCGAACGATTCAGCGGTGCACCGTTGCATCTGCACTTCTGTAGTTGTGTCATTGCCCGATAATTAACTGCGGTGCGGTGAAGATGTTGCCGTATTGACAGGCTCTGATATGCTTTGCATGTTTGCTAAGCTTCGTCAAGCTTGCAGAAGCCTTTTATTTATGAATTTTAGAGATTGATTTCAACAAGTTCACGACTATCGAGACAAGCTATCTTGTTTACAAAGTTTTTTTTATTTCTATCTTTGGTGAAGTAAAGAAACATTTAATGATGCTCAGAAGGGTTTGGGTTTGACAACTGGGCAGGTACTGAAAAAAAAACCGGCTGTATGGGTTTTCGTTTTTTAATGATTATCTGTCGTTTAATTTCATAATTTTAACGATAAACACAATAATTTACTTTAAAAACAAAGTTTAAACCGACTTCAATTCAGTACTTCGCCAAGCCACATGGTACCTACATGAAAATTTTCACATTTCCTTTCCATTTACCACATGAACTACTTTCCGAGAGCAAATGCGTTGATTATTACAGAAAAATACCCAAGTCGTCTATATGTGGGCTGATAATATTTGATGAGTTCCGTCGATTCCTCAAGGATCTCAGAATTAACACTTCATTAGTTGCTACTTCAACGGAATCATGCAGAATCTTTGACGAACTTTACATCTTTGAGGGGTTCCATAAGTCACATGTGGTCTTCATCATCAGTTCCACATCAGTTCCAGTTCTAAATACACGAGTTATAATAGAAAATACCGAAATCACTACACTCGTGCCTATAAAATTTGAGGGTTGCCCTCAATTTCCCTGGGATTCCATCATCAGATCCTGACTTGGTGACAATGGGACCACCTCAGAAGTATACTCTTTTAAAAAAAAAAAATGTGGAAATTGGTCCACAATTGACGGAGAAATCGGCGATCATACATTACATCTTTGAGGGGTTCCATAAGTCATCTGTGGTCTTCATCATCAGTTCCACTTCACCAAAATTATGATTTCCGAAAATACTGAAATCACTACACGCGTGCTTATAAAATTTGAGGGTTGCCCTTAATTTCCCTAGGATCCCATCATCAGATCCTAAATTGGTGACAATGGGACCACCTTGGGAGTATACTCTTTCGAATAAAAAAATAATTTTGGAAATCGGTCCACAATTGACGGAGAAATCGACGAACATACATTAAAAAAAATATATATATATACAGTGGAACTTACACAGGGTGGCGCAAGAAGTAGTGATATACTGAAGCTGGGAGGTAGAGGACCTAGAGGGCTATCTGAATCACCCCCATGTATGTTCCGCGATTTTTCGTATTTTCGGAGTTATGACTTTTTTTAATTTTTCACCTATCGCCGAGTACGATGAGATTTTTATTTATGGTGACGTGAATTATTGCGGTAGATGCTTGCTTTTTTTGTGTGCTAAGCTGATAGATAGGCCAATTCATTATGGTAACATTTACTATCGTTAGATCTCTGAATGGAATAAAAATAATTAAATGCCAAGAATGATAAAATTACCCAGTATGTTCACAACTTCAAGGGCCCTTAAAAAAATAAAATCACACGAAAAAAATTACCGTTTGACTCTTAAAAACTTGCTCTATCTATCAGGTAGCTACCATGAAAAATTCATTTTATTATTCATAAGGCTTCCATCAAAAAATTGAAATCTAAATGTGGTAAGTGCAAAATTTTAATTTACATGATTATTAATGCAAGCGTCAATTCGCAATTCGCGTCACCATAAATAAAAATGTCATCGTACTCGGCAATAGGTGAAAAAAAAAGTCATAACTCCGAAAATACGAAAAATCGCGGAACGTACATGAGGGTGATTCAGATAGCCCTCTAGGGCTGGTGTATGGGAAAAAACTTTCGGATTAGCTTGCCTCAATCCGCGTTCCGTCCCACTCTCCGCTTATATTTATCGTTCCTCTTCCGCATGATCGCTCCCCGCAACCCTGGTTCCACCCCAGGCCACATATCTTTCACCTCTCACTTCTAGAGACTCCACTTTTTTTAAATTTGGCTACTCCGTGTTGCCGCAAGATTAGAAAATATGTCTAAAGTATAATAAAAATACTTTTAGAGCAACCTGAGTCAGAAAATCAAAGTAGCAATTGAAAATATTCGCGTCGCTACTGCCCCCGCAATCCATACTCACCCCATTTTACGGTATACAAAATTGTCGCTTGATTTAGCTGTGTTAACACATAGCAAGTATATTCTTTTGCGCAAACCCAATGTTACTATTGGGATCTAACAGTACATATAAATGTAATATTTATAAACTCATTTGGACAACCATAACGTCGAGGTTTTTGTTGATACGAGTAGCTTAGGTCGTGTTCATGTTCATGTACAAGCGGCGCGGGGCCCTTTTCGGAATACGCACCGACGCATACACTTGGCGTTATCTAAAGTCAATTTTTTCATTCCATAGACTAAAATGACAATCACAAATGTCAAACGTAGAAAAAATGTGACCAGCTATATACAAACAGTGCTGATCTTTGATATCGGTTTGTGAATAACCGATAAAATCTTAAATTAATTTTAGATTCAAAATAAACAATAAATAAAATCTAACCGGCCACGAAAAGTACAATAAGGTAAGGTTCTCAGTTAAATGAAACGTAGAGAAAGAGCTTGGTGCATTATGAGCTATACAGGGTGGGCCCTGTAACTGGAGCAAATATTCAAAAGGACGCTTCCTTAGAGCATTTGCAGTAACCCCTTCTGTATCATTCACTTTCAAAATTTTTGGTTTCGGAGAAATTTTGAGCTAAAGTTATGACCTCCAAGTAATGTATCTTGGCACCACGAGATCATATCACGGCAGTCAATGCAGATTTTGAGGTAACATCATGTAATGAATCATAATAGTTTTTGCATTTTTGTGTTCAACAGATAGTTTTGTGATTTTTTAATTTATTTTTTTGTGGTTTTAAAATAAAAAGTTACTCAATAGCACTCATCATCATCATCATTTTCAGCCTGTAATCGCCCACTGCTGAGCATAAGCCTCTCTTCGCGTACGCCACTTATCCCGGTCCCGTGCTAGTCTCATCCAGTAATGTCCCGCGGTCTTTTTTATGTCATCAACCCATCGAGCTGGTGGACGACCAACGCTTCTTTTTCCTGCAATTGGCCACCAATCCGTTAACGTTTTGGTCCACCTATTTGGTCAATAGCACTGCAGAAGATTAAAAAAATACAAGTAAACTTATTTAAAAGAATTTTTTTTTTCAAATAAATATATTTTTATCGCATAAAACCACTTGGAAATAATTGTTCACTTGGAAATAGTTGCTCCAGTTACAGGGCCCACCCTGTATAATATGTAGCTTCGAGGTGACTGTTAATCTTACAATAAAATCGCTTTTAAATATAAGACATATTGTGTATAGACCTGGATACAAAATTTCTAAATATAAGTATGGTGACATTTTTACCACCACGATATCACCCTTTTTAATACCTCTCCTAGAGTCCCCTTTTAGCACGTCACGGATTATCCATTCATAGTGTTACAGACGCTTCATCAACAAATATAAGTACCTCCCAATCGTTTATTTTCGGTTAGTACCGGTCGTAGCACATCACTATTTATAAGACGTAAAAAACTAGCAATACATGAAATGTCATTTTAGTCTACGGAATAAAAAAATAGACTTTAGGCGCGTTTACGTAGGGGGGCGTTTCCATACTTACCTGACGGCACGCATCGTGCGTCGCCGTACGCCCCGCTAGGGCTCGTTAATGATCTTCCATGCTGATTTCCACACCTTGTTTATCTCCCTTTAAAATATAATGTAGGTACTTACAAATAAATTAAAAAAAAATATGTATCGACGGCAAATGGGTTTTCATAAACAAAATTATATTATTATGTATTTTTTATTCAAAATGATAGTAGGATCGATACGGCTATGAACAGTGAACAGGCAATCGAAGCAGTTAGTTACCTACACCCAAACCGCTGCATTTCGTCCCTATACTACTACTCGGAAAGTATCAAAAATATGAAAATAAATTATGTTAATAAACTTAAATATCACACAAACTCTTGTCAAGTTTATACCGAATAGTGTAGAAAATTGGAGGTATTTCGATATTTACTTACCGATCACTTAAGTATTAAAAGTCATTTGAGCTTTCGTTTGTACAATCGAGCAATCGCAGTACTCTGATAATTTGCAGTAAGACTTGTGAGATAATTTTAGAAACCAAGATATTTACGTGAATAATAAATATCTTTGAAATAACGTCTTTTCTAAATAATAAACGTAATCTAGCGATTGCGATTACATTACATCTTTACAAACTGTATGGGTTGTCCACAACCCATACAGTTTAAAAACCCACTAATCCGGAAATTTCAGTATAAAAAGATCCCAAGCACCATGCAGCTGTAGAAGGCATATCAATTTAAGCTGCTTCCCAAAATATTCAAATCGCAACTAGCCAATGCTACATGAGACCTTTTTATTCATTTGTCTAAATTTTACTCCTTTTCAAAGAACTCGTCTGTAATGGGGACGTGGGAGATTTGCTGGTATGTGTAGGCGCTGAAGAACCGCTGAGTCACGTTCATGGCGTAGTCGATCGCGTACTCCAGGATCGGCCCGCCGAACTCCTGCGCAACCAGTTGCGAGTTCTGGTTCAGGACTTGCAGGATATTTGCGCCTTTAAACGAAAACGGCAAATAAATTATAAACAACTCAAGTCTAGAAGAACCAGCGGCATCACTAAATCATTTCTCATGTTTAGAGAAAGAACTGATTCTCCGATCTCCGAGGTAAAACGCGCTAGAAGAAGAAATCAAGTGCGACACAGTCATAACAGAAGTGCCAAATGCAGTCTTTACCACCTGCAATTCTTTGTCACCACCTGGTGACAAAGAATTGCATGGAGGGCATTCAGCGCTGCTTGGCAACAGGTTGTTGAAGTTTAGCGTGTGAGGTCAGTGCTCCAGCCAGTCTTGCAATTATACAGGTTAACCTTATGATGTCCTTGCTTAGTCAACTATCGCTAATTCACCACATGAATACATTAGCAATAAAATTACGTACTGATTTCAGCGCTTCCTCGGAACAAGTTGGTGAGGTTGAGCTTGAGGTCAGTCCCGTAGTCAGCCTTGTACTTGTACGAGTTGATCTTGTAGTGGCCCTCGCCCTTCTCGTTCATCACCACTTTTTCCAGCACCTCCAGGCGGATGCGTTGATTCCCTGCAATAATAAAGCCGTTATACAAGATACGCCAGTCAGTAGAGGTTCAAAGCAGGGGTACGTTGCAAAAGGCGGTGTAGTTTTTTAGGGTTCCGTAGCCAAATGGCAAAAAACGGAACCCTTATAGATTCGTCATGTCCGTCCGTCTGTCTGTCTGTCTGTCTGTCTGTCCGTCCGTATGTCACAGCCACTTTTTTCCGAAACTATAAGAGCTATACTGTTGAAATTTGGTAAGTAGATGTATTCTGTGAACCGCATTAAGATTTTTACACAAAAATCGAAAAAAAAACATTAAGTTTCAGGGGTCCCCATAACTAAGCTGAAAAGTTTGCGCGAGAGACACTTCCAAAGTGGTAAAATGTGTGCCCCCCCTGTAACTTCTAAAATAAGAGAATGATAAAACTAAAAAAAATATATGATGTACATTACCATGTAAACTTCCACCGAAAATTGGTTTGAACGAGATCTAATAAGTAGTTTTTTTTAAATACGTCATAAATCGTAAACCGCAATTTATTTCACGGAACCCTTCACGTGCGAGTCCGACTCGCACTTGGCCGCTTTTTTTGATTAAATGAAAATTGAATTTACAAGCGAGAAACCAAAAAAAGACCCAAAATTTCGAGGATTTGTAGCTGCCAAAAGTTGTCCCGAGATATCTCGTGCAACCATTTTTGATATGTGCTCCGTTTTGTCGGTATACACGATATAAAAAAATTAAATCTTCTACACCACCTTTTGCAACAAAGAATTATCTACGGACTGGCGTAAGAGGAAAATACGTAACTTTTTGAATAATTTTTGGGTATTTATATTCTTTAATTGTAGTTGCTCACATACAAACACTTGTTCCTAGCCAAAAACTGGTTCGAATCGCGACTGATGATATTGAAGTTTTCCATCGTATGCATTTTATAAGCGAGTTGCAAAAGTATTATAATTATTAATTAAGCATGAATTCCGACGACCTCTGTAGCCTAGTTGGTAGTGAATAGTGACGCTGCCTACGAAGCCGGAGGTCCCGGGTTCGAATCCCGGTAAGGGCATTTATTTGTGTGATGAGCACAAATATTTGTTCCTGAGTCATGGATGTTTTCTATGTATTTAAGTATTTATTTATCTATATAAGTATGTTTATCGTCGTCTAGTACCCATAGTACAAGTTTTGCTTAGTTTGGGACTAGTTCGATTTGTGTAAGATTGTCCCCATATATTTATTTATTTATTTAATTTAGGAGGAGTGTATTCTTACTCAACTCGTAGAGGTCTACCTACTGAAAACCAAATTTCATGACTCTAGGTCAAACGGGAATTCCCTATAGGGTTTTCCTTGCGAGTGTCAAAATATATTGCTCAACTTTAGTTTGAATTTCTTATAGCTCTCCCTTGGGGATTCTTGATATTTCCACGCATTCCTGAGAAACAGGGTCTTGACAGAAGGACATACCGGCAGCAAAAAGACAACGAAGTGATCCTATAAGGGTTCCTTTTTTCCTTTTGAGGCACGGAACCCGAAAAAGAAATAAATATACCTAATGTACGGTTTGTCTCCGAAAGTTAAACAGCCTTTTGCTACATCCCACGTAGATTTTTTTCTATAGATTCCGAAACTGTAGGAAAATTCCAACGATGACACGAACTGAAGATATTCAAAGTATGTGCGTGCACACATAAACATTGTTGACTGGAAGTCATCACTGCGAGGATAAACACTCCAATAAGTATTCGGTAAGTTGGTAAATTATGAAGTCATACATTTGCAAACTAGTCCTGTACATATTTTTTTATAAAATACTGGAATGCCGAGCATCCTTCTTATTTATTACTTAGCTGCCTGCATGCTATGGGAACTTAGAACTTAATGCAAATCCAGTTTCTTATTAAAAACAGTGCCACCTTTTTGATAGATGGCGAACTCTCTGAAGTTGTAGCGATTGCTAGGCTAGGCTGTCAAGGACAAGTACATACGGCGGTATTTGGAGTCGATGAGCCGGGGTTCAAACCCTGCGACCGACGTACTTTTTGTATGTTTTAACATTCAAAGAAAAGTATTAAAAATCGGCAGAAGAGATGGCGCCTGTAGGCAAGGATTAAATGCCTTCTTAATTTGATCGAGTTGCCTGTCTATCTCAGTATTTATATTGTAGTCTTTGGCTGCCTGCGCAGCCGCAGCTCATTCCGATTTACTGTCATTCAGCACAAATGGAAAATTGACAACTCGAAATTATTGTCAATTTGAAAATCCTCGACATGGAAAACTGTCCAGCCTGAATAATGCTAAAATGTAATACCGTCCTAAAACTCCTAAAAGTAAAATTGACATGACTTGAGGTCGAAAGAAAAACGTCCATATGGTATAAGTACGTACACTCCAAAAATGTGAACAATCGGAAATCATAATAATATTTGAATTTTGTACAAAATAGGCGATTTTCATATATTTTTTTTTTATTAATATAAATTAGACAACATTCACTTAGCACGTGCCGACATGAATCTATGCATTTCATACTGGAGAAAATTCCAAAAATTACATGAACAAGAAAAAAATGGTTATATAAAATTATAGACACAATTAAATTTTAACAAAATTCACTTTTGGTGGTATTACTTTTGGTCCAATTTCAAAATGGTCATTTCGTGTTGACGATTTTCTATTTGTGTCGAATGTCAGTAAATCGTCATTCCGCGTGTCATTGCTCACCGGACATGGGTACCACAAAGCATACCTGCACAAGTTCAAAATCACTGCGGATGATCTGTGCCCGTGTGACACCACTACTTCACAAACAATTGACCATCTTCTTAGACAATGCCCTAAATTTAACCTGAGTAGGATAGACCACGAAATCGTGTGTAACAATATAAATATAGACCCATACGACATCAAAAGTATAATTAAAAAAGAATCTTCAATTCAATCATTCACCAAATTCATCAACAAAATCATAGACAGCCTTAAAAAATTCAATAACACGTAAACTATATTTCATAGTACCAATATATTTTAAAGTTACATATATACTAGTCTCATATGTCATAATAGTTAAAAGAACCAAAGTTCGCCCGTATTCCTCGCGGGGTCTTTGGATCATAAAACCATAGTTTATTTAAAAAAAAAAAAAGTGCGAGAGGTTAAAGTTATAAACAGGGACATTATTTCCGTAAATAGTTACGCCAATGAAAGAGAAGTGGAAAAGACGAGGACATTTTCCAGGAAAATTCATACCGCCTTGCATTACCTAAGCTGTAAAATGCATCTTAATGACAAAAATGCATTCAGGCAATTAAAATTTAAATATGCAACTCTAGAATTCCTGTACGGGTACGATATTCTGTATTAAATTCGGGTGTTGTTTGGTGACCATCATAACCCCATAACCACCAATGGCTGGCATTCGTGAGCACCGCCTTCGACCCGTTGCAGCTAACCCTGACACGCGGGTGAGTGACGTATTGCATCATGCTGTAGACGGCCAGTGACGACTATTTTCGCCTTTTATAATTTGTATAGGTACAGTCGATTTCAAAGTTATGCCTATTACTTATTCTGTGGTTATGCATACAATTTCGCCTTATTACAATGGAATAAGGTGTAAAACTTTTAACAAATCTTTTTAGGGTTCCGTAGCAAAAGGGTAAAAAAGGAACCCTTATGGTGGGTGCGACTCTGTCCGTCTGTCCGTCCGTCCGTCTGTCACAACGTTAAATATCTCAGGAACTACATAGGCTATCAATTCGAAATTTGGAACAACTGTTAAGAGAGTTAAGACACGTGTATGGAAAATGAAAAAAATAAATATACATTTTTATTTTCTGTGTAAATGACGAACATGAGGGGGGTTAAAAGATCAAAGTTTAGTAAATATATCAAAGGGCTTGAGTTGCACTATATACCGACACCCCCCCCCCCCCCCCTTATCTCCGAAGTTTACGAAGCGAAAATAATTACGTATTTGTGATTAAGAGTAACATAAATAATACAGGAAAAATAAAACAATATCTCTATCTAGCGTATTTTTTTTTATCAAAAATAATTTCTTAATTAAATTTGTAATTTACTTACTTTTGTATGTAATTATGTGTCTTCAAATTCCAAATCCTTTCTCTCAAATCAAAAATAAATAATCAAAATCGGTACCTACGCGTGATAAAAAGCTATCGCTGAATAAAAAAACATACTAGGTTGTAAGTTGTTAGTACCAAAATGCAGAAGGCGCTTTGCAACGGTAACTTCTACTATGAGCTGTTTAAGATTGTTCAAGAAAGAATGGGGTCCTGACTTGACGGGTATGGTGTATGAAAGTTTGTACGGAATAACTCTCGGTGCGCGAGTCAGACTCGTATTTGACTGGTTTTTTTATCTTTGAATAATAGTATATTTGAGGAGTTGAGGATAAATACTATCCCACCAAAAATATAAATGTAAAAAAGGAGAGCCAAGTTCAGTACAAAAATTATCCTTGGCTGTGGGCTTCGCCGCAACAATATAAGAATGGAGATCTAAATGAGTGCCAAGTTCTATGCAAAATCCAAATATGTATATTGGAACAAAATAATATTATGAACAAGTATTAAACTCAATGTCTTTGCTTTATTGGATAGGTACCTATAACAATTGCTGATATTTAAAAATGTGGGATCTTAAAGTAGGTTAGATTTGAATTGGCCAGTTTTCATTACGTCAGTCATTTTATAAAGTTATTCAACATATATATATATATATACAGTGTGTAACTATAATACGGGCGATAAATTAAACCAGACATAGAACTCATTATTGTAATCATTAATTAAGATATTTTTTTAAGTTTCACTTAGATGTGACCACATAATACATTTTTGAAATTTTTATCAGCAGCAATGTACTGTAAACATGTATGACATTACATACGCAATATGAGCTTTTGAAAGTAACTAACTGTCAACGAGCGTTTAACGCGAGTGTGTTTGCATTACATTGCGGGCCGAATTATTTTGTATGGATAAAATTTTAATTGGAATTGTAAGTAAAAGTTATCTAATTACATTTCTTATGTCCTATACTAATCACCGTTAAGAGATTCGCCCGTATTCGATTTACACACTGTATATATATACATATGTTTTGATTCTGATAAAAACTGGCCAAGTCAAATCTAACCTACTTACTTTAAGATTTTTAAATAACAGCAATTGTAATCCCCCTAAAAACTTTTTTTATTTTTAGATTTTTTCCTACGCTTACACACAATGACCGAGCTGGACAGGATTCCCATCCTTCTAGGTCATCTGGAAGTAGGTTAGGTTTAGGTACTATTATGTCAGTCAGTCAGTGCTAATAAAATTTACAACTTTTTGACCTTCATATCTTTATAACCGTTTGAGCTAGCTTCATGAAATTTGGGCTTCTAGATGTCCTTATGGATATAATAATTAAACACACGTAGTTTTATGTGTTTACGTTAAAGAGGTTTTGAGTTATAGAAGGGTCAAAAGTGGCACCAAGTGGTTCGTGTAATATTACACTTGGCGCTGGCTAGCCAGTACTTGCTTGAACCTGGCTTGACACGCTGCCGCGTGTCTAGATATAATTAACAACTTAGAAAAGTTGAAAAACTACCGACTTTTTCATTTCAAAGTTCAATATCTCAAAACCGGCTGAACCGATTTTGTTGAAACGTAGCCAAGAACCATCTCGATCACGTCAGCTTTCGGGCAAAAAAACCGCATTAAAATCGGTCCATTCGTTTAGCAGCTCCGATGCCACAGACAGACACACAGTCACACAGACACGTCATATAACACTCCTCTATTTGCATCGGGGGTTAACACGGACAAGAGCCTAGCTCTTAAATAAGAGAAGAAGAAGTAGTAATAAAATATAATAGGAAAATATCACGAAAAGAAACTATATACTTGCAGTCTGTAAATTAAATACCTTCTTACCTAACGTTTTGTAATGGTTCACACCAATCGACAAGCGATAATTAGATAATAAGTAAATGGGATCGGCCTTTAATCACTTGCACTTGTCGTGTTACTAATACTAAACGCTATTGTCATTATTCATAAACGTCCATCAAGCCTAGCCATTATAATTCGTCCAGTCCTTATTGACCACTATGATATAAAAGGCCGAAACGCACCGACATCGGTGGCGGAGCGGCGCGGCGCGGCGCGGAGGCGGTTAGGTACCGGTTGTAAGGC
This sequence comes from Epinotia brunnichana, assembly GCA_963854355.1. Lineage (NCBI taxonomy): Eukaryota > Metazoa > Arthropoda > Insecta > Lepidoptera > Tortricidae > Epinotia > Epinotia brunnichana. The sequence goes on along the minus strand of OY977936.1, from coordinate 17,473,824 downwards.
CGAAACGCACACACAGCGGTGGCGGCGCGGTACGGTGCGGTGCGGAGGTACTTAGTACCGGTTGTAATGTTCGAGCTAATATGAAAAGGTCCGCACCGCATCGCGCCGCCACCGCTGTCTGTGCGTTTGCAGCTTTAATGTTCGAGCTAATATGATTATTAAATTAGTTCGAATATTACAACCGGTACCGCCTCCACTCCGCGCCGCTCCGCCACCGCAGTCAGTCGGTGCGTTTCGGCCTTTAATATATTTTAGTTACCAATATTTAAGGGGGTAACACGGTACGTTTACACACATCGTCCAAGCGATACTGACACGTACTAATCATTAGTAATAAACTAAACCCAGCAGTTAGTGTAGATATCATCCTTAGGAAGTTATCTGTGCATCCTTGTCATCAGTGTCGGCGTATATAGTATAACATACAGGCCATGCCACAGCTGGGCACAGGCAGAGGGAAGGAAGCCTATGCTTTACTAATAACATTGAATTTACTACTAAATAACTTTATACTGAGTCGTGCATCCTAGTTCTGATCGGTTGATTAGTTAGAATCCTAATTGCATCCTTTCCCTAATTAGAAACCTTAGCATGTAGTACGCTAGCGACCGTCCTTGCTTAATTGCTCAACACTCAGCTGAACACACATTAAACGCACTAAGAAAATTAAACCTTAAAGGTCAAAATAAGTATTCAATAATAAATACAATATATTTTGATTACCCAAATCATCAATCTCAGAACAAGCATCTTAAATACTTCAGAAAGCTGTAACCCAACTACGGTAAAGTAACTGAAAAAAAAATGTAGCCTAATGTCCCCCGGAGCATAATTTCGAATCGATTGACACCTCTTTTATCAAAATCGGTTCAGTATCTTAAACGCTACGGTGGAAGTGGAACACACGTAAATACATACATAGACTGCTAAAAACATACCCCTTCCTTTCGGCTCTGCCGTAGTCGGGTAAAAACACAGCGGACTCTATGATACGTCGTATGAAATCGGAATATTGTTAAGACGAAGAGGAGGAAAAATATCCCCACGGCCAACGGGTAAAGTGACAAAAACATATGTACCTGTACCGTGTAAATGAGGCTAAACGTTTTACTTGGTTTGACTAGAATCGATTATTATACGGCGCAAGGTGGTATGCAATTTACAATCAGTTTGTTTGATACCCACCACTGGCTCTGTTTGCTAAGTTTAAAAAAAAAGGAAATCCAAAAAAGAACTCCAAATCAGTACTTACTTATTTCATTCACATTTCATTTAGTCTGCAGTCGGCTCGTGAAAAGGCATCTTAACAATTCCGATACGAGCTTGGGAACACCGCCATAATAATTACAAATTTATTTGACAGATCATCGAGCACTGACAAAGCACAAAGGATTGTAAACCAATTTGTTAACCCTTTATAGGCCCGTAATTCACCAACAGTGCACAAAAGTGCAGCGATTGTAGAGTTTTCGCACTGTTGAACGCCGTGCGAAAACGATTTTTCCCGTTGTTGATCTGGTTTTATTGAGCTGATAACATTGGTTGCTGATTCAGTACCTACTAGGCTGAATATAAATTGTACGATTTAAAGCAGTAAGGTACCGTCGCCTAATAAGGTCCACCTTATTTTCAAAGCCATGTAAAATAATTACAGTATGATTAATAAAGAAAAGCCATCCTAGGACTGCTAATGATTAATTTATCAAACGAAATATTTAAAAAAACTTTAATATTATTTGCGTTAGAACAGAAAAAACCAATTAAAAAAAAATGTTGCTAGAGGGCGCAATTTTAATTATAATACGCAATAGAAGCATCTACAATTAAGATTCAAGAAAAAACTATTAATTTTGTAATCGGCAACGTGTTATCTTTTTTTTGATTTCTCCTTTACAAGTAAGTACCTATGTATTCAAATATACGGCACAAACCGCCGTATCTATTCACAGCGTTGACTTATCAAGTTATCACTGGTTTTTTTCAAAACTTTAAGTGATTGAATAATTTGCATAGGTAGAGACTTAGAGAGGTAAATACCTGAATAAGTATTTGATTATTATTTCAATTTGATAGGTACCTCCACGCGCTCCTTTGTTTTTTCCTTTTAAATCTTTATTGTTACTAATTAAATATAATTTCGCATATTAAGGTAAAACAGATATTTTAAAAGTCAGGCCACATGTAACATAACATTCTATAATAGCCCTGAGTGTTTTTAATTTCCTTACAACGCCTAGTAAAATAGTTGACGCACGGTGCTAAAAGACTTTTTGCTGTACAGTCTACGTAGGTGGATTAATTTATTCCAGTATCTATCTACTTATAAAATGCTTCTACTGAAGAACGGTCAGTGAGAAGATCCGGTCAATTGAAATACGTAAACAGTTCAATGTGGCATCTTCCCAAGACAAATAGATAAATGGTTTCATGGAAGTGCTTCATATACCTACAATCTACATACGAGTACCTACAAGATTCTTTAGTGGAATAGTCTCTACGGTAATGAGAGTAGAGTCAGTCTTTGATGTTATTAATGTTCTATTTTGATTCAGTTCAATTTGAAAAAGTAATGGATTACGAAATTTTTTTTTCATTCATGGCAAATTTTTATATTGGTACTTGCTAACTTTTTTTTGCGTTATAAGTCTTTCAACTAAAGTTTTGTAACTATTGTCAATTGGATCTGACACGGTTTATACAGTAAAACGACAATTTAACTTATTTAGTATGTAAAATCAAGTTTTATGGCGACCCTTTAAAGTTAAACACGCTCAGTAAATTTTTTAGCAATTACTTTCAATGCCATTAACTACCTAACAAAAAGTCTGAGAGCCCCCGCTTGATTTCAGCCCCGCTATTCTGTAACTTGTTTTAATCTCACATCACCGTCCACCCACAAATATATCTTGACGCCACCGCCGCCGCGAGAGTCTGTCAAGCGAGACGATTCCCTGAAAAACGGCGGCAAATAAAAAAAAAAACGTATGGGGGGTAACACGAAATGTATGGGGACGTAAAAGGTACTTATAACTGACAGTTTATTTCATAGATAAAATAGTTGCTGTTAAATGCAATCTGATAAAAATGCTGTGGACACGACGGGCTCTCTCTCTAGTAAATGAGCGTAATCAGCCCCGCTATTCTGTAACTTGTTTTTCAACACATTTGCTCGTAACGTGCCTCTTATTGTGCCGCTTTTGGGCTCATAATCCTGGGTATTAAACACGCGTGTTTAATAACATTACGACACTCGTGTAGTTATGTTTAAATCCCGATTAAGACACGTTGGCACCTTGCAGCAAGGTGTATGTATGGACTCGGCGCATTCTTAAATTGACCGGGTTATACAGGTTTGTTTTTAATTCTCGGCAAATGGATTCTTACTCGACTAAACAAATTAAATCCTTCTTGTGGATTAATTGATTATTTCTTGTTGGATTCATTTAGTAAAACTATTTACTTTTGATAACATTTTACATGAATTTATATTGAACTAGCTGTTGCCCGCGACTTCGTCCGCGTAGAACTTTTTATCGTCTTAGAAAATGATTTCTCTCAATACAAAATTTGAACCCTCTTTTAGGGGATAATTAAAAAAAAAATTGATGTTCATTTTCTAGTTTGTGAACAAACAGTCTAAAACCAAAGTTAAAAATCTCATACTTTAAAAATGCCTTGAAATACTCAAACTTTGAACCAATTTTAACACTCTTAGGGGATGAATTTGGAAAAACTCTGAAATCAGTTTTGTAGTCTTTTAACGTACAGAATAAGACCGAAGTTAAAAATCTCTTACTCACACTTTAAAATTTTATTGCTCGCCATTTAAAATTTGAACCCCCTTTTAAACCCCCTTAGAGGTTGAATTTTTCTAATCGCTGAAAGAACTTTTTTCGTAAACTTTTAAGTCTCTAGCTCAAAAAAAGTGTTGCCCATACAAAGCTTTCTTAACCCCCTTAGGGGTGGAATTTTCTAAAACTCTGAAAGTACTTTATTATTAATTTTAATAAGTAACATTTTGAATAGTTTTAAGTCTAGTAAAAAAAAAAGTTTTTCCCACACAACACTGGCTACCCTTCTTAAGGATCTTAAGGATCCCCTTAGGGATGGAGTTTTTTAAAACGCTGAAAGTTCTTTTTTAGTATTCTAATAAGTAATCTTTTTGCAAAGTTTTAAGTCTAACTCAAAAAAAAGTGTTGCCCATGCAAAGCTTGCTCTCCTTTTTAACCCTATTAGGGGTGGAATTTTCTAAAACGATTTGTGTTCTTTTTTTGTATTTTAATAAGTAATATTTCTACAAAGTTTCAAGTCTCTTACTCAAAAACATAAACTTTCCCTGATAAAAACTTTGCACCCCTTTTTATCCCCCTTAGGGATAGATTTTTTCAAAACGCTGAAAGTCTTTTTTTTTGTATTTTTATAAGTAATCTTTCTACAAAGTTTTAAGTGTCTAGCTCAGAAAAAGTGTTCCCCATACAAACCTTGCACCCTTTTTTAACCCCCTTAGGGAATGATTTTTGTAAAACGCCGAATGTAGTATTTTTCATGTTCTAATAAGTAATTTTTCGTCAAAATTTTAAGTCTCTATTAAAAAAAAAAAAGTTTTTCCCATACAAACTTCGCACCCTATTTTACCCCCTTAGGGGTGAAATTTTCCAAAACGCTGAAAGTACTTTCTTTGTATTTAAATAATCTTTCTACAAAGTTATAGGACTCTAGCTAAAAAAAATAGTTTCCCACATACAAACTTTGCACCCCTATTTTTAGGGGTAGAATTTTCTAAAACGCTGAAAGTACTTAATTTGTATTCTGATGACTAATCTTTCTACAAAGTTTTAAGTCTCTATTTAAAAAAAATATTGTTTCCCCCATACAAAATTTGCACCCCTATTTTACCCCCTTAGGGGTAGATTTTTTTAAAACACTGAATCTAGGTACTTTATTTGTATTCTAATGAATAATTTCTCTACAAAGTTTTAAGTCTCTATTTAAAAAAAAGTAGATTTCCCATACAAACTTTGCACTCTATTTTACCCCTTTAGGGGTAGAATTTTCTAAAACCCTGAAAGTTCTTTATTTGTATTCTAATGACTGATCTTTCTACAAAGTTTTAAGTCTCTATTTAAAAAAAAATGTTTCCCCCATACAAACCTTGCACCCCTATTTTACCCCCGTAGGGGTGGAATTTTCCAAAACGCTGAAAGTGTTTCATTTGTATTCTAATAACTAATTTTTCTACAAAGTTTAAGTCTATAGCTCAAAAAAAAAAAGGTTCTCCCATACAAACTTTGCACCCCCATTTTACCCCCTTAGGGGTAGAATTTTCAAAAATCCCTTTTTATCCCTAGCCCACGTTATAAAAGCAACATACTGTGCAAAAATCAACTCTCTAAGATTAGTAGTTTCGGCTGTGCGTTGATGAGTGAGTGAGTGAGTGATTGAGTGAATAAGTCAGTCAGGACATAGGCATTTATTATGTATAAATAGATAGAAGATAATGAAACTCCCATTCAAATATCTCAAAAAATTATGAAGCTACATCCGTTTTAATGTCGCTTGTTAGAGTGAGAAAACGATGAGGGACTGTGACGTCAATATACTCGAGCGTCATAGTAAAAAACAATCGTTTCATATGAAGGTGCGGTTTGCGGAAAAGGGACAGAACATACCCCCTCTTAAAACTTTGGACTCTTATAACTTAATCATTACCTATATAACCTCTTGCTTTGTTTTTTTCTCCATTTGACTATATTTATTTTAAATTCTTTTTCGAGAAAATACATTATGATTATTTACCATATTTTCGATTCCTGAGCTATAACCACGAACTTCGGAATTCGAAAATATTCGGGTATCTCTATCTCTATCGCACTAACCATACTCGAGTGACAGGGATGCAAATATATGAACATTGAGTATCGGTTTTCGTGGTAGCGCCGCAGGTACTTTGGCTGAATGCGCTGAGCGCGTGCCATTGTCATTCAAAAAAAACAAATTCGTGTTAATTATATTGTTCAAATTTGTTGATTTCATTTATTGAAATTACGACATAAAACGACATTTGCGCATATAAGTTCTCATATCAGAATCGAATATTTTTTTATGGTTTATATTTTAGCATTTGTCTCGTAAAGGTCTATCGTAGACGGGATTTAAATTATTAATAGGTGAAAGGCAAAGCAATTCCGCCATTTTGACGAAAATTTGACGGTTCTTATAGCTGACAGTTGGAGCAGCGTTTGATTTCAATAAAAATAAATGAAAAATTAAATGAAGTCGTATATTTCGAAAAATTAATTAACTGTCGCAGTCGGATAAATACTATCCTAAGTTGCAGCTAGAATAATAATGTACCTATATAAAATGTTTCATATTTTTCCGTTCATCAGAACATTCGAACCGCGCAAAGCTTAGTTTCAAACTGGCTGATTCTTTTTTTAATTTAGAGATTTATTATAAGTGCAGATAATCATTTACTTCCTTTTAATCGTTCACATTTAACAGTAAGCACATACTCAAGGGTTGCACGCTGTTCTGTAACATTCAAAGACTTTCGGTGCAAAAAGGCTTGAAACCTTAGATCATAAGTTTTGTAATGGCAATGGCCAATGGTGGAAGTTAACAATTTAATTTATTATGTTTAGAATGATATACCTATATGTATTATCCATTTGATTTTATTACTAATATTAGCATGTAACGCCGTGTCGCGATTTGCCCCTTTATCTTAGAGTCCAGCTAATAATTACTAAAACTATTTTGGGTGATTGCTTTCGCCTAGCGGGTAATATACAATCATTGTTTTTTCCTTCAAGCCCATAGCGGAAGCTTCATGCTCTTTTAAGCCACTGAGTTATGGACAATGGATGGAAGGTCTACAATGCTTTTACAATCACACATCTGGCGTTAGCAACAATTAAATACAGAACGTCGCCGCCACGAGCCTGACATAGAAAGGGCAAAAACAAAAAGAAAAAAAAAAACGGACAAGGGGTGACTAAAATTTGCGCCTACCAAGAAACTTGGAGAAAACCCACGTGCAGTAATCGCGGTTCATGAAGACAATAGAACAAAACAAGATCGTGGCGACCGACCGACAAGGATCAAAATAAATGAATTGTACGGATTCCAAAAGGCTGAAATTGCTTACGAACTAAATGCCATTCGCAGATGAATCAAAAATTTTATACGGTGCCATGCCTTGGGCGTATGGACGATAATCGGCTAGATGGTCTGGAAATATTGAAAGCCGTATTGGGCGGTATAATGGATGCCCTGCCTAGGGATGAAGTCGGAACACTATAACCGACTATGTAATTAGTGTGTACCTACTACATACTTACCTGTAATCTGATTTTGGTGCAGAGGTGAATGTTGCAATTGATTGATGAACTACTATAATAATAAAAGTGTATTTTATGATGTGTGCGTTAAGATGGTGACATGTGCAGGTGTGCTGAATGAACCGGTAAAGTGATTTGAAAGGAAGGTTTTAGCGGAGAAAGTCGGCTTTGGAAACGAGTAGGGAGTGTATTTTGACTACCTATTGTGCAGTTGATACGCGTGTCTAAATATTTAGTGTCCAGGCCCCGTAGCATGGATGGCGTTGTCACGCGATAAGTGATATAAGCGCGTCGTCTCATTCTATCGAACGGTGTCAGCCAGGGACGGCAGCTCTATCCTATCACTTGTCGCGTGATAGGGCCATCCATGCTACGGGGCCAGACAAGTTGCATTGTCGAGGCGATTTTAGTGCAGAAGTAAGTGTTGCTATTGATGAACTACGATAATAACAGTGCATTTTATTATGGGTGCAGTGTTTAAGTTTGTATTAGGATGGTAGCATGTACAGGTGCTGGATGAACCGGTGACGTGATTTGAGTGGGAAATTTTGACGTCGAAGCGAGTGATGAAAACTAGTAGGTAATGAGTGTTTAATGGCTCGGGTTTGCATCGTCAACGTTCAATCCACATATATGTAACTATATGACAACCGCGCTAGCAGCAGTGATAAAGGTAAAAGAAAGAACCAAATTTTATTACCATGCCTAGTAAAGTAAGAAGTAAGGCAACTCTATGTCTAAATAAAACAAGTCTTGAAGGCACTTTCACGAAAGCACTTCGCAACGACGCGCACATGGCCGAGCCGCGACTACTTACTGAGGAAAGACAAGTCTACAGCCGCAGTCACATACACTTGAAACTCGACCAATGTACAGCCGCATGATACACGTTACCAACCCAACGAATCAAGACGTGGACATTGATCATTGATTGACTACTGAGACAAGAAAGAAGAGGAGAACGAAGAGACAGAGAGGACACACAATCGCCGGGTCTTGATTAACAATTGCGATAAGCGCGAAGAGGTTCAATGTCAGAACCTGAGGGTCAAAGGGGAGGGACAAAGCAGTCGAAAACTAATTATATATATTATTCACCAAGTATAGTATCTATCTACCCCATGCTGGCTTAACGATGCCTGTATTCGGGTCGGCTCCAACTCCCGTCTCTCCAACCATCCTGACTGCACACCTACACTCCCGTCCTATCTACTTGGCTCTCCGGTTTCTCGGGCAGGAAGCGATTGCCTGCGGCCGGGCGGCGGAAGTTGGTTCAAAATGGACAAGCAAGCCCGCTTACCCCGATCATTATAGTATTTGCGGTTAAGTCGGTGATCGGTTAAGGTTCTCATACCCCACTAACTTTCTGCCGCATATGCTACACTAGACGAGGTAAGCGAGCCTTCTTCGTTATTGTGCTCTAACACCTCCTCCCTCCTGTAGTCAGCACCTCTGAGTCCTTGCAGCAGAACTGCTGGCTGGATGAGTCACCAGAACAGAACAGAACAGAACAGAAATCCCTTTTTATCCCTAGCCTACGTTATAAAAGCAACATACTGTGCAAAAATCAACTCTCTAAGATTAGTAGTTTCGGCTATGCGTTGATGAGTGAGTGAGTGAGTGATTGAGTGAATAAGTCAGTCAGGACATAGGCATTTATTATGTATAAATAGATAGAAGATAATGAAACTCCCATTCAAATATCTCAAAAAATTATGAAGCTACATCCGTTTTAATGTCGCTTGTTAGAGTGAGAAAACGATGAGGGACTGTGACGTCAATATACTCAAGCGCCATAGTAAAAAACAATCGTTTCATATGAAGGTGCGTTTTGCGGAAAAGGGACAGAACATACCCCCTCTTAAAACTTTGGACTCTTATAACTTAATCATTACCTATATAACCTCTTGCTTTGTTTTTTTCTCCATTTGACTATATTTATTTTAAATTCTTTTTCGAGAAAATACATTATGATTATTTACCATATTTTCGATTCCTGAGCTATAACCACGAACTTCGGAATTCGAAAATATTCGGGTATCTCTATCTCTATCGCACAGCATGCAGATGCAAATATATGAACATTGAGTATCGGTTTTCGTGGTAGCGCCGCAGGTACTTTGGCTGAATGCGCCGAGCGCGTGCCATTGTCATTCAAAAAAAACAAATTCGTGTTAATTATATTGTTCAAATTTGTTGATTTCATTTATTGAAATTACGACATAAAACGACATTTGCGCATATAAGTTCTCATATCAGAATCGAATATTTTTTTATGGTTTATATTTTAGTATTTGTCTCGTAAAGGTCTATCGTAGACGGGATTTAAATTATTAATAAGTGAAAGGCAAAGCAATTCCGCCATTTTGACGAAAATTTGACGGTTCTTATAGCTGACAGTTGGAGCAGCGTTTGATTTCAATAAAAATAAATGAAAAATTAAATGAAGTCGTATATTTCGGAAAATTAATTAACTGTCGCAGTCGGATAAAAACTATCCTAAGTTGCAGCTAGAATAATAATGTACCTATATAAAATGTTTCATATTTTTCCGTTCATGGGATGCTGAGAACATTCGAACCGCGCAAAGCTTAGTTTCAAACTGGCTGATTCTTTTTTTAATTTAGAGATTTATTAGAAGTGGAGATAAGAAAATATTTATTTTAGTTTGTATTGACTGTTTAGAGATTTCATCTAAGCCTCGCTGCGGGCGCACTGCACGAAAAAAAATAGTTGCGCGCCATTATAGGTAATTTCACAAATATTTGTAAACATTGATGATGCGTGTTTGGTTATTGTTTGACACAAAGCGCAGACTTTTGGCGTGTCCACAGTCGCTTGACCGTGTGTCGTGTCGCGCAATAATGTCGCCAGCGATTGAGACCATTCCTTCAAACAATTCTAACGTTGTACATGTAACAAATAGGCAGAGCAGATGGACAGGTAGCTCTCTGACTACAATTTCCTAACCTCCGATCGGTATATATTTGGTGATCACCGACAATGGTGCGTGAAATTGAGCGTGTCACGATAATGAGTGCCAAGTGACCGATTGAGCCATTCGTCGCAGTGGGAATGGCGTGGTTCACACGATGATTCACCTGACATGCTGATTGGGATGATTTCTGTGGCAAACGAAGATTTAGTTTTTTTTTTGCTAAGTTTTAATTTGGCAAAACCGGATTAAGCTGGTAATTTGAGGTCAATTCTTGTAATAACCAATGTATACCTAAGAGTATATTGATTGACGGACGGTGCGTCAAGACATTCCCCAAACGAACCTAAAAAAAAAAGATCGTTAAACTAACACAACAACCAAAGAAGCTGCAAGTAGGACGTAGGTACAGTAAGCCAAGAAAGTGGTCTAGCAATTTTCGACTCTTTAGTAATTGTGCGTTACGGCTCAAAAGTGTTAGAACTCTTTCTTGGGTGACTGAACGAGTACGAACGAATACATTAAATTTCTATAATTTGAAAACACCTAAGTATCGGTTAATCCCGACCCGATAGGTTTTTCTACTTTGTCTATATTACGATCAGAGGAAGTGACATCTGGGAAATCTTATTTACTTAATTATGATGAAACCTATAGGCAACATTTAAATGAAGGTATCCATTTCGTACCATTGCATGTTTTAATTTTTTTGTGTCTAAGTACCTAATTGTTGCCAAATAATGTTTTCAAGTGTTTTGTTTACTTTGGTCCTCGTTGCTGAAATACCGGTTTTCTGCTCGGAAATGTTACATTACAAAGCTTATTTAGTGGAGGTAGGCGAGGCTCGTGAGAAAGTGATTTCACGGTCGATTACCCGCCTGACATGACCCGTTCACCCACCGACTGTTTACACTCAGTGCGTTATTCGACATTACACTCCACGATTATTTATTTCAGAGAACTACATTACAACTATTACAAGATGTACTAATGACCTGGCAAAGTTCGCGGGAGTCCGCTGGATGCGGGTGGCGCAGGACCGGTCACTTTGGCACTCCTTGCTGTGGGAGGCATATGTCCAGCAGTGGACGTCTTTCGGCTGATATGATGATGATGACATTACTGTGTTATTTTTTCTCCCTTTAAAATGTTGTTTCACCCGTCTTTTAACTGAAAGGTATGGGTTGGTGGTACAGTTTACGACTCACAAAAATATGTACCTATCCACTTTATCTTCTGCAAAATTTTTATGAAGGGATTCAAAAGTAATGTAAAAAAGCTCGCAACGTTGGCAACGCACAGACATCTCTTCTTAAGCTGAAAAGTCTCTCTCATCTATTCAGTCGGTCTGATCTTACCATCAGATAAACCATATAGTTGTTTTCAGTTGCGAAAAAAATCTGATGGGATAGGCCAAAGAGCTCGTTACAGTTATGAAAGTGAGTTTGTGTGGTGAGTTAGATCCTCCGCGTGGTCGAAGCCCTAACGCCTGTTGGCTGTTCTCGGCAGATGCGCTAACAGTAAATCTGAGTCGTGCGCCTGCGCTGGTAGCGCAGCATACTAATGCGGAGAGCGCAGTTCCACTCGCACACGACAAGGAGCAGACATGACCTTTCTTTTACGTTGGGAGAATGCGTTGACGTAACGTCCGCTCGGTTGAAGGGGGAATGGGGGGTGTGTGGGAGTCCAGGGCTGTTATTCTTTATGCGCTCATGCGCCTCACCCCACTCATCACGCTTACCGAAACTAGACCTCTACCTACGCTTAGTTACTACGAATCGCAGAGCCAAGATATATTGGTGGGTGAGCGTTCGTGAGCTTAAAACAAGTTACAGAATACAGATGCTTACGAGGCCCAGAGGGGTTACCTAAATCCTCACCGATTGTCCAACCATTTCGCTTCCAGAGTAGGCACGCATTCTACTTTCGCCCTCGCGACTTGCCCGCTTTGGGACAATTTCGGGGTGCTTCAATCCCGTAGCCTTATTAAATTAGACAGCTACGGAACCTGACCAAACATATTTGCCTATCAAGCGCTAGAGAAGAGCATGCTTAAACTTATCATTTGCTATACTAATATTTTCAGGCAAAAGTTTTTATGCTTTGTTTGCTGGAGGAATGCCAGACGCTTAAAAAGCTCTCCTAAATGGTATTCGTTGCATACCTACCTACCTACATACTCTGAATTGTATGGGTGTAAATGAAATATTCTGTTTATGGACCCAATAAAAACATATCCTGCACAGTAAAACGGATTGTCTAGTTACGATATGGTTGGCTATGGAAACTGTCCCACCTCTATCCTCAGTTGGGTCACAAATGCACGTATATTATAAAAAATATCGCAACGATGAGAGCACAATGCCGTTGCGAAATGCCGCGGCATTCTTACGTGAGTCAACAAAGAGCTATGTTTAGAGATCTGTGGGGAGGTGAACCTTAGGCTACGATAGGGCACAGAATAAATAGTAGTAAGGTACATGAGTGCCAATGTTTGACAGATTAACTCTAACAATAGATACACTATTTGTAAGTTAATTTGCTTTGAAATATATTGAAGGTGCCAAATAGGTACTGCAAGACTAGACCAATTTCATTAATAAAGGGTCGGCAACGCGCTTGTGATTCTTCTTGAATTGCAAGCGTTCATGGGCAACGGTGTCTGTTTAGGTGAATATTCAGCGTTTTTAAGGCGTTTTTTCGTCATTATCGTCGCCAGCAAATACTATTAAAAGAGACGAATATCAGAGTCCACTTTTGATGAAGACGTAAGCCAACACCGGTGCTGAGTCTTTTTTGATTTAAGTTTCCGTGGTATGTTTTAGCTCAGCGGGCCTAGCATAGACGCTATCACTTGTCACGTGATTGTGGATATGATTCCGTATCGTTCGTGATACGTTAACCAAGCATGCAAACATGGTTTACAAATGCCCCGTCGATTATTTGACAGCTTGTCACTTATTGCACAACAAGTGTCAAAAGTTGTCGTGCTTCAAAAACTCTAGCCTCTATGCCTTTTATAAATTTGTTGGTAATATTGGATGAATGCTTGCACACAAATAGGATGTTTTATTTATTATGACACCAAATTAAAACGATTTTGAATGCCTTGAGTTTAACACACTTAAGCTACTTTTTAAAATATACGGTTAGTGACATTCTGCATTCCTTTATTTGCGGGCGCATATTAATATTATAAATGCGAGAGTGTCTGTCTGTCTGTAACCTCTTCGCACTTAACCGATTTAGATGAAATTTGGCATAGAGATAGTTTGAGCCCCGGGGGGGACATATGATAGTTCTTATCCTGGAAATAGCTACGACATAAACGATTTCTACGCGGACGGAGTCGCGGGCAGAAGCCAGTAAACAAACAAATAAATATTAGGGGACTTAAATACAGACACGCAGGCAATAAAAGCAGGAAAAAAAAAAACAATCAAATTACCGATTCAAAATGGAGTTATCCAACGTTGACAGGGATACATGACAAATGATAGCCGTTACCGTTTTGTATAACATGGTGGCTGGTTAATGTGATAGATTATCGTAATTTGACGTCTCAACTTAGTTTACTTTATCTAAGTGCTTCCGAGGTGACGATAAGCTATTTTGTGCAACAAAAAAACCTCAATTTCCGCACTGTTTCAAGTAAGTATATTTTTTTATACGAGAATAACATACAATCACTTGCTAAAACATATTTATAGGAAACATTAAATAAAATAATAAATATTTGGCGACAATCTTACACAAATCGACCTACCTAGTCCCAAACTAAGCAAAGCGTTTACAATGGGTACTAGACGACGATATACGTACCTACTTATGTAGATAAATAAATACTTATAAATACATAGAAAACATCCATGACTCAGGAAGAAATATTCGTGCTCATCACACACATAAATGCCCTTACCGGGATTCGAACCCGGGACTTCCGGCTTCGTAGGCAGGGTCACAGCCAATTAGGTTACAGAGGGCATCGTTTTTAGGGTTCCGTACTCAAAGAGTAAAACGGGACCCTATTACTAAGACTTCGCTGTCCGTCCGTCCGCCCGTCTGTCTGTCCTCAGGCTGTATCTCAAGAACCGTGATAGCTAGAGAGTTGAAATTTTCACAGATTATGTATTTTTGTTGCCGCTATAATAACAAATACTAAAAACAAAATAAAATAAATATTTTTATTGATTATTAACCCTTCGTGCGCGAGTCCGACTCGCACTTGGCCGGTTTCTTTTTTATTTGTAGATATTTCACGATTTTATTTTTTTGGCTTGTCAGTTGCTGCTGCCGAAAACAGCAAAAAAAATCCATCACATATATAGAGTGCGTAAGTAGATGTGATGAATTGGGCGAGGGCCTCCGGCCTCGTCACGCCGATGAGTTGCCAGTCCATATAAAGGTAACTTAGGTGTATTGTTTCTCGAATATAATGGTCAATAAGACAAAATCAAATCAATCAAATCGAATATATTTATTTGCATAGAATACAGTACAAAGGGATGTCACATTATTATTTTACTTAGATTTGAACAAGTTACCATACATCGTCCTTAATTCTCCGGGCAGACGGTTGTGGATGGCAAATTGGCAAAGCACATATTTGGTGCGCCCTATAACGTACATAAATAAAAACTTTGTTCTATAAAGCGCGCGGTTGTTTTATGCGGTAAACGCTGCGGTTCTATAGATACCTGCGCTTGAATATTACCGAAAATTGTTCAATAAAAGTCACACATTACGGATTTGAGGTTTCTAATTGAGACACACTTTTCTTTTGCAGGTCGCTCCCAACTTTCGATACGCTGGAAGCAGAGGGAGCGGAGAGAGAGAGGGAGGATGACCCTCCAGCACAAGTGCGCCACCCGCAAGACGGGCGGCTGCTGCGGTTAGCTCAGGAGAAGCGGGCAAACGCAATAAATACCTATGTATTAGTCTTGGCCAGATAATTAAAAACACGATTTTTTTCCCAGTTGCGTTGCATATACACTATGACTTTTCAAATTTGAAAGACTTATTTGTCCAACATAGGTGGTTATTAGGTATTACATTTTTGTTCAGTATCATTATGTGGTTCCTTGCGGCATACAAATACGGTTGTATCTTTTGTAATATGCTTCTACATGCAGCATGTTTTACAAATGATTAACATTAGGTAGGTAGACAAAATTTGTACAAAAAATATATAATTTAAGTTCGTAGGTCCTAAAACTAACATTACGTACCTAGTCAACATTATAAAAAAGATAATTATGGAAGAATTATTAATTAAATGCATATGTCCGTTAAAAAAAACATACATTGAATAATATGCTTCTCTTTATCGAAATTTTGTTACAGTATCTTCTATAAACCTTAATACTGTAGTATTTAGTGGCGTGACATTATAATCGCTGCCTCCGCACATTAAGATTAAACAGTATTTTTTTTATTAATGATTTTATCCTGCACATTTTGCAACACTTGCTCAGTAGTTCAATGGTATATTACATCAGCAGAGAAGTCATAGTCATTCTTTCTGATCGTAGCAGTTATACAAGTTGATGATAATTTATAATGTGTTTGATTAATTTTGTTTTTGATTATACGGATGTAACCGTGTTTAAATTGTATTTAATATAGTGTACATACAGCTTCTACAAATGCACATGATCAAATCAACACTTTTTATAAGTTCATACATTGTTCCACAGACGGACCCACAGCGGAGGCTTGGTAATGGGTTCCGTATGGTATCCTTTGGGAGCTCGACCCTAAAAAATTCTAGTTGAATTCCCTGACCCCAAATATGTTTTTTAGTATTTAGACACCAAGTTTGTGATTCTAAGTGATTAAGAACCCTAGATATTAATAATATAGGTACCTATAATTCAAAATAACCCCCATAAAAAAAGATAGCCGACGGAGGAATTGGTTCCTATCAAAAACTTAAAGCTATTTACCTAACTAGTACCTGAAAAAAAATTTGGTGCTTTTGTCCAGCGTGTTCACATTATCACGTGAAACTGCCTTACTAATGGTCAAAAAACGAGTTTTAGTGGTTATATATAATGCAAATGAAAACGTCAAAAACCGGCCAAGTGCGTGTGAATATTTTGTGACTTTCGGGGCGATTATCTCCGACTATATTCACTTAATTTAAAAAATGGTGAGAAACTTTATACTTATTTTGATTGGCCTATCGATTGATGTGCCGCACGTGGACTTTCAATGATATTTTAGTTTTAAGTTACATGACTTACATGTATGAAGTACACCCCTAAAAAATGTTTTTTGTTGTCATTTTATTACAGAACCATGTAGCAGCTAACAAAATACACCTATCCTCTAAATTCTATTCAAATACACCTTATAGTAAAATGCCTTTGACATACGGACATGAAGAAACTATAAGGGTTCCGTTTTTGCCATTTTGGCTACGGAACCCTAAAAATGGCTATGGATTTAGGCCAGTGCGTAGGGGTTCAAAGCAAGGGGGTACGTTGCAAAAGGTGGTGTAGAAGTTTTTTTTCTAATATTACACGGTTTAATATTACATGGTATACAAATGGTTATACGAGATATCTTGAAACAACTTTTGGCAGCCACAAATCCTCGAAATTTTGGGACCTTTTTTGGTTTCTCACTCGTAGCTTCTATACGGTGCATCCTAGCGAAAAGTTACTCACTAGGAAATAAAGAACATGAAATTATGCGTTTAATGAGTACCAATAAATACATAACAATTCGGTTCAGCGACATGATAAAAAAACCGGCCAAGTGCGAAGGGTTCCGTACCATTATCTATAAAAACGGGAAAACATCTCGTTTTTTGTATGGGAGCCTCCTGTAGCCTAGTTGGCGAATCCCGCTAAGGGCATTTATTTGTGTGATGAGCACTAATATTTGTTCCTGAGTCATGGATGTTTTCTATGTATAATTTAAGTAATTATTTACCTATATAAGTATGTTTATGGTCTTCTAGTACCCATAGTACAAGCTTTGCTTAGTTTGGGACTAGGTTGATTTGTATAAGAATGTAAATGAAAAAATTAAAATAAAAAAAAAATATAAATTTATTCTGTTATTGCGGCAACAGAAATACATCATCTGTGAAAATTTTAACTGTCTAACTGTCACGGTTCATGAGATACAGCCTGGTGACAGACGGACAGACATACAGACAGACAGACAGAGGGACAGCGGAGTCTTAGTAATAGGGTCCCGTTTTACTCTTTGAGTACGGAACCCTAAAAACCATGGTCGAAAACGAGGCTTTCCTCAACTTTGTATGTTATTTCAAGATAGTGGTGTTTAAGCTTCTGCGTTTCAATTTTGAATTTAACTATAGATTTTAGCTCCTCAATTGTAGCCCCGAAAGTCACAAAATTTTCAGGATTTGTAGCTGCCAAAAGTTGTCCCGAGGTATTTCGTGTAGTTCCGTACCATTATCTATAAAAACGACAACAAAATCGCGTGTGTTGGTATGGAAGCCCTCTTAAATATTTACTTTATTCTGTTTTTTAGTATTTGTTGTTATAGCGGCAACAGAAATACATCATGTGTGAAAATTTCAACTGTCTAACTATCACGGTTCATGAGATACAGTCTGGTGACAGACGGATAGACAGACAGACAGACGGACAGCGGAGTCTTAGTAATAGGGTCCCGTTTTACCCTTTAGGTACGGAACCCTAAAAATGGTTACACGAAATATCTTGGGACAACTTTTGGCAGCCACAAATCCTCGAAATTTTGGGTTTTTTTTTGGTTTCTCACTCGTAGCTGCTATACGGTGCATCGTAACGAAAAGTTACTCACGATGAAATTAAAGAACATAAAATTATACGTCTAATGAGTACCAATACATAACAATTCGGTACAGCGACATAGTAGAAAACCATGGTCGAAAACGAGGCTTAACTTTGTAAGTTATTTCAAGATAGTGGTGTTTAACTTCTGCGTTTAAATTTTTATTTTAACCATAGGTTAAAACCTCCTCAAATTGTAGGAATTTACAGAATCAAGAGTTATTTCAGCATTAGTAACCAGGGTGTCCACTGCAAACCCTGAAAATATTTCCCTGACTTTTCCCTGACTTTCCCTGACCATTCTTTCGAATTTCCTTTAACGCCATTTCAAAGTACGCCTGTCACACTCCAAACTCTTTATAGCTATGAAGCGCAAGGAAAACTTTTTATTTATAAATTTCACTACGATGGTGACAAACAAGCGCACGGCCTGCCTGATGCTGTGTCACCGCAGCCTTTTAGACGTTTGCAAGGCTGTCGGACGCATAATTCGTCTGAAGCTAGTACACCTACTCGTGCTTTGACATTGTTAGCACTTGACTAATTTGTTATTTCTATTATATGACAAAGCATAGTTTCATGTTTAAAGATGATAAAATTATTAAAATTTTTGTCATAAACTATTTATCTGAAAATCTTGAAGAAAAATAGTTGAGGGGCGGAAACAATTGTATTTTTTAAAGCCTCTCGTTCTAGTGTTTATTGCATCAAAATTTGTAAGCTTCAGATTAAATAAAAGCATCAAATTGGTGGAGAGATTTTTGCATGTTGTAACAATTCGGATTCACCCCATCAACCTGGGAAGATGGGTGTGAATGTGGAAAAAGTAGGCGTCGCCTGCGATATGACCTCCTTGATAAACTTTTAAACCTGGGGCTTGTGCGGTAAATATAGTTATCGACTAGAACAGGCATCAGGAATTAATTTTTCACAACACAAAGTATACTTCTATAGAAAAAAAATGTGACGAACAAAGCAACCCGCATAATATGACGAAAATGTAAAATAAAATATTGCATGCACCTTCAAAAAAAAACCAAGCAATTTTATTTTTTTCGTGTTCCTAAGATCAAATTTCCGTATCTCATTGCCCCGTTTGAATAATACACTCTGTCTGTATGGGTCGTTATTTTGACGTGAAACTTATAAAAAAAACTGACTTTCCCTGACCACCATGAGCTTCCCTGAATTTTCCCTGACTTTCCAGAAAGTGGACACCCTGGCATTAGTAACATCATACATAACTGATAATCGAAGAGCTGGCGGTTTTCTTGTGCAACGCATCAACATTGCAGTTCAACGAGGAAATACTGCCACCATACTCGGTACAATGCGAAGGCCTTTTTAGGGTTCCGTAGCCAAAATGGCAAAAACGGAACCCTATAGTTACATCATGTCTGCCCGTCTATCCATCTGTCCGTATGTCACAGGCATTTTACTCGAAAAGTATATGGTGTATTTGTATAAAGTTTGGAGGGTAGGCGTATTGTGTTAGCCGCTACATAGTTATGTAATGAAATTACTAAAAAAATATTATTTTAGTGGTGTACCCCATACATGTAACCGGAAGTCTAAAAAAAGAAAAACATTGTAAGTTCACGTGTGGCACATCAATCGATAGGCCTTTTAAAATCAATATAAGATTAAGGTTTCTCAACAAGTTCTTCGATTAAGTGAAAATGATCGGAGATAATCGCCTACGCCAGTCAGTAGAGGTTCAAAGCACGGGGTACTTTCAAAAATAGTTACACGAAATACCTCGGGATAACTTTTGGCAGATACAAATCCTGAAAATTTTGGTGACTTTCGGGGCGATTATCTCCGACTATTTTTACTTAATCGAAAAACTTGCTGAGAAACCTTATATTTATTTTAAAAGACCTATCGATTGATGGGCCACACGTAGACATACGATGTTTTTCTTTATTTTGACTTGCAGTTACATGTATGGAGTGCACCCCTAAAATAATATTTTTTTAGTCATTTCATTATAAAATTATGTAGCGGCTAAAAAAATTCACCTATCCTGTAAATTTTATTCAAATACACCTTATAGTCTTCGAGTAAAATGCCTATGACATACGGACAGACATGACGAAACTATAAGGGTTCCGTTTTTGCCATTTTGGCTACGGAACCCTAAAAAGGCCCTCTTAGGTATTGAACCGAGTATGCTGGCGGTATTTCCTCACTGAACTGCAATGCTGATGCGTTGCACGAGAAAACCGCCAGCTCTTCGATTACCAGTTATGATGATACTAGTTAATGCTGAAATAACTCTTGATTCTGTAAATTCCTACAATGGGGAATTGATGAAAATTTTAGAAGTCCTGATTTTTTTTTGGTGTTAGGAATAATCTTCCTTAACACCAGAAAAAAAATGCAGTATTTTCAGGTGCGTCAATTATTTTTGGAAAATATAGACAGTTTCCTCACTTACGTTTTGGGTTTAGGACGGCGAATGAGAAACTTTCCTTGATTCGTTTCATATTACAAAAAAATATTTTGAATATCTGACCCTGGCAATGACAAATATAGCAGCTGCAGCTGTCAATATCATTGCCAGTGTCAGTTTACCACGGATTTTCAAGATATTTTTTGTAATATGAGACTAATTAAGGAAAATGTGTCATTCGCCGTCCTAAACCCAAAACGTAAGTGAGGAAACTGTTTATATTTTTCAAAAATAATTACGCACCTGAAAAGTCCGCAATTTTTTTCTGGTGTTAAGGAAGGTTATTCCTAAAACAAAAAAAAAATCAGGCATTTCTAAAATTTTCATCCAATCCCCATTGAGGAGCTAAAACCTATTGTTAAATTCAAAATTGAAACACAGAAGCTTAAATACCACTATCTTGAAATAACTTACAAAGTTGAGGAAAGCCTCGATTTCGACGGACACATCACAAAATCTGCAGGATTTCATCGTCAACAGAACATCGACAAAAATGGTGGCTCTTGTCACACTGTGCGTTGTGTGAAAGATAAGTACTTATATAAGCAGCAGGTGCAATATTATGTCCTCATCAATCAACTCAATCACTCAAATTTAGACAAACCATAAAATTCATAAATATAGGTACATACATGAGGCAAAATATTTAGCCGTACAGTTTCAAAAATATGTATACCTACACTACTTTATTAACTTAACATTTATGTCGTGTATACATATTTTCAAAACATTGCAAGGCTACATGTTTTTGCCCTTGACTGTATGGCAATCCTTCATTTCTAAGTGGCCGGAGGAAAAGAGCTGTTTTGTGAAACGATTTGTAAAATCACAAATTGAAAATTGACAACTCGAAATTATTGGTCTATATACCCACAAAATTTCATTCAAATCAGTTTCATTTCATTTCATTTCATTTATCACTACATAGTATAAAACAAAGTTTCTACCCGCTGTCTGTCTGTCTGTCCCTATGTATGCTTAGATCTTTAAAACTACGCAACGGATTTTGATGCGGTTTTTTTAAATAGATAGAGTGGTTCAAGAGAAAGGTTTATATGTATAATACATGCATGTATTATACATAAATATAAGCTTATATAAACCCGTGCGAAGCCGGGGCGGTTCGCTAGTTCCTTTATAAAACGTAGTTTTACATGTCAATTTATAGATCTTAAATATGTCTTATAAGTATGTCTTAGTTTAGGTACACTGCAGCATGTAGTCAACGAATTAATTATTATTATTACATTTATTTGTCAAGTTACATTTATAAGTCCAGCCGTTTAGGAATTAGGTGACAAACACAGCACGTACAGAAGAATGATATACATTAAGATACTAGCTGCCCACGTATTGCAAGGCCGGCGCCCACCCGGTCCGTGTACATGGCGGTCCGGCGCGGGCGGCCGGCGCGGGCGCAGACGCCGACGAAGGCAGCGGGGATACCGGCTCGCGGCGGCTCGGGCGACGCCTGCTTGCACGGTGCGATGGCGGCGGCGGCGGAGCGCGGGGGAGGCGGGCGCAGGGGCGGCGGGCCGGAGGAGCACGAAGACCCCAGGAGTGACTCGAAGTGGACCGGAATGCGGCTCCTTGGTTCTAGAACATCATTCATAAAAGCTATATAGTCCTGCAATACTTTGCTTGACAGTTTGTGATTGCAATTAAGGTGGTTCGATTTCCATACAAAACGTTACTTGACATGCGCAGGCTAACGGCTCGATATTTTAAGAAACTTATGTAACAAACTTTCATAAATTGGCTGGCTTTCCATTTGCGCGAAATTCACCCTTTCTTTGAATAAACTTGTATAAACTAGAACAATTTGAGAAAAATTGTTATCCGAAAGTATCACGTCCTAAACATATTTCTCATCATATCAGCCAAAAGACGTCAACTGCTGAACATAGGCCTCCCCCAAGGATATATGCCTCAGAATTGAACTGAATGCTTACTAACTGCACTTTAAGCACACAGAACGCAAGCAAAATACACTTTTATTCTCTTAAACTTCGTACAAAAGTTAGTACTAAAGTAACAAATAGGTTACGTTTTGATGCACTTACACATAACTTAAGGTACTAAATAATGCCAAACAATACTTACATGCTTTCAAATTACGTCGAAATCCAGCATTCACACAATTTATTTCAATTTTAAATCGGTAGCCGGCACTGAACTGACATTTTTTGTCTTGGCAATTTGTAACCTTTACGTTTAGTAAAACTCCATGATAACATTAGCACAACTAAATTACTCACTAAGGATTACTATAAGTATGTAACTAACTAACCAAATTAATAAATTATACACTTTTTTTACTATATTATAAACGATGTTCGGTTTATTTTGCTTTGGGACAGATACAGATACACAATACAATGTTAACCCAAATATTTTAAAGAGTTAAGTCAAGTATGTGTTAAGGTATTGAATTTCTATTACCTCTCAATTTGATGGCATTATAGTATACCATCCTATTCATTAGCAATCAGTCACCCAATATTACCAAAAAAAGTATAAAAAGGGCTTTATGGCTCAAGTTTTTGACGTTCGACGAATTTGGACAAATTGTCCGCTATCGTATGATTGGTGATAGCGTTAAATATTATTGTAGATAAAACCATCTTTGCATTTTCGGTAAAATTAACACAATCGGTACGTTAATATACCGCTAGTGAATATCCGCCAGAGGCGCTAGTGACGCGTCATGTCTCCAATAGGCACAAATTACAAAATATGTTTGTCAACGCTTACGTTGTGAATGTTTTGCTATACCAGCAATTAATTATGGCAAATAAGAGTTATGGATCAATTAATGGCAGTGCTTAAAAAGCGGATCTAAGAAAAGAGTTGGGCTAAATTAAGCGAGCCGAAAGTCAGCTAATTGACAGGTTAGTGTGTTTTTTGTTTACTATTAACTTACAAACACATTTTTACCTTGTTTTCAGCTGTTTCTTCTTTTTACAGACTTCAAGACTATGATAGACATTAATTATTATGTATTTATTGAAAACATAGAAGATAACTGAGGCTCAGTGCTACAGCACACTTCAAAGAAAGTGCTAATAAATATGATGATAAATGTAATGAAAACACGAAAGCATTATCATGTTTTATGGGTATTACCTTTGAGTTAGATGGAAAAACATACAGAAAAGCACGTAAATAAAGAACAAAAAGATTATAAGCTCGATGGCAGTTCACGTGTTTTAAATGTGTCGGTAAGTTGTGATACATATTGTCTAATTACAATTACAGTGATTTTACTTATTTGCCCAAGCAAATACTAACTACTAAAATATTTTTTCAGACCAAGGATCTACCCGAGAAAGACAAATGTAGTATTCCTGTCTAGTAAACTATCTTTGTGTTTCTTTTAACCAAAATATTATTTACTTTATGTTCTAAAGTATGTATATACAACTTGATAATTTACATTTAGATATCACACCTGCTTTGCCATAATAAATAATAAAATGTGAAACATAACAACATTCCTTTGCATCAAATGGAAATAAATTATTTTTGGTGGTCTGTCAATATTTCTCCCCGCTGTTAATCAATAAATTGAATGGTACTTAGTTGACCGCTTGCTTGTATGTATCTCAAACGATTATTTTCATCATTATTCATCCATAATCCTATGTTAGTCTATAATAATATATATATAGAGAAATATTTGTCTACTATAGTGTCGATGCAAAATATTTTTGCTTAATATCATAACATAATTTACCGGTAGGTACTAAATGTAAAAAAATACTTAACATGAACAACTTACAACTTTGTGATTGGAATGATGTTGGAATAGGTAACATGAAAATAACAGTCAACTTTGGTTTACTGAAATAAAACTAAAATTTATTTCATCATTATAAATATACTGCGCTATACTGTAGTTTATTTCTTATCTGTTTCTAGACTACTGAAATATGAATCAATGATTCCCATCCAATTTTATTTGACAGCATGAATATGGCCTGCCTGTGCCTGGTGATAAGCAAACACTTCTTGGGTTACTAGCAACTTCAAAGGACTACTATACTAGTGTGTTGCCAATCAAAGATTTAATAGGTGCGTCCACACCAAACGCACGCTCACCCGAGCGCGGCTCGCCCTAGCGTGCGCGCTAAGTGTGGACGGTGATCGGCGAGCATCGGCGCGCCTGAGCCGAGCCGGTGTGGACGGTTGTTTTGTGTGGCCGCACGCTCACCCGAGCGTTGTCGGCTTTTTGGGCGAAATCAAAGGGGCCGCGGCGCCATGCTTATTTATTTATTTATCGTTTTCAAATGAACAACGTGAAAATTATTTTCGCGGTGTGCGTCCACACTGAACGCACGCTCACCCGAGCGGCTCGCCCGAGCCCTCCGCACGCTCGCCTGAGCGGCTCGGGTGAGCGTGCGGAGGGCTCGGGCGAGCCGCTCGGGTAGGCGTGCGTTTGGTGTGGACGCACCTAATCAGTAAAGATAATTGAGGATTTTGTGTTAATAGTTGGAGGCAAATCTCTTACTCTTATCTATTACACCTTTGGGAGGTCTGGCGACCTTACTCACCATCACAAAAGTCAATGTCTATTATTATGACTAAAGATGTGCCTACTTAACAATACTTTTGTTTCAGAATGGTGTAAATGGGACCTAAATTTTAAGACAAACAGCAAAAACGCAAATCTACTCAAAGGTTGGACTTAAAATGGATAAGTCTGTATGTTTTGCACAATAGACTCAAATTAATAAATTAAAGTAATAAATTCAATGTTTTTATTATATTGTGTATTTTTTTATACCACATCGTAGGCAAAGAAGTGTACGACCCGCTTGATGGTAAGTGGTCATCGTAGCCTATGGAAGCTGCCAACTTACGTTGCCGATTCTTTAAAAATGTCTTTTCTTGAATAATTCAGTACTGTAGTCCCTATTTTTAAGTATATGTTACAAATTCTTGAGAATATCTTAAAAATCACACAAGCTGTTTTAAGGTTAAGATGGTAGGGCGCGTTAGTATGAATCACCCTGACTACATTTTTGCTTGACATATGAAAAGCAGCTAAGTGGAAGTAAAATCGCCCACACGGAAGAGTTCTAAAACCTCACCTTTCAAACACTCCCTGTATATAGGTGGCAGATAACAAGTAAAGGTATCAATCAACTCAAATGAAACAATAGCTTATTCATAGGTGTATTTACTGTAGGTAATTTGATTTTTGAACATTTATTATGTTTTGAATACCATCGGGTGTAATTTTCTTTTCTTTCGTTGGTAATAGATCTAAAAATTCAAACACTCCCTGTATATAGGTGGCAAAGTAAAGGTATCAATCAATTCAAACGAAACAATAGCTTATTCATATATTTATGTAGGTAATTTGATTTTTGAACAGTTATGATGTTTCGAGTACCAGCGAATGTAATCTTCTTTTCTTTCTTTGGTAATAGATCTGAAAAGAAGATAAAATACAGGTATCAGTAATATATGAAATACAATTACGCATGTTAATCCTAGTCTATATACTTCTATGCTATTATTATAAAGAGCTGAAGTCTGTAAGATTGTGGCTTTGTAATGTTGTTTTTAATGGGCAATCTCCAGAACTACTCATACATACTTACTTCTCTCTTTGCCAGTACATTACCGCGACATGTATTACACATATAAACCTTCCTCTTGAATCAATCTATCTATTAAAAAAAACCGCATCAAAATCCGTTGCGTAGTTTTAAAGATCTAAGCATACATAGGGACAGTCAGACAGACAGCGGGAAGGGATTTTGTTTTATATTGTGACAAATTGCAGTTACTAATCAATATACATAGTATATTGATGATCACAATATCTTGAATATCCATACTTACAAATATTATATATGGGAAAGTGTGCCTGTCTGTCTGTTACCTGTTCACGCTTTAACTGCTGAACCGATTTAGATGAAATTTGGTATAGAGATGGTTTGAATCCTGGGGAAGGACAGAATAGTTTTTATCTCAGAAATCATTCTCTAAGAGGTGAAAGTTTTTATGGAGATGCGATATAAATGAGTTCCTTGCGGACGAACATGTTGATTGCAGTAGGTAACTAAGTCCTCATCATCATCATATCGATACCCTAGTTCACAGTCGTACTAATTACATTTTATTTGTCACTGAAATTGTAACTTTATGATTTGTGCACTATCATCCTAATTACACCACTTTTTTCCCCGTAATTAGTACGATTGTGAACTAGGGTATCGATATCAGCCGAAAGACGTCCACTGCTGGACATAGGTAGGCCTCCCCCAAAGATGGAGGTTTAATAAAATAATCACTGGCTGGCGGTCCATACAACTTATCAATTCATCCAAATAGCATTACTTACCTTAAGTACCGGTTCGATAAGATTATCACCTCTTTGCGTACTAATGATATGCA
This sequence comes from Epinotia brunnichana, assembly GCA_963854355.1. Lineage (NCBI taxonomy): Eukaryota > Metazoa > Arthropoda > Insecta > Lepidoptera > Tortricidae > Epinotia > Epinotia brunnichana. The sequence continues at coordinate 17,446,890 of OY977936.1, read as the reverse complement.
GCGAAATCTCTGGTTTAGGAACTCCACGAGCCCACAGCGTTTGTTGAAGACTCTCCTTGATGAAATTTCACGAGAACTTTTTCAATAATAGGTGTGAATTCAACAAACAAATCAATGTTTGATTATAGGGATAAAATTACCATATCACAGTATCATTATTATCGAGTATTTTACTCGTAATTTTAGTGCAAAACCAAGTTTTTTACATAGCTTATCGTCATCTCCGAAGCACTTAGATAAAATAATAAAATAAACCAAGTTGAAACGTCAAATTTCGATTATCTGTCACATTAACCAGTGACAATGTTCTACAAAACGGTAACGGCTATCATTTGACATTTATCGCTGTCAAAGTTGGATAACTCCATTTTAACACGTGCCAGCATGTTCTGAATCGGTAATTTGAGTGAAAAAGTAGACAAATCATGTGATTGTCACGTGACTTGTCGTCTATTGCGTGATAAGAGCTCATCCATGCTAGCCGGCCTGCTGAAATAATCTTGTCTTGAGCCGACAATGACGTTAGAACAGAGCGGTTCAAACGCTCGGAGATTGGCCCGCTTACCATCAGGCAGGCCGCTTGTTTGCAACCGTTTAAGTAAAAACAAAAGTTTACGTAATATTGTCCCCTAATACTTATTTATTTATCAATGCAGAACCCTTTCTTCACATTGAAGTATCTATCATAGCTCAACTTTTTCGTATAATTTTGCATGACTTGATAGTTTTAACGGATGTCACATATATCACGCTGTATTATAATATGATGTATGGAGTAATTTTGTATGACACGCGAAAGTGGGTAGAGTTGTTTGTATTCACGTCGCGTCTGTTGGGAAACATCAAGATCTATTGTTTGGGGAAAAATTGTAGGAACACAGATTAACCATGCAACTGAGGATGTGTTAGCTTGTGAAATAACTAGTTAGATAGCAATGAAAAAATACTAGCCACTAGTCCACGTAGAACTTGTTATCGTCTTAGAAAAATTACAGCTATTAAAATATTTAAGGCGCACGCTTAATTATCGGTATCCCATACAAACTTCTTCAAGGGATGATTTCCGAGATAAAAACTATCCTATATCCTTCCAAGGTTCTCCAATTACCTTTACGCCAAATTTCATCTAAATCCGTTCTGGGTTTAAACCCAGTATGCGGAAAAGGATTAAATTGCTAAAACTAAATTGAAATGTCCGTTTTTAGGGTTCCGTAGCCAAATGGAAAAAAACGGAACCCTTATAGATTCGTCATGTCTGTCTGTCTGTCTGTCCGTATGTCACAGCCACTTTTTTTCCGAAACTATAAGAGCTATACTGTTGAAACTTGGTAAGAAGATGTATTCTGTGAACCGCATTAAGATTTTCACACAAAAATAGAAAAAAAACATTAAGTTTTGGTTCCGTTTTTACATATATCTATATTTTATATATCATGTACAGTGAGCATCAAAATTAGCTACGCAATCGAGGACGTCAAAAACTCTTATTCCCTTTTAATAAAGACTTTTGACGTTTTCGTTTGCGCCTACTGTTGATGCTGACAGTACGTTTGTATGTAAATACTTTATTGTACACAAGACAAAATACAGACAAACAGGTACAGGTCATATATATCATATGTACTCGTATATTCCAATTGTTTTCTTTTCATAATGTAGGTATTAAAGGAAAATATAATTATTTTATGTCTAAGTAGGTAGGTACTAAGTTACATTACTGGAATTTTGTGCTTAATTAAATCCGTTAAGTAGTTTTACTCACGTTAGTCCGGGCTACCTGTATAGTTTTGAAAGCAAAATTATCTTATGCTTATATGATTTTGATTAGCCAAATAAATAAACTTCTTAAATTAATAAAATGAACCGCAGTTTTAATCGAACATTACCATTATTTTCGGTTCTGTGAGCATCGCAGTTCTAACCTTTTTTTTCTTTTTTTTTTTTTCGTGGGGAAATGCTTTACGCATTCCGCCTGGCTGGTTCTGTAAGGGTCGTAGTTCTAACTTCACCGAACCTACTTTTCTGCTAGGTGTTGAATTATGTATTTTGACTAATTAATGGCTTACGAAATAGTATATATAAGAACAAAAAATTCCCTTAAGTAGGTACCTACTTCAAAAATTACTTGTGTCCCATAGGTACATACTTCCAACCCCTTTTTGACCTCCTTAGGACCTACGCGTAGAACTCAATCGTAGGACAAAACGGACTACTTCGGAAAAAGAGCATGTTCATTGTGGACCGTTTTCCAAAATTCTTTTTTTAATTGAAAGAGTATACCTACTTCTGCGGTGGTCCCATTGTCACCAAGTCAGGATCTGATGATGGGATTCCAGGGAAATTGAAGGCAACCCTCAAATTTTATAAGCACGCGTGTAGTGATTTCGGTATTTTCTATTATAACCCGTGTATTTACCCTCGGAAATCGCAATTTTGGTGAAGTGGAACTGATGATGAAGACCACAGTAGACTTATGGAACTCCTCAAAGATGTAATGTATGTTCGCCGATCTCTCCAGCAATTGTGGACCGATTTCCAAAATTCTTTTTTATTCGAAAGAGTATACTCCTGAGGTGGTCCCTTTGTTACCAATTCAGGATTTGATGATGGGATCTCAGGGAAATTGAGGGCAACCTCCTTTTTTGAAGTCGGTTAAAAATGGGAACACATCTGTGTGGCGCCAAACAAAGGCGGCGCGGAATTTAAACTTGTACATGAAGAGACGGCCATTACGGAGCGCTTACACTACAGCCGCTTTTAGTTAGTCATTAAATCACGTCAAAACATAATGTTAAGTACCGTAAAACCACACAACTATTAATAGTGTAGGTCACCCAACTATGGTCCAAATCAATTCTCATATTACTTGCTCAGAGAAGACTATTTTCATGGATGAACTTAAAGACAGGTAATATAATAACACAAATTTAAATAAAAACGTATAAATCACTAATACGAAAACGGTATTGATAGAAACGAATGAGTATACTTTTGTACCATATATAAGTTGGGGTAGTGGACTATAGTTGTGTGGTTTTACGGTACTTAACATTATAAAGAGTAAATGTTTGTGACTTCGTGAGTTTGTATGTTATGGGTAATTACTCATCTGATTTTTAAAATCCTTCAGGATGTACAGTCAGGGGTATTACGTACATAAATAAGGACATAAATATCTGTACAGGACTCTATTGTCAATGTCATAAAGGCGTGTACCAACAAATATTTATGTCCTAATTTAGTACCTATATTAATACCCCTGACTCGACATAGGCTATATTTTATTTTATCCCGCGGCTCAGCATGTGGTCAGCTAGTAACTTTATGAATAGGTGTGGATATAGATCTATGTCGTAGAATGTAGTATGTAGAGACGATGATGTACGATTTGAACTAGTGGCTCTGTAAGCTGTATTAGAACTCGTAAGCCTGTATTTTTTTTTCTATTTAAAAAACTGAACTGACAAAAAAATTCTATATAATTAACGAACCTGCTCCCAAAATACCACGAGAATCGATTGAGAAATGCGACCTGTAGAGGAGAACAGCCGGACAGACGCCGAACATACGAGGAACTTTGTCCGTTGAAAATTTAATGTTATCTAGAACTAGCGACCCGCCACGGCTTCTCACGGGTTTATATGTATAATACATGCATGTATTATACATATAAACCTTCCTGTTGAATTACGCTATCTACCTATTTAAAAAAAACCGCATCATAATCCGTTGCGTAGTTTTAAAGATCTAAGTAGCATACATAGGGACAGACAGACAGCGGGAAGCGACTCTGTTTTATACTATGTAGTGATAGTGGTGTGATGACTAGATGAGGTATAATTTAATTACAATGGCTCCGAGATTCAAGCAAGTTTTAGCCTCCGACACTCACCTTGGCCTATTTACTAAATATATGATATATAGATAAAGTCAAAAGAGGCATATTTGTATTGAATTCCCATAGAAGTATTAGAAGTTGGCCAGTTTTCATTGTTCTTAAAATATTATAGGGGCTTGTAAAAACTATTAAGGACCTACTTATATAAAATATTTTAAATTCGGATGTAACGTATGCCCTCCCCTGCAGTACAGATACATCGTATCGTTGGAGAGCTATTTCGATCCTGCGCTATTTTTATACTTAAAGCACACTCATCAGGACATTGTTATGTTGCCGATACAGCGCGCCGATTGGTACCATTATCACGAAAACGGTACATATGGAGAGTTCTTATAGATTTTGAAGAAAAAAACATATTTGCTTGATTGTCTGCGTAGTTTTATAACACTTGGACGTGCCTCGACTAGACTACGTTTATTTTTATATACTTATTTTATGATTGTATGCCTTGGAGTTGACGGAGTCAGCACAGAAGCACTCGTTTTCGGAAAGCAAAATCTTTTACTACCTTTAACAAGATATATTAGAAACTGGACGAATCCCTCAAAAACTGCTCCATTCCAACATTATACTCCTGCACAAAAAGGTGATAAAAGCGACATAGAAAACTATCGGCCGATCAGCTTGGTATCCCACATCTACAAGACTTTCATAAAAGTTATTGAGAGTCGCATTGCTGGAAAACTTCACAGACACCAACGTCAAAACCAGGATTTTCCACAATTTACCACCTTCATACACTTAACCAGATTATTGAAAAGTTTACTGAATACAATATTCCTCTTTATTTAGCATTCGTCGATAACACCAAAGCTTTTGATAACATCACTCATTCTGCTATAGTTACCGCTCTTCAGAACCAAAACATTGATGCCATTTATATTAGTTTAATAAACACCATTTACAACAATAGCACATCAGACGTTAAACTCCAGTCATCCGTCGTTCGTTCCGCATACAGCGAGGTGTGGAACAGGGCGACCCGCTGTCTCCGAAACTAATACGAGCACGCTTGAAGAAGACTTCAGGAGCGTGGCAGTTTCTTGGGAGGAGAGGGGAGTAGTCGTCGGCGGTAAGAAGTTATCAAACCTTCGCTTCGCCGACGACTTTGTTCTTTTCGCCTCTTCTGCAACAGAACTTCAGCTCATGCTCAAAGACCTGAGCTTGGCAAGCCTTCAAATTGGACTAAAAACGAATCGGTCAAAGACTCAGGTGATGACCAACAGCACGAGACGTAGGGTCGAGGTTGACGGGCATATGATACATTATGTCGACGAGTAGGTACATTTACTTGGGCCAGCTAGTCTCTTTCAGCAACAGGCAAGACAAGGAAGTCGAACGCCGGGTCGAACACGCCTGGAAGAGCTACTTGTCCATGCTAATGAAGGGCAACCTTCCTCTGACACTAAAGCGGAAACTCGTCGACATGTGTATTTTATCTGTCCTAACCTACGTTGCCCAAACATGGTCACTCGCTGAGAGCCAGAAGTCCAAATTGAAGGTTTGCCAACGCGCTATGGAGCGCAGTATTCTAGGTGTCAAAAGGACGGATCGGGTCCGAAACACTACACTGCGCTCCAAAACACGCATAGCTGATGTGGGTGTAAAAACTGCCAGGCTCAAGTGGGACTGGGCCGGCCACGTCTTTCGCATGCATCCAGATAGGTGAGCTAGCATAGCTAACAAGTGGGTGCCACATGACGGGCGACGCCGACGGGGCCGACCTAGACGGAGATGGTGGGACGACCTGGATGTATTCCTCTGCAATTGGGCGGAAGAGGCATCTAGTAGGGACGCATGGGACACACAATAGGATCATAAAAAAAAAATGATGACTTAAAATTTGTGTCAATATATACGTGGCAAAGTTAGATATTGCTTTAGACAATGTAAATAATTTATCAAAATGGGAGAGCTGGAATGAGATTCATTCTGATCTGCTTTTATTTCTGAACTAGTTTGCACCCGCGACCTCGTCTGCGTAAACCCGGGATAAAAACTATTCTATATTTTAATCCAGGCTATAAACTATCTTCGTGCAAAATTTCATCCAAATCGGTTCAGCCGTTTAAGCGTGATTGTGTAACAAACATCCAGACATCCAAACATTCAAACTTTCACATTTAAAATAGTATATATATAGGATAGGATAGTCATGCTTTCAGTTAGGTACTCGTGTTTTTTTGTTAGTTAGCTAGGTATTTCGATATGTCAGTGCGCTTATAAATGCCTCAGACTACCGAGCGAGATGGTCGTACGCAAATCTCAATAAGTGTGACAGAGGGACTTATAAATCATTTGTTGTCTTCCTCATAGTTCCACTATCTTTCATTTGCCGCAATAGGGGTGAAGACTCAAAATGTATTATTACTTCAAACGAAAGAAGGCAAAAAAATATGCCTGATGACGAAAATCCCATTCAGATATCTCAAAAAATTACGAAGCTACAACCATTTTAATGTTGCATTCTTAGAGAGAGAAAACGCTAGGGGATCGTGATTCGTGACATCACGATAGTAAATGACAATCGTTTCATACGAAAGGTGCGTTTTGCGGAAAAAGGGACAGAACAAAACTTTGGAACACTTATTATAACTTTGTGATTATTTTTTGTCTGATTTTTAACCCCCCTCCCCCCCTATCATCATCCTCTTAATTCCTTGAATAGACCCTCCCCGCCTAATAAAATGACTACCGTCATCCAGTGGTCAACCCCCCCCCCCCCCACCCTTTATTTTGAAATGACGTAATATATGGACAGCCCCTAATCCCTGAACATTTAAAAAAGTTTTTAATTTAGCTGCATAAAAGCCATTCCGTCCTTTACGGTGGCACGCGTAGATATATATATACAACGTCTCTGTAGAAATCCTTTCTCTTCTAAGGCTTATGCAAACCATCAATAGACCCAAAAACCCATAAAACGAATAGAATACTTACCTAGATAAATGTTTTCTATTCGTTTGGAATGGTTGGATATTGTAAGTAAAGCTTCAAAAGAGCAATTAAGGAGGATCAGTAAGATTTAGCACGAGTAGACATCGTAAACTTGGCAATTGCCTCTTTGAAGACGGCACTAAAACCGAGCTAACTCTGATATTCAGGTCAATCGGAGATGAGTGATTAATCCCAGATCTAACACCTACATGTGTACTGTGAATTGTCTGGACTCAATCCATTACGTGTCTATCACCAAAGCAGCTCCGCTATTCTCTAACTTGTTTTAATCTCACCTCACCGTTCACCCACAAATATATCACGACGCCGCGATTTGTAGGAACTAAGCGTAATCTGAGGCCTAATTTATGCGAGGCGTCACAGGTGAGGTGGAGCGCATGAGCACGTTATGAATACAGCCCACCTAAGGGGTGTCCATTAACTACGTGGAGCGATTTTGGCAAGGGAAACGTCCAAACGAGCAAGCGTCTATGGGTTAGCTCATGAAAGAAAAATCGAATAGCCAACGCAATCGCTGTATCCCAACTCTTTTTAACCGACTTCAAAAAAGAAGGAGGTTTTATATGTTCCACTGTATGTATTTTTTTTAATGTATGTTCGCCGATTTCTCCTTCAATTGTGGACCAACTTCCAAAATTATGTTTTTATTCGAAAGAATATATATACTCCCGAGGTGGTCCCATTGTCACCAAGTCAGGATCTGATAATGGAATCCCAGGGAAATTGAGGGCAACCCTCAAATTTTATAGACACGCGGTAGTGATTGCGGTATTTTCTATTATAACTCGTGTATTTACCCTCGGAAATCGTAATTTTGGTGAAGTGGCACTGATGATGAAGATCACAGATGACTTATGGAACTCCTCAAAGTTGTAAAGTACGTCAAAGATTCTGACATGATTCCGTTGAAGTAGCAACTAATGAAGGTTAATTCTGAGATCCTTCAGGAATCGACGCAACTCCTCAAATATTATCAGCCTACATAGGTCGTTGTTGTTCTACGTCCGTAGGAATAACCCTAGAAACCCTACACGTGACCTCCGGGTGGTGCTAAAAGAACAACAAACTCGGCAGCTGCACTGTTCCTTCTGAACCTCGCAGTGCACACTGGAACTCTATCAGTACGAATACATATATGTACCTGTGTGTAACCGCCATACGATAAATAAACATAGCGACTTGGGGTTTTTCTGTAATACTTAATCAAGGCATTTGCTCTCGGAAAGCAGTTCATGTGGTAAATTGGAAAGAAATGTGGATATTTTCATTCATTCATAATTCATTTATTGCATATTTATCATGTGTTATAAAATAGGTGTTACATTAGGGTTGGTTCGCACATGAACCCTGTTAGGGCACAGCAAGTATTCCTTTAAAATTAAAGCTACAACTAAAAGTCATACATATTACCTACTCATAATTTACCTACTCATTATTTTCATGTGCCATGTGGCTTGGCGAAGTACTGAATTGAAGTCGGTTTAAACTTTGTTTTTAAAGTAAATTATTTACAACATTATTTAAAACGTTATTTAGCTATATTGTTATTAATGCATTGTATTTCACAGAACAAAAACAGGGTGTCATTACTTATTTCACAGTCGCTACATTAAAAACAAATAGGTTAATTAGCAAAGGGCGAAACCACTGAGGAGGTGCTCCAATTTCAGCATTACGACAACAATAACAGGATAGGTTCAGAAGATCGGTGGGCGGTCACAGTCAAAACAATTAACAGTATTTTAGCTTCATATAGAATGTGTAACACAAAGATATACGAATTCGTTTACCTGTTTAAGTATGGGTGCGAATAAATGTAATATGTATCTTCGATGCACGCCAGTTATTAAATATTTTTTTGGTAATGACATATGGTCCTTCGAACCGGATTTTATTTGTAAATTACCTAGTAAAGGAAAAACTACTCAGATACTAACGAGATATGTGCCACAATAGGTACTCTCTTCTACCTAGTATAATATACAATTATGCATTATTGACGGGTGGGCAGTGGCAGAGCACCCATACAAGCCGTTTCCCACCGGCTTGCCAAAATGTTAGTTTCATAGATAATAGCAAGTAGGTATTTAGCCACACTTAGGATGGAAAATATAAATGATAATGATTTTAAGTGTTCTCTGTTTATTGTTTTGTAAGCATAAATAATATCTCTTAAATATTGTTTATTTTATTTCTTAATTATTATTCGTTTTTTTTTATATTACACTGCGGGCGTGTTGGCGTTTGTTACGTCATTAGTTAGTAATAATTTTAGTTTTAATTACATGTACCTACATATACACAGCCTGTAAATTTCATATTGGCGTATATTTCAACCAGCCATAGTTTTCGACCTTACAAATGATATGAAAAAGCAATTTTGTTAAATACTCGTGGCTTAATAAAAAAGAGTATTTTTTAAAGTACTTACAGCCGAGCAGTAATGCATGATTTCGAAACTGTTTTGACTTAACAAACGTTTTGACTTTTATGGGTGTCGTAAACAAATGATACGACGTGTAGTGCTACGAGTACGTTTCGTGCTCAATTATTTTGAATGAAAAAAAAATGAAGCACTTAACGGAATTTATGTAAATGTGTTGCTTATATAGGACCAACACTAATCATCATCAAAATATTCGCCCGTATCACACACTGTACCTCGAGAGCAAATAAACGGAATCACTTCGCATTTTTCAGTTTTTCCGTCGTATCTTGAAATTTAAGTTTTTTCTCAGAATTCTAATGATGGATTTATATTTCCTGAACATTTAGCTTTAAAATTAATTTATAATGATGAAAATCGGTTCAGGATTTTTCAGTTTACAAACGTTTTCCCGATTGGTCGAAATTTACGCGTTGCTGAGGTCACTAATTGAACACCCATTAAAGGGTATAAAAAGGGTGTAGGGGAGGGGAGAGCTATGAGTCGCTTATCAGAAGTTGACCAGTACACATCTCCGCTAATTACCCAGTGAACAGTACCTGAAAAAAATGGACATCACCGAAGCTGAAGCCGCCCAAATCGTCACTTTGCTGGAACGTGGGGATAGCCAACGTGTTGTTGCTGCCGGGATGAATTTTAGCCAGTCTGCCATCTCAAAAGTCTATCGGAGGTTCCAAGAGACTGGCAGCTTTGCTCGAAAACCAGGGGCCGGCCGCCAGAGGTGCATATCATTGAGGGATGATCGATTCATCGTTACTACCGCTCTCCGAAATCGTCACCTGACAGGAGTTGCAGTCCAGCAACGGCTTCGGGACGTACGAGGAGTGACTGCCAGCTCATGGACTGTTAGAAGAAGACTCAAGAAAGCGAACTTGACTCCAAAAAGGCCTGCCACCGGGCCCAAACTGCTCCCAAGACACCGTGAAGCTCGACTGATATTTGCTCAGCGACGCAAGAACTCGACCATTGAGCAATGGACCCCCGTTGTTTTTTTTATCGAGTCCAGGATGTGTTTGAACGGCTGCGACAGAAGAGGACGTGTCTACCGGAGACCAGGAGAGCGGTATACGCAATGCTGCTTCAGGGAGACCGTCGCCTATGGCGGAGGTTCTGTCATGTTCTGGGCGGGCATTTCCTACGGCGGACGGAAGGAGCTCGTTTTCGTGCCTTATGGGGGCCGGGGCGGCGGTTTGACTGCTTTGAGGTATATCACCGAAGTTCTGGAAGTGCATGTGGTCCCGTACGCTAGGAATTTGGGCGAGGGGTACCTGATGCAAGACAATGCCCCTTGTCATAACGCTCGGGTCACCAAAAATTTCTTGAACGGGGCCAACATCCCCGTCATGGACTGGCCAGCTCTTAGCTCGGACCTCAACCCAATCGAACACATGTGGGACTACCTGAAGAGGAATGATCGGAAGCGAGATCCTGCACCATCCGACATTGAGGAGCTGAAAACGGCGTTACAGGAGGAGTGGGCGGCGATTCCGCAATGCTACGTGCAGAAATTGATTAGGTCGATGAAAAATCGTTTTACATGTGAAGAAAGGGCTAGGGGTGGGAACACAACGTATTGAATTTGTTAAATATTTTTTTTTATTAAGAAAAATGTCTGTCTTTCATTTTTTGTATTACGATTGTTCCAGGCGTTTTTGCCCAATCTTAGGAAATAAGGGTTTTCCTCGGTCATTGACCCCGATATCAAGGAAAATTTATGCATTTTCATGTAGGCTACACTCTCAGCTATCATTTGGTACCAATTTGTTCAGGATTGCATGAAAATTGAAAAAGTTATTGGGCGGAAAAGCCAAACGTGCAGAGTGATTCCGTTTATTTGCTCTCGAGTGTATGTAGTAGTTTTAGTCAGGGCCCCACTGAAAATCAGGGTCGTCTTGTCATGGCAATATGCTGAGTGCCATATATTATATCCTTTTAGCGTCCTTTGTACTTATTTTGATCTATTTTGTGTATTGTGGCGTTAATAACTAGGTAATTAACTTATCTTATCATCATACCTTTTTTCTATCATACTAAATATATTATACCTAGTTCATTTTCTTTATTTTTTGTGTTTTTTTTAAAGTTTGTATGTTAGTTAAATAGTAGGTAGTTCTTTTTCTTTTTTTTATTATCTGCTGTGTTTAGATGTGAATCTTTTTTTTATTTAATTTGCATCTGTCATTGCTGCCTACCGTGCCTTCACCGAATAAACTCTGCAAAATACCAGGGGACCGATTTTTGACTTTCGAGCGCTCGAATCTTTAAGTCGAAAACAGACTAAAATTACGAAATGCTGTTTTCAAATAGCGATAGAAAATTGAAAAGCGAGTGGTATTGACCACTCGTATTCAATTGTATCGGTAGAAAGTTAGTGCCTGCTATTTTGACACTAAAATCACATTTACTTTTATTTAATTTTCGAGCGCTCGAAAGTCAAAAATCGGTCCTCAGCGCTGGCTGTAGCTGTATACAGCTAGCATCCGTTTCGTGACAAAACCTAATGTGTTCGTTCGAGAATTTGAAAAACTGTGTCAGTCAACAAAGTAGAGTCATCAAATTTCCCCAATGGGCACTGAATCAATATTCAATGAATATTAGGGACGAAATAAATCTGTATATTGAGGAAGTTTAATGTCCAAATTACAGTCACGGACTTTAATTGTTGAGCCATCTAGCGCTCACTTTATACTGGAAACTCAAAGCTTAACTATAAAGAAACCAAAATGGCTCAACAAAGTCCTTGACCGTACTCCTAACAATTAATAGAAGTTAAAATACTAATATATATTATATGTGCGATACCTCCCGCGGCCCGGAGCGTGGGAACCACCACACGTGCGACCTCCGCGGGTTTAGGACGGCAGTGACGGCACACACCATGTTTTGATTACAATGTGCGAAGCTCGCATTTCATACTAGAATACATCACGCTCAAGCTTTCGTACCAACGTGACCCGATCGCCGTGTTGTTGTAGGCGACGTGAAGGACAGAGTTCTGGATGTGTGCAGATGCGTTCCCAGAGCTCTGTCTTAAAGCGAGTGATGGAACACCCCAGGGTTTTTAGTCCGTGGGAGTCGGACATACCCATTCGGCTTCTCTCGAGCCGGGTGGGATCCATAAAGGATTTCCCCTGGGTAAAAAAAAAAAAATGGAAACGCGCTTGATACCCCCTTCTACTTATAGTATTTAGTGTTCTGTGGTAGACCACAGAAGGATGGGTCAGAACCCATCTCCTAATCTCGATGGTCCTTTTGCAAGGTTTAGGACAGTACGTACCTACTTGAGTACCTACACACCGTGCTTGTTTTTTATTACAAATGCGTGTCTCCTCATTTCTTCATCTGACTAGCTAAAATTCGTTTGTTTTTCGCCAGATGCGTGTCATAGAAAGAATCGACTGCAATAAAAACACTAATTAACTACTTATTTTGATTGTTTTTATGAAAAAATTAACTACTTAGTTTGATTGTTTTTATGAAAAAAGGTGTTTTCCTAAAAATCTAACTAATCATCCTTAAATTAAAAATGACATCGTCTACCTAGACAATGTCATAAGACATTGTCTAGATCTATTTTGTTCAAAACAATGTTTATTCAAAATTTGTACTTACAACTTCAAAATAATGTCAAGAGGTGAGCTAAGCTATTTAAAAAAAGCTAAGTACCTAAACAAGATATTTACATGTTAACAATGGATTTAAAATGATGCAACAAGAGGCTAGGGTTAATTGTAAAGAAGCAAAAGGTGCCTGCAAATGCGATGTTATGTTATGTTATGTTTATATTATGAACGAGAGTCAAGACGGAAGGGGAAGAGAGAAGACTAGCTTAGAGACGATTTGCGTCACCTATTTTTCTGTCATTATTAGTGTTTTGATTTTGTCAGGCGGGGATTTTGTTAGTGATTGATTCAGCCGTTACTTTGCGGAATTTCATGATAAGTTTCTAAAACGATATACTCTTTTGCTATTCCGCTAAAGTACGGCAGGTCTATTAGCGGTAACGAGATTTATTTGCGTATTTTTCATGCAATATTGGTTACCTAACTGTTATAATGATTCCATTTAGATAATAGTTAGTAGTGCGTTCTATACCTTAGGTACCAACCCATGCCGATTACCATATTCGTACAATTAATTAATATTGCACGTAGAACCGATGGCCGTTGGGGCGGAAAGGTTCTTGAGTGGCGACCACGTACCGAAAGGCGCGGCGTGGGTAGGGCAAGGTGGACTGATGACATGGTACTGGTAAAGGTCGCGGGCGTCCGCTGCATGCGAGTGGCGCAGGACCGGTCATTGTGGCACTCTTTGGGGGAGGCGTATGTCCAGCAGTGGACGTCTTTCGGCTGATATTATGATGATGATTATCATGATACGTCGTTTAAACACTTCATAGGTAGTTGAAAAAAGTTTGTTGTTCTTAGGTATTTGTCATTACATAATACAACTATTATCTATTAGATAATACCTAATGAGGTGAGTGTGTAGATTTAGCTTTGTATGTAGGGAACAATCTTCAGAACTACTTATCACATTAAAAATAACCACCAGTATCAACAATGGCGATATTTTATCCCGCTGCTTCCGTTTTGTGTCGCCGGGGTTGCGTATAGCCGGGCGGAGCCGCGCGCGCATCTAGTATTTATTTTATAATGAGAAAGACAAAAGGTTATTTCAAGAGTAGACGTTTATGGATTTAAGGTCAATGCTTGCAAACAACGGCAACGTTAGTCACGCGATGTCAACACGTGCGTAGTTTGACTAACTAAATTAAGTTATTAAAATACTAATACGTAAGTAACCACTGCGAACTTGTGGCAACTAACTAAAAATAAATCATACTGATAATAAGTTTGTACGCACATCTGTCGCTAATCTATCTTTGTAATCGAAATTATTCACATTGATATCTCATACATGAAATGAAGTAGAGGGTAGACAATAGCATTGTGCAAGTTAAGGCACCTCTGGCCATTGTTTGTCACGTGCCGAAAGCTATATTAGCGATTTAACGAAATGGCATGTTTCAAGTGTTTGGCGTAGAGCTAAGAACAATCAGATATGCGACTATGCGACTACATTGCTCTTAGGTATTTCGATTTAACGCTATATTAATTGGATTGTGAGATCCGGTTCCGGTTGTCTTGTCATAAAGACGAAGTGATACTGTGCTCCGCTTTCCGATATAAACACTGTGTACATACCATTATATCCTGTGTAAAAACATTCAAATCTTATACGTGACGTGCTACGGTACATTCTAATACAAATAACTAAGTGGAAACTGTGCTATCTACACCATCTCAAGCGAACGAGAAACAAAGGAAAATTTTTAGGTTATCTGCCATACGAACAAAACAACAGAACATTGACAAACTAGTGTGGTGTTACCACACCAAATAAAACGCTTGTACCAACCTAACAGCCTCATTAAAGCTGCGTTCACGCAAATACGCTCCGTTTCACGCAAAATATCGAAATATAAAATGGACAACCTCCAAAACCTATTCGACCAACTAAAAATTGAAATGTCTAACCAAACAAAGGACATAATTGTGCAATTAGATGAGAAATTAGTACCTTTTACACGCGAAATTCAAGAATTGAGGTCCGAAAATGAGACGTTAAAAAGAAATATCTACTACCTCGAAAAACATAAAAGAATAAACAATATAATTGTATACGGTATAAAAGAAAGCGAAGAATCGACGAACACTCTTATGGAAATAGTAAAGAAGAAGTTTAAAGATGATTTAAATATTTATCTTGAGAACCGAGACATAAATACGATCTACAGAATTGGCAAATATGACACACAAAATGGGAAGGACAGGCCGATACAACTATCATTTGTCAACAACTGGATCAAAACAGACATTATGAAAAACAAAAAGAAGCTGAAAAATGTATACGTTTCAGAAGACTACCCAAAGGAGGTACTCGACAAGAGGAGAGAACTCCAGCCAAAACTCGAAGAAGAATGGAAAAAGGGTAAATTCGCATTTATTAAATACGATAAACTTGTCATCAAAGAGGGTAGACCTGGAAACGAAAAGCGTAAAAGGAATCCATCAACCTCGCCTAACGCAATAGACCAGCCTCGTAAACAACAATCAACAGCAAAATCAAACAGACGCAACGCATTTGATGTAATGAGGAATAGAAGCCACTCCCTGTCTACTGAAAACCCTTCTTCTCAATCAAAAGCATAGGATACAGCCATCACCCACCGGAACAAAACGATAACAAAACAAGAACTAAATAAAATTAAAAACCAAACATTTCCCAAGCCGACTGGTCCTCGTGGGGAATTAGACCACTACCCTCCACATAAAAATCAAAAAGACAAAAATGAAGAATCAACATTAAAAGTGTGCACTTTTAATGTAAGGTCACTAGCAACAACAGAAAGATACCTCGAATTAAACTACGCCTTAGAAAAAATCAACTGTGATATTCTAGGGATCTCCGAAGTCAGAAGAATAGGCTGTAATATTGAGGAGCACAACAATTACATTTTTTGTTACATTGGACAAACTAAAGGTTTGCATGGAGTAGGGTTTCTAATAAAGAAAAAATTTAAAAACAATATAAATAATTTTATAGGAATATCCGAAAGAGTTGCACTTCTGCAGTTAAAATTTGAATGTTTTTCTATATCAATGATCCAAACTTATGCACCTACAGAAAAATCACCCGATGAGGAAATTGATCAATTTTACAAAGACATTGAGACAGCTCAAGCACTGGCTGACGAGAAAGTTATGGTAATGGGAGACTTCAATGCTAAAATAGGCTCCCCTAAAACAAATCTCTACCCAGTTATGGGCCAGCATGGGTATGGAGAATGTAACGAACGAGGGGACCGACTTATCAATTATGCATTTCAACATAAGCTGTCGATAATGAACACATTTTTTAAGAAAAAAAGAAGCCGTCGATGGACGTGGATGTCACCTGATCAAAAGACCAAGAACGAAATCGACTACATATTGATAAACAATCCCAAACTAATAACAAACTTGGAAATAATAAATAATATGCAATTTCCTTCCGACCATAGACTACTGAGAGCAACGCTACTTTTAAGGCGCCCACCAAAGAGTAGGAAAAACTTTAAGACGCCACCTAAGATTCCAAAAACAGAAGAAGAAATCAAAAGCTACACCGAAAATCTACAAACACACATGGAAAAGAGTGAAATAGACACAACTAATATCCAAACCTACTATAACTTCTTGGAGGGAAGCATACTAGATTGCTTACAGTCAAAAAATATAACTCAAGAAGAAAGACCGAAAATAATCAGCAAACACACAGAACAACTTATTAAAAGACGCACCGAACTAATAAATATGAAAAATAAAACAAAAGAAACAAAAAATGAACTTAGCAGAATATATAAAGAAACCAATAGATCAATAAGGAAGGACTACAGTAAACATAGACACGAAATCATCTCAAGAAACATCATGAATTTCAGAAGTACCAAAAAAGCTTATAAAGAATTAACCACGCACAAAACATGGATACAAAAACTTGAACAAAAGTCAGAAGAAACAAAATCAAGAAAAGACATTATAAATCATGCAACAAACTTCTACAAAGCCTTATACCGGAAAACAAATAATAGCGAAATTGAAACACAACCTAAGTACGGAAGCAGGACTACATGCATTAAACCAATTGAATACTCGGAAGTTTGTGAGCACATAAAACGACTTAAAGCTGAAAAAAGCCCCGGCCCAGACGGAATATGCAGTGAGGCCCTCAAAATAGGAGCTCCTATCCTAATTAACCACCTGACACAGCTGTTCAACATGGTATTGGACACAGAAACGGTACCAAAACAATGGTGCACATCAGACATAATCCTGCTTTTCAAAAAAGGTAACCCTTTAGATATAGGAAACTATAGACCTATAAGCCTGCTAGCAAGCACATACAAACTGTTTTCATCTATACTCTTAAAAAGAATAACACAGGATATTGACAAGCAACAACCAAAGGAGCAAGCAGGATTCCGGTCAGGCTTTAGCACGATGGATCACATACAAACATTAGAACAAATTATAGAAAAGCATCGAGAGTTTAATAGACCTCTGTATGTGGCCTTCGTAGACTATAGCAAAGCCTTCGATAGCATCAGCCACTGTTCAATCTGGAATGCACTACAGCGCTTTAATGTCGACCAAAAATATATTAACATCTTAAAATATATATATGCAAACTGTAAGAGTAAGGTAAAACTAGAAAGCAGAGGAGAAGAAATAAACATAGAAAGAGGAGTCAGGCAGGGGGACCCTTTGTCGCCGAAGCTCTTCATCGCAGTACTCGAAAACATATTTGGTAATTTAAACTGGGCAAAGAAAGGATTGCAAGTCAACGGATGCTACTTAAACCATCTAAGATTCGCTGACGACATAGCTATAATTGCTGAAACCGCTCGAGACATGGAAGAATTGATGAAGTCACTTGACGATGAAAGCTCTAAAATCGGCCTAGAAATGAACATAAATAAAACTAAGCTGATGACTAATAGTGATATTAGGCCTATTGCGATAAAAGGAAACACCATAGAGTACGTAAGAAATTATGTCTACTTAGGGAAACGGCTGTCATTTAATAACTCCAGCAATGAAGAAGAACTAACAAGGAGAATCAGTGCAACATGGAATAAATTTTGGTCCCTGAAAGAAATTCTAAAGGGGAATTATAATCTTCATCTGAAAAAAATTGTGTTCGATACATGTCTCCTACCTTGCTTACTGTATGGCTGCCAAACTTGGGTATTTACAAAAAAGATAAAAGAAAAAATTAAATGTACTCAAACAGCAATGGAAAGGAGTATGTTGAAGATTAGGAAAATACATAAAGTGAGAAGGGAAAATATCCGACAGAAGACAAAACTCACAGACGCTCTCAAGCAGGCACTGAATTTAAAGTGGAAATGGGCTGGACATATCTCACGATATACAGACAAAAGATGGACCATAGAGAGTACACGATGGAAAGGCCCAACGGGGAAAAGAAATGTTGGTAGACCAATAAGACGGTGGGCTGATGACATTATACAAGAAGCAGGAAAAGATTGGATTGAACTAGGCAAGGACAGGGAATCATGGAAAAAGATGGAGGAGGCCTTTACCCAAAAAGGGGTCCATATTTCAATTAAAGAAAACTAACCATACTAACAATAATATAAAATAACTAACTAACAACTTACTAATACCATTTGAAATGTACCTACCTTAGAAATATGGAATAAAATGGCTTTATTATTATTATTATTAATTGGATTGTGGTTGTAATCATTAATGAACAAACTGTGGCGTAACTGGCAAGTAGGTAGGTTTATTTATATTAACTTGAATTACAACAATAATCATATTTATAGCATACCAGACATAAAAAAGGTATAAGGTTAAACATCCATTGATTGACACTTTAATTCTGAATAGGTAGTTGACATTTATTGTAATAATTAAGATTGAAAGAGTTAAGTGGCGGAACAGTGTGGAACACGTTCGTTTACCTTAGCTGAAATGAATAGAGATGATAATTTGTCACAAAATAATCTATGCAAATAAGTGTCAATTTACTAAGCTAGTAAAATATAACTATCTTAATCCATTCCTCGTAAAACTATCGTGCGACCCATAACCCATAAAAGCTCACAAAATTCAAAAATAGTTCGAGCCATTCTATACCGCTTTACTATCCCGAATATCGTTAACATCTAAATTCCGGCTGTCAACACGCTAGCTTTCAATACAAGAAGGGCGTATGTGAGTCTGTAATTGTCATTAGTTTGGTCCGTGGGTTCTGCTATGAGATTCACTACCAGTATTAAGACTCACCTCACTACTAACTCCTAGTGTATGTTGAACTCGAGGTTCGCTATAACACAACTATGCGCGAACTAACTAAACGTCATTTTATCGGCTTGGTCACGAGTTACAGCGGTAGCGGCAATGGCACCACCCCAGTGCGCCATAAGGAGGTGCGAGAGGCCGCTCTCCGATCTCTCGCTCCAACGTATTGCGCACTGCTACCGCTACCGCCACTGCTCGAAGTGGTGGCTTAGGGTGAATATCTATCAATTATGTGCGAAGATGTGTTTTCAGGTACATAATTCATTTGGCACCTCACATGCTCGACAGCGTCAGACACATACAAACAGCTTTGCACTTCTCTGGTGGATATTCAACTTTACACTGGTTCGCCTCGGGCGTATTGTCGGTAGGCGTTTGTGAATACCAACCAGCCAGCCCTGAGGACCGGATGCGTGTACGCTCGCGGGGCATGCCCCGTAATCCGCGCGGCGCGGCGCGCGGCACGTCGCGTGTCCTGTCCTGTTGTTGCATTCATGGCTACTCAAATAAATAAAAGATTGTATAATTTTTTCGAGCACTTAACTTTATTGGAATTAGTTGGTCATCAATTTCCATATTAATTTAGTCTACATTGGTTAATAATAAAATAAGTATAATTCATAATTACTCTAATATTCCTGCGTTACTTGAGTGTGCATGTAACACTACACTACCTCTACAAGACTATACTTGATTTGTGAGACAATGTAATGTTTGATTTTTAAATTAGAATTAGTGTACCGGGTTTGATACCCAGTTTCATCCACCAGGCAACGCATGATCATTTTTAGATACCTAATTTTAAAGCCACCGAAAACTGCAAAGCTTCAAAATTAATTTTAGCAAATTAGGTAAGTGTACCTATAGGAGTATTTGAAATGCATCAAATATATTTTTTCTCTGTTATATTAATTTATGAACATCATAGGTAGGTAAGTACCTACTACTAAACATACAAGACACCCATAATACCAAAACGAAATCACAAAAAATAATTAAAAACCATAGTTAATTACAAACACAAAACTAAACATATTGCACAACGTAATGAACTTTAATTAACCAGTAATAACTGTCACTGTCACACATGGAAACAATCGTTTAAAGTTACAGTTAAAATAAAGCTGTAGGTTACGTAAATGTAATTGCTTCCTACGAAGAAGTCTGTAGGTTTTGTTAATGGAATACAAATTAAGATGCTTAATATGCATTTGGTGGATAATGGTGAACACGAGTCCGTTAAGGGTCCGTTCACACTTTGAATAAGAATCAGTCTTGATACGATTAAAACTTAACCATGTCGTACATTGTTTGCATTTAAAGACTGTAAAATTATGAATTATTTAGGTACGCCCTTGGGTTCACTCTCGTGAGTTTCGGTCTGGGGTTCTTCCAAAGTATGGATTTCAGAAAAGAAAGAAGCATAATGGCCATCTTTGTCGTTTAAGCTTTCTACATGCCAAATTTCGTCCCCTTGGACGTGAAAAGGTATAAACAAACAGGCAGAGTTACTTTCGCATTTATGATATTACTGGCTACTGCTCGCGACTCCGTCCGCGTGGAACTCGTGTATATCGATAGCTTCAATACAAAATTTCACCCCCCCTTTTACTCCCTTTTTTTTAGGCTCTTATATTTCTCTAATGGGAAATGGATGATAAATTTAGAAATGCCTGATGTTTTTTTGGTGATAGGAATAACCTTCCTAAGCATCAATTATTTTTGAAAAATATAAACAGTTTCATCACTTACGTTTTGGGTTTAGGACGGCAAATAAGACAATTTGCTTGATCCGTCTCATATTACAAAAAAATATATTTAAAACCCGTGGTAAACTGACACTGGCAATGATAGTAACAACTGCAGCAGCTATATTTGTCATTGCCAGGGTCAGATATTTAAAATAATTTTTTGTAATTTGAGACGGATCAAGGAAACTGTCTCATTCGCCGCCCTAAACCCAAAACGTAAGTGAGTAAACTATTTATATTTTTCAAAAATAATTGACTCAGCTGACATGTCTGCAACTTTTTTCTGGTGCTGTGCTAAGGATTATTCCTATCACCAAAAAAATATTCATCCATTCCCCATTGCTACCATATTAATATTAATTATTATTTGAGAATCTATAGTAAAAAAAAACAAATTATTTTATTCCCATTAAATATGAACTCTTCAACACACACACTTACACTTTCGCATTTAAAATACTAGAACGTGCATTCATCCATACATCCAAACTTTCGCATTTATAATATTAGTAGGATATACTCGTAGTATGGATGGATACTTACTCCTGAAAAATCAAAATAGTACATGTACTATTGTATGTATACAATATACATCGTAGCTACGGACGTATTTTTAGTTTTATCGGACTTCATTTCTATAAGTGTTCGTATCCAAAGATATCTCATAGGGACACGACGATACGATTCTCTGATACGATTTGGATATTAGACATTGAGATGTCTTATTATATCATGTGTTAGGTATGTAGACAAAATAACAACTTGCCATAAAAACAATATGTAGGTTCATAGTGTAATTGATGATGATGACTCGGGTATACATTTAAATACTAAATTACTAACCATCATGAAAGAGCCCTAAGAAAGCACGACCCAAGCTCGGTTTATTAATTCATTTGACATAGCTAAGGCGTTCTCAATAACAACCCGCGGCCATCTTAACACGAATAACTAAACGTAAAATAAACCACGTTTGCCTTAATGTACTATCTAGAACATGATTAATAAAAAAATATACTTTAGTAAAACAAAAATGGATCGATGAACGTTTATAAATTATGGCCTTATTCATTAAACGTCCATCAAACCTAATTTAGTTCAAATGCCGTTAAAATTCGTTTTTTTATATCTGTCATTTTGACAATTATTTTAGTGGGAAAGGTTTTTTTAGTTTTATGAATAGGTAAGGCTGAATCACACATAGTAAGTGTGAAATTTTCTATTGACCGTCACCGCAGGCTGCACAAGTATGTAAGGAGAGGCTTAAGGGAATAATGCCATAGTGTGAATATTTAAGTGAATACTAGTAAACTTTTATTTAAACCCCATTATTAAAAGTACAGACGCACGAACGCGCCCGTAGTTTAAAGTTCGATAGGCATAGGGTTTTTTAATAACTGTTAACGCCTGCACAAACAGTAAATATGATCGATTGTGCAAAATTGCCTGCTTCTACATCCACCACCTTGGCTGCGCGTGGGCGGCGTGGGTCAGGCGAACGGTGTTAAGTAGTGATGTGTCGGATATTACAACTCCACTTGTCACTTACTTGCCCTGAATACAGAATATTCAATTCATTAATTCAGTATAATCTGCTACTGCCTCTAAAATTTAACTCATATGGCACATTGTTGGACTGGTATTATATCACTAATCGTAAGGCTTCGGTTGCACGCTAATTCTGGCGTCAGTTCAGTATGGCTGATGGCAGTATGATCTGTCTGTCTCTGTCATTCACAACGGTTACACTATCATTCTCTAATAATGCTGATGGACTGAACTGACACCAGAATTAGCGTGTAACCGAAGCCTCTGGCTGAAATGAACACATATGACGTCACTACAAAATTACAGTACCACTAGTAAAACAGTCACTTTTGAATGTTTAAGATACAGTGATTGTAATGTGAGATTATTTAATATTTTATTGCATCTATCGACTTACCATGATAAATCGTCAATGAGTAAACTCGGCTTATAGTTTTACAAACATTGTATGATTTCTCATCAATAAATGAGTAGGTAACTAAATAAAATCAATAAACATTTCTAATCCCGGGAGAGTTATAGTCTATATTATAACCTTAGTTATGTGTGGGTATTACATCATACCAAAGCTAATAGATTTACACTTAATTAGTTATACGATATAATAAATTGGTTTGTTAGTATGTAAATGTGGCTTTAATGTAATTTTACACGCTGATTATTTCAATTTCCATGATTAGTGTCCGTTGTCACGTGCTTATAAATAACAATAAGCCATGATGCCGTTTTATCGTGCTAGTCTATGAGCGATAGGTCTCTGTTCAGACAGACGGGCAAAAAGTCTTTCTTCAAACAAAAGACCTAGCTAGATCGTTTTTTTCCAATTCCCCCAATAAGAGGCCACGACAATTCCTAAGTAAAAGTTTGTCAAAGGCACTACCTAAGGAACGTCGAGGAATGTCGTGACAACTAAAAAAAATTAGGAACGTTTCCTAAGCATGCACATGCTCCACAAAGCCCTTTAAAGGCATAAGTAGGTATAGCAATTACTAGGCGGTACGGTTGGCGGCTCGTGTCCCGTCGATGGTATCGGTACAGGCGGATTCCACTGTAGTAGGGTCGCCGCGGATTGGTTCCTTAGGGTGTTTCTTACTTGTGAGTGAGGTTACATAATTCCTGTACGTTGCATTGATACAGATTCGAAATGATATCTTTTTTATACCAAGAAAAACTTTAAAACAGTGATATAGCGAGCCAATAGCAATGGATCCAACAAGCCTCTGTTATTTATTCACTAACTTAAATTAGTGAACGGTGGTGGTGGTGGTGGGTTTACAAAGATGGCCGCTGAAATCTTGAACAGCTGATTCATTTTGTTCTAATTTCTCTACACATTTATGAATCGGCAAAGGAAAATTGGCAATTTAGCCATATGGTATTTTATTCCTGTCACTACGTCTGAAACTGTGACGGTTATTAAAAGACATGTCACTATCAAAACTAGCGCCAACCTATGATCAATCGAATCCCTCAAATAATGGCCTACTATCAGTTAGCAGAGGCTTAGCGAAGGTTTATAAAACGTACTTTTTAACATAAGGTCAAAGAGGGCAAAACCGTCGTATTTTTGTATAAGTTCAATTTGGTTGGCCATAACCATGTTATTATTCACTTTTTAATCAACTTGACGCTTATAATAGTTTAAGCATTTATTTAACTTTTTGAGAATATTTGTGTAAAATAGCTAATACTTCAGGTTATTTAAATATCATTTTTTTTTTAAAAATGTCAGCAGACGGATTTTCCCTAGGTTTTGGGGCTTTTCCGTCTAGCAGTTACTTTTCGTGTACCAGGACGTATTACAAATCTGTACGTCAAGTAAGCCAATATAAATGTACTTTTGATCGAAACTAAACCTTAGCGAATTAAATTTAAGGTTTAGCTCAACGAAACTTTCAAGACAATTTTATTGCATGTGCTGCCTACATAGCGCCATCTGTTTTTGACTGTTAGTAGCAAATACAGTCGCTGCTTTGTCGATTGAGTCGGCTAGTGCGTATTGTGGTTAGAATTGCCGCAAAAGCCGTTGTACGGAAATACCCCGCAGACGGAATTGGCCGCACTGACCTTACGTCAAGTAAGGTATACAGGCCCCGTAGCATCGATAAGTGATAGGATAAGCGCGTCGTCTCGTTCTATCGAATGGTGCCAGCCAGGGACGGATCCTCTATCCTGTCACAACAATTTGAGCTTGAGAGAGAACAAATTGAGCTTATCGCGTGATAGGCCATCCATGCTACGGGGCCAGGGATCCCACGCCTATGCCACATGGAGGGAAAGTACCTTGAATATTGTAGATGGAACATTTTACTGAAAGAAGACATTATTTTGATTTAAGTATTAAATAATTTAAACTGCATTCATAGATTTTTAAATAATTACATGGTTGAAGCGGGAATCGAACCCGCTACACGAGAAAAAAAAATACCTTGAAGCTTTATCATACCGATCGAAAGGCTTTATCATAAGGATTATTTTTCGCTAAATAACATAGTGTCGGAAATAAAAGGAAGACCATGCATTTTAACATTTTATGTGAAATTTTGTTCAGAAAAATGAAAACCTGACATTGCCGTAAGGACATACAACGGACATTAAAAGTACCTATTACTAATGAATGAATCAGTACCCACTTGAGAAGTACGCATTTAAGTGCATGATAAAATTATAAAGATATACGTAATTAGTAGGTAGGTACTATCGGCCAAAGCCAGAGTCGCCGTATAGCATTGCAAGCGATTTTGTTTTGAATCTGGTCGACTCTGGCTTTGGCCGATGGTACCTGGTTGTATGCAACAAATTGAGTTTCTGTCCAATCAAGTTTCTGCTGTATCCTGAATCTGCTGAAAGACGCGTAAATGATTTTGTTAATGGGACTCATTTTGAGCATTTGATAAATTAAATTTATTAATTTTGAATTAAAATGTTAAAATTCATGGTCTTCCTTTTATTTCTGACACTATGTTAATTAGCAAAAAATAATCGTTACGATGTAGCCTTTCGATCGGTATGATAAAGCAACAGAGTTTTTTTTTTCTCGTGTAGTGGGGTCGATTCCCGATTCAACCATGTAATTATTTAAAAATCTATGAATGCAGTTTAAATTGTTATTTAAATTAAAATAATGTCTTCTTTTAGTAAAATCTTCTATCTACAATATTCAAGGTACTGGCATAGGCGTGGGACGCCCTGTATAATTGAACATTTCTACTGTAAGTACAATAATACTTACCTACAGTAAAAATGTACTTCAATAATAATATGTTAAAAAATAAGAGCGGTTAAGTTTATATTGACCAAAATTTAATGGAAATTCGTTACGTTGACGACTTACCCACGTAACCTAGTGACACATTCAATAATTAACAAACTGCAGCGTACCTACCTAGCATACAAGTCAAAGGTAAAGTCTATATAATAATGAAAAAAACACATTTATACTTACATACTTTATGATGATGGATTAATCGTAGTCGTAGTTATGGGGAGAGTACCTACATTAACATTTACTATATGTGACTCTTAACAGTACTGAGCTTTTTGCGCTATGGTTAAATGTCAATCAATCTTTTAATTTTACATTTTTAGGGTTCCGTACCTATAAGTTAAAAAAGGAACCCTTATGTGCAACTCTGTCCGTCTGTCTGTCACTACGTTAAATATCTCACAACTTATTATTCAGAAGTTTTATCGTGATCATTTTTTGGGTACTTATCGGTATAATAAAAACACAAGTAAGTATATTATGTTCCTTGTTCTTAAAATACCTTAACAAGTAACAATATACAGGGTGTGGCCTGTAGTAGGAGCAAATATTCAAAAGGAAGCTTCCTTAGAGCATTTGCAGTACCTACCCCTAGTGTCCCATTCATTTAAAAAGTATTGGATTCGGAGAAATTTTGATCTAAAGTCATAACCTCCAAGTAATGTATCTTAGCACATTTTGAGGTAACATCATGTAATGAGTCATAATAGTATTTGCATTTTTATGTGTTTTAAAAAAAAAAAAACATTATTTTAGTGTTTTTAAACTAAAAAAGTTACTTATATCCAGAAGAGTAAACATTTTTTTTTTTATAAAACCACGTTGAAATAATTGTTCACAAGCTTAATAATCTACCGTTTAATTTTTTGCTCCTATTACAGGCCACACCCTGTATATATGTCACCGTTAGTTAGTGAACGCCGTCAGTTTATAATCTTACTCGCGATATTATAAACTGTCGAAAAATTGTGAACTGTCAAAACCGATCACAATTTAACGCAATATTTTTCGTTACTTTATATTGCTCACGTATACCTGTCACACATCGATCAATATCTTATGGAGCACAAGATTATGACTGTTATTTCTCTTTATCTTTATTGTATTCTGCTTATACAGTGTGTCTCTGACGTTGGGGCTTTAAATGCAAATATCGATTATGGTCCTGAAACTGAATCACTTTTGTTTCGCAACTTTGTAAAATAACTGTCAATTCTATAATTTGTTAGTGTTTGAACTTTAACTGTACCATCAATGTATTGCAAACACGGCCTCATTATTTGACATCCATGACACTAACAAGTATGAAAACTAACTAATGGATGATGTACATTGAAAATTTTATTTAATTTGTATGGAATACAAAAAGAACGTATTTTTGAAAAGTTGTATAACAAAAGTAGTTCCGTTTCAGGAGCATAATCGACATTTGTTTTCAAAATAACTAGACAAAACATGCAAAGGCAACTTAGACCTAAGAATGATTTCCTTGTGACCAAATGTAATTTTATGAGTTTTGATAAAAGCCGCAATTAGAGTAAATAATAAACTAGACTAGAATAGATAGATAGTTTAAAACAATGTGATGACTTCCGAACGTTTGAACGAAAATTAAAACAATATTTTATGAACCGACCGACCTTATACTATTCAATCAAAGAATTTTTCCCCTCACTGCCTCGGAAAGCCGCCTTTTATCCTTTAAAACCAGTGAGCAAAATCGCATTCTATCCACTAGTGGGCAAAGTAATTTGACCTTGAAGCGTATCTCATGTCTTATCTCATGAACCGTGATAGTTAGACAGTTGAAATTTTCACAGATGATGTATTTTTGTTGCCGCTATAACAACAAATACTAAAAAACAGAATAAAATAAATATTTAAGGTGGCTCCCATACAAAAAAACTTTTCAGAATTGCTTGTTGCCTTCATCAGGCGCTGGGTCTCAAAATGTATGGGAAAACTAAAATCCGACTCGCACTTGACCAAAATTTAAAAAATAATAGTTATTTGTTATATTTTTTTTATACAAGGGTGCAAATTTATTATTTTAATTAGATAAAGTTGTTTTGCATGTTGCACTTTCCTCGCTACAGTGAAATGAAAAGTTTTGTATTACATACGGGTGCAAATGTATTTTGCTTCTCGTTACACCCGCTACGCACAGGATTCTATTTTAGAACCACTCGCTTCGCTCGTGGTTCAACTATAGAATCCTTTCGCTTGCTCGTATTTCAACTCCACACTTGCGGGTAAAATACAACTTTGCACCCTTGTATAACAAATAACTATTTCATCACACTTGCTCCTAAATGGTGTTATTCCTTGCCTGTATACAGAAGGACAATGGCCTAAATTGTTTTCGCGGGAAATAATGGTCCCAAGGGAAGTAATGAACTTGTGTGTGATCTGATTGGTTAAGCAAATCTGGACGGCAAGAATTCTGCTCTATGATTGGTTGGAAAAAAATCGAGCAGGCCGTGCCCTGCAAGAACCACATGATCCATGCTCTGTGATTGGTTGAAATATTGAAGCTCCGCCCTCCACTCGCACTGATCTAGAAGTGAAGTTGTCAATTTCGTCAACATTTGATTGATGCGCTTGTATAAAACATAGGTTTTTCTGTCTTTTGTGGTTATTTATTTCCTCGCAAATGTGATGAAAACGAGTCATCAAACCTAACGGCGTCGGGCTCCTGATAGACTCTCGTTTGCAATATTCCTCGTACGCCCCTTGTTGAACAATGTACTATTATGCAAATGCATTAGATTAAATAATTAACAATTAGGCACCTATTTTAATTTTACAGATTTTTCCTGACATGATTATATATTTACATAAGAATATAATTAATTTTCTTTCGAACATTAGGAGACATAACATATTATTTTATTACTTTTGTGATTATGACATGTTATTGCTGATTTGATTCTGTTTTTCTCTATGACATTGTATAATTATTGTTTCAACTCATCCTTCCTATTTCCATTTTTTTATTTTTTATTTAATTTAATTGACTAAATTGTATTTGCATGCATTTAAGTATGTTTTTTACCGCAAATAAGTGATTTGATTGGTTGATTGTTTGAATCCCGCAGCCCCGCAGGCATGCATTATTTATGAGACGCGGTCGGAGCAGCGCCGGCATCCAGTTTAAGGCGCCGTAGGTTCACGGTCTTCTCTCCTTCTCACTGAGCATAAGCGTTAGCGAGATGGAAGTCCGTGTTCGGAAGCGCGGATATCATGTTTTTTAATTTACATTTTTTGTGCGTTTAAATAAATAAAAAAGTAATCACTAACTTCCCTCAAACATGATATTGCCGATTTTTAGAACCAATTTTAATATGTTTAGCTTTGGTGCATAATTAATTACGAATGTTTTAAGTGTATTTTAGACCTATGTTCGTGATTTTTTTCTATCGAGCGAAAATTGATTAATCACGTTTCGAATCACTGATTTCCCTGCAGAAAAGCCTCAAGATTACTAAGTATTCGTATTTTTTTGAAACCATATTATTATAAACAGACGCATTATATTGTTTCAAAAACTCTGTTCGCTTAACTTCGCTGAACCTACGGTGCCTTAACATAAAGTAAGTCAGCAGCCAATGCAAGACGAGACGACTGCAAATCGCACGCGGCTCTAGGATTTATTTCGCGAAATTGTTTATAGGGAGTTGCGCGGGCGCAGTATAGCGAGGCACTTAACATTATTCAGGGCCACAATAGTCCCTCCACACAGTCGTCGTTGACAAAACACCACGTCAGCCTGTAG
This sequence comes from Epinotia brunnichana, assembly GCA_963854355.1. Lineage (NCBI taxonomy): Eukaryota > Metazoa > Arthropoda > Insecta > Lepidoptera > Tortricidae > Epinotia > Epinotia brunnichana. The sequence continues at coordinate 17,417,368 of OY977936.1, read as the reverse complement.
GCACATTCTTTCAAAACTTTCACTCAATATGACTAGATTCACATTTGTTTTTGCAGCTCGATGGGTTGATGACATAAAAAAGACCGCGGGTAATTTCTGGATGAGACTAGCACGGGACCGGGATAAGTGGCGTACTCGAAGAGAGGCTTATGCTCAGCAGTGGGCGATTACAGGCTGAAAATGATGATGATGATGATGACATTTGTTTTTAAATATGTGTATAAAAATTAAAAGTTGTATCTACTGCAGTGATAACTCCCTGCATTCGCTATTATTGCGTTATCTGTGTCTTATTTTGTTCATTATTTTTTAGCAGTATCTAATCTCCTTGCTGCACGTCGTGTTGAGGGACTAGCTGGTTTTTCGGCTATTATTTTTAATTATTCAAATTTTGAAATGCGTAGATTATTCTTCTCGAATCTTGTCAATTTTGGTAAACAGACTGGGAGAGACTTCATTCTGACTTGAGTTTTGATCTGGAAAACATTCATATTAAGTTGGCTAGGATATTTATTTTTATGGGGCTGCGTTAAATAAAAAGGCGTACAAGTGCCCTATCTTCACTTTGTTGTGAACATTTCTGCTTAGTATTTTGTTCCGGAGGCTCCAGCCACAGCGCAACAGGAGGCCTATAATTTTTTCTCAGCGAATGTTGAATTGGATCGACCATTGGACATTAGTAGTGCCGGACTAGAGGACAGTTCGGGTGAGTGTTTGTTTACATCATTAGGGCCCGTTAATTTGCCGGCTTGGTAGTTGTTGTGGTGTTGTGCTAACGGGTTTTATTCTGTTGCTAGCCGCCAGTTTCGGGCGGACAAGTATCGGACCGACACACAAACAAACGCTTGGACGCGTCTGTTTCGCCAGGCGTGGAAACCGGTTGAGACAGCGAGATCGTGCTGGACATCCTGCATTTGTGCCCCTGCATTTGTGCCACGCAGGCAACGTGTGGGCAGTTCGTCGAGTTTCGTCGGCTACGAACCCTTGCGATCAGATTAGTACTACATTAGGAGTTAGGTCTAGCCTCTATCTTTCGATCTGTAATTAGGCTCCCCTTCGCACCTTCGACCCCCCCTCACTTCTTATTCTGGGTGACTACCCGCTATCGCGCCGAGCGTGCATAGCCGGGCTCTGATTATTTTATCGGATCAACTTTTATTTTCAAAATTTAGAAAGGCTTCTTGTTCGCCGACGTAGTTATTTTTTTGGTTAATTCTTTTAGGACCATCATTACATATCACCATTCACGTCATACCACCATTCCACGCGCTTATCATTACTTACCCTCATCATATTATTTAAAAAGGATCCGTGTCCTGCTATCCCATAGCTGGTCGTACCGATAACGAACAACAGGCGGAGCGGTTCGTTACCAGTTGGGAAGTGGGGATATTATTATTGTTTACCTTTGCGTGCTGTGCGTCAAAAGGGTTATAATCTATTACTTGGGGACATCCTATGTACCTTTTTTTAGGGCCATTAAAAAGTGATAAATTTGCTCCAACGTTGTAACTTTTCAGGCTGTTGATTTCTTTGATTAATTTTCTCTGATAATGTTAATGACAACTCAACCGCGACAACAATCTTTAATTGTGTAAAATGTATTTTCATTTTTCTTTTCCTTGCATAAATAGAATTTCGATGTCATTGTGTAATAAATTACGTTCGTATTAATTTGCATGAGTGTTTACTTTTACACTAGTTATACCTGCACTACCTATACACTAGTAGCTCTGTGAGCTGTAGAACTCGCGAGCATTTTTTTTATTACGAAAATCTGAATCGACTATATGGGTCGAAATCAAAAAAGATGCCCATAGTTAAGAGCCTTAATCTAATCTATGCTTTAACTTTTCTCATTTTCGTAACGGCAATTACCCATACATTATATATATTAATGGGCATCTTTTTTGATTTTGACCCATAAAAATATAATTATTGCACCTGCTCACAATAATTCACGAGAATCGGTTGAGAAATGCGACCTGTAGACGAGAACAGCTGGACAAACGGACATACGAAAGAATTTGGCCCAAGCTGAAGCAGAGAACTTCGTTCGCTTCGCTCCCTCGTTCAATGATATCGAGTGACAGAGTATGGAAGCTGAGGATATGCTGCGCCGACCCCAGGTAAATGGAATAAGGGCAAGCGAAGGATGATGACTTACCTATTAAGTATACATTTGTTAATACGTTCAGTGACACGTCCACAGGCGTACAATAAGTATGCTTTTAACAACCCTTATTGGACAGTAGGTACTCTCAGCGAAAGTGTTAATAACAAGTGAAATCAATGCAAAAAACCTAAAATATATATATTATGAGGAATCCAACGACACCTCAACGACGACACCAATTCGTTTGGATTGTAGGCTGTAGCACGTGAAATAGAATTTTCTTGCCCACATAACCTAACATAACCATACATAACCCTCCTTCTGAGGCGTCGGGTAAAATTAAAGAAATCCCAAACATTTTCATCGCGTTGTTGAATCTTCTTGAGCGATATTACGAAAAATGCAAAGGGCACAAACATGATCCGTATTTGCATAGGTACAGCATCGCACAATCAACACTAATCTTATAAAGCAGTTTTTGTAGTTTTGCTAGGTCATATGTTTGTGTGTACCAGATCCATTCTATACACCTATATTACCTATCAAACGAGCAATATTTGTATATATTATAAATAGAATGCCTTTATGGGCAGCCAAAAAATATATAATGTGTTAAATATGTAGTGTTGGTGCCCACACTTATCATGTATGGTAGCGAAAGTTGGGGGTGGCAGAAAAGACATCAAAGTCGAGTGAATGCAGTAGAAATGAGAGCGTTGAGAAGTATGTGTGGAGTGAAATTGAGTGATTGAGTCAGAAATAGTGTGATAAGAGATAAGTGTGGAATGGATGAAGATATAGTCACGAACATTGAGAAGGGTATGTTAAGGTGGTTTGGGCATGTAGAGAGGATGGATGAAAGAAGATTATTTTATTTATTTAAATTTTTATTTCAGAAGATTAACGAAGAGAGTGTAGGTAGGTATATAAAAATAGTGGAAGGGCAAGTTGGAAGGGGAAGACCTACTTAGGCGAACTTTCTCCGATCAAATTGGAGAAATCTTACAAAAAGGCCAGGTCAAAAGTACCCTAAACCGACGAGCATATATGAGAAATGTTATGAAAGTGAGTGAAGCGAAAGTGGTTTGTCAGGATCGTAGCAAATGGAGATCCGTGATCTTTGCCTACCCCTCTGGGAAAGAGGCGTGATTATATGTATGTATGTATGTATTTATCCATACTCTCTCTGTCTGTCGGTCAAAAAAAAAAAAAAAAAACCTTTTCACGCTTTAACCGATTTAGCTGAAATTTGGTATAGAGATAGTTTGAGTCCCGGGGCCTACATAGGATTATTTTTATCACATAAATCTTCCTCTAAGGCACTGAAAGTTTGTAAAGAGCTACGATATAAACGAGTTCCACGCGGACGGAGTGGCGGGCAAAAGTTAGTAGGCTATATTTTATCCCACAGTTTCGTTTGCTTTCTTTATAGTACCTACGTGGACTGAGTCGCGCGGAAGTAGCTAGTTTATTATAAAGCAAATTCCCGGCATAGCATGTTGATTATCCGCTGCTGAGCAATGATCTCTTACTCTCTCACTAGTAATGGTATCTTACTGTTGTGCATCTGATCACTGTGTTTAACCTCTCTCAGGCCAACAGTCACGCTTTTCGGCTCCCCGGCGGAAAATCAGCATAATACCGAAGATAGATGCATATAATAGATCGTTTTAATTTATTTCCACTATGGTTTATAGCGAGGTTTGTTTGTCAGGTCGTCCTCATGGCAGGTAATGTACCGTTCAGTGATGTTGGTATATGTGATAAACGTTCCATCTTTAGCATGAAATCTGATTTCATTTCCTTCAATGGTTCAACTTAAGGTGGTTCGATTTCCATACAAAACATCTTTTGACATTCGCAGGCGTGATATTTTAAGAAACTTATGTAACGAACTTTCATAAATTGGCTTTCCATTTGTGCGAAATTCCCCCTTTCCTAGAATAAACTTGTTATAACTAGAATAATTTGAGAAATAAGTTTGGGACCTGATACTTTGGGAAAACTATTTTTCTCTAGCCTGCGAATGTCAAAAAATGTTTTGTATGGAAATCAAACCACATTAAGACGTAATTATAATAAAGGTATAGTTTGTATTAAGTTGCTCTATATTGTGTACCACTTATAGGTTTATTATTTCTTTAATCAACAAGATAAACACAATTCAACGTCGGAGCTCTTTTATGAAAATGATAAGAAAATAAGGGAATGTAGAAAAAAAATCCTAATATAGATAGAAAACCAACACCAATTAGCTATTTTGAAACGTGTTCGAATTTCAAAGAACTTTTGGGTATAGGTACTATCACATTTCCGCTCCTTTTAAAAACATTCCATTTTTCGAATCCAAAAATAGAACACTAATATGAATTAATAGTTGCAACGCCGCGTTTACAAATAAAAACTTGAGGGGAAAAAATGCAGATTGTCTATGCTCCAAATATTTGTTTGTAGAGTGTGAAAAATCGCGTTTTTCGACGGTTTGCGGTAAGTTTAAGTAATACGAATGTTGGCATTAAGTCTGACTAATTCTTTTTAGCCACAGCTGCGGCCACACGTGATTTTATTTAGTTTCGTAACGTGGAACAAGTTTCAAAAAGTTCCATAGACAAATTACGTGTTGTGAGAAAAACATGGGGACATTATTTTTGAGCGTGCCTCGAATACGATTTGATTTGATTTACTTGATGACATGAGAGTACGGGTACAACGGAATACTTAATTCGATGATTTCAATCGATATATGTATATTCTGAAAATAATAATAGTACCTACAAGGGCAGTGTAGCCGCTACTTTTAATCCTATGATTGGAAATCATAAGTGATCACTTATATAAGTATATCGAAATTACAATATAAGTAAAAGTACCTAGGTACGTTAGCACAGACGGCCTGGGGCCTATTTCATAAAACTTTACAAGCGTACAATTTGACAAAATTGACAACTTTTTCTATGGAAAATTGTACAATTTTGTCAAATTGTACGCTTGTAAAGTTTTATGAAATAGGCCCCTGGTATGTATGGTAAATAGTTAAATATCACCCGACATTTGGTTGCGAGCAAGAATGAGACTGACAATTTTGTTCTATTTATGTCCAGGGATTAATTTATTACATTGCAGACACTCTAATTAATGCGGGTTTATAGCAAAAGAGTGCACCCATTGTTTTCTTCCGAAGAAATTCCTTCTGTATTTCGTTTAAAAGTTCTCGATGGTTCTACTCGTAATATTACCTACCCTAAATCTGAAATTTGCCGGGCTAATATCCAAACATGAAAGTTTCGCTTGGCAGCCTCTTAGTGTGTCATAAATGCTGTCTGCGAACACTCCTAGCTCGTAAACCAGATAGGTTGTAAACGAGTCGGTCACAAAAGTCATTTCAAAAAAAATCAACTGTTTATTTTAGTAGGTAATTTAATTGGTAGAAAAATATTCTACTAATTAATTAGCACGCAGTAAGTTGTGTAGTTAACATGCGAACTGTTTAAGATCGGCAGAGGATAGATAGTGCAACATATATTTAAGGTACCTAATCGTATGCACTTACATATGTTTGCACATAGTTGCAATCATTATATAGGTACATATGGTTATACAATCATTTGACATGTAATCGAGGACTTTCATTACATTTTTGAGTTTCAATCTTATCTACTTTTTATTATTATATTACTGCACCTTATTCCTATGTAATAGGTAAGGCGAACAATGCATACACATCTTCGACGTCGATCGCACAACACTCTTGTAGGTATTATGTAGGAATTTATATACTTACTTAATAATGTTCGTATGAATTGCCTTTATTTTTAGGTGCTGTTTCTAACAACAACGGGTTAGGACTTAGGGTATTCATTATACATTCCCGGGGTCAAGTATTCTTTTATTCTTCGTCCATAGTAATTTTTGACATTGGTTGTGACAATTTTATCGTTTAACACATTTACTTATATTTTTTTGTACTTTGAATTCGTCGATATAGCGCTCGAAAATTAAATAGGTAAATATTATGTAGGCTACAATTGTAACGTCAAAATTGTAGGCACTTACTTTCTACCGATAGAATTAAAAACGAGTAGTCAATACCACCCGTTTTTAAATTTTCTATCGCTATTTCAAAATAGCATTTCGTCGATTTTACCAGTTTTCGAGTGAAAAATTCGAGCGCTCGAAAGTCAAACATCGCCCCCCAGATCATGTACTAATTATTTTTCATATTGACCTCTACCTATTTTTGTATATATTACTGTATTTTCTAGACACATAGAAAAACGTGGACGTGATAACCGCAGAGTGCGCGCCAGCCGCCACGGTCTCCTGGCAGTCGTGGCAGAGAGATGGGACAGCGCCCTAATCAGGCACTGGACCTCTCAGCACTTAAGTTTAGGTACTAACATAGTTATTTAAGTTTGTTGTAATACTAACATCTATGGATTATTTTGTCCGAAATAAATGCTTTTTATTTTTATTATTATTTTATAACTCACAGTCTGCGTAGTGTTATTCGCACGACACCAATAAATACGGGTGTGGACAGTTATGGAGCATAAACTGGGAACGGCTGTAAATGAGCGAATTACAGTATTAAAGCCTGGAATCGGTTTTAAAGGTTGTGGAGTTTTTGGCGCATTTATTTAAGTGCAGGCGTACCTAAGTGCAATCCAAAAGATAAAACCGTGGGCTTGGCTTATTTCAGTAAAGTGAGTAGGTAAGTAAGTTTTTGTACTCGACGATTAAAATATGTGTATTAAGATTTCATAGAGAATACTGCAACGTCACTCTTTTCATAGTTGTAGTCCATGTTACTGTCGAAACAATCGAAATAACTACTTTTCGATACGCTCCAGACAACTAAAATAAATTCGACCAATCACGTGGCTGCTATTTACTGAACTGTAATAAATTGGACCAATAGAATCGCTTTGATGTCGTACGCTCGTTGATGTCTTTTAAGATATCAACAAGCGTAAGAGCGATGAGCTGCACTTCGTTTCAACAGTATCGAGTTTGTTTAATTAGTTCAGTTGACTCGTAGAAAATTAATTTTAATGAACTCGTACAAAAAGTATTGTTCACAATAGTGTTATATTATAAGCTTTTTAATCTCGTACCTTACTTAGGCCACTCAGCAAGCTTCGTGGCCTAAACACGGTACTCGACTAAAAAGCTCTCTATTATAACACGATTGTGAAAAATACTATTACTTACTTCATGAATAATGTGGGAAACATTTCAAATCTTATAGTACCTATAGATAGTTTTTTCGAAATATACTTCCCTATTTATAGATTACATATAAATAATCTATACGTATAAGAACCTCTGCTATACGTATTTAGTTGCAAGGATCTCTAGGCTCCTCGTGGGAAGCCAGACCGGTCAAGCTAATCTAGATTGACAGACATTCAGATGTTCGTACTCTTTACTAATTAGCACGGCCCTACAGTATTTAGAACACATATCACCCTTACCCCAGCCCGACCGTTGGGCGTCTCGCCAACGTGAAAGTGATAACGTGCAGCCTGCTGTGTCCCGGCCGTCATAAATACAGGGTGTGAACAGTTATCGGCCATAAACCGGGATCCGTAAACTGCCAGGTAATGAGCTTGTCACAATGTTTGCTTGCTAGTAGGTAATTAGGTTAGTTATACCCAAAGTAGATTCTCAGCACGACGCAAGAAAGATTTGTATTCGTCTGTTACTTTCTCACTCGCACTTCGCAAACCTTTCTACATTCCGGTTTGATTTTATCATTTTATACTTATTAGAATTAGTCACAAAGTTGATCTTCATCAGAACAAACAGGAACAATCTATGTATTTCATCGCACTTATCACATAAGTGTCGCTGAAGTATTTTTAATCTCGGAGCTTTAAGTAATCAAGGTACCTAGTGCCCCCGCCAATAAGTCGAGCACATCAAAGAGGCACGTTACGGCCGTACCATCCTTTTCTCAATATTATATGTACTCACACATTTTATTACTTATAGGATTATAAACAAATATTTACAACAAATATAAATATAAAAAAAAGAATGGATGGTTGTATGTAGAGAGTAGAGAGGGGTTAGGGAGGGGTTAGGGGGCGATGTTGGGTAGAGCTGCCCCGTCGTTGAGGCCGAAAAAATGCTTTACTGATCTGAATTTGTGCCGGGTCCCGCGAATGCACATGCTTGTGGCTCGGATTATTGTCACGCCAGTTGAGACTGCAGTCATCTACTTTAGTGTGATGTGCTGATTCTTTGGGGTTTTTAGAGTATCCACCACTACCGCTCCCTAACTACAGTGGCTACAGTACGATATCGCACAAGTGTAGAAATAGCAAAACAATGTTCGAATTTAATGGGTAATATCACTTGATCGCAAAAATTACGTCACATGTGCGCTATCTAAAAATAAACCGGATCCAGGAATGCTGAAATCTAAAATAATATAATGCATGACTGCTCCCCAAATCTGCTAATATCACTTCATTAGTACACCCTCCGGAACGCGGAGCAATTCCAGTGATTCCGCCCCATAATCTCGTAACTAAACGCTTGTCCACACGTGGGCCGTGATAAATGCTAAAGTTAATTATCTCCTAAATTGGGAGACCTTCAAATTTCACGAGTAATAGGCTCTAGTCCGTATTGTAGGGAATTTAGTACCATATTCGATTGGTTTTGGTTATGCTGGTGGATGCTTCGTTTTTCAATTCGATGACGAGTTACCTACTAGTACTACTATGACTAATGGCAGTGTCTCAGCTGATTTTTGCACGCAGCTCCTTACCTATATTATCAATGCAAATCTCGATTTGCGCTGCTACTAAAATTGCAATAAAGTGTTTGTTATACTCCATAGTAACAAATGAAACGATTAGTAACCATCGACCGCCACGAACATGAACTTGTCACAATCACAACGCATAATTATTACCAGGCTATTAACATTACCAATCGAATATTATTAATAAACAAACAACGCGTCACGACGACGACGCACGCGTGTCGTGCGCACGAGACGCAGCGCGTGCGCATAGGGTCGTGATATTCGGGATTATTTATTAACTAGCTGTTGCCCGCGACTTCGTCCGCGTAGAACTTAATACTTAGAAAATATAATGCAAACAAACTTCTACCATCTTAAGGGATGATTTCCGAGGCAAAAACTATTCTATATCCTTTGAAGGGTCTCAAATTATCTCTATACCAAATTTCATCTAGGTACATGGATTTTATCCAAACTTTCACCCCCTATTTCATACCCTTAGGGAATGATTTCCAGGATGAAAACTATCTTATGTCATTCTTCGGGACTCAAACGACCTTTATACCAAATTTCATCTAAACGGGATTCATCCAAATTTTCACCCCCCATTTCACCCCCTTAGGGAGTGATTTCCGGAATTACAACTATCCTATGTCCTTTCCCAGGACTCAAGCTATCTCTATACCAAATTGTATTAAAATTTTCACCCCTAATTTCACCCCCTTAGGGGATGATTTCTGGGGTAAAATCTATCCCATGTCCTTTCCCAGGACTTAACCTATATCTACACCAAATTTCATCAAAATAGATTACATCCAAATTTTCACCTCCCCCCCCCCCTTTTTCACCCCCTTAGGGGATGATTTCCGGGATAAAACCTATTATATGTCCTTCCCCGGGACTCAAACTATTTATATACCAAATTTCATCTAAATCGGTGCAGCGGTTTCAGTAGCTCCATACAAATTTCCACCCCCAATTTCAGCCCCTCAGATATAAAAACTACCCTTTGTCCTTCCCCGGGGCTCATTTCATCTAAATCGGTTCAGCGGTTTAGGCGTGAAGAGGTAACAGACAGACACACTTTCGCATTTATAATATTAGTATGGAAGTATGGATTATTAGTATGTATAGTATGGATTATTTCCGCTTGTCTTCCAAATAGAGGTGTAGCTGTAGACTCACTTCAAAAGAAAGAAGAAACGAAAAACTCATTCAAATATCTCAAAAAATTACGAAGCTACAACCGTTTTAATGTCGTTTGTTAGAGTGAGAAAACGATCAGGGACCGTGACGTCACGATCCTCGAGCGTCATAGTAAAAAACAATCGTTTCATTATAAAGGTGCGTTTTGCGGAAAAGAGACGCAACAAACCCCCTCTTAAAATTTTATACGCTTATAACTTAGTGATTACCTATATAGCCTCTTGCGTTGTTTTTTTTTCGAGATAATACAACATTATGATTATTTTGTTTAGTGTCTACATCCCTATTTTCGATAAGATAAGATAAAATAAGATTTCTTTATTGTCAGAACATACATTTAGTTGTTTTGGGTAAAATAAAGTCCAACAGCTTGCCCATTTCGGACGTACAATATTAAACTTAAAGCTAGTCAAATATACTAAAACAATAACAACAATAGTATTTCCAAGTAATTTTAACCATATTCACACATAAAATATTAATTTAGATCTATCCGACATCCGTATTTTCTTTTAAACCACGAACTTCGGAATTCGAAAATGTTCGGGTATCTCTATCTCTATCGCACTAACAAATGACAGGAATGCAGAGGGCCTACCGCGAAAGGCATTCGAAGTTTCCCCTCTCTGTCATACTTACAAGTTCGTACATAAGTGCGACAGAGAGGGAAAACTTCGAATGCCGTTCGCGGTAGGCCCTCAGATATACGAACTTCGAGTTTCAGTTTTCGTGGTTTGGCTGAATACGCAAAGAGCGCGCGCGCGTGCCATTCAAAAAAACCAAGTTTATGTTTTTCGAATTTGTTGTTACATTTTGTACAAATTACGCCTTAATTCGACATTTGCGCATATAAGTTCGCATATCAAAATCGATTAATTTTATATTTGCTTTTGGTACCTATGTGTCTCGTCAATGTATATCGTAGACGGGATTAAAATTATTAATAGGCGAAAGAAAGCCAAAGCAATTCCGCCATTTTGTCCGTAGTATTTCTTATTACTGTGATTTTGACGTGTCTTTTAGCTGACAGATGTGGCGGCGATATACTTTAAGAATAATAAATGAAAAATTAAATGAAGTCGTATATTACGGAAAATAAATTAACTGTCGCAGTCGGATAAAAACTATCCTAAGTTGCAGCTGGAATAATAATGTACCTATATAAAATGTTTCATATTTTTCCGTTCATGGGATGCTGAGAACATTCGTACCACAGAAAGCTTAGTTTCAAACTGGCTGATTCTTTTTTTAATTTAGAGATTTATTATAAGTGGAGATAAATAGATAGAAGATAATGAAACTCCCATTCAAATATCTCAAAAAATTATGAAGCTACATCCGTTTTAATGTCGCTTGTTAGAGTGAGAAAACGATGAGGGACTGTGACGTCAATATACTCGAGCGTCATAGTAAAAAACAATCGTTTCATATGAAGGTGCGTTTTGCGGAAAAGGGACAGAACATACCCCCTCTTAAAACTTTGGACTCTTATAACTTAATCATTACCTATATAACCTCTTGCTTTGTTTTTTTCTCCATTTGACTATATTTATTTTAAATTCGTTTTCGAGAAAATACATTATGATTATTTACCATATTTTCGATTCCTGAGCTATAACCACGAACTTCGGAATTCGAAAATATTCGGGTATCTCTATCTCTATCGCACTAACCATACTCGAGTGACAGGGATGCAAATATATGAACATTGAGTATCGGTTTTCGAGGTAGCGCCGCAGGTACTTTGGCTGAATGCGCCGAGCGCGTGCCATTGTCATTCAAAAAAAACAAATTCGTGTTAATTATATTGTTCAAATTTGTTGATTTCATTTATTGAAATTACGACATAAAACGACATTTGCGCATATAAGTTCTCATATCAGAATCGAATATTTTTTTATGGTTTATATTTTAGCATTTGTCTCGTAAAGGTCTATCGTAGACGGGATTTAAATTATTAATAAGTGAAAGGCAAAGCAATTCCGCCATTTTGACGAAAATTTGACGGTTCTTATAGCTGACAGTTGGAGCAGCGTTTGATTTCAATAAAAATAAATGAAAAATTAAATGAAGTCGTATATTTCGGAAAATTAATTAACTGTCGCAGTCGGATTAAAACTATCCTAAGTTGCAGCTAGAATAATAATGTACCTATATAAAATGTTTCATATTTTTCCGTTCATGGGATGCTGAGAACATTCGAACCGCGCAAAGCTTAGTTTCAAACTGGCTGATTCTTTTTTTAATTTAGAGATTTATTATAAGTGGAGATTACATAATAAAAGACGCTTTGACGGTACAAATGTCGGTACTAGAAACACTTTTTTGGATAATACGCAGATTTTGTAGCCATGCATTTGTATATTCCGTCTTTTTGTGATCGAAACGCCCGATAAACCAACAGGTTACGTTAATTTACAATAGTTATAAATTAATGTATTACGACATGCTTACACCGCTTTGTCTAAATAAACATATTCCTGCACTAGGATTTCTTGTGAGATTTGTCGTCAAATAGCCGAATCAATCAGTCAGTCAATCCGATCATTGCACCAATAAATCTCACACCACACCTGACCACACGCAGCATTACGACGCGAGTTTGGCCACAAATTAGTTGCTTTACGATGTATATGCCCATTAGTAGTATTTCACACTAACTGCAGTGTTCTGTGGCGAAAAGGGCAGTAAATTCTTGTGCGCAATTTCCTTGTGGGATGTAGGAACAGTGCTAAGCGGAGAGGTAGCGATTTGAAGACATGTTATTTAGTATAATATTAAGACAAGACAAGAGATGACGCTCTAACGTATCTAAGATGCTTTATTCAAGAATCCAACAAACTTTCCATCCGGAAGTATTTATATAGATTTAAAAAAAGAATGAATTGTTTTTTTTTATTATTTATCTTGAATATTATAGAGCAAATGTAAATGAACCAAAATAAAGATAAAACCATTTATTAATATTTTTTCTGACTTTTCAGAAGCTAGTTAAGTTATCATTTTTTTGATGTCTGAAATTTTGTTGGATTTTGTCACTAAGCAACTATTTAATTGATAATATATCCATTACATAAAAAAAATCTGCTATTATAAATTATTTCCAAATTTGACATATTTTCCGTATGGAAAATAAACATAAACAACAATGAACTGACAGCTTGTATAAGCTGTCAGTTCATTGCCTGGACTACTATTATCGAATGGTGATGAGAAGAAAAGTAAAGAAGGCTTCATCGTACCTATAGTCAAGAGCAATATCCGTCAAGAGCAATGACTGACGTGGGTACACGTTGTATAGAAGTTCAATATCATGTCCGAAACCCGTTTCTATTGCTTCTGAGTGTAGGTAATCTACTAGTAAGTTGATAATTGATATTAATGTCACTCTTTAAAGGGCACTACCTAGTAGCCCTAGTAGGAGCCTATCCGTAAAATATAATAGCAAGTAAAAGTCAAGAACTTATTTTTGCCTATGATTTCGGAGAAAATATATCAATATTATAATCAAATAAATATAAATATAATATACCTAATCTTAAACTAAACTCATTAATGTTCCTTTCTCTATAACCTCTCTTTTTACTCTCACTAGGTTTCACGAAAGAAGACTTACTTACGAACATTTACTTAATTAAAAATAAGATGAAAGTCAAACGAATGAAACGCTTTTCGCCTGATCATAAGAGCGGGCGTTCCTAGGCGCCGTTTAGTTGACTTGGGACACTGGGCATGTCTCTGATGATAAACGGGGCGTGGGCGCCCTGTGAGAAGCTCATACGAAAGCGAAATTGGTATATTGCTTAAAATATGACGCAAGTTTTGCCTACGATGAAAACAAAACGTGAATGAAATAAGAATCAATAATACCTACATGGATCAAGAATCTGAATAACGCTCAATAATACAGGGTGACTAGTAATTCGACCTATTCCTTGAAATAAAAGGGGTTATACTAGAGCTAATTTGCAACAATTTATGTCCAGTCAACCAGGGGTCGAAACTCGCTGGTTTCCGAGATATTCGAGTTTTTAGTTTGTATGAAAAAAAATCTCCTTGCAGCCTTAAGCTGGTGATTGTGACAAAAGTACTTCCATTTGGATGGTAAAAAAACATTTTTGTCACAGTCAGCACTTTAAGGCTGCAAGGCGATTTTTTTTCAAACACTTTAAAAACTCGAAAAATTAAAAAAATCGTGTTTTGACCCCTGGTTGACTGGACATAAATTGTTGCAAATTATCTCTAGTAGCCCCTTTCAAGGAATAGGTCGAATTACCAGTCACCCTGTATAGTTTCTTTGCATCTCTGATTATTCCCGCAGATGGACATACCTTTTTACTCTCGTTTTTAATCCAAACTTATTGAATCGGTGAAACTAAATTCATGAGACTTGTGATATTTGATGAATCATACAACATGAGAAAATAATAACATGAAAAGATTTAATATCGACGGAACTAAGTAGGTACCTACTGAGTCCTGCGTCCTAGAAAGACAAAAATGTAAATAAATAAATAAATGCAGGTAATATTATAATATCGATGCACTAACGTATACGGGTCACTTGTGTATTAGGGCAGTCGCACACTGGTTAACTTAACGGTCGGTCGTTATAAACTGAATTATAGGCCAAGGACTCACTAATGACTGCACATGGCGATAGTGATAGAGCGCTCGGTGTCCGATCATGGGAAAATGACAAATTATGTTATTTCGTAGTGTTTATTATCAAAAACTTTGGTCTCGGTCATCGCATAGTAAGAATAACATAACTTATAATTTCAAGCAAATAAAATACTCGCGTGTATGTAATAGGCAAGCTGGTCCGCGTTGCGTTACTAAACCACATTTAATATCCGGTTACAATATGCAACTCATAAAACTATCAATCACCTACACATTTCCAAGTAAGATCACGTAAATTCCCCATTCAAAGTACATTCAATGACGACCAAAAGCTGTGTCCAAATGTTACAACCAACTTGTAAAAGCGGGTGGCGAGCCCGAGAATAATCACATCAAAGTATATGCGTGCTCTTTTTGTATCTGCACAGATAAACTTGTAGGGAACAATACGGACAATTGTCATGAAAATGTGCAACCACAGATTGCATATTCAGTGCAATATGTTGTTCGGGCGCGGAAATGCCAGCTTTGCTTAGTTTGTCAATGACATGCACCGTTGCACAAAAGGACAGTTTGTGAGTTTTTGTATGCAGGGTTGAGCGCTCAAAACAAAGTATGTGTTAGGTGATAAGTAGATAATTTAATACAACTCCGATAATACGGTCGGAATTTAGGCAATACATATATGCAATCATAATACTGCCTGGGATTCGCTTAGTGTAGGTACCTACATATTCATAAATCTTTGAAGTAATTCGATTTTTTTGTGTAATTATCTTCCACAAAAAAATCGGATTACTTTAAAGATTTATAAACATGTAGGTACACTATCTCCGTTCGAATATAGGCACATTGGTAAGACTCCACCTGTACGGGTACAATCTACTTACGAGTCATTGGACATAGATTAGTTATATATGTAGATTGGTGATAGACTATTTACTTAAGTATATTCTATAAAGTATTTTCACTGTTGTGATGACAGTGTACCAACTCCAGACAGAACTTATTTATGTAATCTGTTTTGCTTTTTTCTTTCAATTTTTTTACAATAAATTGTGAACAGTCAACCAATTTGATTCCTAGGCCATCATAGAACCTTGCCGATGTAATTAAATGCTAGTTATGTCAATACGGGTTACTAGGATTATTGCGTCGCTATTTTAGCAGTTAAAATGACAGGTTTCTACGGTGGCCTAGGAATCAAATTGGTTGACCGTACATACTGCATACTTCCACGGAAATAATAATGCACGGAATCTAGGCGAATAATAATCTGTAAAAACGATTACGCAAAAAAATGACACATTTCTGTTCCTTTTCATATTGAGGTAATATTACACATTCGCGTCGGCTGGTCGCAATCGGAAATAGAACGGCATATGTCGGCTGTCGGCAAGTAAAGGGTTGAGTTTGACACCGTCTTTTGTCGCGGGTCTAGCGCCCGCTGTGCATTGCGTTAGAATGACGCAGGGAGGTATTAGGAGGATCCTTTTCTTGTTCTTAATAATCTGATAATCAGGTAAGTATATATATGACCATTAAATCTCTTGGAATTAGGAATACGTGCAATATTTATTTTGACTGTAGAGCCGAGTGTAATAACGTCATGTAAGAGGTGTGGTAAATCACAGTCGCTGTGTGTGTTTAATTCGTTTGTTAATGAATTTTCACTTTCGTGTCTAATGTAATTCATTTAATTAGATGATAGTCACTTCATTCGAATAGTCTAATACCAATCTCCGTTATTTTTAGCAAGGCCATCGCGGTATCAAAAAAAAAACCAGTTCAATTGAGATACATTTTTAGCAAAAAAATGTATTTCATAATAGTGGGGGTCCATGTTTTGAAAGCAGACTATTAATATATTTAATACATAATATGTATCCGTTCCTTATATGCATACGACATGATACGATTGTCACATCTAACTTTTCCAGTAATGAACATATAGGTAAAATTATTTATTTTTTTATTTAAACTTTATTGCACAATAACAAGTCACAAATACAAAATGCGAACTTAATGCCATAAGGCAGTCTCTACCAGTCAACCTTTAAGTCAAACAAAAAATAATCATAGCTGGTGCGGGATATGAGAACAACACAGATAATTTACTTTAAAAACAAAGTTTAAACCGACTTCAATTCAGTACTTCCCCAAGCCACACATGGTAGGTACACGAAAATTTCCACATTTCCTTTCCAATTTACCACATGAACTACTTTCCGTGAGCAAATGCGTTGATTATTACAGAAAAAACCCAAGTCACTATATGTGGGCTGATAATATTTGAGAAGTTCCCTCGATCTCTCAAGGATCTCAGAATTAACACTTCATTAGTTGCTACTTCAACGGAATTATGTCAGATTCTTTGACGTAGGTACTTTACATTTTTGAGGAGTTCCATAAGTAATCTGTGGTCTTGATCATCAGTTCAACTTAACCGAAATTGCGATTTCCGAGGGTAAATACACGAGTTATAATAGAAAATACCGGAATCACTATACGCGTGTCTATACGATCCCATCATCAGATCCAAAATTGGTGACAATGGGACCACCTCGGGAGTATACTCTTTCGAATATAAAAATAATTTTGGAAATCGGTCCACAATTGACGGAGAAATCGGCGAACATACATTAAAAAAAAATACATACGGTGGAACATGTAATTTAACATTACATAAATACAAATATAATAAATACAATATAATATTATTAAAATACAGTATAATATAAACTTAAAATTTGCCAGCAAGCTGGAAGAAATTTTGGATAATTTTTCTTGATGACCGCAAAGAGACAGTGTCACTCGTACAGCGAGTCGTACTCTACAAATATGTTTACAATTTACAAATTCCACTCATGTATGATATATAAATTAAATCTGTCCTAATTATAAAAAAAAATGTTTAAAACAAAAAGTATCAGCCTTATCTATGACATTTTAAAATTAAGCAAACAAATGAATTAATCACATGTAAATATTTTAAATGTCACATAATATAACATATAAATCGGAAATATGTATTAGTAAAAAAAATATTTTCTACGAGCCAAGATCTAAACAGACAGTTACATAATAATCTTATCAGTCGATAGACTTGGTTAGTTTCCATCTTACCAATAAATTATGTCTATGTCTATGTAGTGAATGTGGTGATAAGTTTGACCCTATGATTATTCTGTAGGTTTAATTATTTGTAAGTAATAACTTGAAAGATGCTTGAAAGATTCTAGCCGGTGAGAAAAACTACACCTCACGTTACTGGTCCATTCCCAAATCCGTCCCTGCGCTGGGCAGCGCGGGCGCATCGTTACAATATAATATGATTCTCCGTCACGCACACGCGCCGCCGGTTGCTCACGATTGCATTGTGTTGAGTACATATGCTAAATTGATCTAGCCACCTGTTGGCTCTAGGAAGCGGCGTGTTCTGATCACTGTGACAATAATAGGTACCCGAAAACTATAAATGTAGTAAAACCAAATATCAGCCGTTCTGAGTGATACCTATAGAACAGTCAAAAATAGAAGTAGCTACGAGGGTAAAGTGGTCAAAATAATTCAAACAAGCTCTTATTCCCTAGTAATAAAGACGTGTCTACACATTTCCACCTCTTTGTACGCGTCTACTTCTGCTGCTGACTGAAAAAGTCTGCCTCAAATCTAATTGGTATTTATACCAAAGTTCGTCAGTTAGCCATTGTTTATTTGGGAAAAGAGTTTTTTCTAAAGTTTCCCGGTTAAGAGCTTGTTCCTCTCATAGCCTGTGTGATCAAACATTTACAGTCAACATATTTTTATAATTCGTGTTACCCTTGTGTTGCCTAACTATAAAATCTATAATATTAGCACCTAGAGATATTATCTTTAGTTTACGACACAAAATTTTCAAATGTTAATTTTTACACAATTAATGAGCCAGTCGGGTATAAGTACCCTACAAATTCAAAGTTTTAGTGTTTATTTCCTTTAATTCCAATCTTGCTCGTGCGCAGCAGGCATGACGCGTGTTCCTCGACTTTAGGGTCATCAAATAACAATGAGGATCGTAAAGCCTTCCGTTACAACCCCTTAAGTATAGGGGTAAGTATAATTTGAGCTACCGTCCGACCAAACCTTTTGATGCCGCCTATAGGTGTAAAAAATTTGACCGTTATATGGTCGAGGAGATTTACGGTGCTAATATCGTTTAGGATCTAAGTAATACTTACTGTCTAGTGATTGGAATGGAATTGCAATAAAACTGCTTGTTTCAAATGGCAAACGTGTGCCACGAAATGTAAAAATATTATACTTAACGTGTGAAAAATACCTAGTAGATTGTTAACCAAGGGCTGAAAGGGATCCATTTCTGATGAGATATCTTGGCGCTCGAACAGAAATGGGTGACTTTCACCCGAGTTAAACACTCTACTTTTCATATCGAATACGAGGAAAGTAAAAAAAAAACCACAGAAGGAAAATGTAACACTATGTTTATTCAAAGTATAGGTAGAATTACTTGAAATCAATGGAAAAGTGGAGCAATTTGCGAATGTTAATGTAGTATTTTTGTCTGGAATATTCACATTATATACCAAAAATTAGCGCCACCTGAAAACAAAACAATTTTATTTAGTACATACTTATTTATAAATAACGTAGGTATTTGTCAAAAACTATTTTTTTACGATTTTTTAAAATTTTAGTTACATTTACAGTATAATATGATTATTTTATTACCTTTGTTGCCAAATAAACACCATCAGAAGCTTCATTTAAGAAGGTTTTTTTTTTATCTCATTTGCAGTAAATCTATGCTGATACGGCCATTGGAGAGTGTCTGCTATCGCGGACAAAAATGCAACTGCAGAGACTTCAAAATTCCTGTGCCAGGTTTTGCTTCCAAGTTCCACCCAGAGCTCATGTGACACCATTTTTAAACAATGGTAGTCTCCTCAAAATGGAAGCTCGGAGGAAACTACACTTCGCTACTTTGCTATTTGGGATAATACTGTGTAAGCAACCATCGTACCTGTACGAAAGATTAATATTTTCCCGTAGACATGTAAGACAAGCCCCCCGCCTTATCTGCCCGCGACACAAGTCGGCTAGCTTCCGTGGTAGCTTCAAGTACGCTGCCACGCGATGCTGGAACAATCTTCCACCGCCAATAAAAAATGCAAGTTCACTGGCCACTTTTAAGAACAAATTAAAACTCCACCTGCTAAAGGAACAGACGTCTCCTATCTAGCTAGCCGATGAAATATAAACCTACTTTATTTTTATTTTTATATATATAATGTGTTATTACCATTAAATTATGTCTATGTCTATGTCTATATATTATATTCATACATCCATTTTATATATGTCGAACATAATTGATTGTTACGTAGTTATTTATATTTTTCACTAGTATGTATTTATCCTGTTTCAAAAATCAAGCTATATGTACCTGCGCACTGCACTCTCTGTAATATTTGTATTTAGATCTGCTTTTATTTGTGTCATGTAATTTGTGTAAAGGATTCACTGAAAATCAGCGTCGGGGTTTTCCATGCTCCGACACATGCTGAGTGGACTCCTTTTTGAGACCACCCTCAACATTGTACTTCTTTTTATTTTTTCCTAGTTTTAAGCATTTGTATTTAATGTTGTGGTTGTGTTTATCAAATAAATCATTCATTCATTCATTCATTCATTCATTCATTCATTCATAAATATCTTGGACTTTTTGCTTTTAAAGCCATCCAACTGCCTTTTTAGAAACTATGTCAGCTTACTGTAGGTATTTCTTTAAATTCAGGTCATGTTAGTACTTTTAAGCATTATTGAATACTCCACAGCGTTGATAGTTTCAATTTCTTCGATAAATCACTGAAATAAGTTAGCATCACAATTTCCGAGAAAGATTTAACTCTCTTTGCGCACCGCCATTTTATAAAATCGGTAGGTATATATGATTTCATAAATCTTTTTTTTTAAATTTGCGGTAAAAGGCCTCCCACGATAGATTGGGCTTCTGTTCTGATCAAATCAGGCGTTAAGTCGGTTTCAAAATCACTCTGGATGAACTCATTTTAATCGCGAAAATGTATTTAAATTAAATTCTTCCGACAGTACAAAAGTTCGCACTAGTTTGGCTTCCCCGCCCTTTAACTTTTTGCAAGGACCATAATGCACGTAAACTTTTTTTACGCGCGTTTTCGGTGAATGAATCGGTGTCATTTTCATACTATTTGTATTTATTAGTAGTATCTAGTTGAAGGTTGGCTGTATGCGTTTCTGCCTTAGGTCACATGCAAAACTTTAAGATAAAAAAAGCGGCCAAGTGCGAGTCGGACTCGCACATGAAGGGTTCCGTTAAATAAATTGCTTTTTACGATTTATGAGGTGTTAAAAAAAACTACTAACTAGATCTCGTTCAAACCAATTTTCGTTGGAAGTTTGCATCATATATTTTTTTTAGTTTTATCATTCTCTTATTTTAGAAGTTACAGGGTTACACACATTTCACCACTTTGGAAGTGTCTCTCGCGCAAACTATTCAGTTTAGAATAAAATGATGGTAATAACCTCAATATCATTTTTGAAGACCTATCCATAAATACCCCACACGTATGGGTTTGACGAAAAAATTTTTTTGAGTTTCAGTTCTAAGTATATACCCCGAAATTTATTGTTATTTTTTCTATTTTTCTGTAAAAATATTAATGCGGTTTACAGAATACATCTACTTACCAAGTTTCAACAGTATAGCTCTTATAGTTTCGGAAAAAAGTGGCTGTGACATACGGACGAACAGACAGACAGACAGACAGACATGACGAATCTATAAGGGTTCCGTTTTTTGCCATTTGGCTACGGAACCCTAAAAAGGTTTGTGGGTGTATTCTATTTGTCACCACAGCCAGCCTAGTGAATATTTAAGCTAAAATAAAAGTAATGAATTTACAACATAAACTTATTTTATATTTAATAAAATAAATTCCATGAACTAGCAACAATTAAATTATTTACCTATATTCATCAGTGGCGGGGTAAGTATTGATATTTATTAGAATACTAGCTGACCCCGCGAACTCCGTTCCGCCGTCATCATCATCATCCTAGCGTTATTCCCGGTTGTGCCTTAAAGGAGTTCGGGGTCCGCTTTGACACCTAACTGTACATAGATGAACATTTATCTTGGAAAGTTCATGCGGATGATACGTGCAAAAAGCTTAACCAATATGCATACGCTTTACATAAACTTGCCAAGCAAGCAAGCCCTCACGCAGTACTAATGGCATATCATGGTTTTGTAGCGTCAAAACTACGGTATGGCATTATGTTTTGGGGTAACTCCACAAGTAGAGAAGACGTTTTCAAGGCACAAAAAAGGTGTGTAAGAGCCATGTATGGTCTTAAACCGACTGACAGTTGTGTACCTTATTTCAAGGATTCAAGAATTTTGACAATGCCCTCTCTATACATCTATGAAATAATCATGTTTGTCAAGAACAATACGACCTTATTCAAAAAGCACAGTGATGTTACTAATAGAAACTTGAGAAAGAAAAATACTTTAAATCTTTGCATAGTTCCTGCAAAGACAGCATTGATGCAAAAAAGTATGTATTGTCTAGCCAGCAAAATTTATAACCACTTACCTTATAACATGAAGTCATTAAATATGTTAGAATTAAGAAAGAAATTAATGACATTATTAATACATAAATGTTATTATTCCATTTCAGATTATATAAATGATAAATTAGATTGACATTTCTTTGACTCTTTTAATAATATTTCTTTTTCTCTTATACTTGACATATTTAATTGACATTCTTAAGATCGGACATGCACTAATACATTCATCTACCTATATAACTTTTTTTTATCACAGATTGTTTAACTTCCATTGCTGACCTTACTATATAATTATAATTTGTACAAAGGCACCTGAATTTTGTATGCATGATAGTAGGTATAAGGTACTTATTTAATATTAAGCTCAAAGTTTTTGTACGCCTATTGGCAAAACATAGTGAGACTGTAAAAAAAAGACAACCACTGTAATTACCTATGTTTACAAATAAAACACTTACTTACTTAAAAAAAAATACAGCCGAATTGAGAACCTCGTCCTTTTTTGAAGTCGGTTAAAAAATACAATCACATTAAGGTATAGGACAGACAACTATAGGTTGATTTGTAAAAAAAAATGCGTAACTTTTAAACGAATTAAGCTTTCTCGAGTCTCGACTCGACTCGACTGAATGCCTTAACGATATTTTATGGTACAGTCAAAGTCAGCACAAAGTTACAGAAATATGTATACATACCTTATTACTACGGAAGTAAGGTTGTTAGTATATACATATGGGTATATACATATTGGTGACCTTGACTGTACAATCTATCAAGGTATATATGAGTCATCTCTTTAATAATATGTACCGTTATACACATATATAATAAAAATTGTAGAACCGTACCTACATACACTTACACAAGTTCGTTTTAAAATATTTTGCGTACCCAGTGAGTCAGCAATGTCCTAATGTATGAATGTCCTTGTGTAATGATACTTCATCATCATCATCATCATTTTAGCGTTATTCCCGGTTATGCCCCTAAAGGAGCCCGGGGTCCACTTTGACACCTAATCCCAAGATTAGGCTGGGATACTGGATAATCTGCATCAGGCAATAAGTCCCATATTTACAGACACTAGGTATTATGGTACAGTACAGGCTAACTTAGACTTCCTTAGATAATTTGTCAGTTTTCGGATTCACCAGCGGCGTTCTCGGCAAATGAAGCAATTTAATACAAAAAATAGCAGGTGAAATATAACGTCACTTAATTGACCACTATTTAACGACCCTGACGTTATCTTGTTGATTATTATCACCAACCATTGAAAAATAAACCTAAACAAACTTGTAGGAAAGCGTTGTTTTCGTTTTCCTTTAAGGGGACGTAGGTTCGTGGTCTTCTCTCCCTCTCACTGAGCATAAGCGTGAGCGAGATGGAAGTGCGTGTTTGGAAGCGCGGATATCATGTTTTTTAATTTTATTTTTTTGTGCGTTTTAATAAATAAAAAAGTAATAGCTGATTTCCCTAAAACACGACATTGCTGATTTTTAGAACTAATTTTAATATGTTTAGATGTTGTGCATAATTTGATATGATTTTTTTAAGTGTATTTTAGACCTATGTTCGTGATTTTTTTCTATCAAGCAAAAGTCAAAAACTCAGGATTCTAATAGCTGATTTCCCTCGAAAAAAACCTCAAAATTGCTAATTAAATTTAATACAGCCGTATTATAATCCCAACAAGAGCTACGATTTTTTAAAAATCAGTTTTTGGAGCTCACGTCGCCTTAAGTGGAAACATGTATATCGGAGCTGTCTTTTGAAATTTTACTTTATCATCTAAGTTGTAAGGTTGATGTTAGCAGTATGACTATTGTGTGTCTGTCACACAAGTTTAGATGCGCGCACAAGCCAACGTTTGTGGTTAGATTTGAGGAAAACACATTTGATCAAATTACTTTTTTAAGCTTGATGTGACTGCGCAGATAAGCGTTCTACTATTGATTTAAGTTTAGATACAACTGGTATATAAATTATGCGTACTTAATATAGGTACAGTCGAGGAAATTGAATCTTTAGCACTTTTAAACCTTAACGTCATTCAAATAGAGTTGAGATGTGCCAAACCTTCATTTAGTTCATTTTCCTCGACCGTAGGTACATCAAAATATTTGACGCGGTGCTGCAATAGGAACTACTTATCTCAGAAATACAAATTAAAAATCTAAATGAATCTGTCTTATCATAAAGAAAGATGTTCACTAAACAGTGGCGATATCAACCGGAACTGATAAGACACCGGATATGCCGGCACGCCCTAGTTGCGTGTCGAATTAAACTTAGGGCGAGTTTAATTTGAGAATAGCCGAGATTAACATCAGTTTAATTATCCCAAGAATGTTATATAATATCTGCATTATTATTGCATCGGTACCGCATGTCTGCGGAGACTTTTAAACTTCTAGACTTCGCGGGAGTAGGTCTATCTAGCCCGCTAAATCTCTCAAAAATTATGTAAGATCTGGCTTTACTTTCATGAGATCGGATGGTTTGTAAACTTGGACTTTAATCACTGCTAAAATGTTTAATAATAATAATAATAATGGCGTAGGGATGTGACGGCCCCATCGCCCACCAGATTTCTGGTGCAATCAGTCAACGTAAGGCAGCTTGTGGCGGGCTGTTAGGGAGTAGCGACCCTACGTACCTGAGTGCTCCTGGGGGTGTCCTGTGGTCAGGCTGAGCCGATCGGGTGCATGGTTGGACAGGCCCCCCACCTCTGGCTTGCCTTAACTGGCTGTCCAGAGTGGAGTCGCAAGAGCTGTTGCTCGAGGGTAGATGTGGACACCTAAGTGGCGAGTTGGCTATATGTTTAAAGTCCAGTGCCACCTCTTTACCCCCCCAGCCTCTCTGACTGGTGTTGCCCTTAGGCCATTTTTTAATGTCGCTATTAATAGGGGCCCATCTGGCAATTGGCGAGTCACCGTCTGCCAGAGATAAAAAATGAGACAGTTTATTAGGCAGGCGTCCGATGTTTCACCCAATAGCTCAGCCACTAGTCCATAATTTTCACCCAATAACCCGTTTTCTTTAGATTCCATCAACCAGCAATAGTCCCTATACACCCCAGCGGGTGCTGTCTCTGTGTGCGTCCCATGACACGGGCAGGGACAGCATCCGCTCGGTGTACTCCTTGCATTTCATTAAATTGTCAAAAGGGCATCTACGTGTTGGCTCAGTTGGTACTTTGTAGGTACCTAGCCCCACGCACGCCTCCCAAAGGTCCGGGACATCATTGTCCCGTGAGCGGGAAAGACATACATAATAATATAAATTAGTTCTTTATTTAGGTATTAACCCATTACAATTAGAATATAAAAATTAGAAGTCAAAGTCAATTCAAATAAAATAAATTAAAAAATTAAAATGAATTTACAATATAAATTACAAAAAGAGTGTCGTTGACACCTTACTCGTTAGGTAGCATGTCGTGCACACTACCTTATCAATACTGTTTGTCGATTCGCTCACTCTCCTGATAAAGGACCAGTGCCTCTTACGCATAATAGTGTAGAAGTAATTTGATGTTAAAGTAATTTGATTTAATGCTATTATTATTTGCCAGCGTAATGGATACGCATTATTAAACATAAATGTGAAAATAGGAGCCAAGTCCAATATGTAGGTATAAGAATATGCCTGGTTGTTAACTTCGCCAACTTCAAAAATTGCATACGGCTGCATGTTTGTTTAGGAACTGCAGAATCTTTAATTTAAAAAACTTTTGGTGGTCGCTAACTAAGTCGAAAACTGGAGCTGGCCGCGTAACCATGCTAATGACCCCACTGTCATTTTCAATTCATACGTCTAGTCTAGGTATCGAGCAAAGCAATTTCACCGGTTAAAAAATAAAACTTCGGCAGCCCTCTATCATTGACATAAGTACTAATATACCTATTTAAAATTAGATACATTTGTGTAATAATAATGTGAGTAAGTATCTTTTAATTTTCACATAATAAAGTTATATCAAGCGCCTTTTCGATTTCCGAGCCACTTGCACGTTTTAATAAGGCGCAGTTAAAAGCTTTATGGCACTTAATTAAGAACTTGTGGGCAAATCTCTCTGAAATTTCGTTATCATTTGACGCAATTACTTTTTATGCTTGTTTGATTTTATCGTGTGAAATAATTATCACTACAGTCATAATCAAACGTTACGTGCCTGCCTGCCCTTTTGCGATTGCATTACTAATTATAAGTAAGTAATATGTGAAGTAAGAATGTTTGTCTGTGCATAACTATAAGTTACATTTCCAAATATTGAATTCATTGTTCGTCTGGAAGCTAGCTGTACCATAAAAAAGTTAATGGACTAAAACAAATATCGATATAACGGTAAAGCCCATATATTAGCTTGAGCAGTGAAAAATATATAATATCGAAAGGAGAGACGAAATCCCAGTCTTCGTTGGTTCGGTGATCTACTGACAACAACGGAGAGATCATGACGTCGATAAAGCGTACTTTAGTTGAAAGGCTGGTATTGATCCCAGGTATCGCTGGGAAGACAGTGTGGTGATGAAACTGCGTCAGCTTCAGAGAGACAGTTGACAAAAAAGTTGCGTGCTTTTGTTTTGGAGGCCAATTTTGGATCATGCTGCCAATTGTTCTAAAATACTTAGTTTGTTTAGATCCGTCCTTTAGATGATTATTTTGAACAATTTAGAAAAAATCAAGACTTATTAAGGCTGGTGTCATAAAGCTTAGTCTTTTAGAATTCACTAAGAAAGTTTCCTGAATATTCGTACGAATACGCAAACAACGCCAAGGGTCTAACTAGTGTGGCATGTCTGGGGTGAAGCTAACAGATTTTATGGGATTTGCTTCGTTAACCTTAGTTGTTGCCGTTGTTGGACACCTAATTTTCTGTTACCATGTAAGTTACGGTCTGGTGGCGCCATTTTCTGTTAGAAAATTTTACCAAGCTTTTGATGTTATTTCAGCGTGAGGTTCTTTCTATTAAGTTTACAACCCAGAAACTTTTAACTCAGGTTGATAATTTAAAGTTTTTGCAATTTTATAGAACAAATGCAAAGTGCTTACCGCAGTTGACTCACTGAAGCTTCATGAATTGGATGATAAGATCTACGTCACGTCAAGAAAAGGAAAGAGAAAGAGAAGAGACAAAGGTACAAATGTAGAAAGACGGATGTCTTATAGATAGTTGTCGTGATATCTTAAACTAATTATATCAATTAACGAGATGCATTATATTTCAGTGCACAAACATCTATTTACTCTTCTATCTGCAAGCGTGTATTCGCTTTCAGAAATCGGGTGGAGTATCCTCTGGAGTATGGTAATTATTCTTTAGAACGTTACGTTTGTAAGCCACTATGTATGTCATGTATGGAGGATAGCATGCAACCCAATTGGTTAGTAACGGTGAGGTCATAGGTTCACATTCGGACGGAGGTAGGCTATGCATATTTAGGTTGCATTTTACTCGGCATGCCTGCTACTGACGCATTTTAAGACTTATTGTTATGAAAGAAACTTTCTTTTTCGTGGGTTTCAACAATTTTTGGATTTCCCAATGGGAGTATTAGACTACTGATTACATTTTGCCATTTTTCTCCCTTATCTCTCGTTTCCACGTCTTTTACATTTCAAGGTCCTATCTATCCCTTTGCTATTATGTCTTTTCAGTCAGATAAATCCTGTAGTCTGAGAGTAAATCAACGTAGGTATGCCCACCGACTATTCACTTTGCCTTGCGTATTTTCAACGAAATGTAGACTAAACACGGATATGTGTTACAACCATACAGCTGAATAAAACCGTCTAGACTACTTTGGTTTACTAATATTAATTATAAAATGATATTAGCATTTGATTGAAACCAAATCTTTTTATTTTCTATTTGACATTAACGACTAATCAAAAACAATAGTACTAATCATAAAAAAAGGAATAAAAAACATACAAAAACAAGGTTCTATATGCACAGTCGTGCACATCCTCCCCCTTTTTACAAAAGAACAACTTTTTTTAAGGGGCGACGTAACGTCCCTGCGGCCGTCCTTATGTCGACCACTCTAAGCACTCCATCTCGGCCTGGAAATGTACGCGAAACTACGCCACGTGGCCACGTGCCTCTCGGTAGGTCTCCATCAGCAATGAGTACAGGGTCTCCGATCGAAATGGTTGGAGTCGGGAGGCCTCTGACACGGCGCGGGGCAAGGGTTGGCAAGTATTCAATAACCCAGCGGCGCCAAAAATGATCTGCAAGCCTCAGAGCTCTGCGCCATCCGCTCCTGCTGCAGAGGTCTGAGTCCGTGAGCTGGGCGGGTATCGGACGACCAGAGGAAGATCCCAGCAGTAGGTGACATGGTGTAAGGGCCTCGGGGTCAGCAGCGTCGGGCGACACGTGTATGAGGGGACGTGCGTTTACGAGTGCTTCTGCTTCGGCCAAGAGTGTGGCAAGCACTTCGTCGGTTGGAGCTCTTTCTCGGAGAGTGACCTTTAGGGCCGATTTGACACTTTTTACTAAGCGCTCCCAAGTCCCTCCCATGAAAGGTGCGGAGGGGGGAATGAAAATCCATTCAATTTTTTCGTTAGTGGCATAATCAGCGACGGCTTCATCATAAAGTGCGCGTAACTGTCTGTTTGCACCGACGAAGGCAGTTCCGTTATCGGAGTATATCTGGCTTGGTGTTCCTCTTTTGGCGATAAACCGACGAAGGCACATAATAGCAGCATCGGCAGACAAGCTGTGAACCACTTCAAGGTGTAATGCCCGCGATGTCAGGCAAGTGAATAACGCGACCCACCTCTTCTCTCGTCTACGGCCAATTTTTACTTGAAGGGGGCCAAAGTAATCGACACCAGTGAAAGTGAAAGCGCGATGATGGTGTGCGAGTCGGGCTCTTGGTAAATCTCCCATAAGAGGCTGTAGCGGTCGTCCACGCACCAACTTGCATAGCTGACATTTATGTACAACTGATCTGACGGCGTTCCTTAACCCTTTTATCCAATATTGCTGTCGGAGTTCATTTATCACAGTTTCGGCGTAGGCGTGGGCACACTTCTTGTGATAATGGCTGATTAGCAGGCGTACGGCAGGGTCCTTTCCGTCGAGCAGAATAGGGCAGACAGTTTGAGTAGGAACGTCTTCAACAGCAGCTGTGCGCCCTTTCAGATACAGCAAACCATCGTGGTTTATAGCTGGTGACAATTTCGCCAGGCGACTTTTCGGCGATATGGGCTGGCCACGTAGTAAGCATCGCAGTTCATCGTTGAAAGTGTTCTTTTGAATATGTCGTAATATATGGGTTTCTGCCAATTCTAAAGCTTGAACATTGATTGGCCGCAGGGTAGTCTGAGATGTGACCGCTGTAGGGTTATTTTGGGGGAGGATAAAGTTCCCAGAATTTCCCCTGACCCTTGTGATGCATGCAGCAATGAACTGATGAGCTCTAGCAGTTGCCCTTACTAATTTTAACCAAGAACTAAAATGTGTCGGATCTGCAACTACAGCTACGGGCAAGTCGTTTACTTCATTGTAGTGGCAAGCAACATTCCTAAGTGATGTAGTCGAACATGATTTTAAGCGTGCGTGTGATGATTTGATGGTGCGTTCTGAAGGTTTTAACTCTATTTGATCGAGTGGTCCAACGGTGCCGCTATTTGTTGGATTAGAGGGCCAATCACTGGGATCGGTGAGCAAAAATCCTGGGCCAGATATCCAGCGTGAGTCTACACTAAATGTACTTGGTTTAATACGCGTAGCGTCGTCAGCAACGTTAAGATCCGTGGGAACCCAGCGCCATTCGGCCACAGAGCTGTTTTCCAAAATTTCGCCTACTCGATTTGCCACAAAGGGCTTATATTTCCGAGCGTCACTTCGCAACCAACCTAATACAGACATCGAATCGGTCCAAAAATAACGTCGGCTTGGTTTAGCGCGGTGAGACTCGCAAATAAATGTAGCAAGGCGAGTGGCTATCAAACTGCCTTGAAGTTCTAACCTTGGTATAGACGCCGGCTTTAACGGTGCTACGCGTATTTTGCTGGCAATAAGAGCTAGCCTAACTTGGCCAGATACATCAACATATCGCCAGTATGCGACAGCGGTATACGCCAACTCACTTGCATCGCAGAACACGTGCAATTCCCGTTCTACTACTTCCGCGTTACTCGTATTATACCACCGAGGTATCCGTATGTCTGAAATTGACTTTAGGCTTTCGAACCACTCGTGCCACGCCTTGCAGTCAACCTCGCAAAGCTGTTCATCCCATTCTAACCCCTTGCGCCACAAAATTTGAAAGAGAATTCGACCTTTTACTACAATCGGTGACAATATCCCTAAAGGATCATAGATGCGCATGACTTGTGTAAGGGCTTGGCGCTTGGTTAAAGGAGCACATGAGTCTTTCGATAGGCCAGAGTTAAATGTCAACTCGTCATGAAAAGGTTGCCAAATTAGACCCAAAGTGCGAGAAACGGCATCCTTACACAAATCCACGTCCTGTGTTTTATTGTTGACAGCGTCTGATAGCAAATCGTCTGGCAACGAGGCTACAGCTTCTGGCTCGTTTGTAGTCCAGCCGCGCATTTCAAACCCGCCACGTTTATAAATAGTTACCACCTCAGTGGCTAGACGATTTGCTTTCTCAATGTTGTCGACACTGCTAATAAAATCGTCCATGTAGGTATCACTTTTAATAACCTCCACGGTCTCGGGGAACTCTTCTCGAAACTCTGAGGCGTTTAGGTTGGTGACATAAATTGCAGTCGAGGGACTTGAACAGGCACCAAAAATCATTGAGCTCATGCGAAAAGTCTTAATAGGGCCGGAAGGATCGTCGCGCCACAAGAATCGTTGGGCGTCCCTGTCTTGATGTCTAATTTTTACTTGTGGAAACATTTCCTTAATATCAGCTGATAGGGCGATCCGTCCTTCCCTAAAACGCATCAAAATACTGAGCTGGTTTTGTAAAAGATCAGGACCTGTAAGTAACATTGAATTCAGAGACATTCCCCCAGACCGCGCAGCTGCGTCATGAACTACGCGAAGTTTTGCGGGTTTATTGGGATTTATCACCCCAAAATGTGGTAAATACCAACATATACCCGAAGGCTCCCCCCCGGTACATTCTTCAGCGTAGCCTTTATCCAATGTGTCCTGAATATTTTTTCGGTACCTCTCAGCATAGTCGGGTTCCCTTGACATCTTTTTTTCCAAACTTTTGAACCTCGACAATGCTAAAGGGTAACTTTCAGGCGCGCTTAGTTGGTCTGCTTTCCAAAGTAAACCTACTTCAAAACGCCCGGAAGGAAGTCGACGAGCGGTGCGATCTAAAATTTCTAGCGCGCGTTGATCATCGGTGCTACGTGCCTCGTGCTTGGTGATTCCGATGGCATCTAATTTGTATTGAGCTTTGATAAGCTCTTCGAGCTCAGACCTAGGATTTTCATTCTCAATAGAAACGGCGTGATATAGTGAGTCAATTGGCTTAGTTCTACTACTGGCGAATCCAAAAAGAACCCAACCTAACGCCGTTTGAATTGCAACAGGTTGCGACTTTGTGCCTTTCCTGATGGCGATCGCAACCGACAAATGCCAATTATCAATCCCTATTATTAACGTAGGAATAGCATCATCGTAACACAATTCAGCGCATACGTCTCTTAGGTACGGATATTGCCGCAAATCATCTGACTTGACTGACTGCTTGCATGCTAGCCCTAAGTTTTTAATCGACCGAGCTCTATGTACTGAAAATGTTTGACTAGTGTGTCGGCCTTTTATCTCGAAATCAACATATTGAACTGAAGTGTCTCGATGTAAACCACCTACACAATCAAGCTGAATTTGCCCCTCAGGACCTCGTACGCCTATACGAGAGCAGATGTCAGAATCTATAAATGATGACGTCGACCCGTCATCCAAGAGAGCAAACGTGTCAACACTTCCTGCTGGCCCGGAGACTGTAACGGCAACTATCTTCAGGAGAGGCCGAGATGTAGGGTTTACGTTGATTGGACTAAGAGCACTTGGGTTAGCGGTTGTGTGAGCAGTAACGTCCCTTCCAGGATTTGTGTCGCTTGAGCCAGTTGCGTTTGACATTAATGAAGGTGTGGCTAGTGCGCAATTCGCGTGTTCATTTTTGCGATCAGATGTTATGGGAAGGAAGTTCGGATTGTGTAACAAAGTGTGATGTTTGCGATGACAATCATCTATTTCGCACTTATTTTTATTTTTGTTGCACAACCTAAAACTATGCGGACCTCTTTGTAAACATCGATAACATATTTTATTTTCTTTAATGAAACTCCACCTATCATCGACTGTCATTGCCTTGAAGGTGTCACATAATGACAAGTCATGACTTTGTTTACAAAGTGTACACCCAATGCTTTGAAATTTTTTCATGTTTTTAGATGTATTACCTGTATCAGAATACTTACATGGCCCTGGTTCTGATTCCGATGTAGCGTGCGTGCGTTCTCGCTGCACGTGCGAGACATCGGCCGGCGAATCGAACTTTATGTGTAGATCCACTTCTCGCGACAAAAATTGGGATAATAACTCTACTTTTGCGCTGCTAGACGGCGCCGCGGCGGAAGCCTGTGCTGCGGCGTAGTCTAGCCATCGTGTGCGTAGGAGCGGATGAAGCTTGTTGATAAGTGCGCTAAATAATTCCGGTGAACGTAAATAATCAGTTTCGTTCAACAGCTTGACAACTTCAACGCAGTTACGCACACGAGCGGCAAACGTTGCTAGTTCTTTTAGATCGCCGGTGATCCTGGGTAGGGCGCGGATTGCCGCAACTTCCTGCAATACTATCTGCTCTGGCCGTCCAAAACGCCTGTCCAACTCTGTTATTATGATGTCGGGTTCTAGCGTTGTTGCGAGAAGCATGCAGACTGCATCACGCGCGACCCCTGTTAAGGCTGTACTCAATCGACCTACATTCTCTGCTGCAGAGAATGATTTTTTCGAGTCCAAGTATGACCTTTTAAAAACAAGCCAGTCCATAGGGGACTTGCCGTCATAGGTCGGAAGATTTATTTTATATTTATTACGTTTACTAGGTTCGACTTTGTTTACCAAACTTTGAAATGTGTTTAGTAATCGAGACACGTTATCCACACCATTATGACAGCAGAAATTGACCGGAGTGGTACATTCGGTGGCCTCGTAGATGTCTCGGCAATTATTGGGCTGGGACGTCGTCGGCCGTTCCGTTGCTGCTAACGATGGTAATATGTTCATCGTGTCATTCTTGTCGATGTTCAAGCTCGGTGAAGGAATCTGTAAATAGTTGGCCATGTTAGTAGAATCAGGCTCAGGTATAGTATTATTATTTAACTCACCTGTTCCCAAGCCGGCAGTTGGGTTGCCGAATTGGTTATAACCATAAGGCAACATGTTAAAGGTGTCATTGCAAATATTGGGCATGCCATCATGGCTGGCTGTAGATTGCACCCATTCTTTGACACTATTTCGCCTCCTACTACTAACGGAACCATGTTCACTAGACGCGTCAATAGCTGCGAGCTCAGCCTGGTATTCCAGCTTGGCCGTCCTCCGCTCGAGCTCCATTTTCCTGGCAGCAAACTCCAACTCCACTTGTGCGAGGTGACGGGCGTGCTGTGCCTCTGCTGCGAGTTTCCTCGCAGTAACCGTCGCCGAGGAGCGGCTCGTGCGCGATGTTGTCGAGCGTGCGTGTGAGGGGCCGGGACCGGGCGCGGCAGCGGCGGGATCAGTTTGGTGTTCCCGCGACGTCACTGCCTCGCTCTCACTGGGGCCGTGAGGTATTTGTACGTGCCTTGAAACATTACCTGAACGTTCCTGATTATCGGTAGCCGTTTGTATTAGTGTAGGCTGGCTACGTGTGACAACCATTTTGTAGGATTTATAATATGCACTGTATTACACTGGTTATACTTGTTATAATTAGAGAAGGACCATTATTTGGTTTACTAATATTAATTATAAAATGATATTAGCATTTGATTGAAACCAAATCTTTTTATTTTCTATTTGACATTAACGACTAATCAAAAACAATAGTACTAATCATAAAAAAAGGAATAAAAAACATACAAAAACAAGGTTCTATATGCACAGTCGTGCACATCGTATTTTATCCCACCGACTATTCACTTTGCCTTGCGTATTTTCAACGAAATGTAGACTAAACACGGATATGTGTTACAACCATACAGCTGAATAAAACCGTCTAGACTACATATACTTCGTTTTTTTTAAGATTAGAATTATCTGTCAAACGGGTAAACAAAGAAGCAGTGGTCGTAAACCTTCCTTCTTCGATTTCGACCGATACCACTGAATTTCTCGGAACTTATGTACATACGAGTACATATCATTTGATATTTACCGATAGCTGAACGCATATATTTTCTTTTATAATGTTGTATACCGTACCTAGCCAACGATATGCCAGCAGTCTCGGCAGTCTTTTCTCACACGGTCCGATTTAGTGGGATACTCCTTTCTATGGCACATTTCTGACACTCATTTGTAAATATTCACCACCCGTTTCCGCGTTTCACTGGCAGTCAGAGGATTCTGCTTTTGCCTTTTCTTCTTTTGAGATGAAAAAACATTAGCCGGAACCGGCTGTGACTTACTTACTACATTGTAAATGTGCACCAACAAACAAAATATCTAAATAGAATCTATTTAGATAGATCAACAACTAATAACAAAATTCAACAAAAACAGCAATAGAAATCACAACCAACTCAACCGACAACAATATGAACTCGAATGAAAAACCCACATGAGTGAATTACAGATAGTGACAGTGACGTTTAAAAATTGTGTGAGAACTCTGCCTCTTTAGGTTTTTTAATGTACAACCTTTCCATGAAAAATTGCAAACGCAATTTATTAAATTTCTTATCTTTTCATCTTAGAATATAAATTAACTAATATTATGTTTCTTTTCTGTTCACAACACTGAGTAATGTATGTATTACTAAAACATGATAATAAATACGTGATATTTATTAACTCGTATTCACTGTTCGATCCGCAGAGTGTGCCCGATAAAAAACCTTATATCTCGTTCTGCAAAGGTCTCTCTAATGCTAAAAAAAACGAAGTATAGGTATAAGCATTTTTAAACGGTTCCGCCCAAGCAACTAAATATCCGCAATGCTATGCGATACCGTTTGTACACAAACATTGCTTATCGATCCCTACCTGTTTCCGACCGTTTCGCGACTGATATCACAGTCCACCTAATCTCTGTTTGCTTGCACTGAAAGCACTTTTTCTCAAAATGTTGGTGGAGGAACCGCGTGACCAAGACACAACAATTGAACACGCGCAGGATTTCGCTGTTTTAATGTCTAATAATTGTCTCTTTGAGGCCTATGTCCAGCAGTGGACGTCTTTCGGCTGATATGATGATGATGATGAATGGTCTCTGTTAAATAAAATGTGTTTGTCCCTTCTTTAAGAACACACAATGTCAAAGTGACATATAAAGATGAACGAATTTTAACGGCATTTTAGCTTAAATAGGTTTGTTGAACGATTAACGTCAACTAACGTATGTATGAAATTTCAAAAACAAAAGAGAGATATATGGTCCTCAGCATAAAACTAAACAATTATTAAACAAACGAACTAAAAAAATGCAATTGAAAGGCTGCGGTATCGATATTAGAAAATGGAACACAAATAACTGCCGTTCTCAAACATTTTAATTAAGCGTTCCATTTTTAAAATTAAAAGCTGAATTGCCGAATAGAGATGTCATTTTATTTGGGCAGCTGCAAGCTGGTGGTATGAAATATATTAGGAAACAGAAGGCAGTAAGGGACCAAATTATTTCAATGGTCTCAAATACCTCATGCACTTACACAATATTCCTCAAATGCTAACTATTAGAGTTAATGACCCATTAGAGTTATATGATGTGAGTTGACTATTGATTTGCCAAAACAAAATGAAAGTTTAAGATTTTAAATGGTTTTAAATTTAATGTTTGACTATCTTATAGCGGTCAGTGAATAAAGTCAGTTAAGGTCTTTTAGAAGAATGACGGGTATATTTGCCAGTGCCAGTTCCGGTAGAATGGTGTGTGTGTTAACAGTTATTGTGCGGCGGCCGCCATTAACGTCATTATTATTACAAAAAACAACAAAAAAACAAAAAACGAACAAAAAAAATTAAAACAACTAAATAAAATACAAAAAAGAAACAAAGAAAAACAACAAAAGGACAAAAAAAGAACAAAAAAACAGGAATATTACAAAAAACAACAAAAAAACAACCAAAACCGTCAAAAAACAAAGAGAAACGAAAAACAACAAAAATCCACAAAAAAACAAAAAAAAAACAAAGAAAAACAAATTTTCATGGCTGAACGTCGTGATGCTGTGCCACAAACTGTGGAATGAAAATTAAAAAAAAATTACTTCCCGGCCTAGGCCTTCATTTATTATGAAATTCGTTACCCAGTTCTCTCGAATTGATCCGCCCGAAATGTGATACTTCGAAGCCTGTTATGTTATGACGCACGTAACGAAAATATTTCATTGCATGTTTGAGAAATAGTAGATTGTACAACAAGGGCATAAAACGAGCCATTTAACCTGAGACGTTTATATAGTGGATAGTTAAGTCGAGGGGTTAAATGACTAATTTATGCCCGAGTTATACACACTGCTTTTCACTTCGATTACGAGAAAATAACAAATAATTGCAAAATAAAATAAAATAATAGCTCATTCCTGTCACCTAACTTTTTGAAGTATTTATTTTTAATTTTTGACACTAGTGATATTAGATTGAGGTACTTCATACTGCCAAGTCATTTAATGGTTCAATACCTACATTTTAATAGTTATTTGTTATACAAGGGTGCAAAGTTGTATTTTAACCGCGAGTGTGGAATTGAAACACGAGCTAGCG
Organism: Epinotia brunnichana; assembly: GCA_963854355.1. Classification (NCBI taxonomy): domain Eukaryota; kingdom Metazoa; phylum Arthropoda; class Insecta; order Lepidoptera; family Tortricidae; genus Epinotia; species Epinotia brunnichana. Next base: position 17,380,123 of record OY977936.1, on the reverse strand, counting down.
AATGGATTCTAGGGTTCCGCTCTCTTCGCTCGTGGTTCAACCATACAATCCATTCGCTAGCTCGTGGTTCAAAAATAGAATCCTGAGCGTAGCGAGTGTTGCAACACACGAGACGTCAAAATAACTTGCACCCGTGTGTAACACAAATTTTTTCACCTCACTAAAGCGAGGAAAAAAAACAAAAAAGCAAAGTAACGAAAAAATTAAAAAAAATATATTAAAAGGGGGAAAAAACATTAAAAATGAGAAAAAAAATTAAAAACATGAAAAAAGAAACAAAATATTACAAAATTAAAAAAATATTTAATAAAGAGGAAAAGAGAAAAAACATTGAGAAACAAAAAAAATAACATTAAAATAAAGAAAAATAATTTCAAAAAACATTAAAAAAGACTGATAAAAGAAAAACGAAGCAATAAAATAGAGACAAAAACATATAAAAAAGAAAAAAGTTACAAAAAACATAACATTAAAAACGTAAAAAAAAGACAAAAAAAGACAAAAAACAAAAAAAAACATGTAAAAAGAAAAAAGTTACAAAAAACATTATATTAGGAGAAAAAACGTAAAAAAAGACAAAAAAAAACATGTAAAAAGATTGGAAAAAAATTAAATAATGGAAAAAGAAAAAAACCTTGAAAAACACATATAAATCAATAAAAAATAAAAAAAAACATTAAAATATGGCAAAAACATCAAAAAAATATAAGAGAATTTCAAAAAACCTTGAAATAATAAAAAATAAACATTAAAAAAAAGGAAAAAACGTATAAAAAAGAGAAAGAAGACCAAAAAAACTTAAAAAAAGAAAAAAAACATTCAAAAAGAAACAAAACATCTATAAAAAGGAGAAAAAAGCAAAAATCATTGAAAAAAGAAAAACAAAGCAATAAAATAGAGACAAAAACATAATAAAAGAAAAAAATGTTACAAAATACATTAAAATAAGAGAAAAAACGTAAAAAAAAGATAAAAAAGAAAAAAAACTTAAAAAAAAACATTTAAAAAAAGAAAAAGTGGAAAAACCACAAAAATAAATCAAAAAGAAAAAAACATTAATTTTTTTTTTTAAGTGGAAAAAATAAAAAAAACCTTGAATAAACACATTTAAATCAATAAAATATAAAAAAAATACATTAAAATGTAGACGAAAACATCAAAAAAATAAATAGAATTTCAAAAAACATTAAAAAAAGAAGAAAATAATTAAAGAAAAAAACGTATAAAAAGACCAAAAAAACATTAAAAAGAGAAAAAAAATACAGAAAAACATTCAAAAAGAAACAAAACATTTAAAAAGAGAAACAACATTTTTAAAAAGGAGAAAAAGAAAAAAGATTTATAAAACAAAAAAACATTTAAAAAAGAAAAAAAGAATTAAAAACATTTAAAAAAAGAATAAAACATTCAAAAAAAGGTACCTAAATAAAATAAATCTGATGGGCGAAAAATGTCCTGTCTGGACTGGCCTTTACATGTTATTATGTTTAAGAATTGAAACTAATAACACGTTCGGATTTCAAATATTCTTTGCACTCTTGTGGATAAAATGTAGTTTTGCTATCTGTTTTTAAAGAATAAAAATGGGCTTTCCGAGCTAGTGAGGTGAAAAATAATAATTGACACCTATTTTATCTGGTTTTATTAATTTAGTATTAGAAAACACGAATGTGAAATTTATTAAAGCAAATCAAATCAAATGACAAGTTTATTCTACGAAGTTTTATTGCGTGTGTGGCTGTTAGGCCCGATTACCTTAGTCTTTAAAACAATTTTACTTTGTGCACTAGAGCATAAAAGTGGCATTTTGTGCAGCATACATCCAGCACAAAGGCGAACTTTGCGAGCATGAGAAGTGAAAAGTTTATTTCGGTACCAACTTACATGTTTAAATTATGGGAGTCGTCGTTTCTTTACATTGCCAAGTGCGGCTCCTCCGCATCCTCTGCTGAGCTGTATAAAATGAACGTATTAAACGCAATTCAAAATTCAAAATACTTTATTTCGGATAAATATCCATATCAGGTTATTTACAGTAGGAACTTATATTTATGTTAATAACAATTTATTTATTACATACTTACACAATACACATTGCACTAGTTAGTTTGTAATGGTATTATCCTATCTATCTATACTATTTTTACTATTAAACGAGCAATATTTGTATATATATATATATATATATATATATATATATTTGCAATCACGGAAACGGCTCTAACGATTTCGATGAAATTTGGAATATATATAAGGATTTACGGGGGCGAGAAATCGATCTAGCTAGGTCTGATGTCTGGGAAAATTCGTTTTCACCCTGTTTTCTCTATTTTCACACGAGTAGAGCTCGGGCGCCCAAGGACTTATCTTTGTCTGAGGCACAGGATCCTCCTAGTTCAGACGCATGTAATAATGTATTGACTGTAAATAAATAAAATATTTTTATTTGAGAGCTTTGCATTTAAATTATTTAAAAACTATTTAAAACAAAATTAAAAATTCAATGTCAATATCATAAGCATAAGCACTAGATTCGCGTGGCTGCTGAACTGTTACATTACTTACATTGAACGTAGTTAGTGATCTTAATCCTCGAGTGTTAGGGTCTTAGGGTGCTCAAGCTCATGCGACGGTATCGCGACATCTCTTGGGAATTTCCCGCAACAATGCGCAAGGAGGTATTCATTAGCCGAGGAAAGTGACGGCTGACACGCGAATTATTCGCATGTCTGTCTTTACCTGAGGTAAAAATGGTCCAGTAAGTTCATACGTAGTTAATATAGACATAATTAAAACATTTTATAGATAACTATTAGCTGACGCGTATATAACAAAGAACTATGGCCCATGTCCATCCCCATTATTAGTTTTATTAGTTAAGAGCTTAGATAAGAGCATAGATTAGGGATTGTATGCGGGCTTTGATGTTCGATTTCAAATAGTGGTATGTCTCACCTCACAGACTGGGTTCATGAGACGAAAATGGCATTTCACTTTCCTAAATACCTAGCTACTAACTGTTACATTGCAATATTTGCAATTCCACAAAACAGATAATTAATAAAGGGATTAGGGTGTTTATTTAACCACGAAGAGGACCTAGGGAATTACGAGTAAATATGCTAGACTTTAAACAAACACTTTTTTTCCTGCGGCTCGTTTCATAAACCCACACTCGTGTTTAATGCCCTTCATTATTTACAGTCACATAAACTACTATTAAACAAGTTGGCCTTGGAGAACTTTTCGACGCACGCGATGCGCGTTTCTGTAATGTCATAACCGACAAAACACTAGCATTTAAATTAAAACGATAAATGTTTATAACATAAGGCTGAATATTGAAAAATCGATTAAACTATACGAACGAGGAAAGAGCGAGTTGACGATTGCGAGTAAGTAAAAGTATAAGTCACTTGTGGTACAGTACGCGGCACATAAGTTTGCATGTCTGAAGTTAGCCTCGAGTCGCCTCCCGCATACCCGTCCGATCCCACTGACACCTTTGCTACTAGTAGCTAACATCAGAATCGTCAACTGACTTTAATCGTATTGTTCAGTTTAGATTTTTTATGAGTGACCGCCAGGGGCGGTGGATAGATTTTTCATACAAAAATCACGTCAATCCCGTGGTAAGGGTACAGGTAGCTACGCTATGGGAAGAGTTGTATTATTACTCATTCTGTGGTACGGGTGGTCCTTTACCATAAATTACCTACAGATCATTGTGAACCTTGATACAGACCATTAAGTTATAAACAGGTCGTCTGAAAAATTACGGAAACATATTTATTACTTCTATAAGTGCACATCACATACATAAGCATACAAAAAGCACATAACTAAGTAAAAAGTCTTGACATCAATAGGCCAGCAGGCAACACGTATCTTAGTTCCAGCTACGGCAGCTACAATGTTGCCCCTTAGTTAACATGATCACAAAAAGGTGGAAATAATGGGTGCTTTACAATTTAGACCACATTAAATAAGTAAAATTAAGTACCGTTATTTTCCTTACACTGTGCTGTTAAGTGGTAGGATAGACTCTATACGTCGTAAATATTTAAATATATGTCGGAGATAGGAATATACACGATGATTTTTAATCCGTGAACAGGAGTGAGAAAATATTAAAATTTACCCCAAATTAAACTTATTCGGCGAGGTCTGGCGTTATTTCTTCACTGTTTAATTAATTAAAAGTGAAAACATAGTTAAAACAAGTAACCATTGAATACATGGTCATCCTACAATATAATAAAGTTTAACTACGATACGTCAAGTGCCATCAGTATAGCGGGACAAAAGTGATAGACAATGTCAAGGACAGGGTTTACTCATATATTGACAATTGCTAATAACTTTGTTAAGAGGTTACAAACTCATTAAAACCGATAAGGTAGTAGAGTGACAAGGATTTTAGGACAAAATTTAACTCAAAATTAAAATTATGATTAAAAAAAACAAGTTTGTTTCCACGTAATTACTACTTTAACGTAATCCCCATCAATTACTGAGTTAGAAAAAATGGTTCCTGTTTACGGATTAAAAATCATCGATTCATCGTGTATATAGGTATAGGCCTTCAGCGCCCTCTATTACATTCATCGTGACTTCGGTCGTAAGTGTCGTAACACAATCATTCTACAAATGTGATACTAGTGGATGAGAGTGGACTGTATAATGGATGTAAGATGATGAAAACACGTATTAAAAACAATAAAAACTGGTATTTATTAAAATATAAAACACAGAATCAGCAAATTTATCAAGACGTGACAAAGGCAATGTGACAACTTTACTCAAACTTTACGTCAAACAGAAACCTCGAAAAAGTATATGCAAAAAGATGACATATTCGTATAAAAAGGTGGCACCACAGCCAGTCGCCATCAAATGTCATCATTGAAATGTCAGTGAACGAGGATGCCCACACCCTGATATAAAATTAAAATTAGTTAAATACCTACTGGAAAACAGAATAAACTTTCATTCAAATATTAAATCTCTCCTAATTAAAGCGCATAGATTCGCAGAACACATCCTGGCTTTTTGCGCACCTATTCCATTGAGCCGTTATCGTGTGGGGGTTACCGCCCAATCGTAATCGCATCGAACGCAAATACGCGTATTTGCGCACGGCACGTATACGGCACCGAATAATATGGGCTATCCAGCGACAGGTTTGTCAGTATCAAGTAGGTACCAATAATCAACCAACATGTAACTTGAATAATCTACTTAGTATATTCTCAACGGGTAAATGATACATAATATTGACATCAACAACATTTGACTATATTTTTATAATAATACCATATCAAAAATTCACTTATTACACCCTATTGAATTTATTACTTGGAATATAAATTTAATGAAATAATGTCCTCGACATAAAAATAAAATTAATATATACGTTTGTTAATGTTACGTTTTAAACAGCCCCATTCAACATTATATAAATTGCCTTGTAGACCAAAATATCCTCATCAACACAACTAAATGCTAGCAATCATACTAGCAACGCACTACCTAATAGGTACCTATGCAATTCAAGTAAATGACAACATTAATCACCACCAAACTAAAAACTGTTGGTCAAAAACAGCTGAACCATCGAACACAAATCGCTATAGGCGTGTTATCATTATTTTATAAAACATGAATTCATCATGACGTTATTTTTATTTTTCGTTTCGTTGCATTGTCGTAAGCCATTAAGGCTGTATTAAGTTAATACGGTTAATGTAGGCTGGCGAATGGGTCACTATTAAAGAAAATTGCGAGACAAGTTAAGCTGTTCACTTTGTCATTTTGTTGGGGCGAGATTGAAATCATTTATTAATTTGAATGCCTTTATATCTTCCATAATTTAAAGATCAGGATTTTTCATGTTTAGTTTTGTGCGTTAGACCGAGAAGTAGGTACTGTATTTTGCATTAAATATTTTATGTATTGTTCACACAGTATTTTTTATTTAAAACAATTTAACCGAATGCACTTAATATCTTCACTCAAATCGAAAAGCAACCAGTTTGGGAAGGGACGCGCTTATAGTCTCTCGCTCGCTCGTCTCCAAAAACAAGTGAGAAATAGAAAAAAAACCTTCAGTTCGGCATCTTTATTGTATTTCTAAACTAGCTGACCCCGCGAACTTCGTTTCGCCACACAAAATTAACGATTTTTTTTGTAAATACAAAAAAAATTCTATGTTTAAATTGTTATTCTGCTATTCGGAGCAAACACAAATCCAATAAATCAAATATCATAAAAATCGGTCCAGCCATCCTTGAGGAGTTAGGTATGAATGGTGTAACTAATAGTTCTTTGTTTTATATACCTATATAATTATATAAATTGTATATTGGGCTTGAAGTATTTTTTTACTAGTTTAACTGACGGCACTATTTTAGTTGTTAACTTAATCAATCTGAACATAAATACTCTTAAACCATTCTTCATAAAAAGTACTTCCCACAATCAAGAAATTGACTACTGTTTTAACTACAGTTTGCTCGAAAAGGTTACAGCATTTATATTCATGATGGATGGATTCGGAAATCTTCTTTGTACCTTTTATAAAATAAACTATTAAGTAATAAGTTTTAAAAATATCGAGACTATTAAGACTCGCCCAGACAGCGTTTTTTTCTGTGGAACCAATCGATTTGCGATGATTAATAACTTCTTTAGTAGCGAATTAAGTTTTTGTAAAGTTTTGATGTATTTTAGTAGGCCGGGGCTAATTATTTTTGAAGGGTTGTATTCAAGATTTATACACACTATTAAATAAATACATTGTAATTATATCTAAATATAAGAATGTAATTCTCTCCAACATGCTCGCAATAGTCGCATTTTGTTTGCAAAACGAACATTACATATTTTTTTCTTACCTAAACCAACCATTTGCCAACCCGAAGATGTTTTCCGCACATCAGCCCGACCTCCGATTCATAGACCAATAAGCATACCTTATAATTTATTTGGAGCATAATAACAATAAATATAACACACTTGCAAATTGACCACGATTGTAATTTATTATATCTTTATCGCAAACAGTTTTTATGCTAGAAAAACAATGTAAATAAATGCAACATGATTTAAGTTTGACTTACTTCCACAAGGAATTTTCTCACTGGAAAAACATAGTAATTCAAAAAAAATATATAGATTTACAACGCAAGATTAGTATCACAGAAAATTAAAAAATGTCAAACACCTACAGAGGGTCAACGTACAGAGAAAATCACGTTATATTGTCCAAAAATTAGACAGTAGAGTCAACCTACTTATACCTACTCTGTTCGATTCTTATATTTTGACGATATTTATTTTTGACTTAAAGTAATCGGCGGTTTCTATAATTTTAAATGCATGTACAGTAAGCCAAGAAAGTGGTCTACTTACAACTTTTGAACCTTAACTTACATAAGGAGTCGAAAAGTGGTAGACGCATATTTTAGCTCACTGTTCTAATTCTAATACTCGCTGGGCACTACGGTTATATCCTTTTTCTCAAAAATGGCCCGCAAAGTGAACATAACTCGCTACATATTGGAAGGTAAAGTGTATAGTTTAAGGCCAGATCAAAATTAAAAAATAAAAAACATTGCAGGCCGCCTGGAATGTTACATATAAATTCCTTTATTTGTCTAGTACTAAACTTTATAAAAAGTAGAAACTGGCATATAAAAGACGGCACAGGTCGTATTCAGCCATATCAACTCGTATTTTTCTCAAAATAGTTTGCGTTTTTCGGTGGAAAAATACACTTGCGATTCTGTTTAAAACAATATATTTAATTTATAATTTAATTATACGTTTAATTTTATGTTATTTGCGGTATCCTCAATTTGTATTTAATAATAAAGCTTGCATTCAATTTAGTCTTTTATATTCCTCCATTTTTGAGAAAAGCACTATATTAGCCTCAGCCGGAATGGCAATTGCAGGCTTCGTATTATAATTAAACGGACTCGCAAGCTCGTCCGTTTAAACAAATACTCAGCCTGCAATTGCTTCCTTCCCGGCCACGGCAATAATGTACTATTCCATTGTTCAAATTGGCTGTGTCTGTCGGTAAAACATTCACTCGGCGCAATTCCTTTGCGATGCATCTTCCGCAAATTCTAGGAGGTAAATTGACTTTCATGGTAAGTACATATACACATGTGCATTTGTACATGTATATCATTGCGATGCGTGTCGACTGTTAATGAGCCAGCCTTTATTGCGGTAAAAACAGACTAACAGACACGTTGGTTATTAATAGATAAGTATTAATAACTGTGGCTCTTTAAAAAAAACTCGAAAACAACATATTTACGTATTAATTGCCAGGGAGGGAGAGCTAGTTGGTATTATAATATTTAACAGCTATTTGTTTAAACACTGACAAAACAGTATTTTTTGTGGCATTATCACATATAGGATTGTCAGCAGCAGTGTCTTACAACTCAAAAATCAAAATCAATCATAGCCACCTTTAACCTATATTATTAGACAGCTGACAAATTAAATTGTACCAAAACTGTGATTTGCACTTGCACCAAGCCTCGGTGAAAAATTTATGTGGAGTACATTATGCAACGAGGTAGAAGATATATTTTACGAATCCAAATCCACCACTATTAGTTCCTATAAGAAGCCCGACGCCGAAGGTAGAGCGCTTTGATAATTCGAGTTTGTAAAATTCTTATCGTCTGTTTGTTTCAGGACATTTGCAAGGAAACATACATTTCAACAGAATTATTACTAATCCCAATAGAAAATACAAAATGTTTGTCGTCCATTTTGTTGACGATTCGAGAGATGACTGATTAGTGATTAAAAGACAATACTTTAACGTATGTCTATGAAGTTTGTTTAATGGTTTTTACTTAATACACGACACGAATTAAATTTGAATATAAAACGTCCGGCGGGCACTTGGACCGTTCTACAAATAATAAATATCAAAATACCGATATCGAAACAGACAACAAGCTTAAAATCCTATTTGATTCAGTTTATTACACAAACCAGTTGATTATCCAGATGCAACTTTTCTTAAGTGTCTGTATTTCCAGAAGGCCACATGTGCTATGGGTCCCAATAGCGCCGTAGAGCATATCTATAAGTTTCATTAACGTCGCCTATGCATTTTTTCTACATTAAACTAGGAGATAAAAGTAATGCAAGGTAATGCGTCTACGCAGGTCAGCGCGTCCATCGCTTATGTTATACAAAATATATTTAATAAATCCATGAAACAAGCAATAATGATGCTTCTTGTGAGCGACGTAAGGCCTTCATGGTGGCATTGTTTATGTGGTTTAGGTGTACTGTTGAATTAATTAGAGCACTTTGCGGTCCGTAAAGCGCATTCATCATTCGCGTCGAGATGTGTGAAACGCCATAGGAGTGGTGGGGTGGTGTCGATAACGATGGTATCGATATACCTATTACCTATCCATATTGGCGATCGTAACTATTGGAGTTATATCTTCCAGTTGCTTTTATAATTGTATTTTTTATACACATGTGTAATGGTTTAGAGGTAATAAAAAGCAAACGATGCATCTGATCGTTTATTAGGTTGGTACGTCTTCAATAGTAAATAGGTATTAGTTAATATTAAGTACTATACTGAACTCCTAGGACGGCAAAGTAAAGAGAGATTTTTGTAAGATCAGAGCCCAGAGGGTTTGTTTTAATCCGCCGGTGTGTACACAATAAGTGAAGTCCCACTGTGTGTAGGATACTATCACCCAGTTTTATAAACACGTTACACGTTATGTCGGTAAGTAGGTACCTAATGTCAAAAATGCACTGAGTTACTAAAATTTGACCTGACATTTGGTCTAACGCATCTTGATAAAACCGGGTTGTATCCATTGTTTTATAAAAGTTAGTTCGTTTTCTTCTAATTTTGCCACCTGTAATCTTTTGTGCAATTTCTCCGCTACTCAAAGGTTATCTGGAAGAAGCTCTTTAGCGATAAGACCGCATGATGTTAACCTCTATAATTTTAAGTATTTATTTCTTGTATTTGGTTCATGTTTTGAGGTGTGTAATAAAATAAAGAGACTTACTGACAAAAGGTCTGACTGATATTTATAAATCGCGGGTCTTAATCTCTGACGGTATCTTAACGGGCCGCTTATCGCTTATTGGCGAATTTTGTTTTGTTTGTTTCAAGGTCAGATGGGAGCTGGCATCGCTCTTATTTAATGACAGATAGAGAAGTTTCATCCATACTAATCCATACTAGTATTATAAATGCGAAAGTAACTCTGTCTGTTACCTTTCCACGCTTAAACAGCTAAACCGATTGAGATGACATTTGGTATGGAAATAGTTTGAATCTTGAGAAAGGGCATAAATAGCTTTTATCCTAAAAATTATCCCCTAAAGGTGTAAAATGGAGGGTGAAAGTTTGTATGAAGCTACGATATAAACGAGTCCCTGGCGGACGAAGTCATGGGACTCATGGGCAAGGGCTACTAACGAAAAAAAAACCGGCCAAGTGAGAGTCTGACTCGCACACGAAGGGTTCCGTGAGTACCATTATCTATAAAAACGGCAAGAAAATCACATTTGTTGTATAGGAAAAAAAAACAAATATAAAAATTTAAATATTTATTTTATTCTGTTTTTTAGTATTTGTTGTTATAGCCGCAACAGAAATACATCATCTGTGAAAATTTCAACTGTCTGACTATCACGGTTTATGAGATACAGCCTGGTGACAGACGGACAGACAGATAGACAGACAGAAAGACAGACGGACAGCGGAGTCTTAGTAATAGGGCCCCGTTTTACTCTTTGAGTACGGAACCCTAAAAATGCATCGATAATATAGATCCTGTCGCAGCACTAGTCCGCATCTGTGTCAGATGCGCGGCAGGTGCCGCGTGCGCATGTGAACGCCATACTAGGCGCGCGCGCGCAGCCTGATGGCCGCCGAAATCTAGTACATTACAGACATTGTTTCTGCAGGGTACCTTGAATATCCGAAGATCGAAATTCGTTATCTCTATTTCGATCTTTGGAAGAGTGTGTGTGTGATAGAAATGGAGATATACAAACTTCGATCCTCGATTTCATGGCCGATCTTTTGAAAAACGAATTAATTTAGATACCTAGTTAATCAAAAAAACAGGAAAGGATTTGTACCTACTCTGGATTTATCCAAAGGAATGCTTTTTAAATTTGTGCAGTTAAATCTTTCAAAATATAGTTTTATGTTTGGGAGTAAATTATTCGTTGTTGAATCAAGCAAAGATGGCAGGGGTCAGTCTTTGGATGGGTGACCGCCTGTTTGAGTGGTTACTATAAATGAGCGCTTCCGTGCTTTGGAAGGCACGCTAAGCAGTTGATCCCGGTTGCTGTCTATGACAGTAGTCGTTAAGCCGAGTTAGTGGCCTTCGGGCGGCTCAAGAACCTCTAACAGTCGAGTTGCCCACTCACTTGACAAAGGGGGGACAACTGTCACTCGCGTCCGCAGGAGCTACCTACCACAACCCTGCACGTGTCCCCTGGGTGGTACTAAAGAGTGACAAACTCAAAGGCCAAAATAATAATTGCCATACGATTAAATAAAATTCGTTGTTGAAGAGTTTAGTATCTAACCAATATTGTATCGAGATGTGATAAACCTGATGTAAATATGGGGCACATACGGAAGCAACTAAACGTTCCATTGTTTTTGTCATTGATCCATTTAGCAGCTTTACTCTTATGAAAGTCCTTACGTACCTAAATTTAGCTATGTCCATCATTTGGAGAGATTTGAATTTGCCGGTGTCACTTTAATTTATTTTAATTTATTGTTTGTTGTAGTTTCATTTTAATTTATTATTTAGAAATATTTTTTTGGTAGAAGATGCCAATTCCAGTGACAGTAATTATAAAAAAGTATTATTATAAGAAAGTCGGCCACATTAAATAATCTCAACAATAGGTCATCATCATCATATCAGCCGAAAGAAATCCACTGCTGGACATAGGTCTCCCCCAAAGAGTGCCAAAATGACCGGTCCTGCGCCACCCGCATTAAGCGGACTCCCGCGACCTTTACCAGGTCATCAGTCCACCTTGTGGGGGGGCCTACCAACGCAGCGCCTTCGAGAACCTTTCCGCCACAACAGCCATCAGTTCTTCGTGCAATGTGGCCCACTGCCACTTAAGTTTAGCGATTCGGAGGGCTATATCGGTTACCTTGGTTCTGCTGCGGATAGTCTCATTTCTGATGCGATCACGCAGAGAAACTCCCAACATAGCCCTCTCCATGGCCCTTTGGGTGACTTTGAGCCTTCTTATGAGGCCCATTGTAAGCGACCACGACATACACGACAACGATAGGTACCACTTGGAAATACACGTCATTGTATGTTATCTGTAGCGGGATCCTGTTTTGTCCTTTTCAAATTTCTATTGTGTCAACAAATCATCCATTAGGACATTCTGAGGAATCTATTCTGGCGACATCATTAATTATTTTGATAACAATGCCACTTTTTATTCCGTTTTTATACTGTCAAATAAAAGACAACATAATTTCGTAGGAGTTAGCATCAACAGGAGCCTTCTTTAAAAAAGTCCATATCAAAGGGAAATGAAAAAAAATGAGAGTCACTGTTTGTTAGCGATAGCTTAGCCTAACCTAACCCAAACAACTCTTACTGTTGGATGTTAAATTGTTAATTACAATTTCTAGACTAAGAAAATATGTAATTTTTAACATAAATATAAAAATATACAGTAACACAGTAGGTGAGGTACAGTACAGCTTTCCATTTATGACATGTATTCCGTTTGAAGTGTCGATCAGATTGGGATATGCGACGTTTGTTCTCACATCAAGTCATCAAGTTTGTTAAAATTTGCCCCGTGGAAATTACTACTCATATCTCTAATGCAAACATGTTTTTTTGAAATTGTCTTTCTGTTGGCTCTCCTTTAATGGAAACCGCGCTACAGAATGCTCCACACTCAGGTACAAAACTTTACAAACAGTTTAATTGCTCCAAACACTTTAAACTGTGTGTTAATCGCTTAAGCCACGCTAAAAGCACTAAACAAGGTCATCCAGGACTCAAGAGGCTATTATCGCCAGGTGGGGCCTTCCTTTTGATGTAAGAACGAGTTTAGAAGCTTCTTGGGGGCTGCAGGTTCCATACGTAATCATGTTTTTGCTGCCTATTTATTACTAGAACATTGGTTAGTCGGACATCATGACGTAAATACCAGAATGATAAATGAGCTCAATTATATCGGGAGAAGTACTTCGTGACTCCGCAGAATGATCATAGATGGCGCTGCGCACCTTACTAGTGGCGATTGCATTTTAAAAACTGTTGTAAATCTTATATGAAAATGGAACATGTCAGAGTGATTTCATTATTACTTTACAATGCAGAAATATAAAATTGTAGCTATAAGGTGTATTTGAATAAAATTTGGAGGGCAGGTATATTTTGTTAGCCGCTACATAGTTCTGTAATGAAATGACTAAAAAAGAAAAACATTGTATGTCCACGTGTGGGTGTTACACGGCACATCAATCGATAGGCCTTTTAAAATAAATATAAGGTTTCTCAGCAAGTTTTTCGATTAAGTGAAAATAGTCTAGTTAGTCTGTGACTAACGCTGAAATAACTCTCGATTCTGTAAATTCCTACAATTGAGGAGCCTATAGTTAAATTCAAAATTGAAACGCAGAAGCTTAAAAACCACTATCTTGAAATAACTTACAAAGTTGAGGAAAGCCTCGTTTACGACCATGGTTTTCTACTATATCGCTGAACCGAATTTTTATGTATTGGTTGGTACTCATTAGACGCATAATAGACGACTATGACGATATAGTAGTCTTGGCTAAGACCATGGAGGACTTAAGTACGATGCTCGATGACCTCAGTAAAGCTTCCGAGCGAGTTGGTCTAAGAATGAACATGTATAAGACGAAGATCATGTCAAATGTCCATGTAGTACCAACTCCGATTACAATCGGACACTTCATGCTCGAAGTTGTAGACGATTATGTATAGGTACTTAGGACAGACTGTTCAGTTAGGTAGGTCCAACTTCGAGAAAGAGATCAATCGTTGTATCTGACTCGGCTGGGCAGCGTTCGGGAAGCTACGGCACATCTTTTCGTCCAATATTCCGCAGTGTCTCAAGACGAGAGTCTTTGACCAGCGTGTGTTGCCAGTGATGACATATGGCACTAAAACGTGGTCGCTTACAATGGGCCTCATAAGAAGACTCAAACTCACCCAAAGGGCAATGGAGAGGGCTATGTTGGGAGTTTCTCTGAATGATCGCATCAGAAATGAGGCTATCCGCAGCAGAACCAAGGTAGCCGATATAACCCTCCGAATCGCTAAACTTAAGTTGCATTGGGCGGGGAACATTGCACGTAGAACTGATGGCCGTTGGGGCGGAAGGGTTCTCGAGTGGCGACCACGTACCGGAAGGCGCGGCGTTGGTAGGCCTCCCACAAGGTGGACTGATGACCTGATTAAAGGTTTCGGGAGTCCGCTGGATGCGGATGACGCAGGACCGGTCACTTTCGAGGATTTGTGGCTGCCAAAAGTTGTCCCGAGATATCTTGTGTAAACATTTTTGATAATTGCTCGGTTGTACCGGTGTAAACAATATAAAAAAAAAAAACTCCACACCCCATTTTGCAACGTATCTAACGTGCAACGCGCTTTGAACCCCTACGGACTGGCCTAAAAATCTAGATATCGAACGGTTGCATGGTCGAAATTCAAAATATCGAAGGTTTAATTTACCGACCTATTACAATTTCAACAACAGTACAACCCTTTCGTAAATGAAAATATCGAATTTATAACATCGAAAGTATTTAGATTTTCGATATTTTGTGCTTCGATGTTTTCACTATCGATATATCAATCTTGATATTCTGTTCTTTCGATATTTTAATCGTTCGGCATTTGTATTGTTAGGACAGACTGTCCAGTTAGGTAGATCCAACTTTGAGAAAGAGATCAATCGTCGAATCCGACTCGGCTGGGCAGCATTCGGGAAGCTACGGCACATCTTTTCGTCCAATATTCCGCAGTGTCTCAAGACGAGAGTATTTGACCAGTGTGTTGCCAGTGATGACGTATGGCACCGAAACGTGGTCGCTTACTATGGGCCTCATAAGAAGGCTCAAAGTCACTCAAAGGGCAATGGAGAGGGCTATGCTGGAAGTTTCTCTGCGCGATCGCATCAGTAATGAGGCTATCCGCAGCAGAACCAAGGTAATAACCGATATAGCCCTCCGAATTGCTAAACTTAAGTGGCAGTGGGCGGGGCACATTGCACGTAGAACCGATGGCCGTTGGGGCGGAAAGGTTCTCGAGTGGCGACCACGTACCGGAAGGTGCGGCGTGGGTAGGCCCCCCACAAGGTGGACTGATGACCTGGTAAAGGTCGCGGGAGTCCGCTGGATGCGGGTGGCGCAGGACCGGCCATTATGACACTCTTTGGGGGAGGCCTATATATATATATATAGCAGTGGACGTCTTTCGGCTGATATGATGATGATGATGATGATTTGTATTGTAGACTAATTAGACCCCGAATAAGTAATAAAATAAAATGTGTAAGTAATAAAATGTGTGAATATAAAAAAAAAAAAAAAAAAAATTAGACCCCGATATAATGACATTAGATATTTCGATCGTACGATATTTAGATTTGCGATATTTTGTATTTCGATGATATCAATTTTCGATCTTCAAATACGTAAGTATTACCCATTTTTCCAAATAGAACACTTGGAATGAGACGGGTAGTCCAGTCCACCTGGTCACGAGACAGTTCGCGCGCCGTCTCGTGATAACCGTGTTCGACTCCATTACCGCTCGGCCACGACTTTGGTCTTAAGCGACCTGCGACCAGCGTTTTATCTGTTCATTGGGCGTGATCCCAACTAACCACAGTGCGTTGCGCGTCTCGGTCGCAGGTCGCTTAAGTTAAGACAAAAGTCGTGGCCGAGCGGTTATCAGTTCCATAAAAGCGTAGATACATCAATTTTCGAGTTTTCTTTCGTACAGGGGACCGATTTTTGACTTTCGTCGTGACTCGGGTCCTTTTTATAGCTGAAAAATCTGAGGCATAGGTCGTAGGTCTTGTCTACACACGTACCTCCATAGATTCGCTCTAATTCGTCCCACATGTCTTTCGCATAATCAAAGCGCACAACTCTTTGCAGAATGTCATCTCCACTTATAATAAATCTCTAAATTAAAAAAAGAATCAGCCAGTTTGAAACTAAGCTTTGCGCGGTTCGAATGTTCTCAGCATCCCATGAACGGAAAAATATGAAACATTTTATATAGGTACATTATTATTCTAGCTGCAACTTAGGATAGTTTTTATCCGACTGCGACAGTTCATTAATTTTCCGAAATATACGACTTCATTTAATTTTTCATTTATTTTTATTGAAATCAAACGCTGCTCCAACTGTCAGCTATAAGAACCGTCAAATTTTCGTCAAAATGGCGGAATTGCTTTGCCTTTCACTTATTAATAATTTAAATCCCGTCTACGATAGACCTTTACGAGACAAATGCTAAAATATAAACCATAAAAAAATATTCGATTCTGATATGAGAACTTATATGCGCAAATGTCGTTTTATGTCGTAATTTCAATAAATAAAATCAACAAATTTGAACAATATAATTAACACAAATTTGTTTTTTTTGAATGACAATGGCACGCGCTCGGCGCATTCAGCCAAAGTACCTGCGGCGCTACCACGAAAACCGATACTCAATGTTCATATATTTGCATCCCTGTCACTCGAGTATGGTTAGTGCGATAGAGATAGAGATACCCGAATATTTTCGAATTCCGAAGTTCGTGGTTATAGCTCAGGAATCGAAAATATGGAAAATAATCATAATGTATTTTCTCGAAAAAGAATTTAAAATAAATATAGTCAAATGGAGAAAAAAACAAAGCAAGAGGTTATATAGGTAATGATTAAGTTATAAGAGTCCAAAGTTTTAAGAGGGGGTATGTTCTGTCCCTTTTCCGCAAAACGCACCTTCATATGAAACGATTGTTTTTTACTATGACGCTCGAGTATATTGACGTCACAGTCCCTCATCGTTTTCTCACTCTAACAAGCGACATTAAAACGGATGTAGCTTCATAATTTTTTGAGATATTTGAATGGGAGTTTAATTATCTTCTATCTATTTATACATAATAAATGCCTATGTCCTGACTGACTTATTCACTCAATCAGTCACTCACTCACTCATCAACGCACAGCCGAAACTACTAATCTTAGAGAGTTGATTTTTGCACAGTATGTTGCTTTTATAACGTGGGCTAGGGATAAAAAGGGATTTTTGAAAATTCTACCCCTAAGGGGGTAAAATGGGGGTGCAAAGTTTGTATGGGAGAACCTTTTTTTTTTGAGCTATAGACTTAAACTTTGTAATTAGTTATTAGAATACAAATGAAACACTTTCAGCGTTTTGGAAAATTCCACCCCTACGGGGGTAAAATAGGGGTGCAAGGTTTGTATGGGGGAAACATTTTTTTTTTAAATAGAGACTTAAAACTTTGTAGAAAGATCAGTCATTAGAATACAAATAAAGAACTTTCAGGGTTTTAGAAAATTCTACCCCTAAAGGGGTAAAATAGAGTGCAAAGTTTGTATGGGAAAAACTACTTTTTTTTAAATAGAGACTTAAAACTTTGTAGAGAAATTATTCATTAGAATACAAATAAAGTACCTAGATTCAGTGTTTTAAAAAAATCTACCCCTAAGGGGGTAAAATAGAGGTGCAAATTTTGTATGGGGGAAACAATATTTTTTTTAAATAGAGACTTAAAACTTTGTAGAAAGATTAGTCATCAGAATACAAATTAAGTACTTTCAGCGTTTTAGAAAATTCTACCCCTAAAAATAGGGGGCTAAAATAGGGGTGCAAAGTTTGTATGTGGGAAACTATTTTTTTTAGCTAGAGTCCTAAAACTTTGTAGAAAGATTATTTAAATACAAAGAAAGTACTTTTAGCGTTTTGGAAAATTTCACCCCTAAGGGGGTAAAATAGGGTGCAAAGTTTGTATGGGAAAAACATATATTTTTTTAATAGAGATTTTGACGAAAACTTACTTATTAGAACATGAAAAATACTACATTCGGCGTTTTACAAAAATCATCCCTAAGGGGGTTAAAAAAGGGTGCAAGGTTTGTATGGGGAACACTTTTTCTGAGCTAGACACTTAAAACTTTGTAGAAAGATTACTTATAAAAATACAAAAAAAAGACTTTCAGCGTTTTGAAAAAATCTATCCCTAAGGGGGATAAAAAGGGGTGCAAAGTTTTTATCAGGGAAAGTTTATGTTTTTGAGTTAGAGACTTGAAACTTTGTAGAAAGATTACTTATTAAAATACAAAAAAAGAACACAAATCGTTTTAGAAAATTCCACCCCTAATAGGGTTAAAAAGGAGAGCAGCTTTGCATGGGCAACACTTTTTTTTGAGTTAGACTTAAAACTTTGCAAAAAGATTACTTATTAGAATACTAAAAAAGAACTTTCAGCGTTTTAGAAAACTCCATCCCTAAGGGGATCCTTAAGATCCTTAAGAAGGGTAGCCAGTGTTGTGTGGGAAAAACTTTTTTTTTTTACTAGACTTAAAACTATTCAAAATGTTACTTATTAAAATTAATAATAAAGTACTTTCAGAGTTTTAGAAAATTCCACCCCTAAGGGGGTTAAGAAAGCTTTGTATGGGCAACACTTTTTTTGAGCTAGAGACTTAAAAGTTTACGAAAAAAGTTCTTTCAGCGATTAGAAAAATTCAACCTCTAAGGGGGTTTAAAAGGGGGTTCAAATTTTAAATGGCGAGCAATAAAATTTTAAAGTGTGAGTAAGAGATTTTTAACTTCGGTCTTATTCTGTACGTTAAAAGACTACAAAACTGATTTCAGAGTTTTTCCAAATTCATCCCCTAAGAGTGTTAAAATTGGTTCAAAGTTTGAGTATTTCAAGGCATTTTTAAAGTATGAGATTTGTAACTTTGGTTTTAGACTGTTTGTTCACAAACTAGAAAATGAACATCAACTTTTTTTTTAATTATCCCCTAAAAGAGGGTTCAAATTTTGTATTGAGAGAAATCATTTTCTAAGACGATAAAAAGTTCTACGCGGACGAAGTCGCGGGCAACAGCTAGTCGGACATATTTGTCGTAAACAGAATTAAAATAGCGCTGTTCAAATTTTTAAAAGCTTGAAGATCTTTCTCATACTTTGCTTGAGCTTGAGCATCAGCCTTTTCCGTGAGCGCCAAGGATGGTTTGATCTTCTTACCTTCAAGGATATCCATACCTCCCGGCATTGCCTTCAGGACAATTAGTATTTTAAATCTCCATGTTTTGTAGTTTTTGGATTCTAAGTTCCCAATTTGAACTTTGCTCGCGTTTAATATAGCTTGTTCCATATTCTCTGCTACCACTTTAAAGAGCTTAATATAAAAGCGTATGTTCTGTTCTGTTCATAACATTTATTCCGATCGTAAAATATGAAATAAATATGTCAACCATCATAAACAACAGTTGCTAGGAAACATCAAAGTATTAAAGAAGTAAGTTAACAGAATGATGAATGCAGAAGATGGAGACAAGTGGTATCAAGCTATGCAAGATGAATATCAGTCGCTGCTTGAGAACAAAACTTGGGTTCTCGTTAATAGACCAGATAAAAAGATCATACCTTGCAAATGGGTATATAAGTTGAAGAAAAATGCGCATGGTGACGTAATCAAATCTAAGGCGCGACTTGTCGCAAAAGGATTTAATCAAGTGTATGGCATTGATTACTCGGAAATTTTCTCCCCAGTCGTCCGGAACTCTTCTCTGCGCATGCTGTTTGCGTTGGCTGCAGAATCAGGAATGAAAATGCACCATTTAGATGTGGACACAGCATTTTTAAATGGCGATTTGGAGGAAGAAGTATACATGAGTCAGCCAGAAGGATTTGCTAAACCTAGTCAAGAAGACAAAGTATGCTTACTAAAGCGTTCGCTTTATGGCCTCAAGCAAGCTTTAAGGGGATGGTATAAAAAGTTAACGGAAATTTTGCACTGCATAGGTTTTAACCAAGCTCCTTCCGAAGCGTGTATATATACTAAGAAGGTTAGTAACGAGTTAGTAATACTCGCCTTCCATGTCGATGACATTATCATATTTTATAAGGAAAATAAAACTTACAGAATTATTTTAGCCTGAAAGTTATCGGCCCGTTAAACTATTATTTAGGTTTAAATATTAATTGTAAACATAAAAATGTCGCAAGAAACTTATATTCGTGATTTGCTCGAAAAGTTTCAAATGTCCGACTGTAAGGCTGTGCCTACACCACTGGAAACTAAAAAGTTGTTGCCGTGTGAAACAGGTAATGATGATTCCTCATTATACCCATATCAGAAGTTAATCGGCTGCCTGATGTTTCTCGCCGTTAATACGCGACCTGATATCGCTTTTGCTGTATATCATATTTGAGCCAGTTTAACACTAAATATGATAAAAGTCATTGGGTTGCAGCGAAGCGCGTATTACAGTATTTAAAAGGAACTAATCGATTTGGGCATTACTTACAGGAAAGGCGGATGACTTTTAGTTGGTTATGCGGACGCAGATTGGGCCAACTGTCCTATTGATCGTCGCTCATACACGTAAAATCCAGTGTATGAGTGACGATCAATAGGACTTCTCCCTGGCCGGTGGAGCAATTTCGTGGGAAAGTAAGAAGCAAACTACCACTGCCTTATCTTATAGTGAGAGTGAATTCATGAGCTTAGCGTGTGCGGCTAAGGATGCTGTGTTTCTGAAGCGGTTGATGTTCGAATTAACTGGTGAGTCAACTGTTGTCACTATTTACAATGATTCGCAGTCTGCCCAAAAATTGGCATTGAATCCGGTCCACCACAATAGAACCAAGCATATATGTAGACACACGATTTCATTTTATACGCGATTTATTAACTAACAATGTGGTGTCTATACTTCTACTTTGGAGATGTGGGCTGATGTGCTAACTAAGGCTTTAGCTCGCATTAAGCATCAGAATTGTGTAAAAGGAATAGGTTTACATTTTATAATCTTATTTTGATTACGGGGGAGTATGTTGTATTACTGGCTTATCAAAATTTTGAATTTATATTTCTTTTACCACATATTGTATTCTACATAATGTCTTAATGTCACTTCATTAAACAAAGTCAAATAAATCAAAATCTGATAAAAATAAAGCCCCTTCTAGACGGTTGCCAACACGCCCCTCCAACCGGGCGACCTTGGTCCGCACCGACCGTGTAGTGTAGACAGTAGTTTGGAGCTAAATTTCATACTACAGCGGTCGGTGCCAACCAAGGTCGCTCGGTTGGAGGCGCGTGTTGGCAACCGTCTAGCAGGGGCTTTATAGCCTGTTATGGGAAGGGCACTCATTTCCGACGCTTTATCAAAAAATCACTCGAGAAATTTAATTTCCGGAGAAAATTCAATTTAACTGCAGTTGTCAAGTCTCCGGATATAAACTGAAATGAAATCTACACTTTCCGTTTTTGCGCTCTGGGGTGATTTATCATCATACCGAGACAAAAAAACAACAACTTTTGTGCACCTATTTTAATATATACCTACCCAAGTAACACGCGAGGCTGCTTATCGGCTGAGTAACGGATTCCCATCACTTAGATCCGATTTCAGATATTCTTTCACCTTCAAATGTAAGTTACATTTGAAGGTGAAAGAATATCTGGAAACATTATGTAACCCCTCGACCCCCCGGGTTCTTTGTAAAACGCGGGCGGAGCCGCGCGCGCACCTAGTTATGTATAAATATCCCGTTGCAAACATAAAGAAGCTGCGAACAAGACAAATACGAGATAAAATACTTTGTAGCTAATTGAATTTCCGCACGCTAGGGGTTGAACGCACGTAGGGTTGTCGAAAGCGTCGGAAAGGGCGGCCCTGAGGTAACGGGATGGGGCAGATGCAGTGTCGCGAATTGACCGGCGTACGCGCAGCTAGTGCTTCGACCTCAAACATATGTCGACACTTTTGCACCCTATTCCATGGTCACAAGGCTCTGAATGTATATAGCAGACGATGACTGCACACTGAGCGATTGGTATTTTTATTGTATGTAAAATATATCTAGGCATACGGCAGTATCTCAAGCCAAGTTTGGAGGACGCACCGCTGAGTGTTAAATTTTATCTATACACATCTGTAGGTACCTACTTATTTATTATACTTTCGACTCTATCTAGTTCCAAATCTATTAGACCTAGATTATAATCAATGTTTCGATTTGGGTCCCTATTAGGTATATATGCCTCCCAGTTGCCTAATATACAAAGTTAAAAAATAAACTCTTGCAAACTTACTCGAGGCAAATCCTTTTGCTGTGAAATATAACGAATATAGGTATCCATTTAAAATATACTGCGAGCACATTTTAATATAATAAATTAAAACACAAATAATGCCTACCCCGGATACACATTAAAAAAAAGGTTTATATAAATTCTCAATCAATGGAAATAAATTATTTGTGGTAATTGGTAAACCTACCATTATTTACCAATCAAACTTAATTTAATTTTTTTTTTATTTAAATTCAAATAAAACAATACTAGTAACCTTAACCTCGCGACCAGCATCTGCAGTTTTCTTATTTTTACGTCGTAGAAGCATTTAGGTGGACGTCAAATACATCCAGTCAGTACATCCATCACTTTGGCTCTAAGCCGCTGAATTGTGTCGGCTTTCGTCCTTCTATATACTAAGTAATTGACTTAAACAATAACATAACTGTACGTCGCGAATAAGGCACCTTGTTTGTTATCCCGCCTTTTTACATCCTGTCAAATGTCATGGCCGAGGCTTCTTTCTCTGCGGTTCGACAGGTTCTAGGGTTTATATATCTTAACGGCCGCCCGTTACACCGTCGAACAGGTAGATTCAGAGTTTTGTATTAGGAAAAAACAAAAGTAACAGGTAGTACAACTGAAACTGAAACAAACGGATAAAGATATCATTCGAGATCTACACCCCCTCGGAGGAAATACGAAGGAGTCCATAACAGGCCTCAAAGTATAGGTATGGATCATATGACGGTTCTACATATTAGCCACATGGTACCATATGGTAGATAATTATGCTCTGCATCATCCTAAGCAATTTTGCTGGAGACTACATAAGCACATGTGAATGTTACATAGTTAAAAAATAAATTTTTGTACTCGACGATTAAAATATGTGTATTAAGATTTCATAGAGAATACTGCAACGTCACTCTTTTCATAGTTGTAGTCCATGTTACTGTCGAAACAATCGAAATAACTACTTTTCGATACGCTCCAGACAGCTAAAATAAATTCGACCAATCACGTGGCTGCTTTACTGAACTGTAATGAATTGGACCAATAGAATCGCTTTGATGTCGTACGCTCGTTGATGTATTTTAAGATATCAACAAGCGTACGAGCGATGAGCTGCACTTCGTTTCAACAGTATCGAGTTTGTTTAATTAGTTCAGTTGACTCGTAGAAAATTAATTTTAATGAACTCGTACAAAAAGTATTGTTCACAATAGTGTTATAATCAAGCTTTTTAATCTCGTACCTTACTTAGGCCACTCAGCAAGCTTCGTGGCCTAAACACGGTACTCGACTAAAAAGCTCTCTATTATAACACGATTGTGAAAAATACTATTGTTCAATAACTCCCGGAAATGTAGGAACATAAATAATACATTAAAAACTGTTTAACGTGCATGTACGATGGTTGTATTGTACCTATATATACAAAACATAACATAGGAGTGAAATAACATAGCACAACTGATAACCTCGTGAAAAGTTTAGTTATCTATGCTCCAAGTCTTAATAAAGTGTAGTATGTTTTTTTCTTCTGATATAAGTTTATAGATTTGTGATAGTTTTGAGATCATGATTAACGTTTACTTAACCGAGACAATAAAATATAAAAACATAACGATTATGGCTACGTGTGAATATAGTAATCAAATCGTTACTAACCAACCCTGACAAGCATTAGTTACACTTCATTAATTTTATAACTATCAATTCCAATATAGGTTGTAAGAAAACTGAGCAATAGGATTGTGGGCATGTTTTGAAATAACTAGGTAGGTCATCGAGCGAATATGAAAAGAATTATGTAAGAAATTTAGAGCTGTACCAAGTGTTTTAAAATTAGGTCATGCTTTTATTTCCATTTGGTCATTTGTTCGGTTCGCTACTGTGTTCGATACGGAGTATACGGACCGTCATGTCGTAATGTTTATTACGAATTCGCAAAGGTGTGTAGGTAAGTTTGTTACTCGCAAAGTGGCATTTTTACTTATCGTCATTCCATCGTGTGCATTAATAGCGGTAGAGGACAGTTTTATAACTTTATCTGAAATAAAACAGAACGTAAAAAATATATTTGACGAGGTGCGCTGTGATTCGAACTTAAAAAAGCCTTAAAATTGAAAGAAGACGTGATTATGCATCGCATAAGAACCAAGTTAATACCTAGATATTTCACTTAAAAATTATATATTCACAATCATAAACACGATCGTTATAATTTTATGTCACTTGGTTTATACTATTGATTGACTAAAGAACACGAAACCACGTTAACCATGTGAAATTCGGATATCTTATTCGAAACTTAAAAACCATCGACAGGGGCGTGGGAAAAAGGCCTCCTGTTCAACTTCTTTTTTCAAATCTTCATTGTAGATTACACCTGCTGGCCGTTCGCAGCTTTCGATAAAAAATCAGTGCGTTCCTTTTTGAATGAGCCTATCGTTCGCCTCGACGTGGGCATTTTATTTTTAAAGTAGTCGTGAGATACCGAGTAGGTTTACTACGATTATTAAGTGGTAGAATCACGATGAAACATTAATTTTTCGGCATCACGAGCGAAGGGTTATTGATCATTATACAAATCATAACAGGGGTCCGTTTTTTTACGAATGACCGCAGCACAATTATATTTGAATAAAATTGGTGCTTTAATTTGGTACATTAATACTCAATACTCAATCATTTATTGCACATAATGGTTATACAGGTGGTCTTAAAATAAAGTATGGTATCACATCATGTACTCGGTTGGGCGCAGCAAATAAGAAGGTGGACACTTACATAAGCATACAAAAAATAGTATTAATTAATTATCTATCTTAGTTTTACTTAATTCTATTAAATTAACATACTTATCGTCTAAATATTCCTTTAAAGAGTAGTAGGTTTTCGAAAGTAACATCTGTTTTAATTTGCGTATGAAAACTGTCTCTTTATTTTCATCTTTCAATTCTTTCGGAAATGAATTATATATTTTTATCGACATTACAAAGGGTCCTGACGAATGTAGGTTTAGTCGTGAGGGTGGTAGCAATAATTTGCCTTTATATCGCATCTTCCAGTTTCGTATAAAATTCCGGGTATTTACGGACAAATTTACAAATTTCGAGAATGTAGATACATGGGAGTGTAAGTATGTTGTATTGTTTAAAATAAGGTTTACAACTGTCAGTCTGTTTAATATTAGCTAGGATTCGGATGAGTTTTTTTTGTAAAATAAACAGGCTTGGTGCGTCTGTGCTATTGGCCCAGAGAATAGCTCCGTAGCTCAGCCAGTTGTATGCGTATACGAGTAATATGTCTGGGGTGCAGTTTTTAGGTCAGTCGTTTTTTTTAATCTCTCTGAGAGCGTATACAAATTTAGAAATTTTGTTTCGTATATTTTTAACGTGTGGTTTCCAGAAAATGTGTTTATCTATTACTATCCCAAGCAGTGTACAATTGTCAACAACTTCTATTTCGGTATTGTTATAAGTATATGATATATTTAGCGGTTTCTTTTGCTGTGGGTGAAATGACATAAGTTTTGTTTTCGAGAAGTTAATTTGGAGATTATGTTCGCTTAACCAGTCTGACACTTTTTGTAGTAGGTATGCTAGTTATTTTTTCGTTAAGGTTGTAAGTGTTTTTGCATGGCGTGAGGATGGATATGTCGTCAGCAAACAATACGCATGGTTCCATCATAACTTTTGGGAGATCGTTAATATATATTAAGAATAAGAGATGAATGTCTAATGAAGCTGCATATAAGGATTAAAAAAATAAATTAATATGTTAAAAGTGGTGTAACGATCTACCGCAAGCATAAATGATTAGATTATCCGTATTAAAGAGCAAAAACGTGAACCTCCGAAGCTGAAGTAAGAATCACACAGCACGTAGGTAATTCAGTTAAATTAACCGTAGCGGAGTCACGTCGCTGATGCGATGAAACCCAAGTCAGCCGATATAAACACAACCTGCTACTTACTCATTGCTTAGGGTAAGTTGAAAAACCTATTTTGGTTGAGTGGCAACAGTTTAAACATCAATGAAATATTGTAACGCAGAGCAAAAAGAGTGCAAGTCGTGCTTTATTTGCTTCTCAAATTGCTTCTTCGAACTTATTTTTATAGTTCTAGTCTATTCACCATTCATGATCTGTAATAGTAGTTCACTAGTTCATTTAAACATCAGCTAGCTAGTTTTCATGTATTAGTATCCCTAATTGGCCGGGTAATATCACAAGAACTTATTAAAAACTTTGGAGTCGGCCTGAAATCAATATTTTTCTGGTTCGCATATAGATATTAAAATAGTTTAAGACCAATCCTCTGTTTTGCTTTTAAAATATGGGTTCTATAGAATATGACAGATATATATTGCCAATGTCAACCAATGGTTAGTTTTCAAGAGAAAACTGGAACAATCCAGTATATAGTAGGTATATGTTACAAATATGTATTCATGAAAATATCAACGTCACTTTATTTTCAATGAATTTTATGGTGTTATATTAATATTTTATGAGTATCGATGTACCCGGTCGGTTGCCAATACGAATTAGGTGTCGAATATTTACGACAGTTCGTATCTCCATATACGGCGGCGACGCGTGCGCAGTGCACACCGGCCGCCATTATGGAGACGATAACATTCCATTTTTAAAATTGGAATTTAATGTAAACGACTCCCTGCGTCTACGCGGTCATATTCTTTAACATTACGTCATCTGTTTTTAAGAGTTATTTTGCGTTTATTATCATGGTATAAGGAAAGGATAATTTAATGATATACTTTCTAGAAATGTATACTTACCTCAGATTAAATCGATGTAAATAGCGTTAACAGTTTTAAGATATTGTGTATTGGTTACGTAATTGTAGTCATTATAAACTTTATAAATACATGTTGTAATATTATGTCTTATTACCGTATGTGACTTGATATCGGGAAAAGAAAATGTTGAGGCATCCGGCTGCAGGTGGTTTGAGCGCAAGAGTAAATTTGATAATTTCATTAGATATGTTTAATTGTTTAGATAATGAGCAAAAGTATAAAATAAATATGTTTTAGTATCAGGAGTCAGAGAACAAGAAGTCAATATAATGGAAGGATAGATTACGTTAAGTAATACACACAGTATGCGTAATACTAGTACATTGCGCGCGAAATAGGCTAATCCGTCTCTTTCTAATTAGAACACTAAGAAAGAGGCGGGTAGTTTAATTACCTCTTGTGCTAGTCGTGCTGGACGAGTAAAGCCTGTATCAAACATACTTACTGACCGCCACCGCCACCGTAGGCCGCACCAGTCTGTGAGAGGCATAAGGTTGTTAAAATCATTAATATCATCATATATCTATATCATTTCGGTACCTTATACTGGGTTAGTTGGTTGGTGTAGTAAATATACCCCTTTCAAATCTGCCTTTCTTGTCTAAATCTCACAAACATGTTCTTAATTCAAAATCCCAAGGTCAAAGTGTACCGGAAACTGCACAATGCGCGGGCGCAGGATCCGCCGGATACGGAACCGCCTGCGCGACGGGAAGCGCAAAAACGCACAGGTTGCGCTCTTGTTCGAGACTCGGAGCCGTGGGTAGCTGAGAGCATTCTGATGGTTTATTATTATTCAATTTGCTTGAACAAAAACATACTCTTTGAAGGTAAACTACGTCTTAATTCCCAATTGGTTAACATATCACTGCTAAGCAGTGGCGTGGCGATAACTATGCCCGTAGGCAAATAGGAGCTGGGTTTACTATTTGTTAAAGAGCTGAAAGATTAAATTCCCATGTGACATAAAATAGGCAAACTGGTAGGAATCGAGATCTATGGACGCTACGCCACTGACGCTGAGACATCTGAATCTGAACAAATCATTCTTCGTTAGTGCCATTTCAGTAACTAACAGAATGACGGTTGCGCCCATGAATCGGCGATAGCGTGGTAGCAAAGCAGCTGAAAAACATTGCCGTAGATGATTTTTTTTAAAGAACTGATCTCTATCTTAAACACCGGCGGTGGAATGAGCTCCTGTCAAGATTTTTCCGAGGACACGATTCAGGATGGGGTTCTTCATGTACGGTATGGACACGTTTCTAAATGTGTCACATATTAAATTGCATGCGTCTACAAGCTACGGCGACCGCTTAGCATCAGATGAAGAAATCGTAAAATGGATATGGGTAGGTACTCTTTTAAATGTAGGTATTGCTTTAACGCTTAAAACAGATCACTAATGTTTATTTTTTACCCGATCATCGGCCTATACCTGTTCCATCACGGCAGTGTTTATCTGCGTCAACAATAAGGCGCTGGCAGATGGCAAATGACTACAAAGCACTTGTGCCGAACGATTAATTTTTTCCAATACCATATGCACTGCGATTCAGAAATTAAATCTACCTTCTAAGCGTCATATTTGCATCCTAGTGACATATGTCTGGAAATCAAAAAAACTTGAGATTTTAGAAAAAATCAGAGAAAAAAGGTTCAAGGAGCGACAGATGTACGAAAAGAAACATAGCACGTGCCATCTGCCAAATCTTATCGCACACACTGACAGCGCATAGAAAAAGGTCTAAGAAACGCACACAGGGGCAGGCATCAAGCACGCGCGATGCGGCAGATGTTGCCATCTTTGATTGGTTCTGGTGTTTGCCTTTGAGACTTCCGTACAGTCAACACAATTATGATCTGAAAGCCGAACGTTCTGACTAAAACCTCCCTTATGCCCTGGACAATACAGATGTCGGTTTTTTTTACACCTTTGAAACATGGCGCTGACTGTACGTTCTACAAGAATATGAGTTACTGGCTGGACACTCGACACAAATGATTTATTCTTCAGTAGCCATTTGTTCACTCGATAAACGTCAATGCATTTAATCGATCTCGTCTAGAAACTAGAAAGCACCAGGTGTAACATCTTTAATGATTTCTACTTTCTCATTATTAATCATCCGAATTGTGTTTTTTTTTTCGTATGCGTTATAACTTATTATTGCTTAATGCGTTTATCGTGTTTTAACCTTTTATAAATATGTACCTACTAGTTAATGTACAGTCGCCATCACATACATCTGTCAACTACAGGTTGTTCAAAAATATCTGAACATGCCTAAGGCATAAGTTACTGTATACAATTGTATGTAACATGTGTTTACCCTAAACCTATTTATAAATTAGTACCTAATTAATTAATTATTAACTCTGTACTATGATGTTTAAAATAATCACACAGACAAACTGTTCCGACAGTTTTGTGAGACCCAGTTAATTTACCCATGTTTATATACTCTGTTTATTAAATAAATTAAATAAATAAATAATGCCTGCAACCTAATGCCTTGAAAATAGAGTTGTGTTCAGATGTTTGTGAGTTGCTTGTTTGCTCCGATGTATGTGATGGCGACTGTACGTTGCTTGCGCAAGTTTCTTGAATAGGTATTAAGATGCGAAGACTTGGGTACCTACGTACAAAATTGATATCGATGTTCCGATAGTTAAACGTTTAATAAAAAGGATTATAACAAAATATATCAATAATACCTATTCGGTTTCTACTCTTGCACATAATTAGGCCTTAGGCTTAGGAAACATTGAATTTGCTCTAAAAAGAATTACTTACTTAGCTTCTCAGGGAAACTATAGTAGGAAGTACTAGTAATATGCATAATAACGCGGAGGTATGTACACTGTACATAAAAAGGTTTTATAGCTGAGGACGGTGTAAATCTTTATTTGTATGGAACTATACAACTTACTTATTACTTGGTAATTGCAAAAAAAGAATTTGTCCAACATCTAGAAAGCAACTTGTCGAGTATTTTGAGAGGTATTTAGGTATTGTAATATATTTGATTTAAATACTTACATATATTACATATATCTTAAAAGATAACATGCTTAAAATCCTTAAAAAAAAAACATGACTCAAATAGGCCAAGAAAACCATTTTTTATTAAAACACCGCCGTTTTTTTACGAGTCACTACTATTAATCTTTTTTTAACATAAAAAACGATTAAAACCCAGAATAGGTTCATCCGAAATCTTAAGACAGCTTTGCTACCTGAACGGCAGCTGTTTTAAATCGATATGTATGTGGTCTTCCTCTAGCACACGCATAATCATATCTGCGTCTTTCTCGTGATAAGGTTGTATGGAGTATTGTCTGCGATTGTTCGAAGCGTTTGCGCACTTATCTAAATACAGCTTTGTACGGTGTACTGAGCCTTTGTAAGATGTTGAAGTCGCTTAACTACTTGAAATTGAATGGCTAGCACTTTAATGCCATTACATAGAGTCCAAAAGTGCTGAACATTCAATTTCCTCGACCGTACATACTTGTAATAATACAAGTATGTATTTAGGTGACTGCGTTCTTACATACCGACATCCATGCGCATAAAAGGGTAAAGATCTTACGTAATAATATATAGATCTATAATACGGTAGGTCATTGCACGTAGAACCGATGGCCGTTGGGGCGGAAAGGTTCTCGAGTGGCGACCACGGCCGCCGAACAGTACCGGCAGGCGCAGCGTGGGTTGACCCCACTAGGTGGACTGATGACCTGGTAAAGGTCGCGCTAGTCCGCTGGATGCGGGTGGCGCAGAACCGGTCATTATGGCATTAGGAGGAGGACTTCTCTCAGCTGATGTGATGATGATGATGATATTACGGTAGTGGCGTAGTGGGAAACAAGCGTACGTCCTACCTCGTGGTAAGCGGAAACTGTAACCTATGAGTGCTGGGAACCCCAGAGGACCGTTGCGAATCCTATCTTGTTATGGGTTGTGTTGACAGCAAGAGACTGGTCCCTCATTCTTAGCGCAGCTCCTCAAGAGCTCTCGAGATCTTACTTCACCACCAGAAACACAACACCATATATATGATAATATGACATACCTATACGCTATATACTTACGTACTGCACGAGACGGCGCGCGAGCTGTGTCGCGGTGAGATACAATACAATACAAATATTCTTTATTGCTCACTAGAAATAGTACATAATAGAATAACGGATGTAAATTAAACATGCATGGTAGACAACAGGCGGTCTCATCGCTAAAAAGCGATCTCTTCCAGACACCCTTTAGGGTGATGGAGACGATGCAAAATAATCATATGATTTGAGTAGATGAAACAAAAAACCATAAGAAAGACTATACATTTACATAAATACATATACATATTATAAATGTTTATAAAATAAATAAATTTGAACTGTTTTTTTTCAGATCTGATTGTGATTAAATTACATGGGTTACGTTTAGTACAATCTTTAATATTTAAGATTATTTACTAAACTACAAACCTCCATACATATACAATAGCTAAAATATCAAAGAAACAGTATCATTTACAGTCGAAAACAAACAACACTTACTTAGGTACGTAACCTAATACATAAGTTTTGCATGTCGTATACATGCAAAACTTATGTATTAGGTTGTTGTAAGCTTGTTAAGTTGTTCCTCAGAGAGATGAATATTAAGACATCAGCATAATTTAAAATAGGGAGGAGTAGCGATTGAGCAAGTGCAACTTTGGTAGCAATGGGAAGGAAATTACAAACCTTCTCAAAGAACCTACAGCAGCAAACATCTTCCTGCTGACCTCATTAATCTGCGGCACACACGAATGAGTGCGGTCCAAAATAACGCCAAGGTTCTTAACTTGCAGATAGGGATCAATACGCCATTGGTATACGATATTGGTATAGTCAACTCTAGAAATCATCTTCTCACTACCAATGATAATAGCTTGGGTCTTTGCTGGGTTAATATTGAGACCATAATTACTACTCCAGTCTGAAATGCGTACCTGCTCAGAATTCGTTTCTGAGATGACTAATGGCAGATCGCTGACTTGACCCTGGGAATAAATTTGAAGGTCATCGGCATAAAGGTGATATGATGATGATAGATTACGATTAATGGACTTTATAAAAATACAAAATAAAAGAGGAGCTAACACGCCGCCCTGCGGAACGCCAGCTAACGTGCTACACCATGAGGAACGGGAAGTATCCACCTTTAAACGCTGCCGACGACCGGGTAAATAGCTATGAAACCAATCAATGACCGCAGGAGATATGTTATAAGAACGCAATATCCCCAACATAAGATCAAAATCAACAGTGTTGAACGCGTTACGAAAGTCAAGCAACGTAAACACTGTCAACTTCTGATAGTTCTGATCATTCATACATGAACGTATGTCATCCGTAATTTTAACGAGAGCAGAAGCCGTACTATGACCAGAACGGAAGCCAGACTGAAAAGCATTAAGGAGATTATTTCTATTTAGGAAAGATGTGAGTTGCTGAAAAACAAGGCGTTCAAGGACTTTAGAAAGGAAAGGAAGAATGGAAATAGGTCGATACTCTGAGAAAGTGGAAGGATTGGACTTCTTTGGTAGAGGAATAATATCAGCATCCTTCCATGCCGAAGGAAATATACTTGACGTAATAGAAGCATTGAGGATTGAGATAGACTATCCGTCTCTTTCTAAGCGTATTGAACTGACAATTTTAGCTACGGTGGCCGTTTCATTAGACAGCACCCGCCTGAATCTAATTAAATTAAAATGAATGCAGCTAAATCATGAGAACACATTTTTTTACTTTTGACTTGCGGGTGCCTATTTTTTGCTAACCTATTCATGTGTCACATTTCTATTCACAATTATTTATACAGAAAAGGTGAATTCAAGAATAAGAATGTATCATATCCTTGATTTGGCCTTTCTTAGTATACTACACGTGCAAATCCCCGCATTTACTCGTACCTAATATCTTCAACGTTAAAAACCAAGAGCAATCAAAAGAATACTTTGATTACATGGAATAAGATTCGCTGTCCCAAATCACAACATCGATCAGCTGATTCCCATGGCAAAGCGCACGTGTTCGGGTCAATTTTGCAAGTCTTTTCTTAAATTTGTCTCGAAAGAAACTTTTTTCTCTTTATTTGCGCAAGAGTCGTGGGAACGAGTTCGTCAACCCACGTGCTTTACCTGACTAGAAAAAAAACTATAAATGTATTGCGATGTCTATGCTACAGAAAAAAAGAATTTAAAAGGTTTCAACAAACATAATCTTGCGGATAGTTTTGGCGTTCGTGTTGAAAGCGCGATATGCGAGAATTGTATGAAGCGATGTTAGTACTAGTTTTAAACACATGTCAAAGCTAACTTTGTGGTTATGAAATATCGCAATTTACGGATACTGACAAGGTCTGAAAGGTATGATTGACAGCCTCGGGCACTCTTTATCTATCGTCACAATACTCACAATATGCTTTTATTAGTGAACCAAAATATACTTAATCGCTATTTTTTTTCTATTACTTACAGTTGAAAGTGAAAATTGTTTCCGAAAACAAGAGACAATAAGTCCACGTGAAGGCCTTTTATTTTTATATCTGTGCAATAAAGTTTAAATACCTACTTAAAAAAATAATTAAAAGTGTTTGTATACATTACAATTCCATACTGATGCGGTATGAACATCTAAGTGACAAATGCCAATATTAATAAAATTTAAGTTTAATAAAATTGATAAACGTAGGTATATTCTCTTTGACATTCATTTGAAATAAATGCAAAAATCTGTTTAGAAAACTGAATCAAAACTTGCATAATTGAAAGTTATAAAAAAGTCATAAAACACTCATAATTAAATTGTTAAGAAGATGCCGCATTGTGGGAATTTTACGTAACTCTTATTACTATCGAGATTTCTTTCAAAGTGTTAGTAATAATAGTGTGCAGACCATAGGGGTGATTTCGTAAGTTTTCGAACGCACGTTAGGACAACTCAACTGGCATTTTCCCATACAAAACATGACACCCACGACTACCTGACTTACGTACAGTCAGCGACATATGGCATATAGCAGCCAAAGTAGCCAAATATATCGTAATGTATCGTAACACATCCTTACTCCTATAGTAATAAAGACGTGTTGCGATATATTTGGCTTCCTTGGCTGCTAATAACTATCTGATGCTGACTGTACAATGCGTTACGTAATCGACCAGCAGATGATAGGAAAAAAAACCGGCCAAGTGCGAGTCGGACTCGCGCACGAAGGGTTCCGTACCATTATCTATAAAATCACGTTTGTTGTATGGGAGCCCCCTGTAGCCTAGTTGGTAGTGACTAGTTGGTAGTGCCTACGAAGCCGGAGGTCCCGGGTTCGAATCCCGGTAAGGGCATTTATTTGTGTATGAGCACGAATATTTGTTCCCCAGTCATGGATGTTTCTATGTATTTAAGTATTTATTTATCTATATAAGTATGTTTATCGTCGTTTAGTACCCATAGTACAAGCTTTGCTTGGTTTGGGACTAGGTCGATTTGTGTAAGACTGCAAAAGAAAAAAAAAAGAAAAAAATATATTCTGTTTTTAGTAGGTATTTGTTGTTATAGCGGCAACAGAAATACATCATCTGTGAAAATTTCAACTGTCTAACTATCATGGTTGATGAGATACAGCCTGGTGACAGACGGACAGACAGACATACAGATGGATAGCGGAGTCTTAGTAATAGAGTCACGTTTTACTCTTTAAGTATCCGTACTTAAAGAGTAAAACGAAATCATATCAGCCGAAAGACGTCTTTCGGCTGATATGATGATGATGATGATGTAGTACACAATTAGTGTGAGTCGTCAAACAAAAATTAACTCAGTGTCAGTTTTGTGACGACAATTAATTATACACTCTGCATAAAAAATCTGGGGGCACGGTAGTGCCCCCGCCAAGACGAGCCAAGCGAAGTGCAAGGGCAGGCACTACCTACCTTTTCTCGAAGCGCTTCGTCGTTTTTTTGAACCCTCATAACTTGTGTTTGGATTATACCAGATAAACAAAATTCTCGGGATCTGATGTCAATAGTGAACTTATTATAGTAGTTTATGTGACTGTACATAATGAAGGGCATTAAATACGAGTGTGGGTTTATGAAACGAGCCGAAGGCGAGTTTCATAATAACATCACAAGAGTATCTTAATGCATAATTATGTATAGTTACATACACTACTTTATCTATCCACATATCATAAGCCTCCATGATGCATTCAGGAGCCGCATGTTATGACCGGCATCGGCATCGCGGCGTTGTTTTCTGGCAGCTGTCATAGTTTCTTTTTTAATTCAGAGACAAACTAGAGTCGGATCCAACTGTCATATCGTTCGATATCTTACTTACTTACGTGTGACATTTGTCAAATTTGTATGCAAATTGACAATTCATTTGGAAATAAACGTCATCTCGACTGATATTAGAATAGAGGTTAAATCAAATTTCTTTGTTTCTCAAAAACATTGATGAAGATGTTATTATTTAGCAATAATAACATTTACACAGATAAGAAATTTGTTCTAACAAAACAGTCTATTTTTATGGTGGTCATAATGTGCGGTTCTTGAACGCATCATGGAGGGTTTATGATATTTGGATAGATAACACATATAAAGTTTCAATTGCATAGCTCTTATACTTTAGATTTTATTGATATCTAAAAAACGCCAATTTCGTCACTGACTCACTCACGTTGATCATCAAAACCCCTAGGGTACTTCCTGAAGTCCTAGAAAGCTGAAATTTGTTATGCAAGCTAGTATTAGCACACAATCAACAAAAAAAACAAAAATTGGATTTTTTACCCCCAACCCCTTAAACTAGGGGATGCAATTTTGTATGAGACTTCCGCAAATTTTGATGCTAGAGGTCTGAAAATTGAATTAGGGACTCCTTATTATAAATAATAAAATAAAATAAATAAAATACGTATTTCAGGATTTTTAGTAACTCACCCCCCCCCCCCCCCCCCCAAATGTGGGACCCTTTAAATGTGGGAATGGAAATTTGTATGGGTTTTCCGATACACTTCTTTAGAAATTACCTTACAAAAAGGAATGAGATCCCACCAAAAACATTACACGTAAAGTGACTGCCAAGACTTCCTAGCTCATATAGCTTTCAGCGTTAAAAAGATATCAGATCATTAGGAGCGCCAAGCTTCCTACTCCACACGGCGTAACCTACCACTATTACCAGCCATGCTCTAAAAATTATATATCTTGGCCAAAAAGTATAGACCCGTCGCTTATTAATGTCGCTTATAAATTCATTCAGCGCGGGAGTCTATGCGGCGACCGGGATGTGGCCAACAAAGCTATACTTTTAGCCAAGATGTAGAATTTTTAGAACGTATAGCTGGTTAGTGGTAGGTTACGCCTTGTGGAGTAGGAAGCTTGGCGCTCCTTATGATCTGATTTCTTTTTAACGCTGAACGCTATATGAGCTAGGGAGTCTTGGCAGTCACTTTACATGTAATGTTTTTGGTGCGATTACTTTTTTACAATAATTTAAATGTGAAACCAGTTCATTTCCACATAATTTGTATGCTTAATTTTCGTCACAAAACTGACACTGAGTTAATTTTTGTTTATCAATTCTCGCTAATTTGTTATACACATTTTTTTAATGCCCAGATAACCTAGTTTGCTTACATAAATGTGAACTGCTATATAACTCTGACCAAATTATATTTAAATCTATACTAAAAACATATACAAAGTATATTGTTAACCCACATTATGATACCTATACTCGGAACCGTACCTACGTACTACGTTTGCTTGCAATTCCGAAAGCGATCGAAAGTTCATAATAGCAGCCTATTTTTATCAAGAACTAAATATTTAAGTGGTCTTAATTAAAACAAGGATTATCTTCAGTGATACAATATATGTTTTAATGGTATGGCCGCGTGCCATATAGCTTGCAGTTAAAGTTTAGCTGAAATCTTGTTTCCTGGCGAGCCAGTTTATAAAAATCTTTAGGAGAGGAATTAAGGCGCCGTAGGTTCAGGGAAGTTAAGCGAACATAGTTTTTGAAACAATATAATGCGTCTGTTTATAATAATATAGTTTCAAAAAAATACGAATAGAAATATTGAGGCTTTTCTGCAGGGAGATCAGTGATTCAAAACATGATTAAGCAATTTCCGTTCGATAGAAAAAAACCACGAACATAGGTCTAAAATACACTTACAATATTCGTAACAAATTATGCACAAAAGCTAAACATATTAAAATTGGTTCTAAAATCGGTAATATCATGTTTGAGGGAACTTAGTGATTACTTTTTAGGGTTCCGTAGTCGACTAGGAACCCTTATAGTTTCGCTTTGTCTGTCCGTCCGTCCGCGGATAATCTCAGTAACCGTTAGCACTAGAAAGCTGTAATTTGGTCCAAATATGTATATCAATCACGCCGACAAAGTGGTAAAATAAAAAGGGAATTTTATTTATTTATTAGGGTACCTCCCCTATACGTAACGTGGGGAGTGTTTTTTTTTTCATTTCAACCCTAACGTGTGATATATTGTTGGATAGGTATTAAAAAATGAATAGGGGTTTGCAAAAATCATTTTTTGATAATGTTAACATTTTCGGAGATAATAAAAAAATGTGTCCCCCCCTCTAACTTTTGAACCATAAATTTTAAAAATATGAAAAAAAAAATTAAAGTAGAACTTTATAAAAACTTTCTAGGAACATTAGTTTGAACTTGATAGGTTGAATAGTTTTTGAAAAAAATTACAAAATAATTTCACACACTTACTGTGACGGACGAAAAACTACGGAACCGTGGCCCGACGACGAAAGCACAAAAATTAAAAAAACATGATAACAGCGCTTCCGAACACGCACTTCCATCTCGCTCACGCTTATGCTCAGCGAGAGGGAGAGAAGACCATCTGCATAACAGCAGCACGCAATATCCCAAACATACGGTCAAAACAGCAAAATAACTTTGCTTGCATAACGAAATGCTTTGTGATGCCCAGTAGTTATTGCTGCCCAATTGCCGTCGCCGAATTCGGACTGGCTAGTTCCTGCTACTTCATACAAAATGTATAGCTCTTACCACACAGACAGGCGGACTAAGGCAGTCATCACACTGCCGCCGCATCCCGTTGCGGCGTGCGGAGCGACAGTTCGCAACGTACATGCCAGTACCTCAGTTTGTATAGAAATTCCGCACGATACTTGACACTGCACCGCACCGCACCTCCGCCCGGCGAAATTAATGCGCGGCTCCGCACACCGCAGCGGCCTAATGGAGTTGCTGAGGTCGTCGGAATCAGCCCGAGATTCAGCCTGTATGTGGCGAGCCAAATGTCGCTCAATTGAACCGGTGTCCCCGATAATATTTATTGTTGATTTTTAAGTTGAGACTAGTATTTCAATAAACTATAAATCTTTCCCTTAA
Source organism: Epinotia brunnichana (assembly GCA_963854355.1). Classification (NCBI taxonomy): domain Eukaryota; kingdom Metazoa; phylum Arthropoda; class Insecta; order Lepidoptera; family Tortricidae; genus Epinotia; species Epinotia brunnichana. The sequence goes on along the minus strand of OY977936.1, from coordinate 17,341,415 downwards.
ACAATGTTATCGTTGCAATACATAAACGTCAACAACGTGATATAAACGGTTGGTGCGAGAGTGCCCAATATCACAGAATGAAATGCAATAATTATGGCGCTGGTTATTGAAAAAATTAAGTAGCTATTTCCATTACAATGAATTAATAGTGATTGAGAATTTTATTGACCAACGGTTTTCGTTATATATATGTATTTTTTGGTGTCGTACCCGGGAATATTGTCTGTCCGTCATTGCAGGCAACTGTGAACAACCGGAAATATTGCTTGGAGCGGGAATACCAGTGATCTGTTATTAAATGCAATTTATTTATTAATAATATGTGTAATGGTTTATCATCAAATTGTCGACACTCACTTCGTCGAATTTCACTTCAAAGTCAACGCTTCATGTATTTTCATTTCGTCGAAAATTCACTTAGTGGAATGGTCATTACAAGGAATTGTAAATCGTGTATTTTTACTCGTCGGATGATTCATTCAATAGTTGTATTATGTCATGGAAATCGTTTTGTGATTTATTGTTCCAAATATTTTTAATTAACATACAAATTATTACAAGGCTTATTACTTATTTAAATTTAAGATAAATAGTTGGCATTACACAGTTATCTATGGCATTATGTTGAGAACAGAACGCAATGCAATGGCTTTAGTACCACCCAGGGGACACGTGCAGGGTTGTGGTAGCTCCTGCGGACGCGAGTGACAGTGGTCCCCCCTGTGTCGAGTGAGTTGGCAACTCGACTTTCAGAGGTCCTTAAGCCGCCTAAAGGCCTCTAACTCGGCTTAACGACTACTGTCATAGACAGCAGCCGGGATCAACTGCTTAGCGTGCCTTCCAAAGTACAGAATTTTAACCTAACCTAACCGCCAGCGTGTCGACGTCACCCCGCTTCGCGGGGTGCCTATTTCCGCTCTGAGGGACACAAGTGAACCCTAACCTAACCTATTTATAATACAATTGTTACGGTTGTTTGTTTTTTTTACTGCGGGGGGCTCCGCCGTTTTTCTGGCTGTCCTAACCTAGTTAAACCGCTGTAATCAGTTAGATTTGATTATTTTGTAATGCTGTAATACAATTCCGAACAAATGAAATTCGTTGGTTTGTTATTCTGCCATTTAAAATTCATACAAAAAGAATAATTTTCCAAATAATATTCCCTGAACAGTTATTCTATAAAATAATAAAAATTGGAATAATCTGGTCATGAAATAAAATTACACCAAATAATAATTCGTGAACTAAATGTTACTTGAAACGTTTTCGATGAAATGAAATTCGATGAAAAGTTTGTCGACAAAACAAGGGACACCCATGTGTAATACGTATTTTTGAAAGTACTAGAACCAGCCTCAGCGCAAATATACGCTGTACGTTATACCTACACATTGGTGTTTCAAATTGAATACTGGTAACCGAAGTGATTTCGATCTTTCGTGAAACGTTACTGTGATAAACCGTTATACGGGAGAACAGAAATAATAACCGTTTAAACCATTCTAATTATGGTTCTTCGAAACCGGTTCCGATCCCTGGTTTCAATATTATTTTTATATTTTTGTATTATCCTCGACAATAGCTCCAGGTGACGCCGAATCTATGAGAAACGCATTACAGCCAAGAATAAGATCCGAACGGTATTTCGATTCGACTAGCAAAACCATAGAGAATAGATCACTATACAATGGGACAATGCAAGGACGAATTTCGTTCACTCCATTAAAATGCCATTACAAACACGCGTGCCTTTAAAATCTACATTCCAAGTGTACTCATTCCCTTATGTATGAACATTTAAGAATGATTATTCTTTGGCGCGGGATGTTTGAAAGAGCAAAAATATATTGATTTTGCGTTTTGTGGGAGATTTGAAATGGATATGGATGTATAATGAGTAACGGCTGTATTTGCATTATAATTGATGAGAATGCATTAAAATAACGGTGGCATTGGAGGAACACATAAACTAGCTCATAAGTACTTATAAAAAGGATTAAGTATACCTAATTTAAGCGTTCCCTATCTTTTCTCTGGACAACTTTTCGACTCTATTATTTGGGTGATATGATAAGGTGCAAAAGTGGCAGACCACTTTCTTGGCTGACTGTACAGTGTACACAAAAGTAGGGGTTGATAATAAAATAACTGATAATGTAGAATCGTGAATCTTATCGCTTTTCAATACATATTATATCTCATTATGTACTTTATTGAATCGCTTTTCACTCAAAACACAAAACCAGGGGTCCGAAATCACAACAATCGATTGTTGACCCAAGATCATATCGATTTCTTGTGATCTATTGAGTTGCAGGATGCGTCTCAAAAAATAATGGGGGAACACGCAAGGGTGATTTCCCGTGGTATTTAATAGTCTTGTCGCTTTGTACGTGAAGAATAGAAAAAAAAATACGTTTAACTATAATTTTACGAGTAGTTAAATTCAACGTTTGAGGCATAAGTAAAACATACATATACTTATTGCTTCTGACTGCGCCCTAATTTGATAACAAAGCAACTCTACGAGATTACAATACATACCTAATTCATATAAGGCTGACGTCGCTCAAATTTACTTGTGCTAGGTATCTACCGACGTTCGTACATATATGTAATAATGCCTAAATACAACGAAGCTTCCAAGATGAAATGCATCATAACAATCTCATTCGCTTAGCACACTGCCCAGAATTTCAAGAATTCCCCAAAGACATCTGCAAGCAGCCATCTTGGAGCACTAACATTCTATTTTTACATGCTCGAAACACAAGGAAAGCACCATATGCACGCGGCAGGTACCAAAACAGCCAGCATCATGTTGCAAATTATATACCTCGACTGAATTAAAAGCGACCTGTTTGCAGGTACATTTTCGAGAGAAAGGGGCCTATGTAAGTTGGTTGGACTGCCCTGAAAACCACAGCTTGCCACGACAGATGTATTACACCGGCACAAGGAAGCCGTACAAAAAGAAGCACGTGCTGGCTTGAAAAAAATCGCATGCGGGCACAAGTTGGCCGTCATATTGCACCTTTTGGAAAAAATGGAATTAGTCGCGCGTGATTTTCGGAATATTTTTGGCGTTCGGCAGCTGTTCAGATTTGCCTTCCGCGTTTGTGATTTGTCATGATTAGACATGTAGTACTGTAAAGTTGTTGCTCAATGAGATTTTAGTACGTGCCCCCAATAATGTTATGGCATGCACCTTGCTTAATATGCCAACAACAGTAGCAATATTACACCTACCCAGTAGGCTTATGACTTTATTTCATTATAATATCGTAATACATATACTGTTAACCGAACATTTCTATATTTAGAAATGGGTTCTTGGAAACGATTGACTTGAGGTTTATAATATGCAAAGGCGAAAATTTATCCAAGTCGGTTTCATTCCAGTGAAAATAGCGGCGTTATATCGGCGTTAATATACCTATACATTTTAAATAAGATACCTATGGCTGATGGTGACCTCGTGCATAGGAACACGTACTCCAACTTCAGAAAAGTATACGTCATAAGATCCCCAGCAGCGAAAGACTTCAGTGTTTACTCTAACTAGCTACCCGCGCGGCTCCGCCGCGTATACAAAGAATCTAGGCGGAGCGAAGATATAAAATATAGCACATACTTAATCCTGTAGGGCCATTCTACATATCCCTTATATTCCCCCCGAGATCCCTTATAGGGATGAGTTCGCCTTTGTACCTACTTTAATCTTACATAAGTATCATGTTTATGTTTTAACCTGTTTTGTGTACAATAAAGTGCTTACATACATACAAACATATAACCTACCTACTGAACAAAGGGTTTTAAGAATAGGATGGGTATAGTTTTTGAGATTACCCCCAACATACAAACTTACATTTTACAGACATTACACCTGTTTATTATTAGTATCGGCACATGCTATTTATAGGTACCGTGAATTGGGGTTACTTTAATTCCTGGGTTTACATTGATCATTTTTTTTACGATTGGAAGCATTGAACGTCTTTTTCAGTGTGTGATTACCAGTCGATCCCACGCCGATCGATGAAAAAAGAAATTAAATTACGTGCGTGCTCATTTTACGGACTTTTAATAGCTTGTATAACTTCTAAGGTAAAACTTTCAGTATAGTAAATACATTAATTTTATCTAGTTCACTAAATCAGGCATGTATCTGGCTATAACATCAAATACTGTTACAAATCACAACCTTGACGGCCATTTGCTTTATTAGATAATTGTAGCATGGGGTGTCGTTGATCACTTCTGAGGGTTTACTTTGATCACTGATACCCTCATCATCATCATCATATCAGCCAAAAGACGTGCATTGCTGGACATAGGCCTTCCCCAGAGAGTGCCACAATGAGCGGTCCTGCGCCACCCGCATCCAGCGGACTCCCACGACCTTTACCAGGTCATCAGCCCACCTTGTGGGGGGACTACCCATGCCGCGTGGTCGCCACTCGAGAACCTTTCCGCCCCAACGGCCATCGGTTCTACGTGCAATGTGCAATGTTATCCTTATGTGAATGATAGCCTTATTTAATATAAAATAAATACACTTTTTTTTCTTTGTCAAAGTAACCCCAAAGGCACATAAACCTTTATAAATCCTAAGCCTCTGAACGGATTTTTTTTTTATGTTTTAGTGTTTTTAGGGTATCGTACTCAAAGAGTAAAATGGGATATTACTAAGACTCCGCTGTCCGTCCGTCCGTCCGTCCGTCCGTCTGTCTGTCACCAGGCTGTATCTCACTGATACCGTGATAGTTCCAGCTGAAATTTTCACAGATGATGTATTTCTGTTGCCGCTATAACAACAAATACTAAAAACACAAAATAAAATAGTTTTTTTTATAGATAATGGTACGGAACCCTTCGTGTGCGAGTCCGACTTGCATTTGGCCGGTTTTTTTCCTTATTGCTGTCACTATCATAATCCGTTAAAAATAAGGGGGGTTTTAAAGTAACCCCGATGTGAGTATAAATAAAGTTGATCACAGACTTAATATTTTTTTTCTAAGAGATACATTAATAATCTTTTTTTTGTCGGTGTCATCGATAGAGGACCAAAAACCGATATTTGCATTTTTTTCCTTATTTTTTTGGATTAACGTTTAGGGAGGTACCTACAGACGTTTTAATTCTGAAATTGATCAAATTAACCCCATTTAACGGTACCGCTAAATAGTTTAATATCTACTAATTTATGTTTTCCAGTATTAAGTCATATCGTTTTGACAAATTACAATTTAGTCCCTGGGCGACCGAGCTCTGCTCGGGTGAAAATGAAGAAAATACGGAGAAAACTAATTTTCCCGGACATGAGACCTATCCAGATCGATATCTCGCCCCCGTAAACCCCTGTATTCCAAATTTAATCTTAATCGTTAGTGCCGTTTCCGAGAACGTGATTGCAAATATATATATGTACAAGTATTGCTCGTTTAATTACAAAATTTATATAACCAACATCCTACCTGTAATCAAAATATAATTATCTTGTATTTTTTTATCGAGTTTCGTTTTCTACATCTTTATACTGGAAATTAGGCGGAACCTATCGGCGCCTATACGGCATTGTACTAAGTAAGGTTAACAAAGCCGTCTATGAGGTCCACGACAATGAATGGATTTAATTAAACCTCATTCTTCTCCCAACATCTCGAATATGGGAAAATAAGTTTGTATATAAACTTTTCTGAAGTAAAAAAGAACATGGCAAGTAATACTGACGTCTCTGTCAATAAAAAAAAATCACATTTGACACAATACGTCTGTCAGCAGTTTATGTAAATAAACAATATTTACAAAAGGCCGTTATATTTCTATTTTTCTTACTTTTCTTAGTGTTGTATCCATATGTTACCGACTCAACATTTATAATTTTTCATGCTGAAGAACTTAGTACAGGTTTGAGTTTAATTCTTGTTTATAATTTTACATTGTCATCTCGGGTCAAAACAGAAGTTACGCCACGTGACGTCACGCAGCCAAAGTCACTAGGTCAACGCACAGTAGTTTCTTTCAATTTATATTTTAGTAACTTACCGATAAAAAATGAAAAAACGAAGACCTTAGATTTGCAAATCTGCAGCATGAGACGAATCCAGTGACATATCATTTATCAAATCAGACCATAACTGTAGATCTGATGGCATGTACAAAAATCGGGCTCGCGTAATAATAATATATATATAAATAGATGTCAGTACATTTGGAGCACGAGGTCCTCTTATGTCACAGTTTAAACACTTGCAGTACTTGGCAATATCTACCCTTTGATCAACAAGAGCGAGAAATCAGTGTCTACATCATCACCGGTACAGCAGGAGCATGAAACTCTTACGTCACAATTTATACACTTGCAGTAGGTACTTGGCAATATCTACCCTTCGATCAACGTGAGCGATCACAAATATTGTCCCGGAAGCGTCACAACGAGCCTCTATGCGCAGGCGCGTGAGGACCACCCCCGACGATCACATACCGAGGTAAACATGTTTGTCATACGGGCGCTATTTGACACATGTCATCTCATTTTATTTGTCACACTATTAGCAAAGAATGCAGGCGAACCCGCACGATAAAACATTGACTACGTCCACCCTGACAGTCAATTCTATACACAGGTGTGAAAGAATATTTAAAGTCGAATGGGATAAGTAGTTTTGGAGATTACCTCCACCGTACAAACTTAGAAAGCTACAATTTCACAGAGTTTTTCTCTTTATAATATTCGTATAGATAGTATAATTACATTTCTACTTTTTATGATCTTCAGGGTTGGTAATTAACTAATTGAGAAACGAGCATGCGTTTCAACTGCCATCTACAAACTGAATTTCAACTACAATTTTGTAGCTTTATAATTGACACATTTATAGCTAGGTAGTGTTTTATATCGGTAGGTACCAATTTACACGTATGACACGTCGACATAAACAAATGACACGTAAGTAAAAACTAAAAATGTATTCTAATCATTACTCTTAATGCACCTAATGACAATGAAATTATAATTGCAATAGCGAATGTTTTAATGATTATTTATTATTGTCTTGTCGCAACTAGACGTTATTAATTATTAATTTATGAGATCAGAACTATGTATGTCCGGAGCCGCAATAGTAGCAGGTGAAGTTCGGACGTAGGTATACATTAAAATGTAAATTGATATAAATAATATTTAAACAAACAGTGAGTAAAAAGCGTCCTGAATGGTTATGATACAATTAAGTACCTATAACGATAACCTTTTATTCTTAGTTCAATAAGCAAATTAAATTAGTGTCAATCATTTTAAAGACCATAGACACAAAGTGTTTATAATTTTTAGAACGATGTAGTAAGAAATATAAATAAATTGTATGTACGTTTTATATGTTTAATAACTACCTAATGTATAAAGTGCATTTTTTTCTACACTAGTATGGTTTGCAACGGTTTGAATTATTAAATACGCTGTTCGAGACAAGAAATCATTCATCATGAATACGCCTACATAGGTAGGTACTATCTAGTACTCCATTTCATTATGTAAAAATTAGCAATTTGGTTATGCACTAATAAATCGACATGGATACTAGTTATTTAATGCTTTGAATATGACCAATATATGTAGGTACGTATATGTTACGATTCTGGTAGGCATAGTCAACGTCAAATATATGTATTCATTTATATCCTTATGTCAATGCCATAAGGTCCAAAAGTGTAAACTTATCTTTGACACAGGAAAATTGGGAAGTTAACCATCGTAAGTAGTATCATAATATTCATAAAAGTAAAATTATATGTGTCTGATAATGGTCAGGCAGTGTATCTCCTTAAGTGCATGTTGCGGTATATATTTTAGTGCAAGTGTAATTTAGCGAGCACCTGATCCGTAATTTGGCTTCATCTGAAAGTCCCGCGGTGACAAGGTGCTCGAGAGGCTGCCCGGCCGCATTAAGTAGGTATACACAGTAAATATATTGATAAACAGCCTTGGCTCGTGTCTACGCTTGCGGTGAATACCGCACTTTTATGGTTATAAATAAAGTATTATGTCAAAAGACGGTTTCAACACGTACACAAATCACGCCCCATTTTTTCTAAATCGGCTTAGTTTTAAGCACATCTCTGAATATTTACAACATTATTGTCTCGCATTTTTATCCACCAAATGGATAAAAAATAGCACTTATGAAAACATTTTGAACGAATTTTATATTTTGAAAATTAAGCCTTCACAAAAAGTAACTACTCGGTAATTATGAAATCAAGTAACTAACTTGATTTCATAATTACCGATTCATCAGCTATTTGGAAAGATTACTTTCCTAATCTATATAATAATGAAACTGGAATACCATAAAAAATCATCTTCATTAAAAGGGCTGCTCAAGCCCAAATTATTCACGCCAAAACCCAACAATTCCACATACATATAAAGTTGGTTAATTACGGCTCGGGTCCCGTTACCGGACAGGTGCCGCCGCACGCGCCGCGCCGCGCGCGCCAGTGTTGCCACGCTGTAACTTGGTTGGTACCACTAATTGATATTCGGTAACGCATATTGCACTTTTGTTTATTGGCTTGCGGATAGTGTGCACAACCACTAATTGACTTTTAATACGGACGTTGTTTTAGATGCATACGTGCTTTTGATGTCGTAATGCTAACTTAAATTCGCGCGTCGTAGTATTTTTGCGGCGGCGTTGAGCTGAAAATGACAAATGTACGGCTTTCCAAAGCATTTTGCGAAGGTTTTACCACCAGAGTTGTAATATTATTGTAAGTCCTACCCGATTTTTTGAATCCTTTCTAAGTACCTATACGAATATATATACTTACTATACAGTATTGTATTTTTATAACAAAGTGCAACCGCTGTACGAAGTAATTGTAACAACAAACATTAGGCATACTACGCGCTACGTGCTTTGTATATTGGACCTCCGTATTAAAAACTACAAAGATAGCAACGTAAGAAAAGGGTAAATCTGATCATTAATCCAGCCATCTGCAACGTCTTGACATCTGCCTTTTTAACCAACCCTTTAAGGGCAAAAAACGATAGGGTTCGTTTTCTCATGAGGTAAAATGGGTTGAGAAATGATGTGTTTGAAACCCAACAGTTATGCTATCTATACTATCTATAGTAAATACAATATTTTATCTTCTGGTGTCATTTTAATAAATTAATATTTATCGGTCACTTTTTTGGATGACTACAGGCATAGGTACGCCTTGTATCGAGATTAGGTACAGTCGAATCGAGTTCCCCAATATACACAGTTTTTATTGTTAAGTACCTACTATATGTTAGTTACTTAACAATAAAAACTGTGTTTATTTTTGAAACGTTGTCTGTATAGATATTGAAGAACTCGACTAAATGTAAGATTGTTTGAATATCGATCTCAGGCATTGATATCAAAATATATTTTACAGAAATTTTATTAGGTCTTACTTGAAGCATTATAATAGTATTCAGTATATAACTCACAATGAAACTTTTGTATCTACTCTCTATTTTTGTGTACCTCGAATTTAAACTTTCGTGAGACATGTTGAAATAATGGTAATAATTACACGGTTCAACTCACGAATTAACTGTCACTACGGGCGAAATGTTTCGAACTTTTCGGGAGTTCTTCTTGAGGATGAGTGTTTTCAAGCGATTCAAGCGACACCGCCGCGAAAACACTCATCCTGAAGAAGAACTCCCGAAGATGAAACCCGTGAGTTGAACCCTGTAATTATTAGCATTATTTTATATACCTATACATACATACATACATACATACATACATACCATCACGCCTTTATCCCTAAAAGGGGTAGGCAGAGCACATGAAACTTGTGTTCCAGTGCCACTTTTAGCATAAATGTGGGTATTAAAGATCGACAAAATGTGATGTTGCAGTGATAGGTTGCTAGCACATCGCCCACAACACACTTCAACCCTGTTCCCTTAGTCGACTCTTACGACACCCACGGGAAGACAGGGGGTGGTGCTATTCTAACCCGACACCACACGGGGGAACACCACACCTATACATAAGGAATAAATAATAAATTACTTACTGTCAACTGTTTAACTTATTTAATATTTTAATTCTACGACTGGAGTACCTAATAAATATATCACACGATATCAGATTGTTTATGATCGCGGTTTAAATATGAAAAGTCGTTGTAAGTATGTTGTCCTAAATTCTAGGACAGCGCCCAAATTCCGTGTGAATTGACACATATTTGGCAAGGTTACCGGACTAAATTACTAGTACTCGTCTAATTCACTCGTGACTCAGCTATTAATACATTTTCCTGTTTGTAATTTTAGAATTGGCCGGATATAACGGAAATGCCGGGCTAAAATAGATGTTCCTATAAACTTGAGTTACGTGAGATTCTAAAAGATTGAATATTTTGGCAAACGGTCAAGAATAACATTTAGCAATATCTGTCACATTTTAAGAACATGTTTTCTTATACTCGTAGGAAGGGACGATATACAGAGTTTAGTGTTTTAGTTTTTTTTTCTTGCAGCGCCTATTTATTATCGATTGACGATGGACAAGTTCACATAGTTACATTGAAGAAGCGTTTATTAAAAGCTGCAAAAATATATCTGAAATGTTTAAGCTAATGCCAAACCTGCAACATAAAACTATTTATGTACAAACTAATTTCGTTTACTTTAAGATAAGGAAGTCCAAAGATCGCTTAATGTAGCGCTCCACCTGCCTTCTGCGTTAGCCGCTTTTTGCTGGCAAGGTGTTTCTGTGCGTTTGGATTTTGGCCTGCTCCTGGTTTTAAATTGAAACGCCTTCATAGTTTGTTTATTTCGGGACTTTTAGTTAAGTACAATGAAAAAGAGAGGTGCGGGTTCTACAGTTCGATATATTGAGCGTTTTATGGTGTCAGATATTATTGCTGGATTTGCTGGTTATATATACTTATATTTTTGTATTAGGTACGTGACTGTCTCTTTAAAGAAAGAGTCCAAAAATATCTCCATCAGTGTAATCGCGTAAATTAGTAGGACAATATCAAATGTCCTTTTTGAAGGCGAAATTGATAGTTGATGCGCACGCGTACCAGGCCCCTATTTCACCAACTTGACAATTGTCATCTGACAACGACAATTCTACATACATTGCTGGTTCCACACGTAACCTAGCGACCACCTTAACTTCTAGAACAAGCAATGTACGGCGAATTGTCAGTGTCAGGTGACAAATGTCAACTTGGTGAAATAGGGGCCTGTCTACCTAATCATAATTTGCGTTATTTACCCTTCAACAGACTACTTATACATATTCTAATTATAGAACATAATAAGCAGTTAAATAACCTTTTATTGCCACCGATACCTTTTACAATAGTTCATTATCATTAGTAATAGATAAGTAATACATAGATACATATATATACACCACATAGTTGGAACCGCGCAGAAATTTACGGTATGTATGCGTCCATATTAATGTTGTGCAAATGCCTACTGACTGCTAAACTTAACACACCCATGCCTTTAGAAAAAGCTCTCCAATGGATCATACGGGCAAGTTACATCATCGTACGGTATAATCGACATTACTCCTTTAGAATTAAAGTCTCAAATTACACACATGAAAGTGTCACACGATCGGTTAAAGTTTATATTCGGTCTGTACTGACCTTTAACTAGTTAGGTTAATTTAAAAAGAAAATAAACATCCGTTTTATTCTCCGCCAAAATCGAAAGTGTAATTGCCCGATTGAATTTCAAAATACGAAGGCTGTCAAGAGTTAAATGGAACGATCAATTTAAAAACTTTCCCGCCTTTTGTGAGTGCAGTGAACTTCCATTGATTTGTTAATGGCCAGTAATAAGTTTATTAATGCATCTGAGAAGATGTTTTGTCTATGGTTGGTTATTGATTGAGATCGTTTTCGCGTCACGTCGTCGCCACGTGTTATTTTTTTCTTATTTTCTTTATGCATTTTGGAATTGAAAGTATTGTACGTATGTAAAATGATAATAATTAAGTAATTATCAAATACAATGCCATTACCTAGTCTAATTTTGTATATAGCATAATGATATATTTATTATCTAAGTATCTACTTTACCGCTTTTACCGCTTGCTTTTGAGTTTGTTGGCCAACATATGTACCACAATGCAGACAAAAAATATGTGTATTGTATTGAATTGTATGAATAAGGTAGTGTATAAGTGCAAGTCTATGATGAAAAAAAAATTTAATTCTGATATTTTTTATAAACTTTTATTAAAAATACTCAGCTAATCTTCGTTCTGAAATTGCAATAGACCATGATTGTATGACCATTTCCAACATTAAGAATATAGTTCATCCACAGAGCGGCGTAGCCGTAGCTCTTTTCATTGTGACGTATAGACGAGCACATGCTTTAAAATGCACCGGATGAAAGTAGAGAACCTAATTTACATTACTTACAAGATCTTGACAGAGTGAATGCCAACAACATTTTTGACGCCGAAATCGTTAATAAGAATAGTTCGCGTTGCAATATGGCCGCGAGCAGGTGACCAGAGGGCAGCTGCGCGTGCGCGTCAAGGTTGCCCCCCGCCCCGCGTGTTTACTTACCCTCTTGATAAGTGTTAGTGATGTTAGTAGGTACCTACTATAGGGGTATTTTATCAAGAAACTGGCGATCGTTTAGTAGGATCATTTCATTTAAATATTCACTAGATACATGTTTTAGCAACGAAATCCTCGCTCATCTACCATTGACGACTATAGTCGTAGAGTAGAGTAGAGTGCGAGTCGGACTCGTGCACGAAGGGTTCCGTATCATTATCTATAAAAACGGCAAAAAAATCTATTTTGTTTGAGCCCCCTGTAGCCTAGTTGGTAATGACCCTGCCTACGAAGCCGGAGGTTACGGGTTCGAATCCCGGTAAGGGCATTTATTTGTGTGATGAGCACAAATATTTGTTCCAGAGTCATAAATGTTTTCATATATTTAAGTATTTATATATCTATATAAATATGTTTATCGTCCTCTAGTACCCATAGTAGGTACAAGCTTTGCTTAGTTTGGGACTAGGTCGATTTGTGTAAGATTGTAAAAGAAAAAAATAGGAAAATATATATATATATTTATTCTGTTTTTTAGTATTTGTTGTTATAGCGGCAACAGAAATACATCATCTGTGAAAATTTCAACTGTCTAACTATCACTGTTCATGAGATACAGCCTGGTGACAGACAGACGGACAGACAGACAGACAGACGGACAGCGGAGTCTTAGTAATAGGGTCCCGTTTTACTCTTTGAGTACGGAACCCTAAAAAGTAAGTAACTAGCACTGTGTACAACGGTATAAAATTGTTAACATATTTGTCTCGTGCTTAAATTTGTCATATTACTTCATATATAGTTGTTATTTTCTAAGCCGTCCGTTCCGCACTAAAGAACGCCGCACTGCAGAACGGACGGCTTAGAAAATAACAACTATACCTACATGTACACAATGGTGACTGCCGGCAAACTTAAACTGTGCGAAGATAAATAAAAATCACCCCCAATCCATACATTAGAATTAATAAAATAACCTTAATTAAAGTCTAGGTTTTCCATGTTTTATCAAAAACCTACATTAGAACGATTCATGACTAATTACGATTCCACAGAGACGTCCGTTTTCAGCATTGTGACGGAGCTTTTCATCGACATCGCCCACGCCTATGCGCCACGTGGTCGGCGCGTGCGCCGCTGATAACGAGCACCCATCGAGGATCGAGGTCGCACAAGGCAAAGGTGAGGACTCCCAACATATGGAAAACATCTTGAACTCCGACAGGGCGACGGTCATAAAACGTTAGTAAACGAACGCAACCAGCTTTAATGTTGTTTCTTTAAGTAATGGTTCATTCAGGAAAGCTGGCCTGATAGTCACCACCATAACCTAATGGGATGTTTTAACCATTTTGATTTGACACACACGTAATATCTGGTAATTCGACGTATTCCTTGAAAGTGGTTATACTAGAGCTAATTTGCAACAATTTACGTCCAGTCAACCAGGAGTCAAAACTCGTTTTTTTTTTAATTTTTCGAGTTTTTTGTTTGTTTGAAAAAAATCGCCTTGCAGCCTTAAACTGGTGATTGTGACAAAAATTGTTTTTTTCCATCCAAATGGAAGTACTTTTGTCACAATCACCAGCTTAAGGCTGCAAGGCGATTTTTTTTCATACTAACTAAAAACTCGAATAACTCATAAACCAGCGAGTTTCGACCCCTGGTTGACTGGACGTAAATTGTTGCAAATAAGCTCTTGTATAACCTCTTTCAAGGAATACGTCGAATTACCAGACACCCTGTATACATACTTTCTGTCACTCCTTTGATCCATTCACGCCAGCAGTTGACTGTGTCATACAGAATATGAAAGTGAAAACTTTTTGACAAAAAGTATTGGAAGTGAAACATTTTGGTGTTAAAATAAGTTTATATATAGCCTGACAAGCCGCTTTTTGACCCCGAGATAGTGTCACTGTGTACGTGGCTAGGGTCAAATAGAAACTTGTCGGGCTGTACTTAGCAGTAACTACGTAAATCTCTGTTACAATTATTTTGCGTAAGCAATACAGTATTTGCGGTTACTATGGACATTAGAACTGGACCCCATAGATGAATCAGCTCTCCCCGTAGCGTTTTTCCCGGTTGTATCCTAAAGGAGCCCGGGTTCTGCTTTGGCACCTTATGCCAAGATTTGGCGTAAGTACTAGTTTTACGAAAGCGACTGCCATCTGACCTTCCAACCCAGAGGGAAAGCTAGACTATGTGGGGATTAGACCGGTTTCCTCGCGTCGTTTTCCTAGATGTTGATAGAGGAATCAGCAGTATCTACTAAAAGTAAATTCGTGATTGATACTGATGGCTCCGTACTGAGTAACGGTCGCGTCTCAGGCCTGGCAGTTAGGTCGTTGTGGACGGAGAGCAGGAAGGCCGAGGACGAGAGGTGAGATCCGAGTCATGGTGCAGTACGTCTTGGGGTTTCCATGCGGCATGAAGCGCGCGCCGCGTGACCGCGCTGGCTTGTGAGCACAGCGGACATATACGTCAACGCAAGAAAAAAGAGCTCCGGCAGGCATACATTTAATATGGCGACCCGCAGGTCGATCACGTAACGCATTGTACGAACGTCGGGTAGGTCTAAATGTCACTTTTTATATGGAAAATTGACGGTTAAATTGTATACGGACGCGCGTTCGGAACGTTACGTGATTAGTGATTACCCCTCTGAGCTCTCATGTGCGTTGATCTACATCGACCGGCCCGCAGAAGCTTCAACGCTTCACATTTTAGTACCTACTTACTAGTATTTTTTTTATTTGGGTTAATTTCCTTATACCCGCAAGAGCCCATAGGCTACGATGTCTGCTTAACATCAAGCCGTATACATGTTAGTAATAAAAAATGTAATGTACACTGAATAAACAGTAAAATCACAGTTACTCAATAATAAATAAAAAAATAAAAATAAAAAAAGATTTATTGTCGCAAAAAAACACAAAAAAAAACACAAAATCACAAAATCGAACACTGATGGAGATACTTATATAAAACTGTCGGCTATACAGCGCTGTTTTTCAGCCCGCACCTACAACACGGGATACAATATAATTAATAGCTAGCTGCAATGATAATCACACTGGGATAACCCAAAAAAGATATTTGTGTGAGCAAGGGAAAACAAGAGTGATTCTCCCCTTATCAGTTATCACTGAGGAGGGTAAACAAATCTTTTAGGGTTGGCCAACAGGACATTCTTGACCAAGCCATCCGTTCGTTTAATATAAAAACCGGCCAAGTGCGAGTTGGACTCGCGCACATAGGGTTCCGTACCTACTATTATCTATAAAAATAAAAACGGCAAAAAAATCACGTTTGTTGTATGGGAGCCCCCCATAAAAAAAAAAATTGTTTTTAGTATTTGTTGTTATAGCGGCAACAGAAATACATACAATAAATGTCAACTCTCTAGCTATCACGGTTCTAGAGATACAGCCTGGTGACAGACAGACGGACGGATGGACGGACGGACGGACGGACAGCGAAGTCTTAGTAATAGGGTCCCGTTTTACTCTTTGAGTACGGAACCCTAAAAATGAGCAAACGTAAAATAATACTATACATACAATAACGCCTTTATCCTCAAAAGGGGTAGGCAGAGCACATGAAACTTGTGTTCCAGTGCCACTTTTAGCATAAATGTGGGTTTAAAAGATCGAGAAAATGTGATATCGAACTGATAGGTTTTTAGCCCATCGCCCTCAACACACTTCAACCCTGTTCCCTTAGTCGACTCTTACGACACCCACGGGAAGAAAGGGGGTGGTGATATTCTAACCCGACACCACACGGTCACTTTAGGAAAAAATGGGGCTACTTTGACCATTTAGAATGTAGTATAAAAACAGAACTATTGGAAATTAAGATGATTTAATCGAGTAGACAGCAAGAGAGATAACTAATTGCCACAGTTCACCCACAAGTAATTACAATGATTTCAGAGAAAAACCTATTTGATCAAAGTCGCCCCCCGAATCAAAGTAACCCATTCCACCGGGGCCAAAATCATAACCAGTCCGCTCTACTCTTGTGTGACCGGCCGCAGCTAAGCGCCGACTTCCTACTAGTCGTTCTGGCGGCTGCCCCGGCTAACGACGTGCCTTATGGGAACGTCCCCCACCCCCCACAAGACAAGGAAATGGACATTAATACTGCCCTTATTGTAAAATGTCACAACTTTATCAGCCCTTTTAACGACATCCATACTTTGTATTATTACGAGGTACACATGCGGAAGTAACGATGTCTGTATGTTTGTTACCTTTTAATCATAAACCGCGGCGGTATCAATCGACATCACATTTGGCGTCCACATAGTTTGAGCCATAGGTATCCTATATCTTATTTCGTCTCGTAAATGATCCCTTAAGGAGATAAAATGAGGGGTGGAAGGTTGTATGTTTACTTGAAAACATTTCTCCGTGAGAACGGGCTAAATGATAAAATTCACGTCGTCGGCGCTAAGGACCCGCAACAACGACAACTTTAGAAGATGCATTAAAATAATATTAGCTGAGCCATTTTTCATCTTAAATATAACGACAGCTATTTTCTGGAGGGGTAATCATGTAAGGTTTCAAACGCGCGTTTGGACAGTTTAACTGTAATTATTCCATATGTAATTTGACATTTAGACCTACCTAACGTACGTACAATGCGTTACGTGATCGACCTGCCGATATACGAAACTTTAAAGGGCTGAATTTGCCGAGATTTTAAAGTGTTACGATGCACGCAGATATGTCCACAATGGGTTACTCCATCCATATATGTATGTGTAAAAACAATAAAGAGATTCCCAAAGTGTGCAAAAAGATGTTAATACGTCTACAGTGCACTGAAAAAAATGTTAGGTTGGATTTACCAGATTCCGTGTAAATGTTACCAAAGTTAGCGGTTGATTTCGGTCCTATCACGAATTTTGGTTGATTTTATCAAACTAAATAAGTTGGTGTTGTACCAAATTTATTTGGTAGATTACACCTATATTTTGTAGTAAATAGTAAAATTGTTTACCAAAGTACTTTAGTAACATTTCTCATCAAAGTACTTTAGTATATTTTTTACCAAAGTACTTTAGTAACGTTTCTCACCAAAGACCTTTAGTACATTTTTAAACAAAGTACTTTAGTAACCTTTTTATCAAAGTAGTTAAGTATAATTTTTTTCAATGTAGTTTGGTGTAATCTACCAAACGGATATTTTTCATTTTACCAAACATACTCGTCTTTTTTTACCAAATACCTTTGGCATGTTCTACTGTTACTATTTTTTGGTACAAATTACCGAAGTTAGTCAGTAGAAAATGCAAAAGTGATTTGGTAAAATCTACAACACAATTTGGTAGATATATCACTTTCTATTGGTACAATGTATTAAATCATTTTGATTGAAAGAGCTGAACTTAACTTGTAAGTATAATGTAATTTATTTGGTGAACTCTAACAAACAAAGTTAAGTAGTATTTACTAATCACGTTCGGTGTATTTTGTCAGCTTTAGTTTGGTAATATTTACCAGATTTATATTTTAGTTACTACTAAAGGTTTTTGATATATCTACCAGATATGTAACGCAGTTTTCATCAAAGTTAGTCTAGTATCATCAATCAGATTGGATCGTGCTTTATATCAAAGATAATATTGTATTATCTACTATAAGTGGATCGCAGATTTTATCAAATATAATTAAGTATTATCGATCATGTGTTTCGTATTTTTTCCTAAAATTGGTTTGGTAATATCTAACAGATTTGTACTGTGGTTTTTACCAAATGTTTACTAGTACTATCTACCAAGATTTTATCAGTACTTGTTCTGCTAATTGTACCGGTCTTAGTTTAGTAAAACGTACCAAATAAGTAGTGTACAGTTTAATGGTGTTAGTTTGGTTAATTTATCAAACTAACACTAGTAAAATGTACACATCTTTTTAGGTAGATATCACCAAACACATTTTTGATTTCCAGAGTATAAATAGGGTGTGGTATCATTGAAAATTAGAAACTTGCAATATTCCTGACATGGTATGAGAGTAAAATTATATTGCAGTTTAGATTTTCAAACTACGTAGTTTTCTATGTAGATTGAAGATTATTCGTAGCCACACCCTAAAAATATTGTAGATGAAAAAAAGCTAACAGGAACTGAAAAAAAATATGTTGTAAGACCTTAAGACAAACACTTAAAATATGCAGGCTTATTGGTAACCAACGTATTTCTTTTAAGGGAGATATAGTAAAGCTCATTTGCAATTAAAAAGGTCATGAAGGCTATGCGAAAATCAGCAGTTCCTAGAGAGTGAACATTTACAAATTGCCTTTTTTAAATAGATAACACTGTTAAAAGGAATAACGTCGATTTACCAGTAACCTTATTTAATATTATAAGGGCTATATAAATACGGTGGTTTAAAGAAAAATAGTCCGAATTTTGGTACTTGTAATAAAATTTATTTTACGAATCGATACAATACACTGTAGATCACTTATTTTAAAATTATATCAGTGACTCAGTAGGGTACAAAACCTTTCTTATAATAAAAGTCAAAAGGCTGCCAGGTTGCGGCCCACATTCTTTCTCTGCGGCTGACCGTACGTGAATCAAATTCCTTGGCTGTACATATCTTAACTTTAAGTTTGCGAGATAGATACCCTGTTCACGGTATACGTAGTACGTGTGAATCTTATAGGCTGACTTACAAGTCATGATAAAATTTGCTGAGTAGTCTTATAGACTGGGCTCTCAGTGGAGTATCGTTTGCAAAAATAGCGCACCGTATTCTGACGTCTTTGTGTAGATTCCAGACATACAATCAACAGAATTCACTGCCCCAATATTATAAGGTTCCATGTTGCAATTTTATCAACTTGAAATTTGAAGTATATAATATGTTGACAACCATATTCTGCGTCCAGCCAGTGAAAAGTTTTGAAGCATACGTCCAGCGCTTTCAGGAATGAGTCGATATTATAAAGGATGTCGTAATAAGCAACATAAAAGTCCTTTAGGGCATCGATGGTCGGTCCGACAGCAATGATGATGGGTTGGCACCGCAGTCCCTTAGCCATTTGGGCTTTTATCCAACAGTCCAGCTGGGTGAGGACTTCGCTTTCGTTCTGGAAATTAAAATATATTGTTTACTTTTAACCGTTTCCATACTAATCCTACTAATATTTTAAATGCGAAAGTTTGGATGTATGGATGAATGTACGTTTCAATTAATCTCAAAAACTACTGGACGAATTTTTAAGAAACTTTCCAGTTATGTACCTTACGAGTATATATCAGAATATGACAGGCTATAATTTATTTCAAATTTCGTACCTTTTAGTATTAAAAATGCGAAAGTGTGTCTGTCTGTATATCTGTATGTCTGTTACCTCTTCACGCTTAACCCGCTGAGCTGAAAGAGATGGAATTTAGTAGGTATCGAGATAATTGGAGTCCCGAGGAAGGAGATAGAAAGAAAGAAAGAAACATTTATTCGAGACAAACAACACACAGCGTTTGTCACGAAACGGTTCTATCTCAGCATAATGCTGGCATTGCTGCCAGCGCTGGTCTTCCGATAGAACTGATGAGGATAATTTTATCCTGGAAATCATCCCCTAAGGAAGTAAAATGGGTAGTGAAAATTTGTATTGGAGTTTATATTAAATCCTTATGGCCGTTTGTATGGAAAGTCGTCATCACACAATAGTGTTAAAAATTAAATTATACCTTTGCATGAAGAATGAAACTGTTCATAGCTTCTTGAATGCTTGGCTTTACGGTTTTTTTTTACCATCTGTATCTTTGTAGTGTAATCTCACAGGTGGAACTATTTTATATCCAATTATTATTATATTTTATATCTGGAAAATAAAAATAAATATTTAGTTATGTATGATGCATATTTGTTGACTTAATTATATCAAACATTATGTTTATACAATATTGGTTATTTTATTTGGTGCAAACACCCTATTCAACACTAATTAAACATCAGAATAATGATAACCAATCACGTAAAAGTACATTATTGCAGAGGCCGGAAAAAAGCAATTCGTGGATGGGTAGAGTTTGACGGACGAAGCGTAGCTTAATCCGTCAGTAAATACGAATCCACGAATTGCCATTTCCTCGACGTTTCGATTTTGGGGTGATATTCGTGATTTTTTAATAAATATTTTGATAACCAACCTTCGCTTGGATTTTCTTCGATCAATTTAATGTAGACCGAAGCAGCTTTAATCGTTTTCAAATGATTAAACGCATTCTCTAAGAAGTTGGGCCATTTCTTGAATAGTAGGAGCTCTGATCCTTTAAACTTGGTTTCAAAATCCAATTCAATCTGAAAAAAAAAACGATTTTATGTATTTGACTTAATGTGCGAAATGCCTAGGTATCTTGTTCTTCATCCATCACGTTTTGTCGAGATGCAGGCTTTGGTCAGCCAAAAACAAATATTGAATAATAAGAAATTCAAGTATGTAAATTATTTATCAGGGGGTGCTACCATACATAAAAAAGCGGTCAAGAGTCAGACTCACGGACTGATTTCCGGGATAAAAGTATCCTACGTCCTTTGCCGGGACTCAAGCTAAATATCTACATCCCAAATTTCATCTAAAAAGAGCCTGTTCACGTACTGACTAGCGCCACTGGTAAATATTTGAGATTATTTAAATTTATGAATAAGTTTGATGTACTAGTTTTTACGTTGCTGGATTCGTCAATCTATGCGTCCAAAATTATGATGGCCGTTTTTCTTTTGATTTTATCAGCAGCCTACTTTTTTAAATATCTATAGTTAAATTTAAATAATCTCAATAATTTACCAGTGGCCCTAGTGAGCGCGTGATCGGGCTCTTATTAATTTCGGATTTTTTATGTTTTTCTTTGCTAGCTTCTGCCCGCGACTCCGTCCGCGTGGAACTCGTTTATATCGTAGCTCCATACAATTTTTTACCACCTACTTCACCGACTTAAACTATTCGATGTCCTTCCCTCGGACTCAAACTATCTTGATACCAAATTTCATCTAAATCGGGTCAGCGGTTTAAGCGTTAAGAGGCAACAGACAGACTGACACACTTTCGCATTTAAATGTAGTATGGATAATAAATGTAAAACAGACAGGAATACTTACATGAATAATGTTTTGGAGTTTGTTCAACCCCCGCTTGAGTAATATTATTTCCTTTAAACTGGGAATCAGATCCTTCAGTTCATTTCTTGAATGGAGTCGAGCAAATTTAACGAAATCTGATTTTCTAAAAAATAAGACATATATTTAATTCATCAGTCTTTAAACTCATTATTTAATGTTCAGTTAGTTACATACAGACAAAATACAAACGCAACGATGGCCAACCAAACCGATTTGGTAGATTTTACTGAAATTCGTTTTGTAAATTAATCAAAGTAATTAGGTAGGTAATACGTAACCAATATTTCTAGGTCAATATCTAAGCCTGAGTTAAGCTTCCTATTCATATAAAACTATAATCACAAAATTATTATATTTAATAATTAATAATAAGGAGGTATGGGTGGGGAATCCATATATGGTGTCAACTATAGGTTACCCTGTGTTTCAGACAAAAAAGAACTAACAATGGAATAAGTACGTTATTCACATACAATATCATTCTTATTCACAATTAATTAGTAAGGTATCAGTGTTGCCAATTTAGCACTTTTAGTGTAATATCGTTCTAATGCTTACCTTCAAAACTTGTTATGGTAGATTGAGATAATCCCCATTCCTTCAAATATTCAGTCACCCCCACACTTAAGTCATCGTCGAGATCACTATCCATAGTTGGTTACATTTTGCAAACTAAATCCACTACGCACCAGCCGAAATGAAATGGCGCACCAAGAAAATTTCATTAAAACGCAAACAAAACAAAGTGACTATATACAATGAACTACCTCAACGCAATGAAGCCTACCGCGCCGCGCGCGCATCGCAAGATGCTATAGCCGGGGGAAGGGGCGCACCTCCGCAGGGCAGTCGGGGAGGGGAATAGTCACATCTCACTCTTATGTTTATAAATTGAGTAGGATGGAACTATGCATGCAGCGGTATTGTTTTGTAAAATGTACCAGACTTTTACCTAGTTAAAATTACCAAACTCTTTGGTAATTTTAACAAGGTATAGGTCTGGTAGTGACTGCAGCGCTTTCTCAGAAGGTACGAGTAGATAGTTACCTATGTACCTACTAAACGCCAAATGTTTCGTGTAAATGTTGTTGGAAAAAATAGACTAGGTAAGTACTTATTACTATTTTGTGTGGCGTCAAAGGTTGCAAAATAACAAAGAAATAGGATCTCATTCCTACGACCAACAAGTAAAGACAAAACGATTTATTACTTGATTATATACTTATAATTAGCGACCCACCCCGGCTTCGCACGGATTTATACGTATAATACATGCATGAATTATAGATATAAACCTTTCTCTTGAATCACTCTATCTATTGAAAAAAACGTAAGCGACTTTGTTGTATACTATGTAATGATTAGGTATTTAGGTAATGTACCAATTGTATATTTTAAGACGTCAATTAATCAATGATAAAGTTAAAGGTACATGCAGCAGCAAAAGTAGCTACGCGGGTCAAAGTGCTCAAAATGACCCACACATGGCTCTAATGTCAAGAGGATACGGACTTTCTAGATAATTTCGAGCGGGTTATTTTGTTTTGCTACTTCTGCTGCTGACTGTACCTACATGGGTACACCATGTAGTATCTACTTACTAGTTTTGTCAGCGGCTTGGCCCGCGTGACAAACGTAAGTATTTTGCTTATTTATGAAGACGTCCAAACAAACACCAAGGAAGGACCAACCAATTAACACACTTTCACATTCATACTATTAGTAAGGATAAGAAAGGACATTACTTACTCGTATTAAGGAAAAGCCACGAAAACTTTAACGTCGTTAAAGCCTAATTACTACATAGATAATCATTAAGTAAGTACCTACGCAACTTTACTTTTTTTGTCTGGGAATAGGTATGGCAATCTGTGGTATGGCTCTGCAAATTATTAATTTAGGTATAGTCTAGCTAGGTAGGTACCTACATACAACGTGAAAGGCGGCCTAGATTATTATTTAATTTTATTTAATACACAGAGTATATAAACATAATAACTAACATGGTCTCGCAAAACTGTCGGAACAGTTTGTCTGTGTGATTATAAACATCATAATAAGTACTGAGTTAATAATTAATTAATTACTAATTTGTAAATAGGTTTAGGTTAAATACATGTTACATACAATTGCATACAGTTACCTATGCCTTATGGGTTATGATACTTAAGTAATGTCGTTTTAATAATGATTGAAGCAAAACTAAGTCGTACGTAATTCTAATAATTGTGCTAACTACATTAACTATTATACCTATATATTAATAAAACCAAGAGTATCTTTTATATACATGTATATAATTTAAATCGAAAGAAAACTCGATTTACTTCATATTTACGTATTTACACAATATGCCTAATAGGTACCTACTTATTCCATTTAGCGAAGTGTAGTCTGAGGAGCTACCGCGAAACGAAAACAAACTAAGTTCGTTTATCTCTCTCTTTGTTGCTCTAACTAGCAAGTGCATTAGTTATTATTATTATTTATTCAGAAAACCAACAGCGATACAAAGTACGTAACTTATACTATAATACACAGTAGTATGGCCAATTACAGGTTTACCCAGATAACTTGATATGTAAACAATTGAACGGACTATCACAACATTTGTGAAAGAGAGATGATTTATTTTTAATTAAGTTTGAGTAATTGTTTTTTTTTGTTTTGAAGATGAAAGCATAACCAAGCATGTAAATCTATATAGGTTACCGCAAATAAGAAACTATATTGCTATAGTATATCCTAATGACAATATTATTGTATAAATCCCATATTTAGAATGAATCAAATAGATTTAGTAACTTAAGTATAATACTACAACATTTTTAAACATGATAAGAGGACTAACTATTTCTAATACTATTTATGCTGCTTATTATTAACACTATTAATAACTTGCATTTTAAAAGATGCCTTATAATATCTAAAGATATCAACGCTACTGAAATCCGCATTATATTTGTGTTAAGTATATTGTTCCGTGATATTTCTTTTGTAAAACCTTGTTAAACTGGAATAATAAACCTTGTAACAATGTCACTAGAACTTAAACTGAAACATATACCTACAACCATGGGCTTTGCCTTCTTCGTACTCATCGCGGTTATTAAAAATGATCTGACTTTTCTTAATAAGTAACTATGTCGCCTGAAAGTACGGGGTAGTTGGCGGGGTTGGTAGTTCTGATTTTTGTAGACTTGTTTATGAAGTTGGCGCAATGAATAATACAAGTTTGTGATCTCGAGCGTCGAACGTCACTTTACCAAAAATCGAAAATAGCGCGTAATCCCTAAATGACTCGTTTTTAGGGTTCCGTACTCAAAGAGTAAAACGGGGCCCTATTACTAAGACTCCGCTGTCCGTCTGTCTTTAATATTAATATTATTACTAATAATTGTTTTCGCTATAACAACAAATACTAAAAACAGAATAAAATAAATATGTTTATAGATAATGGTACGGAACCCTTCGTGCGCGAGTCCGACTTGCACTTGACCAGTTTTTTGATAGAACCTAACCAAATTGTTGAGACGTGTTTGGTAAAATGTCCTTTTTTTTTCGTTAATTTACACCAGGAACTCTGGGTAGGGACTATATTTTGACCTCAACCTTTTCAGTTTTGTAAGTTCAACCACGGGGCCATGTTATATTAATCATATGTTTATCATAAAATCAACCGAACCAAATTCTTGACATTTGTTTGGTAAAAATGTACAATATCCTTTGTTAATTTACACCATGAACTCTGGTAGGGACTATATTTTGACCTTAACCATTTTAGTTTTGTAATTTCAACCGCGAGGTCTTGTTATAAATATCATATTTTAATTATAAAATAAACCAAATCAAATTGTAGAGAATTGTTAGGTAAAATGTACAATATTCTTTGTTAATTAACAGCATGAACTCTGGTAGGAACTATATTTCGAGGTCAACCATTTTAGTTTTGTAAGTTCAACTGCGAAATCTTGTTATATTTATCATATTTACAATATAAAATTAACCAATCCGAAATGTAGAGGTTTGTTTGGTAAAATGTACAATATTCTTGTTAATTAATAGCATGAACTCTGGTAGGGACTATATTTTGAGGTCAACCTTTTTAGTTTTGTAAGTTTGACCGCGATGTCTTGTTATATTTATCATATTTTTATTTATAAAATCTACCAAACCGATTTGTAGGGATTTGTTTGGTAAAATGTACAATATTCTTTATTAATATTTACCATGAACTCTGGTAGGGACTATATTTTGGCCTCAACCTTTTTTAGTTTTGTTAGTTCAACCGCGATGTCTTGTTATATTTATTATATTTTATTTATAAAATCTACCAAACCGATTTGTAGGGATTTGTTTGGTAAAATGTACAATATTCTTTGTTAATTAACACAATGAACTCTGGTAGTGACTATATTTTGACCTGAACCTTTTTTAGTTTTGTAAGTTCAACCGCGACGTCTTGTTATATTTATCATATTTTATTTATAAAATCTACCAAACCGATTTGTAGGGATTTGTTTGGTAATATGTACAATATTCTTTGTTAATTAACACAATGAATTCTGGTAGTGACTATATTTTGACCTCAACCTTTTTTAGTTTTGTAAGTTCAACCGCGACGTCTTGTTATATTTATCATATTTTATTTATAAAATCTACCAAACCGACTTGTAGAGATTTGTTTGGTAAAACTTACAATATTCTTTATTAATATACACCATTAACTTTGGTAGGGACTATATTTTGGCCTCAACCTTTTTTAGTTTTGTAAGTTCAACCGCGATGTCTTGTTATATTTATCATATTTTTATAATAAAATCTACCAAACCCAATTGTAGAGATTTGTTTGGTAAAATGTACAAGATTCTTTGTTAATATACACCATGAACTCTGGTAAGGACTATATTTTGACGTCAACCTTTTTAGTTTTGTAAGTTCAACCGCGAGGTCTTGTTATATTTATTATATTTTTATGAAATAATCAACCAAACCAAATAGTTGAGATTTGTTTTGTAAAATGTAAAATACTCTTTGTTGATTTACACCAGAAGTCTGGTAACGACTTCAACCTTTTTAGTTTTGTAAGTCCAATAGCGAGGTTTTGTTATATTTATCTTAGTTTCCATGTAATTCAGCCAACCTTAGCTAATTTGGTAAATCCAACAAACCATTTTTTTCAGTGTGCAGACGAAAAAGGTCTCCTGCAGGATAATCGCGTCACTTTTCGAATAAGCGTTAGGGCATATCAATCAAATGTAAATTTCATCTTCAAAAGATTACAGTTGATATTTATATCCTTATACGAGCTTCCAAAAATGGACGCTTATGGTCTCGAAAATGGACTCTGGATGAAACAGAAGTTTTGGCTCTGAAGTTTCTGATAGAGAAGAAGAATTGACCTGTTTCAAAAATGGGCCCCGTGTTTTATTTTGTGTTTAATTTTCGAGAAGATCGAAACTCGAGAGACATTTTTCTACAGTATATTGTTGATCTATATATCTATCAATCATATATTTACAGCCCGAGAGCGAGAGCATTTAGAATGGCATTCAAGTCTATATTTATCTCTTGCTTGCTTCTTACACGTTCTTATGCCAAAATAAACGATTACAAACCCGAATACTTTTCTAAGAGCTCTCGGACTGTATAAGGATTTTCAGTCCGTATCATCCACCCAGTGATGAGCATATACTTTATAGTTTTTAAGTTAGTCTCCTCCGCTCCTTATATTTACTGCACAGAAAACAACCTAAGTAGGTAACTTGATTCGAGATATTTTTTATCTCGAATCAAATTGAACCAAGAAAATAATTTTAGGAAGTAGGTAATAAAATTATCTGCAATGAAGCGAAATTTATTTTAAGTCAAGATTTTTATCTCTTGGTTTGTGAAAATCATCTTGATTCAAGATGATTTCTATTTCATTCACGATAATGGCAGGTTTTCCTAATATAGTACATTATGATACAAGTGAGGTATGTTGATCATTACATCAGAGGCGGAATTGTCACGCGAACCACAGGTGAGCGTGATAATAGAGCCGAGGATGTAATTATCAAAGCTCACGCGTGTCATACGACGTTTTTCAACACATTTGCGAGGAAAAAATCCTTTTCATAAAATGAACATGTTACAGGCTCCTAAGTTGTTTATTTAGTTATTGATGACAACAGGTTTTTACTCACATATTTGTACATCTCCAAGAATGTACAGTGGTGTCAATTATATTTATCACTTTTCTATTCACTACGAGTCAACATTTTTAACAATAACCAAACACGCATCATCAATGTTTACAAATATTTGTGAAATTACCTATAATGGCGCGCAACTATTTTTTTTCGTGAAGTTCGCGCAGTGCGCCCGCAGCGAGGCTTAGATGAAATCTCTAAACAGCCAATACAAAATAAAATAAATATTTTCTTATTCAATATAAATTCATGTAAAATGTTATCAAAAGTAAATAGTTTTACTAAATGAAACGTTTCTATATCATATCCAACAAGAAATAATCAATTAATCCACAAGAAGGATTTAATTTGTTTAGTCGAGTAAGAATTCATTTGCCGAGAATTAAAAACACAACAACAAACCTCTATAACCCGGTCAATTTAAGAATGCGCTGAGTCCATACCTACACCTTGCTGCAAGGTGCCAACGTGTCTTAATCGGGATATAAATATAACTACACGAGTGTCGTAATGTTATTAAACACGCGTGTTTAATACCCAGGATTATGAGCCCAAAAGCGGCACAATAAGAGGCACGTTACGAGCAAATGTGTTGAAAAATTTGTTTGCTAATGATTCAGGTAATAACATTTTTCTATGTGTGCTAAAATATATAAACTAGTCGATCACTTCAGTTAAATACGGCGTGTTAGTTAACCTAAGCTAAACTAAGTATTAGAATTACTTACCTAACTAATAGATTATAACCAGCTTTTACCTTGAATAATGATTAAATAGTGACGTCCCTCTATGAATGTGATGTGCAGGTGATGGAATAATTATGTCACTGTGCATTATTCATACTTTCCTCTTTTTAAGGTACAATCACGAGCTTTAATTTGGGATCCACTTAAGGTGGAATATCGTATAGCAAACTGAAGACATTTAGAGCTAATATTTTATTATAGTGTCATAAAGTTTGCCATAGACAAGTTATGTTTACACGTGTCTAGGGGCAACCGCTCAGTGACGTCAACCGGGCGCAACGAGTCAAACGATCGTTTCCGATTTTTGCCGACTAATTGTCACTCGTCTTTTTGGCCCTGTCCTCTCCGGCCATATTTGTTATTTGCAAATTAAATTTCGTGAAAATGTCATTTTTCTCAATTTTCTTGTCTCACACTGACACATGTTCGTAATTAGAAAACCGTATAATGATAGCTTTTTGCAAATTGGTTATCAATTCAAGGGTCAATTCGATAAGACATTTAATTGTCTTATCCTTCGCCGCTATTATTGAACTGACATTATCGACCTTATTGCATTGTGAATGTTGTAACAACATTTGAAGGAAATGGGCCCTAAATTAAAGCTCGTGACTGTACCGTACCCTATTATTAAATCTCGGCTTTCTTTGAAACCGTAATGGGAAGACACTTGAAATTTTCACAAAGAGTATACATGTAGGTAGCTCAGACAAAAAAAAGCTCTTTATTGTTGATCTAAATGTATTACAATATTACATGGCATTAATATGCCCACTGTAACAACAAATAATAAAAAATAAAATGCACCTAAGTAATTATAGATTAAAATGCCATTCCCGTCCCTTCGAGCCCCAAAACCACCACAACTGGAAATATTTTACCTCAAGCAATTAAACAATGGATTTCAGTTCAATCTTAAACACAACAATATCGAAAAAAAAAAATTGGTCTCTTTATCTCGAAATACCTGATGTCATATGACATGGCAATAACAGCTTCTTCAATGCAAAAAGTATTGTACTTAACTATAATCGAAAGCAATGAAAATGAGCACAATTTGTATGAGATTTCTAAACAAAATATTAATGGCTAAAGATTTTTTTTAATTGGGTACTTACTTTTGGGAGTATTAAATACTCGTCTTAAATTGTTTTTATAAATTTGTTATTTTCATCAAAATAGTATGGCAAAAAATAATATATTTTTACTCTCAGCAGATACTTACCGATTTATTTTTTAGTTTATTGGTAGCACTATTTACCAATATACAATTTTGGATATTCATTTGGAAGGAAGGTAAATCACATTATATGGGTCGAAAATGGTAATTACAACTATTACAAGAAAAAACACCTCTGCAACACGAAATTTCAAGTGTTACACCTCTGTAACTTGAAATAATTTTGGAGGCTTTCGAACTTGACCCTATAAAAAACCTCTTTAAGTCGAAAGACGAAACCTCATTAACACGAACATTTTTGCGTTTCCCTTGAAGATCGTGTTACCGAGGTTCTATTGTATTTCGAATTTTTCCTAACATGCCAAAACGAGTCAAAGAATTTCAAGATTATTATGTTCTTTCACGTGGTCTTCTTTAGAGCTGACACAAATGGACAAGAATATATTAAATTATTCCTTATTTGTGTTTAGGTACATATTTTACTTGCGTGGGAAAACATAACTATTTCGCATTTTGTTTTAAAATTCAACATATTCTACGAAAATAGCAATTCTCCTGAGAAAACCATAAATAGTTTTGAAACAAGTTATTCATTAAAGTTCATAACATAAGCTATGAAAATGATGTCCACCGTTATATTCCTCCCAGTATGGCGGTACCTATACGTTGAACAATGGATAATCAGTAGGAATATTTCGCATACCTATGTAATCCTCAGTTCAGTGTCAAGCGGATACGAGAATTGTCTCTGACGCGTCAGTGTTTTTGTTATTGAAAATGAGTTCCTGCCTTTGCACCAGGAATTTCTTCTAAGAATAATTGCACATTTTTCAGCCTTTGTAGTCCAGAGGGGTAATCACGTAACGTTCCGACCGCGCGTCGGTACAATTTAACTGTCAATTTTCCATATAAAAAGTGACATTTAGACCTACCCGACGTTCGTACAATGCGTTACGTGATCGACCTACTGGCAATGAACTGACAACTTGTAAGGAAAAAAAAATCAAATTTGGAAATAATTTATAATAGCAGATGTTTTCTATGTATTGGATATATTATCAATTAAATAGTTACCTTGCGACAAAATTTCAGACATCAAAAAAATGATAACTGAACAAGCTTCTGAAATGTCTCTATAATATTCAAGATAAATAATTAAAAAAAACAGTTCATGCTTTATTCAAAACCTATATAAATACTTCCGGATGGAAGGTTTGTTGGATTCTTGAATAAAGCATCTTAGAATAATGTTTTAAAATGAAATAAAGAAAACAAACGCTATTATAAATTAATGTTTTTCAAAACCGTATTTTGCCTCGAGTATTGTTAAAATGGCCATTTCATGAATGTATAACGCATCATCTTGTAAGCGAAGGTAAGATTCGGTATCAACCAATTCAAAGTTAGAATTAAACTCGTGTTTTTAAAATATGTACAAGAAAAATAATATTCTGCCAGTGATGGCTACTTGTACAGTTCTATTAGAACGATCGCATTACTGTTTGTATATTTAAAACTTGTGAATGCAGGGTAAAACTTCTAATGTCGTTGAGGTAAAACTTATTTTCGTGAAAACCCACAACTATGGTAAAATTTTCGGGCAAAAAAATAATAGTGACCTGAACATGACATGACATGAATATGTCATAAAAATCTACCTATGTCTAATTCCTCTAAGAAGTGTTTAATTTCCAAGTTATGCACACCAGTGTGCGGTTGTTCAGTGTTAATTAATAATTTACTTTAAGACGAGCTGGTTATTCACAAAACTTACTGATTACCTACTTTCTTTACCAATCGTCCAGTATAGGTCTATCTTCTGATTGTGCATAGTTCTTTATTAATTTATGAGTCTATGAGCTCACAGTCGAGTACACAATGGTTTGTGAATACCAACGTGAGTTCATGTCTAATTGGACAGCCAGCGGAGGCCTATATATAAATAAAGCATCGGTTAAGCTAGTAATTATAAAATGCAAGCGATTACAGCTGGAGTGATTGGCAACCATTGACGCCCAAATCAGCGCCCGGTGTGAATCAAATTATAATGTCAGGGCGTAATGGCGAGAACATAAGTTATTATTGCAACAGATTTTAATAAAAATAGTCAGTCGTCAAATTCTTACTGTGGGTAACTACTTATTCCATTATTGTGTTTGTGTTGTCTCCTGTTAGATAAAATACATATCTACCTCAACACTAGAGTTTATCACTGTAAGACAATGGTCAAAGCATTTTATGTCCTTTACAATATTGTTATGGATACAGGCGCTCGGGAAGCCCCCGCCTCACCTCAGATTAAATATAATATACCTATATTTAAGATAAACATGAAAATCGACTACGGCGTAGGTTCTTCTTAGGTACGCACTGGGGATTATAAAATATTACTTAAACTTGCAGTTTGACAAGTAAACTTTTAAATTTAAGTAGGTATACATTTTTTTATCTATATACTTATTCAGACACTGCGTTTTTAGGGTTCCGTACTCAAAGAGTAAAACGGGACCCTATTACTAAGACTCCGCTGTCCGTCGGTCTGTCTGTCTGTCCGTTTTTTTTTTACCGTTGCCGGGTTTTTTACCCAAACGTCTCATTGGATATTTTATAATTTAACACTTCTCTTCGCGACAGTCACGTCTGAATCGACCTCGTGAACAAAACGGATAAAAAGATGGAACAATTAGATAGTGTCAGTCTAGCATTGTGGCTGCACTTTTGTGTGTAAACACCTTTATTGGGAACAAAGCTGTTTTGACAGGCAGATGTTCATGTATTGATGTCTGTGTTTATATTACACTGATAAAGATAAGATTAGCCGACCAACATGTGTGTGTACAATACTGTTTTATGAAGCTTGGCGGGAGAATCCTGACCTACGGTATAGTTTTTATTATATTTATATTTAATATTTCTGTTATTTGTTTGTGAGGGTAACATAGCAACACAGTCTACTTAACTCCTAATAACGCGAGAATAACTACCCTCCTGTGTCTAATTACCAATTTATTAGTGTGAGAGAGGTGGTAAAGTTTGCGTCAAAGCTAATAAAAATGGGCATCAGGAATTCAGGCAAGTATGTAGTATATGTATTATCCTCGCACGTATATTGAACGTGGTTTCTTTGATTGACTGAATCAGACATAATAAATTGGGATGGTTCCTCAATTTGAAAAACCTTTTTTATGGTAAATATCATGCTATATTATCCGCCATCAAGTTATCAAAATCGTTAAACCTCGGACCGTTAAGTTTGAACCAGGAAGTATGAAGAAATGCCGTTAATCATAGTTTATTAAAACGTACGTCACCACATTCCTCCGCCACTGTCCGTAGATTGTTTCAGCTGTGTTGTTTACCAACATGGTGGCGCTGACGTCGCCCGTGACGTCAGCGCGTTCGCACAAATGAACGGCGCGTGCGCCGCTGAAGGATTTACGTTTACGATGTGCTCATGTGTGTTTTCGTTTACTGTTGTTCAGCTTGTAACTGATTTGGCAAGATGGTGACTGAATAAAGTCTTCATTTAGTGTTTGTAAGCTTTGATGTTTTTGAAGGGGATAAAGTTGTTTCAGGAATTACGTACCTAGGTAGTTAGTTTAATCTAAGTACTTACATTTTTCGGGTTAAAGAAATGTATTGCCTCAAAAAAAAATTCACATTTCGCTTAATGAGAGCTTATAGTTATTTACAAATTAATACTATTCCAGCGAGCGTGTTTATTTACATAAATGAATATTACTTATTAACCTAAGACTATTTTAACAAGTATACACATAACTAATTTTTCAGGTCTCATTGATATTAATCTAGATTTACACATTTACTTATATTCATTAAAAACAGTTTAATGATTATTATTTATCATATATTACAGTATATGATGAATAATAATTGTGAAAACTTACATTGGTTATTTTACAAATGAATTTAACGGTCACAAATTGGGCTTCAAGGGCAGTCATTTGTTCGGTCATTGGGCGGTCAGTTGTTCTTTTAGGTGGTAGGTGGGTGGATTGCAAAAAAAATTGTACATAATGGGGAATGGATGAAAATTTCAGAATTGCCTGATTTTTTTTTTGGTGATAGGAATAACCTTCCTTAGCACCAGAAAAAAGTTTCAGAGTTTTCAGCTCGGTCAATTATTTTTGAAAAATATAAACAGTTTCCTCACTTACGTTTTGGGTTTAGGACGGCGAATGAGACACTTTCCTTGATCCGCCTCATATTACAAGAAAATGTCTTAAATATCCGTGGTAAACTGACACTGGCAATGATATTGAGTGCTGCATCAGCTATATTTGTCATTGCCAGGGTCAGATATTTAACATATTTTTTGCAATATGAGACGGATCAAGGAAAGTGTCTCATTCGCCGTCCTAAACCCAAAACGTAAGTGAGGAGACTGTTTATATTTTTCAAAAATAATTGACGCAGCAGAAAAGTCTGCTACTTTTTTCTGGTGCTAAGGAAGGTTATTCCTATCACCAAAAAAAAAATCAGGCAATTCTAAAATTTTCACCCATTCCCAATTAATGGCCTTAATCTAATCTAAGCTTTAACTTTTTTCCATTGTATAACGAAAGATACCCATGTAATTGGATGGATAATTGCCGTTACACAACGGAAAAAAGGTAAAGCGTAGATTAGATTAAGGCTCTTAACTATGTACAACTTTTTTTGCAATCCATCCAGGTGCCCAAATCCGCCTGTTAGTTATTCGATAAATGTCAAGATATTTTTAAAAATACTTAGAATCACATGTTAAAGCCCAATATGTAATTATAAATTGTCATAACATTGATAGAGGGGCGTTACATCTCTAAATAATAAGAATGTTATTTTTTTCTCAATTTGTGTACACGGTTGAGTAATACGCCCGCCGTACTCGTATCTGCTACTTAATTTAACATGGCCATGTTCCTCTTTCATTGTGCCTCACTCTTCTTTTGTAGAGGATAGGTACTTCAAAGTTTATTACATAACGACGGGTACTTTTTTTAAACGAATTCTTATGTGATTTTTAAAGTCATATGATTTTATTTTTAATCATTCTTTATTTGTTATTAGTGATTACTCACGTTAAGACTGCCTAAACAGAGCCAATCTAGTGGTTTGTTTTGTACCACTTATAATTTACGGTATCTTTGACACAACCCGCTGTTTTTTCTATAGTATTTTACCATTGTTGGATCACGTGTTCATTCGGGGTTTTTATCCTTACCACCCGGGAGTTCCCAGTGTTCAATTTGCTCAATGAGTCACTTTGATAACTAACAGGAACTAAAATCCGATAAACATTCAAATTATCACACTTTTAAAGAAATACATTTTGCTTGAATGATTCATCAATTTCATCATCTGCCTTTAGTAATGCTACATTGTCTAAGATTTCTTTTTCAGTTCCAAATGATTCAGTTTCAGTTATCGATAATTATATTAAACTCATCATATTCAAGAGATATATAGTTCTTAAAGGTGACGCATGGCACTGTGCGCATCAGTTTAAGAATGTTTAACTACGTCACACTCGTTCGGGCGAGAATATCAACCGGAGTAACGCTCGCGTACTCATCCGACTGCCAAATCACGTTCGGAAGTCGGAACCAGAGGAACAACAATCGTCTTCTGTTGTAACTAGAGTGGGTTTGTGACCAGTGTGGGGGCAAAATACAAAAAGAGCTTTCAATGTATCGCATGGAATCAAAAACACAAGATTACATATGAATCAGGTAGATGGAGCAGATCAAGAATAGATAACGTTCAAAGATGGTCCAAACGTTTATAGAAACAAAGAGAGATTATATTTATTTATTCACAAACACACAGGACACACATATTAAACAACTAGCTTTTGCCCGCGACTTCGTCCGCGTAGAACTCGTTTATATCGTAGCTCGATACAAACTTTCACCCTCCATTTCCCTTTTAGGGGTAGATTTCCGATATAAAAACTATCATATGTCCTTACCCGAGACTCAAACTATCTTTATCATTATTATCATTTATCATCATCATCATATCAGCCGAAAGACGTCCACTGCTGGACATAGGCCTCCCCCAAAGAGTTCCAAAGTGACCAATCCTGCGCCACCCGCATCCAGCGGATTCTTGCGACCTTTACCAGTTCATCACCTACCTTGTGCCTACCAACGCCGCGCCTACTAACTACTTCTATACAAAGTTTTATCTAAATGGGTTGTATAGTAGCTTCATACAAATATTCAACCCCCATTTCACCCCCTTAAGAGATCATTTCCGGGATAAAAACTATCCTATGTCCTTTTCCGGAACTCAAACTATCTGTTAACCAAATTTATTCTAAATGGGTCACTCACATCCAAATTTTCACCCCTTAGGGGAGGATTTTCGGAATAAAACTATCCTTTATCCTTCCCCAGGACTCCCAACTATCGCTATACTAAATGTTCACCCCCATTTCACCCCCTTAGGGAATGATATCCGGAATAAAACTATCAGATGTCCTTTCCCAGGACTCAAATTATCTCTTAACCAGATTTCAACTAAATAAGTTCCATAAACTATGCATTATCCTTTTTCGGAACCCCAAACTATCTCTATACCAAATTTCATCCAAATAGGGTACATCCAAATTTTCACCCCCTATTTTATGCCCTTGGAGGATTTTTTTCGGGACAAAAGCTATTCGTTGTTCTTCTACGCGATTAAACTATCTCTATAGGCACCAAATTTCATCCTAATCCAAATTTAAACCACCATTTCACTCCCTTAGAGGATGATTTCCGGAATTAAAACTACGCTTTGTCCTTGCCCAGGACTCAAACCATCTCTATACCAAATTCCATCGAAATGGTTTCCATCCAAATTTTCACCCCCCAATTCCCAGCACTCAAACTATCTCTTAACTGTTAACTTAAGTTTTATAAGTTTTTATTGTTACTAACATGATATGGACTAAGTCTGAAATAAATAATTTGAATTAAATTAAATTAACCAAATTTCATCTAAAAAGGTCACATCACATCCAAATTTTCATCCCTTAATGGGGGTGATTTTCGGGATAAAACTATCCTATGTGCTTCCCCAGAACTCCAACTCGCTATACCGTAAATGGGTTCCATCCAAATTTTCATCCCCCATTTCACCCCCTTAGGAGATGATTTCTGGACTAAAAATTATTTTAGGTCCTTCCCCAGGACTAACTATCTCCATACCAAATTTCATCTAAATGGGTTCTATCCAAATTTTCACTCCTTATTTCACTCCCTCAGGAGATGTTTTTTCAGGATAAAAACTATGCATTGTCCTTCCCTGGGACTCCTTCTATCTCTTTACCAAATTTTAACTAAATGGGATTTATCCACATTTTCACCCCTATTTCATCCCCTTAGGGGATGATTTTCGGGATTCAAAGTATCCGTTGTCATTCTCCGGGACTCAAACTATCTCTATACCAAATTTGATCTAATCGGAGTCCATCCAAAATTTCACCCCCCACTACACCCCCTTAGGGATAAAAACTATCCAATGTCCTTTCCCAGAACTTAAACTAACTCTAAACCAAATTTTATCAAAATGGGTTACATCCAAATGTTCACCCCCACGTTTTACCCCCTAAGGGGAAGATTTCCGGGATAAAACCTATCCTTTGACCTTCCCCGGGACTCGAACTATTTATATACCAAATTTCATCCAAATCGGTGCAGCGGTTTAAGTAGCTCCATACAAACTTCCACCCCCCATTTCATCCCCTTAGGGATTTATTTCCGGGATAAAAACTACCCTATGTCCTTCCCCAGGACTCAAACTATCTATATACCAAATTTCATCTAAATCGGTTAAGCCGTTTTCACGTGATGCGCGGTCACATAAACAGACAAACAGATAAACAGACAAACATATAAACAGACAAACAGACAAAAATTCTAAAAACTGTTGGAACGTGTTCTGTTATCGATTTTAAGTATCCCTAGCCAATTTTTTATTTCGAATTACTTCCATGTACAGACTTTCGACCCTCTTCAGCTTTATTATATGTATAGATAAATAGATAGAAGATAATGAAACTCCCATTCAAATATCTCAAAAAATTATGAAGCTACATCCGTTTTAATGTCGCTTGTCAGAGTGAGAAAACGATGAGGGACTGTGACGTCAATATACTCGAGCGTCATAGTAAAAAACAATCGTTTCATATGAAGGTGCGTTTTGCGGAAAAGGGACAGAACATACCCCCTCTTAAAACTTTGGACTCTTATAACTTAATCATTACCTATATAACCTCTTGCTTTGTTTTTTTCTCCATTTGACTATATTTATTTTAAATTCTTTTTCGAGAAAATACTCTCTCTTCCCAGCTATATATCCCACATGGTGGTGGGGTCAGCTTTCCTCGTCTTACTTCTCCACTTCGCTCTGTCCTCGACATCGGTTTCGGATAACTTGCTCTCTCTTATATCTCTTAGCACTACATCCTTCCATCTTTTTCGAGAAAATACATTATGATTATTTACCATATTTTCGATTCCTGAGCTATAACCACGAACTTCGGAATTCGAAAATATTCGGGTATCTCTATCTCTATCGCACTAACCATACTCGAGTGACAGGGATGCAAATATATGAACGGTTTTCGTGGTAGCGGCGCCGCAGGTACTTTGGCTGAATGCGCCGAGCGCGTGCCATTGTCATTCAAAAAAAACAAATTCGTGTTAATTATATTGTTCAAATTTGTTGATTTAATTTATTGAAATTACGACATAAAACGACATTTGCGCATATAAGTTCTCATATCAGAATCGAATATTTTTTTATGGTTTATATTTTAACATTTGTCTCGTAAAGGTCTATCGTAGACGGGATTTAAATTATTAATAAGTGAAAGGCAAAGCAATTCCGCCATTTTGACGAAAATTTGACGGTTCTTATAGATGACAGTTGGAGCAGCGTTTGATTTCAATAAAAATAAATGAAAAATTAAATGAAGTCGTATATTTCGGAAAATTAATTAACTGTCGCAGTCGGATAAAAACTATCCTAAGTTGCAGCTAGAATAATAATGTACCTATATAAAATGTTTCATATTTTTCCGTTCATGTGATGCTGAGAACATTCGAACCGCGCAAAGCTTAGTTTCAAACTGGCTGATTCTTTTTTTAATTTAGAGATTTATTATAAGTGGAGATAAAATTGACAAGAAAAACGTATAAAACATGAAACAAGTGTCAGACACCTACAGCGCTGATTTTCAGCCAGCTCCGTTGGTGACTCACGGAAATGTCATACAATACAGGGTTAATATTTAAACTACATACTAATATATTATTGAGATAGCCGAGGGAGAAATAAACATAAATACGAAGTGAGATGTAATGTACGCACTATACCTACATGCAGCATTAATCAAGACAATAATAATTAACATTACTTACACATTCATTCTTACTTTGAAACTAAACAACAACTAAACTTTCTTCACCAATGAGTCTAGTAGTAGGCACCACATCAGGTGTGACAGACATCCACCCTTCGGAAATCCCCTTCTTGCTCCGCTGTTATGTCCCTGTCCTTAAGCATTCTGCCTATCAATCTCGCTACTGCTCGATCGATACCTTCCCTGTCCAGACTTTCCTCTACCGCCGCAAAGGTTGCCTTGTCAAAGGCTCCCTCCACATCGAAGAAGCAGCCTAGTGCACACTGTGTTGTATCTAAAGCTCTCTCCACCCTAACCGTCAGGTTATGTAGGGCTGTCTCCGTCGACTTTCCTGCCATGTATGCGTGTTGGTTCCCGTGAAATGGGTTTCTTCCACCTTCCACTTTCTCTCTTATCGATTAATCTATCATCTTCTCCAAGGTCTTTAGAGTAAATGACGACAAACTTATGCTTCTGAACGATTTCACTTCTTGATAAGACTTCTTCCCTGGTTTCGGTAAAAATACCACCCTCACTTAATACAAGGCTATGCTCGCTCTGTATAGTCGTGCTAAGTTATCTTTTATGTGTTCGTATCCTTTCTGCATTAGCACCGGTAGTATCCCGTCTGGCCCCGCTGCCTTGAAGGGAGCGAAGGATTTGATCGCCCACTCCAACATCTCCTCCTTCACCACCGCCTCTGCAGCCCCCCAGTCCGATATACCCGGCTCAACCTCTCCTTCGGTGTCCACTTCTTCATCACAATCCGGGAAGTGAGATCTCAGCATGGTTCCAAGGATCTCACCCGGGTCTGTGATTAGATCTCCATCCACTCTTAGACTGCCTAGTTGGCACGTTCGCTCTCCCGCAAGCAGTTTCACTACCCGTGCCCCCTCAGCGTAACCTCGTATGTCTTCCGTAAACCTTCTCCAGCCATCGCGGCTGGCCTTCTTTCCGGTTGTACTCGTTTCTGACCTCTCTGTACGCGTCCCAGCTTGAGGTGTCGTCCTTCTTTAAGGCAACCCTCATTGCTCGGCGCGTCCTCTTTCTTAGCT
Source organism: Epinotia brunnichana (assembly GCA_963854355.1). Taxonomy (NCBI): domain Eukaryota; kingdom Metazoa; phylum Arthropoda; class Insecta; order Lepidoptera; family Tortricidae; genus Epinotia; species Epinotia brunnichana. The sequence goes on along the minus strand of OY977936.1, from coordinate 17,301,094 downwards.
TAAACAGTTCCTTATTCCACCATGGCTGCTCCTTCCCTGTCTGTACCTGTCTTTCTGGACATGCCTTGTGATAGGCTGCCATGATGTTATCTTTCAGTTTCCGTGCCCCTGTCTCCAGGTATTCCATCTTTTCATATCTCTCTTCCGAGTTACCAAGTATTCCTAGTTCCTCGTCATACTTCGTCCAGTCTGTTTTGCGTGGGTTTCTTACTTTTATCTTCTCTGTACACCTTTCGATTCTGAAGAGTATTCTGCGGTGGTCAGACATGCTGTCCTCCTCATCAACCCTCCATCCCGTTAGTATGTCACAGATTTATCTTGATGCCAATGTCAAGCACCTCTCTTCTAATCCTGTTCACAAACGTCGGTGTGTTACCTATGTTCATGATATCCAGGTAATTACTAGTGATACATTCTAGCAGCGATTCCTCTCTACAGTTGGTGTCGGTGCTTCCCCACACCTCATGATGTGCGTTAGCGTCGCATCCTATATACTACTATAAGTGGAATTCTCTTACCTTTATATCTCAGTACCGTCTCTTCCAGCTCCCTAGTTGGCGCCTCTCCTTCCCCAGGTAGGTAGCAGGATGCCAGCGCCACCTTGTGTCTTCTTCCGTCTTCAGCAGTGAATTAGGTCTCCACCACAATGAGGTCTCTGTAACATATGGTCATGACACATCCCATATTTCTTATATTATTACTTGTATATATGCATTATTTAGCAAGCAAATAAAGATTAATAAGAATGCCTGACTTGGCTCTACGACATATCTCACCACTTTTTACTGTGAAACAGTTTCGAGACTTGGCCTATTTTTTACATGGAATGTTTTTTATGGGATAAACCTTAAGCATACGCTTAAAGATGTATCTGCTAAGCGCCCCTTGGATAGGGGGAGGGATATCATTAATTTCATAATTATAATATATTTTCGCGAAAATGTTCAAATGTTCATTATTATTATTATTGTACGAGTATGTCCTTCCCGCTCACGGGACAATGTTGTCCCGGAGCTTTGGGAGGTGTGCGTAGGGCTAGGTACCTACAAAGTACCAACTGAGTCAACACGTAGAGGCCCTTTTGTCAATTTATTGAAATGCAAGGAGTACACCGAGCGGATACTGTCCCTGCCCGTGTCATGGGACGCACACAGAGACAGCACCCGCTGTCTGTATAGGAACTATTGCTGGTTGATGGAATCTAAATATTATTATTATTTATTTAATCATTACGTATGCAACATTACAGTAGTTAGTTTATATATTCAATTGTTAAAAACAGTCTAATGAAGTCGTGCGCATGGTCCAGCGATTAGATCAGAACATTTAATTCTAGTTTTTGCCATCTGTCACTGCAGACTCTAATTATACGTTGCGCGTCTAGACAAGCTACGTAAAGCCCAAGATTAAAATTGTAGTCCTTAAGTCTGTGCACTAAAGACGGTCGGTCGTGTTGCGATCAACGCGGTATAGACCGCATGGCAGACAAAGGCACATGTAGGTCGCCTGAATGATCTGTTATTGTTAATATGATGTTGTTGTGGGTATACGAGTGTATGCAGATATAGATCTCATAATGCATTACGGTTTCGAACGATTTCGATGAGACTTAGGTACAATACAGGGGCAGGAAATCGATCTATTTAACCGTCTCGTTAGGTTTCTCCGTGTTTTCACAAGCCAAAGCTCGTTCTCCCAAGTACCTTTTTTTTGTTTTCGTGGAGGAAACCTGCGTACCAGGTACCCAATCATCGGGAGATGACTGGGTTATGTGGTATTTCTATCCACTAAAAACTCCACGGCGGCCGGCATCTGCGCTCTCATGCGGAGGACTCCAGGAGCTCATTCTGAACGCACTGGAGCCCTCCTCGCGCTTCGCCACATTTGGCTCATCCCAGGATGATGATGGTCGCCTTCCCTGGGGTTTTTAGGTGAGTGCCCCGGCCCCCGCCAGAAACACTGCGACCCCGATGACCCCCTTTAGTCGCCTTCTACGACAGAGACCGTAGACCTATTCTTGTCCGAGCCTACACGGTCCCAAGTAGGTATACCTAGTTAGTTTAATTGCATCAAAAAAGTCTATTCTAAAAGCAACTACGCTACGGCCAATGCAAAAAGGAGACTCTTTGAGTACGGAACCCTAAAAAGGCGGTCAGCTAAATAATCTCAACATTACTAATCTCTAGTATACATAACGCTAGTCAGCGTTTATTACCTATTATATTTTATTTACCTATATAAATACTAGCGGCTGCCCACGACTTCGTCCGCTTAGAACATGTTATCGTCTGAATGTTTGTTTAAGAATGAAATTTTAAAAACATTGAAATTAATTTTGTAGTCTTTTAGCAAACAGTCTGCATAAAACCGAAGTTACAAATCCCTTACTTTAAAAATGTCTTGCTCTCCATACAAATTTTGAAACTTTAAAGGATGAATTTCAAAAAACGCTGAAATGAGTTTTGTAGTCTTTTAACAAACAGGCTAAGATCGAAGTTACAAATCTCATACTTTAAAATTTTCTTGCTCTGCATACAAACTTTGAAACGCTTTTCGGGGAAAATTTAAAAGATAACACTAAGTTTTTTTTTATTGTAATAAGTATTTTTTCTACATACTATCAAGTCTCTAGCTCAAGTGTTTTCCATACGAACCTTGCACCCCTTTTTAACCCCTTAAGGGGTGGAATTTTTCAAAAGTACTTTTTTGTATTTTAATAAGTAATCTTTCTACAAAGTTTTAAGTTTCTACCTAAAAAAAAGTTTCCCCCACACAAATATTGCACCTCTTTTTTCCCTCTTAGGGGTGGAATTTTCCAAAGCACTGAAAGTAATTTACGTATACTTGTATTCTAATGAATAATCTTTCTACACTATTTTAAGTCTCTAGCTCAAAAAAAAAGTTTCCTCCATACAAACTCACCCCTTATTATCCCCTTAAGGAGTCGAATTTTGCAAAACGCTGAAAGTACTTTATTTGTATTGTAATAAGTAATCTTTCAACAAAGTTTTAAGTCCCTCGCTAAAAAAAAAAATCTCCATACAAACGTTGCACCCCCTTATAAACCCCTAAAGGTCGATGTTTCTAAAATGCTGAAAATATTTAATTTTAATTTTAATTAGTAATCAATCTATAAAATTGTAAGTCGGCTAAAAAAATGTTTCCTCCATACAAATGTTGCACCCACTTTTAACCCCTTTAGGGGTGGAATTTACTAAAACGCTGTATAAACTTTTTTTTGTATTTCAATAAGTAATCTTTCTACAAACTTTTAAGCTTCTATCTCATAAAAGAGTTTCCCCCATGTAAACTTTGCAACCCTTTTTAACCCTCTTAGGTGTGGAATTTTCCAAAACGCTGAAAATACTTAATCTTTTTGATAATGAATCTTTTTACAAACTGTAAAGCTTATATCTCTAAAAAGAGATTCCCTCATACAAACGCAACGAACAACAGCAAACGAATTTTCCAAAACGCTGAAAGAATTTTATTTGTAGTCTAATAAGTAATCTTTTTACAAAGTTTTAAGTCTCTAGCTCAAAAAAAAAGTGTTCCCTTTACAAACTTTGCACCCCTATTTTACCCCTTTAGGGGCGAAATTTTCCCAAACGCTGAAAGTGCTTTATTTTTATTTTAATATCTAATCTTTCTACAAAGTTTTAAGTCTCTAGTTCAAAAACAAAAGGTTCTCCCATACAAACTTTGCACCCCTATTTTACCCCCTTAGGGGTGGAATTTTCAAAAATCCCTTCTTATCCGTTGCCTACGTTGTAAAAGGTAGTTCTGGTGTAAATTATAACTCTCTAGCCCCAGTAGTTTCGGCTGTGCGTTGATGAGTGAGTGAGTGAGTCAGTCAGGACAAAGGCATTTATATATATAGATAAAACAAATCACCAGGTCAAGTTGCCCGTCAGCAATTGCTAGGCCAGGATATGGAGACATTTGGCTAGTAGATACAGATGTTTAATGTGTCTGGTTACTATTGGCAAAAACATGTTTTGCTACATTGTTGTGACTTATAAAGTACACGTTTTCCTGGGAAGAGGGAGTGGAGACCATCGTTTACACGCACACGGTGCGAGAGCGGCCCAACGCATCTGCTGCGAAGTCACCTGTTGCCTTCTGATTGAATACTAAGTAGGTACACTTAACAAGCAATGTACACTTTGCTGCGCTGCCTGCAATCTCTGGTTACCCATTCAATGCGAACACCATACCGGTGTAGATATACGTATCTTCGTACCGCTCTCCCGAATTGGATATTTGGATACCCGAAACGCGTTTTTTTGTTGGTCCCTTCAGAATAAACCATTACAAAATCCGAAAGAGAATTAACGCCAAAGCCAGCTATAATCGCTGTCAATCAAATACTTCTGTAAGCTATTGTGATATTTTAAATGACCGTAAATAACATATTTAACTTTTGGTTCCCGCAACACAATGAGTACAAATCTTTTGATTGATAACGGCAAAGTTAGTCTAATACGTCTCCTTGTAACGATTCAGTGATAGAAATATGAGAGTGAATAAGATACCGAGATTCACTATAATAACTAACTTTGACCTCCACGACTGAAACGATTTGTTGCCTACTGTACGAGCCGAGCCGAACATGAATGCCAAATATTAATCCGTAAAATATGAATTTGCTTCCGTTACGGATAAGAAAACGTTTGTTTTGCTGCAAAAAATGTCTCATGCCGGCTGGCTTTTAATAATACATGAAGAAATATTGCTGATCTTAATAAGATAACGTATTTTTTATTGGACGGCCTACTTCGGGTATTTTATAGTATCCACTATTACAGTAGTAAACCGTAAATGTAGCTACAAGCTACTTACGCTTCAGTAGCATCTGCCATGCTACCTGAATAGTTCTGATTGTAATCAGCAAGAACATTGTGGTTTTTACGACCTCTAATTTTGAATTCTAATAACGCTATAAATCTATCTATGATTTTTTTTGGTAGGTATATTCGGCACCATTTTCCGGTAACAAAAACCATATTAACTAATCTATTTTCCTCTCTCTTAGGTACTGATATTGATATAAATACTTTGTAAGAATAATTTCTAACAATAATAATGGCACGATTTCTCATTTTTTCCATGTATCAGACGAAGGCGCCCCGACAGATTTATCTGGTGAGCACGACATCTGGCTCCCAAAACCCAAGAAATATTATATTGCTCGCCAAAATAGTACGCTAAAACAATACAAAAATTCCAGACAACATTTGGGTAAGTGGAGATCATGCAAAACAATTTAACATCTATTGCCCTGTGTGCAGTATACAGGGTGTGGCCTGTATCAGGTGCAAATATTCAAAAGGACGCTTCCTTAGAGCATTTACTGCAAATTCACCCTTTGTGATTCATTGATTTTTTTTTTTGGATTCTGAGATATTTTGATCTAAAGTTATGACCTCCAAGTAATTTATCTTGGCACCACAACATCATACCACAACAGTCAATGCAGATTTAAAGGTAACATCATGTAATGAGTCATAATAGTTTTTGCATTTAAGTTTTCAAAGGATATTTTTGTGATGTTTTCATATTTATTTCATTTTTTTTTGGTTTTTTTTTAATAAAAAGTTACTTAAAACACTCCAGAAGAGTAAAACAATAAAAGTAAACTTATTTTGAAGAAAAAAAAATTCTTAAACGAATATTTTTTTTCCAAATAAAACGACGTGGATATAATTGTTCACAAGCTTTATACTCTACCGTTTAATTTTTTGCTCCTATTACAGGCCACAACCTGTATAACTGCCGTACTACTTCCGTAAAAAGCTTTTGGTCGGTGTTCGAGCCAAGCTTCTTCAAAAGACATATTAACTAGACATCAACTAGAATACAAAATAGAAGTCTTAGTTGGTCAAATCGAAATTAGCCTGCCGTTCCTTAAGAAACCATTTTACATTTTATAGTGCAATAAAATTGCCCCTGGATCCGCCAATAGGTACGTGAATATCACGGCCCACAAACGTTAATTATCGGACCTCAACGAGACGAGAACAATAGTTTATCTATAAGACGGCTATGGTAACGTAAGTGATAGAACTGATAGAGTAATCATACTACGGTGAAAGCCCGATACTCGATTGTTTAATTGTCAAGCTAATCCGTAGCTAATTCCAAGCCGATGGCTGTCCAATATGAGGAGGCCTTATTCTGGGAATTAACTTGGAACGTGTTTAAAACCTGCGGAAGTCACAAGGAAAAGGAGACTTTCTTCAACAACAAAAATATAATATTTAACGTTGTCAGCTAGGAATGTATTTTATTAAGTATCTGCAAAATTAATCCTTAGTAGGTACTAAGTAGTACTAACTAATACGTTTAGTAAGTGCAAACGATATTCGAGCCACGGCTCCGATAGCTCTGTTGTTTAAAAGTTTAAATGCGAACAACCCAATCTGCCACGCAGTCGCTCTGGTTCAAATTCAGCTCTAAGCATTTAATTAAAAGTTAAATAAATATAACTACAAAGGTACATTATTATGTTGTTGTTTCAAACAATGTAGTTTAAAACGAGTTTAAAAGACAGTCTCTGAATAAGCATCCGAATGTCAATATTTAGAGGTCATCAGGTCACTGGGGACTTAGAGCTTTATTGGAAAGGAATTTATTGGTATTGTAACGAATCTAACGTTGCGTCCAATTGTATGTCTTTACATATGTTGCGTCTCGTTTTATGCGTTTCAAAGAAAAGAGATAACTGATTCATTTATCAATGGCTCTGTTACTATCTAGCAAATTAATGATGTATCAATAACGAATATAGGTACATGCTGATATATTTTATGTATAAGCATTTATCCGTTTCACAGAACGCTATTATGTTTATTTTTTATAAGTAATCAATCTTTTTTAACCCTTTAATTTTTTTTTATCAGTAAGGTTGAAAATTAATAAAGGATGACTCACGCTAGAACGGGCCGTGTCCGGCCCGGGCCGTTTTTTAAGAAAAGTGCGAGTCTGTCTCGCGCACCGAGGGTTCCGTACAAACTTTCACCACGCTTTATTAAGAAAACAATCTTTGTTGGTTTTTCAGAGATAATTCTTTATCAAGAGAACCAATTTCGATAACTCTTTTTTTATTTGCTAGAAGGTACTTTCAGAATACTTCCATACAAATTTGAAGGAAATAAATTCAGCACAAAAGTATTAAATTACAAAGTTAATATTAAAATATTAAATGAATTTTGTTGAATAAAAAAAATACGCTGGATAGAGGTCTCGTTATATGGAATAGTTTTTTTTTCTACATTTCTCCTTTCTTAATCAAAATTTGACCACTATAGAAAAAAAAAACTGTTTTAGAATGTGCAATTCAAGCCCATTCATATGATACCCCACTTGGCTTGCTTGGTTGGCTTGGCTTGGCTTGGCTTGGAACGAGACTTTTAATTTCTGGCCCCCTCTTATCCGTCCTTTTTTATTGAAAATAAAAATATATCTTTCAATTTTTCATTTTCCATACACGTGGCTTTGTTTACTACTATTCCAAATTTCAAGTTGATAGCATTAGTTCCTTAGATATTTAACTTTCACACCATATGGGTTCCGTATTTACCTTTTTGTTCCGGAACCCTAAAAAGTGCATGTTGAGTTGTTGTTGCAATATAATGACGTATTTGGTCAGAGTCATGATGAAAAGGAAAAATCGTCTTTCCTGAGGCCAACAGTGCATATAAATATAGGAACCTATAAAAAAAATTTATCGCATATAATCCATCGTGTAGTTATCACAACATCCCGCAAATCCTGGATCTAGGTTGTTTAAATAAAATGTGCAACTCTTTAATATCGAAAACCTCCCATAGCTTTTATACCATAACTTCGCCGTATTTACACCAACGACCGCCGAAAAGTAGCCATCTTAAATGAATATCAACTTTCTTGATGCAGTAATAAGTACTTTGTAGAGTGCAATAAAATCGTGGCAGTCTTTCATCTCATAAACTTGACACTGTTTTAAACCATAATAGCATGAAGCACGTAGCTGACTGCAATTTCAAGCTCTAACAACACGCGTTAAGATTGACATTACAATGTTTATATTTTCTACTTACGAGCTATGGGCATGAGATATATTGCCAGCTATTGAAAATGGAACTCAAGTCCATGTGAATTAAGAGTGGTGATACTTGTTAGAGGAATTTTAGAAAAACGTATGTCGACGTCAGAGCCAACGTGAGAAACAATTCTCCGTAATAAAAATGTCACAGTAATCCGTTAAGCGTTTGAGGAACGCATTTTGTTTACTAGACATCTGTATGAAGACTTAAAGTGTATGTACATAAGGGGCATTTTGCTTTGACTCGTGTACAGTAGAAATATGAGATACTCTCGCTACGTGATTTGTGCGATTCACGATTGTAACAGGTGGTATTGTCACAGAATAAGTAATAAATAGTACAAGGTATTGTGTATATTTTGTATTAATGCCCAGCAATTGTTTTTAGGGTTCCGTACCAAAAAGGTAAAAACGGAACCCTTATGGCGCGACTCCGTCTGTCTGTCTGTCTGTCACAAAGTTAAATATCTCAGGAACTACTAATGCTATAAAAATTTTTTTTATACAACGTCGGTGGCAAACAAGCTTACGGCCTGCCTGATGTTAAGCTGGTACTAAGCCTATGGACACTTGTGACTCCAGAAGAATCACAAGCCTGTATTTGGAATAGTTGTAAACAAAGCTAATCCACGTGTATTGACAATGAAAAATTTAAAGATATTTTTTTCATTTGTATAAAAAAGGATATAAGATATAAGAGAGGAGGGAGGCAAAAATTTTAAGTCTAGTTAGTAGGCCAAGTGGGGTGTCATATAAGATGGCTTGAATTGCACATTCTAACATAGTTTTTCTTTCTTTTTCTATAGTGGTAAAATTTGGATTTACAAAGGAACATGTAGCAAAAATCAACATAGGTTTTTTCTTAATAAAGCGTGGCGAAAGTTTGTACGGAACCCTCGGTGCGCGAGACAGACTCGCACTTGACCGGTTTTTTTTATGGTGTGTAGGTATCGTCGTATAAGATGAAAATACGTCTGAATATGATACCTATGTTCCTTGTAAGATGAATAATGTAAAACAGACGAATAGTTTATACCTACCTACTATGAAAAAATAATGAGCTAATAGAAAATATTACTTGGATAAACTGCTTCAACCAGCCAACTTTAATTAATGTATATAAATGTTAAGTCCATTAAATTGTCAATTGATTAAACATAAATGACTATTAAGAGCAGGTAACGGACATTTGAAATATAGAAATTATTCCTAATAAGTGCCACGTTAACTATAATTTACAATTCAATTATATTTTTTACACGGCATCTACCTAATACAGAATGTGTAGCGCGCCGGCGCGGCGTCGCCACGCCGTTTGGCACGTCGTCTCCGCCGCCGCCGACAATTTAACCATTCGCAAAAATACCCTTGATAATAAATATAATAAATAATGCAGGAATGCTGGAAATAGTTAGCCAGCTTAGCTTGACTATATACCAGTTACTTAATGGAATAAATAAAATTAATTGAATTCCATTATTGACAACTGCGGGTATAAAGTGCGTGCACACCCTTATACTTAATCCCCTATCATCATTTCAGCCGAAAGACGTCCACTGCTGGACATAGGCCTTCCCCAAAGAGTGCCACAGTTACCGGTTCTGCGCCACCCGCATCCAGCGGACTCCCGCGACCTTTACCAGGTCATAAGTCCACCTTGTGGGGGGCTACCCACGCTGCGCCTTCCGGTACGTGTTGGCCACTCGAGAACCTTTCCGCCCCAACGGCCATCGGTTCTACGTGCAATGTGCCCCGCCCACTGCCACTTAAGTTTAGCCATTCGGAGGGCTATATCGGTTAACTTGGTTCTGCTGCGGATAGCCTCATTTCTGATGCGATCTAGCAGTGAAACTCCCAACATAGCCCTCTCCATTACCCTTTGGGTGACTTTGAGCTTAATATTTTCTATATTTTTAGGTAACTATTTATGTCTATTAAATACATCGTCGTCTTGTACTAGTACTAATAACAAAGCACAAGCCTCCTCAAGTAACTAAAAAATGTGTGCATTTTTAGATACGCTGCCAATTTAAGGGTTAAGGTTGCTCCCATACAAAAAACGTGATTTATTTGCCGTTTTTATAGATGATGGTACGGAACCCTTCGTGCGCGAGCCCGACTCGCACTTGGCCGGTTTTTTTAACACTGGAATAATCTAAGAGTTTGCCTTTGAGATTGATTGAACGGTTTCATTTCAACTGAGTCTGGGGTGAGCGGTATCGATCGACCTACTGGGAGTTTTGTAGCTGGTTCACTAAACCTATCCTAGCTGAGAAGATTTCAGCAAGAAACTAGGCCCGACCTGAGTCGGACTGACTATGTACATAACGTTTCGATTGAGTGTTCTCCAAGGGTAGGTAGGTACCTATGAAAGTGCAGCACGGAGAGCAACCCTTGGCCCGCGATTTAATGCGCGCCGTCATTACAGATGAGACACGCACTAATTTGCCTGACAACGCATTCCTTAGAACACCTACTGTGAAAAATGTGCGCAAAATGTGGAATAATTCACTTATAATGAGAAAAAAGGACGATGTCATTGGACAGTTTTTGCTACCATCAATAACGTAGTCCGTGGAAAAAATGCCCTTTTTTAATTTATTTTATACTTGTAAACTAAATTTAAAATAGCTTATTTAATTTTACAATAATATAACATGGAAACTTGAAAATAAACGTAAACCACCGCAATTTGAAGTTACTTCTTTATTTTCTCTTCTCAGTTTATAGGCCACGGGAGGCAAAGGTAAGTTACTTAGCACGATTTATTCGGCTTCCATTATTGACAACTGCGGGTATAAAGTACATACCTACACGTGACTCTAGTAACATTTAGAGAGCTAGAGGGACTAACCTTATTGTCGACATTTGGTTGGTGAGGTAAGCTATTTCAACTAACCTTTTTTTTTGCAAATGCGATTTAAACTCACCAATTTAGGAGACAAAAAACAAAAGATCGCGAACTAGTGAACGCCGCACCGCAATCAGCAAAATTCGAATTTAATCCGATTTCTAAAATTGCCCATTATGTATCTATTAGGTACCTACCGGTAGATATCGGTTTCCTGTCCTCTGTCCCTTACCCATAATAAGCTCTTGATTTATTGCATAATTTGTCCTCTACACTAATTGATCAATTTGGTGCGAAAATTGCCCAATTTCGTTGTACTCTGAACAACCGTGTAATTTTAAATAGTGAAGGCGGTCACACTGTGTTTTTTCACAGGCATCGCAGGTTGTCCGGCTCTTATTTGTTCCGTTATGAATAATTAGTGTTAGCCTTCATTGAGAACTTAAAAAAACCTTTTTGTTGGGCAGTTGTATTGTTAATAGGTTTCACGCGATCTGCAGGTCGATCACGTAACGCATTGTACGCGCGTCAGGTAGATCTAAATGTCACTTTTTATATGGAAAAATGACAGTTAAATTGTCCTAACGCGCGTACGAAACGTTACATGATTAACCCTCTGAATGAGTCGAAATATTATGAAATTTATGCATACATGTTTAACAGTATAACAGTTGAATGTCTTCCGGCATTTTTTCATGACTATTGTCTCGTTACTTTTAATCTGTAAAAGTGAGTTAGGAAATGGTAGACTTTGATTTGTAAAAGTGTCAATGCGGCCTTGTTGCAGAGTAATGTTCATTTATATAATGTTTTTACTAACAGGACTAATAGAAAATTACGAATATAGACCGTGCTTTTTTTGCAGTGGACCTGAAGGCCCAGAAACAAAGACCAAAAAATATTCTTTATTTGCCTCCATAAAATACTGCATAGCGTTACAATTCTGATATACTATACCGTTACAAATTAACTATTAAATGCTAATTACAACACAACGCGTGAACTAAGACATAAGCGGTCCCAAATACGGTACACCAATTAAAGCTTGCATGTTCGAATTGCAAAACAATGTCAATGCATTCCCAAACTGCACGCGAGCGGCGAATCAATCACATCGAACCGTAAAAACCGATATTGTTTTGTAATCCGTTTTCTAGCACAAAAGCTGCTTTTACCGGCAGATGCGAGATGATTTATTGTCAACTTTTTAATGGATTTCCGAAATATTTCCCAATTTTTTTAGTGAAAAAATCAAAACATGTGGGACTGTCGTTTGACAATCAAGTTTGCAACGATCTTGGTACTTGAATTTAAGTAAAGTACCGTGGAAAAAAAAAGTGTAGAAATATACAAAGCTGGGTATTCTGTGCCTGTTTATATCACGGCATGGGCATTCTGCAAGGTAACGTATCATAAGTGAGGTTAGCCTAAGTTGTCCGAGCACCATCACATTTAATATTTTCAAGGGTGAAAATGTGTTTTTATTTTCATCCATTTGATAGACCTTTGGGAAATAATAAGTTATTGAATGAATTCGTTACCAACACAATTCCATTCCGTATGTACAATCAGCATCAACAGTAGCTACGCAAATTAAGACGTCAAAAGTCTTTATTAAAAGGGACTAAGAACTTTTGACGTCTTCGATTGCGTAGCTACTTTTGATGCTGACTGTACAAAGGATGTCCTCATTTTTTTTTTTACCTTTTTGCTTTCTAACTCTACTTTTGAGACTGTAAAAACAACAATTCCAACACGGTTCACGAACGATCTGTTTATTCAATCCACGAAGACGCGCCCCTGCTTCTACTTGAGCTATAATAGACAAAACACAAACTAGAACGCCATGACCAGGAGCGAGGCGCTTCCTCGTACATAGAACGTACCTACGTTTCAAGATATCGTAAACCAACCATCTGAACAAACAGAGAACCAGACAGTGGAAAGTACCTCAGCAAATTCGCCAAGTATCAAGGTAGCACGCGCGCGCTTCAGTATCTTGTCCGGGCATATGCTCCGTTTTTTAGCGGCTCTGATGCCTCTGATAGGTTTCAGTGCTCCGGGCGCGGCAGTTGCCGAGCACGCGAATCCGAGCCGACCCGCATGGCGGGCTAAGCTTGCCTGAAAAAAAATACATTTTAGTTATGTTCTCAAATTATGTATGTTACTGTGGTTTACCCTTGTTATACCGACAAATGTTTTATCAAATGAATGCTTCACAGAATTTTCTTTTCATCAAATCCATGTTTTTTTTTTCAATAACAGTAGTAAGTCTTGTATTTTCAGTTTTGTTATAAAACAAACCTAACCTAATCTAATGGGTTCTACATAATTGTTTCTAAATATAAATAGATGAAATTAAAATTCGGCGAAGCAATGAATTCGGTGAAACGTTTGTCGTAAAAATAAAGGACTCTCCCCATGTAATGTGACCAAAATTTTACTCGTACTTACGGTAAAAATGTTACCACTGCAAAAGTAGCTTTTTTACTATTTGTAGGTGCCTCCTAGCTAGGTTGAATCTAATAAAAGTTACAGGAAAAAGCTTGGCAGTAATCATGTTATATATAGCCTTTTATTTCAGACACACGTTATTAATTACTCTAATATATCACACTTTCTTATCTTCTGTGCGTCAGTTTGCCAATCGGCAAAGGCCTCCTCCAACCTTCTCCATTCCTTCCTATCTTGTGCTACTCTGCTCCATGTTACTCCAGCAACCTGGGTTATGTCGTCATCCCATCTTTTTAATGGTCGGCCTTTCTTCCTTTTGTTTCCTCTGGGGTACCATTGAGTAACACGTTTGCTCCATTTGTTTTCTCCTCTGATAATGTGACCAGACCATTTCCATTTCAGCCTCCTTATTTTTGTTGTTATATCCTGCGTCTTGGTTTTTGATCTTATATTGGCTGTTCTAATGCGATCAGCTTTTCGGATACCTAGCATGCTCCTTTCCATTGCACGTTGGCAGCATTCTAATTTGTAAGTACAATGTCTAGTCATGGCCCATGTCTGGCTTCCATACATCAGGACGGGTAGTATGCAGGTATTGAAGAGTTTTCCTTTTATTTTGTTGTGGAGATTTTTGTCTTTAAAAACTTCTTTTAGACTCCAATACCTTTTCCATCCATTTGCTGTTCTTCTTTCCAGTTCTTTGGTTAGTGTGTCCCTCGGAGATATTATTTGGCCGAGATAGATGTATTCTTCTACATATTCGATGACATTTCTACCAATGGAAATGCTGGTTTTTTCTCCATTTGTCATTACTTTCGTTTTCTCATAATTAATTTTTAGCCCCACTCTTTGACTTTTCTCCGAAAACCCGTTTATCATACTGTCTAGCTCTTCACATGTTCTGGCAAACAGCACAATATCGTCCGCGAATCTGAGGTGTGTGAGTCGGTGCCCATCTATATTCAACCCATATTTATCCCAGCATAGGTTTCTAAATACCATTTCTAGGACCGCAGAAAACAGTTTTGGGGACAAGGGATCACCTTGTCTCACGCCCTTTTGGATCCTAAATATGTCTCCTTGTCTAATCATGTTACCAAACAAAAGCGAAAGAAGTTTTAAGGCATTCCATTTACGAATTCCTTTTTAAACAACTGGCAATTTCATTCATAAACTTTATGAAGTGTGCTTCCAACTATTCTTGACCCCTATTAATGCAAAGCAGATATATTTTTCAATTCCAAATTTCAATGAAGTTCACAGGAGAATAGTCCAACTTAAAAAGGTCGGATATGAACTTGTGCGGAGGCGGGGCATGTGTTTGAAATTCAAATATTAAGTGAAAAAAATAAGAAACAAGTCACGAAAAACCGCTCAATTTTTAACTTCATCTCGTTGTGTTAGGGTTCAAACTTCAGTGGCATTGATTTGAGATTACTGCTGTTCTAGTGACACAAGGAGCGAATATGGAACTCATTCAGTTATGGTACTTCCGATTCTTCCTTTACAATCCGAGTTCTTTTTTAATGCACATGTGACGGTACACGTGCTAGCTGAATGTTTTTTTTTCTAATTCCGTGTTTTACGAAGGTTGATATTAATATAGACATGGCATGATGTTTATTACCAAGTTAAATTAAAGAGCTAAAGTTGTTAAGCGTTTACAAGTTGTTTATAATTCACAAGTAGGTACACAACTGCGCGAGTTATTAATGATTATAACATAACATAAGTACATGTACACTTTATTGGATTTTACCTACCTCCATAATGAATAATAAACATTTTATAATATGCGCACACCTGTCCTTAAAAATAACATACCTGGCACAAATTAAAATTAAAAACCAAAAACCATAGATAGTTCAGCCAGCTGCACAAAATCCACATTACATTACGTAATTCGAATCCAACTTGTTCTAATCACCGGCTGAATGAATACTTGTGACTGTGCACTTGGTTTAGAAAAAAAAAACCGGCAATGGCTGCACTTCCTTTTAATACAGCTGCTCTTACCACGTGCTATACGGGACCACACAAAAAGTTTGTGTGCTTTTTGATAATTTTGATGATAAAGTTTATTGTAAATACTGTGGAAATAATTTATTATCAACATTTTTATGAACTGGTTTTTAAATAAATTTTATTATTTTGTTAATACTGCCTAACTTTCCACATTTTTAGGGTTCCGTACTCAAAGAGTAAAACGGGACCCTATTACTAAGACTCCGCTGTCCATCTGTCTGTCCGTCTGTCACCAGGCTGTATCTCAACAACTGTGATAGTTTGACAGCTGGAATTTTCACTGATGATGTATTTCTGTTGCCGCTATAACAACAAATACTAAAAACACAGAATAAAGTAGTTCTTTTATAGATAATAGTACGGAACCCTTCGTGCGCGAGTCCGACTCGCACTTGGCCAGTTTTTTTTTAATTCTTGTGATAAGTATTTGATATATTTACCTCTTATTGCCGTGCCCCCAGGACGCTGAGGTGCACTGAAGAATTCCAATAAGTAGGTACCTACCCTCTCTCTCTGTGTCTGCTTTAATCTACCTACTAACATAATTTTAGTACTTAATGAAGTTTCAAGCTATTTGGCACTTCTAATAGAAAAAACCTAATCTTAGTTTGTACAAATTTTTAGGGTTCCATACTCAAAGAGTAAAACGGGACCCTATTATTAAGACTCCGCTGTCCGTCCGTCCGTGCTTCGGTCTGTCACCGTATCTCACTGATACCGTGATAGTTCCAGTTGAAATTTTCACAGATGATGTATTTATGTTGGCGCTATAACAAAAATACTAAAAACAGAATAAAATAAATATTTTTATAGATAATGGCACGAACCCTTCGTGCGCGAGTCCGACTCGCACTTGGCCGGTTTTTTTTAATTTCTTAATTACTATCAGTTTGTTTTAATATTTGGGCGTTTTCACTAAAATGTGCGACTTTTACTTTTTTTCTCAGAATGTAGTTTTTTTTTGGTTTTTCCGGTTCAGAATCATGAGCTCTCTTGATCCCGATAAAGAAAAGATGTATCCCCAATTTCCCATCAATTTTTTAGGATTCCACTATGTGACGGTCCATACAGAATGTATGAAAAAAACGTCACATAGTGAAATAAATAAACTGGGGACACTTTTTAGGGTTCCGTAGCCAAATGGCAAAAAACGGAACCCTTATAGATTCGTCATGTCTGTCTGTCTGTCTGTCTGTCTGTCCGTCCGTATGTCACAGCCACTTTTTTCCGAAACTATAAGAGCTATACTGTGGCAACTTGGTAAGTAAGTAGATGTATTCTGTGAACCATAAGATTTTTACACAAAAATCGAAAAAAAACATTAAGTTTTAGGGGTCCCCATACTCAGAACTGAAACTCAAAAAAAAATTTTTCATCAAACCCATACGTGTGGGGATCTATGGATAGGTCTTCAAAAATGATATTGAGGTTTTTAATATCATTTTTTTCTAAACTGAATAGTTTGCGCGAGAGACACTTCCAAAGTGGTAAAATGTGTGCCCCCCCCCCCCCCCCCCCTGTAACTTCTAAAATAAGAGAATGATAAAACTAAAAAAAATATGTGATGTACGTATTACCATGCAAACTTCCACCGAAAATTGGTTTGAACGAGATCTAGTAAGTAGTTTTTTTATACGTCATAAATCGTAAACCGCACTTGTCCGACTCGCACTTGGCCGCTTTTTTTTATTTATCGGGATTAAGAGTGCCCATGATTCTGAATAGGAAAAACCAAAAAAATCACAATTCTGAGAAAAAAGTAGGTAAAAGTCGCACATATGAGTGAAAACGCCCATTTCGAATGTTGTTTGCAGGCATGTTATTATTTAATGTTAATTAATATTAGCGTATCATATAAATGAAAGGTTTCTTAATTACATCCCAGACGATTAAAAAAATTTAGACCGATTTAACCGATTAGAATAATTAATTCTGCTCATCTTTAACACGTTTCGCTACTATGACATAAGAATTTTAATACGAAAGTAAAATTTTATTGATTTAAGCGGAATTGCAAAAGAAACAATATAAAAAAAATGCCTAATTATTTATCATGTGCTGCCAGGATGGGCAGTTTTCTCGGTGTTTGAAGCTGAACAACACTTATATATACATAATAGATATTATTTAGTATATGTATGTGTCTGTTGTTAAGCTTCCACAACAATTTTTTTTCAAAAAAATGTACCTAATAAATATAATTTCGGAAAAATTAAAAAAAAATGCCAAATCCAGTATTACTCAAATTATGTATTTATTTACCGACGAACAGCGGTCCCCTAATATTTATTTAAGAGCCCGTTCACGTGCTCACTAGCGCCACTTGTAAATAATTGAGATTATTTAAATTAAAGTACCTTATTACGTATTTAAGTACCTGTATTATGTATTTAAGTACCTTGTGAATACATCAAACTAGTTTTTATGTTGCTGGATTCGTCGATCTATGAACTCAAAAAAACAGGTACCTACCTGTCACTTTCCTATTTAAGATACTTTTTACTCCAAAATTTCCAAAATATGTAAATGACAGTCTGTAACAAAATTTGAAATGCCCCATTTTGTACAGAACTAGCATGCGTGTTATCTATCAGTTAGTCACGGCACATTTTTATAGCTATAGATAGGTTCATCAAAATGGAACTGATCAATTACCACCGGTGGTATCAAAGCGCAGCACTGCCCGTGCCCGCGCCGGTCGCAGGTCGCGTAACAGTTATACTCGTACTAAACATGACAACACACAAGATCCCATGCTAGACTGAAACTAAAGGCGTATACGTCCTTCTCGTGTTCACTTAAAATTAGTCGTGAGTGATGGTTTAAGTATCTTGATCGTGATTGATAAGCACATTCAATAAATAATCGATGCAAAAATATGGAATGTTAATGGTGTAAATGTAAACATACGTGGTGTTTCGATCCATTTATAAACCAAAATTATTAAAGAATGCAGACTTGTACTTGAATGCGCTCATGGAAATTCTGACATCATTTAGTGTAATGTACTATAGAACATTGTGATACAATGAGGCGGAATTGTCACGCGAACCGCAGGTGAGCGTGATAAGAGAGCCGAGGATGTAATTATCAAAGCTCACGCGTGTCATACAATGTTGTTCAACACATTTGCGAGGAAAAAATCCTCTTCATAAAATTAAAATGTTACAAGTTGTTTCCTTTAGTTATTGATGACAACAGGTTTTTACTCACATACATTTGTACATCTCCAAGAATGTACAGTGGCGTCAATTCTATTTATCGCTTTTCTATTCACCATGAGTCAACATTTTGAATAATAACCAAACACGCATCATCAATGTTTACAAATATATGTGAAATTACTTATAATGGCACGCAACTGTTTTTTTTTTCGTGAAGTTCGCGCAGTGCGCCCGCAGCGAGGCTTAGATGAAATCTCTAAACAGCCAATACAAAATAAAATAAATATTTTCTTATTCAATATAAATCCATGTAAAATGTTATCAAAAGTAAATAGTTTTACTAAATGAAACGTTTCTATACCATATCCAAGAAGAAGTAATCAATTAATCCACAAGAAGGATTTAATTTGTTTAGTCGAGTAAGAATCCATTTGCCGAGAATTAAAAACAAACCTGCATAACCCGGTCAATTTAAGAATGCGCCGAGTCCATACATACACATTGCTGCAAGGTGCCAACGTGTCTTAATCGGGGTATAAACATAACTACACGAGTGTCGTAATGTTATTAAACACGCGTGTTTAATACCCAGGATTATGAGCCCAAAAGCGGCACAATAAGAGGCACGTTACGAGCAAATGTGTTGAAAAATAAATTATTATGTCGATTTAGGTCATTATTAGATGTAGGTATATACTAGTAATGAGAAAGTATTTTTTGGGATTCATTAAGAGTGGAATAATAAGTTTTATATTAGCAAGGGTTGTTCCCTTCCTAATATAACACTTATTTTTCCACTTATTACCTTATATATTATATGTCAAAAGTCAATTTGTCACATGCCATACTCGTACCTGCTGTATACGAAGGAAATTGTTTATTATCGCATCTCCTCAGGTCGAACATGCGTGTTTTACTACATTAAGGCGACGTGAGCTCAGAAAACGGATTTTTAAAAAGTCGTAGCTCTTGTTTGCATTATAATACGGCTGCTCTAAATTTAACTAGCAATCTTGAGGCCTTTCTCAAGGGACAACATCTATTCGAATCCTGAGTTTTTGACTTTCACTCGATATAAAAAAATCACGAACATTGGTTTAAAATACACTTAAAATTTTCGTAACAAATTATGCACAACATCTAAACATATTGGTTCTAAAAATCGGCAATAAGAATCATGTTTGAGGGAGCTCAGTTATTACTTTTTTATTTATTAAAACGCGCAAAAAATTAAAATTCAAAAACATGATATCCGCGCTTCTGAACACGCACTTCCATCTCGTTCACACTTATGTTCCGTGAGAGGGAGAGAAGACCACGAGCCTACGTCGCCTTAAAATAGTGACTGAGATGTTTTGCCGCTGCACACTGGGAAATCTGCTCCATGGGATCGCTGTGTTTTAAAATCTGCTCCATGGGATCACTGTGTTTTAAAATCTGCTCCATGGGATCGCTGTGTTTTAAAATCTGCTCCATGGGATCGCTGTGTTTTAAAATCTGCTCCATGGGATCGCTGTGTTTTAAAATCTGCTCCATGGGATCGCTGTGTTTTAAAATCTGCTCCATGGGATCGCTGTGTTTTAAAATCTGCTCCATGGGATCGCTGTGTTTTAAAATCTGCTCCATGGGATCGCTGTGTTTTAAAATCTGCTCCATGGGATCGCTGTGTTTTAAAATCTGCTCCATGGGATCGCTGTGTTTTAAAATCTGCTCCATGGAATCGCTGTGTTTTAAAATCTGCTCCATGGGATCGCTGTGTTTTAAAATCTGCTCCATGGGATCGCTGTGTTTTAAAATCATATTGCACCCAAAAGGAGCACTCTAATAATGTAACAGTTGTTACATTCAGTACGCTATATACCACGCGAACGTACACAAATTAAAGGAAGGCATGATATCTAAAGCGTAGTTAACATTCAACCATGCATTACCTAAGATAACATCTAATTAACTGTTCAACTTCCTCATAGCTCGAAGATGCGTCAGGAAGCGTCGAGTATTAGTCGGCATACCTGTTTGCAGAAGATCGGGTCAAAGTGCCCGATCACTTTCACCTCTCCATTAGCCATCTGTCTAAGTCAGATTAACCATAAATATATTTTTATTATTTTTCGATACAAACACTTTTTTGATTTGTTTGCTTCATTTGCGTTACAGGTATTCCATTTGCATACATATTTCAATTCAACTCAAAACTTTGCATATGATTGGTCGACTACGTTTTGGTTTTCAATACTTATATTATCAAGAGTAATGAAAACGGGTATATACACGTCATTACAATGTGCACCTATAGAATACTATAAGTATTCTATAAAATAATAGTTCACGAAGAAAAAGTTACCTGCTTAACTATTTTTTGTTTTGATTTGACCGTGGTCATTAAACCACTTATAGCGGCCATTCTATTCTATGTTTAAAAGATATTGTGGTTGTCTATGAGTTATTTTTACAACAGCAGACACTTTTTTTCTAGAAAAAACAGGGAGTCACTGTCTATAATTGGAACGAAACGTAAATTCCTTAACCGTTAGACAAAAACATTACCCCTTTCCGACTAATAATCAAAAATAAAGGAGTGACATCACCGTCTGTCGCAAATGGCGTCCGCACATGCTAAACCGAAAATAATCTGCCATATGCACACCAAAAAACACGCGTGCAACTGCGAAACACTAACCCGATAACCATCTCAAACTTAAAACAGCGAAGACCTTCAAATATAGAGATGAAATGGGGTCAGAAGTTATTAAAACCTTCTGCGAGAAATGGAACGCACTGAAGCATAAAAAGAAATTAAAGAGTTTAAAAAAATAAAGGGGGAACTGAAATTTGAATTCAGAAGGGTTGTTGTAAAAAGTGGAGTCTTTTTGATTGTTTTCGGCCAGGTGTTTTCGGATTTGGAACGTCTTACCGGAAATCTGTGGCGCATGTGTCTGGCAACCCGTTCGGCGGAAACAGTGCATCCCTCACCTTCCCTCCGTTCTTATTAAAGAACATCCCCTGAGAAGGCATCGTTTTATTTCCATTTTGTCTTGATGAAGTCGGTCCTTACTTTTTCTTTATTACCATGCAGTGATGTTTGTTTCCGTACCTACTTATCGTTACTTATATAATCACATTTTGTTCGAACGCCAAAATATGCTCGTCTGAAATGGGTGGCTTTCATTTCAAGTCTTGATTAACCTGCTATCCAAGATCGAAGAAAATATTAAAATTACCACCTATACGCTAAACGCTGATTCCATAATTAGATCTAGAACAATTTTAAGCGTAAGTTAGCTACTCCCACCTCACAAAAATAAACATTGATATTGAACGATAAAGAATTATTAACTAAGTACACAATGAATTGAGGACTTGCACCTTTTAAGTCGGTATGCCTATTTTGAACCTGTAAATTCCAATTTTAGCGATTATTTGACGTGATGTTGCTTTGGTGTTAAGCGTTATACAAATCTGCCGTCTCCATCATAAATATGTCGAGTTTCTTGATTACCATGTAGGTTGATGTTTTCATAGCGGTTATCTTTCTAAGCAAGTACCTACATTGTTATTGATTAATTATTAAGTAAATTATTAAATGATACAAGTTAAAACAAATTGCAACAATGAACTAAGTATCTCCAAGCCTTTCTATAGTCCTTAAACACAAGCCCTTCAAATCAGATCGACAACAGGTGGCTTGCGCCGTGAGGGTGCAGATTCAATACCCAGGATACACATACCTATTACCTACATGATTTTATACAGGTACGGGCTGGTGTTTAATGTTTTACTTACCTTCAGTTTGTGGCTTAATAAATGCGAATGAAAACGATAACATATTTTGCTGAGATATTACGCCAGTCTAATAGCTAACTCAATAGTGGGGCAGACTGCCGGAACAAACTGTCGTAAATGCGGACACTCCGAACAAAAGCACCAAATTTTTTTCAGGTACTACCTACCTAGTTAGGTTAGGTTACTAGGTCTAGCTATTCCTGACACGCAGATAGACGGACCCGCAGCGGAGGCTTGGTAACGGGTTCCGTGTGGTATCCTTTGGGAACTCGACGCTGAAAAATATCTAGTTGAATTCCCTGTCCCCAAATATGTATATTTAGACACCAAGTTTGTGATTCTAAGTGATTTAGAACCCGAGATATCAATAATATACCTATACATCAAAATGACCCCCATAAAAAAAGATGGCCGACGGAGGAGTTGGTTCCTATCAAAAACTGAAAGCTATTTACCTAACAAGTACCTGAAAAAAATTTGGTGCTTTTGTCCAGCGTGTCCACACCTGAAACTGCCCTACTACAAACATCATAGTGAAAATAAAGTTTTTTGACACATTTTACTTGCTGTGGGATAAAACCAAAGGAAGTAGGTTATACAAATCCTAGCACTATCTGTAATATAGTTTTCTGAGCGATAATCAACTCGACTGTACCTAGTGTCCCTACGTAAAAAAACTGTGCATGCCGTATCAAACTATCGCGAACTTCCAGATAAAATCCACAAGCACGCTTATTCCAAGTTAGGATATATGCATATTTACTAGACAACAATATCATTACAATATCATTTACCTCATCTCATCAATCAATCAAGCCGCTTTGACCGGAGATTCCCGAATGTCAGCTGAGCGATCAATCTGTCAAAAGGGTGTTGACCCCGCGGTGATCCATCTCGGAGATATGCTGCGACAACACGGTTTGTTTGCTCTTTACTATCCCACGGGACGGTTCCATTGAGAAATTTGGGAGAGGTAAGGAACTAATATTTAGGAAAGAGTTAGGTTTCAAAATAATTTTTCCACAATTTGCATTTAGTCCCTTGGCATTAACTTAAATAACTTAACACGTTATGGCTATTTTACTAACTTAATTTGCTAAGTAACTGAAGTTCCAATATTTGGAGACCTAGAACCTATTACCGTCATATCTCACCTCTATAGTTTTGACTTAAAGTTGAAATAAGGGAAAGTTCTAATAGGAGAAAATGCTTTCGAAACGAAAACCATAGCTGGAAGTTCTAGAATCATTGTCCAGTGGCGGCATGTTACCTTTTTAAACTGTGTATCAGACGAGAGTGATTGTATTGAAAATTATGTTCAACTGTTTGACAACAAAGTTCAAATTTACTTAGACGAATTTTCCTTGCCTATTAATAGTTGAACTAAATCCTTTTTATTAGTTTGATCTTGCCATTACGTTGTGTCAAGTTTGATAAATCTAATGATAGTAATGATTAAATCCTCTTCGCTTAAAATTATTAAAACTATAAATGTGAGTAAACAGGTCCTGTCAATGTCATCATTGCTATTTCTTGTATTCGTTTTTTTCACTTGTTTTCCAAAATTCAAAGAGGTGGAGTGAAATGACATTCATTATGAAGGAATGTGTCTGACACTCGGTCGATAAATCAGATACTGATTACTTAAACTGAGCAAGCAAAAACAGATCTTAAGGTGATCAACCTTTTCATTCCCCGACTGTCCATGGTACACACACCCGAATGAACGATTAAAATAATAAGTTTCTGTCTGAGAAAAAATAATTTTTGGTACAAGTTTTTATTGCCGACTGTACCTTTCTGCATACCATCATCAACTACTTATTGAGACGATTCTAACGAGCCCAAACTCGATGGGGTTGTGTCGTTTTATTGCGGAGTTCCTATGGCCACCTTCCAGCTCCAGCATCAGATCAGCTCCAAGTCATCATAATATTGCATTGTCATGCGATATAGGTACATATGCATGCAAAATTTCAGCTCAATTGGATCACGGGAAGTGACTGAAAAATGGATTGCAAATTTAGACGGACAACTTACATACTTGTTACATATTTACATACATACGAACAGTGCAAGTTAATATAAAGTTTGTGAAAAACATCATAAAATATCATGAATAAAGTAAACTTTTGATGCTGGCCAGTGTCTAGATTTGGTCAAAATAAGACAATATGGGTGTCACTGGAAATTAATAGATCTTTATTAAAATTTGAAACACGTTGCATGATTTTATCAACATCAAAGCAAACGAAAGCGTTAAAAAGCTTTTAAATAACAAGCTACCCTTAGAGATGTAAATCACGAGTAACGAAAAGGGGTGAGCAAAGCTAACCAGAGATGATTTACGCGCATTACTAATCGGATAGAGGTTCCATATCGCCTATAATATATATAGAAGTAAGCAGCTGCTGTGGAGGATTAGTCATCACAATTCGATAAAAATCGTAATATAATATTAATATGAATATTGCACACCTTCATAGTCCGCCCATGATAATATTGAGCATAGGTACTTAGTACGTTGTTATTTTTCACAATTTGAAGTTTCTTATGATAATTGATAAAGTAGCAACTATAGTGTATGGGTGCGTCTCATACATAACGTATAAAACGTTTGATATACCTAATCAGAACGTTAGATATAATGCAATTTATTCAGTAACTGTAGACCTTTTGTGTCAATTTTTTTTCTGAGACCTACATATTTCTTTTTTTTTTTGTTTTTTTTGCTATGTTACGGGTTTTGCATTTTTCTACTGACCCCCCATTGTTAGTTATAGTTATTCTTAAGGAAGAAGTTTTTTATTTGAGATGAAAGTTAATAGTTTTAAGTTAACTTGTAAGGCAAATGTTGGAGTTTGAAGTTTTATCTATGAAAACTGGTCAACATTAAAATGTATGTATAAGATTAGGTTACATAGGTAAGGTTCGGTCTGTTTTATAATAATCGTAAAAAGTCAGTAGTGTCCGCAAAAAAACGCGTTATATCAAACGTTAATTGACACCAAATGTTATATCAAAAGTTGTTATACCAATCATTATTTACTCATAGTGTATACTTATACTCGTCCCAGTTTTCGGTTTTACGCTTATATTTCGGAAACTATGCGTCCTAGCGACATGACTATACTTTTACAAAATGAAAGCCGATTAAATTTGCTACAAGTTTTATTCGATCAAGTTTTTATCATTCTATCGGCAAGTTTGTTGACCTCCATTTCACCAAAGACACCGAGATAAATGTCAAACAAAACCTCTTCTTGTTTGACGTTTATCTCGGTGTTTTCGGTGCAATGTATGTCCACAGATTTGCTGAGTCGATAGCGCCTTTGATGCTCTGCTACTTTAGTGCTTGAGGTTGATGAAGAATAGCCGTCAAAGACGAAGAAGGTAGTTTTTGTTTTCCATAATTACAGACTTCCAAGAGCAGATATCTCGAGAACTATACAAGATATCCAAAAACTTGATTGAATTAAACTTGCAGCAAACTTAATCAGCTTTCATTTTGCAGAAATAGTCATGTCGCTAGGACGCATAGTTTCCGAGGTATAAGCGTAAAACTGAAAACTGGGACCTTCAAACCTCCCTCTCCTCTCCGGCTTAAGGGCTACGGACAAGTACATTTGATATGTTGAATGTTGATCTCCTAACTAGTCCAAACAAAGATACGAAGGCAAAAATTGTGTTCCAAGCATTGCCCTCCATACCTTCTCGTTTCCTGATCTACTTGTTGGTTGCCATTATTAGTGTAAGTACTTATATTAGTTTGTAAGAGGAAAACGTATTCATTATTTTTGATCTACATTTATTATCACATATGTATTTTTTTTATAAATGAGTCATTGTCAGTCACAAAAACAAAAATCATCTTTCCGGTGGTCAATAGTTACGGGCTTATGTTTATATATACTATGTTTTTATCACATAGAATTATAGAAGGGGCAACGCTGTTTATGCCGATTCAGAGTTCAACCAAAAATTAGGCTTTATAATTATAACCCTTAACTTTGGCAATGTCCAGCGAAAAGACGCGAACCTAAATCTGACAATGACCCAAATAAGGATAATGTACCATGTAACTTTAATTATCAAGTCAAGCCATGTGACGTTGAATGAAATATTATAATCCAATTCAAAAATTTGCGAGTTGGTACCTACTCACATATTTCATCCCGCAAATCAGCAGAATTTAGACTCGTGTAGTAATCTGCACAAAAAACATTTCATTGATATTCCCACGTGAAGAAAGTTGCCCCGAAAAAGATACTTCCTTGCGGAAATCCAATATCCGACCCTTACCAGCCCCACTCGAGAGCAATATCTCCCACATGAGACTAAATCCATGCGTAAGCGTTTCTCGTTCTCACAATAAACACTTTTACCTCTCGCATGCCTATTGGCGGTCATTCGGACTGACTATAAAAGCCGGAAAGATCAGAGAGTTAAAGGTAAATATATAGTTTGTTTTATATCTCACAAAATAACCACGAAAAAGAATATGACCCTAGTTTCTGATGCAATATTAGGTATACAAGGCAAAGTCAACATGATGATGTAGGTAAATTTATAGAAGGCAGAATAAATAGCTTTGTATATCAACACCAATGTCCAGTAGGTACTATCAACAAAAACTGAGCGTTTGATTGTACCATGGTGGTGGCAAATTAAGCTTACGCCCTCCAGTTATTACGCATTGTACGTTGCCGACTTTTTATTGATTTGAGGATTCGATAATAAGTCGTTAGCAATAGACAAATACAATCAATCAATAACGCAACGCATCCTCGTAAGCACCTTACTCGCCACCAGGAACACAAGAGCTATGTTATTCTGAACATGTTTTCTCTCTCTCACCCCTAGTACCTATATCTTGACGCCGCGATTCGTAGTATTACTACGAATCGCGGCTAACTAAGCGTAATCTGGTTTACACTGGTTTGGTTTGAGGTGAGGTGAGGGGAAGCGCAGAATAACAGCTCAGTACATTACATACCTTGAGAGCAAGTAGTAGTGTTATCATGGCTGGTCTCCTGTGTAAGTACATCCTCAATTGGGCTGCTCCAAATATGCATTCCGTTCTATTCCCCTCTCTCATTTTTCGTTGCAGTATGTCATATCTAATTATTTTTTGTACGAATCTTTGGATACGAACCGGCAAGATGACATCCGATGTAACTTGAGCCCAGAAGGATATCCGGCGAATATTTGTACAATTGCAGCGAATACCTGCAGACGGATGTGCGCCGGTAGAAAGGTTCGTTTGCTTTTGACACGTCGCCGTGGAATTACGTTACAGACTTGAAAATGGGAGGGCAACTTCTGATATCTTTCAGCCGAAAAGTATCGTTTCATTGATAGCTCGCAACAGTGTACCCGATCGGATGAAAAGGTTAGCATCAATTACTGAAAAAAGATAGGTACACTGTTCAGAATTGCAGGTAAACAGAAGGTCGAGGAAAATATATCTTACAGCTTATTTTAATTGTTTTCTAATTTTACTTCGTCGTTACTTAAGGAGCTTGGTATTTTTTTGTCTCCTCGAAGGGTTAATCTGAACAATGAGGGTAGCGCCATCTGCCGCGGGCTATCGAAATAGAAAAGTATAAAAACCCCTTAATGAACGTAATTCCCGTATAAAAGGGTTGCTTAAAAATAAACAGCAGCCTTATTCGGAAGAGCGATGTCGTTTCGATACAGCTTATACATGGTAGACTTCGATTATATTTCTTTAGTGGTTCGCATGGGTTTGTTTTTAATCTGATTATAATTTTTGCAGCTGTTGTTTAATTATTGAGCAGCATGATATGTAGGTACATTACTAATGATAGTATATGTGTATACTCAGTAGTATATGTAAATATATTTTTATACTAACCGGAGTCCTGATTCGAACGGTACAAAAGTCAAGTATAAACATAATAAGCAAACGAAACAATACACAGATGAAGACACAAAAGGTGGTGGAAAACGCGTACCTGGTCCAAAACGTAGCGCTGGCTGCAAGATGGTAATGGCTGCCAGTCTTACGCACTTTTCATCTTAAAATACTTCTGCGTTAATGTAACGAATTAACGCTACCGATGATGGTAAAATGTGGTTGGTTCGAAGCCTTTGGCGAGTGAGGGAATGGAGATAGTACTCGACATTGACCGACCCGCCAATAAGCCATGATAGATGAATACTGACGCCAAACAAATATGAATTCAATAAGTTCAATTACGGCTTCATTTAAATGCACTAACAATCTGATGATTTGGATCACTAGTGATCGTGTCAGGTCATCTTCCTCAAAGCAAGAACGTTTTATTATTTTCAAGTGGCCTTAAAAAACATCGATTAAAACGACCACTTAGTCAAAATAAAAATAAATAATTAAACGGTCTCTTCGCTCGTATTAGTCGGGTGGAAGTTAAAACATTAACAACCCAGTAAGTGCAGGTCAGTCGTGGGTTGGCTTCGCTTATACTATGTTTTTTTTCGAAATACGAGTATGTCTGTACATTTACTAACCACACGAAATAATGATTAATAAAAAAACGTACGTAGAAATAATACATTTTTGTAACACAATGAAAAGATTAGAACTCTAACCTACAATTGCATGGTTATCATGGAAATAAACAAATGATTCCTAATAAAAAAAATGTTAATAGAAAGTCTGTTAGTGTTTCACGATTCATTGGCCATTGCACAGAATAAGCGCCCGGATTTTTTAGTGCATCTTAAGTCGTGCCGTGGTATGTAGAGATGATTTATAGATTCAACATGTCCGCTTCTATTTTAGAATGAGGTATCAATACAAAGGTGTAATTCTTATTACACTTTCAAAATATGTCGTTATGGTTGATAAAATTGACTGTTAACAGTTATTTTATTTATTTTAATTTTATTTATAGCACCCACACATACAACAATTATGGAAGTATATAACATTGGCTACGCACATTGCAGTGAGATAAATAACAGTTATAAATAGGTAACTTATACTATACAAAATATGAACTAAACTACTAAACTCTTATTAAATCCTGCTATCAATAATAGATTAAAGGATGACTCACGCTAGAACGGGCCGTTAAATAAGTTGACACACTATGACTTATCTTGCAGTAGGTATCAGTTTTTTTTAATATACGTAACTACCTCTTTTACTACGACAAAGTAGGTACTGCAATACGAGTAACAACATTTCTTTGAGCCTGAATGTAATCGTCATCACCCTATTAACGATATACTTTTACCTAGGTTTTTAAAGACCTGAATACTGAATAGTGTTAAGGTGAGGTTTTCATTAAAACAAGTGGTGAATATAAAGAAGAAATTAAATTGTATAGACCAACAAAATTAGCATAGTTATTAACTACTTATATAATTATGCCGCAGCAAACTCATAAAACCAATAACGAATAAGCCATAAAACTTAACTAAATTCGCAAAAAACCTGACCGTCTAGATTTATTTCTAACAATCTTTCTCAGCCAAATCTATCCAGATGTTCGAGTTTTTTTACTAAACGGAAACGGAAAGACAACGTTTTGTCTTACTCTAGCCTCCTTAGTTTTGTCGTTCCGTCCCTGTTTAACACGGTATTATATTCGCAGGTTTTTCGTGCACAGATTGCGCCGTCGGCCACCTGCTTGAGAAAAAAGTCTGTGAACAACTGACGATCATATGGTGTGTGAGCGCAGGTTATGTATCGATGGACTCGTCGGAGTGTTGTGCTTAGTGATCGATTCACACGACTATTTGCAAATGGCATTATGTTTATTACGTATACAAAACTGAAGGTTGTTGCAATAATTTTCTAATAACACATATTTTATGAGACGCACATCTATAAAAACATAATTTAGATGGACTGGACCGACATAACTACAGTACGTAATGTGCAAATAAAGCGCAGTATCATTAATGTCACCTGTCCATTGCACAGACTTTGCTTACGTCCAACATTGTTATGTTGTTTATGTTTTTGACGTGGGCGGGTGTTTACGTAACCGGGACTTCATGCTTCAGGCTTACCTAGCGCCTAACAATTTGAAACTAACCACTATAATAGATGATTTTATCGCTCAATTTTTTTTTAAATTATATTATCTTTCTTTGTATTACACACAAAAAACAACCACCTAATTAAAATAGGGTCTACTGTCAATTCCCTCTTATCCACGAGAGGAGGCCTGTGCCCAGCAGCATGCTTTTTATTATTATTATACCTACTTAAAATATATTAGTAACATAATTAAAAATGTACCGTAAAATACGGTGAGTAGGGATTGCGGGGGCAGTAGGGAAGCGAATATTTTCAGTTGCTACTTTGATTTTCTGGCTGAGGTTGCTCTAAAAGGAATTTTATTATACTTTTAGACTAATTTTCTTATCTTGCGGCAACACGCAGCAGCCAAATAATAACTTAGTTAACACATGTGTGGAGAAGTGAGAGGTGAAAGATATGTGGCCTCGAGTCGTGGTACCAGGGTTCCGGGGAGTGAGCAAGCGGAAGAGGAGCAATAAATATGAGCGGGGAGTGGGACGGAACGCGGATCGAGGCAACCTAATCCGAAATTCACAATCCGAATTTTACTCCCCATACATTTTCCCAGCTCACCCCATTGCTATCCCCTCTTAACTCCACTATGTACAGGGTGTGGTGGGATTTCCCACTATTTTTGTGTTTATCGTTAAGATTATAAAATTAAACGACAATTAATCATTAAAAAACTAAACTTCATACGGCTGGAACAGTTTTCATGTATAGAAATCAACGTGCCACATGTAAAAATAACGGTACATGCGGATGTCAGCAAATATTTTTTTATTTAAAATGCACGGGTTTTTTCAATAAAAACTATCGACTAAGGGCGTCTCAACTGCACTTAATAAATGTTTATCTTGAGTAACTTCATTATGGATTGCAACACTTTCAACCTGCTTCCAATTTACATAATATAATTTTCTGTCAAAATAGTTATTTGCGATACAAGTGCGGAAAATAGGAAATTCGCAACGAGTGGTGATAAGTTAAAACACGACCGAAGGGAGTGTTTTAAATCGACACGATTTGCGAATTACCTATTCGCACGTGTATCGTACAACGTTTTACAGTACATATGGCTCTTTAAAGTGTCGACATATTTATGCACGGAAAGTGCTCTTTTCCGCACACGTGCGGAAAAGTAGCACCATGTAACCACTTACTGTAAATTGTAGATTGTACCACAATCGCATAAAACGAGCCATTTAACCTGAGACGTTTATATCCATGGATAGTTAAGTCGAGGGGTTAAATGGCTAATTTATGCCCGAGTTATACACACTGCTTTTTACTTCAATTGCGAGAAAATACCAATTAATTGCTAAATAAAATAAAATAATAGCTCATTCTCGTCACACTTTTTAAAGTTTTTATGTTTAATTTTCGACACTAGTGATATTAGACTTAGGTACTTCACACTGCCAAGTCATTTAATGGTTCAATACATTTTAGAATAATGATTGACTTCTATTTTATCTGGTTTTATTAATTTTGTAATGGAAAACACGGATGTGAAATTTATTAATGCAAATCAAATCAAATGACAAGTTTATTCTACGAAGTTTTATTGTGTGCGTGGCTGTTAGGCCCGATTATCTTAGTCTTTAAAACAATTTTACTTTGTGCACTAGAGCATAAAAGTGGCATTTTGTGCAGCATACATCCAGCACAAAGGCGAACTTTGCGAGCATGAGAAGGAAAAATCATTTTTGGTACAAGCTTTTATTGCCGACTGTACTTTTCTGTATACCGTCATCAACTACTCATTAAGACGATTCTAACGGGCCCAAACTCAACGGGGTTACATCGGTTAAGTACTGAATTCCCATGGCCACCTTCCGTCTCCATTATCAGATCAGCTCGATAACCATAATATTGAATAGTCATCCAAACTATACCTTTACCCAAAATTTCAGCTCTTGGGTTGAAGATATCTGCTTCAAAATTGAGTTGCAAGATTGCACCCGAACAAACATAGTTACATGTATACATAGTTAAATAGGTAGTTAGGTACATACATTGCAACCTCCAAGTAATCTTGTAATGTAATAATCTTGTAAGGTAATGTATATTGGCACCACGACATCATAGCACAGCAGTCAATGCGGATTTTGAGGTAATATCATGTAACGAGTCATAATAGTTTTTGCATTTTTGTTTTCAAAAGATATTTTTGTGATTTTTTAATTTTTATTTCATTGTGTTTAGTGTCATTAAAATAAAAAGTTACTTATAGCACTCCAGAAGAGTAAAGTAATTTGAAGAAAAAAAAATTAAAAAAATATATTTTTTTTTCAAATGAAACCATGTAGAAATAATTGTTCAGAAGCTTAATAATCTACCGTTTAATTTTTGGCTCCTATTACAGGCCACACCCTGTAGATCATAAAATAACTCTGCCATAAATATCAATTGATTGATAGAGAAGTCTATAAGAGAGTCATGTATGTTGTAGGACTTGTAGGATAGTCAAGAGCATGAATATCCTACAAGCCCTACAACCCTATCAATACATATAAGTATGTACATACCTACATGATTACTTGCTTTAATAACGGTCTCAATAATAAAAGGTCAACTAGGTGAGATCCTTTTAAGAGATTAAGTTCGCCCTTGTATCTGTCTAACTTATCTCGTATAGGGTTTGTTGCATGTAGATAGTTAACATGCACATGTTCTGCAAAAACTTTGTACTTATAGTTACTTAGCTATGACCACGAGCGTAACCAGTAAATTTAATAGTATTTATAGATAATAACATGTAATAGGTACCTACATTTAATAGTACATTACTGCAGACGCCGGAAGATATACGAATAGTGATACGAAGCCGGCAAGCCCTTTTCACGGCTAGGCATGTACGAGTATAGTGCTTTTCTCAAACATGCAATGAAATAAATAAATAAAATCTCCTAAAATCAAATTAATTTTCATGGCTGAATGGCCGTGATGCTGTGCCACAAATAGTGGAATGAAAATTTAAAAAAAAATACTTCCCGGCCTAGGCCTTCAATTTTGTATGAAATTCCTTTACAGTTCTCTCGAGTTGATCCGCCCGAAACGTGATACTTTGAAGCCTGACATAACCCACGTAATGACGACATTTCATTGCATGTTTGAGAAAAGATATACTCGTGAGTTAATGTATTTTTAGGGTTAATGTATTTAAACGGAACCCTTATGGGATAAGGATCACTTTGTTGTCCGTCTGTCTGTCTGTCAAGCAAGACCCTTTATCTCGGGAACGCGTGGAGGCATCGAGTTGAAATTAAAATCATATAGGTACTCAGGTCTACAGTCCCTTGAAGCTGTGAAATAAATCTAACTTCTATTTATGCCGCAATAAACGTATATTTCGACACTCTGAAGGAAATCAAAATTTATAGGGTACTTTCCGTTGACCTAGAACTATGAAATGTGGCCAGTAATATCATCTTATACTATTTACAAGTACAGGGAAAAATCTGAAAACTATACATTTATTATTTTGTACGGAACCTTCGGTGGGCGAGTCCGACTCGCACTTGTCCGCTTTTTAGGGTTCCGTAGCCAAATGGCAAAAAACGGAACCCTTATAGATTCGTCATGTCTGTCTGTCTGTCTGTCTGTCCGTCCGTATGTCACAGCCACTTTTTTCCGAAACTATAAGAGCTATATTGTTGAAACTTGGTAAGTAGATGTATTCTGTAAATAAGATTTTCACACAAAAATCGAAAAAAAAACATTAAGTTTTAGGGGTCCCCATACACAGAACTAAAACTCAAAATTTTTTTTTTTATCAAACCGTGTACAATGGATAATCTATAAATCTACGGATAAGTCTTCAAAAATGATACTAAGGTTTCTAATATCATTTTTTTCTAAACTGAATAGTTTGCGCGAGAGCCACTTCCAAAGTGGTAAAATGTGTGTCCCCCCCCCCCTGTAACTTCTAAAATGAGAGAATGATAAAACAAAAAAAAATATATGATGTACATTACCATGCAAACTTCCACCGAAAATTGGTTGGAACGAGATCTAGTAAGTAGTTTTTTTTAATACGTCATAAATCGTAAACCGCAATTTGTTTTACGGAACCCTTCATGTGCGAGTCCGACTCGCACTTGGCCGCTTTTTTATTTCATGATGGCATTGCATATAAAACATAAAGGTATTATAACGCAACGTCAAATAACTAGAGGTAAATAAATACAAGCCTTTTGAGCAAGTGTTGTTTCATATTAAGTAAGTGTTGTTGAAGCTGCCTACCAAGTTGAAGGTTTTTTTTAACCCTAACGTGTGATATATTGTTAGATAGGTATTTAAAAATGAATAGGGGTTTGGTAATATCATTTTTTGATAATGTTAATAATTTCGTAGATAATCGCTCCAGAAATAAAAAAAAATGTGCTCTCCAATCCTCTGCAATCCTCTAACTTTTGAACCATAAGTTTTAAAAATATGAAAAAAATCTCAAAAGTAGAACTTTATAAAAACTTTCTAGGAAAATCATTTTGAACTTGATAGGTTGAATAGTTTTTGAAAAAAATTACAAAATAATTTCACACACTTACTGTGATGGACGAAAAACTACGGAACCCTACACTGAGTGTGGCCCGACACGCTCTTGGCCGGTTTCTTTTTTTATATTGGGCAGCCGTTTGTTTTTTCATAATACTTTTTTATCACTGGCTATGGAACTCCGATTAAACCACTCTCAGAGACTGCCGCGGCCTGCGGTGGCGGTCAATAGTACTAAAACATGACAATTATAGATAAGTTTACTGTTTACGGCCACCGCAGGCCTCGCCAGTTGGTTTCAGGCTTAAGAGTTTTATCCGGTAAAAGTGGCATAATTTTCCCCAACCTGTATGTTATAAAAAATATGAATATTCGTGTGCTGTACTGCTTAATTTTTATTGGCTTCCTGTACAAAGGTCAATGCTCACGTAATTGTAATTAGATCACATGTCGAAACCGTAACGGGCCGCTACAAACACCAAAGCAAACAGTCTTTCGTTCGCATTCATTATTGGGCGCAGCTGGCAAAGACTAAGAGCCGAAAGCGCAGACGAGACACTTTGTGAAAGAAATATTTACACAAAGACATACAGTGGGCTAGTCTTTACTTTAAGAGACTAGAACAAAGGTGGAGTCATAAGATGATCATTAGAAACGTAAAAGTGCAAGTCTACATATACGTTCCATTGCTGGGCATTAATAAGTTTAATAACACACTTTTTACCAGCATTGTTAAAACTGTCTTATTTAGTACCCTACATTAAAGTACCCTAAAGTCAGCAATGGTACAGCTTACGCAGAAATCAATTGGTACCGTAATTGTAACGACAAGTCAAGATCTTTTGCAATACCGTAAACATGTTTAATAACTATTATAAATTTAAAATGATCATAAATAAATAATATCAAACGGAATTCCTCGACCACAATATTTTGATAACTATTACTTATATCGATTATTAGTAATCATCAATTATGATAAAATATATAGGTGTCATAAAATATTTAACTATATTAATTAGCAAGTCAATAGGGCAAAACATTAGATCGGACTTCTATAAACAGATCAAATTCAAATATGTGCATGTGTGTAGGTATGCGGTAACTAATTAGTGGACAAAGTGAACGGATCTAATTTTATTGGCCAATTAAGACTGTTGCCCGAATTTGTTTATAATCAATACTATTCATTAAAACAGGTATATCTTGCGTAGTAATATCATCCTTTTACATCTCAAAAGTTAAGCAATTTCACAACAGGTAATGCTTTACAACTACTTAAGTAACTAGATTAGGAAAAATTGTTAGTCTATGGCACTTACAACGTAGTGCTAAGAGATAGCTTATTGACGTGGGGCCACATTCCTGAATTAAACGGAAGTTTCCTCGATAATTGTATTAAGAATTTCCTTGTCTTTGTAATCTAGTACCGTGGTCAGTCATTAGCACTTCCGCTGGAGAAAAACTGTAAAATAAATCCCTGGTTCAATAAAAAATAAAGCTAGTTAATGCGTATTTTTATGAATTGCGAAGGAAAACAGGTTTCAAGCAATCTTTTCCCAGACAATTATTTACATATCTTGCTGATATTTTAAGAAACAAATATTGAGTAGGTATAAATAAATATAATGAATTAAAATCTGTTTGTCATCATGTCAACACTACAAGCGTGTTTTCCTTCAAATGATACATATTCGTCGTTAAAACTGTAACACCATCCTTAACGACTATTTAAATAGGCAAATTATAAAATAACTTACATTTACTTTGGCGAGGATGTCATTCAGTAGCAGGCAACCAATTCATTGTGAAATTAAACTTAAATTTAAAAACGTTTCTAATAAAAAGTCGTTTTTATTTGGTACAGCGGCAATGAATGACATTAATAATGTTGGCACAAGCTATCAATAACGTGATTTTTGGTGGAAACCAGCTTGAGACCTCTTCATTTGTCGACTGACGACTGGAGGCCAGAAACAGACCAGTTTAATTCTGGGAAGATGTGTTAAGTAGATTGATGACACTGTATTGCGGTATTAATAGGTTCCCTGGCAGCAATTAGTCTTTGGATGGGTGACCGCCTATTTGAGTGGTTACTATAAATGAGCGCTTCCGTGCTTTGGAAGGCACGCTAAGCAGTTGATCCCGGCTGCTGTCTATGACAGTAGTCGTTAAGCCGAGTTAGAGGCATTCGGGCGGCTTAAGAACCTCTAACAGTCGAGGTTGCCCACTCACTGGACAAAGGGACAACTGTCACTTGCGTCCGCAGGAGCTACCTACCACAACCCTGCACGTGTCCCCTGGGTGGTACTAAAAAGTGACAAATTCAAAGGCGAAATAATGTATGACATACGATTAAATAAATTAGGTTCCCGGTCGGAAAATCGAATAATAAACTACACAACTTAAATTAAAAGTTAAGAAAGCCAGGATAAAATTACAAGAACTTCGGTGACACTGTTTTAGCACTTAAATATAGTTTAACTCTTTGTAAGCTTTTAATTTATTGATACAGTACCTAGTTCAAACGATGAAAGTTTCAGTGGCTGCTGGCTGAAAAAAGTCAAAAGGGTCAACGATTGTCGTCTACGGTAAATATAACAGTGTAAACCATTAATTATTTACTCGTCTACAGTGGCTAATTATTTTAGCTTTATGATTAAAACAATTGGCTGTTTCTTGCGCAACTAAGTACCTACGTGAAGAAACAGCACCATCCATATTGTAGAAAGTACTTTTAAATGTGTCTTAAAATTCCAAATATATGACAAAGACAAGACAAGTTATTCGGATACATGAAGCAAGAGCTTCTTTATGCCGATGCTAGTAGGTCTTAATACGTAACTATTATAAAATAGGTTGCGAACCTCCACTGAAGATGACATCCTTATGCAACTTACTAAAGTGTTGTATAACGTGTTTAGCGTGAAAAGCAATCGCCTTTAAAAGCTCCTATAATGACCATTATTTAGTTCAAATTTCGATGTTATGACCTACAAACTACGGTACAAATTTGCATACACTTTGTATTAGCACGGGGTTGCCAACACCGCCCTCTATCAATTTTACAGCTTGCCGCTAATACATGGCGACTTCACAAGCGGTTCATAAATAGTTTTCTCGGCTTGTATTACACATGTTATTTTACACGATATGCCTATCCCTAATTAATATTTTAATGACACACAAAAATATTGTTGTTAAAAACAATCTCTCGTGTTCTTCATTATCTATTCAGGAGATTCTTGAAATTGATCGATGTCATAGAACAAATCGAAGCAAGGTGGAGGCCAAATACCTGCTCTGACGGGTAAAAATACACGAAATTTATTCAAATAGGTATCCGTTTAGCCCTTACTACAGTAGACATATTGTCTATAGAGTCAGGTGTCTCCCGCCTGCATAACGGAGAAAGTGGATATGATAATTGGCCCCACCGATGCGCGACCGGCGCGGCTCACTAATATCACTAATATGGATATGGTTATTGGTTTTACAAATTCATTGTATAGCTTTTTGCAGAAATATAATCTACAGAGAAGAGGAATGGCGTATAAATATACTGATGTAATGTGTTCTCACGAAGGAAAGGACTTTTATTTTTTAAATATGTATGAGACTCTCTAAACGTTGTTGCTCAGTAACAATCTGTTAGAGCTGTGCTACTTATAGGCGATGCCTACTTTGCCCTTGTATTAGGTAAATTGGTTGGCTAGTGGGATTCGATGATTCACCTAATAAACGGAACCCAGTATTCGCTACATTATGTTTTCTAATTTGCAATTATGGTACGTGTCATAATTAAAGCCAACAGAGCAAGATCATTCTGGAGCTCGTTCACTTTTCAATCCCTTCCCTCTATGAGGAAGGAGACTTGCAGCAGTTTACAGTCGATTTATAAAAAATGCTTTGGTGCGTTAAATAATTATTTTATTTTTTAAATTGTAAGATTTGTGTGCTGTGATTAAAAATGAAACTAAACTTGGCCGCCTAATGCCCTCTTCCCTTCAGGCATCACGTAAAACGGTATTTAACAAAAATCAAATCAGCTTCTTTTTATAATAACAGTGTTCGGTAACTACTATATCAGTATATCACAGAAACCATGTTTTGTTTAAACTTGTGTCACTGCATTGCATAAATAAACTATTTTGATTTGATTTTGATTTTGATTTATGAAACGTCAAAAACGCTCCGTTTGTATGGAATTTGTAGGGATTATTATGTTGTGACGTCACAATGAAACAACGCCCTTATTATGAGTTTTTATGAATTTAAAAATCTTAAAATAGCAAACTTAAATGAAAGATTGATACTTTCCGAGTATTTTCGTAATGTTTATCCGTTGCTAATGAAAAAACAATTTATATTCACTGTTGTCGAATACCCTATTACCCTACAGCCAATACTAAAAATTTAGGCCTCGGTTTCAATACTCAACATCATAAGGTGCGCCTGCGCATCCACGCTCTTCTCCACCGCTCGTCCTCGCCGCGCCGCTCTACCGCGTTATCAATCATCTATTTTTACTATTCCACGGCTCGAGGCTTTTATGCAACTATGCTAACCCACTCGAAAAAGACCTAACTTGCCAGAGTTCTTAGCATACTTGTTGTCTTTAGATTTAGCGTGGCTGTGACCTATCAGCACCTAGCCATACTACCATAACGTGTTCGCCACATACCTACTGCTCGGGGACATCTATAATATACCCTTTTTCCGGTGATTTCTAGTGTGGTGTATAAGTTTTTGAAATGTTACGTGGAGTATAATGTCAAGCAGTATATCTACAAAGTAGAATTAAAGGTACGCTTTATGCTAATACGCAAAAACTCATAAAAGCGTTTCTATGTGCGCCCAAGAAACTGCATACAAACAAACTGTACCGATTTGCATCACGTTTGACTATGTATTACCACAATCTGTTACGCCTGACGTATGCAAATTATAGCGCATATGATGTATATTATATTACTGGAAACTCTTTTCAGGAGCTTTTCAATAGTTTTTGCGTGAAGGAGTAACAAACATCCATACAAACACTTGCTATAATAATTATTAGTCATACCGGCAATATATATTATTTATTATCATCATATTATACATGCACATGTCACCAACGATTGCAAGTAAGATACACAATATTGTTTTTTATAGATTATTCGTCGTATAGTATAGATTCATACATTTGTGGCTAACTAAACAAAACATAGTTTATGATGTTGCACGATTTATTTTGGTCGTAAGTTTTGAACACTACGAGATTCGCCAGTATAACAACCCTGCTATTATATGGCTGACATATCGATTAGACACATTAAAGGATGACTCACGCTAGAACGGGCCGTGTCCGGCCCGGGCCGTTTTCTAAGAAAAACGACGGCGTTTTTGCGCGGCCGAGTCATACCCAAGCCCGGCCGAGCCACGTCCGGGCCGTCACAGAATAAGTAATAGTGGGCCGTGCCGACACCGAGCCGCTTTCGAACCTCGGCCGTGGCTCGGCCGGGCTTAGGTATGGCTCGGCCGCGCAAAAACGCCGTCGATTATCTTAGAAAACGGCCCGGGCCGGATACGGCCCGTTCTAGCGTAAGTCATTCTTAAACTGGTTAATTAACCATTCAATTTACAGCCACCTTTAAGAAATGTACATGTCGATCCGTTTTTTTTTTAAACTTTATCCTTATATGGAACCGAGTGTAAAGCTTTATCTAAACCTCCTAAAAATAATAATCTATATTGAGTCGATTCCTTATAGCACATTAGCAATTATTGCAATAATTGAGATCCCTTATCAACTCTAACAAAACCAGTAGCCTCAACTAACTGTTATAAATAAAATTAATTAGTTCAAGTTGACTATTTTATACAGGTACTTACGAATGCCATCAATGACCATTTTATTAATCGGAGATTATCTTCAGACATAGCAAGGTAACGGTTTTCACCGGAAATTGTGTTTTTTTATTTTAATTAAAGAACTCGCTCTTAGAAGTATTGTGTAAATGGGTAGTATGTGCCATGCGACGCCGTAGCGATTGTGACGTTTGTGTATTGATAATGGGAAGTCTTGATATAATATATTGGTTTGAGAACGATCGCATTATTTACGGGGCATTGGCTAGTCTAGTGCAGGTAATGGTCCGTGAGTTCTGTGGGGTAAAACATGAACTACAGCGGACAGAATAAAATGTGTGCCAATGGACATGATAAAACTTTTTTGTACTCGACGATTAAAATATGTGTATTAAGATTTCATAGAGAATACTGCAACGTCACTCGTTTCATAGTTGTAGTCCATGTTACTGTCGAAACAATCGAAATAACTACTTTTCGATACGCTCCAGACAACTAAAATAAATTCGACCAATCACGTGGCTGCTTTACTGAACTGTAATGAATTGGACCAATAGAATCGCTTTGATGTTGTGCGCTCGTTGATGTCTTTTAAGATATCAACAAGCGTACGAGCGATGAGCTGCACTTCGTTTCAACAGTATCGAGTTTGTTTAATTAGTTCAGTTGACTCGTAGAAAATTAATTTTAATGAACTCGTACAAAAAGTATTGTTCACAATAGTGTTATAATCAAGCTTTTTAATCTCGTACCTTACTTAGGCCACTCAGCAAGCTTCGTGGCCTAAACACGGTACTCGACTAAAAAGCTCTCTATTATAACACGATTGTGAAAAATACTATTCCCGACTAAGTAATTGTACTTTGAGTGAAACAAGTTCTTATGTACAATTACGATGGAAAGCGAAGGATAACTGAAATAAACTGTATTGTTTTTAATGTAAATTATTTTCTTTGTTTCCTTTCTATCTTAGATTAGGTTTTTACAATCACTATATAAAAAAGTAAAATATAAAACAATACATACAAAACATAAAATCATTATAAAAACCTAACCTAGGGTGCCGCCGGCAGCGAGGCGGGGCCTAAGCTACCGGTGGTCATGGCGACAGAGACAGGAACCTCCTGACTATCCGCGCAGTATCCAGGAGTACCGCCTTCTGTATCTGACCCTTGATCTAGCCATCTAGCGAGAGTCTCTTAAGGTGACGGTCGAGAGTCTTCGCTATTAAACCATTCGCCGAAACGACTATCGGGACGATGATCGTCGAATCAACATCCCACATGGCGGTTACCTCGTGAGCCAGGTCTAGGTACTTACTGGCTTTGTCCTTCTCGGCCTTCATTAGGTTCTCGTCATGGGGGATGGTGATGTCGACGAGCACTGCCTGTCGTTTCGATCGATCTGTCAGCACGATATCAGGCCTATTGGCAAGAATAGTCCTGTCCGTGATGACAGATCGATCCCAATAGAGCGTGGCACGACCATTTTCGAGAACTGGCGCAGGTGTGTACTTATAGTAAGGCACTTCAGAGACCACAAGACCGTATAGCAGAGCAAGTTGCTGGTGAATAATTCTGGCTACAAGGTTATGTGTGTGCAAATACTCGCCGTTAGCAAGATGACCACAACCGGAGATAATATGCCTGAGTGACTAATATAAATTATTATTACGATTACTTATCTCGATGAGGCCCGATGGCTAGGAAAACGAGGACTCACCGCTCTGGCATTCTGCAAAATTGTTGCAGATATTTCTTATGTTAGTGGGAAGTGCCTGATTATTCCAATCACCAAACTACTTTTTTCTGGTGCTAACACCAGAAAAAAGTTGCAGTTTTTTTTAGCTGCGTCAATTATTCTTGAAAAATATAAACGGTTTCTTCACTTACGTTTTGAGTTTAGGACGGCGAACAAGACACTTTGCTTGATCCGTCTCATATTACAAAAAAATATCTTAAAAATCCGTGATGAAAAGTCTGCAACTTTTTTCTGGTGCTAAGGAAGGTTATCACTATCACCAAAAAAAAATCAGGCACTCCTAAAACTTTCATTCATTCCCCATTATATCGGTTTAAATTGTATCGATTTTTAATGAGCTCACTTAGTAGGTAGTTGTTTTTTGACACTTAAGTATATGCAAGATATAGGAGTAGAGCTGAACCGATATTTCTATAAAAGCGGCCAGTACCTACTCTACACCAATAGGGATTAATTTAGGTAAATAGTTAAAATATATGTTAGTACTTTAACGCAAAATTTTCAAAACGATTACCGTAATATGGGGTAGGTTGGGTCAAAATAGACATTCAAACCTCGATAAAAATGTATTTTTACACGGGGCACGTTTATTTTGTATACATAAAAAATGTTCGGGCCGTATGAATTTTAGTTGTTTAATGATTATATGTCGTTTAATTTCATAATTTTAATGATAAACAGAAAAATAGTGGGAAATCCCACCTCACCCCGTAATGGAGTAAGAGGGGATAGCAATGGGGTGAGCTGGGAAAATGTATGGAAAAAAACTTTCGGATTGTGAATTTCGGATTAGCTTGCCTCGATCCGCGTTCTGTCCCACTCTCCGCTCATATTTATTGCTTCCCGCAACCCTGGTTGCACTCCAGGCCACATATCTTTCACCTCTCACTCACTTCTAGAGACTTTTTTTAAGATTATAATTTGGTTACTCCGTGTTAGAAGAAAATATGTATCATAAAATAACTTTTCTCAAAAATGGCCCGCAAAGTGAACATAACTCCCTACATATTGGAAGGTAAAGTGTATAGTTTAAGGCCAGATCAAAATTAAAAAATAAAAAACATTGTAGGCCGCCTGGAATGTTACATATGAATTTCTTTATTTGTCGAGTACCAAACTTTAAAAAAAAGTAGAAACTGGCATATAAAAGACGGCACAGGTCGTATTCAGCCAAATCAAGTCGTATTTTTCTGTTGCAAACGCGATATTTCTGTATGAGTCAAAAAAAGATTGCGTTTTTCGGTGGAAAATACACTTGCGATTCTGTTTAAAAAATATATTGACGTTTAATTTTATGTAATTTACAGTATCCTCAATTTGTATTGAATAATAACGCTTGATTTCAATTAAGTATTTTTTATTCCCCCATTTTTGAGAAAAGCACTATATTAGCCTCAGCCGGAATGGCAATTGCTGGCTTCGTATTATAATTAAACGGACTCGCAAGCTCGTCCGTTTAAACAAATGCTCAGCCTGCAATTGCCTCGTTCCCGGCCACGGCAATAATGTACTATTAAAGGCAACCTGAGCCAGAAAATCAGTAGTAACTGAAAATATTCGCATCCCTACTAACTGCCCCCGCAATCCTTATTCACCCCATTTTACGGTACCTTAAGCAATCCAATAATAGGGTTGATTGTGACACTTTAACATATATCCTATGACTTAACCCACATAGAAGAAACAAAGGGGGTACGAATTATATTAAATATTTGACTCGGCTAGTTGCTGGCGCGTGGCAAGGGCGGACAATCCTTTATTCAAATACATGTAAATTGTATTAGTAATACTTAGAAGGAATATATCGGTCAAGGTCTGTGGCTTTAGGTTTTGATGTGTACAGGGGTACCTAAGCATATGTAATTGAATGCATTTCACGAACATTCGAGAACAATATTTCGAAGTGAACCCACTTTTGCTGCTATAAATAGAACACTTAGGTTTGGTTGTCTTGATATCAAAATGGAATGTAAAATGCAAGTTCTTGTAAATTTTATTACAATATTTAAGTATAGTTACACAAGTTTATACGGATTACTGTATTATCTCCTCCTCGACGATCTTGGCCATCCACTCTGGCTCGGCGGCGTCGCTCTAACGGCTCTAGGAATAGAGTTATCAGATAGTTATAGTATCAGATATTTTTGCGGTCTTTGTTACATCATTATACTTATTGATGCCGGTGA
This sequence comes from Epinotia brunnichana, assembly GCA_963854355.1. Classification (NCBI taxonomy): domain Eukaryota; kingdom Metazoa; phylum Arthropoda; class Insecta; order Lepidoptera; family Tortricidae; genus Epinotia; species Epinotia brunnichana. The sequence goes on along the minus strand of OY977936.1, from coordinate 17,256,393 downwards.
CTAAAGTAGTTTAATTCAAGTAACGCGTCGCACATCGTTATTCTGTAAAAAATACAAGGAAAGTGTTCTCCTAAATACATTTTAATAAATGAGCGAGTTCAACTGCTCAGTTTTTATATATATTTGAATTAGTCTTTGAGATCAAGATAAGGCAGATAATTGGATTGCAACAATTTGATCAATTCGACTTTTAAGTTCTCTGGTGATTTTATTATTGAGAGCAAAAAAAAATATCACTTGTTAGTTATAGGTACTAACTAGTAATCTAAACAGCAGTTTTAATGATAGAAGAAAAAACAATAAATACCTAGCAGGAAACAAGATGGCAAACGACACGTTTCGTAAAACGAAAATTGCTATAAAAACTGAATTTATGGCTCACAGTGCAGGAAATATTGGAATGATATAGTTATTTCTAATTATTGTTTCGGTAGCAGGTGTTGGTTGAAATTTATACGTCCATTAGATAGTTTACGGGTGGAATAGAGGGTTGAAGTACGGTAGGGTTGAGAGGGGTTGATCGACGCCTGGCGGTCACGCGCATGATTTTGACTTTAATTGGACAACGATAATAATAAAAATTAAGGAACAAAGCATGTTGATTGCTCATTTTAATAACTTTGTATTCTTCTATGTAAGCGGGTTGTGGAATTATATAATAAAATATGTAAATTAAGTGATAAACGAAACACAAAAAGTGAATAGTATAAAATTTAAAAAATTCTTACAATAACTTTAATAACTCACTTGATATAACGACAATTTTAGTATTTTCTTCTCGTAGGTTTGCATTGCAGGTCCTCGTAACGTTACTCTTCTCGGTATTTTTTTCCAGTCAGCAAGATATGGCTGGTGCTTGCCCACACATTTGCACGCCTTGCGGATCTACGGTGATCAAAATGTTGATGAACGACAACCTTAAGGTTTCTAAACTAACTGAAAGGATTTTGGTTTCTTAACTGACCTAATGAGAAATACTGAGTAGGTACCAGTAGCGGAGTGCTCGTAAAAGCCCATTCCCACCTGCTTGTCTAGAATTTATTTTTAGGCATCAAGTCTAGGTAAACTCTTTCATATTTTTTTGTTCCGGGTTGCCCATCGAAAATTTTCACGCGCTGCCACTGGTAGTTACCTCCTACATATACGAGTAGGTATGTATGATAATAACTGGTACCTACAGTATGATAATAACTGGTATTGTGCAGAACGTCCGAGTTAGCTACAGGGTCTATCACGTTGGCAATGTCGATTATAGTGTTTTTGACTAACTAGTAACTACGATTAAAGAGATGAACGGAGCTTAGAAAAGCTATCTACTTGGTGATGTGTCTTATATACTTATGTGACGTTTTCAATATAATATGTAGGCATCGTAAACGCATCGCCAATTTAGTCCAACATTCGATGGTGAAATAGTTGGTAGGTACCTATTCCATTCGTAACAATGAAAGGAGTAATTACTATACTTCCAGTGTTTCCAATCGAGCCAGATTATAAATTGTCTTTTATATCCATACAACATTGAATAACAAAGATCTACTTTCTACCCCGTTCAGGTTCTTTGCTTCCAAATTATTGACATTCCATTCAAGCCAGATGTTCCAAATCTTGTTTTTCATCTCATTCTCACCTAACAAATTGAATTACCTAACAATTTGCCTCGAAGCTAAAGCGAGGTAAAAACTCACTGTTTGCCTGCCCATTACCAGTGCGCGAGCTGCGTGACCGAAGGGTTGCGATCCCCCTGTCTTTAGTACATCTCTACTTATCTTATAACAAATAACAATATGAAGCTTAATGTTTAACGTCCGATCATTCAAATTCGTGTATTAAGCAATTGCAGTTGTATCGTTTTGTTTCTGGAGGTTACTGTCTCTAAGTCTGTTGCTACTTAATTAACAGAAATGTGATTTTGTTTTTTGGCTCGGTTAAAATAAGGTCCATTTTTGATTATGACTGAACATCGTAAGCTCTTATCCAGGTTATGCTTCGCAGATCACAAGTGAGGGCTAGATGACCAAAGGTTTATTGTTAAGTAGTATGAGATTCTTTTCCCGCAGGCTCCGGCGTTATTTTGTGGTTCAGATAAAATATTTGGAAAACGGAAACGGTATCTAGGTTAATATAATCAGTTATATGATCTTTGTTTGTTTATGAGACATTTATCCATCCATTATCCTGGCATGTTACTGCCCACTTCCGATTGAACCGGCTCAACGCCCATTCGCGAATCAGCAGCCATTGATAATGCAACGAATGATCTAAGGAACACATATTGCTAAAACTCTCGCCGCGCATCAGGGTCAATAATATGTACCATTAGCTATCAAAAATTGGAGCTAATAATAAATTATATTCAAGTGATATGAATTCCATTTTATCATTGTTTTCGTTCAACAAAAACGAATAGTGTCTAGGGGCAGCGGGATGGAACGAAGATATCATAATTGCAATTCGTCATCCCATAGCAAACTAATCATTCCCGTCAGTCTCTTTATTCCGAGCCATCGAGTCGACCCAGCGAACTGAAATTAATGGGCACATGAATATTCATATTCATTCACTCATTCGTTCGCTCATTCGCTCAGTCACTCCCTTGGATTCCAGCTCATTATTTCATAAAATTCATTACTGTGGTTCTATCTATCAGATATACAACTTTGTAACGTTTCTGTTGCGACCGTTTCTTATTTTTGTATTATTATTATGTTAAAGACATACTCGTACAACTAAGCATAGGTGTAGTGGAAAAACCTTTTCCATAGGCCAGGTGAAATTGTAACTTTAGTCGCTGTAACTGTATAGTTATTTTTAAAATGTACCTAGGTAATATCTAAGAGAAAATACAGTTTTTATTTCCATATTTGGAAGATAAGGTTTGATCTAAAAACTACACTTGTTGTTTTTTTGATAATCATGCCAGTTTTTTCTTGCTTTTACACAATACCTGTAGGAAACTGTATCAGAAATGCCAGTTATTTGGTAATGAGCCTGATAATTGCTGATCCCTGACCAAAACCTTGTCTCTAGGCGAGTTGAAGAGCAATAAAGTATTAAAGAGTAAAACATTGAGCTGCTGGTCGATCACGTAACGCATTGTACTTACGCGCGTCAGGTAGATTTAAATGACCATTTTTCTATGGAAAAATGGCAGTTGGATTGTCCGAACGCGCGTTAGGACAATGCAACCATCATTTTTCCATATAAAATTTGACATTTAGATCTACCTAAAGTTTGTACAATGCGTTACGTGATCGACCAGGTCTGAGGGGTAATCACGTAACGTTCCGAACGCGCGTCGGTACAATTTAACTGTCAATTTTCTATGTAAAAAGTGACATTTAGACCTAACTGACGCGTGTACAATGCGTTACGTGATCGACCTGCTGAGCGCAATTAGCGTTGGTGTTTTTATTTTCGGGCTCGATCGATGCTGATAATGTGTCATATATTTCTGTACATTTGGAAGCGTCATATGCACATAAAATTAAATTGGAAACCTACTCTTCCAATCAGACTCCACGTATCACTGTCTCGTGTTTCTTAATCATTTCCTATGTGGTTTACACGTTAAACCTTTTTATGGTGTAACAGCGTCATCCATATCAACCATTACATATCCTCGACGGGCCCGTGCGCTGAACCACGCGCGCGCGCTCCGGAACGGCGCACACGCCGCACCGCCACCGCGCGTGCACGACCGCCGGTCTGTGTCATTAATGGGGGGTGTCACAGCCTTCCCAGAACGCCATATACGCATTGGTTAGAATATGTAGTTACGCCGTTCGTATTCGAGGATTTTCGACACACTACGGTAACAAACAACTTTGAACACATGGTCACCACACAACCATTGGTCGTGTACGCAACCTGCGTTGCGTTATAATATGTATGTATTTCTGCTCCGATTCCGTATTGCGGGCTTAACAGATAAATTTATTGTAACTAAACGCCGTTTTCATAGGCAATTACAGTTGGTTTAAATGCATTTAATAAACAGTATACTTAATACATTTGAACGTGGCACCTGTAAAGTAATAATTATCATAATGTACAATGGGATATATTATTCAGACGAGAGCTAGTATTTTAAATAAGACAACTAACCATAAAAGTCGACAATCCAGTCGCACCGCACCACCTTGCAGAAATTAAACTTCACACGTCCGTTTATTTCAATTAAGTTACTTTAAAGAACAACTTATATTAATTACGGGCACAACATGAGGTTTTAAACCTTTCACCTGTTTGCGGATATTCTATAATTATAAATCATAAAAACCATCCCTTTAAATCTTGATTGACAAACTTGGGTGGTCACGACGACCCTTAAATTATTGCAAGATCGCAATGATAAAGCGGTGCTCGGCCGTGCTTAAATAAATAATAATCTTTAATCAAAGTGGCAGTTGGAGGTCTGGCAATCAGTTGCATGAAGTTGATGAAACTAATATCAATTGAAGAACATTACGGTTGTACTAGATGCAGGGTTACAAAACTTAAAAATAATACCTACTAATTAATAAATAAAAAGTTGGTAAACATCACGAAAACATACTTTACCGTTGTTAATTACTAAAACACATTCCAGTAGGTCGATCACGTAACGTATTGTACGCGCGTCAGGTAGGTCTAAATGTCACTTTTTATATGGAAAATTGACAGTTAAATTGAACCGACGCGTGTTCGTAACGTTACGTGATTACCCCTCAGTTATACGAGTAGGTACTCGTATATGCTAGAAGTAAGTATATGACATTCATAACCTAAACAATTTGCGTGCCTCGCAACACCTATTTACAAATTCGTTTTTATTATGGTTCGGGTTAAAATATGTAAGTATTAACTGCCGCGCTTAATGGTTTGAGGTTAACGCCTCTATTATAACGAATATCATTCATGAAGTAATCATTCTAGTCAAGGGTCGGTTTTTATTACCTAAATCTAATCTAATCTGTCTTAAATTACAATAAATAAATATAAATTGTGAGTTAAATTTGTCAGTTGCTCAGAGGAAATGAGGCGATTACGATTACATTTTACAGCCGAAGCCCACATTAACATTGTTATTTACTTGCACAATTCATAAAGGGTGTATTATTAGGTAAAATACACTTACGTAACCAAGAGATGGAATCAAATAACACCGTGTAACATAAATAGTCGAAAACACCTGGTAGAAAAACAATGGCGTCCCGTACGGTGGATTCTAGGGCCACAAAGCGGGTCGGGTGTCGGTGCCCTACCGGAACGTGCTGACCGAGACCGCCGGTCTAACGTTACCCGACCAGCGCTGCTTGGACTACCACGTGGCGTACGAGTACACTTATCAATAGATTCAGGAGCTAATACATATTTCCAAATCCGTTTTCAGGGTTCCGTACCTCAAAAGGAAAAAAACTGAACCCTCACTTTGTTGCCCGTTTGCATGTCTGTCTGTCAAGACCCTTTATCTCGGGGACGCGTAGAGGTATCGAGTTGAAATTAAAATAGTATTTTTCACAATCGTGTTATAATAGAGAGCTTTTTAGTCGAGTACCGTGTTTAGGCCACGAAGCTTGCTGAGTGGCCTAAGTAAGGTACGAGATTAAAAAGCTTGATTATAACACTATTGTGAACAATACTTTTTGTACGAGTTCATTAAAATTAATTTTCTACGAGTCAACTGAACTAATTAAACAAACTCGATACTGTTGAAACGAAGTGCAGCTCATCGCTCGTACGCTTGTTGATATCTTAAAAGACATCAACGAGCGTACGACATCAAAGCGATTCTATTGGTCCAATTAATTACAGTTCAGTAAAGCAGCCACGTGATTGGTCGAATTTATTTTAGTTGTCTGGAGCGTATCGAAAAGTAGTTATTTCGATTGTTTCGACAGTAACATGGACTACAACTATGAAAAGAGTGACGTTGCAGTATTCTCTATGAAATCTTAATACACATATTTTAATCGTCGAGTACAAAAACATATACTCAAGTCTACAGTCTCTTGGAGCTGCGAAAAAATCAAACTTCTAAACGTAAAAAAAGATACGGCCGTCCATGCCGCAAAAAACGTATATTTCGACACTCTCAAGGGAATCAAAATGTATAGGGTACATTCTGTTGACCTAGAACTATTAAATTTGGCAAATAATATCGTCTTTATACTATTATATACAAGAACATCTGAAGCTCCTGGGTTCGAATCCCGGTAAGGGCTAATATTTGTGTGATGAGCATGAATAATTGTTTCCGAGTCTTGGATGTTTTCTATGTATATAGTATATCTATTAAGTAAATATATCTCTATTAAATATATCGTCGTTAAAATAGATCTAAATGTCAATTTTCATATGGAAAAATATCAATTTTCATATAGAAAATGTTCCGTGATTACCCCTCTGGTCGTAGGCGTCTTCCTCTACATACGATCTTCATACACTGGGCATACATAAGAAACAGTAAAGGAAGTTATGGTCGGCTGTCAATATGAAAAAAGCTTTGGGTGTGGGTTCGAATCCCGGCTCGTAACAATGCGTTTTTCGGAACTTGCACGGAATATTTACCGTTAGCTTTTCGGTGAAGGAAAACATCGTGAGGAAACCGGTCTAATCCCAATAAGGTCTAGTTTTTCCCTCTGGGTTGGAAGGTCAGGTGGCAGTCACTTTCGTAAAACTAGTGCCTAAGCCAAATCTTGGGATTAGGTGTTAAAGGTGTTCTGACGACCGCTTTAGCCTAGTTGGTTGGTGACCCTGCCTACGAAGCAAGAGTGAAGTGTGGGACGTTCAGGGTAGATAATGACTACACGAGGCTTGGTTTATATATAACTGCTTTATTCATTTGCTTCCGCTTTGTTCAAATCCCGGTAAGGGCATTTATTTGTGTTATGTTCCTGAGTCATGGATGTTTTCTATGTATTTAAGTATTTATTAACGGCCTCCGTAGCCCAGTGGATAGTGACTCTGCCTACGAAGCTGGAGGTCCCGGGTTCGAATCCCGGTCAGGGCATTTATTTGTGTGTTTATCACGAATATTTGTTCCTGAGTTATGGATGTTATATATGTATATAAGTATCTATATTTATTTATCTATTATATATATCATCGCCTAGTACCCACAACACAAGCCTTACTGAGCTTACCGTGGGCCTAGGTTGATTTGTGTAAGATTGTCCGATAATATTTATTTATATTTATTTATTTATTTCTCTATATACGTATCTATATCGTCGTCTAGTACCCATAGTACATGCTTTGCTTAGTTTGGGTCTAGGTTGATTTGTGTAAGATTGTCCGCAAATATTTATTATTTATTTAAAGCGGACCCCGTCGGCCTCTTTTAGGGCACAACCGGGAATAACGCTAAGGATGATGATGTCATGTGATGTGTTACATTTGTTGGTGAACTGAGACTGATTCGTAGTAAGTAATACCAAGTACTATTATTTATTCTGTGGTAAGTTTTTTTACTTCTTTTGACCGCTCGTAAAAATATCCACCTTATGAGCCATTGCTACGCAACTTGTCACATTTTCAACTGTGAAGGGTATAATTTGATAGGGCGTCGGTGACACCGTTAACAACAATTACTCGTATCTACGAACCTAAACAATTGTAGAGTGATCATTAGCATCAATACTTATTGATTTTAAAAATAACCTAATTACACCAGCGCCATCATGCTGCCTATAGTGCCTATGCAAATATCTGATGGGTATATTTCGAAAAATCTGTTCCCTTTTTAAACGACGAGTTTGCACGTTTGGTGGGGCCAGACGTACTCACTCTATAATTCCCACTTCTGTCATCGCATATATATATTACTGATACACAACTTTATTAGGTTTGTAAAAGACACTAGGTTTACCTTCTTTTATGATATATGTCGTTGAGTAATACGAATCACGCAGTATGTTGTCCCGCACACCTCACCAGCGCCGTTGGCAGTGCCGTGTCAACTGCATTGATGAGTGGAGACCTCGTGGAGACCTTTTCGGTAGCACATCCCTGTTTGTTAGTTCTTAAGGTGTATTATGTGAATAAATATTTTAATTATAAATATTTTTGGGGACAAGCTTACACAAATCGACCTAGTCCCAAACTAAGCAAAGCTTGTACTATGGGTACTAGTCGACGATAAACATACTTATATAGATAAATAAATACTTAAATACATAGAAAACATCCATGACTTAGGAACAAATATTTGTGCTCATCACTCAAAGAAATGCCCTTACTGGGATTCGAACCCGGGCCCTCCGGCTTCGTAGGGTCACTACCAACTAGGCTACAGAGGTCGTCAAGGTAATGTATGTGTAATGATGTGTTATCCGAATAAATATATTTTTGTTCTATTCTATTCTAGTATAAGTGTGCAAGCGAACATCATTGAGTAAATACAGATTTTATCAGAACCGAAAGTGCATCGGAGACCTATTAAAATTATCTTCGGCACATCTGGTGAGGGCGGTATCGAGATAGCTGAATCGGTACTGTGGGACGTGGCTAGAATACCTACAGTTAAATAGTTTAATGATTCATGCCATTCCCATACATCTTCACCTTCAAGTCATTGTTGAGTCATTTACATGACCCGTGCATACGTTTCCAGGTCAATGTTAGTCATTTCATAAGTTGTAGATTCTTTTTAGATAAGGGCGAACGGAAACATGAATAGGTAATGTGATAGTGCATCATCATCTTCATGTAACAAGCATGTTTGACTTTTTAGGATTCCGTACCCAAAGGGTAAGACGGGACCCTATTACAAAGACTCCCCTGTCTGTCTGTCCGTTTGTCACCAGGCTGTATCTTTTGAACCGTGATTAGACAGTCGATTTTTTTACAGATGATGTATTTTTGTTGCAGCTAGAACAACAAATACTGAAAAACAAAATAAAATAAATATTTAAGGGGGCTCTCATACACAACGTGATTTTTTGCCATTTTTATAGGTCGGCACATGGCCGGTTTTTTCTAAATCGTTTTCAGCCATCATTCACGAAGAACATATATTATGGCATATTTAAACATTGGGATTTATGCCAGAATAAGAAGATTAGACATATTACTTCAATTAGCTTAATGTTAACTTTACTTATGTTTATGTAAGACGGACTATTGAGTTTGTTTCGGGTTTCTTTTTGACATTGGACTTTTTTTTCAGAAACGCTGGTAGAATTTGACTTGTAAGTGCCATTGCCGCCTAATTGCAGAATAAATTTCATTTATTTAATTTACTGAACCTGATTTCGTTAGGGGCCAATAAAATTAGTAGAATTAATTCCAATAAAGCTGGAAATCGTTTTAATACCTTCATTTGGTCCTAAATACGTGTAAGGTCAATGAGGGCAAAACCGTCGTATTTTTGTATAAGTTCAATTTGGTTGGCCATAAATATGTTATTATTCACTTTTTAATAAACTTGGTGCTTATAATAGGTTAAGCATTTATTTAACTTTTTTGAGGATATTAGTGTAAAATAGCTAATACTTCAGGTTATTAAAATATGATTTTTTTTTTAAAACATGTCAGCAGACGGATTTTCCCTATGTATTGGGGCTTACGTATTACAAATCTGTACGTTTTGTAAGCAAATGTAATTGTAGGAAACTAAACCTTAGCGAATAAAATTTAAGGTTTATTTTAAATTTTATGGCCAAACATATTTTTTTGGGGCTATTCCGGCCTATTTTGAAAATCAGAAGTAATAAACCTTTTATTGAAGTTTAAAATCAAGTCTACTTTTTTATTAAAACAACGACCTGTGCGACATGGTGCAATTTTGCCTTTAGAAGTCGAATCAGCTTACAATTCTAGAATAAAAATACAGAATTTTGATACTTAGATCTCGATTACCTCTGCATTTTTAGAAAATATAATCGACACATAGCTTCGTAAATTTAAAAAAGGTTGGGAATATATGAAATGTATCCCCATTTGCCGGAATGGGTGACGATTTTGACCAATTCATACCGGACGGCTTTTTCCCACTTGAGAGTTGAGGAATTATACATTTTTCACAACCTGTAGTTTCACAACAAGTAACGATAATGTAAAATGGATCAAACTACCAATAAGCCTGATTAACGAAAAATATAATAACTAAACCGTAATCCGCATTTTTTATGCAACTGTTGCTTGTTGATCGAGCCGAGTAAACAGGCCACGAATATTTTATCAAATTTGAGAAGAAATGTAATTATATATTAGTAAAAGGGTGTGGAGGCGTACCTAATAGTGTTCGCATGGGCTAACCCTTTGGGCTTTCGGCTCTCGGGCTGGCATCGAAAGCACATTCAAATGGGACGCTTTGAGCCTCCGGCCCTACGTGGAGCTCGGCCTTCGGCCTCGCGTGCCTCGTCACTCACGGAAAATCACTTGAAGATAGGAAGGCTCAAACCGTCCCGTCAAAGCAAAATCACTTGAAGATAGGAAGGCTCAAACCGTCCCGTCAAAGCAGAGTCCCCAAGCTAACCCTAGTGCCGAAGGATTGTCATAGTGAACATTAGCGCCGAAGGCCGAGCTCCGAGGCCAGAAGGCCGAGTGCCTAATCTAGTCGAGTCACTGACAACGCGAACCCACGCGAAACCTCACTATCCTTGTAATTACAATACGCTATAACGTACCATGGTAGTCCTCTTAGTATGCGCAGAAAAAGCAATGATTAGCAGTTAATAAGGTAGTAAACGCCCCGTGACTTTTGTATTATCTTTTTTATCATTACTCAAAGAGTCAATATTTGAATGTCAGTCAAATGTCGATCCAGACCAAATACGGAAAATTACTGCAATGTTCTGCCGCCAGAGGCAGCACTACCACTAATAGTAAACCAGTATAGGAATACAGGGATTAGCACACATACACAATTGATTGTCAAATGAGTGACAAGGATGCTTGCATAGACAATACCGCAAGTGGGAACGAGATACAATGTCAACGCTGCTAGTGTCGCCACCTACGAAGAGTTTTGCGTAATGTTCCCTATTGACAGGACTGGCGTTCAAAGAGAAAAAAATTCAATAGCGCAATGTAGAAAATTTTGGATTTTCCCTTCGGAGGTGCACTTAAACATATAAGATGTATTATATTAATGATAAGCTTTCAAAATCCTTTCTTTTGATATGAAATTCAATAGCCCCGAATGGTTATTTATTCCTTGCAATTCGCGATTCTATTTTGAAAAGTCTCATGTAATACAATTGAGATATATAACACACATAAGTTGTATATATTTTTGAAATCGCCTTTTCAAACTCCTCATTTTGATACCCCACGTGATGGGATAGGACAAAAATGTTTTCTTCAGTTCACACATTATTGATTATATAATCCGCCATATTGTTTTTGTTGTGACATCATATATCCTATGTCACCCGGGTTGACGTAATGATTCTAACGATACCCCACTCATCTAAATCGGTTAAGGCGTTGACTAGTTCTGGTGGATTAAAGAATAAGACATACATACATTAAACCTGAAAACATTACGCTCCATTTCGTTGGGCAGTCGTGTAATAAAATTTCACATTATATACATTGACCTAATTTAATATTGAATAGAATACATTTTCCGTCCGTCGTACTGTTTTTGTGCACATGCAAAAAACTGAAAAAAAAACAAAAATTTCGCGGTTATTGGGCTCCCAAAAGTTATGCTCACCTCCTGGGATGGTGCAAACTCTGATTACATGCATTTAGGACCAAATGAAGGTAATAAAACGATTTCCAGCTTTATGGGAATTAATTGATCAAAACGTTTTTTTTTATCTAATTTGCTTGGCCTATTACCAATCTAGCCTTCGATATTAAGTACAAATAAATTATTGATTGATTGCCGAACAGATTTCCTAATATTTCCTATCGATCCCAGCAGTGCTAAGATTTAGTCGATCCTTAATGTTTATTGGCATTGCCTAACGTCCGCCATGATTCACGGATTGTGCAAGTCGAGAACTTATATTTGCTTGAGAGTTCCGCGAATGTGCCTTTGAAAGTATATGGTAATTATAAAGATGTTTGACAGTACGTGTTATGTGTACTTATCTAATAAATAACGGCCGGTTTAGGCGGTTTCGTTTCTTTTAGTGTGTCTATACAATAAATACTCAATCTATCACATAGCACTCATATTTAGCAGTGAGAATAAAGCATTTAACTAGAGAAGAGACAGATTTTAAGTAAGTAATAATAATTGTTTAGCTTTGTTTTCATCTGATATGATTCAGTTAACTGACTTTTAAATATTGGATCAAGACTGGATTTTTTTTTCTACAGTACCAAGCAGTTAAAAAATAGTATTTTATGCAACTGTTGTATAAGAAGGGTCTTAAAAGACGAGTGGCGTGGGTTGCGATGCGAGCCTTGGCGAGCATCGCAATTTAAAGACGCCACGAGCGTTTTTAGACTAGTTATACACCGTTGCATACAATACTTTTCTACGACAAATTTTAAATAAATAGCAGACTACAGAATAGTTAAACTTTTCAGGCAGCAAGTTTTCTATTCGCACTTTTGCTACTCACGCAATTTCTTCAAGAGTGCAGTTATTAATTTCTTCGACCATTTTAAAAGGAACGTACACTTTTGTCTTCACAAACACGAATAAAATCTTAATAGTTTAGGACTAATAGTTTATAATTTTTCGTCTTTTCATTTTGAACTGTATTTTGGTGGGAAATCGGAAATGTGACAGCTCTTGCTTATGGTTTGTTTTGTTTTTAATTTGTTTGCACTTGCCATCCGAACCAAACCAAATCCGGACCCGGACCGAATTCGAACTGTTTATTTTTATAAATAATACCAAGAATTCATAAAACATGTAATTTAACACACAATAGATGATGATTTATTATTATTGTAGTAAATAATTTATAATATACAAATGTTAAATCGTAAATAAATACTTTTATTTCGAAATATCTGTTTATGAAGTTGGCACCACTGCAATATAGCGGCCGATTAAAAAAAAAGTTAAACAGTGCTTTTATGAAAAATGTATGAACCAAAAAAGTACGCTAAACAGTTCGTTTTTGGGCCATAGAGCATAGAGTTTTTCGACGTCTTATTAGTGGTGTCATTGTATTTGAGCTACAGCCTATATAAATGACAGATAACGGTACAGGAGTAGAAAAACATAGTTTCTTATGCGCGTGTGCATTTTAATGTAGAACGAGAAATCAGTAGAGCACTTGTTTAACTGTGAGTCTCCGATACCGGCATAGTTCAGCGAACACTAATGCCGCGGAGACTGTTTCACCCGTCTGAGCCGGGGTACAGACGAGTACAAACATGAAATGTGATCGAAATTTATGATTTTATACTTCCAAAAAATAAGGGATAATTTATTGTACCTAGTACTTACATTTTGCATACTTATCAATGATTATAAAAAAAAAATGTATATAGGTACCGTACTCGTAAATGACGCCTGTTGAAGATTCATCAATAATTTTACAGAAAAATGTACAGCTTTAGATAACAGCTTATGGGACCATTGTAAACGTTAACTGGTCAGTTAAATTGTGTTCTGTGGCATTTAAATTCATTGAAACAGATGAATGTGTACGGAATATTTATGTACGTAATAGAAGCCTGAATCAACGGCTTAGGTAGGTACCTAAGGTGTTGATTCAGGCTTCTATTTAGGATTGAGCTTCTAACAGATTCTAACTGTACTTAATATTTATCTTAAACTTATTTACATGCTTCGTATGACAAGACGTTGCCACACCATCCGACTTCTTGTGGATGTGGAAAGGCGTACAAACACACGTAGGATCTACTCAGGATGGCCGAAAAACAGAATTAATAAAACTGTATTTACCTATACCTATAGCTACCGGTTCCCTTAAAATACCTGTTAAATTAAATTAAACCCAGACCTGTTAAATTAAGTTGAAGTCAGAAAGCTTAAAAACAAAAAAACATCGAATATTAATTTTATATTATCGTATCTATTATCGAATTGTTATTAGATACCTAAAGTTGTCTCTCGACCCACTACGGTGAATGAAATGATAGGAATACCTACCTACTAATTTAAATGTAACTTGCGGGACTGTCTGTACATAAAAACGCCATAGTCTACTAGATTGATGCACAAGCGTTACAATTTTCTAGTCAATTTGAGCCGCTTTCCGACTCACGTGTATACGATTGGTAGGTACTTGCCTTTGTAACTGTACCGCTGTACGTTACTATTACTGTGGTCGCGGGGTGTAAATCCTTAGGGAATGTTAAAGACCTTTGCGGGACAAGAGGAACTCGGATTGCATAACAACATGAGGACGATCATCTAAATGATAACTTGAGTTTTATTTGTTTTGTCACAAGATTTAAATTGCAAAGAATTGGTGGTTTTCATTCAATGCCAGTTGTACCTAAAGGTATTTCGTTCCGGTTAAGGATACATTGCAAGCTAGACTACATAAGTAGGCATGTATATTCAATGCAGTGTTCGTATTATCATTGGATTGGTGTCAGTAATTGATTTCAATAACAACAAGTATTTTATAATAACATTGTTTATATTTATATATAATCGTCTTAATCTAATATCTAGGTTCAAATACTTTAAATCCCATTAAGGGCGAATATTTCTGTGATGAGCATGAATATCTGTGAGCCTTGGATGTTTTCTATGTATTTTAGTATCTATATAATTATATTCCATATCGTCGTATTATGTTACCATACACAAGCCCCATTGAGCTTATTAAATATTGGGCGGGGCTAATAGTTCGATTTACGTAAGATGATCCAGTACTTAATGCTAATATTTATTTATTAATTTAGGTAGGTATACCTTTTTACCTCTCACTGGAATAATATCAATGGTGCCGGTTAATGTACAGCCCGATAATACGCGTCTATCTATCTTTCTCTTTCTCTTTTTGCATGAGTAAAAAAGAGACAGAGATATAGTGGACGCCAATTATTGGGCCGTACATTAACCGGCACCATATCAATTACGATTAGTATATATACCTACAAGTTTTTAAGTTTATACTTATATCGGGTAGAATCATACCAAAGATTTCAATAGTGGTCACTAAATTGATCCTGGTAGAGTTCTGAAGAAGCATCGATTCATGCTCACCTCAAAGATTGTGTATAATATTGTGCATTGTGCATTAAGGGCCGTAAGAAGAGGATTACTAACGAGAGTCTATTAGAATTATTCGAGTTTGTAATCCCCTTACTGCCCGTGATACACACAATGCTTTTCATCACATTTGCGAGGAAATAAATAACTACAAAAGACAGAAAAATCTAAGTTTCCTACAACCGCACCACTCAAAAATTTACGACAACTTCACTTACAGATTTGAGGGGCGTGGCGCCGCATGGCCTGCTGGATTTTTTTCAACCAATCACAAAGAAGAATTCTTGTGACGCGCGGCCAACTAGATTTGCCAACCAATTTGTTTGATTTGTTTTTAACCAATCAGATCATACACAAGCTCATAACTCCCTAGGGAGTTATAAATCCATAATTCCCGCGGGAGGTAAATTGGGTATAGCTGCTCTATAAACTTGCCTATAACCTATAATACACCCTTTACGGGCAAGTGTGATGAAATAGTACATTGTGATACAAGTGAGCTATGTCAGGTGAGCGTGATAATAGAGCCGAGGATGTAATTATCAAAGCTCACGCGTGTCATACGACGTTTTTCAACACATTTGCAAGGAAAAAATCCTTTTCATAAAATTAAAATTTTACAGGCACCTAAGTTGTTTCCTTTAGTTATTGATGACAACAGGTTTTTACTCACATATATTTGTACATCTCCAAGAATGTACAGTGGCGTCAATTCTATTTATCACTTTTCTATTCACCACGAGTAAACATTTTTAATAATAACCAAACACGCATCATCAATGTTTACAAATATTTGTAAAATTACTTATAATGGCGCGCAACTATTTTTGCGCTCGCAGCGAGGCTAGATGAAATCTCTAAACAGCCAATACAAAATAAAATAAATATTTTCTTATTCAATATAAATTAATGTAAAATGTTATCAAAAGTAAATAGGTTTACTAAATGAAACGTTTCTATATCATATCCAAGAAGAAATAATCAATTCATTCACAAGAAGGATTTAGTTTGTTTAGTCGAGTAAGAATCCATTTGCCGAGAATTAAAAACAAACCTGTATAACCCGGTCAATTTAAGAATGCGCCGAGTCCATCTATACACCTTGCTGCAAGGTGCCAACGTGTCTTAATCGGGATATAAACATAACAACACGAGTGTCGTAATGTTATAAAACACGCGTGTTTAATACCCAGGATTATGAGCCTAAAAGCGGCACAATAAGAGGCACGTTACGAGCAAATGTGTTGAAAAATAAAATACATCGTGCAATTCTAAAATCTGAATTTTACACTTTCACCATACCCCAAACGGTCGTGGGGGGTAACGGGTGTCTCGGTCTGCTTGCGCGCTTTCGTAAGCCGATCCTGCTGATAGCGCCCGCGCATCGCCCGCGCCGCGCCATCTACAACGACCTAACCGTATGCGCAGGACACTGGACATAGGCCCTTTTGATTCGCATGGCGTTGTGCTAACGTTTTATAACATTATAGGAAGATATTGTGGAATACAGTGGAAGTGTGTTGTTTGTAATATAAATATTTTAGTTTTGCTTTCCGTTCTTACCTGTCAAAATAATAGTAGGTGTGTCCATTACTCAAATTGGACAATAAAACAAAAAAAAAACGATTTTTGTGAGTCTCATAGCAAATCCGGTCTCAATAATGATGTAACTGAGATTTTTTTATATCTAGACACGCGGCAGCGTTTGTACTGAGAGCCGTATTGAGTTACAGGAAGCGCTTTTGTCATGGAAGCACCAGTTACAGGCCGGTGGCCTAGTGTTGAGTGTTGCAAATACCCAATTTATGTCCCTGAACGAGCCAGATCCCGGCGACGATAGTCCGATTCCCATCGATGGGCAATTAGTCGCCATGTGCGATCAATACAAATATCTGGGTAGTATGATGCACAATTCAGGGAACATAGAATGCAACATTCAGCACCGAATAGCCGCTGGATGGTTAAAATGGCGAGAAGTGACTGGTGTTACATGTGACAAGCGAATGCCGGTTAAACTCAAAGGTTTGGTCTACAAGAGCATCATAAGGCCGGTTCTCATGTATGGCAGCGAGACGTGTGCGTTGACTCAAAAGCATGTCCATACCATCCAAGTTGCCGAAATGAAGATGTTACGGTGGATGTGCGGCGTTACCAGGCTCGATAAAATCCGCAACGAGTACGTACGAGGAAGCCTGATGGGCGTCCGTGACATCGCCGATAAGATCCAAGAAAGCCGGCTGTGATGGTATGGTCATGTGAAGAGGAGGCCACCAAACTATGTTGGTAATTTGGCACTACAACTTTCCGTCTCTGGTCGAAGATCCAGGGGCTGACCCAGAACAAGATGGAAGGATGTAGTGCTAAAAGATATAAGAGAGAGCAAGTTATCCGAAACCGATGTCGAGGACAGAGCGAGGTGGAGAAGTATAAGACGAGGAAAGCTGACCCCACCACCATGTGGGATATATAGCTGGGAAGAGAGAGAGAGACACGCGGCAGCGTGTCAAGCCAAGTTCAAGCAAAGGAACTGGCTAGCCAGCGCCGAGTGTAACACGAACCACTTGGTGCCACTTTTGACCCTTCTATAACTCAAAACCTCTTTAACGTAAACACATAAAACTACGTGTGTTTAATTATATTCATAAGGACATCTAGAAGCCCTAATTTCATTAAGCTAGCTCAAACGGTTATAAAGATATGAAGGTCAGAAAGTCTTAAATGTTTGCACTGACTTACTGACTGACATAAGTAATTAAGTATGTATGTAGTACCTAAACCTAACTTACTTCCAGATTACCTAGAAGGATGAAATCTGGAATCCAGCTCGGTAATTGTATGTAAGCGTAGGAAAAAGTCTAAAAATAAAAAAAAACGTAAAAAATAGGGGGGGTCCCTATAAAAAAAAATATATAATTGTAGCGTTGCAACCGTTACAAGCAGATATTTGAAACTATCCCAATATATGTATGTATTATTATTTTTGCTATATAACAGAAATATAAGAATAAAGTTAAGCCAAAAAATAAGTGGTGTCCCCATACAAAAAACTTAAATACGCGCTAAACAAACGGTGTGTCGTCGGCGGCGCGCGGCGCGCGGCACCACATAATTATGATGTCACGCGTTTAGCGTTGTCTCACTCACTCAGTTCTAGTTCCAGTGAGAAAACGCTATACAGACGTCATTTGACAGCAGCAAACTTATGTTGTAGTTGTAGCGACGCGGTCGGTCCACCCACCACCGTCGCCCCAGCCAATCAGCGTCACGCTATGACGAATGGTACAAAATTATAAGCGGTAGCGATTTGGTTAAAATTTAGCGGGTCGGTCGGTTTATACCTGCATGGTAGTAATTTTATAGACCACGGCTCACTAAAAAAACAAAGATCAGTGCCCAAGGTTCGTTTCTCTGATTTCTTTTGAAAATAAGAAATAACATTTTAAGGTATAAATATGTTAGAATATAACCGCCTGAGATCGTTATATCGCCCGAACTTAGCTAATTTAATTATAAACAGGAAGCGTACTAAAAAGGTAGCAGATAATAAATGGGCAATGCGCACTATTGTCTCTAACATTCAAGAGAATGTAGACAATACTCGTAGCTTAAAAAATAAAACCATGCAGCAGGAACGCACGAAAAAACTTTAAATCTCAATACCTGCCTAGTTTTATTTTTAAAAAGTAATGATATCCCACCAAAAACATAAATGTAAAAAAGGAGCGCCAAGTTCAATACAAAATTTATGCTTGGCTGTGGGCTTCGCCGCAAAAAGAATGGAGATCTAAATGAGTGCCAAGTTATATGCAAAATCCAAATATGTATTTATAGGAACAAAATAACATTATGAACAAATATTAAACTCTATTTCTTTGCTTTATTGAATACCTATAATAATTGTTGTTATTTAAAAGTGTGAGATCTTAAAGAAGGTTAGATTTGACTTGGCCAGTTTTTATCAGAATTAAAAAATATATGTTGAATAACTTTATAAAATGACTGATTTAATGAAAACTGGCCAAGTCAAATCTAACCTTCTTTAAGATCTCACATTTTTGTCACAACCAGTTGCAAAAGTTAACGCTACTAATACTTAATTGTTATTTTTTTTTATATACGCACCAAAAGATTGACGTCCACAGATAATATAGGTATAAATAAATATTACAATATTTAACTGCTGGGAAATTCTTAGCTTTTGCACATGGTTGTGAAAAGTGACGTTAACTATTTGAGAATAACCCAGTTAACACTTAACAATTTTACTTTGCACTAGGCACTTCAGGGGGCGTCTATTATTTACGTGAGGCGTTTGTAGACATTTTCTGCTCAAAGCTCATATACATATACTAGTCGTAAGTCTTCATTAACAAAATATGGATTATATCTGAAATAAAGATTTAAATTAAAAAATTAAAATTACATTTGCCTACCTATACATTTTTTCCTTAAGCATTGAGAAACTTCTCTGCTCACTTATTACTTTTTCTAGAACCTTTCATGCTACGCCGCGTTTATAAAATGTATCACTAACATAAAGTACATGCAGTCGCTGGAATCGAACTCGGAGACACCGACTCCATAGGCTATAGTCCGTTTGGATGGTGGTTTAACCAGTGATGACTTGTACGTTGACGGCGAATTTGAAATACCTTACCAATGTGCTATCGCCATGGCAACGAAACTGTTACAAGGTCGTTATAAGCCGTCATAGCAATACGTTCATGACATCTATTTTATAAAATAGCCTCTTCATGAAAAAAGGTTAAAAATAAAAGAAGTTATGATTGATATAGTCCGAAAAAAAAATTGTCAGGCTGTCCTGAAAAATCGCATCATAATGTTTTTATAAAGTTATGTTCAGTATAAATTGTAATGTGGGCCTGGCCGCTTGTATAAGCTCAACCACTCAAAGGGCCACTTAAATTTTACAGTAGCTTTTTTTTTAATATATTGTTCCAATATATATAAAAGTACACGATGATTTTTAATCCGTGAACAGGAGTGGGAAAATATTAAAATTTAGCCCAAATTAAACTTATTCGGCGAAGTCTGTTATTTCTTCACTGTTTATTATGTTATTATGTGTTATGTTATATGTTAATTAATTAAAAGTGAAAACATAGTTAAAACAAGTAACCATTGAATACATGGTCATCCTACAGTATAATAAAGTTTAACTACGATACGTCAAGTGCCATCAGTATGGCGGGAAATTTGACGGATCTCTAGGACAGGGTTTACTCATAAATTGTCAATTGCTAATAAGTTTGTAAAGAGGACAAACTCATTAAAGAAGACAAACTCATTAAAACCGATAAGGTGACAAGGATTTTCGGATAAAATTTAACTCAACATTAAAATTATGATTAAAAAAACAAGTTTGTTTCCACGTAATTACTACTTTAACGTAATCCCCATCAATTACTGAGTTGGAAAAAATGGTTCCTGTTCACGGATTAAAAATCATCGTGTATAAATATTTCACCATGATCCGACTATTCTCAACCGCTGGTATCCAATCATCATCATTTTATTCATTTTACATATATGTATCTCATTAGCAACCTGCCGCGGCCTTGCACGTTTGCAGTTCTCACAATTATAGATTCAATAACAAAAAGACACCTAAATCGGTTGAGACATTTTCTAATGATGTTATTTTTGCGATTCTATTATCACATTGGCGTTCGTAAGGACAGAATGAGAAGAATAGTTAACCACTTCCCACGAGTACTAATTATTTCTGATACCGGAATATATGTAGGTATATGGGCAACGGAAAATGCCTTACATTAAATATACTTAATTAAGAATAACAACCGACATCATTAAAATAAATAGTCTGAATTAAATCATCGCATAAGAGTTTTAGAATAAATTAAGTGCAATAACACGAGTAAGTATTTCTGATATCGGATATGGGCAATGGAAATTAAAGCTGATAGAGACATAAATGCCCACTTAACATTAAAGGCCTCCACACACCGGACGCGGGCCCGGATCGGGCGCGGGTCGGGCGCGGGCCCGCGCAAGTTGTAAAACATTGAAACTACACTTCAAACACACATCGAACGCGGGCCCACGGGCCCGCGGCGGGCCCGCGTTCGATGTGTATTTGAAGTGTAGTTTCACTGTTTTACAACTTGCGCGGGCCCGCGCCCGACCCACGCCCGCGCCCGGTGTGTGGAAGCCTTAAAAATAACAACGGACACAGTTGAAGTTCTCTGAATTAATTCCTTGCGTAAAAGCAGGTAAACGTGTTAGAATAATTTAAGCGCAATAAATAACACTGTACTTTCTATCCATATGAGCAATGTTTTTAAGTGAGTGAAAGAATAAAAAGTGTTATTACTTCCTATTTCCGCGGGGTAATTGCAAAACTACAGTCGATCGGTTTCATTGTTGACCTTAGGTACGGCTTACCTGTACTGTACTCTTAATGTTGCCCAAACCAATTAACGTCCCTTAAAAAAAGTTATTGTAATTATTCCGCTGGTCTTCTTTTTTATTTTTTCAGTGTGTGATACTTTTGTGAGTTTAGTTAGTAGTGTTAGTACAGTACAGACCAAGAGAATGCAAATATAATTTGGAATTTTGGACCCAGTTCCTCCTAATCACTAAAAGAGTCACGGTATGACCATGGCAAAACCTGACCTTTGATTTCAAAATAGTCGTCAAATAATAAAGTTGACTGGTGACGATGACGAGCCTCAACAAAGTTTTAAGGCGAGGCCTGTTCACGATCTGACGAAAAGATTGATTTTTGAGCTTCCAGTGTGAAGAAATAATATAGAATTCTACAACAGAAAAATTACTGTAGACTGAAAAAGAAACAAAGAAACACAATAACCGAACATAATATTAAAAAAAAAACTTGGTAACTCTGTAAAAAAATCTTACATATCATCATAAAAATAAACTTTAATGTTCGAGATTTCGTAATTTTCAACGACAATCTATGTTTTTATGATTTATAAAAAGGATAGCTTTTTTATTTTTCCAACACAATAACCGAATAGATTTTTAATAAATTATCCAGTACCTATTCCAAAAATTAATTAATATGTACTAAAAAGTGATGTTACACACTTCCGAACACGCACATCCATCTCGTTCATGCTTATGCTCAGTGAGTGGGAGAGAAGACCATGAACCTGCATCGCCTTAAATAAATAAAACTAGAAAATTGCCGTCAAGGTATATTGAGAACAGACTATATTGAAACGTTAAATGATTTTACCGCCTAAAATTCCTACAAGTCACCTGCCATTATTTTTTTTTTTTTTTATTTAGTTGTACGGGACACCAACAGAGTACATGTTAACAAATCTTAATTTAAATATTTGCTTTTATTTGGGTTTACATGCACCCCAATTACAGGTGAACACATCATTCGCAAATATAAATCATGCATAATTTAAAACAGTTAAAAGGATATAATCGCAAATCTTAAATAGCTCTTCAACAATCATAACGCTTGGACAATAAAAGAATAGAATATACATTAAGAATTCATGAGGAAGATATTCATATAAGGTTCTAAATTTTTGTTTCTTTTTTGTTGTTTTTATAGTTTCATTAAAATGATTTAAATAAATTTGATCTAAAAACTAAAATTAAAAGATATATAAGTAACATGCAATATTTAAAACAAGATTTCATAACATTATAACATTATACATTGTTATAAAAAAAGAGAGGATTTATTTGACACTTGTTTCTCTCAAATAAAGATTTAACTTTTTTTTGTGAGTTCGAAGGTTGTCGTGGTAAATGTCTAAGTTAGCATCTGTGGCGATATTGTTATAGCATGTAAGCAGTCTAGTACATGGTGCCTGCCTTTTCGTGTTTGTTCGTGTTGGGGGGACATTAAAAGTGCGTGTGAGGACTCTACGACAGTTTGGACGCGGAACAGAAAGATACATTGTATCTAATATATCCTGTAAACACATATGACCGTTAATAATTTTATGCAGGAATACTTGATCGTGTAAAAGGCGTCTATTTGCCAGTGATGCCATACTAAAATGTTTTAGCCGTGTTGCATATCCAGTTTTATATCTCACGTTCGGTGCGTGGTAGGCTAAATGACGTGTAAATGCACGCTGAACACGTTCGATGCGATCCCTGTGTACCTGGTAGCCAGGATTCCATATGACACTAGCAAATTCAAGGCAGCTACGTACGAGCGAGTTATAGAGGACCATTTTGGTCGACACTTTCTTGAAGTCTCGGGTATTGCGTTTTATGAATCCAAGCATTTTTAGGGATCTAGAGATAATCGAGTCATAATGTGCTCTGAAGTTTAATTCTGCGTCGAGCATTACCCCCAAGTCTCTGACCTGCCTTACTTCCTGGAGAGTGTTGCCTTGAATTGTGTATGAGGTTGATATTAGCCGCTTATTTTTGGTAAACTTGATGTGGGAGCACTTTACGGGGTTAAGTACCATATCATTCTGGGCACACCACAGATTTACGCGATCAAGGTCATCTTGTAGTTGTGTTGCATCTTCTGTAGTTCGTATCGCTTTGTACACTTTCATATCATCAGCAAACAAGGAGCATTCACTGTTACGTATGCAGTCAACGATATCATTGATGAAGATCAAGAATAGCACTGGACCGAGATGTGACCCCTGTGGCACATCTGATATTGCCTCATACAGATTTGAAGAATAACCTTTTATCACCACTGATGACAGACGACCTGTTAAATACGAATTAAACCACATGTTTAGAGACCCGAGTACACCATAGCCCGCCAATTTGTGCAGAAGGATTCGATGATTTACCTTGTCGAAGGCACTAGAAAAATCAGTGTAAATGGCATCTACTTGTACTTTTTTGTCAAAATTGTTTGTTAAGTTGGTGATCAGAGATATTAGGTTCGAGGATACTGATTTCCCGAGCTGAAAACCATGTTGGTTTTTACTTATAATTGGCTTAATATGATGCGCGAGTACAGGACAAACTAAAGATTCGAAGATCTTTGCAAATGTGTTCAAAATAGATATTGGTCTATAGTTTTTTATGTTGTCGGTCTCACCTTTTTTATGAATAGGCACAATTCGAGCTTCTTTCCATTTAGTGGGAAATGTCCCAGTTTCAAGAGATTTATTGAATAATATTGTCAGGGGCAAGGCTAACTTGGGGGCACACCTTTTTATAAAAAGTGGTGGAAGATTGTCGGGACCAGCACCCTTACTGGGATCCAGATTTTTCAACGCCTTAAGTACTGTGCGTTCATCGATGTGTAATGTGTGCAACGGCGAGCCAAATGCTTCATCTGATACTTGCGACGAACCCGTAGCTCCAATATTCTTAGAAAACGTTGACGAGAAGTGGCAAGCAAATAATTTGGCTATTTCTTCACCACCCGTACAAACCCTATCATCGCATTTCATAGTAGTCGGAAGCTCATTACTATTTCTTTTTCTACCTTTTACGTATCTCCAAAATAATTTTGGATTGGAGGTTATGGCTGTTTCCGTTTTGGCTATGTAGGACCTATAGCATTCCGTAAACAGTTTGTCGCATTGTTTACGAATTGCGATAAGTTCTTGTTCGTCACGAGGGTTATTATATTTGCGGAACCGTTTTCTAAGTTTGTCTTTAACCGTCAGCAGTTTGATGAGATTTTTAGTAAACCAGGGAGGCTGTTTGCTGCTACGAGGTTTTCTTTTAGGGATATGATCAGTGACAACACTGTAAATTATTTTGTAAAATATTTCTGTCATGTCATCTACATTAACAACACCCCCGAACTCACTTTGCCAGTTGACATTATTTAAATCTGATAAAATACTGTCATAATCTGCTTTATAAAAGTTGTGATCATTACGAGTTACTCTAGGTAGGTTACATACCAAGGGTAAGTCAATTGAAATTTGCAGCTGTGGATGGTGAGAGTCCAATTTACTTACACAATCTCTTGATTTTGCAACAGATACGTTAGGAGCATTTGTAAGGACTAGATCAAGAATCCTGTCGTTGGTATTGACCACATGATTGCGTTGGGTTAGGTTATTTAAATTCATAAAATCGACAAGTGCAAATCCCAATTGAGTGTCGTAGTT
Source organism: Epinotia brunnichana (assembly GCA_963854355.1). Classification (NCBI taxonomy): domain Eukaryota; kingdom Metazoa; phylum Arthropoda; class Insecta; order Lepidoptera; family Tortricidae; genus Epinotia; species Epinotia brunnichana. The sequence continues at coordinate 17,231,223 of OY977936.1, read as the reverse complement.
CATAGGTAGAAGTTCGTCAGAATTAGAGTCTTTGTTCCAGTTGATAAACCCCAGGTTAAAGTCGCCCACGATGAAGACCTCATCTGCCGATTCAAAAACTGAGTTGCAACTGTCAAGAAATATCTTAAGAGTTTCCGCTTTCATAGGAGGAGGGAGATAAATGCCACAGAGAGCAATACTTTTGCGGTTTCCTTTAACACCATCCACGTCTATGAGTAACCAGATGTCTTCGCATCCACTCTCCCAGGTCTGCACGCGTGCTGCTTTGTATTGTTTTTTGACGGCTATTAATACACCTCCACCATTTTTGTGGGGATTCAAAGCAATGGTCGAACGATCTCTTCGGAAGACATTGTAACGTTCGTCTATAATTTCACGATCGTAGATGTCGGAGTTGAGCAAGGTCTCAGTCAAAATTATTCCATCGTAGTCGGTTTTGAGTATGTCTTGCAGAATGACGGATGTTTTGGTCCGCATTCCTCTTACATTTTGGTAATAAATAGTGAAAATGGCAATTAAACTTACGGAACATTCACTGTATGTCTGTGTCTACTACGCCAACGAGTCTAGATTTTTTTGGTTGATTTGATTATCATATAGTTAACTACTTTATATAAAAGACAGTAAGTCAAAGCCATCTTATAGTTGCAACACGTAACGATAAGGACCAATGAGCGTAGAGTTACTGACAAATGTACATATACATTGCTCCTATTTACCATAAACGATTGCAATGTCATAACTTTACCAAAGCTTTAAGAAAACGTGTAAATAAACTTAATTTAAAGACATTTCAGGCGATAATACGGATTATTAAGCCGTTTCGCCGCAATGTGCTACACTTAATGCTATAAAAAAACATGAAACATTAAGTTTTTATGATCATACAAGCATCTTCATCATTGGAATGAACGATTAGTTACAATGTAACGTGTGATACGCCAGGAATCGTCACGTTCGCTGCTCGGTTAACTAGGTTTAGGTACATATAGGTTACCTAAACACCTTATAAACTCTAAGTTAATTACCACGATGCTATTTATTACCATCACTAATTAAATGTCTCAACAGCTGCTTGGAAGGAAAAAAAGAAAAGGGCAATTATAGCACAAAACTGACGCAATTACGAAAAGATCGACGAAAATCATGCATCTGGTCCTTTAACCCTTTTTATAAAAAATAAACGCTTTTATTTGTGAAGTTTGATTCTGATATGAAGAACCAGGGTTTCCGTTTGGAGCCTGATGAACATCCTTAGCTTCTGAATGAAAATTCGATGCGCTAGTAAAGTTCTTTTTTAGTTTATTTCGAAACACAAACAGTCACATAAACAAATATTTATGCAGTGCACATTGTGTATCAACAGACGTAAGGCACAAAGACCTGGAGGTTCATTAATTCACTATGTTAACAAAACAACTTAATTATAAGACAAAAAAAACATAAAAGAAAAATATTTGTACTGGACCCAGTATCGCAGTAGTAAAGTTATCAGTGGTGGAGCGTCCTTACAAGCCGATTTTCACCGGCTTGCTTAATTTCTTTTTAGGCAAGCCTATATATAGTTAATAGTTATATACTTACTCTAAACTTTTTTATAACTTTTTTGTCCCGGGTTGCCCATCGAAAATTTGTACGCGCCGCCACTGAAAGTTATGGGTACTTATAGACGATAAAATGATTATTATTAACAGCAACACGTTATCATCAACATATTAAAGAATACTATGAGAAAAAGCAAAACATAAGACGTGACGTACCATCTAACTGAAAAAGATTGCATCACAGTACACGTCCATGATATGAAAGACTACAGACTATCGTGCCTCGTTGAACTTAAAACAAGTAAGAATTCCCCCATACAATCCGTTTATACCTAATACTATTTCTAAATAAAAAAGTATCTCTCTCCATCTAAAAAGGGTTAAAGAGGAGAGTTCCGAAACAGAGGATTAATTACGTTCCAATTAAAGCTGCGCGTACGCTTGTGACGCATTACTAAAGGGAGGGGCCAACCCCTCGGGAGGACGAGCCTTCCGACACAATATTCAGGTTCGTTATTATTATAAATAATATGAAGCAACAAGTATCATTTGTCATAATAAACTATTTAAAATTAAATTTGTCATAATGAGACTTAGTCCCGCGGGGTAATTGCGTGACTTTTCAAACGCTCGCTAGGACATATTCATAACTAGCGTACGGACTGGCGGTAGCATTGTGGACAGAGTGAGAAAAGGCGTCGTTATTATCTACAAACTTCTTATGATTGAATGAATAAATTCAAATATTAAATGGTTTTTCTCATAAAATCCATTTCTCTTCTTACATCAATTTAACCAATATCTTTTACAAACTCAACATTAGCCATAAACAACCTTCGTAAATTACTGCCTACAAATTGTGAACTATAGATATGACAATAAAATGTGATGTTGTCAATTCAGACAACTGTTAGTTATATATTTGTAAATGTAAGTACGTTTAGATAATTTGAAACAACATAACATGGACACCGATTTAAATGAGCACGACGAAGAAGATTTCGAATCTCTTATCCCAGCCGCCATTTGCTGTTAAACATTGCAGTGGGCACTATACTATGCACAAAAACATGTTATTTAATTTTTCGGTCTAAAAAAATTTGGCACTACTTTAAATTAAGAAAAATAATTTAATCATTATTCACTCAATCATAAAATGTACCTTTGCGACTCCATTTCTCACTCTGCCCACAATGCCACCGCCAGTCCGTACGCTATTCATAACGGTAATGTTTGAAGCTGAAAATGATAATTCGTAATTATTATGTGCTGATGCTCGTTCGAAAACTCAAGCTATTAGATACACTACCGCATCGTGACGGAACCCGGATACAATGTTTTGCCATAAAGATCTCACTTTTAATAGTTTTAATATATTTCACTTCTAAATCGGGTTCATGTTATCGTGATTTTACATTTTTACCACGCCGTACATTTTATATCGTCGGCCCAACCTAATTATTTATTAAAAACAATAAAAAAACCCCGGCACCGGATAGGAAGTGCAGTCGGAAGGGGAGAGTGGGGACGGACACGTGCGCACTTACCCTTTCTACCCGCACTCACCCTTTCATACAAATCCGCTACAAGCGCGCCGAGGGTGGAACACATGTCAATGGGACCTGCGGACGTGGCTTTTTATTTTTAATCTGTTACAATAGGTATGTTTTGATTATTATTTATTAATATTGATTAAACTTGCTAGACGAGGACGCCTGGCTCGACTGGTTTCTAAATAACACCCCTGCCATACAAATAATCTTTTCACTTCTCATGCTCGCAAAGTTCGCCTTTGTGCTGGATGTATGCTACACAAAATGCAACTTTTATGCTCTAGTGCATAAACTAAAATTGTTTTAAAGACTAAGATAATCGGGCCTAACAGCCACCACAATAAAACTTCGTAGAATAAACTTGTCATTTGATTTGAATTGCTTTAATAAATTTCACATCCGTGTTTTCCATTTCAAAATTAATTAAAACTGATAAAATAGGAGTCAATTATTATATTAAAACGTATTGAACCATTAAATTACTTGGCAGTATAAATAAAGTACCTAAGTCTAATATCACGTGTCGAAAATTAAACATAAAAACTTTAAAAACTTAAGTGACGGGAATGAACTAGGTATTATTTAATTTTATTTCGCAATTATTTGTTATTTTCTCGCAATCGAAGTGAAAAGCAGTGTGTATAACTCGGGCATAAATTAGCCATTTAATCCCTCGACTTAACTATCCACCCGAGCCACCGGCGATTGCGAGAAAATAACAAATAATTTCTAAATAAAATAAAATAATAGCTCATTCTCGTCACACTTTTTAAAGTTTTTATGTTTAATTTTCAACACTAGTGATATTAGACTTAGGTACTTCATACTGCCAAGTCATTTAACGGTTCAATACGTTTTAAAATAATGATTGACTTCTATTTTATCTGGTTTTATTAATTTTGTAATGGAAAACACGGATATGAAATTTATTAATGGAAATCAAATCAAATGACAAGTATATAATAAACGTCTCGGGTTAAATGGTTCGTTTTATGCGTTTGTTGTACAATCTACTATCACCTCTCCATAGGTAAATGAGGCTGATACAAAAGCATACACAAAGATACAGCGATAAAGAGTAGCAGGCGGTTTCATCGCTAATGAGCGATCTCTTCCAGAACACCTCTGGGTAGTGGAGAATTATGTAAATAAAATAACAAATCAATAAAAAGTCACGTAAAATAAATTAGTGGATCGCTGTGAGTGTGATTGCATAGAAAATAAACACATGTAGTAGTAGTATTAGTTTATCGTACAAAATAAACACAGTATACGATTTACAAATAGAGTTTACGTACGAAGGCGAACTCTTGCTGTTAACCTAACAAGTTAAGTTAATAGTTCATGGAACAAGGGTTTAGTTTCCCTATGAGTAACATAAGCTATTTACTTTGTATATTTCAATAAAATCTACGGTTCCTTCTTACACATAATGTCCTTGCTACGCTAAACTCAGTTCGAAAGCTAGTCATGAATAATATCCCTCAGTTTAATCTCTTCAAACCCGCCAATAATTATGAAAATATCATAAAAACCATAATAACCTCATTATAATAATAAAACACTTCCCACTCTACCACGATATCATCGCGAACCGTCAAAATGTTTTGTACCAACTTTATCAGCCATCGCACTTCGTAAACTGAGGAAATCGCCAATTGTAAAACAATGCACCAATCTACCAACATTTGATCCAACGTCGACCCTCCATCCCGTTCTCACTTAACCAAAGAAGCAAAAGACAGAGTGAGACCATCTTAAGTTTTAGTGTTGGTGGTTGGAACGGTTGTTTATGAAGATTGCTATCTTTAAGTGGTCTACATTGTTTTTGGTTTTAGCGGTATTTAATGAAGCATTAAATGTTTTAATGTTTCGTCTATTCTTTGACCGCTAAGTTGCACTTAACTTTGAATTAAGTTAGATAACTTTCACGAGATCTTATAAAGCTGTTATAGCGACTAAAAAGATGTTCTCATTAATTAAACTAATTGGATATAGTAGTAGTAGTTTATGCCCACTACGATAATTGGACAGGTACCTAAACTAAATAAGTAATATATACTATGTAACTATAACTACATTATATTGAAACTAATTTAATTAACTGTAAATGTTAATAACTTCAATAAATCCACATAAAACTCACTTCCACCTGAGTTTAATAGACTTGAAAAAGCTCTTGCGATAAGGAGTGAGTTCGGGCTTTAGAAGAGCTTTTGGCTTTAGCACCCTCGTTTTAAACGTGATGAAGGGCTGATAGGCCTAGTGGCACTGTAGTGTTTTTTATTTGCTGAAGATATATTTACCCATTTTTATGTTTGAATTACCTATACTGCCCGAGAATGAAATGATACATGTACATGAAATAATTAGCATGTTTTGCTTTGCTTTCAATATTAAATAGTTAGGTCTGCTCTGCATTTGATGGCGGGGGTTCGGTGCGGCATCAGTAAGCTGCCAGTATCAACTGTCAGTCAAGTCAGAACAAATTATTTAGGTACACTGCGCGCCTGCATTTAAATGAGTCTTTGTGATTGCCGTGGGTTGCGTGGAATGCGGTACTGCATGCATACCGCACCGTGTCAGCGCAATAATGTACACATGTAATACTGACAGTATACCGACAAGTAAGGAAATCTGGGTGACATCAGTAACCTCTCTGCAAAGTACAATACCGCATACCTATTTAATAGACATATCAGGCTGTCAACTAAAATTTTTTGAATGTGAATATTTCGGTTGATACCTATATCCTAACGCTCGTTGGAAAAGTTACGCAATCACCCTACTACTTCATCATCATCATCATAATATCAGCCGAAAGACGTCCACTGCTGGACATAGGCCTCCCCCAAAGAGTGCCACAATGGCCGGTCCTGCGCCACCCGCATCCAGCGGACGCCCACGACCTTTACCAGGGCATCAGTCCACCTTGTGGGGGGCCCGCCCAAGCCACGCCTTCCGGTACGTGGTCGCCACTCGAGAACCTTTCCGCCCCAACGGCCGTCGGTTCTATGTGCAATGTGCCCCGCCCATTGCCACTTAAGATTAGCGATTCGGAGGGCTATATCGGTACCAACTAGAACCAAGGTAACCCTACTACTTATAGACACGTAATTACGAACAATTTCACTCCCAAACTCAACTTAATTCCAAAGACTACCTACTCAACTAGACTCAACTAACCTAACCGACCTGACTCCTCCGCCCTTGCACAAACGTGATGGAGAGCTGATAAGCCAGTGCTTGAGTGTTCGTTTAGCACTCAACATTCAACAACGGAACTAACTTTTTAATTCCATGTCATCTTTGTGGCACGCGCGATCCATTGTTGCTGTCATATGCACTTTTACGCAAATTTTGCAGCCTGTTAGGAGAGGAAGAAGCACTCACTCCCAATTTCACAAAAGTGCCAATTTGTGGCCAGCAGCGAGGAATGGCACGCTCGCTCGTGCTACAAGTCGGTATATACCTCCACTTACCTTCAGAAAAATCTTCCATAGGTACCATCATGTTTACCTATGTTTTAGATTCATTAGGTACCTATGTACTGTTAAAATATCTGTGTTTCTGAACAACTACCTACAACCAAATTAATCAACATCAGCCTCCTAGTTACTCCCGGTTGTGCCCTAAACGAGCCGGGTCCGCTTTGGCACCTAATCCCAAGATTTGGCATAGGCACTAGTTTTACGAAAGTGACTGCCATCTGACCTTCCAACTCAGAGGGAAAACTAGACCTTATTGGGATTAGACCGGTTTCCTCACGATGTTTTTCTTCACCAAAGGACCACAATATTAAATTATACTTGATGATACTTACCAAATTAATCAGCAATCAATAAGATATTGCAATGAAACGAACACAAAGTTATTTGTCCCTTATGAATGAAGAAATAGAATCACACACGATTTTCCTTATGATGCCATAATAATTATAGTGTTAAGGATACCGTAGTAAGTTAACTCGTTCTCAACCTTGATGTGCATCAGTACACGGACTTGTCGATTATTACCTCATATTTTAATAATGCATGATCAAGCTATATAGCTAGCCCAGAAATAACAGTACAGTATATCAGTGGATAATCTAACAATGTTACTCCGTTTAAATATTTTAGTTTTCCTAAAGATAAATTGACTGAAGGTATACAGAGTGATTTTTTTTAAATGGGACAGTATGGGGAAATCCAAATCTAAAGCAGATAGAGGAAAAGTGTCCAAGGAGACATTAGGTGTTTTTTTATGTAAACAAATTTGGCTCATTAAAATTTTTGGTCAAGCGTGAGTTGTTCTTAAAAAAATATAAAGTTGGTCAATTTTTTTTTTGACGCGGGTCGGCTCTGTTTTATGTAAGGATTATTTCATTGTAGGGAAAGAAAAAAATCTGAACAGCAGGAGTTGGTCCAATTTAATGAAAACTAATCTTCATACAATTGCAGTATTCGCCTTTTAATATTGTTACAAGTGCCTAGGCGTGTAAAAAAATATTTAAAATCATTCCATTTTTAAATTTCGATAATCGATAAGAGCTCCAGATGATTCAAGAGAAGAACATTTTTTTTAATCTTCGTAAACATCATGGCACGCGATAGTCTTGAAATTATAAAAAAAAGAATTCAAATTTGATTTTGATTTTTTTCTTACCTTAAGGGTCGAATTTATGAATCCCGATACAACTCCGTACAAGAATTAAAAGATGTTGTTTACAACACTTTAAACACAATTCACCATAAGTCTCTGTTAAATGCAACTAGAAGTGTCTTGAAGCGTGCTTCTTGACAAGACGGCGGTTACATCGAACATTTACTCAAGTAATAAACCAACTGTATGAAGATTAGTTTTCATTAAATTTGACCAACTTCTGCTGTTCAGATTTTTTTCTTTCCATACAATGAAATAATACTTACATGAAACAGAGTCGACCCGCGTCAAAAAAAAATTGACCAACTTTATAATTTTTTAAGAACAACTCACGCTTGACCAAAAATTTTAACGAGCCAAATTTGTTTACATAAAAAAACACATAATGTCTCCTTGGACACTTTTCCTCTATCTCCTTTAGATTCGGATTTCCCCATACTGTCCCATTTAAAAAAAAACACTCTGTATATAGGTATCTCTAGGTAATCTGACTTCTTAGTAAAATCATATTTATCATTTTGAAGATTAGGTACCTACCGTCAATCTTTTTAACTATTATTGAATGTTTGATGCCGTCCTTATCGATTCAAGCCTTTTGAGGCCGGTTTGTTAGTACCTATCTATTAATAGACCGTTGTTTATAGACTGTGGGAGCATTTAGTGCTATAAATAAAGCGATTGTATTTAATCGCTCGTCTTGTATTAGTGCGGCTAAGAGCGCCTGATTATTGCAGTCCTCCAAACAGAACATAACCCGTTTCTTAATAACACGGTGCCGCCCAACATGGGAGCCACACGCTATCCAACACAACTGAATCTGCTGGCTTTAACTAAGCGTATTACAAGTGCAGATGAATTATACATATGAAGTATATACATGTATACCTAAGTAGACTAAGTACATAATCACACGCCTGTATTTCCAAAAGGAGTAGGCAGAAAACATCGAATAAATTTTTTTGTTACATTTCTATTAAAATAAATAATTGTCTTTAAAAATATGTAGATAATGTGATATTGCAGTGATAGTTTCCAAGCACATCACCCACAACACTCTTCAACCTCATTTCCATAGTTCTCTTACGACACCCACGTCACGAAGGGGGTGGTGCTATTCCAACCCGACACCGCACGGGAACGGGGTAGAATTTAGTAAAAGCAAGACGAATTCACCTAAGAAAAACAAACCTTAATAAAAACAATTGAGCATTCCGAAGGTTTGGATAAAACAAGCAAACCTTGTTTTAAAAAACTTTAGGCAAAACACATAGTTCAAAGAAACAGACAAATTCAATAAGCATTTGATATCTAAACAATACCTTACAATAAATTGACTTGTGACTTTCATCAAAGCCGAACTACCAGGCTACCAATATATGTATTAACCTATTAACAACTGTACCAGACCTAAACCCAATAAATCTCTATCCACTGCCCACTTAAGTAATGAAGACATTCAAATTTAATGACGTGAGTGCATCAATATAAACAAACATCATTGTGGTGGAACAATAACACTCATCTGTTTGCGCATTGTTGACTGTTTGTTGTGCGTACTTGCGTAGGCGCGCGTCTGGACGCTATTGAATGGTGAGAGTAGCGATTGGAAGTACCCACGAGATTGATGTCGGCTTCGTGTCGATATAATGGTATCATACAATCCTTATACAGATAGATTAAATTAAATTCGCCATTCATACCTGTTATCACAGCCAATGATTTTTGTAGGCAAAATCTATTGTATCGGTCGAATTATCTCCGGTGGTATAAGAGATCCTACTAAAAACATTTCATGAAGAGTGATTTCCAAGACTCCCTAGCTGATAAAAAGCGTTTTCAGCGTTAAAAATATCACAAGTAGCGCCAAGCCTCCTACTCCACACGGCTTAACTCTACCAGCCACGCTCTTCTTCTTCTTCTTCTCTCTATCTTGGCTAAAAAGTATAGCTTGGGAAAACAGAAATTGTCTCTCAGGTTCCCGAAGGTTAGGAACACCGCAGCTATATTTCTGGTTGTCAAAAGAACATCGGCAAAAAACACTACCAACGTAGTACTGACCTGTATCATAATAATTGTATCTTCTAATGTTCTCATGACCTTCAGACAAGGTCCAAGTGTTGTAGTTCCGTACTTGCAAACAAGTAGATGGTTTCACGATGAGGTACACTACATGAAGTTTGCTGGACAGAAAATCGAATAGCAAATACTACAAACGCCTAGGCATAGCTCTCCTTAACTGTCGGGTACAGGACGGACAAAAAACACCCAACTTTCGGTCTGACCACATAATAAAAAGGACAACCTCTTTGGAACCCCGCTTGACTGGCATTAGATTATCACAGCAGGGTTATAATAATTTATCTATCAGTTTTGTAGACGGAGTGCCAATGAAGCCGACAAATTATAATTACAGTGTCTGTTTGTCTGTTTCCGCATACCAGCCGGCTCCATAAGGGCTACATGTTTAAGGCGTTTGGGGTCAAAACTAAAGGCCCTGCGTCCTATCTAGATAGTCACTTTAATTAAAGTGATCATTACTGAGTTATTCCCTTCGATTGTCATGTTACAAAGATATAACCTATCGTCATAGACGGATGTTATTTTGTACTATGTATTTACAGTCTCATCCGATTGAAAATGATGATTGATGACAGAACCATAATATAAATAACCTAAAAGATTTAATGTGTTTTTTTTTAACGAGAGTGAGTGACTGACTGCTTGGCACACATTATGTCTACTGTAAACCTATTTCAATAACCTGAAAAAATGCAAACTACACTTTAGAGGTCAATCCAATGTAACTGTGAATTGTGCCTGTATTTAACCTACTGCCTAGTATACCTACATTAATTAATTAACTTAATAACTAAAAGCAAATTACAAGCTTCCCCAGACATAATGTTAAGTAACAACATGATTACAAAAGTCTCAAAATAATACGATTTCACAGATAAAGTAGGTTTTTTTTGTGGATAAGTTGAAAGTTAAACTAACACTGTTTTGTATCGGGTGTATAACGTACTTGTAAAGCGTTGCGTGCTTGTTGTTTAGCTTTATATTGTTTAATTTGCTGTATAAAGATTGAGTCGCATATAAAAAGTCTTCGTTATAATCGTATCTACGGCACACGTAATATCTAAGCCATGGATGTCGAAGCGCGTGATTCAGTAAATCGTGGGAGCGGAGCGGCGCGGGCGACGGCGTAGCGCCGATTCCAGCCATACCGCGCGCTCCGGCGCCGCTGTACATCCCAGCCATAGAATATTAAATACAATCAATATTTCAACTACAAACAAGCTACTGGCAAAACGTATTGGATAACATAATATAAATATATTTTGAATAACTCTGTAAACTTACAGTACACCTATGTTCTAAAAATAAACGAATGATTGATTGATTGTCAAAATAACACTACGCAGCCGCTACTACAACTACCTGCATTGTTCAATTGGTGCATCTGATAAATTATTTAATATCTATGCTTAAGATAAAGCGGCGGTAGCGTTAGTAGAAACTGATTCCCAGACACTTGCATTAGGTAATCATATAAAGACTCACTGAAAATAACCCTTTTTCCGGACGGCAGTTGAAAAATGACAATCGAATATCAGTCTTACTAATTTAAATTAAAATGCATGTTTGACAATGTACAGTATGCAAAACTGTTAAATTAGTTGCTATAATGGCAACAACCAATTAAACAAGATACCTAAGACGACAGGAATGGTTGGTAAAATTTTGAAGTTCGTATTATAAATCCCCAGGGCACGATGGTCTCAGCGTCGAACATCTTCAGAATGCGGGTCCCCACATCTCAAGAGTGTTAGCTTTGTTTTATACGCTGTGTGTAAGGCACGGTTATTTGCCCAAGGATATGATGAAAACTGTGGTTATTCCTGTACCTAAGAATAAAACTGGAGATATGTCTGACACCAATAACTACAGGCCTATATCCCTTGCGACTAGTATTGCTAAGGTATTTGATAGTGTGCTTAATGTACAGTTAAATAAATGCGTGAGTCTTAACCCTAACCAATTTGGTTTTCGACCAGGGTTATCAACAGAGAGTGCAATACTGTGCCTTAAGCACACTGTCAAATATTATTTAAATAGAAAGACGCCCATTTATGCGTGCTTCCTAGACCTGAGTAAGGCTTTTGATCTGGTTTCCTACAATATCCTATGGGAAAAACTAGGAGCTATTAAACTACCTAAGGAGACCATACAAATTCTGAGGTATTGGTATGGAAATCAGATCAATAGTGTTCGATGGGCAGGTAGTTTATCGGACCCGTACAGGTTGGAGTGTGGGGTGAGACAGGGTGGTTTAACCTCGCCCTCACTTTTTAACCTTTACCTAAATGAGCTTCTCGAGGTGCTCAGCAAGACGCATATCGGCTGCCATATTGACACAGTTTGTTTGAATAATTTGAGTTACGCAGACGATATGGTTTTATTGAGCGCATCGGCTTGTGGTTTGCGAAAACTTTTAAGTATTTGTGAGGCCTACGCTATCCAACAGGGGCTGAGATACAATGTAGGTAAAACTAAATACATGGTGTTTGAACCTACTGGTTACCGCATACACAGGGTACCCCCCATCAATTTGAATGGTAGCCCACTGGAAAGGGTGGGGACTTTTAAATATTTAGGCCATGTTGTCACTTCAGACCTAAAAGACAACATGGATATCGAACGCGAACGGAGGGCCCTGTCGGTGAGGGCAAACATGATTGCACGTAAATTTGCGCGCTGTAATGGGGAGGTGAAAGTAACTCTTTTTAGAGCATATTGCACTTCCCTATACACGTGTAGCTTATGGGCAAACTTCACGCAGCGGGCCTATGGGGCCCTACGGGTCCAGTATAACAATGCGTTCCGGGTGATAGTGGGGCTGCCCCGCTTCTGTAGCGCATCAGGGATGTTTGCTGAAGCGCGCATAGATTGCTTTTATACGACTATGCGCAAGCGATGCACATCTCTGGTGCGTCGGGTGCGGGCCAGCCCCAACCCCATCCTGCGTTTGTTGGCTGGGGGGTTTAACTGCCCATATTTGAGGCACTGCGATGACATGCATGTTTCTATATGTACATACTATGTCTAACCTAAACTTTAACACAGCTATAAGTACATACTAACCATAAATATAAGAAATATGAGTCTAAGTTACTTGAAATAAATACATAAAAAAAAAAAAAAAAAAAAAAAAAAAAAAAAATGAGGAAGTGAATTCGTCCTGAGGGGTAATCACGTAACGTTCCGAACGCGCGTCGGTACCTACAATTTAACTGTCAATTTTCCATATAAAAAGTGACATTTTGAAGCGTAGTAAGTAATACCTTAGTAAGTAGGCACTCGCTGTTTGCTTCAACCGTTATAGAAAACAGCCATCGGTTAATCAACATGAGTCGCAGTCGATAATTAAGACTATTTACGTTATTAATAATAATTAGCTCCGATTTAATTACGAGCACTATTCGGAGCAGAATCTGTTAGGAAACTCGATGGCGTATTTACTCAGTTATCTTCGTAGAGAACCTTATTCATACAGGGCCCGTAACTTTCATGCCGATGACATTAATTTGACGTCACGCTGGATATAGGGTGATCCCAAATAGGTTTATTTGAAATTATTAATCAGTAGTCGTCAATAATTTTAATCATGTACAAATTACTTCAAAAGTAATCTATTCACACGTGGAATAAAGGTACATACATACTTGTTACGTGAAACGTAAATTAAACTATTTGTTTTGTTTTTATACATACATTTTATTAAATGGTATTGTTACCACCAGATCCCGTACTTATCATGCCGTTGACGCAAACATGACGTCACGCTGCATAGAGTATGATTGCAATTGTACGAGTATGTATAAAAACAAAACAAATAGTTTAATTTACGTTTCACGTATCAAGACGGTACCTATTAATTATTCCACGGCACGTGTGACTAGGTAACTTTTGAAGTAATTGGTACATGATTAAAATGATTTTTATTGTATTTTATTTTGTTTGACTATTTATTGTAATTTAATTCTTTGACTACCTACTTATCGTAATTTTATTGTTTGACATTATATTATATTTTAATTCTTTATTGTAATTGTATTGTTCCACTATTTATTGTAATTTAATTGTTCGACTTATGTTTTACTAATTATTCAAACACAATGAAAATTGTTAATGAATTAAATAAATTAAATGAAATGATTAATAATTACAATAAAACTATTTGGGATCATCCTATATGCAGCGTGACGTCAAATTGATGTCATCGGCATGAAAGTTACGGGCCCTGGATTCATAAGTGAAACATTGGCAAGTTTGCTGTTACCCAGCGATGATAGTAGGTTGTCTATATCTATCAAAAAAGTGGCATTTACTCTTGTTCAGACTTCAGAGAAGAATCTAAATAGTATGACTTAGTTTTATACTTGGTTCTTGTCTGAAACAAAATACAAAAATAGGCTTCGAATTGTACATAAACATCAACATTGGATTGGCCAAATAACCCAGAGATACTGAAAGGTATCAACCTCCCAGAGGTTTCAAACTCCCAGAGGCAGTTTGAATTAGTTACCTAGTCGACACTTCTACATAATTAGCTACATATTTGCGACGGGCTTTAATCGCGTCTTTCTATGGTTGAGATTTTATAAAACTGTCATTAGAATTGAAATATTATAACTTGAACGATAGAGTTGCTTTTTGAATGGACTTTGATGCAATAGGGGTGTAGACTCAAAATGTATAATTACTCCAAAAGAAAGAAGGCAAAAAAATATGCTTAATGACGAAAATCCTATTCAGATATCTCAAAGAATTACGAAGCTACAACCGATTTAATATTGCTTCTTAGAGAGAGAAAACGCTAGGGGATCGTGACGTCACGACAGTCGAGCGTCATAGTAAATGACAATCGTTTCATATAAAGGTGCGTTTTGCAGAAAAGGGACAGAATATACCCCGTTTTAGAACTTTGAACACTTATAACTTTGTGACTATTTAATCCCTTGCTGTACTTTTTTCTCCATTAGACAATATTTTTAATCCTTTTTCGAATAATTTCATCATTATTGGTTATTTTATTTGGTGTCTACACCCCTATTCGGCCAACTCAAATAATCTCAAGTATATGTGTGTGTGACGTCTTTTAAAATATTAAACAGGGGTTATCTTATTCATTTCTTTTATTCCTAAATCTATGCACCTCATTGCAAACATATGTAGTATAGGTTTGTTTTCTTTAAATTCAATATCTACGTGTCCAAGGATCAAAAAGGGGGTCATCGTTATTAATGGCAGTAAACCGTCGTCGAGGTGGACGACGCGTCGCAGCATGCATGAATTCTTTAGGGATATGTCGCAGTACACAGTTTACGAACGGTGCCCTCATGTGTGTACGCTATTGAATAATATCTAAATAAATGAATAAAGCAGCCTGATGGAAATAGAGTCAAAGTGGAAACAAGGGAAAAAGGCGAACAGCTCCTGAGGCAAGTAAATCCTTTTAGGCAAACTTTACCACTTTGTGTGTCCACGTCGTCTACCGACAATTTTTCTTATATATACAAAGTAGAGTACCTAACAAAAGAAAACCTAGAAGTGTATAAATAGTTACCATTACCATACTTCTAGAACATACATGTCTAACCAAAACCACCTACTTACGAATTTCAAACTCAAGAATTAGAAAACTACAAAAATATACTTATTCATATGATACAAACGTATTTATAAATGTCGATGGTATACTGTCTGTCTTCTTTCCACTGTGACGTCACATCAAGATATATTATGGGAACAAAAGTCCACTGTCTCACGGTAGATTAGCTATGCAAATGCTCCTGCGCACAATGAAGACGTCGCGTCGGTGCCGACCTAAGAACCCTGTACACTCACGGATCCGACCATATCTCAAAAAGCCTCCAATCGATTCTGTAAAAGAGACTATTAACACCAGTTTAATGTGTTTAATGCTCTCTAGAGTATGTGCAGTTAGGTCGATGAGTACGGTCCTTAAACATTAAACATAGCATTGGCGACGCGACATGTTTTACATAAATAGAAGGATAACAATTACACTGTAGATTTGTTTAATTGACCATTATGTGGGATTTTATGCCTAATCTATGTTAAATCTGAGTCATTATTGCAGATGATCTGCACTGAGATAATGGCAATGGCACAGTTAAGTTCATTTACACCGATAGCAATGTCGATATTAGTGGTACTTTACTTAGAGCGAATTCGTCATAATTTACTTAAGTATCACAAATGTAGAGGCGAACGAAAACTTGTAGGTATCAAAGATTATTTGTATTGAATATTTTAAAACAAGAGCCACAAATCGAACTCCATTTATAAAACAAAAACATCGCGGAAATCTAAAATTTCCATGAACATATCCGGCGTTCGCGTAGGTATTCAGGGAAATGAATACCTAGTTAAATGAAAATAATACCTGTTTGGGATCATTTAATAATACAGTTTTTCAACACATTTGCTCGTAACGTGCCTCTTATAACGTCGCTTTTAGGCTCATAATCCAGGGTATTAAACACGCGTTTTTTATAACATTACGACACTCGTGTGTTATGGTTATATCCCCATTAAGATACGTTGGAACCTTGCAGTAAGGGTATGTAAGAATACTAGTACGATGCATTCCTAAATTAGCCGGGTTGTACAGTTTTTTTTAATTCTCGGCATGTGGATTCCTACTCGACTAAACAAATTAAATCCTTTTTGTGAATTAAATGATTATTTCTTCTTGGATATGATATAGAAAAGTTTCATTTATTAAAACTATTTACTTTTGACAACATTTTGCATGAATTTGTATTGAATACGAAAATATTTATTTTATCTCCACTTATAATAAATCTCTAAATTAAAAAAAGAATCAGCCAGTTTGAAACTAAGCTTTGCGCGGTTCGAATGTTCTCAGCATCCCATGAACGGAAAAATATGAAACATTTTATATAGGTACATTATTATTCTAGCTGCAACTTAGGATAGTTTTTATCCGACTGTGACAGTTAATTAATTTTCCGAAATATACGACTTCATTTAATTTTTCATTTATTTTTATTGAAATCAAACGCTGCTCCAACTGTCAGCTATAAGAACCGTCAAATTTTCGTCAAAATGGCGGAATTGCTTTGCCTTTCACTTATTAATAATTTAAATCCCGTCTACGATAGACCTTTACGAGACAAATGCTAAAATATAAACCATAAAAAAATATTCGATTCTGATATGAGAACTTATATGCGCAAATGTCGTTTTATGTCGTAATTTCAATAAATGAAATCAACAAATTTGAACAATATAATTAACACGAATTTGTTTTTTTTGAATGACAATGTCACGCGCTCGGCGCATTCAGCCAAAGTACCTGCGGCGCTACCACGAAAACCGATACTCAATGTTCATGTATTTGCATCCCTGTCACTCGAGTATGGTTAGTGCGATAGAGATAGAGATACCCGAATATTTTCGAATTCCGAAGTTCGTGGTTATGAGCTCAGGAATCGAAAATATGGTAAATAATCATAATGTATTTTCTCGAAAAAGAATTTAAAATAAATATAGTCAAATGGAGAAATAAACAAAGCAAGAGGTTATATAGGTAATGATTAAGTTATAAGAGTCCAAAGTTTTAAGAGGGGGTATGTTCTGTCCCTTTTCCGCAAAACGCACCTTCATATGAAACGATTGTTTTTTACTATGACGCTCGAGTATATTGACGTCACAGTCCCTCATCGTTTTCTCACTCTAACAAGCGACATTAAAACGGATGTAGCTTCATAATTTTTCGAGATATTTGAATGGGAGTTTCATTATCTTCTATCTATTTATACATAATAAATGCCTATGTCCTGACTGACTTATTCACTCAATCACTCACTCACTCACTCATCAACGCACAGCCGAAACTACTAATCTTAGAGAGTTGATTTTTGCACAGTATGTTGCTTTTATAACGTGGGCTAGGGATAAAAAGGGATTTTTGAAAATTCTACCCCTAAAGGGGTAAAATGGGGGTGCAAAATTGTATGGGAGAACCTTTTTTTTTGAGCTATAGACTTAAACTTTGTAGAAAAATTAGTTATTAGAATACAAATGAAACACTTTCAGCGTTTTGGAAAATTCCACCCCTACGGGGGTAAAATAGGGGTGCAAGGTTTGTATGGGGGAAACATTTTTTTTTTAAATAGAGACTTAAAACTTTGTAGAAAGATCAGTCATTAGAATACAAATAAAGAACTTTCAGCGTTTTAGAAAATTCTACCCCTAAAAATAGGGGACTAAAATAGGGGTGCAAGGTTTGTATGGGGGAAACATTTTTTTTTAAATAGAGACTTAAAACTTTGTAGAAAGATCAGTCATTAGAATACAAATAAAGAACTTTCAGCGTTTTAGAAAATTCTACTCCTAAAAATAGGGGGCTAAAATAGGGGTGCAAAGTTTGTATGTGGGAAACTATTTTTTTTAGCTAGAGTCCTAAAACTTTGTAGAAAGATTATTTAAATACAAAGAAAGTACTTTCAGCGTTTTGGAAAATTTCACCCCTAAGGGGGTAAAATAGGGTGCAAAGTTTGTATGGGAAAAACATATTTTTTTTAATAGAGACTTAAAATTTTGACGAAAAATTACTTATTAGAACATGAAAAATACTACATTCGGCGTTTTACAAAAATCATTCCCTAAGAGGGTTAAAAAAGGGTGCAAGGTTTGTATGGGGAACACTTTTTCTGAGCTAGACACTTAAAACTTTGTCGAAAGATAACTTATAAAAATACAAAAAAAAAGACTCAGCGTTTTGAAAAAATCTATCCCTAAGGGGGATAAAAAGGGGTGCAAAGTTTTTATCAGGGAAAGTTTGTGTTTTTGAGTTAGAGACTTGAAACTTTGTAGAAAGATTACTTATTAAAATACAAAAAAAGAACACAAATCGTTTTAGAAAATTCCACCCCTAATAGGGTTAAAAAGGAGAGCAAGCTTTGCATGGGCAACACTTTTTTTTGAGTTAGACTTAAAACTTTGCAAAAAGAGTACTTATTCGAATACTAAAAAAGAACTTTCAGCGTTTTAGAAAACTCCATCCCTAAGGGGATCCTTAAGATCCTTAAGAAGGGTAGCCAGTGTTGTGTGGGAAAAACTTTTTTTTTTTACTAGACTTAAAACTATTCAAAATGTTACTTATTAAAATTAATAATAAAGTACTTTCAGAGTTTTAGAAAATTCCACCCCTAAGGGGGTTAAGAAAGCTTTGTATGGGCAACACTTTTTTTGAGCTAGAGACTTAAAAGTTTACGAAAAAAGTTCTTTCAGCGATTAGAAAAATTCAACCTCTAAGGGGGTTTAAAAGGGGGTTCAAATTTTAAATGGCGAGCAATAAAATTTTAAAGTGTGAGTAAGAGATTTTTAACTTCGGTCTTATTCTGTACGTTAAAAGACTACAAATCTGATTTCAGAGTTTTTCCAAATTCATCCCCTAAGAGTGTTAAAATTGGTTCAAAGTTTGAGTATTTCAAGGCATTTTTAAAGTATGAGATTTTTAACTTTGGTTTTAGACTGTTTGTTCACAAACTAAAAAATGAACATCAACTTTTTTTTTAATTATCCCCTAAAAGAGGGTTCAAATTTTGTATTGAGAGAAATCATTTTCTAAGACGATAAAAAGTTCTACGCGGACGAAGTCGCGGGCAACAGCTAGTTTTGTATAAGTCTCGCTTTAACACCTGCGCGCGCACTGTGCGAAATTCACGAAAAATGTTGTTGCACGCCATTATAGGTAATTTCACAAATATTTGTAAATATTGTTGATGCGTGACTGGTTATTATCAAAAATGTTGACTCGTGGTGAATAGAAAAGTGATAAATAGAATTGATGCCACACTGGGCATTCTTGGTGATGTACAATATGTAAGTAAAAATCTGTTGCCATAAATAACTAAAGAAAATAACTTATGAAAAGGATTTTTTCCTCGCAAAAGTGTTGAAAAACGTCGTATGAAACGCGTAAGCTTTGATAGTTACATCCTCGGCTCTCTTATCAACAATCCCGCCTCTGATGTAATTACCAACATAGCTCACTTGTATCACAATGTACTATTGATTAACTAATGCTTCTCATTCTCATAGCAAAAGAAAATATGACCGCATACATAGTCTAAATTGTAGCTACATCGTTAATACAAACAGCAATTTGTAGAACAATGGCGGCCGGTCTGTTATATAGTTTCCAAGTTCAGATGAAATCTGCAATGCCGCCTATTTTACCGTTTGTCGCTTTATAAATTGCGATGACAAGGTTGCAAAATCACGATCGTGATAAACGCGGGGAACATCGTAGTTTCCCGGTGCGTGATATTTACACGCACATGAAGGGTTCCATTAAATAAATTGCTTTCTACGATTTATGACGTATTAAAAAAAAACTACTTACTAGATCTCGTTCAAACCAATTTTCGTTGAAAGTTTGCATGGTATTGTACATCATATATTTTTTTTAGATTTATCATTCTCTTATTTTAGAAGTTACAGGGGGGGGGGGACACATTTTACCACTTTGGAAGTGTCTCTCGCGCAAACTATTCAGTTTAGAAAAAAATGATGTTAGAAACCTCAAGATCATTTTTGAAGACCTATCCATAGATACCCCACACGTATGGGTTTGATGAAAAAAAAAATTTGAGTTTCAGTTCTTAGTATGGGGAACCCCGAAATTTATTGTTTTTTTTTATATTTTTGTGTGAAAATCTTAATGCGGTTTACAGAATACATCTACTTACCAAGTTTCAACAGCTCTTATAGTTTCGGAAAAAAGACATACGGACGGACAGACAGACAGACATGACGAATCTATAAGGGTTCCGTTTTTTGCCATTGGGCTACGGAACCCTAAAAACTATCATCAGGGCTGGGGGGATAGATTCCTTGGGACCGATTCGAGATTCACGAGATTCCGGAACGAAACTGAGAGGAATACTTTTGCGTGTAGGTATAACGTTTAAACATGTGTGAAACTGGTCAATGTAATAGTGTTTTAGCACACCTACTATCCAACGTAGCTAAAGAATTATACAAAATTGTAAATGAAGGTATTAAGCGAAGATGATATTTAAAAGTGATTTGTAACAATAGCGGTGACATTATCATAAGTTCATAACAGATAAAACTCCTTTTTCAAATAATAAAGATTTAAAAAAATAAAAGAGAGAGAAACATAGATGGATGCGTTAACCGACACCGCCCCGGCCTGTCATAGAGGTAAGTATAGGTAGTGCCACGAGAGTTTAGGTGAATGATTATACACACAGCTACATGAAGTAGGTACTGATTGCAAAAAAAGTGAATGAATGAAATGAATGAGTGCATGTAAATGTAAATAAAAACATTGAAATATATTTTTTATTAGGTACTTATAAAAAACAGTAAAATAAAATAAAAAATGCTTTTACAAACTATAGTCACTTGGTATATCTTCATCTGATTCGTTAAGATTGATAACAAGGTAATGGTTTTCGGATAAATCATCAATCTTAGGTTCCATTAATTAAATTAAATTTCTTGTTTGCTCAGGTTTTTCTGAAAATATTGTGAAACGTATCTTTGTCAAGTGCTTCAATTTAACCGTCTAAATTTTCTGATGACGCTGATAATGTGAACTCTGTATTACTTGGCTGCCACTCTTCCATTTATGATTCTCCAACAAAGCTCTATAGGGTATAGGGTTGAGTTCAGGATGGTATGTTGGTAGACGTACCTACACCTAGTACTGAGTGCCAGCATTCTATTATGTCGTGGCTTATAAAGACGGGTGAAGTGAGGCGAATAAACGCGTTACAAATGTCAGCCCCGGAGGGTTTAGTACAGTTTTAAATTGTTTCTTCAGTCACGTGGTTAGTATTCATGTTTTTAGAGGAAGAACGTATAATCCGTTTACATGTGTAATGAGACAGTTATTTTACGGGGATATTTTGAGGTTAATGATCCCAAAAAACGGATGACTAATAATTAATTAGATCAATTATCCTAACGGAAGTCTGGAACCAGATATCAGGTTGTAATTCATTAAATAATTGCATCCGCTAACGAGTAATAGTTGGAGGAATTAAGAAGAACCAATAGCATAGTCACAGTCATAATCATAACTACCTGCACTAGATGTTATGTCTATATTACAGGCGTGTAAATTTTGTATACCTACATATTAGTTTTATCAGATATTAAATGAAAATAATCATTTGAAAACATTAATAATTATTCTATTCAAATAATAAGTATTTGACGAGAAAATGAGTGACCCGATTAAAGCACCGGTATTTGAGCCGCGACCAAACAAACAAAATCCATAGAATATCATAATATTCTATGGATTTTGAACCGGAAAAGTATGTGCGCTTTGAAAGTTTGTATGTAGGGGGTAATCTCCGGAACCAGATAAGTATATCCGATTTCAAAATTCTTCTTTGCAACACGCAGGCGGAGCCGTGCGGGCAGCTATATATAGTAACGAAAAAAATAGAACTTAAATAAGTTTCTGTCAAAAATTTAATTTTTGGTACAAGCTTTTATTAACGACTGTACTTTTTTATGCAAACCATCATTAATTACTTATTGAGACGATTCTAACGATCCCAAACTCGATGGGGTTGTGTCGTTTTATTGCGGAGTTCCTATGGCCACCTTCCAGCTCCAGCATCAGATCAGCTCCAAGTCATCATAATATTGCATTGTCATGCGATATACATATGCTTGCAAAATTTCAGCTCAATTGGATAACGGGAAATGACTGAAAAATGGATTGCAAATTTTGACGGACAACTTACATACTTACATGCTTACATACTTAACTTACATATATTTACATACATACGCACAGTGCAAGTTAATATTATGAAGCTTGTAAAAAGAGGGACCTACCTACGTCTGCTACGTCATAGTTATGAACTATTCATCCCCGATAATCGGACGACAACGACGCTCTAGCTCTAACAAGCCATTCATCTCTTGTTAGCACTTCGCAGTTCCTTATGCCTAAAAAAACTAGTATTTATGCAAACCAAGAGTTCCCATTCTCTCGGCGATAAGCGGCGAGACAGGCGGTAATTATAAAAATACGCTTCCTGCGATTAAGAGACCTGCGCTGCGCCCGCGCAGTGACTGTCGCACGGTGCGCGCTGACCGCTTGGACATGTATGGAGACGGAGGAAATAGTGTAAACTTTTATTTGTACATACAATTGTACAAATATTTACGCCAGTGTTTTACAACCTGGGGCCGCGATCCCCTGGGAGGGGTCGCCGCTACTTGTTTTATTAAAGTTAAAGTGATGTGGATTAGATATTTGTAAAATGAAACCAGAATTAAGATCAGCGGATACTCGGGGTCCCGAAATATTTTTCCATGATAAGGGTTGACTCCAACCAAGACTTGACTCTCACCAAGAGTTACATATTTAGGTGCGGGTTGAATACAGGTATTAGTTGCAAATGTTTCGTCATAGTTTGTTTCGGACTGTTGAAGAGTTAAACTGAACTCAGTTTAATTCAGATTCACTACTCACACGACATTATCTCAGCGTGCATGTCTCACAGCAATTACCATATTTAACCGATTCCTGAGAAGTGTTTTTAGGCTAAACATCGCTTTTGTCCTCCCCAGTCACGTACTGAGTACCTACTGACTTAGGTCGAGGAACGCGGAATTGCGTAGGTATGTTCTAAGAACGGAATCATTTAGATCTCAGGAAAAAAACTAGGTATTCGAAATCACAATTTATTGCAAGTAATTTTATAATGGATAAGGCCGAGTAAGGATAACGAGCAGTTAGCGATAAGATGTCAATTACTCATTTACCGATGACGCTTAACATTTTAGATCCCTTGTACTAGGTAAGTAAGTACTGGTGCTACTTAAGTTACCTATTTACCTACTATATATAATTTACTTTCAAAACAAAGTTTTAACCGACTTCAATTCAGTACTCCGCCAAGCCACATGAACATTTCCACATTTTTTTTCCAATTTACCACATGAACTGATTTCCGAGAGCAGATGCGTTGATTTTTAGACCAATAAACAAAATCGCTGTATGTGGGCCGATAATATTTGAGGACTTCCGTCGATTCCTCAAGGATCTCAGAATTACCTTTGGCACTTCATTGTTTGCTATTTCAACGGAATCATATCAGAATCTGTGACGTACTTAATAGTTTGAAGTACATCATTGAGAAATTCCACAAGCCATCTGTGGTCTTCGTCATCACTTCCACCATCACCAAATTTATGATTTCCGGGTGTAAATACACGAGATATAATAGAAAATACCGAAATTACTACACGCGTGCCTAATATATTTGAGGAGTTCCCTCAATTCCTCATGTTTCCCATCATCCAACTGGGGTTTTGAAAACAATGGGACCAATCTGAAAGCATATACTTTAAATTAAAAAAAGAATTGTACGAATCGGTTCATAAATGACGGAGTTCTGAGGTAACAAACATTAAAAAAAAAAAAAAAATACATCCGAATTGAGAACCTCCTCCTTTTTTTTGAAGTCGGTTAAAAATATAAACAAAAGCAAAAAACAATGAAACTGGGAACTATTACGTACGACCCACTCCCGACTCATTTGTGCATAGTACCTATTTTACGCGGACCTATGTAATACATATGTTATTTTTATTCCATCGCCAATTCTCGGTGAGCCTACTATAAATTCTGTTATAATACAATCTGATTAATAATTATTGTAAGTTTGCTGCAACTGCTGCAAGTGCAAGTAGCAATTGTATACCTACATACAAACTTGCAATCAAAGTATAGAAATATCAATCCCGATATGACAAACTACAATTTGCCACAGGTATGCCACTAAGTACAAGAAGTATAAGTACTAACCAATACAAGTTAGAGTGTTCACTAGTAGACCTTAATCCGTTGCAACAAGATTAACTAATGGTCAGTTAGTTAACTGTTGTCGATGGTACAAACTTAGAAGTCGTTTAGCCAACAAAGCCCGTAGACCACCTGTACAGTCGACATCAAAGAGATGGTTACATTTTGCACCTTATTGCCATGAAATAAGGTGCAAAATTACCACCCAGCTCTACAGGGCCCGTGCCGAAAACGCGCGAACACCTCGCCTTGGTCGCCTCTGGTGTGCCAAAGGCTTTAAAATAGGGTCAATGATATGGTACACAATTCGTAACATTAATGAAACTTTGCTGGACACGTAGGACTCGGTAATGAGAAATGGGCTAGCTAGCCTGAATGCAGGCTAGCCCATTTCTGTTTCAGTTTTGGCATAACAGATTTTATTACGTATGGATTCGATCACTTTTTTTATTAATTTCATAAATTTAATGAAAATATTAAAGAAACTAATAATGACAGAATCTGAATATTAACGAAGTCTGCCAAGAATCATGTAAGAAAATTATTTGACATGATTGTACATAGTTATAATGTAGCAAAAATAAAAAATATAAGCATTATATTGTTTACATACCAACATCTAGATTAGTGTATTCAACCTCTATAAAAAGGAGAGCAATGGTTGACGAAATATAAATTGCATCTATTCGCCAAACAAGTTGTTCGAGGACTCGGTGCACGTTTGATTTTTTGCAGTTTTTTTGAGTTTTATAAATGACTAGCTTGGCGTGGCGTTGCTCCACCCGCGTATTACAAAGAACGCAAGCCAAGTCGCCAGATAAAATATAACTTAATAAAGGATGACTCACGCTAGAACGGGCCGCGTCCGGCCCGGGCCGATAAAATTGGGCTGTTTTCTAAGGAAAACGAAGGCGTTTTTGCGCGGCCGAGTCATACCCAAGCCCGGCCGACGCCGAGCCGCTTCCAAGCCTCGGCCGTGGCCCGGCCGCGCAAAAACACCGTCGCTTTAAACGGCCCGGACCGGACACGACCCGTTCTAGCGTAAGTCATCCTTAAGCTGGACCTAAAATTTTCCCTTTTTTATAATAACGAATTGAAAACAAACGGTTCTATTTGTTATGAATCTTCAAGTATTTAGGTTCCTCATTCATAATTACCGTCTAAACCCATACTCAAATTATCAAAAGAAAAACGCGAATCTAAATATTCTGGTAACTAATAACCGCAATATTTTCGGTTCATATAGTGTATACAATATAAACATCAGAATGCTCAATCAGGCAACGTGCAATTTCATCCTGTGGGAAACTGAATACGAGTAACGTCACAAATTAAAAACAACAGACCGACAGTAAAAGACAATCTAAATGCCGAGTATCTTAGACATTGAGCGGGCACTTGATTTGTACAATTGCTATAAGATAGCCAAATGATTGGTAATAAAATAATGTAATTATAACTCCAGCGTCGTTTTCAGGGACACTATGAAACGAATAATTGTATATTTAAATATAGAACAAACCTTGGGATCCACTTATGCGTCGTTCCTGTTGTCAACGATATACCATAAAATACCCATTCGCTCTCTAAAGGCCAAGAGCAATCCTTTGTGCTTTTTAATATATAAAATATTACATTAAGATTCTCTATTTTATCCGTAAACGATCAAAAGATTATGTTTTTTCAAAATTGATATCCATAACACATAAGACATAAAGTTAGGTGTCAATTAAATGAAAAGACAATTTATAGTTTGGTTTCGTGACGCGCACCATAAGTTTGCATTATAAACAGGAAAATTATTTAAGGTTCACTATTTTACTACCTAGATAACTGCATTTTTAAGAATTTATTTGAACTTTATTGTGAACTAGCTGTTGCCCGCGACTTCGTCCGCGTAGAACTTATACTTAGAAAATATAATGCAAACAAACTTCTACCATCTTAAGGGATGATTTCCGAGGCAAAAACTATTATTTATCCTTCGAAGGGTCTCAAATTATCTCTATACCAAATTTCATCTAGGTACATGGATTTTATCCAAACTTTCACCCCCTATTTCATACCCTTAGGGAATGATTTTCGGGATAAAAACTATCTAATGTCATTATTCGGGACTCAAACGACCTTTATACCAAATTTCATCTAAACAGGATTCATCCAAATATTCACCCCCCATTTCACCCCCTTAGGGAGTGATTTCCGGAATCAAAACTATCCTATGTCCTTTCCCAGGACTCAAGCTATCTCTATACCAAATTGTATTAAAATGGGTTCCATCAGAATTTTCACCCCTAATTTCACCCCCCTAGCGGATGATTTCTGGGGTAAAAACTATCCCATGTCATTTCCCAGGACTTAACCTATATCTACACCAAATTTCATCAAAATAGATTACATCCAAATTTTCACCCCCCCCTTTTCACCCCCTTAGAGGATGATTTTCGGGATAAAACCTATTATATGTCCTTCCCCGGGACTCAAACTATTTATATACCAAATTTCATCTAAATCGGTGCAGCGGTTTAAGTAGCTCCATACAAATTTCCACCCCCAATTTCAGCCCCTCAGATATAAAAACTACCCTTTGTCCTTCCCCGGGGCTCAAACTATCTGTATACCAAATTTCATCTAAATCGGTTCAGCGGTTTAGGCGTGAAGAGGTAACAGACAGACAGACAGACACACTTTCGCATTTATAATATTAGTATGGAAGTATGGATTATTAGTATGGATAGTATGGATTCTTGGATTCTAGCTGTAGACTCCCTTCAAAAGAAAGAAGAAACGAAAAACTCATTCAAATATCTCAAAAAATTACGATGCTACAACCGTTTTAATGTCGCTTGTTAGAGTGAGAAAACGATCAGGGACCGTGACGTCACGATCCTCGAGCGTCATAGTAAAAAACAATCGTTTCATTATAAAGGTGCGTTATGCGGAAAAGAGACGCAACAAACCCTCTCTTAAAACTTTATACACTTATAACTTAGTGATTACCTCTTGCGTTGTTTTTCGAGATAATACAACATTATGATTATTTTGTTTAGTGTCTACATCCCTATTTTCGATAAGATAAGATAAAATAAGAATTCTTTATTGTCAGAACTGTGTACATTTAGTTGTTTTGGGTAAAATAAAGTCCAACAGCTTGCCCATTTCGGACGTACAATATTAAACTTAAAGCTAGTCAAATATACTAAAACAATAACAACAATATAGTATTTCCAAAAAAATTTAACCATATTTACACATAAAATATTAATATAGATCTATCCGACATCCGTATTTTCTTTTAAACCACGAACTTCGGAATTCTAAAATATTCGGGTATTTCTATCTCTATCGCACTAACAAATGACACGAATGCAGATATACGAACTTCGAGTTTCGGTTTTCGCTGTTTGGCTGAATACGCAAAGAGCGCGCGCGTGCCATTCAATAAAACCAAGTTTATATTGTTCGAATTTGTTGTTACATTTGTGGAAATTACGCGTTAATTCGACATTTGCGCATATAAGTTCGCATATCAAAATCGATTAATTTTATATTTTCTTTTGATACCTATGTGTCTCGTCAAGGTATATCATAGACGGGATTAAAAGTATTAATAGGCGAAAGAAAGGCAAAGCAATTCCGCCATTTTGTCCGTAGTATTTCTTATTAGTCTGTGATTTTGACGTTTCTTTTAGGTGACAGATGTGGCGGCGATATACTTTAAGAATAATAAATGAAAAATTAAATGAAGTCGTATATTACGGAAAATTTATAGATTGTCGCAGTCGGATAAAAACTATCCTAAGTTGCAGCTGGAATAATAATGTACCTATATAAAATGTTTCATATTTTTCCGTCCATGGGATGCTGAGAACATTCGTACCACAGAAAGCTTAGTTTCAAACTGGCTGATTCTTTTTTTAATTTAGAGATTTATTATAAGTGGAGATAATAAGCAATAGGTACTTAAATAATTGACTTTCAAAACAAAGTTTTAACCGACTTCAAATCAGTAGCCAAATAGCTTCAAGTTTGCCTATAAAATTTGAAGAGTTCCCTCGATTTCTCCAGGATCTCGTCATCAGAACTGGATTTTGGTGACAACGGGACCAATCTGGAAGTATATGCTTTCAAACAAAGAAAGAATTTTTCAAATCGGTTCATAAATTACGGAGTTATCGCGTAACATACAGACAAAAAAAAACATACAGACGAATTGAGAACCTCCTCCTTTTTTGAAGTCGATTAAAAAGTGGACTTAATGCGTCTCTAACCACCACCAGTCAACCACTGGTATAACTAGAAACATTAAGTCTATACTAAAATGTATATTTAATATGAAATAGTATCATAAAATGAGTACGATTGATATTTACATCGTGCTCTAAAATAGATAGAGGTCCATGACATGACATTTGTTTACAAAGTTAGAACTTTATAGGTTGGTATTGGTATCTACCAGAAACAAGATGTCAGTCAGTCGTCGTTAAAATAGAGGATTCAGTTGCAATTTCAAAATGTTGGTCTTTACTTCGTAATATTAGTACAGTCATGATTTAAGTTAACATCAGCTTTTTGAGTCAGCTGAGTTCTTTGATACGTTACAGTTTTCTTATTGCCTGCGAAATATTGCAATCTTAAAATCACTAAATGCTGCCAACCGGAAATCGAGTCATCTAAAAGTCATATTATATCACTGAAACTAAACATTTAGACGTTTTATAAGCAGTTAAACAGTAATAGTCAGGTAAGTTCGCGATACACGCTTGCACAGTTACTGGTGCAATTAATATGTTACTTATATCGTGTCTATAAAACAAAAATGTACCGCTACTTTACTTAAACCACTCTTAAACAACGGAGAGAGGACTTAAAATCCTTCACCGACGAATCCGAATACGAATTTCAAATTGTGCTCTCTTGACCAGCTTCTTCTTTTATACAGTCAGACTATATGCAACCGTAAAGCTAGTTACATTAAGTTGCATTTGTCTCAGATCGGACAGGATGTAGCAAATGCATCTGTCATTGAAAACTCAACGCTTCCATGGTTCAATAGAGTTTACATTTGTCTGAATATTGCAGTAGGTTTTAATAATAACCCGTTTGCCGGCGTCGTGGGAACCAAGTCTGATACGCGAGTATAATCGCCTGTCGGAACCCAGACTGCAATAGTCCAATTTTGCAGCCTTTTACTTAGATGGTGTTTGAGAAACGAAACTCGTTCTGTTTTCGGCGCATCGCTTAAAACCAACTGGCCATCTTCGAATTAGATTTATTTTCGCAATGTTTCCTAACCTCATGAATTTACAGTGTTGGTAAAACTGGATATTCTCGTTTTAATTTCAGATGAAATTTGTAAAGAAGTTGCCCATGCGTAAATATTGATATACTTACAAGTTTTGTTATGCTGCTGTAATTCATGGTAAAATAAATAAAACTTATAACATCAAAATGAGATTGTTTAAAACCGTATTGATCTGCTCGTAGCCAAGCCAAGAGGAACTCACATGATTAATGATTCTTTAGGTAAACAAGGAATAAATTTCAATTAATCGGTAGGTAGATACAATGGTTTTTATAGCAAATTGAACAATAGACCATAGATCATACATGATAAAGTACAAAGAAGGAAGTTGTTTGAGGCCTTGAAGAAGGCCAGAGTTTAAGGATCAATGGGCCAACAGCCTACGGATATCGCCAGTTATTTTTAAAAACCTGTTGTTCTGAGCTTTCGAGGAGGAGTAAAAAGTGTGCAGTACTCGTGCTGCCCTTTCAAGTGCGTATTTTGCATATAAACTCTTTCTACGCAACCGCCGACTGAGGCCATTAAATTGCAAATGAATGGTTCCATTTGAATGGCATCAGTAAAACAAATGAATACTCCTCAGTGTACACTATGATCTAATGGAGTGTTATAAAAAACAAATATTTAAACTACTTAATGACTTGAAAGTGATCGCAATGTTTATAAGAAAAAGTTTATAAGCACGAAACTCTTTATAAGTGCCTACTTGATGCACTCGAATAAAACAAAACAAACTTCAAAAACTAAACACTTACGACACTGGACGTGTGAGTCGTTGCAGTAAAAAAATACATCGAGACGGCTCAATCAAATCCACGTACAAACACAAGCCCGTATGTAAACAGGTGTTTAACTGAGTTTACTGACATTCAAATATTAAATACATCCATAGTACTATGGTACTATAACACGTCCATTTCTGCTCTAAGCCGACGGACAAATCTGGCTTGGGAAACAAACGAACCGCAGTGTAATGTCCAAGAAGAATTAGTCGCGTTACATAGTTGTGTGTGTAATAGACTCAGTGTTTGCTTGTGTGCGTGTTGCGCAAGCGCACGAGATGAGACGGGCTGAGTCACCGAAGCCTCTAAGCCCTGAGGGATACTAGGCTCAAGGTTGCCTTGGATACGCACTCATGGCTCGAATTTCCTCATTCATATATCCCATTCATTCATAAAGGATGTTTGAAGACCCTTGTGTTTGCAGGGCCGTCGTGATATAGGGTTTTCCAGCAGTATCGCCCAATTCCCACTGTCTTTCTTGTAGCCTATCAAGGCATGAAGTGTAATCACCATCTGAGGAATGTTCCACTTTACAGTATGGCGAAACCAGGGTTCTTGTAACTTCAAAAAAGTATTACCTAACGACCAATAGGTTTTTCCAGTACGGATAGAGATGAGAGATCATTAGACAAAAGTATATCATTTTAGTATTGATCATATTGATCTGGCTCATCTGTTGTAAAGTTGTAATGTGTTCTCCAAAAGTTCTTTAGTAGCCCTATTTTTCTTTCACTAACTATATCCTCAACCTTATTCAAGCAGTGTCAAGCTTAGAGGCAAAACCCTGCGCCGACCTCGAGAATTAAACAAAAAACAAACACATAGCTCTTTGAACTTTAGGCATTTTTTGCACACAACCAGTTCTGCCACAAATTAAATTACTTTTAGAGCCTTTGTCCATTTGATAAAGGTAGCACTTTATACATACGTATCCATTTGTGAATAAAAAATGCGTTTTTACTTGTATTATGATGTTTGTCAAAATGTGGTCCTTGTTTTTTTAGCATTAAAATAAAGTAGA
This sequence comes from Epinotia brunnichana, assembly GCA_963854355.1. Classification (NCBI taxonomy): domain Eukaryota; kingdom Metazoa; phylum Arthropoda; class Insecta; order Lepidoptera; family Tortricidae; genus Epinotia; species Epinotia brunnichana. The sequence goes on along the minus strand of OY977936.1, from coordinate 17,199,450 downwards.
ATAGACAAGCTATTACAAATATATATATATGTACCTCATTGAGTATAGTATACCTATTCATTGCATGATAACATCATCATCATCATCATAATATCAGCCGAAAGACGTCCAATGCTGGACATAGGCCTCCCCCAAAGAGTGCCACAATGGCCGGTCCTGCGCCACCCGCATCCAGCGGACTCCTGCGATCTTTACCAGGTCATCAGTCCACCTTGTGGGGGGGGGGCTACCCACGCCGCGCATGCATGGTATATTAAAATATAATTAAACTATTTACTGTTTATATAAATTTGTAAGTCTAACCTTCCTACTAAAATAAAGGTGATAAAATAAGGCTGGGACTGAGTGCTGATGGGACGGCCCGATGGACGACAGCGCAGCTACTCGTGAAGTCATAAGTACTATGAATTGTGCAATCTCCAAGGATACCTCGATTTTGATAAATTACCCAATTTTCATTGAACTGTGGGAAAAAAGTTGACGTCAAACAAAGCTCGAACTATGGTGACGCAACAATCTATAATTTGTCAAGCTCATTACAAATTATCATTCTGCTCGGATCGTGATGTGAATCAATCATCTTGTTGAGTACAAATATAGAATTACTGACAAACTGAGGTATTGTTTTACACGCGCTTGATATGCGGCGATCGGCAAATAATCACACAGTGTAATCTAACACCAGAAGCCTGTACTAATATTTAGCTGAAGTTCCGATAGAACGGGATTCTATGGCCCACTGATGTGATTGTGTGTGAAAGTGGTGTGTTTTTTTTAATATTGTTTACATCGATACAACCGAGCAAAATATCAAAAATGGTTACACGAGATATCTCGGGACAACTTATGGCAGCCAAAAATCCTCGAAATTTTGGGACTTTTTTTGGTTTACCTACATAACAATTCGGTTCGGCGACATAGTAGAAAACTATGGTCGAAAACGAGGCATTCCTCAACTTTGTAAGTTATTGCAAGATAGTGGTTTTTAGGCTTCTGTAGCTCCTCAATTGTAGGAATTTAAAGAATCGAGAGTTATTTAAGCATTAGTAACTGGTAATCTAAGAGCTGGCGATTTTCTCGTGCAACGCAGGGCATTTTTAGTAGGTCCCCCCCCCCCTGCTCTGAAGTTTGAATTTGAACCCCTACGGACTGGCGTAAATGAAATCCTTTTGAGTAAAATTAGAAGTCCACTGATAATGTGGGTCTTTGAAACATAGACTCACATTAAAAGATTATCGAATTAAATGTATTAGGCACATACTTGGCACATATACTACTAAAACATACAAATTGTATGGGCAAAACGCACAAACGGTTGTATTCAGAAATTTCGGCTATTTAAGGCATTAAGTATATCATACCCACATACGTTTTACTATTAAGGTAGGTTAATAGTAGGTATGTAGTACTAAGTTGAGAAGGTCTCTCAACTGTCAATTTAGTTCATCCGTGTCGGCTCGGTCGTCTGTTAGTCAAACTTTGCCTCACACTCGGCAAATATTAATATTGGCACTCAATATGTGTACACAACGCGTCTTGTTTGACTGGAGCGGGTCAATTAGACGTTCATGTGATTAGGTATCACCTGACTTAAGTTTTTAATCATCGAATTATATTTTATTTATTTATTATTATTTAACCACAAACCCAGACGATAGTGCCGTAATGGGAACCCTAGAAAAGGTAAGAAAGGCAAAAGTAACCGTCAAAAAGTGGTCTCACTCGCTCACTTATATCTCAGCATGCCAAATCACAAAAATGTATTTAGCAAGCAAATAAAGATTAATAAGAATGCCTGACTTGGCTCTACGAAATATCTCAACACTTTTTACCGTGGAAGAGTTTCGAGACCTGGCCTATTTTTTTACATGAAATGTTTTTTATGGGATTTCATTTCTTTTTGTAGGTTGTTGTGTTATCAACTTTGTATGGAAATGTTATTTAACCATCCACAAATAACGTTTGTATAGTTTTGCAGGAAGGAACTGCATTAAGTAACTTTGTAATCGCATATATTTGTATAAAATTTACTTATGCCGTTTGTGTATATCTAAATCTTGACTGAAATTGCAATATTTTTAGGTTTTTTATGAATAGATAGGCTAAAAACTAATTAAGTATGTTCAAAATTTGAAGCTTGTGGGTTTGCTAGAAGTACCACCTTAGAATTACGATAATCATTATAAGTCAGTGAGTACCTAAGTACTAGTATGTCAATGACAAAACTAAGGAACTTAGACGGGCAATAGTTCTTAAACTAAAAGTTCAAATTGAATGTTATTGACAATATAATAATTATGTTGGCCAAAATTCAGGGTCCTGGCTTTAGGCAGCACAAAATTACAGGATGTTGAAAATGGCCTGAATGGCTTCGAGAAAAGGATGGGCCGTGCCTCTTTGTTTTACTCGACTTGTCGGGGACACTGCCGTGCCCCCAGATGGTTAACATGATGCAACTATACAGGATGACTGGTAATTCGACCTATTCCTTGAAAGGGGTTATACTAGAGCTAATTTGCAACAATTTATGTCCAGTCAACCAGGCCCCGTAGCATGGATCACGCGATAAGTGACAGGATAGAGCATCCGTCCCTGGCTGACACCGTTCGATAGAATGAGACGACGCCGACGCGCTTTTCCTATCACTTATCGCGTGATAACACCATCCATGCTACGGGGCCAGGCTACGGGGTCAAAACACGATTTTTTTTTAATTTTTCGAGTTTTTAGTTTGTTTAAAAAAAAAACGCCTTGCAGCCTTAAAGTGCTGATTGTGACAAAAATATTTTTTTACCATCCAAATAGAAGTACTTTTGTCACAATCACCAGCTTAAGGCTGCAAGGAGAATTTTTTTCATACAAACTAAAAACTCGAATATCTCGGAAACCAGCGAGTTTCGACCCCTGGTTGACTGGACATAAATTGTTGCAAATTAGCTCTAGTATAACTCCTTTTAAGGAATAGGTCGCATTACCAGTCACCCTGTATAGGTACCCGATACCCGACGACGTGACGTAGGTACGCCTTCTTGTACAGTCGCCATCACATACATAGGTACACTTTAGGTGTTCAAAAATATCGGCACATGCACCCTAATGCCTTGAAAAAAGAGGTGCGTTCCGATGTTTGTGACGTGCTTGTTTGCTCCGATGTATGTGATGGCGACTGTAAGGCTCATGATTGCTTTCGGTGTACACCGCCTGAACCGTACTGCGGAGAGAGAAACAGTTGTATGTTGGTCATCCAGGTATTAGACTAGATAGCATGCTAGACGGTAAACCAGGCTCTTTACCCTCTCTTCCACTACATGCAAGCTTCATCACTGTCATCGTTCTTGTGGATCACTATGGACAGTATGAACATTCTAACCCACCGTTACACACCTAAGGATAACTGCAACACTCAACTATATCGCTCCTAAACTTTGTTCAAAATATACCTTATTCCCTTCAATTTAGGTTTCAATTTAAGCAACTAAATTTCGTCATACGACATTGAAATCTTTCGTAGCCACTGTTACTTATCGAAAAATAACTTTCGCACAATAGGATGTCGTTCTGTAATTTTGCTAAAATCAACCTTATGTATCACCTATAGAGTTTAAATTTACCACATATACCATTGATAACACCGCGATGTCCTAGCATTTAGTATTCCGTTCAGGAAAGCTCGGTGGGAAACGTCAGGATTGCACATTATCAATGATATACGCATCCTCACGACTGACTCTGAGGAGGTGAGTAGGTTTAATTATACTCGTATTGAGAACACTTTAAATATCAATGTTGAAAAATCATGTAGTATTTACGTAGATATTTTAATAAATTACAAGTGAAAGTTAAAAAGTGAAAGAATATTCATCGAATAACTCGTAGTCACTGGGCAAACGAGCTCCGATCGGATGCAAGTGGAGAAAATACGGAGAAAACGAATTTTCCCGGACATGAGACCTATTTAGATCGATTTCTCGCCCCCGTAAACCCCTGCATTCCAAATTTCATCGAAATCGTTGGAGCCGTTTCCGAGAACGCGATTGCAAATATATAATATACGAGTATTATATATATACATATATACAAATATTGCTCGTTTACTAGTATAGGATACATATATACAAATATTGCTCGTTTAATAGTATAGGATATATAATATAGGTATATTGTTGTAATAACATATACAAAATTGGCCTATTTCTGAAGTTTATGTGCTAGCGGGATGTCAATGGATATAGGTACTTGCGGCAGGACAGCTTTTCCGTTATTAGGAGTGGTAAAATCGGTCAGTAAATTCAACGTTATTTGATTCAGTGGTTCAGTATATTATATCAACAAGTATTCTATTCCAATCTAAGATTTAAATGATTGCTGTATTTTTCGCATACAAATAAAGTACTAACTTCCAAAGTGATTTTTTTTCTCCTGAAGTCACAAACTGTAATCTTCTCTATTCTATGCTCTGAGCTTCTCTCCGTGTGTTTCATGCCGTATGTTTTACTCGTAGAAAATGCTATCAGGTAATAATTCCGAAATTGTAAATCATTTGGTTTCGTGTCGGTAATAAAGTTTAAATAAAAATAACTTAAAATGGGAATGAGTCAGTTCTTTTGGAATCGCAAGAGGTTTTTATCGAGTTCGTCAATGAGAAAAAGTCAATCAAAAGTATTATAATGGTCGAAAGTGATAGTACATACATTTCGAGTACCTAATATAACCACGGAAAAGTCATTAAATGTTCTGTGAACATAACCCAAGGCCGGTGTGTTGACGCCATTTTGCATTTTGAATTTGACTGACACAGTGCGCGTGACATATGTTTCAACAATAATATTTCATTATCTTATTGTTTATTTACCTTTCATACTTGCAAAGTAACGGTAACAAATAATCGCATGCGTACTTGAGTTTAATTAAGAGAAGACATTCCTTACAATTTACTCCAACTGTATATTTTTAAAATAGGTACCTTAATTCGGCAAGGTTGTTAGTTTTACACTAATTTCATGAAGTTGCGACCTTGTCGCAGTGGAGTGCGCAGTGGCATCTGTGCGAAGTGAGGCGAAAATTCGCGAGCGCGGGCGCAGCTGCCGGTGCAACATTTGGTACGTGCCGGAGGAAAAAGTCTTGACACGTTGTCTATGGTTCAGTAATAACTAAGATGGCGGCAGACATTGGATTGACGTTGCAAGACACTTTCAATCGAGATCGGAAGCCTTCAATTGTGATTATCTAAGGCCCTAACGTTAGCGAGAGCCGTCCCTTCAATGAAACCTTGATGTTACTACGACATTCTACTAAAACAAATAGCTTTCAACTATGGTACAGATCATGAATAGAATACCTACAAAGACCATTTATAATAAGCACAGTAATCATCATTATCATTATATCAGCTGAAAGACTACTGGAAACTGGACATATGCCCTCCCGCGAGAGAGAAAGAGGAGAGTGACATAAGCACAAGCACAGTCATAAAACTTGTCAAAATCTTCGACTTAGGGCCTTTTTTTTGAATAGGCATTTACCTATTATATACCTATTTATTAATTTTCCTTAGCTAATATTAAGGGTACTGGACGACGACATATATAAATACTTTGATACATCATAACCCACCCAGACCGTCAGCTTCGCTAATACTTATACGTTAATATACCTACCTATACAATAACAATACAAAGTTGTTTGTTGCTGACGCAATCTACGTAAATCGGTTCTAGAAATAAGTCATTACACTCATTACCTACACAGTATACACCCGTCTATATAGTATTTTCTTTCCTCACTGGGATCTCCCTTCAAATATATTTTTTCTGAGATTATGAATTTATTAATTTTCCTAAACGACTTGTTACGCACTTTCTTCCCATAGGTACTTATAATTACAGCAGCAGGTCGATCACGTAACGCATTGTACGAACGTCGGGTAGGTCTAAAAGTTACTTTTTATATGGAAAATTGACAGTTAAATTGTACCGACTCGCGTTCGGAACGTTACGTGATTGTAACCCTCTGCTTTTTATCCAAGCGTTTATTTTATACTTTACAGTATGATTTTAAAAACAATTTTGCAAATAAAAGGTTTCTTAATCTTTTATAAGAAAAAACAATAGGTAAGTAACAAAATAAACATTCGGAAATAAAAAGGGCCGTAAATAAAAACATTAAGAATTAGGTTTCTATAAATAAAACTAAATACAATAATTATTTATTAAATCTTTTTGATGTTGCTTAATGTAGGCATAGTTAATTTTATTACTTGTTCTACTTGATAAGAACTCTTTACTGCGGAAGTTGCAGTACCATTTTAAACTCGACCACTTGAGTCCATCTAATTCCCAACCGGAAGACACAAAGTGACCGAGTCTAGAAAGCATCTGCCTTACCTGGCACTTGGCAGACGTCTCGCGGCTGCATATGCCTTTCTTGAGAAAAAAATCTCGATAATGTTACAAAAGTTTCTCGAAAAACTGTGTGAAGCACATCTGCTTTGAATAAACCACGCTTGCATTCGAAACTCAACCCACATTCATGACACTTAAGTCTTTATTGCCTTGTTTGGGTGCATCTGGCTCTTTTGGCGGTCATCTTCGGAAATTTACGGACGCGTTCGTGAATCTTCGGACGCGTGTCCAACGCGTAATTTGGCTCCGGGGTAAAAATGTCCTCTCTCATTTAATTCGTTTCGGACCATTATTTATTTCAAAACGTGGTTAGTTTCATTATAACTGCCATTTGGTAGGCAATTGAGTTGACGGTTGTGTATTTGTTAAATACCTACTGTCAAGGTGTTTTATGCAATTAACCTGCCTGGAATTGACTTATCCATGTAATAGCGAAATATTATGTCATTTTATGATTAGATATTAACAGGTAGCGAGACCATATTAAATAATAAAAAAGAAAATAGGGTCATAAACGGCTGCAGGCACAAATTAAGCAAGATAGTGCGTACTTTTATGACTGTTGTGAAATAACAGCTATATATTATGTACTTACACTTAAGTATTGTTGAAGGCAGAATTAATGACTAAATAAGGACACAGCAATTGTCCCTACTACCCGAAATTGTCCACATTATCGTAGTCGTTTTATCGGTGTTTGGTTTGGTTGCGGCACCGACACTTAGTAGGCCAACTCGTGGCAAAGGGTGAAAAGTGATTATAGAACCTAAATACTTACACTATGAACAAAGAAAAGCTTAAGGTTATTTTAAGCATAATCTTTCCAGTAAAGCATCTGCATCAACAGTCATCTTTTCATCAAGCCGACTGTACGAATACTGAATAAAAAAGCAAACAGACGTATTAAAATGGCATAGGAGGGTTTGCAATCCAGATATCCGGATATCCGAAATATCCGGATATCCGCCAAATTTCGGATCCGGATCTGACGGGCTCTTGGATCCGGATTTTTCGGATATTACGGATCCTTAAAATACAACAATGAAAATCGAAAATACGGCTACAAAATTATGTTTTTACCGAGTCCACGCTGAAAACCGAATGAAAGATAACTCAATCTATGTCTTTATTCGCCACTTTATCATCCCAGACCAGATTATTTTTGTTTTTAATTAATTAGTCACAAAAACTAATTAAACCTACATACTACAAACTAGTAAAATTGCCGCAATTTGATGGCGAAAGTTGGCGTTGGTAAATGCTAATTCACCGTAGGTAATAAACACAAAGTAAGTAATTATATAAATCCAATATTACCTATACTATAGATACTATTATAGCTACCTTCTAAAGACTTACGCCCGTATTCATAAATGTTTTACAAGCCTATTTTAACTAAAATGGCGTTAAAATTCGTTTGTCCTTATCTGTCACTTTGACATTTGTGTTCGTAAGAAAGGGACAAAGCACATTTTATTTTGCAGAGGCATTTTAAGTTTTATGAATAAGGGGATTAGTTTATTAAACCTTAAGAAATATTTAAGAAGTATATTTGACACAGGAAGTAAAAAGTGAATGTAACAACAATACCTACGTTTTATAATTGTAATTTTTTTTTTAATTTTTAGTATGATGTTCTTGACTTATAATGTGATCATGTAATATAATAAGCATGGTACGCTATATTCATGCCCCGATCACGGCTTTTGCCATATTATACAGTCTTGCCTAAATGAAATGTCCCCTCATCCCGCTCACATTGTCAATTTCTCCTCCTAGGCTTAATACCTAGTTACAACCCTATTGAATTAACTCCGGACCTAGAGCTCATTGAAATGTATGTACGAGCACCAGGTACGGAGTTAACTCGACCTGCTGGATGATCACGTAACGCATTGTACGCACGTAGGGTAGATCTAAATGTCAAATTTTATATGGAAAAATGAAGTTGGATTGTATTAGCGCGCGTTCGGAACGTTACGTTGATTACCCCTGTTGTAGTTATTTAAGTGACAGGTTTCAGCGACGAAACTCTCACTTTGCCAGTTAGTTTGTAGTTGTAAGTAAAAAGTTGAAAAAAAAATAATGAATCCCTTTATGACATCGGGAATGCGTACCTATTTAAAATCTTTCAGGTATACGGTGGTATAGCCGTGTTTTCCTAGTTTAAGGTGGTTCGATTGCCATACAAAGCGTTATTTGACATTCGCAGGCTAACGGCGTGATATTTTAAGAAACTTATGTAACAAACTTTCATCAATTGGCTTCCCATTTGCGCCAAATTCTCCCTTTCCTAGAATAAACTTGTATAAACTAGATTCATTTGAGCAAAATAGTTTTCCCAAAATATCACGTCCCGAACCAATTTCTCAAATTAATCTAGTTTATACAAGTTTATTCTAGGAAAGGGGGAATTTGGCGCAAATGGGAAGCCAATTGATGAAAGTTTGTTACATAAGTTTCTTAAAATACCACGCCGTTAGCCTGCGAATGTCAAATAATGTTTTGTATGGCAATCGAACCACCTTAACCTTACAATTCCTACTTTATACCAAAAAAATCTTGTGGATCCGTATTATCCGAAAGATCCGGATATCCGGATCTGTTGAATTTAAATATCCGAAATATCCGGATCCGAAATATTGGCGGATCTTGCAAACCCTACATAGGTACTTAAAAGAGAAATACTTTACTTTTGGCTGGAAGATGACGGCGGCATCATTACACATATTTAATTAACAGAAATCACATCTGCCGTAAAAAAACAGCTACTACACACCATTTTTATCACCATATCTTTTTACGTAAAAAACTAAAGGTGGTTCGCTTTTTTTTCGCCAAACATCTTCAAGGTCCTTCTTCATGCATCTGCCGAGGCATATTTTTAACAACGCATCTGCATATCTACTGATAACAAAAAAGTGACCTACAAAACTTAGGAAATCACCTTACTTTTTGTGGCTAAAAAATACTATGACGCGGCAAAGCTAATTCAAGTTTGTTTTAAACTTAAAGATATTCAACAGTGATCCTTATTACCGTCATCTTAAAGCCCTTAAGGTTAGACAAGTAAATATTTGTTATGTTGGCAGTCACAAAAAGGTGCCAATTTCCGCTCGGATCTTGCATCCGTTTAAAAATCGGCAGCGAGTGATTAGTGTCGCCTGTTTATTGTTTTTTCGGATTTTTTACTATTTTAGTGAGCTATTTATCAATATTTGACAAGCAGCTGGCATTAACACAATATGTCGAATATTGTTTGCAGATTGTAAAATTCTGAGGAACGTTGTTCAAATTAGTTACCGACCTTTTTTAGTTCAATCTTTTTTATCTATTTTTGCAAAGCTTCTCCTGTGTTGTATAAGTATGTCGCTTTTAAGTACCTAAAATAGATTTGGTTAATGCAATTTAAAGTCAGAATACTGTAGAAAAGTTATTATTTATAGAATCTTCGTTATTCAGTTACAAATGTTGCAATTCTTTAACTTAACGAATAAATAAGTATAATAATCTAAAAAAAGCTATTGTACCTACATGTAAATTTAATCAATGAACAACAAAATACTAACACTATATCAAAAAATTAGACCACTATTTAAGTATTTATCACTAAGAGGTGACAGATTGGGTCATTGTTAAGTAGTACTTACTTATATTTAAATGCCATAGCCAAAAATACTAAGTAAAACACGGCCATGCAAAGCATAATAAAAAGTTCAGTTGTGTATTTTGTGTAATCGGGATGATTACCGTTCTGGCAGTTTATTCACACACCCGGAAGTGAACTTTAAGATCAAAAAGGTCTTTAATTACGGTACATCTAGTACAAGTGACATTTATAGTAGCGTTCTCACACACGATATGCACCTTTCTTCAACTTGTCGCCTAAAAACCGCACGTACGCGCACCTTGTACCAACCCTTTGGTAAAGTAAGGTTTTGTGGTATCAAGAGGTGAGCTTTAGCGTGGTATTTTATTCTATAATTACTGATTTATTAGAGTTATAGTAGATTGTACAACAAGTGCATAAAACGCACCATTTTACTCGAGACGTTTATCCATCCGAGCGAGCTTGCGAGCGAGGATAGATATAAAGTCGAGTGTAAAATGGGTTTTATGGACGAGTTGTACACTCTACTTTTCACTTCGATTGCGAGGAAATGAAACAGCAACACGTAAAATAATAAATGAGACGAAATACAAATTATAAGTTTATTTCATGAAGTTTTATTGTGTACTTTGGCTGTTGGTATCTTTGCCTTGGTCTTAGAATACGAACGAAACGAAATAAAATAAAGAGGTTGTTGTATGAAGTTAAAGATGTTCGTGTGGCTGTTGCAGCGATTGCCTTGGTCTTCGACGAAGATTTTACTTTATGCTCTAGAGCATAAAAAGCGACTTTATGTCGCCTACGCACGACATAAAGACGAACTTTTAGAGCATGAGAAGTGAAAAAGTAGTAAGTAGGTATACCCCTAAACAGCGAACATCTAAAGTTCAACAATGTAATTATTTAGGATTGGGCTCCATATAGCGCGGATATCGGCCGACGACGTGGAGTTTTTAGTGGGTAGAATTACTACATAAACCAGACTTCCCCCAAAAGCTAGGTAAGGCTTGCGGGTTATCTCCATATCATAAAATAGGATATATAGTCTCAGATGCTCAGTTAAAGATTAATTTAAAATATCAAAAAAATCTGATATCTTAGCTTTTCTCTAAAATTGTGGTAATATTATCAGTGTAGTCAATGACAAATTAAGAACTTTATAGGTACGTTTCTTTTATTGGTACGTTTCTAACGCAATATTCAATATTTAAAATACTGTTTTACACGGGTCTAATGCGATATTTATTTACCTTTATTTCTGACGAATTTTAATAGGTACGTTTCTAACGCAATATTCAATATTTAAAATACTGTTTTACACGGATCTAATGCGATATTTATTTACCTTTATTTCTGACGATTTTTGAAATCAAGAAACACCCGAAGAACTTCAGTAGGGATGATGGTTTCAATTTATCGGCAACTTGTCCCCATCAGTGATTCAGAAACTGAAATCTCGGGATATATCTTCGGATTTGTGCGCGGATACTGTGAATGTTGTGTGTCGTGCCCTAGACAATTAACATTAAAATGGACGGGTAGTGGACTTTTTCGGGTGTACCCTGCATGTTTTATCGACTTTTGGAGGGTAATGAAATATTGTAAACCCATATCTCTATTGACAACTTGCTGGGACGACAGTTATCTGCGACCATGACCGGTGCAACCCGTGTCGAAGCGTCGGAAATAAAGGTAAATAAATATCGCATTAGACCCGTGTAAAACAGTATTTTAAATGTGTACAAACCGCGAGAGTTTAAAGTGTTATATTGCAATATTCAATTACAAAGATTGTAGTCAAACTTACATTTTATTTTATTATTGACTCCACAAAGTTAAGGTTGGTCAAAGATTAAGCTTAAGCTTAAGCTCGCAACTTGTCGTCGTATAGGAGTCTGCCGGCAGATGTCTACCCGTTAGGTGCTTTGTGATAAAGATCCTCTCCGCGCAGATACCGTATGGGCGCGCATCTGTTGCCGTCTTCAGATTGTTTATCCATCTCATGCATTTACGACCTTAAACCAGGTTCGGCAGGTATAGTGGCCAAACAAAGACGCAGGAGTTATGTCATGTGGCCCATGAGAGAAGCAATTATTTTGTCCTTCCGTCTAGCTCTAGGGCCATTTACATACATATGTACTGCCACCGCTTTATATAAATGTTTCTGTCAAATATTTCATTTTTGGTACAAGCTTTTATTACCGACTGTACTTTACTGCGTACCATCATCAACTACTCATTGAGACGATTCTAACGAGCCCAAACTCGATGGGATGGTGTCGTTTTAATGCAGAGTTCCTATGGCCATCTTCCAGCTCCAGCATCAGATCAGCTCCATGTCATCATAATATTGCATTGCCCTGCGATATACATATGCATGCAAAATTCAGCTCAATCGGACACCGGGAAGTGGGTCAAATTTAACTTGCAAGATTTGATTACAGACAGACAGACAGACATGCAACGGGACAGGTGAAAGTAAATAAAAGCTTGTAAAAAGGATCCCTTATGGTGGGTGCGACCTTGTCCGTCTGTCTGCCACAACGTTAAATATCTCAGGAACTAATTATGCTATCAAAGAAGGTACGGAACACTCCATTGGGCATGGTCCGACACGGTTTTTTTTTCGTAAAGCGTCTGTGCCTCTGTGGCAAACTACTTAGCTTATGATACGTCTGAAGGAGCGGTTATCGTAGAAGGACGCATGCAACACCAGGGGACTCGCATGCTCGTTGCAGACCCTATAAAACCAATAGGTACACTCCTTTCTGGAAGAAAGCCATACCGTATGTATCCCCAACGTAAAGCTATACCGTAGTCAACATAAACAATTTATATTTTTTTATCGAAGTACTTAGCAATAACCAATCCCGAATAGCTCTCGTGTACGGAGGCTATGCCAGTGGCGGAGCGCCCATACAAGCCGATACCCACCGGCTTGCCTAAAATTTCTTTTTGCGCCATACATTTTAAGCATATAGCTACTAATAAGCCTACTCTAAACCGTTCATAACTTTTATTATTCCGGGTTGCCCATCAAAAGTGTTCACGCGCCGCCGAGCTACAATTTTCCAGTTTTTTTTTCATTCGGGAAGCAGAAATATTCAAAATATATGAATTAGGCAGATTCGAGTATAATACAAGTCTCTTTACATCAGGCATATTTACTATGCAGTTCCACAAATATCACGTCGTCATAGTTTTATGATGATTATAGTTGGTGATTGGTGACGATAATAACCTTGGGCTTAGCTAGCGTGATGTTTGAGACTTTAACAAGCATATTTTGGGTAATGCGCCATCTTAAGTCAATCTTGTTTCAGGTTAGACATTAAGCATAATATTGATCTTTAACAAATAAATTGCATGAGAAGCATATCCACACCATTTCCATTGTAGTGCGTACATGTACCTACGCCATGTGTTTGGAAATAAAGTTTTATCTTTTTTAGGAATCGATTCGGCGCAGCTGTCTGCGCTCGCGCATTGTCCGCGAGATTTCTTCCAGACACGACTACTATGAATCCTATGATATCACTACATAGTATATATAAAAATAAAACAAAGTCGCTTCCCGCTGTCTGTCTGTCCCTATGTATGCTTAGATCTTTAAAACTACGCAACGGATTTTGATGCGGTTTTTTTTAAATAGATAGAGTAATTCAAGAGGAAGGTTTATAGGTATGTATAAAACATGCATGCTATTATTATTTGCATACATATAAACCCGTGCGGAGCCGGGCGGGTCGCTAGTATAATATAAATGGATATGACCTTGATCCCAAATCAGACCGTGGTGGTGCCGTCAGAGCGAGAGATCCAGATAGCTCCTCACAGTGTAAGTTATGTTAAAGAATTATGTATATATTTTAGATGCTAGAAACCAGTTAAAATGACATACGGGTAAAATATTGGGCAAGCTTCGATAGCTAGAACGCAAACCTTCTTTCAACGACGTCGGTCCAATGTATAACAACGCAACGACGACAATAGTATTAATTCGTAGTTTACCTACCGACATCTAACTGTTTTACTAAATATTACGATAACATACATATTACAATAGTATAACATAGGTACCTACTATACTACTAAGTATCCTATACATAGCAATTTTATTGCAATTCACAATATTGTTGTATGTATGATTATTTATCATTAAAAACATTACGAACGCTCATATCTAAATTACCTATCGAAATCCGACGACAGATCCTAAGTAAGGCGGTAATTAAAGAAAGGTTCAGTATTTAGGGTTGGTAAATCTACACCTTGGCATCGGCAGGTGATATCTGGGCGTTTATCTTTTTTCCTTTTTTAATTAAAAGAGTAAAAACATCAAGGCGTCATGTGTCGCGATGCAATCGGCTGACAGAGGTGCTCGCGCGACCAATACTAGTGCGACGTTTTCCGACTTTATTTTGTACCTTATATTTACAAGGTACAGGTAATAAAGTGTTTATAAAAAATCTGGATAATTTTAGACATAGGCACGTGACAGATAACCATAGTATCATATCATAAGATTACTACTCTAATATTATTTCGCGTCATAGTAGGTAAATTCCAATCTTATTGAAATTTTAGATCTTTTTATAAGGTACCCCCTACCCCCCCAGCTAGCATTGGAATTTAAGTTTTGTTACATAAAAAATGAAAATGAAGAAAATTAAAAAATATTATTTCCGTAAGAGCACAGTGATATGCAGATTACAAGGTTTCCTACATTAAAACAATTCATTTTAATACACTAATTAAACAAATACCATCTGCAGGTGTAGTCAGCATCAAAAGTAGCTACGCAATCGAAGACGTCAAAAGTTCTTATTCCCTTTTAATAAAGACTTTTGACGTCTCCGTTTGCGTAGCTACTTTTGATGCTGACTGTACATCATATAAACATGATAAGTAAATCTAAATATGAGCAAAATCCTAAGCTACCGGTGCTTTAATATTTATCGACTAGGTATTCCGATGTTATTGATTATGTTTTACAGATTACGTGTATTCAGTTAACTACAATCTGAATATTAATAAACCACACACTTCAACCACGTGTGCATGCATTATCGAAATCATACGCAGCATGATCACCGCTGTTCGATGACATAAAAGTGCCGGCACCTCCAAGCAATCATAGCCCGTAAACACATCAGTATAGGCTCACTTATCGCGTGAACGTCATATGCAAATGGCACGTGTCATGCGTTAAAACATTTTTACGTATCTGGAAATTAATCAAGTTAATTACTTAAGAGAATTTCGAGGCGTCCCGACTTTTAAAGTTATTTTAGGTATTCGCTGATTTAAAAGTATACCGGCCGTGCTCAGCTTACTCCCTTCTCGCAACACTTTGTCGTTTGATTTTAGATCTTATCAAAAATAACACACGTATTTCTTTTTTGTGCGCTCATGCTTGACAAAATTAGACGAAGGCTCTGTGCGGAAAACGTAACGAATTCTTTATCAGAGACTTTCCTTCGTCGATAAATCTGCGTGTGCGAGTAATGGTCGAACTCCCGGGGATGTGGCTAAGGATTTTTTTAATTGAGATAAAATGTGACAATTGCGAAGATTAATGCAAGTTATCTTGGGAATGTCTTATGGAAATAAAAGTTAACTTACCACAAAGTCAAACAAAAGCGGTTTACAAACACAGTATACGTGCATATAATCTTTAGTAGTAGGTATAAGTAGTCTTTAGTAGTATACAGTATGTATAATCTTAAGTTAAAGAAATGTCTTTAACTAACGATGTTATTTCATCTTTACCGTTATGAACTCCAGGATGCCCCAGCCCCTCACAAGCTAATGTTCATAAAATCTACATTGAAACGTCAGATACGGGTAGATAAATTACCAACAAAATTGAATTACGCTAGTAATTATACTTCTCATGTGCTGCCTGCAGCCTTGTCTCGGGTCGGGTCCAGGTACGAGCCAGATGTTTAAAAAGTTATAAATCTCTCTTTTGTCTATGGGCATCTTTTTTAACAATCACTGGACACATGGCGGCAAGGGTTTCGGACAGATGGTGATGGAATATGGCGGCAAAAACGTTTATTATAATGAAAGTCATTTCTTTAAATTTTAAAGGTTGCTTATGCGCAACTTAGAAACCGTTTGAAGCTCTTCGTAAGGACTAGACTTTATGATTTGTTATTTAGAAGCAGCTGGCTGGTACCGTAATGCATTGTTAGATGTTAGGTAGACTTAATATGCGTAGGTCTACAAACTTTCAACTCCTGGACATAAGGAGAAGCAAGCATTAAAATTTCATCATCAGTGATTTAAATCACTGATGATGAAATGTTACATACAAAGATTTATGTCGATACTTGTATAGTTTCGAAACTTTCAAATACTCGTAATTAGAAGCGTTCTTGCTTGCTTGTGTGCAAGAACGCTTTATTAGGTATTTAATACCTAGTAATGAAATCAATGTTCATGTAAGATTGTTTCAGCTCAATGCTGCGAATAAACATATAAGACAATATCGCTTCAAAATAAGATGATTTAGGAAACAAAACATTTGAAAACAGTATTTTATATCACTTCTCAAAAATAAAATCTAATTAACAAAATCTTCCACCCACATTCCATCGCAAGATCATTTAGAAAATATAAATGCCCTTTAGATAATCAGTGGGAACGCACGTATCTTAGATTTACTCTATCTTAGCTAGCTCGTAAATGTTCGGATGATTAAGTGTAATACCCAGTCGGTTATGTTATGAGTGTGGCGTGGTGTTGGTTACATTAAAGGAACAGTACTTTTTTTTTATACTACGACGGTGGCAAACAAGCCTACGGCGTGCTGGTAAGCAGAGACCATAGCCTATGAACGCTTGCGAATCCAGAAGGGTTGGGCAAAAGCATTTTATTGATGTGAGGATTCGTTGTCTTGACAGTTAGAGGTTGGTTACCTCTTACACTGCTCATCCTCGGGAGTTCTGGCGACCTTACTCGCAACCAGAGGGGTAAAC
Organism: Epinotia brunnichana; assembly: GCA_963854355.1. Taxonomy (NCBI): domain Eukaryota; kingdom Metazoa; phylum Arthropoda; class Insecta; order Lepidoptera; family Tortricidae; genus Epinotia; species Epinotia brunnichana. Next base: position 17,182,453 of record OY977936.1, on the reverse strand, counting down.
ACGTAACGTTTCGAACGAGCGTTAGGACAATTCAACTGTCATTTTCCCATACAAAAATTGAAATTGAGATCTACCTAGCGCGCGTATGTACAATGCTTTACTTACGTGATCGAGTAGCAGGGCTTTTATTCGGAACGTGATTGCTTAAAACTCTATATAGGTACAATCTACCTACATTTGTTATATGGTTTCAATTATTAATCTTATTACACAATACAACAGATATTAATCATAAACTTTTGTAGGAAAGCTTACTCAAAATTGCGGGTACAATACAACGACGCATCCTACTGAAGCAGCCCAGGTTTTGCAGTGCGTCGAGCATGTTTGCGGAAGCGGGGGTTCCCGACTTCTTCGCCATCATCAGAAGCCGAATTGCAGCTTTCTGGGGTAGGTTGAGGGACTCCGGCAACCGTATTTTGAAAACCTATGTAGCCCTATCTACCGGTACTGGTCTTCCGTCCATCGCGATGGGAACAGAAAATGGCTGACATAGCTTATAATAAGCAGCTAACTAACTTTTTACGCGGGACTAGTCATTATTATGATATGATGCAAGTTTTATTTTAATGTCTGTGCCATATCACGGGACCATGGGGTCCCGGACTTTTGGAAGGCATGCGTGGGGCCGAAGCCAACAGCGCAGATAATCTAAAGCGAGGGATGCACATGGCGGACACCATCTCCGAGCGCACAACATGATACAACCGGTGATGGTCCCCGCAAGGTGCAAAGACTATTGCAGTGCAGCACTGTGACTGTGATGGAAATTAAGGTCATGGGCTGTTGAGTTGAGTGTTGGATGGACTGGATAATGGGTTATGGAAGGAGACTAGCGGACACCTGCCGTGACAATCAGTCTCAAAATTGTATAAAGTTCGGCCCCATAAAACAGCACAACACGTCTGAGCGGTTGTGAGCCTGTGAGGTTGTCGAGAGGTGAGTCTGCGGTGCGCCAGATCCCGGTAATCCGTTCAAGGGCCGCCGGCGTTATGACATTTTACACTTCCAACCTGGAGCATAGGTTCCGCTCTTGCGACTCCACTCTGGCCGGCCGGTTAAGGCAAGCACAGAGGCGAGGGCCAGATCACTCGGGCCCTCCGGAGGTTAGGGGTCCGCGGTGACGCCACTCACCGTCAGCTCGCCACAAGCTGCCCCCGCGGGCTTATTTTAATTATTATTATTGTTATTTTTTTCTGTGTAGGTACTATGGACTATTGTCTGCAATAAACTGATTTTATTTATTTATATTATAATCAACATAGTCATCATAAAACAAAGTCGCTTTCCGCTGTCTGTCTGTCCCTATGTTAGATCTTTAAAACTACGCAACGGATTTTGATGCGGTTTTTAGGGTTCCGGACCAATGAGGTAAAAACCGGCCAAGTGCGAGTCGGACTCGCGCACGAAGGGTCCCGTAACATTATCTATAAAAAAAACTATTTATTCTGTGTTTTTAGTATTTGTTGTTATAGCGGCAACAGAAATACATCATCTGTGAAAATTTCAGCTGGAACTATCACGGTATCAGTGAGATACAGCCTGGTGACAGACAGACGGACGGACGGACGGACGGACGGACGGCGGAGTCTTAGTAATAGGGTCCCGTTTTACTCTTTGAGTACGGAACCCTAAAAACGGAACCCTTATGGTGCGACTCCGTCCGTCTGTCTGTCTGTCTGTTACAAAGTTAAATATCTCAGAAACTACTAATGCTATCAATTTGAAATTTGGAATAGTTGTAAACAAAGCCAATCCACGTGATTGGAAATAGAAAATTTAAAAGATATATTTTTAATTTCTATAAAAAAGGACGGATAAGAGGGGGGGGCAAACATTTAAAGTCTAGTTAGTAGGCTAAGTGGGGTATCATATGAATGGGCTTGATATGCACATTCTAAAACAGTTTTTCATATTTTTTCTATAGTTGAAATTTTTTATTTACAATGGAAAATGTAGAAATAAATACCGCCCCCCCCCCCCCCCCCCCACCCCCTTATCTCCGAAGTTTACCGAGTGAAAAATGTGAAAATAATATATTTTATTAATATCAACGTAAATATTACCGGAAATGTATAACGAGACCTCTATCTAGCGTATTTTTTTTTTCTTCTAAAAACATTTAATATTTAAGTTTGTAATTTAATACTATTATGTTGAATTTTTTTCCTTCTACTTTGTATGGACGTATTCTGAAAGTACCTTATCCCACCAAAAACATAAATGTAAAAAGAAGAGCCAAGTTCAATACAAAAATTATGCTTGGCTGTGGGCTTCGCCGCAAAAAGAATAGAGATCTAAATGAGTGCCAAGTTGTATGCAAAATCCAAATATGTATTTATAGCTTTGAGTATAATAGTTAAAATATAATAAAATAGTTTTATAAACATATACATTTTTTAATTCTGATAGTTATAGTATAAATTAAGCGCAGCGCGCCGCCGGGGCGTCTTCCAAGCTACGCCAAATCTGTTACATGAAACGTCAGGATTTTTAGGGTGATGTCAGGATTTTTATCATGACATTTAATTCTTCCATATGGCACCGCTACCTCTGAGGGTAACTCACGTAACGTTTTGAACGAGCGTTAGGACAATTCGACTGTCATTTTCCCATACAAAAATTGACACTTAGATCTACGTGACGCGTGTACATACAATGCGTTACGTGATCGGCGTGCTGGTTAGGTATACGCTTAATTACTACGAATCGCGGCGCCGAGATATAATTGTGGGTAAAAAGAATAGCGGGGCAGGAACAGAACACCACATATCTATCTGATCATGACACAGAGCCAGGTCTAAGTATTTTTTTTCAGTTGTTATAAGTAGGTACAGTCGCCATCACATACATAGGTACACTATAGGTGTTCAAAAATATCGGCACATGCACCCTAATGCCTTGAAAATATAGGTGTGTTCCGATGTTTGTGACGTGCTTGTTTGCTCCGATGTATGTGATGGCGACTGTACTTACTTAAGTGTTTCTGTTATATTCTACACGTACCTATTCTTTTTTTCTGTTTATTGTTTAGGGACTTTTATTACCATATTTTGTCGCAATAAGTATCTTCATATTTCATAGAGTGTAGAGTCAATCAACCGAAACCATTTCGAGCATTTATCACACTATCGTGTATTAATTCACGCATACATTTGAATTGTTTAAACTGTTTGAATACTTAGTTAACATTTTAGTATAATAACGTTTCGGCAACTAAGGCCTCGAAGATAATTCTCGGTGGCATTAATTTTACCGTGCAACCGGTGATCATGCGTTTGTTGACTCCTCTCAATGGATGACTCAGCTTTCAATTATTTCGCAACATTTGCACGCTTCGGGTAGATATTTTAATATGATCATAACCACTAATTATTATGGCTCGCCAATATTCGTTTTAAAACTTTACAATTTAAAACGAAAACAGCGAACTAAATGTGTTATAGTTTGTCGATCGAAGACGTTAATATAAAAGCACCTACATTCCGAAAATTGTGGAGGTTTCTTCAGTTTCCTACGTTATTGAGGCAAGTAGCGCAAGCGTTCTGTTTTGTGATTAGGTACTTCTAATGAATTAAATCATTAACATTAATTGAAACTGGAATCAAGTAAAACAAGTCAGTCCAATTCAATATATAGTAAGCCAGAGGCCTACATAACAAATGAAAAGCGAATACGTATTCTAGAGCCATATGGATTAATCTACCTAGTCCCCTGATCTCCCCGGATATTCGCTTAATTTATAAACTATATTTTTTGTATAACAAATATAATTATAATGCATAAGCAAGAGAAGCAGAAGCAAGAGCAATAAAACAGAACAAAAAAAATTTTTTTATCCTAACCATTCTCGGGTGTCAAAGGAATTTACTTACTAAATCAAGAAATAAACTAAAAACACTAGGTATACCTACCTACATCAAGCAATGCCGCTCCGAATTCCAAAAGTTAAGAACATAGAAGCTTTATTTATTTATGTTACGACATTAAACTAAACAACCCATAAGTACAACATTTTATTATTAATGAGGTTTACCATGATTTAAATGTGAACTGTATGTGTGACTGGATGTCAGTACCTACCTACCGATCTTACTATCGAAGACTTAAATAACATTAAAGGACAAACAGCCTATTTACCTAGTTATTTAGGCGATATCGTTCCTCACTCCACTCTGTCCTAAATAATACCACCGGCTAGGTCAGGTGAAGGTAGTCCTTGCGGAATTCTGTCCCTTCCCCTGCGCGCCTCGATACGATCTGTGCGTACAATACTATGCGCATTTTTAACACGCGCAATGTAATTGGTTAATGAACCGGTTGTACCTATCGTTTACGAGTATCACAGCAGCTAACTAGGACATCACGTGGCACGCCCTGACTACTGTTTCATTAATTAACTTAAACTTAATTGCATAAGTAGGTTAATGCTTTAAAGCTTTTCCATGTCTGTGAACACATCACACTATTTTGATGAACAGAAACAACAGTTTGATGCAGGATATAGCTATACTAATCATAGCAGTATAAGTACACTCTTGAATGCGTTAGGAACCACTTTTAGATGTTTCATTGACCCAGGCAGAGATGGGCAACATTTATGCGAATACAAATAACGAATAAGAATAAATAGGATTATTCGCCAATGACGAATAAATATTTCGAATAATTATTCGCCAATATTATTTCATGAATAATTTAATCATTCGTAATGCTTTTCGGGAATAATATCTTGAACGAATATTGTAGGAATCCTTTTTAGCCATGTGTGCAGATTATGAGCAAATTTTGGATTATATCTCAAAAACGTAATATTTTTCTACAGACAGAACAGTGATACATAGTTTTAAAATTTGTTAGAAAGAGGTGACCGCTTCATCAAGGGTACCAATTAACGTCAGCGCGCAAGGTGAAACGGATATTAACTGTAATTATTTCACCTGTTTTCTTTTTACACGACTGCCCAACGAAATTTCTATTTCGACTTTACCACTGGTGACAAAAAATCATTTTTTTAAAGGGTCTTCTATTTGTCACAGATATAAATATAAAATGATTAAGTGCATACAATGTACAATTAAAGGTATATAATTAAACAATCTGCGTAATCGCCTATAATAACATAACATTGATGCAATTACACACAGGGGACGTCCATATATTACGTTATTTTCAAACGGGGGGGGGGGGGGGGGGAGGGGGGGGGGGGAGTCTGACCATTGGATGACGGTAGTCATTTTATGAGGCGGGGAGGGTCCATTTAAAGAATTAACAGGATGTCGATAGGGGGTGGGGGGGGGGTCCCACACACATGACATAGTGAAAAGAATCAAGCCTGTTAAATGCCCCATGAAGCGACTCATTTAACTCACAAAAAAAAAGTAATTTATTAGAAAAAGGTATTGTACTTGAAAATAAGTACACTTGTTGTGTTCGTGTTAAATTCGTGTAGGTACGTACGTGTTGTAACGAGCAACTGCATTCTTAAATATTATTCGGGGATTATTCGAGGATTTATTCGTCGATTTATTGGAATGAAATGAGAATAAATCATTCGCCGTTCGAAACTGTAGAATAATAATTTAATCGCGAATAAATTAGTGACAAATAAATGTTTATTCGAATAAAAAATCGTTCGAATAATGCTCATCTCTGGACCCAGGTGATAGAACGTGATCTGATGATACCAGCACGTCACGCATAATATCCGATCCCGGACTTATGTCTACGCGGAGCTAATAAATTATATACTCGGATATTCGTCCTTGCACTCCCTATTAGCCTTATTTATAAAGGTTCATCAAACCTATTTTAGCTTAAATGCAGACAAATGCATTTCACTTTGATAGTTGTGATTGGGACAAAACACATTTTTTAGTTAGCGGTTTGTTATGTTTTATGAATACGTAATACGTAATACGGGTAATTTATGTATTTGTAGAAGATACGGCAATAGAGAGATCTCTCAGCGACCGAAGTCCAATGAGAGTTGTTTGGATGTTATATAAATAAATAAATAATAAATAAATATTATGGGACAATCTATATCAATATTTATGCAACTGATTTAAAAAACTTCGATAGTGCGATGCAGAACTCGTCAGATTTGACAGGAGTGACGCCACATCAGCCCCCCTTTGAGACGGAGGGGTCAGCGATGTATGAATAGAAGAGTGCAGCTTGCCAGTGCTCAGAGCCAGCGTGGCGAGCAAGCGCTCAGAGCCAGGGTGGCGAGCGGAGAGAGAGAGAGAGAGAGAGTCTGGCTTGCTGAGAAGAGTCGGGCGTCAGTCAGGATCTTCAGAGTTGCGCTTATGTCCATTGTCGGGGTCACCAATGTAGAAAATACGGCAATAGAGAGATCTCTCAGGGACCGAAGTCCAATGAGAGTTGTTTGGATGTTATATTTATGCAACTGATTTAAGAAACTTCGATAGTGCGATGCAGAACTCGTCAGATTTGACAGGAGTGACGCCACATATTCTTTAGCACTACATTTCCGTTCACAAAACCAAGAGGAGTAAAATAGCGGGTTATCAGGTGTATGGAAATGCGTCCCTTTTCCCCCAGAACCCGCTTCCGCGTTGACACCATCGTGACGCAGTGAGTCGTTAGTATGCGCCGATAGCAACGGGCTGCCAGCCTGACCTTTGCGTCATCATCTGATAGTTACATACTTACAATTTATTACATCTGAACTGGCATCTAAGCGTGTCCCACTATAGGCTTAGTCGTCGCTGTAGCGTACCTGAAAAACATTTTAACTCTAAATTTATTATTATTTGTTAATGCTGGATTATAAAGGAAATGGCGGGACGATTTGGATGTGCTCTGCTTGCTTTATTGCTTACTCGATTGGCCGAGTCGAGTCCTTTGCCTAGCAAGCCTAGGTATCCTACATACCTAAATATAAGCTATATACCAAAAACGTAATTACTGCTCAACTATAAAATTGTTAGCTGATAGGATAATAAATAGCAATACAATAGGTAGTTAAAAAACGATGCCAATGATTAAATAGGCAGAGACCAGTATCAAATCAGTGATGGCTGATGGCATTGCATTAGCTCACATAAAAAAAATGGCTAGCTATACCCACGGTACGCTACTAAAATGTAGTGTTATTATAATTATATTACAAGATGCATCCAAATACCATCACCATAAATTGTGCAGTCGAGAGAGTAAATACCGTTGTAAGCAGGGACAATGTTGTTAAATATTGGCGTGCTTATTTAACCGGTAGTGACATCGGCGCAAGCGCACGCGGACGCGGCCCCGGCCTATTCTATTCTACTAAATGATACATATGTGAAACTGCAGAAAAACTTAAACGAAATTGTCAAAGACTTGTGATTCAAAAGCGTCATAATACTGTAGACTGTAGAGTATGTGTCTTCACTTATTTATCGTCTAAAAACAGTTGTGATAGGCGTATAAACTGTCTTATTTATCGTATTTACTCAGACCTATAAAAGCATATACCTACATAGGATTCCCTTGGTAAGTGATTAAATATGTTTTATTATAATTGAGGCCGAGGCAAAGAATTAATATGGTTTGAATAATCATCAAGACGTATCGTGTTTCCACTAAAGACAACTATGTACTTATAGTACTTTTGCTATGACGGTTAACAATCGCACCTGGCCCCTTACCTTTTATTCATAATTTTATTGTATTAAATAACCTGACATTATAGTACAGTTTTACGTTCAGAATAGCCCCGCAGGTCGCGAGTCGGGTGCAGGAGTGGCGTGATTGCTCGATCGGCCTTAAAGGTCGCCAACGGAATGCCTTTACTTTTCGTAACGCTGTGAAGGGCTTTCCTGCATGGGCCCTGGTAAGCACGAGGAGGCTAGACTTCGCGACGGCGACGGTAACAGGGCTTTAGGTGCGAACGTGACTTTTAATGAGGACAGAAACTTGTTCACGTAACGCTTGCACACAAGATGCTTTGATGAAATTAAGTTATATTATATGATAGGAATAATATAATGATACCTACCTATAAGTAATAATGTGTATCTTGCAAGCGTTTCTTTGTCAAACCTGAAAGAAATTTGCCTAGAGTCACGTTCATGTTTTTTTTTGGAAATTCAAACTATTATCGCAGTAAGAAGACGGCAGGTACGGTATCAGTAAAAGCTAACATCTGCAGGTTTTTAAAAGCTCATGATCTTATTAAAATTACTTCCTTTTCAAACATCTCACCTTTTTGAAGCCGTGGAAAGAAAACAATCCACAGTATTTTGCACATCTGGACACTGATAAGTAAGTTTGAACCATCTGGTAAGTACATCTGTAATGGGGAAACAACGTTTAACAAGCTTCAACAAGTCAAATAGTCCTTCGTTTTAATCTTGTTTTCACCCATCTGTGTTTTACAATGAGGTGTTTTGAATAGACGTTTTGTACATTTCTAAGTATTGGTAATTAAAATACGAAGTTCCTATGAAAAGGTTCCTGGTGGCTGGATAAGTGGGTTTTGTACCGAGATAAGTCAGAAACCCAGAATGTAACCCCCCCACCTTAGCTGCTAATCCTGCCAAACCCATGCCGCCGCAAGTGCTTGCGTTTTTGAGTTACGAAGAAGGGAAAGTGCTCGTGAGTTTCGAAACGAATTCCATCTTAATCTATTGTTGTTTTTGACGTTACAATATCCGTGGGCCAGCTTAGTACAGAAATTTAGACTTGGTCCATTCACTAGACTGAGCTTGTTTGCAATGTTACCGGCTACTTTATAAAAAAAATACGGCTAAGATACTTTATAACAGCCTCAAAATATGATGTCATAGAGAAAAGAGTGCAAAACGAATCGGAAAATAGAACACAAATAGTATTTTGACTAAAGAACTCTTTACCCGGGAGTCGAACGGAACACATGGAGGCACGACTCGCGATCTGCTGACTCACCCGTCTCTCACGGAGCCTGGGAAGCTGTGAATCATCCCGGAACATGTTTCTACTTGAACGATGACACAAATAACTTCATTTCGTCATCAGTTGAACCAATAGTTTACTGCATAAAGGTCAGGACAGCCTAACAGAGAACATGTCTTTTAGGTTTAAGTACAAGAGATATTCGCAAGTGAACTTATTGCGAATCTAAACAAAAACGTTACTCTATCACTAGAAATCACTCGATAGTTAATTAGATTTATTAAATCCGACAATATCATCATCCTCCTAGCGTTATTCCCGGTTGGGCCCCTAAAGGAGCCAGGGGTCCGCTTTGACACCTAATCCCAAGATTTGGCATAGGCACTAGTTTTACGAAAGCGACTGCCATCTGACCTTCCAACCCACAGGGTAAACTAGACCTTATTGGGATTAGACCGGTTTCCTCACGATGTTTTCCTTCACCGAAAAGCTGCCGGTAAATATTCCGAAAAACTCATTGGTACGAGCCGGGATTCGAACCCACGACCGCCGCTTGACAGCCGCATGCCTGAACCACTATAGGCTACCGTAGCTTATTAAATCCGACAACATTCACTACATATTTTGTAAAATAAAATATCCCCGTCTGCTGATAATTGATCGGAAAAACATTATTTACATTTTTACCGTAATTGGTCAGTAGTAGTAAGTTAAATTAGCAGTTAATAGAGAAATTGAGCGCGTGTCACTTGTCGCTAAGAGCCCGTGCGACCCCCGACCCGTTCGCGACCGCTTTCCAAAGAAGATGGCTACTCAGGCTCACTAGTTAGTGTGGCATTCCAACGCGGTTCCATTCGGCACGGACTAAACGAAGAGCTAGTAACACTTGGATAATCCTATTCCCGCAAGGAAATAACCGATTTACTAAATTATTTAATCGATCTGCAGAATACCTGAAACGTTCCTTAAGTATCCGATGATTTCATAGGCGAGCAGTTGTAGTTGTAGGTAATATTTTTCTCTTTTTAATCTGTGAATTGTAAACTGGGTTAAAAACAATCGAATTTGAATATTGGCTGATGCAAATATTATTAAAAAGTCTATAAGAACATTTGCCAGTATTGGTATGTTCGACTAGTCGTAAACAAAATGGAACCGTTTATTATCCTCCTATCCAGGGAATAAGGCTGTCACCTCCATAAATTCTAACTTCACGTCGGTAAGTGAATAGCTATAATGATTCGTCCCACCCGCGAGCACTGGGTCGCAAGCGCAAGCCTCAGAGGTCGCACACACACAGCATCCAGCACACATAGCACACACGGCTAGTGGTGATCTTAACATTGAGACAGGATGTGCTGTGTTTACGCTGCATGTATTGGTATCGAAGTGTTTAATAACTTTAGAGGCTTGGCTTGAGAGTCTTAGGTCCGTTTCTAAGGAAAAGTTAATAGGAATATCCGTTTCAAGTTTAACTTCTTAGTTTTAAGTTATTATTGCACTTTAAAGAACCCTTTATTACTACACAAAACCAAACCATACAAAATTTACAATCTATACAAGTAGTTACCTTGGTTTGATCAAAACCGGCATCTAAAATATTACTATCATGAGTATATTAGGCGCTAAATGTGAGGTATACGTCTTTTTGGTTTGGGAGACCTACTTCTTTCAATTCCACAACCACTGTATAGGTAGCTGTATACACAATAAGTAAAATGTAATTACTTATATGTCTACTCCTAAAAATGCCTTAAACTAACCACAGTTATATGCGACATATTTGCCAAATAAACAACTTGTAATTATATGTAAATGTTGACCCTAAGGATTAATATTAGATTTCAGTTGTATAAATAATGAAGTGATTGCATGCAAATTTAATGCCTTGTTTGGAGTAGGATCTAACTGGAGCGCCAGCGACCCGGCAAATGCCAAAGGATGACCCCAATACATTACTGTAATATGAATGCATGCTGTGCAGGATGTAAATACGGGATCTAGACTATTTAGCCAGGTATAGAAGAGGCAACCGGGCTTACTACGATCCTGCTGATTGGTTGATTTCGAGCACAGACCACTTAAGGGGGGTGGAATTCACTTCCAGCAAACCTTTTCCCAGCTACGTATAACTTGGATCTTTCACGAGAGTGAATAGGCACTATCTAGGTATGCATGTAACACCCTCAACCTCATCATCACTTACCATCAGGTGAGATAGTGGTCAAATGCGTACCGATAAGTAATAAAATAAAAAAGTGGTTTTTGATTAGGTACTTACCATCAGCCAAAAAAGCGGTCTACCACTTTTGGACCTTATTTTGTATGCAATAAAGTCGAAAAGTGGTAGACCGCTTTCTTGGCTGACTGTATGAATTCCCGCTTGGCCTCGCGAAATACAGACCGAACGGAAGTGTAAAAACATAGGCACGGAAATCAAATTGAAATAGGGGAAAGGCTCGGTAACCACAAAGTAATTAATCTTTACATAAATTCGATACAAAGATTTTTGTGTCTTTTGACTTGACGTTTTCTTTGCCTAATTAATAAATATGAGTAGTGGTTACGATTAATTAGTTTGCCAGGCTGTTGCAATGTCGAAAGAAAGTAGCAGTACCTAATTCCACAACAGACACATCTACTAAACTATCAGAATGAAGCAAGACCTAAATCTACACTTTTAAGTCATCACTCCCATGACATAATAACTAAGAAGACTGAACTCTGCACCGGGAAACGAAACAACGTTATAAACGGTTTTACCTTACTGACGTATTGTTGTAACAGTTTTTAATGTTTAAGTAAACGATTCCAATTAAAAAATCGAACATTACTCAGTTTTCGGCCACTCTGATTGAGCTATGAAATTGAGCAGTTCGATTGTAATAGTCGTCATGCCGACACAAAATATGCGTGGATTCTAACAGATACGAGTATACGCCATTTTATTTAGACTGGCACGGTACACATGAGGCGCACGAGCCATCGCTGCGCTGGCACGCATGCGCGAATAATGCTACTAATTGGACTTTACTAAACGGTCGATTCGATAGGGACAAACCGAGGAGAAATTTGACCAACCACACAGATTGTTACTCTTTTTGAAAAAAAAAGATATTGACAACTCGTTCATGATACGAGTAAAACTTCTCCGAAGATGCGTCTTTGATGCCGCAATGAGGCGTGCGACAAATAGCAAACATTCCTTTTATGCCTAAGATGGATTAATGAGAAGACCAAATTAATGGCTAATCGGCAAATGCTTAACGGCTAATCTTGTTTTAAGCATGAACTATACTCCTTTAGTGGCAATTAATGTTCACCAGTGGGTCGATCACGTAACTTTTCTTACGCGCGTCTGTAAGGTCTAAATGTCAATTTTATATGGAAAAATGACAGTTAGATTGTGATTTTACTGTCAGACGCGCGTACAATGCGTTACGTGATTGACCTACTGTTTTACAACCACCGTGACAGATTTATTTTTATTAAGACCACATGTTTAGCTACACATACTAGCCCTATTCATTTTATATATCTACATCTAGTTCTAAAAAAGCGGCCAAGTGCGAGTCGGACTCGCACATGAAGGGTTCCGTGAAATAAATTGCGGTTTACGATTTATGACGTATTAAAAAAAAACTACTTATTAGATCTCGTTCAAACCAATTTTCGGTGTGTTTTTTTAGTCACATGGTTTAAGTTTACATGGTATAATGTACATCATATATTTTTTTTAGTTTTATCATTCTCTTATTTTAGAAGGTTACAGAACACACATTTTACCACTTTGGAAGTGTCTCTCGCGCAAACTATTCAGTTTAGAAAAAAATGATGTTAAAAACCTCAATATCATTTTTGAAGACCTATCCATAGATACCCCACACGTATGGGTTTGATGAAAAAAAATTTTTTGAGTTTCAGTTCTGAGTAGGTATCCCTAAAACTTAATGTTTTTTTTCGATTTTTTGTGTGAAAATCTTAATGCGGTTCACAGAATACATCTACTTACCAAGTTTCAACAGTATAGCTCTTATAGTTTCGGAAATAAGTGGCTGTGACATACGGACGGACAGACAGACGGACGGACATGACGAATCTATAAGGGTTCCGTTTTTTGCCATTTGGCTACGGAACTTTAAAAACGACGTAGGTACTTGATACGTGAATAAACACGCTAACTAGGTATATAAATATCCTGTGAATTTAGTAAATTTGATAGTAAATTGCTACGATCTCCATAATTATCTGTAAATTAAAAGTGACTGAGTAATAATTCCTGGGTTTTACAATTATTCCCGATGCATGATAAGGTGAAATATCGCTGCATTAACAATAACATACATAGTTAGTTTTGAAATAGAATGGCCACGCAGATGCACGCACGCTTCTAAGTGGACTCTATGCAAAGTGTTTTACATTTTTGAATTTCGTATTACTTAGTACTAGAGTAGAATACATCGATGTATAGATAAATATGCATGGCTGGCCACACACGAACTGAGCAATTAACACGGCAAGCGCGAGTTGTTTGCTTTGCGTTTAGCAAACTAAATGTCAAGTGTTGCCTTACAAATCTACGGCTAAAAAGGCAATTTTCAATTAAATATTATTAACGAGTGTTTCGAGTGTGTTGTGTATGTTAATGGGCAGATGGTATTGGAATAGTGATACACACATTTTGTAAACTACATACTTGTATTTATATCTCAACAAGCAAGTATTAAATATAAGCATGTGTAAAGAATATCCTAAATATCAAAAAAAAACGTATTTGTTGCTCTTGACTATATCTATCATACAGTAGGTAGTAGTAAGTAGCATATTTGCTTTAAGTATACAATTACAATTCCGAGATCTTATGTCATAGAATTATTAGATTAGATTATTTATTTCAAGATAAAAAATTACATTACAAATACACACATTAACTCACACACATAATAGACACACATTTTACTAAGAAGGCAATACGAGTATTTCATGATTTCCTGTAGGTACTAAATATTACGAAGTATTACCATCCCATCTAGTATATTAGCTAGCATATAAATTAAACCACGAATTCGAGGCAATCGAAAATCCGTTCCACTGAACGTACTGCATTGAACATAATACAGATTAGGTACATATATTATTGACGGTGTTAAGCTGATTCGGACACGCTAAAATGTTACTGACGCAAAACTACCACTAGCTGTCTAAGAATGTTACCTTACTAAATAATGAATTTCAGAATCGATCTGTAAAACTATAACTACGTAAAGTTCGCATTCGAAATGTAAGCAGAAACATTGTGAGAGCTTGCTAAAGATATTCCTCCAAAATCACCTGTTGCCAGACTTTATCAGTATCAGCACCTGTTCGCTACAATCACATCTGACCACGTTGCGCAATGCAAATTAAATAACCCTTAAAACGTAAACTATACAATAAAAATTTGAACTTCTGTTTTTTTGAATGCCGTGAGTGTTAGGAAAAAACTTTTCTTAAAAAAGTTTTGGACGATGCGATGTCTTGGTGTAGAGTTACAATTTGGATTCCCTTTGATAATACATATACTAAATAAGTACCTATGAGTAATATTACGATCACATTGAACTAGGACGACATGCATAAATAATCACTAATCTATCATATTGCTAAATTGGAAACATCTTCAAAAAGTTTTTTGTAATTTTAAATTCATGATGCACAGTTTGGGTTTAGGGCAGGGTTGTCTACTGAGAGCGTCATACTCTGTTTCAAACATACTGTCGGGTACTACACGCAGAGACAAACGCCGATCTATGCCTGTTTTCTCGACTTATCCAAGGCGTTTGATCGTGTAGACATTTTGTGGCATAAACTGAGAAAAACAGGCATACCTGGTGAATGCGTTGGTATCTTTAAATACTGGTATTTAAATCAGGTTAATCAGGTGCGATGGGCCGACAGTTTGTCGAGTGAGTATAAGCTGGAGTGTGGGGTAAGGCAAGGGGGGATTACGTCTCCTAAGTTGTTCAACCTCTATGTCAATGAGTTGATCGGCGAACTGAGTGGTATGCGTGCTGGTTGTTATGTGGGTGGTACCTGTGCCAATAACATCAGTTATGCTGATGATATGGTACTTCTCAGTCCGTCGGTTAATGCCCTGGAACGGATGTTGTATGCCTTGTCCCATGGTCTCCAGTATAATGCTCATAACAGCGAGGTCTTGGTGTTTAAGGCAGGTAGGAAAAAGCCATATTATGTACCTCCTATCCTATTAAATGGCTGTGCTCTAAAGGTTGCCGACAAGGTGAAGTATCTTGGTCACATCCTGACAGATACGCTAAATGATGACCAAGATATTGAAAGAGAGCGTAGGGCGTTAGCAGTACGGAGCAACATGCTTACCCGCAGGTTTTTCCGATGTACTACTGAAGTGAAGGTTACTTTATTTAAGGCATATTGCCAATCCTTTTACTCGGGTAGCCTGTGGACCAGGTATACGCAGCGTGCTTATAATGCCCTACGCATACAGTATAACAACGCATTCAGGATGCTGATTGGGTTGCCTAGGTGGTGTAGTGCGTCGGGTATGTTTGCGGATGCTCGAACAGACGGATTCCACGCTATAATCCGCAAAAAGATCGCCTCACTGCTAGGTCGAGTCAGGCATAGCTCCAACGGAATGCGGTTGCTAAGGCCCTATAGTTAAGTTTTGGGTAGGGCAAATAAAAAATGTAGCCCAATTTGAACTTTACGAACCTAGTTAATAAGCCTTTACTAACAAGCTATGGATCTGTACTCTCCGAAATAAAGAATTTTAAATATTATTATTATGTATGTCTTTCCCGCTCACGGGACAATGATGTCCCGGACCTTTGGGAGGCGTGGGTGGGGCTAGGTACCTACAAAGTACCAACTGAGCCAACACGTAGAGGCCCTTTTGACAATTTAATGAAATGCAAGGAGTACACCGAGCGGATGCTGTCCCTGCCCGTGTCATGGGACGCACGCAGAGACAGCACCCGCTGGGGTGTATAGGGACTATTGCTGGTTGATGGAATCTAAAGAAAACGGGTTATTGGGTAAAAATGATGGACTAGTGGCTGGGCTATTGGGTGAAACATCGGACGCCTGCCTAATAAACTGTCTCATTTTTTATCTCTGGCAGACGGTGACTCGCCAACTGCTAGATGGGCCCCTATTAATAGCGACATTAAAAAATGGCCTAAGGGCAACACCAGTCAGAGAGGCTGGGGGGGGTAGAGAGGTGCCACTGGACTTTAAACATATAGCCAACTCGCCACTTAGGTGTCCACATCTACCCTCGAGCAACAGCTCTTGCGACTCCACTCTGGACAGCCAGTTAAGGCAAGCCAGAGGTGGGGTGCCTGTCCAACCAACCACCCGATCGGCTCAGCCTGACTACAGGACACCCCCAGGAGCACTCAGGTACGTAGGGTCGCTACTCCCTAACAGCCCGCCACAAGCTGCCTTACGTTGACTGATTGCACCAGAAATCTGGTGGGCGATGGGGCCGTCACATCCCTACGCCAAAATATTATTATGTATGTCTTTCCCGCTCACGGGACAATGATGTCCCGGACCTTTGGGAGGCATGCGTGGGGCTAGGTACCTACAAAGTACCAACTGAGCCAACACGTAGAGGCCCTTTTGACAATTTAATGAAATGCAAGGAGTACACCGAGCGGATGCTGTCCCTGCCCGTGTCATGGGACGCACACAGAGACAGCACCCACTGGGGTGTATAGGGACTATTGCTGGTTGATGGAATCTAAAGAAAACGGGTTATTGGGTGAAAATGATGGACTAGTGGCTGGGCTATTGGGTGAAACATCGGACGCCTGCCTAATAAACTGTCTCATTTTTTATCTCTGGCAGACGGTGACTCGCCAACTGCTAGATGGGCCCCTATTAATAGCGACATTAAAAAATGGCCTAAGGGCAACACCAGTCAGAGAGGCTGGGGGGGTAGAGAGGTGGCACTGGACTTTAAACATATAGCCAACTCGCCACTTAGGTGTCCACATCTACCCTCGAGCAACAGCTCTTGCGACTCCACTCTGGACAGCCAGTTAAGGCAAGCCAGAGGTGGGGGGCCTGTCCAACCAACCACCCGATCGGCTCAGCCTGACCACAGGACACCCCCAGGAGCACTCAGGTACGTAGGGTCGCTACTCCCTAACAGCCCGCCACAAGCTGCCTTACGTTGACTGATTGCACCAGAAATCTGGTGGGCGATGGGGCCGTCACATCCCTACGCCAAAAATATTATTATTATTATTATTATATTATAAATACTTATATTCAAGTGAGTAAAACCTGCCTATTGCGCATTCACAAACGCTATTGTATTACCAACACCAATATTACCATTTTGATGTTGGTATGTGCAAGCTGCCAGTAGGTACCTATACCATTTTAATATATTACCTATGTGTCCTATGTAAGTACTAGCTTCTGCCTGCGACTCCGTCCGCGGAGAACTCGAACAATTTTTCACCCCCCATTTCACTCCCTTAGGGAATGATTTCCTGGATCCTTCCCTACGTCCTTCCCGGGACTCAAGCTATATCCATACCATTTTTTTTCCTAAATCGGTTCAGCAGTTTAAGCGTGAAGAGGTAACAGACAGACAGACACCCTTTCGCATTTATAATATTAGTATGGAAGATAATTACTTAGAGACGGACTATCGACCCAAGGGAAGTTGTCTGAATAGACGTTATGACAAACCTAGCTAGCCCTTGGCCGTATAAGGGGGCCGCTTTCTTCCTCCGGCCGGTTGCGCATCCTTACCTTTAACCGCTTTCACTCACATCTCTAATCTGTTCGGTTGAAATCATTACAAATACTACTTTATGGACAGAATAAAATAGGTATTTTTTCCTCTTACTTGCGTTATAAATACGTTACCCAGATTAAAAATTGTAATTCAAATCATTTTAAATCATTTAAGTACTTCAAGCTTGCACACTTAATCGTAGTGTGTAATACAATAAAATCTTATCCTATGGTTAGTAACAAATTTTATTTACTTAACTAAGGGGTTGCGCGGTCATGGACTGTCCATCGACACATGAGCACGCAGTCCCAACCCCAACTGACTTTTGACTTCCACCGACGTCGTAGACCAGAAGGTGGCTACGAGTACTAGTATTAATATACTGGGCGTTTTCCGCAAGTCGACATCCATTGTGCCTATTTATTATACCATGCTGAGTCAGGGCCTTTTCGTGGACCCTGCTATTTTTACGTTCTGTGTTTTGTTTTTTACACCCATTGTTTTGTCCACGAATAAATGTTTTCTTTCTTTCTTTCTTTCTATTTTGCGTGAAACGGCGGTGTGGCGCTACTCTAACCACCCCAGCTCGTCTAAAAAGTTGGTGAGTGCCTTGGTGTTACTGACTGCGTCCCGTAGTGTGTTTGGAGAACCTAGGTGCTTCATTCTATCTACTTTTACCTCCTTGCAGTCCAGTAGTATATGTTTAGTCGTTTCTTCTGCCTCCATGCACGCTCTGCACATGGGGCTGTCTGTGATACCTAAGTTATAGAGGTGTCTGTTCAAGGTGTTGTGTCCTGTTATTATACCCACTATCTTGCGCAGTTGGTTTCTATGTGTCCTTAGTAGTGTGGTTGTGAGTTTGTACTATATTGCGGCTGTTGTTTCCCACATCCAGTGCAAGAATAAGACTAACGAAGTGAAAATTATCATAATGACCGGTTGTCATGACAACTGCGGTTTAATTAGTGTTAATACTATGCTAGTGCGGGTACACTGTAATGGTGTAAAGATAAAGCACAAATACCATTACGATGACACAAGAAGTGTGCATGTGTAAGATAAGCTAATAAATAGCGTCACTATACTTCAAAAAAATATATGATTGTGAAATAGCATCGGTGCCTATTCCCTGAATACAAACAACATGTTTACACGATTAAGTACTGAATGCATGGGTTTATAAAATAAAGACATTCAAACATGATACTTTCCTCATATTTAATATTCAAATATTCTTATTACAAACTATATACCTACTCTTAATTTTTGTTACGACGTTGATATCGGCGTCGGGCGTGAGGGCGTGACTATTCCCTGATTAGGAATAAAATAAGCAATAGAAATTGAACGGAACAAAATCACATCAACTTGAATTTGTTTGAAAACGACATAATACCTTCTTCAAAAAAGCAATAGTAGGTACACGTTCAATTTATAAAGCGGTCTCTTTTACACCTTCGATCGATATTTCAAGTCAATCATTACCTAATTAAGTTAAGTAGGTAAGCAAGTAAAAGTTTAAAAGCTTATTTCATAACGTTTCATCCATTAGCAAACTGTCAAAACTTATCAACTGATTAAGCTACGCAACTTGCCAAATAGAAAAAATAGAAAATTATATACACATCTTCACCAAATAAATCACTCAGATAGTAAATGAGCTTTAAAATTCGCGTCGACAATATTGCCTCATCGGAAGAGATATGTTAAAAATGGTTCATTTCATTGCATAAGAGTGAGCTATGATATCGTCTCCATCAATCCTGCAAAAAGTCGTATCGTGGTGTCGTGGGTTAACCAAAATTAAGCCTTAATTCCATGTAAGATATTCGCTTCTGCGACCCAGTAACGAAGGCAGATAATATATTTCTACGGTTATCACAAATTTCTCATCTACAGCAAACAAAGTTATAAATTCCATCAGCCAAATTTTGGCACGAAATCTTTACATGCACATTAAAAAAGAAGCAGTTGCCTTTGGCGGCTTGCTCAGCGGCAAAACAAAGTTGGTGGGGCAATTAATTTCTGAGGCATTAAGAAGTAATCATCATTAATTTCTCGGGTTTCTATGACACCCACATCCAACCACGATTTCGCTGCACCAGTCCGATATGTCACAATATAAAAAAATATTATCTTTGGTAGTGCGGGAAAGTACAGTCGCTTCACTAAAACATATTTATATTGATTATTTTTAGGGTTCCGTACTCAAAGAGTAAAACGGGACCCTATTACTAAGACTTCGCTGTCTGTCCGTCCGTCCGTCTGTCTGTCACCAGGCTGTATCTCAAGAACTCAAGAATCGTGAGTTGGAATTTAAACACAGATTATGTATTTCTGTTGCCGCTATAACAACAAATACTAAAAAAAAAACAAAATAAAATAAATATTTTTATATATAATATAATAGTACGGAACCCTTCGTGCGCGAGTCCGACTCGCACTTGGCCGCTTTTTTTTCTTCATATCTAGACACGCGGCAGCGTGTCCATCAGCCAAGTTCAAAGCCAAAATGTACCTACAACATAAATTGACCCCATGAGTTTATTTTCCAAACACAGCACAATGATATTGTATATCGAGACCAGTGGGAAATATGGAGGAGACCATTGCCCAGCAGTGTTGCCAGCAGAATTGGTATAGTTTCAAAATATTTCCAGCATTCTGTTTCTAGACGTTTCACGACACCAAAGGACGCCCAGGACGTAGGTTTCGTAATATGGTTGCTGGGAAAGCGAGGCGGTGTCTCGTCCGACTGTACGCAGCATCCGTCGGCTCGAACAAAGCGCTAATTAGCAGCGCGGACGTTAATCACTCAGGGCGGACGGCGGACGGACCGCGGACACGCATAAACCAGGCCCATAGATCGCTAAATTTGCCACGGAAAAGAGAAACTGCTGCGAGCATAACATGCTCCTTTTCTACTAGACCGTTAAGGTGTACATTAAAGTCGTGCTAATTGCAATTAATGCATAAAAAAATCCATATTAATAAGTCAGTACCTATCTTCATTGGATGCATTCAAGTCGACCTCATTAATATGGAATTCTTAATCTACATGAAACACGAAATAACAGAAAAACCATTTCTATTTATTTTATTGTTCCTTTTTATCGGAAGGTAGGTACTTACTTACGTATATGTTTAATGTATTATTTTATAAATACGTAGCGGTTTTGCGGCAATTTATTTTTGGTTGGTTTAATTTCACACATTTTAAAGAGATATTAGTCACAGTATACACTTTACCAGGTTAACGTTGAAAATACATGCTATGCTAATATTTAAAGCCTACGAATTCGATTCTAGTGAAATAGGTACTAAAGCGCTTAAAGAAGCTAAAATTGTTACGCAATCATTGCACGCAAGGTAGTTAACAAATTAGATAATTTATATGGATTTAGATGATAACTATAAAGTAATTAACAGCTTAGTTATGTCATACAGGGGTAAATGTGGCCGTATCTTTATATTTATTGCTGACAATATATTCTACAGTAGTAGATAGATCATACGTACTACATAGGTACTATCTATACATTATCTCCCGATATAGTGCTTACATGTAGGCCTATATGTAAGTGAAAACTGCATAACATAAATCAGTTCTGTGGGGTTACAAGTTTATCGCGAACAAACAATCAGCTGCATAATACCTACATATTTAGTTATTATATACATTTTTCTCAAACATGCAATGGAATATTGACGTTGTGTTCTTTATATGTTAGATGCGCGCGCGAGACAAGAGATTCGTAATGAAATTTCATACAAAATTGGAGGCCTTGGCCTGCAAAGCAACCTTGTTTTGTTTCAGTATCAATGCGTGACCCAACAGCGAGGCGTCCAGCCATTAAATAAACTTGGAGCTTATTTTTATTTCATAGCATGTTTGAGAGAAACACTATACATAACTCAGCGTGAAAATGGACTGCCAGCCTCGTATCCCCATCCGGCCTCGCTACGCTCGTCCTTCTAATATCTACTTGGCCGGCACTCCCTATTTTCCCGGCCTCTCAGTAATGTACTATTATGTAACACAAACCAAACGATCCTTCATTCTGTCAGGAATCTTTACTACTGGAGCCCATTTCTCAAAAAGTATTAGCCTAATAAAATAACACTAGTATTTTGTCTAATTTTTTGGTTTTATTTACGAGACAAAACACTAATATTACGAGTATTAGACTAATAAATACTTACGCTTTGAGAAATGGGCCCCGGCAGTAGAGTTTAAATATAAGACTTCAACGCGTTGGGTTGGGTCCAACATTATTCGTAGGCTACATCTCGAATCATACCACTTTACGGGAACAGTTTTTGGCATTAAATTAAATATTAGTTATTATTTTAATTTTCTATATAAGTAGGTAAACAAAATATTTAAATTAAACTTTACGGGAAACTCAACCATGGGTCGTTCATTTAAAGATTTACCTTGCGACGTAAGTATTCGCCCATTGCATTGCTTTGCTATTAGGCAGTTCCCATTTATTATTACTGATTTCTATTGTTGCTTAAGTCTGAAGAATTGTGGACCGTTGCTGCGTATTTCTTGACATGGTTAACAGTGGAACTATATCTTTACTCCAAGTCAGTAAGACAACGGTCGTCTCGGTTGCCCAATAAAGTGGTCAGTCACACCGATCGGCCTAATTATCGTTTATATTAATAGGCGAGCGTGCGCTTATGTCTGTCTGACTGGCACGCGAGCAAACACGCGTGAAGGGTTAGGGGTCACATTAGGTGTTTTAGGATATTTCCCCGATGATCGCAATGATTCTGCGGCAGTGATGATCTTGGACCTGGGTGAGAAAATATTCTTCCCTCAGAAACACCCTAGTATGAGATTTTTGTAATAAAAATAGTTTTAACATTCGTCCAAATGTCGACCTTAACCTTAGTAACAGTAATAATCATAAATACCCGGATTGCCTCCATATATTTCTAAATAATCACTATCACACACATCCTTAATAAATCTTTGAAAACTTCATATTTTCCTCATTTCTTTTGTTCAAAGTGGATGTTGAAAAACTCCCTAATGTGTTCAGTCCACATGTAACTGCTGCATTGAACCGTGTTGATCGCTAACGACGCGATTCGATACGAACTATAAAAACTATTCCACTCCGTCCCGTAATCCTGCCATTAGAACATACCGGCCTCTCCGCGCTGTTGTTTTCACACTTCATTTATAGAGGAATGTATTTATTATAATATCGTTTTTATTGAGTTATTGCCGACAATATTGAAATACTTTAAAGCCGCCGCCAGACGAACGAAATCGGCGGACCGCGTGCAGTCCGCTGCATGATTTCGGCCCGTCTGGAAAAGTGGTGGAAGCATGGTGTCTGTCCGACCAAACCGAGGTCACTCCGTACTAGATTTTCTTTGACCTTTCTCGGCCGTCCACGGTGCTCGGTCATGTGGCGTCGCCTAAAGGCAGCTAAACATCAAAGGCCACAACAGACGCTCCTACGAACAAAGGGCTCGATGTCCCACAGAAGTTCAATCCTTTTTTTCCTTAAATGTATTTTGTTCTGTGATCTTGCCGACCTATAAATTGGTAATTATTGCAGAGGCCGGGAAATTGCAATTCGTGGATAAGTTGATTTTGTACAATAGAGACGAATCCGCGAATTGCCATTCCCGCCGAGGCAGATATAGTGCTTTTCTCGAAAAATGCGAGGAAATCAAATAATATTTTTAATAATCTTAAAACAGCGAGTATGTCAATAACCTATCAAGTTCCCACCCAACTTATTTTTTTAAAGTATATACACTGCATGACTCGTAGTACCAGTTTCAATTTACCTAGTGTACTTAAAATTATTAAAAACATTAGAATCGATCACAATTTTAAATGTTTACTTATTAAAGATTAAATGGGATTGATCTCTAAACGCATTTTAGTTCGTTATAAATTTTATATCGATAAAAATTATTTCTTCGTTTCGTCACTTCGATCACTTACTTTAAGTAAGAGTATTGTCTATGACAATTAAAAAAAAAGAAAACTGGAAAAATTTTTTGCGCTTTTCAGTGGGTTGGTGTTTTTAAAGGCGGTTCCATTTTAATTAAAAAGTTTTTTTTTATAATTCAGTAAGTTACTGACAAAAATATAAACTACGTTTCATTCCGTTTTTACAAGAAGCTATTTTTAGTGAGGCCTTGTAAAAATCTCTCTTCCGCTGAACGTGCAAATAGGCTATTAAAAATAAATAATATGTTATAATAAAATACTAATTAATATGTGAATATTAAGTTTATACATAATGGATCCGAATATAAGTATTTATTTTGTTGCTATCGGTTTTTAATGTGTGGTTGTACCTAGTTAAGTGAAGAAAGATATTTAAAATATCTACTATCAGCGCTCAGACCCTGACAGACAGCCACACGAAAACTACAGGTTTTCCGATTCAGACTGTAACGAATATTATTTAACTATGACGGAGGTTCTAGTTAGTTAACAACGTTTCGCAGTATTTCTTAATTATATTCTAAAGTTCTAAAGCTAGAACTCGGGCCGAAGTTTGGCTAATTTCCTTCCATTAAATTTCATTATTTAGCCATTCCAACAAATTTGCTTCCTGAAATATCACTGCTGCGTAATATAATGCAGCTTGCTTGACTAGAAATACAAATTAACGCAGATTAACGTAGCTGTAGCAGTGTCACAAAGCCCTATTGAGCAATTCAAAAATTCAAAATTCAAACATTTATTACGTACCTAAGTAGGCCTCAAGGGCTCTTTCACATGTCAGAGCTTACAGCAATTCGTTACGGTACGTATTATCCAAACATTACTTTATAACTAATGATATTCTAGTAGTCACCATAAATAGTAGCTAGTTTATAAAAAACCAAAGATCAAGAGCACAAATTAAATACAATAAACATATCATCAAGTTAACACAAATTGTGTTGCCAGTATAGGTGTGTACCTTCTAAGTCGCATAATGTAAATACCCCATAAATGTTCACGCCACAATCCCCAATATTGCAACACCAGAGCAATTTTAAGAATATATGATTACCATTAATTAAAAAGATACTACTGCGTATGCCGACGGGGTCACGTTACGTTTTTAAATCATCTGAAAAATCTGACATCACAACAAATTGGATTCCGAAGCGTTTATCGATGAAAAATCTGTAATAACAACATCTAAATAATAAATTAACAAATCACTGTTTATATAATAAGCCCAACATTAACTACGACAAACGGAAATTAGACCCTATCGTTATGTCACTGTAAGCAGATTTCTGTTTGCATCGCTTAGTTGCATTGATGCAGGTTGTTAGTGATGTTACTAAACACATCGGCGCTTCAATCTATAATTCGATATGATACGAGTCCGAGGTAGAATTAGGAACATTTAGATCTGAAATCATTGAAATATAAGCTAATTAGCGTTACATTCTCGTTTAAAAAATATTGAGTAAATAATAATTAACGTAGCCGTACTTTCAGCCATAATTTGACCATTTAAGGATGACTCACGCTAGAACGGGCCGTGTCCGGCCCGAGCCGTTTTCTAAGAAAAACGACGGCGTTTTTGCGCGGTCGAGCTATACGCAAGCCCGGCCGAGTCACGGCCGAGGCTCGGAAGCGGCTCGGTGCCGGCAAGGCCCGGCCGTGGCCCAGCCGGGCCTGGGTATGGCTCGGCCGCGCAAAAACACCGTCGTTTTTTCTTAGAAAACGGCCCGGACCGGACACGCCCCGTTCTAGCGTGAGTCATCCTTACGCTCATAATATTATCAAAACATTTTTTATCGAATTCAGAAACCTGTTGTGAAATCATATTGCTTATTTGCTAGCTAATGAAAAAAATAAGTAAGCAATACGCACCGGCAACGCAGGTTTATTGGTCGTAAGCACACGTAAGAATATTACAGGAAATAAAGTAGTATCTAATAGTAAATTTTATCGCAGACACTTATCTGCATAAGCTCGCCCTGGGGTCAAGCTTTCTAGGACCCGTCACCGGGCCCCTAATTAACGTCTTTAGCTCAGGAAAGCTAAGGAGCTTGAATTATTGCAGACGACAATTTAAGTATAAAAACTTAGTTATTTGTTATACAAGGGTGCAAAGTTGTATTTTAACCGCGAGTGTGGAATTGAAACACGAGCTAGCGAATGGATTCTAGGGTTGAACCACGAACTAGCGAATGGACTCTATGGTTGAACCACGAGCGAAGCGAGTGGTTCAAAAATAGAATCCTGAGCGAAGCGAGTGGTTCAAAAATAGAATCCTGAGCGTAGCGAGTGTTGCAACACACGAGACGTCAAAATAACTTGCACCCGTGTGTAACACAAATCTTTTCACCTCACTAAAGCGAGGAAAAAAAACAAAAAAAAACAAAAAAGTAAAGTAAGGAATTTATTTTAAAAAATATTTAAAAGGGGAAAAAAAACATTAAAAATGAGAAAAAAAAATAAAAAACATGAAAAAAAAACAAAATATTACAAAATTAAAAAAAAACATTTAATAAAGAGGAAAAGAGAAAAAACATTGAGAAACAAAAAAAATTACATTAAAATAAAGAAAAAACTTTTAAAAAAGGCAAAAATAATTTCAAGAAACATTAAAAAAGACTGATAAAAGAAAAACGAAGCAATAAAATACAGACAAAAACATATAAAAAAGAAAAAAGTTACAAAAAACATAACATTAAGAAAAAAAACGTAAAAAAAGACAAAAAAGATCAAAACAAAAAAAACATGTATAAAGAGTAGAAAAAAATTTAAATAATGGAAAAAGAAAAAAACCTTGAAAAACACATATAAATCAATAAAAAATAAAAAAAACATTAAAATATGGCAAAAACATCAAAAAAATATAAGAGAATTTCAAAAACCTTGAAATAATAAAAAATAAACATTAAAAAAAAGGAAAAAAACGTATAAAAAAGAGAAAAATGACCAAAAAAACATAAAAAAATAAAAAAAAACATTCAAAAAGAAACACAACATTAATAAAAAGGAGAAAAAAGCAAAAATCATTGAAAAAAGAAAAACAAAGCAATAAATTAGAGACAAAAACATAATAAAAGAAAAAAAGTTACAAAAAACATTAAAATAAGAGAAAAAACGTGAAAAATAGATAAAAAAAGACAAAAAACTAAAAAAAACATTTAAAAAGAAAAAAAGTGGAAAAACCACAAGAATAAATCAAAAAGAAAAAAACATATATATATATTTTTTTTTAAAGTGGAAAAAATAAAAATAAACCTTAAATAAACACATTGAAATCAAAAAAATATAAAAAACACATTAAAATGTAGACGAAAACATCAAAAAAATAAATAGAATTTCAAAAAACATTATAAAAAGAAGAAAAGAATTAAAAAAAAGAAAAAAACGTATAAAAAGACCAAAAAAACATTAAAAAGAGAAAAAAAGAATTAAAAACATTTAAAAAAAGAATAAAACATTCAAAAAAATGTACCTAAATAAAATAAATCTGATGGGCGAAAAATTGTCCTGTCTGGACTGGCCTTTACATGTTATTATGTTTAAGAAAGTAACTAATAACACGTTCGGATTTCAAATATTCTTTGCACTCTTGTGGATAAAATGCAGTTTTGCTATCTGTTTTTAAAGAATAAAAATGGGCTTTCCGAGCTAGTGAGGTGAAAATTTCTATAACTATATTGTAATCGATGTCCTAGTTGTTCACAGATTATTAAAAATACACCAAACCGTCAAAGAAATGGCACTAGAGAAGTAAAATTATGACGTCGTAGCTGATCATCTTCCAGAAGGCTGTGGCCCGTTGCTGTAGATACAAACATCAAACTCTGTTACAGTTTGATGTTTTGAATAGTGGCTCTTCCACATCATATCTTTTGCTGAGTATTCACAGGAATGAGGGATAAAAATTGCAAATCATAAATCGCTGTAGTAAGATATTATATACATGAACCTCGATGTAACATCTTACATATCTTGATATTAGGTCCCGAATTTAATTTTCGATTCTTTAATGCAGTTCAACAATGAGTCAGAGTTCTCCCTTTCAAAATTTGCTCGCCCATAAAGTAAATTAACAACGCAATCCGACCAAATAAAAAATATATTCTAATGCATCCTATCGAAACCAAACCAGATGTCGTTTTATACAGCAGGTTCATAATACAGCTCCGTGATCAAGCTTTGAAGTTGTTAAGTAATACCTATTACCATATTAAAATAGGGCTCCGACTCCAAATAGTAATTTATAGAGCTTGTTTGTAACTAAGAGTTGTTTAGGTGCTTTATAAATTTTCATTTTAATTTCAGTTCAATAGAGCATTATGGCATCATGATATCAATCGGAATTTAATGTCTTTCGTAATAAATTGTTTTGATAACTTTGTGGAAATATAACGCAATGCATAGGTATTCATAAACACACATGGTTTATTACTCCGTGTTGAAAAAACTAGACCATATTTCATATTTTTCTCATATGTGTGTAGGTACTTATAGGTATTTTTCGGTACTGATTAAGTAATAACACTAATAACGATCGAATATGTTTTTAATAAAAGATGTCATCAGTAGTACTATTTTTGTAACTAGCATCAATCTATTCCTCATTGCTATCCACATATAATAATATTTACGAAAGTTGTGAAGATTGTATTGGTCGTCAACTTTGATTACTGCTTTGAGAACACAACTTGTTTTAATATTAAATGGTGATGGTATGACCGTTTACAAACAAGAGAAGGCATTACTTACATGCTTATTCAGAGGTAACAGACAATGCAGGCACAACAGATATTCTGTATACAATTTACGAGAATGTATCGCAAATTACGCATTAACGAAACATGTAATCTTTCAAAATCCAATACTAAATTAATGTGGACTACCTGAATACAATGTTGGAACAATGATTTAAATTCAAATTCAAACATTTAGCGTTTTAATTACTCTTTACTTATTCTGTTTTCAACTTTTCATTGCATATGTAGTATGTACCTAAGTAACATTGTTAGGCCCACATATAAAACAGTAGGTAACTCTGTTGAAACCTGGAGATTTCGAAGCGTTTCAGTATCGCTTACGCGTATTGGCTCGGCTCAAGAATGCGATTACACAAGCCGTTCACTTACTCTGACTACATACTTGTTCCCTAGATTCTTTATTACCGTGAAGTATGGTTCAAATTCGTTTGGTAATGTAGGTAATGAGGATTGCTCTGGCTACAGCCTCGCGTCTATATGATCCTTATTCCTTTGTGATAGGATTGTAATTAGCGCGTTTAAAATGATATGTAAACCTGCCGTTGCGGAACGATTAATATTGCAACGCAAGGTTGGTCGTCTGCCAGTAATTAGTTATATCGCTCTATTTGGACTTAATTAACTATTTAATAACGATTGTTAGGTTAGATGATGATGGATCGATAGGTGCCAGAGTACCTTAAGCATTAGCATGATGTGAACGTAAGTAGGTATACGAGGATAAGATCGGTGAGAATATGATCATTGAATTAACATCGTGATGCTAGGGATTGTTAGCGTAGACTATTTTATTCTGATTTCAAAGCGACCTTCGTCTATATTTTTTTTTATATCATAATATATACCTATACAATTACAATACAAACTAAAGCTAGCTTAATCTATATGAATTTATATATTATCTAGATCTTTCTTTAATAGCGTTAATCCCGGTTGTATCCTCAGATATTTGCTTCAGAGTTCGGAGTCCGCAATATACATTTTACCGACATTTGTTTGTACATAGATTAAAAATATATCATTAATAATATTTGTTATTAAATCGTGAAATATTTACCGGGTTAGAACGCGTGAACGGTTGGATGTTAATAATTTATAATAATTGATAGAATTTCGAAAATAATTACAGTACGCATTAGGCAATATAAATATCGTAAGGCTGCTATAATTACTATTGATTGAAAACTTCCACATGTTGATAATAAGGTGAAATTCTTGAGTAATTATATATATTCTTTCATTCTATTTTATTTCAACATTTACGACGTATGTGAAGGAGGTGTGCAAAGGATATTCATGTCCAGCACGTTTATCTGTAGTCAAGCCCGAGTCGGTTCACGAGAACCAAGGCCGCTCCGCCACCGCTGTCAGTGCGTTTCGGCCTTTTTATTCTCATTTTCGATGAACTGGCGTTTAGAACGGTTACACACGGCGACCTTTTGCAGCGCTATACACGCCATACAAACGCGATACAGGTGATTTTGACAAGTGATCTATAGATGGCTAATGTCGCGCGACTGGCGACAGTAGCGCGTGCGTGTAGCACGCTTTTGTATCGCTTTAAAAAGTAGCCGTGTGTAATATTAGTTTATGTGAATGTACATAATGAAGGGCATTAAACACGAGTGTGGGTTTATGAAACGAGTGTTAGCGAGTTTCATAATAGGATCACACGAGTGTTTTAATGCCTAATTATGTACATTCACATAAACTAATATTACACACGGCTACTTTTTAAAGCGATACGATACATACATACACTACTTTATCTACCCACATATTATAAATCCTCAATTATGTGTTCGGGAACCATTCTAATAAGCGCCATTGCACCGCCATGGCCGACTAGATATCCATAATAACATCGATATCGACGTTATTATGATTTTTCATACATTCTAATAACACTGGCACAGATAAAACGCTGATGTTACGTTACTGGTTGCAATAATGGTGGTCATTATATATGGTTTTCGAACATTAATATAGAGGATTTATGATGGGTGTAGATAAAAATTCTAAAATAATTATTGACACCCTAATAGACGCTCTATATAGGAACTGTAGTGATTCGGGCGCTTATATGAATAAGCTCACTTGGCTGTAGACTTGTACCGGAATCCTTACGACTACATTCGATATCGAGACTTTGTAGTTCGAGTTAATTTCAACCTAGCCTGATTACCAGACATCATACATTTTGTAGCACTGCCGTTGCAGCGTAGTGGTGTTAACGGGTTCGTTATAAACAATTTCAATCGTATACTTGACATTATTTGTGTTGGCCGAATTGCATCAAAGTAGTCCATTCAAAAAGCAACTCTATACCGTCCAAGGAAGATTCCAATTCGAATAACAGTTTCATAAAAAATAGGTCACCTTAAATAATCTCTACCATAATGTCCTTAATGCCGCGTATTACATAATTAATTCGCGTCAATAACTTATTTTTCATCACACTTGCTCATAAATGGTGTTATTCCTTGCCTGTATACAGAAAGACAATGGCCTAAATTGTTCCCGCGGGAAATAATGGCCCATGGGAAGTAATGAGCTTGTGTGTGATCTGATTGGTTAAAAGCAAATCAAACAAATTGGTTGGCAAATCTAGTTGGCCGCGCGTCAGAAGAATTCTTCTCTGTGATTGGTTGAAAGAAATCTAGCAGGTCGTGGGGCGCCACGCCCCGCCCCCTCGCCCTCCACTGGCAAATCTGTATGTGTTGTGAAGTTGTAATTTCGTTAAATTTTGATTGGTGCGGTTGTATGAAACTTAGATTTTTATGTCTTTTGTAGTTATTTATTTCCTCGCAAATGTGATGAAAAACATTGTGTATAACACGGGCGTAAGAATATTGCAAACTCGAGTCATCAAACGCCCTCCGCCTTACGGCGTCGGGCTCCTGATAGACTCTCGTTTGCAATATTCCTCATACGCCCCTTGTTAAACAATGTACTATAACTGACATTCATTAACAATTTCTATTGATATTTTTTATTAATCTACAATAACGCCCTAAGATATTGATCTGCTGTGCAGAGGAGCTGTGCTAAACAAAACTAGACAACAACACTGGGGGTGTTGTTGTCTAGTTTTGTTTCGGACATTTTTGATTCTGTACACACTACTTAAACTGAAAATACTTCTGACCATGTATGCTTTTGTAATTGCACGGCATTAAAAAAAAACCCAGACTAAACAGTTTTACGTACATTAGGTACTTATAGTCTTATACACTTTTCACTCGATAATTTTTTAGGGTTCCGTACTCAAAGAGTAAAACGGGACCCTATTACTGAGACTTCGCTGTCCGTCCGTCTGTCTGTCACCAGGCTGTATCTCAAGAACCGTGATAGCTAATAGAGAGTTGAAATTTTCACAGATTATGTATTTCTGTTGCCGCTATAACAACAAATACTAAAAACAAAATATTTTTTTTAAGGGGGCTCCCACACAAAAAACGTTTTTTTTTGCCGATTTTATAGATAATGGTACGGAACCCTTCGTGCGCGAGTCCAACTCGCACTTGGCCGGTTTTTTATTTCTGCTTAGTTTACATGCTGCCCTTTCGATTATTGCATGCTTCGAAACAGATTCTAACTTCGCCTAATTAACTGAAAACAGAATAAATAGGTACCTACTTCAGAAAAATCATTGCAGTACCATGTTAATATTACTATACACCATTAGTATCATTAGATACAAGCATCGCAAAATTCAGCATAATGATTCACTTAGGTACATTTCGAAATCACTTTGCACACCTAAATCCTCGCACATTCCTTAAAATAATTGATGCGTAAATCAATTGGCTATAGCAACCCATTCCGAACTTTATTTCCATTCGTATAAAGAATAATATTCAATTGATTGTATATATATAAAATGTATATTTAGTACAAGATTACTTTCAGGCCATCTTATTGTGGGTAACCTTGTACTTCAAAATGGACTTTCCCTCATTTGTCCAATGAAGAAATGCCCATTGCACGTAGAACTGATGGCCGTTGGGGCGAAAGCGGCGAGTGGCGACCACGTACCGGAAGGCGCGGCGTTGGTAGGTCTCCCACAAGGTGGACTGATGACCTGGTAAAGGTTGCGGGAGTCCGCTGGATGCGGGTGGCGCAGGACCGGTCACTTTGGAACTCTTTGGGGGAGGCATATGTCTATGTGATGATGATGATGAAGCAATTGCCATGAATACGTTTTTGCAACATTTTACTACCGATATTTAACCACTGTTGGTAATTAATTGTCAAAGAAATTGTTCGTGTCAGTTTGCGTTATCTTATTTATCTGATCTGCGGCACTTGCCTGTCTGCAGCGATGTTCAATAGCTATTTGCTAATGAAATGGAAATCCGCCGATCACTTGATTGATAGCATCACTAGTATCGATTAAAAATATTATTAATTATTTCAAAATTAACTTTCCTTGTTATATTATGCTGTTTATAATTTATACCAAACAAAGTGGAAGTTTATTTTTGCATTAAATTTAAATATTCGTAAATGTAAGAATAAACATGTGTGTTACTGAAATACGAGTTAGTCATCTCATGGAGTTATATTTTTGCTCTGAATGAGATGTAAAAATTCTGTACCCGATAACTAAAAGAGAATCTTGACATGAATAATGTATTTCAAAAGCGCCGTCGGAATTAAATGAATTTCATTCGTTAAGCCCCGTTCCATTTTCACACATCTGGCACGAGATTTGAAGTAAATTGCGTAATTAAATAATTTTATATTCAAGTGAGACGTACCGTACCTAACCAAAGACTTGTTGGCCGGGTAGGCGCGCGCTTCAATTAAGTTATTGTGTGACGTGACGTGATAGGTTTTTTGGGTTGTAAAGCGAGTTCGAGGACAAAGACAAAATGACCACTTTTTAGGGTTCCGTAGCCAAATGGCAAAAAACGGAACCCTTATAGATTCGTCATGTCCGTCTGTCTGTCCGTCCGTATGTCACAGCCACTTTTTTCCGAAACTATAAGAGCTATACTATTGAAACTTGGTAAGTAGATGTATTCTGTAAACCGCATTAAGATTTTCACACGAAAATATAAAAAAAACAATAAATTTTGGGGTTCCCCATACTAAGAACTGAAACTCAATTTTTTTTTCATCATACCCATACGTGTGGGGTTATCTAGGATAGGTCTTCAAAAATGATATTGAGGTTCCTAACATATTTTTTTTCTAAACTGAATAGTTTGCGCGAGAGAAACTTCCAAAGTGGTGAAATGTGTGTCCCCCCCCCCCCTGTAACTTCTAAAATAAGAGAATGATAAATCTAAAAAAAATATATGATGTACATTACCATGCAATCTACCAACGAAAATTGGTTTGAACGAGATCTAGTAAGTAGTTTTTTTTTAATACGTCATAAATCGTAAAAAGCAATTTATTTAACGGAACCCTTCATGTGCGAGTCCGACTCGCACTTGGCCGCTTTTTTTTATTATTATAGGACAACAATGAGCCGCCAAAGATGGACTTATAATATTTGCATACACAGTGTGTTTTCCATGCGAACATATATTTTAAGGGCTAAAAGTATAACCCGTAATTTAACACACAATGTATCGTTAACAATTCATATAACTGTCACTTGAATGTCTCTCAATGAAATGGTTTGTGTGTTGAAAACTTTCAAAATTAATAACGCTCTATTATCAGTAAAAGTTAAAATTTTGGATAAATCTGCTTACAACACTGAAAACTATTGTTAGTTTGAATTTAAGTTCGTAATGCTTTGCCATCTTTGTTTTTCGATGCGAATTTAAAAAAAATGTGGACTTACTCTACTCGTAGGTCTACAATGTTAAAATGTCTTTAACAAAAATGAAAGTTACATTTCGCTGATAGGTACCGAGTTACCGGCAACCGACATAGAATACGGCGCACGAGTAGGTACCTGAATACATGTAAAATTCTGGTATGACTACGGGTAGGTACAGTCAGGGGTATTAATATACGTAAATAATGACATAAATATCTATACACGTCTTTATGACACTAACAATAAAGTCCTGTACCCTTAGCGTGGGATTGAATTGAGTCGCGTCTACTACAGGCTCTAGCTAGCGCCTATCGTTAAGATTTAGTATGAAAAGTCTATACACCGCCCTTGGCGGTCACTCATAGAACTAAAAATCCAAACCGTAACGTGAGTCACTTAAACATTACTTCACCCGCGATCGACTCCACGACCGTTCGTATAGTTTATTCGATTTTCCAATAGTCAACCAAGGTTGATACAAGTATCACAAGCATTTATCGTTTTAATTTAAATGCTAGCGATTGTCGGCTATGATATTACAGAATACGCGCATATCGCGACGTCGACAGTGTCGATACAATATGGCGGCGCGTGGGCCATTTATTTGCATTTTTAAACACAAAATACGCGACAATCCGAATTTTGCGGATATATGTTGTCAATTCAAAACCCTTATTTTTATAAGCCTTTAATTGATTATTAATAATTTTTATTTGAGATAAATTTCGATCGGGGGGGTAATCACGTAACGTTCCGAACGCGCGTCGGTACATTTTAACTGTCAATTTTCCATATAAAAAGTGACATTTAGACCTACCCGACGTTCGTACAATGCGTTACGTGATCGACCTAATGATCTACGGTAACTCTTGACGGAATAATACGATATCACGGGCCATTTTGCAAGTGAAATAGTAAACTACAGTCGCGACGGTATTCTTCGATTCGAAATGTCTCACACTACCGATTGGTAGTACGAATCGAACGTTAAATTACGCATCGAAAACTAAACGCTAGAGCCTAACGTTATTGCAGTTGGTTTCGTAGTACAACGGCAGTGTGAGTTACAAGTTTGACGGGTCGAATCGAAATCTATTCGAAGCGCGTTTATTCGCTCTGGTCTGTAGTTACGTATCGTAAGGTTACGATTGTAACTCACGTTAGCCGTACTGCACAGACAGATATTTATTACCTTTTTTATGTACGTACCTAATGTACCTATATTAGCACCCCCGGGCTGACTGTAGGTACATGGTCAAAAAAAAAAATGTTGTAAATAACAACCAAGCATCTGCTTGAAAGCTAAGCGCCTGCGGTACTTAGAAATTGTTAATCTATTTACATTTAAGTTAGCATTTCAATTGGGCGGGGCACATTGCACGTAGAACTGATGGCCGTTGGGGCGGAAAGGTTCTCGAGTGGCGACCTCGTACCGGAAGGCGCGGCGTTGGTAGGCCTCCCACAAGGTGTACTGATGACCTGGTAAAGGTCGCGGGAGTCCGCTGGATGCGGCTGGCACAGGACCGGTCACTTTGGAACTCTTCAGCGGAGGCATATGTCCAGCAGTGGACGTCTTTCGGCTGATATGATGAAGCATTTCAATTAATTAATTGTCAATCTTCAAATACAAAGCTTATGAAACATTAGACCATCAACCAATATAAAGTTAACAGTCTAATATATCTAATGGACTTGCGTGGGCGATCGCGTAGCGCGTGCACTCGCACTTCATTCAACAAAAATAAGGGAACGTACCCATACTACGTGACCCATTTTTTTTCAATATTTTATCGAAAGTCAACCCTATTTTTTCACTTGTAACCAGTTTACTGTTCCTTTTTTTATCAGAAAGAGATGAAATTTTATAATCTTCTTCATAAAGTAATGAACAATAACTTTATTCTCTTACTTACTTAAAAATTTCTTCTCGTTTTCTGAAATATTCCGAAAAACATGATATCCGCGCTATCGAACACGCACTTCCATCTCGCTCACGCGTATGCTCAGTGAGAGGGAGAGAAGACCATGAACGTGCGGAGCCTTAAGCCTCTTAGACAATCTGAGTCAAGATGATAAAAAAATTAAAAAGTCTGTTTCCGCCTATATACTTACGGAAAACTAACAGAAACAAAACTGTTTTTTTTCATGCAAAAGGTAGCATATGTCACCCGGGGCATCATTTTGAATCGATTGATCAATACCTACCTTATTCATCAAGTGGAACACACGTAAATACAAACATGACTGCTAAAATCACATCCCTTCTGCTCCCCTCTGCCGTAGTCAGGCAAAAATTATAGGTGCTCCCATGTACAGTCGCCATCACATACATCGGAGCAAACAAACAGCTCACAAACATCGGAACACACCTCAATTTTGAAGGCATTAGGGTGCATGTGCCGATATTTTTGAACACCTATAGTGCACCGATGTATGTGACGGCGACTGTACTATAAGGTACAGGAAAAGTAAACCAGCTGGTCGATTACGTAACGCAATGTACTTACGCGCATCAGGTAAATCTAAATGTCTTTTTTTGTGGGAGAATTGACAACATTTCATTTTTTCAAGTGGGCCATTTTATTTCTTTTTTCGCTAGAAAATGTTTTTTTTTATTTCTTCCTAAAATGTAATTTTCAATCAGAAATATCAAATTGAAAAGTAGTGAATTCCAGAAGGTCCTAACTAAATTATGAGGTCAACGTTACGGTTCTGTATGGCAGCTTGCACACCTTTCATATTGACGTCACACACGACTTAAACCACATTTATACAATTTCGCCATTTTCTTAAAAACGGGTGTGAAATGAAATCTGAAAACTACTTTATTACGTTCAGGTAACATAATTACCGAAATGGTTTTCGAATTAGGCACCATTACATAATTTAAAATGTTGTCAATTACAGTTGAATCGTCCTAACGCTCGTTCGAAACGTTACGTGACCACCCCTCATAACTAAACCGGTGTATGACTAACGTAAAATCCGTACAAACGATTTTTCTATAATTTATCACGAGTCATTCACGGTGATGCATTTAACACAAAATATGTAACCAGGTAGTCGGTACTAGTAGAGCATATGAAACAATCAAAAGTGGAGTAAGTACGTTCTAAACTTTTTCTAATATGACTTTGTCATGCACACGGAACCCGCACTAGCCGCTGCGTGTCATATATTTTTATTGCGATTTGGGGCCCCGACGGCTGTTTCACGGTAGTTACAATAATCCTCTAACTCGAAGGCAATGTAATTGTGCCTCTATAATATGAGACAATTTGCATAACCACCAATTCTAAATGGCACTTACGTCGAGTGAACTCGAGTGACACAATTGAACGTTTATTGCATTAGCTCATTCGATTGCGGTACTTTGTCTCCCGAACTTTTTGAAGTGGATACTTCTTTGCTCGCGTTCTTGTATAAGGGGTACAGTTCAAAATGTATCACGTGACTTCCGGAATAACTTTTTGTAGAGAAGCCTAATCTGATTTCAAATAATTGTTTGTTACATGTTTTAATCCTTCTTTATTTTCCATTAGTTGTTATTGTTAATCACAAAATGTTATTTAGTTTATGTGGCGGACATGAACAAATGCTGAAATGACCGCCATTTTTAATGTATCGCGAGTCAAATGAGCTACGCCAGTCAATGTTGCCATATATACCGATTCATCTGTACTTATACATATTTTAGTGAATTAATTCAGATATATATTTTACGGGTACAGCCTTTGGGTACAGCCAACAAAGAAGTATCCACTTAAACTTAATTAACGGTTGTATCTCCGACACAACCCGCTTCTATTTTTTTTACGTGCGTACAGTCGCCTTCACATACATCGGATCAAACGAGCAACTCACAAACATCTGAACACAACTCTATTTTCATGGCATTAGGGTGCATGTTCAGATATTTTTGGACACCCAACAGATGTGTGCAGATGTATGTGATGGCGACTTTACCTGTAT
Organism: Epinotia brunnichana; assembly: GCA_963854355.1. Taxonomy (NCBI): domain Eukaryota; kingdom Metazoa; phylum Arthropoda; class Insecta; order Lepidoptera; family Tortricidae; genus Epinotia; species Epinotia brunnichana. Next base: position 17,144,297 of record OY977936.1, on the reverse strand, counting down.
GTAAAGAATTAGAAGTAGCAGGGCGTTTTCCAAAAAAGTGTACCTATATAACTTTTTTTTCAATTACCAATTTTTTAGATTTTTATACCCCCAGAATCGTTAATACTGACGATGCTTATACAAGAAAAAAAAATTCCCAAATTCCATAGCGTCACATTTTTGTAAGTATGCCGTTTTTTTTTAAATAAACCTATAGTCGCGTGACGCCCTGAAAGAAAATGATTACATCGTAAAATCAGGGATCAGGGACAATCTTTTTCTTGTTTAAGGATCGATAGTATCAAGGATTCTGAGTAAAAAGAACCCAAAACTTGAATTCGGCAAAAATAAGTTCATATACACACTTTTTTTAACGGCTCCCTTCTCACTCACAATTCCAATTAAATTGAAATAAACGTTCAAAATAATTATTTGAGCATCATGACTTGGATGCTTTTTAAACACATTCGAATTATCTGCATTATTTTCAGGTGGCACAGGGGTAGGTGATTTCACCCAAGGACGATACATATCGAAAATGTACTGACCAATTCGAAGTTCAAACAACAACTGAACTGTGTTAATTTTGCTAAACGGAAAAGTAACAGGAAAAGTATCAAGATTTTTTGAAGGACCGCCAGCCGCACGCACGTGTTTAGCAAGTGTTTACAAAAAATGGGCTCGCCGCGACTTAAGCCTATTGTTATTGCTAATGACGGTCTCAAGTGGAATCATGCCATCTTATATTGAACGCACTATAGAGTGTTCATGAATAATTAAGTCACATAGAAAGAATGAAAGAAAATAATTTATTGACAAATAAATAATAATTAGATACATATATATAAGCAAAATTTCACTAAAATCTAAACAAACAGAAAAAACAGTGGGCGCATACAACATAATAGGTATTAGGTACGCTAAAGGGCTTCTATTATAATTTTTTTTGTTTTTAATTCAATTAAAATATGTATTTGTTTCAGGTATGCCATACAATTGTTAGTAAGTTACAAAAATATTAAAACTATTGTTAGTACATACTTAGTGGCCAGTAAAATTAAATTGTAATAAATTAGTTACAATAAAAATTATAATAATAAAATAAAATAGTTGTTATTTTATTATTTAATCGATACAGGGAATTTGTTAACAGAGAACCTTCTGTACGTAGTACTATTACTTATTCTGTGCCTAAACATACATATATTTATAAGATCAACATGTTTTACATGAATATACATATAAAATGTGCACTTACCAAGTTTCAACAGTATATTCTAGGTTCGGTTCTTATAGTTTCGGAAAAAAGTGGCTGTGACATACGGACGGACAGACAGACAGATAGACATGACGAATCCATAAAGCTTCCATTTTTTGCCATTTGGCTACGGAAATTTAATAGGTACAACAAAAATCTGAAAAAAAGCATTTAAAGTAACATAACATACCTACCTGTACATACCTATATACATATTTTAAACATATTTAATGAGTAACTTACATCTAGGTATGTGTATGATGACTTCGATGTATGCGAGTAGGTATGTGTGTGTCTGTGTGTGAGAGAGTGGATGAGACTGCGCAAAAGTATGATTGTAAATTTGCAAGGTCGCCTAAGTATTTTTTTTCTAAGGGACGTTTTAAAAGAAAGAAGGTGGCAAGTCATTGCGTTAAGTCCGCTTTTTTGTGCAATAAGTTTTTCATTTGCTCAATAAAGATTACATAAATAAATACCTATCGGTGGACTGCTAAATATGTAAAATCTTCCAACTTATTTGATGACCGAATAGACAGGCATACCGAAGTCGTCGCTTCGGATTTCGACTGTTGACGAATGACATTTTTCAATACGCGAACAGCCGTGGGACCAACTTATCAGCCGGATCTGAGAAATGCCAACTGGCATTTAATACTCCTCTCTTTTTTAATCTCCTAAGTCTTCTTTATTGTTCTGGAATTTAAACCTTATGTTCTATACAACAAGGTTGCTTATATGATTATACAATTGAGATTTGAGAGTTATATGTGGACAATTCACCAAAACATTTCGTACCAAAAGCTATTTAAATTAAGAACGAACACATACTACTTTAGGTACATCGCCGAATCATACATAGATCTACGAGTTAAAGTGATTCACATGTTAGGAATTGAGTGATTGGTAAAAACAACTGTCATGAATTAAATGTATTTACTTACTATATGCAGAATATCTGCTACTCAGGTGAGTAACGAGCGTTGCATAAGTATCTGTTGCAGTATCGACCGTAACGCAGTTAGCATAAAGTACAAAATTCAGCAAACGCGTTTAGTTTTGAACCACTGAACTGTCAAGATTACATCGTTCAGTTCCGATAATTATACCAAAACGTTAGAAGAAACTCAGTCGGGTCTTCTTACTAATTGACGTCGGTGAAGCTTCAATTGCGAATATCTAGACATGTATCGTGGGTTATTGCTTTTTACACATAGCACTGTGGCATTAAGCTTTACCTAATCTAGCATATGTCACGTCATTTCGCGATTTCGCAGAGATCTTGACTTACTTAAAATGTAGTCGTAACTGTTGTTGCAAAAATCAATCATTCGCATGACGTGACTATGACAAAACAGTACAGCAAAACTTCGTATTGTTACCTTTAATCGCAATTTCTCACCCAAGCGAATTAATAAATAATACCTTTATATGCTAAATAACTACTTTCAAAATTAGACATCAGGGATCCCCCTTTAGCTAAAGTGAAAAGTTCAAAAGGGATTTCATTGCAAAATAACCGCGCTGGAGGCGGTCGAAACAAATGAATCGAATCTACGTCGGTGAAAACGTTTCTCCAATTAGGCCTCTAATTCAAAATCAATTAAATGGACCGACGTAGATGTCAAATTCCCACAATTACCTAGTATGTCCATCGGTAATCAACCCGAGCTTTTTCCACGGGTTACACCATCAGGCCCTTGGACCAGTAGCTATAGGTATCGATATCAATATTGGGCAGATAGTTCCAAAATCGCGCAATAGGTGTGATTCAGTGGAACAATGAAGCGTTTAGTGGAACAAAGGCCGCGCGCACACCCATTGTGAACTGGCCACGCCTAGCGTGCGTTACCCCTGACATAGAATCTTCAGCGTTCGGCAATACAAGGAAAACTAGTAAAATGCTTTATTTACATTACGTTTATAAAAACTCAAAAAATACCTTTAGTCCCATCTCGTAGCCAGATTTGGTAGCTAGCTACGAAATGGAAAATGTGCTTTCCCATAGCTAGCTACCAAATGGGAATAACTTTCCCGTCTCGTAGCCGGGCATTTTCAATAATTCGTTAAATAACCCAATTAGCGTGAGTTGTTAAACAAAAATTAACTCGGTGTCAGTTTTGTGACGACAATTACGTACCTATTTAATTTGTATAAAAATTTACTTTTTCTTTTCAATTTATAAATGATACACGTTATTTAAATGTGAAACAAGTTCATTTTCACATCATTTGTATGCTTAACTTTCGTCACAAAACTGACACGCTAATTGGGTACACGAGTTATTGAAAATGCCCAGCCACATTTGGTAGCTACTAGTAGCTACGAAATGGGAAATATGCTTTCCCATCTTGTAGCTAGCTACCAAATGGGAACGAAGTTGAATACCCCAAATAATGTTTGTACACCTTGGCTGCTACGATATACCTGATATTTCATCAAGATCAGATATTTTTGCAGCATTGCCCATAGTCATATGAAGGTAGGTTAGGTAGGTTGGGTTTGTTAGGTATCTTCAGATGCCCGAAGGGCAAACAGACTAGAAATAGGAGCCCCGTGCCGGGGCTCCGTTGACACTGCGCGATGACGAAACAAATGCACGGCCTCCTGGTGTTTTGACGGAGCCCCACAGTGGGGCCCCTATTTCTGGTAGGTTTACCCTTCGGGCAACTAAAGATACCTAACGAACCTAACCCTACCTATCTTTTACAACAGAAATAGAGATATAAATATTTGCAAATCCTAATAGACTTGCTCATTCTCCTATGGATCCTTCCCGTTTCGTAGCCAGCTTCGAATCGGGATTATTTCTCCCATTTGGAAGCTAGCTACCAAATCTGGCTACGAGATGGGACTTAAGAATTCCCGTTTTGCAGCCAGCTTCAAATCGGGATTATTTCTCCCATTTGGAAGCCAGCTACCAAAACTGGCTACGAGGTGGGACTAAAGGAAAAAATGACGAGTGCTATAAGTAATTATTACGTTCAAACGATGAATGTCATATCGAGACTCATCTGATCATAGAGGGGTTCCATAGAACTGCGAACGGATAAAACTGAGTCTAAGTGTAATCCGGGACAGTGATCGATTCAGTTCAACTCAGGGCTGGCAGGGGTATTTACAGATAGGATGACGTTACAAATCTTTAACTTGGTACCACTAAAACTCCACTAGATTTAATCTCTGCAACCAATCTCACCGAAGCATAAACTCTTACAGGTTTCCATTGCTAACGTGATCGCGGGTATTTCCCCTGGATTTCCCCCAGCTATGTGATTTGTCATATTGATATGGTATTGGCACCAAGCCAAATGCACCAGAACAAGTGCTCACAACTAATGTAAATTAGATATGAAACCAATAGGTCGTGTTCTACTTCCTGTTCCGCTGATATAGCCCCATAGCACGGTTATCACAAGACGGCGCGAAGGACTACCGGCCTTTTTCTAATTAAGTAGAAAACTTCCTGCAGGCCCATCAGGTGAAAAAAGAAGATAAAACAATGCGCGGCCTTGCAGGCAGACAACAAACTAAATGCCTCTACGGAACTCACCAAGCTGCTGCGTCTGGTTCTCTCGCTTCCGCCTGATAAGCCGAAGGTCCAACTTCCACGCAATGCTGATAATACAATATCACTGATAACAATGTAATTACAAATGATTGCAGGATGTGCGTGATTGCACAGCCGCCGCTTGGAGGTCGGCGCAGTGTTCGTTCTTCCTAGATTTTTGAAGAAATTTAGATATGATAGATGACAACATCATAACATATATTATTGGGGCAGTCAGAGCCGTAGCCAGAGTAACAAACACGTTTTAAATAAGACATTTTACGTGCCTACTATGGCAAAATCAATTTACCTATGCAGGAGCCAATATGTTTCTGGAAGGATCATGATGCATAATTTAATAACAAACTTGAAGATTATATACTAGCAGAAAACTATAGACGGAGAAGAAATTAGTAGAAATACTAACTGGCGTTATGGACAAGAATGAAATAAATTAACTAATTTCCTTTATTAAAACGGCATATCGATCGATACACTAGTATTTAATTTCTGGACGTCAATAGAAATTTCGTTTTGCGAGAACACCTAATTCAAATATTGGCAAAAACAGGTACCTACAGAAGTAGGTACGAGGTGATTTTCAGATGCGATTACGACTATAGCCAGATGTTGCTCGGTAGGTATTTTGGGAAAACAAATCGTTTCCTTTCAGTAAAACTTCAAGGAAATTAGTATCATTGTTATTGGTTCATCTATACTTAACCTGAATACTTGGAGGTCGAGAGAAATTAAGTAATGTGCGATTCGCACAGTAGGTACACACACACGGAGCTATAAATGTACCTATATACTATATATGTACATTTATAGCTACGTAGTAACGACTACCTCATTACCCATTATCGTTTTTTCAGAGTAAGAAGTCGCGGGCTTCTCGTTTCGGGAAATTAACGTCTTTGTGATGAACATTTCAGCAACCAATAAGTCATACAATACACACTATTTAGCATGCCTCACTTCACTCGACTGTCGCGCCTAACGAAACTAGACCGCTACCTACGCTTAGTTACTGCGAATCGCGGCGTCAAGATATATTTGTGGGTAAACGGTGAGTGGAGGTTAATACAAGTTACAGAATAGCTGAGCTGCAGTGGTTCATCCAATTAACACAAGCGTCATATTCAAAGCCCCGCTGTAGTTTCTGGCCGATCCTAGTCAAGCGCATGCTGAATAGTGTGTTACTTACATTTTCATCTTTAAACAGTTAATTTCCCGTAACAGGCTATCACACATACGTTGATCGCGTGAATGATGCAAGGTCGCAGGACAATAAACGAGTCCTGAACAATTACCTAACTTTTGAAGTGGACTTCCACTCCCTTGGATTACCAAATTAAATTGGTGCACATGAAATAAAACAAAATTAAATTACCTACTAAGTATTTAATTAAATTGAACAAGATAAAAAAAGTATAATTAAATATGGGGATGTTTAATTGTTCATGGTACGTTTGGCTGCATGCGGTTATGCTGCACTTATGATTGAAACTGTGCAACTAATACAACGTCGTTCCTGGTTCCCAGTACCCATTCTACGGTTACACGGAGGAATCATACAGACATAATGCATGACGTCAGAGCCAATGAATTGCGAGGTGTGAACTACTTACCTGTATAGGTGCGGCTATTCTCCAATGTTCCTAATTAGGTAGGTTTTAGGGACTTTGCGTGCGCCATGGATGTTAGTCTAGTTACTAACGAATATAAATTTTCTTGTAATTAGCAATCCGCGGGAATACCTACTCGATGAACTAATTAATTTATTACTACTTTGGCCTTCTCGTAGTTGGTATTTAAGCCGGCGGTCCTGGATTCGAATCCCGGTATTTATATTTTGTATGCTGAACACAAACATTTATTCCTGAGTCTTCGTTGGTTTCTATGTGATTAAATATTTATTTTGCTTTATATATACCTTACATAGGTATATATATATATATGTATTTATTTATTTATATTGAACACAAAAATAACTTAAAATAACAAAATTCGTAATAAGGATTATATTTACATTTTAATGTGGGTATTCACAGTTTGTTGGCGAGTGATGCGCTCTCTCGTTTAAATACATTTGAAAATTGGTGTATAACAGCCGGCAAACTTCTTGAGCATTCAATGATTGCGCATACATACACGATCAAAATAATTCTTTGTGTAATAATGTATATGTGTCATTTTTAACTAATTACTAAGTTACTCGCTTTGGAATGCAATAAAAAGAAAAAAAAATGTGCTCAAGTTGTTTGCCGTCTACTGTAATGTAATCCCCAAATATTTATTTATACACAATTAGGAAATAGGAATCCGTAGCCGACAAAAACAAAACAAAAGTACACATAAATGAATATGGGGTTTCATGTGACTCGACTCTTATTTATATCGGACTTCAATATAAGACACATACTTATACTTAATCACTCAGAATGTTGTAAGGAAATTGAAACATTCACATGTACTTGTGTAGTAGATAAAAAAAAAATATAAGTATTATTTGGAACCTTTCACAGTAGCTACATCGCCTCGTTAGCCCGTCAAGTCATATCTCAGTCATATAACTTCAGCAACTCTGAAATAACACCTTTATACGACTCGAAATTAAAGGATAACATCCCATCGCGTGATCTCCTTACTTATGCAAATTGCAAATCTGCACAATCGCTATCGGCAGCTGCTTTGATAACTGATAAACATATTCATGAGCCTTCATTTAAGCCATTTAAGGGAAGTCGTTATAACAAACTTTATAAAACTTTTATAGAGCATGTTAGGTTGTGCACGCGCCCGCCCGCGTACGTAGTAGGGTAGAAGAAAATGGCATATACCTACCTAATTATTGAATGTAGACGATTAAGAATAATATCTAATCTTAAGTAGGCAGAACGTACATATGACTTTTACGCAATAATACGTAGCAGGACGGCATCACTAATGCGGCGGATGTGTGGCAGCGGTAACAGTATCCTGAGGACGCTGGCTGCGAGGCTGGATGCTCCATTACCTAGGCACTGGAACACCCTACATTGTGCAGGACCCTATGCTAGGGGATGGAGCATCTAACTCCATTAGGATTATAGGATTAAATTAATTTGTAATACTAACCTTAGTCATAATTCGTGATTGTATACTAACAACTTATGGACATTACCTAGTCCGAAACAAATAAAGAATTGAATTGAAATTAAGTTTATTGTTATTATTTTATTGTATTTTAAGTTGACATGGATAAATATTACAGTATTCAAAATAACAACAATAACAATTAAGATAAGCTTATTAATATATCATCATAAATTCATACCGTATGCATGCGAGTGTCTATGCGGCGACCGGGATGTGCCCAACAAAGCCATACTTTTTAGCCAAGATGTAGAATTTGTAGAGCGTGGCTGGTAGAGGTAGGAAGCTTGGCGCTACTTGCGATCTGACTGAAAGCTATATGAGCTAGGGAGTCTTGGCAATCACTTTACATGTAATGTTTTTAGTGGGATTAGGTATATATACTTACATATCGTTTTCAGCCGGTGCTAATGTAGGTATCGATTATGATTATGAGTTACGAGTACGTAGCCATAGTCCCAACGCGCAACGTTTATCACGCCTCTCTGATCGAATATACAAAATGTGTATAAATATCGAACTTCAAATTAGGTAGGGTCATTTCGCCGGTTAGCGACCACCTAATTTCATGTGCCGGTTAGAGACCACTTAGCTGAGTTGGTGAACTGAAAGCATATTTTATCGTTTTTTTAGTAAATTCCTATTCCATAACTACAACCAATAATGTATACGGCTAACTGTTTCAATAGGCTTTGTAGAATTGATGTTATTTTCAATTGAAAAAACCATGTTCTTCAGGTGGTCGCTAATCGAAGGTGGTCGCGTAACCGGCGAAATGACCCTACCTAATCCTATAGTTACTTAATATAAAATACTTATAATTATAAGTAGGAAGGCCTCTAATATTACTTTAGTCAAATTTAATAGACATAAATATGTACGACTCAACCAGACATACATTCGTACCCCTATATACGTACATATTTTACGTCATACCTGGCCATAAAGTAGGAATTACCGCACGCTATGCGTGCGGAAAACCCCACTTCCTGGCCAGATGGAGACGTAAAATTTTGTACTCACCACGGGTGGTAATAAAGAAAGCCTCAGAGCGCATATTTATCGCCCTTGCCTTCGGCTCGGGCGTCAAATACCTGCGATCTGAGACATTCTTTGTTTAACCGCCCTAGGTAAGTAATGTACTATTACAACACATTTGCTCGTAACGTGCCTCTTATTGTGCCGCTTTTGGGCTCATAATCCTGGGTATTAAACACGCGTGTTTAATAACATTACGACACTCGTGTAGTTATGTTTATATCCCGATTAAGACACGTTGGCACCTTGCAGCAATGTGTATGTATGGACTCGGCGCATTCTTAAATTGACCGGGTTATACAGGTTTGTTTTTAATTCTCGGCAAATGGATTCTTACTCGACTAAACAAATTAAATCCTTCTTGTGGATTAATTGATTATTTCTTGTTGGATATGATATAGAAACGTTTCATTTAGTAAAACTATTTACTTTTGATAACATTTTACATGAATTAATGTTGAATAAGAAAATATTTATTTTATTTTGTATTGGCTGTTTAGAGATTTGATCTAAGCCTCGCTGCGGGCGCACTGCGCGAACTTCACGAAAAAAAATAGTTGCGCGCCATTATAGGTAATTTCACAAATATTTGTAAACATTGATGATGCGTGGTTGTTATTGTTAAAAATGTTGACTCGTAGTGAATAGAAAAGTGATAAATAGAATTGACGCCACTGTACATTCTTGGAGATGTACAAATATGTGAGTAAAAACCTGTTGTCATCAATAACTAAAGGAAACAACTTTAGGAGCCTGTAACATGTTCATTTTATGAAAATAATTTTTTCCTCGCAAATGTGTTGAAAAACGTCGTATGACATGCGTGAGCTTTGATAATTACATCCTCGGCTCTATTAACATACCTCACTTGTATCATAATGTACTATAATCGCTTGCGAGATTTCGAAACCCATTTAAATTATATTAACATATTGCACTTGGATAATTCGATCAGGTAGCAATCGGATTTCCGGCTATTTGGGCCATTTTGACTCTGCGTGCTACTGTGCAATATAATTTGGAACAATTTAATTTATTTTAATCTGCTATGCATGACGATTAAATTATGAAAATAGATATGCAGAAAAGTATCGCTGAAGGCTTATGAATATGTTTCGTTCATTTCCTTCCTAATTCATGGTCAATTTACATTTAGTTTTATTATTTATTGGTCTGTTAAATTTTTTAACAATATTTACTTACAGTTTTATATTTTTTACTAAGAACTAACTGTAATGACAACGAACTAATTCACTTTGCATATTAATGTCGCTACGAGTTCGGGCATTGTTTGCTACGCCGTAGCGGGCGTAGCACTTGTCATATTATTGTCAACTGCATTGTGTTCGGCCAGTCAGCCGAGCGACTTCTTAACAGCCTAACTCATCACTATCGTCACGGCGCTTTTGTCATTTTACTGCGACAGATACCGTAGTTTACGCTACGGTACGTGAAACTTTTGGCAAGTCTACACTCGACTTAACGGCGCGAGAAAATACTTGCGTAGAAGACATTTGGCAGAGGATTGCATGTTTTTTTTGTAAGGTTATGTAAATTAAGTATAAAGAATAAATTATGTAAATTAAGTATAAAGAGTTACCACTCTTTATACTCCGTAGTGAGCAAGTTCTGAAAATTCTAATAATAAACCACGGTGAGTAAGTATTCTTAATGGTCTTACTTAGGTATTTTTATTTATTTTTGAAACTTAGGTATTGAAAATAAAGTTTAAAAAATTCTAATAATAAAGCACGGTGAGTATTCCTAATGGTAACTAAGTGAATTAGGAATACCTAGAGGGACACATAATACGGAAGTTATTAGTAGGTAGGCCTACTTGGTTATTTTTCTGCTGTGTCAATGGAATTCGAAATACTATTACGTAGTTACTTACTAACTCATTCTTCATACTTATAATGTAATGCAGGACGTACCTATTTACTTTTGAATTATGACACTGAGCTTTTGCACAAGGAACTACAGTTAGGTATTAGGATATTATTATAGTCAAAAAAGAACACCCCCTTCCCAGAACCCCTACTAAGAACATTTTAAGTCTAGAAAACCAAGGCCGATACCGCCGATCTGAAAACTTTGTAACCAGTAAGTAAAGTGCATAGCGCTCGTTTGACAAATGTGCTAAAAACTTTTAACTTAGGTATGGCACGTGTGATGGGGGTGCGGGACGCGGGGCGCAGGAGCCGGCAGATGCGCCGCACAGCGCCATCTCTCGACGGAGCCGGGGCGCCGCGCCAGGTGTCCGGGCCCGCGCCGCGCCTCAGTCCGCAACCACGCGCTGCCGGGAACATACGTCTGTACGGCCCCGCGCCGCAACTACACGCGCGCATTTCGAATACCGGTTCGCAAGTGTCCACTTTGTGAGTGACTCCCAGTGAAACTCAGTGCACAGTGCTGTGATGGATTGCGGATCCCGTGCTTGCTGACCGACGGCCTAGGCCGGCCTGCAATACATGCTCCGGCGCCGCTGGCCCGGTCGCGCCAGTATGCGCGCCCCTGCGGTGCTGCTCGCCCTGCTAGGGTTTCTACCCCAGGTACTGACATGGATACTGGCTGTGCGAAACTCGGGGAAACAATGCGCAGTTTGTTTACGTGAGTTCTGGGCTGAGTGAATGAGACGCCGGCGGAGCCGACGTCGGCCACGACTACGACACTCACTTTCCCACGTTGGAGATCGTCCTGGATCGTCGGGAGTCGGTCGTGACCGGGCGCGCGGCCCAGGACGCTTGTGTGTGTCCGATACGTTTACCGAGCAAACATAGTTAGTTGCATAGTTATAAAGAAAGTTCAGGTTTTAATACGGCCGGCGCGCGGGGTCAGCTAGGTCGCGACGCGAGCCTCTTCGTTTTAAAATTAGATGCATTCCGAGGCTTCGAGTGAAGATCTGTATACCTAGCGCTGGCCCTGCCAGGAATAACTTCCAGACAGTGCGTTATTTCAGGCAGGGTTAGTAGTTCGCTCCAGTTAACAATGGCCTAAGCTTGTTTATTATCCATAGCGAATGATGCCCGTTCTAACCTAGTCTGTCACCTTTTCAAAACACTCATAACCTCAAAACATGGGTTTGCACGCTAGTGAGATGGCTCGGCGTTGCTTTACCAGTTTACCTACTAAACGCGAGGTCATCGCCCCAGGGCGGTCAAGGTTACGCTAAGGGCTGAAGTCCTGAGCGAACTTTTCTAGATTTCCTACACCTTCGCCGACGCCAGCCGGCCATGACCATTAATTCCCTTCTTACGCCAGGTCGTTCACGTGTAAAGTTCAACATATTCAGCTGCTCGGACTTGCTAAAGTTATCTAACATTACCATAATTCATACGCACCTGGTCTACATACTAATTCATTCTCAAAGTAATAAAATTCCATTGCCGTAAAAACATTTCATAGCAATTAAACTAGTTATAAATGCAGCCGCCATAGCAAACAGTTTACTTTAACCTAATAAACAGAGTTTGGTACTTTACTGATCACTCAGTGTAACTTAGTGACTGTAAGTAAATAAAGTTATAGTTAGACAAACAACTTGAAGAAGGCGCTCTCTGAAAACAAAAGTCAATCTTTAGCCTAATAGCTAACAATTCCTTACCCACTCGTATAGATAGCCCACGAACAGACATGTTTATTTATATTATAGCAAGTAACATCTCGAGACATCCGAGAAAAACATGATTCACCGAACAACTCGATACTTTCCAATTGATTACTAGCAACCTTTTTTTAGCATTAGGTACCCACGTAAGTGTCTATCTTGCATTCCTTAGTACTTGTAATACTTATTTTAGCCCTACCGAAATGTCAGCTAGATGTCGATAAAAAGTCGATGGCCAACTAAGTAGTCGGGTCGGTTTTTGTTCTCCCACATCGCACCGGATAACACTTCGCGAGGGAAACTATCCCCAACGTGCGTGCGCGCAAACCGACTATACTTACTTATTAATGTACGCGAATATACCGCTATTTCACTAACACAACACACATGTACGCGGATTAAGAACACTTATATGTGTGTTAGATAGGTGTCGATTCCGACGACATAGTGATTTTGGTTAAGTTTTTAATTGTTTTATAACCAGACAGGCAGGTTAAATTACTAACTATGGTGTCCGGCCGCACACTCGCGTCTCCTGTAGATTTAGGTGTCTATTTATAGCCGTGCGTGTGTATGCGTGCGAGTGAGTTTTCAAGGCATTATACATTATGAATGAAGTCGCGTTGTTTCATAAAAAAACGGTATTTTGCGTCCAGCAGGGACTGGTTTGCTCCCGGCTACGTGACGACGGCAGGCATTGATGTAATTGTCCCTCGATCGGTGAGTCGATTCTTTATGATGTATCGAGCATCCGCAGTGGAAGCGATTGAAGAGCGTTTTTGTTTTGTGGCTCATTAAGTGCAAGCTGCCGGGCTGCGGGCATCGCGTGAGCCGCGCCTGCAGCCTCGGAAGCAGCGGAAACACGTCTGCCCAAACCGCAATTCCAATTTCGTCAAATTGTTATAAGTAAATAATCATCCGCCGATAGGAGGATAACGCCGTTTAAATTATACAAATTCAGTTATAATCAGGTTTTCAACCTTACAATTATTTATGTATTTATTTTAAACTTTATTGCACAGTAACAAATTCAAAAGGCGAACTGAATGCCAATTACAACTAACGTAAGTGCTTCGATAACTTTTGAACCGTCAGTCAATCTATCTAGTCGGTTAAATTCATATAAACTAGTTTAAAAACAAATATGTCGATTGTGCTATATATGGTCGTAAACTTCTTTTTTCTATGATTCTGAGACATTGCGTTTAATACTGAGATTATGACTGCATTTTATGAGTATTTCTCTATAATAGCCGTGTAGGTAGGTAAGTAGGTACCTATACGTGATTGCTCGGCGCCTGAAGCATATCTAGGACATAGCTGGTCATAGCTCGCATGGAACGCAGTGCGTGTTATTGCGTTATGATTTGTGATATAACTAATATAGATTGAATTCACGCAGCCTACTTCGTATTGGCCGGTAACTCGCAACATGTATGCAGTATGCATGGTGCACCCACATACAACCGCAATATACTAAAAAGTTCTAAGTATATTCATGTCTGGAAGACGCTTAGGTCGTTTCGAACTAGCCAGACAGCATAGCTGGCAAGCAGGTGTGCTGTGCCGGCTAAAGGACTCAACATCTGCTTTTTTCTTAATTTACAACGAATTGTAACTGCCCCGAGTGACTCGAGAGTTCACTGCGAGGTCCATTATCACAGCTTGATGTTTAACGACCTCTTTATTGCCCTACGCCGCTTTAATGGCTGAGATAGGTACTCACTCCGGCCTGAAGCTTTTTGACTACATTATGCACATAATTTCGCATCCGAGGCAGTAAATAAGTAAAAAATTCTCACAGTTAATTTCGTGTTATTACCTACTGTCAAATTTGCAGGATAATGGACAAATCGTAGTCGTAAATATGGTGGTTAGCGCCTAGTGGGTGGCGGTAGTTTAGTAACAATGTACAGTTTCTCTGAATTTTCCCAGAGTCCAAGTCGCCACCTGCCGCGATTTCGGCCAGTCGCACACGTTTTCACAACAACAATTAATCGCCGTATGTCATGTTAGTCGCAATAAGCATTTAAGTATGTGAAACTTTAACGGACCAACCCTGTTATAATTTCGTTCATTGTCCAAAACGGTTTTTGTTCTATGAGAACCGGCTCAATTATAAGAGACCTCCTTGTACGAAATCCGTATAATCGTCGGTTTTTAACAGCTTAACTATGAGAAACTGTGGTTTTGGTTTCATTGTGCTGGGTATGTAATTGTGGGCCCACGCATGCCGAATAGACGTGACTATCTGCATCTAGCGACATCTCTGACAAATGAAGAATTCATTATGGGGCTGACGGCGCCATTGTTCACGGCTACCGATCACCATCTCTCTCAGAAGCAGTCGGTCCAATCTGTTCAACGATATACTTCGGATATACCCAACCAATATGCTCTGAGTGCAGAATTTATTTCATTACGAGCTCTTATAGAGTTTTTGTCGCGCCGACCGGACGCTTAATTGATTCCCGATCTCCCGGCAAAAAGGCAGCATGGCCGCCTGGATCATTGATCAGATTACGCAATGTCGCCAAACTGGATGCTCGGGGAAGTCAATATTATGCATTATTTATAAACACACGCATAACTTGACGTCCGTAAGCTTACTTAGCAGGGATTGCTGGAAAGGCTCAATGGCATTCGTAAATTGAAAACTAATTGACATCGATCCTTAACCGGCGCGTTTTGCAACTGTTTTAATTTTAAACTTGGAACGAAACTTGTAATTTAGGACTTTATAGTCATTGCTGGTTGAAACTATTATTTAATCTGTGGTATTGTTTCCGAAACTGGTAAACGTGCCTGCGATGCAGTGGGTTGCACAATCTCCGGGCTCCATAGCGAAGAGATGAGTCTATCTAGCTTCTGTGGATGTGGGTTGAAAGTTAAGGTTGTTAAACGACAGTTATGAATGCTCAAATTCACACTGCGAAATAATTACTCAACTACGAAGGCGTTTAAATTAATTGCGTCGTTTCGAGTGTCCCACACTTAGAAACTTTATTGTTCTTTATGTGGGTAAAGTTTCTAAACTAAAGAAGCAATTATAAGAATAAATTTGCCTAGTGTCCCCATACACGTCTGTCACAGTCGAACGGGCATGATTAAATTTCTCCATACGAGATACGTCGAGATAGCAACTCGCGCGCAGGCACCGCTGCATAGCGTTTCATAACTAGCGCATTACTATGATGGAGCCGAACTAATTTACTTAATCTGTTAGTATCCAATTCATATGCAGATTTTGATGGAGTAATAGCAGGGCATCTTAAACCTATTCGATTAGATAACTTGGATTTACTAAGCTGCCAGCAGACGTGTACCTACTTATTTTTGTTCACTGTATCATATATATTACCTATGTTTGTATCATACATATGTGTACCTACGTTGAAGTGCACTTACTATAAAACAATATAAATAATATAATCGACTTAATAGTGTTGTTAGTGTTATGTAGGTTAGGTATAAAGTTCTCTGGCGTGTCATTTTTCCGCCTGAGAACGTCTAGACCGGTTTTAATAATAAAGGTGGACAATTAACGAAAGTAATGTCAGTTCCGTATTGAATCTCGGTTCACACGTATAATCCCAATAACAATTCGAGTTGGAAGATCGAGCTCGCGATACAGCGCGATGAGCGCGGCGCGGCGCGAGCGAACACCGACGCACGAAATCTCAATTCCCTTGCACAACACGCTTAAACAACCGCAAAATACCGCATTATGCGCTTTCCATATACGATCCAGCCAATCTACGGGCCTATTACGCTCCGTGATTCCCGACTAATTCACAATTCCGACCTTCTACACTAAGTTTCTTTATGCGAGCAGCTGCGAAATTAACAAAGAGCGACTTTTGTCGCGCCGATTTTAACGTTTTGTTCCATTTGAGATGACATTTTGTGTGCAAGACGTTTGAAAGCCGCTCTTTGTGCGATTGTTACTTCAAAAGTTTTCTCGAAACTTAGGTCACCCGCTAGCAACAACACCCATTCATCGTCGAATGTTTTTTCATTAAGCAATTAATTTACCCCGAAACCGTAGCTATTTTTAATCTGAACATCTTTATGACACGTGGCGCGTAACTGGAAAATAACTGATAAAAAAATAAATCATGCTGCCGTTCTTAATTTAAATTAGTTGCGAATTCGGATGCACCCGACGCCACATCGTCGCGATATTAAAAGACTCTGTTTGGGTGTTTATTTTAACACATTTCGCTCGTATGTAACGGCCGAGATGAAAAACATTCCCCTGTGTTTCATTATTTAAGTTATTTTTAGACTTCGCTCAACCTGCCGTCTGGGGCAAAGTGTTTACTGCTGGCTTACTTACATACAATGGTGTTCACATTATTACTCCTTATTAGGTATCCCTTGTACTGAATCCCTATTAGCGAAGTGTTTGTCGGAGTCCGTTGGGGTTGAGCAATGCGTATGCATCGGACAGATGTAGTAGAACAAAGTACACCTCCATTTTGTATTATTGAATCATTTTGACCTACCAATTCTGCATTAGTAGGTGGTTGAAACACTGTGTAATTAAAATGGAAAAAGTATTAATGTACACGATATGTTACTGGTAGTAGGTATTGCGCGATCGTCTATTACTCAAATCAATTTGGACGGCTTTGTTGGGTCTTACGCCGTCGCAATTAATGTTACAGCCATTGCTTTCTTCGAAAAAAAAAACATTGAATATTAATGTTCACGAGTCTGACTTGGAAAGCATTAAATGTAAAGTGGTATGTTAAATAAATGAGACTCATCTCGAACTCATTTAATTGATTACTGGCACACAAACTCTTTACATAACCGAAGTTACCTACTAACGAAACATAAACCGATTTGAAATTCGAATCTCGTTTAGGTCCGACGTTTTATTTATGTAGAAGGCGGTAATTGTGCCCAACAATCATAAAGCTTAGCGCTTTTAAAAGACATTCTTTAAAACATCAATCAGACAGTCATCGTGTCAAATCGCCCGAAGACATTATAAGGTATAAGTTATTCGGTAGTCGAGCAGTAAGCATTATTTAATTGTTAGTTTGTGGTCTGCCCGCGGCTATTCCTGCGCTCGCCCGTCCCGTTGCCTTTTTTACCGGCCTAATTGTTTAATGTACCGTTTAACCTAAACCATAAACTGTAACACAGACTCTAAAGGCCATACGTATAATACCTACTCACTATTAGATCAAGCTTTATTCAATGGAAAAGATGCTATACTTAGATCTGCATCGTTTAACTAGAATGATAAACAAAGTAGGTATGCCACAATTTATCATAATCCGTGCTACTATAACTCGTTTTATAAACAATACATCAAGTCTATAACAAAAAAGGGGATGTTTAGAGTGCTCGTAACTTTTTTCGGAACATTTTTTTTTCGTTTCGCTCCTACCTGTAGAACCACGTGGATGTGTGAAGAGTTAGTCGTCCTTAGTTATTTAGTATAGTTAGAGGGAGATGTAAGACAACTCGTTTTACACTGTATTGGGTCCAACCCTAGCCGCAGCATGGCAGGAAGTCTGGTGAAATCTGGTGTCTTTTTTATCGCATTTGTTTAAACGGGGGTAAGTTTTGACGCAGACAGGCCTACTGATGAGATAACACAGAATGCACCATTGTTCATGATTTCTGATTCTTAAAAATTCACGATGACGCTTGATATTCGTGGGAATCGCGGTTTATCGTTCAATTTGTAAAATTATTGCGTTTTTACGAGCATTAATTTGCCTAATATATTTTACGAGTCCAGCGACGTAAGGACTGATTACTTAAACTTTTCATCTTGCTTATTTAAGATTCAAATCACCACAGCATTTAATAGCGGGAGCTACAGTCAACTTTTATGAATCTAATTTATAGTAGCCCATCAAATAATCAATTAGATCGAAAGGAAATGATCTTTTTGTTTTTATACACCGGCAACACTATCCATACCAAGCCGGTAGTGATTCGCTGAGACACGCGGCCATAACTTAATATCTACCACTTCCTTCCGATGCCATATAAACATCGCTCCTTCCCATTCAAACCCCGTCTTTTTTATTAAAATAGAGAGTAAGTTTAATTATGCTCATGTACTACTTCTAATAAAAATAATTATCAGGCGCCTGTTCGGAGTCTGCTTAAGCGCACTCTTATGGTGCATTAGTCTTAAAGGTGACCCCTTGTGTTGCGACCAACTGCGCGTATTAATATACAAGGGTTAAACTACCCTGGAGGGAACAAAAACTCGCTATTATTATTCATTGTTAACAAAAAACCCGAGAATTCAAGTCGTTTAGCTGATGACTGCTTATCTATCAACATCAGTAGCCGGCCCCATATTTTTCATCAAATTTTGGTCCTAGCAGCGCAGAAAAAACGTTCAAAACAATGCGTGGGGGCTCCGAACATTTGATAATTCTAAATACGAATTTTCAATTTCAACGGATAATAATCCCAAGCTCCTGTCTCTTTGCAGTCTACTTACAGATCTTGTCCGGTGCAGCAAAATGTTAATTTGCTATGAAATGCAAAAGCGTCATACGAGCTTTCAATAGTCCCCCGAAAGCTCAGCCGTGCGTTTGAAATATGAATCGGGTTAAGGGTGTTGCGTATAGTCGTCACCCCACATGCTGCCAACTCGCAACCCCAATTTTGAACGACCCACATACTGTCCAGTAAAACCGTTAATGTCTCCAGATCGATACAGCACAGCCAGTTGTGCAAATATTCCGACTGTTTGAGGATCACATCTTGGGGGTGTCGAAAGTTGTATCACTTACTACAGGCTCCATGTTTGTCTTGTCACTATGATATTGATAAATGGCCCCAACTATCGAGTGGAGACACATTTATGTCGTTGCTTTTATTACTAATCTCCATAAATGGTTATACGAACGTTATAAGAAGAAACTCGAATTGAGTAGTGGATTTAAGGCCTTACATTCATTGACTGTTTTGTTTCAGGTGCTGACGTCCGGTTTCTTCGAACTTAGGATAAAAAGTTTTACGAACTCATTGGGTAGGTTAAGTAGTGGGCAGTGCTGTGATGGTTCCTCAAGTAGTAGTGATGCGCCATGCCTGGCGCCGTGCAGGACTAAATTCCGCGTGTGCCTCAAGATTTACCAAGCGAATATCGATACGACATCGCCGTGTACCTTCGGTGATATCACGACCCCAGTGCTAGGAGGAAACTCTTTGGATGTGCCCAACCTGAATGTGAAAGGATTCAGTAACCCCATCGTGTTCCCGTTTGACTTCACGTGGCCGGTAAGTGTTCTATCACTTTTATTTAACTTATGCTACGACTCTGGTTCATAAACAAGCAACACTTCATTAATCTTGTAAGCAATAGTAAAATCAATACATCGTAAAAGAAGCAATAAGTAGCAACCCTACATCAATAAATCAATGCCGCTGATGTTACCAACATTCAAATTCCAATAATCCACGAAGGCCGCGTCCCGGTCGCCGTAAATAATAGTAAAAAAGAAATTACGGGATTCTGTATTCAAATTTGACAGAAGCGATGACGATAAGAATACTTGACGGTTCGAGCGCGTGGGACGGTATAAGAGCGTTCAATGGTTCATTTTTAATTAATTATCGAGTCGTCGTACGTGTGTTATTAGAGGCAGTTCTTGGTTAACCTTCGCCGTGCGGCGTTCTCATCTCCAGACGATTACCTACTTAAGGCCGGTCGGGATCGTGATTCGATATTGTAATTACCTGTTATTTATTTACTTGCTTAGATCTATCTCGCGTCCAAGGATAACGGACATCTTAATTGGGCCTTAGTTACGGTTATTCCGCTGGCGTGAATTGTCTCTGGCCGCGCTGTGGACACTGGAGGTTTCGAGCACTGTTTGTATTTTATTTAGCGGCCAGCTTCAAATGTCGTACCGTCTCGTAATGTTTGAACAAACAAACGCTCCTAAGCTCGGCCGCTTGCACAAGCTCGGACCATCTGGAGAAAAACGTGGCATTTGGTAACTAAAGAAACTGCAGGTAGACAGCCGTGAAACACACACCGCAGCCGAAATTCAAGCCTTTTTAAATAGTACAGATCCGGTATCTCCACTGACAGCGTAGTTTCGAATGAATTGGTGCTAAATTGAAACTTCCTGTTTAAATTCTCAAAGCGGTCTATTGTCAAACATATGGTGTAGCAACGATCAAATTGGGCGAAAGACTCGCGAAATAATCCCGTCAATCGAATTTCAGCAGTGACAGTGACGGCCGAAGCATCCGATCCTCGTTACCGTCGATTTCACGCCATATGCCCTTTATCTTAGTCGTAGCCCGGCGGGGAAACAGCTCCCATTTGCCGTAACACCCCATATGTTCCGCTCGGGCAGATTCTTTATACTCGATGAGGAAACACTCGATACGTCACGACCTCACGACCTATACCGATTGTACCTACTGTAGATGGACGTCGCATTAAAATTATACATACAATCCACCCTAAGGAGCATTATTAGCTGCGTTTTTTCTCACAATGAGGTCATCGGTGGACCGAGAAGAGCCTGTTTCACGAGGCATATCGCCCGCACGAATAAATATGTACGCGTAATGTTGGTATATGCTGGGTACACGTTCTGCGCGCCTTCGTGACTGGCTGGGCAGGTGAACGGCGCTCGCTTTAAAAAGGATCGGCACCGTTCAATTTTCGAAATTGACATTTAATTTAGTCATCGACAAGCCGTGTCGATGGCCAGCATCACAATATTTTGAAACGCGATCCGCGCGCTCGGCCGCAGCTAACGGTCGAGGTTGTATTACAGCCCTGGAACCGGGAGAGTCGATTTCGTCACAACTGCATCCGAACTTTTTATCAGATCCGTAGTGAAATAAACCAAGCCTTAAGCAGATGCGACCTCCCGATAATAGGTCATGAGCATATTAATATTACTGACAACATCGAACAGTGAAATTACAAGCACGGCGTGCGCGTTAACGACGCATAGAAACGATTCATCATCCGTTTAAAGAAAGAGATGTCTCACTCCAAAAAGAAATCTCATTTGTATTCAACCGCCCGGCCGGCGGCGGAGTTTCATTTATTTTACTCTTAAACAATTTGTGTTTGTAAATCACAAGTTTTATATTGTAATGCGGCTTTGTGGGGCCCGTTAGTCCGGATGTCGCGGCATAAGCGACTCGTCGCACGTACCTTGTAAGCGAGTTTAATTGTTACGTGTCTCGAGGAAAGGTTAATGGTGCCCAGGGCTAATTGTGCCCTTCATGGGGCAACTCGGGCTAGAATGAAACTGTTCATTCATTCACTGAGAACCGTTACTCGCCGCCATTTTAATCCTCAATTACTTTTAAAGATGAGGGAAACGGGGTAACGCAAGGTGTACCCGCGAGGTAAAATGCCAGAGTGTACTTCCGCGCATGCCGCCCGCTGACCGTGAACTATACTTTTTATAGATTCACTATAGGTCCGTATTGCTCTAGACATTACTCACCAGGGTTTATCTTGATAAATCGACTCGCATTGTTGTTAAGTCTCATCGGTAAAAAGTTAATTTGTATTGTTATGTTACTCAGGTAACGAATTATATTATGTGCAATTCTTTTCAACAATTTTATACTTTTACACTGAAGCAATAATAAATTAACACATGGCAACACAAATTAAAATTTTCCGATCGCAATCAAAAATGTTGTCTGAAACTTTATTCCGGAAATCATTCAGAGCCATTTTATGTTTAGTTTACGAATGGGAACGTAAACCAAAGCTCTTCCACTTAATTAAGGTTAATTAAAATCAGAGCTAGTTATGGCCATATTTGAGTTTTTATACTTTAGTACATTTTTTATGTGTCTATTCGGTTCGGCCGAGCGTGGCGTTCGTTCCCAGCGACGACGCGGGGGGCACGCTACAATTGGTCAATTGTGATCTTTTATAACCAAGTCTATATACGCCGTTAATTCTCTACGTTAAAAATAAATAAGTATTTCGCGGCTACTCTGTCGCCGCTAATAGCTGATAAATTTGACACTGGCAGTATGCAAATTACAAATTGTGATAAATGGCGTTTGTAAACTACCTCGGAAAGCCTGCAGTCAAAGTGTGTTATTAATGTTGGCCGTCCGCAAGGAAACGAGAAAACTAACAAGAGATTGTTACACACTTTGCATGTTTCGTCAATAGTTTCACGCTCTACATAATAATGTGCGTACCCGCGTAATTTAGCATTTCAATGAAAGTCAACCCAGTGAGAAAATACCTTCGGATATTAAAAGGAAAAAAGTCCTCGGCGTTCGAATTTCGAAGAAGCTAACGCTGCATGACGTCAGTGAATTCCAATTTGAAAACAATAGTACGGTAACGCACGGTGCGACAGCAACCGCGACATTGTCACCGTGTGAACGCTGCCACTTCTTGCGCTGCTACTCGTAGCGGCCTCTCCATTAGAAAGTAATTAACAATACATTTCACGTCGCATAAAAACTTCACACCACGAATTGTAACATGAAACTGGGCTTAGTCGTCCATAATTACGATCGAATTGTAATCGGTTATGCCCGCATTGTTATTCCGCGGGCGAGCCGTTACATAAGCCTGGCATACACGAAAAACGGAAAACGTTGCCTTCGCACGGATCATCGACTCGTTACTTCATACTTGTAACGCGATAGTAAGTCGGACGCTTTATATTAAACCATAGCTCGCCGAGCACAACTTCCGTCTGGCGAGTTTTTTTCCCGTAAAGAACGCTCTTAATAATTTCCTTTATCTCAATCCGCCCGCGCCGGGAACCTCTTAAAATACTTACCCCTACATCCGCTTCTTTTAATAAAGTCTACCGAGACGCGGAATGCCTCTCGGTCTTGCTCTCGTCGTCACCGTCTTTATCTCTCGGCAATTAATCCAGAACAAAAAATAAATTAAATTCTTTGTAAAAGTGTATTCACGACCGCCTCTGCAAATCAACTTATTCACGATTTCATAAGTTTCAAATTTAAACAATCGGAGCATGTATAATTGGCGCGCTTGCATTGTTCGAGTCAGTGCGCACAGGTATTCAGCAACCTTATCAATTAGCGGCGGGTTTCCTACTGAATCCGCCTAAATAAACCACCGCACAATAGCGGCGATGCCTCAATTATGCCGAGCCTTCCGGGTGCTAAAACAACAATCCCACGTCCACACTTCAAATAAAATCTCAGTCAAGATTATGATTAGTCATAGACAAGAAGGTAAAGAAAATAAGCTCATCAACAGAGTGAATAGACAATAAAGTTTACCAGTCTTGTTATTACGGCCGTCTAGAGCCAAACGCTAAGAAAACACTCCTTTTTCAAATGGACGCTCGTTTACGGTCAGATTCTGACATTTTAATTGCGTCTCTCCAAACATTTACGGTACAGTTTTATAGTGGTAGACAAGTTTGCAGGATTTTTTGCTGCCACTAAAGGCAGAAATATTAAGTAATAGCCAATAGGTATGTACTAGGATGTGCAATGTCAATCATAATTTAAATTAAGAGTCTCGTATTTAGGTTGCGTTCCATTTTTATTAGTTTGCGGCGGCGGTCGTTCGGGTGCGTTCTCACGTCGCGAGGGCGCGTCGAGCCCTCAAATCTGCAATGATGAAATTCCGCGCATTCCAGGCTTTATTCACCACGCGCGCTCAGCTTCTAGGAATTGTGAACGCAGTAAGCTCACATGGCGGGCGGTATCCGCGGCCGCGCGAATAAATCCCGCTCATTACATACCAAGAGGCGCATTAAACACTAGCATCATGCGTTCATGCGAGTACGCCGTACATGTCAAAGGCCGATCGTAGTCTGGGAACTACTAAACTGTAGATTGGAACGGCCGTTTTACATACGTCTGGTAATATTGGTCGGGTGCGATTATATCTTGATGTCCTATTGAAGATTCCACTCCGGGATCTTTCTCGGAACGCAAGTCTCCATTGTTGATCCGCTAGATTAGCCTAGCCGGTTATCGCTCTTCTTGTGATTGTAAAACACTCTTAGTTTATTTCCATTCGCCACGACCGTGACCGGAGTACAAACTCGTCACTTTTCTATGTATTACTCATCGGGTAGGTCTGCATGTTCTCATGGTATGCAAAGTAGATTAGGAAACCAGTTGGATTGGCCTATCGTAGTGAGAGTTCCGCATGTTCACACTCTAGTATTACAATTGGTTTTAATTGAATTACGTAACTCTTAAACTAAAATAAACACTCGAGGTTAACTTTGTTAAGGTCAATTTGGGAGCTCGATCTCGCCGAACATGTTTCATCTAAATCGTTAATGATGGGTTGCGTTCCACACGTTTATAATTTGTTACGGGCCCCTAATTATAAATATCGTTTGGGATCGTGTCGAGACCTGCTCGGAGGCTGTCCACGCATCATGCTCGGATCGGATCCGGGTGACCTGATAATGAGCTGTTTATTTGTTACGCGGTTTCGGTTTCCTTACCCTCCTCTTATCGCCCCATCTAAGCTATCCGGCGCTTCCAAAATTTGTTAACTTCATTTTTTAATTTAATTCTATCCAACCTATATATGTACTATATAGATATACAGGTTGGATAGAATTGAATTCCAACCTGTATGTAGAAGCTGGACCTTGTCGAAAAAACCTTGTCTTTTTCTGGGACTCACCTTGGACTCTAACTTACAATGGGCCTCCCACATGTCTGCTTTGGCAAATAGGCTCAGCTCTGCCGCGTATGCAGTGAGGAGAATTAGGCAATTCACAGACATGGAGACTGCTCGCCTAGTTTACTTCAGTTATTTCCACAGTATCATGTCATATGGCTTATTGATCTGGGGGAAAGCAGCTGAAACTATCTTTGTCCTTCAAAAGAGGGCGATCCGATCGATTTATAATCTTGGCTCTCGAGACTCTCTGAGAGCACGCTTTAAGGAAATAGGTATCCTCACAGTGGCTTCACAGTACATACTGGACGTGATTATTCACACAAAAATATAAAGTCGTTCAAGAAGCAGTCTGATGTCCATAGTATAAATACACGAAACAGACATAAATTAGCTATCCCAATGTTTCGTTTACAGAAAGTCAAAAAATCGTTTTTGGTTAACTGTATAAGGTTTTACAACAAAGTACCCAAAGATGTATGGGATCTTCCTTATAATTCATTCAAAGAATATATAAAAAATGCTCTTTTGAAGAGAGGATACTACAAGATCGAAGAATATATGGAAGACAAAGATACATGGTAAATCCTTTGATCTCAAAAGCCGTCGTAACTTTTTTATTAATTTTTTTATTTGTTATTGTCGCGTCCTGGAGTGTGTCGGGTGCTGCTTGGGACGCCGCTGTTACTGGCTGTCTCAATTTTTATCAATTTTTAATTTGTATGTTTTATTGTTTTTTGATCTTGACATGTTGGTTACATTCCAGTTCTGTAGCATTAGATTATTTGACCAGGGACTCTTTACATCTCCGTTAATTTATTTTATCTGACGCTGGAGACTTTACATCTCCATTATTATTATTTTTTTTGTTTCATTTTGACATTTTATTATAGAATAAGATTATTGTGATATAATTGACCCGGAGACTATACATCTCTCGGCTAATGTGTGCCCTGGTATTGTCTTTGTTTTTCCATTGTTGTTTTGTATTCAATTCAAGTAATTTAATGTTAATTAATTGTATTTGTAAGCTCTGACATGTGAAAGAGCCCTTGAGTGAGGCCTACTTACAGAATAAATATTTGAATTTTGAATTTGAATTTTGTATATCTATATACATATACAGTTTGGAGAGTATTATGACTAATCTTTATTAAAAGCTCGTTTTCAATAATCATATCGTAGCTTATTTTTTAAACAATTAACTCAAACATCCTACCCTCAGAGCATAGAATACTAGAGAGAGGACAAGCCGCTGGCGGCCGCGTCGCAGTTGTTAGCTCAATGGGCATACTCTGTCGCTAGTCCGTTGTTACCGAGTGTGCACGCGTGCTGAGGTGTAATCACGTAACGTTCCGAACGCGCGTCGGTACAATTTAACTGTCAATATTCCATATAAAAAGTGACATTTAGACCTACCCGACGTTCGTACAATGCGTTACGTGATCGACCTACTGATCGCAGAGAATATTACGTTTCTTCCCAAAATGCCTGATATGATGCGCGTGTATTGTCCAATAAGAGCGTAGGTATACAAGTGTGTGTGCTTTCGATGTGTGCGTGCTTTGTCTTGTCAATTACTTGTGCTTTGTGTGGGATAATGAACTTGCAACAAGCGTAACTCAATACAAATCGGCCGGCATGTTCGATCTCCTTATATTCATTCATACATCTGTGATCCTACCGTACTAAAATATACAAAAAAACGTGTACCTACCATGCAATTATATCATGGTACCTAATTTCTGTTATAATTTTTTTTATCTAGTTGAGCATGCAGCATTTTTCTAGGCATCATTTGTTTTATAAAAACGTAGACTTGGAAACTCATCAATATTAGAAGTGATTTATAACCGACATGACTAACGCACCCTGTATGCTCGATTCAAATCATTCCGTAGTTTATTGCGGACATTTTCATGTTTGGGATTCCAGCGGCGGTCCGGCGGCGGATGCCTCGTGAGCTAAAGGTAGCCGGTTCGTTTTTCACTTTAGCCAGTATTCAGACCCGAATTCCTACCGTGAAGTCGCTTTTTTCGCGATGATTGTAATTGAGGGCAATAAATTGTTAATGTCTGACTTATTTCGTGTCTCCGAACGCGGTCGTTAGCGGCAAAATTGTTAAATGTTTGTATGTCTCACAGTTACAGAACCACTCGTTTATTCTAATATTGCGAGGGT
This sequence comes from Epinotia brunnichana, assembly GCA_963854355.1. NCBI lineage: Eukaryota > Metazoa > Arthropoda > Insecta > Lepidoptera > Tortricidae > Epinotia > Epinotia brunnichana. Next base: position 17,116,924 of record OY977936.1, on the reverse strand, counting down.
CTGGTATGGCAGTTTATCTCGTAATAGCGGTCTAAACACTGTTAATTTTCCTCTTGATGTTTGTTTCTTGCTAACTGATTGCGGCAATACTGGAGTTTATTATCGCCTCGCTTTAGTGGGTAATTTTTATGATTGGCGTGTGAACAGCTTAAATGGTCAAATTTATCACTTTGTAAGCTCTCAATTTCAAAACAGTCTTCTATGGAATCGTCTTAAAACAGCAATTACCTTCATACTGCGTATATATTTTATTTTCACTCAAGCGAATAAACTTCTGTTTGAAAGCGTTTTAATTTATTGCGCGATCAATGCAAGCCACTCCAGTGCGAGATACATGAAATATGATATGTAACTTGTATTACTAAATTACAATCTAATAAACGTATTAAATCTTTATGATTCGACCACTTCCAACGCTCCTTGTATCCAAGTGATTTATTTTGAAGTTGCTTTTTCAAATTTTAAGTGATTTAAATCCGTTTGCATTAAGCATTCCATTTTAGAATACAAACAAAGGATTTCTCTCGTTTAACAATTTGAATTTGGGACACCGTAGGTTCACATAGCCCGCGAGGTCGGCGGTTTGAGAACGGCTCGGTTTTGTCTATATGTGCGTCCAAGACGTGCATGTAGCGACAAGGCTAACCCGGCCAAATCACAATGCATTCGAGTATAAACATAGTGGTAGTGTTTAGGCGAATACGTAAACCAGCGGTTAGGCGAGCATAGTATAGAGAGGCTTCGGTAGGTACCGCTCGGCGCACTCGCGTTTAACACGAAACTGCTTAGCATTCTAGCCGAATGCACGTGTACTGTCGCCAATAAACCTTCGACCTGGATATTTTTTGTGGGATAAACATTTGAACAGGAAGTCTCCCATTCACACGACAGTTATCGCAATAACGCTGTAATACTTCATGCTATTTTATTGCATCGAAAAGGACCTATTCTGGCGGCGAGCGCAGGTCAACGCACCGGGCGATCGGCCATGCCGAAATAGAAGGAAGATAAATTTAATTAAAAGCATTAATAATTCGAATTAAACGCTCTCGAAACGCTTAAATAATGAAACACGTTACGCGTCCTGTATCAGCCAGACGTTGAAATTTGCATATCTTTTAATTTGACGTATGGTGCGGCGTCGTATCAAAAAAGGTCGAATCTAATTTGCGAGTGTTTTTGTTTATTATCATTGGTATTACAGGCCTTATGCGGGGGATTATAAGTATTATAATTATGTATCGTAACAATCGTTAGCTGTCGGTACCGGCTGGGTGCATCGAAACCTGTCCTCGCCGCGGTGTAACAAAGTGTGAAATATGAAATCACGACTCCACTTGCCGGTGTTTGCGTTCCAAATATTTTCTTGTGTCGAAACTCGAAAGCGAGGCCTAATACGTTTTTCCTGATGTTTTATGAATACTTTCGATAGTGTACTGTAAAGAGTGGAACGAATAATTGGGCCGAGACCTTGTTCCATTTTTATCTCACCTTTACACAAAAGTTTCGTTTCAGTGTCGAGTCCGACGAGTCTAGTTGCCACACTACCAACCGACTGAAATGACGACCTAAACATCTGTTGCCTTACCCGTATTCATTTAGTTTAACAAACAAAACAATAGTGGACGGGACACGTGGTAAGCGCCAAAACGACCGACACCTGATTATTCTCTTTGTCCGAAGTCGTAAAACTCGTAAAGATCCCAAACACATGACGTCCCGTACAAACGAGGCCCGACCGTTCCCACGTATCCTTGCATTGGGCATTTTAATTAATATCAAAATAACCTCGAAACGGGCTCCGTTAGGGAAGTAGCCTCTTTGGGCACCCTCATAAAACGATTATCAAATAATTCCCCAGCATTCAAACCGCATCATATCAGTCTATTGCTTCGTTTAAGTCGGTTATACAATTTAACGCATCGCATTCAGGCGTAGTATTAATGCATCGTGATACAGCGGCCATATTTATTGTTCTACTCGTAAAAATAACGTTAACCTTTTGTAATTTGAATATTAAAGATTCTAATTTGGCACGGTATTTGGTTCGCTTTATTTTAAAATTGGAACGCAAACTGGAGGTACCTATCGATCGATAATATATTAAATAAAGTGTGGTGTACACGACACGTATCCTTAATTGCGGTCCGAGTAGGTAACAAGTATATGCAACTCTTTGTACGGTATTGCCAGCTCGACGCGTTCATAAAGGCTACCTGCACACGTACGCTTACGTCGGCCACTTTTTATGGCCGCGTCGAGAGTCACTGTCGTGGGAACCGGCATATACTTACGCCGCCACAGCTGACCGAAATGCGCTCTCCATACTCGATTAACAAATCAATACGACTCCACTACGGCTTACCATATTTGATCGGTTACGCGGAGTACCAATCATAATGTATTTTGACAACGAATTGTGTTTCGCTCCTTATTCATACAGCATTACGGGCGATAAATGGACGTATTATGCGATAAAGGACGAGTGTAGAGTTTAAGGTTTACATTTGTCCGCCCGCAGCAGCCTGCTTAGTATGCAGAGACAGCGATAAGACGTCCGCTCGTATTGTCCACGTATTTAACGAAACGCTCGTTATAATTTCGTCAAAATCCAACACCGACACCATTCCTTAATTGAGAGCCGGTCGGGTCGATAAGCAATTAAAAAGACTTATGAATAAGTAAACGCGTTTCGAGAAGTAAAGAGCTCGTTTTTAGCGCCCGTGTGACGCTTCGAGAAACGATGATTTCTCGTATTGACAATAATCATTGTCTATCAGATGCGCGTTTCCTATGCAAATATGTCATTGTTGAGCGCGTGGTGCCCATGCAAATAGTGTTTTCATTCATCAAGCTAATTGACAGCGACATCTGTCAGAGAACTGAATCACTCCTTAAGAGCGGTGACCAAGTGAGTTAAACGGTGACCCTACCATCCGGCCGGGCAGCTGCCGTGACGTGCTCCTTGTAATTATTCAGCCCGGCTCCCCTTCAAGATTTCATACACCATTAATTCCTATACAAACGTCTCCGCCAAACTTAATTGAGCAAGCCCGATAATCCTTTAACGACTTCAAACCAAAATCAACAAGGCTTAATTTTCGATCTTGTAAATTGTTTGTTAACGAGTACGGATCTGATTGGTCGCGTAATTAAAGCTCGATTAGTGAACTGTTAAAGGTCGGGGAACATCGGAGCGCCGATCGTGCGCGCAGGTCGAGATGCAACCTCGATCCGAGTTTATGCTTCAAACAACCGGTTCCTCGGCTGGGAGAAATTTTCATAACCCGAGAGGCTAGCATTCCGAAATACTGAAAGCAATCTATACGGCCACTTGAGTCTTCATATTTTCAATGGCCAGAGCCAGTGCGATTGGGTTGCCTCAATTTTTGCGCAAGCGGAACTAGAGCGCCGTCACCCATAAAACCCATCGATAAGTGTCGTCGCAGGCGCCTCGAAGGTGTTGACTCGCCGCGTTATCGTTTAAATCGATTTTCGACTGCCGTTTCGCCTCCTTGTGTAAACATCGACAAAATGTCAATAGCTCCCTATCAGATACGCGGAGCTATTTTTTAAGGCACGACACCATTACAGAGTCCCATATTGGGCACATTAAATTGTAACCGAGTCGACACGAGCTCATTCCGTTTGTAGTATTTTTAGCGTTTATTAAAAACCATTTCGCTGCCATCTGCTCCCGTGTTCACCTGTCTATCATGTTGGTAATTTACACTCGTTCGCGAGCCCGGCGAGGCTCGTCTCGGCACCGGCCGACTTCCCCGTAAACTAAAGGAAATATTTGTATCTACTGCCGCGCCGCACCCATATTTAAAGGTCCCTTTTTTAAAGATGCATTATCTTGATTAATTACGTTGACATGAAAATCTCGTTTCGTTCAATGTGTTTAACTCTGTTTAATCGTTTATTTTCTGTTTTTCAGGGCACTTTCTCGCTCATAGTCGAAGCGTGGCACGATACGAACGAGACGTCGAGATCTGACGGTGAGTTAATGAGTTTATGATAAGAAGGGTCATGATCATGGAATCGCAGAAGCAGTTTGTAAAATTCGAATCACGTCTGTCACGAGTCGCTCACATTCAGGTTTCACTGTAATTCTGGGTGTTTATCGTGCATTTAACGGACAGCATGTATATTTGAATGCTCATATTATCATATCGTGGAAGACAAAAATGTTCCCATGGCGAAGGCGATTGGCGTGCGGGGCACGCGGCGGCGCGTGAGTTGCTTCGCAATGCGCACTATTCTAATAAACTCAGCCTTCTGTAGGACGAAAATTTTGTAGAAATGTTCTAATATATTCAAGTGGCCGTTGTCTGTACACCGCGCTACTTAGCACAGGAAAACAAATCGAATCGTCGATACCTGTGTACGCAGCTATCGAGGCTATTCGCTAGGCTTTCGTGATTATTTTATGAACATGCCTCTACACGCCACAAATTACAGATGCCATGTGCACAAATAAATATTTTCGATGATTATCATTTGATTTACGTTCGAAGTACGATCGGATCAATAAGTGCGGCACGGATATTACTAGTCTAAATGCCCAATAAAGATTCGACAGCGGTTTACAATCATGCGACATAGCGTGACCGAAAAAACGGTCCCGAATGAATTGTACCGCCGCGCCGTAAATACATCATCGGGGTAATTCGCTTAGCTTCCACACTACCATGCACACAAACACTCCAAGATATGAAACTGACAGAATAATGTTGCATGGAAACGGGTCGCGTTTCAAATTAAGGCCAGACATTCAACTTGTGTCTTTTATCTCTTTTTAGTAGGGTAGGCTGGGTACGGTTGAAACGCAGGTCGGTTGAAACAACGCAAATATCTCGCAAACCGTTGGCGGGACGGCGAGGGGTCCAAGGGGGGAAAGACGCGGACGATCGGTTTGTACACGAAAAATATCGTGACGTTGCTTCCCGCGCGCGTAGTTTGTTCGTAGAACACCCTATTGTGTTTTGATTTCATTTCATTTCATTTTATTCAGTCACATAATAAACTTACAGTGCGGTCACCAAGTCGTTTAATGCTATTTCAAAAAACATTTACAACAAAATTAATTACAAAAATTACATAAACAAATTCATTCACGAACATTTCAGACATTGTACAAGTCACAAAAGTAAAATTATAAAATATTTGTGTCAAAAATAAAAGTAAAAATAAAATAAAATTACAAATTAAAAATAAAATAAAATTGATCCCCAAAAGTAAGTATTTTCACTCGTAGAGTTTTTTAATTATTCTATTGAGTGTGTGTTTATGTTTGAAGTGAAGCTTGTGGATCATGTCAGCGTATTTAGTTTTACTGTATCAATATTCTCATTACGAGTATTACTACAACGGATTTTATCCGAAAGTGGGAAGTGGGGACTGTTGAAACGGGACGGTTGAAACAGAGTGATTTGCTTGTATTTGTTTGACATTGAATTACGAAAGTCAAAGAAAGTTATTTTTTAGTTTATTTTCATGTGTTTTTAATTATTCTTGTTACGTTTAAAGTGCAAACAGTTTACTTTTAAGTTAATTTACGGTTATTTTTAGTAATTTATAAGGTGACAAATGACTGATATTAATATACAGTAGAGTTAAACTTGTATGCGCAAAAACCCTAGCTGATTAAAAACACTTCCTAAATTATACGTAATTTCATAGAAATAACGAATAAAACACATAAAATTATTATGTTTTGTCACTGTTTCGACCGCCCCTGGGATGGGGACAGTTGACACAAATAGTTTTTTTTTTTCAGTTTGATCTACTACTAAAACGGACACCTGGGTTCAAAATTCTATTGCCGTTTAGTAGCTAAAACACGCTCTTTCATTCGATATATTTCTTTATCTCTTAGATGATAAAAAGCAAAGTTACGGACGATATAAAAAAAAATGTTTCAATCGTACCCAGTCTACCCTAACCAGATTTCGATTTTCAAAAACATCGTAATGGTAGACGCGAAAACTGCCGCTCCGCCCACTTCTTAATTAGATTTTCATCCCGCTGCACTCTGACCGACATAATTACTATCCTGAACAACAAAAAACCCTGGTGATTTACTTAGAAGAGATTTGGAGATACGGGCAGGCTCTACGAGCCGGTTTGCCGGCAATCATTAGCCTCCGAGTGGATAGCAGAGGTCGGGCATATTTTAATACCGCTCGGGAGCGATGGGCGGCGCTCACCACTACCGAGAAATGTTACCAACAGAAATCTAATCAACCGTAATAACAGGTTACACGCACGCCGTTTGTGCTCACTTACTATCGACTCACCGGCTAATACTTAATTAAATCACATTCGGTTTTTTGTCTAACAGAACAGCTGCAGTTGCACTAGTCCGTTACGCAAACCTATCGCTCATCGCCCCTGCTTCTTTTAATTTTTATGCAGGCGTGCCAAAGAATAGCGACGATGACTTAAGAATTCAATATATCATAGATAAACGCTCGATTGTGTAGAATAGCGCTGGCTCACGGACGCATAAAGGGATTCTTGCGCTAAACAAACAGCTACAATGGTTCCACGTTTCTCTGGCGAATCTGATGTTGCCGCTCGTTCCTTCACCGAAATCTTTTGTGCGCCCGAGGCGGGCACCTGGCCAGTAACGGGCCGGCATTGTTTACCGCGAGGATACACCTCGGAGGGAAATCATTTTTTAGTTTACACTTCATCTTTCGTCGTAGGGCTTGAACCGGGTAAAAAACCAAGGAAGATGCTCCGGAAGGTTCAATTTATGATTCAACAGGCTCAGGAAGCGCCGACGACAGATGTTGAGCACATGCGCCGGGATAATAGAGGGCACACTCCACTGTCTCGGCGTTTGTTTAGTTTACATTTACGATTATTGCACTGCTTTAGTTTACACCTCCATATAGGTGGAACCGGAAAAAAGAGCGTGTGAAAAATATCGATAAGAGATTCGTAGCAATTACTTGTCTGGGCCAGTGCGTTCGGCCCGGGGCGGTTGCTACCGCGCGGCCGCGGCGCGGCGCGGTGCTGGCATTACACGACCGAGATGCGATTATTGATACAGTTATGTTGTGACGGTCTTGCTATCTCGTTATCCGGCGTGCGTTATTAGTCTCACTCATCTTTGTGATTTCTAGCGTTTAATTGCCTTTCTCAAAGGTTAGTTCTGGATATGTAACGTCTACATTGCGCAATTCAGGTTCGCCGCGTGGAACCAAAATGTCAATTTTCTCACTAAACAATGGGAAATTGAAAACACGAGACATCCCGCGTCGCGATATCTTAAAACATTAAAAAATATGACCTGTGTTTAACTGATTAATAGTTTTAAAGATTGTATTGAACTAGCGCGCGATGTGACGGTACCGAATACTCGTCGTGGTTGTAGTGGACAGACAGTTTTATAAACAAAACGAGTGCGTCGTGTGTACACAATCCATTCATGAGATACCTTTTCCCACACCGAGCGGCTAGAGTGGGGCGGCAGGTGCCGGCAGGTGCGCCAGAGACGACGGCAAGCAAGGTATAATGATGGCGGACCAAGCTCGCAGTTTCGATTTCATTCGAACGCCAGCGCTCACTAATTAGACCATCGTCGCGATCCAGTTTAGGCGATCGATAGACATTGTCAATCTACGGGCTACATAATGAATGCGAGCGCCGCATCCGGTGGGCTATTGATCGATGGATCCCTCAACGGAAGCATCGCGTGAGCTTCCCAAATCGCGCAGCATCCACCGATAGCCCGAATTATCGGTTATTTCGCCTTTTGTTTTTGTTTATCGGCCGTTCTCTTACTCTCGTTTTATTTGTATTGACCTCGTAATTACGGCAACGGCGGGCGAGCCACGTACTGCCTTTAAATGCGTTATTTATTTTTGGATCGGAATTACATTAATAGATGATAGCGCACACCTTCATTTAATATAGTTACGGCTTCGAATTGGGATAATGGGTGTAATTTGTGCGGTTTCGTACCGGACCGTTGGTAACGTTTTGACGGCGAGTAATGCCTCTATGCAGAATAGAAATGTCTTAACGCATTCGCAATTTTCCTACAAATTGCTTAGTCATTCGGATGTTGAGGGCTAGCACAAAACACGGCCGTTCGGTACCAATACTCGTTTAAGTAATAAAGATCAATATTGATTTTAACATTTCATACGTGACATTATTGCTTAACAAATAGCTTATATGGTTAAATAGTTAAGGATTTAATAATATTCCGGCAGACGAAAGTCCTGCCAGCCCTAGCAGCCCGCTCGGCGCACGGTTGCCATAATTCTCCGCTACATGGAGCTAAATTGCAAGCGAGCTCAGTTCCCACACATCATTTTTCTAATTCCCTCCGAACTCTGCACTGCACTTCGCGTTAATAGCACTTCTAAGAAGCGTCTATCATATTTCACTCGGTTGTTTACTACTTACGTTTGATTTTGTTTTAGGACTAGTCACAAACGAGCGACTAATGCGACCCTTGTTTATATAACCGATAAATAACTATCATTTTTCAACGGCCTTCGATCGGAATAAATTGATATTTATTGTCGACTGATTGTATTTTCGTTTGGTAGGCGCTGCAGCGCGTATGCGTTTTATCTTTCAGATTATTGGACAGATACGATCAGTGTAAGCCCATACCGGACCGGTAAATCGTGTGCACTATGCGCTATTCCGGCATCCACTCGCGATTATCGAAACGTGCCTACATATTTCTGATCATCGTTGCGTTATTTGTAAACAAAAGAGTCGATCGGATATAGCCTATTCACTCCATCTCATTACTTGAAACCCTTTATCGCTTTCAAAACAAATAAAAAAACAATCGACTCGAATACCATACGCCACAAAATTAGTCGGATCGATCGTTTTTATATACCTTTTAATTTTGTTTCGCGTCTGGTTTAATTTTATCTGCTGTAGGGATTACTGGCTTAGGAATGTTCCGGCGAGGCAACAAGACTAAAAAGTGGGCATACAGAGAAATAAATAAAGGTAGGAACTGGTCGAGGCTCGGCTGTGATGAATGGACTGGCAGCTTTTTTATAAATCTGTGCGGGTAGTTTCACAGAGGTTTTGTGGCGCGTAATGTGGACTTATCCTTACCAGTTTTTGTGTTACATGAGCTATTACATTGCATCACATGACTACATTGCAGTAGGTAACTGGTTTATATTGCAGTGATTTGTCAGTAAACATATCATATAAAGTATTGTCTGTAATACTCACTGCACTTCTCCTGCGTCTATTAGCTCATTCCCGACAGTAAATATTTAGGCAACAGTAAAAAATAAATGACGTGCTGCAGTCAAGTTTGAATCAATCACGCTCAAATGGAACAGAATCACGGACAATGGTCTCACGGTAGAATGCGGGCAGCTAACAGGTCAATCTACTTGCCACCCTTTCCCACGGCGATAAGCAAACGATCTTAATTTAATTAATGTCCATTATCCTTTTTGAATTTATTCTTATCGGGGCATCGTGTGCAATAAGTTAGTTGGAGATAAAATGCTTTAGATTTTTGTTTGCACAAACTTTCATTCCAGATTCCATTACGATGTCAAATTAAGTAATTATTATTTTCCTCGGTATCCTTGATTATTATGTATACGAGCATTAGCAGGAGCAGTGCATTCCGTGATCTTGAGTCCTATAAAGATCTCGAAACGTCTGTCTGAATGAAAATGTGTTCATCTCTCAGCGTACCTACAACTCGGGCACGTTCCATTAATATTTCGAAAAATGTTCTCTTCCAAAGAAAACTGTATAACCATATTTTTTCCTTCCAGACACACTAATCGGCCGCATGACGAAACAGAGTATCGCCGACGTCGGAGGCCCCTGGGTGGAGGAGGAGCAGCGCTGGTCGTCGGGCCCCCACCTGCGGCTCTCGTACCGCGTGACCTGCGGGGAGCACTACTACGGCTCGGGCTGCGAGGTGCTCTGCCGGCCGCGCGACGACAGCTTCGGCCACTACAGCTGCTCACCCAGCGGCGCCATTGTCTGCCTCCCCGGGTGGCAGGGGGAATATTGCCAGAAACGTAAGTGGCTTAACTTCGTTATACTTCCATAGACACCGCCTCTCGACTGTTGGTCCTAACCCTCAACGATTTATAAATCTGCTTTCAATTAAAATTTCTGTTATAAATTTTAAAGTCCGTGATAATAATCACGGACTTTAAAATTCATTCTGTCTTAGCTGCATACCTTACTTCAAATTATGTAACGAATATCCAACGATTTCTGCTCAATTGTATTACATGATTTCCACATCGAGATGTACATAGAAACACGAGCCTAAATACGTGAAACTGGCCAAAGTAGACTCAACACCTAGGATTACTGAGAGATAAATGGTGTACAGTTACAAGTTACAGCAACTATTTGTATACAACGCTGTAAATGAATAGAAACTTGTTCAAAATAGGCGATATAGGCGCACAATAGCAACAAAACCAAATATAAATGTTACTACAAGTTCGAAATTCAAATTCTAGTACGCAATGTTCCAAATTTGTTTCAAATTTAAATATGGAACGAGCAATTCGCTCTTCCTCATTAGTGGTTACGCGACAGTTTAGTCGAACATCCTCTGCCTAATTGGAGTTGATAGCCTTTATGGCAATACAGATAATGCATTAATTGCTCCAGCCAACCTGTTCGGTTTATTGACGACTTGTACATGAAGTGCTTAAAATATATTGTACTTATTTGTACTTATTTATTAATTAACTAAATAAAAATAAGAAATAAATTTCTTAATTCTAATATTTTTAATTGTCTTATCCAGATTATAGCATTCTAAATAAAAAATAAAATATATGACGTCTATGAATATACCCATACAATGTGAAACATTTTCTTGTTTTTGCCTATGCTATATGTGCGAATGTAAAGCTGTAATATCTAGTTGGATCTCCACCGTAAATCGTAAATTATTCCCTAACTAAGAATATTAGCCTATGAATATAATTTATAATAAGGTTACATCCACTTCCTGTGGCCAATGCTCGACCTCCAAGTAAATGACTTGTAATAAATTAACAACTTTTTCATTTTATACATGCCACGATTATAATGTTTTCGTACAAGTATTCGGTTCATAAATTTTTATTAGTGATTGTTTGGGGCAATTAAACATTTAGAATCTGGTTTGGTATTTTTAAATTGAAATAGTTCCGCTATGAAAAGTATGAAGTAGAAATTATCGTCATCGCGGTTTAGTGTAAAGTTTTGAACATTGAAGCGACAAAAACGACTCGTCAGTCGTCACTTGCATCGTCATTCACACAAGCTGGAACACGAGGCGTGCGACCGGCGTCCTCTAGTGTGGTCTGTTTGTCAATCATCGCCACGCATTCCGAAACAAAGCAAAACAAGCCATCCATCAATGTCAGACTATCAATAATAAGCTGGAATAATTCGCGAATCTAAACGTTTCAAACGCGAGGTCCTGGCGTATGTTAAACATCGTGTCTCGGTAAAACAAAGCGGAGCTGAGAGGTATTGTGGGGAGCGGATGTCGCGTCGCAATCTCAGCAGCCCCACCTGCCGCCGCGTTCCCACACTCCGGCGCCGCAAAAAACGAGAGCGAGACGCCCGCGCGCCGGGCCGCCCGTTCTCGCTCGCACACCAGGGCTGCGCGCAGCCTCCACTCTACTCATGCGACCCTGGTGCTTTTGCAACCACCTATTACCAATTTCGTTCAATATTAAAAGTAATCGGAGAATTTTTATTCGATGCATTCATGTTAAGTACAACGTGTGAAAGCGACGACCATTCGCGAACAATAAAACGATCGTAGGTACGTACAAATATACGCCAATAAAAGTCTCGCCAACCCTATCAGTTCGGTTTGTATCGGCGATTACGAAAATGTAAAAGCGAGAGAAGCGGCCATAATGAAATGAAAACAACGCTGTATGCGCGCACACACACAGCAGCAATGAACCGGGTCAAAAACACTTTTAAAACGAGAACTGAACACCGGACGAAATAAGCTCTGTTCTTGACCGTGTCACGAAACGTGCTCGGTGCTCACATCTGCCTGCCGAACGGTAAGTACGGATCTGCCTTCTGGGAAAGCTTAACGATCCCGAAAACTTATTTGCATGTCCCGAGTGCATTATCTCCGCTCTCCCGCTAATGATAGGCCAGCCACCAGGATCCTTTACGGCCGCTTAATTTCGCCTAATTGTAAACGAGAAGAGTAAGGTTCTCACGAATATAACCTTCTGGTCCGCGCAGTGTGGAGTGGCGAATCCCACGCGATCCTAATATCCGTTCAATAGGCAGATGTGGAACAGTTAAATATTTGCAGGCACGTGGGGCCGCGGGAAGGTCGGTTTTTGTCGCCTACCTGGCCTCGCCGAAGGCCGGGAAGCAGAGACCTTGGCCGGTCGCACTGCGGTGCACGAAAGCCTTTCATCACGAATCGATACTGCTCATGCCCATTGATAATAATTAATAGCCCTGTAGGACGCGCACAGTAAAAAACACCCCGCGGCTTCTTACGCCCACTCGTGCCCTAATATTAGTTTTAGGAGTGTAATTTTTACGACTCCCGTTTTACCTCAAGGGGTCAAGATAAGAGTGGGAGTGCTCTGGAGTGGCGCCGAGCAACGAGCTCGCACTTGACTCGCTTTGATCTCCCTTTGTTGCGCCGGCCGCCACCTATGCATCCGAGTCGTAAACTTTTATTATGTATTTCAATTTAAATGAAAGGTCAACAGGTAAACAAATATAAAATAAGAATGAATTTGTAACGGCCACTTTGATTCACTCGCGAAAGTGTGAAACGGTGTGAAAGCGAATTGTTTTTAATTTCCTTTAAGGTGGATAATAACAATGGAAACGGAATGTCTGCGGCGCTGGTCCCCAATTTCGGAGTGATTCGTAAGCGGATTGCGTTGCGAGCGGGGCGGGCTTAGTGAACCTATTTACGGTCTAGGGAAGCGCCCGGGAACTAATCTCTTTTATTTAGCTCCGACTCGTCTGAGCCCCAAATCCTCTCGAGGTTTACTCGACGGATCTACCGAGAGCTTCCTTATTTAATTTGGAAAGTGAATAAGCCTCGCATTTGCATTGGGAATGGTGGTTATGAGCAAAATGGCGTCTAGTATTTTTCTAGTGAGGGGAATAGTAACGGTCGAGCGACGGTTAGTAAGTCTCCCCGCGCTATCTGCCCCCTTTGTATTCGCTCCGATAACTTGCCCATGCGCACCCGACCGGTACGACTCCGCGCCGCACTTCTTATTTTAAAATACATTTTTATCCACCGGCCACATACACTGCCGGCTCGCCTATTGTACTCACTGGTAGGCACGCGTTTTTGCACAGTAATGCACATCGCGCGACTCGCGTGCACCTCTTCGTTTTCTCTTTTGGTAACGCTAGAACAGGGTAAGGTTCGTTCGCTGCATGGAACGTAAATCACACAGTTAACGATGCGCACATATTACGCCTGTAATACATCACGTCGGAGTTAAATATTCATCTTTATAAAATATCTCCATTGGTAAATCTGATAGATCCCTATAGTGCCAATTTATAACTAGACAGCCTACTTGTACCTATGATAAAAAGTATTTTATAATGTACTAGCTGTTGCCCGCGACTTCGTCCGCGTAGAACTTATACTTAGAAAATATAATGCAAACAAACTTCAACTTACCATCTTAAGGGATGATTTCCGAGGCAAAAACTATTCTATATCCTTCGAAGGGTCTCAAATTATCTCTTTACCAAATTTCATCTAGGTACATGGATTTTATCCAAACTTTCACCCCCTATTTCATACCCTTAGGGAATGATTTTTCGGGATAAAAACTATCTAATGTCATTCTTCGGGACTCAAACGACCTTTATACCAAATTTCATCTAAACGGGATTCATCCAAATTTTCACCCCCATTTCACCCCCTTAGGGAGTGATTTCCGGAATTAAAACTATCCTATGTCCTTTCCCAGGACTCAAGCTATCTCTTTACCAAATTGTATTAAAATGGGTTCCATCCGAATTTTTACCCCTAATTTCACCCCCTTAGGGGATGATTTCTGGGGTAAAAACTATCCAGTGTCCTTTCCCAGGACTTAACCTATATCTACACCAAATTTCATCTAAATAGATTACATCCAAATCCCCCCCCCCCTTTTCACCCCCTTAGGGGATGATTTCCGGGATAAAACCTATTATATGTCCTTCCCCGGGACTCAAACTATTTATATACCAAATTTCATCTAAATCGGTGCAGCGGTTTAAGTAGCTCCATACAAATTTCCACCCCCAATTTCAGCCCCTCAGATATGAAAACTACCCTTTATCCTTCCCCGGGGCTCAAACTATCTGTATATCAAATTTCATCTAAATCGGTTCAGCGGTTTAGGCGTGAAGAGGTAACAGACAGACAGACACACTTTAGCATTTATAATATTAATATGGAAGTATGGATTATTAGTATGGATAGTATGGGTTATTTCCGCTTGTCTTCCAAATAGAGGTGTAGCTGTAGACTCACTTCAAAAGAAAGAAGAAAAGAAAAACTCATTCAAATATCTCAAAAAATTACGAAGCTACTGTAATCGTTTTAATGTCGCTTGTTAGAGTGAGAAAACGATCAGGGACCGTGACGTCACGATCCTCGAGCGTCATAGTAAAAAAACAATCGTTTCATTATAAAGGTGCGTTTTGCGGAAAAGAGACGCAACAAACCCCCTCTTAAAACTTTATACACTTATAACTTAGTGATTACCTATACGAGTATAGCCTCTTGCGTTGTTTTTTTTCGAGATAATACAACATTATGATTATTTTGTTTAGTGTCTACATCCCTATTTTCGATAAGATGAGATAAAATAAGATTTCTTTATTGTCAGAACTGTGTACATTTAGTTGTTTCGGGTAAAATAAAGTCCAACAGCTTGCCCATTTCGGACGTACAATATTAAACTTAAAGCTAGTCAAATATACTAAAACAATAACAACAATAGTATTTCCAAATAATTTTAACCATATTCACACATAAAATATTAATTTAGATCTATCCGACATCCGTATTTTCTTTTAAACCACGAACTTCGGAATTCAAAAATATTCGGGTATCTCTATCTCTATCGCACTAACAAATGACAGGAATGCAGATATACGAACTTCGAGTTTCGGTTTTTCGTGGTTTGGCTGAATACGCAAAGAGCGCGCGCGCGTGCCATTCAAAAAAACCAAGTTTATATTGTTCGAATTTGTTGTAACATTTGTACAAATTACGCCTTAATTCGACATTTGCGCATATAAGTTCGCATATCAAAATCGATTAATTTTATATTTGCTTTTGGTACCTATGTGTCTCGTCAATGTATATCGTAGACGGGATTAAAATTATTAATAGGCGAAAGAAAGGCAAAGAAATTCCGCCATTTTGTCCGTAGTATTTCTTATTAGTCTGTGATTTTGACGTTTCTTTTAGCTGACAGATGTGGCGGCGATATACTTTAAGAATAATAAATGAAAAATTAAATGAAGTCGTATATTACGGAAAATAAATTAATTGTCGCAGTCGGATAAAAACTATCCTAAGTTGCAGCTGGAATAATAATGTACCTATATAAAATGTTTCATATTTTTCCGTCCATGGGATGCTAAGAACATTCGTACCACAGAAAGCTTAGTTTCAAACTGGCTGATTCTTTTTTTAATTTAGAGATTTATTATAAGTGGAGATAAATAGATAGAAGATAATGAAACTCCCATTCAAATATCTCAAAAAATTATGAAGCTACATCCGTTTTAATGTCGCTTGTTAGAGTGAGAAAACGATGAGGGACTGTGACCTCAATATACTCGAGCGTCATAGTAAAAAACAATCGTTTCATATGAAGGTGCGTTTTGCGGAAAAGGGACAGAACATACCCCCTCTTAAAACTTTGGACTCTTATAACTTAATCATTACCTATATAACCTCTTGCTTTGTTTTTTTTCTCCATTTGACTATATTTATTTTAAATTCTTTTTCGAGAAAATACATTATGATTATTTACCATATTTTCGATTCCTGAGCTATAACCACGAACTTCGGAATTCGAAAATATTCGGGTATCTCTATCTCTATCGCACTAACCATACTCGAGTGACAGGGATGCAAATATATGAACATTGAGTATCGGTTTTCGTGGTAGCGCCGCAGGTACTTTGGCTGAATGCGCCGAGCGCGTGCCATTGTCATTCAAAAAAAACAAATTCGTGTTAATTATATTGTTCAAATTTGTTGATTTCATTTATTGAAATTACGACATAAAACGACATTTGCGCATATAAGTTCTCATATCAGAATCGAATATTTTTTTATGGTTTATATTTTAGCATTTGTCTCGTAAAGGTCTATCGTAGACGGGATTTAAATTATTAATAAGTGAAAGGCAAAGCAATTCCGCCATTTTGACGAAAATTTGACGTTTCTTATAGCTGACAGTTGGAGCAGCGTTTGATTTCAATAAAAATAAATGAAAAATTAAATGAAGTCGTATATTTCGGAAAAATAATTAACTGTCGCAGTCGGATAAAAACTATCCTAAGTTGCAGCTAGAATAATAATGTACCTATATAAAATGTTTCATATTTTTCCGTTCATGGGATGCTGAGAACATTCGAACCGCGCAAAGCTTAGTTTCAAACTGGCTGATTCTTTTTTTAATTTAGAGATTTATTATAAGTGGAGATTATTTGTTGTAATTATAATTAGGACAAGTCATAAAGTTAATGGATAACGTCGAAGATAAACGGTCGGAGGAGCGACCTCGCCCCCGGCCGTCGCTAATAATGAACCTCTCTCTCTTTGTAGCGCGGCGTGTCCTTACGGATTCCCGCGGCTCGCGAGATGCTGCAATCAAACTGATATTCCAGTAATCACTCGCTTCCCTCCGATGCATTACATCCGTTGTAACACAGATGTCTTTAAAGAAATCCATTAGGCAGCATCCCTTTGTACGCGTTTTGTCTTTGTGAGGCGCTAACGAACTCGTTCTTTTGTTGCAGCGCGCTGCCTGCCCGGCTGCGACACGGACCACGGCCACTGCCTCAAGCCCGACGAGTGCATGTGAGTATCCACTTCACACCTTTGTGCTAAGCGCTACAACCTCCCTCCGCGTTTAAATCATTCATCCTCCTCATTGTTCCGAAAGACAAACTTTTTAGTCGCTTGTTATCACGTCCCATTCGAGTTAATGAACGTTTTTGTTCGCTTCCAGTTGCCACTCGGGCTGGGTGGGCGAGCTGTGCGACCAGTGCGAACGGCACCCGGGCTGCGTGCACGGCACCTGCTCCAAGCCCTGGAACTGCGACTGCGAGGAGGGCTGGGGTGGCCTGTTCTGCAACCAGGACCTCAACTACTGCACCAACCACCGCCCGTGTCGCAACGGGGGCACGTGCCACAACACCGGCCAGGGCAGCTACACATGCGTGTGCCCGCCCGAGTACACCGGCCCGGATTGCGAGAAGTCCCTGCACTCGTGCGCCGTGCGGCCGTGTCTCAACGGTGGCGCTTGCGTGCCCGACGAGGGCGGCGAGCTGGCCTGCGCGTGCCCGGCGGGCTACGAGGGCGCGCGCTGCGAGACGCGCCGCCTGACCTGCGCTGACCGGCCCTGCCGGCACGGCGGCACGTGCGAGCCCCGCGCCACCGGCTACGCCTGCCTGTGCCCGCCCGGCTACGCCGGCGCCGACTGCGACCTGGAGGCCGACCCGTGCGCCGCGGCGCCCTGCCGCAACGGGGCCACTTGCACGCGTGCCGGCGACGGTTTCCGCTGCTCCTGTCGTGCCGGCTTCCGCGGCAACCGATGCGAGATCGACATCGACGACTGCGCGGGCGTCATTTGCGAGCACGGCGGCACCTGCGTGGACTTAACAGACAGACATCGCTGCCAATGCGCGCCTGGATTTGTAGGCCCGCGCTGCGAAACCCGGGTGGACCTATGTCTAGCTAAACCTTGTGCGAACGGCGGGGAATGTCTCGTTCTAGACAACGATTACGAATGCCGGTGCCGGCCGGGCTTTGCCGGAAAAGACTGCAGCGTGGACGTGGACGAGTGCGCGTCGTCGCCGTGTCGGAACGGGGGCTCCTGCCGCGACCGCGTCGACGGCTTCCTCTGCACGTGCGCGCCCGGCTGGAGCGGCCGCGCGTGCACCGTCTCACTGGCGGACATAGTGGCGCGACCGCCCGGCGTCAACATGCCGCGAGTCGGTGGGGAAACGCCGGACCAGGACACGCTATCGGGGCGGCACGTGGCTCTGATCGCGGCGCTGTCGGCGGCGGTGCCGGCGGCGGCACTAGCGGCGGCGGTGGCAGTGGCGTGCGTACGGCGGAGACGCAAGCGCGCACAGCACGCGGCGGACGCGGAGGCGCGCGCGCAGAACGCAGCCAATGCGGGCGGCGGCGGACGCGTGATCCGCAACACGTGGGGCAAGTGCGACGCGCCGGCGCCCGAGTGCCAGAACGCGCACAACGCGGCGGCGGAGGAGTGCAAGCGCAAGACGCTCAACACGGAGAGCGCGGCGCGGCTGCTGGCCGCGCTCGACCCGCGCCTGTCGCGGCTATCGCAGGACTCCGCGTATTGCGCCAATAGGTCAGTATTAAACACCATTGTTTATTTACTTTTCCTTGTATGATATTAAACTAGTGCAATTATACTTAATTCGATACCTTACAGTCAGTGAGACAGCACATTCATCTAATTAAAACATGATTCTTCTACTATCCTATTTATTGTTAATTCTAGATCATTAAACTATCATAAAATAATGGCTTAGTGGCCGCCATCTAACCTTTTTTGTAAACCGGATGATCTAACGTATGTTCTCCTTGTTGCAGTGATACGTCGCTAGTGAAGCGGGCGCTAGAAGGCGGAGGGGTGTACGTCTTGGACGACCATTGCTTACCGCCGACGTTCGCGACACAAGTGTAGTGCAGACATTAACTTATTTATTGGACGCTAACGCGAATCTGGCTGTGCGCCGCGTGTATATATAGCGTAAAGTGTAAAGTGACATCTGTATAAACGGCTAGATTAAGTTCCGATGTATTTATTTGCGCGATCCGTGAGCCTCTGTAAATAGTAACGGCGGAGCGGATCGTTTTTTCCGCCTCATATCGACGCGCGTCGCCCGAAGTGCGCTTCCTGACGTGTGAGGTGGGTGCAGCCCTGCCAGTCCTGGCCGGGCGGGCAGCGAGGGGAGCGCGGGGCGAGGACCGCGCGCGGCGAGAGGCCGGGTGGACCGGGTCCACGTCTGCGATCTCTGTAGGTAACCGGTGCGAAGCGCGCTCGCGCAGTGTCGGTCCACTGCGCGACCACGCCGCTCCAGAAACGATACTGACCCCTCAAATTAAAATGCACGTCTCTACCGCGATGATTAGCAAAGACGTTCTTAACGTGAATATAATCGAAGATCACTATAAAGACGGCTGTGAAGTGTTCACATTGCTGCCAAGTAATGTTCTCCGTATCGCTTCTCCGAGCTTCTCACCATTTCTAAACTATCCCTCTCTAGACTCGCACCAGTATAGAAGCCAAAACGTGCGTAAAATAAGATTTTAGACTAATTTATGAAAAAGGACGCGAATCACGCGTTAATCAGTTTTATACATATATTATTTTGTGATTGACTAATTATTGTCATATGTTCCTATTATTATGATGATTCATAGTTTTTCTGATTTAAAAAAAATCTTGTTCAGGTTTTCTTTAAAATCGACATAGATTTTTTTCCGTTGTTTTGCTTCCTAGCTGAAGCACTGTAAGCACGCGCCGTGCGCGGGGGCAGTCCTCGCCGCCTCGTTGAGGCCGCGCGGACCGCCCTCGCTCACAGCCAATGCTAACAAACAAACAAACAAACATCACGCACGTAATTAGTCCATAGGTTAAAATAACTCGAGTACTTATAAGAAACAAAATGTCGAAACCTAAGTCATTGTGTATAAAAACTATTAAGTTTTAGTTATTTAAGAATATTCTCCATTACTTTTGTAAGAGTACTGTGACAATATGGCGGTGATCAGGCAACATGGGACGCGTCCGGCTAATATAGTTATCGCTCGGCGCGGCGCCGCCCGCCGCCCGCCCCGCGGCGCGGGCGGCCGCGCGCCGACCGCACTCGATCAAACATATTTTATATGAAATCTTATCATATTTAATTAAGTACCTACCATTTCTCGAGCACATGTAGATATTATTTGGTAAGAAAGGTGTAGTGCCTCTTATGTTGCCTTTTCGACTCGAATGTAGATTTAAAAGGTTAGATCGACAAAATTGTAAAATTTATATCAAACTATGAATAGACTGATGATCAATAATAATGTTCTTGTATTTAATTTTGTAAGATGACAAAATGTAAGTTTAAATTATGTGAAAATAGAACATATTACCCGAAAAATTGTACTAAATAGTATCATCATTTTGTACTTAAAATTGATCACGGTAACACGTCACTTTCATTTTTCTTTTTGATGATATTTTAAGAATAATATTTGAGACCAATAAACTTACAGTATTTTAAATTTTATTTATTACAATTTATGATTATTGGATTTGCTTAAATTTTATTGAACTTTTTTGTATAATTATTATTTTTGAACACATTTACAATTGACTGAAGATAAATTTGCTTCTTGATTTCTATTTTGGACACAGTTTTTTATCAGAATCGGGAAGATATTTATAAAATAAAAGATTGTGAGTATACTGAAAGATAAACATATTAAATCATTCCATTTCTTATTTAAGTAGCTTATCTTTTTGAAATCTTGTTTTAATTTCGCTATTTTCTTAGGCTGTTTATTTTGCATGTGAACTTGGTGATACATCTAGTTTTTCGTCCCGGGTGGACAACGTACGATTGCCTTCTTTCCTATCTTACCTTTGAGTATATTCACATTGCGCAATTCTGAAAGAAAAATGAAAGCGGTCCCTGCACACGGGACATGAATTAATTCCATAGATAGATCTTATCAGATTAAAAGTCATTATATTGCTACTACGGTGATAAATTTGCCAGCGAGTGTTTGCGATGAATGTGTATATGTGCAGTGATACAATGAGAAATAAAATGTTAATAAACAATTGTTTACAAAAGATTAAAACATTATTTAATTTCGTTTTCCACCATCATCATCCTCAGCCTACATTTGTTCCAATTCTGGGCCTAAGGCCTCTCATGGACGAGAGGGAACGAGCAGTAGTCCCCACACTGGGCATAGGCCTCTCATGGACGAGAGGGAACGAGCAGTAGTCCCCACACTGGGCATAGGCCTCTCATGGACGAGAGGGAACGAGCAGTAGTCCCCACGCTGGGCATAGGCCTCTCATGGACGAGAGGGAACGAGCAGTAGTCCCCACGCTGGGCATAGGCCTCTCATGGACGAGAGGGAACGAGCAGTAGTCCCCACACTGGGCATAGGCCTCTCATGGACGAGAGGGAACGAGCAGTAGTCCCCACGCTGGGCATAGGCCTCTCATGGACGAGAGGGAACGAGCAGTATTCCCCACGCTGGGCATAGGCCTCTCATGGACGAGAGGGAACGAGCAGTAGTCCCCACGCTGGGCATAGGCCTCTCATGGACGAGAGGGAACGAGCAGTAGTCCCCATGCTGGGCATAGGCCTCTCATGGACGAGAGGGAACGAGCAGTAGTCCCCACACTGGGCATAGGCCTCTCATGGACGAGAGGGAACGAGCAGTAGTCCCCACACTGGGCATAGGCCTCTCATGGACGAGAGGGAACGAGCAGTAGTCCCCACGCTGGGCATAGGTCTCTCATGGACGACAGGGAACGAGCAGTAGTCCCCACGCTGGGCATAGGCCTCTCATGGACGAGAGGGAACGAGCAGTAGTCCCCACGCTGGGCATAGGCCTCTCATGGACGACAGGGAACGAGCAGTAGTCCCCACGCTGGGCATAAGCCTCTCATGGACAAGAGTAGGGCTTCCATTCCCGGGATCCCGCCTTTTTTAGGACCTATTTCAATCCCGGGATTTACAACTACAATACTGGGATACCGGGATTCTTAAAAAGTAGCAAAATATGCTAAATAAGCTCAATATCATCCATCAAAACAACTAATTTTGGCTGCGCCACGGAGTTAAAAGTCGCTTGTGCATGTGTCTAGAATATCTGGGTCAATTTTTGAAGAGTATGTTTTTTCGACATTTGTATGATTTTTATTTTTTTTGGGATATTAGTTTCGTATCGACAACGTGAGGTAGGGTTTTTAAAAATAAAAAATATTATACTAGTATTTAGGTAGTTACTATGCCCTTGCAAGCATGAACAGACCGGACTCCACAAACAGCACCCGACCCGTAAGCAAAGCGCTTTAAGCGAGCATGACATATTCAAGCCACTGGACATTGATAATAGCAAAGATTAAAGCGACTTGTTCGGCGAGAAAAAGCATTACCTACGTGCTCTCATCTCCATCTCCATCTCCACTTATAATAAATCTCTAAATTAAAAAAAGAATCAGCCAGTTTGAAACTAAGCTTTGCGCGGTTCGAATGTTCTCAGCATCCCATGAACGGAAAAATATGAAACATTTTATATAGGTACATTATTATTCTAGCTGCAACTTAGGATAGTTTTTATCCGACTGCGACAGTTAATTAATTTTCCGAAATATACGACTTCATTTAATTTTTCATTTATTTTTATTGAAATCAAACGCTGCTCCAACTGTCAGCTATAAGAACCGTCAAATTTTCGTCAAAATGGCGGAATTGCTTTGCCTTTCACTTATTAATAATTTAAATCCCGTCTACGATAGACCTTTACGAGACAAATGCTAAAATATAAACCATAAAAAAATATTCGATTCTGATATGAGAACTTATATGCGCAAATGTCGTTTTATGTCGTAATTTCAATAAATGAAATCAACAAATTTGAACAATATAATTAACACGAATTTGTTTTTTTTGAATGACAATGGCACGCGCTCGGCGCATTCAGCCAAAGTACCTGCGGCGCTACCACGAAAACCGATACTCAATGTTCATATATTTGCATCCCTGTTACTCGAGTATGGTTAGTGCGATAGAGATAGAGATACCCGAATATTTTCGAATTCCGAAGTTCGTGGTTATAGCTCAGGAATCGAAAATATGGTAAATAATCATAATGTATTTTCTCGAAAAAGAATTTAAAATAGATATAGTCAAATGGAGAAAAAAACAAAGCAAGAGGTTATATAGGTAATGATTAAGTTATAAGAGTCCAAAGTTTTAAGAGGGGGTATGTTCTGTCCCTTTTCCGCAAAACGCACCTTCATATGAAACGATTGTTTTTTACTATGACGCTCGAGTTCGTCACAGTCCCTCATCGTTTTCTCACTCTAACAAGCGACATTAAAACGGATGTAGCTTCATAATTTTTTGAGATATTTGAATGGGAGTTTCATTATCTTCTATCTATTTATCTATCTACACATATAATAAAGCTGAAGAGGGTCGAAAGTCTGTACATGGAAGATATTCGAAAAAAAATTGGCTAGGGATACTTAAAATCGATAACAGAACACGTTCCAACAGTTTTTAGAATTTTTGTCTGTTTGTCTGTTTATCTGTTTTTCTGTTTGTCTGTTTATGTGACCGCGCATCACGTGAAAACGGCTTAACCGATTTAGATGAAATTTAGTATAGAGATAGTTTGAGTCCTGGGGAAGGACATTGGGTAGTTTTTATCCCGGAAATAAACCCCTAAGGGGATGAAATGGGGGGTGGAAGTTTGTATGGAGCTACTTAAACCGCTGCACCGATTTGAATGAAATTTGGTATATAAATATTTCGAGTCCCGGGGAAGGTCAAAGGATAGGTTTTATCCCGGAAATCTTCCCCTTAGGGGGTAAAACGTGGGGGTGAAAATTTGGATGTAACCCATTTTGATAAAATTTGGCTTAGAGTTAGTTTAAGTTCAGGGAAAGGACATTGGATAGTTTTTATCCCGGAAATCTGCCCATAAGGGGGTGTAGTGGGGGGTGAAATTTCGGATGGACTCCGTTTAGATCAAATTTGGTATAGAGATAGTTTGAGTCCCGGAGAATGACAACGGATACTTTGAATCCCGAAAATCATCCCCTAAGGGGATGAAATAGGGGTGAAAATGTGGATAAATCCCATTTAGTTAAAATTTGGTAAAGAGATAGGAGTCCCAGGGAAGGACAATGCATAGTTTTTATCCTGAAAAAACATCTCCTGAGGGGGTGAAATGAGGAGTGAAAATTTGGATAGAACCCATTTAGATGAAATTTGGTATGAAGATAGTTAGTCCTGGGGAAGGACCTAAAATAATTTTTAGTCCAGAAATCATCTCCTAAGGGGTCACCCCCTTGAGGAATGGGGGATGAAAATTTGGATGGAACCCATTTACGGTATAGCGAGTTGGAGTTCTGGGGAAGCACGTAGGATAGTTTTATCCCGAAAATCACCCCCTAAAGGGATGAAAATTTGGATGTGATGTGACCTTTTTAGATGAAATTTGGTTAATTTAATTTAATTCAAATTATTTATTTCAGACTAAGTCCATATCATGTTAGTAACAATAAAAACTTATAAAACTTAAGTTAACAGTTAAGAGATAGTTTGAGTGCTGGGAAATGACATATGATAATTTTCGTTTTTGAATTCATCCCTTAAGGGGGTGAAATGGGGGGTGAAAATTTGGATGGAAACCATTTCGATGGAATTTGTTATAGAGATGGTTTGAGTCCTGGGCAAGGACATAGCGTAGTTTTAATTCCGGAAATCATCCTCTAAGGGGGTGAAATGGTGGTTTAAATTTGGATGGAACCCATTAGGATGAAATTTGGTGCCTATAGAGATAGTTTTACTCGCGTAGAAGAACAACGAATAGCCTTTGTCCCGAAAAAATCCTCCAAGGGCATAAAATAGGGGGTGAAAATTTGGATGTACCCTATTTGGATGAAATTTGGTATAGAGATAGTTTGGGGTTCCGAAAAAGGATAATGCATAGTTTATGGAACTCATTTAGTTGAAATCCGGTTGAGAGATAATTTGAGTCCTGGGAAAGGATATCTGATAGTTTTGTTCCGGATATCATTCCCTAAGGGGCTGAAATGGGGGTGAAAATTTAGTATAGCGATAGTTGGGAGTCCTGGGGAAGGACAAAGGATAGTTTTATCCCGAAAATCCTCCCCTAAGGGGTGAAAATTTGGATGTGAGTGACCCATTTAGATGAAATTTGGTTAACAGATAGTTTGAGTTCCGGAAAAGGACATAGGATAGTTTTTATCCCGGAAATGATCTCTTAAGGGGGTGAAATGGGAGTTGAATATTTGTATGAAGCTACTATACAACCCATTTAGATATAACTTTTTATAGAGGTAGTTAGTAGGCGCGGCGTTGGTAGGCACAAGGTAGACTGATGACCTGGTAAAAGTCGCGGGAGTCCGCTGGATGCGGGTGGCGCAGGATTGGTCACTTTGGAACTCTTTGGGGGAGGCCTATGTCCAGCAGTGGACGTCTTTCGGCTGATATGATGATGATGATAAATGATAATAATGATAAAGATAGTTTGAGTCTCGGGTAAGGACATATTACGGGACAATGATAGTTTTTATATCGGAATTCTACCCCTAAAAGGGAAATGGAGGGTGAAAGTTTGTATCGAGCTACGATATAAACGATTTCTACGCGGACGAAGTCGCGGGCAAAAGCTAGTGTTACATAAAACGGAATAACTATTTCCGGTACTCATAATAATTACAAAGGTAGCCAAGACAATCATACTCGATTCTAATAGAATTTGACTGCTACTGGCTTAAAGGCATTTTTGTCGTTTATGAAATCGTTGACATTATAATACGCCTTGCTCAGCAAATAATTTTTAATATGAGACTTAAATTTACTTAACGGCAAATTAACAATTTCGGTAGGTATTTTATTGTAAAAACGTATACAGTTCCCCACGGACGACGTGCTAACCTTGCGAAGACACTTGCTAACACTGCGATCTTGTGTTTACTTCTGGTGTTGTAGTCGTGGATATCACTGTTGAGTTTGAAGTCCTGAAGGTTTTTCCGCACATACATAATATTCTCAAGAATGTATTGGCATGCTACAGTAAGAATATTTGCCTCCTTAAATTTGTCCCTGAGAGAATTTCGGGCTTTTAGTTCGTAGATGGAGCGTACAGCTCGTTTCTGTAGCACGAAGATGGTCTGGATGTCAGCCGCTTTTCCCCACAACAGGATTCCGTAGGACATAACACTGTGGAAGTAACTGTAGTACACCAGCCTGGCAGTCTCAACGTTTGTTAACTGTCTTATACGTCTTACTGCATAGGCTGCAGAACTAAGTTTGCCGGCTAGGGTGTCTATATGCGCATGTCATTGTAGTTTTGAGTCCAAGGTGATGCCTAAAAACACTGTTCTATCTTCAAATTCCAGTTCATCGCCCTTTAATTTGATCCTGGTATTGTTTACGTGTTAGACATTAGGTAAAGTGAATCTGATACACTTTGTTTTCTTGGAATTTAACAGTAAATTATTTGCTGTAAACCATTTCACAACAGTGTTGAGCGCATCATTAAAATTATCGAAGCTTTTCTCTTTCCTGTCTACCTTGAAAATAAGCGACGTGTCGTCTGCGAATAACACTATATCATGCTTATCTTGCACCACATTTGGTAGGTCATTGATGTAAATCAGAAACAGAAATGGACCCAGAATCGAGCCTTGAGGAACACCAAGAGCAACAGTTGTCCCCGCTGAGTGGGTCCCGTTGACGACTACTCGTTCTGTTCTCTCAGAGAGATACGATGATACAAGATCAAGAGCACCGTTTTTAATCCCATATTGTCTTAACTTTCTGATTAAATTCTCGTGATCAACGCAAT
The DNA here is from genome assembly GCA_963854355.1 of Epinotia brunnichana. Taxonomy (NCBI): domain Eukaryota; kingdom Metazoa; phylum Arthropoda; class Insecta; order Lepidoptera; family Tortricidae; genus Epinotia; species Epinotia brunnichana. The sequence goes on along the minus strand of OY977936.1, from coordinate 17,090,037 downwards.
CAAATGCCTTTGACAAATCACAGAACACTCCAATAGCATCTTGAGCATCTTCCCAGGCTTCAAAAATATGTTTAATTAGTACCACACTAGTTACTGATAGTAGTTAATTAGTATCAGTGGTAGAGCGACCCCTAGTAAAACCGAACTGATTGTTATTGAACAGTTTATTACAATTAAAGTGGGACATAAGCTGATTAAGAATAAGCTTTTCAAAGACTTTGCTTAGTGCCGGTAGTATTGATATTGGCCTGAAGTTGGTAGGGTCAGTTTTCGTTCCTGATTTAAACAGCGGGATATATAATAATAATAATAAAGTCCAGTGCCATCTCTCTACCCCCCCAGGCTCTCTGTCTCTCCCTTTTTTAGGGGATAATTAAAAAAAAAAGTTGATGTTCATTTTCTAGTTTGTGAACAAACAGTCTAAAACCAAAGTTAAAAATCTCATACTTTAAAAATGCCTTGAAATACTCAAACTTTGAACCAATTTTAACACTCTTAGGGGATGAATTTGGAAAAACTCTGAAATCAGTTTTGTAGTCTTTTAACGTACAGAATAAGACCGAAGTTAAAAATCTCTTACTCACACTTTAAAATTTTATTGCTCGCCATTTAAAATTTGAACCCCCTTTTAAACCCCCTTAGAGGTTGAATTTTTCTAATCGCTGAAAGAACTTTTTTCGTAAACTTTTAAGTCTCTAGCTCAAAAAAAGTGTTGCCCATACAAAGCTTTCTTAACCCCCTTAGGGGTGGAATTTTCTAAAACTCTGAAAGTACTTTATTATTAATTTTAATAAGTAACATTTTGAATAGTTTTAAGTCTAGTAAAAAAAAAAGTTTTTCCCACACAACACTGGCTACCCTTCTTAAGGATCTTAAGGATCCCCTTAGGGATGGAGTTTTCTAAAACGCTGAAAGTTCTTTTTTAGTATTCTAATAAGTAATCTTTTTGCAAAGTTTTAAGTCTAACTCAAAAAAAAGTGTTGCCCATGCAAAGCTTGCTCTCCTTTTTAACCCTATTAGGGGTGGAATTTTCTAAAACGATTTGTGTTCTTTTTTTGTATTTTAATAAGTAATCTTTCTACAAAGTTTCAAGTCTCTAACTCAAAAACATAAACTTTCCCTGATAAAAACTTTGCACCCCTTTTTATCCCCCTTAGGGATAGATTTTTTCAAAACGCTGAAAGTCTTTTTTTCTGTATTTTTATAAGTAATCTTTCTACAAAGTTTTAAGTGTCTAGCTCAGAAAAAGTGTTCCCCATACAAACCTTGCACCCTTTTTTAACCCCCTTAGGGAATGATTTTTGTAAAACGCCGAATGTAGTATTTTTCATGTTCTAATAAGTAATTTTTCGTCAAAATTTTAAGTCTCTATTAAAAAAAAAAATGTTTTTCCCATACAAACTTTGCACCCTATTTTACCCCCTTAGGGGTGAAATTTTCCAAAACGCTGAAAGTACTTTCTTTGTATTTAGAAATCTTTCTACAAAGTTTTAGGACTCTAGCTAAAAAAAATAGTTTCCCACCTACAAACTTTGCACCCCTATTTTAGCCCCCTATTTTTAGGTGTAGAATTTTCTAAAACGCTGAAAGTACTTAATTTGTATTCTGAGGACTAATCTTTCTACAAAGTTTTAAGTCTCTATTTAAAAAAAATATTGTTTCCCCCATACAAAATTTGCACCCCTATTTTACCCCCTTAGGGGTAGATTTTTTTAAAACACTGAATCTAGGTACTTTATTTGTATTCTAATGAATAATTTCTCTACAAAGTTTTAAGTCTCTATTTAAAAAAAAGTAGTTTTTCCCATACAAACTTTGCACTCTATTTTACCCCTTTAGGGGTAGAATTTTCCAAAACCCTGAAAGTTCTTTATTTGTATTCTAATGACTGATCTTTCTACAAAGTTTTAAGTCTCTATTTAAAAAAAAAATGTTTCCCCCATACAAACCTTGCACCCCTATTTTACCCCCGTAGGGGTGGAATTTTCTAAAACGCTGAAAGTGTTTCATTTGTATTCTAATAACTAATTTTTCTACAAAGTTTAAGTCTATAGCTCAAAAAAAAAAGGTTCTCCCATACAAACTTTGCACCCCCATTTTACCCCCTTAGGGGTAGAATTTTCAAAAATCCCTTATTATCCCTAGCCCACGTTATAAAAGCAACATACTGTGCAAAAATCAACTCTCTAAGATTAGTAGTTTCGGCTGTGCGTTGATGAGTGAGTGAGTGAGTGATTGAGTGAATAAGTCAGTCAGGACATAGGCATTTATTATGTATAAATAGATAGAAGATAATGAAACTCCCATTCAAATATCTCAAAAAATTATGAAGCTACATCCGTTTTAATGTCGCTTGTTAGAGTGAGAAAACGATGAGGGACTGTGACGTCAATATACTCGAGCGTCATAGTAAAAAACAATCGTTTCATATGAAGGTGCGTTTTGAGGAAAAGGGACAGAACATACCCCCTCTTAAAACTTTGGACTCTTATAACTTAATCATTACCTATATAACCTCTTGCTTTGTTTTTTTCTCCATTTGACTATATTTATTTTAAATTCTTTTTCGAGAAAATACATTATGATTATTTACCATATTTTCGATTCCTGAGCTATAACCACGAACTTCGGAATTCGAAAATATTCGGGTATCTCTATCTCTATCGCACTAAACATACTCGAGTGACAGGGATGCAAATATATGAACATTGAGTATCGGTTTTCGTGGTAGCGCCGCAGGTACTTTGGCTGAATGCGCCGAGCGCGTGCCATTGTCATTCAAAAAAAACAAATTCGTGTTAATTATATTGTTCAAATTTGTTGATTTCATTTATTGAAATTACGACATAAAACGACATTTGCGCATATAAGTTCTCATATCAGAATCGAATATTTTTTTATGGTTTATATTTTAGCATTTGTCTCGTAAAGGTCTATCGTAGACGGGATTTAAATTATTAATAAGTGAAAGGCAAAGCAATTCCGCCATTTTGACGAAAATTTGACGGTTCTTATAGCTGACAGTTGGAGCAGCGTTTGATTTCAATAAAAATAAATGAAAAATTAAATGAAGTCGTAAATTTCGGAAAATTAATTAACTGTCGCAGTCGGATAAAAACTATCCTAAGTTGCAGCTAGAATAATAATGTACCTATATAAAATGTTTCATATTTTTCCGTTCATGGGATGCTGAGAACATTCGAACCGCGCAAAGCTTAGTTTCAAACTGGCTGATTCTTTTTTTAATTTACAGATTTATTATAAGTGGAGATAAATAGATAGAAGATAATGAAACTCCCATTCAAATATCTCAAAAAATTATGAAGCTACATCCGTTTTAATGTCGCTTGTTAGAGTGAGAAAACGATGAGGGACTGTGACGTCAATATACTCGAGCGTCATAGTAAAAAACAATCGTTTCATATGAAGGTGCGTTTTGAGGAAAAGGGACAGAACATACCCCCTCTTAAAACTTTGGACTCTTATAACTTAATCATTACCTATATAACCTCTTGCTTTGTTTTTTTCTCCATTTGACTATATTTATTTTAAATTCTTTTTCGAGAAAATACATTATGATTATTTACCATATTTTCGATTCCTGAGCTATAACCACGAACTTCGGAATTCGAAAATATTCGGGTATCTCTATCTCTATCGCACTAAACATACTCGAGTGACAGGGATGCAAATATATGAACATTGAGTATCGGTTTTCGTGGTAGCGCCGCAGGTACTTTGGCTGAATGCGCCGAGCGCGTGCCATTGTCATTCAAAAAAAACAAATTCGTGTTAATTATATTGTTCAAATTTGTTGATTTCATTTATTGAAATTACGACATAAAACGACATTTGCGCATATAAGTTCTCATATCAGAATCGAATATTTTTTTATGGTTTATATTTTAGCATTTGTCTCGTAAAGGTCTATCGTAGACGGGATTTAAATTATTAATAAGTGAAAGGCAAAGCAATTCCGCCATTTTGACGAAAATTTGACGGTTCTTATAGCTGACAGTTGGAGCAGCGTTTGATTTCAATAAAAATAAATGAAAAATTAAATGAAGTCGTAAATTTCGGAAAATTAATTAACTGTCGCAGTCGGATAAAAACTATCCTAAGTTGCAGCTAGAATAATAATGTACCTATATAAAATGTTTCATATTTTTCCGTTCATGGGATGCTGAGAACATTCGAACCGCGCAAAGCTTAGTTTCAAACTGGCTGATTCTTTTTTTAATTTACAGATTTATTATAAGTGGAGATGGAGATATCAGCTAAAAAGGTGCGATTGATTCTACAATGGAATGTAATACTTTGACTGAAATGCCCCAAAGATCTTCAGTCTTCTTTAAGTTCAACAATTTAAACGTTTTTACAAAAATATGAGGGGTCACGTGAGTGAAGCTAAAGTTTTCTGTACATTCCGCTACATTTGCTTTCAATAATGATTCAGCGACATCTGGTGTTCGCGGTAGGCCCTCAGCTACTTCATGGTCAGAACTTACCAAAGTATCATCAATTCGTAATAGACTGTAGTGTGGGTCTCTTATCTTGCGTTTCCCAGTTTCAGTGTTTATAACTTGCCATACAGTTTTAACCTTATCGTTGGAGTTCTGGATCTTTTTTGACAAGTAATCGGCTTTAGCGGCGACACACAATAACTTAAAAGATTTCGAGTAGTTCTTAACATACTCCAGAAATTCCGGCCTTTCCAACAAATACTAAAAACATTTTTTTTTTTTACGGGGGGTTCCCATACAACAAACGTGATTTTTATCCCGTTTTTATAGATAATGGTACGGAACCCTTCGTGCGCGAGTCTAACTCGCACTTGGCCGGTTTTTAATTACTTGTGTAGAGAACTGGGAGAAGTTTATCAAAAAGTGCTATTTGCCTCTGCAAATAGAAATGCTGAAATATGCCAATTTTCAACTCGCACTTGAGATCGTGTATTTGTAGATAATTTTAAGAACTTTAATTTCTGTAAACAGGCTATTTACTCGTAAGTACTAAAAGTGAATAGTTTCCGAGTTTTAAGCAAAAACTAAAAAAAAACAGAAATTTTTCACTTTATTTGCGATTTTGCCAATATTCCGTCACGAAATTTTGTTAGCAAACCTCAGAACGGATTCAGCACCCCAAAATACATAGAATGGAAGAAATCAGAGCTATAACCACGAACTTCGTATATCTCGAGCGACAGAGACGGAGAGACTTATTACGAAGTTCGAGATTCGAAGTTCGTGGTAGCGCCGCAGAACTAAGTAGGGTAGAGGAACCAAAAGATGAACACCACCCAATAGTTGAACGTTTTGTCGTAAAATTGAAATAAAAAAATCGCGATACATTTTACACCTTCGGGATATTTTTTTCCTAACGCATCATCCCTTTGCCGAGGCTGGCATTTAAACTCCCATACAGTTACCACACACACACGGCTGTGAGCGGTTGTCGCGTCGAGGTCTCGCGCCAAAATCACCGTTTGTATGGAGATTTACTTAAGGAAAGCGCTCTTAAATTTAAGCTCTAAATTATGTATAAAATTGAATGAAACGTCTACATGGATTGTTTTGCGTGATATAGATTCTTGATTAATGCCTTTAATGGATTATCTATCACAAATTGCGTATTTATTGTTAATTTAAGAGATATTTAGCGTTCAACTAACGGTTCCAACTTTTTGTACCTGAGCCAATAGATGAACGGCGTTCATCTACTGGGCAAGGTATAGTTTTTTTCAAATGCTTATATAAATTCTTATTGAAAAGGTGCATAAATCTTTTATGGCTCAAATTAATCGTTTTTTAACTGTTGATTTTTGAACCAAAAGTTGAACGTGAGTATCTATTCCCAACACGGTTATTTTGGGCTTTGTTTTACTACGAAAAGCACGATTGTTCAACAAAGAACCGCTGCCCAGAAGATGAACGAATAAAATTAGTTCGTTCAACTTTTGGCTTCGATTCCAATAAGTGAACGCTCTGTTAAATTTAGTCCGTTCATTCCTTTGCCATCGTGCCCAATACATGAACGAACAAAATGTATTCGTTCAAGTTTTAGGCAAGGGTTTAGTACAATGAACACCTTAATAACAAAGATACGTAATAACTACGAAATCTGACTTATACATATAAAACCCAACAATTTATCTATTTTAATCTAATGATAAATTAATAAAAAAATGTTAATGATAAATATGTAAAAAATAATCTCTTATAATTGTAACCATATGAAAAATGTACCCTACATTTGAACTGTTTTATTCTTTGTTTAGTATCAATATTGTGATTGTTAACTAGTATAAATTGCTATAACAATGATTATATAATAACTAGACCAAAAGTCAGAGGCTGCGCGGTGTTACGTTTTTCTTCGTTCAACTATTGGTGTCAAAATGTTCAACTATTGGGCACAGTGTTCATCTTCTGGGCAAAATGACGTACTTCAGCATAAAACCATTTTTAATAAAATACTGTATTGTAATAGGATGGTTTAAAATAGTCATATCCAATCTCGACTATATACGAAATCGTATAAAAAAATTAAATGTAAACAAACCAAATCACCACTCCTCGAAAAAAAATGGTAAAGTTGGGATAGTCGCTTAAACGTTCATCTTTTGGTTCCTCTACCCTACCCCAAAACGTCAGTCCTAGTCAAAACACATTTGACTGGATCTGTAGGTAATCCGCCTCGACCGCACACACGAATACGCGTCTCCTCGGCGCCGCAGCGCTCCGTGTTCCTCGCCTTTTAAGAATTAAGAAGAATTAAGAATTTTTATTCATTCACACATAGGTTACGATGTTTGGTAATCAGGTCCACTGCAAACCCTAAAAATATTTCCGTGACTTTTCCCTGACCATTTTTTCGAATTTCCCTGACCAGAAATGTTACAAGATATCTCGATTGATTAATCTTTAACGCCATTTCAAAGTACGCATGTCACACTCCAAACTCTTTATGGCTATGAAGCGCAAGGAAAACTTTTTATTTATAAACTTCGTTAGGATGGTGACAAACACGCACGGCCTGCCTGATGCTGTGTCACCGCAGCCTTTTAGACGTTTGCATGGCTGTCGGATGCATAATTCGTCTAAAGCTAGGACACCTACTCGTGCTTGAGTTTCATGTTTAAAGATGATAAAATTATTTAAATTTTTGTTAAATCATTTATCTGAAAACATTGAAAAAAAATTGTTGAGGGGCGGAAAAAATTGTATTTTTTCAGTCTCGTTCTAGTGTTTTTTGCGTCAAAATGTGTAAGCTTCGGATTAAAAGCATCAAATGGATGGAGAGATTTTTGCATGTTGTAACAATTCGGATTCACCCCATCATCGCGGGAAGACGGGTGTGAATGTGGAAAATGCAGGCACATAAAATGTTTTGAATTAAGACCTACTTCGAGAGGTTTCTAGGTCCAACTTCGAGAAAGAGGTCAATCGTCGAATCCGACTCGGCTGAACAGCGTTCGGGAAGCTACCGGCCGGCACATCTTTTCGTCAAATATTCCACAGAGTTTCAAGACAAGATTCTTTGACCAGTGTGTATTGCCAGTGATGACATATGCCAGTGATGAACTTTTGTTATCTGAATCGAATGAGTATTATTTTATGGCACTGAATAGTGGTCGTTTACTATGGGCCTCATAAGAATGCTCAGTCACCCAAAAATGGAGAGGGATATGCCGGTAAATTATCCGCGTGATCGCATCAGAAACGAGGCGAAAAGTGGCACTGGGCGGAGCACATTGCAAGTAGAACCGATGGCCGTTGGGGCAGAAAGGTTCTCGCCCAACTAGCACACTAGCGTTAAAATAACCCTTATATCATTCTATATCGGTTCCAGCCAAGTGTTAAGGTGTTACAATGCCTGTAAAAAAGGTGTTAGAGCATGCTCTAACACCCTTATAACCACGAATCAGGCCCACGATCTTACAGGTAAAGGTGTTAGAAAGCCTTTAGAGCAGTGTTATCTGACACCCAATGTGTTGACCAACTCTCTACAAACACCGTAGTAACGGTTAAGGTGTTAGCTCTTGCTCTCACCGAGTTCCAAGTGAGCATTTTTACTTCTTACTATAAAATTATGTGTCTACCGACAAAATGGCGAAGATAGGTATTAGTGTATTTGACAGGAGTTACTAATTGAAAGTGATTTGTGTTTGTGTTATTAAGTGTTAACAATCTGCCCTTGTGATTTTACGGTAAATGTATACCATGTTTTCCATCTCAATTTTAACGCGCCCACGATTTATTAAAGATTTCTAATAAAACTTATGAAGAATAAAATAGACACCTAAAGTGTCTATCATTTTCTATTCTTGTTTCTTTGCAAGTGGCATGTTAAAACAAGCGGAAGTCTCTTTCTAATGCGAGGAGTTGAAAAGAGGTTTCCGCTTGTAATACAAGTTACAAATTGTTATGCAATAGGCCCCAAGTCATGGTTACTCCATACTACATTTTCTGCTGTGACCTTGCTTGGCCGTCCGAACAAATCTGCCCGTGGAGTCTCCCAATCAACTAGTTTTAGGCTGAGTACGTCGCCAGTTACTTGCATCTCTCGTAAACGGTAACAATGCCATTTGGATTAAACAAAAGAATTTATTTTTTAGGTATCCTAAATAAAACCAAAAATACTCGTAACTTTCGTTTATTTGTAATTATTTAGAACTAATAATAAAATTCAGTATTTACAAAAGACTATGTAAGCCTATCAAATAGGATTGCCTCCAATTGCCTGCCCGTCAGTCAGGTAACAATGTACTTTGAAACCGTGTCAAAACCTGTTACTTAAAATTAATGTTTACTTAGAGACATAATACACAGTTCACTTTTAAAATTCGTGGTAAGTATTATTAAAATGCAAGAAAGTTTCTCGTGGCTTCATGATTTCAACATAAAATTACACACATGTAAATTCATACGAGTTGCTTTCTTGTCTTTTCAAATAACGCCTAATTCCGCCTAAAATTGTTCACTAGCCCGGGAAGTAAACCTAAGATTACCAACCAAATATAATATTGTATATATTACCTCAAGCCAGGATTCAAGACTTCCGCCCGTAATAATAAATGAGATGACAACATAGTGCGACAAACGCACCTTTTTACCTAATAAAACACGCTCAGATAACTCTTTGATATACATATCAATCAATAAAGGGTATCATTTACATATGGTAATCTCAGTATTATTGCTGGTGACTTGTTTCTTAAACAAAAGCTACACGTTACTTCAAAATTCTACCGTGAACAACTTAGAAGTCTATCCAACGGTGCAGTAAAATGAATTCCACATGCTAACAGTTGCTATGAAACTCCCCCTCTTGCGAATCAGTGAAACGCAAGTTAGCAATACAAGCGTTACATATATGTGACATTACTTTGGCGCCACCGAATAGAGATCTAGCATGAGTGAATGAAAATACACCTATAAAAATGACTTAAAGTTAATATCCAAAATACTATACTGAGCCATATTAGCATTCGACCTAGGTCTACATTGTATCCCATTTAGAATAAACCTAATAACGGTTGATAACATTGATTTAAGCCTTCATCTCAGCACGGCTATCACAAGACGGCCGCGACATACTCTCGAGCTCTCTCGCACTATCCGTCTCTTTCTAAGTGGTCTAATAAGAAAGAGACGGATAGCGCGAGAAAGCTCGAGAGTATGTCGCGGCCGTCTTGTGATAGCCGTGCTGGTCAATTAGGTGAGCATGTAAGTGTAGATTGGGTGCAATATCTGGTCATAAGCACATAATAAAATATTTATGATAAGTATGTTGGGCTAATTATGCCTCTTCAAATGCATAATCCAGTCAGTATAGCAGTAAAGGCATTCTTAATAGTAATTAGTGTTAGCCTAATCGCCAGAGCGTGGCGAGCGGTCATCGGGCGCATCGCCGTTTTGCCGTGGCGATGGCGAGCGGGAGCGGGAAGCGGAGCGGTCGCGTGAGCGGGAGCGGCCGCGGGACGCCGAGCGCGAGCGCGAGCGGGACCGCGAGCGAGACTTGCTCACGCGAGACTTGCTCACGCGACGCTCCTCACGCTCCTCGCGCTTGGGAGAGCCCGCCTCCTTGCTGCGGGATCGAGATCTCTCCCTGCAGATGAGATAATATCATTATAGATATAGGTAGATTATTTTCGGTAAGGCCGAATATTCGTTGGTAACAAGATGCCGACTTGATTGAGACTAGTCGTGGCCGTAAAAATATGAAATCTAGCAGGCAAAATGTAACACGAAACATATATTTTTAAGTATGTATACCTACATTAAAAATACTGTAACATGTACGGTAACTATCTAATTGAAGCACTATTAACTAAAGACAAACAAACGTAACCACATGACTTGCTCACAAACCCAATCACATTATACTGTTATACCATTAGAAGAAGTAACCGAAATCGACCTGTTCCTCTTGCCGCTTCGGCTAACCTCGGCTCTCGCACACTTCCGAGGTGTCGATACGCCCGATCACGCTAGGAACCAAGTCCAAGAGTACGCGTGCTATGCGGCGAGCGCCTGCGAGCGGGATGACATCATTTGAATTTTCTATTTGCCAAAAATCGCTTTTTAGATTAGCACGTAAGTACCTTATCTATTCTGTGCCAAATTCCAAAGAAAATGGAGGGAGTTGATTTGAGACAACCCAGCAACTCCAGCAGTAATATGATGAAGAAGAAATTATGCCGTTGGGTGCCTGATAGTGATAATGCTAGATTGGCAGATTGACCGAGTTACGTAGTTTTGTTTGTTGACATTCAGTAAATTACCATAAAAAATAAGAGTATTTATACCTCTACAATCAAATGCAAACGGATATTAGTGCATAAATATAAACAGAGGTCGGCGGGGCTGTTTTCAGTTTTTGCACAACATGGACATACCTTGTCATTTAATAGTAAATGGCTCATGTGTAATTAACTAATGTAATGATTTTTATTTAGGCTGCCTTTCTGCTACGAGCTTTATGTTATGTCGCCATCAAAACAAATGAATTGTATTAGAATACTTTACTTACTTGGTTTAAATTACACAAATGGTCAATATTTAATAGGACAAGTACCATTTAGTACAATAAATAAAAATGTTAATACTCGTTTTGTAATGCATTTTCATTTTATGTTTAATCATATCAATTTTGTATTCTATTAATATTTCTTTATGGCACCTTATCCATATTAATATCTACAAGACATTAATGACGTAAAATAGCTCACCCCCGCCGACCTCTGAATATAAAACAAGCAGGATATACACCTAGGTTCAAACGAAGTACCAGTACAAACAAAAACCATGCGATAGTTATGTAATAAAGCGATACAACACGGCTCACCTTGACGGTTTCGGCTCCGGTTTTCTTCAGGATGCAGGAAAACAGGGAACGAGTTAAATTAATTGTGAAATTGTGCTATCAATACTGTGGTTGCTAAAGTTCAATCTTGTTCAATTAAAGCCAATAGAGTTTAATTATTTACATAATGCTGACGACAATGTTGACACATTACTTGAGTTATTACTCTAAAGGCAAGCAAATAGCAATTTGCAACCGTTCATACAAAATTAACAAAGATTGGCAAATGGACCCTTTAGAATAGTAATTAGAGCAATAAACACAGTCGTCAACGGGATTGAAAGCACACATGGACTCACCGGGACTTTTCGGGCGACCTGGACTTGGTGCGGTTTCCGTTGCGGCCCTCGGACTTCCTGTCGGAGCGGCGCGAGCCGGAGCGGCGGTCAACGCGGCGAGGCGAGCCGGACCGCGACTTCGAGCGGCTGCGGTCCCTAGGCGAAGCCATCGCGCACAATACTAGTTATTGGGGTTTACTTCACATCTACCACTACGGTCAACAATGTGTCAACATTTTAGTCTACAAATTTGAAAAGTCAAAGGCATCTCACATTAACATTATACTTAGGTTAAAATGTTGGCACATAATATATAAATATCCCAGACGATTTATTGCAACATTTTACAGCAGTCCTACGTATTAGATAGACTACTCAATTGGGAATGGATGAAAATATCAGAAGTGCCTGATTGTTTTTTGGTGATAGGAATAACCTTCCTTAGCACCAGAAAAAAGTTGCTGACTTTTCAGCAGCGTCAATTATTTTTGAAAAAAAAATAAATATAAACTGTTTTCTCGGTTAGGGCTCATAACGTCCCACTCGCAGAAGATCCCTTTGTCCCATTCGCGAATTGTCCCTTTCCAAAATGTCTCTTACACAAAACGACCCTTCTGCTAAAGGTCCCGTTCGCAAAACGTCCCTTCACATAAATAAAGTCCCGTTCGCAAAACGTCCCTTTCGCAAAATGACCCGTTATTGGCCATTTCTTATCCCATGAGAAGACTCCTAGTCTCTACTTAAACAAGCTTTTTCCAGACGGGACATTTTGCGAATGGGTCATTTCGCAGACGGGACGTTTTGCGAAAGGGGCGTTATGCAGTAGGGACTTTCAGCGAAAGGGGCTTTCTCAGAAAGGACGTGTTGCGAAAAGGGTGGGACCTTTTGAGAAAGGGACGTTTTTCGAATGAGGTATTTTACATAAGGGACCATTAGCAGAGAAGACGTTTTGGGAATGGGACGTAATTTTGTTGGAGAGACGTTGTGCGAGTGGGACGTTATCCGCCCACACCGTTTCCACACTTACGTTTTGGGTTTAGGACGGCGAATAAGACACTTTCTTTGATTCGTCTCACATAACAAAAAAAATATATCGGATCCTGGCAATGACAAATATAGCTGCTGCAGCTATCAATATCATTGCCAGTGTCAGTGTACCACGGATATCGAGTCGTGGCCAGATAATTAAGAACAGGATTTTTTTTCCATACAGTTGCATACAAATATGATTTTTTTAATTAGATGATAATTTATAATGTGTTTGATTAAATTTGTTTCTGATTATACGGATGTAACCGTGTTTAAACAGTATTTAATATAGTGCACATACAGCTTCTGTAAAATTTAGACTTTAAAATACTGTCGATCAAATAACACTTTTTATAAGTTCATACAGTTCCTAATTACAGTATGAACTTGTAAAAACTGGCCATTTGACCATCCGTATTATTTTAAGCACAACTTTTACAGGAGCTTTATATAAACTAAATTAAATCTTATTTATAAACAGATACCTCCATATCCTCAGAAATAAAATTGGCCAAATATATTTGTATGAAGTTGTATAGGGAAAAAACCTTGTTCTTAATTATCTAGCCGCGACTGTATATATATATTTTTTTATATGAGACGGATCAAGGAATTCGCCGTCCTAAACCCAAAACGTAAGTGAGAAAACTGTTTTTTTTTCAAAAATAATTGACGCTGCTGAATAGTCTGCAACTTTTTTCTGGTGCTAAGGAACGTTATTCCTATCACCAAAAAAATAATCAGGCACTTCTGATATTTTCATCCATTCCCAATTATGATATGTATATACTTATAGAAAGAACTATAGGTATTGCATTACACTCACAACCATATTAGGCCAGTCATATTTAACTTGTAAAATTGCAAGCTAACGGCTAGTTCTGCTTTTTTAATATGTTGTTAGGACCACTACCAGTAATGTATTTCCAAGTTTGCAGCTTCGTATGACCTGTCTGTGCTAACTTTGCGGCATTCGAAAAACCACGAAATTTTCGCACTTTTTTTGGTATTCTCAATATAAATCCTAAACTGTGCAGTTTTTTTTAATAATATCTACTCATTTTTTAAAGTATTCTAAAATCGCCAGAAACAAAAAAAAAATTGAGAGCTGTATAGTTGTTATTTTCTAAGCCGTCCGTTCTGCAGTGCGGCGTTCTTTAGTGCGGAACGGACGGCTTAGAAAATAACAACTATATCTCGGTAAGTATTTAACCTACAGAGCTGGTTCTGGTCACATAATATAGCGATTTTAGAATAATTTAAAAAACTAGTAGATATTATTAAAAAAAACTGCACAGTTAAGGATTTATATTGACAATACCAAAAAAAGTGCGAAAATTTCGTGGTTTTCGAGTGCCGCAAACTTGGATATACATTACTGGTAGTGGTCCTAACAACATATTAATAAAGCAGAACTAGCCATTAGCTTGCGATTTTAGCGATTTTTCTGGTCAAATATGACTGGCCTATATCACTACGGGATTCTAAACCCATGTAAAAATAAAAGTACGCGAAGTACTTACGTTTTTAAATTTTGCTCAGCGCAAGTAATAACACACCTAGCCAAATGAATACTAGGTTAATTGAATAAGGACCATGCAGTTTTTGATAAATATGGGATGTAACATCCATGCAAGCGCCAATGCGAATTAGCAAAAAAAATAAATACAAAGGGAACATTTTCGTAAATTTCTATATTAAAATTCATATAAAAGCCGGTCCTACAAGGCCTCATTATATCTATATACAGCTAGTTGTCTACACAATAATCTATGACTTTTAATAAGCATTGTTTTCCGTGACTCTGAAGGTATTTGGTGTTCCCTTACACCTAGTCTTCAAGTAACTGTATACTCACTTGGATCGTGACCGGGAGCGGGACTTGGCCGCGGGACTCTTGCTCTTTCCCTTGGACTTGGAGCGCGATCGGCTGCGGCCGGCCCTGGAACGTAACGGACAGTTTCCGTATAACGTGCGAATTCCGAGGAGACCCGCAGTGGTCGGCGGAGGGAGCTCCGTCAGAAGTAAGGTTATCAACAAGGGTCTTCTGCCCCGAAAGATGGTAAAATGTATAGTATCATCATAAAATATCGGAAAACCTAAGATGATCAAAGCTATTTCATTGTTAAACAGACAACTAAAGGTCTAGCAAGCCCCCCGCAAGGGATTTGGTTGTAATTTGAGGTGCAGTAGTGGCAGGACCTAAGAAAACTGTTTGCGTAATATCAGCCTTCGATCTTCTTTTGTTTCAGACTTCTTCACGAAAATGTCAAAAAATCAAGGTAATTTTTTTACTGCTATTTTAGCTAAACCAAGCAAGCGAGAGTAACCAAATAAATTCAGAATTAAGGAGCATAAAATGGGGTTCATTTTTACAGACATTCATATCCTTGAACTTTGTTAAAAAAAAAAATAGTTTTTTTTGCTTATTTTTTTTGCCACTTGTCGCGGAGACACAACTATCAAAAAAATTACTTAACAGTTGTAATTTACAGTTGTCAACTACGTATACATTTAAAAACATTTTGAAAAATCATGGTGCGTCATGTCAAAAAAAACATTTACGAACGTATGTTTACTAATAATGTTGTTTAATATCAATAGAGTAGTAGTGGCAAATCAGTATGTAGTAGGTATAACATCCGCGTTCGTTCATTATGAAATAATTAATCCCACAAAAAACATTCCATGTAAAAAATAGGCCAAGTCTCGGAACTCTTCCACGGTAAAAAGTGGTGAGATATTTCGTAGAGCCAAGTCAGGCATACTTATTAATTTTTATTTGCTTGCTAAATAAAATTCTGCAACTTGGGAATCACACAACTTTACTGCATTTACAAATTGTTGCATACCTTAAACTATGTAAGTGTGATTGCCAAGTCACAAAACTTCATTTAGCAAGCAAATAAAGATCAATACGAATGCCTGACTTGGCTCTACGAAATATCTCACCATTTTTTACTGTGGAAGAGTTCCGAGACTTAGCCTATTTTTTACATGGAATGTTTTTATGGGATCTCATTTCTTTTTGAAGGTTATCAACTTTGTATGCAAATGTTATTTTACCAACCGCAAATAACGTTTGTATAGTTTTGAGGGAAACAATTGCAAAAGTAACTTTGTAATCGCATGTATTTGTATAGGATTACAAACTTACTTATGCAGTGTGTATATCTCTGAATCGTGACGGAAACTGCAATATTTTTAGGTTTTTTATGATGGATAGGCTAAAAACTAATTATGTTAAAAGTTTGTAGGTCTGCTAAAAGTACCTTAGAATTACGATGATCATTTTAAGTGAGTCAGTGAGTGAGTCAGTGAGTGAGGCAGTGAGTAAGTCAGTGAGTATGTCAGTGAGTATGTCAGTGACAAAACTAAGGATTTTTGATGGGCAATTGTTCCTAAACTAAAAGTTCAAAATGAATGTTATTGAGAATATATGTAAGCCATATTATGCCCTATATGTTACTGAAAATTCAGGGTTCTGGCTTTAGTCAGCACGAAATTACAGGATGTTGAAAATGGCCTGCATAGCTTCGAGAAAAGGATAGTACGTCCGTGCCTCTTTGTTTTGCTCGACGATAGACATTGATCAATATGATATAGTAAACATACGTTCGTAAATGTATTTTTTTGACATGACGCACCATGATTTTTCAAAATGTTTTTAAATGTATACGTAGGTGACAATTGTGGCTCATTAAGTATTTTTTTTGATAGTTGTGTCTCCGCGAGAAGTGGCAAAAAAATGAAGCGAAAAAAAAAACTATTATTTTTTCATCCAAGTTCAAGGGTATGAATGTCTGTAAAAATATGCATTATGAACCCCATTTTATGATCCTTACTTCTGAATTTATTTGGTTACTCTCGCTTGCTTGGTTTAGCTAAAATAACAGTTTAAAAGTTTATATTTTAAGTATGAGTTCCGCGGTGTTGTTTTACCAAGAGCGCCTGCGGCGCGGACGCGAGCGGCTGGAGGAAGAGCGCGTGCGGCGGCGCGACGAGCGCCGGTCCTCCACCAGCCGGATGCAGCGCCCGTTCAGCTCCGTGCCGTCCAGCTTCTCGATGGCGGCGCGCATGTCTGAGTTGTTACCTAGAGCGGCTGCGGCGCGGGCGCGAGCGGCTGGAGGACGAGCGCGTGCGGCGGCGCGACGAGCGCCGGTCCTCCACCAGCCGGATGCAGCGCCCGTTCAGCTCCGTGCCGTCCAGCTTCTCGATGGCGGCGCGCATGTCTGAGTTGTTACCTAGAGCGGCTGCGGCGCGGGCGCGAGCGGCTGGAGGACGAGCGCGTGCGGCGGCGCGACGAGCGCCGGTCCTCCACCAGCCGGATGCAGCGCCCGTTCAGCTCCGTGCCGTCCAGCTTCTCGATGGCGGCGCGCATGTCTGAGTTGTTACCTAGAGCGGCTGCGGCGCGGGCGCGAGCGGCTGGAGGACGAGCGCGTGCGGCGGCGCGACGAGCGCCGGTCCTCCACCAGCCGGATGCAGCGCCCGTTCAGCTCCGTGCCGTCCAGCTTCTCGATGGCGGCGCGCATGTCTGAGTTGTTACCTAGAGCGGCTGCGGCGCGGGCGCGAGCGGCTGGAGGACGAGCGCGTGCGGCGGCGCGACGAGCGCCGGTCCTCCACCAGCCGGATGCAGCGCCCGTTCAGCTCCGTGCCGTCCAGCTTCTCGATGGCGGCGCGCATGTCTGAGTTGTTACCTAGAGCGGCTGCGGCGCGGGCGCGAGCGGCTGGAGGACGAGCGCGTGCGGCGGCGCGACGAGCGCCGGTCCTCCACCAGCCGGATGCAGCGCCCGTTCAGCTCCGTGCCGTCCAGCTTCTCGATGGCGGCGCGCATGTCTGAGTTGTTACCTAGAGCGGCTGCGGCGCGGGCGCGAGCGGCTGGAGGACGAGCGCGTGCGGCGGCGCGACGAGCGCCGGTCCTCCACCAGCCGGATGCAGCGCCCGTTCAGCTCCGTGCCGTCCAGCTTCTCGATGGCGGCGCGCATGTCTGAGTTGTTACCTAGAGCGGCTGCGGCGCGGGCGCGAGCGGCTGGAGGACGAGCGCGTGCGGCGGCGCGACGAGCGCCGGTCCTCCACCAGCCGGATGCAGCGCCCGTTCAGCTCCGTGCCGTCCAGCTTCTCGATGGCGGCGCGCATGTCTGAGTTGTTACCTAGAGCGGCTGCGGCGCGGGCGCGAGCGGCTGGAGGACGAGCGCGTGCGGCGGCGCGACGAGCGCCGGTCCTCCACCAGCCGGATGCAGCGCCCGTTCAGCTCCGTGCCGTCCAGCTTCTCGGTGGCAGCGCGCATGTCTGAGTTGTTACCTAGAGCGGCTGTGGCGCGGGCGCGAGCGGCTGCGGGAGCGGCTGGAGGACGAGCGCGTGCGGCGGCGCGACGAGCGCCGGTCCTCCACCAGCCGGATGCAGCGCCCGTTCAGCTCCGTGCCGTCCAGCTTCTCGATGGCGGCGCGCATGTCTGAGTTGTTACCTAGAGCGGCTGCGGCGCGGGCGCGAGCGGCTGGAGGACGAGCGCGTGCGGCGGCGCGACGAGCGCCGGTCCTCCACCAGCCGGATGCAGCGCCCGTTCAGCTCCGTGCCGTCCAGCTTCTCGATGGCGGCGCGCATGTCTGAGTTGTTACCTAGAGCGGCTGCGGCGCGGGCGGGAGCGGCTGGAGGACGAGCGCGTGCGGCGGCGCGACGAGCGCCGGTCCTCCACCAGCCGGATGCAGCGCCCGTTCAGCTCCGTGCCGTCCAGCTTCTCGGTGGCAGCGCGCATGTCTGAGTTGTTACCTAGAGCGGCTGCGGCGCGGGCGCGAGCGGCTGCGGGAGCGGCTGGAGGACGAGCGCGTGCGGCGGCGCGACGAGCGCCGGTCCTCCACCAGCCGGATGCAGTGCCCGTTCAGCTCCGTGCCGTCCAGCTTCTCGATGGCGGCGCGCATGTCTGAGTTGTTACCTAGAGCGGCTGCGGCGCGGGCGCGAGCGGCTGGAGGACGAGCGCGTGCGGCGGCGCGACGAGCGCCGGTCCTCCACCAGCCGGATGCAGCGCCCGTTCAGCTCCGTGCCGTCCAGCTTCTCGATGGCGGCGCGCATGTCTGAGTTGTTACCTAGAGCGGCTGCGGCGCGGGCGCGAGCGGCTGGAGGACGAGCGCGTGCGGCGGCGCGACGAGCGCCGGTCCTCCACCAGCCGGATGCAGCGCCCGTTCAGCTCCGTGCCGTCCAGCTTCTCGATGGCGGCGCGCATGTCTGAGTTGTTACCTAGAGCGGCTGCGGCGCGGGCGCGAGCGGCTGGAGGACGAGCGCGTGCGGCGGCGCGACGAGCGCCGGTCCTCCACCAGCCGGATGCAGCGCCCGTTCAGCTCCGTGCCGTCCAGCTTCTCGATGGCGGCGCGCATGTCTGAGTTGTTACCTAGAGCGGCTGCGGCGCGGGCGCGAGCGGCTGGAGGACGAGCGCGTGCGGCGGCGCGACGAGCGCCGGTCCTCCACCAGCCGGATGCAGCGCCCGTTCAGCTCCGTGCCGTCCAGCTTCTCGGTGGCAGCGCGCATGTCTGAGTTGTTACCTAGAGCGGCTGTGGCGCGGGCGCGAGCGGCTGCGGGAGCGGCTGGAGGACGAGCGCGTGCGGCGGCGCGACGAGCGCCGGTCCTCCACCAGCCGGATGCAGCGCCCGTTCAGCTCCGTGCCGTCCAGCTTCTCGATGGCGGCGCGCATGTCTGAGTTGTTACCTAGAGCGGCTGCGGCGCGGGCGCGAGCGGCTGGAGGACGAGCGCGTGCGGCGGCGCGACGAGCGCCGGTCCTCCACCAGCCGGATGCAGCGCCCGTTCAGCTCCGTGCCGTCCAGCTTCTCGATGGCGGCGCGCATGTCTGAGTTGTTACCTAGAGCGGCTGCGGCGCGGGCGCGAGCGGCTGGAGGACGAGCGCGTGCGGCGGCGCGACGAGCGCCGGTCCTCCACCAGCCGGATGCAGCGCCCGTTCAGCTCCGTGCCGTCCAGCTTCTCGGTGGCAGCGCGCATGTCTGAGTTGTTACCTAGAGCGGCTGCGGCGCGGGCGCGAGCGGCTGCGGGAGCGGCTGGAGGACGAGCGCGTGCGGCGGCGCGACGAGCGCCGGTCCTCCACCAGCCGGATGCAGCGCCCGTTCAGCTCCGTGCCGTCCAGCTTCTCGATGGCGGCGCGCATGTCTGAGTTGTTACCTAGAGCGGCTGCGGCGCGGGCGCGAGCGGCTGGAGGACGAGCGCGTGCGGCGGCGCGACGAGCGCCGGTCCTCCACCAGCCGGATGCAGCGCCCGTTCAGCTCCGTGCCGTCCAGCTTCTCGATGGCGGCGCGCATGTCTGAGTTGTTACCTAGAGCGGCTGCGGCGCGGGCGCGAGCGGCTGGAGGACGAGCGCGTGCGGCGGCGCGACGAGCGCCGGTCCTCCACCAGCCGGATGCAGCGCCCGTTCAGCTCCGTGCCGTCCAGCTTCTCGATGGCGGCGCGCATGTCTGAGTTGTTACCTAGAGCGGCTGCGGCGCGGGCGCGAGCGGCTGGAGGACGAGCGCGTGCGGCGGCGCGACGAGCGCCGGTCCTCCACCAGCCGGATGCAGCGCCCGTTCAGCTCCGTGCCGTCCAGCTTCTCGGTGGCAGCGCGCATGTCTGAGTTGTTACCTAGAGCGGCTGCGGCGCGGGCGCGAGCGGCTGCGGGAGCGGCTGGAGGACGAGCGCGTGCGGCGGCGCGACGAGCGCCGGTCCTCCACCAGCCGGATGCAGCGCCCGTTCAGCTCCGTGCCGTCCAGCTTCTCGATGGCGGCGCGCATGTCTGAGTTGTTACCTAGAGCGGCTGCGGCGCGGGCGCGAGCGGCTGGAGGACGAGCGCGTGCGGCGGCGCGACGAGCGCCGGTCCTCCACCAGCCGGATGCAGCGCCCGTTCAGCTCCGTGCCGTCCAGCTTCTCGATGGCGGCGCGCATGTCTGAGTTGTTACCTAGAGCGGCTGCGGCGCGGGCGCGAGCGGCTGGAGGACGAGCGCGTGCGGCGGCGCGACGAGCGCCGGTCCTCCACCAGCCGGATGCAGCGCCCGTTCAGCTCCGTGCCGTCCAGCTTCTCGGTGGCAGCGCGCATGTCTGAGTTGTTACCTAGAGCGGCTGCGGCGCGGGCGCGAGCGGCTGCGGGAGCGGCTGGAGGACGAGCGCGTGCGGCGGCGCGACGAGCGCCGGTCCTCCACCAGCCGGATGCAGCGCCCGTTCAGCTCCGTGCCGTCCAGCTTCTCGGTGGCAGCGCGCATGTCTGAGTTGTTACCTAGAGCGGCTGCGGCGCGGGCGCGAGCGGCTGCGGGAGCGGCTGGAGGACGAGCGCGTGCGGCGGCGCGACGAGCGCCGGTCCTCCACCAGCCGGATGCAGCGCCCGTTCAGCTCCGTGCCGTCCAGCTTCTCGGTGGCAGCGCGCATGTCTGAGTTGTTACCTAGAGCGGCTGCGGCGCGGGCGCGAGCGGCTGCGGGAGCGGCTGGAGGACGAGCGCGTGCGGCGGCGCGACGAGCGCCGGTCCTCCACCAGCCGGATGCGGCGCCCGTTCAGCTCCGTGCCGTCCAGCTTCTCGATGGCGGCGCGCATGTCTGAGTTGGTCGCGAACTCCACCACACTAATCAATCAATGTTGTTAGGTTGGTCTATCATCACTAAGTAATCTAAGTATGCAGTTTTGTGGAGATATCGCTCAGAATAAAATATATCATCAAGGTTTTCAGCCCCGAAAGATGGTAATATGTATAGTATCATCATTTAACCCTGTAACGGTTTTTTCATAGTTTTGGGATAACATAGAAGTTCAAAATCATGGTGGGATTTGGGAGTACATTTTCCACTGCCTTCTAAAACAATATTGTTGATGTTAGTTGTTTGACCGCTTGCGACAATACCCTGAGAACTTTACGGTTTCGCTCTAGGAAAACACAACAATATATCGATATCAGCCATATTTTTACACCAAAAAATAGGTTGGGTAATTTGACTAAATATTCATTAATAATCCACCTTAATTTAATACCGATACGGTAAAAAATAATGAGAAGCAATCATCATAAATTCCGTAAAAATCAGGCGAAAATGGTATAAACTTTCTTTACTTTATAATTGACTACGTCTATATACGTTCTTTGGGATACGCGCATAATACACTTATTTTTGTCAATGAATAAACCTTTCTATAGGCCAGAATGAAATGCAATATTATCTCAAGGTGGTAAATATTTAATTAGAATGCCGTTATTTCCTGATGCATATATTTTTGTATTCATGTAGTAAGTCTCAACATTTGTGTATTCAAACATGTTTTCATTATAAAAATACTGATAGCATTTTTGCTTGCGGGTTAAATTTTTTTCCTAACTTGCGGTGGTCCATAGAATTATTAATTTCGATAGTAAAAGTTATTTAAAATAACATATAAAAGCCGTATACAAATAATTAGCCTGATATTGAATTATTTCCAAAAAAACCGTAATTTTCTCAGGGTACAACTTTTCGGGTTAAAGTTTGCATTTAAGTGGTGATTATGATTACTAAAAATAAACTCATCGAAATTACAAAGGTTTGACATGAAACAGGTAACATGCAATTGTCTTTCGAATAAATTAAATGTTTCAAATAATCTTTACACTGTTAAAACCCTAAACAAACATTGAAATCTTACCCCTCATTCCTGTGTTGCTTGTGGGCGTCAGCATAGGTGACTTCCCCAGCCTGACGCATATAATCCTTCAGATCCTGCCAACCAAGGTAACATGTTAATGAAAACTTCATTAAAGTCTATAGAACTTTTCCAAAAGTCAGCCTCAGATTTAAATTGACATCAAGGTTTTCAGCCCCGAAAGATGGTATAAAAACGATATCATCACGTACTGAAATTATTACAAACTGTAGAATTCATATTTGGCGGTGAAAGCAGACTTTAGGAAACGTCCAAAAGCACAAATTAAGCCTAATTCCCTGTTTTCTCTTGAATGTATTACAAAATAAGGATGAATAAAAAAATTAAAATAAATACGTTTGCAACAATGTTTTCGTATTTGGCTACCGATTGGTAAATTGTTAACTGTTTAGAGGGTCCATTTCAGAGGCTCGTCTTCCATCCTTCAAACCACTGGATTGGCGAGATGACAGTTATTCCAAATAGTTGGTATCGCTTTCTCCGATCCTTCATGTCGTATTCAGTCAGTGAGCCAAGTAGCGTCTCATCTCTGCCCGTAACTCCCGAGATATTTTCATGATCAAATAGGCATTGCATTGGATTGCTCCGTCCACCAGCTTTCCGATATGTCGTCTCCGCCTGTGTGCCGGATATGATTGTCCAGGAGTCCAGGTGCCGTCCCCATCAACTGGTTCTCATCACTCCAATTACATAAACAATTGCACCTCAAAGGCAAACACAAATACGAAAACATGTTCGAGCAAGCAAGACTATGTTTGGAAATCAACAATATGATCGTTATAATGAATGTCCACCATCAATCGATATAATTTTGTATCGGTGTCGATGCGGCCCTAACGTGAACTGCAGAAATGTAAACTTAAATAATAATAATGAAGGTAGAAAATGATTTTAAATGGAAATTTGGAAATAACGAGAGCGGCTCCTCTGTGTGTGCCCCCCGTGGTCGACATTACCTGGGCGGGGCACGCGCGGGTCCAGGTCCGGCGGGGCGGCGGCGCGGCGGCATCCGTCCGGGGGGAGGGGGGCGGGCGGGCCATACGCTCTAACATCGGCTCAGACCACATCTCACACGGCACTACATCGAGGGCTCAGGGCACGAAACGCCACCTTCTGTTGTTTTTAAAAAGTATCTATAAGCTCGTAAGTAAGTTTGTAAGTAGGTGTAAAGTTACAGTTACAGAAAAGACAGATCATTTTATTAAAATTGAATATGCTAGTTCTCTATTTGACTAATTAAAACAAGGCATGTGACTTCCAAAAAAAATAGTAATACTACTTTAAAATTGATTTCATAGCTTATCGCAATGCTGTCTTTTTGTTTAAAAAAATACAAGTGAGTTTTTAAATGAAAATCGTGGTCCATTGAGATATTAAAATCCCGATTTCATAATCTTCTTTCACTTTGTTATTTGTCTTCTTCCACTGTATTGATTAGGAGGATAGATATCTCCATCCTTGGTTGATTTTCTTGATACTCATAGTATTGAACATAATATTTTCTCCATCAGATTGCAGTCCATGCTTTTTTTTCAGCAATTTAAATGTTCCCAGTTCATCCATGATCATCGTTCAGTAGTCCAGCGCCTCCAGTTTGCCTTGTCCCCTGAACGCGAGCCTTTAGAGAGCACCGCAGTCCCGTCGCCGTCCTCAGATAGTCCCGAGTGTAGTCGGCTACAGTATGAGTGTGCTGATAACACGCCCTGCCCTCGTGTCGGTGACCCTCAAGCGGCATGAGTCCAGACCCTGGGTGAGAGGTGATGGGATGATGATGGCCCAATCTTGTCGCCGCGGGGTTGCTTACCTGCCAGCTAATGCGGCTAGACAGATTTTCGACGACTAGCCGGTACTCCGTCCGCGTTGGCGGCCCATATCTGTAATTGTCACTGCTGTAAACAAAAATGAAAAAATCGGTTTGATTTTTAAATTTTGTTTACAATAATTATTGCCTACCAAGCAGATACAAAAATTATAATTAAGTCTGCAACTTTGTCGGTTACTGCGGGGAAATGTGCCAGGAGTAAGGGCGGCTTCACAGGTCAGTTTTTCGTGTCTCCGTTTTCGGAGAACTGACATGTGCGACCCGCCCGAGTCATTTCGAACACTGGGAGCTTTTAGGGAGGTTAATTTCCTAAAAGCTGAGATGTTTAGAACTTTTCTTAATTGCCTTGCCGATGTCGATATTGCAATACTTTTCAACTGGGAAGGAATCATTATGTTGTTAACTAATCTTATCGAATAATTTTGTAACAATTATGAGGTGATCAACATAATATTATTATCAATCTACATCTATTGAACCCAACCATTGTTTAGGGTTGTTTTACACAAACAAGTTAGTAGGAGACGCCACGGTATATTTATATACGACTTTACAGTCCAGTGTTTTTAATATGGGTGCATTAAAATACTCAAAAAATATGTCCCAATGATCATTATGCAGTTGTAATAAGAACTTCGTACCATATTTATGAAACGATATATTCGATACGTATTTTGCACTTGACTGTACATGTGTCTGATAATCATTTGGTCTCCCTTCCCAGTTAAACGTGTGGTTAAACATCAAATGAATCCTATTATCAGTGGGTCACCAGATGACTAGATGTATTTCAGGCACTAATTTTTCTTTGTCCCGTGATTTGGCGAAACCAATACGGGACAGTACATTTTAGGAATAAAATAAATTAATGTTGATTTTTAATAAAAACCGTCCTGTCCCGTATTTTAACCTCGAATTCCGTATTTTCAATGTAGTTGTCCCGTAAAACCGGAAATCAGATCTGGTCACCCTACTGACTAGGCAAATAATGTATTTGTAAGACCAGCAACTCACTGGCCGTATTTTTTGACTAAATGTTCCCGTTTAACATAAATAATAAGATAATATTTGCACAAAGTGACTAGTCGGCACATTATTTCACCATGATGTCATGTATTATCTGGCCACCATTTGATAGGGAATGTATCAAAATGTATATTAATTTAGATTTTGAACACCGTCAGTTTATAATCTTACTCGCGATATTATAAACTGACGAAAAATTGTGAACTGTCAAAACCGTTCACAATAGGGAACATTACGCAAAGCTCTGCGTAGGGGGCGACACTAACACAAACCGTAAACAAACCGCCATGACATACAATGTCATATTTATGAACCTAACAAACAATAACAAATAATTGATGGAAACGCGTTAAACTACAATAGTTTTATTATCATTCGTGTGTAAAATACCTGTACTGTGATATTAGAATGGAATCCTATAGCCATTTAAAGGTGGATGAGGGCTTTTTTTGCTTTACGACGTATTGCCGCTAACCAGTTTTCGTATCATCGTTTCCTTCGGAAATGAATGATGCCCTTCATTCTTGCATCCAATTACGCAGCACTGATGCATTTTATTTATTGAAATATTCTCTTCCCTATTTGATCCAGAGCTTTGAAGGACTTGTCAAAGTTGTCAAAAAAACTGTTTACTAATTGTGATAGTGCTGCACTCTGGCGGCAGAACATTGCAGTAATGTTCCCTATTTAACGCAATATTTTTCGTTAGTTTATAAACTTTCAATGTCGAATCGTCAAATTGTGAACTGAGATCAAATCGGCTTGCTACGGAACGTACACAAAGTCTAGTAGGTTAGACTAGTTAGTTATCTTCAGTTGCCCGAAGGGCAAAGCGCCCAGAAATAGGAGCCCCGCCCAGCGGGGCTTCGTCGATTGCTGGATGCAGAAATAAATGGAATAAAATGTCTGAATAACAAAAAAAAACAATCATGTTCTGACGTAACTGGAAACTGATGCAAGGGGAATAATTCGCTCAACCAAACAGCGCACAGGTTGCGTTCCGAATCAGGTAAATTTGATTCAGTTCACAATTTGACGATGTGACATTGTTAGTTTATAAACTAACGAAAATGAATGCGTAAAATTATGAATTATTTTCGCAGATCACAATATTCCGTCAGTTTACAATATAACGGGTAAGATCATAAACTGACGGTTTTCACAATCTAACGGTGACATATCCATATCCCCAGTCATCATATCATATCTCACTCCCAAACCTAACACGGTCGAACAATAGTAACATTAGTTTGGAGCTTATGCAAATTTGCATCATGATTTAAAATAAAATTTTACCAGGTAGAATCTGAAATCTACCCTTATTCTAGCTTTTACCAAAGAGTCCCATGATTTTTTTTTTTTTTTATATCAATCTCATTAAATTATTGAAAATTTATTTTACTCACAGATACGAGTACGTTGTAAGCATAGAGCTGCAAAATAGGGTATTTTTTTACTAATTGATAGCATAAGATGCAGTCATAATCACATATCTACAGACATCAGCCAGTCATCAGTGTTCATCATTCCAATTGATTCAATATTATGCTGGAATACATATGACAACTTTGTATGCAAGGTATTCTCATTAGATTGTAATTGTAACACTGGAAGATTTGGTTTTGTCAAGAAAGTCAATTATCTAGTTTGAAGAATGAGCATAGTGATCATCTACGTTATACTAGGGAGATCAAACATACAATAGTTACATGGGATAAACCAACAAGCTGTTGAATATCAAATGCGAATCATTGTATAATAAGCTTAATTTATGTGAATCTGCAAATCATATCCAACTGTGTAAATGACAATGCTTTTAAGTGTACCATTAGAAGTACTTGATGACTGAAAATAAAGAATTAAAATGAAGGATTATAGACTAGGTACAGTTAAATCACGAAGTTCAAAGGAGGGACACAACTTACTATGATACATTTTGGCAGTGAAGTGAATTTCAATGGCCATAAAAAGTGTAACATCACATACTCTATACATTCACAGAAAATTGTGTCTTTTCCAGTTGTGCAAATTTACCAGCGAGAGATAAATTCATTTATAATTGCATATGACAATGAGATAGATTTCGTGTATATATTTAAGCTTTTGCTATCTAAGTCTACTCTAACATTCAAGCAAGCACCGATATGTGTGCATTTCACATCATTATTTCTTTCTCGATTATATGAATGGCAACAATCAGTCAGTTAGGACATTTTATGTTTCATCTTACTGAAACATCTTGTAGGCAGTGTATCTACGTGGAGGACGACATGGGTGGCATTTTGTTAACACAAAAAATCTACAGGGTGTCTCTTAACATTAAGGGCTAATACACAAGGCATACGCTCACGTGCAAAAACAAATAAATGTATCTACTCTTGGTTTTTTCTTGCGTGCAATACAGACGCATCCCGGTCGCGGCGCGGCGGCGGTCGGCGCGGCGCCGGCTGGTCGCGGCTGCGCCAGCGGTCCGACCCGCGCGGCATGCCCCGCGCACGCTCCACCGTCACCCTACAACATAGCGCGGACACTCACTCGTACCGCGAGCCGCGCCCGCGGTCGCGCTCGGTGTGGCGGTCCCGCCGGGAGCGATCAGCGCTGCGGTCGATGCCTCGCGCCGGCTCCACCACCACCCTGGGGGCATCCGTCATGTTAGCACTGCCCCGCCCCGCCAGCCACTCCTCGCGTCACTCCTCATGCGTCCAAGACACGCAACAGACAACTCACCGGCACGGGAAGAGGATTCTGTCATACTTTATAATGACCTCATCATAATGGTATTAGGAGAAATACTCGTTTACTCTTCATTCAAGGTATATTCAATTTAATGTGATAATATAGTACGACCACTATCATATCCCAAACATTTATCCTCTTTTCATCATTTATTCTTCTGCAGTGAAGTAAGAGAAAAAATTAAATCATATAGTCCAGGCAATGAACTGACAACTTGTATGGAAAAATGTCACATTTGGAAATAATTTATAATGGCTGCTTTTTTCTATGTAATGGATATATTATCAATTAAATGGTTACCTAGCGAAAAAATCCAACAAAATTTCAAACATAAAAAAATGATAACTTCTATACTTCGATTTTTTTAGCATTAGAAAGACCTTTACAGAAGTAAGTGTAAGGTTTTTTATAGAACACGTTTTACGATACCTGCCGTAAATGCGGCGGAATAAGTGGAAAACTATGAAAATATTTTTTAAAGCATATTAGACGATAGCAAAATATGTAATTTGCATTTACTTAAAAGGATTATTTAATAATACAGCATTAATATTTTATTTTTGTTATTTTTAATGTATCGCAAAAAAATTGCATGATAAAAAACCCAGAGAAGCAGAGGTTTCAAACAAACGGAACGTTTTAAACGCATAAATTGCGACTAAATTGAAGAGATCGTGTCCCACATCAATAAGAGTTTAGCGTTTTGACATTTGCAATCGGTCGGATAAAATGTCCGCCATTACATTGTTCATGTTTGTTTTTAAACGTCACTCTCATCTCGTATGTCATGCGAATGCAAGTGCGATACTTTGTCATTATCCCAGAATCTTGTTGTTTTGAGTTTTTAAGTTTCATTGTTTTCCGTTAAAGTTATTTGTTATTGTTATTATCTTTCGTTGATAGTGCGGTTCAGTTCAGGTGCCTGAGTGCGGCCCTTACTCTGATACTACTAAATAATAACTCCTAATAACTACAAGGTTACATCGCACTAGTGTGTGGTGGACGAGGTCGGAAAAGCTTCAAATTAAGCTAAAATAGGTTCTACTTACTTATTTCAGAGAGACCACTTGATATGCATGCATTTTAAGGTTAAAACCACCCAATTCAGTGTAATGAAAGGTTAGGTTAGGTTAGAAATAGTTAATAATAATATATATATAATATTTACAAACCTAAGTAATAGGAAATGTGAAATCATTGATAAGTACGTACGATGTAACAAAGAAAAATACACAATAATTTAATATTTTATTATTAAATTCTGAAGAAACAGGTTTACGACACCTGTTTCTTTGTTTATCGAATTTCTAATGCTAAAAAAATCGAAGTATAGCTTCTGAAAAGTCAGAAAAAATATTATTAAATGGTTTTTTCTCAAACTTGCAATGAAATGTTGACATGACACAAATTAGGCCCGGAAATACTACGTATCCGGTGCGATTAGTGAAGATGATATGTAAAGGAATTTCATACAACCTTACACACCTAGGCCTGCAAACCAACCGTCTTTTGTTTATAAACGTCAAATTGTGACAGAACGTCTTGGCATTCAATCACAAAAAAAAAAAAAAAAAAAAGATTAGGACTAATGTCAATGTCACCGTGTAAAACGTTGCTTCAAACAGGTTTAAAAAATGTTTGGCGCGTAAATAGAAAAAAGTTTTTTTTACTTGTTGGCCGGATTTGTCAATAGTTCGTAATTATTTTGAAACTTTCTAATAAAAACAATCGATTTCGAAATGAGTTCGGACGAAAATGATATGGAATTGAACTGTATGCCTCCGGAATTGCGAGCAGAAGTAGCCATGAATAATTTACTACCCCCGAAATCAAAAGTTAGGTACATGACGTAGTTAGATATAAGTTCATGTAACTATAAACTAATACTTAATTTAGGAAATAAGCGGAATATTTGTTAGTAACAAATGTGGGACACAATTATAGGTTATGATGTGACAGCACTGACAGCTATCAGAAACGTATTATTTAGTTGTACGAATATAACAAATTGACTAATTTTTATTTCATTGCAAGTTTGAGAAAAACACTATACAAATCTCGGCCAGAAACGGGGTTGCCGGCCGCGTATCCCTATCCGTCTATATCTACTTGGCCTGCAATTCTTCGTTTCCCGGCCTCTATAGTAATGTACTATATCTTTATTTTGGTTCATTTACATTTTGCTCTATAATATTCAAGATAAATAATACAAAATAGACAATTCATGCTTTATTTAAATCTATATAATTACTTCCGGGTGGAAAGTTTGTTGGATTCTTGAATAAAGCATCGAATGAACGTATCGGAAAGAAAGTAGACAACTTTAGGCATCTCTAAAAACTGGCACATACATCAAATAGGCATAAACTTTTTTTTTTTACTATATCCTTTTCTTTTAATAATTGCAACAAAAAACAATTGCTATTTTTGTCAAACTGTCAACATGGGGCGAATTAGCTTACACGTTCGTAAAAATATTTTGGACGATTGGTGCAAAATAAAAGGTACGACGGTTAGAAAATTGGCTAAAGAGTACGCGGGCGTGCACAAGATAATAAATAAATTTGGTGACTTCTGTACTATCGAAGATTTGCCTAAATCTGGAAGAAAACCGGGGACAACCGACTTGGCATTAGAAAAGAAAGTCGTAAGAATGTTTTAACAAAATCCGTTCCTTTCAATACGAGATGCGGCAAAAAGAGCCAAAACTTCTTCGGCTATGATACAAAGAATCAAACTAAGATGCAAACCTAAAAACATATAAAAAACAAAAACATCCAAAACGAGACGAAAATCAAACAATAGCTGTCAGAAAACGGACAAGGAAAATTATACGACCGTATATTGACCAAGAAAAACAGCGCAATATAATGGATGACGAGACCTTTTGCAAATTGGACTTCAAAGCCTTACCAGGACCTCAATTTATTACGGTGCCGGCTAATAAGAAGGTTACTCGTAAAGATAAGGCCACTAAAAACAAAAAAAAAATTATTAGGCATGTCCCCTGGAGTCCAAAACTGCCGGAAGACAATCTCTAAAGAGTCGAATTCCCTATAATGACGTCATCAAAAACGCTGCGGCCGCGCTTGGGAAAGTGTAAATTACACCCAAACCATACAACGTAAATACACATGTGAGGTACCAAATGAAAGCTGAATAAATTGTCAATATTTAATTTATACATAATATTTCAAAATATACTCTAGTTTAAGTATACTATTAGCAAAAGTATAAAAAAATCAAGAAAAAATCTGAGGACTATCAGACTTTGCGGCAAAACTAAAAAAGATTCACGAATGTAATGTATAACACAAATAACACCTCGTATTTCAGCTTCACATTTTAGTTTTTTATTTTAAGACAAGAACAGAATTGGGAAAATTGTGCTCAAAAAACCAATAACGCAGAGCGAATTTTCCCTACAGGATAAATTTTATCAAAATTACTATTTTCAAGAAACCAGCACAAACTTTTAGTATTATGTTGTTGGACATGTTATGTGCACCGCAAAACTGCAAAGAGACAGTCTCTAAAGTTCTAGGTCATTAGAAATGACATAATCTTCATAGCCGCGGAAGGCTTTTTGAAAAGTGGGATATTTACCTGAACCATGTAATATAATAAATATATAATACATAAACGTGTGTTATATCATGTAAAAGCTAAACAAATATGCCATCATTCTGGCCACCATTAAGATTACATATATCCTTAAATTTAATGGTATATGCAAAATAACAGACAAGAAAAGTGAAAAGCCCCCCGCTCCAGCTTTTTGAAACCCAAACTACGTACTTTCTGAATGCAAATAATAAAATATGCTATAACTCGTTCTAACACAATCAATCAAATAATGATCAATATAATGATGCCTATCAGAGCAATTTAAATTCCCGAAAATTTAATGTTAGCAGCCTTTTCACTTTTCTTCTCTACAATTTTGCAAATACCTCTTAAATTTAAGGATATATGGAATCTTAATGGTGGCAAGAATGATGATAGCATATTTGTTTAGCTTTTACATGATATAACAAACGTTTATATATATTACATGGTTCAGGTAAAAATTCCACTTTTCATAAAGCCTCCGTGGCAATGAAGATTATGTCATTACTAATGACCTAGACACTTTAGACACTGTCTCTTTGCAGTTTTGCGGTTCACATAACACATCTAACAACATACCAAAAGGTTCGTGCTGGTTTCTGGAAAATTGTAATTTCGATAAAATTAATCTTGTAGGGAAAACTCGCTTTGCGTTGTTGGTTTTTGAGCACAATTTTCTCAATTTTGCTCTTTGTCTTAAAATAAAAACAAAAATGTAAAGCTGAAATACTAGATATCATTTGTCTTATCTTATACATTACATTCGTGTATATTTTCTAGTATTGTCGCAAAGTCCGAAAGTCCTTAGATTTTTCTTTATTTTTTTATACAGCGTGTATTTTCAGTATTACCTCAAATTGTAACCAGACGATGTTAGGGATATGAAACGATTTTACAAGAAAATTTTCTTAAACTACAATTTTTTTTTCCTTACAAAATAATTCAGCACGCAATGCATTACTACTTTGTCATATTGCCGTGACGTCACAACTGTCACAGGTGGCCCATTCTTCTTCCATGTGTCAAAGGAGTGTACGCAATGCATTGCTGCTCCATTAATTTTCAAAAATTAGTTATACTTTGTTAGTTAAGACTAACTTAAAATATTCTTGCAATATCGGTTCATAGCCCCCTATTACCTACATCTGGTTACAATTTAAGGTAATATCAAAAATACAGGCTGTACTTTTGTTAATAGTACTTAAACTAGCATATACATTAAAATATAATGTAAGAATGAACTATTGACAATTTATTCAGCTTTCATTTGGTGCCCCACATGTGTATGTAGGTTTCATAGTTTGGGTGTAATTTAAACCTTTCCAAGCGCGGCCGCGGCGTTTTTGATGACGTCATTACAGGGGAGTCAGAGTCCTTAGAGACTGTCTCCCGGCAGTTTTGGAATCCAGGGAACATGCCTAACAACATACTAAAATATGGAGCCGGTATCCGAAAGTGAAGTATTTGTTCGACAGAATCCCCTAACAACACGCACTAGTATGCGATCGCAATCCTTCTTCACTACAGGGACTTTGAACGCTACGGTATACCGTGACAAATGCTTAAGCCGGCCACCCACCCACGCTAGGTTATTACCGACGGTTATGCCTGCACAGTTCACTTGTGTAGGCATAGCTGTGCATATACACGTTCAGTTATGTCATACACACGTTCAGTTATGTCATACACACGTTCAGTTATGTCATACACACGTTCAGTTATGTCATACACACGTTCAGTTATGTCATACACACGTTCAGTTATGTCATTCACACGTTCAGTTATGCCTGCACAAATGAACTGCGCAGGCATAACCATCAGTTATAATTATAATATTTAACCTAG
Source organism: Epinotia brunnichana (assembly GCA_963854355.1). Classification (NCBI taxonomy): domain Eukaryota; kingdom Metazoa; phylum Arthropoda; class Insecta; order Lepidoptera; family Tortricidae; genus Epinotia; species Epinotia brunnichana. Next base: position 17,056,676 of record OY977936.1, on the reverse strand, counting down.
CGCGGGCGGCCGGCTTTACAGAAAAGATAACTACCACTCATAAAGAAGCACAGGACTAGCACTTTATTTTGGCCGGACTAGGCTTCTTGTCATTACTCTAAAACAACGAAGGAATGGTATAAAGCCAATAAGGTAGAAGTAGTGGATAAGGAGATCAATCCTCCCAATTGCCCAGAAGTTGGCCCAATTGAGCGATATTGGGTTATCATGAAACGACACCTCCAAAAAAACGTCAAAGCTGCCTCCTCAGCTCATCATCATCAAATGTATCAAAAGTGGTCGTCCAGAATCCTATCGTTCCTCAAAAAGCTAACATACGAACACTGCAGAAAGCCAATTTGCCGTGAGCATACCCAATTTTTTTGCTTGAATTGTTTAAAACATACTAGTAATCAAGATTTCTAAACGATATGTGATTTTTAATTGTAATTTTTGATCTCATATAATTAAAAAAAATGACATGAAAGTTTCTATGTTATAAGTTTTTCAAGAAGATAATTTAGTGTTTTTAGTAAAGAGAAGTCTATTTTGGTTTGTTTTCTTTAACAATATTGAATATGTTAGCTTTTTGTAGATCCTATCACCAAAACATTAGAAAACTGTGAGATATTAGTAAAAATACGTAAGCTTTTAGTTTATTTAGATATAAATATAATTAAAATAAAATAAAAATTATGAATAGTCATTGTTTCATTCTTATTTTAAAATATTCCAATCAACACAAAACATTTTTTTTATCACGTTTCAAAATCTGAGGCTTTTCGACCCAGGTGCGAGCGTTCACGTACTAAAATGGAGTGCGAGCACTCACTGGTTAAAAAGAAAGTTAGGTTGCAGGCAAAATTGATATTATACGACGAATTCATTCAAAATAGTTTTTTATAATGACCTTATTTTTCAGTTTCTTTTTGTTTCATTATCAGTTTTCACACAGAATAAAAATAATATCATTTTGAAGTTGTCTGCTTTCTTTCCAATACGGTCCTTAAGGATAACGTTTTAAAATTAAATAAACAAAAATAACGCTATTATAAATTTATGTTTTTCAAAACCGTATTTTGCCTGGAGTAATATAAATAACAAAAAACCGGCCAAGTGCGAGTCGGACTCGCGCACGAAGAGTTCCGTACCATTATCTATATAAACTATTTTATTCTGTGTTTTTAGTATTTGTTGTTATAACGGAAATACATCATCTGTGAAAATTTCAGCTGGAACTATCACGGTATCAGTGAGATACAGCCTGGTGACAGACAGACGGACGGACAGCGGAGTCTTAGTAATAGGGTCCCGTTTTACTCTTTGAGTACGGAACCCTATAAACGACCATATTTAACACCATTCATAGCATACAGGGTCTCCAGTCTTCCATACAAATCTTTCAATATTGTGGAGCCGGCTGATAAGAAAATTTATTATAAATGACAAAATAATAATTACATCATCAAATAATTTTGAATGTGACAAAAACAATTTGTTGATTCTATACTAAGGATTCTTCACTAATTTAAAAATGTGTAAGTTTGGATATTTGTTACATCAAGCTGAAACTGCTACTGCAATAGGGATTACAATATAGGCTATTCTTTATCCCGAAAATCAAGCTCCAAATTAATTAATGTATGGAAGTTGATATCAGGAGTAGACTGGGACTGCTTAAAAAACATTTCAAAAAAATACTTATGTAGGTGATTTCTGCAATGATATTATTATGGATTAAATTAAATATTGTTCTTTTCCTTTTTATGGGTATTTGAGGTAAATCCTTACCTTTCTCCAAGTAAATCTTTTCCATTTAGTTCATAGACAGCATCATCTGCGTCTCTATGGTCTTCAAACTCCTGTCAAATAGAAAAACATATTTAATATGTATAGGGGAGAAGTGGCATGAAGGAGCCAGGTTTTGAAAAAGCCATTTTCATTATTTCGGTGGTTTCGGAATGTGTTCTAGTTTTTTTCTTTACTTAGCTACACTTATTCTCTGTCACCCACAAACATTTGACAGTTCGCTGAAACCAACGGACGCCGCACTGTGGACTGAGAATTGGCTCTAAATAGACAATTTAAAATTGAAGAATACTTTCTCTTCAGGAAATGGCTTTTTTAGATAGTGCAGTCTCTTTTAATTTCCTTGCTAAAGTCGTAGAACGTGAGACGGCGTAATCCAATGGACAGGTTAATACTCTTTTCAAGAAGCGTCAAATAGCTTTGTTCAAGTTACAACCGTATGCGAGATATTTTTTACTGACAATCATATCAGATGGTTATGCTTCTACAGCGGATAGATAATTATGCTGGTCACATGTCACATCATTTTGATTTTGTGGAGTATCAGTTATTTTTACTCAGTCTGATCTGATGATGTTGTGAGGGGACTCCTGGCCGGAAACAGGCAGGCTGTCAATCGTTCGTCCTGTTCATTCAGCCTGATTCCCTTAGGTTGGAGCCTCAGGTTACTGTCCCGCGTCTGATCTGATACTTATGCTGCTACAGGCAAATGATTTTTATGCTGGCTGTAAATCATCTCATCACATATTTTTACCGGCGATGTGTCGTCATATAATTATACAGTCGGGAATGAAAAGGTTGATCACCTTAAGATCTGTTTTTGCTTGCTCAGTATAAGTTATCAGCAGGGCGGCCAATCTTAGTACTAGGTGGACGGTAATGACAGCATAATAAGTTTACTAAATAAAGAAGGACAGTATAGGGACCTACTATGAATATCTGGTGATTTCAAATTTAGTCACATAATAATTCATAGATGTAAAATGCAAATAATAGATGGAAGCACGGGCACCTACTAAAAATCGGAGAATAATTAATTGTACTAATAATATCAATAAATAATTTCAAAACTAAAATACTTGTATAATTTATTAATTTTCTTTAACTATATTGTGACGACGGCGGGGTCAATAATGGCCTTGTTTCTATGGTGATCAAACGCGCCGTCAAGGTATTTCGAAATTCACCGTATTGTCAAAAGACATCAGTAGCCTAGGGGTACAGACGGCGGTATTTTGGAGTCGATGAGCCCCGGATCAAACCCTGCGACCGACGCACTTTTTGTATGTTTTAACATTCAAAGTGGAGTCTTCAAATAAAAATATCAGATGGCGCATCAAATGTCATTAATTACAGGGTTACCGTTTTTAGGCCCAGAGATTGTTCTCTATTTCAGTATATAATGTATTGAATTTTCAATACATCACATCACTCTCGTCTGATACACAGTTTAAAAAGGTAACATGTGCTTGCAATGTGTAAATGATTTGATTTGAAAACTGATCAACCTTTTCATTCCGCCACTGTACCTTCAATTTTATTGATGATCAGATATTTTTGCAGCGCTGCCCATAGTCATATATGTATGCTGGTGACTGTACTGTTCTATATAATATCTTATCATAGCAGTGTTGGCTCATGTTATCACCAATAACCTAGTAGTTTATCAACATGTTGAAACTTACCACGAAGCCATATCCATTCTTGATAAGAATGTCCCTGATCCTTCCAAAGCCTTTGAAGAACTTCTCCAAATCTCTGTCTCTGACACCGAACGGCAGACCGCCGACGTAAACTCTCGAGCCCACCATTTCTGGAGAAAACAAATGTTTAACAAATATAAGTACTTTACGTACTTATTGCCCAACTAGCTAAGACTAGAAGAACTTATTCGTGATAAGCCGGCCGGCTATCGAACTGACCGATGGACCGATTGCGCAGTTAGCTAGCCACGCCGCTTATTATAATATAACTTTTGGATTCCAGGATTAGTAACAGCAGTCAAAATCTACACAGCCAAATTGCAAATAGAAAAAATACATAGTTTTCGTACTGCTTCTGCGTTTAAACTTTTCCATCCAATGAGTAGCTTTTCTTTCCAATACCTACAATTTGCAAGCTACCTACGCCCTACGCCGCAATCTGCATAGCTAGCTTTCCTCAGCGGTTACTCGGTACTCGTCGAGGTAGATATATAGGATGACATAACGCATAATATAGATCACTTGCAGACTACAAATCCCAATTATACTGTAGCGAACTACTATAAGATGAATTCAATTCTTTCGAACGATCAATATTGCGAACCCCGTGATACAAAAGCAAGAAATCATACAATATGGCGCCTATGGCGGCGCGCGTGGCCTGGCAGATATATTAGCAGAAATAATGTACTTACGTGTGGAATAACTATAACACCTCTGCTCAAACTATATCCACATTCGATTTGCTTCAAAACTGAATATGTTTATGTGCTAAAGACAATGTTTTATTACTTATATTTGATAAAGTAGCGCACCCGTTTGCACGTGTAGCTTCGCGACTCGCGTAACAAACCGGAAATGAATGAATGAATGAATACATACGGAAAGGTCGGAAAGCAAATGGCGGCGGCACTGGCAGGTGGCAGCATTGTCAGCGTTTGTGCGTGTTTAAGTAGACCGTTTAGCCCATTCATTCATACACCTATCCAAAGAAAATATAAGAATAAGAGACGGGACTTCGTTCGAACAAGGTTTTGGACCACGAGACAGCGACCGATTCACTGCCGCGAAGACACATACAATATTATGTTAAATTGTAATATATGTCTACTCCCTTTGTCTCTGTGTGTCTTTTGTGAGGTGAATATTGTCTTATTTCTTTCTAAAGAATTACCCACACAAGTAGGTTGTCACAAGTTTTGTCCTTTCCTAGGGATGTATTGTGTCAACTTGTTTAATTTGCTTTGGTTATTGTTCACAATAAAAGTTCAACAATCCGACCACCTATGCATGCAATCTCTCTCTTATTAGATCACTTAGAAAGAGACGGACAGTGCGAGAGAGCTCGAGAGTATGTCGCGGCCGTCTTGTGATAGCGGGGCTGAAAACTCATGACATGTATACGTAGTATAGTCAGTATAGAACTATAGACCCCATCAGATTCCCTATCTGCCCAGCTAGCACACTAATCGGACATATATTTACGTTCTGACGTATAACTTTACGATTGTGCCCATTTTTACGTTACTTAGCTAACATGGTAATCACGCAGCATATATTTATGCCATAGCGTAAAATATACGTAGCAAAATTATTACATTCATTTCATTCGTTCAATAGTAGTCTATGGTTAGAAGCCTATTATAATACTACCTAATTAAAGAGTAATGATAAGCACTGCACAGTTTACTAAACAGTTGTTCTCCTGTATTAAGTTGTGTTATAATAGTTTTTTTGTTTTTATTTACGTTACTCCCACCCCACTAAAAGTTTTACGTAGTGGTTTTAAGTAATTTAGCGAGTACCAAAACACATGTTAGTTTATAATTGAATCAATAATATTTGTAAATTTGTGTAATATACTTTATTACAACACAAGCAAAAAATCATAATCATTGCGTTATTTATACAAATTTATAGTTAGTAATCATGATCTAGCTAAAATTAAAAATGCTAGATCATTGTTTCGGAGACGATAGGAGTTTTGAAACTGAAACCGTATGTGTCGTGACAGAAATCGGTGAAATCCTGCGAAAATTATATTGTTTTCATAGTGTTAAAATTTATCCGGGGTCTCGAGTGACCTACATAAAATTTCGTCCGTCAACGGCTCATATCGTCAAGTTTTATGTGCCAAAATCAAGAGCATGTTAGCATTTGACGTAAAACAAATAGTTTTATGTGCAAGACATATAAATGGTCACTTTTTACGTAAATGATGGTATAGCATGTTAGCTCATGACGGTAAAATTTTATACGTCGGTTGTGGACATAAAACATGTGCATAAAAGTCGTCATTTTGCTAGTGTGCTAGCCGGGCAGAAGTTTGTTCCTTTTCTAGGGATGTACTGTATTTTTATAACGATACATTACTCAACCAAACTACACCTACATTATTTATATAGAGTTTAATAATTCACATTCACTGATCCACTGTGTGAAATGTGAAATAGATATGATTATGGAGGAGACAAAAAGGAATACAGCACGGCTATCACAAGACGGCGCGTGAGCATTCTTGATTTTTCTCGCACTATAAGTACGTCTAGTTCTAAGTTTTCTAATAAGAGAGAGACGGATAAATCGAGAGAGCTCGCACGCCGTCTTGTGATAGCCGTACCGTACTGTAGAGTCTAACCATGGACATAGGGAAACCTATGGACAGGGTGTATTTTTCAAATATCATTTGTTTAGACATAAAATTCCCAAAAATAACTCTGTCTCATTTTAACCAAGCACCATTTGGCTACCAAAAAAGAGATGGTAGTACACTCGGCGTCAAAAAAATCGCACATTTCGAAAATTTCGTTTTGAGCGAAAATTGCTCTTACAGAATGTAATGTACCCCATGACTATGGGGTCTTATTTGAAAGGTAATGAAACCTTCTATCGGAAAATGTCAACCCCGGAAGGAAAAAAAGGAAAAAAACAGGAAAAAGGAAAAATCGTTTATTTAACAAAAATTACAAAAAAATAAAACACAACAATAACAATAAAATAAAGCTTAAAACTAAACTTAAAACCTAGTGTTGCCTCCTCTAGCCCTCCGAAGCTCTTCCATGCGGTCGGTCATGGATCTGATCAGCGTCACGATGTTCTCTTGAGGAATGTTGTTCCACTCCTCAAAGACAGCATCATGAAGCTCATCAAGTGTGGCAGGAGGAGGATCACGCGATCGTACCCGCCTTTTCAGCTGGTCCCAGAGGTGCTCGATGGGATTTAAGTCGGGACTCCTTGCTGGCCAGTCCATAACGTTGATACCAGCAGCATGCAGGTAGTCCCGAACGATCAACGCTGTATGGCTGCGGGCGTTATCGTGCATAAATTGGAACCCAGGTCCAATTACATCAGCATATGGGACCACATGTGGATCCAGGATCTCCGCAATGTACCGTTGAGCAGTCAGGGATCCCTGGCCACGGCCACCTCCAGTCCGGGAAACGCAAACAAGTTCGGTTTTCCCGTCGACGGAAATGCCACCCCAGAACATACAGGATCCACCCCCGTAGCTGACGGTTTCTACGGTGCAGGCTTCTGTATACCGCTCCCCCTGCCTCCTGTACACCCTTCTGCGTCTATCGTTGGTGTAAAGGCACACTCTCGTCTCGTCAGAAAAGAGGACATTCCTCCATTGGGTGAACGTCCAATTCTCATGGCTAGTGCGAAATCCTCTTCTGGCATTCCGGTGCTGCGCAGTCAACTGGGGGCCCGTAGCGGCCCTACGGGGCATCAAGTTCCTCTCACGTAGTCTTCGTCTGATCGTGGAGACGCTCACAGACGTTCTGCGAGCTGCTCGAAGCTGTTGCTGGAGCTCAACAGCGTTGAAAAACCGATTCCGCAAGGAAGTCGTCACAATGTACCGGTCGTCTGAACCGGAAGTACAGCGTCGCCTCCCGGATCCATGCCTTTTGATGTAGCCACCAGTCTCCTCGAACCGCTGGAACACTCGACGCACTCGAAAACGGCTGATATTCAGACGCCGAGCAACTTCAGTCTGTCGTAGTCCAGTTTCCAGTAGTGCAATCACTTGAGCGGCTTCTTCTGGCGTGGTATCCATTTTTTAATGTTTTTTTCTTGCTGTAGCTCTTCAGGTGTGATCTCAGTGACGTCTGGATAGCGAATGACCCTTAATCGATCTTTACCCCCCCTTTTATACCCGTCCATGGGTGCCCAATTAGTGACCCACTAAACGCGTACTTCGGGACTTTTGATTTAAAATGCGTTTTTTTATGGTCATTGTTTTTACAAAATCAAACACCCACTCATTTAAAAGGTTGTTGATTGAGCTTTAAAATGATATACATATTAATGGGGTACAGTACATTCCGTAAGAGCTATATTCGCTCGAAACGAAATTTTCGAAATGTGCGATTTTTTTGACGCCGAGTGTATAACAGTCAGAACCGAAAGTTGATGATCAAATGTCAAGTGTGGCCTAAAATCGCCATTTTATGCGCCACGAAATGTCAGTTCCCGTCAGTTTAGTGGGTACTTCATATGTCAACGACTGATGTAAACATACCAAAATAATAAAATAACTATTAATTGAACATTATAAACTGCATAAAGCCCAAAGAGCACAATTAGTGGAATGTGGTGACCATGCCCAGGTGCAGCATAATCGGATGTGGCTTAAGAAAAGGCCCAAATCAGGAAAGTTTATCCTTGCACCGGTATGTAATGTATTTTTATTGAAATATTGGATAGTTTAAGCATTATCGAGATATGAGCATTTGCATTATGTTGTAATGAGTACACAGATTAAGATTAGTTATGTGTTGTAATAGGATTTAGCTTTATTTTTGTACTTAAAGTTACGTTTGAGTGGCAGTTAGGGTTGTTCTTGAAAATATCGATACTGAATGGCGATTTCTATTTCTATAACCAGTGAGATCTCGAGACAGTATCTTGCATTTAAAAAAACCTGAAAAACCGTCTGGGTTGTCAAGATTGGTAAAATTGTATAGTAGGCAGGTACTACCTTGGAACTAAACAGGCTTCATTGATCGCTAATACCTATAGCTATTTATAAAAGTTATCAAGAAGCGATTGTGCTAAGAAAAAAAGGTTGGAGGCAATTAGACCTTAAAATATAAGGCAAAATGTAAAAGAAATATACCTACATTTGCTCTCTACATTTTGGTCAGAAATGCTTCAACAAGACCCTAAATGTTATTAGACTACGAGATGGTGCACTGCCATCAAAATATATATTGGTATCTTGTCGTTTTTTTGAGTAGTTAACTTGGTATTTGTAGGGTATACTGACACTATACAATAACTTTACGTTTGTTTGCCTGCCTGTCAGTCTGTAGTGTAGGTATCACAGAAGCTGGAATGGAAATTATTAGAAATTTATTTAGATGAATACACTGTTGGCTGCTTAGAAAAAATTACTGAGCCATTCTTTTTTTGCCCATGTTTGATGCCATAGAAAAAATGAAAGAAGAAAGAAAATACATTTATTTAACGTCACACACACAATGCTAGCAAATAATTATTTTTCTAGTAACTTAAATCATGGAATTCCGCTTAGTAATGCCTGATACAAAAATTATTGTAAAAATACAGTGTCATTTAGATCATCTTAAATAATGTACCTACTTAATAACTTAATAATACTTAATTACAGGAAACCAGTACGTTCTGAGATCTGTCTACTCGTATATTATCGATAAACATGTTCCCTGTTTTATCGATAGCAGAACAGCACGACATCCGCAATGTTATGCGCCAATATGACAGTATACTTGGCACGCTCATTTTGTTGATACTTCACGTCCTTTCGTTTCTTTGGTCATTGAGTCTAACTGCTTTAGTTGTTTAGCTGCTTGTAGTTCTAATCCTGTGTATGTGTATCAATTTGTCACAACGTATTTTCAACTGACAATTAACTTACCGTTATATGGTCCTACTTTGCTCCTGCCCGGCTAGCACACTAATCGGACATATATTTACGTTGGGACGCATAACTTTACGTATAATCTCGCAGCATATATTTATGCCATAGCGTAAAATATACTTAGCAAAGTTATTACATTCATTTCATTCGTTCAATAGTAGTCTATGGTTAGAAGCCCATTATAATACTACCTAATTAAAGAGTAATGATAACCACTGCACAGTTTACTAAACAGTTGTGCTCCTGTATTAAGTTGTGTTATAATGTTTTTTTAACTGACTTCAAAAAAGGAGGTGGTTCTCAATTCGTCTGTATGTTTTTTTTTTATGTGTGTATGTTACGTCATAACTACGTAACTTATGAACCGATTTGAAAAATGTTTTCTTTGTTTGAAAGCATATACTTCCAGATTGGTCCCGTTGTCACCAAAATCCAGTTCTGATGATGGAATCCTGGAGAAATCGAGGGAACTCTTCAAATTTTACAGGCAAGTCGGTTAAAACTTTGTTTTGAAAGTCAATTATTGTTTTTATTTACTTTACTCCCGCCCCGCGAAAAGTTTTACGTTGTGGTTTTAAGTGACGAAGCGAGTACCAAAACACATGTATGTTTTTAATTGAATCAATAATATTTGTAAGTTTGTGTAATCTATATTATTATTACGCGAGCCCGATTTTTGTACATGCCATCAGATCTAGTTATGGTCCGATTTTGATAAATTATATGTCACTGGATTCGTCTCATGCTGCAGATTTGCAATAAGGTCTTCGTTTTTTCATTTTTTATCGGTAAGTTACTAAAATATTTATTTAAAGAAACTACTGTGCGCTGACCACCTGACTTTGGCTGCGTGACGTCACGTGGCGTAACTTCTGCTTTGACTCGAGATGACAATGTAAAATAATAAACAAGAATTAAACTCAAACCTGTACTAAGTTTTTCAGCATGAGAAATTATAAATGTTGAGTCGGCCACATATGGATACAACACTAAGAAAAGTAAGAAAAATAGAAAGTAAACGGCCTTTTGTAAATATTGTTTATTTACATAAACTGACAGACGTATTGTGTCAAATGGGGTTTTTTTTTATTGACAGAGACGTCAGTATTACTTGCCATGTTCTTTTTTACAAAATTTTCTTTTCGGATGGCCGGGGACTCCTATTGGCGACTTTGTTGACCTGACTTGAATACCATCCAAATTATTTCAGGTTCAGATAATTATATTTTGATTACAGGTAGGAGGTTGGTTATATAAATATATTTGTACACATATATATTTGCAATCACGTTCTCGGAAACGGCTCTAACGATTTCGATTAAATTTGGAATACAGGCGTTTACGGGGGCGAGATATCGATCTAGATAGGTCTCATGTCCGGGAAAATTCCTTTTCTCCGTATTTTCTCCATTTTCACCCGAGCAGAGCTCGGTTGCCCAGGGACTAAATTGTAATTTGTCAAAACGATATGACTTAATACTGGAAAACATAAATTAGTAGATTTAAACTATTTCGCGGTACCTACCTATAAATAGCCTGTGCCGATACTAATAATAAACAGGTGTAATGTCTGTGAAATGTAAGTTTGTATGTTGGGGGTAATCTTAGAAACTATACCCATCCTATTCTAAAAACCCTTTGTTCAGTAGGTAGGTTATATGTATGTATGTAAGCAGTTTATTGTACACAATACAGGTTAAAACATAAACATGATATGTAAGATTAAAGTAGGTACAAAGCCGAACTTATCCCTATAAGGGATCTCGGGGGGAATATAAGGAATATGTAGAATGGCCCTACATGATTAAGTATGTGCTATATTTTATACCGTCTCTCCGCCTAGATTCTTTGTATACGCGGCGGAGCCGCGCGGGTAGCTAGTATATTTTATTACAACACAAGCAAATAATCTTAATCATTGCTTTAGCTAAAATTCAAAATGCTACATCGCCTACACTACATCATTGTTTGTAGATGATAGGAGTTTTTAAACTGAAACCGTATGTGTTGTGACAGAAATCGGAGAAATCCTGCGAAAATTATATTTTTTTCATAGTGTTAAATAAAATTTAGCCGGGGTCTCGAGTGACCTACGTAAAATTTCGTCCGTCAACAGTTCATGTCGTCACGTTCTATGTGCCGAAATCAAGAGCATGTTAGCATTTAACGTAAAAATATTGTTTTATGTGCAAGACATCCCAACAACGGCCTCCGTAGCCTAGTGGGAGGTCCCGGGTTCGAATCCCGGTCAGGGCATTTATTTGTGTATTTATCACGAATATTTGTTCCTGAGTTATGGATGTTATATGTGTATATAAGTATCTATATGTATGTATCTATTATATATATCATCGCCTAGTACACAACACAAGCCTTACTGAGCTTACCGTGGGTCTAGGTTGATTTGTGTAAGATTGTCCCGTAATATTTATTTATATAAATGGTGCAAGACATATATGTCTTGCACATAAAACGATATTTTTTCCGGTATACCATGTTAGCTCATGACGGTAAAATTTTATACGTCGCTTGTGGACATACAACATGTGCATACAAGTCGTCACTTTGCTAGTGTGCTAGCCCCGCAGTTTATAAAACAAACGAAATACAGCAAATACAAGTTGTGTATGAAAAACTTTGCTGTATGTTTTACTATGGTATCTGAAGCTTCATAAACTAATGACAGACCTGGATGGTACTTAACTTATTCTAAGTACAAAGTTTCAGAGCAAACTAGCTAGTCGTTTTAAAATGAGAGCGTAACTACGTTTTTATGGAGAATCGAGCTTACTGCGGACTCTTAAGAAGCTGGTATTTTTAACTCCCGACGCAAAAACAGGGATGTTATAACTTATAAGTTTGACGTGTCTGTGTGGCATCGTGGCTCCTAAACGAATGGACCGATTTTTTTTTCTCCGAAAGCTGACGTTATCGAGATGCTTCTTAGCTACGTTTCAACAAAATAGGTTCAGCCGTTTTTGAGATATAGAAAGTAATGGGCGTTTTTCAACATTTCTAAGTTGTTAATTATTGAACGCCTTTATTTAGCCGCCGGCGCATTACACACGTAGCAATTTATCGCAGCAACTTTCTTTACCGTGACCGTGAAATGGGGGGAACATGAGATGTTTCGAATTCAAGGGCAAAAAAAAACAAATAGCAAAATATAATTAACCATCTGAATGCTGGTCTTAAGGCTCGAATACAATGGGTCATGGACTGGCGGTTAGGCGTTGGAAATACGTACTTTCTCTCTCTAACGCATAGTTGCGTCCTGTATCAACCTTTAGGTTGCAGTCTTTACTTATATTTCTGCTTTCGCACATGATATACCTCAACAGTTATGTGAACTCCCTTCACCCGCGAGGGGAATGTTTTACTCTCATGCTTGTTCCATAAAGTGGGCTATCATCGCCGCAGCCGGGCTAGCACACTAGCAAAATGACGACTTTTATGCACATGTTTTATGTCCACAACCGACGTTTAAAATTTTACCGTAATGAGCTAACATGGTATACCGTCATCTACGTAAAAGGTGACCATTTATAACATGCTCTTGATTTTGGCACATACAACTTGACGATATGAGCCGTTGACGGACGAAATTTTACGTAGGTCACTCGTGACCCCGGATAAATTTTATCACTATGAAAACAATATAATTTTCGCAGGATTTCTCCGATTTCGATCACAACACATACGGTTTCAGTTTCAAAACTCCTATCATCTCCTGAAACAATGAATTATCTAGCATTTAAAATTTTAGCTAGATCATGATTACTACCTATAAATAACGCAATGATTAAGATTTATTGCTTGTGTTGTAATAAAATAAATGTATTACACAAACTTACAAATATTATTGATTTAATTATAAACTTACATGTGTTTTGGTACTCGCTTCCTCACTTAAAACCACTACGTAGAACTTTTTGCGGGGTGGGAGTCAAGTAAATAAAAACAAAAAACTATTATAACGCAACTTAATACAGGAGAACAACTGTTTAGTAAACTGTGCAGTGCTTATCATTACTCTTTTTTCTACTCCTGTACCGTTATTTGTCATTTATATAGCTCAAATACAATGACACCACTAATAAGTCATCGCAAAACTCTATGCCCTATGGCCCAAAAACGCACTGTTTAGCGTACTTTTTTGGTTCATAGATTTTTCATAAAAGCACTGTGTAACTTTTTTTTAAATCGGCCGCTAATGCCGCTATATTGCAGTGGTGCCAACTTCATAAACAAATATTTCGAAATAAAAGTATTTATTTACGATTTAACATTTGTATATTATAAATTATTTACTACAATAATAATAAATCATCATCTATTGTGTGTTAAATTACATGTTTTATAAATTCTTGGTATTATTTATAAAAATAAACATTCGGTCCGGGTCCGGATTCGGTTTGGTTCGGATGGCAAGTGCAAACAAATTTAAAAAAAACAAACCATAAGCAAGAGCTGTCACATTTCCGATTTCCCACCAAAATACAGTTCAAAATGAAAAGACGAAAGATGATAATTTATTAATCCTAAACTATTAAGATTTTATTCGTGTTTGTGAAGACAAAAGTGTGCGTTCCTCTTAACATGGTCGAAGAAATTAATAACTGCACTCCTGAAGAAATTGCGTGAGTAGCAAAAGTACGATTAGAAAACTTGCTGCCTGAAAAGTTTAACTATTCTGTAGTCTGCTATTTATTTAAAATTTGTCGTAGAAAAAGTATTGTATGCAACGGTGTATAACTGGTCTTAAAACGCTCGTGGCGTCTTTAATTGCGATGCTCGCCAAGGCTCGCTTCGCAACCCACGCCACCCGCCTTTTAAGACACTTCTTATACAACAGTTGCATAAAATACTATAATTAGATAGTATTTAATGGGCTTCTAACCATATAGGTACTACTATTTAACGAATGAAATGAATGTAATAATTTTGCTACGTATATTTTACGAGATATGCTGGAGTTCTGTTTGAACAGCCGTTGCGAGCGGACGCTGTTTTGGGACCCTTCCCCGATGTCTCGTTACGCCATAAAACTACACAATGCGGTCCTTCAAAACAATAGCAAAAGCCCAGATGTGCGAGCGCCGCGCCCCGTAGTCCCAGCGATTTACCCAATCTCATCTTCTTGAGATCGCCAATAAGTGCCAAATTATAGAAAAGTGTAGTGTGTTACGCAAATATTACGCGGGTTCAGTCCATCTAGATATTAGGCGCGTAAAGTAAAACCAGTGCGTGCGCCTCTAACGGGTAGCGGTTACGCGCAGCAACGCGGCAGAATCAACATCACAGCCGTGACAGGCCCGGGTGAGAGCATTCCATATTACTTTTCAGGTAGTAGGTATACTTCCTTAATGAAGCAGTTCGGGTTACACAATTAGAGACCAAACTACTGGCCCATATAGTCTAAGCATTTTACGGTCCGGTTGTATGGCGAAATGGAAATAATTTATAATAGCAGTTTTTTTTTGCGTAACAGATAAATCATAATTATAGTAATAACTTCGAGACTAAATCCAACAAAATATTAGGTATTTAGATATTTTAATAAATTTTTAAAAATTAATAAATTCCTGGAAAATTGTTAAAAAATGTTAATAACCTTTTTTTTCTGTATTATGATAAATTAATATTTGCGGCGTAATATTGATGATAAATCGCGCAAAAAATGTTCCCGATTATTACCTTTATATTCAGTTAGACACCATTTTTTTTTCTATTACCATATTTTCGTGTCAAAAAATAATAATAGACTGTAGGTTCCTTCATTGCTTGGTGTATGTAGTGGACACAAACATTACAAACCAATCACACACTAAACAACAACGGAAGGTGGATTTTAGGGGGTTAATATTATTTAACAATTTCAAAAAATGCAAATTGATCAGTAAGTTTTGGGATTTTCATCATCGACACTCTTTCATTGAATGATGTACGAATCGACTGATAAAATACTTTGCAACTAATGTTTTTACAAACACCTGTTAAAGTAGGTTAAAAGTGCCGCGCGCGAGCCGCAGAGCAAACGTGATTGGCCGATTGCATGCAGCGGGGCACCGCGCCGTCCGCCATATAAATATGTCTAAGTAGGCACGCGCCGCGATTTGAGAGTTTAGCGACACGATCTAACGCGTACGATCAATTATCAGTTGTTTATTATAGTTAAAATTCAATTAAGTTGTGAATCAAAAGATTAAAAAAACCGTCATATATTGAAATTATAATTCTATGTTTTTAAAATACCTACCGTAGACCGTACAAAAGTACCTACTTAGGTAGGTTTTGATACAGATTTGTTTTAGGGTTCACTTAACAAAATATGTACCTAGTTATAGCCTCAGATCATAGAAAGAAGATCTGAGGTTAAAGATGAGTCTTGTTGTTTCATTGTAGTTTTATCAATGAAATAGTGTCGTAGTGCCGGTTAGTGACCAGCTAGTTTAGTGTGCGGGTTTCCGATCTCCTTTTTGGGCAAATATGCTTTCGTATGTCCGGCTGTTCAGCTGTTCCCTCTAAAGGTCACATCTCTCAACTGATTCTCGTGAAATTTTGTGTGCGAGTTCGATATTGAGCGAGCAAAAATCTTTCGTATGTCCGGCTGTCCAGCTGTTGCCTCTATAGGTCGCATCTCTCAACCGATTCTCGTGAAATTCTGTGAGTGAGTTCAAAATTAATGGGCAAAAATTTCCCCAGGTTTCCAAACTTTCACTTTAGTCGTATTAGTAAGAAAATAAATTCAATATTTAAAAAAGCAAAAATAATTACTTCCTTAAAAATGCTAATTTGTAATTGAATGGTTTTTTTTCTTAATAATCACTCCAAGTAAATTTGTTCCTTTTTAGTTAACTAAAAAAAAGTGTACATAACGTAGGGTAGACCAGGGGCAATTGAAACCATTTGCCTTTACAGCATATAACCGTTATATTTTTATGAGTAGAAAGATGAACGCCCAAAATTTTTCAAGGTTAGTTATCTGGTTTCTAAATAAAATGTATTTTGTTACTCTATAATCCATAGTTTTCTGTCAATAATACGAGTATAATACAGAGAATGAGGCAGTATGGTTCAATTGGCCTCACATGACTGTCGACGACTGACTGTGTCTGCGTGTTTGTTTTTACCATTGTCTTGTGTAAAATATTAAAGTACAGTATTTACATACATACATACTGGGAATACTGTCAATTGAAACACTATGTGAGGTCAATTGAAACACTCTAATATCTTCGGCACAATGAAAGTAGGGTAAACGGTTGAAACAACGCAAATATCTCGCGAACCGTTGGTGGGACGGCGAGGGGTCCAAGCGGGGAAAGAAGCGGACGATCGGTTTGTACACGAAAAACATCGTGACGTTGCTTGCCGCGCGCTTAATTTGTTTGTAGAAAACCCTATTGTGTTTTGATCCCCAAAAGTAAGTGTTTTCACTCGTAGAGTTTTTCAATTATTCTGGTTTCTATTTAAGTGAGAGTATTGAGTGTGTGTTTATGTTTGAAGTGAAGCTTGTGGATCATCTCAGCGTATCTAGTTTTACTGTATCATTATTCTCATTATTACTACAACGGCTTTTTCCGAAAGTAGGAGGTGGGGACGGTTGAAACAGAGTGATTTTCTTGTATTTTTGACATTGACTAATGAAAGTCTAAGTAAGTTTTCTATTAGTTTATTTACATATTCTTTTCAGGGTGTTCTCTTCTGTACAGGGTGGGCCATACATTTTTGCAAATGGCAACACTGAATATCTTCTATAATAATAAATTATATATTTTTTGAGTGGAGGGAAATTTGACATTAATTTATGCAGTGTTATTTGCAATAAAGCGTTTTACTGATCAACAACGAGCTTTTTGTGTAAAACAGTTTTATAAAAACAACAAATTGTATGTAACTGTTCGCCGCCTATTAAGGAGGAAGCCCGGATCTCACTCCCGCCGATTTCATCGTATATTTCATGGATATTTATAAAGTCCAGTTCTAAGTTAAAAAACCCGAAGAAAATATCCAAACTCAAGCAAAACATCCGCGATGAGATAGTCGAGATCCCTCGCAGCATGTGTCAGCGAGTTTCCTAAAATCTGCCTAGTCGTTTGCTGGAGTGCCAGTGACGAGATGGGGGTCATCTCAAAGATAAATTATATTCAAGAAATAAATTGCATTAGATGTTAGTCACAAACATTTAATGATCATGAAATTGACTTTCATGGTTTTATTTTCATCAGTTTCAAAAGTGCAAGAATTTTTGGCCCATCCTGTATTTTAATTACTTAATATAGTCTTGTTACGTTTAAAATGCAAACAGTTTATTTCCGTTTTGGTTTAGTTAACTTACTTAAATAAGGTGAAAAATGACTGATAATACACGTAGAGTTTAACTTGTAAGCGCAAAAACGCTAGCTGATTATAAACCTATCCTAAATTATACGTTATCTCATAAAAAATACGAATAAAACACATAAAAGTATTATTTTTTGTCACTGTTTCAACTGGCCCCGGGATGGGGATACTTGAAACAAATCGTTTTTTTTTTTTCAATTTGAGCTACTACTAAAACACCTTGATCCAAAATTGGATTGCAAGATACAAGATATTTATTCATAAAAGCCAATGTTTTACAAGTCAGTAATTACATAATGAATAGTATTATTTTTTAATTAAATTAGGATCTCAAATAAGGTCGCCTATATAGCTTTACATGTCTGAGTCTTACAGGAAATTTCAATTTAAAAATTAGTTACTAACTACTACTTGCCGTTTAGTAGATAAAAACACGCTCTTTCATTTGATATATTTTCTTCACCTCACAGATTATAAAACCGGCCAAGTGCGAGTCGGACTCGCGCACGAAGGGTTCCGTACCATTATCTATAAAAAACTATTTTATTCTGTGTTTTTAGTATTTGTTGTTATAGCGGCAGCAGAAATACATCATCTGTGAAATTTTCAGCTGGAACTATCACGGTATCAGTGAGATACAGCCTGGTGACAGACAGACGGACGGACGGACGTACGTTCCCGTTTTACTTTTTGAGTAGGGAACCCTAAGAAGCAAAACTACGGACGATATTCAGTACTACCCAGTCAACTCTACTTATATCTTTTTTAGGGTTCCGCACCTCGAAAGAAAAAGCGGAACCCTTATAGGATCACTTTGTTGTCCGTCCGTCCGTCCGTATGTCAATACCCTTTTTCTCAGGAACGCGTGGAGGTATCAAGCTAGGTATTAGATATTATCAAGGTATTAAATACTCAAGCCTACTGTTCCTTGGAGCTGTGAAAGAATCAAACTTCTAACCTAACGCAATCAAAAGACACAACCATTTATGCCGCAAATTTTCGAAACTCGCAAGGGAATCAAAACCTACAGGGTACTTCCCGTGAACTCAGAATCTTGAAATTTGATACGAAGCAACGCCTTATGGCACAAATAAAGGAAAAATTGCGAAAACCATAAATCCCATAAAAAACATTCCATGTAAACAATAGGCCAAGTCTCGAAACAACTTTACTGCATTTACTAATTTTTGCATAGGTAACTAAAACGTATGTAAGTGTGATTGCCAAGTCACAAAATTTTATTTAGTAATCAAATAAAGATTAATAAGAATGTCTGACTTGGCTCTACGAAATATCTCACCACTTTTTACTGTGAAAGAGTTTCGAGGCTTGGCCTATTTTTTACATGGAATGTTTTTTATGGGATCTCATTTCTTTTGTTAGACTTTGTATGGGAATGTTATTTTACCAACCGCAAATAATCGTATGTAGGTATTTGTATAGGATTACAAACTTACTTATGCAGCTTGTATATCTCTGAAACGTGACTGAAATTGCAATATTTATAGGTTTCTTATGAGTTATTAGGCTAAAAACTAATAATGTTTGAAATATGGAGCTTGTGGGTCTGCTAGATGTACCTTAGAATTAGCGTGATCATTATCAGTGAGTATGTCAGTGACAAAACTAACGAACTTTGACGGACAATAGTTCTTAAACTAAAAGTTAAAATTGAATGTTATTGATATTGTATGTTAGCCATATTATGCCCTACATGTTCCTGAAATTTCAGGGTTCTAGCTTTAGCCAGCACAAAATTACAGGATGTTGAAAATGGCCTGAATGGCTTCGACAAAAGGATGGTACGGCCGTGCCTCTTTGTTTTGCTCGACTTGGCGGGGGAACTGCCGTGCCCCCAGATTTCTAGTTACATGTTATGCCATGCAATAGGGCCGAGTGGAGAAAAATGCGGGATGCCTTTGCCCAGCAGTGGCTTCCTGTTTCCCAAACAGGCTAAGAAAAAAAAATTATTTCTACGGAACCCTCGATGCGCGAGTCCAACTCGCACTTGGCCTGTTTTTAATTTTTTTCATGACTACCATAGCATACAATGAGCTCATCAAAAGTTCGCAGGCATATCATAAACATTTATCAATTTATGAGCATCTGAACATCTCGATAAAAACACGGGTGTAAAAAAAAGTATACGACTTTAGTTTCCTTTGTTGCTGCTACCTTATACATTTAGTTTAACCAAATAGTTTTAATACAATTATAACAATATAGATTTGCACAAAACAAGCATAATCATGTTTCATAAAAAGTGCTTGTTTCAACTATAACAATGTTTCAATCATAACCATTCCGTGTACCGATCCCGTGACAAAACGTGTTGTAAACGTCGCTACTAACCATTTGTTTTATTGTATACAAGAACCTTCTCCAGAATGTATTAAATACTTTTCTGAAAACCGCATCAAAATTGGTTCAATCTAACGCGAGATAATCTCGGACAACGTACATACATACATACAAACATACGGGTCAAACTGAGAACCTCCTTTTTTTACAATGACACGCAGCGTGCAGATTTCTAAAAAACCTTCATATTTCCATAATTTATAAACTAGGTCAAAAACTACACAAACAATAGTGAACATTAATAGAACAAACATGTGCATCGAATGCAGAACCTCCTTCTATTAAGTCGGTTACTTTTGGTGACGATTAAAACGCGAGGACGATTGAAACGTTTAAATCGTCCACAAGCAAGTTGTTTCTACCGTCCCCACACCACGTTTTTAACTTCAAGGTCAAATATTACATATAAAAAAAACTCGAACGCTGATCAACGGCCATTATAAACACTCGTTTATTCCCAGCTATAGCACCAAATTAATTTGATCAGTCAAAATACAAGAGTAAAGTACTTTTTGTTATAAAAAAATATCCACAGCACAAATACTTACTTTTTACCGTGAAAAACTGGTTTGGCTCGTGTACACTCCGGTATCGCACCATCACTCGAGCGCTACTGGCCAAGCTACTGCTCATACATGGCCAACCGTGTGTTCCGAGTGTTGCGTCAGTTGCGTAGGTATTATAGTTTTCGAAAAAATTTCCTTGTTTCAATCATGACGTGTTTCAATTGTCCGTGGTCTACCCTAAGTTATTGAATAATTTCAATTACGAAATAATGTAATTCAGATTACAAATTACGAAGTAGTCATGTATGCAATTACACGTGTAATTCATTACCTACTCGTAATTGAATTAAATATAATACAATTTGTATTTCAATTTCAAACGTAAATTAGTTACGCCCAACACTGCCGTTTACCTAAGCCATTTTTATGGCGTGAATCGTCGCATTCATACTAGCGCATCGTAGAAAACGATACAAATTATCTGTGTAGGTAGGTTTTGTGTCTTGGGGCCCGGGCAGTGCGACCTTGAATGTCAAGACACTCGTTGCGTGCCGACGCTGCGAGCGAATGTGATTCTTAACACAAGCGGAAAGAGTTCAAGTTCAGTTGTAGAATCAAACAGGACTATTCAAATGTGTTTTATGCTTTACATAAAGCTTTTTTTTGTTGGATTTATGTACTAGTTTAATAATCTATATTATTAAGTTAAATTTAGACACAATTTGTCTCTATAATAGTACATTACTTACCTAGGGCGGTTAAACAAAGAATGTCTCAGATCGCAGGTATTTGACGCCCGAGCCGAAGGCAAGGGCGATAAATATGCGCTCTGAGGCTTTCTTTATTACCGCCCGTGGTGAGTACAAGATTTTACGTCTCTATCTGGCCAGGAAGTGGGGTTTTCCGCACGCATAGCGTGCGGTAATTCCTACTTTATGGCCAGGTATGACGTAAATATTTTTACCGATATTTTATTGGAGTAAATGTAATTATATGCAATTCTAAACAAAAATCAAAACGATTTTTAGAAAAATAGGTTCATACATTCTTTTTATGAGAATCAAATCAAAGTACTAGTTATTACTATTTTTTTCTACGAACTTATGGCACCTGTCACCCAAGCCATGAAATTTGTTAAATGAATGGCTTTACGTGTAAAAAAATAGTCGGATTTCACTTTTTACATGTTAAAGACAATAATACTGTCGTGTTGACGATTAAAAACAGCTATTACTATTTTTAGTTAAAAAATCGGCGTTTTTTTGACACTATTTTTTTATACCTACTTCCGGGTCGAAAGTTTGTTGGATTCGTAAATATAGTATCTTAGAATATGTATTTATGACGGAGAAAAAAAAAACCTGGCTATTATGAATTAATGTTTTGCTAAACCGTAAAATGCTTAGACTAATATCATAAGATAAGGTGAACGTAGGGGTAATATATACGTACTCAATATTTAATTTTTGTATTTATTGTATTCAATGTTGCCTTCAGTGCCTTTGTTAACTTAGTAAGATTTTACGTTAGATTACAGTGTGTCAATTACCAAACACTTAATTTTCTCACGCACTGGAATGAACCCCGTAATAAGCTCCTGTTTAAGACGCTTCGGCAGTGTCATACATATATGTGGTGGATCATAATACCTGTGTTAGTAATATTTGGCACTTATAAGTAATAATATTTAACACCTGAGACCTACAGAACAGATTAATTGATAAATGAAATCTATGTAGATCAGTTATACAAGTAATTCGCTAGGCGCCGCCAATATTATATAACACAATGAGTAGTGGATAGGATAGGGGCTCAACGAGACTGAAACTGGGCTGAACTGTGGTAGTGAGTGAAACACCGTAAACCTATATTTATTAAA
Organism: Epinotia brunnichana; assembly: GCA_963854355.1. Lineage (NCBI taxonomy): Eukaryota > Metazoa > Arthropoda > Insecta > Lepidoptera > Tortricidae > Epinotia > Epinotia brunnichana. The sequence continues at coordinate 17,034,191 of OY977936.1, read as the reverse complement.
ACTACGAAAATTTGCCAATAATGTAATAAGCAAAGTTCGACAATAAGATGACTCGAGCGAGAATAAATTACGCGGGAGACAAACAATGTGCAAACAATGAATAGCGATACATCTGCTTAAACCAAAACAAAATAACGCAAAAAATGATCGGTTTCTAGGTAGCTGCGCCTGAATGCACTTCCTTGAAATGTCCAGATTTTATGGATTCACGCCACGCCAGATGGGCTTGAATAGGCGAACGATATTAACAATATAGACGTTAAAAATGCTACATAAATTTTTAATAAATAAAACACTAGAACGAAAAGAAAACCAAGCTCCAATTAAACGGGATGCAAAAAAAGACCTAGAGCTTAAGTGTGGAGAAAAAAAAGCGTTGAATATGCAAACCTCAGAAGACTGCAGAACCTTACAAATAAATACGAGTTATGCCTTTATTCTACATAACGAAGACTTCTCGCCAGGAAGATTGTTAAACCACGGTAACAGGCAAATTAAATACTAGCTGCTGGTCAACCGTCCTAGTGACAGTGCTTGTGACACTCTGTTTTGTTGTGCAGTGAGTAGTGTTAATATTAAAGTTATGTTTATGTAAATAATGAATCTTGTGTCTGTGTCTGCAGTAAAAAAATGTGGTTTCGGTGAAATGAATTGGTTATACCTGAGAGCTGAGACAATGTTTAGTGTGTAGTGACAAAGTATAAAGTAATACTCGTATTGTAAATCTTTGAAGTAGAGTAATAAAAATAAGCCATACGATAAATGAAGTAATAGTGTCCGCATGACGAATATTCTTGTCAATCAGCCAGTCATTCACCCACATGAATACGTACTGGAAAATAGTAGTTGTTGTGGTTGCGAGTCATATTATGACCTCATGACATACAACAACCACCCCAGAGGCACACAATTAAAGAGAACTTCTACAACACTGCACGAGAAATCAACGCAATGGAAGAAACTGATTGCTAATCAGAGGAACAGGTAGAATGATCTCGAAATAGCGAGCTGTAACGGATCTCCGAAAACACCTTGAACATGAGAAGACTTTATATGAAGCAACGTGCATCATTTCACCAACGCTCATCCCCCGACGAAGTATCCTTTCTCTCCTCTTTTCCAATATTGGCTAAAGGCTGCATAGCCGGTTGATTGTGGCCGACTGGTTGCGGCTGTTCGGTCTTCCCTTCCCATCCCAGAGCGTGTCACTCCCCACAAAATTGCGCCCCCTGGTATATCCGGCTCGTCCGGGTCAGGCTTGCTTCCTGGCTGGGTGTGGTGCCTATGTTCATGTTCATGTTCATGTATATTTTACGAGATATGCTGCGAGATTACCATGTTAGCTAAGCTGGGCACAATCGTAAAGTTATACGTCCGAACGTAAATATATGTCCGATTAGTGTGCTAGCCGGGCTGGACAGGATAGTTATGCGATGGAATGACATGAAAGTATGTCTTTCTCCCTTTAAGGGGACGTAGGTTCGTGGTCGTCTCTCCCTCTCACTGAGCATAAGCGTGAGCGAGATGGAAGTGCGCGTTTGGAAGCGCGGATATCATGTTTTTTAATGTTATTTCTTTGTGCGTCTTAATAAATAAAAAAGTAATAGCTGATTTCCCTCAAACATGATATTGCCGATTTTTAGAACCAATTGTAATATGTTTAGCTGTTGTGCATAATTTGTTACGATTTTTTTAAGTGTATTTTAGACCTATGTTCGTGATTCTTTTCTATCGAGCGAAAGTCAAAAACTCAGGATTCGAATAGCTGATTTCCCTCGACAAATGCCTCAAGATTGCTAATTAAATTTAAGGCAGCCGTATTATAATCCAAACAAAAGCTACGATTTTTTAAAAATCCGTTTTCGGAGCTCACGTCGCCTTAACGCATAGTTGCGTTTTGTACGATGGGCCATGATTGCCTGGATGTTTCGCGGCCATCAGCTTTTCAATCGTGCTCGGAAACAAAAACGCTGTATGCATACACGGGTCGTTCTCATTTTTCGTCCGGGTTAGCAATTTTTGAAAAAAAAAAATTTTTTTTGAAGCTACTGTGTTGATATTGATATGGCGTATAAGCATACTTATTTTATACACTCGCGAGCAAAAAAATCGACTCACGCCACATTTATTTGGTTTAGGGCAAATTTTTCGCAACTGGGAAATGTTACAGGAAAAATGAGTATATTACGTTGTTATAAATTTATTCAGCTTTAAAAAACGCAACAATCATGAAAATCAGACGCATAACTTTCAGGATATGCTCGTTTGAACGGGAATTGAAATTTAACCGCCTTGAATTACCCACGAGTTGAGCGCCTTCAGGATGCATAAAAACAGGTGTAAACCTGTTTTTCTTATAAGTCGCTTATCACAAGTTGACCTGTGCACATTTCTCGCAATTGGACCACTGAAACCACCTGGAAAAAATGGACACCACCGAAAATGAAGCCGCCCAAGTCGTCGCCTTGCTGAATCAAGGACTTTCTCAGCGTTCAGTTGCCGAACAGCTGAATTTAAGTCAGTCTGCTGTCTCCAGGGTTTATCGTCGATTTGCTGAGACCGGAACCCTTACTTGGAGACCGGGATCCGGCCGTCGAAGATGCACATCCGAGAGAGAGGACCATTTCATCGTGACGACCAGTCTTCGGAATCGCCACCTGACCGGCGTTGACGTCCAGCAGCAGCTGATGCGGACCCGTGAGGAGCCCGTGAGCTTTTGGACAGTTCGCCGATGACTTAAGCAAGCAAACCTCACCCCAAGAAGGCCAGCTACGGGGCCCAAATTGACGCAGAGACATCGGGACCTACGCAAGGATTTCGTAGCACGCTACGAAAATTGGAGCTACGAGCAATGGAGCCGGGTACTCTTCACTGATGAGTGCAGAGTTTGTCTCCATGGCAGCGACAGAAAAGGACGGGTGTATCGAAGACCTGAAGAGTGGTTTGCACAATGCTGCTTCTCAGAAACAGTCGCCTACGGCGGCGGCTCCGTCATGATGTGGGCGGGCATTTCAATGGAGGCGAGGACTGAGCTGGTTTTCATCCCTGGTGGCGGCCGAGGAGGTGGATTGACCGCGGATAGGTACATCACTGACATCCTGCAGGACCATGTTGTCCCATACGCAGGTTTTTTTGACGAGGGGTTTCATTTGATGCAAGATAACGCCCCTTGTCACACCGCTGGAGTGACCAAAGCGTACCTGGCGGCGGTCGGCATCCCCACCCTTACCTGGCCACCGCTGAGTCCGGACTTGAATCCCATCGAGCACATGTGGGATTACCTGAAGAGGAAGGTTCAAGGGTGGGATCCAGCCCCGGAGACGATTTTGGCCCTTCAAGCTGCTTTGGTCGAGTAATGGGACGTTTGCCCGCAGGACACCATCAGAAAGCTGATAAGGTCCATGAGGAACCGTATCGAGTGTGTAAGAAACGCCTATGGTGGCAAAACGCGGTATTAAAATGAAAAATAAACGGTTTTTCCTCCATAAAATTTGTTTTCTTTCAATGTTGTGGTTATGAAATTAACCAGTTTTTCCCCACTTTGTGAAAAATCACGTTTTTTTTCAGAACCTGAAAAAAATATGACTTGAATTTGATATTTTCTGTAAGCTTACATTTTCAGCTTTCAGAAAATGCTACTATGCTACGAATACCTATATTAGTTTTAGAGATATTGCACATTGAAATCCAAAAAAATGTTGAGTCGATTTTTTTGCTCGCGAGTGTATATTATTCAATGAAAGGTAACTCTATAATTATATAATTTATAAAAAAATATGTCGGAATGTAATGAAGGCATAGATGGAATTGAAATTCGACTGGAGGGAAATTAAACGACAGTGGATGGAAATTAAATATGTACGAAAAGTGATGAAATTAGACTAGATGGAAAATAATGGTAAGAGGATGGAAATAAATTAGATAAATGACAATTTATAGAGACCTTGGAATAAAACAAAAATTGTACATTTTTAAATCGTTACTTGTGTCGCTTAACTTGAAACTCAGATAAATCCAATCTAAATAAACTCTAACCACTTGCGAGATAATTGAAAAAAAGTGATAATAACGTTATTTCGGTGATTTGAAAGTCAGTATTTTTTTATTATGGCTAAAGTATTAAATAAAGTAAAAAAAATGGATGGTTTTAATGCTGAAATTGCCTAACAGGATGGCCTGTTAGGCAATTTCAGCATTAAAACCATCCATTTAAAAAAATATATATATTTTGATTGGATTTACCCTCATTTGATATAATCGATTGCAATTTATCTATATTTACTCAGTGTCATCATCATCATATCAGCCAAAAGACGTCCACTGCTGAATAAAAGCCTCCCCCAAAGAGCGCCAAAATGACCGTTCCTGCGCCACCCGCATCCAGCGGACTCCCGCGACCTTTACCAGGTCATCAGTCCACCTTATGGGAGGCCTACCCACGCCACGCCTTCCGGTACTTGGTCGCCACTCGAGAACCTTTCCGCCCCAACGGCCATCGGTTCTACGTGCAATGTACCCCGCCCACTGCCACTTAAGTTTAGCGGTTCGGAGGGCTATATCGGTTACCTTGATTCTGCTGCGGATAACCTCATTTATGATGCGATCACGCAGAGAAACTCCCAACATAGCCCTCTCCATTAACCTTTGGGTGACTTTGAGCCTTCTTATGAGGCCCATTGTAAGCGACGACGTTTCTGTGCCATGTCATCACTGGCAACACACACTGGTCAAAGACTCGTCTTAAGACACTGTGGAATATCGGACGAAAAGATGTGCCGTAGCTTCCCGAACGCTGCCCAGCCGAGTCGGATTCGACGATTGACCTCTTTCTCGAGGTTGGACCTACCTAACTGGACAGTCTGTCCTAGTCGATACATAATCGTCTACAACTTCGAGCGTAAAGTGTCCGATTGTAATGGGAGTTGATACTACATGGGCACTTGACATGATCTTCGTAGTATCCATGTTCATTCTTAGACCAACTCGCTCGGAAGCTTTACTGAGGTCATCATATAGGGTTTCTCGTTTCTCGCCTCATTTCATTTCTCGAGTTTCGAGAATTCTCGACTCCAATTTCTCGAGTTGTCTCGACTCTCGAGTCTTTGGTAAGAAATTGTAAATTATTGCTGAAAATAAAATGAAAAACAAATAAAAATCAGAATTCTTTTATTGCACTTTGCACTACAAGTTAGATATACAAACAAAACAAAATTAAAATTCTTCTTACAAACATACAAAAACTAAAATCTTACAAAAAATCAAAATTTAAAATAAAAACAATATACCATACCTAATCTACTTTTTCAGTCTTTTGATGAGACATAAACTGGTATTTTTGATAGAGATCTTTTCTTCTAACAAGCAAGGCTAGACTTATTTAAATAAAATTAGGACTAGGAATCAAATGCAAATAATACAATAATCATCACAAACAAACGATTTAACTACAATGACGTGACATAAAATTGAGGAGTTTCAACAATCATGCTTATTTAACAGTCTTTTAATGATCTAAGTGAGATATATATTAATAATTTGTATAATCATTCATCATTCCTGCACGGGTATCACAAGACGGCCGCGACTTACTCTCGAGCTCTCTCGCACTATCTGTCCCTCTCTAATTAGACCACTTGGAAAGAGACGGATAGTGCGAGAGAGCTCGAGAGTATGTCGCGGCCGTCTTGTGATAGCCGTGCTGTGTTAACAGCTAATCATTTTTGTAATTCAGTATAATTCACCGACCAATCTGAGCGGGAGACTGACTAACTGGTTTGATGCGGCGGCGGCGAGTTACAAAGCGTGCGAGTGAGATGTCCGCTGTTCGTGTTTATAGTGCGCGGGCGGCGTTATCATTGTTAAAAGCGGCCAAATGGCGAGCCTGAGGGCCTACCGGGAAATGCATTCGAAGTTTCCCCTCTCTGTCATACTTACGAGTTCGTACGTAAGTGCGACAGAGAGGGAAAACTTCGAATGCCGTTCGCGGTAGGCCCTCTGACTTTAGCCCTTATTTCGTGTTCGCCGGAACTCGAGAGTCTCGAGAAGAAGAGTGCGACAAAATGAAAAAGTGCGTTCTCACTACGATAATTTGGCTCTAGTTAATGTTTCAATGCACTGACATAATATTAGAGATGTGTTTTACGCATAAACAACAAAAACACAGCAGGTTGTTATATAAAACTGAGTCTTTTTTAATTATCAAGTCAATTTGGACATAGGAGTGGAACGAAATTTTTATAGGTTTTTCAGGAATATTTTTCAAATTTTCAGGTTTAGCGTAATCATACGAAATACTCATTTTGCGTAATTTGTGAACAAAACTAAACAAAGAAGCCGTATTTGAAAATTAATATATTTTACCCTTGATTCAGGCCCGGACACCAAATCCGGACGAAAAATGAGAACGACCCACACATTTGTGTGGCCAAGCAGCCCATTTATTTCAATGCTTGTGTGTAATGTTTCGAAAAACACGCACAACTTCTAACGGTAAATACAGAGGGCCTACCGCGAACAGCATTCGAAGTTTACCCTCTCTGTTGCACTTACGTACGAACTCGTAAGTATGGCAGAGAGGGGAAACTTCGAATGCGTTTCGCGGGAGGCCATCCAGAGTCGTGTCAGATATTGTTGTGCGCCTTGACCTGTCAAATAGTTTTAAGGATTCTTGGGTTTTTACAAAATAACACACGTGTATTCTTACCGTGTATTGGGCGCATGGATAATTATAGACCTATCTCTCTGGCAACGATTGTGGCAAGAGTACTTGACAGCCTACTTAACGTGCAACTGGACAGTTGCTTGCAATTAAACGACGCACAGTTCGGCTTTCGAGCCGGCCTTTCGACCGAGAGTGCTGCAATCATCTGTCTAAAGCAGGCTGTCGAGTATTACACGCGCAGAAAAACGCCTATATATGCGTGTTTCTTAGATCTCTCTAGGGCTTTTGACCTCGTTAACTATGTATCGTGTGCGTCAGGATGGCGGGTGGACCTCGGGAATTTCAATGAAATGTTGACAGATATTTGGTACATTCTGTGTACCTCTGTGTACCTCTCCTGAAAACGAGCTATCTTCAAAATTAGGTCCACCCGCCATCCTGACGCACACTATGAATCATGACCTACTGTGGAAAAAGCTTGACGAGGTCAAGTTCCCTAGAGAGTTGACTCGTATGTTTAGGTGTTGGTTACTCGAGCCAGAGAAATAGTGTTCGCTGGGGTAACGTTTTGTCTGACAAGTATTATCTGGAATGTGGTGTGCGACAGGGGGGACTTACCTCTCCAAAGTTGTTTAACTTGTACGTAGATGCACTGATCGATGAGCTCAGCAGAACGCATGTCGGTTGCCATGTGGACAGAGTTTTGTTTCAATAACATAAGCTATGCAGATGACATGGTTCTGCTGAGCCCTTCGGTTGGTGGTTTGAGAGTGCTCCTTGATGTCTGTGAGAGGTACGCTAAGGAGCACGACCTTAAATATAATGTAATAAAAAGCGAGTACATGGTGTTTAAGGCGGGCGGCAAGTGTCCATCATATGTCCCACCCATACTTTTAAACGGACAGCAGGTGAAGAGGGTGCACACCTTTAAGTATCTTGGACACTTGTTGACTGACGACCAACGAGACGATGTGGACATCGAGCGGGAACGCAGAGCATTGGCGATTAGGGCTAATATGATAGCGCGCAGGTTCAGCCGGTGTGCAGTTCGGGTTAAGTTAACATTGTTTAAGGCGTACTGCACATCGCTGTATACCTGTAGCCTATGGTGCAAATACACACAGCGATCGCTCAATACAATGCGTGTGCAATACAATGATGCGTTCAGGGTACTGTTGCGGCTGCCGCGACACTGTAGTGCGTCCGGTATGTTCGCGGACGCTCAAGTGGACGGTTTCCACGCGACACTGCGCAAGCGCTGCGCCGCGACGCTCCGCAGGGTGCGCGCCAGCCGCCACAGTCTCGAACGTTGTGGCCGACAGATGGGACGGTAGCCTACTGAGGCACTGGTCCTCCCTACATTTAAGTTTAACGCATTCACTGCCACCGACGCGTATGTGCGTTCCAGTGACTTTCACCGTGTGCCATCGACGCACAGACGCGTTCGTAATTACGTAAAGTGCATTACATAAAGTACATTTTAAAAAGTGTGGCACCTGGCGAATGCCCAGGAAAAGGAGGTGGCAGTGAATGCGTTAAGGCCTAACATAGTTATATAAGTCTTCTAGTACATACTAACAACCTATGGATCCTTTTTAAGTTGTCCGAAATAAATGCATTTTATTTTATTTTATTTATAATTATGTTTAATAAGGGGGAGCAAAGCCAGGACGAAGGAAATAAAAAAAACAATAAAAATCAATTTATTTTATTTTCATTCCAAAAAGCCAACATGCCACACATTATGCAACCTATTATTATGTTACAACCATATTTCATCTGAAGAGCGAAAATTTAAATGCACTTTCATAGCATGTCTATTTTCTTTCAATCATTTTGGGATAAATAATAAAATAAATAATTAAAAGAAATATGACACACTATTGATATACTGCCTTACATTAAATTATAGTATGTTAGTTTATGATTAATCCTTCCCTGTGGTTGTACGAATACTTATGTATTTAGAGATTTGACAGTACAATTAATCGTCATCATCCTCCTAGCGTTGTTCCCGGTAGTAGTGCCCTAAATGACCCCGGGGTCTGCTTTGGCACTACTATTACAGTCCTATTTATCCTGAGAAAACCAATAAAGGTATGTCGGCACACAGCAAATAAATGCAAAATTATACTATCATTGAATATTTCTGTGCTTTGGTAATTAAATACGTAAATAAAACAGACCACAGGGATATAATATTTGAACCCGTTTTCCGCATGTCAGAAACTCGAGAATCATAACTATAGGGCGCGTATTTTGTTACATATACCTACGCGCTCCCAGAAATATAATTATGAGTTATGACAATGACGGAAACAGTTCGCCAAAAACCTAAAACACCTAGCATTCATTGTCATATCCACTACAATCGGACATAAGGCAGTTTAAAGTGGTAAGTATCGAACATTTTAATTTACTCGAGGCGGCATTGTACCTTAGCGTTTACACTAATGTATTAAAACTTTAACAAAGTAAATTATGTTAATGATTGTATACCTATACTACAACTAATGTAGCAAGACTTATAACCTACTCGAGCTTTTGCTAATTAATATATTGATACCAAAATCATGATTTTAATAGTAACTATATTACTCTTAATTGCTGGATAAAATTTCATTTGTTTGTTGTAAAATAACAATGAAAAATTGCCATCACTTTTTAGACATCATAGACAAATAAAAATCTAATTGCAACTTATTTGTCTATGGAAATATGCAGTCTACTACATCGATACGTAGGTGCCCAGCTACAACAGGAGTAAAATAGGCTTCTAGATTAAGCCTTATCTACTTTCGGTGGGTAGGAGACACAGCATATTTCAGTACGAGTAACAGCTAACTGAAGGCATTCTTACATAGTTTATATATTAATGGTCGCATATTTGTTGCATATCCTTATTTATAAAATCGAAAATAATGACAAGATTTGTGGTATAAAATATATGTACATATATGTATAATTTGAATATTTAATAATTTCATATGAAAATAATAATAATAATAATTGACCTTATTATTCATTCGAAATAAAATTATTGGTAAAGGAATAGGAGTGAATTGCTCTCATCCTACACTGTAACAGCAAATAATATATATTATACTATAATATAATATAAGTAACAATCACATCATTGAATAATGTCAGGCACGTAGATACCTACAGCTTTTGGTAGGTATATTTATTATATAATTATACGTAACAAGGAATAAAGAAACCAGTGAGTCCTTTATTCAACCGCAATAGCGGAGTGTATTAGCGTGTTTTGTTTGTAATGCCATTTGTTTACAAGGATTTATTTTCACAATAAGGGGATAGTGATTAGCAGATTTATAATATAAAACAGCTAAACCATTGGAGTATAATATAACGCACAACGATGTTATGCTTAAGTACACCCCTTTACCATGCTCTCGCCAATGCGAATGACGATTTTACATAACGACTGATAAAAAAAATTATCAGTCCTAGTTGCAACTCTATTAAGATATCAAAAGATATGATTTCACTATGGATACCTAAAATAGTTCATAGTTCAATTATTAAAAAGTCAGAGTTCATTTATACCTAAACTATAGGAAAAATCTTTCCAGTCAGTTCATGTCAGTCTTTAGTATAATTTACTAAGGCCACAACTGTGTCAGAAATGCTAAAAGTAGTATCAGCATCAATACTACAAAGTGTTCATTATTGTAAGTTCAAAAAAGCAGACAACACGCAGACCTGAAGATTATTATTGTCGCGGTACATTTCACTTATTTTTAAGACATACACTGGTCACACTAGGCGCACTCTCACCTATTTTAAGTAACCTAACAAATAAACTTGTACTAAAATAGGCATGCGACTAAACTAAAACAAACTTAGTAACGTTTGTCATTTTGTTAGTACCTATATTAAATACTACAGAAACCGTATTTCTACTTTGAACTTCATCTGATACAGATGATACTTTTTTTGGAACACTTCATTAATTTGAACTTTTTCATGCTGTGAGCAAATAAGTAGGAATTCTAATTATGTTATTAGTATCAATTGAATTCTAGTTAATTAAATAGTGGATCTTCAGTTAAAAGATTTCTTAATTAAATCACCAATCAACTACCTACATAAAATCAATAACACATACGTACTCAAGTTTCTTTTTCGTGGTGTACAATTGTTAGTAAAACATTCGTTTCTCAACCTAAGTCATTTCTTCAAGCGCTCTAGTCATTCCAAAATTAGTTAACTAAAATTAAGGTATCGCTTATGCAATTTGACGTCAAAGACTGGACTAATCTAGACCATCCATTTTTGCTTCCGTAATTTTTATCAAAGTCTGTCCGGGACTGCCGCTAACGGCCATATATTCAGAGGTCAGCACTGCCAATCGAAATTTGTAAAAAGCGTCTCGCTTTTTACGCGCTGACAAGCTACAATAGCCGTTATTATAATAATTGAGCACAGATACGCTTTAGTGGTAAAGGTGCGTTCAGACGGGGGGCGGGCCGCGCACGTAGCGCAGCTGCGGCGTGAGCGTGTGGGCGAGCGAGTTGAGCGCGTCGCAGCAGCGCGGCCGCTCCACCAGCCACGCGGCCAGGAGCAGCGCCACGAGGCACAGCTGGATGGGCAGCGACGAGCGCAGCACGCGCCACACCCACACCCAGCCGCCGCGCGGCGTGTAGTCGGGATCGCCCGAACCCGTCTTCTTGCCCAGCACGGTACTTACGCTGCGCTCTCTGCAAATAGAAACGCACACCTTACCGAATATTCAATAACATTCTTACCGAATCGGTTATTCGTTAGTAGGTATTTGTCTTACGTTTCCTCGTGGATCTTCAGGTCGGGAATGCTCTGTTCCACTAAAGCACGGCAAGACTCTTGCAATGTTCGCACCTCATTTTCAGTCTGCTCCATGCGCTGAAAAGTAAATAGTTCATATTACAATCATGTACCTTTCCTACATAAAACGTTCAAATAGTCTGGACGTTTAGGTATTTACAAAAATTTACAAAAAAACCCACGTGACTTGGTCATTCAACCAATCATAGCAACTTTTTGTATCTCTGGTATTATCTTACTGGCTGAAAGACCAAGTCACGTGGTGTTTTTTGTTTACATTATTTTAACCCTTTGTCTCCCAGCCACCCCCGCGAAATTTAAAAAATCCGCTTAACTATAGCCATTTTACAGCCTCGTATGCGTAATAACGAGTATTACGTGCGTGTACATGCGTCCTTGGGTACTAGGCTATTGACTCCTTGGACTACGTGAACTTGGATGGGGCCCAACTCGTAGAAAACACAAAAGAAATAGTACATTATGATACAAGTGTGCTAAGTTGGTCAATACACTCGAGTCGGTTTTTAAGCCTGAGCCGAAGGCGAAGGCTTAATGGAGACGAGAAGTGTAATGACCAATGCTCACGTGTTTCATACGACGTTTTTCAACACATTTGCGAAGAAAAAAAAAAAAAAATGAAAATGTTAAAAGATATGTAATGAAAAGGCACTAGTGCGATAATGTAATGTAAAAGTCACGGCATTATTTTGCTAATATTTAAAAAGATATGTAATGAAAAGGCACTAGTGCGATAATGTAATGTAAAAGGCACGGCACGTGCGTAAAACCCCACTTCCTGGCCAGATAGAGACGTAAAATTTTGTACTCACCACGGGCGGTAATAAAGAAAGCCTCAGAGCGCATATTTATCGCCCTTGCCTTCGGCTCGGGCGTCAAATACCTGCGATCTGAGACATTGTTTGTTTAACCGCCCTGGGTAAGTAATGTACTATTACATGGGCAGGTTCCTACACTCTGGACATTTAGGTATTTAAGGAATGTTATGCATAACATAAGTTTCTGATGCCGAACGCCAGGAATGGATTTCAACTTTGCCGGCCTGGCCGTTGAAGTCGGGTTTTTTGTCATACATTATTTAATAATACGTTTACTAACTTTAGTAATAGCCCTGTGCGCGGGCGAGTTGGGCGCCAAGGCGGCCTGCAGGCGCCGCGCGAGCTCGCGCAGCGTGTGGAGGCGCCGCGCGCGCCCGCCCGCGCCCTCGCTGTCGCCGTCCGAGATGCCCGAGTCCGACAGGGAGTCGCATGTCGACCCACCCTGGGAACAAACACATTTCTAACTTTACATTTAGGTACTTATACATTAAATAAAATAAAATCGAATGTAACCGAGAACCGATGTGGAAAACAAAACCCATGGGAAATCTGGAAATCGGGAAATCTAAGAATCGGCAGAGTGTAGAATGGGGTCTTGTTATAAAATGAAACGACGGTAGAAGAATACCGTACAAGGTTAACCGAAGATCGGGAGTGGACTGAAGTATCTTGATCGTACTAGTATGCAGAATATTACAGAACGTAGAAGGATTGTCGAAAAATGAAATATATAGGAAACGACTAGAGGACGTTCGATGTGATGTGTTCTGCGGTAACATACCTTCTTCTTGTCGACGAGCGAGGCGGCTAGCTGGCGTATCTGCGCGGTGACCTGCGCTTGGTCGGGGCGGTCCCGCAGCGCCTCCAACGTGGCCAGGTCGCCGCGCAGCGCGCCCTGCAACTCGCGCAGCGCGCTCTCCCACTCGGCCCATGCGCACACCGCCTTCTCCAGTGCGAGGAGCTCGTTCGATGTGATGTGTTCTGCGGTAACATACCTTCTTCTTGTCGACGAGCGAGGCGGCTAGCTGGCGTATCTGCGCGGTGACCTGCGCTTGGTCGGGGCGGTCCCGCAGCGCCTCCAACGTGGCCAGGTCGCCGCGCAGCGCGCCCTGCAACTCGCGCAGCGCGCTCTCCCACTCGGCCCATGCGCACACCGCCTTCTCCAGTGCGAGGAGCTCGTTCGATGTGATGTGTTCTGCGGTAACATACCTTCTTCTTGTCGACGAGCGAGGCGGCTAGCTGGCGTATCTGCGCGGTGACCTGCGCTTGGTCGGGGCGGTCCCGCAGCGCCTCCAACGTGGCCAGGTCGCCGCGCAGCGCGCCCTGCAACTCGCGCAGCGCGCTCTCCCACTCGGCCCATGCGCACACCGCCTTCTCCAGTGCGAGGAGCTCGTTCGATGTGATGTGTTCTGCGGTAACATACCTTCTTCTTGTCGACGAGCGAGGCGGCTAGCTGGCGTATCTGCGCGGTGACCTGCGCTTGGTCGGGGCGGTCCCGCAGCGCCTCCAACGTGGCCAGGTCGCCGCGCAGCGCGCCCTGCAACTCGCGCAGCGCGCTCTCCCACTCGGCCCATGCGCACACCGCCTTCTCCAGTGCGAGGAGCTCGTTCGATGTGATGTGTTCTGCGGTAACATACCTTCTTCTTGTCGACGAGCGAGGCGGCTAGCTGGCGTATCTGCGCGGTGACCTGCGCTTGGTCGGGGCGGTCCCGCAGCGCCTCCAACGTGGCCAGGTCGCCGCGCAGCGCGCCCTGCAACTCGCGCAGCGCGCTCTCCCACTCGGCCCATGCGCACACCGCCTTCTCCAGTGCGAGGAGCTCGTTCGATGTGATGTGTTCTGCGGTAACATACCTTCTTCTTGTCGACGAGCGAGGCGGCTAGCTGGCGTATCTGCGCGGTGACCTGCGCTTGGTCGGGGCGGTCCCGCAGCGCCTCCAACGTGGCCAGGTCGCCGCGCAGCGCGCCCTGCAACTCGCGCAGCGCGCTCTCCCACTCGGCCCATGCGCACACCGCCTTCTCCAGTGCGAGGAGCTCGTTCGATGTGATGTGTTCTGCGGTAACATACCTTCTTCTTGTCGACGAGCGAGGCGGCTAGCTGGCGTATCTGCGCGGTGACCTGCGCTTGGTCGGGGCGGTCCCGCAGCGCCTCCAACGTGGCCAGGTCGCCGCGCAGCGCGCCCTGCAACTCGCGCAGCGCGCTCTCCCACTCGGCCCATGCGCACACCGCCTTCTCCAGTGCGAGGAGCTCGTTCGATGTGATGTGTTCTGCGGTAACATACCTTCTTCTTGTCGACGAGCGAGGCGGCTAGCTGGCGTATCTGCGCGGTGACCTGCGCTTGGTCGGGGCGGTCCCGCAGCGCCTCCAACGTGGCCAGGTCGCCGCGCAGCGCGCCCTGCAACTCGCGCAGCGCGCTCTCCCACTCGGCCCATGCGCACACCGCCTTCTCCAGTGCGAGGAGCTCGTTCGATGTGATGTGTTCTGCGGTAACATACCTTCTTCTTGTCGACGAGCGAGGCGGCTAGCTGGCGTATCTGCGCGGTGACCTGCGCTTGGTCGGGGCGGTCCCGCAGCGCCTCCAACGTGGCCAGGTCGCCGCGCAGCGCGCCCTGCAACTCGCGCAGCGCGCTCTCCCACTCGGCCCATGCGCACACCGCCTTCTCCAGTGCGAGGAGCTCGTTCGATGTGATGTGTTCTGCGGTAACATACCTTCTTCTTGTCGACGAGCGAGGCGGCTAGCTGGCGTATCTGCGCGGTGACCTGCGCTTGGTCGGGGCGGTCCCGCAGCGCCTCCAACGTGGCCAGGTCGCCGCGCAGCGCGCCCTGCAACTCGCGCAGCGCGCTCTCCCACTCGGCCCATGCGCACACCGCCTTCTCCAGTGCGAGGAGCTCGTTCGATGTGATGTGTTCTGCGGTAACATACCTTCTTCTTGTCGACGAGCGAGGCGGCTAGCTGGCGTATCTGCGCGGTGACCTGCGCTTGGTCGGGGCGGTCCCGCAGCGCCTCCAACGTGGCCAGGTCGCCGCGCAGCGCGCCCTGCAACTCGCGCAGCGCGCTCTCCCACTCGGCCCATGCGCACACCGCCTTCTCCAGTGCGAGGAGCTCGTTCGATGTGATGTGTTCTGCGGTAACATACCTTCTTCTTGTCGACGAGCGAGGCGGCTAGCTGGCGTATCTGCGCGGTGACCTGCGCTTGGTCGGGGCGGTCCCGCAGCGCCTCCAACGTGGCCAGGTCGCCGCGCAGCGCGCCCTGCAACTCGCGCAGCGCGCTCTCCCACTCGGCCCATGCGCACACCGCCTTCTCCAGTGCGAGGAGCTCGTTCGATGTGATGTGTTCTGCGGTAACATACCTTCTTCTTGTCGACGAGCGAGGCGGCTAGCTGGCGTATCTGCGCGGTGACCTGCGCTTGGTCGGGGCGGTCCCGCAGCGCCTCCAACGTGGCCAGGTCGCCGCGCAGCGCGCCCTGCAACTCGCGCAGCGCGCTCTCCCACTCGGCCCATGCGCACACCGCCTTCTCCAGTGCGAGGAGCTCGTTCGATGTGATGTGTTCTGCGGTAACATACCTTCTTCTTGTCGACGAGCGAGGCGGCTAGCTGGCGTATCTGCGCGGTGACCTGCGCTTGGTCGGGGCGGTCCCGCAGCGCCTCCAACGTGGCCAGGTCGCCGCGCAGCGCGCCCTGCAACTCGCGCAGCGCGCTCTCCCACTCGGCCCATGCGCACACCGCCTTCTCCAGTGCGAGGAGCTCGTTCGATGTGATGTGTTCTGCGGTAACATACCTTCTTCTTGTCGACGAGCGAGGCGGCTAGCTGGCGTATCTGCGCGGTGACCTGCGCTTGGTCGGGGCGGTCCCGCAGCGCCTCCAACGTGGCCAGGTCGCCGCGCAGCGCGCCCTGCAACTCGCGCAGCGCGCTCTCCCACTCGGCCCATGCGCACACCGCCTTCTCCAGTGCGAGGAGCTCGTTCGATGTGATGTGTTCTGCGGTAACATACCTTCTTCTTGTCGACGAGCGAGGCGGCTAGCTGGCGTATCTGCGCGGTGACCTGCGCTTGGTCGGGGCGGTCCCGCAGCGCCTCCAACGTGGCCAGGTCGCCGCGCAGCGCGCCCTGCAACTCGCGCAGCGCGCTCTCCCACTCGGCCCATGCGCACACCGCCTTCTCCAGTGCGAGGAGCTCGTTCGATGTGATGTGTTCTGCGGTAACATACCTTCTTCTTGTCGACGAGCGAGGCGGCTAGCTGGCGTATCTGCGCGGTGACCTGCGCTTGGTCGGGGCGGTCCCGCAGCGCCTCCAACGTGGCCAGGTCGCCGCGCAGCGCGCCCTGCAACTCGCGCAGCGCGCTCTCCCACTCGGCCCATGCGCACACCGCCTTCTCCAGTGCGAGGAGCTCGTTCGATGTGATGTGTTCTGCGGTAACATACCTTCTTCTTGTCGACGAGCGAGGCGGCTAGCTGGCGTATCTGCGCGGTGACCTGCGCTTGGTCGGGGCGGTCCCGCAGCGCCTCCAACGTGGCCAGGTCGCCGCGCAGCGCGCCCTGCAACTCGCGCAGCGCGCTCTCCCACTCGGCCCATGCGCACACCGCCTTCTCCAGTGCGAGGAGCTCGTTCGATGTGATGTGTTCTGCGGTAACATACCTTCTTCTTGTCGACGAGCGAGGCGGCTAGCTGGCGTATCTGCGCGGTGACCTGCGCTTGGTCGGGGCGGTCCCGCAGCGCCTCCAACGTGGCCAGGTCGCCGCGCAGCGCGCCCTGCAACTCGCGCAGCGCGCTCTCCCACTCGGCCCATGCGCACACCGCCTTCTCCAGTGCGAGGAGCTCGTTCGATGTGATGTGTTCTGCGGTAACATACCTTCTTCTTGTCGACGAGCGAGGCGGCTAGCTGGCGTATCTGCGCGGTGACCTGCGCTTGGTCGGGGCGGTCCCGCAGCGCCTCCAACGTGGCCAGGTCGCCGCGCAGCGCGCCCTGCAACTCGCGCAGCGCGCTCTCCCACTCGGCCCATGCGCACACCGCCTTCTCCAGTGCGAGGAGCTCGTTCGATGTGATGTGTTCTGCGGTAACATACCTTCTTCTTGTCGACGAGCGAGGCGGCTAGCTGGCGTATCTGCGCGGTGACCTGCGCTTGGTCGGGGCGGTCCCGCAGCGCCTCCAACGTGGCCAGGTCGCCGCGCAGCGCGCCCTGCAACTCGCGCAGCGCGCTCTCCCACTCGGCCCATGCGCACACCGCCTTCTCCAGTGCGAGGAGCTCGTTCGATGTGATGTGTTCTGCGGTAACATACCTTCTTCTTGTCGACGAGCGAGGCGGCTAGCTGGCGTATCTGCGCGGTGACCTGCGCTTGGTCGGGGCGGTCCCGCAGCGCCTCCAACGTGGCCAGGTCGCCGCGCAGCGCGCCCTGCAACTCGCGCAGCGCGCTCTCCCACTCGGCCCATGCGCACACCGCCTTCTCCAGTGCGAGGAGCTCGTTCGATGTGATGTGTTCTGCGGTAACATACCTTCTTCTTGTCGACGAGCGAGGCGGCTAGCTGGCGTATCTGCGCGGTGACCTGCGCTTGGTCGGGGCGGTCCCGCAGCGCCTCCAACGTGGCCAGGTCGCCGCGCAGCGCGCCCTGCAACTCGCGCAGCGCGCTCTCCCACTCGGCCCATGCGCACACCGCCTTCTCCAGTGCGAGGAGCTCGTTCGATGTGATGTGTTCTGCGGTAACATACCTTCTTCTTGTCGACGAGCGAGGCGGCTAGCTGGCGTATCTGCGCGGTGACCTGCGCTTGGTCGGGGCGGTCCCGCAGCGCCTCCAACGTGGCCAGGTCGCCGCGCAGCGCGCCCTGCAACTCGCGCAGCGCGCTCTCCCACTCGGCCCATGCGCACACCGCCTTCTCCAGTGCGAGGAGCTCGTTCGATGTGATGTGTTCTGCGGTAACATACCTTCTTCTTGTCGACGAGCGAGGCGGCTAGCTGGCGTATCTGCGCGGTGACCTGCGCTTGGTCGGGGCGGTCCCGCAGCGCCTCCAACGTGGCCAGGTCGCCGCGCAGCGCGCCCTGCAACTCGCGCAGCGCGCTCTCCCACTCGGCCCATGCGCACACCGCCTTCTCCAGTGCGAGGAGCTCGTTCGATGTGATGTGTTCTGCGGTAACATACCTTCTTCTTGTCGACGAGCGAGGCGGCTAGCTGGCGTATCTGCGCGGTGACCTGCGCTTGGTCGGGGCGGTCCCGCAGCGCCTCCAACGTGGCCAGGTCGCCGCGCAGCGCGCCCTGCAACTCGCGCAGCGCGCTCTCCCACTCGGCCCATGCGCACACCGCCTTCTCCAGTGCGAGGAGCTCGTTCGATGTGATGTGTTCTGCGGTAACATACCTTCTTCTTGTCGACGAGCGAGGCGGCTAGCTGGCGTATCTGCGCGGTGACCTGCGCTTGGTCGGGGCGGTCCCGCAGCGCCTCCAACGTGGCCAGGTCGCCGCGCAGCGCGCCCTGCAACTCGCGCAGCGCGCTCTCCCACTCGGCCCATGCGCACACCGCCTTCTCCAGTGCGAGGAGCTCGTTCGATGTGATGTGTTCTGCGGTAACATACCTTCTTCTTGTCGACGAGCGAGGCGGCTAGCTGGCGTATCTGCGCGGTGACCTGCGCTTGGTCGGGGCGGTCCCGCAGCGCCTCCAACGTGGCCAGGTCGCCGCGCAGCGCGCCCTGCAACTCGCGCAGCGCGCTCTCCCACTCGGCCCATGCGCACACCGCCTTCTCCAGTGCGAGGAGCTCGTTCGATGTGATGTGTTCTGCGGTAACATACCTTCTTCTTGTCGACGAGCGAGGCGGCTAGCTGGCGTATCTGCGCGGTGACCTGCGCTTGGTCGGGGCGGTCCCGCAGCGCCTCCAACGTGGCCAGGTCGCCGCGCAGCGCGCCCTGCAACTCGCGCAGCGCGCTCTCCCACTCGGCCCATGCGCACACCGCCTTCTCCAGTGCGAGGAGCTCGTTCGATGTGATGTGTTCTGCGGTAACATACCTTCTTCTTGTCGACGAGCGAGGCGGCTAGCTGGCGTATCTGCGCGGTGACCTGCGCTTGGTCGGGGCGGTCCCGCAGCGCCTCCAACGTGGCCAGGTCGCCGCGCAGCGCGCCCTGCAACTCGCGCAGCGCGCTCTCCCACTCGGCCCATGCGCACACCGCCTTCTCCAGTGCGAGGAGCTCGTTCGATGTGATGTGTTCTGCGGTAACATACCTTCTTCTTGTCGACGAGCGAGGCGGCTAGCTGGCGTATCTGCGCGGTGACCTGCGCTTGGTCGGGGCGGTCCCGCAGCGCCTCCAACGTGGCCAGGTCGCCGCGCAGCGCGCCCTGCAACTCGCGCAGCGCGCTCTCCCACTCGGCCCATGCGCACACCGCCTTCTCCAGTGCGAGGAGCTCGTTCGATGTGATGTGTTCTGCGGTAACATACCTTCTTCTTGTCGACGAGCGAGGCGGCTAGCTGGCGTATCTGCGCGGTGACCTGCGCTTGGTCGGGGCGGTCCCGCAGCGCCTCCAACGTGGCCAGGTCGCCGCGCAGCGCGCCCTGCAACTCGCGCAGCGCGCTCTCCCACTCGGCCCATGCGCACACCGCCTTCTCCAGTGCGAGGAGCTCGTTCGATGTGATGTGTTCTGCGGTAATATACCTTCTTCTTGTCGACGAGCGAGGCGGCTAGCTGGCGTATCTGCGCGGTGACCTGCGCTTGGTCGGGGCGGTCCCGCAGCGCCTCCAACGTGGCCAGGTCGCCGCGCAGCGCGCCCTGCAACTCACGCAGCGCGCTCTCCCACTCGGCCCATGCGCACACCGCCTTCTCCAGTGCGAGGAGCTCGTTCGATGTGATGTGTTCTGCGGTAACATACCTTCTTCTTGTCGACGAGCGAGGCGGCTAGCTGGCGTATCTGCGCGGTGACCTGCGCTTGGTCGGGGCGGTCCCGCAGCGCCTCCAACGTGGCCAGGTCGCCGCGCAGCGCGCCCTGCAACTCGCGCAGCGCGCTCTCCCACTCGGCCCATGCGCACACCGCCTTCTCCAGTGCGAGGAGCTCGTTCGATGTGATGTGTTCTGCGGTAACATACCTTCTTCTTGTCGACGAGCGAGGCGGCTAGCTGGCGTATCTGCGCGGTGACCTGCGCTTGGTCGGGGCGGTCCCGCAGCGCCTCCAACGTGGCCAGGTCGCCGCGCAGCGCGCCCTGCAACTCGCGCAGCGCGCTCTCCCACTCGGCCCATGCGCACACCGCCTTCTCCAGTGCGAGGAGCTCGTTCGATGTGATGTGTTCTGCGGTAACATACCTTCTTCTTGTCGACGAGCGAGGCGGCTAGCTGGCGTATCTGCGCGGTGACCTGCGCTTGGTCGGGGCGGTCCCGCAGCGCCTCCAACGTGGCCAGGTCGCCGCGCAGCGCGCCCTGCAACTCGCGCAGCGCGCTCTCCCACTCGGCCCATGCGCACACCGCCTTCTCCAGTGCGAGGAGCTCGTTCGATGTGATGTGTTCTGCGGTAACATACCTTCTTCTTGTCGACGAGCGAGGCGGCTAGCTGGCGTATCTGCGCGGTGACCTGCGCTTGGTCGGGGCGGTCCCGCAGCGCCTCCAACGTGGCCAGGTCGCCGCGCAGCGCGCCCTGCAACTCGCGCAGCGCGCTCTCCCACTCGGCCCATGCGCACACCGCCTTCTCCAGTGCGAGGAGCTCGTTCGATGTGATGTGTTCTGCGGTAACATACCTTCTTCTTGTCGACGAGCGAGGCGGCTAGCTGGCGTATCTGCGCGGTGACCTGCGCTTGGTCGGGGCGGTCCCGCAGCGCCTCCAACGTGGCCAGGTCGCCGCGCAGCGCGCCCTGCAACTCGCGCAGCGCGCTCTCCCACTCGGCCCATGCGCACACCGCCTTCTCCAGTGCGAGGAGCTCGTTCGATGTGATGTGTTCTGCGGTAACATACCTTCTTCTTGTCGACGAGCGAGGCGGCTAGCTGGCGTATCTGCGCGGTGACCTGCGCTTGGTCGGGGCGGTCCCGCAGCGCCTCCAACGTGGCCAGGTCGCCGCGCAGCGCGCCCTGCAACTCGCGCAGCGCGCTCTCCCACTCGGCCCATGCGCACACCGCCTTCTCCAGTGCGAGGAGCTCGTTCGATGTGATGTGTTCTGCGGTAACATACCTTCTTCTTGTCGACGAGCGAGGCGGCTAGCTGGCGTATCTGCGCGGTGACCTGCGCTTGGTCGGGGCGGTCCCGCAGCGCCTCCAACGTGGCCAGGTCGCCGCGCAGCGCGCCCTGCAACTCGCGCAGCGCGCTCTCCCACTCGGCCCATGCGCACACCGCCTTCTCCAGTGCGAGGAGCTCGTTCGATGTGATGTGTTCTGCGGTAACATACCTTCTTCTTGTCGACGAGCGAGGCGGCTAGCTGGCGTATCTGCGCGGTGACCTGCGCTTGGTCGGGGCGGTCCCGCAGCGCCTCCAACGTGGCCAGGTCGCCGCGCAGCGCGCCCTGCAACTCGCGCAGCGCGCTCTCCCACTCGGCCCATGCGCACACCGCCTTCTCCAGTGCGAGGAGCTCGTTCGATGTGATGTGTTCTGCGGTAACATACCTTCTTCTTGTCGACGAGCGAGGCGGCTAGCTGGCGTATCTGCGCGGTGACCTGCGCTTGGTCGGGGCGGTCCCGCAGCGCCTCCAACGTGGCCAGGTCGCCGCGCAGCGCGCCCTGCAACTCGCGCAGCGCGCTCTCCCACTCGGCCCATGCGCACACCGCCTTCTCCAGTGCGAGGAGCTCGTTCGATGTGCTAGAAACACATTCAATTATTGTGATGATACAGACAGAAAGGGCTATAGGTATGTACTATTAAAAACCGTTTTTATAGTACCTATACGAGTAGATAGGGTATTTGACAACGGTAAAAAATAATTATTTTTATATTACCAACTACCAGAACTTACGAAAATACTCGGAAAATATAAAGCCTCAAGTTATGTTTGATATTATAATAAAAAGATGTTTTAAATACATACAGACGAAAAAAGGACGTTGTTTAACCACAAAAAAACAGTGATTACTACTCTGTGTGCACTACAAACTTCATGCCTTCTAACAGAGAGTTTTTGACATAAAAAGTTGCTGATTTGAGCATTTTGATAATTTAAAATCACAGCCCACAAATAAGGGATTGGACTGACCGTTGGTGCGCGTCCTCCCATAGCGCCAGTAACGCCGCCAGGTCGGCGGCCAACCCGCTGTCGTCCGGCTCGTTCTCGCCCAATGCGCGCTTCACGGAAACCTTTATCTTCAGCATGGACACTTTGCAGTCCAGCAGCCGCGCCAGGCGGTCCTAGACAGATCGACAGTTTTAATATAAAATGTGTCATGCGTATGGAATTGGTTTTGTTATCGGTATTTAGTTAGATTATTTCTCTTACCCAGGGGCGGTCGCGTAAGATATATATATATATATATATATCTAGGCTAGAGCTAGCTTACTGAAAGATTTGACTGTTTAACACACTGGGGCGTCTACTACGGCCGGTTATACCAAACCGTCTGTAATCGTAAGTGGTGTTCGTTAAAATCTGAATGTATGGAAAGTTTGACAAGTTTTTATGGAATGACAGCTGCCGGCGCCATATCGGTCGATCGGTGTGTGTGTTTGTAATCGTAAGTTAGTGCAATCCCTAACACGGTGAAGGCTTAATAACCGACGGTGCGGACGGGGACTTGATATTAACATATAAGTGATTAGTAGTTAAAGAATATAATGAAATAAATAAATAAATATAAATATTTGCGGACAATCTTACACAAATCGACCTAGTCCCAAACTAAGCAAAGCTTGTACTATGGGTACTAGACGAAGATAAACATACTTAATATACATAAATAAATACTTAAATACATAGAAAACACCCATGACTCAGAAACGAATATTCTTGCTCATCACACAAATAAATGCCCTTACCGAGATTCGAACCCAGGACATCTTGCTTCGTAGGCAGGGTCCCCAACTAGGCCAAAGCGGTCGTCAAATACATTTATTTTGGAAGAAAAACAGTCACATAATGATATATAATCAAAGGCAGACTGTACCTTCAACTCTTCAATCCTCCTGTTCAACTGCACCCTAGTATGCGGCTGCGGGGCGCAGTCCTCCGGCTCGCAGATGTCGAGCAAGTTCTCGCGCAGTGCTGCCACCTCTCGGCGCAAGCGGCGGGTGCCGCCGCGCCGACTCGCCGCCGCGCGCAACGCCGACCATCGCGCCGATACCGCTGTTGGAGATATTATTATTCAGTTTAATTAGCTCGTAAACAAAACGCCAAATTATTCTAGTATTAAGGAGATACTTGATGTATCTATAGATAACTGGTTGGGAGGTTTCGGAAACAATTTTATACAACTAAAATGGACAATCATAGAAGAAAAACTGTAAATACAGTGAATTGAAGTCACAATTCGTGACGATTAAACACCATACGACGCTGCCGTTATGTTAACTATTTTGAAAATAGATATTGACAGATTAGGCAAGATATTGGCACCGGCCACGGTCTACCAGTCAGTGCGCTTGTCGCGTCTAGGGTTGCCATACGTCCGGATTTGTCCGGACATGTCAGGATTTTTGACCCTTTGTCCGGATTGCGGCTGGACTTGGCAAGTGTCCGGACTTTTAGGAATTAATCAACGCGAAACATACGAGGCGACTAAACTTTTCGAGCAGCTGCGATGCGATTCGCGCTTCGCGCGTGGGCGCAGCGGTGCTACCTCGAACCTCGAATCTCGAACTTCGTATATTTCCGTTTCGGTCGCTCAAGTACCATAAACCATAAGTGCGATAGAGACGGAGATATACGAAGTTCGAGATTCGAAGTTCGTGGTAGCGCCGCAGTACACCGCAGAGCGCAGCGCGCCGCCGGTGCGTCGTTCAAGCTACGCCAAATCTCTGTTACAAGAAATGTCAGGATTTTTATGGTGATGTCCGGATTTTTGTCAGGACATTTAATTCTTCCATATGGCAACCCTAGTCGCGTCGCACAATAAGTATTTAAGGCCTCCACACAACGGTGGCGGATGCGGGTCGGGCGCGGACCCGCGCCCGACCCGCGCCCGCGACCGGTGTGTGGAGGCCTGTACGCCTGATAAACGCGGCGTAAATGGTTTGCGTTTAAAAAAAACAAAGTTTTAACTTGTTTATTTAATAAAGATCATCATACCAATTTTGAGGTCATATTATGCTACAGGACACTTACTGTAAGTATATAGATTTATCTTAGATTGCTTTTCCTAATAGTCAAAGTTTAACTTTAAACCCACTTAAAAACAATACATAAATATTACATTGGCACGAGTGACATCCCTACTAGTTACGTTTACGTTACACTGCAACTGGCGCACAGGGGACCGATTTTTGACTTTCGAGCGCTCGAAATCAAAAGCGAGCGGTAGAAAATAATCGCATGCGAAAATTTGTCACGATTATTTTCGCATGAACCCAATAATAGGTATTTTTGAAATTCATCACTCGAAAGCTAGTGATTTGGCTATTTATACTTTTGCGCTTCGTTGTACGCAGAAATTCGATAAGTACTGGTTATTTAAAATTGTATTCTACACATGGAATAAAAATAAAACATCATTAGAAGGTCTATTTATAGCTATAATATTAATGTTTAAGTGTTTTTTTTTGTGTTTTATGCGTTACATTACAGAAAAAACTAAGATCGTAGTAAATAATACCTAGTAAACGAAACGTTTCGTTTCCCGCCTGTTATAAAAGTAAAGCCGCGTCCGCTGCGCCATGTTTTCGTGGTTTTTAAACGTCAAACATGTTTTGCCAATCAAAATAATACCCTATTTGTTTGCCGAAACTGACGGAAACATGTTAGATGTATAAAAACATGGAAAACATTGGTGCAGCGGACCCGGCTTAATACAAATTACAAATGATACAATTTGTCACAACAACTTTCTTTAGTTAGAATGAGACAGCAATTCATACTTTTCATTCTAAGTATAGCGAGTTGTTGTGAATCATTGCCAGGCCTTTACATATTACTATATCTCTGTCTCTTTTTAACCTGTGCAAAGAGAGAGAGAGAGAGAGAGACAGACAAGTTAAATTATTTAATTTTAAAACAAACCCGCCAAAAGACCAAGTTCACAAAATTCGGCAGAAAAATATTATAAAATATATTAATCTTTATTTATCTCTTTCTAAGTTTATTGTCAGTCCAAAATTAAATACAAGTGAAGTGTCCAAATTGTCGGCACTTATTTTCTACCGATAGAATTGAATACGAGTGGTCAATACCACTCGTTTTTGAATTTTCTATCGCTCGGATTTCAAAAATAGTATTTCATCGTTTCTGACAGTTTTCGAGTGAAAGAGTCGAGCGCTCGAAAGTCAAAAATCAGTCCCCAGAGGTGCATCACTCAACAGGTCGCAAATGCATCCTAACGGTCTGTTCCTTATGTATGACATCAACTTTGCGCCGCAACTGTTACCTACTTTACTTACATTAGGACACAGACCATATATCCTAGGTTTACTGGTCTGTGCATTAGGATAATATCTGAATTTATAAGAGCATTGTTAATTAATGGTGTATTTTGAATAAGGGTTTATAGATAAACAACCCACAATAAGACGTTAATCGCCTACTTATACGGAAAACCAAACAAACACGAGCCGCTTTCGATCTATTCTTGCCGTAGTAAAATTAGAGCGCTTAAAATAAAAGGCACACGGAAGTCACAGATGATGACAAACAAAATGATTATTTATTTTTATGTAACATTTCATTTTTCTTAGACACCTGCCACACGACATCTTTCGCTTTCCCTTGCTTGATGTGATGTCAAAACGCCATTAGTTCCAAGTTATGGGCTTGCGAAAGTCCCTTGAAATATTAGTAGTTTTGTTTTAATACTGCGACGGTGGCAAACAGTGATACGGCTTGCCTGGTGGCAAGGCGGTGTCGCCTATGGACGCCAGCGACACCAGATCAGTCACGAGCGTGATGGTGACCCTTTATTGACTTGAGGATTAATTCGTTATGTTGATAGAAACTAAGTAACTCTCTAATTCTGAACATATCGCATCCTCGGGAGCTCGAGCGACTTAAGTAGGAAGTTTTTTTCCTTATTATACCGTGATGACTCGCAAATTGTATACCTACTGTTTACAGTACCACCTAAACACCAATAGAGATGAAAGTCTTTAAGACACAGAGATTGTATTGTTTGCTTTCCTGTTAATTAAATTGAAAGAATTCCTCTAAAAACGCCACTAGAAATCTCATTAGTTACCCAAGCGTAAGAAATGAAACACGAGCATCTCACAAAGTGTTATCAGAAAAACTATTAACGTCGGTAGTGCACGGCCAGCACTTTCAAATGGTTTTCCAACGGATACATCGATAACAATTTCATTAAGAGCTAAAGTGGTTTCAAAACGTGCTTGGTGTCCGTTATGTTTAAATCTGATGGCAATAACTTCCGATTTACAGCTGTTGATGGCGAACTACTGGCTACCTCACTAGACGATTATTATCTTTTTAGAAATATCTCTACACCTAAATAATTCATTTTAGCTATCACATGCACGTTTAGTGTCAACATAGCACGCGTATAACCAAGTGTAGAAAGGCAAGTTAACGTTTTTGATTAAGTAGGTATATGGAATCACTTGATGAAGTCAAATGGAATAAAGAGCTCTTTAAAAAAAAACAATATTTAAGATAACGTCCTGCTACTGCAGCGTGCCCATAAACGTCATCACTTTAATTCAGCTAATTAAATATACGACTTGAAGGCACAACAATAATATTGACAAACCAAACACTTATATGACTGGCGGTTTTAGTTGTTGCTTTAAGGGTGGCAATTTATTGCATTATTTCTGCACAAACACAGACATACATGTATGGTCGTAAATCAGTCGGATAGATAGGGATAACGCATAACGCTGCATCCAGCGAAGTGTGCACGGTCCAAAATAGCGCCCTAAATGTCATTGGGTCCATGAACTTGTCTGCTGCTCTCTGTACGTAATAGTCTTAATTTACGGCTCGTGCCGGCGCAGTTAAAGCTAGGACTAATGGTTTCCAAACGTCTAGACTAGACGTCCGAACATGGTTTAATAACTAGTGAGGGTCGTAATGCACAGACATGTTTATGATTTTCATACTCTGCACCGCACCGTTCCGCGTTCCGGAAACGCAACCAATTCGCATAGCACGGCCGCCGTCCGTCAAATTCAGAGCTGAATTGCTGCTTCCCCCTTTGAGGCCCATTTGCGAATTGGAACGCGACCGTATACTCGAAATTCAAAAGTAAAATCATGGCCATATTAACATACGAAGCACAGAACGGCTTGAAGCAGACAATAATTACAACTTCCGCAAAGTAGCTTGTTGATCACTTACTTACAATAAAATGCTCGTATACTTACAGTTAAAGCTTTAAATAAGAACTGTTGTCAGGTACCGTTATTTTAATATCACAAATCTTGCATGAACGACTAAATTGTTGGGTATTAAATTGAATCCTTGGTATGGCTTTCGAAAATAAAATATTCCGTGTCCGTGTCCATACCATATGTGGAGAAACTGGTCGTTACGCCACGCGACAGCTTCACATCCTCGGCGTGGGAGTGAAAGTAAACAAATTGTAAAATACACCCATTAACATGTTTGAGTGCGTTATTACCATGGATTTTTATTGACAGACATTGGAAATAAGAAGTTAGGTAAAGGTGTTTCACCCGGAAAAGACAGTTGGCATAACTGTTAAATATGAACCTAATAATATAATGCTAACGACTAGAAAGCATTGTTGTCTATTGTAGTGCAATAAAACAAAACCACTACGAAATACTCACCAACGTATAGCATAGCCACAGCGAGCGTTACTTTTAAGCCGGAAATTTATCTTCTTGCCACTTTGTCACGATACCTGACAGGATACTAGTTGTTGCAATCCATTACGGAACTGTCTGCCTGCGCGGGAGTCGGCGAGGCGGCAAGGTCGAAACTGCACTATTTGCACCACTAACCACTGGTTAACCTTTCAACGGTTTAAATAACAATATAGCAATGCTTTATTACGAAGACTGAAGGTTTCAAATAGAGGACTACATTATTTACCAACAGTTAATACAACTTTGTAGCATGTACCATTGCAAATTCCACGATGAACACTCACTGAACATACCCTAAGGACCTATAAGGTGTGTACTTAAATGTTAATAGAAATCGTGTTAAATGTAGTTCTAAATGGGTCAATGCTAAATATGCTACAATTGATGGACGTTAAAGTTTGCAATGCAGTGCTGCAGCGCGACTGATTCAAGGTGACCCCGATATGACAAATAGGTACGTTTGCAGATATTCGAGAATAATACATCAGGATGTCTTACTTGTAATGTGGTTGAGATATATTTGTTCATACTTTTCAAATATAAATTGCAAGTATTCTTTGGTATTTTTGAAACCGGTAATAACAGAGAAGAGAATACTTGGATAACTAACTAGAGTGAATAGATCATTGTTTCATTCCCAGAAAGTAGCCGCACAGTTGTTAAATAACAGTCATATGGTGAGATTTTGAAATCCATGTCACAAATGTCCAAGCAAGTCCTATAGAAGCTGGGGTCGTGGGGGGGAGGTTGTGTCACGTGTCGCATGCGTGGTTTCCATCTCCGCACCACACAACCAAGATGTGGGTTGCCATTCATCTTGGACATCACGAATAGTGTCCTCACTAATCTCTAGCTTCAAGATTTTATTATTTTATTATATTTGGTTACAATTCGGGTTGTACCCCTTCCCGGTCTAAATTCAAAAGGAAGACGAAATATGTACCTAGAGATCAAGTAGGTGTGATTTGACGTTATTAAAATTTTATACGATGATCTCAAGCACTGCGGGTCATGCTTCATATTTTTAACTCAAATGGCAGGAAATCCGATTTAAGATTGAAGTTTGTATTTGGTATAGTAAAGGTTATCAAATGCAGGTCAAGATATTGACCTAGTATGTCGAATAAGTTGATTAAAGCCGAGTAATTGGCTTCGCCCATAAGGAATCAGCCTTGGTGACGATAACGAAGTATTGGTATGACGTGAGGACGTGACATCAAATAGTGAAACCATGAAATCAAATAGCACCAGAAAACGATTGTATTTCCTAAAGAAATGACCAGTCATTTCTTGTGTTGCATTACTGTATAATTACATTAATTACACACTCAAGACAAAAAAGATTGAAAGATTGTATAAATGGCGAGTTTGATTGTACACTTGGATCTTTTATCACTGCATTAAATAGGTAGATAACATTATTTACAACCATGGAGCCGGAACTGCAGAGTGCAGACGCGAATGAAATTGCCAATAAGTTTCATAACAGACAAAGCCATGTAACTTAATTTGAAACAATCAATGAACTGTAGAAAATAAAACCAATTAACACCGTTAGAAAGATATCGATTATTTTCGGTTGATTACACGTAAGTTAGGAACAAGTATTATCGACGATAATGACTCTCTTGCTTGTCTCATAATGTAGGTATATCATTACATTATGAGACAAGAGTGTCAGGGACGGACGTAATAAGAGTGCTCCCAGATTTAGCTATTATATAATTTACGGCACACCTGGCCATAAAGTAGGAATTACCGCACGCTATGCGTGCGGAAAACCCCACTTCCTGGCCAGATAGAGACGTAAATTGTTGTACTCACCACGGGCGGTAATAAAGAAAGCCTCAGAGCGCATATTTATCGCCCTTGCCTTCGGCTCGGGCGTCAAATACCTGCGATCTGAGACATTCTTTGTTTAACCGCCCTAGGTAAGTAATGTACTATTTCATCACACTTGCTCGTAAAGGGTGTATTATAGGCAAGTTTATAGAGCAGCTATACCCGATTTACATCCCGCGGGAGTTATGGATTTATAACTCCCTAGGGAGTTATGAGCTTGTGTGTGATCTGATTGGTTAAAAACAAATCAAACAAATTGGTTGGCAAATCTAGTTGGCCGCGCGTCACAAGAATTCTTCTCTGAAATTGGTTGAAAAAAAATCTAGCAGGCCATGAGGCGCCACGCCCCCTCGCCCTCCTCAAATCTGTAAGTGAAGTTGTCAATTTCGTCAATTTTTGAGTGGTGTGGTTGAAAATGAAATGAAATGAAAATAAAATGAAAATGAAAATTTATTTGAGAAAAAAACATGTCACAAAATGAATGGTTGTATGAAACTTAGATTTTTCTGTCTTTTGTAGTTATTAATTTCCTCGCAAATGTGATGAAAAACATTGTGTGTATCACGGGCAGTAAGGGGATTACAAACTCGACTCATTAAAAGATTCTTCTTCTACTAGACTCTCGTTAGTAATCCCCTTCTTACGGCCCTTAATGCACAATGTATTATTATATATATCATACTTTTCGCCAATATATTTTTCTTCATAAAGATGTTTATGAAAAACAAAACATGGAAAAATGTAACGCGGGACAAAACCAGTAGGATGAGAAAGCGTTCCCATTACAAGTGTCACTACAGAATCGTTATATAGGCGCTGATTGTTTCAATTACGTCATCAGATGATTGATGACAAGTTGCAATGGCAAACAACTTCTAAGGTAGTAAAAAGCAATCACCATATCAAAATCATGATAGATGCAAACAATAGACGGGAAAACACAAAGGTAAGAACTAGAGCGGAGAAACATTGCATAAGTACCTACCTACTAACTCTAGTATCAAGTCAATCAACATATGACACGTATGGAAAAAATGTCAAATTTGGAAATAATTTATAATGGCTGATTTTTTCTTTGTAATGGATATATTATCATTTATCAATTAAATAGTTACCTAGCGACAAAATCCAACAAAATTTCAGACATCAAAAAAATTATAACTTAACTAGCTTTTGAAAAGTCAGAAAAAATATTAATAAATGGTTTTGTCTTTATTTTGGTTAATTTACGTTTGCTCTATAATATTCAAAATAAATAATTAAAAAAAAACAATTCATGGTTTATTTAAATACTTCCGGATGGAAAGTTTGTTGGATTCTTGATTAAAGCATCTTAGAATACTTAATGTTTTAAAATAATATAAAGAAAAAAAAACGCTATTATAAATTAATGTTCTTCAAAACCGTATTTTGCCTGGAGTATAAACAAACAATTCGAAATTACCGGTATAACATAAATTCTGTCGGTAACGGCTTTTTTGCGAGTAGTTGCGCAAGCGTCAGTGTTGCAACAACGTCTGCGCGAGATAACGATCGAACGGTTGCTGCCAGTGTTAAAACTGCGCGACCTACTGCCTTACTGCATCGCTAATTTTGGAACTAATGTTGATTTGATGAGACGGAATGAGATCTGCTGAGTTGATCCATTATCTTGTAAATCATAACATAACACGAGTTCACTGCATTCGCATAAAATAGGCGAATTACTTAGGCCGACTAGTAGACTACTTAATTGCAGAACTTTTAGACTAATAAATTATATATTGCAGACTGATACTTGTTGCTGTTAGTAAAATTCTCATGCGTAGGTAGTGGATAATTAGTTTCTGCTTATAAGGTAAAGACGGCTGGCATTTGAAGGATCTCTATTACGATACATTTTCTATTTCCTGTTGCGCCAGAGTTGGCAATTAGGTACTTTATATATGGAACCATGTTCTCAGATGTTTTGCTCGATATGTGGAAATATATCTATAAGGACTGATTTACAACCTGTATGGAACGGACTTCCTTTGCTGACATTAAAGCAAGACCTTACTAAATATGTCTCTTTACTACCGTAAAACCAATCAATGGTCTGATTTTCACTTTACTAAACGTTTAAATTTTTTTAGATAAATACTGATATTTATGCAGCGTATAAATTCAAACTAAACTCAATCTGCATTAGCACCCACGTGCTTAAAACGCATCGGCGATGCAAACGATATAATTAGACATAGAGAAAACAGTGTCAGGCACAGGCTGCTAGCGTGGGCTGTAGTACCGCTGTAGGCGGACCTCGCCTACTCGTAGGTCAAGACCGCCGCCGCTGGCCTATGAGAAAATTGCTAATGCAACATATTTTGCTTGGTTTACTTCGGTAGCCGCGACTACTGGGCTGTTATTCGCTACGCGTTTATGCGGCTCACCCCGCCCCGGTCACCCGTTACGAGACTAGACCTCTACCTACGCTTAATTACTACGTATCGCGGTGTCAAGGTATAATTGTGGTTGAGCGTTGAGGTGAGCTTAAAACAAGTTACAGAATAGGGGGCTGGGTGCTACTGGGTGGAAGTAATTTCGAAAGATAATAATCGGAGTGATAGCATGACAGGTACATCCAAGTTTATGGGCCACTTACGTTAAACAGGGTACGGTTACCTTAGAGTGCGTATTATCAAATAAAGATTTATTAATATAGTTACACTATTACTTGACCTTTAAAAACCCAGAAGGTCAGTCATATAAGCTGTGATTTTTCTGTAACTGTAATAGACTTAACTGCTAAACTGTTTGTCAATATTCTCACAACAGGTTGCGGATAATATATTAGGTACAGTAGACGGCAAACTTCGTGCGCAAATGACCTTGCCTGCGCAAAGGCGAATTGTACGTAGGGTTGCCATATGGAAGAATTAAATGTCCTGACAAAAATCCGGACATCACCATAAAAATCCTGACATTTCTTGTAACAGAGATTTGGCGTAGCTTGAACGACGCACCGGCGGCGCGCTGCGCTCTGCGGTGTACTGCGGCGCTACCACGAACTTCGAATCTCGAACTTCGTATATCTCCGTCTCTATCGCACTTATGGTTTATGGTACTTGAGCGACCGAAACGGAAATATACGAAGTTCGAGATTCGAGGTTCGAGGCAGCACCGCTGCGCCCACGCGCGAAGCGCGAATCGCATCGCAGCTGCTCGAAAAGTTTAGTCGCCTCGTATGTTTCGCGTTGATTAATTCCTAAAAGTCCGGACACTTGCCAAGTCCAGCCGCAATCCGGACAAAGGGCCAAAAATCCTGACATGTCCGGACAAATCCGGACGTATGGCAACCCTAATTGTACGTGCAAGCTGCCCCCCCACTTTCCCTCATTTGCGCACGAAGTTTGCCGTCTACTGTATAGGTATTAGGTATCACATAACTAAGAACATTTGAAGTAAGTATGACATCATGCAAACTACGTGGGAGTGGAACGAAAAGGTTTATTAAACATGTTTTAATCCGACATACGTAATACGGTAACTAAATGAAACAGAAAGCTATGCTAAAGTAATAAAAACTATATAAATGTCTACATCTCGCTTTAGTTAGGTAGGTACCTACTGTCAAATATAACTACTGTTAAGGTTAAATCTATCAGTTCACACAACTAGGTGCGTAACTAATGCATGTACGTAAGTAGGTATCTACATTCTGCATCAAAACTAAATAAAACATGCACACCTTAGGATGTTATAATAATAATTCACTAAACCTGTGTAACTTACCGATTTCGTCAGTGTTGCTAGCCGTCGTGGCCACAGATAGACTCATTTTGATATCACAACACTATATGTTCACTGAATGTTACTACATCACTTCGCTTTCAGTCCAGTTACATACTATATTGATACACCTCCTATCTCACCCAGAGGGATTAAAACAATGTTATGAATAGGATTGAATATTTAATTTTTTGCATAATTGTAACTATTGGAACAAAACGAAACGACATAGACCGTGATCCTTTGTCAACTCTCTTTATATTAAATTTGGGAAGGTAATAGTTTGCCGCAGTTAATAAGAATTATCGTTATAACAATATTAATCAGTGGACTCTCAGACTCTCACTCAACCGTTACAATTTTTGACAAGAGATCATTTTGAATAGTTAGAATAGCACGACACAATTCGACAAAAAGCCTCGTTCACTCTCGGGCCGGTCTATTACTATCAATTTCTATTCCCAAATTCTTTTTGGCACTCTTTGGGGGAGGCCTATGTCCAGCAGTCTTTCGGCTGATATGATGATGATGATGATGACTATTCCCATTAGTTCCCACTGGTAAAAGATGGGAAAAAAAATCCCAGCGTTGCCAATGGTAATAAATTGGTGGTAACCGGTGGGAATAACCTGCAACAATTATTCCCCGAAGCTAAATTGTTTGATAACTCATTTCTCTACTGAATGAAAGTGTTGTATTGTAACCGAACGATATTTGGATTTACACTCGATAGGTACCTAAAGGAATGAAATAGAATTCGCATTGTTTCAAACTGTGTTCCAGTTTATGCTAGGCTGCACTTAAAATCATAAATCATAATAACGATATCGTTTGTTCCACGCCCGTCTATCATGCCAATCTTATCAACCCATCATTAGCGGGTGATGCAATTGGAGAAAAAAGCCGTTTCGCCCACAATTGTGGCAAAGATCTCTACGTAATTGAATTAATGATCGTTATCTAAGACTGCTGAACGAGTGAGATATTCAGAATTGTTGCGTCATGAACATGAAACGTTTCGCTTTTTGATATGTAATGTCAATTGTTTTAAAAGATTTTTTCAAATTGTAATAAACCGCGAGAAGAAACAGCGCTCTTGGTTGTATATTCACTGTAAAAAATAGGCAATTTCTATCTAAACAGTTTGCTATTCACCATTGGCTTTGTTAATTTCCTTTTGTATTTCTGTTTTGTCGGCCATTACATTCTGAATAAGGGCTTTAACTATGGCGCTATTCAAAACACTATCAATTATCTTTTGCATTCTAATGTTTTTTTAGAAAGCCGAACTTTATTAACCTTCGCCGAACTTTATTTACCTACATTTTAAATAGGTAGCTTAATTGAAGTCATTTTGATCGACATAGTTGATTATATACTTTTAGAGAATGGGATAGAGCTGCGTACCTACTCATATAGGAAGATAAAAATAATAAACAATCAACTTATGTTCACTTTAACCTAACCTAGATCAACGTATACATACAGCACAAGATAAGCTCTACCTAAGCTCAA
Source organism: Epinotia brunnichana (assembly GCA_963854355.1). NCBI lineage: Eukaryota > Metazoa > Arthropoda > Insecta > Lepidoptera > Tortricidae > Epinotia > Epinotia brunnichana. Next base: position 16,998,889 of record OY977936.1, on the reverse strand, counting down.
GCATTACCTATAGAAAATTAAAAGAAATCTATACAAAAAAGGGAAGCCGGAATGCCTAGATATAGCGGTACAGATGAACTAGATTAGCCGGTCTGATACACCGTTAGCGACTCACGAGCCAAATTAATTATAGCCTGCAAATACTTCACAATAGGGCATATTATCGCAGACAAAAAGGACAACAGAATTAATGAAGCCATGAGTTATTACGAGTACTTAAGAGAACTAGTTAGTGTAACCCTAATGAGACGAAAAAAGTATACCTACCAGTGATGTTTGAAATGTCAGTCAAATCATAAAAGAAATCGTTGAGTAAACAGAACGCAATCAACCGAAGGAATATAATTGTTGATCATCGTTTCTTTAACGATAGAAAGATGTCAAATAAGTGCCTCGTTTAACTCAAAACTTGCATGGGTAGGACTGAGTCAGCCGGTCTTTCACCTCGTGACGACAATGTGATCGTTGAGTACAACAATGAATTTGCTCATCCAACAAAAAGTTCAATCAGAACATCACAATCACAACGTCGTTTATCTTCTAATGGCAACCGATTTACCAATTTAAATACTTGATACAAATTGCTATATCAACATGTGTCGTAATCTTAGTTATCTATTATGATTGACACATTTTAGTCTCTATCAATGGTCTAGATAGCCAGATCCAATCTAAACTTTTCCGTATCTATTACACCACGTCTTTCCCTTCCTCTTTCCCTGATGGACAGCCGATAGCCGTCCCGACCCGTTACAAGTAATTACTCATAGGTGGCATATGTACTTGTAGTGAAACTCACAGGGCAAGGCTGCCCTAACTACTTTCGATAAGCATTAGAAATGATTCCTGTTTGACGCATGTGGAACCATATATTTCACAGATTTTATCTTCAGATCGATTGCCGATAGGACAATGTTCGAGTCCTTCAGATTTCTTTACATTTAGTGCATTTAGTTATATATGTATTCAAAGAGTAATCTGATAATAACGCCGTAACTGCGGCTAATCAAAACATAACTATAATAAACTAAGTTAGTATAGTTATACACGTAAAAAAGTTACTTATACTTTAAGACATTCTAGAAAATAGTCAATGTCTTAGACATCAGTGGCTAGAGGTCTAGACAGACACTCCTATCTATATATCAGGCACTGACGGTGAAGTGGCCTTGCGCTTATAGCATATCAAAAGCATGATGTACCTACCTTACCTAAAAAAATATGTTCTAAATGCATTGAAAAGCAATCTTTTACCAGCCTTATGACATTATGTTAGAAGCCGGTTGTACTAATATATTTCGCGTCAGTAGCTGGACAATGACTGCATATAATAAGAATAACTGTAATCGCAAAGGCGTGCACGGATTTATGCGTGCTTTTAAGGAGCGCCTCTGATCTCATGCCATGCGTCTTAGGTTTAAGAGGGCGCTCGTTTTTTGGTCAGGAATAAGCGAGAATGACGGATTTTTGACGTTGTAATTCTAAGAAACGGAGAGCTTTTTCTAGATCCTGATTACTTATTTGCATAGGTAAACTCCTCATATTGGTCCTAGCCGCCTCTAATTTACGAAGAACTGAATACTTTAACCGAAAATACCCGATTACCGACAGTAGTTTTCTGAAGAGAGCGCAGAGTCATAAGTTTGAGCCCCTAATACTCCATGATGTTATATGAGAACCTACTTGTTTTTTTCTATTTTCACTAGCGTAATATGTTGCCATTGCGCCTAGCCGCCTCGAATTTTCCTTATTCTGCACGTATATATATGTAAACTGTTCTCAATTACACCATATTTGTCAACAAAATCGTACTGAAAACTCAAGGATTTTCTCATTATTGTTGAATAATTTTTGTATTGAATCTTACACAACATTAAAGTTCATGCTTGTACCAACAAGATCCAGTCCAAAAAATATAACTTTTGTCAAAATTTATATTTATAAATAATTATTCAAAACTAGTATAAATTTACCGTCGCGCGGGAATATATCTCAGTACCGGCTGAATAGCCCTCCGAGACAGACGTGTAGTGTGTTTATTTGTGGCTATTCACGAAGCTAACCGGCCACTCTTCAGATAAAATAATATTATTTTGATCTCCGACTAGGCATAGTTGTTACCAACCTCGGGGTCAAACTATACTGGGGATACATTCGTGAGGCTAATCGAGACAAGTTATGAATTGCATAGCTGCCATATATGACGTAGTGTAGCGAAAAGGCTCAAACCCACCGGATGCGTAACATTTAAAATTGAACCTTCTACCTAAAACAAAAGTCATACATTTCAATGGTGATGTCTTGTGGGTTGGATCCTTTTGTCTAAACTACGCGTTCTATAGTCAATTATTATTGTACGAGTGATCGTGATACTTGATAGATTTAATTTATTTACTTGTTACTATCAGTCCACCTTGTTAGTATGTATGTATGTATGGGAGTTTGGGTGAAATCTTCAAATTAGGTACAATTGCGTATCTTCGGTGACATAATATCATAGAGCTGGTCTGATGATGGAGTCGGAAGGTGGCCATAGCAACTCCTAAACTCAACAAGATAAAGCCATCGAATTTGGGCTCATTTATTTGGTCATGGCACGGCAAGACTTTGGTGCTGGATGATTTCCAGAATCTGATGATGGAGCTATAAGGTGGTCATGGAACTCCTAAACTAAACTAGATAAACCCATCTAGTTTGAGCTCATCTGTTTTGTCTTGGTAAACACTTTGGTGATGGATGATTTCCAGGATCTGATGATGGAAGGTGGTCATGGGAACTCATTAACTAAAATAGATAGACCTATCTTGTTTGGGTTTGTGTGATTTGTCTGTACAAGTACCCGCGAACCAGCGACATAATATGCAGGGTTATTGAAAATAACAAGATGAATAAAAAACTTTTTAAAAAACAAGCTTATATGGCGTTTGTTAAGTACAGCACGATCCTACCTTGCATTTAGTAATTATTTTCGTTTATATATAATAATAACACACACCGGGGGTTTACACTGGAAAGGAAGATTTTTACGTGGTTTTATTACATTTCCGAGTCATCATCATCATCATCATCATATCAGCCGAAAGACGTTCACTGCTGGACATACGCCTCCCCCAAAGAGTGCCACAATGGCCGGTCCTGCGCCACCCTCATCCAGCGGACTCCCGCGACCTTTACCAGGTCATCAGTCCACCTTGCGGGGGGCCTACCCACGCTGTGCCTTCCGGTACGTGGTTGCCACTCGAGAACCTTTCCGCCCCAACGGCCATCGGTTCTACGTGCAATGTGCCCCACCCACTGCCACTTAAGTTAAGCAATTCGGAGGGCTTTATCAGTTACCTTGGTTCTGCTGCGGATAGCCTCATTTCTGATGCGATCGCGCAGAGAAACTCCCAGCATAGCATAGCATAGGCTCAAAGTCACTCAAAGGGCAATGGAGAGCCATTGCCCTTTGAGTGACTTTGAGCCTTCTTATGAGGCCCATAGTAAGCGACTACGTTTCAGTGCTATATGTCATCACTGGCAACACACACTGTTCAAAGACTCTCGTCTTGAGACACTGCGGAATATTGGACGAAAAGATGTGCCGTAGCTTCCCGAATGCTGCCCAGCCGAGTCGGATTCGACGATTGACCTTCCCTTCGACATTTCCGAGTATCACTCTTTATTTCGAAATAAATGTTTAAAAAACCGGCCAAGTGCGAGTCGGACTCGCGCACGAAGGGTACCGTACCATTATCTATAGGTATCTTTAAACGGCAAAAAAATTGTTGTATAGGAACCCCCTGTAGCCTAGTTAGTAACTTGGTAGTGACTCTGCCTACGAAGCTGGAGGTCCCGGGTTTGAATCCCGGTAAGGGCATTTATTTGTGTGATGAGCACAAATATTTGTTCCTGAGTCATGGATGTTTTCTATGTATTTAAGTATTTATTTATCTATGTAAGTATGTTTATCGTTGTCTAGTACCCATAGTACAAGCTTTGCTTAGTTTGGGGCAAGGTCGATTTGTGTAAGATTGTAAAAGAAAAAGAAACAAATAAAAACTAAAATAAAAATAAAATGATGTATTCTGTTTTTTAGTATTTTTTGTTATAAATAGCGACAACAGAAATACATCACATTTCAAATCTCTATCTATCACGGTTCATGAGATACAGCCTGGTGACAGACGGACAGACAGACGGACAGCGGAGTCTTAGTAATAGGGTCCCGTTTTACTCTTTGAGTACGGAATCCTAAAAAGTGACATAGGTTTTAGGGTCAGAACATAAAAAAGGGAGAAGTGCCGTACTGCTTAATTTCAACCAAAACCGATGTCCCCAGTTTTCTCCCACCGCAGCGCCCACAGGCACACACATTGAACCGTGTAAAAACAAAGACTCGGGCGTTGCCAGTGAGTCTACGGCAACATGCAAACAAGGGCTGTGATTGGCTTAAACGCACTACACTAGGGGGGCGACAAACGTTAAAATTATGTTTTATCGACATTGATATTAAAATTAATATTATGTTAAGATATTGATGGTACTTCAACGACATGGTAAGTTTATGTGGTGGTATTTAAACTTCTAGCTACAAGTTTAAATAACACGGGTTGTTAACTTACCATAAATCGCAAAAGTAAAAAATATTGACGAATACCTACAGAGTAACATAAACGGCTTTTTATAAGTTCGTGTTCACATACATTTGAAACTCTGGTCACATCGATATTTTTGACCTGTAGGTACCAGGCCGATCCGACTCGCATTTTAGCGCGAAATAATATGTCCATTACTCATATTACGAGATTTAAGGCTAAGGGCGAGTATCCACCAAAGATGTGCGAAGATGTGTTACCATACATTTTACACCTAGGTTTCAAGCAAGCGAGGTGTCAAATATTCGAAAAGTGTACGGCTCTTATTAAGTGGTTGGAAACATTTTTCTTGAAAATGTTACGAACACATTAACTCTTCTCTGTACAGGAAACCAGTTAGGACCTCTGCCAGTAGCATCTATCCATTTTTTTAGTACCTACTCGGATTCTTTGGAAAACTGTAATAAGAAACCGAGATTTCTTCTTCAATTATCACATTTCAAATGAAAGTAAAAAAATACTCATTAAAAATAAATTATTGGTAATAATATCACATTTTAAGTTGTTCTGGAGCCATTTGCAACTAAATTATATACTTGTATATACAATTTTAATATGTCTATTTACCGTTCATACTGCAACTTAGTGAAAATCTTATTAGTAGGTACCGTAAACATTTTGTGCCTTTTAATCTTATTAGTATGTTATTAGTTACCTTTACATCTCTGACAATATTACATTAATGATCCTTTTTTTTCTGTTTTAACGCTTAGGGACAGTATACATCTCTATAAGAACATTAGAATAATTATTAATTGTATTTGGATGCTCAGAGACATTATACATCTCTGGGGTACTAAATTATATCATAAACTTATTGTTAATTCTGATACAGACCTTATATCGAATGTATTTGATAATATTTTACAATTTTGGATTGTTCTAGTTTTCATTCAGTGACATTTAGTTTGTAACCATTTAGGTACTAATTAGTTAAAATCTGCAATTTTAAAATGATTATTGTGTAAGATTATTAATATTATATTGTAGAACACCATTTGACATGTAAAAGTGCCCTTGTGGCCTATTTGCAGAATAAATAATTGATTTTTGATTTTGATAGGCACCCAACCAAAACACGTAATGAAATAAAATAAAACAGCGAAAGTAGTCGAAATAAAATAACTAGTATGATATCGTACTTCTATTTTATCGATTACGCGTAAATTGTAACTGCACTTTGGCACCGCTCTAGTTTGCGACGCCAAGCAGCGGCCGTACCACTAAAAAATTCAAGCATCGTCCATATCCATAGTGGTTTAATACATTGCGCCGTGGTTTACTGTATTGAACGTCCAATGTACAACGCAAAGAACAAAAATATGCTTTTTCGTTCGATATGTTAGTTCGATCCCGAGAAATGATGCGGCGTTGCGTTTATTTGTTAAAATATTAGTTTTTACTGACTTAAGTGAAAATACTAATACTAGCATGTGGTGCGTGACTCCACCATTCATGTAGGTTTTAGTTTCATTCCTATTGTTGCATGTAACCACGCTACTTTTCGGCATTTTGAGTAAACGTGGAAGAACATTTCAGATTCACGGCGAATTGCGACTAACATGCGGTGGGCAGTGACATGCCCATTTGGCCATGTCGCACCGACACGCGCCAAGCCCCCGTTTCATATCTTTTCCTTTTTATGATCTGAGGTTTTAGGCTTTTGAATAAAGTCACGCATTAATTAATTGTATTCTAGATAAAAAGCTGTGTTTGTATAATTTATAATTTTCAGTTCCTTTGGTAAGTAACGGACATTAGCAATTTCTATGAAGGGCAGTTTTTTTTTACTGTCCATAACAAAAAAAAATTTCTTCAAGAAATGAATACGTAAGTACCCAGTAATTTCCTAGTGGTGGGTCTACTGGTATAATTTCATTACATAACTATATATAAATAAGACTCAGATAACATGCAAACTATTAATATCCGTAAAACAAATTATTATTCTTAATACTGACAACTTTAAAACTCGTTAGTTTATTTTATACTAATTAAACGAAACTAAATATTATACTTTGTCATATCATAGTATTTTAATACAAATAGAAAACCTGTGCTCAAAAATCAAATACTTACTTTATTCAAGTTATCTAACTTCGTTAACATGATGTTCTAGAACATCATGTTAGCGAAGTAATACTTACAATTTTTTAGTGCAAGTATCAATATCGGTCACGGAGTTAATTCAAACGGTGCGCTATACAGCTATTTGCATCGGCAAGCTCCGCGGTTAGTTCTATCCCGATCGCACTTACAAATAGCTAGAAAGGGACGGCACCCGCGGCTGGTGCGATCGCGCTGTGCATGTGGGTGTTAGGTACGTTTGTGTGGGTGGTAGTAGTATTTACACACACAAACGCACTACGCGTGTCAAAATACCGAATTCTGAGCGAGCGCTTTTTTGAAGAGCACTCTTAAGAACAATGAACTGTGCTAACCCGACTAAAGATCCTGTAGAATGCTTTATTATGTTTGCGTGTAGGTATAAAGGAGGCGCATCAAGAAGTATAATATGTGTTCATTCAACAATACTTAGACTTCGAGAGTATTATCGTTCATTAAAGACATTTTAACCGACTTGTGATGAAACAAATATGCTTTCTGTGTAATTTCCTCAAATTAATTTCACCTGTAACTAAGTATACCTTAGTAAAAATATAGGTTCTCTATCGTTTCCCTGAATTTCATGTTCCATAATTTGATTTGCCCGAATTTCATACTCCATAACGTTTCATTTTCCATACCTAATATTCATTTGACATATTATGATTTTGCATAATGCTGTATGCCCGAATCATTCATGCATAAACTTTATTTGCCATAATTTTGTATGCAATGATTTTACTTGACAGAATATTACTTTGCCATAAATAGCTACATTTCTGCGAGCCGTTCGAATGTTCGGTTATGGCGCTTCGCCGGCCGCTGCCGCGGCACGCTCACTTCGCTCGCTCGGGTCGCGCGCTGTAGGGTCGCAGTCGCAGTTCTTCCTAATACTCCTCCTCGCTTCGCTCGTCATCGTACCGTACCTACACCGACGTCTTAGAGTTGAGTTGGACCGAAGGCGGTGAGAATATGATAAATCTAATAATAATCGCCTACATCCAGGATTTGCAAGTCAAAAGATTGATACACTAAACATTACAATCACGTTATTTGTCAGAATATTTAGACCCCTATTTGAGACGACTAGCTAGTTTGCTCTGAAACTTGGTACAACTTACTTTAAGATCTCACATTTTTAAATAACAGCAATTGTTATAGGTATCCAATAAAGCAAAGACATAGAGTTTAATACTTGTTCATAATGTTATTTTGTTCCTATAAATACATATTTGGATTTTGCATACAACTTGGCACTCATTTAGATCTCCATTCTTTTTGTGGCGAAGCCCACAGCCTAGCATAATTTTTGTATTGAACTTGGCTCTCCTTTTTAGGGTTCCGTAGCAAAACGGCAAAAAACGGAACCCTTATAGATTCGTCATGTCTGTCTGTCTGTCTGTCAGTCCGTATGTCACAGCCACTTTTTTCCGAAACTATAAGAGCTATACTGTTGAAACTTGGTAAGTAGATGTATTCTATAAACCGCATTAAGATTTTCACACAAAAATAGAAAAAAATAATAATTTTTTGGGGTTCCCCATACTTAGAACTGAAACTTTTTTTCATCAAACCCATACGTGTGGGGTATCTATCGATAGGTCTTTAAAAATGCCATTGAGGTTTTTAACGACATTTTTTCCTAAACTGAATAGTTTGCGCGAGAGACACTTCCAAAGTGGTAAAATGTGTGTCCCCCCCCCCCCCCCCTGTAACTTCTAAAATAAGAGAATGGTAAAACTAAAAAAGATATATGATGTACATTACCATACAAACTTCCACCGAAAATTGGTTTGAACGAGATCTAGTAAGTAGTTTTTTTTAATACGTCATAATCGTAAACCGCAATTTATTTAACGGAACCCTTCATGTGCGAGTCCGACTCGCACTTGGCCGCTTTTTTACATTTATGTTTTTGGTGGGATATCATTACTTTTTGTAAAGATAACTAGGCAGGTATTGAGATTTACTTCTGTACCCTTATTGTGAGATACAATCGTAACCTAACGTTACGTAACTAATACGAGATCGAATAAACGCGCTTCGAATAGATTTCGATCTCGCTACGGTATTCTTCGATTCGACCCGTCAAACTTGTAACTCACAATGCCGTTGTCCTACGAAACCAACCGCAAAACGTTAGGCTCTAGCGTTTAGTTTTCGATGCGTAATTTAACGTTCGATTCGTACTACCAATCGGTAGTGTGAGACATTTCGAATCGAAGAATACCGTCGCGACTGTAGTTTACTATTTCACTTGCAAAATGGCCCGTGATATCGTATTATTCCGTCAAGAGTTACCGTAGATCCAATCGAAATTTATCTCAAATTAAAGAACTTATAAAAATAAGGGTTTTGAATTGACAACATATATCCGCAAAATTCGGATTGTCGCGTATTTTGTATTTAAAAATGCAAATAAATGGCCGCCCCCGCGCCGCCGTATCGACAGTCGACACTGTCTACGTCGCGATGCGCGTATTCTGTAATGTCATAACCGACAAACATTTAAATTAAAACGATAAATGCTAGTGATATAAGGTTGAATATTGGAAAATCGTGAACGAACGTGAAGGTCGTGAAGTCGATTGCGAATTAAGTAATGTATAAGTGCCTCACGTTACAGTTTGGATTTTTAGTTCTATGAGTGACCACCAGGGGCGGTGTATAGACTTTTCATACTAAATCTTGACGATAGGCGGTAGCGTCGATAGTAGACGCGACTCACTTCAATCCCACGCTAAGGGTGCTGTTGTGTGTATAATTATGAGGTGCCGCGCGCCGCCGACGACACACCGTTGGCCGGTTGTTTAGCGCGTATTACAAGTTTTTTGTGTGGGGACACCCCTTATTTTTTGACTTAACTTTATTTTTATATTTCTGTTATATAGCAAATATAATAATACATATATTGGGATAGTTTCAAATATCTGCCTGTAAAGGTTCCAACGCTACAATTAAAAAAAAAATTGTATGGGGACCCCCCTATTTTTTAACTTCTTTTTATTTTTAGATTTCTTACTTACGCTTACACACAATTACCGAGCTGGATTGCAAATTTCATCCTTCTAGGTCATCTGGAAGTAGGTTAGGTTTAGGTACTATATGTCAGTCAGTCAGTGCTAAAATATACGATTTTTAACCGACTTCAAAAAAAGGAGGAGGTTCTCAATTCGGATGTTTTTTTTTTTTTTTTTTAATGTTTGTTACCTCAGAACTCCGTCATTTATGAACCGATTCGTACAATTCTTTTTTTAATTGAAAGTATATGCTTCCAGATTGGTCCCATTGTTTCCAAAACCCCAGTTGGATGATGGGAACCATGAGGAATTGAGGGAGCTCCTCAAATATATTAGGCACGCGTGTAGTAATTTCGGTATTTTCTATTATAACTCGTGTATTTACACCCGGAAATCGTAAATTTGGTGAAGTGAAAGTGATGATGAAGACCACAGATGGCTTGTGGAACTTCTCAATGATGTACTTCAAACTATATAAGTATACGTCACAGATTCTGATATTATTCCGTTGAAATAGCAGACAATGAAGTGCCAAAGGTATTTCTGAGATCCTTGAGGAATCGACGGAAGTCCTCAAATATTATCGGCCCACATACAGCGATTTGGTTTATTGGTCTAAAAATCAACGCATTTGTTCTCGAAAATCAGTTCATGTGGTAAATTGGAAAAAAAATGTGGAAATGTTAATGTGGCTTGGCGGAGTAGGTACCTACTGAATTGAAGTCGGTTAAAACTTTGTTTTGAAAGTAAATTATTGACCGTCATATCTTTATAACCGTTTGAGATAGCTTCTTGAAATTTGGGCTTCTAGATGTCCTTATGGATATAATTAAACACACGTAGTTTTATGTGTTTACGTTAAAGAGGTTTTGAGTTATAGAAGGGTCAAAAGTGGCACCAAGTGGTTCGTGTGAATGATACACTCGGCGCTGGCTAGCCTATTCCTTTGCTTGAACTTGGCTTGACACGCTGCCGCGTGTCTAGATTTAGTTTTATGTTAAACGAATTTCCATACGGGCTCGCACATAAACTTCGTGACTAGGAGTAGTCTCACGTGAAAAGTATATATTTTGCATAAAAGCGACACTTTACCGGTGTGTGGCCATTAAAATAAACTTAATGATGCAACCGCAACTTTCACAAACCTAGAAGTATTGCCATTAGCGACGGTATATTATAATAATATGCGTTACTGCAAGTCTGCAGAAGATTTCTTTAAAGCGCTAATGTTCTTTTGATATGCGTCAATTTATGGAGTCTGCCTTCTATCAACTCCAGTTAGTATTACATGGCACGTTACATAACAAGAATCCGTTACAAGCATTATGCATAAATTAAGTTTATATTATACATCTGTACATTCACTCCGAATCTGTAGTTACCTATCTATTACATAGAGCATTAAACATCATTTGCCAGTAATTAATAGGACTAGGTACAGACAACCAATTTGATTCCTAGGCCCTGTCATTTTAACTCCTACAGAGCGACACAGTAATCCTAGTAAGTAACCCGTATTGACATAGAATTTACAACGGCAAGGTTCTATGATGGCCTAGGAAATCTAGGAATCAAATTGGTTGAGGTTGACCGTACACATTTTGGTGGATAGGTACACTCTGCCGGTGTGTAAAAATTATGACTATTAAGTATGTGAGTGGTTAGTAAAATAATAAAATAAGGAATGTCTAGTTATTTAATTGATGGGTGACGTAATTATTATGATATTAGGAGTAGGTAATCAATAATTACGTAAACTATTAGATAATGCAATCTTAAATCAAGTTACTTATCTACGATGTTTGTTTTCATTCACATTTGTTTCGAGTTTATTTTTATCTGTGAAATTTAAAATGACAATTTCATTTTTCGTATGTATTGCAAATTATTTGAATATTTTTTTTTTAATTGGGTTGAATAAACACATTTAATGGTATTTTCATGCATTTCATACCTTGGAAGTTTTAGGTTTTACATAACTGTGTAAATATTTTTTGTTAACTTTTTATATTTCACTTTAATTCTGTATAATATTTTATTTATATATAGGTACTAGTTTAGTTTATAAATCAGTTATTACACTACACTGTACTCGAGGCTAAATATTCAGGAAGGTCAGTACAAGGGAGATTTATGCAAATATGATACTACTAGGTATCTATGCAAACGAACGATCTCAATCAGCATAAACAGAGTCCTCCAAGATGTTATCATGCATCTAAATACCTATGGCTTTAAACACTGCAGTTTGTTTAAAAAGTGACGTCGCGTCGGCCTGATAGCACAATGTTAACAAGAAGAATTGCGTTTCCAGAGTGCAAGGATTATGTATACAGCTGCGGAATTTTGTTGAATTATCAAGGCTGTTTTTGTCAATTAACCCTGAGAGTCTTCAAACCTCGCATCATATTGGTAAAACCATGACTGACGCCTATTATAACTATCAAAGACAATGTGAACTCAAAGAGTCTTTAGAGTTTAGTATATTGTTGTAAGTTGGTTCGATGGTTCGAAAATTAGGGCAATGCAACCTCTCATTAAAAACGCAACACACTGACAAGCGAAAGTGTAAACCACTCGTGCGCATCCAGTTTCTCTTATATTGTCGGGAAAAATTTACACGTTTTCATTTTGTTCAAGAATTGATTGATTTAACTGTCGCAGAGAGCGTGGTCATAATAGAAAGTGCGATATTAAAAAAAAACCTTTTGCAATGAACACTCAGTAAAAACCCTTTTCGATTAACAAACACGAACGAGCACTCGCGGCGTTGGCTCGATACGCGATGAACACGACCGCTCGCGATGCATAAAGTTGATCTACTGTCGTGCTCTGACTCGTGCTGTTCCTACACTCAGCAATTCAGCGCTTCAAGCGACTTGTTTCTAAGTAGTAATTTCCATAAAGCAGCTCATGGTAAAGCCAGGAAAGCGCTTACAAGACATGATACCAACAACATTGGATCAAATGTAAGTAAGTATAAAATCACCTTTTGATGCGCAGAAGACACCTTCGAAGAAGTCTATTATTCAACGTTTGAACATACCTACTGATCAGACTCGATAGGTACCTCGTTGAGCAAAGACAATGGAGGTGAGAGGTCAGACTTCTCTTTGTTCGAAATAAATACTATTCTTTAGTTATAAATTAATCATTTTTCTACTTATTAAAACAAGGCCACATATTTATTCAATAAACAACAAAGACTACTAGATAGCTTATAAGCAGTCGGAATACATTTTAATAAGGGAAACTCGGATAGAAACCGTAGCCCCTTGATGTTACACAACAATGTATTTAAATTCAAAACAAATGCACTCGATTCACAAAACATAGATGCTATGCTATAGATAGCTCTTAATATATATAGATAGCTTAGCGGTGTTTCAAACGTGTCTGCCATAGCAATTACGTTGCCTTTTGAAACGTCTTAAGGATGCGTGTATGGCCTGCATTCCATTCAATTATCCTGAGTTTAGAATACTTATCGATGGACAGCCACTTTGAAGACGCCTTCGTATTTTAATTGAAGTCGACGGCAGGACTACTGATCGATGCTAGAGGTACATAAAAAAAACTGTAGTCTATTGGCTCGCCTTTGTAATGATGAACAAGTTCCTGCTGCGATAAAGAAAAGTCGTTAGTCTCGAATAATTTCGCGATAACGATAACACATGTATCGCTTGGCAGCTACAGGCATGTTTAGATATTGCTATGGCCTTGTCTCTTCGCCAACTGCAAATATCAGATCTATTTACTAAAGCGATTGTTTTGGCAGCAATGCCAAAGAATGCACTTCACTACCCGCTAGGGTTGCCAACTAATTTTGGGGGAAATATAGTATTTTCCAGAAAAAAACCACAAAAATATAGTACACTGTAAAAAAATATAGTACTTGGCTGGCCAATGTTGCTATTTAGCAGTGGCGGCGCGTGAAAAAAGTTACGTAATTGTTTTTAGAATATATAACTATAGGCTTTTAGGCAATCGGCTTGTATAGGCGCTCGACCACTGCTATTTAGTAAAACCTCAGCAATTTGAAGCACTTCTTAAGGTCCCCCAAAATATAGTATTTTCGCGTACTATATATTTCTTCAACAGTATATAGTACAAAGAGTCAAAATATAGTACAATACTATATAATATAGCACGGTTGGCAACCCTACTACCCGCGTCCATGTTGCGCAAGTATTTACATACTTAGAATATTTTAATGAACATACTTTGACTATGCTTTGGAGAACATACTATTGGTTTCAACATACAGACCGACGTATTACATAATACCGTAAGAAATCCGGAAATTCTTGATTCGATTGGAAAATTCTGTCCGTTATCAAGATTGTCAGTACATAATTGGTTGAGAAATTAAAATAACGAAACAAATATCAAGATTATGTAAATTTTACTTACATTTCCGGATACGAGGTCCTCCAATTACTTGAACAAAAACCTTACAAGACATAGCAAATTAAATTAAACGACTCAAGTTAGTACCTAGTCCCGAGATCAAGTCAACACTGAGATCAAAAATATCTCTGCACAGTATCATCTATCAACTATCATGCATTGAAGTATTTGTATTACTTTTTAACGTGTAGGTGATGTCATAGGTAGACGTGATTTTATGTTTAAGTCAATAAAAAACCGTATTGACAGTGTCGATTGTTTATATTAGATTGACACTTAGATTTATGTTCCAAGACTATACCTACTAACATAGGTACCGGCGATATCAGCGACACGGAGCTCACTCATAAAAAACCTAGACTCAGATTTAAACAGAGATATTCGTAGTCTCCTCTATGGTTCATTTCAATGCATAACAAAAGATTGACGTACAAGTAGATTTCCGTGTACTTGTTCCAAAAATGCACTTTATGTGCTTAAGTGTGTTTTGTCTGCATATCTGTTGGTTTAGGAAGCGGCAAATAGAATTTAGGTTACACTTGTGAATGCAGAAAGAGCCTTGTGCAGCTATTAGTGTTAATTATGCACATATACTTAGTATTTAACTCTGTGTTGTACAAAGTGGGTGTTTAGCGAGGTTATTATAGACTGTGACGTCAAACGAGTTGCCTATTGTCGGGACGGTGATTGCCATTTTAATTCTCATGACCATTTTCTGAAGAACCATAATATTCATTAGGTAATCATATGTCTTTTAGTTTTTATACTTGTAAGACTGACCAGTTTCCCTTTTGTCAATAAAACAATACCTACTTAAATATTACGACTAACTATTCCGGTTTGAGTTGGAAATAAACCTAGGCGTTTCTAGGGTTCTTATTCGCGAAATTATTCTTATTTTAACAAACAATATTCTTATTTCAATAAACAATTGTACCTATCTTTTTTCTTCTATGTAACCCATTATTAAACAGTCCACCACAAATCTCTACGAAGGGCGTCAAGTTCGTCTCGTGATCTTCTTCGCGGTCAACCACGACGCTGGTTTCGGTTTTGTGTGATCAATTGTTGCTGTTTTAGCCAACAATTCCTCGCACATACGGTAGTCGCCAGTGTAATATACACTGGCGACTACCTGTATATTGAATAAGTATCGGTAATTATCGCTGTACTTTTTCTGAAGCGAAGTTCATCATTTCTTCGAATGATCGCAAGTTCCAACAATAAATCTCAGACACTGTGGCATTTTAATTTACTTACAAGTTATTTTAAGATAGGTGGATAACAGGCTACCGATAGTAGGTATGCAGGCATTTTTACAGAAACTATTTATGGATTTTTAATTGTTGTGTTTCTGTGACGCTTCTAGAGATATGGAGAGGCAGAATTAATGAGTAAGGGAGCATTAGTCTACTTTACCCCTCCCTTACATCTAAAACTATTTTTGTATTGTTATACTCGAGTTATAAATTGAAGAGAAAGCCACAAGTAGTGAGCATAAAAAACAATAGACAACTTTCTCAAATTTAAAAGATACAAATATTAGAGGAAGGCAATATCATACGCAAACCAAATTACCCTAAGCTGAAGTTTTTCTAACGTCACGTCAAGGCGAGGCAAACGGTGAAAATATGTAGTAGACCTAACCCACTAAAACATTTTTTAGGGTTCCATATCTCAAAAGGTAAAAAGGAACTCTTATAGGATCACTTTTTTATGTCTGACTGTCTGTCTGTTTGTTTTTCTGTCCGTCTGTCACGATCCTCTTTCAGAAATGCGTGGAGGGAGTCAGGCCGTGTAGGTAACATACATATTGCCGCATATTTTGACACTTGCAACCTCGCAAGGGAATCAAAACCTAATTTTTGCAAAAAGCAACGTATCATAGTGCAAAAATAGGGTAAAGGCCTAAACTTTAAAAAAAAACGGTCAGTATACTAGGAATGGTGGGTCCAAATTTAAAGTGGGGTGACTATAATTATGATGTGGGTTAACGTATGAAAGTGCTTCATAAAAATTAAGCCTTCTGTCCTGGATAAAGGATTAACACAAGATGGAATAGAAATGTGTTCCTAATGAGTAAGTAATCTATGTAGATTAAGTATGTACTTACACTAATCTATGCTAATATTATAAAGAGGTAGGTAAAGTGTGTTTGCAAGTTCGTATGTACCGAAGGGGCAATCTTTGGGTTGTTAATAAAATTAGTGATGTACGCGGATTTGCACTATGGGTGTTGTGTAGATACGCAGTATTTACCAGTGCTAGTTACGCGGTATTGTACCATGGGTGTTGTTTAGATACGCAGTATTGCAGAATTTACCTGTGCTAGTTACGCGGTATTGCACTATGGGTGTTGTGTAGATACGCAGTATTTACCAGTGCTAAGTTACGCGGTATTGCACTATGGGTGTTGTGTAGTTACGCAGTATTTACCAGTGCTAGTTACGCGGTATTGCACTATGGGTGTTGTGTAGATACGCAGTATTTACCTGTGCTAGTTACGCGGTATTGCACTATGGGTGTTGTGTAGATACGCAGTATTTACCAGTGCTAAGTTACGCGGTATTGCACTATGGGTGTTGTGTAGTTACGCAGTATTTACCAGTGCTAGTTACGCGGTATTGCACTATGGGTGTTGTGTAGATACGCAGTATTTACCAGTGCTAGTTACGCGGTATTGCACTATGGGTGTTGTGTAGATACGCAGTATTTACCAGTGCTAAGTTACGCGGTATTGCACTATGGGTGTTGTGTAGATACGCAGTATTTACCAGTGCTAAGTTACGCGGTATTGCACTATGGGTGTTGTGTAGATACGCAGTATTTACCAGTGCTAAGTTACGCGGTATTGCACTATGGGTGTTGTGTAGTTACGCAGTATTTACCAGTTCTAGTTACGCGGTATTGCACTATGGGTGTTGTGTAGACACGCAGTATTTACCAGTGCTAGTTACGCGGTATTGCACTATGGGTGTTGTGTAGATACGCAGTATTTACCAGTGCTAAGTTACGCGGTATTGCACTATGGGTGTTGTGTAGATACGCAGTATTTACCAGTGCTAAGTTACGCGGTATTGCACTATGGGTGTTGTGTAGATACGCAGTATTTACCAGTGCTAAGTCACGCGGTATTGCACTATGGGTGTTGTGTAGATACGCAGTATTTACCAGTGCTAGTTACGCGGTATTGCACTATGGGTGTTGTGTAGATACGCAGTATTTACCAGTGCTAAGTCACGCGGTATTGCACTATGGGTGTTGTGTAGATACGCAGTATTTACCAGTGCTAGTTACGCGGTATTGCACTATGGGTGTTGTGTAGATACGCAGTATTTACCAGTGCTAAGTTACGCGGTATTGCACTATGGGTGTTGTGTAGATACGCAGTATTTACCAGTGCTAGTTACGCGGTATTGCACTATGGGTGTTGTGTAGATACGCAGTATTTACCAGTGCTAAGTCACGCGGTATTGCACTATGGGTGTTGTGTAGATACGCAGTATTTACCAGTGCTAGTTACGCGGTATTGTACTATGGGTGTTGTGTAGATACGCAGTATTTACCAGTGCTAGTTACGCGGTATTGCACTATGGGTGTTGTGTAGATACGCAGTATTTACCAGTGCTAGTTACGCGGTATTGTACTATGGGTGTTGTGTAGATACGCAGTATTTACCAGTGCTAGTTACACGGTATTGCACTATGGGTGTTGTGTAGATACGCAGTATTTACCAGTGCTAAGTTACGCGGTATTTCACTATGGGTGTTGTGTAGATACACAGTATTTACCAGTGCTAAGTTACGCGGTATTGCACTATGGGTGTTGTGTATGTGTAGATAGATACGCACTATTTATCGGTGCTAGTTACGCGGTTTTGCACTATCCCGACGATGCAATAAACATACAGGGTGGAAAGATAAGTCGGGCCCTGGAGGGAAACTATCTTAAATCCTGAAGCTGGCTCAAAACTGCATTCAAGGATTTTCAAAAAAGCCTCACACACGGCCGGGAATCGAACCCGGTCGAATCTGTCTAAAAATCTGAGTTCGTTTTTTTGCGTTAATTAATAGTTCTAGGTGTAAGGAACTAGGATTGTTGCTAAGGAACTCTGTATCTGCAATCACAGGAAAATGATGAATTTCATAGTTTAATGTACGGAAATGGACCTTCCTATACTAACCCGCTTAGTATGTCTGTATGTAAGTATGGGGAGATGTGACATCTGAAACTAGACGAAATTGGAAATTCGTGGTATTATCTATTTATTTTCATCATTTACATCAATCTTTTCAAAACTGTAATAAAATATAATTCCCATACTTACGAGTAGGTACCCATATTAGGTAGGTACATACTGTTTGTACGAGGAGATCCATTTCCGTATTTAAACTGTGAAATTCGGCATTTTCCTGTGATTGTAGATACAGGGTTCCTTAGCAACAAGTGTTCCATACATCCAGAACTATTTATTTACGCAAAAAAACGAACTCAGATTTTTAGACAGATTCGACCGGGTTCGATTCCCGGCCGTGTGTGAGGCTTTTTTGAAAATCTCTCTATGCGCCCTATATATGGATTTAACTAAAGCCTTTGACTTCGTTGACCATACTATTTTAATGCGTAAACTACATAATTACGGGATACGCGGCAATATTTACGACGTTTTAAAGTCATACTTAGCTGGTAAGAAACAAATGGTTCAAATTAATCACATATGTTTAAAAACAAAGTGCGAAATAACCTTTTCATTGGAGTTCAGAGAAACATGCTATGGAGTGCCACAAGGGAGCATACTGGGACCCCTTTTTTTTCTGATCTATATCAATGATCTTCCCCAGGCCATTGACCACCCCATGGTTCTTTTTGCGGATGACAGCACGGTCATATTAACTGGAGAAAATCCACAAATATGTCAAGCAAATATAAACAACTCACTAGAACTAATAATTGACTGGCTTAACCACAACAACTTACATATAAATTTAGGCAAAACAAAAGTAATGAATTTTTATCAGAGGACTTTAACTTGACTAATTTAATGGTGACATATAATAATCATACAATTGAGGAAACGGAATGTACAAAATTAAGGTTTAAGCTTACTTTACTTAGGTTAAAGTTTACTTAGGTTTAAGCTTAGATCATAAGTTAACATGGAAGAACCAAATTGACATTGTATGTAAAAAAAAAAATAAGTACTCGTATGCACTATATAACTTGAATAAAGTAGTGAATCGGCCTACAGTACTCACCGCATACCACGCCTATGTAACCTCTACCCTCAGATACGGCGTCATATTCTGGGGCAATTCCACTGACCGAGAATTGGTGTTTAGGGCTCAGAAGAAGTGCTTGAGATCTGTTTGTGGGCTACGGCCAACAGATTCATGCAAGCCTTACTTTATCCAATTTAAAATATTGACCCTGCCATGTTTATATATTTTCGAGTTAGTAATGTATACCAAGTGCAACATCAAACAATTTCCTGTTTTTAAAAGTATACGCCAGCGGCATAAAATAAATTCAAGGCCTCTAAAAACAGCTTTACTAGCAAAAAGTGCTTTCGGCATGGCACCGAAACTATACAATAAGTTACCGGAATTTATAAGAGAAACTGACATGCCACAATTTAAATCAAAATTATTTAAATTCTTGACAGGTAAAGCTTTTTATTCAGTCAATGAATACTTAAACTGTAATTAGCAAAATATAATTAAGACTATCTATATAAAGTATGTAATGCATGCTGCTTGCAAATTTGTATGCCTAAATGGCCAAACATAGTGATACGCATTATTACCATTGTACCATCTTTGTTACCTATGCTTTACAAATAAAATTTACTTTACTTTACTTTACTTTGCAGTTTTGTTTCATTTAAAAATAAAGGAATGTCTCCTTTAAGTAAAATGAGCCAGCTTAAGGATTTAAAGTAGTTTCCCTCCAGGGCCCGACTTATCTTTCCACCCTGTATATGAATCTCCGGAATTACTGATACGATTCAAAAATTCTTCACCTTCTTCACCATTACATAGAATCGACCTTCGGGGTGCAAATGACATAGGCTATACCCTACATATATTATACCGCGGCTTCCCTTTCGTTCTTTGTAATATGTGGGCGGGTTGTGCTCATCATCATCACACAAATATTTCCTTTCACTGAGATTATTATTAAAACTAGGGTAGCTGCGCCGTCGAATTGAGTATTTAATGGTCAGAGCTATAACCAAGAACTTCGAATCTCGAACTTCGTGTATCTCCGTCTCTATAGCACTTATGGTTTATGGTACCTACTCGAGCGACAGAGACGGAGATATACGAAGTTCGTGGTAGCGCCGCAGTAACTACCTATCTCCATATAGGTACTAGGTATATGAGCAAAAGCATGCTCCAAAAGAATGAACGAGGAAAATACTGGCCATTAAAAATTCAATAAAAAATAAAGAATAAACAAAATGCACGATCCTCGCTTTCAGACGTAGCGGGACCGTTCCGCTTTCGTTGGCAGAAATAGCCGGGCCGGCCGTATGGTCGCCCGCGTGTCGCCGTTTCCGGGAGACGATAGGGTTGACAGGCGATAACGGTTCGTGAGCCTCGCCGGGCTAAAAGGGCTTAGGTGTGTATGTCATTACGACGACATCAAAGCGATCCTGCGGTCACAGTTGCATAAGATTTTAATCGTGGTCAATGATAAAGTAGGTGTACTCTCTCTGAAGTTGTGTACAAGAAGATATCTCATTTACTTTGCAGTCAGACTTTTACCGTTTCATTGAAAATAATATATAATTTGAGATGAGAATGGCTATTAACGGAATTTAGCGTAAGTTTGTTTTTAAATAGATTTTATTATATATCTGTCTAACGAAACACAGTGTTCTGATTTTGTGTCTTTAACTTCACTTGAGGCTGAATATTATTTCATTCATACATTTTGACAACCCTGATCAAAGGATAAAACGGTGTATTTATTGCAAGTTTGTAATTTAGCTAATATGTAGTTCGCCGACTCGCAAAGGTTTTTATTTGCTCGTAGATTAATAAAGGGTCGGTCGTTATCCGTTTGAACGGCAATTATGAAGAGGAAGCAAAACATTAACGTCTTCCAGAATCAAAGAGCACTCGCTAGACCTGTTTTATAGTCTTTATTTCGTTGTTACATCACTTGCATCATACCTGCACCAGCGATAAAGCCATAATACCTACTACCAATAAAAAATGTAGGTACTCGTGTCTCGGAGAATACACAAAATGGGGCAGCGAGGCAAGCCAGTGCCAAACATGGAAAAGCCTTGATCGCTACAGACATTGTGTGTTCACATGACCACGACGTTAATTGAGTTTTGCTCTGGTGATATTAATATTCGCGAAATGTAAAGAGAAAGATGCGGTACATTTAAATGCAGAGACTGAATGCCCCAAATACAGATGTAAATGGAGAACATTCGCGTTTCACACAATATAGGCATCCGATGCCTCGTCATGTTAAAATTGATAACGTATTGTTGCTAAATGGATAGTTAACCATCAAATTATTGTAATAAAGCATAAATTATAAAATATAATTAAAATCATATGAAGATATTGAACCTTGAAAGTGTTGAAAAAAATTACATTTTCTTTATTGTCCAAGAGTAAATTTAAAGCTACCAATAGAATTCTTATGCTTTTATAGAAACAATATTGTATGACAACTATGTACCTAAAGTGGATAATGAAATTAAAGATAAAAAATGTAAACAAAGAACTGTCAACGTCAAAGTGACGTCTCAGGGGCAATCAACCAGGTTTTGGTTTACTTTTAACTAATGAATATATCGTCACTACTTTTAAAACAATCTTATATTTTACTTTGATCACTTTAATGTCGTAGGTTGGTATGAATATTTAGGTGCTTAGTAGGTGACGATAGTCCGGGTACGATATACAGCAAAAGCCTATTGCCTGCAGCCACTAGAACCACACCAAGCGATCGAAGCAAGACGTGCCATTATTATATGTCTTATTAGGGCAGGAAAACACAAAGAAAAATAACACTACGTTTTTAAATTTTTATTTACTCACTTCCACTCACGCTTTCTGAGGAAGACGTCGAATCCTCCTCAGTTACATTAATTATTAATGTATTTGTTACATTGTCTATTAGGTGGTCGAGTTTGCACATGTTATCCTATACTTTTATTACATGAGCCACACAATTTTTGAGGATTACGAACCAAAGGTTTACAATTCCTAACCATTGCCAGTGGCGTAAATATAAACTGCACATATTTATGAATATAAAATAATTACGTTTTCATTTTGCTTATTTAAATATTTACGAATATTTTCCAGGCATTGTTTTACGTATAAATTAGTCGCATTATTTTTTATCTCGCGTATTTAACGAATTTTTAGTTTCCACTTCTTGGGATTGATTTTATTGCAGTGGCAACACATTTGTTTACATTTTTTATCTTTAATTTCATTATCCACTTTAAACGCAGTATTTCGCGACTAAAACAGCAATTTACTTGATTTTCCATACAATACAAATAGCAGTTGTGACGTCATACCCGTGTGGCAATTAGTATGAGAATGAAGTGTTTCGCCTGCCACCACCGAGTTCAATATTTGTCTCATTTTTTTGGGTATTAATGTTCTTTAATTGTAGTTGCTCCCATACAAACATTTGTTCCTCTCCAAAAACTGGTTCGAGTTCGAATAGCATCGTAAAAAAATCTTAATCATCATACCTATTCTACTAGGTATTGGTTGCATTCACGCCTCCTAACAAATTGATGCTAAAAACAGATCTATCGTCGAATTACTTCCCGAACGTTTTAAAATACCTGCCAAGTGCGAATCAGACTCGCGCACGAAGGGTTCCGTACTATTATCTATAAAAACGGCAAAAAAACAAGTTAGTTGTATGGGAGCCCCCTGAAATATTTATTTTATTCTGTTTTTTAGTATTTGTTGTTATAGCGGCAACAGAAATACATAATCTGTGAAAATTTCAACTCTCTAGCTATCACGGTTCTTGAGATACAGCCTGGTGACAGACAGACGGACGGACGGACGGACAGCGAAGTCTTAGTAATAGGGTCCCGTTTTACACTTTGAGTACGGAACCCTAAAAACTGCACAGACGTAATGGCGATTCTAATACTTACTATGATCATCATTGGCCTTGTACATGTAGGTAGGTACTATGTACTATGATAAGATAATTTAAACAGCGTCTATGTCATGCATGGTACTCATGGTGGTACGGGACTTACGTACCTACCTACGAGTACATGACTCGTACTTACTAAGTTACTGTATTATCCAATAATTAAATTCCAACCTAATGGTGTATCAATAACTATAGTATGAACTTTGTTAGTTCTCAGAACGTTCGTCGCGTTATCCTGTGGAAACTTCGAATGATTAACGCCGATTCCTTGCCGTGCAAACATCGCATGATGCTCGTTCAG
Organism: Epinotia brunnichana; assembly: GCA_963854355.1. Classification (NCBI taxonomy): domain Eukaryota; kingdom Metazoa; phylum Arthropoda; class Insecta; order Lepidoptera; family Tortricidae; genus Epinotia; species Epinotia brunnichana. The sequence continues at coordinate 16,975,253 of OY977936.1, read as the reverse complement.
AAACCGGTCGCAACCCGAGTAAAGAAACCGCACCGGCCACCTACCGATCGCATTTTTGCGAGAAATAAGATACGATTTTATGCACGGTTCATTGTTTCAGTCTCGAATCGGAGCGACAGTGCGGTCAGTTTTTTTTATCAAACAACTTCGATGCACTTACATGGATTTATACAGGGTGGAATTTCATAAACTGTACATAATAAAAGGAGAAAAATTTCAGCCAATTTCATCGGTGAAACGGTGTTTTTTTTTTTTTCTAGTCATTAGTTTTTTTTTTACAGAATTTTGAAAATTTTTGTAAAAACTCGGGTAATACACCTAATTCAGACGGTATAACTTTTGATCCAATGGTCCTAAAATGAAAATAAAAAATGCAGAGTATTACCAAGAGACAGGTTAATAATTCTTAATAACAATAAAAAACCAACTAGAAGAGAAAATCCGCAAAAAAAATTATTGTTTTTGAAAAATGGCTACAAAAATTACGAATTTTAAAAGAAAAACACAATTTTCTGAAAAAAACGCAGATTTAGTTACCATTTTTTTTGCTTAGTATTAAACCTCACTTAATGCCGATTCTAAAACCGTTTTTAAACTGTCTCAGACTTTGAAAAATACCACGCAAATGGGTACGTAAATCAAACCATAATTTTATTAATTTTAATCCTCTTAAAATCCTTAATGACCGTTTGTTCACAGGTAATTGAAGGGTGTTATTGGGTTTTAGGTGGAAATAACAAATTACGTACTTAGTATTAATCCTCATTTAATGCCGATTCTAAAACCGTTTTTAAACTGTCTCAGACTTTGAAAAATACCACGCTAATGGGTACGTAAATCAAACCATAATTTTATTAATTTTAATCCTCTTAAAATCCTAAAACGCCGCGGTACCGGTGTTGTGTTTGACTTTATTATTCAAAATCTGCCTGTATTTTTTTGGTTTTTGTATATCCAAGGAAAAGGAAAGTGAAATTCCGCTATGGGAAGGGAAAAGCGGAGGGTATTTTTTGTCAGAGAGATCGCGCACTCGATGCGGGGGGTGTGTGTCCGCGTGGGCTCGCCCTTCGGGCCTTCGGCCCTCGGGCTCGCGTAGAGAGCGTGCTCTGAAGGGACGCTTCGGGCCTTCGGCCCTACGCGGAGCTCTGTCTTCGGCCTTCGCGTACCTGGAAGCTCACCTTCGGGCCTTCGGCCCTCAGGTTCGCTTAAAGACACTTGGGGGGCGTAGGGTTTCCGCAAGCGCGCTTAGTTTTTAACCGACTTCAAAAAAGGAGGTTATATGTTCCACTGTATGTATATATTTTTTTATTTATGTTCGTCGATTTCTCCGTCAATTTTGGACCGATTTCCAAAACTCTTTTTTTATTCGAAAGAGTATACTTCCGAGGTGGTCCCATTTTCACCAAATCAGGATTTGATGATGGGATCCCAGGGAAATTGAGGGCAACGCTCAAATTTTATAGGCACGCATGTAGTGATTTCAGTATTTTCTATTATAATTCGTGTATTTACCTTCGGAAATCGCAATTTTGGTAAAGTGGAACTGATACTGAAGACCACAGATGACTTATGGAACTCCTCAAAGATGTAGTTCGTCAAAGATTCTGACATGATTCCGTTGAAGTAGCAACTCATGAAGTGGTAATTCTCAGATCCTTTAGGAATCGACGGAACTCCTCAAATATTATTATCAGCCCACAGATAGCGACTTCGGTTTTTTCGGTAATAATCAACGCATTTGCTCTCTGAAAGCAGTGCATGTGGTAAATTAGAAAGGAAATGTGAAAATGTTCATGTACCTATGTGGCTTGGCGAAGTACTGAATTGAAGTCGGTTTAAACTTTTTATAAAGTAATTATGTAGTTATCAGTGTACTAACCTCTGATGTCCCTCTGCAGCGCGGGCGACAGCGAGCCGCCGCCGAGCGCGGCATCCAGCATGTTGCCGTTGTCCCGGCAGCGCGTCTCCAGCTCCGTCTGTGCACGAAAAACTACGTTCGCTAAATCCCGTCAACAGCGTCGCATCGTAAGACAGCGCATTTGCTTAAAAACCGCGTATCTGGGCCAGACATATTTAAAAAGAATAACAGAGTACATTACTTTTTTTTTATTACCGGCGTTGTAGTTGGATTCTGATTATTTTGACACTTAGATGTCTTACTTCGAGTTAATGTCGCGCTAAAAATCTAGTGACAATCTTTCGATGCGACTTTAACCTGATCTGTAAATCCAAAGATAGTGCTGCTTTATTAAAAATGTTTATTTACTATTGTTTACAAAATATGTAGGTACATAAATGGATGTACAAAGCAGCAATTTAATTCACATTGCGTATATTATGCCTAGTAGCTGTGCATGTGAAATATAAAAACTTTTACCAATATGGAAAGTAATAAAAAAATAGCCAAATAATTAATAAGTACATTCCAACTAACTCACTTTTCCAAAAATCCTTATCTTCTTTAGCAAAAGCAGCACTCACCTTTTCATAACCCAGTTTTATAATGAATTCAAGTCACATGCGATTATTTTCACAATTCTTTGATCATGCCAATTAAAACCATAAGATAAATTTGATCTTACGAGGTATGTAGTTACGACATAATTATAAACTAGTGAAACCAAAAGTTACATCAAACAACATGTCTAATCTAGTCAAAGAAAGGAAATGCCAAACATTAGGAAAGCATGTAGGAAAAGCCCAACAATCCAAACAATTTAGAATTTAAGAAATTGCCGTTGAAACCTCATCGTGCGAGAATGCAAAGAAATATGTACTCTGACTGTTGATAGAGAAGGGTGTTAATTGACTGAAACTCCATTTAATTTTCGAACCGAAACGTTTATTCTTCTTAAATTTTTACACAAAAATAATCACTTTATTGTTTAAACATTTTGTAAAATTAAACAATTATAATCAATTAACAGCCTAGCCCTTATTCAACAAGTGGTTAACTATCTTTACATAAATATACTGAGAGATATTGTGGAGTTCAGTCAATAATATGTTATTCACAAAATAAACATCTACAGCATTATACAACTGATAACAACCAAACGCGGGCGTTAGTTTTACTAACTAAGCGTACAATTATATCACTCAATGACAAGAATACGCTTCCTAAATGAGGTAAACCATAAATTAAAATAAATTAACTGCTCATCGCCACCATATAATACCCAGCGATATTCAAGCGCTATTTCTTTCTCATTTCAGAACCGATTTGAAAACATCAAATGTAACTGCTGTTAATTTGACTTTTCAATACATTCAATCGTTTTATTGCCACTGGTAACCCCGAATGATTCTTATCAAAGCTTTCTGTACTATTGAACAATACGTGCCTAAGAGATTATTTGATTTTATGTATATTATAATATGAAAGATGTACCTAAGTTTTGATAGAGACCTAGCACCGAGTTATCACCACCAAGAAGATGAGGATGGCTTAAAGGGAAAATAAAAGGCAGTTAGTAAAAAAATGCACAACACACATCACACTGCAAACAAATTGTTAGTAGGAGATGAATAAACAAATGAAAGAGTTGAAAACTCAAACAAAACACATGATAAGACAGTGTCATTTTGTACAGCTATCGACAGACAATGATAAGTACTGGTTTGTACTTAAGAAAAAAAGCTAGCCTTCATTCAAAATGATACTGCCATTGCGAAATGATAAAATAGATTAATTAGTATTTTATGTTATGGTATTCTTCATGTATCATGAAGCAAGTGACGACCGTCTACTCAATAAAGTTTTACTGTTATAAACTGTACTGAGACAGTGAGTCTCTCACCTAAGCCATGATAACATGAACAATAATGAAGTAATTAAATATAAGCAGCGATTGTCAGTTTTATATGTTAACAAACTTTCATAAATGCCTGTTATTTGTACAAATTTTCTCAAGATACTTCTGCGCCCGGTGTTCACGAATTGGCTATAATGTTATAAAATCATGATGCATTTATTGTCTTTATTTTACCGTTTCTTATTGGAATACGATAACTACACAACGCTACGCTTCAAAGACTAGCACAACGTTATTCGAGACATAGAGCTGCCTACACCTGACAATCGCCGCGTACTTGATACGCATACTTACATAAATAAGGATAAATATCACACATGCCCAAGCCAAATGTCATTGAAGGTGTATGTAAACTATTACTAGGATGGAGAAAGCGGCGACGGCGAGGCAGAGTCTCGCGCGCAGGCAGCCGGACCGCCGCGCGGCGAGGCACAAGGGCAGGTCGTCCTCGGCCTCCGTGTAGCTATCTAGATCGGTATCGAATTGTGTCCTTACGTAGTCGAACGCGCGGAGCAGCTCGGGCGACGCCTCGTGTCGGGCCATCATGGCCTCGGCCGCGTCCAGCTGCGCGCTCGACCTGCGCACCAGCGAGCGGACTTCCTCCGACTCCGAGTCGGAATCGCCGCTCCAGTTCCGTCTGCTGTGCTTTTTGGGGCTCGACATGTCATCCTCCGAATCCACATTCTCGGTCGAGCGGCGGCGCAGCTCCGACAGAGCAACCTTCTGCAGCTCCGATTCTACGTTCTTGTCGAGGTTCCACCGTCTTCTGCCCAAAGAGTCGAGTATGTCCGGCCGGTTGTTCACCTCGGTGTACTCCAAGGAGCTGTTGACCTCGTCGCTGGTCATGTTCGAGCTGTGCCGGCGGCGGCTCAGGGCCTGCACGTTGAGCAGGTCGAACTCGGGGGACCGTTTGTTACTTTTACGGTCACTCTCGGACGGCTTCCGGCGGCGGACGCCGTCGTTGCTCTCGATGCTGGTGTTGTTTCGGGATCTCTCGAGGCTGTCGAGGAGGGATTTCTTGCGTTCGGCGCTGGACATGGACTTTTTGGGTTTCCTCGGGGGAGTCTCGACGGGGGAGCGGGTGGGGCGCTTGTGTCGCGGCGGCTCGCGACGGCGGCCGGGACTGTCGCGCTCGGGCTGCGCCGACAGGCTGGAGCAGCAGTCAGACTGCGAGTCGAGGAAGGCGCGGTAGTCGTCACCGAACTCGAGCAGGCGCCGCGCGGCGTCAGAATCAGGAGCCTCGGAATAAGGCTCCGAATTGTATTTTTCCTGAGGAGAGATAGTTGAAAATAACTACTTCAGACAGACAACTATAATGAATATGCATGCAGGTAAATCTGTATTAATGAGTTCTATTCTATAATACTAATATGTCTATTACGAAGCTCGATAAAGCAGGACAAATCGTCGGGTGACAAGCAAAACTCACTAAGTAACAAAAACCTACTTAAATCAAAGGTCGTATCTCGATATCGCCCACGTACTAAGATACGAGGTTTTGAAGAGCAGTGACAGTTTTGGTAGTGACTTTTGCTTGTCACCAAGTCGCAATATTCGAAATGAAATTAAACATAAGAGTTCTGTTTCATTTCACTTCGTAAACAAACATAAACCTACAATACAATTACTTAGAAACAATTAATTCTAAGAATTAAAGACTATAAACTATTCTAATATGTATGCAACGTAATAACTCCCAACGTACCTGATAGAAATCCCAAGCTTGCTCCGAAAAGGAGCTATGCTCCTCCGTGCCCGCAGTCACACTTTTGTCTATATCAGAGTCCTTGTCCATACTGAGGTCCCAGAGTTGATTGGGATCGCCTAAGCTCAAGGCTAGGAACGTTTTATCCCGGTCCGCGCTGCGGGCTATCCTGGGCCGGACCAGCCCGCCCGCAGGACCGATCTTAAAACTGGGCGCGACCACCTCTTGCTCATTCTGCTCTGGGATGGCGTTGTCCTCTCGCGAGGAGATATGCGTCTTCTCTATACTCTTGCGCAGGTTGGCGATGGTCGCGAGCTGTTGTCTGATTAGTTCTTCGTCGCTATCGTTGCCGGAGGTCGATGTTGTGTCAAATCTGAAAATTTAGACTTGGTTAGATTGGGATTTTGGTAAAAAAAAAAAATTAAAGTACCAAAGCAACGGGTTTATTTTTTCTTAAAAGTCAGGCCTAGAATTTAAGGTTACATATGCATATCTGACATGGATCGCCGATTTCTTCAAGTGGAAAATTGGACAGCTTGTATGGGTTGAAAGTCGCGGCGCGCGGCGTTGTGCCGCCGCAGCTTGAGCCGCTTGCGCCGCAGCCAGCACTGCTTGTACTAACCTGTTCTTCTTGCTAGTGGCGGGGTCGCTGGCCGTGCTCCGCTCGTGCTTGTCCTCGTGCTCGCGGCTGAGCCCGCAGAAGGACAGGCTCTTGACGAGGCGCTCGCGGCGCGCGGCGTTGTGCCGCCGCAGCTTGAGCCACTTGCGCCGCAGCCAGCACTGCTTGTACTAACCTGTTCTTCTTGCTAGTGGCGGGGTCGCTGGCCGTGCTCCGCTCGTGCTTGTCCTCGTGCTCGCGGCTGAGCCCGCAGAAGGACAGGCTCTTGACGAGGCGCTCGCGGCGCGCGGCGTTGTGCCGCCGCAGCTTGAGCCGCTTGCGCCGCAGCCAGCACTGCTTGTACTAACCTGTTCTTCTTGCTAGTGGCGGGGTCGCTGGCCGTGCTCCGCTCGTGCTTGTCCTCGTGCTCGCGGCTGAGCCCGCAGAAGGACAGGCTCTTGACGAGGCGCTCGCGGCGCGCGGCGTTGTGCCGCCGCAGCTTGAGCCGCTTGCGCCGCAGCCAGCACTGCTTGTACTAACCTGTTTTTCTTGCTAGTGGCGGGGTCGCTGGCCGTGCTCCGCTCGTGCTTGTTCTCGTGCTCGCGGCTGAGCCCGCAGAAGGACAGGCTCTTGACGAGGCGCTCGCGGCGCGCGGCGTATTGCCGCCGCAGCTTGAGCCGCTTGCGCCGCAGCCAGCACTGCTTGTACTAACCTGTTTTTCTTGCTAGTGGCGGGGTCGCTGGCCGTGCTCCGCTCGTGCTTGTTCTCGTGCTCGCGGCTGAGCCCGCAGAAGGACAGGCTCTTGACGAGGCGCTCGCGGCGCGCGGCGTTGTGCCGCCGCAGCTTGAGCCGCTTGCGCCGCAGCCAGCACTGTTTGTACTAACCTGTTCTTCTTGCTAGTGGCGGGGTCGCTGGCCGTGCTCCGCTCGTGCTTGTCCTCGTGCTCGCGGCTGAGCCCGCAGAAGGACAGGCTCTTGACGAGGCGCTCGCGGCGCGCGGCGTTGTGCCGCCGCAGCTTGAGCCGCTTGCGCCGCAGCCAGCACTGTTTGTCGGCAGCTTCTACGCACGACGTGCACGCTTCCGTCATAGTGTTCGTGCTTGACACGTGACCCTAAATACCGAATTTGTTCGTTTAGATATCTACAAAGTTGCAATGTGATCACAAAAACCATTATGTAATAGGTATGCCCTTTCATTTTGATACGAGCTGTGACATAGCTAATTCTGAAGATGTAAAATATCTTAGTTAAACTACTTAATTTTCGACTTAAAACTTTACTGTAAAGGCCTTTAAGAAATGAAATACCTAATAAAAAACAGACGTAAAGCAACTTGGGTAAGTTTGTGTTTGTTATCCTAAACCATAATTTAATTATCAATCAGTTATAAAAAATTACTCCACCACCGAAAGACAAAAAATAATCATAATAATAAAATTACTATAGTAACGTGTCCAAATGTTAGTACCTTACACGATTGCTAGATGTCGCTATGTGACACCAACAAGTGCTCCAGTGGCGCTGCCATGCTCCCGGTAACGTGATAAAGTGATATGACACGATGAAATAATTCGTATAACCTATACGTGCGACAACGTGGCATAGGTAAATCAAAAAACAACTATATGCTTGTTTGCAGGGCACAGTCTTCCGCTTAAAGAATGCTGATGTCCTAACATAATATTATAGTACTGTACAATACCTGCACAGTAGTAGAGCTGCCCCGCAGCTTAGAATTGGAGTTGGCCGGCGTGACCCGCTGCGGCTCGGCCAGCGTGTTGAGCGCGGACTCCGAGATGGACATGATGTGCGACATGGCCGCTACGGCCGTGGGCGTGGCCGCGAGCGAGGCGGCCGCGCCGCTCAGCTGCGAGATGCACGACACGGACCAGGGCCGAGCGCTCGAGCCGGCCCGCTTCTTACGGAGTTGCACCTTGGGAGGAACGTTACACCTTAGCCGGTGGGTTAATTACATGGGTTAGTGGAGCTGTAGCGCATACACTAACTAATATATACTAAATACTTCATAATGTACAGGTGTGTGTAGAATACTGGCGTGGCTCGAGTTTGAATCTTATTATTTTAGGGCATCGATTATTTTTATATACAAGTATGCACAAGCGTTACGTGTTTTTATTCTACTGGCCACTAGGTGTCGCTAGTAGTTTAGTATAGGCTTAAATGTATAGTTATTTTTGGATGGAACTTTTCCAGACTTGCTAAAACGCGCAAGAATAGTAACTATACACAAAAAGGGAAGCAAACTGGCGTTAAATAATTATCGTCCCATCTCGGTACTATCTATTCTAGCCAAAATCTTTGAAAAGTGTATAGCTAATAGATTAGTAGCACATTTCATAAGAAACAATCTTTTTTCTGCACACCAATATGGGTTCAGACATAATAAAAATACATCTGAGGCAGTGGACAACTTGGTAATCGAGGTATTGCATTGCCTCAATCAAAACTCGAAGTGCGGAGGGGTATTCTGTGATTTAACAAAAGCTTTCGACTGCGTTGATCACAGAATACTACTCGATAAACTAGAGTACTATGGAATATGTGGTACGGCACTTGAACTTTTTAAGTCATATCTATGTAACCGATCTCAGTATGTAGAAATAAAAGACCACATGGAGGACAATGTGGTCAGGTCTGATGACAAATTAATTAAATATGGAGTTCCCCAAGGCTCAGTCCTAGGCCCTCTCCTGTTTATAATATGTATCAACGATTTGCCGAGTTGCATCAGCTGTGTGGGACGACTTACCTATACGCAGATGACACTAGTATAGTTCTAAATGCTAGTTCTAAAAACGCTTTTAACGAAAAAATACAAACATGCTGGACTGAACTGTCTCACTGGTTCACAGCAAATGGATTACGGATGAACAGCAGTAAGTGCTTTTACATGATCTTTCGCCGTTGTAGTTAAAGTTCAGACTTTAAGTGCGACATACCAATTTGCAAATCAAACAGTGTTTGTTTTCTGGGCGTAAATCTAGACCCTTACCTGAGATGGAATATCCAAATTGACAAAGTTAATAGAAAACTGGCTAGTGCCTGTTTTGCATTAAAAAGTTTATCGAAGTATTCTGATTAGATTATACTAAAAAATGTGTACTTCTCCTATTTTGAGAGTATTTTTCGATATTGTATCGAGGTCTGGGGAAACAGAGTCAACATGAATTCTGTCCTGTTGAAACAGAAAACAGCTCTAAGGATCATCGAAGGCTGTTCTAAAGTACCCGTTACGCATAGACATATGTTTATTGAAAATAAAATTCTTACTGTTGTTTCGTTGTATCTATATCATCTATGTCTCTATATTCATCGAAATAAGAATTTGTATTGTACAGTAGGGCAAAGCCAAGACTACAATTTAAGAAATAATGATAAATTAACACTGACTTTCCCTAATTATGCACATTTTAATAAAAGTTTAGGTAATAATGCAATAAGAGTATATAATAAGTTGACCAAAGATTTAAGGGATTGTGACGATATGAAAATATTTAATAGAAAAGTGAAAGATTACTTTTTAAAAAGGCCATACTACTCCATTGACGAATATTTTGCCAATGCTCTAAGTTAACTCAACATTATTGTTATTATAATTTGAATATTTTATTTTGTTTTTAAATAATTTCGGAGCAGTTTCTTACTATTGTTATTAATATATGTAGTTTTTTTTTTTTTTTTTAATATTTGATGTACTGTGAATGAATTTATTTTTAATATTATTGTAATGTATATTGTATTTGCATGCATGTGAATGTGTTTAACGCAAATAAAGATTTTGACTTTGACTTTGACATTTCATAGTTTACAAGTAGAAGTTTTTATTATGATTTCGACAGAGGCCGAGATCTTGGTTTGATGCTTAGGGCTTAAATTGTTACCACTGCGCGCCACTAGAGGTCGTCAATGGTCTAAGTAGTTGTATATGTTGTCTAGTTGAATATGTAGATCATTTTAATATTACATTGTTATGGTGGAAGTCGTATAGAGAGGCTATGTAAGATACCTTAAATGCTGTTTTCATTAACTTATTATTTTATCTGTACTGTAATTCTTGGTGATTGTACATAGGTATATTCTGTAACTCTCTGTGTATGTTTTGTGGTGTACCTACAATAAGTCATAACATAATCTTAAAATAATATAGATATTATGTTACACACATAAACTAGGAGTGTATGCGCTCACACGGTGAATGAGGTCCACCTTCACCTTTATTAGTTAAAAGAGTTTGAGAAAATAAACAGTATATACAAATAATATCATCAGTTACCAGTTATTTTATATACTTAGTCGGTCCTTAAGTTCTGTCACAAATGTTTTGCCGCATAGTAAATAATACCAAGAATGTTTTTATTTAATGCTATATATGGTTTGACAGCTCATGAAATACTGATAAATTAGAACGATTATTGAATTTAAATGCTTAAAGCCATATTACACAAATGCTAGTTTCTTAAGAGATTTCGCACTTTTTTAGCCAATCAAAAACACGGACGGGATTTTCGAGGTTTTAAGAATCATGGAAAAAAGATACAGATCTTTTTTCCATGATTCTTAAAACCTTACAAACTTACGTGATATTTTAGTCAGAACGCCTCCCTGAACCCTCCCTCCTCCATTTTGAAGCATAAGATAAGTAAGTCTGGGTACAACTAATTTTCATATTCACATTTTACATAGTGTACTTGTTGCCCACAAGCTCAAATTTACGCGTTTTTCTGAAAACGTAAAAAGTACGTACATTTCTCGATGGGAGCAGTTGGAATTGAATGCTAACAGAAAATCAATGCTAGTTGCTAAGCATGGTCTAAAATCGAGGTTTCAGAATGAATAAAAAAAAACCTTGTTGGTCATCAGAACTGCCTTGTCCTTAATCCGAACAAGTCGAAATATGTTGTTTTTGGATCAGAGCATCAAATCCGTAGTACCATCAGTAACCTCGAGACTTTGACTACCAGTGGTGTTGCTATCATGGGCGAACCAATAGACAGGGTGGTAGAAGCAAATAACCTTGGCCTCCTCATGGACGGCAAGCTGCGCTTTGAGAACCACATACAAAAAGTTGTGAGTAACTGCTTCTACCGCCTTAAAGTTCTTTACAATGTTCGCGATTACTTAAGTGTTGATTTGCGTGTTAACCTTTGTGAATCGCTGATATTTTCAAGATTAAACTATTGTGATGTTGTATATGCTGGCTGCATTACTGGTCGTACAAAAAAGCTCATACAACGAGTGCAAAACGCATGCATTCGTTTCTGTTTCCGAGTCCCACCCCGCTCCCATATCACTCCCTACTTGAACGCCGCTGGTCTGCTGAACATGCCTGCACGCAGACGGCTTCACCTTGCCACTCTTCTCTTTGGCATAGTGCGATCTGGGGTTCCAGCATATTTGCTGAGTAGACTTGTATGGCCCAAGAGTGCGCGTAGGTGTAAGGCGATGATTCTGGTGCCAATGCATCGGACCACGGCGTTTCGAGGTAGTTTTAGGTTCGCGGCGTCCAAGTGTTGGAATGATCTCCCTCCACCTATTCAAGGAGCGTCTAGCAAGTATACCTTTAAGCGTCAGCTTAAGGGCTATTTGTTGACGCTCCAGAAATCCCAAACCCAATCCTAACCCATCCAGCACTTTCCGATCCCAACCGTGTCGCGTTTTTTGCTTTGTGTTTTTCTTTCTATCCCATTTGGCTACTACTATGTGTATACAATAATTATGTGTTTATCAATGGTTTTATGTTGTGTTGCGTTCCGTGGGTCACGTACGGTGCTGTCTGAAAATCAGCGCTGTAGGTGTCTGTCTGACACCTCGGCATTTAGCGGCACGGATAATAAGGACGTTGGTACTGACCTTTCTTGAGGTGAATAAGAATAAGTCCGTTTAAATGCACTAACAGTTTATTTGGAAGGGCACAGCATAAACACAGTAAGCGGTAAGACACACAGCAAGTTTAGAAGGAAGAGCAGTAGCAATAGGAGCTAGAATTGATTACGCTAGCAACCGGTAAGCGAGGAGCGGAATAACATGCGTTCGATGCAAAGGCTCGCGGTCGACTGGCGAGGCAGGCGGCCGTCGCATGCGCAGCGCTAATGATCTTTCGGACCGTTACTCGGTAAGACATTTTTACTACACGATTCCATGCGACGACTACCTTACGACCTGACGACTTTTACATGGTAATTAAGTATATCTGTTATCCAAATAATTGTGTTATACAATGCTGTACTCTTTATATTTACTTAATATTAATTAGGGAATTCATACTTATGTGTAGATACACTACACCAGTCCCCCCCAGAGACCGTCACGGGCGATAATAATCAGGAGCTCTTACTGTTCGCCCCGACCGAGTTTTTATAGCTTTTGCTTCGACTGATGGCGGGGCAGAGTTCTCTGTACTTTGACCAGTATTATCGGTAAGTATGTATGCTGGTTTTAGCCGATCGATAGTCACTGTTACTAGCCTTCCGTTTATGAGTATTGTGTATACTTTTTAGTTCCTCTTTAGCACTTTGTAAGGCCCTTTGTAGGCAGGTTGCAGTGGCGGTTTAACGGCGTCTTCTCTTACATACACGTGAGTAGTAAAACGTAAGTCTTTGAATACGAACGTAGGCCTCTTGCCGTGGCGTGAGGCAGGTTGGGGTCGCAATTTTTGGGCGATCAATCTAAGGCGCGTCATAAAATCCGTCAAATCGGTACTTGTATTGGTGGAAGGTTGAAATAGATCACCAGGGAGCCGCAATGGTTCTCCGTATAGCAGTTCGGATGATGACCCTTGTATGTCTTCCTTGAAAGCACTGTGAGGCAGGTTGGGGTCGCAATTTTTGGGCGATCAATCTAAGGCGCGTCATAAAATCCGTCAAATCGGTACTTGTATTGGTGGAAGGTTGAAATAGATCACCAGGGAGCCGCAATGGTTCTCCGTATAGCAGTTCGGATGATGACCCTTGTATGTCTTCCTTGAAAGCACTGCGAATACCTAGCAAGACGAGTGGAAGCGATTCCATCCAGTTCGATTGAGCGTGACAGATTATGGCTGCTTTTAGTTGCCTGTGTAGACGCTCTATCATTCCATTGCAGGCTGGATGGTAGGCTGTGGTCCGTTTGTGTTGAAAACCGATTAAATCTGCGAGATGCTTAAAAAGTGACGACTCGAATTGTCAGCCTCTGTCGGTCAATATGTCTGTGGGACAACCGAAGCGTGCTATCCATCCGAAGATTAAAGCCTTAGCGACCGTTTCCGCTGTTATATCTTGAATCGGCATAACTTCTGGCCATCTAGTGAAACGGTCTATTGCGGTTAAACAGTATTTATAGCCTTCTGCTACTGGTAAGGGCCCTATTATGTCAATATGGACGAACATGAACCTGGCTTGTGGAAGTTTAAATGAGCCCAATGGTGCGGAAACATGTCGCGTTATCTTAGACCGCTGGCATGGGTGACAACATCTTGTCCATTCTCGGCAGTCCTTATTTATGCCAGGCCAAACATAACGTTGTGCCACCAATTTAATAGATGCGTTGGCTCCTGGGTGGCTAAGCGAATGTAGATATTCAAATATTGGCTTTCGGAGTGCTTTGGACACGTAGGGTCTAAGGTTTTGATCACTGCGTTCGCAATATAGTTGAAGGTTACCACCCGGAGGGGTTACTTTTTCTAGACGTAGAGATGTTCCACCTTTAAGTATTTGTTTTAGTTCAGGATCGTCTTTCTGCGCCTTGGCTAGTGCCTCTAGTGATACGGTGGGAGCTATTTCTTCCACACGAGACAATGTGTCGGCCACTACGTTGTCCTTTCCCGATATATGACGAATGTCAGTTGTAAACTGACTTATATAGTCAAGGTGACGATATTGCCGTGGCGAACAATTGTCTTTGCGCGTGCTGTATGCGAAACATATCGGTTTGTGGTCCGTGTATACAGAAAAGTGTCTTGCTTCCAGCATATACCTAAAATATTTTATGGCCTCATATATCGCCAGGAGCTCTCTGTCGTAAGGCGAGTATTTCTGTTGCGCAGGAGCTAGCTTACGGCTGAAGAAAGCAAGTGGCTCCCATGCTTTGTTCTTGTACTGTTGAAGAGCTGCACCAATTGCAGTATCTGACGCGTCTGTGACCAGCGCAATTCTTGCGTCTAAGTCTGGATGCGCGAGGAGCGTGGCCTTGCATAAGCTCTCTTTACAATTCTCGAATGCTGTTAGGGGCTCGCCGACGATATTAACGGGGTGCGAACCCTTGACTGAGTCGGTTAGTAGTGCGTGTAACGGAGCCTGAATTTTTGCTGCATTAGGAATAAACTTCCGATAGAAATTTATCATTCCTAAAAATCGCCTCAGTTCTTTTACGGTTTTGGGTAGCGGAAACTCATTAATGGCCTCTACCTTTGATTTTAAGGGCTTGATTCCGGCCGATGACACGTTGTATCCCAAAAATTTAACCGATGACACGCCGAAAACGCATTTAGATGTGTTTATTACCATGCCATAGTCCTTTAATCTCTGAAAGATCTGACTTAGGTGGTTCTCATGGCATTGTTCGTCACGTGAAAAAATCAAAAAGTCGTCTAGATAAGCATAACAGAAGTCCAGACCTCGTGTCATCTCATCTACAAATCTCTGGAACGTTTGTCCTGCGTTGCGTAATCCAAACGTCATGTATGGGAACTCATACAAGCCAAACGGTGTTGTTATGGCTGTTTTCGAGATATCACTTCCATTGACGGGTATCTGGTTATATGCCTTTACTAAATCGATAGTGGAGAAGACATTACAGCCAGATATACTGTGTGTGAAATCGTGAATGTGGCGGATGGGGTAGCGATCTGGAATTGTGCGAGCGTTCAGCATACGATAATCGCCGCATGGGCGCCACCCATTATCTTTTTTTGGCGCTAGGTGTAAAGGGGATGCCCAAGCACTTTCTGATGGCCTTGCAGTTCCGTTTTTTAACATGTCCTCGAACTCATCTTTTGCGATCTTTAACTTGTCCGGTGCCAGTCGCCTAGGTGCGCCGCTGACGGGAGGGCCTTCTGTGGTCCTGATATGGTGAACGGTCCCGTGGACTGTTTGGGAGTGAGTTGCGTGAGGACGGGTTATCGTTGGATAGTTTCGCAGCAAATTGTGGTATCTGGAGTCGCCCATCAGAGTTTTAACTGATGAAATAATATTCAAAGTTGAGACTGGCGTGGCTGCTGCCGTAAGTGCCGTTGTGCTATCTATAAGGCGTTGATTTCGACAGTCAACAACTAGACCGTAAAAGGACAAGAAGTCGACACCAATTATAGCCTTCGTGACGTCTGCAACGGTAAAACGCCATGTATAGTCGCGCTGCAATCCTAGGTTCAGGTTGAGGAGAGTTGATCCGTATGTGTGTATACAAGATCCGTTTGCGGCGTAAAGTTGATAATTTGTCCTGGTCCGGCGTTCTTGGAGCGCAGAGTGTGGAAAGACGCATAGATCGCTGCCTGTATCAACTAAAAATTGCGTCTTGCTGCTCTGATCCGTAACAAACAGGCGACCAGGTGAAATTTGGCAGTCGTTGGTCGCCATTATCGACTGCCTTGGGAGTTTCCCGCCTTGAAGTCACAAGGTTTTACGCATCTTGTTGCCTTGCTTCCGAATTTGTGGTGAAACCAACAGAAGGGAAATCTTCTATAGTTCGACTGGGATCTGCTGGTATCGCGTTCTTTGTTGAATTTTCTGGATCGGTGATTACGCGCTGATAGTGCTTCAACCTGTTTGGTAAGGGCTTCTAGGTGTTTGGCCATAGTTTCGAGCACTGGCGCCGGCGTTGCTGAGGTGCTAGCTACCTGGGGTATTGCGGGAGCCACATCAAACACTCTATCTGCTAGATCCGCCAATGCCTCCAAGTCTGTATCTGTCTGAGAAGCTATAGCGGTTTGTATGTTGGTTGGAAGGTGATTCGTCCAGATTGATAGCAGAAACTCCTCAGGCACCTTGGGTCCAGCGAGAGACTGTAAGTGGCGTAAGAACTGTGATGGCCGACGATCACCAAGCTCTTCGTGCACTAATAACTGCTTCACTTCTTTCTGCCTTGATTGTGACAATCGTTTAATTAGCTCACTCTTTATTTTCTCGTATTTCCCCTTGGCCGGTGGGTTCATGATGATGTCTTTCACTTCTGAGGCAAATCTGTGTTCTAGTGTAGATTGCACATAATAATATTTAGTGTCATCATCTTTGATGCCCGCGAGCATAAAATTGCCTTCCAGCTGAGCGAACCATACCGCCGGTTCTTCGGGCCAAAACGGTGGTGGTCGGACTCCGACACGACAAATGTCGTGAGGTGTAAATGGACCCGACGAACTTGCATTCGTTTTCGCGTCGTGAGCGGCTTCCTTCGGGTCTGTGCCGTCATCATTTCCCATGTTGAATGCTTACTGTTTGCTGTTTGTGTTCTTCGGGGTCACCAATTTAGCGGCACGGATAATAAGGACGTTGGTACTGACCTTTCTTGAGGTGAATAAGAATAAGTCCGTTTAAATGCACTAACAGTTTATTTGGAAGGGCACAGCATAAACACAGTAAGCGGTAAGACACACAGCAAGTTTAGAAGGAAGAGCAGTAGCAATAGGAGCTAGAATTGATTACGCTAGCAACCGGTAAGCGAGGAGCGGAATAACATGCGTTCGATGCAAAGGCTCGCGGTCGACTGGCGAGGCAGGCGGCCGTCGCATGCGCAGCGCTAATGATCTTTCGGACCGTTACTCGGTAAGACATTTTTACTACACGATTCCATGCGACGACTACCTTACGACCTGACGACTTTTACATGGTAATTAAGTATATCTGTTATCCAAATAATTGTGTTATACAATGCTGTACTCTTTATATTTACTTAATATTAATTAGGGAATTCATACTTATGTGTAGATACACTACATATGCTGAGACAGCGACCTATTCACTGCCGCGCAGACACACACAATATGTGTTAAATTGTAATGTATGCCTACTCCCTTTGTGTGTCTTTTGTGCAGTAAATAAATGTCTTCTTTCTTTCTTTCTTTCTTTCTTTCTATCTGGAACACTGTTTTTTTATTAAATTTGTGTAAGTGGTAATTCTGTTAGATGCGGCGTGTTTTGGGTTCACGGTTGTCTCAAGTTACAAGGTTTTTTTGTCATATTGCGATAATTGTTCAAAATGTATTGTATTGCAATTTGATTCGTATAAAATAAGCTTTTTAATCATGTATAATACGAATCAGAAAAAGTTTATTGCGGAGTTTTATCTATCAAAAACCTTGTGACAAAACTTAAGGACGGACTAGGTAATTATGTATATAATAATGTTTCTGAAATGTTAATATTTTAGTTGAATCCATGTAGTTAAACATAGAGGCACATAAAGCCGACATAAAACGGGTGTTAAAATATATACTTAATTTTAAAAGTTACCTTAGCGTGATGTGTAGGCGTGACGGTGCAAGTGGAGGTACTCATGTCCATCGAAGAGTGGATGTTCCTCTCTTCAGATGTCAACGACGTGTCCACTTCGCTCTCCGTGGTGTATTCGCCGGACGCGTCACAGCTTTCTGTACCCTAAAAATAGAACAAGGGTAAATATTTCCATATTTCATCAAGACGGTTCATGCTATTGGATGAGCGATAACTAATATTATTTCCTTCTTAATGCCGTGTACAAAACTGTTCAACGTTGTATGTCTAATGGTAATGGCTAAAACTAGCGTACAACTAACGCCATCCGTTGACAAACAGTAACCGCTCTCCGCTTAATGAAACCACTAGCTATCTATGAAGCTCCTCGGAACTTTTATGAATAACATGTAAGCCTTAGTGTAGTGTAAGGCCTGAGTGGACGCTCGAGTCGGGCTTGCGGGGGTGCATGTTAAACAAATGAAACTCATACTGGCGTCCTGAGTAGACGCTGCACAAAGCGAATGCACGCTCGCCCGCCCCGCTTCACGCCCCGCTTCGAGCGTCGACTCAGGCCTTACACTTAGAGTATATACGCAGGTTACCTTTGAAAACTAATCGCAATTTATATATCTCGTAATGAAAATTACAATATAAATTACACAATGACAATTAACACAATTTATATTACGCTCGTCAACACACAAATAAAGTGACAACACAAACATTATACACAGTTGCTATTCACAAGACAAGTAAAACTGAGTCTATGCATCGATCATGCTTATTTAATTACATCCTGATAAATTAATTATACAAGAAGTTAAAATAAGGACAAGGTTATCACTGAAATCAGCAAGTAACATGTTTATAAACGGATTACATGTTGGACCACTACCATCCACTACCACTTTTTTGAGGTGAATAATAGGCAATACGCAATTAACGGTAACTTTAAATGTTTAAAACTATGTTTAATTGTGTATAGTTTAGATTATTAGTGCCCTTTGTTACTACATATAATATGTTTGTTTCCGTTTGTTAAGCGGCGGGCAGCTATTGTTATTACAACTGTCAACCAACCTAACTAAGTTCCACTTTCATATACATGATCTGTTCCTAAATTGACGATACAATTTTTGAAATGAAGTACGTACCTGGGTGTGGGTATTGTTGTTCCCTTCCGAGCTTTGGTTGAGCCACTCCTTGATCCGCGACATCTTTGCGCGGCTGACGTTCTTGCCGTCCTCCTCGAACGCTAACGGCTTGAAGCTCCTCGTCCCTTTCTTCTTAGCCATCTGCTGATGCGCCTGTTTTTGCACCAACTCCTCTGCCTGCATCACTAGCCTCTCAATATCCTTGCATCTCGTGTTATTATCAACTCTCAGTAGATCCGGCGTTGCTAAAAGTTTCGGAGCTTCTCTCTTCTGATCGATAGGTAGCTCGCATTGTATCTCAATGGATGACGTCATTATATCAGTGGAGTCTTCGTTAGACTTAACATAAGTCCATTCCTCTTCGGAGGATTCCTCTTGACTTTTCTCGTCTGTTTCAATTATTTGTCGGTCCGAGTCTGTGTCGCGGTGCTTAAAGTAAAATATGGCAAGGTGGTCAGATTTCCGGTTAGTCTGGTTGAACTTGGAGGGGTCGGCGGGCTTCTTCCTCTTGACTACGGTCGGCGGAGTCCTCGGCTTGTCTCCGCCCGCGCCGTGTTCCAGCCCTGGAACGACAAACACAAATGACAATCACAGCATTGTTCTGTTTATTTGTTTGTGAATGGCGGCATTTCTCAAACAAGTGCCAGCATCGGAATTGATGTTATTGTTTTCAATTGTAACTCGATTATGAATGAGTGATGCGGGTGTGCTCGCATGAAACGGAAAGCTGATGTATATGAATATTTATAGTTTCTCGTTGCAAATAAGAAAGTGCCGTGCTTTCAAATTTTATCGCTCAAGTCACGTACCTAATTATGAAATCATGCACTCGCTAAACGAAAATTTACCAAAATGATTTAAACATATTGTACCCTGAAGTAAACGCTACGTCTTGGGACATTGGTGATCATGCAAAGTCATGTCGGTAGAAACCCTCTTATAAATGATCCACTAAGTGGACACGTGTAGTACTGGTGACATACCGTCGATTTCGTCCATCATGGCGGGAACGGTCTGGTCCGTGTCGCGCGCGTCGGCCTCGCCGCTGCCGGGCACGCGCGCGTCCATGTCGTGTCGCTCAGACTCGCAGTCGGACCCGAAGCCGCGCCACTGGTACCTTACAACATACTCCTGCTCCTCCTGGAACGAGGGTAGTGACGGATTATAGCGATCAGCATTTGTCAGAGTCAGGTTTTACTGCCTATCAGAACCATAATTTATAATTGAAATGAATACACGTGACTATGAATTTATCTAAAAAACCGTGAAATACATTGCTTACATATAAATACGCTTGCAACATGCAAAAATACATCACTACATATCTAACGTCATATTCTGCGACATTAAAGACTGTACACGATAAAAATCCGGGCACTCCTGATCTAGTATATGTTTCTACCATCTGTCTATAGATATAATACTATTAAATAAAAATAGAATTATATCAAAATGTAAGAGCATGTATGAGTTTTTGCGTTATACATTCCAACATTTCCAACATACTTATAATCTTTTGTCCAACATTATTTGACAATAATCATTCACTTTCTACTCCAATACCGTTATCGTATTTACATTATAACAAGGTGTTTAACACTTTTTACAAGCTTTATATTAACTTGCACTGTTCGTATGTATGTAAATATGTAAGTATATAAGTATGTAAGTAAGTTGTCCGTCAAAGTGTGCAATCAGTTTTTCAGTCACTTTCCGTTATCCAATTGAGCTGAAATTTTTCAAGCATATGTATATTGCATGAGAATGCAATATTATGATGACTTGGAGCTGATCTGATGCTGGAGCTGGAAGGTGGCCATAGGAACTCCGCAATCGCAACCATTTGATCAATCGAGTTTGGGCTCGTTAGAATCGTCTCAATGAGTAGTCGATGATGGTATGCAGAAAAGTATAGTCGGCAATAAAAGCTTGCACCAAAAATGAAATTTTTGACAGAAACTTATTTGAATATCGTTACATTCGTTGACTGGTTTCTACTTGGGGTAGCCAGCAAGACTGTCCACTTCAAACACTGAAAGTAGATTTTGTATGGAAAGCAATTATTTAACAAATATTGAATCAGCCGAACAGAAAATGGAATAAAGTGGTATATATCTCCTAACTGCCCCCACACAGAAGTCAATAAAAAAATATTAGTTATTGTGATTTTTTTTTAATAAAGCATTGAATAGCTCGTACAACACTTACAAAAACCAAATATATCAGTAATTTAGAGGCAGAAACCTACACCAAAGACTGTCAGAATTTGCTCGACAAAAAATAATAAGTATATTGGAATATATAACGGAAAACCTCACACAGGCTCAAATATTTTAATATGATTGTATTTTTATTTTATAGGGTTATATCTACGGATTATTCAAAAAATGTGATATTTCTTAATAAGCAGTTGGTAGAAAAATATACTAGATCAGGTGTGCCCGGATTTTATGGTGTACAGTCTTTAGTATGTATGTTATCAACTTATCATTATGGAAAGTAGCAGGTATTTGAATCAAAGTAAAACACTAGTTAGCTAGCGAGTCTTGCCTGGAGATGTAAGATAGGACTAATACAATAAATTGTTAAGGAAGTTAGCCCTTCGCAGTTGGTAGGTACATGTTAACAGGTATCACGATGTGTGTAGTCTTTCTACTCGTCACTAGATGTCGCTACTAGGACTCACCTCTGAGGCGGACTGTCGGCTGTCGCCCGAGCTGTCGCGTCGTCGCTCCGTCCGCAGCCGCCGCGGCGACCCGCGCCGTGGTGACCCTCTCCGACTGAGTCGCGGCTGCTTCAATGCCGGCTCCTCGTCGCTATCGCTCGCCGCCTCCGCTGCAGCGCAGCCCTGGTATATGCACCACTTGGTTATAGTAACGGCTATTACTTATTCTGTGGTAACGGCTTAATGGTCTTACGGTTCAAACGACTTAGTTCTAGGGAAAATAGGTACACTTGCGTTCGATAAAATTAATGGAGGATCGTACAATGGATTACCTAGTAATTGTATTTAACCAATAAGATTTTGTCGAGAACCGTGCGGGTTAGTAAATGTGCAACGCTAAAACATATTTATAGTGTACAGTTTATTTATTACTTCCATCGATCTATGGTTGCAATGTAAACAAATATAGCAAAACGGCGAGTAGAAAATTGATTTAATGGCCCTCTATATTTTCAAAGTAGAGCACCATCCGAGCTCTATGCATTTGTGAATCGTATTTCATTCACTAATAGCATCAAGCTTTCGTTTCATTCAATTTAGTTCATTCATAAATTAATTTATACGCACTAAACGTCATTTAGAAAGTAATGAAATTTATGGCCAGCTATTGTCGTATAAAATACTTTGGGTGACGGACACCAACGATCCTTATTTAAACAAACGCGGCCCTAAACTAAAACGACGCACGACTCCAACAATTCATACACACAGAAACCTTTCCTTCTTGCAGGGGAAAACAAATGTAGGTCGACTGTTCTACTGCACTATGAAAAGGACTTACGTAACACTTAAATTGTATGAACTTGCATCACATACGAGTAGTGGCAAGTTGCTTAGCAACGGACAATCAAAACAAATCCCACACGAATCCAATAATATGATTTATAGACAACACGTGGCCCGGCCAATCGGAATTCACTTGACATTCAACTAATGTGAGGGTAGGGTGCTAAGTTTGATCGTTATGACTAAAAATATATGTTCTCAAAGTTGTAACATAAGTTTAGTAATTACGCAACTGACGTAACTTGTCACAATTTGTAAATTAGTGTAGTTACCTACTATGACATGTAAGGAATAAAAATCTATCAAAGCTTTGTTACTTAAGTATAGGAACATATTATTTAGATTAAATTTGGATCATGCCGTGCCGGTTCAAACTATTGCTAACTAAGTATTTATACGATTTATCTGTATACAATCGGTCGTTAAGATGACAAAAAATAAAGGTATTAGGATTCCAAACATTCGCATTTATATTATTCGAACATGGATATGTTATAGATGAACGGTGTTTGACCTAAGTCACTCTTTGTGGAGAGTGATTGATGAAATGATACGATCACGAAAATCACGATACTTCGGAGTACGAGTACGCATATCTCGTATCAATATTATCTAGGTAGCCTAGGTGCCCGCGTATACAAAGAACCTAGGCAGGCGGAGCGACGGGATAAAATATGTATAGCACATACTTAATCCCGTAGGTCCATTCTACACATAACCTACTGAAGAAAGGGTTTTTAGTACTTTGTAGAATGGGTATAGTTTCTGAAATTACCCCCCAACATATAAACTTTACATTGCACAGACATTAGACATTACACCTGTTTATTATTAGAATCGGCACAGATCAAAGAATACTGTATCGGGGACCGTTAATGGTTTAAAATAATATTTTGCCGGTTATATAGTTGCATTTGACTATTTATACCGCTAAATAGTAATATACCGTATTTGAATGGTATTCAAGTCAGGTCAACAAAGTCGCCAATGGGCGTAATTTTAGTAATTGAGTGGACGCCTAACGCGCCCTACGGCATTGTGCTCAGTAAAGTAAGGTTAACAAATCCGTATATGGGGTCCATGACAATTAAGTAATGGAACATCTCGAATATGGGAAAATAAGTTTGTATATAAGCTTATTAGGAGTAAAAAAAACAAGGCAAATGATACTGACATCCCTGTCAATAAAAAAATGTAACCACATTTGACACAATTTTTTTAGTGTTGTATCCATATTTGTGGCCGACTCAACATTTAATTCTTGTTTGTTTATTTTACATTGTCAACTCAAGTCAAATCAGGAGTTACGTCACGTGACGTCACACAGCCAAAGTCACGTGATCAGCGCACAGTAGTTTCTTAAATTAAAATTGCAAAAGTTTGAGCATCAATTATTAAATAAGTGTTTAAACGCAAGGGTGAAACCAAATTGTATGAATAACAAGCTCCCGAACTCTCATAAAGTTTAAAAGCAATAAAAGGGTTTGCCTATGGCCAATTTCCAACACCACTTGGGGCTGTTTGCAAACAGGGAGCCGCGGGTGGCTGGCTGATTGCGCTTTTGTCTGTCGTGTGAAAACAAACGTCAAAAAAAGAAATAATTTATATTAGGTTAGTACGGGAAATATAAATATACTATTCCTTGTATGAGAAGTGTTTATAAATTCAAATTTTCTTTTTGATAATTTATTCATAGGTACCTAAGTATTTCACAAATCGTAGTTTCGTAGCAACTGAATGAAACCGACTTGAAATGTAAAATTCTGGGTATTAATTGATGAATTAGGCAGATGATATAAATTTTATTGAAGTGAAATATTATGTAAATGATGTAAATTAAACGGTTAAAGGGCATGGTTGAATTAATTGGTAAATCACTTTGAATATTAAATGATAGGTATTTATTTCGGTTGTAGTAAAGTGAAATTAGTATGTTCTAAAATAGTCAAATTAAAATTATAAATGTTGACACACTGGTTTATTTATTAGCGGACCTCCGTTTTGACAGCTTTTTCATCTCAAATTTCGTCAGTGGATCAGGGTTATACTTTTGTGTTTGAGCTTAAAAGGTCCAGCAATATTAACCATGACACTGTCACTGGCATGACATAGCGACATCACTAATGTATACACCATATGAGGTTGTTTACCTGATTGTCGATCCTAGCGAGACAGGCCTCCAGATGACACTGCCACTCGATGGCCCGCAGGTACAGGAGGTGCCAGCGCCGCTCGAGCGCGCGCGCAGCGTCGCCGCCCGCGCACAGCCGCACCACCGAGCTCACGATCCGACCGTGGCATTCGACGTCGCGTTGCAATACCTACAACAAAAAGCATTCCGTCAAAATCATTTTTGAGGCATGTTTTTTACTGGTTTGTACCTACTTTGCTTTGTCATCTAATGCAGATTGAGACGGTTCTAAAGATCCCGTAGTCTGCTGCTTAGTTCATATAGTCACAGTCGTCACAGACCTACCTCTCTCAACGAATATGTGACTCAGTATTATAATATTGTTCGCCATTTGTCTGCTCGGACAATATTAGTACGGTCAAGTCTAAAAATATGTAAACGATTTTCAGTCCTATTCCCCAGACATCTTTTAGACGTGTCTGTACACACAGTTCAGTTGATCCTTTACTTTACTGTATATGTAGGTATACAACTCCGATAATTAACGTTGCACTAAACTCGAATAAAATAATGCAGCACACGAAAGGAGAGACCTATGCCGCTCGACCCACGTTGTTTATATATAACATGAGATGACGAGGTTATAATGTATAGTAACGTACACAGATGCTAGACGAGCCTTCAAGAATAACCCATTCATCATTCTAGTTCCCATACATTTTGCTGTCAAGCCGTGTGCTATAAATTTAAGTACTTTCCAGAGGGATAGTTTATGCTTCGGCAAATTTTAATACTATAGTAAAAATAAAGAATGCTTAAACATTGATAAAATAAAAGTATATCGATCGGAATGAAACGGCTATCTGTAAACAAGCGCGCATCGAGATCAATAAATCCGATACGGAATTCATGTTACGAAATGGCTGCCGAAAACAATAAAGAATACGGCCCTAGCGTGCCACAGTATAAAAAATATAATCTGGTTGCACACAATACGAGCGAGAAAGCGATGATAGAACCAATCAAACCAACAATGGCCGTTGACACTCGTAGCCATTTAGTTGGGGAAGAAGAAAAAAAGAGTGAATTTTGTAAAGCGAACAAAGGGCAGAACGTGCTGGCATCTCATGAAAGTGACGGTTAGCAAAACGGAGAAAATATTATAGATAAAAAAACAAAGATTGATCACGCCCATTTCAAAGTACCATGTTGGTAGACAAGTAGCACACATTTGATAATAAACAGTGAAATTTATTAAGAAAAAATGTCGTGCGATTTCTAAACGTAAATTCCGCTGATTTCATTAATGATGCGATGGTTAATAAAAAATAAAACAATGAGTTTTAATCCGGCACGATGATGGAGCGATGATATGATTGATGCATTATGAAGTGCAGCTGCACTCTTGATTGAATCTGGGTTCATCGTAAACAAACCTCGATGACTGGGGAATGCGTTGGTTTGCTCACGGTGCTTTGATCTAGTTACGATGAATTCGAGCTTATGGGTCGTATATAAATATAACAGAAAAGGTAACGTGGATATAACTTTACAGTTTATAGCAAGAAAAAGTATATCTCCGATAGACGTATGTGCATTCATTCAAGGAAATTGAACTGTTACGTGACTTTAATTTTAACATTACACGCATTAATGCAATTTTAGAAAAAAAAATTACAACTGGATACACACAAATTACATAACAGCTGAAAGGCAAACTCGGATTATTGTAAAACAACTGATTTGAAAACACGATCCAATCAACCAGCCGACATATACGACATAAGGGAAATCAGTAATAAATATCCCAATTCAATCTAATTGGGTCTATTCCAATCTTGTGCAGAGAAACCAGACCATAACGAGCAGTCCGTAAGCGATGCGTATACAAATTACCATCTACAGAATACAGATTTCGATACTGATAGGTAATACTGATGCACGATTACGGCGAATTACGATTTATCAAGATCACTGCTCGTTTATTTTGATTTCCGCCTGGAAAACGCGGTTGTTAGGGCGCGGGAAAGTTTTTGGATGCGTGCTTTCGTTTTATGCGAGGAACGCAATGCATGTGACTAGTTAAATATGTGTTCCGACTTCTGAGGTAGCAAGTGATGATCACAGCGAATAAACAATTTTCGGTACATAGTATCCCGAATAATCCCGATCGAAAGCATAAGCAGCGTATCATCTATTTACCTGCGCAACTTGTCATTACAGTACCAGGAAGACCAATCTTTGCTCGGCGTCTTTAACGAAACAAATTTTCCCGGAAATGGAACGCGTACGGAACCTAACCTATATCAGCTAGATCAATTCTTCGCCCCCATAAACAATGTAAGTATTGCAATTCTCAGCCGAAACGAACAGCAGCAGAAATTGATAGAAGCGTTTTCAAGAACCTATTTATTTACAAGTGAATATACAAATGTTACTGTTAAGTTCAACGAACCTTTCAATATTCTTGAGTAATGTTCGTAAACCTACGCAATTTAACATCAAACTTACAAAATGGTTCATTCAAAATAAAATTGTGTTGGAGTAAATGCAACCATATCGTTTAACATTCATATAAAATGCCCATAAAATCTTCAATGTATTCCCACATCATTTTATTTTTTATGAACATCTACGCCACAGGAAATGGAGATAAAGAGATTACAAAACACCAATGTCTAATAAAAGAGCGAAGTTATTGAAATTTATATTAGAATAATTATGTTGGTTCACTTATGAAATTGTATACATAAGTGATGATAATATCACGAGCGATATAACTATCGAAGACAACCAATTCCAAGACAAAATTTCCGATGATGCGGTGATAAATGGAAGATCTCTGATATTTTTATATTTAAGATAATAAATAGTAGATTGTACAACAAGTGCATAAAACGCACCATTTTACTCGAGACGTTTATCCATCCGAGCGAGCTTGCGAGCGAGGATAGATATAAAGTCGAGTGTAAAATGGGTTTTATGGACGAGTTGTACACTCTACTTTTCACTTCGATTGCGAGGAAATGAAACAGCAACACGTAAATATAGTAAATGAGACGAAATACAAATTATAAGTTTATTTCATGAAGTTTTATTGTGTACTTTGGCTGTTGGTATCTTTGCCTTGGTCTTAGAATACGAACGAAACGAAATAAAATAAAGAGGTTGTTGTATGAAGTTAAAGATGTTCGTGTGGCTGTTGCAGCGATTGCCTTGGTCTTCGACGAAGATTTTACTTTATGCTCTAGAGCATAAAAAGCGACTTTATGTCGCCTACGCACGACATAAAGACGAACTTTTAGAGCATGAGAAGTGAAATAGTAGATTGTACAACAAGTGCATAAAACGCACCATTTTACTCGAGACGTTTATCCATCCGAGCGAGCTTGCGAGCGAGGATAGATATAAAGTCGAGTGTAAAATGGGTTTTATGGACGAGTTGTACACTCTACTTTTCACTTCGATTGCGAGGAAATGAAACAGCAACACGTAAATATAGTAAATGAGACGAAATACAAATTATAAGTTTATTTCATGAAGTTTTATTGTGTACTTTGGCTGTTGGTATCTTTGCCTTGGTCTTAGAATACGAACGAAACGAAATAAAATAAAGAGGTTGTTGTATGAAGTTAAAGATGTTCGTGTGGCTGTTGCAGCGATTGCCTTGGTCTTCGACGAAGATTTTACTTTATGCTCTAGAGCATAAAAAGCGACTTTATGTCGCCTACGCACGACATAAAGACGAACTTTTAGAGCATGAGAAGTGAAAATTAAATTTCAGGTTTAACTTTGTCGATGAATAAGATTGGTTCAGAAGAGTCACGGTAGTGTCATGTCAAAGATACAGTCTCAAATCTACCGCGATATTATATTATGCAGTTACCGAGACATCATGAAATACCAAGAGGTGTAAAGTCAAGGCGAATCATGCGGTGAGGATGTCGTATTTCGCAATCATATCGTGATATGTCGACTCGAGCGTGACATACTACGGGACTCGCTTTCCATACATCTAATATATATGTATACATTAGGGGCGATGCGTCCAAATAACTCAAATACGGCAAAAACGGCGTAAAGGTTGGGAGACTTGAATTAGTGATTGTTTGCAGAATATTAATGATAAGGTGCTAAAATGTAAACTTAACTTTGACGTCGACTGTAGTATTGGCCTTAATCTACATAGTTAGTAGTTTACGCTTCGCATCCTCGTAGGATACCTACCTGTCGTCAAATTGTAGCGGTATAAACTAATGATTTTTGACTTTTTCATATTTACTTCTGGCAAACTATCTAGAACTAAAAATTTATTGAATTTTTTGTTCGATGACGATTAGCGCCGCAGGCAAAATAAGTAAGTAGGCAGCTTAGAATAATAACGCCTAGAAACGCAGTTCACGCGCAACGGTGAGGCCACCAAAACTCGGCCATAAATGGCCCAGTACGCCGATCGGTGGAACAAAATTGGTGCGTTTGTGTGCGTATTGGCGCGTGTGAATACGAGTTGATCACAACTACATGAATCCATTTTATGCCTCATGCTTGGCGCGTCGGCCGTATGAAACTATCCTTCTATGCGTTATTATTCTAAGGTAGGCAGCGTAAACAGTCAGACAGCGTGCCGAATCAACTACCTTTCGACAGACACGATTATATTTTTTACAACGCCTCCGAGCAACACGACACGAATTTTGATTTCAGTTATTACAGTAGACCTTATTACTAGTTAGTAAAGCTTTGATTGGCACTCTAACGCATTAACATGAAGCAATTTATAACTATTTTTGACGGTATATCGATGCAATTGACTAACATAATTTGACGTTCGAAGATTGATACGAATATTTCACGCTCGCATGTAACAAGGTATAAAATTTTAAATAGAGAATCATGGCTCTGCTGCACAGTCTTATACGGCGAGCAGTATAATTTGCCTGGAACTCAGGTGTTCACCCTTCACCGAGTGCACAAACCATTCATTATGCTCTTGGATTGTAATGGTACAATTTGAAATCAACACTAAGATTATTTCTTGCGGAATAACATCGTGTTCTGCTATTGATTCGAGTTCAACATCATTTGTTTCTTGAAAGTAGGTTACACAGAACAATTATGTAAGGAGAGGGCGCATGAATTGTAAAAGTAACAACAAATAAAACATATCGACATCAGAAAGCTCGAGAAAATGAGGCAAAGTAGTTCTCAAGGTGGATAAACTAATTGAAGACCTGTAAATACCAAACGTTACATTAACAACTGGTGACCTTACCGTAGTCAATGAAGAAACCGTTCCGCTTCTAGTATTTGAGTAATGTTCGATGCACTGTTCTCGTTATAATTGGCGTTATTACTGACGTCGGCCGACGAATCACCGCTGTCCGACTCGAGTCGTAATTGTGCTTCAAACAATCGCACAAAGCAATATACATTTCGTAATCTCATCTCATTGTTGTGTCAAAAACGACGTGTCTTATTGCAGACTACCGGAATACTATATTAATGGTTATACGGCAATACGTTATGCATCGACGTCGTAATTGTTACAAGACATGTTAATAGCGGATCAGTTTGGCAGTTTGTAATTAAGTGACGGTCTAACAAGAAGTCTCAGAAGACGTTTTCTAATAAATGCTTCTTATATGTACAGTCGCCATCACATACATCGGAGCAAACAAGCAGCTCACAAACATAGGAACACACCTCTATTTTCTAGGCATTTTCAAAAATATCGTCACATGCTGCATGTGACGATATTTTTGAACACCTATAGTGTACCGATGTGATGGCGACTGTACTTAGACAGTATGTTTTATAGTCTTGCTAAATTTTATCAGGTAAACAATAAGAGCTCATGGGTGGCCGTTCAACATGTGAAAATGTAATGGAAATGGCAAACATTTGCGTTTACTACTCGAGTAGCGCATGCCTGTTAAGAAATTAAACAGACGGATATGTGAGCCGTGTCCATCTATTTACCGCTCTCTGATGAGTTTACTTAATATAATCTTCTCACGAAGATCGTTATCGAAGTGGTAAAACGTTCCTGAGCAATTATCCGTGACATTTTCCGTCAGAATATTTAATATTGTTGGCAATCGGCATGAATTTTGAAAATTGTAAGCATTCCCAGGCATCCCCGAACGAATCATACTGCACCGCGCTCGCTTATCTAATGATAATCCTAACGCTATTGCAAAAAAGTTGATATTGCAGTGTTGCATCGCACACGTCAAGTTTACGTCAAGGTCCGGCGCCGGCGCATGCGGCGTGCCGGCGGAGTCATCGGCCGCCGCCGACGGATTTAGCCGACGGCGAACGGAAATAGCCGAATGTCCAGAAACTACGCGCTTGTCCGCGTTTCAGCGAAATGTTTGGAACGCCGGTCAATGGCGGTGTAAATCATGACCGGGAGTAACTTGTGAATAACTAACTATGCAACAGCAGGCCAGGCAGACTTAGCTCTGCACACTTTTAGGGGTACTTGTTTGTAGATGTAGCACATAGAATCAATAAATCGTCAAATTAAAGGAAAAAATTAAAAATTTAGGCTCCGAGCCGGATTCGAACCGGCGACCACAGGCATACATGGCCCGTCGCTACTATACCTGAGCTATCGGAACAATCTGTCTCAGCCCCTAAATCATGTATGCCTGTGGTCGCCGGTTCGAATCCGGCTCGGAGCCTAAATTTTTCAATTTTTCCTTTAATTTGAAGTTTATAAATATCGTTAGCAGGCGTAAACTGCATTATACAAAAATCAATAAATCGTACTAAAATAAACTTCATTACTTTTAAAGGATTGTATATCTCTAATATTAGGTACCTCAAATGCGATTTATCTAACACCAGCACTTCCAAAAAAGTAGGAAGTTTTCAATTTCATTGTATTTTTTTTCATTATGGTACCTATTATTAATTAGGCTCGTGACCTTTACTTATCGGCACGCAGATGCACTTTTGACTACTTTGAATTTTCACATTCCGCAGAACACTTTCAATTCCGATGGATTCGTGAAAACGCAATCGAGTCGAGAGTTCACAACGGTGAAAAAATACAATTTGTTTGTCTACCTCCGTCCAAAGTCTACCTACGATTACCGTAATATGTTACAATAACATTATATGTGCGCGTATAAAGGTACGCTCAGAAAAAACGAGGAACATCAACATTCCCTTTTTTTTTAAAACATCGTGAATTGTGTTGTATTCAAAATTAAACCGCTACCAAAAATGGACGTGGTCCAAAGCTTTATGCAAATCCAGATCCACGACCAGTTCAATTAAGTAAGTATCGCACAATGGCTTCTTACAGTTTTTTTTTTCAAATGCTCGCTCGTCGTGACGGGACGTGAGAAATCGATTCCAAGGTTCTACAACACAAGTGTTTTGACTGACACGGAACAAAAACCTGAACTAAAGGACGTTAATTGTGCACAAATTAAGGAAGCGTTAACAAACGCATCGCAGATGCTGCGAATCGCATGGAGAAGTTTTTTTTTCAATGGCGACATTGCCCCTGACGGGTGTAATTACGCTGTCAATAAGAACGACATTTCTGCAGAACACCTCTAAGGGTTCTTTGAAAGACCGCAGAGAAATCCATTGCAAGAACCGTTATAATATAGGTTATGTCACCGCAAAAGGTAGAACGGACGTGAGGCGGTACTACGAGTCTTAGTATGCGCAAGCACAATTTTCTCAGTACTGTCTGCTTCGGAAATACTCAATTTACTGTTAATCCGCGATGGCCGGGGACCGTATTTACACTGGGGCAGGCGACTAATCCTATTAAACTAGACATGATAGCTAGTACTCAATGCCAATTCTGAGTTGACCGTTCAATATGTTGACATGAAAACATTATCATAATTGTTTGGATCGCCACCTGCCATGACAGGATTCGAAGGTTCACTTAGATTAAGATTCTGAGCAGGCTTTTCATATTTTTTGAGAGAGATTGGTAAGGTTTAATTTGGGACGGAATTAAGAAATGAAGTATTTTCTTTAAATCGAATGGTTGGTTAATTTCACCTGGCTGAGAAAATACTACCAATTGTCTTCTTCCGATCTTAACTGTCATGAAACTTATGAATGACATAAAATAATCGAAAGGTGGAATTTAAAAAAAAATACATGTATAATAAATGCGAAATTAAGTCTGTCTATCTGCTAACTTTTCACGCTTAAACCACTGAAGCGATTGAGATAAAATTTGGTATGGGGACAGTTTTAATCCCGGGAAGGACATGGAATACTTTTTATCCCGGTATCCCTAAGGGGGTGAAACGGGCGCGGAAGTTTGTATGGAGGCACGATATAAACGAGTTCCACGCGGACGAAGTCGTGGTCAAAAACTCTTAAGTCAATCAAACGTAAATTAACTGCCTTTTTATAAACCACATGGTGGCGGAGCTAATAAATCAGTTGAACCCCAATTTCTAATTCCCACAGCCAAGGACTGGCACAAATTAGCGCAATTACCTCCTCTACGCGTAGTGCCAACATCAGCTTCGTATCAACGGTAAGTCTGCAATTAGCCAAGCTCTCCGCTTACCGTACCTATGGCAAATTAATGTTGACTCTATGGGAAATTAACGTCTACTCTGAGAACGCAGTTTATGGGATATGTCAACCGGCCGCTTGTAATTTGCGTTTAGATAATAAATTTGCTACACGTGGGGTCTGAAGGGTTAGCAATTGAACGTGAAATGCAGTGACTGGATATTCGTTAAACATATTGACTCGTGTTGAGTTATTGTCAATAGCGACATCAATAGCCATTATTTGTAATGAATAACCGACCATAATAATATCACCAAGTCTAAGTTACAGTACTATTTGAGGCCTTAACGGCCATTCAAAAATTGCCATAGCGGATGGTACTTCACGTCCACACGGCGCGGTATTGGTAAAGTTTTCAACTAGCAATAATCGCACCTCGGATTGACCTCTTGGTTACGATAATGCCTCTGCGCATAGTTAAAAATTTCGCTGAACCCCGGCCACCTCATGAAACTAAGTCGAACAAACGATAGCGTGATCTATCTCGATGCCAGCGCCATCTATTGTGAAATCTTGTAACAACTCTATGCGCATAAAAAGTAGATCGTGGTTCAAGTTCTCGAAATAACGAGTAACTACATAGTTGTTTGCAATTAAAATACCTGTTTAAATCAAACTACGTTGTAAAAACATATAAATGAAATCAGTAACGAAATCTCAGCGGTTACTAGAACCGGGATATTAAAGTAATTACTCAACGATGGGAACTAAAAGCTCGGTTGATTATCATCAGGGAAGGTACACTGCGCATATCAGTTTGTATTTTATGAACCAACCACAACAGTTTTTTGTTTTTAAAACATATCACTTCCTGTATTTTTTTACAAATATAGAAACGTTGAACAATAAAGGAACTTAAAATAAATTCTCGGTGGTGTCGTGACATGACTTCAATGGTTAAGCGGGAATCTTCGGCGTTATGAGTGGTGAATACACGCAAACTTGTTTCACGAACAAGAACGGTAACAAAAATGCGAGATTAAAGGGCCGGCCACAAAACCTGGTTGTAATTTCTCTATAGATTTTGTAAGACGTGAAGTTATTGCTCCAGGAACATATTTATTTAGAGGTATAGGTACTTATATTATTTATAGCTTAACCCCAGTTATTGTGTGGTTTACTGAAACTTTTATGTTTGTGTGCTAGAAATCAGCAGAGTTACGATCTTCAATGTGAATTAACTACCCACATAAAATAACACAATAGAAGGTACTTTATATAATAAATCAGCCTATAAACGTCCCACTGCTGGGAACAGTAGTCCCCACGCTGGCCCAGCGCGGGTTGGGGACTTCACATACACCTTTGAATTTCTTCGCAGATATATCTATGTTTCCTTACGATGTTTTTCCTGAGGAATTGATATTTTTTTTACCAAAACTTTTCTTACAAAATAGCAACTGCTCAAATGTAAACAAACGACGAGCGTCGAGACATGCGTGCAAATGCAAACGCACTGACAGCCGACAGCCATAGCGAACTTGCGAAACGACACCATAGCGAATTGACGAAGTAAGCTAACACAACATAAGGTCACCACTGTATCATCTAACAAACGCATGCTGTAACAGGTGAGGTAAACAAAATCATAGAGAATGATGCCGTGAAATCAGAAATCGAACATAATCAGATTCTGGCACGTTCAATTATTTGTTGTGATTGTGAAGCAAATGTGGTGTTGTCGTCGGGAAATTAGAACCTATTTTTGATTTTGATACATTACCAATTTAGTAGATTCAATTGAGAGTAACTTACATCTAAAAAACAAGTTTTAAGTTCCAGTTTTCAAAAAAGTTAGTGAACGCATTTAAAAATTACTTTTTGAGCTTACAATAACAATCTGTTGCTTTATTTATGACGCCAGTACATCTCCTATTTTTAACCCGCGACGCAAAAAGAGGGGTGTTATAAGTTTGACATGTCTGTGCATCTGTGTGTATGTGTGTGTGTCTGTGTGTGTGTCTGTCTGTGGCATCGTAGCTCCTAAACGAATGGACCGCTTTGAATGCAGTTTGTTTAATCGAAAGCTGATGTGATCGTGATGGTTCTTAGCTACGTTTTAACCAAATCGGTTCAGCCGTTTTTGAGATATTGAACTTTGAAATCAAAATGTCGCGGGTTTGTCAACTGTTCTAAGTTGTAGTAATGCCAATTCACATGTGATAAACATGAAGCTGGACCTACTGTTTCCTTCAGATGTATATTCCTGTTTTCTTTTCAGCAAGATGTTACTTTGGCTTAATTGTAAACTCGGTATCGCAACTGCGGGACACGTTTTGACGAAATTACAAAGCCGCAAGTGTTTTAAATTACAAGATTGCTATGACTCATCAGAACTAAGGCAATGTTGCAATACTGCTGTAATTGAAGTACTGTCGGAAAAAAAACGAAGGTCGTTGTTACGCATATAGTCGTATATTATAGACCTTTTATATTAATTGCTTTGGAACTAGAACAACGATTTAACACCTGTACCGGTAATTTAGTCTTAATAACTGCTCAAGGTACATACGGGGGAAATAAACACTGCAGTTTTAAATAAATATTATATAATGCTTACTTAATTAAATCTTGCAACTCTGATTGACTTGAAATTCAACAATTAACTGGCTTCAATTAAAAATTAAATTTTGCAAAATAATCTGTATCTTGTCATTTTCATTACCAATCTCCACCTGTCCACATTATCAGCAGTTTCCATATTGGTACACGAGTTTCTAATGACAAGCAAATAGAACGTAGTTAGGTACAGAATCAATTCGATGAGATTGAAACCGCAGCGGATGAAACAATGATGGCCAGGACTTTCACGGTTCTCTCGCTGGAGAAACTGTAACTTCGCCAACTGCGCAATCAGCCACAATGCTGCCACAACACACATTGCACATACAGTATTAACAATGTGTCTTAAACAGATTAGTAATGGGTCAGTGAGGTGAAATCATAAACTATTAGAGTTACGATACCTAACTTGCACCATTTATGATGGGCCTGGGAAACCTTGATTACGAAGAAGAATTACGGTGATATATCCCTGTCTTGATGAGGGCATCTTATCGATTGGACACATTAACTGCCGCGTTATGACGAGGTTTTATCCAATCGCAATGCGTTTAGCTAAACCCACAATCTATCATAAATTGTGCAAGTTACGCGACTCGGAAAGGCACCAAGATGTTGGCACGCCGCTGCAAGGAAAATGATGCTTTTCGAGTGCTAAGTGCAAATTTACAAATTATACCAAAAAATCATAAAAATTGTTACAGTATATCTAAATTGGGGCAAAATCGAGGACTTCGTGTAGAGGCCACTTTCTAACGCACGGTATTACGACGCACTACTCACTCTATATATTCGAAATTATAATGTTTGTAAGGAATAATTTTTCCTCGTTCGATACCGTAAATGTGATTGGCAAAACACTCCGCCGCACTGGGCGTTTGAGAACAGTTCCCCGTCGCATGGCACTTGCAGAAAAGAACCCGCGTGTCATTGGGCCTACCTAACTACGAGCGACTACCCGCTGATCTTAGACTGGAACCATCTGACGAAGCATTTAGACGCCGCCTGAAATACCTTTTATTGGAAAATCCATTATACTCAGTTAAAGAGTATATGGATCTTGATCTGACATGTTAAATTATTATTTTTACCTATTTACATTTGTTTTAATATGATTTGACATTAAATATCACCTATATTCTAATGCACATTACACTATATTGTAAATTGAATGACGATACCTAGTGGTTGACATATTTGTTCTTTTGATTTTGTTTTATTTTTATATTTACTCGTTGTTGAGTAAATTTGTTGACATTGTATTAATTTAATATTATATAATTATATTTTCTTTGTTTTTGACGATCGTGATAAATAATCTTATTTTTTTGACATGAAAGCAAATTTGTAATGTAATTTTTTATCATGAAATAAATAATCTAATCTAATCTAATCTAAACTATATTTAAAAACTGTTTTATCCGGGTCTAACGCGATATTTATTTACCTTTATTTCTGACGTTTCGACACGGGTTGCACCGGTCATGGTCGACCCGGATAAAACAGTTTTTAAATATGTGTAAGCGCGAGAGTTTAAAGTGTTATATCTAAACTAAATCGAAACTTTTTGCAAGAGTACGAGTAGATAGGTGTTCTACTTGGAATTACAAAATTATTTAAGACAAATAGAAATAAATAAAAACTTCGTAAAACATTCCCAATTAGAAAAAAACCGGCCAAGTGCGAGTTGGACTCGCGCACGAAGGGTTCCGTAGCATTATCAATAAAAATATTTATTTTATTTTGTTTTTAGTATTTGTTGTTATAGCGGCAACATAAATACATCATCTGTAAATATTTCAGCTGGAACTATCACGGTATCAGTGAGATACAGCCTGGTGACAGACAGACGGACGGACGGACGGACAGCGGAGTCTTAGTAATGGGGTCCCGTTTTACTCTTTGAGTACGGAACCCTAAAAAACAATGATTTGTATAAACCAAATAAGTTTGTAAATCCAATAACGTTTACTTTTCTAAGTATTATATGTGTTAAGGATGTTTTGGCCATTTCTAATCGTTACGTTGCATACAGTTACAAAAATGATAATAAGCCTAGGAGTTCCATTATGATCCGAAGTATTGCATTACCATTTTCAAGCAGCTACTGTGTCGAATGCAATCCCG
This sequence comes from Epinotia brunnichana, assembly GCA_963854355.1. NCBI lineage: Eukaryota > Metazoa > Arthropoda > Insecta > Lepidoptera > Tortricidae > Epinotia > Epinotia brunnichana. The sequence goes on along the minus strand of OY977936.1, from coordinate 16,937,666 downwards.
CCGCAAATCATAGTAATGACCGCGCATATCACGTCGTATCGTATCATACGCAGCCAATCTGCAATAGGTGAATTTCGATTCGCGCTCGGCGTTTGATTTACAACTTTTACATGCCGTTCGCTTTCAGTTTCTGTAACTACTCGTCTTGCCTCTCAGGCCTTATTAATTTAGATGAGACTTGTATGGATGCAATCTGCAACACAAGTATGTATAGTTAAGTCCAATCTGTAGAAATCTACGGCGACGGAAAATATAGCTTCACTATCAAGTGTGTGGAAAGCAATTGCAAGGGTAACTATTCTATGATCTCTTTCATATGTGTCATGTGCCTTTTCTTTAACTTTTAGCAGTTTCTTAACTTAATTCTTATTCAAAATTATCTCCCATAGCGAGTTTTTAGCAGCGAGTGTTAAAATCGGAAGAGAATCCCATCTAACAATTAAAATCATAGGATAGTGATTTCGTAAGAAAATTCTAATGTATAATTTTTCATTAACATGTCTATCTAAATCTATATCAGTGACGATAACACTTTAGATAGATATGGAATGGCTTTCGTCCAAACAGCTAATAGCGTTCCCAATTTACAAACAAGTTACTGCATCTAAATGTATACCTAAGTCGCAAAAATAACAAACACATTCTATATTTTTCTTCCTGTATGCACCAATCTAAACGATATGGTTTGTATGAATGGGGTCGGATCATGGAAATGAAAAAGGGCGCGTAAAAGTCGTACCGCCACATATACATACGCCATTTTAACTTAAATTAGTAGTCGTGGAACACGTGTTTATGGGAGGCACAAGCGCAGCTGCGGTGCACGAGGGGCCGTATTATGAAACTGACATATTATGTTTAGTGACGTTACTGGAATCACGTAATAAAATAAGAAGGAAAGTTATAAAAGGAACTAGCGAGGAATGCGATGGAACTAAATAAACAGTACAATCAATGGAACATAGTAAGTGTAATAGATGTTAGCACCGTGTAGCGTTCCTTTAATTGGAATGGAATCTCGAGATAAATAATAGGTTTTCTTTTGTACCATACCGACTGACTGACTGAACGCTATTATGGTTCTTGTTACTAGGACACCTATTGAGAAAAACATAATAGATATCCACCTACTCAGAGATATAGCAATATATTGTGCAACAGAATGCAAATGAAATATTTCATGCATCACAATCACACGTGGTATCACGAGTCAACAGCCTCGGGCGACTGCCAGCAATCATTCAAATCATGTAGCCATAAAGGGGTGTACTCGTATAGGACTTGTATTCATCAACTCTACCTTGAAGCAGGAACAAGTCACGAACTTGAATATCTACAAACTACATTTTATTGATTTTCTTGAAGACCTTTTTCTTGATGCCGTATTTCTTTTAGTTATTATTAAATAATTAATTCAAGGGAAAGAAGTTCTATACTTATAGGTGTAATACGTATAAATCGCATAGGAGCAATGAACCGTCGATCTGATAAAGATTATGGCACTAAAGCCTTCGCAGGCTTCACTTTGAATAATTACCTACGTGCAGTGATAGTGGATAACGTTACAAGCACCACTGAGTTTCAAATGTATGCACGTAAGTCATTCGGGATCTGTTCGGCGCACGGACCTGTTGTTGTAAATCTACCACGGCCAATAATAGTAACAATAGCGAATTACCTATTTACTACAGATATTATTAATTGCTGAACAGTGGTCCAAATTGGCCTCGACATGCTACAGGTACTCAATAGCTTAATACCAAGTCAAACCTCATTCTGTTATTGATGGCAAGAGTACGGGCAAACATTTACCTGGAACAAATGAATTCAAAATTTATTATACCGTCAACATTCTACAGGCTACAGGGTAAGTATAGTGAAGTACACATAAAGAATATTTGTTTTAAACTCTATCACCGGCTACCGAAGATCAAGGGCCTTTACTCTGAATGTGAGTGTGTGACGATGCATGGAATTATAAGCGATCCATTGCTGTTTTTGTTAAGGAAAACGTTATTCGGAGAAAATCAAACCGGTAATGGAAGCTAGGTATGAAGTTAAAGGGGTTTAGCGTGATTGTAGCAACAAACCCCAGTTCAGTAACATTGGAATTCGTTAGTTCAAACAATAAGCCAAAACAAGAATGTTGCGTTCAAACAATACATTATTGAATAAGTGCTTTGTATTCAGAAACGGGAAATAATATTGTTACTTTTCATTTTCATGCAAACAGAAGCCCTTCAGTTTCGACACAGCCATTGAATTACTATATTGTACAGAAATGTTTGCATTGTATGGTCAAAACGAAGTGATTGTAAATCCTGGTTGCCAATTTTGTAGGGCTATCAAAACTTAACAATGCGAACTTAGTAGGTAATTATTACACAATGACGAATTCTGGGAATAACACAACGAAGAAGAAGGCGATTATTCAAATATCGAATATCAAGTGTTGATAGATTGATAGATGATAGTGAATTAGTGATCCGTATAAAAGACTGATCGCAAACTGTGAATCTAAACTGTCATGTTATACAACGTGCAATTAAGTGTTTTTCTAAGCATTCTAAGTGTGTTTGCCAACAGGTTTGACAGCGCAATCCTCAAACATTGGGTTGGACTTATTAAAGGGGTAGCTCTAAACCCCGACTGAAAAGTATTTTTTCTACTCCTGAACCGTTATCTGTCATTTATATAGGCTGTAGCTCAAATACAATGACACCACTAATAAGTCGTCGAAAAACTCTATGCTCTATGACCCAAAAACGCACTGTTTAGCGTACTTTTTTGGTTCATACATTTTTCATAAAAGCACTGTTTAACTTTTTTTTTAAATCGGCCGCTATATTGCAGTGGTGCCAACTTCATAAACAAATATTTCGAAATAAAAGTATTTATTTACGATTAAACATTTGTATATTATAAATTATTTACTACAATAATAATAAATCATCATCTATTGTGTGTTAAATTACATGTTTTATAAATTATTGGTATTATTTATGAAAATAAACAGTTCGAATTCGGTCCGGGTCCGGATTCTGTTTGGTTCGGATGGCAAGTGCAAACAAATTAAAAACAAAACAAACCATAAGCAAGAGGTGTCACATTTCCAATTTCCCACCAAAATACAGTTCAAAATGAAAGGACGAAAGATGATAAACTATTAGTCCTAAACTATTAAGATTTTATTCGTGTTTGTGAAGACAAAAGTGTACGTTCCTTTTAAAATGGTCGAAGAAATTAATAACTCCACCTACTGAAGTAATTGCGCGAGTAGGTAGCAAAAGTACGAATAGAAAACTTGCCGCCTGAAAAGTTTAACTATTCTGTAGTCTGCTATTTATTTTAAATTTGTCGTAGAAAAAGTATTGTATGCAACTGTGTATAACTGGTCTAAAAACACTCGTGGCGTCTTTAATTGCGATGCTCGCCAAGGCTCGCATCGCAACCCACGCCACTCGCGTTTTAAGACCCTTCTTATAGAACAGTTGCATAAAATACTATTTTCTACTCCTGTACCGTTATCTCGTCCACTAATAAGTCGTCGCAAAACTCTATGCTCTATGGCCCAAAAACGCATTGTTTAGCGTACTTTTTTGGTTCATACATTTTTCATAAAAGCACTGTTTAACTTTCTGTTTAATCGGCCGCTAATGCCGCTATATCGCAGTGGCACAACTTCATAAACAAATATTTCGAAATAAAAGTATTTATTTATGATTTAACATTTGTATATTTTAAATTATTTACTACAATAATAATAAATCATCACCTATTGTGTGTTAAATTACATGTTTTATAAATGATTGGTATTATTTATAAAAATAAACAGTTCGAATTCGGTCCGGGTCCGGATTAGGTTTGGTTCAGATGGCAAGTGCAAACAAATTAAAAAAAAAACAAACCATAAGCAAGAGCTGTCACATTTCCGATTTCCCACCAAAATACAGTTCAAAATGAAAAGACTATTTATTATTATTTATTTATATTTTCTTTATGTCATTTTATATATGAGAAGCAGAAAATTAAAAAGTATCCATTTCTTGTAAATTTTACCACCGATGGCACCGATGTAATAATTATGCAGAAAGAAAAAACAAAGGCTGTCGAGCATAAAACTATTATATCTACACCCATATCATAAATCCTCTATAATGTGTTCGAAAACCATATGAAAAATCACAACCATTATTGCAACCAGTAACGTAACATCAGCGTTTTATCTGTGCCAGTTTTATATTATTATAGTATTTTTTCTACTCCTGTACCGTTACCTGTCATTTATATAGGCTGTAGCTCAAATACAATGACACCACTAATAAGTCGTCGAAAAACTCTATGCTCTATGGCCCAAAAACGAACTGTTTAGCGTACTTTTTTGGTTCATACATTTTTCATAACAGCACTGTTTAAATTTTTTTTTAATCGGCCGCTATATTGCAGTGGTGCCAACTTCATAAACAAATATTTCGAAATAAAAGTATTTATTTACGATTTAACATTTGTATATTATAAATTATTTACTACAATAATAATAAATCATCATCTATTGTGTGTTCAATTACATGTTTTATAAATTCTTGGTATCATTTATAAAAATAAACAGTTCGAATTCGGGCCGGGTTCGGATTCGGTTTGGTTCGGATGGCAAGTGCAAACAAATTAAAAACAAAACAAACCATAAGCAAGAGCTGTCACATTTCCGATTTCCCACCAAAATACAGTTCAAAATGAAAAGACGAAAGATGATACACTATTAGTCCTAAACTATTAAGATTTTATTCGTGTTTGTGAAGACAAAAGTGTACGTTCCTTTTAAAATGGTCGAAGAAATTAATAACTGCACTCCTGAAGAAATTGCGTGAGTAGCAAAAGTGCGAATAGAAAACTTGCTGCCTGAAAAGTTTAACTATTCTGTAGTCTGCTATTTATTTAAAATTTGTCGTAGAAAAAGTATTGTATGCAACGGTGTATAACTAGTCTAAAAACGCTCGTGGCGTCTTTAAATTGCGATGCTCGCCAAGGCTCGCATCGCAACCCACGCCACTCGCCTTTTAAGACCCTTCTAATACAACAGTTGCATAAAATACTATTATGCAACTGTTGTATAAGAAGGGTCTTAAAAGGCGAGTGGCGTGGGTTGCGATGCGAGCCTTGGCGAGCATCGCAATTAAATAAATAAATAAAATAAAATAAAATATCTTTATTTCAGATCTTTAGTCGATCCATATGATGTTAGTAACAGTGGAGACTTATGAACTACGTTAGTGACAATAATGACAATAAATTAATGATACTTAAATGACAAATGACTTAACGCGCCGGCTTTGCACGGGTTTATATGCATGAATTATACATATAAACCTTCCTCTTGAATCACTCTATCCATTAAAACCCGCATCAAAATCCGTTGCGTAGTTTTAAAGATCTAAGCATACATAGGGACAGACAGACAGCGGGAAGCGAATTTGTGTTATACTATGTAGTGAGGAATAACTGGTTCAGGCTTATTTGGCCCTCCCGATAGCCACCTGAACCCAGTATCTTGAGAGTGGACAGTCGAGGCGCTCCGCCAACACCCTCAGAAGACCATTGCTGCTGCCTCTCAGCCGTCTCAGTAGCGACGCTACTCGTTTTCGCCTGATGGCATAGAAATCGTCGGTGCGCGCCTCGGCGAACATACCCGAGGCGCTGCAATGCCTTGGCAGCCTCAATAGCATTCTGAGTATGTTGTTATACTGCACCCGAATAGCGGAAAAGGCTCTCTGCGTAAAACTAACCCACAGACTGCACGTGTAAAACGTCTGACAGTAAGCTTTAAAAAGCGTCAACTTAACTTGCTTGTTACAACGTGCAAATCTGCGGGCAAGCATATTGCCCCTTACCGCCATTGCCCTCCTCTCCCTCTCAAGATCCATGTCATCCTTCATATCCTCGGTGAGCATATGCCCCAGGTATTTAAACTCACTTACCACTCTAAGGGGGACGCCGCCCAGCATGATTGTAGGTACTGATGTTGGGTTATATTTCCGTGCCTTAAAAATGATAAGCTCACTTTTGGTTGCGTTGTACCTAAGACCATGCCGCGCGGCGTAATCCTCGCATATCCTGATAAGCCTACGTATAGAGCCCACTGATGGACCCAGCAGCACCATGTCGTCCGCGTAACTTATATTATTGAAAGGTGTCCCCCAAATATGGCATCCGACACGTGCGCTGCTGAGCCCCTCAATCAGCTCGTTAACATAAAGATTAAACAGGATAGGATAGAACATAAAGATTAAAGACGCCACGAGCGTTTTTAGACCAGTTATACACCGTTGCATACAATACTTTTTCTACGACGATTTTTAAATAAATAGCAGACTACAGAATAGTTAAACTTTTCAGGCAGCAAGTTTTCTATTCGTACTTTTGCTACTCACGCAATTTCTTCAGGAGTGCAGTTATTAATTTCTTCGACCATTTTATAAGGAACGTACACCTTTGTCATCACAAACACGAATAAAATCTTAATAGTTTAGGACTAATAGTTGATCATCATTCGTCTTTTCACTTTGAACTGTATTTTGGTGGGAAATCGGAAATGTGACAGCTCTTGCTTATGGTTTGTTTTATTTTTAATTTGTTTGTACTTGCCATCCGAACCAAACCGAATCCGGACCCGGACCGAATTCGAATAGTTTATTTTTATAAATAATACCAAGAATTTATAAAACATGTAATTTAACACACAATAGATGATGATTTATTATTATTGTAGTAAATAATTATAATATACAAATGTTAAATCGTAAATAAATACTTTTATTTCGAAATATTTGTTTATGAAGTTGGCACCACTGCAATATAGCGGCCGATTTAAAAAAAGTTAAACAGTGCTTTTATGAAAAATGTATGAACCAAAAAAGTACGCTAAACAGTGCGTTTTTGGGCCATAGAGCATAGAGTTTTTCGACGACTTATTAGTGGTGTCATTGTATTTGAGCTACATCCTATATAAATGACAGATAACGGTACAGGAGTAGGAACAATTATTTAATAATTATTTAGTAATTTTATTCAATAATTAGTTTTTAATTTTATAATATTTTTATATGTACGAGTATGTTAGTCTTTAAGGTATTTGTTACTATGGGCCTTAGATGCCTGGGATTTATAATATCCTCAATGATGTGTACATAATTAGACATTAAGGTGGTTCGATTGCCATACAAAACGTTATTTGACATTCGCAGGCTAACGGCGTGGTATTTTAAGAAACTTATGTAACAAACTTTCATAAAATGGCTTCCCATTTGCGCCAAATTCCCCCTTTCCTAGAATAAACTTGTATAAACTATAACCACCTTAAAACACTCGTGTGGTATTATGAAACGAACGTCAGCGAGTTTCATAAACCCACACTCGTTTTTATTGCCCTTCATTATGTACAGTCACATAAACTACTATTATAAAACGCAAGGAAACATTGATAAAATTAACTAGTTACAAATTTCGAGCACTTTAACCCCAATGCAATAAAAACTATCAAAATGATTACTGATTCTGTAACGAAAATTACGCAATGGCGTAATCTTTAGAGCTTCGGGAGGAAATAGTAATCTGAGCGCAAAATTTGACGGACAGGCCTAAACATGAAGTTAATCATTATAATTACTCAGTACGTAATACCGGAGGCCTTGGCTCCACAGTGTGCAATAAGATATTAAACTTCCTTGTGTAATTAACCAAGTGTGAGGTTATTAATGACTCCATTTCCGAAATATAAAAGATTAACGAGCAAGGAGAAGAAATAATAATGAAACCTATATCTACAGTCACAATCCTTTAAACATAGTTCTAGTAATGACTAAATATCTAAGCCAATTTGTTGTACACGATTTTATTACATTCAAGTTGTTCATTCATTATTTATTTTATTTATTTAAACTTTATTGCAAAAACAAAAAGTACAAAAGGCGGACTTAATGCCTTAAGGCATTCTGTACCAGTCATTACAGTACATAGAGTCAAGTTGTTACAGTACATAGAGGACAGATCTTACAGTTTAATAAAATAATCATGGATTTAAAATCAAAGATTTGAGGTTTGAAATAGACGTTACAAAATCTCAAGAGTCATACTCGTACATAACATAACACTCAGCACAGCATACACGAATTGGGTCAAACACATCATAGAAGCAGAGGCGTTCGATGATGTGATGGCACTATAAAATTAATAGACAATCCAGGTCGTCAGCATTCGCAGGCTGTTCACCTCGGCTAATAATAAAATTGTCCAATCTTCTTTAGTAACTAGCGTAAACACCCACGTGATACTCGTAGAACCCATTCAGTGATGTGAATATTCCGCAGTACTACGATCAGGGGTGCAAAATTGAAAGCCTTCGTAAACTTACAACAAAATAATGACATATTTATATGCACCAAGAGATGGCTAAGTAGATTGTTTGATAAATATGTTCAATGTTTTGTTTACTATCATAGTAATAGTCTGTTACCATAACCTTCTTTCATAATATAGTGGGTAGATACGATTATGTTAGCTGTTGCATTTAATTATTAATTATACACTTATGTTATTATAGGAACCTTGACTAATTTATCATGATTGATAAAATGACGAATGGAATGCCTATTATAGTATAGAGATCGATATGAAACTACAAGGTCGAGTAATAACGATTTGGTTAATATAATTGTATTGACGAGTTTATTTCTATCGTATTGGCTTGTTTAAAGAATCCCCGGCAAGCTCGGCCAAATTTCACCTTGCCATACAAACGGAGTTTCGTTCTCATTTTAAAACTACGTAAGTATTCAAAATTCAAAAAAAACAGAAAAACGTCGGACCATTGTCGGTAAAAAAGAAGAACGACCCAACTACGTTTTGTATGGAGAACCGAGCCTGCCGGTGACTCATAATAAACTCACATGGTAAAATAACCCATGGAAATTAAATTCGAGATATTTTGTCCTTTCTCTAAGACTTCTTATATTTTTACTGTAAGTAATCACTAAATCGGTATAATATATACCACACACAGGCCGTGATAACCATGGATACATTTTTGGCTTGATTTTATGGTGTTAATAAAGAAAAAAAAAGATTTAAGAGTTCGTTAAAAATAGATTTATGAATAACAATCAGTATCTTAATAGTTTTTACGACATCTTCATATAAAGTCTTATAGTGATCTGATCGCCGATCGTAGCATTGAAAGTGATATCTATGCGTCACTTGCTTGATTAGCATAGCAAACGAGAATCGAGACAAACTCGTTAAGGGAGCATTGACATCCAATACTTCGATTGTTTTGAAATAAGAATAACGACATCTCTGAACACAGTAGTATAATACTTCAAAAGCAATTATTTAATATAATCGCATAAGCTGGAATGGAATGCAAGTGTGGATGACATTAGTACGAGTGTGTTATATTGAGGCCAGCCGATAACAATAGATACCGTATGAAACGCTGTCAATCTGATCTCTGAAACGATATTAGGGATTGATGATTGACAACTACTATTAAAATACAGTGAAGAATATATAACATTGGCCTTAGTTTATTAAAAATAAAAAATAAAATATCGTTTATTTCAAGTAACATGACTCATAGTTACCTATATAATTACAAACATTCAATAATAAAATTAAGATTAAAATCAATAATTGGGTCATTGTCAGATTTAGGTTCGCGTCTCTTCGGTGGACATTGCCAAAGTTAAGGGCTATAAAGCCTAATTTTTGGTTGAACTCTGAATCCGCATAAACGGCGTTGCCTCTTCTATAATTGTATGCGATAAAAACATATTTACATGTGAGCGTAAGCCGTTAACTATTGACCACCGGAAAGATGATTTTTGTTTTTGTGACTGACAATGACCCAATTGTATAATCATCATAGAACAAAAATAAAAATAATAATCTGCACATAATTGACATAATATTAACTTATTCTAATATGCCTCGAACAGCGATGCTGCATGTACCTACCTACGGGCAGTCCAGCCTGTCGGCTATCATTGCCAGGACGGTGTTGGAGCTGAACGGATGCAACTAGGAAGATGACTAATAATTCATCGTGCAAATTACTGAGTATCATAACAGTCATTATGCATAACATGCATGTGCGGAAACGAAATTCCACCATTTCGTTCACAACTCAAGAGTCTGACACTAATTCACCTGATCTCGCCATTCTAGCCCATACCCGAGATTTAGTGGTTTCCTACTGTACCGAGTGGGCAGCCGTGCTCTTAAATCATGAAGGCACTTACGGTGCAGAAGACAAATTGAGCCATTTTGTCTAGTTCAACGTCTCTCTAACACCAGCCAGTGTACAGAGAACCATCAAGTGCTTCCAGTGAAATTGTTTCAGTTGAAACTTTAAAAATCATCAGAGCTCAAGCTAGGCTGGGCGACATGAGCGAAACTACCGGTTTTCTCAAACCCGAGGGTTGGTTCAAGCGATTTATTTTATGAGGGTGATTTAAGGAACCGTCGGCAAAAACCAGCGATTGCTTTATCTATTACGGTTGATACACTCATGTGCACCATAGCTGTCAGTTATTTGGACTAAAAGGGGTACTTAGTTAATAGCCGGCTATCATGCGCACTTAATGATAAATTGCTGACTATTTACGTCTGAGTAGGTCTTAGGTAGCTCCAGGTAGTTCACGTGGCTTCCTGGAACGTAACCTATGGTAAGTCGGGGTTTTAGCTCAGACAAAGAAGGTGTTAGCTGCAGTTTATTACTTTATAATTAAACCAAAGTACCTACAAAATACCTTACCTAATTGAAAACATTCTAAAATCATTTGCGAATAGTTACAGTTTCATCTTTCATGCCTTAAGCAGACCAGGAAGTTTACAATCACAAGTGTTTGATTCAACAATGATGTGTTCTTGTAAATATTACAGTAACTATTGTGGCGTTTCGTGCTTTGTAATTTGTTCTTGTTCATTTAGGAGCAATAAAAAACAACCTTGTAAATTCGGTAGGTTGGGTTACGATCGTACAACCTTGCTCGGCGTTAAGCTATGAAGTATTTATCGCTGAACAAAGAGAGCCTGTTGCATATGTTAATCGAGGGAGTTACTTAAATACATTGAATATTAGGACTCAAAGCAAAGATCATGTAAATAATTGGGAGTTGGTATGTACATTTTTTTTGTCACCAGCTTCATTTAACGAGGCTATATCTTGCAAATTGATTCATCCTCTTAAAAAATAACACGCTTGAAAGAGTCAGATGTAAATAGGCACCCACGCACTAAAGTTCAAAGCAAACTTTTTTTTAATAAAGGAGTGAGGTCATTATATGACTCATGCAAGTCATGCACGATGATTATTACTATTAACTTGCTCACTTTACTTCACTATGTTGTTAGTCGCTGGTTTTACAATCAAGAGCAATGGCCTGTTTATGTTGTTAAATTGCTAAAAAAATCACACGCACATGTACTCGGTTATTAAGATAATGTGTTACATAATATTAATATGCCTTTAACATGTTAACTTAAATTAATTGTTACGTCGTTTTACATTTATTCTCACAATGAAACACATAAAACCGCTGGGGTCAGGAAAAGGCGGTCCGCGGGCGCCTTAACTTGCGGCCCGCCAGCCTTGTTGTTTTGCATGTACATGTACCTACTTTTTAACCCCCGACGCAAAAAGAGGGGTGTTATAAGTTTGACGTGTCTGTCTGTCTATGTGTCCGTCTGTGGCATCGTAGGCGCTAAACGAATGAACCGATTTTAATGCGGTTTTTATTGTCCGAAACCTGACGTGATCGAGATTGTTCTTAGCTAGTTTAGGTTTTATAAGTTTGGTGTGCCTGTCTGTCTGTGTGTCCGTCTGTTTGTGTGTCAGTGTGTGTGTGTCTGTCTGGGGCACCGTAGCTCCTAAACGAATCGACCGATTTTAATTCTGTTTTTTTAGCCGAAAGCTGACGTGATCGAGATGGTTCTTAACTACGTTTCAACAAAATCGGTTTAGCCGTTTTTGAGATATTGATCTTTGAAATGAAAATCTCGGGGGTTTTCAACTTTTCCAAGATGTTAATTATTCTTTGATAAAATCAGAAATTATTAACAAGTGAGGCCCGCTTCAATTTCATTAGCTACCTACTGTAAAAGGTTGCCAACCGCTGCGGTTACCGAATAAACCACATTGTTTTTTGTCAATCCAAAATTTTATATAAATACTTTAGACGCTAAACGATCAAAAGCACAGTGAGTTAAGTATATTGCAAATTAAGTAACAGAAGCAAATACTAAACCCGAGATAGAGGCGATAACAGCAGATTTAGTACTACAGCAGAATTAGAACGATGTAGAATCTAGATTATATTTACGGAACTTACATAAACAGGTAACTTTATCAATAATCGGAGATAACCTGACCGTAATTCAATCGGAGCAGGTAATTTATCGACAAATGGCGGCCAGTTTGTACGACATGGTTTAAGTGGTAAAGGATAATTTTCAATGCACGAAGTAAGCAGGTCCGCCGGTAAATTATCGGAGAAGGTAAATGAGTAATAGTTTTGAAACAACGTGAAACACTGCCACATTCTTACAACGCCGCACGAGAAGTCAGAGAGATACAATGAAATAACTATAATTTTCAAGTCTGTCTTCGATGAAATACTAAAGAATTTCTCTAACGAAACGATTTTAAATATCTTCCTTACCTACCTATATCTTAAACGAAAATATACTAAGAATTCTTGAAAACAACTTAAAGAGTCACCAGGACTCACAAAATTCGGATCCCCATACAAACCTAGTTTGGCTCTCATTTTAAAACGGCAAGCTGGAACAACATGAAACTTTGTATACACAATTTGATCCGCCATATCTAGGTCGGAGACTATGTAATAGAAAAAAAATAGACAGAAAAGAAGTTTACTATGAAAAACTTCTTTTATCTCTGCCGTTTTAAAATGAGAACCAAACTACGTTTGTATGGAGAGTCGACCGTCATGGGAACTCTGAAGGCTCCGCACGTTCAGGGTCTTCTCTCCCTCTCACTGATAGGGTTGCCAGATGTCCGGTATTTAAGCGTGCAGTCCGGTATTTTCGAGGCATGTCCGGTAAAAAATAAATGGTCATACCGGACAGAACAATGTCCGGTATTTTGAGGAAAGTCGGTACTACTGGTCACAAGCGCCTACAAAAGTAGGCATATGAAATCCCTCAAACGCAAAACTCGTGCGCGCTCCTCGCTCGCTGTCTGTATCTGCGTCTGTGGGCTCTCACTACACCTGATTTTAAAGAACATGTTGTATCAAATAAACCACAATTGAAAGCGGTTGCGTCAAATGCAAAATATGTTAAAAAGAAGTAAGTACTAGTAGGTACTACCTAAAAGTACCTAGGTACAGTAGGTACAACATAAATTAGTTTTAGAAGAATGATTTAACTTTATTATTTGTTCATTCGAAGTTCCTACTATTTTTGTTAAACATACATCTAGTTTTAGGTGATTTTTCTGAAGTTCCTACCTTTATTTTGTTAAGTAAGTAGTAGATTATAATTTTATAATATTCATACCATTGTTTAATAAAGACTTTCTCAAAGTTAGCATATTCTTGGCGACCACAATTTTATGACTACATTATTATATTTTGTTACATTTTTAGTGTTCCGTACTCAAAGAGTAAAACGGGACCCGATTACTAAGACTTCGCTGTCCGTCCGTCCGTCCGTCCGTCCGTCTGTCTGTCACCAGGCTGTATCTCAAGAACCGTGATAGCTAGAGAGTTGAAATTTTCACAGATTATGTATTTCTGTTGCCGCTATAACAACAAATACTAAACACAAAATAAAATATTCTTTTAAGGGGGGGCTCCCATACAACAAACACGTTTAGCGTTTTTATAGATAATGGTACGGAACCCTTCGTGCGCGAGTCCAACTCGCACTTGGCCGGTATTTTTTTATTATATTTTGTTACTAATTTAGTTGATTTATGTGATGTAGATTAATAAATAATAACTATTACCTACTATAAAAAAACCCGTATTTTTTGCGACCAAGCTTAGTGTAGTGACCCTGCCTACGAAGCAAGAGGGCCTGGGTTCGAATCCCGGTAAGGGCATTTATTTGTGTGATGAGCACGAATATTTTGTTCCTGAGTCATGGATGTTTTCTATGCATTTAAGTATTTATTTATCTATATAAGTATATATATCGTCGTCTAGTACCCATAGTACAAGCTTTGCTTAGTTTGGGACTATGTTGATTTGTGTAAGATTGTCCGCAAATATTTTATATAATAGCGGCACATCATGCAAGTAAAAACTTTTCTGGTTTCTGGAAAAGTACAAATATACTGAGTCCTAGGTCTAGTCCTCCAGTGAGTATAGAGGGGATTAGTGAGCCGGACCAGATTGCAGGCCTCTTTAAATCACATTTTAAGGTGGACTCCGCTCTGGGTAGTGGAGATCATGTGTCGGATCTCATAAGGGAGTCGTCAGACGTGTCGCCTGTTGTGTTTACAGCGAAGGAGGTGGCAGCAGTGGTGAAGGGCATGACGCGTGGGAAGTCACCTGGTCATGACTCCTTGAGTATAGAACATCTGCAACATGCTGGAGTGCACATGTCGAGAGTGCTCGCCATGTTCTTTTCTCTGTGTCTTAGCCACTCCTATATGCCGGAAGAGATGATAAAGACTATAGTGGTCCCTATTATTAAGAACCGGACAGGAGACGCCTCTGAACTCAACAACTATAGACCCATCTCATTGGCCACTATTGTAGCAAAAGTGTTGGACAGTATGCTTGACAAACAACTGGATAAGCATCTAAGTCTCAATGACGCCCAATTTGGTTTTAGAGCCGGGCTCTCCACCGAGGCGGCAGTGCTTTCTCTCAAGCATACTGTCCGATATTACACGGACAGGAAAACACCTGTATATGCGTGTTTTCTTGACCTGTCTAAGGCCTTTGATTTGGTGTCATATAATATACTATGGCAAAAACTGTACGAGGACACGACACTACCCACTGAGTTGATAGAAATGTTTAGATTTTGGTACGGCCATCAAGACAATGTTGTGAGATAGGCTGATTCTATATCAGAAGCATACAGGTTGGAGTGCGGGGTGAAACAGGGGGGGCTCACGTCACCCTATCTCTTCAGCTTGTATGTTGACCGTCTGATTGGTGAGCTCAGCAATGCTATGGTCGGATGCTCAGTAGGTGCTAATTAAAATATGTGAGCGGTACGCGAGGACTCATGGCCTTAGGTACAATACCTCGAAGAGTGAGTTACTGGTATTCAAGGCAGGTGCAAAGTGTTATCCACATCTTCCCCAAATCAAGCTTGATGGCACTCTTCTAAAGGTAGTTGACGAGTTTAAATACCTGGGCCATTGGGTTACCGCGTCACTTAGCGACAACAAGGATATCGAGAGGGAACGTAGGGCGCTGGCGGTTAGAAGTAATATGTTGATCCGTAGGTTTGCTCGGCGTACTAAAAACCTAAAAATCACTCTGTTTAAGGCCTACTGCCAGTCATTTTACACCTGCAGCCTATGGATCAATTATACTCAAAAAGATTACAGCGCCCTGCGCGTCCAGTATAACAACGCTTTCAGGGTGTTGTTGGGGCTGCCGAAACATTGCAGCGCGTCAGGAATGTTCGCGGAGGCGGATTTCACGCAATATTTCGAAAACGTGTTGCATCTCTGCAGAGACGTATCGGCCTTAGCCCCAACAGCCTCCTGGAGACAGTGGCAGAAAGGAACGATGGCCCATTTCTGTATCACTGGAATAAATTGCATGTGATATCCTTATTGTAGCCAGGCATGCCTTTTAGTTTGTCATATATGTATTAATGTTTAATATAAGTAGATAATAAAAAATAAAAAAAATAAAAATATTTATTTTATTTTTCCGACGGCAAATTGTTAAGTACGTCATAATGTATAAAGTGGTTACTCAACAACTCATTTTTACGAAAATTTGAAAGGTCGAGCCTTAATAGGTACACTGCGGGAAGCGTAGATGATTCCCATATACCTCGCAACTAATATAAAAAAAAATGCAAGGAAATGGGAGCAGCTACGAGCAAGTTCAGACGAATTAATAACCCACATAGCCACTCGCGGTTGAATTGGCGACGTATGAATGGGCCGTAATAACGGATTGCGGTGGTTTTATTTACATATAAAATCCAATTCGATTCCAGTTCCACTATTAGTGGTTTTTGATATACAGGGTGTGGCCTGTAATAGGAGCAAAACATTTAACGGTAGATTATTAATCTTCTAAACAATTATTTCCACATGGTTGACCTTAAAAAAAAAAAAAAAAAATTATTTTTTATTCTTCAAAATAAGTTTAGTTATATTTTTTTACTCTTCAGGAGTGCTATCAGTAACTTTTTATTTTAAAACCACAAAAAAAAATTAAATAAAATTCAAAAATTCACAAAAATATGTTTTGAAAACAAAAATGCAAAAACTATTATGACTCGTTACATGATGTTACCTCAAAATCCGCATTGACTGCTGTGCTATGATGTCGTGGTGCCAAGATACTTGGAGGTCATAACTTTAGATCAAAATATCTCCGAATCCAAAAAAATATAAAATTAGTGGGACACAAGGGGTTACTACAAATGCTCTAAGGAAGCGTCCCTTTGGATATTTGCTCCTATTACAGGCCACACCCTGTATTGGGTAACCGCAGAAAGAAATTTAGTACTAAGAATGAAAACATTTATTTTTGACAGTCTAAAATGTATGCTAGTCTTTTGAGGAGAGGAGACGCATAGCATCGCGACGGCCACGGCCGGAGCAAAGACATGCAAACGAATGGCGATACATTTTTATATTGTAAAAATATTCAATTTAGTAAACTAATCTAATTGCGTCATGCCGGTTGCATGCACTTACGTACCATATTAATTATGTCAATCAAAATCTAACACTATGCCTAATCTAGATCTATCAGACCCAATTTAGTTGAAACGTGGCTCCAATGTACCTAGGTATTGTATCGTGTTCATACGAGTAGCGTCATAAAGACAGCCTGTGAGTATAGCGCGTAATGATTCGACTTAAAGTCTACTCGTGAATCATATTACATTATATTTTATGGTAGTACTGAATCGTATCATGACTAATTTGTAGGCCAGTGGAACTCTAATCAAAAACAATTTGTGCTAACTAGGGTTGAGTAGGATCAACAAATGAAGGAAGATCATTTCGCATGATATCATGGAGTAAGCATTCGTTTAGCGAGATTTGGTGCCTATGTATAAACATTTACTGAATTGTATATAAATTATATTTAAAAAATGTACCAAATAAAATAAAAACGTTAACATTTGGAGAGTACTTACACATAAATACATACATTTCACATAAATTAAGTCTTTATGATTAGTGTAGATATCGAAGTAAACACAATATGTATTAACAATTCCAATCCTACGCTGATAGCAAGAAAACCACTGGATCAAGTTAATCCGCCAAAAACAGAAGTATCAGGTTCAGTAAGGAGCTAGTTTCTATAGACATGTGTGACTACTTTTTAATAAGACATCGTGGTGGCGCGAGCTTTCCATACGTCTCTCAGGCGTATGTATACATACATACGTAAATAAATAGAATTATTGACAATAATACCTACTATAGTTATATACATAATTCACATCATATTTAAAATGTATAGGTACTTTAGGAAACTATGAGCTTGTTTTTACATATGTCGAGAATAAACTACTAGGGATATCACCATTTTTCTTTATACCTCGTGCTTGTCTTTAGTAATAACATAAGTAGAGATAAAGATTTGACCATCACATATATCACAGCGAATAAGGCTTTCAGATATCTTTAAACATCCCGAACACTACAATTACTTTTATTCCAAGGCAACTGTACTAGGTAATCTACGAAATATGTATTGCTTATTTATTAAGGACCTTCAACAATAAGCATACCATTACATAATATAGTACAAGTACAAATTAAAACTAAGTACAGCAGGACCCAAGTAATATGGCGCGCGTCAAAGCGCTTAATTCGTTGATCGAAAGGCTATTATTGCTTAATCCACGCGCCATATTACTTGGGTCTTGCTGTACCTACCTTTAAAAACAGATTACAATTAGTTTGATTTAAAAAATCTTTTGACGTAAAGAGTTCATGTTCATAATCCATAGGTATAAAAAAACTCTTATCCGAATCTCGATGGCGTTTCAAAAGGTATCATCAATTTCCAATATCTGTTTTCATTGTGTAACTACGAGTACATGCACACTAATGGGTGCATGGGTGTCAGTCAGTCGATTCCCTTTGAAAGGGCCTGATAAGCCGACACGTTCGTGATAAAACATTGATCGACGGTCAATAAACCTTGGTTCGAGAGACCCACCACGCATTGATGTGTTTAGGTTGAGTGCTACTTGCATTCATCAGGAAACAAACCGAACTGCAAGGTTAGTAGATAATGCATAATTGTTAATTGTGAATAAGTCTAACCAGTTTTATGCATAATACTCCTTCATAGCATCTTGAATGAAGTGTTGTCCTTGACTCAATTAATTTCAAGTCCAGTTTTGTCCATAAAAATTTGCTAAACGTTTCTGAAGAGACATTGTGCGAGGAAATATCTAAGTCAAGTAAACAAAACTAGCAATTTCTAATCTGAATACCCTTACTTCCCATTAGACACGTACACGTCGTAATAATTTAGACCCTAAACCTACTTAAATGAAAACGACTGTTCTTGGATAGCGAATAAAATCTTTAATTTAAAAGTGAGAAGTTCAACCGTAAAGCAGATTTAAACGCTCCAGTTTCCTGAAACACTTTACTTCCGCCGAGCCAGATGTAGAACTCGTTGAAAAGAAAAGCGGAATGAAAGTTTTGAAATGCTTAGACTCACGATTATGTCTTAGTAAAAACTCATTTCGTTTTGTATGGTGAATGGACTCAAATATAAACTAAAATGGAATATTAAACAACATGCAATCTATATTTATAGGTTCAGGTTAAAACCAACTGCAGCATAGAAAATAACGCTTGATTACGGACTAACAACGTCCATATTTAAGTTTCGACTCGACCAAAATGCAATGTACATGTTAAGGAATGTGCTATGTGTATTCATCTGTAAATGTAAAAAATGTAATACACCTGCTAGAACTGAATTAGGTACTATTATTATTTAAATTTCGTTATTACTTATTTCTATTTTATTAGTTTAGTTAGTTATTAAGCTAATTAAGCATGTAAATTGCAGTGCCCTTGCAGGGCTCATAGCTGATCTTATTTTGATATACCACCTTATGTATACCTATGAAAGCAATAAATTACTGAATGCTGAATGTAATAACTACAACTTAGAAAAGTTGAAAAAATCCCCGACATTTTCATTTTAAAGTTCAATATCTCAAAAACGGCTGAACCGATTTTGTTGTAACGTAGTTAAGAACCATCTCGATCACGTCAGCTTTCGGATTAAAAAAACCGCATTCAAATCGGTCCATTCGTTTAGGAGCTACGGTGCCCCAGACAGACACACGCACAGAGACACACAAACAGACGGACACACAGACAGACAGACACGCCAAACTTATAAAACCCCTCTTTTTCCGTCGGGGGTTAAAAACGTAACTGTGTTTATCAGTCAAGGAGGAACCAGCACTGAAAAGGGAAACTACCGCACTAGTGTCCTATTAGTTACGTCGCGGTAAACATATGCCAGAGGATTTTTAATATTTTTTCTTCAAGAACAGCAGGATAACGTGCTTAATTTTGTCTTCGAATCAAGGCAAAGGCAAGGTGAGAAATGGTTTTTGTTCAATGGCATCACAGAGGTAGTGAGTTGAATGAATCGACTGGCACGAGTTTGCCATTTATACCAAATAAATGAAATCCGAAGAGAAGGTAGTTTAGACACCGTATATCACTTCTTAATCCATCATAGCCGACATTCTTATTGTGGTACCTACCTATTTACTGTAGTCTACATTACCCCTAACCACCCCCTAACACTTTCACGTCATTGTACTATCAAACTGCAGACCTTTCTCAAGCTCGTATCACTTGTCTAAGCCTGCTCGGAGCTGAACTTTTTACTGTGAATATAATAAGGTTGAGATTAAAGTAAATTACATAGTGTAATACCACAGAACAAGTAAATACTATAGAAAGGGTAGTGGGCGGGGTGCGTGTAGCCGATGTTATGAGTACTCATAAGACTGTCAAACGCAGTCAAAACGCAGATCAGTTGTCTGTTAACCGTGGGTGACGATTTTTGCCGTATTAAAAATAAATACATATTCCGCGTTCTGCAATTTAGTCGTGCCGACAGGCAAGCCAGGACCCAAAGGTTCCTTCGGGAGCGATTTTCTATCACCGATAAGTACTAAAATAACAGTTTTTTGAATAAATACGCAATCGATTATGAAATTCGCCATTGCTTTGCATTGCTTGCTAGCCAAAGCCGCAGATTATGGACTACCGTAATGTCACAGCAATGTATCGTGTTATTCGCGTTTGACATTTTAACGGGGCGATTGTCAGTATGACTAGAGTGGTACCATGCTTAGTGTATATACTTATCGATACACTCACTAATTTAAAATTTACAACGACAAAAATTATCTAATAATATAAATATTCTTCTTCTTCGTGTAAAGGGATCCAATAATTTAAACTATACTTTATTTTGCCAATATTTTGCCACCTCTATATAAATATTAAATCGTTTATTTCTTAAAAGGATACATTAAATGGTTACATGATAAAACTACTGCCAAACTGCATGACAGTTGGTTGGCAGTTCGTGCTGCTCTTGATACATATTTGTGGTTCTGTTTTTGTCTAAGCCAATGTTCAGTAATACATAAAACTTGAGTGTCATCATTGTCTAAAAATAAGCCTATTTATTTATACCTTGCTGGAAAAACCCTAAATATTCTGATGAAAAATATTAATACTCAGATCGACGAGTAGACCCAGTTGAGCTATTACATCTATTGGGTTATATGTTACGACTAAAAGCTAGTAGACCCACTAAAGACAAAAAATATTTATTTGTCAAAAATATTTTCTCTGATGTTAGCGTGAAGCGCGTAATGAATTTATGTATGTCAAATAAATGATATTTGTTATTGAAACAAATGACACGGTACATCAAGGAATTCAAATGTGCAATTTTATTATTATAATGATATGTCATACGCTTTGAGTAGAGAAATACATGGAGAGGCCCTATTCTACTATAGATACATTTATGTTATGCAAATATACATGAAATCTACATAGAAGGTCAAAAACACAACTTATCTCTTTCTTTCCAACTTTCGATAGCGTATGGTGAAAGAGATAGCATGATATTACGTTGCTCTTACTTCCGATACTAGCAACAGACATTACAGCCGCGTGCCATGCGCCATTTTATGCGCCAAATGTCTTTGTAGTACATGCGCTGTCAAGTGGTAAACAACTCAGAGTTAAAATCGTAATTTTCCGTATTAAAATAGTTTTTTTGGACTTGGTTTTGTGTAGTGAACACATATAGATGTGAACGCAAAATGCCTGCGTGCTCAATAAAGCAATGTGGTGCACGGAAATCAAGTAATCAACCGAATTTGACCATTCATAGGTTAGTAGCCGTTTTTCTTTGTTAACTGCCAGTATATCGCACTATCCGCCAAATGATAGTCAGTTTTGAAATGGATTTATCGTTCCCAACAAGAAAATACTCGTTTCGCTATATTTACAGCAGTATTATTAGCATTTAAATCATACGTCTTATTTTGACTAGTGCTGCGCTCTGATATCGACAACTTGCTATTAAATTAAAGACTATGTGAGTAATTTTATGATGTTATTTCAGATCAATCCGTTGACAGGAAGAGGGTGAAATTTCAATTTCTAAATTTGACCCAAGAAACAAGAATAAATAATAAAAGCAAACGTGGTGAGCTAAATAAAAGTTTGTAAAAATACCATTGTTTTATTCACTTCTGCACCATTCATATAGTAATCATAGTACCTATACACAGTGGGCTGGGCCTGAATAACCCGACAGATTTTAATTGTATTTCTGACCATATTGGAAGGGTCCACGAAAAGGACATGTCTACTCATTTTTTTTTTTCAAAATGAGTTTCTAATGTCAAAATGCTGAGCTCGTTATGAAAACTTGACATTAAAACCTGAATTTGAAAAAAAAGTGACTACACCTGTTCTTACCGTGTCATTCACACTATAGGCAGCTGCGACCTTATCGGTTGTACCAATAAAATGCAATGTTGGTAAAACACTTCACAAATAATATAGTTACGGTAATAGAGTAGTGTACTTGGATATTATTATTCGTCTCGGTCAGTTTCAATTACAGAGAAAACTCAAATATTGATGTCGATATTTTTCAAAGTCCAAGTTGATATCGATAATTGTCTCTAAACGATGACAACCCTACAGCCACGAATTGACAGGCCGCCATATTATGCGCCAGGATTAGGTATACACGCTCATTTCGTAGGTATTTCGTGTCCATATAGTTTAATTAGTCTGAGGTCATACGTACTCTGTGAGTAATTGAGTATCCTTGTAAATATTAAAATTACTTTAATACTTGTACGTATTTTAATTAAAAAGTGTTAGCATGTTTTCGTGAGCTACACGACTAATCTGACAGTTGCTTTCAGCACCATCTCCATTTAGAGCGTTTACGAACTGCGTGTATGAAGTCGCGGACAAGATCAAAATTTCGTTAATACTTACCCGATTTCTTCGGATGTAATTTCTCAAAAATAGCACTGCACTATACTGCTACTTCTGACTGATATTTATCAGGTTCGGATCGGCCGCAGTACGCAAACGCTCTTACTCTAAGAAATAAGGGCACTTAAAATTGATTTAACTATATAAATACATATATATACTATATCCTATCCTATTCCTATATACTATTATAAATGTGAAAGTTTGGATGTTTGGATGTTTGGATGTCTGGATGTCTGGATGTTTGTTACTCAATCACGCTTAAACGCCTGAACCGATTTGGATGAAGTTTTGCACGAAGATAGTTTATAGCCTGGATTGAAATATAGGATAGTTTTTATCTCGGGTCCCGAAGTCGCAGGTGGAAACTACTAGTAGTACTATATAAACGATATATACCAAGAATATAAAATATCGACAATTATGGTCTTAGACTCACCTCTATTTTGTATTCTAAATTTCCAAATAGGTGTATCACCATAGAGTGTCATAGTAACATAAGACCAAGGCACTCACTAACTTTTTAGACGAGCTGGGGTGGTTAGAGTAGCGCCACACCGCCGTTTCACGCAAAATAGGCACAATGGATGTCGACTTGCGGAAAACGCGCAGTATAACTAACTAACATAAGACCTTTGGTTTTGAACATAATCAAACGTCAACGTTATTTGAACAGGGCCTCAATTTTGCAAGCAAAAAGTAAATGTCAATTTCCGTCAAAAGTACGCCACGCTCACACACGTTTAGTTATGCTCTAATGCAAGAAGGAGAGCAGGTATCAATACTATTATCATATCATTTCCATATTTGAAAACCCTTTTCGAAATTGGCTCCTATATTGATAAAGAATAAACTTACGTGACTTTTTGTTGGCATTGTAAATTAGACCGCAAGTAATGCAGTTTTGAATTACTTTTCGTCCTAAAAATTACAACTGTTGAAATCGTAATGGAATTAAAAGTTTTTACCAATTAGAAGCGTTTTGCAGTAGTGTTTACATGTACAAATTCAGTTTTGATTGTGTTGGGCTGGCTACCTACGCAGGATTCCGATGTAACTAGCTAACACGCCGCTTCCATCTTATTTAAGCATTCCGTGTGTAATACCGAGGGTGTGAAAGTTATCTTTTAATTACATATACCTTAATTAGTCGATGTTCCGGCACTATTGATTGTATTCTTTGTTTAGTAAATATTGGCATAGATAAAAATATATCATTCATCGCATTTTATTTTAGTATGAGATGAGGGTCAATACCAAATGAAAACATGATTTAAAAGAAGATTTAATTGTAGATGATGTATTGTTTACAGTCAATCATCACCGGCAAGTGATATATTAATGTACTTAAATAACAAAGAGCCCGTAAGGTCGAGGCGAGTGAGGCGACGTAAGAAATTTACGACTATTGATAAAATGATTGCATCGTCAAGTTTCTATTGATTCAAATATAGTGATAAATGATGCTTTCAATGCAAATTTAATTGCACGTAAGGTACTTTCAGCGATAGACCTTCATCCAATAAGCTTTCAAGGTCGTCTCAAGTCAATTCAAGACTTTATTCAAATTCTAGTCACTTCTCAATTACTTCAAACTAAACGTAGCATAATATTTGTAAGTACGCGCGGAACCAATTTCTCCAGACGAAACTGTTAACCGCAACATCTCACTTAAAGTGTCGGGTTCAACGAACTTCAATATGCCCATTCCTTCCTTACACCTATAATTACGGAGCCAACTCGTTAGAATCACCCTAGAGCAAAATTCGCGGAACGAAACAGATTCGTCAATCATTTACAGACAAATAGCTAACAACTTATCCATGAATCTCCATGGGTCCATAATGTTAACAGTAACGGGAGAAAGTTTAACTTACGAGGGCAGGGCGAAATTTACAACAAGTCCGAAGCGGAAAAGGATAGTGGGTCTTAAGACACGGATTGGTCATTCTGGTAAACGGGGAGCAATATCTCTCGAAGACAACGAAATAAATCGGTAGCCACAACAAAGAAAATCATTAAGTTGTTACAGTTATTTGCACGAGCCTGCATTCTTCTAACTTACGAGTAACTGCCAGTCTTATCCATATTCCTCGGATAACAACAACTATTAAACAGGAGTAATTATCTTTTTTAGAGATTACTACAAATTTACCTACTGATATTTGTGCGAGACGCACCTATGACTGGCTCTGGGCTGAGTAGAATTTGAAGGGAAATCCTGCACCTTCGGCGTTGGTCGTTACGGCTTAGCAGGAACTTGGTCGGGTCGGGGTTCTGAATTGAAAGGCTTGTTTACTTTTTCAAGTAATGTCACTTCGCTGCTACTGTAGGTACTGAATTTCATGGGGTCTGGCCGCCCAATTTATACTATTAAGTTACCTCGGCCGGACGCCCCTTCGCCCCGTATATTTGGCGGGAAAGCGATTTGCGCGGGAAATTTTGGCGCGAAATGACATGTTCATTTATTACAGTTCAATCTTACTCTAATACATTATTTACAGTGCTTATACCTATTTCTATGCTATTTATAATACATTATTACACGAGATCCCGCTCGTTCGGCGTCAAAATGCATCTGAAACGCGGGGATTCCGTGTCCGCCCGTATATACGTACCTCGTTCCCCACCTGAGGTATAAATACCGGGTTTCCCCCCTCGCTCGCCCATCAGTCGTTGCCTGACTGGCGCGCGAGTAGGATCTCTAGGTTTCCTTTAGTCTGTCTATATTTCTTAGTGGAAACTTAGTGTTATCCACTCGTTATTTAGGAAACCAGCGGTATATTACCCTTTTTTACTATGTAGGAATGAAATGTGAGGCCTATTATTCTTTATTTCAGGTGCCGATGACATAAGGCAATAGTAGCGCAATGCCTATGTTATAAGAAGGTTTATAAGCTATATTATTACAAGTTAGGTCGCGACTGACAATTTTATGTTTATAGCGGGTTTATTCTATGCCGTCCTGCACATCTCTCCCGCCGACCATCGTTCGGGTGAACGTTGGATCTTCTTTTGCGTGCAGGATCTCAGGCTCCGTCGGCAGGATCACCAGCTTCTTGGTCGGTCTTCTGAAGACTCCGCCCTTGGTGGTCACGTCCACTGCTCGCGTCACGCCGTCGGGGCCCGGGTATATAGCTGTAACCCGGCCTCGTGGCCATGTGTTGCGAGGCAGATTCCCGTCGGCCACTAGCACGATGTCGCCGACGTTGATAGGCCGCCCATGACCGTAGGGCTCCCGCCGGTACTGGAGTGAGGGCAGGTACTCCCGGAGCCAGCGGGCCCAGAAGTGCTCGGCCAGGCGTTGGCTCGTCCGCCAAGTCGCGCGGCCGATGAGTGCGGTGTCGTCGAATGTCCCGGGGTTGGGGGCCCGGGTTGAGCCACCGAGGAGGAAGTGGTTCGGCGTGATGGCTTCTGGCTCGTCAGGATCAACCGCCACGTGAGTGAGGGGGCGGCTGTTCACTGTATATTCGGCCTCGGCGAGCAGAGTAGTCAGGGTCTCCTCGCTGGGGCGGCGCTCGTTGAGCACGGCGTGTAGGGCTCTCTTGACGGCTCGTACCATCCTCTCCCATGCCCCGCCCATAAATGGGGCTCCCGCCGGTATGAAGCGCCAGCTGATACCGCGTTGCGCGGCGTCGGTTTCGAGGGCGTCGCCGTAGTAGGGGTAGGCGCGCGGAATCGCGAGGTCTCGCAATGCCCTTAGGTGCAGCGTCCACTCCGTCCATTGGCGCGCTAAATCTGCATCCAGCTTGTCATCCCAGCCAGTTCCGCGCCGCCACACCTCTTGTAAGATTTTCTTTGCTATGATGGTTACCGGCGCCGCTAGCCCGAGAGGGTCGAAGATCGACATTGTTATTTTCAATATTTGCCTTTTGGTAGGCTCGATGTCGTCCAGGGCTCCGGGAGGTAGGCGGCTGAGGTCCAAGTTGAAGGCGAGTTCGTCGCTCGCGGGTTTCCATATTTGTCCCAGGATTCGTTCGTTTTTCATTTCGCTCTTATTCAGTTCGACGGGCGCGGACGTGGCGTCCTCCGAAGTGAGGGCTCGGAGGACCCGCGTGGAGTTAGAGGTCCATTGGCGTAGTTCGTAATGGGCCTCTCTATGTATATCGCGTACATCACTTGACACTCGAATCGCGTCTTCTTCTGTTTTGAAGCTGTGTAGGTAGTCATCGACATAGTGATGTCTTATTATTGCTTTGACGGCCTCTGGATGCGTTTCTTCGTGTTTCTGGGCGTTGACGTTCTTCACATATATTGCTATTGACGGTGAACAAGTAGCGCCAAAAATGAGTGAAGTCATGCGATATTCTTGCGGCGCGTCGTCGCCCCGCCGGTCGCCCCGCCATAGATAGCGCAGGGCGTCTCTGTCTTCAGATTTGACTTTCACTTGCATGAACATTTCTTTAATATCCGCCCCCACGGCGACTGGGTGTTGCCGGAAGCGCATAAGGACGCCTGGCAGCGACTGTAGGAGGGCCGGGCCTGTCAGTAGGCGGTCATTGAGCGACACGCCCCTTGTAGGCGCGGCGGCGTCGTGGACGATTCGGACTTTCCCGGGCTTGCTAGGATTCAGCACCGGGAAATGGGGGAGGTACCACACTCTCGATGACTTGGTGGGCGGCGCAGGCTCGGCGTAGCCCTTCGAGACAAGGGCGTCCATTTCTTTACTATATTTGCTTTTAAGCTCTTTATTTTTGTCGAGTTTCTTTTCTATGTTATGAAGTCTTCTCAGTGTATTTTCGTAGTTGTCAGGCAAGCGGCTGTCGGGTTGTTTCCATAATAGCGGTGCTTCATAATGGCCGTCGGCTGTAGTCGTTATTGACTGGGCTAGCATGATACGCGCCCGCTCTTCCGGGCTTGACTGGGGTAACTTCGGCTCGATAAGTAGGTTTTCGAGCGCGAAATATTCACTGAGTTGTAAATTCAAATCTTCATTTTTCTCGGCTTCTTCAATAGTGGTCAAGCGATGCGTCGCATGTACTTGTTTGCCTGTGATGCGTGTGTGTGCACCGTGTAGCACCCAGCCTAGCGGCGTTAGGGATGCCGCTGGCTGATGCCGCTGGCCGCGGCGTGTTTCATTACTGACGAGTAAATGCCAGTTATCTTGTCCGATTAACACTCTAGGTCTCGCTGACTCGTACCGCAGGCTATCTTCTATGTCGCATAAGTGTGCGCACTCGCGGAGATCCTCCTTCTTAACGGACTGTGGTGATAGGCTCAGATCGTCTATGGTATGCGCACCGACCCTATAAGGTTGGTCGGTGCCGCGGATGCTGAGCGTAACACGGCGTGATCTCGATGCGTCGATTTTTTCTTTCGTTATAGCTTCTATTTGTAGCGGCACTGTCGGGCCGTCCAGGCCTAAGTCGTTCGCGAGCTCTTCTTGTACAAGTGTTATCGTGGAGCCGTCGTCGAGGAGGGCGTAGGTCTCGACGGCTCCCGCCGGTCCAGAGACTGTGACCGGGATAATTTTTAGATAAGCTCTCGCTTCTCGGGAGGCGCGTGTCGATGTGACGGCCTCGTTTCTTTCTTCGATTCGTTGATAATGTAGCAAGTTGTGGTGGAAGTATTCGCAGCCGTCTCGCTCGCACTTCGTGCGCTTGCATGAGTGCATCCTGTTCTTGTAGCGCAGGCATCGGAAACATAGCCGTTGATCTTTGGCTAGTTTCCACCGGTCTTCAACGGCTTTTTCGATAAACTTAGTGCATTTATCTATTGGGTGACCGGTGTTGTTGCAGGCGGCGCACTTAGGTGAAGGCTTGTCTGTGGTCGCGAAGGCTCGGTGTGTCCTCTTTGCAGGATGAGGATTTGCACCGTCGACGTTCTCGGGCTGCGCGTAGAGTGCGCAGTAGTCCGCCTCGCGTTGCAGGAAGGCTGATATCTTTATTAGCTCAGGCTCGTCGTTTTTCTGCGTATTCGCGTAGTCGAACCATCTGTAGCGTAGGGCGGGCGTAAATTTCTCCATCATTGCCCGTGTCGTCTCCTGGCTGTGTAGATAGTGAGCGCGGTCAAGAGCCTTGAGTGTGGCTATGACGTTGGCTACACGGCTGGCGAAGACACAGATGTCGAGCGGCCCGTCGTTAAGGCGCGGTAGGGCGCGTAAACGCTCGAGCTCGGCGAGGGCAATGGCGTCTGGGCGGCCGAAGCGGGCTTCTAGGCTTCTCATTACTTCGTCTGCGCGAGCGTTGTAAATGAGGAGGCTCTCGACGGCTTCTTTGGCCCTCCCTTTGAGGCATCTTCTTAATCTTGCTATATTATCCACTTCACTATAATTTGCGGTGGTTCCGTTGTAGGCGGCTTTAAATGATAGCCATTCTTGATGCGAGCCGCTGAATGGCGGCAACTCGGCGTGATAGCGTGATGACTCTCTCGGGCCGGCACGCGCGGCGATGGCGATGGCAGAGGCGAGCTCACTCAGGTTCACACTTTGTTGATTCTTCATTACTATGGCGCTATCTTCTTGCGCATTCGCTTGTGAATACATTAACGGCGGCGGATATGCGTCTGTTTCGCGTGGGCGCGGCGGCGTTGGCGCGAAAACGGGAGCGTGGGTTCCCCCGGCGGGGGGAGGGGCGGGGACGGCGGGGCGCACGGCAGCGGCGCCCTGTCCCGCGCCCTCGGCGGGGCTCCTCTCCCGAGCCTGCTCGGCGTACTGTGGGGTTGCAGGCTCGGGTTCTTCGATGTAAGGTGCATTGGAGATGGCGAGGACATGTCTCTGGCTGGTCTCGAGCCATTCATCTATGCGGCGTTCTTGTTGGACTGTAGATATTGTGCCGGTGTCATCGTCGCTGTCTTCGGCTTCTATGGCGGCTATGCGCGCTTGCGCGAGCTCCAATTTGATTCGGAGGGCTTCTTCTCGCGCTTGTGCGAGACGGCGGACGCGATGACTCGACGTTGTTTTCACCGATTTTGACGGCGGCCGTGCGGCAGGATGCTGGCTTGACTGTGGGGTTTCCTGCCGCAGTGTTGCTGCAGGGTGTAGGCTCTCCTGCAGCAGCGGGACTATGGGTGGCAGCGTTGACTGTGGGGTTTCATGAGGCAGTGTTTGTGACTGCGCGGCATCATGATGCTGCCCTATGGGTGACCTCGGCTGTGGGTCTGGACGAGGCGCCGGCGTCGCAGGAGTGCTTGTCTGTGGGGTTTCCTGCGAGGGCCTCGAGCCGTCTTGACACGTAGTTCTTGACGGCACTATGGGTGGCAGCGTTGACTGTGGGGTTTCATGAGGCAGTGTTCTCCACTGCGCGGCATCATGAGGTTGCTGCCCTATGGGTGACCTTGGCTGCAGGTCTGGCCGAGGCGCCGGCGTCGCAGGAGTGCTTGTTCGCGAAGTCTCCTGCGAGGGCCTCGAACCTTCTTGAGTAGTAGCAGTTCCCGACGTGGATGTGGTTGCTTGTTCCAGCATGGCTTCTCTTATGTTCGCTGCGATAAGTTGACCGAGTGTGCGATTTCCTGCTTTCGATCTTGTAAGGGGCATCCTCTATGTAGAATCCGGTTTTCGATGGACCAGCATGTGCGAGACGCACCTATGACTGGCTCTGGGCTGAGTAGAATTTGAAGGGAAATCCTGCACCTTCGGCGTTGGTCGTTACGGCTTAGCAGGAACTTGGTCGGGTCGGGGTTCTGAATTGAAAGGCTTGTTTACTTTTTCAAGTAATGTCACTTCGCTGCTACTGTAGGTACTGAATTTCATGGGGTCTGGCCGCCCAATTTATACTATTAAGTTACCTCGGCCGGACGCCCCTTCGCCCCGTATATTTGGCGGGAAAGCGATTTGCGCGGGAAATTTTGGCGCGAAATGACATGTTCATTTATTACAGTTCAATCTTACTCTAATACATTATTTACAGTGCTTATACCTATTTCTATGCTATTTATAATACATTATTACACGAGATCCCGCTCGTTCGGCGTCAAAATGCATCTGAAACGCGGGGATTCCGTGTCCGCCCGTATATACGTACCTCGTTCCCCACCTGAGGTATAAATACCGGGTTTCCCCCCTCGCTCGCCCATCAGTCGTTGCCTGACTGGCGCGCGAGTAGGATCTCTAGGTTTCCTTTAGTCTGTCTATATTTCTTAGTGGAAACTTAGTGTTATCCACTCGTTATTTAGGAAACCAGCGGTATATTACCCTTTTTTACTATGTAGGAATGAAATGTGAGGCCTATTATTCTTTATTTCAGGTGCCGATGACATAAGGCAATAGTAGCGCAATGCCTATGTTATAAGAAGGTTTATAAGCTATATTATTACAAGTTAGGTCGCGACTGACAATTTTATGTTTATAGCGGGTTTATTCTATGCCGTCCTGCACAATATTATTCTAGCAGAGAAAAGATCTGGTAATAAACATTTAAAGGCTCGCTTGCTCCGTCAATTTACAGCTCTAAGCGACAATATAACAATCGATTACTATTGCCCAGTCGATAAATTCTCACCGGTGATATTAGAAGTTTCGAATTCACGCTCGATTCGATTTATGTATCACGTTTCCGGAAACTATTACCCACGGTGGTCTTCAGCTGTGACAGAGAAATTATCGAGACTGTTTCTAAACTGCAGTGCGTCGCCTAATGGGTCCGTGACCGGTTCCCTTCCGCGAAGAATGGGAAGCCAAAGGTTCCGATGCGTCTCGCTAAATCACCGATGGGAAGTCAATTAACCATTTGCATAACGGCAGGAAATTCTTCAGTTAGCTTCTCTTTCATTTTGAAATCGCCGTGTTACTGTAATTTAATGTAATTTAATCTTAATTAATCAATGAACATCTTAATTACTTCAAAAACAAGTAATTTAGAAGTTTACCGTTCCATGATCCAATTTCCATTGCAACATGTGATAATATGCCGTAAGAATTATCGCTCTGAAGTGTGAACCTTGAATTACATGAAATTAGCATCAATCGAACCTGCAAAGGCAACGGTACAAATGGAGGTTGCACGCCTCAGCAGTACCTAGATACACATTTGTTTTGAGATGGTTGCAATGTACCGTGCTTATTGAATGGCACATACAGAGCGACAAAAATTTGTAACCAAAGGCTGCGAAATTCGCATAAGTCGACTTCTTTTAATGACCAGGCACGCTTTGTAAATTTACAGGTCTTCAGAATAAATCATACTTAATTCATCAATTCTAAGAAGATGTTCCTCGTTTTTAGCTAGACATGAAGATATTGCATAAATCATAATAATTGTACCTACTCCCAAAAGGCCGTCTAAACTTGTCTACACAGTCGTGTCGTCAACGTAAAGGAAATGATTTATCTGCATCTGTCATTACAATCGGCCCAGCATACAAATTAAATTGTGATTCTATCTCTGTCATGTTACAAGATTGTGTGAATAAGTTATCTAAACTCAATTTCAGAAAGGCTGGAAGGATCGTTGCGTTCTATTACTTCATCTGTCATTTAACTTGTAGGCAGTTACCGGCAGTCGTGTAGTGAGATTATCTAATCTAAACGACGAAATAACACTTATAACAAGACTTCCGAGTAGTCACATTTTGGTTATTGCGATGAGTTAAAGTTCAAACATATATAAAATTATCGTAAAAGTATAACTGCCGTACCAAAGCAAGAAATATGCCTACTCCACTTTTCCTGTAGTTTGGCCGCATATATCAATGGAATTACTTAATTACAAGTTCTTTTATGTTTTCAAGTTCAGTTCTGTTACAATTTATTTATTTATATTTTTGTAAACCAAGATGTTGTTGTTACATCTGCACTAAGCCCGCATTTGACAATCGTTCGCAATCGTGACAACAAATCGGCCAGCTTGTTATTCTGGATGTTTTTCCACACATAATTTACATCCACTCTGGGGAGCGGCATATTTCCCGGCACGACGCTGCGCGTGCGCGCGGGGGCCTCGTAATAAGCGCCGCGCCGTCTGCAGTCACGGAGCCTTCGTTACACTAACCACCGGAACTCCGGGCTCTTGTTTATACTAAATCAAGTACGATATATTGAAAGAAAAATGTATAAACTACACACATTTTCAACCGATTTAGGACCATGCCGAGCTATCAGTTCAGTAGATTAGTTAACTGTCAGAAAGTTGAAAAATTGAACGTAATGGGGAACATTACGCAAAACTCTTCGTAGGTGGCGACACTAGCAGCGTTGACATTGTATCTCGTTCGCACTTACGGTATTGTCTATGCAAGCATCCTTGTCACTCATTTAACAATCAATTGTGCATGTGTGTGTGAATCCCTATATTTCTATACTGGTATACTATTAGTAGTAGTGCTGCCTCTGGCGGCAGAACATTGCAGTAATGTTCCCTATTCAATCCGGTTTTTAACGCGTTCCATGATATTTTTCTAAATTACCTTAGATGCATTGTCAATAACATACAGTATCTTAGATAATTTACTTTAAAAACAAAGTTTTAACCGACTTCAATTCAGTACTTCGCCAAACCACATGAACATATCCACAGTTCATTTCTAATTTACCACATCAACTGATTTCCAAGAACAAATACGTTGATAATTAGAGAAATAAACCAAATCGCTGTATGTGGGCCGATAATATTTGAGGACTTCCGTCGATTCCTTAAGCATCTCAGAATCACCTTTGGCATTTTATTGTTTGCTATTTTAACGGAATGATATCAGAATCTGTGACGTACTTTTATAGTTTGAAGTACATCATTGAGAAGTTCCACAAGCCATCACTTAAGTCTTCATCATCACTTCCACTTCACCAAATTTATGATTTCCGGATGTAAATACACGAGTTATAAAAGAAAATACCGAAATGACTACACGCTTGCCTAATATATATGAGGAGTTCCCTCAATTCCTCATGGTTCCCATCATGCAACTGGAGTTTTGAAAACAATAGGACCAACCTGGAAGCATATACTTCCCATTAAAAAAAGAATGGTACGAATTGGTTCATAATGACGGAGTTCTGAGGTAACTCACATACAAAAACTAAAAAAAAAACAACAAAATTGAGAACCTCCTCCTTTTTTGAAGTCGGTTAAAAGGGACATTTATATTGTCAGATTGTAAGCGGTTTTAATGTCACTGATGTGATAAAAGACGGATTTGGGGTTCTTTATAGTAAACAAAAGGTCATGACTGTTGCAAAATCTATTCAAATGGCAACATTTTCCCAATGGTCACTAATCAATCCAAGGTCCTTAGTTTATGGTTATATCTATGACACTTTAATAGGTTTATTAGCGAATGTCACAACAAGCTGTCAATTAGTGTGAGTCGAGACATGCGGTTACATACATATATTATTATACATATTTATTATGCATTGGAGTCATACACCTGGCTGCATCGACCTTGCTTGCTTAGGGGCTCATTAAAGTTAAACATCCGTTTTGGCTTATGATCTCCGCTTGATTAAAATTCAAATTAGTTTCTAAGCGCAGTTAATGAGCTGTAAAATGTTTGGAATCGCGTTTCTAATTAGAAATGGTTGTCCACGAAAAATTTTTTTTGTTTTGAAACTAATTGAGTTTTAAGTATTTCTCCTAATTAGACAGTAGTATTGCTTTTTTAGGGTTCCGTACTCAAAGAGTAAAACGTGACCCTATATTACTAAGACTTCGCTGTCCGTCCGTCCGTCCGTCCGTCTGTCTGTCACCAGGCTGTATCTCAAGAACCGTGATAGCTAGAGAGTTGAAATGTTCACAGATTATGGATTTCTGTTGCCGCTATAACAACAAATACTTACTAAAAAGAAAATAAAATAAACATTTTTACTGATAATGGTACGGAACCCTTCGTGCGCGAGTCCGACTCGCACTTGGCCGGTTTTTTTTAATTCGTGGAATTATTTACAGTAACATTAGAGACTAACACCTCTACATATTCATAGAAAAAATATTCACAAAGTAAGTCCAATATAAGTATTACCTACATCGGGTAATTTAGGTTAGGGGGTTTTTAGGGTTCCGTAGCCAATTGGCAAAAAACGGAACCCTTATAGATTCGTCATGTCCGTCCGTCTGTCTCTCTGTCTGTCTGTCTGTCTGTCCGTCCGTATGTCACAGCCACTTTTTTCCGAAACTATAAAAGCTATACAGTTGAAACTTGGTAAGTAGATGTATTCTGTGAACCGCATTAAGATTTTCACACAAAAATCGAAAAAAAAACATTAAGTTTTAGGGGTCCCCATACTCAGAACTGAAGCTCAAAAATTTTTTTTTCATCAAACCCATACGTGTATCTCCATACGTGTATATCTATGGATAGGTCTTCAAAAATGATATTGAGGTTTCTAACATCATTGTTTTTAAACTGAATAGATTGCGCGAGAGACACTTCCAAAGTGGTAAAATGTGTGTGTAACACCCTGTAACATCTAAAATAAGAGAATGATAAATTAAAAAAAAATATATGATGTACCATGTAAACTTCCACCGAAAATTGGTTTGAACGAGATCTAATAAGTAGTTTTTTTTAATACGTCATAAATCGTAAACCGCAATTTATTTCACGGAACCCTTCATGTGCGAGTCCGACTCGCACTTGGCCGCTTTTTTTAGCTACTAAAGTAACATAGAATTGAATAGCAATTGAATCTGTGTAAATTCTATTAAAATCCGTGCACTAAGGTATTTTACGGGTTTTAAAGGAATCGCTTTCCGTCACAATAACGGTTTCTAGCAAGTGGACCCATTCCGAGTAAGTTCCGTGTGTAGATTATTTTAACTAAGCTGCAAATGAAAATATTCTCGCTAGTTATCTTTATTACAATGGAAACATTGTTTTTGTAAAATACTAATTCTGTACTCAATATAGGTACTACTACGAAACTATCATACAGACGATTTTTCTGAATTACCTACTAATCTGAAAGACATAAATTAGATAGCTAATATACCTACGTCAAGTGTAAAAATATGGGTGCATACAACTTACTCATAAATATGTCCGATGGCTCTTATGTCGGCGGATTAAGGTTTCGGTACGTATTTATGAGCGGATTAAATCGATACATATTTTTGCACTTGACTGTACATTGAATAGCATAAACTTTGATATGAGCCATTATTGCTTTTGTGAATACTTATTTATCCTACGATTGTATTTGCTTTATAAAGGAAACAAAATAAGTTAATAAAATAGGTAAACTGAAACCCACAGAATCACTCAAACAATCTCCGTCCATATGGACCGTAACCACCGAGTCGGATTCATTACTTGTTTTTTTATAGCGCAGGCGCAGACGATCTCGCGGGTGCGACCACCCTCGGCCGAGTGTATGAGCACCCAGACGACGGACACATTATACCGTGACGTCCGTGATAGAGTACGTGGTCACAGGGAATACACGGAATACAAATAATAACGGGGAATTAGACGTAAAAATACTGAAGAAAATGATCCGTTTCAATAATTTCCATCACTCTTAACTTAAATTGTAGGTACCAAATAATGACCTAAAGGAAAACGCATTGATTGGATGGTTGCCATATGCGTCTATTTATTTAGAAACGTTATTACTACATCTCGTCATCTACAAAAAACGATTTAAAAAGATATTATTATGTACAAAATTTATATAAGTCCTCATTTACAAACAAAAACCGTATATAATATTGTAGCTTTGGGTAAAAAACTTAAATGAACTTATTGATAAGCACGAAAAAGATTCACCGTTGTTTGTAAACAGTAATCTAATCAGTATCCGTTAGTAAAATGTTTATATACCACGGAGTTCATTATCTCCGACGACTACTCTGTATATATTCAATCATCACGAGACAATCCCCGTCGAAACATCCGCCCTGCTAGCGTGGCTAATGAAGATAAAACCTGCACAACTAATTCTGTTTCTATTTCAGGGTTCCGTGTCAAGTACCCTTGTAATATAATCTGTAGTATATTTAAATTGGTATGACGTAGTGTTTTAAATTAATAATAATTATGTATATGGTAACGAAAGATTAAAGTAACGGGCTGGGTCTTATGAATTGAAGCGAGACTCGTTTTTAAGTAGTTTACAGTAACGCTATTACCATTAAAGTATAGTTTACATGTAACTCGCGCTAAGAGCAATCTGTTATAGATCGGGGTATTCAATTGTTTAAAATGAATATCGAAAATCTTCCCATGAAGATAGCAGGCTATCTTAAAAGGATCGACTCAAAATACTAACCGGTGACATAACATCGGATCAGAAAGTTTAATAGCATCATAATAAAAAGCCATTAAGATTGAGTAATTAAATACGTAAACAAATAATTTTAGGTTATGAAATGATGGAACCGGTTGCATTACGGTCGAATTTGATCCACACTGAGTGAGTTAAGAATTACGGAAATAAAGTAAAGTGTGATGGCTCGGTGATGTAATAAGTTTCAAACGATAAATCTGCAGCCATAATTGTTACAAACTCAGCCGTACAGAAACAGAAATCTAGCAGTAAATGTAATTGAAGGCAATATTTACTGTAGCAGAGATAAATATGATGAAGGTGATAAAGCGAGCATTGATGTGGAAAGACACTAAAATAAAAAAGTTTAATAGAGATATCAGACGCAACGTACCTAAATGGAGTAATTTCTCTAAAAGCGCATTAGCAACATGCAATTTCATCAAATGATACTGAAGTTGGCCTTGTAATCGAGACGTCAAATGAATAGCCAAATGGCATGTAATCCGATGGAGCTTGTGCCTACAAATTACTGGTAGCTTTATTATAGGTTGGGAAAAGGGGCATCGAAGGGCCATCTGCGGAACGACAGGATCCCAGTAATGGCCGTGAACAGATGTACAAACGCTTTATTGTTCAAGCTGTTCCGATCAGAGTAAACATTGATGATCTCCCACGTAAAGGGAAAGTGAAATTTAAAATCAATTAAGTATTCGATTATTTTTGAGTCGAGATGACTCATAATTGTAAACCGACATGTTTTTAAACCAGTTCTAAAATTGACTTGTAAATCAGAGGCAGTTAAGAAAATTATCCACTGACAGTGAAAGTAGGGACGATGAATCGATTGTCTCGATTAATGAGCTAAGAGTTAATCGATCAGGAGCAATCGAGAAAGACTAGGTAATCTAGCGCAGCTCGGTGAAACGTAGCGCACCGGCTTCAAGTTTATAGACAGCTTCCATTTTTTTGCTTTTGATACGGCTTTGCATTCCATTTTACAGATACCAACAAGTTTTTTATAAATACTTCCTCTCTCAGATTGCCTGCATAACAGCTGAAAATACACTCATAGCACTGGAAACGTTGGCAATGAAAAGTGACCTCTTACACTAAGGCCGAAATACGATTCTTTCATAAAGTAAATTTAAACAAAGCGTTATCGCGTAACCAGGGTTAGTCTGTATGCAGTCAGTGGCATTAGTGGCAGCTGTGTAAATGCACACCAAGGTAAACTGTCGGTGCAAGAACGTTCCCAGTATCTGTTATTGATCGCAATTCAGTGTTTCAAGTATTATTTCATTGACTACCATTTACACCAAGCCCTGCATTAACGGCTGAGTTTCATTCAATGGTGTTTCTAAGACATAGGTGTGGAAGTCTTAATTGATCTATCGTTGTGCTTGAATTTCTAATACTTATAAACTCGGTCATAAACTACTAAAGCTTTGGAAACTAAGTACATTTTAAAATCCCTAAGCAACACATTAAATTAAATAAGTATAAGATCTCTTATTTCAATCGTGCGTATACGCAAGAGAAACCATTGCGAGAACCTTACATCATCAAAATGCATCTAACGATTATCCCAATGAGTCAGCGATCTTTTATCGATAATATATTACATCGCCCACATCACATATGCTTAACAGATATGAAGCCAGTACCGGCCGACATTCAATTTCGATATCTTTATTGTAGCGGCTATCTTTGTTTACAACGGTTTCCGAATGCTATGGACTACTGCTTATTTGAATATGACATCAGCAGCTGCGCCTGCTGCTGTCGGGACAGGTTAACTCGAACTTCAGTTTACAACATTGTAACCTTTATTGATATTGGATAGTTAAGCGAAATTACCTTCCTGCCTACTTTACGATTTCGTTTTCACGTCGACGACTCAATCAATGACATCATACAGAAACACTTATACAGCATGTATATTTAATATATAACCGCATATTGTAGCCAGATGTAGATGTGTTATAATCTGATATTTATAACAATTATTAATTTAGCGTTAACTGCCATGGCGTAATTAATTTTAGAAAAATTTTTGAGCAGCAATGTACGGTGTACACTCATTTGACACATGGAAGGAGCTGGTCAAATTAGTGATCCATTGCGTGCGTGCTTAGTTCGCTTTTTTAAATAATTTATCGATAAATATATTAATTAATGCCTATTCTATAACCCCCTAAAGTTTGCGGTTATATCAAATATACACGCTGTATTGTAAAATATATGTTTAAAATAGTTATATTTGAACAATAAATAAAATAAATAAATAATAAATAAAATATTACGGGACAATCTTACATAAACCAACCTAGGCCCACGGCAGTGCTACCTAACTGCGCCGTGGCAACTCAGAATTATACCTAAACTTTGCGCACCATCAAGGGTACATCCGCCAGTGGGCTGGGCGGCTGGCGCACGCGCTCACGGCCGGACGCTGCTTACGCGCACATATAAGTTATTACCAATTCCTTAAAAATGAGTTCGTTGCGAATAAATTCAGCGCACTGCAGTGTTGTGGGGTGTATGAACAATAAAAAATAGACATTTATCATTTTCACAGACGATGAAACGGATGAAAAGTTAGTAACTTACCTACTTTATACTAAGTACCTACTAATTATTTCCATGGCAGGTACAAACTAGTGAGTTTGAACAAAGGCGTAAATGTTTTTTTTACGGAACACCTAATACCTATTTCAAATAGTTACGTAATACATTTTTAAGGCCTGCTTGAGTTTTGGTAATTTGGTATACCTACCTACCCCGAGCCGTAGCCGTAAGTTTAGGTACTCCGCCACTGCCATTATGTCCAAATTAATTATTTAGTTGTTTGTATTGATTTCATGTTTATATTTATCCCTGTCTAGCAGCAATTAGTATAATATTTTACTTAGTAAGATTTGCGGGGTGCATGCATTGCACGGCCTAAGAAAGGGCGTAAACATCGTCGTTGCTCTAGGGACTTATAACCTTTTGGATGGGCTTGGAATGCACTCGCGAGGATGAAACGTAGGTAATCAGAATATTTTAAAACAACTTATGCCTAGTGACTAA
Source organism: Epinotia brunnichana (assembly GCA_963854355.1). Lineage (NCBI taxonomy): Eukaryota > Metazoa > Arthropoda > Insecta > Lepidoptera > Tortricidae > Epinotia > Epinotia brunnichana. Next base: position 16,897,677 of record OY977936.1, on the reverse strand, counting down.
TTCCACGTTTGCAATGCTACTTTAAAGCCCCTGCTAGACGGTCGCCAACACGCCCCTCCGACCGGGCGACCTTGGTCCGCACCGACCGTGTAGACAGTTGTTTGGAGCAAAATTTCATACTACAGCGGTCGGTGCCGACCAAGGTCGCTCGGTCGGAGTGGCGTGTTGGCGACCGTCTAGCAGGGGCTTTAAACTTTTATACAATATGACGTTATTTATATACTTACGTTATAGATAACGAATATAGGTACTCGTAGGTACCTACCTACCAAACTTATTTCGTACTGTCGTCGGGATACACCTACTTTAATGAAGTTACCTACACAACAAGTTTCGTTTTGTTAAACGTGGTAGCTGGTAGATGAATAGGTAGGAGGTACCAACATTTTGACTGTCGTGAAGTATAGACAGGGTGAGAGATACTTGACATTAAAAATTATTTAACATGTTGCGTTGATATGCCTGTACACTCGGCTACAAAAGTCGCACCTTTTCTAAAATTCGTTTCAAGCGATTATTACTCGTAAGATACTTACTGTCGATATTAGTATCGTTTGAAAGGTAATAAAACCCCCTAGGCTTTAGCTTTCAAATGATATTAATATCGACAGGGTACAGTAAAGTATCTTAGGAGTAATAATTGCTTGAAACGAATTTTAGGAAAGGTGCGATACTTTTGACGCCGAGTGTATGTAGGTATGTATGTAAGTAACTATGCAGTTCAGATACTGGCAGACACTCTAGAAAAACTTACAAGTTTTTTGAAAAATTAAAATTGAAAAGCAATAACAATTAAATGAGGTAACCTAATTAGTGAAGTGCATGGAATGTGTGGGTGTTTTTATTTCACTCAACTATTAATAATAAAATCATTTCTAAGTGGTGTCAACCCTAGCGTCTATTGGCTGGCAAATGCTGGCAACGACCGGCGCGTTCAAGGTTGCTCCATTGTTAAATTTAGTAGGCATGGAAAGCGGTAGGTATGCGCATTTTTATTCAGAGTCGAGTATCTGTTCGTTAGAACTATTATATAATCTGTGCCCACGGTAAGCTCAGTAAAGGCTTGTGTTGTGGGTACTAGGCGATGATATATATAATATATACTTATATACATATACATAACATCCATAACTCAGGAACTTCGTGATAAATACACAAATAAATGCCCTGACCGGGATTCGAACCAGGGACCTCCAGCTTCGTAGGCAGAGTCACTACCCACTGGGCTACGGAGGCCGTTAATGTCTTCTGAGTTTAGTTGTAGTGGAAACAGAAGTTATTTTGTCAGAGTCGTATTGGGTGGAAACCCGAATATTAGGGGACATTATCGATTGGTTGAAACTGGCTTCGATAAAAAAAATTTTTTAACGTCTAGTTAGAATCGATACACGTTGAAAAGAACCCCTAGTGCAGATCACTGTCTCAAATCACATTAATCATTCGCACCCTCTACCCGATTCTATTATTAGAGACTAATGATTTGCAATAATTTAATAAATTGTTTACGCCATTTTGTAAATTGTGTTTTGAAATTCAACAATATGTAGGTACGGCAAAAAATATTATTTTTCAATTATACACACTTACTGCATCGCATCTCTCAAATAGTTGTTTGCGGCGCGTCTGTTCAATTTACCTGAAAACAAAACAGAATAAATATATTAACATATTTTTAGGAACTATTGAGACTATTTTGAGAACCATAAACAATTAAACATACAATGGTAGTGCACTACTAATTAACTTGTCATTTAATTTAACTCTGTACTACGAAAGCTGACCGAGTTCTTATACATAAAGTCACTCGGAAGTTACGAGTAAGTATACTCACAGAAAAAAGATGAAACTCGTTTTAAAGAGGACTTAAAAATCCGCACGCATGTTACAGAAGACGGGTGCACAGGTAAAATGTATCTGTTAGCCGTTTATGTAAACGAGTATGAGCACTATCGATTGAACACACCTAACAGTAACCAAAGGTATAACCTATAGATAAAAATATCAGGTTTCCATGTAGCAATAAAAAGCGAAACAAAAACGATTTAATCATACATTCGGAATCGAGATGGATCGAATCCGAGTTATCGTTACAAGATGCGCGGCGATTGTTCTGGGAATGAAAAAACTTTGGTTTTATAACGAGCGAGTGAAGACTGATATTAATAAATGTATTCTAAAGCGTAATTATGTCAGAATTTCCAGTCTTAACAAACTCTGGGACACATGTTGTCGTACTTTTTAGTTATCCCTTCTCGCCCAGTACGTCAGTGGAAGGAAGCAAAGTATAGGTATACACGCATGGAACTTCTTGTGGGTGCACGGCACGATGTGCCGCCCTAGGTAGGTACTTCTTTTATGCATGAGTAGTCCGCAGGAGCAGAGAATGTGCATAGCAGTCTCCTCTGTCACCTGGCAGAACCTGCGTCCTGCTTCATACCCATTTGAAACAGGTGTTTGTTCAATTTGCAATGTCCTGTCAGGATTCTTGTCACTGCGCAGGTTTTGTGCCTTTTGAATTGTAATAACTCCTTAGACAGCTTACTATTCAACCCTTCGATCAGGGCTTAAGCTTGTTTTTGTCCTTTGGTGAACTTCCACAGCTTGATTGCCTCTGATTTTCCCGCGTTGTTTAGCAGAGAATATGCTTTCCGTTGTGTGATGCCACAGAACGGTTCCGGGCCGACCACGGCCGTGTCTGCGTCCTGCCTTGCAAGTTCATCTGCTTTTTCGTTTCCTACAATGTCGGAATGGGGTGTCCCTTGTTTAGTCGACAAACTTTTCATCGAATTTCATTTCATCGAAAACGTTCAAAGTAACATTTAGTTCACGAATTATTGTTTGGTGTAATTTTATTTCATGACCAGATCATTCCAATTTTTATTATTTTATAGAATAACTGTTCAGGGAATACTATTTGGCATATGATTCATTTTGTATGAATTTTAAATGGCAGAATTACAAAACAACGAATTTCATTTGTTCGAAATTGAATTACAACATTACAAAACAATCAAATTAAACTGATTACCTACAGGTGTTTAACTAGATTAAGGCAGTCAGAAAAAGGGGGGATGGGGGTGGAGCACCCCACAAGGGGGGCTCAGGGGGCACAGCCCCCCGCAGTAAAAAAACAAACAACCGTAACAATTGCATTATAAGTAGGTTAGGTTAGGGTTCACTTGTGTTCCTTTAGAGCGGAAATAGGCACCCCGCGAAGCGGGGTGACGTCGACACGCTGGCGGTTAGGTTAGGTTTAGGTTAGGTAAAAAAAATTGCCGTGCGGTAAAAATTATGAGTTCAAACATGTTCTTAGTAATGACAGTATGAATAGTTATGTGCCAAGATAAACAACTTAAAATCTCAAGTACCCTCATTCAGCGCGTGGATCCCGATTGCATTGCGTTCCGTTCTCAACATAATGTCATAGATAACTGCCTACTATCTTAAATTTAAATAATAATCCTTGTAATGATTTGTATGTTAATTAAAAATATTTGAAACAATAAATCACAAAACGTTTTCCATGACATAATACAACTGTTGAATGAATCATCCGACAAGTAAAATTACAGGATGTAAAAACCCCAATATATGAAAAATGCATCACCTTTTTTGTTCGCTGATGACCCCAAATTTCTTAGTTATACATTCATTGAGAGACACTTGTTTGCTTCAGGGACATTGATAGCTTGGTTGGATGGTGCGAAGACAATGTCATGACCTTGAATTCCAATAATTGTTATCATGTAAAATTTACGCGTAACAAAAACGTGATACAGTCAAATTACCACATAAATGTAATTAGGGAGGTTGAGACTTCTTAGGTCTAATTTTCGACCAAAAACTTACATTTGTAACGATGCTATAATTAAGAAGGCGTCAAATGCTAGGCTTTGTGATTAGGCTTTTCGTAGGCTTAAAACAAAAAAGCTGCAATATTTTACATTAGTTCGAAATTTACTAGAGTATTGTAGTGACTACAGTACCCTTATCGTGAGATACAATCGTAACTTTACGTTACGTAACTACTTACGAGATCGAATTAACGCGCTTCGAATAGATTTCGATCTCGCTTCGGTATTCTTCGATTCGACCCGTCAAACTTGTAACTCACACTGCCGTTGGACTACGAAACCAACTGCAAAACGTTAGGCCCTTTGCGTTTAGTTTTCGATGCGTAATTTAACGTTCGATTCGTACTACCAATCGGCAGTGTGAGACATTTCGAATCGAAGAATACCGTCGCGACTGTAGTTTACTATTTCACTTGCAAAATGGCCCGTGATATCGTATTATTCCGTCAAGAGTTACCGTAGATCCGATCGAAATTTATCTCAAATTAAAGAACTTATAAAAATAAGGGTTTTGAATTGACAACATATATCCGCAAAATTCGGATTGTCGCGTATTTTGTATTTAAAAATGCAAATAAATGGCCCCCGCGCCGCCATATTTTGTATCGGCACTGTCGACGCCGAGCTGTGCAATAAGTTTAAGAAAACATAAATATTAAACCTGTACTAATTGTAAGATTGTAACTGCTGTTGGCAGACCTAATAAATAAATAAATAAAATATTTAATTTCAATAACTCAACATCTATACTAAAATGATGTATTTATGATCTTAAATCATTTACTTACCACAATTGGCCCGAAACCAGCAACTTCACTTTTAGCTTTATTGTAACGTTATTGACGTTAAAGTAACGTCCCATTATTGCTATTATGCCTCTAAAAGCCGCTGTATCGCTTTTTATAATATTATTGATGACACTACAATCTCCCGACTCCACGTCCATTTAATCCGGAAGCCCCATAATTTGCTTAACACAGTAAACTATAATAAATATTTCGTGAAAAGGGCATTGGTGAAAGCACGATGGGACCAGTTTACGCAAAAATCTTTTAGTTTATGTGTAATACGACGCGGAGGCAGCGAAGTGCTTTGGGGCGACGCTATATTCTGTAACATGATACGCCGTTTTGTCGTTCCCAAGTAGCCGGGTAAATGTATTACAGGGGCGAGCAATATAATCGAATCGAACTACATCTTTACTTCGTAAGAACACAATACTGTACAGAGTAAGTAATATTTGCAGATAAAGAACATGAGGTGGAAGTATGTGAATCCTCATCAAACATAAGAATGGCCTTCGTTGTGAATTTGTGAAACAGTAGGTAGGTACCTAATTCTCGGACTCAATGACGTATGCTGGAACTTAAAGTTTAAACACCCATTATGCTACGAAGTAGGTACTCAATATAGTTCTAGAACGATCAGAACTTAGTTCCTTTAAGACACCCAAAGAAACACAATATTATTTTAATTAAATCTCTAATATTGATAATATCGGTACTTTTTCTTTGTCCGTCATCAATTTGAATATTTTCTTTGTCCAGCGGAACACTTCAAACGCGCCGTGCCAACTACTCGCAATGCGTGAAGTTATTTTATGAAGCATTAAAAAAGCTCAAAGATTTAGCACGTACAAGGTCGGTCGATAGCAAGAACTCCGAATAGACAACAAAAACGTATCATTCTATCTCATCGAGCAAATGACCATAGCCCATGACGTAATCTATATTGCCAGTTTGGAGTTTTTTACTATGGCCAAGACAACGTCAACGACCTAGGTAGTCAGCAGCAAAAACTATTATTAATAGGGTATTTATTCGCAGGTGTGCTGCGGAATTGAATTGGTCAGTAATCGATCTAGTTTCAGTAATGAAGAGTTTTTGTTGTTTGACATTATTCATCATCAATCACATATTGACCTTGAACTAAGATTAACCGGTCATACATTGAGTGCTATACTGTAGGTATACTTATAAAAATATATTTGACCTTTAAACATTTATATTACTAATAGTTTCATGACCTGCAATGCAGGTAAGAATCTTGAAAGAAACCTAAGGAACCAACATATCTACATCAACTCGGACAGCCAAGCTGCTCTGCTGGCACTAGAATCACTAGAGTCTTATTCTAAACTAGTCCAGAATTGTAAAAATAATCTAAACACCCTGCGAACTCCAACAAAGTCATACTTAGATGGGTACCAGGGCATTCCGACGGTTTATCATCAAATTGTCGACACTCACTTCGTCGAATTTCACTTCAAAGTCAACGTTTCATGTATTTTCATTTCGTCGACAATTCAGTTCGTGGAATGGTCCTATTGACATATATGTTGAAAAGGAGAGGTGCTAAGTGAGAGCCTTGTGGGACACCTGATGTTAAAGTTTTCAAGTTAGATTTGAAACCATTGACCACCACATAGAAGCTCTATCAAGGAGGTATGAATGCAACCACTCAAGCAAGGCACCTGAGAAACCATAAGCCGATAATTTGAAATGAATGAAAAGTGATCTTTGAATCAAGGTGTTTGGTAAAAGAGACAATCATAGAAAATGGGTTCAAGTGATATTAAGTGTCCTCTTTGTTAATATTTATGATTATATTAAAGTTTCATGAATAATACGAAGGTACATTCGAGAATCTCATCCGTACCAATATCAATGCCAGTGTCACGCAGCTTCATTTTCATAAGCGAATCTCGCAAACTTGTTTATATCCTGTCCTCACATACAAAGCCTTCACACATGATTCCCTATAACTTTCACTGTAAACGCACTTCAAATCGATTCGACAGCCGATTATGAAAACTTGTATTGCGGCTTGCATATTTCAATTTGTTATTGGCAAGATTAATTGATGACTGCAAGCAATCATTCAGAATTAATAACAATATAAATATAATAAAATGTATGTTCCAGTTGTAAGGGTAGTACCGTCGTCGTGTTACGGAAATAATTTAAATGACGGTTTTTAAGATAAGCCTGGTAATAAACGACTTATTAATTTTTTTTGGAAAAAGGAAGTACGTAACTTACTGTTTAATTAATAATCTTCGCTCTAAAAATAGCGAAAAGTAGGTAATAAAAAAACCGAACAATTAATTACATACTCGTACACACCGCGAGGTGCTTATAAATATGAATGAGTATGTCTTACTACAACGAAAGTGCATTTACATTTTCGCAGGGTCGGATAGGTCAAAATGGTCATCGGAATTTTATAATACGACAGCTTATCTGTGATCAAGACGAAATGATGTTTGCCGTGAAGCGTCATCAATCATTTTAGTAGTTCTATATTTAAATACAAATTATATACTTTTAATAGAAGAGTAAATACTATTCGACTTCTTCCGGTTGATTCAGCATAGACTTCAAGCGAGTTGCTTTTCACGACAAATATTTTCACTTATGAAATTTGGGGACTTATTTATGCATCATAAGGTAACATGCGGGATGCCCTGTTTCAGGTGGATCAAACCAAAACCCGAAATAGAGGACTTCAAAAGTTACCAATTTGACTTTGACCTCTATGTATGTTACGCGAAGATTGAGTCTCAGAAATATCATGAATTCTGTGCCGTGTATATGTCGCAGGCAAATGGCCACATCTTTGATCACACATTTGATCACATCACCTATAGGTACCATGTTACAGTAGAGACTTTATCATATCACTAAACGTGTTTAGTGAAATGATAAAACGAGTTAACTTTGATCCAATGACAGATTTTTTCTAGGCGAATGATAAAATGGATTCGCTATTTTAACATCCTGCGTGATTTGGTCATATCCCATAGAGATTGGTTATCTCTGTTTTGGCCATTTCCCTGCGACATATTTATACTCAAGTGGCAGGTAACCTTAACGCACGAGCTAATCCTCGAAGATCCTACACCTGACAAAGGAGTGTCACATCATCAGCTCCGCTTCGTTGTGTTCATAGCAACAGTAGTCTATTTGTATCGTGAATTCCCAATACGCAGAAACGTACAGTTAATTTAGTATTACAGAAAAACTGTATTTCTCTTTAATAGAATAGCGCTTGATTTTCAGAAGTACTTACATACATAAGTAGTCATGGAGTAAAATGATATATTGGTCGGTGTACATTTTTGGCATACAATAAAGTAGTAACAGTGTGCCTTCTGCAAAAGAAAAGTTCAATACCTTTTGTAGTACCTATCCACGTAACAACTCAAACAACCAAACGTAGATAGTGCGGGTACGTACGGGTAGATAGGTGGCAGAAAATTGGCTTCTATTTTACGCAACGTGCCAAGCCAACAAAACCGTGCCTAAATCTTAGTTAATCTAATACGTTTAACGCTCATGAGCTCATGACATAAAGATTTCCATCACCAATTAAGATGATGGACACCCGTCAGGTCCGCCCACTCCGACTATTGTATGTACGCAACATATCGCCAAAATGTGGAAAGCGTTGCGCAACTACATAATTGGCTCATGTGTACCTAATGCTCGCTGTCTTTAAGTACATTTAGGGCGGATTACATGTTAGAAATCCGAGTGGTGGTGCGACTTGGATGCGCTTGATGGATTTTGAAACATGGCTATCGCTTGTAGATCATAGAACCGAATCGACACATGAACAAAGGTACAGTAGGTAGCAAAATGTATGAACAATTGTGACGAATACAAGCTAAAGCTTTATAATCCTTCCACAAAAGTATCATAAAGACACTCAACTTAAGAGAGTTAACGAATTCGCAAGATGTCAAAAGACTAAGAAGAAGAAGCTATTCATTTGCGAGTTGTATAGAACCGCCGCTAGGCCGCGACCAACATATCTGTGCGGCTGTGTCTGTGTCTAATGATATGAACATATGTTGTGTTTTTTTTTGTGGTTTCAACGTCGTCAACAATCTCTACTTTCTAGTCAATAATGACATCAGTCGCCAACTAATTGCATGTTACATATGCATTGTCACATTTCTAGATCGATTTCTTCTGCAAGAGGGAAATAACTTCCACCATTGTAATGAGTAGATATACGCTGTCACGAGAAAGCCACTTTACATGATTTTATAATTTTTGAGTAAGTATTATTACTTGTATACTACGTAAACATTACAAATCAAATTGATGGGTCGTATATAAATCTAATTACATATAAACATTCAAGGTTTCAAAGTGATAGGGCATAATAAAATCACATATACTTAATAGCAAGCAAATGAGCAAGTATCAAGATAATTTATACTAGGCCAACGCCCAACATACAACGGCATTGTTAGTTATTGATTTTCCGGCTCCGCCAATGCAGCACGAGTAGGTAATATTAGCCGAAAAATAGAGACATTGGACCTGTACGAGGTACACGTAACAATGCACTCACGAGAACTTTCCAAAATTCCGAAACTTTCCACATGAGAATTTCTCAGTAACTTCTGAGAATGTTCTCGAGAACGAGAATTTATTTATTTATCGTAGTTTATACCATGAATATTCACGATAGTTTAGATGTAGTCCTTATAATATAATTATTTTCTGAGCTGCACTCCATGATGAATGTCTATTGAAGTAATGAAATGAAATGAAATATGAAATGAAATTAAATATGAAATGAAATATGAAATGAAATGAAATATGAAATGAAATGAAATATGAAATGAAATGAAATATGAAATGAAATGAAATATGAAATGAAATGAAATATGAAATGAAATGAAATATGAAATGAAATATTTATTTGCGAAATACGGGGTCACATTATGTTGGTACAAATACACGTTACGTGTTTTTGAACAGAACATGCATGGTAAGAAATTCTTTGTTGCACGGATCTTTTTCTGTACTGGCCAATATTATGACAGAATTTTAAAGGATTTTTGCAAATTCCACCCCTAAGGGGGTAAAATAGGGGTGCAAAGTTTGTATGGGGAACCTTTTTTTTTTTGAGCTGGAGACTTAAAACTTTGTGGAAAGATTAGTTATTAAAATACAAATAAAAAGTTTTCAGAGTTGTAGAAAATTCCACCTCTAAGAGGGTTAAATAGGGGGGCAAGCTTTGTATGGGCAACACTTTATTTTTGAGATTTTAAGTATCTAGATACTTAAAATTTAGTAGTACGATATAAGTGCTTTCGGCGATTAGAAAAATTCAACCCCCAAGGGGTTAAAAGGGGGTTAAATTTTTATATGGAGAGCAAGAAAATTTTAAAGTTTTATATTTTTAACTTCGGTCTACACTTGGGAGCAAAGAAATCAAATACCTTACATTTTTTACCAATTTCCATTTTACGGAAAAACTGGCGAAGGAAATGTGGAAAATGGGGTCTGAAAGATAATTTTATTTTCTATCGAATGATTTTAGTTTCAGTTGAAAAACGGGTGATTTTCCATACATTTAGGGCGGAAAACAAAACTCGTGTCAAAATGGCATTGTAGCAACACTAGCAACGCAATGAAAATTCGAGTGTACGGAATAATTACATGGAAATTTTAATAAAAAGAAAATCTTTCAGTATCATGTATTGCTTGCTCTAGCTCTACGACATTCGTTCATGCGATTACGCATGGATCGAACCAATTTGCTGACGAATTCTTGAGGGATGTCCGCCCAAACCTCTTCGACGGTGGTTTTCAGCTCTCGGAGAGTTTCAGGCACTGGATTTCTTTCTCGAGCTCGCCTTTTCAGTTCGTCCCAGAGGTGTTCTATTGGATTGAAGCCTGGACTTTTGGCAGGCTAATCCATGACGGGAATATTGACGCTCCTAAGGTAATCCTTGGTGATGCTGGCGGTGAGCGGCCTGCCATTATCCTGCATAAATAAAAAAATATCACCGATAAAATCCTCAAAAGAGATCACATGTTCGGCTAAGATCTCCTCTATGTAGCGATGAGCAATTTATCATCCTGCGTTACGCCTATCATGCCATACGACGAAAACAATATCGGTCTTCGCTTCCAATGAAATACCGACCCAGACCATGACAGATCCACCGCCATACGCGTCTCTTTTTTCGATGCAACACTACGAAAATCGCTCTCCTGGTCTTCGGTAGACCCTTTCTCTTCCATTATTGCCGAAAAGGTCGATCCTGCACTCATCAGAAAACATCACGGTCTTCCATTGCTCAAGGGTTAAATTGTAATGGTCCTGAGCGAAAATACGTCGTGCTGTGCGATGAGCTGCGGTCAACTTGGGCCCATTGGCTGCTCGATGTGGTGTCAGTTCTTGTTCCTTGAGACGTCTTCTCATGGTCCATCGACTTATGGACACATTCTGGACCTCCTGCAGCTTCTACTGTAGCTTAACATCATTGATTCGGCGTGCCCGTAGAGAAGCTGAGACGATGAAGCGGTCGTCTGTTTCTGAGGTAGACCGTACCCTGCCTGTGCTGGGTCTTCTCGTAAAGGCAACAGTCTCTCGGTCCCTCTGAAACACTCGTTGGACTGCTGATCGGCTTAAATTCAGTTGTAGGGCCACTTGACGCTGACCAAGTCCAGTTTGGAGCAGAGCTACCGGCTTGGGCGGCTTCAGCAGGGGTAGTATCCATTTTTCATGAATTTTCTGGCAAATGTAATAGAGTGCAATGTCACAGGTAGAGATGCAATTCACAATTGAAGGGCAATTACTGATATTTTTTTCATTTTATACCTTCCCAAATGGCACAAACCACACGTGCATTAATTGGCTCATTAGTAATGGGGCAACATTATCACCCATAATTTCGTTATGACCCTATTCATAATAATAAAATTAGCATTATTTAATAGCTAAATAAACGATATCCTAATTTGTTTTTTTTTCATGGGCAGATTTTGGATAAAACGAACAAACATGAAAATTGCACGGGTGGCTCGATTTCTTTGCTCCCAAGTGTATTTCTATACTTATTCTGTATATGTTAAAAGACTACAAAACCAATTTCAGAGTTTTTCCAAATTCATTACCTAAGAGTGTTAAAAGGGGGTTTAAAGTTTGTGTATTTCAAGACATTTTTAAAGTATGAGATTTGTAACTTCGGTTTTAGACTGTTTGTTCACAAACTAGAAAATGAATTTCAACCATTTTTTAAATTTATCCCCTAGAAGAGGGTTCAAAGTTTGTATTGAGAGCAATCATTGTCTAAGACGATAGCAAGTACTACGCGGACGAAGTCGCTGGCAACAGCTAGTGTATAATACGATGCTAGAAATATTCTGTTTGCAATTTTCTCTGTAATGTTCTCGGAAATTTAAAGAGTATTTATGAAACTTATTGGCAATTTATGACTTGTCAACTAAATAATGAATAGTAACATAGTAAAACATGTACATAATACTAAATATGATTAAATTATGTTCATTTAATTTTTATTGTAAGCACATTAAAAAAAATTAACGATAAGTTTCATGTTGCAAGAATGTTCTGGGAACATTCTTGAGAATGCTTCCGCGTTTTGGGAATGTTCTGCAACTTGCACATTGCTAAGTACACGGGACGAGTAAGTCAGTAGATGTGGTATCTAAAATTAGTTAGACAAGCATGATCTTGATGCAACTGTATGTACTAGGTGTAAAAAGCTTTCCATAACTTCGTACTAAATATGTACGAAACGAGTACTGTAACCAATTTGTATAATTACACTTCGGCTTGAATTATCTTTTCATCAGATAATGTCTTCGTCGCTTAACGTCAGGTGAGACATGGATGAAATGTAAACCCATTTATACGAAATAACCTGCTAGACGGACGAAATTAATTCCCACAAAAAGGTAGCCACGGCGTGCGTCGACGCAGCCCGTCCCGTCTCGCTAATCCATCAAGTATGGTTAATTCAAAGCGATATTCATTACAACTGTGTCCGTCCGCGTCGCGCCCGTGGTCAGCGAACCAGCGGTCGAGGTGGTCTTTACATCAATTTCACACCCGCTTCACCGCTGCTACCTCGATGTCCAGCCATAGATTATAATTATGTCTAGGAACAGAGTAGCTTTTTTATTGCCTACTCGTATTATGAATAATATGAACGTGTGGATACACACGGACTGAATAAGTATTTGGGTAGACGTGAAATTGTAATAACTTAGTAGTAATAAACGGTATTAACAACAAATATGGCTCTGTATTTTCGAGCAACCATACGTGATACTGAGAACGCATTAAGAAACAAGAAGAACCAATGCATTCATTCCGAACGCTTAAGTATATTTTCCTATATTGGGCAATTAAGTTTAATTAATAAGCGGTAGAAAACACTGCATTTATATTTAGAGAACACACCTCTTTTCAAATACCTATATCAATGTTAATTACTTGTAAGAAAATTTGCAACAATCCAATTTAATTTGCCTTTCACTGTTAAATGTGATTGCTTTATTGCCATATACAAAGCTTGCTTGATTGCTTAAGTTGTTTAAAACCACAAATTAACGCGTGTACCAACGATCACGTCACGTCAAATCTATCGCCTTACATCACATAGGCACCACATAATTAGGCATAAGCGGTGTAATTATCTGCTTACTCTACTCTACTCTATATGACTTTCTCCGAGCTGTCAAAATTGGTCTTACGCCCGTATGCACATGTGTTTTGGTGTAATTTGGATTTACTGGTGTGGGTGTAATTTGTGCATGAGTGCGTTGCATAAGATGGCGCTAATGCAGTACGACGTTGAATTGTTTAATCAGTAAGTACCTACCTAGACTGGCCGGAAGACCGTGTTAGAGTCAGAGGTGGTGGCTAAATCATGAAATGCAAGTAAGGTTAACAAATCAAGAAGCCTAAGTCTTCGGGGTACATGTTTGATAAGGACGAAAGAGAGGGGGCTTTGCCCGGCAGTAGGAAACCACAGGTTATAAATGAAATGAATGATAAGGAAAATGGTATTTAAAGAAAATAAAATAACTAGTTTGTGCTTGTTTGAAGTCCCTTCAAAATGATGTAATACATTAATGCCATCTTCATTACGAATTCACTTCGCTGCTAAAAGTCACGATTAAGTCATTATTGACAAAACCCAGAGTAAGTACTTACCATTGACAAAAACCTTGAAAACAATACAAAAACGTTTTTAAATATTTAAAAATGTACCTTGTAGTAAAGAAATAAGGTTTGAAGCGAAACGGAACGACTATATCGAATGTAACCACGAATAAATTGCGCGTAAAACAAGCGATAATCTTCTTTAAAGCTAAGAAGATAGAAAGGTTTATATGAGCAAATATAAGAGGGAGAGTGTGAGTGCATCCGGAGATTTATGCAGGTGCTATCCCACCTTGCGCAACCAGAGTAGGTCGTGTAAAAAAAGGATAAAACATTCACGCTCCGCAGCAGCTGCAGTTTTGGAGCTACCTTAGTTGGCTGGAATTTAAGTTCAACTTGAACACAAGTGATTTTAAAAGGCTGATTTATGTATTTTGCATAACCTTAACTTACTGAAACCGTCATGATCAGCTTGGGCACAACGTCCCTGTGACCCCAGATATATTACGGCAGGGGGTTCTAAAACAACTCTTGTTTTTGGTTTATTACCTTTATCTACCGCCTCCATGTAACCTAATGTATTCGTAGAGTTTTTCAGTCTAGTTTTTACTACGAAACGAAAATGGAACCCCACATGGGCACTTTATCTATATTTATGTTGCTCTACCATAACAAAACTCTGGAAAACGGTAAATTTATACCGATATTTCAAGATTATTTAAACATAATAGAGGGCCGAAGAATGAGGAGAAAAGCCAAATTGAAAATAGTTTGTAAGTTCTGTGCGGATATTTTATAGTTCACAACACAATAATTATAATCATTGTTACTTTTGACGTCAGGACAAATTAGTGTACCTGCATTTACGGAAATAAGTTTAAATCGATATTTAACAACCTACGTTGATTCGTTTGATAACGTTTATTAAGGACAATGACCTGATAACAGTAGCGCGAAGTTACGAAACCAGCACAAATAGGTACCAAGTAAAATATCAGTAGGCAGGAGTTGCTGAGCTGTGCGAGGTAGTTTACGGAATTCACATTAGATAGACACATAGATGTAGATTTAGATGAAAGAATTAGATGTCTAATGTGAGTCAATTCCAATGTATGTTGGTGTAATTTTTGCGCTGAAATAAATGATTTACCTATTTTTTATTAAATGCTCTACATACTGTAGACTCTAGAGGGTTGCAACAACAACAAATCTGATTTAGGCAATATGTACCTAATAATAAACAAGAGGGTCGCAGCACCGACTTCCAGCGGATACAACGCGGCTTTAGTATGCGCACGCGCGCTTATTGTGTCGAACCTTTGACTAACCTACAATGTGATTTACGACGGTAAACTGCAATAATTGCCTATTGTACCTTTCACTTAAATGGGTTATCCTTATCCTGGATTAAAGCTAGCCGATGCAGGCACACTGTTCGAAGGGACAATCTAATATGAAAAACCCTAAGAACTAGAACATAGGGAGACAACCAACAATAGCCGATGCCTCATGTTAAAATTGATAACGTAGTGTAGCTAAATGGATAGTAAACTATCAAATTATAAAGTAAAAATCCTTACGCTTTTATAGTAAAAAAAAATAGGCAAGATGCAATATTTTCATTTTTGCTTTCATTTGAAACAATTGCACGTAGAATAGACCACAAGTGTATTATAGTAGTTTATGTGACTGTACATAATGAAGGGCATTAAACACGAGTGTGGGTTTCGCCTTCGGCTCGTTTCATAATAACATCACACGAGTGTTTTAATGCCTAATAATGTACAGTTACATACACTACTTTATCTATCCACATGTCATAAGCCTACATGATGCATTCAGGAGCCGCATATTATGACCGGCATCGCGGTGTTGTTTTCTGGCAGCTGTCATAGTTTTTTTTTAATTCAGAGACAAACTAGAGTCGGCCCCCAACTATCATATCATTCGATATCTTACTTACGTGCGACATTTGCCAAATTTGTATGCATATTGACAATTAATTTCGAACTAAACGACATCTCGACTGATTTTAGAATAGAGGTTAAATCAAATCTCTTTGTTTATCAGAGTTGTTCGATATTTGAATGAAATAATATTATCGAAAACGATGTTATTATTTAGCAATCTACTTTATCGTTATTATTTAGCGCGAAAGTTTGAATTGTCAGTTTGTAACAGACATTTTTAACTATAAATTATAGTATTTTAATTTTTTTATCTATCCATGATGCGTTCAAGAACCGCACATTATGGCCACCATAAAAATAGACTGTTTTGTTAGAACAAATATCTTGTCTGTGAAAATGTTATTATTGCTAAATAATAAATACATAAATAAATATTACGGGACAATCTTACACAAATCAACCCAGGCCCACGGTAAGCTCAATAAGGCTTGTGTTGTGGGTACTAGGCGATGATATATATATGTCACCGTTAGATTGTGAACACCGTCAGTTTATAATCTTACCCGTTATATTGTAAACTGACGGAATATTGTGAACTGCCAAAACCGTTCACAATTTAACGCAATATTTTTCGTTAGTTTATAAACTTTCAATGTTGAATCGTCAAATTGTGAACTGAGATCAAATCGGCTTGCTACGGAACGTACACAAAGACTAGGTAGGTTAGGTTAGTTAGGTATCTTCAGTTGCCCGAAGGGCAAAGCGCCCAGAAATAGGAGCCCCGCGCAGCGGGGCTCCGTCAACACTGCTGGGTGCCGAATTAAATGGAAGAAAATGTCTGAATAACAAAAAAAAACAATCATGTTCTGACGTAAGTGGAAACTGATGCAAGTGGAATAATTCGCTCAACCAAACAGCGCACATGTTGCGTTCCAAATCAGGCAAATTTGATTCAGTTTACAATTTGACGATATGACATTGTTAGTTTATAAACTAACGAAAATGAATGCGTAAAATTATGAATTATTTTAGCAGTTCACAATATTCCGTCAGTTTACAATATAACGGATTAGATTATAAACTGACGGTTTTCACAATCTAACGGTGACATATATAATAGATACATACATATAGATACTTATATACATACATCGATTTCGATAATATTATTTCATTCAAATTTCGAACATCTCTGAAATCAAAGAAATTTGATTTGACCTCTATTCTAATATCAGTCGAGATGACGTTTAGTTCGAAATGAATTGTCAATTTGCATACAAATTTGACAAATGTCGCACGTAAGTAAGATATCGAACGATATGATAGTTGGATCCGACTCTGTCTCTGAATTAAAAAAAAGACTATGACAGCTGCCAGAAAACAACGCCGCGATGCCGGTCATAATATGCGGCTCCTGAATGCATCGTGGAGGCTTATGATATGTGAAAGTAGTGTATGTAACTGTAAATAATTAGGCATTAAGACACTCGTGTCATGTTATTATGAAACTCTCCTTCGGCTCGTTTCATAAACCCACATACATTGAACGTGTGCAACCACTCTTACGTCAACTAAAATCTCTAAACCACAACAGCATCTAAAACAAAAGAGCATAAATGCACAAACAGAGATTTGAGAAAGCTTCTTTCAAACGTTTGGCTCTGATGATATCAATCTAAACCTCAGAACAATGAGATATCGAGACAATTTTTCCGCTCTCAGTTTTACATTATATTTGTCACCCACAAATGATTTAATGTCTGTCATGGGATCCCACGCAAGACCCACTATAAAGACCATTTTCTGTGATGAAATTACGAATGATTTGCTTTCTACATTATAAAAGATGATAACGAAATGAAAAGGGCTTCTAAATAAAATGATCTTTAATATAAACCGCGATTAGCGGCACGCCAACTTACAACGGATAGTAATAGACACAAAACTCATAATAAAGTAGTATAATTTAACTTAAAAGGATGAACTGCATTCATGACGGAATAAGGAGAACTATTTTGTAAGCAAAAAAAATATGCACCTACTAAAGCGCTGATCCATGTTTGATCCCAAGGACCTTATTAATAATGTAATTTTTTCCTTATTCCAGGAGAATTATTGTGGGCAAGATAAATGCCACTCGCAACGGCATAATTTATCAACGCCACAAAACATAAAGAATTTCACGTAATATTGCATGTTGCTGATGCATTTGCCCGTAGCGCCGACGTGTGAAAGTCCTAGAGGCGTGGCGATGGCGGGCCACCATGATGTGGCGTTTCCCGGGCGGAAACACTTGGATTGTGGCGTGGCGTTACTTGCGTTATGGGAATTCACGGAATCTATTAGCGTCCTGATGTAGCCATTGCTAACCCTTTTATTTTCAGGCAGTAGTACAAATGTCGTATTTTATAGCTCGTCGATATTATTATTTTTATTAAGTTTCTGTCACAGTAGGAGTTTTATTTTTGGTACAAGCTTTTGTTGCTTTTTTTTTTGTTGCACAGGCCTCGTTTACTCATTGAGATTATTTTAATAAGCCCAAACACGACGAGTTTATCAGGTTGCAGTTCAGGTTGATATGGCCACTCCACTTCACTTCATGTCTCCATCATCAGACTGTCTATTTACGGCGCTTAGCAGAATATTGCATTATGATCTGATTAACAGAAGCGATGGCTGGATGTCGTGAAGGCTGGCATGTGTGAAAACGGGCTCACAAAACGTAGATCGCGAAAAGTGGAGAAAAGCGAGAAGGAAAACAGGCCCTTGCTAGTGCCGGGACCACGCTAAGTAGAAGAAGAAAAAATATTTCTTTTGTATTGCTTTCCCCATACCAATTTTTTACTAACACGTATCTAATCAATTAGCATCTTTAGAGCCCATGATTTGTTATCGAAATATTCCTTCTATCAAGTTTGTTGGTTTATCACTTTCACTAAGTTGATATTAATACTTAATACTCATTTTAGGCTACATATTGCATATAATATTGTGATTGTTGGTTACCCACAGGATCCCTAATGTATCTCAGCGAAAGTCCTTTGGGTATTCAAAGAAAGCAAGTTTCTCGTAAAGCTGTGACGTACTATATTCGGTAAAGGTTATAAAACCTGCGGCGCTTTAATGCTGCGTTGCGTAACACGGAATTTATGAGTGAACATAAAAATTAAAGTGATTATGTTAAGTTACTGCCAAATTTAAGGGAATTATTATCAATCTGCTGTAATTTTTCTCGAGTGCTTTTATTTTAATAGCATGTAATGTCGTTTCTGTCACTGAATAAGTTCTTTCGTCACAAATCGAATGAGATATACACTTACTAATATTGGATCGAGCCAAGCGAATCGCGAGGGCACTACCTACCTTTTCTCGAAGCGCTTCGTCGTTTTTTTGTACCCTCATTACTTGGGTGTGGATTATGCCAGATAAACAAAATTCTCGGAATATGATGTATAATATACAGGGTGTTCCCGGGAATTTCCGTTAACTTCGGCATATTGCAGAGTACATTCACAGAAACAAATTGGCATAATTATTTCTTGAGAAAAAAAAAAAAATTTTTTTATTTTTGTATAAATTCGTTTAATGTAGCATTAACGGTTATTGTCTTATTGTACAAGGGTATTGAAACACATGAAATAAAAAATATGTAATATCGAACGAACTCACTTTGTAAACCTTCTTGTAGTGTATAGGAAGTCACAGTTAAGGGCCATTTACACCTGTTAAATCACTTAAATCTGCAAAACTGATAAAATTAAACATTGAATATATAAAGGCTGAAACGCACTGAAAGCGGTGGCGGTACGGCGCGTTGCGGTGCGGAGGCTTTACCGGTTGTAATGTTCGAACTAATGCGAAAGGGTCCGCACAGAATACCGCGGCGGGACGCGGCGCGGCGCGGTATTCTGTGTGGACCTTTTCATATTAGCTCGAACATTACAAACGGTACCGCCTCCGCGCCGCGCCGTCACCGATGACTGTGCGTTTCGGCCTTAAGAGTTAAGATACTACCCAACTAGCACACTAGCGTTAAATAACCCTTATGTCATTCTTATATCGGTTCCAGCCAAGTGTTAAGGTGTTACAATGCCTGTAAAAAAGGTGTTAGAGCATGCTCTAACACCCTTATAACAAAGAATCAGGCCCATGACCTTACAGGTAAAGGTATTAGAAAGCCTTTAGAGCAGTGTTATCTGACATCCAAAGTGTTGACCAACTCTCTACAAGCACATGTAGTACCTAACGGTTAAGGTGTTAGCTGAGAGTGTTATAATATAAGACTCCTGCGCTCACCGAGTTCCAAGTAAGCATTTTTAGGGTTCCGTACTCAAAGAGTAAAACCCCTATTACTAAGACTCCGCTGTCCGTTTGTCTGTCTGTCTGTCTGTCTGTTTGTCTCTGTCTGTCTGTCTGTCTGTCTGTCTGTCTGTCCGTCAGTCGCCAGGCTGTATCTCAATAACCGTGATAGTTAGACGGTTGAAATTTTCACAGATGATGTATTTCTGATGCCGCTATAACTACAAATACTAAAAAACTGAACCCTTTGTGCGCGAGTCCGACTCGCACTTGGCTTGGTTTTTACTTCTTACTATAAAATTAGTGTATTTGACAGGAGTTACTAATTGAAAGTGATTTGTGTTTGTGTTATTAAGTGTAAACAATCTGCCCTTGTGATTTTACGGTAAATGTATACCATGTTTACCATCTCAATTTTAAGATATATTAAAGATTTCTAATAAAACTTATGAAGAATAAAATAGACACCTTAAGTTTTTATCATTTTCTATTCTTGTTTCTTGGCCAGTGGCATGTTAAATTTAGTAGCATCCATAGAATGGCAAGAGTAACATAAATAATGAAGCATTTTGATGTCAAATATTGAATAACGTAATCAATTTGTAGGTTAGATTCCACCAAAACAATGGCGAACTTACACTAAAGCTTCAGGCGTCAGTTAAGTCTTCTATAACGCTTATTGAGTTACAACACCTTTAGTCAAGAATATTGTGCAGGCTTTGCCTTCATAAAGGTGTAATAATACACTCACAGTGTCTTTAAAGTGTATCTGCCTAACACCATAAGCGTTAGAAAAAGTTTCAATACTTACAAATGAGTTGTTCAACACTTCTAGTATCTTGTATTACTAGACTCTTGACCAACTCTCTTATAAAGCCTCTGCCTGCAGCTTATAGTAGATATAACACCTTAAGCTTTATAAGACACTCTATGGCAACCACTAAAAAGCAATAAAAGTTAACGAGAGTCAGCGAACACTCTTGTAAAGCTTAAAGTGTTACAAACAGGTTAAAGCTTTAACATTTATATAACATTTATAATTGATTTGAGTAACACTCTTATAACACTATAACCTGTTTAACGGCGTTCAATAAAGCTCTAGTAACACTTTTGGAGTTAATATTTTTTCTTAACTCCTCTATAACACTATTAGTTCCAACTGAGACAATTATAACTCACTTATAAAGGTTAAGGTTATAATAAAACCCTTAGCTGACACCGAAATGTTAGTTGGGTACTTTCTTGGAGAAATTAACTTTATTTGATCTAAACTATGCCCCCCTGCAATTAACGGAAATTGTCATAAACACGTTGCACAGCGGACTTATTAAACATATAGTTTCAATTGCATAGCTCTTATACTTTAGATTTGATTGATATCTAAAAAACGCAGATTTCGTCACGCACTCACTCACTTACTCACGTTGATCATGATCAGCCTGAAGTACTAGAAAGCTAAAATTTGGTATGTAAGATAGTATGAGTACACAATCAAAAAAAAAATTGAACTTGTACTCCCAACTCCTTGAACTAGGAGATGGAATTTTGTATGAGACTTCTGCAAATATTGATGCTATTAGGGAGTGTGAAAATGTATATAGGGACTCCTTGTTATTTCCACTTATAATAAATCTCTAAATTAAAAAAAAGAATCAGCCAGTTTGAAACTAAGCTTTGTGTGGTACGAATGTTCTCAGCATCCCATGAACGGAAAAATATGAAACATTTTATATAGGTACATTATTATTCTAGCTGCAACTTAGGATAGTTTTTATCCGACTGCGACAATTAATTAATTTTCCGAAATACACGACTTTATTTTTATTAAAATCAAACGTTGCTCCAACTGTCAGCTATAAGAAACGTCAAATTTTCGTCAAAATGGCGGAATAGGGAACATTACTGCAATGTTCTGCCGCCAGAGGCAGCACTACCACTAATAGTAAACCAGTATAGGAATATAGGGATTCACACACACATGCACAATTGATTGTCAAATGAGTGACAAGGATGCTTGCATAGACAATACCGCAAGTGGGAACGAGATACAATGTCAACGCTGCTAGTGTCGCCACCTACGAAGAGTTTTGCGTAATCTTCCCTATTGCTTTGCCTTTCACTTATTAATAATTTAAATCCAGTCTACGATAGCCCTTTACGATACACATGCCAAAAGTTAAACCATAAAAAAATATTCGATTGTGATATGAGAACTTATATGCGCAAATGTCGCATTATGGCGTAATTTCAAAAAATGTATTAACAAATTTGAACAATATAATTAACACGAATTTGTTTTTTTTTGAATGGCAATGGCACGCGTTCTTTGCGCATTCTGCCAAAGTGCCTACGGCGCTACCACGAAAACCGACACTCGAAGTTATATAACTGCATCCCTGTCACTCGAGTATTGTTAGTGCGATAGAGATAGAGATAGAGATACCCGAATATTTTCGAATTCCGAAGTTCGTGGTTATAGCTCAGGAATCGAAACTACACCCCTTAAGCCGCGTCCGCTGCGCCATGTTTTCGTGGTTTTTAAACGTCAAACATGTTTTGCCAATCAAAACAAAAACCTATTTGTTTGCCGAACCTGACTGAAAACATGTTAGATGTTTAAAAACATGGAAAACATTGGTGCAGCGGACCCGGCTGTAGGTAGACACTAAATAAAATAATCATAATGTATTTTCTCGAAAAAAGGATAATAGAGAAAAAATCAACGCAAGAGGTTAGGTATATGTATAGGTAATCACTAAGTTCCAAAGTTTTATGTTCTGGGGACCGATTTTTGACTTTCGAGCGCTCGAATCTTTCACTCGAAAACTGACAAAAATTACGAAATGCTCTTTTGAAATAGCGATAGAAAATTGAAAAGCGAGTGATATTGACCACTCGTATTCAATTCTATCGGTCGAAAGTTACTGCCTGCAATTTTACACTAAAATCGTATTTACTTTTATTTAATTTTCGAGCGCTCGAAAGTCAAAAATCGGCCCCCTGTCCCTTTTTCACAAAACGCACCTTCAAATGAAACGATTGTTTTTTACTATGACGCTCGAGGATCTTGACGTCACAGTCCCCGATCGTTTTCTCACTCTAACAAGCGACATTAAAACGATTTTGAGATATTTGAATGGGATTTTCGTCATCTTCTATTTATCTATACCTACATATAAATGCCCTGACTGACTCACCCACTCACTCATCAACGCACAGCCGAAACTACTGGGGCTAGAGAGTTGAAATTTACACCAGAACTACCTTTTACAACGTAGGCAACGGATAAGAAGAGATTTTTGGAAATTCTACCCCTAAAGGGGTCAAATAGGGGTGCAAAGTTTGTATGGGGGAAACTTTATTTTTTATAGCTAGAGACCTAAAATTTTGTATAAATATTACTTATTAGAATACGAATAAAATAATTTCAACGTTTAGGAAAATTCTGCCCCTAAGGGGGTAAACAAGGGGTGCAAATTTTGTATGGGGGTAACTTTATTATTTTAGCAAGAGACTCAATACGTTTTAGAAAGCTTACTTATTAGAATACAAATAAAGTACTGCCAGCGTTTTGGAAAATTCAGCCTCTTAGGGGGTTAAAAAGGGTTGCAAAGTTTGTATGAGCGAAACTTCTTTTTGAGATAGAAGCTTAAAAGTTTGTAGAAAGATTACTTATTACAATACAAATAAAAAAAACAGCGTTTTGGAAAATTCCACCCCTAAGGGTATGAAAAAGGGGTACAATGTTGGTAAAGGGGATTTTTTTGAGCTAGAATCTCAAACCTTTTTAAAAAGATCGCAAGCGACAAACCTTTGCTGAAAGATTACTTATCACAATACAAATAAAGAACTTTCAGCGTTTTGGAAAATTCCACCCCTTAGGTTGATTAAAACAGGTGAAAATTTGTATGGAGGAAACCTTTTTTTTGAGTCTTGAAATTGTGTAGAAAGATTATTTATTAGAATACAAATATATAGGTAAATTACTTTCAGTGGTTTGAAAATTTCCACCCGCTAAGAGGGGGATAAAGAGGTGCAATGTTTGTGTAGGAAAATTTTTTTTAAGGTAGAAACTTAAAACTCTGTAGAAAGATTGAGTACCTACTTATTAAAATACAAAAAAATACCTACTGCCAGCGTTTTGGAAAATTTCACCGTTAAGGGGTTAAAAAGGGGTGCAAGGTTCGTATGGGAAAAACTTTTTTTTAGCTAGAGACTAGATAGATTGTAGAAAAAATACTTACCTATTACAATAAAAAAAACCGAGTGTTTTATTTTTAATTTTTCCCTGAAAAGCGTTCAAAGTTTGTATGGAGAGCAAGAAAATTTTAAAGTATGATATTTGTAACTGCGATCTTAGCCTGTTTAGACTACAAAACTTATTTCAGCGTTTTTTTAATTCATCGCCTAAGAAGGTTAAAAGGGGGTTCGAACTTTGTATAGAGAGCAAGACATTTTTAAAGTAAGAAATTTGTAACTACGGTTTCAGACTGTTTACTATGAGGGTTCAGAGAGGGTTCTTAGTTTGTATAGAGAGCAAGAGATTTTGAAAGTAAGAGCTTTGTAACTTCGGTTTTAGATTGTTTTCTAAAAGTCTAGGTAGAAAATTAATTTCAATGTTTTTTTTTTTAATTCATTCCTTCAACAAACATTTAGACGATAACATGTTATACGCGGACGAAGTCGCGGGCAACAGCTAGTAAATAATAAAATACGCATTTCAGGATTTTTAGTAAATCACCCCCCACCTTTTAAATTAGGGGTTTTCCCATACACTTCTTTAGAAATTACCTTACAAAAAGAAAAGAGATCCCAATAAAAACATTACATGTTAAGTGATTGCCAATACTTCCTAGCTAATAAAACTTTCAGCGTAAAAAAGATATCAGATCGCAAGTAGCGCCAAGCTTCCTACTCCACACGGCTTAACTCTACCAGCCACGCTCTACAAATGCTGTATCTTGGCTAAAAAATATAGACCCGTCACTTATTAATATCATCATAAATTCATACCGTATGCAAGCGCGAGAGTCTATGCGACGACCGGGATGTGCCTAATAAAATAAAGCTATACTTTTTAACCAAGATGCATGCATTTGTAGAGCGTGGGTGGTAGAGTTAAGCCGTGTGGAATAGGAAGCTTGGCGCTACTTGCGATCTGATATCTTTTTTACGCTGAAATTTATATGAGCTAGGAAGTCTTGGCAATCACTTTACATGTAATGTTTTTAGTGGGGTGTTTATTACAGTGAATGGTCAACATTTTTTTTGAGAATAAGTGATTCCCGGTGTAGGCGGTGTATAATACTCAAAGATAGAAACATTAAAGGAAAATGATGAGACCGTAAACTGACGTCATGCTGGATTGATCAAGGAAGGAAGAAACTATGTTCGCGGTTACCATTACCACCATGTTCAACCATTACTCATTTGAATATAACGTTAAATATAAATATTATTAGGACGGGTGTCGGCTATGTAAACTACAAAGGGATACAAACATTATAATTTTCCAAATTATACTTTCACAAACATACTGTATATGTGGACTATTTTAATGAAAGCCCTGTTATGTGCTTAATAACACTTGCAGCAATGCAGCCATCTCAGAAACGGCTTTGACCACACGCTATAGGTTAACCATAATAGATATGAAAAGCCCATGATATGGCAAAGATGTAAACGTATCACACCATCCATCATTAAAGCTGAACACTAATCAATCAATTACCCAACATTGAACAGCTAATCATGTCTTTGCGGCAGTAATAGCAGAGAAAGTGACCGCATGATGGTGAACGACGGTAAATTAACACCGGACCATGTACAATTTTTCACTTACACGTTTGTTAATAAGACGGCTCTTGACGTTTTAATATGTGAAGGTCGGGGGTCAAGTACGGCATTTGTTCCGCGTGTACAGTTGTCGTGAGAAGTGATAAACGTTTTTGATTTCTATTGGGTGTCTATTGCAAACTACAGGCAGCTACGAGTATATGCACACTTGCACAGGCGGCTGCGTAAGACATTTTTTTACGACTGGCCAAAGACATCAATGATAGTGACAATTTATAATATTTTTTTAAAATAAAAGTAATTAGTAGAGAATTAAATAGATTCGGTATTTATTCATACCAAGATCGATACAAAATGATGTATATATTTTTTGACAAAGTTTAGATGAAACTAAATATTATACAAAAGTACCTACATTTAATTTTTGTATTAAGCAGTTACGCTGCTAACGATATTTATAAATTTCAAATTAAAGGAAAAATTGAAAAATATAGGCTCCGAGCCGGATCAGAGCCTTAATCTTTCCTTTAATTTGAAATACCTACATTTATACATGAAAACCATGATCATAAAAAATTATCACAATTTGAGCCACAAGTTCACTACAGACTTACGTATAATGCTCTATTCGTGTATAGTGATTATAATGAACATATTATATGATGTCACTGTAATTATTGGTATCACTTCCATTCCATATTGCCCAGTAACGACTTTACCGAGTTGCATAGGAGTTATAAGTAAAAAACTTAAGTAAAGTCAGTCTTACAATACTTATAGGGGTGACTTGTTCCAATAGGCATTTTTTATATTTGTATTGATGGTGTTAGACAATTTAAATAATATATGTAATGTTTATTCGACAGATGATTCCACATAATATGGTGGAAAGCGGATCTGCGCGAACTCGGAGCCGGCGCTAGCTGGCAGGGCATTGCGCAGGATCGAGCAAAGTGGCGCTTTCTTGTGTCGGAGGCCAAGACTCATTTTGGGTTGTCGTGCCAGCCTAGTTAGTTAGGTATCTAATGTCTATTCGAATACGTCACCACTACATACAAGAAGGGCTCTTACCTGTACTCGCATAGATAACTGTCCAAACCCTTTTCTTATCACATGTACTAGAGCTGTAAACACAAAGCGCTTTCCAATCAGTCTGTGATAGATCACTGACATCACTCAGATTTCGTTATCGCTGCTGCGTCTGCGTCGATCGTTGCGTAAAGCGTCCATCATGAGACGAGATACAGCGGGTAACGGTTCTAACACCACGAAATACATTTGTAATTGCAGCAAGTAGCTTGTCATTGCCATTCTACTTGTCTATAATAAATTATTATTAGAACAGGAAATTTTACTTGAGTCCCGGTTCCTCACAGTCCAGCGGTAATCCCATAACTTTTCAAACGCGTGATAGGGCATTTCAATTGCCATGTTTTGAAGGTGAAAATGATAGTGACAATGATGTGCTAGCTCGGAAAGTTACACAATGGCCTTGCAGGATATGCAAGCTGACTCCGTGGCATTTACTCCTCGTAGCTCAAAAATATGTACGTATGAAGCACTAACCACTTTGACCACGTGCAACTCAAAGACCGTAACTAATATAACTATGTTAATCTACTGGCAAAGGATACTAAAAAATATATTAGATATGTAATTTTAGACTCAAAAATTACTGCAATGGTTAGTCTATTGAAAGTGAGTGAGAATTAGTGAGCTGTCTATTATGATTGACGAGGCAAAGTTTACCCGCATATATAAAATAGAAGGAAGAATAAGTGTGTGATATATGGCATGTATGATATTTCCCCCACGTCTAATTTAGTTAGTCTCCATTTAACCGGTTAGGCTGTTAAATTTATGTTCATAAATATAACCCCTTTGAGACTTCAACCAAGTGGTTTTATAAATTGTAGGCTATAATACAACTCAGATTTCGTATACACATTGTGAAATGCATGGTGTTACTCTTTTCTTATTTTCTACGTAGGTGGCCATCGCAATCCAGCCGAGTATTCATGACGCCGAAAAGCCCTTAGCTCATAAAACTAGACGCTATAAAAACAAAACAAAGCGAATAAGTATCTGGAGCAGTTCCAGCGACCTTGCGCCTATTAAAAATAAAAAATAGTCAAGTCGAGAACCACGCACAGCTTCGCAATAAATCGTAGATTGCCCTACTTTTGCTAATAAAAGACTAACGATGGTCCGATTTGAGGTTTAAGGTACCATACTACAGATGCAACATTTGCTGCGAGTAGGTATTAAGTAGCTTGATTGATATGTGTTGTGATTTTGAGTACCCAGGACTGCGGAACAACAATGAAAACTAAGTGTGCAGTGGCATTGAACCCCGAAATGAAATTAGGACAGATGAATACATATGTCGAAAAGTAAATAATCGCGAAGGAAGTAAGCCAGTGAAAACTACCACACCTCACGACCCCCTCGGTTGGACTAAAGCAAAGGGGGTGCAGGACTTAGAATTTTTTTCCTTCCAGTGATGTTATTATGACGCATAATTTTTATGACTTTATCTTAGAGAATACGCTAAAATAAGCGTGTTTTGTAGGAAAATCTTTTCTCTAAAATCAAAAACGGCCGAGATATTTGACCTCAAAGTTGGATAGTTGGTGTAGCAAAGGGTACGCAGGACTTAAAAAAAATTTCATCAGTGGGTCATCATTATGACACATATTTTATATGTTTCTATCGTTTAGAATACGCCAAAATAAGCATACTTTATATGAAAAAAAAATCTCTAAAATAAAAAATGGCCGAGATATTGGACCTCAAAATTGAAAAGTGTCTAATACTGCTGAAGTCACGTCAACCCTCTACTGTGGGTGGCACTAGTGGTAAAGACTAAAATAGTCGTATTAAAACTTGAAAAAACGCGATGAGCTCAGATATAGTATAAGTCTTCTGGAGTGTTGATTGACTTGTGATATCATCATTCATCAACCAGGAAGCAACGTCGAGCACAGATCTTATTTATATAAAAACAAACACCACATACAATAGTGGAAATGGAATGTAATACTAAATTTAAGTTTTTTTCGGCTTACCTACTCCAATTCTGTACAATACTCGTAGCTTAAACAATTTCTCTGTGAATCTCAATATTGCTGTGTTATATCTATCGAGACGTTCTAAGGTACTAGATAAATTTTATAATTAATAAATTGTATGCAAACCTATTTATTTAACTTGTGACAATAAAACTATTAATTTCGAAGAAAACGAAGTAACTGGTATTTATCTTTTATGGCAAAGTTTTTACAACCTTCCTAACGCTTGTTTGTTTACCAACGATAACCGCATGTTTCTCATCTAATTTAAAATCAATTTCATGGCGTGCTCTTTACTTCGACACATGTTATGAAATTGCCAAAAATTGGGTCAAATGCCAACGGTGTGAGAATCCGTGGGGATGTACTTGTGGTAAAAATAACTAACATTCGCCATGAATCCATCCATTTTTTTATTTATAGTGAAGTTAACAAGGAGCAATTTTTAAAGAAGAAGTAATACTGCGTCAAAATCTGTACTGACCTGACGTATGCCTGCACTACCATCTGTAGATAAAAAACATAGTAAATCCCTACATTTATTTTTGTCATATCACTTTAGTTAGACATTGGAAGATATTCGTAATTTTTAAGTAAAAACTCTTAGGGTGAGGTTTCATTTATGGCTATATTTACGGAGCTACTTTATCGAATTGTTAGAATCTTGGGATGAGAACTTAAGTTTACAACATATTTAATGCGTGTTATTTCTTAAGCGAAAACAATTAACCACCGCAGCATGTTCATTGCGTTTTTATTGCCCAATAAACAAGATCACGGACACGAAGTCTCCCGGGTTATCATCAGCCCAAATGTCTGAGTCACGAGTATTGTTACACTTCTATATAACGTCTAAACTGAAGTCACTGAACTCTCTACTGGCCAATTGAAAAGCAACACATTTATGATGTTAGAGCCAATTTTGTTGCTAGCTTTGTCTAAATCTATTTAGATTTGACATGTGTTACGAGGGCTGCCTTTTAAGTTCTGTCGTTTGCAAACCTCCCGTGATTGCATAAAAAACAACTAGTGTCATCTTAAAATATTTGAATTTAGAATTCGAAAACAAAAGAATGACTCGAAATCGGCCCAACCGTTTTAATACAGCCACAGAGGACTTTTCTATATACTGTAAAGTACAGCGTTCGTTCAAAGTTGACAAGTCAGTTGTGAAAATGGAAATTTCGAAGGAAAATTTACGTGCGATAATTTTTTACAACTTCAAAAGGGGCTTAACGCGACTTCAGTGCTTCGAAGAGTTGACTACGGTTTTCAATGATAAAGCACCGTGCCTCCGGACTGTGGAACGCTGGCATTTAGAATTACAACGTGGTTGCTCTAGTCTTGGTGATAGACATCGTGAAGGTCGACCAAAAACAGCCGTAACCCAGGAGAACATTGATGCTGTACGGCAACTGATCGTCGAAGATCGCCATGCGACATACCGTGAGATAGAAGCTTCCTTAAGTATTTCAGGGACCAGTGTTCACAGTATTTTGCATGATCACTTAGGCGTAAAAAAGTTGATCTCACGCTGGATACCACATTTACTCAGTGAAGACCAAAAAACGGCTCGCGTTCGATGGTGTCGCAAAACTCTGCGGGAATTCAACCGAGGAAACTCGAAACATGTTTACGACATTATCAGTGGTGACGAATCTTGGATATATGCCTACGATCCTGATTCTAAACAGCAGTCGACTGTTTGAGTGTTCCAAGATGAGGCAAAACCGACCAAAGTAATACGCTCACAGAGCACTTCGAAAAAAATGGTCGCCACGTTTGTGGCGAAAAGTGGCCACGTTGCCACCATCGTGCTCGAGGATCGTAAAACGGTTAATGCTGATTGGTATACCACTGTCTGTTTACCAGAAGTCATCGGCGAGTTCCGAAAAAATAACCCAAGACGTCGTATAAGACTGCAACACGATAATGCGAGCTCGCACAGCGCCCGGCAAACAATTGCGTTTTTAAAAGAGCAAAACGTCGAAATTCTGGAACACCCGCCGTACAGTCCAGACTTAAGCCCTAACGATTTTTTTACTTTTCCAAAAATCAAGCAACGACTTCGTGGTCAACGGTACCAGACGCCTGAAGAAGCGGTTGAGGCATACAAAACGGCCATTTTGGAGACGCCGACTTCGGACTGGAATAAGTGTTTCGAAAACTGATTCGATCGAATGAAAAAGTGTATTACATATCACGGTGATTACTTTGAAAAACAATAAATACCATTTAACACTTAAATTGTCTTTAGTTTTTCCAAACGACACAACTTAAAAGGCAGCCCTCGTACAGTAGACGGCAAACTTCGTGCGCAAATGAGGGGAAGTGGGGGGGCAGCTTGCACGTACAATTCGCCTTTGCGCAGGCAAGGTCATTTGCGCACGAAGTTTGCCGTCTACTGTATGTGTGTTTATTTGTATTCTCGACTACCCAAAGGTTGTCAGGAAGAGATTGCTCCTTAGCGATCACTTGTTGTTTGCTCTCTGCCTCTATTATATACATAGTTTAATTTAAAATTATTGATGTAACTAATAATTGACTTTCAAAACAAAGTTTTAACCGACTTCATATCAGTAGCTTCAATTTTGCCTATAAAATTTGAAGAGTTCCCTCGATTTCTCCAGGATCCCATCATCAGAACTGGATTTTGGTGACAACGGGACCAATCTGGAAGTATATGCTTTCAAACAAAGAAAGATTTTTTCAAATCAAGCTTCAATTTTGCCTATAAAATTTGAAGAGTTCCCTCGATTTCTCCAGGATCCCATCATCAGAACTGGATTTTGGTGACAACGGGACCAATCTGGAAGTATATGCTTTCAAACAAAGAAATAATTTTTCAAATCGGTTCATAAATTACGGAGTTATCGCGTAACAAACACACATAAAAAAAATAAAAAAAACAACATACAGACGAATTGAGAACCTCCTCCTTTTTTGAAGTCGGTTAAAAATAGAAAACAAAGATTAAGTATTAAGTCGTGTATTATAGAGAAAATTACAAAGAGAACGACTTAACGTAAGTATTTTTTTCGATAACACATATCTTAAAGTTTACTTATATTTAAGCCATGGTATGCAACACATAATGACACAAATAACAAGGATGCAGCGCTCTTCACAACGCTAACCCGGTCCCATTAATAAAACAGGGATATAATTATGCTTTCTAACTTTAGTGATAAACTTTCACTTATTATATTTTTGAAATTGAATATAGCTATTATTTTAATCGCCATAGCCGAGATTTGAATGCACAAGATTAATGTTGGATACTGCATTGACAACAAAATTGTGAATGATGAATTCAATGTTACACTTTTACTCTGTGGTTGTCGCCCGCGGGCTATCTGATGGCGGCGAGAAGCGACCGCCTTGCTAACTGTATAGCGACAATTTACTTAATAAATATGGTGGAGTGTCCCACCGATCTGTAATCTGTATACTCGCCCGTTGAATTGATTAAAAATAAATAAATATTTACGGACAATCTTACACAAATCAACCTAGTCCCAAACTAAGCAAAGCTTGTACTATGGGTACTAGACGACGTCCATATGGATACTTATATAGAGAAATAAATACTTAAATACATAGAAAACATCCATGACTCAGGAACAAATATTCGTGCTCATCACACAAATAAATGCCCTTACCGGGATTTGAACCCAGGACCTCTTGCTTCGTAGGCAGGATCACTACCAACTAGGCTAAAGCGGTCGTCGAATAATGTATTACTTTGCTTTTCATCGCATTTTTACTTGAATTCAACATAAAGATTATTAAGACCGCCAAAACAAATGTTAAAACTAAAAGCATACAGTTCCATAGGGCTCGGCCACATTTCTGCGGCGCGGTGTGGCCGAGCCCATACTACTGGGGTGAACTTACTTTGATGTTTTTTAGGGTTCCGTACTCAAAGAGTAAAACGGGACCCTATTACTAAGACTCCGCTGTCCGTCTGTCTGTCTGTCTGTCTGTATGTCTGTCCGTCTGTCACCAGGCTGTATCTCATGAACCGAGTTAGACAGTTGAAATTTTCACACATGA
Organism: Epinotia brunnichana; assembly: GCA_963854355.1. Lineage (NCBI taxonomy): Eukaryota > Metazoa > Arthropoda > Insecta > Lepidoptera > Tortricidae > Epinotia > Epinotia brunnichana. The sequence goes on along the minus strand of OY977936.1, from coordinate 16,864,749 downwards.
TGTATTTCTGTTGCCGCTATAACAACAAATACTAAAAAACAGAATAAAATATTTTTATTTTTTTTCCCATACAATAAACGTGACTTTTTTGCCGTTTTTATAGATAATGGTACTTACGGAACCATTCGTGCGCGAGTTCGACTCGCACTTGGCCGGTTTTTTTTAATATCCAATGTATAAATAATAAGCTCTTTAATAGCACACATGCACCCGAAAGGCTCAAATTATAAGTCGCTTGCGCTTGACGGTGTGACTGTCGGCGTTTATTCAAACACCGCTGTCGGTAGCGATTCATTATTATTGTAATTGGACACGAGACACGAATAAATAGCTTAGCTTCTGGTTTGTTTCACGGCTAAGCCATCTCCAACGACTCCAACCAATGTAAAGCCGACTCAAAATATACGAAGTCAAAGCACAGACTTGCTGTGATTACAATGAAGAGAAAATGTTCAGACATGAATTTGTCTCCACACCTCGCAATTGAGTAATTATTCGAAATGAAATAATTTGACAGAAAGTTAAAGTCTGGCATTTTGTTGTTTGCATTTTACCCAAGCTCCGAAGTATTCTAACAGTTTGTTAATCGATTGTCCGTCAGCGTGGAGAACTTACCTGCAAAGAAGAAACAAAATCATCAGTACATAAGTTTGAAATTGGACATAAAGATGAAATATAACTGCATTATATTCGACAGTCTATACGAGTACATGCATGCTAAAACGCACTACATCAGTCCGAGGCATTTGTCCTATAAGTAGCATATTTTTTCCAAATCTCATGGTTTTCCATGTTCCGCTGATGGAATTTTAGATTTTTCAGGATACAATACTAACCTAACCTATTTATATATTCAATTAAATCAACTTATTATGAAATAAATGAATCTTATCTAATCATCTGCGACAAAATTTTCGTTAAACAGAAAACTGCGTTCGTCAATACTACAAATTCATAAAAATCTCATCGACTTAGTAGTTATACTTAGACTGTGTATAAAAGGGGTTTCTGCGGACATGGATGTAATCACCACAAGTTGTACCATGCGTGCGGCCATGACATCACTTGGTAATAAAAAATTACGTCTATTAAAAGAATAACCCCCGAAACGAGTATGACCGTTACGCACCATCATTCCCTGTTCGGTTATGAATAATAAATTCTACACCAGATGTTCTCCCTCCCACAGGAGTATTAGTATTAGGTCGCAAGTTGGCTACATAGTAAACTAATGTTTATTACAACTCAAGTTATTCTTAGATTTTATCGACTAGCCTAGACTGTATAGCATTAGTGTTTATAAAAGTTGCAAAAAAGTGAAGGTTTAATGACAGCTAACAAAAAGTGAAAATGCAAATGCACAATGTGAGCTTGCTGTTAGCTCAATCATTTGTACCGGCATCGGCAGTAAAATAAAACGAATATTTTGCTTGTCTATTTTTTTAGGTATGTGATTATGGAAAGGAAAGCAACAAAACTATCAATTTCTAGTTCAATCGGAAGAAATACTGAAAACAGAACGATGCATGACATTATCGAGACAAGTAGAAGTGTTGATAACATCGCGGCAAATGATAAGGGGAAATCCTACATTTTATAGTCAGTGCAACAGAATTAGGAGACATCATGTGTTACAAAACTTCCTAAACGCAAAAAAATTAGGTTGTTTATCATGCGTAGCTAATTAAAATATAAAGCAAACATGATGAAATCGGATGAAGATAATTTTAGATTGACTCGTCCATCAATAGTAAATTAAGAGTATTCTTAGCCAAACACGAATAAAAGATGACTATAACTTATAGCTCCAATCAGCCAACGATATTGACGTCTTCAATCTCAACATCAATAGCGATACAGTGGCTCTAAAAACGAAAGCAGTCTATTTACGACGCTCGAACGTTAGTTAAATTTACGATAATACCTCAGTAGATGAGTTTATACTTAGTTGCGGTTGATTGGTTCACGCGTCAAGCTAACTACGTTGCACGTTGTATTACTGTTATTATTCAAAAGCATCGGTAATACAAATTCAAATTCAAATTCAAAATCTTTATTGTATTATACAATTAACGGCAGAGCGATATAATTATGCGTTATCCACGCGAAGCCACTTCGTTGTAATCTTCTTAACTATTTGCTTGAGGCATTGTACAATTAAATTTGCTTTTTTTGCCAGACATCATATTCAACAGACATTGCACAACGAGTCGAACCTATGTCGACAAGATTTAAAGATGGAAGTTAAAGTGGCCACATTTAGCCCCATAAAAAATTACGAGATTTGCGATTTATTAATCTTTGGAGAACGGAAAATACCTACATTTAGTGTTAACTTTGATATTTATTCATTGCCGTAAGTAGTTGACGATTGAAATTATTAGGTATACAAAACGGTAGAGGAATGACAAGAACCTGTTAAGCCAAAATACTGTTAGCATTGACTAAAAAAACAACTTAAAATATTTTTTTAACTGGAGCTACCAACCAAACCAATTGCTCAACAGAATAAAAAAATATGTTATTTCAAAACAACTTGAGAATAAATGTTAGCTACGTTCGTGTTTTGCGAACTTGTGGTGTCATAGGTTGCGTGTGATGTATGATGTGAGCGCATGTACCTACTATACTATACCAATGATATTCATAGCGTGCCAGTTGTGACCACCTCGATCTTAATAAATGATAAGGCACGTCAGACTATTTTTTTTCCTGAAACATCAAACAAGTCTAAGGACCAAAACACAGTTTACCGACACTACATATTTATAACTCAAATATGTATCTCTCTAACGCGATCGAACATGTATTTGGTTCCAGAAGGCGTTGATTGCGATATATTAGAGTTTTGTACTGCAAAATGGTAATATTTTAAGTAGTTCGTGTTAATCGCACTCGCAGGCGGCCAAGATACAGGCTCAGCCTAGTTTGGCGTCTGACGGATATATCGTTTATAATTTAAGTGTGTTTTTGATAAATAAATAAATTTTAATTTTAATATTTACCTTTGATTTGCATAAGTAACTTCTTATGAAAACCAACATTGAAAGATACTACTTTCATACGCTTTGTACGGATAGTTTCCATGGATTCCATTCGTGAGTTGTGTAAATAACAATGTTATTCCAAAAAAATTGTACGTGTAAGAAAATTAGCCAATAAGTGATAATCGGCTGTTGAACAATTTGAACATTGACAAGTGACGTCACGTGCAAACCTTGAAGTGCGACTTTGCACGCCTGAGGGGAGTCACGTAAGCCGTCAAATCTAAACGAACAAATCATGTAAAACACTTATATGACAATACCAGCAGTTCAATGTTTCAGACATGAGAATACCCATGCACAAAACAATTCGCCTTGTATCAGTGGCGCAGCATGGTGGCCCATACATGTAAGCCGATTCGAAAATTTTCACGAGCCGTCACTCTTACATAGTTAGTACCTACAGAAGTAAAGATACATTTATCGTTAATTGTTCATTTCATTATCTCGTGTTAACAATGAGCAGCTAAGATTTCGTACACGAAACTAAGATCACATACTTTTTAATCCGGGAGCTCTACGAGCTGGTGATCGAGGTCGTGGTTCCATAAGATAACCGCCAGCAGTCATCTTATGAATCCAGGAGCTGTTTAAGATAACTGTGAAGACATCAACGCGCAAATATACTAAGCTGCTGCGCTTCATTTCAGCAGCGCGATTTTCAATAGATACCAAGTTTGTTTAATAAATTATTATTTCCGTTGACTCGTAGAAAAAGTATTGTATACAATAGTTATATAATTAGCTTTTCAAGTCTCGTACCTTAATTAGGCCACTCAGCAAGCTTCGTGGCCTAAACGTGGTACTCGACTTAAAAAGCATACATTATATAACGATTGCATAAACTACTATAAAGACTAAATATACAGTGTTTTAAATGCTTACTGTTATTTGGGTGATTATAGCATAACATTAGTATTTTTATTTATCACAATAAAAATCGTCGAGGTATACTCACATATCACTCGATTCAAAATTAGGTAGGTACGTACTATTGGAACAGTAAACTTATAATGTATCGAATATGGATGAATAGAATAGTATCCAACACATTGCAAACTAGAGAAGTTATGACTAAATAGTGAGTAAGGAAGATAATACATGTCTAAAATAAACGTTGTGCAGCACTTGCAGCATGCTCTCTTCATCCTGTTCGCGGGAAGCAGGTCAGATGCAAATAGTAACTACAATTCGAGAAAATTGTTACTAATAGAGTTACTGTAACGTTCTGTCTATTTTTCACGACCGCTCAATTTTAATGAGCTTGAATTACCTATATAGGTACAGACGTTTTTCAAAACATGTTTGATACACCAGACGGGCATGAAATGTAGAAGCGCGGATTAACTCTGCAATGGTTGGCGATAGCTATATAGATATTACTATCAGAATTTGTAAAAGTACTTGTGGTACTTGCGTTCATAGTAAATTTTTGCTATTAGGCGAGTTACTTCAACGTAAGTGCTCTTGAGGAGATGTCATTCGTACAAGTACTAACCACGGTGACGGGTTACTATTATGTTGCATAAAATTGATTGTCATAATTTTATTTTCCATAACAGCCCTTGGCAGAATCATCATTTCGCAGAATTACTTTTCGCATAAATTTCATTGCATACAGTCATTTCGCATAACTTCCTTAGGCAGAATAGTACATTGGCATAATGACGATTGTAATAATAGTCCTATGATCGAATAATCGTATCACCGAAATTTGTATCGCATAATATTTAGCTGGCATACTGTAATTTGGCACAACGTTCTTTGGCAGAATCGTGCAATGGCAAAAAAGTCGGTTCTGGCGCTTCGCCGGACGCTACCGCGGCACGCTCGCTTCGCTCGCTCGGCTCGCGCGCTTAGGGTCGCGGTACACCTAACACTCCTCATCGCTTCGCTCGTCGTTGTAACCTACACCGACCTGCCTTAATTATGCAAAAATAAAGTCGGTGATATTAGTTGTATGGTTCAAGAAATTCGGCGGAATATACGTTCTGCTACGTAAAATTCTGCGAAATTCAATTCGGCCATATTACTATTCTGTAATTCAAAATTCTGTCAAATAAGTGTTATGTGACATGATAGTTATGCTAAGTATATGATTATGCTAAAGTATCATTCGGCTAAAAATGTTTCTGCGATAACTGTTATGCGGAGTGTATTTCGGACAATCGATATTATGCCAGATAAAAGGAACCCCCACGGTGACACTTAAAACTATATTTATAACGTAGGAAAGTGTTGTAGAAAATAAACTAAAGAGCGAATGTGTTTCAATAATAGAAAGTATTAGACAAGTATTGGCGAAGCATTCATTAAATTTGCATAAAACAACATGTAAAAATGTTAATGCTCTCAAACCACTCGATGACCTCAAACTTGCAAGTTAAGATCGAATGTGAACAGTCACAGGTAATTTCATACGTTTGTTCCGTGAATGTCTTGCAAATGGTACAACAAATACTTACGAATAAGACAGGCTGTCGAGTCATGGCGATTCATCTGAAGAACATGTAAGTGTTACCTGGCTAAAATACCGTTTATAAAATAACTGTAGTTAGTTCAGTTATTATTAGAGGAAGAAAAGTCTAAAAATAGCAAACGAATATAACAGTCGACTTGAAAAACTGGTTATTGGCGGAAGCAGGTGGATAATTGCAAACGACCCTTCGAAGAGCAAAAGATCAAGTCACCCAACGATAATTATGAAGTCAATTCTAACTGTAACAGCACGCTGAAGATTGTTACATAAATTAGAAAACAAGCAGAGAGGAACTGTTTAACACAACCGTAATTTCAAGAGTCGCCAGTTAATTAATGCTTGTAAATGCACTCACATATAGTTTAAAAATAATTACCAAGATACTATAAATTTGACTAGGTAGTTTGCTTTTTTTTCGTCATATGGCCAGGCCAAAATGTGTGAGTCAGAGAAATTAAAAACTTTTTGAGCCAGTTTCGCCAAAGACTTTAAGATACAAACTAAATAAAAATAGACAGCGTTACATCTTTTGTTAGGACTCTGTTCCAAATACCCTGATGAATAGCGCCTTGTTAATTATTTACCCTTAGAACAAAGACCACGGCTTTCTAATTGCTTCAAACGAGGCTGAACGATGAGATTTATGGACTTTTTTAATCCTTAACCACACAAACCAAAATAACTTTTATACGCTAAGTAATAAGACCTTAAAGAGTTTCTATTGTACCATTAAAATGGTTTATTGAAACTGTTCCTTCACAGTTCAAGTGGCAAGGTTAAAAAGGTCAGGGTGAATGACCAGACGACGTTATTTTCTTTATTATGAAGTGGCATGCTAGGCTTTCATCAGCTAATTGGGAAATTACCATCGAGGGGTGAATAACGACTAGGCGCAGGCAGTGGAATGACATTTACGACTACAAAAATTCAAAGTGTAAGTTAGTAGGCCAAGTGGGGTATCATATGAAAGAGCTTGACTTGCACATTCTCTAAAACAAAATTTCTTTTTTTCTCTACAGTGGTAAAATTTTGATTTATAAAGGAAAATGTTGAAAAAAATACCATTCCCCCCCCTTATCTCCAAAGTTTACCAAGCGATTTTTTAAATATATATGATTCAGATTGACATAAATATTACCGGAAAAGTATATTGTAAGTATATTTTTTAAATTCATCAAAAGCCATTTGTTAACCAAATTTTTATAAAAAAAAATCTGTGTTTAATTTTCTGCTTTCTAATTCGTGTCACAGTGTTCCGATAGTACCCCCTTTTAAATAACAAAAGAATTATCGAGAATGGTTCACTTGATAAATAATTATCACTGAAAAACGAACATACCAGGTTGCAAGTAAAGGCTCGGAAGACAGCACCCGTCGTCGAGGGCGCACGGCGGGCGCCCGCGACGGTGCTTTCACTGCTGTCTGTCCGAGTCTTTATTAGTAATGTAGCACCGTGCGTCGTCTGTGAGACGGTGTCACGGGCATGGCATAGAGTATGAAAGTTTGTACGGAACCCTCGGTGCGTAGTCATACACCTCGATATCCTTCATGTGAAAGACTCTGGAGAGACTCTGCGACAGGGAACTAAAGGATACGGCCCTTAAAAACATAAAGAAACATCCAAACCAGCATGCCTATAGCCAAGGCAAATCCACAGACTCAGCCCTCCATGCTGTAGTAACCAACATAGAAAACGCGCTAGCTAGAAAAAAATCCTGTCTAGGCACCTTCATTGATATAGAGGGTGCTTTCGACAGAACGAACTTTAGCAGCATAAGACAAGCACTAGAAAGAAACAAAACCGAACCGCTGCTCATAGAATGGATTATGAACATGCTAAAGAAGAGAATCTAAGACTATCCGAAAACCAAAGTCACCAGGCGTTAGTTATAAGAGGATGCCCACAAGGGGGCGTCCCCTCGCCACTATACTGTGGAACCTGGTAGTAAACGACCTTATAACAAAACTAAACAGTAACCGCTTCCTAACTAAAGGATATAAATAAATAAATAAATAAATAAATAAATATTACGGGACAATCTTACACAAATCAACCTAGGCCCACGGTAAGCTCAATAAGGCTTGTGTTGTATATGCGGATGACATAGTGATACTGGTCAACGGCCTGGTCATAAACACACTGTGTGAACTCACACAAACAGCACTGAAAATAACAGAGAAATGGTGCAAGGAGAATGACCTATCGGTAAAGCCAAAGAAAACCGACACAATTCTCTTAACAAATAAATGAAAACTGGGTACCTACGAAATGCCAACTCTATTCGGCACCAAACTAACACTCTCGAAGGAGGTAAAATACCTAGGCATAACACTAGATGATAAACTAAACTGGAGCAAACACCTAGACAGCAGACTAAACAAAGCAACAGTAGCCTTCTGGCAGTGCAGAAGGATGGTGGGGAAAACATGGGGCCTGGCCCCCCACATCATACTGTGGCTATACAGGCGGCTGCGACGGCAATACGCCTAAAAAGCCTCAACCTATGGACGAAACTAGACATACCCCACACGAAGATCCACAACAAACTGATCACAAGCCTACCTATGATGGAAGCTTCAATCGACAAAATACCAAAAACTGCAGTCTTTGGGAAAGATTATGGAATATTACTGACGGAAGACTCCAAAGAGGGGTTAAACCAAACAGACCTTAGAATCTTTACAGATGGTTCAAAAACAAATACGGGAACAGGATGTAGTGTGTTCTTAGAGGATTTAAACATACACATCCAAACCACTGGGTGTACAAAACAGTATTCCAGGCTGAATGCGTAGGGATAATTGAAGCCTGCAATGCCATAAAGAGACAACAAGTCGAAAACACAAACATACGGATACTCTCAGACAGTAAATCGGTACTACAAGCACTGAGCAGTGATAACATCACATCTAGCTTGATATACGAATGTCACTTAAACCTCACAGAGGTGTACGCAGATAAAAACCAAGTTACTATACAATGGATCAAGGGGCACAGTGGCTCAAGAGGAAACGATGCAGCGGATGAACAGGCCAGGCCAATCTTGCCCCTGCCACAAAGCATATACAATCAACTGGGCCAACACACTAAAGACCTACGCCAAAGATACTGGGAGGAGATAGACACATGCAGACAGACCAAAGAGATTCTGTCGAAACGCGACTACAAACTCACAACCACACTACTAAGGACACATAGAAACCAACTGCGCAAGATAGTGGGTATAATAACAGGACACAACACCTTGAACAGACACCTCTATAACTTAGATATCACAGACAGCCCCATGTGCAGAGCGTGCATGGAGGCAGAAGAAACGACTAAACTATACTACTGGACTGCAAGCAGGTAGAAGTATACAGAATGAAGCACCTAGGTTCTCCAAACACACTACGGGACGCAGTCAGCAACACCAAGGCACTCACCAACTTTTTAGACGTGCTGGGGTGGTTAGAGTAGCGCCACACCGCCGTTTCACGCAAAATAGGCACAATGGATGTCGACTTGCGGAAAACGCCCAGTATAACTAACTCGCACTTGACAGGTTTTTAAAACTGCATTCATGAGCACCGGTTCAGGGTAATTTTAACCTTTACATGCCTATTTCCCTTCACAATTCTAGACAATTGACTGTAGACAAGGGAGGTTAACAATACTACAATATTTCTGACATGTTGGCCGAGCGGATGTTGGTTATTCGGTTGGCGTATATACGGGATGACATTTGAACGTATATACGGGATGACATTTGAACGTATATACGGGATGACATTTGAACGTATATACGGAATGACATTTGAACGGTCCAGTCTTTATCATACACTAGCTGACCCCGCAAACTTCGTACCGTCATACAAAGTGTATGAAAAAATGAAAACAAAAAACCATGTTTGATAGTTATTTATCGTGTTATTCGGAGCGAATACAAATCAAACATCTTAAAAATCGGTCACCTTGAGTTATGATACTGTAACTTAGACGACTTCGTTTTATCCGGCATTATATTTCTAATAATATTTTGTCACAGGTTTTTATTAATATTGTCTTCGGTTTCCGGGAATGTTGCTCATTAAAGAAAACTATTTGACTGGAATTTAGCGCGTATTTTGTGTATTAAATACATCCCGACGTTTCGAGCCCTTTGCAGCACTAGTGGATTGCAGGTTTTTATTCTTTTGTGTCTTTAATTTGTTTGTAATAAATAATAGATTGATAGAATGCAGCTCATGGTACTGTTTTTTATTGACGATTTTCGAAAATTTCGACTAGCAAAACAATAAAGTTTAATAATAAACATAACTCCATAATAAACACTAAAATTTAAGAAACTAAATTACTATCAGTTTATACCAATATTCGGGCCTCTCCCTGTATTGCATCCGTAATAAAAATAAATAACAAAACTATACAAATTACAACCATAAACCCTATCCTTTTTATTTACAATATTATTTATGGGCCTAGTCCGATTTACAACCATTATGCCCATTGATAATTTCCTCTACAGCAATTATAAAGCAATTCCAATGAATTATACATTTGATAACATCTCCGGTGTTTGCATAGATTCACATAATTGGAAATCGACTCTTCCGCCTACAGAACAAAGTCGACAATGGCTTGGCACAATGCTGGAAATCCATAGGCTATTACGGATAGTGATAATTTGCGGGTAATAACATTTCTTTGCGCTCCCATTTTCGGTGCAAGTGACTGAAGAATAGCTTTAAAGGCAATTAGTTGACACTTGAAATAAAATAATAGGTAAATTATAAAGGCTCCTCACAGCGAAGCTTAGGAGACAATTAGAATAATGAAGGAAGACAAATCACGGCTGATACAAATAACTTCCTGCTGGGTAAAAGAAGACTCTCTGTATCAAGAGTCATTGATTACGCGGGTTCCATAACAAGAAAATTACATAGTACAATAATAACAAAAACAAGAGTTAAAAAAAATACGACCAGGTTTTTATACCACACCCGGACTCCTCCCGCGTCATTTATGAAATCCGAAACCACTGTCTCATTAATAATCCATTCTCTACATAACTTATCACTTAGGCCTAACTAGTTTGACAAAAAAGAAAGGCTCTGTTCCGACACCTACGGAGGAATTATATGGGCGTTTGGTCCTAACATTTCACGAAGATAAGATCACCCATCCCTGCTCGAGAACCGGTAACAATCCCTAAGAGGGAGAGGGATAGATGCCATTTTATTTGTGATAAATGTAAAGCAGCATGACTCGACGTTTTGGTGTGTATTGTTTAAATGCAATACAATGGATCGGCTTCGTTGTTTCAATTAGTATCCTATTTACCAAGCTACATCTGCTCTACACGTTCCGTTATATCGTTTGAATTCAAATTCAATGCAGATTATAGATAATGTCTACAACAGAAACATTGCTAAATTGAAAAATGATGTTCCATTCATCATGACTCAATCAAACATAATGTGTTAATATTGAAACATACTTTTCCTGTTGAGCAAATTCTCTGTTAACACTTTTAGATAGGTACGGTTATTCGAATGCTGGCTACGAGCATATCGCTACGAAATTGTTAAATATAGACGTATGTAACAATCCAAAAAATAACAAAACATTCAGTGATTTTAATTTTACGGTTCCCTAAATTTTAACTTTTTCTAATGTTGACCACTTTTTAATACCTGCATATTTATTACCTATTCATGTCAAACTTGGTCTATGTCGCCAAATTATACGTACAAACTCACTACCTGCCAGAGAGCAATGGAGAGAGGAGCATGCTCGGAATACAAAATATGATAAACTAAAATCAGCTAACATTAGAAAGAAAACAAGTCTTCGACATTATCCAAGAATAAAGTAGATCCAAGTGGCGCTGGGCAGGCCATATGATAAGAGGGAAGGAAGAGTGCAAGATTATCACAGAATGGTACCCAAGAGAAGGACAGAGAAGGAGAGGCAGACCGCAGAAGAGATGGGCCGATGATATATTATGCCAGGTGGCAGGAAAGACATGGTACAGGGTCGCACGTGACAGATACGAATGGAAGAGGCTGGATGAGGCCTTCGCCGAAGGGCAATCAGACCTGCAGAAGAAGAGCAAGACGCAAATAGTAGAATTCTTATAAAATAAAAAAAGTCTGAACACAATAATAATGTTGACCAATTAAGTATCTAGTACGGTACTTAAAGGCCCCGAACTATTTTTACCCAACTATGGATAAGTGACGTCTCGCTGTGTCCCACAGCTTGTGGCACCAAGGCGCACCTGCCCGCGGCGCGTGCCCCCCCCCGGTCGCGTGCGTGTCCCGCGAGTGGGACACACCCGCCCGCTGTCAGCTACAAATGTGACTAGATAACACTGATACGTATCCACCGGCTTGAGAGTAGTTGAGAGTAACTCTTCCTGTCCGTGTGACATGTGCTTTAGTGGACGTGTAAACTTTATGAGTACCATCCTGGACTAGCCGAAGCGTACAGGTAATAAATAGATTAGGTCAATTAAACTATTCCGCTCTGGGTCATTTCTGGTGCAAATGGTAGCTGTTCAGCGCGGCAATGCGGCCAGTGTGATGGGAACCTTTGCACCTGGAGTGGCTCGGGGAGGGTTGTTTGATGTTTAGTTTTAGGATTAGGAATAGGTTTAGGTTACTTAGTAATACGTTTAAGTTTGTTATTGTACTCTGTCTTATGTGAATAAAGATAAATAAAGTTGTATTAAATTAAACTATCCAATATTTATTTTATTGTGTTAATTGGGTTCATCATGATGATGATGAACTGTGTTCATTATTGATTATAGGAACATTAAAATTAAAATCTTGAAATTCCTTATTAGAGTGGCAAACTATAAGATGTCAATTGCTGTGCCCTCCATTTGAAAAAAAATAAGAGGTACTGAATGTTGTGCAATAGATCAGGTCAATTAAACTATCTAATATTTATTTTATTTTATTCTGTTAATTGTGTTCATCATGATGATGATGATGAATTGTGTTCATTATTGATTATAGGAACATTAACATTAAAATCTTGAAATTACTTATTATAGAGTGGCAAACTACAAGATGTTAATTGCTGTGCCCTCCATTTGAAACAAAATAAGAGGTACTGAATGTTGTGCAATACGGGATGCGTACGGATAAATTTTGCGTTGCGAGTGTTGCGACGCCGCACCGCAGACATGTGGCCAGGCCCTATGGCTTTGAATAATTCAAAATCATTTATAGCGATAGAGCCACATGTCTGCGGTGCGGCGTCGCAACACTCGCAACGCAAAATTTTGCGGCACGCGCGCCGCAAAACCCGGGTTTCTCGGTACTAAACGCGGGTTTCTGCGGCGCGCGCGCTGCAAAATTCTGCGTTGCGGCGCCGCACCGCAGACAAGAGGCCAGGCCCATACGCTGCGTTTTTTGTGCTAAAATATACATATATGTGACGGTTTTTAGTAAAACGTCCCACTTTGTCGATTCTAGTTACGGAGTTACGGGCAGTTTAGTGAAATATGGCAAAACTTACCGAAAATCAACTTTCGATGAAAACTGATAGAACATACTGTAATAAACCTATGATTTTGATAAAGACGCATAAATCTACATTTTAAGCACCTTTTAGGGCCTCAAAGTTTAGTGCCCAGCGACCCACGTCGCATACAGAAAAAATCGTCGATATCATATTTGTACCTGTTATTAGAGAACAATTTCTACTTTGCCGATATGGTGTTATGAGTAATTTGTAATATAGGGTAGTTTTAATCCCGAAAATCCATCCCTAAGGGGATGAAATTGGGGGTGAAAATTTGTATGGAGCTACTTAAACCGCTTCACCGATTTGGATGAAATTTGGTATAGAGATAGATTAAGTCCTGGAAAAGGACATAGGATAGTTTTAATTCCGGAAATCACCCCTAAGGTGGTGAAAAGGGGGGTGAAACTTTGGATGGAACCCGTTTAAATGAGATTTGGTACAGAGATAGTTGGAGTCCCATGGAAGGACAATGCATAGTTTTCATCCCGAAAATCATCTCCTGAGGGGGTGAAATTAGGGGTGAAAATTTGGATGGAACCCATTCAGATGAAATTTGGTATAGAGATAGTTAAAGTCCTGGGGAAGGACATAGGATACTTTTTATTCCGGAAATCATCCCCTACGCGGGTGGAATGGGAGGGAAAAATTTGGATGAACTCATTTAGATTAAATTTAGTTTAGAGATAGTTTTAGTACTTTTAGTCCTAGGAAAGGACATAGGATAGATTTAATTCTGGAAATCACCCCCTAAGTGAGTAAAATGGGGGATCTCATAGGTTCAATACGTACACGATTTTTATAAATTATGATTTTATACTTGTAGTAATTTTTTAGCGTATGAATAACCAAACCGTCAAAGTGGGTCACTAAACTTGAGTCGAAAAGAAATTTCGTTCAATTACGTTAAAAAAGTTTAAACAAACGACGTTAGTATCAAAGACTCTTAGATTAACAATAACAAACCATTATCTCATACATAAAACTGAAAAATATACCAAACACAAACACTTTCAATGAAGAAGCACTAAAGTTTAGTAAACCGACCAAGTGGGACGCTCCCTATATAAAATCACTAAACTTTATACACACAAAAAGTGCTTATAATTTGATATTTTACATACTTTCTATGCTTGATAAGTATGTTTTTTAAGTAATCTCATGTTATATATTAAGAGACACATGTATTTTAAATTTTATGCATGGCACTCTTCAAATCATTTGTTATTATTATTAACTTTTTGACATAATAACTAAATAAAAGGATCCACAGAATTATTTCTGTCTTTTTTAGTATGGGAAACCATTTATAAATACAACTTTAATGATAAATCTTCGTGCCGTATAATAACATATAGAAATAAACCCATATTCAGGATTTACATATTTTCGTCCTGTTTTTATGTTCAAGCCTCCATAACATTCAAAATACTAAGGTTACATACATGATTTTAACTAATTTAAAATCCCTAAAGTATGCCCATTCATTTAACACCAACCACTCCATAACTTCAAAGTAGAAGTGTGTTTTCTGGCATCCCAAACTTTAACCAACGTTTTCTCAATTGTCGCTTTTTCACTTCTGCAACTTTGCAGAATTTAAAAAAAAAAACTATAGCACCTAGAGACATGAATCTTTCACCAAAAGATAGCGTATGATCTGTAGTATTAGGAACTACTCTGAACTCCATATCGACGAAGTGGGACGTTTTCCCAAAAACCGTCACATATGATAAAATAGCGAACAAACCCAAGATGACTATTGTCTCACTTTCTGGTACTGCTATTGAAGATAATAAAAATAATTGATGAACTGAAGTTTCCCACGACGCCTGTCACCCTCCTTGTCAACATACGCAGACTTCCACGAGTAGCATCTGCACTCATTGTTTAGTTCCAATGAGGCGATGCATCAACGTCGATGCCAGTTTTTATTTCATTGTTCTTGTTCGATTAAATTCACTGTTTTTGTTTTTAAGTTAATAAATGTATCTTCGCTGTAGGTAATCATAAGTTTATCATTAAACTAATTGATTTAAGTATTAAGCGATATAATAGGGAACTTGCATCTTAATATTTAAAAAAAAAAGTATAATCCAGCATTAAAACAACTGTAGCATTAAAACTTTGTTATGATTTATTTTTCTGATGTTATATGCATTTAAAATCTGCGCGCGCCGGCATCGGCACCCCCCGAAAACGCTCTATACTAAACGGGCTTATGCTATGACGTCACAGCATAGCCTTTACTATGGAGTAAGTCATTAATTTGCGATTATCTCCACAAAATTTACGTTTAAGTCTATACTTGTCATACAAAATATAATTTCTAATTTAATATTCTATGTGTTACGTTATTTTATCGAAAAATAAAAAATAAATTTTCGTCATTTTAACGTTAGGTAAAACTAATAAAATCGTTTTTTTTTCTTTTTTTTCTTTTGTATGATATCTCTACGTATATCCGCATCGATTGAGTGCAATTTATTCGAAATTGAAGTCCCATGCAAGTTCCCCATTAATACCATAGTCATAGAGCTAAAAACGGTACAGGTATAGTGAAAATAGCTTTTCCACAGACCACATAAAATTCATTCAAATATGTTAATGTCTTTGACAGTGAAAAATTTTTCTCATTTTATTGGTACTTAAATTTTGATATATTTATTTTATAAATAAATCATAACGCCGGTAACTGTTACCAGGCAACTACAACTGGCAGAAAAATTAAAAAGAAATACAAAAAACAATCATAGTTCCCCTCGTGTAGGTCTATCTCAATCCACGCTCCATAATTACAGAGAGAACAATTAACACCCGGGCGAACAACCCGCGAACCAACCCTAACCAGGGTGGAGCCGAGCCGGTCAACAACGGTCAAAACGAAACAATATTAACCTGTCCTACTTTTTCTTCATTGCAAGTTCATAATATGTTTACAACATGCTATTGTTATTTTCTTTATGGAGTGTTTCCCAAACACGTGAACATGTAATAGGAATTTTATTGACAGCCTAGAAGACCGGATTTAACATATGTACAAGAGCCCCGAATATTTATAAGCGAAAGTAGATCCTGTGGACCCTAAAAGTAAGACAAACAAGTACCTACTCTCACTTCAAGTTGATCGAGAGTCCACAATGTCCGTTTTGAAATTTCCTTTGAATGGACACGTTTAGTCCATTCATTGGCATCGCCGTTCTGTTTACACTGACGGAAATATCTCGATCGGTCTATTTACATATATGCAGATAAGTAAAAATATTCTTGAGGGAATTCTTAGTGGACTTTTTATTGGTTTTTATGCTTATTTTAGAGGACTTTGGATCTTGGACGGAGTGTTTATTCTGCTTTAATATCGTGCCTGTTTCTTGGTCGTGTATGTCGAGTCTCAATTACCAATATAAAGCCGACTCTTAAATTCGGCTTTATTTTATAAACAATAAATACTTAATTAGAAATACTTAATGTTTACACGAAGTTATCTACACAATATATTGAATCCATAAAAGGGGACTCGGCAAAGTGAAAAATCGATGATTCGGCGGGATATTGCCTGATAAGGCAGCGATAAAAATGATCCATCATTTTCTAATATTAGTGTTATAAAACAAAACGGGCGGAGAAAGGTGACAAAGATTTAATAATTTGCCTCGGTTATACGAGTAGGTATATACTCTGTATTAAATATTAATCGAATCACTGCATGCAATTTCTCTCGGCCACACATTGAAAGATATCGCATTTCTGCGCTAGCTACCGATTTGTCCACGGTTGTCGAG
Organism: Epinotia brunnichana; assembly: GCA_963854355.1. Lineage (NCBI taxonomy): Eukaryota > Metazoa > Arthropoda > Insecta > Lepidoptera > Tortricidae > Epinotia > Epinotia brunnichana. Next base: position 16,847,925 of record OY977936.1, on the reverse strand, counting down.
CTGTCATACGAGTAACATTATTATTCGCATAAAATGGAGCGGCGGACCGCTTGCATCGGCCAATTGCGCTGATCCTATAATCTGGTTTATGGCAAGCGTGTACGTGCATACGGTGGGAATATCAGCGCATTGTGAGGGAGGCAACAAGTTATCAATATGAAAGACGTCCACTGCTGGACATAGGCATCCCCCAAAGAGTATCACCCGCATCCAGCGGAATCCCGCGACCTTTAACAGGTCATCAGTCCACCTTGTGGGGGGCCTATCGGTAATTTCGTATTGATTCAATAAAATACTAGTTGAACTTGTCAAGATCGACTAGAGATCAACACAGTGCATTTCATGGCAATCTTTCTCGAAAACGTAAAACATTTCGCAATCATAAGTTGGATAATACAAACCTAACTCTAAAGTACAGAATAAAATTTGCAATTTTCGACTTCGTCCAATCCATCGCGTTTTTGTTTTAGTAGCAGTAGATAGAATGAAGTTTGGAACATTACGTGTAGAACCTACGTGAACCCATTAGAAGGAAACAATGGTGCCGCATTTAGTTTGGCTCGTTAGCCGGAGGAAGAGGGCCGACCCGGGCATCGAACACGTGTCCCCGGCTTCCTGTGCCGACGCCGCCACGTTTGATGGCTCAGACGCCATCTTATTTTACACATGACAACATTTCTATAAATAGCCATAGATCACGTAGGTCTACGAGTACCTAGTATTTCTATTCGACACTGAAGAATTAATAACATAATAAAAAAAAAAATATGTTGAATGTATGACGAATAGGGGTGTACAATGTACATAGACAATAACCAATAATGATGAATTTTCTTGAAAATGGATTTAAATTATTGTCAAATGGAGAAAAATGTAAAGCAGCTGATAAAATAATCACAAAGTTATAAGTGTTCAAGGGCGAATATTCAGCGTTTTTAAGGCGTTTTTTTTCGTCATTTTCGTCTCCAGGAAATACTATTAAAAGAGACGAATATCAGAGTCTACTTTTGATGAAGACGGAAGCCAATACCGGTGCCGAGTCTTTTTAGGGTTCCGTACTCAAAGAGTAAAACAGGACCCTATTACTAATACTTCGCTGTCCGTCTGTCCGTCCGTCCATCCGTCCGTCCGTCTGTCTGTCACCAGGCTGTATCTCAAGAACCGTGATAGCTAGAGAGTTGAAATTTTCACAGATTATGTATTTCTGCTGCCGCTATAACAAAAAATACTAAAAACAAAATAAAATATTTTTTTAAGGGTTGCTCCCATACAAAAAACGTGATTTCTTTGCCGTTTTTATAGATAATCTGTCACCAGGCTGTATCTCAAGAACCGTGATAGCTAGAGAGACGAAATTTTCACAGATTATGTATTTATGTTGCCGCTATAACAATAACAACAAATACTAAAAACAAAATAAAATATTTTTTTAAGGGGGGCTCCCCATACAACGTGATTTTTTTGCCGTTTTTATAGATAATGGTACGGAACCCTTCGTGCGCGAGTCCAACTCGCACTTGGCCGGTTTTTTTTATTTAAGTTTCCGCAGTATGTTTTACCTCTGCTGAAATAATCTTGAGCCGACAATGACTTTAGAGCGTTTGAACCGCTCGGAGATTATCCCTCAAAGTTTTAAGAGGGGGTTATTCTGTCCCATTTCCGCAAAACGCACTTTTATATGACACAAAGACGTCCACTGCTGGACATAGGCCTCCCCCAAGGAGTGCCAAAGTGACCGGCCCTGCGCCACCCGCATCCAGCGGTACGTAGGTATATTTACACTAGAAAATTTCGCAAACCGTGTAGGCACTGTACTAAGATAATAGCTATCTATCACACTATCGCCTCGAAGAAAGTAGTGTACCTGTAGTACTGTACGTGCACTTGGCTACCAATTTATTTAATGCCTTGCACTACTTACAAAGTATTTTAATGTAATACGCAGAGTTATCAAGGAAGTCGACGTTATACTTTTAACACATAAAATAATATTAACTTATCCACGTTACGTTAAACCATTTTGAAATTTAGGTACTAAATACCAAAAATATTATTGTACTATATCTTGTCCCAATGTAAAATGGACTTCCTTTATATTTCTCCTTGTTACAAACATTTACATAAATAAATATCAAGCGCAAATTAATACATAATTTTTTAATTTTAAACATTTGACGACATGATGCATGTTAAATAATTTAATAACGACAATAACTGACAAGCATAAGTCTCGTCGTCATATAGTTGACATAGATACGGTAAACGCACAAACATTTGTATCTTGTTACATCGCTCTCACGGGGCGTGGGAACTGCCTGGACGAGCGGGAACCGAACCGACTACTGTACAGACGTCCCTCAAAAAGAATTAACGTCCCTCTAACTCTTGCGCACATACGCCTGTTTCAAATGACGATAGACTGCACTGTCAGCCTGTAAAGACACATGTACGCTTGAAGAATAGCTAACATAGTCTGTTTTCAAAGTAAACAGTAGCACATATAACGGGTGCACTGAGAAGCAGCCTTGATCAGACGCGATTCAGAAAATGCAGGAAAATGTAGATAATATAAAGAGATGCAGATCATAACCAGCTTTTCGCCAGTCAAACTGCCTTCAGGTGATGCAATGCATATGATTTTCCAACATAAATATTGTATGTAACGGACTTGCAATCTTGGTTAAAAAAGATTCAGAACAGAACATACTGTAAAGATCGACAGATAACTATAGGAAAAGTCCAAACGAACATGTTTCAAGACATTAAACCTTTTTTGTCGTTTCTCTGCGCGGAAATGATTAGATTGTAGACGAGGCAGCCCTAACAGACTGGATCAGTGAACACCAACTACCGTTGGCCCACGTCCGCGCCCGCGCAGCTATCTCTGCACTAAAACAATAAACCCCGATGCACGCAAAATTAAACGTTCGCACCGAGATCGTGCTGTAAACTTGTGGGAAAGTTATCATTTAAGCCTTAAAATCATTGCATAGCTCTAGATTTCTAAAGTTTTGTCAGTCGATATCATATACGAGTACATATAATTTATCTGCAACAATAAAACGTTCAGTCTGGATCTAATTTCAATAAGTTTTTAAACTAGATGGTTTTAAGCATATGTAAACATCGTAAACTAATATTATGGGTAGACGTTTGTTCACACCTATATAAACGTGGGATACTGCACTTATCATCATCATCATAATTATCAGCCGAAAGACGTCCACTGCTGGACATATGCCTCCCCCAAAGAGTGCCACAATGGCCGGTCCTGCACTTATGGTTGAGACTATTTAATGTGCTCGACTTATTATAAAACTGTCACTGGAATTGGAATTCTACTTCGGATGGTAGCGTTGCTTATTGAATGAACTACTTTGATGCAATTTGGCCAACTCAAATAATATCAAGTATACACATCGTCTCTGCCTTCGCACGATGAACAACGATCCGTTATTTTTCATTTTGATCATGATCACTTACCGTCTTCAGTGTTAAGTCTGAATAAATAGAATCTGCATGTTGGTGCTTACCTGAAACAAAAATAATCGTTATTTGTTATCAGTGCAACAGAACGGTAGATAAACTGCAGTACCTGGCTGTTGATAAGATTGTGTATCGAGATGCCTTTGAAGTGAACAAACAGTCAGGAACTACTTTATATGTTCCTTTTGTACATTTTTAGTTTTACGAGATTTGTAATATATTAAAAAATCGATTATAGGTATAAACTACGTGCAAGTTTAAGGCTATTCAGGCTTCGACGTTCAAATTTTTGCCTATATTAATTAAATCATTACAGCTATGACAGAATGAATAGTTAATGTTTGCCTTAGTTCCCAATCTATTAATCTAATTATTTGATGAAGACTAGTTCAACAAGAGGCCTATCCGATGAACTAATGAGATGAAATTGAACCTCATTATAAACGTAAACATGGCCGGTCCGGTCCAGGGTTCGTTAGTTGCGAGACTCGCGACGAGGTCTGGTTACAAAAGGCTGACGGACGGTCAAACTAACTGCTCCTACGGTTACGATGCAGGATACAAGGAAATGAAGAAAGCGGGGAGAGAGACTGGCTTCAGAGACGTGGATAGGTGCAAGGGTCAACTTTTGTAAACGTTTTTAATATAACACTTTAAACTCTCGCGCTTTGTACACATATTTAAATTACTGTTTTACACGGGTCTAGCGCGATATTTATTTACCTTTATTTCAGAGTTATCTGCGACTATGACCGGTGCAACCCGTGTCGAAACGTCAGAAATAATGGTAAATAAATATCGCGTTAGATCCGTGCAAAACAGTAATTTAATCTTTATGATATCATGTATATTTAAACAAGTCTCATCCGTTTTATTTGGAGCATTTTACTTTTGGGAGTGGTTGGGGTAAATATAATCAAATAAAATTATATCATGTCGCAATTCCTAGTCTTAATGCCTGATACCAAATAAGTTTACATTCAATTAGAATAAATATTTCAATACATTTTCCTAACGCTCGCACTTGTTGCTTAAGACTCCGACGCTCTTGACTGACGGCTAAATGCCATGAATTGGTTAATTAATACTCGTTAAACTGTATTGGCCAGTCTTCATTAAGATGGTGATTGTTTTCCTACAAAGACGCTGTGACTTGACTCGGAATGTTTAATTGACAAACCTACTCCACATGGTTTCGAGATGGGAGCTGAGCTGCTGTTAAATGTATTAAATTATGAGTATGTTGTCAATGTATTAAAAGCATTAACAGGATACCGTATACAGGGTGGAAAGATAAGTCGGGCCCTGGAGGGAAACTACCTTAAATCCTTAAGCTGGCTCATTTTACTTAAAAAAGACATTCCTTTATTTTTAAAAAGAAACAAAACTGCATTAAAAGATTTTCAAAAAAGCCTTACACACGGCCGGGAATCGAACCCGATCGAATCTGTCTAAAAATCTGAGTTCGTTTTTTTGCGTAAATAAAATAGTTCTGGATGTATGGAACACTTGTTGCTAAGGAACCTTGTATCTACAACCACAGGAAAATGCCGTATTTCAGTTTAAATACGGAAATGGATCTCCTCGTACAAACAGTATGTACATTGTACCTACCTAATATGGGTACCTAAGTATGGGAATGATATTTTATTACAGTTTTGAAAAGATTGATGTAAATGATGAAAATCAATAATACTACGAATTTCCAATTTCGTCCAGTTTCAGATGTCACATCTCCCCATACTTACATACAGACATACTAATAAGCGGGTTAGTATGGGAAGGTCCATTTCGTACAATAATATATGAAATTCAACATTTTCCTGTGATTGCAGATACAGAGTTCCTTAGCAACAATAGTTCCTTACACCTAGAACTATTTATTTACGCAAAAAAACGAACTCCGATTTTTAGAGAGATTCGACCGGGTTCGATCCCCGGCCGTGTGTAAGGCTTTTTTTGAAAATTTTTGAATGCAGTTTTGTTTCTTTTTAAAAATAAAGGAATGTCTCCTTTAAGTAAAATGAGCCAGCTTCAGGATTTAAGGTAGTTTCCCTCCAGGGCCCGACTTATCTTTCCACCCTGTATATGTATTAAATACAATCCTTTCCAATGCGCAAGATTGCAAAGAAAACCTAGCTTATATTATATAGACACTTTAAAGACTGTCTCTCTGCGGTTTTGCGGTGCACATAACATGTTTAACAATAAGTACGAGTAGGTACACTTAAAGTTGGTGCTGGGTTCTGGAAAATAGTAATTTCGATAAAATTAATCTTGTAGGGAAAACTCGCTTTGCGTTGTTGGTTTTAAGACACAATTTCCCAGCTTTGCTCTTGTCTTAAAAAAAACTAAAATGGTAAGCTGAAATGCTAGATATCATTTGTGTCATACATTATTTTCGTGTATCTTTTCTAGTTTAGCCGCAAAGTCGGAAAGTCCTTAGATTTTTGCAAACTGATTTTGATATGTTCGTCAATATTTTCCTTTTTTTCTATGAAACTATACATTGAATATCTCAAAAATTTATTCGTCATGTCCGATTTATCAGAAAATGATACCACACTTGAGGTGTTACGTAAATAGAAGCTGATATGATTTTATTTCTGAAGCGCGGCGGCGTGTAACTTTGAATGCCCCCCCTGCCTACCCTCCAGGGGGTGGCGGATTACTACCGGGCTAAATTAACTTAGCTTTACGTATATGACATCTGTGCCAAGTGAATTCATCCGATACCAAAATTTGTACCTCCCATAGCAATGTATGGGAGGTGCAAATGTTGGTATCGGATGAATTTGAATTTGATTTTGGTATTGGGTGACACTACTTCCCGTACTACTAGGCTAGCTATGCTATGACTATACCTAATAACTTTCCTCGGCAATAGGTTCGGTCGATCAGATTTCGTAGTCCAATTTGATATCAATATCTTTTGCGCCCCGAATGAATATGCCAGAACAAACGTGCGAAACACAATGATATTAAATCTGGAAATATTTCCTATTGACCCCCATGACATTTTTATTTCCAATTTTTAAAGTTGCGAAAATGGATGTCTCTTTTTTAGGGTTCAGTAGCCAAATGGCAAAAAACGGCATGTCTGTCTGTCTGTCCGTTCATATGTCACAGCCACTTTTTTCCGAAACTATAAGAGCTATACTGTTGAAACTTGGTAAGTAGATGTATTCTGTGAACCGCATTAAGATTTTCACACAAAAATTTAAAAAAAAAACAGTAAGTTTTGGGGGTCCCCATACTCAGAACTGAAACTCAAAAATTTTTTTTATCATCAAACCCATACCTGTGGGGTATCTATGGATAGGTCTTCAAAAATGATATTGAGGTTTCTAATTTTTTTTTTCTAAACTGAATAGTTTACGCGAGAGACACTTCCAAAGTGGTAAAATGTGTGTCCCCCCTGTAACTTCTAAAATAAGAGAATGATAAAACAAAAAAATATATATGATGTACATTACCATGCAAACTTCCACCGAAAATTGGTTTGAACGAGATCTAGTAAGTAGTTTTTTTTTATTACGTCATAAATCGTAAACCGCAATTTATTTTACGGAACCCTTCATGTGCGAGTCCGACTCGCACTTGGCCGCTTTTTATTATACTCGTAGAAGCAATAGAAAGGACAAAACAAGATTCAACGGCAGATTATGGTCACTAACCATAGCTACATGTACATATTCTCAAAATATGGTTAAATTATACAAAGATAAATTAGTTATATAGTTATAGCCTTCTCAGCTAACGGTCTCACTAGTGCAGACCGCGAAATTATTAATGTTAATTACGAGCGCAGTTGCCTTTTATTCATTTCCAAAGAAAGCAACCGTGAATATATTTAGTGAAACTCGATTGGAGCAAGAGATAAATAAAGTCAATGTTTTATAGGTATTACACTCAATGGCTTTGTAAACTAAGTGAAAATTCTCGCAATCTGTATCAAAGCCAACAACTCATTATCGTGACAAAAACCACGTACATTTCAAAAGTAAGGCACTTATAATGTTTGCATCATAACAAACACAATATTTCACTATAGCTTATACAATAGGTATCACTGTAACAGTAATGTCCCAAATTTTCATAACAAAGATTAAGAAAAAAACAAACGACGACAAAGAATGTTTTCTTCCGACTTCAGACTAACAAAGCCAACTCAAATGTAAAGAAACAGAAGGCTATGAACACGAACCAAATAACGTATATAATGTTAACGAAGTAGAATAAGCAATAACAGCGGCTGAAAGGAACAATTTCTACACAAACCTAGTGCTTGCGCCTACGCACAGTAAATGTCTTAATAAATAACATTAGTTGGGTTCATTTTGTATGTATTTCGGCCCACGAGCGCTCTTCACCTCACTTGTGTGTGTACAGTAGACGGCAAACTTCGTGCGCAAATGACCTTGCCTGCGCAAAGGCGAATTGTACGTGCAAGCTGCCCCCCCACTTCCCCTCATTTGCGCACGAAGTTTGCCGTCTACTGTATCTCAGTAATGATTTATCAATCCCTTAAGGAAAATAGTTTTGAAGAGGGACAGAAATTACAACATTTTCATTCAAATCTTGATTCGGTTATCGAATACGAGTGTATCATAATACTAAGTAGAAACAGACATTGCTAGTTTTATAGAAATCTAATACGGATGTAAGTAAAGATGATTTATGTATAGTCCAAAACTATTAAAAATTATACAATTACAATATACTAACACTTCAACGAGGGTTTAATAAGTAAAAAATAATGGTGCTGAGTATGCAGTTGCGCACAGCTCGAGTAAAATCGAACAAGTATACACTGTATAAAACGATTTTTTAAGATTAAATTTAAGCCCCGATGTCAACAGAACATTAAGCTGTTAAGAAAGTACTTAGGTACATGATCGTTCAACCACACACTTCCTGACTGAGTAAACCGTCAGATTTAACCCCATTCGTTCATACGAAACCCACGCTATCCGTGTAATGAGCCATTGAATTGGAGAGCCGTCTAATTAGTCCCATCTTGCATGTATGAGAGCCTGGTCCATTCAAACGTTATCCGATAGAAATAATTGGTGTGTATGAACATGAGTGAGACTGAGCACAATGTTTATAAAACTAGGCAATTCTATTGATTTAGTAGTACAATTGTGGGCTTGCCAAAGTTCCGCCTGCCCGTCACATAATGGACATGAAAAGTTCTATAATAATAAAAGGTAGAAGTGGAAATAAATGCCTTCAACCTTATTGGCCACTATTTTATTCCTGTAGTTAACTTAATGCACCCGAGTTAATTCACCTGGGGGAATTAAGAAAACTTTTAGTGGACTTAATTCACCTCGGAAAATCTCGGGGGTTCAAACTTAATTCACCCTTAATTCACCTAGGAGAATTAGGTTGACGGAAAGTATACTTAATGCACCCGCGACCAACCAAGGGTGAATTAGGTTGACGGAAAGTATACTTAACGCACCCGCGACCAACCACGGGTGAGAATGTGTACCTTATTCACCCGTGACCTGCTAACGGTGCATTAGGTATACTTTTTTGTCAACTTTATTCCCCTGATCAGTAAATTAGGTTATCTTATCTGAGAGTGGACTTTGTGCCCTTGAACCCAGCCGCAGGTCCATTGGGTATACTTTATGGTTTTTTCCCTGATAGGTGACTAAATTTATACCTAATGCACTCGAGGCTGGATTCGAGGGCACAAAGTCCACTTTCAGGCAACCTAATTCACCTATTAGGGGAATAAACTTGACTAAATGTATACGTAATGCACCCGAGGCTAGATCCGAGGTCACAAAGTAGTGGACTTTGTGACCTCGGATCTAGCCTCGGGTGCATTACGTATACATTCAGTCAACCTAATTCACCTACCAGGGGAATAAAGTTCTAATGTAGCTCAAAATAAAGCACCTATCAGGGAAAAAAAACCATAAAGTATACCTAATGGACCTGCAGCTGGGTTCAAGGGCACAAAGTCCACTCTCAGATAAGATAACCTAATTTACTGATCAGGGGAATAAAGTTGACAAAAAAGTATACCTAATGCACCGTTAGCAGGTCACGGGTGAATAACGTACACATTCAGTTAACTTAAATCCCCCGTGGTTGGCCGCGGGTGCATTAAGTATACTTTTCGTCAACTTAATTCACCCGTGGTTGGTCGCAGGTGCATTAAGTATACTATCCGTCAACCTAATTCACCTCGGGGGTATTAAGTTGACTTAAAACATCTTGCGAATTTGACAGGTGAATTAAGTCCACTAAAAGTGTTCTTAATTCCCCCAGGTGAATTAACTCGGGCAGGTGCATTAAGTTAACTACAGGATTTTATTGAGTGTCGATTTTCGCATGAAAACGTCCTATTGGAACACAGTAAGTATAAACTATGTAAGTTGTATAAGGTATTACTTATAGACAACAATAGTATAATATATGAGACACTTCAAAGTTGTCCCACTCGCCAGTAGCATATAATACGTTTTTATGGTTGCGGATACAATAGTATTCTGAAATAGCTTATCCATCTACTGATGGAGTTGTTATATACTGTTGCCTTTAACAGTCAATCATAGGCTAATAGCTTTTCATACACTAAATAAAGTTGCAATCAATTGAACGGATCAGGAGAAATTGCGTGTTCATAGTGTCAGATGAATAGCCGATATTATTTGTCTTAACAAATTGTATGCTCAGAGCCTCCGATAACGCCTAGGCCTTTATGAACCATAGAATGGATTAAGAACATTCATTTCATGAAAGCAGCATTGACAGTTCCGTTGGCAGCGATACAGCCTAGATTCCCAGTTACGATAAACCTTTAAACACACTAGGCCAGGGGCTGTATTACCCCATTGTAAATGCCCATAGAATAGCATTCAGGCCACGCATTATTGATGGCAAGTCGACTATAAAATATTTAACATTCCGCCTGTTACTGCCCATTGTTGGCAATCGGCACAAAACGTTTACTGAACTTTACTGTGACAAATATTGCAAACCTCAATCCTATTTTTCCCCAGCGGCATTGTATAACCAGAGGAAATCCGAACAAGCAGGAAAATGTGCTCGCAATTCACAGGTTGAGTGCGAAGTTTTATTGAGTTTCTAAATTTTATATCGGTATGCATCGCCGGTCATAAAATAATAAGCGAGCGACGCAGCGGACACTCAACCGGTCATACCTATAACTCCGTAACCGGCAATTTCATCGAGAATTTCCAAGTGTTTTCACTCAAATAGCTAACAAAATAATGAGTGAGCAACTCAACTCAACCCTCACACTTTATCGTAGCTCTCTCCAGCATTACGGGCGCTTTTATTAAATCTAGACTCATATTATTGTGCTTTGCCAACGGCGACTGGAAATGACCCGTAATCGAGGGGGATAGCAAGATTGCAGATACGTGGTGATAGAACGTGATGGAGGTGCTGCGAATTATCCAATTTGCGTAGAAATTTTCATAGCGATCGACAGATAGGTGACAAATAGATTAACTGAGTATTTTTACTCGAATCATGTTTATGTTGTCATAAGGACAAGTACTACAAAGGCACCTACTGTATTAAAATAGCGATGTAATAAGAATATATAACAAAATAAGAGTCCTGACAAATTTGTAAATCGAAATAGCTGACGAAGCGTTGAAAATTCTACCAACAATAATTGTAACTCAATCACTTTTTCTTGCAATCTCATCCCATAAAATGTTTTTACAGTATTCAACAATATGAACAACAGAATGAGTACAATACATCGCGCTATACCGTGAAACTAAGCTTCAATTAGTTCCCACAGGAAGTTCCAATAGACTTTATCATTAAAGCAGGAGGAAATTATTAAGTTGTCGTTGCTTCTATTAGGCGAGGCATCGACAAGATAGATTTATGGAGTTGCGCTTCCACGCGCGCCGGTTTCGTATAAAAATAAAACACGTTTATAAATTTACCAAAAAAATAAATGATTTTTGGTAAAGAGTTCAAGCTCGTTTAAAATGACGTAATTAAGATAGAAAGGATGATTCTAGAAAGTCTCGCTTGTATAATAATAAATATAATACAATAACATTTTGAATTTCAATAGTTTCTTAAATTTGAGTCGTAGGTAGTATTTAGGTATATTTCTGGTTTCCTTAAGCTACGTTTGTTGCTCCAGATATTATAATAATTTGGGTTTTCTCGAAAGGCGAGAGAACAAACGCGTAAGTGTGTTATAGATCTCCATGATCATAATATTAGGGAAAATAAGTAGATATAAATTCTTGTTTAAGTTATTTTAGATTTACTATTTACTGTATATTAATCCTCGGAAAATAAAAAAAAATAAAAAATAAAAATAAAATAAAATGCATTTATTTCGGACAACTTAAAAAGGATCCATAGGTTGTTAGTATGTACTAGAAGACTTATATAACTATGTTAGGCCTTAAACTTAAATGTAGGGAGGACCAGTGCCTCAGTAGGCTACCGTCCCATCTGTCGGCCACCACAAATAAGTAGATAAAGCAAATTGATGAACTTGAATATATTTAACTGATTATTTTGCATTTATTGAGCTTCATCTAATTTAAAATTTTGACCACGCATTTGCAAATTACATGTTTTGGAGTTCTGAAGATCAGTAATCAATTATTTCCAGTTAACGAATTCAATGAGGTACTCATTTCCAATTGGCTTCAGCATATTAACTTCACAATACAGCGTGTGAGTCCTATCAGCATCTTGACAACCATTGTACCCACAGATTAATCTGCATTCGACCTCATTTGTACAATAGAAACAGAACAGCATCAACCAAGACAAGAAGACCTGCAAAAGCTATACGACTCTTGAACACTGATGGTTCAGATAAAGCGGTGGATATCACACGTCAAGTCATCAAAGCCAGGTAATTAGAAAGCCCTTCGTGCCAGTAATTTTTATTCATAACGAGATGTTCTCGTGAGCCGAAATGTTTACCCATTAAGGGATATCAGCATTTCAATTGACCGTGGGCAAACTGGTGCAAGTAGGTCGGTAAACACATGTTTGATTTGGACATGCGAAAGAAGTTGATGCCTCGCGAACGTAGTGGGCTACTTAAACCAAAAAAATCGATAGGTAAGAGAATTAATATATTCAACTACTTTACTTCTGAACCAAAACGAGTGTAGAATAAAAGTGGGACTCTGGATAAGTAATCTAAAAGGTCTGTCTATAACAAGTTTTAAAATAACAACACGTCGTTGGAACCTTGAAAAGCATCTAAATGCGAATGAAATTGCGAAAAATTGCTTAGAACCATGAAACTCTTAAATGTACCGACACCGTATATACCGTGACATGATAAGCCTGCCTCTCGAATACAGCCCTTAACGCATTGACTTAAGGTTTCTTTCATGAATCATCGAATGTTTTACGGAGTTTGGGGCATGCGCCGAAAGCCTTAATTACCGTTTGCGGGGCGCACACGCAACGGCAACGTCAAGGTAAAAAACATAGCATTGTGATCTTAACCCATTATTAGCGGCAATCTTGATAGTAGATTGAAAACAATGTAAAGGGTTCTGTTTGAAATTATTGATAAGTTAAAATTGCGAGATCGAATAAAATTCTGAAGCTTAACAGGGCCAAGGCGAACAGTCAAGATTAGGATTGAAAAATATTATTTTAAGGCTGGATTCAAAACATAGTTAACGCTGAAATGGATAGATGTAACTAAATATTTCATCAACGTGTAATCGGAGGTGTCTCCACTCGCGTTGACTGAACTAAAACCACATGGCGAGGACCGTGTTTGAACTATGATAAGGACCGTCATTTGTGGGGCGCAAACTATATGGAATGGATGAACAGACAGAACAGATATAATGGAAGCGTTGTATAATAAATTTAACACATACATTCTCCTGAAAACCCATTAGACCCGATCCAAGACCAACCTCCTAAAAATGTAACGCTGATAATGAATTCTAAAACCTGTTTTCGAAATAGAAAATGAAGCTGAAAAAGCGAATGTACTTAACAGTAATAAAATAGAACGTGGTCGGTTGCGGAAATTAATTCATTGTTAACAATTTTACAACCACGCTGCCTGCGGATCAGTGTCAACTTTCAAATCAACTTTCGATAATTGCTGTAATTCGTAAAGCCCTGTATGGATTGCCAACAACAAAAACAATTAGCAAACACCACCTCACTTTGATTGGTAATTGCAATAATAGAGAAATTAGAGAATACACTGAGTACAAACAAATATGAACAATACAATATGTCCTCGTCCTATTTTGGTACTTACCAGGAGATGTCGAGCCAATTGGAATATTTGAAGTTGAAGTCGCAAACGAACTTCAAGTTAGTTGAAGTGCATAAGCAATGTAAAATTTAACTCTACGGACTTTTCACAAAAAAAAGTGTACTAATTTTTTTTCCACGTTAGGAAATTTGTTGATATACTGACAATAATACAGTAGTGTCCCTTTAATAATCTGGTGTGTGTACAAAGGTAGCATAATAATGCATGTAAAATTAGGAACACATTTTTCACCTACAATGAAAATCCGAAACTAAAAGGTACACTTTTTAGTCAACGCGTTTATATGGTAGAAATGTTTAGGAAAGGCACACATATTGATGTTCAGATCTCCTATATATCCACTTCGGATCCCGAATAAGAATCGTGATGTTTTTTTCACAGTCGCATTCGAATTTGGCAACTGGCAGTATGGGGCACAAAAAGTGACCTGATCCGGATGGCAACGGACTGCAACAGGTAACGGTGGTTAGATTACTGCCATTTCGGCCATTGTTGTGTGTTCGAGCGGGCCAACGGACTCTGTTCTATCGTATCAAGCATTCATCTCGAGTTTTCAGTTGCCTGATGCCTCCCCATATAGACCCATAGATGTAACCCATTTTCCGGAAGCAAACGTTCGTTATTAAGTGGCGGAACTAAGAATTTGTATCAGTCGCTAATAAAATTTCTACAACTATATTTAAATGCTAATAACTACAAGTTTATGAGTACGTAGTAAATCTGACATGATTTCTTACTGCGATTTAAATGTGTTCTACTTAAGGTGGTTCGATTTCCATACAAAGCGTTATTTGACATTCGCAGGCTAACGGCGTGATATTTTAAGAAACTTATGTAACAAACTTTCATCAATTGGCTTCCCATTTGCGCCAAATTCCCCCTTTCCTAGAATAAACTTGTATAAACTAGATTAATTTGAGAAAAATAGTTTTCCCAAAATATCACGTGACAAACCAATTTCTCAAATTAATCTAGTTTATACAAGTTTATTCTAGGAAAGGGGGAATTTGGCGCAAATGGGAAGCCAATTTATGAAGGTTTGTTACATAAGTTTATTAAAATATCACGCCGTTAGCCTACGAATGTCAAATAACGTTTTGTATGGCAATCGAACCACCTTAAATGAAAAGGTACGATCATAGGCTAACCATATTGTTAGTAAGTAGTGTAAGACCGCTTCAAGTCAAAACAGCTGACTTCAAACAATTAACTATCTAGTTTAGCAGATAATTAATATGCATGTAAATTTAAATTGAAACGGTTAAGAAAGTGCTCTAGTAAAAGACAATTTTCTAGTTAAATGACTCTTTTTGTGTCTCGTTAGTCCGGTCCACACCGACCGCACCGTTCGAACCGACCGTTAGCTTTACATAAATATACCTCAAATTTGACTAAATTACAGTTTAACTTCTCGTGCCGAAACCTCGAAAAATAAGGAAACGCGATTATTCAAATCAAGAAATGATATTGACTAACAAATACATACCTGTATTTTTAAAATTAGAAACTTGTATTTTATAAAGCAGGTGGTGTTTAAGTTTCGTTTACTAATAGGTATATAATAACATGGGACGATTTTGTAAGATTTCATACGGTTGTTGTTCCATACCTATATTGTATATGTATATTGTATACTACCACTTCTCATTTTGATATTGGCTATTATTAACCGCGATTAGAATGGGATTAGAGGTGACAGTTTTGCCACATAAATAAGTCAAAGTTTATATGAACTGACAGCTATTTGATTCCCAAAATCATCGCGGTTGCCGCTTGATAATAATAAAGTTTTATATTAATGGTCATATTCATAGACAAGTCAATAATTTATTACGGTAACTGATTGACACTTGGGGACTAGTAGTAGGTACGAGTATTACCGAGAGTGTCCGATGGAAAAAACATTATTCACAACATCTGTAGTCGGCGTAGTTCCGAATATTAATAAAGCTCAGGAACAGAGTCGCGTAACACCGGAAACACTCGGGTGCTGACTAAGTTTCCGGTTTACAGCCAAGGTCTTGAAATTTTAATGAGCTGTCTAGTTTTTGCTATTTTTTTTTATATTGGCAAGTTATTAGAGTAATACTTTTTAATTTACTTTTCTGGCGACCTGACATTTTCAGGATTCAAGCTGTAATGAAAAAAAATGCAAATTGACATCAGTAGATGGCTTAAGTATTGTCTGCCTACAGAAGCTACTATTTTTTTTAAACTTGACAAAGAAAAATAGTTGAATGAAAAACAATTTCACTCTTCCCGTCACGAAATCAGACCACTAGGTATCACTTTCAATCCCATCCCACTTAACTAAAAATTAGTCAATTCCGACCAAAACAAAACAAAAGTAATGTCGTCGGAAAGTGGCAGGCACAACAAATCGCAATTAAGCGAATGGCGGAACTGGGGCGTGACGTTGCGGCAACCGGATGCGCCGAAACCTGCGCGCGCGCACGGGGAAATGCGACCGGAGGGGAGGCAGAGGCACCCAAGGAGCCAACCCGGAGGTTCCCCGGATGCACATAAACCTGCGCGCGCGCACGAGAAAATGCGACCGGAGCGGAGGCACCCGAGGAGCGAACCCGAAGGTTCCCCGGATGCGCCGAAACCTGCGCGCGCGCACTGGGAAATGCGGTTCCAGTGGGTTCTGAGATGACACGGGTACACAAGCCACAGTAAGAAGTCAAAACAGTATAACCCATTCGACCCTTGGATATGGACAAAGACATCGTGCAATACGACTAATGGCGACGCTTACATGTAATAATTATAATCGTCGTATGACCAATACGCACATGTCGAATAGACACTCAGTAACTCAGGACAGTGAGGTGATCGTTAGTCACTTAGAGAAGGAGATGCCCAACACGTGTCATCTATGATCTATGATACTATAAGAAAGTAAGTCAGTTGTAAGAATTAAACAGTGACATTGTAAATGTATATTTATTTAATCGTATGGCATATATTATTTTTGGCCTTTTTGGGTTTGTCACTCTTTAGTACCACCCAGGGGACACGTGCAGGGTTGTGGTAGGTACATAGCTCCTGCGGACGCGAGTGACAGTTGTCCCCCCTTTGTCAAGTGAGTGGGCAACTCGACTGTTAGAGGTTCTTAAGCCGCCCGAACGCCTCTAACTCGGCTTAACGACTACTGTCATAGACAGCAACCGGGATCAACTGCTTAGCGTGCCTTCCAAAGCACGTAAATGTATAGAAGGCGAATTATTGCGATTCATTCGCCTAGCCTCGGCGAGCCTTTATGGTATTTTATGCAACTGTTTTATAAGAAGGGTCTTAAAACGCGAGTGACGTGAGTTGCAATTAAAGACGCCACGAGCGTTTTTAGACCAGTTATACACCGTTGCATACAATACTTTTTCTACGACACATTTTAAATAAATAGCAGACTACAAAATAGTTAGCCTTTTCGGGCAGCAAGTTTTCTATTCGTGCTTTTGCTACTCACACAATTTCTTCAGGAGTGCAGTTATTAAATTCTTCGACCATTTTAAAAGGAACGTAGACTTTTATCTTCACAAACACGAATAAAATCTTAATATTCTAGGACTAACAGTTTATCATCTTTCCCCTTTTCATTTTGAACTGTATATATTTTGGTGGGAAATCGGAAATGTGACACTTCTTGTTTATGGTTTGTTTTGTTTTTAATTTGTTTGCATTTGCCATCCGAACCAAACCGAATCTGGACCCCGACCGAATTCGAACTGTTTATTTTCATAAATAATACCAAGAATTTTTAAAGCATGTATTTATAAACACAATAGATGATGATTGATTATTATTGTAGTAAATAATGTATAATATACAAATGTTAAATCGTAAATAAATACTTTTATTTCGAAATATTTGTTTATGAAGTTGGCACACCACTGCAATATAGCGGCCGATTTAAAAAAGTTAAACAGTGTTTTTATGAAAAATGTACGAACCAAAAAAGTACGCTAAACAGTGCGTTTTTGGGCCATAGAGGCATAGAGTTTTTCGACGACTTATTAATGGTGTCATTTTATTTAAGCTACAGCCTATATAAATGACAGATAACGGTACAGGAGTAGAAAAAAGTTTTTTTCTAGTGAATGAGGTTGAATAAGCTTGCAATTTAGGTGACGTAATTTGAATTGCTTTTACCCAAAACTAAAATGTAAAGAAGTGAAGTGTGTGATTGCGAAGACTCTGAACATAATCTACCAACATTCGGCTATTGAACACCTTCATATTTCACTAGAGAAAAGGCGAAAACAGGATGACTTAAAACGGCAATACGCATATTTGCATGCACCGCCGCCGTACCACTTTGTTACTCGTAATTGGACTTTCAAAGTAATTGGCTACTTGTATAACCACACAGCCAATCTTTTAAAAACTAGCTCCGAAAACAGTTACAACTATCAAAATTGTTGCTAGTAACTCAACGATAGTCGAAGCCATATCTTTTTTTATAAATCTCAGTTAAAGTTATAAATGCATGAGGTCACTGGGTTAGTAAGCCAACAGTGTCGGTCGGTTCATTGTAAACCGGCCAATAAACAATTTTATTTTAACGAACGATATTCATTACGCGCAATTGCTCAAATTTCGTGCGAGGGCAATTCGTAGACTAACAATCGTAACAGTTCTCGCATTTTCGGTGACCGTGGAAATCGTAGAATCGAAAACGTTTATAATTTGATTTTTAATTACTCTTTCCAAATTTTACTGTCTAAATACTTTGGTCTACTTCGTTTCTTTCTCCTCATTCGATACAATGAATGATTTTGTACATTACTCCGTCTTGTGCTGCTTGCAGAATACGGATGATTATTGCGAGTTTACTACAAATAAATGCTAGGGGACAATCTTATACAAATCGAACTAGCCCCACAGTAAGCTCAATAAGGCTTGTGTTATGGGTACTGGACAATGATATATTTTAATAGATATTAATACTTATATACACAGAAAACACCCCAGACCCTGAAACAAATATTCATGCTCATCAGCATCACTCATCAAGTCATCACACACATATTTGCCCTTACCGGGATTGAAACCCAGGACCATCAGCTTCGTAGGCAGGATCACACCCACTAGGCTAAACTAAACCGGTCGTCTGCTAAATATTATAAATAACAATTTTGTTGTAGATGATATGTTATGAGCACGTCAACAGAACTGAACAGCGA
Source organism: Epinotia brunnichana (assembly GCA_963854355.1). Taxonomy (NCBI): domain Eukaryota; kingdom Metazoa; phylum Arthropoda; class Insecta; order Lepidoptera; family Tortricidae; genus Epinotia; species Epinotia brunnichana. The sequence goes on along the minus strand of OY977936.1, from coordinate 16,828,956 downwards.
ATAATTTGTGTTCATTCTCCGTATCGTGCAAGCTGAAAAACATACTCACCTAATTGTTTGTATCATCTTTCGAACCGTAGAATGCTCGAGCAAAGGTCGTGGTCGATAGACGTTTCTTCTTTCCAAGTTGATTTTGTAGTATTCTTCTGGATATTGCAGCGCAATATTATTAAAATAATAATTTGTTTCTCTCTTTGTACTGGCTTACGTTTTTAAATCACTTTGACCACTGGTAGTGATCATTTGTTTGATTGTTCAATAAAAAAAAAATGGAATGTTGCGTGTGTCCCTTTGGAATACTAAAATTGTAATTTTAAGAAAACAAATAAGAAAAAACAACGTATGCAAACAAACTAAAGTTTCAGTCAAAGCTTAATATGTAAACAATATACATATTCCTGTGGCAAAAATACACGAAACACACTTGGATTACCTCTAGTTTAGCAGAACATGCATAAAAAGTTAGTAACATATAAAAGAAGTTAGAAATATATGTACTTTTGACTTTTAAACCCTAAGTAAAGAAGTGATAAAGATATACATATATTATATATAGACAAATGCTTACGTAAACAAAAGAACCAGCAGCATATTTAATGCAAAAAATTATTAAGTGCAGTCTGTTGGAAACGGCAAGTTTATAGGTATGATGAAATAATTATTATTTACTCAATTACTCTAATATGCTTTGAAAGGCAACGATCAAAAACTCGACTAATAGGGACTCAATATTTATTATTACTCCAAAAGAAAGTAGGCAAAAAATATGCCTAGTGACGAAAATCCCATTCAGATATCTCAAACAATTACGAAATTACAACCGTTTTAATATTGATTGTTACAGAGATACAACGCTCATGGATCATAACGCCACGATCCACGAGCGTCATAGTAGGTAAATCACAATCGTTTCATATGAAGGTGCGTTTTTTAATCTTTTTTCGAGAAAATTAATTATTATTGGTTATTCAGGGGGCGTACTTTTCATGCCGATGACATCAATTTGACGTCACGCTGCATATAGGATGATCCCAAATAGTTTTATTGTGATTATTAATCATTAGTCGTCAATCATTTTAATCATGTATGTAACGTAAATTAAACTATTTGTTTTGTTTTTATACATACAATTGCAATCAAACTCTATGCAGCGTGACGTTATTTTTGCGTCAACGGCATGATAAGTACGGACCCTGGTGGTAACAATACCATTTAATAAAATGTATGTATAAAAACAAAACAAATAGTTTAATTTACATTACCTATTAATTATTCCACGTGTGAATAGATTACTTTTGAAGTTATTTGTACATGATTAAAATGATTGACGACTAATGATTAATAATCACAATAAAACTATTTGGGATCATCCTATATGCAGCGTGACGTCAATTTGATGTCATCGGCATGAAAAGTACGCCCCCTGGCACTTATTGTATTTATTGTGTACACCCCTATTGAGCAGAATATGGCCAGCCGCTGCCGCTACGCTACGTGCAGTAAGTAGTTATATGTGGTTTTTTTTTCACATAGCGACTGGGCACTTTTCAGGAATTATTCAATTTCTCCGATGATCGGCACCATCTGTCCTTTGTCCGAACATTTTCAAGTTATTGACAACCTTTTTAGCGTCACTCGCTTTACATAACAAATCGTCGGTAGACGTTCCGTCTGCAGGGTTCACTCAACCTTCAATTTCGTTTTTTTTTCATGAAAGCAATACATTTTAAGGTGACAGTGTTGGAAGCCTGCCATTCTTCAGTTACGCAACTCCCATGCGCGTATGACACTCGTTAATATATATTTACGTGACTCAGAGGAAATGCCGCGTTAGAAACAGCCCAGGACGGCAATAGGACACATAAAAAGCTACAAATTGGCAAAGTAAAACTTGTGCAATTCAGATTGAAAATTTAGTTAGGTTAGTAGATAAATAACGAACTCACGCTCGCAGTAAAAACTCAATGGAGTCACGTTTAAGTGAAGCGGAGCGTGCAATAAATAAGTGGCGAGAACAGGCGGATTCTGGTGGAGATTTAACGAGATCGTTACAGATAAAGTGCAGATGACAGATGCACGGAGACGGGCGAGATTTACTGAGCACGGCGCAGGCGTTGAAACAACGATACTGTCCTTAGATGCAATTAAAGAAGCGCTCGGTAAATTAGCGGCGGCGCTAGACTTGCCCACGCGACGTCTGTCCTGTTTATATTACGTGCAGTTAACAACGATTAATGTCCACTACTTTAGACATTAATTTAATGTTTATGGTGGGATTTATTTCAGAAATCTAATATTTTTGCCTGTCCGCTTATATGTACACAAATGTCGATTCATGACCGACTAGATATTATGTTAATTGCCGAGTAAGGCTTTATAAGGATTCGGCTGACCTCGCAACAGAAAGTCTGCATCGGTGCAGTGTTAAACGGTCAAGGCAAATCGGCCAGATTAGCAAGAGATAAAGTAGAAATATGGAAAGTAATATGATGGTATCAAATGGGATAGCGGAAAGTCTACAACAATGAAAGATAAGGAAGATTAATTTGATACGATGTGTCAGCCAACTGATAATAACAACCTACAATCCAAGCGGTGAATCAATTCAATATGAGACAAAGCGATTCCTCACAAGTGTGTATTATACCTTTATAAGAATATAAGACGTATGCCTTGAATTTCGTTTACGAGAAAGGCACCCGCCCGCATATGTAAGTCAGGATAACCACAGGCGCAACACTCGCAAACTGGTTTGGTGCACTATTATTATTAAGGGCTCGTGCCAATATACGGGTCGAAACGTGCTTCAACCTCACCACACCACAGTCAACAAAGCCTTCCAGAATAAAGAAAAAACTTAAGGCAATTGCAAAATTAAATTCTAACCAAAAGGACACAAACGCAAAATGCCACCAAACTCCACACGCTGTCACTTTTGTTGCAGAGTATGTTCTCCTGAGTTGTTAATCCATGCATACACTCGCACATCCATTAATGATAAGGCACTGTCATATGATAAAACTGTAAAGATGTATCAAAAATTGAAATAAATTCGCGATTTGAGCGCAACAGACGGTCTGCGTGAGTCGGCCGTGCGCGCGGCCGGCGTCTTGCAAACTGTTCCGATTCGTTTCAAACGCAACACCAACGGCCACGCGGCGAGCGCCCTACTATTCCGTCTCCCTCACCACCTACAAAAACACCATGCTGGAAAGAGACGGTCACAGTTCTAGCACCGCTCAAGTTTTATCGCAGGATAAACTTTACAGCGACGTGAATAGTAACCAGACATTAGCCAGAAAGGAAAGGAACGAGTATGTTATTTTTTTGTGTATTTGGCAGGGCTTTTTCTCGTGTCGAATGTTGGTTCGGTTTTGGACTTCTATTTTTGTTGTGAACCGAACACGCGTCCAGGCGGAACAGGGAAGGACAAGTTTGTTAGAGGAAGTGCAGCGTGCACGAGCATTCTTGGAATTTGTTAAAAATATCGAATCATATCGATGAAAACAGATAGCGGACATACTTTGTCCCACATAAGGTCGTCAAATTACAAAGTAACCTTATTCAATGACATGGATCTAACCAACACGGTCAACTTGTACAGTCGCCATCACATACCTACATCGGTACACTATAGGTGTTCAAAAATATCGGCACATGCACCCTAAATACCCTAACGCCTTGAAAATAGAGGTGTGTGTGTTCCGATGTTTGTGACGTGCTTGTTTGCTCCGATGTATGTGATGGCGATTGTATCAAGAATTCAAGACATATTTATCTGTGACCAAAATTAGGTAATTTAGCTATATCTCGAAACGCAAGCATTTTTCAGCTCCAACCTAGGATTTCCCATCATAAATCTAAAAAGCGGCCAAGTGCGAGTCGGACTCGCACATGAAGGGTTCCGTGAAATAAATTGCGGTTTACGTAAATCGTATTAAAAAAAAACTATTTATTAGATCTCATTCAAACCAATTTTCGGTGGAAGTTTACATGGTAATGTACATCATATATTTCTTTTAGTTTTATCATTCTCTTATTTTAGAAGTTACAGGGGGGGGGGACACACATTTTACCACTTTGGAAGTGTCTCTCGCGCAAACTATTCAGTTTAGAAAAAAAATATGTTAGAAACCTCAATATCATTTTTGAAGACATATCCCTATACATACATAGTTTGATGAAAAAAAAAATTTTTGAGTTTCAGTTCTGAGTATGGGGGGGACCCCTAAAACTTAATGTTTTTTTTCGATTTTTGTGTGAAAATCTTAATGCGGTTTACATCTACTTACCAAGTTTCAACAGTATAGCTCTTATAGTTTCTGGCTTAGGGTTCATGTAGAACTGTAATATATAATTTAAGAAATGTATACTAACATGAATGCAATAAAGATTTGAATTTGAAAACCTAGTACAGCTTTAGTAAGTAAAGAAGATAAAAGGAAAATAAAACTCAAGAGTAATAATCGAAACCTGAGACTTAAACCACCTTATTAACGAGAACGCATTACCAATTTTTACGTCAAAGAGATAAGCGTATGAAATGACAGCCACACTGCATATAATTTCGCATACAGGTACTTGCATAACTACTGTTCTATCTAAATAGCAAGAAAACATTTCACTCACTACTATTTTGTCAGTTGCTGTCGTCAGCTCATATTCATCTATCTTAATAAAAAGAAGTGAAGTATAAGAACCATTTACAACAATTACAAACTTCTGATACTTAATAAGTTTAGAATACACAACCACTTCATACATACATACGTGAAACGATAACAGTCAAAGAAATAAGAAGAGGTGGTGAGGAAGTGCTGCAATCGACCAAATCGAACATTCGAAGCGGTCCCGAGACAAAGCAAAAAATACTAATAAAAAAACGGAAAAAGGTCATTTGAATTCATGTAGCATTGCGCAACAAGCGCCACCGAATTGCGGGTGCACTTAACAAACAATGAAAGCGTCAAATCATTTGTACAGTATAAAACATTATATAAGAAAAATCTCATTTTCACTGGTAATACCGAGTCAAAGAAATGTTGCGTGGAGTGTTGCTAAGAATGACAGTCTATGAAATAAGTAATTGGTCATCGGATGCACACTTTCTCCGCTCTATTCTGTTCTGTATGAATATGGGAAGTCGCAGAGCGCGCGCGACAAATGTGGTGACTATTGTAATAGCTTTATGTATTACGCACAGTGTTACTTACGTAATCGCAACTCTGTTTACTTAGTCTAGACTACAAATACTACGATGGTCTAACCTAGCCTACAGGTGAATAAATTCACTAAGCATCTTGCCTTTTCGTTTTATGAGAATCGCAATATTATTTATTAATTGATAAGCGAAACAAAATTTATTAAGTAGTTATACTTGGAAGGACAGTAACATAGACTAGACATTTTGTAGTAACCATCTACAAATAAAAAAACATAATTAAATCTCCAACTAAGTTGACAATAATGCTGAGATGGACTTAGTGCAAATTATGCTTACTCAGGGAGTTAATGCGCAAGCGTATGGTAATTGTACTGAAAAGATGTACTTACAAGACGAATCTGGATCGACACATACAATGGACAAACTGATTTACGAAATACTGACTTTCACTTGGCCCTTCTCACTCAAAGCATCGCCATTAGGGACTTTTCTATTTTCGATGTAGATGCTAGAGTGGGATTACATTAAGAGCCATTGATTGCAATGCCAGATCTAAATCGAAATAAAAGAGATACCTACACATGACGTGACAAGATTATCTGTCTACAGATAATCTTGTCTTACTTATTACTAGTGACAAATATCTATATTTGTCACTAGTAATAAGTATTCACAGTGAAAGTGAGATTTCAATTTGTACTTGTATTATAGATTGTTTCGCACAATTCTAAAGGTGGATGTCAAATCTAAGCATTTTTGAGTTTGATCAGTTACTCGTAATAAGTTAGTAGCGACCTTTATTTGTGGTCTGACCATGTACTAGTGTTAATGCTCGCCTAAGTTACCTGTACCTAAGAATGAATCGGACATGTTTTATTTGATTAGAGAATCACGCTTTTGTCTCGTAACGTTCTTCAGTACAAATGATGGGCGCGGGAAGTAATAAGACGCAAAAGAATTGAAGAACGCTTTAGTGAGAAGGTGCACAGCCTTGCGCCACTACACCGCTTAAAGGAAAGGGTATACCGTATGTATAGGTACCTGATTGGTTTTTAATGGAAAAACGGTTGGACCCTCGCGTTGAGTAACACAACTTCCGACTTAATTCGAAAGTGATAGTTTTTATATAATCTACGTGTGAAAGATACGCATTTGGGGTAAAGATAAATATAATCCTTAAGTGACATTGCGGCTGATTGATCTCCTTAAAATATCAATATATCCGAAATGGCGTCTATAGATAACAGTATTTGATGCTTTCAAAACGGTGGTACGTGTATGTAAGTTCCAGTGCCTGAACTACATTTCCATATGAAAACATTACCTTAAAGGGCAACAGAAACCGTATTTCAGGACAATTGTGGCGAATGAACGACAAATGAAGCATGTAACAAAGGGGATACTTATTCGGTCTTCGTAAGGGCATCGCTTGCGCACAACCTTCCATATATGAGCTTCGCTAAGCGTCTGCAGACATACTCCGGATGACTAAAGATGCGGAGGAAATCATAGTAAAGTAACCTACATGGAGAGGTTTATACTATTAGCAAGGGGAATGCCGGAACAAACCCTCGCCAGAAATGGACGTCGGCGCGCTCTTCATTAGCTGTTTAAGGCATTATGATCAAGTAATTAGGTTAACATTTATTTATTTCTCTAAGATTACAAATCACTAAGGCGAGAAACAAACAATATTTGAGTTTAGTGATCAGTAATTGTTGACAGCACTTTCTTGTCACAGCAGTTTGATTTGCATCAATTGGCGCTTAGAAATATATTGACTGTCCGCGCTAATATAAAAACTGCACACGGGGCCAAAATTTGATAAGCGTCACAATCGCAAACATTTCGATAAAGCATGATGCTGCAAGACCTAAACTTCTTGCGTCACATTAAATTTGCTAGTCACGAAAGTTATTCAGGAATCCATTAGCGCGAAATGTGGAACGGGGCTAGTAAATCTACATTAACCCTTAAACAACGGGCCAATATATCAACCGGTCACTATCCTTCCTTAAGCAGCGCAATGGACGTTATCTCTTCATTTATATCGAGTTACAATTACTAGCCGCTTCCCGGTCCGACGCGTTGCGTAGGCGCAAGTTTCCGTGTTATGGCAGATAGATATTGGATGTGCCAAAGGAATAATAGATTGGGCAAGGGAGATTGTGGTATAAACGTTGATATGATCCAAGTAAAACAATTAATGAAAGACTTAAAAAATGTTTTTATAATTGTATTGCGGTCGTGGCTCCGTCGGTGAACTCCTAGTTAATCGCACTTCTGTACAAATTTTCATCTTTTTAGGGGACGATTTCCGGGATTAAAGTGTCCTATGTCATCGAAATCGGCTCATCGGCGAGGGTGTTATGAGTCCAACGAACTGAGATGAGTGAAACGGAGTCCGAGTACAGCGAGGGATTCAAGATCGCCCAAGACTTTTTTCACCTTTTGCTAGACAATAAAAAGCGGCCAAGTGCGAGTCGGACTCGCACATGAAGGGTTCCGTGAAATATTAAACGACGTTGACGTATTAAAAAAAAACTACTAACTAGATCTCGTTCAAACCAATTTTCGGTGGAAGTTTGCATGTACATCATATTTTTTTTTTGTTTTATCATTCTCTTATTTTAGAAGTTACAGGGGGGGGACACACATTTTACCACTTTGGAAGTGTCTCTCGCGTTCTCTTTAACTATTCAGTTTAGAAAAAAATTATATGAGAAACCTCAATATCATTTTTGAAGACCTATCCATAGATACCCCACACGTATGGGTTTGAAGAAATTTGTTTTTTTGAGTTTCAGTTCTGAGTATGGGGACTTAATGTTTTTTTTCGATTTTTGTGTGAAAATCTTAATGCGGTTCACAGAATACATCTACTTACCAAGTTTTAACAGTACAGCTCTTATAGTTTCGGAAAAAAAGTGGCTGTGAGATACGGACGGACAGACAGACAGACAGACAGACATGACGAATCTATAAGGGTTCCGTTTTATGCCATTTGGCCACGGAACCCTAAAAACAAGCTACTTACTAGAAACAACGTTTTATTAAAACTTAAAGTACCTACCTTATTTAAAAATAAACTTACAAATTGTATTTTTTCATAGGAATTAAGAGAAATTGTTTCATAATACTTTATAATTCATTACATTGGACCTGTAAATTAAAAGTGAAAGGTTATGATACATTAGTCCAGCTGTGCAAAGATAAAGTTATATTTTTATTTGGTTATTTAACGAAGTTGAACAAGTGCGGAAAGTAGGTAATTTGATGACCAAAACCACGACCGTCAGGGAGTGTTTTTGATCGACACGAGTTGGGAATTACCTATCCGCACGTGTATCATACAACATTTTACAATGTATCATGCGAGGAAATAAAAAAAATATGCATACAAGGAGTAATTTTAATTGTCACGAAATCTCATTCTCGCACAGTGTGCGGGAATTTTGGCCTGAAATCTATTCCCGCACGGGCGTGGTCCGCCGACCCCCATGCCGGCATAGACTACTTCCCGTGTTTATAATGAACCATATAGAGGGGCTCTTTCAGAGCAAGTGCATTGTAAAAGTATTTATACTTATTTGAACATCCCAATAGCAAATACGATTGTTGGTGAATGTAAACAAACAACAATCTGAGCAAATGCGTGACAAATATCAACTGTTGCAGGTCTTTGTTTACTGCTGTCCAGAAACGAAAGGAAAACAGATTCTATTTTCGAAATAACTCCTCGCGAAGAGATGACGTCAATAGCTTGAGAGCAGCAATACTCCATTTTTTCAATTTGAAATATCACGACTATAGTTTTCGGTTCAAAGCAGATCGAAAGCGATATTTTAATTTGATGGTTACTCAATACTACGGTTGGCGTGTGCCAAAATTGTTGTAAATTTCTTCGAATCCAGTTTCTTATTGGAAGAGTTCTAGTTTGTCTTGCCCGAATTGTGTTGACTTTGGGCACACGCCAATACTTATACCTACTGTAAAATACTGTTGCGTAAAGGAAATTGGTCATCACTAGAGTGACCGAGTTCTTCGTAAGTACAGTTACGGAATCGCCTTCATTTTAATTTATAAACCAACTAGCTTTAGCCGCGACTTCGTCCGCGTGGATCTTGTTAATCGCCTTAGAGGATGATTGCTATTAAAGTATTTCAGGCGTATGCTTAGGTTAGGCATCGCTCCCCTAGGTTAGGTATCAAAATCGGATCAGTGGTTTAAATGCATGCAAATGGAAACATTATAACTTTCAGGGTTTTAATCAAAATTCGTTGAGTAGTTCTACTCATGATAGTATGGGCAACCCGTTATCTTAAGCCAAACGACGCAAAAATTTCCATTTCATCCCAATTTGTCGGTATTACATGATACATTATATTGACTGATTGATGAACTGAATAAGCAACTTCTGATCAAAAAACTTTTCAATAATGGTCAGCAGTTCTAATAACCTAGCCTACTTTTCTGTATCAGTTCCGTTCAGTGAGGGTCGCAGTACTGCCCTACATTATTTCTAGTATTTGGATTCTGTATACATACTGACTAATTAATGGCTTACTTTTAGTCGGAATCTATTTTACTAAAGGCTGATAAAAAAAAAGTTTTTTGAAATATTGGTGTTCAATCAATTATTTAGCTGGTCGACAATTTAGGACATTCTTTGCAAATCAAGCCTGATTTAATCTATAGGTACTAATATTATAAACAGGAAAAGTCTGTGAGATTTGTAGGTTTGTGTATAATGGGTAATCTCCGGAACCGTTGGACCGATTTCAAAAATAATTTCACCTGCGTATACCTAGAATGAACTTTCCGAAGCGAGTGAAGCCGTGCGGGCAGCTAGTTTATAAAGCTTATTTGTTGCGAGCCAATTATAATAACAGCGAACCGTCCTTAACAAACTGTTTCAACAAAGTTAAAATTTTCTCACTAAGGCAAGTTTTCTTATAAAGTTCTCCCTAGACTTCAGTTAGTAATTCGCCAGGCCACAGAGATGCACCTTTCCACTTCACCACATGAACTACGGTCCGCACTGACCGTACTCTACTGGTTTTCCATACACACATTTTAAATACCTTTTTTAAACCCACATAAAGGTTGAATTTTGTAAAACCCTTACTTATTGCTTGCCTACCCTGAATAAGTAACCTACCTTACACATTTCAAGACACTTGGTTCAGTAGTTTCAGCTTTATATTGATGAGCAAACCCGAAAATATTTCGTGGTACATTATCCTCTGATTTTATCATGCTAAGGGTCGATTTACTCAAGATGCTTGATTAATGAAGATTACTTAGATGTCATTGTATCTTTGTAATAAAAATCAAGGACAGCTTCCAAGTCCAAAAATAACTAAACTTTCATATAAACTTTCACCCCCTATTTCACCCCTTTAAAGTATGAATATCTAAAAATGCTTCAAAGTAACCTTTTTTTTTGTGACCAAAAAGCCAAATCTCAAATTTCATAGATCTACCTTCAAAAATAACGTAACTTTCATATAAACTTTCACTCTCCATTTCACCCCTTTAAAGCACGAATACCCGATAATGCTCGAAGGAGATCTATTTTATTTTCTGACCGAAAAGCCAACTCTCTAATCTCATAGATCTATCTACCTTCAAAAATAACGGATTTGCATACAACGATTTATCCCCAATTTCAACCACTTAGGGGTTGAATTTCAAAAAATCCTTCCTTAGTGCGCCTCTACGTCACTTGAAGAATATGCGTTCCAAAGGGTCTAGCAGGCTAAGCTAACAGGATTGGCCCCCGCAAGGGATTTGGTTGTAATTTGAGGTGCAGTACTGGCAGGACCTAAGAACATTGTATGCGTAATATCAGACTTCGATCTTCTTTTGTTTCAGACTTATTCACGAAAATGTCAAAAAATCAAGGTAATTTTTATACTGTTATTTTAGCTAAACCAAGCAAGTGAGAGTAACCAAATAAATTCAGAATTAGGGAGCATAAGATGGGGTTCATTATGCATATTTTTACAGACATTCATATCCTTGAAATTGGATGAAAAAATATACTTATAGTTTTTTTTTTTCACTTAATTTTTTTGCCTATTCTCGCGGAGACACAACTATCAAAAAAATTGCTTAATGAACCACTATTGTCAACTACGTATACATTTAAAAACATTTTGAAAAATCATGGTACGTCATGTCAAAAAAATAACATTTACGAACGTATGGTTACTATATCATATCATATCAATACTATCATATTGATCAATGTCAATCGTCGAGCAAAACAAAGAGGCATGGCCGTACTATCCTTTTCTCGAAGCCATTCAGGCCATTTTCAACATCCTGTAATTTCGTTCTGGCTAAAGCCAGAACCCTGAATTTTCAGTAACATATAGGGCATAATATGGCTTACATACATTCTCAATAACATTCAATTTGAACTTTTAGATTAGGAACTATTGCCCGTCAAAAATCCTTAGTTTTGTCACTGACATACTCACTGACTCACTTATAATGATCATCGTAATTCTAAGGTACTTCTAGCAGACCTACAAGCTCCAAATTTTTAACGTAATTAGTTTTTAGCCTATCCATTCATAAAAAACCTAAAAATATTGCAGTTTCCGTCACGATTCAGAGATATAATAAACACAAAGAATAATATACACACTGCATAAGTAAGTTTGTAATCCTATACAAATACATGCGATTCCGAAGTTACTTTTGCAGTTGCTTCCCTCAAAACTATACAAACGATATTTGCGGTTGGTAAAATAACATTTCCATACAAAGTTGATAACCTACAAAAATAAATGAGATCCCATACAAAAAATCCATGTAAAAAATAGGCCAAGTCTCGGAACTCTTCCACAATAAAAAGTGGTGAGATATTTCGTAGAGCCAAGTCAGGTATTCGTATATATGTTTATTTGCTTGCTAAATCAAAATTTTGTGACTTGGCAATCACACTTACACAGATATGTAAAAATGTGTAAATGCAGTAACGTTGTGTGATTCCCAAGTTCCAGAATTTTATTAAGCAAATAAATAAAAATTAATAAGTATGCCTGACATGGCTCTACGAAATATCTCATCACTTTTTACTGTGGAAGAGTTCAGAGACTTGGCCTATTTTTTACATGGAATGTTTTTATGGGATTAATTATTTCATAATGAACGAAAGAGGATATTATACCTACTACAGACTGAATTGCCACTACTACTCTATTGATATGATATGATATAATAGTAAACATACGTTCGTAAATGTTTTTTTTTAACATGACGCACCATGATTTTTCAAAATGTTTTTAAATGATTACGTAGTTGATAATTGTGGCTTATTAAATATTTTTTTTGATAGTTGTGTCTCTGCAAGAAGTGGCAAAAAAATTAAGCGAAAAAAAAACTATATTTTTTTTCATCCAAGTTCAAGGATATGAACGTCTGTAAAAATATGCATTATGAACCTCATTTTATGCTCCTTAATTTTGAATTTATTTGGTTACTCTCGCTTGCTTGGTTTAGCTAAAATAACAGTTTAAAAGTTACCTTGATTTTTTGACATTTTCGTAAATAAGTCTGAAACAAAAGAAGATCGAAGGCTGATATTACGCATACAGTGTTCTTAGGTCCTGCCAGTACTGCACCTCAAATTACAACCAAATCCCTTGCGGGGGCCAATCTTGTTAGCTTAGCCTGCTAGACCCTTTCATGCTTTTATCTTTAGGCCCCCCCACACTTCCGGCGTTGTGTGGTGTGAGCGTTCTCATACAAAATTGTGCGTTGCGTCGACCGTTACTTATAGAGTGGATAGACAACGCACAGCCACCAAGGGCCACCAAGCGTTGTCTATCCACTCTATAAGTAACGTTCCAATTTTATATATGTAATAGATAAAATTATCATAATTTGACTGCAATTAGTAACGAATTACTGATATAAATAATAAAGCCTTTTATTTAGGACCTAAATTAATGATTTTGTAATAAAGCAATGTAGTCTGAAAAACGTTTGTATATGTTCATGCTGTCGTTCGACATTATTTTGTAATTAAGCAATGTAGTCTGAAAAACGTTTGTATGGTAAGTTCATGCTGTCTGGATGCGGGTGGCGCAGAACCGGTCATTTTGGCAGTCTTTGGGGGAGGCCTATGTCCAGCAGTGGACGTCTTTCGGCTGATATGATGATGATGAGTAAAATAATAACATAATTGAAATTAAACAAATTTCGAATGCATTACTTATATTACTGTTTCTGCTCAAATTCACGTATCCGAGTTTTTGACTAGGTACTAACGAACCAAACCCAATGACGAAGAGAGTAAAAATAACAGAAATGAAGCCAATTAGGACTCATCAAATCAAACCATAGAGAAAGGATAAGAATCCTCTTTCTACGGATCAAACTGTATTTACGTGAATCACTATCGTCCTAAATGTAGGTACCTACCTAGTGCCCAGGTTCTAAGGGACTCGGAACGGAAGATGCATCTCTGTTGCAATGCACCCACGCTCTCCCACGTGCTCCGGCGTTGCCTAATTATCCACGATATATAGGTGCTATTACTTGCATTAGCTCTTAGAATTATTATTAGATCCGCTTGCTTCATCATTGTTATTAACTTGTAGATTTGTACACCGATACGTTCATGATTTCTCAAATGCCGTGTCTTTAAGCACTTCTCTAGCTCATATTATTTCTCGTAGCATTCGCATTGATACACAACTCAAGAAAACATCCGACTTGAGTTGAAAAGAGTGCATCTCACTGAAGTATTTGACGACCGCTTTAGCCTAGTTAGTAGTGCACTGCCTACGAAGCAAGAGGTCCTGGGTTCGAATCCCGGTAAGGGCATTTATTTGTGTGATGAGCACGAATATTTGTTCCTGAGTCATGGATGTTTTCTATGGATGTTTTCTATGGATGTTTTTTTTTTTCCATTTATTTACTACAAAAAACAATACAAAAAAAAACATTTGTACAGCGGACAAAGCCGTAAAGGTTTATCTGCCGCTGTATTCGCTCTTTAACTAATTAAATATATATTTTTACAGGGGTGCAGTTCTATTTTAGCTAATTTAATATTATAGTTACTTACAATAGTAGGTACTTAGTTAATTACTATTGGCCTTATTCATAATCGTTCAACAAACCTATTTTAGCTAAAGTGCCGTTAAAGTTCGTCTCTCTCACATTGTCTTTGGCATTTGTGTTCGTAATAATGGGACAAAAAGATTTTTTATACACTTAGTAAGCCTTCAAAATTTTATGAATAAAGTATTTTTTTATTTTTATTACACTGTGTTTTTTTTATTTTTTTTACACATGGAATGTTTGTGCAGTTGGCACATCAGCAAGATATTACGCTTTCAAAGTACGTTTACATTTATGTGGGTTATCACTTATGCTTTTGACAATATCGTTGGGTAGTTGATTAAGAATATTTGGTAACAGGTGTTCCCATGTTCTATGTATGTATTGAATTTAAGTATTTAAATTTCTATATAAGTATCTATTTCGTCGTCTAGTACCCATAGTACAAGCTTTGCTTAGTTTGGGACTAGGTTGATTTGTGTAAGATTGTCCGCAAATATTTATTTATTATTTATTTATTGTTTATAATAAGGCTTTAGGATGTGAACCTAGCCGACAGCTTCGGAACCAATAGTAATATTGACGTAAACCGAAAGCTTACATATCCAAATTACTACCGCTACGATTTGTCGATGTTAGAATCGGACATTTCTCAGTAACTGTGTCATTTCATGCCAATTTCGTTTGACGTAAGAATTCCATGATTTTCATAGTTCACAATCGAGCAGGCAGCCGCGGGCGCAGCCATAACGTGTGAACCCGCCCGCGCCCGTGCAGCCGTGGGTGTCCTGACTCCTGACGCAACGCTTGCGACAGGTGCACTTACGAAACAACATAATTGTGCCATTAAAATCCAAAATTAACGGTTAGAAAAATTCATGACAGCCATGCATTGTCATTTCGTCGATACGAACTTATTTTATTGCTTTGTGCACGCACGCGTGCTTTTACAAATGGTGATTAACGAAATCGAAAGTTAAAAGTAATTGGGGTAACGCAGCTAACTAGCTTTTGGTTGTGATCGTCCTTTTAAATGACATAACATAACTATCGAATAAAAAAAAAATTTGGAAATCGGTCCACAATTGACGGAGAAATCGGGGAACATACATAAAAAAAAACAACATACAGTGGAACATATAACCCCCTCCTTTTTTGAAGTTGGTTAAAAAGAAGGAGGTTCTCGATTCGTCAGCATTTATGAGCGAGAATAAGCGATTCTGCCTGTGTTCCACATATGGTTTTCATAATCTTTTATTGACTAGGATACAGGTAATACATAGGGAACTCTATGTCCTTCAAGGCAGTAGGTTATGAGGTGTCTTACTTGGCTACTTGTTTGTCGCACGGCCGCTGCAAAGAAAGATCCCACTAACCTAATTCTACAACAATACTAAGGATGTGAGAAAGTATCAGTATCCGGCGACCATTTCCCCGGTAATTTAACGGTTTCCAGTGGATTGTCTGAAACAAAGCTGCGGGTAAGCGATCGATAGCGCGTCGGCGACGACGGCGACACGGACGGACGCGGAGGCGATCACTCGTGACGGTGCGAGGTGCGAACCAATCCGGCGCAAGTAACGAGAGGGTGAGATAACAGAACCGGTCAGAATTATTAAGGGAGCCATATTATTATACGGAACATCGTCACGATTCGCCGTTTAAACTGATCGAAAAGTCATCGAAGATGATTCTTCAATATTGTCAACGATCGAAGGCAACATCGGAGATCATAACAATAACCCGTGTGTGATCTTAAATGGCGTGACAATATGGACAGTGTATTGACTGACTGACTACATAGTAGAAGAAAAATCGGGTCTCTCGAGAATCCATCTCAAATACATATTTGAGATGGATTCTCGAGAGACCCGATTTTTCTTGCCTCACTTCCATTTCATTCTCGTCGTTCCCTGTTATTCATTTATTTATTGTAGTCTAAATAAGAAAAAAACTATGCTGGCAATTTGCTAAATTTAAAATTGTAAATATATTATGAAAAATTGAATAACCGATATACTCAACGTGCGATTTATCAAATAATTCCGTATACGGCCTGCTTTATGTAGCCGTATAAGAGTATTAACAGTGCAACTTTCATCAAAGGTAGTACATGTAAAATTTCAATACCAGTCCCTCCACGACAAAAGCTCAAAGCCTAAGCGTAATTTCATTCAAAATGCTATTACGAAGGATTTGGATTAGGTATCCAAAGTCAAAAGCAACAACCAGTGGGAACAGGATGTAGATCATTAATTAATCAGACACCAAACGTGTACTTAAAGTCGCGCGTCATCTTCGGATGTGTGTAATAATTAACTACTTTATAGCAGTAGTAAGCAGACTTTTTAACATTTTCACAAACAAATATAATCATTATAACTAGTCCACTAACTTTATGCATCCCATCCGATTGAACGCAACTTTGTCAAAAATCGAATCGGTATTTTCGATTTTTGACAAAGTTGCGTTCGGCGCTCGAGGTCACAACTTGGATTATTCATTGGGCCAACCCAACACCATAAACAAGTCTGCAAAAAACCAGAACTACCGGATTTGACACAAACTACCCCGTACTTTCAGGCGACAAGGTTACTGGATCAAACGTTTCATTTGAAAATAAATAAGGCCACTAAATCGCGTGCCGTTGTAAGTATGTCCAAAAAGTTACTATTGCTAAATTGCTATATACATAAATTAACATTCGGGCCGTTCAGTCGTTAAGAAAAATTACTTCCCTAGGAGTGTGCCGTTTGCACCACCCGTAATCGCGGGCATTAGGGATTATGCATCCGGTGATAAAAGCTAGCGGGTAAACACGGGTAACGGTGATCCCGGATTACGCACTTTATTGATAAACTAACTTACGCATAAATTACAAGCGATTGCACGTACATACTTTCCAACGCGAACTATTTTAGTATTAGCAAGTAATTTTCCATAACAATTCACGTTTTTACCAGTTTATCAGATCCGTCTTAGTGAAACACAAATGTGTTATGTTAGAATGACGTAGTGTGTTTGGTTTTACGCACTGTAAGTGAAGCTGAAGCTCTGTTGATCGAAGTTTAAAAAAAACTTAGGCTCAAGCTCACACTACCTATTTAATTTGACGCTGGGTGGTAAAAAGCAAGGCTTGGTGAAATAACCAAGTACCTAATTCAGTGACGGAGCGCCCATACAAGCCGATTCCCACCCCACCAGCTTGCCTAAAATTTATCTATAATTATATACTCTAAACTATTTCATAACTTTTTTGTTACGGGTTACCTACTCATGGAAAATTTTCACGCGCCGCCTCTGGTACCTATGTATATTCTTATGTGTAGTATTAGTGGTCACATTAATCTTAAATTAATTTCCTGGCTATATTAATGATCACTAGACTTTCGCTTTGTTAGTTCCGTTCATGCAGGAGTTTAATATTCTGCCGGGATCTCTTAAACACTTTACAATCCTAACTCAAGTTGTTTACGACTCGTACTAACAAGACTGTATTTCTAATGCTCAGCTCAGTGCTTTTGTTTAATGTGGTTGGAAATAACAATTTAGTAGTGATATTGTTGCTGTGGGTGAATTGATTAATTTAATCTCTTAACAGTGTGACCAACAAGAAACCCAGCCCTCAAACGCCCGCAGGTTTAAAATTAAAACCGCACTTTGGGTTCTTAAAACTTTCTTCAATAAATACTAGTTACTTAATTACTTATACAGTCACGGGATCCGCTCCACTTTATCAATATCCACATCAAACGGGTTTGCGGATGAAGCTCGGGGGTTGACAATCGACAAGTAGGCTGGTTCCGTGAAGCGGCCCGGCCTAGGTCGAGATGATTTATTATACGATGTGACTGATTGTTGTCAGTTTGTCGCTGGGATCAATGGAAATAAATGAGCATTCAGGAGTTACTTAAAGCAGAAGTTAAGGTTGATACATTGTACGGGAATGATCGACTGATTGCAGACAGTCATACGAATCATAAAACTGCAAAACTTATTAACATGTAAGTGCTAAATGCTAAAAAGCATGTTGTTGCATTTGGCTTACATGTTAATATTTCTTTCAGTTGTGAAGTTTTCTATAAAATGAACATTTGACATTGAATAAGATCAAAGTAATTTTTGATTTAGATAGTATTAAGTTATTTACGCATTTTAACAAGCCAACACACAACACAAGTTCATCATTCGAACATGATTCATCGAAATCAGTTTATTCACATATTACGTAACGACAGACTTTCAAATTAGACGAAAACAATTTGTATGTAGGCCCTTCAATTACATGCAAATCATATCGTGGCGCGCAACTGGGATTCATTCATTATTCTTTGTTTAAACCACTGCAATTAGCATCTATTTGCATCTGATTTGAACAAGTGAATTATTTATTTTACAACAAACGAATAACGATTAAATGTTACTGAGATTTAAATGATATGTATGTGTCTAATCGTTTTAAATGCAGGGTATCTGATTTTATCTCAATTTGTTATTGCAGTCATACTTGTTGACGAAATAGCAAGCCAAACTGTCAATTAGTAGCGTATTTCTGAAATAAGTTTTTAACCCCCGACGCAAAAGAGGGAGTGGTATTATGTTTGACGTGGTGTGTCTGGCTATGTGTCGGTCTGTGGCATCGTAGCTCCTAAAAGAATGGACCGATTTGAATGCGGTTTATATACGAAAGCTGACGTGATGGAGATGGTTCTTAGCTTCAACAAAATCGGTTCAGCCGTTTTTGACACATTGAACTTTGAAATATATAATATAAATATATATATCAGGAGTTTTCCAACTTTTCTAAGTTGTTAATTATTGACGTTGTAATTATATCTGAACCTTCTTGAGCGTGTTTGATGGATTACGGCGCCACACTGATAATCAGAAGTAGGTAATTTAAATTAAAGCCTTCTAATCTATTACACCACGTGTAAGTCTTACTCTTGGCTACCCGTGACGCAATTTGCCCAGCCAATACAACATGCAACAAGTCAATGCACTTAGTAAGGATAAGAACAGCAGAACGAAGAATTCGCTATCGCCGTGATCAGATCCAGTAATAATTTTGCGAATCCTCTAGATAAATACCAAAATTAAAGACAAAGTTCAAGCGAACTCGTTTCTTGTTATTCACGTCTAAAATACGTCAAATTATTCAATTGCATTTGTTATCGTTTAAGTCGTCTAACACAGGCATAATAACGCTGTTGTACTTGGTTAGGAATGCTTATCGGTAACCCAAGCAAGGTCAGCATTTCTACTATCATTGTTAATCCAACTTCCAACCTTATTTTGTCGTACTATTACCCAGATGCACGCCGCCAGATATCACGTTATGAGAGGTGCGCTGAAGTGGTGAATTTAGATTTCCTTATCTAAGTGGGCCGATCACAACAAAAGTAGGCGCTAAAACAATAATGGCTGCCACAGTGCTTTCATTGTTCATCTGTTGCATACATACTGACATGAACTGGCAAACATATCTGTGATACGTCAAGCGCTCTTACTGCATCGACAGTAAGAATATTTGGGCGCGAGTCAGCTCTAACTTAATGTGGGAGTGGACCTTTAGAACCATTAAAATTTCGCCACATAGCGTAGCGGAGCGGTTCAAGCGTCTCTTAATCTTGAGGTCGAGGTTTAGAATCCTGGCTCGTACCAATGTGCTTTTCGGAACTCAAATACGGAATAACATTTGATATTATCGCTAGCTTTAATTGTCAATGAAGCGCTCCTGGCCTAGCGTAGTGGTACCGTACCGCACGTACGCACCGTTTGTGCGGGTGAAGCAACATTGGTCGCTTTGTGTGAATGCTCCCGTACTTTGGAAGGCACATTGAGACGTTAATCCTGGTTGTAGTCTATGTCAGCAGTTGTTAAGCCGAGTTAGAGGCCACCTGGCCTGAAAACTACTAACAGTCAAGTTACCCACTCATATGAGCAATATGAGCATCCTTCTAACCTCGTCAAAGTTTAGGTTCCCATCTGAGTCGGAATATTCGACAATAGTCAATTCCTCAAAAACTAGTGCGTACACCTATATTTGGGATTCGACGGCAGGCGTACACCGGGCTTGCCGACGATGCGACTGCAGGGATTTAGCGTTATCCCATAAAAACTCAAAACTGTGAACAGTTAGTTATATGAGTTTAAAGTGACCTCCTGGTTTGATTATTTTTGTGCACCTATATTATCGAACCCTTATTATATGATCTTCCTCGTATCTATCTACCCATGGTGTCTCAACCCAGATTCCCAAAAAAAACGTTCATTCATATATATACCTAATTAGAGGTCTTGCATGGCATTCCAAATCTGTGGGAAAGTTTGTATATATATATTTAAATATACATAAGGGGACGGAGTAATATTCAAAGCCAGTCGAAAATAGACAACAGCCGTTGCTAACTAACAACGGCTGTTTTCTATTAACGTTACTACGTTTTACAGGTAATTGAATAGGTGAGAGTATGTAAATTAATGAAATAGTTATATATTTTTCTAAAACCACGCTTTGCACATTGGGTATGAATACTTACAAGTATTTTTGAAAGGGAGAACTTCCTTTGTAGGAAAAGTTATTTTATTTTATTTATATTGGCGATTGATTAATAACACATGCTGTAGAAAAAGGTAACAATAAAAGTAAATTGTAACATCAGTAACATCACGTACTTAGGTACTTATAGTTAATGCATAATTAATACAATTCAATAATTATTCTATCAATGAAACCAGCAGTATATTAAACTCCGTTCCCTACCGTCGTGATGGATAGCTAAGTACTGCACAATAATTTTGCTACTTTGTGCAATACACTCTATGAACTAATAGTAATTTGCAACTTCGTAACTACATACTAAGCAGATATTTTACGATCAATCATTCGCACATTTCAAACTGATTTCCTACTGTCCATAGGCACAAGTAAGGAATAAAATCTCTTCTTCATTATCTTTAAGATCGATTATCTTTTGCCAATTACGTAATTTGAATAATTATTATGAACTGCGCGCGTTATACAATAAAGCTTACAGGAATGTGGTATGTCCATGCGAAAACAGTTAATCGACTTACGCACTTCGCCACGAGTTGAGTAACATACCTGCAACAAAAGAAGTAATTATCAAACAAATATCAGATAGGTAACGTTAACACCCATGCGCGCGCAAGGAACAAAGAGTTCCATTAAACAGCCCTTCGATTGGAATCTCGATTAGTTATGGCCTTATTGAGACACGGTTAAGATTGTGATCTGAGTTGTGAAATGTCCAGTGACCAGGATTGCAGTTCAGTAGGTACAGTGGTTTAAATAAGAATAATTCTATGAATATGACAATAGATAATCTTGCAGGGCGTCACATGTATACCTTTATTGTTTTACTTACACCATCTGTAACTTGTAATGTGACACGCAATAAACATTTCTATTAATTTTTCTAATCTTTTATAATTAGTATTTCGGATAAATCTGATTGAGAAGTTTTTAGGTTATGAGTATGACTTATGATATTTGATTATAAACCCAATCGACCGACAATAACATGAAGTGTGGGACCACACATTTCGATATAATATCTCAAAGAGTGTCGCAACTCGAACAATACAGTCGTACGGAGCGGGGTGTGGCCGCGAGATGAATTATCGGCCGTGCGTTATTTATCGCGCGGTCGATTCCGCGTAGTTTCACTCGCTTGGGAGTGATGACGACGGGTCCATACACAACACTTGTCGATGCAACATGCAAAGCTGAGGGCACATCTTTGAACTCAGTGGACTGGCGGTGGCTCATACGGACAGTTCCCTACTATGATACCATAGAAGTGAACCATGTCTGAAGGGTTAAGATATTCACACAGGGGTTCGTAAAAAAATCTCTATTATTTAGAATCCATTTTTAAATAATACTTCATTCTCTCGTCAACACTTAAGGTATTATTCGCACTTGTAATTAAATATTTAATAAATAAATAAATAAATAATAATATAATGTTTAATAAATAAATGGTTTCCCAACTGTATCGATTGTCCGAATTTTAATTTGTCCTAAAAGCCGTTTTTCTCT
Organism: Epinotia brunnichana; assembly: GCA_963854355.1. Classification (NCBI taxonomy): domain Eukaryota; kingdom Metazoa; phylum Arthropoda; class Insecta; order Lepidoptera; family Tortricidae; genus Epinotia; species Epinotia brunnichana. Next base: position 16,806,640 of record OY977936.1, on the reverse strand, counting down.
GAAGCTATGACATTTTCAGGGTGATTATAAAACAAACCTAACCTTATCTAATTGGTTCTACGCGATACGTATTAAAAAAACTGAAAAGCGTTTGGGTTTTCGAGATAATTGGCTTTTTGCCGAAATGAAAATTCGGACAAACTATACAGTTGGGAAATGAAATTTAGTGATTGCGGGACTCTAACAAAACACTATTGAGAAAACTAAACACTGCTGTATGCCTTGTACAACTACGCAATCGCCCGTCAGCGTCTAATATACCAACTGTGGTAAATATCCACATCGCAACATCAAGTTGCCTCGACCTCCGTGTCAGCTAAGTTATGCGTCGATAAAACTGATGAACAGTTGCATATAAACAATATAAGCAAACACAAGTTTTATGAACACCTAAGTATAATAGTCAACTGCTGACTTCAGATCCTGGTGTATTAAGTTATCAATCGAAAGTTGTCCATGCACGTTTTAGCTAGGCAGTAGTCGCCAACAACAGGCCTTATGAGATTGTGATGGCAGTGGTCGACCCAGCACGTTTGCTATCCGCGGAGCTAAGCTGTAAACATCGCTATACGCACTAAACGACTACCCTATCACGTGACAGGTATGCCACGATAGCATACCTGTGTTGTATTCTTGTGTACACACAAGTCGCGCTATAATTTTCCCGAGACACTAAACCATGATACTCGCAAAAGTTAAATTACGTCGATACGACCAGGATAACCACTTTCCCGCTTACGTGTACCGGAGTAACTGAATTATCTTGTAATTTGAGAAACATGTGTGAGGCTGTTGGGGGTTAATTGAGCGATTTATAAGTTGGTCATTGGTTAACGCAGTAGTGGCGAGAAGGAATAGTAGATAGCAAATTGTCTTGTTTCAGAGTTGATGCTGATGGGATTAATTACGTAGGTACATCTGTGTAGGAAGATCAGATGTTCTACCTATTCAAATAGTAAATATATAAAAAATAATAGATAATTACAGTGCTGTTTGCTGCTTGACATTTTCACTTTATACAGCGTGGAACGGAACGATGGACTTTCCCGCAAGAGGGGGGTTATTAAGCGTTAACTAGTACGTTAAATTTTCCACATAAACTATATATTATATATATCCAACCGTTTTCAAGTTAGAGCTCATCAAACTTTTGTGCAGAAAGCTGCAGATTAAAACCCTAACGCTAACGGCCTGGCCACGACTTCGCGCGGCTAGCGGCGGCGACCGCATTGAAGAGCCGTTATGGTTTATCAGCGTATGCGACACTAAGAATATTACAAAAAGCTGCATACGAGTATTCGTATGCAGCTTTTTGCACAAAAGTTTGATGAGCTCTAACGTGAAAACGGTTGGAAATATTAAAATTGTTTATATGGAAAATTTAATGTACTAACGCTTAATTACCCCCCTCTGGCGGGAAAGTCCATCGTTCCGTTCCACGCAGTATAACCAAACTAATGGAAGAGTCTTTACTCTTTAGACTATCTCATGTCTGTCTGATTATTACCCCGAGTAAGCTCTTATCCCGAATGTCTCTCCCGAGTGGCTCTTACACGGAAACCACACGATACCATCTGTTACGAGCATGCAAAATAAATGCTGACTAGAATAATAAATAAGGAGGGAACATAAATAAACACCTCCTAAAATTTAACTAGCGTTGTCTTCGCGGTTCTAAGAACCCAGTGAAATGAACATAGTCAAGTCAGTATCTGATTTAACTCTCAGTCTCCAAAAAAGGCTTACTTATACGTATCTACTCGCAGCTACTTCATACATACTAATTGCAAATTCCTAATACAAAGATTGTGTAGTGCCATGTTTGCTCAAGTTAAGATACTGTTTAGTTAATACTGACCGTCCCACCGGTCATAAAATGTAGACATGATCGTATGGGATGTCAAGTTGAACCTAAACATAGTTATTTTGTACGACGGTAAAGGCAGTAAAGTTGCACATGCACAAACTTACTAAGCTGGTGATAATGCAGTTTTATGAAGCCATTTGTAAATGTTGGAATTTCCTTATGTTTGTTAAGATAATAGCAATAAGTACACACATTACAGCTTTTGTGCACACAAAATGAGAAGAAAAACCAAACACCTACACACACTATGTCTGAGGGTCATTGTCAGTCAAACCCATATGGTCCGACGGCAGGCTACAGGGCTCGGAGCCCTTCAGTATCCATTTGGAGTGGAGGAAGCAGTGGCAGGAACAGGATGGAGCCCCTAACATAGACCCCACTAGAACTCCAACGGGCTTTAACGAACACCGCAAGACCTGGGTCACTCTGAACCGCATCCGGACGGGCGTTGGGTGCTGCAATCACAACCTACACAAGTGGGGCATATCAACAGCAGCTGACTGTGACTGTGGTGCGCCAATACAAACCGTCCTACACATTGTTGAGGAATGCCCCAGAAAACTATTCACGGGAGGTATGGATGACCTATTGGCGCTGACCCCTGCAGCAAGGGACTGGCTACTCAACTTAGATATTAAATTGTAATCTTTTAAACTTGTACTCATTGTTAGTATTAATTTCAACTATATAAAAGCCATACGATATAATAATAATAATAATTGTCAGTCAAAAAAACAAAAATCGTCCATTCTATGGTCAATAGGTAAGGGCTTATGTTTTTATATAATATGTTTTTATCGCATAGAACTATAGAAGAGCCGACGCCGTTTATGCGGACTCAGAGTTCAACCAAAAATTTGGCTTTATAGCCCTCAACTTTGACACGAACCTAAATCTGACAATGACCCATGAAAGTCAACCTACTGCCGATGGACAATAACGTCAACGGACTAAATAATTTTATTCAACTATAAGCACAATTAAACAGGCCGTTTCTTTAAAACTCGTTCAACCAAGTCAACGACACGAGAACGAAACAAAAACAAGGAAGTTTTGCGTAACAGGCGTCCAATTAACATCGCTATCATACAGTTTAGAAGCGGCGTGACAAATGCAAGCCTACAATTGAAGTAACGACGAGCTGAATTAATCGCCAGGGAGCCGAGTAAAACATTTCGCAGCGCAGCCGCCGCGCCGATCATGATCAAAACCCGAGCGTAATTAAGTTATACGGTTTACTTGATGCAGCGAGCGTTCGAAAGTAAATAGAACTATCTAGATAAAAATGGCTACCATGCAATGCAAGCCCAAACCTACTGACCAACGCAAATCATTCGATATAATTGCATTCCATAGTACCTAATAACGTCAAATCAATCACATCGCCCTCATCAATAATCGCCATCCTTAAATGCATCTCTCTCTCAAGAATGCGTATGTTGATAACGATTACGTCGATTGAATCGAACAATGCATCTGAAGCCGGATCACTAAACGCGTGACAAATCAAACCCCGATAATGTATTAAACGAAAACAAAAGCATTACCTAATAAAAGTAATGACGTTATGCTACGATTGATCACATTCAGAACAATTGAATGTCAAACGTTTCAACCTGCTACTGGTAAGTAAACGCTGTACTCGCCGTAACATTGTATGTATTATAAAATATTTTCTCAAAAATGGCCCGCAAAGTGAACATAACACGCTACATATGAGAAGGTAAAGTGTATAGTTTCAGGCCAGATCAAAATAAAAAAATAAAAAACATTGCATGCCGCCTGGAATGTTACATATGAATTCCTTTATTTGTCGAGTACCAAACTTTTTAAAAAGTAGAAACTGGCATATAAAAGACGGCACAGGTCGTATTCAGCCAAATCGGGTCGGTCAGGTCGTATTCAGAAAAATACACTTGCAATTCTGTTTAAAAAAAATATATGACGTTTAATTTTATGTAATTTGCAGTATCCTCAATTTGTATTTAATAATAACGCTTGATTTCAATTTAGTCTTTTTTATTCCCCCATTTTTGAAAAAAGCACTATATTAGCCTCAGCCGGAATGGCAATTGCAGGTTTCGTATTATAATTAAACGGACTCGCAAGCTCGACCGTTTAAACAAAATACTCAGCCTGCAATTGCCTCCTTCCCGGCCACGGCAATAATGTACTATTATATGTCGCACGCAAACCTTCAATACCGAATAGAATTAAAAAACAAAAACAACAATGGAGATGGAGACTATATTGTAACAGTCTAGTCAGCAATCCTGGGCCAAGGCGTCACGGCACGGGACCTGCGCGGGGGCAGCTGCGCGGGGCAGAGGTCGCGAAGACTCCAGCCAGCCCAGCCATTGTTCATTCGGGTTCGGAGATTTGGACGTGGTGGTAACTTAGTGGTGTAGTTCAGGATAGTTACATTGTGTTACTTTGTAATCTAATTGTAATTGTGTTAATTTAGTTTTCTTGTATTAAATTTATAACTTTTTGAAAATTGGTCTTTGACTTCTGATTTTATTAGATCAGAAGTGGGATCGAATTACGTGTCTTTTCCGCTCGTGAAGTGTGTAAATATAAAAAATAAAGTGCATTTTTTCGCGAAAATTGTTAGTTAAATCTGTTAGTGTTTTCTTAGAAAAGTTGAAAAAAATAAAAAACGTGACATATTCGTTTATGCATTATGCGTTCCGTTAGTGTGTGCTCAATACTTAATTAGTTCGTGAATAGTTTTATAAAAGTGACTTTTAAGCTTAACTTTAAGAAGTAGGCTATTATTAGATCGGGCGTGCCGGCGCAGCGTCTCCAGTTTTGTTTACATTAGAGCTGTTACTTTGTTAAGTTAGTTGTTCTAAACATTGGACCATTGTTTTGAGGTTGGGGCACCTTTGGGCTAGTGACATACTTACGCATTCTTTGTGGTCACAATGTAAACTTATTATTTATTTTGCTACACCGTTATACAACGTTCATTAAAAATGTCAGGACGTCACAGACGAAAGGAATCTAGACGCCGTTACAGTAGAAGTCGCAGTCGTTCCCGCAGTCGTAATTGCAAACGACGGGAAAGTACTAGTGATCGGCGACGTTGTGATAGTTTGCGTGGAAGGAGCAGTCGTCGTGCTCATTTATATGACACGATTTTAGGACGTTTAGAGGCAATTGAAGGCCATCTTTCTACTTCCGGCTCAGATAGACCACCACGTCCAACGCCCGGGTCTATTACGCCGCCGGTACCGGGACCGAGTACGCAACCGAATGCGTTACCGATTCTTGATTATAACATTGGTAACCATGCCGATCGCGACGGTGTGACTGACGGTCAGTTACAATGCACACACACGGACGCGTGTTCAAAACCGGGTAAAAGTGATAGTGACGATATAGCTAACAAGATAGCCAACGCATTATCATCCCTAGCTCAACCAAAGTCATCGGCGAAGTTTTTCATTTCGTGCTTTGACTCTTCAGTACATGATTTTGACGTTTGGTGCGCAGAAGTCTACCAAGGTCGTAAATTAAACAACTAGGATGATAATGAGTGTATTTTGGGTCGGTAGTTGTTTACGTGGCGATGCACGAACCTGGCTGCATAATTGGGTGTCCAACGATCGCACTTGGACGAATTGCAAATCCGAATTTCGATCTCTATGTCCGCGTAACATTGATGTCGCAAGTATTTTATATGATGTAATGTGTAGCGACTCATAGAAATTTACAACTTATGCTGAATATGCACGTCAATCGTTCTTACGCTTAAATATTGTGAAAATCTTCCCGACGATTTAATAAGCGCGATTGTTATTCGTGGAATTGCTGATCCACGGGTTAAAGCGGCAGCAATTAATGCTAAATTAGAGCCCAAGCAGATAGTAGAATTTTTGTCTGTTTACCAAAAACCAAAAAACGAAAGCAATCGTAACCAAAATTTTCGGAGTTTTAATGACAGTGCCAATCAAAATCACAAGTCACATAAATTTACCAATGTGAATAAAATATGTCACTCATGTAATGGTATTGGCCATAAGAGAATAAATTGTCCAAAAAAGATGAAAGTTGAACCTTCAACTTCAAACGCAACATCTGACACAAAGCCAAAAGTTTGTTCGTTTTGTAAAAAACCAGGTCATGTAGTGGAAAAATGTTTCTTAAAACAAAAATCAGAGGCAAACAAGCAGATGACCAATAATTTAAATTTTTTGCAAAAAATTTATGAGTATGCACTGAGCAACGTAATATCTGCAATACTCATAGACAGTGGGTCAGATATTTCAGAGTCAGTTTTGAAGCATTTAAATAATAATAAGATCCCTTATTATCGTCTTATGCGTGGCATAGGTAGTCGGGAAATTGAAAGTACTTCTTACATAACGGTAATAATTGAATTTCCAGACATTTCACTCGAAGTTGATCTGCATGTTGTGCCTGCTGATTGCATAAATGCTCCTATTTTGGTGGGTACTGATGTTTTGAATCGAGAGGGTATTACTTATTTGCGCACTAATAACAAGGAGTACTACGTTACAAGAGACAATTTAGTAAATGTTCAACATTTGCACACGGTGAATATTGAAAATGTTCATACTCCGTTGCAAGGCGAAAATAAGAAACAATTGATGTCCATTATTAACAAATATTCAGACTCTTTTGTAACTGGCACGGCGTTATCAACCGTAAATACTCCACTTGTATATCAAATAATTATATCTAAAACATTGCAGAATCTAGTGGAAACCGGTAAAGTAATGATTTACATTGACGATGTTTTGATATTGTCTGAATCTATTGATGAAGGTTTAAATACACAACGTCAAGTGTTAGATCAATTTAAAAAAAATTATATCCTTGATACCAAAGATGAGTATTTGGGCAGGTTAATTAGTTAGGGTCAGGTACGGCCGAGCCCTAACAAGATAGAAGCTCTCGTAAAATCACCAAAACCAACTAATGTGAAACAAGTGCGACAATTTTTGGGGTTAGCAGGATATTTCAGATGGTACATTGCAAATTATGCAGTTAAAACGGCTCCCTTTGTTAACATAAAAAAAAGGAGTAGGGGTACCCTTCGCGTGGGGCAATGAACAAGAATCAGCTAGAGATTACTTAATTTCTTGTCTCATAAATGCACCTGTTCTTACCATATTTGATCCTAAATTGCCCACGGAATTACATACAGATGCAAGTTCATCTGGATATGGTGCTATTCTCATGCAAGAACATGAAAGGAAACAAAAGCGTGTAATTGCATATTTTAGTCGGGCTACTCAAGGAGCTGAATCTCGTTACCACAGCTATGAGTTCGAAACTTTGGCAATTGTAAAGGCATTACAACACTTCCGACATTATCTTATAGGCATTGATTTCAAAATAGTCACGGACTGTAATTCACTTAAGCTTACTGAAAGTAAAAAAGATCTCGTGCCTCGGGTAGCACGTTGCAAGATTTTAACTTCAAAATTGAATATAGAAAAGGCATTATGATGCAACATGCTGATTTCCTTAGTCGGAACCCAATAAACGTTTGTCATATCCGGAGGCTGAACAATTGGGCTCAAATCGCACAAAAAGCTGACACAGAGACACAAGATTTGATCGAAAAGTTAAAGGATGGTAAATTAGATTCCTCTCGATACGAGGTTCGAGACGGGTTGTTGTATGATAAATACAATACAGTCCTACGGGTGAAAATCAGGCTCAGTTTATTGCGCGGTTTTCATGATGACCGTGATCACATTGGGATTGATAAGACTATTAATCTGACACTTCGCCATTTTTGGTTTCCCAGTTTAAGACAATTTATAAAAAAAGTACATAACTCACTGTGTTGTTTGTTTATCACACAAAAAAATACCAAAAGCACCTAACACCTAATCAAGCAATAGAGTATTGGACAAAGCCTGAAATTCCATTTTCAACTGTACATATGGATGTTCTTGGTCCCCTAACAAATTCTCATGGATTCAAATATATTTTGATAAAAGTCGATGCTTATATCTGAGAGACGTGGCTTTAGAAGACGGAAATCCAAACCGAGAAGCTATGGTTGTATTAAAACGACAAAGAGCTACTACGTTGCTAGCAGCAAATCAAAGGCAACAGGATGAGAACATTAACAAAACAAGAAAAGTACCACGTTGTTACGCTGTAGGTGACTTTGTATTTGTTAATAAGTGTTCACAGAGTACGGGTAAGCTTGATTCCGGTATGAGAGGTCCATACAAAAGAGTGAAGCAGCTTCCGCACCACCGGTATGAGCTGGAACTCCTGGCGGGTTCTTATGGGAAGCGTTCGCAAGCAGCTGCAGAACACATGGTACCGTGGCAGGGTGAATGGACGCCAGACGTATGTAAAGCATTCTTTGAGAATGGTGAGTGGAACCTTCCATGTTATTAGTTGATTTTCAACTGGCAGAGCTATTTGATGGCTGATTGTTCAAAATACAGTCATTGGATGACTGGCAGAGCCTATTTTTTTAAGGCTAGTATTTTTTTACAACTGTTGAAAGTTGGTAGAGTCATAATATCGATGACTAGCTACTTTAAGTACGAGCCATTTTCTTTTTGGCCGACAGAGCCTTTATGGGCTATATATTAGATTAGATTAATTTATTTCATAGTAAGATTACATTGTAAATTAAATTAGTATGTCAATTTACATAAAGTCATTATTATGATTGTCAAAAAGCAAATAGATACATATGTCAATAAAATTATTTGAATAATCAAGAACAGGTACATTTAAAATTTAAGAGCAATACTCGTATAATCATGTCAGAAATATTATCTCCGGCAGTGGATCGGTGGTAGTGGTGGTGGTGATATAACGACCTTTTGAGGTTGGCAGAGCCTTTATGGGCTATAACGACCTTTTGAGGTTGGCAGAGCCTTTATGGGCTATAACGACCTTTTGAGGTTGGCAGAGCCTTTATGGGCTATAACGACCTTTTGAGGTTGGCAGAGCTTTTATGGGCTAAACGACCTTTTGAGGTTGGCAGAGCCTTTTAGGCTAGATATACAGTCATGGGTATGCAGAGCATGTGTATGGCTGGCAGAGTCCGCTGGACTTAGGTATATTCACGAGTTGACAATTTTGTTCATAATTGCTTGAGTGCACCGAGTAATTATGACACAAAATTAAATAGTACATAGCATAGCGCATATATATGAAATGACCGTTTCTCAATTCCAGATAGTGAACATGATGATGGTCTAGGTTACACAAACCCTGGGCTGTCTGCAGATCATTTGGCGGGCGAGGACGCTCCGCAGTCAGGAGAGGCCGTGTAACAGTCTAGTCAGCAATCCTGGGCCAAGGCGTCACGGCACGGGACCTGCGCGGGGGCAGCTGCGCGGGGCAGAGGTCGCGAAGACTCCAGCCAGCCCAGCCATTGTTCATTCGGGTTCGGAGATTTGGACGTGGTGGTAACTTAGTGGTGTAGTTCAGGATAGTTACATTGTGTTACTTTGTAATCTAATTGTAATTGTGTTAATTTAGTTTTCTTGTATTAAATTTATAACTTTTTGAAAATTGGTCTTTGACTTCTGATTTTATTAGAATATTATAAGTCGGAGGACTAGAGGGAACGATGTAGCGCTAGTGATTACATTCATTACTGCGTTAGATATTGTTTTTTGTTGTCTACAGGAGCTTAATAACTGTATACTAGGTACTAAACAGCGAATCTACGTTTATGTCTTCGTATATACATAGACTATAGAAACACTAGTTATTTGCAGTATTGACTTACCTACTATTTCAGTGCCTGTAGGTGTGGTGTGGTTACGACGTTTATGCGGCACCCCTTCGAAGGAATAAAATCATAGTGATTCCAAAACGACCCTTGGCTCTTTGGAATAAAGTCCTCAATTATCAATGTATCACCTTACAATGAAGTACGAGTGGTACAGTGGTAATGCGACGATTGCGCGAAAGATACCGACGTACCCAGTCTGTCACGACAGCCGCCAAGGAAACTGTTAGCCTGACGATGTTTTCATTATAATAATCCTAAACAATAGCTTTCTCAAGCTCCAATCTCACTAACATCTGTAGTTACAAAAACAACCTTGCTGACTACAATTAAAGCATACATCCGAATAAATAAGGAAACACATGGAACGAGCTTAAATTCGGAATTGTTCAAACAGCTGCTTGTGAATATTTGATAAACAATAGGAATCTGGTGAAACGCAGGAAGAGGTTGAATTCAAATGGGAGGGCAGAATGACGTGACGCGAATGTGAAGCTAAAAGGTAATGCGATTATTGTCGTGGCTTTTCCTGAGACCATGGATTAACATCTTTTCTCCTTTCATGCACATGTACTATTCTTACGGACGACGCTGACTAATGGAGGTTACGAATAATGTCGTCACACAAAAGCCATTAACACGACACGATATCTGAAAGCCATGTTGTATCCGGCTGTTGCAAACTTAAACAAAATGCTTTGAAATTAACTATATGAAATGAGAGAAGGGATTAACGGTAAAACCGGTGCATAAATCTCCGTACCTACATTAATTACACTACAAAAACATAAGAGGACCACTTCCTAGTTTTCCCAAGAAGAACAAGTAGTGCTTTCATCATATTTCTTTTGCGCATGCTTTTACGATCTGACTAACTCGACAGGTCCTAGAGTAATTTCAGCATAAATAGTACTAAGTTAGAATAATTGCAATCGTGAGAAACCATTAAAGGACGTGCCTGACAAGCCGTTCTACAGAAGAAATAAACTCCGCATCATGATTGTTCCCATTATGGGTGACAGGTTTGATGTAGACGACAAAAAGCAGATTCCTAGCACACAATCAAGATTTCATTATTTAATTGAAATAAATACCTAATACACGTGATTATTGGAAACAATTTTTCTCAAAAATGGCCCGCAAAGTGAACATAACTTGCTACATATTGGAAGGTAAAGTGTATAGTTGAAGGCCAGATCAAAATTAAAAAATAAAAAACATTGCAAGCCGCCTGGAATGTTACATATGAATTCCTTTATTTGTCGAGTAACAAACTTTTTAAAAAGTAGAAACTGGCATATAAAAGACGGCACAGGTCGTATTCAGCCAAATCAAGTCGTATTTTTCTGTTGCAAACGCGACATTTTTGTATGTGTCATAAAAAAATTGCGTTTTACGGTGGAAAAATACACTTGCGATTCTGTTTAAAAAAAATATGACGTTTAATTTTATGTCATTTGCAGTATCCTCAATTTGTATTTAATAATAACGCTTGATTTAAATTTAGTCTTTTTTATTCCCCCATTTTTGAGAAAAGCACTATATTAGCCTCAGCCGGAATGGCAATTGCAGGCTTCGTATTATAATTAAACGGACTCGCAAGCTCGTCCGTTTAAACCAGTGATTCCCAAAGTGGTCCAGGTGGACCCCCAGGGGTCCACGGGAGACTTGCTGGGGGTCTACGTAGGCGTGAACAAAAAATGGGGGTCCATAAAATGTTAATGGGGGTCCACGAAAATTTATCTGGTTTTGATAGTAAAGAGCAAAAATGTAAGCATAGTTTTTAAAAGGGCCTACTACCTACCTACATTGTTTTTAGTACCTAACTAAGCAGATTATATTTTAATAAGGCAAGCGACTGTTACTTGTTCAAACTTGCGTATTCGATATTACGTAGGTACAATTTCGTGTACAGACTTGCAAAGCGCTATCCGCCCGACAATGCTTAATGCTTGTTCAGACATGAATTTGATCACCACTATAAATACTTGATGCCAAAGGCAAACTCATTCATTTGTTTCCGGAATTACGAAAAGAAGGTGTGAGAAAATTTATATCAGTGTTTGCTAGTGCCGGAGAAAAGTAAGTACCTACCTTTTTTTTGTTTTATAGTACTTAAGTATTTTGTTTACGTGTACCAGTCGGTTGATCACAACTGTTTGTATTCACGGCGCAGACGGTGAGGGCAACGCACTCTAAACCGAATAGGTAGGTATCACTAACACTGCGACGGTCGGAAGAGATTAATTCCAATCTTTCCTTCATACTTAAACAGGCTTAGGACTGTCTGACACAATTTTCCGATGTAAAACATTAGTGGTAGATACGTATTTAACAAAGTAAGGGATTTCAGGCGTATTTAAAAGATTGGAATCAACCATTTGTAAATAATCCAGATTATCACTATCACTTATCACCACAGCTATCACTCATCGTCACACGCGATCGGACACTTGCCAATAACAAAGCAGCACTTGTGCATAATGTGCATTAGCCGAAAACCAAAATGTGACTGAGGTCACTGAGGCGGCATTTCACAAAGGGAAGCGCGAGCGCCTTAGAATAGGGATTACGCGCGGGGTTGAAAGGTGCCGCTCGCACGTTATTGGACGGTAGTCCACGTGGACTTATTTTTATTGGATATTGATTAGCAGGCTCGATTGCTAGGTACTATCACCTATTGACTGAAACTAAACAAGTGATTCAAATTAAAATTGTTATTTATTAAATACGTTATTTTATGAAAAAAGAGTTAAAATTTAATAAATAGGTATACCTTTCAATTTCTTATAATGGATACATTAAATGGGCTTTTGGTGTAAGACGGTTAAAAAAACACCTTGTAGATAGGTAACTTCGTAACTTACAGATATTTTAATTGTCCTCTTTTGATTTGAAGACAAAGAGCACGTTTTATTCAATTGTTTTTTCACGACAGAAGCACTGCCTTTCTAAAAAGGCCGAATAAGCAATATTGCAGAGCAATTAATTTTGTAATTTTTCTTGCAAATGACTACTAATTTTATAAAACAGTAATTTCACAATCATTTTAAATTGATTTTGAAGTAACTATTTTATCAAAACTATTTCTTTTTGGAAAGAGCAGGGCTTGAGCTTCGATGCCAGTTTGTCACGTTTTAACAATGAAGCCGCAGACAAAAAATACGCAAATACACGGAGCGCGTGAACTCATTGATTTGATGAAATGTTAGTTATCGCTTTTATGGACAATTTTGGGATTTCGACTTTTATTTTTTTCTACACAAATATGATCAGTATTTGATACTGAGTACACCAATTTTTATTTGTACTATTAAAAATTTGTGGTAAATTAGGTACTTTAAAATTAAAAATTTGTGGTAAATTAGGTACTTTAAAATTGATACCGTTTTGTGAAAACGTCTGTATTTGTCTTAGCGGTTTATTAGTTGGTCCCTTTACAAGCCGTAATTCTATTACCGCGTGGTGACAAAGGCTGCGGTGTGATACCTATATTCAGAAAAAAACTTGGTTACTAAAACATTTTTTTTTACAGGTAAGGTAACTGACACGAAACATGGCTACAGCAAAGAAAAAATGTCGACAATATAGTGTCGATTATTTGAAATATGGTTTTGTTCCATCAGAGGCAGACAAACAATTGCCCATGTGCCTATTATGCAACAAAGTTTTGAGCAATGACTATATGAAACCATCAAAGCTCGAAGATCATCTAAAAAGGTGTCATACTGATAAAATAGGTAAAGATTTGAAATATTTTCAAACATTGAAGGAAAAATATGAAAAGAGACCCACCATGCACAGTATGTTCGCTTCAACATCTCAAAGTAACGATGATGGCTTGCGGGCATCTTACAATATCTCATTACTAATAGCAAAATCTGGAAAACCGCACACTATCGGAGAACAATTAATTTTACCCGCTGTTGAAGAGGTTTTAAAAACTGTTTTGCACAAATCTCCATTTGACGTACTAAAAAGAATTCCATTAAGTAACAATACTGTTCAAAGACGCATTGATGAAATGAGCTCTGATACCGAAAGTTTTTTGTGCAATCATCTGCAAAAAACTCATTTTTCTATACAACTGGACGAGTCAACGTTACCCGGTAATGAAGCATTATTATTAGCATATGTTCGATTTATTATGGAGGAAGAAATTCACGAAGAATTGCTATTTGCCAGAACTTTGGAGACTGACACTAAAGGCGAATCAATATTTAATGTCCTGAGTAATTTTTTTACGGAAAAATCGATTCCATTTACAAACATTATTTCAGCGGCAACAGACGGAGCTCCTGCAATGGTCGGTCGATATCGTGGGTTTATAAGTCATCTCAAAAGAATTATACCAGGACTTACAGCTATTCATTGCGTAATCCACCGACAACATCTTGTGGCAAAACATTTAAGTGACAGGTTGAACCAATCTCTTCATTTTGTAATAAAAGCTGTCAACAAAATCAGAAGCAATGCATTGAATACGCGTTTATTTGCTCAATTGTGCGACGAAAATGATGAAGACTTCAAACGACTGCTCTTACATACTGAAGTACGCTGGTTGTCAAAAGGTGCATGTTTAACGAGATTTTACTCTGTTTTCGATTCCGTATTAGAGTTCCTAGAAAGTAGAGATCCAGATTTAAAAGAAAACTTGATCAAATTTAAAGCAGACATTGCGTATTTGACAGATTTGTTTAAAAAATTTAATCATATTAACTTGCAGTTACAAGGGGACAGCCTGAATTTAATTAAAACAAAGGGGATAATTTCGGCTTTTCTTGGGAAATTGAAATTTATGAAGCAAAACATTAGTCGGCGTGAATTCTCTCAATTTCCAAACTTGTCGCAGGTAGAATGTATTGATGAGGATAACCATACCTACAGTCAACATTTAAGTGCCCTGCATGATGACTTTGAAACCAGGTTTGAAGATATGCTGACGATGGATATACCACCATGGATCATAAATCCATTTGATGAAACGGAAGTGGCTAATGTTGTATTACAAGAGGAGCTGCTCGAGCTAAGCACCAATGAGGAGCTGAAGGTGAAATTTAGAAAAGGCTACCAAACATTTTGGCTGCAAGCAGAAATACCCGAAAAATATCCTGGACTGTGGGAAATCGCAAGGAAATTTTTAATAGCTTTTCCCTCGTCATACCTTGTCGAAAGGAGTTTTAGTGCAGTTACAAACCTCTTAACAAAAAAAAGGAGCAAATTAAACATCACAGAACGGGGGGATTTGCGGTTATTGCTCACAAAAATAAAGCCAAACATTGATCGTTTGCTGACACTCCATCAAATACATCCTTCCCATTAATTAAAATTATGACCTGAACCTAGGTATATTAGTATATTACCTTATTATTTTTTTCTTGTAATTATATTCTTTTAATAAATAAAGTGTTATAAAATGTACCATTTTTCGTTTTTATTTTACCTATCGGAATAAAGGGACAGAACTCAGAAGCGACACAATTTTTATTTTTTGGTGACTTTAAGAATGTGGTAGAAATGTAGCAGCAGAGGGTCCACCGAAACCAGTAAAATTTTGGAAGGGGTCCACGAGAAAAATAAGTTTGGGAACTACTGGTTTAAACAAAATACTCAGCCTGCAATTGTCTCCTTCCCGGCCACGGCAATAATGTACTATTGTTTCAATCTTTTTTCTCGACAGACAAACTTAGACATGTAAAAGAGCCTTTGACGCCTATTTACGGAGTATATGATTTTTGTACTGCAATGGGTGTGGTTGGCCACGACGAGTGTCTTCTCTAGCCTATAAAAAACAGCTAGCCGTAGATAGTTGCTGGCAGCACATTCTCGTAAACATGTTGATCATTTAAACGGCCCGTCCAACTGCCTCTCAATTTGCAAATACATAAAAGTAATTATCGGATATTATTAACATCACGGAATAACTCGGGTTAGGAATTATGAAAATATTATGTACCTACCTACATATAAAATGAAAGAGAATACTGCAATTGAAAATGTTCTCACTTCTAACTAAAGCAATTATCTAAACCGTTAAGATAGCGATAAAGCTCATAATAATAAGGATAAAATTAAAAACAACAATCCAGTAGTCACGACAGACACAAAGGTTAGGGATTAGCATGAGCAGTGGCTGCATAATGAAGTCTTTGGCGACGCTTATGACAATAAAACGACTAAAGCGAGATAGGGAGAAAGTAAGTGGGGTCAGCCGGTAATGTAGCGTGTCGTGATGCCGAAGACAGGGAGTCAAGAATGTAACATTTTTTTCACAACACTTACTCGTAAATGGTGTTATTCCATGCCTGGATACAGAAGGACAATGGCCTAAATTGTTCCCACGGGAGAAATGGTTTTTTACAACTCCCGAGGGAGTAATGAGCTTGTGTGTGACCTAATTGGTTTAAGCAAATCTAGTTGGCCGCGCGCTACAAGAATTCTGCTCTGTGATTGGTTGAAAAATAAACTATTTGGCCACGCGCTGCAAGAATACTGCCCTGTGATTGGTTGAAATATTGAATCTGCACGCTTCACTCGCACTGATCTGGAAGTGAAGTTGTCAATTTCGACAATGTTTGATTGGTGCGCTTGTATGAAACATCTTTTTCTGTCTTTTGTAGTTATTTATTTCCTCGCAAATGTGATGAAAAACATTGTGTATAACACGGGACGGGCGTAAGAATATTGCAAACTCGAGTCATCAAAAGCCCTCCCTCCGCCTTCGGGCGTCTGATAGACTCTTGTTCGCAATATTCCACTTACGCCCCTCGATAAACAATGTACAGTCGCCATCACATACATCGGAGCAAACAAGCACGTCACAAACATCGGAACACACCTCTATTTTCAAGGCATTAGGGTGCATGTGTCAATATTTTTGAACACCTATAGTGTACCGATATATGTGATGGCGACTGTACTATACATTATAAGTGGTCATAGCAACTCGGCTGCTCAAAGTCAAAAATAAGATACTACGTTTTTTCAAATTTTACAGGAGAGCGAAAAAACTATTTCTTATCAGGCCCAAGCTATATTTAGGACAATTGTAATAACTGCCCAGTGTCCTAAAAATAAGTCATAAATAAAAATAAAAAATCGAATTTTATTTCCCAAAAATAGGGTTCAAATTGCATTCCAAAAACTTCAGGAGCTGGGCTGTTAACAATGTTTTTATGCCCTTAAGTGCTTTTTTATATGAATGAAAAATACATGAATATTCAATTATCCACGCTAGAATCAAGTAACTTGAGATACTTGTTCTGGATAAGGCGTTATGTAGTTATTTTTAATGACTAATGGATACAGTGACCAAAATTAAAAACAAGTATCTATCTATTTGGATGCTTTAAGCTTGTTCTTTTTGTAATTGTCTGGACATAACACCGACGTGTAAACAAGTATAGTAACTAGTTAACTTGAGCTTGATTTTAGCTTGTTTGTGTTTGAGATACTTGTATTTAATTTAGATTAGGTACTTTAATTTTTCGAGTTACTTGAAATCGTTTTTTACAAATAACTGCAAAGTATACACAATTTGAACAAAAATTCAAAAAACAGATTTTTGAATAAAATCGACTTACTTGTTTTTAATTTCGAGCAGCCGAACTCTTTTATTACACGAGGCAAAACCATCATATCGGGGCTCGCATATATGAATTGTAATGCTAATGACAAGTAGTTGCTGACTGTGCAAAAAAAAAGTACAGTTAGCAATAACAGCTCGTGTTAAAAAATACTTATTTGACAAAGTTATAAGTATATGAACTGTTAATTAGTGTAGTGTAGTATTATTTATTTATTCCAAACATGTGCAAGTTTACAGTGCAAGACCAAAACACTTACATATTATACTAAGTCATACCTACATCAATTACATTACACAATAAATGAGAAAGCCAGAATACAATCATTAGGTACGTTTACATAGTTAAACACATACGTAATGACATTACTCAGAAATTAATAGTACATTATGATACAAGTGTGCTAAGTTGGTCATTACACTCGAGTCGGTTTTTAAGCCTGAGCCGAAGGCGAAGGCTTAATGGAGACGAGAAGTGTAATGACCAATGCTCACGTGTTTCATACGACGTTTTTCAACACATTTGCGAGGAAAAAAAAATTAAATTAAAAATGAAAATGTTAAAAGATATGTAATGAAAAGGCACTAGTGCGATAATGTAATGTAAAAGTCACGGCATGGGTAATATTCTGCATTATTTTGCTAATATTTAAAAAGATATGTAATGAAAAAGCACTAGTGCGATAATGTAATGTAAAAGGCACGGCATGGGTAATATTCTGCATTATCAGTGTAAATACGCTGTAATAAGACCTACTTTACGAGCAGGTGTGTTGAAAAAAAATAAACTAAATAAAACATTCATGTCAACTATTAAATAACGTCAAATATCAAGAAAAATACTAGCCAAATCTGTACAATAGTTAGGTACAGTCGCGGAATGAAAAGGTTGACACCTTAATATCTGTTTTTGCTTGCTCAGTATAAGTTATCAGTATCTGCTTTATAGACCGAGTATGACACATTCCGTCATTTCACTACATGGCCCACAGATACGTCCACTATGAGAATTGACCTCTTTGCATTTTGAAAAGGCGAGTTAGAATTAAAAAAAAAAACTAAAACATGTTGTTCACACACACTGTTATTCACATTTATAGTTTTAATCATTATAGTTAAGCGAAGAGGATTTAATCATTAGATTTATCAAACTTGACACAACGTATAATGGCAAGATCAAACGAATAAAAAGGTTTTCGTTCAACTATTAATAGTCGAGGAACATTCGTCTGAGTAAATTTGAACTTTGTTGTCACACAGTTAAACATAATTTTCAATACAACACTCTCGTCTGTTACACAATTTATAAAGGTAACATGTGCTTGCAAAGCGTAAATGAATCTATTTGAAAACTGGTCAATCTTTTCAATCCGCGACTTCAATCGTATTAGTCAGAAATTCAAATTTATTCATATTGCAGTAAAAAAATCCTCCGCACCTCTGCACCACCGCCAAGCACAGAGCCTCGCTTGAGCCCAGTACCATTATCCAGATCTCAATACATTGCTGACGATAGTTACACAAATTTTACCATCGCAATCTGATTGCCGCTAAATGCAGAATTTGTATGGATCTTTTGTTCAACCTGCGCCGTTACCATAGAAATTGCCATTTAATGACTTGGGATGAAAGTGAGATTGTTTGATAGTGAATCTCTCGAGTTCTGTAGTTCCCTATATTAAAACAACTTAACTCAAACAAAACGTTAGATTACATACCTACATTATTGTAAGAGTAAGTATATTAGTCACATTAAAAACTGCATTCGCACCGTTCGGAACTATTTTCCTGACGTAACAAGGTACCGTGCAAATTTTGTACGATCATCCCGCGCCTGTTACGTGCATGTACCTACCTACAACAGACGTTCTACATGTGATAGTGCGTTCACGGGAGCTAGCCACCGTGCATTTTATTGACAATTATAGTGTAGCGGTACTCGCTTAATTATTAGATTAAAACGGTGCGCGCGCGGCGACGCGCGTCGCGTGCTGCGGTCAGGGCCGCCACATATTGTAACATCGGAGGAGTCATATTGCCTTAAAGTCCTGTCTTTTAATTTTTATTACGCTATTTATTCATAGATAGATTTCAAAACTGAACAATAAGGCTAAGTTCCATGTAAACTAGCAAGCTACGGGGGTAAAAAGTTCAGATCTAGGTGCAAAGTCTATGAGTAATTCATGAGGAATTAATGATAACGATAATTATTAATTTTGATTATGTATGCATGTAATGCTACGTTTACACTATGCCGAAGTGAGCAGGCAAGTCTTTAAGATTAGTAGTTAAGATTGCAATAACCCTTAAGTATTTTTTATTGCAATAAACAGTTCAAATTAAAAAAAAAAAATTTTTAAGTGGGCTGGGACTTGAGCAGCGCGAGTATGTAAACACCCTCTCGCGCTGCATAGTATAGAGGATATAGGGATACGCGGCCGGCAACCCCGTCTCTCGCCGAGATTTGTATAGTGCTTTTCTCAAACTTGCAATGAAATAAAAAGTAGTCAATTTCAATTTGTTTTATTCGTACAACTAAATAATACTATATCTACTTGGCCTGCAACCCTTCGTTTCCCGTAAGTCGATCACGTAACGCATTGTACGCGCGTCGGGTAGGTCTAAATGTCACTTTTTACATGGAGAATTGACAGTTAAAACGTACCGACGCGCGTTCGGAACGTTACGTGTTTACCCCACAGGCCTCTATAGTAATGTACTATTATTTTATGAATAAATAAATCTGTATCTGTAACTGATAAAAATTTCAGCGCCAGCCCTGCTGTTATTTTATTATACCGAAAAGCCATCAGCGGGTTGTTTGACGCAGTTCAACCAATATTTATGTTTATTAGCGCGTGAGACAAAGCCATTGTTGTTTGAGTATAGTAATTAGAACGGATCGACTGTCTGTCTACTCTCTAAAATAAGCCACCAACATTATAGATTGTCCCGTTAATATGCGACAAAAATAGAACAATTTTAGACGAAATAATCGAATGAAATAACGTGTATAGTCTGCTAACTAAAGAATGCATACTTACGAATGCAATAACTTAATGCATACGCGATATTTATTTACCTTTATTAAACACCCGAAGAATTGATCGGCGACTTGGGGACCACTGATTCAGAAACTGAAATCTCGGGATAAATCTTCGGATCTGTGGGCGGATACTGTGAGTGTTGTGTGCCGTGCCCTAGACAATGAGCATTATTTATAATGGATTTTTCGGGTGTACCCTGCATGTTTTTATCGACTTTTGGAGGGTAGTGAAATATTGTAAACCCATATCTCTGCTGACAACTTGCTGGGACGACAGTTAGGTGCAACCCGTGTCGAAACGTCAGAAATAAAATATAAAAGGTAAATGAATATCGCGTTAGGTTAGACCCGTGTATTTTAAATATGTGTACAGTCGACGCCAAAAATAGGTTTACAGTTTTCGCCTTATTACAATGAAATAAGGTGTAAACATATTTTTGGCGTCGACTGTACAAAGCGCGAGAGTTTAAAGTGTTAGAATGCATATTTGTACATCAAAGCTACCATCAGAGCAAATTATATTGGAGTCGTTAGTTTTTACGTGTACTCGACCGGACCTAGAACGCGTAAAATATAAATAGACGGTTTGATTCCTATCGCTACACTAGCATCTAACTTATCTTGCCCAGTAGCTTTTACTTGTCTAGAATTGATGTTATCAGCAATCGATGCGTGTTTACATCGCCTGTCGCCACATTGATACCTCGATAAGCAATAATCGTAAAGGTAAATTAGAAGAGGTGCGACAGGAAACATATACAATGCGGCGGATACACAATCGGTAGGGTCCGACCTTGCTGTCAACATGCAGCATGTTATTGTTATGTAGTAGACTGTCAAAACGGTTAACAAATATAGGGCGGCGAACGTGACCAAGCTAATAGCCAACAAGATCAAGAAATTATCCCCGCATGCTGCGAAGTAGGTAATTATTAAAGCATTTTTTGGAGCTGCTTTATCACGCTCGTATTATTTTTTATTCGCATATAGGTAAGACCATTACTCAGAATGCTATTGAGGCTGCCAAGGCATTGCAGCGCCTCGGGTATGTTCGCCGAGGCGCGCACCGACGATTTCTATGCCATCAGGCGAAAACGAGTAGCGTTGCTACTGAGACGGCTGAGAGGCAGCAGCAATAGTCTTCTGAGGGTGTTGGCGGAGCGCCTCGACTGTCCATTCTCAAGATACTGGGTTCAGGTGGCTATCGGGAGGGCCAAATAAGCCTGAACCAGTTATTTCTCACTACATAGTATAACACAAAGTCGCTTACCGCTGTCTGTCTGTCCCTATGTTATGCTTGGATATTTAAAACTACGCAACGGATTTTGATGCGGGTTTTAATGGATAGAGTGATTCAAGGGGAAGGTTTATATGTATAATACATGCATATAAACCCGTGCAAAGCCGGGGCGTTAAGTCATTTGTCATTTAAGTATCATTAATTTATTGTCATTATTGTCACTAACGTAGTTCATAAGTCTCCACTGTTACTAACATCATATGGATCGACTAAAGATCTGAAATAAAGATATTTTATTTTATTTTTATTTATTACCAAAATTTATACCACATCAGCGGTATTGAGAGAAAACAAATCAATAAAAATATACTTCTTTAAACCAAATGGACTTAAATCAAACCACGTCAAAACGTGTTCAGTACAAAATTACAGTAATCCTAAGCAACCATAACCCCGCAGTGGAACAAGAATCAACTAATATTTATTGCCCGCAGTGTTCAGGAAGGAGCGTAATTGTGAGGTGGTATAATGAACGGCCCGGGCCCGCAGATTATGAAGAAGTATAGCATGAGACTCATTGCCAATATCTACTATTAATGATACAAATATAGCATAGGTAGCGCTGCGAGCTCGGTGCCTGGGTGTTTCACTAAACTCGAGCGTAACTGTTCTATGTACCCACGTTGTTCGTCCGCATACACATACAGTGTTACCCTTAGTCAGTTTTAGTGTAATTTCTTTTTAGAGTAAAAAGCTTCTAGAAAATAGAGCTTTCTACCGAGTTCCAAAGTTGAATTAAACAGGTAATTTTTTTTTAGGCGTAACATTTTAATTTTTGTAATTCCATCTAAATAGAAGCTTTGAGTTCATTACAACGTTATTTCATTTTGCCTACGAGTAATAAATATCCCAAGACTCCTAGATCTCAAAATAACTTAGTGTCAAAATGCCTAAATCCCTGAATGCCTAATTTGTTTTCACCGGCTTCTTTTGAAAATATGTTTGACATAAAAATATTGTTATTTTTTGTAATTATTTAACTAAAATATTTTATTCTTATGCCAGACAGTATTGAGAAAAAAATTAGGCTGTCTGGGCTTTAGGCATTTTGACACTCAGTTAGGTAGTTGTTTTAGTTGATTGAGACCTAGAAATATTGGCGTATAAGGCTAAATGAAATTACGTTTTAATTAAACCAAAGCAAATAGAACACAGGAAGAAAATGTTTGCTTCCCTACTCGTCCACAAGCAAAGCAAACTGAGCTTGTTTAGAGTTATGCAGAACTGCCCACCGTGATACGTGTAGAGATGCAGGCAAGGCGTGAGGGTACGCTCGGTAAACACAGGTTGGATCGAAATTTTACCATATTTCCTCTGGCGCTTGTTGCAACTGACAGTAGTTTTCCGATACTTTCCACAATATAATGGTTTTTGTTTAGATATGCCACCCAATTTTTGCATCTGAAATAACGGAAAGATGATATCTGTAACGTATAATTTTATTACACAATAGGTATATTGTTTATACAAGTTAAGTCTATATAGTTAGGATATTTGTGTCTAGTAGAATGCGATATAATTTTGTTATGTTATAAAGCAATAACAAAGCTTAGTCGGATTTAAGAGTTTGGGTTCGGTTAGCTTCAGAAATTCCTATGTACCATCAGCCAAAAAAGTGGTCTACCACTTTTGGACCTTATTTTGTATGCAATAAAGTCGAAAAGTGGTAGACCACTTTCTTGGCTGACTGTACCTAGTATGTTTTTAACCTTGGTGCTAGGTACCTCGTGTAATTGTAAAATTGCTCCATTAAAAGACATCCTCTATAAAATGCGATCGGTGGGCATTGCAAGCCTTTCTAGCACGTGGGCTAATTACATAAGTCCTGAGTTATGGGCCGGCTAATGCAGATCTAGATAACGGGCGCTGAACAGCAGGATTTATGTGTCAGGTGATAACCCGCACAAATATTAATAATGCCACTAATAATAGTGAGTAATGGGTGCGCGCACGATTATACTGCGCGCGCAGTGTTCCGGAGGTTATCAGCCAATTGCATGCTTTGTTTAGCAATAAAACCGCGGGAAAACAAAGAGTGTAGTTAAAACATAAGAACAAGAGGTGACTTCAGAATATCAATTCATAATAACATTAATAACAAGAGAAGAGGTTTTAAAAAACGACTCAAATATTGATGCTTGAGTTGCCTCAAGAGCTTTTCTACAAGTCTGTAAGAAAATAAAAAATAATTTCAACTTTACAATTTTTTTCATTTAGATATTAAAGTAAAACGGGCATTCAACTGTCTGAAAAAAGGTATGGTACCAAAATACGTCCTCCGACCAGTTATTAAGTGTTAGTGTGATTTATTTATTTAAACTTTATTGCACAAATAAAAACTTATCGCACAAAAGGCGGACTTAATGCCACCATGCTCTACCAGTCAAACCTTAAGGCAAAGCGGAAAAGATAATGTTATGTTTAAAAAAGGTACCTATGTATTTATTAACCTTATTACTCGTACCATCTTTATTGTACATAAGAAGATCTTATAGTACAAAATGCGGACTCAAAGCAGTATGCATGAGGTAGGTACTCATATGTAAGGCCTGCAGATTCGGTTTTCAGCTATAAACTGGCCACATAAGAGAGGTTTTCCTTTTATCCGGAACTAAAATAGAAAGTGTATTATCGGTTGTGAATAATAACACTAAATATCCTGGAATTACGTTATGATTCCTTTATTTTATTGTATATTTATCTCCGGGAGCAGCGTATACGCGTACTTGTATGTGGGCGAAATTGTCACTGTTTATAAGACGATAAAGACGTTTAAGGACAAAACGAAAGCTTCAAACCCTTTACGGACAAATACGAGAAAGGAGATAAAATAATCTTAAATATATCACCCAAAATCCATTACTAATTGCAACGACCAATATAAAACGATAACAATTATATCAACTCAATTTAATCTCCCACATAAGGAGTTTGCTCAGATTGCCTGCTTAACAAAAGAACATCAATTTCAATCGTAGCCCTTGAGAATAGGCGCTGATTTAGTTTAGCAAATAAATTACAACGAAATCGGCAATATCGTTCAACGCCATAAAGACGTGGAAAGGTGTTATACTGCGAGTAACATTACCTACTTTCACGGATTAAAGATAAAGCCGTTAATTAAGTTACAGAAATGTCCAGTTGAAAAGACATCTCAGCTGCAGGCAGCTGCGAACGATTTAATCATGATTGAAAACGAGCAAGAATGCTATAAAATGTTTAGCGCAGCCTAATCTAGTTCGTTCGAAGAAAAATCTCAGCACTGGTGTAGGAAACATTGCAATAATAATAATAATAACGCTCGCGTACTTACTAGCTATTAAAGATAAATATATACTTATATAATGTGTTAATGTACTTACCACACTATCATTTGTACTATTAACGATAGGAGATCTAATATAGCGCGCCCCTATGTTTACAGGAATGTATTCTCCTCTGAAGATTTTCCATTAGAAACTTAACCTTTATGGTTTGTGAGGAGCTTTTCCATATCTTTATAATTATTTCTCCCGTGTCTCAATTATCGCCAGTGTGGTCTCATCTCCGCGGGGCAGGGGTCAAGCAGGCTACACGCTACCCGTCAGCGGGAAATAGGCTTTTCAGTGGTAGGCATTAAATACGACTTTCTCAGCTACGGTCATCTGAAGATGGCCGATCACTGACGAGCTGTTTGCAATTTAATACCGGGGAACGCAAAACTATTAACTTTGAAGTAGGTATGATAATATCATTTCGTAGGCGCATACTTATGATGTTGATGTCCCAAGTGGATATATGTTGTATTATTTTATTTTAAGACTAAATAAAACGGTGAGGCTGTCGGTCGGCAAAGGCGATGAGCGGATTAAGAAAACAATAATAACAATAGCTACGGCACGGCACATCTTTTCGTCCAATATTCCGCAGTGTCTCAAGACCAGTGTGTGTTGCCAGTGATGACATATGGAACGGAAACGTGGTCGCTTACTATGGGCCTCATAACAAGGCTCAAAGTCACTCAAAGGGCGATGGAGAGGGCTATGCTGGGGGTTTCTCTGCGTGTGAAGATGAGGCTATCCGCAGCAGAACCAAGGTAACCGATATAGCCCTCCGAATCGCTAAACTTAAGTGGCAGTGGGCGGGGCACATTGCACGTAGAACCGACGGCCGTTGGGGCGGAAAGGTTCTCGAGTGGCGACCACGTACCGGAAGGCGCGGCGTGGGTAGGCCCCTCACAAGGTGGACTGATGACCTGGTAAAGGTCGCGGGAGTCCGCTGGATGCGGGTGGCGCAGGACCGGCCATTGTGGCACTCTTTGGGGGAGGCCTATGTCCAGCAGTGGACGTCTTTCGGCTGATATGATGATGATGATGATGAATAAATACATATGTTATTTCTGGAATTGTATTATTTACTACGAGTACGTTCCTCAAAAATTACCCTAATTGCGACGGTCTTCAAATTCTAGCAACATGATTGTTGTACGGGTATCTTATTTGAATTTATTGGGACGATCCTGTCGTGGGTATCGTCAAACCCTGTTGGCACACTATGGCATTGTTTATCAGTATGCGAAGAATTGAAGATGATTTTTCATATATTTGAGCTAGCTGTCAGGCATATGAGGAGTCAAACATATGAAAACACGTCATCGCAGATGTCAGCCCACACATTCACCCTTATTCAAGTCTGACCCTGGACCGCACTCCAGCAGGAGTCTGGACTTCTGGAGGGACTCGCAGAATAAAGAAGAGCCCAGGGGTACGGACTTCAAGCGGTGTCCTTGTTACAATGCTTCAGCACAGCCCTGTTTGTGAGTATGTCGGCATGTCAGGTACATTAAAAAGATGCATCGGCTGCATCGCCAGTGGCGAGCATTGTCAGAATTGCTGCGTTATCGACGGCGGCCGCTGCGTGGAGCCACTTTCGCGCGGCTTTCTAAATGCGAAGATTAACACGCAGCTATCTTGAATGCGCGAGCGCCTGCTAATAGCCCGATTCAATATGGGGATTATGGGGGATCAATTGGGAAGGGGAGGATCGAAATTGCT
This sequence comes from Epinotia brunnichana, assembly GCA_963854355.1. Taxonomy (NCBI): domain Eukaryota; kingdom Metazoa; phylum Arthropoda; class Insecta; order Lepidoptera; family Tortricidae; genus Epinotia; species Epinotia brunnichana. The sequence goes on along the minus strand of OY977936.1, from coordinate 16,780,059 downwards.
GATATCAATTATGACTGTAGATTTCATCAGCCTACGTAGAATATTTCATGTCGAAATTGCGAGTAAACCTTATGAAAGATTTATAATAATTATAGGAATTAATTGACCGTTACGTGGTGGTCAAGTGCATTTTGTTGACGTCGTGTCTCAAAACTAATTTAAGTAACTGTAACATGATGAATAAATTGGAAATAATAACTGAGCTAAATAATTATACTGATTTTCCTGCTATATCATATTGGTAATTTACATAATAACTAAAGGGCCGTAATGACGTGGGTTGGGTTTTATCTGAAAATGACACCGACGTACCTATTAAATACATTGCATCGATATGGCATCTTAATTTCTATATATGCAATAATAATAATCATACGACGTTGGTCATAATCACGTAAATCTGTACGGATTACACTGAGTTAAAGCATTAGGTTAAAGTACTTACCCGATGGTTAGGCGGAGGCAAGAGGAGTGCCTATTCGACAGTCATGTACATATTGGAAGAGCCAGTGAGAGTTCGATTGTTACCTTTCTAAGGTCCGAACGCGCGGTCGCAAGGTCGTGTTCGGTCATCGACTCACGCGCAACGCGACGCATTGTTTACGTTTACTGCCCACTGCCGCACTCACGACTCGATTGTGAGTATTGTGACTAACTTCTAGAAAGGGACCTTACTCAATGTTATAGTTACCGCACGTATTTCTGTTTTGAGGATTTATCTGTCTATAAGCTTTCACGTATTACATGTCGTTCATATTAATGTGCATGCAGGATATCATACTTCTACCGTCATAGTCACTTGCTGATAAAACATTCACTGCTTATAATTCTGTCAATTATTCCTGAATCTACGTACAACGATTGACACAAACGTAAGACTCGCCTATTATTCAGATAAGAAATGTTCAGGCATTGCAATAAATTACTCGATAGCGTGTCAACCCTAACGGCGTGTTGAGCGTTTGAAATGTCGCCGGCAATTTGACGTCCCAGCTGGAAACTCTATTACGAAAGCCTGATAGGGTTATCAACTTATCACACTGTTGTATTCAACATTATTGTGGAAATAACTGTATGTTTCTGTATAATACTACCTACTCGTAAGTATAATGTTTAATAGAGCGAAATCAGATTTATTTTACACGTGTTAAAAACCTATAAAATCTAAATCGCTTGTATTACAAGTCCAACAAGTAACTTCTCCTTTTTCAGTCATCGGTTTAGGAAGGGCATTAACATTTTACAAAAATGGACACTAGATCGACTTATTTCGATGATACATTTGCTTATAACTTATTGGTAACCCTGTCCAGTAGTAACGAACAATGCGGTAGCCAAATGCATTCCTCGGCCACCATGGGGCGATGGTATCGCCGTCGCGAGAATTATTGACCGCGGGTTGACCACACCTGGCGCGGAGCGTGCCGCCTCGCCCGCCTTCGATTGTGAGCTCGTGTTACGTCGCTATGGTATATAGGTAGCTACGGGCCCTGTTAAGAAATTAAAATCTTTTCATTCTTCCTTCTTCGCCTTCATTGTCATACACTTATGTATGACAAAATCTATCAACAAGATACGAAGGATAAAAAAGTGATACAATCGCACTAGTCGTTGTTCCTTTCGAATATTCGCAAGCCAAAGCATTTTCTCGAAAGTTTTGTCTCTCAGAGATTTTTGCAATTGCAAACGTGTCGGAGCTACACAACAACATTTTGATACACATCAGCGTTCATAAGTTTGTGATATGTACGTTGTACGTGTTGTCGCGTTTCGTCTCGCAGATGACGGAGAAAGCGAACACTCATAAAGGTAAAGGGAAATTTGCGGAACATTTAAATGACTATTTTTGTAAATTACTTTTGTCTTTTTCCGGTTTTGAACAAAACAATCACACGCAGTAAAATGGATACGGTTGATGCTTCAAAAATTTAGGCCGGTTACTTTCTTCCGGTCAATTAAGGTTTCTAGTTGTTTGTTATGATTATGACTTTTGGTTATAAACATGGATTTTTCTAACGACTATTAAAGGATGTTTGAATAACTCTGCAGGTGTATTAGTCGGTACCCATAGGTAATACAAGCCTTATTGAACGTAAGCTAAACAACAATCATAGCACTAATTTATTATCAATGAAAATGCGATTGGTTTCAAATGGTATTTCTTGAAATCGCTTGACGATCGTCAAAGGATTGACTACCTATGTAGTAAGTATAATATAAGTAAATGTAGTCTTTTGTAATGAAACCGTTTGGTAGTAAACTAAATATATTATAGTATTATGTATGCATGTTCATTTGTAATCTAGCTTGTAAGTAACTATCAATCAATCAATCAATCAATCAAATCGTTTAATTCAGACTAAGTCCATATACAATTAATTTCTACAATTATTCATTTTAAATACAAAATAAAATACAAAATAACTACAAATAATCATCCTAAGTCTAAAAAAGGGACATACAAAACAAAGACACTACGAGTACACTACATACAGTAAATTGGTTTGCCTGTCAGTAGATGAATCATGTGGCGAAGACCCATCAGCGCCCTGAAGGCATTGTTGTATTGTACACGAATGGCGCTGTATTGTTTTTGCGAATATGAGACCCACAGGCTGCTCGTGTAAAATGTTGTGCAAAAGGCTCTAAAAAGAGTAACTTTAACCTCAGCAGAACAACGAGCAAATCTGCGAGCCACCATATTCGCCCTAACACACAGCGCCCTTCGTTCTCGCTCAATATCTGCATCGTCCTTCAAGTCAGAGGTTACCACATGACCAAGGTACTTAAAGGTGTCTACTCTATTCAGCGGGGTACCGTATAGGCGAATAGGAGGCACAGGAGGCAGATATTTACCTTTGACTCGAAAGACCGAATATGCATTCGCTCTTTTTTACATTATAGACCAAGCCGTGTTCACGAGCAAATTCCTCACAAATGCGAATCAAATGCGTAAGGCCACACGGCGACGCACTCAACAGCACCATGTCGTCAGCGTAGCTTATGTTATTGAGACATACGTCATCAATGTGGCAGCCGACATTAGTGCTGCTGAGCTCCTCTATTAACGCATTCACATAAAGGTTGAAGAGCTTGGGTGAGGTACCCCCCCCCCCCCCCCCCTGCCTCACCCCGCACTCCAACCGGTATGGATCCGAGTAAGTGTTCGACCATCTCACAACGTTGACCTGGTTAAGATACCAGAACTTAAAAATGTGTACTATGAAGTACATTTAACTCTTCATCCAAATCCTCCAAAAAAAATTTTTTTATTAAAGCTAATACCATATCTAACCTATGCATCCATATCACATCAGTATCACATTTACCCTACAGGGCAAAGTCACTCCTGCAGATTCGCCAATTGATCGTATCTCACAGAGTGCAAATACTTCCGCCCTCCGTACGGCCTTAGATATTCGCATTACTACCTCCGCCCTCTACTGTTCAAACTTAGAAAGAAAAAATTCAAATTTGAACTCTTTTAGCCCCTAGTTTAGGAAATGATTATTTAAGTACGTTATCAGTTTTTGAATAAATACTAACAGTTATGGAAGCATTTAGCAAAATAACCTCTTCTGTAGGAGTAAGGACTCTTAATAGGTGTACACTAATACAAGTCACACGAACACACGATGACGATCGTTGTTGCGAGTTGCGACAAAGTAGGGCAGGATAACAACGTCAGGATAACAACTTCAAACTAATCTATTTTTTATCAATCATAGCAATCGCGTACCCCCCGGGTCGAAAGTTACCACCGTATCGACACTTGATCTTATCGCGACATTGTGCAAAAACTGTCGCCCACCGTACGACCTGTCACTGTACTGACAGAGAATATCTGTGGAACAAATGAACCGTTTATGACACGTTACGAAATATTTTTGTTAATTAATTCCACCTTTGTGGGTTTACGTAACGCCAGGACACGTTGGCATTATGCCTATAGACACTGTAGCAGGTCGCCTGTCCATCAAGTGGTGTAATGGTGAGAGTAGAGTAGCTAAGTCGTGGTGGCATCTTTCATAATAACAATACAATCATACTGTATTCGCTCTGAAGCTGTATCCGTAACTACGAGTATAACGAATTAATGAGATATTTAATTCGGCTGATATAGAACCTGGTAGAACATAGCCTTTTTTGTTTTAAAACTTTAGGATGATATACATTTTCACTTTTTTTTTCCGGGCAATGTTCTTACTTATCTCATTTCTAACTTAGAGTTTTGGACGTGTAGGTACGGTACGTATCTACGATATGAACCTAAACTGCTTTGCGTCATTTGCGCGTAAATACGAGTAAATAATCACCTGCTACAAACTGTTATTGCAGTGTTGACTTTTTCAATGTTATCTGTGAAATATCACACGTTAGGTGTATTCTCCTATAGCGTTTATTTATTGTTATGGAGTTCTGGTTCCAACAATTCAATTCTCATTTATAACAACTTACACAAAGCACTGGCTTTTAGGTAGTATTTGGGATGCATTTATTGCATGACTCTAAACGCTTTAAGTAAGTATTATATATACAGATACAGGCAGTCGACGACAAGTTTTTATGTCATCGTGTAGACGTAACAAGCCGTCCGTGCAAAAAGACTAGTTTTACGATCAAGAGCAACAAACTGGATCAAGTACTTGAATGAACTCAGTTTATTAACTTGGTGCACTTGTGGTGTTTACCATGCGCCGCTGATAGATTGATGGCGCTTCTCAGATCCGTGTACTTACCTACGTAGTTACTAGAAATCATCACACATCATTGAGACCGGATCGCAACATATTAAAATGTTGTTACATTTTATCGATCAGTAATGGTGATAAATAATGAACAAGAACCTATCTCACGACCCTTTATCGGCTAGTTACTATTAGTAGTATACGCTCAATTAAACTACTGAAGCATCGCTTTCTCATTTAAGTATTTGTGCGCGGAACCGGCTTCTATTTACTTAGTTATAATTTTACGCACTCATCGTAAAACACTATTGCAACAGAAAATTGAACCAAAAGTAGTATATGCACATAATATAGCATGTTTATTTGTCATTTTATTCACGCAGGTCGTTTACGCGCAAGTTTAATCACGTCCGCGTACAGGACAATAGGTAATATTTATTAGGATTTGTTGCCAATACACTAGGTATAAATAAGCTAGATTTACAAGTTTACAAAACATAGTATACAGTGTTTTATAATAAAATACCTAGAACTTAGTGAGGTAACAACCGGAAAGATAATTGCCAAATCGCATCGAACATGATCGAACTCAACATAAGTTACCTAAGCCTCAGACCAGGCTTCGTCATGAACTCATGAGCTATTGGCTCGCCAGGCATTTGTTTATATGTATTTATAATCGGTTAAGTTTGTCCAGTGTATCATTAGCTCAGAATCAGAACGCGGTGACCCGCTATTCATAGAGACCGAAATGCCAGGCGCTGATCTTTCACGTAAAAATAAACGTGCCTCACTCAATGGAATTAACGAACGTTGAAATAATAAAAGTTAAAGATCACATGGAATTTACAAATCCGATTCAAAGGTTCACTAGCTACACTTATATGTCACAATATAACTGCTTTCTGCTTATAAATACAGTTATAATTTTGTCATGTGTGTGCTTGGGTGGCGTGGCGCAGAACTGGTCATTATGGCGCTCTTTGGGGGAGGCCTATGTCCAGCAGTGGACGTCTTTCGGCTGATATGATGATGATGATGCTTCAATCGATGCGTCAATTTTATTATTAGGTATTTAGAAACATGCCGAACTAAAATCAGCCAATCGTTAAAATACAACTCGTACATAGCATAGAAGGGCGGATCACATCGGGCACAATAAATAATTAAATTAGGTAAATAGATATTAAAGGACATCTCACACAAATTGAACTAACCTCAAGCTAAGTAAGCTCAATAAGGCTTGTGTTATGGGTACTGGGTTGTTTTCCAATAAACTGTACCCTAGTTAAGGTAAAATTAAGAAACGTTAACTTTGTTAGGTGAATCACAAAAATTAGCCGTATAAATGTATGGCTAATTTTGACATTGAAAACAACCCTACCAGACGACGATATTTTATTTTCCAAATATAAATACATAGAAAAGACATTCAAATATTTGCCCTTACCGGGGTTCGAACCCATAGCCGTCAGTTTCGTAGACAGGGTCACTAAACTGGTCGTCATTACAACTTAAAGGGTAATAAAACAGTAAAATAGTAATAAAACCAGGCAAATGAGTTTCATAGCCGAACTTTCATATTATTATTGTCAGCAAAGCCAAGGATACTAAATGTTACTCTATTATATTACTATATAATAAATACGCTGAGGTAATTTTCTATGAACCTTTGTAAATACTGATCCGAGAAAAAATACCATGTGCTATTCCTATACTTATTCGAGAAAAGCAGCCCGATACGCGATACGTTGTTGGTAACTAATAATGAAAAACACATTACAACTATTTTAGTACGCACGCTTACGCAATCAAGTTATAAAAGTTTTCATTGCGTACGTTATGAAATTTAAATAAATCATTAAGGCGCGAAACAGCCGAATATGGGCGTTAACTCGTAAAAACATGTAAAAGGTAATTAAGATACAAGTTATAACGACTGTCTTGGAAGTTTTCCCATAAGGAAGTAGTAGGAAGGAAATGAAGTCGATTTGCTTCACTTTGATGTAACACGAAACACGACGACGTATTTTTCATTTTAATTACATATTATTTTTGTTGTTAAAAGTCGTCATACATACAGGAGATAAGCAACATTAAACAAAAACTATTCCTGTCGAGAAGTTACCGAATTGAATGTCATTCAGCAGCGGCCATTCAATCCAATATAAAAATGAGCAAAATACTATTTAAATAATTGTGTAGGTACTCAACGACTCACTGGCATCGCACTTTTTGTAAAAAAAATACATAGATAACTAATTTTTTGTGTGTCTCGTTATATGACCTTAGCAAGTAGCAAAATAACTATCAATATGGACTACCCATATCTATAGCTTCCAGAAACAGTAAAATAAATAACCCTAAGCAACTAAGATCACGATTATTCACGATCAATAATTCCAAACAGATAGCCCGTCAGAGCGAAGAGGTCATTTCTGTTTCTTACGTCGTGCGACTCGCTCGGAAAACTGCACAAAATAGACAACTTCGCATTAGTCAATCAACTGAAACTCGCGACACCGTCACTCGGCACTCGAGCTGAACCATTTTGAACTGTATCACAATAAGGGAAAGTTCACGGAAAGTATAGTTTTAAAGTATTGGTTAGGGGGCAATTTGTGCACCGCTAGACATCGATCGTCCGCGATAGTCGATCTTTATGGAAGTGTCCTATTGGCTTATTGTTATTTATGGCTTTATAATGCGGTTCGAGTAAATTTTGAGATCATGGATCGTAAAGTTCATTGGAGAAATTCGAATGGTTGGAGACTGTGTGCCATTGCTTCATTAGCGGTGAACTGATGGGGTTACTTCCAGGACCTATGCAACTAATCTTATGCCTGCAAGCATGAGGCAGTAGCTGAAAGTAAAAATTTTGCTGGTAGCAAAATTATCGATACACGACTTTCTGTCATGATTTCATGAGAAAGAATTTGTACAAATTATTTTCAGGGCAGCGCGTAATACTTCCGCCGTTGACAGTAAGGAACCATCTCTTCTTTGAATCTTTACTTTTTTTGTGTTCTTCAGTCCACAACTCTCGGATTTCGTATCTAAAGACTCTAAAGAGTAAAACAAAAGCCACGTTCGCCGGTAATTCTGCTATAGGATCCGTTTTTCTCTTGAATTTTGGACTTGAACATGATAGTGGCTACACAGAAAAAAAAATAATCTTGAACCAAATAATATTATTTGTTTCAAGATCTTTTGGAATTTCGATATAAGGAAACACTAAAACGTCTTCTTTCAAGAAATAAAATGTCTCGTATTATAGATCTTGGGCCAAGAAATAATTACTTGTATTAAATAACAAATTATATTTTGTATTGAAAGCTAAAAACTCTAACCTTAAGATATAAACAATTTTAATTGAAGTATTTGTCATTCTTCTACTAAGATTGAAAAAATGTTGACCCAAGAACTAAAGTATCTTGATCCCAGTAGCAATGCTAATTAACTCAACATCGTTTAGTTCTTGTTGTAAAACGGCACATATAGCTTTACATGATTTGAATGAAGTATGTGCCATTTTACAACAAGAACTAAACGATGTTGAGTTAATTAGCGCAGCTATTTGCAACAAGATACTTTAGTTCTTGGGTCAAAACATTAAGCTTTTAAAAAAAGAGCTTTGCATGATTTGAATGGAATATGTACCGTTTTACAACAAGAACTAAACGATGTTGAGTAAATTAGCGCTGCTACTTGCAACAAGATACTTTAGTTCTTGGGTCAAGACATTAAGCTTTTAAAAAAAGAGCTTTACATGATTTGAATGAAGTACGTGCCGTTTTACAACAAGAACTAAAGTATCTTGTTGCAAGTAGCAGCGCTAATTTACTCAACATCGTTTAGTTCTTGTTGTAAAACGGCACGTACTTCATTCAAATCATGTAAAGCTCTTTTTTTAAAAGCTTAATGTCTTGACCCAAGAACTAAAGTATCTTGTTGCAAGTAGCAGCGCTAATTTACTCAACATCGTTTAGTTCTTGTTGTAAAACGGCACGTACTTCATTCAAATCATGTAAAGCTCTTTTTTTAAAAGCTTAATGTCTTGACCCAAGAACTAAAGTATCTTGTTGCAAGTAGCAGCGCTAATTTACTCAACATCGTTTAGTTCTTGTTGTAAAACGGCACGTATTCCATTCAAATCATGCAAAGCTCTTTTTTTAAAAGCTTAATGTCTTGACCCAAGAACTAAAGTATCTTGTTGCAAGTAGCAGCGCTAATTTACTCAACATCGTTTAGTTCTTGTTGTAAAACGGCACGTACTTCATTCAAATCATGTAAAGCTCTTTTTTTAAAAGCTTAATGTCTTGACCCAAGAACTAAAGTATCTTGTTGCAAGTAGCAGCGCTAATTTACTCAACATCGTTTAGTTCTTGTTGTAAAACGGCACGTACTTCATTCAAATCATGTAAAGCTCTTTTTTTAAGTTTAATGTTTTGACCCAAGAACTAAAGTATCTTGTTGCAAATAGTATAAAGAGACATTTTTGAAGTGTATTTAAAAATGGATTGTCCTTTTATGAAGACATTTCCGAGTTTTCAATGAAGTTTCATAACTATGACACTTCATTTAAAACTCGGAAATGTCTTAATACAAGGACAAGCCATTTTTAAATACACTTCAAAAATGTCTTGTTTCCAGCATAAATGTGTTTCGGTAGTAGCGCTGTCTGTATATATAAATATATCTTAAATCAACGGCAAAATATTCAAACCAGGTTCGCTATACGTATTGGACTCGGTTTTGCGATTCGGCCGATTGAAATATATCACGATGATATGACCAACGCCATTGGTTAGCGTTGGCCACAGACCACTTAATGGTCTGTGGCGTTGGCATATCACAATCGCAATGTTTCAACTGGCCAATTCGCAAAGACAAGTCGAATCTAATAGGCATGAAAAAAAGAATAAAACTACTTTACAATACGACTATTGTACCAATAAGAATCTAGTGAGTGGAAATTGAACAGTGTATTGCTATTTAAAAAATAGATGTAACTATACCTGTACAATCGCCCTCGAGCAGGGAAATTGCGTATTCTTTGCGAAACGAAAGCTACAATTTTTTACGAGAAATGCCAGTGAAAGTAAATCGAAAATGAAGGCCAACTCACCCCGGCGTGCCCGGCGAACAGATGAGTCGGTACCGACAGTCCACACTTCCACAGGCGCGAGCTGATGAAGCACTGGTATGGCACTGGTTGAAGCGAGGGTTTTTTGCGTATTTCACCAAATTTGCGATTTTTGGGCGCGACGTATGGGCTTGCGCGCGGAGCCGTTGTCAGCCATCAAAACGATATACCCTCAACTGGCGTTTTACTAATGTCAAAAAAACTAGACAACTACCCTACCTAACTGTCGCTAATGAATGCGTTCCTTTTCACGAAATATACTAAAAAATGCATTAAAAATAACTACTTAAGCTAAGTGACGATGTCCGGAACCAACAATACCAATTTTTTTTATTATACTCAAAAAGAAAAATAAAAAAGAAGTAAGGTATTTGAAACACATTTATACCTAATTAGGTAGGTAAGTACAATAAAGCTTGTGCGAATAATGAAAACAAGAAATTGTTTTTATATTTTATTCAGTTCAGTAGATTGCAATAAAAAATGAATTAACATATTTTAGACGAACTGGAAGCTCGACTTTCCATACAAATAATATTACCTGACCTACTACTATCACTCACACTGATAGGCCTTGGTTCACGGAGACGCGGCGCGTCGCGCGTTGCGGTGGGCGGTCACACGCGTGGTGCCAGGCGACTATGGAAACCGCTCACGCTTCTCCGTGGACGCACTTATACAACGCCATGTTTGAATTAAGCGCGGGCCGCGCCGCCCGACGCAACGCGCGACGCGCCGCGTCTTCGTAAACAAGGCCTTATTTCGAAAAGATACATTCCTACCGACGGACAGTTAACATTGTGGGCGATAGTATACCCTGAGAAAATTACGGTTTTTTTTGGAAATACTTCAATATCAGGCTAATTATTTGTATACGGCTTTTATATGTTATTTTCAAAACTTTTACTATTGAAGTCAATAATTCTATGGACCAGAGATAAAAAAAAAATTGCCCGCAAGCAAAAATGCTATCAGTATTTTTACAATGAAAACATGTTTGAGTACACAAATTTGGAGACATACTACCTGAATCCATAAATATATGCATCAGGAAATAAAAGCATTTAATTAAATATTTACGACCTTGAGATAATATTTAATTTCATCTGGCCTATAGAAAGGTATATTCATTAAGAAAAATAAGTGGATTATGCGCGTATCCCAAAGAACGTATATAGACGTAGTCAATTATAAAGTAAAGAAAGTTTATACCATTTTCGCCTGATTTGTACAGAATTTATAAAGATTACTTTTCATTATTTTTTACCGTTGCGGTATTAAATTTAGGTGGATTATTAATGAATATTTAGTCAAATTACCCAACCTATTGTATTGTGTAAAAATATGGCTGATATCGATATATTGTTGTGTTTTCATAGAGCGAAACCGTAAAGTTCTCAGGTCTCAGGTCAGGTTCTAGGTCAGGTTTTTGTTGTTCAACTTGAAATATTGTCAAGAGCACAAGTTTCGGGGACACGTTGTATGTAATTTCTATACAACGTGTACCTGAAACTTTAGCTTTTCGAGTGTACAAAAAGAGCGAATAGTACAGTCAAGGGCACCAATATGTATACACCACAACGTCTCAAAAATATTTAGACAGACCTTATTTCTGCAACAATAAGGTTGTAGTATACATCTTTTTGAAACTTTGAGTGCATAATTAATATTAATGGTGCCCTTGACTGTGTACATTTGGAATTTTTGGGTGGTGTATGAGAAGCTGTCAACGTACTATATTTCCGACTTTATTAGATCGCTGTGTTGGATTTACAAAGTCTTAAGATAATTGAGAAAAATACGGTTCTCAGGTTTAAAAAAATGTTAATTTATTTCCACACGAGCTAAGAGAAATTTCTCAACAGTGCAGGAGTTTATTAATCCAGATACATATAAATCCAGCACGGCGTTTTAAGATACGAGTAACAACCGTGGAACACAATAGTAATTTTCTATTAAAATTAAATTAAACTTATTTATAAAATGACACGTATAATTCACCACGCACTGAGCGGAGAGGCATTGGCGTCTGATCACAACATTCAATCAGAGACACGTATTTGGATTCATTTGTTTTGCTTACTCGATAAGCTTTGAGATGAGTACTGTAGTTATTTATTTGTAACACAGTACAGAAAAGGATTACAGCATTCAAATCTTTTTCTCTAACTAGCATATTATCAACTAAAAGAAAGTCTGGATTGTCATCTTTACATTCAAACAAAAGAACGGACATAGAATCATAAATATATCCATTTATTTGAAACGTTGGAATTGAATAATAATCATAATCACTATTCAAATGATCAGGAATATTTACACATTTCTGTAAATATCCACATTTATATTTGTTTTCGAAGCCTCTGCTAGATAAAAACCTGCTACAGTCTTTTACTTGACAGCGTATTGCGATAGAGTAACACAAGTTTGTCCGACTCGTAATAGATCGTGATACCTTTTTTAGTTCCTTATGTTTAGCTTCAAATTTGAAAGCAGAGTAAAATATAGGCGGTCCAATTTTCTTAATCACACCCGAGTAATGTATTAAGAAATGGTATTTTGGCTTTAAAGAGGTTTTGAATAGCTCTAGGTAAACTTGATGGTGTTCTTTAATTAGTTGATTCAAATAGGCTAGATGTTCGGTCGAAATAGTTTGTTCGGTAAGTAGGTCTGTTAACTCTAATAAAAGCAAGTAATAGTTCCACACTTCGTCAGTTTCTTCAATCAAGTCACCGATAATATAACGAAAGTTTCTCACAAAACATAACATCTCCGACGCCGAAAACATTATGACCCCGTTACACAAATGTTGCTTAGTTACAGGTGGGGGGTGATTATGCTCGGATCTAGTATATGCAAAGTATTTTATCCTGGAATTTAATTGATCTAACGTAAAAACCTTTCTGTTAACGAATGACTGTATAATTGAAGCCATACTATATCTGTGAACACCTTCACACAGGTCGTGCATAACGTCAACACTGGTATTTTCGAATACGTGGAAGCTATCGAGACTATTCCATACACAATCTTCTTTTACGCCAGTATTATTAATGATACAATCCTCATAATCATCTCGTAATCGTAATTTGTTTTCATTTTCTACAATGGCAGTCCGACATTCTTGTTTGTCCATAGTGCAAATTCTACAATAAATATTGGCAGAAAAACTTTCCACATAACCCAAAATAGAATTAAGTCCCAGATTATCTCCCGATAAGGCAATTAAATAGAATTTTACATTTAGTTTCTTATTATTTGAAATAATTTGTATACCATTATTTTCTAAGAATTTCAATTCACTGAGCAATGGTTCAAAAACAGCTTTATTACCAAATTTAACTCTTTGTCTAGAATAAAAAAGCAGAGCCAAGAAAATATTTTCCAGTCGACTAGCGTACTGTGGTGGAATGGTCGCAATACTGCAATAGACAGCACCAATTTTGTGCTTACCAGCATGACTACCTAATGGATTCCCATTTTCAAAATCATCATAGTAGATATATATAGGAATTGTAATATCTGAACCATGTGTATTTCTTAATTTCCATAACGCTCCATTAATAATATTTCGAAATACACCTTCAGTGTTATCAAGATCTTTTTGATAGTCTAATATGTCGGTCAACACATGTGGCAACTCTAAAAACAACTTTAAACTGTTTCTTAAAGGTACCAAATAAACATATTCATCCTTTAAAGACATAATAACCGCAGAATTTACTCTTTTCGGCTCTTTAGAGACACCGATTTTTTTCTTAATTGGTTTAACTAACTTCCCACTTGCATTAAAAAAGTTTATGAGTTTATGTTCAGTGTCAATTGGTTGAAAGCAATTCTTATATATATCTAAAAACATACTTAAGTTTTCAAAATGGTCTTTGTCATTACAATGATTATTTTTAGACACTGGAATTTGTCTTTCTATGTGATTTACTGAATCTGCAAGGAATGTTTTGAAAATATCTATTACGCTCTGTATTTGACTTCTTGGCATGTTTAAATAGCTGTATAACTTTGATACAAGAAGTATGACCGATAAGTTAAGATCCTCTTTAAACTGCATTATTGCATCTTTACTGTCTTTAATATGATCCTCGGTGTTAAACTTAGGCTTAGTGGAACTGCTTAACTTCAAAGACTCGCTCGTTTGCGTTTCAGTGATAGTTGTAGTATTACAGTTTGGAGTATTAAGAACATGTGTTTCTTCAATTTGCTTACTGTCAAGTCGGCGCTTCTCAAACAATTTGTGGAAAAAAGTCAAATGATCTTTTAAAGAATATTTTGTGCCATAAATTCTCTGACAATTTTCGACCGGACAGTGGAAACAGTTTTTTATCTTGTGAATTAGTTCTAAATGTAGAATATATTGTTTAAAATTACTAAGATCAATTTTGCACTCAGGACACTGCATTTTACAAATTTAATAAATTTCTAAATTTAAAACATCTACTATGTACGGTGGGACTGAATCGTAAGCCGTGTGAATTTGATACACTTTCTTCTGTATAATTAAATGGAGGTGCTCTGCCGTTTGTGGATATTTGGCGTGGAAGACATGATAAATTTTGAATAGCAAGTCGAACGCCTTTGCAGCCGACTGCACGTGATACTTAACGTCATCGATGATAATGTATATTTGTGCAAAGCTCTGCAGCGGTCCTTGTATCAACACATAGGGTTGCACGGTGTCACTTCGCTCTGCAGCTTTTTGTTTTTGCTTCTTTATCACATCGTCGATATCTCCTGGGTCCTGGAATAACAACAAAATTACTTAACACACACACACACACACATTGCTACCCACAATTTAATTAACACACATTCACAATGCTTTTAAATAAAATTATTCAACCAAATGTAATTAGGTTAAAAAACAACTTTTTTTTTAAGTTGGTAAAAAATTATATTTTGTATTCTTGTTAAAATAGATCTTGTTAGTTATGTCTGGCTGTGCTTGATGAATTTCAAATAAATAAATATTTTGGGGACAATCTTACACAAATCGACCTAGTCCCAAACTAAGCAAAGCTTGTACTATGGGTACTAGGCAACGATATACATACTTATATACATATAAAACATCCATGACTCGGGAACAAATATTCGTGCTCATCACATAAATAATTGCCCTTACCGGGCTTCGAACCCAGGACCTCCAGCTTCGTAGGCAGGGTCACTACCAACTAAAGCGATCGTCGAAAAAATTAAGGGCTATTCCCGTCTATTCCCACCCAATAGTCCCCACTGGGGAAACAAAGATCCCACTTACGCTTCAGAAATATACCTACATACAGTATCCTAAAAACATTACTACCAACTGGCAGAATCGGCAAAAGTATGCTCATCTAACTTGATAGAAAAAAACCGGCTAAGTGCGAGTCTGACTCGCGCACCGAGGGTTAACTTCGATCTTTAATTTTTCAAGGCTTCAAGGGATCATAGACTTGAGTACAGATGTAGCATAAATGTTTTCCTTCGTATTTTGTCGGAAACGTTCGTATTTGTCATGCTACTTTTGTCAGTCTCGGTACCCGCCAATGAGGCTGACTGAAGTAGCATGTAAAATACGTAATCGTTTCCGACAAAATACGAAGGAAAACATTTATGCAACTACATCTGTATATGGTTTTAATTTCAACTCGATACCTCCACACCTTCCTGAGATAAAGGCTCTTGACAGACAGACAGATGGACAACAGTGAACCTATAAGGGTTCCGTTTTTTCCGATTGAGGTACGCAACCCTAAAAAGCAACAAATACCTAAAATAATACAAGGATGTGGGTGGGTGCAATACTTACATTTGTTTGAATCATTAATCCTTGGATAGACTCAGTCGTCGAAAATTTGATTTTGCGATTTTTTCGGCCTTTAGGTGGTACTAAATAACCTAACAGGTACATTTGGACCGGTATTTTTTTGTCTGAAACAAATAATACAATTAAGTAATTATAAATGTAGGAATGGATGCTGTCGCTGAGTGCTAGATGATTGAATGCTAGAGGTAGATTGAGAACGGACAAGAAAGGAACGAATGAAGGAGTGAGTTAGACAAACCTCTGGCGTGACTGCGGCGCTACCACGAACTTCGTATATCTCCGTCACTGTCGCACTTATGGTTTATGGTACTCGAGCGACAGAGAAGGAGATATACGAGGTTCGAGATTCGAAGTTCGTGGTAGCGCCGCTGACGTATGCGAGTGAGAGTGTAGATTGAAGAGATTGAGACTGACGGTTGGAAGGTGTTCGTGTGTTCGGGGTGCTTAGCAATGAATAGGAAATTGTTGTTGAGCCAGAAAAGTCCGCCATCTATTGCACTTTCGGGCAAGACTAAACATAGTACTTTTCACGACAAATGCGAGGCAATTAAAATAGTACATTACATATAGGCGCTATTTCGCAGCATAAAGAAGATGAGTGTGTCATGACCGACGCAAGCGAGTTTCTTACGTTTTGTTATTTATTGAGTCAATATAAATTAATCATATCAAAAAACAACAATATTTACAAACAATTACAAATAAATACAACATGGCGGACGAGCCAGCGCATGCGCGCATAAATATCTGTAAAAAAGCGGCCAAGTGCGAGTCGGACTCGCACATGAAGGGTTCCGTTAAATAAATTGCTTTTTACGATTTATGACGTGTTAAAAAAAACTGCTAACTACATCTCGTTCAAACCATTTTTCGTTGGAAGTTTACATGGTCATATACATCATATATTTTTTTTAGTTTTATGATTCTCTTATTTTAGAAGTTACAGGGGGGGGGGGGACACACTTTTTATCACTTTGGAAGTGTCTCTCGCGCAAACTATTCAGTTTATAATAAAATGATGTTAGTAACCTCAATATCATTTTTAAAGACCTATCCATAGATGTACACGTATGGGTTTGATGAAAAAATTTTTTTTGAGTTTCATTTCTAAGTATGGGGAACCCCAAAATTTATTGTTTTTTTTTCTATTTTTCTGTGAAAATCTTAATGCAGTTTACATAATACATCCACTTACCAAGTTTTAACAGTATAGCTCTTATAGTTTCGGAAAAAAGTGGCTGTGACATACGGACGGACAGACAGACAGACGGACAGTCATGACGAATCTATAAGGGTTACGTTTTTTGCCATTTGGCTACGGAACCCTAAAAAATAGGCAAGTATCATGTCTACATTCAACCAAATTTAAAAAAAACATTATTAAATCAAATGTAATTAGTTTAAATGCGAATTAATGTATATATAAACAGATTCATTCGCATTTAACACATATATGTTGAAAACAACAAATAATATTTGAATTGACATGCAGCACATGATAAGCAGTTTTGTGTACAGAATTTAGGTTATCTATGGCCACATTTTCGAGCAGTGTCGAGAAAAATATGGGTTTCACCCTTCATCCCTTTTAAGTATATCGTTAGTAAACTGTAAATAAGCATAAATGCTACGTACCATTGTCAGCAATATCTCCTAAACTTTCAATTAATGATTTTGCATCATCATTGGACACAATATCTCCCCTGAGTACTAAGAGTTTTGAGAAGAATGGTTCCCAGTTCTTGAAGAAGTTCAGCGATTTCTCTTTAAATAGTCTTTCAAAATCCAAAAGTATCTGAAACAAAATAGAAATTATAAGTTATATTTATCATATTCAGCTATACCTTATAATGTAACAAGTACAACTTATAATGTAAGACGAGTATGTCTTACATTATACGTTCCTATACTGGAACTGCAAACAAAATTCTAACAGACCTGTCCCACTTTTCCGAGATCAAGTACCTACATATAATTGTTATTTTTTTTAATGTTGTAGAAATATAGTTGTACGCGGGCTATTTTCCGCAACTCAATGACATACCTATGCGCGCCTATTTTGCGTGGAATGTTGTAGAGAAAATTAAAAAAATCTTACCAGTGTGTCTGCTTTAGGATCTTTTAAGATACTCCATTTTTCGATAAACTCGTGCACTGTTGTGAAATTTCCCTTAGCTCTTATGTTGAAAGTGTTGGTCCATTTTTCCACGACTCTTTCCCAAGGCTCGTTATTGTGTTGAAGCCAAATCACATCATCATTTGGCACTGTCTCTGAAATATTGTTAACTTATATACATTATTTAAACAATTATCCCCAAACTCCTAACTCCTAAGGAGTTATAGTTGTCATTATCAGCTCATCACCATGAGACGATGATGGAACTTTATATAATACATGAAAAAGAAGTTTAGTGCCCGGAACGTTTGAGAGATGCCTTTGATTTTCCTGGTGTTCCCTTCGATTTACTTGGTGACAACAGTATCACCTCAGGAGGAAAAGGATACGACTAATGGTCTTAACGAACCTATAATATTTAAAGAATTATCCCCTTACTCCTAATCATTGAGTTATACCTTCCATCATCAGTTCAGCATGACGAGATATTGACTTCAGACGCAAATACTTGAATAGCTTTAGAAAATATACGAATTACATTAGGGTGGAATTCAAAAAAAATGCCCATAGTTAAGAGCCTTAATCTAATCTAACATTTAACTTTTATCATTTTCGTAACGACAATTATCCATACATTTTATATGGGTTATAATTACTCCAGTAATCGGTGAACATAAACATACATAAAAAAATACCTACTTACAGTTGAACATAGAACCTCCTCCTTTTTGGAAGTCGGTTAAAAATTATAAATAAACACTATTTTACCTTCGATTTTTGTCATAGAATCTGTATCGGAATCAGGGTCTTTTGAATCGGTAATTTTAATGCTTCTTCTCTTTGTTCCTGACATGTGCAGCAGATTACGGACCTTGTCTGTTAATTTTCCTTTAGCAGGCACATATTTCCTTGAAGGAGATTTAAAAGTTGGCACAGCTTTCATATAATAAGTGTATATACTTTCTGTTGGGAAAAGCGCTACAATTTTAGCAGCTAGTAAATTGTATTCTTCTGGTTTGATGTTACTGAAAGAAAATTGATATATTTCTTATTTTATTCTATGATGTTAACATATTTATTACTCTATAAAACTTATTTAAAAGCCTATAGTCTACTCTACAATACCATAATCAATTTAGAGCTATATCTGATATTGTTCTATCTCTGCTTCTTTTATTTTGGTTGTGAACAATACAGACTATATACTACAACTACTACTAATACTACAACTATTACTATGACTAATAGGAAGGTGGACCCATTTCAAAATTATACAAAATACAATAAACATAAACTGCAATATATGATCGCTTAGGGGTCTTGTTGACACATGCATCTGTGGTAGTGAATTGTTTCAAATGTTTGTACAGTCGCCATCAGATATATTGTAGCAAATAAGGTGTTCATTAAATATCTGAACACGACTCTTATGTCAAGGCTGTTCAGATATTTGTGTTGATGGCAACTGTATATCGATACCTGCAAACTCAAAGGGCGTAACCACCATTACAACAACAGGCTGTTACGCCCTTTGAGTCTGCAGGTATCGATATAGCTTCTTTACCGCTTTAGGTTTTTTGAAATGGCCCCTATCTTTGTATTTGTCTAAATAGCAAACAAAAAAGTAACTTCTACAGTAGCAAAATAAATTATGTAGGATAATGGTAATACTTGTTAATAATAAATGTGTAGTGATATTTCACCACAATGTCAACAATGATGTTCCTTTTTTGAGAATTTAAATGTTTAAATTTTCTGTAATAGTTCAAGACACTATTTCCTTGTGGAGATGTTTGCAGGATTGTTTTCAGGTCAAATTCTGGGAGTGAATGCCTGCTTGGTATGTTGAAGTAAACATCAAATTCTGAAGGAACGTCAACCTGGACCATCGATGACTCTTCATCAAGTTGCATCAGTTCAGGGCAATTCGCTTTAATTATTGTTAAATCTGTGCTTAACGAAGATGCTGTTTCAGTTTCAGCGTGTAAATCCAAGTAGTCCTGTATTTGACTTTGTAACTTTATTCTATGTCCGATATGAGGACAAAGTTCTTTC
The DNA here is from genome assembly GCA_963854355.1 of Epinotia brunnichana. Lineage (NCBI taxonomy): Eukaryota > Metazoa > Arthropoda > Insecta > Lepidoptera > Tortricidae > Epinotia > Epinotia brunnichana. The sequence continues at coordinate 16,760,233 of OY977936.1, read as the reverse complement.
AAATATGTATCATTGGAAATTAAAAATTTAAATTGTTCTATATTAATATCATTTTCTGCAAAAAAGTATAATCAATATAAATGCTCTATCTCTATAACATGCAAAACTTAAAACATAAATGAAACAATGTGACAAATTGAATCAAATAGAAGAAACAAATTCCTTGACTGTGCATAGAAAACACTTAACTTAATTGTTATTTAGGTAGGTAGGTACAGTCAAGGTCACCAATATGTATACACCACAAACTTAAATATGTATAGACCTTATTACTGCGGAAATAAGGTTGTTGTATATATTTTTTTTGCAACTTTGGGTATATACATATTGGTGACCTTGACTGTACCAACCAGCGGTGTCCCTTAAAGCATTTGGACCCGAATGAGACAAATAGTAATACATACGTTGGAGTCTGTCGTGAGTTCCAAGATGACGCACGCCTTCTAGTTATTTATTTTTTTTGGTAATCGGTCATTTTGGTTGTTACACGTATAGTATTAATAGCGTATTAAATTAGATTACTTTATTTCATGATAATAAATTACAGTACAAATTTGCATACATGCATATTATGCAGTGAACTAACGATTGAGTGGGCAGCTAATGAAGAATTCAACTTGAAACGCCGTATAGCCAACATTGGGACAATACTCGACAGTCTCCACGTGGTTTTTTGTAAAATTCTGCTATCATTTTACAAAAAGATAACCTCACCGAACAACGGCATGCTCTACGAGCAATTTCGACATTAGCGAAAACGAAATCATCATAACTTTGATGGAAGCCATATTAACGGCCGATAGGTAGAGGTACGCCGTCATGTACCTATGGCAGAGGGCCTACCGCGAAAGGCATTCGAAGTTTTCCCTCTCTGTCATACTTACGAGTTCTTACGTAAGTGCAACAGAGAGGGAAAACTTCGAATGCCGTTCGCGGTAGGCCCTCAGGCAGCGTATTGTAGGTTAAGAAAATAATGAAATTAAACTTACTTTTGAAGTTATCCACCACGTCTGACGGTGTATCCCAACCTGCCAAAACGTTTTCTAAAATCTTGTCAGTTGAGGCCATAATCACAATTTAATAACAATTTATATGACGAAGCTGCACGACGCGGCACTACTTTTGAAATGAACGAGCTGCTAGCCGGAGCCGGACGGAAACTTCATACTCTTCGGAGCTAACCAGTGTTGCCAGCCATCGATTTCGATTTCCCAATAATAAAATTATCAAACAAAAACAATTAAACGGCATATTGTTATGAACGGTAATTTTTAATAAATGTTGTATACACGTGAAGTTCCCTCTTATTTTAGAAGCCTGGAAGTTGATTTTATGCTAAGAATATATGTACATCTCAGATCTTGGGAGACTTTTCACTGATGGTATAACGATTTTAACGATTCTTGCGATGAATAGTATAGTAGTACCTATACATTTTGACATAGGGCGGAATATATGTCATTTTAGTCCGGGCTCTTGTCGCGATCACGTGACAATAGGGCATTTTGAGGAGTAAATGGAATAAATTAATGTGTTAATTTAAATTATTTAAAGCTACAGAAAAATCTGTAACTTTATTCTTAGAATAATGAAGGTTATACCAATTTATAAAAAAAGGTTCAACAGCGTTTCTTGCGTTTTCAAAATTTTCATCCATTCCCCATTATTGTGTAACGTTTACGTCACAATTCAATATTGTCAGTTGGCCTCCTTAATTTTACAAATTAAGTTGATTTGTGTAAGATTGTCCCGTAATATTTATTATTTATTTATAGTTATTTAAAAACAGCCCAAATGAGAGAATAGTATAGTATACTTACACGAATAGTTTCCAAGACGATCGGGGTAAAATCATTTATATAGCAACACTAGTAAAATTTAAACTTGACTGTCTAGAGCCAAGACTCAACAAGCTTCAAGGTTCTTGGTCCAAAATCGAGCAAGAAAATGACTTCTTGGCGTAAGATTGTAGAATTAAATATGTTTTGGCGCGAGAAAAAACTCTTGAATCGACTTTTTACATGATTTGTAACTTATCTGTGAGTTGCGAGTAGCGATTTAACCAACTTCAAAAAAAGATGGTTAGTAGCGACGGGCCATGTATGCTTGTGGTTTGTGGTTGCCGGTTCGAATCCTTCTCAAAGCATAATTTTTCCTTTAATTTGAAGTTTATAAATATCGTTAGCAGGCGTAACTGCATTATACAAAATGAATTTAAAAAAAAAGAGGTTCTCAGTTTGACCCGTATGTTTGTATGAAAGTATTGTTAGGATAAGAGTTAGGTATCTTTTTATTAATACAATCTTCAAGATACGATACATCAAAGATATCTAAGAATTTAACTAACAAAAAGGATACCAAGTCCCAGGTTAGTGCTTATTATTCTACGTATATGTTGTGTTAGTTTCCGATATATTTCTATTAATATTACAATTATTGAATGACTATTGTTATATTTCTTAATGCATATTAATATTATCGGATGAGCGTTTAAAAAGAGATCTACGTTTATTTAACAAAGCCTCAAACATACCGATTGACAGCTGTCACTGGCTGAGCCACTGAGCAAAGACTACAATGTCTACAACTACAATATACATACTGCTCCAGCTATCACCCAGTGCATTGTGAAGGCCTTCTACCGTACATCATGCTAATAATACTGTTTAATTTATAAACCTACTGACTCTGGCAAAGGCCCTCGAGGCTGCCATTTCTTTTATAATAATAATAACAATATACAATCTGAGACTGAGACTAGACTAGCAGGACTGTCACTTCGTGATTTTCGAATGTTTGTAAATATTAAAACGAAATACGTTTAATTATATTATATTATAACAGGATAAGTAAAGATGTTAGGACTATTGTAGGTACAATTACTGGTGGAGGAATTACTGGAGAACGTAATAAAATACTGAAGAGTGAAATTAGTTTGATTCCGAAGTGATCTTCCAATAGGTGTGTATCGCAATAAGTATAGTTCTGTGCAATAAGTCCGAATATAATATATTACTTAGTATTTGAGTGATTTGGTTTTAATATATTTGTGTTTATATTGTTATTATAAATTGTTTTGTTTTTTATGCAGAATCAAATGTGCATATACCGATGGAGAGAGCAAATGTGGTCACAATATGCAGCAATCAGAGCCCAAGGGAGAAGAGCGAGAGCAAAGACACTAATGAAAAAGGAGTGAGGAAGACGAAATGTGATGAGAGGCGAGCTAACAATTTCTTCTGCATAGTGAAGAGCTTGGTTTAAAAAGTACCTATGGCTTGGCCGTTTCATTGATAAGTTTATGTTTTCAATATGTGATATTATTAATCTTAATTCCTTACCATACCGGCCAGACGGTCCGATGGACTTATTATGGTAGGAAATTATGTCACAGGTCTTCAATGTTACGACATGCAAAAATGTATGAAACGGTCAGGCCACAGTATAGCTGAACCCTCCTACGAACCCCGATCATTACAACAATAAAGCAAACACATATCATCATATATTTGACGACCGCTTTAGCCTAGTTGGTAGTGACCCTGCCTACGAAGCAAGAGATCCTGGGTTCGAATCCCGGTAAGGGCATTTATTTGTGTGATGAGCACGAATATTTGTTCCTGAGTCATGGATGTTTTCTATGTATTTAAGTATTTATTTATCTATATAAGTATCTATATCGTCGTCTAGTACCCATAGTACAAGCTTTGCTTAGTTTGGGACTAGGTTGATTTGTGTAAGATTGTCCGCAAATATGTATGTATATATATATATGTATGTATATGTATATACAGGGTGTTTGGTATAACGATGTAGGAACTTTAGGAGGTGACTATTAGGAAGAGTTTGAATCATATTTACCTTAGCCCATATGTATACGTATAGCTTAGCCTATATCCGCTTAGTGTCGCAAATTGTAATATAATGTTATATAATGGTTGTAATAAAGACTTAATTGCGGTGGCGTTAAGGTAGATTATCAAGTGAATTAATACCAAATGTCAGTGTTGAACTAAAAGTAATCAAGCTGTAAATTGATGTATAATTGTATTGTATCTTTTCCTATACTGTTTTATTAGTCAGTTAATTTACATAGTTTACTTAAATTAAATATTGTACTTGTATGCAAGTTACCAAGTAATAATGTATTTTTAATATTTAGATGAATATTAATAGACATATATCTGTACCTTTTTGCCTGAACCACAGGGAATCCCTAGCTCAGGCACCTTTTTATACGTATCTAATTGTAAATGACGACCGCTTTAGCCTAGTTGGTAGTGAACCTGCCTACGAAGCAAGAGGTCCTGGGTTCGAATCCCGGTAAGGGCATTTATTTGTGTGATGAGCACGAATATTTGTTCCTGAGTCATGGATGTTTTCTATGTATTTAAGTATTTATTTATCTATATAAGTATCTATATTGTCGCCTAGTACCCATAGTACAAGCTTTGCTTAGTTATTTATTTAATTTTAGTCTATAGTTGTAAGTGTTGTAACATTTGTACAAAAAGTTATTCAATAAATTTATTTGTATATGTATTTTTTTTTCACATTCCTCTAACGAAAAGTTAAATTGCCAAACTTAACTTTGCCGTTGGAAAACTGTTTTCATCACTCCGCCCTCGTATCTCCCGCCAAAAATCATGTTAGTACTTGATTCAATATTGTCTTAGTTCTTCACTACACAGATTTAACTATTTCTTGGATGCAGCAATAAATATCTCCCGCCAAGAATCATGTTACTTGATTCAATATTGTCTTAAATCTTCACTACAGATTTAACTATTTCTTGGATGCAGCAATATATATCTCCCGCCAAGAATCATGTTACTTGATTCAATATTGTCTTAGATCTTCACTACAGATTTAACTATTTCTTGGATGCAGCAATAAATATCTCCCGCCAAGAATCATGTTACTTGATTCAATATTGTCTTAGATCTTCACTAGAGATTTAACAATTTCTTGGATGCAGCAATAAATATCTCCCGCCAAGAATCATGTTACTTGATTCAATATTGTCTTAGATCTTCACTACAGATTTAACTATTTCTTGGATGCAGCAATAAATATCTCCCGCCAAGAATCATGTTACTTGATTCAATATTGTCTTAGATCTTCACTAGAGATTTAACTATTTCTTGGATGCAGCAATAAATATCTCCCGCCAAGAATCATGTTACTTGATTCAATATTGTCTTAGATCTTCACTACAGATTTAACTAGTTCTTGGATGCAGCAATAAATATCTCCCGCCAAAAATCATGTTACTTGATTCAATATTTTTACATTTTCCACTTAAGAGCTAAACTAATTCTCTAGCTAAATATGACCCTATTTTGACACAAGAGTTAACTCTTACAACAAAACCGCAAGTGTAATTCTTAATATGAGCAACAGGCGAGTTTTAATTCAAGATTTATATCTTGAACCTAGGAATAAAATTCTTGACGCAAGACTTTCAATCTTGAATTTTGAAAAATTAACATTCTTGAATCGTTAGTGAAAATGTCTTAGTCCAAGTATATATATCTTGAATCAAGATACATCAGTTGAGACATATCTGGCTCTTGTTTCAAAAAACTTTTTTTTTCTGTGTAGGTCAGGCTTAAAAGCTAAACGAAAGCCACACTCTCCTGCCAGTCTCTTTTAAGATACGTGTTTGTCTTGGATTTTTCGTGGCATGAACTTGAACATGAAATGGCGGCTGGGCCAGGCGCGTGCTCGTGCGACTTTTATTACGTAGAGGCGGCCGACGTGTGATATATCAGCTGGTGAAATCTAAGCCACAGGAAACACCATTCCAGTAAGTATACTTTGAAATAAACTGGCCCTGTTTTATTTTAAAGATAACCACCAAATCTATAACACTAATTCTGTGCTGATACAATAACATATTTTAATCATGTAAATGTTTTAAAATATAACAACACGGAATAGGAATGTTATTAAAGGTTCTTTGACCTTCATTCTTCATACCCTTACAAATTATGCAGTTTCCAAAGCAAATACGAAATCAGCATTGCCTCACATCACAATAGCGATAGCGCTTAGACGTAAGTAGGTACAAAATAATGCTATGATCTAGTTTGTAATATTCTTTTTTGTAAACCCTTAAGATAGTACAATTTTAAACTTTATATACATAATAGTAAGGCTGTGTTTGCCAGTAAACAATTGAGCAAGATATGAAGTTGGGAAAATAAACCGTGGAACTTTCCTCACTGCATCCTTCAATACTATGTGACAGTGAGAGCGCATTGTCCCCGTACAATGTACAAAGCGCTCTCACTCACGAAACGTCAAACCTAATTAAGGGCATCGCTCCATCGCGCGTGATTTACGGCGGTCATTAGGCCGGCCGCCGCGCGTCACGATCTTGCCCCGCAATGGATAACGTGTAAGCGGGCTGAATCGTAGATAAAATAAATGATTTGTGAACAATTTGATGTAAACACCTAAAAACAAGGTGATAATCTTGACAGCAACCCACATAGTATGAGATCTAATAAGATGAAATCGAGGAATGTAAATTGACGAAGGACTTCATGGAACAAATTCGTACCGATTACAAATTCAATATGGAGGACGTCTTTCGGCTGATATTATGACAACAATATCAATTGTTGAGCCACCATGAAACATTGTCATACTAATAACAACTAAATGTTAATTAATCACGTAAATTAATTTTATTTAGTTATTACGCCATATCATTGTTTTTTTTCTCAATCTCGGCACGTACCTCATGCTCCCTCAGCTTTCTCAGCAGCTCGTGGTACGGCGCGGCGCGCGCCGCAGCGAGCGACGGCGGCGGCAGCCGGCCCTCCATGCTGTGCAGCCAGCGACGCAAGCAACGAAGCTCGTGCGATGTGTCTAAATAATTTTTATAAGTCAGGATTGCACATAATTAGAACAATAATTACTTATTCAAAGATCCAAAAGAAATAGGTACCTACTTTCTTTTGCGCCATCTAGTAAGCAATCGTACAACAACAGATGCCATCTAGTAGGCAATAGTAAAAATAACCATATTACAACGCCATCTAGTAATGCATATTAAAAATACAAATGCAGCGCCATCTAGTGCCGAAGAGCTACATATATAATTACAACGACACCTATTGAAATGTTTGCGAACCGCGACCTTACATAGCTAACAAGTTTTGTAACGCCACCTACGCAAACACTTTGGAACTACTAGTTCGGCTCTAAAAACATTTAAACCCTGAGGTAGAAAGTGATGTTCAAATATTTGAATAGATGGCGCTGATAACAATTATTCGCCAAGCTTTTCTATTAGGCCGATAGATGTCGCTGTCAGTTTATTAATTTCTGGTACTGAACTACATGAGAATAAAAACGTTTATTTCGTAAATGATTCGCATACTAACCGACGGTATCGGTGCCTTCTCCGTCGCGTTGTGGTTGTTCGGGGCTAAGCAGCAGGCGAAGGCCTTCCCATTTCGCATTCAAATGATCCACGCGCCATGACACCTGAAAATATCAAATATATATTGGCTACCATAGATAATTTTATTTTTATTTTGTATTTATTTATTTGTCTCAGGCAACAAGACTCATAACGCGAAATTGTGCCCAACTCAATAGGAAATATATATTTTAACCCTCTTCAATGTCTTGTCTATTCTCTAATTCATTATTTGTCAAACGTACTCAACAAAAACTAAACTTCGACCAGAAAAGGAACCGGTTTTCAGAGAAGAAGACAACACACTTTTTACCATTCGAGATCCGAGGTAACTAAGTTTAATGAATTATTAGGCGTTAGTAGTTAATGTAATTAACATATTTACCTCCGCACTGGCCTCCGGTATGCGCTCGAGTATGGCACTCGCCTGCTCGATGAACTTGACTCGGCGGGGCTCCACCGACACCAGTTCGGCCATGCGGCTCTGGTGACAACACAATAGAACGGTTAAATAAATGGCATGGTTTGCATGTCTCAGAAATTGCTCGCATCAATTTCCCAGGTTTTGCTAACTAGTCTTGTCCTTTGATTACATTGATTAGCTTATCTTGGGTTAATTTCTTCCAACTGTCTTGACGTTACGCGCCAAAAGAAACGGAAAAACAGCCAATTTAATGATTATCAATTCGACGACCGGTTAGCCTAGTGGGCAGAGACGCCTATGAAGCTGGAGGTCCTGGGTTCGAATCCCGGTAAGGGCAAATATTTGTGATGAGCATGAATACTTGTTTCAGAGTCTAGGATGTTCTAGAATATATTGTTGACTAGTACCCATAAAGCAAGCCTTATTGAGCTTACCATGGGGCTAGTTCGATTTGTGTAAGATTGTCCCCTCATAATTTATTATTATATCAACACATTACTTCGACAATTATACCTAGCTGGCATGGCAGTGAAATTTGGTCATTTCAACCAGCAATAGCACAGAGACTCTAGTATAAATTTTATCGACACAATACGTTTTCGAACGCGTTTGCGTTTAGTTACATTTTGTATGGCAACTCGAACAGCGCCTCTGCAGCTAACTATTAGGAACTACGTGTTGCCATACAAATTGAAACTAAACGCAAACGCGTTCGAAAACGTATTGTATCGATTAAAACTTATACTAGAGCCTCTGAATACCATAAACAATGCGTGAGACGAAAAGGAGATAAGCAGTAAGTAAATTAATATTGGCACAAGCAACAACTTGCGAAACAATCCTTTGGATGTCATTTGAACCGGACTGACAACTGTCGGATTAGGACTGCTACCTGATCACAGCGAACAGCGAACCAACAATTAGGTAGTCTCATTCTCATTACTGTTGTCAGCTTCCAATTGCTAAGATTCTCGGGACTTGCATAGATGTCCTCCTTCACATGCAGAGAGCCACTGGCAGAGCTCTCGGAAGTCTGCCACCAGTTGGCTCTACGGCCACTGCTAGTTCTAGCTAGTTCTCTTAACGTTATGTTATCTTATTATTGACAGGGCTCTCCGAACTCTACTACCAGCTGAATTCGCGGCCACTAGTTCTCTTACCGTTCTCAGCTTCCTGCTGCTGAGGTTTTCGGGACTAGAATAGATCTCCTCTTGCACTTGCGAGAGCCACTGGCATAGTTCCCCGAACTCGGCCACCAGCTGGCTCAGCGACCACTGCCGGTTGAAGCCGGCAGCTGGGTTGAGAAGAGGCAGCAACGCGGCCGGCTTGCTTGACAGCAACTCGCCGTTTGCTTCCTGGAAAAGTGAGTACAAGTTAATTATTATTACGAATTCAAATACAAAATGTGTAGCTGAATAGTCCTCTTTTGATTAACCATTAATGTCATTATATCATATATGTGTTGCACGAACTATTAGAAGTACCTACGAAAAATTACATCGTTTTCAAGTTCACGGTTTCAGAGTCTACACACACCGAATGTACTTGAACTAAAGTATAACAACTGCCCGCCAACTGCAATTCTTCAAGTAGTTTTCACTCTGGTCGCAAAAGTTCCGCATAGAGTTATCGCTAATCCATTTCAATGATCGATTGAATAAGAAATCATATCTCCTTGTAGATACAGTAAGTAGGTGGTAGCCTTGCAGGTGTCGATGAGGTGGTTGCCCATGATGTAGTCTTAGTGGTGCTCCAGCAGCGGCCAGAGGTCGTCGCCGGCGCTGCCGCTGGCCGGGCTCCGGCCAGCGGCCACGCTCCTGTCTGTGGGGACAGTGTCTCACCTTGCAGGTGTCGATGAGGTGGTTGTCCATTATGTAGTCGTAGTGGTGCTGCAGCAGCGGCCACGCTACTGTCTGTGGGGACAGTGTCTCACCTTGCAGGTGTCGATGAGGTGGTTGTCCATTATGCAGTCGTAGTGGTGCTGCAGTAGCGGCCACGCTCCTGTCTGTGGGGACAGTGTCTCACCTTGCAGGTGTCGATGAGGTGGTTGTCCATTATGTAGTCGTAGTGGTGCTGCAGCAGCGGCCACGCTACTGTCTGTGGGGACAGTGTCTCACCTTGCAGGTGTCGATGAGGTGGTTGTCCATTATGTAGTCGTAGTGGTGCTGCAGCAGCGGCCACGCTACTGTCTGTGGGGACAGTGTCTCACCTTGCAGGTGTCGATGAGGTGGTTGTCCATTATGCAGTCGTAGTGGTGCTGCAGTAGCGGCCACGCTCCTGTCTGTGGGGACAGTGTCTCACCTTGCAGGTGTCGATGAGGTGGTTGTCCATTATGTAGTCGTAGTGGTGCTGCAGCAGCGGCCACGCTACTGTCTGTGGGGACAGTGTCTCACCTTGCAGGTGTCGATGAAGTGGTTGTCCATTATGTAGTCGTAGTGGTGCTGCAGCAGCGGCCACGCTACTATCTGTGGGGACAATGTCTCACCTTGCAGGTGTCGATGAGGTGGTTGTCCATTATGCAGTCGTAGTGGTGCTGCAGCAGCGGCCACGCTCCTGTCTGTGGGGACAGTGTCTCACCTTGCAGGTGTCGATGAGGTGGTTGTCCATTATGTAGTCGTAGTGGTGCTGCAGCAGCGGCCACGCTACTGTCTGTGGGGACAGTGTCTCACCTTGCAGGTGTCGATGAGGTGGTTGTCCATTATGCAGTCGTAGTGGTGCTGCAGCAGCGGCCACGCTCCTGTCTGTGGGGACAGTGTCTCACCTTGCAGGTGTCGATGAGGTGGTTGTCCATTATGTAGTCGTAGTGGTGCTGCAGCAGCGGCCACGCTACTGTCTGTGGGGACAGTGTCTCACCTTGCAGGTGTCAATGAGGTGGTTGTCCATTATGCAGTCGTAGTGGTGCTGCAGCAGCGGCCACGCTCCTGTCTGTGGGGATAGTGTCTCACCTTGCAGGTGTCGATGAGGTGGTTGTCCATTATGTAGTCGTAGTGGTGCTGCAGCAGCGGCCACGCTACTGTCTGTGGGGACAGTGTCTCACCTTGCAGGTGTCGATGAGGTGGTTGTCCATTATGTAGTCGTAGTGGTGCTGCAGTAGCGGCCACGCTACTGTCTGTGGGGACAGTGTCTCACCATGCAGGTGTCGATGAGGTGGTTGTCCATTATGTAGTCGTAGTGGTGCTGCAGCAGCGGCCACGCTACTGTCTGTGGGGACAGTGTCTCACCTTGCAGGTGTCGATGAGGTGGTTGTCCATTATGTAGTAGTAGTGGTGCTGCAGCAGCGGCCACGCTACTGTCTGTGGGGACAGTGTCTCACCATGCAGGTGTCGATGAGGTGGTTGTCCATTATGTAGTCGTAGTGGTGCTGCAGCAGCGGCCACGCTACTGTCTGTGGGGACAGTGTCTCACCTTGCAGGTGTCGATGAGGTGGTTGTCCATTATGTAGTCGTAGTGGTGCTGCAGCAGCGGCCAGAGGTCGTCGCCGGCGCTACCGCTGGCCGGACTCCGGCCAGCGGCCACGCTCCTGTCTGTGGGGACAGTGTCTCACCTTGCAGGTGTCGATGACGTGGTTGTCCATTATGTAGTCGTAGTGGTGCTGCATCAGCGGCCAGAGGTCGTCGCCGGCGCTACCGCTGGCCGGACTCCGACCACGCTCCTGTCTGTGGGGACAGTGTCTCACCTTGCAGGTGTCGATGAGGTGGTTGTCCATTATGTAGTCGTAGTGGTGCTGCAGCAGCGGCCAGAGGTCGTCGCCGGCGCTACCGCTGGTCGGACTCCGGCCAGCGGCCACGCTCCTGTCTGTGGGGACAGTGTCTCACCTTGCAGGTGTCGATGAGGTGGTTGTCCATTATGTAGTCGTAGTGGTGCTGCAGCAGCGGCCAGAGGTCGTCGCCGGCGCTACCGCTGGTCGGACTCCGGCCAGCGGCCACGCTCCTGTCTGTGGGGACAGTGTCTCACCTTGCAGGTGTCGATGAGGTGGTTGTCCATTATGTAGTCGTAGTGGTGCTGCAGCAGCGGCCAGAGGTCATCGCCGGCGCTGCCGCTGGCCGGACTCCGGCCAGCGGCCACGCTCCTGTCTGTGGGGACAGTGTCTCACCTTGCAGGTGTCGATGAGGTGGTTGTCCATGATGTAGTCGTAGTGGTGCTGCAGCAGCGGCCAGAGGTCGTCACCGGCGCTGCCGCTGGCTGCCGAGCCCCAGCTGCGCCGCCATGCTTCGCGACATGGCTCCTTTCTGCAAAAATTGTCAGACAAAAGATCACACATTGATGTATAGTTACGCTCATCCGGAAAACGGGTGGTTATAAGAGATTTTTCAGGAGGATATTCAGCTAACTTTTCATCTAGTCAGGGGGTAGCAAAGGGTACGCAAGACTTTTCGTCGGTAGAACATCATTACGACACATATTTTATATGGTTCTATGAGTTCTATCGTTTAGAATACGCCAAAAGAATAGCATATTCTGTAGCATCAAATCATTAAAAAATATGTGTCATAACATAATAATGTCCCACCGACGATTTTTTTTCTAAGTCCTATACGTCCTCTTTGCTACACCCCAACCCAAAAGAAACATGTTTTATTTGTAAAACTTTTCTCTAAAATCAGGAATGGCAGAGATATTTGACCCATCGCGTTCGCGAAACATGTTTAGTTTAGGTTTGATAGGTAGTTTCAGATGCCCGAAGGACAAACAGCCACAACCTTTCATCTTTATTGACAATAGGGAACATTACTGCAGTGTTCTGCCGCCAGAGTGCAGCACTATCACAATTAGTAAACAATTTTTTTGAACAACTTTGACAAGTCCTTCAAAGCTCTGGATCAAATAGAGCAGAGAATATTTCAATAAATAAAATGCATCAGTGCTTCGTAATTGGATGCAAGAATGAAGGGCATCATTAATTTCCGAAGAAAACGATGATATGAAAACTATGGGATGCGGCAATACGTCGTAAAGCAAAAAAAAAAGCCCTCATCCACCTTTAAATGGCAATAGGATGCCATTTTAATATCACAGTACAGGTATTTTACACACGAATGATAATAAAACGATTGTAGTTTAACGCGTTTTCATCTATTATTTGTTATTGTTTGTTAGGTTAATAAATATGACATTGTACGATTTGTACGTCATGGCGGTTTGTTTACGGTTTGTGTTAGTGTTGCCCCCTACGCAGAGCTTTGCGTAATGTTCCCTATTCCAGTAATAATTACCTAATTCCTGAAAAAGTTCCGTGAAATTTCGGCCTCCTACAAATAAAGTTCGTGCCGTGTAAACTGTAGAAGATTATTACTAATCCATAAGTAAAATCGAGATATTCTGTTTTATTTATTATGTTATGTATGTCAATTGGTGTCAATACCAAAGACTACAATATACATACTGAGAAGAATAATACAGAAGAATCGATATGTTATGTCTTGGTTATGTCTATTAACAATTTGGTGACACTGAAAGACGTCCTTAAATATACGACTCTTATTTTTTCAAACGTCTTAGATGCCATGTTCATGTAGTTACTTGCCTCTTTTTGGTGAGGCTGTGATAGGGGCGCTCCAAGTGGTCGCAGCGCGCGGGCGGCGCGGGAGCACTGCGCAGAGACGACAAAGAGAAGCTGCTCTTCATCGCGGAGTGCTCGAAACCTGCGGTAAGTGACACATGCATTAATGTCCTGATAATCGCATATTCTATCAACTCGACCAAAAAAAAAAGCTCGTACAACGAGTGCAAAACGCATGCATTCGTTTCTGTTTCCGAGTCCCACCCCGCTCCCATATCACTCCCTACTTGAACGCCGCTGGTCTGCTGAACATGCCTGCACGCAGACGGCTTCACCTTGCCACTCTTCTCTTTGGCATAGTGCGATCTGGGGTTCCAGCATATTTGCTGAGTAGACTTGTATGGCCCAAAAGTGCGCGTAGGTGTAAGGCGATGATTCTGGTGCCAATGCATCGGACCACGGCGTTTCGAGGTAGTTTTAGGTTCGCGGCGTCCAAGTGTTGGAATGATCTCCCTCCACCTATTCAAGGAGCGTCTAGCAAGTATACCTTTAAGCGTCAGCTTAAGGGCTATTTGTTGACGCTCCAGAAATCCCAAACCCAATCCTAACCCATCCAGCACATTCCGATCCCAACCGTGTCGCGTTTTGTGCTTTGTGTTTTTCTTTCTATCCCATTTGGCTACTGGTACATATTTTACAAATTTATTACATTTATTATTTATTATGTGTATACAATAATAATGTGTTTATCAATGGTCTTATGTTGTGTTGCGTTCCGTGAGTCACGTACGGTGCTGTCTGAAAATCAGCGCTGTAGGTGTCTGTCTGACACCTCGGCATAATGCTGAGACAGCGACCTATTTACTGCCGCGAAGACACACACAATATGTGTTAAATTGTAATGTATGCCTACTCCCTTTGTCTCTGTGTGTCTTTTGTGTAGTAAATAAATGTCTTCTTTCTTTCTTCTTTCAAATTGAGAAGGCATTTAATGCTTGCGTATATAGGCGCCATCTCTTCTGCGATACTTAAAACTTTTCTTTGAATGTACAAAACATACAAAAAGTGCGTCGGTCGTAGGGTTTGAACCCCGGCTCATCGACTCCAAATACCGCCGTCTGTATCCCTAGGCTACTGATGTCTTATGACAATACGGCGAATTTTGAAATACCTTGACAGCCTAGCCTAGCAATCGCTAGAGCTTCAGAGAGTTCGCCACCTATCAAGAAGGTGGCACTGTTTTCAATAAGAAACTGGATTTGCATTAAGTTCTAAGTTCGCATAGCATGGTTATTAGCACATCAGCAGCATTATTGAGAATCATTTCTCGTTAATTTTGTGATATTTAATAACGTGAAGGTTAGAGAAGAGATTAAAATGTAATCGCTGTCTTAAGAAGCTCCCTTCATCAGGTGCAAGGACGAGTCTCAAGACTCTCAAGTTCTAAACCTTAGTTCTAAACACTGCGCTTTTTAAACCATGAGTGACTGTTTGACGATTTCATTCTAGTTCAAGTCTTAAACAAAAGTGGAAAAAAGAGTTGTTTCATTTAGTTCTTTCGATAAAATTACGCGATCATACAACTGCATCTCCGAACATTACTACGGTAAGCGAAGAAAACAATGCCATTAAGCCAAAAACGTAGTATCATTATGCAAACCCATTCATCAACAAATCTTCTAAATACGCGTAACCCACAAGGCTATTACAGCATAATAAGAGCAGTAGGTTACCGCAGCGCATTATAAGGAAAGCACGGTCGTCTCTCGAGCACAACCGCCGGCCACAAGTGGCGAACACGATGCTTTCGTGTTCGGGAAATGTGGCATTATGTCGCTTTTCTAACACAACTGGGATACCTTGTGGTCACCAATTATGCAATTAGACGTCTTAGTTTTACCCAATTACTTTGCCGATATCTGAACAATCATCGTTAGTGTAATAGGAAAGATTCGATGTAATATGATGACTATCATGAGATTCATGAGTTGTTGCCACAAAAAACTACGAGCGAACAAGAAGCTCACAAATTTCTGAACACGACGTTGTCGAGGCGTTGGAGCGTGTTCTATTTTTTAGCACTTTTGCCTGTTATCATATATTTATAGTCTTTATACTACAGTATAGATGTTTCATAATATAAAAGGAAATATAAAAACTCTACTCACTTGCAGACATCTTGAATAATCCTCAGGGAACTTCTAATTGAATCAATTTATTCTTAAATCAACATTAGCTTTCCCTCTTTGTACTGCTTCATCAATTCCTTAATCTTTGTACTAGTATAAAAATTGATATTCAAATCCTCTTATCATTACAGTCTAAATTGCTTCGTGTTAAAAGTGTTATGGCGACTAGATTCGTTATATTAAAATTAAGTACAATAAATTAGTGCGTAGATCATGTAATCTGGAGGGATTCATGAATATGCGCGAGCTGGTTTTGGTCGGTCGGTCGGTGGTCACATCTTGCGCGTGAGCTGGAGGGGCCTTCCTCGCTGCTCCTGCTGCCCAGATGATCCTGGAACGACAGAAAATACTATGTTAAACACATGCTATTTGAACATAATTGTTTTAAAGACGGTTATTCTAGGCCTCGGTAGTGACCCTGCTTACGAATAGGCTGAACCTACTAGTCCACATACAATACAACGCAATTCTCCCTGTGTTAGAACATAATAAAATATTTTTCTATCAACATATCCTCTAACAACAATCATCAACAGAAAGTTTATTGTTGGTTGTACTTTTTGTACATATTAATAGATAAAATATAAACTTTAACTAACAATTTTAACTTTGCGTGAAAATTGGTGAAATCGAATGTAGGTACTACGGCCGTTTTTCAAACCGTTCATTGTATTTAAATTGCCATTTTCTCAAACAAATTAATGCATAGATACTTATAATACAAAAAATAACGTATTTTCCACAAAAATATTTAGAGTTTCATACGGCTTTCACCGAAAAACCAATTGTTTCCATGGCGGCGCGACGACGTAACGCTCAGGGCGGCGGCGCGGCGAATGGAAAGCGACGGGTGTTTTCCTTCACAGTTTCACACCGATCTGCAGATTTACATGAACCAGCCGATTAAGTAATGAGACGACTTGGGAGAAACTTATTTTCTTTTTTTAAGCTACGCACGATACAGAAAAAGTATTGGACTAAATTATATGAAATGTGAACAATTAAAGCGTGTAAAAGTGAAGTCCTCGAAAGAAATTAGCGGCGATTGCACAAATATATGCGTTTACAAACATATAATATAGATGAAAAGGTTACAAGATCGACTTCCACCATACTTCCGCCGATTTGGTCCAGATCAGTTATTTTTTTGACTACCTTTGGAGGGCTATTTTCCATTAAAAATAAAATAATATTGAAAACGTGTTTATTACCTAATTGTTGAAAAAAATAGGTATCACACATTCCCACTTTGTAATTTTTTTGTGACATATTTACAGTTTATAGAAAACTGCCTGAGATAGGGTGTTCCCAAGACCGTGAACATGGACAAAACATTGAATGTTCGGATATTTAATGGCATATTGCAAAACCAGATTCGTCCGTAACATTCCTCGGAACCATTAACACGAACTGGCCATTCCCAGAACCTGAGATCGATTGATTCAGCACCCATTATTGTACCATGACCACAGCCATGACTGATGGGCCGCCATCAACTTTCACCCGCGGAAGCGTGGTCGCAGCCACTTACTGCCACTTTGTGTCTCTTTAATCATGGTTCTATGGTGACAAGCTCGTTGATACCGTCTATCGGCAACACACCGAAAATACGCGGGCAATTAGATCGATGCGCTTACGCTATCGCTTTAAGTTATGTTGATTTAGTAGCAAATAGTGATACAATGACAAGATACTTAGGTTTACCACTTATATGACGTATATTATGGGTGATCAATGATCATAATCGTGATTGATGCCGAGAGGGGGAACAATGCTCTAATCGATGTGTTATCTTGGTTTGCTGTAGGTTTCAAACTGTGGGTCACGTAGTTGGGCTAGCCGGATATAATTATTGTTATATACTTACATAACAATATATTTACATATATGGAAACACTGTAAACAACACATGGAACACTCCCTGTCTCTATAAATAACCCTATAAAATGTGTGCAGTTGCAAATTAGCAGCAGATGCGGACTCTCTGCCACCCTAACTAATACAAAAATGTAAGACATACATATGTATAGACAAACGCATGATGCCAAGGATAACAAAGTCGTTCTCGAGGCAGGTGCGTCTTCAAACACACTAAAACCTGTTTCTAATCTTGCCAGGCTGGCTCCTGCTCCCCGTTAACTTATTTTAACAGTCTTCCGGCACTCGACAGTTCCTTGTTTTTTAGGGCCCCGTTACGTAGCACATACACCAGTACCTATAATTAAATAAAAAGAAGCGGGTTATGTCGGAGATACAACCGTTAATTAAGTTTAAGTGGATACTTCTTTGTTGGCTATGGAACCCTAATATATCTGAATGAATTCACTAACATCTGTATAAGTACAGATAAATCGGTATATATGGCAACATTTACTGACGTAGCTCATTTGACTCGCGATACATTGAAAATGGCGGTCATTTCAGCATTATTTTCATGTTCGTCACATAAACTAAATAACATTTTGTGATTAACAACTAATGGCAAATAAAGAAGGATTAAAACATGTAACAAACAATTATTTGAAATCAGATGAGGCTTCTCTACAAAAAGTTATTCCGGAAATCACGTGATACATTTTGAACTGTACCCCTATACAAGAACGCGAGCAAAGAAGTATCCACTTCAAAACCCAGGACAAGTTTCCGATTCGTCTTAGTGATGTCGTTTTATTAAAAGTGGTCATAGTTGTCAAGCTGAATATTGATTTCGTATCTAAGTATAGGGAAAGGGAGACCTATCCAGTTTGACATACTAAAATTACTAACTATTTACGACCACAGAATAATTAATAGTACCGAAAGGTACAGAAGGTCCACTGCCTAAGTGATGACGATGACGTTAGCTGTAATTTTTTTTGCAATAGACAATCATAGAGTCAGATTGGATTGTTAACGTACTACATAACAGAATATCCAAAATGATAACTATTTTAGTTCATGTTTGTTATCGATATGATCATCAAATTTTTAATCGTATGGCCATTGAATTTGACACCCACGTCAGTCATTTCCCAGATTTTTCTTATAGCTGTTTCTATAAAAGTATTGAAAATGAGTGGGGAGAGTGGACATTCCTGCCTAACCCCTTGCCGAATCTTCGCCTGCACCTTTTCTGTTCCTAGTTCTATTAGTGTTTCTTGATCTTTATACAGCTCGCAGATATGATAATAAAATAATACAATAGCCGGGAAGTCAGGATTAAGCAAAAAATACTTGAATACAGGTTAAGTTTTTACAAAACAGTTCATATTTTGCAATGGGATTACTTCTTTGGTCATGTTAGCAAGATGTAGTAAATTTTAAATTCGTAAAACAGTGTGTAATCAATGAAATTATGTTGTTACTAGGTAAAACGGAACGTACATATAAACGTCATTATGTGCGACACGCTACACGTCAGCCCCAGTGTACCGCAACTAGGAACAAAAATATGAATGACGTCCAACTGCTCAAATTCAGATCAAATCTGATAAGTTCTGACAAGTGACAAGTTTTCTATCTGTGCTATTGCTATGGCGGACTCATGCTATCTCCTACTTCCGTTCTTTCTCTGTCTGTCATTTTGTCATGGTGACTTTGGCCGGTTACCATGGATATTATAACTTCACGAGAAAACATGTGTCTGTCAAACAAACAATGCTTTTGACGAAATAAAATTACTAATTATCTTAAAATAAAACACGTAAGTATTAATAACGAAATATCAAGCGCCAATATTGATTTACTTATGATAAACAACGGTTGGTACTTGGATAAAACCTACAAGCGCGAGGTTTCTTAGTTCGAGAAGTATTCATTGCGACCCGCAAAGATATGTGTACAGATTGGTGAATTTTTGTAAATATACTGTGATTTGGAAATAAGTGTGAAATAAACTGTATGAAATATTTGTTCTCCTTTTATTATTTCATACCTAAATCGGATTAGTTTTAGATTTTGTAAAGCAATTTTCTGTTCATGCAGTGGGCCCAACGACGTCCCTAATCATAATTTATCGATATCGATAACGTTGGGTTCTAATATTATGGATATCGATATCGTTAAGTACTACAACCCTACTATCGTCCTCGTTCGTTAGGTTGGTAAGTCTACTTCCGTACTAGCGTTTATTTTTATTGGTATTGTGGTATTTCAAACTAGCTAAAGTTATGAGTTGTCATGTCAAAATCAAATGACAATGTCACTGTCATCCAAAACCTTGTTCGAAGTCCCGTTTCTTATTTATATTCTCTTTGGTCAGCCCTAGAGATTACCATAGAGTCCATAGACATGCGGGCCAAATTGACAGTGACAACATATTCAGTTTTTTACCGGTTTGTTAATGTTAATGTCAAGGTTTTTAAGTTGACTTCACTATTATTGAATAGGTAACCTACTTAAGGCCAGTATTTGTTTTATTTCATACTAATTAAGTATGTAATTATCGATACACGGAACCCTGCGTTTACAAGTGCTACTCGGCCACTGGGAGAGTTTTAATTTCTTTTATTTGTGTTAAGTGATCTTTCCGAGAATAAAGTGAACAAAACTAGAAATAGACGGGTGTAGTTTTACGATCATTTGACTCTCTCTTTGACATTTGATAGATGAGGAACTAATCTTAATGGTTTTACTCATTTCACTAAAATAGAAAGCATTGATTTTTAACAGCAACAACACGTGTAACAACAGAACTTATTAGACAAGCATTTGAAATATGAATGATATTTAAACTGCGACACAAATACATTAGTGTCATCGATCAGGATGGACATAATGTAGATGCAACGGGTCAAGCAATTTGACAAATTAGTGCAAAATGAGAAGTAGCCTTTACTTTAGGCCTTTCGCGAATAACTTTTATAAATAAAAGTAGTACTCAAGCATCTTACGAGGACTATTGTTCGCACTGTTGATAGTTTTTGACATTCGTAGCTGCATTCTTTTTTTAATTGAATTGAGGAAACTGCGAAATTTCAATTTGATTTTCGCATATCGGATTGTGTAAGCAGTATTTAAGTATTTATACCTTCGTGAAGCGGCTGAAACATTTTGACCAATAAATATGGCGTGTAATGCATAGGGTTCAATAATGAATATCTCAGCATAAAGCCTAGTGGGAGGTCTCACTGAGGTTCTAACCATAAACCGTCCCCACGTCTTCCGAAAATGTCACTGCATGCAACAGTGTAACTACAGTTACGTTACGTCATTCTGTTCGACCAAATGTATCGTCGATAAATTTTCGCATTAATGCGTAACGACAGATTGTGGTGTTGGCTCCGCGTTATGGATTTAACTGCTTCCTGCGCCGACGCAGCCGGGGGCTGGTCTGAATTCGAAAATATCTAATGATCGATAATAGATTGATAATATATTTGTTGCGTGACAACAGGGCTGTATTCTGGCTTAAGTTATTGATGCCAATACTTTTATCAGTGCTGTAGTGTTGATAAGTAAGCTTGATATAACGAATCCCTCGATGAACTTAAAAAATCAAACTATCGGTGCTTTATTTTATTACAAGCTTTTATTTAACTTGCACTGTTCGTATGTAAGTATCCGTCAAAATTTGCAATCCATTTTTCAGTCACTTGCCGTTATCCGATTAAAAGCTGAAATTTGGAATAATTATGTATGTTTGGTGACAATGCAATATTATGGTACCATCGAGCCGATCTGATGATGGAGGCAGA
Source organism: Epinotia brunnichana (assembly GCA_963854355.1). Classification (NCBI taxonomy): domain Eukaryota; kingdom Metazoa; phylum Arthropoda; class Insecta; order Lepidoptera; family Tortricidae; genus Epinotia; species Epinotia brunnichana. The sequence continues at coordinate 16,739,010 of OY977936.1, read as the reverse complement.
AGGTAGCCATGGGAAGTCAGTACTTAACCGACGTACGGTACGAGTAACTCCGTTGAGTTTGGGCTCGTTAGAATCGTCTCAATGTTAGTTCATGACGGTATACAGAAAAGTACAGTCGGTAATAAAAGCTTGTACCAAAAAATATTGTTTTGACAGAAACTTATTTCAGGTAACATTTGTCTGAAGTAGTCGTGACGGGATGAAAATATATCTCAAACAAACATTTATACGTGAATCGACAGAATCGGGGGAACCCATCCCGGAATCCACTTAAAAATTTAATCAGCTACTTCATTTCAGGAAACCTCTGTCTGACCTAATAATGGTTGGATAAAAATAATATCCTTCATAAAATGTAACTAGGTACGTGTACGCAGACGACTGGAAAAACGGACTCGTGGGAACTTACAGGGACCAGCGAGAGCGCATTCGCAAAAAAAAAATTAAAACAAAACCGCAGTCTTCAAAACACGTGAAATCTCACACATTATAACCATTATGGGTGTGAAAATAATATTCGAAAGCTATTAAAAGCTCTCGCAAACACACGATAATGGAGCGAGTCGGATCTTTTAACTTTTCAAGACTTCATGCATTTTTTCTGAATGGAAAGTAAACGTGAGCGTTATTGCCGCTGTGAATAAGCGGTGATCGTTGTTGTTTGTTATATATTCCTGAATTCAATTATTCTGAAAGAAAACAATACCCATATTAATAGGAATAAGCTACACACCTATCAAAATTACCTATTACGTTCCTTAAAGATAAAGGGTGCCTAGTGCTTGCATCAGTAAGGCAACAAGCCAATTGGAAATCAAACAAATCAATACGACATCAATTTAACAAAGGTTCTGTAACATACCTAACTACCGTCCAAACATTGACTTTCTAGCCGTTAACCCATAAAGCAGGGTGGCTCGGAACCCTAGGTACAACAATTTAATCTGTCGACTAACGGTAAACGTATTGGAGTTAAAATTTATGGCCCCTAGATAATGGCCGCCTGCCTGTGTGTCGTGCGAGGCATTATAACCTATGTATAACTGGCTCTGTGCTGCATAACACTGGCCAATATTATGCACAATTGAATTACAATTTTCGAAACGTTTATGCAACTAATGGGATTGTGTTGCATGATGTGGAATTTCGGCCACACATCCTTGCAATGCAATTTCGGAACTATACACTCATAGACCTGCGAGTAACGAATTTAAAATAAAATAAGTGTAAGTACCTACCACAGAACAAGTAAATACTATAGAAACGGTAATGGTCGGGGTACGTGTAGCCGATGTTATGAGTGAACACTCATAAAGCTGTCAAACGCAGTCAAAACGCTGATCAGTTGTCTGTTGACCGTGGTTGACGATTTTTGCCGTATTAAAAATAAAAACGTGCCGCGTTCTGCAATTTAGTCGTGCCGACAGGCAAGCCAGGACCCAAAGGTTCCTCTTGGAGCGATTTTCTATCACCGGTAAGTACTCAAATAACAGTTTTTTGAATAAATACGCAATCGATTATGAAATTCGCCATTGCTTTGCATTGCTTGCTAGCTAAAGCCGCAGATTAGGGACTACCGTAATGACGCAGCAATGTATCGCGTTATTCGCGTTTGACATTTTTACGGGGTGATTGTCAGTATGACTAGAGTGGTACCATGCTTAGTGTATGTACTTATCGATAAACTCACTAATTTAAAATTTACAAAGACAAAAATTATCTAATAATATAAATATTCTTCTTCTTCGTGTAAAGGGATCCAATAATTTAAACTATACTTTATTTTGCCAATATTTTGCCACCTCTATATAAATATTAAATCGTTTATTTCTTAAAAGGACACATTAAATGGTTACATAATAAATCTACTGCCAAACTGCATGACAGTTGGTTGGCAGTTCGTGCTGCTCTTGATACATATTTGTGGTTCTGTTTTTGTCTAAGCTAATGTTCAGTAATACATAAAACTTGAGTGTCATCATTGTCTAAAAATAAGCCTATTTATAATACCTTGCTGGAAAAACTCTAAATATTCTAATGGAAAATATTAATACTCAGACCCAGTTGAGCTATTGACTATTACATCTATTTGGTGCTATGTTAAAAGCTAGTAGACCCACTAAAGACAAGAAGTATTTATATGTCAAAAATGTTTTCTCTGATGTTAGCGTGAAGCGCGTTATTAATTTATTTATGTCAAATAAATTATATTTGTCATTGAAACAAATCACACGGTACATCAAGGAATTCAAATGTGCAATTTTATTATTATAATGATATGTCATACCTACTCTGTGAGTCCTTAGTATCCTTGTAAATATTAAAATTTATTTAATAGTTGTACGTATTTCGATTAAAAAGTGTTAGCATGTTTTCGTTAGCTACACGATTTCTCTGACAGTTGCTTTCAGCACCATCTCCATTTAGAGCGTTTGCGAACTGCGTGTATGAGGTCGCATACAAGATCAAAATTTCGGTAATACTTACCCGATTTCTTCGGACGTAATTTTTCAAAAATAGCACTATATTGCTACTTCGGACTGATATTTAATCAGGTTCGGATCGGCCGCAGTACGCAAACGCTCTTACTCTAAGAAATAAGGGCATTTAACATTGATTTAACTATATACGATATCCTATATAAACGATATATAGTTACCAAGAATATAAAATTTCGATAATTATGATCTTAGTCTCACCTCTATTTTGTATTCCAAATTTTCAAATAGGTGTATCACCATAGAGTTTCATAGTAACATAAGACCTTTGGTTTTGAACATAATCAAACGTCAACTTCATTTGAACAGGGGCTCAATTTTGCAATCAAAAAGTAAATATCAATTTCCGTCAAAAGTACGTCACGCTCACACACGGTCAGTTATGCTCTAATGCAAGAAGGAGAGCAGGTATCAAGACTATTCTCATATCATTTCCATATTTGAAAACCCCTTTCGAAATTGGCTCCTATATTGATAAAGAATATACTAACGTGACATTTTTTTGGCATTGGAAATTAGACCGCAAGTAATGCAGTTTTGAGTTACTTTTCGTCCTAAAAATTACAACTGGTGAAATCGTAATGGAATTAAAAGCTTTAACCAATTAGAAGCGTTTTGCAGTAGTGTTTACATGTACAAATTCAGTTTTGATTGTGTTGGGCTGGCTACGCAGGATTCCGAAGTAACTAGCTAACACGCCGTTTCCATCTTATTTAAGTATTCCGTGGTACCTACCGTCTAATAATTGAAGATGTATGTGTAAACATTGTACTCTAATGCTATCCAGCTATTCTATAATCCAATTGACGCTACCCGCAGAGTGCAATGATTGTCTTGTAGTATATTTCCATAACAAAATATTTGATTATTATGATCAATTCTGTGTGTAAAAGAAATCTTAATGTAACAGCAAATGAAGTCATTGATAGAATAGACGATTTATGTTCCTCAAACAATAAGTGGATAACAGCTAAAATTGCTTATTCAGTTAATGACTTATTTCGTTCCAAGGTCGTAGAAAGTAATAAACCCTATCAATCTATGTTCCGTTACCGTGCGAAATCCGGACAATGCAAAAAACAACTTTCCTTTAGAGAATAACCCGATGATTACCTACCAAATTAAATTTTAATTTGAAAATAATGATTAAAACAAAAGAGCAAGTGCGGATGTTTCGCGAATCACAAAACAAATGAGAGGTGATAGATTAGACAAGGAACAGGCGAATCATTGTTTGCGAAAGGTAAGAGACATCAATCATATTTGCCAGACAGCCGTATGTATCATTATACAATTATACATACGGCTGTCTTTGCCCAAACATTAGACAATTTCGCGAGGAGAAAGATAGAAATATAACACTTTAAACTCTCGCGCTTTGTACACATATTTAAAATAATGTTTTATCCGGGTCTCAAGATAAATATCGCGTTAGACCCGGATAAAAAATTATTTTAAAGATAGAAATGTTGATATTCAGTCTGAGTATTGAATTAGTTAATATCCCAAGATATGCCTTATTAAGGGGACGTAGGTTCGTGGTCTTCTCTCCCTCTCACTGAGCATAAGCGTGAGCGAGATGGAAGTGCGTGTTTGGTAGCGCGGATATTTTTTGTGCGTTTTGATAAATAAAAAAGTAATAGCTGATTTCCCTCAAACATGACATTGCCGATTTTTAGAACCAATTTCAATATGTTTAGCTATTGTGCATAATTTGTTAAGATTTTTTTAAGTGTATTTTAGACCTATGTTCGTGATTTTTTTCTATCGAGCGAAAGTCAAAAACTCAGGATTCGAATAGCTGATTTCCCTCGAGAAAGGCCTCAAGATTGCTAATTAAATTTAAGGCATCCGTATTATAACCACAACAAGAGCTACGATTTTTTAAAAATCCGTTTTTGGAGCTCACGTCGCCTTAAATGTAATCGCTTCATCAACTCTCCTTTTCACTTTAATTCTTCGCCTGTGATTTGGCGGTGTGATAGTGCCATCTACGCCCTTTGTCTGTCTGTCTTCCATCATACGTATAATGTTTTTCTGTACTGTAAGTTCCGCAGCACTGATAACAATACGCCTTTCTCGCGATGAGCAGACAATGGGGAGCAGTGGTATAAAGGTTTTTTCTGTCATGTGTCAGGTGCCGGTGGCACAAGGGATGAGAACTTGGCTAATTTTGATGTATCGCGCTAAATAAGTAACCTAGATATTTGCGTGTGTACATTTGGAGGAAATGGTAATACAGTAACTGGAGGAGGAAATAGTTATACAATTAAAAAGACAACTGGGAAACATATATTGATAACGCCAGTAGAACATTAATTTATCATTTTAAAATTACTGTTTCTTATGTTTTTTGCTTAATAATAAAAGAGATAAAATCAGAATCATTATTCAAGACACGATTTATTAAGATATGGTATGAACATTACACAGAGTAGGTAGATATTAAATACACGTCAAGCTTTTTAATCTCGTACCGTGTTTAGGCCACTCAGCAAGCTTCGTGGCCTAAACACGGTACTCGACTAAAAAGCTCTCTATTATAACACGATTGTGAAAAATACTATTCTGTACACAATGTTTAAAAAAATCATAAAAAAATAACTATTCATTACTTTCAAAATATGGTACACCAAAATGGAGATTAAAAATTGAAGAATCGATAACCGTTTACCTTATAATTCTATCTGTAGTGCAAAAGTATTTGTATCGATTCAAAACTAGTCAAAAATCTTAAGTAATAATTGCAGAGCACTTTCATAACTCATCGGCCATCGCACTTCAGATAATTTACGTAGAAAGTATCTGCTTATATATCTATATACATATAAAGCGTATTCCCGGGAATGTCCGTTTACTTCGGCATATTGCAGAGTACATTCACAGAAACAAATGAATATAATTATTTCTTGAGAAAAAAAAAGCTTATTTTTTTATTTTTGTACAAATTCATTTAATGTAGCATTAACGGTTAGTATCTTATTGTACAAGGGTCTTGAAACACTTGAAAATAAAAAATATGTAATATCGAACGAACTCACTTTCTAAACCTTCTTGTAGTGTATAGGAACATTAGGAACCTTACAAAATTTAAAAAGCGGCCAAGTGCGAGTCGGACTCGCACATGAAGGGTTCCGTAAAATAAATTGCGGTTTACGATTTATGACGTATTAAAAAAAACTACTTGCTAGATCTCGTTCAAACCAATTTTCGGTGGAAGTTTACATGGTAATGTACATCATATATTTTTTTTAGTTTTATCATTCTTTTATTTTAGAAGTTACAGGGGGGTGGGACACACATTTTACCACTTTAGAAGTGTCTCTTGCGTAAACTGCTCAGTTTAGAAAAAAATTATATTAAAAACCTTAATATAATTTTTGAAGACCTATCCATAGATAGAAAATGTTTTGAGTTTCTGTTCTGTGTATGGGGAACCCCTAAAAGTTTATGTTTTTTTTCGATATTTGTGTGAAAATCTTAATGCGGTTCACAGAATACATCTACTTACCAAGTTTCAACAGTATAGCTCTTATAGTTTCGGAAAAAAGTGGCTGTGACATACGGACGGACAGACAGACAGACAGACAGACATGACGAATCTATAAGGGTTCCGTTTTTCGCCATTTGGCTACGGAACCCTAAAAAGCTGTTATGAAGTCACAGTTAAGAGCCATTTACACCAGTTAAATCTGCAAAACTGATAAAATTAAACATTGAATATCTTGATAACAGTATGAGTTAAGATACTACTTTCGTGGATAAATTAGCTTTATTTGATCTAAACTATGCCCCGTTGCAATTAACGGAAATTGTCATGAACACGTTGTACCTATAGCACAGATACAAGGCGGCACATTTGCAAGTCTTGGGAAGACCTGTTGGAAATAGGTGTTTTTCGCTTAAAACAATGTAACTGGTATACTGTGAAGTTTCGGTTTTGTGCACAAATATAGTATTATTATTGTCATCAGCCTATAATACGCGCCCTCCTGCTGGGCGCAAGCTACCTCTCATGGACGAGGGGAATGGGCAATGGAATATTATAACATGATTGTAAGCTCCAGCGTGTTTAAGATGGGCCGCTTCCGCCTGTCTCCTGATGCGCTCTGCGGGATTATCAGATCTGATATCGTTAATTGTGGCGTTACTTTCATCGGCCACCAGTCGATAAATGTTAATGAGCTATTTGTTGTGTTCGGACTTTTGGCAATGTGGGAACAATACTTGTATACAGTATGATGTGATGTAGAGAAAGGTATGGAGTAAGAATAAGATTGATCAACTATGAGTCAAAACTCGATCATTTTATCATTCAATTGTATCTAAAAGTTGTGTAGAACATTTTGAACATGTTATTCCCGTGTGGTGTAGGGTTAGAATAGCACCACCCTCTTTCTTCCCGTGGGTGTCGTAAGGGTCGACTAAGGGAACAGGGTTGAAGTGTGTTGTGGGCGATGGGCTAGCAACCTATCACTGCGATATAACATTTTGTCGATCTTTTATACCCACATTTATGCTAAAAGTGGCACTGGAACACAAGTTTCATGTGCTCTGCCTATCCATTTTAGGGATGAAGGCGTGATTGTATGTATGTATATGTATGTATTCCACGTGTTGTGTTCCTGCTGCTGACTTTACCGTTTTTTTTCTGTGTATCCGACATCCTTATTGTGGTTTACGTAGGGATTGTGATCAACATAACATTTAATTAATAAGTATACATTAAGAAAAACTCACTCGGCCATGGAGTGTTCTGAAGCAACATATTTTTTTTTATACAACGACGGTGGCAAAATAGCTTACGGCCTGCCTAATGTTAAGCTGGTACCGTCGCCTATGGACACTTGTGACTCCAGAAGAATCACAAGCGCGTTGCCGACCCTTTATTCACTTGAGGATTCGCTGTGTTGGCAGATAGAGACATGCAGGTCTCTCACTCACTCCCAGCAGTTCCTCTCATATCCTGATAAGCGGGTGAAAAGGTTGAAAAAAGGATTCCGTTTTTTTTAATACCTTTATGAAATGATTCTGTTTGGAAAATATATTTTGCCGAATTAAGAATCCCTTAATCACATTTGTACCAAACTAAATTGAGGTACAGTATGATATGGTCGCAAGTCCAAGACGCAGTAGACTGATGTAATTAGTCATTAGTCATTAACACCGATAAAACCTATATGTACAGTACCCGGCACAAAAGTTTGCGCGTCTGATGTTAGCTACTAGTAGCGCCGCAAAGGTGTCAGAGGGGTCGGACGGGTATGCGGGAGGCGACTCGAGGCTAACTTCAGACACGCAAACTTATGTGCCGCGTACTGTACATATTTTAGTTAAATTTGTTTATCTTTATCTGTCACTTTGACATTTGGGTTTGTGCGAAAGGGAAAAACCACCTTTTAGTTAACAGAGGTTTGTAAAGTTTTATGAATAATGGGTGAGAGTATACTTCAATCCTTGATGATGGCAGATCTACGAGTCAAATTAAGAGGGCGCTCGTTTTTTGGTCAGGAATAAGCGAGAATGACAGATTGTTGACGTTGTAATTCTAAGAAACGGAGAGCTTTTTCTAGATCCTGATTACTTATTTGCATAGGTAAACTCCTCATATTGGTCCTAGCCGCCTCCAATTTACGAAGAACTGAATACTTTAACCGAAAATACCCGATTACCGACAGTAGTTTTCTGAAGAGAGCGCAGAGTCATAAGTTTGAGCCCCTAATACTCCATGATGTTATATGAGAACCTACTTGTTTTTTTCTATTTTCACTAGCGTTATATGTTGCCATTGCGCCTAGCCGCCTCGAATTTTCCTTATTCTGCACGTATATATATGTAAACTGTTCTCAATTACACCATATTTGTCAACAAAATCGTACTGAAAACTCAAGGATTTTCTCATTATTGTTGAATAATTTTTGTATTGAATCTTACACAACATTAAAGTTCATGCTTGTACCAACAAGATCCAGTCCAAAAAATATAACTTTTGTCAAAATTTATATTTATAAATAATTATTCAAAACTAGTATAAATTTACCGTCGCGCGGGAATATATCTCAGTACCGGCTGAATAGCCCTCCGAGACAGACGTGTAGTGTGTTTATTTGTGGCTATTCACGAAGCTAACCGGCCACTCTTCAGATAAAATAATATTATTTTGATCTCCGACTAGGCATAGTTGTTACCAACCTCGGGGTCAAACTATACTGGGGATACATTCGTGAGGCTAATCGAGACAAGTTATGAATTGCATAGCTGCCATATATGACGTAGTGTAGCGAAAAGGCTCAAACCCACCGGATACGTAACATTTAAAATTGAACCTTCTACCTAAAACAAAAGTCATACATTTCAATGGTGATGTCTTGTGGGTTGGATCCTTTTGTCTAAACTACTCGTTCTATAGTCAATTATTTTTGTACGAGTGATCGTGATACTTGATAGATTTAATTTATTTACTTGTTATTATCAGTCCACCTTGTTAGTATGTATGTATGTATGGGAGTTTGGGTGAAATCTTCAAATTAGGTACAATTGCGTATCTTCGGTGACATAATATCATAGAGCTGGTCTGATGATGGAGTCGGAAGGTGGCCATAGCAACTCCTAAACTCAACAAGATAAAGCCATCGAATTTGGGCTCATTTATTTGGTCATGGTACGGCAAGACTTTGGTGCTGGATGATTTCCAGAGTCTGATGATGGAGCTATAAGGTGGTCATGGAACTCCTAAACTAGATAAACCCATCTAGTTTGAGCTCATCTGTTTTGTCTTGGTAAACACTTTGGTGATGGATGATTTCCAGGATCTGATGATGGAAGGTGGTCATGGGAACTCCTTAACTAAAATAGATAGACCTATCTTGTTTGGGTTTGTGTGATTTGTCTGTACAAGTACCCACGAACCAGCGACATAATATGCAGGGTTATTGAAAATAACAAGATGAATAAAAAACTTTTTAAAAAACAAGCTTATATGGCGTTTGTTAAGTACAGCACGATCCTACCTTGCATTTAGTAATTATTCTCGTTTATATATAATAATAACACACACCGGGGGTTTACACTGGAAAGGAAGATTTTTACGTGGTTTTATTACATTTCCGAGTCATCATCATCATCATCATCATATCAGCCAAAAGACGTTCACTGCTGGACATACGCCTCCCCCAAAGAGTGCCACAATGGCCGGTCCTGCGCCACCCTCATCCAGCGGACTCCCGCGACCTTTACCATGTCATCAGTCCATCTTGCGGGGGGCCTACCCACGCTGTGCCTTCCGGTACGTGGTTGCCACTCGAGAACCTTTCCGCCCCAACGGCCATCGGTTCTACGTGCAATGTGCCCCGCCCACTGCCACTTAAGTTAAGCAATTCGGAGGGTTTTATCAGTTACCTTGGTTCTGCTGCAGATAGCCTCATTTCTGATGCGATCGCGCAGAGAAACTCCCAGCATAGCATAGCATAGGCTCAAAGTCAGTCAAAGGGCAATGGAGAGCCATTGCCCTTTGAGTGACTTTGAGCCTTCTTATGAGGCCTTTAGTAAGCGACCACGTTTCCGTGCCACATGTCTTGAGACACTGCGGAATATTGGACGAAAAGATGTGCCGTAGCTTCCCGAATGCTGCCCAGCCGAGTCGGATTCGACGATTGACCTTCCCTTCGACATTTCCGAGTATCACTCTTTATTTCGAAATAAATGTTTAAAAAACCGGCCAAGTGCGAGTCAGACTCGCGCACGAAGGGTACCGTACCATTATCTATATCTTTAAACGGCAAAAAATCTGTTGTATAGGAACCCCCTGTAGCCTAGTTAGTAACTTGGTAGTGACTCTGCCTACGAAGCTGGAGGTCCCGGGTTTGAATCCCGGTAAGGGCATTTATTTGTGTGATGAGCACAAATATTTGTTCCTGAGTCATGGATGCTTTCTATGTATTTAAGTATTTATTTATCTATGTAAGTATGTTTATCGTTGTCTAGTACCCATAGTACAAGCTTTGCTTAGTTTGGGGCAAGGTCGATTTGTGTAAGATTGTAATAGAAAAAGAAACAGATAAAAACTAAAATAAAAATAAAATTATGTATTCTGTTTTTTAGTATTTTTTGTTATAAATAGCGACAACAGAAATACATCACATTTCAAATCTCTATCTATCACGGTTCATGAGATACAGCCTGGTGACAGACGGACAGCGGAGTCTTAGTAATAGGGTCCCGTTTTACTCTTTGAGTACGGAATCCTAAAAAGTGACATAGGTTTTAGGCTCAGAACATAAAAAAAGGGAGAAGTGCCGTACTGCTTAATTTCAACCAAAACCGATGTCCCCAGTTTTCTCCCACCGCAGCGCCCACAGGCACACACATTGAACCGTGTAAAAACAAAGACTCGGGCGTTGCCAGTGAGTCTACGGCAACATGCAAACAAGGGCTGTGATTGGCTTAAACGCACTACACTGGGGGGGTGACAAACGTTAAAATTATGTTTTATCGACATTGATATTAAAATTAATATTATGTTAAGATATTGATGGGTAACAACTTCAACGACATGGTAAGTTTATGTGGTGGTATTTAAACTTCTAGCTACAAGTTTAAATAACACGGGTTGTTAACTTACCATAAATCGCAAAAGTAAAAAATATTGACGAATACCTACAGAGTAACATAAACGGCTTTTTATAAGTTCGTGTTCACATACATTTAAAACTCTGGTCACATCGATATTTTTGACCTGTAGGTACGAGGCCGATCCGACTCGCATTTTGGCGCGGAATAATATGTCCATTACTCATATTACGAGATTTAAGGCTAAGGGCGAGTATCCACCAAAGATGTGCGAAGATGTGTAACCATACATTTTACACCTAGGTTTCAAGCAAGCGAGGTGTCAAATATTCGAAAAGTGTACGGCTCTTATTAAGTGGTTGGAAACATTTTTCTTGAAAATGTTACGAACACATTAACTCTTCTCTGTACAGGAAACCAGTTAGGACCTCTGCCAGTAGCATCTATCCATTTTTTTAGTACCTACTCGGATTCTTTGGAAAACTGTAATAAGAAACCGAGATTTCTTCTTCAATTATCACATTTCAAATGAAAGTAAAAAAATACTCATTTAAAATAAATTATTGGTAATAACATCACGTTTTAAGTTGTTCTGGAGCCATTTGCAACTAAATTATATACTTGTATATACAATTTTAATATGTCTATTTACCGTTCATACTGCAACTTAGTGAAAATCTTATTAGTAGGTACCGTAAACATTTTGTGCCTTTTAATCTTATTAGTATGTTATTAGTTACCTTTAAGATAGGCACCCAACCAAAACACGTAATGAAATAAAATAAAACAGCGAAAGTAGTCGAAATAAAATAACTAGTATGATATCGTACTTCTATTTTATCGATTACGCGTAAATTGTAACTGCACTTTGGCACCGCTCTAGTTTGCGACGCCAAGCAGCGGCCGTACCACTAAAAAATTCAAGCATCGTCCATATCCATAGTGGTTTAATACATTGCGCCGTGGTTTACTGTATTGAACGTTCAATGTACAACGCAAAGAACAAAAATATGCTTTTTCGTTCGATATGTTAGTTCGATCCCGAGAAATGATGCGGCGTTGCGTTTATTTGTTAAAATATTAGTTTTTACTGACTTAAGTGAAAATACTAATACTAACATGTGGTGCGTGACTCCACCATTCATGTAGGTTTTAGTTTCATTCCTATTTTTGCATGTAACCACGCTACGTTTCGGCATTTTGAGTAAACGTGGAAGAACATTTCAGATTCACGGCGAATTGCGACTAACATGCGGTGGGCAGTGACATGCCCATTTGGCCATGTCGCACCGACACGCGCCAAGCCCCCGTTTCATATCTTTTCCTTTTTATGATCTGAGGTTTTAGGCTTTTGAATAAAGTCACGCATTAATTAATTGTATTCTAGATAAAAAGCTGTGTTTGTATAATTTATAATTTTCAGTTCCTTTGGTAAGTAACGGACATTAGCAATTTCTATGAAGGGCAGTTTTTTTTACTGTCCATAACAAAAAAAAAATTCTTCAAGAAATGAATACGTAAGTACCCAGTTATTTCCTAGTGGTGGGTCTACTGGTATAATTTCATTACATAACTATATATAAATAAGACTCAGATAACATGCAAACTATTAATATCCGTAAAACAAATTATTATTCTTATTACTGACAACTTTAAAACCCGTTAGTTTATTTTATACTAATTAAACGAAACTAAATATTATAAGTACTTTGTCATATCATAGTATTTTAATACAAATAGAAAACCTGTGCTCAAAAATCAAATACTTACTTTATTCAAGTTATCTAACTACGCTAACATGATGTTCTAGAACATAGAATACTTACCATTTTTTAGTGCAAGTATCAATATCGGTCACGGAGTTAATTCAAACGGTGCGCTATACAGCTATTTGCATCGGCAAGCTCCGCGGTTAGTTCTATCCCGATCGCACTTACATATAGCTAGAAAGGGACGGCACCCGCGGCTGGTGCGATCGCGCTGTGCATGTGGGTGTTAGGTACGTTTGTGTGGGTGGTAGTAGTATTTACACACACAAACGCACTACGCGTGTCAAAATACCGAATTCTGAGCGAGCGCTTTTTTGTAGAGCACTCTTAAAACACTGGCTTATGTGCATGGTACTCTTGGACACAATGTTATACGATGCTTTTAGTTCGTAGATTTTTTTTCTATTCCTATACTTTTGAATTGAAATTGAATAGATACGAATAAGGGGCTTAGTAAATGTGCTCGGACGGATCCCTAAAAATACCTAGCATTGTTTCTCAAAACGCCGCCACCTCGCTGAGACACCTAATGAAAGTGAAATTGTTATAATAAGACACGTGTATCGCGAACAGTACACGTAATTAAATTGTTATCGCTGTTAAAATCTCCTGTTAACTCCACATAACTAATTTGTACAGGTTACTAATTTACTTGCGTCATGTAATGTTAAACTAATTTGGCCAATTATAATTTATTATAGTAGAGATAAACAAAACAAAGAAGCTCGGGAAAAATACTTGAAACAAAATATGCTAAAAAGTTTAGTCCGCCAATTTAAAATAGATACCTTGTATTATGAAATACATCTGTACTATACATAAAAAAAAAAAAAAAAAAAAAAAAAACAAATTAGAACTAAACTTAATCGTGTAATACTAATATAGTCTTGTAAGCCCCATTTTTGTTACTAACACTATTATGGATCTCGGTCTGAATTAAACAATTTTTATTTTATTTTTTTATTTTTTTTTATACACAAATAACTCAGTAGGTACCTAAAATGTGCTGCATGTTCCCTTTCTCATTAACACAAAAAAAGTAAAAATGAGAAATAAAGACTAGAAATACTTCAGCTACAATTGGTTGATGAACGTTTATGAATAAGGCCATTACTCAAAAACACGCCAACGTAACGTAACGTCCAGGCACGAGCAAATAGAAAAATGTTTTCTTTACATACAACTTCAGCTGCGTAAACCTAATTTAACCAAGTCAACAATAGAAAGAAAACGGGCCATCGAAAAGGTTTTAGCCGCGAAGAGTAAAGTAAACATAATCCACTAACACACTGACATGATAATATTGTGCTCGCATATAATGCGTGCCACCTGTTCTACCTCTAAAGCGGGACCGTATAAGTGTCTTACGCCAGCTTACATAATGCGCTTCTCCGCTGGAAGCGTACAATTCGTATAAAATTAACCATGTTTATGCACTAATTTAAAAAACTAGCTACCCGCGCGGCTCCGCCGCGTATACAAAGAATCTAGGCGGAGCGAAGATATAAAATATAGCACATACTTAATCCTGTAAGGCCATTCTACATATCCCTTATATTCCCCCCGAGATCCCTTATAGGGATAAGTTCGCCTTTGTACCTACTTTAATCTTACATAAGTATCATGTTTATGTTTTAACCTGTTTTGTGTACAATAAACTGCTTACATAGATACATACATATAACCTACCTACTGAACAAAGGGTTTTTAGAATAGGATGGGTATAGTTTCCATTTTACAGACATTACACCTGTTTATTATTAGTATCGGCACATGCTATTTATAGGTACCGTGAATTTGGGTTACTTTAATTCCTGGGTTTACATTGATCAAAACTTCTCTTCATGTTTAAACTCTAATTTATACGATTTCTGAACGCATCGTTTGGTTTTTTTTAACGATTGGAAGCATTGAACGTCACGTCACTTTCAGTGTATCGTGTCTTTACCAGTCGTGGGATCGGGCACGCCGATCGATGAAAAAAAAATTTAAATACGTGCGTACTCATTTTACGCACTTTTAATAGCTTGTATAACTTCTAAGGTAAAACTTTCAGTATAGTAAATACATTAATTTTATCTAGTTCACTAAATCAGGCATGTATCTGGCTATAACATCAAATTACTGTTGCAAATCACAACCTTGACGGCCATTTGCTTTATTAGATAATTGTAGCATGGGGTGTCGTGTCGTTGATCACTTTTGAGGGTTTACTTTGATCACTGATACCCTCATCATCATCATCATCATATCAGCCGAAAGACGTGCATTGCTGCATGGACATAGGCCTTCCCCAGAGTGCCACAATGAGCGGTCCTGCGCCACCCGCATCCAGCGGACTCCCACGACCTTTACCAGGTCATCAGTCCACCTTGTGGGGGGGCCTACCCATGCTGCGCCTTCCGGTACGTGGTCGCCACTCGAGAACCTTTCCGCCCCAACGGCCTTTGGTTATACGTGCAATGTGCAATGTTATCCTTATGTGAATGATAGCCTTATTTAATATAAAATAAATACCCTTTTTTTCTTTGTCCAAGTAACCCACCCCAAAGGCACATAAACCTTTATAAATCCTAAGCCTCTGAACGGATTTTTTTCATGTTCTAGTGTTTTTAGGGTTCCGTACTCAAAGAGTAAAATGGGACTCTATTACTAAGACTCCGCTGTCCGTCCGTCCGTCCGTCCGTCTGTCTGTCACCAGGCTGTATCTCACTGATACCATGATAGTTCCAGCTGAAATTTTCACAGATGATGTATTTCTGTTGGCGCTATAACAACAAATAAAAACACAGAATCAAGTAGTTTTTTTTTTACATTATAATCTTTTTTTTTGTCGGTGCAATCGATAGAGGACCAAAAACCGATATTTGCATTTTTTTCCTTATTTTTTTGGATTAACGTTTAGGGAGGTACCTACAGACGTTTTAATTCTGAAATTAATCAAATTAACCCCATTTCACGGTACCGCTAAATAGTTTAATATCTACTAATTTATGTTTTCCAGTATTTGACAAATTACAATTTAGTCCCTGGGCGACCGAGCTCTGCTCGGGTGAAAATGGAGCAAATACGGAGAAAACGAAATTTCCCGAACATGAGACCTATCTAGATCGATATCTCGCCCCCGTAAACCCCTGTATTCCAAATTTAATCGAAATCGTTAGAGCCGTTTCCGAGAACGATTGCTCGTTTAATTACAAAATGTATATAACCAACCTGTAATCAAAATATAATTATCTGAACCTGAAATGATTTAGATGGTATTCAAGTCATCAGGTCAACAAAGTCACCAATAGCTGTCCCCGGCCATCCGAAAAGAAAATTTTGTAATCGAGTTTCGTTTTCTACATCTTTATTCTGGAAATTAGGCGGAACCTATCGGCGCCTATACGGCATTGTACTAAGTAAGGTTAACAAAGCCGTCTATGAGGTCCACGACAATGAATGGATTTAATTAAACCTAATTCTTCTCCCAACATCTCGAATATGGGAAAATAAGTTTGTGAAGTAAAAAAGAACATGGCAAGTAATACTGACGTCTCTGTCAATAAAAAAAAACCACATTTGACACAATACGTCTGTCAGTTTATGTAAATAAACAATATTTACAAAAGGCCGTTTACTTTCTATTTTTCTTACTTTTCTTAGTGTTGTATCCATATGTGGCCGACTAAACATTTATAATTGTTCATGCTGAAGAATTTTGTACAGGTTTGAGTTCAATTCTTGTTTATAATTTTACATTGTCATCTCGAGTCAAAACAGAAGTTACGCCACGTGACGTCACGCAGCCAAAGTCACGTGGTCAACGCACAGTAGTTTCTTTAAATTAATATTTTAGTAATTTACCGATAAAAAATTAAAAAACGAAGACCTTATTGCAAATCTGCAGCATGAGACGAATCCAGTGACATATCATTTATCAAAATCGGACCATAACTGTAGATCTGATGGCATGTACAAAAATCGGGCTCGCGTAATAATAATATAGATAGATATATTTTCGTGGGCGAGTGTTATAATCGCGTCACTACTATTTTAATTTGTTAGGCATCTAAACGTTTTTTCATATACCTAGAATAAAATAGCAAGTATCTAGATTGAGAATGATAATGATAACCCTAGACATGAATACATGATACACAGCCTAGAAAAAAAAACACAAGCAGTTTTACTCAATATTCATAACAGTCCCTTCCATGGTCGTGTACCTACTATAAAAATAAAATCCCTACAATACAGCATCACAACGCGAGAATCACGAGATAACTTTAACATTAATTAACTAGTTAGTCATAGTAAAAACGTCGTATGTGTTTTATGAGTTTTGATATTAAATAAGGCTCTTTCGAATCAGGCTACGGTCGGACCTGGATATCATTAAGTGTGGAGGAATAGTAGTACTATTAAAGATGGACGTAATTGGCTGTGGAACTCGAAATATAAATGGTCCTTCGGGCCGGGACGGTGGTATACCAAATAAAAGCGCGCGAGTCCGGCAGCCGACAATGGTGTAATTATGGCGGACGAAAGCGAGGAGGATGCGCCGTGAAATGTACAGGTGGATCGGAATGTGTACTAAAGACAAAAAACTTGCCTAGGACAAGTGGCATTTAAAAATACGTTACAGGAAAGAAAATACGAACTAACTGTAAAATAAATTCTTAATGTTAAAGCTTTATAGCGATAATTATAGCTTAAATCATATTGATTACCTGTAAAGCAATGCTCGCGGGGTTAAAATCCTCTCGTGATTTATTGACGTGATAACGTCTTATAAATCGATGAACACCGGCAGCACGCACGAAAAAGTATGACTCATTGCCCCGTTCCGCCTGAGCCGAGCGTTCAGCTTTATGACGTTATGACGTAAAATTATCGTCCGTAAACCGACTTTATAGACAACCAATTTATTTTTCTTTTTTCAATTTGTTTGGAAATAGAAGCTGTCGGTACGATTGTGTTTGGTAAAAATTTGCAGTCGATTAGGGCTTGTGCACAAATCAGGCGAGGTTCGATAGGGGAGGGGGGGTCAAGAAAAAATCTAATAATTTCCACACGAGTAGATATTTTGTCTCGGTTTCGTTAAACATACTTTACATTAACTTAGCACTTCAAAGTAGCGAGTCTATTTTAATAAGATAGAAAAATAACCAAGATTTACTATTCTTCATTTTAATAAGATTTACTATAATCAAGATGTACAATACTATTCTTCTTACAATTAGGTCGAATGAAAAAAATATACGTGAGGTTACGTGGGGGAGGGTAGGGGGGGTTAGCCAAGAATCTCACCAAATATCACCAAGGGGGGGGGGGTAAAAAGTAGCCGAAAAAACCTCGCGTAGATTTGTGCACAAGCCCTTACATGATGTTCGCTCGATGGCTCGATAGAAAATGGAACCAAAAATTCCACAAATCGGCCTGAGCCTGCCTCGCCATTCAGAGAAATCCCTTGTAGATATAAATTCGCTGCTTTACATTGCGTTACATTTCTTATATTGTGTCATGCATATACCTTAAGGCGACGTGAGCTCCAAAATCAGATTTTTAAAAAATCGTAGCTCTTGTTTGGATTATAATACGGCTGCCTTAAATTTAATTAGCAATCTTGAGGCTTTTCTCGAGGGAAATCAGCTATTCGAATCCTAAGTTTTTGACTTTCGCTCGATAGAAAAAAATCACGAACATAGGTCTAAAATATACTTTAAAAAATCATAACAAATTATGCACAACAGCTAAACATATTAAAATTGGCTCTAAAAATCGGCAATGTCATGTTTGAGGAAAATCAGCTATTACTTTTTTATTTATTAAAACGAACAAAAAATAAAAACCATGATTTCCGCGCTTCCAAACACGCACTTCCATCTCGCTCACGCTTATGCTCAGTGAGAGGGAGAGAACACCACGAACCTACGTCCCCTTAATAAACTTCTTAATATAAATATCACACAACAGTATAAGTCCATCCATCCAAGTAAGCCATATCCATGTTCTATAGAAATATTCAACATTACATTATTAGTAATTATTACAATCTTGTTCCGTTACATTGTAATGCCTAATATGTGTAAAGAGCAGTCGGTGATAAAATCATATAATATCAGGTTCATTATCCCAACGAAAATAACTTTAATAACGAAACGTAACAACGTGAAGTCCCAGCAAATGCGAGTGAAAATGTCATAATAGTTCATTATGATGCAAGTGAGCTATGTTGATCAATACATCAGAGGCGGAATTGTCACGCGAACCGCAGGTGAGCGTGATAATAGAGCCGAGGATGTAATTATCAAAGCTCACGCGTGTCATACGACGTTTTTTAAACACATTTGCGAGGAAAAAATCCTTTTCATAAAATGAAAATGTTACAGGCTCCTAAGTTGTTTCCTTTAGTTATTGATGACAACAGGTTATACTCACATACATTTGCACATTTCCAAGAATGTACAGTGGCGTCAATTCTATTTATCACTTTTCTATTCACCACGAGTCAACATTTTTAATAATAACCAAACAGCACCATCAATGTTTACAAATATTAGTGAAATTACTTATAATTGAGCGCAACTATTTTTTTTTCGTGAAGTTCGTGCAGTGCGCCCGCAGCGAGGCTTAGATGAATTTTCTAAACAGCCAATACAAAATAAAATAAATATTTTCGTATTCAATATAAATTCATATAAAATGTTATCAAAAGTAAATAGTTTTACTAAATGAAACGTTTCTATATCATATCCAAGAAGAAATAATCAATTAATTCACAGGAAGGATTTAATTTGTTTAGTCGAGTAAGAATCCATTTGCCGAGAATTAAAAACAAACCTGTATAACCCGGTCAATTTAAAAATGCGCCGAGTCCATACATACGACACCTTGCTGCAAGGTGCCAACGTGTCTTAATCGGGATATAAACATAACTACACGAGTGTCGTAATGTTATAAAACACGCATGTTTAATACCCAGAATTATGAGCCTAAAATCGGCACAATAAGAGGCACGTTACGAGCAAATGTGTTGAAAAGATATAAAAACAATCGCTAGACTTTAATCAATTTACCACTTTCGTTACAACCAATGTGGGAATTCAATTAAGATGCCCATCTAGATAAAGTGAGAGAAGTCACAAGTACCTTTCATTTGCTATTATTTATGTAAGTAATAAAATGAACATTACTTTCTTGGCATGATGATTATTGCCCGGTAATATAAGTACAATGTTTTGTAATAGTTACAGAATGCCGGCAACATAAATATTCGACATCTGCGGCAATCAATCAGACGAGTGATCAGACTAAAACTTGTAAGCCGTATAAATTCAGACCGTTATCTGTTTTATTTTATAGACGTTAAATTTGAAAATAATAAAGCTTATATTTAGTATATAAACTTTATTATTCCCACAGACATAAATACCAGACATTTACATTTCCTCAGAGCTGCAGGAATATGGACGACGACTTCAATATAAATCAATTTTACAATTGACAATGGAATTGCTAACATTTACCATAAAAACAAAAAGCTTTCAAGAAATGTGTTTGAATAAAATAGTACATTTTACAACTAGTGTGAAAAGAATGTCTTTTTACCACTAGTACCGAGGTATCTTGCCACGAGCTGAAAGCGAGTGGCAAGACTCGGTACGAGTGGTAAAAGACATTTCACACGTGTTGTAAACGACGTTTTTTAATACAATTGCGAAAAAATAATAAATTAATATTCGTCATTTATATATTAATGAATTCTTTAAATAAATTTATATTATTGTACCTCGATCTCAACTGTTAGTGGCTGCATCGAAACTTCTGCTTGCGTATGCGCTCCTGGTACCTATAGGTGGACCGTTTAACTAGGTCCTCGCCTGCGCGGCGCGCGGGTGCAGGGGTATGACTATAACGGGCTGCGGGCGACGTGCGGAAGGCAAACCCCGGCGCCCGCACCCCGTTATCGTCATACCCCTGCACCCGCGCGCTGCGCAAGCGAGGAATGAGTTAAGCGGTCTACCTACAGATGCGTACATTTTCAGCTTCAAAAATGACTTTCATACTAACGCGATCAAAAATAAATACTCCTAGTATTCGTAAGCGTTTTTAATTTCATAATTTCCAAGTAAAAAATCTAATATAAAATTACTGCGTTTCGAAAGTATAGTTTGGAACTAAAAAGTAAAAAGCACTAGTGCGATAAATTGAGCTTCTCGCACGCTACGCAGCCACAAAAAGTACCACTTTTTGAGCAACTGTATTAAAAAATTACTTTTACAATTGCAAATTAGGAACACGCTTTACTTCTATTCAACTAGGTAGGTAAGTATAACAGAATAACACTTGTAAAGCAAGACGAATCCTGACCGAAGGATGATCGACCAGATACTAAAAAAAGCGAAGTTTTTTTATCTTTTGTATTGAGGAATGCAGCGATGCGATCCACCCCGATTATAGTAGGCCTCGGATTGTTACTCCCATTTTTTTATAATAAAACATAGACATGGATAATTGTTTCATCCCTTTCTTTCATTGCCTATGAGAATGATATTCTTTATTCCTGCTAACCGACATTTCTGATGTAAATAGATTAGACATTATCATAACGATCGATACTAAATAAGGTAATCATCACAACATACCAGGAATTACTGTTTCTAAATAGCACGGGTGTTGTAACCATATAGACATAGAAAAAGTGTACTCAACACCGTTGCAAAAACACAGTACGTTATGTAATGTGTCACTGTAGTAGGGCTCTTGATTTTTATTTTAATCCCTAATAATAAATGCATCCACTCAGTCCCCAGTTTTAGTTGTGTCAGACGCACGAAAGAAAGCGAGAGGATATGGCAGGGAATTTCTCTTTGACAAGTACAAACAGTCACTCATTACGATTATTAGTGCACAACTTATGCCAATGCAGTGTTTTAGTTTAGCACTGCGGTCAACACACCCCTTACGCATTAAGGTTCTCATTATTATTCATGAGCTTTGATATATTATATAATTATTGAGCCTGTGTAACTTTTAAAGTGAATCTGTAATGTTTTACTCACAAATTTAATATTGTATTGTACTTAAACTAACATAGTTTTATATAATTTGTATGCTTTTTATGTTACTAACAACTATGGAGTCTTTTGTATTCCGAAATAAAGATTTTATTATTATTATTTCCTTTATTTAATTTCTTTCTTAGGTTAGGTTTTTACAATAACTATATAAAAAGTAAAATATAAAACTATACATACAAAACATAAAATCATTATAAAAACCTAACCTAGGGTGCCGCCGGCAGCGAGGCGGGGCCTAAGCTACCGGTGGTCAGGGCGACAGAGACAGGAACCTCCTGACTATCCTCGCAGTATCCAGGAGTACCGCCTTCTGTATCTGGCCCTTGATCCAGCCATCTAGCGAGAGTCTCTTGAGGTGATGGTCGAGACTCTTCGCTATTAAACCGTTCGCCGAAACGACTATCGGGACGATGATCGTCGAATCAACATCCCACATAGCAGTTACCTCGTGTGCCAGGTCTAGGTACTTGCTGGCTTTGTCCTTCTCGGCTTTCACGAGGTTCCCGTCATGGGGGATGGTGATGTCGACGAGCACTGCCTGGCGTTTCGATCGATCTGTCAGCACGATATCAGGCCTATTGGCAAGAATAGTCCTGTCCGTGATGACAGATCGATCCCAATAGAGCGTGGCACGATGATTTTCGAGAACTGGCGCAGGTGTGTACTTATAGTAAGGCACCTCAGAGACCACAAGACCGTATAGCAGAGCAAGTTGCTGGTGAATAATTCTGGCTACTAGGTTATGTCTGTGCAAATACTCGCCGTTAGCAAGATGACCACAACCGGAGATAATATGCCTGAGTGACTCCCCGGGACGGCGGCATGCCCGACAAATGTCGACCGTACCGTCCTTCAGGATATACCTCCGGTAATTGTTCGTCATGATAACTTCGTCCGCAATTGCACAGACAAAACCTTCGGTTTCCCCGAAGAGATCCCCGAAACGTAGCCAGTTCACCGACGCGAGCAGATCTACATCGGGCCCTGTGAGGGCCTTGCAGAACCGCCCGTGAAGCTCCTTGCTCCTCCACACCGCCCTGCGGTCATCGGCGCTCATTACTTTAAGTCTGCGCCAGTTCTCGTTTGCCAAGGAGAGCGGGGTGAAGTTTCCGTCTACTGCTACTACGTCGCGATGCATCCCCCACTCGTTGCTTAGGAAATAATCCCTGAGACTGCACACCTCGCGGTTGTGGAGGTCTTTGGCATTTAAAAAAAAAAATATTATTATTAATATCGTGCATAATTTTTCTTTGCATCAATTAAATATATATAAGTGTATAATTAGCAGCAAGAGAGTAAGACTATGTATCTACGCATTTTAATAACTTCTTCCGTCCCTAATTACTCACGGCAAGCGGACAGCCCTGTTGGTCATGCTAAATACCAATTACCAAAGAAACAGACGCATGCCATGCCTCAATTTGTCAAAGTCGATTTCGTTAGGATATAATCTAATCTTTACTTCCGATTAACATATCGGTACATAACTGAGTGCTGCTATGTAACTATGTAGTTTCGTTACGAATTGTACCAAGGAAACGGTCATCTAGATCATTTATTAAAAAGGTGATCAGATAAGATCAATAACCACATATTATTACTTAATTAAAGCTAAATGATTTAGTGACTTTGACGATGCGAGTAGAGATAGGAAACAGTTTTAATATCGGTAATATCTGGTTTGTAATATTGATAGACGCTCTTTCATAATATACAAACGTGAAATAATATACCTACTTTCACGATTTGTTTCTCGCATCTAGTTATACACGAAATGTAGCAACAGGCTGGAGCGTGCATTACCTACATGTGATCGTGTATAAGTTACAGCATCAATTATACAAACATGTCCGCTTCGAAATTAACAATAAGACTGTTTGAAAAGGTCAACATGAACACTCTAATCGACATATCGCGAACTCGTTACGATCAACAAATATCAATTTCAATCCAATATACACTATGCAATAACCAACTCAACTCTTACTTTCGCGCGCCAAGACAATTTTTTTATGAGAAATAATAAATAACTTTATCTAAATTCACTTCTGCTTGTAATAATTGAAAACTATTAATTTAAATGAGGTTATTACGGCACCTGACTAAAATTAAACTGACACCGGCCAGTAGGTGTTCGATCTTGCTAGAATATTTTATTGTCTATTTTAGGTGTAAAGCGTATATAAGTTTGCTGGGAATTTGTGCATTGGTTTATTGTGGCAGTCATACAGGCACGAAAAAAATAAATGTCCGTTTGAGAACAGTAATAATCGAAAACAAACTCGCAAAGAATACAAACTCGCACACGTTAGACTTGGCCCGATGTTATTTACTACCTATAAAGGCGGAATAATCTATTGATAAACTCGCTTTATATTTCAATGTCATTGCCAATACCAAGCCACAACCAATTACCGCTCTGAAGCAACATATGAACTTACCTATATTAAGTAGAAAGTTCACATTTATCGTCCAACATTCAATTGCCATAATTAAGCTACTAGTTGCCGCATAATAACAGTTTGAGGCAAATAATTAATGCTTACGTACGCTATTATTTTTAATAGTCGATTATGATGATGGATGCTTGAAGGGAATACAAGTTGTCGTGGAACCTTTGAAGTAGATTACATCACGTAAAACGAGCCTACAACACCTATTTCAAATTGCAACCTTGCTGGGTAGTCTCAAGATTCAACATGGATTGCATTTGTATTCTAATGGAACTACTTTTGGGTGCGTCGCTTCATTCATTGCAGTGAGCTGACGTTAAACTCTGATAATGACACTCGAGCCTATGTCTTATGGCATTATGACACGACTTACTTACTATACCTATACACGAATCTATGAAGATTTCATATACGGAGTCTCCGTCAGTAAAAAAAAAAACCGGCCAAGTGCAAATCGGACTCGCGCACGAAGGGTTCCGTACCATTGCAAAAAAATCACGTTGGTTGTATGGGAGCCCCCTTAATTTTTTTTTTCTATTTTGTAGTATTTGTTGTTATAGCGGCAATAGAAATACATCATCTGTGAAAATTTCAACTGTCTAACTATCACGGTTCATGAGACGGGCATACAAAAAAAATATATATATATATCGTGAGCCTTATTAACAGCCGTTATCAATGTTATCATCTTATCATATATGTTAGGTATCGTCAATAGCATTAGCATCATCATCCTCCTAGCGTTTTTCCCGGTAGTGCCCTAAACGAGCTCGGGGTGTCGGGGTCCGCTTTGGCACCTAATCTCAAGATTTGGCGTAGGCACTAGTTTTACTAAAGCGACTGCCATCTGACCTCCCAATCCAACCCAGAGGGAAAACTAGACCTTATTGGGATTATACCGGTTTCCTGACGATGTTTTGCTTTAACGAAAGGCTACCTACTGTTAATATGAAATGATATTTCGTACATAGGTTTTTCGGAAAGAGGTCGAATCGAGCCGGGGTTCGATTCGAACCCAACACCTCCAGATTGAGTCGTGTGCCTAACCGCTGTCCGTGTGCCTAATCTGGAATAGATGGCATATCATATTTAGGTAGGTATGTTGTGCTAAAATAAACAACATTATGAGATAATACAACCGTGTAGATTCTAAGAAAAACAGAACTATAAACAAATAGGCACGTAAAGCAATCGAAACAATATAGATTGAAAGATAAACTGACCAAAAATAAAGCAGGAAATCGTAAACTGCGCGATAAGTCACCCAAATCGAGTGCGTAGTGTATACCGCGCGCTATTAATATAACTTTCTCGGTCATTCAAGCGATTGCAATCTTCTGTGCATCGACATGATACAGCATCGCTTCCGGCTGGGTTCGATATTGATGGGTTTTATATTGGTTTATATTTAGATTAGTATCCTACCTATTATTCGGGTTATCCGTTATTCGTCCGTCGGGGTCGGGTCGAAGGGCGATTTTAGAGCGTTTTGTCATTTTGTGACGTTATTACCACAAATTTTATGCAAATTGACTCAGCTGTTGTTATAATTGTTCTCAAAAATATTTGAAGTTTTATAAAGAAGATACCAAATAATCCGATCATCAGATTCAAGTTATAACGTTCAATGATTGCAGTAGTTTCAACAGAACAACTTGTCTAAATTGATTCCAGTAAATATTATTGTTCATCTCGTTAACCAAAATTTCGTGAAACAATGTTTATTGGCGAGTTATGTTAACGACGATTAGCTATATTACCCGACTTTCATGAAACACTATAATAACTATATACTAGTGTGTGCTATAAAATAATTCGCTGCAGAAGTACACCTAGTAAACAAAACGCCGGGGTCCGCGCCACAAGCGCTCCTCCCACAAATGGCACACGCTAATGTCACGAGCGGTCCCGAGCCGAGGTGAAAACACAAATAACTGTCATCTTTAATATACCTACGCCCAACTATCGCCGCACGACTAGCCTAGGGAAAAAAGCATTTAGATGCTGATCTGTACGGAATGGCCGGCGATATATTTTACAATAATGTTACTCAAATCACCCTTATGTGCTACGCGTTATAGAAATATGTTACACTCGTACATTCCGATTGCAGAATTTTGGTTAGTTAGATATAGGGCCGAGTGGTCCAATCAAACCGTCGGTAATAGTAAGTTATGTACTTACGTCCGTTAAAATGTTTGTATGGGAAGTTTGTCAGATCTCTATGACAGCTGGCGGCGCCATATTTAAATTATCAGCAAATTGTGGTCGCCAAAAGTCAAGCAGGGAACCGCATCCAGTATGTTGGTTTCCGAGAAATCGCCAAATAATAAGGAAGCACTTGCCATTAAAACTTGGATCGCTTTCTATATTTACAGGATACAGTGTTCCGAAACACAATCGCTTGGTATAATCGTCGACATGTCAAAAGTTTCCAATAAGCCGGATGTCAGTGAAGTTCACATTTCACAAAATGGCGACCGGAAAGCATTCCAGGCGCTTTTGACATTGCCATGACACTTTAAGTCGGATGAACTATAGGTTGAAGTGAACAGAAAACGAAAGTGAAAATAGACGATAACATTCATTGACTGTTGAAGGGCAGTATAGGCAAATGAACGGACGTTAAAATATATGCATTAATTTGAATGACTGTATAACCTGAATATACGATGTTAAGCTTTAGATAGACGTTTAATTTAGAATATTGTCAGTGAAAAGAAGACATTTTCCTCGTAACTATCAAGCTGGCCAAGAAGACCTTTGTAAGTTTGTAGTACTTAGAGCTATTGTTTATAAATTATACTACACCACCACATTGAAATATCAAAAGACATAAACAAAAACCTTTGAAATAACAAAACAATGTCATAATTCTCATAAACCAGTAAAACAATAAACTTGTTAACTTTCGTAAATGAGGGAGGCACGCGTAGCAAGGCAGGCAAACATAGGGATATTGCGACTACTCTTTGACAATCGAAATTTCAGCACGCGATGCCACGCGTTAAAGTGAAATTTGGATACGAAAAAAGAATGTGTCTACAGAAATACAAATTTTGAATGTTGTTTTAGTTTAAAAGGACTACTTATTATTACTAACTTTAACAATCAGCGAACACGCGACGGATACCTACACTTGTCGAATCGCAAATGAGTTCACTCGAGGATCAAGGCAACGGGTTTGAAATCGATTCTCCATGCTAATGGCCGGCTAAGACGAAGGCAAAACTACAGCTTTCAATGTTAATGTAGATGATGCCTTGTGTGAGCTTGTGAGCTAGTATCTGTGAAGTGAACATTTTACAAAGACACTTGCGCACACTTAAACATGTAAATGAATAAGTCATTCTATCCAATTTAAGTACAACTTCGTTTTATAATGGATCTATCCAAGTACGCGCCTGCAATCAATTGCCTTTTGACACCTACATGACAAAATTGACAAAATTATAAACAATCCCATATTTTTAACACTTACACAACGCTGTAATTGACCAATTACTTTCAAGCTTACGCAATTATCAATAAAAGATGGCCGATTAAAAGTCCAAAGTTATAAAGACGTTTTCGTTTACAAGTAACCGTCTCGGATTACACCAGGAAATGTACACAATACAACGAGCCGTGTCATCATGTTAAATGGTGTTAAACTTATGTAACAATATGTGCGTAAAAGTAGTGTGCCGAATAGGTTACTTAAGGTAAGCCATAAAGATTGATGGTATTTTCTTTACCTACTAAGATGTTCCTTGCTTTACTACGCCACAAGTCCATAACCACAAACCACACCGTATGTGTAACAGAACGATAAATGACAATTACTTAAATTAAATACCTACGTTAAGTATTTTCCAAAGCTTTTACATTGACTGATAGCCGCATTTTATCCGACCAAAGTAGGAATCAAACCTAATCGAAACCCACCCCAGTGTTTACGGTTGGAAGGTGGGAATGCGTGTTCACCAAAGTAAGTTACCCAAGATTTTGAACAATATGCATTCGTTAAGTTACTAAAAGGTAAGGTTTGTTTTGTATGAAAAGTAATCCGAGTAAGATAACTAATAAATAGGAGCACGCCTACGTTTTATATAAACCAAAAGTTTGTATGTCACCGAACACGCATACAATCGATGAATCACTGACCACAGATGAGGCAACAATACAGCGGCCCGCAGTGCTGACAACATAATAGGCGCAAGATTAATTCCAGCGCTGCCCTGTTGACATTTGATAAATACTAAACGAATTTAAATTTATTAGACAACGCGGGAAACAATGTTTAAAAGTAGCAGAAACAATGATAGAGTTAAAGGCAATTTATGTCATACACAAAATGTGAAATGTCATTTAACACAAAATAAGTCAAGTCACTTTCCTTCTTCGTCTGAACTTCGGCTTATGAGGCAGGAAAAGTAAAACTTCACATTTCACATTCTCATATGTACGTGCACACCTGCATTGCGAGGTGACTGACAAAGATCAGATTAATGCGCATATTGCTGTAAGTGCTGTAACACAGCACCTATCAGTTACGTCCTCGAAACGCAGTTGCAGTAAAAACAAAAGACGAGCCACCTAACACAGCACAGGCATCGAGGTGTCGAGTTGCTGTCGCAGGCGTACAAAGGACACCGGACACTGTGACACAGTCAGTCCGCGAGTAGAAAGGAACGTCTTCGCGTTATCTGGAGCATGAATGATTTAACGTTGATGCTCATTTCAGGAGTGATATCTATCAGTTAATTAACGAATAATAAAAAAACCGGCCAAGTGCGAGTCGGACTCGCGCACGAAGGATTCCGTACCATTATTAATAAAAATATTTATTTTATTCTGTATTTAGTATTTGTTGTTATAGCGGCAACAGAAATACATCATCTGTGAAAATTTCAGCTGTAACTATCACGGTATCAGGGAGATACAGCCTGGTGACAGACAGACAGACAGACAGACAGACGGACAGCGGAGTCTTAGTTATTTATGTAGACAGACAGTCAGTGGGCTGACTAAAGATAAACATACGAAATTTAAGCAATTTACATGAAAAACCCTGGCGATAAATGTTGCTGATTAAAAATGGCGTGGTTAATTTTGAATAGAAATCATATTATACTGCATACTACCAATAAGGATCTAGAACCATCTCAAGAACATCAATACTAGTAATCTGTTTTGCTCCTTATTAGCTCCGATAGTGTGTCCAAAAACGGCCTTATCCAGCAATATTTATTTACCGCCAGAGTCAAGAGTATTTATCACAGCAATAACACCACACCACCACAGACTAACTACCAACATAATTGTGTTTATCTATCCAAATATCATAAACCCTCCATAATGCGTTCAAGAACCGCACATTATGGCCACCATAAATATAGACTGTTTTGTTAGAACAAATATTTTATCTGTAAAAATGTTATTTTTGCTAAATAATAACATCGATTTCGATAATATTATTTCATTCAAATTTCGAACATTTCTGAAATCAAAGAAATTTGATTTGACCTCTATTCTAATATCAGTCGAGATGACGTTTAGTTCGAAATGAGTTGTCAATGTGCATACAAATTTGACAGATGTCGCACGTAAGTAAGATATCGAACGATCCTAGTTGGATCCGACTCTAGTTAGTCTCTGAGTTAAGAAAAAAATATGACAGCTGCCAGAAAACAATCCCGCAATGCCGGTCATAATATGCGGCTCCTGAATGCATCGTGGAGGCTTATGATATGTGAATAGATAAAGTAGTGTATGTAACTGTACATAATTAGGTATTAAGACACTCGTGTGATGTGGTGTGATGTTATTATGAAACTCGCCTTCGGCTCGTTTCATAAACCCACACTCGTGTTTAATACCCTTCATTATGTACAGTCACATAAACTGCTATTATAATCTAATGCCTGTTGCAAAGACAACAGCTGTCAAACATCAACATCAAGTGCAACTCAACGGTGTCCATTTTCATAGACATGGCAACTAGAAAAGTAGCTGCAAAACTTACACAAAGTATTTTAAACTTAACAGTATCAATGTTCAATAAAAGCCAAGCATCTTCACCGTTCCAACGGATTGAACGCGCGCTGCCTACTTATCAACCCGTTACAGGCGGGACGCGGAATACAAATTAACCGATTATACAATCAAGGAGGTCCATAAATATTATTGCGGATTCTCGCAGACTAATTATTAAAAAAATAGATTTTTCCCATGCTATGTAGGTATAGGGACGTTGATCTGATTAAACTGCAAAGGAAAAATAGCTGTGATATTTTATTTTTATATAAGCGACCTACTTTATCTAGGTGATTGTGATCTAAATCCTCTTGACATTTGCCAGATTTTTACGACTATGTCAAACCATTATTTTCAACTGCTAATGTATTTCCATAGCGAATTAAAATGTGAGTAGAATCAGAAAAGTCGATTAATGAAAAACCTCTGTTCATATTCCGATAACAGTATATTGTTCTTTATTATACCGACACGGCTACTTATTCAATCTATTCGCAATCAAGGTCATTTTGGGCAACCATGAAACTTACTACCAGTATCTGGTTTAATAATAACTTAATAACAGAAGCTACACAAAGCGATGCCAAACAAAGTGTACCTTTCCCACGAGCTAATTACCCGCTGATTTGAATGAATTGCATGCATAAACAGTGACTTAATTATTTAGAACAGTCCACGTATCATAATATAGCGTATCATGCAATGTAGGTACTATGTAACTTACACCTGATCTTTCGAGATTTCTATTGCAATTGCTGGAAAAATCAGTAAGTATATACCCATGAATGGAGCAAGAGTATGTTCAGAACACGAAGTCACCATTAAAATAAGACGCGAATTGGCTAAATAGGTAATAGTTATTTGTTATACAAGGGTGCAAAGTTGTATTTTACCCGCGAGTGTGAAATTGAAACACGAGCAAGCGAAAGGATTCTATAGTTGAACCACGAGCGAAGCGAGTGTGTCTAAAACAGAATCCTGAGTGTAGCGAGTTCAACACACGAGAAGTAAAATACATTTGCACCCGTGTGTAACACAAAACTTTTCACCTCACTGTAGGGAGGAAAGTGCAACATGCAAAACAATTTTTTTTTTTTTTTTTTTTTTTTTTTTATTTAAAGTTCCAAATAATTCATAATTATCGCAGAGTTTCATAATTAGGTGCTAAAGCCATTAGTGGCTTATTTACAGCTATAGTACGGTCTAACTATTTACTATTTAAGTAAGTATGTTAGTTTACATCAATATATGTACTTACATTCCGTTACATTTAATTTTAATAAGTAATAAATTTGCACCCTTGTATAAAAAAATATAACAAACAACTTTTTTTTTAATTTTGGTCAAGTGCGAGTCGGATTTTAGTTTTCCCATACATTTTGAGACCCAGCGCCTGATTAAGGCAACAAGCAATTCTGAAAAGTTTTTTTTGCCCCCTTATTTGTTGTTATAGCGGCAACAGAAATACATCATCTGTGAAAATTTCAACTGTGTAACTATCACGGTTTATGACTTGAGACACATAAGATACGCTCCAAGATCAAATTACTTTGCCCACTAGTGGATAAAATGCGATTTTGCTCACTGGTTTTAAAGGATAAAAGACGGCTTTCCGATGCAGTGAGGGGATAAATAATATAATAGATGTGAGAGTTTGTTTGGATGTTTGTTAAACAGTATAACGGATTTAGATGAACTTTGGAGTACAAATTTAATACTTATAAATAACTTAAAACATGGGATATTTTTATTTCGAAAATCATTCCTAAGGGATAAAATCGGGGATGGAAGTTGATACGGACGCTCATACCTAAATAGAACCTACAAATTAAATAGATTACCTTTTCGTACTTTGAGCGTAGGCAGAATATAATCAACGCAGCGATCGCAATAAATCAATTCAATTTCAGGGAGTGCAGTCGATTTCCGCATGGCAGGTGTATGTACCTGTCTTTACCCAATGCGCAATATAAAATGACACTTTTATAAATATTTATTCGTTCTATATATGGAGTGTAATTCTGAGAGCTTCGTACCTACGACAGGAAATAAACGCACTTGTGACACCGTGAGCCCAATTTCTTGCGCTGTGTTCACACGTGATTCCGCCTGGAGTGAAATCTGGATCAATATGATCGTCAGCCATTGTCGGCTGCGGGTGAATATTCAGAGCCATTTCCCACCTCATCTATGTTTATGGACGGCTATAAATCTCATATTAGACGTGAAGTGCATAGTGAAACTACGAGAACTATCCACTTCACTATTCTTCTGTCCACATTCTGTTTATTTACAGCCGGAGATATGTCGTTGTAAATTGTAAAATAATGACCATGCCAAGTTATTACGTAAGTATTTATTTTATTTAGTGACTAAGTATAAGTATATTGATTTAAACTTTCGCGGTTTTCTCGCGTTATTTATTTTACCTCTTTGAAGTCACTCGACGTTTCGGATGTGTTGCAACATAACAGCAGAAATAACTTTAATTATACGGGGAAAGAAATATAAAAAACCCGGCCAAGTGCGAGTCGGACTCGCGCACGAAGGGTTCCGTACCATTATCTATAAAAATATTAATTTTATTCTGTTTTTAGTATTTGTTGTTACAGCGGCAACAGAAATACATCATCTGTGAAAATTTCAGCTGTAACTAAGTTTCGATCAAAGAGGAAAATTGAAAAATTATTCGCCACGAGCGGGATTTGAACCCGCGACCTCTGGAACCCATCCATTGCTCTTATCCAACTGAGCTACCGTGGGTCCCGCCAGTGGCAACGAATCTTTCAATCCCTTCACTCTTCTAATTAACCTTAAGGAGGCTCGTAGCGACAACTACCGTGAAGTTGTTACAAACTTCTGATACGGCACCAACGTCCCAAGTTACATTGAGAATCGTTAGTAACAATGCGCTACTCCATTTTAACAGTAAATTTATACTAAGCAGAAACGTCCGCTAACGAAATTCTAAGTTTCGATCAAAGAGGAAAATTTAAAAATTATTCGCCACGAGCGGGATTTGAACCCGCGACCTCTGGAACCCGTCCATTGCTCTTATCCAACTGAGCTACCGTAACTGTAACTATCACGGTATCAGTGAGATACAGCCTGCCCCCCTATTCTGTAATTTGTTTTAAGCTCACCTCAACGCTCACCCCCAATTATATTAGGTCCTTACCTATGAAATTGGCGGTTTTTTCACAGATATTATTTTGTACGTAATTTATTCATTTCTATTGCAACTTCCAAATTATTTTTTAATTTCATTATTAGACTATGTAACAAAGGTTTTAAATACAAAAAATGTGTAAAGTAGCTTAAAAGTTTTCTATATTCCTACCAAAATTTAGTTTGCTTTGAATTTGACATTGCTGAATAATCCGCAAAATTCAATGTATGAAAATCACAGTTTTCATAAAACTCTCCATACACACCGCCAATTTCATAGGTAAGGACCTAATACCTTGACACCGCGATGCGTAGTAATTAAGCGTAGGTAGAGGTCTAGTTTCGTAACGGGTGACCGGCGGGGTGAGCCGCATTAACGCGTAGCGAATAACAGCCCTGGTGACAGACAGACAGACAGACGGACAGCGGAGTCTTAGTAATAGGGTCCCATTTTACTTTTTGAGTACGGAACCCTAAAAAGTAAGTAGTAGTAGTAGTAACTAAGTAAGCACTACACCTAGGATTAGTGTTTTTTTTAAACCACGTCGTTAGCAAACAAGCTTATAGACCAATCAAATTAGCTTACCCTGGACATAATTCGTAAACTCGTTGTTTTTATTGTTTTATCGGATTTTACTATTCAGTATCATATATTTATCAAATATATTAGGTAAAAAATCCGCGATCGTAACCGTATTTAAAAAAAATACGAGTTAACGTACACTACCTAACTTTTTCCTAAAAGTAAAAAAGGTAACCAAATACCTTGTTAGTATAACTTTGAGGTGCATTAAAATGCGATCACTTAATAGAAAAATTAAACTGAAATGAAATTCGCATATACGTTTTTTTTCACAGTTTTCCTCTGATCTCATTATCTAGACAAGCCAAAATGGTAACTATGATATTTTTATCTGTTTAAGCTATATTGAGTGTTTTTAGACATTTAAGACAAAAATTAATCATTTATTTTTAACGTTTTAATAATAATGTATTTCTCGGTAGTTATAAATAGTAACTATGAAATTTTTGTTTACTAATAGCTTTTTGTGTACGATAATCATGTTTTCATCAAAATTAAGCATGTTAATTTCACGCTTAAGAAATTGAAAATTTTATTGAAAATACTCGCGACCTTGTAGTGGAGCCAGGTGCACGCGGTGGGTGCGAGGCGGGGAGAGTGTGGGGCGCCAGCGGGTGAGCGCACGGCGAACACGTCATAACGAGTTTATTTCAATTACGTGTTTTGCACCGACCGCGCCGTGTACAAATAAAACAAATACATATAATGGAATGTCCTAATTGTAGGATTTCACTAAGTACGTATTCACATACTTAGTGTCAGTTTATACTGGACATCAAATGTTCAGTGATGTAACTAAAAATGTACAATTTTCGCAATTTTTACAAGCTTTATATTAACTTGCACTGTTCGTATGCATGTAAGTTGTCCGTCAAAATTTGTAATCCATTTTTCAGTCACTTCCCGTTATCCAATTGAACTGAAATTTTGCTTGCATATGTATAACGCATGACAATACAATATTATGATGATTTGGAGCTAATCTGATGCTGGAGCAGGAAGTTGGCCATAGGAAATCCGCAATAAAACTACACAACCCCATCGAGTTTAGGCTCGTTAGAATAGTCTTAATGTGTAGTTGATGATGGTATGCAGAAAAGTACAGTCGGCAATAAAAGCTTGTACTAAAAATGAAATTTTTGACAAAAACTTATTCCATTAGTTGTGTGCTATAAATGCTTCGTACTAAATTTCAAGATTCAGAGTTCACGGGAAGTACCCTTTAGGTTTTGATTCCCTTGCGGGTTTCGACAATTTGCGGAAATTAAACGGCTGTATTTTTTGATTTCGTTGGCTTAGAAGTTTGTTTTTTTCACAGCTCCAAGAGACAGTAGACTTGAGTATTTGATATAAATTTCAGCTGGATACCTCCACGCGTTCCTGAGAAAAAGGGTTTTGACAGACTGATGGACGGACGGACGGACAACAAAGTGATCCTGTAAGGGTTCCGTTTTTTCCTTTCAAGGTACGGAACCCTAATAAGTTAAAGCTAAGAATTATTCGATTTATGAAATTACAAATTAGCGTATCCAGACTTATTTAATATTTAAAACAAGAGTATTTTGGTGTAACAGACACATTTATGAAAAAGTTCACAAAGCAAAATGGCGTATCTTACAATGAACTGAGAGTTACGACAAAATGTATCAGAGACGTTTCTTATTTGATTGGATATGACAAAAATGCTCGGTAAAATTGAGTATCAACGCAATATTTTTCATGGTTGTAACGGACAATTTAGCTATCGGGACGTTATCTATACCAACCGATAGAGAGAAAAAAACTGAGTATGACTGCATTTTAGTTCATTTTCGATATTTTGTCCCTTACGCCCTTTGAGCCTACGGTAGTCGATATGCTTATTGCCACCCACCCAGAGATGGGCAAAATTTATTCGAATACGAATAACGTTTAAGAATAAATAGGATTATTCGCGAATAACTTCTTTATTCGCATAACCATTCGTAATGCTTTTCGGGAATATAATTTTTAACGAATATTGTAGGAATGCTTTTTAATGAAATATATCTCAAAAACGTAATATCCTAATACAGACAGAACAGTGATACCTAGTTTTAAAATTTATTAGAAAGAGGTGACCGCTCAATCAAGGGTACCAATTAACATCGCCGTGCAAAGGTGAAACGGATATTAATTGTAATTATTTCACCTCTTTTATTTTTTCTATTTCGGCTTTACCACGGGTGACAAAAAAAACCTGTGAAGTGCGAGTCAGACTCGCGCACCGAGGGTTCCAGACCACCCTATACAATAGAAACAAGTCCACTATAAACTGACACTCACTAAGTATGTATTCACATACTTAATGCGTGTCAGTTTATACTGCACATTACATTTTCAGTGATGTAACTAATAATTTACGGTTTTCGCAATGTTTTCCTTTATCTGTTCTATAAGGCGTTGCTTCGCACCAAATTTCAAGTTTCTGAGTTCACGGGAAGTACCCTGTAGGTTTTGATTATGCGTGTTTCGAAAACTTGCGGAAATTTGCGGCATAAATCTTATGATTGCGTTGGCTTAGAAGTTTGATTTTTTTCACAGCTCCAACGTCAAAAGTCATTATTAAAAGGGAATAAGACCTTTTGACGTCTTAGATTGCGTAGTTACTTTTGATGCTGACTGTAAGAGTCCCCAGCATGGTCGACTCAAGTCGACTCTCCATACAAACGAAGTTTGGTTCTCATTTTAAAACGGCACACTAGAATAACATGAAACTTTTTATATACAATAGGATCTGCCATATCTAGGTCGGAAACTTGTTTCTTTTGCAATAAATAATACCAAATAGAAAAAAAAATATTGGAGACTTGGTATGAAAAACGTTCTAGTTGCTCTGTTTTTTCTATTGACGTGATAACGTCTTACCGATGAACAATTGAACACCAGCAGCATGCACGTAAAAATATGAATCATTGTCCCGTTCCGCCTGAGCCGAGCGTTCGGCTTTATGACGTTATCACCGGTGTCTGAAACGCTGACCACGCAACGTACCTATCGCGTGGTCAGCGGTTTCAGATACCGGCAGAAGCAGTGAAAAAGCCTTCACTTCAGTGGCCATTTTGTCGACCCTTTTTCAGCGTTCAATAATTGTTTTAACGAATGGTTTGAACGCATTATAATATAAAAGAGAATACTTTAAAAAAAAACTTTTATTCAATGTAACTGCATATTTTTTTCTATTCCCGAAACTTTCAGTTTGACCCTCGTAGTGACCCTGCCTACGTAGCCGGAGGTCCCGGGTTCGAATCCCGGTAAGGGCATTTGTGTGATGAGCACAATTATTTGTTCCTGAGTCATAGATGTTTTCTATGTATTTATTTAATTATATATTCGTGGTATCTATTTATTCGAATGAAATGAGAATAAATCATGCTTCATTCGAAAGTGTAGACGAATAAATTATACGCGAATAAATTAGTGACGAATAACTGATTATTCGAATAATTTTTTATTCGAATAAATAATCATTCGAATAAAGCCCCTTTCTGCACCCACATTAGTAACATATTTTATTTAAATAATTATGTACAGAAGACTGAGCGCTTATAAATAGGTAATCGAGATTCCACGACAATTATGTCTCATGCTGAACAATTTAGTTATTATCGATATAATGAACACAATATTTCAATAAATCTCCACCCTAGCCGAACCGTGGTGCACGCCACGTTCGTGTTTATAAATGTTTGACAATCATTGACCTACCCATAATAAATGAAGGCCGAAACGCATTGACAGCGGTGGCGAAGCGGCGCGGCGCAGCGTGGAGGTGGTACCGGCTGTAATGTTCTTCTCTAATACGAAAGCGTCCGCACAGAATACCGGCCGGGAAAAAACCGTTCGGATCCTTTCATATTAGCTCGAACATTACAAGTAACGCCTCCGCGCCGCCCCGCGCCGCTTCGCCACCGCTGTCAGTGCGTTTTGGCCTTGAATGCCTGCGACTCGCCACAGCACGGTCGGTAGTTGAGGCACAAAGCAATGACGGCCTTATTCTGCAAGATATAACGTTCATATTAAAACTTAAGTAAGAAAAAATATGAATTAATTAATAATCGTGGATATTTTTTGTTTAATTTGTTTCTTATAGTACTAATAATATGTTGACAGGATAAATCAAACACTTTACAAGTAGTTATGTATTTTGGTTTTCCAAAAACTACCAATATTTGTGACTTTAGAATTCCGCAAAGAGTATCTGTTTAATTTTTTATAATTGATCAACACACATAAAATACTATTCAGAATAAATTGTAAAATTGTAGTTATCTATAATTTCTGGTAAGATAAGCCAGAAAATGTGTAATTTACTGAACTTTCTTTCTTAATGATAGTCCCGGTTGATTAATTAGTTTAATTTTGATTTCTTTAACTGAAATGCAAGCATCCTATCATAATAGAGGCACTTTTACAAAGTTACATATTACGCTGCACTTATGAAATCAGAATTTGTAAAAAATTTAGATTTTTGGTTTTTTTACAGCGACGCGGAACCCTAAAATGTTTAATTCTTTTTATTTTAGCTATAACTAACAATACTTTACATCATAGAAAAAGAAAATTACAGTTATCGAATTATGTCCGGGTTTAGCTAATTTGATTGGTCTATTACGGGCTTACGGCCCGCCTGATGGCGAGTGGTTACCATGCCTATGGACGCTTGCTTTATTTTTTTATTTTTATTTGAACTGTTTATTTCGTTTTTATATGCTTTGCTTGTTGTATTTAACTATAGTTTACCATACAGCGCGTATTAGTAATGTGACTATGACTATTCATATTCATATTCATTTATTGCGATCATGTTCATTGTCCATACAGTAGATCTTAAGATAGGTTATACAGTAGGTACATGATACCCTGTTAGGGCATTGCAATGTTCTTACGTACTAACATGCTAACAACATAATTTAGTTTTATTTATAAAAGAACACAGTATTGAAAAATAGAAGTATATCATAATAATATTAAAATTTAAAATTTAATTAATTGTTTATGTCATGTTATAAAAGATTGAGATGAGATTAAAATATAATAATGATAATGGATAATAGCGATATTATCACATACCTTCAAATTGTGAAATGTGGTTAGTACGATACTTTATCTAGTGATTGGTCATTCAAAAATTCATCAATTGTATAATAGGCCTTGTCAAGAAGTAATTTCTTCAGTTTGTTTTTAAATATCTTATCGTTCAACTCCTGTTTGAGTGCTCCGGGTAATTTGTTTGTTATGATGATACAACGATAGTGTGGGCCTTTTCTACACATAGTTAGCTTGGAGTTTGGTATGACTAGTTGGTTTCTATACCTACTGTTACTTTTACAAACATCTTTCTTTCTTTTAAATAGATCTGAGTGTTTTCTTGCAAAAAGTGCTACCTCCAAAATATATAAACAGGGCAATGTTAATAGTTTAAGTTGTATAAAGTGCGGGCGACAGCTGTCTGGCACGTACGTGTTGGTCAAGATGCGGACGCATTTTTTCTGCATGACAAATAGGGCATGTGCATCGGTACTGGCACCCCACAAAACCACGCCATAGCGGAGCCATGCATGCGCATATGCATAGTATGCTGTTAATGCGGATTCAAGATTTGTATTCCTTTTTAGTACATTTAGCGCATAGACAAACCTAGACAATTTTGATTTTATATTTTGGATGTGGCATTTCCAGTTAATACTTGTGTCTATTGTTAATCCTAGTAAATTAAATTCGCTGACTTCTTCAATAGGTTGACCGTTGATTTCTAGTTTTATTTTCATAGGATTTTTTTGAATGGGTTTAAATTGAATAATTTTGGTTTTCTTTAAGTTTATCAATAAATTTTGGTCTGTAAGCCATCCGGTTACATTTTGAAGGGTTTGTTGTAATCGTTCGTTACATTCGGTACTACTCGTACAGCCTAATAATAGTGACACATCATCAGCAAACATAACACAAGACGTATCGACGGCTTTCGGTAAGTCATTTATATATGCGATAAATAGCAGGCAAGAAATCACAGAGCCTTGGGGGATAGAGCAGGAGGTGGCACGCAATTTAGAGGTTACTGTTTTGACTTCTTTTGATTCTTTGTGATAGTGATCTATCTGGACTAGTTGGTATCGATTGTGTAAATATGATTTTATCCATTGATAAGCTTTCCCTCTTATTCCTAGTGCATAAAGTTTGTTTAGTAGGGTGGAATGGGAAACCCTGTCGTAGGCTTTGGACATGTCTAATAGCAGCCCTACTGCGTATTGTTTATTGTCTATGAAGTCTAAAGCGGACTGTATGTACTTATACACTGCAAGCACTGTGGAGCGTTTCTTTCGGAATCCGTACTGGTTATTGTCTAATAGATTATATTTTTCAAAGAAGTCGTAAATCCTATTTGACATTGTTTTTTCGTATATTTTAGAAATAGATGACAACAATGAGATAGGTCTATATTGGCTTAAGGAGTTCCTGCTGCCACCTGGTTTCAAAATTGGAATTATCTTAGCGACCTTTAAGGCGTCCGGTACGATTCCTTCCTCATACGACTGGTTTATTAGCCGCGTTAACGGTGGGCTGAGTTCTGCTGCACACAGTTTAATTAACACTGGCGGGAGTTCGTCTATGCCAA
Source organism: Epinotia brunnichana (assembly GCA_963854355.1). NCBI lineage: Eukaryota > Metazoa > Arthropoda > Insecta > Lepidoptera > Tortricidae > Epinotia > Epinotia brunnichana. The sequence goes on along the minus strand of OY977936.1, from coordinate 16,698,251 downwards.
AACTTTTTTTATTTTTCATACGCTTCATAATATTATATATTTCGGACTCAGTTGTGTCGCGTATGAATATTGAATTTAAGTTTAAATTGAACGCGGGAGTAAGAGGCAGGCGCTCGGGCACCAGCGCCGGCGCGGCCGCCGCCGCTGCCGCGGGTCCGGGCGGTGACTCACCTACCGTCGCAAAGTGCTCGTTGAAGGCATCGGCTATTTGTTCGGGCGATTCTAAAATAGTATCACCAATTCTTAGCGTTATGTTTTTCTTCTGTTCTATTTTGTTTCTACTAGTTTTACGTATAGATTATTCGTCTATTATATAAACGTGCGCTCAACTCTGTAGATTGTGTTTTGAAACTGCCTCTTAACAAAAGTGATTCTATCCGCTTTCTTGGGGTAGAACTCGATCCATGCATAAAATGGTATGACCACATTAACTTTGTTGTTAAAAGACTTGGAAGTGCATGTTATACTCTCAAATCAATGGCTAAAGTAGGTGATAAGCAAACATTAAGAATGATTTATTACTCCTATGTCGAAAGTATCATCCGATATGGAATTGAAGTTTGGGGCAATAGTTCATATGTGAATAAGGTTTTATTGATGCAGAAGAAATGTTTAAGGTTTATTGAGGGTTACTTCCCAGAAACACATAGACACCTATTTATAAAAAACAACATCTACACTGTTACTTCATTATACATATATCAAATTTGTCTTCACGTCTATAAAAATCAAAATCTGTACGAATTAAGAAAAGCGTGTGATAGATATCCCTTACGTCGTAAGCTAGACCTCTTACTGCCCGTGTCACATTTTGCTCATTTTAATAAAAGCTTCAATTTTATAGCCATAAAAATTTATAATCATCTCGATAGTGACATAAAGAACTCTAGCAGCATAAGGGAATTTAGTGGGAAGTTAAAATCATACTTAATACGTAGGCCTTTCTATAACTTGGACGAATACTTTGGTAAGATATTTGATTAATTGATTCTTTAATTTAATTTATTTATCCCAATAATGTATGCCATCACTTATTCTAGATATATATTGTTTTTTTTTTCTCAATAATTGTACCTATTCCTTAATTTTCTTATTTGACATGCAATTGTAATGTATATTTAAACTGACTTTATTATCTTATTCTTTACCTGACATTAAATGTACCTAATTATCTTAATCATACCCCTGTTTCATATATTTTTCTAAGTTTAAGCCTTTTTTGTTATTTATTTTGTCTAATTGTTAATTATATTATTGTTGATTATTATGTATTAATGCATGGACGTGTCCTTAATTGCAATAAATAATGAATACTGAATATCTTTATCGGATCGATTCGTAACCAAATTAAACAGTCAAGGAAAGAGTTATTTTTATTTACTTATATCACGATGGTGCCTAGCTTCCGTACGGCCTGCAGCGTACTTGTAAGAGGGCACCGTAGCCTATCGACGCTTGCAACTTCAGAGGTGTCACGCGCGTCACCTTTACTGATTTGAACAGTCACTACGTTGAGAACAATCAACAAATGCGGGTTCCTAACTTTTAACACAGCGCATCCTCGGCAGCTCATTCGATCTTACTCACAGGAACGCAGACCACATATTTACTTACAGTGTAAGCTATAGGGCTGCTCCAAATAAATTCGGTTAGATTTCTTTATTTCACAACACAAATTTACATTATAAATTGACGTAAGCTAATTTATACGAATTTACATATAGTATTCTATATTCCCCCTGTCTTCCCGTGGGTGTCGTAAGAGTCGACTAAGGGAACAGGGATGTAGTGTGTTGTGGGCGATGGGCTAGCAACCTATCACTGCAACATCACATTTTGTCGATCTTTTATACCCACATTTATGCTAAAAGTGGCACTGGAACACAAGTTTCATGTGCTCTGCCTACCCCTTTTAGGGATAAAGGCGTGATGGTATGTATGTATGTTATGTATGTATGTAGTATTCAAATCTCTCGTTTATTGCAAACAACATCCCTCCCTAAAATGTCTTCCGTCCTGCATGCTTATTATTTTGGTCGTTAGAGGATGTATCTAATTAGTTGAATATTTACAATTATTATTATAGCAAAATTACATAGCAACTACAATATTTTCTCCCTAATTCCTCTCCAAAATTCACAATTGTCTCACTACTTCCTCTCCCGCGCGTGTCTCCAAGTGTTTGTCTAAGCGTCGTGTTTTTGCACCGCCGGTGATTGGTGTTGCATCGGGGTTACCTCACAGCTGCCGCCCCCGAAGGTCGCGTTGTGTCACTTGAGCGTGCAGCCTTCTTTACTCTACTCCATTCAAAATGGGTTTCGTCTTTTTTAATTTAAGTACCTACTCATTCATTTTTTGTATTGTTGGTAATCAGAATCAATCATGATATTCATGATAATAATTAAATAAATTCCAGCGCAATTGAATTGCAGCGGTCGAGAGAGATGCAGCATTTCTATCATGAGAATGTGACTTTTCAATACTATTTGCTATGAAATATCGAAAGTCTCGAGTATTTTCATATTGATCGGATCTCAGAATTAAACCCCACTGCTAATTAAGCGTACGAAATCGTTTAAATATGGTAAATATAAAATGACATATTTTCTCTATTAAATAATACTTTGAATTACTTATACAATAGTCATAAAATTTTTGCGATACTCGTCCTGTATCGAATATCAATAAACAAGTATTGCAATGTAGCAATTTTGTCGAAATCCGCATATCATATTCGACTCGACCTTGCGCCTAAACTCGCATGTGAGTTGCATTGCCATTTACTTCAAGCCTGTTATACTTACTGCCGTAGGAAAGTGATGTAGGACGTAAGTAATTAATTACCTGCAAAAAGAAACAAATATTTAGTCAAAAACTAAGCTGTCGTGTATAAATTACTGTAAATCATACATGAATTATTATTGTGATACCTATCACTACATAGTATTAAACTAAGACGCTTCCCGATGTATGCTTACTTAGATCTTTAAAACTACGCAACGGATTTTGATGCGGTTTTTTTAAATAGATAGTGTGATTCAAGAGGAAGGTTTATATGTATGTATAATACCTACATGCATGTATTATATTATACATATAAACCCGTACGAAGCCGGAGCGGGTCGCTAGTAACTAATATAACCAGGTGTGATTCAGTACAACACGTTTAGTAAGACGCTAGCTCGCAGAATTCCGCCACATAATACGTATTATGCTAACCACGTGCTTGTTCCTCGAACCCGTACTGTTGCGAATTCCTCAAAACTCTGAACAGAATCGACAGTACAATTACGCAAACATCATGCACACGAAACACGTACAGACAATTAGTCTTACCTCAAATGATGAGGTTTTTGTTTAATCAAGCTAGGCAAATGGAGGCCGTTTGAAATAGGAGACAATTCCTATTTCATTGTGATAACTTATTATTGTTCATGGTTTCTAAACAAATTATTTTATGATTCAGTCATCTACTGATAAATGTATATTATATACATCTGTATATAATATACACATCTGTGTACACTAACTTCCTTTTATGTCACAGTCAATCAAAATACAATTTCGATGCTTCTTCATAGTCATCCATCCTTCGATATGATATAACTTATCATGTAACCTAAGTTTATTATTTGGGTATAAAGCTACAACTCTACCTTTTTAATACAAAAAACTAGAGATTGGTGACCGACTGATACATATATTTAAAGAAGTAAAATACAATAATATATGTTTTTTAAGCTAATTATATGAAGTACTTCTATTAAGCGTAGTTACGTTTATAATAGACGTCCGTGTATCTGGACAGGTGATATAACGCTCATACTGATAACGTGTTAAATCTTGTTTAGTTTTTTTACATGGGTAGGTTAATGTATGCACTTTAGCACGTTGTCAAATAATTTATGCATTTCCAAGTGTCCAAAACCTGTTAACAGTTATTCAGATTGCAATTTTACGACCTGTGACGCGATCTAGGATATATCGAGTGATTCACCGACAGGTGACAAAGACGACATTCCTCAAACATTTGTTAAACACGGTCGTGCCATCGTGTCCGAGTTACGTGTCAAGTGCGATGGGAACACACTTCTGTGCAGTTATCGTTCTTGCGGCCTTGGTACATTCCACGTCAAAAATACGTTCACAGTTGTACTCACAGAACACTAAATGTTGTACTTTATCTCCTACTAAGAAGTCGGCAATGTATATATGTCGGTGCAGGATAGCGAAATCCGCGTAAAATGATTCACGCCTCATACGTCATTCTACTAAACTTAGTTTGTTTCGTGGGTCACATCAGTAAGGTCGCGTCAAAATTGATATAATAAAAAAAACGAAATCTCGAACATTTAAGTTTGGTCATATTTAAGATTTTTTTACAGAGTTACCAAGCCATTTTTAGGGTTCCGTACCAAAAAGGTAAAAAAGGAGCCGTTATGGTGCGACTCTGTCCGTCTGTCACAACGTTAAATATCTCAGGGACTCTTAAGCTATCAATTTGAAATTTGGAACAACTGTTAAAAGAGTTAAGACACGTGTATGGAAAATAAAAAAAATTAATATACATTTTTATTTTCTGGTTAAATGACGAATATGAGATATTAAAAAATCAAAGTCTAGTAAATAGACCAAGTGGGGTATCATATTAATTAAATTTGTAATTTACTTACTTTTGTATGAAATTTTATATCTTCAAATTCTTATAGGATTATCGTTAAAGTCCCTTCTTTCAAATAAAAAATAAATAATCGAAATCGGTACGCGTGATGAAAAGCTATCGCTGATAATTTGATAAACAAACATATATGTTCACGCCGCTGCGTTCAGCACTTCATTTAGTATTAAGATTATTACTGTCAATCGATTATACACCTTATTTACACTACACAAGGCATATTTTCATTGTATCGAGTCTCTGCCAATCAGATAGCTTCAATATTGCGTGTTACATGTAATCGGCCAATCATAGCTCACCACATACACACGCCAGCCGTCAGAGCCCTCTGCTTGACACACTTGCTTTTCTATCGCCTAGCGAAACACTCCACACAACAACTAAAAGATGTATTTTGAACTGCATTAAACAGTACTTTATTTACAAAGGTGGTTTAAATCATCTTCCCTTGTTCCCATCGGGAACAATATATACTAGGTTGTAAGTTGTTAGTACCAAAATGCAGAAGGCGCTTTGCAACGGTAACTTCTACTATGAGCTGTTTAAGATTGTTCAAGAATGAATGGGGTCTTGACATGACGGGTATGGTGTATGAAAGTTTGCACGGAACCCTCGGTGCGCGAGTCAGACTCGTACTTGACCGGTTTTTTAATATTATGTTCGGTTATTGTGTATCTTTGTTTCTTTTTCAGTCTACAGTAATTTTTCTGTAAGTAGTAGATTCTTCATTATTTCTTCACACTGGAAACTCAAAAATCAAACTTTTCGTCAGATCGTGAACCGGCCTCGCCTTAACTAACCTAACCTACTCAATCCACACGTCATAGGTATGTCGATCTAATATGTACAATGTGTATGTATGTATATACATCAATAATATCTATCGATAATAAGTCAACAGGCTAGGCGAGATACGAATAACTTTTGCGATGATATTATGTAATTAAAAACCGGCCAAGTGCGTGTCGGGCCACGCGCAGTGTAGGGTTTTATAATTGCCTGTCTGTCTTTGTTACATCGACACGCGCGCGCGAACTAGACGTTGCGGACGTTGCGGTTGCGTCGCCCGAATATGTACGAAAGTTGGCCTTTCCTTACAATCATCCCCACTTTACGTGTATCCTAAAATAAACGTTTTAAATTTTTTTTATTCTACCATTGTGTCGGTGTGATTGATTTATAAACCCATACCATACCGAATTACAGCTTGCTAGTAGTAAGGGTCACAGATGCACGGACGGACACGGCGAAACTATAAGGGTTCCTTGTTGACTACGGAACCCTAAAAAGCGTTACTACCCCATAGTACTAGGTTTCGATTTCATCTCGCTTCAAAACAGCTGTGTATACTTTTTCGTTCAGCTGACTTACGCGTTGTTATATGGGTTAATTGACTTGGTCAATGTAAAGGCCGCAGCGCCACGGTCGCATGCATTTTTGGTCAATCGCTCGGTCTCATGCTGGTGTGACGCATGCGCCATATGGCAGTTAGCGACAAGTCTAGAATGCAATTGTGTGATACCGTACAAAAGGCCTAATATACTGGTAAGTAAGAAAATAAATTTACGATTAGTATCGTAAAGACGCATGCAAGTTAAAACTTTTATATTTGCTTTTGCAATCATTATGCTAAGATGGTGGCAAACAACGATCTGTCTACAGTTGAATAATAGACTCGATGATATATTCAGAAATATTAAGTACATGACATAAGTATACTATATTATAATTATAGAGGAACCAGTAACGACATTGTCATTCTCAATTTCCGAAGAAGTTTGAGTTGGTACATATTATACCTACTCGTATATGTGTGTCGGTACAAAATATACTTAAAGCACTACTATTACTAATAATACGTACGTTTGTAGTGCCTATCCATGAATAAGTGCATGTTTACGGATTATTGTCCCTCTCTATAATCTGAAAAATTAACATAGACTTTAATTTGATGTAAGCAGTTGCGTGTTGTCATAGCTAACGTGATTTAAACCGGCAAATGGGTCAAACGTATGCAGAGCCACCCGCCGTTCCTCGGGTGCAATGCATAAACTTACGATTGTATACAGTTTACAACTTGCCAGGTAATTTTCACATAAAACACAACGTGGGATACGAATGCGTAATATCTAACAAATTTAAATTTGTATGGCAGCTTCTCTTCCGTGCACTCGTTACTATGGCTATCTATTTAATTAACTGACTGAAAGACTCTTGTATTGGCGACATATAACGTAAGTAGGTACCTACACTCTGTTGTTTTTCTGTTTCACTTCTCTTTCTCTGTTGCGTCGTCTCCACTACCCAAAGGTTGCCTGGAAGATATCGCTTTTTACCGATAAGACCGCCTGTTAATGGTTTATGTTTAATTTACTTCTGTTTTTTTTCTATTATGTACTATTTTTGGTGAGCAATAAAGAATATTTGTATTGAATTGTACCTACTTAAATACTTATAAGGGCTCGTCCAGAAATCATGTGATATTTTAAAATTTAAATATTCATCTTCCTTCATTATCACGTCTGATGGATGTCGTGCGTGACCGAATGTCATAGCCCATGCAATCCGACTCACCGTCATAATTGTAAATATTGTAATCACACGGATCGCCCGCTGCATTTGGCAGGCCTCATGCGTTAAAACTCATACTTTAGATTATTTGAGTTGGCCGAATTGATTAAAATTAGTCAATTTAAAAAGCAACTCTTCAAGGTAGAAAATTACAATTTCAATTACAGTTTTATAAAATGTCGGCCACATTAAATTTCAACCATAACAAGTTTCTGTCAAAAATTTAATTTTTGGTACAAGCTTTTATTGCCGGCTGTACTTTTCTGCATACCATTATCAATTACTCATTGAGACGATTCTAACGAGCCCAAACTCGATGGGGTTGTGTGGGGTTGTCCTATGGCCACCTTCCAGCTCCAGCATCAGATCAGCTCTCCATGTCATCATAATATTGCATTGTCATGCGATATATATGTCGCCGTTAGATTGTGAACACCGTCAGTTTATAATCACGGAATATTGTGAACTGCCAAAACCGTTCACAATTTAACGCAATATTTTTCGTTAGTTTATAAACTTTCAATGTCGAATCGTCAAATTGTAAGTCTTGTCACTCGTATTTTACCAAGTGATGGTGGCATTATCCAGTAACCATTTGTCGCCGAGGCACTTTCTGAATGGTCTACCATTTGCCAAGGGGAGGAACGGCCTAAAAGTCTTGCTGTGCAGAGAGGTTGGGACGACATTCTGTGCAAAAGAATTTTGGCAGGATTATTAGGGGGGGCAGTAGGGGTTAATATAGCGCGCCTCAAGGCAGTCTCTACCCTCGAGGCGGGAGCATGGTTGCACGCACTACCCTCCCCCCACATAGGCACGCTGTTGGATGATGTTTCGCTTCGGATCCCGGTTGCGTTGCGGTTGGGGTGTAAGGTCGGTGAGATGCACCGTTGCATTTGTGGGGTGGTGGTTGAGGAAAACGGGCACCATGGTTTGAGCTGTCAGAGGTGTGCGGGGCGTTTTCCGAGGCACCACGCCATAAATGATTTGATTCGTCGGGCTTTGGTTTCGGCCAACGTGCCTTGTGTCCTGGAGCCTCCGGGGTTGTGCCGCACAGATGGGAAAAGACCAGATGGTCTAACGTTGGTTCCATGGCAGAAAGGGCGGTGCCTCTTGTGGGACGCTACATGCGTAAGCACGTTTGCCCCGTCCCATTTGAGCCACACCATCAGATCCGCGGCGTCGGCCGCCGAGTCGGCGGCTCGGATGAAACATGCCAAGTACTCTGCCTTGGAGCAAATGTACGACTTTGTGCCAGTGGCGGTGGAGACTGCGGGACCGTGGGGTACGGAGGCCAAAGACTTCATGCGGAGTTTGGGTCGCCGGCTTAGGGATAGGGGCTGCGATCCTCGTTCCGGATCGTCCCTGGCTCAACAGATTTCGTTGGCCATCCAGCGTGGCAACGCTGCCAGTGTCATGGGAACTTTTGGGCCACCAACGATCCGGGGCGGTCTTTTTGTTAGTTTAATGTTATACTTTAATTCTCATGTAAGTGAATTATAAATATTCTTTTGAGAAATAAATTTTAAATTATTAATTGTAGGTAGTACTCGTAGTGTAATACTTAGGTAGTAGACTTAGAATAATAACGCATAGAAGGATAGTTTCATACGGCCGACGCGCCAAGCGTGAGGTATAAAATGGATTCATGTAGTTGTGATCAACTCGTATTCACACGCGCCAATACGCACACAAACGCACCAATTTTGTTCCACCGATCGGCGTATTATTCTAAGGTAGTAGATAGGTTAGGTTAGTTATGTAGGTATCTTCAGTTGCCCGTTCAGGGGAAAGCGCCCAGAAATAGGAGCCACAGCGGGGCTCCGTCGACACTGCTGGATGCCGAAATAAATGGAATAGAATCTGACGTAAGTGGAAACTGATGCAAGTGGAATAATTCGCTCAACCAAACAGCGCACAGGTTGCTTTCCGAATCAGGCAAATTTGATTCAGTTCACAATTTGACGATATGACATCGTTAGTTTTTAAACTAACGAAAATGAATGCGTAAAATTATGAATTGTTTTGGCAGTTCACAATATTCCGTCAGTTTACAATATAACGGGTAAGATTATAAACTGACGGTTTTCACAATCTAACGGTGACATACATATGCTTGCAAAATTTCAGCTCAGGATAACGGAAAGTGACTGAAAAATGGATTGCAAATTTTGACGGACAATTTACATATTTACATACATCCGAACAGTGCAAGTTAATATAAAGCTTGTAAAAACAAGTTGCATCAATGCGCTGACGACTTGGCGTTCGCCAGGCGTGAACGTGTCATACTTGTCAGCAAGCTGTCATCAACTCTAACAACGCCAACGCGTTGATGCAACCATGCAACCAGCTTCTAAGCTAGAAGCTAGAAGCCCTTGGTCTAAGGACGTTTCATTGAATTAATGGTTTATTTATAGGTATTAACTTAGCCTCATTAACCACTTAACGTTCCTATGTAGAGTTCAGAATAGAATAGATTATAAAATAAAATAAATAAATAAATATTACGGGACAATCTTACACAAATCAACCTAGGCCCACGGTAAGCTCAGTAAGGCTTGTGTTGTGGGTACTAGGCGATGACATATATAATATATACATACATATAGATACTTATATACATATATAACATCCATAACTCAGGAACAAATATTCGTGATAGATACACAAATAAATGCCCTGACCGGGATTCGAACCCGGGACCTCCAGCTTCGTAGGCAGAGTCACTACCCACTGGGCTACGGAGGCCGTCAAATATAAATAATACGTATATGATAACACACCCTGAATCATCTAATGAATCCATTAGAGGAGGCCTTTGCCCAGCAGTGGGACGTATAATAGGCTAATTTATTATTATTATTATGTAATGAATACAACTCTATTTCCGCTCCCTCCCCTCAACTGTGCCGCAGACGCTAGAAGCCTTACTACGTGACTGGCTCTACTGTCACAGTTGCTTTAATTTACCATATAATTTACAGACAGTTTCAACTGCTATTGGAATCTTAAGGAGCCATAATTACAGGCCGGTAATGGACTATCCAATGTTGCTGCCAAGCAATCAAATGTAATCACTTAGTAAGAATACAAGTCTTGTGTTCTCGATGATGGCTGTCATATGTATCGGTAATAGAATTGTTACATGTCAAATACATTCTTGATAGTTGCACGTCAAATCTGCAAACGTGCAATCTGCCGTGCCACTCTGGCGTCGGATTTGGAATAGTTTTAAGATATATTATGTTTAGCGTAGGTATTTGTTTTGTGTTGCCTTCCAGGAGGTAACTCATGTAAAGGTTCCGACGGAAGACCAGCGCCTTCTAGGTTAGCACCATGCTGAGTCGGGGCCTTTTCGTGGACCCTGCTATTTTTACGTTCTGTGTTTTTTTTTTACACCCATTGTTTTGTCCACGAATAAATGTTTTCTTTCTTTCTTTCTTTAAATTGTAGGGAACTGTACCATTTAGTTTCCTTCCGTAACATTAACTTATCTTCTCTAATTTCATTGACCAGGAAATTATTTATATGTCAGTTTTAATAGCGCGTCACATTTTCTCGAGTAACTTACGAGATATTGGGCAAATATCAAGCAGTTAGCTCAACAAGTTGCGGAATTAATTTCCACCCGATAGCCTAGGAAAGCAAATAATGATGAAATAGGGCTTCGGGCCATAGCGGGTATCCCTGAGAAACTGCGATACGATATCGTAACACTCGCCGGAAAGGGCTTTAACGACATCAAATTTTCTTGTTACAATTACCATAATTTCATAATCTAGAAAGAAAAACTAGAAAATTGTAGTTCTACATGAAGGGATAAGGATAATTGTCGCTTACGCTCTTATCCATTTCATATCCTACATATTACTTTCACTAAAGCCTCCGGAAAATAGCAAGTTTAATAGAATTTAATATTATCAATTACGAAGACAACTTAATGAATTGAATTGAGTGCGTAGGTACCTAGGTAATTCCCTTCTTTACATAATATGAAACACTTGATGCATCATCATTAATCATTATGCTATTCTTGTAAATTGAAATGCGATACAAATACAAAGTTTCGTTTTCCAGAATATTTATGATACAGATTATAACACTGTTAAATAGTGTGCTTCTACAGCCTAGAGTGCCTAGCTGTTTATTTAATACATATAGCCCTGAGCCTGTAGCTCTAAGCTTCTTTTTTTAACATTAGGGAAACGCATTTACGCTTCCCGCCCGGTTGAGGTACAAGGACGCCAACGTACTCAAAATTATCTACCAAATACAATCGGTATGTGGATATTTTTGCACAGACTGTACCTTGCTGGGACCGCGGTCAACCTGCGCACAATCACGCGCGCATAGAGCACTATCGGGGCCGGCGTTTACAAATGTTTGGTCTGATTTATCCGCCGCCCTGTGGCCACTCCATACAAGATGCGGGCGACCATGAAATTACGAACAATCGGGATTGCTTTCGTAGTTATTACTCGTAATGTTTTTTTTTTTATGAAGGGTCTAGCAAAACGTGTCTACCCTTTTGAGATGTACAAGAATTGTATTTAACCCTAAGTATCTAACTAAATGAACATAAAATAAATAAAAATATGGCTTGCTAACGATGAAGACCATTTTTTAAACCAGTGGTTCTTAAACTTTTGTTAGGCATGGACCACTTTAAGAATTTCAAAAATACCGCGGACCACTATTGAAGACATTGTTAAAAAAAAATCTCGCGCGAATTACAGCATGTATCTAATAAAAACGTTAAGAGTGAACGAAGTGGCCTTGGACCCCTAGCAATCATCTCACGGACCCCTAAGGGGTCCATTGACCCCACTTTAAGAAACCCTGCTTTAAACTCTTGCGCTTTCTACACATATTTAAATTACTGTTTTTACTGTGCAAACCCGTGTCGAAACGTCAGAAATAAAGGTAAATAAAAATCGCGTTAGACCCAGGTAAAACAGTACAAAGTGGCAAAAAAAAATTGTATGTATACAAGCTTTGCACAGTTGTCTAGCTGCATTTTGTTAGAGCTGATATGATGGTTTTATACCTTAAAGGCATGAAACATTACATACCAACTTAATATTATGTTAATCCCAGTGATTGTTCTAGTAGAAAGGCGAAAGGTCCAATAAAGAGTACAGAAGGAGCATTTGATTTACCTTTTATTCTTGACTGCTCGAATCAACAACAATGAGGACGCTAAATTACTTAATACAGAGAACAAATGCACAGGAAAAAATAAACCGTGATCGTCTTCAGCCGAAGACAGGACTCGAACCTGCCCACCTGTATTGCCGGTACAGTGTCCTACCAACTAATGTTCTAACGAGGTGTTATGAGGACACTTATCAAATAAGATGTTGTGAGGTTTCTTCATCTAATACTTAGTTAGGAAACATTCAACACTGGTTAGAAAACAGTCCCGTGTGAATTGTTCGCAAGCGAGGGTACTTTACCCGTGGCAAGCATTTGGTCAGATACGGCCGACCCGTCAGCGATATCGCTAAAGTTCAGCCAGTTCCCTTCATAACGATGCAAGCAGGCCGGCTTTCGAAATTGTGGATAAGTCCTTAGTTCACGAATGCGACTTAAGAACTATAAACTACGTAAGAACCTCAGCTGTTCCGTAAATCTTCACAATTTATGCCGCCGTCAACACGTTACCAGGCCATTTCTAAAGTGTTCGTTGCAAGAAAATTCCAGTGTCGTAGTTACTCGTTATTTGTTTACACTAGAAACCATCTCAAACACATGCCTCTATGCAGATAAGTATTTGGCACTAAATATCTGAATAAGAAAACTTGCAGTAGGTACCATGAGAGACATAAGCCAAGATTTCTGAAGGTTACTTTGCATTGAATGCAAGTTGATACGAGTAAAAGCTAGCTTGGTTTACTTACATAATTTAAGTAAGTTCTGAATACTTGCCAAGAACCTAGTGTCCTTAAATTTTGACCGCAGATCTTTGTAAGTACTATATTATCGTGATTATTTTGCACTGGTTGGTCCACCTGGAACCTTCTACATCCGGTTACCACTATTTTTGTACCTTTTTGAAGTTATCAATACTATCATAGCCACTACTCTGCTGAGCACAAGCTTCCTCTTACAATAAGGTTTTTGCTTTCGGTAGATATGTCAGACGTAAAACAGACAGTTTCGTTAAGGATGATATCCTTGACAATACAACAAATTTCTGATATCATCTAAAACTTGTAATTTGTTTTTTTTAGGCAAAATGTCTTACGAGTATGTACATAGTAATAACATAAGCACGACGCTACTGAAGCGATATTACGAAACGGAAAGTTTTTAGCAAACCGAAGCTTTCTTTTCCAATAATTTCTGTTTTACAGCCATTAAAGGCGACGTGAGGTCCAAAAACTGATTTTTAAAAAATCGTAGCTCTTGTTTGGATTATAATACGGCTGCCCTAAATTTAATTAGCAATCTTGAGGCCTTTCTCGAGGGAAATCAGCTATTCGAATCCTAAGTTTTTGACTTTCGCTCGATAGAAAAAAATCACGAGCATAGGTCTAAAATACACTTAAAAAAATCGTAACAAATTATGCCCAACGGCAATGTCATGTTTGAGGGAAATCAGCTATTACTTTTTTATTTATTAAAACGCACAAAAAATTTAAATTAAAAAACATGATATCCGCGCTTCCAAACACGCACTTCCATCTCGCTCACGCTTATGCTCAGTGAGAGGGAGAGAAGACCACGAACCTACGTCCCCTTAACGAAAGAATCAAATTTAACATGAAGACATAAATTGTGAAAGAAATATAGCCAGTTCGTATGCTGTTATTGCGCTTGCTCGAATGTGCAACTTCAATCGCTTAGAATAAGATCGAGATTAGAAACTTTGATTGATTAAGATACGAGTTAGTGTCAGTTATCAATACATTAGTTTATTAATACAACCTACACGGTACAATAAAAACAACCCACACGTTAAAAACAAGTCGTATTTGATAACCTAATACAAGTAGTGAAAACGAAATTAATTGCATGGGTGAAAAAGACCGGCTATAGCGTATGTAAAACTTTTAACGTTTAATACTTTACTAAGTACTAAACGTACCGTATTAGTAACTGCTATTAAGTTTACAGGCAATTTCTAGTGACTAGTGCTCTTATTTATAAACGTCCACCAAACCAAACCTATTTTAGCAGATTCTGGCACTTCACTTGGCATTGCGTGTTCCGGTTGCGTGGTTGCCTCTCTTTCATTTGCCGTAGAAAGGAAAAAGATGCAATGCAACACGAATATTTGGGCAAATACCGCGAAGTGAAGTGCCAACATAAAAAAAACCATCTCTAACTTTGGCATTTCTATTTGTGAGAAAGAGACAAACCACATTTTAATTAACAGAGGTTTATGAATAAATTTAATGGCTTGCCATATCGGACCGGACTGCCGGACAGTGTAGTGCACAATCGCCCTAACAGTGTCCGACTGTCCGATACGTAGAAAAAATCATAACTGGAAAAGCAAAGCGGGGCTGGTAGGTATTAGGTATTCATAAATTTATACATATTAGGAACCGGGTAGTGAGTGCAGACAGGTTGTGAATCGCATAGCTGTAGTCCCGCTATTCTGTAACTTATTTTAAGCTCACCTCAACGCTAACCCACAAATATATCTTGACGCCGCGATTTACTCCAGGCAAAATACGGTTTTGAAAAACAATAATTTATAATAGCGTTTTTTTTCTTTATATAATTTTAAAACATTATTCTAAGATGCTTTCTTTATTCAAGAATCCAACAAACTTTCCATCCGGAAGTATTTAAATAGATTTAAATAAAGCATGAATTGTTTTTTTTTTTATTATTTATCTGGAATATTATAGAGCAATTGAATTTAATATATGTAGTAGGTCTATAGATGGGCAATTTATGAAATAAAAACTGTAGGTGCCGCTACACCAGAACACCAAAAAAAAAAAACAAATTATAGTTTCCATTATTTTGACATATATTTGTACTAAAGTTTCAGGCAATAGTTTTTGTAGTGATGGGTTTTATTATGTAATATAGTTTACCAAAAAATCAAATTAATCGCAAAGACCGAATTCAAGAAATAAATTAAAAAGTGAAAAAAAACAAACCGCCATATTACGAAAACTGACAAGTGTACATGGCTCTTCTTTGGGGAACAGACCTTTGCCTACAAGGAGTATCTAAAAATGAAATTACTAGAACATTTGACAGAAAGGCAAATTTTGTATAGAAACACGGCTATAGCCTTTGACATTTTTTCTATACAAGTTGTCAGTTCATTGCCTGGACTAATTCATAGTAACTAAGCGTAGGTAGAGGTCTAGTTTCGTTAGACGTGACGGGTGAGGTGACGTGCATTAGCGCGTTCCAAATAACATCGCGGTGTCAAGATATATTTGTGGGTGAGCGTTGAGGTGAGCTTAAAACAAATTACAGAATAGCGGGGCAGCTGGGGAGTGAGTACCGCTTGAAAGGCCGTTCGTGCTCACTGCACCCATACGCTAACAAGGACTTGATATTGAAATGAGCGAAGTTGAGAGTAGTAGTATAAGTAGTAAAGTTACAGTATGTATTCCTCATTTACGCATCACCATAATAAGCTATTATAGTAAGAGCATATTTTATGGCGTTCACTCCGCTAGGATAAGTAGAACAATGCGCCACCAGATCGCGCGCCGATAGCTTTAGCCATTAGCCACCCAGTCGAGTGTGACTAACGCCACAACAATTCCCGAAGATAATTTATAGAAGGTTTTTTATGAACACTATCTAAGAATAACACTTAAGATCAAAGGAAATGTGTTAAATTTTGCAACGTATAACTGAGTAATTAACTGAAAACCTTTAAATATTTAGTTTAGAATCGAGATTAGAGCCGAAAGCACAATTAACCTTTTTTTCAAAATAATTTTTTACCATACATGCAGTAGTATATATTATGTTTATGTAACACGCGCCACTGTGTAATAGAAGATGACGCGTAGCTGACAGGTAGGTACAGTAGACTACAAAGAGATGTACTTATCTGTTTCCTCATGTAACTCATGTTCTATCAAATTTTTCACCATAACTATCACATGGCCTACGAAGCTACGCGGAAGCTACGGTAGCCTGGCTGGTGGTCCAGGCATGCGGCTGTCGGGCGTTCGTGAGTTCGAATCCTGGTTCGTACTTCGTACCAATGACATTATTAAATTACTGTCTGTATGGAAAACTTGCACACTATAAATTAAACCGTCAAACGTCAAACTGAACTGAATTGCATTACTTATACACATTCATCCCCTGTAATTAGGGGATCCCGAAAGTGTAATGTTCCAGAACAAGATATTGACAACCAACTCAGTAAAATACTGATTACATTAAATAGGTACACTACCTACGTATGTACAGTCGCCATCACATACATCGGAGCAAACAAGCACGTCACAAACATCGGAACACACCTCTATTTTCAAGGCATTGGGGTGCATGTGCCGATATTTTTGAACACCTATAGTGTACCGATGTATGTGATGGCGACTGTACATACAGGTAGATAATACCAGCCCGTAATTAGCAGGTGGAAATGTCTGATGCACTGGACAACACGAAAAGAGAAAACGGTCAACCAGCTAATAAGACGTTATGAAGAAATTAAATAAGTAGCAATAAAAGCAAACATTTGAAATAGCCATGAATGTTCGGTACCATTCGAAACCGTCTCTCGAAAGAGCCGCATTTGTGTCTTGAAAGAGCCCTACTGCCGCATGCGCAACCAGAGTTAGGCTTAAACCACAGTACATACGTACTGAATCAAATATTATACAAAGTACAGTTTTATTATAATTGTTATAAGTGAAATAGTTCCACTAATCTTTCCTCGTTACATAAATTGTCAAAACTTGCAGCTTTTATCAGTACCTACACGAATTAAAACATTCAAAGCTAAAGCAAGAAAGCTACTAAAACGAATGATCGCTTATAATCACTGTACCAAAATACTTTGATGTTACTTATTTCTCTCCATTAAAACAACCTATAAGCCTACACGCTTTCTGTACACGTTTAGGAGTAAAATTCGACAGATTGCGTAAGCATGGCGGAATGTTAAAAAAACTCAGTTTTAAGAAAAAATACCCAAAGTGTGTAACTAAATTATTTTAGGTAAGTGATTGTATTTGTTTTAAGTAATATTTAAGAATATCGAAGTAGAAAATATTAGATATATCGGTAAATGGCGATACTAAGTCGAGAGCCATTTAAATTAATGAAATATACGGAAAAAGTCACATTTTTGCATATCCAATTATCACAAACGATCGTTTCGTCATTTCGAAAAAAACAACAGTTGCCCTATTCCCTATTACACTCGCAGACAACGAATACGAGTATTTTTTCCTAAAATAGTGCAAGGTTGTGCAGTGTTTTTAATCCTGTCATGATCTTTATTTAATTTTACACCTAAAATGAAAAATAACAGTAAAAAAAAACGAGTGACCAAGAATTTATTTATTATTCAACGTTCATTCAACGTTGATTTGCATCCATATTATAACTTTCATCAAAATATTTTCGAAGATAAATCAAGAAGTTTTGATTTAATTACACCTTTTCCACATAAAAGGCGCAGGACTATAAAACTCTATCGTTGAATCTCGTCGCTGCAACCAAAGTGCCATCCGACGTGTTGAAGCATTCAACTCAGGTGCTATATATGGACAATGGATGTGTGCTACTTTCGAAGTTGTAAATAAACATAAAACATTCTCCGTTTTCAATCAGCCGATCAATTAAACATTAGCTACACGTTGTGCCGTTACTTGTTCAAAGGATAAGTAAATGATAAATTACACATATGAAAGCAGTTTATTGTAATCACAAATATAATATGACAATAGTAATTACCCAGAAAACCTTATAATTTATAATATCCCTACTATGTAAAAAAAACAACTCTAATGACGTGTGAGACCACACAAAACATAATATATGTCATTACAATGAACACATTAAAATAGTACCATAAGTACCATTACCATGTATATTTAATTCTTTCTTTCTGTAAAAAATATTAAATAAAAACAACAATGGCCGAACTTGACAATAAAATAGTATTTTTCACAATCGTATTATAATAGAGAGCTTTTTAGTCGAGTACCGTGTTTAGGCCACGAAGCTTGCTGAGTGGCCTAAGTAAGGTACGAGATTAAAAAGCTTGATTATAACACTATTGTGAACAATACTTTTTGTACGAGTTCATTAAAATTAATTTTCTACGAGTCAACTGAACTAATTAAACAAACTCGATACTGTTGAAACGAAGTGCAGCTCATCGCTCGTACGCTTGTTGATATCTTAAAAGACATCAACGAGCGTACGACATCAAAGCGATTCTATTGGTCCAATTCATTACAGTTCAGTAAAGCAGCCACGTGATTGGTCGAATTTATTTTAGTTGTCTGGAGCGTATCGAAAAGTAGTTATTTCGATTGTTTCGACAGTAACATGGACTACAACTATGAAAAGAGTGACGTTGCAGTATTCTCTATGAAATCTTAATACACATATTTTAATCGTCGAGTACAAAAACAAAATTGCACAATCATCTTTAACATCTCAATCACACGACGACGCATAAAAAGCATAACAAATCTAATAGAATCGATTACACGCTGCCGTGAGAATATTCGTGTCAGCGGCGTTGCCACACGGTGGCTGATACTGATAACGGATGTAGGACAAGCCAACACCTTATACCATAACCGCTTTTTATGGAGAAACAGTTTACATTGCAGGTATGAAACTATAGCTCATAAAGTTAAACTGTAATCAGAAAGTTATCTGGAAAAAGTGGGACTAATATTGCCACATGCTACCTCTAACGGCTAAGACTATGTTACGTTGCATTCCGTATACTACGTGTACAAACTACAGAATGAATCGCCAACCAACTGGCAGTTTGTAGACGATGTATTTATTCACAATACATTTGCCCAAATATCCGATCGGATGCTAAAATGGCAATTGTCCGAAAACATCGTTCCACTTACGCCAATCTTTGTAATTCTGGGCGATTGTGCTCGATCCGTGTTTGAATTGCCTTAATTCTTATCTATAGTAGAAAGCGGTGGTAACTGGGTCAAAGATACATCTCAGGAGATGAGGAGACTAATAGCGTTAATGAACCGATATTAGGGCATTTAGTCCGCAGTAAAAATATCTAGTCTGCCAACATCTTAACTTGGCGAAGCTGACGCGATGACTAGAACCTTCGGTTTCGGTTGGTTAATATTCGTTTTATTTTTAGATATCCAATAGGAAAACTATGTCGATAATTTAATTTACGTCATACCTGGCCATAATGTAGGAATTACCGCACGCTATGCGTGCGGAAAACCCCACTTCCTGGCCAGATAGAGACGTAAAATTTTGTACTCACCAAGGGTGGTAATAAAGAAAGCCTCAGAGCGCATATTTATCGCCCTTGCCTTCGGCTCGGGCGTCAAATACCTGCGATCTGAGACATTCTTTGTTTAACCGCCCTAGGTAAGTAATGTACTATTAACTTATATCAGTGTTTTAAACCTGTGTGTGGGTGGGTGCTCTTGTAGGAGGTGGGCAGCAATTCGAATTTTTCAAGTAAATTTGTCCATAAGGGGGTTTGTCGTGAATGGTCATGCGATAGTATTTTCATTGGTGTTTATAATTATGTCTCAAACAGCCGATTTATCTTATGTAGCAACACCTACAAGGAATCATTTTTATAACAAGGTTGACGGGTAGGCGGGCTGTCAGAGTTCCTAACGGCTATATTGGGAACGAACAGGTTAAGTGCGGTTTGTAGTGGTTGATTTGGAGGAAAACCAGGGTGAGCTCTTTCCATAATCACTTTCGATGCGTCCTATGATATTGTAACGATTTGGTATCATTTACACTTACACGTGTGTTCATGTGCTTTCACAGATCGGACTATGATTGTTTATGATGCGATGTATTTATGTGCGTCCACAGGTCTCATTCTCTTTGGGAGGCGTATTGGTATATCATGTAGATGAATAAGGTTTTCCTACAGGTCGCGCATGTACGTGACCTGTAGGACACACAACACAGTTCTTAGTTGTGGAGTTCTTTAGTGTTAGAGGATTAGTTACAAGTGTAACAACAGGGTAGTTTCTTAGGCTATAGGCTATAGGCTTCAAGCCATATCATCATCAGTCAAGGGTGCACCCGGGTAACTGGAACAATAGCGTGTGAATTGGGACAGTATCAATGGTGGTAAGGGATGTCTATAAGGGGAGGTTGGAGGACATTCTCGGGGACGAAAGTCCCCTCACGTCATAGGGAGCTGGCACGCACGAGGCGGCAGCCCCTATGTCAGATATATAAAGGATTCCGCAAGTTGTAAGGGTATGTTTATAGTTGCATATATGCTAATACGGGTCTTAGCTTGAGTGCTATTGGTTCTCATTCGCGGCCATGAGGGTGACCAGAAGTGGCTTCGCGACAGGGTTGCTGCACCATGAAAAAAGTTGAAAACCACTATAACATAATTAAATCTAGCATCTGCCCGCGATTAAGTCAGCGTGGAACACGTTTATCTCGTAAATAAAATAACCCAGATATACAGACCTGAATATTAAAAAAAAGTTAGATCCACAAATTACGGAACCCAGTGGGCGAGTATCAGTTTTTGGCCTACTAATAAAGGTTCAAGCCCGAATTATGCTGGTTAGACATCATCATCATACATTACATTAGCGCAAACATTTTCAATACAATACAAAATATGAACTGAACTGAAGACATGCTGAAACCCTTACAATAAATAACACATCATCATCACTCATGGACACACACAAACATTCACTCACACACAGACCAACACTCGCACACATACAGAGCATCCCTCTACAGTTTTAAATAAAGTATTTAACTAGTTTCCCTAATGTAAGCTTATTGTATTTTACGAATGTACCTATGTTTAACTTCCTACCTCTCACTGTATTTTTGCGCATCACGTTTGGTTTAAATTCTTCTGAAAATACCTTACAGTTCTCACGACACTGGCTCGACCTAGTGTGAGGACTATAGCAACCCTAATGTTAAAAATCTTAAGCTAAGCTCTTTGTAATTCTTCCTGTCTGTAACTCATTAGGTAAATAAATAAATTTTGTATTTGTATATAAGAAATTGTTAATTATTATGGCAGTCATTATCAGAAGCAGTGAGGAAAACTACCTATGTGGCTGTCATGTTTCTATACGAGTATACATACAAAAATCAAATAACGAGTAAACAACTGAGGAAAAATAATGAGCGTATTTGATGTATTATGTATGATTTATTAAAACCGACTGTTTACCTTATACCTACACAGACTAAAACATATCGACATTTTCGAATCAACTAACTCTAACGAAATACCAAAAAAATAACTGTCAAGTAACAAATTGTTTTTTAGCCATCGAAAATTCGAACGTTGATTGAATAACAGTAGCCACCAAACTAAACTGGTTAATAATTATATTGTTCCATTGACCCGAAATGCGAGTCTCGGCAATTTTACTTTCTTACAGAACCAGTTGAAATGCCCGATGGTATCGCTCGCGAATCTCAGGTGAATACAGTACCTATACTTACGCTATTTAATATAGGTAAACTTGAGATTTTATAATCAACTATGAACTTATAAACATAGTCTTTTTTTTTGCAATTTAATTTCGTAACAACTTTCACGAAGGATGCCACCTGGAGGGTGTATAAGCTATTGAATAAACAAGAACGCTTAAATAAGGTTTAATACTCTAAGCGTTGGTCGCGGAAGAGTGGTGCCTAATGCGTGAGTATATTAGTAGGTACCCTACCCATAGCAAAAGCTTCAAGGCGCCACAAACACTCAACAGAAGCTTTGCATTCACAAGGTTTACTTAACAACAGTTAATGGTGGGATTTCACTGCCAACATAACTATATTTTACTTAATAAGTAGGTACCTCCTATAACTGCCATTCTTCTTCTACTGGTCCTGTTCCTATTATTTGGAGTAGATGATGAGAGATCTCTGATTAGATTTGGGCTTCTTGCAGATATCTCCTTACAGTGGCCACCCATGTCAGTCCGTCATCCTTCCTCGTCTCTTCGATACGAACATATCCAGTATCTTTGATGAGATTTGGGCTTCTTTCAGATATCTCCTTACAGTGGCCATCCATGTCAGTCCGTCATCATTCCTTGTCTCTTCGATACGAACATATCCAGTATCTTTGATGAGATTTGGGCTTCTTGCAGATATCTCCTTACAGTGGCCATCCATGTCAGTCCGTCATCCTTCCTCGTCTCTTCGGTAGGGGGAACATATCCAGTATATTTTAAGATGTGTTCAGGTTCTCGGCCCATACCTAACCCGCCATCGGCGCATAATGGTATGCGCCGATGGTCATAACAAATGGTACTTTAGTTGTCAGTTTACCTGCATTTGTTATACTCAACCTATAAAATGTTTACTTGACTTTTTCACAGATTTGTGGAAGAAGATCAATAATCAAACGGTAATTCTGCACAATCATATTCTTTCGAGGGACATAAATAATAAATATACCTACACTACAGCATAAAATCGATTCGAGTAAGATTGTTAGTTGTGTTGAATGTTATGTAGACCTTTTAAAATCAATATTTTTATTTAGCAAATAATAATATGATGATTCCTAAACTTGTAATGGTGGAACTTTCATTTGCGCTCCAAAATTGCAAGGATTGATTTGGTATTTTCTAGCAAAATAAGGGGTAACGGAGAGTTTACGAGAACAGATAATTATGTTTTCACCTCACTTGCTCGGAAAGGCCTTTTTGTATGTTTGATATCTATTGAGAAAATCGCTTTTTATCCACATGTGAAGAAAGTAGACGTAGAACGTTAAATGTTTATTTTTGCTTTTTTGTATATTTTGACATATATTTTTTTAACTTTATTTAACTTTTTTAAACTTTTTTTTAACTTTTTTAAAACTTTTTTTAAACTTTTTTTTATTTATTTTTTGACTTTTTTTAAAACTTTTTTTACAACTTTTTTTTGACTTTTTTTTTTACATTTTTTTTACCCTATTTCTTATTTTCCTCGCTGTAGTGAGGTGAAAATATGTGTGTTATACACGGGTAAAGAGTTATTTTACGTCTCGTGTGTTGAAACACTCGCTACGCTCAGGATTCTATTTTTGAACCACTCGCTTCGCTCGTGGTCAATTATAGAATCCTTTCGCTAGCTCGTGTTTCAAATGAACACTCGCAGGTAAAATACAACTTTCCCCCCTTGTATAACAAATAACTATTTGCGTGGCATTCAAAGTTAATAACGATAATGAATTAGTTAATCAAATGGGAATCCATAACTTTAGATCGGACTCAAGATATCCCGCCACGGGTTTCTGTCAGTCGTACGTGTACAATCCCGTTGGCGCAAATTTTCGGTTGTTAGTTTAATTATACAGATACAGATTGCCAATGCTGTTCGGAGCCATTCATTTTTATTTTTCCCTTTCATTTGAAATGTTTCCTCTGTATGGTCTGTGGTGTTAAATACAAAATTAGTGATGATGACCATAACAGAATCATAATTCGAGAAAAGGATGGTACGGCCGTGCCTGTTTGTTTTGCTCGACTTGGCGGGGGCACTACCGTGCCCCCAGATGATAGCAGTAAAAATAAATCAAACAAACATTGCGACAATACTGTATGTAGGTACAATAGCTAAGCAGGGATTACAGATACGTGTCTTATGTCCTCTCCACTCATTACAATAGTCAGCCCTAGTGGATGCAACATGACATTGAAGATGCATTGAAAGTGAAAACGAAAGTTGGAGTGTTGACCGATAGAGCCTACGGTGGGTCAGACGCCTCTTCGATGTTGAATGGGCGTTTAGAATTAGGGGAAATGGTAGTGATAACATCGATCGGAACGAGAGGTGTGTCGGATTTCAGAGTTCCGTACGAACAGGTACCTACTGAGCATTTGGTTTATTGTGTTTCATCTTTATAACACATATGAAAATGAAAAAATGAAAAATGAATTTTATTTGATTGATAATAACTAAATCAGTAAGTTCCTTACATACGACTTGTCTTATTGCTAGTACATCTGTCTGAGCTTTTATGTATGCTCGGCTGCTTTGAGGTTATTTATATAAATAGGTATAGGTTATATATTATATGAAAGACTTATGAGTACAAATAGTTAACTTAATGCCGTATGGCATTCTCTGAAAGTCAAACTTTTATTGTATAAGAAGATAATTATAGGTATCACCTATCGACCGTCGGACGGAGGACGTTGCGGCTCCATATCCATGTAAATATACATAATTGAACAATGCCAAAAGTAATTGCGTAATCGTGATCCGATTCATGCAAGGGATCACATAATATTTATCACTTGAAACCCAAATCAAGTGGAGATAATTGATAAAAGTTTTAGTCTCAGAAAAAACATTTTCTGCAGCACGTGCTTATGGCCATCTCGTTCTTGACCAACGCAAGTTTGGAACACAAAACGTATCTACAAAAGCTTTACGTGTCTGTTATGTCATGCGTCGTAAAGCCTAAAACGGCTTGCAAATTGGATTCGAAAGTGCAAAATAAATAGTTCCAGTTGCGAACAATGTTCACGAACAATATGGCGGTCTCGTGCTGTGAACAATATCCTCGCGAAAATTATTTATTATTTAAACCCGGATCCACTTTCGCCGGCGATGGCCGCGACAGATTAGCGCAAATGCTGTAAGAAATTGAGTGATGGCTGCACTAGCGCTAACAATGGATTGTAGCTAAATGTTTGTGCAGGCTCATCCATGAATAACTAACACGAGCGCCTCGAGTGCGTGCATTGTTGAGGCGGTAGCAGGACGTTGGTTAATGGCCGTTTAACCGAAATAGAAGTGTAAATGAGGATTCTAATGTTATCACTCCTAGTCTTACATGAATATCTTAGAATCCTCATGAATGACTAAGTTTTGCCCGCGACTTCGTCTGCGTGGAAGTCGTTTATATCCTATCTCCATACAAACTTCCTTTCCCCATTTCCCCCTCACGGGATGAATACCGTGATAAAAACTATCCTTTTCCTTCCCCTGGATTCAAACAATCTTCATACCAAATTTCATCTTAATCGGTTAAGCGTGAAAAGGTAACAGCCAGACAGACAGACTTATTTACTTTCGCATTTATAATATTAGTATAGTATTGATAGTATGGATTGGGATGATAATGATAGCATGACCAGCGAACGTTCGAGTACTGAGATGCTTCTTTCTATTAATAAAAACCCAACACATATCATTTAATCCATTGGATCTAAATTCTAAACAGTTTTTATTAGGGTTCCGTACTCAAAGAGTAAAACGGGACCCTATTACTAAGACTCCGCTGTTCGTCTGTCTGTCTGTATGTCTGTCCGTATGTCACCAGGCTGTATCTCAACAACCGTGATAGTAAGACAGTTGAAATTTTCACAGATGATGTATTCCTGTTGCCGCTATAACAACAAATTGAAAATTGAATTAATAAATAGTATTTTTTTATATATTTTATAAATTTTTTTTCTATTACGATTATAAAAGACTTAGTTTGGGACTACGCCGATTTATGTAAGATTTTACATAAATCGGCGTAGTCCCAAACTAAGCAAAGCTTGTACTATGGGTACTAGACGACCATAAACATAGTTATATAGATAAATAAATACTTAAATACATAGAAAACATCCATGACACAGGAACAAATATTTGTGCTCATCACACAAATAAATGCCCTAACCAGGATTCGAACCCGGGACCTCCGGCTTCGTAGGCAGGGTCACCGCCAACTAGGCTACAGGAGGCTCCCATACAACAAACGTGATTTTTTTGCTGTTTTTATAGATAATGGTATCCGTACCATTGCCGATTCGCACTTGGCTGGTTTTTTTAGACCACGCGACTATAACAATAAATAAAAGTCATCAAAACCGTCATCATATTATCGCTGATTCATTATCATCACAAATTTAAGGGTCTCTTGTCGGTGGAGTATTTTCCATTTCCCACTCGCTTTCTCGCTGACTATACCTATTCAATACAAAAATGATGTTAGTGGCTCAACGTGTTCATCATGTTCGTGGGAGAACTTCGGAGCTGTTAAAGACATTAATAATCCACATTTTTAAACACACAATTTTATGATTTTTTTACTAGTACCCATTTAGGTACTTGGGGGGGTGCAGCATGTCTTTTTCTTCCCTACCTGCCTGTCACTCGTCAACTCGTCACTTACTTCCTTTCTCTTCATATCGTCTCTCACACAGTCCATCCACCTTTTCTTTGGTCTACCTCGTCTTAACAAACAGAAGTATTTTATAATCGACTGTGTTTAGCATAGTTGGTGGCACAAGCAAGATTCCCGTCTAGCGCCTAAGTCTTGGAGCTGTTGACATCAATGACTAAATTAATTACGCACGATCGCTGAGACGTTATTACGTTGGGCAAATTTCCTTCAAGTGAAAGTAATAATTCACTTTCTCGGGCTTACGAGCTATCTTCAGGGTGTCGAACAGGTATCGTAAACTTAATTGGTCAGACTTGATACCGTGGTGTGGATACACATAAGATTGATTTATTGCATATGCAAATTCACTCTTCTAACTACATAGATACTGATGTGATGTATATTTCCGTCTAAATAACGAAAGTGTGAAACGAAATGAAATATTACAGAGATGTTTCCATTTGACATGTTCACATTTGCAGGTTCAATTTGGAGATCAATTTTCATCTTTGGCTTAATTATTGGATTCCCATGTGATGATGCATTCCTGTGGGGGGGGACGAGGATTCCACCCAGCATAGGTACATTGCAGGAAGCACTGTATGGGATTCCGAAAGGGCGATCCTGGTCAGTGTAGTAGGCATGAACCTGTCCCTGCCAGTTGTTATGACAGCTATGCTGGCAGCTGGCACGGCATGGGGGGGCATGGGTTTCCTTCTGTGAGAACGTCCTGATCCAGAAGGAAACTGGCTAACGGTAATGGGAGAGGGCAGATCCCTCGCATAGGAGACGACGCTGATGGCGCGGGCATAATCGTCCTCCGTGAGCCCCAGGCGCAAACCGTGTAGACTCGGGCAAGAATAGGTCTACGGTCTCGCCCGCCTCACCGGGGTCTGCAGTGGTCTTTGTGGCGGGGGCCCACAGCAGAAGGCGACGAATATGCCCAGAACGTGCCCGCCGGGGCAAAACGCGAGGGGGGCTTTAGGCTGGTTTTAGTGTCATGCGGACCGTCAGTACGGATCGCTCCGCATGACCATTATATATGAAAAATATTTAGTGCGTTCAACCTGAGATCCTAGAGTCCTCCAAATTACTTGGCGCAGAAGGCGGCTGACGTGAAGTTTTTAGTGGGTAGAAACACCACATAACCCAGACTTCCCCCGAGAGCTGGGTACCTGGTTCGCAGGTTTTCTCCACACTTAACCTATTCCCATATTCGTCTCTCACCACACTAACGGGAAGACAGGGGGTGGTGCTATTCGAACCCGACACCACACGGGGGCGATTACATTAATTACGGTTAAGTAATATATGAGATAAGATAAAATTACTGTGCAGGCCCAGCCTCTATGAATCAATCATAATAACCAACGAAAGTGTTCTCGTCGGCTCATCCGTCTTTTAATCTAAATGCGAATCTAATCTCATAGTTACAGTATATAAAATGGCATGTAACCCGTCACTAGCCTATGTAATCTAGAAATCCATCTCCTGAAAGGTCAAACAACGATTGGCCTCAGGCCCTAAAGAACGATGTATGTATAATAAATGATGTCTGAAACAGTTCCGGGTATTCTGAATATGTATGCACAGTTTATGCAAGTGTATGTCTATTCTGGCGGACGGAACATACGGAAAAAACGGGAACGTGTGAAGACATGGACGAGGCAACGGTGCGGAAAGAAAGACACAAAAAAATAGAAGTAAGTAACATAAGTACGTCGCGATTGAAGTGTTATCTCGGCAATTATTATGATGTTGAGAAATACAGTCTAAGCTCCGTGGGCAAAATTATCTTTATAAGAAGTTTATACCTATATACCGAAGTTGAGTGAGTATTTATTTACTTAATATTTATTGCAAAACAAAAACTTATCGTACCTATAAAATGCCATATTATGAGTGAATGATTAAAAGGAACCATGATTTAATACGTTTCACGGTCGGATTCATGTTAGCTCATTCCAAAAACAAGACGACATGTACTTGTACTTATATGTATAATATGTATATTAACATATCTTTTGAATCAATCCTTGGTAAGCAATCAATCTATCCATAAAATTCCCTTTCTGTATAAAGATCTATCTATGGTCTATGCCCACAAAAGTAGAAAAAGTAGTAAGGTGCAACGTAGCACGCGGAAGATTAATGCGGTCTAATGAATACATCCCGCGCACAGCCTTGCCGACGATACCGGCATACCGGCGTAGGGGACCCGTGATTGAGGGCTGTTAATGCACTTATTTGTATGGATATGTTGTTACTTATTATCATACGTCGGACTATAGGGGGCAGTTTGAGGGCAAGGTAAGGTTTACAAAAAAATCTTAACTTACGAGTATTATAATGTATTATTTGTAACATAGTTAATTAAATTAGTTACCCGTTATCATTTATTCATCTTTAATGTGTAAATACTCTTTGAAGTGATGACTGATAGGATAGCCCACTGAAGTGGCTACTTAAAAAACAAATAAATAGCTGACATGCGTCATTATGACTGTTGTTCATACTTATATTTGTTGGTAGAGTGCCGTCTAATCAATAGAAAGATTTGCTTTATTTGTTAATCTATTTTTTTGCATATCTATGTATTGTAATGGATACGATACTACGACAGCACTACGAACTTAAGTCACAGAAAGGTCACATTATTGGAATTTCACATTATAAATACTAGGTACCAAATACTAAGTACAAATACTCGAAAGTGAATTGATTGATTTGCGAACCTTACCTATCATTCTGACATGCCACGAAAATGCCCGCTGGAGTCCGACGTTTGCTTATTATACATATTTAAAACGGCGTCTGATAAAAAATGGCAGTAAAAGTACTAATAAATATATCAGAAAAACTCGTGACATAGTGTTGTGAAGAGGAAGAGTTTTCTATTTTAAACGATACCCTTAAAATGACAGTTCGTGACATTGACATAGCATCGCTCGTGATATTACTATATTTATTGCCACGTGTGGCATCGCCACTTTTATCTTTTATCACCAGAACAATCGAATGTCACTCTAGTTATCGTACATTTCATACCTAGTTTAGTTTCAACTCATAAAGACGAACCTCACTTCAATCACCAATGCGAATAGGGTATTTGACAACAGTGAAAATAAATTGTTTTTTCATTCGCAATAGATAAACATTACGAAAATACTCGGAAAGTATCAATCTTTCATTTATATTAGCTATTTTAAGATTTTTAAATTCTTAAAAAATTTACAATAAGGACGTTGTTTAATTGTGACGTCACAAGCAAGTAATCCCTACAAATTCCATACAAACGGAGCGTTTTTGACGTTTCATAAAAAGAAGCTGATTTGACTTTCGTCAAATACCGTATAAACATTACCAACTACGTTATGTTCTTAATGACAAGCTAGCCTTCGTGGATGGAACTACTATAATATAATAATGTAGGTACCTACTGAGCAAACAATTCGACATAATCAAATACATCATCATCGCGGCAGCGTGTCAAGTAGGGCTTACAATCCCGGGATCCCGGGATCCCGCCTTTTTTAGGACCTTTTTCAATACCGGTATTTACAACTACAATCCTGGGATCCCGGTATTCTTAAAAAGTAGCAAAATATGCTAAATAAGCTTAATATCATCCATCAAAACGACTAATTTTGGCTGCGCCACGGAGTTAAAAGTCGCTTGTACCTGTGTCTAGAATATCTAGATAGACTTTTCCCTTTAGTGTATAAGCCAGCTATTGTCTCTGTACTGTAAGTCAACAGCTAGACGTGCTTTCCAAAGTACGGCAGATGTAACCAGCAAGCAGAAAAACGGTCAACAAAACCATAATGTGCCTATTGAGTTCAATTTTGAGTGCGTAAATTCTTAATGTTTTAAATATTTTAGAATCTCAACTACATAATAAGGTGTAAAATTTGATATTTATAAACTACGTCATGTCAAAAAGCCCATGAATGATGGTTGATTTTTTCAACAAAAAACAAGTCATCGATTAACTTCGATTTCGAAAACCCTTATGACGGCACTATGTTTTTGGTTCATAGTACATACGATGAAACATAGAACATGACCTTTGACTTGGAGCACACCAGTCGGACTGTCACTTCTGTTCCATTTACAATTTGAAGGTAAACAACATCTCCGTACTCTCGTTCAGATGCATCACTGAACCCTAAAAAATTCACAGTACAGTCCTGTACTACTCCAAGATGGCGCGGTATATGGATTTCATTGAGCTTTGGCAACTCAGAGCAAAATTGTTCCCATAGATTCACGATATGGGGTGGGGGAACATCATCCCAATCGCACTTGATTAACCAAAGCTCCTGAATAAGAAGTTTTGAGTGCAAAACAACGGGAGCTACCAAGCCCACGTTGCCCCACAGACGTGCGACAGCAGACAAAATTGTCCTTTTAGTGCACGCCGAGTCTGGCTCCGTGACTTTGAAATTAAAGTTATCACTAAGCTTGTTCCAGCACAAGCCCAAGACCTTTTGAGACAATAGTTATTGACACAGATCTTTAATACAACTTTTTGTTAAATACTAATGTTTTTTCGTATTCTTGCAAACTCAAGTGAGCACAAAACGTAGGATCGAGGTAGAAGAGTATATTTACTTGGGCCAGCTAGTCTATTTCAGCAACAGGTAAAACAAGGCAGTTGAGAGCCGAGTCGAGAACGCCTGGAAGAGCTACTGGCCCATGAAGGAGCTAATAAAGGGCAACCTTCCTGTGTGACTGAAGCGTAGTAGTAAGTATTTTGCCTGTCCTAACCTACGATGCGCAAACATGGTCGCTCAGAGAGAGAGAGTCAGAAGTCCAAATTAAAGGTTTGCCAACGCGCGATGGAGCGCGGTATTTTACGTGTTAAAAGGATGGATCGTTTCGGGTCGAAAACTACACTGGACTCCAAAACTAACATAACTGACGTGGGTGCAAAAACTGCCAGGCTCAATTGGGACTGGGTCAGCCACGTCTGCTGGATGCATCCAGACAAGTGGGCTAATATAGCTACCAAGTGGGTACAACGGGCGACGCAGACGGGCCCGACCTAGACAAAGACGGCGGTACGGTCTGGAGGCATTCCTCACCGATTGGGCACAAAAAGCACATAGTAGGGACGAAGTAGGAGGAAATCACGGTAAGAACCTTTGCACTGCAGTGGGACACTGAATATGCACAGAAAAAAAACTTGCATACATTTTAATTTGTCAAATTAGGGTACAGCGACATCACTGATCCTGTAATAACCGTTTTGATGAATAGATTATCAACTAAATGTGCAAAGAAACTAAAAGACTTGTTTGAAAACTAAATTTTGAGTGAAACTTTTTTTGTACCATCCAATCCCGGGATCCCGGGATTGATGAAGACCAATCCCGTTTCAATACCGAGATCTAGTGTCAAGCCAAGTTCAAGCAAAGGAACTGGCTAGCCAGCGCCGAGTGTAATATTACACGAACCACTTGGTGCCACTTTTGACCCTTCTATAACTCAAAACCTCTTGAACGTAAACACATAAAACTACGTGTGTTTAATTATATCCA
Organism: Epinotia brunnichana; assembly: GCA_963854355.1. Lineage (NCBI taxonomy): Eukaryota > Metazoa > Arthropoda > Insecta > Lepidoptera > Tortricidae > Epinotia > Epinotia brunnichana. Next base: position 16,666,171 of record OY977936.1, on the reverse strand, counting down.
TAAGGACATCTAGAAACCCAAATTTCATGAAGCTAGCTCAAACGGTTATAAAGATATAAAGGTCAAAAATTCATAAATTTTAGAACAGACTGACTGACATATAGTACCTAAATCTAACCTACTTCCAGATGACCTAGAAGGATGAATTTTGGAATCCAGCTCGGTAATTGTGTGTAAGCGTAGGAAAAAACTTAAAATAAAAAAAAGTTAAAAAATAGGGAGGACCCAATACTTTTTTTTTAATTTTGGTAATTTGTATAGTAACTCGTGCATTATCTCTCGAGAAACACAATATTTGAATACTAAAAATATATTTACAAAAAGTTATGATATCCCACTAAAAACATAATATATGCGTGGTTGTCAACTTCGCCGACAAAAGAATTGAGATCTAAATGGGTGCCAAGTTCAGTTAATAATCCTAAAATAAAACACTCGAATTATTTACACAAAGCAGATAACTTAGGATAAATTGATGCTCAAAACTTGACTTGGCGCATATTCTTAATATTGAACTTGGCTCCCATTTTCACATTTATGTTTTAGTGGTACACTACACTTGAACCATTGCTTAATTTTGCGCTTTAACGCTTTAACCTACTTATCAATGTCATTATACGACGACGATGTGGACATAATATAAGTACAGGTGATTTATAAACCTAAAGCAATTGTTTAATATTGACGCGTACATTAATAGAATACACTCATATCTATAGTTTTATAACGGAATAAGTCGAAACTTAAGCCCGTCTCAGATTCACTCTTAATTATGCGTCAATTGAGTCTAAAGTCGATATACTCGTAGTTACTCGTATGAAACCACCTGATGCCCTTTTGTTTTTCAAAACGGAGTTATTCATTGATTTACTTACCACGTGTTCTAGTGTCATATTTATTTAAACAAGCATACATGAGAAACAAGCTTACCTGAAAACAAGAAAACGAATTATCAATCATCTTATGGTGATGCACCTAGTTATGTATACTGACAGGATTAATTTAAGTAATATAATAAATATTATCTTACGTTACAATTAATATGTACATACATGCAGTAAACGCTTATAATGAAGTTTAAAATGTCCATACACATGGAACACCGGCAGTAGTTTATTAAAATAGCATATCCTCAGTAAGACAATCTAACCAATACAAAAACTAACATTTTCAACCAACCATATTTTTATTTATAATATTTAACCAACATCACAAAATGTCGTTTCTTTTCAACGAACGATAATGGATCTACTATGACAGTTGTTGACGAGCTTGAATGAAGCACGAGTAGGCCATGATTTCCACGACCTCGAAAAAGATGATGCCCATTGATGCGCGCACGCAGCGAGTGGTTTGTCTCTAATTATAGGCCCGATAGACCAATCAAATTAGCTTACCCTGGACATAATTCGTAAACTCGTTGTTTTTATGGTTTTATCGGAGTTTACTATTCAGTATCAAATATTAATGAAATATATTAAGTAAAAAATCCGCGATCGTAACCGTATTTTAAAAAAACACGAGTTAACGTACACTACCTAACTTTTTTCTAAAAGTAAAAAAGGTAACCAAATACCTTGTTAGTATAACTTTGAGGTGCATCCAAATGCGATCACTTAATAGCGAAATTAAACTGAAATCAAATTCGCATATACATTTTTTTTCACAGTTTTCCTCTAATCTCATTATCTAGACAAGCCAAAATGGTAACTATGATGTTTTTGTCTGATTAAGCTATCTTGCGTCTTTTTAGACATTTAAGACAAAAATTAAACATTTATTTTTAACGTTTTAATAATAATGTATTTCTCAGTAGTTATAAATAGTAACTATGAAATGTTTGTTTACTAATAGCTTTTTGTGTACGATAATCATGTTTTCATCAAAATTAAGCATGTTAATTTCACGCTTAAGAAATTGAAAATTTAATTGAAAATACTTGCGACCTTGTCGTGGAGATGCATGCGGTGGGTGCGAGGCGGGGAGAGAGTGGGGCGCCAGCGGGCGAGCGCACGGCGAACACGTCACAACGAGTTTATTTCAATTACGTGTTTTGCACCGACCGCGCAGTGTACAAATAAAACGAATATAATTTAATATCCTAATTGCAGGATTTATAGCTCTAATGAAAAATTTACAGTTAGTCCCTTACGCCCTTTGAAAACTCTGGTCCAAACTGTTAAGTAAATGTAACAGATGATGCCATGATCATAGTAACCTTAAAAAAACCGGTCAAGTGTGAGTCAGACCCGCGCAGCGAGGGTTCCGGACCACCCCATACAATAGAAACAAGTCCACTATAAACGGACCGACGGACAACAAAGTGATCCTATAAGGGTTCCGTTTTTTCCTTTCGAGGTACGGAACCCTAATAAGTAAAAGCTAAGAATTATTCGATTTATGAAATTTAAAAATTAGCGTATCATACTTATTTAATATTTAAAACAAGAGTATTTTGGCGTAACAGACATAAAAGTTCACAGTGCAAAATGGCGTATCGTACAATGAACTGAGAGTTACGACAGAATGTATCAGAGACGTTTCTTATTTGATTGGATACGACAAAAATGCTCAGTAAAATTGAGTATCAACGCAATATTTTTCATGGTTGTAACGGACATTTTTTTCAAGCTATCGCGACGTTATCTATACCAACCGATAGAGAGAAAAAAACTGAGTATTTGTCCCTTACGCCCTTTGAGCCTACGGTAGTCGATATGTTTATTGTCACACACCCAGAGATGGGCAAAATTTATTCGAATACGAATAACGTTTAAGAATAAATAGGATTATTCGCGAATGACGAATAAATATTTCGAATAATTACTCGCCAATATTTATTCGCAAATAACTTCTTCATTCGCATAATTATTCGTAATGCTTTTCGGAAATAATATCTTGAACGAATATTGTAGGAATGCTTTTTAATGGAATATATCTCAAAAACGTAATATTTTTCTACAGACAGAACAGTGAAAATTGTAAGAAAGAGGTGACCGCTTCATCAAGGGTACCAATTAATATCGCCGTGCAAGGTGAAACGGATATTAATTGTATTTATTTCACCCGTTTTATTTTTTCAAATTCGGCTTTACCACGGGTGACAAAAAAAAACGGGTCAAGTGCGAGTCAGACTCTAGCTTTTAGTTTGTTATTAATGTCCGTTTTAAAATTTTAATTGTTTTAACAAATAAACTTATTACCTGTGAAGCAACAATTCTGCGGATGATAGAACCGTACGAAAATCTTATATATAATGAAGAAGAATGTAGCATTCACTGTATTTCTTGCTCAGTGGATTTAAAGCAGTCGAAAAAAACGATGTGACGACCGCTTTAGCCTAGTTGGTAGTGACCCTGCCTACGAAGCAAGAGGTCCTGGGTTCGAATCCCGGTAAGGGCATTTATTTGTGTTATGAGCACGAATATTTGTTCCTGAGTCATGGATGTTTTCTATGTATTTAAGTATTTATTTCTCTATATAAGTATCTATATCGTCGTCTAGTACCCATAGTACAAGCTTTGCTTAGTTTGGGACTAGGTTGATTTGTGTAAGATTGTCCTATAAGGGTTCCGTTTTTTCCTTTCGAGGTACGGAACCCTAATAAGTAAAAGCTAAGAATTATTCGATTTATGAAATTTAAAAATTAGCGTATCAGACTTATTTAATATTTAAAACAAGAGTATTTTGGCGTAACAGACATAAAAGTTCACAGTGCAAAATGGCGTATCGTACAATGAACTGAGAGTTACGACAGAATGTATCAGACACGTTTCTTATTTGATTGGATACGACAAAAATGCTCAGTAAAATTGAGTATCAACGCAATATTTTTCATGGTTGTAACGGACATTTTTTTCAAGCTATCGCGACGTTATCTATACCAACCGATAGAGAGAAAAAAACTGAGTATTTGTCCCTTACGCCCTTTGAGCCTACGGTAGTCGATATGTTTATTGTCACACACCCAGAGATGGGCAAAATTTATTCGAATACGAATAACGTTTAAGAATAAATAGGATTATTCGCGAATGACGAATAAATATTTCGAATAATTACTCGCCAATATTTATTCGCAAATAACTTCTTCATTCGCATAATTATTCGTAATGCTTTTCGGAAATAATATCTTGAACGAATATTGTAGGAATGCTTTTTAATGGAATATATCTCAAAAACGTAATATTTTTCTACAGACAGAACAGTGAAAATTGTAAGAAAGAGGTGACCGCTTCATCAAGGGTACCAATTAATATCGCCGTGCAAGGTGAAACGGATATTAATTGTATTTATTTCACCTGTTTTATTTTTTCAAATTCGGCTTTACCACGGGTGACAAAAAAAAACGGGTCAAGTGCGAGTCAGACTCGCGCACCGAGGTTTCCGGACCACCTCGTGTACAGTTTATAGTGGACTGTTTCTATTGTAATAAAAACTGTCCACTATAAACTGACACTCACTAAGTATGTATTCACATACTTAGTGCGTGTCAGTTTATACTGGACATTCAATTTTCAGTGATGTGACTAAAAATTTACGGTTTTCGCAAATTTTCCTTTATCTGTGCTATAAAGCGTTACTTCGCACCAAATTTCAAGTTTCTGAGTTCACGGGAAGTACCCTAGTAGGTTTTGACTCCTCTGCGGGTTTCGAAAACTTGCGGAAATTTGCGACATAAACTGCTGTATCTTTTGATTGCGTTGTCTTAGAAGTTTGATTTTTCCACAGCACCAAGAGACAGTAAATTTGAGTATTTGATATAAATTTCAGCTTAATTCATTAATTTGTTGCAGTATGGGTCTTACAAGATGATACATATAAATACAGTTCCAGCATAACCCTGTTAGTGCACAGCAACATTAATATAAAACATATTAATTCTAAAATAATGCATGCAACGCACTATGACGACGACCGCTTTATTAGCTTAGTTGGTACGAAGCAAGAGGTCATGGGTTCGAATCCCGGTAAGGGCATTAATTTGTGTGATGAGCACGAATATTTGTTCCTGAGTTATGGATGTTTTCTATGTATTCAAGTATTTATTTCTCTATATAAGTATCTATATCGTCGTCTAGTACCCATAGTACAAGCTTTGCTTAGTATGGGACTAGGTTGATTTTGTGTAAGATTGTCCGCAAATATTTTATATATTTAAAAATATTTATGCAAACTTTAAATGATTGATACCTCCACGCGTTCCTGAGAAAAAGGGTTTTGATAGACGGACGGACGGACAGCAAATCCAGCTTGATACCTCCACGCGTTCCTGAGAAAAAGGGTATTGACAGAATTGACAAAAAACAACCGGCCAAGTGCGGTTTGTTGTATGGGAGCCCCCCTGTAGCCTAGTTGGATCGAGGGCTGCAGGCTGCACTGAAAGTATCGGAAATCTAATACTTACGAACTAATTTTGACACATATTATACCTTTTTATAATCTCTTAAGTTTCATCATAATAACACACTGGCCACATAGAAAAAAAGAACAATGGTTGGGTTCAATTCTTTTTTCGAGTTGTTGAGTCACCGCTGAAGATGGAATTGTCCCTTGAAAATTTAAGAGCTATGATTTATTACGACTTTAAAAGTGGATTAACACAAAAACAATGTGAAGACCGGATAGTTGCTGCTTTTAGTAATGAAGCCTTTAAAGACGACAATATACAGGTGGTATTCAGAATTTCAACGTGGCCGAGTATCCCTCACGGACGACGCGCGTGAAGGTCGACCAAAATCGGTAGTTAAGCAAGAAAACGTCAAAGCCGATTGGTATACAAGTATTTGTTTGCCGAGTGTATTTGCTGAACTAAGGAAAAAAAGCCCTAGTCGCCGCATCATCCTTCATCACGACAATGCCAGCCCTCACACCGCTCTTAAAACAAATGAGTACCTGGAAGGTGAAAAAGTCGAACTACTGGACCATCTTCCATACAGCCCCAACAACTTTTTCACATTCCCTAACATCGAGGATAAGTTGCGTGGTCAGTGGTTTCAGACACCGGCAGAAGCAGTGGAGGCTTTTAAAATGGCCATTTCGTCGACCCTTTTTCAGCGTTCAATAAGTGTTTCAACGACTGGTTTGAACGCATGGAAAAGTGCACAAAATATATACTGCATATTTTATTCTATTCCCGAAACTTTCAGTTTGACCCTAGTAGTGACCCTGCCTTACGTAGGTTCGAATCCCCGTAAGGGCATTTATTTGTGTGATGAGCACAAATATTTGTTCCTGAGTCATGGATGTTTTCTATGTATTTATTTATTATCTATATAAGTATGTTTATCGTTGTCTAGTACCCATAGTACAAGCTTTGCTTAGTTTGGGACTAGATCGATTTGTGTAAGATTGTAAAAGAAAAAGAAATCTGTTTTTTAGTATTTGTTGTTATAGCGGCAACAGAAATACATCACCTGTGAAAATTTCAACTGTCTAACTATCACGGTTCGTGAGATACAGCCTGGTGACAGACGGACAGACAAACGTCTGTTTGTTGGACAGCGGAATCTTAGTAATAGGGTCCCGTTTTACTCTTTGAGTACGGAACCCTAAAAACGATGACGTTATATATGGACAAGCCCACACACATGACATAATGAAACAAACCTGTTAAATGCCCCGTGAAGCGACTCATTTAACTCACGAAAATATTGTTAATTAGTAGAAAAGGGTAATAATATTTGAAAAAAGGTTCGTGTACGAGTTGTAACGAACAACCGCATCCTTAAATATTATTCGTGGATTGTTCGAGGATTTATTCGAATGAAATGAGAATCAATCATTCGTCATTCGAAAGTGTAGTCAAATAAATTATTCGCGAATAAATTAGTGACGAATAAATGTTTATTCGAATAATTATTCGAATAAAGAATCATTCGAATAATGCCCCTTTCTGCACCCACATAAGTAACATATTTTATTTAAATAATTCTGTACAGAAGACTGAGCGCTTATAATCATGCTTAGGTAATCGAGATTCTACGACAATTATGTCTCTAGCATGCAACAATTTAGTTATTATCGATCTAATGAACACAATATTTCAATAAATCTCCATCCTAGCCGAACCGTGGTGCACGCCACGTTCGTGTTTATAAATGTTTGACAATAATTGACCTACCCATAATAAATGAATGCCGAAACGCATTGAGAGCGGTAGCAAAGCCGCGCGGCGCAGCGTGGAGGTAGCACCGGCTGTAATGTTCGATCTAATATGAAAGGGTCCGCACAGAATACCGGCCGGGAAAAAAGCGTTCGGATCCTTTCATATTAGCTTGAACATTACAAGTACCGCCTCCGTGCCGACCCGCGCTGCTTCGCCACCGCTGTCAGTGCGTTTCGGCCTTGAATGCCTGCGACTCGCTACAGCACGGTCAGTAGTTGAGGCACAAAGCAATGACGGCCTTATTCTGCAAGAGTTAACGTTCATATTAAAAATTAAGTAAGAAAAAATATGAATTATTTATAATCGTTGATATTTTTTGTTTAATTTGTTTCTTATAGTACTAATAATATGTTGACAGCATAAATCAAACACTTTACAAGTAGTTATGTATTTTGGTTTTCCAAAAACTACCAATATTTGTGATTTTACAAATCCGCAATGAGAATCTGTTTAATTTTTAATAATTTATCAACACACATAATATACTATGCAGAATACATTTTTAAATTGCAGTTATCTTTAATTTCTGGTAAGATAAGCCAGAAAATGTGTAACTTACTGAAATTTCTTTATTAATGATAGTCCCGGTTGATTAATTAGTTTAATTTTGATTTCTTTAACTGGAATGCAAGCGTCATATCATAATAGAGGCACTTTTACAAAGTTACATATTATGCTGCACTTATGAATTCAAAATTTGTTAAAAATTTATATTTTTGGTTTTTTTTCAATGACGCGGAACCCTAAAATGTTTAATTCTTTTTATTTTAACGATAACTAACAATACTTTACATCATAGAAAAAGAAAATTACAGTTATCGAATTATGTCCGGGTTTACCTAATTTGATTGGTCTACGAAGTAAGTGCGCGACTTTTACGGCAACCGCCTCCGTAGAGGCTTCAACACCACATAATAATAAATTATAAATACAATTAAGAGAGAAATGGATTTCATGATGATGATGACCGTATTTGATTTTCAAAAAGGCTGACTAACCTAGGTCGTGGTGTATATGAAAGTCATGTTTTCTTAAATCAACGTAAGTCTAGGCCACTATAGATAGTATAATAGAGAGTCACTATGCTTGGTCTCATGCAATTTTAATAAGTGAAACGAATAAGTGGAACACAAATAGATCGATGAAACTAAAAAGAGGCCTACTATTAGTAATTTGTAAAGTTCTTACAAAATACCTACGGCTTGTAGATATTACTTAGTTAGTCTTAATTTACCTGTTATTTTAAGTCAATTGATACTTGACTTCATTAAGTTTATTGAAATCAAATGCTACACGAGCATTTCGTATTCCAAAATTCGAAATATATTGAATTAACTTTACTTTATTTTCATCACACTTGCTCATAAATTCATTATTCTATGCCTGTATACGGAAGGACAATGGCCTAAATTGTTCCCGCGGGAAATAATGGTCCCAATGGAGTAATGAGCTTGTGTGTGATCTGATTGGTTAAGCAAAACTTGACGGCCGCGTACGACAAGAATTCTGGCTCTGTGATTGGTAATCGAACAGGCCATATGCCCTGCAAGAACCACATGCTCCATGCTCTGTGATTGGTTGAAATATTGAAACTACGCCTCCCACTCGCACTGATCTGGAAGTGAAGTTGTCAATTTCGTCAACATTTGATTGGTGCGCTTGTATAAAACATAGATTTTTCTGTCTTTTGTAGTTATTTATTTCCTCGCAAATGTGATGAAAAACATTGTGTATAACACGGGCGTAAGAATATTGCAAACTCGAGTCATCAAAAGCCCTCCGCCTCACGGCGGCGTCGGGCTTCTGATAGACTCTCGTTTGCAATATTCCTCATACGCCCCTTGTTAAACAATGTACTATTTCACGCCACTGTTCGGAAATGTGGCAATAGATGGTGAACAAAATGATATGCATAAGCGCGCCGACGCCTACCGAAATTCAAGAGAGAGCACAGGCAGTAGCTAGTAATTTGCTACCAGAGACATCGCGGGCTAAATATAAGAAGGCCTACGAATAGTTCATATTATGGAAGAGTATCAAAAAGGCACACACATCCATCAAAATCGTTTGAGAACATACAAACAAATTCTGAAAGGACACAAAATACAAATATAAATGTTCCTGTCAAAAATACATCGCTTTCTTTTAACAATTGTCCTCACGCCAATTAAAGTATTAATTTCTATTAAAGTACTTGTTGGTTATGCAAATGTTTTCTTATTTCCTCGCAGTAGTCGTGAAAAGCACTATGTAATGCCTCGGCCGGAAACGCTAAAGATGGACTCGTATTATTTGAGCGGGTTTCCGGCCTCTCCTACAATGTACTATTATTAAAATAGGGCTGTAAAAATATGAATGCAGTACCTATTTTTGCATTAAGGCAAAGACTTATAAGTTATAAGTAGGTGTAGGACTGTAGGTAGTAAATAGTGGTATAAGATGAATGAATGTAGAATAATAATAAAATAGAACTTTTAATTCCACACCTTAACATACCTAATTTACTTATATGTATAAGTTAATCTAGTTATTATATTAATTTAAAAACATAATTTATCTTATCTTATTAACTATTTTGGTGGACCTCTTCGCGAGTAAAGGCGAGAATGTAGAATATGTTTCTAGTTTTAATTAACACATGAAAATAATTAAAGTATTATAACCGACCAATATCATGTGTTTTTAACTCAATAAAATGTGTTTGTGAATAAATGTAGGTATCATTATTTCTTTCTATTCCTTCTAATATTACATTTTCAAATTTCGATGACCGTCTATCACGTAGTATCAAAATGATTATTTACGATATGAGCTGTAATTAAATTAATAGCAATAATTATTCGTTAATGTAACTGTACTGACGATGCACGATGTCGACGCAATCATTATGAACGGCAAGTCGAGTTTCCTTGCATTTCCTTCAGAATTTCCCATGCTTTCCAAACCGGTTTAATTTAATAGATTGATCGTTTGTAGATATTTCTGTACCGATACGAGAACTAGACCACACCGATATTAAGAGGTACTCTTACGTCACGAAATTCATAGATGTCGTTTAATGTAGAAGATACGAGTATGTCTATCCTATCATTAATGTAATAATCTTATTTGTATGAGGCAGTAGAATAATTTGAATAGCCTATTATACAAAGAAACATTAACATTATAATTTCTCTTACAGCTATATAAAAACTGCATACATGCTGCTACATAATCAGTCCTAGCCGCTGGCTGCGTAAGCTCGGTGAAATGTCACACAATATTGCTGGAAGATCCATTCTGCGCACATTCACTCTCGGCCTTCCGTAATCCTCATAATACTATTAGCAGAGGCACTGGAGCAGCCACTTCTCAGTATCTAATCACTGGCTCGGTTACTCGTGCCAATTAACTAGAATCAATTAAACCAAGTGAAAATACTTCAATTATCTTAGTAACGATAGCGGTTTTCCAACCAAAGAAAGAAGCCAGCGTCACGTTAGCATACGGTCGTTTTCTATAAAAGGTTGCAACACTCCATAATAAGGTCTAATTGGAGATTTCACACGGTCCGCACTTAACCGGTATAAGTCCATGGTCGTTTCTAATACGACTTAGTCAGTATTGATCTCATAGTGATTTAAGCTGTTACAGCAATGATTGAGTACTGTGTTACCGGTGACGGGTTTGAAACTAGTCTAAGTGACATCTCTAGTGACACATTTACCTACGTGGACTTTACCGTTCACACAAGGACGTTAAACTTGCCGGAGAAAATCTTGACTATATACTTAAGGGTTAGAAACTGGTCTAAGGCAAAGAGAAAATTTATAGCTTAATTAAAAAGGTGTGAGAGAATTGGTTTACTGTGGTTAAGAACTAGTATTACACTCAATGTTTCAACTTTGCAGGCAAAAAGTAGAACACAAATAATGACTTTGTACACAGGAGGATACTGGTATTACTGGTGTTGTATGCTCATGCTGAAGCAATTTATAAAAACTTTCCACTTTTTTCGATGGAACAGCAATGAATCGAGTCATACTCGTAATCTGAAGAGGCGGTGAGTCCTAAAATCTCGATGAAGCAGTTTACTTAATTTCTTCAATACATTTCAGTTACCTATACAATATCTACGTAAGTATAACACCATTCTTCAGATATAAACAGCAGCGACTACGAACGATACAAATAGTAAAATAATTTATTAGATTTTATTTTTTGTATCGTTATAGCAGAATAGAAGGTCTGTCAACAATGGTCAATACTCTCAGAATTAAGATCAGTCGAGCACGGACTAAATTCGTCGGTTTAGATAGGGTCCATACTAGACTATTGTCTAGTATGTTAGGGGGGACATACAATAAATATCAAGAATCATTTATTTATATATAGGTACGTATGCCAGTAAATAACACTACTTTATACATGTGGCCAAATAAAACAAGTGATTAGAGGACTTCCGCGCGCACTTTTGAACCAACGACATAATATAATTCATTTTTTCAACACATTTGCTAGTAACGTGCCTCTTATTGTACCGCTTTTGGGCTCATAATCCTGGGTATTAAACACGCGTGTTTAATAACATTACGACACTCGTGTAGTTACGTTTACATCCCGATTAAGACACGTTGGCATCTCGCAGCAAGGTGTATGTATGGACTCGGCTCATTCTTAAATTGACCGGGTTATACAGGTTTGTTTTTAATTCTCGGCAAATGGATTCTTACTCGACTAAACAAATTAAATTAAATCCTTCTTGTGAATTAATTGATTATTTCTTCTTGGATATGATATAAGAAACGTTTCATTTAGTAAAACTATTTACTTTTGATAACATTTTATATGAATTTATATTGAATACGAAAATATTTATTTTATTTTGTATTGGCTGTTTAGATAATTCATCTAAGCCTCGCTGCGGGCGCACTGCACGAACTTCACGAAAAAAAAATAGTTGCGCGCCATTATAAGTAATTTCACAAATATTTGTAAACATTGATGATGCGTGTTTGGTTATTATTAAACTCGTGGTGAATAGAAAAGTGATAAATAGAATTGACGCCACTGTACATTCTTGGAGATGTGCAAATGTATGTGAGTAAAAACCTGTTGTCATCAATAACTAAAGGAAACAACTTAGGAGCCTGTAACATTTTCATTTTATGAAAAGGATTTTTTCCTCGCAAATGTGTTGAAAAACGTCGTATGACACGCGTGAGCTTTGATAATTACATCCTCGGCTCTATTATCACACAATTCTGCCTCTGATGTAATGATCAACATAGCTCACTTGTATCACAATGTACTATTAACACACACACATAATATAAGTATAAAACTAGGGTCTAGTCACTTATTCCACTGGTCCCTAGTTATATTTAGTAATCTTTAAGCCTAAACCGTTTTAACATACCCACTTTTAGACTGTTTTGGTTGAAAACATTGAAAAAGAACATCACAAACGAAGGCCATTATCTATTTGCTCCTGCTATTATTTTCAGGCAGGATTTTACCAAACAGGAATAATGATAAAACCTGAGGTTAAACGTCAATTTTGTTTTGACTAACGATGGAATAAACTCTATCATAGTTTGGTCCAATTGAAGTTAATCAAACACAAATTATAATATGCGTATGCGTACGCGTAGGTATAAAGTTGCATTTACTGTTAATCTTAGAACCATAATAAATAATTATTTTAAAAACTATAAAAACACAAGCCAATAAACGCCATGAAGAGTGCGCAATGTACCTATACCTAATACTTAATTAAACACTGTACTCAGAGATATATGAATCATTAGTACAAAACAGCATAATAAAATAAAGCAAAGCTATTTACGGTCCTACGATGGCTACAATGTAATGTTACACAACTTCACTACCGCCGTAGACAGGCTCGCCCTAAGGGACGCTTAAACTATCTATTACAAAAGCATCATAATTATGAATATAAATTTATTCCAAATGCACTTTCGTTCGGTAGCATAAATCGAATACAACAATTAAAGTACGCAATAAAATAAAGCTATAAAGCATTTGGTTACACAATAAGAGGGCCCTTATTGGGCCGAGCAGTACTATAATCAGAATAGGTAAAATATATAAGTAAAGAAATACAAAATCCCGCTGGTGATTCACACGGCGTACAATGCACACCGATGCATGAAATTCTGCCATCAGATAAGAAGAATCTTGTATTAGGGTCGCATACACCTGTGCGGGCGGTTGTAGTAATTACTGGGAAGCCAGCAGCAATTACGACAAAGGAAATTACATCGCACAATACTCGGGTACAATAAATCATCAAAGAAAGTGAAGTGAACCTGTAGTTTAGGTTGACCTGTGTCATTAGAATAATGCCTTTATAAATAAAACATGATGATTGCAAGCACCAGTCAAGTTTCAGACTAGAACATGCCCTATGCGATATGAGCAACACAGACTCACAAGACTCTGCCGAACATGCAATATTTAAAAAAAACTGTAGAAAGAGATGAATACGGAAATGTTCATGTTTTCAAGGCCTCTTTATGTGACGGAACAAAGTAAAAGAGTTGAGGAAGAAGCGCAGACTTTCACAAACAGGGGTGCTTCAAACCACCACCCACCATTTGCCAACCGAGGCAGGAATGGAACCTGATTCGTCTTTTCGTCAATCCACGATTGTAGGTAACAAGAATATAATTACTTTCAAAACAAAGTTTTAACCGACTTCAATTCAGTACTCCGCCAAGCCACATGAACATTTCCACATTTTTTTTTCCAATTTACCACGTGAACTGATTTCCAAGAGCAGATGCGTTGATTTTTAGACCAATAAACCAAATCGCTGTATGTGGGCCGATAATATTTGAGGACTTCCGTCGATTCCTCAAGGATCTCAGAATTACCTTTGGCACTTCATTGTTTGCTATTTCAACGGAATCATATCAGAATCTGTGACGTACTTATATAGTTTGAAGTACATTATTGAGAAGTTCCACAAGCCATCTGTGGTCTTCATCATCACTTCCACCATCACCAAATTTATGATTTCCGGGTGTAAATACACGAGATATAATAGAAAATACCGAAATTACTACACGCGTGCCTAATATATTTGAGGAGTTCCCTCAATTCCTCATGGTTCCATCATCCAACTGGGGTTTTGAAAACAATGGGACCAATCTGGAAGCATATACTTTCAATTAAAAAAATAATTGTATGAATCGGTTCATAAATGACGGAGTTCTGAGGTAACAAACATTAAAAAAAAAAAAAAATAAGTAAAAAAAAAAAAAATACATCCGAACTGAGAACCTCCTCCTTTTTTTTTAAGTCGGTTAAAAAAATGAGTATTTACTGTTCACAGTTTATGCGGATTAAATTGCTGACTTTAATTGAAATGCAAACTAAAACACAATAAGGCAAATTAGAAGTGCAATCACAATTCAATTTAATTAACGCTAAAGTGGGCGTCTCCGTCTCACTAAAACTGGTTTATGATTTAATGAGATACATTCTGTTGCAGCCGATAAACTGTTGTCAGAGTTAATTCCAGTAATTATAAGATTGTAAGTAATTCCAGATAGTGAAAATTCAATTACTGGATTTACTACGCAATATAATCTAATAGTAAACACTGGAAAAGCTCAAGTGGCTGAAATCACGAGCACTACCCCTCAGAAATCATTGATGTGCAAATTTTTGTTCGATGTGTATGAAGTTTTTTGGTTTTTAGGGTTCCGGACCAAAAAGGTAAAAACGAAACCGTTATGGTGGTGCGATTTCGTCCGTCTGTCTGTCACAAAGTTAAATATCTCAGGAACTACTAATGCTATCAATTTGAAATTTGGAATAGTTGTAAACAAAGCTAATCCACGTGTGTGGAAACTTAAAATTTAAAGGAGATATTTTGAATTTCTATAAAATGGTGTGTTCTATAGTGGTAAAATATTGATTTACAAAGGAAAATGTTGAAAAAAATACCATTCCCTCCCCCCCTTATCTCCGAAGTTTACCGAGGGAAAAAAATTAAAAATAATATATTTAAAAATAATATATTTAATTAATATTAACGTAAAATTTATTTTTTATTCTTCAAAAATCATTTAATATTTAAGTTTGTAATTTAATACTTTTGTGTTGATTTTTTTTCAAAAGATCTAAAAGAATAATTATCGAAATTGGTTAACTTGATAAAGAATTAGGTATCTCTGAAAAACCAACATAACAGATTGCAAATTATTAGTAATGTAGCAGTTTACCAGTCCAGTCTATACACACACGTCACGAGTTTACGCAGTTTCACGCTAGATGTCGCTGACTGTAAGATAGATCACGCTAACGCTTGTTCGACGTAGAAACAGAAACTGTAAAAGAAGGAAAGTGTGCATCCTTCAACGCTTTAATTTGTGGGAGTGTGGGACTCTTGGAGACTAACCAGCAACTATCGACCTGAGGCTCTAGTATACGTTTTATCGATACAATACGTTTTCGAACGCGTTTGCGTGTAGTTTCAATTTGTATTCCTAATAGTTACCACCAGAGGCGCTGTTCGCGTTGTCATACTAATTGAAACTAAACGCAAACGCGTTCGAAAACGTATTGTAACGATAAAACCTATACTAGAGCCTCTGTGGTTGTTCGTAATTCGGATGATTACTCCTGCGTCGTGTGTGAGTCGGCATACTGGTAACTGGACTCGGACAGTATTGCTATGGTATCGCTAAGATTTTTTCTTAATAAAGCGTGGTGAAATTTTGTACGGAACCCTCGGTGCACGAGACAGACTCGCACTTGACCGGCTTTGTTGTTTATTCACATCCACACGCATATTATATTACTAGCTGTTGCCCGCGACTTCGTCCGCGTAGAACTTTTTATCGTCTTAGAAAATGATTTCTCTCAATACAAAATTTGAACCCTCTTTTAGGGGATAATTAAAAAAAAAGTTGATGTTCATTTTCTAGTTTGTGAACAAACAGTCTAAAACCAAAGTAAAAAATCTCATACTTTAAAAATGCCTTGAAATACTCAAACTTTGAACCAATTTTAACACTCTTAGGGGATGAATTTGGAAAAACTCTGAAATCAGTTTTGTAGTCTTTTAACGTACAGAATAAGACCGAAGTTAAAAATCTCTTACTCACACTTTAAAATTTTATTGCTCGCCATTTAAAAGTTGAACCCCCTTTTAAACCCCCTTAGAGGTTGAATTTTTCTAATCGCTGAAAGAACTTTTTTCGTAAACTTTTAAGTCTCTAGCTCAAAAAAAGTGATGCCCATACAAAGCTTTCTTAACCCCCTTAGGGGTGGAATTTTCTAAAACTCTGAAAGTACTTTATTATTAATTTTAATAAGTAACATTTTGAATAGTTTTGAGTCTAGTAAAAAAAAAAGTTTTTCCCACACAACACTGGCTACCCTTCTTAAGGATCTTAAGGATCCCCTTAGGGATGGAGTTTTCTAAAACGCTGAAAGTTCTTTTTTAGTATTCTAATAAGTAATCTTTTTGCAAAGTTTTAAGTCTAACTCAAAAAAAAGTGTTGCCCATGCAAAGCTTGCTCTCCTTTTTAACCCTATTAGGGGTGGAATTTTCTAAAACGATTTGTGTTCTTTTTTTGTATTTTAATAAGTAATCTTTCTACAAAGTTTCAAGTCTCTAACTCAAAAACATAAACTTTCCCTGATAAAAACTTTGCACCCCTTTTTATCCCCCTTAGGGATAGATTTTTTCAAAACGCTGAAAGTCTTTTTTTTTGTATTTTTATAAGTAATCTTTCTACAAAGTTTTAAGTGTCTAGCTCAGAAAAAGTGTTCCCCATACAAACCTTGCACCCTTTTTTAACCCCCTTAGGGAATGATTTTTGTAAAACGCCGAATGTAGTATTTTTCATGTTCTAATAAGTAATTTTTCGTCAAAATTTTAAGTCTCTATTAAAAAAATATATGTTTTTCCCATACAAACTTTGCACCCTATTTTACCCCCTTAGGGGTGAAATTTTCCAAAACGCTGAAAGTACTTTCTTTGTATTTAAATAATCTTTCTACAAAGTTTTAGGACTCTAGCTAAAAAAAATAGTTTCCCACATACAAACTTTGCACCCCTATTTTAGCCCCCTATTTTTAGGGGTAGAATTTTCTAAAACGCTGAAAGTACTTAATTTGTATTCTGATGACTAATCTTTCTACAAAGTTTTAAGTCTCTATTTAAAAAAAAAATTGTTTCCCCCATACAAAATTTGCACAACTATTTTACCCCCTTAGGGGTAGATTTTTTTAAAACACTGAATCTAGGTACTTTATTTGTATTCTAATGAATAATTTCTCTACAAAGTTTTAAGTCTCTATTTAAAAAAAAGTAGTTTTTCCCATACAAACTTTGCACTCTATTTTACCCCTTTAGGGGTAGAATTTTCTAAAACCCTGAAAGTTCTTTATTTGTATTCTAATGACTGATCTTTCTACAAAGTTTTAAGTCTCTATTTAAAAAAAAAAATGTTTCCCCCATACAAACCTTGCACCCCTATTTTACCCCCGTAGGGGTGGAATTTTCCAAAACGCTGAAAGTGTTTCATTTGTATTCTAATAACTAATTTTTCTACAAAGTTTAAGTCTATAGCTCAAAAAAAAAAGGTTCTCCCATACAAACTTTGCACCCCCATTTTACCCCCTTAGGGGTAGAATTTTCAAAAATCCCTTTTTATCCCTAGCCCACGTTATAAAAGCAACATACTGTGCAAAAATCAACTCTCTAAGATTAGTAGTTTCGGCTGTGCGTTGATGAGTGAGTGAGTGAGTGATTGAGTGAATAAGTCAGTCAGGACATATGCATTTATTATGTATTATTATGTATAAATATATAGAAGATAATGAAACTCCCATTCAAATTTCTCAAAAAATTATGAAGCTACATCCGTTTTAATGTCGCTTGTTAGAGTGAGAAAACGATGAGGGACTGACGTCAATATACTCGAGCGTCATAGTAAAAAACAATCGTTTCATATGAAGGTGCGTTTTGCGGAAAAGGGACAGAGCAAACCCCCTCTTAAAACTTTGGACTCTTATAACTTAATCATTACCTATATAACCTCTTGCTTTGTTTTTTTCTCAATTTGACTATATTTATTTTTAATTCTTTTTCGAGAAAATACATTATGATTATTTACCATATTTTCGATTCCTGAGCTATAACCACGAACTTCGGAATTCGAAAATATTCGGGTATCTCTATCTCTATCGCACTAACCATACTCGAGTGACAGGGATGCAAATATATGAACATTGAGTATCGGTTTTCGTGGTAGCGCCGCAGGTACTTTGGCTGAATGCGCCGAGCGCGTGCCATTGTCATTCAAAAAAAACAAATTCGTGTCAATTATATTGTTCAAATTTGTTGATTTCATTTATTGAAATTACGACATAAAACGACAGATTTAGATTTAGATTTAGATTTATTTATTTCGAGATAAAAATTACAATATAGGTTTGCATACAATGTCAAAATTATAAGAATCCTTATCACGATCGTCAATAATAAGAAATAAAATTTAAAAATATTCAAAATGTAAACACAAAGTGGAAATCGTAGCTCCAATTACGGATTGTCATTTAAAAACTAATAGACACATACTATTAAACAAATAAACAATGTCAATTTATGCATTAGGTACGATTTAAAAGTTGAATATAGAATATAAATGTTACACAAGAAATCATATCAAATAATAGCTGTCAATAAATCAAATAAACTCTTAAAAAACCATGTTCATGAACTCATGAACAGAGTACAGAGGGTTATCCAACAAAAGATTTCTCAGTCTACGCCTAAATGTTTCGTCACAAGGTTCGTTTCTTATATCGGCGGGTAGGTGCTCGAAATAAGTAGGCCCTATAACCCGGGGATTTTTCTCTGAAAGCGCCATGCGACGAGGAACTGTCCTTAGGCGCCCAGTTGAACGAAGCTGTTTGCCTGGTACATTCACACGTTCAAACTGGGAGATGTTTTTTCTTACAAATAAGAGAAGCTCAAACAGATGTTGTGAGTAGTGTGTCATTATGCGTTGCGTTGAGAATAACTTCCGACAGGGGTGCCGATGCTTGACTCCTACAAGTACCCGAACTGCACGTTTTTGCATGACAAGAACTCTTTGCGCATTGGTGGAGTTACCCCAAAGGAGGGTACCGTAGGACATCAGTGAATGAAAATATGCAAAATAAACTTGTTTCAGTGAATCACCTGAGATTAGCGGCTTTAATTTTCTCAACGCAAAGACAGCACTACTCAACCTGTCACACAGACTGTCAACATGGCGCTTCCAATTCAAATTTGAGTCGATTATAAATCCAAGGAACCTGCTTTCCTCACACAATGGCATTGAACAGCTTGCCATTGACAATGGCGTTGGTACTTTACGGCCAGAAAAAAGCATTATATTGGATTTGGCTACATTCAGTAACAGCCCGTTAGCCGCGAACCATGTTTGGAGTTGCGTGCAAGCCGCGTTTATTTTGACGCTTAGTTGTTCATAGCTGTTTGCACCGACCAACACGGTAGTATCATCCGCAAACAGTACTGATAACCCGGCTACGATATTCGACGGCAGGTCATTAACAAATAATAAAAATAGGGTATTTCCTAAAGCTGACCCTTGAGGAATACCTAAATTGATATAACCTGTATCTGATTGCACCAATTTGCCGTTTGCACGTAGTTTTACGACTTGTTTACGCTTTGACAAAAACGAGGTAAACAATTGGTGAGCTTTGTTTCGAATGCCATACGATTTAAGTTTGTTCAGCAGCAGTTCGTGGCTGATAACGTCAAATGCCTTTGACAAATCGCAAAGCACTCCAGCCATCTTATTCTTGTCATCTAACCCAGTCATTATGCAATCGAATATCCTGTACGCTGCGCACAGGTACAATGTATTAACATGTAACGAGAAACCGGATGTATTAGGTTTAAGCGAAACTTGGAGCCGAAAAAATGAAATAGTACGAGTGAGGTTAAGTGGGTATGCTGCGGTACAGACATTTGCGCATATAAGTTCTCATATCAGAATCGAATATTTTTTTATGGTTTATATTTTAGCATTTGTCTCGTAAAGGTCTATCGTAGACGGGATTTAAATTATTAATAAGTGAAAGGCAAAGCAATTCCGCCATTTTGACGAAAATTTGACGGTTCTTATAGCTGACAGTTGGAGCAGCGTTTGATTTCAATAAAAATAAATGAAAAATTAAATGAAGTCGTATATTTCGGAAAATTAATTAACTGTCGCAGTCGGATAAAAACTATCCTAAGTTGCAGCTAGAATAATAATGTACCTATATAAAATGTTTCATATTTTTCCGTTCATGGGATGCTGAGAACATTCGAACCGCGCAAAGCTTAGTTTCAAACTGGCTGATTCTTTTTTTAATTTAGAGATTTATTATAAGTGGAGATATTAGACCCCGAATATACATACTTACCTATTCACTGGATGTTGATTAGTAGGTATGCAGTAATTCTGAAGGATTTCAAAAATAATAATAATAAGTACTCGCTTTATTTTCGCTATATAAGAAAAGAGATACAAATACACGCTAGATTGGGAAACATTAGTGAACCTAATGTCGCACATAAGGACTAGGTAAAAAGACTCGTCTTTTTCGTCGTTTCTATATACACAACAACCGGAAACTCAAAGGACCCCGCAGCAAACATGGGCAAAAAGGGGTTTCAGTCAAATCTCACGAAATTTTAGTATAACCTCCTGCTTTTTTTTTAGTAAAAAATTTCCACTTCTTCCGCATACTTGCTGCGGTCCTTTAGCTACTTTGGGTGCTACTCTATTTACAGTAGACGGCAAACTTCGTGCGCAAATGACCTTGCCTGCGCAAAGGCGAATTGTACGTGCAAGCTGCCCCCCCACTTCCCCTCATTTGCGCACGAAGTTTGCCGTCTACTGTATTTGATGATGACTGTAAGCCAGTCATGTCTCAGAGATCATAAGTAATAGTAGGCTTGTGTATAAGTAGGTAATACACAAAAAAAATATAACGACTCATTTAAAGGAGAGTTTCTTTTTTAGGGTTCCGTAGGCAAAATGGCAAAAACGGAATTATATAGTTTCGTCATATCCGTTATGGGCTGTTTACACTTTGATTAATGATTAGTGCGAATTCATACATTTGCTGCAAGTGCGAGTAGCATTTGTATGGACTCGCACTAATCACTAATCAATGTGTAAACAGACCCTGACGGACAGTCCGTCTGTCCGTATATCACAGGCTTATTAAATTCTTTCACCGAAAATTATTTTGAACAAGATCGGTTCAAAGGTTTTCGAGATATTGCTGAAAATCTGCCATCCAAAAAAAAGCCGAAAAAAAAAATACAAAAAAAAAGAGGAGAAAAGGACCGACGTTGCCGTAAGATTTCTGTGACGATACGACCTTTTTAACTAACTTGAAAAAAGCGGCCAAGTGCGAGTCAGACTCGCACATGAAGGGTTCCGTAAAACAAATTGCGGTTTACGATTTATGACGTATTAAAAAAAAACTACTTACTAGATCTCGTTCAAACCAATTTTTGGTGGAAGTTTGCATGGTAATGTACATCATATATTTTTTGTAGTTTTATCATTCTCTTATTTTAGAAGTTACAGGGGGGGGGGGGGGGGGGGGGGCACACATTTTACCACTTTGGAAGTGTCTCTCGCGCAAACTATTCAGTTTAGAAAAAAATTATATTAGAAACCTCAATATCATTTTTAAAGACCTATCCATAGATACCCCACACGTATGCGTTTGATGAAAAAAAAATTTTTGAATTTCAGTTCTGAGTATGGAGAACCCCCAAAACTTAATGTTTTTTTTTTTCGATTTTTGTGTCAAAATCTTAATGCCGTTCACAGAATACATCCACTTGCCAAGTTTCAGCAGTATAGCTCTTATAGTTTCGGAAAAAAGTGGCTGTGACATACGGACGGACAGACAGACAGACAGACAGACATGACGAATCTGGCTATATATGACTTACTAGAAACTGTTCTAAAGAATGTAGATAAAAGGATCCCAGTTTCTGCGTTGTATTTGGACATGTCAAAGGCGTTTGACTATGTTGACCATAGAATACTTTTAGATAAGCTGTATCGCTACGGAATACGTGGTAATATCTATGATCTGATTAAATCTTATTTAAGCGACAGACGGCAAACAACTCAAATAAGTAAAATATGTTTCAAGACAAAAACGGAACAGATCTACTCATCGGATGTACGAGAAATCCGTTATGGCGTGCCACAGGGGAGTGTTCTAGGGCCTCTGTTATTTCTCATTTATATAAATGACATGCCTAACACAATTGGCCACCCCATGGTTCTCTTTGCCGACGACAGTACTGTAATCTTCTCTAGGAAAAATTTGAAATCTTATGAAGCTGACATTAACAAGACATTAAATACAATTATAGAATGGTTGACAAAAAATAATTTAAACATTAATTTAAATAAAACAAAACTCATGACATTTCAGCAAAGAACGAATTACGTGCCTAATCTCACAATAGCTTATAAAGGACAAAAAATTGAAGACTCTGCCATAACAAAGTTTTTAGGATTAAATATAGATAATAAGTTGACATGGAAATATCAAATTGACTCTATATGTAAGAAACTTAATCAATTCTCCTATGCATTATATAATCTAAGAAAAAAAGTATTTCTACCTGCAGTGCTTACCTCATACCACGCATTTGTTACCTCAACGTTAAGATACGGCATAATATTCTGGGGGAACTCGACCGATCGAGAAATTGCGTTTCGAGCGCAGAAAAGGTGTCTAAGATCTCTATGTGGTATTAGTTCTTTGGAATCTTGTAAGCCCTATTTTCAAAAATTTAAGATACTAACTCTTCCTAGTTTGTATATCTATGAAATGTGTGTTTTCGTGAAATGTAACTCCCATTTGTTCCTAAACTTTAATAGCACCCGTTTACGTCATAAAATAACAAACCCAATGATACCCAAAACAACCTTATTCCAAAAAAATGTAGTCGGAATGGCTCCAAAAATATTTAATAAATTACCAAAATGTTTACATTCAATAGATAAACTACATAAATTTAAGATAGCCCTAAAAAATGTTCTAGCTCATACAAGTTATTATACCATAAATGAATTTATAAATGATAGTGACTTTGACATGCATGCTCAACAATTTGTAAGCCGCAAGGCGCCACATAGTGAAACTGACCATAACATTGTAACATCCTGTAACCTATGTTGGACAAATAAATGATTTATCTTTATCTTTAGAATCTATAAGGGTTCCGTTCTTTGCCATTTGGCTTCGGAACCCTAAAAAGGAGGAGGTTATATGTTTTTTTTTTATGTAGGTATGTTCACCGATTACTCCGTCAATTTCCAAAATTCTTTTTTTATTCGAAAGAGTATACTCCCGAGGTGGTCCCATTGTCACCAAGTCAGAATTTGATAATGGGATCCCAGGGAAATTGAGGGCAACCCTCAAATTTTATAGGAATGCGTGTAGTGATTTCGGTATTTTCTATTATAACTCGTGTATTTACCCTCGGAAATCGTAATTTTGGTGAAGTGGAACTGATTATGAAGACCACAGATGATTTATGGAACTCCTCAAAGATGTAAAGTACGACAAAGATTCTGACATGATTCCGTTGAAGGAGCAACTAATGAAGTGTTAATTCTGAGATCATTGAGGAACCGACGGAACTCCTTAAATATTATCAGCCCACATATAGCGACTTGGGTTTTTTCTGTAATAATTAACGCATTTGCTCTCGGAAAGCAGTTCATGTGGTAAATTGGAAAGGAAATGTGGAAATTTTCATCGAAATGTATGTGTTTGACATTGACGTTTCGTTTTGTGACGGCCCGTAACTATCTGTTAAAGGGAGATAAATAAATGAAAATGCCCTAACTTAAACGGAACATTAAGCTCTACTGCGGACAGCTTATGCTGAGATGGAACCGTTTCGTGAGAAAACTATATGTCTGACACTATTATGCGTTGGTTTATTTTTCGTCTCGAATACATTTATTTCTTTCTTTACGTGTCAAGTTCTGGTTTTATACTCTTATTCATATACTAGATAAAGAATTCTAGGAATTACATGATGTGGCTCTGGCCAGCAAATTGGAGAGCGCTCGCGTTTTTACATTTACAAATGCGCTAAGCCGCTAACGCACCGGAAAAAGGGCGCGGCGCTTGAACTCGGACAGGGTCCCCACCAACCGCTTCGCATCGGGCTACAGTACAGGCCATAAGGAACATATAATACACAAATAGCTCAGGACCCAATGACTCGTATCCTGTGTATCATATTTTTGCCAAATAAATATTTCTATGTCTAAATTCAAGAAACATTCGTGCTACATGCCCAGTAAATTGTCTAATTGCTAAAGAGCAACGTGCCTAGACAATTTTTGAATAGCAGAACATAAAAACTTATTTATATCGTTTTTCCTGAATGTCTGATGAATACAATACAACCAAAGCCCGTTATTCAATCAACCTCAAGACCGTTCAGCTAAAGTGGATAAAGCGCACCGTGTACATTTGTAAAAATATTAATTGATATACGTACCGACTGATAGACACTATTACGGTTAGGTATGTCATATCATAAGCTGTTAGTGTTACTTTAGTTTAGTGTTACCCATGTGCAGAGCGTGCATGGAGGCAGAAGAAACGACTAAACATATTCTACTGGACTGCAATGGATGTCGACTTGCGGAAAAACGCCCAGTATAACTAACTAGTGTTACTTTGTCACCATCTATTGTATTCATATGTATGTCCGTGGTGGACCTCTGTCCCATTAGTTAAATGTCAGAAGTCAGCAAGTGTGGTCGGCGTAGACCCTAGTAATGGCGACAGTACGCGTGTCGCGCGATGCACTCGCATCGCTGATTCCAGCCGGGGCGGACGCGTGACTCACAGGATGTCCACTCCGGGTGTACCAATCACGTATAGAGTGTACAGTAATGGTATACCATTCACAACCTCACCACTAGGCCCCAGCATAATACGGCTTATGTTACGAGACTCGTTACTTCGCGTATTCGGAGGTCAGACCTATACTGGGTAGCCTGAGGCGTGTTATAGGAGAGCATTGTGAATACCAGTTATGGTCTGGCACGATCCAAACGGCAGAAGACTTTCAGCCTTTGTTTAAAAGCTTGCCTCGTCACATACAAAGTGACAGTTTCTTATATTCAATTGGACGAATATGCATGCACGTGCATGTGATTGAAACGTTATTATATGTATAAGTAGAATGATGGACACAACGTCCACGTGGAAGAAGAAAAGCATCGTTATAAATCAGCAAGATTGTATGTCATTCCAACAGTTTGTAAGCGATTGTAATCAATAATTATAGTTCAAGAAGCTACTGAATCCACAATCGAAGAAAGTACAGTATTTCAAACACTTTTAGAAAACCAGCTGAACATAAGATTTAAAAGTAAAAATGTATTTAAGCAATTTAGGGCACTAAATTAAATAAATTGCCATAACAATTAAACGCGCATCAAATCTGAGGGAAACGCCGTCGCGTCGCATCCTGCATTGCGCAAAGCCTTAATAAAGCAATTAGTATGGAGATCTTCCGTCTTGCTCGGCGAGGTACTTCCGTCTTGCTCGAGCTATTACGCCTCGGTTAAGTAATTTGAAACCGTTCTCAGATTTTTTTAAGTTCGACCGCAATCGGTCACTTTAATAAATGATTTTTAAAAAACTACGTTAAAGTAACTGTAGGGGCGCGTAGCTGCCGGAAACCCGCCAGGACTAAGATGACGTGAGGAAAACTAAGCAATACTCACGTTCAGTGAAATCTGAAAATGATGCATACGACTAGTTTGAGTTGGAAAGAGACAAACAGACAGGAGAGTCGTCAGAAGTTTGATACATTTCATAATCTTAAATTTAAAACGGTCCTATTATAATTATATATAGATACCAACGGTGAATCAATGAAAAAAAAAAGTTCGGTTCCCATCCCATATCCGTTCGGTTCCTATCATAGTACTAAGGTCGGTAACCACTCAAGATCCGAGCACGAAAGCATCGAATAATCGACAAGTCATCGACGAGTCCTATAATTACGCTCGACGCACGCGGGAGGGCGTACCAGGATACAAGGCGCTCCCAGGGAATAAAACCATAAAGGGATATTACCCGTACCATTATGTGGACAAACGTTCTGCCACGTATACATTTAATAGCGAGGGAATGCGATGGCGAGAATGATGGATGGTGGGGTGCTGTTGTCAAATTGATGATCAACCATTATTAAATAACTGAAATTAATTTGACACTTGAGTTCAATATAAAAGGTGAAATATATCACAAGGAGAATATATTTACAAGAATGAGGTCATTAGGTCAAAACAGCGGGTAAAAAACTACTATTCTGTTCACCCTTCATTGGTAGTTAGCCTTTCCTGCGTTGGTAGACTTTTATCTATGTATGTTAATAATGCTCAGCAAAGATATTGTTTGATTATTGCGACTAACTCAACCTAGAAAAAAGCCTGAATCTCTATATAGTATTGTCGGATCTGCGCTTCGGCATTGACTGCGATTTTAACAAGGCCTTGAACGGACCGGTTGACATTAGCTGTCATATAAGGCGGGAATCACTGGAATGTCACTTCTTGTCATTCAGTCTTGATTGCTTGCATTGTTTTAGCGTTGCTCTTATTGAAATATTGTTATTTTGTTGTAAATTTGTAGAAAAAGCGATTATAATTGTTACTTGTGATTTTTGTGACTTTTATTCCTAAAATCAGAAGTGAGAAACGTAATTAATGTGCCCACGACGCATTAATACCTACGGCGTGCTTAGCTAACTTGTTGTGTTTTAAGATGAAGTATTCGCTTAAAATATGTAACTCTCGGTTACAATGTGTCTAAGAGCAACGTTCAGACAATCTGATTAGATCCCATTGTCTAGCAAAGCAAGGGATCGGAATTGTTGTAATTGATCGCCGCGCACACGCCGGTGTCGTGAAAATGGCCGCCTGCTGGCTCAAATTCTGTTTGAAAGGCAAAAACAATACGACTAGCCTATTCAAACATCTACGTAACGTTAAAAAAAAAAAGATGACAAATACTCTACAATCGGTGTGGTTACGTATCGGGAGTGTTATAAATAATTGGTCCCGAGGCGATCTCTAAGTGTCCACAGGTCAGCCGTCAGATGTCAAGGAAGTCATGTCACAAAGTGCAACAGGAGCTGCCTAGCAACTATACACCCAAAGCAGTCAGTGCCAGACTGTCTTCGAGTCGTCATACTCGTGTGTAGCAGTTGAGTCAACAGTTCCAGCAAGTGAATCAATCAACCTCATTTCCTGGGCTGCGGATGCTCCTGACTTGGCACAGTGACAAAGCAAGTGGTGATACCTGGCAAGTAGTCACACAGGTCAGACTCATGTTGAAAGATGAGTGCTGCCTACGGATCTATGAGGTACTGTACTAAACAAACTTTTAAATCAATACAAGTATCATGCATTGATTTGTGTTTTGAGAGGCAATGTCCTGCTGTCTTATAGGATTTAGTAAAGTCCTAGTGTGGAATAGTGATCTTAGTGAGATAGCATTGCAATTTAGATGAGAACTGCAACAGTGCCTACAAAATCATATAAATGCCTAGAGTAGCCCTAGTATTTACATGCTCGTTCAGGCATCATCATGTGAGTCATTGATTTCAGTTTCAAAGCATTAAGTTTTTAAAGTGCAGTGGAAGTATTAAAATAAAATGAGCGGTTAAGTTAACAGTTAGTGACTGTCTTTTTGCCACTTTCAATTTACATGAGCTTTGAGTTGTGTGAGTGACTTCAGTGGTTATTATTTTTAACATGTTTTGAGGATGATTCTTTCAATCAAATTTGTAAGTTGAATATCACTCCGATGACACAACAGCAGGAAGCTTCAGGGATGTTAGCATACAACTTCAAATGTTTCCTAACTAAATACTATGTGTTGAAAGTTTGGCATGCAATTGAGGAAAATATGAAAAGAGTAGGTAAATGAAATGACAGTTATCTACTTGTGGTATGAGTAACACAAAAGTTGTGGTATGAATGAAGTCTGTGAAGCTCATTCTACTTAGATGGTAAACTTTCTGCACTGTATTCAGTTTTAAATTACAGCGAGAGACAACGGTGCATGGTTGGGTGTCAGGCTTTACTCTAGTTGTAGTAGCCTATGGACATATGTTGTAACATTATTTCTTTAGTAGGTACCTGCAAAAGTTGTCAGTAGTTCAGTGGCACATATTAAGTTGTGATTAGTACATGGAATGTTTTGATGACATATTAGTGCAACTCCATTCTAAAGTTAGGTGGCGTCATGAGTGTTGTGATGTGTTTGATGAGAAACTGACAACAACCCTAGGTATCAAGTTTGAATTTCATGGGACAAATGAGAAGTCAGTCATGTCACGTATGACCACTAGATTTTCAGGTCATGTATTGCACCGGGTTTGACACATGGATGAAAGACTTCTGTCGTATACTTTTATCTAGGAGTGTTATGTGTGTACAAGCTTTCATCTAATCAATTTGCAATGTTTGTTAGCTTGTATGCATGTAGGTATGTATGTAGTTATGTATGTTGACTTGTTTGGGTCAAGTCTTGCAGGTCAAGTTTAGCCAACTTTTTGAAGTCATATTGGTTTGAAGTTGAAATTATGAAATGGTCAAACATTTGAGCTTTTCAGCTGACAATGCAATGTTATGATGCCGTCGGGCTGGTCTGATGAGGGAGACAGAGGCTACTCATAACAGCTCTTTGATTACACATAGGTAGTCACACATAGTAGACCCATCATCATGTTAGGGCTCACAGGAATGGGCTCAGTGATTAGATGATGGATGTGCAAGGAAAGGTACAGTCGGCAAAAATAAGTTAAGGTTTTGATAAATTGATTTCACATTTGTGATGTTCATATGAAGGTGGAGTGATGGCCTGGTAAGGGTCGCGGGCACTCTGGGGGAGGCCTATGTCCAGCAGTGGACGTCTTTTGGCTAGTATGATGATGATGATTGTAGAAGTTGCAGATTTAACTTGTTCCAAGTTTACAGAAAGTTTAGTCCGTCGGACCTATGTTTCACAAATCAATTTAAAAGGTGGTGTCAGTAATTTTTACTATTGTGCAAATGCAGTGCATAGGGTTTTATTTCAAGAGGTCTTGGTGTTTAAGGACAATGAGTTTTTAAAGTATTGGGAAAAGGGTTAAATGCCTACCACATACATTTATTTAACCTGGCGTTTGCTCATTGGTATATTTTTGTGTCACTCATGCATGAATGTTACTTGCATAGGCACAGTTGATTTAGAGATAACCTATGTTGTGTTATTTAATGATTGAACCATAGATAGGAGACAAGAAAGCCCTGTTGATTTTTATTATTGGTCATGAAATGTAACATGGAGAATTATCTAGTGAATTGTAAATCCTAGTCAGCCTTGAATGACGGGCTGGTTAAATAGTTCTTCTTCTTGGTCATATCCTTATGTCAGATGGACGTGACATCTATGGGCGCCTCTTTCGGCGGTTGAATAGTTACCTGTAATGTTTAGGTACAAGAGCTACTTATATATGAAGGAGTATGAAGGGGGTGTACTACTTTAACTCTTTGAATGCGATGACGTTGTAAGTCGGTCGTACCATCAATGCTGTTGGCTAGGTAGTGCCTGAGTAGGTACTACTAGTACTGGTAAGCAAGTGAGCTACCCCATATCCAAGCAAGGTTTTGCTTTGCTCAATTGAAGCAAGGAGTGAATGTGGTTTTATTTGTAGCAAGGCTGTCAAAGGTTACTTGATCTATTTGATGGATTTTAGACGACTCTGCTAGATGTAGATCATGCCAGATTTTATTTTGACTTGATAATTTAGGTACTTGGATTTATTTGTATGCATGACAGTGGAGGAAGCGTTTGCTCAGCAGTATGGGCTAAAATGACATAAGTAATGAGTCAGTGAGGGCCGATCGGGTTTAAACATAAGATGACAGATACAGAGTTTTTATGATGATTATGGTGGTACTCTTTGCTGTATGGGAAGTGTTTTCCAAGGAGTAGCGACGTTAGTCCAGTAGATAACGACACTTAGTAATGGTGGTGTTCGTAAGAGCAATTGTACTTGGTAATTAGATTTTATTGTGTTTGCAGTGGCTGTTTACTGTAAGAAGAGGACGCGATTAACTGCGGTTGATATGCGGTTCTTATCGAGTACTGCTGGTGCTGCTACTGCGGTACGGCGAAGAGGACAGTAGTGCCTGGACTCATGCGCTGCTTTCCTGGAGGCTATGAACTGTGGTTGATGAGCCGATCCTGCTGTCCGGTGCTGTTGATAGAATGGCGATGCCCGGAGGCATGCACAACTTTCCTGGACGCTCTAGACTGCGGTTGATGAGCGAGTTCTTATATCTGAGGATGTGCAGAGGAGAGTTGTTGGAGTCATGCGCTACTTTCATTGTTGTTCATGAGAGTTGTGATTCTGTTTATCATAATCCCACTCCGTACCCTCTAGTCAGAACGAATGTTCATTTGCAGACCCTCCTAGTCTTTATTTGGCCAATTAATTTACCTCCCGTACCCTAACCTACTGCTACTTACTGACTGACCTACTCGTAGGTATATGATAAAACGAATTACAATAAGGCATTAATGATAGTAGACGTGTGTGCAGGTTGACAAGCAACCCCGCACTGCTTTTGTTAACATTTTAGTTTGAGCAGGTTGACATGCTACTGTCGACGTTTTAAGTACTTTGCTGAAGCAGGTTGACATGCTAGTGGGACGCCTCTAGCCTCTGTTAACGTCATACATGGTGCGGGTTAACAAGCGCTTCGGATGCCTTGTTAAAGACATGTATGCAGAAGGGTAATTTCGTAACTTTTCGAGCGAGCGTTGGGACGGAGCGACTGTCATTTTCCTGTGTATGAGAATGACATTTGATCTAACTGTCGTGCGTGCAGGGTTACGTAGTTTACCAGCAGGTTAACAAGTGGGTGAGATCCTTGTTAACATCGGAGGAGGAGACTTTGTGTTCTCAGCTTCCTGGGTGATGAAGGGAAACGTTTCCAATCTCAATCAGTATACATGCATGTGCAGCCAAGTAGGCAATCCTACTCTGGCTGATGAAGCGATGTCTCAGTGAAGGTTTTTGAAAACATGATGAATGATTACTGGTTTCGAATGATGAATGATTTCTGGTTTCGAATGATGAATGATTTCTGGTTTCCAATGATGAATGATTTCTGGTTTAGAATGATGAATGAGATGATGGTTAAGTAATGTTGGATGAGAGACATATGCACGAATGAGTTGTGTCATTGCAATAGTGATGTTGAACATTACTTTCAAGGTATGAATTGCCTGTCTGTTGAATAATAAGAATGTCAGAATGAAGATTGAAAAGGAAGGAATGTCAAACAAAGTGTGAGTATGGACACTAAGGTCATTATGTTTCAGATGACGAGTCCTTGGTCCCTGATGCTGGTTCTCCAGAATCCAGCGAGCTAGAAACATCAGGAGCTGAGTCACGTGTTGCCGACTCCGTGCAGCGGCTGCTGCGGGTGTTGGTGATGAAGAGCGGAAGATGCAGTCGAGGACGATGCACTGTCAGGAGAGGCCGTGTCGGATCTGCGCTTCGGCATTGACTGCGATTTTAACAAGGCCTTGAACGGACCGGTTGACATTAGCTGTCATATAAGGCGGGAATCACTGGAATGTCACTTCTTGTCATTCAGTCTTGATTGCTTGCATTGTTTTAGCGTTGCTCTTATTGAAATATTGTTATTTTGTTGTAAATTTGTAGAAAAAGCGATTATAATTGTTACTTGTGATTTTTGTGACTTTTATTCCTAAAAGTATTATATATAATATGTTTAATATTTTCTCATGACAACAATCCTAGAGTGGCTTAAAAGCCATAAAAGGCGCAGTTTTTTCATCTGATGGCGTTATTGTTGTTGCTAAGTATCTAATTACCACAAAAGTCGACTTTAATGTGGTTTTTGTTTAGAGTTACGATTTCCGGACGCGACTCGTTCAGTAGTTTTATAAAACGTTTCACTAGGTTAGTTTATGCTATATTCACACACAAATATGGCAAGTTTATTCATAATGGCCGTGATATTATCAAATAAGCTGAATTTTAAATTGCTTATAGTGGCTATTACGGCACAAGCAAAATTAGGTAAGCAGTACAATGTTGCATGAGCGAGCATGGCCAAGGGTAGGACAATGAGGTGCTTACTGCTCATTAGGAAAATATATAGGTAATAAAAAAAAACATGAAACGCGATTATTATATATGTCGGCGGCCGATCGTAAAATTCGGCAGATCACGAAATTCCTAGGCATATCGTGAAACGCCGCCATTTCATGATTTTGCTAATAGTTGACCAGGCATATCATGATGTGCCTAATAAAAAATATGGCAGATCGATTAGAGCAACGCATTCGTCGATATTCCTAGCTCTATACCGGGCACATCGTGAAAATCCGGCAGAAATCTAATTTCGTGATCTGCCGCCGACATATACAATACTTATCATCAAACATGTGGTTAAAAGAAACAATCGAAATGAAACTAAAAGAAACCTCAAAACAGATGTCATCGAGCCCAAGGATCGACTCCATAACACTATCAAATCAGTTGGTATTGCTATATTAACAAAACTTTAAGTTTGGAATCACATCATACTCATATTATATAGATTAATAACGCAATAATCACAGACCATAAGGCACCCAGCCAAGTTAAAGATAACTTTGATGTACCTTATACGCAGTATTCCACGATATCGTTATATAGGAACAATGGGAAAATAAAGTACACCTAACACCTAGGAATAATAGACCCTTGCCAAAAATATTATGTCTGGCGTAGACCTTTTTTTAAATCTTCGATTTGGTAAAAATGCAAATGATCAATTTAAGTATATGGTTTTGTTGTTTAAAAATTACACCTAAGTGTAATTTACTCTTAAGTCAACAATAAGGATTAAATTCTCATTTACAATGTGTAAACGAGAATTTGTTTCGACGACGCGACTTGTCTAAAATACGATTCCATTATCAACTGCGCAAGAACCAGAACGGATTTAATTTTGAAATTCCAATTTAGGATGTTTCTAGCTTCCTTTTAATTACAACTCATTATCATGCGTCCATTAAATTAAATAAATAGCCTGAAATATTACAGTTTTATTCACAGCAACAGTTTTCGTGAATCCATAACATCTAATATATATTACTTACTGTGGATAGCTATCTATCTTCAATAATTTCCTTATACACTCCGTCATTTTCGTCAGATTCAAATTGAAACCGGTAAAGCAAATTTCCGATAGTGCGATGGCAATATCAAGGGCAGTCGATAATGCTTGATGAGTTGGAGCCGAATCAAAGTCGATCGTGACCAGTGCTCTAACCGAGGAAATAACGTAATAGACGCCGGCGCCGACACTGATCGCCGATCGAAGTTCTAGCATGCCAGCGTTTATCACGAGGATACCGGTACAATTTTCCGCCGAGCATTGGTTGGAAGGAGGCAGAACTTTTATACTCTACGAAAAACTCGGCATGCTAGCGGTCTCACTTGTGCAAAGGGCTAAGGCTAAGCGTAAAGATAAAATCGATGCAACGAAACCATAATGTAATGACGTTTCGGAGATGAGATCGGTTATTTAACTATGTTACGTGAACAATGCGCCTAATGATTACTAAGAACGTTGATGTACTGAACTTATACTGAAGAGAAATGCAGGGTCAGAAAATACGGACATGAATGAAAATATCAATAGAAAGTCCAAATATATCAATGGATCTACAAGCAAAGCGCACGACTCTCAATATTTCGCGGTGGTCGTGACGCGGGGGTCAAGGAGCGAGGCGGAATGGCTGCCGATGTGACTATTTAAACCTAGAAATTCAATCTATGCCTAGGTCAAACTCTCTAGGGCACTGTCTTAACAACAAGACAAACCGTTTACAGTCTGTTTATTCCGAACAAAAGACGGTTCTGCCCTTTCTGAACTGGAAAGTGAAAATTGTCTTCGGAAAGAGATTTTTCCATAAATTATGCATTATGATTGTGGGAGGTATTATGCTAATGTATCTTATTGATTGTCTTCGCGCACCAAACAAAGTTAATTTATTAACAAACATTCTTCAAGATTGCAAAGTGAACGGAAATCTTCGAGTTCCAGTTTATTCGCGCATACAATGGCGGTCCCACTTGTCCGAATAATTTGCAATTAATAAACGGTTTGACCTACTGCGTGAATTTGTCGAATCATTCTTACATTGGTATTAATTAATCTCAAATGAGGGGTAAGTTTTTACGATCTCCGGTTTCTGGTGATGGATGTCACTTTCTTCTCTCGTTTCAATGTCACTGTCAAAATAATTTTATTTTTGTCTGCGGCGGCGGAATTAAGTCTTGGGGGTCTTATAAACAAACCGGTGTAAACATTTCATTGATGACCATCGATCTCTGTAAGTATTTATGAGATCTCGTAAAACGAGTTCTGTTAAAGGAGGTCT
The DNA here is from genome assembly GCA_963854355.1 of Epinotia brunnichana. Lineage (NCBI taxonomy): Eukaryota > Metazoa > Arthropoda > Insecta > Lepidoptera > Tortricidae > Epinotia > Epinotia brunnichana. The sequence goes on along the minus strand of OY977936.1, from coordinate 16,631,442 downwards.
TCAATGTCTTTGAATTAATGTTTAATATTAAACGCTGATGATCAATGACCTTGGTTAATTCTGCAACGATTTCCTCGTTGTACGGTCATTATATCACATAAATAATTAATAAAATAGAAACAGCTGAGGTAAACGCTCAGTCTTAAGTTATTTTGGTTTTGCACCTGTGCACCAGAGTGACCATTGGCAGGTATGACTTACCAAAAATCAATCCGTAGCAAGGGGGAAAGCACAGCGTATTCAATACTCCAGCATTCACGTGAACTGGATCATAAAATAGCTTTTTGTCTCGCGTTCAGTGAAACGTATCCTAAGTCTCGAACCCACAATTAGCACTTTCCACAAAACACATGCTCCAATTCCACCACACTGAACTGATACAGCACTGCCTCCACAACACTTAAGGTTTATACAGTCTTCACAGGTTCCCGGTTGCAAAAATCAGAATTCGCGCGTCCAATTCGCAAAACGAATTCGCGCGTACATTGGTATTCAAAAAGGTTGGTCAACCTACCTTTACCGGTCGAAATCGTTCAAAATTCGTATCGAAAAGTCGGTTTACATTTTAACGCGCGTCGCACGCGAGTCCAGCACGAGAGCGCGGCGCGAGGAGCGCTAGCAAACTAAAGGCCGTCCGTATCCGTACGCCACACGCGGCAGACGTCGACTTTTACCCAGCCATGTTCAACCGCTATCGGTATCGCACTATCATTGTAATACTCAGTTACTTTTAAATCGGAAGGCTTTTGTAGTTGCAAATTGCAAACAATATTTGCTATACATGAACACGACCAGTCTAAGTAGGTAAGGCTACGAAGTGACATTCTTAAAACTTGGACCATCACGCAGAAGAGGTTTAAATGATATCGCATATAACATGCAACTAAAACTACTGCATATGCTGCCGATGCTTAATGTTGAGGTACGATAATTAATTTCTGATTGATGTTCATTTGTACCTCTAGGGGTAATCACGTAACGTTCCGAACGCACGTCGGTACAATTTAACTGTCAATCTTCCATATAAAAAGTGACATTTAGACCAACCTGACACGCGTACAATGCGTTACGTGATCGACCTACTGATAAAGTTTCACAACTTAATTTTCCTAATGATCATACGATACATTACTATCATTAATATACACTACGTAGACAAATTCGTATTACATTTTCATAACATAATTAACTATAACAGAATTAGATAAGTACTACAGTCGCCATCACATACATCGGAGCAAACAAGCACGTCACAAACATCGGAACTTTTATATTCAAGGCATTAGGGTGCATGTGCCGATATTTTTGAACACCTATAGTGTACCGATGTATGTGATGGCGACTATACACTTAAAATGTTATATTGTCATTCTGATGTCAACTTGACAAATTAATGTCCTTTATACATATAACCAACCTCCAGTCGGAAGTTTATAATTTCTGTTCGATCTTCAACGTCTCGTTCTATGGATATATACTTAAATTAAGCACGCTTACGTCTTAAAATCAATCGACTAAACCAAGTGTTAAAATACTTAAAATAGTGCTATACCTACTCATATTGAACCTAAATTCTTGCAAACGACAGCAATATCGGTATTCATATCACAGCGTAAGGCGGTAATGTCTATTATAAGAGACCGCGCGCGCATATCTTGCCGCTGGAGTCAGGAATTTGTCCACCTCCTTAGACATGGTTTAAATAACAGTTCATTAACAGTGATACAACCGCTTTACTAAACAATCAAGGATAATGGAATCGAATTCCTATTTCGGATGTAGGTACGTTAGTTTTACTTTTGACAAATTCCTAGTTTCTTAACTGGAGTAGAATCTAGGAGGGATTAGATTCTACTCAAGTTAGGAAACTAGGAATTACTATTAGAAGCGGAGAGAAGAAGTATCCACATATGCATGCACCGATAGTCGTTTCCTATGAGTAGATTTTTACATCCGAAAAACAAAAGTTAATAAAATTAAATATAAACACTAAAACAGCAAACTACAAAACGATATAAAAATAAATTCATCGACCATCGATGCAAATCAGGTGAATACGACTATAATAAAATTAAAACAGAGCCAAGTGGATGATACGGTATACCATAAAGAAGCAAGTTGACTTGACTACTTTTAATAAAATGAGAATATCAATTGCTATAAAAATTACATGGAAAGTTACTATGGTCAACCAGTTTCATAGAACGTACCTACATTCCATAAAATTTGCATATTGTTAAGTAGCAGCAGGCAACGGCTAAGGCGTGTTCCTATTGAGAGACTATTAATTCCATAATAATATTAATGATGAACAGACATTGTATAGTTTCTAATTAACACTTCTTTTCAAGGTCCGTCGCACGCAGCTCATCTGCTGAAAAACGAATTGCAAGAATTCAAAGGTATAAACAAGAAACGGATCGTGCAGCTTAATAAAACCCTCACGGCTACAGTCGATAATTAAACATTAAAAGGCAGACAGCAGCTCTGGTCCTACATGCAGGGATGGTTAGTAATACTAGTGCAATTAACCAGGACACTAGATACAATCACTGGGGCTCCACTGTAATCGACGAGGAGCCAGTAGGTATTGTCAACAATAAAATTAATGTTTTACAATGTGATTTAACAAAGTTTCTAGTTGTAAAATCAATATCGACAATAGGGATCATGTTTATTACTACTCCAAAGAAAACCCAGTCTCACGCCATAATAAACCTGTGTCGAGCTGAAAAAAAAACAAACTACACTGGCTTGCAAAATAAGGTATAACAACAAAACCTAAAACTAAGACAGAAAATAATTATTCCCATTTAAGTAAGTATTAATTATAAGAAATAAATAAATACCTATTTACGGACAATCTTACACAAATCGACCTAGTTCCAAACTAAGCCAAGCATGTACTTTGGGTAGTAGACGACGATATACATAATTTTCTTAAAAACATGCATAGATAGAATCCATGAGTCAGGAACAAATATTCCCGCTCATCACAAAATTAAATGCCCTTAAGGGATTCAAATGTCAAACTATTCCCAATAGCTGGCACTTTTAACCATATAAATAACTCATAGCTAAAGGTGTCAATTACTGCAATGAAGTTGTCAAACATTTGGACGTTTACCTTATTTTGCCATCATCCTGAGAATTGGTTGTCAATGTAACACCCCGTTGATTGGTCTAGCAGATCGTTCATGGGAATTGTTTAAGGCGTGTAAACTTAACTTGTTTCGAAAGCAATTTACGATGCGAAGTTATGGCATTAAACGAACTAAATCTAAATGCTCCCCACAGGCTAATGTCGGCAATAATGACTGGGCTGATGGCTGCAGGAAAGAAGACTCGTTCTGTGAACCCAGCTCGCCTAGCGAGACTAGTTCGTTTAGTTGCACAGAGTTATATTAATAGCTCACTTTCAGTTTTGTGCAGATTCTTTTAGGGCCCTACTTTTGATACTTTGCCTACGTACTTAGCAACCCAAACTCGATGGGATGGAGTAGTCATATTATGATAAAGGAGATCACTTTGTTTAAACCAAATCTACTAAAATAATATATATCAATTCCAAAATCATAAAAAAATGTTACCAGGTCAAACAAACGCCTGGATATGGTTACTCATAAGATCTTATTACGGACAGAGACAGACTAGTGCAATTGCAACGCCAAGGACTAGGAACTTTATCATACCTAAAAAAACTTCACCAATGCTAATACAATGTAAAGCTAAAATAATTAGGGCTCTTCTTTTTAGATTATGTAAAACGACGCTGTAACGGCGACCGAAATAGCTCGGAAATTGGCAGTTCTATTCCTAAAAACTCTAAGCCACTGCTACACGGTCGCCAACACGCCTCTCCAACCGAAGGGCGATCTTGGTCCGCACCGACCGTGTAGACAGTTGTTTGGAGCAAAATTTCATACTACAGCGGTCGGTGCCGACCAAGGTTGCTCGGTCGGAGTGGCGTGTTAGCGACCGTCTAGCAGGGGCTTTAGCCTACAGTTACTACGGTTAAACTGAGAATCGCATTTGCCGGTATTGTTAGAAGATAATATAATTACAAGACTGCATAGCTACTAGCTACTACGTAATTATTCCATACCCACTATAGTCTGTTGTAGAAATGAAAAAGTCTATGCTGACTAACGGAGCCTGAAGTTGAAGGATTTGTTCGCAAGCTATCGCGAAGACATGAGGCAACAGTTACACATTACGTCAAACAATGGCAATCTGCGGAGCAGCCAACAGCCGCGGCGTGATGCACACGACCGCTCGTGAGAAACGCTTCCTGGACGGCTAATATGTCAATTAAATGGTAAATGATGCATAAATATATGTACATAATTAATGGTGTTGAAAAATACATGGGTTTTCTACACGCAGATTCACGTAAGCATCAATTGATCATTCAATTTTAGCTTCTTAGTATACACTAAGAAGCTAAAATTGAATGATCAAGCAATACATACGCATTGCAGAGGCTAATCACAGTTTCCAATCCATTCAACGCGATAATCCCAGCTAATAGATCGCTTTCGTATCGACATCTTGACACAGGACGCTGATTATCCATCCATAGTTGCGGTAACTACGAACATTAGCGCTTCACTTTACGTAAACTAAACATTGCCTTCCTCGGACCACAACGGCTACGGGTACAAGGAACTTGCGAAATTCCTTACAAGATAGCTTAAGATGCGGTTTACGGTCTTCCTGACAAGCGTCTCGTTAGATTCCGTACTACGAAATTAGCTAACATAACTCCTTTAGTTTCATGCTCTTTCATGGTCTCAGGTATTATATATTAAGTAGACACGTGTCTATCTTACATTTAATCAATATTTCTAAAATATTTTAATATTGATAATTAAAATCATCGAATTTAGGCAACGATTTCTAAACAAATGTATGCCATGTATTGAGGCCGATCATTTCACTGCATTGCAAAAATTTTACGAGTAACCACGAAGAATTTCACAAAAATGGTAACATCTTGATTTGATTTCGATACAAACGATAATAATTTTCACGGTTAATTTGTGGAATCGTGGGTTATGCTTTAAGAAAGGTATCTTTATCTGCATCTACAGCTTTCTCGGGATTAACTTGCCTTGCGTTATTTAGATTCCTACTGTTTCCGTTCTAAATTGAGTTATCAACTCGTGGGAAAGTGTTCACTATGAAGCTGGATATTTTTCATTGTTTTATCGCTTTGACTACGTAGCATACTGTAGACGTTATCTCCTATTGTTTCTTTATAAAAAGACAGATTTTATATTTTATCATTACAATTAATCGTCTCGGCCTCTGCAGTTTAGCACCCTCAAACATTTACCTAGTTCTTTTTGCTGAAATCTTTATAATGAGTAGGGATCCACAAATTGAATTTAAATTTATCTTTTATTATTGATATAGGTACATCGTAACACGCATATAATATTAAATTATCCACACTTACGAGAAATCGTTAGAATAACACGTACCATAAGTATATTAAAAAATCCTTTTTGCAGCAGGCAATACCATGCAGCTGCAAAGCTGTAATAATGTAGACTGCCAATTCCATCGTTTTATCTTAATGACAAATGTATGTTAAAAATAAACATACTATTTTACCTGTCTCCATCTGAAAAATTCAACAATCAATAATCCCAAATATTTCATTCACCATTAATACAGTAAATTACTTTGGTCCTATAAAAGGTGGCTATTACTTTGGTGTTATTAAAATAACTTACAACAACAACAAACTCTCCGTATATTTAATTTATATCCCCTAGAACATAGCAACAGCCGTAGCCTTATTTTGCAGCCCATTTATGTCCACAAGATAGGTACTTGAAAAGTTTTTGCGTTAATTTGCAGTCCATATTGCATTAAAGCAGCATTAAATAATGAGCACACTACAAAAAGGAGCGACGATGTGGACCGAGCGTCTATGGGTAAAGAAACTTTTAAAACTATCGAGATTGTTAACCACAAAACGAAGTACCAAGATACTATTTCTGATAAAACAGGTCCTTTGGCGGGAATAGCGTACCTACATAAAACGCAGCTATAGTCGTTCGCCTTCGTAATCTTACGTCTATCCTGTCCTATATATATATAAGGATACAAAAAAGTCTTTGTGCAGATTTCAACAAGGTTCAAAATAAAAATATACAAAATGTCATGGGATAAGCTAAATGCGACCGTCATAACTATATCAGGGTTATAGAACCCGATACATCGGAGACCGCAACGCAAGGTTATCCAGTTGTATAAGTTACTCTAGCTTTTTATGATGCCATTGTCTCAAATATATTATTTAAGAAGCAGACGAACATTTTAAGAAAGTATATTAACAGTAATGCATCGCAGATATTACTTGTTTTTATTTAAACTTTATCACACAGTACAGTTCAAATGGCGGACTTATGACTTAACACCTTTTTTCTAGTCAATGATAGGGCTATACATGTATTTGATACTGGATAGATATTTCTGTTCAACATAAAGAAAACATAAGTGCAAACTGATATCTAGATACCTTATGATATGATATGGATAACTTAGCATACATATAAATAAATATTTGCGGACAATCTTACACAAATCTTACTAGTCCCAAATTATTTATTAACAGTAACATGTGAACTATTCTAGAAGTAGTCGAATTATGAGATATTGACCCATCCTCCCTAAATTTCACTTCTACTCCATCAAGGATTTAAATATTACCTAATGTAGGACACACAACCTTATCAAAGTTAAACGTAACCATCCCAGATTGCTTGTGCAACCGCTCACCATGTCGCAAACCGTAACGAATCTGCTTCATTGTTTGTCATAATCATAATGTCAAACCTATGAAGAGACCGCTCACATATCCAGTCACATTTTGCAATAAGAAGGGTTTAAAACAATCGTTGACAAATTATCAATCGGTACCGGTTCTGCATTAACGAATACTCGAGTATAGATTTGTAAAACGCAAAAATAGTCATGTGGGCAGACCGGTTTAGTCTCCTCACTAGTGTCATTTAAAGTTTTTCACTACTGTCTGTACTAAATGGTAACAGAAGTTTACAAATCATAATAATATGTACCTACCTATGTATGCCTTTTTTTAAATACAGCAAGCCTCTTCCACCTTGCTTTGTTTAATGTTTCGTAAATCGTATTCGATAAAGTCCTGTCTCTTTTTTCGCCGGTGTATAATTACAAAGAAGACATCCGCATATTGGATAGTTTAGTTTGTAGGCTCAAACGAGGCTACATGTAGTTTATAATATGCATATGTATTCAGCCTACTCCCAATGTCTCCTCTGCCTTAGAATGTCAGGTGGCATTCGCTTAGACTAGTGCCTAGACTAATTCTTGGAAATCGCCAGTAAGCCTACTAACTAGGATAACCCTAAGATGAATAGGAATGCAATAGTTCTTTAATTACTTACTTCAAAATAAGACGTTATATCTACGATGACATTATTTTCAAATGTAAACACACTAAATAGTGATAACGATTGCATTATCTGGGGTGTGGCAATGTCCTTAAACAAGACTTGTATAAATACGATTTCAAAATATTCGTTTCATTTGCCCTCTCTGCCTACCTTTCCTTCTGACGTTTTGACTGACTTTAAGAGTGCTCTTCAAAAAAGCGCTCGCTCAGAATTCGGTATTTTGACACGCGTAGTGCGTTTGTGTGTGTAAATACTACTACCACCCACACAAACGTACCTAACCCCCACATGCATAGCGAGATCGCACCAGCCGCGGGTGCCGTCCCTTTCTAGCTATATGTAAGTGCGATCGGGATAGAACTAACCGCGGAGCTTGCCGATGCAAATATCTGTATAGCGCACCGTTGGAATTCACTCCGTGACCGATATTGATACTTGCACTAAAAAGTGGTAAGTATTACTTCGCTAACATGATGTTCTAGAACATCATGTTAGCGAAGTTAGATAATTTGAATAAAGTAAGTATTTGATTTTTGAGCACAAGTTTTCTATTTGTATTAAAATACTATGATATGACAAAGTATATTTAGTTTCGTTTTTTTAGTATAAAATAAACTAACGAGTTTTAAAGTTGTCAGTAATAAGAATAATAATTTGTTTTACGGATATTAATAGTTTGCATGTTATCTGAGTCTTATTTATATAAAGTAATGTAGTGAAATTATACCAGTAGACCCTCTACTAGGAAATTACTGGGTACTTACGTATTCATTTCTTGAAGAAATTTTTTTTTGTTATGGACAGTAAAAAAAAACTGCCCTTCATAGAAATTGCTATGTCCGTTTCTTACCAAAGGAACTGAAAATTATAAATTATACAAACACAGCTTTTTATCTAGAATACAAATAATTAATGCGTGTTATTCAAAAGCCTAAAACCTCAGATGATAAAAAGGAATAGATATGAAACGGGGGCTTGGCGCGTGTCGGTGCGACATGGCCAAATGGGCATGTCACTGCCCACCGCATGTTAGTCGCAATTTGCCGTGAATCTGAAATGTTTTTCCACGTTTACTCAAAATGCCGAATTGTAGCGTGGTTACATGCAAAAATAGGAATGAAACTAAAACCTACATGAATGGTGGAGTCACGCACCACATGTGAGTATTAGTATTTTCACTTAAGTCAGTAAAAACTAATATTTTAATAAATAAACGCAACGCTGCATCATTTCTCGGGATCGAACTAACATATCGAACGAAAAAGCATATTTTTGTTCTATGCGTTGTACATTGAACGTTCAATACAGTAAACCACGGCGCAATGTATTAAACCACTATGGATATGGACGATGCTTGATTTTTTTAGTGGTACGGCCGCTGCTTGGCGTCGCAAACTAGAGCGGTGCCAAAGTGCAGTTACAATTTACGCGTAATCGATAAAATAGAAGTACGATATTATACTAGTTATTTTATTTCGACTACTTTCGCTGTTTTATTTTATTTAATTACTTGTTTTGGTTGGGTGCCTATCTTAAAGGTAACTAATAACATACTAATAAGATTAAAAGGCACAAAATGTTTACGGTACCTACTAATAAGATTTTCACTAAGTTGCAGTATGAACGGTAAATAGACATATTAAAATTGTATGTACAAGTATATAATTTAGTTGCAAATGGCTTCAGAACAACTTTAAATGTGATATTATTACCAATAATTTATTTTAAATGAGTATTTTTTACTTTCATTTGAAATGTGATAGTTGAAGAAGAAATCTCGGTTTCTTATTACAGTTTTCCAAAGAATCCGAGTAGGTACTAAAAAAATGGATAGATGCTACTGGCAGAGGTCCTAACTGGTTTCCTGTACAGAGAAGAGTTAATGTGTTCGTAACATTTTCAAGAAAAATGTTTCCAACCACTTAATAAGAGCCGTACACTTTTCGAATATTTGACACCTCGCTTGCTTGAAACCTAGGTGTAAAATGTATGGTAACACATCTTCGCAAATCTTTGGTGGATACTCGCCCTTAGCCTTAAATCTCGTAATATGAGTAATGGACATAATATTATTTCGCGCCAAAATGCGAGTCGGATCGGCCTGGTACCTACAGGTCAAAAATATCGATGTGACCAGAGTTTTAAATGTATGTGAACACGAACTTATAAAAAGCCGTTTATGTTACTCTGTAGGTATTCGTCAATATTTTTTACTTTTGCGATTTATGGTAAGTTAACAACCCGTGTTATTTAAACTTGTAGCTAGAAGTTTAAATACCACCACATAAACTTACCATGTCGTTGAAGTTGTTACCCATCAATATCTTAACATAATATTAATTTTAATATCAATGTCGATAAAACATAATTTTAACGTTTGTCGCCCCCCTAGTGTAGTGCGTTTAAGCCAATCACAGCCCTTGTTTGCATGTTGCCGTAGACTCACTGGCAACGCCCGAGGCTTTGTTTTTACACGGTTCAATGTGTGTGCCTGTGGGCGCTGCGTTGGGAGAAAACTGGGGACATCGGTTTTGGTTGAAATTAAGCAGTACGGCACTTCTCCCTTTTTTTATGTTCTGAGCATAAAACCTATGTCACTTTTTAGGATTCCGTACTCAAAGAGTAAAACGGGACCCTATTACTAAGACTCCGCTGTCCGTCTGTCTGTCCGTCTGTCACCAGGCTGTATCTCATGAACCGTGATAGATAGAGATTTGAAATGTGATGTATTTCTGTTGTCGCTATTTATAACAAAAAATACTAAAAAACAGAATACATAATTTTATTTTTATTTTAGTTTTTATCTGTTTCTTTTTCTTTTACAATCTTACACAAATCGACCTTGCCCCAAACTAAGCAAAGCTTGTACTATGGGTACTAGACAACGATAAACATACTTACATAGATAAATAAATACTTAAATACATAGAAAACATCCATGACTCAGGAACAAATATTTGTGCTCATCACACAAATAAATGCCCTTACCGGGATTCAAACCCGGGACCTCCAGCTTCGTAGGCAGAGTCACTACCAAGTTACTAACTAGGCTACAGGGGGTTACATACATTTTTTGCCGTTTAAAGATATAGATAATGGTACGGTACCCTTCGAATCCGACTCGGCTGGGCAGCATTCGGGAAGCTACGGCACATCTTTTCGTCCAATATTCCGCAGTGTCTCAAGACGAGAGTCTTTGACCAGTGTGTGTTGCCAGTGATGACATATGGCACGGAAACGTGGTCGCTTACTAAAGGCCTCATAAGAAGGCTCAAAGTCACTCAAAGGGCAATGGCTCTCCATTGCCCTTTGAGTGACTTTGAGCCTATGCTATGCTATGCTGGGAGTTTCTCTGCGCGATCGCATCAGAAATGAGGCTATCCGCAGCAGAACCAAGGTAACTGATAAAGCCCTCCGAATTGCTTAACTTAAGTGGCAGTGGGCGGGGCACATTGCACGTAGAACCGATGGCCGTTGGGGCGGAAAGGTTCTCGAGTGGCAACCACGTACCGGAAGGCACAGCGTGGGTAGGCCCCCCGCAAGGTGGACTGATGACCTGGTAAAGGTCGCGGGAGTCCGCTGGATGAGGGTGGCGCAGGACCGGCCATTGTGGCACTCTTTGGGGGAGGCGTATGTCCAGCAGTGGACGTCTTTCGGCTGATATGATGATGATGATGATGACTCGGAAATGTAATAAAACCACGTAAAAATCTTCCTTTCCAGTGTAAACCCCCGGTGTGTGTTATTATTATATATAAACGAAAATAATTACTAAATGCAAGGTAGGATCGTGCTGTACTTAACAAACGCCATATAAGCTTGTTTTTTAAAAAGTTTTTTATTCATCTTGTTATTTTCAATAACCCTGCATATTATGTCGCTGGTTCGTGGGTACTTGTACAGACAAATCACACAAACCCAAACAAGATAGGTCTATCTATTTTAGTTAAGGAGTTCCCATGACCACCTTCCATCATCAGATCCTGGAAATCATCCATCACCAAAGTGTTTACCAAGACAAAACAGATGAGCTCAAACTAGATGGGTTTATCTAGTTTAGTTTAGGAGTTCCATGACCACCTTATAGCTCCATCATCAGACTCTGGAAATCATCCAGCACCAAAGTCTTGCCGTGCCATGACCAAATAAATGAGCCCAAATTCGATGGCTTTATCTTGTTGAGTTTAGGAGTTGCTATGGCCACCTTCCGACTCCATCATCAGACCAGCTCTATGATATTATGTCACCGAAGATACGCAATTGTACCTAATTTGAAGATTTCACCCAAACTCCCATACATACATACATACTAACAAGGTGGACTGATAGTAACAAGTAAATAAATTAAATCTATCAAGTATCACGATCACTCGTACAATAATAATTGACTATAGAACGCGTAGTTTAGACAAAAGGATCCAACCCACAAGACATCACCATTGAAATGTATGACTTTTGTTTTAGGGAGAAGGTTCAATTTTAAATGTTACGTATCCGGTGGGTTTGAGCCTTTTCGCTACACTACGTCATATATGGCAGCTATGCAATTCATAACTTGTCTCGATTAGCCTCACGAATGTATCCCCAGTATAGTTTGACCCCGAGGTTGGTAACAACTATGCCTAGTCGGAGATCAAAATAATATTATTTTATCTGAAGAGTGGCCGGTTAGCTTCGTGAATAGCCACAAATAAACACACTACACGTCTGTCTCGGAGGGCTATTCAGCCGGTACTGAGATATATTCCCGCGCGACGGTAAATTTATACTAGTTTTGAATAATTATTTATAAATATAAATTTTAATAAAAGTTATATTTTTTGGACTGGATCTTGTTGGTACAAGCATGAACTTTAATGTTGTGTAAGATTCAATACAAAAATTATTCAACAATAATGAGAAAATCCTTGAGTTTTCAGTACAATTTTGTTGACAAATATGGTGTAATTGAGAACAGTTTACATATATATACGTGCAGAATAAGGAAAATTCGAGGCGGCTAGGAGCAATGGCAACATATTACGCTAGTGAAAATAGAAAAAAACAAGTAGGTTCTCATATAACATCATGGAGTATTAGGGGCTCAAACTTATGACTATGCGCTCTCTTCAGAAAACTACTGTCGGTAATCGGGTATTTTCGGTTAAAGTATTCAGTTCTTCGTAAATTGGAGGCGGCTAGGACCAATATGAGGAGTTTACCTATGCAAATAAGTAATCAGGATCTAGAAAAAGCTCTCCGTTTCTTAGAATTACAACGTCAAAAATCCGTCATTCTCGCTTATTCCTGACCAAAAAACGAGCGCCCTCTTAAGCCATAGGTGTCTAGGCCAAGGCCGTGTTGAATAGACTATCATCGCAATACCTGCAGTATGGGTGGCGATTATGATTGAATCGCGATTCGCGATACGAAATGGAAACAAACCTACGCGTATCCAAAACAGTAATGGCATCTTCATAATAAGTATGATTGATTGCAAGAAAGACGCGTTGCGATTACTAATGGAAGCGTGTGTTTTTGCCAGCGGGTTGTAAAAGCGAACTTCATGGAAAAAGGCGTAACTAACTAGTAAGTTTAAAAAAATATGTACCTACATTAAAAACAAAACTGAAACAGCAAAACTTGACCTTGCCTGCAAAATCGTGATTGGATTATCTGGGGGCACGTCAGTGCCCCCTCCAAGTCGAGCAAAACAAAGAGGCACGGCCGTACCATCCTTTTCTCGAAGCCATTCAAGCCATTTTCAACATCCTGTAAATTTTGTGCTGGCTAAAGTCAGAACCCTGAATTTTCAGTAACATATAGGGCATAATATGACTTACATATGTTCTTAATAACTATAAATTTGAACTTTTAGTTTAAGAACTATTGCCCGTCAAAGTTCCTTCGTTCTGTCACATCACAAGTGTACATAGTTTAATTAAGGTATGCAAAATATAGTAAATGCAGTAAAGTTGTGTGATTCCCAAGTTGCAGAATTTTATTTAGCAAGCAAATAAAGATTTATAAGGATGCCTGACTTGGCTCTACGAAATATCTCACCGATTTTTACTGTGGGAGAGTTCCGAGACTTGGCCTATTTTTTACATGGAATGTTTTTATGGGATAACAGATTTACCAATTTAGAATTAATCACAGCGACGCAAATAATCTTGCCGATTACTTGCGCTTTAGGAAATCATGACCACATTACCCGCGTCATACAGATCAAATCTCAGTACCAGTTATGTTAATAGCATGATACAATCTGAAGACAAAATGAGTACCTAGTTATGTCAACTGACTGTTGAATATGAATGGGGGCATGGTTGACACCCAAATCTAAGATATGGATAGCTCTGATTTTTTACTAACTGGTGATGGGCAAATATAATATGTATGTGATATTTATTGGATCATCTTTGACCATGAAAAGACAGTTTCCGATGATTCTTGGGCTCTTTTATATCTAGAATTTTCAAAGTGCACAACGCAACGTGGTAATTATTGGAGCACACCAATATGCAGATGGGGCGCCGTACGTGCTGCTGTGCCGATCACTTCACTGCACGCATCAGCACCAAGAAACAAAAAAGTTATGGAAGAGTTTAGAGTATACCTATAACTTAGCCTTGCCTAAAAATAAATTTTAGCCAAGCCGATGGGAATCGGCTTGCATGGGCGCTCCGCCACTGCCAAGAAATCGACTTGGGAAAACAAGCTAATACACTCAGTGAACGGACAGAAGGGTTGCGGACTGTAAATTTATTATACAACGATAGCCTCCATTTTGTATATCCCTAAATCGTTATCTTTACATATTATGCATGAAAGACTGAAAGCAGTTGACTAATTTAAATTGTAAACTCGATATATGTGCAACCTTTTTATCTACACTATTTGAATGCAAATAAAGTAACTAGGTACCTTTTCTTATACGCGAGATAACACAATCAAATTTTATTACTATGCGTTTTCTAGTTTTAAGTTTAGACGGCGATTCCATTTATAAATCTTAATTTAAAGAGATGTCTCTCTAGAACATTCGCTTTCGTTTCGTTTATGGATCCGTCTTTCTGATTTTGAAAGACCGATAAAATATGGGGATATCCCAATGATATACAGGGGACGTCACATTTTGTCATCTCGAATTAGGTAAAGGATTTGCCACATTTTGTTGACTCAGCTCGTATTAGAATCATTGATAATTGGTGCTTGGTATACTTACTTAGTAATGAATAGTAAGGAAACGACGAGCGTCGTATGACCTACAAAATTAAATCTTGTGCTGACAACCCAAAGATTGTTTTGAAAATACAAATGCTGTGAACAACTTCCATTCATTCAGAACAACACGATATGGATATCCACCTGCCTCTGTCGCACCTCGCGCAGAATTATTTTCAACTTTAAACGTGAAGTATTAAACTTGATAATGTTTTGACAAAGCAAGGTTTAACCGAGAGTGATGTTTGTACGCTCAAACAATTTTTGGACAGTTGTGTAATTAATCAAGTCAGAGAAAATGAAAGTTTTACTAAATGGCCGAGTGGGCTGGACAGGAATGATCCGAATGATTATCCTTTAATAATCATTTGAAATACTTCACCGTGTTTAATTGGGCTCTACGTGTATCATCCCGCAATATGTCAACTTAAGAAAGCGCCAATATTATATTTCCGGAAATTTAAATAAAATATAACTCTAATTGAGACATAATAAATTGTAATTTAACATAATAAGTTTAAAACGAATCATAATATTGTCCTTGATAATAGGTAGAAGATGATGTGTAAGTAGTTACTACTTAGTGATCTGTAAGCACAGAATAAATAATAGTCTGTAAGCATGAATCGCCGCCATCGCCGGTACGCTTGGTTTCAAACATTAAGTAGTAATTTACTCCCTAGTATAATACTCCCAATTTCCAGTATATGTTTATCGACAGCATTGTTTTCATTACATTCGACAGCACCGTTATCGTCATGATCATTATTATCACTATCGTCACGGTGACCTCATCAATGGTCACTTTACTTTTACATGAACTCAATATTTTATACCTCGACACTAGTTATAGATCTAGGTGGAAAACATATTGGACTCAACAATGCCTCTTATCTTGCAATCGGGGCCCGGGGATAGCTAACATGCCAGTTGGTCCGCTTTCCACCGCAACCATGGAATTATCTAAAATCGAAGAAGATTAATGGTTAATGTGCACTCAACCAGTTAACTTGCCAAGCTTCGCTAAAATTCTTTTCATCATTTGACGCTATTTTAGGAGTTAGAGTCATGCATGTTTCATGATAGTCGCATGTGTTGCAAAAACTGAAGGAGGTATTTTAACAGTCTTTTGATGCTTTCTTTATCACCGTCCCCGCCAGCGACTGTTGGTCGGGATCTACCAAACCCTTTTTTAGGGTTCCGTAGCCAAATGGCAAAAAACGGAACCCTTATAGATTCGTCATGTCTGTCTGTCTGTCCGTCTGTCTGTCCGTCCGTATGTCACAGCCACTTTTTTCCGAAACTATAAGAGCTATACTGTTGAAACTTGGTAAGTAGATGTATTCTGTGAAGTGCATTAAGATTTTCACACAAAAATCGAAAAAAAACATTAAGTTTTAGGGGTCTCCATACTCAGAACTTTCATCAAACCCATACGTGGATCTATGAATAGGTCTTCAAAAATAATATTGAGGTTTCTAATATTTTTTTTTTCTAAACTGAATAGTTTGCGCGAGAGACATTTCCAAAGTAGTAAAATGTGTCCCCCCCCCTATAACTTCTAAAATAAGAGACTGACCATGCAAACTTCCACCGAAAATTGGTTTGAACGAGATCTAGTAAGCAGTTTTTTTTAATACGTCATAAATCGTAAACCGCAATTTATTTCACGGAACCCTTCATGTGCGAGTCCGACTCGCACTTGGCCGCTTTTTTTATCTTAAATCCTATGAGTAAGTGAACTGATGCCGATCGAATGTTGTTATACTCGTATTACCATCAACTAACGTTGAGTTGAGTACAAGTCTAATACAACTGGACTTTCATTAGAAAATACATAAAATATATTGATTGGAATCTTAATTAAAACTGCAAATGTGATAAACGGAGTCAGACGATAGCATAATGTGAGCTCCATAAAACGGTCTTGTTAGCTCCTTGAAGGGATATATCGGCTAAGTACGACTAGTTGTCCGATCGGGCGGTCGATAACGTCTCGAAAGTTGCGCTTTTGCTATAAATTATCTTCAAGTACACAGGGATAGTTGGACAATTGACCGTTTTATGGCTTTCGTATCAAGAATATTAAACCTTGAGTCAGATCTATAGGGTGATTGCGGTGTCCCTGGCTTTTAACAACGGTTTATTCGCAGACTACCCGTATTTATTCCACGGTTCCTGCGACATTATGGATTACATATTAGGACGAAATGGATTAAATGACAGAGACAATCAAGTATACGGCGTGCCTGAATGTAAGAAGATACAGTAGCCTATGAATGCTTGCGATTCTAGAGGAGTAACAAGTGCTAACTAACTATACTACTAAATACTATGAAGACTAAAGTAATCGAAAGGTAAACGTCCCAATTGTTGACACCAATAATGAAGTCTAAAGTAATCGAAAGGTAAAGTTTTTAGTAGGTATTATCAATAAATGAGTATGAGTATAAGTAAACGTCCCAGTTGATGAGACCAATATTTGAAATTATCAATCTTAATTCATAACAATATAGATGTCCACATCAACTATTAGGCATTAACGTGTCAAACATTGGAACGTTTACCTTAAGCATTAATGGTAAACTTGCTTATTTTAACTTGCTGTGAAGTGAAGTTAGAAATGAGTACAGAAGGCGATAACTAACCATCAAACCGTACAATCTCGCGCGATTAGTATAACCGTACCCTCCTCGGTTTATAGACAAGTGTTACTGCCGATACAATCACTCGCCTTTTATAGACATCACTACAATCATTCAGGTCATGATTACGAAGAAATGTTCAACTGACGTGACTTGCTACAAAAAAATACTAAATATTGAGAATTATTTTTCGTAAGAAGATATAGACATATTATACACACATGTTCGATGGACTGAAGAAGGCAATGTGCATTTTATCAAGTATAGAAACAGTTTAGAAACACGCTGAGTACCTACCTTATTGAAGGGACGCCCTCTGAAGTAGAATTTCCAAGAAGAAAAAACAATGCGGATGTGTTTATAACTAAAAGCTCACTTTGCTATTCCAATCCACTCGTCGATGCTATTTCGAGAACTCAAATAATATAATATCAATTTAAATGCATTACTAACCGTTGACAGTTATTCTACAAAATAACAGTGAATGACGGGTGAAATTCCTATGATTTGTATATATTGAGTCAATTACAATGCAGACTCATTGCGAAACGATTTCGATTGCCGCTGGTCTTTTTGGAACGACGTCTGAAACATAAACCTAATATGTTTGTATCACATTAAGGCTACAGTGCATTAAAATCACAGTTAAACATAAAAAAGTAAAGTAACAAATATTTATTTTCAGGAAGCAATTAACTTCATGTTATGAAAAATCACCGATTAAACTGATCCATAAAGGAAATAAAAACCGAAATAGAATCAATTTAGGAATGCGGAAGACATAAAACAGTTGCAGTGCGGTATGGCTTGGCATATCCAATCTCAGCAGTCTCAACCTCAACACATCACAGGGCTTCTTGCGCAGCTATATATTTGAAATTCGTGACTTAGACGGTTTTGGCCATAAGTCTCTAGTGACGAGTGTCTATAAATCTTGTGCTCTTTGAAGGGCCTGCGATGCGCCTTATGTCGCGGCGTAATTGAGACAGCTTCTGCTGCGCTACGTGTTATGTTTATCAAAGAGGTTCTGTAAATAAATGCAGGAAAACGGTAGTGTCTTGTTAGAAAAACTTTCTTTACGTGGGAAAGCTCTGTCAGTTAAACTGCTCAGCTGCACATCTACCTAATACGTACGTTCTAGATAGCTCTGCAGTAGACCGGAGTAAAATAATCCCAGAATGTATCTATTCATCGACACGACAGTCATGGTTTTAGCCGTTCCAACGTCTGAAATGTCCGGCAACGTTGAAACCAACCACTCTAATTTACGTCCA
This sequence comes from Epinotia brunnichana, assembly GCA_963854355.1. Taxonomy (NCBI): domain Eukaryota; kingdom Metazoa; phylum Arthropoda; class Insecta; order Lepidoptera; family Tortricidae; genus Epinotia; species Epinotia brunnichana. The sequence continues at coordinate 16,612,869 of OY977936.1, read as the reverse complement.
CCGATTTCGTAACACCTAAAAGAAAGATACAAGCTTTCCTGTTGCAACCCGATCCGCCTGGCAAACTCCGTCAATCCGAATTCCCTCGCATTGATTGACGTCCGTTCCGTGAAATAAATTATCTTCTCCATCCTGGGGTCAAACTGAGAAATACGATTAACCTATTACATGCTATGAGGTAACATTCCTTTTATACGATTGAATATTATAATTTATAGGTCCGACACCGCTTTGTTTAATGACAAGATTATGAAAGTAAGTGAAATTGCAAATGCACGTTTGAAAAACTATTAATCATACGATGGTGATCACGTAATTGAACCGATTTGAAAAATTACACGATTACGTGGTCAAAACAAACAAACTATCAATCAGAAGAACTACGTTTATGTTCGAAGGTTTTATAATTGAAGTATCCATCTTGAACTAGTTTACGTTAAATAGGCATGAAATGAAAGATGACACCAATTCATATGTAGATATATTATCAAGATTCTTTTGAAAGCGAATGAAACATGGGTAACACGAGCCTGTCGCGACTTCCTCCGTTTTCATCACCACCAATTATGCAGCCGCGGGTTCAACTGGGTCAGTCAAACGGACAAGAGACATAGGCGCAGAATTTCCGCTGCCTCAGTTTGTTTTTTAGAAAATAAGTTTTAGGGAACATTTCCTGTTGACAGCATCGGGGAATTCATGATTGTGGCTTCCTTGGTGTATGAGGATGGGGTATTGATTGTGATGTGACTAATTAAAAATCTTAATTCTCTATAACACAGGCTTTACTTGTAATAAGGTATATTTTATTTATAGAAATGCACTTTTTGGTTCCTTATTTAACATGGACTTTTTAAAATCTTTGTCACTCATTTGTTTAAAACCAATACAAAATTCGCCATTCTTCAAGTTCCGTTTTAGCAATAAATTAGTATCTAGTTGAGCATTTTATGTCTAATAATTCTGCTGACTTACCAATCTCCGATGTCCTGTCCAGTTCTTTACGTCTAAAAATAGACGGGATTCTTAATAATTCCATAAATTCTCCGTTACACTGCAGCCGAGTCGTCTGAATCTGCATTCCGTTCCTAAAATAGCAGTGACTCTGCAAAGGGTGAGGTGAGGACTAGTGAGGCGCCCGATAATGGCCTGTCACATCGCGCCCAATCACTTCTTTCCACACGAATGGACTAGCCTTTTATCGTGTTAACTATGTATACATTTTTCGAGATTAGTTAAAGCTAAACTTTAGTTAAACTTTGGACTTTTCTGATTGGGAAAAGTAATTAAATTTTTCCTAGAAGAATATTTCTTAATTTTAGCACGCATGGCAGTGACATCCCTCCAAGAAATAAATATCAAGTAACTACTTAGCAATGGAAATTGGAAGTAAAATATTTTCTGTCCCTACCTACCTACGTACAACCTACCAGAGATGGGCAAAATTTTATTCGCGAATAAATTATTCGAGAATAAATTATTCACGAATGGATTGTTCGTGAATAAATCCACGAATAACCCACGAATAATATATAATTTACCTCTTCACGCCTAAACCGTTGAACCGATTTAGATGAAATTTGGTATAGATGTAGTTTGAGTCTCGGGGAAGAACAAAGGGTAGCTTTTATCCCGGAAATCAGCCCCTAAGGGGTTGAAATTGGGGGTGGAAATTTGTATGGAGCTACTTAAACCGCTGCCTAGATATGTATTAAATTTGGCATATAAATATTTTGAGCCCCGGGGCAGGATATAATATAGGTTTCATCCCGGAAATCATCCCCGAAGAGGGTGAAATGGGGGTAAAAATTTAGATGTAGCCCATTTTGATGAAATTTGGTTTCGAGATAGTTTGAGTCCTGGGAAAGGACATAGGATAGTTTATATCGTAGAAATCATCTCCTAAGGGGGTGAAATTAGGGGTGAAAATTCGTATGGAACCCATTTGAATACAATTTGGTATAGAGATAGTTTGAGTCCTAGGAAAAGACATAGGCTAGTTTAATTTCCGGAATGGGGGTGAAAATTTGGATGTAAGATGTAACCCATTTAGATGAAATTTAGTATAGTGATAGTTTGAGCCACGGAGAAGGACATCGGATAGCTTTTATCCCGAAAATAATGTCTTCCGGGGTAAAAAATTGGATGGACCCTATTTAGATGAAGTTTTGTATAGAGATAGTTGGAGTCCCGGGGAAGGACAATGCATAGTCCTCCGGTTACTACTTAATTTTCACCCCGCCCCATTTCACCCCCTTAGGGGATGATTTCCGGGATCAAACCTATCCTAAGTCCTGCCCCGGGACTCAAACTATCTTTGTATCAGATTTCGTCTAAATGGGGCCCATTCTAATTTTGAATCTCGTGATGCGAAACATGACAGCAAAATTATTTTCTAATTGAAATAATTTGCTCATGTAGGTAAACCGAAGATGCAATTACTTACTCTGTAATGTATTCTGTGGCCGCTTAGTAAATCAACACATCGCACATAATGATTCTTAGCATTAGAAGTTTATAAAACAGGTATATTAAGTCTTCACAACTCCTTGTGATTATGTGAAAGCTCAACTACTTTCGTTGGCTACGACACCATTGCCTGGTCGCGTATAGTACAATATATAGTAGCAATATACAGTAGGTACGAGCATTTCCTTACCACCGAAGGGGACAATGTGACTTTCAAAATACGTATCGTTTACTTCCATGTCAATTAGATATGTGATCACGAAAGTGACAGTTCATGCGAGCAAATGTGACAGCCGCCTGTGCCGACCATGCTCAGATTTGCGCATGATGAAAAAGACTTCAATCGGCTCGTAACTTACCACAATGTAAATAGAGTCTAAGTTGGTATTCACTTATTTCGAATGATGATTATTTAACGTGGTTGTTATTACAAATTGATTGAAGAGATGCGACCTGATACGAGATGATGTTTCCCGAAGAAAGTTCCCGTGTGCAATGAAACCGCGGAGTTATCGTTAATCGATCTTTAAATATTTGTTTTATAATCGTTGCGTAATGGTTGGGCAATTAAACGGAAGGTTAACGAAACAAATGGCATAGTTGGCATACCTTATTAGTAAAATATCAAAGGTGATTCACAGGAGAGCGTGCATGATTCGATGTAATAAAATAATACCTCTATACTCAGTGGTAAATGCAGTACCTACAACAAAGAAAAGTTCTTATTAATTTAATTATAACTAGATATTGTAAATAAATAATTACTGTGTGCTTTACAAGGAAGATAATGACTGGTAGTTTTTACGCCAGACCATTGAGCATCTGCAAGGAATGCGCGCAAGCGCATCCTTGGACATTTTTTACCGCCTTAGCTAATGACAGGTGAGAATGCTTCCCTTGTTCAGACGCGGTAAACGACAGCACGCGTCAGGTCGACATTTACCTACGACAGATGTCGCAGGTGTGTCAAAGTTAAATGTCATGCGCAGGCACCGATAAATATTCATATACCTAATTATTCTTTAGCCTTAATGTTATGGAGAAATGCTGTACTTACCGTTCTCGGGCATTATGTTGTGTTACAATAACTTTTTGACTTCGTAATGATGTGCCGTGCAGTGTACTTTTGAGTTCGAATAGTGTGATCAAATATTTGAGACACAAGGTTCAACGAATTGTTACACACTCATTTTCACATTTTCTTAATCGAATGTCTGTAACAAGCATAGTTGAGGGCATAACCTTGAATAGGCGATTGTCAGATTAGACAGATTTTTTAAAAAGGGCTGCGTGCATTAATTTTTTGTCAATACTAGGTATATCAGAATTTCAGAATCATGAATCCAGAAATTGAAAATCAAACGAACTTACCAAGTGAAGTTCGATGACAATTATGTAAGCAGCTTCATTCGACGCGATTTATTGTTAACATGCTGTAGTAGCGCCACCTAGCGTCAGCCTTGCACGGAGTTTTAGAGGGGATTTTTTTTTTTTTTTTTTGCTAGCAACATTTAGTCTATGATCCACCCCCTCCACTAACCCAACATTCCTGAACGGTCCGGTCGGTATTTTAGAATCATTTTGTTTAAAGCCGGCAAATTTTTCACATTTTATTTAGTTATAGGGTAGGGCAGATATAAGTTTATAGGGAGGGATTGTATAAATCGCGTCGAATGAAGCTGCTTACATAATTGTCATCGAACTTCACTTGGTAAGTTCGTTTGATTTTCAATTATGTATAGCAGCTTCATTCTTAGCGATTTATTGTTAACATGCTGTAGATGTTTAGAGTATCCACAAAATAAAATGTGAAAATGGAGAAATAGCAGAACACAAGTGACCAAACAAGAAAGTAAACAAGTGTTAATAAACAAGTAGATTTATTAAATACTGGTACAAAATATATACATTAACATACTGGTAAGTATTATTTCATAATCAATGGCTAATTGTTTAAACTTTCATTCTCGTAATTCTGCCGAAATTTTTCGTTGATCACACATAAATCATCATTTCTTACAGGTTACGATTTGAAGAGAGAATTGCTGTTGCAAAATCATTGGGATTGGCGATTATTGGCCTATCATAAAATTTTGCGAAAACTGAGGAGGAGTCAGCCCAACCTGCAGTTTTCCTTATGACATCTATATTGACTCCAGATCTGTTGGTTGTAAATGTAGCTGCATGTCGAGTACTGTGGGCACTAAAGATGGATGTATCTATTCCGCTATTCAAAAGAATATCTTTAATCCTTTTGCCTATTGTTTGAGATGAAACTTTCGAGTGTGGTTTTTTGTAACTCAAAAATAAAGAATCATCTTTACGAAGGAGTTGTGTTTTATTAATATAAGTCTCCAAACATCTTGCTGGACATATTTCAGGACGATCATCATAATAAGGTAATCTCAGAACTGGCTGTGCAGAATTGGGTTTTGAGGTTTTTATAAGTTCAGGTATCATGATTATAATATCTTTGGAAGAATATATTTTGATATTCTTTAATTTAACTAATGCAAGAGTCTGTATTCGATGTACAGTTACTAAAGCCAACAATGTTGCAGTCTTTTTTGAGAGAGTTTTCAAGTCGAGTTCTGAATTAGGCCATTCTTGGGCTAAGTAGTCCAACACTATACTTGGATCCCAAGTTAAATTATATTTTGGGGTTGTAGGACGTAACTTGAAAACTCCCTTCATAAAACGTTTCACCCTATCATCATCTAAATTTCCAAGCAAAAGGGATAGTGCTGATTTATAAGAGTTGATGGTACCATATTTAGCACCCTTATTAAATATATCTGTGAGAAAATGTAAAACAATTGGGACTGATACCGAGTTATAATCATAATTGTGACTATTACAATAGGATATCCAAGTTTTGACACAACCGTCGTATTGTTTATATGTAGAATGAGATAATGATGATAACATAATTTCCACCGTACTAGATGACAGGTGAATGAATAAATAGGGGGTGCTGTCCTAGCCTGAAGTGATCCCCTCTTGGTCCAACTAATAATGATGAATAAATAAGGGAATCCCGTCATGGGTCCAACAAAAATGATTGATATATAGTGTGGTCCCGCTCATGGGTTACCAAAATACTCTTGACCATGTAAGGCTCCGTCCCGGACACCTCACCTCCTGACCGCCGTCGCAGCAGCTCCGCCCCTGGAACCGCCCGTCGTCAGCCAGTCCCCTACCCAGCCGTCCTGGCTGGGGTCTATGAAGGTTTGGGCCACCACCGAGTGAACACGCTGCCTCCCTGCACCGCGTCACTCGGAATGAAGATATGAGATTGTAGAAATGAAACTATTTGACCATTTACACCTTAATGTATTATTGCACACACTTGATTACATGAAAATACACTGACTTGACCCTAGTCTGGGCCTTCAGCCCTGAAAAGGCTTTCCTAACCTTAAACCATGCGGTTACATGTCGGTCCCGATTTGCAATGCACTTGATTACATGATAATACTATGAAAATACGCGACTTGACCCTAGTCTGGGCCCTCAGCCCTGAAAAGGCTTTCCTAACCTTAAACCATGCGGCTACATGTCTTGACCGAATCGTAATGAACGAGTTACCTTGAAACTCTAAAGACACAGTCTCTCTCTGCCGAGCGGGGCGGTGCCAGTGTCGCCCTCTAGTATTGAATAAGACGTACTAGAATCGACCTTTGACAGCAGAGTGATCTGATTTATGATTATTTAATAACCAAATTTAGATTTTACCAAAACCTGTCCGATTTGCTTGAACATTCCCTCCGCCCGCCGGGAAAAGATAAGCTGAATACTTGCAAGCCACTATGAAATATGACATTGAAAATATAATGATCCTATGACTTAGTATGACTTGTGATTACAGACACACATGTTTGAAATAACATTGTTCATATAAACCTATTTGAATTATGATGTAGCATCTTATACCAAGAATACATCCTTATGAATAACATGAAGCAATAATATTGATACCTATACACTCATAGCATACTTTCCACATTATGTAGTAGTATGACTATATAGACTACATACATAAGTACATGAGTAGGTAAGGATATTGACCTTATCCTGTTTGACATAATGAAGTAATATCCATGACACATGACATGAGAAATGATATTGACATTTTGAAGTAATTATATGTGACTTAACATATATGACATGAGAAATGACAATGACATTTTATACACCTTAAGTCTAATATGAATCAGATTGAATACCTAGTTAATTTACACAAATTAACTACTGATTGAATAAGCTCTCCATTTTGAGTATTTATTCTGACCGATCTGATTACACCTTTATCTCATTAAACAATGAAATACCAATTGAATTGAATTGACCAAATGACCAATTGAATTGAATTGACTAAATAACTTAACCCCATAGCCAACAAATAATTATACCTACCAGTTATTACGTGCTTGCAAGGTAATAAGGTATTATCCCATAGTGACATATGTCGTGACCATTGAGGTATTGATGACCTCCCTGACATATGATTTGAACCCAATAAAGTCATTGACCCCTTCTGACCTTATCAATGATAACAACCTAGACGGTTACATACCTCGTGAGTCGTAGTGAGCCCTCTGTGCTCACCTAAAGTGAACCGCTTTCGTACCTGAATAACGTCTCACAGCTGTGACCTCATCAGCTGGAAGATCATCCATGATTGACGGCTAAGTCCATGCGTTGAACCTGATACATACCTACTTAGCATATAGCTATACTCTTACCTGAGTATGCATGAGTGTGTTTGTCGCTCCGTGACAACACTTTATGATAGTGTCCTGTGATCCTTAGGTACACCATACCGTTGCTTCTTACCATAAGACAGCCCTCGTTTCCGCAGTCGTCCCTGACTCGGATATATAGCTATACTCTTACCTGAGTATTGCATGAGAGTGTCCGTCGCTCCTCGAGAACACTTTATGATAGTGTCCTATGATCCTTAGGTACACGATACCGATGCTTCTTACCATAAGACAGCCCTTGATTCCGCAGTCGTCCCTGACTCGGATATATAGCTATACTCTTACCTGAGTATTGCATGAGAGTGCTTGTCGCTCCATGACAACACTTTATGATAGTGTCCTATTATCCTTAGGTACACCATACCGATGCTTCTTACCATAAGACAGCCCGTGATTCCGCAGTCGTCCCTGACTCGGATGAAATGCTGTTCACCTACGAACACGCTGAGCGTCTGTAGCTTTACAGAGCATTCCGTCGTAATAGTACAGCCTTAGTACTAAATCTTACCTTAAATCAATGTAGTACCTATTCTACTTAACATACTACCTATACTACGTACCTACCTACCTATACCTATACTTAAATCCTAAACCAACATATGGTTAGTTACCTAATATGTTTACCTACATATATTGTGTAACAAGTTGAGTGACCTGAATAAATTAAATTGAATTTTATTTTATTTTTTCCTACATGTCCAATGTGAATATCTTTTCTATATTAGTCCAGCTGAACCATGATAACACGTCGCTGCTACCAGGCCGGCGTTAAGACTCTCAGAGTTCTCAGAATCCTCAAGCCTCTGCCTCATGATTTCACAGCAGAGAAACTAAATGAGCAGTGTTGAGTTTCCGTTTGGAAATGATACGCTTCACCTTAAGTGACGCGACCCTTGCCTTGACTATGAGAGGTCCCAACATAACATAATGTTGCCTGACGTGATATGACAATGAGTGTGACCTTTGATTCCCTAAAACCTTGATGAATATTTTCCGAATATTTCCTATGATCAAGCCTAATGATATACTATTTAATACTCATATGACGAACATTGATGAGTACAGTGAAATGAAATGAACCTACCATCAATGTGCCTATTAACATTGAAATTCTGTATCTGACTTGAGTCTGATTTGAATCTGACGTGGCTCTGATTTGACTTGAGCATGTTAGACCAACTTGAGTTGACTTTGACTTGTCATGAATTGAATTTGATTGAAACTAACTTGATTCTGATTTGAATCTGACGTGGCTCTGATTTGACTTGAGCATGTTAAACCGACTTGAGTTGACTTTGACTTTGAATTGAATGAATTGATTTTGAGCATGAACCTGACTGACGTTGAATTGATTTTGATTGAAACTAACTTGATTCTGATTTGGATCTAAATTGACCTTATCTGACGTTGAGTATGAACCTGACTGGGCATGCAGCATACTCCGTGATGCTGTCCAGCAACGCCCGTGCTGATATGTATGTGCCTGGTGCCTAGAACCAAACCTGAGTTCCTCGAAGGTGATCTAAGCCTGCCTCGCCCTTGCCTCCCGCTGTGGACGTGGCACATGTCCACCAACTACTGATGAGTTGGTCCTGGTACCCTGGGCGCCGACGCTGCCCTGGCGCGCCATATATTTATTGTATTGACCAACACTGGCGACTCCCGTCGCGTTGACCTACTCGGCCTGAGGTGCCGACTGATGAAATTGTGAATCACCCTTGTCCCGACTCACCCTGTGTATGACAGCTCGCCCTTTGACCATGACGCTGCTGACATAGCATTACCCTTGCTGAAACAGAATGAGCACTGGTTGTGTGTCACCTGACTTGATGAGCTGAGTGGGCCTTCAGCAGTCTCCCTGACGCTGCAGGCCTCGGTGCATCTCCAACCCGACGCACTCGTTTAGGCGGCGGTGACTTCCTGCCCCTTGCCGCTGACGTCCCTGGAGCCTCCGCTCTGTGCACCCGCACTGATGTCCGAAGTCACGCGTTGCAGCATGCGACACTGCTTAACCAGCAGCCGCAGCCATTGCTGCACCGTGGGCAGGACCTCGAAGTCACTGCCATAGCGCTCCTCGAACTCTGAAGTAATGCTCACCAGCACCACTGAAACATGACATTAACTAACAAGTATGACCCCCTTGTCACTGGCATGAGCCTGAAGTAATTACTGACACCTAATTACTACCACTTTCACCTCCCGGTGAGTGGTGCCCATTGACTGTCCAATGTCCACTAACATTGGTACCTAAACTGACCCCTGATAATGAATGATGATAACATTTACCAATTACCAAGCATCCGCAATAACTGATACACCTGTCAGTTTATTATGATGACCCTTGACTAATACACCCTGTATGTATACACTGAATGAATTTACCCTTAATGATCAGTGCAACAAAAGATAAACATATCAGTTTATAAAGATGACCCTTTGACCAATACACCCTGTATGTCTACACTGTATGAATTTACCCTTATAGATCAGTGCAATTACTGATGAACTAATCAGTTTATAAAGATGACCCTTTTCCATTACACCCTGCATGTGCACACTGCATGATTGCACCCTGTTTAGTTGTGAGATATTGACCAATGAGTTGACGCTGACACTTGAGTTGACAGTTCATGAGCTGTCACTGTCAGTCGCGTTTCTACCTCTATGGTTCCGACCCGATGTTGCCCGAAGAACCGTCGACTGAACTTATGACCGATTGAATGTTCGTGAATGTTCGTGCCGTTCCGAAGTTGCCCGAAGACCGGCGACTGAACGTACCCGAGGAATGGAATGTTGACCGGTTCCCGCTGAATGAAATGTGCTCGCTCGCGTTCGTCCACGTAGCGATGACGTGTTGCATATACAATATACCTATGACGCGGTATTCTGATGCAATAATTGTCCGTTCACTTATCACTGTAAATAGTGTAAATGCTACGATATTTGCCTTTTCGCGCACTGAGTTTACACTGATAAATGCAACAAAATACAGCCTGCGATGTCCCGTCGCACCCGCTGCTGACCCTCGATGACCCACGCACACCGCGTTGTCACGTCGATCGAACAAGCTGCGTCCCGTCCCGGGTTTGATGCAGCGATCTGCGCTTTCCCTTGCTAGTTGCTTCCCTTCCTGGGTATGACAACTAGTGCAGATCATCCTGTCCCGTCCTGGGTTCTGACGAAATGAATTGATCTGGCCGTGAGATCGTGCTAATCCCTCCCCTCATGGGAGCCATCAAAATGAGGGAGGAATTAGGTTAATAGATTGAGATCGTGCTGGTCCCTCCCCTCATGGGAGCCACCAAAAATGAATGAATAAATAGGGGGTGCTGTCCTAGCCTGAAGTGATCGTAATGAACGAGTTACCTTGAAACTCTAAAGACACAGTCTCTCTCTGCCGAGCGGGGCGGTGCCAGTGTCGCCCTCTAGTATTGAATAAGACGTACTAGAATCGACCTTTGACAGCAGAGTGATCTGATTTATGATTATTTAATAACCAAATTTAGATTTTACCAAAACCTGTCCGATTTGCTTGAACAACAGGCATTTTTTCAGTAGGGTTTGCCTGAACGCTTCCCGACAACTAACTTCAGGGTACGGTGTAGGTTGTGATGCAATCTGAAAGGAGATATTTTGCATTACGTCGGCTTCCGATAATATCAATATTGGGGAGGCCAATGTAATCTATATTTTTAGTGTATACAGCGGTATTAGGTTTCACAATTATCCTTTGCGAAAATGTTATTTTACGCATCTCACACCATTGCCAGAGTTCTCTCAAATACTATTTACTTAAGTGTTCGTATTGAACGCTTCCCCTTCGGCTGATACAAGAAATGGCAGTTACATTGTCAATGCTCAATGCGTAATAATAAATTTGTCTCAAATTAATTTTTTGCGAAACATTTTAATGCCAAGAAAGCAGCTTTGAGCTCTTTAGTGTTCGTAATTTGACTAAGCAAACATGTATATTTAAATTTTGCAAAGTATTGGGTATACTAATATAACCAGGAATTCTGAACTGCGGGGCAAGCAGATATTAATAAACGGACAAATCTCACAAAATCTCGTAATTAGCATCTTTTAGTTTTTAACATATTAATGAGATTGTGTTTTATCTTGACTTGTAGAATCTGGTAATTTTATTACCATCTCTTCAAAGTCAAAAACAAAACCCAAAAACGTACACTGTGTTTTGGCCACGAAGCAGCATTTTTCAAAATTTATGTTTTGGCACTAAAAATACTGAAGACAGAAACTCGCCAGGTTCATGCATTGATTTTAAGTAGATTCTTAATAAAGTGATCAAAATCTATTTGCTCTTGATTAGTCTTAGGATAATCACAAGGGTTATCTGTCCTATAAGAAGTAGATTTAAAAGGAATAACATATCCTTCTATCCAAGACAAAAGTATGTAGACCAGCTATCAGGAAAATGCTGGAGTCTGCCAGCATATTGTACCTGATCTACTATTTCCGGTGATGACTGCCCGCTGTCCTCGATGACGGCGGTGCACGGTCGTTGTGGCGTCGCATATTGTTGTTGTGCGGCGGCTGCTGTCTCTGCGAGTAAGTGTTCGCTCGCCAGTTGTTGGTCGTCTTCGTGTCCGTTTTGCGGTGTTGGGGCACGAAGTTTAAATTACCCATGTTTCCCATTGTTGAGGGAATATTTGGACGATTATATCTAGGCTTAGGGGCATATTTTAATGCCTCACCAGACTGTTGAATAGTTTTTGCTGCTTTCAATTTTTCTGAAACATTTTCTCCAAACAAAAACTTATCCCTACTGGAATCGATTAGAGTCTGTTTCAATTTTGCGTTAATTGATGATATGATAAAACCTCTGCGGGTTCTCGACTCTGTAAAGTGACTGTCACAAATAATGCGGCAAGCGTCACTGAGTGGCTTCAATAACTTTTGTTTTGAAATCTCGTTTGAAAGTACCATTTCAGTTACGGAAGCTAAAGCAGATAATGCAATACCAAGCTGGTTTTGCTTGTACAGGAGTGAGGAGTCTCTTTTTTCTAGAGGATCAGGTAAAGCGACCTTAACTTCCGGGTTGAGAGCATGGGCCAACAAAAGGTCGCAATTGCTGGGAACCAAATATTCTTTGGTTATAGATTCTCCTTTGCATCCTTTGACAAGCCATTTGCAAGGATATTTTGCCATCTACTGGCCACATCTTTATGAATAGGCGGACCCAGAGGGGCCTCTGCCTTTGGGGCATCACCCAGCAGCTACAGAATATCCTCGTCAAGTTGCAAATCCTCTGATAGATTTTCGCCTGAAGTACCTGGTTGTGGCGGCAACGGCAAGGCAAGTTGCGGCGGTACCAGCGAGGCAGGTTGCGGTGGTACCGGTAAGGCAAATTGCGGTAGATTTTCAACCACGCCAGGTCTTGGTGAAGGCATTCGTGACGTAGATGGCTGTGGCGAGGCTGGGCACAGTGCTGTCGGCTGCGACCATTCTGCCCCGTATGCGTCCCAATCAGGCTCGCAATAATACGGTAGCAACTCCGTATAAGGTGTCTCCGATGTGGGAGGTACATCTGCGAGAAATATGGTTCATTTAGAACGTATTATCCTTATAAAACGTGACATTATCAGCCCAGAAAGCAGTACGCATCACTTATATATTGACAGAGTACCCAAGCTTGGTAAACTCGCATCAACTATTGGTGGCTATGTAGCCGAACAGGCGGCGGTTATGTATTAGCCGAAAGCCAATTTTTGATCATGCATGTGACAGTAACAGCCCAGGTTTAGCAGTACGCATCACTTTAATTGAAAGAGGTAACCCAGGTACGGTAGCCTCGCATCAAATACTGATCAAAAATAAAAATTGGTGTCTTTTCAAAAACTTACCGTTTAAATTTTCTTCCGAAGAATAATGCTCACGTCCATTTGTTGTGTTTGCAAGCTTATCTTGCAACTTAAGAATTTTGCGACGAATTTCATCCTCAGTTTCATATTTCCTCTTCTATCCCATGCTTGTACTTCGGGTACCTACAATGCTACTCTTTTCGAACGAACTAACTTTTATATTTTAATGTTCAGGAGACGTGCGAAGGCTTTCGCACGGAAACGCAGAATGATTCTAAAATACCGACCGGACCGTTCAGGAATGTTGGGTTAGTGGAGGGGGTGGATCATAGACTAAATGTTGCTAGCAAAAAAAAAAAAAACCCCTCTAAAACTCCGTGCAAGGCTGACGCTAGGTGGCGCTACTACAGCATGTTAACAATAAATCGCTAAGAATGAAGCTGCTATACATAATAATACTTGAGAGCGCCCATTTTGTCTCCAAATTCCAACGAATCAAAATGAAGGAACATAAACATAACTCGTTTCATGAATGTAACTTAAATACAATACGGTACTAGTAAGGTTAATTGATACAGGCACTCGATGTTCTCATACAACCCTCCAAATACCAGAAAGTATATCTAAGTAGACTAGCGCCGCTAATAGGCAATGAACATAACATCGTCAGGATCCAGTCCAGTGCCGACAAATGTCTATGGTCATTTTATACAATACAAATACACGTATAAAGTAAGACTCGCTTAAGTGACCATTATTAGACTTCTTCATTATTAGTCTCATTGCAATAAGGTTTAAGATCGGTCAGTTTACTGTGACATCGATAATACACATGGACAACCACATGATTCCCCACATACTCAGGGGCATTAGAAAAAACAGGACAGGAAACTCCGCAGTAACGTCACAGTAAAAAATAATTGAGTTTTTGAGTAATTGAGTCTCAAATTTAAATTATAACTTTTATAACCAAGGTTCTTATGCTTGGTAAATGGGTTTTTGATTAACTAATAATCGAGTATAAGATTGACTTTTACGAAAGAAATATTTATATTTATAGCTCCATTGACAAATTGGTACTATATCAGTATACCTAGTCTACCTACTACCTACTCTACCTAGGTACTTATAGTGATCTGTTATAAAGTGGTTATTGATTAATCGATTATATAGGTATAAATTCAACTTTTTAGTAGGTAAGCGCGTAAATTATAACAGCCTATTTTTAAGGCCGAACATTAAAACGGGCGGATATTGAAATAGGGAATATTCATGATATTTTTTTATTATTCTTAATTATTCTATAAGTAATTATATATCCGGAAAAAAATACAACACTCGCACAATTTTATTAAATAAGCAAAAAAAAAATCAATTAAAACTACTATCATTTTCGGACGATTAAAACGCCACCATTTTGGCGCGCTCATTTAGTGACGTCACCGTGCACTAAGAATAAATTAACAACGAAGTGTTAGATTCACAGTTTTAATAAAAGTGGGTGATTATAAAGCTTATAAGATTAACTTATTATAATGGAAGAGCACACAAAAGCTTATTATAAATATTGTATTGTCCCTATGTGTGACAATAACATTAAAACTGCACCTGACAAGATATATTTTCATATGCCCAAAGATGCAAATACAAGGAAAAAGTGGTGTAAGGCGATGAAGAGAGATGATGTATCGTGCTTGAGTAGTTTATACTGTTGTGAAGATCATTTCGACGTGAGTATATAGCTAAAATCTTTTTTATTAGTACTCGCGAACAGTATAAACAATAACCTAACCTAAAATAGTAGATTGTACAACAAGTGCATAAAACGCACCATTTTACTCGAGACGTTTATCCATCCGAGCGAGCTTGCGAGCGAGGATAGATATAAAGTCGAGTGTAAAATGGGTTTTATGGACGAGTTGTACACTCTACTTTTCACTTCGATTGCGAGGAAATGAAACAGCAACACGTAAAATAATAAATGAGACGAAATACAAATTATAAGTTTATTTCATGAAGTTTTATTGTGTACTTTGGCTGTTGGTATCTTTGCCTTGGTCTTAGAATACGAACGAAATGAAATAAAATAAAGAGGTTGTTGTATGAAGTTAAAGATGTTCGTGTGGCTGTTGCAGCGATTGCCTTGGTCTTCGACGAAGATTTTACTTTATGCTCTAGAGCATAAAAAGCGACTTTATGTCGCCTACGCACGACATAAAGACGAACTTTTAGAGCATGAGAAGTGAAAATTTAATTACATACCTATTCATAAAACTGTTCAGATTCACAATTTTTTTTATTACGAATGTTACAAATATTATGAGTTTTGTTGATCAACAGCCGACTACGAGTGTTGATTTCGATCACCAAACGTTTTAGCTAAGTTTCTTTGTTCGCACTGTGTTGATAAGTTCTATTCTATTAAATTTAAGTAATTCTTTTTACTGAGTAACGTACCTACATAAATTTATTTTATTTATAAGCCTTGACGAAAAGTTGTTCTCAACATTTAACATTCCTAATTAATAACATAACTTTGATTATATAATATATACATGTACTAGTTTTTTATTCCACTTATTTAAGAAAGACACCTATTTGAAGTAGTTTAAAAGTCTACCTATTTTGACTACATAATATTATTTCTTCTTTTCAGATTGAAAAATATACAGAAAATTATACTAAATACAAAATAACGGATATCAACATTTATCAAATATCTAACTTATTTACCTTGCAGCTTTTACTCCTCTTAGTTCAGCGGACGTAAAGTCACAATTATTTGCGAAGTACCTACGTCGTCATCATGAACACATCAATTTTAGGCAGATTATCCGACTGTGCTTTGACAAAACAGCTTTCAGTCATTGTGGCGACTTGGCGAGTCTTCTTTAACAAGGAGTCTGAGTGATTTCAGTTAGTAATTCCCAAAAAACACTAATAAACAGCGGTAAAACAATTCAATATTCATACAAGCGACCTGTCAGCAGTAGACACCGAGTGAACGGTGACGTCACATTTCGCTCCGCCAATAGCGTTGCGTTTTGGAAATGCGCGAGGGAATTTGAAAAATACTATTTTTAAATAATTAAATTGATCAATAGAAACATGATACTTTGTTAAAATAATCATGTGTGTAAATTTCTTTAGCAATAAAGATTACACATATTTTTTTTGTCCATATCTAAATCACATGCATATTCCCTATTATCACCAAATAGTAAGTAGGTAGCAAAGTCCTAGAGTGCAGAATTGATTTTACCAACAGTGGTCTTCGAATGCCGTTCGCGGTAGGCCCTCAGATATACGAACTTCGAGTTTCAGTTTTCGTGGTTTGGCTGAATACGCAAAGAGCGCGCGCGCGTGCCATTCAAAAAAACCAAGTTTATATTGTTCGAATTTGTTGTTACATTTGTACAAATTACGCCTTAATTCGACATTTGCGCATATAAGTTCGCATATCAAAATCGATTAATTTTATATTTGCTTTTGGTACCTATGTGTCTCGTCAATGTATATCGTAGACGGGATTAAAATTATTAATAGGCGAAAGAAAGGCAAAGCAATTCCGCCATTTTGTCCGTAGTATTTCTTATTACTGTGATTTTGACGTTTCTTTTAGCTGACAGATGTGGCGGCGATATACTTTAAGAATAATAAATGAAAAATTAAATGAAGTCGTATATTACGGAAAATAAATTAATTGTCGCAGTCGGATAAAAACTATCCTAAGTTGCAGCTGGAATAATAATGTACCTATATAAAATGTTTCATATTTTTCCGTCCATGGGATGCTGAGAACATTCGTACCACAGAAAGCTTAGTTTCAAACTGGCTGATTCTTTTTTTAATTTAGAGATTTATTATAAGTGGAGATAAACGATCCTGTACATCATGGATCAGGGATATTTTGGCATTGATAAGCGTCCTGCACGAGTAATATATCGCAAAAATAAATAAATGGAGCTTCTACTGTAAATAGCACTGTAATTTTATAAATCTGAAATATTAAAATTAAATATTGTATAAGGTAATAAAACGGCCTAGTCCTCGAAGTTTCACTAGTGTATGACATGGGCCTTTTACCTTATTGTTTTGATAAAATTATACCTTGCCGAGTTTTTTTACGCCGGTTCTCGTGGCTTATCGACATTCATAGGTGCATGTTATTGCCTAAATTGATTAAGAAATAACTTTGACTAGACTAATTTAAGCCCTTCTTTCTTTCCACACGCATTTCAAGGGATGCAACAGCAATCATCGTAACTATAGACCTTAAATTATATTGAACCTTATCCATTGAACCTACACTTTGTACCTACTTCAGGTTTCATTGTTAAGGTCCCTCCATCCTCCATCCATTATGCTGTGTGTCGGAATCTATCACGGGATTTGTGCCGTTGTATTGAAACGCACAGATTAGCTACCATTTGAATTTAACAAGAACCAACAAGTACAGTCGACAGTCAACATCAACTTTTGTATTGTTCACAAACATGAATTATATTACATGTAGGGAATACAATACCGGGATACGCGAGTAATATGAAGGACCAATCCCGCTCGAATTTCCGGGATTCGCAGCGAGATCGAGGGTTTGAAACTCATGCATTTCAATATGTATGAGTGACACTTGACACTCTGACAAACATTCATGATTCATAGGATTAGTATTGTATCAAAAATATGTACCTATTTACATATTAGACCCGTATTTGAACCTCCGAAAAAAGTTTGCTGGATTTGTGAACGAGCGAGCGAAGCCAACGAAATTCTCCGCGTTTCAGCTAATGCTGAATAAAAATGCTTTCGTATGGCCAGCTGTGACTGAATGTGTTTGAAATTAAATCATTAGGGTTAAACTGTGGTAAGTACAAGTTTATATTTTACTCGTGACGTCTTAGTGAACTCTGCGGGATCCCGCAAATACCGGTTTTTTTTTCTTGCGGGATTGCACCCTCTATATAGTTCCATGTGACCAAGAATTGTTGAATTGATTTCGTCTGCCAGAAATGTGAAAGATCATGTCGGTCGCGTATTGGCCTCTACAGTCACCAAAAACGATGTCTCCAGGGCAATGTTTAAATCGTCTGGAATAGACGCAAAGGCCTGTGATGATGATTATGACCAAGGGAAACGGTAAATGCCTTGATTGAAAACGTGTGCGCTTCAAGTAATATTTTTCATATCATCAAATAAAACTACACATAACGTCGGTGGGGGTGGTCGGCGTTATGTGTAGTTGACTAGTTGTATTAGCCTTCTAAGTAACAGAGTTCATGTTTGAGAAAACCGACAGAGGAAAAACCACTAGAACCGCTAGACCTGATACATTTTCTTCTTGATCTTAAGATTAATTCATTGGTAATTAATTTGGGGGCATAACTATTCCCCAAAAAGCAATGGACGATACGTTAAGTACTACGTTTAATATCTTCCTACCTTTGTCATCCGTAGAACTATTAAACCGTTGGTATGCTGATGGTACACGGTTGGTAGAGAAATGGAAATCGGATTTACGTGCGATAGTCGGATAAATTATGTTGTTTTGAGTATGTTGGTTGTACAGTCTACTTAGTAAACTGTGTTATGTCGTAGTGGTTATTGCTATCGGGGTGAAATAGTGATTTATTTTCCTATTATGATGTCGTGTGGAAATCGCAAGGGAATTAATAATTGGACTCGCTAATGTTGCTTGTCTTACACATGCTCAATTAGCTTATATAACTCTATATTATAGAGTTGTTTTTTTACATAGAGTCTATAATTCTGCAATAGTTATTCCCTCGTCTACTGTCGGTATAATATGTTTAAATAATGCATATATTTCAGAAAATAAAGAATAAGTGTTGAAACCAACCCCGTTTCCGATTCAGAACCCAAAGTCTTCAGTGACGGGGGGGGGGTAAACACGTAATGTTCCGAACGCGCGTCGGTACAATTTATCTGTCAATCTTCCATATAAAAAGTAACATTTAGACCTACCCGACGTTCGTACAATGCGTTACGTGATCGACCAGCCGACCCCGACCAAACTATGAATATTATCAAGATCGCAAATTTTAATAAATTACTAAACAAGGAAGCAAATTACAATAGATTCAGATCCAGATACCAGCCATTCAAATCACTTTCGCACCGCACCACCCACGGTCATTGTGCAGACTTATTAGTCCTAAACCTAGTCGTTTATCTACTCGCTTTCACACTCAAAGCTAAACTAAATGACCAATTGAACGACATGAGAAAGCCTGTTTATTAGCAATTGGCTGTAAGGTAATAAACACTTTCGTAATGCTATATTGTCAACCTTTGGTATAGTGTCAACCTTAATTATTAGCGAGCGATTCACTCCCATTGGCTCGATCAGTGAAATGCGGTTAAGTACCTTGTTAGTTTAAGTTATTTGATACAATTGCTGAAGCATCGCATAAGATAGGCACACTACATAAGTGAGCGTGAGAGTAAGAAGGACTCGACTCTAAAATGCATTCATTCGAGTACGAATATCATTAGGATGGCTTTCGCAGCATCTTGAAAACAGACTCGAAAGCGTTCATCAGCTTGTAGATATTGACAACCACAGCTCAGGCTGCTGGTGGCCTAGGGGTTAATAATATTTTCACAAGCATACCACATCCAATGCTCTTGGCTGTGCTAGCTCGCATCACGTCTTCAATTTGACGACGCGTGGGCGCGACAAGGCTAACTGCGAGATTATAGTGCTTCGCACTCCCTTGCGACGTGTTGTCTCGCGAGGGTAGCCAATGCTTTCCAGCCAATTTCACTAACCGCTACATTGTTCTAACTAAAGTGAAATGTATATAGGAAACATGTGAGATCCCACGTTTACACAGCGTCTCAATCTGAACTATATTAAAAAAATGTTTGTTGTCTTATATTCCACTATACTTACTAATCCTATAAAGAGGAAAAGTCTGTGAGGTTGTAATCTAACCGGAACTACTCATCCGAATTCAAAAAAAACTTCACCAGTTTAAAGAATAGACCTAAGGATGAACGTGTATTATGGCACTACCAGTATATATAACTAAGTAAGTAGGAATTGCTGTAGCAGTAGCTACGGAAACAATTGCCTCAAATGCATTGTAACATTTGTAACTTGATTGTGTGGTCATTGACGCTTAATAAAAAAATTGGTCGCCTATTCTTAACAAGTACTAGTTGTCATAAAGTCCGCATTTCAATTTGCGCATCAGGCGCGTCGTGGGAGTCATATCTATGACATACAGTATCTAGCTAGACATTCGAGAAAGCGTTTGTCTAAGATCACGACTCGTGTGCTCCCACTAAATGTGCTCGGATATGGGTCTTTAGCGATTTCTTATTGCGAAGCTTTCTTTGATCGTGATCACTTGCTTGTTTGATGAAAATTGCCTTGATGTGATCAGGTTTGTGCCCTTAATAAATAGGTATCGTAGGTATGCAATGCACCTTACCGGATGTGCAATGCGCTTGTTAATCGGTCATCGTCCGAAAAGGAGAACCAGCGGGGACAGCTTAATTACAAATGGATTAGGTAAATCAAAAGAACCTATTTTACACTGACAGGGACGAGAGCCATAAAGTGCTGCTTTTCATAGATGGAGCTCGCAATGCTAGCTCATAAAACACCTTCTAATTATCGGCGACGCCTTTCCTATGGGCTAATGAGTGTGCAACGACTAGGGACTAGGTATAACAGTGACAGCAACATAATGTGCCTGCAGAGAGCACAGAACGCAATTCTACGCGTAATTGCCAACGCACCTTGGTTTACCCGGAACGACGAAATTCACGATTACCTCAACATGCCCACCATAAAAGACGAAATTATAAAGCACACGACACGTTATATCCAGCGCCTTGCAGGCCACCCAAATCATTTGGCTATAAGGTTACTAGATACAGCACAAGCTGTGAAACTCCTAAAACGAAAGCACATTGTGTAAGGCTGCATAATGGTTTAGAGAGACGATGGTCTCCGAAACCCAATCATATAAAGACACTCACCAAAACTGATAATAGTCGTTAACGACTGATGGCAGTTCTTCAATAAGAAAAAAAAAGGTACAACTGGCGCCAGAAAGCTATGATATGACACGTTTGCCTATTCAAACTTATCGCTTATATACGTAAGTTCTAAATATGTAGTTAGAATTACAAATTAACATTTCAATGGCTACTAATATGAAACTCCTTATGTATATGTCTTGTTTGCGAAACTGATGTTTGAGTCTATTATGAGTTATGACCGGTTCCTCGTAATGTTAAACGAGGACATAGGTAACAGAATTTCGTTCTTGGTTTATTATCTTTAGTACTAAAAATAAATAAAAAACTTTGGATTTCAACAGAGGCCCAAATCGTACAGATCGAAACAATTGGGTCTACCTTAGATAAACAACATATTTACACCTCTTATTATACTTCGTTACAACACAAAAAAATCACCACTAGGATGTATACGTATAGTCTATAAATTGGAAGTGCGCGCATTATATAAAAGAAAAGCGGCGAAGTGCGAGTCGGACTCGCACATGAAGGGTTCCGTAAAATAAATTGCGATTTACGATTTATGACGTATTAAAAAAAACTACTTACTAGATCTAGTTCAAACCAATTTTCGGTGGAAGTTTGCATGGTGGATGTACATCATATATTTTTTTTGGTTTTATCATCTCTTATTTTAGAAGTTACAGGGGGGGGGGACACACATTTTACCACTTTGGAAGTGTCTCTCGCGTAAACTATTCAGTTCAGAAAAAAATTATATTAGAAACCTTAATATCATTTTTGAAGACCTATCCATAGATACCCCCCCCCACCCAACACGTACAGGTTTGATGAAAAAATTTTTTTTGAGTTTCTGTTCTGTGTATGGGGACCCCTAAAACTTAATGTTTTTTTTTTCGATTTTTGTGTGAAAATCTTAATGCGGTTCACAGAATACATCTACTTACCAAGTTTCAACAGTATAGCTCTTATAGTTTCGGAAAAAAGTGGCTGTGACATACGGACGGACAGACAGACAGACATGACGAATCTATAAGGGTTCCGTTTTTCGCCATTTGGCTACGGAACCCTAAAAAGAGCTTATATAACCTCATAGCCAAGTAATACCTAGATAAGATACCAGAGTAACAGCTGTATAAAATAGTACATTTTACAACTAGTGTGAAAAGAATGTCTTTTTACCACTAGTACCGAGGTATCTTGCCACGAGCTGAAAGCGAGTGGCAAGACTCGGTACGAGTGGTAAAAGACATTTCACACGTGTTGTAAACGACGTTTTTTAATACAATTGCGAAAAAATAATAAATTAATATTCGTCATTTATATATTAATGAATTCTTTAAATAAATTTATATTATTGTACCTCGATCTCAACTGTTAGTGGCTGCATCGAAACTTCTGCTTGCGTATGCGCTCCTGGTACCTATAGGTGGACCGTTTAACTCGGTCCTCGCCTGCGCGGCGCGCGGGTGCAGGGGTATGACTATAACGGGCTGCGGGCGACGTGCGGAAGGCAAACCCCGGCGCCCGCACCCCGTTATCGTCATACCCCTGCACCCGCGCGCTGCGCAAGCGAGGAATGAGTTAAGCGGTCTACCTACAGATGCGTACATTTTCAGCTTCAAAAATGACTTTCATACTAACGCGATCAAAAATAAATACTCCTAGTATTCGTAAGCGTTTTTAATTTCATAATTTCCAAGTAAAAAATCTAATATAAAATTACTGCGTTTCGAAAGTATAGTTTGGAACTAAAAAGTAAAAAGCACTAGTGCGAGAAATTGAGCTTCTCGCACGCTACGCAGCCACAAAAAGTACCACTTTTTGAGCAACTGTATTAAAAACTCCTTTATATAAAGGCTTAGTCCGGTCAAACAGAGTTAGGTTACCTAAATTGCTCTGGATTCAGTGATATAGAACTGTGAACTGTGCAACTGAACATTACAGTCACAGAATGGCACTGAAAGCACCCGTTCGCTTTATCAGCGATAAACTACTGCAATTTTATTGGCTTTCCGTTTATTCTATCTCTTTATTCTATTATTTCTCTTTAACAAACTCTTTAGCACAATGTATACTTGAGATTATTTTGAGTTGGTCCAATTGCATCAAAGTAGTCCATTCAAAAAGCAACTCTACCGTCCAAGGTATAATATTCCAATTACAGTTTTACAAAATATCGGCCACATTAAATAGTCTCAACCATAAATGCAAGTGACTACTGCCCTTATTCATAGACGTGCATGAAACCTATATTAGCTAAAATTTTGTTAAATTAAAGTCTATTTTTTTATTCCATAGACTAAAATGACAACCACAAATGTCAAACGTAGAAATAATGTGACCAGCTATACAGGTAATTCGACCTTGAAAGGGGTTATACTAGAGCTAATTTGCAACAATTTATGTCCAGTCAACCAGGGGTCAAAACACGATTTTTTTTAATTTTTCGAGTTTTTAGTTTGT
This sequence comes from Epinotia brunnichana, assembly GCA_963854355.1. Lineage (NCBI taxonomy): Eukaryota > Metazoa > Arthropoda > Insecta > Lepidoptera > Tortricidae > Epinotia > Epinotia brunnichana. The sequence goes on along the minus strand of OY977936.1, from coordinate 16,589,336 downwards.
TTGAAAAAAAATCGCCTTGCAGCCTTAAAGTGCTTGAGTGCTTAAGTGATTGTGACAATAATGTTTTTTTACCATCCAAATGGAAGTACTTTTGTCACAATCACCAGCTTAAGGCTGCAAGGAGAATTTTTTTCATACAAACTAAAAACTCGAATATCTCGGAAACCAGCGAGTTTCGACCCCTGGTTGACTGGACATAAATTGCTGCAACTTAGCTCTAGTATAACCCCTTTCAAGGAATAGGTCGAATTACCAGTCACCCTGTATACAAACAGTGCTGATCTTTGAGCTTCATCAACAAATATAAGTACCTCCCAATCGTTTATTTTCGGTTAGTACCGGTTGTAGCACATCACTATTTAGGTATAAGACGTAAAAAACTAGCAATACATGAAATGTCATTTTAGTCTACGGAATAAAAAAATAGACTTAGGTTGTCTTTTATCACTTTAAAGTTTTTGAGAAGGGGGCAAAACACAAATTTTAGTTAATAGGTTCGTTAAGTTTTATGAATAAGGGGTTATTACTTATGTTGACCAGTAAATGCCTTTCTGATGTCAACTTTGCCCATATTTCCACGAGTAGTGTAGTAGCCAAAAGCCAGATACCCAGGTATCTGAGAACGACAATTAGACATTTTTGAGTACTGTCGAGTTTTGACTTCTCTCGCAATCATTTAAGTCTATCGATCGTCACAAAGGCGAAAATTACGATTGCTTCTAACCTTGAGTCATTTTAAAATGTTTCTGAAGTTGCTCAAATTAATTTGGCGCTTTGATAAGAGACTTCGGAAAGCTGCATTACTATATTTAATCAGGCATCAGGTAGGCTGTAGTGTGGGAGGGTGATATAGTATAGTCTGTATTATTGATATTTATTTAGGAATATAAAAACCAGCAGAACCGCAGCAGAACCAAGGTAACCGATATAGCCCTCCGAATCGCTAAACTTAAGTGGCAGTGGGCGGGGCACATTGCACGTAGAACCGATGGCCGTTGGGGCGGAAAGGTTCTCGAGTGGCGACCACGTACCGAAAGGCGCGGCGTGGGTAGGCCCCCCACAAGGTGGACTGATGTGATGACCTGGTAAAGGTCGCGGGAGTCCGCTGGATGCGGGTGGCGCAGGACCGGCCATTGTGGCACTCTTTGGGGGAGGCCTATGTCCAGCAGTAGACGTCTTTCGGCTGATATGATGATGATGATGATGATAAAAAAAAACATACAAAAACTGTCAATTGAGGAAAAATAAATAAAATTAGATAAAATTACGGAAAATATCAGCAATAAACTTCGTGAGGCAGACTCAGTAGCGAAAAGCTGGTGTTGTGTAAAGTTAGGAAGGCAGGTGAAGTGAGATACGACAGTATTATCCTTATTAGTCTGTATTCCTACATATATTATGTGTAAAGCCGTCTGTTAGACATTGGTGGTGGTTAACGTAATGGCATCATTAGCGTGGGGTATCAGGAACTACTTACAATGGAAACCAGTTCCTATCACTGTAGGTAGTCGAATTGGGGCACAATGGCACAAAGTGAAATGTTTTTGGTAGAATAAGAACGATAAAGTACCTATTATTGGACATCTGCAATCACTTACAGCAACAGTAAATGTTCAAGGCATGGGGCTTATTTGTCACCTACGCTTTGATGTGCTTTAAATTCAGATCCACGATGTAACAGTGCAGAAAAAAAAATGCAGAAACGTGAGAAGGACTTTAATTAGTGATTCGCAAAGCTTAACGTATATAAGTACAACAGGTACATTAATAATGTGAATTAAATTATTAGTCAGCACTACTGCCCGGAAAGCGACTATTTAGACATTGCTAGAAATGTGAGACGAGTTGAGCCTAGGGTTGCCAACTCATTTTGGGAGAGATATAGTATTTTCCAGAAAAAAACGACAAAAATATAGTACCTACACTGTAAAAAATATAGTACTTGGCTGGCCAATGTTGCTATTTAGCAGTGGCGGTGCGTGAAAATTTTCTATGGGCAACCCGAAACAAACAAGTTATGAAATAGTTTAGAACACGTATATAAATTTTAGGCAATCGGCTTGTATGGGCGCTCCGCCACTGCTATTATACAGTAACACCTCGGCAATTTGAAGCACTTCATAAGGTCCCCCAAAATATAGTATTTTCGCGTACTATATATTTCTTCAACAGTATATAGTACAAAGAGTCAAAATATAGTAAAATACTATATAATATAGTACGGTTGGCAACCCTAGTTGAGCCGGTCGAGTGGGGAACGAACGCGCCGGCGCCGCACGCAGTGGACCGGCGCAAACGCACATTAGCGGGAAATGAACTGGGCGTGGAGAATCTTTTGCCTTGCGAAAAGGCGCGAATGGAGCTTGTCGTTAATACCTTTGCTTCTACAATATGTTGCTCAGTTGTTTCTAAGTTAAGCTTAACATCTGAACCCTAGAACATGCATCATCATCGTATAATTAAGAGCCTATAGCGCTTGTCGGTGTGCTAATCTCCGTTATGTTCGCTACTCTGCCAATAATGTCTTGAGCCCCTAATACGACATTACATTGTCCTTCTCTTTGACTTGAAAATGCACATTAGGTAAATCCGAATAATGAAAATGCACCATTGACACGTAGATTAAAGGTTAATATTAATGTCAATTTCTTAATAATCGCGTTTGTAAAAATAATGTATTTTCATCAAAGTGAATTAGTTTAGAAGCTTCCTTAATCTATCCAAAAGTAATTGAAGCATGCATTTCGTAAGCAAGCTAATTATAGTGGGGATAGATTACGGGTAAGTGCATCGAGCATTAAGTACACATTAGTTCCATCTCGCGAGCAGTCAGTCATCTAATGGTCCGTGATGTCTCTATAACTTAGATTTGTAAGCCACAGCCAAGACACAGTTTACCTACTTCCACTTTACAACTTACTAGAACTTAACGTACTATCCACGTTACAATTAGTAATGATTTGTTTACATCACGTTAATTACCTACTGAACATTTAAAAGAGGTCTTTATTTTATGATGCGTAGTTTCGCTGCATGGGCCAACAGATTTGACTGTTCACATCAAAAGACGAACACTTAAACAAAACACGGCCGACCACACGTGGATCCACACCGCCCCCGCGGTGAAGCGCTAGCAACAACTTAACATAGACCCTTAACACGTATACGTGGCGAGTCTACCAAGATGAATTCCGAGTGAAAACGTCTTACAATGACAGCATTAAAATATACGTCTCACTTTTTATTACATCACGATACTAAAAATGAAAAATGCCCGTCAAGTTCTATCCCAGCAAATGCCTCACATCAAGACGTCAGCGAAGGGTCACTGATAAGTTGTCGGCTTAACAACTTCTAACGGCATTACTGTAATCGGACACCTACGGAAGCGAACATCCATATTCATCGGCTGAACCAGTCGGAAGCACTTACTGTCCCAATTGGGTTTAAGAGTGCTCGTTCAAACTTTGTATTCTAGTTAGGTTTGGAGGTTGAAATACTTGAAATCGAAAATAGAAAACGCCAGACTGCAGTTTTTTTGTTATATACTTACTATTGAGATCTCTAAGCAAGAGCACTTCAGAAAGATGATAAACAGTTTTCAAAACCGCCAGACACACAGATATCATCATCTGGTTTACTTCACGTTAAAATCGCGACCCAACCCAACTCCCATGCAATTAGCAATACCTATAGGTATACTTAGATCGCGATCGTCGTTAATTACTTTTGATTGGATAAACCTAGCATAAACTTAAAGTTGTATGTCTATGCCAATATCGGATTCAAACCTGGAATCGACAAATCAAATAAAATGTAGTAGTTAAGAAAACTTTAACCCTAAATATAGAAAAAAAAGACATCGTGAAGTAGTTAAAAGAAGTGTCTAAGTTAGTGTTACTTAAGACTCACGAAATGGTCTAAGTTTATCTACGCTATATTGGTTAACGCGCGGAATCCAGTCGGAGGGGTCAACGCTCCCCGTGGTTTCACACAAGGCCGCCGGTACTCTACCAGCTCTTTTAATCTAAAACAAATCGTTCCACTTATTGTCGTAGGATTTCCTTACGAATTATTATTGCGAATGATAATTTATGCGAGCTCTTTTTAGGGTTCCGTACCAAAAAGGTAAAAAGGAACCCTTATGGTGCGACTCTGTCCGTCTGTGCGTCTGTCAGTCTGTCCGTCCGTCCGTCTGTCACAAACGTTAAATATCTCAGGAACTACTTAAGCTATCAATTTGAAATTTGGAACAACTGTTAAAAGGGTTAAGACGCGTGTATGGAAAATGAAAAAATTAAATAAACATTTTTATTTTCTGTTTAACTGACGATTATGAGGGGGGTTAAAAAATCTAAGTCTAGTAAATAGACCAAGTGGGGTATCATATGAAAGGGCTTGAGTTGCACTTTCTAAAACGATTTTATTTTTTTTCTACAGCGGTTAAATTTTGATTTATTAAGGAAAATGTAGAAAAAAAAAAAAAAAATCTACAGTGGTTAAATTTTGATTTATTAAGGAAAATGTAGAAAAAAACCGGCCAAATGCGAGTTGGACTCGCGCACGAAGGGTTCCGTACCATTATCTATAAAAACAGCAAAAATATCATGTTTGTTGTATGGGAGCCCCCCTTAAAAAAAATATTTTGTTTTTAGTATTTGTTGTTATAACGGCAACATAAATACATAATCTGTGAAAATTTCAACTCTCTAGCTATCACGGTTCTTGAGATACAGCCTGGTGACAGACAGACGGACGGACGGACAGCGAAGTCTTAGTAATAGGGTCCAGTTTTACTCTTTGAGTACGGAACCCTAAAAATGAATGGGGTCCTGACATGACGGGTATGGTGTATGAAAGTTTGTACGGAACCCTCAGTGCGCGAGTCAGACTCGTACTTGACCGGTTTTTTTTCAGCTTAAACCAAAATTATAATATTAGGTAGTTTCTTCGTGCGATCAGAATGAACGCTAAAACAAAGTCCGTAACTCCGTAGTGGGAAGGATTATTGCTTCAACATTGATTTAAGATTAGATAATGGATCGATTAGAAAACGTGGTTTAAACAAAAAAGAGCTTTGCTAAATCTCGTCCATATTTTACAAGACTGAGTCTCGTAAAATTTTCGTACGAGATCTCGCAAGATTGCAAGATTGAACTTGTCATATAAAAACATACTTTTATTCGTTTTAATTATATTATACCTGATGGTGATGGTTAAATAAACAATAAAACGAATATTATTAACCACTACATGTAGATTTTGTTTTTATTTCACATGTTTATGATCATTAAATAGAATTCGTAGCATTTGCATACGCTTTCAGAGAGAAACGCCCAATGTCGCAAGATCTCGTAAATTTCGAAATCTCGCAAGACTAGCTTTGTGGTCTCGCGAGATCTCGCCTAGGTCTGAAATCTCGCGAGGTTGCATTCCCTAATAGCAATAACTATACACCCTTATAATTATTACAAGGATTATTTATGATATTTATATTATTCTAACTGATATGTGGCGCGGAGCACACGTATTAGAAGCTTTTTTCTTCCGAAAGTTTAACGAAAAACAAAAGAGCACAGTAGAAACCTTGAACTTTCCTAAGCATGTTGAATGTTTAAAAATCTCATTCTAAATAAAGACTCTTACATTTGTCAACACAAAATACAGTTAGAAATAGTTACTTTTTGTCTAACTAAACGTTCTTAACAAGCGCACTTAAAAGCTTTTCGCTGTACTCGAGCGCTTTAAAAGTTCGACTCACACGAGTTCTAAGTGTACTCTACTTACTAATAACATTTGCAGTTCACTTAACTGAATAAGTTCATTTGGACATGCGAAATTGATTTTTAACCTGAATGTGAAAGAAATCCACGCCCAACTATCTAAACTAAATCGAGACACTTGTAAGTTTACCGTCTGTGATGATAACATTAAAGGGGCACCGTGATCGCATGTAGGCATGTAGCCGTAAAGCTACTGTTTGTTACACATGCTCTTTAGTAGCAAGCTTGTTTGAGCATGCTCAATTATTTTGTATGCAAATAGCATGCTACTCACTAGCAACTTTCCAGATACACATGCTATTTTCTCGAAATTAGCATGCTTTCGTGCTACTAAAGAGCATGTGTAACAGTAGCTTTATGTTTTTTTTTCGTTATATTTGTTCTCTATATCGAATAATTTAGATTTGATCTAGGTAGCTTCGTTAAATTAATACGAACAAAAAAAAGCAATTTAATTCATAAAAACATATTTAAGTATACCAACTGAATGCGTTTCATAAACCGGCCAAGTGCGAGTCGGACTCGCGCAAGAAGGGTTCCATACCATTATCTATAAAAAAAAACGGCAAAAAAATCACGTTTGTTGTATGGGAGCCCCCTGTAGCCTAGTTGGTAGTGACCCTGCCTACGAAGCCGGGTTCAAATCCCGGTAAGGGCATTTATTTGTGTGATGAGCACAAATATTTGTTCTTGAGTCATGGATGTTTGCTATGTAAGTGCAAGTATTTATTTATCTGTATAAGTATCTTTATCATCGTCTAGTACCTCAGGACGGATAGCATGGATGGCCTTATCACGCGATAAGTGATAGGATAGAGCTGCCGTCCCTGGCTGACACCGTTCGATAGAATGAGACGACGCGCTTATCCTATCACTTATCGCGTGTTAACGCCATACATGCTACGGGGCCAGAGCATAGAATACTAGACAGAGGACAAGCCACCGGCGGCCGCGTCGCAGCTGTTAGCTCAATGGGCATACTCTGCCATACTGTGCACGCGTGCTGATCGCAAAGAATATTACGTTTTTTTCCAAAATGCCTGATATGATGCGCTTTTATTGTCAAATAAGCGTGTAGGTATACAAGTTTGTGAGTTTTAGATGTGTGCGTGCTTTGTCTTGTCAATTACATGGGCGTTGTGTGGGTTAATGAACTTGCGACAGGCGTACTCTATACAAATCGGCCGGCATGTCCGATATCCTTATATTCATACATCTGTGTCTAGTACCCATTGTACAAGCTTTGCTTGGTTTGGGACTAGGTCGATTTGTGTAAGATTGTAAAAAAAAAACTGTTTAGTATTTGTTGTTATAGCGGCAACAGAAATACATCATCTGTGAAATATTCAACTGTCTAACTATCACGGTTCATGATATACAGCCTGGTGACAAACGGACAGGGGAGTCTTAGTAAAATAGGGTCCCGTTTTACTCTTTGAGTACGGAACCCTAAAAATCAGAGACGAGAACAAGAAGAAGGCCTGACGTCAATATATTTTAGCATATAATTACTAGTAACAAAGCCAATTTTTAAGTAGTTAGACAGACATGTTACCGCAATATAAAAATCATTCGCACATACACAAGTAAAACATAATAAACATAACGGAGTCATCGCAAATATGCCTGGAACATTCAGTTCAATTCGTCTCTCATTTCTCAAGCTTTGCCTCATACAATACCTACTTTGTGGTGAGATATTAATAATGGCTCATTTAACGCCATAAGCACTATAATGAGAAAGTAGATTGCCTAAGTAATATCGCTAAGGGGGCAGTCACGGACCGTAAAATGAGTTCCGAAGAGCATTGAGTTTCTACCGAGTCCAGTGAACTGCGATGTCTTAAATGTCTTAATCCTACTTAATGGGTTTATCAATAGTATCAATTGGAACAATATTAGAGCCAGAACACATTTCAATATCAACATTTCATGGATCTTAAGGAAATTGTTTTACTCGTATGTTTTTCAAGATAATGTTTATCGATTGAAATACGGTCATCGGATGAAATGGCAAAAGTTTCGAACTTTTACCATTTGATCCGAATGACAGTATGTAGGTAGTGAAATTATTTAAGAACTGCTCCAAGACTCCAAACATTATGACTAAACTGATTATTCACCCAAATCTGTAACATACCTGTAAGTCACTCCATCTTGTTTTATCGCAGCGGAGTTACCTGTAAAAATAAACGAAACATAAAGTTATAGCAATATTTGTATTCAAAAGGTTTTCTGAAAACGGCTCTTACCGATTTCGATCAGTATTACAGGGGTTTACGAGGGCGGAAAATTGATCTAGGTAAGTCTGATTTCGGGAAAATTTCGTTTTCACCAGGGTTTCACTCACTACGTCGAGCAAAGCTCAAAGTCCCATGCAGGTACCTACTTGAAACGGTTTCCTGTTGATGATGATGTAAAAATATTCTATTAGATCAGTTCACGCCTAAATAAAACCAACATTGTATGCTATATTTCGAGGCGAGATCTGAAAGGCCAGGCGTTAGACATAGTCAAAATATCCTCTATTTATCAGCCGCGAGTGTTTCAGGAGATGGCCGCGGCTGGCCGGCTGCCAAGTGCAAGTGTATTTCAGGACATCCTTTTATGCGTTTTATTAAGTTCCCAAGTTATTTTCTTCGCGGCTACTATTAGACCGTGCTATAGTAATTCTAGAAAATAGGGATGATAAAACAAAGACGCATCTGTGATGGTATTTTGACCATGACGCGATATCAAAATGGACGTTAGGTTATTACAAGTACTTGAATACCATGGAATTAAATAATATTATACACAAAAAGTATATTTTATAATCACTCGAATTCAGTAAAACTAGATATAAAAGGCAGCTGACTTACCTAAACCTTAAACACAACATCCAACAACACTTCATGCTAGGGAGAACAATAAATTCCAATGACCACGCAAGTGAAGTAATAGAAGTGTTTAGCGCTGATCGTGATGTATCGCCGATACCCCTGGGAACTACTCTAATTACAGCTGGATAACAGTTAGCAGTTGCGCAAGCGGCGACATTTTAGCGGTGCGCTTGCGCTTTGTACCAATGGTAGACGATTACTTTTCACTCTTGCTTTATGACTATTATAAAGCAATTTATTTTCGACGAAAGATTTACGCAATTCAAAACTGTAGTAGAGTGATTCTCAGGTAGCGCTTTTTAAACGCTCAGTGGTCGTCTTTACCGTATTTCTAATATTGTGGTTATTAATTAAACTTAAAATCACTAAAAATTAGTTAGCTACTGAACACCACAGCTAATACGGGGGGGTGGTAAGGACAGCGTTTGAAACGTCCGTTACGTTTTTTGAGAATTTCCCCGGATACTCTCAGGGAACTGATATTGATAAACGAGAATTTTAGGAATAAAACAAACTTCGAGACCGAGCCATTCTCATATTAGGAAAATAACACAGAATTCTAAACGGTGGCATACTCAGAGCATTAAGTATCCGCTTCATATGGTAAGATGTGAGAACCTATAGTTCACAGAGCAATTCGTGCGTGAGTTAATATAATGGGCGCAGGGCATTTACTTTAGCAATGAGACCTGATAATTGTGAACTGCAAGCTCCAATTGCCTCGTATTAGTGCACGCCTATGGTAATTAGATAGAACCGTGTCAGACGCCCGCCCGATGTATTGACAGTATCACGATCGCGATATGGCCAGATAATGAACCGGTAAAGACTGATTTCGTATAAAATTACGTTTGAAAATGTAACCTAAATCAAGATCCGGTCTTTAAATTACTAGGAGCTCGGTATAATATACTCAGTATTACCTATATTAATAATGTAGGTGTGTTGTTCCACGGCTCAAAATAGCAATCCTCGCTATGCGTTTACGATGATGCATATTATGTACCTAATTGATGTAGATAGCGCTCTTCTCCAAGGATGGAAAGACAAAAGTAAATATAAACTAACAGGCAAAAGTAGATAAGTGTTAAAAGCGTTTAAAAGACTATTATAAAGATACATTGACTATTTTTTTTAATCTATAATTAAATACACATCATTCAGAAGCTTTTTCACCAGTAACGTTGCCATGCTCTTACTCGAGGCATAGATACGCCGGCGCCGCAAATGCAACGAATGAAACGCATGCGTCGGTAATAGAAACAAACGTCCTTCACTAAGAATAAAGGAGGAAGATAATTCTTAAGTAAAAAAAGTCGAGTGAACCCTGCTTCCGCAAGAATTTCGCAAACCGGAGCTCACTGGCTCGTATTCCACAAAAGGCAGCATTCTAATTAGGCGATAGTCGACCGAGCAGCCACAATGAAATCGAAGTGGGGCATCGGCGACATCATCCCTCGCGATAGTCCTAAACGGTGTTACCGAATCACCTAAATCTTAATTGATTTAGTCACGCTACGGGAGGTTCGCAATGGCCCGTGGCAGGAAAGTGTTTGTGCCCCAAAAATCATTAGAGTCAGATCACACAATGCTATATGAAAGCATTTACGAGTACATGTTATAAGATGGTTTGTTAAACAAAAGAAAATAATATATGCCTGCTTTCTTTTTTATTAGCTACTTTTTCCTGTCAGCGTTCTTGACTTCTAGTTGAAACCTGCGCTGGCGTAGTTTGGCATTGAACAAATATGGTCTGCAAGCAGGTTGCAGCGAATAGCAAAGGAGGGCACTCCAAAAGGAAGTGCGTGTCCGAACGATCAGCGCGGCGATTGGCAAGTGTTTCTCTCAGATGCCATAAAGGATGGGAAGCTGGGATTTAGCAGCAGCGGCATACAGATTGCTGAGATACGATATCACTGATGTAGGTTTTACTGGGCAGGGGAAAGCCGCACTTAGACTTACAAAGTTGTCTTGAGTTGGAATTCAAAGAAATCTTTTCATTCAATAAAGTACTTGACTACTTTGATGACTTCAAAGAAAACTACGAAATCTAATATATCATCAATCCAGGGCTGAAACTTCTTTACGCTCGCAATCGCAGCCATATTTAAGTTGTCTGTTCAACATTAACGGGCAAAAATAACATCGGTATGCATGCAGGGTAGGCCGCGCTCCTACGCTTTGCACGCTCCGCTTCTATTGAAACTTTGACACCACTTCGAATAAAATAAACAAAGTTTATTTATCAATATCATCTATAACGAAAGAAAACGTAGCAGGTACCTACTTCCAAGACATTCTCATTCATAATGTAGGGTCGCGACGGACTAGGCCTTGGAAGTACCGTGTGACTTTCATCATTTTAACAGGGTTGTTGGTACCACGCAAACCTCCGCCGGTGCAGGTTTTCATATTTAATTAGTACTCATTTAACCAGTTAGCAGTAAGGAAATATTAAGTTTTGTCAGCACGGCTAGCACAAGACCGTAAAAACTACCCCTCTCTTTCTAAATTTTCAAATTGGAAAGAGGTGGATAGACTCATCTCGCATTCAAATTGGAAACAGGTGGATAGTATGTCTCGCGCGCGCGTCCCTGTATGTACTAGCCGTGCTAGCTTGCTTGTTAACTATTATAACAGGGTAGTTTCTGGGAGTTCATATACCTATCTAAAGTTTTGGAGCATATTAATGGTAGGTATTAATCATTAACCCAACAGCTTTGCCAGAGAAGACAAGAATTTTGGGGTGCATGTTTTCGTTTATTCTTGCGGTGTCGGTATCATTATATATCACACCTAAATGATATCACGTATTTCTTGTAGTTTATGGAAATAAAACGAACAGAGTAACCTGTCGTCATTTACACTAGTCCCACGTTTATAGAGAAAACTTTCCTACACATGACCTAGAGAACTTATCCATAACGAGTACTTTCAACCGTCTACAATTTAAGCCGTCCTACTTGTAGTGCTAATACTAAGTTAGCCCCGAGTCATTACTAACTCCAGATGTATGGACAGACTGACACGGTATGCAGGTTACGGACCCTATAGCGATAGGCCGACATGAAATTTCTAGCAAAACTCGTGGTGTCATAAATAATACTTATGCTAGCGATACACTAGCGTTAAAAGCTAGCTTGGTACTTGTAACATACGGTTTATTGATCCCCACAAGGCTCAAACTTTAATCTTGTTACTGCTTGGCAGTTGAAATTTAAACCATGTTCCGGGATAATTCAAATAAAAGGTGACTGTACGGTCTGTCTGTACAATCAATGTCTTCGTCTTGGTTCAGCTCTTTGTCCTCTCGCTGTCGGTGGTCAACTGTCGTGTTCGTCCGCTGTTTTTCTGTTCGTTTTGTCTAAATTTAAAAGTCCATCATTCCAAACTAGTCTGTCAAATTGTCGGCCAGTCTTAGTCATGTCTGTCTGTCTGTACGGAGGTTAAACGCCCCGACATTCCCACCTCCAGTATTGGAAGTCCACCAATACTCAAAGCGGAGGGGCGCCCACTTCCGTAGCTGTCAGTAGGTCATGCCATGTCGGGCTCAAGTCATGCCATTTCAGGCTCAAGTCAAGTCGAGTCAAGTCAAGCTTAGTCGAGTCAAGTCGGGGTGCTAGGTCGGGTAACCTCCTCGAGTGTCTGGACTCTACCGATTCCTCTTGATTCGGTTGATCCGCAGGAATGGGTAGTGTCTTGGCCGGTGCGCCCTGGAGACAACGGCAAGTGATAATTTAGTGAATTCTAAGTTATCGCTTGCTGGTGTTACCAATAACCCGACACGGGGGGGTCGGGGGGTTCCGCCCAGGGAATCGCAAGATTCCCCAGGTGCGGCTTGAGGGAGAGGCCATTGCCGTTTGCCTCTATAATAAATAACGGACCCGGAACCCTGACAAATCCTCTGCTATCAGAGGATTCATGTTAGGCGCGGGGGCTGCGACCGTCAGGCCGGGGCCGAGTTGTGGCTGCGAGGGAGAAAACCTCTATAAAAAGTTACAAGGGGACCTGAGAGGGTGAATCCGAGGTCTATCACCCTCTCCCGGCGTAGAGGTCCTTTGGTCGGGTCGGGAAGCGTGAGGTGTCGCCCTGCATGCTTACGACGGGAGGGGGGGGCTTTTGCCTCAGCAGTGAGGGCAGCTGCGGCTGTTGCCGAAGGGAGTCGTGGTGAAATGTTCGCGATCCCATGACGCCCCTACTACACGGCAGAGAGGGCATACCTTGGTGGTTTTAGACGGTAGTCCGGGGGGTTCCCGGGAGCCCGTCATACCCATCCTAGTTCCTCGGCTAGGTGGGATGCGTAAAAGCATTTCCCCAAGTGAAAAAAAAAAAAAAAAAAAAAAAAAAAAAATAGTCGAGTCAAGTCAAGTCAAGTCAAGTCGAGTCAAGTCGAGCTGGGTCAGGTCAAGCTGTCCGGGCCGGTTTGGTCGGTAGAGGCTGGCGGCCTTATGTCTAGTCGGCACAGCTTCGTCAGAGGTCGTTGGTAGAGCCCTTGTTTGGTCCGGACATCTGCTACCCTGACTTGTCCGTCCCGGCCTGGGTACGTCTTTGTGATCTTTCCTAGCGGCCACAAGTTGCGAGGCGACTGGTTGTCAGAAATCACGACGACGTCACCTTCGGCGAGGGGGGCAGTGGTCTGGTACCATTTTTCCCGTCTTGTCAAGGTTGGCAAATACTCAGTCACCCAACGCCTCCAGATTAAATCAGGTAGTATCTGCGACTCACGCCATGATCGTCGCAGCAGGTCCCCGTCAGTATAAGTTCCAAATGTCGTAGTTATGCCAGCCCGGTCCGTCATTGGGAGTAGGAAGTCGTTGGGCGTAAGGGGCAGGTCGTCAGTATGGTCGAGTGGAACGTACGTCAGTGGTCTTCCGTTCACTATGGCTTCCGCCTCAGTCACGTGGGCTTGGTCCTGGTGCTGCTGGCTCACTAACAGTCGTGTGTATCTATCCTTAGGATGGAGGATGATCGGATATTTCGCCTCATCCGTCAGGTCCACGGCAGCCTCAGTTCTTCCACGTGCTCGTAGGAGACCATCAGAGTCAAGGTATGGAGTCAACTGGCGAAGTCGGCTACCATTACCCACCGTATAGGTCCGACTCAGGAGGGCGATGTCTTCGGCGAAACATCTTTGCTGAGACTCGGCGGCGCACAGTCGTTCGGCAGCCTCGATCTCATGTGAAGTCAGTTCACCCGTGCACTGTGAACCCAATCGCTTTAGTTTAACGTTTGTTACGTACCTCCGAAGCCAAGCTACCGTACGTACGTATCGCCAGTATTTGGAAAACCGGTTGATCTCAGGTAGCGCCAGTTTGGTCTGGCTCTGGACGGTAACCTGGCACACAAGTTTCACCTCGACGTCGTCTGGGTCCACTGGTTCGGAGTTTGTTCTGGGCCAGGATTCTTCAGGCTGTCTTAGGAAGTCGGGCCCGCTCAGCCATCTGGTTTTGCTGATAGCGTCAGTGTCTCGCGTTGCGTCATCGGCTAGGTTGAGGTCTGTCGGAACCCACCTCCAGTCGCAGACGTCTGTCAGGTCCGTTATTTCCGAGACACGGTGTGCAACGAAGGGTTTGAAGCGCCCTGTGTCTGAACTGACCCAGGCGAGGACGGTCTTTGAATCGGTCCAAAGGGTTGTCGCCATGGGTATGTCGAGGGTGACGTGCTCCCTCAAAACCCGGGAGAGACGAGCGCCCATGACAGCAGCCTGGAGTTCCAGCCGTGGGATGCTCATAGACTTGATTGGGGCTACACGGCCACGAGCCATAACAAAGGCCAAGTGCCATCCGTCGTGCAGGGGCAGGCGAAGGTATGCAACAGTCGAAAACGCACGTGAGCTGGCATCGCAAAACACGTGGAGCTGTACATTTTCTCCTTTAAGGCAGCTTCCAGTCATCAGCCACCGTGGGATACGTGTGTCTTTCGCTTGCTCCAGCTCGTTTAGCCAAATCTTCCATCTGGCGTAGTGGCTAGTACCGATCTCATCATCCCATCCAATGTCATCTCTCCAAATGTCTTGAAGGATTAGTCTTGCTTTGATGGTCGTCGTCAAAAGAAAGCCCAGGGGATCGAAAACGCTCATGATAAGCCGCAGGACTTCTCGTTTGCACGGGCGTTTAACTCCAGACTGAAGTCTTTCGTCTACTCTATGGAACCTCATACTGAAAACGAAGTTGTCCGCTTCCGGGTCCTAATTGACGCCTAGAACTCGTTCCAGCTGTCTGTCTTCAGAATCTGTAAGGAACTTCACCTTTCCAGGAGCAAGCTTGTCTTCTGGCAGGTGTCGTAGAAGTTCCCGGGAGTTTGACATAAGATTCCGCATATTGAAGCCTCCGGCGGCGTGAATGTCGATGACGTCTTTGACAGTTTTGATCGCTTCCTCAATGTTGTCAATGGAGTGGATGAAGTCGTCGACGTAGTGGTGGTCGATTATGGCTTTAACAGCCTTCGGGTGCGTATTCTCGAAACGGTGGGCGTTTCGGTTCTTTATATACTGCGCCGAGGCCGGTGAACAGACAGCCCCGAATGTCATGACATTCATGACGTATTCGCCGTCCACCCATAAGAGTCGCTGAGCTTGTCTGTCCTCTTCCCTTATGAGTACTCTGTGGAACATTTCCTGAATGTCTCCGACTACTGCCACCTTGTGACAGCGGAAGGCAAGCAGCACTCCAGGAAGCGACGTCAGGAAGTCGGGGCCGCACAAAAGGTGGTCGTTCAGTGACTTGCCTGACGACTTAGCGGCGCAGTCTAGAACGAGGCGTAGTTTGTCGGGTTTGTTCGGGTTAAAAACCGCAAAGTGCGGTAAAAACCAAGTCTTGCCTGTCCTGATAGCTACGTCGTTCTCATTTAATTTTGATATACTTATAAACTTTTCCAAGGTTTTCCTTAACCTTTTCGGAATAACGTGCCTCGAAGTCTGGCAGTTTAGACATTTTCTTTTTTATTCCATCAAGGCGTATACGTGCTAAATCGTAACTGTCAGGCAGGTTGGGTTTGTCATCCTTCCATAAAAGGCCCGTCTCCCACCTGTCACCTACCAATTTAGACGTTTTCTCTAAAATATCTAAGGCTCTTAAGTCATTCTTAGAGCGGGGTACGTCGGGATGAGGTTTGGTACCAAATCCTTCAGTGGAAAATGAGCGCCTTACGGCGTCATTTAGCTCGTCACAGGCGCATAAATGCAAGACAGAGATGTCATTGGGCACGACATTTGAGACTTTCCCGTGCACTATGTATCCCAGACGTGTAGAGGAGACATAAAGCGAATCCTTGCATTTATGCCCTGTGTAAAGCTGTCGTGTAACAATAAGGTCGATATTGTCTTGTCCTATAAGAAGTAATGGTCGTCGTTCGTTTAGGTCGTCCGTCGTCCCTAAGTCGTCCAAAAAATGTTTTATTAACGTATTATTACAGCCTAGCCTACCTAAATCATGCCTATATATTGGCAGAGCTAAATTTGGAATAGTATTTACAGAGACATTATATGAGATGTCAGTCTTGATCCCGCGGATGCGAAGGTCGACTCGCTGTGACCCGCTGGCTGTCGTCTGCATGCCGGAGACTCCCTTGATGCGTAGGTCCGATGCAGTGCAGCCCCGGAGGCTCCGATGCGGCGCGCGAGGTCCTCGTCGATCAGGCTGACAGTTGCTCCCTCGTCGCACAGGGCCAGCACGTGCTCCGACCCCAGCGGCCCACTGACCATCACTCCTGCGACCTTCAGCAGTACTTCGCCGGTCGGTCTGTTGTCGGTGTGAGTGACAACAGCGGTGGCTGTGGAGGGTTCCGGGTCGGGTTTCTTCGACTCGGCGTGCAACAAGGAGTGGTGAAGTCTGTCACAGCACTCGCATTTCTTTTTATTTCTGCACTGCGACATCTGGTGGCGTGGAGAAAGGCAGGAGAAGCACAGCTTCGTCGTCGTCACGTACTCCCAGCGGGCGTCGATTGTGAGTGTGCGAAAGTCTGGACAGTCCTGTATAATGTGATTGTTCTCGCACATCACGCATTTGCTTGCAGTTGACTTACTGTTGTTATGATGGTTTACTGTGAGCACGTTTGAAATCTGTCGGCTTTGTGCGGGCTTATACGGTCGTGGTGCGGCGGCTTGCGACTCCGTCCAGCGGCTGGGTTTTTCATTGGGCATCGTAATGGGTGCGATTTGCGTGGCTGCATTGGCTGTCTTCATCAGCCAGTCCGACAGGGTTTGCAGCGTCACCTGGCGACCGTAGTTGTGGTCGTATATGTAAAAACTCCATTGGTACTGGAGTATTGACGGTAATTTAGAAATAATTTCTCGAATTAGAGTCGTATTTGTCAAATGGCCCGTTTCGTCTGTCAATGTCATGGCAGCTACGATATTTTGTACAGAGGTCGCGTATTCTATGAGGCTATTTATGTCGTCATGACGAATGTTGTTGATTGAACGAATTTTACACAGCATAATTTCGATGAGATGGTCTTGTCGTCCGAAACGTAATTTAAGCGTGGAGATGATTTTATCTAGGCTGGTTGCACTAACTAGGAGTGCGGAAACGGACTCCCGAGCCTTGCCTTTGAGGCACTTCATAAGCCGGGCGACATTTTCTTCTTCCGAGTAGCGACAAAGTTCAGTTGTTGTCTTGAACTGGCTGTAGAATAGCGGCCACTCCAGGACGTCCCCGGAGAAGGCGGGCAAGTCTTTCACCGTCTGTCTGGCCAGGAGTTTCCTCATTGTGCGCTCAACTGACGTTTCGGCGTCCTGCCTTTTCTGCTCTTTAGTGAGCTTTGTCCTTAGCTCCAGCAGGTCCGCTTCGCGTCGCAGCTCTGCCACACGGCTCGCAGCATCGTCCCTGACAGTCGGTAGTCGCTGTCGGCGACTTGCAGTGGACGAGGCGATGGAGGCGCGCGACAGCGCAGGAGACAGCGCACGGGTCGTAAGCGTCGAAATTCGCGGGGACGGGGTCCTACTTACGGCCGAGAATAGTCTTGACGGTGCGCGGCTGCTACGCAGAGACCATGGCGAGGGCGCGCGGCTACCTGGTGAGTATAGCGGCGAGGGTGTACGGCTGCCGCGTGCGTAGATCGGCGAGGGCGCGCGGCTACCGCCTGCGAGTGGCGGCGAGAGCCTGCTTGGCTCGGCGCGTGGTTCGGCCGCCGCGGTGGTCGTGTCGGCGATTGGCTGGCCGGGCGTGTCGGCCTCGGCCAGTTTTGTCCCACTTCGCATTTCCATGGGGCTGGTTCAGTAGTTGTTTGAAGGACCGAATTGTACGGTCTGTCTGTACAATCAATGTCTTCGTCTTGGTTCAGCTCTTTGTCCTCTCGCTGTCGGTGGTCAACTGTCGTGTTCGTCCGCTGTTTTTCTGTTCCTTTTGTCTAAATTTAAAAGTCCATCATTCCAAACTAGTCTGTCAAATTGTCGGCCAGTCTTAGTCATGTCTGTCTGTCTGTACGGAGGTTAAACGCCCCGACATTGACGTTTGCTCTAGTTTTAGAATTGAGGTATCGGTTTAAGCAAATAAGCACGCCACAAGTGAGTGTACTCCCAACTTTACTGCAGTTTCTAATGACATTAGCGCCATTTGTCTGAAGCCTTCGGCAAATATTGAGAGCATAGTGAACTCGTGATAATGTTAAGACATAAATCTTGGTTTGCCCTACTGGTGGATATTGATGGATAAGCAAATTTTGCGATAGATTCTCTTGAAACTGGAGTTTCTGTAATACCGAATAGGTAGGTATGTACATACATATTACATGCGTCAACAGAACGCTGCTGGTCTTTGCAGATCGACAGATACAATCCAAACTTTCCCCTCGCCTGGTCATTTAGGAATTTAATAAATAATTTCGTGTGCTTTTAGCAAACTATTTCTACAAGTCATATAAATAATAACTGTTTAACATATTGAGATGTAAACAATTAATGCTAGGTGCACGTATAAAAAATATTTGGTTAGGTTAGGTATATGACGTAGCTTCATAAAATATTTCTATATTCCATTTAGGATCATGGTCAGCTCCACAAAACCATTTTACCTTAGGAAATTACCCTGCGCAGTGTAAGTTGCTGATACCGGTAGTTGCTTTATCGAAAATCTTTTGAAGCACTAATTTCCCGTTGCTCTATTAATTTAATCAATATTTGGAGCCCTTACCCGTATGGTATCGGGTTAGAATATCAGCACATCCTCTCTTCCCGTAGGTCTCGTGACATAATTTACTTTAAAAACAAAGTTTTAACCGACGAAAAATCCTCCTATTTTCCTACCCTTAAGGTTGTTTTTTTTTTCCAAATTTATATGGGACCAACTTCGGGGTATACCCTTTCTAACTAAAAAAGAATTATCAAAATCGAACTACTCTGTAAAAAGTTATGCGTGGTCATACATCAAAAAAAATAATATACGCGTCGACTTGAGAACCTCCTCCGTTTTTTTCGTCGGTTGAAGTTGAAAAGAAACGACTATGCGGAATAGGTTTGAAGTCTGTTGAGGACGACGAGCAAGCATCATATCACTGCAGTTCCACATTTTCTCCAACTTTACACAAACAAATTCCAGAAGCGGTACTCAAAATTAAATTGAATATAGTACCCACCTCGACTCGGTGAACATATGAACCTATATTACAGAGCAATTTACATGGATGTACTGGAAAGTCTCGGTAAGTATTCTAATCGATTTACACTATTCATTAGCTTTCAATCGTTTGTCCAACAACCAGTATCGACTCCAATCTACAGAGGACAGTAAAAGGGCTTTCTAAGCGCGTCCAGCTAACTGTACAATATTGGCCGTAACCTTTAATGCATCGACGGTTTACATTGATTCGACCCGCCTATAACTGCGGCCGTAAACGGTGACCTATTGAAACATAATTTTTTGGTGTGTTTAAACAGGTGTTAATTTAAGTCTTCGTGCTTATAGACTCATTTTTGCAGCCTTTCGTACTGTACCTTTCGTCCAAGCATCACTTCAGGATTGACAGTTGCCTCTTTTAAAAACGAATATCGAAAGGGCTGTTCATGTAATTTACTGATATTTAGCACATAACTATACAGTCTGTATCCTAGTATTAGGTATTTCAGCCCCTACGGCCGCCTACGAAACCAATGCTACGTAACCACCTAACGTTACATGTGAAGAATATTTTTTCTTGCTACGAAACTACAAGTAGTTATGTACATACAAATAATTCTTCTTCCTTGTTGGACAGTTTCGACGGTCGACGGAGCCCCGCTCTGCTCCTATTTCTGGTATGGTTGCCCTTCGTTCGGGCCTCTGAAGCTACCTAACGAACCTAACCTACCTAGTTGTTTTGCGATCGTATCAGGTTTCCAACAAGGAAGAAAAATTTATTGTATGTCCGTAACTAGTTTCGTAGCAAGAAAAATAATTATTCACACGTAATTGGTTACGTTACGTAGCTTTGGTTTCGTAGGCGGCCGAAGGGATTTCAACTATCTTAATTTATTGCTGAAATGCCACAGAGTTTTCCATAATTTTTTGACGATCTCTGTAAGTAACTGAAAAAATATAGGGGTGCTGGTTACCTGCGTAACATATTAGTACATTAGTTACCTAGGGCGGTAAAACAAAGAATGTCGCAGATCGCAGATAAATATGCGATCTGAGGCTTTCTTTATTACCGCCCGAGGCGAGAACAAAATTTTACGTCTATCCCTGGGTAGGAAGTGGAATTTTCCGTACGCGTAGCGTGCGGTAATTGCTACTTTATGGCCAGGTATGACGTAAAGGTACAGTGGCGGAATGAAAAGGTTGATCAATTTTCAAATCAAATCATTTACGCGTTGCAAACACATGTTACCTTTTTAAACTGTGTATCAGACGAGAATGATGTATTGAAAATTATGTTCAACCTTGACTATTAATAGTTGAACTAAAACCTTTTTATTAGTTTGATCTTGCCATTACGTTGTGTCAAGTTTGATAAATCTAATGATTAAATCCTCTTAGCTTAAAATTATTAAAACTATAAATGTGAGTAACAGGTCCTGTCAATGTCATCATTGCTATTTCTTGTATACGTTTTTTTTTTAACTCGTTTTCCAAAATTCAAAGAGGTGTAGTGAAACGACATTCATTATGACGGAATGTGTCTGACACTCGGTCGATAAAGCAGATACTGATAACTTATACTGAGCAAGCAAAAACAGATCTTAAGGTGATTAACCTTTTCATCCCCTGACTGTACTTATTATTGATTTTCAATAATATTTTGTGTTT
The DNA here is from genome assembly GCA_963854355.1 of Epinotia brunnichana. Taxonomy (NCBI): domain Eukaryota; kingdom Metazoa; phylum Arthropoda; class Insecta; order Lepidoptera; family Tortricidae; genus Epinotia; species Epinotia brunnichana. The sequence continues at coordinate 16,568,450 of OY977936.1, read as the reverse complement.
TATCTCAAACCAAAAAAAATACTGTTTCTTGGTGTGAACCTTTTATATGGAAAGTCATTTATCGCCCGGCATTCGAATTGGAACTCATAAATATATTTTTATTACCATCTAATATTGTGAAAACCGTTAATTTTCTACGATTAATAATAACAATTTTCATTTGCCGGTTGCAATAGAGGTCAACATTAAGGTGGTTCGATTGCCATACAAAACGTTATTTGACATTCGCAGGCTAACGGCGTGATATTTTAAGAAACTTATGTAACAAACTTTCATAAATTGGCTTCCCATTTGCGCCAAATTCCCCCTTTCCTAGAATAAACTTGTATGTCGGAAGCCAATTGATGAAAGTTTGTTACATAAGTTTCTTAAAATATCACGCCGTTAGCCTGCGAATGTCAAATAACGCTTTGTATGGCAATCGAACCACCTTAACCGTGGTAACTGGGGCATATTTAATTACAAAAGCAATATTATAAATTTTATCTATCCAAATATCATAAACCCTCCATGATGCGTTCAAGAACCGCACATTATGACCACCATAAAAACAAAATGTTTTGTTAGAACAAATTTCTTATCTGTTGCTAAATAATAACATTGATTTCGATGATATTATTTCATTTAAATTTCGAACATCTCTGAAAAACAAAGAAATTTGATTTGACCTCTATTCTAATATCAGTCGAGATGACGTTTAGTTCGAAATCAATTGTCAAGTTGCATACAAATTTGACAAATGTCGCACGTAAGTAAGATATCGAAAGATATGATAGTTAGAGCTGACTCTAGTTTGTCTCTGAATTAAAAAAAACTATGACAGCTGCCAGAAAACAACGCCGCGATGCCGGTTTTAATATGCGGCTCCTGAATGCATCATAGAGGCTTATGATATGTGGATAGATAAATAAGTGTATGTCTGTACATAATTAGGCATTAAAACACTCGTGTGATGTTATTATGAAACCCACACTCGTGTTTAATGCCCTTAATTATGTACAGTCACATAAACTACTATAAGAAGGTTAACTTTTCATCAAAGTTTCGTTTTAAAATGCGTAAAAAGGGAAATAACTCAGGTTAACTCGCTTACAGCTGTATAATTTTCCAATAGAAAAAAACTCGAGTTCGGAAGCGTGACATAAGTACAAGTAACTAATATTTAACATGATAATAAACGGTAACCGTTGGGATTGGGACATGCATTATTCAAGAATTTCGACCAATTCCTCGTTGAAAGGTACTAAGTAGACGTTACAAGTAACCATAACTGTTACGTTTGAGTTCATAAACAATGCCATATATGGCGTAAGGTTTTGAAAACAAGTGTGAAAGTATTTAGTTATAGAATGACAGGAGGGGTGGACAAGTCAATCATATTGTTCATAAGGATGTTTAGGCAAGACGAGTCCAAGTAGAAAATGGACTCTATGAAGGAGAAAAGAATCGTGCAATTCTAACTAAATAGTCATGGTTTTTGGAAAATATCCTGGAGAAAGTTCGTTATGACTCCAATAACTATTAGTGCTGAAGATTTATTTAGGTACATCATTTTGGGAACCCAAAATTATATTTAGTGGACTACTACGTACATATAATTATGTGTAAATGGCAATTTGACTGGATTACGAAACTAAAAAACAATTGGACCATCCAAGTAACATCACTAAAACTAGAAAACGGTTGCTGAAATCAATAGAAATTATTTCAGGTTTCGCAAATTGTTCGAAAAACTTTTAACAAATTTGACTAAATCTTTATTTCCACAATGTTTCAGTTACAAAGTGTTAACGTCCTGAAAGCATTGTGAAACATTGTGGCGCACATAGGCGTCATGTTTGTACATCTGCTGCCTCTGCCTCTAACGTTAATGAGAATAGGCAATTGTTTTAGCGCTCGAAAGAGGGCAACTTCAAACGGAATTGTTTTCAGTTCTGAAATCGACAATCTAAACAACTGTATAAACATTTCGAGTTCAATGGATGGTTTAGATAAATGCTCTAAATAATATGCTATACAAATTCTTACTAATTTGCGCATTTCAGTAAGAATTCGTTTTATGCCAACATTGCCAACTAATAACCAATGAATAAGTCGAACACATTCAATTTGTTATTTTTCATAGGTATACACTATGTACTGATGTTCTATTATTGTGTTCGAATAGAACACCCCCTCCGATAGGTCATTAATTGTTTCTTAGCTGATTTGTAGCCTCAATGACAGGACAAATGGAAAAGTAACGAAATATTTAACCGCTAATAGGGTCTCTTTTACCCCTGTTTGTTGATTGAGTATAGGTATACATTATACTTACAATACTGAATTACAAAGCGTGGGAGGCGACAACGCAGCCCCTCGAGATCTGGACGTTGATAATCGACCACCAGGGCTTGGGCACTCTCGAACCAATTGGAGGTGCGGTCAAAACACAGTAATAGGAAAGGGACGGAAATTGTAGATTTAGTAGCCTAAATATCACAATTACATGCCATTTTTGAAGTCCACGAAATAACAGACACGATTTTTCTTCTTTGTCGTTCACTCGTTTGATTCCATCAGATAAAACTATTCGTGCAGGTTAAATATAACTTTATTATTTTGGTTGCAACATGCATTTCTTGTTTAAGCTCACCAACAACCCAAGTATTTATTCACGTCATTAGTAGAATTCAACTTCATCGAAATAAGACAAAATTATATACTTAAATGCCAACTGATGATTTAGTCACGTTTTCTTTACAATAAATGACTGACCTGAACCACAAAATACTTTTTGTACACAACGATTAAGATTTCATAGAGAATACTGCAACGTCACTCTTTTCATAGTTGTAGTCCATGTTACTGTCGAAACAATCGAAATAACTACTTTTCGATACGCTCCAGACAACTAAAATAAATTCGACCAATCACGTGGCTGCTTTACTGAACTGTAATGAATTGGACCAATAGAATCGCTTTGATGTCGTACGCTCGTTGATGTCTTTTAAGATATCAACAAGCGTACGAGCGATGAGCTGCACTTCGTTTCAACAGTATCGAGTTTGTTTAATTAGTTCAGTTGACTCGTAGAAAATTAATTTTAATGAACTCGTACAAAAAGTATTGTTCACAATAGTCTTATAATCAAGCTTTTTAATCTCGTACCTTACTTAGGCCACTCAGCAAGCTTCGTGGCCTAAACACGGTACTCGACTAAAAATATCTCTATTATAACACGATTGTGAAAAATACTATTATATAGTGAGGTAAGTGCGTTAAATTTAATCGTTTTATCGTTTTCTAAGTCAAATGTATTATTTAGTGTTCACTTGTTTTCATTGAGCGGCGCATGCGTTCCCATTTTGTGGCAGGCTCGTTACGAGCAGTGGGCGTCGATAATAACAGGTTGTCGTGCGGATCACGTCGGTTAATAGCTTTTATTAATAAAGATTAAGCCATTACTGATCATTAGGCCAAAGCGGAATAAACAATGCGTGCAACTATTAGCAGTTCAGTTAGGGGCTCATTCGTTTCCTACTCGTATATTAGGGAGTCCGCAGGTCGAAGCCTCGAAGGCAGTAGTTATAATCTAGCTATTAACAGTGGCGTGGCGGCTTTAGAACTTGATTTCGACCGGGTTACCCATTGCATGACAACAGGGATGTTGACAGAGTCAAATCACTAACTTTTTCAGAATAACGCTCTGTTAGTATGAAGATTTTAGAGGAACAAGAGACGTCACGATTTCTTATGGTCAAACGGCGTTCACTTTTTGTTAAAAAATAATATTACAATGTTATTAGAATTTTTCAATTTTTCGTTTATTAGCTTTTTCGGATATTAGCTTAGTCATATATTTATTTTTGCCTGGACATTTATGAATTGTGACTTTACTAGAATCATTATGTAAGTTGACTATTTATTACAATTCATATTAATTTTGTGTTATAATCTGGGGGCACGCCGTGCCCCCGCCAATTCGAGCAAAACAAAGAGGCACGGCCGTACCATCCTTTTCTCGAGGCCATCAGGCCATTTTCAACATCCTGTAATTTTGTGCTGGCTAAAGCTAGAACCCTGAATTTTCAGTAACATGTAGGGCATTATATGGCTTACATATAATGTCAATAACATTCAATTTGAACTTTTAGTTTAAGAACTATTGTCCGTCAAAGTTCGTTAGTTTTGTCACTGACATACTCTCTTATACAAGGTGACTGGTAATTCGACCTATTCCTTGAAACGGGTTATACTAGAGCTAATTTGCAATAATTTATGTCCAGTCAACCAGGGGTCAAAACAAGATTTTTTTAAATTTTCGAGTATTTAGTTTGTTTGAAAAAAAATCGCCTTGCAGCCTTAAAGTGCTGATTGTGACAAAAATGTTGTTTTACCATCCAAATGGAAGTACTTTTGTAACAATCAACAGCTTAAGGCTGCAAGGAGATTTTTTTTCATACAAACTAAAAACTCGAATATCTCGGAAACCAGCGAGTTTCGACCCCTGGTTGACTGGACATAAATTGTTGCAAATTAGCTCTAGTATCACCCCTTTCAAGGAATAGGTCGAATTACCAGTCACCCTGTATACTGATGATCAACATAATTCTAAGGTACTTCTAGCAGACCCACAAGCTCCAAATTTCAAACGTAATTAGTTTTTAGCCTAATAATTCATAAAAAACTTAAAAATGTTACATACAGTGTCAGTCACTTTTCAGAGATATACAAACTGCTTAAGTAAGCTTGTAATCCCATACAAATACATACGATTACAAAGTTATTTTTACAGTTTATCCTGCAAAACTATACTTAGTCGGTCCTAAAGTTCTGTCACAAATAAAAATAATGATTAAAACGTAAGTACCAATCAGTTTTTAATAAATTATATACCAATTTAAAGTACATTTAACAGAGAATTAATATAACTCAAAACTATTCAGAATGACCTCCCTTGTTTTTAATACAGGTTGATACAGGCCAATAAACGCCGCGGCCAGTCGTCTATCGCAGCACGCACCATATTCATGTCTATTTCAGCGACTGCTTTTTTATAGATGACTTCAGGCTCTCCAAATTTTTATGTGGTTTAGCACAGACCTTCTCCTCTAAGACCTGCCAAATTTTGTAGTCCAAAGGATTAAGGTCCGGACTGGAGGAAGGCCAATCTTCGTGCCTTATAAAATCGATTTTTTGACGCTCAAACAAGGCTTAACCCGTAATAAGATACTCCCAACCAAACCATCACTGATGAGGGATGATGCCCATGTTGCACTCGCGGGACTGTTTTTTTTGCTTCTTCAGAGCTCGTAGCGTACACTCTATCATTCTGTTTATTATACTTTTCTTCAATATCGACATTTTTTTCGTCTGTAAAGAGGATATCGCGGTGTCGATTTTTCGCGTACCGCTTTAACAACTTTCGTGATCTTTCAATCCTAATTGTTTTTAGACGGGAATTAATAAGCCTTTACTAACAAGCTATGGATTTTTACTGTCCGAAATAAAGAATTTATTATTATGTCTTTCCCGCTCACGGGACAATGATGTCCCGGACCTTTGGGAGGCGTGCGTGGGGCTAGGTACCTACAAAGTACCAACTGAGCCAACACGTAGAGGCCCTTTTGACAATTTAATGAAATGCAAGGAGTACACCGAGCGGATGCTGTCCCTGCCCGTGTCATGGGACGCACACAGAGACAGCACCCGCTGGGGTGTATAGGGACTATTGCTGGTTGATGGAATCTAAAGAAAACGGGTTATTGGGTGAAAATGATGGACTAGTGGCTGGGCTATTGGGTGAAACATCGGACGCCTGCCTAATAAACTGTCTCATTTTTTATCTCTGGCAGACGGTGACTCGCCAACTGCTAGATGGGCCCCTATTAATAGCGACATTAAAAAATGGCCTAAGGGCAACACCAGTCAGAGAGGCTGGGGGGGTAGAGAGGTGGCACTGGACTTTAAACATATAGCCAACTCGCCACTTAGGTGTCCACATCTACCCTCGAGCAACAGCTCTTGCGACTCCACTCTGGACAGCCAGTTAAGGCCAGCCAGAGGTGGGGGGGGGGCTGTCCAACCAACCACCCGATCGGCTCAGCCTTACCACAGGACACCCCCAGGAGCACTCAGGTACGTAGGGTCACTACTCCCTAGCAGCCCGCCACAAGCTGCCTTACGTTGACTGATTGCACCAGAAATCTGGTGGGCGATGGGGCCGTCACATCCCTACGCCTATTATTATTATTATTAAGCATGTGCCCACTCTTTTATTTGTATGCTCGTAGATTAAGATCTTCGTTTAAAATCTTTTTGACGGTATTCCTACTGACACCCATCTGCAAAGCCATCAACTTCTGTTTTCGGACAGGATTTCTCGCTATATGGGCCTTGATCGCTTTGATCACTGCTGGTGTTCTTACGGAGCTTGGACGGCCAGTTCTTTTTTTGTCCTCAACACTAGAGACTTCATTGTACCTATCAATAGTACGGTACACAAACCTAAGCGTTATATTTAATTTTTTGAGCAACTTGAAAATGGTAGGTACTTGGCGAGTGCCCACAGCGGTGCAACGCTAAAACAGCTATTCGGTTTTCTTTCAATGTCCACTCCATCGTGAGAAATCACAGCAAATGACTGTTTTTTGTTTTATAATAATTATCAAACATTCGAAAATGGAATACAAAAACATTTTCTTAAAATTATGTTCTAAATTTTAAAATAATGTGCCAGTGACAGAACTTTAGGACTGACTAAGTACAAACGTTATTTGCGGTTGGTAAAATAACTTTCCCATACAAAGTCTACAAAAAGAAATGAGATCCCATAAAAAACATTCCATGGAAAAAATAGGCCAAGTCTCGAAACTCTTCCACACTAAAAAGTGGTGAGATATTTCGTAGAGCCAAGTCAGGCATTCTTATTTATTAATGTTTATTTGCTAGCTAAATAAAATTTCGTGACAAAGGCAATCACACTTACATAGTTTTAGGTACCTATGCAAAAAATAGTAAATGCAGTAAAGTTGTGTGATTCCCAAGTTGCAGAATTTCTTTTAGCAAGCAAATAAAGATTAATAAGAATGCCTGACTTGGCTCTACGAAATATCTCACCACTTTGGAAGAGTTTCGAGACTTGGCCTATTCTTTACATGGAATGTTTTTTTTTATGGGATATGTATTATTGTAGTAATTTTTAAATGTATGTAGTGTGTGTTTATTAAATAACTTTATTTTTTTTTACTTTGGGGAAATGCCCTGTCCGGTGCTGGACGGGTATGACGGACTAACCGAAGCTATGAAGCTGTGGACTATCGTCTAAAACCACCAACGAGATCCGGCGCCGCAGAATCGCTCTTGGCATTCAACTGCGTACTAAATTAATAAAATACCTACGAGAATGCTTGTAATTAATATTCATATTCTATTAATAAAATTATATAATTATTATTATTTATGAATACAATAGGGTAAAAAAAGGGTAATTTCCTCATGTTAAAACTGATAGCGTAGTTTTGCTAAATGGATACTGGATAGTAAACCATCAACTGTAATAAGTAACGTATAAATTACAAAATATAATACTCATAAATATCATAAAAAGATATGGATTGAAAGTTTAGAAAAAATGTGCAAATTTTTAAATGTCCAGTAGTAAATTTAAAGCTACCAATAGAATCCTTACGCTTTTATAGAAACAAATTTATTTTGTATGACAACTATGGACCTAAACGCAGTATTTCGGGACCGAAACAGCAATTTACTTGATTTTCCATACGATTAATACAAATAGAAAACTGTGACGTCATACTTTTATGTCAATTAGTATGAATTGTTTCGGCGGGCACCAGCGAGATCCGTCTTTGACTCAAATTTTTTGGTATTTTAATTATGATGATGATGCTCCCAGACAAACATTTGTTCCACTCTAATATAGACTAAGCTAGCTTTAATATATATTTTATTGTATTGTTTAATATATATTTTGATTGTAAATAAAAACCCTAAATCTTTAAATAGAAATATAGGTAGGTAAGTTGAAAAATTGAATTTTACCTACATCTCCACTTATCATTATTCTCAGCTAGATCAATATGATCTATTTATTCAACAGAACCACATTTGCTGTAGATGTTGGCCTGTACATATCCATCTAGCATCTACTCCTCTGAAGTTTTTGCATGTGCATTCATCAGACGAAATGAGTGTTTGATAGCGACATTACACGCTGGCCATCAGGCGGGGCCCATTAGCGCTCTCGGAGTAATAGCTGACGTTGCATGCATTGACACGCAGCGAGGCAGGGCCGTACCGATGGTCATTATTTCTCCGATTTATACAGACCTAACGACCGAACATTCCACTTTCGCCGTCATGCCCTGCTCCCTGTTGCTTTCTTCTGTCAATCTTCATGGTTACACTTAATTGGTACAATATTGTAACATCTAGCTACGTTGTTTTACTGCATATTCCGTAATCTGATTGATTTGTTTCGACTGTTGTCTAGAGATCGGCACGATTGTAATAAAACTGATACCTTTATTGATTCCAACTAGCGTTTGTAATGGTATAAACAGTTTAACCGCCCACATCTATAACTGTTATCTTAACTGAACATAAGACGAGTTTACTAACATTGTGATGTGTCAAAACCCAAACATCGTACTTGAATATGTTTACCTTGTGTAATGCACGATTTCATAAACGGTCTTCAAATTGTAGCCACAACGCAATGTTAACTTGTTTTGTTTACGTTTCGGCAAGTTACTGGGGTAAACTTTTGAACTTGCGGTAAATTAAACTTGTTTAAAGTGACCGATGGACTCCCGCCGAGCTCTGTGGAGCATAACCGTCGTCAGTGATCTTAGTCAAAGTTACGAAGACCCCCTATCTCTTCAAAACAACAACAGAAAAGGAGAAACTACTGCATCGATCTCAGATCAAAAATATCTGGTCGTCATTAAAATTCCGTCGTGGGAATTTAAAGCTCTTTCAACTATATGAAAATAAATTTAGTCTCTTGACTGATTGTCTTAATTTCCTTAGAATGAAGTAATTCGAAAAGGCGAATTTGATAATGAGTTTAATTCACAAATCGCGTAAACTAAATAAGCTGAAGATTACAAATCAAAATCACACACTTATATAAACATTAGTCAATTCGATACGGAGTTATTTAACTTGTGGGCAATGAACAGTAAGCAGCAGAAGTAGCTAAGCGGGCCGGGTGTTCAAAAAGCTATACCTACACTGCCTACACACGCTCTTAATTTCTTAAGAATAAAGTCGTCGCTGGTCATTTTGAAGACGGCTGCTTAGCTACTTCTGCTGCTGACGGTATCCTATCCACCACAATTATATTAATTTGAGTGTCCTCGAGTGGACAGTTAATATTGTACCGATATTTGTCTTATCTGATAATTTAGCTTATTCAGTAGGTAGGTACAGTCGTTACCTACTTATATTAATTGTCTTGTATTAATGGTAATTTTCAAACGAAAATCGAAGCAAAATTAAATACCTACCGAAATACAGCTTTACTACAACTACTTATTTTATCTATACTGTTCTTTATACTGTGACTGAAGCTGAGCTGAAGAGATATTTAGCTCTACGCCACCACGATCACATTTGTTGGAACCTACACACGTGCTTAGCGCAGGCAGGACATTATCGATTCAGTAATGGGTGGTCTGGCTGGCCTTGGCGCCGCTTAGGTATACTTCAACGTGTTGCTTCTCATTCATAGCATAGCATAGCATAGCTAATAACTATCGATCAACTTGGGTATAGAACATATTTAGGGTTGTATCTACCATATGTTATCATACCACATGTTTAGTACAATAACTAGTGGCTCTGTGAGCTGTAAATAGAACTCGCGAGCCTGTCTTTTTCCAAAAAAATATTTAACTTTATTTTGCAAATATGACTCGACAAACAGTTCTAAAAAATTAACGAACCTGCTCACAAAATTTCACGAGAATCGGTTAAAAAATGCGACCTATAGAGAACAGCGGGACAGCGGGACAGACACCGGACAAACCATTATCGGCCCAAGCTGAAGCATAAAACTTTGTTCGCTTCGCAAGCTCGTTCGATGAATGGCTTGGTACAATACAACATTTTCTAGTGTAGGTAAGCAAACACAAATGAACCGAAATTTTGCAATAAAACAAAGAAACCGTAAACTTAACAAAACTAAGGCAAGCGTCACAATCTCACATGATCGGGCCATAGAAATAGCCGCTAACCCTACAAGGCACTAGAAAGCAAGTCGTGCGCGTTGTCAGATTGCGCGCGACATCAAACCGAGCCGTATGCGCAGACGACAGTTGTAACGTGATTTCAGCTTCCAGACTTGCGAAATCGAAGGATCAGACTTTTTGTTGATTAGATAACTAGACAACAATCTATTAATAGCATTTTCTAATCTAAATATGATATAATGCTTAGAATTAATTAAAACACCTTAGGGTGCCAAACGGGTGTACATGTCATGTCACTCAAATCACTCCATTGTAATCTTACAGCAAACTATTCATTTCAATAAATTCTATGCATATCTATAAACTCTGTAAGATCTGAACCATAATGTAACGCGTAACCAAAATAATAATGTTTTGCAATCTGTGTCATGACTTCCCATAGATCACCATAAATATCAACTCAAGATCAGCGCGAGCACTGATTAAATCGATGTAACAATGGTCTTACGCCATGACCTGTGTCCCAAATGAATGGAATGAGTGAGATTCGTCAGAACCAGTTCCGCGAGTTAGGTAGGACTTGGATATCATTAAATTAAGGAACATTAAGCAATCTGGAATCCACTGAAAGTCAAGAACACCATCTACTTCTAATAATAGTTACTTCTCGGTTGGGATTTTAAGCAGATACTAAACTGATTTTGGGAACTATGACCAGCTACAACCAATAAATGCCACCACTCGACGACTTAAGGCGACGTGAGCTCCAAAAACGGATTTTTAAAAAATCGTAGCTCTTGTTTGCATAATAATACGGCTGCCCTAAATTTAATTAGCAATCTTGAGGCCTTTTTCGAGGGAAATCAGCTATTCGAATCCTGAGTTTTTGACTTTCGCTCGATAGAAAAAAATCACGAACATAGGTCTAAGATACACTTTAAAAAATCGTAACAAATTATGCACAACAGCTAAACGTATTACAATTAGTTTTAAAAATCGGCAATGTCATGTTTGAGGGAAATCAGCTATTACTTTCTTATTTATTAAAACGCACAAAGAAATAAAATTAAAAAACATGATATCCGCGCTTCCAAACACGCACTTCCATCTCGCTCACGCTTATGCTCAGCGAGAGGGAGGGAAGACCACGAACCTACGTCCCCTTAAGTGTCGTAGAAGGAATCAAAGCTACTTAAGGACTTCAAATCATATTGTTCTTACCTACAAATAAACAGACAAATCATCAATATTGAACAAAAGGGTCCATTCTCCGTTATAATAATAAATAACAGTGCTATTAAAGTTTACAACAAATACATCATAAATCCGCAGCCATAATAGCACCACTGCTTTGTAGGTAGTGTTGCTATATTATTGCATGCTATGAAGCATGTGGTGTTGTGTTCCTGGTGGTGAGTAAGGTCGCCAGAGCTCCCTAGGATGCGCTGTGTTGGGAGTGAGGGACCTGCATGTTTCTATCTGCCAACACAGCGAATCCTCAAGTGAATAAAGGGTCGGCAACGCACTTGTGATTCTTCTGGAGTCACAAATGTCCATAGGCTACGGTACCAGCTTAACATCAGGCAGGCCGTAAGCTTGTTTGCCACTGTCGTGAAAAGAAAAAAAAATGTGTATATATTTTACACCAATATGATGGCCGAGCGTAGGCCCGCTCGAGTTCTACATCTCGTCGCATAACTGTTGTATAGCCATATATGTCGCCGCTTACCTAACACCGAAAAGGGCATAACATTATACAGTTTTAAGGGAACCTTTACTTTCTTCAAAAGTTGAACTTATAATATGCAAAAAATCTCACCAGACTAAGGGCGAACTTACGAAAAAGTGGACAATCGTGGTACGGTACTGGATATTGCAGCTGAAGGGATAGTTATTTCTTATATTCTTCTTTTATTTACATATATTCTCTTAAGATCGTGTTTTTCGCCATAGCTCGAATTTCCTGAATTCCACACTAAATTTAAAAGCTTAGAAAAATAAAAAAGTAGACACAGCCTATGGACGCTTGCGATTTCAGAAGAATCACAACCGCGTCACCGACCCTTTATTGATTTGAGGATTCGTTGTGTTGATCGCTAGAAACAACCTGAGAAAACTACTCTAACATGTAATTACAACAAATCACAGGTTTCGTTTTGACAATCTTCACTACCTTAAAATGGGGATTTAAGGCCTAACGTTGGCTTGGCAAGAAGCATTTTTGGTTGCATCCGTGGAGCGAAATGGTACCCCGCCTATAAAACATAAGGGGGTGATTCTGACCCTAATGAACCACCCTTAGATAGTCACCCCAAACATCACAAAATATTTACGGCGCATAAACATGCAACCGGAACGACACACGAAATTGAAATCATAACAACTTCTTATAATTAAATAGGTTTAGGTTAGTGCCCCCCGCTCTGAAACGGCATATCCTGTATACCATATATTTATTAAAACTACATTCCTTAGTTATAGGTGCTTGCAATCCAGTCCCCTAATCTAAATGCACGTGTCCGGTCTTTTACCTATTAATTTGAGGATTCTCTGTGTAGACAACAAGCATCTAAATTAACAAAGATTGTTTCGACTTGGAGAACGCGGGACACTAATTCGTAGTAGATATGAAAGATTAAATTAAGAGCGTCAACTTAATGTGCGGTTTTGTTACGCACGCGGGGTTGCTCAGCCAGCATGCTCAACATTACACGCTGCGGGAGGCACGCAACGCACACACTGATTCAGCAAGCGCATTATACTGGTCATACATACTTGTATAGGTATGTCTCCATAGATTACTGAAATCGAAGGCATTGGTCTCCCGTGGATGCCATAGTGTATAGAAATAAGCATAATTCCCATACAATGTGATGCTGTAAGGAGCTTACCGAGTCAACGGGAGTGCCTAACCTAACCACTTCTAACCCCATTAACCCCGTCACTTGTCGCTCAGTGCATCCCTTTCGTAATTAGTAGAGGGGGATTGCCGACAGACATGCAAAATAACTACATTTGTGTTAGCCATACGAATAGACGATAGGATTTTGATCTAAGGATCGTCCTAATACAACGCGACTACGCGATTATCGCATTGTTGTCAATTAGGACACCTATTCGAGTCCAATATGTTCGATCGCGCGCTCGCGCGAGTAATTTTCGCGCGAACTTGCGATAACCAGTCGCGTTGTATTAGGACGATCCCGTAGGGTAAGCAAACAAGTGTTCCCACTGGAAATATGTCTCTTTAATGAATAATCAGGGATAAAACATTATAAATGGTTATGGTAGGTACTCCTAATGGTGTACACAACCAAACATATACTAGTACATATATGGTACTTGGTTAAAACTTAAATCTACGTTGCATTACATTTCACCCAAGTATTAAATTTTAACAGCGTAGGTAATCTGGCGACAACTGGGCAGGTGCCTAGTTAGTACAGTACAAGTAGTACAACAGACACACACATATTACTACTACATAATATATTCATTCAACACTGACGCATTATGGGGGTATTTTACGGTGACAACGGACAAAGTAGCATTACGAATACGAACAGTATTTCAATCATCAATTTCCTTTTTTATTGATATTTCATTTTCCATTTCCATGACTACGTTTAGTACTCGTGTCCTAAACATAAGTTTTTGTTGCCTGGTAAATCGTTTCAGCGAAGATTGCAGGGACTGGAAAAAAGCTAGATCCTCAATGCCAAGCTCGGATTCATTCGACCTTATGCGCTCCAGAAGTGGAACTTCGAATGCTGAACTAGTGTTGCACTGGTTATAGTTTACTCTGAAATCCGCTTGTGGTTCCAACGGCGGTGGTTGCAACGTTTGGGCCCCTTCGTTTGAATCGACCGGCGTGTCTACACATACAAACACGCTATCGATGTCTTCAGTTATCGGCGCATTGTCTTTATCTAAGAATGTCAATAGATCAAAGAACGAATATTTCTTCCTCTTTTTATTTGCATGGTCTGGTTCTTGACTTCTTTCACTTCTCTCTTTCTTATAAGTGTCTCTTGCTGTTCGCCAACGTTGTTGAATTTTTTTATCTGAAACATTGAATAATAAAGATGTGAATTAGTTTACTACAGTCCACTAGATGCGAGTACAGTTTTCTCGCATAGCTACTACCTAAACACTACACATATTATATTATGCAATTCATAAGTACTCAGTAGCAGCGCTATTCATAAGCCGACTCATTTCACCTTGGCTCTGGCCCCTAGTATAACTTGACCGCAAGATCCGTTACAACTACACACAATCGGAGATCAGTCTTACCTACACTACACTAAATATATCACCTAAGGCGAGTTGGGTAAGCGTTGCGTAGAACCAACCAACAGATGCGTTTACTATTATGTAGTTCGTTTAAACAGTATAAAAGGCGGTTAACTTACCTGCCTCTGTTCTTTCTTCCTCACTGAGTCCATCGTATTCAGGCACCAATTCAATTAGAATTTCTTTCCACGCAGCATCTCTTTTCAGTTTGTTTCTATAAAATTTATGTTTTCGATCCCATAACACAGGGCGCAAACATACTTCAGTTATAACCGCTTCAGTGTTAATTCTCATTTTGATGTAGAACAGTAGAGCGTGCACCCCTCACGGCAATAATACGGATACTGGTGGGGCGCGGGTTTTGTCCCGCGTCGGCGCCCCGCGCCCCGCGTCCCGCGCTCCGCTTGCGTGTGGTGGTTTGCAAAGGTCGTTTACAGGTAGCCTCTCGCATGCAGCTCGTGTTCTTTTTTTTCCTTTAGAATTTTCTATACCCCAACCGAAGGAAGGTTATGCCGGTCGTTATCTGATCTGCTGATGTGTTTTATTTCAATCTAATTTTATTAAGCCTAAACCAATGCAATACAAAATGCTGTTGATACCTATTTAATTAGATGTGGAGAAAATAAATGTTTTCAAACAAAATGCAATTGTATTGAAGAAGGAGAGATTCTAGTCTCTCCTTTTTGGCCTATATACGCCAGTCAAGTATAAATACCGAGATATAATAGCAATATCGCTCAAGGTTAGGACTGTATTGAGTAAATTATTCAATCGTATTTATTAAGCCAAATCATAACGTCCATTAAGTATACATTGGTTATCTAATTATCAATCGATAATAAGCCCTTGTCCTTGGCAAGAGATAAAGGCAGGCTTCCATCAAGCTCGACGGTCGGTGTCATATTTTAATGGCACTGCTGCTATTATGTCGTCACCGTCAACGCCCATTGATATCGTTGTGCAATGTTCTACCTACGGGATGGTATGAGCTTTAAATGAAGCGGTCAGTACAGTATTGATCGATAAAACCAAATATGAGGCCTAAGAAGGCCACATACATTACACTGGCCAATTAGCTAGCGTGTGTAGGTATAGCAGGGCCCATCACACAGGACAGAGACGCAGTTATGCGTTGGAATGCGATGGAAGTATGTTTGTCTCCGTCTAACGCATAGTTGCGTCCTGTATGATGGGCCATGATGGCCCATTGTGTGGAGCAGCCTTTAGTCAAACTCGGGCCACTTTATGGCTAAGGGCTAATAGCCATATTTCAGTGTTGTATTTGTTCCTTTCCGATGCAACATTTATGGTACCTATGGGACACTACTTTTAAAAAATCGTATCTACGCGAACTTAAATGTATAAATAATTATTTATTTTACTTAACGGGACTAAATCGCGTATATAACTAACTTATTGTTGCAACAACAAGCAAGGAATAGTTTTTTTTATTTTTAGGGTTCCGTAGCCAAATGGCAAAAAACGGAACCCTTATAGATTCGTCATGTCTGTCTGTCTGTCCGTCCGTAAGTCACAGCCACTTTTTTCCGAAACTATAAGATCGATACTATTGAAACTTGGTATGTAGATGTATTCTGTGAACTGTATTAAGATTTTCACACAAAAATCTAAATAAAAACATTAAGTTTTAGGGGTCCCCCCATACACAGAACTGAAACTCAAAAAAAAATTTCATCAAACCCATACTTGTGGGGTATCTATGGATAGGTCTTCAAAAATGATATTAAGGTTTCTTATATCATTTTTTTCTAAACTGAATAGTTAGCGCGAGAGACACTTCCAAAGTGGTAAAATGTGTGTGTGTGTGTGTGTGTGTGTGTGTGTGTCCCTGTAACTTCTAAAATAAGAGAATGATACAACTAAAAAAATATATGATGTACATAACCATGCAAACCTCCATCGAAAATTGGTTTGAACGAGATCTAGTAAGTAGTTTTTTTTAATACGTCATAAATCGTAAACAGCAATTTATTTTACGGAACCCTTCATGTGCGAGTCCGACTCGCACTTGGCCGCTTTTTTTAGGGTTCCGTACTCAAAGAGTAAAACGGGACCCTATTACTAAGACTTCGCTGTCCGTCCGTCTGTCTGTCACCAGGCTGTATCTCAAGAACCGTGATAGCTAGAGAGTTGAAATTTTCACAGATTATGTATTTCTGTTGCCGCTATAACAACAGATACTAAAAGCAAAATAAAAAAAAATTTTAAGGGGGGCTCCCATACAACAAACGTGATTTTTTTGCCGTTTTTATAGATAATGGTACGGAACCCTTCGTGCGCGAGTCCAACTCCCCCTTGGCCGGTTTTTTTACTCCATTAAGTCAGCAATACTAGCTTTTCACTCTCACTCCTTCTATGGTTAACACAAATAAAATAAAAATTTAAGGGTAAACGTTTCTCGGACTAGATGAGTTTTAAATTAGTATTGCTGTATTTATTCCATCACGCTAATATTTGATTCACGTGAATAAAAAAGTGCATTTATTTTTAAGTGTACAATACATTACTTACATACTTGTCTCGTATGAGAATCTTAAAATACTGAAATAATGTATTATTTATGGTGGTTATTTTATTATTGGCAAAAAAAAAACCGCATTAAATTGTTTTGCTATTAATTAAGCAATGTATTGTCCGAAAAAAAGTTTGTGACGAAAAGGGCATCAATAGATACGTTCCTCTTAAATACCTGTTACGTATTTAATTATTCTAATGATCCTATCTCATTATACTATCCTCAAACCAAATAGACGACTGGGATCGTATTGGCTCAGTCGTCCGTTTGGTTTGAGGATACTATAGTGTGCGTTGAGTTCACATAAGTAGAATATACTTTAGGCAGGTTCGATAACCTCGTGGAATTTGTTAGGCATACCTACATATTTACTAGTAGAGCAGCAGCAGTAGCAAAAACTCGGCTAGCAGAGCTCAAAAATGTTTCGCATAGATTAATTTGCTGTGCTTTTTTTTGATAAGCTCCATCCATGTGATATTTATTGAGATAATATTTCGCGGTTTACGAATCGGATCTCATACGAAGAAGAAAATCAAATCCCATAAAAAACATTCCATGTAAAAAATAGGCCACGTCTCGAAACTCTTTTACAGTAAAAAGTGGTGAGATATTTCGTAGAGCCAAGTCAGGCATTCTTATTAATCTTTAATTGCTTGCTAAATAAAATTCTGCAACTTGGGAATCACACAACTTTACTGCATTTACAAATGTATGGGAATGTTATTTTACCAACCGCAAATAACGTTTGTATAGTTTTGCAGGAAGGAACTGCAAAAGTAACTTTGTAATCGCATGTATTTGTATAGGATTACAAACTTACTTATTCTGTTGGTATATATCTGAAATGTGACTGAAATTGCAATATTTTTAAGATTTTTATGAATTATTAGGCTAAAAACTAATAACGTTTGAAATTTGGAGCTTGTGGGTCTGCTAGAAGTACCTTAGAATTAGCGTGATCATTATCAGTATATAAGTGAGTCAGTGACAAAGCTAACGAACTTTGACGGACAATAGTTCTTAAACTAAAAGTTCAAATTGAATGTTATTGATATAATATGTTAGCCATATTATGCCCTACATGTTCCTAAAAATTCAGGGTTCTAGCTTTAGCCAGTACAAAATTACAGGATGTTGAAAATGGCCTGAATGGCTTCGAGAAAAGGATGGTACGGCTGTGCCTCTTTGTTTTGCTTGACTTGGCGGGGGCACTGCCGTGCCCCCAGATGGGCCCCCAGTAAATGGCCTGTTGGGTACAATACAAAATACATTATTACAATTTGATTGGGTAGGATATTTTAAATTTTTACGAGAACGAGATTACCAATATCGACTTGAAGCAAGTATAATTAATGATTAAACGAACTTACCTGTAAGTGAAGTTCTATCATAATTATATGAAGCGCCTCGTCCGAAGAGATTAGTAACTGAAGATTTATAATACACATGTAGTAACGCCAGGTGTCACCACTCTCTGCACTTTAGTTTAGAGTTATTTTTAATTTTTAATTATTTCACTAGAGGGTAGGTATGGATCCTACGCCCCGCCCGTCCATCGTTCCGCCGGTCATTAAGTTGAGAGAAATGTATTGATTGATGTATATTTCCATATAGTTAGACCCTTAAGGAGGTAAGCGAAGCGATGGGTGGGAGGGACCTAAGTTACTAATCTCTTCGGACGAGGCGCTTCATATAATTATGATAGAACTTCACTTACAGGTAAGTTCGTTTAATCATTAATTATACTTCGCGCCTCGTCCTCGAGATTAGTAACTGAAGATTTATAATACACATGTAGACTTTGAGAGTAATATTCAGAAATATCATCAATCGTTGACTAATGTACCTCAGGATTATACAAACGTATTCATCTACAATTAGATAGGTAATTGTGGTATTGTATGTATGATTATAAATCGAGGTATGAATATATATACGAATGTTCTCATAGTTTGATAGAATATTTAAGATCAAAGGACATTTTTGGCTGTTTATTACAAGCATGTTAAGATTTAGATGATTCGATTCTGTTTTTATTGGATAATGATTAGCTCAGGATATGGAAGCTGCCTTTGCAAAACAAGAGTAATTCCAGTAAATATACTTATTAACCTAATAAGGTTTATAGATAGGTATATTTGGTATTGTATTGTATGATTTTAAATCGAGGTATGAATATACATACGAATGTTTTCATAGTATAATAGAATACGAACAAACTAAATTTTTGGCTGTTTATTACAGATTCTATTCTGTTTTTATTGGATAATCATTAGCTCAGGATATAAGGAAGATGCCTTTGCAAAACAAGAGTAATTCCAGTAAATCTACTTATTAAAATAATAAGGTTTATTTATTATATAAATATCATCGTCATAAGAGTAAATTGAAAATACAATTATTATTAATAATAACTGTTACAATTTATTCACTCATGATTGTCGTCAAGGTACGATCGTTTAAATCATCTTTGACATAAGGTATGTAGATAACGGCATCGTTTAATAGTAAAAGCGTGGCTTTACGCATAATAATTAGATTTAACATTACAATGAAAAATCAATGATATAATTAGAACCCCCTAGAACCTACTATTGATTTAATACTGACAGCGCTAGGTACTTACTATTACTTATTCTGTGGCTAGGGATGCATTTCCTTCGCTACTGAGAATCGTCCTTTGACAAAACTTTGCAAAAGTATTATGTAGACTGTCCGCTACACCCTGCACAGTTGCGAATTTCGTAGACGCTGACGCCGCGCGCGGGACGCGGCCGGCGGTGTGCCGCGCGCTGTACGCGCTGAACACCGCCGCGTTGATCCCGCACTCGCTCAGTGTGCGCTTAATCCATCGGCTGAGCGTCTGGGAGCCAACTGCTTTATGTGGCTTGTTATAGGCTGTCAGAGCTTCTCAGAGACGTAGGTCTATCTAAATAGCATACCAGCGGCTATGCTGGGCATAGGTAACACGAGATTTTCGATGAAAAAGGGCAAGTAAATATATGATAGGTTGTTTACAACCTAGCCTGGATATTTTCAAAATATCGGTTATTTTAATTGTATTTTTTTTTTCAGATAAAATTTTAATGTTTTGAATACTTATTTTAGATAAAGCTTGGACTCTGTGAGCCGTAGTGAGCTAGTGAGCGCGAGTAATGTGACAGTTTCAAATTTGAAAGTTTTTCAAGCGTTAATTCGTTATTAGGAGGCCAATCGCTTAAATGATCTAATACAGTATTGGTGTCCCAACTTACATTATATTGAGGTCTTGTAGATCTCTGAAACCTATCGTCATTGGTTAATGTCTGTCCCAGACAGAACTAAGGATAGTTTCGATCTGCAGGTATTCAATGTCCCATATTGACAACCCTCATTAAACAAATGAGTCAAAAAATATACTACTGTAGGAACAGCGCCGTAATGAATTACTATGACAAAAGTGCCACCACTTTTTAAGACAAACATCGTATTGTTTAATCGTGTTTTGTGACAGCGATGCTATCTTAATGTCTACCTAACGAAGATGGTGGCAAGCTTGTTCTCGATAATGCGGACCCAAATAATATACCTGTTACCAGGGTAATCGACTTGTGTATTTGACGGGAGCTAAACTGAGAAATTAAGGCATTGCTATAAGGTTAAAAGTTACTTCTTCGCTAGCGAGGAGGCTTCTAAAGACAGGGTACCATGGTTGAGTTGGCCACAAGGGTACGAGTACGACCATGATGCCCTTAGCTTATTCTGAGAGAATCTTTCGGAGGGCCTTCAATACGACCGAAAATGGGGGAAAAAATTGAAGAAAATGTTCGTCCAGGCCCATTTATTAATGCGACTCTCAAACAAATCTATCACTGGTTGGCAAAATTTACACACTACCTATATTATTAGGTAGGTAAGTTAAAAGCCCCGTCTGCTAACTCCCATTATATGATAGGATGAGATCTGCGTGATTCGAAATCAGCTACAATATTGTCGCGTGACTTAATGTAAGATGCGAGTACGAGTAAATTGTTTGCACCATTGCCAGAATTCTCTCAAAATCTGATTGAGGTGAGGGTATTTAATACTGCCCATTCGGTTGATATTAAGCTAAATATTGCAGTAGAATTAAATATCTAATCTAAGTAGCACCTGACAATTGTGTAAAAATAAAAGCGGCTAGCAGCTCTAAGAAATTAATTTGTTTTTCTCGTTCAATCTTAGACTACTGGCCCCTTGCCGTATGCACATGCTGCCCCCTACCCCGTAGTTGAGGCGTCAGAATATTTGAATTCGGTAATCGTCGGTGCGAACGCGCCGATGGGAGTTATTGATATGCATTAAACCACGGACGGATATCAGGGAGAATGGACTCAGGTACTTAAGCTCATTGTACGATTAAATCATCGTGGCCCTGTAGGTAAAAAAGGAACTTCATCGTTCCAACCTATTTATATAAAGCCATCCATATTCAATGGCCGGGCATGCTGAAACTATCAGACCGCGGTAAGTCGCGGTAGTTGCCTAATTTTGCAACGTCTAATGTTAAAAAAGGGTTCCAATTCCGATTTAATTCGAGTTCTTTTGTCGGGATGCAAACTTATCAGGATGAAAAATATGCGAGTCGATAATCATGCTTAGAAATTAGCATGACGTCATGGGCCGAAATACGCTTTTTTCTTCATTAGCAATGAATCCAAGCGAAGTTCAAAGTTGCCGAGTTAATTCTATGTTGCATTGCTCGTAAGTTTGCCCGAAAAAAAGTCGATCAGCAATATAAAGGGTGGAGAGGAGACCCATAGAACGCAATAGTTTTTATAAATTGATTTATGTTTTTAAGGTTAAATAGGTACAAAGCGATTTTACCGTTCGGCTTCTGTACTAGAAAAATACTGGAAACGAATTGGCTATCACATGGACTACACTCGGATATAGCATTTATTTGCAGTAAATTATGTAAGTATGGCATCTATAGAATGTTGCCTCTCCTTGTCAGAATGCACAGGTATCGAGGGTAAGGAATACTGAACGACAGGAAGTTAATTTTATAGCCATCTATCCATGAAAGTATAGTGCGGTCCTTCGTAATGAGCGCCCACTGTTTGTTTACAAAATAAAGACAAACGGCCGGCGTACTTAACTGTAGGAATCTAACCTACCTAGTAGCGACGCTGCGGCGGCTGGTGCGCGTACGACGGCCTGTAGTAGGTAGCGCGTGGGCGGCACCGGGAGCGGTGGCGGCGGGCCCGGCGGCGGCCTGCGCGGCGCGGGGCCTCTGCGGCGACACAATGGACTTTACCCGGATGGGCGTTTGCTTACGCGCGAAGCAGCTTTCATTTCACCGCCGGATTTGATCACGGCCTCCGCCGATTTCAGCGAAGCAAATTTTCACCAAATAGGCAAGTATCAATCTTGGTGTTTACCAAATGGTCCTTTCTTTCTTCAAACTGAAGAGTATGAAGTTTCGCCTGGTTACGCTATCGGCGTATTGTAAGTCACACAGAATACGACCGAGGTCGATGAGTTTTTGTAATAAGTAGTTCTTTTTGCCTTTGAAAATTAACTGAGATGTAATAATTTCACTGAGGCACGATATGGCACTGGCCATTTCCTTTTGTTTGGACTCAATGCCCTTGTCACGTTTAGCAAATTATTCCGAAATGGCAGCATTCATCTCAGAATTAAATTTTGGAGCGCCTATTTTCACAGAATTAGTCGGTATTAGATATTTATTGATGAGATCCTTACGAATTTATTTCGTAATGCTCTCAGTAGCTGTACAAAACGAGTAGCTATTTCTGTACGTATATCTTTACCCTATTTTATGGCTGACGAACTACTTATAAAATACTTGTACATCGCATAGCACTGGTGCTTGTGCCTGCTATGGCACTAGTGCTAGTGCTTGCTAATGCATTGGTGCTTGTGCCTGCTAATGTAATGGTGTTTGTGTTTATTAAGGCACTGGTGCTTGTGCTTGCTACGGCCGGAGCGCTCTGGTCAGTGTATACTGAACGCTTGGTTGAACCTCGATAGGCTTTATTTGATCCAGAATGGGCTTTTGTGCATCTCCAACAGGATTGTAATGTTCCTCAGCAGTATAAGGCTGGTCAATGTCTTGATCAAGTGGCCCAAGTGGGTCGTACAGTAATTCCTCATATGGAAATAACCAGCAGTCGTCTGGTCGTAAAACAGGTGACGCTGAGAACGAATAGATTTTTCGTTGTCACCTTATATTTAGTAAGAAATCAGCCTATATACGTCCCACTGCTGGGCACAGGCTTCCCTTTATCTAATCGAACTTTAAAGTTAACTGAATAATTTTATATAAGACATCTTGCCGAGCGAAAGTTATAATGTATTAAGTATTAGGTACTGTACCGTACCGCACCGCACCGCACTCTGATACCGTAATGCGTGTAAAATATAATAGACCAATTATAAATTATGAACATAATTGAGAAATGGGTAGTAAATTAATGCAATTAAGTTATTGATTTGCTGTGTACTTATTATCAAATATGGATCGGATTACTCTTTCCGTTAAAGTTAACTTGGTGATTATTATCACTTAGATAACGCATGTTATCTTCTCGAAAAGGTTAGGTGACAATCCCCAATGAATTGTACGCCAACCGATAAATCATGCGTTGATTCAGCCCCAATGACTAATCGAGATGCAATGACACCATTCAATGTGCTTCTATGATATAAAATCAGGCATACAGCTGATATGATATACGTGACAATGGTTTTATATTTAAATTTAGTTAGGTATCAATCCCCAATGAATTGATCGCCAATATATAAATCTTGCGGTGATTGAGCCCCAACGGCTAATCCGGTGCAAACGATAGGTACATATGACTAAACATAGTTATACCCTGTAATTGCCAAATTATTTAAAAGACTTAAATATGGTACCTGTTTCCCGTGGAAACAATTCCTCCTCATCACCTTGTAACGAAGCACTTTCACTACGAACTCGTAATTTACGTTCTAGTTTACGAACTTTATGTATTAAATGATCTAAATCGTCTTTATATTTCATTGTACGTTTACGTTTTAGGAGTTTTAGTTTGCGAGAATACACGAACAAGAACTTAGAATTTAATTGAAGTGACTGGAGTGGTCGAGCACTTGATTGCGTATGACCGGCGGAACGATGGACGGGCGGGGCGTAGGATCCATACCTACCCTCTAGTGAAATAATTAAAAATTCAAAATAACTCTAAACTAAAGTGCAGAGAGTGGTGACACCTGGCGTTACTACATGTGTATTATAAATCTTCAGTTACTAATCTCGAGGACGAGGCGCGAAGTATAATAATATTGTCATTTTACTAGCACGTAAGTACGAAACCTACGTACACACGATGCCCTGTGCGGGCAGCGATCAGTGATCACAGGCGGTGAGTCAGCACTTGCGTTGATTGCTTGCTGAGATGCACCTTTTGTTAGCCGCCATTTTGTAATTAGCCAGTAACTCCTTTGTTTTGGAGAGTTGGCTAATATGTCGAGTATAAAGAAATCAATGACTTTGGTTTAAGGTTGCATAAATACCTCCTTACAACACTATTCATAAGTACATACTAGGTATCATATGTATGAATCAATAAGGTGACCGTGACCAACATCGACTAGTTCAAGACAATACTCGATGGCATCCTTATCGTAAAGATATTATAACTGAGATGAGCCTAATACCCAATATTCTGCTATCTGATCTGTGTGAATAATGTACATATATATATATATACTAGCTGTTGCCCGCGACTTCGTCCGCGTAGAACTTTTTATCGTCTTAGAAAATGATTTCTCTCAATACAAAATTTGAACCCTCTTTTAGGGGATAATTAAAAAAAAAGTTGATGTTCATTTTCTAGTTTGTGAACAAACAGTCTAAAACCAAAGTTAAAAATCTCATACTTTAAAAATGCCTTGAAATACTCAAACTTTGAACCAATTTTAACACTCTTAGGGGATGAATTTGGAAAAACTCTGAAATCAGTTTTGTAGTCTTTTAACGTACAGAATAAGACCGAAGTTAAAAATCTCTTACTCACACTTTAAAATTTTATTGCTCGCCATTTAAAATTTGAACCCCCTTTTAAACCCCCTTAGAGGTTGAATTTTTCTAATCGCTGAAAGAACTTTTTTCGTAAACTTTTAAGTCTCTAGCTCAAAAAAAGTGTTGCCCATACAAAGCTTTCTTAACCCCCTTAGGGGTGGAATTTTCTAAAACTCTGAAAGTACTTTAATATTAATTTTAATAAGTAACATTTTGAACAGTTTTAAGTCTAGTAAAAAAAAAAGTTTTTCCCACACAACACTGGCTACCCTTCTTAAGGATCTTAAGGATCCCCTTAGGGATGGAGTTTTCTAAAACGCTGAAAGTTCTTTTTTAGTATTCTAATAAGTAATCTTTTTGCAAAGTTTTAAGTCTTACTCAAAAACTTAAATGCAAAGCTTGCTCTCCTTTTTAACCCTATTAGGGGTGGAATTTTCTAAAACGATTTGTGTTCTTTTTTTGTATTTTAATAAGTAATCTTTCTACAAAGTTTCAAGTCTCTAACTCAAAAACATAAACTTTCCCTGATAAAAACTTTGCACCCCTTTTTATCCCCCTTAGGGATAGATTTTTTCAAAACGCTGAAAGTCTTTTTTTTTGTATTTTTATAAGTAATCTTTCTACAAAGTTTTAAGTGTCTAGCTCAGAAAAAGTGTTCCCCATACAAACCTTGCACCCTTTTTTAACCCCCTTAGGGAATGATTTTTTGTAAAACGCCGAATGTAGTATTTTTCATGTTCTAATAAGTAATTTTTCGTCAAAATTTTAAGTCTCTATTAAAAAAAAAATGTTTTTCCCATACAAACTTTGCACCCTATTTTACCCCCTTAGGGGTGAAATTTTCCAAAACGCTGAAAGTACTTTCTTTGTATTTAAATAATCTTTCTACAAAGTTTTAGGACTCTAGCTAAAAAAAATAGTTTCCCACATACAAACTTTGCACCCCTATTTTAGCCCCCTATTTTTAGGGGTAGAATTTTCTAAAACGCTGAAAGTACTTAATTTGTATTCTGATGACTAATCTTTCTACAAAGTTTTAAGTCTCTATTTAAAAAAAATATTGTTTCCCCCATATAACATTTGCACCCCTATTTTACCCCCTTAGGGGTAGATTTTTTTAAAACACTGAATCTAGGTATTTTATTTGTATTCTAATGAATAATTTCTCTACAAAGTTTTAAGTCTCTATTTTTTAATAAAGTAGTTTTTCCCATACAAACTTTGCACTCTATTTTACCCCTTTAGGGGTAGAATTTTCTAAAACCCTGAAAGTTCTTTATTTGTATTCTAATGACTGATCTTTCTACAAAGTTTTAAGTCTCTATTTAAAAAAAAATGTTTCCCCCATACAAACCTTGCACCCCTATTTTACCCCCGTAGGGGTGGAATTTTCCAAAACGCTGAAAGTGTTTCATTTGTATTCTAATAACTAATTTTTCTACAAAGTTTAAGTCTATAGCTCAAAAAAAAAAGGTTCTCCCATACAAACTTTGCACCCCCATTGTACCCCCTTAGGGGTAGAATTTTCAAAAATCCCTTTTTATCCCTAGCCCACGTTATAAAAGCAACATACTGTGCAAAAATCAACTCTCTAAGATTAGTAGTTTCGGCTGTGCGTTGATGAGTGAGTGAGTGAGTGAGTGAGTGAATAAGTCAGTCAGGACATAGGCATTTATTATGTACTAGCTGTTGCCCGCGACTTCGTCCGCGTAGAACTTTTTATCGTCTTAGAAAATTATTTCTCTCAATACAAAATTTGAACCCTCTTTAAGGGGATAATTAAAAAAAAAGTTGATGTTCATTTTCTAGTTTGTGAACAAACAGTCTAAAACCAAAGTTAAAAATCTCATACTTTAAAAATGCCTTGAAATACTCAAACTTTGAACCAATTTTAACACTCTTAGGGGATGAATTTGGAAAAACTCTGAAATCAGTTTTGTAGTCTTTTAACGTACAGAATAAGACCGAAGTTAAAAATCTCTTACTCACACTTTAAAATTTTATTGCTCGCCATTTAAAATTTGAACCCCCTTTTAAACCCCCTTAGAGGTTGAATTTTTCTAATCGCTGAAAGAACTTTTTTCGTAAACTTTTAAGTCTCTAGCTCAAAAAAAGTGTTGCCCATACAAAGCTTTCTTAACCCCCTTAGGGGTGGAATTTTCTAAAACTCTGAAAGTACTTTATTATTAATTTTAATAAGTAACATTTTGAATAGTTTTAAGTCTAGTAAAAAAAAAAGTTTTTCCCACACAACACTGGCTACCCTTCTTAAGGATCTTAAGGATCCCCTTAGGGATGGAGTTTTCTAAAACGCTGAAAGTTCTTTTTTAGTATTCTAATAAGTAATCTTTTTGCAAAGTTTTAAGTCTAACTCAAAAAAAAGTGTTGCCCATTCAAAGCTTGCTCTCCTTTTTAACCCTATTAGGGGTGGAATTTTCTAAAACGATTTGTGTCCTTTTTTTGTATTTTAATAAGTAATCTTTCTACAAAGTTTCAAGTCTCTAACTCAAAAACATAAACTTTCCCTGATAAAAACTTTGCACCCCTTTTTATCCCCCTTAGGGATAGATTTTTTCAAAACGCTGAAAGTCTTTTTTTTTGTATTTTTATAAGTAATCTTTCTACAAAGTTTTAAGTGTCTAGCTCGGACAAAGTGTTCCCCATACAAACATTGCACCCTTGTTTTACCCCCTTAGGGAATGATTTTTGTAAAACGCCGAATGTAGTATTTTTCATGTTCTAATAAGTAATTTTTCGTCAAAATTTTAAGTCTCTATTAAAAAAAAATATGTTTTTCCCATACAAACTTTGCACCCTATTTTACCCCCTTAGGGGTGAAATTTTCCAAAACGCTGAAAGTACTTTCTTTGTATTTAAATAATCTTTCTACAAAGTTTTAGGACTCTAGCTAAAAAAAATAGTTTCCCACATACAAACTTTGCACCCCTATTTTAGCCCCCTATTTTTAGGGGTAGAATTTTCTAAAACGCTGAAAGTACTTAATTTGTATTCTGATGACTAATCTTTCTACAAAGTTTTAAGTCTCTATTTAAAAAAAATATTGTTTCCCCCATACAAAATTTGCACGCCTATTTTACCCCCTTAGGGGTAGATTTTTTTAAAACACTGAATCTAGGTACTTTATTTGTATTCTAATGAATAATTTCTCTACAAAGTTTTAAGTCTCTATTTAAAAAAAAGTAGTTTTTCCCATACAAACTTTGCACTCTATTTTACCCCTTTAGGGGTAGAATTTTCTAAAACCCTGAAAGTTCTTTATTTGTATTCTAATGACTGATCTTTCTACAAAGTTTGAAGTCTCTATTAAAAAAAAAATGTTTCCCCCATACAAACCTTGCACCCCTATTTTACCCCCGTAGGGGTGGAATTTTCCAAAACGCTGAAAGTGTTTCATTTGTATTCTAATAACTAATTTTTCTACAAAGTTTAAGTCTATAGCTCAAAAAAAAAAAGGTTCTCCCATACAAACTTTGCACCCCCATTTTACCCCCTTAGGGGTAGAATTTTCAAAAATGCCTTTTTATCCCTAGCCCACGTAATAAAAGCAACATACTGTGAAAAAATCTACTCTCTAAGATTAGTAGTTTCGGCTGTGCGTTGATGAGTGAGTGAGTGAATAAGTCAGTCAGGACATAGGCATTTATTATGTATAAATAGATAGAAGATAATGAAACTCCCATTCAAATATCTCAAAAAATTATGAAGCTACATCCGTTTTAATGTCGCTTGTTAGAGTGAGAAAACGATGAGGGACTGTGACGTCAATATACTCGAGCGTCATAGTAAAAAACAATCGTTTCATATGAAGGTGCGTTTTGCGGAAAAGGGACAGAACATGGGGTATGTTAAAACTTTGGAGTCTTATAACTTAATCATTACCTATATAACCTCTTGCTTTGTTTTTTTCTCCATTTGACTATATTTATTTTAAATTATTTTTCGAGAAAATACATTATGATTATTTACCATATTTTCGATTCCTGAGCTATAACCACGAACTTCGGAATTCGAAAATATTCGGGTATCTCTATCTCTATCGCACTAACCATACTCGAGTGACAGGGATGCAAATATATGAACATTGAGTATCGGTTTTCGAGGTAGCGCCGCAGGTACTTTGGCTGAATGCGCCGAGCGCGTGCCATTGTCATTCAAAAAAAACAAATTCGTGTTAATTATATTGTTCAAATTTGTTGATTTCATTTATTGAAATTACGACATAAAACGACATTTGCGCATATAAGTTCTCATATCAGAATCGAATATTTTTTTATGGTTTATATTTTAGCATTTGTCTCGTAAAGGTCTATCGTAGACGGGATTTAAATTATTAATAAGTGAAAGGCAAAGCAATTCCGCCATTTTGACGAAAATTTGACGGTTCTTATAGCTGACAGTTGGAGCAGCGTTTGATTTCAATAAAAATAAATGAAAAATTAAATGAAGTCGTATATTTCGGAAAATTAATTAACTGTCGCAGTCGGATAAAAACTATCCTAAGTTGCAGCTAGAATAATAATGCACCTATATAAAATGTTTCATATTTTTCCGTTCATGGGATGCTGAGAACATTTGAACCGCGCAAAGCTTAGTTTCAAACTGGCTGATTCTTTTTTTAATTTAGAGATTTATTATAAGTGGAGATAAAGACTGATAAATTGACAATGGACGATTTCTGTTCGATATCTGAGACTTGGTGAGTTGCGTTACGCAATGCAATGATATACAGATTTAAAATGAAATGACAACACCGACTGAGCTACATTTTCGTAGCAAGTCTCAACGTTTCCGTAGTGTAGCGGTTATCACGTGTGCTTCACACGCACAAGGCCCCCGGTTCGATCCCGGGCGGAAACAGTGATTCTTTTTTTTATTCTTTTTTAGAGAATTCCATCATTTTTATTTATAGCACAAATATTACAACTTTAAAATCATATTATTAGTTAATTTCCAAAAACGCAAATGGTTTATATGTGATCAAGGCAATGCTCTATTTTGTATTGTTGTGAGAGTGCTAATTTTCTATCCGTCATTAGTTTAATTTCACTGTAAGTACCTTTTCGCGATAGCTTACATTTGCAAAGTAAATGTCCGCTCGTTTATAGGGAATGGGAAATGGTATAAACGTTCTAGAGCAGCGATAATGACGCGGAAGAACGTTGACAATGTGAGTCCAAACAACTGGAAAAGGCAAGTAATTAAAGTTAGAAAGTGTACCAACCATCTGGTACCGCACAGGATCGGATAATTTATAAATTGACCACAACGCAGTGCGCTGCTGCACTCGTGAGCATTGATTGTTTCAGAATAATGTTATTTATTTTATATAAATGTAATATATGTATTTTTAAGTTATTCTCGATAGAAATTTCCAAGGCAATTTTTAAATATATTTTATGTAGGAACTTCTTGCGAAGTGTGAATCAATATTTCGTCAAAAAAACTCAACAGTCGCCTTCTTCTTCGTGTCAAGGTTCCTCAAATAAGAGATGCCCAATGAGCAGCGGTGTGGAAAGCTCTGGCAGTCGCCTTAAAATTGTAAGATCGCAAAAATCAAATTAAAAAATAACGTAATGGAAACTGTGAAAAAATTCAAATTAATTTCTAAAATGAGGAATGAAAAATGAAAATATTAGCAAAGAATGCAAAGATACATAACAAAAACACGGCAAGGACTGACTAGATATTCATTTCACTTTTCTCTCTTCCCCATTCCTTCCGTCTTAAAACTGGACAACCGTGACTGTTTATGAAGTGATAATATTTATTGAAATCTCTCTATACTTTTAACTGTCAATTAATCTGTGTAATTAATCTTGTCAACGTTTGGTTTTACATATTTTCGAGTCATAGCGATCACCTAATTTAGTGTGCTAGTTTAATTTGCGACCACGGAGAAGAGGAGTTGGTTTAATTGAATAATTTTCTCTTTTTTGTAGGTTAACACGGTGCATTCGAAGATTGAAATGTATAAATATATACATACATTTCAATCTTCGAATGCAGATTGATCAAGAATCAAGATATAAATTGTAGATGTAGCTTTACGGTAACAAAACTTTGTACATTCCGAAAACATGTAGGTAATACTCAAAACCAGATTTAACTTTTACTTTTTGTTATAAAAGGCAATTAACAAAATTTTAAAGCATTTTCCATTTTTGGTGTTGACGGTAATAAGAAGTAATAAAGACTGTTTAAAGTAATCGCATTAAAACATTTTCTCTTCATGGTTAAGAGATAGGTTATTTTATAACACAATATTTTTAGATAATTCCGAGGCGTTTAAAGTGATCCATCAGAATATTTCTAATGCACCATATCTGACGCGTTTTTATTATATCCACTATTCTTTATCGTCTTCCGGTTTCGAAAGCCGGCACGTGTGAGGTGCTCCATCAAAACACGAAAGACTTTTAGTCCCGGAATAAATTGCCGTCCGTGTGTAATAAATAATGAATATTGTAGACACTCTTACACAAATCGATAAACATTACTTATATAGATAAATAAATACTCAAACAGAACACATATATGACTCGGGAATAAATATTCGTACTCATCACAAAAATAAATGCCCTTACCGGGATTCGAACACAAGACCTCTAGCATCATAGGCAGGGTCAAAAAAATAAAAAAATAAATTACAGCGCACGGCCTTAATACCCGCAGGGACGTTTCGCCGGTAACGCGACCACCTTCGGTTAGCGACCACTAGACGGACTAGGCTGCTTCAATTAAAGATATTAACATTTCTACAAACCCAACAGAAAAATAATTAGTTATTAACTATTCTTGAATAGTATTTATCAGAATAAGAATAAATACACTTTAAACCCCAAAGCTTAATCCAAAGCAAGAAAAAATTACCTCAATTCACACATTTCACACATTGCTTCCGTAAAGTGTTGACGTGCAGTGAATCTGTAAAAAAAATAACGCGACAATTGGCGCGAAAACTTTAGTTACGTCACTTAATTTTATTATTATGCTGAAATTAGTTACTTGATTGCTTAACTGATTTAGCTATTGTAATAATTTCGTTGAAATTCGGCATATTATAAAAATAGATTTAAATAAAATGGGGTGGTCGCGTACCCAAAAAAAATATTACCAAAGAAGTCGGATAGCGACCACATCGTTTTTCTTTTTCTTTCCTTATGGATTCTTGCGGCACCCGCGATATTTAGCTTGGCAAGCCAATTGTGTCGGTATTTAAGCAGCGCCAATCCATGCTATATCTATAGTAGGTATATGTAATATAATAATAATATATTATAAAATGAATAATTCATATGATTATATGATATGGTTATATTACAAATGCGAAAGTGTGTCTGTCTGTCTGTTACCTCTTCACGCTTAAACCGATGGAACGATTTTGATGAAATTTGGTATGGAGATAGTTTGAGTCCCGGGAAAAGGAAAAGACGTAGGATAGTTTTTATCCCCGAAATAATCCCCTAAGAGGCTGAAATAGGGGTTGAAATTTTGTATGGAGCTACGATATAAACGAGACACACGGACGGAGTCGTGGGCAGAAGCTAGTTGTCGCATATAGCTGTAAGAAATGTATATAACTATTTTATTCGCCTATAGAACGTTATTTAAGTTAATCAAATGTAAATAAAGGTTTACCCAATTTTCGCCACAAGTTTATGTTTATAATTATTTTAATGAGTAGTATGTTTTGTTTTATCCATTACAATATATAGAATAAGTCTTTTGTATTAGATAAGTTTTTTGATAAATAAATAACACTACACACACAAACTTGGTAACGACCCCGCTAAGAGTGGGACGGAAAATCATATAAATAGAGGCTCTTCCCGCCCCTAATTCATTCCATCTCAGTCAGCGGAGGCGCGCGGTCATAAGTGCGGCCTTACACCACTCTACAAGTCTCAATGTAAATAAGCGTTCTTATTTCACACTCCTGGTAACCCTGGTTGGGTAGTTCTTCAGGTATGGCGCGTATGGAGCTCAGCGAGTGTCCACATCTATAAGTCTACGTTCAACACTAGTGTAGGTAAGTAGAATTTAATCTAAAAGTTACATAAAAGCTTGTAAAATGGTGGCATTTAGATACCTACTATGAACGACATGTGTGACTGTAATAGCAATATATATAATAGCACTATGGTGTGAGCGAGATGGCGCGCCGTTTTCGATTCTATTATGCATTGACAAGCAATGTAAAGTAGATTTAGAAGAGTTACAGTTTCTAGTAGTATAAGGGCAGTCAGGTCAGGTAGGTCCAACTTTGAGAAAGAGGTCAATCGTCGAATCCGACTCGGCTGGGCAGCGTTCGAGAAGCTACGCTATGGCACATCTTTTCATCTAATATTCCGCAGTGTCTGAAGACGAGAATCTTTGACCAGTGCGTGTTGCCAGTGATGACGTGTGGCACTGAAACGTGGTCGCTTCAGAAATCATAAGAAGGCTCAAAGTCACCCAAAGGGCAATGGAGAGAGGGCTATGCTGGGAGTTTCACCAAGGTAATCGATATAGCCCTAAGCCGCTAAAGTTAAGTGGCAGTGGGCGGGGCATTGCACGTAGAACCGATGGCCGTTGAGGCGGAAAGGTTCTCGAGTGGCGACCACGTACCGGAAGGCGCGGCGTGGGTAGGCCCCCCACAAGTTGACTGATGGCCTGGTAAAGATCGCAGGAATCCGATGGATGCGGGTGGCGCAGAACAGATCATTATGACACTCTTTGGGGGAGGCCTATGTCCAGCAATGGACGTCTTTCGACTGATATGATGATGATGCATCGTTTTATTAACTACTTAAACACTATTTGCAAGAGTGGTCGCCAACTAGCTAACAGGTGGTCACAAACCGACTAAAGTGGTCGCTATCCAGCGAATTCGCTATTTTGAAACCTTTTCCATATTTTTCCTAATCTATGGATGAAAGTGCTATATTTTATTGTTTTCAAAACTTGATTATACTTAGAACCTATACGAATACCATCTATTATGTGTGTACATTGAATAGGTATACATTTATTAATCTAAAGTGAGCAACTCGGCTAAGTGGTCGCTAACCGGCGAAACGACCCTACGCACATACATGTTTACATGCGCAATGAAAACATATTTTCCGCTACCGGCCAAAGCATGCTACCCACGACAATATGCAGATTGCTACGATTACTGACCCTCCCGAGTATTGCATGAATTAGGTAATCCCAAAAATATTTTATTATGTGACAAATAACTTCTATGTGCTATGTTAGCAACAATAAAACCATAAAAGATTATCTAGTCTGTCAGTTACTTCCGCGCATAAGTCACTCCCGATTCGAGGGCGTAGTGTAGTCGTCACTGATTCGTGATAGCCCACCAAGTACCTGCGATGCGGGATTATCGGTCATCGACCGCGCCCTAAGCTCACTCCTATGACGAATATAAGGTATGCCATTTGAAGTTACTAAGGGCTTATAATGTTAAAATTTAAAATAATTCTTTAAAAACAGGTATTGTTTATTTTAGTTTTATTGGATTAATTTTCTATGGTATGATATGTAAAGTAATAATTATGAGTTTTTTCTATTTTCTTATTAAATACTAAATTATGACAAATATTCTCACTTTTTTTTACTGATTATTATGGTTACTCTTTATTACACGTTACGTGTAATTTTGTTTGTTTTCACAAAGACCTCTTCCATTTGTTGTAAATACAATTAATTAATTACATTACCAGGTTTATCTACAACTTAGTGTTAGTACTGTTAGTAGTAGTATGCTATGCCTGCTTTTTACATAGAACTCAGGTGGATCTGCAGGATGTAATATAGCCTATGTCCATGCTAAAGGTCTACCTAGACTAGTGATTTTTTTTTAAATCAGACAAGTAGTTTCGGATTACCCCTTACATACAAACTGACAAAGCTACAAACAAAAAAAGGTAACTCTTTACAAAATTAGCATTATAGTATGAATTGAAGTATACATAGTAATAGTACCTATAAAATGAATACTTTGGTTGAGCTTTTCCTCGTTATGACTTTAGGGTAACTATACAGGGTGGAATTTCATAAACTGTACATAATAAAAGGAGAAAAAATTCAGCCAATTTCATCGGTGAAACGGTGTTTTTTTTTTTTCTAGTCATTAGTTTTTTTTTTACAGAATTTTGAAAATTTTTGTAAAAACTCGGGTAATACACCTAATTCAGACGGTATAACTTTTGATCCAATGGTCCTAAAATGAAAATAAAAAATGCAGAGTATTACCAAGGGACAGGTTAATAATTCTTAATAACAATAAAAAACCAACTAGAAGAGAAAATCCGCAAAAAAAATTATTGTTTTTGAAAAATGGCTACAAAAATTACGAATTTTAAAAGAAAAACACAATTTTCTGAAAAAAACGCAGATTTAGTTACCATTTTTTTTGCTTAGTATTAAACCTCACTTAATGCCGATTCTAAAACCCTTTTTAAACTGTCTCAGACTTTGAAAAATACCACGCAAATGGGTACGTAAATCAAACCATAATTTTATTAATTTTAATCCTCTTAAAATCCTTAATGACCGTTTGTTCACATGTAGTTGAAGGGTGTTATTGGGTTTTAGGTGGAAATAACAAATTACGTACTTAGTATTAATCCTCACTTAATGCCGATTCTAAAACCGTTTTTAAACTGTCTCAGACTTTGAAAAATACCACGCTAATGGGTACGTAAATCAAACCATAATTTTATTAATTTTAATCCTCTTAAAATCCTTAATGACCGCTTGTTCCCAGGTAGTTGAAGGGTGTTATCGGGTTTTAGGTAGAGAAAACAATAGGAAGAAAAGTAGTCCTAAAAATTGCGTAAATAAAATCATGTATTTTAATTAAAAGTCATAAATTCGATTGATAAACCTTTATTAAAGAAAAAACTTCTAGTGTTGCAAAGGGCGTTCCCTGTATGGTATTAATTGTTCAAAATGACCTCCTCTTTCTTGAAGGCACAATGTGGCCCGAGCTTGAATTTGTTGCGTAGCCCGTCGAATCATTCCCGGATTATTTTTTATTTCTTGTGCTGCATTTAAAATTCTGTCGTGCAATTCTGCTTCGGTATTGACAATTCTGTGATATACCCGTTGCTTCATATCACCCCAAAGAAAATAATCCAACGGCGTCATATCAGGCGATCTTGCAGGCCATCCAACGGGGCCGTCTCGGCCGATCCACCTATTGGGATATTGCTCATTTAAAAAATGTCGAACTCTTAATGCCCAATGAGCTGGGCATCCATCCATTTGGAGAAACAGGCGTTATCTCACATCTAACATCACATCTTCCAAAAGCTCTGGGAGCTCGTCTCTCAGTAACAGTAAAAATCTGTCGGCGTTCAAAGTATTCGGTAAGAAGACTGGTCCAATCAATTGATCGTCGAGTACCGCTGCCCAAACGTTTATGGAGAATTGGTCTTGAAAATTAGATGGTCTTACTAGGTTTGGATTATCGTGAGCCCATGTGTGTAAATTTCTGAAGTTAGTTATTCCCGTATGAGTAAATCTTGCTTCGTCCATCCATAAAATTCTTCTAGTAAATTCCGGATCCCTTCTGATATTGCCAAGTATTCAAGTCAACATAACACACCTAACGCGGGCATCGCCAATTTGCAAATTTTGTACCCGTTGATAATGAAATGGATGCAGTCCTTCCTTCTTCAAAATTTTCCAGACAGAGAATTTTGAGATTCCGTGCCTCAATGCCAAGCGTCTTAGACTCGTGGTTGGGTCCGCGTACAAATCTCTGAGAACTGCTTCTTCTATGGCAACATCAATTATGTTTCCTGGCTCTCGGCGATCTCGGCCACCGTATCCCAGGCCAATATTGCACAACCGGCGATGAACTTCTTGAAAGTGGCGAGCAGCAGGTCTTGGAACGTCATTAGGATACTGCTCCAAATAGGCGATACACGCAGCTCTTGCAGATCCATGGCACAATCCATAATAATAGTGCATGTTGGCTATTTGTAACGGCGAAAACTCTCGTAAGCGGGGCATGATGATTCAAACTGAACAAGTACTGGAGTAATCAAAGAAGTGGCGAGCAAAGACAAGCAATTGCGATTTGCGAGCGACTGAATAGTTGACCTATTGCCCAATGCCTTTATACCCCTCATGTTATCTCCACCTTCAACCCAAAAACACCCTTCAACTACCTGGGAACAAGCGGTCATTAAGGATTTTAAGAGGATTAAAATTAATAAAGATATGGTTTGATTTACGTACCCATTAGCGTGGTATTTTTCAAAGTCTGAGACAGTTTAAAAACGGTTTTAGAATCGGCATTAAGTGAGGATTAATACTAAGTACGTAATTTGTTATTTCCACCTAAAACCCAATAACACCCTTCAACTACCTGTGAACAAACGGTCATTAAGGATTTTAAGAGGATTAAAATTAATAAAATTATGGTTTGATTTACGTACCCATTTGCGTGGTATTTTTCAAAGTCTGAGACAGTTTAAAAACGGTTTTAGAATCGGCATTAAGTGAGGTTTAATACTAAGCAAAAAAAATGGTAACTAAATCTGCGTTTTTTTCAGAAAATTGTGTTTTTCTTTTAAAATTCGTAATT
Source organism: Epinotia brunnichana (assembly GCA_963854355.1). NCBI lineage: Eukaryota > Metazoa > Arthropoda > Insecta > Lepidoptera > Tortricidae > Epinotia > Epinotia brunnichana. Next base: position 16,530,765 of record OY977936.1, on the reverse strand, counting down.
TTTGTAGCCATTTTTCAAAAACAATATTTTTTTTTGCGGATTTTCTCTTCTAGTTGGTTTTTTATTGTTATTAAGAATTATTAACCTGTCCCTTGGTAATACTCTGCATTTTTTATTTTCATTTTAGGACCATTGGATCAAAAGTTATACCGTCTGAATTAGGTGTATTACCCGAGTTTTTACAAAAATTTTCAAAATTCTGTAAAAAAAAACCAATGACTAGAAAAAAAAAAAAACACCGTTTCACCGATGAAATTGGCTGAATTTTTTCTCCTTTTATTATGTACAGTTTATGAAATTCCACCCTGTATTTGTCATCATTGAAATTAGCAGAAATAAAAATCTTTTCCAAGAAGTGTATGTTACGGAGGACTACCCTAAAGCAAGATTGGACAAAAGGAAGGAACTTCAAGGACAGTTAGTAGAAGAAAGAAGAAAAGGAAACCATGCATACATAAAATATGATAAATTTGTGATAAATGCCCAAGGAACACAGGAAAACAGGAAAAGAATGCAATCTACATCCCCGGAACAAAGTAACCTAACAAAAAAATTACCTTGGAACACTTGTAAGACCAGCAGAACTAATGCTTTTGATATGATGAGGAATAGGTCGAACTCACTTACGAACTCAGCTACTTCCTTACCATCTTCAGATAATAAAGAACAGGATAGAACCATCGACAACTGGAAACAAGTAAACAATAAGAAAAAAGTAACAAAACAGAACAACACCCCAATCCGGCCTGTCTCCATGGGGTTAGCGACCATCACCTTCCGAAGCATACAAATACAATCAAAAACAAACTGGAAATAACATTGTATGTCGCAACATTTAACGTTAAAACACTTAGAGCTTTGGAGGAGGCCTATGTCAGAAGACAAGTTGAGGTTGTTAACGGAAATACAGAAGAAAAGAAGGAAATAATAAGTAATGTAGTATAAGTTTTCTTAAAAATTGTAAACCTCAGCAATAAAGGTTATTTTTATTTTTATTTATTTTATTTATATTTGTCATTGTCAGGAATACAATCCAAACATAGAAAAAGTGGTCAACATACAAAACAAAATACGATCTTGGTATTGCAAATATTGTTTTTTACAAAAAGTAATATTTAATTGATAACATGATAACTTAACAATTTTGGCACTGGCATCACACTTGTTAACTTCCAGCATTCTAATGTATCATTTTAGTATAATAAAATAGATAAAGCAGCACCTAATGCCTAACAAAGTTACAGGTATCAAGTTATGAGACTAATTAAAAGGCTAAAGATAAACCTGTATCTCCTTGAATGCAATATATGCCACTTTTAGCTGCAGATTATTTCTGTTGATATGATTCAAAGTAATATGGTAAGATACTTTGTTGTCACAACATAAAAGCGGGGATAGTGTGGACAGGAAAGCATGGTGCGAGGATCTCAAAGGTTGATGTAAAAGTAAAACATAAATTAAAATCTAACTCTACAATTAAAGGAAACATTAACAGCGATGGTCGCAGTGATATAAGGGCTTTGACAGCCCGAAAGCCACTACCAAAACTCTACAATTAAAGGAAACATTAATTTGGTTATTACATTTAAGAGAATCATATGCTATTATATAGAATAACACCCTAAGGAATTAATATTCAATATTTGATTGCGTGAACTTGAATTATTATGAATACCTTCAACAAAATGTAAGTTGAAACCAGTTACAACTTAAATTAAGTATACTCAAAAGGCGTGAACATAACGGTGGTCACGTAGTGGCCAGTAACAGTGACGCATAATCAATAAATCAAGGATAAAATGCAGTTGCAAATTTATGACGAGAGTTCCCAAATAGGTACATTGTGCACTTGCAATATCCATCCACTTTTTTGACATAAACTTCAGTACTATTGTACAGCGGACTACTTTAATCATCAGTTTCAAATGTGTACTATCATTTAAGTTTTGCAGCGTGTAAGTACATAAACAATTACTTACCCGGCGACAAGTGAACGATTGCAACTCCGGATCCAACTTGAGCAACACTTGATCACTGCACTGGTCACTTGCGAAAACTTAATGTCAATGTTCTTTAGATAACTTATTCGATTAACTAATAATACAATTGGAATATTATATGAAAAGTGCATCCAACTGCAACGAATGAACTTCCTTGGCTTAACGCCGCCGTACGTCACGCACGCAAGAAGAACAAACTTACTTGCAAACATGCATGCACCATGCACTGCACGCAAAGCAACGGGTGCGCGGGTGAATCAAACGAAAACGAACAAATAACTTAATAGCAGCGACATCTATTATTCTACTTTAGATACTATCTGACGTTTACGAGTTTGCGTTTAGATACTGCTCAGTGCTCACAAAGATCGAGCATATATCGAGGGTTTTTCTTATCTAAATGCTTTATTCCGTTAATAGGCTCTAGAACCGAAATAATAAATAATTTGATTGTAAGTAACACTTAACCACAATCGGTCTACCAACTTAAATAAATTATGAAATATGGATACCTTCTGGACATGATGCACGCACGGAACGCAATATCGTTATGCTTTTATGGTCGGCTACACTTGGCGGTGTTTGCCAAATATTCGTGTTGCATCTTTTTCCTTCCTACGGCAAATGAAAGAGAGGCAACGACGCAATTAAAGGAATAGAGAACAGGAATTAATTCAAAGCAATTTGTAGTTTTATTAATTTTATATCTATAAACTAAGTTTCATACATAACAATTATCCAAGTTGCGGTTTCGGAGCGCTAAGTGTGCGTTTTCTAAATGTCTTCTTTCGCGTAATTTGAAGCTGGTGCAGTTGATTATAGACTTCACTCCAAATTTCACTTTGGTCCTCCTCAGGTATAGTTTTTCTGGTAAAATCATAAATATCACATTAAAGTAATAATAATGTATTGAATACAAGATATGAAGAAAGATATGATGAATCTAAATAAAATTAAATGTACCTGTATTGCTTCATCAAATCATATTTATCCCACGGAGTCTTCCTCAGTTCTCGTCTAACTCTGTCTTTCTCTTTTAAATATTCTTCAATGTTAGACACACCTTTAAGATCTTGCCTCTCCCATCTTTCGAGCCAGGGTCTTGGTTTCAGTTTAACCTAAAACACCCATAAAGTTTAATTTAATTTTATGAAGACAACCAACTAAAATTGCCAAGACTTAGTCAAAGCAATGAATAATGAATATTTAGTGGCTAGGTTAATACTTGAACTGGGTTGACAGGTATGGGGGTACCATCTGGCACTATCTCCGGGTCCATATCAGTTGGGAATGTGCTGTACTCTGGCAAAGCATCCCTCAAATAGAGCAGCTTATCATCCAGGCGCTTCTCAAGTCGTAGGACTTGGATTTTTTGGATGGTTGGGTCATAGAGTTCATAGCGCACCTGAAATTCATGAGTATTTATAAATGTTACATAATTAACTGAATGGTGATTATATTTTACATGCTCTGACATTCAGAATGGCAAAACTTTTTACTAATTAGCTTGTAGGCTTGACAACCTGCCACACTGTACTGTTAATCTATTTAAAAGCTTGAAATTGTTAATCTATTTAAAAAGTCACAGATTAATGTTTTTGTATTATTGTAAATTATTTGTATTTATTTTTCATTGTTTAGTTTTCTTCACATATGTAGGTATTATATATGGTTGATAATTAGCTTATGGACTGGCGGTGGCATTGTGGACAGAGTGAGAAATGGAGTCGCAAAGCTACATTTTATGATTGAGTGAATAATTATTAAATGGTTTTTTTAATTTAAAGTAGTGCCAAATTTTTTTAAACCAAAAAATGAAATAAAATTATTTTGTGCATAATATAGTGCCCACTGCAATGTTTAACAGCAAATGGCGGCTGGGATAAGAGATTCGAAATCTTCTTTGTTGTGCTCATCTAAATCGGTGTCCATGTTATAAAATGAATGTACTTAGTAACCGCCAAAAATATGGAGTTTTTGGCGGTAAATCTGTTCCTTAATTTATTAAAAACCCATTTGTGTGCCGAAAATGATCGTTCAACATCTACCTAACGTTGCATGTTTTTGGGTTAACCTATACTCTTCCAATGAAGCCATTTCTCTGATTTCATCGACATCTGGATTTCAACAACAACATCAAATTTTATTGTCATATCTATAATTCACAACTTGTAGGCAGTAATTTACGAAGGTTGTATGTGGCTAATGTTGAGTTTGTAAAAGATATTGGGTAAATTAATGTAAGAAGAGAAATGGATTTTATTAGAAAAACCATTTAATATTTGAATCTATTCATTCAATCATAAGAAGTTTGTAGATAAAAACGACTCCATTTCTCACTCTGTCCACAATGCCACCGCCAGTCCGTACGCTATTGATAATAATTAGCAGTTTCTTAGACTGACTATGTATAGCCAAATAGCTACTTAGCTACTTACCTTTAATGTAAATTTCATTCTGGCCTAAATTATAAATTGTATTATTATTGTTTTAAATTGACTATGTGTGCTATTCTATTATTTTTGTAGTTACTAATATTAAGCTAAGTATTATTTTATTACTAACAATAATGATCCATGTTGGTCCCTGAATAAATGAATTGAATTGAATTGAAATAAGCAGTGGGAAGGTCTAATGCTTTAGTAAAAAGTTTATAACTTTTTCCAGAATCCTGTATCTTATCCAAAGAACCTTTTAAACTATATAGTATATCTTGATACACTATATAGTTTAAAAGGTTCTAGGTAGGTCTTAGGTTAAAAAGACAAGCGCGGAAGATGGTGTACGATGTGTACTGTTTTTTTAAGAAGGACGGAAAGGGTTTTATTGAAACTGTAAAAAACACTTGAAATAAAAATTAGGTACTTTTTTTGCACGTATGTGTACGATGCGCAAACTCTCCCCCACCACCGCGCCTAGTGTTCAAGAAGTTTGACGGCATCTGTACTAGAGTATTGAAAAGTTTATCTTAGTTTACAGTTAGGGCATCCTAAATCAATCCCAAACCCCTGATTCATGTACAGATTCAATAACAGTTTACATATTGTATCCTATTTTTTATTTTTTATTTAATAATTTACATCAGAAATATTATTTCCATAATTTACCTCTACTCCCTGATGATCGATGACATTCCTGAGAATAAACTCAGCCCTCAACCCGCAGCCTTTCCTCTCAATGCAGATGCCAACAAACCTGTTGATCTTGCCCTGGGCATGGGGATCTGTTATTGTCACTGCCAAAATAGACCCTGGAAACACATAGTATTTTTTTATTATTTTGTTTGTGGGCCTTAATATGCCGCTTCGACCAGCAAGTGATCTATTGTGGCAGCCCTTGTTTTAGAGTTCACCGTTAAGTCCCGTTGCCTCCAGGAAATTCCAGATTCTTTGGGTGGTGATATGTTGTACATCTTGTGGGTGCATTATGTGCCGCCCTAGGTAGGTACTTCTTTTATGCATGAGTGGTCCGCAGGAGCAGAGAATGTGCATTGCAGTCTCCTCTGTCTCCTGGCAGAACCTGCAAGTTGTGTCCTGCTTCACACCCATTTGAAACAGGTGTTTGTTCAATTTGCAATGTCCTGTCAGGATTCTTGTCACTGCACAGGTTTTGTGCCTTTTTTTTTTTTTTTTTAATAAGATGGCTTTTACTCCTTGCTGTGTTAGCAAGGTGGATTTACCAATATCAGTTTAGCGGTGTTGACTGTGGTAAGGTTTTGTGCCTTTTGAATTGTAATAACTCTTTAGACAGCTTACTATTGAACCCTTCGATCAGGGCTTTAGCTTGTTTTTGTCCTTTGGTGAACTTCCACAGCTTGATTGCCTCTGATTTTTCCGCGTTGTTTAGCAGAGAATATGCTTTCCGTTTTGTGATGCACAAGTAAGGTACAAATATTATTTAGGCATTCAGGATTAGTACTTTATAGAGATTGAACCATTTCACAAGTACATATATATATAATAAATTTTGAACATACCAACATAAAACTCTGGAATATCAATCTTATTTCTCCTCTTCAACATGTCAGCTCTTTCTAATTTCTCGCGTAAACTGTTTCGCCATTTAGGATTAGGATCGGGTAAAAATTCAGGGTAAGCGTGACGAAACTCTAAAGCAGCATTCCGGTTTCCAGGCCTACGCCCCGTCCTCCTCGGCGACTCTTCTTGAGCCACTACGGCCTTTTCCGGGAGGCTCGAAAGAAAACGGCAATCTACAAAAAAATATGACTCAAACAATATTGTACATATAAATAAAATCAAAGTAATGGATACAGTAACTAGATAATAACCTCTCCGAGCAAACCATTTGGCTGTGGTGAATAACTCAGTGCTTGCCTTTCTAATGGCTAAAGCCATAGTGAAATTAGATCAAATTTTACCTACTTATACTGTAACTATTTTGTTAAAATTTGTACAATTCAATAAGAATTAAGAAATACTTTTTTAGACAATTCTCCATGTAGCAAAGCAATTATTTTATTTTTGACTTTTGAATAGGTCTATGTTTGACATTGATTGATGTGAACCACAGATCAGTAGAAATTTGTCTGGTTTGATCGTTTCAGGCACTAGTAAAACTGCTCAAAAGGGTCTTTATCAGTACTTATAAGATTATAAGAATGTACTTGAATATCATATTTGGGGTACGTTCAGAATTATTAAAGCCGGGTCCGCTGCACCCAAAGAATTTGTACTAAAGCATAGAAACCACGTTAAAATAAGAGCTTGGTAACAGCTATCTTATTCACTTGCGTAAACCTATAGTTGGCCTAAGAAGGAATGAGACTACAATCCCTATTCAGTTTCACATTTTCGTAGGTTGTCACTAAAATCAACTCGGGCAAATGTCAAATGGATGTAATTGGATGTAATTTAATCCAGCAAAATGCAATATGTCATCATTGTTTGGTAGAAGGTGTCATTACCTTACAACTTGACTTGGTCGTATCATATTACTTCCAAAACATCGCGGCTCCTGTGTCCTGTGTGTGAAAATAATTTATTTTGGTGTTATTCCACCGAGAATGTTTGAAAAAATGTATTGTTCATGTTTGCGAGACTTGATTGTTTCCTGTGATAAAATGTATTGTGCCATTGAAGGCTGTAAATCCCATACAAGAGGGACATAAATAAACCATGGAGCAGTTTGCTTGTATTGGTAAGTTTCTATAGATTTTGATTTTATTCATGGAAGGAGCTCACCTAAAATTAATAATAGTAATTGGTAATTTATGTAAATATCTTTATCTGTTCAATTAAAACCAGATTGTGCATGAATATAAGACTTTTTCGGATAAGTAGAAGAGGTTATGTTTTTCCCATAGTGATGTAGTTTTTTTTATCGACCTCGGCACAATAACTTATCGACATAATAATAATAACTCAACTTTTTGATTTTAGATTTCCAAAGGACGAATATGTTAAAAGGAATGGATACCACACGTGTAAGAAGGAGAATCTGACATGGAAAAGCAGTCATTTTTATTTCAAACACGTCACCAGATTATTTGTACCAAATGTAAATTTAAATGGAAGCGACTGGAAGCAGACAGATCTTTCACAAAATTGAATAGAAACGTGTGCCTTAAGAAAAATAAGAAGTTTTAGCCATAACTATTTTATTGAAGGCGGATTAAGTTTGACTAAATAAAAAATGGTCTTAATATAAAATTATTCTTTCATTTCCCATAAGTAGTAGCGTCCAGGCAGTCCTGCATGACGTACTGCAAATGAGTGCGATATTATAAGATAGATTGTGACAGGGATATGAATGACCTTGGTTTTGCAGGACGCCACGCATCCAGGTTGACAAAAGCTACTTTGGTTTTTGCTACTACAGTAGAGTCTCATCAGTCCGTCATCGTCACTCCAATAGCCGGCTATGTCGATTAATCCGGCACACTCCACCCGCACCTCCTTCACCGGCCTTTACTTTACTTCTCTTTCTCTAGCTAGACGCTTGCTCTCTTTTTATTAGTTATGACATTTCTATTCAATCCACTAATCCAAACATTCCAAAATTCCGGGATTTTCTAGTTTTTAATAATGCCGGGTTAGTAAGACTCTACTTTTCTTTTTGCCTTCTCCATAAACATATTTTTTTCACACAGTGAATGTGAATTATTAAAATCTAAATTTATAATTTGGTTGACTAATTTATCGATATAAACAGTCGACACTGTACATCCCCAGCGCAGGAACAAACTTGTGACAACCTTCCAAATTAAGGAATAACAAATGCATATACATCTCTTTCTGACGCGTTAGTACGTCGTACGAAAGTAGGGGAAAGGTATACGTATCTGCTACCTATTTTAACCTTAGGGGCTTGGCTGCACCAATGTTTTCCATGTTTTTAGACATAGACATAGAAAAAACTTTATTTAACATCACATTTTATACAAAAGGAACAGTGTACAAATTAGACTTAGGAATAGACAAACACACTCAAACAATATCGTACGAGGCATTTACATTTTGTGATGCCAAAAAGGGGCTAGACTCAGCATACTGTTGCAGTGAGTACCTACACTGCAACGCTGATTTTCAGTCAGACCCTTACGTATAATAAGTTTTAATTCTAATTAATATTGTCGGAACGGAATGAATATGTTATTGGAATGTGAGTAATGTTGTGTATATTTTTAAACAACTAACATGTTTTCCGTCAGGTTCGGCAAACAAATAGGGTTTTGTTTTGATTGGCAAAACATGTTTGACGTTTAAAAACCACGAAAACATGGCGCAGCGGACGCGGCTTTATAACAACGTTTAGGTCATTCCTTATCACAAAAACTGGCAGAGACCATCAGAGACGCAGCACAGACTAATTCAGACGCGCAGTATTAAGTCAGACGATGTTTCATGTAGTTGTCTCTGTCACTTCTTATAGTCAGCCGATGTGAGTTAGAATGAGACGAATAGTACGGTATTTTCAGGCTGTTGGCGAATTTTCTCCAACTACTGTCAGCCGCAGTGTTATAAAAAGTAAACAAAGCACTCCAGACGTCAAAGTCAAGTCAACGTCAACACTTTCGGAACAATTGTTGTTTGAAGAAAATTGTGTTTTAAAAATATATATTTGAGTGAAAAGTGCAAGATATAATTAACATATGGGGGCAAAATGTCTTGTATAGCTCCGTACTGTCGTAGTTATTATAGATTGGCAAAGAAGACCGGAGAAAATACAAGTTTTCATTGTCGCGTACGCCCTCTCGTTATACAGGAATGTACTTAACTGGTACAAATACAGTTAGACTGCACAAAGTTAGAGGGCGCCGCGAAAGGGTTCAAATGTGGACATAGGAAGGATAATTTGAATCCTACCTTAGTCATCCCGCGCAGTCCACGGATATCTGCACGGCTATCACAAGACGGCCGCGACATACTCTCGAGCTCTCTCGCACTATCCGTCTCTTTCCAAGTGGTCTAATTAGAGAGAGACGGATTGTGCGAGAGAGCTCGAGAGTAAGTCGCGGCCGTCTTGTGATACCCGTGCTGCTTCGCTTTTCTACACGATGACGCTCGCGGCACACGCACGGTGACGCTCACATCTACCATCTGTGGTTATAAAGATAACCATGACACACCTGTCACGTAGGCCTAAGAAACTTAGCACATATAAGTTCTACCTACTGAACAACTGGAGTTGTACCACTTCTTCTCCTAAATATACTAATAGTCGTTCCTTCACTAGGGTTAGCCACATAAGGTGTGTACACTATATTACAGTATCTAGTTTTCGCCCTTCGACCGAGAAACTATGGAGGTACCTCCCCTATATACTGTCATCATAACTAGGGCATACTATCTCTCAGAAATAACTATGTTCTCAGGCTACTGGTAGCATGTTATCGCGATGGTTAATTGTCATTATGTAACTCAGGATTCAGGAAATAGTTCTAGTATAAAACATCTAGAATATGTAGATTGTAGCACACAATTATAGCAGAACAAATAAATCTTCATAGAACAAATAAAGTACCAAGAAACTAAGACACTTAGCTTTCAGAGACCAGCTGCGTAGCCCCCGGCTCCTTGGCGAGAACCCCGCAGACCACCTCGTCACTCGCCGCCGCACCATGATAAAATGAGGCTTTTTTTTTTTTTTTTTTTTGAACCTGACTGTTGCTATGATAGGACGAACCCGATATAGCAGTCGAATTGCGTGGTTGGAGGGTAGCTTGGGGAAAATCCAAGGGGAACCTCCGGCACGACCACGCGGGAAGGGGTAAACACTGGAATACTCTAAAAGTTTGCGCTCCACTGAGATTGGTTGAACGGTTTCAACCGAATCTGAGGTGTGAGTGGTGATGAACTACTGGGATTGCTGGTTCGCTAAAACCTACCCTAGCTGAGAAGAGTCCAGCAAGAAACTCAGCTAGGCCCGACATCGGTCGGGTTTGTCGGACTGACTCTACCCGGTATGCGGCGGTACCGGGACGAATATGGACTTTAAGTGTGTGTGTTGTCGCGATCACGCGGTGGACGTCCCCGCCGGCGGGAACGCTGTAGTGTACGCGCTGAGTTGGACGCCGAAAGCGCAGCCTTCCATCTTTCGATGGACTCTGTGATTTCGTCGTCCGGATCCGTGAGTGTGTGCCTAGGACGCTGGACCGTGCGGCCCCTAATCAGTGAACGCCGAGTAATGACCGAGGGGGGAGTGACGGGAACGTAGTCAGCAGCCTTCCTAATTAACGGATTCCTATGGTGGGGAGCGTTGTCAAAATAACGTCTGGCAGCCTGCTTAAAGAAACCATACATGGTGCTAATCCCCATGTCGTGGTGCAGGCTGAGGTTCGATTGGTACCACGGGGCACCAGTCGCCCTACGGAGGAAACGATTCTGAATGACCTGAAGCGGTTTGAGCGATGACATAGGCACGTGAGCAAATACTACACTTGCATATGTCATGATAGGACGAACACAAGTTTTGTAGAGTGTCTGCTTATTTCTAAGTGACATTTTACTAAACTTGTTGATCATCGGCCCAAGCCTTCCTAATACGAACAACGCGCGGTTGCGTACCCTACGGATGTGGCTACGGAAAGTCAATTTCCTGTCGAAGGTTACTCCAAGATATTTGGCCCCGTTGACCCAGGGGATGGGTCGGTCTAACATCTGGATCGGAGCCACTCGTCTTTCTGTGCTAATGCAGTCAGACGGGTAGAAGACTATTGCAGTGCTTTTTTCCGGGTTGACTTCGATACGCCAAAGACGAAACCAGCGACCTAGGTCGGTGGTTGCCTCTTGGAGGTATCGCCGGATAGTAGCGTACTTACAATGAGTCGTAAAGAGCGCGTTGTCGTCCGCAAACAACCCCAGTTGCACATTAGGGTGCCTGGGAATGTCGTTCGTGAACAACGAGTACAGAGTGGGAGAGAGCACGGAGCCTTGCGGGACTCCGGCCCGGATGGAGTGTGGGATCGAGTACGTTCCCTCTAGTCGGTAGCGAAAGCTTCGGTCCGTGAGATAATCCCGTTTGGTGAGTACGAGTCTGTCCGGTATACCGAGCAGGTATAACTTGTATACCAGCCCGTTATGCCAGACCTTATCGAAGGCTTTCGCCACGTCGAGAAAGATCGCACCGGTCTTGAGCCCCTGGAAGTGAGAGAAGCCGTCCAGCACGTGCTCCGTGACGCGGTGCACCTGTTGGACGCACGAGTGTCTGGATCTAAAGCCGAACTGCTCGTCTATGAGGAGGTTATTCTCAGCCGTAAATTTGAGAATTCTCGTGAGTAGGATCCGCTCGTATAGCTTTCCAAGGGAGCTAAGTAAGCTGATCGGCCTGTAAGAGGCAGGCTCGGTCCGGGGTTTACCGGGCTTCGCTATCCCTATGACCGTTGCACATTTCCACGCGGCTGGAAAGTGAGCATTGGTCAGTGCGGCATTGAAGATGCCAACCAAAAGGAGACTGAGACTTCTCCCCGAAACCCTCCTCGGTTTCGGGGAGAAGTCTCAGAATGCGATTGGAAATACCATCCGCACCCGGAACTTTCCTAATACGAAGACGCCTGACAAGGTCACTGACTTCCTTAACCGACACCGGTGAAATGGTTGAAGTTACGGGGAGACACGATCTCCTGTCCACCTCGGAATCGACCCACCTAATGTGGACTTCGTCGGTGTTGAGGAGGTTAGGCGGACATTGGGACTCTAAGCTGCTCGGCTTTATCACTATCCTCCTCCGCGGGGGTTTGGTGATTCGGTCGATTCAAGGGAGGGATGGTCCAACAGGCATCTGATTTGAGAGATCTCGCTTGTTTCCAGTAAGCCAGATGACTAGGCGTTATCTCCCCCATCAGATCCCTGAACGAGTTCTCCCGAAATTCGGCAATTCTCTGTTTGGACTGGTTTGACAAGTCCCTCAGGATTTGGTGATTTTCGGCAGAAGGGTGATTTGAGTAGGAGGCTTTTTCAACGGAACAAACGATTAAATGCTCCAAAACTCCCTCTTTAGTCTACCCACAGTCACAACTATATCATAACCTTGCCAGTGCAAATAATCTCTTAAGGCGTCACTACACGTTCCAACCACGAGTTAAAGTCTTCGCGATATCAACTGCCAGATGTCGCGACAATCGGTAAGAATTTCTTGCTTTCATTTCAAATATTTCACGTTTATTATCATTACACAATATAATGGTCTGGGATTACTGCAGATACTGCATTCTATGAAATAAGTACTTTTTACATGGTTCCAAGTCGATCTTATTAGGATTTTTGGTAAAAATAAAATTGGCGTAAACACGGGTAGTGTTGTAACTAAATTCAAATCTGTATGTCGACATTTTATCGACATGAATTATTTATGTAGGTGTTTAGTTAGACAAATTATTTTGATGTTACACGTAGTTAACTGTTAACTTCAGATTTCCGGAAAAAAATCTTCGTCAAAAATGGATTGCCGCAGTAGGGCGCAATAATTGGACGCCGAAAACATACGACAGAATATGTTCGAAACATTTAAAATCGGACTGTTTCGTTAAGCTTGTTGCAGATGCGATACCTACAGTTTTTCAGAGACCACTTGAGTTAAGTTGGAAAAGTGAGAGTTTTATGACTGACATTTCTGATGTCCCTCCAGATGAATAAGTTTGATTTAAGTTTTGTATATTTAAAGACTGTGAATAACTACATTGATTTTCTGTATATATCCATACTAATATGTATTATAAATGCAAAAGTAACTCCGTCTGTCTGTTTGTTTCTTACCTTTTCATGCTTAAACAGCTGAACTGATTAAGATGAAATTTGGTAAAGAGGCAGTTTGAATCCTGAGATTTTATCCCGGAAATCATCCCCTACGGGGCTGATATAGGGCCGGAATACGTTTGTATAGAGCTACGATATAAACGAGTTCCACGTGGACGGAGTCGCGGGCAGAAGCTAGTATGTGATAATTGAGACAATTGACTTGAAATGTACCTTGAATGTATAATGTGTACAAATAATTAAGGCTTGTACAGTTTTAAATTATGTTTGAATTTGTATTTCTTCGTTAAATTAAAGTAAAGCTGGACTAAGTAGTTACTTTATAACCATGATATAATGGCACTACAAACAATTTACATACGGCAATAATGTGCAAAAGTCATGCTCGAGTTAAGCCTGCACCACACTGGCGCGGCCTGCGGTGGCGGACAATAGTAAACTTCACAGCTGATGACAAGTTTTCTTTTGTCCGCCGCGGCGGTCAATAGTAAACTTGTCATTAGGTGTCAAATTTACTATTAACCGCCACCGCAGGCCGCGCCAGTGTGTTGCACGCCTTATAGTCAAAAATATACACCTATTAACATGTTTATTTCGTCAGGGTTGCGTGTATTGGATTCGTGTTAATATTAATGGAAGTAGGGTAGCGTGTTTATATATTTAGATATATCTACTAAATATCGAACTATATGGGCAATATTCTTTTTCTCGTATTACTGTGTACTAGTTTTGCTATTAGATACTGTGCTGTTAAATGTTTTCAAATTGCGTAATTAACATCAGGCTGTTGAAAGGTCATTCTCATTGTTTACATTAGTGGCACTCGATGACCTTTAATTTGATTATAGTTGCCATAATATCGCTCAAGAATTAACTTAAGACTCGAGCGCGTACTAACGACATATGAACGAGGTCTCAAGTTAACTCTTGCAGGTTATACTTTAAAAACAAAGTTTTAACCGACTTCAAATCAATAATCTGCGAAGCCGCATGTACATTTCTTATTTCTATTCCACATTACCACATGAAATGCTTTCCGAAAGCAAATGCCTCGTGCACTATTAAAAATATCCAAATCGTTTCAAGTATGCCTATTAAATTTTAAGATTTCCTTGGTTTTCTCCAGCATCCCATCAACAGATCCTGACCTAATAATCATGGGACCACCCTTTCAAACAAAAAAAACCAAATCGGTCCAGGCGTCCTCGTATCTTATATTAGAAATATATTATCTTATGCCGTCACCACACTTCGCTATGCGCTATTCGTTATTCGGCTTATGCGCCTGTATTCGACGAAGTGTGGACGGTTTATTCGTCTATGTTTGCCTTATTCGCACGCATAACGTATAAGCGCGAATAGCGAATACGCCTATCCGTCGACTTGTCGGTTTTTTGGTACACATCAAAGGAGGCGAATAAGCCGAATAGCGCGTCGACTGCCCACACTTCGTTCACTGTTTACTCACTCATTTAGTAAATCTGTGGCTAGTGGCAGTCATGTCTCGCGACGGGTTTCAAACTTAAATATGGAGTGGACTAACGAGAACGTTATGCGATTTCTTGAATTGTACCAGATGCAGCCCTACACCTACTAACACACATATTTGGCATGTTCGGCACACTGGCACGAAGTGTGGTGGGCATGTTTGTTGTTCGCGCACATAACAAATATTTTCGCAAATACGGCGCAGTCACATAACGAATAGCGCATTGCGAAGTGTGGTGCCGGCATTATATACATATGACAAATGGCATCGTGTGTACAATTTGTTTTGTAGTGTAGTGTGCTTATAACTTCTAGATTAGTTATCTTAGAAGAACGCGTTGTTAACAGTTATCGTTGCAACGGTATTTCCTCCTCTCACAACTTTTTCCTTTACTTTAACCCCTGCACGTCTATCACAAGACGGCCGCGACATACTCTCGCTAGTCTCGCTACACTAATAAGAGAGAGACGGATAGTGCGAGAGAGCTCGAGAATATGTCGCGGCCGTCTTGTGATAGCTGTGCTGAATAGGGAACATTACGCAAAACTCTTCGTAGGTGGCGACACTAGCGTTGACATTGTATCTCGTTCCCACTTGCGGTATTGTATATGCAAGCATCCTTGTCACTCATTTGACAATCAATTGTACATGTGTGTGTGAATCCCTATATTCCTATACTGGTTTACTATTAGTGTTAGTGCTGCCTCTGGTGGCAGAACATTGCAGTAATGTTCCCTATTTAGAAAAAAAACATTGATTCAAGCACATTTTAGGCCTCTCACAGACTGACGCGGCCTGTAAACTTAGCTGTTAAATTTACTTGAAATTTACTATTGACCGACACCGTGGGCCGTGTGATACAGGCTTTATACGTGCAAGAGAGAATCGATCACATATTGCTATTTAAGAACGTACCTTTGACTTGTCACTGTCAAACTTGACAATAAAATTTCTCTTATCTTATTGACACTTATTGATTTTCTTCAAACGTTGCAGTTTTTTTTATTGAATGTAAATAAAAACGTATTTTACAACTTTATCTAAACTTTATAATAAAAATGTCTTCAATAGTGCAGAAATGTAACGACGACAACATTCCCCTAGCCGATGACGATCCGCAAGTGATTATTACTGACGACGTAGAAAACAATCATTTAGATCATGGCCGTTCAATGGACTCTTTGCCTAGTTCGTACACCGGCGGTTCCTCTAGCCCTGGCCTGAATGGGCCGCAGAGTTTTGAGCCCGACACGGGATTAGATGAGCAGGAAGAGAAGGCACGTCTGATATCGCAGGTGTTGGAATTACAGAACACTTTGGATGGTATGACTAAGTAATTTATTGTTCTCACTGTTATGTCCGAGAGGACTAAATTGAAATTGCAATATTGTAACTCTCTTAAAAAAAGGTAATACAAGTCCCATACATTTGGTCATCTTAAAAACTGCGTATTAAAAGTAAACCAATATGTGACGAAAGTGGTGGGGTGGAGTATATTCGTTAAATAGTTGAACCAACTAATTAATTGACTATTTAGTAATATCTTAAGTGATAATAATAAATTTTCCCCTTTTTACATATAACACTGATAATTATGTATAAATTTAATAATAAACCAGTCAATTATATTAAATCCCTGGTTTAATCTAACATTACTCAATATTCATTACATATATGTATTTTATTTTCAGATCTGTCACAAAGGGTGGACTCTGTAAAGGAGGAGAACTTAAAGCTGCGATCGGAAAACCAGGTCCTGGGGCAGTATATTGAGAACCTCATGTCAGCCTCCTCAGTCTTTCAATCTACCACCCCTAATGTTCATAAGAAGTAACTCCTTCAGCTTAAAATATATTATATGCACTATAACATTTCCCTGTGCATATTAATCAATGTTGCATTCTATATAAGCACATAAAATTGACTCTGGTTCCCATTAAAGTATGAAATTATGTTTCATACAAATCATGGATGTGTTTTTAAAAATACATATACCCATAAAGACGAAATATAAATCCTCAAATCAATAAAGGGTTGGCAACGTGCTTGTGATTCTTCTGCCCAGCTAGCATGATAGGTTTTATCGTCATGTCAGCGAAAATGTACTGAAACGACACGTAAAAGGTGACGAGATAATCTATCATGCTAGGGCCGCTGGTGTTGCAAGCATCCATATCCAATGTCTGCTTGCCATCAGGCGGTTTATAAGCTTGTTCGCCGCAATCATAGTATAAAAAAAAAACATTGATCTCAAGATACAAAATCAGGCTGAAAGGAGATAGTGGGGTTTGGAAATTGATATCCTTTCCCGTATTGCAAATTTTATATTGTATCCACTGTGGGGTCTGCTGAATGATGCCTTTAATAAGTGAATTATTATTAAGCAAAGGGCACTGCCTCTAAGAGCTAAATGACGCTGAGTAGTATTATTTTGTTAGAACTATATGCATCTCAATGATGAACTCACTGCTATTATTTTTATCTTGCTAGTACTTTAAGTTTTTCTTCTTAAATTGTCATACAGTAAGCTTTTGTTTACAATATGAATGTCATTCCGAAAAGTTTAAACTGTACATATAGTTTGAGAATGCTCTCTTATGCATTTACAAATCCATGTCTACTTTTTTTAGTAATAAGTGTATACATTATTATAATATGTTTGTTATGCTTATACAGTTATTAAGTAAAGACTATTTAATATTGTTTCAATATATCATCCCACAATAAGAGGTAGAGTAGTTTTCCAGGTCATTGACATTAAGAAACCAGTTAGTTCATCTTACTGTCCCCAAAATAAAATCCCATAAAAAACATTTCATGTAAAAAATAGGCCAAGTCTCGAAACTCTTCCACAGCAAAAAGTGGTGAGATATTTCGTAGACCCAAGTCAGGCATTTTCATTAATCTTTAAATAAATAAATAAAAATAAATAAATATTTGCGGACAATTTTACACAAATCAACCTAGTCCCAAACTAAGCAAAGCTTGTACTATGGGTACTAGACGACGATATAGATACTTATATAGAGAAATAAATACTTAAATACATAGGAAACATCCATGACACAGTAACAAATATTCATGCTCATCACACAAATAAATGCCCTTACCGGGATTCGAACCCAAGACCTCTTGCTTTGTAGGCAGGGTCACTACCAACTAGGCTAAAGCGGTGGTCAATTATTATTAATGGGCGTTGGTTATTTGCTTGCTAAATAAAATTCTGGAACTTGGGAATCACACAACTTTACTGCATTTACTAATTTTTGCATAGGTACCTAAAACTATGTAAGTGTGATTGCGAAGTCACAAAATTTTATTTAGTAAGCAAATAAACATTAATAAATAATAAGAATGCCTGACTTGGCTCTACGAAATATCTACCTATTATAGAAAATAGACTTGGCCTATTTTTACATGGAATGTTTTTTATGGGATCTCATTTCTTTTTGTAGACTGTATGGGAATGTTATTTTACCAACCGCAAATAACGTATAGTTTTGCAGGATAAACTGCAAAAGTAACTTTGTAATCGCATGTATTTGTATAGGATTACAAACTTACTTAAGTAGTTTGTATACCTCTGAAACGTGACTGAAATTGCAATATTTTTAGGTTTTTTATGAATTAATAGGCTAAAAACTAATTACGTTTGAAATTTGGAGCTTGTGGGTCTGCTAGACATACCTTAGAATAAATGAGAAGAATACCAGTAGGTATATATGTGAGTGAGTATGTCATGTCAGTGACAAAACTAACGAACTTTGACGGACAATAGTTCTTAAACTAAAATTTCAAATTAAATGTTATTGGCATTATACAGGGTGGAATTTCATAAACTGTACAAAATAAAAGGAGAAAAATTTCAGCCAATTTCATCGGTGAAACGGTGTTTTTTTTTTTTTTTTTCTAGTCATTAGTTTTTTTTTTACAGAATTTTGAAAATTTTTGTAAAAACTCGGGTAATACACCTAATTCAGACGGTATAACTTTTGATCCAATGGTCCTAAAATGAAAATAAAAAATGCAGAGTATTACCAAGGGACAGGTTAATAATTCTTAATAACAATAAAAAACCAACTAGAAGAGAAAATCGGCAAAAAAAATTATTGTTTTTGAAAAATGGCTACAAAAATCACGAATTTTAAAAGAAAAACACAATTTTCTGAAAAAAACGCATATTTAGTTACCATTTTTTTTGCTTAGTATTAAACCTCACTTAATGCCGATTCTAAAACCGTTTTTAAACTGTCTCAGACTTTGAAAAATACCACACTAATGGGTACGTAAATCAAACCATAATTTTATTAATTTTAATCCTCTTAAAATCCTTAATGACCGCTTGTTCCCAGGTAGTTGAAGGGTGTTTTTGGGTTGAAGGTGGAGATAACATGAGGGGTATAAAGGCATTGGGCAATAGGTCAACTATTCAGTCGCTCGCAAATCGCATTTGCTTGTCTTTGCTCGCCACTTCTTTGATTACTCCAGTTCTTGTTCAGTTTGAATCATCATGCCCCGCTTACGAGAGTTTTCGCCGTTACAAATAGCCAACATGCACTATTATTATGGATTGTGCCATGGATCTGCAAGAGCTGCGTGTATCGCCTATTTGGAGCAGTATCCTAATGACGTTCCAAGACCTGCTGCTCGCCACTTTCAAGAAGTTCATCGCCGGTTGTGCAATATTGGCCTGGGATACGGTGGCCGAGATCGCCGAGAGCCAGGAAACATAATTGATGTTGCCATAGAAGAAGCAGTTCTCAGAGACTTGTACGCGGACCCAACCACGAGTCTAAGACGCTTGGCATTGAGGCATGGAATCTCAAAATTCTCTGTCTAGAAAATTTTGAAGAAGGAAGGACTGCATCCATTTCATTATCAACGGGTACAAAATTTGCAAATTGGCGATGCCCGCGTTAGGTGTGTTATGTCGACTTGGATACTTGGCAATATCAGAAGGGATCCGGAATTTACTAGAAGAATTTTATGGATGGACGAAGCAAGATTTACTCATACGGGAATAACTAACTTCAGAAATTTACACACATGGGCTCACGATAATCCAAACCTAGTAAGACCATCTAATTTTCAAGACCAATTCTCCATAAACGTTTGGGCAGCGGTACTCGACGATCAATTGATTGGACCAGTCTTCTTACCGAATACTTTGAACGCCGACAGATTTTTACTGTTACTGAGAGACGAGCTCCCAGAGCTTTTGGAAGATGTGATGTTAGATGTGAGACAACGCCTGTTTCTCCAAATGGATGGATGCCCAGCTCATTGGGCATTAAGAGTTCGACATTTTTTAAATGAGCAATATCCCAATAGGTGGATCGGCCGAGACGGCCCCGTTGGATGGCCTGCAAGATCGCCTGATATGACGCCGTTGGATTATTTTCTTTGGGGTGATATGAAGCAACGGGTATATCACAGAATCGTCAATACCGAAGCAGAATTGCACGACAGAATTTTAAATGCAGCACAAGAAATAAAAAATAATCCGGGAATGATTCGACGGGCTACGCAACAAATTCAAGCTCGGGCCACATTGTGCCTTCAAGAAAGAGGAGGTCATTTTGAACAATTAATACCATACAGGGAACGCCCTTTGCAACACTAGAATAAGTTTTTTCTTTAATAAAGGTTTATCAATCGAATTTATGACTTTTAATTAAAATACATGATTTTATTTACGCAATTTTTAGGACTACTTTTCTTCCTATTGTTTTCTCTACCTAAAACCCGATAACACCCTTCAACTACCTGGGAACAAGCGGTCATTAAGGATTTTAAGAGGATTAAAATTAATAAAATTATGGTTTGATTTACGTACCCATTAGCGTGGTATTTTTCAAAGTCTGAGACAGTTTAAAAACGGTTTTAGAATCGGCATTAAGTGAGGTTTAATACTAAGCAAAAAAATGGTAACTAAATCTGCGTTTTTTTCAGAAAATTGTGTTTTTCTTTTAAAATTCGTAATTTTTGTAGCCATTTTTCAAAAACAATAATTTTTTTTGCGGATTTTCTCTTCTAGTTGGTTTTTTATTGTTATTAAGAATTATTAACCTGTCCCTTGGTAATACTCTGCATTTTTTATTTTCATTTTAGGACCATTGGATCAAAAGTTATACCGTCTGAATTAGGTGTATTACCCGAGTTTTTACAAAAATTTTCAAAATTCTGTAAAAAAAAACTAATGACTAGAAAAAAAAAAAAAACACCGTTTCACCGATGAAATTGGCTGAAATTTTTCTCCTTTTATTTTGTACAGTTTATGAAATTCCACCCTGTATGTGTCGGCGGCTGATCGTAAAATCCGGCAGATCACTAAATTCCTAGGCATATTGTGAAACGCCGCCATTTCATGATTTGGCTAAATGACATCCGCCATATCGTTCAAAACTTGTCTAATGACGTTTAGGCAGATCATGAAATTCCTAGGCATATCATGAAACGCCGCCATGTCGTTCAATACTCGCCGTTATACGTAACTAGGGTTTGCAAACAAGTCTTTCCGCTCTTTTATAAAAACCGGTTTTGCCACTAAATCGATCTGCCGTATTTTTTATCAGGCACATCATGTACGCCTGGTCAACGTTTAGCCAAATCATGAAATGGCGGCGTAAGTATCGTGAAATGGCGGCGTTTCACGATCTGCCTAGGAATTTCGTGATCTACCGGATTTTACGATCGGCCGCCGACATTATGTAAGCCATATATTATGCCCTACATGTTTCTGAAAATTCAGCTTTAGCCAGCACAAAATTACAGGATGTTGAAAATGGCCTGAACGGCTTCAAGAAAAGGATGGTACGGCCGTGCCTCTTTGTATTGCTCGACTTGCCGTGCCCCCAGATACTGAAAGATATGTCTATATATCATACTTACTGGACTATACTATGAAACTGAAGGCATTTCTTTCGGACACTTACACATCCATATTATGTTAGTAAGAAAGAACTTAAATAATATTATTATTATTACTCATGTTAGTGGAAAGTATAATTGGAATGTACACGTCCATGAACAATTAGTGAGCGAGAACAGGGCTGTCCATCCTCCCTGCGATCATCTGACCGGTCCTGCGCCACCCGCATCCAGCGGACTCCCGCGACCCTTACCAGATCATCAGTCCACCTTGTGGGGGGCTTACCCACGCCTCGCCTTCCGGTACGTGGTCGCCACTCGAGAACCTTTCCGCCCCAACGGCCATCGGTTCTACGTGCAATGTGCCCCGCCCACTGCCACTTAAGTTTAGCGATTCGGAGGGCTATATCTGTCACCTTGGTTCTGCTGCGGATAGCCTCATCTCTAATGCGATCACGCAGATAAACTTCCAGCATAGCTATCTCCATTGCCCTTTGGGTGTGTATGAGCCTTCTATTGAGGCCCATAGTGAGCGACCACATTTCAGGTGCCATCACTGGCAACAACATACTGGTCAAAGACTCTATAGTCTTGAGACACTGCGGAATATTAGACGAAAAGATGTGCCGTAGCTTCCCGAACGCTGCCCAGCCGAGTCTACAGGACTGGAACTGGACAGTCTGTCATAGTTATATATAATCGTATACACCTTCGAGCGTAAAGCATCCGATTGTAATGGGAGTTGGCACATGGGCATTTGACATGATCTTCGTCTTAGCCATGTTCATCCTTAGACCAACTCGCTCGAAGGATTTACTGAGGTCATCGAGCGTCGTACTAATGTCCTCCATGGTCTCAGCCAAGACTACTTAATCGTCAGAAATCCGAAGGTGAGTGATCGTCGTTGATGTCTGCCTTCTCTAGTCCAAAGTCTTGAAAAAATCCTCCAGTGCAGCGGTGAACAGTTTTGGAGAAATAACATCTCCTTGACTGACTGCAGCGGAATATAGGTTTCGCGTTCAAATCCTAGAGTCGGACTGACACAGCGACGTTTTCGTACAAACACTTTTATATAGCGGTAGTTGACACCGTTGGAGAGACTAGTACAGCCCCAGGTTTCGAGAGGGGCAGGTTATACTCCTCAGTTTTCTGTATAACCTGACGAAGCGTAATATGGATGTGGCCTACGGTGCTAAAAAGCCTCTCCGGGAACCGGCTTGTCCGGGAGGCTTGAAGTCATCTAATAGCCTGCGTACGAGACGATTTGTTGTGACTCTCGAAAACTGTTTATAGAAATGGCTCAGAAGTCAGATGGGTTGGTAGTTCTTCAGCAGGGTGTTGTTACCAGCTCCCAGTAAGACGAAGAAAGGTATTTCTTTGGATTGTAATGATGAGTATACCTCTAAAGTATGTTAAATAAGGCGTCTCTATTGTACTTATTCAAACTGATAATTATTCATATTTTATAGAAATGAACCGGGAACGTGTTTATATTTTAAGAAACTTCTACAAACGATTGCATTAGTTTGATCCTACATGAGGTAAGATAACGCTAACAAGTTTATTCAATTGACATTTTTACATGATAGAAGGAGGAGGGGCACAGTGGTTCAAGAGGAAACGATGCAGCGGATGAACTGGCCAGGAAAGGCTCAGAAACAACGGCATACGGACCGGAGCCAATCTTGCCCCTGCCACAAAGCTACATATACAATCAACTGGACCAATACACTAAAGACCTACACCAAAGATACTGGGAGGAGATAAACACATGCAGACAGACCAAAGAGATTCTGTCGAAACGCGACTACAAACTCACAACCACGCTACTAAGGAGTCCTTAGTAGTGTGGTTGTGAGTTTGTTCCACTATCTTGCGCAGTTGGTTTCTATGTGTCCTTAGTAAGGACACATAGAAACCAACTGCGCAAGATAGTGGGTATAATAACAGGACACAACACCTTGAACAGACACCTCTATAACTTAGGTATCACAGACAGCCCCATGTGCAGAGCGTGCATGGAGGCAGAAGAAACGACCAAACATATACTACTGAGGACCTACCGCGAACGGCATTCGAAGTTTTCCCTCTCTGTCGCACTTACGTACGAACTCGTAAGTATGACAGAGAGGGGAAACTTCGAATGCCTTTCGCGGTAGGCCCTCTGGACTGCAAGGAGGTAGAAGTATACAGAATGAAGCATCTAGGTTCTCCAAACACACTACGGGACGCAGTCAGCAACACCAAGGCACTCACCAACTTTTTAAACGAGCTGGGGTGGTTAGAGTAGCGCCACACCGCCGTTTCACGCAAAATAGGCACAAAGGATGTCGACTTGCGGAAAACGCCCAGTAAGTTTAACTAACTCACTAACTAACTGATAGAAGGAGGGTTATATTGAGCTATATACCTAATCATGACGATATTAAGCATTAACAATCGTTAAAATGTAGTATTTTACTAGTAACTATTGTGTTTCGGTAAATTACCGGTTTGGATTTTAATTTACCGGCCTCATATTTACTCAATTTACCGGTTAACCGGTTTGTATTCCCTAGCTGTTACCAATATCTTTGCTGCTACTAACTATCTGATGCTGATGCTGACTGTACCTATTGAAATAATCAAATTCAGTTCGAAAACCTCCTTCGTTCTGCGACACTCGGGTAATAACGTGGTAATATAATAACTGAAATATAAGATACCACTCCGCCAGACAGCTGCGAGTGGCGTGTTCATAAATGAGTCATGATTGTGTTACGCCATCAGACGCATGAAGAGCCGTTGACCACGATCATGATTCCCGCAAAAAAATTGGCGTGGGTGCAGTGAGTTGAGCGCTGGCACAACGGCGTGATCGCGGCGTGACGTCGACGTGATGCCATTGACACTTAGTTAAGTTTTTGCTTATTTATTACGAATACCTAACTACACATTTCCGGGTAAGACAACAAAATGCATTGTATGCTATCGGCTATGATAGCGGGTTTTCGCGAGATAGGTAAGGAGGGAGCAATACGTAGTAATATCTTAGGAAATAAACTATAAATTAGTCTTGCCTCCCCATTAGGGTTGCCAACCGTACTATATTGTATTGTACTATATTTTGACTCTTTGTAGTTGTACTATTACAGGGTGGAAAGTAAACGGGGCAGTATAAGGGCAGCTACTGGATCCCTTGCCGCCACGCAAAAATGGCCTTAGGATTTCATTCCTAACTTTTTAAGTGATGACAATCTACATTCACAGATTTTTGAAAAAATCCAATTCCTATTAAGGATCAAAATAATCTTTGGGACCGACTTAGTGTAAGGCCTGAGTGGACGCTCGAGTCGGGCGTGCGGAGAAGCGGGGCGTGCGGCGTGCATGTTAAACAAATGAAACTCATACTGGTGTCCCGAGTAGACGCTGCACAAAGTGAATGCACGCTCGCCCGCCCCGCAACACGCCCCGGCTAACGCTCCGCTCCGAGCGTCCACTCAGGCCTTACACTTAGGTTTGACTACTAAAAGGCCCAGAAATCAAAGAAAACTTTTTCCATACTTATTTATTTAATCGTATGGCATATTATTATTTTTGGCCTTTTTGGGTTTGTCACTCTTTAGTACCACCCAGGGGACACGTGCAGGGTTGTGGTAGGTAGCTACTGCGGACGCGAGTGACAGTTGTCCCCCCTTTGTCAAGTGAGTGGGCAACTCGTCTGTTAGAGGTTCTTAAGCCGCCCGAAGGCCTCTAACTCGGCTTAACGACTACTGTCATAGACAGCAACCGGGATCAACTGCTTAGCGTGCCTTCCAAAGCACCGAAGCGCTCATTTATAGTATACTAGCTGTTGCCCGCGACTTCGTCCGCGTAGAACTTATACTTAGAAGTTTGTTTGCATTATATTTTCTACTTACCATCTTAAGGGATGATTTCCGAGGCAAAAACTATTCTATATCCTTCGAAGGGTCTCAAATTATCTCTATACCAAATTTCATCTAGGTACATGGATTTTATCCAAACTTTCACCCCCTATTTCATACCCTTAGAGAATGATTTTCGGGATAAAAACTATCTAATATCATTCTTCGGGACTCAAGCGACCTTTATACCAAATTTCATCTAAACGGGATTCATCCAAATTTTCACCCCCATTTCACCCCCTTAGGGAGTGATTTCCGGAATTACAACTATCCTATGTCCTTTCCCAGGACTCAAGCTATCTCTTTACCAAATTGTATTAAAATGGGTTCTATCCGAATTTTCACCCCTAATTTCACCCCCTTAGGGGATGATTTCTGGGGTAAAAACTATCCCATGTCTTCCCAGGACTCAACCTATATCTACACCAAATTTCATCAAAATAGATTACATCCAAATTTTCACCCCCCCCTTTCACCCCCGTAGGGGATAATTTCCGGGATAAAACCTATTATATGTCCTTCCCCGAGACTCAAACTATTTATATACCAAATTTCATCTAAATCGGGGCAGCTGTTTAAGTAGCTCCATACAAATTTCCACCCCCAATTTCAGCCCCTCAGTTATAAAAACTACCCTTTGTCCTTCCCCGGAGCTCAAACTATCTGTACACCAAATTTCATCTAAATCGGATCAGCGGTTTAGGCGTGAAGAGGTAACAGACAGACAGACACACTTTCGCATTTATAATATTAATATGGAAGTATGGATTATTAGTATGGATAGTATGGGTTCTTTCCGCTTGTCTTCCAAATAGAGGTGTAGCTGTAGACTAACTTCAAAAGAAAGAAGAAACGAAAAACTCATTCAAATATCTCAAAAAATTACGAAGCTACAACCGTTTTAATGTCGCTTGTTAGAGTGAGAAAACGATCAGGGACCGTGACGTCACGATCCTCGAGCTTCATAGTAAAAAACAATCGTTTCATTATAAAGGTGCGTTTTGCGGAAAAGAGAGACGCAACAAACCCCCTCTTCAAACTTTATACCCTTTTAACTTAGTGATTACCTATACGAGTATAGCCTCTTGCGTTGTTTTTTTTCGAGATAATACAACATTATGATTACTTTGTTTAGTGTCTACATCCCTATTTTCGATAAGATAAGATAAAATAAGATTTCTTTATTGTCAGAACTGTGTACATTTAGTTGTTTTGGGTAAAATAAAGTCCAACAGCTTGCCCATTTCGGACGTACAATATTAAACTTAAAGCTAGTCAAATATACTAAAACAATAACAACAATAGTATTTCCAAATAATTTTAACCATATTCACACATAAAATATTAATTTAGATCTATCCGACATCCGTATTTTCTTTTAAACCACGAACTTCGGAATTCGAAAATATTCGGGTATCTCTATCTCTATCGCACTAACAAATGACAGGAATGCAGATATACGAACTTCGAGTTTCAGTTTTCGTGGTTTGGCTGAATACGCAAAGAGCGCGCGCGCGTGCCATTCAAAAAAACCAAGTTTATATTGTTCGAATTTGTTGTTACATTTTGTAGAAATTACGCCTTAATTCGACATTTGCGCATATAGGTTCGCATATCAAAATCGATTAATTTTATATTTGCTTTTGGTACCTATGTGTCTCGTCAATGTATATCGTAGACGGGATTAAAATTATTAATAGACGAAAGAAAGGCAAAGAAATTCCGCCATTTTCTCCGTAGTATTTCTTATTAGTCTGTGATTTTGACGTTTCTTTTAGCTGACAGATGTGGCGGCGGTATACTTTAAGAATAATAAATGAAAAATTAAATTAAGTCGTATATTACGGAAAATAAATTAATGGTCGCAGTCGGATAAAAACTATCCTAAGTTGCAGCTGGAATAATAATGTACCTATATAAAATGTTTCATATTTTTCCGTCCATGGGATGCTGAGAACATTCGTACCACAGAAAGCTTAGTTTCAAACTGGCTGATTCTTTTTTTAATTTAGAGATTTATTATAAGTGGAGATAAATAGATAGAAGATAATGAAACTCCCATTCAAATATCTCAAAAAATTATGAAGCTACATCCGTTTTAATGTCGCTTGTTAGAGTGAGAAAACGATGAGGGACTGTGACGTCAATATACTCGAGCGTCATAGTAAAAAACAATCGTTTCATATGAAGGTGCGTTTTGCGGAAAAGGGACAGAACATACCCCCTCTTAAAACTTTGGACTCTTATAACTTAATCATTACCTATATAACCTCTTGCTTTGTTTTTTTCTCCATTTGACTATATTTATTTTAAATTCTTTTTCGAGAAAATACATTATGATTATTTACCATATTTTCGATTCCTGAGCTATAACCACGAACTTCGGAATTCGAAAATATTCGGGTATCTCTATCTCTATCGCACTAACCACACTCGAGTGACAGGGATGCAAATATATGAACATTAAGTATCGGTTTTCGTGGTAGCGCCGCAGGTACTTTGGCTGAATGCGCCAAGCGCGTGCCATTGTCATTCAAAAAAAACAAATTCGTGTTAATTATATTGTTCAAATTTGTTGATTTCATTTATTGAAATTACGACATAAAACGACATTTGCGCATATAAGTTCTCATATCAGAATCGAATATTTTTTATGGTTTATATTTTAGCATTTGTCTCGTAAAGGTCTATCGTAGACGGGATTTAAATTATTAATAAGTGAAAGGCAAAGCAATTCCGCCATTTTGACGAAAATTTGACGGTTCTTATAGCTGACAGTTGGAGCAGCGTTTGATTTCAATAAAAATAAATGAAAAATTAAATGAAGTCGTATATTTCGGAAAATTAATTAACTGTCGCAGTCGGATAAAAACTATCCTAAGTTGCAGCTAGAATAATAATGTACCTATATAAAATGTTTCATATTTTTCCGTTCATGGGATGCTGAGAACATTCGAACCGCGCAAAGCTTAGTTTCAAACTGGCTGATTCTTTTTTTAATTTAGAGATTTATTATAAGTGGAGATAACAACTCAAACACTGTTAGTATGGGAATCCCAAAGTGCAAGTAGTCCTTTAGTTAGACGACCATCAAATTGTATCCCGATTTTCATGCTTTTAACACCATTCGCAGCTTTTTTTGGCGTACCGCTAGGACTAGAACATCTTTTAATCACAGTGATGAATGTGATGTAGCCCGTAAACTTAGAATAATAACGCATAGAAACGCAGTTCACGCGCAACGGCCACCAAAAGTAGGACATAAATGGCCCAGTACGCCGATCGGTGGAACAAAATTGGTGCGTTTGTGTGCGTATTGGCGCGTGTGAATACGAGTTGATCACAACTACATGAATCCATTTTATGCCTCACGCTTGGCGCGTCGGCCGTATCGTATGAAACTATCCTTCTAGGCGTTATTATTCTAAGCCCGTACACGATCAAACATATTTGACAAATTTTACGTTTTGTTTGTACGTTTTCATCAAACATCAGAGGGCCTACCGCGAACGGCATTCGTAGTTTTCTCTCTCTGTCGCACTTATGTACGAACTCGTAAGTATGACAGAGAGGGGAAACTTCGAATGCCTTTCGCGGTAGGCCCTCAGCGCACACGTACCAACACGTTTGTCAAACACAAAAAAATGTCAAACAAGACTTCTGCGGCGCTACCACGAAAATCGAAACTCGAAATTCATATACATGCATCCCTATCACTCGAGTAATTTAAGTGCGATAGAGATCGAGATACCCGAATTTTGAAGTTCGTGGTCATAGTCCGCGGCGCTACTTCGAACTTCGTATATCTCCGTTTCGGTACCATAAACCATAAGTGCGATAGAGACGGAGATATACGAAGTTCGTGGTTATAGCTCTTCAAAGCGGCGATCGCGCGAAAATGGCGAGTTTGTTTGACAAACATGACCGTACACCTTCAAACATTATGCCAAACACGCCGTCAATCAAATCTCTCAAGGCGTGTCCGCTGCGCCAAAAAACTAACAAAACATGTTATAAAACATGTTTAGGTACAGAGGGCCTACCGCGAACGGCATTCGAAGTTTTCCCTCTCTGTCGCACTTACGTACGAACTCTTAAGTATGACAGAGAGGGGAAACTTCGAATGCCTTTCGCGGTAGGCCCTCAGTTGCACGTCCATTGCGACTTTGGTTGGAGTGAACGATGTATTGTTTGTCACTTTTCTTTTGACATCTGTCATCCCAGTACAATTCGTTCGATGACAAAACATGACCCCCTCCCCCGCAGACGAACGCGGGGAATGTTTTCCATCCGTGACGGAAAACATGTTTCTATGTTTGTAAACAAAAAACATGTTGGCCACTCCCCTTTTCTGTCGAAAAACATGTTAGATGTTTGCAAACACCGAAAACACGGCGCAGCGGACGCGGCTTTATTAAATAAACAGCCAAACACGTAGTTTGTTTGACAAATACGTCACACATGACCGCAGACGTTCAAATAATTTGCCAAGCACGTAAAATTTGACAAATTATTTGAACGTCTGCGGTCTACTTGATGATAGAGTGATAGGCGGCCTCTACACGCTGATTAAATACTGACAATCCACTCATATCACAATATGGATCACATGCATATTGACGTGTATCACAGGACTGTCAATATACTGCAGAATTATCCGGAAATTTTGAAATCTGCCCACAGATAATAAATAATTAAGAGACATGTCTTAATAATATTGTTCAACCAAACTCGATGTCCTTTACCTAAGATTTGAATTCAAATTACAACTCCAGATTGTAGAAGGCACCTTCGACGTTTATTTTATTAATGTCGACGCGACAGGCAGTGTCACTGTCAGCGACTAAAATAAAAGGCTCACCCCACGTTCCGCTTGGTGGATGGTATGAGCGGTACGCAGCTATAAGATAGAGCGAGATGAGAATATGAAAGAACCAGAATTACCGTCTGGCAACCCTTAATACTCACGCGATAAATATTTAGCGTTTAAAGGGCCATTCAATACTGCTTCCATACTGAATATTGCTGCAAATACTGACTGTTTTGTTGTGTCTTATTTTATTAATTTCTTTGAGATTAAATAAAACATTTGCTTATTCAACGCCATGTTTTTATTGTCTACTCGCGAATGGTCCACACACAAACATCCCATAGATAACTCCTAAAATGGTCCATACACTAACACTCAACATCTCCCTTCTTAAGTTTTACATCAAATCAAATACCTATCTAGAACAGGACTTTAATCATACTTTTTCGGCTTATGTACTACACGACCTGCCCTAGTTACATAAGGAGTCGAATTCTCATTACAATCCTGATTCATTACAGTGTTTACAAAAGAGTCATCAGTTGAATCATTTTCACATATAACTAAATAATTGCTGCTACAACTGCTAGCAACATCAAAAACATCATTTGTCTGTTGATTGATCACACAGCTGTCATCTGACCTCTGTGATGAGTAATGATACGAAGTAATTGAAGAATTTGAATCGGATGACAAGGCCTGAGCTTCATTTTGCAATCTGACTGTTTCTAGAAAGTTTACTTCATTTGCTGTTATTTGATCCCTTAAGCTTGACTCTATTATCATATTGTTTTCACTGCTTTCTAATTCTTCTCTTGACTCATCAGACTGGCTATTTATATGATCTTCACTTGCCATAGGAATACAGAGTTTCGCCATGATATGTGACATAGGAATAAGGACTGTCATAGACTTGTCAATATTGTCGTTTGACTTGTTTATATCATGCTCATCTTTGTATAGGCCTACATGTTCTTGTTTATGATATGTACATTTTATTATGTGCCTACGATTCCTTCTATATTCTACTCCATCTTTAGATTCTATAATATATGATCTAGGACAGTTCTGTAGAACTTCCTTGACAATGCCTGGCTCCCATTTACTACTAGGAGTTTTCTTATACATGATTGAATCACTTACATTCAATTTAGGCAATTCCTTTGCATTCTTGTCATGGTATT
Source organism: Epinotia brunnichana (assembly GCA_963854355.1). Lineage (NCBI taxonomy): Eukaryota > Metazoa > Arthropoda > Insecta > Lepidoptera > Tortricidae > Epinotia > Epinotia brunnichana. Next base: position 16,499,294 of record OY977936.1, on the reverse strand, counting down.
TTTTATAGTTTTCTTTATGTTTGTACATTCTACATTCCTCCTTTTCAAGATTTACTAGTTTTGGTTTAAGCATGTCTTTGGAGATGGGCAGATTTGATCTCAATTTTCTAGACATAAGTAACTCGGCTGGAGACTTCATATATTCCTTTTCATTGCTGTTATAATGTAACAGAGCTAAATATGGATCTTTTTTCTCTTCAAACGACTTTTCTAATATTCTTTTAACTATTTTTACAGCGGCCTCTGCTTGTCCATTCGACTGCGGATAATGTGGACTAGATGTAATGTGCTCAATATCCCATTCTACACAAAAACTAGCAAATTCTTTGGAATCAAAAGGAGGCCCATTGTCTGTAATTAATGTTAATGGACTACCATGACGAGCAAGCATTGAACCAATTTGAGCAGTAACATGTTTAGCAGATGTCCCTGTGTTCAAACAAACTAGCTCTATATACTTTGAAAAATAATCTACAATTACCAAATATTTTTTATCTCTGAATTGCAACAGATCTGCTCCTACTTTCTCCCATGGATATGATGGAAAATCTGAGATCATGAGCGGCTCACTTGAATTGGAAGCTCTATATTTTAAACATATCATACAATTTTCAATAAGTTGTTCAATATCTTTGTTCATGGATGGCCAAAATATGACTCCTCTAGCTAAATTTTTACATCTATTTAAACCTGCATGACTGGCATGTATTCTTTGTAACATTTCTTTATGCATCGAGGTAGGAATGATCAGGCTTGTATTTTTAAAAACTAGATCATTAATTACATGAATTTCTGCTCTATAACTCCAATAACATCTGACACTTACATCTGTTTGGTTTTTATTCCTTGGCCATCCATTATAATAATATTCTACTAGCTTTTGCAACACAACATCTTTTGAAGTTTCCTGTTTTATAACTTGTAATCTATTTTCTGATACCGCTAGTGACATTTTAAACATGTTAGCATGAATTGTTAGATCATTGTCTATAGTATGTTCTTCACTTTCTGGCAATGCTGCCCTTGAAAGTGTGTCTGAAATATACATTTTAGTTCCAGGAACATATTTTACATTTAAGTCATATAGTTTCAATGTGAGCATCATTCTTTGCAGTCTGTTAGGCACTTGACACAATGGTTTGTTGAACAAAGACACTAACGGCTGATGATCTGTTTCTACATCAACTCTTCTGCCATACACATACTGATGGAACTTTTGACAACCAAATAAAATTGAAAATAGTTCCTTTTCAATTTGTGCATACCTTTTCTGACAATCTGTCAATGTTTTAGAAGCATAGGCTATGGGTTGCTTGTCTTGTAATAAAACTGCCCCTAGAGCTTGACATGAACTATCTACACTTAATGTTAAAGGTTTTGTATTGTCATAGTGACGCAAAACAGGTGCTGTAGTTATTAATTCTTTTAATCTCTGAAATGCTTTGTCATGATTAGCATCCCATAACCATTGCGTATCTTTTTTTAACAAACCTCTTAATATTTCTGTTTCTGAAGAAAGATTTTCTATATAACTTCCTAAGTAATTAATAATACCAAGAAATCGTTGCAGAGCTTTCGGACTATCAGGGGTAGGCATCTCTTTTATCGCTTTTATTTTATCATAATCAGGACACATACCTTGTTTACTAAATATCTGACCTAAAAATTTAACTTTTGTTTGGTTAAAAACACACTTGTCTTTATTGAATTTTAAGTTGATCTCCTTTGCTCTTTGAAGAACCTTTTCTAGAGTTTCAGTGTGTGTTTTTTCATCCGGAGCAAAAATCAGGATGTCATCAACATATAATAGTACATTCGGAATGTCAGAAAATGATTCTATAAGTATTTTGCTGAAAATTTCAGTCGAACAAGTCAGGCCATAAGGTAACCTTAAATATTTGTACCTTCCATAAGGAGTATTAAACGTGCATAAATCAGAACTAGATGAGTCAATGTATTCCTATGGCAAGTGAGATCTTTGGATCGCCTGATTCAGGTTTCTAGGGTCTAAACAAATTCTTAATTTTTTGTTTGCCTTTTCTACTATTACAATTGAACTGACCCAGTCAGTAGGTTTAGAAACAGGCTCTATCACACCAAGTCTTGTCATCCGATCCAACTCTTCTTTTAACCTCTCCTGAAGTGCAAATGGAACTTTACGTTGTGCATCAATCTTCGGTTGCACCTCCGGACGCACGGTCAGATGACACTCGTGTGGTAAGCAGCCCAGACCCTGGAAAACATCATCATATTCACTTAATAAATCATTTAATTCTTTATTTTCTCGGGTCATATTACTATATATACGTTTTACTAGACCCAATTCTGTACAAGTTTTTGCACCTAACACCGGCTGACAAGGTATATCTACAACCATAAATTGAATCTTACTCAAATTATTATTTACTGTACAATTTAGAACACAGCTTCCTTTTATCGGTATTTTATTGCCATTGTATGCTATTAAATTAGCAGAACTTGATTCTAAATTATTCTCTGTTAGTTGTAATTGACAAAATAACTCATATGAAATGCAGTTAGCCTTAGCTCCAGTATCAATTAAAAAAATCACATCATTACTCATAATTTCGACATTGATTAACCATTCATCTGACAGCATGGAGGAACGCAACCTATTATCATTATAAAGTCTAAAATTTCCTATGAAAAAGTCTTCATCAGCATTACCTGAAGTAACATCAGACTCACTCAACTGTATGGAGCGGATTGGTGTCCTGCAGACTTGAGCAAAATGTCCAGTTTTGCCGCACTTGTTGCATGTGACACCATAGGCAGGACATTTTACCCAATTTGAGTAATGCACATTACCACATCTGGTGCATTCCGGTAACCTTCCTTTAAATTTCTCACTGGTTGATCTAGTTGGTTGTGGTTTATACAATTGTTGTTTCTTATTTGCAATTCCAACAGCCAATATTTCTTCTTGTTGTAAATATGAGTTGCTTTGACAGGATATCTCCATGCTGCGATATATGTTTATGACTTTTTCTAGTTCTATATCATTTTCAGCTAGCAATTTTTGCCTGATGTTGGAATGCCTCTTGTCCATGTTACATATAAACATATCTCTGACTAAAGAGTCTTGCAATTCCTTGAATTCACAGTCCTTAGCCAGCTTTTTCAATTTGGTTAAAAACATATCCAATGTATCCTCTCCTTGAGTTTGTGTAAAAAACTTATGCCTGGAAATAGCTAAGTTATTCTTGGGCACAAAATAATTGTCAAATGAATCTAGGACTGTTTTGTAAGTCGCTTTATTTTCTTCAGTAAATGAGTTATAAATATCTAGACATTGCTCACCTAGAAAATGCAATAGAATTGCAATTTTTCTTTTTTCATCTTCTTTATCATATTTCATAGCAATAACAAAATTGCTGAAAATTTGTTTCCATCTCATCCATTCTTGAGCAACCTCTGCGCCTGCACAATTAAACGGTTTTATAATGCTAACTTGAGCCTCCATCTTGACAATCTTATTTCTTTCCTTTCACCACTTTTACTTAAATCACTTTTACGCTGCCACCATGTTTTGTTGTGTCTTATTTTATTAATTTCTTTGAGATTAAATAAAACATTTGCTTATTCAACGCCATGTTTTTATTGTCTACTCGCGAATGGTCCACACACAAACATCCCATAGATAACTCCTAAAATGGTCCATACACTAACACTCAACACTGACAAACCAGGATCACAGTAATTATTCACCGTGTAGAGGCCGCCATAGGATTGTGCACGATGTCAACGATGTGTGACGTTTGACGTTTGACTGATAGAATCGTCTGTAAACGGAACGGCGGGGTAGCCGGGGTGGGGTATAAAAAAAAAGTTAGTATTGCCGTGACATCCATTGAGACCGTACGTCGCTTGTGCAAATTAATAACGAAGTGAATTAATTTCAAATAAAATGCCGAAGAAATTAAAAGTATTAGTGAAGTCGCTATATTCGCACGAGATTCGGAAGGATGTGAGCCTAGAGAGCTTGAAGTCTCTGAAGCTGGAGGATGCGTGGCCTTTTATCAGAGACGAAATTGAAATAGAAATCGGAAGCAGCCAGTTGGTTTGTATTCCTCACATTACGGAAGCAGACCTCTACAAATGCACCTCTCTATTCGTTCCTAACGAAAAAGAAACTAACGGTAAAATGTTCACGCCGCTTGGAGAGTTGAGAGAGAATATAAATAAGGCGAAATCTAATAGCGATTATGTGAAATGGTTGGAGCACGGTGAATTTCAAGACACTGACTTTAAATTTCCACATGAGAGCGTGAAGGTAAGCGGTACATGTACCTAATACCTAATTTAAAAGCATAATTATGCTGTCACCACTCTTCAGGCTTTGCACCTGTGACCTTGACCTGTCCCTTAGGTACTTGTATGTACTTCTGAGTCGGACACAGTGTTGCCCTGGAACATTTATTGCTACGCACGATCAACTGAAAATAATCCTAAATTGTTGCTAATTATAATCATTGTTCATGCTTTATTAAATCCATTAAAAATATATACATTATTTCACAACTTTTGTCAACTTTCTTGGTCTCCACTTTGGAATTATCCATAGCTTAATTAAATCGGTATTGAATACAAGACTGTATCTTACATTGTAAAATTTTCAGTAATTTGTGCAAGAGCTAAGTTTGACTAATTTAAAACCATTGTTGTGTATGTATTCACGGCTAATGAATATTAATGTGAACCTGACCTGACATGATTGTGTTTTGCAATTTAAATGATGCTAAGCTCATATTTCTGCCTGACTACTTACTTAGAAATTGAGTTAATATAGTTTAAAATTTAATAAACAAGTTTTTTTTTTAATTCATTAGTTTTAGCAACTTTAGACACACGTTTATCTGCCTTTTATGATAAGCAAAACATACTATAACTAAAGTGAGTAAGAAAATAAGATACAAAAGGAGTTATTCAAGCATTAGTAATAAATGTAATAATGCTTTATGCCTCATCACTTTGATAACATCATATATATTGATGAAATTTGTACTTATCATTATTATTATCTTTTGTGATTATTTGCTCATAGAAGTATTACTCAAAAAAATTATAGAAGTTCAAGCCAGAAATTTAACTCTCACAGGCTCTTATTCTCACTTATAGAGGTTTCCAAGGTTAAAAATGTTGGGATCTGAAGGTGACTCTCAGTACTCTCACAGATCCCTCCCTTTGCTTACCAAACACTTTTTTTTTGTCTTTTTGAACTTGTGTCATTACAAAATTAAGTAAATTAAGATTCAAAGTCCACCCTTCGACTCCCATTGGCCTATATATGGGTCAAAAGGATTGTCCCAGCCATGGGAATTTAACATGCAACTGACCCATATATAGTGGGTCAGTGGGATTCTAGGCCCAGCTCCAGCCAATTGCCGAGAGAGAACCCTAGGGTTAATGATATCAACCACTCAATACCTATGGACTTGTAACTCAAGGGTTTTCCTTCAGGGTCAGTGGGATTCTAGGCCCAGGTCCAGATTCAAACGTATTTACAGAAGTGCGTTCAAGGGAAAATGGAATGTTTATGTCATGTTGAAATTCTGCTAATTTAGTTCTCTTCTCAGAAACACACACTCATGCTTTTGAGTGGCATGTGGTAAACATTTGGTGTTGTTGCAGTTTAACTTGCAATCTCTTGATCATTCAGAGAATTTTATTTTGACTATTTTTGACACATGGTCATGGATGGAGCCCTAGTTGGTTTACACATTATTGCTGATCAGCATCCGGTAGTAGTACTAGACTAAAAAAAGTGCATTAAGCTATACATATATCTCTATCATACAGTAGAAGTAGATCCACCACCTTTAACACTTTTTGCCAGGCTTTGTGCTAGGTGGGCAATCTGCTTGTAGACGGTTTTCTCCTCATATGGTTTTGTGCATGTTATTGGCTATGAAATTGTTGGCAGGGAATATGTTACATATATTATAATACTAATAATTTCCTGGGTCACTCTTAAAAACAATGTTTTTTTTATACATCAATTCATATATTATACATATATTGTATGTTCTTAGTGGGAATTTTTTATTTCTCTTAATCATAATCAAATATCATAGTAGTATGTATTATATTAACTGTATTTTTCTAAAAACTGTTACGGTATCTCCTGGCTTACAGAACAGAATAACAAGAGAAAGTAATTCAAGGCACATTTCCTGTCCATATCTTTGGAATTTAAACAGATAACTATGTGACACTGTTTTATGTATATAACTTTCTAAGAATCATGTTATTTGTAGATCACTCTACAAGACGAGACCATCAAAAACAAGGTGCGCGTGATCATGGTGAACTTCGCTCGCTCCAGCGTCCCCAAGGACAAGCATCTCGAGAACAACATCTGTCTGGATGTCAACAACAAAGGTAACACTCTTATACGTCCTACCTGCTTGTAATCATAATATAAGCCCGCTGCTCGTCGCTCCACCCGTGTAGACCTCGTTACTAACTTCCACCTCCCATTAGGGAGCGACCACATTGGTGCTCAAAAGACGCTGAGGCACCGTAAACGCAGCAAAATGTGAATGAAAATGAAGAATTTATGACGCCTACGACACGCAAACGCGTATATGCAGCGTTACGCACCAGTGAGGTCTCTCCCTCACATGTTCTTAGGATCATGATAGCCTGATAGGATTACTGCAGTGTGAGCCATGAGCATAAGGTAACCAATATAGCCCTCCGAATCGCTAAACTTAAGAGGCAGTGGGCAGCTCGCAGAATCGGTCGCCGTTGGGGCCGAAAGGTTTTCGAGTAGCGACCGCGTACCAGAAGGCGCAGCGTGGGTAGACCGGGTGGACTGATGACCTAGTAAAATGCGGACAGCGCAGGACCACTCATTATTGCACTCTTTGGGGGATGCCTATGTCCAGACTTAGACGCCTTTTGGCTGATATGATGATGTGCTGTGATCATTTCTGAGATAAATTGTATCCTATGCCCTTCTTTATACTCAATCAATCTGCACACCAATTTTATTAATCACAATTAGATTTAGAAGTTAAGATCTGAAAAAATAACAGACAGATAACATTTTCGCATGTATAAAATTCATACATTCCATAGACAATGACACGGCTTAGATAAATTACGCAGACTTGGATAAATAACTTATGCCTAGAGCCGTTTACGATTTGGAGCTTAGTGGAAAACTAGAAATATGGTGTAAAATTGTAAATAAATCTAATCTGCCAAAGTAAAGACCAATAATTGGCACCTCTCCCAAGTATAAATGTGTAGGTATCCAATTAATTTGGGATTGGGGGTTAAAATATGGCTCACATACCTATATCACAACATTCTCACAAATAAAAACAAACAGATGGACCTAATGCCAAATGGGATTATCTATCTTAAGTCGTCATTCTTGTCTGCACCCATAAATCTAGAGTCAATCGCCCCGTACAATTTATTACGAAATAAATCTTAACAATTGCGCATTTAATGCAAACTATGAGTACAAACTTTTGTCGATAATTGCATTTATCATTTCGAAACTGTTTGAAACAAAATCGTCATTTGTTTTAATCAGATTATAGGCTGGCAAAATTGAGCCGACACAGTTGGCCAGAACGCCAAAAAAAAAGAGAGATTATAGGCTACCGGCGCGACGGGCAGACCCCAAGGTAATGTGGTGAGGGTGGACCCAGATATCTGTGTAGTGTAATGAAGACTTGGGGAATGCTGTTATATCTGTAATTTGTGTCTATAATCTCTGGGACCCATAAACCTAGCTTTGATGTGCGCTAGATAGAGTTGTGTAAGATTGTGTCATGTTTATTTCAGATAACTTAAGGAGTTGTTCAGTCCTCAGCTCGGATATACCTCTAATTACAATGTTTTGTTTGTGTACAGATCTGATGGGCAAGAAGTCCGTGTACATGATCACGAGCGTACTGATGGCGAAGACGATCGAGTTCCGCGTGACTCGGGGCACGTCCTCGCGCATCTTCCATCTCGGCAACTGGTCGCCGCTCGTCTTCGGCCTCGACGAGTTCCTCATCGGGGACGATGGAAAACTCACCAAGAAGGTATGTGCGGGTTTGATCAACGTTTTTTGAAGTTTTAGTCTAGGAAACGATCGAGTTCCGCGTCACTCGAGGCAGCTCCTCGCGTATAGGTTAGGTTATAGGTTGTACGCGGGCTGGGTTTCCGCAACTCGACGTCATAAATGCGCCTATTTTGCGTAGGGGTTTCGGCACTACTGTTATTCGTGCCAACCCAGTTCCACCAGGAAGCCTAGCAGACCCTTTACGTTGCCGACGGCCTCCGGTAGTGACCCCGGTGTTCCGAGGTACTTTGCCCTGTAGTCCGCCACTCCAGGACATGTCAGGATGACGTGGGCGGCTGTCTCGTCCTCTTCCATGCAGGCTCTGCAGAGAGGTCTGTAACACCTAAAGTAAAAAGGTGTTTGTTTAGTAGTGCATGACCAGTTATAGCTCCTGTCAGAAGACGGAGTGCCGGCCTCTTTAGCTGCTTTAGCTTCCTTGACAATCCGGGGTTGATTGTCGGGAGGGCCTCCCTGGTTTGCCTGCAGGTTCCTAGGGTGTTCCAATGTTTTTGGTGTTCTACCTTGGTGTTTAGTCGCAGTGTGCTCCGCAGCCATGCAGAGGGTAGAGGAATTGTGGGCTCCTCGCGTATCTTTCACCTCAGCAACTGGTCGCCACTCGTCTTAGGCCTCGACGAATTCACCAAGAAGTTACTTGTGGGTTTGGTTAAGGTTTGATCTGGGATTTGGTCTAGATCAGGGATGGTGGATGGATGGATAGGGTTCTGATGATGAAGACGATGGAGTTCCGAGTTGGAGTGACCTTGCTAGTTCTCTCCTATCCGGGCATTTCTATCTACCGTTGTACCCTCCCCTTTTTGGGATGTCCTTGGTATTTTTTGCGATTTACTCATAAGATGTTGATTTTATCCAGTTAAATTTTTGCTTTTCCGTAAAATATATTAAATTGTCACACCCTTAATTGAGTTAAATTCAGAATGAATCACTTGTTTCCTGCATAAAATCTAGTTTATAAATATGGTAATGTCGTCCCGCCATATTTTTCTATGACGGTAACACTAAGTAATACATTTTTGGTATAGTTTGAACTATAGGCAATGTGTTTTTGATGAATAAAAGCTTTTAAAATATCTCTAATAGGGTTTAATTAGATTAAAACGTTGTCCCCGCGAAATGGTGATTTGGACATAGTCCAGGTTGGTTACGCAGTTTTCGCAGTCTTAGCGAAATATTTTTACCAACTTCTTAGGTTATTTGTGATCCCGGTAACACTGTGACAGAGCTTGTCACTGTCAAATTTGATTTTAAACAGTCAGTTAGCGGCCGTCGCTTCTGCTGGAGTGTGTGGCGGGCAAGTTTATCCCATTTTTTGTCCGGTTGGTTTCACTGTTTATGGAGCTTAAACGTTTTTTCGTAAGTTTTTAAGGATCTCAAAACTGTAGACGTATCTACAACGTATCAAACTTATCTTCAGTTAAGAACCGGTTAAAAAAATATACTTAACAAATTATTTCCTTTACAAGTTTCCCACTAAGAATAAAATATGTAATAAACTGGTATTTTACATAATAAATATGTATGTATTTTGTATTAGATTGTATCGCCAATTGTAATTTTGAATATATGAAGGCAATGTGATATATGGATATATATATATAATTATATCTTAATGTGCATGTAAAGTACATAAATTTACGTTTCTTTATGTTTTATAAAAGTGGCATAATACCAAAAGTAGCTCTCGCATAATCACATCGTCATCACTCATCACATAACACGTTACATGTACTGGTAGCGAAATACCTTTGTAGTCATACAATTTTTTTTTAACTCCTAGTTATTTATTTAGTATTTTGTGCAAGTTTATGACTATTCTGATCTCGTTTTTACTTTGTCCATTGACGTGGGTGTCCTTTTGGAGAATGTCCCTTTGATTTTAGAACAGATTTTCTAGATTTTACAGAGTTTGGAAGCTTAATTTGTTATTATTTTGGATAATAACTATATGTTGTTTTTAGTTCTACCTTATTTTGTTTATCACATAACAATTATCTCAATAGTTATTTAAATACTTAATCCAAACATTAGTTACGGTTTAGACCCAAACCGTAACCAAACCGCCTGAGATTCCATTTTATGTGAAAAGTTTGCTCGAAATTGAGGTTTTTTTATTGTTTTTAGTTTACTTGATTATTATTCTATATAATATTGGTAAAAACATTTAGTTTAGGTACGTATTTTATTAACTACGAGTACATGCAGATTAATGTCTAACCAAACGGACCATCAAAAACCTCCCTCGTCCTGTTAAATAATTATTTTAACATGTTTATCCTATAAATATAGCGGATCTCTTTAGTTTTTTATAAACTAGAATATATTTACTCTTAGAATTAGTTATAAGAATACCAAAAACCTAAAAAAAATTGCCACTCTTCAATTCAAAAGGGGTACAACGGTAGATAGAAATGCCCATCCCCCATTTAGAACGCTAAAAGCTTAGTTTAACATTAACTTCCTTCTTGAAACGACTCACTTCCTGAACACTCCCGTTTTTTGCACAAAGAAGATCATTAACGGTATTCAAAAAAATCAAAATCAATTATTTATTTTGCAAATAGGCCACAAGGGCACTTTTACATGTCCAATGGTAATCTACAATATAATATTAATAATCTTACACAATAATCATTTTAAAATTGCAGATTTTAACCAATTAGTACCTAAACGGTTAACAAACTAAATGTGACTAAATGAAAACTAAAAAAATCCAAAATTGTAAAATATTATCAATTACATTCGATATAAGGTCTGTATCAGAATTAACAATAAGTTTATGATATTAATTTAGTACCCCAGAGATGTATAAGGTCTCTGAGCATCCAAATACAATTAATAATTATTCTAATGTTCTTATAGAGATGTATACTGTCTCTAAGCGTTAAAACAGAAAAAAAGGATCAATAATGTAATATTGTCAGAGATGTACAGGGTCAATAACAATAAAACGTGTCAAGAACAGAATGATGTCTCTCGTCAAAATAATGATAATAACACTAGTATTTAGGTAGTTACTATGCCCTTGCAAGCATGAACAGACCGGACTCCACAAACAGCACCCGATCACGAGTATGACACATATCTCAGCCATCGCCTCCCTCAACCATATGTTAGGGAAGGTGGCGACCCGATCAACGACGCCACCGTAAGCAAAGCCCTTTAAGCGAGCATGACATATTCAAGCCACTGGACATTGATAATAGCAAAGATTAAAGCGACTTGCTCGGCGAGAAAAAGCATTACGTGCTCTCATGTTACATAAATCGGAACAGCTATTTCCCGTACTTATAATAATTACAAAGGTAATACGCCAAGACAATCATACTCGAAGGTATATCAATTCTATTAGAATTTGACTGCTACTGGCTTAAAGGCATTTTTGTCGTTTATGAAATCGTTGACATTATAATACGCCTTACTTAGCAAATAATTTTTAATATGAGACTTAAATTTACTTAACGGCAAATTAACAATTTCGGTAGGTATTTTATTGTAAAAACGTATAAAGTTCCCCACGAACGACGTGCTAACCTTGCGAAGACGACTGTACCGCACTGCGATCTTGTGTTTACTTCTGGTGTTGTAGTCGTGGGTATCACTGTTGAGTTTGAAGTCCTGAAGGTTTTTCCGCACATACATAATATTCTCAAGAATGTATTGGCATGCTACAGTAAGAATATTTGCCTCCTTAAATTTGTCCCTGAGAGAATTTCGGGCTTTTAGTTCGTAGATGGAGCGTACAGCTCGTTTCTGTAGCACGAAGATAATAATAATAATAATAAGGGCTGTTAGGGAGTAGCGACCCTACGTACCTGAGTGCTCCTGGGGGTGTCCTGTGGTCAGGCTGAGCCGATCGGGTGGTTGGTTGGACAGGCCCTCCACCTCTGGCTTGCCTTAACTGGCTGTCCAGAGTGGAGTCGCAAGAGCTGTTGCTCGAGGGTAGATGTGGACACCTAAGTGGCGAGTTGGCTATATGTTTAAAGTCCAGTGCCACCTCTCTACCCCCCCAGCCTCTCTGGCTGGTGTTGCCCTTAGGCCATTTTTTAATGTCGCTATTAATAGGGGCCCATCTAGCAGTTGGCGAGTCACCGTCTGCCAGAGATAAAAAATGAGACAGTTTATTAGGCAGGCGTCCGATGTTTCACCCAATAGCCCAGCCACTAGTCCATCATTTTCACCCAATAACCCGTTTTCTTTAGATTCCATCAACCAGCAATAGTCCCTATACACCCCAGCGGGTGCTGTCTCTGTGTGCGTCCCATGACACGGGCAGGGACAGCATCCGCTCGGTGTACTCCTTGCATTTCATTAAATTGTCAAAAGGGCCTCTACGTGTTGACTCAGTTGGTACTTTGTAGGTACCTAGCCCCACGCACGCCTCCCAAAGGTCCGGGACATCATTGTCCCGTGAGCGGGAAAGACATAATAATAATAATTTATTGATAAAACATAATGTACATCAGTATTTACTATAGACTAGGAGCTTAATATTAGAGGCAAATAACACGTGCCTGAACTAGGATACCCTGTGTTTCAGGCAAAAAAGAACTAACAATTGAATATGTTATTCACATGCAAAATCTTATTTAATATGATTCTTATTGACTAGGTAGTACAAAATAATTAGTAAGTTAATAACCTATATATAAAAAAGGTATAAAAAGATAGAAGATAGAACAAAATTATTTTAAAACGATAAATAACTTCTCAGTATCGTCATAGGACATATTATGTAGGGCTTCTCGTAGCGTTGATTTACATTTCATGTAGTTTAGGGGATATAAATCTAGCCGTGCATTAAGTCTTTTGTAAAGAAGTGGACCTAGGAAAAGAAAAAATCTAGAAGAGAAAGCGTGTCGTGTTTGAGTATAATTAGGACAAACAAAATCTTTACGCCTTTTACTGGCATGATCAGTGTTGTAAGGGGTTTCAGCGTGCTGTTTTAAAACTGTGTGCAATATAAATAATTGTCGGACTGTTAAAACTTCACATGATTTATAAAGCAGGCTAGTGGGGAATTGATAGGGGCGGAAGGTAGAAACCTTAAGGATTGCTCTCTGGGCCCTTTCTAGGTTTAGTAATGTGGTTTTAGCCAAGCCACCCCATGAAGAGATGCAGTAAGTTAATACAGATTGACATAACGCAAAGTAAACTTGTTTGATTATGTGCGAGTCTCCGATCGTACGTATTTTTTTGAAAATGAATATTAACTTACGAACTCTAGTGCACAACGCTTCCACATGAAGTCGAAAAGAGAGAGAGTCATCAATTATGATTCCTAAATACTTTATTTTGTTTGTGGTAGCTATGCCCGGACATGCACACCGGTTATTTGTGGGATGTTTACAATTGTGAGCATAGATTTTAAGGTTAGTCGGAGCTAGTTTCGATTTGCGCATGGAAAACTTTATAACATTTGTTTTCTCCGAGTTCAGGGTTAGTAGGTGATGTAGAAGCCAGTTACTTACGATATTAAAGCCTCGCTGTGCATATTCATAGACTTGCTCTTCTGAGTTTGCAGAAAAAAGTAGGACAGTGTCGTCAGCGTATGAAATGATTTTACCACAGTCGATTTTAAGATTGCAAAGGTCATTTATATAAATTAAAAACAGCGTAGGACCTAAAATACTTCCCTGTGGGACCCCAAAAGAGGCATTATGTAGGTCAGAACTCATAAAATTGTCGATTTTTGTGCGTTGCGTGCGGCCGTCTAAATAGTCTGCAAATAATTTGAGCTGCGTACCTCTGATTCCTAATGATTCAAGCTTGTGAAGCAGGATGGGAACGGAGACGGTATCGAAAGCTTTAGCAAGGTCAAGGAAGATTCCCAAAGTCTGATTACCCTTGTCTAGTTCTTGCACTAAAAAATCAGTCAGTTCGTGTACGGCGTCGGCAGTTGATAGTTTCGACCTAAATCCAAACTGACTTTTAGACAAGATAGCTTGGCTCTCTAAGGAGAGAGAGAGGATTCCGTAGGACATAACACTGTGGAAGTAACTGTAGTACACCAGCCTGGCCGTCTCAACGTTTGTTAACTGTCTTATACGTCTTACTGCATATGCTGCAGAACCAAGTTTGCCGGCTAGGGTGTCGATATGCGCATGCCATTGTAGTTTTGAGTCCAAGGTGATGCCTAAAAACACTGTTCTATCTTCAAATTCCAGTTGATCGCCCTTTCATTTGATCCTGGTATTGTTTACGTGCTTGACATTAGGTAAAGTGAATCTGATACACTTTGTTTTCTTGGAATTTAACAGTAAATTATTTGCTGTAAACCATTTCACAACAGTGTAGAGTGCATCATTAATATTATCGAAGCTTTTCTCTTTCCTGTCTACCTTGAAAATAAGCGACGTGTCGTCTGCGAATAACACTATATCATGCTTATCTTGCACCACATTTGGTAGGTCATTGATGTAAATCAGAAACAGAAATGGACCCAAAGTCGAGCCTTGAGGAACACCAAGAGCAACAGTTGTCCCCGCTGAGTGGGTCCCGTTGACGACTACTAGTTGTGTTCTCTCAGAGAGATACGATGATACAAGATCAAGAGCACCGTTTTTAATCCCATAATGTCTTAACTTTCTGATTAAATTCTCGTGATCAACGCAATCAAATGCCTTTGATAAATCACAGAACACTCCAATAGCATCTTAAGCCTCTTCCCAGGCTTCAAAAATATGTTTAATTAGTACCACACCGGCATCAGTGGTAGAGCGACCCCTAGTAAAACCGAAATGATTGTTATTAAACAGTTTATTACAATTAAAGTGAGACATAAGCTGATTAAGAATAAGCTTTTCAAAAACTTTGCTTAGTGCCGGTAGTATTGATATTGGCCTGAAGTTGGTAGGGTCAGTTTTTGTTCCTGATTTAAACAGCGGGATAATTTTACCGTGTTTCATGAGATCAGGAATTACTCCAGTATCAATACATTTATTAAAAATATCAGCTAAAAAAGGTGGGATTTATTCTACAATGGAATGTAATACTTTGACTGAAATGCCCCAAAGATCTTCTTTAAGTTCAACAATTTAAAAGTTTTTACAAGAATATGAGGGGTCACGTGAGTGAAGCTAAAGTTTTCTGTACATTCCGCTACATTTGCTTTCAATAATGATTCAGCGACATCTGGTGATGAGTTTAAAGACTTCGTGGTCTCAAAAGGTACGTTAGAAAAGAACCGCTCAAAATGATCTGCTACTTCATGGTCAGAACTTTCCAAAGTATCATCAATTCGTGTGGGTTATCTTGCGTTTCCCAGTTTCATTCAGTTATTCATTTTCCTTGTCATGACATTGAGACTCTTATCGATACTTAGGTATTTTTAACAATGAAAACAGTTATCTGATATGAAAAGGCTTGTTGGATCGCAGTTGCTTTATTTTTACCATGGTGGTATCGGCATCCAAACAAGACTAATCGAGTTTCAAATCTTTGTTAAATGAAAGGAATGTAACGTGGTCTGAGAAAAACAGGCTTTACACATTAATTTTACATAATTATCTTGGCGTCCTTGGCTTCCTATTGTGCTTGAAAATGTCGTGTCTTAGTATATTGTGTGTACGTGCAATTGGCAGCTAATAAATTGTTGGGTTTAGCTTTATATTTTTCAGGCATTGTACGGTGGTCATAGGTGGTCATTTATGAATCTATGGGCCCTTATTTTGAAATCTCCGGTTGCGCTGACTATATTCTTAAATGTATTGAATCGGTTATTGTAACACAGTTTATCGGCAGAATAAAAAATACAGTTCCATATTAAATACCTTACTTGCTACAAGTAAACAAAGGCTGATTTGAAAATGTTCCACCTACCACATATGCACAAGAGCTCGCAAATAGTCGCAATTAAATGCTAATTATTACATTGAGAACGACGCGCCGCGCTAACCAACGCAATTGTGCTATACCTATACCTACGTCTAACAAAACAATCAACTTGAATCTATATATATATGTCTATGTATTGTGACAGCGGACAAACAAGTTTTTCCAAATAAACAAGTAGGTAATTTTAACGTAATTTATAAGCTCCAATTTTCTACAAGATTTTCGTTTATTGGCAGAACCGGGAAACCAATCTGTTAGGTAGACATTCTAGTTACCTATATACGTATTCGTTAGACGGGTTTTCCAGCGTAAAGAGAGGATAAAATGTTGTAACTGGGTACCAGGCTCAAATCATACCATTTATCATCATCATCATCATTGGCCTTGTACATCTATGATAAGATGATTTAAACAGCGTCTATGTCAAGGTGGTGCGGCACTTACGCACATGACTCGTAAGGCCGATACGGGAGCGACAGGCCCGACCGCATAATTGACAAGTAAATGTTGTGCACGATGATATAGGGAGGACAGCAGCGAGCTGATGTCTCTGTTCTCGTCGGAACGACAGAAGATCGAACCAAGCTGCATCATGCGCAACCATACCTACGCCCAGTGGTCTTCCTCCAGTGGTCTCGGTCCTCAGATTCCAGTTCCCATTTGGTTGGGTCAATCTTAAAGGACAACATGTCTCGTTTTGCGCTGTCCTTAAAACGAAGCATTGGTCCCTACTGGTCGTTTCGCATGCGCTATTTCGCTCAGGAGAGTTATACGTGGCAAACGAGAGGGCTCCATCCTTTGCACGTGCCCCAGCCAGCGAAGACGTCTTTGCTTCAAGATAGCAATAATGCTGGGTAAACGTGCGATGGGAAACTCAGTACAAGGGTATGGGATAACAAACACCTAACTGTAAATACGAAGATGATCGTGTACCAGACATGCATCTTGTCCATACTCTTGTACGGTGCTGAAACTTGGACATCGTATGCTAAACATTGCAGGAGCGGAAATTGAATAACTTCCATATGCGATGTCTACCATTTATAATCAAAGGAATACTAATCGTAACTAGTCCTTTTACCGTTGTTAGTCGTAATTTATTAGAATATTGTATGACTTTTCCGTGAGTCACCAACGGTGCTGGCTGAAAATCAGCGCTGTATGCCTGACTGACCTCAGCATAATGCTGAGCCAGTGCTAGTGGCCGGTTCACTGCAGCAGAGACACACTTGTTACATGTTTTATGTGTTTTTTTACTGTTTTTTAGGGTTCCGTACTCAAAGAGTAAAACGGGACCCTATTACTAAGACTCCGCTGTCCGTCCGTCCGTCCGTCTGTATGCCACCAGGCTGTATCTCACTGATACCGTGATAGTTCCAGTTGAAATTTTCACAGATGATGTATTTCTGTTGCCGCTATAACAACAAATACTAAAAACAGGATAAAATACATATTTTTATTGATAATGGTACGGAACTCTTCGTGCGCGAGTCCGACTCGCACTTGGCCGGTTTTTTTTGTTTAATATGTGTGTTAGTGAATAAATGTATCTTTCTTTCTTTCTTTCTAATTTTACAAAATCTGTCTCGTGTGTGAAAAATATGAGTACTTACCTAACCTAATTGATTCAGTGAAAAAAAAATATTCTTATTCCATATGGTTAATTTACGGTGACCATGGTTTTATATAAGTGAATAATTAAGTACGATACAGAAAGCTCAACAGACGCGGAACTCACGTGAGATCTAGAAGATACGAAGATCACAAGAGGCTAGGGTTTGCAATCCGGATATCCGGATATCCGCCGAATTTCGGATCCGGATCTTACAGGTTCTTGGATCCGGATCTTTCGGATATTACGGATCCTTAAAATACAACCATGAAAACCGAAAATACGGCTACAAAATGAAGTTTTTACCGAGTCCACGCTGAAAACCGAATGGTAGATAACTCAATCTCTGTTTTTATTCGCCACTTCATCATCCCAGACCAGATTATTTTTGTTTTTAATTTATTAGTCACAAAAACTAATGAAACCTACATACTACAAACTAGTAAAAATGCCGCAGTTTCATGGCGAAAGTTGGCGTTGGTTTAAATGCACTAATTCACCGTAGGCAAAGACACAAAGTAATTATTATAAATCCAATGTTATCTATATAGCTACCTACTAAAGACTTACGCCCGTATTCATAAACGTTCAACAAGCCAATTTTAACTATTTAAAATGACGTTAAATTTCGTTTGTCCTTATCTGTCACTTTGACATTTGTGTTCGTAAGAAGTGGACAAAGCACATTTTATTTAGCAGCCATTTTAAGTTTTATGAATAAGGGGATTAGTTTAGTTAAATAAACCTATAGAAATGATTAAGAAGTATAGTTGACCCAGGAAGTAAAAAGTAAATGCAGCAACAATACCTACGTTTAATACTTGTAATATTTTTTTAAATTTTGAATATGATCTTGACCTATAATATGATCATGTAATATAATAAGCATGGTACGCTATATTAATGCCCGTTCACCGTTTTTGCCATATCCAGACACAGTCTTGCCTAAAAGAATGCCCCCTGCTAGACAAACACCTTTTCCCTCGTCCGGATCACATTGTCAATTTCTCCTCCTAGGTTTGATACCTAGTTACAACCCTATTGAATTAACTCCGGTACATAGAGCTCATTGAAATATATGTACGAACACCAGGTACGGAGTTAACTCGACCTGCTGTGGTCAATCACGTAACGCATTGTACGCACGTAAGGTAGATCTACATGTCAAATTTTATGTGGGAAAATGACAGTTCGATAGCTAACGCGCGTTTGGAACGTTACGTTAATTACCCCTGGCCCCGTAGCATGGATGGCGTTATCACGCGACAAGTGACAGGATAAGCGCGTCGTCTCGTTCTATCGAACGGTGTCAGCCAGGGACGGAAGCTCTATCCTGTCACTTATCGCGTGAGAACGCCATCCATGTGCTTTGTGTGACAGCTTTCAGTGACGTAACTCTCACTTTGCCGGTTAGTTTGTAGTTGTAAATAAAAAGTTGAATAAAAAAAAGAAGTTTATACTCTTTATGACCTCGGGAATGCGTACCTATTTAAAATCTTTTAGGTATACGGTGGTGTAGCCGTTTTTTCTTGATTTAAACTTACAATTCCTACTTTATACCAAAAAAAACCTTGTGGATCCGTATTATCCGAAAGATCCGGATATCCGGATCTGTTGAATTGAAATATCCGAAATATCCGGATCCAAAATATTGGCGGATCTTGCAAACCCTACAAGAGGCGTATTTAGTTCCTAAGAGCAATATGGATCTTTTCAAACAGATGACGACACGTATGACAAAACAAATTGATTAATTGTGAAACGGGTGCCCTAGTTTTCCAAGCGGGGAAACTCGCAGTACTGAGTGTACTGACACAAAAGTAGAGAGGCCTAAGCTCCGTATCGGTTCTCAGGGGACATGGACTTTAGACCAGAATTGGTTGGGAGTATTTTCTCCTACGCACGTTTTGTGTTTAAATTATTTTGATACAGTACAGACGTGTATCCGCTCTTAGCAGATATATTGTAATCAAACTATAGCGACCGAACTGGAATTGTGTCCTTTTTCTTAAGGGGATCCCATACGCCAATGACCTTCGATCTGAATCCCTTAGTTTTCTAATGTTTTTTTAGCTTATCATATACTACTCAAAAGAAAATAAGGGCCACTTACATATTTCTGTTTTTATGGTACCATGGCCAGCGCATAGTCCGGATTTAAATCCAATAGAGCATATGTGGGACCAATTAAAACGAAGGGTTAGGGAGCATGAGCAAGAGGTTCACAACCAGCAACAGCTTATGGATGCTCTGAAACGTGCGTGGGAAGAGATACCTGATGAAAACATCAGAAACTTAATCGAGAGTATGCATTCAAGGCTCCAGGAGTGTGAAAACAGGAGAGGAGGACACACCCGTTACTAAACCATTAAAAAAACAGCTTGTGTCAGTTTTTGTTTTGTTTTGCAAAGAGTTTCTGTTTAGTTTTTGCTGTTGACAATGGACTAATTTCATGTTAATTGAAATAAGTGAAACAATTGACTACACAATTAAATGGTTATTAGCATAAGTTAAAACAAAAGCCTTGTTACATGTTATTTTAATAAATATACATTACTGTTTTCTATATTTTTCACGTAGCAATCAAAATACTTAGTGGCCCCTATTTTCTTTTGAGTAGTATATTAACAACAGCTTTAAGCAAGATAGTATCCTATATTTACTTCAAATTCAAACATCACTGTCTACTAGATATTAGGCATCAAATTTGAAAAATTTTAGACCAAATCAGGTTTTCTGGCCATAACTTTTGTGTTAATTAGTTTAAAATCAAAACCCTACACACGTTTATACAGACATCAGAGACGAACCCAAATATGTAGATTTCGTATACCTACCTATGTTAGATCTTTCACAGCAATATTGTAACAAAAAATGTGTTTTTTAGACAATGTTTAAAAAAAACATAAAAAAATAACTATTAATTTCTTTTAAAATACGGTAGACCAAAATGGAGATTAAAGGTTGAAGAATCGATAGCCGTTTGCCTTATAATTCTATCTGTAGTGCAAAAGTATTTGTATCGATTCTAATCTAGTCAAACATCGATGAAAACCTCAGGTAGCCTCTTAAAATAATTGACTGAATTAAAAAACTTAATCGTCCACATTATGTATAGGTATACCTTTTCATATACAATGTAGAGGTAAGGTTCGTAGGCAGCGTCACTACTCACTACTAGGCTAACTATACGTCGGAATTGAGAACCTCCTCCTCCTACACTTCTTAATAATATCAATGAACGATGCCTATTTGAGATTTGGCAAACCCACTGCGCTTTACGGTTTCAGCTAATTGAAAAAACTTTTTGGAGTGTCTCCTGTCAAATACGACCTAAAAACGTTAAAAATAAGAACATTTCTAATTTTAAGAGGATTCCAGACTAATCCAGACTGGTTTCACAATGTCTGAGTTAGTGACCGGGGGTATTTATTTAGTGTATAATTTTGTTAGATAGGCTACATATATGGGCGCTAAAAAAGACTATTTAGCACGTCGCGTTGGCTTTGCTGTCCATTTAACAGTATAAACATACCACACCTATGAAACATATAGGTACCTATCTAAATGGCGTGATAAATCAGATAAGAGATAACAGAAAATACCCGTTCCATGAATGCATTTTGTAGATACGAACCTTTTATAAATATTATTGTTACTAAACGTCGGGACTTAATGGCGTACAATTAAGTCTTTTATCAATATATCTCTACCTTTATTACTTTTACCAGGGGCGGTTCACTCTGTGATTCCGTCGCGCCGCTACAAGTACATGCCGGCGGCGGCCGCCAAATTGGCGGCCCATTAGTAGCTGCCGCGTGTTGGTACAGGACGCTCGCACGGGTCGCAGCGCGTTGCATGCGATAGAACGGGATGGCCACATTTAGGCACGTTTGGCGTACCTAAACAGGGAATTTGTTAACAGAGAACCTTTTGTACGTAGTACTATTTATTACTTATTCTGTGCTTTTACTAGAGTAGGTACCTTATAGGTACGTTAATGTGGGACTCTGGTCTTGAGCGACCTGCGACCAGCGTTTTATCTGTTCATTGCGCGGTCGAGACGCGCAACGCACTGTGGTTAGTTGGGATCACGCGCAATGAACAGATAAAACGCTGGTCGCAGGTCGCTTAAGACCAAAGTCGTGGCCAGGGGGGAAGAGTTCCGTAAAATAACTTGCGGTTTACGATTTATGACGTATTAAAAAAAAACTACTTACTAGATCTCGTTCAAACCAATTTTCGGTGGAAGTTTGCATGGTAATGTACCTACATCATATATTTTATTTTAGTTTTATCATTCTCTTATTTTAGAAGTTACAGTGGGGGGGACACACATTTTACCACTTTGGAAGTGTCTCTGGCGTAAACTATTCAGTTTCAAAAAAATATATTAGAAACATTAAATATCATTTTTGAAGACCCTATCCATAACCCCACTCGTATGGATTTGATGAAATAAAAATTTTTGAGTTTCAGTGCTGTGTATGGGGAACCCCTAAAACTTACGTACGATCTTTTTATGGTAATAAATAGATAGGTACTATTTAAAATAATCATTTTTGACGTAAATTGAACAACGCCAATGATGTATCTAATGAAAGTAATGAATGATAGTAATGATATAAATTCATATTATTAATTTAACTATAGATATTGCTCTGATAAACTTCATTGTTTAATTTCCACATTGTTAAGGTTGACCTTGCCCATAAAGCCGCAGAGTTAGTTAGTCATGGCATGGCTGTTATCACGTAAGTACGTATGGTGTGACAACCGTGCCTGCGTCCGTAAGATATTGCATTGCACGGGTATCCGTGATTTTTGGATTTCCGCAATGAATCCAAGTTCAAAGAATCGTTTAAAAGATTTTGTAATAAAATATTTTATTAAACTTGTTAATCAATTGCTTTGGATTCTGATGATTCATTACACTCGTACTGATTAGATTAGGTGTTATATGCGCAGGAAAAGTCTTTGTTTTTTAGGGTTCCGTACTCAAAGAGTAAAACGGGACCCTATTACTGAGACTTCGCTGTCCGTCCGTCCGTCTGTATGTCACCAAGCTGTATCTCACTGATACCGTGATAGTTCCAGCTGAAATTTTCACAGATTATGTATTTCTGTTGCCGCTATAACAACAAATACTAAAAATTAAATAAATATTTTTATTGATAATGGTACGGAATCCTTCGTGCGCAAGTCCGACTCGCACTTGCCCGGTTTTTTTAATTACTATACCTATAATACCTACATAAGGTACAAATCATATTCACTTTATATCATCTACACCTAGCGTATACATTGAATATCGTGATTCGGATAAATTATTCGGAGAGATGTGCTAGTGATGGGTAACTACCCGCCGGTGGGTATTTACCTACCCACGGGTAAATACGCGGGTATTTATTATAAAACTAAGTTTCATGTGGTAAGGTTTCTCGGGATCCAAATATGAAATAATATGTTGCTTTTATGCATTGTTACAAATTTTTCATCTTAATTATACTAGAGATGCAGTATTTTTAGTAGTGTATTGATTGTCATAAACAAAAATCATTATATTCTCTAAATAAATGGTTTTTAGGTACTTACTGTATGTTTTAGTCAATATAACGACCGGTTGTTGGGGTTCGGAGGCCAGAAAATTCATCAAGGAGATCGGGCGCCGTCTAGCGGAGAGGGGTCTTGACCCCCGTTCAGGGTCATTCCTGGTGCAACGTCTGTCCATCGCGATTCAGCGCGGCAACGCGGCGAGCGTGATGGGCACCTTTCCACCGGGGGTGGTGAGGGGCGGGCTTTTTGACTAACTTAATAATTTATTATTAACACTCATTGTACCTTTTTATTTATTGTCTAACTGTGTAATTGACTTATGTTGAAATATAAAAGTACAACTAATTGCGTAAAAATAAAACTTAAGTATTATTTGTTGTTTTCAATACTAAAGTATATTGAATTGCCACGAAGCTTTCACATAATATTTATTTATTACTTGCTAGTAGGCCAAGAAAATTAGATCCAAAAAAGCGGCCAAGTGCGAGTCGGACTCGCACATGAAGGGTTCCGTTAAATAAATTGCAGTTTACGATTTATGACGTATTAAAAAAAAACTACTTACCAGAGAGATCTGGTAATCTGGATCTGGGATCTGGTTTTAGTTTGAGCGAGAGCTCAAACCAATTTTCGGTGGAAGTTTCCATGGTAATATACATCATATATTTTTTTGAGTTTTATCATTCTCTTATTTTAGAAGTTACAGGGGGGGGGGGGGGACACATTTTACCACTTTGGAAGTGTCTCTCGCGCAAACTATTCAGTTTAGAAAAAAATGATCTTAGAAACCTTAACATCATTTTTGAAGACTTATCCAATAATACCCCACACGTATGGATTTGATGAAAAAAAAAATTTAGAGTTTCAGTTTTGTGTATGGGGACCCCTATAACTTAATGTTTTTTTTTTCAATTTTTGTGTAAAAATCTTAATGCGGTTCACAAAATACATCTACATACCAAGTTTCAACAGTATAGCTCCTATGGTTTCGGAAAAAAATGGCTGTGACATACGGACGGACAGACAGACAGACGGACATGACGAATCTATAAGGGTTCCGTTTTTTGCCATTTGGCTACGGAACCCTAAATAGACGTTTTGAGGAATTAATTCCCATAAAGCTTTCCCTTCATTTGATCCTAAATGCATGTAAGTAATCCGAGTTTGCACCATCCCAGGAGGTGTGCTAAACTTTTGGGAGCCCAATAACCACGAAATTATTGCTCTTTTTTTCAGTTATTTGCATATAGCACAAAAACGGTACGTCGGGTGGAAAATGTATTCGAGAGAATATTAAAGAGGGTCAAATTCTGCGTCGAATGAATATCTAAAACTTCAAATTTGGTTCAGTCGTATGGTCAAAATCAAATGTCTAATAAGGTAAGGAACTGGGAAAGGCTAAGCTAGTGAGAGTGGCCCCCGACGAGGGATTTGGTGATTCTTTCAGTGGGTGTACTGGCAGGTTCTAAGAACACTCCATGCTTAATAACCGTCCACGATCTTCTTTTGTTTTCGAGTAATTAAGGCTAATATAAAAAAAACTGGGTATCATTTAAAGTGTCATAATAGGTAAACTGTTCAAAATAGAGTAACCAAACAAAATGCTCATGAAAAAAAATAGAATAGGCTATAAAGTGCATATATTCAATCAACACCATGTCCTTAAACTTCCTTTAAAAAAGTCTACTTATAAGCTTGTTTTATTATTTTTTGACACTTTTTGCACAGGTACACCTACAAGAAAAATATTGTGACAAGCCACTAATGCCCACATATAAATATAAAAACATTTTCAAAAATCTTCGTGATTTATGTCAAAAAAAATACAATTGTCGAACAAGTATATAGTAGCATATAATTAAAACGTACCAGTGCAGTGTGTAGATATGTCAAGTACGGGTATGTAGGTATACTGGTATAGAAAAAAAACGTTATATAAGTACAGTCGCCATCACATACATCGGAGCAAACAAGCACGTCACAAACATCGGAACACACCTCTATTTTCAAGGCATTAGGGTGCATGTGCCGATTTTTTTGAACACCTATAGTGTACAGACCTATGTATGTGATGGCGACTGTACACCCCTCAATTTCAAAATTCAGTAATTATGAAAGAATAAATTTGGCATTTGTCGGGAATAGCCCGCTATAATCCATTATGTATATGATTTGCTGTTCCTAAATAAACGTATACAACTTCTGTCTATTATTTACCTTTTAACGTGTTAGTATCTAAGTCAATCATTCTATAGGATTAAGTTTGTATTTTATTTTCGTCTTTTATTGTTATTATGTACCTAGATAGTAAGATTTATACCAAATAAAGAGATGGTGAGGCCGGTTTCACGGTATTACACACATACACACAAACCCGGTAAAAAGCTGCTAAAAGGTGCAAGCCCCGCCCACAACGCGACGGAAAACGTGTCGCGCGGCCGAGCTAGCATCTCTTGCGGGAGCAAAAACGGAATAAGAGGGGCGGTTTTTGCTCTCACAATCAATCAAAATCATTCTGGTTGCGGCAGCGGTAGAGTGAGGTCGTGCTTTTAAGTGCGCTCTGGCCCTATTGTTGTCTGTAACCCGATTATAGTTCCGACTACCTGCGCGCTCTTATCGCTCCCCCACGAGGTGATTATCGTCAATCAATCACCACGTGGAAGCATCGGGTGTGTAGTTCAGACTTTCTAAGTCCCCAGTCGACCCGCGTGTCTCAGCCCCTCTGGAAATCCACGCTCGTAGTGGTCGCAGTCATTGTGCTGTGGGCTAGACACCATCAGTGGCTATCCGCTAGTTAAGACTTTCGCAAGTCAGACCCGGGTCTCAGTCCCTTTGAAAGACCACGCTCGCAGTGGCTGCACAGTGACGGATACTAACTGTGCCAACGAAGTCACTGTGTGGGGTGGATACCACCACGAAGCCCATTACTGCGGTCAGTCCGACTCTTTCCCATCGTGTGTAGGACACATAGTTGACACTGACACGGCGGACAAGTGGACAAGACTCAACACCGACATTAGGATAACCTTCCGGTTCCCACTAGGCGTTTAAGTAGGCGGTGACCGACAAGAGTTAGGATGGAAATGCAAGACAGGATCGCGAGGATGGAAGAAGTCATGAGGGTCATGCAGGCCGAAATCGACCGCCTCGCCACTGAGAACCAACAACTCAAGTTGGCTCTCAGTGGTGGGGTCACCGGATCGGCCCAGGCGACTCCCATGAAACCCTTCAGCCCCGCAATCGCTGACTCGCATCACCAGGCCCCTCCGGCCACTCCGGCTGCCACTCTGGCCGCCCAGGCCCCTCAGGCCACCATGGGACCGCCACTGCCACCGCCGATGCCGGCGGCAGTAGCGATGCCTGCTCCTCCGCCCCAGGCCCCTAAGGCCAAACCGCCCAAAAAGGGTAAAAACAAGCCTGTAAAGGCAGCCGCGTCTGCCCAAGTCAACTCTCCGGCCCTTCAGGCCCCCCCCCGCAGCGGACTCAGACGTGAGGCAATCGCGCTCTCGCTCCTCACCGGAGGAACGCGATTTTGCCCCACGTCGCCGCTCCCCCCCCACCCTCCCCCGCAGTCCCTCGACAGAGATACTGACCGACGCACAGAATCTCGCTTTGCTCTACTCTGACCATGACATGGACACGACAAAGTGGGAACTCGTAGGCAGCAGCCGTAAGGGAAAACGTACGCTGCCGAAGTCTCCTAGGGCCGATTCGCCGGCGAAGAAAGCCCATCGGACTCCCGCCGCCCCCCCCGCGCCTTCTGCGCAGGCCCCTCCGGCCATTAGTGCCGCTCCGGCAACGGACGGCGGGTCTTCGGCCCCCAGCTCGACTCCGATAGGCAACCCGGACAAGCCGGACTCATGTGTCTTGATCGACACACATAGGTACCACACTGCCATGGCCATAGCCAGCCAGCGTGGGATCCGTGTGGTCGGTTCGGAGATTTTGAAGCCGCCCTTGGAAGGGGTGCGAATTACGGTCCAGGGACCCGAAGACTACCGTGCCCTGACCCGTCTCTTCAACGAGCAGTCGATGGCTTACAACCGGAGGCTGACCGTCGAAGAGAAAGGTTATAGGGCCGTCCTCCGGGGCATCCACAAGGACATCCCGGAGGACGAGGTAGCTGAGGATCTCAAACGCAAGGGGATCGCCGTCAGGGAGGTTCATCGCCTCTACAATAAGCAGAAAGGGAAGTACGATATGGTACTAGTAGTCACCGACCCGGACCAGCGCAAAGCAATCCATTCCCTTAAGGAGGTCCTTAAAATGCCTGTGAGGGCTGAGACTCCTAACAAGAGGACTCATCTCTCCCAGTGTCATAACTGCCAGAGGTACGGCCACGGCGCCCGTGGCTGTCACTCTCCCCCCCGTTGCGTCAAGTGCGCTGGTGACCACCCGACTCGCGATTGCGAGCGTCCAAAGGGTTGTAGGGACCCGAACGGCATACGGTGCTGCAACTGTTTGGTCCGTAAGCTCCCCCATGGGCATACTGCCAACTATGGGGGTTGTCCTTGCCGCCCAAAGAGTCGTGACACCGGAGCAAAGTCGAAGTCCTCACCCCCCTCGGGAAGCAAGCAAATGGCGAGCCGGGCTGCTCCCCATAGCACTCCGCAAAACTACCCCGCCCTTCAGGCCGTAGGATTAGGTGCCCCTAGGAACCTGCCGCCCTCTGCGGCCGTAGGTCCCCACCCGGCGCCTTCTGTGCCCCACTCTCAGGCGAGCCCCCCTGCATGGGGGCCCGCCGCCAGTCAAGCAGGCCGGCCTGCTTTTGATCCCCTCGCTGCGCTTATGCAGGTAATTCAGGTACTCCCACCGCAGGTGGCGAGCGGCCTGACTGCCCGCCTATTCGCAACAACGACACAGTATCTCACCGCACCAAGCGGCAGCCAGGTTCACGCTGCCTACTAGTATGTATAGTACATCCCTAAAGCTTAAACCTGCTTCGATCACCATTGGCATTTACAATGCCAATGGCTTTAGAGGTATGAAGGACGAGGTGACGAACTTCCTTCGCGATCACTCAGTAGATTTACTCCTGGTCCAAGAGACCTTTTATCGACCCAGCACTAGAGCTTTTCGCGTCCCTGGATACGTTCAGATTAGAGATGATAGGCAAGATGGTAGGCCATTCGGGGGCACGCTCATTTTCTATAGAAGTCACTTCCATTGCATAAGACTCGATCCCCCGCCCCTGACGAATATGGAAGTGTCGGTCTGTCGCATATCGATGGAGGGTCACCCCCCAATATCGATTGCGTCAACCTACCTTTCACCTCAACGAGACTTACTTTTGACTGACCTCAACTCTTTAGCCTCTTTAGGTCCTTCGGTCATCGTGGCCGGGGACCTAAACAGTAAGCATATCAGCTGGGGTTGCGTAGCAACCAATCCCAACGGCAATCGGCTTCATCACCTCCTAATCGAGAGCCTCCCTTTCGACCTCATCGCTCCCTTAGAACCGACTCATTTTCCCCATAACGTAGAGCACCGACCTGACATACTCGACATAGCATTACTAAAGAACGTAGCGTTATCTCTGCGTTCTATAGAAGTGATACACGAACTTGACTCGGATCATAGGCCAGTCCTTTTGAGACTAGGACCTCACCCCAATAGTACGCCACGGACCAGGACACTCGTGGACTGGGACAAGGTGCAATCAGGTCTCCTACAGACAGACCCCCCCCTGCTTAGAGACATTCCTGACAATATAACCACTACCGAACAGACTGACCAAGCGATCGATTCTTTCACCAACTATCTCAACGCTGTACGAAGCGAGGCCTCAAGGGAGGTGTCGGCGGAGGATATCCAAAACCGACCCCTACCTAGGGAATTGAGAGAGTTGGTGACAAGGAAAAATCGCGCCATCCGTACCTACTCAAATCACCCTTCCGCCGAAAATCGTCAAATCCTGAGGGACTTGTCAAACGAGTCCAAACAGAGAATTGCCGAATTTCGGGAGAACTCGTTCAGGGATCTGATGGGGGAGATAACGCCTAGTCATCTGGCTTACTGGAAACTAGCGAGATCTCTCAAATCAGATGCCTGTTGGACCATCCCTCCCTTGAATCGACCGAATCACCAAACCCCCGCGGAGGAGGAGAGTGATAAAGCCGAATGCCTTGCGAGCAGCTTAGAGTCCCAATGTTCGCCTAACCTCCTCAACACCGACGAAGTCCACATTAGGTGGGTCGATTCCGAGGTGGACAGGAGATCGCGTCTCCCTGTAACTTCAACCATTTCACCGGTGTCGGTTAAGGAAGTCAGTGACCTTGTCAGGCGTCTTCGTATTAGGAAAGCTCCGGGTGCGGATGGTATATCCAATCGCATTCTGAGACTTCTCCCCGAAACCCTCCTCCTCCTTTTGGTTGGCATCTTCAATGCCGCACTGACCAATGCTCACTTTCCAGCCGCGTGGAAATGTGCAACGGTCATAGGGATAGCGAAGCCCGGTAAACCCCGGACCGAGCCCGCCTCTTACAGGCCGATCAGCTTACTTAGCTCCCTTGGAAAGCTATACGAGCGGATCCTACTCACGAGAATTCTCAAATTTACGGCTGAGAATAACCTCCTCATTGACGAGCAGTTCGGCTTTAGATCCAGACACTCGTGCGTCCAACAGGTGCACCGCGTCACGGAGCACGTGCTGGACGGTTTCTCTCGCTTCCAGGGGCTCAAGACCGGTGCGATCTTTCTCGACGTAGCGAAAGCCTTCGATAAGGTCTGGCATAACGGGCTGGTATACAAGTTATACCTGCTCGGTATACCGGACAGACTCGTACTCACCATACGAGATTATCTCAAGGACCGAAGCTTTCGTTACCGACTAGAGGGAACGTACTCGATCCCACACTCCATCCGGGCCGGAGTCCCGCAAGGCTCTGTGCTCTCTCCCACTTTGTACTCGTTGTTCACGAACGACATTCCCAGGCACCCTAATGTGCAACTGGGGTTGTTTGCGGACGACACCGCGCTCTTTACGACTCATTGTAAGTACGCTACTATCCGGCGATACCTCCAAGAGGCAACCACCGACCTAGGTCGCTGGTTTCGTCTTTGGCGTATCGAAGTCAACCCGGAAAAAAGCACTGCAATAGTCTTCCACCCGTCTGACTGCATTAGCACAGAAAGACGAGTGGCTCCGATCCAGATGTTTGACCGACCCATCCCCTGGGTCAACGAGGCCAAATATCTTGGAGTAACCCTCGACAGGAAACTGACTTTCCGTAGCCACATCCGTAGGGTACGCAACCGTGCGTTGTTCGTGTTAGGAAGGCTTGGGCCGATGATCAACAAGTTTAGTAAAATGTCACTTAGAAATAAGCAGACACTCTACAAAACTTGTGTTCGTCCTATCATGACATATGCAAGTGTAGTATTTGCTCACGTGCCTATGTCATCGCTCAAACCGCTTCAGGTCATTCAGAATCGTTTCCTCCGTAGGGCGACTGGTGCCCCGTGGTACCAATCGAACCTCAGCCTGCACCACGACATGGGGATTAGCACCATGTATGGTTTCTTTAAGCAGGCTGCCAGACGTTATTTTGACAACGCTCCCCACCATAGGAATCCGTTAATTAGGAAGGCTGCTGACTACGTTCCCGTCCCTCCCCCCTCTGTCGTTACTCGCCGCTCACTGATTAGGGGCCGCACGGTCCGGCGTCCTAGGCACACACTCATGGATCCGGACGACGAAATCACAGAGTCCATCGAAAGATGGAAGGCTGCGCTTTCGGCGTCCAACTCAGCGCGTACACTACAGCGTTCCCGCCGGCGGGGACGTCCACCGCGTGATCGCGACAACACAGACACTTATAGTCCATATTTGTCCCGGTACCGCCGCATACCGGGTAGAGTCAGTCCGACAAACCCGACCGATGTCGGGCCTAGCTGAGTTTCTTGCTGGACTCTTCTCAGCTAGGGTAGGTTTTAGCGAACCAGCAATCCCAGTAGTTCATCACCACTCACACCTCAGATTCGGTTGAAACCGTTCAACCAATCTCACTGGAGCGCAAACTTTTAGAGTATTCCAGTGTTTACCCCTTCCCGCGTGGTCGTGCCGGAGGTTCCCCTTGGATTTTCCCCAAGCTACCCTCCAACCACGCAGTTCGACTGCTATATTGGGTTCGTCCTATCATAGCAACAGTCAGGTTCAAAAAAAAAAAAAAAAAAAAAAAAAAAAAAAAAAAAAAAAAAAAAAAAAAATCTCACAATTCAGTTTACAACCTTTACACCAACGAGCAACACCTCCACTCACCTTCGCCGACCGCGCCATGTGAACCAGTACCAGTTGTTTCATTTCTTCAAGCTCCTGAGTTAGAAAACCTTAAGCTACAGTCAACAATGGTCCTTCTTCATCGGATTTCTACGAGCCAGCAGCAGCAACAAAAGAAGAAAGAAGCATTCTAAGAAACACAGGCTGGTCAATCTATCATAGGCGAGGCATAGAGTAGCCTTCGGGTGAAAACTCGTCTGGGCTAACCGTCGTTGGCTATCCTCGGTGTAAGAGGCTTCGGCCTCCGGATCCGAGAGGGGAACCGTAACGCGGGGGACGCAGCCTTACGGCAGCGAAACCTGGGCGACTTTCCCACCCTCCCCATGCACGCCCTTGCGGTGTTAAGCGTGTAGTGGGTCTGGGCTGCGTGTCTTCGTGTGCATTCGAGCATTGTACACCGCGCCACGAAAGTGGTTCGTACCTCTCGGCTATCTTGCCGGTATGCGCAGCGAGAAAGTGGGCGACTCCATGCCGTTTCACGGACAGAGACCATACCGTTACAGCCAGCGGTGATTCCAGACCGTTGGTTGGGTACCTACTTACTCGTGGCGCCACTGCCGGAGTAGCGCATTCCTATCCTTTCCTAGCCGGCTCCCCAAGGTAGCAACCCGGCTAGG
Organism: Epinotia brunnichana; assembly: GCA_963854355.1. Lineage (NCBI taxonomy): Eukaryota > Metazoa > Arthropoda > Insecta > Lepidoptera > Tortricidae > Epinotia > Epinotia brunnichana. The sequence continues at coordinate 16,467,291 of OY977936.1, read as the reverse complement.
CCATAGGGCCCGTTACATACGCGACGCACAGGCCTTACAGGGGGCCAGTGCACCGCATAGGAGTGTCTAAGTGCTAAAAGTAGGAAAATGTGTTAAACGTGCGGAATTATCATAAATGAGTGTAAATTCACGGGCTGTTATTTGTGTAATTTCGATATTTTGTTCGCGTTTTTAAGAAGTGTTAATTTTGTTTTGAACCGAGTTTCAATTTTGTTATATCCGTGCGATCGTACTTAGTTTTGATCACTCATTTACCTGTAAAAGTACGTTCACAATAGGTGAAGTAGGCCTCACGTGTGCAAAATGAGTGTAAATGAGCATCGTTTGTTGCGCAGCGGGAAAATCACGCCGGCACCAACGCAGGCGGACCCTGCCTTGGCTAGTACATCACCCGGTACAGACGAAACCTCGAACGTTACGAATACATCGGGTAGTAACGCGACCAAAACCACGGAGGAATTGAACGCGGCGGGAGCGCTCGAGCAGACGAACCCGCCCACTCGGGCCCTAGACAGTACCGTAATTAGAATCAGCGCGCCGACGACATTGATAGGCGCAAACATAAACGCGAACGCGGACGATCTAGCCATATTGCGAGCGGAATTAGCATTAAATAACGCGATGTTAGCTCAGGCGAACGCGGCGGCAGCGGCCGCCCGTAGCCAGTTAAAATTAGCCAGGGCTGAGGCCGCCCAATCCGAATTAGATTCGGAAATCCAGGAGGACCCGCCGGCAGTGGCGCCGGCCGCCTCCGCCCCCGTACCCACGGCTGGGGCGAGGGGGCCCGCACTTACGACCGGGCGGATAGAACAAGTTCGTAGAGCCGGGGCTGAGGCCGCCCAACCCGGAATAGACCCGGGAATCCAGCAAAGAGACGTACCTTCGGCCGTAGCGCCAACTCTTTCAGCTCTCGTGCCCACGGACGGGCCGGGAGCACCCGCACGTACTGCCGGGTGGATAACAAAGCAGGATCGTTTATTCGATAGGGCCGAAGCCCCCCAACCCGATCGCTATTCGGGAATCCAGCAGGGAATCGTACCTCCGGCCGCCGTGCCGAACCCCTCAGCCTTTGTGCCCACGGACGGGCCCAGGGCACCCGCACGTACTGCCGGGTGGATAGAAGAGCAGAACCGTACCTATGCCAACGAAACGCGCCCTAGAAACCCGGCACCGCGGCCGGATAGGTTCTATGACGAGACCGAGGCCAAGTTCGAGAGCCGAGATGTGGAATTACTGTCAAACAGACTAGAGCGCGCACTCACGCGCAATAAACCGGAGTATAATCCCTCACGTCACGTTCCGGAGTTGTCTCACTTCGATGGGTCAATAACGGAATGGATAGTGTTCAAATCAGAATTCCTAGACACAGAATCTTCGTTCTCGGACGTGGCTAACGTAGGTAGAATCAGGCGCGCATTGCGGGGCGACGCGCGACATGCAGTCAAAGCGTTGCTATACACGTCCGTAGACCCGTACGAGATTGTAGATATGTTGGAGATGCAGTTCGGCAACCCCGAAGGTATCGTTCTAGCCGAGATTGACGAGGTCCGCAGACTACCTAGACTGGCAGACGATAACTCCAACATAACTTCATTCGCGGGTCAAGTGGCAAACGTCGTGGCCACTATAAAATCATTAAAACAAGAACAATATCTACTCGCGCCCGAATTGGTAGGTAGGCTCGTGGAAAAATTAAATCCTATCATGCGTTACGAATGGAATAAATACCGCGCATATAACGCGAACGTACCGGGCTTAGTAGCATTAGCTAAGTTCTTATCGGATTCAAGTAGGGCCGCGGGCTTAACTTACGTTCCGGGCGCGCGACGACCGTCCGCGAGACCACGTCATAATGTAAACAATACGACACATATACACAGTTATCGCTCGCGCTCGTCTAGTAGGGAGTCGTATACCGAGACCGCGTACGACGAGGAACCCACCGGAAACACAAGAAAACATACGGTGGCACAGCTCAGCCGGCAGTCCGGGCATACCAAAGCGAAACAGCCGTTCAAACCGCGCCTCCCGGCAACAGCGCCGGGGGACGCTCGTACAAAGTGCACAATGTGTAGCGGGGAGCACCCTACCGCGAGGTGTGCGGACTTTGCCGCGTTAACTGTGAACGAGCGGTGGGACAAAGCTAAGGAGTTTAAGTTGTGCTACCGCTGTCTCTGCGTAAATTTCAAGGGGCACAAATGCGGGTATACCGCATGTGGGGTGGGCGACTGCGAAGCCGCCCATAGCAAACTGCTACATGGATACAAGCGCGAAGGCCAATCGCGTGGCACCACCGGCTCAGTTAATCATCTGCGCGATACGAATACATACCTAAAAATAATTCCTATCGAACTAAGCGGCCCGCTAGGCACGGTACATACCTACGGCCTGATGGACGAGGGCTCCTCCCTCAGTCTTATAGAAAGGCACGTCGCGGATAGATTAGCACCCCGAACGAAATCAGAGCAGCTTTCTCTAGGGTCCATCGCGAATAACGTAGTGAAGGATAACGAATCATGCCAGATTAACGTGTCAATTCGCGGACTGTGCGGCCGGGAATTCGAAAAGTTATCCGCATACACCATAGATCGATTAAATTTGAGTCCGCAAGCGGTTAACCCGGAGATAATCGATAAATGCCCCCACTTAGAAAATATACGCAACGAGCTATGCTACGACAATGCAATACCCACCGTTTTAATAGGCCAGGACAACTGGCATTTAATAGTAACCAGACAGTTAGTTAGCAGCGGGAAATCGCTACCCGTCGCCTCGCTAACAAAGCTAGGATGGGTGTTGCACGGTCGGCTTGACGCAGCCCCGAGGCAACTCCGCGGTCAAATAAATCACCTAACAGTTAAAGGTGACGCGGAGGCTTACGAATTAATAAAAAAGCATTTCAGCATAGAGTCATTAGGGATAGAACCTAAGACCACTAGGGCGGACCCCGACAAAAGAGCGTTAGAAATACTAGGAAGCACTTGCGCGCCGATCTCCGGGGCACCCCGGTATCAAGCAGGTCTCTTATGGAAATCGGACGAGGAAACTTTGCCAAATAATAAGCCACAGGCGCTAAAACGTTTAGCGACGCTCGAAAGAAAACTCGACAAAGACGAGCTATTAAAGGCAGAGTTTACGAAGCAAATAACTAACCTACTGGACAAGGGTTACGCGGAGAGGGTGAACACCCCGCTGACCTCGCCCAGGGGGTTCTATCTGCCCTATTTCCATACGATTCATCCGACTAAAGGGAAAGTGCGCCTAGTTTTCGACGGGAAATGCCGCACGGCCGGCAAAAGCTTAAACGACGCGCTTTTGACGGGCCCCGACCTCCTTCAAAGCTTATTCGGGGTACTGATACGTTTCAGAGAGGGAAAAATAGGCATAATAGCGGATATAAAGGAAATGTTCCTACAAATAAAGGTTATCGAGCAAGACCGCGACTCTCTACGTTTCTTATGGAGGGGGGAACGGCGGTCGGGCCCAGCAGACGAATATAGGATGAGCAGCCTAATTTTCGGGTCCAGCGCGTCGCCTACGACCGCTATTTTCGTAAAAAATAAGAACGCAGAACGTCACGCAAAAGAATACCCGCTAGTACATAGCACCACGATAAGAAATTTCTACGTAGACGACCTGCTAGTTAGCTTCGACGACCCCGCGCAAGCAAAGCAATTAGTAAACGACATGGTAAAAGTGTTCGACAAAGCGTCTTTTACTTTGCGCAGCTGGGCGTCGAACGTACCGGAAGTACTCAGCGACGTAACGGACGTACTGAAGAGCGATATCTCCGAGCTAGGCCGAGACGAGTGCGAGCGAACGCTAGGTCTACTTTGGAACAATATTAACGATACGCTAGGTTTCAACGTGAATTTCAGAAACGTGCCGATAGACATTCTAGACGGAACCGCGGTACCTACTAAACGTCAAGTGACGGCGGGCGTGATGAGCCTGTTCGACCCAGTAGGCCTAATATCCCCGGTCACGGTTACTGGCAAGGTGCTAATTCAGCGCATATGGAGATCCGGGATAGACTGGGACTCACCAATCACGCCCGACGATCACAGGGCATGGCTAGTTTTCGTCGACAATATGAAAAATCTACGAGGTTTGCATATCCCGCGGCACGTATCCTCTCAACACAGGACGGTCGTCACGCACACGTTCTGCGACGCGAGCGAAAGCGCTTACGCCTGCGCGGTATATATGGTTAGCATCGACGAAAAGAACGAACGACGGTCCACCCTGGTTGCCGCGAAAGCACGGGTGTGCCCATTAAAAAACGTCAGCATTCCACGCCTGGAACTTCAAAGCGCCACCCTAGCTAGCCGACTCACGCACTCGGTAAAGCGGGAATCGGACTACGTAGTAGAAAAATCGTATTACTGGTCGGATTCAAAAACCGTGCTAGCATGGATCAGGGCGGACCCCCGAACGTTTAAGTGCTTCGTGGCACATAGGCTGGCCGAAATAGAGGACACCACCTCTCCGTGCGACTGGAGGTGGGTCCCCAGCGCGCTAAACGTCGCGGACGACGCCACCCGCGACATACCCGCGAACTTCGACGGCGCGCACCGCTGGTTTCGAGGCCCGGACTTTATCCTGCTAGATCACGCGCATTGGCCGGTAGAGAAACCGAGCAACGCGCCCATACACAGCACGGGCGAAGAACGTACGGTCAAGCCGGTTAACTTCGTAACCAAACACGACGAATTTACATACCTACCGGATGTGAATCGATTTTCTAAGTACCTACGCCTGCTGCGAGCGTCCTCCCGCGTTTTGATCGCCGCCGAGAGATTTAAAGCCTCAATTCACGGACAGACCGCGGACCCGGGCGTAACAAACGAAAAGCTCAAAATAGCCGAATTACTGTTAATTAAACGTAGTCAGAGGGAGTCATTTAGGGACGATATAAATTTGTTAGAGGCTGGGCGGCGTACACCGAAGAAATCGCCGCTGAACAAGCTAGCAGTAACAGTCAACAAACACGGTATCCTGCTCCTAGACGGCCGCATCGACAGAGACCGAGGCACCCCAGTCCTACACGCCAAAGAAGCGCTCACACGGTTGATCATCGCACACTTTCACGCGCTGTTCAACCACGCAAATCACGCAACAGTTATGAACGAACTAAACATGAGATTTCATATAATAGGACTGCGCGGGGCCACACGGTACATTAGCAACACATGCCAATGGTGTCGCACCTACAGGGGGACCCCCCTCAAGGTCCCTCTGGGCGATTTACCAAGGGAAAGGCTTACAGCTAATCAGCCAGCCTTCACGGCAACGGCTTGCGACTATTTCGGACCTATGCACGTTACGGTCGGACGAAGACACGAGAAGCGATGGGGAGCCCTGTACACCTGCCTAACGACCCGGGCGGTACACCTAGAGGTAGTGCCCTCCTTATCGGCCTCCTCCATGATCCTGTCACTCCGGCGTTTGATGGCACGCCGCGGACAACCGACCATACTATATACCGATAACGCCACCTGTTTTTACGGCGCCGAGAAGGAGCTCGCCGAAGCAATAGCGGCCAACGAGATAGCTATGGAAACTTACGCCACATCCAAACAAATAGTGTGGAAAAAGATACCACCCGGCAACCCGTCAGCCGGCGGAGCCTGGGAAAGACTAGTCGGTTCAGTCAAGGCCGCACTACGAGTCACACTGAAAGAAAAATACCCCGCAGACGAGATACTGCACACGCTATTGCTAGAGGCAGAACACGTGGTCAACTCCAGGCCCCTGGTCCCAGTTCGGCTCGATGACAGCCGCGAGGCACTTACCCCAAACCATTTTCTCCTGGGTAGATCGAACGCCATGACCCCCCTGGGACGCTTCAACGATACAACATTGAACGAGAAATCTTGGAAAGCAGCACAAGCGCTGGCCGACATATTCTGGTCAAGATGGACCAACGAATTTCGGCAGACATTAAGGCCAAGAACGAGCCAAAACGACCCCGCCTACCGTAACGTACAAGTCGGAGACATAGTAATAATAGTCGACGGAACAATGCCACGAGGTACCTGGCCGCGAGGCGAAGTAGCCCAAGTCTACCCCGGCCCAGACGGAAGAGTACGCGTCACAGAAGTACGCACCGCCGCAGGAATGATACGCCGACCAGCCTCCCGCCTCATAGTCATCGACTATCCATGTAATTAGTTATACTCCCTCCAAATTAGGGTGTTTGCACACGTGGGGCGGAATGTCGGGAATAGCCCGCTATAATCCATTATGTATATGATTTGCTGTTCCTAAATAAACGTATACAACTTCTGTCTATTATTTACCTTTTAACGTGTTAGTATCTAAGTCAATCATTCTATAGGATTAAGTTTGTATTTTATTTTCGTCTTTTATTGTTATTATGTACCTAGATAGTAAGATTTATACCAAATAAAGAGATGGTGAGGCCGGTTTCACGGTATTACACACATACACACAAACCCGGTAAAAAGCTGCTAAAAGGTGCAAGCCCCGCCCACAACGCGACGGAAAACGTGTCGCGCGGCCGAGCTAGCATCTCTTGCGGGAGCAAAAACGGAATAAGAGGGGCGGTTTTTGCTCTCACAATTCAGTTTACAACCTTTACACCAACGAGCAACACCTCCACTCACCTTCGCCGACCGCGCCATGTGAACCAGTACCAGTTGTTTCATTTCTTCAAGCTCCTGAGTTAGAAAATCTTAAGCTACAGTCAACAATGGTCCTTCTTCATCGGATTTCTACGAGCCAGCAGCAGCAACAAAAGAAGAAAGAAGCATTCTAAGAAACACAGGCTGGTCAATCTATCATAGGCGAGGCATAGAGTAGCCTTCGGGTGAAAACTCGTCTGGGCTAACCGTCGTTGGCTATCCTCGGTGTAAGAGGCTTCGGCCTCCGGATCCGAGAGGGGAACCGTAACGCGGGGGACGCAGCCTTACGGCAGCGAAACCTGGGCGACTTTCCCACCCTCCCCATGCACGCCCTTGCGGTGTTAAGCGTGTAGTGGGTCTGGGCTGCGTGTCTTCGTGTGCATTCGAGCATTGTACACCGCGCCACGAAAGTGGTTCGTACCTCTCGGCTATCTTGCCGGTATGCGCAGCGAGAAAGTGGGCGACTCCATGCCGTTTCACGGACAGAGACCATACCGTTACAGCCAGCGGTGATTCCAGACCGTTGGTTGGGTACCTACTTACTCGTGGCGCCACTGCCGGAGTAGCGCATTCCTATCCTTTCCTAGCCGGCTCCCCAAGGTAGCAACCCGGCTAGGCCATAGGGCCCGTTACATACGCGACGCACAGGCCTTACAGGGGGCCAGTGCACCGCATAGGAGTGTCTAAGTGCTAAAAGTAGGAAAATGTGTTAAACGTGCGGAATTATCATAAATGAGTGTAAATTCACGGGCTGTTATTTGTGTAATTTCGATATTTTGTTCGCGTTTTTAAGAAGTGTTAATTTTGTTTTGAACCGAGTTTCAATTTTGTTATATCCGTGCGATCGTACTTAGTTTTGATCACTCATTTACCTGTAAAAGTACGTTCACAATAGGTGAAGTAGGCCTCACGTGTGCAAAATGAGTGTAAATGAGCATCGTTTGTTGCGCAGCGGGAAAATCACGCCGGCACCAACGCAGGCGGACCCTGCCTTGGCTAGTACATCACCCGGTACAGACGAAACCTCGAACGTTACGAATACATCGGGTAGTAACGCGACCAAAACCACGGAGGAATTGAACGCGGCGGGAGCGCTCGAGCAGACGAACCCGCCCACTCGGGCCCTAGACAGTACCGTAATTAGAATCAGCGCGCCGACGACATTGATAGGCGCAAACATAAACGCGAACGCGGACGATCTAGCCATATTGCGAGCGGAATTAGCATTAAATAACGCGATGTTAGCTCAGGCGAACGCGGCGGCAGCGGCCGCCCGTAGCCAGTTAAAATTAGCCAGGGCTGAGGCCGCCCAATCCGAATTAGATTCGGAAATCCAGGAGGACCCGCCGGCAGTGGCGCCGGCCGCCTCCGCCCCCGTACCCACGGCTGGGGCGAGGGGGCCCGCACTTACGACCGGGCGGATAGAACAAGTTCGTAGAGCCGGGGCTGAGGCCGCCCAACCCGGAATAGACCCGGGAATCCAGCAAAGAGACGTACCTTCGGCCGTAGCGCCAACTCTTTCAGCTCTCGTGCCCACGGACGGGCCGGGAGCACCCGCACGTACTGCCGGGTGGATAACAAAGCAGGATCGTTTATTCGATAGGGCCGAAGCCCCCCAACCCGATCGCTATTCGGGAATCCAGCAGGGAATCGTACCTCCGGCCGCCGTGCCGAACCCCTCAGCCTTTGTGCCCACGGACGGGCCCAGGGCACCCGCACGTACTGCCGGGTGGATAGAAGAGCAGAACCGTACCTATGCCAACGAAACGCGCCCTAGAAACCCGGCACCGCGGCCGGATAGGTTCTATGACGAGACCGAGGCCAAGTTCGAGAGCCGAGATGTGGAATTACTGTCAAACAGACTAGAGCGCGCACTCACGCGCAATAAACCGGAGTATAATCCCTCACGTCACGTTCCGGAGTTGTCTCACTTCGATGGGTCAATAACGGAATGGATAGTGTTCAAATCAGAATTCCTAGACACAGAATCTTCGTTCTCGGACGTGGCTAACGTAGGTAGAATCAGGCGCGCATTGCGGGGCGACGCGCGACATGCAGTCAAAGCGTTGCTATACACGTCCGTAGACCCGTACGAGATTGTAGATATGTTGGAGATGCAGTTCGGCAACCCCGAAGGTATCGTTCTAGCCGAGATTGACGAGGTCCGCAGACTACCTAGACTGGCAGACGATAACTCCAACATAACTTCATTCGCGGGTCAAGTGGCAAACGTCGTGGCCACTATAAAATCATTAAAACAAGAACAATATCTACTCGCGCCCGAATTGGTAGGTAGGCTCGTGGAAAAATTAAATCCTATCATGCGTTACGAATGGAATAAATACCGCGCATATAACGCGAACGTACCGGGCTTAGTAGCATTAGCTAAGTTCTTATCGGATTCAAGTAGGGCCGCGGGCTTAACTTACGTTCCGGGCGCGCGACGACCGTCCGCGAGACCACGTCATAATGTAAACAATACGACACATATACACAGTTATCGCTCGCGCTCGTCTAGTAGGGAGTCGTATACCGAGACCGCGTACGACGAGGAACCCACCGGAAACACAAGAAAACATACGGTGGCACAGCTCAGCCGGCAGTCCGGGCATACCAAAGCGAAACAGCCGTTCAAACCGCGCCTCCCGGCAACAGCGCCGGGGGACGCTCGTACAAAGTGCACAATGTGTAGCGGGGAGCACCCTACCGCGAGGTGTGCGGACTTTGCCGCGTTAACTGTGAACGAGCGGTGGGACAAAGCTAAGGAGTTTAAGTTGTGCTACCGCTGTCTCTGCGTAAATTTCAAGGGGCACAAATGCGGGTATACCGCATGTGGGGTGGGCGACTGCGAAGCCGCCCATAGCAAACTGCTACATGGATACAAGCGCGAAGGCCAATCGCGTGGCACCACCGGCTCAGTTAATCATCTGCGCGATACGAATACATACCTAAAAATAATTCCTATCGAACTAAGCGGCCCGCTAGGCACGGTACATACCTACGGCCTGATGGACGAGGGCTCCTCCCTCAGTCTTATAGAAAGGCACGTCGCGGATAGATTAGCACCCCGAACGAAATCAGAGCAGCTTTCTCTAGGGTCCATCGCGAATAACGTAGTGAAGGATAACGAATCATGCCAGATTAACGTGTCAATTCGCGGACTGTGCGGCCGGGAATTCGAAAAGTTATCCGCATACACCATAGATCGATTAAATTTGAGTCCGCAAGCGGTTAACCCGGAGATAATCGATAAATGCCCCCACTTAGAAAATATACGCAACGAGCTATGCTACGACAATGCAATACCCACCGTTTTAATAGGCCAGGACAACTGGCATTTAATAGTAACCAGACAGTTAGTTAGCAGCGGGAAATCGCTACCCGTCGCCTCGCTAACAAAGCTAGGATGGGTGTTGCACGGTCGGCTTGACGCAGCCCCGAGGCAACTCCGCGGTCAAATTTCTTCTTCAGGTCATTCAGAATCGTTTCCTCCGTAGGGCGACTGGTGCCCCGTGGTACCAATCGAACCTCAGCCTGCACCACGACATGGGGATTAGCACCATGTATGGTTTCTTTAAGCAGGCTGCCAGACGTTATTTTGACAACGCTCCCCACCATAGGAATCCGTTAATTAGGAAGGCTGCTGACTACGTTCCCGTCCCTCCCCCCTCTGTCGTCACTCGGCGTTCACTGATTAGGGGCCGCACGGTCCGGCGTCCTAGGCACACACTCACGGATCCGGACGACGAAATCACAGAGTCCATCGAAAGATGGAAGGCTGCGCTTTCGGCGTCCAACTCAGCGCGTACACTACAGCGTTCCCGCCGGCGGGGACGTCCACCGCGTGATCGCGACAACACAGACACTTATAGTCCATATTCGTCCCGGTACCGCCGCATACCGGGTAGAGTCAGTCCGACAAACCCGACCGATGTCGGGCCTAGCTGAGTTTCTTGCTGGACTCTTCTCAGCTAGGGTAGGTTTTAGCGAACCAGCAATCCCAGTAGTTCATCACCACTCACACCTCAGATTCGGTTGAAACCGTTCAACCAATCTCACTGGAGCGCAAACTTTTAGAGTATTCCAGTGTTTACCCCTTCCCGCGTGGTCGTGCCGGAGGTTCCCCTTGGATTTTCCCCAAGCTACCCTCCAACCACGCAGTTCGACTGCTATATTGGGTTCGTCCTATCATAGCAACAGTCAGGTTCAAAAAAAAAAAAAAAAAAAAAAAAAAAAAAAAAAAAAAAAAAAAAAAATCTCACAATTCAGTTTACAACCTTTACACCAACGAGCAACACCTCCACTCACCTTCGCCGACCGCGCCATGTGAACCAGTACCAGTTGTTTCATTTCTTCAAGCTCCTGAGTTAGAAAACCTTAAGCTACAGTCAACAGCATTCATTCAAATCGTTTTTTTTCTCAAGTCCTTCTAAGTTGCACATTTGCAACATTTTAATGTAAACTTCTATCATCATCATCACCAGATTTACCCAATCAGAAAACTAGTTAAGTATATAAATATTCACACCCTGAGTAGAGATTCGAAGTAGTGAGAAAAAAAAACATTTTTAATTATAACAAAGTTGTATACGTATTGCCACAAAGATAAAATATGAATAAATACATATTATAAAAATCAATGCAGAAAATAAGGGCGCTTTCGACAGAACGAACTTTAGCAGCATAAGACAAGCACTAGAAAGACACAAAACCGAACCGCTGCTCATAGGCCCGAAGCGTCCCATCAGAACGCGCTTTCTACGCGAGCCCGAGGGCCGAAGGCCCGAAGCGTCCCTCCAGAGCGCGCTCTCGGAAACCCTACCCCCGAGTGTCTTTAAGCGAACTTGAGGGCCGAAGGCCCGAAGCGTCCCTTCAGAGCTCGCTCTCTACGCGAGCCCGAGGGCCGAAGGTCCCAAGGGCGAGTCCACGCGGACACCCCCCCCCCCCCCCCCCCGCACTAACTCACAAAAGCACCTTCCGCTTTACGCTTCCCAAAGCGGAATTTCACTTTCCTTTTCCTTGAAAATACTTATCCAATTCCAGTCAGATTTTGAATAAAAGTCCGACTAGAAAATGACACCGGTATGGGCAAAAAACTAGTTTTTTTCAATACACTGGTACTTTAATTATATGCTAGTATCTACTTGTTCGACGATTGTATTTTTTTTGACATAACTCACGGGATTTTTGAAAATGTGTTTATATCTATATGTAGTGGGCAATAGTGGCTTGTCACAATATTTTTCTTGTAGGTGTACCTGTGCAAAAAGTGTCAAAAAATAATAAAACAAAATTAAAAGTAGATTTTTTAAAGGATGTTTAAGGACATGGTGTTGATTGAATATATGCACTTTATAGCCTATTCTATTTTTATTCATGAGCATTTTGTTTAGTTACTCTATCTTGAACAGTTTACCTATTATGACACTTTAAATAACAACCTGATTTTTTTTATATTATCCTAAATTACTCGAAAACAAAAGAAGATCGTGGACTGCTATTAAGCATGGAGTGTTCTTAGGACCTGCCAGTACACCCCCTGAAATAATCATCAAATCCCTCGTCGGGGGCCACTCTCACTAGCTTTGCCTGCTAGACCCCTTTTCCCAGTTCCTTACCTTATTAGACCTTTGATTTCAACCATACCACTGAACGAAATTTGAAGTTTTAGATATTCATTCGACGCAGAATTTGGTCCTCTTTAATATTATCTCGAATACATTTTCTATCCGACGTACCGTTTTTGTGCTATATGCAAATAACTGAAAAAAGATCAAAAATGTCGTGGTTATTGGGTTCCCAAAAGTTTAGCACACCTCCTGGGATGGTGCAAACTCGGATTACATGCATTTAGGACCAAATGAAGGTATTAAAACAATTTCCAGCTTTATAGGAATTAATTCTTCGAAGAATTCTAATTTTCTTGGCCTATAGGTAGCCGTTGACAACACACATATTATTGACGCGTAATTTTAGTAGGTATACAATGTGACACATATTTCTATCCCGCTTCCCCTCCTCTTTACTACGGCAAGCGATAACGCCGAATTCAAGCCGGTTAACAGGCTTACCGGTTTACCGGTAAATTGCCCGAATACGAGACCGGTAAATTAAAGTCTAAATCGTTTCAGTATCTTAAACGCTACGGTGGAACACGTGTAAATACAAACATAGACTGCTAAAATCCTATCCCTAGAACGAGTTGGCTAGTTGCTTTCGTAAAACTGGAATCTGATACACCATAAAGACGGAACCAGTGATGACGACGATGAAAACACATGGGAAGATAGTGAAGAAAACTCAAACCCTACTACCTAATGTAGAATTCATAGATCTTAATAATTTTAACAATAGTGGTGAGAATTCAAATATATTTTTCAAATCATGTACTCTTATTTACACAGTTGATTAACAATTAGTAATTTCGGTATATGTTATCTATTTAAAACATTGATGTTTGCAATAATAGGTACAACCAAATTTTTACCTTTGAGTTTTCCCTAATATGCAGGAGGTTGTTGTGTGTTGGGCTGGGCGTTGAGTGAGTCAGTCAGTCAGGACTTTTACGTTTATAGTCGTAATATAAAATAAAAATGCCTTTTTATTTCTGGGTATGACAAATTTTACAATAACTTAATCTAGGATTTAAATATTAATTTTTGTAGTATATCACACCAGAACCCTTAGGAGGTAAAGGCCTCTTCCAGAATCTTCCACTTCACTCTGTATTGGGCCTTCCACATCCAGCTGGCCCCTACCACTTTTGTTATATCGTCTGACCAGCGTGCCAGTGGCCGTCCTCTTTTCCTCTTACCGATGGGCCATTTCCAGACTGTTGCTTCAGAGGTCCATCTTCCGTCCTGTAGTCTAGCGACATGGCCAGCCCATCTCCATTTTTGTTCTGGGCCTGACTTAGTGCGTCTATAACTTTTGTCTTGTCTCTGATTATGGAGTGCCTAATCTTCTGTATTTTTCTAAGTTTTAGCATACTCCTTTCCATTCCTCTCTGGCATGAAACTAACATTCTTTTTGATTTTGATGTGAATACTCGTAATATACCTATAGAATAACATTTACTTATAATTTACACTGACAATTCACTTTCATTTCACACCTCTAATCGATATTTCTAGTTAAAAGTATTTACCCGTCGATTTGGGTAGATACGGGTAAATACCGGGTAGATTGGTAATTACCTGGGTGGGTAGATTGGGTAAATACCTGCGACCCATCTCTAGGCTCTCGCCCGATCCGCGCGATTGGCGTCTTGCCACGCGCGACTCTCATCTCGTGACGTCGCGTCGGCCCGGGATGATTGGAATGTAAATAGTACATCGATACTCGAATGATCCGGTGTTAAGGGGAATGTGCAAGCGATACACATACATAACCATATGCATGCCATATAGTCGATACACTGTAGCTGCAATATTACATCCTTTATTTTGTAGAATTACTAAAGGTGGCTTTTTAGGGTTCCGTACCTCGAAAGGAAAAAACGGAACCCTTATAGGGTCACTTTGTTGTCCGTCCGTCCGTCTGTCCCTTGACCCTTTTTCTCAGGGACACGTGGAGATAAAAAAAAAATTATATCAAATACTCAGGTCTACTGTCTCTTAAAGCTGTGAAAAAATCAAACTTGTAAGCCAACGCAATCAGAAGATACAGCCGTTTATGCCGCAAATTTTCGAAACTCTCAAGGGAATCAAAACCTGCAGGGTACTTCCCGTGAACTCTTGAAATCTTGAAATTTGGTACGAAGCAACGTCTTATAGCACAGATAAAGGAAAAATTTCGAAAACCGATTTTTTTTTGTTACACCTCTGAAAATTTAATGTCCAGTATAAACTTACACGCACTAAGTATGTGAATACATACTTAGTGAGTGTCAGTTTATAGTGGACATGTTTCTATTGTACGAGGTGGTCCGGAAATCTCGGTGCGCGAGACTCGCACTTGACTGGTTTTTATAATGGAGATTGCTTTAGGTCAGTAAGTCTCATATTAAGTTGTCGGCTGGACCTCGCTCCATCTCCATGGTTATAAAGTTAGTTTTAGATATTAAATTTTATAGTCAAACACGTTATTCTGAAGAATAATTAATTTGCAATTGTTTTCCTTACTATCCCAAGCTTCCCTGGTTGTGTTGTAGGTTAGATTACTGACCATTATTTTGTGTTTTTATTTTCTTTATAAATGTTCTGTGATAGGTGTTTTAAAGGGGCGAGTAGTCGGGAAAAGCACTTTGTTTCACACATGACACTGTAGCATTAAGAATCGTTAATTCATGGATGACGTCAGCCAAATTACTGGTAATTTTCCTCCGCACTGTAATAGGTATTACAACAAGTAAGGGAACAATTTTCATTTATCTTGAATTCTACATGGACGCAACTTGCAATATTTCGTTGCTTCTGTATGAATTTCGTGCCTTAAACCAATAGTAATTATCATAAAACTAGTAGATATTGATACTCAATTAGTCGGTATAAAGTCATGTTCGTCAGTTTAACCTTTTGAGTTGACCGTAAGAAATACTAAAAAAAAGTAATACTGTAAAATACAAAAGTCGTCATCGTGAAGTAAAATACAAATTTGACCCTTACAGGTATTAAAAATTCATCGAGGTAGGTAGGGTAGTATAACTGCTAACATACTCTAATGGATTAATCCGTCATTGTTGTAAGTTACAATGTTGAACTAGTGTTGCGGGTGTCCAAGAAGTTAAAATGTGCCATTCTTGTTTCAGGTTCCAGTCTCCATCAAGTCCAAGGCTCTGCGCTGGAAGAAGGTGGACTCCTCGGACCATCTGTACCGCATGGGCAAGGACGAAGCCTGCAGCGCTTAAGAATATTTACACTTGTTTAATAGAAATGCTTCAAGCTAGCTGGATAAGATCAGCACATAATTAATTAGCTATTAGCTACAAACATGAGAGTTTGCAGAAAAAACAACAAGTAAACCATTAAGTTGAAAATGTATTGCTATAAGCAATAAGTAAAGAATTGGTTTGTCCAGTGCATCGTGTACTTCACCTATTTCTAACAATAGGCTATTCCAGCTGATACAGTCATGTTAATGCGATTTGAAAATCTACATAGGAAAGTAGAAAAATATTATTTCCTTCATTTGGGTATATTCACTTAGTTGCTGTATGTATCTATATGGGTATTAGATAAAATGTTTAGTAAGTATTATCATTTGGCCAAACCATGACCTATTTTTGTGATAATTAATCACTCTAGTATTAGATTAGATATTATCTCGGTTAACGCAGATGTTTTGAGATCGTTATGATTATGAAACAATATGCGTAAAATTTAAGGCATATGAAGTCTATTGAAAATTTACAAAAAATATTCTATATCACACGTTTCATGTGAAAATTGACATTCCAAAGCGCAAGTCCGGTGCTTACATCGATGTTATTGAAAACCTTATTGTTACTGTCACCCAGTTCTCAGTTCTACCCTGTAAAGCTTGTTACACACCATCAGTTTTAACTGTACAGTCGAACTGTTCAGTTAAAACGTATGTGTATAGTCAAAACAGTTCAACTGCACAGTTTCCAGTTTCCCAGTGTTGTATGGATGGTGCCCGCTTAATAGATTTACATTTAGTTAAGTAATTATAATCTGTAACTATAGCCCAGTACTAAGTTTTTGTTCAGTATTATGATGTGATGCTTCTTAATCCAAATTGTTTTTTCCACGGGTCTTCTACGGCTCTTCCATAAAATTCTACATTATGATGGATGATTAAGACAACTTGCATGTTTCTGGATTGCTTATTTCTTTCACGGAAATAATTGAATTCGCTTGCAAGGTCTGTTGATGTAGATAGACATTGTACGAGTATAACACTCTCCCACTGTGATTGTACAGGGGAACCTTCATTTGTCACCACCAACATCGTGATATTTTTAGTTCATCTAGAATTTTAGATACATGTTTACTATTTTACTTTATTTATGGACTGCCTACTACTCTAGGCTTAACTGGACGAATGTGGAAAAGAAACAATGAAATGTTTATCACAGTATTAAAATATTTTACCATGTGACTATTTATTTTGGTGTCAATATGATTTAATTTTAAGTTTATTATTTATTTCGTGATAATTACTATATTATCATTGGTTATCTTACAATATATTTCATCACATTCTATAAGATATAATTATTAATAAACTGTGTGTTGTTAAATAAATATTCTTTTACTATGTTACTTTTACCCATTTAATTTATAAACCCTTCAAATGCTGTTTTAAAAATAATCACTGCGTCATGTGTCCCCACTAATTATAAAATGTTAAAGAGCGTAGCCGTGTTTTCATGGAAAATTGGCCCTTCGACCAAATGTTTACTGTATTTTTTTTATTAAAAGCCCTCATTGCAAATATTATTTCCTGTGAGTTTCAGCTTCCTATCTTTGTTATTTTCTGAGATATGATTTTTTTTAACTTTTTACGAAAACAAATAAAAACCCACACTGGCTAATGCGATTTACGTAAACTTTTGGTACAGTAATATAGAGACTCACGTATTCTTTAAATAATATTTTATTTTTTCAAAAAAAAACTCAGATAAATGTAGGAAATAAAACTTAAGTATTTTTTTTTCTGGCTTTCTAGAAAAGCGACACCAACAGTTCTTCGTTAGGTAATTGCTTATATGTATAAAGATCTACCTTATCCTTTAATTTTCCATTTTCTAGTATGAAGTACCAACTGGATTATTTTGAAAAAAATACACATAGCAGATCTTTATATAAGCAATTACCTAACGAAGAACTGTTGGTGTCGCTTTTCTAGAAAGTCAGAAAAAAAAACATTTCCAACATTTATCCAAGTTTTTTTTTGAAAAAAATAAATATTATTTAAAGAATACGTGAGTCTCTATATATAGATTTACTGTACCAAAAGTTTACGTAAATCGCATTAGCCAGTGTGGGTTTTTTTTGTTTTCGTAAAAAGTTAAAAAAAATCATATCTCAGAAAATGACAAAGATAGGAAGCTGAAACTCACAGGAAATAATATTTGCCATGAGAGCTTTTAATAAAAAAAATACAGTAAACATTTGGTCGAAGGGCCGATTTTCCATGAAAACACGGCTACGCCCTTTCAAGGAATTAAAAACCATAAATAATGTAACAAATTTACCTTTCATTCAAAAAATCTTTTAATCATAACAGTTTCACCTTACATCCTTATACAATTATATTTAAGATTATACTTGCCCAGAAGAGGCCAATTAGTCAACATTGTTTTCTAACCAAAGCTTATTGTAATAATTTTAATTAGTGTTGCCATGTTTAGATTCAATATACCAGCAACTTTTTGATAACACTGTATAGTCATCTCTAGAAAAATCAACAGTTGGATTAGATTATATTTCAGTTAGGTACGAAATACATGCAATCAATCATTTGACCATAGAAAATTCGATCAACAAACCATAGTGGCATGACCTCAAAACTGGTATAGTAAATTTTTTGTGAGGTGAATGTTTCCCACACTAGACTTATCTTTGCAACAAAGTCTTCTTACTTACTTGCACTTATGCGGAGTCACTTAACCCCTCGTACGCGGACGCCAAAATATGGCATCCGTGTGTAAGCACGCCATGGCTTAGTAACCAAAAGTAGCGTCTTCCTCTGCAATACATTAAACAACAGTTTTGTGTTCTATAGGTTAATTTAACCAGAGCGGCTACCACGAAAGGAAGTTCGTTCGTTCTCTTTGCCGCTTGAATAAGCAAGAACATAAAATACGCGTACTTCGATTTCGTTTCGCGGTAGCCGCTCAGATGTGTGAAAACTGGGAAAGATTCACCTGACTAAAGTCCTACTGTACTGTGTATATGGTTACTATAGTAGTAATATATAATTATGAAAGTCTTCCCCTAATATTTCTTGATAGTCTTCCGAATGAGCGCCATGCGCTGCTTGTGCGCCTCGGTGACGGCGGCGCGCTTGTATGGCCGGACCTCATCGTTGCCGAAGCCAGGGATCCACATGTTCCATTGTCTCTCTGGAAAGTTAAACGTGCAACTTTTAATATATGTATTTTGCTCTACACACTTTGGTGCAATGCAGTACATACATTAGAAGGATCAATAATAAGTAAGATTAAAAGGTTTTTAGTTGCCAAAGAAATTCATATTTGGTGGATTTACACTGCATACAACTTGTATGATACAAGGATGGAGTTTCAAAGTCATCCCAAAAACATAATACAACATAATTGAATTGAATTGAATAATAGATGTGTGAGATATATTTTATCATTTTGTATGGCTACTAAAGGTGTTGAAATAAGTAATTCATACTGAGTAGTATCAATATTTTTGTAGGTTGGTATCAAGCATATATAGTATCTTTGACCTTTTTGTGGATCCCTACACATAACCATGGACATGAGATATAAGAAATGTGATTACTGAGTACATATATAAAGTTTATGAATATTTAACCTGTAGCCGACCAAAGGCCCTTTAACTGAATTTATACCATTCTAAATTGGACTGCGTTATGTAACATCAAACTAAGCGACAAAACTGAGAAAATAGGTTATGATTGCAGATTGATTCTAGGCATGATAAACTATGTACTCAACAGTTTTGTGAGTTCCAAAAAACACTCTTTTAGTTTGCATAAATGAATTAAACGCCTAATAGTTGCAAATAGTTTGTTTTTGTTTTTTTGGGTTCTGTACTCAAAGAGTAAAACGGGACCCTATTACTAAGACTCCACTGTCCGTCTGTCTATCTGTCACCAGGCTATATCTCATGAACCGTGATAATATATTATTATTTCCGTATTTCTGTTGCCGCTATAACAACAAATACTAAAAAACAGTTTTTTTTTTTTTTATTTGTTTTTTTTCCATACCTACAACAAATGTGATTTTTTTGCACTTGGCCGGTTTTTAATAATCTAATTCTTTTTGAAACTATATCGACTTAACTGCCTACAATGACGTTTAATTCGTAACACCACTCTCCCAACTCTATGCTTGAATTAGATTAGGTATATGATTAGAAATGTAATAAATAATCAATTGACAATAATGTCGTATGGTACGTTATTGATAAGGTGCGTTCAGTGTGGACGCACAACGCGCGGCATGTCCGAGCCAAATGCGCTTGGCTGAATTTACCTACGGGTTTTTAGTTGAGCTCGCGATCGTCAAGGAGCCGCACAAAGACTACAATATACATACTGAGATAGACAGGCAACTCGACCAAATTGAGAAGGCATTTAATGCTTGCGTATACAGGCGCCATCTCTTCTGCGGTAGTTACAACTTTTCTTTGAATGTACAAAACATACGCATATAAACATATAAAAAGTGCGCCGGTCGTAAGGATCGAACCCCGGATCATAGACTCCAAATACCACCGTCTGTACCCCTAGGCTACTGATGCCTTGTGACAATACGGCGAATTTTGAAATACCTTGACAGCCTAGCCTAGCAATCGCTAGAGCTTCAGAGAGTTCGCCAGCTATCAAGAAGGTGGCACTGTTTTCAATAAGAAACTGGATTTGCATTAAGTTCTAAGTTCGCATAGCATGGAGCCGCACGTGCGCACAGCTGTCGCTGCTACATTAATATTGCTTCTGCATCTAGCTCAGAAGCGGAGGAAAGGCATTAAAAAAACGCCCAATCGCCCAACTCTCGTAAATCGCCAGACTGGTTTGGTGATCTCGCGAGATCTCAGCTAGGTCTGAAATCTCGCGAGTTTGCATTCCCTAGTGCATTCCGAATAAGATCCCAGCCCTGCTATTCTGTAACTTGTTTTAAGCTCACCAAAAACGATCACCCACAAATAGGTACCTATAAATTTGACGCCGCGATTCGTAGTAGGTAACTAAGCATAGGTTGAGGTCTAGTTTCGTTAGGCTTGACGAGTACGGTGAGGCGCATTAGCGCGTAAAGAATAGGTAACAGCTGTGAACAAGAGGGGGGGCTAAGCCGGCTGAAATCTAAATCCGCCAGTGGCTGGGCTGGTATTGTCGAGGAGCGACTGGTTGTCCGTACCTACTAGTCCTACTAAAGACTGTATCGAAAAGTATAAGGACAAATTTAGGTGGCCGCCATTCTTATTTTTTTTTGTTTGAAAAATATGAACGTCGCTTTATTTCATAGATGCTATGGTATTGAACTCAATTGCTTAATTATTTTTTTCGGATTACTTTTAATTTCAAAAATGAGAGGCCTAACACCTGATCAACGAAAACGAATTGTGGACAAATACATACGAGAAAAGGGTATGTTCATGAGAAAGATCGCAGGACTCGAGAAGGTGAGTCGTTCAGCGGTTTACAATGTCATTAAAAAGTACGGCGAAGACTACTCTTTTAATGACAAGCTGAAAAGTGGTCGAAGGACTGGCTCACATAATTGCAATATCGACTCTAAAATATTGCGAACAATCCAGTCTCGCCCAGTGCTTCGATAAGAGATGTGGCTAAAAAGTGCAGAATTTCTGTATGAATGGTTCAGAGCGCCAAGAAGCGTAACGACTTGGTAACTTATCGAAAACAAAGGAAGCCTAAACGAACTCCAAAACAGGCTGCAAATGTTAAACTTCGTCTTCGAAAGTTAAACGACACGGTTTTAACCAAAAATGAACATTGCATAATTCAAGACGACGAAACCTACGTCAAACTGGATTATTCTGTTCTGCCCGGTCCCCAGTACTATACTGTTCGCAAAGGAGAACACCTGAATGAGAACCAAACGTCAATTTATGCCGAAACATTGGGTCTAAAGCAATGGTGTGGCAGGCCATATGCGAATGCGGCATGAAATCGACGGCGTTCATCACTACTTCCACGATAACTACCGATCTTTACATCAAGGAGTGTTTGCAAAAAATGGTTTTGCCGCTGATTCGACGCCTGATACTTTATTTTGGCCCAATTTGGCTGGGTTCCACTATGCTGCCCGCACCAGAGAGTGGATGGAAGCCCACGGTGTGCAATATGTTGATAAGAATATGAATCCGCTAAATTACCCGGAGGTACGTCCCATCGAGGAATATTGGGCAATCATGAAGAGTACATTTCGGGAACGCTTCTCGGCAGCGGATCCCGTAGACAGATTTAAAAAAGACTGACTAAAAGCATCGAAATGGTCACCATAATCGTTGTCCGGAATCTGATGAGAATGTCCGAAGTCAAGTGCGAAAAGTCGCCCGAAAGCAAACATAATAGGTACATTAGTTAACAGTAAAACGTTTTAAAATGTATTTCAAACATAAGCCAAGAACATACGTATGTAAAATAATAAATATTAAAAAGTCATTACATATTTCACTTGTCCTTATACTATTCGATACAGTCTTTATGTACATGCATGCCTATTTACCTGATGTATATATATACTACTAGCGACCCGCGATATACAGGGTGGAATTTCATAAACTGTACATAATAAAAGGAGAAAAATTTCAGCCAATTTCATCGGTGAAACAGTGTTTTTTTTTTTTTGAATTTTGAAAATTTTTGTAAAAACTCGGGTAATACACCTAATTCAGACGGTATAACTTTTGATCCAATGGTCCTAAAATGAAAATAAAAAATGCAGAGTATTACCAAGGGACAGGTTAATAATTCTTAATAACAATAGAAAACCAACTAGAAGAGAAAATCCGCAAAAAAAAATATTGTTTTTGAAAAATGGCTACAAAAATTACGAATTTTAAAATAAAAACACAATTTTCTGAAAAAAAACGCAGATTTAGTTACCATTTTTTTTGCTTGTGGCGAGCAAAGACAAGCAATTGCGATTTGCGAGCGACTGAATAGTTGACCTATTGCCCAATGCCTTTATACCCCTCATGTTATCTCCACCTTCAACCCAAAAACACCCTTCAACTACCTGGGAACAAGCGGTCATTAAGGATTTTAAGAGGATTAAAATATTTTTGATTTACGTACCCATTAGCGTGGTATTTTTCAAAGTCTGAGACAGTTTAAAAACGGTTTTAGAATCGGCATTAAGTGAGGTTTAATACTAAGCAAAAAAAATGGTAACTTAATCTGCGTTTTTTTCAGAAAATTGTGTTTTTCTTTTAAAATTCGTAATTTTTGTAGCCATTTTTCAAAAACAATAATTTTTTTTGCGGATTTTCTCTTCTAGTTGGTTTTTTATTGTTATTAAGAATTATTAACCTGTCCCTTGGTAATACTCTGCATTTTTTATTTTCATTTTAGGACCATTGGATCAAAAGTTATACCGTCTGAATTAGGTGTATTACCCGAGTTTTTACAAAAATTTTCAAAATTCTGTAAAAAAAAGCTAATGA
Source organism: Epinotia brunnichana (assembly GCA_963854355.1). Lineage (NCBI taxonomy): Eukaryota > Metazoa > Arthropoda > Insecta > Lepidoptera > Tortricidae > Epinotia > Epinotia brunnichana. Next base: position 16,444,331 of record OY977936.1, on the reverse strand, counting down.
CTAGAAAAAAAAAAAAACACCGTTTCACCGATGAAATTGGCTGAAATTTTTCTCCTTTTATTATGTACAGTTTATGAAATTCCACCCTGTATACTACATGCATGTATTACACATATAAACCTTCCACTTGAATCACTCTATCTATTAAAAAAAAAAACCACATCAAAATCCGTTGCGTAGTTTTAAAGATCTAAGCATACATAAGGACATACAGACTTTGTTTTATACTATGTAGTACTAGTATAAATAAATAAATAATAAATAAATATTATGGGACAATCTTACACAAATCAACCTAGGCCCACGGTAAGCTCAATAAGGCTTGTTGTGGGTACTAGGCGATGATATATATAATAGATACATACATATAGATACTTATATACATATATAACATCCATAACTCAGGAACAAATATTCGTGATAAACACACAAATAAATGCCCTGACCGGGATTCGAACCCGGGACCTCCAGCTTCGTAGGCAGAGTCACTACCCACTGGGCTACGGAGGCCGTTAGTATAGTATGTATGTACCAGTGTGTAACCACCATATGATAAATAAATAAATAAGTACATTGCCAGTAGCATGGCGCCATGGCCCCTTTGATTTCGCCCAAAAAGCCGACAACGCTCGGGTGAGCATGTGTCCACACAAAACAACCGTCCACACCGGCTCGGCTCAGGCGCGCCGTTGCTCGCCGATCGACGTCCACACTTAGCGCGCACGCTAGGGCGAGCCGCGCTCGGGTGAGCATGCGTTTGGTGTGGACGCACCAATCGACGAATAACGTAGCTTACCATTAAAGCAGGGGTTGGCAACCTGCTAGGGCCACATACGAGCCAGCAAAAATTATATAGGCTGCACTTCTTAATTATTTGTGAATTTATCAGGCAGTTCCAAAATTCTGAATTCAACGACCTTTACCTACAAAACAGCCATAACATACAATTGATTATTTGTTTTTTAAGCAATATTTTTTTTATTTTTTTTATTTATTGAACTCGAAAAAAATACTTAAAGCTTATAGTTATATGAAAGGTGCTCTCACCTAAGTGTAACTGCACATCCCTCAACTCCACAGTGGGAGCATGTCTATGTTTGGCGAGTGCACATGCAGCATTGAGTGATGTGTCAATAAAGTCATCGGCTAGCTGCAGCAACATTTCTTCCACCTCCTCATCTAGTTGCACAGTGGGGTCCACTTCTCTAACCAACTCCTGCAGCCTTGGTCTGCTGAGCAGCTGTTACAACTTTATATTAATATAAGATTTTTGGTTGTTTAGTAAAATTATCATCCACAAGACAAATTTTAAATCTATTTCAATGTGCTAAAATCAGCATTGCTTTATAAATTGAATACATAAAACAAACAGATCAATTGTGGGCATTTCAAGCAAGTCATCAAAACTTTGAATAAGTTGTATAGACTGGGCACAATTTAATTTGCCATACTTATTAGTAACCACAGCTTCTGTGACTTATTACAGATTACTTAATTATTCAAAGCTCTCACCTGCGTAGTCTGATCACCTCCACCACTCTGGTTCACTTTGGCGCCAATCTGAGACTGCGTACTCATAGGACTGTGCTGCGACGGCGAGCTCTGTATCGAGCTAGACTGGAGCTGCGGACTCTGCAGTGGATTATTTGCGTATTGAATCGCTCCAGAAGGCATGGAACCAATCGAGGGCATGTTACCTGGGTTCATGTTGTTTGACATTATTCACGAGATCTTTGTGGAATTCAAGTACTGCTCCGTAAAACGAAACTGGAAATTGAATCCTGTTACTAAAAACTAAACTAATCCTGTGTCGATTACATAAATTGAATGCAATATAAACAGTTCATAAAAAATTAAATAACGCAATGCAAAATGCAACACAAACTTTACTTGCTATATACCATAGAGTATATTGCAGAGTGTTTTCACTCTGAACAAAATACCGATTGTATGAAGAAAGTAGTACTTACAAGCGCTATCGCTAGATGGCACTAATTCATTAATTTAAGTGTGCCACACCTCCCGATTCTATGGAATGGAAAGTGTGGAGCCCACTTTACTGTGTTTTTTTTTCCCGCTGGTATTATTAATTGATGCTGCTAGCTTGCATCACTGATATTTCCATTTCATTCTATGCATAAACTTTATTCCCAACATATAACATTTTATGCGCTTATGAAATACAAATAAAATAGAATAACATGCGAATTGGGTTATTGAATTGGGACTGCTATCCTTGGACTCCGGATTGACTGTTGCTATAGCCCACTGGACTTAGTCTTCGTTACTATTTGGATACCGGCGACAATGGTTAAAAGAAAGTGTTACATACCAAATTGCCGTAAAACGCGTAAGTACTTATTTAATTTATCATCTGCTTAATGAAAAAGAGTGCTCAGCGCAATTAGGTCCCAATTTCTCCATAACGTGATCATGGCTGTTCTATCTAAACCCTGATTATTGTTAAGAATAACATTAGTTTATCAATCTTAACTACTATATCTTATTCTGTCTTTTGTTGCAGATTATATAAATATGCAACTATGTCTTGAGAACAGCAGATACGGGAACGGGAATATGCCAAGAAACTTTCGTACTTACTTACGCAAAATTCTTGTATATTTTGTGTTGTTCTGATTTGTTACTTTTATTAAAGTGTTTCTTTCGATTCTCTGTGTTTCTTTTCATTCAGAATGCAAAAAAATGAAAAATAAATATAAGTGAGAACAGAACCCGTGCGCCTATATGTACCTACTTATTGTGCTCTACGTATGGTTCTGTTACATACATTTTTAGTTACAATCGACGTCGCTAGGCGCGCTGCAGTTGCAATCCTTGACTGACAAGTCTATTACAGGTTATTCATTATAGTCTATGGTATATTGAATAAGGCCTGCATCACACAGGCGCAGCCTGCGGTGGCGGGCAATAGTAAATTTGGCAGCTAATGACAAGTTTTCTATTGTCCGCCGCGGCCAGGCCGCGCCAGTGTGATGCAGGCTTAACCTGTTAGGCCAGTTTGACACACGACCACAGATTCCACAGAGTACTTTTCTTGCACACGACTGACGATTTGATGTTGCGCTGTTTGAGTTATGTCTTTAAACCCCTATTGGCTGATCCATACGTCTTAAGAGTCCGCGGGTTCGAATCCCGGCTCGTACCAATGAGTTTTTCGGAACTTATGTACGGAATATTTACCGTTAGCTTTTCGGTGAAGGAAAACAGTCAACAATAAGGTCTAGTTTTCCCTCTGGGTTGGAAGGTCAGATGGCAGTCGCTTTCGTAGAACTAGTGCCTATGCCAAATCTTGGGATTAGGTGTCAAAGCGGACCCCGGCTCCTTTAGGGGCACAACCAGGAATTATGCTAGGAGGATGAGTAAGCTGGATTCTCCATACAAACGTAGTTACGCTCTCATTTTAAAACAACTAGCTAGTTTGCTCTGAAATTTTGTACAGTCGAGTTCTCCAATATATATACAGACAACCTTTCAAAAATATATATACATGTGTCTTATGTTAGTAACAATAAAGGCTATGTGTAGATATTTTTGAAAGGTTGTCTGTATAGATATTGGAGAACTCGACTGTACTTAGAATAAGTTAAGTACCATTCAGGTCCGCACTCAGCAGGGCTATCACAAGACGGCCGCGACATACTTATTAGATCACTTAGAAAGACACGGATAGTGCGAGAGAGCTCGAGAGTATGTCGCGGCCGTCTTATGATAGCCGTTTTTTTTTTTTTTTTTTTTTTTTCCCGTTTGGCCTGCAGTGCGGTCAGTAACGGATGCGTTACGGTATATCCTCTCTGAGGGCCTCTCAGAGGGAGAAGAAGGAAGGAAAGGGAACACAAGTACAAGAAAAAGAGTAAAAAGTCAGAGAAGAGAAGAGAAGAATTATGATAGCCGTGCTGTAGCTTCAGATTCAAATTTAAGTTTTTCATACAAAACTTGTTTTTGCTGTATTTTGTTTGTTATATAAAGTTAACTGGAGCCATATAAACTAATTACAGACCTAGATGGGTCATTGTCTGTCACAAAAACAAAAATCATCTTTCCGGTGGTCAATAGTTAAGGGCTTACGTTTACATATAATATGTCTTTATCCCATAGAATTATAGAAGGCGCAACGCCGTATATACGGATTCAGAGTACAACCAAAAATTAGGCTTTATAGCCCTTAACTTTGACAATGTCCACCGAAGAGACGCGAACCTAAATCTGACAATGACCCAGATATACCTCATGTCATTGTAGGTATATCCAAAGTTTCGTTACAATCCAACACGTAGTTTTAAAATGAGAACGAAACTCCGTTTGTATGGGAAGGTGAAATTCGGCCGAGCTTACTGCGGTACGGACTCTTAAAATAAAACAAAATTAAAGAGACAACTTCACTATCATACATTTGCTTTATTTCCATAGTAGAATACCTCAGAGCATAGAATACTAGAGAGAGGACAAGCCGCCGGCGGCCGTGTCGCAGCTGTATGCTCAATGGGCATACACTGCCATACTGTGCACGCGAGCTGATCGCAGAGAATATTACGTTTTTTCCCAAAATGCCTGATATGATGCGCGTTTATTGTCAAATAAGCGTGTAGGTATACAAGTGTGTGTGTTTTAGATGTGTGCGTGCTTTGTCTTGTCAATTACTTGGGCGTTGTTTGGGTTAATGTACTTGCGACAGGCTCACTCTATACAAATCGGCCGCCATGTCCGATCTCCTTATATTCATACATCTGTGTAGAATACCTACTCTCTTTCAGCTGTTTTTTCCCAACCGCTAAAGCTGAGCCTTTACTTTTCCAATCGTTAGGATAAGTTTAAATTTGGAATATGTTTGAAGTAAATCCGGTGACAATGCCATCAACCGTTGTGCTTTATAATACCTAAGAGGTATTATAATAGTAGTTTATGTGACTGTACATAATGAAGGGCATGAAACACGAGTGTGTTAATGCCTAATTATGTACAGTTACATACACTACTTTATCTATCCACTTATCATAAGCCTCCATGATGCATCCAGGAGCCGAGCCGCATATTATGACCGGCATCGCGGCGTTGTTTTGTGGCAGCTGTCATAGGATTTTTTTTAATTCAGAGACAAACTAGAGTCGGCGCCAACTGTCATATCGTTCGATATCTTACTTACGTGCGACATTTGTCAAATTTGTATGCAAATTGACAATTCATTTCGAACTAAACGTCATCTCGACTGATATTAGAATAGAGGTCAAATCAAATTGCTTTGTTTTTCAGAGGTGTTCGAAATTTGAATGTAATAATAGCATCGAAATCGATGTAATTATTTAGCAATAATAACATTTTCACAGATAAGAAATTTGTTCTAACAAAACTTTCTGTTTTTATGGTGGTCATAATGTGCGGATCTTGAACGCATCATGGAGGGTTTATGATATTTAGATAGATAATAGTACATTATGATACAAGTGTGCTAAGTTGGTCATTACACTCGAGTCGGTTTTTAAGCCTGAGCCGAAGGCGAAGGCTTAATGGAGACGAGAAGTGTAATGACCAATGCTCACGTGTTTCATACGACGTTTTTCAACACATTTGCGAGGAAAAAAAAAAATGAAAATGTTAAAAGATATGTAATGAAAAGGCACTAGTGCGATAATGTAATGTAAAAGTCACGGCATGGGTAATATTCTGCATTATTTTGCTAATATTTAAAAAGATATGTAATGAAAAGGCACTAGTGCGATAATGTAATGTAAAAGGCACGGCATGGGTAATATTCTGCATTATCAGTGTAAATACGCTGTAATAAGACCTACTTTACGAGCAGGTGTGTTGAAAATATATATATAATTCCTCTGCTTTGAGGGTCTACCGCGATACGAAACCGAACTTAGTTTGTGTATCTCCTTCTCTGTCCCACTTGCTAATTCAAGCGACAGAAAGGGTGAAAAAAGAGAGCTATTCCCTGCGCCCTAGCAATTTGTCAGAGGGCCTACCGCGAAAGGCATTCGAAGTTTCCCTCTCCGTCATACTTAAGAGTTCGTACGTAAGTGCGACAGAGAGGGAAAACTTCGAATGCCGTTCGCGGTAGGCCCTCTGTTACTTTGTAAAAGGGAGCGTATGTATACGTGGAATTTTGCTTATCGTCTGAATTTATTTAGGATCCTGCCCTCCTTTTTACCGACTACTGCAAAGTCGAAAGGAAGGGATGATTTTAGCAGTATTTTTGCGTTTAAGATGAACCGATATTGATGAATGAGGTATAAAAATAAAAAAACAGTCTACCTATTCGAAATTATGCTCCGGGTGATATCTAGGGTACATTTTGTTTGAATAAAAACCAGTTTTTTTTAAAGTTAAGTAGTTTTCCGTAGTCGCAATTTTGCTCTAGTACAATACAGATTACAGTGCGACCTAGGCCCCCTAGATAGGTGTGCATTGCGGTAATAACTAACTAACTAACTAGGTCCCACAACGACTGAGCGAGGAGCCCACTACCCCCCCCCCCCCCCCCCATTTAACCCGTTCCAGGCCCGTGACGACACATATTCGTCATGGTTGAACGCTTCCGCCTGGCCCATGACTATTCTAGTATACGCGTCACGAGTAAATCTCTTTTTAAACATGAATTAAACGTAATACGAAAAATTTACATTTATAAAATTAATTATAACAACCTTTTTTATGTGATACTTTACTTTATAAAAATAATTACCAATTTTTTTCTGCTAATTAGGCCCTTAGAAAAATGAAATACGATTAATTATTATGTGAATGAAATATCTAATTTTTGAAAACTTAAATATATAAATGTGTTGTGTTTCAAGTACTAAATTGATTAAAATAATATATGCACCTAACTAAATATTACAGGACATCCTTGCACGAATATATATTTGTAGTAAAAAGACGTGGTTATCAAAAAATACTGCATGAACCCATCCCTTTTACCTGCGGCACTACCACGAAAATCGAATATCTCCGTCTCTATCGCACTTAAGGTTTATGGTACTCGAGCGACGGAGACATACGAACTTCGAGATTCGATTTCCGTGGTAGCGTGGTCCGTTTAGGGATTGAGCCGGGCCCATGACGCACGAGTCTCGTCAACACTTATATCGAAAGATGATTTGTATGGGGGCCTGGCGGTAAAGCGCGTATTACATATATCCTAAATTAGGCACTAACGAGAGGGCCGCCGCAATACGTTGGAATGAGATGAAGATCGTATACCATACGTATCTAACGTATTGCGGCGTTCCTCCCGCTAGTGCCTAATTTAGGATAATGTAATAATAATAACCCCTTAAGCGTTCATTCACATATGCTTGGCTGCGAATGGGTTAAGGATTACTCACAGCCAGATGCTTGCAGGCGGCAAGCAAATTAAGGTCAAGTTGCTGGATTGCCGGATGTGTCTAATTAAATTATTTCTATGATTTGCCGAATTCGTCACGGTCATTCTTGCACAGATCCAGGGGTGCCATTTTTGACTTTCGAGCGAAACGAGTGGTAGGTAAGTAAGCGCCTACAATTTTAACACGATTGTATTGAATTTATGAGCGTTTAAAAGTCAAAAATCGGCCTCCAGCAACTTGACCTTGATTTGATCATGAATAAGATGCATAGCATAGTGATGTACCTATCATTTACTGCATTCTATTTTCCCAATTTTTCGTATACTGAAATCAGGTAAAACCAACCGTTCTCGAGTATTAACAGCCACCATTTGTTTTATAAGTCCTAAACTGTCCTATAAAGTCCATGAACTAAAGAAAAAATAATAAAACATATGACCTGGGATCTTTATACATTTTTATTCAATCTACTTCATCGATCAAAGACGACGTATCGGAGAAATCCTCGTACTCGTCTTCAATAAATTTATCTGCGGTAATTTTATTCTTCTTCATCTCGTCCCAAAACTCATTGACCGCAATCCTGAGATCCCAGTTATGGATTTTTAGACGTCTGAAAAAAGCATGATTACTTATAAAAATGTTGTAGATGTTTGAACGAACATTTGAGATATGTTCGTTGTTAGCAAATATAAAAAAAAACCGGCCAAGTGCGAGTCGGACTCGCGCACGAAGGGTTCCATACGATTATCTATAAAAATATTTATTTTATTCTGTTTTTAGTATTTGTTGTTATAGCGGCAACATAAATACATCATCTGGGAAAATTTCAACTGTCTAACTATCACGGTTAGTGAGATACAGCCTGTTGACAGACGGACAGACAGACAGATAGACAGCGGAGTCTTAGTAATAGGGTCCCGTTTTACTCTTTGAGTATGGAACCCTAAAAATACGTACGGTCGAGGAAATTTAATGTTTAGCACTTTTGGACTCTATATAATGGCATTAAGGTTCAAAACTGACAAACACAAATTCCGTGACTGTACATAAATAAGGACATAAATATCTGTACACGCCTTTACGATATTGACTATAGACTCTTGTACTTACAGTATATAATTACCCTTGACTGTACCTACATAGTATAGCGTGTATAGTAGCGGTTCTCCTAGCGACATTTTGTGACGAGTAGCTAGCGCTATCACAATATTATTTAGGATTTGTTTTTTGGTCTAATTTATAACCGGAATTTTCGTTCAATTTCATATTTGACTTAAGGCGCTATAGGTTCAGCGAAGTGAAGCGAACATAGTTTTTGAAACAATATTATGCGTCTGTTTATAATAATATGGTTTCAAAAAAATACGAATAGTAATCTTGAGGCTTTTCTGCATGGAAATCAGTGATTCGAAACACGATTAAGCAATTTTCGCTCTATAGAAAAAAATCACGAACATAGGTCTAAAACATATTAAAATTCACTTAAAACATTCGTAGCAAATTATGCACAATAGCTAAACATATTAACATTGGTTCTAAAAATCGACAATATCATGTTTGAGGGAACTTAGTGATTACTTTTTTATTTATTTAAACGCACAAAAAATTAAAATTAAAAAACATGATATCCGCGCTTCCAAACACGCACTTCCATCTCGCTCACGCTTATGCTCAGCGAGAAAGAGAGAAGACCATGATACTATAGCGCCTTAAAGTAAAAATGGGTAATTATACTCAGCACTCACAATTCAACTTCCGTCCGCTTCAACTGAGAGATGTGCGTGAACGCTCTGGATATCGCTTCTCTTTCTTCCGGCTCTGGGTTTATTAGACCCAAGGAATTCATATTTCTAATAGGACTCTGAGAAATAAAAATCATCATAAATAAATATTTCTTACACAAATCAACCAAACTAAATATGATAAAAAATTCCAAGTACCTTAAAACTACTGTCAATCTGTTCCTGTGTGGCGTGCGAGACTGAGAACACCTCGTTGATGATGTGGTAGACGGAGTTGGCGTTGAGTACGTAGATGTTGAGGATGAACGTGCGCCGGAACCGGAAGTAGCGGTCCGGCTGGCTGGGGTCGAACGACTTCTCGCGGTATGTGCCGTCCACTACCAGGATCAAGCATTTTTTCTAAAAAAAGTAATGGTTTTATAGTCCATGGGCCAGTGGGGGTACTAAGTTTCCTGCTTACAGGTAGTTAGACAGGTTTATTAAGATGTAAAAAAACCATCTCAAAGTAGTAGCTAATAGAAATGGCGGCCAATCTAAGATGGCGGATGTCGAGTTTTAAAAATCAACTATAACTCGAGAACTATACGTCCGATTTCAGTAGCGTTTTTTTTAAAACTAAAGTTCTACATTCTCGCTTTAAATTTTGTGATATAAACTGTTTCGATAAAGTCAACCATTCATTAGAAATTAAATGAAATTTTATTATGGGCCAATCAACTTTTGGACCCACAGTATTTTGTCCGGTAACGCAAGATACAGAACTGTCATGTTTGTTAGAGAAACTGATATAAACCAGGTACCCAATTGTGTATAACGATGGTTTACACCAGCAGTTACGATATGCCAGATTTTTATAGGATTGAAATAGATTGATTTGAAAGTTTGTAAAAAGTAACACAGGAGACAGAAAAAGTGTGGGTGAAAAAGTTGATTGACCCTTATACATTTTTTTAAACGAGTTTTTACAGAATGTCGTGTACATTAGAAAAAAAACTTTAAGCAAAAGATGTAACGTAATAAATTCTCTTTAATTTGATGCATGACATGTATATACATATATGGCTAAAAACACATGCAAAACATGAATTTGTGTTTACTTCCGTTGAAATCTACCGTTTACTAAATAACTTCATATAAAAGAAAAAGCTTCAAATACACTGTTTCAAATCAAATTAATCGTAAATTAGTAGATGTTTATGGATATCCATACTAATCCATACTAATATTATAAATGCGAAAGTGTGTCTGTCTGTCTGTTACCTCTTCACGCCTAAACCGCTCAACCGATTTAGATGAATTTTGGTGTACAGATAGTTTGAGTTCCGGAAAAGGACATGGAATAGTTTTTATCCCGGAAATCATCCCCTAAGGGGGTGAAATGGGGCGTGAATATTTGGATGAAACCCATTTAGATGAAATTTGGTTTCGAGATAGTTTGAGTTCCGGGAAAGGACATGGGATAGTTTTTATCCCGGAAATCAATCCCTAAACGGGAAATAGGGGGTGAAAGTTTGTATCGAGCTACGATATAAACGAGTTCTACGCGGACGAAGTCGCGGGCAGAAGCTAGTATCGAATATTTTAGGATTTTCCTATGATTTAAATAGCATTACGGAAACTTAGGGTACGATTCCGTGGCGCGCGACACTGTCGCAGCAGCAGGCAGCACGTAGCACTTTCATACAACAAAGTGACGATTGTACAGCACTTTTATACAAAAAGGAATCAACTTTCCACCTCAGCAGTCTTCTGCCGATGCGACCTTATACCGGCAGCTCAATAAACAGATCTCCAAGTCCCTTACCCGCGATCTGCGCCAATTCAATACAATTCGTATGTATGAAGGTATTGAAGAGGCCATCCAGCGTAATAAGGGATCTAATAGTGTTCTCGAGAGATCTGTCTATTGGGCAGAACTAGCTCGTTTAAGTTGAAGACTGAAGATGATAGAATCGTTTCTTCTAAATCTGAGATTCTGGATGAGATAGAGCTTTTACGGACAGCTATACATGTAAACTCGCAGACTCGAAGTTAGTCTGACGGAAGACCCTAGAGCTAGACTAACCCGACACTATATCGATGACATCAGCCTGTACGAGATTGTAATGGCCCTCAAACAGCTCCAGAACAACAGGACACCCGGTTAAGACGGGATAACAGCCGAACTCCTGAAGCCGGGTGAAAACCCGGTCCTTACGGCCTAGAAGTTGAGAGGGAGAACGCCAAAAACATGGAACAGAGGGGTGGTGGTGCTGTTCTTCAAAAAGAGTGCCATGTCTATAAGCTGTTTTCGAGAGTCATTACAAATCGTCTCGTACGCAGGCTAGATGACTTCCATCCCCGGAATAATTTACGAACAAGCCGGTTTCCGAAGAGGCTTTAGTACCGTAGACCAAAGCCACACGCTCCGTCAGGTTATATAGAAGACTGATGAGGAGTATAACATGCCCCTCTGTTTAGCGTTCGTGGACTACAAGAAAGCCTTCGATTTGGTCGAAACCTGGGCTGTATTATAGTCTCTCCAACGGTGCCAAGTTGACTACCGCTATATCGAAATACTGGAGTGTCTGTACGAGAACGCCACTATGTCAGCCCAACTTCAGGACCGGAACTCGAAACCTATTCTACTGCAGCGGGGAGTCAGGCAAGAAGATGTTATTTCTTCAAAACTTTTCACTGGCACTGGAGGATGTCTTCAAGACTCTGGGCTGGAAAACGCTAGGCATCAACATCAACGGCGAGTACCTACATCACTCACCTTCGGTTTGCTGACGATATAGTCGTCTTGGCTGAGACCATGAAAGACTTGAGTACGATGCTCGATGACCTCAGTAAAGCTTCCGAGCGAGTTGGTCTAAGAATGAAAATGGATAAGACGAAGATCATGTTTCCCAATTAACAACTCCCATTACAATTCGGGAAGCTACGGCACATCTTTTCGTCCAATATTCCTAATAATATTCCGCAGTGTCTCAAGACATATGGCACTGAAACGTAGTCGCTTACAATGGGCATCATAAGAAGGCTCAAAGTCACCCAAAGGGCAATGGAGAGGGCTATGTTGGGGGTTTCTCTGCATGATCGCATCAGAAATGAGGCTATCCGCAGCAGAACCAAGGTAACCGATATAGCTGATGGCCGTTGGGGCGGAAAGGTTCTCGAGTGGCGACCACGTACCGGAAGGCGCGGCGTAGGCACAAGGTGGACTGATGACCTGGTAAAGGTCGCGGAAGTCCGCTGGATGCGGGTGGCGCAGGACCGGTCACTTTGGCATTCTTTGGGGGAGGAATTTGTCCATCAGTGTGGACGTCTTTTGACTAATATGATGATGAATAAAAAGAATCACACCTTTAAGAGGGTCAATCAACTATTTCTTGTTGCTCGTTGCCATGGTTACGTCTCCTGGGTCACCCTTTAAAACTTTTATTTTATGGGGTTTAAATCCACTAAATACGTGTTTTTGTCATATTGGTAAACCCATTCCATGGTGGCGCATCTCCTTAGCATGATAGGAGTCCAGTTTATAGTATTTTTTCTAAGAAAGTCTGTTACTGTTGTCTCTTGGCTTACCGGGACAGAATAACAACAAGAAAAAGTTGATTGACCCAAGAATTTATTAACATTTTTAACTTTTAGGATAGGTAATTTAAAGTTTTCGAACATATGACTCTTGGTGAGATTTTTTTTAATTAATGGCGCGTTCTGAAGCTGCGCGGGTGGTATTCGTTCTTCAAAAAAAAAATGGGATCCATTTTTTTGTGGGGACTGGGATAGAGAGATGACCTTGAAATATTCGGAGTTTGCAGTAACACCCGGCACTATGAAAAGACAGCGCGGCGCGATATTGAAAATTAAAAAGCAATTTTTCCTCACTGAGTGAGCAAAAACGTATTTTGCTCACTGTTTTCTCGCAGCAAAATCGGCTTGTTCGACCTGCTGAGGTGAACAGTGTGTATCAGAACGACGGGCCTTCCCGCAAGAGGGGGATTAGATAGCGTTAGTACGTACGTAAAAACAAAAAGAAAAAATTTTTTGACGCGTTTTTTTTTTTACTTTTGTATGGAGCAAGTCGCCCCAGTCGGCCATTATTGTAAGCTATTACTTCTATGTGAAGCTTTTTATTCTGTTCAGTTGTTTAGTCAACAGTGAATTTTAACGGAAGTAAAATCAAATTCATGTTTCCAATGTGTTAACAGCCATTAGACCCATACATAATGCACATCAAATTTAAGATAATTTAATACACTACAAACTTTTTTGGTAATGTACAAGATATTTTGTAAAAACTTTTGCTCTTGAGTGTATTACAGTGTCAGGAAAGACGTTAATTTAGCATAAATAAGTATGTGCAGAAACTGTCGCACGTCATCGGTTAGGGTGAAGCACTTTACTGACTCATCTAACGAGATTTCGGCGACCTCGGGTCAAAGAGTATTGTAATATAGAGGAGGCTCGACTCTCCGCTTTCAACTCTCCGGAAACAGTCTACACACGCATCACAGTATTATTTTCACTATATTTTTTGCCTTACGCATGTAAAGTGTAGATACAATGGCAATATTGGCAAGATATCCCGTTTTCCGCAGAGCTGCCCACTTTCATACTCGTTACGCATAGTGGCGAAATGAAATCGAAGCATTGATATGAACATAACTCACGTCATGTCTCAGCAATCCACGTATTATGTAGATTAGGGCTTACAGTGCCGGGAGCGACAGCACGCACCCGGTGCGCTGCTGGTACACCTTGTTGTTGAACATCACAAACCGGCGCTTCACTTGCATTATGGTACTCACGTCATGTCTCAGTACGTCCACTCAGAAGGTGGTGGGATCGTGTTCGGACTTGGGGAGCGCCGAGAGTGCCATGACGCACCCGGTGCGCTGCTGGTACACCTTGTTGTTGAACATCACAAACCGGCGCTTCACTTGCATTATGGTACTCACGTCATGTCTCAGTACGTCCACTCAGAAGGTGGTGGGATCGTGTTCGGACTTGGGGAGCGCCGAGAGTGCCATGACGCACCCGGTGCGCTGCTGGTACACCTTGTTGTTAAACATCACAAACCGGCGCTTCACTTGCATTATGGTACTCACGTTATGTCTCAGTACGTCCACTCAGAAGGTGGTGGGATCGTGTTCGGACTTGGGGAGCGCCGAGAGTGCCATGACGCACCCGGTGCGCTGCTGGTACACCTTGTTGTTGAACATCACAAACCGGCGCTTCACTTGCATTATGGTACTCACGTCATGTCTCAGTACGTCCACTCAGAAGGTGGTGGGATCGTGTTCGGACTTGGGGAGCGCCGAGAGTGCCATGACGCACCCGGTGCGCTGCTGGTACACCTTGTTGTTAAACATCACAAACCGGCGCTTCACTTGCATTATGGTACTCACGTCATGTCTCAGTACGTCCACTCAGAAGGTGGTGGGATCGTGTTCGGACTTGGGGAGCGCCGAGAGTGCCATGACGCACCCGGTGCGCTGCTGGTACACCTTGTTGTTGAACATCACAAACCGGCGCTTCACTTGCATTATGGTACTCACGTCATGTCTCAGTACGTCCACGCAGAAGGTGGTGGGGTCGTGTTCGGACTTGGGGAGTGCCGAGAGAGCCATGACGCACCCGGTGCGCTGCTGGTACATCTTGTTGTTGAACATCACAAACCGGCGCTTCACTTGCATTATGGTACTCACGTCATGTCTCTGTACGTCCACGCAGAAGTTGGTGGGGTCGTGTTCGGATTTGGGGAGCACCGAGAGTGCCATGACGCACCCGATGCGCTGCTGGTACACCTTTTTGTTGAACATCACAAACCGTCGCTTCACTTGCATTATGGTACTCACGTCATGTCTCAGTACGTCCACGCAGAAGGTGGTGGGGTCGTGTTCTGACTTGGGGAGCGCCGAGAGTGCCATGACGCACCCGGTGCGCTGCTGGTACACCTTTTTGTTGAACATCACAAACCGGCGCTTCACTTGCATTATGGTACTCACGTCATGTCTCAGTACGTCCACGTATAAGGTGGGGGATCCCCTTCATTGGCATAATTTTTTTTTGACTAATATAGTTTTGCATAATTGATTTGGCATAATTTATATTGGCATAATAATACTTTGGCCTACTACTTTTTTGGCATACTACGCTAATAGCATAATTTCAGTTGACCTAATCTTTAATGGCCGAATACACATTACGCATACTATTGTTTGGGCTAATAATTATTTGGTATATCTCTCATAATCCATAATTTCAGTTTTATAAATGAATAAAACTCAGTTTAGTTATTGTCATATTATTAGTTTTTCCGCTATTTTATAAAAAAAAATAACCTCGAAGACTCCCTTTTCTCTGAGATCAATCAATGAGAGTGATCGTAGCGTAAGTACTAGGGAACAGGGGCTTAGTGGCAAAACCGACTCGGATCGCAGATAGGTTAGAAGATGGAAGCGGGAGCCTTGCTCCCGCTTTCGTCTTCGAGGTTTTTTTTTATAAAAGAGCGGAAAAACCTTTTATTAAAACTTACTACTAATGAAAATTAGGCAATTTACTACTAAGAAAACCATAGGCTAAAATCTAAATTTCAGGGATTTTCAACGGGTAGATAGGTATTACTTTATTACTATATGAGCCATTTGTACATAACTTTTTTTTGTTATGCATTTTGATATGATGCCAATTGATTATTATGCCTACTTGTGCTTAGATTATGGTTTCAGTATTTATGCTTTTTAATGTTATGCGTATATAATTATGCGTAATGAGAATTATGCACATCACTATTTCGGCGAAAAGCAATTATGCGTAACAATAATAGTACAAATGACTTTATGCCTTCCAACAGAGAACCGAAGGTGGTGGGGTCGTGTTCGGATTTGGGGAGCACCGAGAGTGCCATGACGCACCCGGTGCGCTGCTGGTACACCTTGTTGTTGAACATCACAAACCGGCGCTTCACTTGCATTATGGTACTCACGTCATGTCTCAGTACGTCCACGCAGAAGGTGGTGGGGTCGTGTTCGGACTTGGGGAGCGCCGAGAGTGCCATGACGCACCCGGTGCGCTGCTGGTACACCTTTTTGTTAAACATCACAAACCGGCGCTTCACTTGCATTATGGTACTCACGTCATGTCTCAGTACGTCCACGCAGAAGGTGACGGGGTCGTGTTCGGATTTGGGGAGCACCGAGAGTGCCATGACGCACCCGGTGCGCTGCTGGTACACCTTTTTGTTGAACATCACAAACCGGCGCTTCAATGGCATTATGGTACTCACGTCATGTCGTCTCAGTACGTCCACGCAGAAGGTGGTGGGGTCGTGTTCGGACTTGGGGAGCGCCGAGAGTGCCATGACGCACCCGGTGCGCTGCTGGTACACCTTTTTGTTGAACATCACAAACCGGCGCTTCACCTGCATTATGGTACTCACGTCATGTCTCAGTACGTCCACGCAGAAGGTGGTGGGGTCGTGTTCGGACTTGGGGAGCACCGAGAGTGCCATGACGCACCCGGTGCGCTGCTGGTACACCTTTTTGTTGAACATCACAAACCGGCGCTTCACTTGCATTATGGTACTCACGTCATGTCTCAGTACGTCCACGCAGAAGGTGGTGGGGTCGTGTTCGGACTTGGGGAGCGCCGAGAGTGCCATGACGCACCCGGTGCGCTGCTGGTACACCTTTTTGTTGAACATCACAAGCCGGCGCTTCACTTGCATTATAGTACTCACGTCATGTCTCAGTACGTCCACGCAGAAGGTGGTGGGGTCGTGTTCGGACTTGGGGAGCGCCGATAGTGCCATGACGCACCCGGTGCGCTGCTGGTACACCTTTTTGTTGAACATCACAAACCGGCGCTTCACTTGCATTATGGTACTCACGTCATGTCTCAGTACGTCCACGCAGAAGGTGGTGGGGTCGTGTTCGGACTTGGGGAGCGCCGAGAGTGCCATGACGCACCCGGTGCGCTGCTGGTACACATTTTTGTTGAACATCACAAACCGGCGCTTCACTTGCATTATGGTACTCACGTCATGTCTCAGTATGTCCACGTAGAAGGTGGTGGGGTCGTGTTCGGACTCGGGGAGCGCCGAGAGTGCCATGACGCACCCGGTGCGCTGCTGGTACACCTTTTTGTTGAACATCACAAACCGGCGCTTCACTTGCATTATGGTACTCATGTCATGTCTCAGTACTTCCACGTAGAAGGTGGTGGGGTCGTGTTCGGACTTGGGGAGCGCCGAGAGTGCCATGACGCACCCGGTGCGCTGCTGGTACACCTTTTTGTTGAACATCACAAACCGGCGCTTCACTTGCATTATGGTACTCACGTCATGTCTCAGTACGTCCACGCAGAAGGTGGTGGGGTCGTGTTCGGACTTGGGGAGCGCCGAGAGTGCCATGACGCACCCGGTGCGCTGCTGGTACACCTTTTTGTTGAACATCACAAACCGGCGCTTCACTTGCATTATGGTACTCACGTCATGTCTCAGTACGTCCACGCAGAAGGTGGTGGGGTCGTGTTCGGACTTGGGGAGCGCCGATAGTGTCATGACGCACCCGGTGCGCTGCTGGTACACCTTTTTGTTGAACATCACAAACCGGCGCTTCACTTGCATTATGGTACTCACGTCATGTCTCAGTACGTCCACGCAGAAGGTGGTGGGGTCGTGTTCGGACTTGGGGAGCGCCGATAGTGCCATGACGCACCCGGTGCGCTGCTGGTACACCTTTTTGTTGAACATCACAAACCGGCGCTTCACTTGCATTATGGTACTCACGTCATGTCTCAGTACGTCCACGCAGAAGGTGGTGGGGTCGTGTTCGGACTTGGGGAGCGCCGAGAGTGCCATGACGCACCCGGTGCGCTGCTGGTACACCTTTTTGTTGAACATCACAAACCGGCGCTTCACTTGCATTATGGTACTCACGTCATGTCTCAGTACGTCCACGCAGAAGGTGGTGGGGTCGTGTTCAGACTTGGGGAGCGCCGAGTGCCATGACGCACCCGGTGCGCTGCTGGTACACCTTTATGTTGAACATCACAAACCGGCGCTTCACTTGCATTATGGTACTCACGTCATGTCTCAGTACGTCCACGCAGAAGGTGGTGGGGTCGTGTTCGGACTTGGGGAGCGCCGAGAGTGCCATGACGCACCCGGTGCGCTGCTGGTACACCTTTTTGTTGAACATCACAAACCGGCGCTTCACTTGCATTATGGTACTCACGTCATGTCTCAGTACGTCCACGCAGAAGGTGGTGGGGTCGTGTTCGGACTTGGGGAGCGCCGAGAGTGCCATGACGCACCCGGTGCGCTGCTGGTACACCTTTTTGTTGAACACCGTGACCTGGCGCTTTATGGGGTGCAGGATGTTGCGGGAGAAGGAGCCGTAGGCGGGGAGCACTGCTTCTTCGGCGTCTGAAATACGTTTATCGATTTATTAATTTGTTGTTTTGGCTGCTGGTATAATATTTTATTAAAAAAAACAATAAAAAAGCCGACTAGGGATTATGGAATGAGTTTTACCTAGAGAGTGAAGTAATAATAAGTACATTTCGATGCTAGTGCAGAAAGTACGTCATTACTTCACGAGCCGTAGGCGAGTGGCAAGACTCACGACGCGTGAAGAATGACATTTCCGCCCGTTTATCGAACGACGTTCTTTAATACAGTAGCGAAAAAATAAGAAAAACAACACGTGGAAAAGTAAAAAACACTTGTGCGCGAAAACCAACTTTCCGCACGCTAAACAGCTACGTAAAGTAGCACTTTTTGAGCAACTGTATTAAAAAGGTAATTTTCGAAACAACAATTCTAGACAAGTAGATATAGTCCAGCATATCCGACTACAAAGAGATGTATGTTTTTTTAATGTTACAAAATGATGTATATATACCTTATTACTATGGCAGTAAAGTCTATGTATAAGTGTTTGTGTGTATGTATGGATACATGTATTTGTAGTCGACTGTACATTAACCAAAACTAACATTCTCTTATGCATGGCATATTGTTAGGCACTTGGACATGGTGTTATACAGTTCTAGCAAAATGCCGACATGGAATCTTACCTGTAAATGATGTGCTTATAGTAAGAGTGGCTTTGGCATCATAAAAAGTACCAACTTTCTTTCGATTTGAATCATAATGTGCAAAGTATAATGTAAGAAATTTCTCAATTAGCATCTTGGTTCTTCTATCAGGTGTTTCTAGGAAATTTCTAAAAAATGGCAACATAATGCCATGTTGGTTTAGAGTAATACCATCCTGGAAAAAAAAAGTGTTATCATGCATTTGACATGGCAAGTAAACATCTAGCTCGGCACATCGACCGCTTAACTGAGATGGCGCCAATTATGACCAGCAGGTCGATCACGTAACGCACTGTACGCGCGTCGGGTCACTTTTTATATGGAAAAATGACAGTTAAACTGTCCTAACCCGCGTTCGGAACGTTACGTGATTACCCTGCAGAGCGCGGGGGGTCAAGCCAAATGGGAATGGAGGGAAGCAGCCCTCTGGTACCCTTTGTCGTCACCCTCGCGCCCCTGTCACAGTAGGCGCCAATTCAGCGGTCAACCTCTTATGGTTGATATTATTGTGGCCAACTTTTTATTAAACTGTCACTGGAATCTACTTCCTTGACGGTAGAGTAGCTTTTTGTATGGACACCTTTGATGCAATTCAATCCAACTCAAATCTTCTTCTTAGGGTGCCATATCCTAACGGATGTCGGCGAGTCTTCCCTGCTCTTCGCCGTCCTGGCGAGAGTAGCGGCGTCAATAGTACCGGTCCAGTCCCTAATATTTCCCAACCACGTTGTTCTAGGTCTTCCTCATCCTCTGCCTCTTCTACCTTCTATTATCCAACTCAAATAATCGCAAGCATACATTGTGTTTTGAATCAGAATCAGAAGTTATGTTTATTGTAGAACATAGGTAGGCTGTAAGATGCAGAGTTGTTAAATACATTTGGTGATCATACTATGTCTTGCCAATGGGCGTACAAAACATTAGGTAGGCAGGAATACAAATTTAAGGCCTCATCCAATTGAAAATATAGATAACACAATTAAGACAACTGTACATTGAACGAGTTTGCCTAAAACAACATAAAGCTACAAACACACCTAGTGCATACGCACGTAAACGTCTTGAAGGCCGTAGAGAATTCCAAATTTTCAGCCCAGTCGCACACAACACCGCCTTTTATCAACGACAATTTAATTTCCTTTTCTTTACAATAGAATCAACCAACATTTAAACATCAGACAGTGTAGTAAATATAACTTAACAAAATCTATCCAAAAATGTCTCTTGATTATTTTGAAACTGAAAAAATTCTCGCAACTGTAAAATAATAACCCCTTACACAAATATTAGTAAACAATTGATCCATCAATGCCCACTCTTTTTCATTCTCACACAAACACGCAAACAAACACACACACACACACACACATATATATATATATATATATAAACAACGCACAAACACACAGTTAGATAAATTAAATTAAGCATTAAGTAGTTACACCACGTAGCAATTACAAAAAAAAAAAAAAAAAAAAACTGCATTTAAAATTTAATAAAAAAGAAATCCTTTATTTCTTTCCCTCAGTACCACCAATGTAAGTAGTAGCGATCTCATAATGAGCATTAGAACTCCCCTGTTCCCTATAAGACAGGTTTACCTAGTTTAGGGCACAGGACACCGTTCCTAGGCTTATCTAAAAATAGCGCACTCTATCTATCATGAATATCATGATGTATTACTTAAATAAGCTGATGTACTGATTCTACAATAAATATATTTTCATTTTCATTTTCAATGGTAATTATAAGTCAAAAAAAAACAATAATCTCTAAAATTATAAAGAAATAGAAATTGTGCAAGATATATAATAATTAATAAAAATTATGAATTCACATCTAGATTAGTCATTTATGTTCTGGGGGCACGGCAGTGCCCCCGCCAAGTCGAGCAAAACAAAGAGGCACGGCCGTACCATCCTTTTCTCGAAACCATTCAGGCCATTTTCAACATCCTGTAATTTTGTGCTGGCTAAAGCTAGAACCCTGAATTTACAGGAACATGTAGGGCATAATATGGCTAACATACAATATCAATAACATTCAATTTGAACTTTTAGTTTTAGAACTATTGTCCGTCAAAGTTCGTTAGTTTTGTCACTGACATACTCACTTATATACTGATAATGATCACGCTAATTCTAAGGTACTTCCAGCAGACCCACAAGCTTCAAATTTCAAATGTAATTCGTTTTTAGCCTAATAATTCATAACAAATCTAAAAATATTGCGATTTCAGTCACGTTTCAGAGATATACAAACTACATAAGTAAGTTTGTAATCCTATACAAATACATGCGATTACTTTTGCAGTTCCTTCCTGCAAAACTATACAAACGTTATTTGCGGTTGGTAAAATAACATTGCCATACAAAGTCTACAACAAGAAATGAGATCCCATAACTTGGCAATCATACATAGTTTTAGGTACCTATGCAAAAATTTGTAAATGCAGTAAAGTTGTGTGATTCCCAAGTTGCAGAATTTTATTTAGCAAGCAAATAAAGATTAATAAGAATGCCTGACTTGGCTCTACCAAATATCTCACCACTTTTTACTGTTAAAGAGTTTCGAGACTTGGCGTATTTTTTACATGGAATGTTTTTTATGGGATACATATTGTAATATGTTTAATCTATGGTCTTACTTCATGAGAGATGATTATCTGTATCTGGACTCTAATAAAGATGTCAGAACTTTCAGCATGTTTGTTTAATTAAAATGTAGTTTATAATACATAATATTATATGGCGCAGTCAGGTAAATAAACTAGAACAAGGAAAAGAAATGGAGATGTTAAAGCAGCCGCCTCCGCTATCGCTAGTCGGCGATATATCGCAGAACTTTAGACGATGGGAGCAACGATTTTTGCTGTATTTCAAAGCGTCAGGGGCTGAAGAAAGGCTGGACCAGGCAAGTCAAAATGCCCTGCTTTTACATGTTATCGGTGAGGATGCCTTAGAGGTGTATAACACGTTTGAAATCGACGAAAAAAAATCAGACTTCAAAAGCATTTTAACGAAGTTTCGAGAATATTGTTCGCCGGCGAGGAATGAAACCATGCAGCGTCACCTATTCTTCACTAGGGAGAAAAAAGAAAGTGAATCATTTGATGAATTTGTAACGGCGCTGAAAACGTTAAGTTGTGATTGCAATTTTGAGAAATTAAAGGATAGTTTAATTAAAAGTCAAATTATAAGAGGAATAAACGATAGCAAATTACAAGAAGCATTACTACAAGATCCAGACCTGGATCTTCTCAAGTGTGTGAGGGTGTGTAAAGCAGCTGAGTTGGCCAATGAAAGTGTAAAAAAAATGACATCCGAGATGCAGGTGAATAAAATCAGCAAATTATCCCATACACACCCAGCGCAACCCAAGCATATCCCAGAAAACTCACAAGAAGCACGGGACAGTCGCCAGGCTGGGAAAAAGCAGTGCATGAGGTGCGGCTACTACCATGGATTCAAATGTCCTGCATTTGGGTACCGTTGTAAAAAATGTAACCGTTTCGGACACTATGCAAAAATGTGTAGGACTCCCTCAGTACATGTGGTGAATGAAGACTTACAAGACAGTGATGACTCGGACATTGTACTAGGTATGGTGAAGTATGACCTTAATACATCCATGGACAAACAGTTGTATGAGTCTTTACAGATTAACAATAAAATTGTTGATGTAAAACTAGACACAGGCAGTGATTGTGATGTTATGCCATTATATATCTTAAAAAAATTGTCACTAGAACATAAAATTAGCAAAAATGGCCTAAGGCTCAGCAATTATGATGGTTCTAAAATTAATTGTGTGGGACAAGTGTGGTTGAAATGTCAACTTATTAATGGAAAAAATACCCAAATATTGTTTCAGGTGGTTGACAGTAATGAAAAATCTCCGGCAGTCTTAGGTTATAAAACTATTTTTTCACTGAAACTACTGAAACGTAAGTATTTGAACAAGATTACTCTGGATAAAAATTGTGATTATGATCATATAATTAGAGAACATATAGATTTATTTGATGAGCAGTTAGGTTTGCTGAAGGATGGAGAGTATGAGATAAAATTAAAAGATGATTATCAACCTAAAGTTGAGCCTTGTAGAGGAGTTCCCATGGCATTACATGAATCACTCAAGAAAGAACTGGACAAAATGGAAAAACTTAGTGATAAAAAAAATTTCAGAACCTACAGATTTTGTCAGTAACATTGTAATTGTAAAAAAACCTGATGGCAAATTAAGAGTATGTCTTGATCCTAGTAATCTAAATAATTGTATCAGAAGAATCACTTTAAATTACCAACTTTTGATGAGTTATCAGCCAAAATGTCTGGTGCTACAGTGTTTAGTAAGTTAGATGCCTCAACCGCATTTTATCTAATCAAACTCAGTGAAAATAGTTCTAAACTGTGCACTTTTGCCTCTCCTTTTGGTCGATACTGTTTTTTAAGGCTCCCATATGGATTGGCTTCCGCCCCAGAAATCTTTCATAGACAATATAGTCAAATATTTGAAGAAGTATCTGGGTGTGAGGCTTTTATTGATGATTTAATAATATATGGAAAAACTAAGGATGAACATGACAAACGATTACTAGAGGTACTAAAAATTGCTAAAAATAATGGTATTAAGTTTAATTTAAAAAAGTGTGAATTTGGTGTTTCAGAAATCACTTATTTGGGCCACATATTGTCAAAACATGGCATCAAACCGGACCCAAGAAAGGTACAAGCAATATTAAACCTAGAGCAACCAAAGAATGTAGCAGACTTGCAACGGGCAATAGGTATGATCACGTATGTAGCTAAGTTTATCCCGTCATTGTCAGAAGTTTGTCATCCTTTAAGAGATTTAGTAAGAAAGGGTGTAGATTTTATTTGGACTAAAAAACAAGATGATTCTTTTAAACAGTTAAAAGATATATTATGTTCAGAACCAGTATTGCAGTTTTACGATCCTAACAAAGCTTGTAAATTGTCAGTAGATGCTTCAAAAAATTCTTTAGGAGCAGTGTTACTGCAAAATGACCTTCCTGTTGCATATGCCTCTAAAGCAATGACACCCACACAACAGATGTATGCACAAATTGAAAAAGAAATGCTTGCTATAGTCTATGGTTGCTTACGGTTCCATCAGTATATTTATGGAAAAACTATAGAAGTAGAGTCAGACCATAAGCCGCTTGAAATAATATTTAAAAAACCCCTATGTGATGTTCCATTAAGACTGCAAAGAATGAGGCTACAGTTGCAGAAATATGACCTAGTAGTCAAGTACAAAGCAGGCAAAGAATTGTTGTTAGCAGATTCCCTATCCCGTAATTTTAATAATTCTAAAGATGATGACACAATGCTGGATGACCTTGTTGAACCACATGTTAGTATGATTAAGTGTAATTTAAAAATCCAGCCAGAAAAATATAAAATAATTAAACTGGAAACTACAAGGGATAAAGAATTGACTGAATTAACAAAATATATACGAAATGGATGGCCTGACTATAAAAATGTACCGGATAACTTAAAGCCATATTATACATTTAAAGAAGAATTGTTCTCATTTGATGACTTAATATACAAAAACAATTGCCTTATTATTCCGCTATCATTAAGACAAGAGATGTTAAACAAAATTCATTATAACCACCTAGGCATAGACAAGTGTAAATCAAGGGCCCGCAAATGTTTATTTTGGCCAAGAATGACAGTAGATATAGAAAATAAGGTAGCGGAATGTAATACTTGCAACAGATTTAGGAAAAATAACTGTAAAGAACCTATGATAATAAGAGATTTTCCTGATAAACCATGGTCAATGCTAGGCTGTGATGTATTTCATTATGAGAATGATAACTATTTAATTGTGGTTGATTATTTTAGTAAGTATGTGGAGGTCGCCAAATTGGATAATCTATCAGCAGAAAATACTATAACAACACTTAAAAGCTTATTTAGCAGACATGGTATACCAGATGTATTATTTTCTGATAATGGCACAAATTTTTCGAGTTACAAATTCAAAGAGTTTGCTAAGGAATGGGAATTTGAACATAAAACCAGCAGCCCACTGCATTCTCAGTCTAATGGTCTTGCAGAACGGTTCGTACAAACTGTAAAAAATATATTTAGAAAAGCTGACTATGAACATAAAGATAAGGATTTAGCATTGTTAGAACTAAGAAATACACCAATATCACATGATGTAGGTCTTAAGACTCCGTCAGAATTATTAATGGGCAGACAAACTAAGGGATTGTTGCCTGTAAATGAAAAACATGAGAAAGACATGAATGTTCAAAGTCGATTGTACAAGAATGCTAATCAACAAAAATATTATTATGATAGGAATACTAGAAAATTACCTGAGCTTGCACAGGGTCAGAATGTTATTATTAAGGATAATGTAAGCAGAAAGCCAAATCTGTATGGTCAAGTTATTAGTCGGGATGAGAGACCTAACGCATATGTTGTAAGAACAGAGAAAGGAAATGTAATTTACAGGAACAGAAGGTATTTAATACATAATAAATCGGATGTAAATGTTAAAAACAATAACACTTATTACAGGTCAGGAAACTTAGTTAAGGAAAACAACCATAGCCCTGATTCTGTATATGATACAGTGAATCCAAATGATAATTTCATGAATGATACTAATAATGTTGATGTAAATCTGGATACTTCAATTCACAATTTGCCGAAAAGCGATATTGACCTATCAGCTCAAAACAATTGTGATACTGAAGTGTATAGATCAAGAGTTGGTAGAAGTGTTAAAAGACCTAGGTATTTGTCAGAATATGTCACTGATTAGAAGTTTTATTATTATTTAATATTTATTTATTTATTTATTAGAAAAAAAGGGATGTAATATGTTTAATCTATGGTCTTACTTCATGAGAGATGATTATCTGTATCTGGACTCTAATAAAGATGTCAGAACTTTCAGCATGTTTGTTTAATTAAAATGTAGTTTATAATACATAATATTATACATATTATACAAAATTGTCCTTTAAAGTGTCAGAAATAGAATAATAGCATTTATTGATAAGTTATGTCAGCAATTCCTTTTTAAAACGCGGCATAGGCAACAGTTTCAAATATGATGGAAGCTTATTATATATCTTACACCCTAGATAATAAATATTTTTTCTCAAAAATGGCCCGCAAAGTGGATATAACTCGCTACATATTGGAAGGTAAAGTGTAAAGTTTAAGGCCAGATCAAAATAAAAAAACATTGCCTGGAATGTTACATATAAATTCCTTTATTTGTCGAGTACCAAACTTTTTAAAAAGTAGAAACTGGCATATAAAAGTCGGCACTGAGCTATAACCACGAACTTCGAATCTCGAACTTCGTATATCTCCGTCTCTATCGCACTTATGGTTTATGGTACTCGAGCGACAGTGACGAAGTTCGAGATTCGAAGTTCGTGGTAGCGCCGCAGGTCGTATTCAGCCAAATCAAGTCGTATTTTTCTGTTGCAAACGCGACATTTTTGTGAGTGTCATAAAAAGATTGCGGTTTTCGGTGGAAAAATACACTTGCGATATTATGACGTTTAATTTTATGTAATTTGCAGTATCCTCAATTTGCATTTAATAATAAAGCTTGATTTCAATTTAGTCTTTTTATTCCCCCATTTTCGAGAAAAGCACTATATTAGCCTCAGCCGGAATGGCAATTGCAGGCTTCGTATTATAATTAAACGGACTCGCAAGCTCGTCTGTTTAAACAAAATACTCAGCCTGCAATTGCCTCCTTCCCGGTCACGGCAATAATGTACTATTGCTCATCAGTGCCGTATTTGTTGTCGGTATACAAACATCACGGTTACTCCTTTGTCTCAAGAAGATTCTCTAGAAGTTGTACATTATTTGTGTCATATTCTACCTAATATTTAAATTATCTTACTGGACATGTATTTTATTCACAGGGAATCAATTATATAACGGAGGATCCTACTACTCACCAACTCCGTTAGTCTGGGAAACCTCATGACTATATTTTTCACATATGTCGAGGGGTCTAGGTTCTCACAGAGAGGGTTGCCTTCAATCCACAGTTTTTCAATCCTACTACTGATTCTTTGTAGCTCTGATAATGCTGGTATCTGAAAGAATTTGGCATTTTGTTTTATAATTTAGTAGTATTATTAAGTTTAAGACTGAGTTTGTGTAAAACCTTATGAAGAACTACATTTTCAGATAGACAGAAAGACAAAGTATACTTTGTTTAATTTATGGGTCTTGTATGTAACCTATTAATATTATTGACAAGATAGTGCCAATTTTTTCTTCTTCCTAATCACAAAAACAATACTCACTTCATTGTTGCTTAGATTAATAGAAGTTAAATCTCCTTTAATAAAGAAGTTCAATACATCCACTGGTATTGTACTGTAAAATAAAACAATAAATTAGTTTATAACAAGGGTTTTTCTCTAATAAGACAACCGCTTTAGCCTAGTTGGTATAACTACCAACTGCCCTAGATGAAGCAAGAGGTCCTGGGTTCGAATCCCGGTATGGACATTTATTTTTGTGATGAGCACAAATATTTGTTCCTGAGTCATGGATGTTTTCTATGTATTTAAGTATTTATTTATCTATATAAGTATGTTTATCGTCGTCTAGTACAGTTTGGGACTAGGTCTCATATTATAAAGAGGAAAAATCTGTTAGGTTGTATGTATACATGTATGTATGGGGTAACCTCCAGAACAGGTCATCCAATTTCAAAAATTGTTTCATGCTGTACCACCTTGGTTCTCTGTAATACCTACGCGGGCAGCTTGTAATTTATTAAGTTATCAGCAGTTAGGGCCTTATCACACTTGCGATTTGCAAGCGATTTGAAAGCGAAGCGTGCGCGCGGCGTGTTCGTCGCGTGCCCGCATCCAATTCGCCGCGATTACGCCGCGACCGCGTGACGAATACGCCGCGACTGCGCAGCGAGTTCGCCGCGTCAACAGTTGAGAAATTACTGACGGCTGCGCAGCGTATTCGTTACGCAATCGCGGCAAAATCGCGACGCACTCGCGGCGAATTGGTTACGGGCACGCGACGAACACGCCGCGCGTACAGTAGACGGCAAACTTCGTGCGCAAATGACCTTGCCTGCGCAAAGGCGAATTGTACGTGCAAGCTGCCCCCCCACTTCCCCTCATTTGCGCACGAAGTTTGCCGTCTACTGTACGCTTCGCTTTCAAATCGCTTGTAAATCGCAAGTGTGATAAGGCCCTTAAGATACTAGGCACAATAGTGTTATAGTTTCTACTATTTAAATGTAATATATTAATGATAATTCTTAATAAAAAGCTACTAATTAGCTTATGTGGCCATCTTTCAGAAAAGTAAACGGAGTTTGAAGAAGGATTAAAACAACTTACCTTAAGTTGTTTTTACTCAAATTCAAGGCTTTTGTGTCCCTTCCCATCCGAATCATGAGAATTTTGTACTGTGAAAGCAGGGACAGCTTGTAGAAGTGTATTTTCTTTTCAATAAACTCTGAAAAAGCAAGCAAACCCTTTTCTTATTGCCTGTTAAAGTGTGTTTACATTACCATGTGTATTTTAAATTTTGAAGCCTGTGAAAAACTGACATCATCTTCCAACCTAATTAAAAATAATCCCAATTCCACTAGAGTGGTGCAATACCAGCTAAGCTAAATACATAGCCATGGAACATACCTGGATCTTGATCAAAACTTGACAAATCAAGCTCACACTTGTCACTCAATCTGTTGCTGACCACACCAGCGATCACATCATCCACGGTTACTCTATTATCAAAACAGTTGGCAGATGTCCTGTCGTTGAACAGCAAGTCCAAGTTGAACATGTTACGTTGGTATGGGAACATGAAGTCATGTTTGATAGCTTTCATCACAAAATTCAGGCTGCTTGTATAGAATGTAGCTATTTCCCCTTGAGATGTGTAGTTCACAGGGGTGAATACTGTTTGGAAATAGTCCATCAAAGTTTCAAAGAGCTCTATGTGATTTCCTGGCCAGTTATGAACCTAAAATGTAAACGTAAAATTTTGAAATCTTATTTAGTCTGCAATGTGTAATAAGTGCTACTAAATTTTATTTCTTACCATAACTTTATGAAAGGAATGCTTCGCGGCTTCATCTTCGGTAACTAAACAGTTTTCAATATAAGAGATAACAACAGAAGATGCAGTATTCCTATTTAGCAAATACTTCTTGTAGTTTTCTAGCTGCAATCTCTTGGTAGTCATAGTCATTATTATCAAGAAAAATTGAAAAACAATAACATAAGCACAAGGAAAATATTAAAACAGTATATAGAAAAGTCCTCTGTGATTAAAATGACAATTGGTTTTGCCGGCTGGCCAATAATAGCATAGCACAGACTAAAAAAATAAGAGATACGCCAATAGTTTGAGCAGAGCAGCCTACCCGCGTCCCGTAGATAGAGGACCTCTAAGCCGCGTCCACTATAATAAAGAGAGAGATAAGGATAAATGGACGCCGATTATTGGGCCGTAAATTAACTAAAAAATAATAGACTATCGCCTCTCACAGACTGGCGCGGCGGACAATAGAAAACTTGTCAATATTCTGACTTCGACACGTTGTACTGACAAATTGTGGTGAAATCATATAATCTGTAGACCCCATCACATTTGTTTTGAAACCATTCAAGGTTCAAATAAATGTCAAAACAGCTACGTGTTTGAGGAGACCTATCGTAGTTTTTGGTTTGCGCCTGCAGGTGGCAGACCAAAGCGAAAGCGGAAGCGGGGCTGATTAAGTATGATGGGCTCTACAAACCATACAATTATCACTTCTGATTTGTCGCATCCAATTTCTGACAAATTGTGGCAATTTAGGGAAACCATTTCGTAAAAAAAATATTGCCATAACAAAGCACTGCGCTATTCGCAGTATTATGCTAACTTGATAATAAAAAAAATATAAAGCCATCAAAAGGTGGCTCAAATCGACTGTACAATTTGTTTTTATAGCATAATAACACCTATTAAATACGAACTTTATAATAAATGCGTGTAAAATTTGGGGAAAGACAAATTATAAATTAGGGCTGACAAATAATTACATGTATAGACCCCATGACATTCAGGCAAGTTCCATTTTACCGTTCCGTTCCATTAAAAAAAAAAACTTACTACTTGTAGATACTTTATTATTAAAACAGAACATTAAATTTACATTAGTAACTACCTAAATACTAGTGTTATTATCATTATTTTGACGAGAGACATCATTCTGTTCTTGACACGTTTTAATGTTATTGACCCTGTACATCTCTGACAATATTACATTTATGATCCTTTTTGTCTGTTTTAACGCTTAGAGACAGTATACATCTCTATAAGAATATTGGAATAATTATTAATTGTATTTGGACGCTCAGAGACCTTATACATCTCTGGGGTACTAAATTAATATCATATATTTATTGTTAATTCTGATACAGACCTTATATCGAATGAAATTGATATAATTTTACAATTTTGGATTTTTTTAGTTTTCATTTAGTGACATTTAGTTTGTTAACCGTTAAGGTACTAATTAGTTAAAATCTGCAATTTTTTTAATAATTATTGTGTAAGATTATTAATATTATATTGTAGAATACCATTTGACATGTAAAAGTGCCCTTGTGGCCTATTTGCAGAATAAATTATTGATTTTGATTGATTTTTGATACCGTTAGAGCCTTTTACATGAAATTGAACGTAAGCAACCCAACCTTCCGTCATTCACGTCACGTCATTCATTCTCAGACTGTCATTGTTACCTCTGAAAATGGTTTAATATTTGCCTTTAATTATTATTTATCGTTTATTATCGTGTATCGACAAAAACTGCAATATATTTAGGTTTTTTATAAATGGATAGGCCAATAACTAATTATGTTTCAAATTTGGAGCTTGTGGGTCTGCTAGAAGTACCTTAGAATTACGATGATCATAAGTGAGTCAGTGAGTATGTCAGTGACAACACTAAGGAACTTTGAAGGGTAATAGTTCTTAAACTAAAAGTTCAAGTTGAATGATATTGAGAATGTATGTAAGCCATATTATGCCCTATATGATACTGAAAATTCAGAGTTCTGGCTTTAGCCAGCACGATATTACAGAATGTTGAAAATGGCCTGAATGGCTTCGAGAAAAGGATGGTACGGCCGTGCCTCTTTGTTTTGCTCGACTTGGCGGGGGCACTGCTATGCCCCCAGATATGTGTGTGTGTATTTCCGTTCACGTACACTACACTTGACGCACTCATATTATGAACCTACTAAAGCTAACTCTTGGGCTGTTGACGAGACGAAAAACTAGATGGCGTGTGGCATGCAAAACCTTACCTGACATCTCTATCTCTATATTATTCATAGTACTCTTTGGTTCAATCAATCAATTGACGGTCGTTGGTCGTTAAGATTAATTTCTCTTCTCTTTGGCTTGGCAGTCGGTTTCAAATAATCCAGCTCAAGCGGATTGTTGTTCAGTTCCAATAATCCTAGTCACATTATTTTTAACGCCCTACATCTTTACTCGTTTTGTTAGTTAACATCTGCAGAATAACATCACAAGTGCCATGAGTAGTACCGTGGCCAATTTATGCAAAGTTATGCTGTTTGTTTTAGTATTGATGAGCATCATTTCTCATGTAGTCATTGCAAACTCTGCACCTAAAAAACTACAAATCGGAGTGAAGAAAAGACCTTCAGAGTGTCCCATCAAGAGCAGAAAAGGAGATTTGTTGCATATGCATTATACTGTAAGTTTTTCACAGATATTTGTTTCTATTTATCTCCAATGTTAGAGTCAAGCCTGGCCAATTGACGCTGAAACTGCTTAACCGCCCACCACGAGAATTATGGGTGAATCAAATCAACTAAATAATTTATTTGTTAAGAAAACTGTTCCAATTGTAAAAAGGTTGAAGTGAAGGCTATGGAAGTTGGAATACCTAGTCTAGTTGTAGGTTTTAGGTTATCTACAAAACAATGCATAACTTCAACTCCTTCATGAAATGTCACTAATCTTTTTTTTTGATTCTAGGGCACCTTAGATGATGGAACAGAGTTTGACAGTTCCATTCCTCGGGGCAATCCATTAACATTCACTTTGGGATCCGGCCAGGTCATTAAAGGATGGGATCAGGGCCTGATGGGCATGTGCGAGGGAGAGCAGAGAAAGCTGGTCATTCCCCCTGAGCTGGCATATGGAGAGGCTGGTGCACCACCTAAAATACCCAAATCTGCAACACTTACATTCCATGTTGATCTAGTTAAGATTGAAAGGAAAGATGAATTGTAAAAGAATCTCCATTGATTCTGTACTTGTGCATTTGTAATGCATCATTTATTTAGGTACAGTGTTAAGTGTATTTATTTTATTGGCTGTGTAACTAAACTTGAGTAGATGTGAACAATATACATGTAATTAGTACTTTTGTTTACAATGTAACATGTTTTGGGCAGAAAAATAAAAGTTGCTTTAAGTAAGAAACTTTGTCCCTTTCTTTTATCATTCTTTAAAGTAAAATGCTAATAACATAAAATCTCTCACTGTTATTACATAGTTTCTTATATTCTCAGGCAGTTTTTACAAGCTTATTGTTGAAGTGATGTATGCTCAGGCCAATTGGTAGGCAAGTATTTGAAAATGACTCTATTGAGGAAACTTTATAATAGTATAACCATTTAGTAGTAGGATGATAATGATGATGATGATCTAGGTAATATAGATATATATGAATGTATATATTAGTATCTTACATTATCATGTTTATGTTTAAACCTGTTCTGTGTACAATAAAGTGCTCCACCACCACGGTCGCACCACACTTGGCGGTTCGTGTTCGCGTTGCGTTGTTGCCTCTCTTTCGTTTGCCCTAGGAAGGAAAAAGATGCAACACGAATATTTGGGCAAATACCGCGAAGTGTAGTGCGACCAACATACATACTTAGTATGGCTGTATCGAAAGTTGGGGTTAAATTTTGTTGAGTAATGAGTATACTATTACCCCCTGGCCACGACTTTGGTCTTAACCTTTAACTACCGTGGTATACGTCTCACAGACGTCACCACTTTCATTTCGAAAATATTTTTGCGTATGTGTGGCGTCTGTAGCTATCCTTTCCGCTAGCTTCCTTTTTTGGGGTCCTCTAGCCGCAGCCAAGGCCGTAACCGCGGCGAGTGCGCACGAGTCGGTTACGGAGCGATCGACGTCTCACAGACGCCACCACGGTGTTTATGTACAAAAAATATGCACGTCTCCTGGACGTCACCACGGTGTTAGTGTTTGTGACTCTATAGTAATTATCGTGTATCCTAGTCGTGACGTCATCTTTTAAGTTTGAGCTATATTTTTTTTTATATAAAATTCTAAGAAAAAAACAGGTAAGGCTTACTGTCAGTATAAGGTTCTGTTCGCTACATATTATTAATTACCCGTAGGAAGTTAGTATCATTAGGAACTACCAATTAGTTCAGTAAAAATATGCCTAAATCATATGATGTCAGTTTTTTTATGTTTAAAGTTTGGAGCTTTTCATTTATGTAATATGATGAAACATCTTATAATCAAAAGGTATTTTATGTTTTATAGATAATTCAATTCAATTTTTTTTTTCAATTCTAGACATTTATTTCGAAAGTTAGTTACAGTTTCTTAGCCTAAAGTTAGTAAGTACTATAACCTAATACATATAAAATAAGGACAGTACTTATTAGGGCTTGACTGTCAGTACGTGGATCATATGGCAGTGATTCACATACTCACAGTCAAACCTCTCCGCAAATGCCCTCAGGATACCACTAGAGCTAGTCCGCACCCTGCGCGCCAGGGATGTGCAGCGTTTCCTCATAGTTGTATAGAAACAGTCAACTCTGGCATCCGCGAACATTCCGGACGCACTACAGAAACGGGGCAGCCCCAGTAGCACCCTGAAGGCATTGTTGTACTGTACACGTAGGGCGTTGTACTGTTTTTGCGTATAAGAGACCCACAGACTGCTCGTGTAGAGGGTCGTACAGAAGGCTCTGAATAGAGTTACTTTTACCTCAGCAGAACAACGAGCAAATCTGCGGGCCACCATGTTCGCTCTAACAGTATAATATCTTCATAATTTTAGTAAAAAATAAGACTGAACCAAGTCCGGAAATTTAGCATATGAAAAATGTCGCCTCATAATTAAAAAAATATAGTCAGCATGATTGAAGTTATTCAGTGTTTTTTATCCGATTTTGAATTACCTAATATAATTACCCAACTAGTTTAAAAGCTTTGATAATACTCGCATGTCAATAGGATTTTTTAAAATCGAGTTGATATATGGCGTCTGTTAGACAGTACCTCAGTGTTAGTGCTACTCATAAACCACCTCGGTAATTAAAGGTTAAGCGACGTGCGTGCGACCAGCGTTTTATCTGTTCATTGCGCGCGATCCCAACTACCTTCACTCCGAACAAAATACCGATTGTATGAAGAAAGTAGTACTTAGACGCGATACCGCTAGATGGCACTAATTCATTTATTTAAGTGTGTTTCACACCTCCCGATTCTATCGAATGGAAAGTGTGGAGCCCACTTTACTGTATTTTTTTTCCCGCTGGTATTATTAATTGATGCTGCTAGCTGGCAACACTGATATTTACATTTCATTCTATGCATAAACTTTATTCCCAACTATAACATTTAATGCACTTTATGAAATACAAATAAAATAAAATAACATGAGAATTGGGTTATTCTATGATAATAAATATTAAAGGTCTTATCAAAACACTTTACTCATGCAAATTTTATGAAACGGAACGTAATACTTGTTTATGTTTTAAGTTTTAACTGTTAATTGCTTGCAGTGCTCGCACTGTCATTCATTCATTGTATTCTCTCTCCCGCGTGGTTGTTACGGTGCTTTTCTGTGTTTTCATTCTTAAGTATAATGAATATGTTTTGGTTATTTGTTACGACTTGGCTACTTTTGGACTCTTATATTCTCACATTTTACATGACGACTGCTATCCTTGGACTCCGGATTGACTGTTGCTATAGCCCACTGCGGCGCTACCACGAACTTCGAATCTCGAACTTCGTATATCTCCGCCTCTATCGCACTTATGGTTTATGGTACTCGAGCGACCGAGTATTCGAAGTTCGCGGCAGTGTATTTAGCGTGGTACGTAATTCCAGTCGAAGAACCCACACTTATCTTCTGTGATCTAATATCGTTATGCATTCCATTCTTAAAAATGGCGAGAGGACCGTTCAGGGTAGTATTTTATTGTCATCATCCGGATAAATTACTGTCTGAAAAAGGAGGCCTGTTAAAGAAAATTTACAGGGCCCCATTGAATTGGCTGGACTTAGTCTTCGTTACGATTTGGATACCGGCGACAATGGTTAAAAGAAAGTGTTATATACCAAATTGCCGTAAAACGCGTAAGTACTTATTTATTTTTGAAAAAGAGTGCTCAACGCAATTAGGTCCCAATTTCTCCATAACGTGATCATGGCCATTCTATCTAAACCCTGATTATTGTTAACAATAACATTACTTTATTAATCTTACTACATCTTATTCTGTCTTTTGTTGCAGATTTTATAATTATGTAACCATAGGGCCTACCGCGAAAGGCATTCGAAGTTTCCCCTCTCTGTCATACTTACGAGTTCGTACGTAAGTGCGACAGAGAGGAAAAACATCTAATGCCGTTCGCGGTAGGCCCTCAGATGTCTTGAGAACGGGAATATGCCAAGAAACTTTCGTACTTACGCAAAATTCTTGTATATTTTATTTTGTGTTGTTCTGATTTGTTACTTTAATAAAAGTGTTTCTTTGTGTCTTTTCATTCAGAATGCAAAAAAATGTGTGACGTACGAGCACGCCACAACGCTGCCGCCGCAGCGGCGCCGACGCACGGGGTCAACCGCGCGGGGAGCCGACCGACTCACCGCACCGCACCTCACCGCACCATACCCCGCCGGCCGTATATAACAGCGCGCACCCGCCAGATCGAGGGAGGATTCTGCCCGCCGCTGCCGAGTCGAGCGCACGCGCTCCTCGCTCTTCTGTCCGGTTACGCTCTCGCGATCGCGCTGCCCTGTGCGCGCCCCTGCCCCTCGGCCCTCGCCCGCGTTCGCTTCCGCGGCGCGTGGCTTCACCGCTCCAGCGCTGGGGTTTTCCCCGAGCGCACATTCCGCCCCATTGTTTTACCACGGTGTGCCTAGCCGTGGTAATTTCCGTCGCGTCGTGCGCGCATCAGTGAGAAATAGACTCGATTAGTTAAGTTAAAAACTCTAAGTGCATTTGTTTTAAAACCCTCCTGGGTTTTAGCCAATTTAAGTGTTTGTGTATATTGTGAACCTAGTTGCCATGGCAGACGAGGTTATCAGTGTCCAGTTAGAACGGGACGAATTCCTTGAATTCGTTCATAAAAAAAATCCCGAGTTGTGGGAAGATTTCCGCCAGGAAAGGGCCGACAGTGGGGTCCTACCAGAGCCGGTGTCTACAGTTTATGACCGGCGCAAGTTATTTCGCACTCCACGTGTACCGCGTCACAGGGCTTCAGGTGAGTCAGTGCCGTACACCACCAATAATCATTTCATTCCGAATTTCACAAACACCACCCTGACTACCACCTCGGCAGTCACCACACTCGCTAACACCACATCATCATCGTCACCTAGGACCACCGCCTCTCACCCAGGCCTCATAATGAACGACACCACAGATTTCTTGTCACGACGGTCAGGGAAGCAAGTAGTTCTGCGTCCCCTGCCCGGTCTAGGCCTTGCGCCAGTCCTACCCCATGAGCAGGCCCCGAGGGCCCGCACACCCAGCCAGCAGGGCTACCCTGACACTCAAGACACCCAGCTACAACCCGGGCAAAACCAGCTTAACTCAGCCCGTCTTAGCCCCCTCAGTCCGCAAAAGGACGACACCCAACCTGACACACAACTAAACCTAGGACAGGCCCTCCCGTCACAGGGG
Organism: Epinotia brunnichana; assembly: GCA_963854355.1. Classification (NCBI taxonomy): domain Eukaryota; kingdom Metazoa; phylum Arthropoda; class Insecta; order Lepidoptera; family Tortricidae; genus Epinotia; species Epinotia brunnichana. Next base: position 16,407,138 of record OY977936.1, on the reverse strand, counting down.
CCCGAGCGCCCCATGTCAGCCCAATCCATATATAGCAACAAGACTCGGTACTCTAACGTCGCAGACTCGACACATTATGACACAGACATGAATGACGAACTAACCACGGAGGACGACTTCATTGCGGTCACAAAAAAGCCGAAGTCCAAGCGAAACCGCGCCTCCCCGACCTTATCGGAAAGCTCCCCCGCGCCCAGGCACAGTCCCCCCAGGGAGTCTCTACCCACAACAAATTCGATGCGCTCCCGCCTGACACATCAGACACGCCCTCCCAGGAGACTAAAAGAGCAAACAGACAGTCGACCCCTCCCCCCACAAACAATACACAAACGCAGCCAAAAGCACCACCCAAGGTAGTGAGGCCGCCCATGCTCTTACTCAGAGACATCAGTCGCTGGCGTGGCCTCCTAGCAGAAAGCGAGAGGCTAGGGCTAGGTAAAGTGCAGACCCACCTCATCAAAGGCCACGCGGGTGGCCTAGCCATTTTTACTGCCGACGACCATCAATTCAACGCATGGCGTAAATTTATGGTCAATGGCTACTTCACACACGTCCTTGACTCGGAAAGACAGCACCGAGTCATAATCAGGAACGTCCCCACACAACTTCACACAGACGACATTCTAGCCGACATCCGCGAGCAGGGCTAGCGAGGTGCACCGGCTCTACAGACCTTACAAAAAACCTAAGGAAGCATACACTATGGTAGCTGTCATGCTTGACAACACCCCTAAAGGCCGTGAGATTGAACTCATCCAAGAAATCTGCGGGGTCGGCAGAGTTAAAGTTGAACCCCCAAATAAAAGGAAGCTGGCAGGCCAATGCCATAGATGCCAGCTTTTTGGCCATTCGGAGCGGAACTGCACGCTCGACTTCGTATGCCACAAATGCGCAGGCCCACACTACTGGACCGAGTGCAAACGCGACCGGGAAAAAGATGGGGACCCGCTATGCAACAATTGCAAGGGCCCCCACATAGCCAGCTACCGCGGCTGCCCTATAGCCCCCAAACTTAAAGCTCAGGCCCGCCCACGCAACACTAACACTAACAGCAATAGAAACAACACCAACAAAAATACAGCCCGACAGCCCAGGGAGTTTATTTACAGGCCCCCTGGGTACAACGCCTGGGCCGCCTCCATGCAGCCTTCGCGGCCGGCCTTCCCGCCCCTCCCTACCAAAGACTACGCACACGCGTCATCATCCCCACCACACACACAGCCCCCCCTGCCCCCGCTGCGCCCCAGCAAGCCACCCCGCAATACACTGCGCCCGCACAACCCCCCGCCCCTCCCCTCAGGGGGGCCTCACGAAACCACACTCAAAACACTGTACACGTACAACAACACCACCAACAGCAGCAACACCACCAGCAGCAACACTATTCGGCCCAGCCGGAGAGCTACTCGGCCATGGCCGACTTCGAGCTGGTCACGGACCTCGCCTGTGCCTTTGACATGGACGAGGTCTGTGCCCTAGCTGCCAAATTTCGTCAAGCTCAGACAACCCCCGAAAAGCTCTTTGTGCTGGCCCAACACCAGCGCCTACTCTCCACAATAAAAACTTTCACTCTCCGCAATGGATAACACACCATCACTCACAAACGCTCGCACTCAACCCCGATCGCTCGAGATCGGGTTTTTCAACGCAAGAGGGCTAAACGCCCAAAGAAACGAAGTCGCCATCTTCCTAAGGGACAAAGCACTGGACATCCTACTAGTTCAGGAGACGATGCTTAAGCCAGCCATAAAGGGACCTGCAATAGCCAACTTTAACATGATTAGGAATGACCGCCCTACGCATGGTGGTGGCACACTCATATACTACAAAAGATCACTACACATCTGCAACATAGTCACACCACAGCTACACAACTTGGAGGCCTCGGTCTGCCGTCTGGCCATGACCGGCCACAAAGCCCATCACCATTGTCTCAGTCTATCAACCGCCTGGCAAAGATATCCTGGATTCCGACCTGAACGCGTTGCTGGAGTTGGACGAATCGGTCATTCTGGCCGGTGACTTCAACTCTAAGCATACACAGTGGAACTGCAGGATATCTACGCCAAACGGAAATAGACTGAGGCGGTTCATCCTAGCCGCAAACCTAAACATTTATGCCCCCCTCGAACCTACTCATTACCATGACTGCACTGACCACTTAACTGACATACTCGACATGGCCCTCCTGAAAAATGTGTCCCTCAGATTTAGATCAATAGTTGTCCACCACGAGCTTCACTCCGATCACAGGCCAGTTGTACTTAGCCTCGGCCCCTCACCTGAGTTGGCACCAGTCAAGAAGACTATTGTTGACTGGGTGAAGCTGGGCAAGTCACTGGCCTCAGACTCTCTCCCCCTAGACAACACACTCATAAACAACATTAAAACACGCACAGACACTGACACAGCCATTACACATTTCACCACCACCATGCAAAACACTCAAAAGGAGTGCTCCCGGATGACCACCGCTTCCGCCTCCCGGAGCACATACGACAGCTAATGAGGGAGAAAAACCTGGCCCTCCACGACTACGACAGATGTCCATGCGAGGTCACCAAGAATAGAAAGAACAAACTGCAAAAGTGTGTGAAGCGCGAGATTAGTAAGTTCCGAAATGACAAGTGGAATGGTTTTCTTTCAGAGATAACGCCAAATCACCAGGCTTACTGGAATTATCAATGCCGCCACTTGTTGTTCCGGATACTGCTACTCTCGCCTTCACAGACCTCGAAAAGGCCGAATGCCTCGCCACCAGCCTGCGAAAGCAATGCTCCCCCAGCACAACACACATTGACACAGACCACATAAAACACATAGACGACGAGGTATTGCGGCAATCTGCGATACCTCCAGACACTACAGATACAGTCGACACAGTCACAGACGCCGAAGTCAAACAACTCATCAAAAACTTAAAAATCCGTAAGTCCCCAGGTGACGATGGTCTCCCGAACAGACTCTTCAAACTACTCCCCGACACAATCATAACACTCTTGGTAATAATCTTCAACGCGGCTCTAGCCAACTGTCACTTCCCGAACGCATGGAAGTCAGCCACGGTCATAGGCATTCACAAGCCCGGAAAGCCCGCCAATAATCCCTCCAGCTACCGACCCATCAGCCTCTTGAGTACAATGGGTAAGTTATACGAGCGCATTTTACTCAAGAGGCTTAAACAGCACGTCAGCCAAAATGACGTCCTCATTGACGAGCAGTTTGGCTTTCGTGCTGGTCACTCCTGCCCTCAGCAAATCCACCGCATTGTGGAACATGCGCTCCACTGGATGAATGGATGGAGGAGACCCATTCCCACCGCAGCCATCTTTCTCGACATAGCGAAAGCCTTCGACAAGGTGTGGCACAACGGCTTATTATATAAGCTTTACACGACCGGAGTGCCACGCCAGATAGTCCACACCATCAAGGACTATCTCGATTGTCGAGGCTTTCGCTATAGAGTCGAGGGTACTCTTTCCAGCCTTCAGCCAGTTGGAGCGGGTGTTCCACAAGGCTCAGTCCTCGCCCCCTGCCTTTTCACCCTTTTCATAAATGACATCCCCAAGACACCGGGTGTAAATTATGCCCTGTTTGCGGATGACACCGCAATCTATGCGACGTCACCGCACCCGTCCAGGTTGAGCAAAATCCTCCAGACCGCCATCAGTGCTCTCGGGGACTGGTGCCGACGCTGGAGGGTGGAGGTCAACCCGGACAAGAGCCAGGCCATAATTTTCACCCGACGTCACTACAATCCCCGAATATTAGCTAAACATACGCCCATACACCTTTTCAACACCCCCATTCCCTGGGTATCAACTGCAAAGTACCTCGGGGTACACCTTGACCGTAGGCTGAACTTCCATAAACACATTAAAGTAGTGAAGGATAGAGCCGCGTTCTTCACAGGAAGACTGAAGATGATTATCACCAAGTCCTCCAAACTCTCAATCAGCAACAAACTATTACTATACAAAGCATGCATAAGACCGGTCTTCATGTATGCAAGCTCGGTCTTTGCACACGCCTCCAAACCCAAACTAAAAACACTTCAACGCCTACAGAACAAATTCCTCCGAAAAGTCGCAAATGCCCCCTGGTACGTGACTAACATAGACATACACAAACAACTCAAAATACCCTCAGTACAATACCACATGAAAACACTTTCCAAGCACCTCCACACTCGTGCCGAGTCCCACACAAATCCCCTCATCAAACACTTCACAAATTACACCACACACAAATCAACGCCGCTACTCAAGAGACGTCCAAAAAACGCTCTCTTGGATAGCGACGATGATATAACCACAGCACACGAGGTGGAAATCCGCATGGAAAAGGAATTCCAGCTTAAACTTAAATCAGATGTAAATTTGGCAAGAGTGTACAACGGCACTGACTCCCTTAACGTGTACCTCTCCTCCCAACAGCCCAGAGTGCCCTATAGGCCTCACCAACACCAGCGCCGTGGTAGACCCCCACGGTCCCCCATTCGCTACCCCTGGATCCCCTTCCCAAGGGCATCAACCTTAGCAAATAGTAGTAGTAGTAATAGTTGTAAAAATAGTCCTCCTCCCCCTATGCCGGGGAGAATCAATGTACTTTTAAAAAGATCAACGTCCCTAGACAGGGGTAGTACTAGTACTAACCCCCTCCCCACTATGGGGAGCGTTCGACCTGCTAGTCGCTAAGACTAGCAGGTCGATCGATTTGCCATCACATAACTAGTTGTAAGATGTTAGCTTTAAGTAGTTGTAAGATGTTAGTTTTAAGCATAGTTTTTATATAATCTCTAGCTGTTATGCTCTCCAACGAGCATAACACGCTCCAGCTCGGAGCTAAAGGGTCCTGTGCGGCCCGGCTCGTAGTGACCATGCTCAAAAAAAAAAAAAAAAAAAAAAGATCGAGGGAGTTTTGCTAGCGGCTCGCCGTGACGCCGTGTGCACAACTCTGCCCTCTCCCTCCCTTCCTTCCCGCCAGGCCGCTTGGACTCCGAGTGCACTGCTTGGCATCCCCACTCCCCTAGTCGCTTGGTCACCGAGTGCACTGCTAGGGGACCCCGCTCCCCTCATCCCTTTCGGGCCGCTTGGATCCCGAGTGCACTGCCTGGAGGGGTTTGAGTTGATAGGACATCCCCGCATACCCGCCGTACCCGGTGGACTCCCGGCCGCTTGGATCCCGAGTGCACTGCTGGAAGTACCACCATCCCGCCGTTCCCGTGTCTCACCTACCCTTACCGGAAATAGCCTGGCTATCGTAGCCCCCGTCTCGCGATTACTTAAACTAGATTATTAAGAGTTGCTATTTAAATAAAAGGGCATAAGACCCACTGTTAATATCTTGTGAACGCTGGTATCATTTACCCTGCTCCCGAAAGGCTCCTCCCCGACTGAGTTATCTAGGAAACCCCCGAAAGCCCTTCAGGCAGGGGGATATGTGTGTGCAGCTCACCCTACACATCCCAAATGAAAAATAAATATAAGTGAGAACAGAACCCGTGCGCCTATATGTACCTACTTACTGTGCTCTACAAAGATAGATGGAGTGTATCTTGAAGGATCTGAATAACTAGTGCCGTCCTTTACTTTCTTAAGAAGTATATTCATTAGAGAAAGAGAGACAAATATGGCTACTCTACTTGGTATTTAATGGTGCAATGGACCCATTTATGGATTAAATTCTCAACTATATATTTGACAGATGTCATCACGACTAGTGTTGTGTAATCTTCATGGTAAGATATTGTCGATAAAATATTTAATCATAAAATAAAATAAACTGGATTTACTGGTCCAAAATATCACTCTCTTGACTAGCTTGGCGAATTCTTATGTTATTGCGCATGGTTCATCTGGGTTGGAAGGTCAGATGGCAGTCGCTTTCGTAAAACTAGTGCCTATGCCAAATCTTGGGATTAGGTGTCAAAGCGGACCCCGGGGCCCTTTGGGGCACAACCGGGAATAACGCTAGGAGTATGGTGCATCTGGGCCCTGTTCAATAAACAGTACAATCCGAAAAATTTGCAGCAAAACGACTCGACCTGAACGTGTCTCGCCTTAATTTGATACTTATGGCAGCTACTACAGGGTTAAAGCGGAAAAATTAAAAGATGTATTATTTTTTGTTTATTAAATTATCACTTGCAAATTGTATAAAACTTGCAAACATTATAAACCTTTAATCAATACAAGTTTGTTATAAAAACTGCGAACATTGTGAAAGTGTTGTCAGGTTCTATCAATACAAATGAGCACTTTGACAAATTTTGACTTGTACATGTTGATATTGTTTGCCACTTGTTTGAATAAATCACACCAGACTAGCTGAATAAGTCTTAAGGTGGGTCCACACTTGTGACTTGACGACGGACCGGACTACGTGGCATTGCAAGAGAACATGTTACGCTAAATGTGGACGCTCGAGATTGTGCTGAGGTGCGGGCGGGGGACGTACCGCCGGACAGGTCTCGACGTGATCCATTCCTACCCCGTGCCTGTGTCTGTGTCATCTGGCGTACTTGTACGCGTGTCATAAATGCAAGTGTGGACGTGTCGTGGTCACGTCACAGGTCGGGGAAAATAGCGAACATGCTTTGAAAAAGACTGACTTTCGGCGGATCGGCTCGTAACACGTGACTTTGATGCGTGACAGTACACAGATCAGCGTCCACACTAGGCCCGGTTAGTAGATCGTAACTCCATACATTGTCTTGCCGTTTGGTTATGTACACAGACAGTTCCATCAGTGTTCGGAATGGATTGTGCCGTACTGCAGCTTGTAACAAATTGTTCGCGTAACAAAATACGTCCAAATTAACGGTACTGACACGTGTTTCTGATACGGTCACGGGATAATGTTCGGCAAATTGTCACAAGTGTGGACCCACCTTTAGACGTACTAGGACTTTTGTGCATACGACTTGTATAATCTGAACACTTACCGGTTGACATGATAAGGGATGATTAACAAATATTGTTGGCACTGCATGCGAATGGAAAGTTTTTCGAGTGTATCCCAGACGAAAACAGGATTCTTCAAAATGTGCAGAGCATATCCTTGAGTATAATTGTGTAGGACTCCATTCCTCGCCTCTGATTATATTTTTGACCCATTCCTTTCTTATTTCTAAATCAGCCGGAAACCTATTTATTTATATAATAAAAAAACAGTAAAATGTATAAACTCACTATCAAACGTTATCGATGTTAGTAGGATCTCAAGTACAACACGATGTGGTATGTGAAGTGTCAAAATATCGGATTGCATTATTTATAATTGAAATAATAATGTAAAGCTGATGCAAAAAACTGTACATGCTTTTCCAGTGATCGATATTCAATAAGATCTGCAGGTATTTCATACTTAAAATAACAATATTTATGTCATAAAGCTTACCGGTGAAATGATGCACTTGAATTATGTTCACTTAGTACATCCATTCGGTGATTACACCCTGTACCACACACGCCATATTTAATGTTAAATGCGTACATTTAACCAAAAGATCACTTTCAATACTAAAAACCACAAATTATTAGCAAAATACAACAACGCCTTTGATATCCAGCTGGCTATCAAGTTAATATGGCCGCCGAGGTGAAGTGGCGCGCACGGCTTGAAGATAGGGTTGGAGACATGGTGCTACCTCGTTTTAACACAGACAGTTTGACGTTAGAGTAAAGAGCGTATTAGATAAGGAATTTTGTTCAACTTAATATACTCCATCTATGCTATTTATTTATCTTTGGTGCTCTACGTATGGTTATGTTACATACATTTTTAGTTACAAACGACGTCGCTAGGCGCGCTGCAGTTGCAATCCTTGACTGAGAAGTCTATTACAGAGGGCCTACGGCTTCGTTCCCACTATGCCGGACCGGTGGATTTTTTCGGGTTTTCGGGTCCGGCATAATGTGAACAGCTTCATATAAATTGTACAGCCACTAGCCTGTCCGGCAGTTTTACCGACCCGGCAAATCCACCGGTCCGGCATAGTGGGAACGAAGCCTACTGTCCCGCTCCTTAACATACGGCTGCGTACAAAAGTGATAATGTCTTCATGAGTGTATTCAAAGAAGAATAACCTCACAAGGACATTCTAGCTCCAGGTCCTATGGAATGTAACTCTTGGATTAACTTTCCTCTGGATATGATATATCTGCTTCGCAATTAGAGTATGTAATATTATGTATAATAAATTGATATTAAGACCATTAACTTGTAGTTTATAAATTTAAGTGAGAATCCTTTAATAGGAACGTTGAGTCAATTTTTCTGGTCAGATTGTTGGGTCAGCTGTCTTACCTTATAAGTGTTCCTTGACCTGGCACCGTCCGCTGATCCCATGTAGTTGGGTTGAATGTCCCATCTGTTTAAAGGTGAAAACATGAATCTCTGCTAGATCCTCTAAGTACTTGACTATGCCTTCAACGCATAGGTAAGAACGTTAACTGACTTATCCTTAGCATGTTATTGAATGTTATGAACTTGGTAGCCCACAGGCTCAGACAGAGTCGCAAGGACCCTCTTACTTATGTTTCGTCCTGAGCTCACACGAACCCAGACGGAGTCGCGCGGACTATTTACTCATTCCCTGCCTATAGAATTGGCCAAGTCTACGTGCACTGGTGAACCCTTCGGTTCTCAAAGTTGCCGAATATTAAAACGGCGGCTCGCAAGCCTTCTTCAGATTCTTAGTAGCGACAGACAATAACATTAATGATATATTACGGATAAGCGTATCGGATGGAAATAGGTTGCTTGATCAGCTCTATGAGTTTCGCCAAGTCACCTAACTTCCACTCCATTAATAAAGACTTAAATAAAGGAATATTCTACATGTTTTCAAGATACTTAGCTTTGGGTAACAGGTCAGGAAACGGGCACAAAAACTATTTTCACCATCACAATTTATATCATTTTAAATGTCAGAAAACAAAAGAATTTTAGCGACAAAATTCAAAGCTTACCAAAGATAAAATAGAGTTTGAGTCCATCCGGTGTTCAGTCAATGTTGCTATATACACATATTATTTAAGGGTTATTTCTCGCGAACCCTCTTCGCGACACACCCGCCACGCGAGGTTAGTTTATATTGGTCATCAAGTCGCGAGTCCATTCATGGATTTTCTCCAGAGCGTGGACTGCGGCAGCTCGATGTTGTTTCTCTTCATTTGGTTGATTGCACAAACCTTCACTATTCTGTACATCATTTTCTGTATCAGACAAATCGTTTGTCATACTTGTTTTATCTAGCTTCTCTCTCGTGTCTTGTGTTAAATCGTATCTCTCTTCTGTATTAATTTCATTGTCATCGATTTGACTGTAATCTGTTTCTATAGGATTATTTGTTTCCACTTCCTTGATTTCTATAGACGGCATCTGAAGCAAATCACCATCAACGACGTGTGCTTCATTAGCTTCTTCTTGACAAAACATTTCGTCAACTGAATTCTCAGTCTCTACTTCCAATGGATAGAGGTGTGAAATGGAACGTGTAAATACACTATCACCAACTTTTATTTTTGCTACTCTACATAAATTGTCACTCCCCTTTATTATTTCCACTATTACTCCTACTTTCCAACCTTCACGGTTTCTAGATTCTCCCTTTATCTGTACTACATCGCCAATTTTTGGAATATCATGAGATCTTATTCTAACTTGCTTAGGCGAGTTTCTATACCTTTCTCTCAAGCTGAGTAAGTATCGATTGATGAACATTTCCTTATATTCATCCATAATGTAGTTACCTCTCTTCCAACCTTTAATAAGTTGTTGTTTAATGATCGAACCCGAGATCGGTAAATGTTCCATAAGCACTTGAATGTTCAAACATCTTCCAGGTGTTAAGAAATCGGCTGGTTTCAGAATGTGATCTATTTCGGCTCCCACATATGTAAGTGGTCGAGTGTTGACTACAGCCTCGACTTCTTTGATGATTGTCAAGAGCTGATTCTCACCTAGCATATGTTTTTCGAGTGTTCGTTTTAGACAGTGTTTCACAACAGCCACAAGACGTTCATACACGCCCCCATGCCAGGGTGCTAATTGAGGTATAAATTTCCACTTTATTTTCTCTTTCAATGCTCCTTCTGATATTACCTCAGCTAATAATCTAAACTGAGATGCATTGTCAGAAAGTATAGACGATGGAATTCCTCTAGTAGCGATGAAACGTCTGAACGCCATGAGACATTCGTCTGTGGTTAGATCTTTAACTACTTCCAAATGTATTGCTCGTACTACAAGACATGTGAAAAGGCAAATCCATCTTTTCTTTAAGCCACTTTCTGTCTTAATGGTCATTGGACCGAAATAATCTACGCCCACATACGTAAAAGCTGCAGTATATGTTACTCTCTCTACCGGCAGAGCCGGAGTCTTAGGTAGTTCATATGGACCTCCTCCATGTTTCACGCACTTTGCACATTTGCTTAGAATCTTTTGGACTTGTGCTCTTCCTTGAGGAATCCAAAATTTCTGTCGTACGAGACTTAAAGTATGAGGTACTCCAACATGAAGATTTTCCTCATGGATTTTCTTGATAATTTTCTGTGTCAATTCACTGTTCTTGGGTAAAAGTATAGGATGTTTGGCGTCGTATGATAAACCAGAATTTTTAAGTCTTCCTTCACATCTTAATAATCCATTTGTGTCAAAGAATAAATCTAAATTCTTGGATAAATGTGTTATCTATCCTTTGTATTCTTCCGGAAATGATATTTTTTGTAATTCTTTTATCTCTTGTGATTGTGAGTCTAAAACCTTATCTTTGATTAATCCTTCATCTAACAATGTTGTTTCTAGTTGTTTTTCTGTGTTTGGCACACCCTCCCCCATCAGAAGAGAAGTGTCTCTTTGCGGACCTCTAGGCCAATACTTCGGATCTTCCTTCAAAAAGTCAGGTCCAACCAACCACCTATTTCTTTCTTCATCTGAGGTAATTGGACGTGTGGCTACATCTGCAGGATTAAGACCAGACGGTACGTATCTCACAACCAGATTTTTGTTTTGTTTTATTTCTTCCAGTCTTCTGGATACAAATGGTTCAAGCAACTTCTCAGAGTCATACCAATCGATAACTATCTGACTGTCTGTCCACAATGTCATTGACGTCACATCCAATTGTAAAAATCTGAGTACGTATTTAATAAGACGACTTCCTATCAAAACTCCCATCAATTCTAAACGCGGTATTTTCAGGTTTTCCTGGTCCTTAATAGGAACCAGACGCGATTTACCTATTATAAAGCTAACTGTATCTCTTTGAACCAAGTAAATCACAGCTGAATATGCGACTGTTGACGAATCAGTGAAGCAATGTACCTGTGCTTCCTTTTCATTGGGTACAGTAATATTCCTTGGTAGACATATAGTCTCTACTAGTTTCAGTTCTCTTAGAATAATCTTCCACTTTTGAAGTAAATTCTCAGGTAACACAGTGTCCCATTTGATTCGTTCCTTCCATAACTGTTGTAACAGCAATTTTGCTGGCAGCAATATAGGTGCACTGAATCCACAAGGATCATAAATCGCTGCTATGGTTTTTAGAACTCCTCTCTTAGTATTGGCGTTGTTTTCATTAACTTTGCCTCTGAGTTGTAAAACATCGCTTTGCAGATTCCAGTTAAGGCCAAGTGTTTTAATAGTTGGTCCCTTAACTATGTCAGGTACTTGTTCTGCAAATTCTTCAGAATTAGAACTCCACTCTCTTAGGTTCATTGAAATTTCAGCGAAAACGCTTTTTCCTTCTTTATAGAGATTCAATGCCTCTTCAACAGATTCCACTCCTGTGAGAACGTTGTCTACATATATATCATTAGCCAGTTGTTTAGTGTAATTTCCATTTGCCTTTTGTAAGTGATGTCTGACCGTAGCATTCAAAAGAAACGGACTGCATATTATTCCAAAAGGTACGCGCGAGAACCTATATTGTAACAAGTTGTCTTCAGTAATGGGTTTATTTATATCTTTTAGCCAAAAAAATCTTGTAACATCTCTGTCATTTTCATTTAAAGCGATTTGTAGAAAGGCTTTTTCCACATCTGCCGTTATTCCTATGGCATGACATCTGAATTTCATAAGTAGCCCTGTCAAATCTTCCAACATCATAGGACCACAGTATAAACATTCGTTTAAGCTTTTAGTATCCTTCGTACGCGCGCTGGCATCATAAACAATCCTGAGAGATTTGCCAGGTGTTATGACTGGGTGATGAGCAAGAAAATGGATTGGATGATCCTCTTTAATACCTTCAGGTACCACCTCTATGACACCATTTCGTAGTTGATCCTTGAGTGTTTGATTATAAGTCGATAAGGTATCGGAATCTAATCTTTTCAGCAGCCCGACCAAACGACCATACGCTAATCCATAGTTGGTAGGTAATTCAGGTGGATATTCTTTCCAAGGCCAACTAACATGATAGCGCCCCTCTTTGAACGTGGTGTTCTTATTGAAATGTTCAATGGCTTCCTCCTCTCTAGTAGAGTTTGGTGAATCGATGATTCCTATGGACTCTAGGTCCCACAAAACCTTCATAGATACCTTATCTAACGGCAAATCAGGTTCATTTAATTTAGTTTCATATGACGCTTGAAAGTATGTGAGTACTGACAACTCGTCCCCATGTTCGTCTCTAGTCCTGCCAGAAAGTATCCAACCTAAGTTAGAATTCACCAAATATAGATTCTCTCGTATCTTTACTTTTTCTTCAGCCATAATTGAATGGTAATAATCGTTACCAATCAGTATATCCACCCTATCTGACAGTGAACCATCATCAGCCAGTAGGTAATCTTCTCGATGTTCCCACTCATCCAGTTCCTTACTATGAGATGAAATGCCACGCGTGATAGAAGGTACAATGTTCGCATATATCACCTTTTGCTTATTAACCCTTGATCGAATATGAAGTTTCACTATCGAACTATCTATCTCTTGGGGTTTGTCTGAACCAAACGTAAATACCATCAGATGGCAGTTTTCTTCTTTCTCCAATTCAAGGTGTTTAGCGACATCTTGAGTGACATAACTTCTCATACTACCAGAGTCCAATAACACACGGCACTTCATTGATGTATTGTTAAGTCCCTTGACGTTGACAACAGCTGTTTGCAATATTGTGGATTCATTCCCATGTACATGTAGTGCACTAGTAGATTCTTTCTTAGTTGTCACTCCTTTAGGGCAAAGCGATCTGTTATGTAGACCCTTCACACCACAATGATAACAAGCTCTGTATCTTAATCTGCAGGAGTTTAAGGTATGACCCATACGCAGACAATTATAACAACGGTTTCCTAATTTCGCTTTCCTTTGTTCTACAGTTCTACTGTTTGTGCACTCATCATTGAAATGATCACCCTTGCAAAAGATACAGCTGATTTTCCTTCTTTTCTGTGTAGATACTTGTCTATTATTCTCATCCTTGAAGTTATGAAATCTCTTAGTGGTTTGAGTTTTGCTAAAAGCGGCTAGATTTGGTTTAAATCGTTTATTCGATTTCTTCACAGTTTCACCATTCTTTCGTTTTTGTATCTTAGGTCTCTTCTGGATTCTCTCTTCTTTTATATGAAGCGTCTCTGTAGTATAACTAGAGTCTTCTTTATCCAGTTTCTCAAAGGTTCTCTTAGCATCTTCTCTAGCTGATAGTACAACATGAAGTTGTTTCCTAATTTCTTCTACAGTCTCGTTACTCAGTTTCAATTTTAGTTCATATATAATTTCTTCTGGAAACTTCTCCATTATTACGAATCGAAGGTGATTATGTTCAATATTTTCTCCTAGTGAGTTCAATACACGAAGATGTCTCTCTATTTCATCCAATGTTTTTCTACACTCTTCTTGTTTTTCTGCTCTTTTAAGTTTGTAGAGAGTTGAATAATGCGCGTCAATAATTTGAATCCTTTTCCCATAGCGATTTGTGAGAGTGGTGATGGCAATCTTATAGTTGTCATTAGTGGTCTCAAGACCTTCCAAGATTGTCATTGCTTCACCCTTCAAAGAAGCTTTTAAGTACTGTAGCTTATCGACATCTCTCATCTCTCTCTGATCAATGATAGAACAGAATTGATTCCAAAATTGCGTCCATTGAAGTACATCTCCCGAAAAAATTGGTAAAACCAATTCCGGTAATTTTCCTCTATTCATTAACTGACCCGAGCTTGAAGAAGAAGAAACAGCCTTGTCTTTCTTGACTTGTATTCGAGCATTCAATTCAGCCAACATCTCGTCTCCTTCCAATTGTTCAGTTGTCATATTAGATATCTCATCCGCATTAGGATCTTGAGAACTGTTAAAATATTGATACAATTCGTTGCTGAATCGATCAAGTACAGCTTGTAGCTTTGATGCCAAAATTCTTGCTTGTTCCTCATCTTCAGAAGACCACGACTTTAGAACACAAAGAACACGAGAGCTGCTTGACAAGCTTTTGATGTTTTCCACAAATTTGGTTAATCTACCCAAATATATTTCATCCATGGTTTTGCATGTACAAGTATAAATCTGAAATTATTTTAAACACCCTGTAGTACAATAGTTCATATCATCCATATTTATCACAGTAGCGTTGACTCTAATAATTTGTCTTGGTAAATATTAATTAAGTTTATTCTGTATGAAGCATATTCACTTCCAGTATACACTCAATTAGTTACCCTACTGCCTTGCAATAAATGTTGTGACATATCTCAAACAGTACTTGACATAAAGTATTAATATCATATTACCAAGTGATTTCTTGTTCCAATAAATTGCATAATAAACAATTAAAGCATGACTTAGTATAGTCAATAACCATGACACTTAGTTGGACGAGTCTGTTTCCTTCGAAACATTTCCACTTTTTATCCATCTGACTTGACCATTGCACTACCGTGCACCTTCATCTCGTTATATGGAACCACAAGAAAATCACTCAGGTCTTTATTATTAATGACACACAACTAAATATGCATGTTGATAGCGCCTATTTGGTTTGATTGAATCAATCAAAACAAATACGTCACTACCTGTCACTAAATATCGCAGTAAGCACTACTTTACCCTAGTAACTGTATGCTTTGGTCTTATCACAATATACAATGATTGAACACCTTTAATAACACACACACACTGCAATATATGTATGCAGAATATATGTGAAATTTTGCTCATCCGAGTAAACAATGTTTGTTCCAAAGTGTTACTGTGCTTTCTTAATACATATCCATAAACAAACAAAAACCTTCTTTACTTATCCAGTTTTATGTTGCAAATAAGATATATGCACTGCATAGGTAACACTAAGTAACCACTCGCTTTACAGTATACACGATTACATTGTTACATACCTCTCGATCTTGTAACACTTCGTTTTACATTTATCGTATATCTCCTTGAAGATAGGTTCTTCTATTCATTTATTATCACTGATCCTATTGATAGAGGATAACACAATAAGTTTTAATAGAAAATAATATTACCTGATCAAATTATGTTTGCGACTTTATAATCACGGGTTTTTTAAGAGAAAATTAGTTGCAGTACTGTTAAATTTAACAAATGTATCGTTCCATATGTGCAATTGCCATAATATAACTCATTCAGCACTATACTAATACTTTATTTCGCTAGAAATGCGAATTTCAAATTGTAAATTGCTTACCGGCAAAATACTTTGACCGATGAATAATTACACTTGAAAAACGTAAATAATCACTCTTACCTGATGATCACGATTATCCCTGTTTTATTTTTAGTTGTTTCCTTTAAATAACTTCAATCAATATTGTAGAAGGCCTCAAACAATATTTTCTTGTTGACAAATAATAAGTCTCCTTTTTGCGAGAACGTTCTTCTTGTTCCACCTAAAGAATTTATTACAATAAGTAAGTAATTGTATTTACTTCACGTTTATTGAATTACGAAACTAATTAGTAATATAATTATTAAATTTCCTTTGATTTGATCTGACAGATAAAAGAAAAATTGAATATCAATTTGACGTTTCGACCTTGCCAGATGTCAATTTCTTTCCAATTATTTATATTGACCTTTTTAAATAAGAAATATTATTTGATATCTACTAAAATTCTCTAAAACGTATAAATATTTATTTGATATAAAAGTAATACGTTTTCCTAAAATAAAATACTATTTCCGAATAACTCGTAACTCGCCATCTATGATTGAATAGTAGAACTTCTTCGTTACAACTGGTGCCGCGTAGCTAAACCAATTTGCTCTTGATAATTTTAGCCCTCAAATTGATAAAATTGTGTTTTATACACAACAACGTTTGTAAAATGAGTTCTAATCATTTTACCAACGTCCCTGTTATTTCTTATATCTAAGGGTTACACAAATAAATAACAATGTCTGTTTTTATTAGTTTCCCTACTCAACCAAAGATGTCCTCAATATCAAAATCATAAGACAGCTGACCACTAAAATGAAAATTTTAATTTTAGTTATATATATTCTTGATCTTAAAGATTTATTAATATGTTTTATTTATCAGACTTGGTTTAATCTGCACTAGACTTTATTTCAACTGAATCTTTAAATACTGAGCTACATATTTATCAAATTCAAATCCCAGCATCTACCACTAAATTTTGTCCCGCTCCTTAACATACGGCTGCGTACAAAAGTGATAATGTCTTCATGAGTGTATTCAAAGAAGAATAACCTCACAAGGACATTCTAGCTCCAGGTCCTATGGAATGTAACTCGTGGATTAACTTTCCTCTGGATATGATATATCTGCTTCGCAATTAGAGTATGTAATATTATGTATAATAAATTGATATTAAGACTTTAGTTTATAAATTAACTTGTAGTTTATAAATTTAAGTGAGAATCCTTTAATAGGAACGTTGAGTCAATTTTTCTGGTCAGATTGTTGGGTCAGCTGTCTTACCTTATAAGTGTTCCTTGACCTGGCACCGTCCGCTGATCCCATGTAGTTGGGTTGAATGTCCCATCTGTTTAAAGGTGAAAACATGAATCTCTGCTAGATCCTCTAAGTACTTGACTATGCCTTCAACGCATAGGTAAGAACGTTAACTGACTTATCCTTAGCATGTTATTGAATGTTATGAACTTGGTAGCCCACAGGCTCAGACAGAGTCGCAAGGACCCTCTTACTTATGTTTCGTCCTGAGCTCACACGAACCCAGACGGAGTCGCGCGGACTATTTACTCATTCCCTGCCTATAGAATTGGCCAAGTCTACGTGCACTGGTGAACCCTTCGGTTCTCAAAGTTGCCGAATATTAAAACGGCGGCTCGCAAGCCTTCTTCAGATTCTTAGTAGCGACAGACAATAACATTAATGATATATTACGGATAAGCGTATCGGATGGAAATAGGTTGCTTGATCAGCTCTATGAGTTTCGCCAAGTCACCTAACTTCCACTCCATTAATAAAGACTTAAATAAAGGAATATTCTACATGTTTTCAAGATACTTAGCTTTGGGTAACAGGTCAGGAAACGGGCACAAAAACTATTTTCACCATCACAATTTATATCATTTTAAATGTCAGAAAACAAAAGAATTTTAGCGACAAAATTCAAAGCTTACCAAAGATAAAATAGAGTTTGAGTCCATCCGGTGTTCAGTCAATGTTGCTATATACAAATATTATTTAAGGGTTATTTCTCGCGAACCCTCTTCGCGACACCTACCGCGAAAGACATTCGAAGTTTCCCCTCCCTGTCATACTTACGAGTTAGTACATAAGTATGACAGGGAGGGGAAACTTCGAATGCCTTTCGCGGTAGGCTTCCAGAGGGCCTACCGCGAACGGCATTCGAAGGTTTCCCTCTCTGTCGCACTTAATTACGAACTCGTAAGTATGACAGAGAGGTGAAACTTCGAATGCCTTTCGCGGGAGGCCCTCAGGTTATGCCTCAGACTAATTATTATCTACTCAAAGGGTTATGCACAGTGCGTTGCGCATCTCGACCGCGCAATGAACAGATAAAACGCTGGTCGCAGGTCGCTTAAGACCAAAGTCGTGGCCAAGGCGTTATACTATTCTGTGGTTGAGTATTCGAACGCCATCGATTGTGCAATATTGCTGATCGCTATGCTGTCATTGCCAAAATAAATCAAATTGAACCTTATTTGATGGATGGAAAAGCCCCATTTAACTTATTTCCTTAAACGTCAATCATTCTCTCTTATTTTCATTCATTCATAGACTATATTGAATAACCTGAACGATCACGAACGAACTTCCGTGTGTTTGTTGATAAAGCGATATGCAGTTATTACATTTCCGAGCAGTGCTGTTATCGATTAATTTAGTTTAATTACATATAAAAGGTCACTAGGCGGTTAAAAGTGATAAAATGGTTAAGATACTATTCCTGCACCCGGACCTGGGTATCGGTGGAGCTGAGCGGCTGGTCTTGGATGCCGCACTGGCTTTCCGGAAGAAAGGACATCAAGTTTCGTTTTACACAAACCACCACGACCCTACGCATTGCTTCGCCGAAACGAGAGACGGTAGCTTTCCCGTGACCGTGGTTGGGGATTGGATACCACGTTCTATTTTCGGTCGTTTTAAGGCGGCATGTGCTTACGCGCGGATGGTGTACGCGGCAGTGTATTTAGCGTGGTACGTAATTCCAGTCGAAGAACCCACACTTATCTTCTGTGATCTAATATCGTTATGCATTCCATTCTTAAAAATGGCGAGAGGACCGTTCAGGGTAGTATTTTATTGTCATCATCCGGATAAATTACTGTCTGAAAAAGGAGGCCTGTTGAAGAAAATTTACAGGGCCCCATTGAATTGGCTTGAAGAGTTTACAACCGCCAAGGCTGATCAAGTTTTAGTGAACAGTAAATACACTGCAAGAGTATACAAAGATGCATTCAAGAATATAAAAGAGTTGCCTGATATTTGCTATCCATCTATTAACACAGAGTTCTTTAGTACAACATCTCCCATACCCCTTAAAGAGGTTGTTCCTCTTGGGACTGACAAATTCATATTCCTGTCCATAAACAGATATGAAAGAAAAAAGAATCTTCAGCTTGCTTTGAGAGGTTTTGAGAATTTAAAACATATAGTTCCAGAAGCAGACTGGAGCAGAGCACACTTGATAATGGCCGGAGGCTTTGACCCTATTAATCTAGAAAACATGGAACATTATATAGAATTGACAGATTTGGCAGCAGAGCTTGATATTGAAGATAAAGTAACATTTTTAAAATCACCTAAGGACATTGAAAAGGTGTCCCTACTGTATCATTGCAAAGCTCTAGTATACACACCATCAAATGAGCACTTTGGTATAGTACCATTAGAAGCAATGTACTACTGCAAGCCTGTCATGGCTGTGAATAGCGGAGGTCCTACTGAGACTATTGTGAATGATGTAACAGGCTTCCTGTGTGAGCCCACTAGTGAAGCGTTTGCTCTCGCGATGAGCACATTGATGTTGACACCTGACCTTGGTGAGAGGTTGGGTGAAGCTGGCCGAAAGAGATTTGAAACAAAGTTTTCCTTTGATGCATTTACTGAACAGTTGGAAGGGATTCTGACAAGAGAAAGGCAGTTTATCTCTGAGGCTAGGGCTATAGACTATGAACAGAAGAAACGTAAATAACAGTCTGCTGACACTCATACAGTATGTGATCTCGTATGAGTGTTCTAACCAAAGCAGCCAATGTTTTGGAAAATGTTAGACCTACTAATTAAGTTTATTTTTGTCTCTGCGACATCTTTTGTCTGTTACAGCACTTGTATGATTTTAGTGATGTTTATTACTCACTTTGTTTTGCTTTTAAAACACATTGTCTTTTAACAAATAGCTTCATTGTAATAGTTATAATCTATTATAATATGGCCAAAATATATATTGCTTATAGTTGTAACTGAAAGAGTGTTAATCTAACTAAAAAAATGTTTTTTTCCCTTGTCCTTTTGTCACTTGCCCTTCACAAAAACTGCTTTTATAATTATAAAATTTTAATAATCATACCCATTACTTACAGAACTTGGATGATTGCTGTTTTTCCTGTAATAATATGATTATGATTCATAATATTAATATATAAAAGTAACATATGAATATTATTAATCATAATCATTATATTAATATCATTAATTATAATTTTTAGAAACAAAATTATGATAAGTGAACAGACTACATTAAATAGAGCATAAAATAAACCGATATATATTATTATATAGTTTTGATATTTTATCCCATTGTATTTATTAGCTATTATATGTTATTTAATGTTATGCTTTTTAATGTGCTTTTACAACTCATGATATTTAACATTGTAGAACCATTAAAGTTGTTACCAAAAATAGCTTCCTTATATTTAGCCAAATTGTTTTGGACTTGTACAGTCGAGTTCACAAACATCTTTACAAGCCAACCTCCCAAAATATGTTTACTCAACCTTATTGTCAGACAGATAAGGTCGAGTAAACATTTTTTCGGGAGGTTGGCTTGTCAAGATGTTTGTGAACTCGACTGTACATGCTAGTTGTACTTTGAAGTGTAAAACTGTTTGATATGTTGTGTTGTAAAATAGATCCATAATTATGTGTGATGTTGTACAATAGATCCATATAGGTATGTTGCATAGCCAAATCTGCAAAATTATAGTATGGAGTATTTTAGACTAATTTAAATATTTTAAATAGTCCTATAAGTAGCTAATACGTTTGGTAGCACTTTACCTTACTTAAATTAGTCTAAAATCTAGAATTTAGCACTAAAGTGTTTCGTTGAATTATATAAGGATTGGATTAAGTGATTTGGGTCATCTAGGGAATCTCAATTTTTCTCTGTATTCTAGGAAAGTGAATGTTCTATGAGCTACATGAATGACGGTATTTATGTGGCCAATGTAACTTCAAAAATCTATCAAAATGATAATGCACACATTTGTGTGGTCATCATCAACTAACACATGATATTCATAGTTTACCATACATTGCTGATCCTGCTATACTTTCATAACTTTCCGAACTATTCCATACTGTGTATGATTATGGTATGTATGTATTATAAAAATGTTATGTCAAAATCTATACAATACCTACTTATATCCCGCAAGAGTTAACTTGAGATTTGAGCGCATACTAACTTCATACGAACGAGGTCTCAAGTTAACTCTTGCGGGTTATATATGGATACTTAATTATAAATCATTTTCAAATTATTTGTTGTGACTGATGCAAATAAGCAAATAAATAGTAATTTTTTTATAGCTTTTGATTTAGTGAATAAGAATTTTATTGTTGTGAATATTGTAATATACAAGTATGTATGAGCAGTTTATTGTAGTTTAATTTAATGGATTCATCATGGTATCATTGGATGATGCCTTTTTAACGAAAATTCATTGTTTATAACCCAAAATTTATGTTTCACTACAACATCTTTGATACAAGAGGGTGAATATGAGGCATACTTGAAATCAAGTTTGATATTAAGTAAGACGGCGTACGCTATGTATTATATGACATCCTATAGAGAATAATCCGTCTGAGATTTGTATTCGAATATGTAGTATTTTTCCATAAAATTATAATATGATACGTACGTGGGGCTAGTAAAACCTTTTCAAAATTATACCTACCTACCCAATGTGGGCGTGGTCCTGGCTCGACCTTTCAAATTTTCGTAAAAATGAGTTGTTTAATAACAATTTTATACACTATGGCGTAACAATTTTACCGTCGGAAAAAATATATCATTATCTGCAAGATATGAGAAGTTACATAGTTTTCGTAGAAATCCGTTTTAATAAAAGAAAGTAGAGAAAAAAAAATCTAAAGTGAACCCCCTATTCTTTCACTTGTAACCATTTTACTGCTCCATTTTTAGGGTTCCGTAGCCAAATGGCAAAAAACGGAACCCTTATAGATTCTTCATGTCTGTCTGTCTGTCCGTCCGTATGTCACAGCCATTTTTTTCCGAAACTAAGAGCTATACTGTTGAAACTTGGTAAGTAGATGTATTCTGTAAACCGCATTAAGATTTTTACACAAAAATAGAAAAAAAAAAACAATAAATTTTGGGGTTCCCCATACTTAGAACTGAAACTCAAAAATTTTTTTTTCATCAAACCCATACCTACGTGAAGACGTATCCATAGATGGATAGGTCTTCAAAAATGATATTGAGGTTTCTAACGTATTTTTTTTCTAAACTGAATAGTTTACGCGAGAGACACTTCCAAAGTGGTAAAATGTGTCCCCCCCCCTGTAACTTCTAAAATAAGAGAATGATAAAACTGAAAAAAATATATGATGTACATTACCATGCAAACTACCAACGAAAATTGGTTTGAATGAGATCTAGGAAGTAGTTTTTTTTTTTATACGTCATATCGTAAAAATCAATTTATGTAACGGAACCCTTCATGTGCGAGGCCGACTCGCACTTGGCCGCTTTTATTTATCAGAAAAAGAAAATTTTATAATCTTCTTCATAAAGTAATGAACAATAAATTTAATCTCTTACTTACTTAAATTACTTCTCGTTTTCTGAAATATTACATACATGATATCCGCACTTTCGAACACGCACTTCCATCTCGTTCACGCGTATGCTCGGTGAGAGGGAGAGAAGACCATGAACGTGCGGAGCCTTAACTCCGCTGATTACAAATATAATTGTCTCCTAATCAATGTTATTTTTATTTATTCAGGTGCAAATAAAATACCCGGTTCACAGCAGATTACCAGGCCCCAGCCCAGTATTTGTTATCCCATGACAAAAGAAACTCTTGCTCGCGGTCTCCATAATGTTCGAGTAAATGTGTAAATGATAACAAATCAATTAACAGTACGTAGTATAAAAATTTATTCACAAATACAAGTTTACTCGATAATAGTTTTGTCTATGGTATAAAAGACTTTCTCCTCTCGTTCCTCGGGTAGGGGGTCCATTATTTCGAACTGTAGGTCGAACTGCTGGTCCAAGCCCAGATAAGAGTCGCTCATAAGATATACAGTGTAGATGATGCGACCTGCGAACAAAGAAATAAAGAAAAGTTGAAAAAATACGGTATTCCACACCAAAAGGCCCGCTTCGGCATCATCAAAGAATTACATTGATAGCTTATTACCAGACCTAGGATTCCGTGGGGCAAATCGTCTTGACAGCTAGATACTTCCTATATCGATAAAGTCATTTATCGATACTAGTTCTAAATACTAGTGACCGCCCCCAACATTGTGTGTTTTTTGTAACTTTAATTTTGTTCTGAAGACAAGTATGAAATTCACACGTAGCATCTTTAAAATAATCGGCAGGTTACATATAAATAAGGCGTAATACCGATTGCACTATAAAATTGTTGATACCTATTATCTTAACCTCTTCAGATAATTAAATAGACGTAACTTACCTACTTAAACACTAACTATGAAACAATACTTGTCAATGTCATCGGGCACTGTCATTTGTAAAGACGTGCTATTTCATACATATTTTATATTTGTGAATGAAAAATAAATAATGCCTCTTCAAAAAATAGAAGACTTGCTTAAAAAGCATCCCGAAATAATTTAACGCGGGTCTAAGCTACACTGTAGCAAATGTCAAGTGACCTTTCATCGCAAAAAATATTCTCTTGTTAGGCACATGAAAACCGAAAGACATACAAGTATTCAAGAAGGAAAATATTAATTCTACAAAGATCTTACTACGTTTATGGTGGCTTGAAATATATCGTGGTACCAATTAGAGAATCCAAATTTTCGCGGTTTCATTCAAAATTGCATTTCTGGACGATACGGGAATTTTTCAGTGCATACGAGTATGGGGTACATGGTTGCAAGCAGCAAACTATTACGCTAAATATTTTGAAGATATAAGAAGAGTTCTGAATACATTTTCTGCATCAGACGGGAAAGCAGTTAAAAAAGCCAAGGCTGCACTAAATAAATCATCTCTTCAGGGTGAACTTAAATTTATTGCCGATAATCTAAATATAATTCAAGAGTCTATAAAGAAATTACAATCAACAAATCTGACACTAGACTTTGGAGTGCGAATAGTAAAGAAGGTACAGTCTGTATTATCTAAAATATATTTGGATAAAAAGGGGAAAATTATATACGATAAATTTAAAAACGTTTTTTACAAAAACTTCGGATACGAAACAATGAAAAAAATCAATTTGTTACAAAAAGGTGAAGAAGTCACATTACAACCGAAAAATGAACGAAATACGGTTGATCACTTTATGAAATTTTGTAATGCTCCCATAACCTCCACAGAAATTGAAATGTCTTTTAGCCACATGAAATAGATTTTTCAGCCAAGACGGAGAAGCTTAACGCCTGAAAATATGGAAAAAATTCTGGTGGTGTACTTTAACAATAATAGATGTCCCATCTATTATTGTTAAAGTACACGTCATGAAGAAATAAATAGTGAAAAGAAAAAAAATAAAAAAATTCCAAATATTAAGGAGCAATTTGAGTATTTACTTTATTACATTATATTCTTTTAATAAAAACATTTAATAAGCAAACCTTTGTGTGATCACTAGTATTTAGAACTAGTATCGATAAATGAGTTTATCGATATAGGAAGTCCCTAGCTGTCAAGACGATTTGCCCCACGGAATCCTAGGTCTGCTTATTACGCAGTGAACTAATGAAGAAGTGTGCGTACTTTGGTTGGACAACACACGGGAGTCATCGGTTGTGGCTGCCGCATGTTTTGTCGTAAAAATTACCATCAGATGGTTTTTATTTATTTTTTCTACTCCAGGGGACCGATTTTTGACTTTCGAGCGCTCGAAAATTAAATAAAAGTAAATACCTACGATTCTAGTGTCAAAATTGCTGGCACTTACTTTTTACCGATCGAATTAAATACGAGTGGTGGATACCACTCGTTTTTAAATTTTCTATGTCTATTTAAAAATAGAATTCCATCATTTATGACCGTTTTCGAGTGAAAGAGTCGAGCGCTCGAAAGTCAAAAATCGATCCCCTGTATCGTTACCTGTCATTTATATATGCTGTAGCCCAAATACAATGACACCACTAATAAGTCTTCGAAAAACTCTATGCTCTATGGCCCAAAAACGCACTGTTTAGCGTACTTTTTTGGTTCATACATTTTTCATAAAAGCACTGTATAACTTTTTTTAAATCGGCCGCAATATTGCAGTGGTGCCAACTTCACAAACAAATATTTCGAAATAATAGTACATTGTTTAACAAGGGGCGTAAGAGTAATATTGCAAACGAGAGTCTATCAGAAGCCCGACGCCGGGGGCGGAGGGCTTTTGATGACTCGATTTAGCAATATTCTTACGCCCGTGTTATACACAATGTTTTTCATCACATTTGCGAGGAAATAAATAACTACAAAAGACATAAAAATCTAAGTTTCACACAACCGCACCAATCAAAAATTAACGAAATTGACAACTTCACATACAGATTTGCGAGTGGAGGGCGAGCGTGCGGGGCGTGGCGCCCTATGGCCTGCTAGATTTGTGTCAACCAATCACAGAGAAGCATTCTTGTGACGCGCGGTCAACTAGATTTGCCAACCAATTTGTTTGATTTGTTTTTAACCAATCAGATCACACACAAGCTCAAAACTCCCTCGGGAGTTATAAATCCATAACTCCCGCGGGAAGTAAATCGACTATAGCTGCTCTATAAACTTGCCTATAATACACCCTTTACGAGCAAGTGTGATGAAAAAGTATTTATTTACGATTTAAAATTGGTATATTATAAATTATTTACTACAATAATAATAAATCATCGTCTATTGTGTGTTAAAAATTACATGTTTTATAAATTCTTGGTATTATTTATGAAAATAAACAGTTCGAATTCGGTGCGGGTCCGGATTCGGTTTGGTTCGGATGGCAAGTGCAAACAAATTAAAAACAAAACAAACCATAAACAAGAAGTGTCAGATTTCCGATTTCCCACCAAAATACGTGTATATACAGTTCAAAATGAAAGCTGATAAACTATTAGTCCTAGACTATTAAGATTTTATTCGTGTTTGTGAAGACAAAAGTGTACATTCCTTTTAAAATGGTCGAAGAAATTAATAACTGCACTCCTGAAGAAATTGCGTGAGTAGCAAAAGTACCAATAGAAAACTTGCTGCCCGAAAAGGCTAATTATTTTGTAGTCTGCTATTTATTTAAAATTTGTAGTAGAAAAAGTATTGTATGCAACGATGTATAACTGGTCTCAAAACGCTCGTGTAACCCACGCCACTCGCGTTTTAAGACCCTCCTTATACAACAGTTGCATAATAGTATTTTATGCAACTGTTGTATAAGAAGGGTTTTAAAAGGCGAGTGGCGTGGGTTGCGATGCGAGCCTTGGCGAACATCGCAATTAAAGACGCCACGAGCGTTTTTAGACTAGTTATACACCGTTGCATACAATACTTTTTCTACGACAAATTTTAAATAAATAGCAGACTACAGAATAGTTATTTTTAGGCAGCAAGTTTTCTATTCGCACTTTTGCTACTCACGCAATTTCTTCAAAAGTGCAGTTAT
This sequence comes from Epinotia brunnichana, assembly GCA_963854355.1. NCBI lineage: Eukaryota > Metazoa > Arthropoda > Insecta > Lepidoptera > Tortricidae > Epinotia > Epinotia brunnichana. The sequence goes on along the minus strand of OY977936.1, from coordinate 16,380,603 downwards.
TAATTTCTTCGACCACTTTAAAAGGAACGTACACTTTTGTCTTCACAAACACGAATAAAATCTAAATAGTTTAGGACTAATAGTCTTTTCATTTTGAACTGTATTTTGGTGGGAAATCGGAAATGTGACAGCTCTTGCTTATGGTTTGTTTTGTTTTTAATTTGTTTGCACTTGCCATCCGAACCAAACCAAATCCGGACCCGGACCGAATTCGAACTGTTTATTTTTATAAATAATACCAAGAATTTATAAAACATGTAATTTAACACACAATAGATGATGATTTATTATTATTGTAGCAAATAATTTATAATATACAAATGTTAAATCGTAAATAAATACTTTTATTTCGAAATATTTATTTATGAAGTACTGCAATAAAGCGGCCGATTTAAAAAAAAGTTAAACAGTGCTTTTATGAAAAATGCATGAACCAAAAAAGTACGCTAAACAGTTCGTTTTTGGGCCATAGAGCATAGAGTTTTTCGACGTCTTATTAGTGGTGTCATTGTATTTGAGCTACAGCCTATATAAATGACAGATAACGGTGCAGGAGTAGAAAAAATACTATTATCGTATATATCGCGCGGTTACACACTGGTACATATATGTATTCGTATCGATGTCGCTGATAGAATTTGATAATACTACATGGTTATAATAGGCGGCTACTGCGGCGCTGGCAGGCTGATATATTTCGCATGAACTACAGGCGAGAGCGATGAAAATAAAAACCGGGCAAGTACGAGTCTGACTCGCGCACCGAGGGTTCCGTACAAACTTTCATACACCATACCCGTCATGTCAGAGTATGTTTGTTTATCAGTGATAGCTTTTTATTACGCGTACCGATTTCGATTATTTATTTTTTATTTGAAAGAAGGGACTTTAAAGGTAATCTGATAGGAATTTAAAGATATAAAATTACATACAAAAGTAAATGAATTACAAATTTAATTAAGAAATGATTTTTGAAAAATATAAAAAAATACGCTAGATAGAGATATCGTTTTATTTTCCTGTATTATTTATATTACTCTTAATCATATGTAATTATTTCAGAATTTTCGCTTGGTAAACTTCGGAGATAAGAGGGGGGGAATGGTATTTTTTCTACATTTTCCTTAATATATCAAAATTTGACAGCTGTAGAAAAAAAAAAAACGGTTTTAGAAAGTACAACTCAAGCCATATGATACTCCACTTGATCTATTTACTAGACTTTGATTTTTTTACTTCCCTCATATTCGTCATTTACACAGAAAATAAAAATGTATATTTAAATATTTCATTTTCCATACACGTGCCTTAACCCTCTTAACAGTTGTTCCAAATTTCGAATGAATAGCTTAAGTAGTTCCTGAGATATTTAACGTTGTGACAGACGGACGTACGGACAGACTGACGGAGTCGCACCATAAGGGTTCCTCTTTTACCTTGTTGGTACGGAACCCTAAAAACGGCGAACAACAACTAGTAGCGAGCGCGGGCCACTCTCGCAGTGCGACGATGCTATACAAAACGTATGAAAGAACAAGTCCGCAGCTTGTGGCGGCCAAATGCGCGGCGGCTCAATAGGCGTCAGATGACGTACCTCTGTAATTAGGCGTAGTGAAGTTAAGTTGCGCGGTGCCCCTCGCCGGGATTCGCTTTAGTGCATGCAGGTCTCCGTGTTCAACGGTGCCGAGCGTGAGGAACCAGCCCTCGTTCTTGCCGCGCGGGAACCGCGGGCACAACACGTTGTTGGGGTTGCCGCCGCGCCGCTGCATGTTCACTACTAGCGTGTATTCCTGGGGATGGAAAAACATATGGTCAACTTTACGTTGCCTTCAAAAAACCTGTTATTTGTAGCTGTAGGTTTACACAAATTTTTCAACACTCACTGCCAGCAACCCGCTAGGTTCGCGCTCTGCTCGTAGGCATTTTCGCTCACATATGGAGTTCTCCATGTTATCGGCTACGAGCACGGCGCTATGAAATCTTTGGCACTGAATGTGTTAATAAGGTTACAGTGCACATTGTAATTAGTGGTGCCGACCGCAAGCAGGTTTAGACAAGTATCTTATTTAAACTCAATAAGTATTAAGTCTAAATATGACATTTAGGTCCAGGGTCGGAGCTCACACCTGGAGTGTCATACCTGTTCCGCGTGGAGCGGGGTCCAGTGGTCCCTGGGCGGAGGCTGCCTCACGAGCCTGTCCTGCTCGCCGTCCGCGTCGAACCACAGCCCGCGCACTGTCAGCTTCAGGTCCAGGGTCGGAGCTCACACCTGGAGTGTCATACCTGTTCCGCGTGGAGCGGGGTCCAATGGTCCCTGGGCGGAGGCTGCCTCACGAGCCTGTCCTGCTCGCCGTCCGCGTCGAACCACAGCCCGCGCACTGTCAGCTTCAGGTCCAGGGTCGGAGCTCACACCTGGAGTGTCATACCTGTTCCGCGTGGAGCGGGGTCCAGTGGTCCCTGGGCGGAGGCTGCCTCACGAGCCTGTCCTGCTCGCCGTCCGCGTCGAACCACAGCCCGCGCACTGTCAGCTTCAGGTCCAGGGTCGGAGCTCACACCTGGAGTGTCATACCTGTTCCGCGTGGAGCGGGGTCCAGTGGTCCCTGGGCGGAGGCTGCCTCACGAGCCTGTCCTGCTCGCCGTCCGCGTTGAACCACAGCCCGCGCACTGTCAGCTTCAGGTCCAGGGTCAGAGCTCACACCTGGAGTGTCATACCTGTTCCGCGTGGAGCGGGGTCCAGTGGTCCCTGGGCGGAGGCTGCCTCACGAGCCTGTCCTGCTCGCCGTCCGCGTCGAACCACAGCCCGCGCACTGTCAGCTTCAGGTCCAGGGTCGGAGCTCACACCTGGAGTGTCATACCTGTTCCGCGTGGAGCGGGGTCCAGTGGTCCCTGGGCGGAGGCTGCCTCACGGGCCTGTCCTGCTCGCCGTCTGCGTCGAACCACAGCCCGCGCACTGTCAGCTTCAGGTCCAGGGTCGGAGCTCACACCTGGAGTGTCATACCTGTTCCGCGTGGAGCGGGGTCCAGTGATCCCTGGGCGGAGGCTGCCTCACGGGCCTGTCCTGCTCGCCGTCTGCGTCGAACCACAGCCCGCGCACTGTCAGCTTCAGGTCCAGGGTCGGAGCTCACACCTGGAGTGTCATACCTGTTCCGCGTGGAGCGGGGTCCAGTGGTCCCTGGGCGGAGGCTGCCTCACGGGCCTGTCCTGCTCGCCGTCTGCGTCGAACCACAGCCCGCGCACTGTCAGCTTCAGGTCCAGGGTCGGAGCTCACACCTGGAGTGTCATACCTGTTCCGCGTGGAGCGGGGTCCAGTGGTCCCTGGGCGGAGGCTGCCTCACGGGCCTGTCCTGCTCGCCGTCTGCGTCGAACCACAGCCCGCGCACTGTCAGCTTCAGGTCCAGGGTCGGAGCTCACACCTGGAGTGTCATACCTGTTCCGCGTGGAGCGGGGTCCAGTGGTCCCTGGGCGGAGGCTGCCTCACGGGCCTGTCCTGCTCGCCGTCTGCGTCGAACCACAGCCCGCGCACTGTCAGCTTCAGGTCCAGGGTCGGAGCTCACACCTGGAGTGTCATACCTGTTCCGCGTGGAGCGGGGTCCAGTGGTCCCTGGGCGGAGGCTGCCTCACGGGCCTGTCCTGCTCGCCGTCTGCGTCGAACCACAGCCCGCGCACTGTCAGCTTCAGGTCCAGGGTCGGAGCTCACACCTGGAGTGTCATACCTGTTCCGCGTGGAGCGGGGTCCAGTGGTCCCTGGGCGGAGGCTGCCTCACGGGCCTGTCCTGCTCGCCGTCTGCGTCGAACCACAGCCCGCGCACTGTCAGTTTCAGGTCCAGGGTCGGAGCTCACACCTGGAGTGTCATACCTGTTCCGCGTGGAGCGGGGTCCAGTGGTCCCTGGGCGGAGGCTGCCTCACGGGCCTGTCCTGCTCGCCGTCTGCGTCGAACCACAGCCCGCGCACTGTCAGTTTCAGGTCCAGGGTCGGAGCTCACACCTGGAGTGTCATACCTGTTCCGCGTGGAGCGGGGTCCAGTGGTCCCTGGGCGGAGGCTGCCTCACGAGCCTGTCCTGCTCGCCGTCCGCGTCGAACCACAGCCCGCGCACTGTCAGCTTCAGGTCCAGGGTCGGAGCTCACACCTGGAGTGTCATACCTGTTCCGCGTGGAGCGGGGTCCAGTGGTCCCTGGGCGGAGGCTGCCTCACGGGCCTGTCCTGCTCGCCGTCTGCGTCGAACCACAGCCCGCGCACTGTCAGCTTCAGGTCCAGGGTCGGAGCTCACACCTGGAGTGTCATACCTGTTCCGCGTGGAGCGGGGTCCAGTGGTCCCTGGGCGGAGGCTGCCTCACGGGCCTGTCCTGCTCGCCGTCTGCGTCGAACCACAGCCCGCGCACTGTCAGCTTCAGGTCCAGGGTCGGAGCTCACACCTGGAGTGTCATACCTGTTCCGCGTGGAGCGGGGTCCAGTGGTCCCTGGGCGGAGGCTGCCTCACGGGCCTGTCCTGCTCGCCGTCTGCGTCGAACCACAGCCCGCGCACTGTCAGCTTCAGGTCCAGGGTCGGAGCTCACACCTGGAGTGTCATACCTGTTCCGCGTGGAGCGGGGTCCAGTGGTCCCTGGGCGGAGGCTGCCTCACGGGCCTGTCCTGCTCGCCGTCTGCGTCGAACCACAGCCCGCGCACTGTCAGCTTCAGGTCCAGGGTCGGAGCTCACACCTGGAGTGTCATACCTGTTCCGCGTGGAGCGGGGTCCAGTGGTCCCTGGGCGGAGGCTGCCTCACGGGCCTGTCCTGCTCGCCGTCTGCGTCGAACCACAGCCCGCGCACTGTCAGCTTCAGGTCCAGGGTCGGAGCTCACACCTGGAGTGTCATACCTGTTCCGCGTGGAGCGGGGTCCAGTGGTCCCTGGGCGGAGGCTGCCTCACGGGCCTGTCCTGCTCGCCGTCTGCGTCGAACCACAGCCCGCGCACTGTCAGCTTCAGGTCCAGGGTCGGAGCTCACACCTGGAGTGTCATACCTGTTCCGCGTGGAGCGGGGTCCAGTGGTCCCTGGGCGGAGGCTGCCTCACGGGCCTGTCCTGCTCGCCGTCTGCGTCGAACCACAGCCCGCGCACTGTCAGTTTCAGGTCCAGGGTCGGAGCTCACACCTGGAGTGTCATACCTGTTCCGCGTGGAGCGGGGTCCAGTGGTCCCTGGGCGGAGGCTGCCTCACGGGCCTGTCCTGCTCGCCGTCTGCGTCGAACCACAGCCCGCGCACTGTCAGTTTCAGGTCCAGGGTCGGAGCTCACACCTGGAGTGTCATACCTGTTCCGCGTGGAGCGGGGTCCAGTGGTCCCTGGGCGGAGGCTGCCTCACGGGCCTGTCCTGCTCGCCGTCTGCGTCGAACCACAGCCCGCGCACTGTCAGTTTCAGGTCCAGGGTCGGAGCTCACACCTGGAGTGTCATACCTGTTCCGCGTGGAGCGGGGTCCAGTGGTCCCTGGGCGGAGGCTGCCTCACGGGCCTGTCCTGCTCGCCGTCTGCGTCGAACCACAGCCCGCGCACTGTCAGTTTCAGGTCCAGGGTCGGAGCTCACACCTGGAGTGTCATACCTGTTCCGCGTGGAGCGGGGTCCAGTGGTCCCTGGGCGGAGGCTGCCTCACGGGCCTGTCCTGCTCGCCGTCTGCGTCGAACCACAGCCCGCACACTGTCAGCTTCAGGTCCAGGGTCGGAGCTCACACCTGGAGTGTCATACCTGTTCCGCGTGGAGCGGGGTCCAGTGGTCCCTGGGCGGAGGCTGCCTCACGGGCCTGTCCTGCTCGCCGTCTGCGTCGAACCACAGCCCGCGCACTGTCAGCTTCAAGTCTAGGGTCGGGAGCTCACACACCGCCTAAAACAGGCCAAGAAAAGTGAAAGTCTGACCAAACAAGTGTCTTAGTTGCAAAGTGTAAATAGTACTAGAGAAAATAATTGCTATGTTTGTGTGGACGGTTTTCCTGTCTCATTCTAACAGTAAGTGAATGATACGGCGCTAGATATTCCAGTGACACATGCTTTATATGGAATGGCATCGAGTCGTGTGAAAACAACCTGATTTAACTGATTTTGGGGACAGCACAACAGAGTCGCGCACCTTCGGCCCTCTCACCCACACTGCAAAGTAGAAAGAGGAACCCACATTTGCTAGTCTCGCGGCGCGTCGAGGCGTCAGTTGTCCTATCCCGGCAAAGCTAACTAACAACTACGCAAGGAAACACATGTGTAAACCAACTCACCCGATGAATCTGCTCAATCTGATTCTCCTCAAACTCCCTCCTCAAATGCTTGGCCAGTGTTTCGTAGTTCCTCATACAAGCGAGCTTCAGTCCGTTGAGCATGTTACACGGCTTCCTCAGCTCGTTGGCCATGTGTGTGAACATGTATAGATGGTGGGATTCCACGTGGGGGAGGGTGGTAAGGGGGGAATCGGCGGGCCAGCGCGCTTGCACGATGCACTGCATCAGCATCTGGCACGATAGGCAGACGGAGAGCCAGCCGTTTTCGGCGGACGTGTCGATCATTGCCTTGAAGTAATAAAGCAAGAGTTAGTGAAATGGCTGGGAAGTACGCAACACTACTTGTTGACCGACTTCAAAAAAAAGGAGGAGGTTCCCACTTAGGTTGTATTTTTTTAATGTTTGTTACCTCAGAACTCTGTCATTTATGAACCAATTCGTACCATTTTTTTAAAATTGAAAGTATATGCTTCCAGGTTGGTCCCATTGTTTTCAAAACTCCAGTTAGATGATGGGAACCATGAGGAATTGAGGGAACTCCTCAAATATATTAGGCACGCGTGTAGTAGTTGCGGTTTTTTCTATTATAACTCGAGTAATTAATATGGTTGCGTTCACATCTCTCTGATGCCGTGGGCATCACAGGAATGTGAACGCAACCATATTAAATGTATGGACTTTGTTGTGTATAATAGTATTTTTTCTACTCCTGTACCGTTATCTGTCATTTAAATAGGCTGTAGCTCAAATACAATGACACCACTAATACGTCGTCGAAAAACTCTATGCTCTATGACCCAAAAACGCACTGTTTAGCGTACTTTTTTGGTTCATACATTTTTCAGAAAAGCACTGTTTAACTTTTTTTTAATCGGCCGCTATATTGCAGTGGTGCCAACTTCATAAACAAATATTTTGAAATGAAAGTATTTATTTACGATTTAACATTTGTATATTATACATTATTTACTACAATAATAATTAATCATCATCTATTGTGTGTTAAATGACATGTTCTATAAATTTTTGGTATTATTCATAAAAATAAACATTTCGAATTGGCAAGTGCAAACAAATTAAAAACAAAACAAACCATAAGCAAGAGCTGTCACATTTCCGATTTCCCACCAAAATACAGTTCAAATTGAAAAGACAAAAGATGATAAACTATTAGTCCTAAACTATTAAGATTTTATTCGTGTTTGTGATGACAAAAGTGTACGTTCCTTTTAAAATGGTCGAAGTAATTAATAACTGCACTCCTGAAGAAATTGCGTGAGTAGAACAGACACGAATAAAATCTTAATAGTTTAGGATTAATAGTTTATCATCTTTCGTCTTTTCATTTTGAACTGTATTTTGGTGGGAAATCGGAAATGTGACAGCTCTTGCTTATGGTTTGTTTTTTTTTAATTTGTTTGCACTTGCCATCCGAACCAAACCGAATCCGGACCCGGACCGAATTCGAACTGTTTATTTTTATAAATAATACCAAGAATTTATAAAACATGTAATTTAACACACAATAGATGATGATTTATTATTATTGTAGTAAATAATTTATAATATACAAATGTTAAATCGTAAATAAATACTTTTTCAACATACCTGCTCGTAAAGTAGGTCTTATTACAGCGTATTTACACTGATAATGCAGAATATTACCCATGCCGTGCCTTTTACATTACATTATCGCACTAGTGCCTTTTCATTACATATCTTTTTAAATATTAGCAAAATAATGCAGAATATTACCCATGCCGTGACTTTTACATAACATTATCGCACTAGTGCCTTTTCATTACACATCTTTTAACATTTTCATTTTTTTTTTTTTTCCTCGCAAATGTGTTGAAAAACGTCGTATGAAACACGTGAGCATTGGTCATTACACTTCTAGTCTCCATTAAGCCTTCGCCTTCGGCTCAGGCTTAAAAACCGACTCAAGTGTAATGACCAACATAGCACACTTGTATCATAATGTACTATTATTTCGAAATATTTGTTTATGAAGTTGGCACCACTGCAATATAGCGGCATTAGCGGCCGATTTAAAAAAAAGTTAAACAGTGCTTTTATGAAAAATGTATGAACCAAAAAAGTACGCTAAACAGTGCGTTTTTGGGCCATAGAGCATAGAGTTTTGCGATGACTTATTAGTGGTGTCATTGTATTTGAGCTACAGCCTATATAAATAACAGATAACGGTACAGGAGTAGAAAAATAAATAAACGTTTTTTTTTCTATTATATAAATATATCGTCCTCTCCTCTACCTCTAGTACCCATAACAAAAGCCTTATTGAGCTTACTATGGGGCTAGTTCGATTTGTGTAAGATTGTCCCCTATTTTGATTTTTATTAATTATACTCCTGTACCGTTATCTGCCATTTATATAGGCTGTAGCTCAAATATAATGTCACCACTAATAAGTCGTCGAAAAACTCTATGCTCTATGGCCCAAAAACGCACTGTTTAGCGTACTTTTTTGGTTCATACATTTTTCATAAAAGCACTGTTAAACTTTTTTAAATCGACCGCTATATTGCAATGGTGCCAACTTCATAAACAAATATTTCGAAATAAAAGTTTTTATTTACGATTTATTATTTGTATATTATACATTATTTACTACAATAATAATAAATCATCATCGAATGTGTGTTAAATTACATGTTTTATAAATTCTTGGTATTATTAATGAAAATAAAGTTCGAATTTGGTCCGGGTCCGGATAAGGTTTGGTTCGGATGGCAAATGCAAACAAATTAAAAACAAAACAAACCATAAACAAGAAGTGTCACATTTCCGATTTCCCACCCAAATATATACAGTTCAAATCAAAATGAAAAGATGAAAGATGATAAACTGTTATTCCTAGAATATTAAGATTGTACCTATTCGTGTTTGTGAAGATAAAAGTGTACGTTCCTTTTAAAATGGTCGAAGCAATTAATAACTGCACTCCTGAAGAAATTGCGTGAGTAGCAAAAGTACGAATAGAAAACTTGCTGCCCGAAAAGGCTAACTAATTTGTAGTCTGCTATTTATTTAAAATTTGTCGTAGAAAAAGTATTGTATGCAACGGTTTATAACTGGTGTAAAAACGCTCGTGGCGTCTTTAATTGCGATGCTCGCCAAGGCTCGATGTAGTAGGTACCTGTAAGATCCTAATAGTCTGGTCGAGCACGGACTTGGTATCGGTGAGGTAGTCGGTGTTGGGCAGCGTGAGGCGCGACATGTGCGCCTGCAGCAGCAGGAACGCCTTCACGGTGGACGAGTCCAGCGACAGCGCGTCCACCGGCAGCCGGCATTGCTGGGACAGCTCGCTGGAAACGGCAACACACCCTTATTGTAACTGTATTAAGGATCATGTTACTATGACCAATAGAGCTTTTCATTTTTTTTTCTACTCCTGTACCGTTATCTGTCATTTATATAGGCTGTAGCTCAAATACAATGACACCACTAATAAGACGTCGAAAAACTCTATGCTCTATGGACCAAAAACGAACTGTTTAGCGTACTTTTTGGTTCATACATTTTTCATAAAAGCACTTTAACTTTTTTTTAAATCGGCCGCTATATTGCAGTGGTGCCAACTTCATAAACAAATATTTCGAAATAAAAGTATTTATTTACGATTTAACATTCGTATATTATAAATTATTTACTACAATAATAATAAATAATCATCTATTGTGTGTTAAATTACATGTTTTATGAATTCTTGGTATTATTTATAAAAATAAACAGTTCGAATTCGGTCCGGGTCCGGATTTGGTTTGGTTCGGATGGCAAGTGCAAACAAATTAAAAACAAAACAAACCATAAGCAAGAGCTGTCACATTTCCGATTTCCCACCAAAATACAGTTCAAAATGAAAAGACGAAAAATGATAAACTATTAGTCCTAAACTATTAAGATTTTGTTCGTGTTTGTGAAGACAAAAGTGTACGTTGTTCCTTTTAAAATGGTCGAAGAAATTAATAACTGCACTCTTGAAGAAATTGCGTGAGTAGCAAAAGTGCGAATAGAAAACTTGCTGCCTGAAAAGTTTAACTATTCTGTAGTCTGCTATTTATTTAAAATTTGTCGTAGAAAAAGTACTGTATGCAACGGTGTATAACTAGTCTAAAAACGCTCGTGGCGTCTTTAATTGCGATGCTCGCCAAGGCTCGGATCGCAACCCACGCCACTCGCCTTTTAAGACCCTTCTTATACAACAGTTGCATAAAATACTATAATACCACCCTACTAATATTATAAATGCAAAAGTTTGGATTTTTAGATGTTTGTTACTCAATCACGCTCAAACGGCTCAACCGATTTGGATGAAGTTTTGCACGAAGATAGTTCGTAAATGGTGTTATTCCGTCCTGTATACTTCTGTAGTCCATTGTCCGACTTAATGGTTCCCGCGGGAGTAATGGTTTTTTACAACTCCCGAGGGAGTAATGAGCTTGTGTGTGATCTGATTGGTTTAAGTAAATCTATATGGCCGCGCGCTACAAGAATTTGCTCTGTGATTGGTTGAAAAAAAATCTTGTTGGTTGAAACATTGAAGCTGCGCGCTCCACTCGCACTGATCTGGAATTGAGGATGTCAATTTTTGATTGCTGCGCTTGTATGAAACATAGATTTTGCTGTCTTTTGTAGTTATTTATTTCCTCGCAAATGTGATGAAAAACACGGGCGTAAGAATATAGCAAACTCGAGTCATCAAAAGCCCTCCGCCTTCGGCGACGGGGTTCTGATACACTCTTGTTCGCAATATTCCACTTACGCCCCTCGTTAAACAATGTACTATAAATTAACCGGTATTTTTGATACGGCCTGTATAGCCCCTTTGACGAAACTACAAATTACAATTTTTCAATTCTAAACCGAGAGCACTGGTCAAATGGTCAGTTGTTATTTGTCGAGAGCCTCGATGTTGCCATTTTAGACATACTAATTTGTTACTTTTAGCTTCGTGAAACGGACTGCTGAATCTTGTGTGGAAAGTAGTAGGATGCAACGCATACTCTCGATCTCCTTTCATCCATTCTCTTCATTGATTAGTCGAACGAGCGAGTGAAGCGAGCTAAGTTCTATGCTTCAGCTTGGGCCGAAAATCGTTCGTATGTCCGGTGTCTGTCACGATGTCTTGTTCTCTTCTACAGGTCGCATTTCTCAACCGATTCACGTGAAATTTTGTGAGCAGGTTCAATGATTATATAGAATTTGTTTATCGAGCCATATTAAAAAAAAAACCGGCCAAGTGTGAGTCGGACTCGTGCACGAAGGGTTCCGTACCATTATCTATAAAAAAAACGGTTTTTTCTGTGTTTTTAGTATTTGTTGTTATAGCGGCAACAGAAATACATCATCTGTGAAAATGTCAGCTGGAACTGTCACGGTATCAGTGAGTGTATCTGGTGACAGACAGACGGACGGACGGACAGCGGAGTCTTAGTAATAGGGTCGTTTTACTCTTCGAGTACGGAACCCTAAAAAACAAAACTGTTTTTTGAAAAAAAAAATATTCTCGTGAGTTCTACAGCTCACAGACCCACTAGTTTTTACAAGCTTTTATTTACTTTCACTTGTCCCGTTGTCTGTCTGTAATCAAATCTTGCAAGTTAAATTTGACCCACTCCCCGGTTTCCGATTGAGCTGAAATTTTGCATGCATATGTATATCGCATGACAATGCAATATTATGATGACATGGAGCTGATCTGATGCTGGAGCTGGAAGGTGGCCATAGGAACTCCGCAATAAAACGACACAACCCCATCGAGTTTGCGCTCGTTAGAATCGTCTTAATGAGTAGTTGATGACGGTATACAGAAAAGTACAGTCGGCGATAAAAGCTTGAACCAAAAATGATTTTTTTGACAGAAACTTATTAGTTACTGACCCGTTAAGAATATCTTCATTGTGTCTAACAGGCAGTGTGGCGTACTCCTCAGAGTCGCTTAGAACGCGTAGCAGTGCGTCCAAATCCAATTCCCCGTGAAGCGAGCGGCTAAAGTGAGCCATCGTCTTGTGGGACAAGTAGTAATACGAGGCGATGCGGCCCATCCACGTCGTATGTAGTGTTCGTTGGTCCTGAGAAATACGTATACCTACACTGAACTCACAATAATGATAGACTGATCAATAGGGGTGTAGACTCAAAATCTATTATTACTCCAAAAGAAAGAAGGCTATAAAATATACGTAGTGACCAAAATCCCATTTAGATATCTCAAAAAATTACGAAGCTACAACCGTTTTAATATTGCTTCTTAGAGACAACGCTCGTGGATCGTGACGTCACGATCCATGACAGTCGTCTCAAATGAAGGCGCGTTTTGCGGAAAAGGGACAGAGCATACCCCCTCTTAAAACTTTGGATACTCATAACTTTGTGATTATTTATTGTCCTGTGTTACTTTTTTCTTCATTTGACTAAATTTTTAATCCTTTTTCGACAAAATACAACATTACTGATTATTTTATTTAGTGTCTACAACCCTATTAGTGAACAGCCAATAACGTCATTGGAAAGTAGTAGAGGACATTACAACCGTCTTGCTCTGTACAAGCGTGACAGTGGTAAGAGTGAGAATGGGATGGGTGTATATCAGTGGCGGTGAGCAGAATTATCATTAGACAACCCGGAGCAAAAAAGGGCTGTTTTTTGATGATTTACGAGTTTAGTAATATAGTGCAAGAAACTTTAGGCAATCGGCTTGTATAGGCGCACCGCCACTGGTGTATATTCTCAACAAAATTGTGTTATATTATAATATAACATTTGTAACCATTATTTGGTCCGATTTTCTTCCGTTTTTTGGTAGGTCTCTTTAGAATCGTATTTTGCGGGGTTTACTGTATGAAACATTATGTAGGGAAGAGGAACTGACGAAGATATCAGATAATATATGGAACTCTTCAATGATAAGTTCACACCACCTTCCACTCGAAAAAAGAGGCTTAATTATGGTGTAAAGTGCAAAGCAAAAGTAAAAATTCATTATGAATAATGAACTGTAGCTCTAGTATAAGTTTCATCGATACATATACGTTTTCGAACGCGTTGAAGTTCTAATTTGTATGGCAACGCGAACAGAACTCTGGCGGTAAATATTAGGAACTACGCGTTGCCATACAAATTGAAACTAAACAAAAACGCGTTCGAAAACGTATATGTATCGATAAAACTTATACTAGAGCTACTGCTACAGAAATGTCACGTCTCTACTCGTACCTCTTCGATCTCAACGCAGTTAGCGCTGCTCAGGGCGTCCAGGGAGGTCTGCACGAGATTGGAGAGGTAGTAGTTGATATCCTGCGGCTCCAAACTCTCCAAGTTGTAATAAGACGGGTTCTTGAGCAGGCGGCGGAAGAAGTACGTCCATGTTAGGTAGTCGAGAATGTCCTGTTTTGATTGCACCGTGCCTGTATGAAGAGTATAAACAATATTAGGTAACAGGTATAATCCGGCGACTCAACTGTCTTGAATAACTAAAAATAGCTCGCATAGTCACACAGAATACTTAGTACATTATTGCCGTGGCCGGGAAGGAAGCAATTGGAGGCTGAGTATTTGTTTAAACGGACGAGCTTTGCGAGTCCGTTTAATTATAATACGAAGCCTGCTGCAATTGCCGTTCCGGCCGACTATATAATATATAATATAGTGCTTTTCTCAAAAATGGAGGAATAAAAAAGACTACATTGAAATCAAACTTTATTATTAAATACAAATTGAGAATACCGCAATTACCGCAAATTACATAAAATTAAACGTCATAATATATTTTTTAAACAGAATCGCAAGGATATTTTTCCACCGAAAAACGCAAACTATTTGAGACTCATACAATAATGTCGCTTTTGCAACAGAAAAATACGAGTTGATTTGGCTGAATACGACCGGGACCGATTTTTGACTTTCGAGCGCTCGACTCTTTCACTCGAAAACTGTCAAAAAAGATGAAATGCTATTTTTGAATTACGAGCGATAGAAAATTCAAAAACGAGTGGTATTGACCACTCGTATTCAATTCTATCGGTAGAAAGTAAGTGCCGACAATTTGGACACTTCACTTGTATTTAATTTTGGACTGACAATGAACTTAGAAAGAGATAAATAAAGATACCTTCTGATTCAATTGATTGATTAGCTGGTGTACTATTAATATATTTTATATTATTTTTCTGCCGAATTCTGTGGCTGAATACAAAGAACGTAGTCTTTTGGCGGGTTTATTTTTTAAGTTAAATAATTTAACTTGTCTGTCTCTCTCTCCCTCTTTGCGCAGGTTAAAAATAGACAGAGATATAGGTGATATGATATGTAAAGGCCTGGTAATGATTCACAGCATTCTAACTAAAGAAAATTGATGTGACAAATTGTATAATTTGTATTGTTTTTATAAAGCCGCGTCCGCTGTACCAATGTTTTCCATGTTTTTAAACATCTAACATGTTTTCCGTCAGTTTCAGCAAACAAATAGGGTATTGTTTTGATTGGCAAAACATGTTTGACGTTTAAAAACCACTAAAACATGGCGCTGCGGACGCGGCTTAACAGGCGGGAAACTAAACGTTTCGTTTACTAGGTATTATTTACTACGCTCTTAGATTTTTCTGTTATGTAACGCATAAGACACAAAAAAACACTTAAATATTAATATTATAGCTATAAATACACCTTCTAATGCTGTTTTATTTTATTGCATGTGTAGAATACAATTTTAAATAACCAGTACAAACTTATCGAATTTCTGCGTACAACGAAGCGCAAAAGTATAAATAGCCAAACCACTAGCTTTCGAGTGATGAATTTCAAAAATACCTATTATTGGGTTCATGAGAAAATAATCGTGACAAATTTTCGTATGCGATTATTTTCTACCGCTCGCTTTTGATTTCGAGCGCTCGAAAGTCAAAAATCGGTCCCCGTGCCGTCTTTTATATGCCAGTTTCTACTTTTTAAAAAGTTTGGTACTCGACAAATAATAGTACATTACTGCAAAGGCCGTGAAGTAAGGGATTGATGGACGAGTTTGGGCTAGACGGCCGAGTCGTAGACGAGGCCGGATACAACGAGTCCAGCAATCCCTGTTCCGGCCGAGGCTTGTATAGTGCTTTTCTCAAACGATGTGAGGAAATAATAAATAGTTATTTGTTATACAAGGGTGCAGTTACAATTTAACCGCGAGTGTGGAATTGAAACACGAGCTAGCGAATGTGAGTGGTTTAAAAATAGAATCCTTTTCACCTCACTAAAGTGAGAAAGATTCTAGATAAAAAAATCTAAAAAAGAAAAAAAAACATTAAAAAAGAATAATATTAAAAAAACATTACAAGAGTAAAACAAAAAGGAAAAAAATATAAAAAAAACAACAACTAAAAAACAAAAAAAAACAACTAAAAAAACGCCCAAAAAAATGACAAAAAACAAAAAAAAAAGGAAAAAAACAAAAAAATGGACAAAAAAAAAACAAACAAAAGACATTAAAAAAAACAAAAAAAAACAAAAACATTAAAAAAAAACAAAAAAAAGGAAAAAAAAAACAAAAAAAAAAACAAACAAAAAACATTAAAAAAAACAAAAAAAAAAACATTAAAAGAAGTAAAACAAAAAGGAAAAATAGATAAAAAAAACTTAAAAATAACATAAAAGACCCTACAAAAATTTTAACATTAAAAAATAGACAAATATCAAGAAAAGAAAAGATTTTTTTTTAAATCATTAAAAACGATAAACAACACTAAAAAATAAACGAAAAATAACAAAAAAAATGTAAAAAACTAACAATTTTTTTTTTACAAAAAACTAAAACAATTAAAAAAAAGTATTGATGGTTGGCAGTATGTATTTTTTCCTTTGTCTGTTTAATATCAGTAAGCAAATTTAAAAAGTTAGAGTAGCGGCCAATAATGTTTTTAGTTAGGGTTTTCATACATTACTTCTTGGCCTAGGCCAAGAAGTAATGTAGGGAGCCATAAACAAGGAACTTCATGTCTTCATTTCGTGACATTAACGCATACATTTCCGAGCATGTTTGAGAAAAGGAATTTATATTTAACATTCCAGGCGGCCTGCAATGTTTTTAATTTTTTAATTTTGATCTGGCCTTAAACTATACACTTTGCCTTCCAATATGTAGCGAGTTATGTTCACTTTGCGGGCCAGTTTTAGAAAAGTTCCTTACCGCGCAACAAACTTGCGCTATTCGAATACAAGTAACAATGGCGTTGATTTTGATTGAATTCGGGGTTTCTTTTGCGGAATACATTTAATTTTTTCATGCGGGCCATTTTATGATTTAGTTCGCTAGAAAATGTTTTTTAAGAGACTTTTTTTTGTTTCTCCCTAATTTGTAATTTAAATTCGAATTCCAGAAGGTCGTAAGTAAATTATGACGTCAACGTTACGGCTCTGTATGGCAGCTTGCAAACCTTACGTCTGTCATATGAAAGGTGAGGTGAAAGACGTATACGGTATTGACGTCACACGGCATAAACCACTTTTATACAATTACGCGATTTTCTTAAAAACGGGTGAGAAAAGAAGTCTGAAAACTACTTTTTCACGCCACTGCTCGGAAATATGGCCAAAGATGAATTGAAATGAGAGTAGAAAGTAGTTCTTAGTAGTACAATTCAAAAACAGTCAGCAAACAATGTAGATTTGCAAAGTAAAATGTAGTGTTTAGCGGCCTTTTTTACTTTCTACTCTGCTATTGGTCGATTATTTTTGAGTGGTTGGTCATTGTAATAGTGGTTGTTCAGTTTGAACAGCTCTTCGACCAATCACAGGGCGTCGAGCGGGAGGAGCGGCGCCGCCGCGCCGGCGAGCGGTGCCGCGCTTCTTTTGTTTTTTGATTAGTATTATGATCTTCAATTAGGAACTTAATTTTGATTTCAAATTATGATTATTTGCAATTTCCTCGCAGTAGACGTGAAAAGCACTATGTTAAGCCTCGGCCGAAAGTGCAATAGCTGGACTCGTACTTTCGAGGGTCTCCGCTACGCGTCGGCCCTCGAACTAACTCGTCCATCTATTGCTTACTTTCTAGCCTCTACAACAATGTACTATACTACGTTCAGGTAACATAATTACCGAAACGGTTTTTGATTTAGGCATCATTACATAGTTTTAATTTTTGTCAACTCTGTGATAAGTTACTAGAAAACTTCTTTTTGCAATTCCGCTAAAAAATAATTTACTTTCAAAACAAAGTTTTAACCGACTACAATTCAGTACTCCGCCAAGCCATATGAACATTTCCACATTTTTTTTCCAATTTACCACATGAACTGATTTCCGAGAGCAAATGCGTTGATTTTTAGACCAATAAACCAAAGCGCTGTATGTGGGCCGATATTTGAGGACTTCCGTCAATTCTTCAAGGATCTCAAAATAACCTTTGGCACTTCATTGTTTGCTATTTCGACGGAATCATATCAGAATCTGTGACGTACTTATATAGTTTGAAGTACATCATTGAGAAGTTCCACAAGCCATCTGTGGTCTTCATCATCACTTCCACTACACCAAATTTATGATTTCCGGGTGTAATACACGAGTTATAATACAAAATATCGAAATTACTACATGCGTGCTAAATATATTTGAGGAGTTCCCTCAATTCCTCATCGTTCCCATCATCCAACTGGTAAGATATACTTTCAATTAAAAAAATAATTGTACGATTCGGTTCACACTTGACAGAGTTCTGAGGTAATTAGAGTAACATTATAAAAAAAAAAAAAACATCTGAATTGAGAACCTCCTCCTTTTTTTGAAGTCGGTTAAAAAGCACCACTTTGGGCGATTTTTGGTAAGCTACATTAAGGTGGTTCGATTTCCATACAAAGCGTTATTTGACATTCGCAGGCTAACGGCGTGATATTTTAAGAAACTAATGTATCAGACTTTTATCAATTGGCTTCCCATTTGCGCCAAATTCCCCCTTTCCTAGAATAAACTTGTATAAACTATATTAATTTGAGAAAACTAGTTTTCCCAAAATATCACGTGACAAACCAATTTCTCAAATTAATCTAGTTTATACAAGTTTATTCTAGGAAAGGGGGAATTTGGCGCAAATGGGAAGCCAATTTATGAATGCTTGTTACATAAGTTTCTTAAAATATCACGCCGTAAGCCTGCGAATGTCAAATATCGTTTTGTATGGCAAGCGAACCACCTTAACTGTAATGGGCTCTTACCTATGTGAAATCAGAAGTGACGCTATTATCAACATCTTTTCTTGGTGAAAATATTTGAGCTATATGGCAAGTTTAACATAAATGAATAGTAATGAAAGTTGTTCTAGTTTACCAGCAACGATCTCGGCGTTGAGATGGTCGGCGAGCACCTCGAGCAGGCTGGACTCGACGGGGAACGGCTCGTACAGGAACTTCTTGTAGAAGTTCTTCTTCTGTAATGAAAGTTGTTCTAGTTTACCAGCAACGATCTCGGCGTTGAGATGGTCGGCGAGCACCTCGAGCAGGCTGGACTCGACGGGGAACGGCTCGTACAGGAACTTCTTGTAGAAGTTCTTCTTCTGTAATGAAAGTTGTTCTAGTTTACCAGCAACGATCTCGGCGTTGAGATGGTCAGCGAGCACCTCGAGCAGGCTGGACTCGACGGGGAACGGCTCGTACAGGAACTTCTTGTAGAAGTTCTTCTTCTGTAATGAAAGTTGTTCTAGTTTACCAGCAACGATCTCGGCGTTGAGATGGTCGGCGAGCACCTCGAGCAGGCTGGACTCGACGGGGAACGGCTCGTACAGGAACTTCTTGTAGAAGTTCTTCTTCTGTAATGAAAGTTGTTCTAGTTTACCAGCAACGATCTCGGCGTTGAGATGGTCGGCGAGCACCTCGAGCAGGCTGGACTCGACGGGGAACGGCTCGTACAGGAACTTCTTGTAGAAGTTCTTCTTCTGTAATGAAAGTTGTTCTAGTTTACCAGCAACGATCTCGGCGTTGAGATGGTCGGCGAGCACCTCGAGCAGGCTGGACTCGACGGGGAACGGCTCGTACAGGAACTTCTTGTAGAAGTTCTTCTTCTGTAATGAAAGTTGTTCTAGTTTACCAGCAACGATCTCGGCGTTGAGATGGTCGGCGAGCACCTCGAGCAGGCTGGACTCGACGGGGAACGGCTCGTACAGGAACTTCTTGTAGAAGTTCTTCTTCTGTAATGAAAGTTGTTCTAGTTTACCAGCAACGATCTCGGCGTTGAGATGGTCGGCGAGCACCTCGAGCAGGCTGGACTCGACGGGGAACGGCTCGTACAGGAACTTCTTGTAGAAGTTCTTCTTCTGTAATGAAAGTTGTTCTAGTTTACCAGCAACGATCTCGGCGTTGAGATGGTCGGCGAGCACCTCGAGCAGGCTGGACTCGACGGGGAACGGCTCGTACAGGAACTTCTTGTAGAAGTTCTTCTTCTGGTCGTGTACCAACACCACTGCGACGCCTTCGTTGTCGTACTGTCGTATAAACATATCATTACAGACCTTCTAAAACATAGTATCACAACATCAATTGTAGGTTGATAGATATGGTTGAATTTAAAAATATGCATAAGGTATTATTAGCCAATTAGTCTCCGTGACCGTGGATGTTATGAGTCATGTTATGACACATCCGATACGTCGGGAAACCTCAGAGAGGTAATAATTTGATACGTGCTAAGTTCCGTTTAGTAACAATTATGTGTTAGAACACTGAAAGTTTAAATTAATACATGGATATTAAGGTAGTAGAAAAAAGTGATAGAGGAAACTCCCTTTACTCCACGTTCTTACGCTGTTACTGACTGCGCCGGATAATTTTGTGGAACAACAGATTTCCGTTTTTCCAACTCAGATGCATTGTGGAAACGTAGCGCTTCTGCTTGCCGTCGAAGTTGACAGAAGGCTAGCATCAGGTGGGTACTGACTTGCGGGCGTCCGGCGCGGCCCATCATCTGCAGCACGTCCGTGATGGGCATGTCCACGTAGCGCTTCTGCTTGCCGTCGAAGTTGACAGAAGGCTAGCATCAGGTGGGTACTGACTTGCGGGCGTCCGGCGCGGCCCATCATCTGCAGCACGTCCGTGATGGGCATGTCCACGTAGCGCTTCTGCTTGCCGTCGAAGTTGACAGAAGGCTAGCATCAGGTGGGTACTGACTTGCGGGCGTCCGGCGCGGCCCATCATCTGCAGCACGTCCGTGATGGGCATGTCCACGTAGCGCTTCTGCTTGCCGTCGAAGTTGACAGAAGGCTAGCATCAGGTGGGTACTGACTTGCGGGCGTCCGGCGCGGCCCATCATCTGCAGCACGTCCGTGATGGGCATGTCCACGTAGCGCTTCTGCTTGCCGTCGAAGTTGACAGAAGGCTAGCATCAGGTGGGTACTGACTTGCGGGCGTCCGGCGCGGCCCATCATCTGCAGCACGTCCGTGATGGGCATGTCCACGTAGCGCTTCTGCTTGCCGTCGAAGTTGACAGAAGGCTAGCATCAGGTGGGTACTGACTTGCGGGCGTCCGGCGCGGCCCATCATCTGCAGCACGTCCGTGATGGGCATGTCCACGTAGCGCTTCTGCTTGCCGTCGAAGTTGACAGAAGGCTAGCATCAGGTGGGTACTGACTTGCGGGCGTCCGGCGCGGCCCATCATCTGCAGCACGTCCGTGATGGGCATGTCCACGTAGCGCTTCTGCTTGCCGTCGAAGTTGACAGAAGGCTAGCATCAGGTGGGTACTGACTTGCGGGCGTCCGGCGCGGCCCATCATCTGCAGCACGTCCGTGATGGGCATGTCCACGTAGCGCTTCTGCTTGCCGTCGAAGTTGACAGAAGGCTAGCATCAGGTGGGTACTGACTTGCGGGCGTCCGGCGCGGCCCATCATCTGCAGCACGTCCGTGATGGGCATGTCCACGTAGCGCTTCTGCTTGCCGTCGAAGTTGACAGAAGGCTAGCATCAGGTGGGTACTGACTTGCGGGCGTCCGGCGCGGCCCATCATCTGCAGCACGTCCGTGATGGGCATGTCCACGTAGCGCTTCTGCTTGCCGTCGAAGTTGACAGAAGGCTAGCATCAGGTGGGTACTGACTTGCGGGCGTCCGGCGCGGCCCATCATCTGCAGCACGTCCGTGATGGGCATGTCCACGTAGCGCTTCTGCTTGCCGTCGAAGTTGACAGAAGGCTAGCATCAGGTGGGTACTGACTTGCGGGCGTCCGGCGCGGCCCATCATCTGCAGCACGTCCGTGATGGGCATGTCCACGTAGCGCTTCTGCTTGCCGTCGAAGTTGACAGAAGGCTAGCATCAGGTGGGTACTGACTTGCGGGCGTCCGGCGCGGCCCATCATCTGCAGCACGTCCGTGATGGGCATGTCCACGTAGCGCTTCTGCTTGCCGTCGAAGTTGACAGAAGGCTAGCATCAGGTGGGTACTGACTTGCGGGCGTCCGGCGCGGCCCATCATCTGCAGCACGTCCGTGATGGGCATGTCCACGTAGCGCTTCTGCTTGCCGTCGAAGTTGACAGAAGGCTAGCATCAGGTGGGTACTGACTTGCGGGCGTCCGGCGCGGCCCATCATCTGCAGCACGTCCGTGATGGGCATGTCCACGTAGCGCTTCTGCTTGCCGTCGAAGTTGACAGAAGGCTAGCATCAGGTGGGTACTGACTTGCGGGCGTCCGGCGCGGCCCATCATCTGCAGCACGTCCGTGATGGGCATGTCCACGTAGCGCTTCTGCTTGCCGTCGAAGTTGACAGAAGGCTAGCATCAGGTGGGTACTGACTTGCGGGCGTCCGGCGCGGCCCATCATCTGCAGCACGTCCGTGATGGGCATGTCCACGTAGCGCTTCTGCTTGCCGTCGAAGTTGACAGAAGGCTAGCATCAGGTGGGTACTGACTTGCGGGCGTCCGGCGCGGCCCATCATCTGCAGCACGTCCGTGATGGGCATGTCCACGTAGCGCTTCTGCTTGCCGTCGAAGTTGACAGAAGGCTAGCATCAGGTGGGTACTGACTTGCGGGCGTCCGGCGCGGCCCATCATCTGCAGCACGTCCGTGATGGGCATGTCCACGTAGCGCTTCTGCTTGCCGTCGAAGTTGACAGAAGGCTAGCATCAGGTGGGTACTGACTTGCGGGCGTCCGGCGCGGCCCATCATCTGCAGCACGTCCGTGATGGGCATGTCCACGTAGCGCTTCTGCTTGCCGTCGAAGTTGACAGAAGGCTAGCATCAGGTGGGTACTGACTTGCGGGCGTCCGGCGCGGCCCATCATCTGCAGCACGTCCGTGATGGGCATGTCCACGTAGCGCTTCTGCTTGCCGTCGAAGTTGACAGAAGGCTAGCATCAGGTGGGTACTGACTTGCGGGCGTCCGGCGCGGCCCATCATCTGCAGCACGTCCGTGATGGGCATGTCCACGTAGCGCTTCTGCTTGCCGTCGAAGTTGACAGAAGGCTAGCATCAGGTGGGTACTGACTTGCGGGCGTCCGGCGCGGCCCATCATCTGCAGCACGTCCGTGATGGGCATGTCCACGTAGCGCTTCTGCTTGCCGTCGAAGTTGACAGAAGGCTAGCATCAGGTGGGTACTGACTTGCGGGCGTCCGGCGCGGCCCATCATCTGCAGCACGTCCGTGATGGGCATGTCCACGTAGCGCTTCTGCTTGCCGTCGAAGTTGACAGAAGGCTAGCATCAGGTGGGTACTGACTTGCGGGCGTCCGGCGCGGCCCATCATCTGCAGCACGTCCGTGATGGGCATGTCCACGTAGCGCTTCTGCTTGCCGTCGAAGTTGACAGAAGGCTAGCATCAGGTGGGTACTGACTTGCGGGCGTCCGGCGCGGCCCATCATCTGCAGCACGTCCGTGATGGGCATGTCCACGTAGCGCTTCTGCTTGCCGTCGAAGTTGACAGAAGGCTAGCATCAGGTGGGTACTGACTTGCGGGCGTCCGGCGCGGCCCATCATCTGCAGCACGTCCGTGATGGGCATGTCCACGTAGCGCTTCTGCTTGCCGTCGAAGTTGACAGAAGGCTAGCATCAGGTGGGTACTGACTTGCGGGCGTCCGGCGCGGCCCATCATCTGCAGCACGTCCGTGATGGGCATGTCCACGTAGCGCTTCTGCTTGCCGTCGAAGTTGACAGAAGGCTAGCATCAGGTGGGTACTGACTTGCGGGCGTCCGGCGCGGCCCATCATCTGCAGCACGTCCGTGATGGGCATGTCCACGTAGCGCTTCTGCTTGCCGTCGAAGTTGACAGAAGGCTAGCATCAGGTGGGTACTGACTTGCGGGCGTCCGGCGCGGCCCATCATCTGCAGCACGTCCGTGATGGGCATGTCCACGTAGCGCTTCTGCTTGCCGTCGAAGTTGACAGAAGGCTAGCATCAGGTGGGTACTGACTTGCGGGCGTCCGGCGCGGCCCATCATCTGCAGCACGTCCGTGATGGGCATGTCCACGTAGCGCTTCTGCTTGCCGTCGAAGTTGACAGAAGGCTAGCATCAGGTGGGTACTGACTTGCGGGCGTCCGGCGCGGCCCATCATCTGCAGCACGTCCGTGATGGGCATGTCCACGTAGCGCTTCTGCTTGCCGTCGAAGTTGACAGAAGGCTAGCATCAGGTGGGTACTGACTTGCGGGCGTCCGGCGCGGCCCATCATCTGCAGCACGTCCGTGATGGGCATGTCCACGTAGCGCTTCTGCTTGCCGTCGAAGTTGACAGAAGGCTAGCATCAGGTGGGTACTGACTTGCGGGCGTCCGGCGCGGCCCATCATCTGCAGCACGTCCGTGATGGGCATGTCCACGTAGCGCTTCTGCTTGCCGTCGAAGTTGACAGAAGGCTAGCATCAGGTGGGTACTGACTTGCGGGCGTCCGGCGCGGCCCATCATCTGCAGCACGTCCGTGATGGGCATGTCCACGTAGCGCTTCTGCTTGCCGTCGAAGTTGACAGAAGGCTAGCATCAGGTGGGTACTGACTTGCGGGCGTCCGGCGCGGCCCATCATCTGCAGCACGTCCGTGATGGGCATGTCCACGTAGCGCTTCTGCTTGCCGTCGAAGTTGACAGAAGGCTAGCATCAGGTGGGTACTGACTTGCGGGCGTCCGGCGCGGCCCATCATCTGCAGCACGTCCGTGATGGGCATGTCCACGTAGCGCTTCTGCTTGCCGTCGAAGTTGACAGAAGGCTAGCATCAGGTGGGTACTGACTTGCGGGCGTCCGGCGCGGCCCATCATCTGCAGCACGTCCGTGATGGGCATGTCCACGTAGCGCTTCTGCTTGCCGTCGAAGTTGACAGAAGGCTAGCATCAGGTGGGTACTGACTTGCGGGCGTCCGGCGCGGCCCATCATCTGCAGCACGTCCGTGATGGGCATGTCCACGTAGCGCTTCTGCTTGCCGTCGAAGTTGACAGAAGGCTAGCATCAGGTGGGTACTGACTTGCGGGCGTCCGGCGCGGCCCATCATCTGCAGCACGTCCGTGATGGGCATGTCCACGTAGCGCTTCTGCTTGCCGTCGAAGTACTCCGTGCCCTTGATCACCACCAGGTGCGCGGGGAAGTTCACGCCCCACGCCAGCGTAGCCGTGCAGATTAGAATCTACCAAATAATACATCTTTAAAAAACCCTTTACAAATAATTAACAACTTAGTAAAGTTGAAAAACCCCCAATATTTTCATTTCAAAGTTCTATATATCTCAAAACCGTCTAAACTGATTTTGTTGAATCATAACTAAGAACCATCTCGATCACGTTAGCTTTCGGATAAAAAAAACCTTCCAGAGCACTATATCCAAAGGTCAAAAAGTCCATGGGGTCAATAGGTCCAAGTGTCAAAATGTCCAAATAGTCAACATGTTCAAGGATGTCCAAGGGTTTAAACGTCCATGGAGTCAATATGTCCAAGGAGTCAAAATGTCCAAAGAGTCAATATGTACAAGTGTCAAAATGTTCAACGAGTAAATAAGGACTCAACATGTCCAAGTGTCAAAATGTCCAATGAGTACCTAAATACACGTTCAACCCTGCAAGTTCGAAATAATAATTCGTTCAGGGTATTGATGGGGCCACCGCGCTATTGTAGTGCGTCGCAGATGTTCGCTGAGGCCCGGGTTACCTGTTTTAAAGCTGCGATGCGCCTGCGAGCCGCCTCGCTGGTACGGTGCGTGCGAGCCAGCCCTAACACTATCCTAGCGATGATTGCGAAGAGGACTGACTGTCCATACGTTAGGCACTACTGTGGGCTACATAAGTCCAGCAGCAGTGAAACACGTGTATTTAGTTAAAATAATTTACTAATATAGTTGTTTTAAGTTTAAATTGTAACTAACATTTTATGAGCCTTGAGCTTGAAATAAACGATAATTTAATTTAAATGGATCCAAATGTCAAAATATGCGTTGGACGAAATGGGGATTTAAAAACCGGCCAAGTGCGAGTCGGACTCGCGCACGAAGGGTTCCGTACCATTATCAATTTTTTTTTTTTTTTTATTTTGTTTTTAGTATTTGTTGTTATAGCGGCAACAGAAATACATCATCTGTGAAAAATTCAGCTGGAACTATCACGGTATCAGTGAGATACAGCCTGGTGACAGACAGACGGACGGACGGACGGACGGACCGACGGACAGCGGAGTCTTAGTAATAGGGTCCCGTTTTACTCTTTGAGTACGGAACTGCGTATTGTATTAAAGGCTAATAAATCCTTCGTCCGCAATCCCATTTCGTCCACATTCGCATCTCGAGTTGAGAATATGGACAAGATGGAAATGGGGAACGATATGGGAGTGTGGCCAGATTGGGAATGTGGACGAGAATGTGAACCAAAAGACCCTAAACGATTGGATCTTTGGACATATCGACTCCTTGAACATTTTGACACTTGGACATATTGACACCTTCGGCATATTGACTCTTTGGACGTTTTGACCCTTGGACATATTGACTCCTTGGACATTTTGACCCTTGGACATATTGACTCCTTGGACGTTTTAACCCTTGGACATGTTGACTCCTTGGACATATTGACTGTTTGGACATTTTGACACTTGGACCTATTGACCCCTTGGACTTTTTGACCCTTGGACATAGTACCCTGGAAGGAAAAAAAACCGCATTCAAATCGGTCCTTTCATCTAAGAGCTACTTACGATGCCACACAGATACACAAACACACAGACACACATATACCCAAAAACGTCAAACTTAGAGGTCTTATAACACCTTTCTTTTTGCGTCGGGGGTTAAAAAAAGAATTTAATGAAAAGTCAAATGGAAACCTAAGTTTTCCATTTCCCAGCTGCAATTCCGTTTCAGGAAAAAAGTGATAGTGACTGATAAGAAAATGGAGCACTTAATACAGTGCCAAAAGCAGACCTAAAAACCGAATTAGCTCTGGCTAACTCACGGATATTTTGGAAGTGACGTCACTAAAAAGTATAGACCGTAGTAACACTACATGCTTTGTGGGTATTTTGGTGTTGTATTCCTGTTATCGAGTAAATTCGCCACAGCTCGTGAGGATGCGTTGTGTTGAGAGTGTGGTCCGTTTAGCTATCGACACAACGAATCCTCAAATCAATAAAAAGTCGGCAGCACACTTGTCATTCTTCTGGAATCCTAAGCGTCCATACACTACGGTGGCTGCTTACCATCAGGCAGACCGTACGCCAGCCACCAGCCAGTTGCCACCGTCGTAATATTAGAAAAAAACTACAGCTCTCAAAGAAAAACCGGTGTAGATCTGTTTTGCTCACGGATATTTTTAACCCCTGACTTAAAAAGAGGGGTCTGTGTGTCTGTCTGTGGCATCGTAGTTCCTAAACGAATAAACCGATTTGAGTGCGGTTTTTTATCCGAAAGCTGACGTGATCGAGATGGTTCTTAGCTACGTTTCAACAAAAACAGTAAACACAGTTACCTGTATCTTCTGATTGATAAACAACTCTTCAACAGTGTTCCTGTCCCTCTCGTGCAAGCCCGCGTGATGGATGCCGATGCCAAACGCCAGGGTCAACTTGAGGTTGGACTCTCGGATGTTCGACAGGATTTGCTCCATTTCGGACTCTTGCATGTGCAGCCATTGCTTCGGATTGTCTTCGGCTGCGAGATACGCGATCAGGTCTAGTGCTGTTAACCTGAAATAAAATATAATTTGGCTCCGTCGTGTCCGTGCCGTACGGTTTGACGTGGATACTTCATTATTCTTAGACTTTTGGCAATATATAAAAAAAAATAAGCATTCCTTCGTACAACTAGACATCAACTTTGACACGAACGTTTTAACCATGGCGGCGGAAGGTGTCCTGCGATATCTGTGCTTGCAGTCTGTCTCTGCTGTAGGCCAGTGACATTCATAGCGCGCAGCAGCACGCGCACATATAGTAGGACGCGTTAAATGTCCCACGATCCACTGTCAGCCGTAGGCCGGTGATAGTCATTAAACGCTGCGTGCGCACATATCGAATAATCCTTTTTATTCGTGGGGAAATCCATTTACGCATCCCGCCTGGCTGGAGAACCAGGACGGGTATGACGGACTCCCGGGAACCGCCCGGACCACCGTCTAAAACCCCAAGGTGCTGCCTGCATCACACTGGCACAGCCTGCGGTGGCGGACCATAGTAAATTTGACAGCTAATGACCAGTTTTCAATTGTCCACCACGGCCAGGCCGCGCCAGTCTGTGAGAGGCCTTATGGCGGAGCCACGGGAACGCTCGCGCACACTTCCGCGACTCCGCCAGCAGCTGTCCCCATGTGGGACCCATCGCGGGAGGCGAGGAGATGGATACAATATCGAATAAGGCTGACACAACCCTATATGCAGAGGCTCTAGTATAAGTTTTATCGATACAATACGCTTTCGTACGCGTTTGCGTTTACTTTAATTTTGTATGGCAACTCGAACAGCGCCTCTGGTGGTAACTATTAGGAACTACGCGTTGCCATACAAATTGAAACTAAACGCAAACGCGTTCAAAAACGTACATGAATCGATAAAACTTATACTAGAGCTGCAGAACAGATAAAGTTTGCTAAGTTTCGCAAGTGAGTGTAGGTACCTGGTCTGCCTGCGGCTGGAGACGAAGACGAGTGCGGGCGCGGCCGGCGAGTGCGTGCGGATGGCCTGGAACGTGGGCTTGTTCATGGTCATCATTCGCGGGCAGTAGTGCCGCCCCGGGTGTCCTGATATGTGTACCTGTGTAACACACAAAACGTCTTATGAAATAAGTTACATTTTTGGTACAAGCTTTTATTGCCGACTGTACTTTTCTGTATACCGTCATCAACTACTCATTCGGAGGCCGTAGGAATAACCCTAGTAACCCTACACGTGACCTCCGGGTGGTGCTAAAAGAACAACAAACTTGGCAGCTGCACTGTTCCTTCTGAACCTCGCAGCGCACTCTGGAACTCTATCAGCTATATCGATACGAATACATATATGTACCAGTGTGTTACCGCCATACGATAAATAAATAACTACTCATTGAGACTTTACTAGCCCAAAATCAACGGAGTTACGTAAGTAAGTACTGAATTCCCATGGTCACCTTCTGTGTCTCCATTATCAGATCAGCTCGATGGTCCCATAATATTGAATTGTCATTCAACCAATATTTAAGCTCAATCGGTTGAAAATATCTGCTTCAAAATTGAGTTGCGAGATTTCACACGAACAAACATAGTGACAGATATAAATAGTTAGTTACATACGAGGGGCGTCTGATAAGTTCTAAGCCTAAGACATAAATTGAAAGAAAGGTCTGAACCAATTTTTTTTATTGAAATATATATCTATCCTCGAGTAAAATACACTTAACACATCAAGCATATAGTACTTCATATCCCCAAAAAAATTTTTTTTAGTTTTGCCCTTAAAATAGCCCTACAAAACAACCATGTCAGCTTTTTTTCGTCTTATCTTTGGAAGCGTAGCTCGTTTTTCAAATTAGTTAACCGAATATTGTAACCCGAAACCAGGTCCCTATGGTCGGATAGTCGATTAATATTAGCGCATCAAGTCTATTTGATGATCTGCCTGGCAACTCATGACAAGTGAACAGACGTGGTGTCCTATGAAAATATCACTTTGGATACGAGTTTACCACGTCGTTCCTGAAAACTGGCTTTGCGTACTGGCCTCAACAACTTTGTGCAATAATGACAAGTCCCTGTCGACCCTATTGACAAGTATATATTTACTAAAATACCTTCATCGAACGAAGACACGATTATAGAACTCTTTTAGACGACTTTTATTATTGGAATTCTTCGGTAAACATTATTTTTTTTTAAATCGCATCATTTAGATTTTTTTTATAATCGGGTCATACTGGCATGCGTAAATTAAATCTACGGAGACGATATAATAGAGAACTTCATTAGAATTGCTATTGCCTAATTCTAATGAATGTCCCAACTTTATAGTCAAGATTCTTTATTGAGCGCCCTGGCCATTTGTGTAGCACACAGTTCAAGGATGTTTATTACGTTCTATACCCGTGTAAAGTTTATTTTGTCCATTTCTTACGAATTTTTAGCATTTTTGCTACCTGCTACATTCTTAGATTTTTATAAGACTGAACATATTTTTTTATTTTTTTTACATTTTCCCAGACCACCACCAGAGATCGCCCTGAGCGGGGATTGACATTATGGCGCTAATGTCCTTTTTAAATAAAGCGGACTTATACTTTTTAAAATAGCATGCAAAAAGATGGTAGACTGCAGAATATGAATCAACTCTTCAAATTTTACTGTAGGGGATTTTCTCTTTCTAACAAGAGGTTACCTTTATGAGCGGAATTGAAAAATGCCGAAATACCCGAATTTGGCAGACATGGTGACCTTTTCTTGCCTGTTTATAATAATATAATGGTATTATATTAATGTGGTGGTAACCGTTAAATTCCCCAGAATGTAACTGAATGTGTACTATACTTTGAACTTCAACGTTTCTTTCATTTTATACCTTAGGCTTAGAACTTATCAGCCGCCCCTCGTACATCGCATGTTAACAGAAAGCTTGTAATAGTACATTATGATACAAGTGAGGTATGTTGATCATTACACCAGAGGCGGAATTGTCACGCGAACCGCAGGTGAGCGTGATAATAGAGCCGAGGATGTAATTATCAAAGCTCACGCGTGTCATACGACGTTTTTCAACACATTTGCGAGGAAAAAATCCTTTTCATAAAATGAACATGTTACAGGCTCCTAAGTTGTTTCCTTTAGTTATTGATAAATGATGACAACAGGTTTTTACTCACATATTTGTACATCTCCAAGAATGTACAGTGGCGTCAATTGTATTTATCACTTTTCTATTCACTACGAGTCAACATTTTTAACAATAACCAAACACGCATCATCAATGTTTACAAATATTTGTGAAATTACTTATAATGGCGCGCAACTTTTTTTTTTTTTTTTTTTGTGAAGTTCGCGCAGTGCGCCCACAGCGAGGCTTAGATGAAATCTCTAAACAGCTAATACAACATAAAATAAATATTTTCTTATTTAATATAAATTCATGTAAAATGTTATCAAAAGTAAATAGTTTTACTAAATGAAACGTTTCTATATCATATCCAACAAGAAATAATCAATTAATCCACAAGAAGGATTTAATTTGTTTAGTCGAGTAAGAATCCATTTGCCGAGAATTAAAAACAAACCTGTATAACCCGGTCAATTTAAGAATGCGCCGAGTCCATACATACACCTTGCTGCAAGGTGCCAACGTGTATTAATCGGGATATAAACATAAATACACGAGTGTCGTAATGTTATTAAACACGCGTGTTTAATACCCAGGATTATGAGCCCAAAAGCGGCACAATAAGAGGCACGTTACGAGCAAATGTGTTGAAATAGTACATTACTTACCTAGGGCGGTTAAACAAAGAATGTCTCAGATCGCAGGTATTTGACGCCCGAGCCGAAGGCAAGGGCGATAAATATGCGCTCTGAGGCTTTCTTTATTACCGCCCGTGGTAAGTACAACATTTTACGTCTCTATCTGGCCAGGAAGTGGGGTTTTCCGCACGCTATGCGGTAATTCCTACTTTATGGCCAGGTATGACGTAATAGTACATTATGATACAAGTGTGCTACGTTGGTCATTACACTCGAGTCGGTTTTTAAGCCTGAGCCGAAGGCGAAGGCTTAATGGAGACGAGAAGTGTAATGACCAATGCTCACGTGTTTCATACGACGTTTTTCAACACATTTGCGAGGAAAAAAAAAATGAAAATGTTAAAATATATGTAATGAAAAGGCACTAGTGCGATAATGTAATGTAAAAGTCACGGCATGGGTAATATTCTGCATTATTTTGCTAATATTTAAAAAGATATGTAATGAAAAGGCACTAGTGCGATAATGTAATGTAAAAGGCACGGCATGGGTAATATTCTGCATTATCAGTGTAAATACGCTGTAATAAGACCTACTTTACGAGCAGGTGTGTTGAAAAAATATTTTTGTACTTTTACTTTACCTCCAAAGGAACCGGTCGCACTGAAGGCCTAAAGTTGTATAGCCCCAATTCACCAATGTTCAACCAATTCGCTAGATCCTTAGCGTTGGCGAGAGCAGTGGACAGGCCTATGATGCGCAGCCTTCTCGACGTGTGCGACTCGATAAAGTTTGTTCTGAAACACATTTGTACAATAACGAGTATCACTAAAACCTTAATTTTAGACCGATAAACGGCTGACGCTGTCCCACAATATAATGATGTCCGGATACAAGAAATATGCCCATAAAGTCGAACTATAACTCTACACTAAAACCTACAATCCAATACCGGTTTGCTATCCTCACTCAGCGATAGATTTGGCGAAGAGTGCAATATCTCCAGGTTCCTGATGCTTACCCACTCTGGTGTCCAAGTACAAAGAAAAATGAGCCTTGGTACTCTGGACATTAACTTAAATCTGCAAATTCTACCTTGAAACTATGACCTCCAAGACGGGTCCTCTGTCCTCGCCCAGCAGATGGATTTCGTCAATAACTATAAGCGCGACGTCGCGAACGTAGTTCCTGGTCTGCCACGAGCGACTTATGCCGTCCCACTTCTCGGGCGTGGTCACTATCACGTGCGAGTTCCGAATAGCTCTGATGTCGGGTGACACATCACCTACAAATAATTTGTCGGTTATACATTGAAGGTCTATCGAAATGGCATTTAAGCCAAATATATTTTATAGAAAATTATTTTAGTGCGGATAACCTCCTTAAAGATTATACTAACCAGTCAACTCGACGACTTTCTTGCCCAGTTTCTCTTCCAAACGTATTTTCCAATCTTTTATACGCTCTTTTACAAGTGCTTTTAGCGGTGCAATGTAGACTACCTGTAATTTAAATTCGGTGTCGCATTAGAGAAAGCAATAGGTATTAGAAATTATACCTCACTTGGTAATTATAAGTACATCATAGTCCGTAAGCCCACTCCCAATACGCCTACGTCTCCTGACAACACGATAAAATACATGGCAGCAGGGGACCGATTTTTGACTATCGAGCGCTCGAAAATTAAACAAAAATAAATACGATTGTAGTGTCAAAATTCCAGGCTATTACTTTCTACCGATATAATTAAATACGAGTGGTGAATACCACTCGTTTTTTAATTTTCTATCGCTATTTCAGATTAGAATTCCAGTATTTATGACCGTTTTCGAGTGAAAGAGTCGAGCGCTCGAAAGTCAAAAATCGGTCCCCTGGTCGAGAAAGTTGTGCTGAGCAAGAATCAGAAGATTATCGCACATAAAATTGGCCGAATGTTTGAAAAATCCTTTACTTCCGGTCAAAATTGTAAGAGTATATTTACGTCATGTGACAACATTACGAGACATGTGATATACCATAGAGGGAGTAAACCTAAGCGTCTGTCAGTCCTGAAATGGCCAAGTACTTCGCGGACGTTGTCAAAGGTGGCCAACTTCGGCCAATTTTCTCGACCTGCTGCCATGCATTTTATCGACTTGTCATGCGACGTAGGCGTATTGGGAGTGGGCTTACGGACTATCAGAGAGTAAGTAACCGCAAAGGAGGTTCTCGCCAAAACTGTTTTAACAACCGCATTATCTTAAACCATCGTAGGGTACTGAAATATAATGGGTGCGATATTATTTTCTTGTGGGGACGTGAAAATCCTACTTGGCATTCCCGAGTATCGTTAGAATAGTGAACACACGAACCATGGCTGTATCAGCGATGGTTTAGTTGAACAGCACGCGGCTCTGCTTATGGTACAGACAGTGGAATATGGGCGTCTGGATGGCGTGGAAGTTTAAGCTCTTTCGGTGTTGAACCGTACCTTACACCCCGGGTACTGGTTGAACACCCGGAACATGGCCACTTCAGCGACGATGGTCTTGCCAGACCCTGTGGGCGCGCCGAGCAGCACATTGTTGTCCGTGTGGTACAGACAGTGGAATATGGGCGTCTGGATGGCGTGGAAGTTTAAGCTCTTTCGGTGTTGAACCGTACCTTACACCCCGGGTACTGGTTGAACACCCGGAACATGGCCACTTCAGCGACGATGGTCTTGCCAGACCCTGTGGGCGCGCCGAGCAGCACATTGTTGTCCGTGTGGTACAGACAGTGGAATATGGGCGTCTGGATGGCGTGGAAGTTTAAGCTCTTTCGGTGTTGAACCGTACCTTACACCCCGGGTACTGGTTGAACACCCGGAACATGGCCACTTCAGCGACGATGGTCTTGCCAGACCCTGTGGGCGCGCCGAGCAGCACATTGTTGTCCGTGTGGTACAGACAGTGGAATATGGGCGTCTGGATGGCGTGGAAGTTTAAGCTCTTTCGGTGTTGAACCGTACCTTACACCCCGGGTACTGGTTGAACACCCGGAACATGGCCACTTCAGCGACGATGGTCTTGCCAGACCCTGTGGGCGCGCCGAGCAGCACATTGTTGTCCGTGTGGTACAGACAGTGGAATATGGGCGTCTGGATGGCGTGGAAGTTTAAGCTCTTTCGGTGTTGAACCGTACCTTACACCCCGGGTACTGGTTGAACACCCGGAACATGGCCACTTCAGCGACGATGGTCTTGCCAGACCCTGTGGGCGCGCCGAGCAGCACATTGTTGTCCGTGTGGTACAGACAGTGGAATATGGGCGTCTGGATGGCGTGGAAGTTTAAGCTCTTTCGGTGTTGAACCGTACCTTACACCCCGGGTACTGGTTGAACACCCGGAACATGGCCACTTCAGCGACGATGGTCTTGCCAGACCCTGTGGGCGCGCCGAGCAGCACATTGTTGTCCGTGTGGTACAGACAGTGGAATATGGGCGTCTGGATGGCGTGGAAGTTTAAGCTCTTTCGGTGTTGAACCGTACCTTACACCCCGGGTACTGGTTGAACACCCGGAACATGGCCACTTCAGCGACGATGGTCTTGCCAGACCCTGTGGGCGCGCCGAGCAGCACATTGTTGTCCGTGTGGTACAGACAGTGGAATATCTGCGTCTGGATGGGATTGAAGTGGCTGAAGTTGTACAGCATTTCGTACGACGGGTTGTTGAGAGCCGTCACTGGGAGCGGTTGGAGCTCGAGTAAGTCTGTAAATTAAATGACGTCACAATAAACGTTTCAAAAGCTGTCTTGACTGGCTGTACTACCAGAGTCACAGAATAAATAATAATACAGTCAGCATCAAAAGCAGCTACGCAATCGAAGACGTCAAAAGTTATTCCCTTTTAATAAAGACTTTTGACGTCTTCGTTTGCGTAGCTACTTTTGATGCTGACAGTACTACGTACGGAAGGTTCTCTGTTAACAAATCCCGTTTAGGTATGCCGAACGAGCCTAAACGTGGCCATCTCTTTCTATCGCATGCATCACGGAATAAAGAATCCATTGGAAGTGGTGAGTGGGCGTTCCCGTGTCGCCGAACATGAGCGTAAATTCGCATACTTCTTGCACAGATTATTGTCAGTCACCTGACAACCGCACACGGCGTATGACATGAGTAAATATTTGTTTATTGTAGGAAAATGCAGTATTGCTCTGTTAGAAGCTGCTTAAAATTGCAGCACATTAAAAAACTTGTCTCATGGAGGTATTTCCTATCATCGGTAAGTATTATTTTAGAATTCCTACATAAAAATATTAATTTTTCAATTTCTCAGACACAATTTGCATATGTAGTCAAGGAAATATCAATTATATTTTTCTAACAATGAAGTTCATAATCCTGTGCATAATTTCGCTACTCGGAACGAGGAATGCACGTCAAATGTCCAGAAGGTTCGCTACTCAAATGCTGTGGCTAAGGTCTATAATAATTATCGATAAAACGATAATTCAAAATGAAAAGCATTAAATTTATTATTTATGTATATATATAATATCTGACTATTATGTCATATAAAATAAAATAACTATTATAATCTTATAGTTTTCCTAAAGAGACAAATGCAAAGGAAAAATGGACTGATGCCCCGGGGAGATAGGATTGGTTCCCGCAACGATTGAACACCATTTGTTCGGAACATTTTGTTGAAACAGATTTTTGAGTTTCGCCAAAAGGAAAACGCTTCATTCATGAAGGTTCAATTCCCACGCAGAATATCGTATGTAGCGTAAGTACGAATAATTTCAATTCAATTCAATTCATTTTTATTTCAGACAAGGTCCATACACATTTGTTAGTAAAAAATAATATATAATGATTAATTATTGTTTCTATATTTCATAGTACATAGCTAGGCCAAGATATCGAGCGGTGGCGGCAACAGCAGCGGTGCAGTAGGCAATACGTAGAGCGAGAGCAGCGCTCCGCTTTTTCGCTCGCACACATGACGCACTGCTTCCAATTCTTTATAATTGACGACTGTACTTTTAGCGTGGGATTGACGTGAGTTGCGTTTACTACAGGCGCTAGCGCCTATCGTCAAGATTTAGTATGAAAAGTCTATACACCGCCCCTGGTGGTCACTCATAGCACTAAAAATCCAAACTGTAACGTGAGGCACTTATACATTACTTAATTCGCCATCGACTTCACGTTCGTTCACGATTTTCCAATAGTCAACCTTATATCACTAGCATTTATCGTTTTAATTTAAATGTTTGTCGGTTATGACATTACAGAATACGCGCATCGCGACGTCGACAGTGTCCACTGTCGATACAATATGGCGGCGCGGGGGCCATTTATTTGCATTTTTAAATACAAAATACGCGACAATCCGAATTTTGCGGATATATGTTGTCAATTCAAAACCCTTATTTTTATAAGTTCTTTAATTTGAGATAAATTTCGATCGGATCTACGGTAACTCTTGACGGAATAATACGATATCACGGGCCATTTTGCAAGTGAAATAGTAAACTACAGTCGCGACGGTATTCTTCGATTCGAAATGTCTCACACTACCGATTGGTAGTACGAATCGAACGTTAAATTACGCATCGAAAACTAAACGCAAAGTGCCTAACGTTTTGCAGTTGGTTTCGAATTCCAACGGCAGTGTGAGTACAAGTTTGACGGGTCGAATCGAAGAATACCGTAGCGAGATCGAAATCTATTCGAAGCGCGTTTATTCGATCTCGTATTAGTTACGTAACGTTAGGTTACGATTGTATCTCACAATAAGGGTACTGGTTTAGCCTACCATACTCGCACACAGTCGACAGTCTAGATTGCTGGGAAAATAATTCTAAGTAGTTAGGATGTGCTTGTATAATACTAAACTAATTATGTTTCATTGCAAATACATTTATAACAGAAATAATTACCTAACTATAAATGTAACAAATATCGAAACCTATTCCGCTGCAGCGGGGAGTCAGGAAAGGAGATATTATTTCGCCAAAACTGTTCACCGCTGCACTGGAAGATGTTTTTAAGACTCTGGACTGGAGAAGGCTAGGTGTCAACATTAACGGCGAGTACATCACTCACCTTCGGTTTGCGGACGATATTTTAGTCTTGGCTTAGACCATGGAGGACTTAAGTATGATGCTCGATAACCTCAGTAAAGCTTCCGAGCGAGTTGATCTAAGAATGAACATGGATAAGGCGCAAATGCCCATGTAGTACCAAATCCGACTCGGCTGGGCAGCGTTCGGGAAGCTACGGCACATCTTTTCGTCCAATAAGTATTCCGCAGTGTCTCAAGACGAAAGTCTTTGACCAGTGTGTGTTGCCAGTGATGACATACGAGCATGATCGCATCAGAAATGAGCTTATCCGCAGCAGAACCAAGGTAACCGATATAGCCCTCCGAATCGTTAAACTTAAGTGGCAGTGGGCGGGGCACATTGCTCGTAGAACCGATGGCCGTTGGGGCGGAAAGGTTCTTGAGTGGAAGGCGCCGCGTGGGTAGGTCCCCCAAGAGGTGGACTGATGACCTGGTAAAGGTCGCGGGAGTCCGCTGGATGCGGGTGGCGCAGGACCGGTCATTTTGGCACTCTTTGGGGGAGGCTTATGTCCAGCAGTGGACGTCTTTCGGCTGATATATATGATGATGACGATGAACTATAAATGTCACCTACTAACGAACTATATTATTAACAACATTTTATTGGAAACAATTTGTAACTAAGCCATTAGTAACCTAAGTCTTATTAGAGATAGCTTTAATATTTAATGTATAAATATCATAAAAATATCGATATGCAAAATTATACCCACATCCCTATTCCGTTATGGTAAAATAGTCGTGTCATCATACGCATTTCGCAGTATATGCGACTTTTTGGTTTCAACCGTATAGTTTTGAAAACACTGCCATCTGGAGTCGAGTAGCCGAACCACCACGTCTCTTGCAAGTCTTGCAACGCAGGTGGGAACGGACGTAAGAAATATTTACTTGACACTCTAAATTAGACCGTAATTTTATAGTAGTTAAAGTACCTTTTGCATATAAAATTTGCTACCCTTAACAACTTATTGCCACAGTACATTTTAACAAATCAAAAGCGTATTGCAATTGTGTGTTCGTGTTTTATTGAAGTGCGGTTGTGTGCGTGCGGCGACACTGGTTCTCTAGGAAAATCGGTTGAATGCCACTTCCAATGGATTCTTTATTCCGTGATCGCATGCAACGCGCTGCGATCGAACGCGTGCGTGCCGTAGCAGCGCTAACATACCCCCTCGGGCCGATCGGCATGTACTTGTAGCGGAGCGACCAAATCACGGAGTGAGCCACCCTTGTCAGAGTTTGAATTATAAAAATGCTTGTGTTATGTATTTGTTGAGCACATAGGTATTTCTGATTGAGGCATTACCTCAGAGCATAGAATACTAGAGAGAGGACAAGCCGCCGGCGGCCGTGTCGCAGCTGTATGCTCAATGGGCATACACTGCCATACTGTGCACGCGTGCTGATCGCAGAGAATATTACGTTTTTTCCGAAAATGCCTGATATGATGCGCGTTTATTGTCAAATAAGCGTGTAGGTATACAAGTGTGTGTGTTTTAGATGTGTGCGTGCTTTGTCTTGTCAATTACTTGGGCGTTGTGTGGGTTAATGTACTTGCGACAGGCTCACTCTATACAAATCGGCCGCCATGTCCGATCTCCTTATATTCATACATCTGTGGGCATTACCTAGGACTATTATTTAGCTAGGTATATCTATTATAGAATTAAGATAAATACAGATAGCAACATCGCCTTTATTTGTAATTGCAGGCCTAAAATTTAATTTACAAAGATTTGATTATGTAAAATTATGGTTTACGTCGCGCGTCGGTTTATTAATTCATGGTAATTACATGCATACAACGTGTTTAACATGGAACCAATTCGGTACATTTTTCGTTTAGTCACAGTAAATCTGTAGGTATATTATATTACCCGTGTGTGGTGGATGTGTTTCAGGCAAAATTAAATGCTGGAATGTCAGTGGCAATACACTTTCAGAACCCAGCCACCTGTAAATACAAAAACACAACCATTTTAATTCCAACGCAATTCATTATCTACCATACTATTGGGTAAAAAACAAATGGTTAAAGTTATGCTTACCTTTCTGATGTTGCTCTAATATAGTATTGCGGTGGCAATGGCTCCGTAATGGGTATCGTTATTATGAGCTCTTGTGGTTCATTCGTTATTACCTAAAATGCAATCAGTATATTAATTTACAACTACCAGAGTCAAAGTATTACGGAGTAGGTATTCATTATTACAATGCATGTTACTGAATATAACATTTGATAGTCATGTTCAATGTACGATTAGGTGCCTATAAACAAATGTGTACAACTTTAATCCAAAGACATAATTTCCAAAATAAATATTAAATAAATAAATATAAAATATTAAGGGACAATCTTACCTAAATCTAAACGTACACGTGTATAAGTAGTGAATGTAAAAGTTGTTAGAGAGGTAGGGCACAGTGGAATGTCGCCTGGCTCATATTTGGAGCAGCCCAACTGGGGTAGTACAGTCGCCATCACATACATCGGAGAAAACAAGCAGCTCACAAACATCGGAACACACCTCTATTATCAAGGTATTAGGGTGCATGTGCGATATTTTTGAACACCTATAGTGTACCGATGTATGTGATGGCGAATGTACCTCCATCTTACAGAAGACCGCAGCCATAATAACGTCACTACATTCTCTGTAGGTATGTGGTGTTGAATTCCTGGTGCTGAGTAAGGTGTTGAGAGTGAGGGTCCCGCGTTCGTCTCTAGCTATCAAGACATCGAATCCTCAAATAAATAGAGGGTCGGCAGCGAGCTTGTGATTCTTCTGGAAGCGTCCATAGGTAGCGGTGTCCGCTAACTGCTTATCATAAGGCAGACAGTATGCCTTATTGCCGTCGTAGTATGAAATACAACATGTAATATGAACACCTCTTAACGAAACAAATTATTTTATTGAATATTTTAGTTTCGTGTCAATTTAACGTGGAAGTTACCACGATCAAATTTTAAACGTTATGATACAGAAAATAAATATAACGGATAAATAAAGCATCATCGTTTAAAGCCCAGAACAAGACTCGAACGTATAACCCCTGTATTGCCCGTACGGATGACAGGTGGCCGGTACATGTAATGTGAAGGTTACTCACTTGTTTCTTGGTGATGAGGAAGAACTCATTGTAATACATGATGTCATTTTCTGGGTCCTCCACCCATATCCAAAACGCTTCGGGCGCTTTACCGTGGTATTTATCGCTCCACCTAGAAAAAAATACGTACTAAACTAAGTGATAACCTGTCAATTTTATACTTGAATATGAGTTCTAAAGATTAGCCAGAAGAGTCCTAATTAGACTTAAAACCAGCCAAAACCGACCTAGGTTTACATGAAATTGGGTGATATGGTGTGACTGCATTTGTCGTCCCCGAAGGAGGCTTACTTGTGTTCGGTGGGATGGTGAGACTGCCTTTGTGGTCTCCAAAATAGGAATTTTTGAAATTAAGTGTGATGGCGAGAATGCATTTTCCGTACTCGAAAGACGTTTACTTAAATTTGGGTGGGATGGAGTGTTCTTTTTTACAAGCTTTCTATTAACTTGCAATTTATGTACCTAACTATGTATCATGTAAAGCTATGTTTGTTCGGGTGGAATCTTGCAACTCAATTTTGAAGCAGATATCTTCGACCGATTGAGCTGAAATTTTGGGTAAAAGTATAGTTTGGATGAAAGTTCAATAGTATGGTACCATCGAGCTGATCTGATGATGCAGTCAGAAGGTAGCCATGAGAATTCAGT
Organism: Epinotia brunnichana; assembly: GCA_963854355.1. Lineage (NCBI taxonomy): Eukaryota > Metazoa > Arthropoda > Insecta > Lepidoptera > Tortricidae > Epinotia > Epinotia brunnichana. The sequence continues at coordinate 16,339,666 of OY977936.1, read as the reverse complement.
ACTTAACCGACGTAATCCCGTTGAGTTTGGGCTCGTTAGAATCGTCTCAGAAAAGTACAGTCGGCAATAAAAGCTTGTACCAACAAAAATGAAATTTTTGACAGTAACTTATTTCTGCTGTTGATATTTTCCTATTAGTTAGGGAGCTGGCGAGCAAAATTTCTATATGATCAGCACACAAGGCAGACGTTATTAATAGTGATATTTATGCCCTAAGAAACATCAAGGACCTTGTCTGCCACCATGGTGGCGCTGCGTTGAAAATTTACAGCGTTTCTAAAATGTAAAAAAAAAGGTGTGCTATATTATGCGCACACGTCTGCTTCTGGGGCTGATGATCACAGTCACCCTGGAAACACAAAGAATCGAAAAGGCAGATATCCAGGGTCCTGACTTTTGTAGTATTCAATTTTTTAATTTATTTTTATGATTTAAAAAACTGTATATGAAGTGCACACTTGGCTGATTTGAATTGTTCGATCAAAAACAATGAGAAGAACCACGGAAAAATAGTCTGCTAACATGTTGCCTCTGCGTTGTCTATTGACAGTGCTCCAAAAATGTAAAAAACCGGCCAAGTGCGAGTTGGACTCGCGCACGAAGGGTTCCATACCATTATCTATAAAAACGGCAAAAAAATCACGTTTGTTGTATAGGAGCCCCCCTTAAAAAAATATTTTATTTTGTTTTTAGTATTTGTTGTTATAGCGGCAACAGAAATACATAATCTGTAAAAATTTCAACTCTCTAGCTATCACGGTTCTTGAAATACAGCATGGTGACAGACAGACGGACGGACGGACGGACGGACGGACAGCGAAGCAGTAATAGGTTCCCGTTTTACTCTTTGAGTACGGAACCCTAAAAAGAAAAGGTGTGCTATATTATGCGCACACGTCTGCCTCTTGGACTGATGTTTGAATCCCTTATGAAAACCAAGAAAATCGATGAGGCAGACGTTCAGGTCCTATAAAGTAGTCCCACAGGTCGGCACTCTGCGGTAGGGTGCCCATAAGGCTGGCTACGTTTGCCCTAAGAAACATCAAGGACCTTGTCTGCCACCATGGTGGCGCTGCGTTGAAAATTTACAGCGTTTCTAAAATGTAAAAAAAAAGGTGTGCTATATTATGCGCACACGTCTGCTTCTGGGGCTGATGATCACAGTCACCCTGGAAACACAAAGAATCGAAAAGGCAGATATCCAGGGTCCTGACTTTTGTAGTATTCAATTTTTTAATTTATTTTTATGATTTAAAAAACTGTATATGAAGTGCACACTTGGCTGATTTGAATTGTTCGATCAAAAACAATGAGAAGAACCACGGAAAAATAGTCTGCTAACATGTTGCCTCTGCGTTGTCTATTGACAGTGCTCCAAAAATGTAAAAAACCGGCCAAGTGCGAGTTGGACTCGCGCACGAAGGGTTCCATACCATTATCTATAAAAACGGCAAAAAAATCACGTTTGTTGTATAGGAGCCCCCCTTAAAAAAATATTTTATTTTGTTTTTAGTATTTGTTGTTATAGCGGCAACAGAAATACATAATCTGTAAAAATTTCAACTCTCTAGCTATCACGGTTCTTGAAATACAGCATGGTGACAGACAGACGGACGGACGGACGGACGGACGGACAGCGAAGCAGTAATAGGTTCCCGTTTTACTCTTTGAGTACGGAACCCTAAAAAGAAAAGGTGTGCTATATTATGCGCACACGTCTGCCTCTTGGACTGATGTTTGAATCCCTTATGAAAACCAAGAAAATCGATGAGGCAGACGTTCAGGTCCTATAAAGTAGTCCCACAGGTCGGCACTCTGCGGTAGGGTGCCCATAAGGCTGGCTACGTTTCCTCGCTGAATGGCGATGCCAATTCTTTGACCGAGAAACAAGCCAGCCCCATGGTCAGCAGTGTGCTCGAAGAGACGTTTTTTTAAAACCCGGTATAGATCTTAGGCGTCTGGACCCCACGGCCCAAGGGTCTCTACTCCGAAAGCCGCAAACACATGGTTGCTTGCAAGGCTCGTGTATTTGCGGCGTTTGGCAGCCTCTGCCGATGCTGCCGCTGCGCCCGCCCTCTGCAAAGTGGTGGGTAAGTGGGACTCAGCCAATGTGTCCACGCAGGTGGCGTCCCAGACTAGGGGTAAATTTAATTATCTGTTCCGTTCGATATCCGGGATCCATAACTTGAGAGGGCGCCACTGCGCACGTTCGAACGTAGCCGTTTGCGTCAAACTGTCACTCCACGTCATCGCTGTGACGTCACAACCGCCTTCGCCAACCTGTCAACTCTAGAACCAGCGCCCGTGCGCCCGCCGCCATATTGGCTTTCTCATTGTTGCGTCGTCTGCCGTACAGATCGGACGTACCGTAGCTATTTTTGCAACAAGGAATCTTAAATCTCGATTCTTAACATCGGATAGTTTTATTTTGTCTAGAGGGAGTCCTAAATAGTATAAAAGTTATGGAAAGCGAATCGCGAGTGATATCTTTTCTATCGGACTACCCTCTTTTGTAAATTTTTTACTTCGTTGTTCGCGAGTGCTTTGGAATCGCATTTTGAGCAACGAGAGTCGCTCCACGTCGAAGGAGAATGAACGCGCTTCGCGATCATGCGGAGGATGGATGGCATCGGAGCCCGAAAGCGGCCGCGAGTCTCGCCTTCGTGGGCGCGTGCGCTCGTCGATCACATTGTCGGGCCCGGAATGGAGGTTTGAATATCTTTCGAATCGATCGGTGAGTCAGTTACATAACAATATCCTAGGTGCCCCGCGTGCCGCCGTCGGCGCGGCGGGGCAGATCGCCGGCCCCCGCACGCCACGTGCTGGCCCCCGCGCGCGCTATGGGGCTCCCGCGCGGCACGTGCTGCCCCCCGCGCGCCACGTGCAGGCCACCTCGCGCGCTATGGGGCTCCCGCGCGCCACGTGCCGGCCCCCACGTGCGCTATGGGGCTCCCGCGCGCCACGTGCTGCCCCCCGCGCGCCACGTGCAGGCCACCGCGCGCGCTATGGGGCTCCCGCGCGCCACGTGCCGGCCCCCACGTGCGCTATGGGGCTCCCGCGCGCCACGTGCTGCCCCCCGCGCGCCACGTGCAGGCCACCGCGCGCGCTATGGGGCTCCCGCGCGCCACGTGCCGGCCCCCACGTGCGCTATGGGGCTTCCGCGCGCCACGTGCTGCCCCCCGCGCGCCACGTGGCGGCACCCCCGCCGCGACGGCGCTTGCTTCTGTGGTGGAGCCAATCGTTATGCTGAAATAGTGGTATCCGGCACGATGCCGCCACCGGCAACGACCTTCTTACCCTGGTGCCGTCCGCCTCAATGGCGCCACCCCTTATCTGGTGCCGTCCGCCTCAATGGCGCCACCTCCTACCATAGGCCGTCCGCCACGATGGCGACGCCGATCGCGATGGCGCTGCCCGCCGCTGGCTCTGTCGCCACGGTGGTGCCGTCCGCCACGGCGGTGCCGTCCGCCACGGAGGCGTTGCCCGCCATGCTGGTTCTGCCTGCCACGGCGGTGTTGTCTGCCACGGTGGTGCAGCCCGCCACAGCAATGCTGTCCACTATGCCGGACGCTCGCCACAACGATGCAGTACGCCACGCTGGCGCTATCTACCACGGCGGTGCTGTCCGCCACGCTGGCGCTGCCCCCACGGCGATGCTGTACACCACGCTGGCGCTACCCGCCACCTCGGTGCTGTAGGCCACGCTAGCGCTGCCGGCCACAAAGATGCCGTACGCCACGCTGAAGCTGTCCGCCACGGTGGCGTTGCCCGTTATATGGGCGTTGTCCGCCTCGCTGGTGCTCTCTACCACGGCGGTGCTGTACGCCACGCTGAAGCTGTCCCCCACGCTTGCGCTGTCCGCCACTGCTGGCGCTGCCCGCCACTGCTGGCGCTGCCCGCCACTGCTGGCGCTGCCCGCCAATGCTGGCGCTGCCCGCCACTGCTGGCGCTGCCCGCCACTGCTGGCGCTGCCCGCCACTGCTGGCGCTGCCCGCCACTGCTGGCGCTGTCCGGCATGCTGGCGCTGCCCGCCACTGCTGGCGCTGCCCGCCACTGCTGGCGCTGCCCGCCACTGCTGGCGCTGTCCGGCATGCTGGCGCTGCCCGCCACTGCTGGCGCTGCCCGCCACGGCTGGCGCTGCCCGCCACTGCTGGCGCTGCCCGCCACTGCTGGCGCTGCCTGCCACTGCTGGCGCTGCCCGCCACTGCCGGCGCTGCCCGCCACTGCTGGCGCTGCCCACCACTGCTGGCGCTGCCCGCCACTGCTGACGCTGTCCGGCATGCTGGCGCTGCCCGCCACTGCTGGCGCTGCCCGCCACGGCTGGCGCTGCCCGCCACTGCTGGCGCTGCCCGCCACTGCCGGCGCTGCCCGCCACTGCCGGCGCTGCCCGCCACTGCCGGCGCTGCCCGCCACTGATGGCGCTGCCCGCCACTGCTGGCGCTGCCCGATATGCTGGCGCTGTCCGCCATGGCGGTGCTATCCGCCACGGTAACACTGTCGGCCACGCTGGCGCTGTTCGCCAATGCCGCGCTGTCTGCCACGCTACTCTGGCGCTGCCCGCCACGATGGTAACGCCCGCCGTCCGGAGTCCGCTACATCGATACAGGAGAACTACTTACGTCTCTGGGCTTCACAGAGGTAATCAACGAGGAGCTGCGTGACTTCCCCGGCGTTCTTGCGCGAGCGAGCGACCCAGTAGCTGCAGAGTGTCGGGGTACAACCTAACACTCAGAATGAAGCCCTAAAATCTCAATTATATCCAATTGGTCCAGTACGCCGCAGGCTCTAATCTACTTGGTAATCAATCAAATTACAAGGTCCCGCAGTTTGTCTCGGAAAAACGTACCGTGCGGTCGGAGGACTCGATATGAGATTCGTTAAAAAGTAAGATGGGGTCTCCGACCTCTGAATATATATTTCTCAACCCCGTCAAACAATCCTGGAACAGGTGGAGAATGGACGGCATCGGCAAGGTAGGCAAACAGATTTCACATCGTCTCTTAGCTCGCTCTCGCTGTCCCGCTCAGGTTCTGCTCTATAAAGACAAACCTTTCGCAGAGGCCTAATAAACAAAAATTGGGACAAAACCACTTGCCGCTCCGAAGCGAGCCCGAGATTCCGCGCTCAAGGAGAAGGGATCGGAAATAAATACCTCAATTCGGATAAGCCACTATAGATAATAACTTCCGTGAATGTCTTTCCAGTTTAGCATAGACTTCAAGGCACCGAAAATCGTCTTAGATTCCAGATCAGTAACGATTTTATTTTGTTCAAAAACCCTATTGATCGTGTTATGCTATCTATCTTGCACAAGTTTGTACACTGCCATATCCCTATACAGCCGTGACACATAAAATCTCTTCAAATAAGCTTTTTGTGCATGTACTTATAAATTATTCGTAACTATTTCAAAGAAATTACAGCCATTTGCTTTTCTTGTTGTCCCAGAGCCTTCTGGTGACAGTCTATATGAATGACGTCCTTGATATGATACAAACCTAAAAATCATGGTCCATGTCTTTGAGTAGACATTGCCTAAATTAAGGGCCATAAAGTTCAAGTGCTTGGTAGGATTCCTACTCCGCCGTATAAACGCCTCCTGTTTTTATAATAGTATGCCATAAAAACTTTGTATACTAGCTAGCAAGCCCTTAACTAGTAGCCACGGGAAAAAACGACTCCTTTGTTTTTTGGCCCCAAGCAAACCGACCTGTCGTACCCGTCGGAAAAGGTAAACACCATACGGCGCGATATATGCCTGTCTCGTGTTAGACGGTCTCATACTGGAAGGGATCGTCTCAATTTTACAATCTTTACGACCCACGGAGGAAGGTTGCATTGCCACACTCTCTGACTATACCTGCAAGACTCCGAGGAGCGCAATGCACCCTCCCAACCAACCTCGTCTCCCTTCTACTGTACAAGATACCGTAGTTGACCAGCATAACAGACCCGCATTTAACCGTAAGTGAGAAAGACTAACTATGTTGTTGTGTTACAAACTGACAACCGGTGGGTGGTGGCATGGATGCCTTTCCCTGCTGCAGACTGCTGGCAGGAAAGAACTATCTACGGGAAACACTGGTCCCATACTACTTGCCAGGTCAGTAGTGCCCAGAAACCACCGGCAAGAAATGTTCGTCCGCTGGGGTGTCTCGCCCATCGACCCACACACACACACACTTTGTGGCGATACTTCTCGATCGACTCGCAAGTCTCGAGCGCCTACTGTCACGACGTCACCAACAGATATCGGTGTTACGGAATGACCTACACCCACCTTCCAGACTCCTGCTCCGCGCTCCACATCACGCTCCACGCTGGGCCTCTTCAGCATGATGACGCGCAAGTGGGGCAGTCTCTTCTGTTGGGCAGACCTGAAGAGGCAAGCCGTAGCGGAGCCGATGAAGGTTCACAATGTGCAGGCGTTCCTGAGTGACACGGCCACTATCCGCCCGCCGGGTGGGACGTGACGACACCAGGCTGGTCGGAACAGAGAAGACTCCTCCGAGCGTCACACGCCAGCTCACTTATTACCGCACGCATACACGCCTGTATGACTAAATGGCCGTCATGGCGTGCCAGGTACAAGATCGACAGCCAGGTACCTCGTCCCATGCGCACTTTTTCTGTCGAATGTGTTACTGCATTCAGTACAAATTATTATTTCTGTTCAGTCAAATTGACAAATCTTGCTCTATACCCGAAGTCTGGTCCTAAATAAGATAATTTTATCAACATACTTATTGAAAGCTCTAGACAAAAATCATTAACCCAGTGTTCTGGATATATATATACTTATAACGATTTCGGAAGGTGTAAAACTTCAATAATCTGCACTAATTTAGTCGAATCAACTATTGTACCGTCCAAGCCAAGCTTATTGGAGACGGGATTTAAAGTACATATACATATACTTTCTCTTCTCTTGGTCTTCAGACAGAATCGGGCCTTCAAGTAACGTCTGACTAACTTTTCGACCCGTGGTATCGTCGTTAAAACTGGATGGAAAACTATCCAATTAACGATATTTATTACAAAAGCTATTTGGCACCTAAAATCTACTCTTAGACGTTTATCTCGAATCTATTTAATGTCTAATGTTTAGTGCCCGTTAGAAATCTAACGCTAATCCAATAGTTCTCTTTTGTAGGAAAATTGTTTTTCTACCTACGCGTTGGCGCCCGCTGACCCGCCACCAGGAGATAATAAACAGATCTCAAGTTATGGATCCCGGATATCGAACGGAACAGATAATATGAAATTTTACCTTCCAATAAAATTATTATTATCTTTCCTGAGATATCCGGGATCCAATTAATGGCTTCCTGGGGGCTACCAACGGCATTTCCTCCGCAACAATGAGAAAGCCAATATGGCGGCGGGCGCACGGGCGCTGGTTCTAGAGTTGACAGGTTGGCGAAGGCGGTTGTGACGTCACAGCGATGACGTGGAGTGACAGTTTGACGCAAACGGCTACGTTCGAACGTGCGCAGTGGCGCCCTCTCAAGTTATGGATCCCGGATATCTCAGGAAAGATAATAATAATTTTATTGGAAGGTAAAATTTCATATATTGTGGTTCCAAAGTTCATCTACGTTAAAGGCACGTGTTTTTGTGCATTTAAATCTAAAAATGACTAACCTCAAAACTACCTTGATTCCGTGAATTTCAAACAGTTATACAGCTGAAAATCAGTGAGCAAAGTGTCTGCCACATTTTTTTTTGAATCCACGGAGTCATAGTGAATCGAATGGGCGCAATGAGAACCGCGTGCAAATGACTTAGTAGAGCTTTTTTTTTAACATTTTTACAACTCCGTCCCATGATAATGCAGAGTCCTGAATGTCTGCCTCCTCGATTTTCTTCGTTTCCAAGATGATTGTGACCATGAACTCCAGAGGCATACATGTGCAAATTATTTAATACCCCGATTTTTTTAAGCAACTTCAATCCGCTGTAACGCGTAAACGCAGCGACATAGGACCTTAATTGATTGGACCAAATCAATTCGTAATGATTTAAACTGCAATCCACCTCGACGTGAAACGTGTGCAAATCATATACCGAAATGCTCGCCAGCTCCCTACCTATATTTGTTTTGTTTAGGTTTAGGCTGTTAGACACCAATGCTGGCAAAGACCCATCTGTCGCGTTACGGAGGCTTACTGGAAGTTGGGTGTGATGGTGAGCCGTATCCTCAGAACGGTGCGCGTGATTGGGTGCAGGCTGGCTTCCATCTCCAGGAGGGGAAACTCGTCCGCGCATTTCTTTAGATGCCTGGCTGCTTTTGGGTTCCTTAGGAGGTCACCTATTTTTAGAAGACAGAAAGGCCAAGTTAGATCTGATCAAGATTGTTTATTACGCGAATAATTGCTAAAATGTTGACATTTAATCTTAGAATTATTAGTATACAGCGTGGAACGGAACGATGGACTTTGCCGCAAGAGGGGGATTATTAAGCGTTAAATTTTCCGGATAAAGTAAACTATGTTAATATTTCCAACCGTTTTCAAGTTAGAGCTCATCAAACTTTTGTGCAAAAACCTACATATATTAAAACCCTAACGGCCCTTGAATGCTCGCCGCTCGCCGCGGTCGCCGCCGCTGGTCGCGCGAAGTCGTGGCCGTTTCCACGCTGTATATTCTAATTTTATCACGTCAGTCCTTTGGTTGTAATAGAACACATATAGTGTCTTTTGAAGCAACGAGTATCGAATGGAGATGATTTTCTTATCAAGGGTTTAATAAAATATCGCACATAGTAACAGAACATTGCATAATTCATAATTTTACACCCGATACTACACACGCCAGCACACACAATAAATCACTTGTAATGTAAGGTTATATCAGTTTTAGTGGTGTCGCTAAAAGCGAATTTGAAGAAGTTGTGGCTCACACAGTCTTAGGTGGAAGATAGGTGGGTATGTGCGGTTCTTATACAATTTAGGGTTAATATATAATATATATATCCATATTTACATACTGTTACTATTTAATATATATAGTTATTTGTTAATTTCTTGTATCATTTTGCTAACTCATGCATGTGTTGCACAGTAGGTTGGCTGCCATGTCACTTTTTCACTCAGCTGCTCAAAGGTTAGCTGGTAGAGATCTCTTAAAGGGATTAGTTCGCCTTTGTACAAATGTTTTTTATTTCTCCTTCTGCTATGTACTTGTTTTTTTTTGTGCAATAAAGTGTTTACTACTACTAAATTTCATATTTTTGACTAAAACGGAGATAAAGATAACGGCATCAAATTTCCACCGTCATTTCGTTACGTTCAGGGCTGAAAGGAGTTTTCACCACATTCCTTCCAATTTGGAAGGATTCATGCATGTCCCTCATTGGGTCAGGTTTGAGCATTTCCACTTTAAATGCTTGAGATTTTAATCATAAATCTCTTTGGGAAAGTATTTCTAATTTATAAATTATATCCTTACCAACTTCTTTCCAATCCATGTCTCTAATTTGGTCTGGTTTTAGCATTGGGTACTCGATGTGTTTAAGGATTTCGATGGGGAAACAGTTGAACTGGCGCATGTCACTGTAGAAGTCCCACTGTTGCAGTTCGAGCATCTTCGCCATCTTGAGGTATAGCGCCGCCATGTACGCGTTGTTCTTGCGCAGAGTGATCTCGAACAGCGCGCGGATTATGCGCACCGCGTTCTGGAATCAAACAGTTGAGACTTCGAGCGTCGAACTTAGACGAGAATTTGGTCCAAAGCACTCTTTATGAAGGAGACGTTGAATCCATACTAATCATACTTATTATAAATGCGAAAGTAACTCTGCCTGTCGGTTACTTTACGCTAAAACCGCTAGACCGATTTAGATGAAATTTGGTATACAGCGTGGAAATCCAATACGATCAAAGAATTAAACTAGACAGAGGGTTTAGTAGCGTAATCATTAATTAACGGGACTTCTTAAGTTACACTTCCGAGTGTTTTCCAAATTCCGAGCAGCAATGTAACGCAAATGATTCTTGGTGGTGACAAACTTGTACCTAACTGTCAACGAGCCTTAACTTGAACATTTAACGTTACATTGCGGGCTGAATTATTTTGTATGGTTAACTTATTCGTTGGAATTTTAGACAAAAATTATCTTAATACGCTTCTTAGGTCCTGTACCATTTAAAGGTTTGCTCGTATTGAATTTCCACGCTGTAGAGATGATTTAGAGTCCCGGAGAAGGACATAGGATAGTTTTTATCCCGGAATGAGAATGGGGCATCAAAGCTTGTATGGAGCTACGATATAAAATGAGTTCCACGCGGGCGGAGTCGCGGGCAGAAGCTAGTACTTATAATAAATGCGGAAATAACTCTGTCTGTCTGTTACCCTTTTAGGCTTAAACCGCTGAACCGATTGAGATGAAATTTGGTATGGAGATAGTTTGAATCCCGGGGAAGGACATAGGATAGTTTTTTTATCCCAAAAATCTATTCCTAAAGGGGTGAAATGGGGGGCGAAACTTTGTATGTAGCTACTTAGATAAGATTTGGGATAATAAGTGTAGCTTGTACCTGGCTGATATAATTCAAATCGGACTGAAGCGACGATCCGTTGACACGACCCCTCGACAAGTAAGTCTGCAGCAGGATGTTGATTTTCCAGTGAATGTCTTCAGGCACGTCCTCTATACGCAACTCGCAATACTGGTCCTTGAGGTTCCACAGTTCCGTGAGCTCTTCTTTACGCACCTATGCACAAATTTATATTGCTTGCATATTGTATGGCTTCGCAGTTTGGCGAATCTTTAATTTAAGGTGAATTTGTATTTTTTTATTCGTAAATAAAAGAAAATAAATTAAGGCGATGAACAAAATGATGAGCTTTAATAAAGTTCATGCATTATCTGTGACTCTCGTTTTGTTACAGACAATTGTTATTTTTTGGCATAAATCGTTACATTATACTTTAAAACAACAATTACCTACTTAGGTAGATGGAATTTTTTGGATGATTTATTATTTGTCTCCTAAGACCCCACGCACAAAATTTTGTACAAATGTCAAAACTAACTTTGAACTGTCACAGAATGTTAAAACGTCCCTAATTCAAAGTAAAAAAGCGTACTCTGGGTCTCAGGAGGTTAAGGCTTGTACTCACTTTAAGTTGTTGGAAATCCGAGCATCTTGTAAGCATCTCTAAAACGTAACCCTGCGTCATAGATTTGCGAACCATAGAGTTGAAAACTTCCATGGTTTCGCAGGTTATGTAGTAGTGACTGGCGGTTCGACCCAAATCTATAAACATTAGGAACTTTATAATAATAATAAAATAATAATAATTTTAATTCGGATCAAATCCATATTTGGTTTTTAACAAATAATAATGATAAATTTTATCAAATTGACTCGTAAAGGAAAGACAAATGGAATCAATTATGGGGCTTCTAAACGGGCCATATTTTCACTGCTATACATATGTGGCCAGCAACTATTAGTGTCTTTCACTAACATGTGAGTAAGAGAGGGACACCAATAAAGAAGAAGAAAGAAGAAGAGGGGCAACTGCCGGCCACATATTGCAGTGAAAATATGACCCGTTTAAAAGCCCTATTAGATACACCTTTATCACTACATGTTTTTGCCATTCGCGCCATTCCATGACGATACCGTGAAGGACGTTACAAAACACGTGGCGCTTTTAGTTACGGTTTTGTTTTTTTTTCGCTTAAGGGGACGTAGGTTCGTGGTCTTCTCTCCCTCTCACTGAGCATAAGCGTGAGCGAGATGGCAGTGCGTGTTTGGTGGCGCGGATAACATATTTATTAATTTTACATTTTTGTGCGTTTTAATAAATAAAAATGTAATAGCTGTTTTCCCTCAAGCATGACATTGCCAATTTTTAGAACCAAATTTAAGATGTTTAACTGTTGTGCATAATTTGTTACGATTTTTGAAGTGTATTTTAGACCTATGTTCGTGATTTTTTTCTATCAAGCGAAAGTCAAAAACTCAGGATTCGAATAGCTGATTTCCCTCAGAAAAGGCCTCAAAATTGCTAAATAAATTAAAGGCAGCCGTATTTTAATCCAAACAATAGCAACGATTTTTTTTAAATCGGTTTTTGGAGCTCACGTCGCCTTAAGGCGCCGCACTGTGGGCTGAGAATTGGCTCTCCATAGAAATAGACAATTAATAGTACATTATTGCCGTGGCCGGGAAGGAGGCAATTGCAGGCTGAGTAATTTGTTTAAACGGACGAGCTTGCGAGTCCGTTTAATTATAATACGAAGCCTGCAATTGCCATTCCGGCTGAGGCTAATATAGTGCTTTTCTCGAAAATGGGGGAATAAAAAATACTAATGTGAAATCAAGCGTTATTATTAAATACAAATTGAGGATACTGCAAATTACATAAAATCAAACGTCATAATTTTTTTTAAACAGAATCGCAAGTGTATTTTTCCACCGAAAAACGCAATCTTTTTATGACACATACAAAAATGTCGCGTTTGCAACAGAAAAATACGACTTGATTTGGCTGAATACGACCTGTGCCGTCTTTTATATGCCAGTTTCTACTTTTGAAAAAGTTTGGTACTCGACAAATAAAGGAATTCATATGTAACATTCCAGGCGGCCTGCAATGTTTTTTATTTTTTAATTTTGATCTGGCCTTAAACTTATACACTTTACCTTCCAAAATGTAGTGAGTTATGTTCACTTTGCGGGCCATTTTTGAGAAAAAACTTTAGATTACTTTTTTTTCGGGAAATGGCTTCCTCTAGTCATTATCATACCACAAAATGATTTTGAGATAATTTGGCCCGCTAAATAAAACCTTATAATTTTTTCAAAAAAAAATTGTATGGAGCGTATGTGAAAAATCGGATTTTCTCTGAAAGTAAAACGAAAACCGTAATATCCTCGCGGATGGTTACAATACTAATTGTTTCTGATTTTTTGACGTACTTAGTTTTTAAAGAATAGGTGCCTTTTTTTTTGTAAAATCAAAGTTTATTTTAGGATTTTTTTTGTACTTTTTTTGTTTGATTTACGTTTTACTCATGTTTTTGACGATAGAAAATGAGTTTGAGTCTGTTCGGGCTAAAGACTAACGAGTAATGATCTTTTTTCGAAAAAAATGTATAGCGCCGTTATTTAAACATCTTTTTCTCCTAAATTACCAAGAACACCGTTAATTCCTCCTAGACACTTATACAATGAATTATTTATGTTTTTTTGAATTCTATTCATTAAAAACTAAGTACGCCAAACAATCAGAAACAATTAGTATTGTAACCATCCGCGAGGATATTACGGTTTTCGTTTTACTTTCAGAGAAAATCCGATTTTTCACATACGCTCCATACAATAATTTTTTGAAAAAATTATAAGGCTTTATTTAGCGGGCCAAATTATCTCAAAATCATTTTGTGGTATGATAATGACTACAGGAAGCCATTTCCCGAACAAAAAGTCATTTAAATTTTTTATTGTCTATATCTATGGAGAGCCAATTCTCAGCCCACAGTGCGCCGTAGGTTCAACGAAGTTAAGCGAACAGAGTTTTTGAAACAATATAATGCGTCTGTTTATAATAATATGGTTTCAATTAATACTAATAGTAATCTTGAGGCTTTTCTGCAGGGAGATCAGAGATTCGAATGATTCGCTCGATAGAAAAAAATCACGAACATAGGTCTAAAATACACTTAAAACATTCGTAACAAATTATGCACAAAAGCTAAACATATTAAAATTGGTTCTAAAAATAGGCAATATCATGTTAGAGGGAACTTAGTGATTACTTTTTTATTTATTTAAACGCACGAAAAATTAAAATTAGAAAACATGATATCCTCGCTTCCGAACATGCATTTCCATCTCGCTCACGCTTATGCTCAGCGAGAGGAAGAGAAGATCATGAACCTACGGCGCCTTAAATTGAAATCGAGAAGGCGTCGGCAAGTGACTGAGAGGCGAATAATTTGGACAATAGAAAGTTTGGTATAACTAAATTACACTGATGATAAGTGCTGTATGGCATCATACCATATGATGACCGGTTAGCCTAGTGGGTAGTGATGCTGCCTCATTAGCTGAAGGTCCTTGGTTCAAATCCCGGCAAGGGCGAATATTTGTGTGATGAGCATGAATATTTTGTTTCTGAGGTTTGGATGTTTTCTATGTATAAATTTAAGTATTTATGTCTCTTAAATAGATCGTCAACTAGTACCCATAACACAAGCCTCATTGAGCTTACTATGGTCTATATGTCTCAGATTGCCCCCTAATACACTGCCCAAAAGTGTCTAGGGATCAAGTAAAATTTTAGCTTTTTTATCATACTACAATCGCCATAATACCAGCCCGTCCACCGTGGCGACAATGGCAATACCGAAGTAACTATAGTTTGAAAGCCCTGAAGAAAAGAGAGAGAGAGAGCAAGAGAGTTATTTAACTACTAGCTGTTGCCCGCGACTTCGTCCGCGTAGAACTTTTTATCGTCTTAGAAAATGATTTCTCTCAATACAAAATTTGAACCCTCTTTTAGGGGATAATTAAAAAAAAAGTTGATGTTCATTTTCTAGTTTGTGAACAAACAGTCTAAAACCAAAGTTAAAAATCTCATACTTTAAAAATGCCTTGAAATACTCAAACTTTGAACCAATTTTAACACTCTTAGGGGATGAATTTGGAAAAACTCTGAAATCAGTTTTGTAGTCTTTTAACGTACAGAATAAGACCGAAGTTAAAAATCTCTTACTGACACTTTAAAATTTTATTGCTCGCCATTTAAAATTTGAACCCCCTTTTGAACCCCCTTAGAGGTTGAATTTTTCTAATCGCTGAAAGAACTTTTTTCGTAAACTTTTAAGCTCAAAAAAAGTGTTGCCCATACAAAGCTTTCTGGGGTGGAATTTTCTAAAACTCTGAAAGTACTTTATTATTAATTTTAATAAGTAACATTTTGAATAGTTTTAAGTCTAGTAAAAAAAAAAGTTTTTCCCACACAACACTGGCTACCCTTCTTAAGGATCTTAAGGATCCCCTTAGGGATGGAGTTTTCTAAAACGCTGAAAGTTCTTTTTTAGTATTCTAATAAGTAATCTTTTTGCAAAGTTTTAAGTCTAACTCAAAAAAAAGTGTTGCCCATGCAAAGCTTGCTCTCCTTTTTAACCCTATTAGGGGTGGAATTTTCTAAAACGATTTGTGTTCTTTTTTTGTATTTTAATAAGTAATCTTTCTACAAAGTTTCAAGTCTCTAACTCAAAAACATAAACTTTCCCTGATAAAAACTTTGCACCCCTTTTTATCCCCCTTAGGGATAGATTTTTTCAAAACGCTGAAAGTCTTTTTTTTTGTATTTTTATAAGTAATCTTTCTACAAAGTTTTAAGTGTCTAGCTCAGAAAAAGTGTTCCCCATACAAACCTTGCACCCTTTTTTAACCCCCTTAGGGAATGATTTTTGTAAAACGCCGAATGTAGTATTTTTCATGTTCTAATAAGTAATTTTTCGTCAAAATTTTAAGTCTCTATTAAAAAAAATATGTTTTTCCCATACAAACTTTGCACCCTATTTTACCCCCTTAGGGGTGAAATTATCCAAAACGCTGAAAGTACTTTCTTTGTATTTAAATAATCTTTCTACAAAGTTTTAGGACTCTAGCTAAAAAAAATAGTTTCCCACATACAAACTTTGCACCCCTATTTTAGCCCCCTATTTTTAGGGGTAGAATTTTCTAAAACGCTGAAAGTACTTAATTTGTATTCTGATGACTAATCTTTCTACAAAGTTTTAAGTTTCTATTTAAAAAAAATATTGTTTCCCCCATACAAAATTTGCACCCCTATTTTACCCCCTTAGGGGTAGATTTTTTTAAAACACTGAATCTAGGTACTTTATTTGTATTCTAATGAATAATTTCTCTACAAAGTTTTAAGTCTCTATTTAAAAAAAAGTAGTTTTTCCCATACAAACTTTGCACTCTATTTTACCCCTTTAGGGGTAGAATTTTCTAAAACCCTGAAAGTTCTTTATTTGTATTCTAATGACTGATCTTTCTACAAAGTTTTAAGTCTCTATTTAAAAAAAAAATGTTTCCCCCATACAAACCTTGCACCCCTATTTTACCCCCGTAGGGGTGGAATTTTCCAAAACGCTGAAAGTGTTTCATTTGTATTCTAATAACTAATTTTTCTACAAAGTTTAAGTCTATAGCTCAAAAAAAAAAGGTTCTCCCATACAAACTTTGCACCCCCATTTTACCCCCTTAGGGGTAGAATTTTCAAAAATCCCTTTTTATCCCTAGCTCACGTTATAAAAGCAACATACTGTGCAAAAATCAACTCTCTAAGATTAGTAGTTTCGGCTGTGCGTTGATGAGTGAGTGAGTGAGTGAGTGAGTGAGTGAATAAGTCAGTCAGGACATAGGCATTTATTATGTATAAATAGATAGAAGATAATGAAACTCCCATTCAAATATATCAAAAAATTATGAAGCTACATCCGTTTTAATGTCGCTTGTTAGAGTGAGAAAACGATGAGGGACTGTGACGTCAATATACTCGAGCGTCATAGTAAAAAACAATCGTTTCATATGAAGGTGCGTTTTGCGGAAAAGGGACAGAACATACCCCCTCTTAAAACTTTGGACTCTTATAACTTAATCATTACCTATATAACCTCTTGCTTTGTTTTTTTCTCCATTTGACCATATTTATTTTAAATTATTTTTCGAGAAAATACATTATGATTATTTACCATATTTTCGATTCCTGAGCTATAACCACGAACTTCGGAATTCGAAAATATTCGGGTATCTCTATCTCTATCGCACTAACCATACTCGAGTGACAGGGATGCAAATATATGAACATTGAGTATCGGTTTTCGTGGTAGCGCCGCAGGTACTTTGGCTGAATGCGCCGAGCGCGTGCCATTGTCATTCAAAAAAAACAAATTCGTGTTAATTATATTGTTCAAATTTGTTGATTTCATTTATTGAAATTACGACATAAAACGACATTTGCGCATATAAGTTCTCATATCAGAATCGAATATTTTTTTATGGTTTATATTTTAGCATTTGTTTCGTAAAGGTCTATCGTAGACGGGATTTAAATTATTAATAAGTGAAAGGCAAAGCAATTCCGCCATTTTGACGAAAATTTTACGGTTCTTATAGCTGACAGTTGGAGCAGCGTTTGATTTCAATAAAAATAAATGAATAATTAAATGAAGTCGTATATTTCGGAAAATTAATTAACTGTCGCAGTCGGATAAAAACTATCCTAAGTTGCAGCTAGAATAATAATGTACCTATATAAAATGTTTCATATTTTTCCGTTCATGGGATGCTGAGAACATTCGAACCGCGCAAAGCTTAGTTTCAAACTGGCTGATTCTTTTTTTAATTTAGAGATTTATTATAAGTGGAGATAACAAACCTCAATTGCAGCAATACTCTAAAACTTAAAAACTTGATCCCTAGACACCTTTGGGCAGTGTATTTATGTCTATTAAATATATCGTCGTCTAGTACTAGTACCCATAACACAAGCCTTATTGAGCTTACTATGGGACTAGGTCGATATGTGTAAGATTGTCCCCTAATATTTGTTTTTTTTATACAACGACGGTGGCAAACAAGCTTACGGCCTGCCTGATGCTAAGCTGGTACCGTAGCCTATGGACACTTGTGACTCCAGAAGAATCACAAGCGCGTTGCCGACCCTTTATTCACTTGAGGATTCGCTGTGTTGGCCGATAGAGACATGCAGGTCCCTCACTCCCAACACAGCGCACTCTAGGGAGCTCTGGCGACCTTACTCACCACCAGGAACACAACAGCACATACTTCATAGCATGCAATAATATAGTAACACTACAAAGCAGTTATTTGTTTTTACCTGTAATGTTAAGATCCCCAGTACGTTCGTTGTACCGTATCATGTGTGTTCTGTCGAGCGTCATGGCCGCCGCTGTGATAAGCTGTCTACGTTTCGTCTCCAGCATTGGTTCTTCTTGCACATCGCCATAGGTTAGACCATATACCTGTTCAAGAGTAAATACGGTTATGTACTATCGCCATCATACAAATAGAAGCGAACAAGGTGATCACAAATGTCTGAACAAGTCTCTATAGTCAGAGCGTTATGTTGCATGTTCAGATATTTTGGAGTAGGTAGTAGGTACCATATTTGACGGCGAGAGTATGAGCAATTGAATGAAGAAACAGAAAAGGCTTTTTAACCCCCGACGCAAAAAGAGAGGTGGTGTAAATTTGACGTGTCTGTGTGTCTGTCCGTGGCATCGCAGCTCCTCAACGAGTGCACCAATTTTAATGCGGTTTTTTGTCCGAAAGCTGACGTTATCGAGATGGTTTTCAGCTAGGTTCAGCCGATTTTGAGATGATAACCTTTGAAATGAAAATGTCGGGCGTTTTTCAACTTATCTAGGTTGTTAATTATCTCGATTTCAATGTGTATTTCTGATTATTTAACACAGTTTTATTCAATATTTAAAGAAATAGATTCATTTATAGATATAAAGTACTTATTACAAACCTGCGGATTGATCCTCATGCGTACAAATAAATAAGTGTAGCTCAACCATTCTACAGCTTCATCTATATTCGTGACAGTTCCCAACGCCACCTATAAACAAAGTTTCAATAAAGTACGAGTACACGTAAGGTTTATAATAGAGTCAGGAGCAAAATTACCGAAACAATCGCACGCTTTTTGTTGTTTGCCTTTTTGGCTACACGTCAAGAACTAAAGGTCAAATCATTTTACAAGCGTTAAACTCACCTCAGCATTCAAATTGTCAGATAACAAATTGATAAAATTGCTCTCAATGGGAAACTGGTTGGTCATCGATTTCAGGTAGTGGGTGAGTTTGTCGTGGGCGGTTATTATGATACCCGTCCCCGACTTGTCGAACTGTGGCCGTCCCGCTCGCCCGAAGATTTGTAGCACGTCCAATATGCTCAGGTCTACGAACGTTCCGTGGCTTTGGTCGTAGATTTCCGTACCCTGTACAAGAATAGTACATTTCGATGCTAGTGCGGAAAGTATGTCATTACTTCACGAGTGCCGAGATATCTTGCCACGAGCCGTAGGCGAGTGGTAAGACTCGGGACGAGTGAAGAATGACATTTCCGCACGTGTATCGAACGACGTTTTTAATACAGTTGCGAAAAAATAAGAAAAACAACAAGTAAGAACTGTATCAAAAAAATTTTTTTTTTGATCAACTTCATTATTTTTCAACTGTATTACAATGCTGTTACAGAAGAAATAATATAAAAGTTTCAAATCCCTTACTTGTTGTTTTTCTTTTTTTTCGCAACTGTATTAAAAAACGTCGTTCGATACACGTGGAAAGTAAAAAGCACTAGAGCGCAAAATTCAACTTTGCGCACGATTTGCAGCTGCAAAAAGTACCAATTTTTGAGCAACTGTATTAAAAAATGTTTTTGTATTATAGATTTAGTAATTTATGTGTAACAAAGGCTCTCTACTTAACTACTAGATTCTGGCTAAATGAAAGTTGAGCCTAAGTTTTAAATTAAACTTTTTATATGGCAACAGTCATATCGTTTTCAAATGTGTCAAACGCCTTAAATTAGTATGATGTCCTAAACTTGATACTTGAAATGGCAACTAAGAAAGTAACTGTTCGATAAAAAATTGACCGTTTTTGCTTTTTAAGAGAATTAAGGGGTACTTAATACTGCTAATATTATTGGCATTGAAGAATATCATAAAAAGTATTTTTCGATGAATACTACTTTTTTGCCATTTGCGCAAAATTTGCCAAGTTAAGCCGCGGCCGACCAAGAGCAGTTGAAGTTACTAAAAGTCAGCTACCCCTACAGAGTAGGTATTTTCTATTTTTTTATCACGTAGGGTTTCTTGCAGTCGGCCATCCTATTGCGTTACTTTTTTCAGTATTTGACAACATTTTTAATTCTTTTTCGAAAAATACAATATTATTTATTACTTTATTTAGTGTCTACACCCCTATTTGTACGGCGTATTGGGTGGGAACCTCTCGCTGCCGACTCGTACCGCAGCTCGTACCCATGACCGCTCGCTTGACAGCGAGAGGTCATGGGAAGCAATGGCCTCCTTCTACAAGTCCGTAATGGCGCAGAAGGAGGATGCGGAAAGAGCGCGTGTGGACGACCCTCCCGCTCCCCATATCCGCAGACGTAGAGCGGGGCGCACACGTCGGCGTTATGCGCACTAGCTACCCTCGGCGCAGTGGACCGGGTAGCAGGGTTAGGGGACCGTAGCTAACCATAAGTCCACGGGATTGAAGCGCCTCGAAATTGTCCCGGGGCGCTCTCCCTGGCCTGGCCGGGCCTTTAAAGCAGGCTAGTCGTAAGGGTCAAACTTGGCCCTACTTGTAAGCGAACATTTGACCCTCATTGTAAGCGAATTGGCTGGTTTTTTTTTCTTCATAGTCGGTGTGATTAGTTGTAGTATGTGTCACTCAGGAGCAATAATTATTTTCGTCATGAGCGTTAACGCTTGAATCCTTCGCTACGCTCATAGCGAGGGATTCTATCGTAGAATCCTTCGCTTCACTCTGGATTCAATGTACCGCCCTCACCGTAAATACATAATTTTGCTCCCATGAGACACAAATAACTATTTCGGCACCGCGTCGTTTAGTTATATTGTATAGGAGGTAGGTACAGTCGCCATCACATACATAGGTACACTCTAGGTGTTCAAAAATATCGGCACATGCACTCTAATGCCTTGAAATTAGAGGTGTGTTCCGATGTTTGTGACGTGCTTGTTTGCTCCGATGTATGTGATGGCGACTGTACTTATATCTTCGTTTTACATTTTACAGAAACTAATTTTTACGATGTTATAACCTACCGTATGATAGTTATGATGTCATAACCTAATGGTAAATTACATAGTTTTTGTGTAGTGTGTCTTCATTAAACAAACTACTATTCGTAATACTGCAAATAACACTATTAAATTAATGTATAATTTAATAGGTTCGCGCTAGCGCTAACCCTAGCACTAAAGCGTGGCCTCCGAAAGAGCGCTTTGCATGCGATAGAAAGGGATGGCCACCTTTAGGCTCGTTTGGCATACCTAAACAGGGGATTTGTTAACAGAGAACCTTCTGTACGTAGTTTTATTATTTATTCTTCGACCAAGGTCCAAAATGTACATTGTAGTGCATGACTGCACTTAAACGCGAATAAAAGAGATCAGGGATTTTTTAGACATCCGCAGATGCGGATTTTGGGATCAAACACTCAAAAACAAAAATAAACGACGTATGCACGTATAATATAATATATGGTCAATTGGTCACGCAGTACTCAAACACGTTGCGATTGATTTACAATCGTTGCAAACCTAGCGCATCAGTTCTTATCACCTGAGCGAATGCGACAAACCGTCAGATTACAGAAACAAAATGAAGTTTCTTAGTGACTAATGGCGAACATAACACGCGCCTCGTTGGTCCCCGTTTTTTTCGCGATTTTTATTACATCCGCATTCGCAAAAACTCCGCATCAATTTTAGCGGATGCGGAAGCTGATGATGAATTTTATGCAAAAAATCCGCGGTTGCGGATGCAAATGCGAATGTCTGCAACATCCCTGAAAGAGATAATGAAACAGATTTCGAGTAAAATATTTACTTACCCTAATAATAACTGCGTGAGCGGGCAAGTTCACACCCCAAGCTAAAGTAGACGTGCACACGAGGACCTTTATGTAGCCTTCGGAGAAGTATTTCTCCACCATGTTCCTGTAAACATATATTGTAATGTATTATTCCTAAACACTTAGGTCTTATCTTATCTTATCTAGGTGAGGGCCCTTTTGGATGCACTTCGACCCAGTGGGATCTTTTGTGCATTTGCCCTCTCCTTTATACCTGCTCCCAGGCTTGCTCCATCATTTCCACAAAGCGGATGATGCAGTTCACCGGGAGCACCTTGAATTCCTTTGGTTGCGGGTAACCGTTACCAAAGTAGTACATTCTTTGTCTGGCAAAGGCATGACATTCACAAATAAGTGTTCCATAGTCACATCCTCCTCGCCACACATTCTACAGTCTAAACTATCCGATAGTCTCATCTTGGCCAAGAGATCCTTGAGCCCGAAGTGACATGTGAACACCCCAGATATAATTCTGAGTTGCTTCCTACTGAATTTCCAGAGTTTTCTGGTCCAGCCCAAGTCCACTCCTTCTATGAAGAGCTTAGAGTGCCTTAAGCCAGCCTCATTCCTCCACTCGTGTTGGTATTTGGTTTGGCGTAGGCTTTAAAGGCCGATATTATGGTTCCCTGCGAGAGTCCCACAAATGGTTCTGGACCTACAAAGTGATTTGTAGAACCCCCTCTTGCAAGCTCATCTGCTCTTTCGTTGCCGATGAAGCCCTTGTGCCCTGGTATCCAAACTAGTTGCACCTTATTTAAACACTTAGGTACTAATTCGTTAAAATAAAATCCAGGATTACCCGTGGTATACGCAAAGTAACAAAATAATTCAATCATGTCTTTCTTGCCCGTTATCACCCTTAAGAAGTAATTTCTAGGCTTAATAGTGCCGGAAATTCGCGAAAAAAGAGCAAAGTGAAAATGCAATAATTAACTAAGGTCAGACCAGAAGGTAAGAAAGGACATACCTATCACTTCTCAACATGCCAGCGTGATGGCACGCAAACCCAGCGGCGAAAAGTTCGCTCAGCACTTTGTTAGGGCTGCTACTAATTGCCTTTTTCGCCTTCAGAAACGCTCCCGAGTCTTCAGCCTCAAAGTGTTTTAGGTGTCCTTTCTTCTGAGCAAGCTCTTTCAGGATGGTGGCGGTGGTGTGGGTGGCGTTGCGCGCGTGGACGAACACCATTACTTGGTGACCTTTCTGTACCATGTCGGCTGCTTTGTCGTAGCATATCTCGTTCATTATTTGTAGCTGTTGAAAGTCAATTGACGATCTATTATAGAATAGAATAAACCTTTCTTCATGATAACAACATATATGTACAGTCACCGGCATCAGTGCGGGGTGGGCCCTGTAACAGGAGCAAATATTCAAAAGGACGCTTCCTTAGAGCATTTGCAGTAACCCTTTGTGTCTCATTTGCTTTCATATTTTTTTAATTCGGCGAAATTTTGGTCTCAAGTTATGACCTCCAAGTAATGTATCTTGGCACCACGAGATCATAGCACAGCAGTCAATGCAGATTTTGAGGTAACATCATGTAACAAGTCGTAATCGTTTTTGCATTTATGTTTTTAAAAGATATTATTTGTGCTTTTTTAATTTTTATTTAATTTTTTTTTGTTTTTAAAATAAAAAGTTATATATTGCATTTCAGAAGAGTAAAAAAATACTCATATAATTTTGAAAAAAATAGATAGTCACAAAAAATAAATATTTTTTAATAAAAACCATTCGGAAATAATTTTAAACTACCGTTTAATTTTTGCTCCTGTTACTGGGCCCACCCTGTATATGATGAATCAAAGGCCGTAAAAATATCTGACACGCTCTTACGGCTCTAGAAATAGAGTTCTCATCAGATATTTTTGCCGGTGACTGTACAATCTGTACATGCACATAGATCAACACACAAAAACAACAACATTGCCACGAAACGGTTCCATCGGAGCGTTGTGCTGGCCTACTGACCGGCGCCGGTCTTCCGATGGAACCGAACCATCCATGGCGTAACACACATATTTACACTAAAATAAATACAGTAAACAAAAATAATTAAAAGAAAAACAGTAAAATTTACCTAATATTATAACTGCTAGAACTGTATTTTGACTATTTTGTCAACCAATAGAAAAAATTCTTAGAATATACAGGATGTTTCCTGTAATAGGAGCAAATATTTGCATTCTGTCCCATTCATTTTAATTTTTTTTGTTTTCGGAGAAATTTTGATCGAAAGTTATGACTTATGACCTCCAATTAATGTATATTGGCACCACGACATCATAGCACAGCAGTCAATGCAGATTTTGAGGTAACATCATGCAATGAGTCAATAGTTTTTGCATTTTTGTTTCCAATAGTATTTTTCACAATCATGTTATAATAGAGAGCTTTTTAGTCGAGTACCGTGTTTAGGCCACGAAGCTTGCTGAGTGGCCTAAGTAAGGTACGAGATTAAAAAACTTGATTATAACACTATTGTGAACAATACTTTTTGTACGAGTTCATTAAAATTAATTTTCTACGAGTCAACTGAACTAATTAAACAAATTCGATACTGTTGAAACGAAGTGCAGCTCATCGCTCGTACGCTTGTTGATATCTTAAAAGACATCAACGAGCGTACGACATCAAAGCGATTCTATTGGTCCAATTCATTACAGTTCAGTAAAGCAGCCACGTGATTGGTCGAATTTATTTTAGTTGTCTGGAGCGTATCGAAAAGTAGTTATTTCGATTGTTTCGACAGTAACATGGACTACAACTATGAAAAGAGGGACGTTGCAGTATTCTCTATGAAATCTTAATACACATATTTTAATCGTCGAGTACAAAAAAGATATTTTTGTGTTTTTTTAACTTTTATTAAATTTTTTTAGTGTTTTTAAAATAAAAAGGTACGTATAGCACTCCAGTAGAGAAAAAAAATACAAGTAAATTTATTTTGAAAAAAAAAATATAAAGAAAAAAAAAACCCACGCCACGTGGAAATAATTGTTCACAAGCTTAATAATCTACCGTTTAATGTATTGCTCCTATTACAGGAAACACCCTGTATTTGCCATTTGCTTACTGAAACTGCTTTTTCGCAAAATATTTTTGTATTTTACAAGAGAGGTAATGATAAAAAAATGTATTGGTTAAAGTTTACCGTTTCGTGACAAACGCTGTGTGTTGTTTGTCTCGAACAGTCTCGAATAAATGGTTCTTTCTTTATCTTAAAAATTTACCTTCTATTTTGTCTACATATTGTATTTATAGGATTAACATTTTTTTCTACTGTTATTTAGCATTTTAGCGAAATATTCATCAAACTCGAAATATTCATACTTAAGTATGAATTTATACTATTGGGAAGAGAACCCTCCAGTGCCATACGGCAGGGTTATGTCATTGGTATAATGCTAATATATTACAGTCATTAAATCATTGTGGCTAAACAATGGTCAGTTACTTGCGAAATTCTGTGTAGGTATTGTCCTTATATTGAAAATAGCAACTAAATCATTCTCATCAGGTAAATAGCCCAAGGTAATTAGCCAGTAGAGGTTAGAGAAACAAGATATTATATCACTTGTAATATCGATTTATAATATGGTTTTAGTTGGAAACCGTAGCAGAATTTATTAATTGACGTAGTTATGACGTCTTGCAATAAATCAATATGCATATTCTTTATATTTACGGCTTTAGAAGTTCTAGGTAGTGAGTAAACACAACTACACATAAATTAGAGCATTGTGACTTTACTATTGAAATCAGTCCTCAATTATTATTTCTGGTTACAGACTTACCCATCAAAATAATCAATTAACGTAAACATAAGTAAACAAGTACAATATCTATAGACTATAAATGTACAGTCAACCAATTTGATTCCTAGGCTACCGTAGAACCCTGTCATTATAACTGCTACATAATATCGACGCAATAATACTAGTAACCCGTATTGACATAGCATTTACAACAGCAAGGTTCTATTATGGCCTAGAAATCAAATTGGTTGACCGTACTTACCTACTCTCTCTATGGATAAAAAGAAACTAGCAGGTACGAAATCAGGGGTAGGGTCCTTCCTAGCGATTTGAACGATAAATACCTGTCTTAGATGAGCTCCACCTCCGCTGCCGGCTTCCTTTACGCCTATAAACTGCTGCTCCAGCGGAACAGGTCGGAACCGGGAATCGAAGAAGAACAGCCCAATGTTGGGGTTCACTCTCAAAAACCTGCATAGTAAGACAAATAAGCATAGCCATGTATGTATAACAGCAAACATGTGTGGATTAGTACATTCGATAAAATGGAGCACTCACGTGGAACCGCGTCTTATAGCAAGATATTACTATACATTATGTTACTTTGGTGTTCTTTGGTGTATTTCCGTTTCCGTGGTGGTGTCAGGATAAAAGTTTGCCAACAGTACATGGTTCGGCCCAATCGCTGTGTAAATTAATAGCTGAACTTCACGGGGTAGTTTTCCTGAGAGACTATTATAGGTACTATATAAAAACTACTAGTAGGTACGGTGTTCGTCATAAAATAAGAATTACATAATGTAGCCGGGCCGTAATCATGTTACACGAACGCGGTTTTAAGCGACCGTTCCGAACAGATCCGTGTAATTAGCGCACGGGTACCCGTGTACATGGGTACACGGGTACCTGTGTCCTATTTACACGCGGGTACTACCCGTTCTTGAGGTGTAATGCTAGGAACTATCCCGTAGTTCTAAGAATGTACATACAAGTACCAAATTAGTGTTCGTAGCTTTGCAATTAATAGTACATTACTTACCTAGGGCGGTTAAACAAAGAATGTCTCAGATCGCAGGTATTTGACGCCCGAGCCGAAGGCAAGGGCGATAAATATGCGCTCTGAGGCTTTCTTTATTACCGCCCGTGGTGAGTACAAAATTTTACGTCTCTATCTGGCCAGGAAGTGGGGTTTTCCGCACGCATAGCGTGCGGTAATTCCTACTTTATGGCCAGGTATGACGTAAAACATCTTTTTTTGTGAATATATGTAAATAGCAGATTGATAAATGTAATAATTTATAACCAAGCATATTAAATAATAATTCAGATTAAAATAAAAAAAAATTAAGTAAGAATCCATACTAATATTATAAATGTGAATGTGTGTCTGTCTGTTACGTCTTCACGCTTAAACCGCTGAACCGATTTAGATGAAATTTGGTATAGAGATTTGAGTCCGGGGGAAGGACCTAGGTCCTATAATAGGACCGTCCGTCCGTCCATTCTCGTTTATATCCAAGGATATAAACGAGTTCCACGCGGACGGTACTTAACTTATTCTAAGTACAAAGTTCCAGAGCAAACTAGGTAGTAGTTTTTAAATGAGAGCTTAACTACGTTTGTATGGAGAATCGAGCTTACTGCGGACTCTTAAGCGTTCTGCATACTTCGTCATCCAACGAAACATTTGTGCATTGTGTTGTTTCATTTACTTGGGGAAAAATATTTATTGTTAGAATTACATTACCCAATAAATAAATAAATCGTATCGTTTTTTAATATTTACATTATTTTTGTATAAGTACCAAACATTTTTATAAATACAATACAATACAATCATTTATTGGTAAAAATGTCATTTTACATGTCAACGTAATAATAATATGTAGTAGCTATTAAGTCACACAGTTACATAATTTTAAACAATACATGCAGCAATGTTTAAACATTTTATATATTATATTTATTTATTGGGCTTGCGAACCAGTTTGGTATGTTAACAAAGTACTGCACTGTACTGGCACTCGGAAAAAGGCATCCAAGGAGTAGTAGGCGTCTCTTAATAATTTTAATTTAGTGACGAAGGAGTTGTCGCTAGTGGCATTTTTTATTACATTGGAATTGCGTTGTAGATATTTGGCCCCACCATGTGCAGACATTTCCCCGATTTGGCGAGCCACGTATGTGGTGGTCGCAGTTCGCCTCCCCTCCTGGTCTTCTTACCTCGGCCAGTTGCACGGGTAGGAAAGTTTGGTAGATTATGACACACGTACTTTGCCACTTCGAGAACATATATGCACGGTAGGGTCAATATAACAGTTCTAAAGAGTTCCTGCGCTGGATGGCCCCCATGGGACCCCTGATATGCATCGGATCGCGAACTTTTGCAGCTTGAATGGTCTCAATCTATCCGTGGCATCGCCCCATAGGTCAACGCCATATGTCAGCAGGGAAGTAGCCGAAATATGCCTTCCTGATGTAAGTAAGGTCAAGGCTGGGTCGGAGTCTGCTCAGTGCGAAGCATGCAGACGACAGGCGGTCGCATAGACTATCTATGTGCGTGGTCCAACATTAATTTGCTGTCAATTATGAGACCAAGATATTTCACCTGTTCAACCTGAGGGACGAGTTGACCGTTACAAGTGATATTCAGCGAATGTTTTTTTTACCACGCAAACAGAAATGAACTATATTGGTTTTATCTACGTTAAGTGTCATACCGTTGACTGAGAACCAAGATGCTATTTGACACATAACTTTGGTAAGCTTTGTTACAAGCAGGTCCTGGTTGTCAGCCGCAACAATCACACAACTGTCATCGGCGAATATCACAATCTCAGTATCGTCGGTGGCAGTTGTGAAGTAGTTCATCAATATTGTGAACAAACTGTTCCCCATTACGGAGCCCTGCGGCACCGCAATGTCCCCCAGTTCAATCAGGTCTGATCTCGCACCCAGGACTGACGCCAGTTGCTTACAGCCCTTACAAAACGAGGCAATTGTATTTAGGAAGCTACCAGTGACGCCATAGTGCTTTAGTTTGGCTAGAATTAGAGGATGACTGACGAGCTCGAACGCGCTGACCTGCCGCGCACCATCGAGGGGGCCACTGTGGCCAGTAACCCTGGTCACTACATCAAAGGCCGCGTCAATCGTCAATCTTCCGCGCTGATACGCGTATTGCTGCTCATTTAATAAATTATTAAGGCGGAAATGTGACATCAACAAGTCGCTTAGAAGCTGTTCAAAGACCTTGGAGAAAAGCGGAATTAAGGATATGGGTATAAGTAAAGTTTTTAAGGTTGTTCATGTCACCTTTGTCCTCATAAATCGGCGGCACTTTAATGTTTTTCAGTTTACTAGGGTAGCTAACAAAAAAGTAGTTAAGATATCAAGTAACCGTGAGGACATGTCGTTTATATCCCTAGAGTCTTTGCGTTTGATTTGCCGTATTGTGTCCTTAACGCATCGAGCTGAACGTAACGTAAATAAACAAGAATATTTATATTACCATTATTACATTATTAAGAATCATTGAGGTGTTGCAATGTTGTTTTAATAAAAAAAACATCCTTTATGCGACTTTGCGTCATAATGACGTCACCGGCACCAAAGTTTCGCTTCTTGCTCATGACAACGTCATCACAAATATTATTCATAAATTGAAAATATGTTGTCTATTTTAAATTTAGCGAGTGAAATGCGAAAACTACAAACCTTTCTCATCTATTAAAACTAGTTGCGATGAAAGTAACGGTAATTTTATCTTATTTATCGCAATTGAAAGTATGGATGGCGAGTAATAGTACCGCGTCGAGCACTAGTACCTTAGATGTTTGAATTTAAAATGTATAATCATCATCCTAGTAATAATTATCATTACACGGTTCCGTTTGGACCAGTCGCTTAAAACCGCGTTCGTGTAACACGAACACGGGTACCCGACACGATTACACGAAACCCGGACACGATCGCAAGCCCTAATAGAAACACTCTGTATGTAGCTTGACGTCATACGTCTGTCATCGGCACCAAAGTATCGCTCCCTGCTTATAACTGTAGGTATGTACTTACCGGGCAACATCCACATAGTTAGGCAGAGTCGCCGAGAGCCCGACGATACGAATCATATTCTGAGTAGACTCGACCTGCCGCAGCGTCCTGGCCACTATCGCTTCCACTATCGGCCCCCTATCGCCGTGAAGCAGATGTACTTCATCGATGATCAGCAGCTTCACTATTGAAGCTAGCTCCGTGTCAGCTAAAAAGTAAATTTACGAATTAGAAGGAATTATATAACGCAGAATTGCTGTGCATTTTTCTGTGTTGTCGTTAGGCGTCGTTAATGCTTCTCATGTTTAGTTACTTCCTAAGTCAAGAGGCTTAAATAAAATTGCCTGTTAGAAGAGGCCTGCTCAATGGCTTTCATAATCATCAGTTATCTGGTTAGAACTTAAAGCTTGAACTTTGTTTGAGCGCCAAAATATCTGTCCGAAATGGGATCCATCGGTTAAGTTACGCTTGGTTGTATCTTTTCGTAATTTAAATGGTATATCTTTCATTCATTGCCATATTCAAAGAATGGCTGCGTCGAATAGCTTGTTTTCTGATTTAGATAAATAGTTAGGCACATTTATGTTTTTTTTTTCATTAATCGATATTCTTCCGAAGCATATTTAGGCAAAAACTCATGCAACACAGACTTGGGACCTCTAATTTGCAGATCTTGTAGAATAAATACCCCGTACTTCGATAAGAGTTAAACAGATTTTCGTTATAAAACTTACAGACGAAAAAAATGGTCAGAAACCAATTAGATTTTTTGCGCAAAATACTTTGAAACAAGAAAAAATCTACAACGTTGAACATTATTTTGACGTAATATTTATACTCGAATATACCTTAAAATATGCCTAATACTCTAGTTATGTTTATACATATAGACCGCCACTTTATCTTTTAATGGGGAACTTGCATGGGACTTCAATTTCGAATAAATTGCACTCAATCGATGCGGATATACGTAGAGATATCATACAAAAAAAAAAAAACCATTTTATTAGTTTTTACCTAACGTTAATATGACGAAAATTTATTTTTTATTTTTTCGATAAAATAACGTAACAGTTACATAGAATATTAAATTTGAAAGGATATTTTGTATAACAAGTATAGACTTAAACGTAAATTTTGTGGAGATAATCGCAAATTAATTACTTACTCCATAGTAAAGGCTATGCTGTGACGTCATAGCATAAGCCCGTTTAGTATAGAGCGTTTTCGGGGGGTGCCGATGCCGGCGCGCGCAGATTTCAAATGCATATAACATCAGAAAAATAAATCATAACAAAGTTTTAATGCTACAGTTGTTTTAATGCTGGATTATACTTTTGTTTTTCGTAATAAAATATTAAGATGTAAGTTCCCTATTAACTATCTAAAACTTCCCTCGCCACGCCACCGCCGCCGCGACGCCCGCACGGTGGTTAGTATGGCGAGAGTGCCGAAATTTAATAGGTCCCTTAACAGCCAATCGATTAAACGATTCGAACTTTTATTTTTTTTAACTGTACTATTAACCGTAACATAAGGTAGTAAACTGTTAAATTAGGTTTTCGTATATAGGAGTTCATGGTACTTCGCCGTCGCAATGTATTTTTCATGATAGTCAACAATGGGGCGGAGTTTTCACGGCAATATTAATAGTGAAACAAATACTACTTTTCGTATTTAGGGAATTTAAAAAAGAAATGCACAGATTAATGCTAAAGTTATGATTAAGTCCGTCTAACCTGTCGGTGTTGTTACTAAATGTATGCGATTGACATTGACTGTAGGTTTTGTTACAATCCGTAACTGTCCGTTTTAGTGGACAAAAATAATGAATATGATATGCTCACTTATAGATAATGTGACACCATGGTCTAAAGTCTGATCCTTCTAGACTTGTACCAACGTATGCATGAGGTGGTTACTCACTGGCACCCTTCCTAGTGACGACGTCCCACTTCTCCGGGG
This sequence comes from Epinotia brunnichana, assembly GCA_963854355.1. NCBI lineage: Eukaryota > Metazoa > Arthropoda > Insecta > Lepidoptera > Tortricidae > Epinotia > Epinotia brunnichana. The sequence goes on along the minus strand of OY977936.1, from coordinate 16,308,207 downwards.
TGGTGACGATCATCTGCGTCTGCTGAACCTCCGTCTTCGTGAGCTTCATGTCCCCGGTCAGCTCCCGCACCGCGATGCCCAGCCCGCGCAGCCGCTTCCCGAAACTAGCTGTCATCTCCGACGCAAGCGCCTTCATTGGCGCTATGTAGATGATCTGAAAATAGCAGAAGTTGAAATTAATTCATTCTTTTTTTTTCTAATCAAAATCTTGCGATCAGCCCTGGTGGCGGCTCGAGGCGGGTGCTACACCCAGCGGGGTACATCCCATTAGTTCATGTCTGTGGGCTGACTATTAGTGTAAGTCGTATATTGTATAAAAATAATCAGCCATATCGTGTCTGCCCAAACTTGGTATATGTTTCGAAAATTATATTTTTAATACAGTTGCTCAAAAAGTGGTACTTTTTGTGGCTGCGTAGCGTGCGAGAAGCTCAATTTCTCGCACTAGTGCTTTTTACTTTTTAGTTCCAAACTATACTTTCGAAACGCAGTAATTTTATATTAGATTTTTTACTTGGAAATTATGAAATTAAAAACGCTTACGAATACTAGGAGTATTTATTTTTTATCGCGTTAGTATGAAAGTCATTTTTGAAGCTGAAAATGTACGCATCTGTAGGTAGACCGCTTAACTCATTCCTCACTTGCGCAGCGCGCGGGTGCAGGGGTATGACGATAACGGGGTGCGGGCGCCGGGGTTTGCCTTCCGCACGTCGCCCGCAGCCCGTTATAGTCATACCCCTGCACCCGCGCGCCGCGCAGGCGAGGACCGAGTTAAACGGTCCACCTATAGGTACCAGGAGCGCATACGCAAGCAGAAGTTTCGATGCAGCCACTAACAGTTGAGATCGAGGTACAATAATATAAATTTATTTAAAGAATTCATTAATATATAAATGACGAATATTAATTTATAATTTTTTCGCAATTGTATTAAAAAACGTCGTTTACAACACGTGTGAAATGTCTTTTACCACTCGTACCGAGTCTTGCCACTCGCTTTCAGCTCGTGGCAAGATACCTCGGTACTAGTGGTAAAAAGACATTCTTTTCACACTAGTTGTAAAATGTACTATTGTGTTAATGAAAAAAAATAGCTGAAATGTAATGATGTGGTATATTTTTAGAATCGCCTCAAAATGCTCTTTCATACACACACGATAGGTTTCTAAAAAAAAAAAAATCCATACAAAAAATAAAATGTCTTGGCACTTCCCTCCTAAGGGAATTTTTTTTTTAGGAACTGCGGGTCAAAAAAATTGTTTTGACCTTGTGCCAAATGGCTAAACTGTAGATCGATTTGCGGGTTTTCTTTGAAAATGGGCTTGTACGGCTACCACTATATTAGACCAATCAAATTAGCTAAACCCGGACATAATTCGATAACTGTAATTTTCTTTTTCTATGATGTAAAGTATTGTTAGTTATAGTTAAAATAAAAAGAATTAAACATTTTAGGGTTCCGCGTCTTTGTAAAAAAAACAAAAATCTAAATTTTTAACAAATTCTGATTTCATAAGTGCAGCATAATATGTAACTTTGTAAGAGTGCCTCTATTATGATATGACGCTTGCATTCCAGTTAAAGAAATCCAAATTAATCTAATTAATCAACCGGGACTATCAATAATAAAGAAAGTTCAGTAAGTTACACATTTTCTGGATTATCTTACCAGAAATTATAGATAACTGCAATTTAACAAATTATTCTGAATAGTATATTATGTGTGTTGATAAATTATTAAAAATTAAACTGATTCTCTTTGCGGATTTCTAAAATCACAAATATTGTTAGTTTTTGGAAAACCAAAATACATAACTACTTGGAAAGTGTTTGATTTATGCTGTCAACATATTATTAGTACTATAAGAAACAAATTAAACAAAAAATATCCACGATTATTAATTAATTCATATTTTTTCGTACTAAAGTTTTAATATGAACCTTATCTCTTGCAGAATAAGGCCGTCATTGCTTTGCGTCTCAACTACCGACCCTGCTGTCGCGAGTCGCAGGCATTCAAGGCCGAAACGCACTGACAGCGGTGGCGAAGCGGCGCGGGGTGGCGCGGAGGCGGTACTAATGTTCGAGCTAATATGAAAGGATCCGAACGCTTTTTCCCGGCTTTATTAGATCGAACATTACAGCCGGTACCACCTCTACACTGCGCCGCGCCGCCGCTTCGCCACCGCTGTCAATGCGTTTCGGCCTTCATTTATTATAGGTAGGTCAATGATTGTCAAACATTTATAAAGACGAACGTGGCGTTTACCACGGTTCGGCTATGGTGGAGATTTATTGAAATATTGTGTTCATTAGATCGATAATAACTTAATTGTTCAGCATGAGACATAATTGTCGTGGAATGTCGATTACCTATTTATAAGCGCTCAGTCTTCTGTATAGAATTATTTAAATAAAATATGTTACTTGTGTGGGTGCAGAAAGGGGCATTGTTGGAATGATTCTTATTCGAATAATTATTCGAATAAACATTTATTCGCGAATAATTATTCGAATAAACATTTATTCGCGAATAATTTATTCGTCTACACTTTCGAATGACGAATGATTTATTCTCATTTCATTCCAATAAATCCACGAATAATATTTAAGGATGCGGTTGCTCGTTGTAACACGTACACGAATTTAACATGATCACTACAAGTGTACCTATTTTCAAGTATTAATACCCTTTTCTACTAATTAACAATATTTTTGTGAGTTAAATGAGTCGCTTCATGGGGCATTTAACAGGTTTGTTTCAATATGTCATGTGTGTGGGCTCGTCCATATATTACGTCATCGTTTTTAGGGTTCCGTACTCAAAGAGTAAAACGGGACCCTATTACTAAGATTCCGCTGTCCGTCAGTCTGTCTGTCTGTCTGTCCGTCTGTCACCAGGCTGTATCTCACGAACCGTGATAGGTAGACAGTTGAAATTTTCACAGGTGATGTATTTCTGTTGCCGCTATAACAACAAATACTAAAAAACAGATTTTTTATTTTCTTTTTTTTTCTTATACAATCTTACAAAAATCGATCTAGTCCCAAACTAAGCAAACTACTATGGGTACTAGACGACGATAAACATACTTATATAGATAAATAAATACATAAATACATAGAAAACATCCATGACTCAGGAGCACATATTTGTGCTCATCACACAAATAAATGCTCTTACCGGGATTCGAACCCGGGACCTCCGGCTACGCAGGCAGGGTCACTACGAGGGTCAAACTGAAGAATATAAAAAAATATGCAGTTACATTGATTTAAGTATTTTTATTGTTTTTCAAAGTATTCTCTTTTATATTTTATGCACTTTTCCATGCGTTCAAACCAGTCGTTAAAAATTTCAAAGCCTCCACTGCTTCTGCCGGCCGCCGAAACACCGCGCCCACCACGCAACTTATCCTTGATTTTGGGGAATGTGAAAAAGTCGTTGGGACTTAGGTCAGGGCTGTATGGAGGATGGTCCAGTAGTTCGACTTTTTCACCTTCCAGGTACTCATTTGTTTTACGAGCGGTGTGAGGGCTGGCATTGTCGTGGTGAAGGATGATGCGGCGACTAGGCCTTTTTTCCTAAGTTCAGCAAAGACAATCGGCAAACAAATACTTGTATACCAATCGGCTTTGACCGTTCTACGATTTTCAAGTGGAATAGTAGCCACGTGACCCGATTTGGAGACAAACATAGCCACCATCTTCTTGGCCTTGCTGCGAGAGCGAATAACTTTTGTTGGCTTGAAGCTCGTCTTCCTTACCCCATACTCGAGATTGGTTTTTAGTTTCAGGCTCATATGCGTATATCTACGACTCGTCACCTGATACGACACTAAAAACTGCATTTGAGCTTCCTCCGTTGAATTTATTCAATGTTTTGCGGCACCAATTGCACATTGTTTTTGTGTTAATCCACTTTGAAAGTCGTAATCTTTTTTTACGGGACAATTCCATCTTCAGCGGCGACTCAACAACTCGAAAAAACAATTGAAACTGAACCATTGTTTTTTTAGGGTTCCGTACTCAAGGAGTAAAACGGGACACTATTACTAAGACTCCGCTGTCCGTCTGTCTGTCTGTCTGTCAGTCTGTCAGTCTATCAGTCTGTCTGTCTGTCACCAGGCTGTGTCTCAACAACAGTGATAGTTTGACAGCTGAAATTTTCACAGATGATGTATTTCTGTTGCCGCTATAACAACAAATACTAAAAACCAGTTTTTTTTTCTTTTACAATCTTACACAAATCGGCTTAGTCCCAAACTGAGCAAAGCTTGTATTATGGGTACTAGACGAACGATAAACATACTTATGTAGATAAATAAATACTTAAATACACAGAAAACATCCATGACTCAGGACTTGGCCGGTTGTTTTTTGTCAATTCTTGACCCCCCTCCTATCATCATCCTGTTAATTCCTAAATGGACACTACCCGCCTCATAAAATGACTACCGTCATCCAATAGACCCCCCCCCCCCCCAGTTTTGAAATGACGTAATTTATGGACAGCCACTGTCTGTAATTGAATCAATGTATGTTATTAGAGGCGATTACGCATGTAAGATTGTTCAACTATATACCTGTAATTGTACATTGTATGTACTTAATCATAATATATTCTGATCTGTGTGTTTTTAGGGTTCCGTGCCTCGAAATGGAAAAACGGAACCCTTATAGGATCACTTTGTTGTCCGTCCGTCCGTCTGTCAATACCCTTTTTCTCAGGAACGCGTGGAGGTATCAATCATTTAAAGTTTGAATTCCTGTGCATAGTGTGTGCATGCATTATTTTAGAATTAATATTTTTTATATTAATGTTGCTGTGCCCTAATAGGGTTATGCTGGAACTGTATTTTATATGTAACATCTTGTAAGACCATAATGCAACAAATAAATGAATTAAGCTGAAATTTATATCAAATACTCAGGTTTACTGTCTCTTGGAGCTGTGAAAAAAGCAAACTTCTAAGCCAACACAATCAAAAGATACAGCCGTTTATGCCGCAAATTTCCGCAAGTTTTCGATACCCGCAAGGGAATCAAAACCTACTTCCCGTGAACTCAGAAACTTGAAATTTGGTGCGAAGCAACGCCCTATAGCACAGATAACGGAAACATAGCGAAAACCGTAAATTTTTAGTTACATCACTGAAAATTTTATGTCTAGTATATACTGACACGTACTAAGTATGTGAATACATACTTAGTAAGTGTCAGTTTATAGTGGACTTGGTTTTATTGTACGGGGTGGTCCGGAACCCTCGGTGCGCGAGTCTGACTCGCACTTGACCGGTTTTTTTTTCACCCGTGGTAAAGCCGAAATAGTAAAAATTAAACAGGTGAAATAATTACAATTAATATCCGTTTCACCATGCACGGCGATGTTACTTGGTACCCTTGATGAAGCGGTAACCTTTTTCTAACAAATTTAGAAACTAGGTATCACGGTTCTGTCTGTAGGAAAATATTACGTTTTTGAGATATATTCTATTAAAAATCATTCCTACAATATTCGTTCAAAATATTATTCCCGAAAAGCATTACGAATGATTAATGCGAATTAAGAAGTTATTCGCGAATAAATATTGGCGAATAATTATCTCTGAATCTTGAAATTTGGTACGAAGTATTTATAGCACAAATAAAGGAAACATTGTGAAAACCGTAAATTTTTAGTTACATCACTGAAAATTTGATGTCCAGTATAAACTGACACGCACTAAGTATGTAAATACATACTTAGTGAGTGTCAGTTTATAGTGGACCTGTTTCTATTGTACGGGGTGGTCCGGAAACCTCGGTGTGCGAGTCTGACTCGCACTTGACCGGTTTTTTTTTATGCTAACGACGATCATGGCATCATCTCTTTCATTTACTTAACAGTTAAGAGTTTACTTATGTTTTCGATGATAAAAGCAAATCAATCGTTCCTTACACCCTTTGGACCAGAGTTTTCAAAGGGCGTAAGGGACAAACTGTGATTTTTCATTAGAGCTAAAAATCCTACAATTAGGATATTCCGTTATATTTGTTTTATTTGTACACGGCGCGGTCGGTGCAAAACACGTAATTGTAATAAACTCGTTAAGACGGGTTCGCCGTGCGCTCGCCCGCTGGCGCCCCACTCTCTCCCCGCCTCGCACCCACCGCATGCATTTGACTCCACGACAAGGTCGCGAGTATTTTCAATTAAATTTTCAATTTCTTAAGCGTGAAATTAACATGCTTAATTTTGATGAAAACATGATTATCGTACACAAAAGGCTATTAGTAAACAAAAAATTCTTAGTTACTATTTATAATTACTGAGAAATACATTATTATTAAAACGTTAAAAATAAATGTTTAATTATTGTCTTAAATGTCTAAAAGGACGCAATATACTTTAAACAGATAAAAACATCATAGTTACCATTTTGGCTTGTCTAGATAATGAGATCAGAGGAAAACTGTGAAAAAAAAAGTATATGCGAATTTGATATCAGTTTAATTTTGCTATTAAGTGATCGAATTTGAATGCATCTCAAAGTTATACTAACAAGGTACTTGGTTACCTTTTTTACTTTTAGGAAAAAGTTAGGTAGTGTACGTTAACTCGTGTTTTTTTTAACTACGGTTACGATCGCGGATTTTTTACTTAATATATTTCATTAATATTTGATACTGAATAGTAAAATCCGATAAAACAATAAAAACAACGAGTTTACGAATTATGTCCAGGGTAAGCTAATTTGATTGGTCTATATTATTTATGGTCAAAGATGTCTCGCCTCTTTTTAACGTATAGTTTCTTTGGATTGTTAGTTGCCCCGCAAGTTGGTTTGGATGCTTTTTGTAGTCTTGCTTTGTTTTTCTCACCTTAAGAAGCAATTTATTGTTTGACTGTTGGCATAATGCGTATGTCCGCGAAAAATTGTACATTTGTTTTTTTTGCTTGACCCGTTTTTGTTTTAATTTAGCAATATCGTTATTCGACAATAATCAAATCTGTGCGATATTGTATAGAATAGAATATACATGTGCTCAAGAGTAAAAGTTTCGGGTCATCCTAAATTAAAGATCCGCAATACGTTTTTTTTTTATATTTTACACTTAAGTGAGTTAATAGCATTTACGGAAGGCTATGTTTCAATACAAACTTCATATTGCAGTTGGAAATTAATAATTCTGCATAGATTTTTAGACGTAGTAAATTGCAGATCTTTTGTCATGTAACGAATATATCCCTCGAGTATTTTTCTATTTTTCAAGGAACTCTAAACTAGGTTACGCCTGTCTCGTAAGTCAATCATAAATTTCGCTCTGCCTGACAAAAGTAAATAAATAATCACAATTACAAGTAGATAAATATAAAAAAAAACACATACTCTTTGCACTATTATCGGAATATTTCCAAGATGAAGCTGGTTGTTTTTCTGCGTAAGTATATATCTATCTAACTTATATTAAATCACTATTGAGGCCCAATGGCACGGGTGTTTTCACAAATATTGTGTATCGTTTTATCATTTCTTATTTCGTCGTGTTTTTTTCTCTGTCGTCGTTCAATTGAGTTTTTAATAGGCATACGTTTGGTGATTTCGGTATTTCATTATAACTCGTGTATTTACACTCGGAAACCACACATTTGGTGAAGTGGAAGTTCCACTGTGGAACTGATGATGAAGACCACAAATGACTTAAATAACTCCCCAGAGATGCAAAATACGTCACATATTCTGATATGATTCCGATTAAGTAGTAACTAATGAAGTGCCAACGGTAATTCCGAGATCATCGAAGAATCGACGCTACTATCGGCCCACATATACTTGAGTGTTTTCTGCAATAATCAACGCATTTGCTCTCGAAAAGCAGTTCATGTGGTACTTAAAGTGAAAAGGAAATGTGTATATATGTTCCTTGGCGAAGTACTGAATTGAAGTCGGTTTCAACTTTGCTTTAAAGTAAATTATCACTAAAAAATATTATTTTGTTTGCATTTGTTTACAGTGACTCTGTTGGGACTGGCGTGGAGTGCCTTCGGCCGCCACCACCCCGGCGATGTATGCGGCTGCCCCCTGGCCCAACCCATATGTGCCAGCAACGGCAAAACATACGACGGTATATGCAATATGGGCTGCGACTGGAACTACCCCGAAGACAGTTTATTCAAGGTTCACGATGGTCCTTGTATAGATCAAGGTTCGATCGATATTTTTATGTAACTCGTTCCCGTAGTGATGTCAGCTGGGTCACTTTTTAAACCATTATTTTATGGGTTATAAATTCAAATATCATTTCGCGTAATAGGTATTGGTAATTCCATGTCAGTAGGTGCTAGCCAAAGCATGTTAGTGTTACCATGTACCAATTCTTTTATGTATAATTAGTTTTCTAAGAAACTATGTTGTGACAGAATCATGAAGAAAAAGTTGACGACCTAAATGGCTAAGTGGAAAAAAAAAAAAATACAATCTTGATGAATTATTTTGGTTTTTGTCATATTAATTATCCCTACTGTATCCCTACCCCTATCCCTTCATCGTTTTTCTCCAAAACATCTAGGTGATTTCAGGGTCATGATCCGCAATGACAAAAGCGAAGACGACGCGTGTACTGAACAACAGAGACCAACCACTAAATCGCAAAGAAATTGCTGGTATATTAACTCTCAATTAACTCACAGTTAACTCTTAGTTGGCTATTATTTTTCGTGATTTCGTGGTTGGTTGCATGGGAAAAGTTGTCCAGCATAGCCATCTTCTTCGCTTTTTGCCATTTCGGATCATGACACCGATGAATTATTTAATTAAGAAATTTAGTTTTAATATTGATTCGGTATTCATTAATTCTGATATAGTAACTGGCGATGTGCATAATATATGGGCTCGGTACCTTGGTACCACGATGCCGCACCACAAACGTATTTAGCTGAGGAATACATAACTATACATTACTTAGAGGTCATAACTTTAGATCAAAATTTCTCCGAATTAAAAAAAAACTGATAATGAAGGGACACAAGGGGTTACTGCAAATGCTCTAAGGAAGCGTCCTTTTGAATATTTGCTCCTGTTACAGGTCCCACCCCGTATAATCTGGGGGCACGGTAGTCTACCCCCAAATCGAGCAAAACAAAGAGGCGCACGGCCGTACCATCCTTTTCTCGAAGCCATTCAGGCCATTTTCAACATCCTGTAATTTTGTGCTGGCTAAAGCTAGAACCCTAAATTTCCAGGAACATTCAATCAATCAAATCATTTATTTCAGACTAAGTCCATAGGTATAGAATTAATTTCTACAATTATTCATTTAAAATACAAAATAAAATACATTGTAGGGCATATAATATGGCTAACATATAATATCAATAACATTTGTAGCGTTTAATAAACGCGCTAGGTACTCTGGCAACACACACGAAACTGTCTAGAGGACAGATGTGCGGTGTCGGCAGAGATACTGGCGGAATTTATAATATGGTGTTTCCATTAATAGTATTAATACGAAGCATCCATTAAATACAGAAACCTGTGGTTTATTACTATACGTTACAAATGGCGACGTGGATAAACTGTAAGTAAAAGGCCAGTGGAAAGATCGCGCAGATGTTGTCGGCGATTTCCATACGAGCCACCATTTTTGCAAAACAAAACAAAAGATAAATCATATCATATTCCACATATACAGACAAATCCTGCGTTAAATCGTCATGTGATTTCAAGTAAAACCATTTTGATAATCAAAATCATTTACATGTAATGTTTGGAAAGCACATAATAATCGAAATACTTAGTAAAACTATGTAGTGCGTTTTCATTTGATATACAAACGTAGAATTTGTCCGTAAAACTATAATATAATGAGGAATCTAACGATACGGGTCATGATGATCATGAAAATACAAAATGTGTCCTGCAATAGGTAAAAGTGCCTAAGAAATGAGGTTATTACAAATTAATGAATGTGTGTAAACAAGTAAATCGGAGAATTTTGCATTTTCATACCCATGTAAGCTTGGGTACAACTCGGTGGCAAATGTTGAACCAGTAAATTGTAGTTTCGTACACAAGGTTTATTATTCAAGTGCAAAGTAGGACCAAAGGGTTCCTGCGAAATGTGCACCACTAGATGGCACTCTGGTCTAATTGACCAAATGAGGATCAAACGGTCCGCATACTAGTACTTGTGATAAGAAGAACAATTGGTTCATGCAAAATGTGCATCTAGTGGTGGCACTCCGGTCTAATTGACCAAATGAGGACCAAACGGTCCGCGCACAATGTGCGTTACAAATATTTATGCAAAGAAGAACCAAACGGTTCGTGCACTTATGTGCATCACTCGGTGGCATACCGGTCTAATTGACCAAATGAGGACCAAACGGTCCGCGCACAATGTGCGTTACAAATATTTATGCAAAGAAGAACCAAACGGTTCGTGCACTTATGTGCATCACTCGGTGGCATACCGGTCTAATTGACCAATATAAACCAAATGGTTGCATACACAAGGTGTATGGTATTTGTATATGCAAGTATAGTATATGTATGGTATATGTAAGTGCAATATTGGTCTAACTGACCAAACCAAAACAGTTTCAATGGCTACAGATATTGTGACCTAACTAACATTGGTATCAATTTATAAAAATTGGATAACCAGTTCCTCATGATAGAGATGATAGATCAGATAACAAATGTCAAATTCATAATATGAGAGTTGAGTTCCAGTGACATAAAGTAGTCATATACTTAGTAATAGTAATAACTTTATTGCAAACCATGTTTTACAAGATGCAAAAAATAATAGTGTATCTCATGGACCCAGTAAAAACCAGTTTGTTCTGTAATAAAACAAAACTTATATTATGTACCAATGGTTATTAAATCAAATTATCGTTGATATTTATAAATTGCAAACCAAGTGTTAGGTACCAATCTGTCAAGTGTGAAGTTAATTTTGATAATGTTCATGTTTCAGGAAAAAAGGCCAATATTATTTAGCGAAGGGGAGCAACATTCAGACGGGTCTTATTCCAAGAAATTCATGTGAAGGAAAAACTCACAAATTACTGTTGATTGTTTAACAATAAAAATGATTTAGACATATCAGCATCAGCTGCTTGTCTAAAATAGAATAATAATAATTAAAATTTCAAATGGCATTTTCAGATGACATTAACCATATAGATATGATCACTGAAATGTGGGTTCACCAAGCTCTGGAAGAAGATATTGATGCTTGGAGACACTCACGGTTTGGTAAAACAATTCAAACTCTTCAACCAAGGCAAATCTGCTGGAAAGCCAAGAAGTCCAGTAAAAAAGGAAATAATGTGTCAATCAACAACATATTCTGGAAAAGGAGTAAGACGACACATTCTAAGTATACTATGTTTAATTCGATATTGCTAATATTGAAATTGCTAAGCAATTGTAATTGTAAAGTATAGTTGGGGAACATTTAAGGGTATATTTCTACAAAATAAAGAGATATCATTTAACCTTTTCAATGCAAAGACGGATTAATAAGTCAAGAAGTACAGTGTGATAGCAACCTTCATGCATTGATATAAGGTTTAACCCCACACTAATTGTCATGTTGACATGAAGTTTGTTTGACAACTTATCTATTTGTCTGAGCATTGAAAGGGTTAACAACTGTTGCATAACATACTTAAAACCTAGCGGGGTAAAATATGGCAGATTATTTACCAGACTTATTATCCTTTAGTTTATGTAAATTGTAAACTACACCTTGCTGTATTGCAGCTGTCTTTTCAAGCAATAATACATACTTTTCACATGACAGAAAAATTCCAACTGATAACAGAACAAGTGGTTTCATAATGAATGATTTAACTTAACCCTTTTACATTAAATTCATTCATAGTTATAAAATACAGACCTTTCAAAGGATATTTTCAAAATAACCCATATGGTCTATTGGAACAATGGATTTTGTGCCTTATATAAAAGTTAACAAGAATAACTTTCCAAGGAAATGTATGTCTACTAAATAACCTCTAATCTCACAGATAGGTTCTGTCTTTTGATTGTGATTATGAAACAGCGTTGTCAGCTTTTTCATGTGGTATGGTATACCTTTCAGTGAACAAAATGGATAAGTGTGTTAAGCAACAAATTTTGCAGACTCACCAACACCAAAGTGAGCATTCCATTGGATGTAATCTTGCAACACATAATATTAACAGCTGACTGTCTTAAGGTTAGCTGGAAGAGATCCCTTATAGGGATAAGGTTGCCTTGTACCTCCTTTAATCTTACATATCATGTTAATGCTTTAACTTGTTTTGTGTACAATAAAGTGCTTACATACATACATAATGAATGATGCTCAGTCAGATGAGCAGAAGTCAGTTTGAGGCATGTTTGTACACACACAACCTGCATTCAATAAATTTGGTGTTCAATTCAGTTTTTATTATTGTCATGGAAAAACTGAGTTGATTAACTCAATGATCTAAATTGGTTCATGTGCAGTTAATAGCATGGATAATTATCTATATTGTGATATAAAGCAAAGTAATTTTATTATAGGAAATTACTCAGAAGAAAATAGTAATTGTAAGGGCATTAAGTACTACTAAATGATTTTTGAAGACTAAGAAATACCGTTTCAAATGGTTTAATTAAATTCATTTAATTTTATGCTTATTACTCATGGATTATTTTATTAAAACAATTGTTTAATAATTTTATTATGTAAAATTATTGTAATGTTTGCATGCACACTGGCGAAACATACACTGACATGTTAATTAAGGCTCGACAGTCAACAGGGGCAGCGTTTTCGAGTTTTAAAAAAAACAATCTCAGACATAGAAAATAGGTTTAAAAATCTAAAATAAAGATACGTATTACTTAAGGATCTAATCTAGTCAAAGTCGCATTCAGTTACGCGATCTAATGAACTTCACTCGATAGAAAAAAATCCCAAAGTTACCTCTTTTTGTAAAGTTTATTCAATATACAAAAATACTAAACTATTGATATTTTAAATTAAATTTTTGTACTCAAATAAAGTTATGAAATATTTATAAACAAATTCGCAGAGTTTGAATAGATAAAATGATTATCTTAATTACTATGTTTAAATACCTACAAAATGCGCTAGCGCGGAGGCTCGGCAGGCCCGATCAGTCGCGCGCTGGGCCATACGGACGACGACTCGAGGACGTTAGCGGGTGTATAAGCCTTAAGTGTAACGGTGTATGTTCTGGCAAATAAATTTAATTGAATTTGAAATATCCAACCGTTTGACAGGTGTAAGTAAGTGTGTATTATTGGCTGTCTCATTCAAACTAAAGCTTCGGCCCTGTCGGTTGTTGCAAGACATTGTAAATAATTTAATTAATGGCATTGAGAGTGAAGGTAGTAACTATGCAAGCGAATGATGTCAAATTATTACCTACGATCAAATAGCATCCAGTTTTATTTAAATAAGTGGAGCTTAATGTTTAGTATTTTCGACTTTCCTAATCGTTGTCTCAGCCTATACTAGTATACGTCCCACTGCTGGCCACCAGACTTCCTCTCACGAATAAGAGTGAATGATGTTGTTGATGTACCTAAATGTAATTAATTTGTAAGGTTGTTAAGTACCGTATTGTAGCACCTATATATATACCTACAGATTAAATGAGAAAAGTTTTGCCTGGTAGCTTTATGTCATCAATGTAAAATGGAATTTGACCTGGCCAGTGGATACGTTTTTCACTATGTATAATATGGCAACCTAGTAAAATATCTAGGTAACTATAAATATAAGGACTGCTTCACAATATCTACTAATGTAATAATGATTTATTATATATGGATAAGGTATAGGATGCGGGGTCAACATAGGGTATGGGCAAATCTCACAGGCCATGAGGAAAAAAAAAATAATAAAAAATAAAAAATAAAAAAAACCGAAAGAAAGGGGAGAGGTACTTAAGTAATATAATATAGTGTTGATAGAGGTATAGAATAGTGACATAACGAGCTTAATTGGAGATAATACTGATACTGAGACTGATCAGGCATGTGTTCTGTATTCCATATTCCTAAGTATTCATGATATTATAGGAAAAGATTTAAGGTGTTTAATTTGTTGAACTAATTGATAGGTGAAAGTTTTATCATCACTTGTTATTATGATCATTTGTCTTTGATATAATACTAAGTTACCTACATGTAGGTGGTGTTCCAAGTGTAGTATCAAAGTGTAGTTTGTGAAACAAATTGTTATTTTTGATGTTGCTACATATGCTTATTGAATACAAATATCATTAGGGTGATTTCTCTGTAATCCAATAGTAGCGTAATGTATAAGAGTCCGAGAGCTTAATAGCTCTAATGCAGATTCTGGTTTTGTGTTGTTCGTTCACATGTGCAAATTGATTACGGTTTAAATCCTTAAATTTGTTAAAAAGGAAGAGGATGTAGCGTTTAATAAACGCGCTAGGTACTCTGGCAACACACACGAAACTGTCTAGAGGACAGATGTGCGGTGTCGGCAGAGATACTGGCGGAATTTATAATATGGTGTTTCCATTAATAGTATTAATACGAAGCATCCATTAAATACAGAAACCTGTGGTTTATTACTATACGTTACAACATTCAATTTGAACTTTCAATTTAAGAACTAATTGTCCGTCAAAGTTCGTTAGTTTTGTCACTGACATACTCACTTATATACTGATAATGATCACGCTAATTCTAAGGTACTTCTAGCCGACCCGCAAGCTCCAAATTTCAAACATAATTGGGTCATTGTCAGTCACAAAAACAAAAATCATCTTTCCGGTGGTCAATAGTTAAGGGCTTACATTTACATATAATATGTCTTTATCTCATATAATTATAGAAGGTGCAACGCCGTTTATGCGGATTCAGAGTACAACCAAAAATTAGGCTTCATAGCCCTTAACTTTGGCAATGTCCACCGAAGAGACGCGAACCTAAATCTGACAATGACCCAATTCGTTTTTAGCCTAATAATTCATAAAAAACCTAAAAATATTGCAATTTCAGTCACGTTTCAGAGATATACAAACTGCATAATACAATTTGCGGTTGGTAAAATAACATTCCCATACAAAGTCTTCAAAAAGACATGAGATCCCATAAAAAACGTTCCATGTAAAAAATAGGCCAAGTCTCGAAACTCTTTCACAGTAAAAAGTGGTGAGATATTTCGTAGAGCCAAGTCAGGCATTCTTATTATAAATAAATAAATAATAAATAAATATTATTATTACGGGACAATCTTACACAAATCAACCTAGGCCCACGGTAAGCTCAGTAAGGCTTGTGTTGTGGGTACTAGGCGATGATATATATAATAGATACATACATATATATACTTATATACATAACATCCATAACTCAGGAACAAATATTCGTGATAAATACACAAATAAATGCCCTGACCGGGATTCGAACCCGGGACCTCCAGCTTCGTAGGCAGAGTCACTACCCACTGGGCTACGGAGGCCATTGAAATTATTAATCTTTATCCCACCAAAAACATAAATGTAAAAAAGGGGAGCGAAGTTCAATACAAACATTATGCTTGGCTGTGGGCTTCGCCGCAAAAAGAATGGAGATCTAAATGATTGCCAAGTTCTATGCTAAATCCAAATATGTATTTATAGTAACAAAATAACATTATGAACAAGTATTAATAGTACATTGTTTAACAAGGGGCGTATGAGGAATATTGCAAACGAGAGTCTATCAGAAGCCCGATGCCGTGAGGCGGAGGGCTTTTGATGACTCGAGTTTGCAATATTCATACGCCCGTGTTATACACAATGTTTTTCATCACATTTGCGAGGAAATAAATAACTACAAAAGACAGAAAAATCTATGTTTTATACAAGCGCACCAATCAAATGTTGACGAAATTGACAACTTCACTTCCAGATCAGTACGAGTGGGGGGCGTAGTTTCAATATTTCAACCAATCACAGAGCATGGAACATGTGGTTCTTGCAGGGAATGGCCTGCTCGATTACCAATCACAGAGCCAGAATTCTTGTCTAATGGTATATACATATACTTATATGTAATCGCGTTCTCGAAAACGGGTGTAACGATTTCTATGAGACTTGGTACATATAGAGGCGATCTAGGACGACTATCGAGGAAAAATTATTTAAAATTTCATTATCGCCCTCGGGCCTGTCGGACCCTCAGATATCGATTTTGGACCAAATCGGACTGTATTTCAAGAATTTCAAGATGGCGGCAACTTTTTTACAATCCAGGCTCGAATTCATATTAAGAGGCTCCGCGGACCCTCATCCATTGTGTAACGGCAATTACCCATACATTTTATATGGGTAACTTTCGTCACACAATGAAAAAAAGTTAAAGCATAAATTAGATTAAGGTCCTTAATTATGTACAATTTTTTCGCAATCCACCCAGTTAATAAGTTGTAACGTACAGAAGGTCCTCCACCATTAGAAACCTGGACTGTGTACTACTCCCATGGGAGCACGAATACGTAGGTACCTACGTAAGACAGTCAAGGACACCAATATATTAAGGACTACAACCTAATTGTTGCAGAAATAAGGTCTATGTAGTTACATATTTTTGAGACTTTGTGGTGTAAGTATACATATTGGTGCCCTTGACTGTATCTATAGTCGATTGCACAACTAAAAAAGTAATCTAAATTATTTATTCTAGCTGTCACCCAATTTTAAGGGCGCTTGTGCACTACACTGAATTTTACTGTCCGGCAGTTCGATTTTTTACGGTTTGATATTTCTGTATCCAACATTCAATACAAAAATATCGAACCGTAAAAAATCGGACTGCCGGACAGTAAAATTCATTGTAGTGCACAATCGCTTTTCAGCAATTTAGTCCTATAAATCAGACAAAGTGACAGCTTTTTACACCTTGATTAATTAATTGGAGCCATTATGGAGTCTAACGATCGATTCGTAGGTATATGACCAAAACGCTTAGGAAAACAATATTTAATAATAGGCACACAAATACAAAAACACATGCAAAAAAAAAACAACAAAAGATATAATAGAAACAATCCAAATTAATATAAGTAACACATTTATATTACTTAGTTGAAATTCAAGGCGGGCATAATGGAGTTTAAATAAAAATCTTCCTCAATCTGTCGGCAAATATGCCAGCATCTGGATGGCCCGGGAGGCGGCACGGTGCGCGTCACGGGACTTGCCAGCACCTCCGCTATTCTGTAATTAGTTTTAAGCACAACGCTCACCCACAAATATATCTTGACGTCGCGATTCGTAGTAACTAAGCGTAGGTAGAGGTCTATTTAGTTTCGTTAGGCGTGACTGGTTAATGGATGGTTCTCACGGTGGTTTTGATCACCGTTTTCAGTTATACGGCGTTAGGTTTAACCGCTACAAAGTGACTCAAATACAAATCTGAATCTACAGGAAAATGGTAAATAATGCTGACAAGAAACGAATCTGGCAGTGTGCGAATCTGGCAATCTGCGAATCTGGCGTTCTGCGAATCTGGTACTATGCGAATTTCAAATCTGGCATCGTGCGAATCTGGCATTCTGCGAATCTGGTATACTGCGAATCTGAAAATCTGGCATTATGCGAATCTGGCGTTTCGCGAATCTGGCGTTTTGCGACTCTGGCGTTTCGCGAATCTGGTGCTTTGCAAATCTGGCACAAAGCGTCAAAACCCATGTATTCACGGAGACTTTCACGACAGATTGCGCACGCGAGGAGTCTAATCGTTCGTCCTTTGTTACGTTTTAAGCCGATTTTAAGGACTCCTGCAGGCATGATCAGCTTCATTATCGAAACGCCCTGCTGGGAGAGGCGAGCTGAGATGAGACCTGAGTGGCGTCGGGACTTGCGGAATGGAATGACAAAGCACGACGACGAAGTCTGGTTAGAAAATCTCAGATGGAAAAGACTTCGCATTGCTGCAAGACCGCCGCAGGACTCACGGTATGTCTGCGATCGATGTGGAAGGGTGTGTCGGTCTGCTATTGGGCTTTACAGCCATAAGAGTCGGTGTGTATTGCCGCCGTAATTACGTTTTTAAACACAGACCAACCTCTTGGATGCTGCAACAATCATCTGTAATGGATGCTGTGGCCCATGATGATGAAGAAAATAACCAAATCGATAAATTTAAATCCGCACCTTAGGTAGGCTTCGTCAGGTGGGTACAACTATGAATCAGCAACACGCATCATCACATAGGTACAAACGCACAACAATAACGCAATCCGCAAGAGGATTCGTTATTAACCTTATTTTCTAGTTAAACAGGACCGCTATATGCTAGCAGCGTTGCTGCACTGTATAGCCAACGAAATCTGTTTAACCATATATTACGATCCAGAGCGTGAATCACAGCCCCTCTCACTAAGCCGGCGACCTAATTCCTTAACAAAGGTTTTAGCCTCCATTCCCCACAATTCTGCAGTCTCAATTGCCAGTGGCACAAAATCGTACAAAGGTTCCAAGGCACTGTACTGTAGGTACAAGCAGGCGCTTGGAATGCTTAAGTTTGGCCGCATATTCGGCGGCAGACCCAGCAGCCCTAATAGTGAGGCCCAATTGGGACGGTGAAAACGTACTGACACTCCCCAAGAGGCAGCGGCCCTTTTACCACGGAACTAGAGTGAGACCATCGGGCCTTTTGCCATCAGTGCGGCACAACCCTGGAGGTTCCAAGACACAGGTAATGGTCATTAATTGTGTTCATCATTAATTGCGTGATGCCTTGTAATCTGCCCCATCTACATTTTGAGATGTCAAAGTGCAGCCGATTGTTTTTATTCCAATCGGCTATTTGTGAAATAAGTATAGTCATTCTAAGAACAAACCCCTTTGATAAATAAAATGTGTTTCGTCCCTTTTACCGGCATATTCTAAATACGGGTTTAAATCTCTACTTAGAATCCCTCAAACTGGGATTGATCATCTCATATGATACGACGAATCTCGAGGTCTCTCGGGGATTTATTATGTTGGTTGCATTGAATGATAAAATGAACCGTTCGTAGTCTCGTATAGACGGTATCCCATGGTTTTTTTGTAATAAGTAGCAATGTAATATCGCAAGACGATTTTCACCTACTCCCATTAGCCGCCTCGATTTGAATGTATGCAAGTATGAAATAACTTAGATGGCATTACTTACAGTAATACGGGCACGACACGCATTCAAAGTAATCAATCATATACATACACTATAGGTGTTATACGTTTAATATCTTCACTAATATTATAAAGCGGGAAAGTCTGTGAGGTTGTAGCTTTGTAAGTTTGTATTCTAAAAGATAATCAGCGAAACTATACAATATACTTATATCCGATTACAAAAAATATTTCTCCTGATTGAGTGGATTTTCTTGATGGACATAGGTGAGAGTGGAGATTCTTTGAAATACGCGGGCGAAGCCGCGCCGGCAGCTAGTAGGTAGGTATGTTACACAATCTTACCTTCCGACAAAGGCATGTAACAATAACAACGACGTGTGGACATGCTCACGGAGCGTTCAACATACGAGGACACTTGTATCGTAAATCGGCAATGTGTTATTTTCAAGTCTAACAGAAGTGTAGGTACATATACACATAAATCATTATAATATATAACGAAGTCATAAAAGTTGCTATATAAACGGAAATAATTAACTCCTAGCGACACAGTTTAATCAACTTCCAAGATGAAACTAGCTCTTATTCTTTGTAAGTAATCTTTGTTTTCTATACAACTTACTTCTGACGTTTCACCGGCCGTCCGTGGTCTAAGGTTTTATTTTTTTTTATTTGGAATCAATAATGAAAATACAATTTTATGAACTTAACCTAAAGATTCGCCAAACTGGCTGGTGGCGAGTCGTGTCTTAAACGTCATACATAAAGGTGATTACTGATTAAATATCGCGTTAGATCCGTTTTAAGTAATCTTTTAAATATGTGTAAAAAGCGCGACGCGAGAGTTTAAAGTGGTTTTTTATAACTTTCAAATTTCGGATTCTTAGAATTTTATACCGATTAGTCCTAAACACAAAAAGAGTCTTAAACGTCCTAACCCGCCGTACTTATGTAACTATAATGTAATGTGCTAAATAATTAAAATGGATAAGCGTGAGGAACATGAAAGTATTAGCCTTTTTCATAACCTTACCTAACCAAACTAAAATAAAAATTAAATAAATATTTGGGGACAATCTTACACAAATCGACCTAGACCCAAACTAAGCAAAGCTTGTACTATGGGTACTAGTCTACTAGACGATTATATACATACTTATATAAATAAATAAATGCATAGAAAACATCCATGACTCAGGAACAAATATTCGTGCTCATCACACAAATAAATGCCCTTACCGGGATTCGAACCCGGGACCTCCGGCTTCGTAGGCAGGGGTCACTACCAACTAGGCTACAGAGGTCGTCAAATTAATTGCCATTATTAGCTTTTGGCTTAGTGAACGAAATCATGTCCTACACAGACATGATTGTGTCCATGGCGTACTACATATCCGTTTTTCTATTGACTGTATTTTGGTTCAAAAAAATAAAAAGGATTAAATGACTTTTGCACTTTTTACAACGAATTTGTTTTCAGTGGTCCTATTTGGTCTGGTGTGGGGTACCTTCGCCAATGAGGACAAAATATGCGGCTGCCCGCCGGACTGGGGCGGCCCGATCTGCGCCAGCGACGGCAAAACATACAAGAGCGAGTGCGAAATGAATTGCTACACAGCGGGCACGGGCGTATACAAGGTCCGAGATGGTGCCTGTTAGAAATTCATTAAACAGTGAAATATCAATGTATTAAACATCACCGAATACAACTTTAATGATTAATATTAACGTCGTATTTAATTATAGGTACTCTACTATCGCCTTTCCCAAACGCATCTTCAATTATTGTTTCGGAGTACACCTGTGAACACCTGATTCACAATTTCATTCGATTTTTGAAGTATGAGAACTTAGAATTTCTTTGAATAAAGGACCGTTATACCTACAGTGCAATTAAATCACATTTTGAAGAAGGGAAATACTTGAGAAAGGTAATATTAATTTACGATGTTTACGTTGTACGTACTGGATATAAAATTTTGCTGTTAAATAATATTATAAAAAAAACAATAAATTATATGAAGTAGTTAGTTGGCTTAGAATAATAACGCATAGAAGGATAGTTTCATACGGCCGACGCGCCAAGCGTGAGGCATAAAATGGATTCATGTAGTTGAGATCAACTCGTATTCACACGCGCCAATACGCACACAAACGCACCAATTTTGTTCCACCGATCGCCGTACTGGGCCATTTATGGCCGAGTTTAGGTGGCCTCACCGTTGCGCGTGAACTGCGTTTCTAGGCGTTATTATTCTAAGTTAGTTGGGTATCGAACCCAGGACATCATACTTACTAAGCCAGTAGCATTTTACAACCGTGCTATCTCGCCACCGCGCCGCGCCACGTTGTCTTTCAAGTCTGTGTTTATGTGTGGGTTCTTGGCGTGCATGTCATTTAATGTTATCTTTTTGAATAAATAATAAAAAATTAAAAAAATCGGACATTACAATGTTTAACACTAACTTTTCGCTAACTCTTAAGACCCTTGTACAATAACCGTTAATGCTACCGTCAAAAACGCCTACTTTGCCTCACCACTATTTTTAGTAGAAAAAAGGTTATATCTGTGGTATGACTACGAATCACATTTGCGTCTAACTCCATTAAGTAACGTGTCAGAACTCGTCGAATAAGGGCGTGGTTTGGCGGGCCAATTCTTGCGGTAGTTTGATTTTTTTTTCTACGAAATGGGGAAGCCTTAGGTTAGTGAATCTTCTGCTTGTAATAAAATAAGAACTGTAGATCATTTTTATTATTATTTAATCTGGATAAACTTCTTACAACAAAAGTTATGATGCTGGCCAATGTTATCTAGTATTTGGCCAACCTAGTGTGTAAACAGCCTCAAAAAAGGCTCAGCGTTGTCACCTTCAGCCTGTTTACCTGATTGCGCTAGTAAAGGAAGGTTATGTATTTAATTTATTTAGGATGTAGGTACGGTAAATTATATTTCTATTAATTTGTCGTGTTTTAGTAGGAAGTAAGTAGTATCCATATACGTTTTGTTGTATGGTTTGACGACCGGTATAGCTTGGTGACCCTGCCTAGGAAGCTGAAGGTCCTGAGTTCAAATCCCGGTAGGGGCATGTAAATCGTTTAATCTGGTTACACATATCAATAACGGCGAATAAAGAATTCTGTAAGGCTACGAGGAGAAAAAAAAAACCAAAGCACTGTTAATATTTTTTCATAAATAAATAATTTGAATAAAAGTTGTTTTTTGTTGGAATAATCTATTTTATTTTGTGGTCGTGTGAAAGAACGGCACAAAAAAACCACTACTACACAGATTAAGCCAAAAGTGACAACCATATAAGTTTCAAACTGCTTAATGCGACTTGTATAGAAAAGAGCAAAATGTCTATGTAACATTGCAACCCATATTTCTCACGAGTTTTCATACATAAGACTAGAATGATAAAATAGAACGCCAAAATTGCCTAAGATCTTGCACTGATCCTTGTCTCAACGTCGTAAGAGCTATAGTTACGGCAATAATTGACATGGGCAATATTGGCTAAAGTCCAGATAACTTTACCCGCGATCAAATTCGATAAAAATTTGGAATAGATGTTGATTACAAAAATATTTCTTCTCATGAGCACATGCATATTACTACGACTGATTCGTTAAGCGAAAAAAACAATTATCCTACCATATAAAAAAATGAGATATTCGTGTTTTTCCGAAAAAAGCGGGCAAAGTAGGCATGTTTGACGGTACATTAAATTATTTTGTATGTATCATAACACTTTTTTTTTGTTTTTTTTGAAGAACTAATTATGCTAATTTGTTTCTGTGAATGTACTCTGCAATACGAGTATGCCGAAGTCAAAGGAAGTTGTCGGGAGCACCCTGTATACAGAGTGGAACGGAACGACTGACCTTCCCGCAAGAGGGGGATTCTTAAGCGTTAGTATTAGTAAGAACGTACGTAAAAACAAAAAGAAACAATTTTTTGGCGTGTTTCTTTTACATGTTTATGGAATCGGTCGCCCCAGTCAGCCAACGGCGACGCTCCATAGAAATGTAAAAAAAAACGCGTCAATATACTGGTATCCATGCAATCATTTCATAAATATTCATTTAGAAAAAACAACGTTTGGCAAACTAACGATTAACAAATTAGTAGTTTCATAAAATATTGTTTTACAAATAGTTCGTTAGACAAATTATTATAAATAAATAAATAAATAAATATTATGGGACAATCTTACACAAATCAACCTAGGCCCACGGTAAGCTCAGTAAGGCTTGTGTTGTGGGTACTAGGCGATGATATATATAATAGATAAATACTTATATACATATATAACATCCATAACTCAGGAACAAATATTCGTGATAAACACACAAATAAATGCCCTGACCGGGATTCGAACCCGGGACCTCCAGCTTCGTAGGCAGAGTCACTACCCACTGGGCTACGGAGGCCGTTAAAATTAGAATTATTAACTTGAAAAAACATCATATTATAAATAAATATATGACAAATTACTCATTTATTATTAGTGACAATTGGCATAGTAACGTATGGCAAAGAACATTTAATAAAATGCATTGTTTGGTAAATGGGTTGTTTTCAAATAAACTGTACCCTAGTTATGGTAAAATTACCTAAATGTATGGCTAATTTTCGTTACTCACATGACAAAGTTAACGTTTCTTAATTTTACCTTAAATATGGTACAGTTTATTTGAAAACAACCCAAATAACTTATTTAATAACTTATCTGTCGTGTTGATAAAGTTTTAAACTACCATATAATTGTACAATTTTATACAGGTATTTTATACTTAATTCTGAATGAGCACACAGATAAGCCTGAAGTGTTTATAGCAAGTATTAGTAGGAAGCCAATCATGACAACTGTTACATTATTATCATTCCTAGCTTAAAAATCAAATATGTGTAGGAACGACGACAAGCGAAGCGAGGAGGAGTGTTAGAAGTAAAGGCCTCCACACACCGAACGCGGGTCGTGCGCGGCGCGGGTCGGGCGCGGCGCGGGTCGGGCGCGGTTGAAGCGGTATATTCACACCGCAAGCAGGCGGCGTGTAGTAACGCGGGCCCGCCGCGGGCCCGCGACGGGCCCGCGTTACTACCGCGTAGGTCCCACGTTCAAAAGGACGGCAAAGAGAATACGCCCGCCCGGCAGCACCAGTCGACTTCAAGATGTGGAACGGTGAAGACTCCGACAAAGGAGATAATAAAAAAAAATAGATATAAAAAAATAATAGGCTGGCTCTTAAGTCTTAATAAAAAAAAATTGGGTTCACGATCAGGGGCCCGTTTATCAAAAGCTTGTAACTTGTAATACAAGCGGAAGTCTCTTTCTAATGAGAGAAGTTGAAAAGAGACTTCCGCTTGTAGGTATTACAATTTACAAGCTTTTGATAAACGGGCCCCTGAATAAGAATCTGTGAGACGCCGTTATGGGGAATATCATCGCCTGTGTAGGGAATTGGAAAATTACGAAGATCGTTTTTTTTGCTTATTTCCGAATGTCCCGAAACAGTTTTGAAGAATTGCATGAGATATTGCATTCTAAAATAACAAAAATGGACACCAATTATAGATCGTCAATCCCGACCATCACGGCTATCACAAGACGGCCATACATACTCTCGAGCTCTGTCGCACTATCCGTCTCTTTCTAAGTGGTCTAATATGCTTGCCCGCAGGTTCGCTAGGTGTTCCGCAGAGGTAAATATTGCACTTTTTAAAGCCTTCTGCCAATCTTTCTACGCTGGCGGACTGTGGGTTAAGTACACAAAGCGAGCTTATAGCGCCCTACGCGTTACGTATAATAATATTTTCAGGATGCTGTTAGGAATGCCCAAATGGTGTAGTGCCTCGGGGATGTTCGCAGAGGCACGCACTAATGACTTCCATGCGATTATGCGAAATAAAATTTCATCCCTGATGGCTCGAGTGAGGAAAAGTACCAACAGCATCCTGAAAATGATGGCTGGTAGGTTTGACTGTCCAATACTTCTGTATTGGATTGGGCAGGTCAAATCTACCTTGCAATATAGTAAGTAAGTGTATGTTCTGTGTATGTCAGTTTATGTTGTATGTTAAATTGTATGTAAGCTTTGTATTGTGTAATCTAACCTTATAATTAAAATGTAACTAACACCTCTTATATGGGTCGGTGAAGACCTGAAATAAAATATATTCATTCATTCATTCAATAAGAGAGAGACGGATAGTGCGAGAGAGCTCGAGAGTATGTCGCGGCCGTCTTGTGATAGCCGTGCTGAATAGGGAACATTACGCAAAACTCTTCGTAGGTGGCGACACTAGCAGCGTTGACATTGTATCTCGTTCCCACCTGCGGTATTGTCTATGCAAGCATCTTTGTCACTCATTTGACAATCAATTGTACATGTGTGTGTGAATCCCTAACATTTCATTTTTGGTACAAGCTTTTATTGCCGACTGTAATTTTCTGTATACCTTCATCAACTACACATTGAGACGATTCTAACGAGTCCAAACTCAATGTGGTTAGGTCAGTTAAGTACTGAATTCCCATAGCCATTCTGTCTCCATCATCAGAGCAGCTCGATGGTAACATAATATAATATATATAATTACCCAAAATTTCAGCTCAATCGGTTGAAGATATCTGCATCAAAATTGAGTTGCAAGATTCCACCCGAACAAACATAAGTTACATACTTACTCGTACATAGTTAAGTAAATACATTGCAAGTTAATAGAAAGCTTGTAATAAAAAAAAAAGTGCGAGTCGGACTCGCGCACGAATGGTTCCGTACCAATATCTATAAAAACGGCAAAAAAATCGTTTGTTGTATGGTAGCCTCCTGTAGCATTGTATGGTAGCCTCCTGTAGGTCCCGGATTCGAATCCCGGTAAGGGCATTTATTTGTGTGATGAGCACAAATATTTGTTCCTGAGTCATGGATGTTTTCTATGTATTTAAGTATTTATTTATCTATATACTAGTTTCCACCTGCGACTTTGTCTGCGTAAACCCGGGATAAAAACTGTCCTATATTTTTAATCCAGGCTATAAACTATATTCGTGCAAAATTTCATCCAAATCGGTTCAGCCGTTTAAGCGTGATTGAGTAACAAACATCCAGACATCCAAACTTTCACATTTACACAATAGTATACAGCGTGTATATTTGATACAACAGCAAACTTTAGGGGGTTGTCGAATAGGCACTTATTAATATATTTATCGATAAATTATTTAAAAAAGCGAACTTTTTTTTTCCATATAAAATAATTCAGCACGCAATGGATCACTAATTTGTCTTACTGATCATCATCTCTGATGTGACATCACAACTGTCACAAGTGACCAGCTCCTTCCATGTGTCAAATGAGTGTACACCGTACATTGCTGCTCAAAAAAATTTGAAAAATTAATTACGCCATGGCAGTTAACGCTAAATTAATAATTGTTATAAATATCAGATTATAACACTAAAATCTACGTCTGGCTACAATATGCGGTTATATTAAATATACACGCTGTATAGGATAGGATAAGCATTGTGATATAGTACAAGCTTTTCTTAGTTTGGGACTAGGTCGATTTGTGTAAGATTATAAAAGAAAAAAAAAATGATTTTTTATTCTGTTTTTTAGTATTTGTTGTTATAGCGGCAACAGAAATACATCATCTGTGAAAATTTCAACTGTCTAACTATCACGGTTCATGAGATACAGCCTAGTGACAAACGGACAGCGGAGTCTTAGTAATGGGGTCCCGTTTTACTCTTCCGGTTCCGTACCATTATCTATAAACATATTTATTTTATTCTGTTTTTAGTATTTGTTGTTACTTATAGCGGCAACAGAAATACATCATCTGTGAAAATTTCGACTGGAACTATCACGGTATCAGTGAGATACAGCCTGGTGACAGACAGACATACAGACAGACAGACGGACAGCGGAGTCTTAGTAATAGGGACCCGTTTTACTCTTTGAGTACGGAACCCTAAAAAGGGTTGCGTTTGCAACAGCATGTTTGTTCTTTTGTGGCACCCTAGAAAAAAAATATTTTTTTGGTACGAATAGTTAGATTTTAATGAATCATATGTCAATCGATTCGTTTTAATCTTATGAAAATACAAAATGGCAACCAGACGCCATCGCATTATTGTAAACAAAAAAAAATAAGTCTACGAACTAGGTATGTCATGTAGGGTATCGTTGAATACGAGTAGGTATTTCAAAATGATCTCGTTTTTAGTTTCTTTAATAATTTTTCAGTTAAAATATCCGTTTAGGATTTACAAAAAAAAAAAAAAAAATATTTGCGGACAATCTTACACAAATCAACCAAGATTTAAAGTTGGCTTAACAACAATTTTCGCTTAAATATCCATAACATTAGGTACGTATACTACGTATAATAACTAAAACGTGTAAAATAAAATTTCAAGTACGATCATTTGAAAAATCTTTTGATTTCACTTGTACTGTTATTGTAGATGATAAGGTTTTTGATGGGATCTACTAACACACGAGTAAGCAATACGCATGTAAGCCAACAAAATTAAATTGGCATATAAGTAACGCTTTAGTTACGGTCTAAAGGCTACAAGCGTGAGAATTGTTACTATTATAAATATAAGTAATTCGTTTCTTATGGCACAACCGAATTGAGAATCAAGATGAGAGTTGCAGTTGTTGTTCTACGTAAGTTCAATAATATTTGTTCATATTTATTATACAAGGTGTAAATTAATATACTGAAAACCTCAGACCCCAATAGATTTTTAAATTTTTTAAATTAAATTAGCGCGTTTATTTTCAATTACGTTCATTATTTCCAAATATAATCGTATGTTTGCTAATTGAACTATTCTACTTGATTTGTACTCTACACTCACAATTAGTACTTTTCAGAGACGTTTGACGGCTTTTTATTCTAGTCAGTAGTAAAGTAATGATAAAAACCTGTCAGTTAATCGTAATAGACCACCGACTGACAGTTTTTCATCAAGTTTAGAACTGACGATTTCTTAGAACTGCAAACACAATAATACTTAGTAGGTAGGTATTAATTACGCCCAAAGGTACAGTCGCCATCACATACATCGGAGCAAACAAGCACGTCACAAACATCGGAACACACCTCTATTTTCAAGGCATTGGGGTGCATGTGCCGATATTTTTGAACACCTATAGTGTACCTATGTATGTGATGGCGACTGTACGTAAGATGATCCCGAGTCTGAACAAACCCGATGTTTGACAGATGTAAAATTCAAATCATGGTATCACGCTCGAACGCGCTCTCCGTATACACGGTGTTCCCGGGAATTGTTAACTTCGGCATATTGCAGAGTACATTCACATACTTAAACAAATTAGCATAATTATTTATTGAGCAAAAAAGAAACGTTTTTTAGATTTTTGTACAAATTCATTTATGTAATGTAGCATTAACGGTTATTGTCTTATTGTACAAGGGTCTTGAAACACATGAAATAAAAAAATATGTATGTAAAAATATGTAATATCAAGCAAACTCACTTTGTAAACCTTCTTGTAGTGTATGTATAGGAACCTTACAAAATTAAAAATGCTGTTATGAGCCATTTACACTGGTTAAATCTGCAAAACTGATGAAATTTTACATTGAATATCTTGATACCAGTATAGGTAAGAGTTAAGATACTACTGTCTTGGAGAAATTAACTTTATTTGATCTAAACTATGGCCCCCTTGCAATTAACGGAAATTGTCATGAACACGATGTAAGCACGTGATCTTTTGTTCCTAGCGCGATCGGGTATACCAACATTTCAGAGTTGCGTGAGAACAGAATTTATTGGCCTGCTTCTTATGATGGCTCATTGTGTGGAGCAGGTCTTATTATTTTAGTCCCTGGGCGAACGAGTTCTGCTTGGGTGAAAATAGAGAAAATAAGATGAAATCGAATTTTCCCAGACAGGAGACCCAGTTAGATCGATTTGTCACCCCCTGTAAACCCCCATATTCCAAACGTATCCCCATATTAGGAGGACAATTATATAATCATCCTCCTAGCGTTTATTGCCGGTTGTGCTCAGGCGTCAAAGCGGACCCCTAAAGGCCCGGGGTCAGCTTTGACGCCTAATCCCAAGATTTGGCATAGGCACTAGTTTTACGAAAGCGACAGATAACAATTATATATAGGTATATATATATAGGTATATATATATATGTACATTACATATACATATATTGCTCGTTTAATACTATAGGATAGGATTTTATTATAAGTACTGCATTAGGCATCTATCTACCTTGGTAATTTCGTATTCATAAAACTGAATGTTAATAGTACATTATGATACAAGTGTGCTATGTTGGTCATTACACTCGAGTCGGTTTTTAAGCCTGAGCCGAAGGCGAAGGCTTAATGGAGACGAGAAGTGTAATGACCAATGCTCACGTGTTTCATACGACGTTTTTCAACACATTTGCGAGGAAAAAAATAAAATAAAAAATGAAAATGTTAAAAGATATGTAATGAAAAGGCACTAGTGCGATAATGTAATGTAAAAGTCACGGCATGGGTAATATTCTGCATTATTTTGCTAATATTTAAAAAGATATGTAATGAAAAGGCACTAGTGCGATAATGTAATGTAAAAGGCACGGCATGGGTAATATTCTGCATTATCAGTGTAAATACGCTGCAATAAGACCTACTTTACGAGCAGGTGTGTTGAAAAAGAATTAATAAAATGTGTGTCTGTCCGTGTCCCTTTCTTAGAGTGAGAAATAAAGACAAACGAATTTAAGCAAAAATTGGTTTATTGAACGTTTATGAACATGAACTAGTCTTTGTATCAGATACTCGGTACATAAAAGGTAGCGCAATTGACTTTCGTGTAGGTACTGTACGTGAACACGAGCTGAAACTCAAATGGGGAAATACATTGGAAATTTTAACAAAGCCTAAGTATACGGTTGTGGGCTCCAATTTTATTATTACTCCAAAAGAAAGAAGGTAAAATATATGCCTGGTGACGAAAATCCTATTCAAATAGAAAAATTACGAAGACAACCGTTTTAATATCGCTTGATAGAGAGAGTAAATTAAGACCCGTGACGTCACAGTTAATGACGAGCGTTAAATGACAATCGTTTCATTTGAAGGTGCGTTTTGCGGAAAAGGGGCAGAGTATCCCCCTCCGCCGCCCCTCTTAAAACTTTGGACACTTATAGCTTTGTGATTATTTATTATCTTGCGTTACTTTTTTCTCCATGTGACTATATTTTTAAGCCTTTTTCGAGAAAATTCAAAATTATTTATTATTTTATTTGTTGTCACCACCATTGATACTGATACCTACATATTAATTTTGCTTTCAGTGGCATTCGTGGATATGGTGTGGGGGGGTACCTATGAAACGGTACACAATACTAAACCGATATGCGGTTGTAAACCTATAGCCCCATTCTGCGCTAGCACTGGAGAAACATTTTGGAGCGAATGCGAAATGATGTGTGGCTACCCCGACGGCATCGTAGGTAGATACAAGGTTCACGACGGTCCTTGTCTCCCACAAGGCAAATCAGCAAAACAGGAGTTCCCCCCGCCCTGCGGTTGCAAACCTGAAGCCCCATTCTGCGCTAGCACTGGACAAACATTTTGGAGCAAATGCGAAATGATGTGTGGCTACCCCGCCGGGACCATAGGTAGATACAAGGTTCACGACGGTCCTTGTCTCCCACAAGGCAAATCAGCAAAACAGGAGTTCCCCCCGCCCTGCGGTTGCAAACCTGAAGCCCCATTCTGCGCTAGCACTGGACAAACATTTTGGAGCAAATGCGAAATGATGTGTGGCTACCCCGCCGGGACCATAGGTAGATACAAGGTTCACGACGGTCCTTGTCTCCCACAAGGCAAATCAGCAAAACAGGAGTTCCCCCCGCGCTGCGGTTGCAAACCTGAAGCCCCATTCTGCGCTAGCACTGGACAAACATTTTGGAGCGAATGCGAAATGATGTGTGGCTACCCCGACGGCATCGTAGGTAGATACAAGGTTCACGACGGTCCTTGTTAAACAGTTAAATATTAATCTTGAATACACTGTTATGAATTCAAATCAAGAGTTTTGTCACTTGACCCTTTCACATGGATACGTGCCCCGTTTAAACTAAGCGGCGAAATAGCCACTGTGACATTAGCGTGAGATTCGGAAAAGGTATATAGGTACTATTTATTTGAATACCTATAATACAAATTCGTAATGGGGCTTGTAGACGGCCTATACTTTTACGCAAATGTGTGGCCGGCAACTATGGGCGTCTTGCTCTTACTTCCATGCTAGAACAAGATGCCCATAGTTGCCGGCCACACAAATATCCGGAAAAGTATAGCCCGTCTACAAGCCCCATTATATATCTGCTCCACTACGGCTACGGAAAGTCTGTTAACATTCAATGATAAACAAAAAAATGTGATAGTGTTACAGTAAATAGGTACTATTTAGCAGGTACCTACGGAGTTATTTGTTTTTCCTAAAAGAAGTTTTTTTTACCATAAAAAATACATTTTCCCCTCACTGCCTCGGAAAGCCGTCTTTTATCCTTTAAAACCATTGAGCAAAAACGCATTTTATCCACTAGTGGGCAAAGTAATTTGACCTTGGAGCGTATCTCATGAACAGTGATAGTTAGACAGTTGACATTTTCACAGATGATGTATTTCTGTTGCCGCTATAACAACAAATACTAAAACAGAATAAAATAAATATTTAAGGGGGCTCCCATACAAAAAACTTTTCCAAATTGCTTGTTGCCTTCATCAGGCACAGGGTCGCAAAATGTATGGGAAAACTAAAATTCGACTCGCACTTGACCAAAATTAAAAAAAATGGTTATTTGTTATATTTTTTTTATAAAAGGGTGCAAGTTTATTATTTAATTTAAATAAAGTTGTCTTGCATGTTGCACTTTCCTCGCTACAGTGAGGTGAAAAGTTTTGTGTTACACACGGGGGCAAATGTATTTTACTTAAATAATAATATTAATAATAGCAATTCGAATAATAATAATAATGTAGTAATTAAAAATACAATGACATCAAATATACCTAATTCAATATATATGACCCCGACAAATCCTGATGTCATCCGAATAATTATCAACTCATTAAAAAATACCAATAGTACAGGGATCGATGGATTGGCGACAAAGATTATTAAAGCAGTAACATACATAATTTCGGCACCTTTAAGATGTATAGTTAACTTATGTATTGAAAAATATTATATATTTCCGGATAGACTGAAAACATCCATTGTAAAACCTTTGTATAAAAAAGGTGACAAACACGACATCGACAATTATCGACCAGTAGCGTTAATACCAATATTCTCAAAAATAATTGAAAAAGTTATTTATAGTAAAATTAGCTTATACTTTGAAAAACACAATTTATTTGCAAAAGAACAGAAATATTTTCGCAAAAATAAATCTATAAATATGGCTATATATGAACTACTGCAAGCCATCATGGACAAAGTAGACAATAAAATACCCGTATGCGCAGTTTATATGGACATGACGAAGGCATTTGACTTCGTCAACCATGATTTGTTGTTAGACAAACTTAATAAATATGGCATAAGAGGCAACGCCCACAGTTTGATTAAATCCTATTTGAGTGAGAGAAAGCAAATTACTCAAGTGAACAAAATTTCTTCAAGTACTAACACCGAAATTACATACTCATCAAATTCACGAGAAGTAACACGCGGGGTACCACAAGGGAGCGTTCTAGGCCCTTTACTGTTTATCATATTATATCAATGACCTTCCACAAGCAGTTAATTATCCAACGATATTATTTGCTGATGACAGCACGGTAATAGTTACAGGAGAAAACTTGGATACTTATCAATCCAATATCAACAGGACACTTGAATTAATAATTGAATGGATGAATAATAACAATTTAATCTCCACTTATAATAAATCTCTAAATTAAAAAAAGAATCGGCCAGTTTGAAACTAAGCTTTGTGTGGTACGAATGTTCTCAGCATCCCATGAACGGATAAATATGAAACATTTTATATAGGTACATTATTATTCTAGCTGCAACTTAGGATAGTTTTTATCCGACTGCGACACTTAATTAATTTTCCGAAATATACGACTTCATTTAATTTTTCATTTATTTTTATTGAAATCAAACGTTGCTCCAAC
Source organism: Epinotia brunnichana (assembly GCA_963854355.1). Taxonomy (NCBI): domain Eukaryota; kingdom Metazoa; phylum Arthropoda; class Insecta; order Lepidoptera; family Tortricidae; genus Epinotia; species Epinotia brunnichana. The sequence goes on along the minus strand of OY977936.1, from coordinate 16,274,862 downwards.
TGTCAGCTATAAGAAACGTCAAATTTTCGTCAAAATGGCGGAATTGCTTTGCCTTTCACTTATTAATAATTTAAATCCAGTCTACGATAGACCTTTACGATACACATGCCAAAAGTTAAACCATAAAAAAATATTCGATTGTGATATGAGAACTTATACGCGCAAATGTCGCATTATGGCGTAATTTCAAAAAATGTATTAACAAATTTGAACAATATAATTAACACGAATTTGTTTTTTTTGAATGGCAATGGCACGCGCTCTTTGCGCATTCTGCCAAAGTGCCTGCGGCGCTACCACGAAAACCGAAACTCGAAGTTCTTATAACTGCATCCCTGTCACTCGACTAATGTTAGTGCGATAGAGATAGAGATACCCGAATATTTTCGAATTCCGAAGTTCGTGGTTATAGCTCTGAGGGCCTACCGCGAACGGCATTCGAAGTTTTCCCTCTCCGTCGCACTTACGTACGAACTCGTTAGTATGACAGAGAGGGGAAACTTCGAATGCCTTTCGCGGTAGGCCCACAGGAATCGAAACTATACCCCGTAAGCCGCGTCCGCTGCGTCATGCTTTCGTGGTTTTTAAACGTCAAACATGTGTTGCCAATCAAAACAAAACCCTATTTGTTTGCCGAACCTGACGGAAAACATGTTAGATTTTTAAAAACATGGAAAACATTGGTGCAGCGGACCCGGCTGTAGGTAGATACTAAATAAAATAATCATAATGTATTTTCTCGGAAAAAGGATAATAGAGAAAAAAACAACGCAAGAGGTTATATGTATACTTGTATAGGTAATCACTAAGTTCCAAAGTTTTATGTTCTGTCCCTTTTCCACAAAACGTACCTTCATATGAAACGATTGTTTTTTACTATGACGCTCGAGGATATTCACGTCACAGTCCCCGATCGTTTTCTCACTATAACAAGCGACATTAAAACGGTTTTGAGATATTTGAATGGGATTTTCGTCATCTTCTATCTATCTATACAGGTATAGATAGATAGAAGATGACGAAAATTTTAAGTCTCTAGCACAAAAAATAAAGTTTTCCCCATACAAACTTTGCACCCCTATTTGACCCCTTTAGGGGTAGAATTTCCAAAGATCCCTTCTTATCCGTTGCCTACGTTCTAAAATGTAGTTCTGGTGTAAATTTCAATTCTCTAGCCCCAGTAGTTTCGGCTGTGCGTTGATTAGTGAGTGGGTGAGTCAGTCAGGGCATTTATATGTAGCCACTTTAGCCACGTTTTTAATGATTTAAAAAAAAATCTTTTCTTTTCTTGATGTTTGTCTATTTTTTAATGTTAAAATTTTTGTAGGGTCTTTTATGTTATTTTTAAGTTTTTTTTATCTATTTTTCCTTTTTGTTTTACTTTTTTTAATGTTTTTTGTTTTTTTTTGTCGTTTTTTTTAATTTTTTCAAGTTTTCCTTTTTGTTTTACTTTTTTAATGTTTTTTTTTTCCTTTTTTTGTTTTTTTTAAATGTTTTTTGTTTGTTTTTCTTTTTTTTCGGTTTTTGTTTGTTTTTTTGTTTTTTTTAAATGTTTTTTTTTCCTTTTTTTTGTTTTTTTTTAATGTTTTTTTCCTTTTTTTTTTTTGTTTTTTGACATTTTTTTGGGCGTTTTTTTTGTTTTTTTAGTTGTTTTTTTTAAATATTTTTTTCCTTTTTGTTTTACTCTTTTGTTATGTTTTTTTAATATTATTCTTTTTTAATGTTTTTTTTTTCTTTTTTAGATTTTTTTATCTAGATTCTTTCTCACTTTAGTGAGGTGAAAAGGATTCTATTTTTAAACCACTCACATTCGCTAGCTCGTGTTTCAATTCCACACTCGCGGTTAAATTATAACTGCACCCTTGTATAACAAATAACTATTTATTATTTCCTCACATCCCTTACTTCACGGCCTTTGCAGTAATGTACTATTATTAGAATACAAATATATAGGTAAATTACTTTCAGTGGTTTGAAAATTTCTACCCGCTAAGAGGGGGATAAAGAGGTGCAATGTTTGTAAAGGAAAACTTTTTTTTAGGTAGAAACTTAAAACTCTGTAGAAAGATTAAGTACCTACTTATTAAAATACAAAAAAATACCTACTGCCAGCGTTTTGGAACACTTTTTTTAGCTAGAGACTAGATAGTATGTAGAAAAAATACTTACCTATTACAATAAAAAATACCGAGTGTTTTATTTTTAATTTTTCCCTGAAAAGCGTTCAAAGTTTGTATGGAGAGCAAGAAAATTTTAAAGTATGATATTTGTAACTTCGATCTTAGCCTGTTTAGACTGCAAAACTTATTTTAGAATTTTTTGAAATATATCCCCTAAAGGGGATTATAAGGGTGTTCAAAGTTTGTATGGAGAGCAAGAAAATTTTAAAGTATGATATATGTAACTTCGATCTTAGCCTGTTTAGACTGCAAAATTTTATTTTAGATTTTTTTGAAATATATCCCCTAAAGGGGATTATGAGGGTGTTCAAAGTTTGTATGGAGAGCAAGATATTTTTAAAGTAAGGGATTTGTAACGTCGGTTTTAGACTGTTTGCTAAAATACTACAAAGCTTATTTCAGCGTTTTTTTAATTTATCGCCTAAGAAGGTTAAAAGGGGGTTCGAACTTTGTATAGAGAGCAAGACATTTTTAAAGTAAGAAATTTGTAACTACGGTTTCAGACTGTTTACTATGAGGGTTCAGAGAGGGCTCTTAGTTTGTATAGAGAGCAAGAGATTTTAAAAGTAAGAGATTTGTAACTTCGGTTTTAGATTGTTTTCTAAAAGACTAGGTAGAAAATTAATTGAAATGTTTTTTTTTTTTATTCATTCCTTCAACAAATATTCAGACGATAATATGTTATACGCGGACCAAGTCGCGGGCAACAGCTAGTAATAACTATATCTAAAACGAAAATGATGAATTTTAAACAAAGAACAAATAAAATACCTGATTTGAAAGTGACTTTTAAAGACAACAAAATTGACGAAACTGACGTAACACGTTTTTTAGAATTACATTTAGATAATAAGCTTACTTGGAAAAACCAAATAGACATTGTGTGTAGTAAATTAAGTCAATATTCATATGCATTGTACAATCAATATTTTAATCCTCATTCTATGTTTATGACTCCAACCTCACCACAGGAAATCAGATTAATCATACGCTCCTTAAAGAACACAAATAGTGTCGGTAGTGATGACATTAATACCAGAGTCATAAAACACGTCAGTGACATAATAGATGTACATTTAAGCTACATTATAAATGTATCCATTAGTGCAGGTATATATCCGGATAGCCTAAAGAAGACTATCGTTAAACCGATATTTAAAAAAGGAGATAAGGAAAACCCTCAAAATTATCGACCTATAGCTCTTATTCCAGTGTTCGCTAAAATATTTGAAAAAGTAATTTATCAAAAAATTTACGACTTCCTACATAAATTCGATATCCTATGCAAAGAACAAAAGGGCTTTAGGAAAACCTTTACCATAAATATGGCTATCTTCGACTTAATAAAAATAGTAACAGAAAATGTCGATAACAGAACACCAGTTTGTGCTGTGTTTACGGATATGACCAAAGCTTTTGACTACGTTGATCACAGGTTACTGCTGCACAAATTATATAGGTATGGAATAAGAAGTAATGTGTTAGCTCTTATTGAATCTTATCTCAAAAATCGACCACAATGTACTGAAATAACAAGAATCTGTCGAAAGAGTAAATTTGAGAAAAAATATATCTCCAGTGAACAACTGGTACAATATGGCGTACCACAGGGTAGCGTACTTGGGCCCCTCTTATTCTTGTTGTATATCAATGACTTGCCTAGAAATATTCATCATCCAATGATAATGTTCGCCGACGACAGTACCTCAGTTGTGCGTTTTAATAATAGTATTGATTATGAATATGATATAAATTTAGTATTAAATGAAATGATAACATGGCTTAATGATAATAATTTACTAATTAATTTGAATAAAACCAATATTATGCATTTTTACCAAAGAAAAGCAGCGCCTGATGTAAATATCAATTATAATGGCAATGCAATTGAAAGAGTAGGCGTAACTAAATTTTTAGGACTCATAATTGATGATCAATTGACATGGGAAAATCATATTGAATACATTTGCAAGAGGTTAAATAAATCGGCATTTGCCTTACGCAAACTAACAAACTTAGCTGACAAGAAAGCAGTATTAACTGCATACCATGGCCTTGTTGCCTCAATATTAAGATATGGTGTCATATTCTGGGGGAACGCAGTCCACAGAGACGCGGTTTTTAAAGCCCAAAAAAGATGCATACGGGCTATCTGCGGTTTAAATTCACGCGAAAGCTGCGTCTCGTTTTTTAGGTCGCTGAATATCTTAACGTTCCCAGCACTATATATATTTGAAATTGCTAATTTTGTTAAAGGAAATCTGCAATTATTCAAAACGGTATCCCAGCAGTTTAAAATTCCTGTGCGACCACAATACCAATACAACATTTGTAACATGGAACATAAAACTGCTTTCCTGAGCAAAAGTGTACTGGGTATGGCTCCCAAAATTTACAATAAGATTCCAAACTGCATAAAAGCTCAGGATATGGTTCAATTTAAAAAGCAATTGAAATTGTATTTAGTAAATAAGTGCTTTTATTCTCTAAATGATTTTTTTGATGACATTTAATACATTATATTTTTTATGCAATTTCAATATACCTTATTCTATGTTAACAAAAATAAATAATAATAATAATGGGATAATTTAGTTGTTATTGTTTCCAATGTTGTAATTTTATTTTATTAGTGTTAATTTTTATTATTTATTTTATTTTATTATAATTTGATAATAATTTTAATTAGAAAAATTGTAGTCCATTAATTTGTTTTTTTTTTTTTTTTTTTTTTTTTGTGTAAATCCGCACAAAATAACTACCTATGTTTACCGCTGACTTATGTTATTTTATTAAACTATTAGTTGTAAGTTAATCTATACATACCTATGTATTGCGATGCCCTTTCAGGGTTCATGTTTGAGACTTACTGTAACATGTGTCAACTATGTACTATACCTACTATAACAACATGAATGCAATAAAAATACAATAAAAGATAAATTAGAATAGGTATATATCCAGTCAGTGCACATTATTTTTAAACTTTAATTTTAAGGGTGAATATTGTACGCTCGGAATGAGCAACTGTTGTTACTTTTATATATATTTTATTTTACACAGTTTACAATCAATCAATCAATAAATACAATCTAAGGAAAGTCGTTAACCAGTCTACAGTTCTACGTCGACTTTAAGATATGGAGTAATGTTTTGGGGGAACTCCACAGAAAGGGAAAGGGCGTTTATATCACAAAAGAAATGTATGAGAGCAGTATGTGGTATTAAACCTACGGAATCGTGTAAACCGCTGTACATAAAATTGCAAATTCTAACTTTACCCTGCTTATATATTTATGAAGTGTCTGTATATGTAAAAAGTAACCTGAGTCACATTCTAACTTTTAATAGCATAAGGCAACAAAGTAAAATCAACACAAAACCATTTAAAACTGCTCTACTATCCAAAAGCATATTCGGAATGGCTAATAAAATATACAATAAGCTTCCAAAATCCATCCGAGATAGTAAGGACCTTTTCCTTTTCAAAAGAATGTTAAACGAATTTCTGGCTAAAAAAGCCTACTACTCAGTGCAAGAATACTTAAGAGACACCTAGTAAACAAGATAGTTAGTAGAGGATAGTCAGTAACATAATTCCGTAATATAATTTTTTATTTTTAGTGATAAGAATGTTGACTTATAATTAATATTAATATGACATAATGCATGATTTTCTTACCTACCGAATATTTTTGTTATTTTTTGTTTTTTAAATTAAATTTTATTTTATTTTATATTACTCAATCAACGAATACTTAAATGATAGGTTTAATCTGCTATAATGAACATGTTTAGTCATAAGATCTTTGTAAGCCTTGGGGCAGAACATAGCTGGACTAATTTATATGTACCTACCATCTAGCATAATTACATTATGTGCATACCTATTGTTCACAAATAAATGATTTGAAGTTGAAGTTGAAGTTCTCGTGTGTTGAAACACTCGCTACGCTCAGGATTCTATTTTAGAACCACTCGCTTCGCTCGTGGTTCAACTAAAGAATCCTTTCGCTTGCTCGTGTTTCAATTCCACACTCGCGGGTAAAATACAACTTTGCACCCTTGTATAACAAATAACTATTTCGCAATGCAAATGAAATGTAATCTATTTATTTGCTAGAGACATTGGGTGGAAATAGTTATTTGTTCAACAAGAGAGCAAAGTAGATTTTTGCTGCGAGTATTGATGTTGATTCGGTTATGTTTATGTAAATAATGAATCTTGTGTCTGTGTCTACAGAAAAAAAGTGGTATCGGTGAATTGAATAGGTTGTACCCTCAGCTCTCAAGCTGAGACAATATTTAGTGTGTAGTGACAAAGTTTAAAGTAATCGTGTCCGCATCACGTATATTCTTGTAAAGCAGCAAGTCATTCACCCACATGAATACGTACTGGAAAATAGTAGTTGTCGTGGTTGCGAGTCATATTATGACCTCATGACATACAACCACATAGGCACACAATTAAAGATAAATTCTACAACACTGCACGAGAAATCGACGCAATGGAAGAAACTGATGATTGAACTGATCTCCGGGGACACCTTCAACACGAGAAGACTTGATACGAAGCAACGTGCATCATTTCACCAACGCTCATCCCCCGACCAAGTATCCTTTCTCTCCTCTTTTCCAATATTGGCTAAAGGCTGCATAGCCGGTTGATTGTGGCCGACTGGTTGCGGCTGGTCGGTCTTCCCTTCCCATCCCAGAGCGTGTCACTCCCCACAAAATTGCGCCCCCTGGTATATCCGGCTCGTCCGGGTCAGGCTTGCTTCCTGGCTGGGTGTGGTGGTGCCTATGTTCATGTTCATGACTGAGTTGGCCAGATCGCTATAAATAAAATAATAAGAAGAAGGTATCTAATCTACCCGTTGGTAAATAAATATCGGGTATTTATGCCACGGCGGGTATTTAGGTACTCGGGTGCTTACTCATATTATATCTACAGGTGGGCATTGTGGGTAACTAGTCTGCAATAAATGAATTGAATTGTTCGTTAAATTGGACAATTCTTTACGGAGTACTGAACAAGCAGAAATCACAATGATGTCATTAAAATTACATGTCATTAAAATCTCATCTACTATATAAATCCAATGAGTCGTTGTTTCTTTACACATTACTGGTAGTAAGTAGTAGGCAGGATGAAATTTCTCCTTGTTTCATGTAAGTACATATTATAGAAATATACCTATCTGATTTTAGAATTTGGAAATAGGAGGTTCTCAATTCGATTGTATTTTTTAAATCAGTATCTTGTCAATATCAATCCAGTTAGTTGACAGGATCCGTAAGGAATCGAGGGAACTACTCAATTATAATTCGCGTAGGTATTCACTCCCAGAAACTACAAATTTGATCATCGGAACTGACTATGAAGACTCCGATGACTTATTGAACTCTTTAATGATGAAGGAACGTCACAGATTCTGATGATAAACCGTTGAAATAGTTCCAAATTAGGATGGAAATCTGAGGAATCGACGGGATCTTTCAATATTATCTACTCACACATCGCGTTTCGGATATTTTCTGTAATAACCAACGCATTTGCTCTTGGTAAGCAGTTCATGTAGTAGGTACCTAAAGTGGAAAAGAAATGCGAAAATGTTCATGTGTATGTGACTTCAGCAAGTACCAAATAGAAGTCGGTATTTTTTTGTACTTAAATTATAATTTTACTGACTGCCGTTACATTATTGACAGCCTCAGATTTAAAATAGGAACAAATATAATTGATTACTTAAGAACTTTTGATGTCATCAAATTCTTGAAACCGAAAATACGGTTGATCAAAAAAACCGTTTAGCAATTATATTTCACCAGAAAACGAATACGTATTTTGTAATGGGTGCAGTATTATACTAAAATCGCACCAAATATACTAAAATAGCCCCAAAATTATTTATTAAAATGGACAATATTTCAAACTATGTAATGAGTAATGATGCCTAATTCGAAAACCATTTCGGTAATTATATTGCCTGAACGTAATAAAGTAGTTTTCAGATTTCATTTCTCATCCGTTTTTAGGAAAATCGCGAAGTTGTGTAAATGTGGTTTAAGCCGTGGTCAATACTACGACTGTCATATGAAAGGTGTGCAAAGCTGCCATGCAGAGCCGTAACGTAGACGTCATGCATAATTTAGTAACGACCTTCTGGAATTCCTACTTTTCAATTTGATATTTCTGAATGAAAATTACAATTTTGGGAGACATAAAAAAACACGTGCCGCTTAAAAACATTTACTAGCGAAATAAATCATAAAATGGCCCACTTAAAAAAATTAAATGTTGTCAATTACATACAAATATTATACTTGCTGGATATATTTAGGTAAATATTTCCGAATTAGTTATTTATTTATAGCACGAAAACAATAATACCCATTCTGAAATATCTACTAATTAATAGGTAATGTAAGGCGTAACTAATATGGTAGGTATGGTGTCCGTACTTAGTAGCGTAACTAACGCGTCCTATCCTAAAGTATACTCGTACGTAAAAGTACGTGGCATAATCTTGTAATTGAACGAGCGAGCGAAGCGAACGAAGTTCTCCGTTTCAGCGTGGGCCGAAATTCTTTCGTATGTCCGGATGTCCAAATGTATCGGACCGGATGTCCATATGTATCGAAGAGGGTTCAAACATAACATTCATTTATTTACTTATAGATTATAGAACGAGTGAGCGAGCAAAGTCAACGGGGTTCTCTGTTTGAGCTTGGGCTAAATGCTTTCGTATGTCCGGCGTCTATCCGGAATCCGGATTTCCGGCTGTTCTGCAATACAGATCCGCATGTCTCAAACGATTATCGTGAAATTTTGAGAGCGGTTTTGATAATTAAGTATATGGATATATTATCGATTTCGTTTTTGGAAATTTTGGAATAAAATACGGACTCGTAGGTACAATTTAATTACAATATGCTAAAAGTAATATCCTGCAGGCGAAGGCGCGGGCATAAGCTCCTCTATACTATTATTATAAAGAGTAAAAGTCTGTGGAATGATGTAGAAATTAGTTAGTGACTATTTAGCAGTGGCAGCGAGTGAAAAATTTCGATGAGCAACCCGGAACAAAAAAAAAGAAAGAGTTTAGAGTATATAACTTGCTAGGCTTGCCTAAAAATAAATAAATTAACAAGGCTTTCCTAAAAATAAATTCTAGGCAAGCCGGTGGGAATGGGCTTGTATGAGCGCTCCGCCACTGGCGACTAGGCTCCCAGTATACGACTATTACAAGGTACAAATATAACACTTACACGGGAAACATTTTTAAGGGGAAGCACTTGTGAGTGAGATGCCTGATTTAATTATACTTTGTTTTCAGTGGTTTTGTTGGTGTTGATTTGCGACGGTCTCACTCAACACGACTCGCTGCGGAAGCGACATCGTCTAGATGGAAAGCGCGTTGGAAATGGTCCTGAAGACATAAATTGTCGTAAGCATTGTAAGGTGCCTCTTCCTCCGTACCACCCATTCTGCGCCATCAACTATCGCAACTATCTCTCACAATGCCTAATGAAATGCGATTCCGGACCTGTCGGTTTGATGAAGATATATAACGGTGCATGTGGAAGTCAGATTTGGCCTGAGGAAATTGAAGTAGTTGGGTAGTTTTTCTGTGAGTGGATAATAAACCATTAATGATTTAGCTTTTCGTTTTAATCCCTACTTAATATTTATTAAAGACCCTGTGTAACGTTTTTTTTATTTCATCGAGTATGATCCTTATTCATCAAATTGAACCAACCTGTTTAAATTACTTAATTAGGAGAGGTTTATACGAAAAAGGGACAAAACGTCGTCATTTATTAACGTGAATACGTGTTTTAACCGACTTCAAAAAGGAGGTTTTCAATTCGTCTGTATGTTTTTTTTGTGTGTATGTTACTCGGTAATTTATGAACCAATTTGAAAAAAAATTTTTTTGAAATCATACCGTAGATTTATAAAGTAAAGATACGCCTGTCCGAACAATTCGCTTGACATCTGTCCTGAAGAAAAAAGAGTGGCGCCATCTGTTGTACGAACTGCGTACCACACGTTTGGGTGGCCGGATTAACCTTGTAAGGGGGACTTTTCTCAATATTAATGAAGTGGCTGGCTGCTGGCATGTAGTGGCTGGTAGTGGCAGAGATAGTGGTATCTATGTACAGTCACGAGCATTAATTTGGGACCCACCTAAGGTGGAATATCGTATAGCAAACTGAAGACATTTGAGCGAATATTTTAATGTAGTGTCACAAAGTTTGCCATAGACAACTTACTTTTACACGTGTCTAGGGGCAACCGCTCAGTGACGTCAATCGGGCGCAACGAGTCAAACGATGGTTTCCGATTTTTTCCGACTAATTGTGACTAGTATTTTTGGCCCTGTCCTCTCCGGCCATATTTGTTATTTGCAAATTATATTTCGTGAAAATGTTAGTTTTCTCAATTTTTTTGTCTGACACTGACAGACATGTTCGTAATTAGAAAACCGTAATGATAGCTTTTTGCAAAGAGGTTATCAATTCAGAGGCCCATTCGATAAGACATTTTTCTACTCCTGTACCGTTATCTGTCATTTATATAGGCTGTAGCTCAAATACAATGACACCACTAATAAGTCGTCGAAAAACTCTATGCTCTATGGCCCAAAAACGCACTGTTTAACGTACTTTTTTGGTTTATACATTTTTCATAAAAGCACTGTTAAACTTTTTTAAATCGGCCGCTATATTGCAGCTTCATAAACAAATATTTCGAAATAAAAGTTTTTATTTACGATTTAACATTTGTATATTATACATTATTTACTACAATAATAATAAATCATCATCTAAGTATTGTGTGTCAAATTACATGTTTTATAAATTCTTGGTATTATTTATGAAAATAAAGTTCGAATTCGGTCCGGGTCTGGATTAGGTTTGGTTCGGATGGCAAATGCAAACAAATTAAAAACAAAACAAACCATAAACAAGAAGTGTCACATTTCCGATTTCCCACCAAAATATATACAGTTCAAAATGAAAAGATGAAAGATGATAAACTGTTAGTCCTAGAATATTAAGATTGTATTCGTGTTTGTGAAGATAAAAGTGTACGTTCCTTTTAAAATGGTCGAAGCAATTAATAACTGCACTCCTGAAGAAATTGCGTGAGTAGCAAAAGTACGAATAGAAAATTTGCTGCCCGAAAAGAAATTTGTAGTCTGCTATTTATTTAAAATTTGTCGTAGAAAAAGTATTGTATGCAACGGTTTATAACTGGTCTAAAAACGCTCGTGGCGTCTTTAATTGCGATGCTCGCCAAGGCATTTTAAGACCCTTCTTATAAAACAGTTGCATAAAATACTATTAATTGTCTTATCTTGACACTTCACCGCTATTACTGAACTGAAATTTTCGACCTTATTGCATTGTGAATGTTCAAACAACATTTGAAGGAAATGGGTCCTAAATTATAGCTCGTGACTGTACTAAATAAGTGATTATAATTGTGGAAGTGAGTTTATATTTATTTACTTTAACGGCTCAACTACTGAACGGTTCGTTCAGAAAATTTGTCAGGGATGCGATAGAGGATTTTTCCGTAACAAATGTAAGATAGAAAGCCACACGGGCGCTGGGGACCGATTTTTGACTTTCGAGCGCTCGATTCGTTCACTCGAAAACAGTAAAAAATTATGAAATTATATTTTCAAATAGCGATAGAAAAATTTGAAACGAGAGGTATTGACTACTCATATTCAACTCTATCGGTAGAAAGTAAGTGACTCCAATTTTGTCACTACAATCGTATTTACTTTTATTTAATTTTCGAGCAGTCGAAAGTCAAAAATCGTCCCCCAGTTTAGTGACTTAGGCCGCAAAGGCTCACAATAATTACAACACAAATATTTTTAGTTGCACACCATTTTACAAATAAGCAAATGATAGAATAAGAGCCAAACAACATGACATTATATGTCTCTTCGTCAAAAAATGAACGACGAGTCGACTCGTTAAAGTTGAAAATATTAAAGTGGCTGATATGATGAAGTGTTCAAATAAATAATTTCAAACGACTTTCTTTTGTACATTATTCTTATGCATCTACTTACCTACATTAGTAGAAGATACGTATAAGAAGCAATAACATTCAAATGTATAGATAGCTACGTGCCTCAACCCTTTTAGTAGTTGTTCCAAATTGCAAATTGATAGCTTAAGCAGTTCCTGAGATATTCAAAGTTGTGACAGACGGACGGACGGACAGACGGACAGACGAAAAGACGGACAGACGGACAGAGTCGCACCATAAGGGTTCCGTTTTAACCTTTTCGATACGGAACCCTAAAAAGACAAAAAATATGTCTAACCACTAATCCCATTCAAATATCTCAAAAAATAAATAAGCTACAACCGTTTTAATGTTACTTGTTAGAGACTGAAAACGTTTGAGGCTCGTGACGTCACGGGTCTCAACCGTCATAGTAAATGACAATAGTTTCATATGAAGGCGCGTTTTGCGAAAAAGGGACCGCTTATACCCCCTTTTAGAACTTCGGACACTTATAGTTATAACTTAGTGATTATTTATTATTTTGTGTTACTTTTTTCTCCATTCGACTGTATTTTTAATCCTTTTTCGAGAAAATGCAACATTATTGATTATTTTATTTGGTGTCCCCGTCCCTACTTCTTATGCTGAAGAACTTACTACAGGTTTGAGTTCAATTCTTGTTTATTCATTTTACATTGTCGTCTCAAGTCTAAACAGCAGTTACGTCACGTTACGTCACACAGCCAAAGCCACGAAGTCAGCGCACAGTAGGTTTTTTAAATTAAATTTTTAGTACTTTTTCGATAAAAAATTAAGAAACGAAGAGCTTATTGCAAATCTATTGATAATAGTAGATTATACACCTCGGGGATAAGACTGTTTTAGTCTTGGGCGGTTGAACCCCTCACTGCACTCAGGACTCAGTCTTAATTCCCTCGCTTCGCTCAGGAATTAACTTATAACTCCCTCGCTACGCTCAGGAGTTAAATTATGAGTCCTTCGTTACGTTCGGGATTCAATTCGCTCCCGTGACATAAAACAGTGCTTTATCCCCTTGGTGTATAATCTACTATTATCAATATCGGACCGTAACTTTAGATCTGATGTCCTAGGTAGGTAAAGTTTACGCGTGTAATATGTGTTTGTAATATTATTAACAGTGTTTACGATGTCTGTAGGCTGCATTAAATGGCTCTAAATAATCTAATCTAAATATGCACACAAATAGTTATTATGCTGCAAGTGCGGAAAGTATCTCGGTGATTTCCACACGAGTGTCATTAGAACGTTTTACTATGCATTAATTGCGCGAGGAAATAACAAAATAAATATTAATTACTTACTTACTCAGTTGGCTTAGCGACCCGAAGCAGATCTTGGCCTCCGATACGAGTAAGCGTCAGCGAGCCCTATTTTGTGCGATCTCCTACCAGTTTTCTGCGAGCGGCGCGAAGGTCTTTCTCTACCTGCCGCGTCCTTGCAGCGATATTTAAAGGCTGTCGTCCGTCAACTCCCCCCTACGTTTACCACAACTAACACCAATACCAATGTAACAATAATGTTTTTAATTATTTTCTTGTAAATATGTTATAAATTGTTGACGTGTAAATTATATTTACCAATAAATAACTGAACTTGTTACGACACGAGATTCCCACGGCCAGCTCTCACGCGTCGCCATCAGTCATCCCCTGTTCTCGAAAATCGATTGCTCTTTTGCTTAGTGGGCAATTAGCCAATACAAGGACCGAGTTAACGTCATGCGAAAAGTGTGGTGAACCAAGTGTCTTATTCTTCCATCGCGGTCGCGTAAGGTCGTGATCGACCTCGATCAATTAATTTAGTTCTAAAAATTAAGTTAATTTGTAATCTCACGTCTGCACCGTTGTAACTTTTTACCAATTAAACGCACTTCGAACATTAAGTGTTGGTTTAGTAGACGGCCCTAACGTTTCTAACTGAACTGAATAGCAACAATAATCACTCTTATGAGTTTGTCTGGGATCTTGTAGTTTCTGAGAATAGAGAAGAGTGACGTCTGTACCGTCATAGGTTTTAGCAAATCAACGAAGATGTGTATAAATATCGAACAGTATTTTGAAATAAGTAGAGGACTAAATAGCAGATTGTCAAAATGACATTTCTAGGGCGAGGGCGGTATATTGAATAAGGAGCGTGATGAGGGTTCCGCTTTTGCCATTTTGGCTACGAAACCTTAAAAAGGCCCTCTACGCATTGTACCGAGTATGCTGGCAGTATTTCCTCGTTAAACTGCAATGCTGATGCGTTGCACGAGAAAACCGCCAGCTCTTCGATTATCAGTTATGATGATACTAATGCTGAAATAACTCTTGATTCTGTATATTCCAACAATTGAGGAGCTAAAACCTAAAGTTAAATTTTAAATTGAAACGCAGAAGTTACAAACCACTGAAATAACTTACAAAGTTGAGGAAAGCCTTGTTTTCATCCATGGTTTTCCACTATGTCTTATCTTTCAAGAACCGATTAAAATCGGCCAGGGATGGCAAATCATCATTGATAAAAATGGTTTTCCACTATGTCGTTGAACCGAATTGTTATGTATTGGTACTCATTAGACGCATAATTTCATGTTCTTTCATTTCTTAGTGAGTAACTTTTCGCTAGGATGCATAGTATAGAAGCTACGAGTGAAAAAAACAAAAAAGATCCCAAAATTTCGAGGATTTGTGGCTGCCAAAAGTTGTCCCAAAATATCTCGTATTTTTGATATTTGGTCGGTTTATCGATGAACACAATATTAAAAAAAAAACTTTTACGCCACCTTTTGCAACGTACCCCCCCCCGTGCTTTGAACTCCTACGGACTGGCCTATTATATTGGTTTAATTATATTCAGCCGTGTAAACACTTGTTTTTAATTATTATTTTTGAAAAATATAAAGAGTTTCCTCACTTACGTTCAGGGTCAAAGTCGGTCAATAAGACACTTCTTAGGATTTCCTTAAAGAAAGTGACGTTTCAAAAATGAACGCTTTAAACCAAAACCTATTTGGAACAGAGTATAGCCCCCTTAATATTCGTAAAACTTAAAATGCCTGTATTCAAAAAAATGTGTTTTGTTCCTTTCTTACGAACACGAATGTCAAAGTGACTGATGAGGGCAAACGAAATTTAACGTCATCTAAGCTAAATTAGGGGGGGTAAAGGGTCTCCAGAATGCATATAGATTGGGAAATTGAATGCATTGCATTCGCTTTTCACGTCACATCCATTCTGGGTGCCAATTCCTGGTCCACACCTCCACGTGGTCCCCTCCGGTAACTGGGATGAGTAGTACGACAGGCTTTTATTGTCGTACTACTTATCCCAGGCAAACGTGGCAGGAAGAAAAACTCGCCAAGACGCACTGGCCAGCGTGGCGTTTTAAGGCTATTACCCTCTTCGCATATGGAAAGTACGCAAAGGACCCGGCTCTCAGTCCCCAGCAGTCCCACTATCCCAGACTACGGCAGCAGTTCTGGTAACGGTGGGGCGGAGGGTGCTAAGAATCACTGGAAGAGATCCGGCTGCCACTCTATCTCTCACACGACGACCCTGACCCTGGCGTGTTACAACGCCAGGACGATGCGAACGGACGACCGATTGCTTCAAGTGCAACTGGCACTGGACACAATTAAGTGGGACGTAGTAGGTCTGTCGGAAGTGAGGCGAAAAGGTGAAGACCTGATTAGACTTGATTCTGGCGACCTATTTTACTATCGGGGCCACGAGGACTCCTGTTATGGCGGTGTGGGATTCCTTCTGCACAAAAATATCACTTCGGCAGTCAAGAATATAAAGAGTATTTCACCTCGCGTCTGTTTTGTAGTATTAAAACTAAACAGTCGCTACTCTATCAAGATTATCCAAGTGTATGCCCCCACTTCAGACCATTCTGATGAAGAAGTAGAAGCCTTCTATGATGACGTACAAAAAGCCCTTGACGAATGTCCGTGCCAGTTTTACACTATAATAGGTGATTTTAATGCAAAGATTGGGCCACAGTTATCGCTCGAAAAATCTGTTGGCCAGTTTGGTTTGGGTCTTCGTAACAACCGAGGACAAACCTTAGTCAATTTTCTTGAGCGAAGTCACCTTTACGCAATGAACACATTTTTCCAAAAGCGTGCTTCAAGGAAGTGGACGTGGGCTAGTCCCGACGGCAAAATAAAGAACGAAATTGATTACATCATAAGTTCACGTAAAGATGTAGTCATGGACGTAACCGTTCTTAAAAACTTCAGAACCGGAAGCGACCACAGGCTGGTAAGGGCGACATTAAGGTTTAACCTGAAGAAAGAGCGAGCAAAAATGATTGCCACTCCCATCAGGTATCTCAAGGAAGACACCGCTTTTCTTCAGGAAGCATTCCAGGTAGACCTTCAGAACCAATTTGAGGGGCTGGATGAGCAAAACTTTGATGTCGACCATATTAATGACCTGTTAGGTAAGACCTTAACAGATACGGCAGATAAACACCTTGGTAAGCACCAGAAAAAGAAAGAAAAGTTGTCATCTGAAACACTGGCTTTGGTGGAAGAAAGGAGGCAAATGAAACACAATACAATAGCAGATCAGAAACAGATAGAAAGAATAAGTAAAATAATTAGTAAATCTATTAGAAAAGACTTAAGAAAACGTAATACTGAAGTTATAGTCAACACAATCAAAGAATACCGAGGTCCAAAAATATTTAGAAGAAAGCTAAGAACCGGAGTAAAACAAATAGTGAAGTTGAAAGATGACGATGACAATTTAGTTACAGACCGGGACGAGATAGTTAATGTTGTTGAAAATTTCTACAGCAAACTTTACTCAACACAGTCAGAAGAGCCAGACCCATCTACCAGATGTAGTGACAGTAGAGCACCACCCACACAACACAAAGATAGAGATAACATACCCCCAATATTAGCTATGGAAATTAGAAAAGCTCTGTACAGTATGAAAGCCGATAAATCTCCTGGCGAAGATGGCATCACAGCGGACTTACTTCGTGCTGGTGGCGACCCTATCATCAACCTCCTCGTAAAACTTTTTAACCTAGCACTTCAGGATACTCGCACTCCAAAATCCTGGAAAACTGCCATCGTCACCATCTTACATAAAAAAGGAGACATTTCGAAGCTTACTAACTATCGCCCCATAAGCCTTCTTTCCCACACTTACAAATTTTTTGCAAAAGTATTATGCAACCGTCTCACCCGTAATCTAGACGAGTGCCAACCTTCCGAGCAGGCCGGCTTCCGAAGCGGATTTTCGACCATTGACCACATACACGCGGTAAAGCAGCTCATGGAGAAAAGTCAGGAGTATAACCTGCCCCTGTGCATGGCCTTCGTCGATTACGAGAAGGCTTTCGACAGTGTCGAGCACTGGGCCGTGTTTGACTCTCTCCATCGCTGTTCAATCGATGCTCGCTACGTGGATGTGCTTCGGGAGCTGTACAGCTCGGCAACAATGCAAGTTCGGCTTCATAAACTGAGCGCCCCAATTTCAATCCAGAGGGGAGTGCGACAAGGGGATACCATTTCACCCAAGCTTTTTACGGCTGTTCTAGAAGACATCATAAAAACGCTTGCATGGGACAGGACCGGTATTAATATCAATGGTGTGTTCTTGTCGCACCTGAGATTCGCCGACGACATCGTTTTGTTTGCCGAGACCCTGGATGAGCTCCAAAATATGATCCAAGACCTTTACCATGCTTCCTTGCAGGTAGGTCTCAGGATGAATATGTCCAAGACTAAGGTTATGGCGAGCATTTCCAGTGACTCGAATTCAGCAATAACAGTTGGGAACGAGTCGCTGGAGATGGTTGAGCGGTACGTTTACCTTGGTCATACTCTATCGTTTGACAAGGAACATCAAAACAAAGAGATCTCCAGGAGAATTCAGCTGGGTTGGGCGGCATTCAACAAGTTAGATGACATCCTCAAATCCGTTGACGTTCCACAATGCCTGAAGACTCGTCTCTATAATCAGTGTGTCCTGCCCACAATGACGTATGGTGCTGAGACATGGACGTTCACAAAGGAGACTGTGCATAAAGTACGGGTAGCACAGAGAGCCATGGAGCGCGCCATGCTCGGCATTAAGCTACAAGACCGAGTGAGGAATATTGAGATCCGACGTCGCACTAAGGTGCGTGACGTCGGCGAAGTCATAACCAAACTCAAATGGAGTTGGGCAGGACATATTGCCAGGCAGCGTGACGGTAGGTGGACCAAAACGTTAACGGATTGGTGGCCAATTGCAGGAAAAAGAAGCGTTGGTCGTCCACCAGCTCGATGGGTTGATGACATAAAAAAGACCGCGGGTCATTTCTGGATGAGACTAGCACGGGACCGGGATAAGTGGCGTACGCGAAGAGAGGCTTATGCTCAGCAGTGGGCGATTACAGGCTGAAAATGATGATGATGATGAAGCTAAATTTTATGAAATACTTAAAGACTAATATTCCGCACTTGAAAGACAATCCTAATTTCAGGGTCTGTGGACTGACGGGCGCGTTTCTCGCGCAATGTGCATGGCTGGAGGCAGCGCTCTGGGTGGCGCTTATATAGGTATCCTTCTACAATTTAGTGCATGTTGTTAGGGGAAAATACTTCACTTTCGGATACCGGCGCCATATTTAAGTATGTTGATAGGCATGTCCCATGGATTCCAAAACTGCCGGGAGACGATCTCTAAGGAGTCGAATTCCCCTGTAATGACCTCATCAAAAACGCCGCGGCCGCGCTTGGAAAAGTGTTAATTACACCAAACCATACAACGTACATACACGTGTGGGGTACCAAATGAAAGCTGAATAAATTGTCAATAGTTCATTTATACATTATATTTCAATGTATACTCTAGTTTAAGTACTATTAGCAAAAGTTTAAAAAAATCAAGCAAAAATCTAAGGACTCTGCGGCAAAACTAGAAAAGATACACGAATGTAATGTATAACACAAATTATATCTAGTATTTCAGGTCTATTTACATTTAAGTTTTTTTTATTTTAAGACACGAGCAGAATTGGGAAAATTGTGCTCAAAAAATCAAAAATGCAAAGCGAGTTTTCCCTACAAGATAAATTTTATTGAAATTACTATTTTCCAGAAACTAGCACGAACTTTTAGTATGTTATTAGACATGTTATGTGCACCGCAAAACTGCAAAGAGACAGTCTCTAAAGTGTCTGGGTCATCAGTAATGATATAATCTTCATTGCCGCGGAGGCTTTTTGAAATGTGGGATTTTTACCTGAACCATGTAATCACTGGTAACGCCATCAGTTTACAATGATGTTTATTCTTATGCGGGTATCCGTATGTCAACAATTAGTTTAATTTCAATAGTTGCCAACAGGTGGCGACACCACTTGTCATTTGTCGTTTAATTTTTGTTACTGGCAACATTATTCTTATTTCGAATCTAATGTTTGTTTAAATGACAACTATATTTTGAGTTAAGTTGGCTAACCTGAATGCCATTTCCGTTGAATCTTTATACTGATTGGTTGTTGATTATTATTGTAATGTTGGTTAACTGGAAACGCAGGCGATGGGGTGATGGCTCTGCTCTGATTGGCTAAACAACTTTCCCCCTCGCTTGGACATGGCTCTTGGCGGGAATCGGTTGACTTGACAGGAGGAGGCTTGCCCGGGGGACGGCACATTACAGTTTGCTTGGAGCCGTGGTCAAGTCAACATTATCACCAAACGACTTGTCTGTTTCCATGGAAGCATTTTGATACTCAGTGCGATAGTTAGCTTATGATAGCTACTAACTTGTGTAGTGTAGTTATGCTCTAATAAATAGTGTAATAGCAAAATAAAATTAAGTGCTTGTACTTCAACGTGTTTAATTCCACGACGTGGTCGGAAGTCTATCGCTATGTCCGTTACCCAAGAAAACGCCCAGTCATCCGTTCCGCCCACACCCAGCTGACCACCACCTGATTCTACATATATATAATGTAAAAGCTAAACAAATATGCTATATTTTTTTAAAAGGTATATGCAAAATAGTAGACAAGAAAAGTGAAAGATTCACTTTACCTAATGTCAAGCACGTAAACAATACCAGGATCAAATTAAAGGGCAATGAACTGGAATTTGAAGATAGAACAGTGTTTTTAGGCATCACCTTGGACTCAAAACTACAATGGCATGCGCATATCGACACCCTAGCCGGAAAACTTGGTTCTGCAGCCAATGCAAAGCAGTAAGGCGTATAAGACAGTTAACAAACGTTGAGACAGCCAGGCTGGTGTACTACATTTACTTCCACAGTGTTATGTCCTACGGAATCCTGTTGTGGGGAAAAGCGGCTGACATCCAGGCCATCTTCGTGCTACAGAAACGAGCTGTACGCTAGTATCTACGACCTAAAAGCCCGAAATTCTCTCAGGGACAAATTTAAGGAGGCAAATATTCTTACTGTAGCATGTCAATACATTCTTGAGAATATTATGTATGTGCGGAAAAACCTTCAGACGACTACAACACCAGAAATATACACAAGATCGCAGTGCAGTACAGTCGTCTTCGCAGGGTTAGCACGTCGTTCGTGGGGAACTGTATACGTTTTTACAATAAAATACCCACCGAAATTGTTAATTTGCCGTTCAGTAAATTTAAGTCTCATATTAAAAAATATTTGCTAAGCAAGGCGTATTATAATGTCAACCATTACATAAACGACAAAAATGCCTTTAAGCCAGTTGTAGTTAAATTCTATTAGAATTAATATACCTTCGAGTATGATTGTCTTGGCGTATTACCTTTGTAATTATTATAAGTACCGGAAATAGCATGAGAGCACGTAATGCTTTTTCTCGCCGAGCAAGTCGTTTTAATATTTGCTTTATCAATGTCCAGTGGCTTGAATATGTCATGCTCGCTTAAAGGGCTTTGCTTACGGTGGCGTCGTTGATCGGGTCGCCACCTTCCCTAACATATGGTTGAGGGAGGCGATGCCTGAGATATGCGTCATACTCGTGATCGGGTGCTGTTTGTGGAGTCCGGTCTGTTCATGCTTGCAAGGGCATAGTAAAAAAAAAAAGTACTAAATACTAGTGTTATTATCATTATTTTGACGAGATACATCATTCTGTTCTTGACACGTTTTATTGTTATTGATCCTGTACATCTCTGACAATATTACATTAATGATCCTTTTTAGGGTTCCGTACTCAAAGAGTAAAACTGGACCCTATTACTAAGACTTCGCTGTCCGTCTGTCTGTCACCAGGCTGTATCTCAAGAACCGTGATAGCTAGAGAGTTGAAATTTTCACAGATTATGTATTTCTGTTGCCACTATAACAACAAATACTAAAAACAAAATAAAATAAATATTTTTATTGATAATGGTACGGAACCCTTCGTGCGCGAGTCCGACTCGCACTTGGCCAGTTTTTTTTTCTGTTTTAACGCTTAGAGACAGTATACATCTCTATAAGGAACATTAGAATAATTATTAATTGTATTTGGACGCTCAGAGACCTTATACATCTCTGGGGTACTAAATTAGTATCATAAACTTATTTTTAATTCTGATACAGACCTTATATCGAATGTAATTGATAATATTTTACAATTTTGGATTTTTTTGTTTTCATTTAGTGACATTTAGTTTGTTAACCGTTTAGGTACTTATTGGTTAAAATCGGCAATTTTTAAATGATTATTGTGTAAGATTGTTAATATTATATTGTAGAATACTATTTGACATGTAAAAGTGCCCTTGTGGCCTATTTGCAGAATAAATAATTGATTTTCATTTTGGTTTTTGACATGGTTCAGGTAAAAATCCCACATTTCAAAAAGCCTCCGCGGCAATGAAGATTACTGATTACTGATGACCCAGACACTTTAGAGACTGTCTCTCTGCAATTTAGCGGTGCACATAACATGTCTAACAAGTTAACAACACACTAAAAGTTCGTGCTGGTTTCTGGAAAATAGTAATTTCGATAACATTAATCTTGTAGGGAAAACTCGCTTTGCGTTATTGGTTTTTTGAGCACAATTTTCTCAATTTTGCTATTGTCTTAAAATAAAAAAACTAAAATGTGAAGCTGAAATACTAGATAAAGTTTGTGTCACACATTACATTCGTGTATCTTTTCTAGTTTTGCCGCAGTCTGAAAGTCCTTAGATTTTTCTTTGATTTTTTTATACCTTTGCTAATAATACTTAAACTAGCGTATATATATGAATATAATATAACAATGAACTATTGAAAATTTATTCAGCTTTCATTTGGCACCCCACATGTGTATTTACGTTGCATAGTTTGGGTGTATTTTAAACTTTTACAAGCGCGGCCGCAGCGTTTTTGATGACGTCATTACAGGGGAGACAGACTCCTTAGAGATTGTCTCCCGGCAGTTTTGGAGTCCAAGGAACATGCCTAACAACATACTAAAATATGGAGCCGGTATCCGAAAGTGAAGTATTTGTTCGACGGAATCCCCTAATAACACGCACTAATTCACTCACCGCAATAGATTTTAAAATCTCGTAGTATTTTAACAGTATGTTGTATGTTTGTGTTGTCCGTTTATTCACAAGTCGTGAACAGCTTTCGATCCACTTCATACTGGCAAATTTGTGCTGAAGGAGTTGGCCAAAACGCCATAAATAAAATAAGAAGAAGGGTCGACACCTTTGGGTAAGTAAATATCGGGTATTTATCCCACGGCGAGTATTTACACTATTTACTCGGGTGCTTACACATATCGGGCAACTAGTCTTCAATAAATGAATAGAATTGTTCGTTAAATTGGACAATTCTTTACGGAGTACTGAACAAGCAGAAATCACATCGATGTCATTAAAAATACATGTCATTAAAATTCTCGTCTCATATATAAATCCATTGAGTCGTTGTTTCTTTACACAGTACTAGTACTAGGCAGGATGAAGATTCTCCTTGTTTCATGTATGTACATAGGTATTCTAGAAATATATCTGATTTTAAAATATGAACTGTAATAATGTGTGTTTTTTAAACCGACTTTTAAAAAGGAGGTTCTCAATTCAGTTGTATTTTTTATGAGTATTTTTATCGATATTTATTGTTTGTTACCTCAGGACCACGTCATTTATAAATCGATTCGAACACTTCTTTTTTTATTTAAAAGTAAGTAGGTATAATAGGTATATACTTTCAAATTTATAAAAATCCAGTTGGATGACGGAATCCATAAGGAATCGAGGGAACTACACAATTATATTAGGCCGCCATAGTGATTTCGGTATTTTCGATTATATTTGCGTAGGTATTCCACTCCCGGAAACTACAAATTTGATCATCGGAACTGATGATTAAGAACTCCGATGACTTATTGAACTCTATGCTAATGAAGGAACGTCACAGACCTGATGAGAAACTAATGAAGTACCAAAGTTCCAAATTAGGATGTAACTCTGAGAAATCGACGGAACTTTTCAAATATTCTGCCCACACGCTTTGGGTATTTTCTGTAATAAAATAAACAACGCATTTGCGCTGAATAAGCAGTTCATGTAGTACCTAAAGTGGAAAAGAAATGCGCGAAAGCGAAAATGTTCTTGTAGTGTGTGACTTCAGCAAGTACCAATAAAATACAAGTCGGTTTTTTTTGTAAGTAAATTATTATGTTACTGCCTAACGTTACATAATTGACAGCCTCCGATTTTAAATAGTAACAAATATAATTGAATACTTACGAACTTTTGATGCCACTAAATTTGTGAATCCGAAAATACGGTTAAGCTCACCAAAAAAAACGTTTACTAATTATATGCTATCAAAAAACGGATACGTATTTTTGTGAAAGTACTATAATAGCCCCAAACCATTATTTATTTAAATAACATACAAATATTATAGGTACAGTCACCGGCATCAATATATGATGGATCAAAGGCCGCAAACATATCTGACACGCTCTAACGGCTCTAGGAATAGAATCGTCATCAGATATTTTTGCGGCCTTTGTTCCATCATATATTGATGCCGGTGACTGTACATGCTGGGTATATTTAGTTGAGAATTCAATTGAATTTTCAAATTTAATTATCCATCCAGGCTCCAGCCCCCTTTAACCCAGCTCGATCTGAGTCCTTACCAAAATCTAACCTCAGCGAGGTGAAACACCCCTAAATTTGTCAAGCAATGTTCATTAATTTTCTCTTGCTTATTGTTTATTGCTTTTGCTATTGACTTATCAATAGTACATATTTCATATAGGTACGCAGAATCATCGCAGAATAAGAAAATGTCAACAAGTCTCTGATATTTTTCAATAAAATGTTTTGACAATGTCACTTTATGGAGGTCGGTGACTGATTTAAATTTTTTCATCACACTTGCTCATAAATGGTGTTATTCCTTGCCTGTATACAGAAGGACAATGGCCTAAATTGTTCCCGCGGGAAATAATGGCACCATGGGAGTTATGAGCTTGTGTGTGATCTGATTGGTTAAGCAAATCTGGGCGTCAAGAATTCTGCTCTGTGATTGGTTGAAATATTGAAGCTCCGCCCTCCACTCGCACTGATCTAGAAGTGAAGTTGTCAATTTCGTCAACATTTGATTGATGCGCTTGTATAAAACATAGGTTTTTCTGTCTTTTGTAGTTATTTATTTCCTCGCAAATGTGATGAAAAACATAACACGGGCGTAAGAATATTGCAAACTCGAGTCATCAAAAGCCCTCCGCCTTACGGCGTCGGGCTCCTCATAGACTCTCGTTTGCAATATTCCTCATACGCCCCTTGTTAAACAATGTACTATATTTATAATGTTACGAAAGAAAAAAAGCCGAGGTCAGTGATCTGTCACAGTAAAGTAATATAGTGTGCGTGAAATGTAGCGGTGTGTGTTTCTGGGGAGAAGTACGATAATGTTGCGCCGCCGCCTAGTGAATTTTTAGTGTCGCGTATGTTGCTTTACTCGACTTGCCTCGCCTTAATGTGGTGGAAAAGATGCTCAAATTCAATGTGCCAAACGATTATCGGAGCCTTGGGGTGCCTCTCTTGGCGATTGCGACCTCGCGGACGAACCTGTACCGAAACTCGCCCATAACTGCTCTCCTCAACTCCGTGCTCGCAGCATCACCGCAGTGTGATGTGTTTGTGACAGGGATGTCGCGACTGATGACTGAATGTAAGAGTGTTGGAGAGACGTCTGAACCGATTTTTTTTGAAACGTAGCTAAGAACAACCTGGACCACGTCAGCTTTCGGATAAAAAAAACCGCATTAAAATCGATCCATTCGTTTAGGAGCTACGATGCCAAAGACAGACACACACACACACACACAGACAGACAGACACACAGACAAATCAAACTTATAACACCCCTCTTTTTCCGTCGGGGATTAATAAATAAATCCAAATCAGTCCAGCTGTTTAGGAAGAGATCAGTGACATACCGACTCCAGCGCCACCTACCGGGTCGAATTGTGTTTTCAAACAATGCAGGAACACATTCAAATATACACACAAAATTTCATCCAAATCAGTCCAGCCGTTTAGGATGAGATCAGTGACATACCGAATCCAGCGCCACCGACCGGGTCCAATTGTGTTTTCAAACCATCCAGGAGCCCGTTGAAATATACACCCAAAATTTCATCCAAATCGGTCCAGCCGTTTAGCAGTTAGGTGACAAACACACGTACATAATAATTTTATATATAAAGATAGGACGAGCGAGCGAGCAAAGTGAACAGAGTTCTCAGTTTGATTGAGCTTGGGCTAAACGCTTTCGTATGTCCGGCATCTATCCTGAATCCGGATTTCCTGCTGTTCTGCAATACAGATCCGCATGTCTCAAACGATTTTTGTGAAATTATGAGAGCATGTTCGATAATTAGGTATATGAATATTTTATCGATTTCGTTTTTAGAAATTTTTGAATAAAATACGGACGCCAACACAATACAATTTAATTACAATATGTTATAGTATTTTATGCAACTGTTGTATAAGAAGGGTATTAAAACGCGAGTGGCGTGGGTTGCGATGCGAGCCTTGGCGAGCATCGCAATTACAGACGCCACGAGCGTTTTTAGACCAGTTATACACCGTTGCATACAATACTTTTTCTACGACAAATTTTAAATAAATAGCAGACTACAGAATAGTTTAACTTTTCAGGCAGCAAGTTTTATATTCGTACTTTTGCTACTCACGCAATTTCTTCAGGAGTGCAGTTATTAATTTCTTCAACCATTTTAAAAGGAACGTACATACACTTTTGTCTTCACAAACACGAAACAAATCTTAATAGTTCATGACTAATAGTTTATCATCTTTCGTCTTTTCATTTTGAACTGTATTTTGGTGGGAAATCTGAAATGTGACACCTCTTGCTTATGGTTTGTTTTGTTTTTAATTTGTGTGCACTTGCCATCCGAACCAAACCGAATCCGGACCCGGACAGAATTAGAACTGTTTATTTTTATAAATAATATCAATAATTTGTAAAACATGTAATTGAACACACAATAGATGATGATTTTAGTAAATAATTGATAAATTACAAATGTTAAATCGTAAATAAATACTTTCATTTCGAAATATTTGTTTATGAAGTCGGCCGATTTAAAAAAAGTTAAACAGTGCTTTTATGAAAAATGTATGAACCAAAAAAGTACGCTAAACAGTACGTTTTTGGGCCATAGAGCATAGAGTTTTTCGACGACTTATTAGTGGTGTCATTGTATTTGAGCTACAGCCTATATAAATGACAGATAACGGTACAGGAGTAGAAAAAATTGTTAATAGTAGATTGTACAACAAGCGCATAAAACGAACCATTTAACCTGAGACGTTTATATCCACCCTCGCTGGAGGGTGGATAATTAAGTAGAGGGGTTAAATGGCTAATTTATGCCCGAGTTATACACACTGCTTTTCACTTCGATTGCGAGAAAATAACAAATAATTGCAAAATTAAATTAAATAATAGCTCATTCCCGTCACTTAACTTTTTAAAGTTTTTATGTTTAATTTTTTTTTATGTTATATTAGACTTACGTACTTCATACTGCCAGGTCATTTAATGGTTCAATACGTTTTAAAATAATAATTGACTCACATTTTATCTGGTTTTATTAATTTAGTAATGGAAAATTAGGATGTGAAATTTATTAAAGCAAATCAAATCAAATGACAAGTTTTCTCTACGAAGTTTTGTTGTGTGTGTAGCTGTTAGGCCCGATTATCTTAGTCATTAAAACAATTATACTTTGTGCACTAGAGCTTAAAACGGCATTTTGTGCAGAATACATCCAGCACAAAGGCAAACTTTGCGAGCATGAGAAGTGAAAAAGTAATATCCCGCAGGTGAAGGCGCGGGCATACGCTCATCTATTACTAATATTATGAATAGAAAAAGTCTGTGGAATGATGTAGAAATTAGTTAGGCTCCCAGTTTACGAGTATTCATCATCATCATCATCATATCAACCGAAAGACGCCCACTGCTGGACATAGACCTCCCCCAAGGAGTGCCAATACGAGTATTATAAAGTACAAATATAACACTTACACGGGAAATATTTTTTAAGGGAAAGCACTTGTGAGTGAGATGCCTCATTTAATTATACTTTGTTTTCAGTGGTTTTGTTGGTGTTGATTTGCGACGGTCTCGCTCAACACGACTCGCTGCGGAAGCGACATCGTCTAACTGAACATCGCAATGGAAAAGGTTATGAAGACGTACATTGTCGTAAGAAATGTCCGGTGCCACTTCCTCCGTGGCGCCCTTTCTGCGCCAGCAACTGGATGAACTATCTCTCAGATTGCCTGATGAAATGCGATGCCAAAGGTGTAGGTTTGTACAAGGTATATAACGGTGCATGTGGATCTCAGCCGTGGCCCTGGGGCGATGCAGTAGTTGGGTAGTTTTTCTGCGAGTGGATAATAAACCATTGATGATTTAGCTTATCGTTTTTATCCTAAATTATATTAACGACCCTATGTAACGTTTTATTTATTTCGTCGAGTATGATCCTTATTCATTAAATTGAACCGCCCTCGGTTTATATTAGTGAACAGAGGAGAGGTTTATACGAAAGGGACAAAACATTTATTAACGTGAATCATACGTGTTTTATTCCCGTCGTATAAACACAAACGTCAAAGTGACATATAAAGACAAACGGATTTTAACGGTATTCGGAAAATACGTTTCAGGGACGTTTATGAGTTTTGAATAAATGCACACCAAAAAAATTATATTGGACTACGTAGGTAGAACCCTCACTGTGACCGAAAACGCTAGCAGAAGGGAATGCACTTAAGAGCAATGCCTAGCTGAGCAACTTTTGAAATCTCAAATTTTTGACGCAATGTTTCTGTCGCGCTGTTGTGGGCGGCGGGAGCTGTCTATGCGATAAGGACAACCGATAAGCTCGAACTAAATAGTATTTTATGCAACTGTTGTATAAGAAGGGTCTTAATAGGCGAGTGGCGTGGGTTGCGATGCGAGCCTTGGCGAGCATCGCAATTAAAGACGCCACGAGCGTTTTTAGACCAGTTATACACCGTTGCATACAATACTTTTTCTACGACAAATTTTAAATAAATAGCAGACACAGATAGCGGAGGTTATCTGTGATAGCAGACTACAGAATAGTTAAACTTTTCACGCAGAAAGTTTTCTATTCGTACTTTTGCTACTCGCGCAATTTCTTCAGGAGTGCAGTTATTAATTTCTTCGACCATTTTAAAAGGAACGTACACTTTTGTCTTCACAAACACGAATAAAATCTTAATAGTTTAGGACTAATAGGTAGTTTATCATCTTTCGTCTTTTAATTTTGAACTGTATTTTGGTGGGAAATCGGAAATGTGACAGCTCTTGCTTATGGTTTGTTTTGTTTTTAATTTGTTTGCACTTGCCATCCGAACCAAACCGAATCCGGACCCGGACCGAATTCGAACTGTTTATTTTTATAAATAATACCAAGAATTTATAAAACATTGTAATTTAACACACAATAGATGATGATTTATTATTATTGTAGTAAATAATTCATAATGTACAAATGTTAAATCGTAAATAAATACTTTTATTTCGAAATATTTGTTTATGAAGTTGCAACTGCAATATAGCAGCCGATTAAAAAAAAGTAAAACAGTGCTTTTATGAAAAATGTATGAACTAAAAAAGTACGCTAAACAGTGCGTTTTTGGGCCATAGAGCATAGAGTTTTTCCACGACTTATTAGTGGTGTCATTGTATTTGAGCTACAGCCTATATAAATGACAGATAACGGTACAGGAGTAGAAAAAGTCATTAAAATTACATGTCAAATTATGCCATATTATGCCCTATATGTAACTGAAAATTCAGGGTTCTGGCTTTAGCCAGCACGAAATTACAGGATGTTGAAAATTACCTTAATGGCTTCGAGAAAAGGATGGGACGGCCGTGCCTCTTTGTTTTGCTCGACTTGACGGGGGCACTGCCGTGCCCCCCGATGTTTCATACAAGCGCACAGTGTTCCCTTGAACCTCATTTTGAGACAGTCTTACTTTATTGGATGATCGAATAGAGAAAGATGTCACGAATGAAGGACAAAAACTCCCGCGTGGTTCACTATCATAGTTTTGAAACGAATGCAATCTAAACTTTAAGTCCCGGAATCTTAAGATAATCTAAATCTTTTTTTTTTAAAGAAACCAACTTATATAAATCTTGATTTTGCAGTGTAATGAAAAGGCTTACTGTAAGGCTAAATTCTAAACCATTTGTGGCCAGGCTAGGGCTTCTCAGTTTCAAGATAATCACGAAAATGTCAAAATCGTATTTAATTTTTTTGTGAATAATGTCTTTAGTATTCGCAATTTATTTTGGCTTAAAAACGCAGCCACAATAATGGACTACTACCAAAAAAAAATCCGATTGCATATATCACGGACTTCCGGAGATAACGAATTTTTTTTAAATCCCGGTTTCCGGGATTTTGATAAAATTTCAATGTCATTTATTGGCGATATTATTAAGTACCTCGTATCTAGCTGGCATGTGGCATTATTTGGTATACATCTAGAAATCATGAAGTACTTACGTATTTCTTATGTCATGTCATGTATTTCTTGTTATGTCTCATGTCATGTTCTTCGGTCAAAGTTATTTGCACTTGTATGGCTTTATTTGGTATTTAACACCTTAATTTTAGCACCACAGCTAGGTACTTAGTCGTTTCTTATATTTGAATAGTTACTTAAAATATAGGTCTTGTACCACCATATCCTATTACGGCTCTGAAGGTCAGTATAGATCATGCGATACCCTCGTTGTGTGGACTGCACGATCTACTGACTCTTCCGATGATAGGTAATATCTATGTAATGCGGGAATGAATCCACCCTCGTTAGGCATGCTAAAACCCCGTATTAGTAACCGTAGTCGTTTTACTTGGAGGGAGCGGGGGTGAGGCACTATGGAGCCTTAGCGTGTACAGAAACTGATGAAGTGAAGTTGTAAAATATATTCTTACAAACGAAAATGACAGATTATAGTAGAAGACGAAAAGTAACCAATTAAAATATAACACTGAAATTTTATCAAAATCCCGGCAACCATGATTTAAAAAGAAAATTGATATCTTTATGTAATCGATTTTTTTAGGGTTCCGTAGCCAAATGGCAAAAAACGGAACCCTTATAGATTCGTCATGTCCGTCCGTCTGTCTGTCTGTCTGTCCGTCCGTATGTCACAGCCACTTTTTTCCTAAACTATAAGAGCTATACTGTTGAAACTTGGTAAGTTGATGTATTCTGTGAACCGCATTAAGATTTTCACACAAAAATCTAAAAAAAACATTAAGTTTTAGGGGTCCCCATACTCGAAACTGAAACTAAAAAAACTTTTTTTTATCAAACCCATACGTGTGGGGTATCTATGGATAGGTCTTCAAAAATGATATTGAGGTTTCTAATATCATTTTTTTCTAAACTGAATAGTTTGCGCGAGAGACACTTCCAAAGTGGTAAAATGTGTGTCCCCCCCCCCCCCCCTGTAACTTCTAATATAAGAGAATGATAAAACTAAAAAAAATATATGATGGACATTACCATGTAAACTTCCACCGAAAATTGGTTTGAACGAGATCTAGTAAGTAGTTTTTTTTTAATACGTCATAAATCGTAAACTGCAATTTATTTCACGGAACCCTTCATGTGCGAGTCCGACTCGCACTTGGCCGCTTTTTATTTTATGTTGTAGTCCATAATTGTGGCAAAATAAACTGCGAATAGTAAAGACATTAATCACAAAAAAAGAAATATGATTTTGACATTCTCGCGATCATCTTGAAACTGAGAAGCTATATACGAGGTAC
This sequence comes from Epinotia brunnichana, assembly GCA_963854355.1. Lineage (NCBI taxonomy): Eukaryota > Metazoa > Arthropoda > Insecta > Lepidoptera > Tortricidae > Epinotia > Epinotia brunnichana. The sequence goes on along the minus strand of OY977936.1, from coordinate 16,243,276 downwards.
TTAATAATATCGCCAATAAATAACACTGAAATTTTATCAAAATCCCGGAAACCGAGATTTCAAAAAAAATTTGTTTTCTCCGGAAGTCCGTGATATATGCAATCGGATTTTTTGTGGTAGTAGTCCATTATTGTGGCTACGTTTTTAAGCCAAAATAAATTTCGAATAGTAAAGACATTAATCACAAAAAAATAAAAACGATTTTGACATTTTTGCGATTATCTTGAAACTGAGAAGCCCTAGCCTAACCACAAATGTTTATAATGTAGCCTTACAGGAAGCCTTTTCATCACAGTGCAAAATCAAGATTTATATAAGTTGGTTTCTTTAAAAAAAAAGATTAAGATTATCTTAAGATTCCGGGACTTAAAGTTTAGATTGCATTCGTTTCAAAACTATGATAGTGAGCCACGCGGGAGTTTTTGTCCTTCATTCGTGACATCTTTCTCTATTCGATCATCCAAAAAAGTAAGACTGTCTCAAAATGAGGTTCAAGGGAACACTGTGAAGCGCACCAATCAAAAATTTACGAAATTGACAACTTCACTTCCAGATCAGTGCGAGTGGAGCGCGCAGCTTCAATATTTCAACCAATCACAGAGCAGTATTCTTGCAGCGCGTGGCCTATTAGATTTTTTTTTAACTAATCACAAAGCAGAATTCTTGTAGCGCGCGGCCATCTAGATTTGCTTAAACCAATCAGATCACACACAAGCTCATTACTGCCTTGGGAGCTGTAAAAAACCATTACTCACGCGAGACCAATTTAGGCCATTGTCCTTCTGTATACAGGCATGGAATAACACCATTTATGAGAAAGTATGATGAAAAAATAATTGCACTGACCTTAAATTTGTTCTTCATAATGACGTTGTTCTCGATGTGCTGCTTGATCTGATGCACCACCGTCAGCAGAGCTATGTTTGTCTTGCCGGCTCCCGTGGGCGCGCATATCAGGAGGTTCTCATTCGTGTTGTACGCCGTTTGGAACACTACGGACTGGATGCGATTCAGCTCTTTGATGTTCTCGAACGCCATTTGACCGATCTGGAAACGGTGCAAACGTAAATTTAAATTGGAATACAAAGTAGAATTATAGGTAATTTTGACGACCGCTTTAGCCTAGTTGGTAGTGACCCTGCCTACAAAGCAAGAGGTCCTGGGTTCGAATCCCGGTAAGGACATTTATTTGTGTGATGAGCAAAGGGCGGACAGCGGATGCAATCGGGTGACAAAAGCATAAGATGGATAAGACTTATATTAAATTTTGAGCAATATTTATCTATACATTTTTATTAAAAATATATCAGAAATTACAAAATATCTTTATTCTCCATAGAACAAAGTGTGATTATTAAGAAATTACTGGCCACTTGTAAATTATCTCCTCTTGAGACTATTAAGTGCTTATATATCTATTACGTCTTAGACTTGTCAATTACATTGACGTTTTCACTTGCGAGTTTATGCGTTTCCTTTAATATTTATATTAAAAATAATTATGGCAAATTCAATCACAATTCGTAAATTGATAAATAATGAGCTGGATCTAATTTATGATAATTCAAATGGCTCGATCTTTTGCACAAAGTGTCAAATGAATTTATCTGCAAAGCGTAAAAGTGTCATCTCTTCTTTAAACCAATTGTAGTCATATCCATATTAAGTATATCGTTTGACATGACTTTGACGTATATTGCATCCACTGTCCGCCCTTTGGTGATGAGCTGATAAGCACGAATATTTGTTCCTGAGTCATGGATGTTTTCTATGTATTTAAGTATTTATTTATCTATATAAGCATGTTTATCTTCGTCTAGTACCCATAGTACAAGCTTTGCTTAGTTTGGGACAAGGTCGATTTGTGTAAGATTGTCCGCAAATATTTATTTATTTAATTGAACAAACACCTGTTTCAAATGGATATGAAACAGGACGCAACTTGCAAGTTCTGCCAGGAGACAGAGGAGACAGTAATGCACATTCTCTGCTCTTGCGGAGTCCACTCGTGCACAAAAGAAGTACCTACTAGGTAGGTAGGTACCTACCTACCTACGTATGACCGCCCAGAGAATCTGGAATTTCCTGGTGGCAACGGGCCTTAACGGAGAACTCTAAAGAAAGGGCTGCCACAATAGATCACTTGCTGGTCGAAGCGGCATATCTTGCCCACAAATGAAAAAAAATAATAATAATAGTACAGTCGGGGAATGAAAAGGTTGATCACCTTAAGATCTGTTTTTGCTTGCTCTGTATAAGTTATCAGTATCTGCTTTATCGACCGAGTGTCAGACACATTCCGTCATAATTAATGTCATTTCATTACACCTCTTTAAATTTTGGAAAACGAGTTCAAAAAAACGTAAACAAGAAATAGCAATGATGACATTGACAGGACCTGTTACTCAAATTTATAGTTTTAATAATTTTAAGCGAAGAGGATTTAATCATTAGATTTATCAAGCTTGACAACAACGTAATGGCAAGATCAAACTAATAATAATAAAAAGTTTCAACTATTAATAGTCAAGGAAAATTCGTCTAAGTAAATTTAAACTTTGTTGTCAAACAGTTGAACATAATTTTCAATACGTTACTCTCGTCTGATACACAGTTTAAAAAGGCAACATGTGCTTGCAACGCGTAAATGATTTGATTTGAAAACTGATCAACCTTTTCATTCCGCCACTGTACCTAACAATTTATTTAACACATTGAGAAAATAAGGATAGCAAACAATAGCGTGTTCTAAACTACTCCTAGTGCTTTCTATAAGAAAACGTTTTTAGACACCAGTGTTGGTATCGGTAAATCAATATTTTATAAACTGGATTAGCATTCAGTAGATTATCCATTCATCCCGAGAAACTATTATTGTAAGTAATTTCATGGCGGCAATTCTGGTTTACAGCAGCTGATTTCTTCTGCGAGTACAGATTTTTTAATACGAATTTTTCACGTATCAATAAATTCAATAACACATGAAGATGGCAAAAGAGGCGCACAGGCCGTGTGATGTTAAGTAATGACCGTTCAGTCGGCAGTCATACCTATTACCTATGCATATTGCTCGTTGTCGACACAGGTCACCAGGTGTTGTGCTGTGTTGTGCTCTACAGGGATTGTAACCGGTTACAAAACCGGTTAATTGTTTAGGTTCCGTTCGAACTATTTGATTTGGGAGCCTTATTTCGGAGCGCTCTCTAACCGGTTACTCGGTGTTTGGATACGGGATCAATGACCGCCGCTTCGTCGCGCCGCCCGCGCCAGGGGCGCTGCGGGTTGCCTGCCTGACCAAACGCGCGCGAGAGTTTAAGAGTGTCCAAATGACGTATCGGTTCTTGTAAGCCTGCGTAAATTCTAATTTGAAAGTAAATCTTCTAATAAAAAAATAAAAAAACTGTTGCCATACAGCTTAAAAACCTCCTGCAAAAATTACATTTGTAAATATGTTGTTTCCGTTATCATTGTTAGTTTATACCGATTTACTCAAATGACAACCGATTCCAAACGATATATAGTACCTACTCGCGTAGCACTATACCTATTTAAAAAGAAAATATCGATGAACGTAATAATTTGATTAGTGATAAAAAGAGTATATTAGGCGTTTTTACGTAGTTTTTGGTTTATTCTTTTATTTTTAATTTCGTTGAGCAATGCCAATTTACGTTGTATCGGTGTTATGGTGTGACAAAAATCAATTATCAAGATGCAACTGGTATAGCATAGCACCCTTACTCACCACAAGTACCGCAACTCCCAACTTCCACAGTAGGTAGTATGGCCAGCGAGTCGTGTCACAAACATTTTTTTTATGTTCTTTTCTTTATATGGTAACAATTTTACCTATGAAATAAGCTGTCAGTTAAATGAGTACCTACCCCTATTACACCGCTATGAATTTCTTGTCATCAGTGTGCGTTTTTGTCAAAATTGCTGCATTTTATTGTGACGCGACTCGTTGGTCATACTTTACTTACTAGTGTTATTTGACTGTAAAGTTGAGGCGCTTTTCTAGTTAGGCTGTTTGGAGTTTGAGCGAGATGAAATTCCTATGTTCTATATCTGCAAAATTTAAATAATGCTTATCTTTGTTTACCTCATCCATGTCCGAAATGGGTACGCGATTGTTGCCGACCGACAAAGACACTTGATCGTTCTTAGGTATGATAACCTCTTCGTACTCCTTGTTATCCTTCCTCACCGCGTTCTCGGGGAGAATAAGCTTCATGCCCGATACGAAACCTGGACAAATTAATTACATTTCAAGCAACTATTGCAAAAAAAGATTCTTTCGTATAAGGGTCATAATCATTATAAAGAAACATGAATACCTGCCGAGTTCTTAGCGTCAATCGAAGAGTCATATACGTTTGGGTATTGCACTTTCGTTTGGAAGTACGATATCTTTTGCAGCACTGGATCTACTTCTCTCTTTGATGTCGAGAATGGTACCACTGGTTTAGTTAATTCTGATATCCTGTCAGCAATAACAAGATTTGTTAATACTAAATCAAATTTCCTAATTTTTAAATCCAATAATGCGAATAATGCAATCTGTTCACCATACAATACATAGCTTTCACCCACACTAAGCCTATGTCAATATATAATATGTAGGTAATTATAATTAACGAACGTACAAGAATGGCCATCGAACTTTTTTACTTCGCGCTCGCATTAGTTTGGCGGTAAATCGAAGGAAACCTAGATTGGGTGCGCAATGTGATGCACTTTCTCTAGCCGAGCAAAAGTTGATACACACATTGACGCGTATACAAAACTATCATGCTTCATCATATCAGCCGAAAGACGTCCACTGCTGGACATAGGCCTCCCCCAAAGAGTGCCAAAATGACCGGTCCTGCGCCACCCGCATCCAGCGGACTCCCGCAACCTTTACTAGGTCATCAGTCCACCTTGTGGGGGGCCTACCCACGCCTCGCCTTCCGGTACGTGGTCGCCACTCGAGAACCTTTCCGCCCCAACGGCCATCGGTTCTACGTGCAATGTGCCCCGCCCACTGCCACTTAAGTTTAGCGATTCGGAGGGCTATATCGGTTACCTTGGTTCTGCTGCGGATAGCCTCATTTCTCATGCGATCACGCAGAGAAACTCCCAACATAGCCCTCTCCATTGCCCTTTGGGTGACTTTGAGCCTTCTTATGAGGCCCATTGTAAGCGACCACGTTTCAGTGCCATATGTCATCACTGGCAACACACACTGGTCAAAGACTCTCGTCTTGAGACACTGCGTTATATGGGACGAAAAGATGTGCCGTAGCTTCCCGAACGCTGCCCAGCCGAGTCGGATTCGACGATTGACCTCTTTCTCGAAGTTGGACCTACCTAACTGGACAGTCTGTCCTAGGTATACATATTCGTCTACAACTTCAAGCGTAAAGTGTCCGATTGTAATGGGAGTTGGTACTACAAGGGCATTTGACATGATCTTCGTCTTATTCATGTTCATTCTTAGACCAACTCGCTCGGAAGCTTTACTGAGGTCATCGAGCATCGTACTTAAGTCCTCCATGGTCTCTGCCATGACTACTACTACTATTATCATGCTTAAATATGCGAAAAAACACGAGCGCTGGTGTAGTACGTCCGAAAGTGTAAGAGTAAATCGTGCCATAAAAACGCAAGCAAAAAAACTACTTTTTGTACTCGTCGATTAAAATCTGTGTATTAAGATTTCATAGAGAATACTGCAACGTCACTCTTTTCATCGTTGAATAGTCTGTTACTTCCGAAACAACCGAAATAAATAGCTGTTTCGATACGCTCTAGACAACCGAAAAAAAAATTGAAAATAGAACTAAAATAAATTCGACCAATCACGTGGCTGATTTACCGAACTGTAATGAATTGGACCAATAGAATCGCTTTGATTATTGAGTTTACTCGTTGATGTCGTACGCTCGTTGATGTCTTTTAAGGTGGTTCGATTGCCCTACAAAACGTTATTTGACAATGGTTTTCCCAAAATATCACGTCCCAAACCAATTTCTCAAATTAATCTAGTTTATTCAAGTTTATTCTAGGAAAGGGGGAATTTGGCGCAAATGGGAAGCCAATTTATGAAAGTTTGTTACATAAGTTTCTTAAAATATCACGCCGTTAGCCTGCAAATGTCAAATAACGTTTTGTATGGCAATCGAACCACCTTAAGATATCAACGAGTGTACGAGCGATAGGCTGCACTTCGTTTCAACAGTATCGAGTTTGTTTAATTAGTTCAGTTGACTCGTAGAAAATTAATTTTAATGAACTCGTACAAAAAGTATTGTTCACAATAGTGTTATAATCAAGCTTTTTAATCTCGTACCTTACTTAGGCCACTCAGCAAGCTTCGTGGCCTAAACACGGTACTCGACTAAAAAGCTCTCTATTATAACACGATTGTGAAAAATACTATTATAGTCAGAAAATTTATTTGGTTTTTGGTTGCGTTCGTTTGAACGAATTTACTCTTAGACTTCCGAATAGACGAGACGAGGAGTCATTCTGTATTGCAAAACACAGTAAATGGCGAGCTTAATGGCAAACGGCATTCCCTACCAGCTAACCGTAGATTAACAAAAGACTTATAATAACATACCTTTTAGCCCTCATCTGAGCAATATTGATTTCAGGTTCCTCTTCTTCGTCGACCTTTCTGATGCTCTTGGACTTCTTGCCTTCCTTCCGCACCAGCTTCGCGAGCATCTTCTCTTGCTCCGACTGCACTGATACTTGGCAGAGGTACTGCGGCATCTTGTTCTCAGGCAGGATTGCCGCTACTGTAAAAGCAAAGTAATTTTCTCATAAATGGCCCGCAAAGTGAACATAACTCGCTACATATTAGAAGGTAAAGCGCATAGTTTAAGGCCAAATCAAAATTAAATAATAAAAAACATTGCAGGCCGCCTGGAATGTTACATATAAATTCCTTTATTTGTCGAGCAATCTCGTCCGTTTAAACAAAATACTCAGCCTGCAATTGCCTCCTTCCCGGCCACGGCAATAATGTACTATTGTCAGTTGCGCGATTTTAGAAATCTTCTCTTAAAAACAACCTTGAAAGGTTGTTTCAAGCTGTCCAATTCCGCAATTTAAACTTCGGATATGGCTAAGTTCAGTTTTTCTCTCGGCATAAGCCTCTAACCACCAAACATATATTTTTTCATAGCGCAGTGAACATATTGCAAGAATAATTCATACGAAATATTACAAATGCGAAAGAAACTCTATCTGTCTGTTATTTTTTCACTCATAAACCGGTGAACCAATTTAGATGAAATTTGGCATAGGATAGTTATTAATTATTATCCCGGAAATTATCCCTTAAATTACATCAGAGGCGGAATTGTCACGCGAACCGCAGGTGAGCGTGATAATAGAGCCTAGGATGTAATTATCAAAGCTCACGCGTGTCATACGACGTTTTTCAACACATTTGCGAGAAAAAAATCCTTTTCATAAAATGAACATGTCACAGGCTCCTAAGTTAAATTCCTTTAGTTATTGATGACAACAGGTTTTTACTGACATATTTGTACATCTCCGAGAATGTACAGTGGCGTCAATTCTATTTATCACTTTTCTATTCACTACGAGTCAACATTTTTAACAATAACCAAACACGCATCATCAATGTTTACAAATATTTGTGAAATTACCTACAATGGCGCGCAACTATTTTTTTTCGTGAAGTGCGTCCGCAGCGAGGCTTAGATGAAATCTCTAAACAGCTAATACCTACATAATTTACTTTCAAAACAAAGTTTTAACCGACTTCAATTCAGTACTCCGCCAAGCCACATGAACATTTCCACATTTTTTTTCCAATTTACCACATGAACTGATTTCCGAGAGCAAATTCATTGAGTTTTAGACCAATAAACCAAATCGCTGTATGTGGGCCGATAATATTTGAGGAGTTCCGTCGATTCCTCAAGAATCTCAGAATTACCCTTGGCACTTCATTGTTTGCTATTTCAACGCAATCATATCAGAATCTGTAACGTTCTTTTATAGTTTGAAGTAGGTACATCATTGAAAAGTTCCACTAGCCATCTGTGGTCTTCATCATCACTTCCACCATCCAAATTTATGATTTCTGGGTGTAAATACACGAGTAATAATAGAAAATACCGTGTACTTGTATGGTTTGTATAGGGAGCGATATTTAAGCCTACGCCTGAAATACTTTAATAGCAATTACCCTCTAAGGCGATTAACGAGATCTACGCAGACGAAGTCGCGGGCAGTAGTTAGTTTAGCCTATGTTCAAGTTAACACCAGTAACAATACTGATCCCCATTCAACGAACTTGGCGAGTGTCTCTTGGCTATGACTAGGGAATGCAATTTCGCGAGATTTTTCACAGCCAACCAGTCTGTGCGTCGAGATATGGCGTTTTTCTAAGAATTCCATTCAATGATTAAGAACATGTGAAATAAAAATTGACACTTCATGTAGCGGTTTATAATATCCGTTTTATTACAATATTTTATATCTATACTAGCGATCCGCCCCTGCTTCGCACGGGTTTATGTGTATAATACATGCATGTATGGTTTGTATTATACATATAAACCTTCCTCTTGAATCACTCTATCTATTAAAAAAACTGCATCAAAATCCGTTGCGTAGTTTTAAAGATCTACGCATACATAGGGACAGACAGACAGACAGCGGGAAGCGACTTTGTTTTATACTATGTATTGATAAAAATATGTTTGAATATTTTTTTATTTAACCATCACGTTTTGATATAATTAAAAGTATCTAATATTATTTTAATCAAATAATAACATGTTTTAATCATTATCAGTCAGATGAAACTTTGGTAGTTCAATCTCGTAATCTCGCGAAAATTGTACGAGATTCAATCTCGTAAAATATGGACGCGATCTCGCGACATCGACAGCTAGAGAGCTATGACAATTTGTCGTATATTTCTGGCCTTTAACTAAAGTAACGAAATTACCACTAACCTAACGGTAAGGACCATAATAGGCTTGTTTCCTTTTTTTTACGATGCCATTCGAACCAGTTTTTGGAGAGGAACAAATGTTTGTATGGGAGCAACTACAATAGAACATAAATACCCAAAAATTTGACTTAAAAACGGACCCTCGCTGGCGGCAGGCGAAACGCTTCATACTAATTGATGTTGAATTGTGACGTCACAGTTTAATATTGGTACTAATCGTTATATGGAAAATCAAGTAAATTGTTGTTTCGGGCGTGAAATACTGCGTTTAGGTCCATAGTTGTCATACAATTTTGTTTCTATAAAAGCGTAAGGATTCTATTGGTACATTTAAATTTACTCTCGGACAATAAAAAAAAGTCCATATCTTTTTATTATGATTTTAATTATATTTTGTAATTTATACTTTATTACAATGATTTAATGGTTTACTATTTATTTAGCAACACTACGTTATCAATGTTAACATGAGGATAATACCCTATTAAGCGATACAGACTGTACACAGAAAGTACGGCGACGTGTCTACCATATTGTATAACTTACTCTCAGACAAGGTAGGCTGCGGCGGGGGCGCCTTCAAACTATTAACGACATCCTGTCTATGCTCGAGCAACTCCTGTATAAACTCAAACTTGTCGAAGCCAAGCAGCTCGAACAGGTCATTTTGCATGTCGTCGTTGCTTCGAGCCGAGTTCAGCTGGGTGATCACGGACTGCATTATGTCCGCGCTTGATATGTCAGGAATGTTTGCGTACAGCTCCGTCACTTTGGTTTCCAGCCATGATTTGCCGAACTGGAAATTAAACAGGGATTTATGCAGTGTTACAGTTAGATGATCTTCATTTTTGCGTCTATGTAGCGTGCTTACTAAAACTTATGTTGCGAAAATTCAGCGTAGCGCCTTGACATGCTAGACGTCATGGCAGTGCAATAATTACGCTTTTGTTACATGCATAGATCAGTGAAATTATGGTTAACTGAAATCACAATTCAATAAGGTAAGGATTTTTTTATAGTTGTGGTATAATCAGTGAACGATAATATCTAGAAGTCTCCGAAAAGTGGCCCCACAAAAAGGATGCACTTATAGGCGGGGATTAAAAAGGATGCCTGGCAGCCGTTCAGTTCGAACATGGCCACCGTGTCAAACTGTTAAATAAACCAAACGTTCGGTTTCAATAAATATGCATTGTTGTGCCGTAAAATGGTGTGTGAGTCGTTCGGACAAGCACAATAACAAAAAGATGGAATCAATTTTCACAAGTTAATACAGCGATTATCATATTATTTTGATTTTATTGTTATGATCACATTTTGTATAGGGATGGTATTATGCCAACATACATCATTACTTTTTTTAATAAGTTGGTTTCTATTTAAACCATTGAATATCTTATCAATATTTTGTAGTTTTTATTGATGCCTTTCTAACGATAAAATGAAAAAAAAAATGTTTTTAGATTTCCAACACATCCAATTAAAATCGTGTTGTTTCAAACGAACTGCTTCATTCCATATTTATGAAGCAGTTCGTTAGAAACGACACGATTCGAAATGGCATGTCAAAAAAAGGGATGTTCTTTGTTGTTTACATTTCATCTTGCATTCATTGCAAATAAATGTTTTGGTTATATTTCCTCTTTCAAAGATGTGACTGATGCATTTAAATACGATTCTTGCAGCCATCAAATTCTAATAATTAAAAGGGCAATAGAACTGTTTTTAGTGATTCAGCTGCAGCACTACATTGCTAAAAAAGATTCTTTGATTTAGTCATCAACAGGCAGCGGAGTAGTTTATATCGCACGATAAGACGTTAGCGAGCAATGGAGTCGACAATAAAATTTAACTCGAATTCATACTCATACTCATTTATTTAATTCTAAAATGCCTTTATAGCGATCGTGGTTAAAAATCGGATTCAAATTAACAATAACATTATTTACGTCATACCTGGCCATAAAGTAGGAATTACCGCACGCTATGCGTGCGGAAAACCCCACTTCCTGGCCAGATACAGACGTAAAATTTTGTACTTACCACGGGCGGTAATAAAGAAAGCCTCAGAGCGCATATTTATCGCCCTTGCCTTCGGCTCGGGCGTCAAATACCTGCGATCTGAGACATTCTTTGTTTAACCGCCCTAGGTAAGTAATGTACTATTTTCTATTAGTTTACAAACTGATAGACAACTTTAACTATTTTAATATACAATGTATGTATACACTGATACACAAACTACATCGCTGCGATAGAGCTAATGTCATGTACTGACCGATTATTAAATTGAATAGTATGTACCATGTGTCATTCACTGACGATTCCAGACGTGTTAATTATTCACAAGTGGATATTTGATCACCAGAAAATATGGAAAAAGTGGCAGTCGCAGCACTCGTAAATTTTATTGCTAATGTTGACTCCATAGCTCGCTAACGTCTTACTTTGCGATAAAAACTCCGATGCTTGGTCATCAAGACAAAAGTTAAATAAAGTAACTTTATTTAGAGGAACTTGAGATTTAGGTCTCGTTACTAATCAAGGTACAGTTTTTTTTTTCGTAAACAAACGAAGACTTATGTTGTAATTGGAAATATATACATATGTAAAAATATAGATATCAATGTTTGCGTATCCCACCTGCGCGCTCACCCACCGTGTGGCCTACTTGTATTATATTGTAAATAAAAATAAATAATTAATAATTTGGAATTTTCCCTCGCGACTCAGCCCTACTTCTTAAACAAAAAATATCACCATGTCCTTGCACCGCGTAAATTAATTTATTTCAAAACTGGTCAACCTTTTCATTCCGCGACTGTAGCTACTTCATAGAGAAATCAGTTACAAACATAATACCTTACCATAGAAACTGGCAAACTAGGTGCTGATTTAGCAATTCTATTTTCGCTGGTACTTTGGGCATTGTACTTCATAGAGAAATCAGTCACAAAACTGCTATCAGTTGCAGGCTTTTTCAGTAGATTTGCAAGAGGTTTCTTGGTTGGTTTGTACGGAACATAATGACACTGTATATGGTCACCCCATAGTTTTACATTTTCCTTGTTTTCTTCACTGATTTCCTTCCTGATATATTCTTTTGTGCCTTCTGATACTTCTGTAGAGATCTCATTGACAATCTGTAATAGAGAAAACCGCATTAATGTAAACAACATTGTATATGCTTCAGTCATCATCATCATATCCCGGCCGATATAGGCCTCCCCCAAAGAGTGCCACAATGACCGGTCCTGCAGACTCCCGCGACCTTTACCAGGTCACCAGTCCAACTTGTGGGGGCCTACCCACGCTGCGCCTTCCGGTACGTGATCGCTACTCAAGAATCTTTCCGCCCCAACGGCCATCGGTTCTACGTGCAACGTGCCCCGCCCACTGTCAGTTAAATTTATCGATTCAGAGGGCTATATCGGTATCGGTCATGCTACAGTAAGTTAATTGTTTACTTATAGTAAAAAAAAAATGTAAAGATAATCTAGTTGTACAAATTAAACATATATATATATGCACCTAAATAATACAAGACGTGCGTATTTATTATTTACATGGTGATAGTCCTATAATATACTATTATAAATGTGAAAGTTTGGATGTTTTGATGTCTGGATGTTTGTTACGCAATCAAGCTTAAACGGCTGAACCGATTTGGATGAAATTTGGCACGAAGATAGTTCATAGCCTGGATTAAAATATAGGATAATTTTTATCCCGGGTTTACGCAGACGAAGTCGCGGGCGGAAACTAGTAGGTATATACAACGTGTCCCAAAACTCAACGATAAGCCGGCACCAGAGGATGGAGCTACTTATTTAGTTATATTTTTTTCCTTATTTTTTCTCGACTAATCATAAGCAGCTCCATCCTCTGGTGCCGGCTTATCGTTGAGTTTTGGGACACGTTGTATATTTTCACATCATTTACAATGACTGATCTTGTTTATACACATGTACAGTCAAGGTCACCAATATGTAAACACCACAAAGTTACAGAAATATGTATACAGACCTTATTACTACGGAAGTAAGGTTGTTGTATACATATTTTTGCAACTTTGGGTATATACATATTGGTGACCTTGACTGTACAACAACAAAGTACTCTTGAGTTGTGAGATGTCAAAATACTCTAAGATGTTCAACTGTCTCAAATGAGCAGGCTGGTGGGAATTTCGTTCTCTGGATGTATAGCCACTGATACTCTGTCACTCACTCATCCCACAATATGAGATGCACTAGAATGAAAGTATAGACAGTAAGTTATGAATAACAATATACACTTGCGGTACACATTACACAGAGGTCAGACAAATAAACGTACTGACCTCACAAATCTTATTTGCCGTGGAAGATACTACAGTCCCAAAAGTCTGTCGCAGCAGACTGAGATGCTTCAGCATCACAATGTCCTGATCAAGAAACATCCTCAGCGTTAGAACAGCCGCATCCTCTATGACATCATCAGGTTGGTCACCAGTCAGGAGCTTACAAGCCTCCTTGAGGTTGTCAAGCAGTTTAAGGTCTGTGTTAGGTTCATTCTGTTTTATATAGTTGCAGATGTCGCTGAATGTTTTAAATCTGTAAATATTTATAAGAATACCATTAAATTGGTTTGGCCCAACATTTACTTCATTAAAAAAAAAAAAAAAAATTATTTCCGTAACACACAGTGATTACAACTATTACAAGGTAGGGGCTTCCTATTAAGTATCAAATACCTGTATCAGGAAGCCCCGAAACTAGATACTTTGCAATGATATTGGTTCTGATCAGAAATGATGTATGATAAATTGATAACTAATTTATTTATTTATTTACATATATTTGGAGAACCAACGGCTACAGCTATAAACACATTGATTGTAAAGATAAAATAACAAAAAGCCAATAGGCTTGTTGCCTGGTGTTAAAATTGATAACGTCGTGTTGCTAAATGGATAGTAAACCATCAAATGATTGTAATAAAGTATAAATTACAAAATATAATTCAAATCATAAAAAGATATGAACCTTGAAAGTTTAGAAAAAAACGTTTTTTAATTTTGTGTCCAAGAGTAAATTTAAAGGTACCAATAGAATCCTTACGCTTTTATAGAAAAAAAATTGTACGACAACTATGGACCTAAACGCAGTATTTCGCGACCGAAACAGTAATCTTCTTCATTTTCCATGCAACGGTTAGTACAAATTGCACGGTGTGACGTCATACTTTAAAGCCAATCAGTATGAAGCGTTTCAGCTGCTGTCAGAGAGGTCCGTCTTTAACTCGACTTTTTGGGTACTAAAAACATTTGTTCATCTACAAAAACTGGTTCGAATGGCATCGTAAACAAAGGGTATAGCCGTTTTTGTATGGCGAAACTGCCTTTGACGAAAAAATGGTTTTCCTTTTGCTCACATAATTATCTTTATAAACGTTGTAATTTCACCAAATATCAGCCCCAAAATCATCGTGATTTTTGAGATAATTAAAAAAAAAGGAAAATCGTTTTTATTTATTATCTACTAAACTAGCGGCCCGATTTTTTTGAAATTTGTATATATTATGAAGATAATAGAGGACTTTTTTAAAAAAAAAATTACGTTGAAATTTTATATTTAAGTTAAAAAAAAAATATTTTTAATATTTCAAAAAAAAATTTTTTTTATTGAAATTTTATATTTAAGTTAAAAAAAAAAGATATTTAATATTTCAAAAAAAAATTTTTTTACTTGCTAGTTGGCGACACCTTCCAATATAGGATATTTTATAAACCATTTAATACTCTACCACATATATTTTTTCCAAAAAATATCACTCGGGTCAACAGGTTAAAAAAAACGAATTTGTAACCTCTCATACATAGGTTTCACTAAAAAAGTTTGTCAAAAATAACCATTTTCTCGCACCCTGTATGTTTTTTCCAAAATCTGTACACGCCAATCTTCATTAATATGAAATCGAAGGAAGGTCTCCTAAGATCATTATTCGCCTAGCAACACGGGATCTGGTAGCTGCCCTCACTGACCCAAATTCTATTTCCATTATATATGTATATATTTTTTTTAATATATATATATTATGTCAGAGTCTAACAAATAAACGATTTGTATTTGTCTTAACAGCAAAGATTTATAGGACTTTAATATTATATTTCCAATGACTTAGTACATAAAGAGTGTTGTGTCTGCCCTACCTAGTAAAGGGAAACCTATGTATGAGAGGTTACAAATTCGCTTTTTTTAACCTGTTGATCCGAGTAATATTTTTTGGAAAAAATAAATGTGGTAGAGTATTAAATGGTTTATAAAATATCCAATATTGGAAGGTGTCGCCACCTTACAAGTAAAAAAAATGTTTTTTTGAAATATTAATAAATCTTTTATTTTTAACTTAAATATAAAATTTCAACGTAATTTTGTTTTTATAAAAAGTCCTCTATTATCTTCATATTATATACAAATATAAAAAAAAATCGGGCCGCTAGTTTAGTAGATAATAAATAAATCGATTTTCCTTTTTTTTTAATTATCTCAAAAATCACGAAGATTTTGGGGCTGATATTTGGTGAAATTACAACGTATATAAAGATAATTATGCGAGCAAAAGGAAAACCATTTTTTCGTCAAAGGCAGTTTCGCCATACAAACACGGCTATACCCTTTAAGGTCACAAGCCCATTACAGGTTCTCACCAATACCATCATAGTAAGTAAATATTTGTGAGATTTCACTATTACATTGCATTACTGTTATTTTCTAACTAGGGGTTACAAAATGTGGTAAGTAGCTTATGTATTAATTAACTAACCAACTTAACTATATATATTATATACCAACATCATATGGGTAGGTACACACACAGTATGATTAATTTTAAGCTATGATGCCATAGTCACTCTAAGCTATGCTCATTCAAAGAAACTCCTCGTCAATTTACGCCTCACATCAGGAATATTACTGTTAAATATGTAAATTTCAAGGTCTTTCGTTTGCTGATTAACTTTTTTACAGCCACGGATTAGACAACTGTTCTGCCTGATAGTTATGCGGGGCAAAGGTAATGTACCTATACAAAAAGTGCAAGACCACAGGAGTAAACAATTAATTTTATTTTTATTAATTGTTAGTTTATTTGTTAAAGTCAATCTCATTTTCTTATGTCTTCATACATTTAGAAAGCGAATGAAATACGCCACTGTTCTTTAGTGGCCAATTATTTGTGTGTAAATATTGTAGGTACTACTCTCCAATGGTAAAGTTTGCCTTCCTGGCTTATTAATACTTAAAATTATTTAATAAATAGAGTATATAAACATAATAATTAACTGGGTCTCACAAAACTGTCGGAACAGTCTCTCAGCACGTTGCTGTGTTCAGTTGGTATCGAAAATATTGCAGAAGCACTTCCGCAATTCATTCTTCCATTACGTATTTAGTTTTCCTCTTCTTGTGTATTAATAAAAAATATACTCACTTTTGCGTTTTCCTTTTTTTAACTAAATGTGGTTTTGTAGGGTCTACCAATGGTTTCAGGCATCGTGGCTTGTCAAGCTGAGTGTGAGCTCTGAGGGCCCTTGTTATCCGTGGCAATTCTATCATATTGGGTGATTTTAAAACCACTGAAACAATAACAATTTATTAAATTTAATATATTTAAACCATTGTTCAGATTTTTGTTACATGCCTAATATAGATTTGGTTCAGTTATTAGTTCAATAACACATATATTACAGATCAGTTTGTATAAACTTATAAGAATAAGAATAATTTATTTACCATACTTTATATTAAGCCTTCTCTCTCTCTCACTCTTTCCAGTCTTCTACCATGGATGGGAATTCGGGATGGAAAATAAATGTATTCGTGGAAGTCTGGGAGACGACTGGAACTAAAGACTGAGCCAACCACAGACAGAAAAAATCTCATAACACTTCCATAACTTTTATCATGAGTGTACAAAATGCTACAGAAAAAAAAAAACTTTAACATTATGTTTGCACTTCACTGAGATGATCATTGACACTCAAACATAACTCAACTGGGTTGTACAGTAGGACAATATACAGTCATGGCCAGATAATTGAGAACACGATTTTTTTTCCCATACAGTTGCATACAAATATGATTTTTTTAATTTGATGATAATTTAAAATGTGTTTGATTAAATCAGTATTTAATATAGTGCACATACAGCTTCTGTAAAATTTAGACTTTTAAAAATACAGACGATCAAATATTGTTCCTAATTACATTCATACATTGTTCCTAATTACAGTATGAACTTGTAAAAACTGGCCATTTGACCATCCATATTTTTAAGCACAACTTTTACAGAACTTTTATATAAACTAAATTAAATCTTATTTATATACAGATACCTCCATATACTCAGAAATAAAATTGGCCAAACACATTATAAATTATCATCAAATTTGAAGTCATATTTGTATGCAACTGTATGGGGAAAAAAATCATGTTCTTAATTATCTGGCCATGACTGTATGATCATACCTGTGCTAACTTGGGGCACCTTCATAGTATACAATTTATATTTTTTCCCTATTCGTCGGGTGTAAAGATTGCCATCTAGATGAAAATATCCACTTTAAATTAATATACATTCTCTTAACGTCCACAGTGGTCAACGGGGCATTTTATCTTATCTAAAAATGTGTCTATTGACTTTTGAGTCAAAATAAAACAGATATGATACTTGTGTTCAGATATGATCTTTTATAGTAATCGAGAAATTTCAATAAGCACATGTGTTAATATATATCGACATCTTTTCTATCAATATCAAATCCCTAAAAAGTGCCCCGAGTTAGCACAGGTATGTATATGATGTTTAATAATATTGTGAAATATATATAGGAGTGTTGGTCAAGTTTAAGCAGAATTGCAAAACAAATTTATTAATATAATTTCTGCTTGAGTGGAATACATAATGTACCTACTCCAATTTCGGCTACACTTACTGATTTTAATATGCAGGTTAGTGTAGTTGTTTGTAAATAAGTTTGAAATAACTTACCTTATACAATACAGGGGTAGTAGTAAAAAGAAGTGACTATGTTACATCTTACATTTGTTTAAAAAGTTCAAAATCTGTAGTTTTAAAATATGTACTCGTAAGCCGCTTAGTTATAAACAGCACGCAATGCAATAATATAGGTGTACAGTACAATATTACGTTGCTGACAGAAAACGCTGATAAAACAAAAAAAAATGTCACTGTCACCTGTCGCCACTTTGACTTTTGACATTGAAACTTTTTTTACAAATGGGAGCTGTTTAAGCGGCTGTTGTTTAGTGAGTTCATAGCAACGGTAATAAGTCCTTGTGAAACAGACTCGTTGTTATTTTTAATGGGGCTGGCAACTGTCAAACTGACAGCACCAATAATGGTCCCTAAAAAAGCTAAATTTGTATGGCGGGAAGTAGTTTTTATTTATTTTTGCGAAAATGACTTAATGTTTCGTCCCGAATTGCTCTGAAGTGGGAATCCACCGTTTTCCGAAAAAGGCTATGGATTAAAGCTATGGGGAAGATTTTTGCCTAAGAACTGTATATGGTTTCCATACAAGTTAGGGACCATCGATCATCTGTCTCTCTCTCTCATCGTATGGAATGTAGAAGAGCGCCATCTACAATTAGCTTTCACCGGCCAACCCCATTGATTTTATTGCGTTTTCTTCTTGTCTATTGTATTGGCCGCACCACACTTGGCGGTGTTTGCCCATATATTCGTGTTGCATATTTTTGCGACCATAATATTATTATATTCTAAAGCTGCGTCCGCTGCGCCAATGTTTTCGGTGTTTTTAAACATCTAACATGTTATCCGTCAGTTTCTGCAAACAAATAGGGTGTTTTGATTGGCAAAACATTTTTGACATAATAAATAACGGTACAGTCGCCATCACATACATCGGAGCAAACAAGCACGTCACAAACATCGGAACACACCTCTATTTTCAAGGCATTATTTTTGAACACCTATAGTGTACCTATGTATGTGATGGCGACTGTACTTAGAATAGTAACGCTTAGAATGATAATTTCATACGGCTGACGCGCCAAGCGTGAGGCATAAAATGGATTCATGGAGTTGTGATCAACTCGTATTCAATACGCACACAAACGCACCAATTTTGTTCCACCTATCGGCGTACTACGCCATTTATGGCTGAGCTGAGTTTTGGTGGCCTCACCGTTGCGCGTGAACTGCGTTTCTAGGCGTTATTATTCTAAGTAACGGTAATATTCATTCGGTGCTGGTTACGGCCACAGAAATATATCTAGACAGAAGAAAAGAGTGTATGTACCTCGCGTGGCGAAACGATGACAATTTGTCATCATTGCTCGCAGCGAACTTCAGTCTGCTCCCGACCGCGGTCTGCGTGCGACGTCAGGTTATAAACACAAAATGGTTTGTTGCGCAATAACCAATAGTTCAAGCGGCTCCAATAAAGTTGGAGCTGTAAATCGAGGTATTTCCTTTTTTCGGTGAGTACTTTACTATTTTTATCGAACCAGTAGCGGGTGATTGTGTGCCAACGCTAGTTTTCCACTGCGGCTTTAATTTAACGAGCCCGACTTTGCGTGCGTTCAAAACCAGCGATGTAAAAATAAGCTATTCAAACTGTCGAGTCACGTTCAAGATCGATTCCTCATTTTTTCTGTCAAAAGTAAGAATAGTGCTGTACCACAGTGCTGTACACTGCGATTTTATTACTCGATTATCGACTTTGAAAGCAGAGGAAATGATAATTACGTTTATATATTATTATTTAGCAGTTCATGAGTTCATAGAAATCGTTTTTTAAGTGTTTAATTGATACCTAATTTGATATTTTTTCGTGTGTAATATTTATATTGTATATTCAACTTTGTAACCGTAATGCATAAATTGACATTGTTTATTTTTGTTTAATAGGTAATTGTCTATTAGTTGTTAAATGACAACCCGTAATTGGAGATACTATTTCCACTTTGTGTATTAACATTTTGAATAATATTATATTTTTATTTCTTATTATTGACGATCGTGATAAGGATTCTTATAATTTTGACATTGTATGCAAATATATACTAATCGCAATTTTTATCTCGAAATAAATAAACCTAAAACTAATGTACTGTAGTGAACAGCAAATATTATTAACAAACAGATTATGGTTACTTCTTTATTGTAATTTTATTTCAGTTTTCCGAATGATTCTCACGTTAAAATTCTGTTGTATTCTGGCCATTACCTACGGTATCTGGACGCATTTTAGAGGACTTATCATATAGCTTAGCCAATTATTAAAGTGTAGCGTGCGTGAGCAGGGACGTAAACAATCCCTATAGAAATTGGTTTAGGATGCTTAGAGAGTGGACATAAAGTCCTCGACGAACTCTTTCCTTCTATACTGTAAAAAAAACTAAGACCTTTTTAATACTATCTTTCATTTCCTTTGTCGGTTCGTATCGATATTTTGAATCGATACAAAATACACCTACAAGTTATTGCAACTGCCTCGTGCTAATCGATGTCGCGCGGCTTATGTTTCCCGTCACTAAATTACGCTCGTGACGTCAAAATGTTACACGCTCGGTTCCCTTACTAATCGATGAGCTTTTTCCTTCTATCTTGATATAGTTATGTGGTTACGGCTATGATAACGCACGACCATGATAATGTACAGCCCAATAATTCGTACATTGGACGTGTATTATCGGGCCGTACATTGTCATGGCTGTGCAAACTTCAGTCCGGGGCAATAAGTGGAAGCCAATTTTGTACGACCTGATAATGTACCTACGACCCAATAATTGGCATCCATTAAAAATCTCCAGCGTCTATTTCCGGTCTGAGGGACACAAGTGAACCCTAACAGACCTAAGGCAGAGTTAGCTTTTGACAGGCAGCAAACTTAGTCCGGGGCAATAATTGAAAGCCATTTTTGTCCGCCCGATAATGCACGACCCAATAATAGGGAACATTACTGCAATGTTCTGCCGCCAGAGGCAGCACTACCACTAATAGTAAACTACTATAGGAATATAGGGATTCACACACACAAGCACAATTGATTGTCAAATGAGTGACTAGGATGCTTTCATAGACAATACCGCAAGAAATCAAGTGCTGGTTGTCTTCATTGACTTCAGCAAGGCGTTCGATACGTTAAACTATTCCACGCTTTTTTCAAAATTAAAACAGGTTGGTATACGGGGCCCCCTGCTGGAGTGGTTCCAGAACTATCACACAAATCGTAACACCGTGGTACGCGTAAACGGACAGGATAGTGACCCTATCCCTACTCTACGAGGAACAGCCCAAGGGTCAATTTTGGGCCCTACCGAATACTTAATTTACGTGAACGATATGTGTAACCTTTTCACTGAGGGCTCGGTATTTCAATTTGCAGACGATACTTGCCTGGTCACATACGGTAAAAATGTAAACGAGGCTGAGGCGATGATGCAATGTAATTTCGATATTCTATGTAATTGGGCGCACGATGTGGGTCTGGTTATCAACGCAAAAAAAACCAAAATTCTGCATGTACACTCCCCATACATCAAAACTGACAGCCCTATAATCCTAGCCCACTCGCACACTTGCTTGCATGGCCGGCCCGCGGCGTGCGCTTGCGCACCGCTTGAGCTGGTGGAACACCACACATACCTGGGCCTCGTCATCGACAAAAGTTTCAACTGGAAGCCTCATGTTGATAATATATGTAACAAGTTGAGATCATTACGTGCTAAAATGAACATACTAAAATATAAAATACCATATAATATATTAAGACTGCTATATTTATCGCTAGCCGATTCAATAATAAGCTATGGCTTAAGTAGTTATGGGCGTACATATAAAACCAACATAGGCTGCATCTACAAGCTACAATTGAGCATACTCAAAACTATTGTACCTACATATGTCCCGCTCCTTAACATACGGCTGCGTACAAAAGTGATAATGTCTTCATGAGTGTATTCAAAGAAGAATAACCTCACAAGGACATTCTAGCTCCAGGTCCTATGGAATGTAACTCTTGGATTAACTTTCCTCTGGATATGATATATCTGCTTCGCAATTAGAGTATGTAATATTATGTATAATAAATTGATATTAAGACCATTAACTTGTAGTTTATAAATTTAAGTGAGAATCCTTTAATAGGAACGTTGAGTCAATTTTTCTGGTCAGATTGTTGGGTCAGCTGTCTTACCTTATAAGTGTTCCTTGACCTGGCACCGTCCGCTGATCCCATGTAGTTGGGTTGAATGTCCCATCTGTTTAAAGGTGAAAACATGAATCTCTGCTAGATCCTCTAAGTACTTGACTATGCCTTCAACGCATAGGTAAAAACGTTAACTGACTTATCCTTAGCATGTTATTGAATGTTATGAACTTGGTAGCCCACAGGCTCAGACAGAGTCGCAAGGACCCTCTTACTTATGTTTCGTCCTGAGCTCACACGAACCCAGACGGAGTCGCGCGGACTCTTTACTCATTCCCTGCCTATAGAATTGGCCAAGTCTACGTGCACTGGTGAACCCTTCGGTTCTCAAAGTTGCCGAATATTAAAACGGCGGCTCGCAAGCCTTCTTCAGATTCTTAGTAGCGACAGACAATAACATTAATGATATATTACGGATAAGCGTATCGGATGGAAATAGGTTGCTTGATCAGCTCTATGAGTTTCGCCAAGTCACCTAACTTCCACTCCATTAATAAAGACTTAAATAAAGGAATATTCTACATGTTTTCAAGATACTTAGCTTTGGGTAACAGGTCAGGAAACGGGCACAAAAACTATTTTCACCATCACAATTTATATCATTTTAAATGTCAGAAAACAAAAGAATTTTAGCGACAAAATTCAAAGCTTACCAAAGATAAAATAGAGTTTGAGTCCATCCGGTGTTCAGTCAATGTTGCTATATACAAATATTATTTAAGGGTTATTTCTCGCGAACCCTCTTCGCGACAACATACATGAAAAATAAACTTAAGGACGAGTCCAGTGTATTTAAATACTGCAAAGTAATGTCAATTTTTAACAAGCTTGATATGTCAATAGTTCTAGAAAACTATGATAAAATAAAATTGTTAAAAACCCGATGTAGGCATAAACAATTACGTAAATTAGACTACCAAACTAGATATATTATGCCTAACTACATAAATGTATATGGTAAGAGGACGTGGGAGTACATGCTACCTAACTTTTTAAATAATATGCCAGAAGATATACACACAAGTGTCCTTGCAGACAAAAAGTCGTGCAAGATCGCATTAAAAAGATTCTATCTAACGAGAACAGACAGCGAGGTGTAGTTGCTGGAGTTTAAATACAATACCTACATAATAATAATATATTGTAATTACCTATATTAGGATCATGATATTACTGTTGTGAGCGTTGCGATACATTCGCGTCACGCATAAACCTTAAACAGGTTTCTGTACGCGTCTATTAATTTTGTACTGTATCTTTTTTCTTTTAATATGAATAAAAAAAAAAAAAAAAAAAAAAAAAAAAAAAAAAAAAAAAAAAAAAAAAAAAAAGTGGGAATGAGATACAATGTCAACGCTGCTAGTGTCGCCACCTACGAAGAGTTTTGCGTAATGTTCCATATTCAAGTCCACAAAAAGTGGACGTGTATTATCGGGCTGTACATTATTGGGCCGTGCATTATCACCCTGAGCAAATTCGGTACGGGGCAATAATTGGAAGCCACATTTGTCCGGGCTGATAATGTAGGTACGACCCAATAATTCGAGTCTACAAAAAGTAGACGCGTAATATCGGGCCGTACATTATTGGCTCCCGTAGTATTGACGCAATATTGACGTTTCATAAAATCCTCACTAATACCTATTTATTTATTTATTACCAAATAATGAGGCAGAAAACTTATATATACCTACTATTAGATTTCCCACTTGTTTGCAGGTAGGTACGAGACAAAGGTTAGAAATATGTATATGTCACCGTTAGATTGAGAAAACCGTCAGTTTATAATCTAACCCGTTATATTGTAAACTGACGGAATATTGTGAACTGCTAAAATAATTCATAATTTTACGCATTCATTTTCGTTAGTTTATAAACTAACAATGCCATATCGTCAAATTGTAAACTGAATCAAATTTGCCTGATTTGGAACGCAACATGTGCGCTGTTTGGTTGAGCGAATTATTCCACTTGCATCAGTTTCCACTTACGTCAGAACATGATTGTTTTTTTTTTGTTATTCAGACATTTTCTTCCATTTATTTCGGCACCCAGCAGTGTCGACGGAGCCCCGCTGCGCGGGGCTTCTATTTCTGGGCGCTTTGCCCTTCGGGCAACTGAAGATACCTAACTAACCTAACCTACCTAGTCTTTGTGTACGTTCCGTAGCAAGTCGATTTGATCTCAGTTCACAATTTGACGATTCGACATTGAAAGTTTATAAACTAACGAAAAATATTGCGTTAAATTGTGAACGGTTTTGGCAGTTCACAATATTCCGTCAGTTTACAATATAACGGGTAAGATTATAAACTGACGGTGTTCACAATCTAACGGTGACATATACTACCTAGAGAGTTCGTTTCACAATAGACAAAATACACAATATAGTGGCAACACATAAGCCAACTTGTCAAGTTGATATTTGAATTCAAAAGTTTAAAACTAAAAAGCCTGTCTTTGGCAAAGGCCCCTGAGGCTGCCACTTCACTTATAACTAACTAACTAAAAAGTCAGGCTGCCACTTCACTTATAACTAACTAAAAAGTAAAAAAAAAACTTGATTTCTCTTGTGTGGTGATTTTGTACTGTGTGTCGGTTTGTAAGCGTTGAGTCGAGCAATTCTGTTCCTTAGTAGTTCCTCCTCGTTTAGTTTAGTGTATGTGATGGGCGTGATGGCGTTTTTTGAGCAATATTCTAGGCCTTCCAGCACCCGATTGCCGGGGGAGGAAAGGTTAAACAGACAGAGACTCATTATGGGTGGAAAGAGCAAGACTTGTGAGATGTCCAAGCGACAAATTTTACAGAGTTAGGTACTTACCTACTTACATGTTATATGTTCTGGCTTCGAGTTTAGTTTATAAGCACCTATAGGAGAGTTGGAGACAAATTTCCATGTTCATCACAAAAATAAGGTCACTTACCGGGATTCAAACCCTTCAACTTCGTAGGCACAACTAGGCTAAACACTTTCTAGTAAAACGCCAAAAAAATCACGGTTGTTGTATGGGAACCCCCTTACGTATTTATTTTATTCTGGTTTTTTTAGTATTTGTTGTTATAGCGGCAACAGAAATACATCGTCTGTGAAAATTTCAACTATCTAACTATCACTTTTCATGAAATAAAGCCTGGAGACAGACAGACAGACGGACGGACAGCGGAGACCTTTGGGTACGGAGCCATAAAAAGGTTATCAGGTGAATATTATTAGCTAGCTGTCCGCCTCCATCCCCTGATTTGCAATAAAACCTGGGCAAAGCGTTTAGTCAATGATTTGACGACCGCTTTAGCCTAGTTGGTAATAGTGACCCTGCCTACGAACCAAGAGGTCTTGGGTTCGAATCCCGGTAAGGGCATTTATTTGTGTGATGAGCACGAATATTTGTTCCTGAGTCATGGATGTTTTCTATGTATTTAAGTACTTATTTCTCTAAGTATATAAGTATGTGTATCGTCGTCTAGTACCCATAGTACAAGCAAGGTCGATTTGTGTAAGATTGTCCGCAAATATTATTATTATTTATTATGTATGTCTTTTCCATATCTCGAGACCATGGGGTCCCGGATCTTTAAAGGCATGCTTGGGGCCGAAGCCAACAGCGCAGAGGCCCTTTAAGACACAAATAATCTAAAGCAAGGGATACACATGGCAGATACCATCTCCGAGCGCACAACATTGTACAACCGTAGGTCGATCACGTAACGCATTGTACGCGCGTCAGTTAGGTCTAAATGTCACTATTTATATGGAAAATTGACAGTTAAATTGTACCGACGCGCGTTCGGAACGTAAGGTGATTACCCCTCCGGTGCTGGTCTCTGCCAGGTGCAAAGACTATTGCAGTTCAGCACTGTGACTGAGATGGGAATTAAGGTCTTGGGCTATTGAGTTGAGTGTTGGACGGACTGGATAATGGGTTATTGGAGGAGACTAGCGGACACCTGACGTGACAATCAGTCTCAATATTGTATAAAGGCAGGTGGTGACTCGCCAGCTCGCCGGGTGGGCCCCACAAAACAGTCGCACGCACAGTGCGATAATGGGACAACACCTCTGAGCGGCTGTGAGGTTGTCGAGAGGCGAGTCTGCGGTGCGCCAGATCCCGGTAGTCCGTTCAAGGGCCGCCGGCGTTATGACATTTTACACTTCCAACCTGGAGCATAGGTTCCGCTCTTGCGACTCCACTCTGGCCGGCCGGTTAAGGCAAGCACAGAGGCGAGGGCCAGATCACTCGGGCCCTCTGGAGATAGTAGACCAGGTAGGTAAGCATAATTATGAAATAATTGCTGACAAAAATACCTACTTCAGGGGCCCATTTCTCAAAGCGTATTAGTCTAATAATATTAGTCTTTTGTCTCGTAAATAAAACCAAAAAATGAGACAAAACACTAGTATTATTAGGCTAATACTTTTTGAGAAATGGGCCCCTGGTTGCGAAAGTTCAGATCAATCTCTATCTGCTATGCCGTAGCACGTTCTTGCATATATCTATAAAAAATCCAGCAATGAACGCGACCGCAGTAAGTATTGATATAAAGTAAGTATAAATAAATATATATTGGACAATCTTACAGAAATCCCCATAGTAAACTCAGTAAGAAATAAACATAAGTTAGCGTCATTTAAATTGAAAGCCTAACCCTGCGAGTGTTCATTGTCGTGGAGATAGTGAATTGAGATATTTTTCTGAATTCTACAGGAAAGTCGACAAGTAGACCGTCCGTCGGCCGTAGGCGTTTAAGAGGTAAGTAAGTGGGTTCCTTTTTGTAGGTATGGTGTAGTGTAGTCTAACAACAGTATAACATTTACTAGAAATGCCGGGAAGAATATGTATACGGTATGAAGTTAATGTTAGTTTCTTTGGTCATTGATAATGGGTTAATACCTAAATAAAGAACTAATTTATTTATTTACTAGCTGTTGCCCGCGACTTCGTCCGCGTAGAACTTTTTATCGTCTTAGAAAATGATTTCTCTCAATACAAAATTTGAACCCTCTTTTAGGGGATAATTAAAAAAAAAGTTGATGTTCATTTTCTAGTTTGTGAACAAACAGTCTAAAACCAAAGTTAAAAATCTCATACTTTAAAAATGCCTTGAAATACTCAAACTTTGAACCAATTTTAACACTCTTAGGGGATGAATTTGGAAAAACTCTGAAATCAGTTTTGTAGTCTTTTAACGTACAGAATAAGACCGAAGTTAAAAATCTCTTACTCACACTTTAAAATTTTATTGCTCGCCATTTAAAATTTGAACCCCCTTTTAAACCCCCTTAGAGGTTGAATTTTTCTAATCGCTGAAAGAACTTTTTTCGTAAACTTTTAAGTCTCTAGCCCAAAAAAAGTGTTGCCCATACAAAGCTTTCTTAACCCCCTTAGGGGTGGAATTTTCTAAAACTCTGAAAGTACTTTATTATTAATTTTAATAAGTAACATTTTGAATAGTTTTAAGTCTAGTAAAAAAAAAAGTTTTTCCCACACAACACTGGCTACCCTTCTTAAGGATCTTAAGGACCCCCTTAGGGATGGAGTTTTCTAAAACGCTGAAAGTTCTTTTTTAGTATTCTAATAAGTAATCTTTTTGCAAAGTTTTAAGTCTAACTCAAAAAAAAGTGTTGCCCATGCAAAGCTTGCTCTCCTTTTTAACCCTATTAGGGGTGGAATTTTCTAAAACGATTTGTGTTCTTTTTTTGTATTTTAATAAGTAATCTTTCTACGAAGTTTCAAGTCTCTAACTCAAAAACATAAACTTTCCCTGATAAAAACTTTGCACCCCTTTTTATCCCCCTTTAAAAACTTTGCACCCCTTTTTATCCCCCTTAGGGATAGATTTTTTCAAAACGCTGAAAGTCTTTTTTTTTGTATTTTTATAAGTAATCTTTCTACAAAGTTTTAAGTGTCTAGCTCAGAAAAAGTGTTCCCCATACAAACCTTGCACCCTTTTTTAACCCCCTTAGGGAATGATTTTTGTAAAACGCCGAATGTAGTATTTTTCATGTTCTAATAAGTAATTTTTCGTCAAAATTTTAAGTCTCTATTAAAAAAAAATATGTTTTTCCCATACAAACTTTGCACCCTATTTTACCCCCTTAGGGGTGAAATTTACCAAAACGCTGAAAGTACTTTCTTTGTATTTAAATAATCTTTCTACAAAGTTTTAGGACTCTAGCTAAAAAAAATAGTTTCCCACATACAAACTTTGCACCCCTATTTTAGCCCCCTATTTTTAGGGGTAGAATTTTCTAAAACGCTGAAAGTACTTAATTTGTATTCTGATGACTAATCTTTCTACAAAGTTTTAAGTCTCTATTTAAAAAAAATATTGTTTCCCCCATACAAAATTTGCACCCCTATTTTACCCCCTTAGGGGTAGATTTTTTTAAAACACTGAATCTAGGTACTTTATTTGTATTCTAATGAATAATTTCTCTACAAAGTTTTAAGTCTCTATTTAAAAAAAAGTAGTTTTTCCCATACAAACTTTGCACTCTATTTTACCCCTTTAGGGGTAGAATTTTCTCAAACCCTGAAAGTTCTTTATTTGTATTCTAATGACTGATCTTTCTACAAAGTTTTAAGTCTCTATTTAAAAAAAAAATGTTTCCCCCATACAAACCTTGCACCCCTATTTTACCCCCGTAGGGGTGGAATTTTCCAAAACGCTAAAAGTGTTTCATTTGTATTCTAATAACTATTTTTTCTACAAAGTTTAAGTCTATAGCTCAAAAAAAAAAGGTTCTCCCATACAAACTTTGCACCCCCATTTTACCCCCTTAGGGGTAGAATTTTCAAAAATCCCTTTTTATCTCTAGCCCACGTTATAAAAGCAACATACTGTGCAAAAATCAACTCTCTAAGATTAGTAGTTTCGGCTGTGCGTTGATGAGTGAGTGAGTGAGTGATTTAGTGAATAAGTCAGTCAGGACATAGGCATTTATTATGTACTAGCTGTTGCCCGCGACTTCGTCCGCGTAGAACTTTTTATCGTCTTAGAAAATGATTTCTCTCAATACAAAATTTGAACCCTCTTTTAGGGGATAATTAAAAAAAAAGTTGATGTTCATTTTCTAGTTTGTGAACAAACAGTCTAAAACCAAAGTTAA
Organism: Epinotia brunnichana; assembly: GCA_963854355.1. Lineage (NCBI taxonomy): Eukaryota > Metazoa > Arthropoda > Insecta > Lepidoptera > Tortricidae > Epinotia > Epinotia brunnichana. The sequence goes on along the minus strand of OY977936.1, from coordinate 16,213,942 downwards.
AAATCTCATACTTTAAAAATGCCTTGAAATACTCAAACTTTGAACCAATTTTAACACTCTTAGGGGATGAATTTGGAAAAACTCTGAAATCAGTTTTGTAGTCTTTTAACGTACAGAATAAGACCGAAGTTAAAAATCTCTTACTCACACTTTAAAATTTTATTGCTCGCCATTTAAAATTTGAACCCCCTTTTAAACCCCCTTAGAGGTTGAATTTTTCTAATCGCTGAAAGAACTTTTTTCGTAAACTTTTAAGTCTCTAGCTCAAAAAAAGTGTTGCCCATACAAAGCTTTCTTAACCCCCTTAGGGGTGGAATTTTCTAAAACTCTGAAAGTACTTTATTATTAATTTTAATAAGTAACATTTTGAATAGTTTTAAGTCTAGTAAAAAAAAAGTTTTTCCCACACAACACTGGCTACCCTTCTTAAGGATCTTAAGGATCCCCTTAGGGATGGAGTTTTCTAAAACACTGAAAGTTCTTTTTTAGTATTCTAATAAGTAATCTTTTTGCAAAGTTTTAAGTCTAACTCAAAAAAAAGTGTTGCCCATGCAAAGCTTGCTCTCCTTTTTAACCCTATTAGGGGTGGAATTTTCTAAAACGATTTGTGTTCTTTTTTTGTATTTTAATAAGTAATCTTTCTACGAAGTTTCAAGTCTCTAACTCAAAAACATAAACTTTCCCTGATAAAAACTTTGCACCCCTTTTTATCCCCCTTAGGGATAGATTTTTTCAAAACGCTGAAAGTCTTTTTTTGTATTTTTATAAGTAATCTTTCTACAAAGTTTTAAGTGTCTAGCTCAGAAAAAGTGTTCCCCATACAAACCTTGCACCCTTTTTTAACCCCCTTAGGGAATGATTTTTGTAAAACGCCGAATGTAGTATTTTTCATGTTCCAATAAGTAATTTTTCGTCAAAATTTTAAGTCTCTATTAAAAAAAAATATGTTTTTCCCATACAAACTTTGCACCCTATTTTACCCCCTTAGGGGTGAAATTTTCCAAAACGCTGAAAGTACTTTCTTTGTATTTAAATAATCTTTCTACAAAGTTTTAGGACTCTAGCTAAAAAAAATAGTTTCCCACATACAAACTTTGCACCCCTATTTTAGCCCCCTATTTTTAGGGGTAGAATTTTCTAAAACGCTGAAAGTACTTAATTTGTATTCTGATGACTAATCTTTCTACAAAGTTTTAAGTCTCTATTTAAAAAAAATATTGTTTCCCCCATACAAAATTTGCACCTCTATTTTACCCCCTTAGGGGTAGATTTTTTTAAAACACTGAATCTAGGTACTTTATTTGTATTCTAATGAATAATTTCTCTACAAAGTTTTAAGTCTCTATTTAAAAAAAAGTAGTTTTTCCCATACAAACTTTGCACTCTATTTTACCCCTTTAGGGGTAGAATTTTCTAAAACCCTGAAAGTTCTTTATTTGTATTCTAATGACTGATCTTTCTACAAAGTTTTAAGTCTCTATTTAAAAAAAAAATGTTTCCCCCAAACAAACCTTGCACCCCTATTTTACCCCCGTAGGGGTGGAATTTTCCAAAACGCTGAAAGTGTTTCATTTGTATTCTAATAACTAATTTTTCTACAAAGTTTAAGTCTATAGCTCAAAAAAAAAAGGTTCTCCCATACAAACTTTGCACCCCCATTTTACCCCCTTAGGGGTAGAATTTTCAAAAATCCCTTTTTATCCCTAGCCCACGTTATAAAAGCAACATACTGTGCAAAAATCAACTCTCTAAGATTAGTAGTTTCGGCTGTGCGTTGATGAGTGAGTGAGTGAGTGATTGAGTGAATAAGTCAGTCAGGACATAGGCATTTATTATGTATAAATAGATAGAAGATAATGAAACTCCCATTCAAATATCTCAAAAAAATTATGAAGCTACATCCGTTTTAATGTCGCTTGTTAGAGTGAGAAAACGATGAGGGACTGTGACGTCAATATACTCGAGCGTCATAGTAAAAAACAATCGTTTCATATGAAGGTGCGTTTTGCGGAAAAGGGACAGAACATACCCCCTCTTAAAACTTTGGACTCTTATAACTTAATCATTACCTATATAACCTCTTGCTTTGTTTTTTTCTCCATTTGACTATATTTATTTTAAATTCTTTTTCGAGAAAATACATTATGATTATTTACCATATTTTCGATTCCTGAGCTATAACCACGAACTTCGGAATTCGAAAATATTCGGGTATCTCTATCTCTATCGCACTAACCATACTCGAGTGACAGGGATGCAAATATATGAACATTGAGTATCGGTTTTCGTGGTAGCGCCGCAGGTACTTTGGCTGAATGCGCCGAGCGCGTGCCATTGTCATTCAAAAAAAACAAATTCGTGTTAATTATATTGTTCAAATTTGTTGATTTCATTTATTGAAATTACGACATAAAACGACATTTGCGCATATAAGTTCTCATATCAGAATCGAATATTTTTTTATGGTTTATATTTTAGCATTTGTCTCGTAAAGGTCTATCGTAGACGGGATTTAAATTATTAATAAGTGAAAGGCAAAGCAATTCCGCCATTTTGACGAAAATTTGACGGTTCTTATAGCTGACAGTTGGAGCAGCGTTTGATTTCAATAAAAATAAATGAAAAATTAAATGAAGTCGTATATTTCGGAAAATTAATTAACTGTCGCAGTCGGATAAAAACTATCCTAAGTTGCAGCTAGAATAATAATGTACCTATATAAAATGTTTCATATTTTTCCGTTCATGGGATGCTGAGAACATTCGAACCGCGCAAAGCTTAGTTTCAAACTGGCTGATTCTTTTTTTAATTTAGAGATTTATTATAAGTGGAGATTATTTATTTAATGAGAATGGAAGAGGTCTATATGAAACATACGTTCTGACACGTTAATTCGCCGTGAATTGAAGTGAGCGCGCCCCACAGTAAGTGATTCAAGTAAACACGTTCGCGGACAGTTACTGTCCGCGAACGTGTTTACTTGAATCACAGTAAGTGACAGTGCATGTCATAGACCAAACAAAACAAAAAATAGCTTTCGCGTCCGCGATAGAAATTAATTTTATGAAAATATACCTATACTTACCCTGCGTCTGAATACGCAACGCCTGTTACTGCACGCTGCTGTTGCTGTTGTTGCACGGTGCTAATTGACAGCAATTCAGAAAAAAAGTTATTGGTACGGATTGCATATAGGTACTGTTACCTAAACGAGAATATTACGTAAATTATGTTATTAACAGACTCGACTCAATGGCTTCGACCTGGCCCGTGCATAAGTGGGTTTGGGTGAAATAAGAGGCACAATTATTAATATTCTAACATAATTAAAGTTGGTTTATTTATATAAGCAATAATAATACATAAGTACATAACCTATTATGCTATGTATACACGGTGAATTACAATATTTATTTAAATAGGTACCAATTTCTGCATCCTGATTCACTGAACTGATTATTTTGGATTAATTTTAAACGTTTAACAGATTTTATTGTAACACGTAGGTACACTTTATTAAATAAAAATATGTTTTTAGTACATTACTTACCTAGGGCGGTTAAACAAAGAATGTCTCAGATCGCAGGTATTTGACGCCCGAGCTGAAGGCAAGGGCGATAAATATGCGCTCTGAGGCTTTCTTTATTACCGCCCGTGGTGAGTACAAAATTTTACGTCTCTATCTGGCCAGGAAGTGGGGTTTTCCGCACGCATAGCGTGCGGTAATTCCTACTTTATGGCCAGGTATGACGTAAAATTAGTTACAACTTCACAAAAAAATCAATGAAGTTGTAATTTTTTATTAAAATTTCGTTACAATTATATTTTATTTCTTCTAGCAGATGCATTAACATCTAGTTTTCGGTAGGTATTTTAAAACTAAAGAAGATAGAAAATAACCGTATAAAAAAGTAAAGTTAGCTATTTGTTATGCTTATCACAAACAATAAACCATATAAGTCATTGATTCTACTAAAAACATGAATGAAGAGAAGAAATCAGATTCCGACGACAATGTTATAAATAACAAACGAGTAAGTAATCAAATCGAATTAATATTGAAAAGGAGATACATGTTTATCTATAATACCTAAGTACTTGTTTAAAAAACGTCTTGTCTTAGGTTTTTACCCATTTAACCATGATTATATATATTTAGTATCGGACCATCCACCTTACTTAATACAATTTTGTATACATCCACATGATCATGTTGATAATAAAATTAATAAACTAAGGTCGTTGTTGTTCTACGTCCGTAGGAATAACCCTAGTAACCCTACACGTGACCTCCAGAGGCCCTAGCACACTATAGGTTTTATGTTGGCGAAAATGTACTGAAACGTCACGTAAAACGCGACATAAAACGTATTGTGCTAGGGCCTCAGCCTAGCTAGCACACTAGGTTTTATGTCGGCGAAAATGTACTGAAACGTCACGTAAAACGCGACATAAAGCCTAGTATGCTAGCCCCCCAGGTAGTGCTAAAATAACAACAAACTTGGCAGCTGCACTGTTCCTTCTGAACCTCGCAGCGCACTCTGGAACTCTATCAGCGACATCGATACGAATAGGTACTTACATATATGTAACAGTGTGTACCTAAGCGCCATACGTTAAATAAATAAACTAAGGTAAACTAATCATTCACGTTTTTTGGGATTTATGTGCTGTTTTCGTCTGGTTTAGTCCTTACGCCGTAGCGGTGGGGGACACATCACACATGGTATTTTATTTTTTACAACGGACATGGTATTTTATTTTTGCCAATATTTAAAGCGGGTAAGATGATTTTTGTTATATGTGAGTATTGGGTGTGGGAGGCTCTTTGCATTCACTTCAAACACAACTCTTTGCTAAAGTTTCCTCGTATTTTTCCGTACCTAGTAGAGCGCTTAAGAAACCAATATTCAGTATTCGTGATTAGCGTACTTATATAATATTGTATTAGGTATGTTGTGTGGATTCTCAAAAATATATACCCGTGGTCATATGCAGATCCAAAAGTAGGTAGATATTAATGAGCGAAACCATCGACGATTGTAAACTGTGTCTGCCTCCTTGTTTAAGAATTTATTAGGTTCATGAATCTTTAAATCTAACATGATACTGCATGAATACACTTTAGGTAAATGACGACAAACAATGTATATCACTAGTGAAGAGGTAAATTTAATTCATTTTCCAATCTCGTGCTTACATTATGTAGCTAAGTTCGTATGAGTTTGATATTCTGACCTTTTCACTAATGAATATTAATAATCATCTTATTTTAAAGTATAAACCTATTTTTAACATATATTTCTGGTGTATTTTTTACCTTACCTTACAGTGAATTTTTAGAACTTCCATTTTCGAATTGTTGTTTAAGTACCTAATACCCATTTTTCCTTTGTTTATTATGGAAGAATGACCATTTTTTAACCGACTTCAAAAAAGGAGGAGGTTCTCAATGCGGTTGTATTTTTTTTTTCATAGTAAACGTCTTGTTAAACAAATACCTAGTTTACGATCGGTATGATTTGATACTACCTACACTTAAAAAATATTTCGAAAATGGAGGCAAGTAGTTATAACAATTTCAGTAAGTATAAATATATTACCTACAAAACGACTCAACACGACGTGCATACCTAATCCTTTAGGTTTCTTCTGTAGCCAGTTTATGTCCGTCTCAATTCTTATGGCTCAGAAGAATGAGACCAACACAAACCTGCAAATTTTCATACGAGATACTGGCGCGATATTGGACCAGCGCTGGTCGCCGCGAACAAGGCCGGGCCAGGACTAGTACAGCACTAAAGATATTGGACCAGCGCTGGTCGCCGCGAACAAGGCCGGGCCAGGACTAGTACAACACGAAGGATATGTGACCAGCCCTGGTCGCCGCGAACAAGGCCGGGCCAGGACTAGTACAACACTAAAGATATTGGACCAGCGCTGGTCGCGGCGAACAAGGCCGTACCAGGACTAGTACAACACGAAGGATATGTGACCAGCCCTGGTCGCCGCGAACAAGGCCGGGCCAGGACTAGTACAACACGAAGGATATTGGACCAGCGCTGGTCACCGCGAACAAACCCGGACCAGGACTGGTACAACACGAAGGCCTATATTCGGCTATATATGTAGTGTCTAAATCTAAAAACTAATTCATTGTTACTCATACATGGCTTAGTATAAACTTCTGTATTCTGGAAACCGACTCAAGTGTATAAGAATTTTGGTTATAATCCAACACTGGCCAATTTTCCCATTGGATAAACATTAACTTTTATTATCTTTAACTCGCTTTAAGCCTATGTGTGGTTACAATAAAAACACCTAATTATAGTGAAACTTTTTACATTTTCTAACTACGAAGCTGTTTTTACATACAATACACACAGAAAAAGATATAAGATTGCATGTCCGTTACAACACGTGGTTATGTAAAGTATTTAAAAAATATTGGCCAGTCACGATATATAAAGATCGTAGGATTGAACATTATTTTTTTAGTCTAATTCTATTTATTACAAACAACAACTTGAATATTTAAAATTTCGTTTCCAATAGAAATCACCGCCAATAAGTACATTAAGTTAGGTATATATACTTAATTAAACAGCTAAAATATCTGTAAACTGACTAGAACAACTAAGCTAATAAGCAAACCATTCTAACTCGATCGATATTCACATCCATTAGGTTTTCCAAATCAAATGTATAGTTATTTGCGGACACAGAAGCGTTAAAATTTGTCTAAAATTATTTTTCGAACTAACCGTTCGGGTTGTTTAAGTAGGTAGGTACTTCATTTTAAAGGAATGTGGACCAGAACCACTTTGCGTGCTGCGACTTCTATTAATCTACGTGAGATCAATATCCATATATTCAACATTTAAAAAGTTTAAGAAATTCCATACGTACCTACAAGATAAAAACATATCTATAGACATTTTATCAAAGAGCAACAGTTAAACCATTCCAAAATTTAAAAGATATCCATATGGCGTATTTATAAAAATAAAACACAATCGGTAACAATCGTTAATAAGAAACTTGGTCCGAATTAAAAGAAAATAGCGGTTTAAAAATGTAAAAAAATCTCTTAGGTCGATCTCATCAGATATTCAATGTTGGAGATATGGTAGATTTCAATAAGCCTTAGTTTGTGTATAGCGTTTAGCAAATTACGGTTGTTATTCTAAGGTAAACATTTTTAATAACGAAAACTCATCTAAAAATACTTATCTTAAAGTCACGACAGTTGATGGTGACGTAAAGAAAATACACTGTTGTAAACTCTTTACCTACTTTAGACTCACTGTACACTGAGGGAACTGGAACACAAACATTAACTGGACCTAAGTTAAGTCCGTACCTGAGTGTACGGTGAGCCTAACGGAATACATACATTTACGTAGGATATAATGATATTGAATGGATACATCGAAGACGGTGCGGATTGGACTCGACGGTGATTAAAGTGTTGGTGATAGGCTGTTTGCGGTGGAATTCGGTTGTGAGTTTCTGGAAAGAAACAATAATCACTAATTAAAAAGCACAAATAGCAATTTAGAACTCATCCAGCGAGCGGCATTGCTACATCGTAGCATGTCGTAGCACGTAGCATAGGGAGCTGATAATAAAATGAGCCTACGGAAATTATGCTATTTGAAAGGGGTAATGCTGCAAAGGGACAATTTCAGATACCTACACAATATCGCATTTACTACGCAAAATCGATTTGAACTTATTTCTCACACTCGTTTTCATCGTTTTAGTCTTTAGCTCTACACACTTAAATTGAGCTCGGGAAGCGAGATCGAGAGCTTAAAACATATTGAAATCAAATGGGAAGGAAAAATGTCTCGGATTCAACTTAAACTTTGAGCATGCTGCCGGTTTTTGCTTACGTTCCTATGACAAGCCTTAGTTTCAATCCCACTACCAACCATGATTGTTTAATTGAATAGAATATGTAGTTGAAATACACTAACTAACGGTCCCCTGATAATAAATAAAATAATTTTCAACATGTTTTACGTTACTTTTGTCCTTTAGTGTGGGTTAATTTTTAGTCCATTTTCATAGTCTTCTTTGATTAAGTAGACACATCGCAAGCATTCGTGCTAACTAACGTGCTAACTATGCTTAATTAGTGATAATTAGGTATTCCATTACATAAATGGATCAGAAACCTACTTCCCAACTTACAGTACTTGACTGAAGGTACGCGTACTAGAGCTATTAGATAGTTACTTCTATTTATCCTATACCTGTACCTGTTGGAACAGAGGTGCAAAATTAAGGATTCCGGTATTTCTGTTAATACTAACAATACGTACCTCAGCCATCAATCCTCCATTACGAGATGTTTACAGACCTAGAAAAATAATTTGGTTTTTGATTATTTCAACGATGATGATCAACGTAGGTATAGGAAACTATAGAAATACACGATAATCACATAGATAGTCATATATGACGATACGTAAATTGTGTAATTCATTGACAAGACACAATATACTTAAACATAATTATGATGATAATGACGTATAGAAAAATTACCTACGATATTATTAAGTTTTAATTTGTGACGATTCTATCTATCACTGATATAATAATTTATGAATATGTGTAAATATATTAGGTATTGTACATGAATCAAAACAACAACAACCAATATTATAAGCGCATGTAATATATGTACAAAGGCGAGCCTATACCCCTCCTTACACCCGGCACTACTAAGCCGCACTACTGGTAGTGTCGTGGAGATTATTTTTCCCTTCTGCACTACTGGGCCAGTAGGTAATTGTAAAAATGCATACGCATGCGTTCCTCATAACCCCACCAAATTTATTTTCGTGACAACATGTAAATAAATAACTAAATCTCTATTTATATCGATTTATTTAGCAGAAATCCAACGTATTTACTTACTTGATATATGATCATCATCTCCCATTGCTCTTGAGTATATTCAGGATAATTGGGACTAATATAATATACCTAGCTTAATTTTATTTTTAACAATTTTTTTAAATACCTTGTATGAAAGAGCGAATACGTCCTAACACAAGTTTTTAACTTAAAAGGAGGATTCCACAAATCTGTATTAAAATATAAGTTAAATAATAAATAATTTTGAATTTTTATGTAATATTTTTGAACACAAGTTTTATGTGCTCTGCCTACCCCTTTTAGGGATAAAGGCGTGATTGTATGTATGTATGTATGTAATTTTGAATTTTGAATTTTTTTTGAATTTACATAACAGATCTTAAAATGTCGAAGCAAAATGTGTATATGTGTAATAATAGTACATTATTGCAGAGGCCGGGAAATTGCAATTCGTGGATAAGTTGATTTCTCCAAAAATGCGAGGAAATCAAATAATATTTACAATAATCTTAGAACAGCGAGTATGTCAATAACCTATCAAGTTCCCACCCAACTTATTTTTTTAAAGTATGTACACGGCATGACACGTAGTGCCAGTTTCAATTAACATACTTACTTAAAATAATTAAAAACATTAGAATCGATCACAGTTTAAAATGTTTACTTATTAAAGACTAGCTGTTGCCCGCGACTTCGTCCGTGTAGAACTTTTTATCGTCTTAGAAAATGATTTCTCTCAATACAAAATTTGAACCCTCTTTTAGGGGATAATTAAAAAAAAAGTTGATGTTCATTTTCTAGTTTGTGAACAAACAGTCTAAAACCAAAGTTAAAAATCTCATATTTTAAAAATGCCTTGAAATACTCAAACTTTGAACCAATTTTAACACTCTTAGGGGATGAATTTGGAAAAACTCTGAAATCAGTTTTGTAGTCTTTTAACGTACAGAATAAGACCGAAGTTAAAAATCTCTTACTCACACTTAAAAATTTTATTGCTCGCCATTTAAAATTTGAACCCCCTTTTAAACCCCCTTAGAGGTTGAATTTTTCTAATCGCTGAAAGAACTTTTTTCGTAAACTTTTAAGTCTCTAGCTCAAAAAAAGTGTTGCCCATACAAAGCTTTCTTAACCCCCTTAGGGGTGGAATTTTCTAAAACTCTGAAAGTACTTTATTATTAATTTTAATAAGTAACATTTTGAATAGTTTTAAGTCTAGTAAAAAAAAAGTTTTTCCCACACAACACTGGCTACCCTTCTTAAGGATCTTAAGGATCCCCTTAGAGATGGAGTTTTCTAAAACGCTGAAAGTTCTTTTTTAGTATTCTAATAAGTAATCTTTTTGCAAAGTTTTAAGTCTAACTCAAAAAAAAGTGTTGCCCATGCAAAGCTTGCTCTCCTTTTTAACCCTATTAGGGGTGGAATTTTCTAAAACGATTTGTGTTCTTTTTTTGTATTTTAATAAGTAATCTTTCTACAAAGTTTCAAGTCTCTAACTCAAAAACATAAGCTTTCCCTGATAAAAACTTTGCACCCCTTTTTATCCCCCTTAGGGATAGATTTTTTCAAAACGCTGAAAGTTTTTTTTTTTGTATTTTTATAAGTAATCTTTCTACAAAGTTTTAAGTGTCTAGCTCAGAAAAAGTGTTCCCCATACAAACCTTGCACCCTTTTTTAACCCCCTTAGGGAATGATTTTTGTAAAACGCCGAATGTAGTATTTTTCATGTTCTAATAAGTATTTTTTCGTCAAAATTTTAAGTCTCTATTAAAAATAAATATATTTTTCCCATACAAACTTTGCACCCTATTTTACCCCCTTAGGGGTGAAATTTTCCAAAACGCTGAAAGTACTTTCTTTGTATTTAAATAATCTTTCTACAAAGTTTTAGGACTCTAGCTGAAAAAAATAGTTTCCCACGTACAAACTTTGCACCCCTATTTTAGCCCCCTATTTTTAGGGGTAGAATTTTCTTAAACGCTGAAAGTACTTAATTTAATTTGTATTCTGATGACTAATATTTCTACAAAGTTTTAAGTCTCTATTTAAAAAAAATTTTGTTTCCCCCATACAAAATTTGCACCCCTATTTTACCCCCTTAGGGGTAGATTTTTTTAAAACACTGAATATAGGTACTTTATTTGTATTCTAATGAATAATTTCTCTACAAAGTTTTAAGTCTCTATTTAAAAAAAAGTAGTTTTTCCCATACAAACTTTGCACTCTATTTTACCCCTTTAGGGGTAGAATTTTCTAAAACCCTGAAAGTTCTTTATTTGTATTCTAATGACTGATCTTTCTACAAAGTTTTAAGTCTCTATTTTAAAAAAAATGTTTCCCCCATACAAACCTTGCACCCCTATTTTACCCCCGTAGGGGTGGAATTTTCCAAAACGCTGAAAGTGTTTCATTTGTATTCTAATAACTAATTTTTCTACAAAGTTTAAGTCTATAGCTCAAAAAAAAAAGGTTCTCCCATAGAAACTTTGCACCCCCATTTTACCCCCTTATGGGTAGAATTTTAAATAATCCCTTTTTATCCCTAGCCCACGTTATAAAAGCAACATACTGTGCAAAAATCAACTCTCTAAGATTAGTAGTTTCGGCTGTGCGTTGATGAGTGAGTGGCTGTGCGTTGATGAGTGAGTGAGTGAGTGAATAAGTCAGTCAGGACATAGGCATTTATTATGTATAAATAGATAGAAGATAATGAAATTCCCATTCAAATATCTCAAAAAATTATGAAGCTACATCCGTTTTAATGTCGCTTGTTAGAGTGAGAAAACGATGAGGGACTGTGACGTCAATATACTCGAGCGTCATAGTAAAAAACAATCGTTTCATATGAAGGTGCGTTTTGCGGAAAAGGGACAGAACATACCCCCTCTTAAAACTTTGGACTCTTATAACTTAATCATTCATTACCTATATAACCTCTTGCTTTGTTTTTTTCTCCATTTGACTATATTTATTTTAAATTATTTTTCGAGAAAATACATTATGATTATTTACCATATTTTCGATTCCTGAGCTATAACCACGAACTTCGGAATTCGAAAATATTCGGGTATCTCTATCTCTATCGCACTAACCATACTCGAGTGACAGGGATGCAAATATATGAACATTGAGTATCGGTTTTCGTGGTAGCGCCGCAGGTACTTTGGCTGAATGCGCGCCGAGCGCGTGCCATTGTCATTCAAAAAAAACAAATTCGTGTTAATTATATTGTTCAAATTTGTTGATTTCATTTATTGAAATTACGACATAAAACGACATTTGCGCATATAAGTTCTCATATCAGAATCGAATATTTTTTTATGGTTTATATTTTAGCATTTGTCTCGTAAAGGTCTATCGTAGACGGGATTTAAATTATTAATAAGTGAAAGGCAAAGCAATTCCGCCATTTTGACGAAAATTTGACGGTTCTTATAGCTGACAGTTGGAGCAGCGTTTGATTTCAATAAAAATAAATGAAAAATTAAATGAAGTCGTATATTTCGGAAAATTAATTAACTGTCGCAGTCGGATAAAAACTATCCTAAGTTGCAGCTAGAATAATAATGTACCTATATAAAATGTTTCATATTTTTCCGTTCATGGGATGCTGAGAACATTCGAACCGCGCAAAGCTTAGTTTCAAACTGGCTGATTCTTTTTTTAATTTAGAGATTTATTATAAGTGGAGATTAAACGGGATTGAAATCTAAACGTATTTAAAGTTGGTTATGAATTTTATATGGATAAATATATTTTTTTCTTCGTTTCAAACTATTTGAGACATTTTTAAAAACGTCACTTCGATCACTTACAAAAGTAAGAGTTTTGTCTATGACTGTAAAACATACAGAAAACGCGGGAAAACTTTAGGCACACTACAAACGGGCGCAATTTGTCACACCAACTTGCAATAGTTGGAAAGAGACAGCCATACATTTCTTTCATTCTAACAATAACAAGTTGTTGTGATAAATTGCTAGGCCTTGAAACGTACGAGCATTTGGCTGTTTGCAGTGATTTGCCTTAGTCAATACATATGGTTAAAAGGTAAAAAACTATACAGTAAAGGATATTCATACATTTTCCTGGCCGCTGAAGCTGTACAATAATGACTTTTAACTTTTTAAATTTGCGCTCGGCAGTAACGAGGAACTTCACGGACTATTTTTGCTACAGTAAGGTGGACATTTCCGAGCATATTGGAGAAAAATTATATTATCTTAATTTATCTAGTGCATGACCTAAACTTATCTCCCCGTTAATTAATTGCATCCCTCGCGAAGTCGCGACCCATTCACCCACCAGTGTGAAGGGCACGAATTCATATTATGATCGTATATTTCTCATCTAAAAATTAAACTATCGATGCAGTGTATCGCCATATTTCTTAAATGTATTCCAGCCAAAATGCAGGGGGTGCATGGGTAAATAGAAATTCCCCGTGGACCCACTGGTGGGTTGACCTGGTGGGTAGACGGATCGCGTCACGAGGGATGCAATTAATTAACGGGGAGATAAGTGTAGGCCATACACTAGATAAATTAAGATAATATAATTTTATATTTAAGCCCACATATACAGTGACACATATTGCTTCGACATTTTAAGATCGGTTATGTAAATACGTTGGATTTCTGCTAAATAAACCGATATAAAAAGAGATTTAGTTATTTATTTACATGTTGTCACGAAAATAAATTTGGTGGTCTTATTGGGAACGCATGCGTAGGTATGCATTTTTACAATTAGGTACTTACGACACTACTGGCCCGGTAGTGCAGAAGGGAAAAAAATCCCCACGACGCTACCAGCAGGTCGATCACGAAACGCATTGTATAACTCGTCGGAAATATCTGCGAACCTCGCTTCGCCAAATCCCAAGCTGTCAGATTTTTCTGGTGGTCACCATTTTGATGAGATTTTGATGGGTCTTATAGAGGCCGGCAAGGCCTCTATAAGACCCATCAAAATCTCACCCCATCATGTCTCCTTCCCGGAGATCAATTCTATCAGTGGAAATCAGTCGTATTGCAGCTTTATAGTATGCTCAAACCAGGTTCGCACATATTTCCGACGAGTAGTACGCGCCTCAGGTAGATTAGATCTAAATGTCACTTTTATATAGAAAAATTACGGTTAATTTGTCTTAACGCGCGTTCGGAACGTTACGTGATTACCCCTCAGTAGTGAGGCTTAGTAGTTCCGTGGGTAAGGAGGGGCCTATCCCTTGAAGGGATTTACATATAAGTATGTATGATATAGATAATATATTAAAATTGGCACGACAACAAAGTTATTTCGTAAATAAGTCCTATAACTTTTACAATTAATGATGGGGTTTGAGTTTGAAGCACTTTGGGAGATCTAACAGTCGTATAATAGTCGTACTATAACTTGTACAATTAATGATGGGGGTCGAGTTTGGTGCACTTTGGGAGATTTAACCAGTGAACGAATATACATAGAAGTCTTACTAGCGCTGAAAAGTGGCCCCACAAAAAGGATGCACTTATAGGCGGGGATTAAAAAGGATGCCTGGCAGCCGTTCAGTTCGAACATGGCCACCGTGTCAAACTGTTAAATAAACCAAACGTTCGGTTTCAATAAATATGCCTTGTTGTGCCGTAAAATGGTGTGTGAGTCGTTCGGACAAGCACAACAAAAAAGATGGAATCACTTTTCACAAGTTAAAACAGCGATAAATATATTATTTTGATATTATTGTTATGATCACATTTTGTATAGGGATGGTATTATGCCAACAGACATCATAAAATAAGTTGCTTTCTATTTTAACCATTAAATATCTTATCAATATTTTGTAGTTTTTATCGATGCCTTTCTATCTATAAAATGAAAAAATAAATGTTTTTAGATTTCCAACACATCCAATTAGAAACGAAATATGAAATGAAGCGACACGAGCGATGTTTGATACGACACGATTCGAAATGGCATGCCAAAAAAGGGATGTTCTTTGTTCTTTACATTTCATCTTGCATTAATTGCAAATAAATGTTTTGGTTATATTTCCTCTTTCAAATATGATGCATTTAAAAACGATTTTTGCAGCCATCACATTCTATTAATTAAAAGCGTAATAGAACAGTTTCTAATTGTACTCTACTTGTGCTATTTTCGTATAAGTATTTTAGAATATTGATATACTGGGGCTTTACGTGTTGTGCTTTTAGTGACTCCTAGATAGATAAGTGTGACAAAGTATCGAAAGCCTTCTGGTAATCTATAAAGGCAATGTAGAGCGGCCTCTGACATTCCTGATATTTTTCTACAAGGAGCTCTACGAGTACATTACTTATGCTTGTATTATATTGTAAATAAAAATAAATAATTAATAATTTCATATTTTACCTGGCGACTCAGCCCTACTTCTTAAACAAAAAAATCACGCAAACTTTATCATAACTAAGTTGCTTCTTGTTGCATGTAACCATTCAACAATTATCCGTTTTCGATTTCACTGTCACATGGCTGTCGTCCGACGTGACGCACGTCGGCTAATCACAGCAATGCATTTCTAAATTGACCAATTGTGTTGGGTAATTGAAAATAGGCTGACATTGTGGGTAGCTGTGATTGGATACGCAGTTGACTATGCGCATTCCGGGTTTTGGGCCCGAGTTTGGGTAGAAATTTGTATGGAGCTCGTATTCTATGTATATTCGTTCACTGGATTTAACAGTCGTAAAGTGGCTGTCATATCGACGGGTTAATGAATGTCTCCAATCGATATGACTTCCCACGTCATGCACGTTTATATCACTTTTAAATCTCGCAAAGTATCCTAGATCCTTCATTTTCACACATTAAATGGTGCGAGTTATAAGCACGTGTATTACCTACTAGGGTATAATTAATACTTTATACATTATAGTTATTATATACACGGGGTACAATTTGGGAAAAGCATCGCATTCTTGGAGAGAAGTATTTTAAAGCAATCCGTTATCTATAAGATTAACCATATTGGAATACAGCGCAGCATCAGAGGCAACAACAAAATGATCCCAAAATAAAGCACGCGTTGTTTACTATCCAAATTCATTCAGAAATTGCTTCAGTAACCAAAATAATAATGGCTTTAAAAATTTATATTTTCCTTTAGAAATATTTTTTATAAACATAATTTAATTAAGTTAGTAAGTAGTTAGTTTTTAATTGGCTTTCGTATTGTTAATGCGTAATTAATAAGTAATATGTGCAACTGTTATTTTAATAGTACATTGTTTAACAAGGGGCGTATGAGGAATATTGCAAACGAGAGTCTATCAGAAGCCCGACGCCGTGAGGCGGAGGGCTTTTGATGAATCGAGTTTGCAATATTCTTACGCCCGTGTTATAGACAATGTTGTTCATCACATTTGCGAGGAAATAAATAACTACATAAGACAGAACAATCTATGTTTTATACAAGCGCACCAATCAAATGTTGACGAAATTGACAACTTCACTTCCAGATCAGTGCGAGTGGGGGGCGTAGTTTCAATATTTCAACCAATCACAGAGCATGGAGCATGTGGTTCTTGCAGGGCATGGCCTGCTCGATTACCAATCACAGAGCCAGAATTCTTGTCGTACGCGGCCGTCAAGATTTGCTTAACCAATCAGATCACACACAAGCTCATTACTCCCCTTGGGACCATTATTTCCCGCGGGAACAATCTAGGCCATTGTCCTTCCGTATACAGGCATAGAATAACACGATTTATGAGCAAGTGTGATGAAAATAATATTACTGTTATTTTGTAATTGAATGTTGATTTGATTTCGATTGCGCATTATATCGCCGGGCGGTTTACTAATAACTACGTAATATAAATTTGAATAGCAAACCGACAAGAGAAGATATGAAAATGACATGAAACATTGTTCACCAGAAACATCAAGTCGTGTTACGTAATGACACACAGATAAAGCCAACACTTATCATCAACTCAACAACGACAAGACGCCAACTTACCAAACTACGCTTAGTTTTAACGCAATAAATTAACGTTGTACTATAAACATTATAACAAGTTACTTCTAAATGAATCTGCTCCATACTTGTTCACACATTCGAGGCTGAAAATGTCGAAAATGATGATTAGTCTAATACAGTGATGTAAGGTAGAGTTCGGGGTGGGGTAACACTTACCGATGATCAGGGCCAGGATCACAATCCCGATCACGGCCGCGATTATCATCATCTGGAAGTCAACATTATCATTAGGTGTAACCTATCTCATGGAACCGAGTAAAAGCGAAATAAGAAGATTGTGTAGCATGTTGATGTTTATAGAGTAAGTAGGTACCGTATATTCAGAGCAATAGCGCGTAGTTTCAGTGTCCAAGCGGAAACAGGATGGCTCGCGGTATTTGAGCTCCCGAAGTGTCGTGGAACCGTCCTGCGCGACCCGAACTGAGCCAACTTGGACCGGGGTGGAAATATTAAAAAAATGTATGAAAACAAAATATTTGTCGCGAGGCAGGCGCTTCAAACAGGGATTGCCTGAAAGTGTGTACGCTGTTTATATAATAAAATGCTGTTTCAATCGGGGATACCACGCGATCTTTTTTTTTCACCCCCCCGCCATTTTCCCCCCAAGTCCAAGTTTGGGTTGCACAGATTGGTTCCACAACGCTTCGGGAGCTCAAATACCGCGCACCATTCGGTTGCCTCTTGAACACTGAAACTACGCGTTGTGTATTGGAAAAAATAGGACTTACAGCAAAATGTAAGAACCGTATTATAATAAGAAAAGCAGTAGGTAATATTAAGCAGGGTACTGAAAAATATTTGGATTGGTTTGTATAGTAAGTATTTACCTTTAAATTCTGCAACCAGAATTTGCTTTTCAGTTTCCCAGCCTGTTGTTCAAATTGGGATGCGCCATGCTGTAGTGCATCTGAAATTATAGAGTAAATTATGTTATATATTACACTAGCTGTTGCCCGCGACTTCATCCGCGTAGAACTTTTTATCGTCTTAGAAAAAATATTGTTCTCCATACAAACTTTGAACCCTCTTTTAACCCCTTAGAGGATAAATAAAAAAAAAAAAGTTACAAATCTCATACTTTAAAAATGTCTTGCACTCGGGGTTGAATTTTTCTGAACGCTGAAAGCACTTTTTTTGTATTTTATTAAGTAATCTTTCTACTAACTTTTAAGCTCAAACGAAGTGTTGCCTATACAAAGCTTGCTCCCCTTAGGGATGGAATTTTCTAAAACGCTGAAAGTGCTTTTTTTGTATTTACAAAGTTTTAAGTCTCTAGCTAAAAAATAAAGTGTTTCCCATACAAACCTTGCACCCACCCCCTTAGTGGTAGAATTTCCAAAAACCCCTTCTTATCCGTAGCCCACGTTATAAAGGTTGAACACGCCAAAACGTGGGCATACATATGTACTTATATTTTTTTAATTTACGACTATACAAACTATTTAGTAATATATTTATAAACTCCATGGTATGATGAACCAAAAATATTATAACAGCATATCACTTCATACATTCGTTTTCACGATGGAGAGCCCTGAACTTCAGCAGCGTGAAATGATTTTGCTCAAGCACACAGAAAATCCCCTTCTAAGCTAAGCGCGGAAAGCAAGGCATAAGACACAAAAAAAAAAGAAGCCAGAGTTTTACAGCTTTTTAACACAAATCCGAAAATCTCGTCTCGCGATGTCGCTAAAAAGGTACAAATGTCACAATCTTATGTACAAAAAGTAAAGACAAGGGCTGGGTTAAGGTCGTACAAGGCTCAAGCTGCACCTGACCGCAATGCTCAGCAGAATTTGACGGCCAAACGAAGGGCAAGAAAGTTATACGACAATTTCTTAACAAAATTTAAATGCATCGTGTTGGACGACGAAACGTACATAAAAGCTGACTTTAAACAGATACCAGGCCAGAAGTTTTATACTAGTACGAGTCGCAAAAATGCTCCTGAGGACTGTAAGTTAAAAAAGAGGTCCAAGTTTCCGAAAAAGTACTTGTTTTGGCAAGCTATTTATTGCAGCTGCGGTAAAAAAAGTCGATCATTTATCACTACAGGCACTGTAAACAGTGAAATTTACAAAAAAGAATGTTTGGAGAAGCGACTTTTACCCTTTCTAAGAAATCATAATTCGCAACCATTGTTTTGGCCTGATCTTGCAAGCTGCCACTATGCCAAAGCTGTGTCAGACTGGTACAAACAGAATGGTGTTGCTGTGGTACCTAAAAACTGCAATCCTCCTAATTGCCCTGAACTCAGGCCTATCGGAGAATATTGGTCCATAATGAAAGGGATATTAAAAAAGAAGGGTGGGCAAATCAATTCCGTGGCTGATTTGCAAAAAACATGGACTTGGGCTGGTAAAAAGTACCCTGACAATGCCGTGCAAACCTTGATGAGCCGCATCCGACGCAAAGTGAGGGCAATGGCGTATTCAAAGCATAATTAAAACACATCGGTATGTTTATACATGTACGATAGTAGTGTAAGCCAATGTAATATATATATTTTTTTAATTGTACCTTCTTGATTATGTTTTTATTGACCATTTAATATGCCCTCGTTTTGGCGTGTTCAACCTTTACAAGTAACCTACTGTGCAAAAAACAACTCTCTAAAATTAGTAGTTTCGGCTGTGCGTTGATGAGTCAGTCAGTCATTCAGTCGGTCAGAACTTCTTCTCTCTTTCTTCTATTTAAATATATATGCACGGCTTTTGAACTCCAGTATCAACTTCCGCCCCCAATTTCATCCTTTTAAGGGATGTTTTAATCCAAGCGACATCTATACAAATTGTTCTTATCCTTCCTTAACAGCCCCGCACCAACATCCAACTTTCACATTTAGAATATTAGTAGTACAATTGTTGTGGAATGCTTCAGCTATTCTGCATTCCGTTATTAATGTTATTATATTACCTAATGTATAGCAAAGTTAAATTAGTAATTTAAAAGAATGCAACATAGTGTCTAATTTTGAAAAGAATACTAAGTACTATTACTGAAAATAAAATGTGTATAATAGGCTTTTCTCTCACCTGCTCTATCGTCAAGCTCCGAGAGCTTTTGATCGCGCTCCAGAACTTTCTCAACATTTGTTTTCATAATGTCCACCACCTGAAATAGAAACAAGTTTATGTAAATTAGCAAGTTCCTTGCAAGCTTATACATCGGCCTTACACATATTTGAACTTCAGTGTCCAATATAGAATGGCATTAGAAATATGAAATGAATGGCTTCAGGCATCCTCTACTCATTCTCGAAAATATTATAGTAGTTTATGTGACTGTACATAATGAAGGGCATTAAATACGAGTGTGGGTTTATGAAACGAGCCGAAGGCGAGTTTCATAATAACATCACACGAGTATCTTAACGCCTAATTATGTATAGTTACATACACTACTTTATCTATCCACATATCATAAGCCGCCAAGATGCATTCAGGAGCCGCATATTATGACCGGCATCGCGGCGTTGTTTTCTGGCAGCTGTCATAGTTCTTTTTTAATTCAGAGACAAACTGGAGTCGGATCCAACTGTCATATCGTTCGATATCTTACTTACGTGCGACATTTGTCAAATTTGTATGCAAATTGACAATTCATTTCGAACTAAACGTCATCTCGACTGATATTAGAATAGAGGTTAAATCAAATTTCTTTGTTTTTGAGACGTTCGAAATTTGAATGAAATAATATTATCGAAATCGATGTTATTATTTAGCAATAATAACATTTACATTTACACAGATAAGAAATTTGTTCTAACAAAACAGTCTATTTTTATGGTGGTCATAATGTGCGGTTCTTGAACGCATCATGGAGGGTTTATGATATTTGGATTGATAAATATTGTTATGCATATTTTTATATTATGTAGTAGTTTCGTTTTGTGGCTTAGTGCTAGAGACGTTGATAATTACATCACTTGCTCTATTGATTTGAGAAATTTTAATATAGTGATAACTTATTGCCTCGGGGTGAGTGATAGGTAGACCATTTTGACAGGGGCCATTATGCTATACATTATAAATAACATAGGTAATTACAATTTAATTGAATTGCACTGTTCTATTTTTGGCAAAAACAGTTCCAAGTTAACATATGTTTTTATCTAACTAGATTGGATATGCTAAAATGTCCTGTGTCCCTAAATACATATTTGGTAAAAAAGTTCAGTCAATAATTAAGAAAAAAAACTTTAATAGGCTACTTAGTACCTACTTACTAATTGAATCCATCAATATGATTCATTAGGTACCAGTATTGAATGCAATGTGGAGTAGGACATACGAATGTTGCCGGACGTTCTAGGGGCCAAGGAGTAGAACCATATGACAGAATCATAAGATTTTTAAAATCTGAACAAGATTTATTTATTTATTCGTATGGCATGGTACAGTTGAACAAGAGTAGTAACCATGTACTCCCGAATTTAAAACATGTATTCATCATCATCCTGCTAGCGTTATTCCCAGTTGTGCCCTAAAGAAGCTCGGGGTCTGTATTAGTAAAATAATTTTGTCGAAAACGTATTTTACTGTACAGTCAGCAGCAGAAGTAGCTAAGCGGGCTGGGTGTTCAAAATTACCTACACGCTCTTACTTTCTTAAGAATAAAGTCGTGTGCACCAAATTTTGAAGTCCTGCCCGCTTAGCTACTTCTGCTGCTGACTATTCCAATAGCCTCTACTCGAATCCTTTGAACTTCAAGCGTTAAAGACATGAAATAGAATGTGTTCTTGACGAACTATAATCTCCACTTATAATAAATCTCTAAATTAAAAAAAGAATCAGCCAGTTTGAAACTAAGCTTTGTGTGTTACGAATGTTCTCAGCATCCCATGAACGGAAAAATATGAAACATTTTATATAGGTACGATTATTAATATTATTATTCTAGCTGCAACTTAGGATAGTTTTTATCCGACTGCGACAATTAATTAATTTTCCGAAATATACGACTTCATTTAATTTTTCATTTATTTTTATTGAAATCATACGCTGCTCCAACTGTCAGCTATAAGAAACGTCAAATTTTGGTCAAAATGGCGGAATTGCTTTGCCTTTCACTTATTAATAATTTGAATCCAGTCTACGATAGACCTTTACAATACACATGCCAAAAGTTAAACCATAAAAAAAATATTCGATTGTGATATGAGAACTTATATGCGCAAATGCCGCATTATGGCGTAATTTCAATAAATGTATCAACAAATTTGAACAATATTATAATTAACACGAATTTGTTTTTTTTGAATGGCAATGGCACGCGCTCTTTGCGCACTCTGGTCAAGGTGCAGCGGACCCGGCTGTAGGTAGACACTAAATAAAATAATCATAATGTATTTTCTCGAAAATAGAGAAAAAATCAACGCAAGAGGTTATATGTATAGGTAATCACTAAGTTCCAAAGTTTTATGTTCTGTCCCTTTTCCACAAAACGCACCTTCATATGAAACGATTGTTTTTTACTATGACGCTCGAGGATCTTGACGTCACAGTCCCCGATCGTTTTCTCACTCTAACAAGCGACATTAAAACGGTTTTGAGATATTTGAATTGGATTTTCGTCATCTTCTATCTATCTATACCTACATATACTCGTAAATGCCTATGTCCTGACTGACTCACCCACTCATTCATCAACGCACAGCCGCAACTACTGGGGCTAACTACTAACGTAGGCAACGGATAAGAAGGGATTTTTGGATTTTTGGTGCAAAGTTTGTATGGAGGAAACTTAATTTTTTGAGCTAGAGACTTAAAATGTTGTATAAATATTACTTATTAGAATACAAATAAAGTACTTTCAACGTTTAAGAAAATTCTGCCCCTAAGGGGGTAAACAAGGGGTTCAAATTTTGTATGGGGGAAACTTTATTATTTTAGCAAGAAACTCAATACGTTGTAGAAAGCTTACTTATTAGAATACAAATAAAGTAATAAAGTAGTAGCCAGCGTTTTGGAAAATTCAGCCTCTTAGGGGGTTAAAAAGGGTTGCAGAGTTTGTATGAGCGAAACTTCGTTTTGAGATCTATCTCAGTCTCTAAGCTTCTAAGCTTAAAAGTTTGTAGAAATATTACTTATTACAATACAAATAAAAAAACAGCGTTTTGGAAAATTCCACCCCTAAGGGTATGAAAAAGGGGTACAATGTTGGTAAAGGGGATTTTTTGAGCTAGAATCTCAAACCTTTTTAAAAAGATTACATAATAAAATAAAATGAAATACTTTCAGCGTTTTAGAAAATTCCACCCCTTAGGGGTGTAACGTTTGTAAATATATTTTTTAGCAAGCGACAAACCTTTGTTGAAAGATTATTATTACAATACAAATAAAGAACATTCAGCGTTTTGGAAAATTCCACCCCTAAGGGTGATTAAAACAGGTGAAAATTTGTATGAAGGAAACTTTTTTTTTAGCTGGAGACTTGAAATTGTGTAGAAAGATTATATATTAGAATACAAATATATAGGTTAGTTACTTTCAGTGGTTTGAAAATTTCCACCCGCTAAGAGGGGGATAAAGAGGTGCAATGTTTGTACAGGAAAACTTTTTTTTAGGTAGAAACTTAAAACTCTGTAGAAAGATTAAGTACCTACTTATTAAAATACAAAAAAATACATACTGCCAGCGTTTTGAAAAATTTCACCCCTTAAGGGGTTAAAAAGGGGTGCAAATTTCGTATGGGAAACACTTTTTTTAGCTAGAGACTTGATAGTTTGTAGAAAAAATACTTACCTATTACAATAAAAAAACCGAGTGTTTTATTTTTAATTTTTCCCTGAAAAGCGTTCAAAGTTTGTATGGAGAGCAAGAAAATTTTAAAGTATGATATTTGTAACTTCGATCTTAGCCTGTTTAGACTACAAAACTTATTTTAGCATTTTTTTAAATATATCCCCTAAAGGGGATTATAAGGGTGTTCAAAGTTTGTATGGAGAGCAAGATATTTTTAAAGTATGGGATTTGTAACTTCGGTTGTAGACGGTTTGCTAAAATACTACAAAACTTATTACAGCGTTTTTTTAATTCATCGCCTAAGAAGGTTAAAAGGGGGTTCGAACTTTGTATAGAGAGCAAGTCATTTTTAAAGTAAGAAATTTGTAACTACGGTTTCAGACTGTTTACTATGAGGGTGCAGAGAGGGTTCTTAGTTTGTATAGAGAGCAAGAGATTTTGAAAGTAAGAGATTTGTAACTTCAGTTAACAATCTAAATTGTTTTCCAAAATAGGTACAAAATTAATTTCAATGTTTTTTTTTAATTCATTCCTTCAACAAACATTTAGACGATAACATGTTATACGCGGACGAAGTCGCGGGCAAAAGCTAGTATATAATAATCGATCATAATTCAGAGATAAGGAGTAGAACAAAGATAAAAGTATCTATAAAACAAATATTGCAGTGCTCAATCGTTTTTAACGGCGTGTCTACCAGAGGGTTTCCCGTCAACATTGTTAATTTCTTGCTCAAAACGTTAAATAGTATAATAGCGTTATAGTAAAAGTATAGTATAAGCTTCATACCTCGTCAACTTGTGCCTGAGTCTGCTGCAGGCGTCGTTGCGCGGCGATCTGCTGGGGCGTCTTGGGCCCGCCCACGGGCATGTCGCCGTCGCCGGCAGGCGCCAGTCCGCCCTCGGTCGCCCTGTAATATACACGACAAACATAGATGTACAAGTCACAACGATATTGGACGAGGATTAAGCCATTCCGGTGACGCTTGTCGTCAAGCTTTGGCTGGATAACGCTGACGCAGATTGTGGCACGCTTAACCCTTTTCCAGGCAGAGGCGTTATTTTGACCACATGCAGCCTGTCAAACATATATTTAAATGTCAATGTATAAGACTGACATTCGATTGTGATTTTTCAACTGCCGGCCTGGAAAAGGGTTAATTAATGGGCTAACGCCATATTTAGGCAAAACACACAAGTGCAAAGACAGTAAGATAGTTACAATATTGCGGAAACATTTGCACAGTCTACATATATTATGCTATTGTGAAAATATTTATGGCATTTCAGACTGTTTAAAATTACTTTACTTAATTGAAGGAATAAAAACAAAAAAAAAAAAAAAACTTTTATTTGTCCGGCTGTCCGACTGTCCAGCTGTTCTCCTCTACAGGTTGCATTTCTCAACTGATTCTCGTAAAATTTTATTTTATCTATAATGTATTTCGGTCTTACGCATACGAGGGAATGAGAGCAGTACCCACTAGAACATGCACGCAATTCGCGTGGTGCTGTCAAGTAATATTACTTTCTGCCCTTTCTGGGGCATCCTTATGGATATATAATAAAATAAATAAAAATCATTTATTTCAGACTCATAGAATCCATAAGTTTGTTAGTACATAATTTTTTTTAAAGCTAAATGTTAGTAGGCAAAACAGAAAAGAAAAGAAAAGTATAATTTGTACGCTGAGAGGCACTGTGTCGTTCAGGGCAAAACTCAGAGTTATTTTACCCTCCCCGTCACAATGCCAACCCAGTGCCCTAACATAGGGCAATCCCAACGTCCTTCCAATATCCTCAGAATGCTGTTCTCACTTCCTCGCACTCGTCTCAGCAGCGAGGCGATCCTCTTGCGTATGATGGCATGGAAGCCATCAGTGTGCGCTTCGGCAAACATGCCTGACGCACTGCAGTGACGAGGCAGCTTGAACAGCATCCTGAAGATATTGTTGAATTGCACACGTAACGCATTGTAGGCTCGCTTTGTATGCCTCATCCATAGACTGCACGTGTAAAAAGACGTACAATAGGCTTTAAAGAGTGTCAGCTTGACTTCCCTTGTACACCGTGCAAATCTACGGATGAGCATGTTGCCCCTGATTGCTAAGGCTCTTCTCTCCCTTTCGATATCCAGGTCATCATTCATATTCTCGGTTACTATATGACCCAGATATTTAAACTTACTGGATACTTTTAGGGCCTCACCGTTCAACATGACCGGAGGTACACTTTGCGGATTATACTTACGGGCTTTAAATATCACCATCTCACTTTTATTTGAATTGTACCTAAGACCATGTCGTTCAGCGTAGCTCTCACACCTTGCAATCAGTTGCCTTATGGAGTTGATTGAGGGACCAAGCAGCACCATGTCATCAGCATAGCTAATATATATACTCGCGAGCTCCCACTCCTACACAACATAATTATATGGTGGATGATAATAAAATGGTCAGAATAACAGAAGTGAGAGATGTGAGAGTAAAATTTACCATGGAGCTATCTTTTCGCAACCATATTACTAATATTTGTAAAAATGCTTACAGAAATCTTGGGTTTGTGCTAAGGACGGTAAAAGGATTCACAAATGTGAAAGCCATAGCTACATTGTACAATGCCTTAGTCCGGAGTCAGCTAGAATGCGATGCGGAAATATGAGCTCCTCACAAAGCTAAGTACACTCTCATGTTGGAGCGAAAACAAAATAAATATATTAGGTATATGTATATGAGGCAAGACATTGCACGTGGAACCGATGGCCGTTGGGGCGGAAAGGTTCTCGAGTGGCGACCACGTACCGGAAGGCACGGCGTGGGTAGGCCCCCACAAGGTGGACTGATGACCTGGTAAAGGTCGCGGGAGTCCGCTGAATGCGGGTGGCGCAGGACCGGCCATTATGGCACTCTTTGGGGGAGGCCTATGTCCAGCAGTAAATAAATAAATAAATATTACGGGACAATCTTACACAAATCAACCTAGGCCCACGGTAACGGTAGGAGTAGACGTCTTTCGGCTGATATGATGATGATGATGATATGAGGCAATACGGTGTGTACCCTTTTTATCCCTTAAAGTACCCTATATTGTTTATTTTGTTGTTGGAGGTCGTTGTTGTTCTACGTCCGACGTCCGTAGGAATAACCCTAGAAACCCTACACGTGACCTCCGGGTGGTGCTAAAAGAACAACAAACTCGGCAGCTGCACTGTCCCTTCTGAACCTCGCAGCGCACACTGGAACTCTATCAGCGACATCGATACGAATACATTATACGAGTATGTACCAGTGTGTAACCGCCATACGATAAATAAATAATTGTTTATTTTAGGTATGGTTGGACCTCGCCCTCGCTACCTATGTTAGATATAGGTACCTAGATATCTTTAAAATAATTCCAGGAAAGGTATACAATGCGGAGATATTGGAAAGGGTAGGTATATGCATTCCTCGTAGTGTGGGGCGCCGGCGGCGGCCGCCGCAGCTGCTGCGTGAGGCGCCAATGACGCGCGCGCTGCGCACTCTGAACCTCATATAGGGACCGATTTAGATCTGTTCTTCTGTACACTGGGTGAATTTATATGATACGGCAATGGAGTGTAGAAAATATGTTTGGCGATTAATGTATACTTAACCTTCACCATGAGCGATTTATCATCATCATCATGAGCAATTTATGGATGTTGCTAATTGGGAATTTACATGGGACTTCAATCACAGAATAAGTAATAGTACAAGCAATTTCGAATAAATTGCACTCAATCGATGCGGATATACGTAGAGGTAGGGGACATGTGTATAATACGATCCCTCGAGGTAAAATGATTCCCCATCTTATCCGAGCGACTACTAGCACAGATTATATAATATGCTACTAGTGCCATCTATCTAAATATACAATAATCGTCTGCCCCGCGACCCCGCCAGTTGCCTCACAAAGTGTCATGGCGGTGTGAGCACGCAGTGTGATTTTATTAAAAAATAATTAAAAAATGTGTCTCTAATCTACGGTAAGCCTAATTTCTGAATGACATAAATTTTTTATGTTATGTTTTATTGATATTGTGTAAAAAAAAAAAATCTTGGATAATTAATTGTAGGAAATAAAACTAAAGTATTTTTTTTTCTGGCTTTCTAGAAAAGCGACATCAACAGTTCTTCGTTAGATAATTGCTTATATAAAGATCTGCAATGTGTATTTTTTTCAAAATAATCCAGTTGGTAATTCATACTAGAAAATGGAAAATTAAAGGATAAGGTATACCCATACCAGATATTTTAGTCGCAAAAGAGATTATGCACATTGCAACCTCTTTATTGTTAACGTTATATGTACTGGTAGATTGAAGGGTATTTATTACGTATGTCAATGTCAAACTGTAATGATTGCACGAAATACCCTTAAAATGCAATCTGCCAGTAGCTATAACGTAACTCTTTTGCGACTAAAATATCTGGTATGGGTATACCTTATCCTTTAATTTTCCATTTTCTAGTATGAAGTACCATCTGGATTATTTTGAAAAAAATACACATTGAAAGAAGAAGGAAAGAAAATACATTTATTTAACGTCACAAAATTACACAATAAAAAGAACAAGCAAAATAAAAGACTTAAATACTAGGACGTTAAATAGGATCCCCACTCAGCATGAAGCCACAGCAAGGCACAGCAAGCTGAGGCGCTGATTTTCAGTGGGGACCTTACTTAAAACTTACATAAGTGCCGACACAAACGCCGAGAACCGGTATCAACTATGAAATAAACCTAAACAGTTAACAAGGGGAAACAACAAAATATGAATTAAATAAATACTAAATAAATAAACCTAAACAGTTAACAAGCGGAAACAACAAAAAAGATAAAATAAACTGCAAAGAAAAATAAATATATAGGTGTAGGGTATACTCATAATATAACATGTTAACAAAACGCAACGGGGTAGTCATCACAGGAAATTTAATATAAATAATACTTACAATTAAATTACAGTTGTGCTCGTGAAGATATGATAGTAGGTATAATGTGAAGTGCACCAGCTTACGCATAAGTGCAGTGGTATAGTGCAGAAGGTAAGAAACAAAATGGATTATAAAATGTTTTAATAAAATGTGTTGTGTTTATGTATTATATTGCGTTTGCAAATAATATGCATGACATTTTGATTTGAAGGTCGAAATTGTTTTAACAGCACGTTTTGGAGGAGGCAGATTGTTCCAGCACTTCGTGGCAGCGTAACGAAAGCTACCACAAAATGCCGCCGACTGGTGTCCAGGACAAACAAGTTGCATATACCTAGCGGATCTGACCTTCAATGACCTTGCGTTATGTGCCCAGAACAGCTTATTGTAAAGGTACGAGGGCAACTGGCGGTTAACTACACCAAATAGAAGAGAAGCTAGATGTAGTTTTTGACGGAAAGACATTTTCATGACATGATTTAGATTTAGGTAAGGCGTCACATGAGCGCGTCGTGGGATGTTAAAACAGTAACGCATGCAAGCATTTTGCACTCTTTGGACCAACCTCTGTGTTCGTGCCAGGAGACACGGTCCATAAACTGTATCACAATAGTTGAACCGCGATAGTACAAGTGCATCACATAACCTCACTCTAAGTTTCACACTGAGAAAATCACGTATTTTGTAGAGAAGCTTAAGTCTATAAAAGCAATTCCTAACGACATCGAGTACATGATTTTCAAAGTTAAATTCACCGTCCATTAGGAGGCCAAGGTTCTTGGCCTCATTAACGCGCTCCAACGACTTGCCATCCAAATTCACTTTAAAATTACTTCTATATAATTTATCTATTTGTTGCTTGGTGCCCAATATCATGTATTCTGATTTAGTAGGATTTAAAGCAAGTGCGTTAAGTTGTGACCATGCAGCAATACGTCCGAGGTCGTCGTTAAGGTTGTTAACCTCTGAATTTATGTTGTTCATGCTACACGGGATGTACAATTGCAAGTCATCAGCATAAAGATGATAGTGGCAATGTTTTATAACTTTTGTAATGTCACTACTATATAGTATGAACAACGTCGGACCCAAAATCGAGCCCTGTGGTACACCTCTGTGCACCGGGAGTATTTCGGAAGATACCTTTTTACCAGTAGGGTCTTGGAGTTGAACAAGCTGGCTACGATTTTCGAGGTAGCTCGCAAACCACTTTAATAAACAAGTATCAAAACCGTAATATGCCAGTTTTGACAGTAGAAGCGAGATATCTATTGTGTTAAACGCCCTAGTGAAATCCAAGAGCGTAAGGACTGTGCCCTGCCCTTTATCTCGGGCGGCCAATATATTGTCGGTCACGTCCAGTAGAGCAGTTGCTGTCTTTATATAAGCAATTACCTAACGAAGAACTGTTGGTGTCGCTTTTCTAGAAAGCCAGAAAAAAAAAATACTTTAGTTTTATTTCCTACTATTATCCAAGATTTTTTTTGAAAAAATAAAATAATTTTTAAAGAATACGTGAGTCTCTATATATAGAATACTGTACCAAAAATTTACGTTAATCGCATTAGCCAGTGTGGGTTTTTTTTTTGTTTTAGTAAAATGTTTTAAAAAATCATATCTCAGAAAATAACAAAGATAGGAAGCTGAAACTCACAGGAAATAATATTTGCCATGAGGGCTTTTAATAAGAAAATTACAGTATACATTTGGTCGAAGGGCCGATTTTCCATGAAAACACGGCTACGCTCTTTGAACACAGTAAAGATTTTCCCTTAAGGGGATCATTTTGCACACATTTCCCCTATCACACAAAAAAAAAACCGATTGTATCAGTTTCACCTCACATTAAAATAACGAAAAAAGATAATATTTTTCGATAAAATAACATAACAGTTAGGTACACAGAATATTGATGTAGAAATCTTTTTTTTTCGATGAAATAACATAACAGTTACACAGAATATTGAATTAGAAATGACATTTTGTAGGATAAGCATAGACTAAACGCAAATTTTGTGGAGATAATTGCAAATTAATTACTTACTCCATAATAAACGCGCCAAGAATACTTATAAGTTGTAACGTTAAAGCATAAGCCCGTTTAATATAGAGCGTTTTAGGGGGGTGCCGGCGCGTGCAGATTTCAAATGATATATATAATATAACATCAGAAAAATAAATCATTAGAAAGTTTTAATGCTACAGTTGATATTCCTTTGGATCATATCTTTGATTTTCGTAATAAAATAAAAAGATGCAAGTTCCCTATTGTAATGCGATAATATGGAGGTGGAAGTTCCTCGCTTTTCCAAAACCTTGTAATTTATTGAACAAAATCCGTTGGGTGCATTTTTATGATAGTGTACGTACATTATAATTCATTGATATTTCTTTATAATAACGACCACCATATTAATCTATCATGACGGATCATGAAGTCGGTTAAAACTTTGTTTTTAAAGTAAATAATTATGATTAATGTCTTTACTATTCGCAGTTCATTTTGGCTTTAAAACGTGGTACAATTATGGACTACTACATAAAAAAAACGATTGCATAAAGATATCAATTTTCTTTTTAAATCATGGTTGCCGGGATTTTGATAAAATTTCACTTTTATATTTTAATGGTTTACTTTTCGTCTTCTAATATAATCTGTCATTTATGCTACAACTTCACTTCATCAGTTTCTGTACACGCTAAGGCTCCATAGTGCCTCACCCCCGCTCCATCCAAGTAAAACGACTACGGCTACTAATTCGGGGTTTTAGCATGCCTAACGAGGGTGGGCTCCTTCCCGCATTACATAGATATTACCTATCATCGGAGGAGTCAGTAGATCGTGCAGTCCACACAATGGTATCGCATGATCTCTACTGACCTTCAGAGCTGTAATAGGGCATGGTGGTACAATACCTTTATTTTAAGTAGCTATTCTAATATAAGAAACGACTAAGTACCTAGCTGAGGTGCTATAATTAAGGTGTTAAATACCAAATAAAGTCATACACGTGCAAACAACTTTGACCGAAGAATCCTAATCAAAATCCTGGAAATCGGGATTTAAAAAAAAATTGTTATCTCCGGAAGTCCGTGATATATGCAATCGGATTTTTTTGTGGTAGTAGATCATTATTGTGGCTACGTTTTTAAGCCAAAATAAATTGTGAATACTAAAGACATTAATCACAAAAAAATAAATACGATTTTGACATTTTCGCGATTACCTTGAAACTGAGAAGCCCTAGCCTAGCCACAAATGGTTTATAATTTAGCCTTATAGTAAGCCTTTTCATCACAGTGCAAAATCAAGATTAATATAAGTGGGTTTCTTTAAAAAAAAAAGATTAAGATTATATTAAGATTCCGGGACTTAAAGTTTAGATTGCATTCGTTTCAAAACTATGATAGTGAGCCACGCGAGAGTTTTTGTTCTTCATTCGTGACATCTTTTTCTAATCGATCATCCAATAAACTAAGACTGTCTCAAAATGAGGTTCAAGGTAACACTGTGCGTTGATTTAAGTGAGTCAGTTAGGACTTTGCCTTTTATATATATAGATTTTTGAATTCGGTGATACTATTTCATCAATTTCGATACGTCACTATGTTGATTTCGGTGTACCTAAGTAAATACTATATTATAATATATATAGAATAAAATAATGAAAAAAAAATTGTTCACCGAAGTCACGCAAAACGGGTCGGCTCGGAGAATTGTCCTTATATTTATATTTTAGTATAAAATGCGATTAATAATTACTAAGAGGAGTTATGAACTTATGATACACTTTGGAGGTACGTCATACTTCACAACTCATGGCTTTGTTTTTAGTGAAGAAAAAACCTACCGTGAAAAACCTGTAGCGGTAACTCATTTAGTTGTCTATATTTAGTCCAATATTTTTTTATTTTTACTATTTGTATTGTTAATTAATTTATTAGAACACCGAAATATAAATAATTATATGTACTTAGATGGCTTATTTTCAGTTGTCAGTATGGACATTTTATTTTACATATAGGGGACGGCTGTTATTAATCTAATAATATATTATGTAAACACGTTTTTTAACCTTATTTTATGATTGTATCGTGCATTTCATTTTATTTACCATAGGTAGATACAGGATGGTAAGGTAAGAGGTTTGAACCTTGAATCGATATTATTACAAAAAATAAGTGCTAAACACCAAACTTTTATGTATGAATATTTTCTAAAGACTTGGCAATTATGTATGGAAATAAATATGCGTCAATTAAATACTTTTTCACGTGGGAATATGCGAGGAATTTTCATAGCATCTTTCATGAATTTTCGTTTTTCTAGGGTGTTATTTTACAGCGACTCGAATTTTCCGCTGTTACTGTGTAAGGTCTTTTTAGGGTTCCGTACTCAAAGAGTGAAACGGGACCCTATTACTGAGACTTCGCTGTCCGTCCGTCTGTCTGTAACCAGGCTGTATCTCAAGAACCGTGATAGCTAGAGAGTTGAAATTTTCACAGATTATGTATTTCTGTTGCCCCTATAACAAAAAATACTAAAAACAAAAAAAAAATATTTTTTTAAGGGGGGCTCCCATACAACAAACGTGATTTTTTTGCCGTTTTTATAAATAATGGTACGGAACCCTTCGTGCGCGAGTCCAACTCGCACTTGGCCGGTTTTTTTAAATATCTTTCTTATCTGTCATTGCCTAATTGAGTCCTGAGGATCGTGATCTCTGTTGGAATTCGCAGCCCTGATGATTTGTCTACATCGGTCTCGATCCATGGTTGCCCTCACTGCTTGATGGAATTCGCAGCCCTGATGATTTGTCTACATCGGTCTCGATCCATGGTTGCCCTCACAGCTTGATGGAATTCGCAGCCCTGATGCTTTGTCTACATCGGTCTCGATCCATGGTTGCCCTCGCTGCTTGATGGAATTCGCAGCCCTGATGATTTGTCTACATCGGTCTCGATCCATGGTTGCCCTCACTGCTTGATGGAATTCGCAGCCCTGATGCTTTGTCTACATCGGTCTCGATCCATGGTTGCCCTCGCTGCTTGATGGAATTCGCAGCCCTGATGCTTTGTCTACATCGGTCTCGATCCATGGTTGCCCTCGCTGCTTGATGGAATTCGCAGCCCTGATGATTTGTCTACATCGGTCTCGATCCATGGTTGCCCTCGCTGCTTGATGGAATTCGCAGCCCTGATGATTTGTCTACATCGGTCTCGATCCATGGTTGCCCTCGCTGCTTGATGGAATTCGCAGCCCTGATGCTTTGTCTACATCGGTCTCGATCCATGGTTGCCCTCGCTGCTTGATGGAATTCGCAGCCCTGATGATTTGTCTACATCGGTCTCGATCCATGGTTGCCCTCACTGCTTGATGGAATTCGCAGCCCTGATGATTTGTCTACATCGGTCTCGATCCATGGTTGCCCTCACTGCTTGATGGAATTCGCAGCCCTGATGATTTGTCTACATCGGTCTCGATCCATGGTTGCCCTCGCTGCTTGATGGAATTCGCAGCCCTGATGATTTGTCTACATCGGTCTCGATCCATGGTTGCCCTCACTGCTTGATGGAATTCGCAGCCCTGATGCTTTGTCTACATCGGTCTCGATCCATGGTTGCCCTCACTGCTTGATGGAATTCGCAGCCCTGATGATTTGTCTACATTGGTCTCGATCCATGGTTGCCCTCACTGCTTGATGGAATTCGCAGCCCTGATGATTTGTCTACATCGGTCTCGATCCATGGTTGCCCTCACTGCTTGATGGAATTCGCAGCCCTGATGATTTGTCTACATCGGTCTCGATCCATGGTTGCCCTCACTGCTTGATGGAATTTACTTGACCTTGATGTGGCTTTCTTGACCTGGTTTGACCATCTGTCTGTCTATATGTTTGAGTTGGCTAGCTTCGTTATTCATATGTAAGCACACACAATGGGGAACTTGCATGGGACTTCAATTTCGAATAAATTGCACTCAATTGATGCGGATATACTAGAAATATCATACAGAAAAAAAACAAAAATAAACCGGCCAAGTGCGCACGAAGGATTCCGTACCATTATCTATAAAAACGGCAAAAAAATCACGTTTGTTGTATGGGAGCCTCCTGTAGCCTAGTTGGTAGTGACCCTGCCTACGAAGCCGGAGGTCCCGGGTTCGAATCCTGGTAAGAGCAGTTATTTGTCTGATGAGCACAAATATTTGTTCCTGAGTCATGGATGTTTTCTATGTATTTAAGTATTTATTTATCTATATAAATATGTTTATCGTCGTCTAGTACCCATAGTACAAGCGTTGCTTAGTTTGGGACTAAGCCGATTTGTGTAAGATTGTAAAAGAAAAAAAAAAGAAAAAATATACAAAAAAATATTTATTTCAGTATTCTGTTTTTTAGTATTTGTTGTTATAGCGGCAACAGAAATACATCATCTGTGAAAATTTCAGCTGTCTAACTATCACTGTTGTTAAGATACAGCCTGGTGACAGATGGATAGACAGACAGACAGACAGACAGACGGACAGCGGAGTCTTAGTAATAGGGTCCTGTTTTACTCTTTGAGTACGGAACCCTAAAAAACCGGCCAAGTGCGAGTCGGACTCGCGCGTGAAGGGTTCCGTACCATTATCAATAAAAATATTTATTTTATTCTGTTTTTAGTATTTGTTGTTATAGCGGCAACAGAAATACACCATCTGTGAAAATTTCAACTGGAACTACCACGGTATCAGTGAGATACAGCCTGGTAACAGACAGACGGACGGACGGACGGACGGACGGACAGACAGCGGAGTCTTAGTAATAGGGTCCCGTTTTACTCTTTGAGTACGGAACCCTAAAAACGACCGTACTTATTAGTTTCATCTCACGTTAAAATGACGAAAAAAATAAATATTATTTTCGATAAAATAACATAACAGTTACACAGAATATTGAATTAGAAATAATATTTTGTTTGACAAGTATAGAATTAAACGCAAATGTTGTGGAGATAATTGCAAATTACTGACTTACTCGAGCGTTTTCGGGGGGTGCCGGCGCGTGCAGATTTCAAATGCATATAACATCAGAAAAATAAATCACAAGAAAGTTTTAGTGCTACAGTTGTTTTAATGGTGGATTATATTTATGATTTTCGTAATAAAATAAAAAGATGCAAGTTCCCTATTGCTTTAGATGGTCCCATCGCCAGTAGGTAGGTACCACCCCCGCATAAAATTCACAAATAACTACCGCGCGGCGCTTCTAGTAACAGTAAAAAAGGATGAAAGGTTTTCATTTTATACCGTATAAATTGTAAATAGCCACTCCTACGCGCTGTTAAATAGGTACCAAAGTTTAATTCGATAAATATTTAACCTCAGCCTCAGTAATATAGCAGCAATTAGCAGCTTTCTCGACAAATGGTTTTTATCCAGACATCCTAATAATGAGCCATCGTCGATCTGCGTCTGTGTTTTAGACTGACTTCAGTGGAAGTTCGGAACTCCTCTAATATAATATCGGGTGGTTGGGTTATTTTATGTATTTTACCAACGCATTTGCTCTCGGAATTTATATACATTAGTGGCATGACGAAGTAGAAAAGTCGATATTTTTGGGTGTATATATTATTGTAACAATTACCTAATTGTTTCGTGGTTGTGTTGAAAAATCGGTAAGTAAATCAAAGTTGTTTAACTATGGAACCCGTTTAAAGGCCATGCCGCTAGAGGCCATTATAAAGCTTCAATAATTAGACTACACCGCAATGCTTGCACTGGCCAGATGTGTGTGTACATTGAGCTGCCTAAACATGGGGCGCATTAAATTTTATAAGAAAAAGCGTCCAAGTGCGAGTCGGACTCGCACATGAAGGGTTCCGTTAAATAATTTGCTTTTTACGATTTATGACGTATTAAAAAAAAAACTACTTACTAGATCTCGTTCAAACCAATTTTCGTTGAAAGTTTGCATGGTAATGTACATCATATATTTTTTTTAGATTTATCATTCTCTTATTTTAGAAGTTACAGGGAGGGGGACACACATTTTACCACTTTGGAAGTGTCTCTCGCGCAAACTATTCAGTTTAGAAAAAAAATATGTAAGAAACCTCAATATCATTTTTGAAGACCTATCCATAGATCCACACGTATGGGTATGATGAAAAAAAAATTCGAGTTTCAGTTCTTAGTATGGGGAACCCCAAAATTTATTGTTTTTTTATATTTTCGTGTGAAAATCTTAATGCGGTTTACAGAATACATCTACTTACCAAGTTTCAACAGTATAGCTCTTATAGTTTCGGAAAAAAGTGGCTGTGACATACGGACGGACAGACAGACAGACGGACATGACGAATCTATATGGGTTCCGTTTGTTGCCATTTGGCTACGGAACCCTAAAAAGCGTATGACAGAGATTCGTATATTAGGAACAATATTCTGAATTCTAAACAATACGTTTATTTTATCCCTTTACAGTCGCTTGACATGACTTTTTCTCGTGAAGTATGCCCCGCCCCATTAACGATAGAATATATAATTATTAGTAGCATTTTCCTGCGAAAGTTATTTAATATCGGTATTTTACTGTCGTGTAGTCGGTTTTTCACATAGTCGTTAAGCGCTTGGCAAATACCTTGCTCGCCAAATATTCCCGGCTTTCTGTGACATCCCTTTCAACTACCTAGCTCTTATTGCCATTCTTTTTCCAACGAGACGAGTGTGGAAGAAGTTTAGTTTCTAAATAGGAATAAAAATTATAAACTTGACATAATAAAAGGAGAGTCCAAATAAGTCAATATGGAAAGTTCTGAAATGAAAGGGGAAAACTTACGTTGTCCTAAGTATCGAAGGACGAAGATTATGGAAATAAGAAAAATTACGTTCAAAGATTTCTAAAGCTAAAACGTTTTAAAGCAAATAAGTATTAGGTATAATTATCATTGTACAAGTTACACAACATTCTTAAAAAGGTTGGAATATTATTACTGGAAACTTTCACGAGAACTTAAGACAAGTTTCTGTGTAAGAAGTTGTCTGAAGACAACATTAAATGTGGTATATAATGATATAAAGTAACCGAATTTTTTACACATAGAAAGTTTGGAAATTTCTCGTCGGTTCATTGCTATCAGTTTTTTATTGTGCATCAATGCTTTCTTTAACATCCGCAAATAGCAGGGTTAGGTTCTGAAATTTGTTAATGTGGCTGCAGATTTTAATTATATCTTCAAATGACGACACTACATTAGATTACACCTGGAAACTCTGGATTCCTTGCCAACGTCATTGATGCGGGCCTTATCTTATTGTACAAATTAAGTAGCAGCGTAATAGGTACGATTGGCCCATATAAAACGCAAAGTATCAAATATATGTACGTTAGTCGCACTCCAATAAGTTTCTTCCACAATTTCAACCCTTCAGATAATGATTTTCGAGATGATACTAATCCTATGTAGTTTTGGACTAAAACTACGAGTACAACATCCGCATCTCATCTTAATAAAAAGGTAGAAAACAACAATGGCCTGAAGCCATTAGATGTGAAAAAAATAAGAATAAATTCAAGAACTATTAAAAAGGCATTACCTAGATGTACCCTACTTATATAATACCATGCCAGTTTAAATAGCCTCCTACGAAATTTAAACCTTTAAGGAATTTAAACCATTTTGGATTGGAATATAGTTGCGTTTTGTTTTGGTCTTTTATTGAAACAATCGAAATTAAACTCTATTTCTTACATTAGTTGATTCAAATTTCAATGTCATTGCCTTAGGAGGTATAACTGATTTATGGACAGTTATTACTGTTATCTATTTATGTTAATGAATGCCTTACCTAGATACTGCCGTTCCCACAATCAAACTGTTAATTCAGTTTTGTGGGGCAATGTTTAATTTAAAGTATGTAAAATTTTACTTAAGTATTAAACAAATGAATAAATAACAGACAGTTATTTTATTTGCACGTTTTTAATATTAGGTACCTGTGAAATCTATTTAGAATAAACTAATAAATTTCCTTTACTGTTCGAGATGGTACCTACCTATCTATGACATCGAATGTTACATAAACGAAGCATAAAACTCTTACGGAATATTTAAATAACAATACTAACTAGGAACAATAAAATTCTAAAAGCACATCGGATCGTAAAAAGATTTTTACATCAAACAAGATTAGCAATCAATAAGCAGTAAACGAACCCTATTTTACAACCCCTTACCGAACTGCATTAGCTTCCCATACCCTTAGCCCACTTTGGAACTGCCCTTATATTATTATTTTTTCTTATACAGGCAGTAAAATGAGAACCTACGTAATATCACTTACATGTGGCCCGTACCAACAATTATCGAAAAAATGTAGTAGAAATAAAATTATTAAGGCAAATCACCCAATAAAACATGTTTGAAACGTGTGTGTCGCTAATGGAGGTCATTTGGCAGGCGACATAACTTGGCCTCACTTGAAGAGGTACTGTTGCTAGTTTTTGGGCAACCTTCCAACAGCTGGCGGCGTGTTGGCAGCCATCTGTTTGCATTGTTCGAGTTGTTTGCAAATAAAAAGACTATAATGTTACAAGGTAGTGATCATTTGCAATTAAAGAATGGCACTTATAAATTTAAGCTATGTGAACATTTATAATTAGCACAGAGTATTTCTTATCTTTCGAAATAGTCATGTCATCAAATGCATGTCGATTGGTGAAAAATTGTCTCACGAAAGCATTTCGGTGACGATGTCCAAATGGCCCGGCTAGGAAGGGATTACTTGAAACTGTTGTTTCAATATTTAATAAACTGAGAAGCAAGTAGGAACTTGCTTTGATAGCTTACATTATGCAAAATATAGATGGTACACCAAGTCTTAATCAAGTTATATTTAATTAATATTGTATGACTCACATTTTGCTTTCTCCCGATGCTTTATCGACGAGAACTTCTTCAAAGGTGACGCTGGTATTGATCAGTCCCTCAGTTCCGACCAATATTGTCTATTCACCGATAAAATTTAATTATGTGCCGATACAGTGTCGTCACGACCGACCACCAAATGAAAGGATTTATGAATGGAAACCTCGCACTAGATTTTCCTACAATTCTGTCGGGCACGGTTCTATTTTTAGTAGTGTGTTTAACAGACAATAGGGGCCCTTAACCGCACTGAACGACACCGTTGAACACATACAATTAAAGATGTACAAATACCCGATTTTTGTAGTGGTACTCTTATATAAAACACGAATTTTTCGAAAATATATTTAGAAGAGAAAACCTTCCGCGACCAGGTTTCCCGATTTGTATGAAAGAGGGCGCGTTAGTTTGCTGTAATAGGAAAGCCTTATCTAAAAATATCATCCATATATTCCCTCAATTTAAAATTCAACCTTATAAGCGTTGCTAAGAGCTGAAATTTGTTCAACTTAATAATCGATAAGTGCGTTAGTGTGGAGGGTCAGTGTCATGGTGTGAGTGGGGTTCTCGCGCCTGCGCGATGGAGGTTTCGACGGTGGTAACAAAAATCAATTCGGTCCGAACGTGGGTGTTACGTAATGAGACATGTTCGTGTTGCCGAGTCTGCCTACAAACAATTGGTATTAATTGGGATAAACTTCAGATGTCTTTGAATTGGAAATAGTATTTTTCACAATCGTGTTATAATAGAGAGCTTTTTAGTCGAGTACCGTGTTTAGGCCACGAAGCTTGCTGAGTGGCCTAAGTAAGGTACGAGATTAAAAAGCTTGATTATAACACTATTGTGAACAATACTTTTTGAACGAGTTCATTAAAATTAATTTTCTACGAGTCAACTGAACTAATTAAACAAACTCGATACTGTTGAAACGAAGTGCAGCCTATCGCTCGTACGCTCGTTGATATCTTAAAAGACATGAACGAGCGTACGACATCAACGAGTAAACTCAATAATCAAAGCGATTCTATTGGTCCAATTCATTACAGTTTGGTAAAGCAGCCACGTGATTGGTCAAATTTATTTTAGTTCTATTTTCAATTTTTTTTCGGTGTCTGGAGCGTATCGAAACAGTTATTTTGATTGTTTCGACAGTAACATGGACTACAACTATGAAAAGAGTGACGTTGCAGTATTCTCTATGAAATCTTAATACACAGATTTTAATCGACGAGTACAAAAAAAATATTACGTACCTACTATAAGTTTAATAATGAAAACAGCTACTTAAATGTAGACATTCAGTTGCGTCAGTTTGGTTTAGTCACACTCAATGCATTGTTTTTAAATTATCTTCTTACATGGCGATTTACTAGCAATGCTTTCATGATATACTGTTTTTTTAGGTTATAAATTGTACTGGGTTGAGAACTAAATGACATATATCAATGTCGGATCTGAAAAATTGTGATTTTTGGTTTTCAACGGTCCACATTAAAACCACATTTACAGATTTTCGTTTTCTTTTTCAACATTTTCTGTAAAACCCAAGATAAAAAAGTCAGATCTTAGAAGAAATTACGTTTAAAAACGTCAGTTTTGACAGTACCTACGTACCGACATTTTTACTGAACACAAAGTGAGTGCAATGTGTCGGGGTACACAGAAAACTTTAGCGTGTTTTTTGTTTTGTAATTTATGTACTTAATTTACAGCCTGTCAAGTTATCAAGTACGTTTTATCTGTATTAAACTGTTATAAAAAAAAAACAACTGAATTGAGAACCACCTTTTTTTTGAGTATGTTAAAAATAGAGTTTCAGTGCAAAAAGTTTTTTTTTTGAAAAGTTTTACGGTTTCCCCTGAAAAGTAGCTGTTTTAATTGGGACCGTCGTATGTCACCGTACGCAAATAATTTGAAAAACACTCGAAACGCAAGTTGGTATGCAGAGCGATAGAGTAGGAATTAATATGCTTTACTATATTTTAGCTAGTGTTAGTTAGATAAGTGCTAAAAGTATCTCACACTGATTACATTACCCATATGATTGCTAAAAGTGATGTGCAGGGGACAATGTCGTCAAGTGTGATGATATGATGACAAGGTGACACCTTTGCGCCGGTTCATCTTCGGGAGGTTAGGCTGACTTAGGCTGTCTTAAGTTTATATTTATGGTTGTATTGATAATTATTTGATATCCATACTATGGATCCTACCCACCCCTCCCGTTTTTATAGTTTGATGTTTTATACTCGTAATTTTGTAGGTCTGTTGTATTTAAGACAATGGTGTAGTTGTATAAATTTTTGTAAGTTCCGGCGCCCCTTAAAAAGCAAAATATCTACGTACTCTGATACGTTATTAGGTATTATTAGTAATTCTGGCGGACAATTCTTATAAAATCCTATTTTTGAAAACAATCCACAAAGTTCCATCCATTTTTGAAAATGTCTAACTTATTTTTCCTTCGAATCTGATTATTTTCCGCGTTAAGCCAACTTTAAATCGTTATAAATCCTAAACAGTTGTTATAAATAAAAAAATATTGAAGAAACCTAATAATGATTTTAAAATACCTATTCAACGATACCCAACATAACATAGTACGTCGACTTAATTTTTTTTCTTTTTTATAATATGGCGTCTGGTGGCCGCCATTTTGAATTTTGATAACGGTTATGTCCTCAGTGACACTCGCAAGATTAAAATGAATCGATTGATGTATAATTCAT
The DNA here is from genome assembly GCA_963854355.1 of Epinotia brunnichana. Taxonomy (NCBI): domain Eukaryota; kingdom Metazoa; phylum Arthropoda; class Insecta; order Lepidoptera; family Tortricidae; genus Epinotia; species Epinotia brunnichana. The sequence continues at coordinate 16,171,695 of OY977936.1, read as the reverse complement.
TAAAATGGACCCACGCGTTTGATCTCTAGAGTGCGACAAAGGAACAAACAAACTTACATACATACATAACTACTTATACTGGTATTTTTGGCACTCTAGAGATCAAAAGTGTGGGTAGATTTTAATGAATCAGACATCAATCGATTAGTTTTAATTTTGAAAGTGTCACTGAAGAAATAACAATAATCAAAATTCAAAATGGCGGCCACCAGACGCAATATTATAAAAAAGAAAAAAAAAGTTTACGTACTATGTCATGTTGGGTATCGTTGAATAGGTTTTTTAAAATGATTATTAGGTTTCTTCAATATTTTTTTAGTTAAAATTACTGTTTAGGATTTATAACGATTTAAAGTTGGCTTAACAACAAATGTTTGAAGAGCTGTATCTCGGTAAGTATTTGACTTACAGAGCTGGTTCTGGTAACAAAATGTAGCGATTTTAAAATACTCTAAAAAACGCGAAGATTTTTATACTTATATTGACATTACCAAAAAAAGTGCGAAATTTTCGTGGTTTTTCGAGTGCTGCAAAGTAAGCACAGGTCTTTCGAAGCTGCAAACTTGGATATACAGTACTGATAGTGGTCCTAACAACATATTAAAAAAGCAGAACTAGCCGTTAAGGCCTCCACACACCGGTCGCGGGCGCGGGTCGGGCGCGGGTCGGGCGCGGGCCCGCGCAAGTTGTAAAACATTGAAACTACACTTCTGACTCACATCGAACGCGGGCCCGCGTTCGATGTGTGTTTGAAGTGTAGTTTCAATGTTTTACAACTTGCGCGGGCCCGCGCCCGACCCGCGCCCAACCCGCGCCCGCGACCGGCGTGGGGAGGCCTTTAGCTTGCGATTTTACTGGTCAAATATGACTGGCCTAATTTGTTTTCCCGTATAAAGTGACAAAGGTTAAAGATAATATGTCTGGTGGGAGATTGGAATGACGCGTTTAATTTTGAAACTTTCCAGTTAGAGATAAATTAGGAATGGACCGAACCACTCATCCGATTTCAAAAATACTGTTTATAAGTTTATAAATAAAACAGATCTTCGGGGTTCGTACAGGCTATATTTTAATCCCGCGACTTCGTTTGCGTTCTTTGTATTACCTATACGTGGGCGGATAAGGTCTGGGCAACAAATTTTGAAAACAAAAGCTAGATATATTCAAAGTATGTAAATATATAGGTTGGAATTGAATTTGATGTGCACGTGTTTTGAGACTTATTACATCATGGATAAATTGGTTCGTAGGTGCGGTCGGTGTTCGAGCCGAGAACTGAACCTGCTCGCCTCGACGTGACATTGGTAGGTCAAGCACTCGCTCGGCAGCGCGCTTCCGGTCTAGTTCCGCGAAGACTTACTTCCTGTTGGACTTGTTTAGATTGGCGGCTTGAATTACATGCTCACATCAATCAGCTCAATCAAGTAGTAGCGATAAGTTGTTCGTTGTTCTTGATAGGGTGTCATTCATTCAATAAATGTACAAAACATTTATTATTAACTTTCTATGTTGAAATTTAGCTTTTATGATTAATATCAACCCAACTAGCACACAAGCGCTATAAGAAGCTGCACAGTAGCTGTATAAGGGAGTTTCATAACGGCCTCTGCTCCATCAGTAGTCGCATAGTAGTGCTATAAGAGGATATAGAGCTCTTATAGCGCTAAAAGGGCCCGTTATGCAGCCTATACTCATACTCGTTTTCATTTAATAGCGCTGCAATTGGTCTACAGTGGTCGTAAAGGTGTTCTTAGGCTCTACAGAGATGGTACAAAAGCGATGGTTAGCGCCATGAGATCTATAGGAAGCTATTGTAGCGCCATTATATCGCCTTCGCCTTATTTCGGCGCTCTTGTATCGTTATATTAAAGACCAACGCTGTAAATCAATAATATAGTAGTGTTACTGTGGCGTAAACTAAATATACACAATCGTACAGTGACAGGTGGTGAGGATACAAAAATGGATTATCAAAATAAGTAAAAAGCTAAGTCTAATATTGCTTTATTTCTTTGTGTACGTGAAATATCAGTGCGAGTACCAGTTTGCTGTCAATATATATGTATGTTATCGTCAAAATTCTCACGCGCCCTCAAATTATTCAGTTTTTAAGGCAAAAATTATATTGATATGTTAGTTATGAAATTGTATTTTAACTTAAATAAGACTTTAAAGGATCTAAATAATTAAATTAGGGTCACGGGTAAGAAATAGTGACTTCAATTACGCCAAAAGTTACGAATTATGCATAAATACGATTCTCAAAATATTGTAATAACCTAAAAAAAATACGTTTACCGAATACTGTAATGGCGTCTCGATCAAGCAGCTCTCAGAGTTGGTTACATCTGTTCTACAGGCTTGGGCCGTACAAAGGCGATAGTGTTTGCTGTTGTGGACTTCTAGATTATAAAGTTGTGGTATAGGAGTGCTATATTCAACTGTTTTGGTCGCACACCAGCATGTACCTTTCATTATACAGTTTAACATCACAATTCCGCTGTATTAATCTCTAATATAGCGTTTAGAGCTCTAGTATAAAGTTATGTCCGTCCGTTGTAGATGTATAGTTACAAGAGCGCTAGTAAATTCTATTAAAATACTTAAGGTGCTATAACACTATTCTGCAACCCCCTACAGCTGTATAAAAGGTTTCGTATCATTCCTTATACAACTATTTACCGTACAGTAGCCATATAATTGTCACATATAGCGCTCAAGGCGCTATTCTAAAGCTACACAAATCTATTATAGATTAGTAATACAACAGCCGTAAAAAAATCCATTAAAGAACTTAAGGCTCTACAAAATGCCCTCTTACGCCTTTAAGCGCTATGAAAGCTACGTATAACTCCTTTTAAACACCTTTACCTACTATATTACTCTTTTACATCTCACGGTTGTACAAGCGCCTCCATCTACTCATTGTACTTTTTATGGCTGTCTAGCGATGCTATTGCATGCTCTTGTATCACTATAAGTAACTAAACTGTTTTTGCTACTAAACTGTTAAAGGGTTTTTAAATATGCTACTGTTCATCTTAAGGAAATTTAATATGCTACTGTTCATCTTAAGGAAATTAAATATGCTACTGTACATCTTAAGGAAAATTGTACAGCGCTTGAACGACTCCTATGCAACTCCCAGGCTGTACAATGCCTGTACAAGCAGCTTGTGTGCTAGTTGGGAAAGGTTGTCTGGAAGAGATCGCTTTACAGCGATAAGACTGCCGGTTGTTACCGTTATTTAAATAAAATAAAAAAAAAAAACAAGTCACTGTGTTATAGAACAATTAGTTCGAGCGTTCCGCGTCAGCTGCGAAGCATTTTTGTATGCCTTCCCTTCATAACCGGAGACAGTTTTTAGACGTGATGTTCTTGTTAAAAATTATTAAAGGTATGATACACTGTCCTAACCTCTTGGAATTGGTTACTTTTAGTTGCCCGCATCGTCCTTTACGTTCTAGGACATTATTTCATATCAGCTTTGCCCGTAAAAATTACTCTCGGCATACTTTTTTCAGACGAGTCCCTAGTTTTTATAACAAGTATCTGAGCGATATTGATCCTTTCCACAAATCATTGTTAAGTGTTAAATTGTTAGTAAAATGATAGATATTTTTAGCTCATCCATGAGAACAATATTTACTTACCTGAGATAAATTTTACTATTCACATCACCTGAAAGTCTAAATCCAAAATGTCTTCATTAATCCCATGTACTTACCTACTTATTACCTACCTTGTGCATGCATACTGCGTCGACGACCGGTATTAATGAATTAGTCAAGTTTAAAATTTATAAATCTTTTAAGCTTTGTTTTTTTTCTATGTTTCATTATGATTAGTTTGTTATGTTAACATAGTTTTTATAATTAATGAACCGCCAGGTCTTTAGCTTTATGTCTATTGGTACTCTTTGTGTACCCCTTATATTTTTGTTTATGCGACTGTTTGTGTTCTAAAAAAAAAATATACAGGGTGGTAAGTTAAAACGGGGCAGTAAGGGCAGCTACTAGATCCCTTGCCGCTACGCAAAAATGGCATTAGGATTTAATTCCTAACTTTTTAAGTGATGACAATCTACATTCACAGATTTTTGAAAAAAAGTACAGTCAGCGAGAAAATTATCACCTTACCCACCTTATAAACCAGTGTATTGATAATTCCATCTATCCAGACAAACTAAAAATAGGACTAATCAGGCCAATACATAAAAAGGTAGTTTTAATGACACGAACAACTATAGGCCAAAATACTACCCGTGACAGATAAATTAATTGAAAATTTTCTAGGTAAATCAATCAATGACTTTCTGTCGGGCAACGGTATAATACATGAGAAGCAGTATGGATTCCAAAAAGGAAAAAATACCACCCAACTCCTAGCTCAATTCACAGATGAAGTAAACAAACACATAAATTACAGGAAACACGTCTTGACAATTATGATTGACTTCAGCAAGGCATTTGACACCTTAGATCATGAAAAGTTGTGTAATAAATAACAGCAAAATGGTATACAGGGGCCCACCCTGAATTTGATAAAATTTATCACACAAATAGATACAGCTCGGTTAGCATCGCCGGAGAGCAAAGTGAGCGACACAAGTCTCTACATGGCACAGCACAAGCCTCTATAATCGGCCCAACCGAATACCTAATCTATGCCAATGATATGTGCAACATATTTAGAGGCATCTGTGTACCAGTTCGCTGATGATACATGTCTAATAACAGCTGATTCTAATATTAATGAGGCTGAACGTAGAATGCAGCGCGAGTTCGATGCATTATGCAGATGGTCTAAGATAATTCATATCCACTCACCTTATCTCAAAACAAGTATAGTTCCCAAAATCATAGCACACGAACACTCATGCCTACATGACTTGAACTCGCGTTGCAACTGCAACTTTAAACCCCTGGACGTAGTAAATCAGCATACCTACCTTGGTCTAGTAATTGATAGCAAGTTTAACTGGGGCCCTCATATAGATAACGTATGCAAAAGACTAAGAGCCATTCTAAGCAACATAAGCATACTTAAACATAAAATGCCTTATAATACACTTCGACTATTGTATATGGCCATGGCTGACTCGATAATAAACTATGGAATATCTTGATGGAAGAACCTATAAAACTTACCTACAGCGAATATACAATATACAAATAAGAATGTTGTACCGCTTAAAATTAAATACCAGTTTAAAAATAATTATGATAAATTATTCCAGCACTGTAAAGTATATTAAATGTATTTGATAAAGCCAAAATGGCCGTTATCTCCACTTATAATAAATCTCTAAATTAAAAAAAGAATCAGCCAGTTTGAAACTAAGCTTTGCGCGGTTCGAATGTTCTCAGCATCCCATGAACGGAAAAATATGAAACATTTTATATAGGTACATTATTATTCCAGCTGCAACTTAGGATAGTTTTTATCCGACTGCGACAATTAATTTATTTTCCGTAATATACGACTTCATTTAATTTTTAATTTATTTTTATTGAAATCAAACGCTGCTACAACTGTCAGGTGACACTGACAGGTGAGCTGTCAGCGAACTGCGAAGTCAAAATATTCATGGCGGGTTATGATATGAATGATATAACTGATATTTGATGTGTACTATAAAATTTGTCAACCAAAAATATCTCGGCAATTTTATACAAGTTTCAAAAGATTATGATCATCATGAAATTATATTTAAAAGGCCCATGGGAAATATCAGTCAAAATTGAATATAGGTGAAAAATTGAGTAAGTATAGGTGAAAATACAGTGAATCGAGATTCTGATGTTAATGCTACTTAATTAAATATTCGAGATGAGAAACAGGCGTGATACTGTTCTTGCAGATAAGAGAGACGGCCAACATAACAAATCCGTAAAGACGGAATTGAGTCAATCTAAGCATTGAAAACTAACAAGAATTTTAACTTATAACTGGGACGTACCTAATTGTAAAAAGAATTATGAAGAAACACCGAGACAAGTATTACTTGTATAGGTAATTTAGTTATTTGCTGGACAGCTATGTACTCTCAACATTGATTTTGGTTGTATTATCAAAATGTATTACTTGTACTTCCCTATCATTTGATTTTACACGATGTATACCTACTAGCTACCCGTGTATTGCAAAGAATGCAGGCAAACTCGCGGGATAAAATATAGCCTATAACCTTTGCATTCAACATGCAGGTGAAATGAATAAGTGGTTCTGGATATTATGTAGGTACCCATTAAGTAGGTACATGCAAAATTGTAAAGCTACAATCTTCTTTTAGTAAAATTTAATATATTTTAATTGTGTGAATATTTTCTTTAAAATAAACATATAGTAAACATATAGATTATTTAACCAAAGTGTATGATATCTTTCACCCAGTAGGTCTATCCTTTGCAATGCAATGTTCAGTCTGAAGAAAAGGTTCACCACTTATGTCTGGGCAAATAGATATTTTATAGGAGATAGACAAGGTGGACTTGGTAAAGGATGCGGGAGTCTGCTGGATGTGGGTGGCGCAGGACCGGCCATTGTGGCACGCTTTGGGAGAGGCCTATGTCCAGCAGTGGGTGTCTTTCCGTTGATATGATGATGATGATAGGAGATATTTCACAACCTTAAATTGACATAATATTGCCAAGATAATAAGTAATGATGCTGTTCTATGGCAATCTTCTTTACATATAGAGCTCTCAATGTACAACAAATTGTCATTGCCACATAACAACTGTCAATGTGATGAAAGGAAAGGTTAGTATAGGATGTTAATCTTAAATTATCTGATGTATTGGCAGTTTTTAATTTCATATATTACAAGTACATATTATACAACAATTCAAAGACAGCACTGTGAATTTCTAAACTTTCTCCATCAACTTTTATCTTAGAGTCACTCTTCTCAGGTAAAGGAAATTTTAAAATCGGTTTGGTGGTTCCAGAGATTACCCATTACTTTGGCAACCATTACATACAAAGTTACAATCTCAAGTTTTCCTCTTTGTAATATTAGTATAGACAATGTTCTTCAGATAACCTGGAGAGGATTATTATGATGCAGCACACCGGCAGAGCACCTGCTAAATCGAGCATACAAATCACTGAACCCTTGCAACTACATCTGCATGAGGCCACGCATAAAGTGGGTGTTAGGAGCCCATGGGGTAATCTGGTCAACAACAATAGGACATGAAGTCACCATCCTCAGCATTGGGGGAAGGACTGATGATGATGATGATAGATAATTCGGCAATAATCATCTGCCAAATATGATAATGTGCCCAGTGAAAAATAAAATTAGATACAAAACAAACATCAATTTTAATAAGCACAATAATTGAAACTTAGTAAATCGTTCATTATTTTTGGCTTTCCAATTGCCGAGTGGTTTTTCTTCCTTTTCTTATTCTGCATACTCAACTGAACACAATTCCATTTTTTTTGGTTTGTCTTTACACATCATATTATAATTATTATGTTCCTTGGTTGAGAAAATCCATGGCCCATGAAAATCCATACCTAAAATAAATTATTATATAGATTAGGTTTTTACAACAAAAAAGTTTATAACTGTAGTATTACATTAAATAGGTACACAAAAGAGTGAGTTTGTCTTATAGCTCAAGCCCTAGCTTGAGACATACTGTGCCCTAGCACAGTATGTCTTCTCACTCATATTTGGAGCAGCCCAACTGGAGAACAACCTCTACCTTCCAGAAGACAGTGTTGTGTTTGTGATGGTTAGTAAGGTCACCCACTGTGAGGAATCTACGTAAGTCTCTCACTGTCAATGCAACGAATCTCCAAATCAATAAAGCATATTAGTATCATAACTTACCAAATCTTATTATTAGTTTTATGCTCATTAATGAGTGCGCGAGTCGTGGGGTAGGACAGGTTAAGCTGTCCTATGAGAGGCATCAGCGTTTGTTTTGTAACCACTCGATTGTAGGATTGAGAATACGATTCGGTTTTGGTAAATGCCTTTACAAATCAATGATCTTCACTTCACAAACACCACGTCCAGCGTTTTCGCTATTGTATCCTTATTGTTGGTTATAATTTATTCGGGAATCACGGAGTAGAGTATAACGTAGTGTTTATATTCTCTTTGTAGAGTAGGTGCCGGTTATGTACGGCCATGATAATGCACGGCCATGATAATGTACAGCCCAATAATTCGCGTCCAATGTACGTGAATGATTGGATCGTGCATTATCAGCCCGGACAAATTTTAATGTGGCATCCCCCCGTACCGAGTTTCCTCAGGGTGATAATACACGGCCCAATAATATGAGTACAATGTATAATGTAATGTATGTTAAATGTGATACACACACACAAACACACACACACACAAACACACACACACACACTTACCACATAGTATAATATAAAATGTTTACTTTCTAATTTATATTTTAAGTTACTTATGCCTACACCTAAATCACAACATGTGGAAGAGCGGTGATCTTCTTAGCACAAGTATATTATATACTTAAAAAGAGGCACCAGCACAGATACTTGTATATGTATTTAAGTTACTGAAATAAATTATTTTATTTTTTGATATATAGCACAAATATATGCAATTTGTCAAACCAACTTGATGTAGTTAAGGCTATTATACAACTAGCAATTTGTCACAGCAATCTACCGACGCAGCTGTAAAGTCAGTTTGAAGGCGGTTGTTGTGACAAAATGTTATACTACGTTTACAAAGCCGAAGTCAGCAGGGAAGTTGGAAGGGAAGTGGGCAGAACGGGCGTAATACCGCATTTTACGCCCATTCTGCCTACACTTCCCTGCTCACTTCGGCATAGTGTAAACTAGGCATTAGATGTATAGAACTCCTTAAAATCATCATCCTCCTAGCGTTATTCCTGGTTGTGCCCTAAAGTAGCCCCGGGTCCGTTTTGGCAAGTTTTGACCGCCACCGCAGGCAGTGTGATTCAGGCCTTGGAATGAAAGATATATACGGTTTCCTCATAGACGGCCATACACGATGATTAATTATACTGATGATCCACCATAGTTGTCTCTTTCTATTGCATTTTGTAGAAAGAGACAGCTATGGTGGATCATCAGTATTTAATCACCGTGTATTGGCCGCCATTCCAACTATAGTAAGTGGTTGTGTCAATTTGCTAGGCGTGTAAGGCCTGAGTCACACTGGCCCGGCCTGCGGTGGCGGTTAATAGTAAATTTGATAGCTAATGACAAGTTTACTATTGACCGCCGCGGCCAGGCCGCGCCAGTCTGTGAGAGACTTCATGGCTCTTACTAAAGCAAGTTGGTGCGACAAATAATATAGAACGCCATAACGTGCGCCCACTTTTATCATCGTGATATTTTTCTAGCTGTCTGTCATAACCTATTAAAGATAGAGAAGCTAGAAATATATCACCGTACAATTTCGAGTATCACAATATGATTATAATAAAAATATTGCTAAAATACTCAAGTGTCAATCAAGTAATTGAGAAAGAGAATGCGCATGGATCGCGTGATAATACTTCACCGTGTATGGGCGCCATCCATCAAACAGAATCGTGTGGTGTGGCTTTAGTCGCTGATAGATTATTTCTTATCTTTGGGTGGATTTTAAAATTATCCGGATTTTCTGCTCTATTATCTCAATCCTGTAATACACGTCAATATGCCTGTGATTGGGATTGTAAAATGAGTGGGTCGCCTGATAATACTCACTGTGTAATGGCCGCCATGGTCGAAACAATGCAAGACCGTTTAAGGAGACGCTACACGGGCCGATATCGGCCGGACATCGCCACACCAGCCGACGCGTGATTCAGTCCGTGTGGATACGTGTCGGAAGCACGGCGGCCGGCCAAATCAAGGTCACTCCATACTAGATTTTCTGTGACGTTGCTTGGCCGTCCGGAAAATTCGTAGGTGTAGCGTTTCCTTTAGGCCTCTCACACACTGGTGTGGCCTGCGGTGGCGGTCAATAGTAAATTTAACAGCTAATGACAAGTTTACTATTGTCCGCCACCGCAGGCCGCGCCAGTGTGGTGCAGGCTTAAGCCCTGTCACACACTGGCGCGGCCTGACCGCGGCGGACAATAGAAGAGTTGTCTAATGCTGTCAAATTTACTATGGTCCGCCACCGTAGCCCGCACCAGTGTAATTCAGGCCTAACAGCTCTTATGGTGGGCACACACTGAACAAAAGAACGAACGCGAACCATTACACGCTGCACGGTGTCCGGCAAAACCAGAGTCCTCCGTGGTCGCCCGTCTATATACGCCTTTAAATAATCAAGTTGTACTTACTACTTTTTTAAAACCTATGATTAAAATATCGAAATATATAATATAATAATACAATGTAAACATACTTCGTAACGTTTCATTATATTATTTAATAATTTCCACAAAATATTTGACTGACTATGAATTAATTGATATTATATTGGCTGTTTGGAGCCTTTTTTGTCTTACATGCGCGCGCATAGGTATTTCAATATCAAAGTAAGTAGGTATATAGGTACAAAAAAAAGTTCGCGCCATTATTTATTCATTTCATATCATAGGTATCATACTTAACTCGTGTAGTGTAGGTTAATATAAATATTAAATGCTGCAAAGAATGGTCAGCGAAAACGTAAGTAGGTACCTTATAATCTAATGTAATGTGTTTTCCTCGCGAGTGAAATAGGTAGGTAGGTACTAGGTACGTTGTACTTCGTACAAAACATGCGTGCCTTGATCCTTAAGGTGTAGTTACATATAACTTACCTATATGGTATAAGTTAACCCTTAGCGATTAGCGATGGCTTAGCGTGGCCTGCGGTGGCCGTCAATATAAAACTTGACTGCTAATTTCAAGTTTACTTTCAGAGTGAATCACACAAGACGCGTCAGTGTGATTCAGGCTTCAAGCCTCTCACAGACTAGCGCGGCCGTCAATAGTAAACTATATAACCCTCCTCTCCTTCGGCAGTCGGGTAATAATAATCGTATAGTTTATTACTGACGTTACCGCAGGCCACGCCTTACTGGCGCGGCCCGCGGTGGCAGTCAATAGTAAATTTGACAATAGCTGTCAAGTTTACTATTGACCTGGCCGAATTGAATTCATCACATCAATCTTGGTCCGGGGCAATAATTGGAAGCCACTTTTGTTCGGGCTCATAATGCACGGCCCAAAAAAGTGGTACATTATCTGGCCGTGTATTACATAAGTATTTATGTTAATTGGCTCCATACACTCTAGCGCCTCTAGCACCGATTTCATACGCGGTACCATGGCGGTAGCCGTCATTCCGCTTAGGCATGCTCTTGATAATGGGCCATCAATACCTCATGACCCATCATACAGGATACAACTATGCGTTAAAGGGAGAAAGGGCCTACTTTTATCTCATCCGCATAAGTACTGCCGCCGTGATGGTAGTTTGTGTTCGTCGTCATTTAAGTAGAGGAACCTTTACATGTGGCCTGCCAAGCAGAATTTCGCAACGGAATTCTGCCTGTGGGTAGCTATATGACCGACTGCAATGGATAATACGTACATGCCATACCATGCCACGACGACCGAGAGCCCCAGCTAGCACGATAGCTTTTATCGTCAAGTTTTATGGCGAAAATGTACTGAACCGTCACGTAAAACTTGACACTAAAACCTATCGCGCTATTAGGACCTGCACGGCTATCACAAGACGGCACGCGAGCTCTCTCGATTTTTCTCGCACTATCTGTCTCTCTCTTATTAGAAAACTTAGAAAGAGATGTATAGTGGGAGAAAAATCGAGAGAGCTCGCGCGCCGTCTTGTGATAGCCGTGCTGTGGCGACAAAACATATAATCCTACTAAATAATGTTTCCTCACGACTGTGAATGTATGACTATATTTGTAGCAAAATTGATCAGGAATATGGATTCCAATTGAGGTAGGCCGACGACCCACATAGCCTGTTCACACAGATGTTACAATAGCTACAAAAATGACTCCTTATCAGTGGCAGTTTATCGAACATAATTTATATACATATGTATAGGTGTATAAACCGTTAACTGTTGTATTGTTTACAGGAAGAACAGAACGTTTATTTTGGTTCCCGATTTTGAGTCAAGAAAGCATTCGAAAGTAACTACTTATACTAGAGACATGACCCAATAAAGAATAAAATGGTTCGCAGAAAGACAAATCTTTCACGTCGCACTCGGGTCGCTATAAAGAGAAGACGAGAGAGCGTTCGCAAAGCAGAGGCTCGAATATCAGAGGAGCTTACTCAAAGCTCAGCGACTTCAGACTTAGAACAAGATGCTATCTCCCAGACTTCAGAGACATTTACATCGAATTGTGCGCGTTTGTCTGCTACCAGAGAAAAAGACGCCATGCCACGGACATCGCAAACATTTACACCAAGTTCTGCAGGTTTGTCTACAAGTGGAAACGAAGACGCCATGTCACGGACTTCACAGAGATTTATACCAAATTCTGCAGGTTTGTCTGCAATCAGAGACGATGAAGTCATATCACAGGCTTCACAAACATTTACACCAAATTCGGCGCGTTTGTCCGCAAGCAGCGGTGAAGATGCCATGTCACGGCCTTCACAAACATTTAAACCAAGCTCGGCGCGTTTGTCCGCAAGCAGCGGCGAAAGCGCCATGTCACGGCCCTCACAAACATTTACACCAAACTCGGTCCATTTCTCCACAAGCAGCGGTGAAGACGCTGTGGCGCGAGCTTCGCAAACATTCACATCAAGCTCGGTGCATTTGTCTACAAGCAGAGACGAAGATGTCACATCACAAACATTTACACCAAGGTCGGCGCGTTTGATCGCAAGTAGCGGTGAAGACGCCATGTCACGGGCCTCACAAACATTCACACTAAGCTCGGCGCGTTTGTCCGCAAGCAGCAGTGAAGTTGCCACATCACAATCGTTACAAGCATTTACACCAAGCTTGGCGCGTTTGTCCGCAAGCAGCAGTGAAGACGCCGTTGCACAAGCTTCGCAAACATTTACACCAAGCTCGGCGCATTTCTTCGCAAGCAACGGTGAAGACGCTGTGTCGCAGGCTTCGCAAACATTTACACCAACCTCGGCGCATTTCTCCGCAAGCAACGGTGAAGATGAAGATGCTGCGTCACGAGCTTCGCAAACATTTACCCCAAGTTCGGTGCATTTCTTCATAAGCAGCAGTGAAGACGCTGTGGCGCGAGCTTCGCAAACATTTACACCAAGCTCGGCGCATTTCTTCGCAAGCAACGGTGAAGACGCTGTGTCGCAGGCTTCGCAAACATTTACACCAACCTCGGCGCATTTCTCCGCAAGCAACGGTGAAGATGAAGATGCTGCGTCACGAGCTTCGCAAACATTTACCCCAAGTTCGGTGCATTTCTCCATAAGCAGCAGTGAAGACGCTGTGGCGCAGGCTTCGCAAACATTTACACCAACCTCGGCGCATTTCTCCGCAAGCAACGGTGAAGATGAAGATGCTGCGTCACGAGCTTCGCAAACATTTACCCCAAGTTCGGTGCATTTCTCCATAAGCAGCAGTGAAGACGCTGTGGCGCGAGCTTCGCAAACATTTACACCAAGCTCGGCGCCTTTGTCTACAAGCAGAGACGAAGACATCATATCACAAACGTTTACACCTAGCTCGGCGCGTTTGTTCGCAAGCAGCGGTGAAGACGCCATGTCACAAGCTTCGCAAACATTTATACCAAGTTCGGCGCGTTTGTCCGCAGGCAGCGGTGTAGTCGCCATGTCACAGGTTTCGCAGACATTTGCACCGAGCCCGGTGCCTTTCTCCGCAAGCGGCGATGAAGATGCCATGTCACGGGCTTCGCAGACATTTACACCAAGCTCCGCACATTTTAATGAAGAAGAAAACCTCATACAACTTCGATGGGATCAAATAGAAAATAGTGGTTTTGCCTACTTACCTAATATTAATTACCAAGAATTTGCCTCAGTTGGGAGAATGGTTAATGTTTGCGGTAATTGTCAAGCTTTGAAGTGGGCAAAAGAATCGATGGGATTCTGTTGTTCAGGTGGCAAAGTTCGTTTTGATTTATTTTCAAATCCGCCTGAACTTATAAAGTCACTTTTGAATGGAGAACATCCATTATCACAACAATTTCTAGCCAATATTCGTACATATAATGCCGCTTTTCAAATGACGTCTTTTGGTGCAAAACAGGTGATACACGGGACATTTATGCCTACCTTTAAAGTGCAAGGACAAGTGTATCACCTAATAGGATCTTTATTGCCCGAAGAAAATCCTAAATTTTTGCAAATTTATTTTGTTTCCGATTACCAAGAGCAGGCTAATATCAGGAACCAACACTTCACAAATTTAAACTCCGGTCTCATATTTGATCTTCAGGAGATGCTTCATCAGTCTAACCATTACTTGTCCGATTTTAAGGCCGCATTGGAATCTATACCTCCTGATCAGCAGGAGGAGTACAAATTTGTTATAAGTGCTGATAAACGACCTCCTACAGAACACCGCGGTCGCTACAACCCTCCTTCTACCAACGAAGTAGCTGTTGTTCTGGTAGACCAACAGTGCGACAAACGTGATATTGTCTTACGTGCACGAGATAACCGTCTGAAACGTATAAGTGAAACCCATCGTTCTTACGATTCATTACAATATCCGCTTATTTACTGTCGCGGTGAAGATGGTTATAACTTTGCAATACGACAACTTGATCCTACCACTGGGGCAATACGAAACGACAAAAAAGCCACGGCGCTACAATTTTACTGCTACCTTTTGCAGGTCCGACTAAACAGATTTACGTATTTACAACGTTTTCGCGGTCTATTTTCTCAATTCATTGTTGACATGTACGCAAAAATCGAAACTGAGCGTTTAGTTTATATCCGCACTCATCAAAGGCAGTTACGAGCTGAGAATTATGCAGATCTCCAAGATGCACTGCAAAATGATACTAATTCCGAGAACATGGGGCGCTTGGTAATTTTACCTTCAAGCTTCATCGGAAGTCCACGTAACATGCACGAGCAAGTGCAAGACGCACTTTCGTATGTTCGCAAATATGGTAAGCCAGACTTATTTATCACTGCTACTACAAATCCTAAATGGAATGAAATAACTCAAGAGCTGCTGCCAGGTCAAGTTCCGTATGACCGACACGACTTAATAAGTAGAGTTTTTCATTTAAAACTTAAATTATTAATTAATTTACTCACAAAAGAAAAAATGTATGGCGCATCTTTGTGCTTTACATATAACATTGAATGGCAAAAGCGAGGACTACCACACGCTCATATACTTTTATGGCTTAAAGAAAAAATACGTCCCCATGACGTAGATAAAGTAATAAGCGCAGAAATACCAAATCCCATTTCAGATCCTGCTTTACACGCAATTGTGAAGCAACACATGATTCACGGACCTTGTGGCCCTTTAAACAATAGCTCTCCTTGCATGCAGGACGGACGATGTGTTAAAAAATTTCCGAAAAGCCTACTACAAGAGACAATTACAGGTGAAGATGGTTATCCTAAATACCGGCGACGTGCTCCAGACCATGGAGGGTTTACTGCAATGCTACGGTTGTTGGAAGTAGACAATCGGTGGGTTGTACCATTCTCACCTGTATTGTCGAGAACGTTTCAGGGTCATGTAAACGTGGAACTGTGTAACAGTATAAAATCGATTAAATACATTTTCAAGTATGTAAATAAAGGAACCGATCAGGCTACGCTTGCTACAAGTAATGACCGTGACGAAGTAACCAGATTCCAAACGGGGCGTTACATTAGTTCCTCGGAAGCAGCATGGCGGATATTCAGTTTTCCGATTTTTGAACGATTTCCGCCTGTGATACACCTAAACGTTCACGTAGAAGGTGGGCAACGTATTTATTTCAATACAAACAATTTAACAGAACAGTTAGAGAATCCCAGGCAAACAACATTAACGGCATTCTTTTCGTTATGCGAGGCAGACGATTTTGCAAAAACATTGCTTTATGACGAAGTTCCATCGTACTATACGTATGACAAACAACACGGATTGTTTACACGCCGGCGACGTGGAACGCCTGTTGAAAATTTTCCCTCCATCATGAGAGAACACGTTATTGGAAGGGTGTACACCGTGCACCCCAATAACGCAGAATGTTTTTATGTGCGGTTGCTTTTGCACAATGTTAGAGGACCGACGTCTTTTTCAGATTTAAAAATTTTCAATGGCACCGAGTACCCGACTTTCCAGGCAGCTTGTCGGGCTCGCGGACTATTGGACGATGACCAGCATTGGGACGAAGCTCTATCAGAAGCATCACTTGGTGATAGTCCACATCGTTTACGACAGTTGTTTGCCGTGATGTTAGTTTTTTGCGGGATTTCCGACGCCAATCACCTGTGGCTAAAATACCAAAACTACTTGGCAGAGGACTATTTACGCACATCAGGTCCTGAAACTCATCACGAGCTCGATGACCGCATGCGCAATATCAAATTAAACTGTTGTTTGTGTGACTTGCAAGAAATTGTCATCTCAATTGGCGGCCACCCGTTACCACACTACGGTCTGCCTGAGCCTGACCTGAATGAAACCGACACTCATAGAGAATACGCAACCGAAGTTAATTATAACTTCGCAGAACTTACTGTTGCTCTTGAAGGGGTTTCAAGCCTCACAACAGAACAAAAAGGAGTTTTTGATATAATATTCCAAAGTGTTTCAAATGCATCCGGAGGATTGTATTTTTTGGATGCCCCGGGAGGCACAGGAAAGACTTTTTTGACGAAACTCATTCTTGCACAAGTTCGAATCCAAGGTCAAATTGCCTTAGCTGTGGCATCATCTGGAATTGCGGCCACGTTACTGCCCGGAGGAAAAACTGCACATTCCATGCTAAAAATTCCCATACAATTAGATGTCACTGAAACTCCCGTCTGCGACATTTCGCGCAATTGTGAAAAGGCTAAAGTATTGCGTGACAGTGTACTAATTGTATGGGATGAGTGCACAATGGCGCATCGCAAAGCAATTGAAGCAGTAAATAGAACGCTTCAAGACATACGCCAAAATAACCAACTCATGGGCGGGCTTACTGTACTCTTCTGTGGAGATTTTCGCCAAACATTACCAGTCGTAACCCGTGGAACGAGAGCGGATGAAGTGAATGCTTGCTTTAAAACATCTGATCTGTGGCCATATGTTAACAAATTAAATTTAACAACCAATATGCGAGCTCTACTGGGGGGAAATATAAATGCTCAACAGTTCTCCGAATTGTTGCTAAGCATAGGCGAAGGCAGATATCCCGTAGTAGAAGGCAAAATAACTTTAACAAACGACATATGTAAATTGGTATCCAATCTCAACGAACTTATTTCGTCGGTGTATGGCGACCCACATGACATAATAAATCAGGAGAACAGCTGGCTTTGCGAGCGAGCCATTCTTACGCCTCGGAATGATCAGGCGACAACAATCAACTCAAACATAATGGAAAAAGTTGAAGGGCAGTTCCACACTTATACCTCGATAAACCGAGTAATCGATCGAGAAGAGGCTACAACGTACCCGGTAGAATTTTTAAACTCATTATCAGCGTCTGGTCTCCCAGCGCATGAACTCAAACTCAAAATAGGCGTACCTATCATTTTAATGCGAAATTTAAGCCCCCCAAAATTATGCAACGGAACGCGTTTAAAAGTAGTTGCGTTACAGAGGAACGTAATCGAAGCGGAAATACTTACCGGTTGCGGTGCAGGAGAATGTGTTTTTATTCCGCGCATTCCAATAATTCCCAATAATTACCCATTTCAATTTAAACGGATTCAACTGCCTGTTAGTGTTGCTTTTGCCATGACCATCAACAAGGCCCAGGGCCAGACATTGCGCAAAGCAGGCATAGATCTCACTAGCAGCTGTTTCTCGCACGGTCAACTCTACGTTGCTCTCTCTCGAGTCAGCGATGCCGCTGATGTATGTGTTTACACACCGGAGAATAAAACTTCTAACATAGTTTATCAAGAAGTTTTGCACTAAATAATTTATGCCGTACCTACTAAGTAACTCAGCGAACATACCGTCTCAGATTCATCATTGTCATTAATAGTGTACCGTCAAATTATGTAAATTATATATGTTTCGGAACACTTCCCGTGTGTAAATGCACGGTAATTAGGGGTTGATGGCGCCACAGGGGCCGTGAATCATGTTCGTAATTACAATAACATGTAGATCTGATACACATGTGATATCATCTATCTGTATGGTCCATATAAAAATGTGTAGTCAGGTAGGTAAACGTGGTTTCGGAACACTTCCCGTGTGTAATGCACGGTAATTAGGGGTTGATGGCGCCACAGGGGCCGTGTATCATGTTCGTAATTACAATAACATGTAGATCCGGGGGGCTAGCACACTAGGCTTTATGTCGCGTTTTACGTGACGTTTCAGTACATTTTCGCCGACATAAAACCTAGTGTGCTAGCTAGGCTGATACACATATGATATCATCTATCTGTATGGTCCATATAAAAATGTGTAGTCAGGTAGGTAAACGTGGCAAGCTTCGGTTTTGCCATTCAATAGTAAAAGCATAAATTATTCCCAAAAAACGTAACAATGTCTAACAATGTAATTCATCATTCATCAAGTGACTGCATTTTTACAAGCTTTTATTTAACTTGCACTTTAGACCAAGCGTTTAACTCAGATGGTCCCTGATCGGCGCGCGGCACAAGCGGGGAGACGTCAAAGGGTGTAGGGCGGTTAGTGGGCGGCAAGTCCTTACTTTTTGACGTCACCCCTGCTACTTTGCAGCATCAGCAGCGTCCACGCGCCGTCTGAGTTAAACGGTAGGGTATCTATAGTACCTAAGTAATATATAATGTTAATTTGTGTACATCAAATATGATCAACTTACAGAAGTATTTTTTTAACTAATGATACCTAATATATATATATATATATATATATATATATATATATATATATATAAAGTTAGTCTGATGACGGAAACGGGAGGCCTTACCCTTAGAGACAACTACAAAAGGTAGTTTAAAAAAAATACACGTCTATTTAGACGTCAATCCGTCGTGTAGTCAATATTTATGACTAGTGGCCTTTTTAAAGTGTTGCTTGGACTGATCAAATTGTAACTTACCGACAAGCTTTACTGGTCATGATATCGATGATTTTCATAACAACTATCTGATAATGCTACGAATAATACGGTTTCCCAACCAAACTTATGTTCCTTACAATGTTGCGGCGAGAAATTGATGACTGTGTAAATAAATATTCGGACAGCAATATGTTAACCGTGTCTTAAAACAAAAAAAAATTTGAGAGTAACACGTTTATTTTTAGGCTGTATATTGATAGATATGTGTACCTAAGACATTATGTAGATGACACTACTGCCTACTTGCTAAATGTTATATAATTTTTATACTTTTTAATTAATTGTTTTAGTAGAAGCAAACGTGTCACTACCCACCACGTGGTTGCATGTACATGGCATGATTAAATACTAATGTGAAGACATACAGTCTTTCATACTAATAAGTAATAAAAAACTGTTACGTTGTACAATTCAAATCTAAAAATGCTGATTCGACTTTTAAATTAGATCATAGCATGCGAAACCCATAATTTGTAGATAAGGATGTAGATATGTCTTTTATAATGATTATACCTTTTTTTACAAATTGTTCTATTTTTTATAGGCACATATAGTTAAACTCAGTTTTATACAGATCCGTTAAAAGCCGTCAATTTCTGTAAATAAGTAAAGTAAAAATAATATTGACTTATTAAAATTTACACCGACATTAGATATAACGGATTTAAGTAAAACTTGAACGCATAGTTGCGTCCTGTATGCTGAGCTGGCCATAATCCGACAATTCGACCGAAGTTCTGTATAAATTTTATACAGAACTTCGGTCGAATTGTCGGAATACTATAAAACCTGTCACAAGCTAACGCGACCTGCGGTGGCGGCCAATTGTTTACTATGATAATTAATGTTTCAGACACACGCGGCCTTGATTATCATAGTAGCTATACATCTGGCCGCCACCACAAGCCGCGCTTATTTTAGGCAGGCCTAATGAATAATCAATAAGTAGGTACCTATGTCCTCCATGGTCCAAAGAGAAGGAACACATTTAATCCTACGCAAACGAAGTCGCGGGTACAGCTAGTAATAGAATATAGCTGGATAAACTAATTAGGTATAAAAGACCCACTAAATTTCGTGTACTAGAAAAAAGTAACAACTTCACTGTACCAAAAAGTACCAACATATATGGACAAAGAGTATGGTCCAGTCACTTACCGCATATCCTAAATAGTTTACCCAGTGAGGTTATAGATATTATCTCCACTTATAATAAATCTCTAAATTAAAAAAAGAATCAGCCAGTTTGAAACTAAGCTTTCTGTGGTACGAATGTTCTCAGCATCCCATGGACGGAAAAATATGAAACATTTTATATAGGTACATTATTATTCCAGCTGCAACTTAGGATAGTTTTTATCCGACTGCGACAATTAATTTATTTTCCGTAATATACGAGTTCATTTAATTTTTCATTTATTATTCTTAAAGTATATCGCCGCCACATCTGTCAGCTAAAAGAAACGTCAAAATCACAGACTAATAAGAAATACTACGGACAAAATGGCGGAATTTCTTTGCCTTTCTTTCGCCTATTAATAATTTTAATCCCGTCTACGATATACATTGACGAGACACATAGGTACCAAAAGCAAATATAAAATTAATCGATTTTGATATGCGAACTTATATGCGCAAATGTCGAATTAAGGCGTAATTTGTACAAATGTAATAACAAATTCGAACAATATAAACTTGGCTTTTTTGAATGGCACGCGCGCGCGCTCTTTGCGTATTCAGCCAAACCACGAAAACCGAAACTCGAAGTTCGTATATCTGAGGGCCTACCGCGAACGGCATTCGAAGTTTTCCCTCTCTGTCGCACTTATGTACGAACTTGTAAGTATGACAGAGAGGGGAAACTTCGAATGCCTTTCGCGGTAGGCCCTCTGCATTCCTGTCATTTGTTAGTGCGATAGAGGCATGCAGGCATCGAGGGAAATGAAAAGGCTGATGAGCTTGCACGAGCGGGGGCGAAGGGAACACACTGCGGACCAGAGCCGTTCTGTGGTATCCCTAAAAGTCTAACCAAGCTCACTCTAAAAGCCTATTGTTTCTACAAGACCATTCAAGCCTGGATAGCTAACCCAGGACTGAAACATTCCAAGGCACTTATTAGAGCCTTTAGCAAAAAGGCGTCTTCTGACGCCTTGGCGCTAAGTAGGAACCGTCTACGCATGCTGGTCAGGGTGCTTACTGGGCACTGCCGCCTAAATAAGCACATGCAAACGATAGGACTGTGTGACACAAGGCAGTGCAGATTATGCTTTGAAGCAGAGGAGACGCCTACACACATCCTAACCGATTGCCCTTGCCTCATGCGCAGTCGTAACTCCTTCCTGGGCAAACACATCATGTGCCCGGAGGAGATCAAATTTCTTGAGTTCAACAAAATCCTGCAATTCTTCGAGTTTGCAGGCAGTTGTAATTTGGATGTAACCTATTTTGATGAAATTTGGTGTAGATATAGGTTAAGTCCTGGGAAAGGACATGGGATAGTTTTTACCCCAGAAATCATCCCCTAAGGGGGTGAAATTAGGGGTGAAAATTCGGATGGAACCCATTTTAGTACAATTTGGTAAAGAGATAGCTTGAGTCCTGGGAAAGGACATAGGATAGTTGTAATTCCGGAAATCACTCCCTAAGGGGGTGAAATGGGGGGTGAAAATTTGGATGAATCCCGTTTAGATGAAATTTGGTATAAAGGTCGTTTGAGTCCCGAAGAATGACATTAGATAGTTTTTATCCCGAAAATCATTCCCTAAGGGTATGAAATAGGGGGTGAAAGTTTGGATAAAATCCATGTACCTAGATGAAATTTGGTATAAAGATAATTTGAGACCCTTCAAAGGATATAGAATAGTTTTTGCCTCGGAAATCATCCTTTAAGATGGTAGAAGTTTGTTTGCATTATATTTTCTAAGTATTAAGTTCTACGCGGACGAAGTCGCGGGCAACAGCTAGTCTTTAATAAAAAAAGGTTCAATCTAGTTGCGTTCTCTTCATAGTATCTCAAAACACTCCTAGTGTTATACTTTATTTTTATACTTTATTCAGTTAACTATTGTGAAATAGTATTACACGTTCGAAACATGGGTAACGCAAAACAACTGCATTGTGTAATGCGACTTATACTCATACAAACACCAGTAAAATATGAACGTGTGCTAACAATATTATGGAAAACAAATGTTTATATTACAAGTGTGAAGTGAAAAGTAATTAGTTACACAATACTAGATTGAAATGCGTTATATCCTACTAATCTCATCGTTGTTTATTATTGGTAGGAACTAAATACCTAATTACCTACTTAAATACAAATCATAACTTAAAATGCCTCTGATGAGTAAAATGTGCTTTGTCCCTTTCTTACGAACACAAATCGTCGGGTGACAAGCAAAACTCACTAAGTAACAAATACCTACTTAAATCAAAGGTCGTATCTCGATATCGACTAGGTACCGAGATACGAGGTTTTGAAGAGCAGTGACAGTTTTGGTAGTGACTTTTGCTTGTCACCCGACGACATGTCAAAGTGACAGATAAAGATAAAGGAATTTTAACGGCATTTTAGTTAAAATACGGCCTTAAGATTTGTTGTGTTTGATAGTGTGTTTTAAAAATAGGAAGCAATAAATAGAAAACATCCATTTCGGCACTGAAACTATTCTGAATTTACAATACCTACGTTAGGCACGAAGCGAAAATGAAAAAAAAAACATATTTTTTTGCCTTCCAGTTCCATCGGATCAACATTTTATATCTGTGAGTCATAAATTTAATGATAACACTTAATCTCGCTTAGCATTCTCTACCAGTCAAATTCTAGTTAAGTACATATGTGGTTCAATGGTAAAATTAAAACTTAGAATGTTGTCTTTGGTGTACTGCCGTTTGGGCACTTTGGGCAAGATATTTTTCGCCAAATATTGCTTCTCAGAAAACTTAATTGCAGTAGTTTCATTTCCCAAGAGAATCTTTAGCACATTACATAGGTATCGCATTTTATTCATTTGGTCAAATTATCATTTGGCGTCATTTTATACTTTGTCAAGTTTTATTAAGATAACGTTCTTTAACCCTTTCAGACCCGGCCAATACAATTGTGCGGGTTGATTACATTTAGTTGTCAAATCAAAAACATATGTCAATATACTTCATTTTACGTTAGCAGGGTCTTGTTTCTTCGGTCTGAAAGGGGTAAGGAAAGCCTTTGGACTAAGGAAGGCCTACACTCAGAAAAAATGTTTGATCAAATAGTAACTTTTTTTTTATTTATTTATTTATATATTCAAATTACATCTTACAAAACACGACTTGCCCTGTTTTTATACAACTTAACCTATTAAACTCATCTTATATAAAATAAAGTTTCATGCCTAAATTAAAGAAAATAAATATACCTATATCTGCAAGTATACATACATGTATATATACATACTACATACACATCCATATGTGATAAGTCGAGAGTGTGTTCTCGTCCCATTACACATGCACGCGCATATATATACACATAATACATACAGACTACACTACACACACACTTAATGATGACAAGTCGAGAAGACAATTCTTTAGTCTAGTTTTTATCTTAGATTTACTTAGTTTAGGACTTTGTCTTAATAAGCTAATCTTGTTGAATATTTTTGGGACTAAGTATTTTGAGCATCTTTCGCCATAATAGTTTTTAATTCTCGGCTGTAGGTACTAACTTTTTGTCGCTTACACCCTTGTATTATATTTACTGTTAATTAACACTTGGTACTCTGAATTGTAATAATGCTCTAAACCTAAGAGGTATGTGACTTTCTTATCTACGGGTAAAATTTTACATAAGGGAAATAGTTTATTATAATCTTTTTCACAATCTTTCTTCACCTTTTTAGTAACTAAGAACTTAATCAGCATTGTTTGTAGTTTTCTTACATCACTAATATATGTTATGAATGTTTGCACACTCAACTTATAGCATAATCTACCTAAGCAAGGTCTCAGTTAGGTAATGGCTCTAATAGGTTTTGATTGTTATAATTATGTATATGAATATTATAGAATAAAATAGTTAAAATTGATGTTCTATCAACAGTGCATTATATACGATGTCATGCAATATTTTGTTGAATTCAGCCGCTCAAGCCGTGTGTTCTCGCCGAAATCTGTAACCACACACGATGCTCCGTCTGCGGAGAAGATAAGAAGACCTCAGAATACCGAATTTTCCTCGACAAATGTGATATGTACGAGCTGAACTGCGATGGTGATAGAGGTTCTGTATTTTGCTTCCGGATTTAATCCATTGATCTTGCAATTGTTGTCAGGTAATAAATCTGCTTCTACTCGTAGTCGTGAAGTCATCGTAAATTTTACGTACCACACAGTCAGTGCAATGGCCGGTTTCGGTGCTTGTAATAGCGCGACTAAGGTCCAACGCTAAGGGAATGCCTAGTTGATGGTGGCATTATCTCGTCACGTTACATGGTTGTTTGTAGGACCTTTTGTAGTGTTTTATTTATTTAAAAGCTAGGCCTAGCTCCCCAAACATCCCGCCACGTCCCGTCCTGATAACTCTGTCGATGCTGGTTAGAGACTTTCTTAGTAGCAGCTGACCACTATATCTGGTGGCTGTACTATTTAAGCCCCAACAAAAAGTTAAAAAAATATATAATGCGTCAAATCCCCGCCTCTTGTCGTATCTGGTGCAAAGGTTGTCCGTTGTCCACGGCTATGGATCTTGGAAATGCCGCTAGCATAGTTTATTTATTATTTTATTTATTGGTACCTATATAGTTGGGCACTTTTGCCCCGGAAACGGCTAGTAAGTATTCAGAGCAATGATGCATAGTTGCAGTATTTCATTATATTAACAGCGTAGCGTACACATTTTCAAGTTTCAATCGGCTGGCTTGCGTAATTTTTTTGTTTCACCCCATCCGCTATTTCTTCCCCAGGCCAAGTAGGCTCAGTTCGGGTTGCACAAGGCAGTTCCAAGACACTTCGGGAGCTCAAATACCGCGAGTCATCCGGTTTCCGCTTGGATACTGCAACTACGCGCGCAAACTATAGGGGCTGTTTATCTGAATAGACTTGTTTAGTTATTTTAGGAAAATACTTAGTACGCTTATACATACGTGGTACCTAATCATTTATTACAAGCTTTATACTTACTTTATTGCACTGTTCGTATGTATGTAAATATGTAAGTATGTAAGTTGTCCGTCAAAATTTGCAATCCATTTTTCAGTCACTTCCCGTTATCCAATTGAGCTGAAAATTTGCAAGCATTATGTATATCGCATGACAATGCAATATTATGATGACTTAGAGCTGATTTGATGCTGGAGCTGGAAGGTGGCCGTAGGAACTCCGCAATAAAACGACACAACCCCATCGAGTTTGGGCTCGTTAGAATCGTCTCAATGATTACTTGATGATGGTATGCAGAAAAATACAGTCGGCAGTAAAAGCTTGTACCAAAAATGAAATTTTTGACAGAAACTTATTATATATTTAAGCTTTATTGCACAAGACACAGAAATGTACAAATGGCGAGCTTAATGCCAAATCTCTATTATAATAAATATATACTTATTAAATTATGTATCTTTTTTGTTTTAGAATTCATAACCGTAAATTATTCAATTTGTTTTCAACCGAACGTGGTGCCAGCAAATATCCATAGTCCGAGGCGGTATAACACGGAGAAACGAAACAAAACGAAGGTGTTGCTGAGTATGAAAAAGAAATTAGTTGAACCAGAGGCAGACGTTGAGACAGTCACACAGAAACGATTTCTGTTAAAAAATAGATTAAGCACATTTCCACAGACTGTTATGTCTACATATATATTGAAAAAGGAGACTGTCTGGAGAAATGGCAAACTAGTTATGAAAGTAATTAAAGGTCCGGCATATCCTTGGTCTTCCTTAGAGTCTAGTGGCTATATAAGCAACTGAGATTCCCCTGTAAATAACAATAAAAGTATTTTATCTCAGTACATTTTCATTGTCATTTAATAGTAAAATTTAGTTATGACTGCTGTTATTTGAACTATGCCTTGGTAAAAAAAAACGTAACATGCCTAGTATTATTATATATATTTTTGTACATGATTTGTTTTTGAAGGGAAAAACAAATCATATACAAAAATATGAGTCTCGCAACTCGCAACGCAGTTCTTCTACGGCAAAAAGTTTTTTTTTTTGATACTATGACATGACGGTGGCAAACAAGCTTACGGCCTGCCTGATGTTAAGCTGGTACCATCGCCTATGGACACTTGTGACTCCAGAAGAATCACAAGCGCGCTGCCGACCCTTTATTCACTTGAGGATTCGCTGTGTTGGCAGATAGAGACATGCAGGTCCCTCACTCCCAACACAACCTTACTCACCACCAGGAACACAACACCACATACTTCATAGCATGCAATAATATAGCAACACTACAAAGCAGTGGTGCTATTATGGCTGCGGTCTTCTGTGTGGTGGAGGTACTTCCCCAGTTGGGCTGCTCCAC
This sequence comes from Epinotia brunnichana, assembly GCA_963854355.1. Lineage (NCBI taxonomy): Eukaryota > Metazoa > Arthropoda > Insecta > Lepidoptera > Tortricidae > Epinotia > Epinotia brunnichana. The sequence goes on along the minus strand of OY977936.1, from coordinate 16,144,999 downwards.
ATACGAGCGAGATGAGTTTTGAGATGTTACATAATACCATAAATAACATTATATTTTCTCTATGATAAAACCAAGCCAGTAATAACACGATTTATCAATAAATAATAGAGTGTTTCTTTAATGAATGGATTGATTAGGCCATTTATCTAGTCAATAACTTCTGATGTCCTACCTACCGTTGTTATTATTGTCAAAGCGGGAAGGCGCCAATAAAATAATTAAATACTTATATCCGACAAAAATATAAAAAAAATTACAAAAAGTATCTGTAGATGAAATCCTACAATTTCCCATACAATGTTTTGTCCTTAAAATAAAGGAATCAATAATAATAACAATAAAAAAGTCATAGGTAATCTCCACTTATAATAAATCTCTAAATTAAAAAAAGAATCAGCCAGTTTGAAACTAAGCTTTGCGCGGTTCGAATGTTCTCAGCATCCCATGAACGGAAAAATATGAAACATTTTATATAGGTACATTATTATTCTAGCTGCAACTTAGGATAGTTTTTATCCGACTGCGACAGTTAATAAATTTTCCGAAATATACGACTTCATTTAATTTTTCATTTATTTTTATTGAAATCAAACGCTGCTCCAACTGTCAGCTATAAGAACCGTCAAATTTTCGTCAAAATGGCGGAATTGCTTTGCCTTTCACTTATTAATAATTTAAACCCCGTCTACGATAGACCTTTACGAGACAAATGCTAAAATATAAACCATAAAAAAATATTCGATTCTGATATGAGAACTTATATGCGCAAATGTCGTTTTATGTCGTAATTTCAATAAATGAAATCAACAAATTTGAACAATATAATTAACACGAATTTGTTTTTTTTGAATGACAATGGCACGCGCTCGGCGCATTCAGCCAAAGTACCTGCGGCGCTACCACGAAAACCGATACTCAATGTTCATATATTTGCATCCCTGTCACTCGAGTATGGTTAGTGCGATAGAGATAGAGCTACCCTAATATTTTCGAATTCCGAAGTTCGTGGTTATAGCTCAGGAATTGAAACTACACCCCGTAAGCCGCGTCCGCTGCGTCATGTTTTCGTGGTTTTTAAATGTTTTGCCAATCAAAAAAAAACTCTATTTGTTTGCCGAACTTGACGGAAAACATGTAAGATGTTTAAAACATGGAAAACATTGGTGCAGCGGACCCGGCTGTAGGTAGACACTAAATAAAATAATCATAATGTATTTTCTCGAAAAAAGGATAATAGAGAAAAAATCAACGCAAGAGGTTATATGTAAAGGTTCCTAAGTTCCAAAGTTTTATATTCTGTCTCTTTTCCACCAAACGTACCTTCATATGAAACGATTGTTTTTTACTATTACGCTCGAGGATCTTGACGTCACAGTCCCCGATCGTTTTCTCACTCTAACAAGCGACATTAAAACGGTTTTGAGATATTTGAATGGGATTTTCGTCATCTTCTATCTATCTATACCTACATATAAATGCCCTGACTGACTCACCCACTCACTCATCAACGCACAGCCGAAACTACTGGGGGGCTAGAGAGTTGAAGTTTACACCAGAACTACCTTTTAGAACGTAGGCAACGGATAAGAAGGGATCTTTGGAAATTCTACCCCTAAAGGGGTCAAATAGGGGTGCAAAGTTTGTATGGGGGAAACTTTATTTTTTGTGCTAGAGACTAAAAATTTTGTATAAATATTACTTATTAGAATACAAATGAAATACTTTCAACGTAAAGGAAAATTCTGCCCCTAAGGGGGTAAACAAGGGGTGCAAATGTTGTATGGGGGAAACTTTATTATTTTAGCAAGAGACTCAATATGTTGTAGAAAGCTTACTTATTAGAATACAAATAAAGTATTGTCAGCGTTTTGGAAACAGCCTCTTAGGGGGTTAAAAAGGGTTGCAAATTTTGCATGAGCGAAACTTCTATTTGAGATAAGCTTAAAAGTTTGTAGAAAGATTACTTATTACAAAACAAATAAAAAACAGCGTTTTGGAAAATTCCAACCCTTAAGGGTATGAAAAAGGGGTACAATGACGACATAACGATACTCACCAGCGGCATACATGCAGGTACAGTGTGCGATGTCACCCGCTCCGCACTCGCCATAGTGGAACGCTGGTGCAATGACAATGAACTAACAGTCAACCCAAGGAAGACCGAGCTGGTAATGTTCACCAACAAACGGAATCTGGGGACCTACCGCCTGCCCAGACTGTTCAATACAGAACTCCAATTGTCAACAGAGGTAAAGTACTTAGGTGTAATACTCGATGCCAAACTTAATTGGAGCAGTCATCTAGACAATAAAATCCAAAAAGCTACAGTCGTCTTCTGGCAGTGCCGTAGAATAATAGGTAGGACCTGGGGACTAAACCCCAAGATCACTCTATGGCTGTACCAGGCAGTAATCCGACCAATAGTAAGCTACGGTGCCATAGTGTGGTGGCCTCGTACCACGCTAACCACGATCGAAGCTAAACTACAACGCCTCCAGAGACTGGCCTGCATGGCGGCTAGTGGCTGCATGAGGACTACACCGACTGCAGCCCTGGAAGCCATCATGGACATTCCGCCGATTCACATTTTCATCAGGCAAGAGGCTCTGGCAGCAGCCATAAGGCTCAAAAGACAACATCTCTGGAGACCGCCCAGGGTTCCACACACCGAAATACTCTACGAGGCTGTAGGTAGGGAACCCCTTATAGAGGCAACTTCAGACATCATTCCCAGACAGTTCGTCTTTGACAAAAAGTACAAAGTTGAACTATACGAAACCCCCCAGGAAGGACTTAACCCCAGAGAGCTAAGAATCTTCACGGACGGGTCCAAGACAAGGTCAGGCACCGGATCAGGAGTATTCTCGGAGGACCTAAACATACGCATTTCGACACCATTAGGGACCCACAACACCGTCTTCCAGGCAGAGTGTATGGGCATAATAATGGCTGCTCACGCAATCGCCTCCAGGGAGGTAAGGGGATATCCCATCCGCATACTTTCCGATAGTCGATCCGTACTGCAAGCCCTGCAAGGTCACGCAACAACTTCTGGGCTGATACACGAGTGCCACAAAATCCTATCAGAGGTATGTTATAACAGCGACATAACCCTGCAATGGATCAAAGGGCACAGTAATTCACGCGGTAACGATGCAGCGGATGCACTGGCTAGAGAGGGTTCAGAGTCAAGAGCTGTAGGACCGAAACCCACAATTCCTCTACCCTCTGCATGGCTGCGGAGCACACTGCGACTAAACACCAAGGTAGAACACCAAAAACATTGGAACACCCTAGGAACCTGCAGGCAAACCAGGGAGGCCCTCCCGACAATCAACCCCGGATTGTCAAGGAAGCTAAAGCAGCTAAAGAGGCCGGCACTCCGTCTTCTGACAGGAGCTATAACTGGTCATGCACTACTAAACAAACACCTTTTTACTTTAGGTGTTACAGACAGTCCTCTCTGCAGAGCCTGCATGGAAGAGGACGAGACAGCCGCCCACGTCATCCTGACATGTCCTGGAGTGGCGGACTACAGGGCAAAGTACCTCGGAACACCGGGGTCACTACCGGAGGCCGTCGGCAACGTAAAGAGTCTGCTAGGCTTCCTGGTGGAACTGGGTTGGCACGAATAACAGTAGTGCCAAAACCCCTACTCAAAATAGGCGCATTTATGACGTCGAGTTGCGGAAACCCAGCCCGCGTACAACCTATAACCTAACCTATAACCTATAAGGGGTACAATGTTGGTAAAGGGGATTTTTTTGAGCTAGAATCTCAAACCTTTTCAAAAATATTACATAATAAAATAAAATAAAATACTTTCAGCGTTTTAGAAAATTTCACCCCTTCGGAGTGTATAAGGGGGTGCAACGTTGGTAAATATATTTATATAGCAAGCGACAAACCTTTGTTGAAAGATTACTTATTACAATACAAATAAAGAACTTTCAGCGTTTTGGAAAATTCCACCCCTAAGGGTGATTAAAACAGGTAAAAACTTGTATGGAGGAAACTTTTTTTTTGAGAGACTTGAAATTGTGTAGAAAGATTATTTATTAGAATACAAATATATAGGTAAATTACTTTCAGTGGTTTGAAAATTTCCACCTGCTAAAAGAGGGATAAAGAGGTGCAATGTTTGTAAAGGAAAACTTTTTTTTAGGTAGAAACTCTGTAGAAAGATTAAGTACCTATTTATTGAAATACAAAAAAATACCTACTGCCAGCGTTTTGGAAAATTTCACCCCTTAAGGGGTTAAAAAAGGGTGCAAGGTTCGTATACGAAACACTTTTTTTTTAGCTAGAGACTAGATAGTTTGTGGAAAAAATACTTACCTATTACAATAAAAAAAACAAGTGTTTTATTTTTAATGTTTCCCTGAAAAGCGTTCAAAGTTTGTATGGAGAGCAAGAAAATTTTAAAGTATGATATTTATAACTTCGATCTTAGCCTGTTTAAACTAAAAAACTTAAGTTAGCATTTTTTGAAATATATCCGCTAAAGGGGATTATAAGGGTGTTCAAAGTTTGTATGGAGAGCAAGATATTTTTAAAGTAAGGGATTTGTTACTTCAGTTTTAGACTGTTTGCTAAAATTGTACAAAACTTATTTCAGCGTTTTTTTTATTCATCGCCTAAGAAGGTAAAAAAGGGGGTTTGAACTTTGTATAGAGAGCAAGACATTTTTAAAGTATTACTATTAGGGTTCAGAGAGGGTTCTTAGTTTGTATAGAGAGCAAGAGATTTTAAAAGTAAGAGATTAGTAACTTCAGTTTTAGATTGTTTTCTAAAAGACTAGGTAGAAAATTCATTTCAATGTTTTTTTTTATTCAGTCCTTCAACAAACATTTAGACGATAATATGTTATACGCGTACGAAGTCGCGGGCAACAGCTAGTAAAGAATAATCCATGCCCATGATTATACTCCAAGTGCCAAAATCATGGAATTAAATTGAAAATACTTCGCTCGTGCTGAAATCTAAATATATAAAAGGCAAAGTCCTGACTGAGTGACTGACTCACTTAAATCAACGCCCAGCCCAAACCGTTAAACCTAGAAAGCTGTTTTTTTCACATTAGTTAGTTTATATAACGTAAGTACCCACTAAGAAGGGATTTTATAAAATTCCCCCCTCAAGGGGGTAAAGAGGGGGTTGAAAGTTTGTATGGGGATGGAGTTAAATTTTAAGTGAAAGACTTGAAACTTTGTGTATAAACTCCTTATTACAAAACAAGAAAAGTGCTTTAAGGGTTTTGGAAAATTACACCCTTAAAGGGGTAAAAACGGGGTTGAAAGTTTGTATGGGGATGTAAAATTTTAAGTGAGAGACTTGAAACTTTTTGTATGGACTCCTTATTACAATACAAGAAAAGCAATTTTAGGGTTTTGGAAAATTACACCCTTAAAGGGGTAAAAAGAGGGTTGAAAGTTTGTATGGGGATGGAGTAAAATTTTAAGTGAGAGACTTGAAACTTTTTGTATGGACTCCTTATTACAATACAAGAAAAGTAATTTTAGGGTTTTGGGAGAATCCACCTCCAAGAGGGAAAAATGGGGGGTGAAAATTTGTATAGAGCTACTGAAACCGCTACACCGATTTAAACGAAATTTTGTATATAGATAGTCTGAGTCCCAGGAAAGGACATAGGATAATTCTTATACCGGAAATCATCCCCCTAAGGGGGTGAAATGTGGGATGACAATGTATATGGAGCTACTTAAACCGCTGCACTGATTTAGATGCAATTTGGTATAGAGTTAGTTTGAGTCCCGTGGAGGGACATTGGATAGTTTTGGTCCCGGAAATCATCCTCTAAGGGGATGAAATGGGGGTGAAAGTTTGCATGGAGCTATGATACAAAAGAGTTGCACGTGGACGAAGTCGCGGGCAGAAGCTAGTTGTCATATAAATATACAGGAAATGCCTATGTCCTGACTGATTTATTCACTGACTCATCAAAAAACAGCCGAAACTACTAATCTTAGAGAGTTGATTTTGCACAGTAGGTTGCTTTTATAAAGTGGGCTAGGGATAAGAAGGTATTTTTGAAAATTCCACCCTTAAGGGGGTAAAATAGGGGTGCAAAGTTTGTATGGGAGAACCTTTTTTTTTGAGCTAGAGACTTAAAACTTTGTAGAAAAATTGTTATTAGAATACAAATAAAGCACTTTCAGTGTTTTGGAAAATTCCACCCTTAAGGGGGTAAAATAGGGGTGCAAAACTTGTATGGGGGAGACAATATTTTTTTAAATAGGGACTTAAAACTTTGTAGAATGATAAGTCATTAGAATACAAATAAAGTACTTTCAGTGTTTTAGAAAATTCTACCCCTAAGGGGGTAAGATAAGGGTGCAAAGTTTGTATGGGGAAAACCATATTTTTTTTAAATAGAGACCTAAAACTTTGTAGAAAGATTAGTTATTAGAATACAAAGAAAGTGCTTTCAGCGTTTAAAAAAAATCACCCCTAAGGGGGTAAAATAGGGTGCAAAGTTTGTATGGGAAAAACTACTTTTTTTTAAAAAGAGACTTAAAACTTTGTAAAAAGATTATTCATTAGAGTACAAATAAAGTGCTTTTTAGTGTTTTAGAAAATTCTACCCCTAAGGGGGTAAAATAGGGGTGCAAAGTTTGTATGTGGGAAACTTTTTTTTGAGCTAGGGACCTTAAACTTTGTAGAAAGATTAGTTATTAAAATGCAAAGAAAGTACTTTCAGCGTTTTGGAAAAGTTCACCCCTAAGGGGGTAAAATAGGGTGCAAAGTTTGTATGGGAAAAACTATTTTTTTTGAAATAGAGACTTAAAACTTTGTAGAAAGATTACTTATTATACCATGAAAAAAATTACATTCAGCGTTTTACAAAAATCATTCCCTAAGGGGGATAAAAAGGTGTGCAAAGTTTTTATGAGGGAAAGTTTATGTTTCTGAGTTAGAGACTTGAAACTTTGTATAAAGATTACTTATTAAAATACAAAAAAAGTACATAAAGCGTTTTAGAAAATTCCACCCCTAAGGGGGTTAAAAAGGGGAGCAAGCTTTCCATGGGCAACACTTTTTTTGAGTTAGAGACTTTGCAAAAATATTACTTATTAGAATACTAAAAAAGAACTCAGCGTTTTAGGAAACTCCACCCCTAAGGGGGTTAACAAGGGGAGCCAGTGTTGTGTGGGAAACACTTTTTTTTGAACTAGACTTAAAACTATTAGAAAGATTATATTAAAATACAAAAAAAGTACTTTCAGAGTTTTAGAAAATTCCACCCCTAAGGGGGTTAAACAGGGGGCAAGCTTTGTATGGGCAACACTTTTTTTGAGCTAGAGACTTAAAAGTTAGTAGTAAGATTTTTTCGTATTGTAGTAATTATACTACAATACGAAAAAAGTTCTTTCAGCGATTAGAAAAATTCAACCCCTAAGGGGGTTTAAAAGGGGGTTAAAATTTTAAATGGAGAGCAAGAAAAATTTAAAGTGTGAGTAAGAAATTTGTAACTTCGGTCTTATTCTGTACGTTAAAAGACTACATAACGAATTTCAGAGTTTTTTCAAATTCATCCCCTAAGAGTGTTAAAAGGAGGTTCAAAGTTTGTGTATTTCAAGACATTTTTAAAGTATGAGATTTTTAACTTTCGTTTTAGACTGTTTGTTCACAAACTAGGAAATGAACATCAACGTTTTTTTAAATTTATCCCCTAAAAGAGGGTTCAAAGTTTGTATTGAGAAAAATCATTTTCTAAGACGATAAAAAGTTCTACGCGGACGAAGTCGCGGGCAACAGCTAGTATGAACATACAGATTAAATACAACATTTGTAGGTGTCGTAAAAAACAACTGCGTTTGGCTTGAAGCGGTCGAAAAACCACTTTTGCTTGCCAATTTACTCTATTTTTGTGACTATGAATTAAAGTCACCCGTTTTATACAATGTTAAATACATATTGCTTTTCTATACAGCATAAATATGAGAGGAAAACATGAAAACATATTGGCTATTTGTGAGTTTCGTACTTTTTTTTTCTTACGATAGTGTTGATGGTTTATTTTTTACATCTAATTTCATGATTTCAATTTCAGTGTTCATTGCTGCAAGTAGACTGTCAGGTGCTCACTTCATACAAGTAAAATAAAAGATCATATTTTTTCCTCACGTTCCGCACTTGAAGCAATAACTACAACTACCTATTCGAAACATTTTAGCCTCTTGACGTCTGCGTGCAGTCTGAAATATGTAACCACTCTTGGATCCCAGTTTGCGGACAAAATGAGAAAACTTCCATTATAAGATTATTTGGTGATTCCTGTGAGATGATAGAATACAACTGCGATTTCAAGGCAGGTTCGTGCAATCCTAGAAATGATTTGACGACGTTATTATCCGAATTGAAGGTATAGGGAGAATCAATGCTGGGTTGGGGCTGTGTTAAGGTGTGGAAGTATGTAAATACCTACAAAATTACTTACAAATAAAAACCGGCCAAGTGCGAGTTGGACTCGCGCACGAAGGGTTCCGTAAATCACGTTTGTTGTCGTCTGTTTTTAGGGTTCCGTAGCCAAATGGCAAAAAACGGAACCCTTATAGATTCGTCATGTCTGTCCGTCTGTCTGTCTGTCTGTCTGTCTGTCCGTCCGTATGTCACAGCCATTTTTTTCCGAAACCATAAGAGCTATACTGTTGAAACTTGGTATGTAGATGTATTTTGTAAACCGCATTAAGATTTTTACACAAAAATCGAAAAAAAACTTTGAGTTTTAGGGGTCCCCATACGCAAAACTGAAACTCAAATTTTTTTTTTTCATCAAACCCATACGTGTGGATAGGTCTTCAAAAATGATATTAAGCTTTTTAACATAATTTTTTTCTGAACTAAATAGTTTGCGCGAGAGTGCGCAGGAGACTTCCAAAGTGGTAAAATGTGTGTCCCCCTGTAACTTCTAAAATAAGAGAATGATAAAACTCAAAAAAATATATGATGTACATTACCATGCAAACTTCCACCGAAAATTGGTTTGAACGAGATCTAGTAAGTAGTTTTTTTTTAATACGTCATAAATCGTAAACTGCAATTTATTTAACGGAACCCTTTAAGTGCGAGTCCGACTCTTAGTATTTGTTGTTATAGCGTTAACAGAAATACAACTGTTACTATACTCATATTTCAACTGTCTAACTATCACGGTTCATGAGATACAGCCTGGTGACAGACGGACAGACGGACAGACGGACACACAGTGGTTTATAGAAGCCGAAAAAGTGACATCCCCGTTTTATTAAAAGTTACTGTAGTTTAGATCATTACAAATGTGAGACTAAAACTCCCGCGTTTCTAATATGCGTAGTTTTTGAGAAATAAATTTTTGAAAATAATTTTTCTGACACCCGGATATTACGAAAAACATTTATATATTGCAAATTATTTAATAAACTTTTCTATTGTTCATAATGTTGGATAATCCCTTCAAGTATATACATTTAGAGGCAATTACGACCTCTCTAGGTACATTTTTTACAAAGATATTAATGATTTTATAGATTTTGGTTTTTATTTTTTTTCTTCTATGTTCCACCGTAGTAGGACGCGATATTTGTATGACAGCTTCATTAGTATGTTTTCTATCTACCCTATTTTTTACAAGTCCTAATTCCATGGAACATTTAATCTACAGTCAATTAAAAATTTCGGTCAGGGCTGCCACTACCAGTATCCGGATTTCCTGGATATAAAATTAACATAGTACCTATACACGGAATAGCTCTTTCATGGGTGGTGAAAGAAGATATTACTACCTACACATATTTTTTTTTTTTTTTTTTTTAGATTTAGTACTTATTTCTTAGCTATTGAGAATTTGGTTATATTGCCTTTCTCAATTACCTAGTGTTTTATTAAGTGATTTTTTGTAACCAAGTAAATAATAAGGTATATAATACATATGTAATAAGATTATGTGCCTGTACATTTTTGTAGTTTGCTCTTTGTACAGTCGAAAAATCTGTACGCTCTTACGCTCAAGGACCATGACAAGACAAATCAACACAAGAAGCATGACAAGTCATTGAATGTCTTCTTCTACTTCCAGGCTTTCTGCCCCATCTAGAACCTCATGGTAGACACCTTACCAAGTCACATGTAGCGTTTCGTGGAAAATTTGTGCGAGTTTTAGTTCTTGGCGAAATTAATAATAGTAGATTGTACAACAAGTGCATAAAACGCACCATTTTACTCGAGACGTTTATCCATCCGAGCGAGCTTGCGAGCGAGGATAGATATAAAGTCGAGTGTAAAATGGGTTTTATGGACGAGTTGTACACTCTACTTTTCACTTCGATTGCGAGGAAATGAAACAGCAACACGTAAAATAATAAATGAGACGAAATACAAATTATAAGTTTATTTCATGAAGTTTTATTGTGTACTTTGGCTGTTGGTATCTTTGCCTTGGTCTTAGAATACGAACGAAACGAAATAAAATAAAGAGGTTGTTGTATGAAGTTAAAGATGTTCGTGTGGCTGTTGCAGCGATTGCCTTGGTCTTCGACGAAGATTTTACTTTATGCTCTAGAGCATAAAAAGCGACTTTATGTCGCCTACGCACGACATAAAGACGAACTTTTAGAGCATGAGAAGTGAAAAACAAGTTTCTGACCGGGTATCATATATTTAAATTTCAAAAAGCAAAATCAGTACGTAGTAATTCGTGATTATTACTTCCCTTAAATTTAAAATTACAAGTAATTTACAAAATACTAGGCAATAATTATTTATGCAAGTTTCAGCTCTTGCCGAAACTAATAAAACAAGTTTCTGACCAGCAGGTCAATCACGTGACGCATTGTATGTACGTACAGTCAGCATCAAAAGTAGCTACGCAAACGAAGACGCCAAAAGTCTTTATTAAAAGGGAATAAGAGCTTTTGACGTCTTCAATTACATAGCTACTTTTGATGCTGACTGTACGTTAGGTAAATTTAACTGTCAGTTTTTATATGGAAAAATAACAGTTGCAATAACGCGCGTTTGAAACGTAACGTGATCACCCCTACATAATATATTATTTTAAAAAGCAAATACGATACTCATAAAACAAAACAGTAATCAGTGACATTACACGTAATTAAAAAAAACTGAACAATAGCTCTTTCTTCTATATTAAATAAAAAAAACTCAATACTTAACTCTTACATGTTTTGCGAGCATCAAAATCAAATATCGAAGATTTCTCTCAATAATTCTTTTTTAAGCCTTGGCGATCCAAGAAAACCATAAATAATAGGATTCCCGAAAAAACGGCGTATAAAATTCAAAATACCGAAGTGTCAACCCTAGTGGCCGGATAAACCGGATATATAGAGTTTAGGTGATGATAGAAGATATATTAATAAAGCTGTCATACAAATATCGCGTCATACTACGGCGGAACATCACAACAGAAGAAAAAAAATAAAAACCAAAATCAATAAAATCATTAATATCTTTGTAACAAATGTACCTAGAGAGGTCGTAATTGCCTTTAAATGTATGTCTTTGAAGGGGTTATCTAACACTTTAAACAACAGATAACTTTAATTAATAATTTGCAATATATAAATGTTTTTCGTAATTCTTAGGTGTCGGAAACAAGATTTTCAAAAACTACTCATATTAGAAACGCGGGAGTTTTATTCTCACATTTGTAATGACCTAAACTACAGTAATTTGTAATAAAACGGGGATGTCACTTTTTCGGCTTCTATAAAACACTGTGGTATAGACGGACGGACAGCGGAGTCTTAGTAATACCTATAGGGTCCCATTTTACCCTTTGGGTACGGAACCCTAAAAAAAGGTCAATTGACATTCCATAAAATTGTATAAAAATACTGTATTGAGAATTTTGACTCGAGTTGATACGTATATCGTGCGTTGAAATATTACATACTTATTACTGATATAATTAAAATATTAAATTATATATAAGTATGTTTATCGTCGTCTAGTACCCATAGTACAAGCTTTGCTTAGTTTGCGACTAAGCCGATTTGTGTAAGATTGTAAAAGAAAAAAAAAGAAAAAAAAACTTAATTATTCAGTTTTTTAGTATTGGTTGTAATAGCGGCAACAAAAACACATCATCTGTGAAATTTTCAACGGTGTTACTATCACGGTTGTTGAGATACAGCCTGGTGACAGATGGACAGACAGACAGACAAACAGACAGACAGACTGACAGACAAACAGACAGACGGACAGCGGAGTCTTAGTAATAGGGTCCCGTTTTACTCTTTGAGTACGGAAATCTAAAAAAGGTCGAACTTATTAGTATACGTATTAAGACGTTTTGATGTTTTTAGCCTTAATAAGCCTCTATTTAGCTTATGATGAATGATGTAAAAAAACTGTTTCAGAATACAAGGAAGTCGATCAAGAAAAGTGCAAAAATATAAGCACTACACGAGTACGAAAGTCATTGCAGAAATTAGTAATCACTTATCTTAATGCTGCTACAGTGGCATATAGTAAGGATCCTGCGTACAAGGTTACAGAGCCTTTGGAAAGCACAACAACAATGTCTACCTTTTATTTGAGATCACCTGACGAACTAAATAATACTGTGACATCTGCAAGTGTGTTCTCAAAGGATCCTCTGAATAACTTTATCACACATAGTCTACCATATCGACGTCAATATACAAAATCGTCAATTTTGACAGTAACCGAATCGTCCAGTATATCTGGTAGGGCATGTACATGTTCAACGAGAACACTTAAAAGTACAACAAAAACCACAAAATCTAGTACTACTTCAACAACACCTAGCACAACCACTACGACAACACCTATCACAATAACCACGACAACACCTAACACAACAACTACGACAACACCAAGCACAACAACTACGACTATACCTAGTACTAGCACAACGCCTCATGAATCATCCAGTTATTCTGGTGGAGGGTGCACTTGTTCAACGCCTACAAAAACCACAAACTTGAATACTACTTCAACAACAACCCCGAGCACAATAACTACGACAACACCTAGCACAACCATTACGACAACACCTAGCACAACAACCACGACAACACCTAATGCAATAACTACGACAAAACCAAACACAACAACTACGACAACACCTAGTACTAGCACAACGTCTAATGAATCATCCAGTTATGCTGGAGGGTGCACTTGTTCAACACCTTTACTTATTAGTACGACAGAAACCACAAGCTCTAGTACTTATTCAACAACAAAAACTAGCACAACAACTACGACAACACCTAGCACAACAACTGTGGCCACACCTAGTACAAGTACAACGACTAGTGAATCATCAACTTATTCTGGCAGACCGTGCACTTGTTCTACCCCTTCACCTACAAAAACCACACACTCTATTACTACTTCAACTACGACATCACCTAGCATAACAACTACGATAACATCTAGCACAACAACTACGAAAACAGCTAGTACAACAACTACGACAACACCTAGCACAACAACTAGCACAATAACTACGACAACACCTAGTACTAGCACAACGTCTCATGAATCATCCAGTTATTCTGGTGGAGGGTGTACTTGCTCAACGCCTTCACTTATTAGTACAACAAAAACCACAAACTCTACTCCTTCTTCAACAACAACATCTAGCACAACAACTACGACAACACCAAGTGCTACTACGATGACTAGTACAACCTCGATTTCACAACCTACATCGTCTAATGGAGCATGCACGTGTTCGACACCTGTTCTTATCACAACATCTACTACAACTATAATAAGTTCCACAATACCTAGTACTACTACTGCGACTATTAATACAACTACTTCTATTACAACAACAATGCAGGCATCAACGGCTCGCAAGAATTGTGGACACCCTGGGTGCGATGCATTTTTCACCTGGGCAACAACAGCTAAAGGAGAAACTAGAGACTATTTTCAAATTCTTAGAAACAAATACGGCAGTCATCCTTTTAGAAGAAGAAAACCTACAAGACGATTAAGATACGCCACAAATCCTCCAGGACATTTATTTTCTAGACCTCGTCGTCGGTATCGTTTTCGTGCTCTGGGTCCTTATAAGCAATTTTACGGGCACCATGTCCAAGGCTAATTTATCTATTTAATAAAAAGATTATTACTTTGTACCATTTAATAAAGAGATACTTTGTACCTGGTATCTCGTGGCGTGGGAGCGGTAAAGTAATGTCAAGGTGCATTGTGCTCTGATTTTTATCAGACTAACTAAACTAACATTAAGTGTACAATTACAGCACCGGTACCATGTTGAAATTAAACGTGGGCAATGATACTTCTACGTGGAAGTATAATAACGGATTTAAAAGAGTTATTGTATAATATTTTGCGCGTCTATTTCTTGGCCAAAGCGCTTGTAATGGTAGTCGACGTATACAGGATGTATTATTGAACCGGGGCAGTGAGAGAAAATCTGAAACTACGAGAGATACGGAAATTTGGTCTTAGAAGTCACGAGACCGAATTTAGAAAAATTAAAAACTGCATTCAAAGATTTTCAAAGAACATACACGACCGGGAATTGAACCCAGTCAATTCTGTGTCAATAAAAAGTGCTGGACGTCACGAACAATTGTTGCTATGGAACCTTGTATCTACAATCCCAATAAGGTAATCCGGGTAAGATTATCTAAAGTCTGAGGTGTGCGTAATAAATAAATAAATAAAATAAATAAATAAAAATTACGGGACAATCTTACACAAATCAACCTAGGCCCACGGTAAGCTCAATAAGGCTTGTGTTGTGGGTACTAGGCGACGATATATACATATAGTAGATACTTATATATATACATATAACATCCATAACTCAGGAACAAATATTCGTGATAAACACACAAATAAATGCCCTGACCGGGATTCGAACCCGGGACCTCCAGCTTCGTAGGCAGAGTCACTACCAACTGGGCTACGGAGGCCGATATTGTTCAACCTCGAGATTTCGGGGAGTTTGATGAAATCTTGTACAAATGTTCGTTAGAAGCCCTGTTTTCGTCTCCCAAAAGTCCCTGGGTCAGGACTTTGTAGAACGGCCGCTATCTTGGGAAATGTACTCCATTCGTAAGAAATTCAGATTTTGTTCGAAAACTACGTACTCTATAAAAACATGGTCTAAAGCCAACACAAGCCTGTAGTACACAACCTTGACGAGAAAACGTGTCTTCGTGGAGAAAAATGCATCCACATGTGAGATTTGCCCTCAATGTCCTTCCAGGGAAGATTCTCCGAATTTGGAGCTCGGGAGGATTTCAAATCCACTTTGATTTACACAATAGGATATGAACTACATTAATAATTACATTTTACCCGACTACGGCTAAACCCAAAAGAATGGTAATGGATTAAATTTCTCGTTAAGTAGGGGCCGACCACAACTTACGGTCGGGGGACTCGGTCTGATTATATTTTCGTTACAAAAGTAAGTTGTAGAAGATATCGGAGCGCTCTCCGACCCCTGAATATATATTTCTTAACTCCAACGGTGCAGTACGCCACGCTGGCGCTGTCCGCCACGCTGGTGCTGTCCACCACGCTAGCACTACCCGCCACGGCGGTGCTGCCCAGTGCTGCCCACTACGCACCTAATGATAGTTTGCTACCACCTATCCAGGTCAAGATGCTTGATGAATTTCAAAAAATGAGGTGGTGTTAGATTTCTCTTAATGCTGACAACGTGTTGGCGCACATCGAGTTTAAAAAAAAAACAGTATGGCAGGCGTGAGAGGAGACCAAATCTGAAATCACAACTTTGCTTCTAGCACTTAATTTATCGGGCGGATTTCAATAAACATGACATCAGTAGATGGGTCTGTAACACGCCAGTATACACTATACATTTAATATATGCTATGGAACCTTGTATCTACAATCCCAATAAGGTAATCCGGGTAAGGTTATCTAAAGTCTGAGGTGTGCGTAATAAATAAATAAATAAATAAATATTACGGGACAATCTTACACAAATCAACCTAGGCCCACGGTAAGCTCAATAAGGCTTGTGTTGTGGGTACTAGGCGACGATATATACATATAGTAGATACTTATATATATACATATAACATCCATAACTCAGGAACAAATATTCGTGATAAACACACAAATAAATGCCCTGACCGGGATTCGAACCCGGGACCTACAGCTTCGTAGGCAGAGTCACTACCAACTGGGCTACGGAGACCGATATTGTTCAACCTCGAGATTTCGACGGGCTTCTCGGGCTTCCAACGAACATTCGTACCAAATTTCATCAAACTCTCCGTAATTTCGAGGTTGAACAATATCGACTGTATTGAATCCTTCATTAAAACCTGCTGTGCAGCAGGTATTTGTGTATTTTATTATATATTTTTTCAAGGTTAGCAAACATAACTTTTTCAATTTATTACCAAATTATAATTATCTACATAATACCTACATTTCTTTTTTTAGGGTTCCGTAGCCAAATGGCAAATAACGGAACCCTTATAGATTCGTCATGTCTGTCTGTCTGTCTGTCTGTCCGTCCGTATGTCACAGCAACTTTTTTCCGAAACTATAAGAGCTATACTGTTGAAACTTGGTAAGTAGATGTTTTCTGTGAACCGCATTAATATTTGAACACAAAATTAGAAAAAAAAATTAAGTTTTGGGGGTTCCCCATACTCAGAACTGAAAATCAAAAAAAAATGTTCATCAAACTTATACGTGTGGGGTATCTATGGATAGGTCTTCAAAAATGATATTGAGGTTTTTAATATCATTTTTTTCTAAACTGAATAGTTTGCGAGAGAGACACTTCCAAAGTGGTAAAATGTGTGTGTCCCCCTGTAACTTCTAAAATAAGAGAATGATAAAACTAAAAAAAATATATGATGTACATTACCATGCAAACTTCCACCGAAAATTGGTTTGAACGAGCTCTATTCAGTAGTTTTTTTTTAATACGTCATAAATCGTAAACCGTAATTTAATTTACGGAACCCTTCATGTGCGAGTCCGACTCACACTTGGCCGCTTTTAAAAATGATTGTGCAATAGGCAAGGAGCTATAGACACAGCATTTATATGTAGCTTCTCAGATTGTATTCATAACATAACCATAACTTCCATTACAAATATTGTACATTACCTAACTTTAAAAAATCTCATCACATTAAAAGTACGCCTTTTTGATAAGTGTTCTGAGTGGTGTCATTCTTATGATACCTTGCGCTTTCCTGTTTATTTTACGTGTATATGTGCATGACCTCGTCCGCATTGCATTGAACTTGGCCAAGCCAGCTGCTTGATTAGTTCATCTCAGAGAAAACATTCTGGCGACGTGTTGACGCCGTGTCCGAGTACTGGCTGGGTGAAGGACTGTTTATTAATACGTGGAAATTTCTCAAATATTTGACATTTAAATGCTTAGTCGTGGGTTAGCAAGTTAAGGTATAATTTATAATAATTTATTTCAGGCATCTAAGACCCATAGCAACAAATACCTTACATACTAACATACATATATCAATATAAACTAGTAATAAATAGTAATTTATGAAGTACTCGATGAATTCTGTTATGCCCGAAAGGGCGTTTTTACGTAAATGTTAAGTTAGAAAAACAATAGGGAACTTGCATCTTAATATTATATTACGAAAAACAAAAGTATAATCCAGCATTAAAACTTTGTTATGATTTATTTTTCTGATGTTATATGCATTTGAAATCTGCGCGCGCCGACACCCCCCGAAAACGCTCTATATACTAAACGGGCTTATGCTATGACGTCACAGCATAGCCTTTACTATGAAGTAAGTCATTAATTTGCGATTATCTCCACAAAATTTACGTTTAAGTCTATACTTGTCATACAAAATATCATTTCTAATTTAATATTCTATGTAACTGTTACGTTATTTTATCGAAAAAATTAAAAATAAATTTTCGTAATTTTAACGTTAGGTAAAACTCTAATATTTACATTAAATGACATTAAAACTAAACTAATAAAATTAAGTAAGCCTAAAATATGGATAAACACAACTAGTAAGTAAAAAATTAAGTAGAAACATAATGCACACAGGAAAAATTAAAATTAAACAAATAACGATAAGATTATAAATAAAAAACTTGTCCAAGATCGGCGCCAGGCGGCAAGGTGCCCAGGAGGCTGGCGGTATTGCCACGTTGTATATCAATACTTATGCGTTGGGCTAGGTAGGCGCCAGCCTTCTGGTCACCAGAAGCGTCGACAAGGCGCTTAGAAAGCACTTTAAATAGATTTAATGCGCTGGTGCCCCATGGCCCTAAGGTCTCGACGCCAAAAGGCTCAAACATGAAGCCACTGTCAATGCCAGCATATTTGAGCCTTTTGTGTGACTCGGCTGAGTCAGCAGCAGCACCAGCCCTAGTTGAGGTTCCAGGAAGGTGGGACGGCGCAAGGGTATCGACGCAGGTAGCGTCCCATACCAGTGGCCGTCCCAAGCTCCAGGGCACGAGCGTCATGCCGTCGGGCCTCTTGCCGTCGTCCCGGGCAAGACCAGTAGGCTCTAAGACGGCCGGAGCTCCGGCACTAGCGAGAGCCCGACGGATGAGGTCGTTCAGGCTGGCGTGACGCGGGATGCGGCCTGTGCTCCTGTGGCAGGAGAGGCCATGGTGCCCAAATTTGTCGACAGTGCTACCGCAGTGACACCGATGTGGAACGACGCATGTCACTCCAAGACGCAGTGACACGGCAACCCTAAAAGTTTTGTTGTCTAATATTGTACCTAAGTTGTGTGAAGGGAGTGCCTGGAGCCAACCGCCGGATTCCCATCTAGCAGTGGCAAGGAGACGCGCGCGATCTGCGGAGCTGGAAGACGTTTCATAAAGGTTATCCCGTACCAGCTCACACAGCGGCCCATCCCATTGCCTCTGCGAATGGGGTTTGTTTGGTAGGTCTGCAGTTGGACATAGCTCTTTCCAACGGTACTCGGCTTCAGCGAGAAAAGGGATTACAAAATTATTGTGAGGAGGCTTTAGTATTTGACTGATTAATTTTGGGAGCCGTGTGCTGACGAGAGAAAAGCTGGGAGAGAAACGCTTGAAATGAACTAATAAAATCGTTTTTTTTTTCTTTATTTTTCTTTTGTATGATATCTCTACGTATATCCGCATCGATTGAGTGCAATTTATTCGAAATTGAAGTCCCATGCAAGTTCCCCATTATTAATACGAACATATTTACTTTATTTTATTGACTTTGCAATTTAGTGTATCATACGTGTCGTTCCGGGTTTGATTTCCGATCACAACACATTCCAAGGTCTACTTGCGGATATTATAGTCTCAACCTGCTACATGTCGATAGACGAGGTATAATAAAAACACTTAACCAAATTATCATAATTGGAGTTGCATCATATTTGATAAAAATTCAATTTCAACAACACAACAGATGATGATGTTTTAGAAAAGCTGCAAAGCGTTCACAGAACTTGATTTCAACAAAAAACGACAACAACAGAAATTCCATACAAAGTTTACCTATCACGAAATTAGAATTTTGATAGCTAGAGCTAGATAGATAGATAAATCATATATTTCTTGATGGAATGTGTTCAATTTGGTAACCGATCATGGCATTATGGAAAAGGAAAATAGCAAATTATTGTTAACAAAGAGGACATCAATACATATAATCAGACGTTATCGAAATTGAACAAAACACTTTGTATTTACCTACTTTAGAGGCTGTGCTTAGTAGTAATTTAAAGGTAATACGATTACACTTGCTTTATTTGACCCAGTTAACAGATGCATCTCTAATGAACATTACATCATCCGTTACACGACCCGCATTATGTTTCAAGTTTCGATGCAGTCTGCATATAAATTCATTGGAGTGCCTGCGACCTGCGAGCGACAATATATTTATGACACTTGATATTTAGAAATAGTAGATTGTACAATTACGCATAACAACAAGCGCATAAAACGAGCCATTTAACCTGAGACGCATATGTCCACCCGAGCACCGGCGAGGGTGGATAGTTAAGTCGAGGGGTTAAATGGCTAATTTATGCCAGAGTTATACACACTGCTTTTCACTTAAACGAAGATGGGAATATTTTTTACCTAGTATCCTGAATGACTTACCATCTGATGTACTCACAAATATATGTGATAAACCGCAACATTGTAAACGTATAATGAAATCTGCTTGTATATCCCAAACCTGATAGTAATAATTAATGAAATAGCTAATCTAAATTACTGTTGCCGCTGTAGACGTGCATGCAGTTTTTGGACCCTAAGCCGCGGCAATAGGATAAGAAACGGTATACACATCTCCAGCGTGCTCCCAAGTGCTTCACAGCATATCACGTCATAATGTCGCATTTTGTGTAGGCAATCGCCGTGTGCGCTTTATTTTTATAAGCTTGTTATCCTATGTATAAACTAAATATTAATTGAGTGAATGCAATGTCAGTTAAACCCTGCTGGGTTTTGTCCGCTGCCTGGCCATGTATTGTAAAATAATTATATATATAAATAAATATAAAAAAAAAAACTTCGATTGCGAGAAAATTACAAATAATTGCAAAATAAAATAAAATAATAGCTCATTCCTGTCACTTAACTTTTTAAAGTTTTTATGTTTAATTTTCGACACGTGATATTAGACTTAGGTACTTCATACTGCCAAGTAATTTAATGGTTCAATACGTTTTAAAATAACAATTGACTCCTATTTTATCTGATTTTATTAATTTAGTAATGGAAAACACGGATGTGAAATTTATTAAAGCAAATCAAATCAAATGACAAGATTATTCTAGGAAGTTTTATTGTGCGTGTGGCTGTTAGGCCCGATTATCTTAGTCTTTAAAACAATTTTACTTTGTGCACTAGAGCATAAAAGTGGCATTTTGTGCAACATACATCCAGCACAAAGGCGAATTTTGCGAGCATGAGAAGTGAAAAGCATTTTTCTTTTCTTGATCCTGATATTTCGAAGAGAGTCATTGTTGCGTGCCGTCAAATGAGAGATTTCGATTTTCCTCATAGAACGTGTGAAAAGCAATATTGGTAGCAAAAATATATACATAGCGAGGCTGGGTGCGTGGACGGATGGGTACCGCCGTCTGCACTACAGGGAACAGGGAATCGTGCAAAAGAGTACCGAGAGGTCAAGATCGAACAGCCTGTGAGTGTTACCGATAGGGTTCACTTCCTTCATACACGAGGACGCGACCAAGATGTTGCTAGTTGAGGTTACATATGCGCTAGCGCAGGTAAGTTCACGTGACGACAGACAGCGGCCATGGGCCAGATTCCTTATAAATTGCTCTTTTTATCACATGATAATTGCTATGCTGATTATGTTACTTGTTATTATCTGGTCTTATTAGTCTACAAATTACAATTAAAACGTATTATAAATGAAGCTAAAAAATTTAAGAATAGGTGGGTAGCAGCAGTGACGTAGCGTCTAACATATCTTTAGGCAAACCGGAGCTAATTTGAGTTACTTTTTCCTCAGACCAGAAGGTTAAGGTTCTCCATTGTCATAAATTAGGGCCGGGAATCGTGCTCCGTGGTCGCCACGCTACTGGTGGGTAGGTATATTATCATTTAAAATTTGCACGACGTTCGTCCGTCCGGCGTTGATCATGCACTAACAAATAAACAAACAAAAATCGAATTTCATCACTCTGTAGTCTCTAGGCACATAAAACTAAAGCCAAAGAAGGTTAGAGTGTAGCTACCTACTTATTGTCACATCAAATATACGTATGCATATTTATTAGGGTGGTCCACGTTTGTATGCGAAAAAATCAAACTGTAGTTAGAGGTCACCCCACCCTCTTATTTTGTTACACATATTATAATGATAAAATACTGAAAGTTTAATAAGTTTATCTATGAGTATCTGCACTTAGCCTTTTTAGGGTTCCGTACTCAAAGAGTAAAACGGGACCGCTGCCCATCTGTCTGTCTCTCTGTCCGTCTGTCACCAGTATCTCATCAACCGTGATAGTTAGACAGTTGAAATTTTCACAGATGATGTATTTCTGTTGCCGCTCTAACAACAAATTTTAATATTTTTTTCTTTTACAATCTTACACAAATCGACCTAGTCCCAAACTAAGCAAAGCTTGTACTATGGGTACTAGACGACGATAAACATACTTATATAGATAAATTAGTAGTTTATGCAATCGTTATATAATGGATGCTTTTTAAGTCGAGTACCACGTTTAAATAAATAAATAAATATTACGGGACAATCTTACACAAATCAACCTAGGCCCACGGTAAGCTCAATAAGGCTTGTGTTGTAGGTACTAGGCGTTGATATATATAATATATAAATACATATAGATACTTATATACATATATAACATCCATCACTCAGGAACGTTCGTGATAAACACACAAATAAATGCGACCGGGATTCGAACCCGGGACCTCCAGCTTCGTAGGCAGAGTCACTACCCACTGGGCTACGGAGGCCGTTAAAACGTTTAGGCCACGAAGCTTGCTGAGTGGCCTAATTAAGGTACGAGACTTAAAAAGCTAATTATATAACTATTGTATACAATACTTTTTCTAAGAGTCAACGGAAATAATAATTTATTAAACAAACTTGGTATCTATTGAAAATCGCTCTGCTGAAATGAAGCGCAGCAGCTTAGTAATTTTGCGCGTTGATGTCTTCACAGTTATCTTATACAGCTCCTGGAT
This sequence comes from Epinotia brunnichana, assembly GCA_963854355.1. Lineage (NCBI taxonomy): Eukaryota > Metazoa > Arthropoda > Insecta > Lepidoptera > Tortricidae > Epinotia > Epinotia brunnichana. The sequence goes on along the minus strand of OY977936.1, from coordinate 16,122,283 downwards.
TCATAAGATGACTGCTGGCGGTTATCTTATGAAACCATACGAGCTCCGTCACCAGCTGGTAGAGCTCCAGGATTAAAAAGTATGTGATCTTAGTTTCGTGTACGAAACCTTAATTCAAAGATTAAAGTCGACGAGTAGAAAAAAATACTTAAATGCATAGAAAACATCCATCACTGAGGAACAAATATTTGTAATATTTGTGCTCATCACACAAATAACTGCCCTTACCGGGATTCGAACTCCGGCTTCGTAGGCAGGGTCACTTCACTACCAACTAGGCTACAGGGGGCTCCCATAGAACAAACGTGATTTTTTTGCCGTTTTTATGGATAATGGTACGGTACCCTTCGTGCGCGAGTCCGATTTGCACTTGGCCGGTTATTTAAATGACATCACAAAATTCTTCTAGCAATTATTCTAATCAAGTTTGGTTTAAAAACGGAAACGGAGACGCGTATTATTGATTATCTAAACAATTTTCACTGCTTCAGTAGTTTTTTTAAAACTGCATGTACACTAAGTTAATAGGGCCCAATTTATCCGGCTATTTATAAAATAGTCGAAAAACAAGGCGTTTTTCTTTTAATGTTATTTTGTTCCTATAAATACATATTTGGATTTTGCATACAACTTGGCACTCATTTAGACATCCATTCTTTTTGCGGCGAAAGCCACAGCCAAGCATAATTTTTGTATTGAACTTGGCTCTCCTTTTTTACATTTATGTTTTTGGTGGGATATCATTACTTTTTGTAAAGAAAACTAGGCAGGTATTGAGATTTACTTCTGTTCTGTGTATAATTATGAGGTGCCGCGCGCCGCCGACGACACACCGTTGGCCGGTTGTTTAGCGCGTATTACAAGTTTTTTGTATGAGGACACCCCTTATTTTTTGACTAAACTTTATTTTTATTTTTCTGTTATATAGCAAATACATATATATTTTTTTTTATTTTTAGATTTTTTCCTACGCTTTCATACAATTACCGAGCTGGATTCCAAATTTCATCCTTCTAGGTCATCTGGAAGTAGGTTAGGTTTAGGTACTATATGTCAGTCAGTCAGTGCTAAAATATACGACTTTTTGACCTTCATATCTTTATAACCGTTTGAGCTAGCTTCTTGAAATTTGGGGTTCTAGATGTCCTTAATAACACACGTAGTTTTATGTGTTTATGTTAAAGAGGTTTTGCGATATAGAAGGGTCAAAAGTGGCACCAAGTGGTTCGTGTAATGGATACACTCGGCGCTGGCTAGCCAGTTCCTTTGCTTGAACTTGGGTTGACACGCTGCCGCGTGTCTAGATTAATCATTGATCTAGGTTAAAGGACGAGAATATTGTAGATTTTACACACCTAGTTCTTCCGGAAATGATAACGGCCATCAATTCAGAAGGAATCAAGAACGGTTAATACATTTGTATCTGAGCGACGATTACGACCTTTCATCCACTAGATCAGCGCAGACGTCGATAGCAAGGCGAGCTACAGTGACCCAATTGCGAGATTAATCGAGTGCTGGCATTTTCTAATTGGGTTCCGCTATCGGTATCTATATAGGTAATCAATTACTTGTTGAATACAATAATTAATCAGAACATGGACTGTTTTAAAATCTGTTTATCCGTTTGCACGAAACTTTTTGGATTCCTCTGTATTTAAATGAGCTATAGGAGATTAAACGACGAGTAAGAAGCAAATAGACGAGTGGCATACAAAGCATTTAAAAGTTACAAATATCTACTATATTTAAAACGATGTATTTATAATATTAAAACCAGTGCCCTTTTGGTTAAATGATTCTTAGTTTTAAATAACATCTTATTGAGCTCATGTCCAAATGCCATGCGATCCGGTTTCATGCTATAGTTCCCTGACTCAGTGGCATCTATGTCATTCATCATCGCTACTGTGTTTATTAACGTTCTAATATTCTACAAATCTTCTGATTTCGGACACGTTACCTCAAAAATAATACTGCGGCCATGCAGATAGTTTGGGGTAGTGCCGAAGGCATCAAGCCACGTGATCGGTTACCTAGGTCCCCCTAAATTTGACAGAGTATCTAAAAATGCACACATTTTTTAGTCCCCTTTTTTTTCTAGGACGATTTTTAGCTCTCTATACAGCGCAAACGAGATTTTATTTTATTTTATTTTATTTATGAACGCACCTTTTTTTTGCAAAGTTTAGAGTTAACAGTACATAGGTACGCTCGCTATGATGTATATAAAAACAGTGGAAACGGTTTGTGAATGCAGCAGCCACCACCGTTCATGTCCATGACTCTTTTTTACTGGTGTGCTCGTGTCAGTACACGACCACTCTGTAAAAAGAGAGATAGACTGAAAGAGACTACGAAGTAGGAAAAAAGATTGCCCCAAGAAAGAAACCGCAGGTTGAAGGTTGAGGGTAGCGTGGGCGTGATGACTTGTGGCAGCATTCTGGATTTTGTTTTATATTTTGCGATATTGGCAAATTGGCGACATCGATATCGCAATAATACCACGAATTTTACCTTACGAGCATTTCATATTGGATAGCAAAACTTGATAGAACGTCGAAAACATCACCACACTATCGCAACATTGGCCAGATGGAATTATCTCCTGGCGAGTTAATACCTCAATAACCGGCCGAAGGAATTACTTAGGTCTCCAGCAATGAGACACAGTCGTAACGTAAATGGCCGAGCCGGATTTTAAAAACGTAAGTAAGCATATTTATTCGGTTTTTAAAAACAGACCGTGACATGTTACGTAATTAGCAATTATTTTTGTTATCAAAAACATCCTTGCAAAGAGAAGATTTGTAAAATTCCCAGAAGTAGGTAGTGGTCCCGGAAGCTCGGCGGAAGGTTAGCGCAGGCTATATAACAGTCGCGATGCAGGCGCGGGCGCACTCAGTACGACGCTCGTTGTGACCGTGACTTTTGTTTTCGAAACGTAAGTGCTAACGGTTCGGTTACGTTTTAAATTGTTTTGAATTTAGTGTCGTGATTGATGTTTGGTTTTCTCAGTGTTGTTTTTTTTTGTTTTTACTAGTTTTTTTCCAAATGCTACTGTGTGATTTACAAGGTTTTTCGTGGGTTTAGATTACTGTGAAAAAATGTTATTGGTGAAAATTATGACGCGTCTCTCTCTTCTTGTGTTATATTATACTTAGCTGTGACAAATTACAAAACTTGCTGATACTAACACTATTACGGCTGCTGCCGCTGATACGGCGTAAATCCGACTGGAAATATTGCCAGTTACGAATGCTGTATCTTATTTGAAATAAAACTACTAGTTTAATAAAATATTTTTGTTATCAACAGGATGATAAATAAGTATGACATTTATTTTAATTGATTAACATTTTTAAGGTACGGAAGATACCCAATAAATTTATAAACAAATATTAGGGGACAATCGTTACACAAATCGAACTAGCCCCATAGTAAGCTCAATAAGGCTTGGGTATTAGACAACGATTTATTTAATATAGATATACATACATAGAAAACATCCAAGACTCAGAAACAAATATGCATGCTAATCACACAAATATCCATTAGTATTACGGGAAGATCTTACATAAATCAAACTAAGGAAGCTCTAGGCTACTCTAAGGCTCGTGTTATGGGTACAAGTACAAGACAACGATATACAGGTGTAATCGTTAAGTGTAGCCAGGCGAATCTTCAGTAAATTTAACAGATAAAATATCAGAAAACTTTATACTGACGTTACTTACGATTTCTCAATATAATTTGAGACGTTGGTGCCGTTAAAGAAGCATATGTCTTCTAGGTAGATACCGCCACACGCCTCCCTAAGGCGTTGTAAGAAGGAACTGATTGAAAGATTTAGGGGCTGAGACAGATTGTTCCGATAGCTCAGTTGGTTAGTAGCGACGGGCCATGTATGCCTGTGGTCGCCGGTTCGAATCCGGCTCGGAGCCTATTTTTTTTATTTTTTCCTTTAATTTGAAATTATAAATATCGTTAGCAGGCGTAACTGCATTATACAAAATTAACTTTAAACTGATATCGAAAGAACGTTACCCAATGAGTAAAATCACATCAATAACTTTTTTTTTAATAAATCCAGCAATACCCCAAATATTTAGTTTAAGTATTTAGTAGCCTAGAGCTTCCTATGGGGGGGCTAGTTTGATTTATGTAAGATCTTCCCGTAATACTAATGTATATTTATTTATTAGGTATACGTTAAATATAACTCAGGAAAGCCTATTAAAACTCATCTAAAAGTTGTTCGTAATTCTAGGCATCTTTAAATTAAAATGATACGTCGTCGTCTAATGGAATATTTACATCTAAGAATTCAAATAAAAAATTAGATAATTATCTCGGTAACTTCACTTCCTTTGACCATTTACAAATTTAACGTAAGAATATTTTATAAATCCAGCATTTAAAGAATCGTCGCTTTGAGCACGTGGAATTAATTTTAAGGGCATTCCTTATTTTCGCGATTTTGGGCTCCATCTTAAGCATACTACCTAATTTTTCTTTTCCAATTTCAGAGAACAATGCGCTGCTTAATCCTCCTTGCCATTGTAGCCGTGGCGCACGCGCGCCCTGGGCTGATCTTCACCCAGTCGCTTCAGCCCATCGGCGTGGAATACGCCGAGCACGCTGGCCCCCTCGTTCGACCCCACCCCGCCGTGGAGCTCAACGCTGCCCGGGACTCCCAGCTGCCGCGCGAGCTGCTCAAGTCCAGGGACTTCTACGATAACCCGGCCATCGCAGAAGGCCTCGCGAAGGAGTCGTGGTTCACCAACAAGGAGATGCAGGTGGTTGAGCGGGAGGCCGAGAAGATCCCAAGGGAGAGCATCTATAAGATTGTGAAGAGCGCTGGGTTCTTAGATAACTAAAAACATACGCTAATTACTCAGATCAGAATACATGAAATACTCCCACGATTGATAATACGCATTCCCGCACTCGTTTCGAGGTAGGTATTCAACCTGACTTTTACTCAGACCCCGATTACTATTATTATATTTATTTTTAAGTGAACAATAAGAACGTTTGCCATTGTCTTTACTTTCAGAATCACTTACACACATTCGAGTGCATATTGTTTTAAACTTAGTATAATGCCTTTTTGTACAGTTTTATAGTTTTGGCATTGAATATTTTTTTATTGGTGAGAATTCGTTGAAAGGGTCTTTAGTTAATAGATATCCATAGTAGGTTGTAAAATTACGACACCTTGCATATTTCATAATTTATTATGCGTTGTTGATAAATAGCTAATATTAAGGTATTTAGTAATATGTTTAAATCGAGTCAATATTGTATACTTTAGTAGAAGTCAATTTAATGTATTTTAATAGTATCTGCCTACTTGATTATCATGCATGCATGTACTTTAAATATATTACTATAACTTGTTATTTAGAAGTGTGAAGGAAAACATCCTAAAGATCTTAATTTCCATGTTGTTTAATTTAATTTTAATTGTATCATGCTGACTGGGGTCCATTATCTGACACGGCATAGTCCGTTTTTTTAGTTTGTAATCTTAAACAATTTTTTGCATCTTGAATCTAGACGCGTAAGCGTTGAGTTATATTTTTTGCATCTTATTGATGACGTATGTACTATGTATTTGTTTACAATTTGTATACATAGATGTACCAACATATATATAGGTACATATTTAGTCGTAAATTATAATAAAAAAGCTGTGATCTCGAGCAATAAGTACGAAAATCGTAAGTTATTGTTCTTTAACTATTTAAAATAAACCAAACTATTTGATAAAATATTTGATTTTAATTACGCCTTTACATCGTCCTGACATGAGTAACAATGACTACGCATTCTTTACTTCATCTTTATATTACGCATCAACTGAAATCCAAAAAATTAACGTATTCGGCTCCATCAAATTGATAGATGTACTTAACTTAGTGAAATGAAAATAGGCACTTAAACATCACTAAAATATAAATAAATCAATGTTCAAAGTAGAATACTAATCACTTAACATTGAACATATTTTAGCACTTTATAACAACACTAGTAAAGTTGTATGTTTAGATGACGTCATACTTTATTGATGCCGTCGCATCCCTCACCGTAGGTCGGTCTCTTGAAGGACCTTCCCCTCTTGCACGTCACCCAACACTCGTGTACCGGCTTTTGCACAAAATCTGAAAAACAGCCAGTCATTTAATGAATGAACTCCAGTTAAAAAATAAAATAGGTAGTAATGAATCTTATAGATTGTCCCAGCGTGATTTTATTCGGACTGGAGAATATATGTACCTGCATAGATATCTACAAAAATTAAGAATTCGTAGTCCCAAATTTCGTATCGTATTTACAGTATAATACTGTAAACTCTCGCTTTGTATACATATATAAATATTAATTTTATACGGGTCTAACGCGATATTTATTTAACTTTATTTCTGAAGACTTTTCGACACGGGTTGCACCGGTCATGGTTGCAGGTCCAGCAAGTTGTCAACGGAGATATGGGTGCATACTATTTCACTACCCTACAAAAGTCGATAAAACCACTCCACAGTATTGTGTGTCGTGCTCTAGGTAAATAAATATCGCGTTAGACCCATGTAAAATAATAATTTAAATATATTTACAGTATTCCCACGAGTAAACATATCATCCAATAATCCACAATTTAATTGATGACGACCTCTGTAGCCTAGTTGGTAGTGACCCTGCCTTCGAAGCCGGAGGTCCCGGGTTCGAATCCCGGTAAGGGCATTTATTTGTGTAATGAGCACGAATATTTGTTACTGAGTCATGGTTGTTTTCTATGTATTTCAATATTTATTTATCTGTACAAGTATCTATATCGTCGTCTAGTACCCATAGTACAAGCTTTGTTTGGTTTGGGACTAGGTTGATTTGTGTAAGATTGTCCCCAAATATTGATAATTTGTTTATTTTAAAATATTTATTTATTAAATCGTAATCGATTGGATTCTACTTAATAGCCGTGCATTATACTTACGAGTAACTACGTGGCATTCCAAGCAATTTGTTTGTGGAACGCAATTTGCTAAAACCAACACCAACTCCAACCAACCAAAGCCTTGTGATATGATAATTTTCTAGCTAAAAACGATATTGCAATCGTATGATAAGGTATGGTACCTTTTGAACGAAACACTATACGATTTATTTTGTTCCATAACGATAGAAAAATGTCGTTCGATTTATATCATGTTATTTCTGACCATGCCATAAGTAATAAATCGGTTAAAACTTAACCGTAAGATTATAAAATAATCACTTTGGTTTTAGCATATCTTTACGTATTGCACGTTAGTAACGTTAGTTAGATTGAAGTAAAAATAATAAGTAACATTTAACGGGTTCATTGTACCTACAAGAACGTTCACACTGCTGAAAATAAAAATACGAGATCTTAGTTTCTCATCTCATTGCGAAAATCTTTAGCCATTGATAGAGATGACAAGATATAAAAATAATTTAATTTAAACCTTACTACCGAAGAAACATACCCAGACCATTCAGACGTTGGCGCCGATGTGGGCGTTCGACGACCCAGTATAAGTTGAACGTAAAACTACATAGAGATACCTTAGAATCAGCTGTGTGTCTTAGAGTTAAGAGTGATCTGAAGAAGCACTTGGGATCAATTTATAATAGCTCTTGATAAGGAGAGGATATTACGGTTTCACAAAACTAGAAGATCCCTGCGAGTGTATATCTACTTATACGAGTATACTAATGATGAACTTAAGAGTTGAAAACGGAGGTAACGATCCATTCAATATAATATACAGGATTATTCGTAATTCGATGTACCCCTGAGGTCGAATAGGTAAGGTTGAATGTAACTTTTTTGACCCTAACAATGCATTGAGTATGAAGAAGTGAACCATTGTCGAGATTCCGTAAGTTATAACAATATTTCTTCTAACAAATGTTTCGGGGTCAAAGATTAAAGTTGAACAAAAAAGTCATTGTTTTTTTTCGAATCCTGTGTTGTTTATTAAATATTCGTTAATTAATTGTGTGGTCTTATGTAGCATTGTTGTGTCCGCTAGCGGCTAGGTGCCTGACCGAAGAGCTAGGTGAGATTGACCGCGGTTCGCACTCAGTGGCGTCACTTTCGAGATAGGGCTATGAGTCTAGTAGACTAACGAAAACTACTCTACTACTAAGATGATGAGCTGTGGTCCTTATTGGTTTATATAGGTGACGATATGGTACCTTTTCTGCTGTCGCAGTTGAATTCGTGCATGTCGCAGGTGTCGATGAAGGTGCGCAGCTCGCCGCACGAGTCGATGCCGCACATCGGCACCTGGTCGTGGCGGCAGATGTCCGCTATCTTACATTCCTCTTCCAACTACAGTACATAAAGAGGAAAAGTCTGTGAGGTTGTAGATTTATACGTGTTTATGAACGGGGGAATCTAATCTCCGGAATTCTCATCGGATATCAAAAAAGCTGTCACCAGTGTAGAACGGACCTTCAGGATGGACATAAGTTATATTTTATCTCACTGTTTGGATTCCTTGTAATACGCAGGTGAAGCCGGCCGCGCAGCTAATGAAAGACATGTATATTTTCATACCTTTTTATCTAAAATACTATGAGGTGCTGTGATTGACTTAGTGACTGTCGTTGTAAAAACAGTACTTCATTGTTTGCGTTTTCGAAGACGACCTTCATCGTGTCGACTCATAAGTAAATTATTAAAGGACATTGAGGTTTTGTCGAGCGTAGAGTTTTCTAAACAATTACTTGATAAATAATAATAATAATAATGATTTATTGATAAAACATAATGTACATCAGTATTTACTATAGACTAGGAGCTTAATATTAGAGGCAAATAACACGTGCCTGAACGTTGATGTTTATAGATTGATGTTTTTGAATAATTTAAGAGGATAAAATAGTGGTGGTTCTGTGCATATTAGGCACCATAGTCATGACATCAAAACAACGTTTCAGACAACAAACAAGTTTGCAAAGGAAACACCGTAATAACATGAGTTGGTTATTCTCTTACTTAAACAAGGAGAGATTTTAATTTAACATACGCGCGCGCCTTCACTGCACATAGTTTATATGTATACCTACGTACCCGTTAGTAAATAAGTACTTCAAGGAATCAAACACACAAATAGACCCTTGTAAACTACTATTGGTGATTACTATTGTACACATTATTGCAATTTACTCAATGTAACTTATCCAAAAATAAGACGAATTAATTAATTATAAGTAATTACTTACCTTCGCAGTTTCAATGTGCGCGTTGCAGTGGTAAATTGTTAATGCACAACATAGAAACTGAAGCAATTGCATTGCCACCTACGTGTTGTTCATGGTTTATTTATATTTTTCCTAAATAATTTTCACCCGAGCCTTTCGTGCATGGCGATGAAGTGTTATCAAAGGTAATAAAATATTGCTTTTAAAACAAAAATGTAGTAACTGACATTGCAGTAATACCACGGAAGCTTATTTATTGAACGACCAAAACGATCCGTTGTCAAACTGCTTGGATGATTTTTAGGATTCCGTACCAAAAAGGTAATAAAAGGAACCCTTTGGTGCACCTCTGTACGTCTGTCACTCACGGCGTTAAATATATCTGGGACTATTTATCAATTCGAAAAACGGAACATTAGTAAACTACGACCACTTCAATGAAAAAATGAGGATGGCCAATCAGTTTTTGGGACATCAATAACATCTTTTCATAGAAAAAAAATGAAATACAGGTAAAAGTCAATAAATTTCAGAAAAAAAATCTTTCTGCAACGATTACGTAAAAACAGGCAACGATTTGGGTATAAAAATATATATCTATACAGCCATATTTATCTAGATTTAAAAAAAAATTAAAATATACAAATATATACAGGTTTTTATAGAAAAATGTAACAAAAAAATGATAACTACATAGTGAAGCAAACTACGTACATTCATGTATTGACTGAAAATTCACAGAGCAAGTTATACGTTTTTGCAGTTGTATATATTTGGTATCGTTTTCGGATAAAATGAGGACGGTCGGTCATTACTCGGGATATAAATAAAATTTTTTTGTAGAAAAAAAAAATAATACAGGCAAAAATCAAAAAATCTCAGTAAAAAAACAACTTTCTGCAACGATTACGTAAAAACATGCAATGATTGGGGCATGAATAAAATATGATTATAAGGCCACATTTATATAGATTTCAAAAACATATAATATATTAGAACAATTCGAAACTTAACTATGTAAAAAAAAGTTTAGAACAGCAGACTCGTCCAAATTTTACTTGTTAAAATGAGGACCCCAAAAACAAATTTTATAATTGTTTGATTGTGTAATGTGACTACTAGCTTAATTGTATATTACGTAGTTTAAAACTGTGTTTACGATTGTTAGCATGTGTATTTTGAATTGCGAATAATCTAACTGGTTGATGATCTCATTTGACTGGTTGAAAATAAAACCAACAAGTCACAGATCTGAGAATACATTATTGTTAATCTGATTATATATAGGTACTGAAATTCGTACTCATATTTTTTATGTGTAACATGTTCCATCACAAGCACACAATTCGGGGCACTTCAATTTTTGTTGAAAACACCTGCATCTAGCTGCGCATTTCTTTTTGCATCTGCACCTAATCATTTCCATGCAGGCTTCGGCAGCTAGGTACTGGCAAGCAAGCCCATGTAGATTCCCGTCTCTCATTAACTTTCGTCCATCCCCAATCAGATGGACTTGGAATATTTTGTTTTTTCTGACTATCACCGGATAGTCAGAAAATACATACCTACCATAAGTGGTAGTTCGAATGAAATGGTCTAGTTATTGCAGATGATACATCATTGTGATTAAGCTAAAAATAATTGTATTCAGTATAAAAGGCCTGAGAAGAGGCATATATTATAGGCGTATATTATAGGGGGGTATGATGATGATGATGGAGATGATAATGGAAAGGAAAGAGGATTAAGTTCTAGCGTTTTTATTGTCTATATTGCAGTTGGCGTTGAACTCAGGCTTCTTGAAGGATCGCCCGCGCTTACACGTCACCCAGCACTCGTGGATCGGGCGGTTCTTGTAATCTGGAACTCGGAGACATTGTTATAAGCAGGGTACATTTATCATTTAGTCCTAGAAACTCTCTTGATCTGGTATCGTATTCTAACTCTTTTGATATTTTATTATTGTAAACTTTTTGAAGGGTTTCTTGCGGGTTCATCAGATGCCCTATTTTCCGAAGTACAAGTAAATATAGTACAAGTAATACAGACTTGTAAGAATTCTAAGCGTTTTACCAAACACATTTTGAATGTTATTATTAAACGAAATTTTTTTAATTTTTCCCGGCTAGATAGTAGACAATACTGCTCTAGATCTCTATCTATGGGCTATAAATAGATTCAGAAATAAAAATAGATAAGTAGTTTAAAACTAATTCAGACAGGTATTTATTTAGTCTCACACTATCATCAATACTTAAGTGATAATAACTAGCACTTTAGGAAATAGACCTAATAGTCCGTAAGCCCGCTCCCAAAATGCCTACGTCTCATGGCAGCACGATAAAATGCATGGCACACGGTCGAAAAAGTGACGCTGTGCGAGGATCAGTAGATTATCGCACCAAAAATTGGCCGGAAGTTTGAGAAAATCCTTCAATTATCAAAATATTTACGTCATGTGACATCAGTACGATATGCATCATTTAGCCCTTAAATCGTGGGAAAGTAAACATAAGTCTGTCAGTTCTGAAATTGCCGGAAGTACTTGAGAGACGGTGCCAAAGATGACCACTGATTCTAGACACTGAATTATTTATTAAAAAAAAACTATTTATTCTGTAGTTACCTACCGAACGTATCACGAGATAACGCAATAGAAAGCATTTTTCTCTTTCTACCAAGCATTGTCAGTAAAGTCAAATCCTGTAACTTGTCTTTACCACGCGACGACCATAGACACTAGGGGGCTCCAGTGCGAACAGTATGAGATCCTGGAGACCTCCGCATGAGAGCGACGGCTGCCGTGGATTTTTAGGTACATAGAAATACCACATTAAACGGTCATTTCCCGATTACTGGGTATACCTGGTTCACAGGTATTCTCCACCAAAAGAAAAAAAAAGCTTCCTTAGATTATCGTCGGTTTTGATCCAGTATACCTCTCTTGCTGTCACAGTTGAACTCGTGCATATCGCAGGTGTCGATGAAGGTGCGCAGCTCACCGCACGAGTCGATGCCGCACATCGGCACCTTGTCGTGGATGCATAAGTCCGCGATCTTGCATTCTTCCTCGTGCTGCAAGGGCGGTACGGTGCAGTGAACGAAATAGCCATCCACGATTTTTAAATTGAAGGGACATCATCACTCACACATGATGTCTCTGATATTTTTATGTTGAAAGACAGTGATATGTGAGTCAGACACGTCCCATTCTGTCAAATATCTGCCATGGAATACCGGCCCTGAAAGCTTGTGCTACACGATTGTTAATTAACGAACACACTCATCAACTTTGGTGGGTGTAGGCTGTAGACTACTTATTTAGACGGCAATGTGCAAATGCAACAGAATTTTGTAAGAAATGGCAACCCTTTATTGCTACTTACCATGACCAGTTAAACAGGATTCCGAATGATTGACGGTAAGGTGCTATTTTTGAATTTGTTTTACCTTTGTGTAATGTAGTTTTGATCTACCTACGATTAAGGCACGTTTATTTTTATGAGTGCGATTGTTTGAGTGAACTTAACTATTGCACTATTTTATAATCCGCAAGAAACAATCGTCAGAAGTTCAGAAGTAGTAAAAGATTACGATACTGCAAATAATCCTTCGGCAATATAAAAGTAGCATGAGACACTCTTAAGATTAAGGTTCTCGTGGACAAGGCGTTTAAAGATAAGTAGAGTTAGCTCCCGAGTCCTTTTGTGTCGAGTCACAAAGTGAATTGAATAGCCGGGCTGAAAGCTTCACGCTTAGGTACTCTTCAAATCTTATTGGGAGATTAAGCCAATTCATTGAAACTAAGGAAAATTTGTTTATTTCGCTATTGATAATGTAAATATCCTTACACAATCATTAGGGTTTATTGCATTTTGCAAGTACAAGTACAAGCAAATATAAAAACATGACCAAAATGAACGACTCCTACATATTAGTTTTATCTCCACTTATAATAAATCTCTAAATTAAAAAAAGAATCAGCCAGTTTGAAACTAAGCTTTCTGTGGTACGAATGTTCTCAGCATCCCATGAACGGAAAAATATGAAACATTTTATATAGGTACATTATTATTCTAGCTGCAACTTAGGATAGTTTTTATCCGACTACGACAATTAATTAATTTTCCGAAATATACGACTTCATTTAATTTTTCATTTATTTTTATTGAAATCAAACGTTGCTCCAACTGTCAGCTATAAGAAACGTCAAATTTTCGTCAAAATGGCGGAATTGCTTTGCCTTTCACTTATTAATAATTTAAATCCAGTCTACGATAGACCTTTACGATACACATGCCAAAAGTTAAACCATAAAAAAATATTCGATTGTGATATGAGAACTTATATGCGCAAATGTTGCATTATGGCGTAATTTCAAAAAATGTATTAACAAATTTGAACAATATAAATATACGAATTTTTTTTTTGAATGGCAATGGCACGCGTTCTTTGCGCATTCTGCCAAAGTGCCTACGGCGCTACCACGAAAACCGAAACTCGAAGTTCGTATATATAACTGCATCCCTGTCACTCGAGTGCTGTTAGTGCGATAGAGATAGAGATACCCGAATATTTTCGAATTCCGAAGTTCGTGGTTATAGCTCAGGAATCGAAACTACACCCCGTAAGCCACGTCCGCTGCGCCATGTTTTCGTGGTTTTTAAACGTCAAACATGTTTTGCCAATCAAAACAAAACCCTATTTGTTTGCCGAACCTGACTGAAAACATGTTAGATGTTTAAAAACATGGAAAACATTGGTGCAGCGGACCTGGCTGTAGGTAGACACCAAATAAAATAATCATAATGTATTTTCTCGAAAAAAGGATAATAGAGAAAAAATCAACGCAAGAGGTTAGGTATATAAATAGGTAATCACTAAGTTCCAAAGTTTTATGTTCTGTCCCTTTTTCACAAAACGCACCTTCAAATGAAACTATTGTTTTTTTACTATGACGCTCGAGGATCTTGACGTCACAGTCCCCGATCGTTTTCTCGCTCTAACAAGCGACATTAAAACGGTTTTGAGATATTTGAATGGGATTTTCGTCATCTTCTATCTATCTATACCTACATATAAATGCCCTGACTGACTCACCCACTCACTCATCAACGCACAGCCGAAACTACTGGGGCTAGAGAGTTAAAATGTACACCAGAACTACCTTATACAACGTAGGCAACTGATAAGAAGAGATTTTTGGAAATTCTACCCCTAAAGGGGTCAAATAGGGGTGCAAAGTTTGTATGGGGGAAACATTATTTTTTATAGCTAGAGACTTAAAACTTTGTATAAATATTACTTATTAGAATACGAATAAAATACTTTCAACGTTTAGGAAAGTTCTGCCCCTAAGGGGGTAAACAAGGGGTGCAAATTTTGTATGGGGGAAACTTTATTATTTTAGCAAGAGACTCAATACGTTGTAGAAAGCTTACTTATTAGAATACAAATAAAGTACTGCCAGCGTTTTGGAAAATTCAGCCTCTTAGGGGGTTAAAAAGGGTTGCAAAGTTTGTATGAGCGAAACTTCTTTTTGAGATAGAAGCTTAAAAGTTTGTAGAAAGATTACTTATTACAATACAAATAAAAAAAAACAGCGTTTTGGAAAATTCCACCCCTAAGGGTATGAAAAAGGGGTACAATGTTGGTAAAGGGGATTTTTTTGAGCTAGAATCTCAAAACTTTTTAAAAAGATCGCAAGCGACAAACCTTTGCTGAAAGATTACTTATTACAATACAAATAAAGACCTTTCAGCGTTTTGGAAAATTCCACCCCTAAGGGTGATTAAAACAGGTGAAAATTTGTATGGAGGAAACTTTTTTTTTGAGCTTGAGACTTGAAATTGTGTAGAAAGATTATTTATTAGAATACAAATATATAGGTAAATTACTTTCAGTGGTTTGAAAATTTCCACCCGCTAAGAGGGGGATAAAGAGGTGCAATGTTTGTGTAGGAAATTTTTTTTTTAGGTAGAAACATAAAACTCTGTAGAAAGATTAAGTACCTACTTATTAAATTACAAAAAAATACCTACTGCCAGCGTTTTGGAAAATTTCACCCCTTAAGGGGTTAAAAAGGGGTGCAAACACTTTTTTTTAGCTAGAGACTAGATAGTTTGTAGAAAAAATACTTACCTATTACAATAAAAAAAACCGAGTGTTTTATTTTTAATTTTTTCCTGAAAAGCGTTCAAAGTTTGTATGGAGAGCAAGAAAATTTTAAAGTATGATATTTGTAACTGCGATCTTAGCCTGTTAAGACTACAAAACTTATTTCAGCGTTTTTTTAATTCATCGCCTAAGAAGGTTAAAAGGGGGTTCGAACTTTGTATAGAGAGCAAGACATTTTTAAAGTAAGAAATTTGTAACTACGGTTTCAGACTGTTTACTATGAGGGTTCAGAGAGGGTTCTTAGTTTGTATAGAGAGCAAGAGATCTTGAAAGTAAGAGATTTGTAACTTCGGTTTTAGATTGTTTTCTAAAAGTCTAGGTAGAAAATTAATTTCAATGTTTTTTTTTTTAATTCATTCCTTTAACAAACATTTAGACGATAACATGTTATACGCGGACGAAGTCGCGGGTAACAGCTAGTAGATAATAATTTAACTTTCTTACCTTCATGCTCTCACTATGTGCAAATACAGCGGGGGCGAGGTAAATTATAATGGCTGAAATCAAATACCACTACATTGCTTGGGTACTCTCTAATTTAAGATTAGATACAGTTTTCATTGTATACACTTACCTAATAATATTACCATATTGCAACTTCATAATATTTATTAAAATTAGGTTTTATAAGTTACAATGTCCATATGACGCATAAGTACAATAGTCCATAACTGAAGCGCACAGTTATGAAAAGTTTATTGCATTTCTGTTCCTATAAAAACTTACGATCTACCAGCAAATCATTTTGTATTGCATTATACGTCTCTATTCAATATCGCATTTTATTGCATTTGAGATCAGAGACGCCAATAAATGCATGGGTGTAACGGTTGCGCGTTTACTTCAGAGTCTGACAAGTTATTTTTGACGGCATGTTTTTATTTTTGCAATTCAGAACCGTTCCTTATATTCGATGTAGTTTATCGAATATCCATATAGGTATTGATTTGGTCAATATATTACATTAATATTTTGTTGATATAACTCGGACGTGCTCAGAAATTGTAATAGGTAATACCTAAATGATGTAACTGGTGACCGACGAGCAGGCGGCTTTCTCGCGCAACGCATCAGCGAGGTAATGCCGCCAGCATCCTCGGTACAATGCCTCGAGGTTCTTTTTTAGATTTAATTTATTTAATGTT
Organism: Epinotia brunnichana; assembly: GCA_963854355.1. NCBI lineage: Eukaryota > Metazoa > Arthropoda > Insecta > Lepidoptera > Tortricidae > Epinotia > Epinotia brunnichana. The sequence goes on along the minus strand of OY977936.1, from coordinate 16,105,724 downwards.
AATTGTATTATCGTCTTGTATTTACTTTGGAAAATAATAGGATTTAAAAAAATTATGTCCCCACATGTAAAAACAATTAGAAGTTGTCATTATAATGATGTAGTTTTCGATAAACATTTAAAATTACCAATAAAATTTGGGTTTAACATATTAGAAGTATTTCTAATTGTAGTACACAAAATATCGCTATTTTTATTTCCTCAAGTTACTGTTTTTGATATACATAGACAACATTAACACGCAACAACGCAGACTGTTTTACTATCGCCCTAGAATGTAGAATACGTCGATGTTTTCTAATTTTCCTAGTGTACCTACGCCTGTCACTACGAAGAAGCGTGGCCAATCCCATTATACTCGCTGTGATTTCAGCCAGAAGAGCGTATCACCGCTCCTAATTTGATCAGGAGCGCTTAATAACTCTAAATCACATTCAGTGATGTGCACTTAGAATCAGAGGTTTTGATGCTTGGGAAAAGAGAAGGGATGATATTCATCATTATCATCATCATATCAGCTGAAAGACGTCCACTGCTGGACATAGGCCTCCCCCAATGAGTGCCACAATGGCCGGTCCTGCGCCACCCGCATCCAACGGACTCCCGCGACATTTACCAGGTCATCAGTCCACCTAGTGGAGGGGCCTACCCACGCCGCGGCTTCCGGTACGTGGTCGCCACTCGAGAACCTTTCCGCCCCAACGGCCATCGGTTCTACGTGCAATGTGCCCTGCCCACTGCCACTTAAGTTTAGCGATTCGGAGGGCTATATCGGTTACCTTGGTTCTGCTGCGGATAGCCTCATTTCTGATGCGATATCGCGCAGAGAAACTCCCAGCATAGCTTTCTCCATTGCACTACTTTGAGCCTTTTTATGAGGCCCATAGTAAGCGACCACGTTTCTGTGCCATACGTCATCACTGGCAACACACACGAAAAAACGAAAATATGTTCCGAAGCTTCCCGAATGCTGCCCAGCCAAGTCGGATTGGACGATTATCCTCTTTCTCAAAGTTGGACCTACCTAACTGGACAGTCTGTTTTAGGTATACATAATCGTCTACAACTTCGAGCGTAAATTGTCCGATTGAAATGGGAGTTGGTACTACATGGACGTTTGACATGATCTTCTTCTTATCCATGTTCATCCTTAGACCAACTCGCTCGGAGGCTTTACTGAGGTCATTGAGCATAGTAAATAGGTACTCAAGTCCTCCATGGTCTCAGCCAAGACTACTATATCATCAGCAAACCGAAGGTGAGTGATGTACTCGCCGTTGATGTTGATGCCTAGCCTCCTCCAGTCCAGAGTTTTGAAAACGTCTTCCAGTTCAGCGCTGAACAGTTTTGGGGAAATAACATCCCCTTGCCTGACACCCCGCTGCAGCGGAATAGGCTTCGAGCCCCGATCCTGGAGTCGGACTGATATAGTGGCGTTCTCGTACAAACACTTCAGTACTTCGATATAGCGGCAGTCTACTTTGCACCGCTGGAGAGACTGTAGTACAGCCCAGGTTTCGACCGAATCGAAGGCTTTCTCGTAGTCCACGAACGCTAAGCACAGAGGCAGGTTATGCTCCTCAGTCTTCTGTATAACCTGACGGAGCGTATGTATGTGGTCTACGGTACTAAAGCCTCTTCGGAAACCGGCTTGTTCGGGAGGCTGGAAGTCATCAAGCCTGCGTGCGAGACGATTCGTAATGACTCTTGAAAACAGCTTATAGACATGGCTCAGAAGTGAGATGGGTCGGTAGTTCTTCAGCAGGGTGTTGTCACCCTTTTTGAAGAACCTTTTAAGGATGATATTGATTAAAACTATATGAAAAATGAAAATGAAAAATAGTTTATTCAGTAACTTAACTTAGCTTAACTAAATACAGGTTGGTGTCTCTTTTTAAGTATCACAGGTGTCAAGAGACACCGCTCTTCCATAGAGTGTAACTTGAAACGTACATAAGTGCACAGAACATGTTTAAATAATAATATAATATAAGAGGAGTAAATCTCCTAAAACTAATACTAATTGTTTATTTTAAATACTAAAGCAGTGTGTGTGTGTGTGTGTGTGTGTGTGTGTGTGTGTGTGTGTGTATATATATATATCTGCTGATCCTTTAAAAGGGGCTGTTTCGAACAGATCTCGTTTTTGAATTACGTATTTCATTCTCCTGCAAACCCAATCGTCAGGACATATCAACTGTTATCTTTTGAAGGTAAAAATGACAGCTGATGTCCCCCACACTAGTTTGAAAGATTACGCTATTACCCTGCTGATATATGTATCCTTTATAAGTAGGTAGTTTAAACCAGCCTTTGATTCAAATGCTACAAATGCTTCAACAAGCAAATATTTTAGAATTCAAAGGGTCACGTGTAATTACTAAACAAGTAGGCGCGCAATCACGTGCGGCAGAGATACAGGTGACCTTTGAGTTTCCCAGGACTTCATTTGATTAGACACAACAACGTGGGCGTTGTTCCATTTCAGTGTAATCTAGCACAAGTAAACCTAAAATAAATCTTGAGATGCTTTCACCAAGATGAGTAGACACGTGTAGTTGACTACGTTTGACAGTGTATATCCTTATGGGAAGGGTTTCACTTCTATTCCGGCAGAGGGTAATTATTAATTATGTAGGTGTAAAGTAAACCCGTCCTTTCCCGGAGGTTGCTTTTATGAATAGGTTAATTGTAGCTCCGGTAGATGACTGCTTGTATAACTATATAAATTAATATCCAATTGTGTAGGTCGTGCAAGCACTTAAAAATAAGTACACAGTATAATATTATTGCAAAACAATCTTACTTACAATTCTTAATCTACGCGAGCTGGGATTGTCATTTATTTTATTATTTATTTCACAGATTGCGAATATGTTTCAGATAGATGAAAAATGATGCGCGCAGTTTCTATTATATTATAAGCTTGTAGCAATAAATAGATAAAAGAAAAAAAGGAATGTAGTCTTGACTAAAATAGACAAGGATCAAGACTCACTGTGCGACGGAAAAGTATAACGACCGACACTATAAGTGGCGCGCGTTGTAGCTGTTATTGGCCATGCGACAAAGCACCATGCAGCCTCTATGCTTTGGTGAGTGACCTTAGGTACACAGTACCAGATTTATGTGAATATGTTATATTGAGTGCTAAATACCAAAACAATGCCATCAAGACACGGTAGAGATTTGTTACCTGCAAAATAATAATTTCACGTACTCACTTAAAGTGGGTTCTAATTAATTAGAAAAAAATATTTTACATACATATAGTAGATTTGAAAATTGTATTGTCCCTTTTATATATTTTCGTTCTATATGTTTCGTATTCGTTTAAGAGTTATTTTATGTTAGTAAAAAAAATATCATCTATTGAAAGTTAAATGTCCCATTGAATTAAGTGGGATAATGGTTTTCGAGTCTTGGATATTTCCTATGTATTTATATCTATTAACTAACTTTAATATATCGTCGCCTGATGCCCATAACTCATGCCTTATGGTTCTGTTAGATTTTGTCCTTTAATTGGTATTTGAAATTGTGTTTGTTTAAGTAGTACTGCTGATGTTAGCATCCTCATCACACCAGTTGCTAGTGGACGAAAACGCGGCGCCGCTGACGGAAGACTACCTCAACGACTTTCTGGTCTATCCTATGCGACCGACGGTGAGCACTAAACTATATTATCTAATAGTCTGTCTCATCCATCATTTCACAACAAACATTTGCATTTGAACCATTATTACTGCTAGTAAGTATTTGATTACTTTGCCAGAACATACGTAAGCGTGAAGTGGCTTCTCAGGGAACCCATGCTGATCATGATGCGTTTGTCGAAGAGAAGTTGGTACAGCACTCACAGGCGTTGGAACACCTTCTAAGGATGGTCACAAAATCTTCATCAGTTACCAGGCGACTGATGGAGCATTTAAGTGGAAATGTAGAGAAACCCCCAATGCCTGAAGAAATAAAGGTAACTTACAATAATAGACGATCTTTAAGCAGCGATGCCAGGGTGCGAGATGAGAGTCCGCTCTCAAGACTGGGCAGAATTATTCCACTGTACGGAAATTATGTGAAAAATTTAGCGGTGAAGGAGTTTAGCTCTGATTCCGAGCCTCAGGTAATCGTTGAGTCACGTTACGGAGAGGACAGTGCATAAATTAAAAAAAAAACATACACGAGGAGGCAACAACACATGCTGGGTTATTTAGATTCTGACAAAGGTTTACAAGTGACTCGTGATTGCTCTATCTTTATATAAGGCGTTATCTTGATTATATATAATCTGTTCAAAAACCACGACGTTATTATCACACAGAGTTCCAAATGACTCTATTATTTAACGTTTAAAATAAAATTATAACACACTTAAATCGCTTTGCTTTATTTCTTGACCTATCGTACCCCGCCACTTCATAATACTTATTATAATTAAATATTTCTTCTTCAAAATACACGCATTTTCATAATTTACCCGCGGTGTAGGTACGAGTATTAGCTACAACGAATGAGTTCGCTGGATTCAAGAATAATATACGTTTAAATAGTGAACCGCTATGTGCGTAAATACGAGTATACTATTTTGTTTATCAAATGGCTACAAGTTTTGGCAGTCAGCAACATTATACTATATTGCGCACTGAGGGCCTACCGCGAAAGGCATTCGAAGTTTCCCCTCTCTGTCATACTTACGAGTTCGTACGTAAGTGCGACAGAGAGGGAAAACTTCGAATGCCGTTCGCGGTAGGCCCTCTGGTTAGTGCTAATAGTTGACAGAACGTTGTCGGAAATAAAATAACTTAAAAATGTATAAAACACCCGCAACAAAACAAAAATAGCCAGGAATCATCTCGATAGACAAGACATTTGATAACAAAACCCATAGGTAACACAAATCACCGTTTGAGAGAAAGAAAGAAATATATTTATTTGGTGTCACAAAGAAATTATACATGACTATTGTGTTTAAATACAACTCCAATGCACCAAAATGGATACCACTCAGCATATGCCAGCATCAATATATGCTAAAGGCGCTGGTTTTCAGGGCACCCATGGTTTTGGGGGCTACGATACCACAGGCAGATACACAGATACACATACCTATATATGTACAAGTTAAACATATACCATCCCTTGTTGGTGTCGGGGGTTGAAAAGGAAAGTTTAAAAAACGACTTCAAAATTATATCGTTTATAACATCATTAAATTATGTTTTTATTTGCCATTACGAAATGAACCAACAAAAAACATGAAATTAGGTATATCATAAGCTGGTACGAAACAAATTAGGGGCCTACAAGTTTTTGAGGAAGGCGCTAAGCAAACCCGTAGCAAATATCTTTTCTATAATGTATCATTAAGATTAAATTTCTTCATATGAAGTCGGTTAATACTACCAACCTCAATTTATAGGTACGGAATAAAGCGATCCCACTTAAGGCGCCATAGGTTCTGCAAAGTTAAGCGAACAGAGTTTTTGAAACAATATATTGCGTCTGTTTATAATAATATGGTTTCAAAAAATACGAATAGTCATCTTGAGGCTTTTCTGCAGCGATATCAGTGATTCAAAACATGATTAAGCAATTTGCGCTCGATAGAAAAAAAATACGTAGGTCTAAAATACACTTAAACATTTGTAGTAACAAATTATACACAAAAGCTAAACATATTAAGATTGGTTCTAAAATCGGCAGTATCATGTTAGAGGGAACTTAGTGATTATTTATTTATTTATTTAAACGCATAAAAATTTAAAATTAAAAACGTTGATATCCTCGCTTCCGAACACGCACTTCCATCTCGCTCACGCTTATGCTCAGTGAGAGGGAGAGAAGACCATGATCCTAAGCCGTGTGTGTCTTAGATTTTTTACACTATCAGTCGTTAGCGGCATCGTGACACCTTTATTTGATGTAAGAATTCACATTTACACCAAAGATTTTTCATCGTTTCAGTTCACTCGGCGTTCGTCCGATGGCAAGTTAGAGCCAGAGCCAACCAACAAGCCCTCGTCTAAAAGTCCTTGGTGCGCCCTTTCCATACTTTGCCGCCGAACTCTTAGCCCTGTATGTGCGTTCGATGATAACTTTGGGTACGGCAGGTTCTATGACCTCTGTCACATGTTCCAAGTTAATTGCTATTGGAATTACAGTAAGTATTTATATTTTTCGTTAGAAAATATGACCCCTTTCATCTTACAGTCTCGTTTCTAAAAGTTTTAGTTACAATTTTACTATTCTAAACAGGCACCACACGTCAAATGAACAGTCATCATTGGCTAACGCATTACTGTTGCCACTTTAGAGTTGTAAAATTGTCATTTTTAGCTTCGTGAAACGGACCCTAGTAGTGCTTGAATAAGTTGAGCATCATCAAGCGAGGTACCTTCTCATCTATAAAATCTAAAATTTTGCAAGCCATATAATGGGTGCTTTTATATTACAGGTTTTTCCGTTGTGAAAAATTGCAAGCCTACCAAATGAGGAGGGACAAGTATGGTATACACCGTGGGCCTGAAGTACCTACCCTTGTAGGTCTCATGCATGTGTTTTGACATCTAATTAGATATGGAAAAGTCGTACGGAGGTTATAAGTATAACATAATAAGTTGACGAAAAGTTTTTAATGAAAAGTTTTTGAGATACTCATTCATTATGTTCCAATTCTAAACGACTTGTCAACTATTACTTGTTATGATTTTCATTGTTAACTGAAGCACATGTTAAGGTATTATTTACAACGTTCTGTTCATGTATAATATTGGTGCAGGTCCACGGTTTATACATTAGAAATAAATAAAAAATATTGGTGAATATCGGAGCGTTTTATTAGAGCTGTTAATTATTTTTATAGTAATAAATAGTTGTTAAATAAACAATAGTTATTACTTATCCAAACATTTTTTTCATGATTAGCCTAGCCGGCTTGGGTCTGGACACCGTGGATCTGTTTCTGTCTCCTTAATCTTAATGAAAACTGAAAAAAAGACGGATTTATAATCTCCTATTTGGAAGTTGGTTGACAGAGTGAATTAACATCCCACCAAAAACATAAAGGTAAAAAAGGAGAGCCAAGTTCAATACAAAAATTATGCTTGGCTGTGGGCTTCGCCGCAAAAAGAATGGAGATCTAAATGAGTGCCAAGTTCTATGCAAAATCCAAATATGTATTTATAGGAATAAAATAACATTATGAAAAAGTATTAAACTCTATGTCTTTGCTTTATTGGATACCTATAACAATCGCTGTTATTTAAAATGTGAGATCTTAAAGTAGGTTAGATTGCTTGATTGTAGGTTGGTTGCATGATTTGCCATAATTCTTCATTGATCTCAACATCTTAACTGTGCCACGTCTCTACATCCTCGTGCTTCTCACAGACTTTGTGAAGCACTTAAGTAAATGGGGGACCACGAAGGACATTCCCTGCAACATTGTCCCTGGACTGAACGTAGTGAAACACGCGGCATATTATCAGTCCATGCGACTATTTAACTGCACCCTTAACGTGGGATTGAAGTGAGTCGCGTTACTATCGACGCTACCGCCTATCGTCAAGATTTAGTATGAAAAGTCTATACACCGCCCCTGGTGGTCACTCATAGAACTAAAAATCCAAACTGTAACGTGAGTCACTTATACATTACTTAATTCGCGATCGACTTCACGTTCGTTCGTATAGTTTAGTCGATTTTCCAATATTCAACCTTATATCACTAGCATTTATCGTTTTAATTTAAATGTTTGTCGGTTATGACATTACAGAATACGCGCATCGCGACGTCGACAGTGTCGACTGTCGATACAATATGGCGGCGCGGGGGCCATTTATTTGCATTTTTAAATACAAAATACGCGACAATCCGAATTTTGCGAATATATGTTGTCAATTCAAAACTCTTATTTTTATAAGTTCTTTAATTTGAGATAAATTTCGATCGGATCTACGGTAACTCTTGACGGAATAATACGATATCACGGGCCATTTTGCAAGTAAAATAGTAAACTACAGTCCCGACGGTATTCTTCGATTCGAAATGTCTCACACTACCGATTGGTAGTACGAATCGAACGTTAAATTACGCATCGAAAACTAAACGCAAAGTGCCTAACGTTTTGCAGTTGGTTTCGTAGTCCAACGGCAGTGTGAGTTACAAGTTTGACGGGTCGAATCGAAGAATACCGAAGCGAGATCGAAATCTATTCGAAGCGCGTTTATTCGATCTCGTAGATATTATTTATTATGACATGATGTTTTTCATAATTATTTTTCGATATGTAAAATAGTCTAGTGTAGGTACTGGCTGCTATTATTTATTTTAACTTTGTATTTAACAGCTTTAATTTACACGTACATACAATATTTTTGAATGAATAAATGAATGAATGAAATAGTAAGAGAGGGATGGCCAACTTACGATTACAGACCGATCAACGTTGAACGGTGCGCTTGTCATTCCTTAGAAACTTGTAAAACTTTCCATAGATTCAGGTTTGGTGGAATCCACCAAACCTGAATGTATGGAATGGAGTTTAGGCTCTTACTCTGGTTGGTCTCGCAGGAGTACTCGTACATGTCGCACACGTCGAGGAAGGTGCGCGTCTGCTGCTGACCGCGCCCGCACACGTAGATCTTGTCGTGGAAGCATGAATATGCGTATTCGCACCACTTTTTCAGTTGATCATGCCCCTCCTGTAATGGTTTTAGATGCTTATTATTTTACTATATTATTATTATTAGGTTAGGTAGGGTTTTCGGGGGGCGTCGTGGTAGAATGCTCGCGATCCCTCTGCGAACCTTCTTGGAGTTCTTGGTATTATTTATGAAAATAAACAGTTCGAATTCGGTCCGGGTCCGGATTCTGTTTGGTTCGGATAGCAAGTGCAAACAAATTAAAAACAAAACAAACCATAAGCAAGAGGTGTCACATTTCCAATTTCTTACCAAAATACAGTTCAAAATGAAAGGACGAAAGATGATAAACTATTAGTCCTAAACTATTAAGATTTTATTCGTGTTTGTGAAGACAAAAGTGTAAGTACGTTCCTTTTAAAACGGTCGAAAAAAATTATAACTCCACCTACTGAAGTAGATTGCGCGAGTAAGTAGGTAGCAAAAGTACGAATAGAAAACTTGCCGCCTGAAAAGTTTAACTATTCTGTAGTCTGCTATTTATTTTAAATTTGTCGTAGAAAAAGTATTGTATTCAACTGTGTATAACTGGTCTAAAAACGCTCGTGGCGTCTTTAATTGCGATGCTCGCCAAGGCTCGCATCGCAACCCACGCCACTCGCATTTTAAGACCCTTCTTATAAAACAGTTGCATAAAATACACGATCAAAACTTAAATGATTTATGTGCCATAAGTATATTAAATTGTTAAGTAATTATAATTACAACATAATGAGCACATGTATCATAATTTTACGATGTCATTAACTCCATTAAATAAACAAAAAGAAAAATAAAATAAAAAATAAAATCTGTTACTTTAAAATAGCAGTGAAGTAATCTCAAGGAAAATAATATAAAACCAAAAATGTAATAACACAAATAAAAACATTCAATCGCAATAATGAAAACAACATAAAGTTTAACAATAATTCATAAGTATGTTTATAATTCTAAACTAATGTTGCAGTGCAGCGGATATTAATGTGTCCATTTTCTTTCTAGATAAATTTTACTGGCATAAATAATGTTTTATGTACTTCGGAAAAGGACTAGTTAATTGGGCGCTGATGTACTTTGTATAGGACATAGTGAAAAACTTTAAAGAAAAACCAGGGATTTTTTCCCTTAATTTTCGCAACCTTTTTAAGCCGTAACATACATATTCTGAAAGTTTCAGAAATATATTCCAAAAAAAGGAGGCAGGAGGTTAAAAAGTGACCTACATAATAGTACTTCATTCTTTCTTCGTTTCTTTCTTGACGGAGCGTCAATAGTCAAAGTCATCATGGTCCAGGACTGCATAATGCTTCAGAGTATTTAACTAACCTGATGCGTATACTCTCACAATAAAAAAAATATCTTACCGTATCTTCCGGTGGTACGAGGTGGGTTTTAATTGACACTAATGCACTAATAAGAAACAATAACTGCCGTCTGAGATACATGAGGGTATCTAACAATCCTATATTAAATACGTCAAGATTACTCTGACGACGCGGCAGTAATATCACTTGGAACAAAATACAATTACCGGATATTATTCTACTTGTACCAGGAACATTGACAACGGTGGACTTATATTACTTTTAATCCTACAGAGTAATCTACAACCTTGGTAGAACACCCCAAGGTCTAAATTTGATAACCAAGAACTTTAGTTATTTCAATAGAAACGCCTTTTCTAAACACCAATACCACATACAGCATAGACAAAGTTTGCTTGTACGTGTTTAAATTTCCGTCAATTGTTTTCGAGGATGTCTCTATAATTTGGGTATGGAAATTGCTTTGTTGTTAAATGGTCTGCTGCAGTTTATCGAATAAACATGAAAATTAGTTTATATCGAACAAATTAGTACTTAGAAGAAAAAGCGCTCATAACATGTGTACCTATTACTATACTTAATAAAATACCAGCTGACATAAAGACATCTTTAAAACAAAATTGTATAAATTATTGATTGACAAATGTTTTTATAGCATTAACGAATTTTTATTGTATAAATTTTTAATTTATGGACCAAGCTAAAGAGAAAGTTAATGTAATGTCGTATCAGGAGCTCAAAGCAGTGGCAGAAGGAAGAACAGAATGGCGATTACTCCACCGACAAGAGCCTGGCTCTTAAATTTATGATGATGATGAAATTTTTAATATTAACTGACATTTAATTTACATAATTATACTTAAAAGAACTTGACTTATTCTATAGGTACATATATTTATATATTGTAATTTCTTAAATTTTTCTGTTAATCTGCTTACCATTACCCTATTTATTCCTTATTAAACTACACATATGCGCAAAATTGTAATTAATCTTGTAATTGTATTTAACTCTAATTTTACTAGACTGAGTGACTTATAATATCACTGACAAACTATATTTTCACATGTCTATCTTGACTGAATGTATGATGGGAAGCAATGTATATAAATTAAGAGCTTATGTTACCATATGTTCATTGTGAATAAACGATTTGATTGATTGATTGATTGTTGACGGATGAGGAACGAGGCTTTTGCTTGTACCTACATACTTATATGTAGAGATGAACGTACTGAGCTACTGCGCTATTTAAACTTTTGACATTACTAATCTTGCGACTTTTAATGAGGATATAATAAAGTAACCAAATAGATAACACGGACAGAGGCCCCGTAGCATGGATCGTATCACGCGATAAGTGACAAGATAGAGCATCCGTCCCTGGCTGACACCGTTCGATAGAACGAGACGACGCTCTTATCTTGTCACTTATCGCGTGATCCATCCATGCTACGGGGCCAGTTTTGCTTATAAGAAATCAAACATTTATCAAAAAAAAAACAAATGTAGGTAGGTACTCTTAATATATTTTATAAATAATTCGAATTCCCACGACCACAATGAGCTTTATTTTTACGCCTAGAGGTTATGTTTAGCAAAAGCAATGCTTTGAAAAACAACATCTGCTAACAATCGGATGGGTTTCAATCAATTGGATGTAATCTAGGTAAGCTGCGGGTTCCGTGTCTAAGGCTGTGTTTATACACAGGCGTACCTATATTGTACGATACGACATGCAAGCTTTCTGGTAACTATGGCATTTCCCGCCTCCGCCACCTCCGGCCATAGTCGCCTGAGACGCCTGACAGCACGCAAGTCGCGCGAAATGTCGCCTTACTCATGTATAGTCAGTAGTTGCAGAATAAATTGATAAGGGCATGCAAGGGTGCATAGAAGTTACCTGCCTATGTATTAGTAGATTGTTAACCAAGGGTTGAGAGTGACCCATTTAACCCGATATATTTCTGGCGCTCGAACGAAGTGAGAGCGCGAATAGTTCGAGGGTGAAATGGGTAATTTTACCCGAGTTAAACACTTTACTTTTCATTTCGACTGTGAGGATAGTAAAATACTACACGTAAATTTTATAAAACAGGTATATTAAGGGTAATCAGTTAAAATTCACATACTGCCAACTTTAGAAAAGTTTATAAAATGTATCTGATCTAATGGTTTCAATTAAATTTTTTGCATGTGTATAATTCTATAAATAAATGTATAGAATATATATGTATAAATTAATTTGAAATAAATTATATATTTGATTTTAGATATACCTAAATAAAATAATTAAAACTATATCCAACCTCCAACCTTTTTGCACTGGAAACTAGCCACGGCCTACTCGATTGTAATCGAGTAGGCCGCGACGCAACTGTTCTAATCTCAAGTAATCAAGTAATTTTATTAGCATTCATGTTGTTACATAAAGGTGGTAGGTAGGTAGGTGTTACAATATGGACGTATCAAACATGAGCCCTGCAAGGGCATCGCAAAAGTAATAGTATTGAAATTAAATACTAACTTAAAAACTAACAAAGCTTAAAGTAATATACAATTAGCTATAACAAATCTCTTTGAGCCGAATTGTAGTTAATGTTTGTTTGTGTTAGGTTACTAGTAGTGATGTAAGAACTTTGTTAAAGTAATTTGTCTTCTAAGTATTCACTAATAGAATAATACGCTTTATTTAGAAGAATTTGTTTTACTTGGCTTATAAATTTATTTTCTTTGCTTTCTTTTTTAATTTTTTCTGGTAGTAAACTACCAGAAAAAATTAAAAAAGAATTATATAATTTTATGGACATTATTAAAGGGCCGGATGAGTGGAGTTTTAATCGGGAGGGTGGTGCTATTAATCTGGTTTTATTTCTTAATGCATATGGTACAGGTGTGTCTTCTCGTTTGGTATAGAATTCTGAGTATTTGCGGACAAATTTACATATTTCTAAGATGTATAAGGATGGTAGAGTGAGTATTCTGTGTTTGATAAAGTGCGGCTTACAACTGTCTATTTGTTTTAGGTTCACTAGTATTCTTATAAGCTTTTTCTGCAGGGTGAATATGGTGGAAGCATCGGTGCTATTTCCCCAGAGGATAATTCCATAGCTGATCCAGGAATAGCTGTACGCGTAATATGTTGCCAGTACGGTCTCAAAGTCGGTGGTTTTCTTTATTTCCCGTAGCGCGTACGCAAATCTGGAAAGTTTGGTTTTAATACTTTTTAAGTGTGGTTTCCATGATAGGTGTTTGTCTATAACGATTCCTAAAAGCGTAAATGTGTCGACTACCTCTAATGTTATAGAATTGTGGTTACAGTTAATTGTTACCGGGTCTTTCTGATATGGGTGAAATGTCATTAATTTTGTCTTTTGGTAGTTGATTTCCAGGTGGTGGTCGTGCATCCAATCTGTGATTTTATCTAAGATGGTATTTATTTTATTATTTATGTGTGATGTATTTTGACAGGATGTAAGTATAGAGATATCGTCAGCGAAAAGGATTGAAGTTTCTTGTATAATTTTAGGAAGATCATTGATGTAAATGAGAAAAAGAAGACAGCCGATTACACTTCCCTGTGGTATTGATGATGTGATGGTTGTAATGTCGGACTGCACATTTTTAATTCTATTGATATTAAAGTCGTAATGTTCTATTTCTACATACTGGGTTCTATTCATTAGGTATGATGCAAGCCACTTATGTCCTAATCCTCGTATTCCGATGCCGTAAAGTTTATTTAAAAGGATTGGATATTGTACTTTATCATACGCTTTAGTCATGTCTAGTAATATTCCTATTGCATATTGTTTCGAGTCTATTATATTGAGTGTTTCTTGGATGTATTTATAAACTGCTAAGGTAGTCGATCGTTTTTTCCGGAAACCGTTTTGTGATTCATCAAATATTTTATATTTTTCGCAGAAACTATTGAGTGAGATATTTCGTACTTACTTTACTGCATTTACCAATTTTTGCATAGGTACCTAAAACTATGTAAGTGTGATTGCCAAGTCACAAAATTTAATTTAGCAAGCAAATAAAGATTAATAAGAATGCCTGACTTGGCTCTACGAAATATCTCACCACTTTTTACTGTGAAAGAGTTTCGAGTCTTGGCCTTTTTTTGACATGGCATGTTTTTTATGGGATCTCATTTCTTTATGTAGACTTTGTATGGGAATGTTATTTTACCAACCGCAAATAACGTTTGTATAGTTTTGCAGGAAGGAACTACAAAAGTAACTTTGTAATCGCATGTATTTGTATAGTATTACAAACTTACTTATGCAGTTTGTATATCTCTGAAACGTAACTGAAATTGCAATATTTTTAGGGTTTTTATGAATTATTAGGCTAAAAACTAATTACGTTTGAAATTTGGAGCTTGTGGGTCTGCTAGAAGTACCTTAGAATTAGCGTGATCATTATCAGTAGTGAGTCAGTGACAAAAGTAAACTAAAACTTTGACGGACAATAGTTCTGAAACTGAAAGTTCAAATTGAATGTTATTGAAATTATATGTTAGCCTTATTATGCCCTACATGTTCCTGAAAATTCAGGGTTCTAGCTTTAGCCAGCACAAAATTACAGGATGTTGAAAATGGCCTGAATGGCTTCGAGAAAAGGATGGTACGGCCGTGCCTCTTTGTTTTGCTCGATTTGGCGGGGGCACTACCGTGCCCCCAGATAACTACTGGAGTACATTTTTGAAATCAGATGATTCGTTCTGGTGACACACAAACTTTACCTATTTATAACATTAGTATAATAGACTGTAGATATTGCTATGAGTACAGTCACCGGCATCAATATATGATGAATCAAAGGCCGCAAAAATATCTGACACGCTCTTACGGCTTTAGGATTAGAGTTGTCATCAGATATTTTTGCGGCCTTTGATTCATCATATATTTATGCCGGTTACTGTACTATTTCTTGTAACGTTACTAACTCGATACTCAATCAAAGGTTTCAGTCTGAAATAAAATTATGATATATAGCGGTAAGTATATTTAAGAAAAAAATACAAACAATCGGATATAAATAATACAAATAAAACCTATCGTTTAGTCAAAACTCTGTTATTCATCGTAGTAAATGTTGGTAGGTTTTCTGGATGCGGTGAGGAAGGTTCTATCGGCAGGACAGCTAGTTTGTTTGTAGTCTGAAAATTAAGGAAATATGGCATAAGTTTGATGTATTTTTTTACCTTTGGGAACGTACATATATATTTGTGAACTCGACTGTATAAATTATGATTAACAACAGTGGATAAAATCTGCAACTAGCCCAGGAGTCCAGGTAAAAACGACATACTTTTTGACGTGACGATATTTTTTTCGATATAGTGGCCCGAGGCAAATTTTTTCGCAGTTAGGTACAACTAACACGTCACTATGACAAGATAAACCATCCCTCTCTCTCTGTGAAAGGATTGCTCTGCCTTGTCTTTAACATACCATAAAAGTGATTTTGCAATGCAAGATACCTACAACGAATGAATTCTAAATTTTGGTAAGTTCTTGATTTTTCTTTCCAGTGGCTAATTCCCATTTTGAGGCCTGATTAGGTACCTATATAGCCCTGTCTAATAAAGTAAAGACTGAAATAAATATTCGCGGACAATCTTGTTTACACAAATCGACCTAGTCCCAAACTAAGCAAAGCTTGTACGGTGGGTACCTAATAGACGACGATGAACATACTTATCTAGATAAATAAATAGGTACTTAAATACATAAAAATATTGCCATGACTCAGGAACACATATTCGTGCTCATCACACAATTTAATGCCCTTACCGTGATTTAAACCCAGGACCTCTAGCTTTGCAGGCAGGGTCACTACCAACTAGGCTAAACCGGTTGTAAATGAGTAAATAAGATAATACAAACTCCGCTTCCTGATGCAATTGAAGTCGAACATGTCGCATAGGTCGCGGAAGCCGATGATGTCGCCAGCGTGGCTGACTCCGCACACCGGAACGCGGTCGTGGTTGCACACCTTCGCCATGCTGCACCACTTGGCGCCGGTCTGAAACATTGTTTGTATGGCTCATATCTTTATGGTGTTACAGAGATCTGGGTGAACGTTGGTCTTCCTTCTGAGAGCTGAGAATATGGGCACATTCAATACGATGATTTTAATACAGGCCTCAGGAGCTTCATATGTATACTATGTAGGTATTGTAGGTACCTAACTTCTGAGAACAGGAGTTTTTTTTTCTATGGCAATAGTGGCCATTGTGAGAATTTAGTCGCAAGTATCTGAATGTAATGCTTATTGTCCAAAAGCTATTGCTTAAAAAAAATGTTTAACCTCCTTATACATAAAACTCAAAATGCCTCTGATAAATTTCTTCTCTGCCTCTGATTAAACCTTTGTTAATATTTTGTATTACTATTACAGGCTTAGACCTATTATAATTTAAACTGGATAGCGTATTTAGATTTAGTGAATATTTTAATAGATTTACTTAATTAGAATACCTATTGTGTGTACTACTGTAATTTATAATCTATTATTTTTTTTTTTTACCATTTATTTCAGACCATACAGATCCATAGTTTTGTTAGTAAAATCTTACGTGTTATGTTAGTATTGGGAACAAAAAATAAAATAAAGTAAGAAAATAAAAGCTTTAAAAAATACTTAAAATTTTAGGTTTTCCAAAGAGTTAAATAAATAAATAAAATAAATATTTGCGGACAATCTTACACAAATCAACCTAGTCCCAAACTAAGCAAAGCTTGTACTATGGGTACTAGACGACGATATAGATACTTATATAGAGAAATAAATACCTAAATACATAGAAAACATCCATGACTCAGGAACAAATATTCGTGCTCATCACACAAATAAATGCCCTTACCGGGATTCGAACCCAGGACCTCTTGCTTCGTAGGCAGGGTCACTACCAACTAGGCTAAAGCGGTCGTCAAGTTGGCTGTTGAGAGAGTGAAGAGAACACCAAGGCTACTTAACTCTCCCTATAGCCACCTCAACCCAAAACTTCATCATCGGTCATCATATTTTGTGTAGGTACATATGCTTAGAGTGTTAAGCACCTTGTGGTGCTTACCTACCGATATAAACGGTTTGTAAAATTAGTTAAGTTTCTCATAAGTGAAATGTATAATTTCTTAGAGAAAATAAAGTTCTTTAAACCTAAATAAAATCTGTTTTGTCACTTTTTTACGAACACAATTGTAAAAGTGACAGATAAAGAAAAACTAATTTTAACGGAATCTTAGCTAAAATAGGTTTGTTGAACGTTTATGAATACGGCCAGAAGTCTTTTAGTAAAGAAAAAGTGGGATTTGAAACCCTGCAATCACTGAAGTGCCAGAAAAAAAAAACACTGCTTTTGTTTAGGTTTTTGAGCTATCTACTGTGTACATTCCAGGTAAAGATATATTTATATATATGTCACTGTAAAAGCCCGAAGAACATGGTTTGGTAACAGTCCGAAATGCTTTGAAATCACCGTTCATTTCGGACTTTTTACCGCTGTTCGTAAAAGTCGAAAATAATGCTTGGTGTCGTACTCAAGGGCATTCTCCGCTCCCTGCTACCCATTTCGCCACGCCGTCAAAAAAAGAATGTTTACTGCTAATCTATGAAAGCCTTTAATTTTGAAATTGGTGCCTTTTGGCGGTTAATTCTTGCATAATAATATTAATAATTTAGTTGAATATGTAAAGTATTTATGATAAATAATTTAGATGATGATATTTAACAAAATAACGATTGAAAATCAATATCTATGACAAAAAGTTTATTGTGAAGGGTCATATTTAACAAGCTCCAAATCAGTAATATATGGCATGAATATTAGACTGTGTTCGAGGTCGTTGTTGTTCTACGTCCGTAGGAATAACCCCAGAAACCCTACACGTGACCTCCGGGTGGTGCTAAAAGAACAACAAACTTGGCAGCTGCACTGTTCCTTCTGAACCTCGCAGCGCACACTGGAACTCTATCAGCGACATCGATACGAATACATATATGTACCAGTGTGTAACCGCAATACGATAAATAAATAAAATGTGTTAACTTAAAACATTGCTTTTTTTTTACCTTGGTTACTGGAATCCATTAGAATCATTACTTGAAAATGAGTAGAAAAATAAATATTTACTTTCGAGAACTTGTAATTTTAAGAGTCCCGTGAACAATAATGTACAGTCAGCCAAGAAAGTGGTCCACCACTTTTCGACTTTATTGCATACAAAATAAGGTCCAAAAGTGGTAGACCGCTTTTTTGGCTGATGGTACGCAATTGGTGATAGGTAATCAAACTTCGACTGCCTCCTGTGCAGCTCACACTCATTAATGAATACTAGTGGGCATTAGGTATCTCCACGTGTTAATTGTTTATCTCTATGGTGATTTATAAAAAAACCCGGCCAAGTGCGAGTCGGACTCGCGCACGAAACCATTATCTATAAAAACTATTTTATTCTGTGTTTTTAGTATTTGTTATCACTTATTATAGCGGCAACAGAAATACATCATCTGTGAAAATTTCAGCTGGAACCATCACGGTATCAGTGAGATACAGCCTGGTGACAGACAGACGGACGGACGGACGGACGGACGGACGGACGGACAGCGGAGTCTTAGTAATAGAGTCCCGTTTTACTCTTTGAGTACGGAACCCTAAAAATCGACTTTTGGCCGCCTAAATCGGTCAAATCGACGTTCGTGCGACGCCGACGTGTTTTTATTTTTGACTTTTACCGCGTCACTGTGTTAAACCTAAGATTTGCCAAGTGAACAGTGAAAAGTCCGAATTGAACGTTGATTACAAAGCATTTCGGACTTTTGCCAACCCATGTTGGTAAATCTTAGGTTTTACCGGTAAATCCTAGAATTTCCCGCTTTTCGGGCTTTTACAGTAACATATATTTCAAATACAATTTCTGCTTATCATTATTATACAAACCTTTTTCCCCATGGTGATATCTTCTTGATCTCGCTCTTTGGGCGGCCCATGACTGGTTGCAAGCGATATCAAGTAGCAGAATAATACAACAACTGAAAACAAAAAAGGATACTATTAGGAGCTCAGAGACATATATCATACACTCTAAATAATAATAAAAAACAGCATTTGAAGCAAGTTTTTGTATTGATTAATTATGTTGTTGTAATTTAGAAAATTATAGTATGATTCCGGTTGCTTCAATAAAAAATCAATAAAAATAATTATCGCTGGGCAAATGTATTGAAAGTTTGATAAGTTTCTATGGAATGAGAACTGCCAGCGCCATATATTTGACGTGGTTCGGTCTGTAATCGTAAGTTGGTGCAACCCGCCCTAAGAGGCATCTTTTATGGCTTGTTAAATTGACACATTTACCTGTAATTGCGTTGATTGACGCCATCTCGACAGTGTTATATGACCTGTGTCGACAGTTTACTCCAACGGCCCCGCTTCAAATGAATCCTTGGCTTCAAGCCACTTGGTTGGACACTTTGTGTTTATGTACTCCTACTGTCTATTCGCTGCGTAAACTTCCTCTTTGAGACTATGTACAATGGGGTGTGTTGATGTAAAGTAAATACTCCCCATGTGTATGTATGCTAATGACATCCGCCTCGTGTACATTTTGTAACAGTAGAATTTCGCATAATAAACATTGTTTACGAATTGTCGTCTCTAATAAGGTTTTGATTAAAATAATAATCGAAGGTTCCTAATCTGCCGATTGCTTAGGACTATTCTGGAACACGTCTTAAGTGTCTTAAATGGTGATCACAGTTAGGTACATTACCGTACCGGGCGGACGCCGTAGTAAGCGTCAACTATAATAAAATCACTTATTTAGGCGCTTAATTATTGATATTCGATTTGTTACACAATTCTGAGGGGTGTCGCCATTTGCCGACCAGCGCACGGACGCAGCATGGCCGGTACGGGCAAATGTATGAGGAACTTGGCGACAGAGCGCCGACAGGTGCTCCTGCCAGACTCGGCACGATGTACAGTGGAGTTATTATTTTTAAACAGGAGACAATGTAGGTATGTGCATAAAAAGGCCGGTAGAAAGGAGGTGTGCCCTATACCTAACGCGGGATATCCTAGTAAACGAAACTCATTTTGCGCTTTGAATCCACGTTAGGTCGGTGAAGATATTATAATAGTAGTTTATCTACACCCATATCATAAATCCTCTATAATGTGTTCGGTCTGTCGCTCACGCTCGTTTCATAAACCCACACTCGTGTTTAATTCCCTTCATTATGTACAGTCACATAATAGTATTTTAAGCAACTGTTGTATAAGAAGGGTCTTAAAAGGCGAGTGGCGTGGGTTGCGATGCGAGCCTTGGCGAGCATCGCAATTAAATGTGCCACGAGCGTTTTTAGACCAGTTATACACCGTTGCATACAATACTTTTTCTACGACAAATTTTAAATAAATAGCAGACTACAGAATTAAACTTTTCAGACAGCAAGTTTTCTATTCGTACTTTTGCTACTCACGCAATTTCTTCAGGAGTGCAGTTATTAATTTCTTCGACCATTTTAAAAGGAACGTACACTTTTGTGTTCACAAACACGAATAAAATCTTAATAGTTTAGGACTAATAGTTTATCATCTTTCGTCTTTTCATTTTGAACTGTATTTTGGTGGGAAATCGGAAATGTGACAGCTCTTGCTTATGGTTTGTTTTGTTTTTAATTTGTTTGCACTTGCCATCCGAACTAAACCAAATCCGGACCCGCCCCGAATTCGAACTGTTTATTTTTATAAATAATACCAAGAATTTATAAAACATGTAATTTAACACACAATAGATGATGATTTATTATTATTGTAGTAAATAATTTATAATATACAAATGTTAAATTGTAAATAAATACTTTTATTTCGAAATATTTGTTTATGAAGTTGGCACCACTGCAATATAGCGGCCGATTAAAAAAAAAGTTAAACAGTGCTTTTATGAAAAATGTATGAACCAAAAAAGTACGCTAAACAGTGCGTTTTTGGGCCATAGAGCATAGAGTTTTGCGACGACTTATTAGTGGTGTCATTGTATTTGAGCTACAGCCTATATAAATGACAGATAACGGTACAGGAGTAGAAAAACTACTATTACGTGACTGTTCATAATGAAGGGCATTAAACACGGGTGTGATAATAGAATCACACGAGTGTTTTAATGCCTAATTATGTACAGTTACATACACTACTTTGTCTACCCTCATGTTATAATTTTTTTAATACCACCTTATGTAATGTACCTATGAAAGCAATAAATTACTGAATACATGGCTGACTAGATTTAAAATCATGACTAACTAGATTTCCATAATAAGTCATAAGTCATAAGTCTTTTATTTATAATATTATAAATATTACATGTCATTGTATTAGTTTAAATTAAATTTATATACTAAGTGTGTTAACATATAACATTCTTATTCTGGTAACTCATAAAAATCTTTAATGTCATAAAAAGAGTGCGTGAGAAGCCACGATTTTAATTTTCTTAAAAAAGTTGAGTTACTACCCGCGCATTTTACATTTACTGGTAGTTTGTTAAATACTTTTGGCCCCACGTGAGAGATGATTTTACTTGACTTGGTCAGTCGAGTGGTTTGTGTGAGGAGCTGGTTCTGGGACCCCTGTCTTAACATCGATATCGAAGCTATTATGATTTTTTGTACTCGTCGATTAAAATCTGTGTATTAAGATTTCATAGAGAATACTGCAACGTCACTATTTTCATCATTGAATAGTCTATGTTACTTCCGAAACAACCGAAATAACTATTTCGATACGCTCTAGACAACCGAAAAAAATTTGAAAATAGAACTTCGTATATCAATAATATGTGTCCTTGCTTAAGGAGACTCGATCCGATACAAAATTGCCAATCTATGGCGTTTCGGAACGTAGCAGCGTCGCGTCATCTGTCAAAAATCTACTTAAATTTGCTGCTGTATCCAGGGCATAAAAAAATAAAAAAAACTACGCTTTGTGATTGGCTAGTATTTAGCCAATCACATTCACAGCACAGTACTGCACTGCAACATTACGGACGCCGTTGGTGTCATATCTCTTAGTAGTCTGTGGTTGGTGTGATAACTTTTCTTTACAAAGCTAAGCTGAAAAAGTTAAAATAAAAACTAAGAAAATGAGGAGTGACAGTGACGAAACATCTTTAACTCCTCAAGAAATAACTATTTCAATTATCTTGTGTAAAAGAAGTCGGATAGTAGAACTAGACAATTTAGTAGGTATGTACTTACGATATTTAGTTTTTTTATATACTCGTATTAATGACTTAAATTATTAATTTTAATGAACTTGTACAAAAAGTATTGTTCACAATAGTGTCATAATCAAGCTTTTTAATCTCGTACCTTACTTAGGCCACTCAGCAAGCTTCGTGGCCTAAACACGGCACTCGACTAAAAAGCTCTCTATTATAACACGATTGTGAAAAATACAATTTCATACATTATAATAACACTGGCACAGATAGAACGCTGATGTTACGTTACTGGTTGCAATAATGGTGGTCATGATATACAATGGTTTCCGAACACATTATAGAGGATTTATGATATGGGTGTAGATAAAAGAATATAATCAATCCCTGATTTAGGATGCAACGTGTGTAAGCACGTTTGATACATCGCATATCATCTCAACCACACGGTGCGCAAGGCTGGAGCGGCCGCCGAATGCGCGGCAAAACTTAAGGCGCCGTAGGTTCATGGTCTTCTCTTACTCCCTCTCACTGAGCATAAGATGAGCGAGATGGAAGTGCGAGTTCGGAAGCGCGGATATCATGTATTTTAATTTATTGTGCGTTTAAATAAATAAAAAAGTAATCACTAAGTTCTCTATTTTTAGAACCAATTTTAATATATTTAGCTTTTGTGCATAATTTGTTACGAATGTTTTAAGTGTATTTTAGACCTATGTTCGTGATTTTTTCTATAGAGCGAAAATTGCTTAGTCATGTTTTGAATCACTGATCTCCCTGCAGTAAAGCCTCAAGATTACTATTCGTATTTTTTTGAAACCATATTATTTTAAACAGACGCATTATGTTGTTTCAAAAACTCTGTTCGATTAACTTCGCTGAACCTACGGCGCCTTAAGCACTTCTGGTGCTCCGAGGCAAAAACTTTTATTAAACAGACACGTCAAACTTATAACACCCCTCTTTTTCCGTCGGGGGTTAAAAAGATAGGACAACGATTGCGCGAGAGAGGTTGCGATCCCAGGTCCGGCTCGTATCTGGTCCAGCACATATTGGCAGTGCAGCGGGGTAATGCCGCCACCGCCAGCATATTGGGCAAATTTGCGTCAGGTACCCCGTGGTGTCACGGGGATCTATAAGATTTAGTACGATATTAGTATTATTATTTCACGCCACTGCTCGGAAATGTGGCAAAAGATGGTTAGAATTCAAAACTGGTTAGCTGGACGTCGCACGACCATGAATTCAACCCTTCTAGCAACACGGCCTTCCTAGCGGAAGGGAGTCGCCTTAGCTATGAATATTACAGTCAAATAATTTTGTCACTCCTTGCGGGCTCGGAGGGGGAAATTTGCTGTAATGATGACACTAATACATCAAAAAAGCGGCCAAGTGCGAGTCGGACTCGCACATGAAGGGTTCCGTGAAATAAATTGCGGTTTACGATTTATGACGTATTAAAAAAAAACTACTTATTAGATCTCGTTCAAACCAATTTTCGGTGGAAGTTTACCATGCCACCAAGTTTATCATTCTCTTATTTTAGAAGTTACAGGGGGGGGGGGGGGGGGACACACACACATTTTACCACTTTGGAAGTGTCTCTCGCGCAAACTATTCAGTTTAGAAAAAAATGATGTTTGAAACCTCAATATAATTTTTGAAGACCTATCCATAAATACCCCACACGTATGGGTTTGATGAAAAAATTTTTTTTGAGTTTCAGTTCTGAGTAGGGACCCCTAAAACTTAATGTTTTTTTTCGATTTTTGTGTGAAAATCTTAATGCGGTTCACAGAATACATCTACTTACCAAGTTTCAACAGTATAGCTCTTATAGTTTCGGAAAAAAGTGGCTGTGACATACGGACGGACAGACAGACAGACAGACGGACGGACATGACGAATCTATAAGGGTTCCGTTTTTTGCCATTTGGCTACGGAACCCTAAAAATGACACAATACACCGAAAACACTTGCACACCTTCAATCAATTTTTGTGTACGAACCATGCCGACTTGGGCTTGTAGAGGGGAAATGGTGCGAATGCCTACTCCCTTCCGTGTTGCTCGAAGATTCAAATTGACCAACAATATTTTTGTAGGTCGATCACGTAACGTAACGTACGCGCGTCAAATTTTATATGGAAAAAAATACAGTTGGATTGTCCTAATGTGCGTTCGGAACGTTACGTGATTATGATTACCCCTCAGTTGGAACAGCGATTCGAACAATCACAGGGCCGCGCGCGATAGCGCTCTCTTGTTTCGCAGCTCTTTTGTACAGCAATGTGTCGGGCAAAAGTGCAATAGATGGACTCGTCTTCGAAAAGGTGAGGACACCTTCGACTCGGATCGTAGTAGGTAGGTACTTACTATGAATATATAAAAACACATGTAATTTAAGTTTTACCGTGGGCTCATTTATAAACAGAACTTCTATTTCTATCGGGGTTAAAAGACTTCGAGTTTGACTTGGTTTAGTTCCGGACACCGATTTCTTAAAGTTACAGTAAAATCTGGAAAAAAAACCAATACTGCTAGGGTTATAGACACAAAAAGAAAGAAAAACTTTTTATAGTCTTTACGCAGTAATTGAAAATGGATGTAAAAATTATATATTTTTTTTCAAATTCGTACGTTATTCCTTTGATTTATTTTTGTCTACACGATGAAACAAATACAGTATATATTTTTGCACGCTGGTTCCATGACTCATTATCTCGCTCTCGTGTTATCGCATAGCATATTGGCGTCTGTCCGGCTATTCTCCTCTACAGGTCGCATTTCTGAACCGATTCTCGTGAAATTTTGTGAGCAGGTTCAATGATTATATACCTAGATTGTTTTGTCGATTTACTTTTTCGAAAAGTAAAAAAAAACTTTTTTTTTAAGATATGCTCGCGTGCCACCTCATAGAGCCACTACCACCAGTTTAGTTACTACCTTCATTATCATTATCATGATCATATTTGCAATCCAAAAATTAAGATTTACTAATATTGAAAAGGAATAACCTAATCCATTGAGAAAAAAATGATTACTTAAGCTTACTTAGCTTTGTTTGAAATATAGGTGATATAAAAGATAATGTAACCTAACACATTTTTATAATTAAGTGTACCTACTAACCTAATATCTTATGGATTTTTTTATTGTTTTCCGAAATAAATGTTTTTTTTTAAGATAACACATGAACGAAAACGACTACTATGGGCCACTTTTTCAAAATTACTTACTAGTAGAAAATTTACAGTTGTATTCTTGCATGGCGCAGGCATCTTTGAAAACTTTTATCTTAAACATATCTGGGTCCAGGCAGCAGACCTCTCGCCAGTTATGTCGACACGGCAGATGACAATCCTATAGGAACTCTAAGTAGTACATACAGTGAATAAGTAAACTTATAATTAGTATAGTTACATGTAAAATCTAATTTTAGTTATAAAATACGACTTAAGTAAGACGAATGTTCCGCGCCGTCTGGTAAAAAAGGTGATTGCTGACCAGTAAAAGATGAGCCTGAGATTTATTTGAAACTTGTTGTATGGCAACAGTAATACAATATCATTGTGAAATTAGTACGATCTCCTAATCTTGATACTTGATATGTCGATTAAGAAAGTAAGTAACTGTTCCATAATTAATTGGACGGTTTTTGCTTTTCAAGATAATTAAAGAGTGACTTAAAGCTAATATTGTTCACATATTGTAAAATACTTATCATAAAAAAAACTTAACTTAAACTTAACTGTAACTATGTTTCGTCCAAATTGAATTTTTGGTGAATAACTTTGATTATTCTTCTTAAATATAAAGTAGATTAAAGTTAAAGTGTTTTATTTCATATACCTTAACTTCCTTCTGCTTGATCAGTTGCATTGTGTGTATTGAAGAAAAATGATAATTGTTCAAGTGTCATTATTATTTTATCGCATTATAAACGGTGTTGCAAGACGCTGTATTTTTTAAATTTGCCGCACTTTTCAAATTCAAATTCAAATATTTATTCGTGACACACAATTTACACATACAAAATAAATAATATAATACACATTTTGTCACGAAATTTTGTCTTTTCTATTTAGGCTCATACTCGTATTATACTGGCCAGACTCTATTAGACATTACTTATTCCTTTTTTTCTAGCAAAATTAGAATGATAGATGCCTTACTGACGTAACTAGAGGTGCTACCACTGTAATGCAAACTATCGATACTATTCGAATGTAGTGTATATACCCACATGGTGCTAAAAGTATCGACGGTATAAAATTGTTGGGAAATGTAATGATATTGAAATAATCGCTCTGCACGGGTATCACAAGACGGCCGCGACATACTCTCGAGCTTTCTCGCGCTAACCATCTCTCTCTTATTAGACCACTTAGAAAGAGACTGATAGTGCGAGAGAGCTCGAGAGTATGTCGCGACCGTCTTGTGATAGCCGTGCAGGTAAACGATAAATTCACAGCACTGGCAAACATTTTAAGCGTAGTTTTTTTCGTTCTTTTCGGCATCACAAAAACGTAATAGAGAACAGATTAACAAAACAAAACAGTTCAAATTAAAGTAGATGGAACAAAACTATGAACTCAAACTAAAACGATGCCTTAGCGCGGTGAGTGCTATCATTAGTGACTATGACTTAGAATCTGTTTACTTGATGGGCGATTTTAACTCGCACCCTAGTGAACTTTTTTATATGGAACTTTTAAGGTATTGGTGCTGTGTCGACGTTAAGTTGCTAGGTGTTTTATCGGATACCTATACTTATGTTAGCGAGGCGCACAAATGTAGGCGCTGGTTAGACCATTTTATCGTGACGCAATCTGGTTTGCAGTCTGTGCATAACGTTTATGTTAATTACAATGTTATGTGGTCTGACCACTACCCTATTGTGCTCACGTTTGATTTAAGCTTAATAACACCAAGATTAAAAACGAAAATTGGTGCTTTAAATCAGTCGGTAGTGTGGGGTGAAAGAACAGGTAAACAGGTTTGCGATTACTTTGACGAATGTAACAAACGTTTAAAGAACATTGATTTTCCTTCTGAATTTAGTTCTTGCGCCGATAGCTATTGTAATATACTTGGTCATAGAGATATTGTAAAATCAATGTACTATAATGTAGTGTCTGCTCTCAAAGGAGCCGCATCCGTTACTAGCCAAGCTAAAACGCCCAAAAATAAAAACAGGGTGGTAGGGTGGAACAGGCACGTTGGTGAAGCACATAGGGTGGCAAGAGCGAGATTTCACGAGTGGAATTTGCATGGGAAGCCCAATAATGGACTTTTCTTTGAGCAGATGTGCGAGAGCCGAAAAGTATTTAAATCAAGGTTGAAATGGTGCCAAGATCACCAGCATCAGATCAAAATGGACATTATTGCCTCCCATCATTCAAAGAAATATTTCCGAACTTTCTGGAAGGCCACAACCAGCGTGAAGTCTCGCGCTGGTCTCCCAGTTAGTGTCAACGGCAAAGGCAGTGCGAAGGACATTGTGAATCTTTTTAAGGACCACTTTGTTGTGAAGTCGCTTTTGTGCGTGAAGGCTAGGGAGATGGGCAATGCTGAGACTAAAAAAACGTGCCTAGTGTTCACGGCCAGGGAGGTGGATAAGACTATCAAATCCATGTCGCGTGGTAAATCACCGGGGCATGACGGTCTCAGCATTGAACATCTTCAGCACGCCGGTCCCCACTTATCGCTTAGTGTTGGCAATGTTCTTCAACTTATGCGTGACTCATTCGTATCTGCCGGATGACTTAATGCGAACGATTATTGTGCCTATAATTAAGAACAAAACAGGAGACTTATCCGATGTAAGCAACTATAGGCCGATATCACTCGCAACAATAATAGCGAAAATATTTGACAGTGTGCTTAATACACGATTAAACCACTATGTGCAGATAAATCACAATCAGTTCGGGTTTAGGCGGGGACTATCCACAGAAAGTGCAATATTATGTCTTAAGCACAAGGTCAAATATTATGTGGATAGAAATTCGCCTGTATACGCCTGCTTTCTAGATATATCTAAGGCTTTTGACTTGGTTTCCTACGAGATTTTATGGAAAAAGCTTGAAGCCATTAAACTTCCGTCTGGGCTGATTAACATATTCAGGTACTGGTATGGAAACCAATTCAACAGTGTTAGATGGGCGGATGCCTTCTCGGACTCGTACATGCTGGGGTGTGGTGTGAGGCAGGGGGGCCTGAGCTCGCCTACACTATTCAACCTCTACATAAATGAGCTCTTGGATGCGCTTGGAAGAATGCATGTCGGCTGTCATATTGACGATATCTGCCTTGATAAAATTAGTTATGCAGACGATATGATTCTTCTAAGTGCATCCGTGGGCGACTTACACTAATTATTAAAGGTGTGCGAGGTATATGCCGAAGCCCATGGTTTAAAATATAATATCCATAAAAGCCAGTATATGGTGTTTGAGGTCGGACGAGTTAGAACAGCTGAAGTAACACCCATTAAACTTAATGGAGCTGTCCTTGAAAGGGTTGAGTCGTTTAAGTACTTAGGACACATCGTCACGTCGGACCTCAAACACGATAGTGACATGGAGCGGGAGCGGAGGGCCCTGTCGGTCCGGGCCAATATGATAGCTCGTAAGTTTGCACGCTGTACCAGGGAGGTGAAACACACGTTATTTCAAGCTTACTGTACCTCCATCTACTCGTGCAGCTTATGGCGTGATTATACAAAACGGGACTACGGGTCCCTCCGCGTCCAGTACAACAACGCGTTCCGGGTGATGGTGGGGCTGCCGCGCTTCTGTAGCGCATCAGGGATGTTTGCAGAAGCGAGAGTGGATTGCTTTTATGCCACCATGCGCAAAAGAGCTGCATCCCTGGTGCGTCGGGTGCTTGCTAGCCCCAATAACATCTTAAGGATGATAGGGGACAGATTGGACTGTCCCTACTTGCTTCATTGTAGTCGGCTACATGCGCCGTACTCAGTGAAGTGAGCTGTGTAAAGTTTATTTTTACAAGCTTTATATTAACTTGCACTGTTCGTATGTATGTAAATATGTAAGTTGACCGTCAAAATTTGCAATCCATTTTTCAGTCACTTCCCGTTATCCAATTGAGCTGAAATTTGGCAAGCATATGTATATCGCATGACAATGCAATATTATGATAACTTGGAGCTGATTTGCTGCTGGAGTGGAAGGTGGCCATAGGAACTCCGCAATAAAACGACACATCCCCATCGTGTTTGGGCTCGTTAGAATTGTCTCAATGAGTACTTGATGATGGTATGCAGAAACGTACAGTCAGCAGTAAAAGCTTGTACCAAAAATGACATTTTTGGCAGAAACTTATTTAGTTTTTGTTTATTTATATTTCGAGTGTATTTACTAACATAGTATTTCTTAGGATATTACTAACAAATAATGGATCTTTGTAATCTGAATAAATAAATAAATGAATGGATGAATGAAAACACATGGCGCATACAAGGTGTTGGCACTCGTACTGTCTGACTGCGTGCTAATTATTGTTATTTGACAAGCGGTGACATCAAAACATATGTATAATAATGTGTATATAATATTTTATTTACTTAAAACTTCCATTGAACAGAACTCGTTGTGTGAAAAAAAAAACTCTCACATGGGTTTAATTTAATCTAAACAAACGATGACATGTAACATTTATAATATTATAAATAAATGACTTATGACTTATTGTCACTTTTATGTAGTAATTTTTTTTTGGATGTGATATTTTTGAAGCAAGGGTAATTGTATAATGATACTAAACAATTAGGAGATAAAAAAATAGACCGGGTGCTATTTCGCCAAAATTTACACATTAACGTCTACGTAACTAGCCCGCGGTGTACTAGCGAGGCAGCGTGGGTGACGCCTTGTCGCACCACCCCCCCGGCCCTCACGTTAATGAATTGTTAATATGTGTGCATGTAGCTGAAACGTTCTTCTACACGTTGGTATAAAGCTTATCACGATTTGCGCTCTCTAATTAGAAATAGTTTGAAATCTGAACACAAGTAATACACGTCATTAGCGTCTTTAAGAAGCAAGTAATGTTTGGCAGTTATTAAAATGGCCGGCGGCGTACTTAAGTAAAATAACGAAGCTTGTGGTTGTCGTGATAGGCCCCCAAAGTGTTAAGTGGACGTCATTACAATTTTGTTTCAATACGCTTGGATTGCTAGAGCGGAGGTTTATCGATTAAGAAAAAACGATGAAATATTGTGTAACAAAATAAGGAATAGCAATATAAATACCAGTTTTTCAGAACTGTAATAACATACCTCACAAATTGTATTAGTGGCAACACACATAGGACCTCCGTGCCGTGCCGCTATTTTGTATGTCGATGTCACCGCTTGTCAAATAACAATAATCAGTACGCAATCAGACAGTACGAGTGCCAGCGCCTTGTATGCGCCACGTATGTTGGTTTGAGTTCAAAGTTTTGTTTCATCTAACGATTTTATTAATTTTGTTTGTTAAGTATTTGAACCGATTTGTTTTTTTTATCTGTTCTCTGTTACGTTTTTGTGATGCCGGAAAGAACGAAAAAATCCATGCTTAAAATGCTTGCCAGTGCCGTGAACTTATCGTTTACCTGAGCGATTATTTCAATACCATTACATTTCTCAAAAATATTATACCGTCGGTACTTTTAGCACTAGCACTTTTAGCAATACATTCGAATAGTATCGATATTTTGCATTACAGTGGTAGCACCTCTAGTTACGTCAGTAAGGCATCTATCATTCTAATCTTGCTAGATAAAAAATGGTATTACACTATTCCAAATTTCAAATTGTTGGTTTAAGTAGTTCCTGAGATATATAACGTTGTGACAAATGGACAGACGGACAGAGTCGCACCACTATTAAAGGTCGATTTATATCTACAGACATTGAGCGTGCCAGACACGTGTCGTGGCAGACAAAATAATATTCTTCTATACAAAGTGTATTTACATCTGTGTCTGTCGGTTTCTGCCCGGCCGCGTTACGATAGATGTAAATACGTTAAAACATTCTGTATAGAAGAATGTTATTTTCTTCTGCCACGACACGTGTCTGGCACGCTCAATGTCTGTAGATATAAATCGACCTTTATAAGGGTTCCTGTTTTACCTTTTTGCTGCTTTTTGGTACGGAACTCAAAAATCAAGATTTCTTGAACGAATTGTTAAGAGAGTGAGTGTACTCTTTTGCCGATAACTTAATTACCTACTGTAAAATATATTTAAATTAGTTTATTCTATAAATATCGTCCAAATAACGTGGGAATCGATAACTGGAGCTTAAGGTGTGTCGATAACTGGAGAGTTCATATTTTTGCTTATTCAATCTTTTCTATGAATCTTTGTCTCTTTAGTTAATAAACAGCTTACGACCTCTTTATAGTGCCGATTATTGGAGCAGTAGTTACGTCAAATAACTTATGGACAAAAAAAATTAAGTCAGAAACTTATTTCGCCATTTTCGCCTAACTAACTTCGCTTACCATTTTTACAAGACTAGTCGTGTTTGCAGTCATTTCATAGCTACTGATAACATTTATATGAATGAGTACCAAAAATAAATTAAATATATTTTGCATTTGCCTATCAAAATGCGTTTTCGTGCAATGTATGGGTATTGCAATGTTGGTTTTACGGGTTTGAGGTTTTAATCTAACATTCTCATTCCGTTTTTTATTCTTGCGTAGTTTTATTGCCGTAAAGTTGAGTTCACATGACTTTAGAGTGGACACCTAATAAATTTAAAAAATAAAGTTATATTTTTTAGTGTAGTTTTTTTTATAAATTTTAACCCTGATTAACCCTAATTTCCAGAAAAAGACTCGCAATGCAATAATAACCACCCTGTGGCAATATCAATAAAACATGTACCTACCTATGATGAAAATATTACTGTAAATGGAGCTACATTATTCGGTTTCATCGCACAAGGCACGTAGGTAGCAAGGTGGTAGGTACTGTAGGTAGGTTTACTTATACAATAGAACTCCAACTGAGTTTTATGAACTATAAAAATAACTTCTAGAAATAAAGTGTTTTTAGATTCAATTGCTTTCAGGTTAAATGAGGCCACAAGCTCTGTAACACAGAATGTAATTGAATTATCGACGTTCAAAGAACTAGAGTAGTGGCGCTTTGTGTACATAACCTAAAGCTGAAGCAATTTCTTAGCCGTGCTTATTGTCGGAGCGTCGAATCAAATATGTTCAGCATCGTATTGCTCAGTAAGAAATTGAATTAATATTTTAGTAGGTAACCAGTGTACGAGTCAAATCGGTTTTGTGGAATACAAAAATGGTTACCTATCGCAATCACTAAATTTTATTTCAGAACGGTCAAATATTTAAATGTCGTCTCATCATACGACGAATATGGATACCTTTGAAACTAACTTTATGAGATCAATCACGAATACGGTACTAGAAGATATATAATTGCAAAATAACCGTCAATTTCTCATTGTATCTTAATTGTCACTTATCACTATGATTCATGAAACCTGGAATCGTTTTTGTGAGCAGATTTAGATCCACAAGCTGCCTCTACTGACCGATTAGAACTTTTCACCTTTCACAAATACACAAAAAAATAGGAATCTTTTTTTTTCAGTTTTTACTGTTGGATCAATTTTAGATGGTGCAGAGGCGAAAAGTGTAAGTAATCAATCCTTTGATTGTAAAACGTAATATTTTGTTTAACCACTAACTCCCAAATGTACGTGTACCTACAATACCGTAATCTGAAGTGGTATGTGCATCAGGCCATTAGGCGAACAATGCAATTGAGTGTCATATTCGTGAAGTACTAAGCTAAAGCAAAAATAAAAGTTTTTTTTGCAGTTGATCCCTTGAATACTTAGAACTTTGTAATGAATTATCATTTATCAAAAGCAAGATACAGTTTTCTTCCGTTTCTCTTGTTTATAATTACCATAATATATACCCTGTACCCACAATAGTTAACTAAGTTTTGTGTGTAGCTATGTTTCGATGCCAAAACCTGCATCCACAACGCTGTTGAAAGGTGTGGTGTCGATGCAGCTCAAGGGGTGCGAAGATTTCTTGATTCATGCGATATCACCGAATACAACTGCCTACATCAAGCTAGTAAGTTCTCGAACCGTCATTAATCGTAACTATGTAACTACTAAACGCACCAAACAAGTTATCTTATAACTAAAAGTAAGTTACGTGCTCTATAACTTTTAAACATATAGTTAGTAACTCTAACATACCATTTCAGATTATCAGAAAACAGACATGAATAAATGCAAGGATTTACCCCCAATATTTTCAAAACAACAATAACATTTCAAAATAAATTTATCGCTAATATATTACAATTTACGTGTTTTCTTCCATTATATTACCTATCCCGTTAAAATATATCTAATATTATGAAATAGTAGGTATAGCAATCAAAATTCCTTACAATAAAAAATCGTCCAACTTGCATAATTTAAAATATATAAAAATTATGTAAGTAAAGTAGGTTACGAAATAAAAATTGTGTAAGCTTTATAGAGTGACATCGATAAAACACACTTTTTGGCTGATCTGGCTGATATAGTTAAGGATATAGCACACATATTTCGGCTCCAGCACGGCTCCAGTATCTATCAGGAACACAAGGATAACTTTTTGTGGTATACAGTTTGTTTGACTAACGTAAACCGTAACCGTTGTGTGGTTGACCGTAGCCTAGTACACAACAGTCTGTGATCCACAACTACTGGTGTTGGCGAGGAAAGTCGTGCCGACCGACAAACGACGGCGTGTGCGCAATGGAGACGAGGCTGCGGCAGGCAAAATGGTTTCAGGACGAATGCACTGTCTTCAACTATAACTGCAACAAATACACTGGTCCAGTATTCTCTCTTTAAACACTTAAAGTAATTTCTGTATGTTTCTTGATTTCGTGGTCTTGCAAAATTCTGCTTAACTCATCAAGGAAATGTTAATTTAATTTTAGCCTACATTATTAGTGCCAGTTGTTTGAATTACGTGTTGCTACTGAAAATTGCGCACTCGCACTTTTGCAAGATAGCGTAACCGCTGCGTACGATTCTCTAATGCAAATTTCCCCTAAAGTCTGATTACCCATAATATGTCCCATTCGGCCATTTTGGACCACAGTGCATGTGAGATTACTTTTTACAATTTAGTATAGTTATATGTCGCAGGAAAGTCATAAAAACCGGGATTAAATCGCTAAGGTTTGTATATGATCATTTAGTTCCCAACAGATGTTAAAATTACAATTAATACTTAGTCATTTTCCTACTCAAATCTACTGATTTGATCAAACCGTTCAACTGGTTTAGTGTAAAGATGATGTTGATGGCTTACTCTCATTTCCTTCGTTGTTATTTTTATAATTGGGTTTCGTACTTCAGTACCAAAAAGCAAAAATTCATTGTCTAGTTATTAGGCCAAATTATGCATCATATGAATGGACTTAGAAACAGTATTTTTTTTCGCCAGTGGTGAAAAAAATGGATTAGGCCTAGTTCTTCACATTCCTAAATTTTCACATTTCTCAGATATTCACATTACCAAACATTCAAATTCCTAATTTCTCACATTCTCAAGTAACCACATTCCTTAATTATTAACATTCCCTGCTATTCACATCCCCCATTTTTCACATGCCTGAAATTTTACATTTCCAAATATTCATATTCCAAAATTTTCACATTCCCAGATATCCAGATTCCAAAAAAACATATTCTCTGATATTCACATTCCAAAAATTTCACATCCCTGGATATTCGCATTACTAAATTATCACATTCCCATATATCCACATTCCAAAAAAAACCACATTCTCAGATATTCCCATTACATTTTCACTTATACAAAATCATCACGATTCCAGTTTTTGGCATTATTAACTCCTCACACTCATTTCGTGCGATTATTTTAACAGTTTAGTAATTTTAAACATAAAGTAGTACTAGCTTTTACCCGCAACGTCGTCCGCGTGAACTACAGTATCATCTTCCACTCCCTATTTTATTCTCTTGGTTAAATTTGTGTTGAAGCCAAATATGACAGCGCGTGTAGAAGACCTGCTTCGAATATCAACCCGTCATTAACGTTTAACCGCCAAATGTCCAATAAGTTACTTGCAATTTCCAACTCTGTCATAATAAATCAAGAATTGTCACTTTGTCTGCTACAGTTTTACACAATTTTTTTTTGAAAATGCATGTGACCTGGAAACGGTTGGTTTGGTATTTTGCCACTATGAAACGTGAGTCAGGAGAATCATGCTATTACGCGTGATCTACTAGAATTTAGTAGGAATCTATTCATTACAAAAATTAAGCCCTTTTTCATTTCTACATTCCTATTGCACAGCTAAAAAACTAACTTTTCGCGTGTAATTTTAGAGATGATTATTAATTGAATCTATGTGTTTCTTCAAGGGTAGCAGGCTGTCATCGATTATGAAAGAAATTGCTTAAAGAGTAAATAATTTTTAGAGTACATGTAGACTCTTTCTTTACAAATGGTTTCATCACAAGAAAGTGGCATCATCACAAGATGATGTGTCACACAGTGGAACCATCATTGATTACAGTCAGGTAATTTCTGAAAAGTCCCAAAGCCTCGTCTCGTCCCTTAACCCAATAAACCTGATTATCTCAATGCTGATATCCCTTCGGCCGTGTACGAAACCGCAAGTTCATAACCAGTTACGATGGAATAAGTTTTATTCGTTGTACGAAACCAGTTGCGATCGAAGATTTGTTTTGGTATTCTGGCAGTTTTGACTAAGGGCTTTGCGGGGTCCTATTTCTGGTCTGTTTGCCCTTCGGGCATCTGAAGATACCTAACGAACCTAACCTAAGTGTTTTGCGATCGTGACAGGTTTCCAACAAGGAAGAAAAATTCTTCGATCACAACTAGTTTCGTACAAAGAATATAATTCTTCGATAATAATTGGGTCTGTAAAGAATGGATTAATTAAGCTTGTGAAGAATTGGGACTGTTGAGAATTTGGAATGTTAACAACGGGGATCGCGAATAACTGGATTTTTGCAAAGTTGGCATTGTGAATAATAGCGACTGTTAAAAATTGGTAATGTGAAGAACTGAGATCGTGAAAAAAGGAGTCTGTGAAAAGGTAGTATTTTGAAGAACTGGGATTGTTAAGAATTCGGTCTGTGAAAAGTTGGTATTTTGAAGAACTGGGATTGTGAAGAATTCGGTCAGTGAAAAGTTGGGATTGTGAAGAACTGGACCTAATTCAAAAAAATATCATTCCCCCTTATCTCCGAAAATTACTATGCGAATAATTTAATTAACACATACCTAATTAAGATTAACATGAATATTACAGGAAAATTATAACCATACCTCTATATTGCGTATTTTTTTTTAATTCTTCAAAAATCTTATCTAAACTAAGTTTGTAATTTAAAACTTTAGTCTTATCTTATCTTATCTAGGTGAGGGCCCTTTCGGATGCACTTCGACCCAGTGGGATCTTTTGTGCATTTGCCCTCTCCTTTATACCTGCTCCCAGGCTCGCTCCATCATTTCCACAAAGCGGATGATGCAGTTCGCCGGGAGCACCTTGAATTTCTTTGGTTGCGGGTAACCGTTACCAAAGTAGTTCATTCTTTGTCTGGCAAGGGCATGAAATTCACACAATAAGTGTTCCATAGTCTCATCCTCCTCGCCACACATTCTACAGTCTAAACTATCAGATAGTCCCATCTTGGCCAAGAGATCCTTGACCCCGAAGTGACCTGTGAACACCCCAGATATAATTCTGAGTTGCTTCCTACTGGATTTCCAGAGTTTTCTGGTCCAGCCCGAGTCCACTCCTTCTATGAAGAGCTTAGAGTGCCTTAAGCCAGCCTCATTCCTCCACTCGTGTTGGTGTTTGGTTTTGGCGTAGGCTTTAAAGGCGGATATTATGGTCCCCTGCGAGAGTCCCACAAATGGTTCTGGACCTACAAAGTGATTTGTAGAGCCCCCTCTTGCAAGCTCATCTGCTCTTTCGTTGCCGATGAAGCCCTTGTGCCCTGGTATCCAAACTAGTTGCACCTTATTGTGCCTTCCAAGTCTGTTTAGTGCTTGGACGCCATTATAAATTAGTCTAGAGTCCACTTTCGGCGCCGTAAGCGCTTTAAGGGCCGCTTGACTGTCACTGAGTATATAGATAGTCCGCCCTTTGGTTCGCCTGTCTATATTCTCCTGTACACAAGCAATTATGGCGTATGTCTCCGCTTGGAAGACAGTTGCCAAACTACCCATGCTTACACTACTACTATAGTCATTTGCATAAATGCCTGCTCCCGTACCGGATCCCATTTTTGATCCGTCCGTGTACCATATACTGTCTTCGATACCAGACTTTGGTGGTTCCAGACCTTCGGCCCACTCAGCCCTGGTTGGAACTTTTGTTGTGTAGTTCCTGTGGAATACATACTTGGGTAGCATTTTGTCGCTTCCCATGTTTGTTATTCTGTCTAAGAAACCATCAGTCTCCATGTTTGTGTGCTTAGTTTTCGGCTTGCTATCGCTCCACAGTCCAAGAGTTCTTAATCTGTAGAGCGATTTGCGCGCCTCTTTAGTAAGTATGTACTTTTTTATTTATTTTCTATGAAAGTATTCAAAGGTTTTAAGCTCATACCTATATAAGGTAAAGTCAACTATAAAAATATGGGTGTAGACAACTTACTCAAAAATATGTCCCATAGTTCTTAAAAGCTATGATGGGACATATTTTTGAGATGATTTGTGCACCCATATTTTTCCACTTGACTGTACAGTGTACATATGTCATTTGGCATTAAGCTCGCCATTTGTATTTTTTTTTGTATTTTGAGCAATAAAGTACAATGAATAAATAACTAAATAAAGTATTCTGAAAGTACCGTCTTTCAAATAAAAATAAAAAAGCGGCCAAGTGCGAGTCGGACTCGCACATGAAGGGTTCCGTGAAATAAATTGCGGTTTACGATTTATGACGTATTAAAAAAAAACTACTTACTAGATCTCGTTCAAACCAATTTTTGGTGGAAGTTTACATGGTAATGTACATCATATATTTTTTTAGTTTTATCATTCTCTTATTTTAGAAGTTACAGGGGGGGGGGACACATTTTACCACTTTGGAAGTGTCTCTCGCGCAAACTCTTCAGTTTAGAAAAAAAATATATTAGAAACCTCAATATCATTTTTGAAGACCTATCCATAGATACCCCACATGTTGGGTTTGATGAAAATTTTTTTTTTAAGTTTCAGTTCTGAGTATCGGGACCCCTAAAACTTAATGTTTTTTTTCTATTTTTGCGTGAAAATTTTAATGCGGTTCACAGAATACATCTACTTACCAAATTTCAACGGTATAGCCCTTATAGTTTCGGAAAAAAGTGGCTGTGACATACGGACGGACAGACAGACAGACGAATCTATAAGGGTTCCGTTTTTTGCCATTTGGCTACGGAACCCTAAAAAACAAAATCAGTTTACACGTGATAAGTTGTAAGTATAGAATTACCGCTGAAAAACAAACATACCAGGTTGCAAGTTATTTATTAGTAACGTGTGTTGTATATATGACTCGTGCTAAGTCATATAATAGACAGGTCACATACGAGTTTAGGCAATTACACGCTAGATGTCCCTGTCTGTAAAATAGATCGCGCTAACGCTCATTTGACGTATAAATTATAAGAACCTATTGTGGCCACACAGGAAAGATGGTGTGCTTCTTGAGTGCTTCCACTCGAGGGACTCTAGGGGAGTAATCCTCAGCCATGGATCCTGATTTCTGCGGTTGTTCGTGCTTCGGATGATATCCAGCGTCGATGGTTCGACATTCTGGACTCGACAGTGTTGTTGTTGTTAAGATTTTTTCAAAATAAAGTGGGCTTGTGACGGGTATATGGTATGAAAGTTTGTCGAGCGAGTCTGACTCGCGCACCGAGGGTTCTGTCCGTCCCTCGGTGCGCGAGTCATACTCGCACTTGACCGATTTTTTTACGTTTGTTTCGGTTCACTCTCGTTATGTTTAAACTTGATTTGACAATGCAGGAAAGTACAGGGAAGTGGGCTCTTGGGGAGTGGACTTTCAGGGAAGTGGGCCGTCGGACACCGATTGTGCGTGAGGGGAATCTGGCGCAGCGGGCCTAAATGGATGTGTTATACATTAATATCAACGAGGAGATATCAACAAGTGAGATAAATTTTGTGGAGTTGAAATTGGGGCAAAAGCCTGAAAGTTATACGATTTGCTCCTAGATATGAACTATTATTACCTACTAATATGCAGAAAACTAAAATATTGCTCTCATCTCTTCTATTTAAAGGTTGTATTATGCACAATAAATTGTTATACACAGCAATTTGAAAGAAAAAAATTAACAATTTAACACTAAATTAAGAAATCATAATTTTATTTAAAACGTAAACGTACAATTATATCTACAGGAACAAAAATAAATAAATAAAAATCTGAAAATCAGCAACACGGCTTGTCGTGGCAATATGCTGAGTGGGTCCTTCCTTTTTCGGACTTTTTTCCTTTTATTCCTTTTAGAGGTTCGAATCCTTTTAGGTTAATAAATAATTATCTTATCTTGTCTTAAATCTCTATATAATAGACGCCTGCACAGCTTACCAATTTTTCACTGAATATATTTATTTTCGGTCTGAATCTAAAAGAATCACTTGATTTCAATTCACAAAACACGGTCTAAAAATATTTCCAGTCTATACCTAAGCTATTTTAAACATGCACAGCACAGTTGTTTACCTAACAATTTCTGTGGCAACGTGACTGAACCTCGCAACGTAGACGACTCGTTTATTTACAGTTACACTATAATTATTCCCGTAAGCAAACATTAATAGTACATTGTTTAACGAGGGGCGTAAGAGTAATATTGCAAACGAGAGACTATCAGAAGCCCGACGCCGGAGGCGGAGGGCTATTGATGACTCGAGTTTGTAATATTCTTACGCCCGTGTTATACACAATGTTTTTCATCACATTTGCGAGGAAATAAATAACTACAAAAGACATAAAAATCTAAGTTTCATACAACCGCACCAATCAAAAAAGAACGAAATTGACAACTTCACATACAGATTTGCGAGTGGAGGGCGAGGGGGCGGGGCGTGGCGCCCCATGGCCTGCTAGATTTTTTTCAACCAATCACAGAGAAGAATTCTTGTGACGCGCGGCCAACTAGATTTGCCAACCAATTTGTTTGATTTGTTTTTAACCAATCAGATCACACAGAAGCTCATAACTCCCTCGGGAGTTATAATTCCATAACTCCCGCGGGAAGTAAATCGACTAAAGCTGCTCTATAAACTTGCCTATAATACACCCTTTACGAGCAAGTGTGATGAAAATAATTATAATTTATATGCTAATATGTACTTATAATTTAACAGATTTCACAGTAACTAGCGCCAAGGTTTGTCAAACGTTTACCACGACCACGACCACGACCACAACTACCACAACCAAACGTACAACAAAAAAAATCAAACTTCCCGTCTTTATGTTTTAACAATATTTGTACCAAGCGCAGTAAAGTTCACCTATTTTAAATGTGCACCCATATCCAAAAAACCAAAAACAAAGTTACGTCCTCATGCAAAGACATGCTCCACAAACACTTCTTAGTGTATCTGTATAATAGAATTCCAAGTCCCGTACATAATTGCTCTAAATTCATTTTGTATAATGCAGTTACGCCTGCTTACGATATTTATAAACTGCAAATTAAAGGAAAAATTTAGGCTCCGAGCCGGATTCGAACCGGCGACCACAGGCATACATGGCCCGTCGCTACTAACCAACTGAGCTATCGGAACAATCAGTCTCAGCCCCTAAATCTCTCAATCAGTTCCTTCTTACAACGCCTTAAGGTTCGAATCCGGCTCGGAGCCTAAATTTTTAAATTTTTGCTTTAATTTGAAGTTTATAATTGCTCTAGTCGAGCAAAAAAGAAAACA
The DNA here is from genome assembly GCA_963854355.1 of Epinotia brunnichana. Classification (NCBI taxonomy): domain Eukaryota; kingdom Metazoa; phylum Arthropoda; class Insecta; order Lepidoptera; family Tortricidae; genus Epinotia; species Epinotia brunnichana. The sequence continues at coordinate 16,064,453 of OY977936.1, read as the reverse complement.
GCAGTTGAGGTACTTTTTTCGGCCATAGATAGTCTCTTCGAGCATGTCGGACGTAGAATAAAGTTAGTTTTTATGGATTAATAAAAAAACGAATACAAATAAATCAATAAGGCGTGTAATTGTCTTTTATTTAATAACCGTAGCTTACCATTATCTGCTTACTTTTGTTTTAGTATTTTACTCGGACGTAGGTAAAACGAGTCGAAAATTTTGTTGAAATGTAAAACCAAAAAATGATTAAGTACCTGCCTCTACTATGGCCACCCAACATTTTGTGATAGGTAGATGTAACATTTTGTAAATGTAGAATTGCCTGCCTATCTACATACAAGCTAATGATATCGCACATATTTGTTTCATATATGTATATACCATCAGAGCGAGAAACGATGTGAATTTAGAAGAAGATTTACGAGACGAAGGTAATCCCAGAGACAACTAGGTCAACGACGCTCACCTCTCCCACCATCGACTACTATTACGACTTATTCGACCACACCTCACCGGAGACCAGCACGCACTTCTGGCAAGACGCCCTGATGCTGGGCGAGCGTGTCACACGAGTAGACAGCGATAGCAGGGAAGCGAGACTGCGAGACGATCCTCGGCAACATCAATTTCCAGCTCATCTGATGACGCTGGTTATGCGGTATTAGTATTGACAGATTCGTATTATGGTGTAAATATATATAAATTCTACTTAACTATGAATAATTTTTGCATACAAACACCCATTGGAGAATTATGTCAAGGTTCTACGTTAACTCGGAATATTCATGATCACTGATCAGACCAGGGCCTATTATTGGCAATAAAATAAAATGTAGAGTGGAACTCTGTTTAGTCTCATTAACTATAAATAGTGGCTATTATACTCGTACTTATCAGATATTTTACAAAAAGCGAATCGCTTTTCTGCTCGGTTATCATAAATATGACGGCGCGCGAGTATTCTCGCCGCGAGATAGACTATCCGTCTCTTTCTAAGTGTTCTTATTAGGTTTATTGTGACAACCGTGCTGATGTTGTTTATTTCGACTAGTTTCCTTTATAGGTAAGTATATTAATGTAGATATTTACACGTTTAGAGATACAATGTATGCTATAAGTATAAACTTTTGATTACATAATAATACATTTGATTTAACTGCCGACTTTATAATTCCCAATATAAAGGTCACCAGTAAAAATATATTGTTACTTTTAAGATATATTTTACAAGATTTATATCAATATCACTTGTTCTAATGTAAATATCGGAAATTGTTTTGATTTATTTTAAGAGGAATGTTATCAATAAGGATATTTCTAGGTAAGATACTAGTACCTATATCTCCTTTTACTTTACAAGGAAAAACAAACTGTATGTAACGACACATAACGCTCAATTTACCACCGAGTAGGTATATTTTACGGTACTCCGACTTAAGCTCGGACAAATAATGTCAAGATTTCTGTCTCTCTTTAAGAAAAGGTTATATTTTTATGAAGTTGCGGCATAGCTTATACGGGATATTGGGAATTTTAAATATCATGTTCACCTATGGCCGTTGGGCGGAAAGGTTTTCGAGTGGCGACCACGTACCGGAAGGCACAGCGTACGTTGGTAGACCAGGTGGGCTAGTGACCTGGTAAAGGTCGCGGGAGTCCGCTGGATGCGGGTGGCGTCGAACCGTCATTATGGCGCTCTTTGGAAGACGTGGTAGACCAGATGGACTGGTGACCTGGTGAAGGTCGCGGGAGTCCGCTGGATGAAAGTGGCGTCGGAGCTCGGTCATTATGGCGCTCTTTGGAAGACGTGGTAGACCAGATGGACTGGTGACCTGGTGAAGGTCGCGGGAGTCCGCTGGATGAAGGTGGCGTCGAAGCTCGGTCATTATGGCGTTCTTTGGAAGACGTGGTAGACCAGATAGACCGGTGACCTGGTGAAGGTCGCGGGAGTCCGCTGGATGAAGGTGGCGTCGAAGCTCGGTCATTATGGCGCTCTTTGGGAGACGTGGTAGACCAGGTGGACTGGTGACATGGTAAAGGTCGCGGAAGTCCGCTGGATGAAGGTGGCGTCGAAGCTCGGTCATTATGGCGCTCTTTGGGAGACGTGGTAGACCAGGTGGACTGGTGACCTGGTGAAGGTCGCGGGAGTCCGCTGGATGAAGGTGGCGTCGAAGCTCGGTCATTATGGCGTTCTTTGGAAGACGTGGTAGACCAGGTGGAGTGACCTGGTAAAGGTCGCGGGGCTCGGCTAGATGTGGGTGGCTTTGAACCGCGGTCATTATGGCGCTCTTTGGGAAACGACTATGTCCAGCAGTGGACGTCTCTATAATAAAACTTAAATGATTACGTCCCTCACTGAAGTAGGTTTTGTATCGAGGTACGTTTTTAAATGTGATTGAGCTTTCCCGCTTATCTTTACAGGATGCATAATTCTTATGTTTGTCGATGAAAACTCCGATGCACTTGAACCTCGTCGAAATTGGAAAAGAAAAGGAAGAGTAAGTAAAATTACACATGCTGGTATTGCTGGTATACATGTATTATTAAAAACCGGGTAAGTATGCGAATACAACTCACGCGCAAAACACATAGGTACCTAACAGGGCAATTCTCATATATGGGCACACTGTCACAGCCCTGGAAATAGTACATTATAAATGTATATGAGATACGTGACGATAACTAAAACTGTAATACCTTCTATTGCAGCCCAGTGTAGTGTTACATACCGTGGATATCGCTACCCATACAATACAGACGTTTACTCTATATATATAAATTCCTATGTCCTGACTAACTTATTCACTCACTGACTCATCAACGCACAGCCGAAACTACTAATCTTAGAGAGTTGATTTTTGCACAGTAGGTTGCTTTTATAACGTGGGCTAGGGATAAGAAGGGATTTTTGAAAATTCCACCCCTAAGGGGGTAAAATAGGGGTGCAAAGTTTGTATGGCATAACCTTTTTTTTGAGCTAGAAACTTAAAACTTTGTAGAAAAGTTTTAGCTTTGTAGAAAAAATAGTTATTAAAATACAAACAAAGTAGGTACTTTCAGCGTTAAGGAAAATTCCACCCCTAAGGGTTTAAAATAGGGGTGCAAAGTTTGTATGGGGGAAACAATTTTTTTTTAAATATAGACTTAAAACTTTGTAGAAAGATTAGTCATTAAAAAACAAATAAAATATTTTCAGCGTTTTAGAAAATTCCACCCCTAAGGGGGTAAAATAAAAGTGCAAAATTTGTATGTGGGAAACTTTTTTTTTGAGCTGGAGACCTAAACCTTTGTAAACAGATTAGTTATCAGAATACAAAGAAAGTGCTTTCAGCGTTTTGGAAAATTTCATCCCTAAGGGGGTAAAATAGGGTGCAAAGTTGGTATGGGAAAAACTACTTTTTTTGAAATAGAGACTTCAAGCTTTGTAGGAAGATTACTTATTAGAACATGAATAAAAACTACATTCAGCGTTTTACAAAAATAATTTCTTAAGGGGGTAAAATAGGGGTGCCAAGTTTGTATGGGGGAATCAATATTTTTTTAAATAGAGACTTGAAACTTTTTAGAAAGATTAGTCATTAAAATACAAGTAAAGATCTTTCAGCATTTTAGAAAAAACCATCCTTAAGGGGGATAAAAAGGGGTGCAAAGTTTTTATGAGGGATAGTTTATGTTTTTGAGTTAGAGACTTGAAACTTTATAGAAATATTACTTATCAAAATACATGGATGGATGTAAACGGGACCGACTTTGTGGTTGCTAATGCCTTTGTTAGTCTCATTCCTTCCGGTATTGACTCGATCTGATCGCAGTGGTTCCGCCACGCTCTCCTTTTCGCTTTTTTAGTAAAAGTTAGTAGTAAGATTACTTACTACAATTCGAAAAAAGTGTACTTACACTACTACCTAATACAAGCTCTAAGCAATTTAGTCCCCAAAATATTCATTTATTTATTTGCAGCACCTGTGTTGTCTCAAATCAAGCTATTACCACAGATATTACCTGAGATAAATATTTGGAATGAAACTTATAAACGTGCATTGGCACCGAACTCGATTCAATCCATGTTTTTCTTTTAACAACATAATACAAGATAGAAAATTGTATATACATGCCGCGCAATTTTTCTTAGGAAACCTTCATCAATTTTCTTCTCAATATTTTAAATAAGTAGTATTTCAATGTTGCTTACAGTGTTTATTATAGTCGACGATAACATCTGCTAGACGAAGGTAATCCCGGAGACAACTAGGTCAACGACGCTCACCTCTCCCACCATCGACTACTATTACGACTTATTCGACCACACCTCACCGGAGACCAGCACGCACTTCTGGCAAGACGCCCTGATGCTGGGCGAGCGTGTCACACGAGTAGACAGCGATAGCAGGGAAGCGAGACTGCGAGACGATCCTCGGCAACATAAATTTCCAGCTCATCTGATGACGCTGGTTATGCGGTATTAGTATTGACAGATTCGTATTATGGTGTAAATATATATTTCTACTTAACTATGAATTATTTTTGCATACAAACACCCATTGGAGAATTATGTCAAGGTTCTACGTTAACTCGGAATATTCATGATCACTGATCAGACCAGGGCCTATTATTGGCAATAAAATAAAATGTAGAGTGGAACTCTGTTTAGTCTCATTAACTATAAATAGTGGCTATTATACTCGTACTTATCAGATATTTTACAAAAAGCGAATCGCTTTTCTGCTCGGTTATCATAAATATGACGGCGCGCGAGTATTCTCGCCGCGAGATAGACTATCCGTCTCTTTCTAAGTGTTCTTATTAGGTTTATTGTGACAACCGTGCTGATGTTGTTTATTTCGACTATACAGTTTCCTTTATAGGTAAGTATATTAATGTAGATATTTACACGTTTAGAGATACAATGTATGCTATAAGTATAAACTTTTGATTACATAATAATACATTTGATTTAACTGCCGACTTTATAATTCCCAATATAAAGGTCACCAGTAAAAATATATTGTTACTTTTAAGATATATTTTACAAGATTTATATCAATATCACTTGTTCTAATGTAAATATCGGAAATTGTTTTGATTTATTTTAAGAGGAATGTTATCAATAAGGATATTTCTAGGTAAGATACTAGTACCTATATCTCCTTTTACTTTACAAGGAAAAACAAACTGTATGTAACGACACATAACGCTCAATTTACCACCGAGTAGGTATATTTTACGGTACTCCGACTTAAGCTCGGACAAATAATGTCAAGATTTCTGTCTCTCTTTAAGAAAAGGTTATATTTTTATGAAGTTGCGGCATAGCTTATACGGGATATTGGGAATTTTAAATATCATGTTCACCTATGGCCGTTGGGCGGAAAGGTTTTCGAGTGGCGACCACGTACCGGAAGGCACAGCGTACGTTGGTAGACCAGGTGGGCTAGTGACCTGGTAAAGGTCGCGGGAGTCCGCTGGATGCGGGTGGCGTCGAACCGTCATTATGGCGCTCTTTGGAAGACGTGGTAGACCAGATGGACTGGTGACCTGGTGAAGGTCGCGGGAGTCCGCTGGATGAAAGTGGCGTCGGAGCTCGGTCATTATGGCGCTCTTTGGAAGACGTGGTAGACCAGATGGACTGGTGACCTGGTGAAGGTCGCGGGAGTCCGCTGGATGAAGGTGGCGTCGAAGCTCGGTCATTATGGCGTTCTTTGGAAGACGTGGTAGACCAGATAGACCGGTGACCTGGTGAAGGTCGCGGGAGTCCGCTGGATGAAGGTGGCGTCGAAGCTCGGTCATTATGGCGCTCTTTGGGAGACGTGGTAGACCAGGTGGACTGGTGACATGGTAAAGGTCGCGGAAGTCCGCTGGATGAAGGTGGCGTCGAAGCTCGGTCATTATGGCGCTCTTTGGGAGACGTGGTAGACCAGGTGGACTGGTGACCTGGTGAAGGTCGCGGGAGTCCGCTGGATGAAGGTGGCGTCGAAGCTCGGTCATTATGGCGTTCTTTGGAAGACGTGGTAGACCAGGTGGAGTGACCTGGTAAAGGTCGCGGGGCTCGGCTAGATGTGGGTGGCTTTGAACCGCGGTCATTATGGCGCTCTTTGGGAAACGACTATGTCCAGCAGTGGACGTCTCTATAATAAAACTTAAATGATTACGTCCCTCACTGAAGTAGGTTTTGTATCGAGGTACGTTTTTAAATGTGATTGAGCTTTCCCGCTTATCTTTACAGGATGCATAATTCTTATGTTTGTCGATGAAAACTCCGATGCACTTGAACCTCGTCGAAATTGGAAAAGAAAAGGAAGAGTAAGTAAAATTACACATGCTGGTATTGCTGGTATACATGTATTATTAAAAACCGGGTAAGTATGCGAATACAACTCACGCGCAAAACACATAGGTACCTAACAGGGCAATTCTCATATATGGGCACACTGTCACAGCCCTGGAAATAGTACATTATAAATGTATATGAGATACGTGACGATAACTAAAACTGTAATACCTTCTATTGCAGCCCAGTGTAGTGTTACATACCGTGGATATCGCTACCCATACAATACAGACGTTTACTCTATATATATAAATTCCTATGTCCTGACTAACTTATTCACTCACTGACTCATCAACGCACAGCCGAAACTACTAATCTTAGAGAGTTGATTTTTGCACAGTAGGTTGCTTTTATAACGTGGGCTAGGGATAAGAAGGGATTTTTGAAAATTCCACCCCTAAGGGGGTAAAATAGGGGTGCAAAGTTTGTATGGCATAACCTTTTTTTTGAGCTAGAAACTTAAAACTTTGTAGAAAAGTTTTAGCTTTGTAGAAAAAATAGTTATTAAAATACAAACAAAGTAGGTACTTTCAGCGTTAAGGAAAATTCCACCCCTAAGGGTTTAAAATAGGGGTGCAAAGTTTGTATGGGGGAAACAATTTTTTTTTAAATATAGACTTAAAACTTTGTAGAAAGATTAGTCATTAAAAAACAAATAAAATATTTTCAGCGTTTTAGAAAATTCCACCCCTAAGGGGGTAAAATAAAAGTGCAAAATTTGTATGTGGGAAACTTTTTTTTTGAGCTGGAGACCTAAACCTTTGTAAACAGATTAGTTATCAGAATACAAAGAAAGTGCTTTCAGCGTTTTGGAAAATTTCATCCCTAAGGGGGTAAAATAGGGTGCAAAGTTGGTATGGGAAAAACTACTTTTTTTGAAATAGAGACTTCAAGCTTTGTAGAAAGATTACTTATTAGAACATGAATAAAAACTACTTTCAGCGTTTTACAAAAATAATTCCTTAAGGGGGTAAAATAGGGGTGCCAAGTTTGTATGGGGGAATCAATATTTTTTTAAATAGAGACTTGAAACTTTTTAGAAAGATTAGTCATTAAAATACAAGTAAAGATCTTTCAGCATTTTAGAAAAAAACATCCTTAAGGGGGATAAAAAGGGGTGCAAAGTTTTTATGAGGGATAGTTTATGTTTTTGAGTTAGAGACTTGAAACTTTATAGAAATATTACTTATCAAAATACATGGATGGATGTAAACGGGACCGACTTTGTGGTTGCTAATGCCTTTGTTAGTCTCATTCCTTCCGGTATTGACTCGATCTGATCGCAGTGGTTCCGCCACGCTCTCCTTTTCGCTTTTTTAGTAAAAGTTAGTAGTAAGATTACTTACTACAATTCGAAAAAAGTGTACTTACACTACTACCTAATACAAGCTCTAAGCAATTTAGTCCCCAAAATATTCATTTATTTATTTGCAGCACCTGTGTTGTCTCAAATCAAGCTATTACCACAGATATTACCTGAGATAAATATTTGGAATGAAACTTATAAACGTGCATTGGCACCGAACTCGATTCAATCCATGTTTTTCTTTTAACAACATAATACAAGATAGAAAATTGTATATACATGCCGCGCAATTTTACTTAGGAAACCTTCATCAATTTTCTTCTCAATATTTTAAATAAGTAGTATTTCAATGTTGCTTACAGTGTTTATTATAGTCGACGATAACATCTGCGAGACGAAGGTAATCCCGGAGACAACTAGGTCAACGACGCTCACCTCTCCCACCATCGACTACTATTACGACTTATTCGACCACACCTCACCGGAGACCAGCACGCACTTCTGGCAAGACGCCCTGATGCTGGGCGAGCGTGTCACACGAGTAGACAGCGATAGCAGGGAAGCGAGACTGCGAGACGATCCTCGGCAACATAAATTTCCAGCTCATCTGATGACGCTGGTTATGCGGTATTAGTATTGACAGATTCGTATTATGGTGTAAATATATATTTCTACTTAACTATGAATTATTTTTGCATACAAACACCCATTGGAGAATTATGTCAAGGTTCTACGTTAACTCGGAATATTCATGATCACTGATCAGACCAGGGCCTATTATTGGCAATAAAATAAAATGTAGAGTGGAACTCTGTTTAGTCTCATTAACTATAAATAGTGGCTATTATACTCGTACTTATCAGATATTTTACAAAAAGCGAATCGCTTTTCTGCTCGGTTATCATAAATATGACGGCGCGCGAGTATTCTCGCCGCGAGATAGACTATCCGTCTCTTTCTAAGTGTTCTTATTAGGTTTATTGTGACAACCGTGCTGATGTTGTTTATTTCGACTATACAGTTTCCTTTATAGGTAAGTATATTAATGTAGATATTTACACGTTTAGAGATACAATGTATGCTATAAGTATAAACTTTTGATTACATAATAATACATTTGATTTAACTGCCGACTTTATAATTCCCAATATAAAGGTCACCAGTAAAAATATATTGTTACTTTTAAGATATATTTTACAAGATTTATATCAATATCACTTGTTCTAATGTAAATATCGGAAATTGTTTTGATTTATTTTAAGAGGAATGTTATCAATAAGGATATTTCTAGGTAAGATACTAGTACCTATATCTCCTTTTACTTTACAAGGAAAAACAAACTGTATGTAACGACACATAACGCTCAATTTACCACCGAGTAGGTATATTTTACGGTACTCCGACTTAAGCTCGGACAAAATAATGTCAAGATTTCTGTCTCTCTTTAAGAAAAGGTTATATTTTTATGAAGTTGCGGCATAGCTTATACGGGATATTGGGAATTTTAAATATCATGTTCACCTATGGCCGTTGGGCGGAAAGGTTTTCGAGTGGCGACCACGTACCGGAAGGCACAGCGTACGTTGGTAGACCAGGTGGGCTAGTGACCTGGTAAAGGTCGCGGGAGTCCGCTGGATGCGGGTGGCGTCGAACCGTCATTATGGCGCTCTTTGGAAGACGTGGTAGACCAGATGGACTGGTGACCTGGTGAAGGTCGCGGGAGTCCGCTGGATGAAAGTGGCGTCGGAGCTCGGTCATTATGGCGCTCTTTGGAAGACGTGGTAGACCAGATGGACTGGTGACCTGGTGAAGGTCGCGGGAGTCCGCTGGATGAAGGTGGCGTCGAAGCTCGGTCATTATGGCGTTCTTTGGAAGACGTGGTAGACCAGATAGACCGGTGACCTGGTGAAGGTCGCGGGAGTCCGCTGGATGAAGGTGGCGTCGAAGCTCGGTCATTAGCGCGCTCTTTGGGAGACGTGGTAGACCAGGTGGACTGGTGACATGGTAAAGGTCGCGGAAGTCCGCTGGATGAAGGTGGCGTCGAAGCTCGGTCATTATGGCGCTCTTTGGGAGACGTGGTAGACCAGGTGGACTGGTGACCTGGTGAAGGTCGCGGGAGTCCGCTGGATGAAGGTGGCGTCGAAGCTCGGTCATTATGGCGTTCTTTGGAAGACGTGGTAGACCAGGTGGACTGGTGACCTGGTGAAGGTCGCGGGAGTCCGCTGGATGAAGGTGGCGTCGAAGCTCGGTCATTATGGCGCTCTTTGGGAGACGTGGTAGACCAGGTGGACTGGTGACCTGGTAAAGGTCGCGGGAGTCCGCTGGATGAAGGTGGCATCGAAGCTCGGTCATTATGGCGCTCTTTGGGAGACGTGGTAGACCAGGTGGACTGGTGACCTGGTAAAGGTCGCGGGAGTCCGCTGGATGAAGGTGGCGCCGAAGCTCGGTCATTATGGCGCTCTTTGGGAGACGTGGTAGACCAGGTGGACTGGTGACCTGGTAAAGATTGCGGGAGTCCGCTGGATGAAGGTGGCGTCGAACCTCGGTCATTATGGCGTTCTTTGGAAGACGTGGTAGACCAGGTGGACTGGTGACCTGGTGAAGGTCGCGGGAGTCCGCTGGATGAAGGTGGCGTCGAAGCTCGGTCATTATGGCGCTCTTTGGGAGACGTGGTAGACCAGGTGGACTGGTGACCTGGTAAAGGTCGCGGGAGTCCGCTGGATGAAGGTGGCATCGAAGCTCGGTCATTATGGCGCTCTTTGGGAGACGTGGTAGACCAGGTGGACTGGTGACCTGGTAAAGGTCGCGGGAGTCCGCTGGATGAAGGTGGCGCCGAAGCTCGGTCATTATGGCGCTCTTTGGGAGACGTGGTAGACCAGGTGGACTGGTGACCTGGTAAAGATTGCGGGAGTCCGCTGGATGAAGGTGGCGTCGAACCTCGGTCATTATGGCGCTCTTTGGGAGACGTGGTAGACCAGGTGGAGTGACCTGGTAAAGGTCGCGGGGCTCGGCTAGATGTGGGTGGCTTTGAACTGCGGTCATTATGGCGCTCTTTGGGAAACGACTATGTCCAGCAGTGGACGTCTCTATAATAAAACTTAAATGATTACGTCCCTCACTGAAGTAGGTTTTGTATCGAGGTACGTTTTTAAATGTGATTGAGCTTTCCCGCTTATCTTTACAGGATGCATAATTCTTATGTTTGTCGATGAAAACTCCGATGCACTTGAACCTCGTCGAAATTGGAAAAGAAAAGGAAGAGTAAGTAAAATTACACATGCTGGTATTGCTGGTATACATGTATTATTAAAAACCGGGTAAGTATGCGAATACAACTCACGCGCAAAACACATAGGTACCTAACAGGGCAATTCTCATATATGGGCACACTGTCACAGCCCTGGAAATAGTACATTATAAATGTATATGAGATACGTGACGATAACTAAAACTGTAATACCTTCTTTTGCAGCCCAGTGTAGTGTTACATACCGTGGATATCGCTACCCATACAATACAGACGTTTACTCTATATATATAAATTCCTATGTCCTGACTAACTTATTCACTCACTGACTCATCAACGCACAGCCGAAACTACTAATCTTAGAGAGTTGATTTTTGCACAGTAGGTTGCTTTTATAACGTGGGCTAGGGATAAGAAGGGATTTTTGAAAATTCCACCCCTAAGGGGGTAAAATAGGGGTGCAAAGTTTGTATGGCATAACCTTTTTTTTGAGCTAGAAACTTAAAACTTTGTAGAAAAGTTTTAGCTTTGTAGAAAAAATAGTTATTAAAATACAAACAAAGTAGGTACTTTCAGCGTTAAGGAAAATTCCACCGCTAAGGGTTTAAAATAGGGGTGCAAAGTTTGTATGGGGGAAACAATTTTTTTTTAAATATAGACTTAAAACTTTGTAGAAAGATTAGTCATTAAAAAACAAATAAAATATTTTCAGCGTTTTAGAAAATTCCACCCCTAAGGGGGTAAAATAAAAGTGCAAAATTTGTATGTGGGAAACTTTTTTTTTGAGCTGGAGACCTAAACCTTTGTAAACAGATTAGTTATCAGAATACAAAGAAAGTGCTTTCAGCGTTTTGGAAAATTTCATCCCTAAGGGGGTAAAATAGGGTGCAAAGTTGGTATGGGAAAAACTACTTTTTTTGAAATAGAGACTTCAAGCTTTGTAGAAAGATTACTTATTAGAACATGAATAAAAACTACTTTCAGCGTTTTACAAAAATAATTCCTTAAGGGGGTAAAATAGGGGTGCCAAGTTTGTATGGGGGAATCAATATTTTTTTAAATAGAGACTTGAAACTTTTTAGAAAGATTAGTCATTAAAATACAAGTAAAGATCTTTCAGCATTTTAGAAAAAACCATCCTTAAGGGGGATAAAAAGGGGTGCAAAGTTTTTATGAGGGATAGTTTATGTTTTTGAGTTAGAGACTTGAAACTTTATAGAAATATTACTTATCAAAATACATGGATGGATGTAAACGGGACCGACTTTGTGGTTGCTAATGCCTTTGTTAGTCTCATTCCTTCCGGTATTGACTCGATCTGATCGCAGTGGTTCCGCCACGCTCTCCTTTTCGCTTTTTTAGTAAAAGTTAGTAGTAAGATTACTTACTACAATTCGAAAAAAGTTTTTTTAGCATTAGAAAAATTCAACCCCTAAGGGGTTTTAAAAGGGGGTTCACATTTTAAATGGAGAGCAAGAAAATTTTAAAGTGTGAGTAAGAGATTTGTAACTTCGGTCTTATTCTATACGTTATTAATTTCAGAGTTTTCCAAATTCATGCCCTAAGAGTGTTAAAAGGGGGTTCAAAGTTTGTATATTTCAAGACATTTTTAAAGTATGAGATTTTAACTTTGGTTTTAGACTATTTGTTCTCAAACTAGAAAATGAACTTCAACGTTTTTTTTAATGTATCCCCTAAAAGAGGGATCAAAGATTATATTGAGAGAAATCATTTTCTAAGACGATAAAAAGTTCTACGCGGACGAAGTCGCGGGCAACTAGAACATTAATATAATGTTGAATTGCAAAAAAAATTTTCTAAGAGTACAGTAAACATTCTAAATAAAGCGTAAAATAACCCACATGGTAGCATCCACGGTCGTTACAGTATTCACAGTATGCACAAACATGAGAATGGCTCACCAAGTAAGAAACGTTTGATACCTACTAAACACGTTTTTAAACTTTCCGCCATAGAGAGCGCCCGACTCGTTGCCCAAGTGGGCTTCTTTAATGTCGCTGTATAACTGCCATTTACTGGAGATCTGCACAAAAGGAGGACCAAGAGCTTGTGGGTGGGATGAAATTTGGAGCAGTCTGGCGTACTTTAAGGACATCTGCGCCATGTACCAGGTCAACTGTGAGGGCAAAGGATATGTCTGTAAGTCGGTACAACTACGCATTTTGCGCGTCTGTAAAAAACTTAGCCAGATTTTCTACTCGTATTTGTCTTTTGCCTTCCTAAGGCGGAGCCGGTCTTTGGTTAAGGCCGCTGTTGAAAGTGCCGGCTAGAATTATTTTAAGCACTAACGTTACAACTGAAGGAGTAATTCTGGGAACTGAATTTGTAACTAAATCGCAAAAACATATATTAGGTACCTACTTTTTATTACAGCATTCGTCGTACAAAACAACATAGTGTGCACGGTGAAGAGTTCGTTTGTAGGCAAGAACGAGCCAGTTCCCGAAAATGACCTGCCCACCGTCTTAACTACAAGGACGCGTGGTTTGCGCGGCAAGAACAGGACTAAGGAGTGGTGGTGGGAGGGGTCCACTACTGACCAATATAAATACCTTCTGAATATGGAAGTTCCAGACTAGTCTAGACTAATAAACCGCTTATAATCCTAAGCCATTACTAAATAAATCTGTATTCACGGTGGTGGTGTGACTTTTCCCAGACATGCCACTCCGGCCATTCAGTTTAACCCCCTTATAATAATTCATAAAAATTTACTCTGATATAAAATGTATTTTGTCCCTCTCACAAACACAAATGTCAAAGTGACAGATAAAGACAAACTAATTTATGCGGCATTTAGCTAAAATAGGTTTGTTTAACATTTAAACGTTAAACAAACCTATTTTTACAAAAAAGCAGCCAATAGTCTCCGGTCCTCAGCAGCTTCTGCCGCAGTGCACCTATATAATCAGGGCAAAGTAAAACGTAAACATTGGTCAAATCAATGCATTTAATACGAGTATAGCGCCAAAATTTTGACCTTGTGACTTTTTTATTTGAAAGAGGCAGACAAAACCTTTGTTAACACCGTGTTAACACTTTGTCTAATGTGAAGCAAGTGCATACACACAATAGAAAATTTAGGAATGAAAACCACACTTCTTAAGGCTCCGCACGTTCCTTGTCTTCTCACCCTCTCACTGAGCATACGCGTGAGCGAGATGGAAGTGCGTGATCGAAAGCGCGGATATCATGTTTTTCGGAATATTTCAGAAAACGAGAAGAAATTTAAGTAAGTAAGAAAATAAAGTTATTGTTCATTAGTTTACGAAAAAGATTATAAAGTGTCATTTTTTCTAATAAAAAATGGAGCAGTAAAATGGTTGCAAGTGAAATAATAGGGTTCACTTTAGATTTTTTTTCTCTACTTTCTTTTGTTAAAATGGATCTCTACGAAAACTATGTTACTTCTCATATCTTGCAGATTATGATATATTTTCTCCGACGCTAAAATGGTTAGTACGTCATAAATGTCATAATCATAATGTATAAAAGGGTTCAACAACTCATTTTTACGAAAATTTTAAAAGTCGAGCCTTAGAAGCAAGATCTCTATCTAAGATATGTTACAAGTTTACAACTGTCCAAATTGAATGTTATGCTTATATTTTATTATCTCCACTTATAATAAATCTCTGAATTAAAAAAATAATCAGCCAGTTTGAAACTAAGCTTTGTGCTGTTACGAATGTTCTCAGCATCCCATGAACGGAACAATATGAAACATTTTCTTATAGGTACATTATTATTCTAGCTGTAACTTAGGATAGTTTTTATCCGACTGAGACAATTAATTAATTTTCCGTAATATACGACTTCATTCAATTTTTCATTTATTTTTATTGAAATCAAACGCAGCTACAACTGTCAGCTGTAAGAAACGTCAAAATGGCGGAATTGTTTTGCCTTTCACGTCTTATTAATAATTTAATTCCCGTCTACGATAGACCTTTAAGAGCCACATGCCAAAAGCTTAAACATAAAAAATATTCGATTCTGATATGAGAACTTATATCCGCAAATGTCGTATTAAGGCGTAATTTCAATAAATGTGATTAGAAGTAAATTTAATTAGAACAATATGTGGCCTGTAATAGGTACAAATATTCAAAGGGACGCTTCCTTAGAGCATTTGTAGTAACCCCTAGTGTCCCACTCATTTTAATTTTTTTTGGATTCCGAGATATTTTGATCTAAAATTATGACCTCCAAGTAATGTATCTTGGCACCACGACATCATAGCACAGCAGTCAATGCGGATTTTGAGGTAACATCATGTAACGAGTCGTAATAGTTTTTGCATTTTTGTTTTCAAAAGATATTTTTGTGATTTTTTGATTTTTATTTCATTTTTTTAGTGTCTTTAAAATAAAACGTTACTGATAGCACTCCAGAAGAGCAAAAAAAATTATATTTAAACATATTTAAAAGAAAAAAATATTCTAAATTTTTTTATTTTTCATGTTTAACCATGTGGAAATAATTGTTCACACGCTTAATAATCTACCGTTTAAATTTTTGCTCCTATTACAGGCCACACCCTGTAAATAACACGAATTTGGTTTTTTTTAATGGCAACGGCCCGCGCTCTTTGCGCATTCTGCCAAAGTACCTGCGGCGCTACCACGAAGACCGAAACTCGAAGTTCTTATATCTGCATCGCCACTACTAAACTATGCTACTAAACTATACTATACTATGCAACTATGCTGTAACTCCAGTATAGTTTGTGCGATAGAGAAAGAGATACCCGAATATTTTCGAATTCCGAAGTTAGTGGTTTATAGCTCAAGAATCGAAAATAGGGGTGTAGACTTTAAATAAAATAACCATAATGTTGTATTTTCTAGAAAATGGATTTAAAATGTAGTCAAATGGAAAAAAACAAAGCAAGAGGTTATATAGGTAATCACTAAGTTATAAGTATCCAAAGTTTTAAGAAGGGGTATGTTCTGTCCCTTTTCCGTTCAACGTACCTTCATATGAAACGATTGTTTTTTTACTATGACGCGCGAGGATCTTGAAGTAACGGTCCCCGATCGTTTTCTCACTCTAACAAGCGACATTAAAACGGTTGTAGCTTCATAATTTTTTGAGATATTTGAATGGGATTTTCGTCATTGCGCATATTTTCTTGCCTTCTTTCTTTTGAAATAATAATAAATTTTGAGGCTACACCCCTATCAGCACGGCTATCACAAGACGGCCGCGACATACTCTCGAGCTCTTTCGTACTATCCGTCTCTTTCCAAGTGGTCTAATTAGAAAGAGACGAATAGTGCGAGAGAGCTCGAGAGTATGTCGCGGCCGTCTTGTGATACCCGTGCTGGAAGACAAGCGAAAGACCCAGCACGGCTATCACAAGACGGCGCACGAGCTCTCTCGATTTTTCTCGCACTATCCGTCTCTCACTTATTAGAAAACTTAGAAAGACACGTATAGAACTCGCGCGCCGTCTTATGATAGCCGTGCAGGAAAGAGTAATCTATATTTTATACATATAAAAGCCTATGTCCTGACTGACTCATTCACTCACTCACTCACTCATCAACGCACAGCCGAAACTACTGGGGCTAGAGAGTTGAAATTGACACCAGAACTACTTTTTACAACGAAGGCAACGGATAAGAAGGGATTTTTGGAAATTCTACCCTTAAAGGGGTTAAATAGGTGTGCAAAGTTTGTATGAGGGAAACTTTATTTTTTTAGCTAAAGACTTAAAATTTTGTAGCAAAATTACTTATTAAAATACAAATAAAGTACTTTCAGCGTTTTGCAATATTCTGCCCCTAAGGGGGTTAAAAAGTGGTTCAAATTTTGTATGGGGGAAACTTTATTTTTTTAGCAAGATACTTAAATTTTTGTAGAAAGATTACTTATTACAATACAAATAAATAACTTTCAGCGTTTTGGAAAATTCTACCCCTAAGGGGGTTAAAAAGGGTTGCAAATTGTGTATGAGAGAAACTCTGTTTTGAGATAGAAGCTTAAAAGCTTGTAAACAGATTACTTATTGAAATACAAAAAAGTACTTTCAGCCTTATAGAAAATTCCATTCCTAAGGGAGGGGGGAGAGGAAACATTTTTTTAGTTAGTCTTAAAACTTTGTTGAATAAAGTACTTTCAGCGATTTGTAAAATTCCACCCCTAAGGGGGATAAAATAAGATGAAAATGTAAAGAGGAAACTTATTTTTAGCTAGAGACTTGACATTTTATAGAAAGATTATTTATTAGAATACAAATATAGTTACATTACTTTCAGTGGTTTAGAAAGTTCCACAAAGAGGTGAATTTGTATGGGGGAAACTTTTTTTTAGATAGAAACTTGAAACTTTGTAGAAAGATTACTTATTAAAATACAAAAAAAGTACTGCCCGCGTTTTGAAAAATTCCACCCCTTAAGGGGTTAAAAAGGGGTACAAGTTTCGTATGGGAAACACTTTTTTGAGCTAGATACTTGATAGTTTGTAGAAAAAATACTTATTACAATTAAACAAACCTAAAGTTTTTTCTTTATATTTTTTTCTCGAAAAGCGTTAATAGTGGGTTATCAAAGAAGGTTAAATTAAAAGGGGGTTCTAAGTTTGTATAGAGAGCAAGACATTTTGAAAGTAAGAGATTTGTAACTTCGGTTTTAGACTGTTTACTACAAAATTAATTTCAATGTTTTTTTTAATTCATAAACTAGATTAATTTGAGAAAAATAGTTTTCCCAAAATATCACGTCCCAAACCAATTTCTCAAATTAATCTAGTTTATACAAGTTTATTCTAGGAAAGGGGGAATTTGGCGCAAATAGGAAGCCAATTTATGAAAGTTTGTTACATAAGTTTCTTAAAATATCACGCCGTTGGCCTGCGAATATCAAATAACGCTTTGTATGGCAATCGAACCACCTTAAGCAAACACTTAGACGCATGTTCTACGCGGACGAAGTCGCGGGCAACAGCTAGTTTTGAATAAAGTCGATCAAGTTCGCATGACCCTGGAAAATATAAGTAGGTATATAGAGTTGTTATTTAAATTGAAAAGGTACGTAACATTAATTTTCTCGACCTTTCTCGATTGTTTATAAGAATGGACTCCTTGTAGGTATGTATCAACTGTTGAATATACCTACTAGTAGAAGTTAAGATATGTTAGTTAGTGAAATGCAACTAAATTATGAATGAATTCATAGGATATAAATATTAAAGATACAATTTTTTTTCGTTGATGAAACCTGCGAAGCTGGTAGGGTAATCATCGGGGGATGACTATAAGTCTATTTTTTTATTCCGTAGACTAAAATGACATTTCATGCAATACAGCAAGCAAATTGCACTACATGAAATGTCATTTTAGTCTACGGAATAAAAAAATAGACTTTAGATTATGCGATGTTTCTATCCACTAAAACCTCCACGGCGGCCGGCATCTGCGCTCTCATGCGGGATCTCATTCTGAACGCACTGGAGCCCCCCTCGCGCCTCGCCATATTTGACGCGTACTAGGATGATAGTCGCCTTCCCTGGGGTTTCTAGGTGAGTGCCCCGGGACACTGCGACCCCGATGACCCCCTTTAGTCGCCTTCTACGACAGGCGAGGGAGACCGTAGACTTATTCTTGTCCGAGCTTACACGGTTTATAGACAAGTACCTATTAGCCTAGGTCATACCACTTGCAATATTACCTTAAAGGATTTGCTACACTGGATGCGTTCTGCGGTCTGCGGTGGTCACCTTTGAACAAAAACAAAGGTGACCTGACCGCAGAGCGTGGCAGTGTGGCAAGTCCTAAAATCTTAAAAGTTAAAAAAAAGAAAAGCGCTATTTACATTGAACAGTAAAGGTTTACTAGAGTTAGTGGCTCATCAGATAGGATCACGCCCTCAGAGCATATAGCTCTAGAGAGAGGACAAGCCGCCGGCGGCCGCGTCGCAGTTGTTAGCTCAATGGGCATACTCTGCCGCTAGTTCACCGTCCGTTGTTACCGAGTGTGCACGCGTGCTGATCGCAGAGAATAATACCTACGTTTCTTCCCAAAATGCCTGATATGATGCGCGTGTATTGTCCAATAAGAGCGTAGGTATACAAGTGTGTGTGCTTTAGATGTGTGCGTGCTTTGTCTTGTCAATTACTTGTGTTTTCAGTCACAGTTCATGAACTTGCGACAGGCGTACTCAATACAAATCGGCCGGCATGTCCGATCTCCTTATATTCATACATTTGTGATCAGGCCTATAGATATTCTAGTAATTTGTCGGCAGATTTAATTAAACAGTCACCACCGTGACATGACCGTGTCATTGATGACCGCTTTAGCCTAGTCTGTAGTGACCCTGCCTACGAAGCAAGAAGTCCTGGGTTTGAATCCCGGTAAGGGCAGTTATTTGTGTGATGATCACGAATTTAGTTCCTGAGTCACGGATGTTTTCTATGTATTTAAGTATTTATTTTTCACGTATGTTTATCGTCATCTAGTACTCATAGTACAAGCTAGCAACGCTAGTTTGGGACTAGGTTGATTTGTGTAAGATTGTACGCAAATATTTATTTATTTATCATAATTTTAGGGTCGGTTATTACAAGCGGTTAGCAATCGTAAAGCGGCTCCTACACATGCAAGAAATTGCGTGCAAGTTTAACTATCTTGCAGGTTTTGATTGATGAATTGAACTCAGTATGCTACTGTAACCCGCAATGTAATGAAACACGCAAGCAATTTCTGGCATGTGTAAATTTCGCTTAGTGTCAGTTAAAATCTTTTTGTATGGGAAGTTTGTCAGTTTCTCTTTGGGATAGTTACCTACCGGCGACATATTTAACTTTAACTGGTACATCAAAAGTTGTCGATGCAATCCACCCTTAATAGCTAATGCACAAAACAATCATTATTAGCATTTTAAATAAATGGGTATACCCTGGCTGCCATCTAGGGACACAATCAGAAATCACTAAGTTTGAGACGCTACTCCTCAGCTATATTTGCGGTGTGTGGAAATGAAAGTTAAAGTTATCGTGGTTGCCAGCTTTGTTAACTAGATAGCGCTAGTATGAACTAAGTTAGTTTTCAATAAGCCAGTTTTTTCGTCTTTTTGTGGATTTACTGTCATTCAGCACAAATGGAAAATTGACATCTCGAAATAATTGGTCGAATCTGAATAATGTAAATTAGAAAATCCTCCACATAGAAAGATGACTAGTCTGAATAATGCTACAATTTAATTACATCCTAAAAGTAATATTGACATACTTGATATCATCATCATCATCATATCAGCCGAAAGACGACGTCCACTGCTGGACATAGGCCTCCCCCAAAGTGTGCCAAAATGACCGGATACCTACTTGTTTTTATATATATATATTTTTTTTATGAGCCTATTGTGTGTCCCACTGCTGGGCAAAGGCCTCTCCCCGTGATCTCCATGTAGGGACGCAGCCTCAAATTTGTGTTTGAAGAAAAGTAAACATTGAAGATATACATGTTATGTTAGTTAATTTTTTTTATGTGTTATATGGTCTTCCTAATTTAAAATCAACTTTCCCTTACTTATTAATCCTGAAAATTTAGTAAAAGTAAATTGTCTCTTTGTAACCTTAAACCTAACCTAACCGAACTTTTTTTTAAAGGAACGCATGGCAATTATTATAAACTAACCTAACGGCCAGCGTGTCGACGTCACCCCGCTTCGCGGGGTGCCTATTTTCGCTCTAAGGGTCACAAGATAACCATTACCTAAACCTACCAAAAATACAATCGTTGTTTTGATTTTTACTGCGGGGGCTACGCCCCCCGAACCCCCCTTTTTCTAGCTGCCTTAACCTAATTCCGCAGTCTCTGATTTATATCTCATGTCTCTTATATCTTCTAATGCGTATACTAAAATATATTATGTATTATGATCGTATACGTTTTGCATGTTATACCAACTGAAATTAGTAAATTTGAGTGTTATACATATAAAAAAACGTTATATAAAATGAATATTATGGCATCTGACCGTTATTCCTTATAATTTTATTGATTTTGTTATTATAGCAAACGTTCATTATATCTTGTAAACGTTATTAATATGAAATTATATATTATGTTGTTATATTTCGTGAGACGCACCCTGTAAACCCTACGTGCAAGAAGGGCTTTACTTAAGTTTTTTACCTATTAAATCTTTTTGTGTTTCGTACCAAAATTGGTCAAAGGGAAAACTCAGATTTAAAAAAAGTTGGTATGCATGTTTGCTTGTTGTACCTATATACTATTAATTGAATAGCCATCATCTACCTACTCATTGAAACGGTTCTAACGGCACTGAACTCGATGTACCGGAGAAAAATACATTGGAAGTTTGCATACTATGTCCTTCAGCTCCGTCATCAGATCAGCATTCTGGCCTTTCTGGCATAATAATATTCGTATTCCATTGTCATCCGAGTTACCTATGTTAGTATAAAAAATTTAAGCTTCTTAATACTGAGAACTGGGTTAACACAGGGACAAGCAAAAATTAAATAAAAGGTTACAAAAGTGTCGGCGTATTTTAGTACGACATTTCTTCAGAAGTAATTCTTAGTTACTCAGCAAGAATTACACCGATAGTATAGTGCCTAATACTAAATTGCTATGTAAGCTACTTATAAACATTGTATTTAGTTTAGAGGACTATCAAAATTAAGGAGATGTTAGACAATTTCAAAACTGTTTCACAACTGAAGTTGCAAGCTTCCACAGGTTGCGGTACCCACTTACCATCATGGGGATTCAATTAAAATAAACATACACCTACTTATTCCTCGATAACCAGGCGTGTTGATTGCCAGTACCTAATCCATGCAGGTATGTACATAGTTACATGTTGGCCATTTTATATCAACTAAGATTATTTCGCGAATGCTACGTAGGGTCATTTCGCCGGTTACGCGACCACCTTCGGTTAGCGACCACTGGAAGAACATGGTTTTTTCAATTGAAGATAACATCAATTCTACAGAGCCTATTGAAACAGTCAGCCGCATGCCTTATTGTTTGTATTTATGGAATAGGAATTTACAAAAAAAACGAGTAAATATGCTTTCAGTTCACCAAGTCAGCTAAGTGGTCGCTAACCGGCACATGAAATTAGGTGGTCGCCAACCGGCGAAATGACCCTACCTACGCCGTGTAAAGTGAAAACGTCCGTTTATTATTTGTAAGATAAGATAAGATTACTGGCGCACGCCCACTTCACCTGTTTTCCCACGATTTCATTTTGTTTAAACTATGAGTATAACGTGCTTAAGAGTCCGCAGGAAGCTCGATTCTCCATACAAACGTAGTTACGCTGTCATTGTAAAACGACTAGCTAGTTTGCTCTGAAACTTTGTACTTAGAATAAGTTAAGTACCATCCAGGTCTGTAGTTAGTTTATGTAGCTTTAGATACCATAGTAAAAAAAATACAGCAAATTTAAGTTTTTCATACAAAACTTGTTTTTGCTGTATTTCGTTTGTTTTATAAACTGGAGCCATATAAACTAATTACCGACCTAGATATATCTCATGTCATTGTATATGCAAAGTTTCGTTACAATCCAACACGTAGTTTTAAAATGAGAACGAAACTCCGTTTGTATGGGAAGGTGAAATTCGGCCGAGCTTACTGCGGACTCTTAAGTAGGTAAGTAAATAAGAGGGAAAAGGGACAGTCAGCATCGAACATTTATTTATATCTAACGTCCTTCAGGACGATGTGACCAAAATGTGTGATCATGGCTTTAAGTTCTAGGGCGCAAAAGCGAATAAATTTCGTTTGCGTGTCGTTCTTTGCAATAAGGTCGTGCTTCCATATTTATGTAATTTTTCATGTGTAAATATTTTTACGAGTTCGTCTATACAGGATTATAATATTATTTACAGTTTGACTTGAGAGGCGGCTAAGTCAAATCCCGTATTTCGATATTTGTTATAACTTATATCTAAGTAGATAGCTGAAGTAGTTAGGTGCCTAGTTTGCTTTACACATCAATAAACGGTAAACTTCCTCCCGTCAATTTTAACCTACGTATACGTCCTGCGAACGGAACTTTCCAAAGGATATCGACTCAGAATCACTTCGGAAATCGAAACACCCGTTCGATTTCTCTAACGGACCAGAGGAAGCCAAACATCGATAGTATCGATACTCATCAACCGTTACCGCTACACGCTTTTGTCTAATTTTGAAGAAAAAAAAAATAATTTATATTCTGTAGTGTTTACCGCACGTGCGTTTAGAACGATTAGAATTAGAAAAGGTAATTTTGAATAAAATTATGCATTTATAAATTTTAAATTCAGGCAGCAAACCTGCGTCGTGTTAAGCTCGGACACGTGGCAAGGGACATGAAAATCGTGCGTCTGCTTGAAGCAATAAAGCGATAGACGTCTATCGATGGAATATGAGACGAATCGAAGTAAAAGATAATGCATCATTGTTTAAATTGTTATACAATTTTTCATTGGATCTTTATTACTTACCTACGTTTTTAGGGTTCCGTACTCAAAGAGTAAAACGGGACCCTATTACTAAGACTTCGCTGTCCGTCCGTCGGTCCAACTGTCTGTCACCAGGCTGTATCTCAAGAACCGTGATAGCCAGAGAGTTGAAATTTTCACAGATTATGTATTTCTGTTGCCGCTACAACAACAAATACTAAAAACAAAATAAAATATTTTTTTAAGGGGGGCTCCCATACAACAAACGTGATTTTTTTGCCGTTTTTATAGATAATGGTACGGAACCCTTCGTGCGCGATTCCAACTCGCACTTGGCCGGTTTTTAATTTACCGTATACACGAAGTTAACTGCTAAAGAAGCTTTAAAATGTTGTGCATGGAATGCAATACATTTGTTTAGTAAGTCGATCGCAGTGCATTACAGTCAACAGCGTTGGTTGCTCACTAGCAAAGCAAGTACATATTTATGTATGTAAGTGCGACTGAAAAATGCTTTATGTCCGACATAAACGCGATCATACCAGCTAGGCTGGTGGCGACAATTTATAACTCATATTATTTCAGTTTCAGTCAGTTGACATTAAAACTCCGAGCCCAAGATTAAAGTAAATAAGGGAACAGTAGGGATTTAATTTATTTTTAGACACGTGATCATACTGTGTTTTGGTTTGGTATTACGGGATATTATCTATTTAGTAGTAAAATACACATTTCTATAACTAGCTACATTTTCTATTATTTATCGTACTAGAGTTGTATCTCCATATCGATAATGAAATCGACTCTGTCGCCTCCCTACTAATGAAGCCATTGAGTCGTGCTACCCCGTCGATTGTTTTCAATATCGACTTGTTCCGTTTAACACGAATAAAGGCTTTGCCGCTTCTTTACTGTAATCACCTTTGTATTCAAAGTGTTGCTTCTACAGAGGTGACTTGGGTTTTTTGCAGCGTAATTATAGCGTTTATTGATTAAATTATAACTTGGTTTTGTATGATAATGTCGCAGTGCATTACGCAATATTATTTAATAGTTTTGCTTGGTGTATTTTACGCACTTAGGTAGGTGTACTCGTACTATGTTGCTTTATGAACATTACGACGCGGCACGAGGTAGCGATGTTACTTCACTTATTTTGTTATCATCAACGCTTAATATTTCCGCTGTGCACGCGTGGTTGAATAGTCATTAAGCAAATCCGAGTTGCTCAAGCTTTGAAGACATCTAAAAACCTGATAGGTGTAAATTGACTTTTTCGAGTTCCTAATACTTAATCATCTTATCTTATCTTATCTTATCTAGGTGAGGGCCCTTTCGGATGCACTTCGACCCAGTGGGATCTTTTGTGCATTTGCCCTCTCCTTTATACCTGCTCCCAGGCTTGCTCCATCATTTCCACAAAGCGGATGATGCAGTTCGCCGGGAGCACCTTGAATTCCTTTGGTTGCGGGTAACCGTTACCAAAGTAGTTCATTCTTTGTCTGGCAAGGGCATGACATTCACACAATAAGTGTTCTATAGTCTCATCCTCCTCGCCACACATTCTACAGTCTAAACTATCCGATAGTCCCATCTTGGCCAAGAGATCCTTGACCCCGAAGTGACCTGTGAACACCCCAGATATAATTCTGAGTTGCTTCCTACTGGATTTCCAGAGTTTTCTGGTCCAGCCCGAGTCCACTCCTTCTATGAAGAGCTTAGAGTGCCTTAAGCCAGCCTCATTCCTCCACTCGTGTTGGTGTTTGGTTTTGGCGTAGGCTTTAAAGGCCGATATTATGGTCCCCTGCGAGAGTCCCACAAATGGTTCTGGACCTACAAAGTGATTTGTAGAGCCCCCTCTTGCAAGCTCATCTGCTCTTTCGTTGCCGATGAAGCCCTTGTGCCCTGGTATCCAAACTAGTTGCACCTTATTGTGCCTTCCAAGTCTGTTTAGTGCTTGGACGCCATTATAAATTAGTCTAGAGTCCACTTTCGGCGCCGTAAGCGCTTTAAGGGCCGCTTGACTGTCACTGAGTATATAGATAGTCCGCCCTTTGGTTCGCATGTCTATATTCTCCTGTACACAAGCAATTATGGCGTATGTCTCCGCTTGGAAGACAGTTGCCAAACTACCCATGCTTACACTACTACTATAGTCATTTGCATAAATGCCTGCTCCCGTACCGGATCCCATTTTTGATTCGTCCGTGTACCATATACTGTCTTCGATACCAGACTTTGGTGGTTCTAGAATTTCGGCCCACTCAGCCCTGGTTGGAACTTTTGTTGTGTAGTTCCTGTGGAATACATACTTGGGTAGCATTTTGTCGCTTCCCATGTTTGTTATTCTGTCTAAGAAACCATCAGTCTCCATGTTTGTGTGCTTAGTTTTCGGCTTGCTATCGCTCCACAGTCCAAGAGTTCTTAATCTGGAGAGCAATTTGCGCGCCTCTGACTTAATCACCATGTGAAGTGGCGGTAGGTCCAGTAGGACTTCTAGCGCCGCTGTAGGCGTGGTACGAAACGCCCCTGTTATAGCCATGCATGCCGTTCTCTGCACATTTCTCAGGGCCTCTCTGCATGTGCTCATTAAAGTCCTTGGCCACCATACCAGGCTACCGTACAGTATTATGGGTCTCACCATCATGGTGTAGATCCACTTCAGTACCTTGGGGTTCAGTCCCCATGTTTTGCCATACGCTGATCTACACATTCCAAATACCCTCAGGGCCTTTGTAATGGTGAGATCTGTATGCTTCTTCCAGTTCAGTTCCTTATCCAGTGTGACACCTAGATATTTCACTTCATTGGACAGTTCTAGTACCCTTCCGTACAGCTTTAACTGCTGTATTCCGCGAAGGGTCCTTTTCCTAGTAAATTACTACAGTTTTGCCTGGATTAATGAATAATTGGTGACAGCCGCACCATCTCTCCACTTCCCTCAGTGCCTTGTTCATGATATCTGATACCGTACTTGGGAATTTCCCATTAACCAGTATCACTAAATCATCAGCATATCCTACCGTGTGGATGATACCTTTATTGAGTTCTATCAAGAGTGAGTTCACCACCAAACTCCATAGAGTTGGTAAAAGTACCCCACCTTGTAGACATCCATCTTTGTGGCCGTGGCCATTATCTCATCCCCTAAAAGAGATGACTTTATCAGTCTGCCATTTAGCATGTTGCCTATCCATTTACATATGGTCGGCTCTATACCATGTTTTGCAGCTGCTTCGCTAATAGCATTATACGTGGTACGATCAAACGCTCCCTCCACGTCTAAGAAAGCCGCCAGACATAGTTCTTTATTCTCTATAGCCTGTTCAGCCCTAATCATAGAAAAGTCAGATCGACTTGACGGGGGCACACCCGTCCCAACAGATATGATAGATGCCCGGGAGGATCCTCAGGATCCTGTGTTTTTACAAGCTTTTATTTAACTTGGAATGTATGTAACTATGTTTGTTCGGGTGGAATCTTGCATTTCAATTTAGATATATCGTCAACCGATTGAGCTGAGTATAGATGATGGAGACCGGAAGTGGCCATGGGAATACAGGACTTGACCCCGTTGAGTTTGGGCTCGTTAGAATCGTTTCAACGAGAAGTTGATGACGGTATACAGAAAAGTAAAGTTGGCAATAAAAGCTTCTACCAAAAATGAAATTTTTGACAGAAGCTTCTTTATTTGAGGTAATTGAAAAGTAAAATTTTAAATGGAAGTGAATCATGATTGGCACCGGCGTCAAATATATTTTCTTTCGTCTCTTGTCAAAAAGTTTCTGTCGTCAAACAAGTGCATCCTCGTCAGCTCTAGCGCTATGCACACGTCTATCGCATATTTCCTGCTATTCTCCGCCCTCGTCCATCCTCCCACAACAATGGGTACTCGGCTCAATAAATGTGATTGACCGCTTCACTGGCATTACGTATTTACACGCCGGTAGAAATTAAAATGTTTAGGTATAGCAAAATCCGATCGGATACGGAGTGCACGCGGACATAGAGAAACGCATGATGAAGAGCTTATTATATGTGGGTACCTATATGATCCCATGAAAATGTGCATTTGTGTGACACGGTGATACTAAGTATAAGAACAATTTGCTTCAGGTCTTAAAAGCACATTGAATGACCAATGCATAATTGCATATTATCTAGTTATTTTTAAATTATTGACTATCTACTGTACTTAACTAAATAAATAAATAGTAGGGGATCAACCTAGTCCCATAGTAAGGTCAATAAGGCTTGTATTATGGGTACTAGATGACGATATATTTAATAGATATTAGATAGATATAAACACTTAAATACATAGAAAACATTCAAGACTCAGAAACAAATATTAATGCTCTTCACACCAAAACATTTGCCCTTACCGGGATTCGAACCCAGGACCTTCAGTTTCGTAGGCAGCGTCACACTACCCACAATGCTAACCGGACGTCTAACTAAGGGTACTTAGTTATAATGCAAATTACACTAAAACATTTATCTATATTGTTTCATTATTTAAGTTCTGGTAATAAAAATGACTCAGTGAGACCTCAATGTTAATCTTAGTTAATATGTGCTATTTTAGTAGTACTTATTGATGAAATCACAACAATTACCTACGTAGGTACTACATGTACTCGTGTTGTAATTCGTGCAAGATCTGGTATCTGATTCATTCTATTGATTTTAACTCTGTGTCTATCGATCCATCGGTGACATGAGAGAATCCCATAGCTGTTTTCCTTTTTCCATCGAATCCAGGATGTGTGCATATTTTGCATGAATATTTATCGTACACACTGCCGGTGCAATCGTAAACTGCATTTTAATACATTTTTATGCGACACTTGAGGGTTTTAGTTCTAAGTTTAAGAGATCATTACATTGGTTTACGACTGTTGTAGAGTTACTCGTGAAATAATCGGGGAGAATACGCGATCTTATCTAAGTAGTTTGAGTAATTGCTTGAAATTTAGTTTACTTTGTATTTGAAGAAAACTATGGATTTACTGGTTTTAGTGTACACATACGCCAGTTTCATTTGATATGATCCAAAATATATGATGCCTAAAATTAAATTGTAGTTTATAATCATTTCGAATACCATGATATTGGTAGTGACTACAGTGACCCTGCTACGAAGCAGACGGTACCGGGTTCTAGTATGTTTCTTTATAAGCGATATATTTATTTATCACGCGTAGCGATTTCGATTATTATTATTTTATTTGAAAGAAGGGACTTTAAAGATAATCTCATAGAAATTTGAAGACATAAAATTACATACGAAAGTAATTAAAGTACAAACTTAGTTAAGAAATGATTTTTGATAAAAAAATACAAAATGCCGTAGACAGAGGTATCGTTTCATTATTTTTTTCCTGTATTATTTTTATGTTACTCTTAATCATATGTTTGTATTAATTTCAGAACTGTTGGTTGGTAAACTTCCAAATTTTCCTTAATAAATCAAAATTTAACAATTGTAGAAAATAAATAAAAACGGTTTTAGAAACCGCAACTCAAGCCATTTCATATGATACCCCACTTGATCTATTAACTAGACTTTGAATTTTTACCCTCCCTCATATTCGTGAACCCATATCTCTGTTGACAACTTGCTGGGATGACAGTTATCTGCGACCATGACCGGTGCAACCGGTGGTATTTTTTTTCACATTTTCCTTAATAAATAAGAATTTTACCACTGTAGAAAATAAATAAAAACAGTTTTAGAAAGCGCAACTCAAGACCCATTTGATATAATAACTAGACGTATTCGTCATTTACAGAGAAAATAAAAATGTACATATATTTTTTTCATTTTCCATACGTTTTCTTAACAGTTGTTCCTTTCAAATTGATAGCTTAAGTAGTTCCTGAGATAATTAACGTTGTGACAGACGGACACGGACAGACGGACAGAGTCGCACCATAAGGGTTCCTTTTTTACCTTTTTGGTACGGAACCCTAATTATACAGAAAAGGTTTCAATCGCAAAGATATGTTACATCTCATCGCATACTGGAATATGCCTTTTCTATTATTTACTCATGTATAAATTATATATAAGTTATCATGCGAGAGATAGGTACGTCACATCACTAGGGCTACTACACTCGGTGGTATCGTTTAACTTTAAAAGACCCACGGTACCACCAGGGGTATGGCCAGGGGTACGGTGGGTCTGAAGGGGCATACTTGTCTAGCTTTTACATGATATAACACATGTTTATAATTATATTTTACATGGTTCAGGTAAAATTTCCACTTTTCAAAAAGCCTCCGCGGCAATGAAGATTATATCATTACTGATAAACTAGACACTTTAGAGACTGTCTCTCTGCAGTTTTGCAGTGCGCATAACATGTTTAACAACACACTAAAAGTTCGTACTGGTTTCTTGAAAATAGTAATTTCGATAAATTTAATCTTGTAGGGAAAACTCGCTTTGCGTTGTTGGTTCTTTGAGCATAATTTTCCCAATTCTGCTCTTATCTTAAAATAAAAATAGCGGTCAAGTGCGAGTCTGTCTCGCGCACCGAGGGCTCCGTACAAACTTTCACCACGCTTTATTAAGAAAAAAACTATGTTGGTTTTTCAGAGATAATTCGATTTAAGTCAGCCAATTTCGATAATTATTTTTTTTTTGCTAGAATGTACTTTCAGAATACTTTTCATACAAATTTGAAAGAAAAATATTCAACACAAAAGTAATAAATTACAAACTTAAATATTAAATGATTTTTGAAAAATAAAAAAAATAGGCTAGGTGAGGTATCGTTATACTTTTCCGGTAATATTTACGTTAATATTAATTATATAAATTATTTTCAAATTTTTCGCTCGGTAAGCTTCGGAAATAAGGGGGAGGGGGAAGGTATTTTTTTCTACATTTTCCTTTGTAAATTAAAATTTTACCTTTATAGAAAAAAAATAAAAAATGTTTTAGAATTTACAAATCAAGCCCTTTCATATGTTACCCCACATGGCCTACTAACTAGACTTATAATTCTTACCCGTCCTTTTTTATAGAAATTAAAAATGTATCATTACACGTCATTTTCGTGAATTTCAAATTGATAGCATCAGTAGTTCCTGAGATTTTTAACTTTGTGACAGACAGACAGACAGATAGACGGACGGAGCCGCACCACAAGGGCTCCTTTTTTTTAACTCTTGGGTCCGGAACCCGAACAAGTAAAGTGTAAAGCTGAAATACTAGACATTATTACTTTCGTGTATCTTTTCTTGTTTTGCCGAAAAGTCTGAAAGTCCTTAGAATTTCTTAGATTTTTTAATACTTTTTCTAATAGTACTTAAACTAGGTTTTGTATTGAAATACAATGTATGAATGAGTCAATTTATTCAGCGTTTATTGAGTCCCACATGTGTATATTCGTTGCATGGTTTGCGTGTAATTAACACTTTTCCAAGCGCGGCCGCGGCGTTTTTGATGACGTCATTACAGGGGAGACCGACTCCTTAGAGATTGTCTCCCGGCGGTTTTGGGATCCAGAAATTATGCCTAACAACATACTAAGAGATGGCGCTGGTATCCTAAAGTGCAGTATTTGTTCGACTGAATCCCCTAACAACACGCATGCATATTGTAACTACTGACGACAAATATTTATTTTCATCACACTTGCTCGTAAATGATGTTTTTCCATGTCTGTATACAGAAGAACAATGGCCTCAATTGTTCTCGCGGGAGTAATAGTTTTTTACAACTACCGAGAGAGTAGTGAGCTTGTGTGTGATCTGATTGGTTTAAGCAAATCTTGTTAGCCGCGCGCTACAAGAATTCTGCTCTGTGATTGGTTGAAAACAATGTAGATGGCCACGCGCTGCACGAATACTGCTCTGTGATTGGTTGAAGCTGCGCGCTCCACTGGCACTGATCTGGAATTTATGTAGTCAATGTCGTAAATTTTTGATTGGTGCGCTTGTATAAAACATAGATTTTTCTGTCTTTTGTAGTTATCTATTTCCTCGCAAATGTGATGAAAAACATTGTTTATAACACAGGCGTAAGAATATTGCAAATTCGGGTCATCAAAATCTCTCCGCCTTCGGCGTCGGGCTTCTGATAGACTCTTGTTCGCGATATTCCATTTACGCCCCTCGTTAAACAATGTACTATTTTACGCTCAGGCAAATTATTTAACTTAATCATCGATTTCACTTGTCTAATAGCAAGGTGACAAATTGTTGCAATAAACATTTTTTACATCGCCTGTACTGGCCAAGGCCACATGTTTAGGTGGTTAGGAAGGAGGGGAATAGTTGTCTTAACCCCTTAATTCGCAATGTAAAGTAAAATTAATATACTTACACAGGTTTTGACTCTTTGTCCATTTCTTTTTGTGGAGTTTTTTTATCTATATTGCAAACGAGGCTTGAACTCATGTTTTTGTTAAAACAAAAATGTTTAATGCGTCTTCTGAGACAAAAGTGCTAGTTGCCCCATGCAAAACACGCAATAAATCCTAAACTATTAATAAACAGTTTGTTTACATTCCGCGTCCTATTCCCGAGATGTCCCACTTGAAATCGTGTACATTTCCCACGCACGTGTGATCGGAAAACTCTACGAGGGCATAATTTATCTATTAATTTGTTTTCTGTTAACGAACTCCACTAATGCGAACCGCTGCAATGTTTATCAAGTCCAGGATCGGTTTAAGCGGTAGTGATGACGGTATTAATATTTTTTACCATCGTATCATTCAAAATCAAAATATTTATTCTGAAAATAGGGCACAAGGGCATTAAGGTGCATTACTTAGGTATAAAAATGGGGTCCATACCGGGTTGCATAATATTTAAACCCATAGTTTTGATTGGCATAACTACATGTAAATCATCATTACGCATAACCGATACATATCATAAATTAACTCGCATATATGTATTTTTTACCAATTTTTTTAAATTTTAATATTCGAGAGCATAAATAACAATTATCATACATTTATTGCGCGTAAAAGCTATTGTCATAATTTATGCAATGCAATTAATATGACTTAAAATAATTATGATCTTCAATATACTTAATGACTATTTAAAAATAGTATGATATTCAACAAATTTGGTTTAAAAGAATATGACATAGTACAATTATAAATGACAATGAAATTATTATGCGCAGAATCAATAACGGCAAAATACTTCTATGAGCAACATCTTTATGCGTAAAGTTGTATGCCAATCGAAATTATGACAATAGTCATTATGCGACTAGATGGACACCCATAAAAATTTAATCTATACCAATATATTATTTGCCAATTTAATATATACTGTTTTACTTACCTACCTACTAGTTACGTAGGCTACGTTTATAATAGTTAATTTAAATGTAGGTAAAAAAAAAAGATTTATCATCACAAAGAAAAAAAAACACAAAAAACACAAAATCGAACACTGATGTAGGTACTTATTATAAAACAACACAATACAGAAAATAAAAGAGTGCGACAATAGGCTCGGGGCTCAGCGTTTGCTGCTTACCTGTCGGCTATACAGCGTTGTTTTTCAGCCCGCAAGATGCGCGAGTGTAATTATAATTAGGATAATTAACTTTAAAAACAAAGTTTTAACCGACGAAAAATCAATCATCCCCTATTTTCCTACCCTCAAGGTCGGTTTTTTTTTCCAAATTTATACGGGACCAACTTCGGGGTATTACCCTTTCCAATAAAAAAAAATATTAAAATCGAACTACTCTGTAAAAAGTTATGCGTGGTCCTACATAAAAAAAAATAAATACACGTGTCGACTTGAGAACCTCCTCCATTTTTTTCGTCGGTTGAAAACTGGATTTCTAGTGGTTATTTAACATTATGTGATTACCAAAATCAATATAATCTAAAATAGTTATACTCACAAGTAAATGCAATAGTATTTTATTCTGGTTCTATCTTACATCAAACCATTGCTTTAGCAGATTTAGCTCCACTAATCATAAAATATTCTATAAATGAACATGTTACTGTGATTTGACATCCATTTACTAATATGCCCTAGCACACGAATTGATAAACATTTTATTTGAATTGTACTGCATTTTAGTAATATAGTAAGTAGTTCAAAAATAATTTTTAGTCCGATTGAAGTGCTAGTTCTCATAGATATGTTTTTGGTAGGAAATTACTAAAATATACAATTTTTGTACCTCATAGTAACTCAGAGAGGAGTAAAAGCTCACGTAACCGGCGGTAAAGTGTCCTCGTCCATAATTCATCATACTTGCAGTCAGTCAGACAAGCTTGCAATAATAATTGATCAAAGTTTCGCTAGAGCTTTAGCTATAAAGGTGCAAGTTATTGGAGTAACGCGGCTACGAGTAACTATGTTTATTGTTACATGGGGACTCGAAACTTTTGCCAAAGTTTTTTGGTACTTACAACAATTTCGACAGTAACATTTAAAATGTTAAATAATTAAGAAATTATATTAAAAACGGACAACATAAGACGCCAGTCTCTTCTGGACCCCCGACGCAACCGAGGGATGTTATATCTATGGCTTCGTAGCTTCGAAACGAATGAAGAGATTTGAGTGTGGTTTTTTTAATTGGAAAGTCTTGTCTAACGACTCGAGATGTTTGTCAGCTATGTTTTTGTGCAGGTTAAAATTTTTACAAGCTTTTATTTAACTTGCAATGTATGTAGGTTTAGGTGTATGTTTGTTCGGGTGGAATCTTGCAACTCAATTTTGAAGCGGATATCTTCAACCGATTGAGCTGAAATTTTGGGTTTAAGTATCGTTTGGATGACAATTCAATATCATGGTACCATCGAGCTGATCTGATGATGGAGACGGAAGGTGAGCGTGGTAAGGACTTAACAGACGTAACCCTGTTGAGTTTGGGCTCGTTGGAATCGTCTCAACGAGTAGGTAGTTGAAGGCGGTATACAGAAAAGTACAGTTGGCAATAAAAGTTTGTAATTACCTAAAATGTAATTCTTGATAGAAGCTTATGAATTTATCTACTCGTAGTTATTGTCCAGTGATTTCAGAAAGAGATGAATTTGGACCTTGTCATACAATAAACGCGAGTCGGGCTTGGTTTAACTTCGATTTTAGGAGCACTTAGTTAGCAAACTTATTGCTTGTTATTTGGCATTTTAATTGAAATTGCTCCAGTCTTTGCCTTCCTCCATCAGACTATGTGATTGGCAGACGAAGCGCCGCACACTAATGTTGACCTACCCCGCTCTCCCAACGACCACATGAAAGGCGTCAGCAAGACGAAGTTTGCCTGACTTAGAGAGATCATCATATACTGGTCACTTGGTCAGTGATGCCGTGTAACATCTATTAGGAGGTTCGAATGCTTGTTTCTAAATGTTAATGGCGCGTATTAGGCATTTAAATGATTCCTGAAACTGTTGAAATTAATTCGCGTAGCGGGAATGAATCGGTTAACAGAATGATACGAGTATTGATTAAGTAATAAGATGGCCGCATCGTTGGTGGCAATCTCAAGGTTTCAAATAGGTGACCATAACTTATGATAATTGTGATCATAAACGGGGCATCATAAGCGAGGAGGATGAGGATCATTAAGTGTTTATGGATATTTGCAACTTTCATTCCTTAAAATTACGATTGGTTATTTTGGTAGGTAAATTACGAGTTTTGGGATCATTAAATTAAACTTTTTCAGTAATTTCATATTATTATTATTTTCTGTTTACTAATAATACCTTATATTAATTTACATATCTTATTACTTAGGAATAACCTACATTTGCATAGGTATGTACAAAATAGTTATTTAATTAAAATTAAATAATGAAACAATTATTTACAAAATACTTACAATAATCTAAATTTTCCTTTGGAATGCACAAATATTTGGACGGAACCATTTTCCATTACTTACACTATAAATTTTTATTGTATAGCTCTTAAATTACAAACCACAATTGAAAATTAAATACATTAAAATACTGTTAAATTCGCTTGAATTGAGCGAAAGGTAAATAAATCGTAATTGCACGATTGCATTGCACTAAAATAAAAGGATATTACTTACAACGAAAATAAATTAAAGGTACATTACAACCTTGGCCAATGCAGCTTTTAATAACTAGTTAATTTATTTTCTATCCTTAGTACGATAGCTATGGCCTGTTTCACAAAACTGCAAGTTATCACTTTACACGTCTAAGAAGGTAACACAGTTATTTTATTTATTTTTATTTCAAAACAGATTACACAGTATTACAGCGAGATACCATGGCACTGTGAAATGCATGCACACAATGTTATTTAAATAAGTAACATGAACTTATAACAACAATAATCTTAACAAATAACTGTAGACGGACGGTCATCCATCGTCTCACATAACCTCTTACATTCATCACATATTATCTTCCAACTACTTGCAAACACATCGCAGTAGGTGCTGATTTGAGAAGCGCGTTTAGAGTATCCAAAGCGCTAACAGTTCAAGTGGCCAGTCGATATTGGTCAAACGCCTCTGTCTTGCCTGCTAAGGCACACCGCGTTTTTTAAACGCACTGTGCGTCGACGCACTTGTGTCTGTCTGTGGCATCGTAGCTCCTAAACGAAAGGACTGATTTGAATGCGGTTTTTTTATCCGAAAGCTGACGTAATCGGGATGATTCCTAGACTATGATTCAACAAAATAAGTTTAGCCGATTCTGAGATATTGAACTTTGAAATAAAAATATCGGGGGTTTTTCAACTTTTCTAAGTTTTTAGTTTTGTATCGATGATTCGATAAAAACGCGGTGTGCTTAGGTCCTTAGACTTATAAAATTGTAACTTGTAGTTTCGTGAAATGAGCCACTGTTTGTGAATTTTCAAATGTTTTTTTTCATAGATTCGAATATATAGCTCCTGGAGCATCTTAAACGGATAAACATAAATGCAGTATACATTCGAATAGCCAGGTCTTTTCAGCTTGATACCTAAAATATAACTAGACGGCGGATTATTTTATCACTGGCAAAACTCTGAACACAACAACTTTTTCTATCAGTAGCCAACAAATGAAAGTTTTAAACTTTTATGCAAAGTTTTGAGAAGAGCTCAGTAGCCGATTATGCATGGAGCAACCGGTTTATTTTGGTTGCTAGTAAAACAAAATCCAACCGGAATAGCGATCATGATGAGATCTGAATAACCCTTGTAAAGCGTAACTTCTGACGTCTATTGTCAACTACGGTTTAGCACATTCACTGGCAACTATTTCGTAGCGCTACGCTCGTAGCCGTTGCCGAGGTTTTTCCGTTAAGGGGGTTCGATTGCCATACAAAACGTTATTTGACATTCGCAGGCTAACGGCGTGATATTTTAAGAAACTTATGTAACAAACTTTCATAAATTGGCTTCCCATTTGCGCCAAATTCCCCCTTTCCTAGAATAAACTTACATAAACTAGATTAATTTGAGAAATTGGTTTGTCACGTGATATTTTGGGAAAACTATTTTTCTCAAATTAATCTAGTTTATACAAGTTTATTCTAGGAAAGGGGGAATTTGGCGCAAATGGGAAGCCAATTGATGAAAGTTTGGTACATAAGTTTCTTAAAATATCACGCCGTTAGCCTGCGAATGTCAAATAACGCTTTGTATGGCAATCGAACCACCTTAAGTAGCGGAAAACGCCTACGAACAGAGCGCCCGCAAGGCGGGTTGAAAGTGAAAGTGTTAAGTAACCATAGCCCGTTCTGGTTGTAGGACGTGGTTGTAGGTGAACCGCTGGTACTCAGGCGCCTTGAGGGTGTCGGACCAGGGTGGGCTGGGGTTCCAGCGGTCCATGCCGTCAGTGTCAAGGGTCAGAGGCGCCAGCCGCATGCGCTTTGGGCTCGGGTACTCCATACCTGTGGCGGACAAGGGGAATGTTAATGATTACGTGTAAAAGGGTTGCAACATTTCGATATTTAAAATTGTACAGTTCCAGGAATGCCTTTCTGCGATTTTCCTATACAAACGCTCTCGACTGTTTCCTCCCTGGTTTTTGAACCTAGAGCAATTGTTTTTTCAAATAAGGTCAATATCATCAATATCTATGCCGCGGTGTTGCGATTTTTCGGATCTTTTTATTTTAAAGAAACTGACAGTGCCTCAAAAATCGCAAAAACGGCTTAGATAATTGAAATGGCTGCAAAAAAGCCGCAGTATATACAAATATAACAACAAATATCCAAAAAAAATACAAAACATAGCGGCGTAGATTATGTCTTTCTCTTGCAGTTTCCAAAATTTTATGATGATTGGTTGCGTTTTGGAGGAGGAAATAATCGAGAGCAAAACCTCGATTTTTGAGTTTTTTGCGTGGGAATTTTAGTTCGAGCTGCAGTTGTCCTTATCGCATAGACAGCTCCCGCCGCCCACAACAGCGCGACATTTGAGATTTCAAAAGTTGCTTAGCTAGGCATTGCTATTAACAAGGATATTAATTGTCAATGTTTTCGTAGCCCTTCGCGTGTAGCCTATACAGTGGATTTTCGGCCTTGTAGCAGTTGTAGCAAAACCTGGTTAGAATCAGGGACCCTAACCCTGACCCTTAGCAGGGTCTGCTAGTCAGGTGCCAACGAAGTTTTAAAAATTGATCATGTTCACCATGTCTTCATGTGTCCAAACTACCATTAAAACACACGGAACAGAACTGTCTAGAACTACCCCGGAATGATGTTACATTTTAGATTCAACGTTTATACCTACTTATTTCTCGTGAATGTCATACATAGTCTTAACTGTAACGGGAACTTAGTATTTAAACTTTCAATAAATATCTTTTTTAAGTATCTTTCGTAAGTTGTCCGTCAAAATTTGCAATCCATTTTTCAGTCACTTCCCGTTATCCACAATTGAGCTGAAATTTTGCAAGCATATGCATATCGCATGACAATGCAATGCAAATATTATGATGACTTGGAGCTGATCTGATGCTGGAGCTGGAAGGTGGCCATAGCAACTCCGCAATAAAACAACACAACCCCATCGAGTTTGGGCTCGTTATAATCGTCTCAATGAGTAGTTGATGATGGTATGCAGAAAAGTACAGTTGCCAGTAAAAGCTTGTACCAAAAATGAAATTTTTGACAGAAACTTATTTTAACTCTAATTCCTTGTCATAGAATTTATGAAATGAATAAATAAGTAGGACTACGGTACGTACCTTCTACCGCAGTGCTCGTACACGGCTCCTGCACATGGTAGTTGACGCGAGGGTACTGCTCGTAGTACTCTCGCTTGCCGGCGTGAGGGTACATATACATATTGCTGTTCACCACGATATCTGGTGATGGGTCGTAGTGGAGGGGAGACCTGGGAAACAACAATTTGGCCATGATTACTTGATTAGTCACTGTTGAAACGAAGAGCAGCCACACATTGAGCCATGGAGTTGCGGACGAGTTGTTTCTTACATTTACATCGGCGCACACCGAGCGTTTGAGTGACTGCGTAGGCCACTACGAGTAGCTGCGAGAGTGGCTAGCGCTCGCTACTAGTAGCCGCGTTCAGTGGCCAGCGCTCGCTACTAGTAGTGGCTGCCAGCCACTACGTAGTGGTCGTAGTGTGCAGCCGAGTGTAATTTGGTAGCATTATTGTTTCGGCTTAGTGGTGTTAAGATAATTAGTGAAGACAATTTCAATCGAAAAATTTTTGGGGACAATCATACACAAATCGACCTAGTCCCAAACTAAGCAAAGCTTGTACTATGGGTACTAGACGACGATAAACATACTTATATCGATAAATAATTACTTGAATACATAGAAAATATCCATGACTCCGGAACAAATATTTATGCTCACAAATAAATGCCCTTACCGGGTTACGAACCCGGGACCTCCGGCTTCGTAGGCAGGGTCACTACCAACTAGGCTACAGAGGTTGTCGTATTAAGGGGATGTAGGTTCGTGGTCTTCTCTCCCTCTCACTGAGCATAAGCGTGAGCGAGATGTAAGTGCGTGTTTGGAAGCGCGGATATCATGTTTTTTAATTTTATTTCTTTGTGCGTTTTAATAAATAAAAAAGTAATAGCTGATTTCCCTCAAACATGACATTGCCGATTTTAAGAACCAATTGTAATATGTTTAGCTGTTGTGCATAATTTGTTAGAATTTTTTTAAGTGTATTTTAGACCTATGTTCGTGATTTTTTTCTATCGAGCGAAAGTCAAAAACTCAGGATTCGAATAGCTGATATCCCTCGAGAAAGGCCTCAAGATTGCTAATTAAATTTAGGGCAGCCGTATTATAATCCAAACAAGAGCTACGATTTTTTAAAAATCCGTTTTCGGAGCTCACGTCGCCTTAAGGTTAACGCCGTAACAAAAATGCTACCAAATTACCGATCACTAGCCAGCTAGCTATAATAAGTAGACTGAGAGCTGAGGGACCAAAACTGCAACAGTTTTATAAAGGCTAATATTTTAATATTAGGTCATAAATAGCTCGAATATCAATAGCCTGCCGTCAGTCAGCCAGTTTTTGGGACAACTGGCGTGGGGGTGGTTCCGAACTTGTTAAAAAAACACCTACGTCGCAACTGTTTTATAAAATCTGAAAATTTGTCTGTGGATAGTAAGACAACTAACAAACTATGCGGACATAGTCAGTCTGCAGAATATTGGAACAGTACGCGTCAGCAGCTCGCTAAACCCGTCAAAAAATTTGGTTGGTGAACTTTTTTTGCAACCAAATTTTCTTCAATCCTTTCTTTTTGCAATCCCTCAGCTCTCCGTCTATAATGTACGGCCGCTCTAAATCATAATGTAATAGGTACAGCAAGATTTGATGTTATAGTTGTTATTGAGAGCGGCACAAAAGGTGATATCACAGAAGTTAAGGAACTGTTGACTAAAGAAAATAGCAAATGTTTCGGGTAGGTATTGAGATTTGCAATATATATGGAAACAATATGTTAAAATATAACAGAGAATATGTTGTAAACAATATGTTGTCCCGCTGTAGCCAGTATAATCCAATAATATTCATCGAAACAATTTGAAAGTAGGTACCAGTTAATAAGAAACTGCGCAACAGCATCAATAACAAGACTATCTTTGAGATATATTTTTTAAGTTGACGTTTTCGTATTTGGTTTACACTTAGTTGGACAATTCTACTCGTGCCGTTGAAAATAACACCAGTCGTTTAATTTTAGGTCGTATGATGGTAGTCTTAATGAAAGGCGTTTGTGCTTTTAAATGCAAATGTCAGTTGGTAAAGTGGGTATACAATAAATATGGTAATGAAAGATGTCAAATTACGCGGCTGGCCGTGCGCTTGCGACGGCTGGGTGATGATTTTCATATTTATTTCTCGGCTCTGTGACATGACAGATACAAATTGTCCGAGGTGACCTTGAAGCGATGTTTGTTTTTTAATCCAATGTATTTATTGTTGAATGGATATTTAGCAAGAGAAAGGAACGCACAGTGTTTTAAAACCATGTTTTAGTCTCACGTCGTATTTTTTCTGAAAAATCGATAGATATAACTATTACAAATCTCCCACATCTCTCAGATTGAAACTCCCATATCGATAGGTCATGTAGTTTTTGTTTTATTAATCGTCCAAGCTTGCTGATATGATCATGAAATTCACATTTTAATGTATCGCTTAAGGCGAGGCAGGTTCATAGTCTTCTCTCCCTCTCACTGAGCATAAGCGAGAGCAAGATGGAAGTGCGTGTCCGGAAGTGTTCAACGGATGTTACACACTTGTGTAACATCAGTTATGTAAGTATATAGGTACTGATATAAGTGATCTTTGTAGTATACATATTAATTATTTTTTGGAATACTGGATAATTTATTAAAAATCTGTCCGGTTATTACACTAGAATAATAAAAAAGCTATCCTTTTTATTAAAAAAAACATAGATTGTCGTTGAAAATTACGAGATCTCGAAGTTTATTTTTATGGTGATATTTAAGATTTTTTTACAGAGTTACCAAGCCATTTTTTAATATTATGTTCGGTTATAGGTAACACTTCTTTGTTCCTTTTTCAGTCTACAGTAAATTTTCTGTAGTAGAATTCTTCATTATTTCTTCACAGTGGAAGCTCGAAAATCAATATTTTCGTCAGATCGTGAACTGGCCTCTCCACTTACTAAAATGTTGATTACACCAAGTGAATCTGCATATAATTCCCTACCTTTTGCTTTTTTTCATCCTCTTGCCTTGTTCACTTTCAGAGGATTTAAATTGTTTTTCGACTTTTCTGTTAAAAAAAATTATACCACAATTCCGCCGTATTACTTGGACATATTTTAGTAGATATGTACCTCAACTGTACCTTTATCAACAGTATTTAAATCACGGTCTAATTCCGTGGAAAATAGACGACAGACACTGTTAAGGTTTTTCTTGTATTTCCTAGCATCATGCGTATAATTGGCGGATTAATCACAACGAATACGCTAGCGTCACAACATAAAGTATTTTAAGTGGATACATTTTAATATTGTTTGACCCTTACCTCTCTTCACTAATCGTAGACTGCGGGGAATGTGTAGAATAATCAACTGGTCCTCTGTCTGTGTATGTCCGCTCACAGCCGCTAAAGTCTTCAACCATCTTCTGTGGCACGTAAGACGACACATGGTACCCCGGATACTCGACCTCTTGACTTTCTACATATGGGTACGCTTCTTGGTACTCCTGGTAGGTGTTCTCTCTTCTGAGGAACTTCTGGCAACGAGGGTCTAAGACTCCACAGGGTTGGTTCTGGTAGCCATAGTATTGGTAGAGCCAGGAGTTCGCGAGCATTATAGAAGCCTCTTCTTCACTGTGAAAGAAATCAACGACCATAGTAAAAAAAAATATAAAGTAAGAAATCTTGTCTTTATCACATGATCAAAGTAAACATCACTTTTGAAGCCTGACCAGATTTTTTTATTAATCATGAAGGCGCTGTTTCGTGATTTATAAGCAGTAGGAACAACTTTAGTAGGTACCTAGTTCAACGAAATTCTGAAATATGGCCGACACATCATCCTGGCTAGGATTTAATAACTGGTACTTCATCATCATATCAGCCGAAAGACGGCCACTGATGGATATAGGCCTCCCCCAAAGAGTACCACAATGACTGGTCCTGCGCCACCCGCATCTAACTCCTGTGACCTTTACCAGGTCATCTGTCCACCTTGGGTTTCTGTATCAACTAACTGGTACATTTAAATATTTAATCTTGACTTATCAGACATTTTCTAAATAGGACTTTCGTATATAAGAACCTTAGAACTTGGTTAGTGGCGACGATGAACTGTCTGGGGGCGTCTGCGGCGTCCTTGACCTGCAGCACCACGTGCACCCACAGGAACTGGCCGGTGCGCTGCTGCAGCTTCACCAGCAGTATACAGCACTTATCTTGTTCCGACTGTGTTACTGTAACGTAAAGGCAAAGTAAGGATTCGGTCGTGAACATTTGTGCTTAAGCGACGACGACTGATCGAATCTTCATTTAGTTTGTTCATGACACGAAGACGCGCCTCAAACACCCTTACAAAACAAGGCATAAGATAGTAGGTACGCAATGAAGAGGAGTTACAGGCGTCCTTGTGGATTTAACGATCTATTCTGGCAGTTGTTTATAATCAAAGGCCCAATATAATCCAAGCCTCCTAAACAAAATGTTAACATTTTAAATAGGTTACTGATACTTACTTAATCTATGTTTACTTTGTGCTTCTCGCAAACTGTCCCAATGTAGTAACTGATACCAAGAAACGTCTGTTAATTCCGTTTTCGTCCAACCTAAGTACCATTCTCCGCTGTAACAATAGAGATAATAAAATTAAATTGGTTGGTTTTAATCAATAGAGATTCTTGTGATAACTGAGACACGAGGCAATTTCAATACAGGCAAAAAAATCCCAAAACTTTTCGCAGTATGCCTATGAGGTTACGACACAAAGTACGACGTTGGTGGTGCCGTGCACGACGCACTCGCGCATCTCAGGATTGGTGCTACACAGCGGCAGGTATGACACGAAGTTCCCCCGCCCTAGCACTACACACACATTGCTTACTTGGCGTCGATGTGCAGTATCTTCATGTCCATGGTGTGCAGCGTGGTGAGACGTTGGTGGCGCCGTGCACGACGCACTCGCGCGTCTTGGGCATGGCGAGCGGCGTGCACGCCGCCAGGAGCACCGGCTCGTTGCGGCTGCACAGCGGTAGGTACGACACGAAGTGCCCCTGCACTAGCACTACACAAACATAGCTTACTTGGCGTCGATGTGAAGTATCTTCATGTCCATGGTGTGTAGCGTGGTGAAGATGTTAGTGGCGCCGTGAACGACGCACTCGCGCGTCTCGGGCATGGCGAGCGGCGTGCACGCCGCCAGGAACACCGGCTCATTGCGGCTGCACAGCGGCAGGTACGATACGAAGTGCCCCCGCACTAGTGCCACCTACGATTAAAAACAAATGCTTATAATCATCTTTGTAAATGATTCCTAAGAACCTTAGACCTGATGTTAATTATTAATCAGTTAAGCTCTGAATAAGTGGAATAGGTTTTTATATCCGCAAATATTTATTTATTTTATATAAGACCATAACAAGATATGAAAACAGTAGACTGCCAGTAACGTAGAAGAAAGCGTATGCATATACGTTCTAAGTAAGTTACTCACTTTTTGGTCTCCAAATCTCATTTGTCTTCTTGCATTTCTTGAAACGTTCATTCTACAGAAGAAATGCCTATTCTTTGGTACGTTTTCAGTCTCTCCATTGCTCCCTCTGTTCAATTCAGTTTGAACAGTTTGATGATCTTGTCTATCTATAATGTCGTAAACGCTATCGCCGTGTATTAGTAAGTCTTCCTGAAAATTAAATCATAGTTATTAAAATAAAATAAATTGAGACTGAGGCGTTTTCGCAATTTATTTGCTGGAAACACTTCTTATGTTCAAAAAGTAAGGTGGTCGTCCCAATGTTTAAACCTTAATTCCCAGTAATAACACCCAGTTGTTCACCTCTATTACTTTGGGTTAAGATTGAAGATCGTAATCGGCCAGTGTCTAGCACTGGGAAGTTTACTTTAGTTGCTGACGCGATGCCACGTTTGATTACTTATAGCAAAAAAAATGGTACAACATGCTGTGGTTTATTTCAATTGTTTAAATCAGTTTCAGTTACAAACCATCGAGTGTCCCAAGTATTCCGCGGCATTCTCCGATATGTACAACAGTTTCCCGTTCTGTGTCATCATCATCATAAAACCGTTCATTGCCTGAAAAACATTGTAAATGTCAATACTGACTTTAACGGTTTCACGTTGAATGCTCATAAAACTTGAAAAAATAAAATATACCTTTGAAAATCCAATATTAGGTGTGGGTGTCGCTTGCTCTTGGTACTCGTAGCTGAAGTCGTGACTTTTAAACACTAAAACGGAAAGAAAGACGGTATTATGGGTAAAGTTATAGCAACTGGAGATAAGATAGTGGCCTAAATGCATGTTAAACGTCTTAATATGCCCTGTCGTGACTGAAGGTGAGCTGACAAACT
Organism: Epinotia brunnichana; assembly: GCA_963854355.1. Classification (NCBI taxonomy): domain Eukaryota; kingdom Metazoa; phylum Arthropoda; class Insecta; order Lepidoptera; family Tortricidae; genus Epinotia; species Epinotia brunnichana. The sequence continues at coordinate 16,019,596 of OY977936.1, read as the reverse complement.
TTTGGGAGACGTTTTCAAAATGTGCCTGAGATTTTGGGATAAATACGTGATGGGCTTACGAAGTTTTTTGTGGGAAAAGGGGGAAATTTTATAACGATACACGGGTGCGATGCTAATCTAGGGTAGATGTTACAGTAAACATTTTCACGACTGTCTTGATTTCTCATAGCATTAACCTAACCCGAGTAGCGCCACTACTGATTAAGGTAAGGTTACGATAAGCTGAATTATTTCTATAAATATGCGTTCATGACATGTTATTTTCCTCCTTATACAGATTGCAAAACACGACCAATGATTTAACTAGGATCTAGTTAATATCGGTACACCTTCGGGAATTACGAACGGAACAGGTATTTATATATACATTCGACGTGAGAAATCCTTCTCTTCCTTTCTATTCCCAGATGTTTCGTTAGATTGCCTCTTAGAATAAACTTAGATTTATAAATACTTGACACGTGTCGTTAACACGATTTTCATTCAGCATTAATGGTTTTAAATTTCACGATTCTTCTTCAAATATTATTACTGACTTCTATCTTACTCGTACTATACGATTTTGCCAATGTATAAATTCATCTAATATTAATGAAACAACTTTTTTATATGATTAAAGTACAGTCAGCATCAAAATAAAAATCACGACGGGCGTTTTCACATTTTTTTTGTTTTTCCTATTCAGAATCATGAGCACTCATGAAAACCGATAAAGAAAAAATATATCCAGATCCCAAAACATCTAAATTCTGGGTAAAAAAGTAAAAGTTTCACATTTGAGTGAAAACGCCCAGACACAATGCTATTTTCTAGCGAATAAGGCTTGCGAGGATCATATTGTTCTTTGAGCATGCACTTTTACGTACCAAATTACCTACTTCCGTGGTGTTACTCAATGCATATAAATATCAACAAGTTTTATTTAAGTAACGACGGGGATAAAACTTCACCTGGTTTTGGGGTTGACAATTGGGTCATAGTTTATGATCAGGGGGCAGAACATTTTACCTTGTTGAAAATAATTCATTTTCCGCACATAGACACAGACGAGGGCCATGAGTTGCAGCTGCGAGAGCCGCTGGCGGGTGGAAGGTGGCAGCGGCAGCAGGTCCCGTAGGTTGGAGATCTCTGCATTGATCAAGTCGCGCCGCATCTTACTGGCGCCTTTCGTAGATTTAGTTGGTTCGAACCTGGACAACAATGTTTCTAATTAACTACGAGTTTTGTTTATCATATCCATGTTTGATAATATAATGGAAAAAAATAGCGTTTCATATGAAGTGGAATATAATTAAGTAATGTTATCTGAAGTACAATATAGAACTAAGATAATTAAATGAGTTCGGTGGCTTCTTTTTTCTGCGATAATCCATATTATCTCAAATTCTAATTCATCCAGAAGTCTCAATTACAAACGCATGTTATAATAGAATAGATTTTTCTCTCGCTAGAGTTATCAATTATTAATCATGTTTGTTTCAGCGTTATAAAGTTTAAACGAGTATAACAGTATTCTAAACCTAAATGGTTTTTGTAAAGGAAACACTATATTTAAACATATATTTTTACTTATTAGACGTGCCTAATAAGAACACATTACTTAGGTACTAGTTTTTAGCCATCATCATATAATACAATCGAGTGGAAAATAGTTTCACGGACAAATTGATCAAAAATATTAGGTAAAAACTTTATTGTTGAGAGTAGGTATAAGGTTCCTCAGATATTTAAAAACCTTTGGGAACGTAATACATACTTACTTTATGAATTCGACTGTACATATCACCTAGTATAAACTTTTGTCTTCATTCTGTGAGCTTGTATTTTCGTCTTATTTAACATTGGGTCATATATTGTTTGGTCAAAAATCAACAAAATACATATGGCGGTAATGTAAGCAAAATGTACACAAAAATCGCTTGGCTACCCCGAGTCTTGATAAAGGGTCAAAGACCGTTTTTTGCCCAGCATTGCAACGGAGTGTAGAGGCTATGTTAATGCGGTCTTCACAGAGGCGCCGCGACACCTGTCCGGAACACAGTATCCGCGCATTGTCTACAAATCCTAGAAAAACAACTTTATCTTTTTATGTGGAATCAACTTAGAATGCCAGTTCGAAGCGGAAGAAGAATTTGCATCGTTGCCTTATAAATGTAGGAGATATAGTCTGGCCAGGGAAGGAAGAGCCTAGAAAAGAGCGGTAAATTAAAAAGAAAACTGTGCGTTGGAACACTGAGTATAACGCGATAAAATAATAATGATAGTTGAACAATTATCATTTTTCTACAATTCACACGTTGCAACTGATTAAGCAGAAGGAAGTAAAGTTATATGAAATAAAACTCTTAAACTTCATTCTACCTACTTTATGTTTAAGAAGATTAATCAAAACCACTCTCTAAAATTTCAATTTTGACGTTACATAATAATTGGACTTTTTATGATATTTTAAAAGTCAGTCAAAATAAGTAAATCGTAAGACAATATCCAATGACAGGTTTATCTTATCTTTTCTTATCTCATCTAAGTGAGGGCCCTTTCGGATGCACTTCGACCCAGTGGGATCTTTTGTGCATTTGCCCTCTCCTTTATGCCTGCTCCCAGGCTTGCTCCATCATTTCCACAAAACGGATGATGCAGTTCACCGGAGCACCTTGAATTCCTTTGGTTGCGGATAGCCGTTACTTATCCGTTACCGTCATTCCTTGTCTGGCAAAGGCCTGACATTAATACTCTTTTCAAGAAGCGTCAAGTATATTTGTTCAAATTACGACTACGCAAATAAAATTAATTCTTGCAGAATGTTGAGAAATTTTTACTGACAATCGTATCAGATGTTTATGCTGTCTATATATGATCGGATAGATAATGCTGGTCATAATATAAAAAAATTAAAAATTTGTGGAGCATCAGATAGTTTTACTCCGCCGGATCCAATACATAAGATGTTAAAGGAAAATTCATATGCCGGCTGTAAATCATCACATATTTTTACCGTCTATGTATCGTCATATAATTATACCTTCAATTGATGATGAGATATTTTTGCAGCGTTGCCCATAGTCATAATTATATTTATGCTGGTGACTGTACCACCGGTTCGAAAAGAAAATCTCTGCCACGAGAAGAACCGTAATACAGTATACAATATATAATTTCAATATCACAGTATTATAAAATTTCATTGCTACTTAGAAAGCCTATTTTATTTATTTTTGCGTTAGATTACTTGTGTAGGACGCTATACACATCTACGACGCTATATATGTACTGTACACTGCGAAATACTTATACGTTTATCTCCACTTATAATAAATCTCTAAATTAAAAAAAGAATCAGCCAGTTTGAAACTAAGCTTTGCGCGGTTCGAATGTTCTCAGCATCCCATGAACGGAAAAATATGAAACATTTTATATAGGTACATTATTATTCTAGCTGCAACTTAGGATAGTTTTTATCCGACTGCGACAGTTAATTAATTTTCCGAAATATACGACTTCATTTAATTTTTCATTTATTTTTATTGAAATCAAACGCTGCTCCAACTGTCAGCTATAAGAACCGTCAAATTTTCGTCAAAATGGCGGAATTGCTTTGCCTTTCACTTATTAATAATTTAAATCCCGTCTACGATAGACCTTTACGAAACAAATGCTAAAATATAAACCATAAAAAAATATTCGATTCTGATATGAGAACTTATATGCGCAAATGTCGTTTTATGTCGTAATTTCAATAAATGAAATCAACAAATTTGAACAATATAATTAACACGAATTTGTTTTTTTTGAATGACAATGGCACGCGCTCGGCGCATTCAGCCAAAGTACCTGCGGCGCTACTACGAAAACCGATACTCAATGTTCATATATTTGCATCCCTGTCACTCGAGTATGGTTAGTGCGATAGAGATAGAGATACCCGAATATTTTCGAATTCCGAAGTTCGTGGTTATAGCTCAGGAATCGAAAATATGGTAAATAATCATAATGTATTTTCTCGAAAAAGAATTTAAAATAAATATAGTCAAATGGAGAAAAAAAACAAAGCAAGAGGTTATATAGGTAATGATTAAGTTATAAGAGTCCAAAGTTTTAAGAGGGGGTATGTTCTGTCCCTTTTCCGCAAAACGCACCTTCATATGAAACGATTGTTTTTTACTATGACGCTCGAGTATATTGACGTCACAGTCCCTCATCGTTTTCTCACTCTAACAAGCGACATTAAAACGGATGTAGCTTCATAATTTTTTGAGATATTTGAATGGGAGTTTCATTATCTTCTATCTATTTATACATAATAAATGTCTATGTCCTGACTGACTTATTCACTCACTCACTCACTCACTCATCAACGCACAGCCGAAACTACTAATCTTAGAGAGTTGATTTTTGCACAGTATGTTGCTTTTATAACGTGGGCTAGGGATAAAAAGGGATTTTTGAAAATTCTACCCCTCAGGGGGTAAAATGGGGGTGCAAAGTTTGTATGGGAGAACCTTTTTTTTTTGAGCTATAGACTTAAACTTTGTAGAAAAATTAGTTATTAGAATACAAATGAAACACTTTCAGCGTTTTGGAAAATTCCACCCCTACGGGGGTAAAATAGGGGTGCAAGGTTTGTATGGGGGAAACATTTTTTTTTAAATAGAGACTTAAAACTTTGTAGAAAGATCAGTCATTAGAATACAAATAAAGAACTTTCAGGGTTTTAGAAAATTCTACCCCTAAAGGGGTAAAATAGAGTGCAAAGTTTGTATGGGAAAAACTACTTTTTTTTAAATAGAGACTTAAAACTTTGTAGAGAAATTATTCATTAGAATACAAATAAAGTACCTAGATTCAGTGTTTTAAAAAAATCTACCCCTAAGGGGGTAAAATAGGGGTGCAAATTTTGTATGGGGGAAACAATATTTTTTTTAAATAGAGACTTAAAACTTTGTAGAAAGATTAGTCATCAGAATACAAATTAAGTACTTTCAGCGTTTTAGAAAATTCTACCCCTAAAAATAGGGGGCTAAAATAGGGGTGCAAAGTTTGTATGTGGGAAACTATTTTTTTTAGCTAGAGTCCTAAAACTTTGTTGAAAGATTATTTAAATACAAAGAAAGTACTTTCAGCGTTTTGGATAATTTCACCCCTAAGGGGGTAAAATAGGGTGCAAAGTTTGTATGGGAAAAACATATTTTTTTTTAATAGAGACTTAAAATTTTGACGAAAAATTACTTATTAGAACATGAAAAATACTACATTCGGCGTTTTACAAAAATCATTCCCTAAGGGGGTTAAAAAAGGGTGCAAGGTTTGTATGGGGAACACTTTTTCTGAGCTAGACACTTAAAACTTTGTAGAAAGATTACTTATAAAAATACAAAAAAAGACTTTCAGCGTTTTGAAAAAATCTATCCCTAAGGGGGATAAAAAGGGGTGCAAAGTTTTTATCAGGGAAAGTTTATGTTTTTGAGTTAGAGACTTGAAACTTTGTAGAAAGATTACTTATTAAAATACAAAAAAAGAACACAAATCGTTTTAGAAAATTCCACCCCTAATAGGGTTAAAAAGGAGCGCAAGCTTTGCATGGGCAACACTTTTTTTTGAGTTAGACTTACAACTTTGCAAAAAGATTACTTATTAGAATACTAAAAAAGAACTTTCAGCGTTTTAGAAAACTCCATCCCTAAGGGGATCCTAAGATCCTTAAGAAGGGTAGCCAGTGTTGTGTGGGAAAAACTTTTTTTTTTACTAGACTTAAAACTATTCAAAATGTTACTTATTAAAATTAATAATAAAGTACTTTCAGAGTTTTAGAAAATTCCACCCCAGAAAGCTTTGTATGGGCAACACTTTTTTTGAGCTTAAAAGTTTACGAAAAAAGTTCTTTCAGCGATTAGAAAAATTCAACCTCTAAGGGGGTTTAAAAGGGGGTTCAAATTTTAAATGGCGAGCAATAAAATTTTAAAGTGTCAGTAAGAGATTTTTAACTTCGGTCTTATTCTGTACGTTAAAAGACTACAAAACTGATTTCAGAGTTTTTCCAAATTCATCCCCTAAGAGTGTTAAAATTGGTTCAAAGTTTGAGTATTTCAAGGCATTTTTAAAGTATGAGATTTTTAACTTTGGTTTTAGACTGTTTGTTCACAAACTAGAAAATGAACATCAACTTTTTTTTTAATTATCCCCTAAAAGAGGGTTCAAATTTTGTATTGAGAGAAATCATTTTCTAAGACGATAAAAAGTTCTACGCGGACAAAGTCGCGGGCAACAGCTAGTCTTAAATATGCTTTTAAAATAAGTGTTTGTTTTACGACAGATTTGAATTTAAATTTTCCAAATCTATGCGCTTAATTACATAGATATGGAGAATTTACGATATCAGTGAAACTCACTGACCGATTATATATTTTATTTTCTTGTTGTGCTTGCTTAATTGAACGGGCAGTTCCACAAGAATTTTTCCGCTTAATTTTAGTTTCATTTCAAGCATTCCGACCGGCATGAGCGCGCTAATGTATCAGAATTGACACGGTCCCTAACCGAGCGTGTCGCGACCACGTTTGACGCACGTATGGAATGCCGCTTTTTGTAACGCAGTGCGTAAACGATTACCATGTTACGATGCATTCTTGATTTGATATCACTAAAAAGTAGATGGTTTACGCATCGTTTAGACGCAGTTTTGTCGGCAATGGAACGTAAAAAATACCTATTGTTACTTTATTATTACTTTGTAAACAGTTATCTGAAATCAGTCGAACAATTTGAAATAAATCACTACTATACACTTAATCAACCTTTATGAAACGATCGTGTGAAATATTGACCTGTTCTAAATTTCATATTTATTTTGTTCATCTGAAAATGTAATATCTACTGTACTGCAAAATAATCGATAAAAATCCGCATTGTTAGCCAGAAAGTAACTACTTACAATCGGCTTGATAATATTTTTACTGACCTAAACGATACAATCTCAACAAAACGTTAACATCAAAAATAAACAACAATAACTCAATATGAAATCCCAAACAAATTAATAACCCGGCACCGAAAGCACCAATCATCCCATGTTTTCCCACAATCATATTAGTCGGTAAAAAACCTAATCACTCAAATAAGAAGTCGCTCACTTAAAACATAAAATCGTAACTTGAAACACAATCAATATTCTATTATGGATTCTGTTCCTTAGTTAGAAAACGGAAATTGGATTGACACAGCCCTTTAACTTTTGTTGTATGCGGTCATAATAAATTAAACACTCTTTTACTAAGTTGAAAAACAAGAAATTATTAATTTTGTACTCTAATTCGTCAAATTTAAGGCAGAGATTCATTTAGCTCTGAATAAATATTGGTGCAGTTTTGTGTGGTGGCCATGTATAAAGGACTCCCAGGTGAGATGAAAGCGCCGCGCGCGCAGCGTGTTAACGTGCCGCCCGCGCCGGAAAACTACTTCCTATATGGACAACCGCATTTATAATCGAATGTAATTTTTACTATTTACTAATTTAATATGCGTATGAAATTAAGCAGCAAACTTATGGTCGTTTTGCCAACTTGATGAAATTTTGTTATACTTACCTAAAATGTTTTATGTTTTTGGAATCCTAGTACCTATGTAGTGTTTTGCACGACCTACTTAACGTGATGATTCCGAATAAATTATATGAACCGTGCTCCCGAAAATAATGTTGAACGCAATTGGTTTACGAAATAATGTCACAAACTAAACTTGCAAAGCGAATGTTTCCGTTGAATACACCCTAAAGGGCCTACAACTCTCCTTTTTAGACATTGTATGTTTTCATAGAGCTTATGAAATCGTCTTTTGTTATAGGTAATATGATATTGAGCTCCCGTTGAAACCTTGATTTTGCGATGTACTTCCGACATGTTTATTTAGTAGTGAGAACTAATTAATATGTTTGTTGGTTTGTACACCCGCAGCCAGGGCGAGGCGTGACTGCCTCGTTCACACCGCGGCCTGTGGACTCAGCCATTTAATAGGCTCTGACGACATTTAAAAAATATCGGAAATAGATACGATATATTATTTTCAACGCAACTTCAGTTACTTTACTTGTTAAGGTATTTCTTGATGTCGCTGAAAATAGACAAATAGAGTCACGCTAATCCTTCATGCTCCGCTGCTCTTAAGCTGCTTGAAACAAAGTGTCAGCGTATATTGTTTAAGTTTTATAATATGTATCTTATTAATGTAATAACCACTCACTTGCTTTCGGACTTTAAAAAAGTTTTTTCTTACTTAGGCAGCTCACTTCGCTTGGTAGCCACAGCTACCAGAAGCAATTTAGGGGTGCACGAAATTGGTAACTGTGGCGAGAGGAGAGAGACTTAGGAAGAGAAGTGATACAGGTTATGGACACAATAGTTTGGTTTTAATAAGATTTACAATAAAATTATCCGCGAAGATAGTTTTAATGCTTATTAAAATATGTGTGTGGGATTTGATTTGTTCACACAAAATTCACTTCTTCAAATATTTCCTTCCCCTAAAAATGTTTGTTTCGCCAGGCATTTTCTATTGAAGGAAAACTTTGCGTAGTTAACATGAAAAACGGATCAGATTTGCTATTGTGTTTGGGAATGATTGAAAAGAGGATTTGCAAAATGTTTTTCGGAGGAATATAGGTATACTTTCGGAGAAGTGAGATTTTAGCCGACGGCATCATGTTCGCTAATCCACGAACTCGGCGTGTAAAGATAGTAAAAAAAAGTGACATATATTTTAAGCCATGGATACAGTAGGTTGAGAAAAGGAGGCAAAGTAATCTAAATGACGTCAAGGCATCTTAGTTTACGCAACTGCACACGACTCGCATTTATATAAGATACGTACGTTGCAGAACTATACTTTGACACGAGTCATAACTTATCACTAATCGTGAGTTTTTGAGTTATTTTATGTTATTAGCGGAAGTGATCTTTTAATGATTATACATAGTAGTGTTGTTGTCCCACTTTAGTGTTCTCGCGACAATAATGAATTTGATTGCGTATTAGGTTTGATTGGATTAATTTAAAATTATCTTATGATTTATGAAGGTACTCTGATTGATACAAATAAATAAATAAATTTAGTAGAATTATAATATAATAAATATCTAAACACTGGCAAGACATATATCGTTAATAGAATGTATAAATAACTTTAATTTTTATGTTAGTTTTAGTTTTAATTTTAAATCTAGTTTTAATTGTATATTCTATTGTGTTTTTGATGTACTTAATGATATTTTTGATGTATGGAATGGAATGTTCTGAAATAAAGATATTTTATTTTTTATTTTATTTTATTTTATTTAATGTATTTATTTTTATTATTACCTATTAAATTACCATCTATATGCATAATACCTTCAGATATATTATGATTTAACATTTGATTTGTCGTGACATAGGTAGATAATCAACATTTTGTTTGTTCGAGAAAATAAAGGTTCACCTCCTCTCCGTTAACAATAACTTTAAAATGTATTATATGAAATGAAACTGAAGTGGTTTTTAAGTGGTTTACCTAAGTATCTACCTACGTTGTCACAATCTTATAAACCGATGTTACCTACTTATTCAACCACTCACACAATTTGACAATAAATGATTTCTGATTCTGATTCTACTTAAACTGGTTTTGACAAAATCGAACAAAGACTTCTGAAGAATCTGTCTTAAAGTGACGAAATTTGTACGGACTAAATTACAAATCTGGGAATCAACTAGGTATTTTCTTGGTTGACTTAATTAACGAAAACGATGTTGTTTTACTTGCATGACTTTCATATCTTAAAGTGAAATAGTGTCGAGTACCTACTAGGTACTATGTTATGAATAAAACAAAAACTGGAAACAACCAACAATCTTCGGCATTTCTTGGTACGAGATGAATTCGTCAGCTTAGCAACTAGACTGGACTGGATTTTTATCCTGCTAAGTCGAATATTTTGACTTTTTGTTGGATCTTACATTGAATAGTGTACCTATAGGTATGCATGACGTTAACGTAATTAGGTAGTAGCAGATATTTAACGCCCTCTTAAAATAGGTATAGTTTTAAATTAAAAATATATCGCTAACAACTTAAAATAAGTACCGACGGCTGAAATGTTACGTATCGTGTAAACATATTTCCGTACAAGGTTATATATCTCAAGGCGCATATATATATTTAGCACTTAGGTAACAATACAATTTCACTCCGACAGCAAGTGTGCTAAGAGTCTCATATTGCTACTAATGGGTCGTTCGTCTTTTTATGTTTGGAATTAACTAGTCTTATCTAGATATGCTATTTTGAAATATTGAAAAGTAACTGACTTTACCCTGTTCACGAAGAAAATGTAAAAAAAATATATATATTTATAGAATAGAAAAATCAGTTTCTCAATATGCTAGTTGTCTTCATATTGAATTGTAGCTAATAACATCCGTTAACCCTTTCACTGCCAGGAACCTGCCTAGCGGGCGCCTACGCCGTAGTCGCTTTCCGCTACATACGGGGAAAACCACGGGATCGGCTACGAGCGTAGCGCGTCGCGATTCTTGGCAGTTATAATAATAGAGCTTAAATAAATAATTAGAAACAACAGCATTTTTTAATGAATATGGCAATGTATGTAGATGGCAATAATCACGTGGGAAGTAACTGATATTAATGTAGGTATAAAGCATAGATAATAAGATCACTAGCGATAAAAGCTCGGTGTCGTGACGTGCAACGTTACTGCCATATTGTCATTAATATATTGTGATTGGCATTGGTTATTCAAGATGCAACTCATACGGATCGTGAATTATTAATAATACAAGTGATTATTGATCTGTGCGTGCATATTAAATGTTTTAATTTAACAAACGAGTGACAAATGAGATTTATATGTTTAAACAAGAAAGTAGCTCCACGTCACGTGGTCCGATCTCATGTCATGCCAAAAACTAATTGGACCAAATGAGATTTTATTATTATTGTCCGGGTAAGGCATTTATTAATTTGGGATTCATGTACCTATGTGATAAGTGAATAGTGACACGTAACTTGTACTCGTATGTATGCTAAATTATACATTTAAAATTAAATCTATTAATAAAAACGGTTAAGCTCACGGATTAATTGTCATACGGGCAGTCGGTTTCGAACCCTTAGGGAGTTCTTCTTCAGAATGTGTGTTATTTAGCTTATTTATTAATAAGTCTAACTTTAATCAATACTCGCAAAAGTTTTAATTCAATTGTAAGTACATTTACATCGTCTTTCTAAGTGTTGCTGATGTTATAAGGCGCGATTTGTGTTTGCAACTTTGCTGATTTTTAACAAACCCAGCACTAAGCGGTTGCACATTATAACATTATTTTACTTGTTAGTTTCTAACTTGCGGTATAAGTAATTGAACTAGTTAATACCTAAGTATAGCCTTGTTTCGGGGAGGCCTGCGCTTGCGCACTTGTTTTTGTGCAATTTTTTATTGTTGTCGATCTGTTTATGCAACAAGCAACTATTAGATATGACTTATATGTGCTTAAGGTTTCGATACTTAACAGAAATTACATAAATACGAATAAATGAACTTAAATAATTATAACAAAACTTCATAACAGACAACTATGAATTAATTGGCAGGCACAGGCTTACCTCAAAAACATCTTGAATTGATGGTAATTGTTGGTACTCGTAAACACTTATGCACAACTATTAACTTCAAACATTTTTAAGTCAATAGTAAAAAAAACAACACGACCACACAGTACGGATGATCAAGTCTTAATGATTGCTCAATAAAAGCGTCAACCCTTTTCCACAAAATAAAAATCACTAAACGTCATAATCCGGTAATAAAATATACGATAAAACGCACGTGCCGCCCATAGTAAACACGTATGCAACCTCACAGCGCGACGTCACACCACATTGTGAAAAAACTATGTTAAATTTCCAAGTTTAATGATACCGCGGCAATTTATGCGTGAGCTTTTTATTAGAATAAGATTAAGGCTCGCTCCTAAGCTCCGATACCGCCCGTGCGCCAGCGCATCGGAACAGCGACTATAAAAAGCCTCCACCAAACCTCTCTTTCCCGCGAGCCTTATTTTCTTTTTGTTGAAAAAACGCGCCCGCGCCTAACGAGTCCCTACGGGTGGAGGGGACCTTCCAATTTCAAAACTGTTCCAACTTTCGCCTTGTCATTTTGAAAAAGGAATAGTTCCATTTAATTTTGAAGTGAAAAAAGTAAGCACTCGCGACGTCTTTATTTCCAAGCGTTCCAGGTGCATTAAAAGAGGATGGGTATAGTTTTGTCCGTCTCGTTTTTCCGCGGAGTCGTTGTTGTTTCGCGCGAAAGAAATGGAAAGAGCGGTTCGTTACCAGCGTTACTTGAGATTAATGAGTTCGAAAGAGACGTAGGTAATGGCGCGGTAATTACGGCAGTTTTGCGTAAACGAGACGAAACTATAATGATTGGGCGAAATGACAGTTATTGATATTGTCATAATACGCGTCGATTTGTGCGCAGGCGTGGGATGGGGCCTGCGCGTGCACATGCGAATGGTAAACGTTAATTAGAATTTAATGACAGCCCTCTTGAGTAGAGATTCGTCGTTTTTGCTGTTGGATGGTGCTTTAATTGGAGCGATCGATTAGCGGGTGTGCCGTGTCTTAGTTGATCTACTTATAATGCTTGCTGTAATCAAACGGCTGAAGCGCACGTCGAGTTTTTAAACTCGCTTTATAGTGGGGGAGATATTCAATGGAAAGTAGAGGTAAAGTTGCATTTGTTGAGATGGCGTATTCTGCCATTAAATAATGTACTTCAGAAAATAGTTTTAAGTTTTAGGTAAGTATATAACGTTAAGAAAAATGCCTATCTAAATAAGTGTAATTAGATAAATTTGACTACCAAAAGTCTGTAAAGTGTATGAGAAAGACAGCTTCGTAAAAAAAGCAAGATAAATAATTTACTTAATGTTTATCATTGTTTTTCCCGTATACAAACCCCAAGTCAAAAATACCTGTACATCTGTGCTTTGGATAATAGTTTTGTTTAGATAGTTATTATAATTCAGGTTTAATTACATGTAAATGTTTAGAACTGTACAAATTATCTTTGGAACCCTAATAACTTTTTGTGATATACATTTTCACCGCCTAACCTTTAGAAATGCTGGGAAGGTGGTAAAACGAAGAGTGATGGCCGTCCATATTTCACGGTTAATACCCATTTGGCATGCAGACTCTCGTAACAGCGATGTGATGAACTGTTGGGTTCAATTCTGGGCGTTAGTCGTATTTTGATTATTATCGTTAAAAGTGTTTCGGTTCCTCATTTTTTTTTTGCTACAGATTTTGTCCAAGGCGTGATTGTATGTAAGGCGTGATTGTATGTATGTATGTATGTATTTTGTCCAACAATACTTGCGGTATAATTTTTTTACAAATAGTAACTGAAATAGATAATACTTATCCAAAAAACATTTTCCAATAGACTGAAGTTGTAAACTACCAAGACGATTGAAATTGTGATTTATGTTCAGCATAAAGTATTTGGGCATTTTTTTTTCAAAGTGTACCATTTTATTTGAATAGGCGTCCTTCCATTACTTAAGACGGCTACTTTACCATAAAAATAGTAACGGAATGGACGTAACGGAACGAATACTTCGCAGATTAAAACACGTGTTTAATATACTGTTTTTAACAATTGTTATTATACTGAAATCATGTTCAATGATAATGAGTATAATGACAGATAAAGATAATTGAGTCGCATTAGCAGAAAAATAATAGGAACCTTCGTAATCTTGTTACGGAACCCGGACTCAATTTTTTGGAACCACCACTCGGCGCACCGTTCGCCCGCGATTTCTAGCCACTACAGACAGTTTGTAAACAAAACGAATGATGTTACGTATCGATATGTGATGCTAGATCAAAATAAACACCTTATTTGGTAATAAAAATACCTCGTTCCCACAAAATCATCGTAACGAAATGTGGACATGTCCACTTTCCAAAATCACTGGACAAGATTAATTTTAGTTTATTATGTAAAAAAATACTTTAGCGAGATAAATATAAGGTTGATTTAAGAAAATTCAGGTTTTCCACTATCAGAAACATGTATTTCCAGGCACAATATACAAGTCCTAATACTTCGAATCGATACTTGAAGTTGGCTTTCCACAGGTGGACTGGCAAAAATCGAGGGTCGGCAGCCAGAAAAACCAAGAAAATGTGGTAAATTTAATGCTAAATGATAAGTTTTTTGGGTTTATTTACATTTTCGATATATTATTGACGTTTAAAAATAGCTACAAGTACAATTTTTCAACTTGTTTCGTATTTTTAGGGTTTGTGTGTGTGGGTTCCAGTGCCTTTGACTGGACAAGCCAAAAACATCAAGGTACAAGAAAAATAAAAAATGCCCATTTCCTTTTTAGTGTTCCGTACCAGAATTGGTCCAACGGAACACTTATGCGATCACTCGGAGGCTGTCCGTCGGGTTCTTTTTGATTCTCTTCTTCAGTTTATTGCAAAATTTAGAATTCACAGCCGATAAATAATGCTTGGCATCATAATAATTTGTCGTTAGATAGCTAATTAGCATGTCGTTAGACGTGTATCATAATTATGACATCAATTTCCTTTTCAGTGAATGTCAAATGCACTCATATATTTCCCAGTAGCTACAAGAGTGGACTTAATTCGACATATGGAGGAGTGGGGTAGTTTAGGATTGCCTCGACTTTCGCGGGATCTGTAATACGCAAACCGGAACCGTCGACTACATAACAGGTACTTTCGCCTGGTTACTGAAAAAACGGCATTTATCTAAATTTACTGTTAGATTCGCTTGCTTCAGCGTATCCAAAACGCGTAGAAGTAAGGATACGTGGATATTAAAATCCTTCGAGACGATGATAATGTCATGATCGAACCCTGAGAACAACTAGTCCACTAATCTTTGCTGAGTAGCAGGAGCGTTGGTCAGCCCAAACGCAGTTCGCTTAAGGCGCTATAGTATCATGGTCTTCTCTCCCTCTCGCTGAGCATAAGCGTGAGCGAGATGGAAGTGCGTGTTTGGAAGCGCGGATATCATGTTTTTTAATTTAAATTTTTTGTGCGTTTAAATAAATAAAAAAGTAATCACTAAGTTCCCTCAAACATGATATTGCCGATTTTTAGAACCAATGTTAATATGTTTAGCTATTGTGCATAATTTGCTACGAAAGTTTTAAGTGAATTTTAATATGTTTTAGACCTATGTTCGTGATTTTTTTTCTATCGAGCGAAAATTGCTTAATGGTGTTTCCAATCACTGATTTCCCCGCAGAAAAGCTTCAAGATTACTGTTCGTATTTTTTTGAAACCATATTATTATAAACAGACGCATTATATTGTTTCAAAAACTATGTTCGCTTCACTTCGCTGAACCTATAGCGCCTTAAAGTGATAGGTACCCCTAGAGCCCACGTATAACGAAGTAGCCTATCCTCTGGCAATCTTGATTTGGCAGAAGGCTTCAGACAAGTCGATGCTGGAAAGATAGCGAGCATCTCTAAGGTTGTCCAAAATCTCGGAAATATTTGGCAGGTTGTAAGCGTCGCGTTTGGTGACGGAGTTTAACTTACGGCTGTCTAAACCAAAGCGAGGCTGTCCATTCTTCTTGGTGAGCAAGACATGTGAGGACCAAGCGCTTTCAGAAGGCTCAATCACGACGAGTGCAAGCATGACAGCTAGTGAAATCGACACGGGTTGCACCGGTCATGTTCGCAGATAACTGTCGTCCCAGCAAGTTGTCAATAGAGATATGTAAAACAGTAATTTAAATATCATAATAAAGTTGCCATAAAGAAGGTAAACCATTTAAACCACGGAGGGTCGGGATCGGGATAAAAACGTATCATGTTTAGGGCTCGCGTCGCCCGCGGCGGCTCCCGCGTTACGCAGATAACCACCGCGATCTTGCATCTACACTGATGTATGACATATATTATTTAAGAGTCCCCGGCAAGCTCGGTTATCCATACAAACGTAGTTACGCTCTCATTTAAAAACGACTAGCTAGTTTGCTCTGAAACTTTGGACTTAGAATAAGTTAAGAAAAGCTTTATAAGATATATCCAGGTCTGTAATTAATGTAAGTATGTAAAAAAATACAGCGAATTTAAGTTTTTGATACCATACTTGTTTTTGCTGTATTTAGTTTGTTTTATAAACTGGTGCCATATAAAATAATTACAGACCTAGATATACCTCATGTCATTGTATATGCAAAGTTTCGTTACAATACCACTCGTAGTTTTAAAATGAGAACGAAACTCCGTTTGTATGGAAATGTGAAATTCGGCCGAGCTTGCCGGGGACTCTTAATACATGCTTACTCATTACATTACACATTGTCATTCGTTAAGAGGTTATTTATAGATACTTACACATATTCGTGATTATCAGAATGTAGCAAAAACATACAAGAAATGTATCTATTTGACACGCAACCTCAAAAGAGCTAAGAGCGGCTACACAAGGTAACTCTTTGAAGCACCACAAACGCGATACAGTATGTACAAGTGATTTTGTCAGGCATGGTTGTTTAGCGCGAAAGTCGCGCGTTTCAAACGTGCGTTTGTATCGCCGCAAAAAGCCGCCGTGCGTGTAGCTTGGTTGTGTTAAACAGTCGCTATTCGTAAGTTACATCCGTTAAAATCTCTCTGTATTGGAAGTTTCACCTCTCTATGCCGCCGGCGCCATATTTAACGATCACCGGTCAGTAAGATACTCGATCCAACGCGCCCTAAGTGTGCATTTTCACTTGACTACTTAAGCTGTAGGTACCTACTTAAATTATGTCCTTAACTAACGACGAATTGCATGCGTCAGTATTGTGACGTGCAATTTCCGAATCCAGATTACCGGTGGTTGTTTATCAAATAAGGATTCACTGAAAATGCCCAATATGTGTGTGTAACATTTATTGTCAAAAAACTTAAACTTATAGTTCTTTAAGGACCACCTGCATATCATAATCGAGTGTATTAATCACTAATAGGATCGCGTCTGATCTTCATAAGCACTTGATTAAAGGTTAGGACCTAGGTAAAGGTTAGTTTACATTTTTGGTACCGTAAAATGGGGTTAATTTGATCAATTTCAGAAATAAAAAAAATCTAAAAAAGCAAATGGCCGTCAAGGTTGTGATTTGCAACAGTATTTGATGTTATAGCCAGATACATGCCTGAATCAGTGAATTACATAAAATTAATGTATTTATTATGTGCCTGATGCACCTATGCACTGGTTGTGCAACTGAATTTGACGGGATTCCGATGAGGGAGCAGCTGAGTGAAAGACTTGTTTTCTTTTCCGAGTTGATGCCGTTTCGTAGGTATTTGTAGAACTGAATTTCATGAGGCCCGGACGCCATATTTATACCATGAAATTCCTTGCCCCGCAGCCCGCCCGCCCCGTGAATTTGGCGGGAAATATGGGCGGGAAAGTATTGGCGGGAAAGTTTTGGCGCGAAACGACATCTCATTTATTTATGACAATAATCTTAGGCTAATACGTTATTTACAGTGTTTTATACTTATTTCTATGACATTCGTAATGCATTATCACTCGAGATCCTCTCCGTTTGCCGGCCAATCGCGTCTAAAGCGCGGGTTTTTCTGGCGCTGTCTATTTACGTACCTCGGCCCCCACCTGGGGTATAAATACCGAGCTTCCCCCCTCGCTCGCCCATCAGTCTATGCTTGGCCAGCGCGCGGATAGGATCTAAAGGCTTCCTCTTAATCTATCTATTTTCTAGTGGAAACCTAGTGTTTAGCCACTCTTTACTTATGAAACCAACAGTATATTACCTCTTAACTAGGTAGGAATGAAGTGTGAGACCTATTATTATTTATTTCGACTACAAATTATATAAGGCGACTGTAATACAATGCTTACGTTGTAAGAGGGTTATAAGCTAGGTTACAGGCAATCTATTTTATCAGTATTTACGTAGATGGTTGTCCTGCACATTTCTCCCGCTGTGGAACACCCGGCCGGTGTTCCAGCTCGCTGGCGTGCAGGTCGTCATCCTTGGTAGGTAAAATCGCGAGCTTCTTGGTCGGTCGCCGTAGCACTCCGCCCTTTGTTCTGACGTCCACCACTCTTGTCTCGCCGTCGGGTCCCGGGTACTTGGCGATCACTCTACCCATGGGCCAAGTATTGCGTGGGAGGGTCCCGTCGCCGATGAGTACGATGTCGTCGATTTCTATGGGCCGGCCGCGCCTATACGGCTCCCGCCGGTCTTGAAGTGTAGGTAGGTACTCGCGGACCCATCGACTCCAGAAGTGGTCCGCGAGTCGTTGGCTCGTCCTCCACGTTGCTCGGCCGACTAGGTCCTTGTCGTTGAAGGTACCGGGCGACTGCACTCTGCCGGATCCGCCGAGTAGGAAGTGATTCGGTGATAGGGCTTCGGGGTCATCGGGCTCCACGGACACGTGTGTGAGGGGGCGGCTGTTCACGATGTATTCTGCCTCAGCCAGGGTCGTGGCGAAGACCTCCTCCGAGGGGTGACGCTCTTTCAGGACAGTGTAAAGAGTGTCTTTTACCGCTCGCACCATTCGCTCCCACGCCCCGCCCATAAATGGCGCCGAAGGGGGGATGAAGCGCCATATTATTTGTCGTCGCCCCGCCTCCTCTCGCATCGCGTCTTCGGCGGCCGCCCGCAGCATCTTATCCGCAGAGTGGAAGTTCGTCCCGTTGTCCGACCAAATCTCCGTAGGTGTGCCTCGACGCGCGATCATTCTTCGTAGAGCCATTATGGCGGATTCGCCGCTTAGACTGGGCACTATTTCCATATGTATAGCGCGCGTTGTAAGGCATGTAAATAGCGCTACATATCTCTTCTGTGTCCCTCGGCCTACTGTAATAGTCGCGGGGCCCCACAGATCGACGCCCGTGTATGTGAAGGCTCTCTCGTGATGTGCGAGGCGGCAGTGCGGCAGATTTCCCGTCGGAGGTACAGTCGGCTTCGATTTTCGTCGCCGGCATGGCAGACATCGATGGACAATCATTCGGGCGACTGTACGTAGTCGTAGTATGGCGTAGTGTTGTTTGCATTCGTTCACTGTCGCTTCTACTCCGTGATGGTTCATTTGTCGGTGCACGCAGTCGATGTACAGTCGGATAGCCGCGTGATTTCCGTCTAATACGGACGGCCGTTTTTGCGTTGTGGTTATGTCGTTTGCTTCGTTGATGCGCGTTTTTAGCGTTATCACGCCGTCGATGAGTTCGATCGCTAAGGGGCGTAAGCGACTATTCATGGCCGGCGGCTTGCCCTGCATTAGTCTCTGAATTTCGTCGCTGAAGCTGTCTCGTTGACTCTCTCGTACTATTAGGCGTTCCGCTTCTATTAGGTACCGCGCGTCAATTGATAAGTAGTTTTTTGATGCGGGCCGGGCCTGTCGCGGTGCGGCGGGTGCGGGTCGCTTGTGTTTTCTGTTCCACTCGGGGTCCTTTTCTTTGTTCTTGAGTGTTCTTTTGTAGTGAGTTCGGCCTTTGTTAGGACGACATAGTTCTATGAACTGTAGTACTCGCGCTAGTGTGCGTAGTAGGCGCTCCCAGCGCGAGAACCTTTCCGCCGGCGGTAACCACGGTGTGTGCGTGATTTTGTTACAAATTTCGGTTGCTATTTTATTTTCTTCGCCGGTCGGTGCATTATTTTGTTGTTGTGGTTCGGCGGGCCATGTTGTGTAGTCATTGTACAGGAAGTCGGGCCCATGGAACCAGCGGTGGCTGCTGTTGAAGTCTGGCGGGAGCTCTCTGGTAGGTATATCTGCGACGTTGTGGCGCGTAGGTACCCATTTCCATTCGCGTACTGTCGTTGTTTCTTCGATGGCGGCTAATCGATGCGCGACGAAGGGTTTGTATGAGCGGGCGCCGGTGCGAATCCAGGTGAGCACGGTGCGACTGTCCGACCAGTATGTCTTACTGGTCGGTTTCAGGTCGTGTTCTTCTACCACGGTGACGGCCATTCGTGCGCCCATCGCCGCTGCCTGTAACTCCAGGCGTGGGACCGAGGTCACTTTGAGGGGGGCGACCTTGGCCTTCGCGGTGATGAGGGACACGTGTATTTGTCCGTCCGCGGTTACCGTACGCCAGTATAGAGCGCACGTGTATGCGGTGAGGGAGGCGTCGACGAATGTGTGCAGCTCCCGGGTTACCGCGGTGCTATAATATGGGTAGCACCGGGGTATGGCGACGTCGCGGAGCGCTGTCAGCTGTGTGGTCCATAAGGTCCATTTCTGCGCGAGGTCGTCGTCTATTGCTGCGTCCCATGTCGTGCCTCTTCTCCATATTTCTTGTAGTATTTTCTTCGCTTGGACGGTGACGGGTGAGGCCAGCCCAAGGGGGTCGAAGACGGACATCATCACTCTCAGTACCAAGCGCTTAGTCGGTTTTTTTTCATTGAGTGCGTCGGGCGGCAATCGGGTCAGGTCCAAGTTGAAAGCGATTTCATCTGTGGCGGGCTTCCAAACTTGTCCGAGTACGCGTTCATTTTTCATTTCTTTCGCGTCGAGCTCTACGTGTGCGGGGCTCGTGCGCTCGTTTGCCACCTCCCGGGCGTGTTCGTGGAGGTTTGAAGGCTCGGTGGTGGGGGTGCGATTTTTCTTGCTTGCGGTGTTTTCTTCGGAGGGGTCTGTGTTCTCATTGGCCACCGCTAGTAGCACTCCCGCCGAGTTGGACGACCACTTACGGAGATTGTAGTGGGCGTTTTTCTGTATATCTCGTACTTCGGCGGCTATCTTGATCGCTTCCTCTTCTGACTTGAAACTCTGTAGGTAATCGTCTACGTAGTGATTACGTACAATGGCCTCGGCGGCTTCAGGGTTCGTTTCCCTATATTTTTCGGCGTTCGCGTTCTTTACATATATAGCGATCGTAGGGCTGCAGGTTGCACCGAAGACAAGGGAGCTCATACGCCATTCTTCCGGGGGCGTGTCGTCCCGGCGGTTCCCACGCCACAGATATCGTAGCGCGTTGCGGTCTTCGGGCTTTATTTTTACGTGCATAAACATTGCTTCTATGTCGGCAGACACGGCGATTTTGTGCTGACGGAACCTCATGAGCACCCCCGGAAGTGATTGGAGGAGGGGGGGGCCTGTGAGGAGTTTGTCGTTGAGTGATACGCCTCGAGTACGGGCCGCAGCATCATGGACCACTCTGACGCGATCTCTCTTCATAGGATTCAATACGGCGAAGTGCGGTAGATACCAGTTTTTTTTGTTGTTATTCTTTGGCGGGGCTGGCTCGGCGTAACCTCGCTCGATTAGGTGGTCCATTTCGGCGTTGTAGCGCTTCTTGAACTCTTCATCTCGATCTAGTTTTTTCTCGATGCTGTGTAGGCGTTTGAGCGCGTTCTCGTAGTTGTCCGGCAGTTTGTCGTCTTCGTTTTTCCATAGTAGAGGCACTTGATAGTGGCCGTCGGCCGTGAGCGTGGTTGATCGCGCGAGCTGAGCGAGGGCGCGTTCTTCCGGGTCGGATTTGGGTCGTTTCGGCTCTATCATCATATTTTCGATGGCGAAGTATTCTTTTAACTGCCGGTCGACGTCTTCCTCGCTTGTTAGCGATTCCCTTTCTTCGGCTGGCTGATTGGAGATATGGCTGACGATATGGTGGATGCCCTCGCCTTGTAGGGGGGCGCGGGTGTGCGCGCCGTGTAACACCCATCCGAGCGGTAGTCGGCTGGCGACGGGTTGATTTCTGTCGCCGCGTCGGATTTCTTCTGGTATTAACAGATGCCAGTTGTCTTGCCCGAGCAGTATTCCCGGTTCGGCCGTGTCGTATCTCAGTAGGTGCTCTATGTCTCGCAGGTGTGGGCACGTACTGACATCGTCTTCGCTTATCGTTTGGGGTGATAAGCGTAGGTCGGGAATTGTGCGGGCGTGTATGCGCACCTCCCCGCCTTGTCCGCGTATGAGGAGCGGGACTCGGCGGGATTTCGTTGCGTTTATTTTTTCACTGGTGATTGCCTCTATGCGCAGCGGCGTTGTAGGCCCGTCTAGGCCGACTTTGTTGGCGATTTCTTCCGACAGGAGCGTGATAGTGCTTCCGTCGTCCATCAGAGCCGAAGTCTTGACCTCCCCTGTGGGCCCTTTTATTGTCACAGGTAATATCTTGAGAAAGGCGCGGGACCGGCGGGTCGTCCACGTTGAGGTAACGGCTTCGTTGTCGGCGGGCGCGGGCTTCTTATTGTGCAATAATTTGTGATGAAAGTACTCGCAGCCGTCTCGCTCGCACTTCACCCGTTTGCAGTGGTGCGTTCTGCCCTTGTATTTTAGGCATCTGAAGCATAGTCTTTTTTCTTTAGCTAACTTCCAGCGCTCGTCGATTTCTTCAGCCGTAAATTTCGGACACTTGTCGATGCTGTGCGTCTCGCTCTGACAGCACGAACATTTACTGGCTGGTCTCTCGGAGGTGGCGTAGGCTTTGTGCACTCGTCTTGGCGGAGGTTCGCTTGTTTCCGGTTGCGCGTAGGCTGCGCAGTACTGTGCTTCTCGTTGTAGGAAGGCGGAGATTTTTATTAGCTCTGGTTCCGCGGACACGGTGGTGGCGGCGAAGTCGAACCACCTGTATCTTTGGTTCGGTGTCAGCTTGTCTAGGATCGCTTTAGTAGTCTCAGGGCTGTAGAGATACTGTGCGCGATCTAACGCTCGGAGGGTGGCGATGGCATTCGCAACACGGCACGAGAAGGAGCAGAGGTCCCGCGCGCCGTCTGTGAGGCGGGGCAGCGCGCGGAGCCTTTCTAATTCAATTAGTGCTATGGTATCGGGCCTCCCGAAGCGTGTTTCTAGCGTTTTGATTATCTCGGCGGCCGGAGCTTGGTAGATGAGAAGATTCTCAACTGATTCTTTTGCTCTCCCTTTCAGTGATCTTCGTAGTCTCGCTATATTTTCTGTTTCGGTGAACTTCATTTGAGATTCTTCGTACGAGGCTTTGAAGGTGAGCCATTCTTGATGCGACCCGGCGTAGGCAGGTAATTCGGTTGCGAATCGGGGGGCGGCGCTGCCAGCGCGGGCGGCTAGAGCGATCGCGGATGCGAGCTCGGATAGGTTAACTTGCTGTGTTGTTTGCGGCACTGCGTTGGTGGTGCCGCTTTGTTCATAGCGATTCGCGCAGGGCGGCGCGGGCGTGAAGACTGGGGGGGGGTCCCTGAGGGGGGCGTTCCCCGCTGGCACTGGCGTCGCGACGGCGGCGGCGACGGGTGCGCTGGGCGGCGGGGGGAGCTGGGTCTCGGCGCGCGGCAGTGGCTGCTGGACCGTTGCTTTTTCTTCGTCAGGATTGTTCCCCTTTTCTTCTGGAAGGTGTGGTTCTTGAGTGATAGCGGGCATCTCGTGGTTTTTCTCGAACCAGGCGTCAATTTGCTCGTTCACTTGCGTGGCGGAAACCACAGTTCCTTCGTCTTCGTCGCTTTGTTCGGCTTCTAGTGTGGCGATGTGTGCTTGGGCGAGTTCAAGCTTGATGCGTAACATCTCTTCTTTTGCTTTGGCTAAGCGTTGCGCACGGCGGCTCGTGGTCGTTGCGCGTGACTTCGACGACGGTGGCGGCGCGGGGGGACGTGGCGTCGTCCCCGTCTGTGACGATTCCTGAGATAACGGCGGCGTCTCAGTGATCGTGTCCGTGCTCGTCGCGTTGTCCGTCGTCGTCGCGTTGTCCGACGCCGTCGGTGGCGTGTATGTTGAGTCTCTACTTGTTTCTTCTCTTGAGGTCCTCGGCGGTTGCTCTGTCCCGAAGATGAGCTGGGCTAACGACTGCCCCGGCGCCGATGACCTTGTGACTGGACCCATTTTCGACGATAATTTCCTCGGAGGTGGCGTTCTCTCACTTTCACTGGAATCTTTTTTTCTTGAGGCTGTAGCTGTGCTTAAACTGCAATTTCTTTCTTGAATATCCGGCTTACTGAAGGACCATTATGTGCCTGATGCACCTATGCACTGGTTGTGCAACTGAATTTGACGGGATTCCGATGAGGGAGCAGCTGAGTGAAAGACTTGTTTTCTTTTCCGAGTTGATGCCGTTTCGTAGGTATTTGTAGAACTGAATTTCATGAGGCCCGGACGCCATATTTATACCATGAAATTCCTTGCCCCGCAGCCCGCCCGCCCCGTGAATTTGGCGGGAAATATGGGCGGGAAAGTATTGGCGGGAAAGTTTTGGCGCGAAACGACATCTCATTTATTTATGACAATAATCTTAGGCTAATACGTTATTTACAGTGTTTTATACTTATTTCTATGACATTCGTAATGCATTATCACTCGAGATCCTCTCCGTTTGCCGGCCAATCGCGTCTAAAGCGCGGGTTTTTCTGGCGCTGTCTATTTACGTACCTCGGCCCCCACCTGGGGTATAAATACCGAGCTTCCCCCCTCGCTCGCCCATCAGTCTATGCTTGGCCAGCGCGCGGATAGGATCTAAAGGCTTCCTCTTAATCTATCTATTTTCTAGTGGAAACCTAGTGTTTAGCCACTCTTTACTTATGAAACCAACAGTATATTACCTCTTAACTAGGTAGGAATGAAGTGTGAGACCTATTATTATTTATTTCGACTACAAATTATATAAGGCGACTGTAATACAATGCTTACGTTGTAAGAGGGTTATAAGCTAGGTTACAGGCAATCTATTTTATCAGTATTTACGTAGATGGTTGTCCTGCACATATTATACTGAAAGTTGTACCTTAGAAGTTATACAAGCTATTACAAGTCCGTACAATTAGTATTCGAGTATTCTATTTTTTTTTTCATTGATCGGCGTGCCCAATCTTACGACTGGTAAAGACACACTGGCGGTGAATGGTGACACACAGGGTCGCGTTTCCAGTTGTCTTAAGACTCTTAACCCTTTGAACGCCAAGAGGAAGAGAACGCCTAAAGGCGTGTATTGTCGTGCCCGCAGATTGTCGTGTCCTGCCAAGAACGCCTTTAAGTGTAATGACGTCCGCTGTCAAAACAACCTTCCGTCTTTCATACAAGGTTCATAGTTACTCTTTTATGGAAAAAGGTTGGCGTATCAGTGACACTTTAGTACGTGAAGAATGGCGTTCAAAAGGTTAAGGATAGAAGGAGTAGTCCCTGGGATATAGCTTTTATTTCATGCCTCTGTCTTTTTGACTTTGAGATACGGATACGGAAGTGGGAATATCCTTTTGAAATGCCGGTGACGTTCTATTTTGAAACTCGAATGAGGTCCCAGCATTAATGTAATGGAACTATAATATAATATAACTAGCTGTTGCCCGCGACTTCGTCCGCGTAGAACTTATACTTAGAAAATATAATGCAAACAAACTTCTACTTACCATCTTAAGGGATGATTTCCGAGGCAAAAACTATTATATATCCTTCGAAGGGTCTCAAATTATCTCTATACCAAATTTCATCTAGGTATATGGATTTTATCCAAACTTTTACCCCCTATTTCATACCCTTAGGGAAAGATTTTCGGGATAAAAACTATCTAATATCATTCTTCGGGACTCAAACGACCTTTATACCAAATTTCATCTAAACGGGATTCATCCAAATTTTCACCCCCATTTCACCTTAGGGAGTAATTTCCGGAATTAAAACTATCCTATGTCCTTTCCCAGGACTCAAGCTACCTCTATACCAAATTGTATTAAAATGGGTTCCATCCGAATTTTCACCCCTAATTTCACCCCCTTAGGGGATGATTTCTGGGGTGATTTTTGAGGGTTGTCCAGGACTTAACCTATATCTACACCACATTTCATCAAAATAGATTCCATCCAAATTTTCACCCCCCCCCCCCCCCCTTTTCACCCCCTTAGGGGATGATTTCCGGGATAAAACTTATTATATGTCCTTCCCCGGGACTCAAACTATTTATATACCAAATTTTATCTAAATCGGTGCAGTGGTTAAGGCGTGAAGAGTTAACAGACAGACAGACACACTTTCGCATTTATAATATTAATATGGAAGTATGGATTATTAGTATGGATAGTATGGGTTCTTTCCGCTTGTCTTCCAAATAGAGGTGTAGCTGTAGACTCACTTCAAAAGAAAGAAGAAACGAAAAACTCATTCAAATATCTCAAAAAATTACGAAGCTACAACCGTTTTAATGTCGCTTGTTAGAGTGAGAAAACGATCAGGGACCGTGACGTCACGATCCTCGAGCGTCATTGTAAAAAACAATCGTTTCATTATAAAGGTGCGTTTTGCGGAAAAGAGACGCAACAAACCCCCTCTTCAAACTTTATACACTTATAACTTAGTGATTACCTATACGAGTATAGCCTCTTGCGTTGTTTTTTTTTCGAGATAATACAACATTATGATTATTTTGTTTAGTGTCTACATTCCTATTTTCGATAAGATAAGATAAAATAAGATTTCTTTATTGTCAGAACTGTGTACATTTAGTTGTTTTGGGTAAAATAAAGTCCAACAGCTTGCCCATTTCGGACGTACAATATTAAACTTAAAGCTAGTCAAATATACTAAAACAATAACAACAATAGTATTTCCAAATAATTTTAACCATATTCACACATAAAATATTAATTTAGATCTATCCGACATCCGTATTTTCTTTTAAACCACGAACTTCGGAAATTCGAAAATATTCGGGTATCTCTATCTCTATCGCACTAACAAATGACAGGAATGCAGATATACGAACTTCGAGTTTCAGTTTTCGTGGTTTGGCTGAATACGCAAAGAGCGCGCGCGCGCGTGCCATTCAAAAAAACCAAGTTTATATTGTTCGAATTTGTTGTTACATTTGTAGAAATTACGCCTTAATTCGACATTTGCGCATATAAGTTCGCATATCAAAGTCGATTAATTTTATATTTGCTTTTGGTACCTATGTGTCTCGTCAATGTATATCGTAGACGGGATTAAAATTATTAATAGGCGAAAGAAAGGCAAAGAAATTCCGCCATTTTGTCCGTAGTATTTCTTATTAGTCTGTGATTTTGACGTTTCTTTTAGCTGACAGATGTGGCGGCGATTTACTTTAAGAATAATAAATGAAAAATTAAATGAACTCGTATATTACGAAAAATAAATTAATTGTCGCAGTCGGATAAAAACTATGCTAAGTTGCAGCGGGAATAATAATGTACCTATATAAAATGTTTCATATTTTTCCGTCCATGGGATGCTGAGAACATTCGTACCACAGAAAGCTTAGTTTCAAACTGGCTGATTCTTTTTTTAATTTAGAGATTTATTATAAGTGGAGATATAGGTACTATTAGTAGGTACCACGTACCACCCAAGCTAAATAAAGTTTAGGTTACAAACCATTTTTGTATACAATTTTTATATCACTTATATTTCAATTTTACATAAGAACATGTAATATATAGAATCCTGAATTGAAAAATAAACATTCTGTCTTAAATACAATATTTATTTTGAATAGCAATCTGTGTGGTGACATTGGTGACCTACACAGCCCACCACGCCTCGTGATATCATCTCAACTGCCTACTTAGGACTAAAACCGACGAAATCGGTGCACCCTTTGCGATAACGTCTTTGTGACTTAAAAGTTTCCTAGAAGTTTACGGTGGGCGACACAAATTGTTGTTATTTTTAAAAGATACAGATATAATATTATGCAGTCACTATTACATAGATCAGTCACAAATTAGGTTAGTTTTGGTTGTTTCCGTGATATTTCGCACCATTTATAACAGCTGATTTGTTCATATTTCCCTTTTTTTTTTTAATCCCACTCATCCATGAGAGGAGGCCTGTGCCCTGCCCAGCTGTGGGACGTATATAGGCTGATTTGTTATTATTTTATTTAAAAAAATATATCGTTATCTATAACTTCGACTGCAATATGCACTGCCGGAGGCCGAGTCAATTGCAGATGTTGTGTTCCACATCACCAACGTTGTCGCAGAACTATCGACAATATTATTTGCTTGCTCAGTGTGCAGTCGACGTCAAAGATCGCACCTTATTTTTAGTAATAACTTAATAAGACGAAACATGTATTCAAAAACGTACATTCACCTGGTAGGAATCAATATTTGAATAAAGTGATGTCAGATATTTCTAAGCATAAACAAATATAAATATTAGATGACAATCGTACACAAATCAATGTAGCCCCATAGTAAGCTCAATAAGGCTTGTGTTATGGGCACTAGACGACGATATATTTCATATTTAATAGATATAAATATGACCTGGTAAAGGTCGCGGGAGTCCGCTGGATGCGGGTGGCGCAGGACCGGTCATTTTGGCACTCTTTGTGGGAGGCCTATGTCCAGCAGTGGACGTCTTTCGGCTGATATGATGATGATGATGATGTACATGAAAAACATCTACTTAAGACTCAGAAGCCAATATGCATGCTCATCACCCAAATATTTGCCCTTACGGGGATTCGAACCTACATACACCAACCCATCATATGTTATTGCATGCGATGTGTTGTACGAATTGTACGATAGATCCCCAGCTGTTGTCCTGGGTACGCGATAAGCATCGTCTAGCTAGCCTAATGACCGCGGGCCCTTTGTCCATTGTTTACATCGGGGTGAGACGTGATTTCGGGAGGCGCGCGGCTCCTTTACGGACCTCCCCGTGGTTCGAGTTAAAGTCACCGTTACCGATGTACAGGGTGACCCATGCCTACTTCAATGTCGACCTAAGTATATTATTTTAGCATAGTTTTCAGTCACTGACCTGCTGTTTTCAGTCCTGCGAAATTTAACAAACCGGTAGTATAAAGTTGGTCTTATTTTCTAATTTAATGTGTATGTTTAATGATAACAAATGCAAAAAAGTCTGTCTTATTGGTTTTAAACTAATTTAGGTTATATTTGGTTGTACAGTCGCCATCACATACATCGGAGCAAACAAGCAGCTCACAAACATCGGAACACACCTCTGTTTTCAAGGCATTAGTACTTTAAGTTATAATTACAACGCAATTTAGTACTTTTATTTATAATTCTAAGATATTGTTTAAGTTTTTTAATTGTACTTAGTTTATGTTTTACGAGAAATTATTTGTAAAAAATATTTTCCTGGCATTATTCAATAGGTATTATTTCAATGTCCAGTGGCTTGAATATGTCATGCTTGCTTAAAGGGCTTTGCTTACGGTGGCGTCGTTGATCGGGTCGCCACCTTCGCTAACATATGGTTGAGGGAGGCGATGGCTGAGATATGCGTCATACTCGTGATCGGGTGCTGTTTGTGGAGTCCGGTCTGTTCATGCTTGCAAGGGCATAGTAACTACCTAAATACTAGTGTTATTATCATTATTTTGACGAGAGACAATCATTCTGTTCTTGACACGTTTTATTGTTATTGACTCTGTACAACTCTGACAATATTACATTAATGATCCTTTTTTTCTGTTTTAACGCTTAGAGACAGTATACATCTCTATAAGAACATTAGAATAATTATTAATTGTATTTGGATGCTCAGAAACCTGTACTAAATTAATATCATAAACTTATTGTTAATTCTGATACAGACCTTATAGCGAATGTAGTTGATAATATTTTACAATTTTGGATTTTTTTAGTTTTAATTTAGTGACATTTAGTTTGTTAACCGTTTAGATACTAATTGGTTAAAATCTGCAATTTTAAAATGATTATTGCGTAAGATTATTAATATTCTATTGTAGAATACCATTTGACATGTAAAAGTGCCCTTGTGGCCTATTTGCAGAATAAATAATTGATTTTGATTTTTGATTTGATTTTGATTTTTGAATGGCCCGGTAAACTTTTTGTCTACATTTGCTTATGATCAGAAAACAGTTCTCTGGTTTTAGTAAGTACATAATATATTTACTTACTCAACCTAACCTCAAACTTCGTAGGTATATGAAAAATATTATCTTTACTTATATTACTATGAATATACTTTTTTTTATTCAAATTTCATTTATTACATGTAGCAGTAAAATGGTAACATAATAAAAAACTATAAAGAAATATAACTAAACTAAACCTATATTATAAACTAAAACTATAAAACGTAAATGCCCCCCAGGTCGCCGTCGTTGGCTATGGTGCCCAGAAGGCTGGCAGCGTTACCTCTTTGGATTGCTAGGCTAATCCTTTGGCCAAAATACACACATCACATATAGTACAGTCAGCATCAAGAGTAGCTACGCAAATGAAGACGTCAAAAGCCTTTATTAAAAGGGAATAAGAACTTTTGTCGTCTTCGATTGCGTAGCTACTTTTGATGCTGACTGTACGCGGTTTGTCGGTCACCCACATCACATGACACTCACCCTGTACACGAGCAAGGGGTGCAACGCACGTGGCGCAGTTTAGACGCGTGCGCGTGCGCATGCCGCCGCCCGCGCCGGACGTCGCCGCTTTGATCCGCCGAACACTTTCGCTTTCTGTTCCTGGATTCGATAGTGTCGGAACTTATTAAGTGGACGATAGTTATCCTGCTTCAAATATATGGCGGGGAAAATGTTACAAGAAAATACCGCTAATTTCCAAAATATCGACCAATTGATCCAATAATCCAAAAGTGTTTGCCAGAACAATATTGATACGCGTTTATTATTTATTATCAAAGTAACAACTATGAAGTGGTCGTTTCAAATAAAAACATCTAAGTGGTTTAAATTCTATGAGAACCCGGCCTACGATTTGTTTTACGTGACAGAACCCCCCTAATTTTATTGATGCATTTTTGTTTTCTAAATATTGTAGAGGACCGCAGCAGGACAAGTGATAATGGGAAGAATAACATTTGGGTATAATCGCGTATCATCTAATTTGTTAATTAAAGAAAAATCAAATCAAAACACGCTCATATTCTTGTCCAACATCGTTTTCCTAATATTCACGAAACTATAACCCATCCCATTGCAGTCCCTTTTTATGCGTTCGATATGCTGCAAGGAAAACACCCATGCTTTTCATGATGTTCTTTGTAGCAAGAAACCCTCAATTTTGTTGTTAAAAACTTAAGTAACTATTTATAGGTAGGTACTAAAGTGTTAACATTATATTTATGGTTCCCTTTCCTTTAATAAACCTGTTCTCTGTTATTCCCTAACGAAACTCTTTATACCTTAGCTCACTACGAAAGTTTTGATATACAAAAAAGTATAAAAGTTATAAAAAAAAATATTACAGTTTCTCAAAGTACTCTCCATTAGCTTCTATGCATCGATTCATCCGCCTAAACTATGATCTATAGCATTCCCGGTACACTTATTTAGGGAGGTCTTCTACGGCCTGCAAGTAGGCATTCCGTGCATCCTCAGGACTGTTATATCGCGTATCACGAAGTCCGAGTTTGATTTTCGGAAACAGGAAGAAATCGCAAGGAGCTAAATCGGGGCTATACGGAGGATGACACAATTTTTCAATCTCTCTTCAAAAAATCCTTGGTGACAATGGCCTTGTGCGGCGACGCATTGTCATGATGCAAAAAGAGCCCCCTCAAACCAGTTTTAGGTCGTTTTTGTTTTAAATTATTAAATACAGTAGGTAAACACACTTCAATACACATACCACTTAGCATTCCCAGTTTTTTGGTCGTCTAA
This sequence comes from Epinotia brunnichana, assembly GCA_963854355.1. NCBI lineage: Eukaryota > Metazoa > Arthropoda > Insecta > Lepidoptera > Tortricidae > Epinotia > Epinotia brunnichana. Next base: position 15,988,003 of record OY977936.1, on the reverse strand, counting down.
GTAAATTGTGGCCACATGACCACTTGCAGAAAAAAATGTGGCCACCATTTTTTTCCCAACACTTCCCCCGCGTTTCACCTTCGTTGGAGGTTCATCATCGGGAAACACCCAAATTGTCGATTGCCGTTTCGGTAGAGTCGGTGGATCATATTGGTAAATCCAACTCTCGTCTACAGTAATAATGTAAAAAATTGACCTTCCTTCTCCCATCAAATTTTCTGAGCATATCTTTGCACCATGTCACGCGAGCCTGTTTTTGTTCTGCAGTCAGCGAGTGAGCATAATTTCCTGACTCCAAGTCGGTTGTGCAAAATTTAATTAATAGCTGGCGATGAAATCTTCACGACCTCTTTCTTCTATTTGTTTATAAGTCACTTTTGGGTCTTCCTTAATATTTTCTTTCATCATCATTTAAGGAGAAAATCCGTCGTTTCAATTGTGCAAACCATCTGAAAACTGTTGCACGCGATGGAGCATAGTCCCCAAACGCCGAAACTAATCGCTCTCTGCACTCACATTCATTTAATCCAAATTAATAATCGTACAAAATCATCGCACGGAACTGTTCTCGCTTAAAATCCATAGTTGGCGATAAAAGCCCGCGGAGTTGAAACAAAAAACAACCGTCATTTTTTAGGGTTCCGTAGCCAAATGGCAAAAAACGGAACCCTTATAGATTCGTCATGTCCGTCCGTCTGTCTGTCTGTCTGTCCGTCCGTAGGTCACAGCCACTTTTTTTCCGAAACTATAAGAGCTATACTGTTGAAACTTGGTAAGTAGATGTATTCTGTGGACCGCATTAAGATTTTCGCACAAAAATCGAAAAAAAAACATGAAACTCAAAATTTTTTTTTTCATCAAACCCATATTGTGGGGTATCTATGGATAGGTCTTCAAAAATGATATTGACGTTTCTAACATCATTTTTTTTAAACTGAATAGTTTGCGCGAGAGACACTTCCAAAGTGGTAAAATGTGCCCCCCCCCCTGTAACTTCTAAAATAAAAGAATGATAAAACTAAAAAAAATATATGATGTACATTACCATGTAAACTTCCACCGAAAATTGGTTTGAACGAGATCTAATTAGTAGTTTTTTTTAATACGTCATAAATCGTAAACCGCAATTTATTTCACGGAATCCTTCATGTGCGAGTCCGACTCGCACTTGGCCGCTTTTTATTTTTAAATATTTGATAAAATGGTTTTCTATGTTCGAACTACAAATAATTTATCTTTAAAAAAAGGTTCAATCTAGTTGCGTTCTTTTTATAAATTTTGAGTATCTCAAAACTTATAAATTTTGAGTATCTCAAAACTTTCCTAGTGACCCAATACCTACTTGGGATCATTTAACGTTGTAGTTGATGTTGATGGAAAGTAATAGTAATTATGTTAATGAAATAATGTGGCATAATGTAGGTGCTTACACTTCTGTAGTACCTACTGAACCCAACACGGTAGACTACCAGTTTCCCCTGAACCGCCGCGCAAGCTTCGGACCATACTTGTTGTTTATTTTCGTAAACCCCGACCTTTTGTTTCTCATTTATTTTCTGGATCATATTTTTATAACGCTTAATCTTAAACCAGCGGTCAGTTATAACGTTATAAGCCGAGTAAAGCGAACCTCACTTAGGAAACATTTTAACAACAGTGCTGTTTAATACCGATCAGACATTATAATTATATTTGTTATTCCAAAATTGAAAGATTACAAGGCGTCTGAAATCAAATTGCAATCTATTATAGTGTTTGATTGGCCCTAAATGGCGGTAAATTTTTGGTGGAATCAGACGAAACGCTTAGATGAGTCATCATGTTATAAGATATAATTTCATTTCCCATTGGTTAAACTAAACAGATCCTTTGTTTTTCGGTTTTCTAAGAACATAAACGTAGAAAAATACAGTAGTAGTGTATGTAACTGTACATGATTAGGCATTAAAACACTTGTTTTTAATGCTCTTCATTATGTACAGTCACATAATAGTAGTTTATGCAATCGTTATATAATGGATGCTTTTTAAGTCGTGCTAAGTGGCCTAATTAAGGTACGAGACTTAAAAAGCTAATTATATAACTATTGTATACAATACTTTTTCTATGAGTCAACGGAAATAATAATTTATTAAACAAACTTGGTATCTATTGAAAATCGCCCTGCTGAAATGAAGCGCAGCAGCTTAGTAATTTTGCGCGTTGATGTCTTCACAGTTATCTTATACAGCTCCTGGATTCATAAGATGACTGCTGGCGGTTATCTTATGAAACCATACGAGTTCGTGACGAGCTCGTGGAGCTCCAGGATTAAAAAGTATGTGATCTTAGTTTCGTGTACGAAATCTTAATTCAAAGATTAAAGTCGACGAGTAGAAAAACTACTATAATAGTGTTGCATCAAAAAACCTTTGCATATTATGATGACACGCATTTATTGTTGTGAATATAATACAATAATAACATTGATACCTATATATATACCTATAAGTAAAACAAAAATACATGCTTGTCTATAAACTACTGATAGGTACAAACTACCTCTTAAAGCTGGCAAATACAAGCCATAGCATTGTATTATATCATTGCGAATCATCAACAATTCTGTATTCAAATAGCAGATATCTAAGAAAAAGATATCAGACCACAAATATGACAGCTAGTTTACAGCGTCTTATTTATATATATGCTAAATAATCTTACTATTCTTCGAAAAACAAACGGTGTCTTGTACAGGGTAAAATGCTCTTTGCAATGTGGATGGAGAATTGTTGGTGTCCGTAAGTAACCGATATCGGATAATCGGATAAGGTGATCCTATCCGTGTACCGGGTCATCACTGCATTCAGGGACAACCAATACCATTTTCGAATGTAATCTGACCATCAGTGCGTCGCGCTCTCACATATTTCAATACGTACTAGTGAAAACGGTTGCATGCAAAAAATTCATGCCTAACTACTTAAAATTACAGGTAAATATCATTACATGCTTGCAAAAGGGTCAAAGGGGAAAGGGGAATACGTCATATGCCTTATCTCAAAGTTCGTGTGATTAAATTCCTGTCTAGACATTTTTTGTAGAATGTTCGTGACCCTGTTGGCACGTGAAACACCCCAACCTGTTTACTACGTTGGCACCGGCTCAACTAGGTTTGTTCTGACCGTGGCTATTAGTTCAAGTAAGGAGGGGTATAATGGTTGATGGTGTGTACGAGTATAGTTCAGCACACAGATGTATGAATATAAGGAGATCGGACATGGCGGCCGATTTGTATAGAGTGAGTCTGTCGCAAGTACATTAACCCACACAACGCCCAAGTAATTGACAAGACAAAGCACGCACACATCTAAAACACACACACTTGTATACCTACACGCTTATTTGACAATAAACGCGCATCATATCAGGCATTTTGGGAAAAAACGTAATATTCTCTGCGATCAGCACGCGTGCACAGTATGGCAGTGTATGCCTATTGAGCATACAGCTGCGACACGGCCGCCGGCGGCTTGTCCTCTCTCTAGTATTCTATGCTCTGAGGTTCAGCACGTATACCCATGTGTTGGAATAATCGAAAGAGACGATACAAATTATAACACGTATTTATAATGAAAGTTGCTGATGTGTGTAGGTATGTACATACTGTAGGGCGCCTAAAGTGGGGGTGCGGTACTGGATTAAAAGTGTTCGATATAGCTTCGGTACAATATTTTATTATTTTACGAGTTTACAGCCTCCATTTCAATAATCACTCTCCATCATTTGTTCCCGTCTGACAGAGACGGCAACTATTCTAAATTCAAATACCTACTGCTACCTTGCCAGTTTAGGCTAAAGTTAGACTGTAAAGAGGTTTGTTTTGTTTCATTAGACCTACTGTATCACTAGACCTAATGCATTTTCCTTCGAAACAGTGAACTTTTCGGGTTTTCTTTGAATATCATCAAATAGAAGTTAGGTTTGTTTTGCAAGAATCAAAGCAAGAAAAAAATGCATTAGGTCTAGTGAAACATTAGGTCTAATGAAACATTAGGGCTAAATTTGTTAGGTCTAACAAGGGAGAACTCTTCTGCCAACCATTTGGGCCAGTCCAAAAAATAAGATTTAATAATGACGGGAAAAAATGTTCACGTGTAATCTAAATTCACGGCTACGAAAAATTATACAATTAATATTCTGAAACAACAAACTTTTCCCCAATAAGTGGATATGCTTAAACCAATTCCTGTCCTTGACCCCTGAAATCCACCTGTTTCGAACTTGAACCTCGCATGGCTCTAATCATCGGAATCGCTGCAAGCCGTTTTTCATAAACTCGTAGTGAACAGATACATCACTGTAGTTTTCTTGCGGCCAAATTCCAAAAATAAGATTCTTTGTTTCGTGGGCTTAGCGCAGATATATGCATTATTATATTAAATTAAGTTAATAATAAGTACATATAAAAACATGTTTGCATTTCTACTCTGAACCCGTAGGTTCAGTAGGTGCAGAAGTATCTGCAACGAGTATAGAGAAAGGGTTCAGAGAAGAACATTTTCATATTTTTGGAAAATAAGTCGTACTCACGATACAATATTTTAAAAACGAGTTTATGTTCTGATCAGCAACAAACCGTTCCGAGTTATTTTATAAGCCCAACCGCTTATAGTATGTGTTCCTAAAGTAAAGGTGTAAATTGTGTGTTGCGTAAATTTTTGAACGAACGTTAGGATAACTCAACTGTCCTCTTCCCATACAAAAAACGACATTTAGATCCACCTAACGTGCGTTTGAAACTTCACTCAAATGACCAGCAGGAGTCACTTTTGTCCATTAAGCCTATACTAAAGGTAGAACGGAGTGTTTGCAGGGAGGGTATGCTGACTCTACTAATAATAGGTCCTCGAGTGAAGTATCTGTTAGCTGTCGATGTGGCGTAGCGACCGCGGCGAGGCGGGGGCCGCCCGTGATTTAATACAGCACTCGCTAATTATGGCCTGTTCAAATTGTACCTTTCTCACGGACCGGCCCGGTTGCACCGATGCCAGGTTAAAACTCACCAAAAATCATCACAGATGAATTCGTCTACAGATTATTGATTAACGCTAAAAATTGTGTTTATGAACGCCAACATAGGTATAATACTCTAGCCTTGTTTACAAAGTAACGCGCAGGTAAACTGGACCGTCAATCACCTTTCGTTTGTTTATAAATAATGTCTATTACGAACAATCCATATTTAATTTGTTATCATAACTCGCTCGTGTCCGTTTAGAATACTTGTCTATCGGTTACCTCTTATTGTGGGTCCCTGGTTAAACTCTTAGGTACACGTGTGGTGAGAGAGAGTACCAATAACACCCGCATGCAGTTGACTAACGACTATTTACGCAGCTACTTAGGACGATCTTATGAGCTTTAGTGCTAATACTTTGTTCCTAGTACTTGTTGTGCCAACTGTCTACTGTGCGCACAATGTTGCTTAACAAATGTCTCACTACACTCCCTATTTGCAGACTGGTTTTCAGTTTTGTCCATAACATTAAAAAATCTAGTGCACATTTTTTATGAATTAAGAAGTTTAATGCTATTTTAAAGAGAAGTACCTACATTTTATGAACTAGGTAATACCGTTTTTTATCTAAAAACAGGTATAAATTGGCTCGTTTGCACAAAAAGAAGACGTTAAACATTGTTTAATCCAAGTTTATTTTTTCGTTTCAACCGTATCAAGATGCGCCCGCTCCGCAGTACGTTACTGCATTCGCTATACTTATTCTGTCTGCCCAACCTGTTACCCGGTCAACCTTCGAGTTGATGCCTTCTCGCTCCATCACACTTAACCTCTCATGCAGTCATCTCCCTTCCACGATCGCAGGTCAGGCCAGAGCACATTACCGTAATGATACTTAAACACATATTTAAGTAAAGACTCTTTTTTGCGCAAAAAGTTTCGTATTCCAAGTTTTCTTAGCATAGTGGATGATGTTCTTATTTAAAACACAGTCACAGTCAGAACGCCTAACCAAATACATATTTAGTAGATCCAACTAATATGTATTAAAAAAAGATTTTTTTGAGATACTGACCCTGACGTGTTCTCGTTAAAAATATTGGTACTAATTGTTATTAGGATACATAACGATAGGCATATTTCTGTGGTTTTAGTGAAACAAGGTATATACAAGTCCTTTACACATACATAAATGTAGGTTACCCTTTTTACCCGACTGCGCAACGCAAAGTAGGCACACATAAAACAAAATATTTGTTTTATGTGTGTCTCGAGCATGAAAATATATCTATGGTGTCTTTTCTCAGATAAACAAGACTTTACATAATCCTAGCTGTACTACTACTTATCGGCTACTAAAACTACTCTTGTTTTTTTTTTCTTTTCAGTTTTTTTAAATATTTTACGCAGTCTGGTTTTTTTTTATTTATTGTTTACTAGAGCCATAGATTCGTTTAATTTATTACGTAGTATATACCTGAGTCTAAGTGACTGAAAAATAACGTAACCTCTAATAAAATATAGGCAAGAATGTAATTTATAGTTTAAACATAACATCGTTGTAGTGTTTTAAAAAAGGAGTCTGTTTTTTCATACCCTTGTAAGATTACATAAAAATTAAATTGCAATGTAGGTACGATAAGTTAGGAAAAATATGTGTTCGGTTAAATATTTGGACAGCCTTCCACGTCCGGAGTGTGTCTCCATACTGAAAAAGAAAGTAACCAAAATTTATTCCTGCTGGTCGATTGCGTAACGTTTCGTACGTTACCTACGTTACGTTAGGTAGGTAGATCTAAAATTTCTGTTTTATATGGGGAAATGACAGATGAGTTGTCCTAACGCTCGTTTAAAAAGTTACACAATTAGACCTCAGCTTTACGCACGTTAGCTATAGGTTCAAAAACTCTGATAAAAATAAATCCTCGAATTTAAACTTTAGTGAGATAAGTTTAAAGTTATAAGTACTACTAATAAGTATAAGTAGTATAACTTTATAAATAAATCCATACATTGGTTAATATCAGAATAGTCAGTTTCAAAGACTACGCTAAAGTATAATTTTACAACAAGTAACTTATTAACCTTCTTCACTGTCGCAAGTATATTCAAATAGATCGCAGAGGTCCCAAAACGTCCTGGTCTTGTCGGACCCCGAGGCACTCTTGCCGCAGATGGGTATGGTGTCGTGGATGCACCTCTTAGCCTGGTCGCACGCTGCCTCTATCTTGTTCTGTGAACATTGAAATGGTCATGAAAGTTAGTTAGCTGATTTAAGAAAATTTAAGTGAATTGAGTAATTTTGTTTGACCGTGAACTTTATATTTTTGATAGTGTAGGCAGTTTAAGAATAAATATTTTTAAGAAAAAAGTTTTTCATTTTCCACTGTGTCTTTTTTCTTACCGCCGGTCATATTGTGGACCATTGTAAAATGTATAAGTAGTTAATTGGGGGCACTATGTACTACTTATATATTTGTATATGAAATACATTTAAAAGATCTGATATAGTAAGAAAAAAACATACCACTTCTGTTTCAATGTACGGGGGAAGGTGACAATTTATTGTCATTACAAGATGTAACCATAACACACCTAAAACAAACATTGGTTTCTTTAATCATATTCGGGTATTGCACAGCAGTAAAAAAAATATAATTTACGTTTAAATATTACTACAAAATATAAATTGAATAACAACCCAACCCAAATTTTATAGCTGTGTCAAATTATCAGTTTTCCAAGTAATTCCATAACAAAACTAGCAGGCCAATTCTGTAACATCGAAATAATGTTTGAAACATTATATTATCAATCTTACCGCACAGTATCAAGGGCGATTTTGTAGGGCCTCTATCTAACTCGGTACTCAGACTATAACTAAAAAGGTTGACTTACAATGAATTAGGATTTTCAGCCACATGACGTGTCCGCGTCCAAATCCACTAACATTAGTTGCCAAATAGTAAACTAGGCGTCGTTTAATGGTCGCAAAACATGGCCAGTGGTGACACACCTTTGATTCGCAATATGCATTTACTGTCATAACCGTCAATTATTGAATAAACATAACGTTGTATGGGTTAAATAGCTTCATCATTCGATTGTCCTCATCCCATTTAAGTAATTGGGCTCAGCGCAACATGTCTTTCCTTACATGTAGTCCTCTGCCACCCGTCATCTCATTCATTACGTACTTTCTTCCCCTTCATATCGTCTCTCACACAGTACGTCCACCTTTTCCTTTGCTTAGCTCGTTTCTTACACCCCACTACATTCATATCTAATACTCTTCTGGGTTAAATCAATAAAAAAATAAATACAAGTATAATTCAAACAAACGTAAGTTGTTAGCGTAGTACAAGTTGCATTATTTCGTAAGTCTTCTTTACGAAAAAGTAAAAATAATTTACTAACCTACCATAACTCATTGTACATAACATTTATATTTTCAAAAATATAGCTAACTAGCTATTATTAATCCTTAACACGTCTAGGACCACAAGTTGGATGCACCTGACGTTAGACTCGTCTAAATAGTTTCGCCATAAGCGAATGTTTATCCATAATTTCCTGCACGAATTCAAAACAATTAGTCATGCCAACCAATGGCCTTCCTTTACATAGCAAGTGTTTGGTGTATGAGCCGCTTGTGCTGTCACTATGTTGTTAAGGAGAGCTGTCACTAGTAAGCCATTTCAATAAATAAAAATATAAAAAGAAACAAAAATTATTATACAAAAAAAATATTGTTTCAGGTTTCATAATTATCAGACTTACGACCCAAGTCTGGTGCCATGTTGAATTAGAATCTGAAGATTATTTTTTCCCTCTCGAGGCGGTGAGTTTTTTTTCATGACAATTTTTTTTTTGTATGCTAGAGACAATATTTACAAGATATCCGAAACGAATACACATAAACATCCTTTTTTCTTATACATTGTTTTATATATAGTTGAAAGTGCATGATTACTGATTAATTTTTGTTAAATAATAAAAATTGTTTGAGTTAATACAGACCTAACATATGTATTATTTAAATATAATGTAAGTAACAGTAACCTAACCTAACAATAGCCTAACTTAACAGTAATCCAAATATTATTACTTTTATTACTTTTTAATATATTTTATAAGTACTTAAGTCAGTTGTTCTTAACAACTTTCTGTTCATGTTTACGGGCAACCACTGGGGGCTGCAACACAGTGTAAACTAACGCAGTCTCCAAGGCTCCAGTTGTAACAAACTTATGTTTTTGAACAATAAAGATTTATTACTATTACTATATATTAAATAAGTGTTTAATAATTTAATTTAATCTAATCTAATAATGTATTGTACATAATTCAGACGCTGAACTACTGCAAGTTGGCGGACGAGTGTCACCATGACCGTGTCCCGGTGTGCGGGCAGGACGCATCCGGCAACTTCAGGGCGTTCCGAGACGACTGCGACCTGTACGAGTACTGCTGCGATGAGAAGAAACGTAACGATCTCCCATAATCTAGTCGCTGAACTACAAGTTGGACGAGTGTCACCACGACCTCGTGTCGGTGTGCAGTACGCGCGAGGCAATTCCAGGTTCCGGGACGGCTGCGACCTTTACGAGTAGTTACGTTGCTGTTACGATGCAAATAATCATGTAACGATTTTTCATAATAGTTCAGGGTGCCGATTTGCGAGCAGCAATTTCAGGTCAGTCCGGGACGACTGCGACCGATGCTGCAGCGATGAAAAGAAACGTACTTATCTTTCATAATCTAGTAACCATGAGCTAGAGCAAGTCGGACGAGTGCCTGTGTCCAGGACGCGAGCATAATTTCAGGGCGTTCCGGAACGACTGGGACCTGTACGAGTAGATACTGCGGCAACAAAGAATTTCGTAGTCTACTGCATATTGACACAGAATAAATAATAGTAGGTATTACGATATTGTCGAATCTTTACTTGGTGGTTTTTTTTTTTTACTTAGCGCAGTCGTGATGTTGATATCATAATTAGTTTTGTCTATATCCTTAAATGATGAACACTAGCATATTGTGTTGGCCGGTTAGTTTCAGATCACAATATTAATACAATACAAATACTCTACATTGCATACCCACCTTAATACAGGTACCTACAGACTTGTCACAAATAACACGATCACAAGTAAATTGTTGTCTAAACAGTGACCACGTTGCACTGTAGGTAACTGTCAGGAAATATGTATACCAGAACAGTATATTGCATTTACTAATTCTTATTTTTTTGTTTTTTTTTACAGAATACCGTCACGTTGAAGTAGACATTTGTGCCGGTGATCCAGCATTCAAAGATTGACTTATTTTAAACATGTGCGAGTATGTAATAATTGGCCTTGAGGATAAATTAGTTGCCTTATGAATTAAATATATATATCTGCTAGATGTCTTTAATACCCGAATTTCCTGAAAGCACTGTTAAATGTTTCACTTTTTATAAAATGCCTTTTAACGGGAAAAATCTCTCTAAAGCATTGAGGCGGAATGGATGAGGCTGAAGGCGTTTCCTGCAGTTAACGAGGCCATCGTCGGCGCCAAGCTCGTTAGAAAATGTGCACTCAAAAGTATAAGCCAGCACCTAATGAAATTATAAAGTACCTAAGCATGTTTACGTTGTTCAATATTATGGTAGGTGGTGGGCATAAAGACCTTAATTTGAATTTGTTCGTGGTCCTGGAACACTTTGAGATATTCAAAATGGACATCGATGGACAAGAATGACGCATGATAAGATCTTTGGCCGAATATCTGTTGTTAAAAAAAATTTTACCTTTTATTTCGCTTTTATAGATACATTATTTTGAGCTTAACTATACTGATCCTTAATATTTAAGATTTTATGAGTTGGTGAATCTCGTAAAATGTCCCAGATTTACTACGTGCTAGTAAAATACTAAGGTGGATAAATGCCATTAAATATATAAAATAAATAAATAAATACGCAAAAACCGATTATAATTTAATTTATGTAGGTATACTCGTAATAAAATTAATGTTAGTTTACTTACAATCATAGTGTAAAATGATCATTATTTTGTTAGTGCAAAAACGTGTTTGTAGGTATGCTAATTGCACATTGACCACAATTATTGTTACGAGTATGCTTCCATTTTATCATATCAGCCGAAAGAGGTCCACTGCTAGACATTGGATCTATTCTTTGCTTCCATTTAGTATCATAGAATATTAAAACGAATGTGTACCTACACAATGTATTCATTTGGTTTTATTTATGATCCAACATCCCATGATAGCGTGACAGATGACTATATATCATGTGTTCAGCACTAGTGTCAAATAACACAATAAAAATCAGTCAAAAATACTTTTTTTTCATTTATTAGCCGCAGGAAAGCTATGTACATACGAGGGCTGTTTGATAAGTACCCGTTTTCAAATGTTATTCTTATCACTGGCTGAAAATATATATACGACCGTTTTAAGGCATCCTTCATGACCCGGAAAAATTAAAAATATATCACAGCATTCTTTTGTTTTTTTTCGTTTAACGGCTGTTGAATGTCAGATTTCGATTTCGTACATGTATACATATCTATGTTTCAGTTGTACGTCAGCGTCATATATAGTTAGTAGCAACCAAAGTAGCTAAATATATCGTAACACATCCTTACTCCTATGGAAATAAAGACGTGTTGCGATATATTTGGCTACCTTGGCTGCTACTAACTATCTGGTGCTGACTGTACGTACATTTTCTTTCCTTTAATTGCGAGAAAATCAGACTTTTTATTCAAGCCTCGTTCATAAAGCACTAGTGTGAAATAAAATAACGCAATAAAAATCAGTCAAAAAATACTTTTTTTTTCATTTATTAGCCGCAGGAAAGCTAAACAAACGTCTGTTAACTAGAATCTCTTTTAATGCTTTCTCACAAACATACATACGACAAAGTGTCAATTAATAATAATAATAAATTCATTTATTAATGGACCAACTAGAATCATTGTTGTTAGTAGGTACTTAAGCTAATATTAGTAATGATTATAAAAATTCAATAACACTGTTATACATACACCTAACATTCAATTAATGAAATTACTAATGACATGAGAGTCATGGGACATATTTTTAAGTATGTATTTATGTACTTAAGTTGTATGCACCCATAATTTTGCACTTGACTAAACCATACATAAGGTAAATACTTTCATCAATCTTGAAATGTATTGTATTGTATGTATGTAATGGGACGACCTCTGTAGCCTAGTTGGTAGTGACCCTGCCTACGAAGCTGGAGGTCCCGGGTTCGAATCCCGGTAAGGGCATTTATTTGTGTGTTGAGCACGAATATTTGTTCCTGAGTCATGAATGTTTTCTATGTATTTAAGTATATATTTATCTATATAAGTATGTATATCATCGTCTAGTACCCATAGTACAAGCTTTGCTTAGTTTGGGACTAGGTCGATTTGTGTAAGATTGTCCGCAAATATTTATTTATTTATTTATTAATCAACATTGCTCAATACCTACGTGAATCATTAATATATATTATGCAGAAGCATATGTTTGTTCATAATTTCCTGTAGTAAAGTCATAACAGTTAATTATTGATGTAAACTATTCTGCCATTTGGATCACGAGTGTGTTGCAATTGAGTCTCATGTGCAAGAACAATGATATCTCGGCGGGCTATCACAAGTAAGTTGCAATCTAAGTTGGGTTGAATAATAAATTAACAAATTTAATTTAGATTTCTTTATTTCACTATTCTTAATTTTTATCAAAATATCCAAAAATAAGAAATAACGATAATGCTTAAAATGTCATACCAGAATCTCCGAAAATTGATTGCCATATTTTCCATTCATCGCAAATAAACTAAGTACGTATATACCTATTACTAGTAAACAAAAATGAACAACGTGGACTTATATATTACAATTCTGAAAATGATTACCTACACAATGACAAAGTCATAGGTATAATAAAAAATGTCAATAATAAAAAAATATAATAATATGAACCAAGAACGCAACAAAATACGTTTCGAAAAATATTTCAGGTTTATTGATTATCAGATTTGCAAGCCAAGTCTGGTCTCACGTGGAAGTAGAACTAGAAGATTATTTCTTCCCTCTAGAACCGGTGAGTACCTTTCTAATACCTGGGTTTTCTTTTGTAGACTTTTTTTTTTATAAATAGATTTTTATTTTATAATTGCGAATGCGAGATAGACTCAGGGTTCGTCTTTACTTAGATGTGGACGAGAAGATATGGGATTAGATATTATCATTTCAGAAAGTACTCATCTCTTACACGGGTCTTGCTTGCGCGTTAAGCTGCGCCATATAATAATGCATTCTCGTCCATGGTTAGGCCTGTGATGGTACTGATGAAGAATGACGTATTTTCTCTCAACTGCACCCCTGCAATGGGGAACTTGCACGGGACTTCAATTTCGAATAAATTGCGCTCAATCGATGCGGATATAATAAAAAAAAACGATTTTATTAGTTTTATCTCACGTTAAAATTACGATTTTTTTTTCTTTTTTTTGATAAAAAAACATAACAGTTACACAGAATATTAAATTAGAAATGATATTTTGTATCACAAGTATAGACTTAAACGCAAATTTTGTGGAGATAATTGCAAATTAATGACTTACTCCAAAGTAAACGCGCCGAGAATATAAGTTGTGACGTTGCGTTTTCGGGGGGTGCCGGCGCGTGCAGATTTCAAATGCATATACCATCAGAAAAATAAATCATAAGAAAGTTTTAATGCTACAGTTGATATTTCTTTCTCTGGATCATACTTTTCATTTTCGTAATAAAATAAAAAGATGCAAGTTCCCTATTCAGAGCAGGAATTGGTAATTCTCAGAGCGTTTCAACCCTTCATTGTAGATTTTCATTGCCTTTCTGGTTATTTGATGGTGGTTTATGTACCCCTCTGACAATTAACCTAATATGTATGTTCCAGGTGATAAACTTCTGCAAGCTGGCGGACGAGTGCCAGCACGACTTCGTGCCGATCTGCGCGCAGGACTCGCTCGGCATCACGCGCATGTTCAACGACGTCTGCGACAGCTACGAGTACAACTGCGACGAGAACAAACGTAACGCATCAAACGGGTTCAAATAATCCTCGGCCACCCTACGCTCGTAGCGCTACGCCGTAGTCCGTAGCAGCCTAAACTCCGTATGTAGGGAGAAGCGCTCGTAGCTCGTAGCGCTCTGACGCATGTGTGTCGTCATGGGCGCTGAATGGGGACTTTGCCAAAAGTATTGAGCACCCATGTGTTGTTCATATAAAAGATAAAATATATATCGATCATTTATATATTTTTTTCGAAATCTTAAAAAAATACAGTTTAATGACGTTATAAATAATTGCATGAAAAAATGCAATTATTCCTTTAATTGAAAACCCGTTCTAAATTATAGCTTTCCGTTTTCTAATGTAAATAGCTTCTGAACTAAAGTTTTTTAGATGTTAATGTTACATTTTAGGGTTATGGTTGTACCTAAAAAGAAAAAAAAACGGAACCCTAATAGGATCACTTTGTTGTAGTGTTGTGGATAACGCTCATTTTGAGGCTTAAAGACCCGAACCCTAAAGACTCCCGAGGCTTAAAGACTCAAGTGACGAAAAGTCAATATTCTGCATTCATATACGTAAAATAGCATCGAGTCTTTAAGCCTCAGGAGTCTTTGAGGCTCGAGTCTATAAGCCTCGAAATGAGCGTTATCCACAACACTACGAGTTTGTTGTCCGTCTGTCTGTCTGTCAAGACCCTTTATCTTGGAAACGCGTGAGGTATCGAGTTGAAATTAAAACCATAAACTCAGGTCTACAGTCTCTTGAAGCTCTATAAAATCAAACTTCTACTCGTAAGTTACCGTAAAAAAAATACGGCCGTTTATGCCGCAAAAAAACGTATATTTAGACACTCCATATATTTAGACACTCTCAAGGGAAAAATTGTAAAACTATACAATTGTAATTTTGTACGGCACCCTCGGTGGGTGAGTCCAACTCGCACTTGTCCGGTTTTTTATTTTATATTGTATATTTTTTCTAATTGTTAAATAATAGATTATTTCTAAGTTATAAACGAGAAAAAAAGAGCTCTTTACTTTTGACGAAAACAGTACATGATTTTTTAGTTAGTTAGTTTAATTTATTCATATGAAGTCATATTCGAGAAAATTGATACAACATGGCGACCATATTTATTGCTAACTTTTGAAAAAATTTGGGATATCACCGCTGGTCTGTCCAATTTTCCCATTTGAATATAAAGATAATAAAAACACAGATTATTACAAACACGTGTAATTTCGATGTCATATTAATTTTAAAAGTCACAGACATGAAAGTCGTCCCCTTCTGCCTAATGTCACAACTTGATTAGGACCGATCGTACTCTGGCAGATCCTTTCTTAACACACAAATGAACAGTCATCAATAAATTACGAATACGTCTCAAAAACTAATATTGTGATGTGAATACGGTACGGTGGCTCCCCAACTCTAACTGAGAATAGGGAACTTGCATCTTTTTATTTTATTACGAAAATCATAAGTATAATCCAGCATTAAAACAACTGTAGCACTAAAATTTTCTTCTGATTTATTTTTCTGATGTTATATGCATTTGAAATCTGCACGCGCCGACACCCCCCGAAAACGCTCTATATTAAACTGGCTTATGCTATGACGTCACAACATATATTCTCGGCGCGTTTACTATGGAGTAAGTCATTAATTTACAATTATCTCCACAACATTTGCGTTTAAGTCTATACTTGTCATACAAAATATAATTTCTCATTCAATATTCTGTGTAACTGTTATGTTATTTTATCGAAAAAATAATATTTATTTTTTGTCATTTTAACGTGAGATAAAACGAATACAACCGTTTTTTTTATTTATTTTTCTTCAGTATGATATTTCTACGTATATCCGCATCAATTGAGTGCAATTTATTCGAAATTGAAGTCCCATGCGAAGTTCCCCATTGAAATGTTTTTTTTTGTCTTATTCTGATGTTCCGCTACTTCTAAATATGTAATAGTGTATTATTTCTTTACAGAATACCGTCACGTCCAAATGAAAATGTGCAAATATGAGTTCATACCCTCTCCGTGGGAATGGGGTAACCTGAGAAAGAAATAACGCATCCAGTGTGTGAAATATTAACTAACATAATAAGTAAATAAAAAAATTATAAATAAATAAAACTCGCTAATACATCCGCTGTTTAGATAAGTATTACCTACCTTGAAAATACAAACATTTCGGATTTTATTTAGGTCCATGATTAATCATTATTTTGGCATATGTATGGCACAGAGAATCCATTCATTGTAATGTAACTACTACCTATGACATTATCATTATTTGTTTTTGTGTTAACTGTTACTTATTTCACAAATGAACCAGTATTTAGAATTAAAACTTGGCCTTAAGGCTCATACAGATATTTAGGTTCGCATCTCTTCTGTGGACATTGCTATAGTACGCATAAACCGCGTCTTCTTTTGTATGATTTCATGCAATCAAACCATTTTCTATATGCACGAAAGCCCTTAACTATTGACCACAGGAAATACGACTTTTGTTTTACTCAAGCCCTTAAACATTTCTGAGTTAATATAAAATGTTGAAACAAGATAAGCGTAAACATCGATTCGCGACCACCTTTGTTAATTTATTTGTACCACTCGCGGTGCATGCATCTTCGTAAGATAGCATTGTAGCGATTCTATTACACTTCAGCAATGTTCAATTTAATAATTACCATTGGCCGTCTTTAAAGATAATGTTGAAGGGAGCCACGCCTGTCTTAAGACTATGGAATTTCGAATAAGTTTTTTTTTTGTTGTTGACGACGCGCACAATTGTTTTAATATAATTTAAAATGTGTAAAGATAGAGGTTCAACTATAAAATCATCTTATTACTAAAAAGGTATTTTTAATCTATCCATTCTCATTCGTCACAAGATCTCGTCAATTGACCTATAATTGAAGATTCAATCTAGTTCTAGATCAAAATCTCCTTTCAAGGAAAATGATAACGTTCTTCATCTCTTTATTTTCGATAAGTTAATTGTGTTTAGTTTCAAATTATATTTAATTATATACAAACAAAGATGTGCTTGCATATCAGCATCCAGGACCTCCCAAGGCGTAACTAACGATCTTCCCTGGCAAGATGTATCGCCGCCCGCGCCGGTATCAGGTCGCCAAACCAATCACTTTGCCAAGACAGTTATGTATTGTGGCAGTACACTAACCACAGACCACTTAACCTATAGACGCCACTTCATAAAACTTTGTCTAGTATTTCATTATGCCAAATTGGCGGGGCGCGGGGGGCGACAAGTGCACTGTGATTGGCTGGCTCAAGGGCACGGTGCCGCGCGCCATCTTGGGTAGTGATGGGACACACTCGAAAAATATACTACAGAATATAAGTGTAAATATTTTTATTTGGAACCAACGTCAACATTCAAGCGAATGTCATATTTTATTGGTTTTTAAAATGTATTAGTTTCGTGTATATGCGTCTAATAGCGCTGTGCGGTTGTGTTTTTTTGCTAAGTACGTACATTTATAATATTATATAGTAAAATTATATAGTAAAATATAGTATATATATTATAGTATAGTATAGTTTGGAATGGAATAAGTCATAAGTAATTTATTTATATTAGTATAAATATTACATGTCATCGTTTGTTTAATAATTGTCATCGTAAATAGTATGGAATAGTATGGAATTAGTATGAAATATGGATGGATAAAATGGATGGTTCAAAATTGGCTTTTGTCTACAGCCGTGACTTTTCTATTTTCTTTTACACATCTTCAATGCATAAACAAAAATAAATTCCACTAACTATTAGAGTTTTGTAAAACAATATATATACTTACTAAATAAGTTTTTATCAAAACATTTTTTTGGTACAAGCTTTTATTGCCGACTGAACTTTTCTGTATCCCGTCATCAACTACTCATTGAGACGATTCTAACGAGCCCAAACTCAACGGGGTTACGTCGGTTAAGTACTGAATTCCCATGGCCACCTTCTGTCTCCATCATCAGATCAGCTCGATGGTACAATAATAATGAATTGTCATCCAAACTATACTTATACCCAAAATTTGAGCTCAATCGGTCACTGGAAAGTGGGTCAAATTTAACTTGCAAGGTTGAATGTGAAAGTAAATAAAAGTTTGTAAAACAAAATAAAAGATTATTTACAAATACAATACACCTCTCATAAATAAATACAGTATTAGTAGTATTTACTTCAATAATACAAGTTTGTTGTATTACACCACAGTTCATATTGTTTTCCGGATATCGGTGACGTAAGTTATTGACCAGTCACATCACTAATTAAGACACTGCAATGGTGCGACAAAGACGGAATGCCAAGAAAATGTAAGCGAAAGAAAAGGACAGCCGTTGAAAGACATCAACGCTAAGCAACCTTTACTTTATAAATTTAAATGCTAGGTTATGATTGTTTTTGCGTTGTAAAAAGTAAAAAATTGCTTACCTGTGAAATAAAATCCCATCCTTTTGAAGACTTGATGTCTTGCTACAATTTCCACACAGTTTAACCATACAATAAGGCATATTTTGTACACTTTATAGCCAAGAAAGCAGTCGAATATTACATGTTACTTCGTGAACGGTCGACCGCGTACTAAAATAATGTTTGGGGGCGTGGCAGCTGCTTGGTGTTTTTTGAGCTTAAGCTTGGCTCACGCGGGCGCCTTGGTAAGCGGCGTCTATAGGTTAAGTGGTCTGTGACACTAACATAACATTGCCTGTAGGACCTAGGTATGTCAATGGAAGTAACAATGGGTCGGTTTTGTGACAGAACTGGTGATGGCCTAATGAAAAAAACCGGTCAAGTGCGAGTCAGACTCGCGCACCGAGGGTTCCGGACCACCCCGTACAATAGAAACAGATCCACTATAAACTGACACTCATTAAGTATGTATTCACATACTTAGTGCGTGTCAGTTTATACTGGAGATAAAATTTTCAGTGATGTAACTAAAAATTTACGGTTTTGCAGTTTTTCCTTTATCTGTGTGACGTTGCTTGGTACCAAATTTCAAGATTCTGAGTTCACGGGAAGTACCCTATAGGTTTTGATTCCCTTGCGAGTTTCGAAAATTTGCGGAAATTTGTGGCATAAACGCCTGTATCTTTTGATTGCGTAGGCTTAGAAATTTGATTTTTTCACAGCTCCAAGGAACAGTAGACTTGAGTATTTGATATAAATTTCAGCTTGATACCTCCACTCGTTCCTGAGAAAAAGGGTCTTGACAGGCGGACGGACAACAAAGTGATCCTATAAGGGTTCCGCTTTTTCCTTTCGAGGTGCGGAACCCTAAAAATAAGAAGATGAGATGAAGAAATTTACTTGCTTCATTCTTTTGACAGGACAGAATATGATGACTATCGCTGTGTATTCATGATCGTCGTTTTCCTAAACATTAATGTGTAGTTTATGGGACATACCTATGGTACCTATGGATGGACATAAAAGTGGTTTGTCCTATTCCCAAAAGTAAGGACGCTGAGACTTTTGTTGTGTTTTAGTCTTCTGATTATCTGTAAAGTTTAGAGCTGCATCCAAATTGTGGATATGTAACGTCCTTCAATTTCCGCCTCCTCTCTGTATGACCTTTATATGTTGCTGGTGGAACAGGATCAGAGCTACTTTAAGTCAATTAAGTGTTTATAATGTCTTGACTGTGAATTCGCGATTAATCTGTTATTACAACAAACGTATTGACTTACCAGTTGGTATTATTTGTGATTTTACTATTCCTGCCCGTGTGTTATCGGTTTGCTGCGGCTGGTTTATTGTGAAGGGTGTTGAGTTGTATGACAAGTGCCGTGTAATTTATTCTGTCGACTGTGGTTTTGCAAATTTAAGGTAAGCGTTATCGAAATGCGATTCGAGTTACTACACAATCAACAATTTAAATATCCAACGTTACGCAATTGGCACTAGAAAATATATCCAAGGTGTCCATAATGGTAAGATAATTTAGATTAGTAAATCGAGATGCAATCAGTAGAGTTGAACGGAACACTTGCAAAAACGTAAGTAAGAATATAACTTGTTATGAAAATTTGTCAATTTGAGTGCAAGTAGAAGAGTCAGAGGTATGTTTGCAAAAGAGTAATAAAACCTCGTAGATTTGGATCAAACTTTCTAGTTAACACTACTGCGTCTGGTCTAAAAAGAAACAGCCGTGACAAGTAACAGATGTAACACTGCCATGAGAACGGATGCCCATAAACGGTAGCAACCACTAAAGACCCCTGATACCTACCGTTTCCAATAAACAAAACCTATACTCACAGGCCTTCATGATTGATGACATTCAATTGTCGACTTTATATCGATCATCATAAGGTTGATTCATTAATAAATATATTTCATGAGATTTTTGAAGGCGGTGGATTGTTTACCTTTCGCGTTTGTAAGGGCCCGCGCACCCGCGCCTCCTATTACCAAAGCAGTGATAATGCATGCCGAATTCTGACTTGACGCCGACTTTAGGTGACATCACATGTTTCTCTGGAAAAGTAACGTCCAATCTGGGCAATGGCCCAGAAGTACTTGTAACGTTAGTTATCTGAGTGTCACATGTCACAATGAGATGTTAAGAGAACTGGTTGGTTGGTGTGTCGTTAGCTGTGTTTACTTTTCAGGTTTGTCTATTTTATATTTAACTAATATGTTACTGTTGTCTCAGTCAGACATGCTCCCGAATTCAGAAATTAATTAAGTGATTTAAGTGCCTATGTAACAACTTTCAAAAAAGCGGCCAAGTGCGAGTCGACTCGCACATGAAGGGTTCCGTAAAATAAATTGCGGTTTACGATTTATGACGTATTAAAAAAAAACTACTTACTAGATCTCGTTCAAACCAATTTTCGGTGGAAGTTTGCATGGAATGTACATCATATATTTTTTTTAGTTTTATCATTCTCTTATTTTAGAAGTTACAGGGGGGGGGGGACACACATTTTATCACTTTGGAAGTGTCTCTCGTGCAAACTATTTAGTTAAGAAAAAAATGATTTTAGAAACTTCAATATCATCTTTGAAGACGTATCCATAGATACCCCACACGTATGGGTTTGATGTTTTTTTTTTTTTGAGTTTCAGTTCTGAGTATGGGGAATGCGGTTCACAGAATACATCTACTTACCAATTTTCAACCGTATAGCTCTTATAGTTTCGGAAAAAAGTGGCTGTAACATACGGACAGACAGACAGACAGACAGACATGACGAATCTATAAGGGTTCCGTTGTTTGCCATTTGGCTACGGAACCCTAAAAATGGTCAGATGTGATGTTTGATGCATGACAACTAATTTGTTGGTACCTAGTCTAAATATATGAAGAAAACTTGTTGGTTTGGAATAATTCCGCGAGTATATTTTACTTCAAACAGGGATCGAGAACCCGCATCTGTTTAGACAGTAACTTTAATTTCTTAGATAAATATGGATAGGCACGCAGCTTTGCCCACAAAGTCCCGAAAGTGTTAAAATGGTTCTGTAAACATTTGCCTGTCAATATCGAAAGGTTATGTCAAAAGTGTAACACTTGGTTCAGAAGCGATGTTTAACTCCACATTATTGGATTAAGTTCTGGGTAACTTCGTAAATTGTTACAGAACATACAAGGTGCTCGGTAGAAATTCAAATAATTTTACCATTAAGTGCTCCTGACCATGCTTAGAAACAAAACCGGTCAAGTACGAGTCTGACTCGCGCACCGAGGGTTCCGTACAAACTTTCATACACCATACCCGTCATGTCAGAGTATGTTTGTTTATCAGCGATAGCTTTTTGTCACGCGTACCGAGTTCGATTATTTATTGTATATTTGAAAGAAGGGACTTTAAAGATAATCTGATAGGAATTTTAAGTTATAAAATTACATACAAAAGTATACAAGTCGATATTGATTTGAATTACAAATTTAATTAAGAATTTATTATTGAAAAATAAAAAAAAATACGCTAGTTAGAGATATCGTTTTATTATTCCTGTATTATTTATGTTACTCTTAATCATATGTAATCATTTCAGAATTTTCGCTTGGTAAACTTCGGAGATAAAGGGGGGGATGGCATTTTTTTCTACATTTTCCTTAATAAATCAAAATGTCGTTCAAAAATTCGTCATTTACACAGAAAATTAAAATGTATGTATATTAATTTTTTTCATTTTCCATACACGTGTCTTAACCCTCTTAACAGTCGTTCCAAATTTCGAACATTCGAGGTTACACATCGTCATGACAGACGGACGGACGGACAGACGGACGGAGTCGCACCATTAGGGTTCCTTTTTTACCTTTTTGGTACGGAACCTATGTAGGTCATATAATGTAAGATCGGCTCAGTTCTCTTTGTATGTATTTATATGCTGGGCTATTTTGATTAGAGTAAGATTGTTCCCATATATGAATAAATTTATATTAATATCTTGTCCCTTCCAATAAACGTTAATATTGCCAGTTCGGCCTAACGCGTATTATAACTGGACAAGCAAACATGTGTTATGTATGAAAAAAACAAACCTAATTTGAACTAAATAGTTCATTTATAATTAGCGCACACGGATGGGTTTCACGCCATAATGCGTAAGCGGGTTGCGTCCCTGATGAGGCGCCTGCGCGGCAGCCCGAACAGCCTCCTGCAGACGGTGGCGGCGCGCTTGGATGGTCCCTTCCTGTTCCATTGGGATAGGTTGCATAGGCCATCCAACTGCTAATTGTAAGTGTGATAAAATACCTACTAACATAGTGTTAAGATCACTGTTACTAACAAATTATGGAAATAATATTTCTGATGTAAATTATTAAATAAAATAATGCTTTTCACTCGTTACGGCCTCACGAATATGACCGACCACCAGACCGAAATGTTTGTCACGTGTAACCATGATTATTAGTTTCAAGGATTGTTTCAAGTCTTTATCTCTCTCTCTCTTCAACTTTTATTGAGTTTCTTAGATAGTTCATCAACTTTTCATCAAACTCAACAACATCAACTCATTCATCAACTTTTATTGAGTTTCTTAGATAGTGAGAGGAATAAAGAAGATCATAGACATAAATAGCCAACGTCCTCTACACAAATGACGAGAACCGTTGGAAGTGAGCTGCTGTAGACAAGCAGGCGAGGCGTGGCAACATCTTGCCACGCCTGATCCTTTATACCTCTAAAGCACACCGCTTCAGCTTTTACAACAAAAATGATACAGCGGAATAGTCACCGCCAAGCTACGCTTGTAATAGCGCTACGCCGGATTTCGTAGCAACTTAAAAACCTCTATATGTAGCGAAAAGCGCCCGTAACACTCTGAAGCTAAGAGAAACACAAGATTAATATACAACAATCATCCTTTATTTGTTCTAAAAACCCTAATAGCAACCTAATAGCATCCAGCTTAGAACACGATCCACATTTACCTAAATCTACACACTAGCAATCTTTATGCATCTAAGACATATTAGCTGATCATGTTAATCATGAATACTTTATATATACAATAATAATTAAGAGGCGATAATACTTAGTCTGACTTTAGTCCTTCCACTTTCACGGCTGCCTGGCAAGAGACCGCTCCGTGGGAGGTGTCCGGGTATTTATTAACTATGCTGGGTGACGTCACCGGCTCACCGGAAAGGCTGGATTCGTGGTGCCGTCAGTGTTGCCAGCGTCGCAAAGTAATATCTTGCCACCCGAATAAGCTCGGCGACAACAGAAGCATGTATGTCGTATACGAACACATACAATGCTTCAAATAAACAGATATATTTTTTATCCACACGCTTTTACACGGATCACGGTCGCGGGCCTGTAGGTCGATCACGTAACGCATTGTACGAACGTCGGGTAGGTCTAAACGTCACTTTTTATATGGAAAATTGACAGTTAAATTGTACCGACGCGCGTTCGGAACGTTACGTGATTACCCCTCTGACTCCCTCGCACAGTCACTATCATGGCGGCGCCCGGCTGGGACTGTTGTATGATTGATTAGGAGCGTAGTTTTGAATTGAATCGTTGTCGATATACCCCCTCGTCGCACTAGGGAGGTTGGCTGGGGAGGATGTGGGACTTGCGGGGCACTCGTTCGGTGGCCGGTGGCTGGTTTAAAAATAAAATAAACGTAATTAGGTATGTCGTATACGACATTAAATGCTGCAGAATATTACGGGCGCTTTTCGCTACATATAGAGTTTAAGGGCTGATTTATATGAAAAATGTATCTTTAATTTTATCGACATTGAATCATTGTCTTTTCAGTTCAATACCAGCAGTAAGAAAACCTCTAATGAAAAAGCTATTTAAACCTTCGGAAGCTTGTGCACATTACGCCCGTCCCAAAACCCCTGGCTACAAAGGAAAACCTTATTGTTATTACTACCAAGGTACATCCTTCAGCCCTCTGCGCACGCGCAAGTGAGCCTCGCACTAACTGCGCGCGCAAACACTCGGCTTGTTAACCCAAGCAGTTAACGAGGATCTGGCACTTAGCCGGCCCGCGATAACGTAGTGGACAAAGCCTGGGTATGTTTGCGCCTAGTTGCACCTTAAGTAGCCTAATTGTACACAGAATGTCACCATGACGTGTGCCGGTTGAATATGACAAAACAAATGCCAGATCAAAACAAAGTATAGTTAGCTGAACTTCCCTGCATACAAGATTCTATACGAGGGGGAGCAGAACTTTGCCGACTGTGCATCAGACAGAAAATTTTCATCAAATCGTTGTTGCTCTCAAAATATTACCAGCAGCACGTTTGCACGTTTCCGAGGTAAAGCATTCGTTAATTTTACACGTAAGTATTTGAAAGATTGATCGAGACGAATGTCTTATATCGCACATAGTACATGCAATCGTGCTTTAACAGTGATGATGAAAACAATAAAATATGACAGGATCAACGCATTAGCCAAAGGATACAGAAGGTAGTTGGCAAAACGGGTGTGTGCGCAAGATTAAGTGAATTATGCCAAATGTAGTTGCTAATTTTTTTTATTTTTTTTTATGCTAAATAGGGCAGTTGATATTTTTTAATTAGCCAGGAACACGCAATATTCATAATATATGCCAGTTGATTTTATATAAGTACTTCCACATATTTTAGTAATATCGTACATATATACATAGGTATCAAGTGCGTCGCGGTACTCACATACAGGATGTATCCTAAGTCGTGAACAGAAATACTAGTTTCCGATGCACTTCAGTATGGCGATTTAGAATATCCTGGGTCTACTAGCAATTAAATAACATTTTCTTTTGGTCACCCTACTTAGCTTGTAGTGACTTGATTTATCATTAATGTGTCAACTGCATAAAACACCTGAAACACAACAACATAGGGTGACCATGATTTATGATGAAATAACATAGAAATATTTTTTTTATCTTTGAAAGAATATGCTATCTTTTTGCCCTAATTCTCACACTATCCTATCTAGTTGCTGTCAGTTAGATAGGATAGTACCTACTTGGAAAAAAATATTTTTGTTCACGACTTAGGATTCACCCCGTATAAGTAAGTCGAAGCAAACCCGGGTAAATAAAAATTGTCATTCTCTTGAAATTGATGGGAATAGAGCTTAATGTACGCTTCGTCACGGGTACCCACATATGGATAGAGCTGGACAATTATGTCTCATGCACGTCTATCCTATACACTACGTCAACCAGTCTGCGGCTTGTTTAAAATACCAAAACTAATATAGTTTGGGGTCTGCTAACCTGTCCGTCTGTCTGGCACTCTTAGACGCCGCTCCAATCAGTGCGAGGTTAGGTAACGACGACGCTTAATGCACGCCGCGTGCGTACGCGCCGTAAGACAATACGAATGCTTACCTTTGTGGCCAGCGCTAGTGTGGATACGCCCTTATTTATGATTTCTTTAAAGACAAAATCGAAACAAAGAATAACGAAATAGAATGGACAGATACATACTGTTGCAAATACGTTTCCAAGTTTCCAGTTCGCTTTAAGGTGGTTCGATTGCCATACAAAGCGTTATTTGACATTCGCAGGCTAACGGCGTGATATTTTAAGAAACTTATGTAACAAACTTTCATCAATTGGCTTCCCATTTGCGCCAAATTCCCCCTTTCCAAGAATAAACTTGTATAAACTAGATTAATTTGAGAAAAATAGTTTTCCCAAAATATGACGTCCCAAACCAATTTTTCAAATTAATCTAGTTTATACAAGTTTTGTCTAGGAAAGGGGGAATTTGAAAAACAATATTTATGTGGAGATCACGGTAGTCTACGGCTTAGAACGACGCTGCTCCTAGGCTAGGTTAAAAAAGAGCAAAACAGGAAAACCATTTTGTTTTATTATATAATATAATATTTTTAATGTCAATCGAGATTTATTTATTCACAGTATCGGACGCAATATGTCTATAATTCTAATTCCTGTGAAATTAGAAGAAGTACCACGAAAAAAATCCACAAGGAAGATAAAGTCTACGATCTACGAGCCGTTAAAGTAAAGCCGTGTCCACACGACGCTCACCGATGATAAATACATTAAATATAAATTTTATAAGGCCATTAAAATTAGGGCGGTCGGGCCGCGAGCAAATTGTTGTTGTTGGCTGCGCCGGCGCACAAAGGACGCCGACTAATCAATTGCCTCTGCGGCGGGCCCGTCGAGAACAAACCAGGTAACTGCACAACAACTAATTTGTTTGTTTGTTTTTAGCCTTTTACAAGCAGTACTTCGTTTGTATAGTTGCTCGTTGTTAAGTACCTAACTGTTCGTGTAAAATGTACAGAGTCGAAAAGAAAAATATTTCCTAGCCGACACACCCGAATTAAAAACAATACTAATATAATGCATTGTGCATCTTTCCTATGCGTGTGCCCCCAATGATAGGTCATGGGCCTGCTTTTCAGCAGTCCAAGCTTCCACAATGGACTACCTGCTTCGAAC
The DNA here is from genome assembly GCA_963854355.1 of Epinotia brunnichana. Lineage (NCBI taxonomy): Eukaryota > Metazoa > Arthropoda > Insecta > Lepidoptera > Tortricidae > Epinotia > Epinotia brunnichana. Next base: position 15,960,963 of record OY977936.1, on the reverse strand, counting down.
TGGGAGCACACTTGGACGTGTGACATTGTCAGATCATATTGTATGGGGCCAGTGAACGTGTTAATTATTCTATTTATATTATTAATATTGTAGTAAAACATTTTTTATCTACACCCATATCATAAATCCTCTAGAATGTGTTCGAAAACCATATATAATGACCACCGTAATTGCAACCAGTAACGTAACATCAGCGTTTTATCTGTGCCAGTGTTATTATAATGTATGAAAAATCATAATAACCTCGATAATCGATGTTATTATGGAAATCTGGTCTGGTGGTATGGAGGTCGGGTGGACCGGGTGGTGGTCTGGTCTGGTGGAGTTGGTCATGATTTGAAATCTAGTTGGCCATGGCGGTGCAATGGCGGTTATTCTAATGGTTCCCGAACACATAATTGAGAATTTATAACATGTGGGTAGATAAAATAGTGTATGTAACTGTACATAATTAGGCATCAAAACACTCGTGTGATCCTATTATGAAACGAGCGTCAGCGAGCCCACACCCACACTCGTGTTTAATGCCCTTCATTATGTACAGTCACATAAACTAACATTTCTCGCACAGGGGGTGCCTACGTTATTAACCAAATTTTACGAAAAAACGTAAGTGCGCAGTTTTCTTTTAATTCCTTACATATATTATTTTACCATAGCGCACCGTACTGAGATTCCCATTGCGGACTCTTCATTTATTTTATTAGCAGGACTTGGAGGCATTATAAGTCACTCGCCTAATACGTTCATTTATTTGTAGTGTATCTTTAATTACGGTGTTTAAGGCTTTTAAGTATGAGCGTCGATGCGTGGGAGCGGGGCGGGACTCAACGGTCGGATTGATCGCTTTGCCCACTGATTAATATAGTAGGTACTACATTTTTTATGTACATAATAGGCTTTTGTTTTAACCGGGATACTTTGACACCTTTACAAATGCACCACTATAAGTGATAAGTGCGCCATTCCGTGTATATGTCATTATTTATTCATATAGAATCACTGTATCTAAGTGAATCTCTCTATTATTTTGTGAATACTTGTTTTTAAGCTAAACCTGACCGTATAGTATTAGGGCAAAACCTTGCTACTGCCTTAAAAATTGCTGCAAAATCAGACGTGCACAGTAACAAACCAAACACACAGTCTGTTTCGTTTGTCTTACCTCAACGTCCTCAACACTTACCTACCTCTACATATTGACCCCAAGATTCATAACAAATATGCGTAATTGAAGGCCAGACTTTGACTGATCCACCTCAGACTAATTTAGTCTGGTTGAAATCATTTAAGGACATTTTACAAAACTGTCATTGGTATTTGAACTTACTAGCGTGGATGTAGAGTCGCTTTTTCAACGGATTACCATGAGCAACTCGATCAACTCAGCGGGGCAGCGGGACATCGGACATACGAACGATTTTTGGCCCAAGCTGAAGCATAGAACTTCGTTCGCTTCGCTCGCTCTTTCAATAACATCTCTATAATGAACGATGGGACAAAGCCGTCATAAATCTATGGATCAGTACTGGTCAGAATTAAGACTAAATACGCCTACAATACAGCAAGAAAGATATTATGAATAAGAATACCCATTTCAAAATCAATATTTTAGCATTTCGGACCAAAAAATAGTACAGAAAATAAATATTATTTTACAGGCCTATTTGGCAGAGAAAACAAAAGCAACAGTTGGCAGATTGATTTGAGCAGATTGTTTATATGTTCATTCAATGTCATAATAAAAAAATGGCCGGTTAATTAATGGCCTCCCGTCCACCCCACATCACCTGTATAATTATTCCCACATATTCTAATCTTTTACATTAATTTTACATCTACAGACGGTTAATAAACATAAGAACTATAAGAAGTAGACTACTGGACCATCTGGTCAGATCATCAAATGTTAAAAGAAAAATTCTTCTCACTACTTATGGACAGATAAAAATAAATCATTTAATATTTACTAGATTCTGATTTAAAATATATATTTTTGTCCTAATATATGCATTTAAAATCATAATTAGGATGCGGCTGATACAAAAACGCTTACGGGTTTACGTTGCAAAATTAACCTATAACAAATTTCTCTCCCCTACGTGATAAGTACATTGATGCACACAGCGCTCTATCCTGTACTTTTACTCGGGAAGTCCATTAATGCACAGTTCATTGATACAGTGCGGCACGTGTATGGGCCGCCGGACCTACCCCACGAGTGCGCAAGGATCGATGCGAAGCGCGCAGCCGCGCATGCGTCACGCGGGGAGTGCCGGATGGACAAGTGGTTACCGATTTGGGTAGCAACAGTTATGCGTTTTGAGAGAATATTTGTTATAGTACTAGGCTATTTTGTAAAACTTATAGTCCAAAGTTTAAGGCTCACTGCAACAAACAAATATTTTCAATACGCAGCCTTTATTTCCTAGCATTTAAGGGGTCGGAAGAGAATATAGTTTTTATTCAAATGACAATTTGAGTCAGTTTTTTTACGAGAGCGGGAATCAATTGATTGCACCCACTGAAGAATAATGAACACAGAAAATTGTATGTTTAGTATTGGTGAAATTTATATATGAAATATTCAAGTCCTGTTTAAATAATAAAAAAATATAGCACATACCTATTTTAATTGTATTTAACTAAACTTTTTCCGATAACGATTCTACATTCCGTATTCTTCTTCGTGTATTTCTGTAAAACGATAAGTAGGAATGGAAAGCTCGCGAAGCACTTGTGTGCGCGAGTTCACTGCGGCCGGCATCAGTCGTGCTTTGCGGCAACAGCGCGCGCCTGAAAGCCTTCGCTGAAAGCCCCCCACCTCCCGCCGCAACAATTGCATACAAAAATCATCGGATTTTTACTCGTAAAGTAAATTCCCAAAGAAGACAAAACAGACATGTGAGTAAAATGTAGGCAGCATACGCGTCGTATCTACTTTTTCTAATGTTATGAGATATTTTGTGAAAGTTCACCTGTTAAGTCTTGAAATATGGAACTGTTGCTTCTACTTTTTATACCAAAAATGACAAATTTTATTTTAACAGAGTTAGGATATTTTTCTAAGATTATTTAACCATGATACTTGAATCTTAATGGTCGAATGAATGATTTTCTGTGGTCTAATGAGACCTAATTATTATGAGCACTTGTAGCTTGCATATTTCAGTTTGATATCCATTGGCAAAGTTCCAACCTAGGTTTGCCGGAATGCTAGCAATCCAAGCTTTGCCAAAAAACTTGGAGGGAACAATAGAATACTTTGAAATGGCTACTATAGATACCTGTTGCTAATGCGAGGAGAATAAATAATATAATAATAGTAGGTACCTACTTACATAAATAGTTTTTATAATTACACAAATGATTTGTGTTATTTCTTGCTAATAATCAGATAATGTACCTACATATAATATTTAAAAAATATGAGACTTAGATTCAACAAAATTATAACAAATTATATTATAACAAAAAGCTTAACGGGTTACAGTGTAAAAAGTCTTTCGTCATTTATTTATTGATTGAAATTTGAAGAGTGTATACTGTACATAAGTAATGTTTGTGTACAGACAAATGTTAAAATATATAATATATACTGAAATGTAACTGTATTTGTTTGTAGTAAAATATGTGAGTCAATGGTCTTCGCATGTGAAAGAATACTTGACGTGGCATTCTGTCAGGCAGCGTATCGATTGGCATGACTGTCCTAAATTGTTGTGGAGATCCATTTTGTAAAAAAGGGAGAGATTTTCAATCTGTCGATATTTTTTGTTTTTTAATGATGTCAATTTTGGAAAACTTATTAAGAACTAGTGAGTTTAAGCAACTAGTTACAATGTGTACAGTCGGGGAATGAAATAGTGTCAGTATCAGTGTCTGCTTTATCGGAGTGTCAGACACATTTCGTCATAATGAATGTCATTTCACTACACCGCTTTGAATTTTGGAAAACGAGTTAAAAAAAGAAAAAGAAAACGTATACAAGAAATAGCAATGATGACATTGACAGGACCTGTTACTCAAATTTATGGTTTTAATAATTTTAAGCGAAGAGGATTTAATCATTAGATTTATCAAACTTGACACAACGTAATGGCAAGGTAAAACTAATAAAAAGGTTTTAGTTCAACTAACTATTAATATTTAAGGAAAATTCGTCTAAGTAAATTTGAACTTTGTTGTCAAACAGTTGAACATAATTTTCAATACATCACTTTCCTCTGATACACAGTTTAAAAGGGTAACATGTACTTGCAACGCGTAAATGATTTGATTTGAAAACTGATCAACCTTTTCATACCGCCACTGTACAAAGACCATGACGAAATAATAATAAAAATATTTTTACGTCATACCTGGCCACAAAATAGGAATTACCGCACGCTATGCGTGCGGAAAACCCCACTTCCTGGCCAGATAGAGACGTAAAATGTTGTACTCACCACGGGCGGTAATAAAGAAAGCCTCAGAGCGCATATTTATCGCCCTTGCCTTGGGCTCGGGCGTCAAATACCTGCGATATGAGACATTCTTTGTTTAACCGCCCTAGGTAAGTAATGTACTATTTTATTATTATTTCGTCGTCTTTCATAAATACTGCGCTTAAGTAGGTAATATCAAAAGGGCCTGCCTAAATCCAGAATAATTAAAATAATACATGCAACTAGTTTTTTCTTCCTTAAATATATATGTGTTAGGCTCTTTTCCAAGTAAACTTTTTGAAGGTTTTCAACTAACAAGGAGTGGTTTATTTTAAAAACTCTCATGTTGTCTGAATGCAAGTCGACGATTAACTGAAGTTTGCATGCGTACCTACTCCTGAGTACCTACTCGTACCTACTGATGGCATGATGCCTCATGTTAAAATTGATAACGTAGTGTTGCTAAATGGATAGTAAACCATCAAATTATTGTAATTAAGTATACATTATAAAAAATATAATTAAAATCATAAAAAGATATGAACCTTGAAAGTTTAGAAAAAATATGCATTTCTTTTACTGTCCTTGAGTACATTTAAAGCTACCAATAGAATCCACATTTATAGAAACGAAATTGTATGACAACTAAGTATGTACCTAATTGCAGTATTTCGCGAGCGAAACAGCAATTTACATGATTTTCCATACAACGATTTGTACAAATAACAGGTGTAACGTCATACCTGTGTCAATTAGTACGAAGCGTTTATGGCTGCCGACAGCGAGGTCAATCTTTGTCTTGATTTTATGTTCTTTAATTGTAGTTGCTCTGATACAAACATGTGTTCCTCTCCAACAACTGGTACGAATAGAATCGTAAAAAAAAAATTGTCATCATCTCTATTCCTGTAATGTCTCTAAATGAGTTACACTTAAAAAAATTGTGACACCAAATAAATAATCAATAATGTTGCATTTTTTCGATAAATGACTAAAAATATACTCGTAGTCACATGGAGAAAAGAGTAACACAAGACAATAAATAATCATAGAGTTAGTAATACAGGCCTGTGGCCTGCAAAAAATGAAACGGTATTAAGCTTGTGAACAATTATTTCCACGTGGTTTTACTTGAAAAAAAAAACTTTTTTTTGGAATTTTTATTTTCTTCAAAAAAAAAAGTTACTTATAGCACTCCAGAAGAGCTTATAGCACTTCTGGAGTGCTATAAGTAACTTTTTTTTTAAAAGCACAAATATAAATGAAATAAATATTAAAAAATCACTAAAATATCTTTTAGAAACAAAAATGCAAAAACTACTATGACTCATTACATGATGCTACCTCAAAATCTGCATTGACTGGTGTGCTATGATGGCGTGGGTGCCAAGATACATTACTTGGAGGTCATAAGAGTCATAACTTTAGATCAAAATTTCACCGAATCCATTTTTTTTTTAGTATGAATGGGACTACTACAGTCCATTCGCGTTAAGAATGCAATCATCAGTGCAACTGCAGGGTAAAGGTATATTCCTGTGGTGTTAAAATTCCAAAAAAATATTATTTTTATAGATTGAGTTTAATAAATAAAAATATATTTTTTTTGGGATTTTAACACCAGGGGAATACTTACATCTTTACCCTGCAGTCGCATTAATGATTTACTGCATTCTTAACGCGAATGGACATAAAAAGGTTGTTATTTATTGCGACCCGTGACGTCACGGGTCTCAAGCGTTTTTTCTCTCTATCAAGCAATATTAAAACTGTTGTATATTCGTAATTTTTTGAGATAGGTACTTATTTGAATATGATTTTCGTCATTAGGCACCTACCTACTAAATACCTTATTCTCCAAGCAGTACCTAGGTGATTTTTCCAATTCCATCCAATTCTGGAAACAACGTTTAACTTTGTTTTTTCCAAATTATAATTCCTACTTAGTAACGTATCCAGATTGTAGGTAGACCGTTTAACTCAGTCCTCGCCTGCGCTTTGCCTCCCGAACGTCGCCCGCGCCATTTTATCGTCATACCCCTGCACCCGCGCGCCGCGCAGGTGAGGACTGAGTTAAGCGGTCGGCCTATATATAAGTATTATGTTATGTTACTTAAAAAACAAATTATTCAGCTGGAAATGATTTTGAGAACCAATATATATATTTAATTTTGGAAAAAAATTAAGACTGTTTTCTTCGCAAGGTCACGCTTTACATCTTTATCCAATTCATTGTCATTAATTAGTTCATTCAAGGCCACATCCTAGGGTAAATAATGCAAAGTTAAAGACACGACATTTTTCCCGCATGGTTTCAACATTTTTACCCCCAAATTCCAGGGCAGCCCCAGAGGGCCCCCCCGGCATGCCACCGACGGAGCCGCAGACTGGGCCGGACGGCGAGATCATCGGCGGCCCGCGCAACATGCAGCAGGTCGCCGCGCAGCGACGACTGCAGCAGACGCAAGCGCAAGTCGATGAGGTAATGCAGGTTTTACATGTTACGGTCTGCAGGACAGGTCGACCTTTGCGGGTACAATGAAGCGTGTATTGGAACAGAGGCGCTACCACGAACTTCGAATCTCGAACTTCGTATATCTCCGTCTGTGTCGCTCGAGTACCATAAACCATAAGTGCGATAGAGACGGAGATATACGAAGTTCGAGATTCGAAGTTGGTGGTAGCGCCGCAGACCTGTGCAGGCGACCGGAGCAAAATCGATAATCGATTTATTCTAGTGTCACCGTACGGTGAACCTGTGCGTATCCATATCCATACACGCTACCAACTCTCAGTTAGCCTGCGTAGGTAACCTGTCCGGCAGACCGTAACGTGTCTCAAGTTGATGATTCACAACCTGTATCATCTCATTTTAGGGTGGTTCTCCGAATGTGGTATGGTGTTAGCAGCAATATTGCTGCTAACACCATTCACATATGTATATTAATCTCATTATTTTTTTCTAATTACTAAGCGATATTATAAATTCGGTCACGCAAGTTGGTGATGTATATATCATAAAAAAAAAATATTTACAAAAGCGCCCGTTCGTACCGCAAATATCAGGTCTTAGCTATGTAAGATCTCCCAAATTTAGTCAACGTTTCACTGTAATCTTATTCTGTAATTCAACTTAAGCACGTTTACAAACCTCACTTACTTTACGATTCCTTAAGATTAAATTTTAAAAAACGATATTTTTCATCACACTATATCAATTCCAAAAGTGTAAGCGATAAATAATATCATTCCTTAGCCACTAACGAAATCCAAAATACGCGGTACTCGAACCAGAATGGCTCTAAAACGTAGGTATTGAAAAGTAACGTCATGAGGGTAGCTGCAGATACAATTCTTTAAGCGGATATTACTTGTCCTAAATTTAGCATCCTGAATGGTCTAGGAAACTAATTCAGGAAGGTGTAATCGTATCTAGATTTAGGATCCTTACTAGCTACATGCGATTACACCTTCCTGAATCAGCTTCCTAGGTCATTCAGGATGCTAAATTCAGGACAATGTAATGCCCGCTTTAGTGCGGTTGGCGCCTTTGGCCTGAAAACACGAGTTGTGCCAGTGACTTTGTCAGTCCCTAGATGCGTTATTTATATTTCTAAAGTAAATAATTAGTAATGATTGTTACTTATTGTATTTATGTGATTTGTCTGGTTCTGCCTTGTTAGACCTAACAACTTTAGCCCTAATGTTTCATTAGACCTAATGTTTTACCAGACCTAATGCATTTTTTTCTTAAATAGTAAACTTTATAGGATTATTGCAAAACAAACGTAACCTAACCTAATGACTTCTATTTGATGATATTCGAAGAAAACCCGAAAAGTTCACTGTTTCGAAGGAAAATGCAATTAGGTCTAGTGAAACATTAGGTCTAATAAAACATAAGGGCTAAAGTTGTAAAATCTAACAAGGGAGACCCGCTTTGTCTGCTATGTTGTTAGAGTGGTCTATAAGTTTTCGATTTATTTTTTATATTAAGTAATCTACGTGCGATTTTGCCTTCATTTGTCAGTTCCTCGTCATATTAACACTGACTAGGAATTAAAATTATATCTAAAAACGATTACAAACTGAGCGTTCAATAATTTGCTATAAAGGAACCTTTCGTTTTCCAATAAAATGTGAGTTGACATAAATTAAACGATTTTAGTGAGGAAATACGCTCCTATGTACTACAACCAAGCTTTACTTTTTGGTTTTGTAATAAAAATGTGATTTGACATAATTATTTTAAAGAAACCATCGTCGGCGTCAGTTCTTAGAACACTAATTTCAAACAATCATATTTTCTGTTTAAATACCCGTTAAGGTGACTGGCCCTTTTGGATACATCACGGTAAGGTTTAGTGCCCTTTACCTTTACCTTTAACCAATCCTGCCTTTCTTGCCAGCTTCGCATTGTGTAATACCAATTCTTGCGCATAATCGAAAGTTATTCTTACTATCGTTTTTATTTTAGAAGTGAAAATATTTGTGTCACCACAGTATACAAGCCATATAATATCGAAGAAGTATTCTATACCTACTGGCAATAATCGTGTCAAAGGTGAACAAGCTAGCTAGTACGAACCGAGATTATTAATGTCATCTCTATCACGTTTGCATTACTAGTATGATGCGCAGCATGTTTTACATATTTAATAGACCTAGCTGTCATTTTGGTTTGCGGACACTATATATCTACCTAATTCATAGTCCCTACTAGGGAGTAGGTACTATGAATTAGGGAATCTAAGGAAGATTAGGGAATCTTGATCTCGGAATACGTAAAAACCTATACCACAAGCTTTCTAACAAAGGAAAACAGCGTGCCGAAACCCGGCAAGATTAGAAGCATGCGTTATCCCCAGTCGTCGACAATATAGCCCATTGTATTGTATGGGCTTCTGCAACCCACGTTCTCTCGCCCATAAGAGGAGGCATGCATCCAACAGAGAAATATATTTATACATGTATAGCTTTTTATTTTCTAATATAATTTATACTTCCAGGTGGTGGACATCATGAAAACGAACGTAGAAAAAGTGCTGGAGAGAGACGCCAAGTTATCAGAATTGGATGATAGAGCCGGTAACTATACGACGTATTCATGATTCCTCTTTTACAATTGAACATACTTAATCCAACGATGGAAAAACGAAGCAGTCAAAGAAAATTTTGCATTTATGCTTATTATATTATAAGACATTACGATGATTCATATTGCTAAGTAATCTGCTGCTAGAATCATTTGGTCTTCCATAATGCAATATTCCTAATATTGTACGAATATATCAGGCTATTTCCTATATTTTTTTGAAATTGATAAGGTTAAAAAACTTAAACCTATCTCGTATTTGCTTACAAGCATATATGCCAGCATATGCTTACCTACTTACTCGTATTTTACAACAATCCAACCACAAATGGAGGGTGAAAAAAATACGACGAATAAATTACATTGGCAGTTACGTATAATTTATATGCGAAGTTAATATATCACTCATGAAAGCTTGTAAATCAGCAATTGGCAGGGAGGTGATAACAACTATGAGTTTTCCAAAAAAACAAAACAAAATCCGATAGTAGAAGCAAAGTAATGGATATTCTTTTTTCTGTCAGATGCACTCCAATACGGTGCGTCGCAGTTTGAGCAGCAGGCCAAGAGCTTAAAGAACAAATTCTGGCTTCAAAATTTAAAGGTAACGGTTTTAAAATAAATATAGAGAGTTACCGACTGCTATGAGAAGCTTTAAGAATGATTTAGCTGGGTTGATTAAATTGTAATGTTTTAGAGAATAATATCAGCTATATTCTAAATTAACTTTCAATAAGAATTTTGCAAAAGGACTGAAACTGGCAGCGCAGTCATCTTCGTTTAGTCAGTCAATATCTCTATTTGTCATAATTACTACCATGAGCTTAACTTTGAATGATGACTTACAGTGAATATAAATGTTAAAGCACAATTGCACCAACCGAGCAACATTAAAACCTGTAACTGGCACAACGTTGAACCTTGGAAGGTTTCAGAATCATGTAAGAGAATACCCCTACTAGGTACCGTTAATATACCTAGGCATCAGTTATAATTACTTAGTGGTCGGAAATTCGGATACCTAAACCATGGTTGCTCAGTTAGAATGGAAACCGACATTATATTAATTTATAAATAAAATTCCTCGGATTTCCAAATAATCAAATTACGCCACCATGAATACATATTTTTAAGTATTTACATGAACTACTTGAAGTTATTTTCTAAATGCTAATGTTTATTTATCTGTAATTCATTCAACTAACGAAGCTTGAGTAGGAAAATAGACGTAAAGTTTTATTCTAAATATACAATAATAAAAATCAAATTAAACAAAAAGATGGTTATACAAATAATATTTTTAAGAAGCCGATTCAATCAATCTTAGGTAATTATTTTGTCTGAATTTCAGATCTGTAGTTATTATGAGACTTGTATTTAACGTTTGAATCAAATTACTAAAGGAAACGATCAATTCACTGCAGATGTGAGATTGACAATTCCATCTGGTTATTTGTTGGTCCAAACTCTTAACCGTTTTAATCATAAATCAGCTATTTTTTATGATAACCTCCAACATAATAATTACATATACCTACCGCTTGAATTAATGACAAGACTGATTACAGATGATGATAATAATGGGAGTGATTGGAATCGTCATAATAGGCCTACTGTTTGGTAAGTCATGACACAATAAATACAATACCGTCGATGTTGTCGAGTGACCGAAAGCTTAGAAAATATAACTTTAGACTGAAATACGCAGTGAGAGTTGAAACATAGTCATTTTAATGTAATATGGATGAAGGTTTCAACTCCATTGCCTAGACGTGCAATAAATGTTACGATTGGCTGTATAGATATTAACACTATTATTTCCTTTTGTGTTATAAGATTTAATAACTTGCAAATTTCTTCCCTGTTATCAAGTGCTAACTCGTTATATCTCTATTTACTTTACGCGAGATTGCATAAACAACACTTACTTAACACTAACAGATTACATTTTTAGTTTTATTATTGGCTTTTCTTAAGCATACCACAAATGCTTCGAAATCTTTTGAGAGCGGAAACTTTACTACTCCAAAACTATATATCAACGTGACGAAATAGAAACACGAAATATATCCGAAACATAATGAGCTCGGGAAAATTACAAAATTGTCGTAATCACCATTATTGTTGGTCATAACAAACGACTCTCTCAACAATGCTCGTAGAAAGCCTTACCCTTCTAGTGCTAAATGTATCTTAAGTGAAACGACCTAATCGTTAAGGTAGAGGGTAGCTGCGTCGTGGCAATGTTCTGCTTATGGCTGTTTGCAGGTGATAACATTAAACAAATATTTGATTAGTTCGATACCGTGGCACCCCGACCATGGCTGGCACCCCAGCGAGTGTATCGGGCATAGCCAGTAATATCACTATGTCAGCTAATACTATTCATTGTGAGTAATGCTACATCTTCCGCCATTCCCACTCGGACTTCCTTCTTGATCTTTAAACGCTTGCGCATGAACAGAGCTTGTATTAGTTGTTGCATTTTTACTGATAAGATCCAAGGTGAGTACTCGTATAACATTAAACACATTTCATAATCAAACCATTTAATGTACGCCGCAACAACAGTGATACCACATTCTTAATGCAACTTACACATCAACATAGCACCAGCACTAGTGGTCAGCCTCTTAACATTATTTCTTAGTTCAAAGTCTTCTAAATTTGTCATACATGGGTCAATTAGAAATAACATCAGTATCGCCTGTGGAGAATTTTTAATCTCTCATTCAGGAGCCGAATTTAAAATGATAACAACACAATATCTGGGACTTTTTTCCAGTAGTCAGCCTCCCGAGACCCTAAAATCAGCCTTTTGATAACCACACACACCCGCTACATTATTAGGGTCGATTCAAACCGGAATGGCAGCGGCCAACAGCGGCGCAGCGAGCACTTTTAGTGTTAAATAATTTAAAATGTTATCTATATACTTAAACTTTATCTAGAAAGGCGCGGCCGCCCGGAGTGACGCGAGCGGCCTCGCGGCCACGCGCTTCTTGCTGACGGTTCTACCCGCGGCTGCCCGCGGGGACGTGAGGCCGCTCGCGGCACCGCAGGCAGCCCCGCGACCTTTTCGAGCTTTACAAGCAATACTGGTCTTTAAGTATGTAGATAAAGGCGGCAATGGGAGGCGGTGCACGGCCGCCGGCGGCTACGCGAGCAGGCCGCTGCCATTCTGGTTTGAATCGGCCCTTAGTGGACTGGGTGTGACCGAGCACAGGTTTTTTTGTGCAATAATGTAGTCCCCAGTAGTCATCACCCTCAAAACTATTAATTTAGTTTAATAAATAATTATTTTTATTTTACAACCTAATTTGGATAGATCAATCCACAGAAATTATATTTAAAAAGTTTACTGTATGGCTAATCACGTCTCGTAAAGACACCTCGAGAAACAATGGCAAAAATAGCGCACAACGCACAATCGCTCGTGTCAGCAGAGGTGACCATTTTGCATATTTTTTTTTACTCACTGGATGAGAGTTTTTTCCATATTTAAGTAGTTATATTTTGGATAAATGAGATTTCAGCGTATTAAATGACATGACAACTTTTTACTAGCAAACATAAAGGATTGTGTTACTTATAGTCAAATAAGGTCAAAAAGGCTGACCACTGGTTCCTGGCTGACCACAGGTGCCTTTACCCTATTTATCGACCGTTGTAGCTAGATAAACTTTTTTTGTATTTTCACACATTTAAATTTTACTATTTGTCAGTTCCTTTATGAACACAATACGCTTTCCTATTACACGTTTTTAACATTTTATACTATCAACAACACTGGACCCTGGTAAGATATTAACTCCATTTACAAAACCTCGTGATTTGAGTCTTTAAGGAAAATAATCTTTTAAAGTCCACCAACGCCAAATCATATAACTAAACATATTTTTCTCAAACATGCAATGAAATGTCGTCATTACGTGGGTTATATCAGACCTCAAAGTATCACGTTTCAGGCGGATCAACTCGAGAGAACTGTAAAGGAATTTCATACGAAATTGAAGGCCTAGGACCGGAAGTAATTTTTTTAAAAATTTTATTCCACTATTTGTGGCACAGCATCACGGCATTCAGCCATGAAAATTAGTTTGATTTGAGGAGTAATTTATTTCATTGCATGTTTGAGAAAAACACTATACATGCCTGGCCGTGAAAATGGCTTGCCGGCTTCGTATCACTATCCAGCCGACCGTACTACTCACCCGGCAAGCCCTTCTTTCCCGGCGTCTGCAGTAATGTACTATTAGTAAGTTTAATCTAAAATTTAACGTGAGAGTTTACATATGAGAAGAGTAAGAAAACAAGAACTCTTAAATATTGTATAATTGGCGTTTACATTTATTAAAACCATTTATGTTTCAGGAAAATACATGTAAGTTATTTATTCATCGCATCAGTTGGGTTCTGCTTAAAAAGTGAAGCTGTCTTCAAAACACGTACTACTTAACGCATTCACTGCCACCTCCTTTTCCTGGGCATTCGCCAGGTGCCACACTTTTTAAAATGTACTTTATGTAATGCACTTTACGTAATTACGAACGCGTCTGTGCGTCGATGGCACACGGTGAAAGTCACTGGAACGCACATACGCGTCGGTGGCAGTGAATGCGTTAAACTAGGTACTTAACATTCTACTATCTACTTGATTAAATTAGGTAGCATCTTTAGAATCTAGAATACCGAAAATAAACACAATTAGGCTAAATATTAACCTATCAAATTTGCATTACTTAAAAATCGATATCATAATAATATGTACCTTAATTGCCGTTGCTAATTAAAATTAAAAAAATATATTGAAATTTTAAGGTACTTCTTAGTTAAGTGCCCAATATATATCTACTATAGTATTTCTTCTTCTTTATTCGTCTCATTCTGATGTAATAGAATTATTTTGAAAACAATTCATAAAGTTCAGCTTATGTTTAAATTTATTTGCGTGCCTTGTTCTAGGATACTATGTACAAGTCCTAAATAAGTGTAACATATAAGCTATGATTTGAAATCTCGCTGTGACGCTGCTTTAATTTTAACTCTAAATCGGCCTATGACTGCTCGAAGAATGTCAAAAAGATATAGGTATTAGTGAGCGAGTTCTTCCAAATGTAGTGGAACCATTATTAATATGCATATAGAATTATTATATCCATGTACGTATGCGTGATTATAATAGTACATTATGATACAAGTGTGCTATGGTGGTCATTACACTCGAGTCGGTTTTTAAGCCTGAGCCGAAGGCGAAGGCTTAATGGAGACGAGAAGTGTAATGACCAATGCTCACGTGTTTCATACGACGTTTTTCAACACATTTGCGAGAAAAAAAAAAAAAAAAAATGAAAATGTTAAAAGATATGTAATGAAAAGGCACTAGTGCGATAATGTAATGTAAAAGTCACGGCATGGGTAATATTCTGCATTATTTTGCTAATATTTAAAAAGATATGTAATGAAAAGGCACTAGTGCGATAATGTAATGTAAAAGGCACGGCATGGGTAATACTCTGCATTATCAGTGTAAATACGCTGTAATAAGACCTACTTTACGAGCAGGTGTGTTGAAAATGACATGTAAATCACTATACTATGGATTGTAGGTATGTAGAACAAAGTGATTTCAATAAATTATGACACCAAAAATTAGCAGAAATAGAAAAAAAATGGAATTGAAGAATTAAGTGATAGTTATTTAGAATTAAGGCAAAACTTGTTTAATATTTAGTCTCAAATATCAAAAATCAGTACCTATCAATATTGCATATCCGATCTTGGAACTAAGACCTCTCGACCTACCGCAGATTATGGAGCCTCTAGAAGTCAATTATTTGCAAATGTATGTGTTACACTATTAAGGCTGTATAATTATTTGCAAATATCAAATGTCAATTACTTAAAAGTTACTTTAAAATTCAAAGAAATTCTTGAATGTATTTAGGCAAATTCTTTAGAGTTACGAGTATGTAGCTATCAAAGTTAATGCCTTATATTTATTTGGATTAAAATGGACTGTATTTACAATTTTTGTGTAAATCGCAGAGAGAGTTTATAAGTTGCTTTCATTTATTCTTGTGCCTTCAATTTTATACGAACTAGAAAATGTTCACTCTTTATGAGTTAAGCGACATTAAAAAAACAATCGTCAGTTGATTTGTTTGGCAATTGTAGTTCGTAGTATGGTACTATTGTTTGATTTTCAATGTTTAATTATAAATTTAGATGAAAATTGTAAGTATAGATTATAATATGGTGCCATTGACAATATTAGTTCTTTTATAATAACTGTGGAAAGATGAGTGTAAGTATATATAGAATGGGATATAAATTATGGTATTCTACCATTTTTAACTTTTCGGTGTTATTCATCATGTCACATGTTGTAATTTCTTAATTCTACTTTGAAATGCACTTATGTTTAACAGATTATAACAATATATTATCAATGTCGAATAAAACTTTAAGAATACTCAGAGCAACATACATAGTGATATTTCTATTACTTAGTTAATAAGCTTAAAGGAGGTGAAATTGCTTGCAAACAGACCGAGTTGTGGTGCCCCAAAAATATCGAACACGTATTTGTAAATAATTAATATTATCTCGAACTTTTTGACCTTCACGTGTTTTTTTCACTACAAAATCATATCAATAAACAAACTTTTTATAGAGTTATACTTATATTTAAAATTTTGATTCAACGAATAGACATAAATTACATGTAAAATTTAAACTTTATGATGTTGTGATTGTACATATTTAATCTTTGACTTAATTTTTGGCCTAAACTACTAAACTTTCGATGATGAAAACTGTTGTTATTTTTTGAAATCTGCATAGC
Organism: Epinotia brunnichana; assembly: GCA_963854355.1. Classification (NCBI taxonomy): domain Eukaryota; kingdom Metazoa; phylum Arthropoda; class Insecta; order Lepidoptera; family Tortricidae; genus Epinotia; species Epinotia brunnichana. The sequence goes on along the minus strand of OY977936.1, from coordinate 15,944,594 downwards.
AAGGGCGTCGTTTGACGACATTTTCATAGGTGTTTATTACAATGTATTTAGTATACTAAAAGTAAACAATTTTAGGTTATACAATTATGTGATTAAAATGATTACATAAATAAAATTAGAACTTGTTTTAATTATTTCACATTAGCCTATAATACATTAAACGAGTTGGTTGAACTATGAAATACTAGTTCTAAATAGCGTATGACTGGAAAAAAATAGTATTTTATAGTTGAACTAAGGCTTGCTTCCGACTATACCTACCTACCTCTACATTATAATAGCATAAGTGATATATCAAGTTTACAGCACAGCACATCCAAAGAATGCCCAGAGTCGTCGCAAGTTATCGTGATTACATCAGAGACGAGAGCAACTAAAATTGTTATATCAGAATTATGCTAGGCTCACTTTGCAGTTTTTGACAAACCCAATTATTCACCAGATTAGTTATTCTTCACAGTCCTCATTTTTATTCATACAATACCGTCCTAAACATGAAAACTGAAGATTAACGAATGTGCTCAATTGATGTTGTCGGTAGTGTATAAATGTGTATCTGTTGTGTAAAAATTTAGACGGAGAATGGTGGATCTGGTGAATTTATTTAAAATTGTATTGCTGTTGGAATTGAGTTTGTGAAGAATTGCAAATAGGAAGAAATGCTTTTGCTTAAATAATTGTCATGACATAACTACGCTACCAAAGAAACCTTAATATGCTTATATTCGCCCAAAATTCGCCCAAATGTTTATATTCGCCATTTTAACACTATCACTGTCAGGAATCCGCCTAGCGGGTGCCTACGCCGTAGTCGCTTTCCTTGAGTATGAGTGACTTTTTCCTTCATACATCCTGTACGCTCCGATAAAGAAACCTCTTATTAAATATCTATAATAAACAAAATGCAACTCTCGTTTCTTAAAAAAAAATTACTACCAAAAAACAATTCTTCATAATAAGTTCATTTATTAGTCTCTCAAGACATGGCTAGTCATTGGAGTCGCACTCACTTATACGTAGGTACTCAGCAGGTATCGATGTCCTGGACATAGTCACATCACTATAGTGTAGAGAATAATATCGTGCATCTAATTCGCTGGTTCTCACGATATAGCTCATCACTAGCTAAAACAAGGGCACTACTCCGAAAACCGCATTTGGAAACTACTATCGCCCCATCTCGTTCGCTCGACTAGTGCAATAGTGGGCGTGAGGGAGAGGGAGGTAGTCTAGTTTGTTTTCAGCGTATGTGGCCAGGGACGTTTCAGCGCTCTGCGTCATTTGGTGCCGTAGTGTCGGCAGTCTGTCTGCTCCCGTTTCGTGCAGCTTGTACCGGATAGCTGCAGGCTTTGGATACCGCGGAAGCTACGCAAAATGTGAGTTCCTATGTTCTTGCACGTACAGTTAAAGATATTTGTATATTTAACAGGTTTTTCCTAACCTGAGGTATAAGTAATTATTAACTTATTGCCGTTGCGTCGGTTATTATCTATTAAAAAAGTTTATTGATGTGTTTTGTAATCTCAATTACTTGGAATGGTTGCTAAATGTTAAATTCAATGTTAAACTGCATTTTTGGTTTGTTCGAATAGGTATTTCCTTGAAAACTTAAGTATGTCAAGTTAAACTGCAGTAGTTTTTGACGCATTGTGAAGTATTCTGTATAGTTTTAAATATCTGCAGATCTGTTACTAACTTGTAGGTGCATTCAATATTACTAGGATCTCATACCTAGGTAATCTTATTTTCTTTAAAAAATATGTAGATCATAACTTTATCTTAACCAAGTTTGCCCTAGTGTTGTGACGTCAGTTGGCATATTGCCAATTTTTGTATTGATTAGCGAATACTACGGTAATGCACGTACCAATGACATATATTCGTTCAGCTTATACAATTCAATTAGCGTGTTTCAATTGAATGAGTTTGGCACATGTAGGTTCGGATCTTTTTATAGGTACGTTTAATTTTTGTTGCATCTTCAACGTAAAACTTCTCAGTCAGTTCATTTAACGGATTTTAAAAGACGGTTTAAATTACTTAAGGCTTTCCAGCAAGGCGAGGCAGAGCGGCATAAGAAATGCAATAATATCGGCGATATAATAATCTTGTTCTCTTTTGCCTTTTACTTTCAGAGTGGGTAATGTGTGCCTGACAAAGTCTAAAAACAAACGAGATATTTTTGGGCTCATTGCAGCAGAATGCTAATTGCAAAAATCGCTCGTAAAATGTTTGCTTTCGTTGTGAATACTTTGTATATACACATAAATACACACTCTAAAAACCCCATTGACGGCAGGTCGATCACGTAACGCACAGGGGACCGATTTTTGACTTTCGAGCGCTCGAATCTTTCACTCGAAAACTGACAAAAATTACGAAATGCTGTTTTGAAATAGCGATAGAAAATTGAAAAGCGAGTGGTATTGACCACTCGTATTCAATTATATCGGTGGAAAGTTAGTGCCTGCAATATTGACACCAAAATCGTATTCATTTTTATTTAATTTTCGAGCGCTCGAAAGTCAAAAATCGGCCCCCTGTACGCGCGTCAGGTAGGTCGAAATGTCACTTTTTATATGGAAAATTGACAGTTAAATTGTACCGACGCGCGTTCGGAACGTTACGTAATTACCCCTCAGCTCCATAGGTATTCTTCCTCCAGTGACTTAACACGAAATGTCACGTTTGTGAAAGATGTTTTATATTGTATCCATAGGAGTCGAATTACAGGTCGTATGAGTAGAACGGAAAATCATCCGTGATCACTGTTAGTGTAGGAAACTTCCGATATAGAGACTATAAGTATGAACAAATCATTATTCATTTATTCGTTGAATTGTGGGTTTCGAAGAGGGAAATCGACGTAGGCTCGTGGTCTTCTCTGAGCATAAACATGAGCGAGATGGAAGTGCGTGTTCGGAAGCGCGGATATCATGTTTTTTAATTGTAATTTTTTGTGTAAATAAATAAAAAAGAAATAGCTGAATTCCGTCAAACATAATATTGCCGATTTTTAGAACCAATTTTAATATGTTTAGCTGTTGTGCATAATTTTATAGGATTTTGTAAAGTGTATTTTAGACCTATGTTCGTGATTTTTTTCTATCGAGCGAAAGTCAAAAACTCAGGATTTGAATAGCTGTTGTCTCTAGCTTTAGTACCTAGCTTGTTCTTCTGTCGGTTATTTTTATAACAAGATAAGAAGTTTCTTAAATTTTTAGAAACGGGTTTATATTTCAGTGCCTCTAGTAAATAAGGTAATAACTAAAAAACGGCACTTTTCAGGAGAGACAAAAAACTATATTTCGATACCAGATGTTTAGAACTTGATCTTTTTAAGCTTGTTTATATAAGCTATGGTGTTAAGCTTTAGTTTCACACATAGACGCATAATATTCCGACCCTATAAATACGTTTTTTTTTTCCGTTTTTTTTGCAGTTATACCCTTATTCACGAGTACTTTATGGAGTAACTCGAGATATTAACATCATTTTTATTGAGCGTTTAGCAATAAAACGACTTGTACCCTTATTCACAATGTGCGTAAACACAGCACACGACTTGTACCATTATTTATCAATGTGCGTGAATGCAGAACACGACTTGTACTATTATTTATTTTGGTATTATAGAAATGAAACGACTTATTTAGCTGGAAATTAAATACCTAAGGATTCAAATGAGGCCGTATAGTAAAACAACCATGCATACAATTCGAAAAGCTTTAATGAAATCGACAATTTTTGTTTAATGCTATGACATCAGTTAAATATCACCAGATTTTTAATCATTTGGCACTAAGAATGACCATTAAATTCAAATAACAATAGAATCAGCCTTTGTCATTATTATAAAATCAGTTAATATTATCGTCATCATCTCGGTCTTCATCAACATCATACATTATTATATTTAAATCGGGATCTTATAAATAATACATAATTAATACACTTTAGCCATGAAATGAATAAAATCAGAAATGTTTACTCAGGTAAGTACCTACTCGTAAACCAATCTTGACTCTCAAGTCTCAATAGCAGTACCTAATAGGGAGATACACAACACAAGACGCAAAATAATAGGCATAAACGTGTTAGTACTTACTTCATCGTTCTTTTTGTTATTGATAGAATAACTTCGAAACAACTTAATGGGTAGGTTTTTAACACAATCTTCAACACTGTCGTTCAGTGAGGCCGAATTGCATGTAAAATATACAACTTACTTTTTTCGGTGGAGTTATCACTAAGTTAGCAATTCTCCATCCGCGCTTCATTTTGGGTTCCGTACCCAAAGGGTAAAACGGGACCCTATTATTTACTAAGAGTCTATCACCAGGCTGTATCTCATGAACCGTGATAGTCAGACAGTTGAAATTTTCACAGATGATGTATTTCTGTTGGCGCTATAACAACAAACATAAATAAGTTTCTGTCAAAAATTTAATTTTTGGTACAAGCTTTTACTGCCGACTGTACTTTTCTGCATACCATCATCATCATCAACTACTCCTTGACACGATTCTAACGAGCCCGAACTCGATGGGGTTGGTCGTTTTATTGCGGAGTTCCTATGGCCACCTTCCAGCTCCAGCATCAGATCAGCTGCAATTCATCATAATATTGTATTGTCATGCGATATACATATGCTTGCAGAATTTCAGCTCAATTGGATAACGGAAAGTGACTGAAAAATGGATTACAAATTTTGACGGACCACTTACATACCAAGTTAATATAAAGCTTGTAATTAACTGTGAGTTTTGAAGTAAATATGACATACTACACTCGCGGACAATGAATACGGGTCACCCTAAATTAAATAACCGCAATAGGTTTTTTTATATTTAACACTAGTTATTAACATAGTATAGTATTCTTTTTAATACCCAATCTGCGGTTCCACGGTGGGAGTTGACGGTCATCATGCATTGAGTTGCCGGCGATGTGCCGGGAGGCATCCGCGTCACCACGCCTTGAACGACGTGGTCCAGAGGGCGCTCAGGTCAGCGGGTGTTCCGTCTGTGCTTGAGCCTCCGGGCAAGCGGCCTGATGGCCTAACGTTGTTGGTGCCGTGGGAGCTAGGGACGCTACTTGCGTCAGCACCTTCGCCGCCTCTCATATCAGTCGCACTGTACGAGCACTGTATGGAGCGGCAGCCGAGTCTCAGGCGGCGGTGAAGCGCCAAAAGTATGCTCCATTGGGCTCGGGGTATATTTTCGCCTCTTTTGCGGTGGAAACGGCGGGCTGCTGGGGTGCTGACGCAAAAAAAATTGTGCGTGACATAGGCCGTCGACTCAGGCAAAAGGGAGAGGACCCCCGCTCCGAATCGTTTCTGGTGCAGAGACTGTCCATAGCCGGTAATGCCGTGAGCATTATGGGCACTTGTGCACCGGAAGCGATAACGAACGGGGTTAACTAGTTGTAGTGTAGTTGACTTGTGTATTATATTATACTAATTTTTAGTATTTAAATAAATACATTTCTTGAATACCCAACTGTATTAGCAATTTCCGGGATCCTATTATAAAAATATCAACGTCTAAAAGATACGATTTTTGCGATATCTCGCTCCGTTAACGTTGTTTTTTTTTCATGGGTTTTTACGAGTCCGATTTAAGTTACCAGGTACTTTCTTTTGTTACTGTTATTTTTGCAGTTTACATGTATAATCAAATAAAGATCTTGACAGGATTAAAAAAACTGTAACTACAACCCTGCACTATTTTAGGAAACATGACAATATTTTACCGACCCGTATTCATTGTCCGCGAGTGTATTTCGGTAAACCGGTCGTTGTTGTTAGTACAATAAGCTATAAAAACACGAAAAAACGAACCGTTACAGATCGAAGGTCATTGGGAGCTAGGAGCCGCTTAAATAATAAACCAAATTCCAGGACGTATTCGTATATATGTCACCGTTAGATTGTGAACACCGTCAGTTTCTTCTTACTAGCGATATTGTAAACTATCGTAAATTTGTGAACTGTCAAAACCGTTCACAATATAACGCAATGTCAAATCGTCAAATTGTGAACTGAGATCAAATCAGCTTGCTACGGAACGTACACGAAGACTAGGTAGGTTAGGTTAGTTAGGTTTAGGTATCTTCAGTTGCCCGAAGGGCAAAGCGCCCAGAAATAGGAGCCTGCGTGCGCGGAGCTCCTTCGACACTGCTGGATGCCGGAATAAATGGAATAAAATATCTAAATAATAAAAAACACAATCATGTTCTGACGTAAGTGGAAACTGATGCAAGTGGAATAATTCGCTCAACCAAACAGCGCACAGGTTGCGTTCCGAATCAGGCAAATTTTATTCAGTTCTCAACGATATGACATTGTTAGTTTAAAAACTAACGAAAATGAATGCGTAAAATTATGAATTATTTTGGCAGTTCACAATATTCCGTCAGTTTACAATATAACCGGTAAGATTATTAAACTGACGGTTTTCACAATCTAACGGTGACATATACTATATACCTATTACCTAAAACGTTACTATAAATCAATCTGATACAAGTAATGCTAGATGTTAAAATAATGAATGTGTGGCTTTAGACGCTATTTATTATCTTGATTAAATAAACTAAAATATAAATAAATATTTGCTGACCATCTTACACAAATTGACCCAGAAATTAACAACAACAAACTAAGATGAAATGTAATATTATTATGAACTAAAAAAACATACGTACAATACTTATTAAAAATTATAATAGGTACTTTTTCCTTTGCACCTTATGTAAGTCTCTGTTTAGCCCAATGGTTAGCTGGTAGAGAGCTCGCCATTTGGACATTTTTTTTGCATTTTGTGCAATAAAGTTTAATTAAAGAAATAATTCATCATTAGAAAATATTGCATGTCTCAGGGGCTGTTCGGTGCAATGCACACACGTGACATGCGCCTGCTGCGTAGGTATGCGATTATTTAGTTGCATTGAGTGCTGATTTGATTTAATTTAATGCATTTACGGATACCATCGCGACCGGGTGCATTCGAACATATTTTATAACATTAACATTTTCAACATATTTCTAACTTAGCCGAAAACAGTTTTTTTAGTAGTTTTAGTTAAATAAACATTTTATACTCTTCTGCCGACTTTAACATTCACTCACAACCCCCACCGCCCACAGGGGCAAAGACAAGGATGCAGAAGCCGCTCCCCCTCCGGGTCCACCGGGGCCCCCTAAACCACGCGAGCCCCAGTACGGGGAAGACGGGGAGCTCTTGGGCGGGGCCCACACCATGCAGCAACAGGCCGCGCAGCGCCGGCTGCAGCAGACACAGGCGCAAGTTGATGAGGTACGACATTTTTTTTTTCAGAAACAAACAGTCTCACTTAATAAGTGTACAGAATACATTAAGCATAAAAACAGACCAATAGTTTCCTGGAAGATAAACATCTAGAACATTTACATCTCACCAAAACCAGGGTCGAAATCCAGGCTCGGAGAGTACTAATAACTTGCAACCTAGTAGGTTTGTTTATCAGCGACAATTTTTTATCAAGCGCACCGATATTAACAATAATCTCATAGGAATTTGAAGACATAAAGTTTCATACAAAAGTAATAAAATTACAAAGTCACCTACTTAAGAAATGATTTTTGGTAATTAAAAAAAAATACGAGACGAGAGAGAGGTATCGTTTTTTTTTTCCTGTATTATTTATGTTACTCGTATATCTAATATGCTCTTATATGTAATAATAATAAATTAAGAATTTTCGCTTAGTAAACTTCGGAGATAAGGGGGCAAGGAAATTTTTTCAACATTTTCCTTAAAAAAATCAAAATTAAACAACAGCTATAAAAAACGGTTTTAGAAAGCGCAGCTCAAGCCCTTTTGTATGATACCCCATAGACTATATTGAATATACCCCACTTGATCTATTAACTAGACTTTGATTTTTTAACTCTCATATCGTAATTTACACCGAAAATAAAAATGTATATTTAAATCTAAGAGCATCTAAGAGTACAGCAGGCAGAACTGACAGAATTGACAACCGCTTAAAGTTCATCCTTCCAGGTAAGGCTGGAATCGATACATAATTTACTTTGAAAACAAAGTTTTAACCGACGAAAAATCAATCATCCCCTATTTTCCTACCCTTAGGGTTGGTTTTTTTTCCAAATTTACATGGGACCAACTTCGGGGTATACCCTTTCCAATAAAAAAATAATTATCAAAATCGAACTGCTCTGTAAAAAGTTATGATATATATAAGATATGACCACGCAATCATACATAAAAAAAATAAAAAATAAAAAAATACGCGTCGACTTGAGAACCTCCTCCGTTTTTTTCGTCGGTTGAGAAACCCAGAAACATCACAGAATCCACCAGATCCATTGCTACGAGTAAAGCCAGTGGCCACCTCTCGTCTCCATAGTACCTACAATATTATTGCATTGTCATCTGACTTGACGAGTGTACCAAATTTCAACTCGATTGAACTTTCAGGAAGTATCTAGGTCAAATTTGACTAGCAAGGTTTGAACTAAACATGCTAACATATTAATTACACTGTTATTTAAAAGCTTGTAAAATTCGTCGATTAAAATCTGTGTATTAAGATTTCATAGAGAATACTGCAACGTCACTATTTTCATCGTTGAATAGTCTGTTACTTCCGAAACAACCGAAATAACTGTTTCGATACGCTCTAGACAACCGAAAAAAAATTGAAAATAGAACTTCTTATTTCAATAATATTTATGTATCCTTGTTTAAGGAGACTCGATCCGATACAAAATTGTCAATTTATGGCGTTTCGGAACGTGGCAGCGTCGCGTCATCTGTCAAAAATCTACTTAAACTTGCTGCTGTTACCAGGGCATAAAAAAAAAATTAAGCTTTGTGAATTGTGATTGGCTAGTATGCCAATCACAGCACAGTACTGCAACATTACGGACGTCGGTGGTGTGATATAGTACTTACGCTTTTTAGTTTTCTTATATACTCGTATTAATTACTTAAATTATTAATTTTAATGAACTCGTACAAAAAGTATTGTGTAAGTAGTAATAGTGTCAGATTCAAGCTTTTTAATCTCGTACCTTACATAGGCCACTCAGCAAGCTTCGTGGCCTAAACACGGTACTCAACTAAAAAGCTCTCTATTATAACAAGATTGTGAAAAAAATTATTATGTATTGCCTTTTATGAAATGCAAAATTAAAAAAAAACTTTAATGTTGCAATGGTTTTAAAGTAATTTTTTTGAACTTCGTAATTTGGACTCCAAACCTCGAAGTTCAAAAAATTTTTTTTAGGTTCCTCACGTCGCGGCTACCCCATGTATGTTAGCCGATTTTTCGTACTTTCCGAGTTAATATTTTTTTTACTTTTAACTTTTGTTAAGAAATGAAAAAAATATAATTAATGAATGATGATGTTTGATTGAAAGGCAATTAATAAATTTAAAAAAGTGTTACCTACTTATTTTGATCTAGTAAAAAAAACTTAAGGTCTAGCAGTTTCTATAATAACCAAAAGTTTGGTTTATAATATATAAATAACCAAAGGTTTTTTTTTATTTTACCTCAAAAGCGGCTAAGACATACTTATACCTAAAACTTTGACATTTGGCTTTTTTTCCAACTCGCAGCCAAGTGATAACGATTTTTTAAGCAAGTGCGCCGTTTGTTAAGGATTATATTACAAAAAGAAACATTCAAAAAAGTTCTAATGTTTTTTTAATAAATCAATTGCTTCACCGCGGAATTTCTTAACAAAATTTTAAAGTTAAAAATTCATAACTCGAAAACTACGAAAATTCGGCTAACATACACGGGGCTTATTCTGATAGCCCACGACGTGAGGAATCTAAAAAAATTGTTCGACGTCGAGATTTGGACCAGCCTGTATATACATTGTATTTTGAAATTCTGTCTATTATATTATTTCAGGTGGTCGATATTATGAAAACAAATATGGACAAAGTCTTGGAAAGAGATCATCTGATATCGGATCTCAGCGAAAGGGCAGGTAAAAATATTACAATTTATATGATATGTTATTTATTAATGAATGTACCAGAATATACATAATTTTGAATGAAATTACAGAGGCTTTAGAAGACGGAGCCTCTGCATTCAAAAGCCAAGCGGCCAGCCTGAAGAACAAGTTTTGGCTAGAAAATCTAAAGGTAATACTAATTTAGATAATTAAAAAAAGAACAAGTAAATTCACGGGTAATCTAAGTTCTTATACACCGTGCCCGTGAATAACCCGAAAGATTTAAGCTAACTATACTAGAGCCTAATTAGAGTAAAAATGTAATATGAGTTTAATTCAATTCAGCAAAAAAAAAATTTTTTGTTTTGTTTTTTCGATGTTTACATGCATACATGAAAAGTAAATGTTATTGTTAAACTTGTGACTTAAAATGGATTTTTACTTTTTTTTCGTAAAACCTAGTTTTTAAAAAGTGTTAAGTTCTTGTCACTTTTTGACATCTATCAAGACTACATCCCATCGTGGCAACACCGCCATCAAAAATGCGTCTTGCACTATGTAATAGTAAAAACTTGTTTTTTTTTAATTGGTATTAACTCTAAAAAAAGGCGAATTACAAAAAAGTTTATACGACATTTTTAACCTCAAATATGGTCAGAAATATGCTGTTATATTTTTATTCTCTCGCAATACTCACGGGCACGGTGTATATATAGGTATACAATTCTGCAAAAGCTGCTACGTAAAACGAAGATTTTAATTCTAAGTATATCAATGGAAACAAGGATGAAGGTGATCCATTTGACACGCGCGTGAAATGGGAGCCTTCATCGACATTCTAGTTTTTATTCGGCTATGGGAAAATAAAAAGGTGCCATGTGTATATTTTTAAACACACAAGCTTCTTTTGAATTGCATTAAAAGCTCCAGCGTTGACATTTTGCTAACTTTAGTCCTAAAATTCAATACCAATATGATTATTTACATGATTCTGTAAGAAACACTTAAATAATGTTTAAAATACATAATTATATTTAGTGATATTGTTTTGTTTTTCTTGACTTATATATGATAAATTTACTTTTCCCTTGTATTGGGAGGAGAGGTTTTACATGTTATCTTATTTTCTCCAAACAGGAGAGATGAAGCTAGTAACTTTTTCCAATTTGCAAATAAATTGAACTACTTATAAAAGCTCAAAATATGTATATGTGCACCTATACAAAAACAGTGGCTATTGCTTATAGTTGCAAACCTCATTTTAAAGAATTAAAGATCCTCACACTAACCTGCCTATACATTTACGAGTTCGCAGTCTTTGTCAAATCAAACCCCTCACTGTTTCCTTTAAGGCTAAACATGAATTCGAGAAGCGTCCGTTACAAACATGCAATACCAACCGTGAGTGGCAAGACAGAGTTGTTGAGAAAGAATGTACTAGGCATGGCTTCCAAAATATATAATTTCTTACCAGAAAGCCTAAAAAAAAAAAATATGTCAATGTTTAAAAACAAATTGAAATTAAAACTTTTGGAGAGAGCACGATTGACGAGTTTTTTTTAGATAGAAGTTTCCTAAATAAGTAAAATTTGTAATAAAAATATAAAAGTATTCTTCTATATAATATGTAATTTTAAAAGGTTTAAGTAAATTTAATGCTCAAAAAAATGTTGTATTAGTTGTAGCTTTTAGTTAGTAAGGCTCAACATTTGTACACCTTTTAGGTAGGTCACAGCGTACTGTATTTTTATTTTATAACATGTGTATCACAAATAAATATTTCCTTACTTACATTAAAAAAATAGCGGGACTGTCGTTAATCGCCATAGTTGATAGGATATTATTTGCTGAAATAAATTGGGTGTTTGATTCCGGTAACAGATAGATCAAAATATTATTAGGATGGTTCAAATATCATTATTTTTATTAGACCACCGCTTTGTTGCACTTTAATAATTTTTGTTTTCTTAAATTTGGTGATGTCTTATTGTAGTGTAAGACAGAGCTCTTTAATTTAAAACAAGAGCATAGAAAAAAAATCAGCTAGCGTTTTAGGTTATTCAGAAACGTGTCCTAAACTGGCCAATTATTCTACAGAAAACCTGCGTTCAACGTAATGTATTGACGTTATTACTATGAACCTTTTCGCGAATAAACTCCGTCGTAAAACTCGCTGGGACGTTTGCGTGCCAATAGTTTATTTAACTTACACTTCACGATGAAATATCTCATCAGTGTTGAATGAACGCGACACTTAGCTGAATCTTGTTAAATCGATGCCTGAAATTACTACAATGAAAACTGATTTCCAGTATTCGTACATAACTCATAAGTTTGAACATTGCACAGGCTGTTAAAATGACGGAAACTTTACAATCTTGATTCTTGAGTTATTTTTAAACATCCTAATAATGTTTAAATGAGGGAAAATTTTGGACAAAATACAAAAAATTATATACACAAAAAACATGGCTACTTTAAAACAAATAAATTGATAATTAATAATAAGTAAACAAGTTATTATAACATATTTCAGATGATGATAATAATGGGAGTAATCGGACTCATAATAATAGGTATTCTGTATGGTGAGTCTCTATGATTATTTGATTAATTATCAGTTGTTTTAGTAATCCCACCTTCTTTGAGCACAAGAATTTCTGTAGTTTCCAAGATTTTTTGTCCTGGGTGAAAATATAGTATTTAATTAGTTTTATATAATAAATAGCTAATCATCATTGTAATTAGAGATAAATGTTAATTATTAAACTCCAGCCACTAATATATATATTTAATTATATAGCCTACATAGAGCTTGATACATATATTATTATACCATGGTCACTGCTTGAACATGTCTGATCTCATTTTATGATGACACATATTCCAATAATTACAAGCTACACTGATTTATGCGTTATTATAATACTAGTACCCAGGGTGATTCTACTGATATGTTAAGAATATTCGGGTATTTATTTGAAGTTTTTCCAAAGAACGCGAATAAAATGTGCACCCTTTAAATATAATAAGTGCGTAGGTACGCCATTTGAGATCGCTTTACTCCCTGGGAGTTATTTGACATTTGCCATTTACTCGTACAACTTGGTCAGCATTGGTCTCAAATGGCGTATCGGCCATTACCCGTGAACAGATAACAATCTGATGTGGTCTGGATTATAAAATTTTCTTTAAATAAATAAACTTATCTCGTGAATGAATGTCAACTACCTAAAAATAACACAAAGTTTATTTCTATGTGCACTTGTGCACCCTTTTAATATAATTAGCGCATAGTACGCCATTTGAGATCTTAATTCTATGATTTGGCAATTGTCAAATAGAGCTTCACTCCCGGGGAGAAAAGCTGTACGAGTAGTTATTTGACAATTGCCAAATACTTACTCGTACAACTTGGTCAGCATTGGTCTCAAATGGCATATCGATGATAATCTGATGTTGTCTGGATAATTTAATTATCTTTAAATAAATAAACTTATCTCGTGAATGAATGTCAACCACACCTAAAATTATACAAATTTATTCTTATGTAATTAGTCCTTGTCAGTTACCTATATCAGTTGAATCACCTAGTAGTTATTAGAAAAATTGTGTTTCAGTGGAGACAGTGCACTTTGACACTATTGCAAGCTTTTTTAGTAAACTTACCTACCGCAAGCTATGTTTTATTATAAATTCAACGAGTAGTAGCTACGTTGAGAGTACTGACTCCAAATAAAACTGGCTCATACTTAGCACTCAGACTCATTGGGCACGCGCAAAGGATGACATGTCGCGCATTACAAGTCTTGTTTGTGTCTAAGGGTGGGTTGCACCAAACAGTCCGTAATTTTAAGCAGTGTTCGTTAAAATCTGAATGTGCATGGAACGTTTGACAACTTTATATGGAATGAACGTTCATAGATCTGATGCAATTGTAAGTTGGTGCAATCCGTCCTAAGTGAATAAAATGAAATTTCTGCAGTAATTTTTGTTCTGTCGCAGTCCGGTACAGTGGTGGAGACACCCCAGCGGTGGTGGCGGCACCGGCGGCGGCGCCGGCGCCAGTCCCGGCTGCCGAGGGCACGCCACCACCCGCCGCTCCTGCGGCTGGCAAATGTAAGCGTACTCTTTTACTCAAATCAATGGGTCATACACAAGAAATAAGTTTAGGAGAATGTAAATAATATACTTGCGGTTAAGGCGGCGTGAGCTCCAAAAACTGATTTTTAAAAAATCGTAGCTCTTGTTTGGATTATAATACGGCTGCCTTAAATTTAATTAGCAATCTTGAGGTTTTTCTCGAGGGAAATCAGCTATTCGAATCCTAAGTTTTTGACTTTCGCTCGATAGAAAAAAATCACGAACCTATGTTGTCTAAAATACACTTTAAAAAATCATAACAAATTATGCACAACAGCTAAACATATTAAAATTGGTTTTAAAAATCGACAATGTCATGTTTGAGGGAAATCAGCTATTACATTTTTATTTATTAAAACGCACAAAAAATTAAAATTAAAAAACATGATTTCCGCGCTTCCAAACACGCACTTCCATCTCGCTCACGCTTATGCTCAGTGAGAGGGAGAGAAGACCACGAACCTACGTCCCCTTAAGACGAGGGACAGCGGCAGCGGTGGGCGATAAGCGTGAGGCGGAGCGCGGCCTCTTGCTCCCACACATATATCGGGGGGATGATTGTACCAATTTAGGGATACCATTTAGTCAAAGTAATATTGCCATAACAAAACACTGTCTCATGATTGTGATGTTACTTATTTTTTCTAATGATATCAATTTTCACGTAATTTCAGTAAGACGCAACGTGATGATAAAAAAACATATAAAAACATGAGAACGTGGAAGAATCCCACCATAAAGTGCCTTTTTATAGCACTATAACATCTTCAAAATACAACCAATTTAATAAATGTGTAAATTTATGGAAAGACATATTTACAAATTATTATATCTATTATATTTTAAATCAAAATTACTTAACTGTAAACTAAGCTGATCTAAAATTATTTCCAGTATACAAATTGTGTTGGTTGTGATGTGCATGCAATTTGTCAATGCAACTCGTTTGAGAGTTGGATGAGAAGCACAGCATGCTTCCAGACAATAGCAATTAGTTAGTTTGTAATAAATTGACGATGACAAATCATAACATGTAGATAACCTTTAAGGCACACCGCTGCCGCCGCCGCTCTAAGTCGTGGCCGAGCCTTTATGCCGCGTTTAGTTCCTACCCCAATATCTGGCCTTAGTGAATATCTGTGGCTGATACATAAGGACTGTAGATGATGATGAAGAAAATGGGGTATTGGACACCTACAATTTGAATACATAAAAATCTACATTGTGGCCGCTAAAAATTCGTAGTATGACCACTACAGTCTTTTTAAATAAGGTATGCCATGTTAACACTTTGCCTGAAAAGTGCATAAGTAGAAGCCAAATTAAGTAGTTATATTCGAAATTAAAGACAAATTAATCTTACAATGGTATTTGTTTACAGAATGGAAATGGAGACTCTTCGTGCTCAAGGAAATGTAGCCAAAATGTGCTGTTAATTAAAAACAACCGGATACTGCGCATAATTATTTAATTAAAAGAATAAGCAGTATTCATGTCCCCAAATACTATGATACGACTTTAATTTCAGTTGATTCTGTACAAATCACGGATATTACTTCTATCACGTCATAGTGAACATTTTCATTAAAATCATGATCTATTAAAATCTTATCCCGATACTAAGAAATGCCTTAAATAACTAAAACTAAATATAAATATTTAACAGCCAGAATTGAAGCTTAGTATGTGACTTATTTTCAAAATATGAAACGGAGACCGTCCACGTTTCGTCAAAATTGTGATAAAAAGTGACAATAAAAATTAATTGCGCAATGTTCATTTAATGCCGCTTCCACACACGGTGCGCAAACTGGACGACAACGGTTGCTTTTTTTCTTCGGGCAGTCATTTGATCAAATCTCTAGAGATTTGATGCCTCTAGGCATCGTTTTGTTCTTACCCCAACGCGTACGATTAAAAGAAAAAACATGTTTCATACAGGTATGTTTAATTTTAATGTCAATTACTCCGTTTATTATTTAATTCGATAAATTTGCAATTTTTGCAAAATAAAATAAATAATAAAAATTAGAGCAAAATCCTATAATCAAAAATGGTAGAGTAGAAATTATATTTAAAATTATAAATGTAATGTAATTAATTATCTGATCTAAATATATGTACCTATCTCAAACTGATTGGCGCGTTAAATGCTGGCAAATGCTGGTAATAAAATAAAATGATCATTATTACTAGTGATACCTACATGGGCTGTGTTTATTGAAGGTGTGTAGTAAATTATGGACAGTGAATATATTTTAGTTGAATAATAATATGTTTTACAAGTCCTTTATTTTTTTTTGTTGTAAAATGTCGTACAAAAGGCTTTTGCGTTTTCTAAAAGTTGCAAGTATGTTGTACACATATTTTGATTTATATCTTAGAGAAGTCTTTAGTCTAAATATTAGTTTTAGTTGACCACAAATTGATTAGAATTATAAGCCCATAGAGATATATTTACTGAAGTATACAAATTGATACAGTTACTGATTTTCATTTACCAGACTACTGGCTATTAAAATAAATGATGTAACAAAATTTATTCGCAATTCTTTATTATGAATATTATCACTCAACTGTAAATGAACAGTGATAATGGTAATGATTACTTCACATTCACTCTAAAATGTAAAAGTAAAGGGATCATCAATAAAACGTTTATAGGTTACTCAGACGAGTAAGTAATGCATCAAGATTGTAAGTCGAGCCATTAATGCAATCGCCAACGACACCTAACATATGTACCTACTAGAAGTAATGGGAGTACGAATTAATTAATGGGGTATAGTTTCCATTACCGTAGGCACCCTTTTTGTTTTACTGCCATCTAAAGGAATATAGGAGTAAGAAAAAAAAAGTACCTAAGCAATTTTTAATTTAACTCCACTAGCTGTTGAATTTTTGCATGTGATACATACCTTTATATAAAAATAAAAATTCAAATACGTAAATTGTTTTGTTATGGTTGACGAAATAAAATTTGCACCAATTTGTTCGAGGAATCGGTGCAAATTATGTTTCCTCAAGTATACACCTAAGCATTATTTTTTGGTAGTGAATTTTTATTTACACTATTCCCACTAATTATTTGTACCTACCATCAAGAGTGCGCAAATCGGATGCAGAACACACGAGGCGTTTCAGGACCGCGCTCCACCGCGTTGCGCGAACCGAGTGAACGCGCGCAGGCCGCAGAGACACACGCAACGCGCGAACGCACGGTGACGCTCGACAACCTTGACCCCTCACCCCTTGATACCTCTACACGTCACCGCTTAACACTACTGTGCCTAGACCAATCCAATTAGCTAAACCCGGACATAATTCGATAACTGTAATTTTCTTTTTCTATCATGTAAAGTATTGTTAGTTATAGTTAAAATAAAAAGAATTAATCATTTTAGGGTTCCGCGTCATTGTAAAAAAACCAAAAATCGAAATTTTTAACAAATTCTGATTTCATAAGTGCAGCATAATATGTAACTTTGTAAAAGTGCCTCTATTATGATATAAAGCTTGCATTCCAGTTAAAGAAATCAAAATTAATCTAATTAATCAACCGGGACTATCAATAATAAAGAAAGTTCAGTAAGTTACACATTTTCTGGCTTATCTTACCAGAAATTATAGATAACTGCAATTTAACAAATTATTCTGAATAGTATATTATGTGTGTTGATAAATTATTAAAAATTAAACAGATTCTCTTTGCGGATTTCTAAAATCACAAATATTGGTAGTTTTTGGAAAACCAAAATACATAACTACTTGGAAAGTGTTTGATTTATGCGGTCAACATATTATTAGTACTATAAGAAACAAATTAAACAAAAAATATCCACGATTATTAATTAATTCATATTTTTTCGTACTTAAGTTTTAATATGAACCTTATCTCTTGCAAAATAAGGCCGTCATTGCTTTGCGCCTCAACTACCGACCGTGCTGTCGCGAGTCGCAGGCATTCAAGGCCGAAACGCACTGACAGCGGTGGCGAAGCGGCGCGGGGTGGCGCGGAGGCGGTACTTGTAATGTTCGAGCTAATATGAAAGGATCCGAACGCTTTTTTCCCGGCCGGTATTCTGTGCGGACCCATTCGTATTAGATCGAACATTACAGCCGGTACCACCTCCACACTGCGCCGCGCCGCCGCTACAGCGGTGGCGAAGCGGCGCGCCGTATGTGCGGCGCGCAACGCGCTTAAGAACGGCGACGCCACGTTCGTTGCGGCTACTCGCTTAGAAGCGGCGCCGTATGAAGAGGTCACGCGTTTCATATGTAAAACGGCGATGACGATGTATTCAAAATGCACTAACGCACAACGCCACGTTGGACGATGCCGAAAAGCCTCATGTGTTATTCCTTACCATGAAATACCGGCCCAGCATTAATTGTAATGTTGAATTCCACGTCCATTTTTATCTGTCTATCGCATCAGCACTATGTGTTATCGGTATAGTACGGGAAACTTCCATAATTTAATATTTAGCAACAACCGCAATCACGATGCACGTTAATGTGTTAATAGTGCAAGACATCGCACAATCTTCGTAAATTGATAAATTTAATCCTGTCACACTGAAAATGAAGAAAATTATATACTTGACACGCGCGTAACCGAGCGCTAAAGCCTTAGCCAAAGGGTCCAAAATGTCGATGGTGGTGCTGTGAGCGCTTCATAGACTAGACCTTAGAGAATGATATGAGAGCTAGCGCGCTTTCTCTTTGATAGTTGGCCGCCATTTTGACTTACAGTAATGCCTGGTATGACATGAGTTATTCGCAGGCGTCACTAGGCCTTAAGTTATGTTGATAGTATTCTGTTAATGGAGAGTAATGTAAAATATCAAACCGATTAAGAGTTAGGTGTTCAGAAACCACTGGGTATGTAGCTTACCCTTCATTGATGATAATATTCTTCGCATTCAAGAAAAGTAACAATAGAAAGTAAAGTTACTTCGCTTCTCGTCTGCAAGTAGGTGTTATGGGTTAACCATGAGTGTGCATTTTAATGCAAAAAGAGCACTGGCCAAGTGGCCATAATTTTTACAAAGTTCCCGATATATTATGTGCTATGCAGCTACGGTTAATGGCCTCCGCCCTTATAGAAGACCGTCTGCCGTCTGCATGCTTGTTGTATTCCTAGTGGTGGGGTGAGGTGAGTAAGGCTGCAATTAGCTGTCATATAATATGCGCTATGCTGTGGCAAAACAACTAGTTGATCAGCATGCAGTGATTATTGACGGCGAGCTAATAGGTACGTACAAACATATGTTGTCAACTACCGAAACCCCGCAATTCCGTCGCAGTGTCAACGCAATAGGGTGGGTATAGGTAAGTGAGGGAGTAGATACACATTCAGTTAAAGAACAAATTAATATGTGTATACCTAATAGATATAAATGTTATTTCCTTTACAATTAAACATGATAGCTTTTTATTACATGCGTTAAAGATCATTTGAAAAAACTAAAAGTAGAGCGTTTTGAAAAGTTATTTTGACTACAAAATATTAATTATTTCCTGTTCTGTTTTAATGAAAAACCTCAAATTTTAAATCAAAGTTGAAAGATGAATCTTGCTAAGTATAGTCGCGTAACTTTTGAAACGTGCGTTAAGATATATCAACTGTAAAATTTTAACCCCCAACTAGGGTTGTAGTAAGTATCGAAAGTAATGTTTGTGTATGAAAAATTATCAAAAAAGAAACATACTTTTTACCTAGGAACATATATAACATTTTATTCCTTACGACCCCATGAGTTCCTACACTGGTAAAATAATTTCAATTCCCCCCAAGCATCATAGATGAGCATTTGGTGTGTTGCCTTGACACTGACAGTATGCCCCCAGTCTTGTTACGAGACAGTTCTGAAGCAAGCGCCCTTAGGCCGGTGCCGCACTGGTAGAGCGATTAGCGACAAGAGGGTGATCTTCATTCATACATCAAGTCTCCCAAGTTGTACTGAAATCGCAGTCAAGTCGCCGTCTGCGATTTCCGCTCACATATACAAGCCAGTGCGTGGTTTAAAAAAGAAGACACCAGTAACTAAACCTCTCAACGAGTTCTTAAGTATGTTGTCGTTTAAGTTTTAACTTAAATAGCTTAGGTATATTAAGCCAATGCAAAAATGGTTCGCAACATAATATTTCGTTGTTCAGACAGTCAATTAGTTTCTCGGTGGGAACTGTCTGGGAAAACAAAGCGTGTTGGGTTACGGGTAACTATGCTACGTTTGTGTAAACGCATATGTACTAAGGACACTCGAACGAAAACTTGGCTTTTCATGCCCAAGTCACATTAAGTTGGAGGTTTAGGTATACATTGACAACCTATGCCTTATTTAACTGTTTTTTTCATGTTGTAATGTTTTGAAATAAGTGTTCTTGAGTTGACAACTTGACATACCTATATAAACCCGCAGGGTAATCTCATAACTTTTCCCCCCGGCGTCCATGCAAACATAGTGGAGTTTAACTCCAAAGAAGTTTAAGAAAAGAAAAAAAAAAAACATAACTTTTCAAACGCGTGTTAGGACTAATTCAAAATGACAGTTAATGTGTCTAAACGCTCGTTCAAATATTTACGCATTTTGTGTCGGTGTGTGTAAAAGTATAACAGAGGGGTGATTTTGTTCGGACGTAGGGACTTTAGGACAACTGAACTGTCCATACAAAAATTACATTTAGATCCACCCGACGTACCTACTAAAGTATTACTGAATCGACCAGCAGGTGTAGGTACAGTATTTTATAAATTGATTGAACAAACTATGTAGATAGGGGTAAGCTACGTTCCTTTTCTCGAAGCATTTTATTTACGTTACTCGATTGATTTAAGACCAGTGGTAATCGCATCAGGATCATAAGGCTCTAGGATAAGTTGCTGGGAGATATTGAATTTAGTGTGAACACTCGGAGCATTATTTAATTGCGTGTCAGGCGAGCGCACCGCTGTCCGCCGGGTGAGCCGCACAGTGCGCCACAGTGAATGCAAATTTAACAAAATATCATATAAATAAGGTATGTACTTAAGTATTTTTTAATTAAACGAAAAATACACACGTCACACACGTATGGGCACGGACATAATATTTAGTTTTGTATTTTAAGAGATTAGTTTGCATTATTTTAAGAGATTTGCAGAAAGAAGTAAGTAGAAGTATTGAGTAGAAAATCTGCTGTGGGTAAGGTAATAAAAATATTTAAAAAATCTTAACGCGATTATTTATTTTCGTGGAATGGGTATATAATAAGTAATAGTGGTACTCACATTTATTGATAATTAACTTTTTTTTTATTCAGGGATAATGAAATTGAAACATATGTTTTTGTCCAAGTTGAACCTAGCAAACCCACTGTGCGCTGACAGTGCGCGGTAATGGGACTGTCAGGTGTTTGAAGAGCACATATCGCTGTTTATTTTCAAGTTCTCAGAACTGTTTACTATGAATACATTTTTTTGACCTCGCGACCCCGTTGTGGTATTAACTCGAGCATTAAGCTCGACTGTTGAAATGTTCTGTCTGCATAAGAACTTGAAGGTCAACTATGTATCTAAAAATATAAATTAATATTTATGCTTTAACTAGAAGTCAGTCCCTGTAGGTACTGTACCTAGTAGCTACCTACCCACAGTGACCAAATGATGACGTCATAAGCAGTATAAGTATAAGCAGTCCAGTAAGTGGCTTAGCTTATAAAAACATGTGAAACTAGATAAGTAGACTGTCAATAACCAGTTGTCTTTTGAATATTTCAGTGAAACCAAATACATACCACTGCGCCATAATATATAGGTACATAAAATAATACATACTAGGGGACAATCTTACACACCCCATAGTAAGCTCAATAAGCCTTGTGTTATGGGTACTAGACGACGAAATAATTGTTTAATAGATAAGAATACTTAAATACATAGAAAACATCCAAGATTCAGAAACAAATATTCATGCTGGTCACACAAATATTTGCCCTTACCGGGATTCGAGCCTAGGAATAGGAACCCTCCAGCTTCGTAGACAGCGTCACTACCCACTAGGCTAACCGGTCGTAATACGTAGTTAAAGCTGAATTGATTTACTTGCCACTTCATTCAGCTAAATCCAGTAAAGAAATAGATAATTTATAAATTTAATATTATACTCTAATATGAACAAATCACACTGCAATTTGCTATATTTTCCTAAACCTCATCCTCTACTTAAAGTAAATTTTCTATCCCAAAGGCCTAATAAACGTTAATAGAGATAAACATAGCGTGGCCCTTACGAAGGGCCGATTACAGGGAAAGTCGCGAACACCTCGTTACCCTGCGACGTAATAATCGCAATTTGCTGTTACCCACGGGCTACGTAATAGGGCCCCTTTGTGGCCGGGCCGTAGACAACACATGACGAAGGCACTCTCATACATGTATGTACTTTATATTTTTGAACTATGCATTTACATAGAAACGCGTTGCAAAAGCAAAGGTTTGAAAAACGTTGCAAAAGAAACCTTCTTGGTCTAATGGGTGGTGGATACGAGTGATTTTATCGCATTTCTACCCATACATTACCCTGAAAAACATGTCTAAATCAACTCTTACATGTACACATGTCGCAGGGAAATGGCCAAAACAAAGATTTGCACAAATCTCTAAGGGATATGAACAAATAATGCAGGATGTTAAAATGGCGACACCATTTTATCATTTTCCTAGAAAAAAACAGTCATTTCATTAAATCCCTGAATCTGTTTAGTAAAATGACGAAATCGTCCAAAACAGGCAACTGGTTTTTTTAATTTCACTAGATTTGTTTAGTGATTTGATAAAATCCCTGAAACACGTCAGTGAGTTGACGAAACGAACTAGCAAAGTCAACTCGTTTTATCATTTCACTATAGACCACTTCAGAGATTTGAAATCATCTATACCGTGTTACAGTAGAGACTTTATCATATCACTAAACGTGTCTAGTGAAATGATAAAACAAGTGGACTTTGCGAGTTTGTGTCATCAATGAAGATGTTAGATGGTAATAAATTCAAATCTACGTTGAAAAAATTTCTCATGGACAATGTATTTTACAGTTTAAATGAATATTTTGAGTATCAGCAGCGCATAAATTAGTATAGGTATATATCCAGTCAGTGCACATTATTTTTAAACTTTAATTTTAAGGGTGAATATTGTACGCTCGGAATGAGCAACTGTTGTTACTTTTATATATATTTTAACACCTGTATGTACACAGTTTACAATCAATAAATACTTTACTTTACTTTACTTTACTTTAATTTACTGACGTGCTTCAGGGATTTTATCAAATCACTAAACAAATCTGGTGAAATGAAAAAACGAGTTGCCTTTTTTGGCTGATTTCTATACCAGTACGTGTACGTCCGTGGAATGTCTGTAATATAAGACGTGCTTAATACTTTTCGGAAACCTCACTTTCAATCTTGGGCAACAATGCATGCTGTAAGCTAAGTAAATTGTTTCATATGGTAGAACCAAGTACGTTACGAGACGCGAGCCACTTATGTTAGGCCAGTTTTCCACTGCGACAACGAGTAAGTACCTACTAACAGATTTCTTGGAGTTAATATAGGTATGTACATACGCTACAAGAATTCATATGGTTAATTTCTTCAAAAATTAAAGAAGTTATTGTCTTAAAACAAGTCTTCACTTCAATGCTTGAAAAACTGTAAAAGTAATAGGCTAATAATCCAGTACCTTGTCGCCTGAAAGTACGGGGTACTTTGCGTTAAATCCGGTAATTCAGATTTTTTCCAAACTTGTTTATGATGTTGGCCCAATGAATAATCCAAGTTTGTGACCTCGAACGCCGACCGCATCTTTGTCAAAAATCGAAAATACCTAAATAAAATTTTCATAGGAATTTGAAGACATAAAATTTCATACAAAAGTAATTAAATTAGAAACTTAGTTAAGAAACTTCGACAGATTTGGGCACCATGGCCTCTCCTGCCACAGGAGCGCAGCGCGACAGGCCAGCCTGAACGACCTCATCCGCCGGGCCCTCGCTAGTGCTGGAGCTCCGTCCGTCTTAGAGCCTACTGGTCTTGTCCGGGACGCCGGCAAGAGGCCCGACGGCATGACGCTCGTGCCCTGGAGCTTGGGACGGCCTCTGGTATGGGACGCTACCTGCGTCGATACCCTTGCGCCGTCTCACCTTCCTGGAACTTCTACTAGGGCTGGTGCTACTGATGACTCAGCCGAGTCACACAAAAGGCTCAAATATGCTGGCATTGATAGTGGCTTCATGTTTGAGCCTTTCGGGGTCGAGACCTTAGGGCCATGGGGCACCAGCGCTTTAAAAATCTACAATACACTTTCGCAGCGCCTTATCGACGCTTCTGGTGACCAGAAGGCGCCAGCATACCTAGCCCAGCGTATAAGTATTGCCATATACAACGTGGCACTGCCGCCAGCCTCCTGGGCACCCTGCCGCCGATCTGGCCCAAGTTTTCTATTTGTAATGTTATCGTTATTTGTTTTATTTTATTTTACTTTTGTGAAGGTATTCTGTTTCTAGTTAATTTTAAGGGTTCCATACTCAAAGAGTAATACGGGAGCCTATTACTGAGACTTCGCTGTCCGTCCGTCTGTCTGTCACCAGGCTGTATCTCAAGAACCGTGATAGCTAGAGAGTTGAAATTTTCACAGATTATGTATTTCTGTTGCCGCTATAACAACAAATACTAAAAACAAAATAAAACATTTTTTAAGGGGGGCTTCCATACAACAAACGTGATTTTTTTGCCGTTTTTATAGATAATGGTACGGAACCCTTCGTGCGCGAGTCCAACTCGCACTTGGCCGGTTTTTAACTTACTACGTTAAAAATTGATTTTTGATACTTAAATAAACAAAAATGCGAACGATACCTTGTTTTATTTTTCCTGTATTATTTATGTTAGGGACTCTTAATAATATGTAAAAATTCCGGAATTTTTGCTTGGTAAACTCCGGTGATTGGGGGGGGGGGGGGGGGGAACGGTATTTTTTTCAACATTTTCCTTAATCAATCAAAATTTAACCACTGTAGAAAAGAAATAAAAAAGGGTTTAGAAAGCGCGACTCAAGCCCTTTCATATGATATCCCATTTAATCTATTAACTAGACTTTGAATTTTTAACCGTCCTCATATTCTTCATTTACACAGAAAATAAAAACGTATATTAAAAAAAAAATTACCATACACGTGTTTTAATCTTCTTAACAGTTGTTACAAATTTCAAATTGATAGCTTAATTAGTTCCTGAGATTTTTAACGTTGCCACAGGCGGACATAGTTGGCACAAGGGTTCCTTTTTTACCTTTTTGGTACGGAACCCTAAAAACAGTAAACAAAGCTATTTCTGATGATATATCAAAGATATTCGGGTCTAATTGAGGATATTGATATAAAAGCGTTGCTATAGCGATGAGGACTGGATTACAACCCTAACGACTCAAGTAAGTAACAGGCCCAATCATCGCGAGATCCGCCGACAAGGAACAATTCCAACTATTATTGTAATGTGATTGTATTTTAATGCATTTTATATTGTTTGGCGGGGAGCTAGATTTCTGTGGATACGACAAGGTAGCCGGCGCTACATATTAAGTATTAAAGTACTTTTATATTGCTTAAATGTATTTTTAACCGACTGCAAAAAAGGAGGAGGTTCTCAATTCGTCAGTATGTTTTTTTTTCTTTTTGTGTGTGTGTGTATGTATATGACCGATAACTCGGTAATTTATGATTTTTATGAACCGATTTTTTTTTCTGTGTTTGGAATCATATACTTCCAGATTGGTCCCGTTGTCACTAAATTCCAGTTCTGATGATGGGATCTTGGAGAAATCGAGAGTTATCTTCAAATTGTATAGGCAAACTTGAATCAATTTGGCTACTGATTTGAAGTCGGTTAAATAAAACGTTGTTTTGAAAAGTATATTATATGAAGCTCTTATTATAATTACAAAAACATTATTGTTTTGTGACAGAGATATTTAATGTGAAAATTACACAATAAACAGATCGCCAAAGTACCGCGTAAAAATATGACTCGAGCGAGATTGGTGGTTCTGAGCCTATGCACGCACGTTTGGCCGACCAGCCTTCTTCCTATAAAACATCTATCAATTTCATATGTCATCTTTAAAGATTAAGCTTAAGCTTAATTTTAAAGGAGGCTATTAATCTCTAAATTCTGTCTAGCTCGCTCGCTAATCTTAGCTCGATAGGGTTCACTAGTGCACTTGCACTAGTGAATGACCGCTTAAGGAATTTTTTGACTTCAAAAATTGTTTTATGTAAGATTGCTATAAATACTTAATATCGGCCATGACTGTTTATACAGCTCAAACAAGTATTCTCGTTTGCTCAAATTATTTTGCTTTTGCAATAAGTTTCCATACTTTTAAGTTATATGACCTTTAGGTAGAAAAATGGAAAATCACCAGCGGTTTTCTAGTAAATGAACAACTAAAAACCAGTGAATGAACTACTGTTATAGTTATGGTTTATTGGTTTAATTTGCTGTTTAGCGATTTTGTTTGGAGTATCTCGATATACAAACACACGGGATAGTAGTTAATGGTTTACTTTTTCTATGAACAATTAAAAAACTGTAACAAATGTTCGTTCATTAACTGGTTCCAATAAATGAACTAGGTAATTATCAGTCGATGTTCATTTACTGAAAATCTATACACCAGTGAATGAACTAACTTTATGTTCGAAAATTAGGTTTGTACGAATACTCGACCAACGATGGACAAACCATTGGTGGTTATGTTGCTAAAAACTAAATCTTATTACAATCACTAGAACATAAGATTTTGCGAAAACATTAAAACAGGCGTTGCCAGTGAATGAACACTCCAGTTCATTCACTGGATTTAAGCGGTTCTTAATTCTAGTTTTAGAACATCTTCTTAAAAACGAGAATCTAAACTTAAATAACTTAAAACGATGTTTGAAATAGTTTGAATAGCACAATCTCGCTCTTATGATTTCCAAAAACCACACACCACAAGTTTCAAGTTTATAAACCTAGTTCAATGGCACATCAAATAAAAGGTGACAATCTTGTCCCCTTATTACCGGCTCATACAAAAAATTCACGCCCATAGCCCGTCAACTTTAAGCTTCGCTCATTTAGTAACTGTTGCGACTGAGTTGATATAAATGTTACAAAACCCTTACAGTGAATGCTTCTAATCGCGAAAAAATACCCCGTATGCTAGAAATATACAGAACTCTTAATTTAAGCAAATAAGCAGGTTTACGTTCATTCACTGGATCCGTGCATTCACTGGTGCACTCACCCTATGCTTTGCTCTTCGTCCATGACCAAAATTTAAATAAAAGTACATTTTAAAAGCTACGAGTATGTTCAGAATTTAGATAAAAATTAAACCCAAATCTACATCGACAGAACCTCGAAAGTGTGTAGTTTTGAAGCAGTAAGTAGGTAGCAAATTTTAATTTTAAAACAGCCTTCTTTCAGAAAATACAAAATAATTTCTGAAAAGAGGGTTGTATATATTGTATATTTATTTATTATATTAAATATTTAAAACTATAAATTTTAAAGTTCAGATTAATAAATATATATATATATATATTGAAATAAGGATATTATATTCTTTTTAGATTTTTTGCCGGCGTAAAAATCAACACCATACAGCTGCAAATCAACTTGGTGTCTCTTAAGACAGGTAGGTATATTGAATATTTAATAAATAGAGGCATCATCTTTGATACTGTTAAACATGTTGTAGATAATATTTTTCTTTTTTTTTGAGTCTTTGTAATCTAAGTAGGTAGATAGATCGTCCAATTTACAAGAACGTATTGCCTACCCGTCTCTTTTTGCTTGCGTGAAAGTTAGTAATTTGTATCTGAATAGGTATGTAGTAAAGTGGACATCTTCGTGGATTTAACAATCTATAGTTTTGAATTTTGAAGTAAACTGTACGACGATGGGGATGCTACTGGAATGCGCGCTCGCATGCTACTCGTACGTGCTGAAACGAGATGGAATCGCATTCCAATTTTGCATTATTGTCGTGATTGTTCTGATGCGGATGATTTATGTTTCTCCTAACAGCAAGTAGAATATAACCATTTATTGGCATAATTTTATTACAAATACATTTTCCCACTCTCGTCCATCATATTCAATAAGCAGCCATTTAACTTTATGTAGGTAATACACTTAGAATAATAACGCATGGAAGGATAGTTTCATACGGCAGACGCGCCAAGCGTGAGGCATAAAATGGATTCATGTAGTTGTGATCAACTCGTATTCACACGCGCCAATACGCACACAAACGCACCAAATTTGTCCCACCGATCGCCGCACTGGGCCATTTATGGCCTAGTTTAGGTGGCCTCACCGTTGCGCGTGAACTGCGTTTCTAGGCGTTATTATTCTAAGGTAACACATATTTTTTTTATTTTTTTTTATTTATTACATTTATAAAAGAAAATACATTTCGTTAAATCTAATTGTGTCGTTAAACCTCATCGGGTTTGTATCGACACAGCAATTCGTGAACAGTGATAAGATTCGATCTTAGTAATTAATTCATACAGGAGGGTAGCACTAAATAAGCGTAGCTTAGGTACGATAATTCCCACCCGGGTAAAAACACCACAAAATTAAGTCGCCAATATTTACGTCGTAATACTACTATCATATACAGATAACCGGACATTGTACGAGCAAGCGTTTGAAAATATAACTAAGTGCGTGTAGATTAAAAAACCCAAGCGGCTAGATTCTAGCCGTTAGAAGATGTTGGTACTTACCTGTTTCGCCAATATTCTCGCGACCATAGATGTTGCATTATGCGTTAACTCATCCGGATGAAAAACTCCTGAAGAGTCTGAACCATGTCGCCGGTAGTGACATTTAATACGTGAGTAATTAATTACACGGTCAATGTAATTATTAGTATTTATAATTAGTATAAAAACTTAATATATTTATTAAAAGTAGATACATATTCCTATAGGTATTTTATTAGGTATATTATATCAACATATTATTCCTATCGGCTTTTAAGCTTTCTACGAATATTAGTATTGTACTACTGTATTTCATAAACTGACACTTTATTGTAAAAAAATACTAATATTTATTATTTACTTTACCTTTACATTAGAAAGTCGACGTAAACGTTTTTTGCTATAATCATAGTAAGTAGGTACGATTCTATAAAGACAACTATTGAACCGCACAATGTAGTTTGTGCAGTAAAATTTTATTGTATACTCCACTTAAGGTCTTCGTAGCGAAGTCAGGACCCCATACAAACTTATCTGTCCTTGTAACAAAATTAAACAAATATACCTTTGAGCAATTTAGGGTTAATTTTATGTCGATACTTAAAGGTTGCTATTATATTTGAGAGAAATGTATTATTTCGTCATTTCTCTTTGCTGCCTTGCATTTCATAGGATATACC
The DNA here is from genome assembly GCA_963854355.1 of Epinotia brunnichana. Lineage (NCBI taxonomy): Eukaryota > Metazoa > Arthropoda > Insecta > Lepidoptera > Tortricidae > Epinotia > Epinotia brunnichana. Next base: position 15,914,988 of record OY977936.1, on the reverse strand, counting down.
TATATGTATAGTATTATTAGAATTCAATTGTACCTACTATTATAAAATAAAAACACCGCAAACTGGTTTGAACAAGTGACTAAATCATCTTATGTGTATATTTCAATTACAGCTGCAACTCTTTTTTACCAGGCTGCCACAGAATTTATGTTATTCGAGGTATGTATACAGGGTGAATCCTAAGTCGTGAACCGAAATAGCAAAATGTGAATCTATCCATGATTCTGAGCAACTTTTACTATGGGACCAACATTGTATTATGTTAAAAAAAACCATCTGTTCATACAATTTTGTCAGTCTTAAATGAGCTAAGTGTATGAAATAGTTGTTTTTTTTTGCATAACACAAAGTTGGCCCCATTGTAAAAGTTGCTCAAAATCATGGATAGATTCACATTTTGCTATTTCGGTTCACGACTTAGGATTCACCCTGTATAGGTACATATATGTATGTGGACTATTTGTGGACACGCATAATTTTATTTCACGGGCTACATTCCAAATGGCTTGCCGGTTTTTGGCATGTGAAGTGTCGTTTGTTAGTAGTTTGCTCTTAGTCTAGGGAAACAAAGAGGATATTGTTTTTTTTACTGTACATTTATATTATACAATACATATATGTTAGAATGACATGGTCTATAATATTTGTCAAAAACAGTAATTTTAACTTGTTATCCGACAGTTTAGTTTTGTATAGTTTTGTATGAGGTAGCTATGTCGATCCGTTAGTTACCCGCAACGCGTGTGTGACGTGTCGCGCGCGGGGACAGCGGCACTTAAGGCTAATAGGGCCGTTACTGTAACCACTGAATTTATTTTAGTTGGCTTCGATGGAGCTATTACTGTCACCGGTTTTTATGCAATTTGCTTGAACAAAATTATGTGTTTATTTATTTTGTAACGTATTTAAGCATGTTTTAATATAAAATATATATTAAGTGACCAGATGAAATTTCACACAGGTAGGTACATATAAATACGTGTTCAAAGGAATCCACATACATTTTTTGTACAGCGTGTAACATCCATTAGAACATAAATTTTAAGTAACGATAGCATTACGCGTAAGTGCTGTGAACTTCACCGTTTATCGAAAAAATAAAACAAACTACCTTTTCTAATGGAGAGTTATTATTTTTTAATTTTCTCTAGCGACAATGTACTGCTAAAATGATTTTGACGTTTCAAAGAGGCAGAGCTAGTTGCAAATGTTACTACTTAGCTGTCAGTTGTTAGGTTTGTTACCGAAACTTTGCGTGCCGGATTAATTTGTATGATAAAAAATACTAAAAACTAGAGATACTAATTTACTTTCATAAGGGCTTATACTTTCAACCCTTAAAATATATTTTCTTATGGAAGTCACACACTGTTTATAAACTAATAAGTATTATAAACACGAAACAGTTTGTATGTAGGGGGAGGGCGTAATCGGACAAATTGCACAATTCCGGAGGAACCATTTGTCCGATTTCAAAAAATATTTTATTCCTCGGGTTTGCCAGTGTTCTTTGCAATACGCGGGTGGAGCCGCGCGGGCAAATAGTAATTATAATAAATAGAGTTCCCAGGCGGAGGCGTGGAACAAAATATATCATATGACCACCCTGAAGGAAAATTCTATAAACGGGTGAAAGAATTTTTGTAATTGGATCAATTGTTAAAAACCCCCTACATAAAAACTTTTTATATTAATTCATATACCTACGTGGTATTTCATAGGAAGTCCAAATAAGGTAGACGTTGTGAAAATTGTGCATTGATATTTATTACCTAATTGGATATTTTTACGCTTACGTGCTGAATATGGATACAGTCTAATCATCATACCATTATCAATCTCTCAACATCTATTCTATGTGATAATGTATCACGTTATAATAAATGATAACTTTTCCACTTAACCAATCTCAGCCCTTGCGTAACCCAGGAAGCTTAATAAGCAAGTTTCGAAATGGCTCAAACCGCCATATTTTACAGCAAGCTCACACCTCCTCGCTGTACGCGTTAATTGCTAACACGCCGATTGAGATAACCTGGCACTTTCGTACAATACCTGGGTTAAGCTAACAGGAATGGGAGTTAGCTAACAGATTAGACGCGCATTGCTAAAGTTGTAGTTGGGACACCATCACCGTAGACAAGGCGAAGTCATAACGCTGAACTGAAATACCAAAAATATCCCAGTAATATTTTTTCCTTTAGCATCGCCGACATTATTTTGGTCATTGGACAATGGAGCGAATGTTATGCTCCATATCCTGAACTCTAAGGAATATAAAAAGAAAAAAAAATGGAGAATAAAAATCAAGGTAATAGAGTTCTAACTGTTGCTCCATTGGTTAGTTGTATTACCTACAAAACGATCAAATATGTACCTAATATATTTGTTCGTTTTGAAGGTAACTACTACTACTAAGCTAGAGTTTATTATGTCGCACAAATTTAAAATGACCTATCGCGGATAAATTGAGGGCCAATCGCCTTGCGTGGTATGGGCACGTAATGCGGAGGGATGAAAGTCATGTGACCAAAAGAGTATTAGGTATGAATGTGGATGGATGTAAAAGACGAGGTAGGCCAAGGAAAAGGTGGATGGACTGTGTGAGAGACGATATGAAGAGAAAAGAAGTGAATGAATGATATGACGGCTGACAGAGAAGTATGGAAGAAAAAGACATGCTGCGCCGACCCCAAGTAAATGGGATAAGGGCAAGGAAATGATGATGACAAATTTAAAATGAATTTATTTTATTTTATTTGAAGCACTCTACTTGAGCTTTTGACTTCAGTTAGCTTCCCAAAGCATAGTAACATAAATATCTGAATGTGTGATAATAAACAATCACTGTCAGTATTTACATTAACACGGTAAATTTGAATATACGTTGCAGTTATAAATGCATATAATACCTATGTTATCTAAGTCGTCACAAATGCCGAATGTTGTCAACATACCAGCAATAACTATTTATTACTCAAACACTATCTTGCATCCAGTCCGATCTACCGTGTCTGAAATTTAATTTGTTGATCTTAATTTACTCGAGTGGCTATAGGCAATTATTATGGCATGTCCGCTATCATTAAACCAGTAATGTCATTATACAATCAAATTCGTTCTGGAACGACATTCTAGTGACATATTACTGGGTTTTCGCCATATTATAGTGTCACAAATACGTAATTATACTGATACCGTCGCAATACTGACTTTGAAGGCTGTCATGCGCATTTGAAGGTATTATTTTTGCTTTTAGGACAAAAACACTTGAGCAAGGCAGATGCGACCAATTTGTTAAATAGGAGAGTTATTTTACAGGTAGACTTAAGTTAACCTGTAAAATATTTCTGGAAGCGCACTTGCATGGTTATATTTTACAACTATCCTGACAGGCTAAATTACAACTCTTACGTTTTATTAGTAGGTACTACCTAGTCAGTGAATAAGTAGGACTATTAATTAAATCGGTTTAATAATTGTACAATATCTCTCGCACCGGTACAACAATTTTCTTGATTCTGACTCACTGCGGTTACGATTGCATCGACTCTAATTTGTCAACGTAAATTAAGAATCTCTAATCAATTTGAAATCACGTCGATGCTATCTGGACCACTCGTTGGAAGCAAATGTCGATAAAACGCAAGATATATCGTTCAATCTAAAGCGGGGCGGTAACCACGACATAATGACAATGTCCAGTAATAGCCTGGCATTACACAAAGTAACAAGGTCCCAAGTAACGTACGATATACTTATACGTTTGATGTTTGGTGTTTATGTGTGGGACAGCTAGTAATTAAGATTTACACCTGGGTGCTGTTAATCAACTGATTTTAGTGTCAACCAAATTTAGATGTAGCTGCGGGCAGAGTGTGATATAGCCGTTACGGTTTACCGCTCGAATTTAGGATAATGGCTCAAGTCAAGACAATAGATTGTTCTCTGGCAGTCTGGGACCTATAATACATTGAAGTATTGCTACATACATTGGCTTGGAAAGAATGATGTAATCTAAAATGATACGCATATGACTACGAAGTTGACCATATTGGTAGTGGCATTGCAGCTGGGGGATGTTCCTAATGAGGCCAAATTGTTCTGACCATGAAACTACTTAGTTTTGATTGTTATACTTAGGTTAAAGCGTCAATAGGTATACAGAATGACCCAAAAGCCAACGTCAAGCCGCAAACGGGTGATAAACCCTCTCATAATAGTTATAAAAAAAATGAAATTATCTAAGCCAATAAAAAATTAAATACCTACTTACACGATGACAAAAATGTCGAAAATGTAATAAATACACTATGTTTAAATAATATAACACTAATGTATTAAATTAAATTATGTTCTTGTAAATATTATATAAATTTTTGACGTGTAAATTATATAAATTTACCTATAAATAACTGAACTGAACTGATGGAAATTGCACTTTGAATTTCCTTTGCCGTATTACACAATTAACAACATGCATAACACACTCCTTTAAAAACACAAGCTTGTTCAATAATAATCTAGCTACTGTTATATCAATATCATTTTGAAAGTCGGACTTAATAGGCCATCTTTTGATTCTAGCCAAATTAGTGTAGTAGTTACTTTTCTTTCTGCACAGTCACTTATAAATTAGTTGGTCTAACGATTTTAAGTGAATGTTTGGGAAAAATAGTATTTTTCACAATCGTGTTATAATAGAGAGCTTTTTAGTCGAGTACCGTGTTTAGGCCACGAAGCTTGCTGAGTGGCCTAAGTAAGGTACGAGATTAAAAAGCTTGATTATAACACTATTGTGAACAATACTTTTTGTACGAGTTCATTAAAATTAATTTTCTACGAGTCAACCAAACTAATTAAACAAACTCGATACTGTTGAAACGAAGTGCAGCTCATCGCTCGTACGCTTGTTGATATCTTAAAAGACATCAACGAGCGTACGACATCAAAGCGATTCTATTGGTCCAATTCATTACAGTTCAGTAAAGCAGCCACGTGATTGGTCGAATTTATTTTAGTTGTCTGGAGCGTATCGAAAAGTAGTTATTTCGATTGTTTCGACAGTAACATGGACTACAACTATGAAAAGAGTGACGTTGCAGTATTCTCTATGAAATCTTAAAACACATATTTTAATCGTCGAGTACAAAAAAGTGTATTTTGATTTAGTACGGAGGCTGATGTCTCTTAAATTTAGTATTTATTTTACAGAATAACAAATACGGAGTACAGATTCACGGTTACATACCAATAAAAATATTAAAGAAAAGCAAAAGATTCATGGCCGTAATACTTAAAAACTTCTTAACGAAACAAAATATTTTATTAAATATTTTTGATTCGTGTTAATTTAACGTGGAAGTTACCACGATCAAATTTTAAACGATATGAGACACAGGACGAATGTAAATGGAAAAATAAACCATCATCGTCTGAAGCCCTAGACAGGACTCGAACCTGTGGCCTCTGTGTTGCCGGAACAGTGCTCTCACCACTTAGCTACGAAGACAGTGACTGATGAAGCGTACACACACATACACACAGCGTACATAGCTGTTATTATATTAATATTGTTGTATTGTAACATAAACATAAAATATTTATTTAATTATCTTGACAAATTCTAAGACAGTTATAATTGTTTATATTTATTCTTATGGCATTACTAAATTACAGAGTCGCTTTACTAAACTATTATAATGTAATGTCTAAATTCTTCACCCATTGGGTAGCGTTTGCGTCAGGTGAGTGCAGGTCTAAGATATTCCCAGAGAATTGTTTATACAAAAACACAGACAGGACAGGACACAGGGACAAGGGGTGGGACAGGTATAAGAATCATATAGACAACTTTTTTACTTTATACGAGTCAAAAACATATCTTTCTAATCTTTGAAGTCTCATATCATGTATATTTTTATATGAATTTGATTACCTTTTTTTTGTAATTTACAATTTAATGTGATAATGTGATGGTCTACTATCACTATCAAATTGTATCCGGTATGAATATCAAGAATATTGATTGAATAATTTCAAGTGTCCTTCAAATGCTTTTTTTAGGTTATTGTGTACTAGAAGTAAAATTGGTTTATTAAAACAACGTTGATAACAACTGTTTTGTAACGGTATTGGCCAACATTTGATACCCTCCGAAAGTTGTTCCATAAAATTAACAAGTCTATCCAAATGCACGCCTTGCAGTTCCGAGGTAGGTACATATTTATAATATCTGACTATTACCTCCTACAACGAAATCGTTGACACCGCCCCTTATCAATATACAGTTGCGTTCATCTCAAAGGATAGTGGCAGCAGCATGATAAGCGACGCCTCGTACAAAGGTAATTAGTATGATCAAACTCCTCAAAAAATGGTTTTTTGCATTGCAGCATCGCCATTTTGTGTCCCCCCATTAATGACATAACTTAATTATATATGCGCGCATAATCCTCTTGGAGTTGCAGGCGTCCATAGGTGACGGTAACTGCTTACCCTCAGGCGACGCAAGAACGTTTCCCGTCGTGGTAAAAAAAACTTTAAAGTACAACATAAGTTAAAACGGACCTACGTACGACGATAAGATGAATCTGCACCTACATTAATACTTTGTTTACTACATCGGTATTGCTTAATGCAACTGCAGCAAATTAAAATTAGATAGTAAATACATATCAGCGCAATGTCGAATAAAACATCTGTTTGGTTGTAAACACGTTTATACATTGTTAATATACCCGCCACCTCGTAAACTAGACCATGGTTCAATTAATGGACTCAGCAGTTTGGTATCTGCGTGAAATAACTTAATGCTAAGGTGTGTTGGGAGATAAAAGTCTTATCGAGGTACATATTACTGTAGTATTAAACGGTTCGATTCGATATCTCCAGTGAGAGCGAATCGTTACGTCACGATACTCTTTTTTACAGTTTATAGAGTAAAATAATTAGTGACGTAAGTGTACGGTTTTTTATTATTAATTACTCTAATTTATTTTATCAAATATTCTGTTAAAAAGCCCTGTCACGTGACGTTCTGAACGCGCGTCGGTACAATTTAACTGATAATTTTCCATATAAAAGCTGACATTTACAAGACATTGAGCCACGCCAGCGTCGATGTTAAGCTAAGTTCTTCATTTAATTAATTAGTTCATGAGTTTTCAAAAAAAAATGCATTAAGCAGGATCGATTGGCGCGTAATATATATAACCTGATTGTCTGGAGAATTCATATATATACATACACACAATATTTAATTTGATTTTTTTGAACTTGAACATATTCAAGCGGTAAAACGATTAGAATGACGTACACTCTATAGACGAGATCTTTAGATTAAGAGCCCCATTACAAAAAAAACGCGTAATTGTAAGTTTTTATCGTCAAAATTACATACCTTCTATTCGTTTTTTTTAAAATAACAACTAGTTGATGTAAAGATATTTTAACTTTTCCTTTACAATCGTTACAATACAAACTTTTGATAATCTTTTTACTGATTTAGTAATGATTTTTCTTCAGCGGCATGTTTCAGGAAAATCTCGTGAGAGACCTGATTTAGGAGCGATATTTGGTAAATTCTGTTAAATAGTATCTATAACAAAAATAACAGGTACATTACAAGTACCCTGTAGTCCTATCTTCACATGAAACAATTTAATTTTATGCCTCATGATATGATGATGATATAGATTACAATAACAGTTAATTTGGTATATAGGAAACGTTAATATGAACATCAATTTTGAAATATGAAATAATATCCTTCAAACGTTAAATTATTTTAAAATATGGGTGTCTAAAACATAGCATTGCCCGAGATTCCTAGGTTACCACTTACCAGCGCCAACAATCATCTCTCTGCAATATTTTCAATAGTACCTTACAGCTCTATTTCAAAGCTAGCAAAGGACTCAACCATTAAACATTAACTTAGCTACACGTCCGCCAAACGAGAATTACGATGACTCGTGTTCGCAGTTTTGCGCGAACTTATTTTTTCCATTCAGCATATGGCGGGAGAAAACTTCATAATTTCCTATAAAAAAATACCTTTTGTTGAAATTTGTACCCTGAACGATGTAGCAAGGGTATTGTTACTGTCCCACAGCGAACTCTTATAGGAGCTTGCAAAAGTTATGCCTCTATAAATCATTGGCTAACTAAGATGTTGTGCGACACACAATTTTATGGTTTAGCCACTCGTGCCGAGTTTCTTGTTGTGTTCATTTTGAGAGATGGTGCCAGTCAAGTCTTGCGCGAGACAATAGTTTGTTAGACTATAATTTTAACCGGATCTTTGTACTTCAAATGTATTGTCTAAGGCTCTATTTGTACATAGAATTAGTAGGTAACCAAACATATATGAACGCGAAACTGAATTTAGATGAGGTTTCATTAAATATAATTCTTATCAAAATAAAACCATTTGATGGCTAAAGACTAATAAAAAAGTAGTGTAACAAGCCAAAGCTTATAATAAAAGATAATTTGAAATGCGAATCGCCTACAGATGTTCAAGTGTGTAATTATTTGTGTTGATTTCATACAAATTATGACATTTTGGCCGCACAAAGGGATAAGAAATTAACTGAGCCTTTACGTTCATCCTTTTACGCACCATACATTAATTATAACACCTCTTTAAGGTTAAATTTATGGTGTTGTTTTGTTAGCCATTACATGGTTTAAGTGGTCGGTGTGTTGGGGTTCCAGTGCAATTTAAAGTAGTTACACATTAGGATTCTAGTAGCAGTAGAGGATTAGAAGATCCATTTCAACTGTTTATATAAAAGATAAATTTTATAGTAAAATAACTGCCTAGTTCATTTCAGCGTACAAAAAAAACGGGTCTGAATATTTCAAGTAAATGAAAAAAAACCTAAGCAACTAATAGTTGCATTTAACATAATCTAGGAAAAGCACTCCACATGTAAATTAACTGCTATCTACTTTCCTTGTCATCGACTCGTGTGACAATCTTTTTTTTTTCTCCTAACAAATAACTGACAGAACCCACATTTTATATGAAAAGTAATACTTACAGTCCCTTTTTTTGCAAGCGCTCGAGGCTCAATACTTATTGGGTGTTTATGTTCTTATAATTTATGACTGCGGGCGGTGTTTTTATGCTTTGAAAGGCTCTAAAGGCACGTGGTAAATTTATTGAGGGACGTTTCAATCTGGGCGATCTCTGCGGTTCAATTTTATTTTCTTAGTTTCTGATACAATTTTTCATTTGTTTGCGCTTACACCCAGCTGTATTGGGTTTGGAATTTAGCTTGGCTGCCGCTAAATTTCGAGGAATAAATAAAATACATTGATAAAAATAGCAAAAAATAAATAAATAAATATATCAATAAAATACATTGATAAAAATAGCAAAATAGAAATAAAGTAAGTACCTAGTTCTAGACAGCCAAATTGTAGGTACCTATTTTATGGGCTCATCTGCGTGGTTTGCATAAATATTGGATAATCTTATCAGTTGTGACTTTTTAATCAGCACCAAGTTAATTACTGTACCTACAAATCTAAATGCAACAAGAAATCGTTTCCTCATTTTAACGGTAGTTATCAATAGACACAGAGCGTTGTGATATTATGATCTCACAGTAAAATTTGCATACAATGGCGTTCCAAGAAATTAAAAATGCATCGTTGGTTTTCCTCTTTAATGCGTAGGTATAGGTATAGATTTTCTTATGACAAGGTTTCAATGAATCGAGGCTGTTGTTTTACGGGGATTAATTATTATTCTACGAGAGGAAGTATCGTTCTTAGAAGCAAATTATACTCTTTAGCGATTTTAATCACTTTTATCAGTAAACGCTATGGTATGAGTACCTATAGGCTTCAATTATGTAATTAACTGTTTAAAAAGAAATCGTTTAACTTGCCGCTTGGAACTCTGAAAAACTTATGCAAAATCAAAGCCTGACCTACAAATTCGTAAAAATTAACACTAATAGGTAAGTATCTATTGCTTATATTAACTCTGAATTTGGATATGTCCAGGTCCAATAGCCTACTAAGCTTGGAAAACCTAAAAAGGTCATCACTCCAGGTTCTAACAGAAAAGCTTTTGAACGGCAAAAAAAGTAATGCATCTGATCTGAAGGTACGAGTATACACACATACATACTAACTTAGATGCAGCCCCAGGTTAGAGAGGTACTTCCTTCGAATTGTTTCAACAGAATATTACAGTATACAGTCGCGCAGAATTAACAGAATACAAGCATCCACATCGAGCAATGTTACTAAAAGCCTTTTAGTCTTCCAGTCTAGATTTATTTCGCCTACTATGAATAGGTATTAAACCTATCGGGAAAACGTTGTTCTCACAATGAAACACGTATCGGTGATTGGTATCGCAGTAATTAATTCGAGATAACTCACCGACCGCTATTAGAGCTAGCCAAGGACAGTAAAGTTAATACCGTACTGGCAGGTATACAGGTAAATGAGGATTGGCTGTTACATGTAGAGGTTAACATATACTTATAATAAGATATAATTTATAATTACCATCGAGAATATAATCTATAAGGTGTGTTCGTTTTATCAGGCGCTAATTATTACGCCTCAGTGTGTAAGTAAATTGATGTTAGTAACGTGCCTCTTATTGTGCCGCTTTTAGGCTCATAATCCTGGGTATTAAACACGCGTGTTTTATAACATTACGACACTCGTGTAGTTATGTTTATATCCCGATTAAGACACGTTGGCACCTTGCAGCAAGGTGTATGTATGGACTCGGCGCATTCTTAAATTGACCGGGTTATAGGTACAGGTTTGTTTTTAATTCTCGGCAAATGGATTTTTACTCGACTAAACAAATTAAATATGGTATAGAAACGTTTTATTTAGTAAAACTATTTACTTTTGATAACATTTTATAATAAAATAAATAAATAAATAAATATTACGGGACAATCTTACACAAATCAACCTAGGCCCACGGTAAGCTCAATAAGGCTTGTGTTGTAGGTACTAGGCGATGATATATATAATAGATAAATACATATAGATACTTATATAAATATATAACATCCATAACTCAGGAACAAATATTCGTGATAAACACACAAATAAATGCCCTGACCGGGATTCGAACCCGGGACCTCCAGCTTCGTAGGCAGAGTCACTACCCACTGGGCTACGGAGGATTTTACATGAATTTATATTGAATAAGAAAATATTTATTTTATTTTGTATTGGCTGTTTAGAGATTTCATCTAAGCCTCGCTGCAGGCGCACTGCGCGAACTTCACGAAAAAAAAATAGTTGCGCGCCATTATAAGTAATTTCACAAATATTTGTAAACATTGTCGATGCGTGTTTGGTTATTGTTAAAAATGTTGAGTCGTGCTGAATAGAAAAGTGATAAATAAAATTGACGCCACTGTAAAATTGTACATTCTTGGAGATGTACAAATGTATGTGAGTAAAAACCTGTTGTCATCAATAACTAAAGGAAACAACTTAGGAGCCTGTAACATTTTCATTTTATGAAAAGGATTTTTCCTCGCAAATGTGTTGAAAAACGTCGTATGACACGCGTGAGCTTTGATAAGTAATTACATCCTCAGCTCTATTATCACGCTCACCTGCGGTTCGCGTGACAATTCCGCCTCTGATGTAATGTTCAACATAGCTCACTTGTTCACAATGTACTATTATCGGTTATTCACTCAACATTAATAAAATCGGGCACGTACCTAGGAATACTTTATAACTATAATCATCAGCATCAGCTTGTACCAGTCCCACTGCTGGTTACCAGTCCCACTGCTGGTTACCAGCCCCACTGCTGGTTTCCAGTCATACTGCTGGTTAACTATCATTGATGGGAGGGAATGGCCGTATTATCAACAGCGATTAGAATGGGTTGCGAGGTGACAGTTTTGCCATATAGACACGTCAAAGTTTATGTGAACTGACAGCTATTCCAATCGCAAAATCGCGGTTGAGTAACAGTCCCCACGCTAGCACAAATATACCTATACATACTGGGTGACTTTGGGGTCATGTCCAGGAAATACAAAAAAATAAGAATATGGCCAGACTCAACAACTTTTCCTATGGGACCAACCACGAAAACAGGCAAAAGTTATAGTTAATTAAGAGTATAATTATAAACAACTTAGAAAAGTTGAAAAACCCCCGAAATTTTCATTTCAAATTTCAATATCTCAAAAACGGCTGAACCGATTTTGTTGAAACGTAGCTAAGAACCATCTCGATTACGTCAGCTTTTGGACAAAAAAACTACATTAAAATCGGTCTACTCGTTTAGGCGCTACGATACCACAGACAGACACGTACATACAGACACACATATATACACCCTCTTTTTGCGTCGGGGGTTAAAATGAGAGTTTATATATTACTAGCTGTTGCCCGCGACTTCGTCCGCGTAGAACTTTTTATCGTCTTAGAAAATGATTTCTCTCAATACAAAATTTAAACCCTCTTTTAGGGGATAATTAAAAAAAAAGTTGATGTTCATTTTCTAGTTTGTGAACAAACAGTCTAAAACCAAAGTTAAAAATCTCATACTTTAAAAATGCCTTGAAATACTCAAACTTTGAACCAATTTTAACACTCTTAGGGGATGAATTTGGAAAAACTCTGAAATCAGTTTTGTAGTCTTTTAACGTACAGAATAAGACCGAAGTTAAAAATCTCTTACTCACACTTTAAAATTTTATTGCTCGCCATTTAAAATTTTAACCCCTTTTTAAACCTCCTTAGAGGTTGAATTTTTCTAATCGCTGAAAGAACTTTTTTCGTAAACTTTTAAGTCTCTAGCTCAAAAAAAGTGTTGCCCATACAAAGCTTTCTTAACCCCCTTAGGGGTGGAATTTTCTAAAACTCTGAAAGTACTTTATTATTAATTTTAATAAGTAACATTTTGAATAGTTTTAAGTCTAGTAAAAAAAAAGTTTTTCCCACACAACACTGGCTACCCTTCTTAAGGATCTTAAGGATCCCCTTAGGGATGGAGTTTTCTAAAACGCTGAAAGTTCTTTTTTAGTATTCTAATAAGTAATCTGTTTGCAAAGATTTAAGTCTAACTCAAAAAAAAGTGTTGCCCATGCAAAGCTTGCTCTCCCTTTAACCCTATTAGGGGTGGAATTTTCTTAAACGATTTGTGTTCTTTTTTTGTATTTTAATAAGTAATCTTTCTACAAAGTTTCAAGTCTCTAACTCAAAAACATAAACTTTCCCTGATAAAAACTTTGCACCCCTTTTTATCCCCCTTAGGGATAGATTTTTTCAAAACGCTGAAAGTCTTTTTTTTTGTATTTTTATAAGTAATCTTTCTACAAAGTTTTAAGTGTCTAGCTCAGAAAAAGTGTTCCCCATACAAACCTTGCACCCTTTTTTAACCCCCTTAGGGAATGATTTTTGTAAAACGCCGAATGTAGTATTTTTCATGTTCTAATAAGTAACTTTTCGTCAAAATTTTAAGTCTCTATTAAAAAAAAATATGTTTTTCCCATACAAACTTTGCACCCTATTTTACCCCCTTAGGGGTGAAATTTTCCAAAACGCTGAAAGTACTTTCTTTGTATTTAAATAATCTTTCTACAAAGTTTTAGGACTCTAGCTAAAAAAAATAGTTTCCCACATACAAACTTTGCACCCCTATTTTTAGGGGTAGAATTTTCTAAAACGCTGAAAGTACTTAATTTGTATTCTGATGACTAATCTTTCTACAAAGTTTTAAGTCTCTATTTAAAAATATATTGTTTCCCCCATACAAAATTTGCACCCCTATTTTACCCCCTTAGGGGTAGATTTTTTTAAAACACTGAATCTAGGTACATTATTTGTATTCTAATGAATAATTTCTCTACAAAGTTTTAAGTCTCTATTTAAAAAAAAGTAGTTTTTCCCATACAAACTTTGCACTCTATTTTACCCCTTTAGGGGTAGAATTTTCTATAACCCTGAAAGTTCTTTATTTGTATTCTAATGACTGATCTTTCTACAAAGTTTTAAGTCTCTATTTAAAAAAAAATGTTTCCCCCATACAAACCTTGCACCCCTATTTTACCCCCGTAGGGGTGGAATTTTCCAAAACGCTGAAAGTGTTTCATTTGTATTCTAATAACTAATTTTTCTACAAAGTTTAAGTCTATAGCTCAAAAAAAAAAGGTTCTCCCATACAAACTTTGCACCCCCATTTTACCCCCTTAGTGGTAGAATTTTCAAAAATCCCTTTTTATCCGTAGCCCACGTTATAAAAGCAACATACTGTGCAAAAATCAACTCTCTAAGATTAGTAGTTTCGGCTGTGCGTTGATGAGTGAGTGAGTGAGTGATTGAGTGAATAAGTCAGTCAGGACATAGGCATTTATTATGTATAAATAGATAGAAGATAATGAAACTCCCATTCAAATATCTCAAAAAATTATGAAGCTACATCCGTTTTAATGTCGCTTGTTAGAGTGAGAAAACGATGAGGGACTGTGACGTCAATATACTCGAGCGTCATAGTAAAAAACAATCGTTTCATATGAAGGTGCGTTTAGCGGAAAAGGGACAGAACATACCCCCTCTTAAAACTTTGGACTCTTATAACTTAATCATTACCTATATAACCTCTTGCTTTGTTTTTTTCTCCATTTGACTATATTTATTTTAAATTCTTTTTCGAGAAAATACATTATGATTATTTACCATATTTTCGATTCCTGAGCTATAACCACGAACTTCGGAATTCGAAAATATTCGGGTATCTCTATCTCTATCGCACTAACCATACTCGAGTGACAGGGATGCAAATATATGAACATTGAGTATCGGTTTTCGTGGTAGCGCCGCAGGTACTTTGGCTGAATGCGCCGAGCGCGTGCCATTGTCATTCAAAAAAAACAAATTCGTGTTAATTATATTGTTCAAATTTGTTGATTTCATTTATTGAAATTAAGACATAAAACGACATTTGCGCATATAAGTTCTCATATCAGAATCGAATATTTTTTTAAGGTTTATATTTTAGCATTTGTCTCGTAAAGGTCTATCGTAGACGGGATTTAAATTATTAATAAGTGAAAGGCAAAGCAATTCCGCCATTTTGACGAAAATTTGACGGTTCTTATAGCTGACAGTTGGAGCAGCGTTTGATTTCAATAAAAATAAATGAAAAATTAAATGAAGTCGTATATTACGGAAAATTAATTAACTGTCGCAGTCGGATAAAAACTATCCTAAGTTGCAGCTAGAATAATAATGTACCTATATAAAATGTTTCATATTTTTCCGTTCATGGGATGCTGAGAACATTCGAACCGCGCAAAGCTTAGCTTCAAACTGGCTGATTCTTTTTTTAATTTAGAGATTTATTATAAGTGGAGATAATGAACTAGTGAACACTTTTTTGCAATTTAGTGGTTATAAGTAGTCACACGGAAAAAGTTATTCAATACATGGTTGTCATCTTTGTCATTCCTGATCATGACCCCGAAAATACCCTGTGCACTGGAAAAAAAACCTTGAAATGAACGCAAGGTCTTTATAAAAAAAACAATAATAAGGTACATCGGTACACTTACTATGAAATTGTCATCCAATGCAGTTTACAGCTATTTCCCACGGTACAAATTTGAATAAAGTATTAAAGCTCCCTTTATAGTAAACACCATCACAATCTGTAATCAGACGCTCGCTTCTGATTTAATAGTGTTAGCTCGATCGAATCCCGATTATACTCATACGTATTGTAATCATTTAGCGTAAGGTCTGGGTAAACAATAGAATCACGACGGCTTATCCAAAGTTCTTCGGCGGTCACTTTACGTTTGCTACGTTTGATTCACATTCCTGCCTTTACGAAAAGTTATTTAGCTGTACCAGATGCCGAGTAACTAGTAAAAAGATAATTAGAATTAAATAAATCCCTCTTCACATGCTCCATTAAATCTAAAAACCGTGCTATCAAAGTGCACCCCATAACTTCAAGCATATTTATTATGCACTCAGAAGTGTTCTAGTGTTAGATAACATAACATAAGATAGATTAGATTAGGTGCGTATCGCACAGATAGCCGGAGGATAGGCTGGCTGCAGCATCATAAATTATTATTACTAATGTATATCCTTTGCTATTGTGATTTATAAGACGTTGCGAATTGATTATTAATTAAAGGTTATTTGGTTGGGAAATTGAAATTATGGTTTAGCAGAGTCCTTTATGAGGAACTACATTCCAAAACAATAAGAGTCGAATCATAAAATAAATAAAATGTGTAACTGCCATATCGTGAATTTCTGAAGAAGACTTCTTGTATTTTTATATAACAGTCTTATAAATGTGGAGAACCAGGCGGCGTTTTTTTTTACTAATTACAAATATCCTTAAAAATTACAAAGTTAATACAATATCTAAATCATTGAAATATCTACCTACACAACACTAAATAATACAAAATTCAGCTAAACATTTCTGCCGCAATATTACCTCAACAAATAAAACATAGTCCGTAATGAAGTGCGCAAAAAGATCATATATTCAATAAACAATGGTAGCAGAGGTTCAATAAATTCAAAGACATGCTCAACAAAAATGTTCTGAATTGTTGTAGATACAATATTTATGCGGGGATCGAACTCGCGACCCCGGGCTACCGTGCCGGCGCTGGTGGTCGGTTTCTATGTAACCATCCATTGGTTACTAAAAATAAAGCTTATGATGATGGGTATCAATATAATATTTCCCAAATACTGACTAATTTTTTAAATCTGTAAATAAAGTTTAAATAAATATTGATAAAAGACAGGTATGTAAAACAGATAAGAAACATATGTCAACTCATTGTCATCATTCCGTTTGCACGAGGAACCCAAATATATAGAAAATTTTGTATATAGCAGGTAGGTACTTACTTATATCCAGATAATTATTTTTTTGTAGGCAATTTTGACTATTACGTGATTAAATTGATCTAAACTAAGAAAGGCCTCTCTTACGTATGTAGTTGTGAACTGTTCACATATAAATACAAATACAAAAAGGTTTATTACCAAAAACAAAAACATACATTTAACTTCATTCCATCAGAGACCAAACTAGGCTGAGCCTGTATCTTGGCCTTCTGCCAGTGGGCTTAACTATAATATTAAAAAGACAACAGAGCAGATATCCATTTATCCGTTCTTGTTTTTTTAATGTTAGCAGTTGCATAAATTACTTTTTAACTTTTGTCCAGTTATCGTATCACCATTAATCATTTTCAAGGAGCAATGTATACAATCGGATGGAAGCCTTTGTGAACAAGTGCATATCGACCTCAGCTTTGTAGAGTGTAGTTTTTAAATCGATTCCATAATTTCGTAACTTGGTCGTACAGAGGTCACAAATGTCGGATGTTTTATAGAATTCTCTGAAAAAATGTGAAGTGTTTGTGTTTTCAAAATTATTGATTTTCTAACATGTGTATACTTTTTATTTATAAACCTTAATTTTATTCATAACTTTATACAGGAAAAACAAAATATAGGTTTAGTAGACTTTGCTAAATAATATGTGTAGGTAAAAACATTATACATATGTGATTTTAAATAATAATCAGTGCGTATTTACAGTATATCTAGTTATTTAATTATTGTTGTTTTTAGCCAAAAAATAGAGATACTCGTAGCGCGCGTCTGCATATTTCTTGTTTGCACTCAAGCCAGTAAAATAACGCAGGGCCCTCGATAAAATTATACGCCGATCAGCAGAAATCCCTTACAATTGACACTTCTGTATGTCGCTTGACATATTTTTACACCAACATTAATTTCATTATTGTTACTAACAAAATTGGAACTTTAAACCCAACGTGGAGAATCCAAAATTGAGTGAGTCCCGCTGATCCAGAATTCGCATTTTTGCAACTTGGATTTGCGGCTCGACACAGCTCTTGTAGACTCTACTACGCTACGTTAAGGTTTATTTTGGAGTTGAATGATTGTAGTTTGTAGCGTGGGTATGGTTTACTCGCATGGAGTGACGAAGTGACAGGCACACAGGCGGCGGTGTCTGTGATGCGCCAATCAATTTGTAGCGTACAATACGCAATACATCGCCGGGCTAACTGGCTTGCTGTAGGGTTATTCTGCGAGGCTGGTGAGAAAACTGCAGCTAGTTTTGACAAAGGAGATTAAATTTTGAACGAAATATATTCACTAATCAAGCTCGTATTCAATTTAAGAATTCATTCAGATATAATATGATATTTTTGACCATGAGGAAATTGTAAAAATTTAATGCCATGATTTTCAACGAATATTAATAAGAATTAAGTTGGTTCAAATTCGTTAATAGAATTGGTAACATTGAAGAACCAGAAATCACACTCTGTTTTAGCAGAATGATATCAGATTATTATCTAATTTAGAAAATAGTTTTTCGTTAATTAAGTAGATCATTAGTAGATTTGCCATACAAGTGATTTTCTCTGAAACCGTAACATGTTCAGAACAAATTATGTAGGTATAGAAACTTTGTATAGAACCCTGTAGGTTAGGTTAGATTTGTTTTATAAAAATCGTGAAAAGTTATCATTTTCTGAGAAGAACTAATTAGGGAACTGATGATAATGTCAAATGATATTATGGATTTCATTAGTAATCCTCTTTGAGGTCACACATCGAACAAACAATAAGAAAGTTTATTCCAGGCAATTTTGACAGTTAACCTCAAATTAAGTTCATATTCCTGCGTGGTCAAATCCAATGTACAAAGGTACGAAGTGAGCTTACGCGACGCGACGAACGCAGAATAACGCCTACCCCGCTGTGTGTCTCATACAAGATGCATAGAGCTGCGCGGGAGGCGGTGTTTTTGCGGCGCTAATGAAGTGCGGTTCATTAGGCCGCGAGTAACGAGCCGGGTTCGATTCCCGGCCCCAGTTAAAAACTCACATGTCCATACATTGATGTTTTTAGTGGAATATGTGAGATGAGTAAGAATGTTTTGAGGTTTATATGGAGATACTGGATTTCCTGCATACCAAAGAATTGTAACATGGTGTTGGTATGCGAGGCGTGTAAGAAGTTGCTTAACGCTGTGCGATGCTAGGAAGTGTGAGAATGTGACGGTTAAGGCATCAATTAATTAAACAACTTTACAATTTTACTAGACAGCAAGTTTTTGTTATACTGAAGTATAACACTCGATTCTTAATTATGAAATCGAAATTGCCTAAAGGATTGCATTTTCCAAAAAGTTTACCAGGGATTTAGAATTTACTTGAAGATAATTTTCACCATATTGCGTGTTGTTCTAATATTGTATTTAAAGTTAGCATTTTTGTACCTCACCTCCTACTGTGCAAAATGCCCAAATTTATATGTAGTTACCGGTGTTCCTTTAGAATTGGAAAAGTTTCGTCCATTCTTCAAGTATCCTATCATCAGATTTACAGAAAATCGTGCTCATAAAAAAATAACTACTTATTCCAGATAAAGTACTTAACTAAATTACATGTTTTGCAAATCTCTCGCTTTATAAATCTTATTATTATTATCTCTTTATTTATATTTCTGCTTTATACATAACTTTATGTTTGTACAATATTATTATTAATATACAGTAAATATAATACTATACATCATCATCATCATCATAAATTTAAGAGCCAGGCTCTTGTCGGTGGAGTAATCGCCATTCTGTTCTTCTTTCTGCCACTGTTTTGAGCTCCTGATACGACATTACATTAACTTTCTCTTTAGCTTGGTCCATAAACGCACGTCTTGGCCTTCCTCTGCCTCTCCTTCCTTCAATTTTTCCTTCAATTAGTAGGTAATTATAGAGTGCAATATAGCAATAAGGTAGGATATAAACTAGAACAGTACAATAAAAATATATTAGACAACATAGAAATAGAAAGCCGTTGGAATAACATTAGAGATATAATTAGGACTAGTGCGGAAAAAACATTGGGTAAAGAAAAGATCACACCACGAAAGAAATGGTTAACCACAGATATTATAGATATGATGATTGAAAGAAGAAGCGTAAGGAATAGAGTGGATGAAGATAGCATAGAGAAATACAGGTACCTCTCAAATAAAATAACATTAAAGTGCAGAGAAGCAAAGGCTCAAGACATATCTGAGGCATGTAATCATATAGAAAACTTTATTAAACAAGGGAAATTAGACAAAGCCTATAGTATAGTCAGACACCTAGGAAGACATCACAAGACAAAAAGTGCTGCAATTTTGGACGAGCATGGCAAAATTTTACTAAATAATGAAGATATATTACAACGCTGGATACGATACATAGAACAATTATACAACGGAAATGGTTTAACAGATAATGACATAGAGAGAGAAATGGAAGTAGATGAAAATAAACTAGGTCCTCGTATCATTAGAGAAGAGTTTGACAGAGCATTAAATAGTATTCAAAATGGTAAAGCAGCAGGTGATGATCAAATATACATTGAACTCATAAACAAATTAGAATGTGATTTTATGAAAGATGAAATATTTGCAATAGTGAAAGAGATCTACATCACAGGAGTGATTCCAAAAGATTTTCAAACTAGTAAAGTGTTACCATTGCCAAAGAAACTAAATACACTGAAGTGCGAAGAGCACAGAACGCTGAGCCTTATATCACAAGCATCTAAAATTCTCATTAAGATAGTGCAAAACAGAATAAGACCAATAACGGAGAGCTATCTGGGACCTGACCAATATGGGTTCAGGCAACAAAGAGGCACAAGAGAAGCTATTCTTGCTCTTCGACTCATCGTAGATAGGAGAATGGAACTAGGCCTGAACACTCATATAGCCTTCATAGATTTAGAGAAAGCCTTTGATAAAATAGACTGGATAAAGATGATGAACATTCTGCGTACAATAGGAATAGATTATAGAGACAGGCGAATTATACATGCACTATATAAAGATCAAGAAACCATAGTAGAAATAGGACAGGAGAAGGGAAAAGCCAAAATAAAACAGGGTGTAAGGCAGGGTTGTCCACTCTCGCCTTTGATTTTTAATATTTTCATTGAAACCGCCATTCGAGAAATTTTGGGATCAGAAAAAGGCGGTGTTAAAATTAATGGAGAAAAGTTTCACTTTATAAGATTTGCTGATGACATCGCAGCGGTAGCCGAAAATTCTGCACAGCTTGAACAGCTCGTAACAGAAATGGACCTCATTTTCAAAGAATTTGGACTAAAAATAAATATAAATAAGACCAAAACATTAATTGCATCTAAGACAAACCAAATCATAGATCCCATAAAAATTAGAGGTTCAGCCATTGAACAAGTCAAAAGCTTTAAATACTTAGGCAGCATTATAACCTGTGACTCCAGATGCACTTCGGATATCATCGCACGCATAGCCATGGCCAAAAAAGCTTTCAATGCCAAAAAGCAAATATTAAAGGCGAAAATATCTCGAAAGATCAGAAAACGTTTTATTAAGACCTACATCTGGAGCATAGCGTTGTACGGAAGTGAGACGTGGACTCTAACCCAGCGTGACAGAGAGAGACTGAACGCATTTGAAATGTGGGCATGGAGAAGGATGGAAGGTATTAGTTGGACAGAAAGAAGAACAAACGAAGAGGTTCTAAATTTGATAGGAGAACAAAGATGTCTACTAAAAACTATTGAAAACAGAAGGGGAAATATGTTGGGGCACCTGATACGACATGACAATTACATACTATACATACAAAACATAAAATCATTATAAAAACCTAACCTATTATTATTAAATTGATAAACACTATTATTATGAGTACTTTTTTATTTTCCTAGCTTACAAAATATATTCCCTAGCATAGGTATTTCCCCTTTTTTAAATATTCTTTAAAATTTTATTAATTTGTAAATGTTTTATAATTGTGTAGGTACGTAATTTCGCAATGCGTGAATTTTAGTTCCTGCCTTGAACGAAATCACGACAAAATAAGTGAAATCCTTGGACTTCCCCTTCCTGGCTCACCTTCAATCTTACCTTCTATGATGTTATTTATGAAAGCTTCATGCATGGCGTTTACGCTGAACAATTATTTTCCATCTTCCATTCTCTATCATTCAACAGTGTCGTCAATGTACCTACTTAAAAAAAGCCCACGTACGACGCAAGGAAGACCTATATAAAGATGTCCGCAGCGTATCACCTTCCCTAAGCTAAAGCACATCATATTGCAAGGTTCACACACATAAGCAGTATAAGCACTGGCATTAGGCGGCGGTTCCGTTGAAATTTCAATCGCGCTAAATAACTCTGGTGAACAATACGTCGCGCTGTCTCGACGCCTCGCCTGTCCTCGCCGCGCCACACGGACACCGATCCTGGCAAACTTTATGTCGAACTTTGTTGATCGATTCGCATCTGTTTTACTTTTCGACATATTTCACGCGTGCCTAGCTGACATGTCAGAGCCAGCACCCGAAACAGATGAGAAAACAAAGAACCAAAAAGAGGCTCTTAACACATTCAGTGCCGGGAACCCGACTAGCGGGTGCCTACGCCGTAGCCGCTTTCCGCTACATACGAGAGATCGGCAACGAGCGTAGCGCGTCGCGATTTTTGGCAGTGAATGTTAACACATTAAGTCTTTATGTCATAGATTACACAAAAAGATTTTGCTGTCCCTTCTTTAGGAAACAGTCCTGCTGAATCTAAATATTTATATCAACATATAAATATAAACAATGTTTTTACAGCTTTTTTGGAATTACTACGTCACATATTTGTACCTATGTGTTAGTAACTATAACCTCCACAAACCCACAACGACTTTAGATAAATATATTTTTCTTGGGTAGGTGTTGCATAAAAAGTCATTTTTTTGATAGGCATACGTAGATTCGTCATACTCATCAATACGCATAACTTTAAATAGTCATACACTAGCTGTTGCCCGCGACTTCATCCGCGTAGAACTTTTTATCGCCTTAGAAAATGATTTCTCTCAATACAAACTTTGAACGCTCTTTTAGGAAATAAATTAAAAAAAAACGTTAATGTTCATTTTATAGTTTGTGAAAGTCTAAAACCAAAGTTAAAAATCTCATACTTTAAAAATGTCTTGAAGTACACCAACGTTGAACCCCCTTTTCTTTTCCCTGTAACAGGGGATGAATTTGGAAAAACTCTGAAATTTGATTTGTAGTCTTTTAACGTACAGAATAAGACCGAAGTTACAAATCTCTTACTCACACATGAAAATTTTCTTGCTCTCCATTAAAAATTTGAATCCCATTTTAAACCCCCTTAGGGGTGGAATTTTTCTAATCGCTGAAATAACTTTTTTCGTATTGTAGGAACTAATATTACTACTAAGTTTTAAGTCTCTCGCTCAAAAAAAGTGTTGCCCATACAAAGATTGCCCCCTTTCTAACCCCCTTAGGAGTGGAATTTTCTAAAACTCTGAAAGTACTTTTTTATGTAACAAGTAATCTTTCTAATAGTTTTAAGTCTAGTTCAAAAAAAAGTGTTTCCTACACAACACTGGCTCCCTTTGTTAACCCCCTTAGGGGTGGAGTTATCTAAAACGCTGAAAATTCTTTTTTAGTATTCTAATAAGTAATCTTTTTGCAAAGTTTTAAGTCTTTCACTCAAAAAAAAAGGTTTGCTCATACAAAGCTTGCTCCCCTTTTTTACCCCCTTAGGGACGGAATTTTCTAAAACGCTTTATGTCCTTTTTTGAATTTTAATAAGTAATCTTTCTACAAAGTTTCAAGTCTCTAACTCAAAAACATAAACTTTCCCGCATAAAAACTTTGCACCCCTTTTTATCCCTCTTATGGGTGGTTTTTTACAAGACGCTGAAAGTACTTTTTTTGTATTTTTATAAGTAATTTTTCTACAAAGTTTCAAGTGTCTAGCTCAGAAAAAGTGTTTCCCATACAAAACTTGAGCCCCTTTTTTACTCCTTTAGGGAATGATTTTTGTAAAACGCTGAGTGTAGTTTTTTTCATGTTCTAGTAAGTTATCTTTCAACAAAATTTTAAGTCTCTATTTCAAAAAAAGTAGTTTTTCCGATACAAACTTTGCACCCTATTTTACCCTCTTAGGGGTGAAATTGTCCAAAAGGCTGAAAGTACTTTCTTTGTATTCTAATAACTAATTTTTCTACAAAGTTTTGGGTCTCTAGCTCAAAATTAAAATTCCTACATTCAAACTTTGCACCCCTATTTTACCCCCTTAGGGGTAGAATTTTCTAAAACGCTAAAAGTACTTTATTTGTATTCTAATGACTAATCTTTCTACAAAGTTTTAAGTCTCTATTTAAAAAATATTGTTTCCCCCATACAAACTTTGCACCCCTATTTTACCCCCTTAAGGGCGGAATTTTTCAAAACGCTGATATTGCTTTATGTGTATTTTAATAACTATTTTTTCTACAAAGATTTCAATTTCTAGCTCAAAAAAAAAAAGATTACCCCCTTAGGGGTGGAATTTCCGAAAATCCCTTCTTACCCCTAGCTTACGTTGTAAAAACAACATACTGTGCAAAAATCAACTCTCTAAGATTAGTTGTTTCGGCTGTGCGTTGATGAGTGAGTGAGTGAATAAGTCAGTCAGGACATAGGCA
The DNA here is from genome assembly GCA_963854355.1 of Epinotia brunnichana. Classification (NCBI taxonomy): domain Eukaryota; kingdom Metazoa; phylum Arthropoda; class Insecta; order Lepidoptera; family Tortricidae; genus Epinotia; species Epinotia brunnichana. The sequence goes on along the minus strand of OY977936.1, from coordinate 15,890,405 downwards.
TTTATATTGTATAGATTTATGCACATAACATTTTTAATCATAATGTTTAGGAACATAATATTTATTGTGTAATGCGCTAAATTTGATGCGCATAAAATTATTTAAGCATACTTTATAATGGACATAAATTGGTAGGTCAGAGTATAGCAAAGGGCGGTCACTATAAAAGTTTACAAACAAGTTTTAATAACAAGTTTTTCCGCTCTTTTATAAAAAAAAATACCTCGAAGACGAAAGCGTTGCTCCCGCTTTCGTCTTCTAACCTATCCGCGATCCGAGTCGGTTTTGCCACTAAAGGCCTCCACACACACGGGCCCGCGCCCGACCCGCGCCCGCGACCTGTGTGTGGAGGCCTTTAGCCCCTGTTCCATACTGCCTACGTGAAAACTTGAACTTTATTTTCAGAAAGTATAATAAAAATAAGTATAATTAAGTATCAATAATACGACTAAATAAATGTATGACATTCTACATAATGGCTACACCAATGATGACTCCGTATGACAGGGAACAAATATGCCACAGTAAAACGTATGCCAAAAAAATGAGCATCAACTTTATGCGTAAACTATTGTGACAATCGATATTATGACAATATTTGTTATGCGACTAGAGAGAGGGGCACCCATTTTTCTTATGCCATGGTTTAAAGCGTGCCAGGTCATTGATGACATTGGGCCAACACCACAGATTGTATAATAGTCCTACGGTAACGGTGGATGGTTTTTTTTTCATTTGTTATTCACCTGAGGCTCTCAAGATATCACTGATATTAGAGAACATGTTCAATGAAAACATTTAAAAAGTTAAGAGAGGAAAGATCGGCCGAATTTCACCTTCCCATACAAACGGAGTTTCGTTCTCATTTTAAAACTACGCGTTCGATTGTAACGAAACTTTGCATATACCTACAATGGCATGAGTGTATGAGGTGTGTTTGTAATTATTTTATATGGCTCCAGTACATAAAACAAACGAAATACAGCAAAACCAGTTTTGTATGAAAAAACTAAATTCGCTGTGCTTTTTTACTATGTTATTTGAAGCTACATAAACTAACTACAGACCTGGATATACCTTAACTTATTCTAAGTACAAAGTATCAGAGCAAACTATCGAGTCGTTTTAAAATGAGAGCATAACTACGTTTGTAGTGAGAACCGAGCTTGCCGGGGACTCTTAATACATATTTCGCAATAAACTGAAACATGGCGTGGATCCCCATCCCGTTTATATTTATACTCGAAATGACGTCTTTATGGCTTCGCACGAAATACAATATTACATATTAAAGCTACACATAAAAATCTGTCCAATGATTTTTGACTTTATGAAAGAACATATTTGTATCGGTTGTAAGTCGAATTGAGCCTTACTTGACGACAAAATAAGCGCCATGATATTTGCTCAACGTTTAAGTACCCCGTGTGTTCCCTAACGATGCCTGCTCGTAGGTGGTTCTCCTTCAATAATATCAGTAATTTCATCTTATCAAGTCGTAGGAGAGAAAATAGGGGCGGATAACATCAAGATAAGTAAATTACGATGCTCGAGATAATCTGTTGTCTAACGTGGGGTGATTTAAATCACTTTTAACGCGCTGTAAGTGGAAACTACTTCATACAGTTTCGCATACGAATGCAATAAAGTAAAGTAAAAATTCCGGACGTACAAAAAACAAATCAAACTTTAGATGTCACAACAATACTTAAAATAAAATAAAATAAAACACTTAAACCCAATTCAACGAAGGACTCAGTCCGAAGTTAACCACTTAAATACGGAAATAGTACGGACTAATCTAAGAATAAACTATCTTCATTGGTAAAAGAATATATAAAAATAGTAAATTCCAAGATTATTCAATTCTACGTTCTTACTTATTTTAGAGAAAAGAGAGCATACAGGTCGTGTAACTAAGTATGCATATATTGAGGATATATTTTCAAAAGGAAGAACCAACATCACATCACACAACATCATCATCTTCATAACTACCAAGTACCAATGTAAAGGTAGCATCATATTAGGATGAGATAAATATGTATTTAATAACTTGATTTATTCTGTCAACGTTAATGCTTTATGAACTCGATATACGTATCAGAATTGAAATTGCCAGAAGTACGTTCATGAAAATGAAGAAACTCTATACAAACAAAGACATTAACTTAAAGCTTCGATGGCGAATGCTAAAATGCTACGTACTGTCGATATTCTTCTATGGTGTCGAAGGATGGACCATTAATAAGAGCATGGAGGTTAAAATAAATGCATTCGAAATGTGGCTATACCGAAGAATGTTAAAAATTTCCTGGAAAGATAAAGTAACAAACATCGAAGTTCGGAATAGAATGAACAAAAACCTTGAAGTTATGAGCACGGTCAAGAAAAGGAAAACGTCATATTTTGGCCATATCTATAGACACGAAAAATATAATATAATCCGTAACATCTTGGAAGGGAAAATGGACGGTAAAAGAAGCAGAGGAAGGAGACAGCTAACCTGGGTAGATAACATTAAAAGCTGGTCTAACAATAATGACACTGCCATTATTTGCAGACTGGCACAAGATAGAAACAAGTTCCGGAAGATGGTCGCTGACATCCGCTGAGGATATGGCACAACAAGAAGAAGAAGAATGCTTTATAAAATTCTCTAAATATACAACGTCACGTTGGTAAGCAATTCGCTGGAAATAGTCTCAATGTGACAGGCTTTAAACAGATCAGAGGCAACCATTCACTCGAATCTCCAAATCTTGTATTGTACCTCGCGATACCAAATGTCAATAGGTAAAGATATATTTTATGAAGATAACATAACATTCCCGATCCTATACGGGAGGCACATTGTTTTCATCGAATAAGTATCGATATAAAAACCTATTGTAATCCAGTCAGGAAATGGAAAGTGGGATGGCCTGGCCATAGTGCACAGAGCTGTATGCAGTAAACACTGCGTATTGGTATGGAGTTAAATGTGAGAACTAATGGTCCATTCCACCAAACGTATTCAATTGAAATCTCGCAGCAGCGTAGGGCTGTCGCGCGTGAATGCGAGTGTCCACGAAAAATGCATAATCGACTCCAATGTCAAGCGAGATATCAAGTTATTAATAATACATGCAGTTTCGAGACTTTTGGCTGGCTAAACCTAAGTATTTCAATAGCGTAACGCCGCATATTCTGGCTTTTATCCAATTTCACCAATAATAAGATGATGACAAATATGGGCTTAAGTTACTAGGGAAAAATACTAGATCGGATTCCGTGAGATTCACAAATTTCAGAGAGATGGATTTTTTTACTGTAAACTAAATCAAATAGATGTTTTGGAGGTAGGTATGTATTTATATAATATTTACTAGTTTCTGAACTCGTTTATACCGTAGCTCCATACAAACTCTCATCTATCAACAAAAACTATGCTAATATGTCCTTCCCCGGGACTCCAACTATCTCTTTATCAAATTTCATCTAAATCGGTCTTGTGGTTTTAGCGTGAAGAGGTAACAGACAGACAGACAGATAGACAGACAGACACACATTTGCATTTATAATATTAGTATGGATAGTATGAATGGATATGGAAGTATGGATATGGATTCTCGCATCGGCTAATTGATGTATTGAAATGAAATGGCAAATCAAATGTTTGTTCATGCTCGTTCACGTCAGATCGTAGACAAATGAGTGAGAGTGCAACGCAGTATTTAACAGATTACTAGTCAATTTCGGAGCTCGTTTTCGAAGTATTGAAATCATATTATCTTGATTCATGCGCATCTTGCAGGAGCGCACAACCATACGTGTGACCGGGACGCACTGATATAAGATGGAATAGATATAAACATTGGGAATATTATTAAGAGGCCAAGTCCAGTTGTGCTTTTTGCACTGTATAGCTACTATGTACTGCGCTCGCGCCGGGCTCTGAGGCTGCGTAATGCGAGATTCCCAAGCAGCCGCGTAGCTATGCGCTGCGATTCGCACTGCTAGGCACGATCTTCATCGATTCTTATATCGATTAATCATTTACGTAAATATGCTTTGGTCATCGTCATTTCTGCTTGATTTGTGAATAGAGCAATGATGAAAATATAGGATATATTAATTACAAATTTTACAAACTCAAAACCGCAAATTGGATCTTCAAGTTAAACAGTAGGTACAAACAGTACAACTAAGGCCTCCACACACCGGTCGCGTGCGCGGGTCGGGCGCGGGCCCGCGACCGGTGTGTGGAGGCCTTAACAGTGCGTCTACAGGCAACACACAATTGTAATGGGCGTTGTACGAAAATAGGCTATACTAGCGTCATTTAAAAAAGGATACCAGCACGCCTCATAGTTACTATGTAACTTTTCAAACCTACGTTAGGACACTTAACTTAACACTTAACTGTCATTTACGCATACAAAAAGTGACATTTAGATCTACCTGACGTAATGCTCGAGCTGGTGTAATTTAAGCAAAATTCAAGTTCTTTTAACTTACTACTTTTTATTAAATGTTAAGCCTCGTACCATTTGTATTATAATCAAACGCTATACATTGGTATTGTCTAAATATAGTACTTAGATAATACAAAATACTTTTTGTACCATAACATCACCTAAATCTTGACAAAATATCGATGGATATCCCCATCTCTAAATTAAATTTCTCGCTGTTTTATTCTCGTGCGCATGTGCGTTGAATTCTGCGCGGGATTCCATATTTCAACGCACGTGGTTTCTTTGCCTTCTGGCGCGCATTGTTGTGATTTACCAATTTCAACGCAGCACTTACTCCTTATTGAATTATGATCGTAACGATTTCGATACTGCCTCGAAAGTTTTTTTAATGATCTTCATTTGTCTGAGACATGTATGTTTAATGTATTTTGATATTGTCCCATGAGTTGCAATATTTTTTTTTATAATCCTAAGTGTTCGTCTAAAGCAGCATTTAGTGTTCGTAGTGCGGACAAATAAAAACATTTGATGGTTGTCAGTAGTGGTTATCCAATATCTATTGCACAATAAAGATAGGAAAATAAGTAAATCTTTGACTTAATTATTAACAAATAAAGTGAAAAAAGATTTTATCTTGGCAATGTTTTTATGACATTGATATAACTTTGGATTTGTATTTGTACCTGACCGGTGCTTTTAGGTAATCTGTAAATTTGGCTAGTAGGTACTTAACAATGTAGGACAAGATAAGAATATAGAAAAACCGGCCAAGTGTGAGTCGGACTCGCGCACGAAGGGTTTCGTACCATTACCAATAAAAATATTTATTTTATTTAGTTTTTAGTATTTGTTGTTATAGCGGCAACAGAAATACATAATCTGTGATAATTTCAACTCTCTAGCTATCACGGTTCTTGAGATACAGCCTGGTGACAGACAGACGGACGGACGGACGGACGGACGGACAGCGAAGTCTTAGTAATAGGGTCCCGTTTTACTCTTTGAGTACGGAACCCTAAAAAGGGCATGTTACGATTTGAAGAATGTCTTAGACAAATAAACTTCAAAAGACCTGAAAAATCACGTAAAAATACAATTCTTGAGTTATTCTAGAATCCGGTTCCGTTTGTTACCAGTTTTTGTCAGAACGAATCGGCAGAGCGGCATGGCATGCCTGGCATTTACGGAAGTTCCGTTTTTCTGTGGATTCTCGCCCTAATTGCCGTGGCAGACACAATGTGATGGAATCCCAAGTCTTAATCATGTCACAGGAATGCTTGAAATGTTTCAATGTATAAACGGCCTCCATATTTAAATTAGGTACTCAATTGATAGCGGTCATAATGATAGCCCTAAAATACATTGCCTAATGTAAATTGTACATTCTAGAGCTTGTTGGTGTTGTGTAGCTATCAGACACCCACGATACAAATGCTGCAATTTGCAGTGTACTTATAACTATTTAAGACGTAGTATAATGTTAACTTGCGACCGATCTACGGACTTGGAATTAGATGGGTGAGGCCTCCTGTCGATTACACTCCTTAAAACAATACTAACAAATAAATATACGTATACGGTGAAGGAAAACATCGTGAGGAAACCGGTCTAATCCCAATAAGGTCTAGTTTTCCCTCTGGGTTGGAAGTCTCCTTTAGGGGCACAACCGGGAATAATAACGCTAGGAGGATGATGAAATATACGTATACAAATACTAGCTACAAATTACTAACAAACACATGAAACCTGCATTGTATTACTAGGCTAATAAATAAATAATAATGTTAAGTACTTACTACCAATTATGAACTGTAAGTTGGTCTGTACTTACAATTTTATTTCAATTGACCGGAAAGCGCAGTCACTTCTACCATACTAATTTGTCTACGTACTAATTTGTCAAATCTGTAGGTACGAATGGAAAGCCAGTGGGATGAGCCTCCATGAATTTATCCATACTTTCCTCAATTCACAAGCACGCCTGGCACTCCAGGCGTCCAAAACACGTCGGTCACAGCCGACCAGGCCCCAGCAATGCAGCGGGGAACAGAGTGGGACGTTTGCACGTCTCTAATTCATTTCACGCTGTATTGTGATTGGGGTTTTCAAGAATTCCAAGCGGGGTTTTTTGGATCTTTATTACAATGATTACTTACACCAAGTTGGAATTAGTTGGGGAAATAAGTAGGGCGTTTTTGTTTTGTATTTGCTGATACGTTTGCTATAAAAATTAGAGCTAAGAGCTAGATGTTTTTCAATGAAACGATGCAAAATACTTTCTGTTGTTTGCAAATGTTTTCGTAGTTTTTTAGTATGTCGATTACACTCCTTAAAATGAATATACTAGTTTTTTTATCATACTCAAACTTGTTTAAACAACAAGAAAAAGTGACGAGAAACCATAATAAGACAGCACAAATTATATGTATAAAATAGATTGTAAGAAACTTGTATAGTTCTTCGCATCGTTTCCTGGTACTTACATAGACAAAGATATTTCAGTTGTGTGTGTTTGTTGGTTTCTAGGAAAGCTCCACTTTTCTCGGCCAGTAAATTCTGCGCGAGACTACAAATTACGCTGCGTCTGCGCCGGTGATAGGGTATCGGTTGCCATGGAGACGGCCCGTGGGAAAGGGTCAGTGCATTGGTTACTGACCTTTGGATTAACGCGCGGTTTTACAGTGAGTAAAAAGTTGCTGGTCATTTTGTAAGTAGGTAGTGTATGTCGATATTATCTCACTCATCTGTAGCACTAACGTGATAAAATATACCAAGCATCAACATTCATTTAGATCACCTGTACTTTTAAAATGTCCGGTAACCTATCTCTATACCTACTATTAAACGAGCTACATAGGTACTTGTATGTTTATACTTATATATATTTGTAAACACGTTTTCGTAAACGGCTCTACCGATTTCAGTGAAATTTAGAATATGGGGGTTTACGGGGGCGAATCGATCTAGCTGGGTTACATGTCTGGAAAGTAATCATTACCAGCAGTTACGCAATAAACGAATAGGTATATATTTATATATACGTACATATTTATATTTATTAATTTAGCATGTTTTTATATGTATTCTTGTTAGTATATTTGTTTAGTTAATCAACATATTTATTTTATTCTGTTATTCTGCTGATATAGGTAGTAGATGATTACCTATGCTTTTCCTGTTCTTTTTCTCACTGCGTACTTACCTTAGCAAGTTTCTGTTTTGCCCTACGGTTGACTTGTAGAGAATTCCTTATGGCATTAAGTCCACCCTTTGTGCTATTTTTACAGTCACCGGCATCAATATATGATTAATCAAAGGCCGCAAAAATATCTGACACGCTCTTACGGCTCTAGGAATAGAGTTGTCATCAGATATATTTGCGGCCTTTGTTCCATCATATATTTATGCCGTTGACTGTACCAGTAAAAAAACTCCCATTTTATGAAGTCTGTATGTCAGTCTGAAATCGGCTGCAAGTAGGTTCAATTCAAACCTTGAGTGGGTTAATGACTAATAGATCATGTGCTTTATGAGGGTAAGTTATTTGAATATTGGGTTTGAATAATGATATTTCAAATTAATAGGTAGGTAATAAGTTTCTGTCGATTTTTGGTCCAGGCTTTTATTTCCGACTGTACTTTTCTTTGTACAGTAAATTGCTCGTTATGAGGATTCGAGTGAGCCCAAACACCACGAGTTAATCTTGAGTAGTTTAAGAGTTGCTATAGCCATCTTCTTACTTCATCATATATGTATATGAACTTACTTATAAACTTAAATGTTAAAAAAACTATGCTAAACAATAAAAACTGCAAAATATGTTGCCTTGAGAAAGGCGTCTGATGGTTTGCACATAATATTGTCGTATCTTCAAATTGTTTAGTGTTTACCCTATAAAAATCAAATAACCCTATATTAATTTAAAAACAAAATAGGTGCTAACGAAAATTAGATTTTTTTTACTTCGTCAAGTTTTTTTTACCTAAACCTAATGGTTGCTCACGTACCTACTTACATTGAAAACTTTTTCAAAATATAACAAACATAATTAGTTCTCTAAACAGGCACCAAGGGCTTAATAACCATTTTGCATTACATAGCTAACAAACATCCTAGAAATATCATGCAAACAAAGAAACAATGTAAAACCGATTTCCACAATTAAAACCATTTCGCACAATCCGGGGTCAATGACACATTTTTTTCTGCTTGATCTATATTTTTGACAAAAACTCTACAATTCATTTAAAAAATCTATAACAGTATCGCCATCGCTTTCTCGACGAGCAACCGCTAAGAAGTACGCAAGAGTAAAGGAGACGGATATAGATTGTGAGTTTAACTTTCAAGTGGGCAGTCTTTAGCGGTGATCCGTGACGAGTGTTGTACTTGAAGTAGAAATGACAAACGCGAGGCGTAGCGACGTCTCGCTCGCGCTTTTTTTTACCGTTGCCATTGTGATGCAATGTTGTCATATTTTCAAGGCAAATAACTCATGAAGCAATTTTGGAGACGCGTGAAAACGCACTTACGAAATTAACTTCTTTTTAAATTATAACACTAAAATCATTCATATTTAAATTAGTATCGTAACTGATCCTATTCGGTTTTTCGATGTATATTAATTAATAAATAAGACACATTAGTCGTATTTGAGGGTTTTTGGAAGCGCACTTTTTGACGCCTCATTTTTTTTTCAAATAAGACCTCGATCATCCAGGAAATCAGCTTCATGCTTTATCATCCAGCATCCTTAAGGAAAACACTAGAAGTTGGAAAAAGGTAATTTGATTTTGTGTAAGGTTATACATTACCTACTTACAAGTTCAAAGGATACGATAGTATAAATTATAAATAATATACCAAGTTTATTCAAAACGTGAAATAATTCAACTAACACTTGAACTGCGTTGATGTCTTTTACTTGCGTTAGTGAATAACTTACAAATTTTTGTCACTTAGGCTTATTTGTGGCTCCAGAAACAGACTTATCAATTTATTCTAAAACAAATTGATACGACGTATTTTTAATGAATGGAGTTTCATAAGTTTTATTTATTAAACCTTACACATGTATTTGTAACTCCTTTACCTTTTTTCCAAGTACACCAAAGTTCAATTACGCCGGATTCATATTCAAATCAAATTGCTTTCAACACGTAAAATTATAAACAAACTAATATGTCATGCTTAACGGGACCTCAACATATCACAAAACAATCTTCTCAATCGTAAAACCGTCAACACACGGAGTTAATTCCATCCTAAACCTTCATTAACACCGCGCTGTGTTCACACCACTAATAGTTATTTTAATACATTTCTTATTGACAGATCTACTTTTGAACACAAAAAGGCATCACGATTAGCTATGGTTCATAAAACTCGAGCATTCATAACCCAATAATCCCGTTTAAAAAAATAAACGAACCACTTCGAATGCAGGAAGGAGGATAATTTAGTGATAGGATGAAGCGGAAAGAGTGATAGGATGAAGCGGAAACAGTGATAGGATGTAGCGGAAAGAGTGATTGGATGTTGATTTAACAAAAATAATATCAAGTAGATATACGCAAGTCGAGCGTTTATTTTTAGATGACACGATTTCTACTCCTTATTTTTTTCTAAATGCAAGTTTAAAGTTTGTCTAGTTAAGAACTACCAAGATTAAAAGTGGTTGTGAAGTTAGAGAACATGGTTTAACAAATTATTTTACTTTAACGTGATTATCGTCTAGAGCAGATTTGGGATGATTTCCCACCAACACGTTCTTGGGTGTAAGAGGTGCACAGTAGACTGATGTGAGGAAGTAGGTAGCAATATCAAATTTAGCCTCGCAATTCTATCTAGTTACTCCTATCTATTATTATCTCTATCTATATTTAACATGAAATCGGTATTATTTAACATGATATTGGTAGACGCCATAATTATTATTCACCGTCGAAAATGTAAACGTATATTTTGTTAGACCGTGCAAGAGCAAAATAAATAGCAAAGTCACCGAGTTGGCAGATACTGTAGACTTGATTTGCAGTGAATAAATTATCCGCGCCCGCTCCCGCTTCCGCGGGCCCCGCGGCGCAGCCTCCGCGTCAAACGGACGAGCGCAAGGTAAGCCGAGTCATCATCAGTCAACGAAGCGACCGTTAGCCGACGTGTGCGTTTCATGCACGCTGAAACGAGCCTATCTATCGACTACTTTCAATAATGCTATGACACTGCCTGCTCAGCTACCATGATAGGTTTTATAGTCATGTTTTACGTGACGTTTTCGTACATTTGGACCGTAAAACTAGACCATAAAAATTAACGTGCTAACCTGCCCAGGTGTTAAAAAATGATGTCTCTGTTTTTTTTATAGTGTGAAAGCAATTCGTACTAGAAACGTAGGAGGTAAACAAAGTAGTTAAGAGGATTGTGAACCTGTAATTTTTCATACAAAAAGCGATAACGTTTTTCACCCCGTAAACATTGTTCGATTTTTGTAATTTTTGGACATGTTGTAGCTATAATGAAAAACTAGGTCTGTACGTTTTGATTTTTGAGATATATTGCTTGCGTTAAAACTTATTAGCATCTAAAAATCTATATTTTTGACTTAAAAACTTTGTCTACCGTTTTATTTTTTTTAAATGAATCTTAACTGATTTACTGAAAAAAGAAAACGTACGGACAGAGATTAAAGTGTACTGAATCTAATAATACCAAAGTTATTTCATTTCATAAAGGTTTAGAGGGGTAAAAACGTTATCACCCGAAACAATATTTCAACAAGGAAATGTAGGCATTTGCCTCCAGGACTTGCTACTCTCTCTATCGGACGATACGGGTGAGGCACAGAGCGGTGTGAAACAGATAGATTTTTTTTAAATACCTACTCGCGCCGCGTATCGGCACTTCACAATCCTCTTAAATGTACAAAGTAATTGTTTCGGTATCCTTGATTAATATTGATTATAGAAAATGTCTGGTTGTACGTACTTAGTATATAAAGTACGCTATATAATCCGTTTAAATCAAAAAAAAATATCCACTAGGTACGTAAAAATACTTTAATAGCATATTGCATTTATTAGAATTTGTTATTTATGTTACGACTCTCTCTACTTCAGTACTGTTTTGATTATGAGGACCACACAAAATATATTATAAGAAGATGCGTTAATTAAAAATCGGTTGAAAATTAAAATAAACACTGCCTTGTGTGCTAGCTAAAGATGTACCTGTAAAAAGAAAATGAAAAATGTAGCACGGGCTAGAGATAAGATTCAAATCTAAAAAGTCACACTGTGTATTTTTTATAATCACACTATTTTCAGTGCTTTAGTGTATTTTTTACGTTACCATAAGAAATAAACACACAGTAAACCAATCTCTTAAACATGACACGTATGATACGTTCAAATTGTCCAACGTGCATCCACGCCTGCGCAACACTTCCTTGGGACATTCAAACCCCCAGTCAAAGGTCAACTTTTGAATACACGTGATATCGTATCCGTAAGTTTTCGAGCATCGTGTTCTAATGCATCCCATACCTGTGAGAGGCTGTGTTAGTGGAAAAGCGCGCGAACTCAGTGTAGCGCCGATGCCCGTGCGCACAGCACGCCCGTTCGCCCGCGTCTGCGCTAGCGCGACCTGTCAAACGCGTTGACAGTTCCGAATTTGAATCCGATACGCCGATTGGCGATCGCAATTTTTCATAACTTTTGAAAATGGAACAAACGCCCGGTTTCGTGCATGCGTCTGTTTGGTAAATCCATTTAGTTTCATTATTGTGGCATTGTTTATCAAATTAAAACTGAAAATATGCGTGTAGTGTACCGAAATTCATGCTAATAGATTTCTTGGTCTGTCTAATTTTGTTTAGTGATAACAAGGGCGTTTTTGACTAGTAGGTGTGAACTTTGGAATTGATTTTGAATGTTGAGTGTATTAGATGGTTGTAGTACTTAAAGGATTGTCATATAGATAAAAAAGGTAAGCATTTAAGTATTTTTTTTTTAATTTCCTTATTACTTTTTATACTACTATCTACACAAGTATGTTACAACTATAACTCGTACAGTGTACTTAGTATAATTTTTTTATTGATTGAGGTTTGTGGTGTTTCCTGTAAGCAGATTATGTAGGTACCTACATACTTGCTGTTTATACAATTATCAAGGAAAATTCAGATTCTTCTGATCAAAGCATTGTACGGGAGGTTACTTGACGAATCGATACCTATCATTCGTAATAGTTACGCAGTACAGTACCTGCAATAATTTCTGATATGAAAGTCACACAAAAAATATCTAAAACGGCTATATTTGTTGAACTCAGATATTTTTGCCCGCTATGTCGTGTTAGATATTATCGCAGGTGGCTGTACATGCAATTGTTAATATTTTGATAATAAATTCCTAATAACTAGGGCCCGGAATTTTGAGTGCGGTTTTTGACAAGCCTGTAGGGAGAGAACGCCAATGTTTATCGATGGTATCGATAAATCGCGAGTTTTTTATTTGTCTTTTTATAAAATATTCTTGTAGCCGTTTATTTTGTTTATTGCATAAAGCAAGAGAGAGATTTTACTTTCATAAAATCACACAATCTCTCAATACGACGTATATAATATAAATTAAATACCAACTGATTTGCTTGCAAGTGTTATTTTATTTAGATAAATTAACCTCAATGATAGAGTGAATGACTGATTTATCAATATATAGATAAAAAGCAACGCTTCCTCCCTTACATGTGTCAGTAGTCGCACGCAAAATTCCGGGCTCTACTAATAACTTTTAATAATAATGATGGAATTAGCTAATTTTTAACCATTTAATTTAATTTATTGTGGCTCACAACTTAGTTTAAAGTTTATAAGTTACTGCAATTATGGGCTCTAATACTAATAGTAAAAGGCCGATTAAATATTCCATGCAAATTTATGGATAAAACGTAACCGAAGAACCGACACACACTACACACAGTCTAACTGACAGTCATATAAGGGCTTATATGGTGCAACATTTATATTAACTGATAATGATTTAGGTAGCTAACTGATAAACTACCACCTCACAATTTTCTCTTAATAATATTAACCTTTTCAACGCTATGATTCACGTACTAAAGTGGCACTGACACGCCAACCTTCTTTCCATAACAGAGTGATTATGAAGCTTATATGAAAGACTGAAGGTTGGTTTGACAGCCGACGTCATAACCGCTATATGGGTTCTTGACGTGGTGGGCACGACGACACACGACCACTTTATAGGTTCTTGGCGTTCAAAAGGTTAAGGCATAAATAATAATAGTAATATAGTAATCCCCGAAACCGCTGTAGTTAGTTCTCCATATTATAACCACACAGCCATACTAATATTATTCAAATGCAATAATGCATCTGATTGTTACTCTTTTATTGAGTTTGATCTTTTTAGATGAAATTTGGTAATGACCTCCATTTGACGCATAGAGAAAGAAGTGTGATTGTTTGTTTAGGTACAAGGACCGGAAAACCCCTTTTCAGGCTTAAGCCAATCAATTTGGTAGCCCTATCAATTTGATAACCTTATGATAAGGTAACCTATTGGTAGGGTAACCCTATTGTTATGGTAAGCATATCGGACGTGGTAACCATAAGGTAACCGTAACAAAACCCTATGGAGATAGGGTTTTGTTGGGGTTTTATTAAGGTTACCTTATGGTTACCACATCAGATACGCTTACCATAACAATAGGGTTACCCTATCAGTAAGGTTACCTTATCATAAGGTTGCCATTATGGATAGGGTTTTTAAAACAATTTCTAAAATTACCCTATGGAAAACCCTAATAAGTATAACCGGTTCCGGTCCCTGTATAGGTATGAGAAACGATTATCTGGTCCTACGCGGGCAAAGTTTGCAGGCTACTATATAAGTTGAACATTTTCACATTGAAAATTAATCCTATTACTATTTAGATATGCATGCTATATCATCTAAAACTCTATCGTATTATCTATGCCTGGTGTAATCTGACATTGTGTTAAAATATAAGTACACAGCTGAAAAACGATCAATATGCCGTAATTAGCCTTAATTTTAAAAAATATGCTGCTCAATGTGTACTCTCAGTACCTTATATACTCGTAATATTATTCCATGGTATAAAAATCAAGTACTAGAATGCCAATTTTTTCTGCTTTATTAGGTCAAATAAATAAATGACGCCGCTCGCTCATTCACTTTTCGTTTGTGTTTTGCAAACAACACTTTGTCAAGATTTAACTCTTGACTATGGTCACTGAGTTTTAAAATGTTTGCTATCAAAGTTGGTAAACAAATAAAACATACCTACCGGAGTAGTTAGATCAACTTTAACCTATTTATTACGTCGTATTATTAGACATGTGGAATGTGTAATACTTGGCAGACATTTTACCAAAATTCAAATTAAATAAATATACATCTCAGTTAAAATAAAATCATATCCAATAATACATCGTAACGGGCTCAATCAGAGTGCACGATTTCGATTAAAAAATAGCCCTTAAATTAGGTATTCTTAGAGTAATTAATAGTGCACTCTTATTGAGCCACCCGTTAAATCGAGTTAAATTTCGCAGGCTACTCTCTAAACTCTTGCTAAACCATTTATATAGGTAGACTATAAGTGGGGGGGGGGGGGGGGGGTACGGTCACGTCTATAAATTTAATAAGTATACGATTTTAATCTTATTCCCCAGACTTACAAGTTCCCAAATGTATACATACTCGTTTTTTTCGACTTGACTGTACAAGTACCTAGTATAGAGGCTTGCTTGAATCATAAAATACCTATTATGTTGTAAAGGGAGCCCCGAATAACGCATCGTGTAATAATTGCTACAGGAATTGAGAAAACCTGAAACGGTTGTTATCACTCTAAAAAAATTGGTTAGTACCTAACTCGAGCAAATATAAAGTTCAATAAGGGGCCTAATTTTATTTAGACTTAATGTGGTCATCATTAGACCAAAGATGACGGAAGTATTAGTTATTGTTATTTTTTATTTTGATTAAATGCCAACGTACAGTCAGCATCAAAAGTAGCTTTGCAATCGAAGACGTCAAAAGTTCTTATTCCCTTTTAATAAAGACTTTTGACGTCTTCGTTTGCGTAGTTACTTTTGATGCTGATTGTATTACCATGCGTCAATTGATATATATGCATAAGATAGGATATAGTCAAATTTAGGATGAATAAGCGGTATTAGTCAAAACGTACGACTACCAAAGAAGCTTAAGTGGGACACCAATTCAAAATACATAGTCTCTTATAGAATAACACAACATCACAAGTCGTATCGTAATAGGTGGCGATCAAATTTAATTGATAGGCTCTAGATAGATACAAATAAATACCTAAAGTGAACCGGTCGCCAGCCGGATATGGTTTTTATAACCCGCAAGAGTTAAGTTGAGACCTTTTTCGTATGACGTTAGTACGCGCTCGAGTCTCAAGTTAATTCTTGCGGGATATAAGCGGCGCCACAGAGTAGTTGTACTTACAGCGGGATCAGTTTTTGCCGACGATGAGTGCGCGGAAGACAGGTGCTTGTCAAATTTTATTACATGGAACATTTTATTGCTAATGTCTAATGTGTCATGTTTATTACCCACAGGTGGAATCAAATCATAAGTATGTAATTATTTCGGTATGTACAGTCACATTAATATACGTAGGTACATAAATATCTGCACACGCCTTTATGACTTTGACAAAAGAGTCCTGAGATATTTATGTACGTATATATTATTACCCCTGACTGGTCTACCATGTATATAAATCGGAGTTGTTTACGTTTTATTTTGTTCAACTTGTCTAACACACTGGTACTCGTATTTTAAATCACACTATTTTCAGAATAATACCAAGAATGAATTTTCACTAGAAAAAAAAAATTGAGATGTAAAATATTTTTTTTATATCGTCAAAGTTGATACATGCGTTTGAATAGTGGAACTGAAATAATGACGGAAAACTTAATAAAAACGAATTCCAGCACTTTGTCCAGCTCAAACAGCACTTCTCCGAAAACCAATTCTCAGTTAGTACTTTACGTAATATTATAATGAATCTGTCTGCTTTGCCCAAAGGTTGGCTGCTAGAGAATGCTTACGGCATTAAGTCCGCCTTTTGTACGATTAGTTCTTCTTTTGTGCAATAAAGATTAAATAAATATAGGTACCTAGTACTTAATAAAAACAAAACCTGACCGAAGTCAGATCCGAAGAAATAAGCATACTTACCTAATTCTAAACATCGTTCAAGGGACGAGTTTATTTGTGGCAATTAAGTATTAAATCTTATTCAGTTATCAAGAGTGCAAAAATAATATACTTACTCCAAGTTAGAGACGAAACACTAACTTTGTACAATTTAATCTGTCACTGCATGTAGGAAAAGTCAGAATGGTGTAAAAGTGTTAAAGCGGCGATTATAAATGGTTGTAATGGAGTTAGCCAGGTAAAGGGTCACGGGTTCGATTACCGCCTCGTGGTTACTTTTACGTGGAACTAATTTGAAACCACTTTTAGTTAAAGAAAGCAAAAGTATAAAAAATTATTGGTAAAGTTGAACTTGTGCATGAAGGATTTATCTATATTATGCGACGAATCTTAGCTAGCAATAGTAGTTTATGTGACTGGACATAATGAAGGGCATTAAACACGAGTGTGGGTTTATGAAACGAGCCGAAGGCGAGTTTCATAATAACATCACACGAGTGTTTAATGCCTAATTATGTACAGTTACATACACTGCTTTATCTATCCACATATCATAAGCCTCCATGATGCATTCAGGAGCCGCATGTTAAGACCGGCATCGCGGCGTTGTTTTCTGGCAGCTGTTATAGTTTATTTTTAATTCAGAGACAAACTAGAGTCAGCTCTAACTATCATATCGTTCGATATCTTACTTACGTGCGACATTTGTCAAATTTGTATGCAACTTGACAATTCATTTCGAACTAAACGTCATCTCGACTGATATTAGAATAGAGGTCAAATCAAATTTCTTTGTTTTTCAGAGATGTTCGAAATTTAAATGAAATAATATTATCGAAATCGATGTTATTATTTAGCAATAATAAAATTTTCACAGATAAGAAATTTGTTCTAACAAAACAGTCTGTTTTTATGGTGGCCATTATGTGCGGTTCTTGAACGCATCATGGAGGGTTTATGATATTTGGATAGATAAATATACTATTTGCCGTGTGTCTACCGATGTTTATACTGAAATGTTTTGTGTATACAGTGCGTTACCGGCAAGTGGGTTTTTTATGAAGTATGGTAAAATTAACGTAGTTCTTTAACTTAACATGATCTTAATTCAATTAACAAACTATCATTCCAACTTCAAAAATCATTCTCGTAGCGTTATTCCCGGTTGTGCCCTAAAGGAGCCCGGGGTCCGCTTTGGCACCTAATCCCAAGATTTGGCATAGGCACTAGTTTTACGAAAACTAGACCTTATTGGGATTAGACCGGTTCCCTGACGATGTTTTCCTTCACCGAAAAGCCACTGTAAAATGTCAAATGATATTTCGTACATACGTTTTTGAAACAACCCAATGAGCCGGGGTTCGAACCCACGACCTCCAGATTGAAAGTCGCGTGCCTTTCCTCTCGGCTACAGTGATATCAGCTAAAACTCCAACTTTAAAAATCATCATGTCAGCCGAAAGACGTCCACTGCTAGACATAGGCCTCCCCCAAGGAGGGCCACAATGACCAGTCCTGCGCCACCCGCATCCAGCGGACTCCCGCGACCTTTACCAGGTCATCAGTCCACCTTGCCTACCCACGCTGCCTGTGCCTTCCGGTACGTGGTCGCCACTCGAGAACCATTCCGCCCCAACGGCCATCGGTTTTACGTGCAATGAGCCCCGCCCACTGCCAATAAAGTTTAGCGATTCGGAGGGCTATATCGGTTACCTTGGTTCTGCTGCGGATAGCCACATTTCTGATGCGATCGCGCAGAGAAACTCCCAGGGTAGCCCTCTCCATGCCCTTTGAGCAATGGAGAGTGCTATAAAAATATTCTAACAAAAATTTAATTGCCAGCAATGACGTACAGCAATAGTACATTACTTACCTAGGGCGGTTAAACAAAGAATGTCTCAGATCGCAGGTATTTGACGCCCGAGCCGAAGGCAAGGGCGATAAATATGCGCTCTGAGGCTTTCTTTATTACCGCCCGTGGTGAGTACAAAATTTTACGTCTCTATCTGGCCAGCGGTCGTTTTCAGGATAAGAGGAAGCATGACCTGGAGGTGCCAAGACACCGACTCATGAAAGCGGCCAATGGAATGTATGTCTTGGGTCCGCGGATATACAACCAAATACCGACAGCTATTAAAGACTGTCGGACGTGCCTTGGTTTTACCCTGAAACTTAAATCCTTGCTGATGCGAAGGGCCTATTATTCGGTAGCTGAATTCTTGGACGAACAATTTTAATTATAAATTAAATAACTTTGACTGTATTGCTTCTTATATATATGCCTGTTGACATTGTCTTTAATGACCTTATTATGATATTTTAATGTAATGAATGACAATGTATGATCAATACGAAATAAATGAATATGAATATATGAATATGAATACGCAACTTCTGCGTAGGGGGCGATACTACCAGTAGCAGAGTTGGCATTGTAAATATCTCGTTCCCACTTGCGGTATTGTCTAAGATGCATGCATCCTTGTCTCTTATTTGACAATAACTTGTGTGCGTGAGTCCCTATCTTCCTCTACTGGTTAACTGTTTGTGGTAGTGCTGCACTCTGGCGGCAGAACATTGCAGTAATGTTCCCTATTGAATCTTTAAATATTATGGCAATGTCACTATGCCTATCACTTCGTAGTTGTGGGCATAGTTTGAACTACTTTAGAAATACTGCATAACTTGGAAACAGTAGAAATACACATGTTTATACATCTATAGGTACCTAGTCGAAATAAAGTACCTACATGGTTTAATTAAAAAAACAAGTCAGTATCAGCTATTTAAGTTACCAGTTACTACGCCTCTTGGCCTCGGTTTCTGTGGTTCAAATAGTTTTTGGAGTAAAAGCTGGTATAAAAACTTGTTTCCAAAACAGTAATTTGAAATGAATTACGAGACCTACATTTCTCATTCTATTAAATTCAATATATCTCTCTTTTCGTCTATTTTTCGATTTACCGTTTATACCTGCTACATATAACATAAATGTACATAGGTACATTTTTATAAAACAATGGCAAAAATACCGATTGCGTATAGGTACTGAACTTAAATGCCAATAATCGACTTGTATCTCAACGCATCGCAGCCCCGAATAACATAATAAATATGAAGATGGCAGCGTCTTTTAAAAACAAAATACTCAAGATGAAGCCCGTCCAGTATCCGCGAGCATATATTTAAATTTCAATTCGAACGTCGCATATCAATGGGGAGCCATAAGCCACCGGGCTTTTGTTTTTTTAAAGGCAAAGACAATAAAGAAAAAGCCATAGGGGGAAAAGGAAAAAAACAATTGGAAACAGCATCTAGATTCGAGGCACTGGCTGATTCGAGACTGGAAACAAAAGAAGTCGGCTCCCGCCTGACCGAGATCTTAGCGTACGGTCGCAGGCGCATCTCGTTTGCTTTTTACTTGCCCTTTTTTACGCTCCGTTCCACGAGATTTCTTTTCCCTGATGCATCACAATGAAGTCTATCGAACGACAATAGCTATTTTTGTAATGATTGTGCGTTTCGACAATTGTACGTCTACATAATCGATGAAAGTTTTTTCTTGAAACTATTAAATATGTAGGTACAATGTACAGTTAGGAAAATGTATTCACGTACCACCGTAGAACCCTATCGCAATAAGGTGACATATCACTCGAGTTTAAGTGACGGCGGCTTGTCAATTGCGACAGGGTTCTACGGTGGTACGTGAATACATTTCCCAATACTACGTAAATTACGGCAAGTCAAACAGAAGTCAGTCCAATAAAAAATAGGCCACGTGGACTTTTCAATTACCAAAATCTGCCAAATAAATAAATCAAAAACATATGTTTTACAATATACCGATGGAATAAATTTTATTAAATTATAGTTCTAAACAAGTTCAGTCTCATTAACTATTAGATCATCTTTGCATATTTTAATTGGTGCATCACATGGGAAAACGGTTACTCAGGTTCAGGGTTGATTCTGACCAGGATATATGTTAGTCATCGTTGTACGAGTGACTAATGTAATGGATTGTAATCTGTTATCCAACTAAGAACCACACAGTGCGCAGATTGAGAACAGTAAAGTCACTTTGGCTTACTAGTACCTACTTTATAAAATGAGAACAATAAAAACTGAATAAATACTGAAGATTTTTATTTATGGTTCTTGATAACGACTCTACTCCGAATACTGATAAGTGCGTATTTAATTCAATTCAATTTAATTCATTTATTCAAAGACCAACATGGATCATTATTGTTAGTAAATACTTAGCTTAATATTAGCAATTATAAAGTTAATTTATAGAAAATATAATAATGATACTTACAATTTAGGCCAGTTTGAAATTTACAAATGGTACATTACTCGTACAGTCAATTATATTGAATTGAATTAGATATCTTTCAACACATTTCATTCCATCATTTAATCTCTGCTTGATTTTTAGGGTTCCGTAGCCAAATGGCAAAAAACGGAATCCTTATAGATTCGTCATGTCTGTCTGTCTGTCTGTCCGTCCGTATGTCACAGCCACTTTTTTCCGAAACTATAAGAGCTATACTGTTGAAATTTGGTAAGTAGATGTATTATGTAAACAGCATTAAGATTTTCACACAAAAATTGAAAAAAAACATTAAGTTTTAGGGGTCCTCATACACAGAACTGAAACTCAAAAATTTTTTTTTCATCAAACCCATACGTATGGTTAGGTCTTCAAAAATGATATTAAGGTTTCTAATATATTTTTTTTTTCTAAACTGAATAGTTTACGCGAGAGACACTTCCAAAGTGGTAAAATGTGTGTCCCCCCCCCCCCCCTGTAACTTCTAAAATAAGAGAATGATAAAACTAAAAAAAATATATGATGTACATTACCATGCAAACTTCCACCGAAAATTGGTTTGAACTAGATCTAGTAAGTAGTTTTTTTTTAATACGTCATAAATCGTAAATCGCAATTTATTTTACGGAACCCTTCATGTGCGAGTCCGACTCGCACTTGGCCGCTTTTTTTCCATTGTGTAGCGACAATTACCCATATATTTTATATGTAGTTATCTAACTACAAACATTTCGTAAATCTCTATGCTAAATATGACTACTGTTTTAAGCTCCGTGTACTCTGTGTTGACATAGAAACAAATGAATCTTAATACTAATTAGAATCAGTGGGACTGTAAAAAATACAAACATGAGAAGTGATAATGTACAGTTGAACTGTTTTAAGGCGTTTTTTGTACGCGTCTATAATACACCTATTATACGGTCGTTTAAATGTGAGAAGTTGCTTGATATGTTTATCAATCAAATTAGGTGTAACAGGATATGATATACATCTGGTGTTATTTGTTAAGGTAAACGCAAGCACGTACTTAGCGATGGAACGCTAAAAGGCGAGTAATAATGAACATCTACACTCAAAAGTGCAACGTACCGTTAAAAGAGCTTGACAGGCTGACATGGAGAATTATTAACTAGATGAGACCTCGGGCAACATTTATCTACTAAAATTAAATTTAAAATTTGATATCATACCTACCAATCAGGTAGGTAATACATGAACCAAGAATATTTAATTTGCTTAATGCTTTAAGTACATATTATGTCAAAAGTGTGTTCCAGAGTTAGCCTTTTGTTGATTTTTTTACTGTAGATTTATACATATAGTTACAGTAGGTACTTATGTTCATCCGGGTTCATGGATACCTATATGAGTAGGTACATATACAGATTTTATTACTTATTTATTTTTAGATAAAAACAGACCCACCTATACGAGTATCCTATAGCTGCGCTGTCCAAATAGAAAGGATGAGGTATTAAAAGGAGACTTCACTCCACTTAACATTGTTTCTGGTTTCCTACACCTCCACATTGAAATACAATAAAACGGAAAATTATATTGTTCCTATTTACGTAAACTGAAACCGCGAAACCGGTTGTCCTCAGTCGCCTCATTTAAATTTAACCATAATCTTATTTTAAACATCCCAGAGTTGACTGAACTAACTGCTTTAATGGGAACAACAATTCATAGCACAGCTATGCGTTAGAAATTAATAACCGTATAAGAAAACTCAGTTTTGTCATACACAAATCCGGAGATTCAAATTATGATAAGACGGTGCATTAGTTCTGGCAGCGTAATGGCCGGCGATTAGGCTACGGAGATGAGCGTTTGGTGAAATGTAGCTAAACACAGACGACCCAAGACGAGCCATCATACCCATATTGCGATTGTATTTTATGGCAAGCAAAAAACACACAGCTTGCCCGAGGATAAGCGGATTCTAGTCCTTGCAAAGGTTACAGGTGCTGTTGCTTTACCAACTCCGAGGATCTAGATGGAATACCTGTATGCCAGTAATTTAATCTAGCGGCTTTCACATCGAAAATGACACAACACTGGGGGTTTAAGTAATACTTGATAAAATGGCCGCCTTCGGATGGCACCTTCTATCCGGCCAGCCCCCGTAATGCATAAGATTCACTTCCCTCGGAAATTGTAACATTTATGTAAGTTTTTATATTATTGTCCTTGTTTCTTCCGCTTGGCTTGTTTTAATGTATTTTAAACTGTATCGCATCGTCTTGATTATTCAATGAACAGTAAATACCATGTAGGTACTAACTCATTAACAAAGGAAATATAAAAAAACAAGCATGTGCACCTTAGGTACCCACAATGTAACCAAAAATAACACCAAATGCACCCAAAACGTTTAAACAAAGACCACCTGCGTCCACCCCGTAAGTAACCGCTAAACGGTGGTGTTAATTCGACCGCTACTTACCACGTGCACCCTTCGCAAACAGTCCTTCCAAGGATGCTAATGGGGGGTCAAAATGGGGGGTAAATATTGTTAGTAAATTTTGAGGTCAGGTAAAATGAGCGTTGGAGGTTGTCTGTATCAAAATATTATTTATTCGAATATATCTACAAATATGGTCAACTGTGTTATCAGTCGAGAAATTAGTCAATAATGATTTTAAGGACGTAGCTATATTTAACATTCCTCCATTGATAACCCAATTGGCATGTTAATTACTAGTACAGAACTTAGAAAATCATATCTAAAAGTATGGTGCTAAATATTCGATTTTTGGGTGTAAATGATAATCAGGGATCGGATAGTCGGATAGATAAATGCCTAAAGTTGGCATATTCCTGAAAAAATGAAGCAAGTATGGAATCGGCTTCTTAAAAAATATATTTTAATTTAACAGGATCTCCTGATGATGCCTCGTAGAGAGGCGAAACACGTGTCGAGGTTTTGTCATTATTGGTGGTGGTTTAGTGTAATTATTTGCATGTTTACACGTGTGGAGGGAGGGTGAGCGCATTAAACCCGCATGCAAAGATACGCAAATAGGTGCATCTCATCATTTTTAATAGACTCGCACGTTTATTAGCGGAATAGCAAAGGAATAATGTAACGGCTGAGTCATTCAAAAACTTAAAATAGCTCATTACACATACTCACCTTCTTACGCGTTTTTTTACTAATTAAGTATTTAATTTAAAATTTTATTTGATAAATAACATTGAATTGAGTCCGCCTCCATACAACTCAACATCAAAGCCGATCCCTGATGATAATGAAGGACTGTTATGAGTAAATGGTCGGTTAGCTCCGATTATTTTCGCTTAATATCCACCAGTGGACTATATTTGTTTAACCCAAGAATAATCCCCGAAGACGATGAAATGGAGAGTGCAGGTTTGTATGGGAGTGGAAAAGAATCGCAAGCAAAGCTAGTTGGTCATAAAGTTAAAACTGTCAAGAGAGAAACTGTAGTAAAGTAGAGATCATAAAAAACTACATGGACAGTAAAACATTCCAGCGAGTCCCATGGGAACTCCGAATTACACTGACGTTCAGAAACAATATGAAACAGTAGACACTGAATCGCGCAAATCGAATAAAACAAACAATCCGATATTCTATTATGGCGATCGACTATCTCTCTCCACCTAGCAGCGTTAGAGAAGGACGTGGCTACTGGTTGAAATGTCGTAGGTCATTAGGTCCTAGCCATGTAGGGATTGCAATATGCCAATATGGTACTAGCCGTGACTCTAGTAGGTAGTTCGAACAATAGGTTATTGGGTTTAAGCTAAATGCGTAGAAGTTGGACTCTGATGACTCTGATAAGAATGAGTTAATTGTGTGTCGATAAAGGGTTTGCGTAAAGGTGGAAAGTTATGATCTAAGCCCTTATACAAGTACGTAAGTTAAACGATCTCTGTCAGTATTGAAGATTATCGCATTCAGCCTTATACATTGTCATAAAATGTTTATCCCTGTTTTACTACATGATCGACAAAAAAGTATCCATAAAAATATCTAAAAATAAAAAGCACTTTCAATAATATTTTTCAATATAAAGGAACTCGTTTTCAGTATAATAGTTTATTGAGCATTGCTCATAAATTCTTTAGTAATAACACTTTTACATGGAAACCAGCCTGCAGCTATCAATTTATCAACCATCGCAACTCACAAGGTACTTTATTTACACCAATTATATGTCTTTTATAAATAAAACAACAAAATATAAATGTGTCCAATCATTCGACAAAAATGGATGTAATCACCTTAATGCAGTACCATTCGAACCCAATTGTTGAAGACTCAAGACAGTCATTTAAGTAGGTACTTACCTTATTTTGTATACAGTGGTATTCGATCGTTCAACAAATTCGACTGAGACGTATTAACCTGGGAGCACTTATATCCGTTTGGCCATAGATCATGAAGGATACAGCGTTTCACCAGGTTATTATTCGTTCCCAGTCAAGCAAATATTATTATAGCTGCCAATGGTAACGCACCGAAATTACTTTTAATTAAAGAAAAAAATACTTATTGCAGCGACAGTTAGGCCAACAATTAAGATTAACAATTAGTTTTAATTCCTACGCGTACAGGGTTGCATTGATATTTGTCTGTTCGTTCATTTGTCTTTAAGAACATTAATGTACCTAGATGTAAAAGGCGTCACTTAGTTATATTGCAGTCTAGATTTATGCGGTCCCCTGCGCGACGACGCGCTTCATTAATGAGACCTTAGCAAAATGTTAAGGCTCCACTACACAATGGGCCATCATGGCGCAGGACAGGGACGCAGTTATGCGGTGGAACGAGGTGGAAATATGTATATCTCCCTTGAACGCATATTTGCGTCATGTTGATGGTAAAATTTGTAAATGAGCCTTTAAGTTTGACTTCGGCGCTACATATACATATACTTATACACAGTGGGCGTTAATAACGGCCTCCGTAGCCCAGTGGGTAGTGACTCTGCCTACGAAGCTGGAGGTCCCGGGTTCGAATCCCGGTCAGGGCATTTATTTGTGTGTTTATCACGAATATTTGTTCCTGAGTTATGGATGTTATATATGTATATAAGTATCTATATGTATGTATCTATTATATATATCATCGCCTAGTACCCACAACACAAGCCTTATTGAGCGTACCGTGGGCCTAGGTTGATTTGTGTAAGATTGTCCCGTAATATTTATTATTATTATTATTTATTATAACCACAAAGATTTTAACCACGCATTCCGGAGGTCATTAGGAGTAAAAAATGTTATATGAATCCAATCCAAATTCAGCAAAAAAAAAAAATTATATACTTATTATTACACAACATCTTTAACATTCAAAGTCACTATTTATATACGTAATCAGCTCTGTACATTAAGTGTATTATTTCGATGTACAGTGTGGTACTATGCAATTTAGCAATTTATCACATTCCAATAGTAGGTGTAACACCTAGTTACTATGACGTGTCATTTTATTGGTGATATACTCGTAATATTATGTAACTTACAATCACTACGCGTCGTCTGTTAAGTGGATTCCAGAAGTGGTCTAAAAAGTATATGTGCTAATTTCATTAAGCGATTGCTACGTAGGTGTTAACAATATGTTTCTATGTACTTTTACTCGGTTTCCATCCAAGCATGGTGCGTATGACAATCTCAATACAGTCTAAATACATTATCATATACGGATATAATATGTATAATGTATATGTTACCGTAAGATTATGAACACCGTCAGTTTATAATCTTACTCGTGATATTATAAACTGTAGATTATAAACAGACGGTGTTTACAATCTAACGGTGATATATATAAATAAATTACTTTAAAAACAAAGTTTTAACCAACTTCAATTAAGTACTCCGCCAAGCCACGTGAACATTTCCACATTTCTTTTCAAATTTATCACATGAATGGCCCCATAGGGCTACGGGGCCTGATTTCCAAGAGCAAATGCGTTAATTATTAGAAAAAAAAACAAATCGCTGTATGTGGGCCGATAATATTTGAGGACTTCCGTCGATTCCTCAAGGATCTCAGAATTATCTTTGACACTTCATTGTTTGCTATTTCAACGGAATCATATCAGAATACGTGACGTACTTTTATAGTTTGAAGTAGGTACATCATTGAGAAGTTCCACGCAAGCACAGAATAGTAAAATAGTATACGCAAGCCATCTGTGGTCTTCACTTCACCAAATTTATGATTTCCAGGTTACACGAGTTATAATAGAAAATACCGAAATGACTACACGCGTGCCTTATATATTTTTAGGAGTTCCCTCAATTCCTCACGGTTCCCATCATCCAACTGGAGTTTTAAAAATAATGGGACGTACGAATTGGTACATAAATGACTGAGTTCTGAGGTAACAAAAATAAAATAAATAAAAAATAAAAATACAACCGAAGCGAGAACCTCCTCCTATTTTTGAAGTTGGTTAAAAATAGTTATTTTTAAGTTATTTTTAGATAGTTATCTAAAAAATTTTTCATTGTAATTCAGCTACTAGTTTAAATTGATATTAATACAAAACTCGTAACTTTCATAGTGCAGTTAACGAAATACCTAGTTGAACATACACCTCTTCAGCTCTTTTTATCTCCTACTTTCCCATTATTTCAAATACAATAGTACCTAAATAATATAGTAAATAAATGCTGAATACTAAAACAGTTACATTTCTTCTCGACTAGTTTTATGGTGCTCTTAAACATACACAAAAGCCTCATTGCTTTTTATACCTACCTACAAACAAATTGTTATACCAAATGCGTCAGTTATTACTTTAATAAACAGTAGTCATAACACTCCTCCTATGCCCATATCCGATGCATCGGCCGTCAATGATTGGTCAAACCATCTCAATACTAATGAAAAAATATTTAGCGCTCCATATCTGGATTCACTATTCCAGTACCTTTTTAAGAGAAGCCAATGGCTACTTAGTTAGGTATTTTACCATTATTTATCAAATTACATCGTTACCTGTATTCCGGTTCTGATTGGTCAACTTTCCAATGGAAAAGTGTAGAATCTGATTATTTTCTTATTTTGTTTTATGCTCAATGTTGACGCCGTTGACGGTTCTAAATTGGTAACATACGAAACGAGGTATCCTCTGTGCATCCAAATACTATTGGGTACTAATACAATATTGAAACAAATGAAATCAGGCACCACAACATATCAATTAACCATAGATGTAAAGCAGGGAATCGAAACCTGGCTTACCAGGCCAACGTCACACGCTCCACTGCTATCACACCTCATACATCTGTGTAAGCGCGTTCCATTATTTCTTACCGCTTTGATTTTCGTACCATGCCTATGTTATGGTTAAACTACCCCACATTCCTAGTCAAGCTACCAACACTGTGATTTCAAGGTGATCTCTGCCGGCAGGTGGCACCAGTGGGGGCTTCGTTAATGATGCAAGCGCGCGGGGCGCGGGGCGACGCTGATCAGAGCGTGCCACACACACATGAGCAGCCACGCACACAACATGTTCACCAGGTTGGTATAACTTCTTTATCCGTATATCACAATTCGTGTTAAACAACTTCTATCAAGTAGCTCATTATAATTTTAGACAACACCTGCAGGACATTGCAAATTGAACAAACACCTGTTTCAAATGGGTATGAAGCAGGACGCAAAATGCAGGTTCTGCCAGGAGACAGAGGAGACAGTAATGCACATTCTCTGCTCCTGTGGAGTCCACTCATGCACAAAAGAAGTACCTTCCTAGGGCGGCACATCGTGCACCCAGAAGAGGTACAACGTACAACATATCACCGCCCAAAGAATCTGGAATTTCCTGGAGGCAACTGGCCTTAACGGTGAACTCAAAAGAAAGGGCTGCCACAATAGATCACCTGCTGGTCGCAGCGATAAAATAATAAATAAATAAAAGTTACTTAAATATTGGCAAAGTTGGTTTTAGATAGAATCACACTCCATGCGAACTCTATTTATTGCACAAAAGAACAACTTAACGTACAAAAGGCGGACTTAATGCCGTAAGCTTTCTCTACCAGTCAACCTTTGGGCAAAGCAGACAAATTTAGACATAAATACTATATAATTTAAGGGCCCTAACTACATAGGTACATAGTTTGGGCCCTTAAATTAGATGAAGGAGTAGATACATAGTAAAATATCATGCAGATTCTCGGTATAGAGGTTATTTTTCTCGATACACGCATCACATGCGTTCGCAACGTGGACAAGCTACCGCCGATTATTTGTGCATTCAAATCAAATTAGATCGTGGTTCTGGTACAGTTGGTCTGTTAACACTTCCAATGCTAATTGGTGACGCCGGGCCGCTCAAGAATCCACGTCAGCCGATAATTGCTTATTACAATGAAGGTACGGCCATTTTTACACATTGAAGTGTGTTATTTTTTATCTAGTCTAAATAGCGTTGGTATCAGTATTTGTGAACACGTAATATGTTGTTTAAAACTAAATATATATATTAAGAAAATCTTGAATGAGTAGGTTAAGCTTGCTACCTGACCATCAGATAGAAAAGTGAAATTGTTCCATTACAAATATATAAACCCAAAAACGCCCAAATATACGAGTATATTAAAGTCTCATGCCAACTGTTTAGATTATTAACATACCTTATATGTTTCAATTGTCACCTCAAAAGAAGACAATCTACTAACACCTTGTTTATTTATTTATTTGGAAAACAAACAGAAATTGAAATTAACAGAAATAAAACTTATATAGAAACATATTTACGCAACATACATTTAACTCCTTAACAGTTCTCACTAAGACAATTGGCTGAAATTGAAATTAACAGAAATAAAACTTATATAGAAACATATTTACGCAACATACTGGGCTGAAAATGAAAAAGCAATACCTAAAACTAAAAAAAAAGAAGAAGCACACACCTGTTTTGAGCATGGCAAGTAGAAACTAATATTAGTAAGAAGGAAGTGGTAACTAAAGTAAATAATATATATTGTTGTCCATTACACTGCACAAGCATAAAGTTGTTGTTGTTCTTTCAATAATACCCATGCCACAATTTCGTAATAAACGAACGATTAACAAGCAGAATCGTTCCTTTGATATAAAACTGGGATTCAATTACTCGTATTATTTCTAAATCTATGCTTTGCTTGAGCATTTCATGTACGGTCGTGGAAAATTAAGGTTTGGCACATGCCAACTCTATTTGAATGACGTTAAGGTCCAAAAGTGCTAAACATTCAATTTCCTCGTCCGTACATACCAGCTGTAAGTGGTACATATCGTTATGTAAAACTAGCCTTTGGACAATAAAACACGTCATCAATTAGGGCAGTTATCACGTCTCGAGTTAAAGAAACGCTGTAACTGATATGTTGAGTTAGTGTCTACCAATATATATTGTATACTTATAAATGTCGCGTGAAGATGGGTCACGTCGAAATATAACATGTGTACAGTGACTGCAAAAAGATGATGTATCCTTAAATAAATATTCGTAAAGTAGTGCAAATTACATATCACCTCGGGGTACGTCACATACGAGTTAACTGTTGCCAGCGGTTTACTTCTAAGTTGGACAGACTCTGGGTAACTATTTCAAGGTGGCTTACACATGATCTACTCCAGGAAAACACGTATGCTAACTCGAATTAATTATTTCAGATTCTTTCTATCGCTCACATTGGGGATAGGTAATTAAGCATGTAGGAAAATAGCAGCCAAGCTTCAGACGATTATATGGTTAGGTATATGAAATATACGAACGAAAGAATGACTATACTGAGATACTGATAATGATAGGTACCGACCTACTGACTGACCGAAAGTTAAGCTTTTAGTTATTCAGTAAATAACTACACAAGCTAAAAATAATTTTAGAAGCGATTAGCATGTATGGTAGAGTTCGAATTATTTTTGGTCGCCATTTTATAAATTTGTTAGGTACCTATTGGATTTTGAATTATTTGATTACTTTGATACAACTCAGTCAACTTAAATAATTTTAAACATAATTGCATCAACGATTCTGTACATTAATATACGCGTAGGTACTTATTAATTTTTTTCAGTTTCAGTCATTAAGTTTTAGTGTACTTCACTAAAATCAAATTGTCATATTTTACAAATTGAGTATGTCGATTTGTAAACGCTTTAACTCGCCGACAAGGCCGACGTTCCCTACATAACTCAAATTGTCTTCCGTTTTTTTGTTCATTTCAAACCTCTAAAAATAACGTAATGCGCGTAAGACCATTATGGCGGTAAGGACTGGCGTACACAGCGAGGCAGTCGCATGTTAAAGTAAAATGAAAACGATAAATGTTAGAGTGTGTGGAGACGATAGTACTTTACAGGCATATAAAATAAAATAAAAAAATAATAAATAAATAATAAATATTTACGGACCATCTTACACAAATCTACCTAGTCCCAAATTAAGCAAAGCTTGTACTATGGGTACTAGACGACGATAAACATACTTATATAAAGAAATAAATACTTAAATACATAGAAAACATCCATGACTCAGGAACAAATATTCATGCCCATCACACAAATAAATGCTCTTACCGGGATTCGAACCCAGGACCTCTTGCTTCGTAGGCAGGGTCACTACCAACTAGGCTAAAGCAGTCGTCAACAACAATATGGGGCATTTTTATATCTCTAGTGGCAGTTAATAATAAAAATGTGGAGAAAAAACAAGTATGAATTTACAAAGCCATGATCTACCTACGCCTCGCAGATTTTTTTGATGTTAGGTCATGGATTCTGTAAGGAATGAAGAAAGTAGGTAACATGCGAGCGTACCTACCTAATATTAATATTAAGTTGAGGTGAAAAAAATGTGCATACTCGTAGTGTTCTTATTACAAGCATTTGATCTCGCAAGTGAGTTATTGGGCATTTACCCCGAACAAAATTGTTCTTAGTAACGGACTTTCTTAATTTTTTAGGGTTCCGTACTCAAAGAGTAATACGGGATCCTATTACTAAGACTTCGCTGTCCGTCCGTCCGTCCGTCTGTCACCAGGCTGTATCTCAAGAACCGTGATAGCTAGAGTTTTGAAATTTTCCCAGATTATGTATTTCTGTTGCCGCTATAACAACAAAAACTAAAAAAAAAAAAAATTTTTTTTAAGGGAGGCTCCCATACGACAAACGTGATTTTTTTGCCGTTTTTATAGATAATACAGAACCCTGACAACAACAACAAACGTGATTTTTTTGTCGTTTTTATAGATAGTACAGAACCCTTCGTGCGCGAGTCCGACTCGCACTTGGCCGGTTTTTGTAATCGGTGTATTCGATATAAATCTTCAACGATCTTTAGATTTATGCTGTGTTGTTTTAATTTGCAGTTAATGGTTAATCTTATATTGTTTTTGTACATATCTCGTCGCAAAAGTTGAATATGAATATGAACTGCAAATAAAGCAAACAGTTTTTTTAATACAATAACTTATATAGAAACGCGTTATATGCCAGTCCGTAGAGTATATATTTGTTGCAAAAGGTGGTGTAGAAGATTTTGTTTTTTTAATATTGTTTACATCGATACAACCGAGCAAATATCAAATATGGTTACACGAGATATCTTGGGACAACTTTTGGCAGCCACAAATCTGGGACTTTTTTTGGTTTCTCACTCGTAGCTTCTATACGGTGCATCCTAGCGAAAAGTTACACACTAGGGAATTAAAGAAAATAAAATTATGCGTCTAACCAATACATACATTCAGTTCAGCGACATAGTAGAAAACCATGGTCGAAAACGAGGCTTTCCTGAAGTTTGTAAGATATTTCAAGGTACTCGTTTTTGAGCTTCTGCGTTTCAATTTTCAATTTAACTATAGGTTTTAGCTCCTCAATTGTAGGAATTTACAGAATCGACAGTAATTTCAGCATTTGTACTCGTATCATCATAATTGGTAATCGAAGAGCTGACAGTTTTCTCGTGCAACACATCAGCATTGCAGTTCAGTAAGGAAATACCTTTTTAGGGTTCCGTAGCCAAAATAACAAAAACGGAACCCTTATAGTTTCGTCAAGAATGCCCGTCAATCCGTCTGTCCGTATGTCACAGGCATTTTACTCGAAAACTATAAAGTGTATTTGAAAAAAATTTAGAGGATAGGGTGTATTTTATTAGCCGCTATATAATTCTAAAATGAAATGACTAAAAACAAATTATTTTATAGGTGGACTCCATACATATAACTGCAAGTAAAAAAAAAGAAAAACGTCGTATGTCCACGTGTTGCACATCAATCGATAGGTCTTTTAAAATAAATATAAGGTTTTTCAGCAAGTTTTTCGATTAAGTGAAAATAGTCGGAGATAATCGCCCGAAAGTCACTAAATTTCCAGGATTTGTAGCTGCCAAAAGTTGTCCCGAGGTATTTCGTGTAACTATTTTTGATATTTGCTCGGTTGTATCCATATTACATGACATAAAAAATAAAATCTTCTACACCACCTTTTGCAAAGTACCCCGTGCTTTGAACCTCTGCTGACAGACGTAAGCGATTATCTCCGACTATTTTCACTTAATCGAAAAACTTGCTGAGAAACCTTATATTTATTTTAAAAGACCTATCGACTGATGTGCCACACGTGGACATACGATGTTTTTCTTTTTTTGACTTGCAGTTATATGTATGGAGTGCACCTCTAAAATAATATTTTTTTGTCATTTCATTTTAGAATTACGTAGCGGCTAATAAAATACACCTATCATCTAAATTTTATTCAAATACACCTTATAGTTTTTGAGTAAAATCCCTGTGACATACGGACAGACGGATTGACGGGCAGTCATGACGAAACTATAAGGGTTCCGTTTTTGCCATTTTGGCTACGGAACCCTAAAAAGGCCCTCTAGGCATTGTACCGAGTATGCTGGCAGTATTTCTTCGTTGAACTGCAATGCTGATGCGTTGCACGAGAAAACTGCCAGCTCTTCGATTACCAGTTATGATGATACTAATGTTGAAATGACTGTCGATTCTGTAAATTCCTACAATTGAGGAGCTAAAACCTATAGTTAAATTCAAAATTGAAACGCAGAAGCCTAAAAACCACTATCTTGAAATAACTAACAATGTTGAGGAAACCCTAATTTTCAACCTTGGTTTTCTACTTTGTTGCTGAACCAAATTAGTATGTATTAGTATTCATTAGACGCATAATTTCATGTTCTTCAATTTCCTTGTGTATAACTTTTCGCTAGGATGCACCGTATAGAAGCTACGAGTGAGAAACCAAAAAAAGTCTCAACATTTCGAGGATTTGTGGCTGCCAAAAGTTGTCCCAAGATATCTCGTGTAACGATTTTTGATATTTGATCGGTTGTATCGATGTCAACAATATTTTAAAAAAAAACCTTCTACACCACTACTTGCAACGTACCCCGGGGTGCTTTGAATCTCTACGGACTGGCCTATTATAGAAATTTAACGAAATAAAAATATAGCAGCGTAATTATAGTGTGATTATGTGAATATTATTTTATTGTATTGTAAATAGAATTATATATGTTCTAAGTGAAATATCTTTGTTAATTTCCATCAGTGTGCGACCGCCATTAGCTTTCGTATAATGCAAGCTATTTATATTAGACCACGATGACTTGCTCTTAAAGCCCCGCTTCGAATATTTTCTACAAACGCGGCTTTACTGCTAAAAGTGGCGCTACTCTATGTGTCGATGTAGTATACCTAACTACCATTGTACCTATTTCAGGTTTGTTTATTCACCCAAAACAATTTTTACCCCTTTATCAGTTGACGGAGTCTTCGCCTCACAAATGTCCACCTTTATAAAACATCTTGGTGAAGCTATTGCCGACCGCTGGAACCGACCCCTATCTATAATAATGGGCTGGTTAAGGTCAAAGATTATAATATCAATAATCCGAGCCACAAGCATGTGCATTCGCGGGACCCGGCACAAATTCAGATCAGTAAAGCATTTTTTCGGCCTCAACGACGGGGCAGCTCTACCCAACATCGCCCCCTAACCCCTCCCTAACCCCTCTCTACTCTCTACATACAACCATCCATTCTTTTTTTTATATTTATATTTGTTGTAAATATTTGTTTATAATCCTATAAGTAATAAAATGTGTGAGTATATTTTTACCCCTTTCTTCACAGTATATAGGACGATAATCAATACCTAACTGAAAGTAATAAATTACAAGATGAAAGTGATAACAACACAGAAAAAAAGTTGTTATAGGTACATAATATAAAAATTAACACAAATAACACTAGTGGCTTTGTAAGCTGTAGAAATCACGAGCCTATCGTTTTTCCAAAAAACATTTTTAGTTTAATTTTCAAAAATCTAATTTGTCAAAAAAAACTGCAATCTACAATAAAATTGAACCTGCTCACAAAATTTCACGAGAATTGGTTCAGAAATGCGGGAAAGAATTCGAGTGTGAATTTTGGCCCATGAAGCTGAAGCAAAGAACTTCGTTCACTTCGCTCCCTCGTTCAATAATGATTCTTCCCTTATACCTGCTTACATATTGAGCGAACCAAAAAAATGCTCCAAATTGGTGAATCTTACCAAAAGGCTGACTCAATGCTGAATGGCACCAAATATAATTAATCATGGAACATAATCCAAACACAAATTACTCTTTAAATGATTATAAAAATAAGTAGTGATAAGAAGAACATACCAACGTCAATTTCCATATGACGTAGGAGGATAATACCGGCACGTGGTACCGATGTACCACTTGATAACCCGTAAGCCGATCACGGCCTATTCAAAATCATTCAACAACCGTATTAGACCCCTGCGCACAACTATCTCGCATTAATACCGTGATTCCAAAAGAGATAGCAGCACTCTGAAATATCTTATGACAGCAGAATTAGATGGTCGACTGCTATCTTTTACTAACGCGTCGATTGAAAGTGAGATAGCTTTTTGAAGGGTTCTGAAATTAAAATACCTGACAGGTTTGTATGTCCGCAAGTGTACGAGCTGTAATTATTAACTTTTTTAAACTATCTTCAAAAATCTACTTGACATTAGTTAGGTATCTCAGATTTCTGGTGACTTTTTTATATTCGAGTGACGCCTTGTTTGGTATCGATCGTATGAAGGAAACACCAGCTGGTAGCTACGCCACCTCGCCACAAGAAATGCTAGTTCGACGTCGCCAGACATGATATGCGAGCCAATTACTACATTGATTCATAACACAACAATGGATGACCAAAATAATCAGAAGTGGGATCTAGGCTCCAAAGTAGGAAGTAAATGAGGTACTACCAAAACTGAGATTAACGCTAAGATGTGAGAAATAGACCTATTTATAGTAAATCAGAAAAAGCGGCCAAGTGCGAGTCGGACTCGCACATGAAGGGTTCCGTGAAGTAAATTGAGGTTTACGATTTATGACGTATTAAAAAAAAACTACTTACTAGATCTCGTTCAAACCAATTTTCGGTGGAAGTTTGCATGGTAATGTACATCATATATTTTTTTTAGTTGTATCATTCTCTTATTTTAGAAGTTACAGGAAGGGGGACACACATTTTACCACTTTGGAAGTGTCTCTCGCGCAACCTATTCAGTTTAGAAAAAAATGATATTAAAAACCTCAATATCATTTTTGAAGACCTATCCATAGATAGGTACCCCACACGTAAGGGTTTGAAGAAAAAATTTTTTTGAGTTTCAGTTCTGAGTATGGGGACCCCTAAGACTTAACGTTTTTTTTTCGATTTTTGTCTGAAAATCTTAATGCGGTTCACAGAATGCATCTACTTACCAAGTTTCAACAGTATAGCTCTTATAGTTTCGGAAAAAAGTGGCTGTGACATACGGACGGACAGACAGACAGACAGACATGACGAATCTATAAGGGTTCCGTTTTTTGCCATTTGGCTACGGAACCCTAAAAAACGACTAGAAATAGAAATAGGGGGGTTATTTCTAATTAAATTTATCAAATGTGTATTTTAATGTTTAATTTCCTTCTTTTTATCCAAACTAACTTAAACCTACGTCAATTTCCCTTTCGACAGTATCATATTTTTGACACACAGTTGACAGTCGGTTGCGCGATACGATACGAGTATAATAACGTGGAATGTTGTGACAGCACTCGTGTATAGTACGAGTACGTGCCCGGTCTAATTAGATCATTGTAACTCATTATACGTATGAACGGTACATCGGATTTGATTAGGTTATAATCTGTTAAGGAGATCAACCTATTCGTAACTGGTTTGTTTTAATGGAATTAAAAATGACATAATGATGAGATGCGTCAGGTTATAAACTAA
Organism: Epinotia brunnichana; assembly: GCA_963854355.1. Lineage (NCBI taxonomy): Eukaryota > Metazoa > Arthropoda > Insecta > Lepidoptera > Tortricidae > Epinotia > Epinotia brunnichana. Next base: position 15,853,041 of record OY977936.1, on the reverse strand, counting down.
AAATTTGGTGGTAACTGTTTTAAAATAACGAAAGAACTATGACCACCATTCGGCATTCCGGCAAAAAGTTAAAGTTAAGTTCATTAACGTGTGTTGCAACATGTGACACATTTCATGATGTGACTGTCTTGTCACAAGATTCGTGAACTATTAAAAAACAATCCCAATAGGGCCGTTTTGCCTCTATCCTACGCCAAATAATTAGCCATATAAGAATAGAGTCCATGCATGTAGAATATCCACGTCATTTAGTAGTCATTGCATTTATCATCTTCTTCGCATATAGGTATATTCCTGGATAAAATCCAAAAACCAATTCGATAAATCGCAGGAAATAGTTGTATCCGAATACGAAATATTTTCAAAATCCATATAAGGGCCGGGGCGGGCTCACGCAGGAAGCGGCGGCAGACAGCCGTAGAAACACAATTAACCGGCGCATCGGTACCGTAATGGATTTATGTACGTATTGATGGATCAATCAAAAGTCCACTCACGCCTGATCCGGCTTAATTGATGGATCTATTTCTAGTGCTCACTCGAATACTTGAGTAGGCTTTTGTCTCGCCGCCTTTTTTTTTAGACAATTTTAATCAAACTAATGTAGGGAATTAATCTACTTGGTTGAAACTGGGTTGACATTAAAAATCCGATGAAACAATCGATTGCGAGCGTTTAACATTTTTTGCAGTTTCGAAATCGTTTTAGTTGCAGAGTTTTTAACAATTTCCTAGCTTTCACTTCAGTAGTGTTCAGTTTATCTAAAACTACAAACTTCGAGCAAATACGTAACTTTCGGACGTTCGTCAGCTTACTCGTAGATGCCAAAAATGAAACCAACCTCCCCCTCACTGTCAAATTCGCAGTTACTCCGCCCAACTCACCTTGTGTTCAGACAGGTCATAAATATTGACGCAATCTACATATACGACTTGAGAAAAACTATTCGCATATTGTTCTAATTATGCATTGTATCGAGGGCTAATGGTATGTATCGATTAATTGAATCGACCTCGCACTGAGCAGTGATACGACTGATATTCTATAACAATCCCGCGCTGCCTTCCTAGCCGTACAGAATCCTGACTATGTTACACCGACATGTAAGGGTTATCTACGATGCGTAATTTGTAGCATGTGATGCATGTGCCGTACCGTAAGTATGTCGCAAATAACGAGACTTATTTTTCGATGTGCAATTATATACATCACGTCTTGCAATCGTCAGGCAAGCTGATAATATAGAATAAAGCCAGCTCTGTAAGGGCCACTATAAAATTAGAACGTGTCATTTGGCGCACCACAGAAACAATGACCATACGTTAAACGGAGAGCCTATTAGGAGTTCTATCCATTTCAAAAAAACAATATTGAGTATGAGCTATTTACTGTTTCCTGCTTTTACATCAGATTCATCATCACTATCTATAAACATTACCACTGTGGTCCTATTACTAGGAACAAGCCTCTTTATATGCACGAATCAAACATGGAAGGGTACACAATTACCGCGTGAGATTTCTTCCACGTGCAGAGAGCCCTATGAGTCAGAACGAACAAACGTAAATTTGATTTCAACCCAACACGTCTAGTCAGATATCCGGGTTCATATATGTAAATGATTAATAGAGCATAAGTATGTAATTGGGATTTTTCCATTGAAAACTTCTAACGGGTACCAATTTGCACCTTATTAATACTTTACCTTACTTATACTTAGTAATACTTTAGGGCGAAACTGCTGTGTTACGGTGTACACTGTACACATTTGTCGTCGGACTAATCATTTGGACTTCACAAACACCTTTCAACTTCTCCGCGGTTTCTTCAAGATCTTTTCCGTCGCCGTAAAATGGTAAATATCAAATGACAACTGATGAATGCCTTATAGTTTATGAATGAGTGATTACGATACGGTGTGAGTGCGCCGACGCGGTTCCCACGCGCGCGCGTCGATAAATTATCGGGATCCAATATCTGTGACTCGACTCCCAGCAGTTCCGGTTTGCTGAAACACTGAATCATATTTTAATGCGACTGTTTAGCGATTAGCTTTAGTTAGGATTGCTGATTGTAAATAATATTGAGCTGTTTTTACACCGTATCTGTTTTTACAAAATATTAGGTAGGTAACCCTAACCCTTGAACTCAGGGGTTGCTTTAAATACGAATCAGTACATTTACAATATCTACCTAAATTGATAAAAAGTCCTTCCTTTTTGACTTTTATTTCAGGTCCATAAGCCAGTTTGGTCTAATTTACTATTAAGTTCTACAATATAGGTACTCTTGCAAGGCATGTTCATTACCTATCTACATTAAAACAGCGTCGATGCGGGTAGGTATAGGCAGTTCTATAAGAAACTTGTTTCATAAATAGGTATAAAGGAAGAGAGGGGATTAACAGCGTTAGACCACAAAAATAAAAGGATTTATTTATTTAATCGTATGGCGTGTGTACATAAACGTTTCATGCAATAAAAATTATGAGTCCACATTCAGGGTCCCGAGGCAAGTAAGAGCGTCAGGTGTTAACTTATACAGATCTTCTGGAGGCCCCGAGTATGAGTGCAGGGGGCAGCGTTGTATGATGTGATCTATGTTTTGATCCTCCTCGCCACAGTCGCAGAGTGCGGAGTCCCGCCAGCCCCACCTGTACCGGAAATAGTTACAGCGGCCGTGACCATAAAAGGATTAATCTAAGACATAAATTGAAAATAGATTTGATCACTAAATTGTAGCAATTAACCTAATTATGCGGCGATCGGTTTCAAATTTGTTCTTACGGTCTTACCATATAACAAACGACCTTTCAACCTCTTATGGATCTAACCTCAAACATTACACTTTGCAGTTTAGTTGGACTTGTCAAACATTTAAACACGATTGAATGAAATGTTCAAAAGCTAATGCGTTGTCCGTCACTTTGAAATGGATGAGCTTAAAAAAATGTGGTCTTTTATTTGCGAAATTTAGTTTTTGATTACAGCATAGACTTTTTTCAAATGTAATATTTAATGATGTTGTGAAACCTAAAAACATGAGTGTCATTTGGATTTGACGAGTCGACTAAAATGTTTAGAGTGTTTTACTAGTTATATGAGAACGTATTGCAAATTTGTAATGCCCCTCCCAGCCATGACAAAAGATTGGCGATATAACAAACTGGTTAAAACAGACGTTAAATCTCGTGCTAGATCTCGGTCAGCCGTAAACAGAGTAAGAAAACAGAAAAGAAAGGAGGCTCAAACAGACGATCAAATCAATGTCAACGCAGGTAACCTTGGCAACACAATACTTTAATTCAATATAATCACTCGCAATATTCCTTTATCATGTTGTAACTCAACATACGACCTCACCAATGATATGAAATGCGCCTTACGATCCGAATCATAATAGTTGACAGATGGTAACCGTGAGATTAAAATGGGATATACAAGCATAGAAACCAAGTTGTGAGTTGTATGGATTAAGCAATAATGGCCTTTCTGTCAATGTAATAAGAATTGTGACGAGTTGCAGATAAGCTGGTAGGTCTGTAAAATTAACCTTAGCCGAATAATGAGGTTGCGCAAGACACAGCCACTAATCGCCGCGCCTGCGCACAAAGAGTCGCGCACAATGCTCGTAATCGAGTAAAAGGAATACATTTTTTTAGGATAGAACTTGTGAAGTTTTATATCGAAAATCCTCTTGATATTCCTACACAATGACCATTTTTACTTTTCTTTCTTTATAGCCGAATTTAAAATCAAGTCGAATTTGCTCTAGTTCCAAGTTAAATGTTATATCCTCCTAAGGCCCATGGGCCTACTGGAAGGACTTATTCTCTTAAAGGAATTTTAACCATTTTGGGTTGGAATAGAGTTCCATTTGTTTTGTTTTGGTCTTTTTTTTGAACAAACGATATTCAACTCTTTTTCTTACGTTAGTTCATGCAAATTTCAGTGTCATTTTGTATCGTATGGTGGGCCTTAGGAGGATAAGTTTATGTTATGTATAGGGCGTTCAGTTCATGTGCCATTGGTAAATAATTGTGTTTATTTAAATTTAACGATAGATATTTAAAAAAGGAGGTCGCTATGCAATGTAATTTTGTAAGTATTTAAGTATCTTTTGAGTAGTAGTTTCATAATAGATTTTACGTTGCTGGATTCGTCAATCTATGCGTCCTAAGTTAATACGGCCATTTTTCTTTTGAGTTCATAGATCGACGAATCCAGCAACACAAAAACTAGTTTCAAGGTACTTAAATATGAAATACAGTGTATAGCGGCCTCCTTTTTAGGGTTCCGTACTCAAAGAGTAAAACGGGACGCTATTAATAAGACTCCGCTGTCCGTCTGTCTGTATGTCTGTCCGTCTGTCACCAGGCTGTATCTCAACAACCGTGATAGTTAGACAGTTGAAATTTTCACAGATATATATTCAGATAGATAGATATTTCGGTTGCCGCTATAACAACAAATACTAAAAAAACAGAATAAATAAATAAAATAAATAAATATTTGCGGACAATCTTACACAAATCAACCTAGTCCCAAACTAAGCAAAGCTTGTACTATGGATACTAGACGATGATATATATACTTATAGTTATAGAAATAAATAATTTTACATATATTTTTTTTCTTTTACAACCTTACACAAATCGGCCTAGTCCCAAACTAAGCAAAGCTACGATAAACATACTTATGTAGATAAATAAATACTTAAATACATAGAAAACATCCATGACTCAGGAACAAATATTTGTGCTCATCACACAAATAAATGCCCTTATTACCCTGGTAATAAGGGCATTTATTTGTGTGATGAGCACAAATGTTTGTTTCGGAGGTCCCGGGTTCGAATCCTGATTCGAACCCGGGACCTCCGGCTTCGTAGGCAGGGTCACTACCAACTAGGCTACAGGAGGCTCCCATACAACAAACGTGATTTCTTTGCCGCTTTTATAGATAGTGGTACGGAACCTTTCGTGCGCGAGTCCGACTCGCACTTGGCCGGTTTTTTTAAATATCTATCGTTAAATAAAAATAATCACAATTATTTGTGTACCAGTGGCGCTAGTGTGCACATGAGCGCCCTCTTAAAACTTACCAACCTATCCAGTCGGTATTATATACTCATTGCGCAATTTTATTTTTGAAATGAGATACCAGGTATACCCATACTTGAGGCATATGAGATCTACGTTAAACTTTGAACATCACGACTATTGTTCCTCGGCGACTATTGACGTGGGCGGAAACTTTTACATTGAACAAAATTCAGTCCAGCTCCCCCGCGACACCTCTCGTTAATTTTTAAATTAAACTAAAGAACAAACGACAATATCTCGTTTATCTTCCTTGTACTAAAACAAACACAGATCGTGAATACCTACGTGGAGTATAAGACTAATCGGGATAGTTAGTTGAACCGTTCCTATATATTCCTTGCCCATCTCCTGCGAGCAGACATCGCGAGTGCCGGGCACGCTGTCCGCTCGTGTGGCAATAATTAGTGCATGCAAATACAGTGCTAATGAGTGCACTATTGTGCACCGGCGAGCGTTGAACTTGTCTTTGAGCTACGATTGAAGATTCGAGTGGGCAAGTGGATATATGGAATGTAACGTCGATACTAGGAAGATCGCGGGTCACTTCTGGATAAGATTAGCTCAGGATGGTGGCGTTGACAGGTGGCGTACTCGAAGAGAGGCCTATGCTCAGCAGTGGGCGATTACGGGCTGACAATGATGATGATGAACGTCGATAGGGATATTTGTGCGCTTGTTACGTATAGTTTGAAAACAAAACCCTTGTGATAAGTATTAAATAATCATCATCATTATCAGTCTGTAATCACCCACTGCTGAGCTAAGCCTCACTGCTGAGTATGCCACATCGCGGTCCCATGCTAGTCTCATCCAGGAATGACTCTTATTACGTTGTCAACCCATCGAGCTGGTGGACGACCGACACTTCTTTTTCCTGTAAGGGGCCACCCAACCGTTAAGGCGATGCCGGTTCACGATCTGACGAAAAGAATGATTTTTGAGCTTCCAGTGAAAATAAATAATGAAGAAGTCTACTACAGAAAAATTACTGTAGACTGAAAAAGAAACAAAGGAAGACATTACCTGTAAAAATATTTTAAATAAAGTTAAAGTCGAGATCTCGTAATTTTCAACGACAATCTATTTTTTTTTATTTTAAAAAGGATAACTTTTTTTATTATTTTAGTGTAATAACCGGACAGATTTTTAATAAATTATCCAGTATTCCAAAAATCTATTAATATACTGTACTAAAAAGTGATGTTACACACTTCCGAACATGCACTTCCATCTCGCTCACGCTTATGCTCAGTGAGAGGGAGAGAAGACCATGAACCTGCCTCGCCTTAACATTTTGGTCCACCTACCGTCACGCTGTATGTGCCACAATATATCCTGCCCAACTCCATTTGACTTTGGTTCTGTATGATATGACTTCTCCGTGATAAGTATTAAATTATACAAAAAAGTTAAGTATTAAATTATTACGCGCTCGTGAAACAAACAAACAGTGCAAACGATTTGTTTCCCATTATTTTTGTCGTAATACATACTGTGAGATCTACTAAATTAAATAAATAAGAATGTTGTATACATAGAAAGAATACATGGTTTGCACTAATGTAATACCTACCGTCAAATAGGGTAACATGGGAAACTTGAGACACTGGATTTCACCAGGAACTAATATGAGTGTTTGTTTTTCGGAATAGCCTATCACCTTCGTCTTCACGTTTTCCGTGTCCAGCGACTGAGCAATCAGATCTATGCTGGTGGGGTGCGCTAGCACATGGGCGCGGCCCGTCGAGTTGTTCATCAGGGCCTTGATGGCAGCGATGAGGTTATGCCTGTTGATGGCGTCGTCCCGCGGCGCCCGCTGTAACGCGTCCAACCAAGCAAGATATAGTAATATCTAGCTCAACAATTGTTTGTAGAGCTTGTGCTCTAGCTCTAGAGTTTGTTTGTGTTTGCTCTAAATTCTAGAATATTCTGACATACAAAAACGGCACCTTGGCCGCAGGCGTGTTCCATGTTATCCCCTGTTAGGATAAAATTAAATTAAAATTAAATTAAAATTAAATTAAAATTAAATTAAAATTAAATTAAAATTAAATTAAATTAAATTAAAATTAAATTAAAATTAAATTAAAATTAAAATTAAATTAAAATTAAATTAAAATTAAATTAAAATTAAATTAAAATTAAATTAAAATTAAATTAAAATTAAATTAAAATTAAATTAAAATTAAATTAAAATTAAATTTAAATTAAATTAAAATTAAATTAAATTAAAATTAAATAAAATAAAAAATTAAAATTAAAATAAAATTTAAATTCAAATTAAAATTAAAATTAAAATTAAAATTAAAATTAAAATTAAAATTAAAATTAAAATTAAAATTAAAATTAAAATTAAAATTAAAATTAAAATTAAAATTAAAATTAAAATTAAAATTAAAATTAAAATTAAAATTAAAATTAAAATTAAAATTAAAATTAAAATTAAAATTAAAATTAAAATTAAAATTAAAATTAAAATTAAAATTAAAATTAAATTAAAATTAAATTAAAATTAAATTAAAATAATTTGTTACCAATAATTTGTTAGTAAATAAAACTAGTGTTTACCAAATCTATACTTAAGTAGGTCAAAGGCGTCAAAGGTCAACCCAACAAGAACGTTCTGTACTTCTGTAATGGTGTGGCGGAGAATAGTCTCCGCCGCACCATTAGTGGCTGGAACACACACACAGACACACACACAGATGTTAACAGTCATTAATACGGAGTTTGGTATGCCAAACTGCCACATACAAATACTTGTATTTACCCTACGGGGTACAGGGCCTGGTGCGTTCCAGAGATTAATGAGTATGAAATTAAGGCACATACCTAACACTGTTGTTTTTATAGATAACATTTATATGTGTGGTCAGAATTTAAGTGACATGAATAAGACTTTGGAGTCTGTGCTAACGGTTTTAAAAGAATCAGGATTGAGAATTAAACCTGAAAAATGTAAATTTTTCAGAAAAAGTATTGAGGTTTTCGGATATAATATAAATAAAGATGGTATAAATATTGAGAAAGAAAACATACAGCCAATATTGGAGCTATCGCCACCAGAGAATATGACCATGCTAAGATCTTTTCTTGGTAAAATTAATTACTACTCGAGATTCTTGAAAGATATGGCAACTGATATAGCTCCACTATATGACTGTGTAAAAAAAGAAAAATTTAAATGGACAGACAAGTGCCAACATTCCTTTAACTTGATAAAAAAAAAGTTATCAACAGCACAAGGTGTAAGTCATTATGACCAATCATTACCAATAATTTTATCCTGTGATGCAGCATCAGAAGGTATCAGTGCAATCATATCAAATCGTGGAACTGACAATGTAATTAAACCAGTTGCATTCGCTAGTAAAAAGTAAACGATAGAGAAAAGAGATATAGTACTCTGGATAAAGAGGCGATGGCTATTGTCTTTGGAATAACAAAGTTTTATAACTTTCTATATGGCCGGCAATTTGAGCTAGAAACTGACAATGTGGCGCTTGTCAGAATTCTCGGACCAAACAAAGGTATTCCAAGGATGGCAGCCAAACGCTTACAACACTATGCTATATTTCTGTCTGCATTCTCTTATAAAATCAGACATATACCAACATATAAAAATCCAGCAGATTATTTGTCTAGGATGCCATTTGATGACAAAAAATGTGAAAATTTAGAAGAAAAGTTTAAAGTTTGTGTTAATTACATTGACAATTCCGACCTTGAAATTGTTAATTGGGAAATGATACAGGAAGAAACAAAAAAGGATAAATTATTGACTAAAATAATTAGATATAGTTGTGATGGTTGGCCTGATGTGAAATTAATTGAAACAGACTTGAAGCCTTTCTTCATGAGAAGAAATGAAATTAGCATAGACAGAAATTGTTTGTTTTGGGGACATAGAATTATAATACCTCAATCTATTCAAAATGAAGTTTTAAATGAGCTTCATAAGAGCCATTTTGGCACAAGCAGAATGATTGACATGGCCAAATCATATTTTTGGTGGCCCAAGGTAAATGAAGAGATTACTAATATTACAAAAAATTGTGTCAATTGTTTAGCTTACAGAAATGCACCACCAAAAACAAATTTAAAGCCATGGCCAATACCACCCTCTCCATGGTATCGTATTCACGCTGATTATCTAGGGCCATTGTTTGGAAAGATGTTCTTGGTGGTGGTGGATAGCTATAGTAAGTGGCCAGAGGTATTTCAAATGACAAACATTGGAAGTACCTTAACTATGCAAAAACTAGATGATATATTTTGGAGATATGGATTTCCCATTCATCTTGTAACAGATAATGGGGCCTCATTTACCAGCCACGATTTTGGAACTTTCTGCAAGAACCGTGGCATAAATCATACCTTTACACCTCCCTATCATCCAGCCACTAATGGTGCGGCGGAGAGGTTTGTAGAGACTTTCAAGTCAAACATTACCAAGATAGTGGGAAGTGGTAAAACACTCAATTATGCTATAGGCATATTTTTGTCCGATTATCGTAGCACACCGCATAAGGCTACTGGTGTATCACCAGCCAGGCTTATGCTGCAGAGAGAAATTAGGAGTCGCTTATCACTTTTGAGACCAACTCCTATATTCCAGGATTTACTTTTAAAACAGAACAAGGTAGTGGATGCTTGTCATGGTGCTAGAAACGTAAACTTCCAAGTGGGCCAAAAGGTCATGACCCGAGATTATAGGAAGGGTCAAAACCCATTGGTCAAGGGCACCATTATTGAAGAATCCATTCATGGAACTACCTACTATATTGATGTTGAGGGTTTGCGGTGGAAGAGACATGTCAACCAAATCTTAACTTGTAGTCAATGTGACAAATAAAAAAAAATATCTGCTAATTTACTTTGTGATACATACATATGTTAGTTGGTTAAAAACTAGGGAAGTAGAATGTTAATTTAGTTCATAACAGTGGTAGCAAACTGCAAGTTTTGTTTACAAAATATATTAGGTTAAAAAAAAAATATATATATAGCTAGTATTTTATGTTAATTACTGACTAGACAATATAGTTTGTAATCATTATTCTGTGTGCGGGGGAGAGTGTTATATATTCATACATTCACTCATTCATCTGGCTGATCACTCTCTTACTCCCGGTCTTTAGTTTGTACTCAGTCGTGCATTTAAATTAATAATAAATAAATAAGTGTGTTTCCTAAAGTGCAGTGTTATTAATTAATTACCACCCACAACGGGACACCTGAAGATATAATAACGCCCCATCCTCGTCGCCAATTATTATATCTTCAGGTGTCCCGTTGTGGGTGGTAATTAATTAATAACACTGCACTTTAGGAAACACACTTATTTATTTATTATTAATTTAAATGCACGACTGAGTTGTAGTACAAACTAAAGACCGGGAGTAAGAGAGTGATCAGCCAGATGAATGAGTGAATGTATGAATATATAACACTCTCCCCCGCACACAGAATAATGATTACAAACTATATTGTCTAGTCAGTAATTAACATAAAATACTAGCTATATATTTTTTTTTTTTTAACCTAATATATTTTCTAAACAAAACTTGCAGTTTGCTACCACTGTTATGAACTAAATTAACATTCTACTTCCCTAGTTTTTAACCAACTAACATATGTATGTATCACAAAGTAAATTAGCAGATATATTTTTTTATTTGTCACATTGACTACAAGTTAAGATTTGGTTGACATGTCTCTTCCACCGCAAACCCTCAACATCAATATAGTAGGTAGTTCCATGAATGGATTCTTCAATAATGGTGCCCTTGACCCATGGGTTTTGACCCTTCCTATAATCTCGGGTCATGACCTTTTGGCCCACTTGGAAGTTTACGTTTCTAGCACCATGACAAGCATCCACTACCTTGTTCTGTTTTAAAAGTAAATCCTGGAATATATGAGTTGGTCTCAAAAGTGATAAGCGACTCCTAATTTCTCTCTGCAGCATAAGCCTGGCTGGTGATACACCAGTAGCCTTATGCGGTGTGCTACGATAATCGGACAAAAATATGCCTATAGCATAATTGAGTGTTTTACCACTTCCCACTATCTTGGTAATGTTTGACTTGAAAGTCTCTACAAACCTCTCCGCCGCACCATTAGTGGCTGGATGATAGGGAGGTGTAAAGGTATGATTTATGCCACGGTTCTTGCAGAAAGTTCCAAAATCGTGGCTGGTAAATGAGGCCCCATTATCTGTTACAAGATGAATGGGAAATCCATATCTCCAAAATATATCATCTAGTTTTTGCATAGTTAAGGTACTTCCAATGTTTGTCATTTGAAATACCTCTGGCCACTTACTATAGCTATCCACCACCACCAAGAACATCTTTCCAAACAATGGCCCTAGATAATCAGCGTGAATACGATACCATGGAGAGGGTGGTATTGGCCATGGCTTTAAATTTGTTTTTGGTGGTGCATTTCTGTAAGCTAAACAATTGACACAATTTTTTGTAATATTAGTAATCTCTTCATTTACCTTGGGCCACCAAAAATATGATTTGGCCATGTCAATCATTCTGCTTGTGCCAAAATGGCTCTTATGAAGCTCATTTAAAACTTCATTTTGAATAGATTGAGGTATTATAATTCTATGTCCCCAAAACAAACAATTTCTGTCTATGCTAATTTCATTTCTTCTCATGAAGAAAGGCTTCAAGTCTGTTTCAATTAATTTCACATCAGGCCAACCATCACAACTATATCTAATTATTTTAGTCAATAATTTATCCTTTTTTGTTTCTTCCTGTATCATTTCCCAATTAACAATTTCAAGGTCGGAATTGTCAATGTAATTAACACAAACTTTAAACTTTTCTTCTAAATTTTCACATTTTTTGTCATCAAATGGCATCCTAGACAAATAATCTGCTGGATTTTTATATGTTGGTATATGTCTGATTTTATAAGAGAATGCAGACAGAAATATAGCATAGTGTTGTAAGCGTTTACAAAACAAGTAACTTAGCAAAACTAATATCGGCGTGAGGGGGCACGCACCGGAGCATGCGCCTCGTCCCAGTACCGCATTATCGGGCAGTCCACCCGTTCAACAAGCGATTGCAGGATGCTGTAGGTATAAAAGACCTAGGTTTAAAATTGATAATATTTACAACAAGACCAAAAATTTATCGAACGAATGTGGCCAATATTAATCACAGTAATATTAATTACCTACTGTAATTGTAATCAATCGATGATTTACTTGTGACATGAGCACAAAGTTCGGTTTAACCGCAACAAAAACAAACACAAACGACAGATGAAGACTAATTGTCTGTTAATATCTTGCCATTATTGAGAGATGTAAAACCACCTCTGATTCTGTACCTTATTCCTCGACGTTACGGTTCAAAATAATGTGGTTTCTGGGGATTAACCTCGGTTCCCATACATTGTCAAGCGAGATCATTAGTCATTGAAGCATAAACGGAAACGTTTTTCGTGTTATTATTTAGCGTAAGTATTTAATTCATAGTCTAAATATTTACTTTCGCTTATGTGCGGCGCCATAATCATTTTTAATCATTATATAGGACTTTTTCTAGCTTGATTAGAATGACATGCCAAACTCACGTATATTTCGTACTGTTTTCACGGAGGCTAGACCTTTTATTGACTGATTTGAGATCAAGTCTATATTTTAAAATATTGCATATTGGATGTGATTTAATTTTTACAAGCAATTTGTCCCTTGGAAAAATATGAATTTCGCTTACCAATAGATACAAAGTGACATTCTATTATGAAGTGACATCTATCATTCTAATCAAGCTAGAAAAAATCCTATATAGTAATTATAAATAAGGTAGTTAAATATTTATCTTAGAATAAATGTATCAATACTTTTTTTTTCATTAATCGCGAAACGCGAGTCTTTTCAGTACTGTATTTTGTAATTCCATAAAACAATAATCTATTCCGAAAATACCTTACGTATTTTAAATGGATGCAAAGCAACCCCGCATTTGATCATATTTGTATTGATCTTGTTGCACAACTAATAAATAATCCACGTCGATTTAATTCTATTACCGATTCGTACGGTGCGCGCCGATTCCCCACGGCTCATTACTCGTCACTAGAACCTAGTCTTTAATCGAAGATTAAAATTAGCTGTCAGTTAATGAAGTCCTGGCGCCGGCCCGGTTATTTAACGCAGGCTCAACGTACGATCAATCCAATCACTTTTGCAAAATCTTATCAAGCATTAATATTTGTTTAAATTCAAACTTTATTACCAGCGTACAAGCTATCATTTGCAACCGCTAAAGATATCGAAGTAAGAGTTCGAATTGTTTATTGGATTGCAATCGTATCGTAATTGTTTTTCACGCTTATTTTGATTTAATTGAAATAAATTTGTTCCTTAATATTTATTGTTTATTTTATTGTTTATTAGTGCGCTTTATGTTTTGTTTTGTGTAGAGAGAAAGCTTTATGTTGTTAGGTACCGAATTGTTGCGAATTAATTACAATATTTTTATTTTATTTGCAGCAAAACATACAAACTTATGGGTAATATTCTTGCGCAACTGTAGGTATAATATACCTGGTTGAAGTACTATCAAAATAATCAAACACGTGTTTTCATACAGTGTATAAGTATTTGTTTGCAAGACGGAATCAACAATAAGGCGTCCTCACACGGAACGGAATTCAGCCACTGAATCAGAATCTGCATCACTCAAGAGCAAATAAAATTGTACCTACACTTTGTGCAGAATTTTTACCAAAGTATAGTAAGTCTTTGAGTGGTCCAGATACTGAAGTCAGTGCATGAGTTCAGACTGTGTGAGCCCAGCCTAAAAAATCTGGAAGTTTTGGTCTCAAAACTGTGAAACTTTTAGTGACCGCAATCAACAATCTGCTTTCGTGACGTGTTATAACCACGTTTTTCTGTCATTTAATAATGAACCCTGTTAAAACTAGCATAAATCGTTTATCGCTTGTAATAATTTAACGCACTTGACCTTAAAATACTACAGAGACTATACACTAAGGCCTATTATGGGAAGAGACGTGTAACTTTGCCATAATGGGCAGAAGACGCGACCTTGCGTCGAGGAAGCCAGCACTAATGATATTCATTGCCTTAATGTGTACAGGGTGATAAAATGTGCGTTAGCGCCTTCTGAGCTACAGAACGCTGATCTATAAAGTTTAATGTTTACACTTAACACACGCGAATGAGACTTAATGTGTTTCTTAAATCCGGAAAATTTAACTGCTGAATCCAATTGGACAACATTTGCTTACAGGAAGGAAAGATAAAGACAAGAAGATTATTTATACTGATGGAAAATAAAAAGCTGCAACATTATTATTATAACTACCTATCTAGTTACACAATCGCCTGCCGATAAACGGCGACGCGTGCGGCGGCAGGACGAACGAGCTGTCAGGCGGGTATGGAAATGCTCATATACTTAAACACTCGTAATAAACGCCATAATATATGTTTTTGTACTCGACGATTAAAATATGTGTATTAAGATTTCATAGAGAATACTGCAACGTCACTCTTTTCATAGTTGTAGTCCATGTTACTGTCGAAACAATCGAAATAACTACTTTTCGATACGCTCCAGACAACTAAAATAAATTCGACCAATCACGTGGCTGCTTTACTGAACTGTAATGAATTGGACCAATAGAATCGCTTTGATGTCGTACGCTCGTTGATGTCTTTTAAGATATCAACAAGGGTACGAGCGATGAGCTGCACTTCGTTTCAACAGTATCGAGTTTGTTTAATTAGTTCAGTTGACTCGTAGAAAATTAATTTTAATGAACTCGTACAAAAAGTATTGTTCACAATAGTGTTATAATCAAGCTTTTTAATCTCGTACCTTACTTAGGCCACTCAGCAAGCTTCGTGGCCTAAACACGGTACTCGACTAAAAAGCTCTCTATTATAACACGATTGTGAAAAATACTATTATTGTTGGGTCGACTTCTAACGCGGGGCCCGCACTGTCGCATGCAACTACTGCCCATAAATGCGGATTTAGTCTTTCAGGTTCGTTTGATCTATGAAGTATAAGCACTAGGTACAGTAGACGTCGAATATAGGTTTTCTTTTATTCTCAAAAAACAACTTTATCCTAGTTTCTTGTTTCGCCAGACTGGGGCCAGTTTACACTTTTATACCTTATTCCATGGTACCTAATACAACATGATACAAAACAACAAGAAAACTGGTTAGTAGGTATATTTATGTAAGTTTAATCATGATTTTGATGTAAAATTAAATAGGGACACATGTACCCAAACAAGCCTAGTCGTAAACCTAATATCGTAAAGCTGAACTTTCATAAGTTACGTTGAGATATTGTTCAAGTTACAAAAGCTTGCGACAAACTCTTATACTTACCTAACTAAATCTAACTTGTGCTCGTACGTTCAGTTATCTAATGTCCGTTGCGTACTATAAAATATGAAGGCTTGCTAACAGAAAAAAGAAAGAAGCGCCCATAATACCCACATGCACATGTGTCGTTTTTACACAAATAGAATAAAGGTTTCACATACGCAGAATCATTCTAGGCCTGACCGCAGATTTAAGGAAATGTGGATGTGTAAAGGATTGTTTTCCGTTCATTGGAAAATAAATATGATCAGAGAATACTTGCACTATTTATATTGCAGTTATTGTACGAAGACATTGTTGTTTAAACTTAACTAACTTAACGGATGGAAATGTTAAGGCGTTGCAGTGTCATTGAGAGAAATCCTATGGGATTTACTCCCGAACGTCTTCGACGTTCTAAATACTAATCAATCTCAATAATCATCATCATCCCAGCGTTATTCCCAGTTGTGCCCCTAAAGGAGCCCGGGGTCCGCTTTGACAACTAATCCCAAGATTTGACATAGGCACTAGTTTCATTGGCACTATATCAATCTCAATAATAATTTTACGGGCGTTAGCAGTGAAGACGTTTTTGCTGTTAACTGTAAGTATTTTTTTTGTAGTGGATTGTGTTTTAAACACTTATTTTGCACAAACATGTAGGTAAACAACTGGTTAACAAGTATCACCTCTAACATTATCTCAGCAAAAACTCCGAGATCCTAGCCTCTTAGTTTACGTCGTACCGTGTGATATGAGGCGGAATGGCCGCTCCGGGGCGCTATTTAGCGCACTTTCGACGAGGCAGGGTCAGTCCCGTGATTGCACTATCAACTCGTTACGTTGTACAACAATGTCAGAGCGTAACAGGATAGTTTGTGTTTGGAATGGTATAATACCTCAACCTAAAATAGTTTAGGTGAAGCTCCTTCATTTGTTTTGTTAGAACTTGGTTTTATGTTTGTCTACGTCAATTTATCGGCAAGACTCAACTACAAAAGATTGCAAACTTATGAAATAAAATATTATTAGGTTTAAAATGATAACTGTCAACATAAAAACCTAATCGCAAATGTCGTCATGACATGTTTGTGCCAACTCGTGGTGTAGCTTGCTTTCAGACAAACTTCTTATTAAAGTAAAAAAACCGGTCAAGTACGAGTCTGACTCGCGCACCGAGGGTTCCGTACAAACTTTCATACACCATACCCGTCATGTCAGGACCCCATTCATTCTTGAACAATCTAAAACAGCTCATAGTAGAAGTTACCGTTGCAAAGCGCCTTCTGCATTTTGGTACTAACAACACAACCTAGTATGTTTGTTTATCAGCGATAGCTTTTAATGACGCGTATCGATGTTTTATTTGAAAGAAGGGACTTTAACGATAATCTGATAGGAATTTGAAGAGATGAAATCTCATACAAAAGTAAGTAAATTACAAATTTAATTAAGAAATTATTTTTGATAAATAAAAAAAAATAAGCTAGATAGAGATATCGTTTTATTTTTCATGTTTTATTTATGTTACTCTTAATCATATGTAATTATTTCAGAATTTTCGCTTCGTAAACTTCAGGGATAAGGGGGGGGGGGGGGGGGAGGAATGGTATTTTTTTCTAAGTTTTCCTTAATAAATCAAAATTTAAACACTGTAGAGAAAAAATAAAAACAGTTTTAGAAAGTGCAACTTAAGCCCCTTCATATGTAACCCCATTTGATCTATTTACTAGACTTTGGTTTTTTTAACCCCCCTCATATTCGTCATTTAAACAGAAAATAAAAATGTTTATTTATTTTTTTAATTTTCCATATATGTGTCTTAACTCTTTTAACAGTAATTCCAAATTTCAAATTGATATCTTAAGTAGTTCCTGAGATATTTAACGTTGTGACAGACAGACGGACGGACAGACGGACAGAGTCGCAGCATAAGGGTTCCTTTTTTACCTTTTTGGTACGGAACCCTAAAAAGTAAAAAGGAATCAATAAAATGAATAAAAACTATACCTTTCTAAATAATTGAGATTCATAAAAACAATTAATGACGTCCAAAGTGTTATTTTTTCTCAATTTACTTACGTATAATTTACACGATAGTTAATTTCATAAAATGGTTCGACCGCCCGTGTGTCCTCATTGAGCCACTCGTTCGACATCCTCCGCCTGGTAGTAAGAACATTTAGCGAATCCTCCCACACTCCAGCCATGCAGTAATAAAGGGAACAATAACGCGGCATTAGGCCAGCAAGTACGTAATGCCGTGTACCAGTGCTGTTGCGGTTTCTAAGCACTGCCCTCCGACCGTGGTCTGAGGCATGGAAGATGTAAATAGATCACTGGCTTGGTTAACTTGACCTTTTTACAGCCATTTCCTATATTCAATATATAGGTTAGATATAGAGCTCTCCAATGTAATAATCATAATGACATAGATTTATGTCGTCAGTATGAATATAACTGGGAACAGCTGTTTACTGACAAATGACAAAAAAATACTTAGAATTCAAAAAAATCTGTTATTTTCCCCAGAGATAAGAAAGCAATCCCAACTTGAGACATAATCATACTAAACAGATTTGTGGGTTTCAACATGTATTGAAATGAAGACTTCTTATACGAATGCCTGAGCGATCATAAAAATAGCAAAATTAAATATACATAGGCAACAACCAGTCAAACGGCCCTTGTAGTCAAAGACAAGATAAAACATTGGTTTATTTCTATCATCACTTACTAGATGGAGATATTGTACATACATTTGTTTGATTTACTATTTATGGTAAACGCGATCATATTATGCCTTGTAGTTACATTAATATGTTGTCGATACAACATAAAACTAAATACTCGATATTCAAATAGAAGATATTGATATAACTTTCCTTGTAAAACATACATTTATATCTTTCCATCAGGACATTGATGTGGTGTTTCAAGTGACTTTGAATGGATTAAACATGCCATATGAAAATATATGGAATGAGTTAACTAAAACCTCTTCGTTTTGCCTCCCGCTGTCGCTTGTGCTTTGATCTAATACAGAGTGAACCTGTATATTGGAAAATTGTCTAAATTATTGGTTGCTTTTGTAACGGCCCGCAGCGTGGGAAAACAAGGGAGTTTTCAGTGAAATTATAACTAAAGTATACCTAAACTAGCCGGCAATATGCCATATAAGCTTGTTCTCGTCGAATGTTTAGCAATTTCGCTCTAAACGGCCGCGGTTAAATCTTTACCAACATTGCAATACGAAAGTGCTCTGCTTTGTCTGCTAGTATTATTGTTGTACACTCGTGTTTATATATTACTGTCAACTAAACTTCATGTCATTTTTCATTAAATAAGGATATGTTAACAGATTGTAATTGCCTCTAAACAATCTTTGAAATACACATAAATATTTAGAAATAAACTGGATAACCAATTTAGCTATATCTAAATGTTTATATATATATGTGTTATAAAACTTGTTCGTTTCCAAAAGTTATTGTTTTTTTCATAAACAATATTCAAAAGCATTTTTTCTATGCAAAATAATAAATTAATTTGTAGGGGTACGGTATTTGAAGAACACTATTTTGAAAATAAGTTAACTTTAACTTTTTTGAATTTTATTACTGTCTTGTAAAGAAACCTCATTTGGCACAAATAATGGGATTTCCCTACAATCCGGAAACGTGAGGCTTATTGAGACGGGGTTCGGTGCAACTGAAGTAATGCATCCAGTTCCCACGATACACATGCGCTTGATTCTGGCGAGTGCCACTTGGAACTAAGGTACATCATGGCTAAAACGATTATATTTTTTAGTTTGATGATTATAAATATAAATCCAAAGAGAATATTTTGGCTATGTAATGAAATATTAACCTAACCTAGCCTCACATTGGTGAAGGCGGCAAAAGCCATAGTCGCCTGTCAGCTCCGGCGGCGTGACGCGCGGGACAGGATTGCATATGCAACGTTAATCTTTTATAACAGTTTTTACCAAAAGTAACCACGTACAGTCTTTTTTCCATCCTATAAAGAAGTTGATACTCGTAAGTACCACTGGAAAAATACCGCTTCACGAATTTGCTCTCGTACGTATACGTGACATATTTCATCGTGACCCATCTCCACGCGACGTCATTTCGTGGCGAGGCGAAAAACGGTGGATACTTACTCACCACAGGCGTTGATGCGTGTCCGTTACCTACCTCGAGACTCGATAACAGTCCTAATTGATGACGTGCTTTATTATACATTTGTAAATTTGGGTTTTACGTAACGTTTTTAGCTGTAGCGCATTGAAGCCACTGCAATGAAATAATTAAGAAAAGTTTATATCAATAAATTATATAAACTAAGCTTCTGCTCATTAATCATTAGTTTTCAATTTATAAATATTATTTTTAATCGAGTTGAGTCCAAATATTTAGATAATTTGGTGAAAAAGAAAAGAACAGAAAATAATTTGACGCCCACTGTAGCCTAGTTGGTAGTGACCCTGCCTACGAATCCGGAGGCCCCGGTTTCGATTCCCGGTAAGGGCATTTATTTGTGTGATGAGCACAAATATTTGTTCCTGGGTCATGGATGCTTTTTTATGTATTTAAGTATTTATTTATCTATATAAGTATGTTTATCATCGTCTAGTACAAGGTTTGCTTAGTTTGAGACTAGGTCGATTTGTGTAAGAGTGTCCCCAAATATTTATTTATTTTATTTACTTATACCCGTGGATTTTTTGGGTTTTAAAGTTTACATTTATTGTATTTTAATATTTTATTTGATTTTCAGATGACAACAAAGTTTGATACTAGTATATTCTAGTTTTTTGGACTGAAAATAAACAAGAATAAATATCGAATTTCAACACAAAATGAAGGTTATCGTTTTCAGAGATAAAACGTACAAGAAATTAAAATGACAAATTCAATTCAATTCATTATGACTTATTGTTTACATTTTAACTTAAAACTCTTACAGAGTTAACCAAACTTATACGAGTATAAAAACATACATACTTTTGCAATGTTTACGTAAAATAAACATTTTGTTAAACCCAAGTGGAACACACCATTCGGGACCTCGCATCGCGTGCGCAGCAATATTAGCTCATAAGAGTTCGTTCATTGATTTCACTCCTTTGTGCTCTGATTGGGGGTTTGATTTGGATTTTTTTCAGAGCTTAATTCAAGAAGGTCTTATTCTTTTGTTAGACGTCGTAAACATGTAACTAATGGGTTCCTGACATACATTTTGCACTGGAAGGATGGTAAGGCGTGAGAAAAGTAATGAACTTGTTTTATGCGGGGTTAAAAGTATTTTTACGATCATTAATCGAGTTACTATTATAGTATATCTTTTATATGTATAATTATGCCTTGTGGGGACAAGGTGAACTGATGACCTGGTAAAAAGGTCGCGGGAGTCCGCTGGATGCGGGTGGTGCAGGACCGGTCATTGTGGCACTCTTTGGGGGAAGCATATGTCCAGTAGTGGACATCATTCGACTTCCGTAATAAGTATTTTGTAACAAGTGTTTGTCAAAAGATTTTTCAAAGAACCCAACGACTTTTTTCAAATAGCCTATGTCACTCACTCGATTGTGAGGAATCCAACGACACCTCATATGCCAAAATCCATCAAGCCGTTTGGACTGTAGCTCGTGGAATAGAATGTTCTTGTTCACATACATACCTACATACATAATACATATTCGTCGGGTGACAAGCAAAAGTCACTACCAAAACTGTCACTGCTCTTCAAAACCTCGTATCTCGGTACGTAGTCAATATCGAGATACGATTCATACGATCTTTGATTTAAGTAGGTATTTGTTACTTATTGAGTTTTGCTTGTCACCCGACGTATGTGCTAACCAAAAATGTTACGTTTCATGAAATACATCGTAAATGACGCTTAGACGCGTAGGTACTGCTTTACTATGAGTTTACTTTAGTTTTTTTTTTCTACAAATACTTATGGATCATTCAGTAAGCATTTAATAGCGTCACTCCTACTTTGGCCATCTAGCCCAAACTTACTTTAGCAGTGAAAACAACAAAATATACTATTAAATTATTGGTTAGCCAATCTGCTTGAAATAATTGTTTTAAAATGCATTACCTTGCTAATAATTACAAACAACCTGTTAATTTTAAAATGTTAAATCACAATAATTGAAAGTTGTAGGTTTTATCTTTTTTATGACCTTAGGTACGAGCCTTAAAAATACATTGTATTACAACTTGGAAGCTCGTTATATTAATACGAATTTATGATTAACTAAAAGATTTATAAATTTGTCATCCTACGATAGACTAATTGCGTTCTTACATTATAGGTACTTTTGTATGAAATATACTGTACTGAGAGTAAATTTGGGGAATGGATGAAAATTTTTGAAACGCCTGATTTTTTTTTGTGATAGGAATAACCTTCCTTAGCACCAGAAAAAAGTTGCAGACTTTTCAGATGCGTCAATTATTTTTGAAAAATATAAACAATTTCCTCACTTACGTTTTGTGGTTAGGACGGCGAGTGAGACAATTTCCTTGATTCCTTTGCGTATAGTTTCAATTTGTATGGCAACGTAATTCCTAATAGTTACCACCAGAGGCGCTGTTCGCGTTGCCATACAAATTGAAACTAAACGCAAACGCGTTCTAAAACGTATTGTATCGATAAAACTTACTAGAGCCTCAGAGCAACGGTCGGCAACGCGGCCCGCGAGGCACCCTGGCTGTTTTGTATGTACACCTTTCCCTGATATATGAAATAAAAGCAATCAATTTCACACAGACGATTCAAAATATCGATACACAAAAATCAAAATGATATGCGAGTGCGACCCTGTGTGTGTGCGCTATCCTGAAATGCAACACAAATTATGAATAGTCCCTAGTCATCGGTTAAAAATAGAGAAAATACGAAGAAAACGAATTTTCCTAGACATGAAACCTAGCTAGATCGATTTCTCGCCCCCCTATACCTCCTATATATTGCAAATTTCAACGAAATCGTTAGAGCCGTTTTCGAGAACGTGATTACAAATATATATACAAATTTTCCTCGTTTAATAGTATAGGATTAACCTGTACCGGGTTTGTCTGATATAAGACAATGTGTCAAAGTAAATGACACCTTCTTAATTCACGATAGAGTTGAAATTAGCGAGTAGCTTTTTCGACATGAAACAGTGGAAATATATAATCAGAAATGACAACGGGTACATTTTGCATATTGAACAATTGTACGCAATTATTACTCTTGGGTTGAAGTGTGTTGTGGGCGATGGACTAGCAACCTATCACTGCAACATCACATTTTGTCGATCTTTTATACCCACATTTATGCTAAAAGTGGCACTGGAACACAAGTTTCATGTGCTCTGCCTACCCCTTTTAGGGATAAATGCGTGATTGTATGTATGTATGTATGTATGTATTTTTCTTGAGTAGATAATAGTTTACCTGCCGGCCTCGACTAATAAAATAATTTAAGTAATAAAAAATAATTGCTACCGATTGCTACAAATAGCGGCCTTTACCTTCCACACAATTGCATGGAGAATGCTAATCCTATAAAGAGTCAAGGCAAGAGCATGATTTTAGGGTTTTTGGCCGTAGGTACGGTCGACCTCAAAGATATGTTTAGTTACACTTTTGCACCTTATTGCTTTTTAATAAGGCGAAAATGTATAATAATATTGGGCTTTACTTTTTTCATTTGATCATTTATAATGTGCCTCGTATAAAAGCAGTAGTATTGAAATTAAATAGATTTAATCAAGTAAACAGCAAGATAGTATACTAATATTTATACTCCCATACTGACTTAAAATTACTTGGACCTAGAAACTGTGGTATTCATAAACGTTCTAGTTACAAGCCTATTTTAACTAAAATGGCGTTAACATTTGTTTGCCATATTTGTGTTCGTAAAAAAGGGACAAAGCACATTTAATTAGCAGAGGCATTTTCAGTTTTATGAATAAGTCTTTACATCAAACTAAATGACATCCGTTGTAAATAAACATTTTAAATTCATTAAAATCATTAAATCTGCGAAGACAAGCGAACGACGATTAGTTGTGCGCGTTGATGTCTTTTACACTAGAACCCGCGTATTTTTTTCCGATTTGGCCGTTGCTTCGTTGCTTGTACCATCAAACCTATTTTACTCTAAATACTTCTTAAATTCATTAGTATCTATTCATTTGTGTTAGTGAGTTAGCCCAGGTGACATATACCTATATGTTACCTGAACGTAATAAAGTGGTTTTCAGATTTCATTTCTAACCCGTTTTAAAGAAAATCGCGAAATTGTGTAAATATGGTTTAAGCCGTGTGTGACGTCAATACTACGAGTGTCATATAAAAGGTGTGCAAGCTGCCATACAGAGCCGTAACGTTGACGTCATAATTTAGCTAACGACTTTCTGGAATTCGCTACTATTCAATTTGATATTTCTGAATGAAAATTACAATTTAGGGAGAAATAAAAAAACACGAGCCGCTTACATAAACATTTTCTAGCGAAATAAAACATTAACTTAAGGCGCCGTGGGTTCATGGTCTTCTCTCCCTATCACTGAGCATAAGCGTGAGCGAGGTGGAAGTGCGTGTTAGGAAGCGCGGATATCATGTTTTTTTTAATTTTAATTTTGTGTGGGTTTAAATAAATAAAAAATTATGCACTAAGTTGTATGATATTGACGATTTTTAGAACCAATTTTAATATGTTAAGCTTTTGTGCATAATTTGTTACGAATGTTTTTAGTGTATTTTAGACCTATGTTCGTGATTTTTTTTATCCAACGAAAATGGGGAATGGATGAAAATTTTAGAATTGCCTGATTTTTATTTTGGTGTTAGGAATAACCTTCCTTAACACCAGAAAAAAATTGCAGACTCTTCAGGTGCGTCAATTATTTTTGAAAAATATAAACTGTTTCCTCACTTACGTTTTGGGTTTAGGACAGCGAATGAGACATTTTCCTTGATTCGTCTCATATTACAAAAAGTATCTTGAAAATCCGTGGTAAACTGACACTGAAAATGATATTATTGACAGCTGCAGCAGCTACATTTGTCATTGCCAGGGTCAGATATTCTAAATATTTTTTGTAATATGAGACGGATCAAAAAAAATGTCTCATTCGCCGTCCTAACCCCAAAACGTAAGTGAAGAAACTGTTTATATTTTTCAAAAATAATTAACGCCGCTGAACTGCAACTTTTTTCTGGTGCTAAGGAAGGTTATTCCTATCAGCAAAAAAAAAATCAGGCATTTCTAAAATTTTCATCCATTCCCCATTGCTTAATCATATTTCGAATCACTGATTTCCCTGCAGTAAAGCCTCAAGATTAATATTCGTATTTTTTTGAAACCATATTATTATAAACAGACGCATTATATTGTGTCAAAAACGCTCTTCGCTTAACTTCGCTGAATCTACGGCGCCTTTAAGCAAAGTACTACCAAAAAATCTCATTCCAGGTTCGACCAAGGCAAATCAACGAAAGGCGCGAGCAAGCTCCGACGCGACCTGATCAACGCGGAGATCTCCAACCTACGGGACCTGCTGCCGCTGCCGCCCTCCACCCGCCAGCGGCTCTCACAGCTGCAACTCATGGCCCTCGTCTGCGTCTATGTGCGCAAGTCCAACTACTTCCAACAAGGTAACAAACTGTTGTCCACCCCTGAAGATGTGGTTGGTGACAGCTGAATTAAACTAAAATATCCAATTTGTCACGTAGATAGGGAGCCCTAGCTTGGGGTACCTATCTAGGAGCAAATTAAGAAAAATTTAAGTTAGTTTAAGAATTTATTTTAAAGTGAAGTGAGATACTATGGGGCGGTTCGTTCGCCTAGGTCGGGCTATGGCTTAGATGTGGTTAAGTGTAAGCTTAGTGGTTGGTCCTTCCGGGTACCCTCAATCCCCTCGCGGTACGCAGCCGGACGACAGGGGACGATGGTAGCGGTGGTAAGTGCCGGGAGAGCGTCACACGCCAGGGGCCTCCAACTTGTGTACTCCCTGGGGGAGCATCTGCCTCGGGCTTCAAAGGTGAACGTAGTTTACTTCAGATTAACCATCGTTCGTTATCGCTATGACCATCTTCTTAGACAATGCCCTAAATTTAATCTGAGTAGAATAGAACACGAAATCGTGTGTAACAATATAAATATAGACCCATACGACCTCAAAACTATAATTATAAAAGAATCTTCAATTCACTCATTCACCAAATTCATCAACAAAATCATAAACAGCCTTTAAAAAATGAGTAACCCGTAAACTTTATTTCAAAGTAACAATATATTTCAACGTTATATAATAGTCTCATAATAGCCTTAATTTGGCAGTGTCCAGCCGGCTAGACAAACTCTTTGACCGTCTTTTTGTATTTTTTTTCTGACCAGGAACGTTGGGACTGTCCTGCGTCACCGAGGCTTGAACTATGGACCTTCGTTCGTTTTTGTCAAATTAAGGGTTAAAAGAACCAAGGTTCGCCCGTAATCCTCGCGGGGTCTTTGGATCAAGAAACCATAGTTTATCAAAAAAAAACCTTCAGGCCCTACACTCGATAGCGATTCTCGCAGGTCCAACTTATTGGCTGTGAAGAAACTGTTTAGCATCCCTGACACGAGATAGTAGACTTGGTGATAGGTAAAAAAGCAGAGATCGTTAACCAGCGAAATAGTTTTTTACAGTTTTTTTTTCACCCAGCCCGCACTAGGCGATCGTGGGGACTACGTACTGCCCGTTCCCTCCATCCATGAGAGGAGACTAATGCCCAGCAGTGGGAAGTACATATAGGCTGATTTATCATTAATATATTTTTTACCTTTTTAGTGATTTGTATCAAGACGGCATCGTTGACAGCCTATAGGTACAACACTATTAAAATCAGTTAACGATTCTGATGTTAGCGCCGCAAAGGTGTCAGAGGGGTCGGGCGGGCATGCGGGAGGCGACTCGAGGCTAACTTCAGAATCTTTAACTGATTTTAATCGAAGTGTATATCTATGTGCCCGGGGTCTTCCTTGTACCCTAATGTTTCATTAGACCTAATGTTTCACTAGACCATTTTCCTTCGAAACAGTGAACTTTTCGGGTTTTCTTTGAATACCATCAAATAGCAGTCATTAGGTTAGGTTAGGTTTGTTTTGCAATAATCCTATAAAATTTACTATTTAAGAAAAAAATGCTTTAGGTCTAGTGAAACAGTAGGGCTAAAGTTGTTAGGTCTAACAAGGACGAACCATGTGCCCGTCGGTTTCTAAATATTAGTGAACAGGTTTACTCAAAATTAGTTGCAAACCATGCGGTAAAAAGTAACTAAATAATGTAGGTACCAGACACTTTAACAGAATGTTTCATTAATGATGTGGATTAAATAATTTCTATTAGATCACGGAAAAAGTTCAAAAATACCGAGATCATAAAATAACACTTCACAAACGTAATTCAGATTATGCTTTGAATAGCACCACTTGAATAAAGCTAGTTTAAACTATTACTCATTAATCCAACGTCGTTTAATTCTGAAAAGGGCAACACTGGCTAACCGACCGTGCTAAGCGCGCTGTCAACGCGTCGGCAAACGCCGTCCACAACGTAACACTCGTTACGCCTTACGTCTACTACGTCTGTTAAGTTACTCTTTACGCCCAAGCGTATGCGTATAATTGTTAATTGTGCTCATAATATGTGCGTGTTATTTTATTTATTACATAATTTTCATCAACGTTGACATTTGGGCAATTCTAAATAATGCGATCTAATTGAAAAAATCGAATTATTCACATATCTATTGTAATTTTTTTATATAATAGGACCGGTGACTTGGGCACTCTTTGGGGTAGGCCTATGTCCAGCAGTGGACGTCTTTCGGCTGATATGATGATGATGATGATGACGTATCAGTATCACTAGTTATGCGGCTTGATGATACAAACCTTTTCGTGCCAGAAAGGGCGTACGAAATACATTAATCGAATTAGCATGTAAAACATAAGTATCTAGTCGAAAGGGAGAGGCTTTCGTTTATTCCATGTAGGTAAATCATATATAAAGTAAAATTGCGTAACAGGCAAGTATTCCCAACTGAGATACTCCCTTACGCCATCAGGGCATCACAAAGAGCATCAATCAGAGCTAATTGGCCCCTGCAATTACTCGAAACTTCCTCGAAAACATAAACAATACGAGAATTCGAGGTGATTAACGTTCCTATGACTTTTAAGAGTTCTAGTTACGTTTGTGTTATTTGTGCGACCTCATTCCCAAGTGAGATCAGATTTTAAAACAATAATATTCTATATATATCTACTTCTATCTACTATATTTAAACTTTTAAATAGGCTTGGTTAGATAAATCTATTTTCCGACCCCCATTTTCCCGTTCCCAACTTATATCGAGCCCTTCTAGGATCTGAATAAACTACCTGCGCGGCTCTACACGAGTATAACATAGAACGCAAGGGAATGTGGAGGATATATTATTGCCAGTGTCCATTCTGAAGGTTTATTCAATACACCGGTGAAAGATTTTTTGAGATCGGATCGGAATAGTTTGGAAGATTTAGAAACTTACAGAATTTACTTATTTATGATTGTTAGCATACATTGGTAAAGACTACTTGTAATAAATATGTCCAAGTATTTCAATTTCGCCTCCCAATTCCTAATTAACCCTAACTATTTATTTAATAATATATTAGAATGAATAAAATTTAATAAAAATACGTACACGAAATTAATAACTTGTTATTTTATACAGAAGCATGCATAGGAACTGTTCCTCTTCACGGTCAATCATGCGTTAACACAAGGTCGCACGCATGGTTTGCAAAAACATTAATTGACGAAATCTTTTACAAAAATAAATGGTTTGCGGAAAATTTGAGTACGCACCTAAAAGGTTTATCAATACGCGTACCGTGTATTGATAAAACTTTCAGTAATGTAGTGATACAGTTAATGAATGTATTAGAGCCATGTGTGCCTTGAAACAGACAGACAGTTGTGTTGTGTTGTGTATTTCAAAGAATTAAAGGTTCTGACAGTGCCATGCCTATATATTTTTGAAGTGGCCATATTTGTTAAAACAAACTCTGCACTATTTGTAAAGGTATCAGATCATAACCTTTGTTCTGTACTTTCACGTACCTCACTGATGCAAAAGAGTGTTTTTTGCATGGCACACAATTACTTTAATAAAATACCCTTAGCTGTAAGAATGTTGCCTTTACATCATTTTAAAAATAAGCTTTGTAAATTACTAATTAGTAAGTCCTACTATTCAATATCAGAATTTTTTATAGACGACATAACTATATTTAGCTACTTAGTAATATCTGACATAAAAATTGGTTATTAATTTAATTGGATTGAATTTAGTAATGTATTCCTGAATTATTTTGACATTTCACATTTCTTTTTATATGTAAGATAATTTTGTAGTGATAAACCTTTGACTGATAATTAATATGACATAACGCATGATTTACCGAATATTTTCTTTTTTTATATTATTATATTGTATTGATACCAAATTCCAAATGTACCTTTGTCATTTGCTAACGTTTTGTACGCCTCATGGCCAGAACTAGTGATTCTAGACCAATTCTTATAACACCAATGCATTTGTACCTATGTTTTACAGACAACTATATGAATTACATTGAATTGAATTGAAAATAATTGTTACTGTACTGACGGGAATCTGGTATTGAATGTCCGTTAAAGTCCAGAAACATAATTTTCGTTTAGGACTCGGTCTTTGTCAATGTCTAATGTGGAGTGCATCTTTTATTGAATCTGAAATGTTAATTCCTTTGCACAGTATGCACATGCACTGATTTCTTAGCTTCAGGAACATATTTCTATATATCGTATATTTTTACATCACTGTTATCGAGTCTAACAAGATAAAAATTGAACATTTGCATCGTAAATACGTGACAACGTCAACAAAAATATAACCAACTTATCCAAACCCAACAAATTGCATAACCCTCCAGATTCCCACGATCAACAGTTAGTCGACTACTGTTTAAAGAATAAAAACGTTCGATTTTGATATGAAAATTAGAGAAAATTAGCGAGCCCGGTCTGGCTACCGACTGATGGTTATTGGGCCTAATGGTGCCCGGCGGCCGCGGCTGGTGTCACGCCCGCAACGCACGCGGCATGGCTTACATGGAGACCACACGTAAAAAATACAGTAATCTTCCCTTCCTTCCCTTCTTTAAAAATATTTGAATATGGGTATAATACATATTTACGAAATTACGGCATTATATCAATCAATTTATGATGGGTCATGTGCCTAGAATATAGGTAAAAACTTAAGTAGGTAAAGGCCCCTTTTGCATGTACCAATCGAATAGGAATTTATTTCGTTTGTGCTACAAATTTTAAAATGTAATAATAGTAAAAACAGAGAGAAATATTCAATAGCGATTTAATCGTATAACAACGTTAGCCGTCACTTCGACTAATTAAATAGGTAGGTATCCAATACATGTGACCAATAATTACTTATTTACTAATATCTCTGGGGTAAATAAATATTCAGTAGATACCTTTACTTACCCTTTAGAATACAAGGATGTGCTTTGTACCTTCACTGCACTCTAAAGCAATAGTTAACTGCAAAAATTGCAAAATAGATGATTAGTACAATTATGTACCTACCTACCGAGTCAATTGCTTGGATAAATGGATTGTGGACAATTCATTTAAAATTCAATACTTATTGCCTATCATTTAATTACACATAGCTAATATAGTCTGCGTCAGTTGATTAATAAATTGGTAATTATTGTAACATTATGTTTATTTAAAAATGATAATTTAGTTTAAAAACAAAGTTTAACCGACTTCAGATCAGTACTTCGCCTTATTTGTTCCTCGATTTCTCCAGGATTCTATCATTGATACCCTTTAACAAAAAAAAAGAATTTGCAAATCGGTCAATGCGTCTTCGAGTAATCTGGGAACATACCTACATAAAAATAAAAGATTCCGACGAATTGAGGACCTACTTTTTTAATGTCGGTTAAAAAAATACTTTATTCGATTTGATCGACCTTCATAAGCGCTCCATGTAACCCTCCCGCTTCACATTTCGCGAACATTCCCGGGACTACCGACTTCCCCGGCGTATCGCACGATGCGATAACGCGATTGTGCCGATCGTGAGAACAATGCCGGCCGTATCGGATGAACGTTTGAATTTTAAATCCAACCCTATTGATGAGATGAACACAAACCACCGCATACCTAGGATTTGATTTGTCATTTCCCTGAAAAAATAGCCTACTAGTATGTAATAAAAATAATGTTTAAGAAAATCTGTGGCGCTACGTCAAATCCTTGGACTTAAGTACAAATAGATATCTGCATAGGCGCATGATAAGTATAATTTAAAACCTCTTTATATAGTTTGAAAACCTGGAAAGTTAACTGTACCTACGCGTAAAAATTCATGCAATCTAGTTTATCTAATTTGTGATAATAAGTGAGTAAATTTTTTGCAAAACACTTGTTAGTATAAGCGTTGGGAATAGACGTCTGAACTTTATTATTACCTATTTTATTTAAAAATACTCACATCTTTGATGATGTAGGCATGTTTATGTCAGTCAAACAATAACATGTTCAATTACGAAACATTCCAATATTACAAAAATGAAAAAAAAACAGCATGACAACCTTTGAGAACTCAAAAAGGCATTAAAATAATGATCTGTGAAGCAAATTAATAATTGCACTTTCATCCCTATTCAAGCCGTTCATTACACGTCATCCACTTGCTCCAATTTGCTTGGCCTTATTACGTAAACAAAAGGTCGAAAATGGCGCATTGTTGGGCGCGCATACGAGTCATAAATGCGGGTATTACTCGCATATGCGGGAATTAGCGCGCACGCACAGCCTCCCGGTACGCTCTCAACAATTTCTGCATACCTCCCTGGGAACTATCGGCTTTCTTGTCCCTAATTAACTTGTAAACTGATTGGCCAGTATACTGCAAGTTTTTATTTGAGGTCCAGTGTTGCTGTGTTTTGTGAGAGTGTTCTTCAAAAATCTTAGAGTGCAATTATGATTCTTGTGTATATGTGTAATTATTTAATTAATAGTCATCAGGTGTGTTGGCAAAGTTATAAATTATAATAATAAAAACCCTTAGGAAGTAGAAACATTGAATAATAACTAGTAACTTGTTTTATAAACCTCTTTTAGATTGTATTACAAGTTGTTATGCAACAGGCCCTTGAAATATAGACTATCTGAACACTTTCACTGCCAGGAACCCGCCTAGCGGGCGCCTACCCCGTAGTCGATTTACTCTACATACGGGGAAATGACGGAAACAGCTACGAGCTTAGCGCGTAGCTATTCTTGGCAGTGAATGTGTTAATATAATGCTGACAGGTGAAGCAGATCAACCTTTAAGTAGAATATTATTACAGAAAACCTGATGAAATTCGTGAAACTACCTCGTCGTACATACGAGTATGTACATATGTATATAGTCTATGAGAAAAGCTTTACATAAATCTTCAGACAAGTGCCGGAAGCACTCTTATAAACAGCATTAAGTGTTAAACAAATGGAAGGTAGTCCTTTACATATAACATTCCCTTAACCATGATATCGTGGAATAACTTACCCCATCAACTACTTCACTTATCTACCCAATTGTAAATGCCACTTTGAGCTCTAGATTTAGAGTTCAAATTTCGATTTAATGTTGTAGAGTTGTAAGAGTTTGTGGAAGTGTAATGGTTATGTAGATCGATGTGCGTGCACTGCTAAGTGATCGCTCAAATCAAATAAATGCACCGCTGCTAGCTGTGCTTCGATAGAGTTAAAAGGGTAAAAAATAAGATCCAATAATAAGTAAGCACTAAGAGAATACCTAAATATTTTTAACAGACAGATTTTATCTGATAATTGATTGGCTGTGTATCATAACTCAAATAGCAACTGCCACAAATGGCATTTTGTAGTGAAACTGCTTATTCAATGCATCGTATGTTCAAGTGTAGGTACTTAAATCTTAAAAGTTATGGCATTTATCGAATAACCTAGATAAACTAGCGAGACGCATCGCTATGTGCGCACGAGTCAATGAGTATAATTGAATTACATATACAATAAGTCAATAACAGCTATATATATTTCAGATTTTTTTAACTTAAAAAATTCTGAAACGCATTTAAACGGAAGAAATTAGGAATATTATATATATAGTAAATTCACCTACTTAGTTAAATAGGTACCTACGCCATATTTTTCAGTTTACAAATAAGTTTCCCAGGAACCGTAAGGCAGATAATTCGTATCTAATAACACAAAGTAGGTATTATATCTGACGCACTTGTCCGTCCTTCAGTGAGATCGCAATTATCGACGCATTTTAGCTACAAACGCAGCAATTAGATGCGCAGCCGGCATTTGTTTTAAATAGCACCTCTTCACGTGCTGTAACGTCATTGCACTTGGATGTAAGTGTGTATATAATAATAGATTACACAATAGGTTGCTACGATGGGAATTAAAATGGCAATTAACATGACCGTAGGTGCCCGACAGAAAAGAAATCTTGACACATGTGGTTTCAAATATTAGGGATTCATCATATCAGTCGGAAGACTTCCACTGCTGGACATATCCCTTCATGCCTCAGGTTACAAATTGTAAAGCTAGAGTAGCCGACTTTTGAACTTTTTGGAACCGAATAACATCATTAGGAAACTTGCAGACACTTTCGGAAATATTCAAAAGTATAATGTTAAATTCCCAACCTCCTCAGAACCTGAATGGGGACTACAGACTGTACCCTCTCATCTATAATAGGTGGTTCGTTTTTAGTTAGTGGGGTATAGAAGCTGATAGTGTCGTTATAAATTGACCTGAAATGACATATATCATGTTTGACTATAAATAATGTCGGACACCACAGTCCCCGTTTGGGACTGAGCCCCGTAACCATCTACGAAAAGTAAAATGCGAATAAATTAATACAAACAACTGTATTAAATTTATGAATATTCAAGATTAATTTAATAATCACGAACACTCTATCCAACAGGTGCACAATGGCTATAGAATGACTATAAACAACAAAACGTCTCTTTAGGAATTTTATTACATGACAGCAGTATCGAGCTCTGAAGATATTAATTATAACATAATAGCTAGTATTTGACAGTACACAGCCTTAGGCTAAATACAAACCTATTGCTTGAATGGATTTTCTGTAACTGCCAATAACTTGGTGAAGGCGTCTCAAACAAATCTGGGTCTCTCAAATTACGTGGGATGAGGTAAAATCGTTGATAATCGGACGCGAATATACAAGATATTACTAGAATGTTTTTATAAATTCCAAGTATTTAGTACATAGATCGGTACCGATAATTAACACTTTCGGACCCCCAACCTCAATCAAACCATCGTTAAGCATATACATTTGCTTGCCCGAACGTGTAAAGTATTTATTTTCTAATACTTGTGTCTACCAAACATAAAAGGCTTTTTAAAAATAGCTACGTCTGACATTCTATTAAAACGTTGCATGGGTTTTTTTGAAATGCATTGTTATTTAGATTTTTATTATTTTATTTTATTTAAGCCTACACCTTCAACGCATTTTTTTTTTATAGTTGGATACAACATTTTTACTGAATACTTAGAAAATCCAATGTAATGTGTAATCTGACTGTAAGAGCTTTGGTATCTGATGATATCCAAAGTAAACGATTTCGAATTATAATTAAAGCAACACTACATAAATAATATCAGATCAATAGACGCGCCTATCCACACCTGTCTCCTGTTAGTGACCAAGTAATTTTCTGCCTTATTTAAAATTCAAATACATGGTAATGTGACACAGCACCACGCTCTAATTGGATTAACGTATCTCCATACCTAACTAACGTAAGTACAGGATATGTAATGTATGTACATTATCGGTTAGTACGCTTGTCGTGGTGTTCATTTGTAGATAAACGTTGTTGCATTATTAAATTACACCATAGTTAAATATCAGGATTTAAATACCAGGACGTAAACCATGTTATTCGAATAACATTAAAATCTGCCGTAGATATTGACTGGCCACTTTATAATAATGATAACTCAAAAACGCGAAGGTCATCAAGTATTTCACACGGGTACCTTTCTCTGGCGGAGTATCGATACTACACTTGGTCTTTTCAGAAAAACATTGAAACCACTGGGCTAACTGGACGGCCAAAGCAAATTAGTAAACTCGGTATAAAAAAACCTACAATTGACTAGTATCCAAATTATCTATCTAAGTCTGAAGCTCTAATAAATTGTTTAGCCGTAAGCTTTTAGCACAGTTGCAATCCGTACGCAAGGGTTTGGGTCAAGGCCCAGCCGATAGGTCTTATTTATACCGCTGATACACGCCTCACAGAGATTTATTGCGCTTTGCCCACTGTTATTACTTGTTTTCATATTAAATTACCTATACATCACCATTGCTGCAAACAGGTGAAGCGTCCGTGTGTTCGATGTATGTATTTCGTGGACAACATTGTAATTTAGAAACATATAACATGTGATGTGATGGGCGCCCAATTACTTAGGAAGGAAGTGAGGACCGCTAATTAATATTGTTGTTTGACGGGAGCATGAAAAAAGTAGAATCACGTTGTATCTACTTTTTATTTTAAGTAAATTATTTTTTTAACATTCTAGAAACTTCATGAAAATAAGAGTTATCACAAAATATGCAGACATAAACGAACCTAGCAATAAAACCTGAAAAATTATTATGATAATAGGCGCAAAGCAGTAAACATAAGCAAAGCAATAAAGCAAAACATTAGTTCATTACGATAACTACAACTCATACCTGCACAAACTGAAATTATTACTTACCTACCTATCCTGCGGCACTGCGTTCGCATTACCATAATCTAAGATATACAACGTATATTATTGATGCAATCAAACAACAATACCGGCATTATTAAATACTCGGAGCTGTGTTTCCTGGTGCGTTTACTGAAAAAAAAAACCTATTGTTAGCATATTGGCCTGTACACACCGTCACCTATTCACAAACTGTACGAAATTACCCGGCGATATTATAATGTCTATTAAAGTTTATGTTTATTTTCCGTTCTTAAAACGAATATTCAAAACATAAAAGTTTTGCAATTCTACCAAACTGTCAATCACACCTCGTGATGGTCAACATCAGACCTAAATGGTAACGTTATATTTCGCAAACTACTATATATAAACATTAAGAAACCAAACATCAACCATTGCTCTTAACCAATATTGGAACGTCTTCTGCTCTAATATAGTACCAAAACGAATTCGATACATTTTATGGTTTTATTGGAAGTAGTATTTTATGTAACTAACTACTACATTGCAGCAATATTCTTAATTAAACTAATTGTCAGCAAGTCCACCCATGGCCTATTCTAACAACAATTAACTACTTGGGTAAGGTCGGAAATAATTATTTTTTCGTATCGATACATACAATCGATTACAACACGATAGCGATTAGATACAATAACCGATTCGAATCGTTGAGAGATGTTAAACGTTAATAATTTAATTGTGTACCTACGTTACTTGTGCGTTGCCTTTGTACGAGTACTTCAATTTAATCGAGTTAGCAATCGTCTTTATTTGGAATAATATGTGATAGGTAATACGAGCACTTTCATTTTACTGAACAAAGCCGTATTGAACTACGTAATTTTTCTCGCTGGCAAGCCTACTACGTAAGTTAACTTAAGCTTGTCAGCGAGCCAACTACGTAAGTATTATCTTCAATACAAGACCGCCCTTTATTGAAACTTTATTTTTTAAATCTTCTCTTGTATCCACATTTCTCAAGGTAGGTACAAAAAACATCAATTGAGTCTTCATTCACAATGTGACACTTTTGACCTTTAGTCCAAGCAACACATAGTATGTGCCTTCAACTCGAGTCTCACTTTCAATTGTTTTATTAAAAAATACTTATTAGTTACGAAACAAAGGTCACCTCGACCGGTAAGTA
Source organism: Epinotia brunnichana (assembly GCA_963854355.1). Classification (NCBI taxonomy): domain Eukaryota; kingdom Metazoa; phylum Arthropoda; class Insecta; order Lepidoptera; family Tortricidae; genus Epinotia; species Epinotia brunnichana. The sequence goes on along the minus strand of OY977936.1, from coordinate 15,816,479 downwards.
TTGATGATTTCATCAATGGTCACTGTACACTAGAGTAACTATTTATATTTTTTAGGGTTACGTAGTCAACCCTTATAGTTTCGCCATGTCCGTCTGCTGCTTAGCTCAGTGACCCTTACCTAGATAGCTGTTATTCGGCATGGGTATATAAATCAATCACGTCGACAAAACGGAAGAATACACGTCGACAAAATTTATATAAAATCTTTGATTTGGATTTCTCCCCTGCACATAAAGTGGCTTTTTTCTGTTAATTTTTCAATTTAGGGATGCGTTTAAACTAAAAAGAGGGCTTTAAAACCCTAATTTTTATTAGAGTCAAGTGTCCCTTTGCCGGCTAAATAGTTACTAATTACCGATATATCTTATGTAATTTGGATACATCTATCTATGCATCATTGGTACTTAAGTAATGCAAGTAGAACACCCCTGTTCCCAATAAGACATGTTTACCTAGTTTAGGGCACAGGACACCGTTCCCTAGGCTTATCTAAAAATAAGTGCACTCTACATATATGTACCCATATGTATGAGTAAGCTGTTGTACTGATTCTACAAAAAATACATTTTACACAAAAAGATCATGACAGTAGTACATTATAATGAATTATCATGCATAAGTAGGCATAACTAACTAGTTAACGAGTAATAGTTGACAAACTTAATAAATGTACTTGAAAAGGCAAACTTACGTACAAATTCGGGCGACGTAACCGCAATGTTTAGTTGGCGCGCGCGTGTCTATATAACAAAGACAGACAGGCACCTCTACGGAACCCTACACTGCGCGTGGTCCAGTCCAACACGCACTTTGCCAGTTTTTTGTTAATTTAATTGAATAAAGACGAATTTAATGAGATAAAGACGACAGCGTATATTATATTATTATTCTTATTTATTTATTCTTTGTATATCCTACAGCATTAATCCACCTTTGAGTCATATAACAAATGACCTATTCAAATAGACATTGTATATTGAAAAATTGTAATATAAACAAAACAAATGCCTACTCGAACAGTCCACAACCACATGCACAAGGGGCCTTACTCAAGATTTTAACCTACAGTCTAGTCGTCGCAAGATAATTCAAGCGTGGAGCTTTATTCTCACAACGCTGAAAATGATTTGAAATAATCAGGAAATGAATGACGACACTATCTCATCTGATCTACGTTTCGTGTAGCAACATGTGGAAAAGCCACTGTTTATAACCAGATTGAACATTAATTAAATATGTTTTCAGTAGCAACAGAGGCTAGAGGCAAAAAATACTTTTATTCAATCCTAAGAGACTTCGTCTACAGTATAGTTTTCGTACATACTTTTGTGATAGCTGAGTTTGTATAATAATGTACAACTTTTTTCTGAAATTGAGGTATTTAACGTGGTGGTTAACAACTTCATAATTTACTGTGAGAGATTGCTTTTTAGATACGTATTTTAATAAGATAAATCGAATATCACACATCACATTGCGATTCTGCGAATATTAAATTAATATTGATGACTCAATCATCAAACGCTTCTAGCCATAAATAATGATAGCTTCAAACTACATGTGTAAAGAAATACTTATCATATTTCATTCATGTCCAACAATAATGCACAATTTATGAAAGTCAAGTGTTGACAGCTAATTTGAAGAAATATCTGTGATTTATTCGAATAAAAAAATATTTATTTGGTTTTAGTACTATATGAAGATACCAAAATAACCTATCATTTGGTTATTCTCGTATCTTCATTCTTCATTTATTATTCACGGAATGTGGTAGTTGTAATATAATAAATATACTTAATTGTTAGCAAATAGATCGATGATACAAAAACCCCGTCTCAAAATCAACTTACATAAATAAATTAAAACAATTCAAATGTTATTTTATTTATATTTATGTATCATGATTTAATTGGTGATGTATTGAAAGCAAAAAAATACATTGTAGGTAAATAATTATTTTAATCGTAATGATACAGCCCCTAGGTAGCCCCTAGATAAATTTGTAATTTACATAAAGCTTTAGCTTTTACTAAACGCGCGATGGCTACTCTGATTAGTCCGCAGTCCGCAATTTCGTTACGATTCATAACTCATTATTTCCACTTACTGAATGCCTTTAATTACATCTCCGAAAGAGTAACGCGGCCCCTAGTTTCACTTTTCAACACCTATTTACTGTTGCAATGCCCAATGCTTTCAATATTTATGGTTATACTAGCAGCGCCCGCGACTTTGTCTGTGTAGAAAAATTCCAACATGAAGTCACGTTTCGGGTCTTGCATAGGTATGTTTCGGCATTAAGATTCTAAATTGTGTACCTAAAATATTTTTGAGTGACCGGCTACTAGGTATATACAATACATTCAGTATAGACGTATAGAAAACTCACTAAGGAATAATTATAAGTCTAAATAAAAAAAAATGGGCTATATTATAATATAATATATATATATATATATATATATAAAATAATGTTAAAAATGCGAAAGTTCGGATGTTGGGATGTTTACATGTTTGGATGTTTGTTACTCAATCACGCTTAAACGGCTCAACCGATTTGTATGAAATTTTGCACGAAGATAGTTTATAGCCTGGATTATAATATAAGTTTTTGTCCCGGGTCCACGCAGACGAAGTCGCGGGCGGCAACTAGTGTTATAGTAATACGTATGAACGGAAGGCACACTCCTCTCAGTCTAAAAATATTTTCTAAGAACAATATGTCAAACATATTTTTGTGCGTCGAACAAACGGATAGACAGACAGAAACTTCGCGTTTATTAAGCACTTGAGTACGCATTGGGCTGCGATAAGCCCCATACATCAGTCGACATCGTTATTCTATCTAATTTCTAATCTAACTACAGCTTAATTAATAGCCACTTGTTGAAATCGATTTTAAACTTGATTTATAAATCGAATGACCGGTATTTATGCAGCCAATCGGTTCAAATATATTGTATCGATTAAAACTCGCACCCATCGCGCTTCTTTTGATGATTTGTTTTGACAGACGTTATCAGATGCTTGCTGTATTTAAACTTCACACGTGCTTGAAAATTCGAAGCGAAATGTCAAGGAAATTCGCTGGATAATTATAAGTTGTAGGTACTTCATTTTGTCGTAACTTCCTTAGCACTTATGAAAATAATTAATTTAACTCTAACTTGTAATTTACTAAATATTTACGATGCTTTTAACATGTGTAAAGGAAATCGGCTTTGAATTTTTAATGATGAAGATGATAATAATTTAGTGTATGATTATGTTGTTTTATAATTGATGTGTCAATTATATACTTTTGGACTGTTATTAGGTAAAATATGTTTTAATTATAAGAATACGTAAGTACGTTGCTAGTTTAAAGCTAAAAGTCATAAATTGAGAAGTCCGTTTATTTTCGTAACATCCGTCATTTTATTGCATTATATTGACCCCACTTAAGTTAATTTACGGTACAAAAGCATACCTTCTCAGCACCCGTCTAACGTGAAGTGTGAGTTTGACATGATTAAACAGCCTGACAGATATTTAAACCGTTGCGTGATATAATTACACGCCTTTGTAATAATGGTGTTCAATGTACTTAGTACTAATTTGTCTATTAACGGTGACTAAGAGTAAGCCACACGGGTAGACATTGGTTTTCATTCAAGAGGCAAATGTGGTGAATACTAAGTCATATATTTATTTCATATATACATATTATTGCATATTTGACGACCGCTTTAGCTTTCTTGGTAGTGACCCCCTACGTGCCTAATACGAAGCAAGAGGTCCTGGGTTCGAATCCCGATTAGGGCATTTATTCGTGTGATGAGCACGAATATTTGTCCGATTAGGTGTCAAAGCGGACCCCGGGCTCCTTTAGGGGCACAACCGGGGATAACGCTAATAGGACGATGATGAGCACGAATATTTGTTCCTCAGTCATGGATGTTTTCTATATATTTAAGTATTTATTTATCTATAGAAATATGTTTATCGTCGTCTAGTACAGTCTGCACTTGATTTGAATAAGTTGTATGCACCCATATTTTTACACTTGACTGGGTCGATATGTGTAAGATTGTCCGCAAATTTGATTTTATCTATTTTTATTATATACTAGCGACCCGCCCCGGCTTCGCACGGGTTTATATGTATAATGCAATGAATACCTGCATGATTTATACATATAAACCTTCCTCTTGAATCACTCTATCTATTGTTAAAATTCGCATCAAAATCCGTTGCGTAGTTTTAAAGATCTAAGCATACATAGGGACAGACAGACAGACAGACAGACAGCGGGAAGCGACTTTGATTTATACTATGTAGTGATTTAGTCATATATTTTGATAATATACATAGCGACAGACAATTTTGGTTGTCCGTCTGACTGTGGCATCATAGTCGAAATTAGATCGATATAATTGTAAAACTTTATTTTGCTATGGGCAGTTTTTGCGAAAACATGTTCAAGTCTCGGTGACGCCGAATACTTAGTCCAGTCGGATGGACGTTGCGGGTCGAAGGGTTTAACTTGGATGGTTCTTGTCCATATCTGACGAAGATCAAATCAGGAGATAAGAAAATCATCAGAAATATAGTTTTATTTATATGATAGGTTGATTTGTGTAAAAAAAAATGATAATAAATAAAAAAATAAAAAATTGGTCGAATGCCAGTTTCCCACATTTCGGCAGCGTGTAAAGATTCAGATTTATATTTTCGAACTTTAATAAGTAAGTTTACCAAGAACAAAATGGATTTCGCCGTGGATAAAGGTCGTCCCAGAACAACTCAGCGGCGTGGCGCAGGCGCAGCTTCCGTGGAGCAGGAGATGGGCTTTTTAGGGATGATTGGAAGAAGTAACCCGAACTGCCCAAGACCTAAGCAAATGTGGGGAGTTTATTCGAAACCTACACACAGCAGAGGGTAATATGATGAGGAAGAAGACTTAAGATTTCAACGACATTTGTAAACTATGAGATACTGTCAATTCCGATCCTCCGCCGATAAAACATGCTTAATGGCAGTAATGGCTGCTTCACACGCGCTAACGCGATGCCATGACAAGCTAATTTGGTTGACGCGTGTGAAACGTTAATTGCTGCGCCCGACGGGCCGTCGGTGTGAAGACGACCTCAGTTTCGAAACCAAAGTGATTGTTTTTGGTAATTTTGTAATCGATCGGATAATATTCCACGGAATACTTACTTACGAGTACATGGTGAATTAATCCTTTCCCTCACCAATACTTATTAGTTAGGAGCATCATCAAAGTGTTATTTAAAAAATATCTACTTTTTAGGTCACTAAGTCAAATTTAGTCAAGCAGGTGTACGTAGGTATGCACCCTGTATTTTTAATATTACCTACCTCAAATTGTAACCAGATGTAGGTAATAGGGATATGAACCGATATTGCAAGAAAATTTAAAGTTAGTCTTAACTAACAATGTATAACTCATTTTTGAAAATGTATGGAGCAGCAATGTATTGCGTACACTCCTTTGACACATAGAAGAAGCGGGTCACTTGTGACAGTTGTAACGTCACGTCAGTCAACGACAAAGTACATTACATACATACATTGCATGCTGAATTATTTTATAAGGAAAAAAATATTGGTGTGTTAAGAATTTTTTTTGCAAAATCGGTTCATATCCCAAACACCTACGTCTGGTTACAAATTGAGGTAATATTAAAAATACACGCTGTAATAATAATGACAGAAAAGTTTTTATTGAATTCTTAAAGCAAAATACGGTCCATGAATTCGTTTAATAGCACAGTAAAAATCTACAATTACTACACACTTACACTTACGCGTATCGCGCATTTGTGAACGTGGATGGAGCCTGATGGCTGCTGGTTTTATATTACCTAGCTAAAGGGAGAAAGCAAAATCTGCAAAATAGACATTGAATTATTTCATACACATGAACTCATTAAATACAAACCAAATCTATCCGTTCACACATGCTCACACAATTACAGAGCGACGGACTGACATACAATAGTCTTATTTAAGAGTGAGCCCGAAAAGGCCTCGCACGACCGTAGACTTAAGTGCGCGTGAGACTCTAGAACAATTTCTTTTATAGTAATTGCCTATAGCATTTGCATAAGGCTCTTCGTAGCCACTATAAGACCTACTTACTTTCGCGAATTTGTATCTATCGCGGTCATGATACTGCAAATTAAACGTTGCTAGGTGTATATAAAAGTAACGATTTAATTCAACGACATTAAAACAAATTCTGTTATTAAATAGATTGTAATGACAACGATATGTCAGTCATTTGATATGAATATAGAAGCTACCATGTTTATAGTTTATAAAAAAAGCACAAATAGCTCCAATGTTAATATCAAATGACTGACAGATATTTAAACCGTTGTGTGATATAATTACACGCCTTTGTAATAATGGTGTTCAATGTACTTAGTACTAATTTGTCTATTAACGGCGACTAAGAGTAAGCCACACGGGTAGACATTGGTTTTCATTCAACAGGCAAATGTGGTGAATACTAAGTCATATATTTATTTCATATATATTATAGCATATTTGACGACCGCTTTAGCTTTCTTGGTAGTGACCCCCTACGTGCCTACGAAGCAACAGGTCCTGGGTTCGAATCCCGATTAGGGCATTTATTCGTGTGATGAGCAATCAAAGTCGCTTCCCGCTGTCTGTCTGTCTGTCTGTCTGTCTGTCTGTCCCTATGTATGCTTAGATCTTTAAAACTACGCAACAGATTTTGATGCGAATTTTAACAATAGATAGAGTGATTCAAGAGGAAGGTTTATATGTATAAAACATGCAGGTATTCATTGCATTATACATATACACCCGTGCGAAGCCGGAGCGGGTCGCTAGTATATAATAAAAATAGATAAAATCATTACAATCTATTTATTTTAACGTTTTAATTCTGATCCATACAGATCAGTCTAGCATAAATAAAATATACATAAGGCACATAACTAAACAATAAATTTAGTGTAACGCACAATAAAGTTCATTGAAGGGTTGATTGAATATACGAGTATAGCGATAAAATAAAGAGTAATTCATTGAAAACACGATTTTCACACTTTTTTTTACTAAACTCGATTTTATCGCATCGACTTGCGACCAAGGATGTTGTGAATTACGACACGTCCGAAACATCGAGGAACAAATAGTAATAATGAATACTTCAACAACTCTAATTAATTTATTCTAGATTTTAGATTTTTTACTCCGCGATGCGATCAGCTACACGCTACACTAACCAGTAAGTAGAAGACTTATTTCCTTGCTATATTGGCTCTCGAACTGATCAGATATATTATGTGATCATAAAAAGTATGCTCCTTTACGGTCAAAATTTTAGTAAAAAAATATGTGTTATTTTACTTTTATTTAAAGATAAATTTGTATTATTTGTCGAAATCTGAATGGATTGTCATCTGATGTCGTAGACATTACTCGTATACTCGTAAGAAACGCTACGCTATTGATTTCAGTTTAACGCAGACAGCCGGTATTTGTCTGGAACCCGGTTAGGAATTTTATATCTCATTGTCTCGAGTTCTCATAGCGCACAGAATTCCCGCTCGAGCCGAGCCCGTTTATTTGGCAGTCATGTTTATGTTATTACCGATGTTCGAATGTACGGAATTCAATGCCTGCATAGCGATTCCCGAGTAAATGTTTGAGACAGTAATACTTTACACGTTCGCAATTTGAACTACGAAATATGGAACACAAGTTCAACAGTAAGTAGAGTACAACAATCTAATTAACATCTACTACTACTGTTTGTTTTGTCGAAATATTTACGGCTGTTCCTTATATTTCTTATTACATTCGTTTTGTCTATACTGACGATACAATAATCATTTTGACGTCATATTAAACTTATTGAGAAAACAAACATTAGAAAGAAAGAAAGAAAGAAAACATTTATTCGTGGACAAAACAATGGGTGTAAAAAACAAAACACAGAACGTAAAAAAAAATACATGGTCCACGAAAAGGCCCGGACTCAGCATGGTGCAAACCTAGATAGATTGCCACCAATTGGAAATAAAGAACGGCTATAGTACCTACTAATGATTTCTCCTATATATGCCTTACAACACTGTCGCATGCCTGTAGTAGGTACATTGCCAAAAGCAGATAACCCCGATAGGTGACGCGGTGGCAAGTTTGACAGCTCATATTTGTAAAATATTTGACAATAAGTAAGTACTGTAGGTACTCGTACACGCATGAAATTTAAATAAAAAAACAATTTACAAGTAACCTTTCGCCATTGCCAAATATCATAATGTGATGAATTTCACTTGTCAACTATCAGAATAGCTACATTGAAACAATAAATTATTTTTTTATGCAAAAACAAATAGCCATGAGTTTCTTCGATAAACTTGCTCTTATGATTTATTTTGTCAGATTGACTCGTCTTCTATCTATTCGAACCTCCTTTCCCACCATTTATAAAATACAATTCAATTTAATAAGGCCACATACACACCAGGTACTTATTAAAAATAAAAAGCGGCGCGGCGGCGGGTGATGTTTCGCGGGCGGCAGAAATAACTGGGCACAGATTGACGAGATACATACATTAGGCGACTAACGAACATCTCAATTTAGCTACCCACCTGCCTGGAGCGAGCTTAAATAAACAGTCTATTCAGAATGGAATTTGGCTAGGAGTCGTGGGTGTTTTATTCTGGTGAGGCTTGTTATTTTTTCAAGCTTTATATTAACTAGCACTGTTCGTATGTATGTATGTAAGTAAGTTGTCCGTCAAAATTTGCAATCCATTTTTCAGTCACTTCCCGTTATCCGATTGAGCTGAAATTTTGCATGCATATGTACGAGTATATCGCATGACAATGCAATATTATGATAACGTGGAGCTGATCTGATGCTGGAGCTGGAAGGTGGCAATAGGAACTCCGAAAAAAAACGACACAACCCCATCGAGTTTGGGCCCGTTAGAATCGTCTCAATGAGTAGTTGATGATGGAATGCAGAAAAGTACAGTCGGCAATAAAAGCTTGAACCAAAAATATTTTTTTTTGACAGAAACTTATTAAGGAAAAGTCTTGTACTTTTATAGTAAGCGCTTTTTGCAGCGCAGTTGTCGCCAGGTATTGTGGAATATAGCATGATAGCTTGGTTTCAAACATAGGTACATAAAAGTCAAATTTTAATATATCTTAAGATATATACTGTTATTTCAACCGTAATTAATTAGTCACGTATTACCTAATTGACATTATGTACGGCAAACTATATATCGAGCTGATCATTTTTAGAGGTCTTTTGTCGCGTTGAGTTTCATCACGGCCGCGCCTTGTTCCGCACTGCCCGTATGCAGTATGCATCGCACGCGCCGAAATATAAGTCTTCTTATATGTATATTTTCCCGTTCGGATTATTAACTGTACCTACCCAATCTGCCAACGTGTTACTTTTTTAAAACCAACTACATTAATATCAGCGTTAACACTAAATATGTTACTGTCACATTAATTAAGTAAAAATACTAATCTTCTAAGCAAAACGTATATATTGGCGCTATAACTTACATTGATTGATTGGTACAAAACGCTGTACAGGAGCTAATACCATACAGAACAACACAACATATAAGGAAGCTTCTAATTCTCGATCTCTCGTTTTTCGACCGACATAACTTTGGTAATACTTTAGATGAGTGCTAATTAACTAAAGTTTAGTATTTTGTTTGTAAGCATCCTTATCTATGCTAATGTTAGATATTGGCCAATTAGCGATTGGTTGCTCTATTGGCATTGACTTCTAGATATCATGTTTCATGCTGACTAGCTCACACCACTTAATTGTATGTAGCTGTACGTCATTAAATTTAATGTAACAATATAATTTGTGAAGCGGCTGGATGGCGTCGGAACGAATGGTCCACTCGTTAAAATCAGTTAGGGCGTTCGTGGGCCATTTGCCGCGACTTGGACTAATGCTCGAGGCTAGGGCACTATTATATTTATATTAGAGATGGGGAAAATTAAAGACAAGTAGATTATTTTTCAGTATTATATTCTCAATAGTTTATAACAAATATTTTAAAATAAGAGTAGTTCCCAAATTTCCCATATTGCGTCTAATTTGTCTATTGTCAATGTCTATACAATGATTTAGATTTAGATTTATTTATTTCGAGATAAAAATTACAATATAGGTTTGCATACAATGTCAAAATTATAAGAATCCTTATCACGATCGTCAATAATCAGAAATAAAATTTAAAAATATTCTAAATGTAAATACACAAAGTGGAAATTGTAGCTCCAATTACGGATTGTCATTTAACAACTAATAGACACATACTATTAAACAAATAAACAATGTCAATTTATGCATTAGGCCAATGCAATGCCACGTTCCTTTCAAATAATAAACCTGCTGCATGAAGTTTCACTAAAGAGATGTCTCTGTACCTACTATTAATTTATTATCGCACTTAGCCTAACACATGCACTGCCATTTATAGCAGTTTTTTTCATTTAGGTGACAGATTTTGCTATTATGTTAAGCAGAGGTCTGAGTGCGATACGAAACTAAGGGTACAGAGACCTGTCTAACGTGAAAATAGCTAAAGCAGGCTTGTTATTTGGCAAGAACGCGACATTGTGTAAACATTGGCAGTCCTCTGGATGCATAAGTACATGGTATCAGTAGGTATTAGTAGGCCAGGATGTTACAGAGCACCAGTCTCACTGCAAACGTTTGCATTTAGCCCGTTAAGTTCGCCATCGCTCACGTTGTGAGTGAGAATAATACATCTCTAGATAATACGCACTAAGTACGGTCGCGGAATGAAAAGGTTGACACCTTAAGATCTGTTTTTGCTTGCTCAGTATAAGTTATCAGTATCTGCTTTATCGACTGAGTATGTACATTCCGTCATCGTCACAATGAATTTAATTTCACTACATCCGTCCACAGATACGTCCCCTATGAGAATTGACCTCTTTGCATTTTGAAAAGACGAATTAAAATTAAAAAATGACATTGACAGGTACTGTTATTCACATTTTATAGTTTTAATCATTATAAGCGAAGAGGATTCAATCATTAGATTTATCAAACTTGACACAACGTAATGGCAAGATCAAACGAATAAAAAGGTTTTAGTACAACTATTATTAGTCAAGGAACATTCGTCTAAGTAAATTTGAACTTTGTGACAATACAGTTAAACATAATTTTGAATACAACACTCTCGTCTGTTGCACAGTTTAAAAAGGTAACATGTGCTTGCTACGCGTCAATGAATTTATTTGAAAACTGGTCAATCTTTTCGTTCCGCGACTGTACATTGAAATAGTCCATGTAAACTAGGGGCAGAGCGTGTGTCTTTTCAACTAATGACTTAACCAAAAAGCTAAAACCGCATTCCCTTTTTAGGGTTCCGTACTCAAAGAGTAAAACGGGGAACGGGGGGAGATAGACAGCAGTCTATCCCGCTCAATCTCATAGTTTATGCCATGTATGCAGTCAACCACGTTCGAACGTTTGGACGCGGCTATAGAACGGTCACAGGCGTTAATTTTTTTTAATGTTTGTGAGTTAGGGAATAAAAAACGCCTGATGTTTGAAATTAATTCGGTTGCCTGACTGTTCGATAGCAAATACGAATGTTTTTTAAAGGTTTGTGATTGGTGGATTTAATACGGTGAAGTGTAGATTGAACAAATTAAAATGTTTTAAGATCATAAATATGAATACATATTTTCCCTAGGGGCTAAATGTACTACTTTAACCCCGCTTGCTAAGCCTAATATGATACACTTTTCGAGCATAAGAAGTGAAAAATATATTATTTTCTAAATTGATGACTTAGCGACTAATGTAGTAGTACATCAGCTACTTTATTTATTTTAAAGATTCAACATAAAATAAATAAATAAATATTACGGGACAATCTTACACAAATCAACCTAGGCCCACGGTAAGCTCAGTAAGGCTTGTGTTGTGGGTACTAGGCGATGATATATATAATAGATACATACATATAGATACTTATATACATATATAACATCCATAACTCAGGAACAAATATTCGTGATAAATACACAAATAAATGCCCTGACCGGGATTCGAACCCGGGACCTCCAGCTTCGTAGGCAGAGTCACTACCCACTGGGCTACGGAAGCCGTTAACATCTGTAGGTTTACTAATAAAAATAAAATCTAGCCTCAATAAAGACGATGCTCTTTATTGAGGCTAGATTTTATTACATCATTATTTAACAACTAAATTAATGAGTCGTCTTATTTTTTAATGAAAATTTGCTTAGCAACAGAAAATTTGCATAGCAACAGACCTCCCGCTGGAGTACGGGGGGTAAACACGTAACGTTCCGAACGCGCGTCGGTACAATTTAACTACAGTATGTCGATCACGTAACGCATTGTACGAACGTCGGGTAGGTCTAAATGTCACTTTTTACATGGAAAATTGACAGTTAAATTGTACCGACGCGCGTTCGGAACTTTACGTGATTACCCCTCTCGCTATGTGATTTATAAATAAAATGATTGTTTGATTTTCACAAACTCACTTATTTCGCCTTAATTTTATAATATTTTTGTATGTATGTTAGTCTTTAAGGTATTTGTTACTATGGGCCTTAGATGCCTGAAATAAATGGTTTTATTTTTAATACATAACCAGCCCAATATTCGCGAAACAATAGGTAGGTTAGGTTCGTTAGGTAGCTTCAGATGCCCGAAGTGCGGGACTCCGTCGAATCTTTCGAACTACGTACAATATGGCGAAAGGGGCATGCTGGTAATGTAACTTAAGTTACGTATGGAGAACAAGGGCTCATTTCATCACATTGTTTTATGGCTATAAAAACCGGTATAGGTTCGTTCTTGTTTCTCTCAGAGCAGAAAGTAGGAGCCCCTTGAAACGACGTATAAATATTCCGTCTAAAAATTAATTTTTGGTACAAGCTTTCATCAAATACTCATTGAGACGATTCAAACGAGCCCAAACTCAACGGGGTTACGTCGGTAGAGTACTGAATTCCCATGGCTACCTTCTGTTTCCATCATCAGATCAGCTCAATGATACCATAATATTGAATGGTCATCCAAACTATACCTTTACCCAAAATTTCAGCTCAATCAGTTGAAGATATCTGTTTCAAAATTGAGATGCAAGATTCCACTCGAACAAGCATAGTTTGTTACGTACATTGCAAATTAATAGAAAGCATGTAAAATAGAGGTGACAATATGAAATTAGATCTATCATTGATCATTTTGTGATGACAATATTAAGTAAATTTCATGTTCAATTATAATATAATATAAGTAAAGCAAATTTGCATCTTACGTGCGTCGATTTTATGGCGCTCGAGTGTACGCTGACACAGATGTTTTGAAAATTAAACACACCAATATTGCTTTAGAAAAGAATGAACAGAGTCACTCCTGATATCAAATTCAGCCCGATCGACACTAAAACAGTAGATTGGACACTAGTTGAGGCCACCTTTTATGCCAAGAGTGCCTTGGCACAATTGAGTTTCAGAATTTATTTTAAAATCCTGAGCTGGAACTCAGTCTAACATTAAAACTACCTAGTTAACGCCGTGAATAATTCGTCGCGATTTCTGGGTCTACTGATTTATATGTTAATGGTTCAGATATTACATTTATTATAATTATTTTATTTATTTAATAAACAAAGTATATCATCATCATCATCATCATATCAGCCGAAAGATGTCCACTACTGGACATAGGCCTCCCCCAAAGAGTGCCAAAATGACCGGTCCTGCGCCACTCGCATCCAGCGGTCTCCCGCGACCAGGTCATCAGTCCACCTTGTGGGGGGCTTACCCACGCCTCGCCTTCCGGTACGTATAGTACGTAGTATATACCTACACTTAATAATTAACAGGGTCTCACAAAACTGTCGGAACAGTTTGTCTGTGTGAACATAGACATCATAGTACAGAGTTAACTATTTAATTGTGTCTACATAGACTTCTACAGCAAGAATCTATCTTGTTTTATCATAATTGGCCGATAAAATGCTGAAAGCAGTTCAAATATGTAGGAACAATTAAAGATTACTAGAACATTAAATTCAATAATGCTTTATAACAAAAATATTTGCAATGAGAGCAACTGGAGCAATGCGGGTTCCTGGCGGCAGAGAGATATTTATCTAACGCGGTGGGTACCAGGAATTCCGCAGAGACCTAACTCACAAGTGCCCCTGTAGCCCAAGTCTAGTCGTAACACATTGCGGTACAATTTCACGAAATGAAAACTCAAAATTAATTTTGGGTTATGGCTGAAAATCTATAGTTGTTTAATGTCTAGTTTTTTCTGTCTTTCTCTTTCCACTCGTTGCAGATTCTTCTTTATAGGCATGCGTTCTGACAGATCCGAGTCAGTAAAACAACATTTTAAAATGTATATCATCACAAAAATTATATCCTGGGTGTGCTTGAAAACACTTTTATAAACCAGCCTGCAACCAGCTTTAGCCTTCTGGCACCGTTAGACAGTCGCTAATAAATTCTAGTCACATAGCCAAAGATAAATCTTACTAGTCCTATTCCTAATCAAAACTGGCTCTTATGATTTCGCCCGACTTATCAATATTCTAATCCATCCTCCGTACCCTTTTGAGATAGTTTAGAAAGTGTAAATCCCCTTATACACCGTGGCGGGCCCATTAGACTCAGAATTATTCGATATCTTATCGATATAATCGTACGGCTAGTTATTGTTTATCGTCGTTCCCTATGCCGCCGGTCGAGAAAGTATCGATCGGTTGATTCGATTAATTAATCGATTGTCGCATAAGTGCGGTTTCGGGTGTTTTCGCCGTGGGCGATGTCTAATTGTTTAATGACATGCCTCATTAGTGGTCGGCTTCTGTGAGTAAAGTAACATTGTGATTACAATTTCGCTTATAAGATACTTATACCTACACGAATACTGATCAAATGTTTGTTATTTTCAGACCAAGCTTACGAAAGTTTTGTTTTTCGTGTCAATGATAATGATCGGTATTCCATTCTGGCATGTATTGTTGAACTCGTAGCATAATGTATTCATATCATATCATATCATATCATTTATTTCCATAATTGGATTTCAACTCTCTAAATTAATAATTACTAAAATGTTTACATTAAGTAGGTATGCATAAGTAACAGTTTTTTATCTTTTACTACCTGCATACGTAGACACGTATGCAGTTAGTAAAAAAAGGCGCGAGAAAAATATTTTGCTCCTAGTGAATATCACATTTACTTAACAATTCGAGGGCATATTCTGGTCAAATTTGGTTTATTACTGCAGTTCGGGCTTGCCTTACAGAATAACTATGTTCTCCGCATTGCTTCATATCGATCGGAACGTTGCGCAAGAACGTAATGCAGCGATGAGATATGTATCGTGCGAGTAGGTTGCTCCAAATCATCGATTGTTCAATTCCGAACGTCTTGTTTGTGCTAGTGATACACTATAGACACCGCAAAGACAGCTCAAAAATATCAAAAACTCTGCCAAAATATACGCAAATAAGATGGTCATACCTACTGAACCACTTCTCCCATGGGGCCCCATCCACGAAATCGTAAAAAAGATTGAGCTAAGTAATTAAGATTTAACTGTGAGTTAAATGTGTGTTAATTGAGAGTAAATGTATGGAATAGCAGATTATATTTTGCGATTTAGTAGTTGGTCTCATGGTAGAAGTTGTTCAGTATGACCATATTCACATTTGGTCATTCCGGATCACACCCCGATGACACCCTGCATATGTATAGGTAGGTATCCGATGCAAGTGAAAGGATGGGACACGAATCGCGGTTGTGAAAGATTGGTATTCCATATTTAAATTACGCTTACCCTTATCGCTAAAGAGCGGTATCTTCCATACAACCTTTGGGTAAAGGAAAAAAAGCTTGCTTACTCCGTCCTTACAAGATGAATCTTATCTATATATTTATAATTATTTACACAAAGATAATCCAGCAGGTGCTGATATAACTACTTGGATGCCAGAAAAATAAACATACTATATAATTTTTTAAACATTGCTTACGCGATCAAAGTTTTACTAGCCACGCATCCACTATGCTGCACGCTTAACTCTTCACATTTCACATCGTATCTGAAAGCTATGACTTCTTGTCGCGACATCGACACATTACAGTCGTATTAACTGTTTTATTGCACCGCAATGTCTCACTAAATAACGTATACTGTACGACAGTGCGTAGGAGCGTAACTGTTGTTTTAATGTTCTTAAAGAACAAATTTCGAGCAGTTTTTACAGTAGTAATATTATTCGTAGAATACATTAGATACGTGTCTTATATATATAGGTAACCTATTTGTGTAAATTATATATACTTTTTATTGAATTTTGATACAAAGTGTACCCTTTTTTTACTCTTGAGTGTTTACACTGTTTATTTGTCCCATATGCAGGATATGCACATGGTGTCAATATTATTGCAATGGTTAGCGGAATGAATTTAAGAATATTACTTTTGTGACCTGTAATTGTACCTATAAATTATGTATATGTACTCTATTATTTTTAGTGTTCATGTACTGAGTAGAATATAATATGTATGTAGGGTCATTTCGCCGGTTACGCGACCACCTTCGGTTAGCGACCACTTGAAGAACATGGTTTTTTCAATTGAAGATAACATCAATTCTACAGAGCCTATTGAAACAGTCAGCCGTATGCCTTATTGTTTGTAGTTATAGAATAGGAATTTACAAAAAAAACTAGAAAATATGCTTTCAGTTCACCAAGTCAGCTAAGTGGTCGCTAACCAGCACAAGAAATTAGGTGGTCGCCAACCGGCGAAATGACCCTATATGTAGAGTTAGGGCTTGCCTTCACCCCCTTTAAAACACATCTCTTTTTCTTTGTTACAGTTTTCAAGCGCTTTGACATCAACCAACAACAACCTCCGGCTCCTAATTTTGGTTTTTCGAAAGTAAGTATAAATAATATCCAACATTATGTTTAAAACACTTTTTTCTACTCCTGTACCGTTATCTGTCATTTATATAGGCTTTAGCTCAAATACAATGACACCACTAATAAGTCGTCGCAAAACTCTATGCTCTATGGCCCAAAAACGCACTGTTTAGCGTACTTTTTCATAAAAGCACTGTTTAACTTTTTTTTTATCGGCCGCTATATTGCAGTGGTGCCAACTTCATAAACAAATATTTCGAAATAAAAGTATTTATTTACGATTTAACATTTGTATATTATAAATTATTTACTACAATAATAATAAATCATCATCTATTGTGTGTTAAATTACATGTTTTATAAATTCTTGGTATTATTTATAAAAATAAACAGTTCAAATTCGGTCCGGGTCCTGATTCGGTTTGGTTCGGATGGCAAGTGCAAACAAATTAAAAAAAAAAACAAACCATAAGCAAGAGCTGTCACATTTCCGATTTCCCACCAAAATACAGTTCAAAATTAAAAGACGAAAGATAATAAACTATTAGTCCTAAACTATTAAGATTTTATTCGTGTATGTGAAGACAAAAGTGTACGTTCCTTTTAAAATGGTCGAAGAAATTAATAACTGCACTCCTGAAGAAATTGCGTGAGTAGCAAAAGTACGAATAGAAAACTTGCTGCCTGAAAAGTTTAACTATTCTGTAGTCTGCTATTTATTTAAAATTTGTCATAGAAAAAGTATTGTATGCAACGGTGTATAACTGGTCTAAAAACGCTCGTGGCGTCTTTTATTGCGATGCTCGCCAAGGCTCGCATCGCAACCCACGCCACTCGCCTTTTAAGACCCTTCTTATACAACAGTTGCATAAAGTATTGTCCGCAAATATTTATTTATATTTTATTTTTATATCATTATTCCCACGCTTAATAATTCCGTAGCCCATTCAAATTTGTTGTTCTTACTGTCACTTTCATTCCAAAGGTGCCCATAATTCGACAAAAAGAGACCAAAAGATATGGAAACAAACTTCAATAGTTCGTAAGACCACATTAAGAGGGAGTGGTTGCGTACCCTCTTATTAACTTTAATTCGGTTGGTTTTAATCATAACTTGGGAGCAATTTTTCATACTAGCCGCTGTGTGTTACCGTTTTATTTGAACAGATTTAAATTTAGAACACATTTTAGAGGCTAGTCTTTTTTTCTGTTTAACTTTTGTTATTTAATGAAACAGTGTCTGAACTCTCAATAACTGTGCTATTTTTTAAATCTTATCGAAGAATCTCTCATTTGTTTCGATGAAAATGTAAATAACACTAACAATGAAAGAGTAACTAAAATCGATTAGTAACAGAAGAGTGACGAGAGTGCGTCGACGTCTGCCCTGACTGACTCATTTTACATTCATAAAACCTATTTTAGATAAAATTCGTTGGATTTCCTCTTTCACTTTAAAATGTGTGCTAGTGAGAAACACGTTTTAATTAACAGAGATTTATAAATAAAAGGGTAACTGTATAGTATGTACAGTCAGCATCAAAAGTAGCTACGCAAACGAAGACGTCAAAAGTCTTTATTAAAAGGGAATAAGAACTTTTGACGTCTTCGATTGCGACTTTTGATGCTGACTGTACCTACCTAAATGTAGTGTCTGCAACACACAGTACCAAGTAATAATTCCGTGATATTTGATGAAATAGAAGTATTTTACGTTTTTATTGCTATCATAGAGACTTTAATATTAAAAATAAACATTCCAACATTCCACGGTTCGCCCATAAAGTACCTACTTCGAACACGGCGCTAATTTCCCTTTAGGAAATGATAACAGAACCGAATACTTTATGTGACAAATACTCGATTGTGGTGTGTTGCGATTGGCTATTCGATTGTGTGCTTATTTAATTTATTCGCGCCATAACTTAGCAGTTGCGGCTAGGCATAATGGAATGAGAGCGGCGTTGGAGAAATGAAGAGAGTATTTTATTTCGCTAATAAGTTTATAATATCGGTTACAAACCAAAGGAGTTACGAGTTTGAATTGACTTTTAGCATTAGAAAATGATTTGTTTGTTCTCGTAATGCTGTGTGTATATTTAACACATTTACGGCCAAGAGTCGCTACGCGCTACGCTCGAAGCCGATCCCGTGGTTTTCCCGCTAAGTAGCGGAAAGCGCCCAGTGTACCTAGGACCTTAGTAGGTATACTTTTACCTATATAAAGACGGGTTAAAATTTTTATTTGAGTATCAATCTAAAATTAAAATAAAACTATTGACAGCAGTGTACAGTCAACTACAACGACTTACTTTAAAAAAAAAAAAAAAAAAAATTTTAACTGTTTATTGCATTAATTTAATTGTTACAAGTATGTCTACTAATTGCTTAGCGCAATCTCAATTTTTTGAGATTATTTGCTAAAAGCTTGCTTTAAAGCCAAGGTTTCATTAGGGAACAAATCAATCGATATCGATGCCGCTATCAGCTGGCGTCGCATGACATTTGTCCCAAATTGAAACTTAGCTTTTTTTTAACTATATACTTTTTCAACAGGCTCTTAACGGTTTCCTGATGATGATGACACAGAATGGGAAGTTGCTCTACATCTCCGACAATGCGGCAGAATACCTCGGACATTCCATGGTAAGTATGATAATCATAGTATGCCAAGCGATATTCGTATTAACACAACCACATTAGGCTTTTTACTTGTCTTGCAGCGTATGGTTAGGCTGTGAATTTGTTTAGGAAAAATCTTGCATGCCAAATTTGACCAACTACTGAAAGTTGTACACTTGTGACAAGGCAATATTATGATTTCCTATATTAACACAGATACATTGGTCCTAAAATCTACAATCGGGTGCCAAACGACTTAAAAGAATTGGGCATATCAGAAAACATATTTAAAAGTTAAACGTAAGGAATACTATAGAGATAAAGCATTTTACTCTTTAAAAGAATTCTTAAATAAATAAAATGTATGAACTGTATGTAATTACTTAATGACATTACTGTTACTTAATGAAATAATTAATATATTTTAATATAATTTGTTAGTTTGAATTGCTAAATGACGTGTAATGTTATCAATAAATAATTGAATTGAATTGAATTATAGCTGGTCGTAGTCTGATTATAGAAACAGAAGGGTAATAGGAATTTCAATCCTATCAATGGGTGTTTAAAGAGTGCAAACACTGGAGCCAAAAAAAAATTTTTTGCCAGAATCTTATTTTTTTTCATAACAGCGGGTTGATAATCTTTGTGAGGAACTGTACAGAAAAATTATCACTAGTTACCTGCATAAAAGTTCGTGCTAACATGCCTGCATGCATTTCCTACGAAATTTAGGTAATGAAAGACATCAAAACACTTAAGATAAGACACCGCAGTTACTGATGTGCCGACGGAAAGTTTCCTATGTTACGAAATGTTTCTGCAATTTAGAATGGGAAAATTTCGGAAATTTTCCTCATTTTTTGTATGGGAATCGAAACTTTCCATTTCCAACATGGAAATTTACGTACTGAGAAGCATAAAACTGTAACTCTCTTACCTAGTGTATAAGAGTTACATTTGTATGCTTCTCAGTACGTAAATTTCCTTAATTCCTTGTGAAAATTTCTAGAAATTTCCGAGAAGTTTCCAACTTTTTGGAAACTTTCCGCAATTTGCACATCACTAACCGCAGCCCATTTAACATGTCAAATCATTAACAATTACAAGGTATATACATGTCTATTGATTAACCTCCTTCAAAATAGGCGGATGCCTGCATTTTCATTTTTGTTCTTTCATTGACTAAATTAATACAAATATCGAGATTATTATAGAAGGTTTTATAGAAGAACCTCGTCCGATAATTCTGCCAATTTTATCAATTCCTTGTATAGGTATAAAGGTTTGCCTCAAGACCCGTATTAAAAAAACCCACCCAAACTTGCCCGCGATCGTTTTATCGCACTTAATCAAAATCAATATCAGTTAAGAGTTTTCCGACGCCCCGGTGGGTCTTGCTACAAATCGTTGCGCTGACCCCAAATTACCAGCTTACTTTCGCAAATTCGTATCTAGCTCCGTTGCATAGACGTGAAAGAAACCTTATTAAGAGGTACATAAAGCTGAAATTAAGAAATAACTCAATAGTTCCTTGTTAACTGCGCCCGCGCCGCCGAATTAATCACAGCGGTTTATTGTTCGCCGCATGTGAGGCACAGGTTGATCTAACTAACTAGTTATTCAATTATTTCTAACAAACCAGTTTAATTGAATTTTGTAAATTAGCTATTTATGAGCAAATCGCGCTGGTTTATTTGCAATTGTGAGAGATTTATTTGTTTAGTCCTTAGAAGGAAGAAGGTCAATAGATTTATCCTTAACTGGTTGATTAATTTACCCGAGAATTAATTCGAGTACATATGTGTACAGACGTAAACGAGAATATGCGGTAGGTTACATACCTGCAGGTACAGATTGATGGACAGATTAATAATGTAAAGTATAAGTATGCTCCGTGGTTTTCTTGGTAATTGGGTTATTATACTTGTCAGTTAGATTGTCATCAATATAAGGTAAAAAGCACATTGATCGGTGACCAATAACGCAAACGCGCCCGTTTGTTGCAAAGAACGCAGGCAAACCCGCGGGATAAAACTTAGCCTATATCCGTTCTACATAATATATTATATCCTAAAAAACAACGAGGCGGGGGGGGGGGGGGGGGGGGAGGGGAATCCTGTTCCACCGTGATACAGTTTTTACTAGTACGGGGAACGGAGGGACGCTTACTCACTGTTCTAAATTACCCACTTTGCTACTAGATATTTTTTACTTAATATCATGTATTAAGCAATTAAGCAGTTATGACCTATATGAAGGATAAATAAAGCATTTTTTTTTCCAGGAAGTGTATTAACACTGGTGAAAGATTTTTTTAATTGGCGCATTGGTTCCGGAGATTAACTATAACATACAAACTTACAATCTCACAGACTTCGTGTTATACAAATACAAATACTTTATTCGTCGATCATAGGTACACAAAATACAAAATACAAAATAGTTTATTTGACTTTTTAACACGGTATAAAAACAAACAAGGTTGGAACCTTCCATTAAGCATGCCGTATGCTTGTATCGGAAGATCCCGCTCTTCCATCACTCGGAGATGGTAACAAAAACCAAATAAATTAAGTTTAAATACTACTAATATAAGCAACTTAATTATATAATGTAGGTATGTGTGCGTGTGCGTGTGTGCGTGTGTGTGTGTGTGTGTGTGTGTGTGCGTGTGTGCGTGTATGTGTATGTGTGTATGTGTGTATGTATGTGTGTGTGTGTGTGTGTGTGTGTGTGTGTGTGTGTGTGTGTGTGTGTGTGTGTGTGTGTGTGTGTGTGTGTGTGTGTGTGTGTGTGTGTGTGTGTGTGTGTGTGTGTGTGTGTGTGTGTGTGTGTGTGTGTGTGTGTGTGTGTGTGTGTGTGTGTGTGTGTGTGTGTGTGTGTGTGTGTTTGGTTCACAATTACTAACTTAACAATGTTAACTTATTTTATACACTATTATTTTCTATTTATTAATTTAATTACTTATTTTCTGTTCATATTTGTACATATTGTTGAACTAAGGTACATAACTTAAAAGTATCTCTGTTTCTTCATAGTTTAAGTTTTTTATCCACGTAGAAATAGCTTTCTTACAGGTATGTATCA
Source organism: Epinotia brunnichana (assembly GCA_963854355.1). Lineage (NCBI taxonomy): Eukaryota > Metazoa > Arthropoda > Insecta > Lepidoptera > Tortricidae > Epinotia > Epinotia brunnichana. The sequence continues at coordinate 15,793,752 of OY977936.1, read as the reverse complement.
GCATCGGGTAAATATTTAAATGGGCATCGATGCGATTGTATAAAAGGGCGGATTGCGCAGCAAATTGTTTCCTAGCAAAATTAGATTTACACATAACATAATATTGCAGACGGTGGTAAAAGCGGTATTGTTTCACTATGTCGTACCCGGAGGCATACGAAATTGTACATGATTTCACTGAGTGATAAGAGTAGGCATGCATTAAATTTTAATTTATTTACAGTAGTCACAATTTAAAATGTCAATTTTCAAAAAAAAAAAAATGTACTAAGATTCTAATACAAATAAATAATTTTGTTATAATTAATGTCAAAAAAGGCGTATTACTAGTACAATAAAATATGATACATTTATTCGATGTCTGACAGGAATTCGTTACAGGAGTAGTAAGCCTTTTTAATCAAGTATTCTTTCACATGAACTTTAAATTTAACAATGTCACATATTATCCTCAGCCGCTCAGGTAACTTATTGTAGGTTCTAGGAGCCATACCCAGAACACTTTTGGATAAAATAGCAGTTTTTGAGGGATGAGCACAGATTTTATGCTGCAAACGTTCACTGGTGAAACGATGAAATAAATGTGCATGACTCTTAACAAAAACTACTAAATCGTGAATGTATAGACAGGGAAAAGTTAATATTCTTAAGTTTACAAAGTATGGCCTACACGATATAGTCGGTGTTAAATGAAATGCCGCTCTAACACATTTTTTCTGAGCTTTGAAAACCAAGGGCCAGTTCGTTGAATCCCTTCAAATAATTATACCGTAACGAAGTATAGACGACACATAAGCATGATAGGCCGTAAGTATAACAGACTGACTCGCGACTGTTGCATTCTATTGTTTTTATACATACTACAATTGTGATAAACGAGCGTACGGCCTACATGATGGTAAGCGAAAAGCGTAACTCATGGACGCCTGCAAATCTACAGGAGTTACATGCCAGTGCTAGTTGTCATCCCTTTACCTTTTGAAGGGGATACTTCTTTGCTCGCGTTCTTGTATAGGGGTACAGTTCAAAATCCGTGACTTCCGGAATACCTTTTTGTAGAGAAGCCTAAATCTGATTTCCAGTGTATTTATCGTATGGCATAAAATTTCTCTACTTAAATATTTATGATGATTTCCATAATTGTTTGTTAAATGTTTTAATCCTTCTTTATTTGCCATTAGTTGTTAATCACAAAATGTTATTTAGTTTATGTGGCGGACATGAAAATAATGCTGAAATTACCGCCATTATCGATGCATCGCGACTATCGCGAGTCAAATGAGCTACGTCAGTCAATGTTGCCATACATACCTACCGATTTATCTGTACTTATACAGATTTTCGTGAATTAATTCAGATTATATTACGGTTCCATAGCCAACAAAAAAGTATCTACTAAAACTTAATTAACGGTTGTATCTCCGACAAAATCCGCTTCTTTTTGATTAATATGAGGATTCGTGTGAAAAATGCGTTTCAATATTTGTGTACAATCACGATATCAATAGGTACTTTCAAAATCATCACAACACCCAACAAAGTAATGTAATAAAAACAGTCTCAGCAATATTCAAATTTTCTACGCCTATTTCGGTCTCTTCCGCTATTCACATGCAACCGCAACAACCTGCTTAGTACGAGTACTTAGTCTATTGGACGGTCATTCAATATATGTACAATAATTTACTTTAAAAACGAAGTTTTAACCGACTTCAAATCAGTAGCCAAATTGCTTCAAGTTTGCCTATAAAATTTGAAGAGTTCCCTCGATTTCTCCAGAATTCCACCGTCAGAACTGGATTTTGGTGACAACGGGACCAATCTGGAAGTATATGCTTTCTAACAAAGAAATAATTTTTCAAATCGGTTCATAAATTACTAATTATTATTATTATACGGAGTTATCGCGGAACAACCACAAAAAAAAAAAAAAAAGGTACAGTCGAATTGAGAACCTCCTCCTTTTTTGAAGTCGGTTAAAAATCACTCGCACTTCAACGTACATATTTGCTACAGGAGAGCGAATAACTATATCCATGAAAGTGTTACTTTGACGCTGTGTAGAGTGTGTAGGTACACCATGACAACGAAAGTCGTTGTGGGCGCGACTCGCAACAAATTTTCGGCGTCGAATCATAGGATTAATTGTAAAATTTTGAAGGCAACCACAATAAATACATATCTTTTTGCATTATTTATGTACAATGAGAATCTTGTATAGTCAACAAATATTTTGCCATATTTCGTTGTACTTGTAAATAGTTGGGATATAGTTAATATACATAGTTATGGATTAAGTAGATGTGTATTTTACTAACGAATAATTTCGAGGAATACTAGGTAACCTATTTTTGAAATAAATATACAGCCTATAGATGAATTTTGGCGGCAGGCCCGTGTGTGCCGGCGCTACCACAGATGTACTCATAATGATAGCAGTCAATATATTCAAATTGTGATTAATAGCCTAGTGTTAGCAATGTTGCCGACGCTACGAGTGCACTTTAGGTACTTCATGTTAGAGAAATGCCCTCGACAGTTTTACCGGGTTCATTTTATTGCTATAAGCTCTCGGTTTTTTGCATAAATATTCTAATTTTTTATGGGATCTTCTTCCCCCTTTTACAGTCCAATGAGGATATTTGTTATGATAAGAAATTTTTCCTCTTGTTTTCTTATTATCATACTACTATATAACTGTTAGTATATTTATTCCAACTATCAATTTAAGAGGTCTCGCTAGTTTGCGGCTTCGGGCTTACTCTACTGCCGCGCGATCCCGATTTCATCTCTAGGATATACCTAAGTAGCATTTTTTTCATGACAGAGACATAATATATGAAAGTGACGATATCCCGAAGATATTTCGTCACATTTTGCTATTTAATATGGGGCGGCACACTATTGTTTATGCACTTATAGCAATGCATACAGGCATTGCTATAAGTGCAAAAAGAAAAGGTAACAACTTTAATTCCTAATTATTAAATTAGGAATTTAAGTTGTTACCTTTTAGTATGTTATTCCATATCGTCCAATAGATCACTCCTAATGTGTTACAAAATAGACCCCGAAGGTACAACATGTTAGCAACAACGTAATTACAAACTTTTATTATTTACACAATCATTACGGCGCAGCTATATCATTTCTAACAATTATAGTGTAAGATAGATAATGTTTATCCGAAGTCCATCTCGGCCGATCGCCATAACTCAAGCTCCGGCAGGATTCCCACGATACCATTCTTATGAGCTCCATAACGTAATGATCCATACCAACTATTATTATCTACCAAAAAGCCACATTCGACTTTAATTATATACCAATAAAGATCAAACTCTAACGGTATGACCCCAACCTCCGAGCAATATTTTAATGTTATTTTACAATTAAGATTAATGATAAGATTTTAGAAGCATTAAGTACTTAATTCAAATATCTAGTTAAAAACAATGCAAGCTTGTTAATACCTACGTCGTTGATAAACGCAAATCGCCGGGTGGGAGGGTCCCGGTAACTGACCGGAATGCTTGTAAATTATTTATATATGCCATCAAAAAATTGCTTAGCACCACTTATGGTTAATCTTAATTAGAAAATAAATATTCGTCATAAGATTTAAGTCATAAATTTATTTTCCTTGATCAAAATTGTATCAAATAGTTAATTTCTTTTTGCATAAGCACATGAAACTTTAAAACCTAATCAACAAGCCGTTGGTATTAAACGTTAACGACCGCTTTAGCGCTTGATAAGGAATTAACTTAGCATAAAGTTAACACCCATAAAGCAGCGAAGTGCTAAAACGTATGAACCACACACGTAGCAGCTAACTTAGCCAGACAATAGCAACGCACAATTCAATATGCAAACCGAACAATGTAATGATAATGCCATAGACTATAGACAATGCTCTTTCGTCGCGCTAACCACTGTACCGATTTATTGATACTCAACTATTAATACCTTTGTAATAAAACCAACCAACTTAATAAGAGCTCTTCAATTGCAACAATTGGGCCATTTTTGTTGAATCAAAAGAAGTCAGGGTAGGTCTTTTTAATCTGGTGCGGTGCAAACAGTTCCGCGCCTATGCCTTGGGCAATATGGTATTTATCATTGCTATTGTGTGACTTTGCCCTTTCGCTGAAGGAACTGAAATGACTTTTCACATAGAGATGTGCGATTGTTCGTAATGTCAATTGTTATCGTGTAGACGCTGAGGTGATAAATGTATTACAATCTGTATAACATCCTGATAGTATGAAATCAATATTAATATTGCAAGGTACGGCAACGTTAGTTTATACTCAACTATAGAACGGACTCGGTAATTGTGTCTAATCATTTAGAGACGCGTAAAACTATACCTACACAGCTTCCGAAATATCATCATCAAATTTATACTAATTTTAGCATGTCAACTGACTTCAAGCGGTATTCGTTGGGGAGATAAGTTTGCATCCTAATTTTGAATTTGTTGTTGTCCCTTCATACAAAAAATGTTTAACATTCCAGTTCATCTCTGGTGAAAATAACTGTAGGTATCAACATCTGGTGGAACAATCGCGTCCCAGACCTTTAGGAGCCGTGCGTGTAGCCGAAGTACCACACAGTCAACACGAAGAGATTTTCGAAATGGTTCGACAATTTAATGAAATCCAAGGGGTACACCGAGCGCATGCTGTCCTACCCGTGGCGTGGGACTCATCTCATTATTATAATTTACTTGGCCAAGCTGGTTTTCAGTATTCTTGCTACCTAGGAAGGATCAAGAAGATTTTTGTCAATGGTTTCGTTAAATTATCACTTCTTGATTACCTACAATAGTGAGGTTGCTGCTTCTGTTCATCATAATACTATAATACCATGTTGTAAACCCACAACGATTAATATCGTGGTACCTTGTTACCAATCAACATAAAACAAACACTAATTTATAACGCATTTATAATCAGCGTTTTCATATGTCCATCATTAATCTACATATAGGGCATTGAAAGAATAACGTTACATGTTGCTATAGAGCCACTTGGCGCATGCTACTTTGTTTCCAAAATTGAGTGATATCCGGAGGCTTGTATTCTGACTGTACATTTGTTGGATGTAATTGAAGCGTATGATGTGGATTACAAATGTTCTGACGAATGATTTATTAGGTGTGAGAAGTAGAACGCGAGCGTTAGTAGATAATATGCGTATAACATTTGAATTTTAATTCATTATTTTGGTAGGAATAACCAAGTCCAGTCTAGTCTTGTCTGAACCAAGGATGTCTCGGGTGAACTTGGGTTTACTCAAAGATGTCACTGGCAGTAATTGAAAATCGGTTAATATTGTTCACCCCAAATGCTACCACATTTGCTTTACCCAAAAAGTCAGTTACCTATGTAACATATCTTGAACGTATCAACTTTATAGAATTTCATTCCTATTGAAAGACGATCCAAATAACGGCATAAATCACAATAATAGAATACGCATTACATGAAGATCAAATCCAAAAATCTCACAATCAGACATAACTGGACCGATCATTTGCCGTATCACCGGCCAATCTAAATGCTAAGTAACGGGATCCATGCTGGAATCAATCGAAAACAACGAAACCCGAAGAAGTACGGTGAAAGCAGAAAATAATTTCATTGATACCAAAGATATAAAGATAAATTCAATGGACCACCGCAGTGGTATTAATGCTGTAAACAAACAGATTCTGTGAGTAATGAGTGCCGGCCACACTAGCTGACTTTTAGTTTGCGAAGCCAATATAAAGTTTGATACATTTATTTTAAAGTATATTTTTGATTATTCATTTTGCAATTTTGAAAAGTTAATTTCGAGCATATTGATGTACAAATTTAAAAATAAAACATGTAAAATATTACTTAATCAGGGTTTAAATCTTGATAAATTTGGGTTGATTCAAATTATGGACGGTTTGATACTGATACCTGGATAGAGTCAGTCTAAACTCTATCTCCAATTTCCCATAGAACAAGTGATCATAGTGTAAATAAATGATACCAGTCTCGAATATTTTACTCCATTGTTGTATATGTTGAATATATGTCTGTGATATTTGTGAAAATACATTTATATATAAAATGATAAATGTGAAAATACATTTCTATATAATATAAGTACATTTAATTGTGATGTAGTACGTTCACCAAAAGTATAACATAAAAAGCCGTTAAAATTATTAAAGAAGTATGTATGTTTTTTTTGTGGCTGCTTAGAAGAAATTACAATAATTTTCAAACAAAGCTCTATAAAGTTTTTCAAACAAGCCCTCTGCTTAGCAGTGTTTCTTGAAATTCTTCATTCATACAAACACACAAAACATTTTAAGACTTTAATTTTACTTTAAAAATAAATAATAATAAATATTTGCGGACAATCTTACACAAATCAACCTAGTCCCAAACTAAGCAAAGCTTGTAGGTACTATGGGTACTAGACGACGATATAGATACTTATATAGAGAAATATATACTTAAATACATAGAAAACATCCATGACTCAGGAACAAATATTCATGCTCATCACACAAATAAATGCCCTTACCGGGATTCGAACCCAGGACCTCTTGCTTCGAAGGCAGGGTCACTACCAACTAGGCTAAAGCGGTCGTCACGTTTAATATAACTACCAAATGAAAATGAAAAAATGAAAATGAAAATGATTTATTCAGTAACTTATACTATTTAACAATATAGGCTGGTGCCTCTTTGTAAGTATTTATAATACCTGTATTAAGAGACACCGCTCTTCCACTGTGGTAACTAACGTATACATAAGAAAGGTAACTGACATATATAAAAATTAAATATTAGGTACATGTTGAAAATCTAAAACTAACAAAGGATAAAAGATATTTGATTTGTGTATACTTGTGTGCATGCGTGCGTGCATGCGCGTGTGTGTAGTGTGTGTATGTATGTGTGTGTGTGCGTGTGTGTGTGTGTGTGTGTGTGTGTGTGTGTGTGTGTGTGTGTGTGTGTGTGTGTACGTGTGTGTGACTGTGTGTGCGTGTTAATCATACAATATTACTAAGTAACATTCTGCATTATATTCTCTACGTCATCATAGTTTTTTAATTTTAGCCATTTCGTTACTCTGATTTTACACTCGTATAACGTGGTAGGGTATATGTCGTTATATATATTAACTATATTATATAGTCGGGCCGACTGTGATACATGTTGCCTTCTTGCATATGCACTGCGCATGAACGGAACGGGAACAACTTCAATTTTCCTTCGTCTTCTGTATGTTGTGTCTGGTATAAAAGTCGTGGTTTTGTGTTTCTTTGTTATTAAATTTAATAGATATAGTTTGCGTACAGACAGGAGATTGCAAGTCTTATATAGTTCAGTCGTAGGAAATCTAAATGGCTTTGAATACATAACCTTAAGCAACGACCTTTGTGATCGCTCCAACTCCAGAAATTTAGTCTTTGTAGCGCCTCCCCATATGGGAATACAGTATGCAAGAACTGACTGTGCGAGTGAAAGGTATATTAGATTTAGTAGATTTTTTGTAGCTACGTTTCTTAGGGTTTTAAAAATCCAAATGAGTTTGCGAATTCTTGTCATAAGAAGTTCAATGTGAGTGTGCCACGTTAAGCGCTGGTCAACCATAACACCCAAGTATTTTGTGCTCTCCAGTTTATTGATGCTTGAGCAGGAGCAGTTAGGTTGTGATGAATTGAGGCATGTGTGAATCCTGACTGAGAAGTTTGTGCCGGGCTGTGTCCGATTATACTTGGTTAAGCATATATAATTGGTCTTACTAACATTTAGGTTAAGTAAATTTTTCCGAAGCCATCCTGCGATTTTTGTGAGACCACATTCAGTAGATGAGCGTACACTGTCCCACGTATCCCCTGTGAATACAATTGCTGTATCATCAGCATACGTGAAAATGGTGCCATGTTCAATGTGCATATCACAGAGTTGGTTTATATATATTAAAAATAGAGTTGGGCCAAGGACACTGCCCTGTGGCACTCCGTAGGTTATAGTGCAATCATCACTTACAAACCTTTTACAGACAATTTACATTACAGTTTTCCTTCAGTACCGTCTGACACTGAGCGGTACGCCAGCCCCATAAAAGCGGGTGGTATAAAGCCTAACCTCTTAGACCGTAATTAAGCAACTACATCAAGCCTTTCATATATCACAGTGCTCAAGCGCATCTCTAGTGTGCATAAATTGCATTGTTCACATGTAGGCCCATCACTGCCCCGGGCGGATCCGCCCACGAGAAATTAGTTTATTTGTACACAATTAAATTATTTTCACTTAGTGCATTATGCTGTAAGGAGGTTAGAACCAGTGCCGGTGGTCTAGGGCTTTCGAGGAAGAATGCGGGGGGTTTTGCTGGGTTAAGTGTTATTATACCAACGTCCGTTTGCATTTCCTTGTTATGCAATGAAAATAATGACGATGAATATTGTATCATAAATAAAATGTTGTAGATATACCTGCAGTCTCGTGAACATTGTTTTTAGACACTGCTAATACATTTATGTCGCCTCCGTATATTTTCATGATTTTGCGATTTAATTTTGTTGTTGACTCGTATTTTGGTTTGATAAAATTATAATATTTTTGTGAAATATTCGATCCAGACGATTGCGTAACAAAAACACCGCCAGATAGAGGTACGTCCAAAGATCCAATCACTGGCAAGTAATAGCATTTGGTCTCTTTTTTATTACGTAATATTTTTGATTTATTATAATTTTTTCGTATTTTTTTTAAAACGTCGTTTGATAAACGTGCTGCCTCGCCAAGCAGTACGTACCTACCAAAATGACATAATTTCGCACTTGTATCATAATTTACTTTATACAGGGTGGGCCATTTCGATGGGTCAGTAATTCAGTATGTGCAAATCTGAAACTATAAGACATACAAAGATCTGTTCTCAGGAACCATGTCATCAATTTCAATGATCAGAAAAGCTGCATTCTAAGATAAAAAAAACTTGTACTCAGTTCGAGAAACGAAACCAGCCGTATTAAAAAAAAACTTTTATTAAATTTCTATTTCAATATCTATTGTGTAGTTCGTAAGCATGTTAGTATGAAACCTTTATAATACCTATCTAAAAATAATAAAATATCGTTTAATTTGATTAAGTAAAGTTGTTCGAAATAGCGACCATTTTGTCAATACAACATTCAACTCGTTTATTTACGACTTACAAGAACAGAACTTTGTTTGTTTTATAGTTTCAGACTTGCCCCTGACCCATCTAAATGGATCAACCTGTATTCTACACAATGCAAAGCTTTTTGGTAGCATTATATTTAACAATAGTAAGACATATTCTTTTTAAATGCGGTTCAGCTTTGTCTTGCAGTTAGTTAATGTAATTTAAAGAAGTAAATGCTCCCTAACAAAGAAATTGTTATCTTTCATATACCTATAAAAGGAGTAAATATACCAAAAATGACCGTTTTAAAAGGCATAAAGGATAAGAATAATAGAATAAAAGAAATAATGAGCTGTTAAAAGAAATGTTAGCAGATGTTGTATTTGAGTATAATTTACCAGAAGATACTGTCCTTGTCAAACGAAAGGGAGCGCATTTACTTAGTTCCCAACTGCTACACCGTAATACTACACCACAGATGCACCACAGGCAGGCTGTTAAAAGTGCTATATATTTTCTTATAACATCGTGTAAATAGGGCAAATCGATTTCGCTACTAAATATCCCACTACAATGAACATTTAAGTATATTTGGAAAATATAATTTACCTAAAGATGGATTACCTAGGGATATTATTTCTCGAAATCAGTATACCTACTTATATTTAATGAAATAAGTATTTTAAAATTAATTGGTTAGTTTATTGCGTCCACCAAGCACGTTTTATGTAAATCAGCTCATTTCATACGAATCGCTAAAGCAGTCTTGAAAAATAAATTCTAAAATTAAAGTAATAATACTTTTATTTGATTATGATTGTCAGAAAAACTTGAAAATACAAACTAATGCTCATTTAGTGAGAGCGCTAATGTTGAACAAAAAGTAAACAACCCCCAAGTCCCCGCCGGGGCGACGCGACGCGCCCCCCACACAGCGCGGCGCACGCGCGCAATTATGTCTTAACGCAGGGCGCGCGACAGGTGGGCGCGGCGTGACGCGTGACCCCGCGCCCAGGGTTGCCACTCATATGGCGCGGCGAGTTTTACTTCGTCCTGAGTATGTTTCAATATAATTACTCCTACACTGTATTTGTACCTTTTGGCCTAATTCGTATAAAAATCAGTTTCCTTTACTTTAAGACGAAAAAGGTGAATTATTGATAACAACGACTTCGTAGTTTGATGTCCCATCGCCAACACAGTTAACTGACCATCCATGCAATTTATATACATTGTAATAAGGTTCAATATAAATACAAGATGGCCAGTTAACTGTGTTGGAGTGTACTTTGAAATAGGTACTCTGACTGATATAAATTAGGCCATACGTTTAAAAGAAAAATTAAGATTCTAATTTGAAGTTATTTTTAATATGACGCGCAAAGTGTACATTACTGTTGCATTTTAAGCTAGGTCCACCAACATGTCGTTTGGATTGTCATTTCACCGTATCAAGATCAAGCGTATCCTATGGACGCTCACTTTGGGCATATAGTTAGTATCACTAAGTAGTATTGTCGCGGTAAAAATGGGTCCTCACTTATGGTACACTCAATATTTACTTCTTCGTACAACCCTACCATGCAAAACAAAGCTTGCAATCTAGAGGAAATTTTCTTTCACTCGCTATGATTTAATTAAAGTTATTTAAACTGTCTTGGGCTAATTGAAAGTTTACTCGGAAAGGTAAGAAATTGTTGTGCAATTTATATTTGACCCCGACGCGGGATCATGGGGGTCACTTTGGGAATTATTATTAGCTCAGATATTAACTCATGGGAGCTCAGGTAGGTAGCTGTTATTTCTGAGGTTTGACTTCACGAGTATCATGTGATAAACATAAACAAACAGGACAAGATGAAACATTTGTCAATATCCTATACCTATTATTTGGGGTAAATTGTGCAGCGAAATACTCCTTTCGTCTTTGTTTACACTACATATCTTATGTTTTGTTTGTTAGTTTGTGGGTTTGTAAGTTAGTATGTTTGAAAGTGATCTCCGAAACTACTGATCCAATATCACCCATTCTTTCACCAATCTGTATCTATTGGAAAAAAGCACTGTCTAGAATTCAAAGTCGACCGCTTTAGCCTAGTTGGTAGTGACCCTGCCTACGAAGCAAGAGGTCCTGGGTTCGAATCCCGGTAAGGGCATTTATTTGTGTGATGAGCACGAATATTTGTTCCTGAGTCATGGATGTTTTCTATTTATTTAAGTATTTATTTCTCTATATAAGTATATATATCGTCGTCTAGTACCCATAGTACAGTCGCCATCACATAGGTACATAGGTACACAATAGGTGTTCAAAAATATCGGCACATGCACCCTAATGCCTTGAAAATAGAGGTGTGTTCCAATGTTTGTGACGTGCTTGTTTGCTCCGATGTATGTGATGGCGACTGTTACAGTTGTACAAGCTTTGCTTAGTTTGGGACTAGGTTGATTTGTGTAAGATTGTCCCCAAAATATTATTAAATATTATTAAAAGTTGTTGTATGAAAATCTGTTTCAGGTTCTGAAATATTAGACCAAGTTTGACCAAAGACAAGTTTGACTATTCATTTGATTCTCATTTTAAGTATCTCCAGGCTCGTGCATCTTGTTTACAGCGTGTATTTTTAATATTACCTCAAATTGTAACTAGACGTAGGTGTTAGGGATATGAACCGATTTTGCAAGAAACGTTTCTTAACCTACCATTTTTTTTTCCTTATAAAATAATTCAGCACGCAATGTATCACTACTTTGTCTTACTGACGTGACGTCACAAATGTCACAAGTGACCCGCTTCTTCCATGTGTCATAGGAGTTACGCAATACATTGCTGCTCCATAAATTTTCAAAAATTAGTTATACTTTGTTAGTTAAGACTAACTTAAAATCTTCTTGCAATATCGGTTCATCCTATTACCTACATCTGGTTAGAATTTGAGGTAATATTAAAAATACAGACTGTATATAGAGTAAACAGAAACCGTATCATTTAATGTTACTCTGGAATTCAAAATCATTTAGTGGAACTATTATTATTCATGAATGACGGTTTACATTTTAGTAAGATACCTGCCCAATGTTCAAGTGAGCGTGAGAATCTGATACCTTAAGAGGAGCTGTCTTAACACAATCCAATGTCGTACTTTAGATATTCGTCAAAAGTTAGGTAGGCTAAGTGTAGAGCGTCTAGACCCCAGACAACGGTATAAAGGTGCCGGGCGCGATTAAAATAATACCTTGCGGTCGCTCACTGATGAAAATGTCGACGCAATCTCCCCTAAGTATACGGCTGTTTAAAAATAAAAGCGTTTAACGAACTCTGCGGCGACGGGTTCCGCAATTACCATTCCATGCTAGCATTTCTTTTGTTTGGCTAGATAATATTTTATGCGGCACTGTTTTGAGGAGTACGATTATATTTTTAACCCCCGACGCATAAAAGGGGTGTTATAAGTTTGACGTGTCTGAAAATGGATTTTAATGCAGTTTTTTTGTCCGAAAGGTGACGTAGTCGAGATGGTTCTTAGCTATAGCGTTCATAGCTGGTGGTAGCAAAAAAGTGGTGCAATATTGTTAAATATTTACCACACTGAGTACTTGTTGATGTTATGGATCCGTTACAACGATTCGTCGTCGAATATAAGAAGCTGACGAAGTTGACTGCGATAACTTAGGCACTCCTAATTTAGATAAGAACGTGTCAAACTGCGACTCCAGTAACCTAATTAGAAACATAAGTATACAAATGTCGAAACCAACGGACCGACGGCGGTCGGATCATTTCGGAATCAAGTCGCACACCCAAAAGAGCGAATAGGGAACATTTCTGCAATGTTCTGCCGCCAGAGTGCAGCACTAGCACAAAACGTTAACCGCAGAGGAAGATAGGGACTCACACACACATGCACAATGAAATGATTGATTGTCAAATGAGTGACAAGGATGCATGCATAGACAATACCGCAAGTGGGAACGAGATACAGTGCCAACTCCCCCCTACGCGGAGTTTTGCGTAATGTTCCCTATTGCCCGCCTACTTTATTAATTCTAAACAAGTCTTCTCCGTACGTGTAGGTGTCCGACCAAAGATTTACTATCTATATACCTACACATGCAATAAAGTTACATACAATCAGCAGTATAACAATTAAATAATTATTCGCTGGTAGTATAAAATTTCAGGCTCCGCCTCACCGTCTCCATTAGAAACAAGAGCTCAAAATACCTATCTGTCCACAGGAAGACCTTCTCATCCACGGAGACAGCGTATACGACGTCATCGACAAGCAAGACCAGCAGTCGGTCAGAGGGGAGCTGACGCGAGCGCCCGCGGACGGCGAAGACCGCGTGTTCCTGTGCCGCATGAATGTGGCCAGGAATGCGAGGAGACAGATGCGGTTTGGAGATCAGAAGGTGAGTAAAATGGTGTACCTAATAATCGTCAGCAAACGTTCATAGAGAGTAGTCACGTATTGATCACGGCATGTTATCATGTACTTAATACCTCCCACTGCTAAGCACAGGTTTCTCATGGATAAGAGGTAATAGGCAGTAGTTCCAACGCAGGCCGAGTGCGGTTTTGGGACTTTATATAGACCTTTTATTTGCAGGAGAAGAAAGCTAATCGTAAATATCAAACGATATTCCCTACATAATGTTCCGAATATTCATTGGTACGAGCCGGGATGCACCCAACGGCCGCCGCGCCGTTTGAACAACTATAGGTTGTCTTACACGGCGTGGTCGGCATGTGAAGACATATTTTTTTTGCGTTTGAAATAAACTGAGCAAGTAGTTAATTAAAATCATTCGGCAGGTAGGCATGCGATTGGTAGATATTTCAATAGCTGCGGTTCTCCCGAATTGACACCCCGTCTTCCATGAATCATCAATATTTATTTCGATACAGTAGGTATAAGCTAAAACTACCAGCAAGATGTAGCAGCAAAGGTAAGAGATTATTATATTCAGCATGGAAACGGAATAAAAAAAATCTTTGTAGCTTTTTTAAATGACTACTAGTATTTTAGTATAGGAGCATATGTCGTTAGTTACATAAGTATAAAGTTATCCGGTCACATTAAATCTGGATACCTTTCACGCTTGGACATATAACTATGATTACTTTTCACACCAGCACGTAACTAATTTTAGTAGGTAGTCAATTTTTTTTAAGTTGAAATTTCGATGTATAATTGCATATATTTCAAAACTGTACGTAACGGATAATTATAAGCTAACTAACCGAGTAATTTATAATTATGCCAATTTGGTACTTTGCGAACTAGCTTGGCATGATACTTTGGCATCATTTAACAGCTGCCCACAGTTCGCTTCTAACTGGATATTTGACAGTGTATAATTCTAACTTTTTTTGCTGTGATTGAAATCATTGCCTTCCTACCATATTAGTTATTACATTACTTTGACAGCTAAATACATAGAACTGGTGGTTAATAAAAAATGTAATTAAAAAGTTGTAATCAATTTGAAAGTTAATTAATATGGTACAGAAATCGTCAATGCTTAGCAGCTGTCAGTTATTAGGGTCCCGTCACTCAGTTATGATGTTATTTTAAAACCCACCTGGGAAGTGCCCGTAATGATCAGATACCTAAATGAACTTATTCTTCCAAAGGAAGAACTTCCCAGAGCAGTATAAAGTTAAAACGGTGCTTCGAGGATAGGTATTTACTTGCATTTCAATATTGAACTAAACTGATTGAATTTAAGTTGTGAAAATAATTCAAACAGCTGTCATAAATTTTTGCAAATGATTTTCATAGCGATACATACAAATTCATAAAGGTAATTCATGTAAGCTACCCGTTCTTTTTCTCGGTCATAAAAATTACATACTTAATTAATACGGAAACATTTTTCCTGTAGCTAAAGTTACCATAATTTGTACGGAACCTCTCAAGTAATAGTTTCAAACACTTCCACTCTATTTCTAATCAGCATGTATAACAAGTGACCCGACCTATGTGAGAGTTCAATTTTGAAATATTACATATAAAATTGATGAGAGCATAATTAACGAGTTCACTTTCAAATAATTTAAGTGAATATAAAGTAGGTATCTCGTATAAAAAGGTGTAATAGTGTACGCACACATTGATAAGGGTACGTTGATATGACTGCGTTAATACGTTGAATGAAGACAAGCCTCACTTTATACATAGTTACTTGAGCAGATATTTACACTGGTTTATTATTATTATTTGCATTTCCGCTCTGAATATATTTATTTACTTACATAAAATGTTAGTATACTACGTTTCAAATACCAAGGCCCGATTGCACTTGAGACGGTAAATGGGTGTTAACAATAGGATTAGTGATAACAAAAGATACTAAAAGGCAAACATTATGAGCCCTATTGTCAAGTTTCAAGTGCAGAGGGCCTTCGTATTTGAAATGGACTATACTTAGGTATGGTTATAAGTAGTTACATTACAACAATACCTACAAATACTCTTTATTGCATACTTACCGCAAAACATGAATCACATGTAGGAAGCATACAGTAGCTCTAGTATAAGTTGTATCGATACAATACGTTTTCGAACGCGTTTGCGTTTAGTTTCAATTTGTATGGCAACGCGTAGTTCCAAATAGTTACCACCAGAGGCGCTGTTCGCGTTGCCATACAAATTGAAACTAAACGCAAACGCGTTCGAAAACGTATTGTATCAATGAAACTTATACTAGAGCCTCGGACATAAAAACTACTACTATTTAATATTTAGATATATTTGCAATCACGTTCTCGGAAACGGCTCTAACGATTTCGATGAAATTTGCAATGTAGGTGGTTAAGGAGGCGAGAAATCGATCTAGATGTCCGGGAAAATTCATTTTCTCCGTATTGTCTCCATTTTCATCCGAGCGGAGCTCGGTCGCCCAGGGACTAATTATAAACCATTATCCCAGATGTCCAAAAATAGCTCCGTCCATATTGAAGTTTTTACACAAGGTAATTGAAAGAGCACGCATTAGCCTGAGAATCGTTTGGTAATTATTTCCTTGTGGTAATAAACCCGCTATTACCAGCTTATCTGATGGTTCTCTTTTTATTAGCACTATTAACGTGTTCGCACTTGTCCGACGAAGTGCACGGTATGATTATTTTAATGGAAACATGTGGTTCAATTTTATATTTGGAAATAAGTTTGACCTTCACTTTTCAGTATCAGAAATTTTAGTAGTAAAACAGTATTCACAGTTATCTCTATACTCATTTAATTATACTAATATTATAAAAATGAAAGCTCTGTGAGATTGCAGCTTAGTACGTTTGAGACTTTGAATGGAGGGGGTAATCTCCTATAAGTATTTTACCCCGCGGGATTGCCTGCGTTCGTTGCAATAAAGGTGCAAAGCCCGACGGGCAGCTAGTTTTTAATAATTTGCTTGTAAAACAAAACATATCAATGTAAGCCTTTTAATTAGTGGTAGTAACTATTACGTGAAATCCATGATCATCTAAATATTGAAAATAATACATTCATAAGGTACAAATAATCGTAAACAAAATAGTGAAACGCAATATTTTTTCCAGGGGAGTACGACGGCGGGTTTTTTTTTCAAATATAGATATGATTTATATAGTTGATGTTCATATTTTTGTTAAATGAAAGAGCAATTGAAGTTAACACCTCCACCTCCCATCATACGAAGCCCCCTTACACTTCAGTGAATCATGATGGATAGCTACCTGTACACTAACTTCACACATAATAAGCGAACCTCGTAGTTCTGCCTTGTAAAGTAATTGATGAGCAGACTTACCAATGATTATCATTAGTAGTATTTTAGATCCATAAAACTTTTACTCTTTTATGGCTGCAGTCTATATTTTATCGATTACCGTTTGATTTACTGGCCGGTAAAGGTTAACATTTTGGACAGGTTTATGATGAAAGTCAGACACGTATTTATTTATAACCGTTAGTTACTTGCAGGCGTAAATGCTGCATCTTAGCTTAGATGCGATGGATTTCATTTTAAAATGTTTTGATTTAATTTTTTCTCATGCGACTTAGGTATAAAGGCTTCGGTTGTGACCACGTGTGAGAAATACAAAACTGATTTCGATTTAATGCGTTTAGTCCAAGAGACCCCTTGTCCTTCACCATTTTTCAATCAACGTTATAAATGAAAACATTTTTGTCTTACTGATTAGTTAGTAGTTGTAGTAGATTAGAGAAATTGACTAATTTAATAAAACTTACTAA
Source organism: Epinotia brunnichana (assembly GCA_963854355.1). Taxonomy (NCBI): domain Eukaryota; kingdom Metazoa; phylum Arthropoda; class Insecta; order Lepidoptera; family Tortricidae; genus Epinotia; species Epinotia brunnichana. The sequence goes on along the minus strand of OY977936.1, from coordinate 15,776,338 downwards.
GAGATAAGGTGCCAACGCGTAAATATAATATTGGGCGTCGATCGTCATCAAATTCCCTGATCACTCTGCTATAGGCATAACGTCAGTGTGAATTACGGTAAAAATCGCACAAACCCCAAAAACGTATTCAATAAAAACATACTTCCAAGAACAACTCCATGAAAAATATGTTACCAATTAATTCACAATATTTGTATGCAAGCTCCCACGCTAGATGGGAGCCGAGCAGAACATAAAACGTTTGAAAATAACTAATGCACGCAGTCGCAGTCGCCTGGTAGGCGATTAATAAACTCTCGAGCACGTGCGACTCCTTTACTTCACTATATAAACGCATAAAATATATGTATTTAGAATGACGCTAGTCACTTAAAGGGTGTGGGTCACTTTCACCTACTTTAGTAATGTATTCGTTATTTACCGATAAATTAATTTGCGATGCTAATGACTTGGAAAACTGCAATTTAATATAAACACCCATCTGCACAGATGTACCTTTGCAGATGGGTGTTTATATTAAACGTCTATAACAATTTGGTTTTAAAAATTGGCCATATGAATAAATACGCTCGGAAAATTATAGTGACACTGGAACCTAAAAACAACATACCATACTTAGGTACCTATTTAAAAAGCTAACAATCCATATAAAAATAATCCTTATTGGTTTCAACCCTGGTTGGATAGTACATCTATATTCGAATTGGCTAAAGTAATAATTTACTTTCTAAAACAAAGTTTTAACCGACTTCAAATCAGTAGCCAAATCGATTCAAGTTTGCTTATAAAATTTGAAGAGTTTCTTCGAATTCTCCGGGATCCCATCATCAGAACTGGATTTTGGTGACAACGGGACCAATCTGGAAGTATATGCTTTCAAACAAAAAAACTTTTTTCAAATAGGTTTATAAATTACCGAGTTATCTTTTGTGACAAACGCACATGAAAAAAATACAGACGAATTGAAAACCTCCTCCTTTTTTTGAAGTCGGTTAAAATAGAATTCATGGTAACTTACCTCCGACTCGATGTGGCACGACAAAAACATGAAAGTGCTGCGTCATATAAAAACAAATCGTTGGTACTTCTGTTATTAACGTAAACACTGCGTTTCTGCCGAACTATATCTGTTGTGGTACCTATTCGTTTCTGAAACAAATATAGAATCAGAGTCCCATAATAAGTATAATATACAATCCTTAACTTTGAAGGCTACATTATTTATTCATTTAAATAGTACCTACTTATAAACTATTGTAATTGTTTAAGTTTACGAACACTTATTATAACATAAAAACAACTTTATTTAATACAAAGTATTCAGAAGTCCAAAGGCGCGGAAATTATAATGAAAACACATAATATATATACAATGCGCACTTTTGTGTGATCTTATAATAATGATGTGTTAATAAAACCCTAGATTTTGCGACGGAATTCGCCTGGGATTTCTTGTACCTATATATTATATCTATACATATATGTATTCAGGGGTCACAATCTAGATTTGAGAAAAATAAAGCAAATTTGAATATTTTATTACTTTGGTGTGGTCTTATGATAGTGATGTGTTATTATATTAAAACCCTAGGTTTTGCGACGGATTTCACCTGGGTTTTCTTGTACCTTTATAATGATATCTACATAGATTTAGGGGCCACAATCTGGATTTGAGAAAATAATGCAATTTAAATATTTAGTTAGGTTAGGTTAACTATAACACATAATGGGCAAAAAAACAAGTACCTAAATGAAAATATGTATGATGTTATTTAGTTTGCCTTACAAATATTAATATAATTAGGAAAGTGGAGCAGAATAATTCGCGTATAATTCATACTACACAACAATTATATTGACTTTATCTTTAATTTATAATGACATTATTATAAATTGAATAATAAATCACAAAACGAAATAATTTAGCACTTTGCAACGCAATAAGGAAATATCCTGTACATTGTTTATGATAATAAGGCCCTGAGTTATAGGTTACTTGACAATAAATGAATTAGAAGTTTCAACAACACCCATACTCTATTTGCTTAAGTTTTGATTTATATATTAAACTAGCTGTTGCCCGCGACTTCGTCCGCGTAGAACTTTTTATCGTCTTAGAAAATGATTTCTCTCAATACAAAATTTGAACCCTCTTTTAGGGGATGATTAAAAAAAAACGTTGATGTTAATTTTCTAGTTTGTGAACAAACAGTCTAAAACCAAAGTTAAAAATCTCATACTTTAAAAATGCCTTGAAATACTCAAACTTTGAACCAATTTTAACACTCTTAGGGGATGAATTTGGAAAAACTCTGAAATCAGTTTTGTAGTCTTTTAACGTACAGAATAAGACCGAAGTTAAAAATCTCTTAACACTTTAAAATTTTATTGCTCGCCATTTAAAATTTGAACCCCCTTTTAAACCCCCTTAGAGGTTGAATTTTTCTAATCGCTGAAAGAACTTTTTTCGTAAACTTGTAAGTCTCTAGCTCAAAAAAAGTGTTGCCCATACAAAGCTTTCTTAACTCCCTTAGGGGTGGAATTTTCTAAAACTCTGAAAGTACTTTATTATTAATTTTAATAAGTAACATTTCGAATAGTTTTAAGTCTAGCAAAAAAAAAAGTTTTTCCCACACAACACTGGCTACCCTTCTTAAGGATCTTAAGGATCCCCTTAGGGATGGAGTTTTCTAAAACGCTGAAAGTGTTGCCCATGCAAAGCTTGCTCTCCTTTTTAACCCTATTAGGGGTGGAATTTTCTAAAACGATTTGTGTTCTTTTTTTGTTTTTTAATAAGTAATCTTTCTACAAAGTTTCAAGTCTCTAACTCAAAAACATAAACTTTCCCTGATAAAAACTTTGCACCCCTTTTTATCCCCCTTAGGGATAGATTTTTTCAAAACGCTGAAAGTCTTTTATTTTTATTTTTATAAGTAATCTTTCTACAAAGTTTTAAGTGTCTAGCTCAGAAAAAGTGTTCCCCATACAAACCTTGCACCCTTTTTTAACCCCCTTAGGGAATAATTTTTGTAAAACGCCTAATGTAGTATTTTTCATGTTCTAATAAGTAATTTTTCGACAAAATTGTAAGTCTCTATTAAAAAAAAATATGTTTTTCCCATACAAACTTTGCACCCTATTTTACCCCCTTAGGGGTGAAATTTTCCAAAACGCTGAAAGTACTTTCTTTGCATTTAAATAATCTTTCTACAAAGTTTTAGGAATCTAGCTAAAAAAAATAGTTTCCCACATACAAACTTTGCACCCCTATTTTAGCCCCCTATTTTTAGGGGTAGAACTTTCTAAAACGCTGAAAGTACTTAATTTGTATTCTGATGACTAATCTTTCTACAAAGTGTTAAGTCTCTATTTAAAAAAAATATTGTTTCCCCCATACAATTTGCACCTTTATTTTACCCCCTTAGGGGTAGATTTTTTTAAAACACTGAATCTAGGTACTTTATTTGTATTCTAATGAATAATTTCTCTACAAAGTTTTAAGTCTCTATTTAAAAAAAAGTAGTTTTTCCCATACAAACTTTGCACTCTATTTTACCCCTTTAGGGGTAGAATTTTCTAAAACCCTGAAAGTTCTTTATTTGTATTCTAATGACTGATCTTTCTACAAAGTTTTAAGTCTCTATTTAAAAAAAAAATGTTTTCCCCATACAAACCTTGCACCCCTATTTTACCCCCGTAGGGGTGGAATTTTCCAAAACGCTGAAAGTGTTTCATTTGTATTCTAATAACAATTTTTTCTACAAAGTTTAAGTCTATAGCTCAAAAAAAAAAGGTTCTCCCATACAAACTTTGCACCCCTATTTTACCCCCTTAGGGGTAGAATTTTCAAAAATCCCTTTTTATCCCTAGCCCACGTTATAAAAGCAACATACTGTGCAAAAATCAACTCTCTAAGATTAGTAGTTTCGGCTGTGCGTTGATGAGTGAGTGAGTGAGTGAGTGAGTGAATAAGTCAGTCAGGACATAGGCATTTATTATGTATAAATAGATAGAAGATAATGAAACTCCCATTCAAATATCTCAAAAAATTATGAAGCTACATCCGTTTTAATGTCGCTTGTTAGAGTGAGAAAACGATGAGGGACTGTGACGTCAATATACTCGAGCGTCATAGTAAAAAACAGTCGTTTCATATGAAGGTGCGTTTTGCGGAAAAGGGACAGAACATACCCCCTCTTAAAACTTTGGACTCTTATAATTATAACTTAATCATTACCTATATAACCTCTTGCTTTGTTTTTTTCTCCATTTGACTATATTTATTTTAAATTCTTTATCGAGAAAATATATTATGATTATTTACCATATTTTCGATTCCTGAGCTATAACCACGAACTTCGGAATAGGGAACATTACGCAAAGCTCTGCGTAGGGGGCGACACTAACACAACCCGTAAACAAACCGGTGCCGGTTAATGTACGGCCCAATAATTGGCATCCTCTATATCTATGTCTCTTTTTAACTTATACAAAAAGAGAGAGATAACGATAGATGGACGTGTATTATCGGGCCGTACATTAACCGGCACCAACAAACCGCCATGACGTACAATGTCATATTTATTTACCTAACAAACAATAACGAATAATTGATGAAAACGCGTTAAACTACAATCGTTTTATTATCATTCGTGTGTAAAATACCTGCACTGTGATATTAAAATGGCATCCTATAGCCATTTAAAGGTGGATGAGGGCTTTTTTTTGCTTTACGACGTATTGCCGCTTCCCATAGTTTTCATATCATCGTTTCCTTCGGAAATGAATGATGCCCTTCATTCTTGCATCCAATTACGCGGCACTGATGCATTTTATTCACTGAAATATTTTCTTCACTATTTGATCCAGAGCTTTGAAGGACTTGTCAAAGTTGTCAAAAAAACTGTTTACTAATTGTGTTAGTGCTGCACTCTGGCGGCAGAACATTGCAGTAATGTTCCCTATTCGAAAATATTCGGGTATCTCTATCTCTATCGCACTAACCATACTCGAGTGACAGGGATGCAAATATATGAACATTGAGTATCGGTTTTCGTAGTAGCGCCGCAGGTACTTTGGCTGAATGCGCCGAGCGCGTGCCATTGTCATTCAAAAAAAACAAATTCGTGTTAATTATATTGTTCAAATTTGTTGATTTCATTTATTGAAATTACGACATAAAACGACATTTGCGCATATAAGTTCTCATATCAGAATCGAATATTTTTTTATGGTTTATATTTTAGCATTTGTCTCGTAAAGGTCTATCGTAGACGGGATTTAAATTATTAATAAGTGAAAGGCAAAGCAATTCCGCCATTTTGACGAAAATTTGACGGTTCTTATAGCTGACAGTTGGAGCAGCGTTTGATTTCAATAAAAATAAATGAAAAATTAAATGAAGTCGTATATTTCGGAAAATTAATTAACTGTCGCAGTCGGATAAAAAGTATCCTAAGTTGCAGCTAGAATAATAATGTACCTATATAAAATGTTTCATATTTTTCCGTTCATGGGATGCTGAGAACATTCGAACCGCGCAAAGCTTAGTTTCAAACTGGCTGATTCTTTTTTTAATTTAGAGATTTATTATAAGTGGAGATCACGTCATCTTTCTTAATCCACTTAACAATATTAACACATAAAAACATCAAAAAACTATTCGGAAACTGATTATGAGCGCCTTCTAAAGAAGAAGTTTAGGGGATAGGACCTCTGTGCCTGAAGTTTTCTGAAGACGTCTTAAATTTTCCATGTTATTCAAATAGTTGTGAGTTGTAGTCGATAGGTAGGTACATTAAAAGTATCCCCATACTCTTGAAATACGACAAAGTATTTTAATGTACTGTACTGTAATTCCTTCTAACCAATCCATACCAACTAACCAAACACAGCTAACTCAATCTCAAGTAGTTTCAGCTATCCTGAGGACGGTATCGGTTGATGAAGTTAAGAACGACGGCCACTAATGAGGCTTATCGACGCGCCGCCGCGATGACACGGCCGATGGCTGCGTTTGCGCATTGAACACGCCCCTTGTTAGTGGACAGTGAGTGTGACAGCAGCTTATACCAGCCTCATCAATCGGTATATAAATATATGAAAAAGCATGATAATTTGATAGGTTTGATTGACAGAACTGTAGTAGCGCCATCAAATGGCAGCTAGTATGCCACCTAAACAAGGCATAAAACCTTCTACACGACTAACCTAAAGAAATTTTGACATTTCAAGACAACATATATACTTACGCCATCAACCACCTATCATGCACATTAACATTACTCACATATACATTATGGACTATCCGGCCATTTACAGATACTCACCTATCGAAAAGTTCCCACGACATCCCTTTCCGTAAAAGTGTAGGTAATTTCGGTCTGTAGTCTGTAGTCGGAAGTTTTTTTGACAAGGTGATTTCTCTGTTACTCTCTGTACTTGGGGTATCGTGGATAGTTATTAATTTACTGAATAAACCAAATAGTATTTCATACCAAAGTCAATCATCATCCAATATTATTTATCTGATTCTTTTACTTTAATCCTCGTCGAAATGTACAATACTATTATAAAATATATTTTCGCTAGCATAGTCGTCATCGCTGTCAAAGTTTTCTCGAATCAATAAGTCTTGCAATTCACATTGTTCATCTTTTGTTCTTCTCTTATTAGCACATGAACGGTCTATTACTTGATAAATCGCAAATCCCACACCTGCGACAATACCCGTCCACAATATGGAATCATACGTTGTCCAATCTTCAGTACCAGTTTTATTGTCTTTAGAATACTTGACAACAGTCGGCTTGTTTATTTCATTAACTTTAAATGGGTAACTGTTAAGAGTTTCATCGACATCAAGAGCTAATTGACAAAATACTGATTTTCCGAGCATATCTGCTAGTTTTTTGTTATTAAGCTGACGCAATCTATGTGCGACGTCCACATGGCTCCTACCTTTACCACCCCCTTTTGAGTCGTCGCTGTTCCAAACTAATAGAAGTTGAATACATGACACATTTTTAGGTACTTTTCTGACTTCATCAGATAAGGTAATAGGCAGTTCATAGTCGAGTAACTGTACAGACGCTACGAGTCTGCGACAATCAGTTTTAGACAAATGATCTGCTATGTAGGAAAAATCTGATTTGGTCATGTCAATTGTGGATCTTACTGGAAACAGACAAACAAGAAAATAAATACTATTCACTTTCCACACAATTATTCTTTTACCACTCATGTTTGCTTAAATTTAGGAAAACTTAGTTGAAATTGAACGTATAATCTCACAAAATGGACACGTAGTGTTTATATTCTCTTTGGACACATCTTACGCTGACGTATCTTTGCATTGTGACATTGTCGTTTTTTAGAACATTCAAAAAAAGGGTTTACTCGTCTACTAATCTTATAGAACCCAAAAGAAAATATCAAAAGAAGATTCTGTTATGTTACAGTAGTTTTGGAGTAATTGGAACTGATCTCTGACCCGCTTTTTACCCAACTCAATAGGCGTTTACTTGCGTTTTTTAATCGTAGGATTCCGGGAATACCAATATATAACCGTACGCGGCCGGTTACAAACTGCAAAAACTACTGAGCAAATCCAATGCAGTTCGTCCCAGTTCTTGCCACCCACTGATCGGTTGTCAATCAGAATCTATAACCATATTTTTTCTAGCAAGATTAGAATGATAGATGTCACTTCATGATAGCATGTAACTTTGTAAGGCGGTAAGCGAAATCCATATACAGCGTTTCTCTGACTTTGGGGCTTTAAATTCAAATGTCGATTATGCTCCTGAAACGGAACTACTTTTGTTCTACAAATTTTCAAAAATACGTTCTTTTTGTATTTTCATTATTCCATACAAATTAAATACATTTTTTAATGTACATCATCCATTAGTTAGTTTTCATACTTGTCAGTGTCATGGATGTCAAATAATGAGGCCGTGTTTGCAATACATTGATGGTACAGTTAAAGTTCAAACACTAACAAATTATAGAATTGATAGTTATTTTACAAAGTTGCGGAACAAAAGTGGTTCAGTTTCAGGACCATAATCGATATTTGCATTTAAAGCCCCAACGTCAGAGACACACTGTATTTTCCAAGGGACAAATATTGCTTGTAAAAATTAAATCACGTCTAATATGCGGATTTTATATAGATTTGATCTCAAATCAGCAGGCATCGGAGTATTTTGTAAGCATTAAAATTAAATTTATACTCATACTCATTATCATTAATTTAATTCATAAAATAAATAAGAACTATAAAAAAATACACCACCATCTTCATTGACGAATAACAAATAATAGGAAGGGTCCACTGAAAGAACATGTCTAGTCACTTTTTTTTTCAAAATGAGATTTTAATGTCACTCTAGTTCATATAGTAAAAATAAGTGACTAGATATGTTTTTTCCGTGGACCCTTCCTATTATTTGTTATTCGTCAATGAAGATGGTGGTGTACTTTTTTAGAGTTCTTATTTATTTTATGAATTAAATTAATGAGAATGAGTATGATTATGAGTATAAATTTAATTTTAATGCTTACAACGACTCCATAGCTTATTTTAGTCTAACCATGCTAAAAATACTCCGATGCCTGCAAATCAGTTAATAAAATGTCTAGCTACCGTGAAAACACTAAGTAAGTAGTATTTACTTATATTCTTAAGTGAACGTCATTACAATGTTGTTTCAATATGCTTGGATTGCTAGAGGTGAGGGTTATCGAATAAGAAAAAACGATGAAATATTGTGTAACAAAGTAAGGAATTGCAATATAAATACTAGTTTTTCATAACAGTAATAACATACCTGACAAATTGTATTAGTGGCAACACACATAGGACTGATGGGACCTACGTGCCGTGCCGCCATTTTGTATTTCGATGTCAACGCTTGTCAAATAACTTGTTAAGTTCATTGTTTTTTTTCATCTACTGATTTTATAAAATTTTTTTGTTGAGTATTTGAACCTTAAGGAGGTGAAATATGGTTTGAACGGTTGTATGGAAATCTTTCATTTCCAAAATCAATATAATGAATACAATTTATTCATATCAATACAATAAAATAATAACAATAAACTTAAGACTACCTTTAGCCTAGTCAAATAGTCCCCCTCGAGTAGTCCCTGGCGCAAAGGTTCCCATGATACTAGCCGCGTTGCCCTTGCCACGTTGAATGGTGATGTGATGGACTACCTTTGCACCAGGTATACGACCCCACGCGGGCGTCAGATCCCCTCTCCCTTATTCGCCGTCCCACTTCCCTAACGAAGGCAATAACCTTCGACCCCCAACACCCTAGAGGTACAAAATGGTAACTACCGCCCATGGCCGAATATTTGTCTCGCTTTTTGACCGCGGCAAAATCTGCAGCGGCACAAGCTAGCGAAAGTACTGACTCATGTGGCATCCCACAGCAGACACTTCCCCCTCTGCCACGGCACCGAAGTTAAGTCAAAGTTAGTATTTTGAACTCTTTTGTTTTGTTAATCTATTCTCTGTTACGTTTTTGTGATGCCGAAAAGAACATAAAAACCATGCTTTATAGCAAGTGCCGTGAATTTATCGTTCACCTGAGCGATTATTTCAATACCGTTACATTTCCCAACAATATTATACCATCGATACTTTTAGCACTAGGTATACACTACATTCGAATAGTATCGATAGTTTGCATAACAGCGGTAGCACCTCTAGTTACGTCAGTTTGGCATCTATCATTCTAATCTTGCTATAAAAAATATGTGTTTTTTATTAGCCGTAGGAAATATTGCAACTGTTTATAGTCGTTGTTGTGATATTTGTCTACTTATGATATTTTGATGCTATAGTTAAAAATCAATAAATTAATGTGCATTTGATGCATAATTATGAGATTAAAAAAGGTAGGCCGCAATCCGCCTTTCGGATCAAATCACCTTTCGGATAACTATATGACATCACATTTTAGATTCTATTTGTATAAAAATTTACTAAACCTATACATTTTGGTACCTCGGTAAAGGCACGTTTAGTTTTGAGCCAAACAAAGACCCACTCTATGCCCACTCTAAGCAGCAAATTATCCCGGTTTGGATTATAATTTACACGGGACCGTCAATATCTTATCAACAAGCATTTTACCCTATAGCAGCACTTCATTAAAGGCTCATATTTAACACTATCGGCTTTCACAGCATCGTTAAGTACAAAGTGCATGACTCTATCTAACATGTCACCCGTTTGTACTGCGAATAGGTACTGGTATAAATATGGCTTCAGGTCATCGATCCCAAGTTTATCTTAAACTCACATGAAGTTACTTCCCGCAGAAAGGTTGAATATTCTATTATGAGCTGTGTATTTATATTTGACACCTATCTGTCAAGCATCATCATCATATCAGCCGAAAGACGTCCACTGCTGGACATATGCCTCCCCCAAAGAGTGCCAAAGTGACCGGCACGCGGCCGGCCTGTCAAGCATGCGAAGTGTCAAATGTATGAATATGAAATGACATCTTCGAACATATGTACTGGATATTCACTCTATACGTATCGCGGCGAATCTTGAACCCTATTATGACAGCTGATATCTCCGCGCAATGTATTATTCAGAGCAATGATGCGTAGTTGCAGTATCCAAGAGGCAACCGGATGGCTCGCGGTATTTGAGCTCCCGAAGTGTTGTGGAACCGCTCTGTGCAACCCGAACTGAGCCAACATGGACTGGAGCGTAAATATAAATAAAGTAAGAAAAATAAATTGTCCCGAGCCGATTGAAACAGCGGTTGCCTGAAAGTGTTTACGCTGTTTAATACAGGGTGTTTGATCCATCATTTGCCAAATTAAAACGGCAGGTAGTTTGAGTAATTTAATACCTATAATTTCCGGCGTTCAAAACATTTTGGTGGCCACTGTTTTTTTTTTTATGTTTTTTTTTTATACATTTTCGATGGTTTTTTTTGGCATTATTGCACATCGTTAGACAGAGAATAGCCTAGAGAACTTTTTTAAAGAATTTTAAGAACTTGATCTTTTTACCTTTTTTTAATTGCAGATGAAATTATTCCAAGACGAAAACATTACACCTAGATTTTTCTAGACGTAGAAGTAGACGTTAGTCGCAAATAATTTTGACTTTGTCAGAGACGTACAACATTAAACATTAAAATTTAATAAAAAGTAGGCCTTAGAATTTTACAAAATGTATAAAAAACTAAAAAAAACGTGTGGGCACAATTTTTATTTGAATGCCGATAATAATAGCAAGTGACTCAAACTACCGTTTTAATTTTGCAAACGATGGACCAAACACCCTGTATTGTGAAATGCTATTTCAATCGAATATCTGGCGACAATTATGTTTTTCACCTCCCCTCCAATTTCCCCCCTAGTCCAAGTTGGCTCAGTTCGGGTAGCACAGGGCGGTTCCACAACGCTTCTAGAGCTCAAATACTGCGAGCCATCCGGTTGCCACTTGCACACTGAAACTACGCGCGTCATTGCTTAAACTATACAGCGTGTATATTTAATAATACCGCATATTGTAGCCAGACGTAGATTTTAGTGTTATAATCTGATATTAATAACAATTATTAATTTAGCGTTAACTGCCATGGAGTAATTAATTTTTGAAAATGTTTTGAGCAGCAATGTACGGCGTACACTCATTTGACACATGGAAGGAGCTGGTCACTTGTGACAGTTGTGATGTCACATCAGTAAGACAAATTAGTGATCCATTGCGTGCTGAATTATTTTATGTGGAAAAAAAAAGTTCGCTTTTTTAAATAATTTATCGATAAATATATTAATAATAATTAATTAAATAATTAATAATAATTACTGTATAACCTTATAACGTAAAATTGTACCGAGATGACAGCTGCCATAGGGATCAAGATTCGCCGCGATACGTATAAGGGCACCAAACCAAACCGTCTGCAATCGTAAGTGGTGTTCGTTAAAATCTGAATGTATGGAAAAATTTACAAGATTCTATGGAATGACATCTGCCGGCGCCATGTTTAACGTTGAGTGGTCGTAAGAGGGTGCAACCCACTCACCACTGATCCTGTACCTACTTATTGTCCAGAAAATGTAACCACGTATGTACAGTCGCCATCACATACATCGGAGCAAACAAACACGTCACAAACATCGGAACACACCTCTATTTTCAAGGCATTAGGGTGCATGTGCCGATATTTTTGAACACCTATAGTGTACCTATGTATGTGATGGCGACTGTACCACCGTAGCCCTATCGCAATAAGATGACATATCACTCGAGTTTGAGCGACGGCGGAATGTCAATTGTGACAGGGTTCTACGGTGGTACGTGAATACATTTCCCTTATTGTACAATTTTATTGTACATATGTGGTTGGGTTTCATATGAGCATATGTCATTTAAATGTATAATTAATGTTGAAAACTGTCTTTTTGTTACTGAAGTGACATCACAGTGTAGTCTGATCCGCTATGATTTCGTAGATTCAATATGGGAATCTATAAAACATGTAATTCAATTACCTACAAAATATCTATTACTCACTCGACCTAAAATACGTGAGTGACTCGTTTTCAATATATTTTAATAAATCTATTTCTCGTCCAAGGGAAGAGGTATGTGCACGGTAATAGATTAGTCGGTACAAAGTTCAATGATGAAATTAAATCCAATATTGAAAATACAGATCGATAATAGATAATGTATTTTGTACCTATACGTTTATAAAACAAATTACATAGGTACCCAAAAAGCCAAATAATTGTATCGATCCGGTCAAAGAGCGCACTCAAAACATTGACTAAGGCGTTTAATATTTTATAGACATTTAGATAGCAGCTCTATGCGGGAACATTTTCCCAGATTAACTTGAGCCTAACTGCTGAACTAAAGTGTGCCTTGCGCAAGCGTCGCTTAGCACTAATGGGTATGCGGTCACGAAACCGACACATACTAAATCCTAGCAGAATTTCTTCTGGCTAGACAAAATGTTTCATTCAGTTTAAGAGGACTGATACTTGGTACACTGAAACTAGGGATCAGATTGTATGTTCCAAAGGCAGTTGATTAATTTTGACAAATCAAAACATTTAGAAGTATATTGGCTTAGAAATAATTAAATAAGGACATATATTAAATTCATCGAACAGTTACGTAACTCGATTGATTAGATAAGTAGATATGTTGATGAGTCCCTTTCACTTTTATTTTCTATCCCTAAATTATTCTATCCCTATTTCCAAGCAGCTACAGTAACGTGACTCTGTATTATGCAATGCTCTCGACTTTTCATGAGTACATTAATACTATCGCAATTTATACACCGCAACAGAACTTATTGCTTGCAATCGACCTTTAAACTGCTGAGGAATTTTATATAACAAGCATACTTAGTTATCAATAACGCGGCGGCTGACGGTCGACCACCACGAGGCGTTGCAGAAACCTATACCTGTTCTAACCACTCCAATTAATCAAATCTCAGCCTTTCTCCCCATCAATTACTGGCCGAAATTTTAACTCCCATTATGTCTCTGTAGCGTCACCAAAACCATCGATCACACGATCTACAAAAACATAAGTCTTAATGTAATTAGATGCTTTAAGACTCATTTTCAACCTTATGTCTTCCACATTAATAAGCTTTTTATGTTTTTGAAAGCGTATCGGTAACTGTATGTGTAATCCGTGTCTGTGCGCATAGCATAAGTCTAATCGTAGCACATTCCAAGACACAAAACATCAGAAACGCAGAGCATCATTATTATACAATGACAAAAGAAACTTGTGCAACTAGTTAAAATAAACATTCTTGTGGGTACTGGCTGGAGAAAAGACATCGACGGATGTCCGTCTATGATATTTGTTTATCGTAACATCGATTTTTTCGCTGCACAATTCTAATTGGGTTAAAAATAAGAACGTGAGTAACTTAGTTTCTTTATCTGTTATATATAACTTAAAAACGTCATTGCCATTTATTACTTCCCTCACTGGCACATGTTTGTTCTTTTATCTTCTTTTGTATCTAGTCTCACTCTTTTAACTAAAATGATCAACGGGCAATGTTTAGTATCTCTACGTTCCATTTTACGAATTATGTCGATTACCCAATCTTACTTATCACTTGAACTAAATTCTAGAACTCACAAGTAGGTAGGTACCTACCTACTCAATACAAATAAATTTATTTCAATCATGGCCCCATTTATTGTATAAATGGTAATCATTTTATGAGTGATTTTTCCACATTATCAGTAGGTGTAGATATTGTGCTTGAGAACACGGACACTTGATATGATTTACTTTTCATAAGAATTTTCAAGAAATTGTTTTCAATGTTATGTATCATTTACTCGACTTTCCTTTGCTATCGGTACCTAGGATCCAAGCTGACCTTATTTCATATTACAATAATGGTGTCGATCGGCTTGTAACGTGTATATGCAACATTCCTAGCCATCTCACTGCGTGCATTCACTGATATCACAATGTACGGTGTTACTCGATCCATAAATACGTCAATGTTCGGTATTTGTATCTTAATATTTCTATATTATAATGAACCCGTATTATTCCAACAGGTGCAGAAGAATGACTTGTGGGTAGCTACTTTTGTTAATAAAAAATCACATAATCCAGAATTTCCATCAAATATAATTTAAAGTAGGTACGGGAAGTACGTACCTACTACGTGCAAAATCGATTGAAAAATCAGCCGATGATATCGAGTAGTGATCAAGTAGGTATACTTACCTAGATTAAATTAAATTTAGGCTAAAGATTGCCAAACATCAGAATCAAAGAAAGAGAAGGGAACCAGAGAGTTATACAACGAACAGCTTGATCGAGTCTATAGGTATTGATGTTCTGTAAAACATCCCATGTTATCTCTCAACACAACATAAACACACTCGATCATCAATGAAGCCACAATGGCTTCATTGATGTGCAGACACCTTGCTCTTATAAACATTTTCTAACATATCATTGTGTTATATATATCCATTGTAGTACCTCACAAACACCTTTGCAATAGTAAACATAAAAAAATAAACGATAATAGACCTTAATGCGTTCGATATAAATGTGCCGTATATTATCTAGTTATCTGGATTGTGAATCGCGCTTCGTCTTAAAGCAAATACATATAACAAGAAAAGGTCGATAGTATTAACCAAGTATTCAGTAACTCGTCATCTCTCTATTCCTGTAACGCTGCTGGATGAATATTTTGATTATTTTCTTAGTGTAGCTATAGACTACATGTCTTAAAATTGACATTGTAACGAAAAATAAATAAGATTATAAAGTACACTTCAAAAAAGCCTAGATCCAATTAATGTCAAGAAAGCATTTTATGGTTACCTTCATTCCATCTTAACCTATATGGCAGGTCCCAGGGCATGCAGGTATCGAGGGAAATGAAAAGGCTGATGAGCTTGCACGAGCGGGGTCGAAGGGGACACACTGCGGACCAGAGCAGTTCTGTGGTATCCCCAAAAGCCTAACCAAGCTCACTCTAAAAGCCTATTGTTTCTACAAGACCATTCAAGAGCTATCCCAGGACTGAAACATTCCAAGGCACTTATTAGAGCCTTTAGCAAAAAGGCGTCCTCTGACGCCTTGGCGCTAAGTAGGAACCGCCTACGCATGCTGGTCAGGGTGCTTACAGGGCACTGCTGCCTAAATAAGCACATGCAAACGATAGGACTGTGTGACACAAGGCAGTGCAGATTATGCTTTGAAACAGAGGAGACGCCTACACACTTCCTAACCGATTGCCCTTGCCGCATGCGCAGTCGTAACTCCTTCTTGGGCAAACACATCATGTGCCCGGAGGAGATTAAATTTCTTGAGATCAACAAAATCTTGCAATTCTTTGAGTTTGCAGGACTTGACCAAGAATTGTAGTGAGTGGCGATCACAATAGATCAGCGATGGTCGTAGTGATACAAGGGCTTTGACAGCCCGGAAGCCACGACCAGAATAATAATAATAATAACCTATATGGCAGTGTTTTTCAACCTTTTTCATGGCACGACCCCCCCTAGAGTAAAAAGTATTTCGCGACCCCCCACTGCGCGGTTCTTAAATGATATATATTTTATTTTACAAATATGAAATCCCTTCATGTTTTAACTAAAAAATATTGAAGCTGCCGCGACACCCTTCAAGAAGCTTCGCGACCCCCCTGGGTTTGCGTCCCACAGGATGAAAAACACTGATATATGGTGTGGATCTATGGGCCTCGGCCGCGGAACGCGAGAGTTTATTCATTCAGGCTGCAGAAGAGAGCGGTGCGCGTCATCGCGGGTGCGAGATGGGATCATCCTGTTAACGACCTCTTCAGGAGATACAAGATCCTAACGTTACCTAGTCTGTACATCCTGGAGGTGTCTAAGAATGTAAGGAGTGTCACATGCACCTTTTCCGCACAAACGCTGACGCGCACGGCTCCACCACCAGGCTCCTGCTGAGCCTGCCCCGCACACGACTAACCAAGGCCAAAAAATGCATTAGTGTGATTAATTGATTATTCCTAAAGTTTATAATATAATCCCTCCAGCTATAAAGCAAGCTCCCAGCTACGTCTCTTTTGTAGACCGACTGAAAGCGAAGCTGGGCGAGGACGCGTTCTTCTCAATTGACGAATTCTTTCAGAGCCGAGAGGCATTAACTTTAAGTACGACAAGACACAAAATAATTATAATCTTTATAACTGGACATAATATTACTGTAAAAATTGTAGGTTAAGTTTTTGACATGTAAAAGTTTAATTTTATGAATTAAAGATTAAATTGAATTGGAGGTTATCAATTCGGTTGTATGTTTTTTATGGTTCAAAAAAGAATAGGGAACATTACGCAAAACTCTTTGTAGGTGGCGACACTAGCAGCGTTGACATTGTATCTCGTTCCCACTTGCGGTATTGTCTATGCAACCATCCTTGTCACTCATTTGACAATCAATTGTGCATGTGTGTGTGAATCCCTATATTCCTATACTGGTTTACTATTAGTGGTAGTGCTGCCTCTGGCGGCAGAACATTGCAGTAATGTTCCCTATTAGTATACTTATGTACTTAAATTGTCTTCGGTTCCCGCGGTTACATTTTACTCATTACATAAATCGATTGCGTACATTATGTCGGGTTAAAGTCATTTATATGTCTCAAAAGAAATGTCACCTAAATTTCACTTAGTAGGATCGAATTTTTTTAAGCACGTACAAATAGTTAAATACAACAAGAATAACAAACGCAATTTTAAAAAAAAGCTCCTATACAATAGCAATACCATTCAAATCGGCTATGTAATAAATATATCGAGAAGTTTCTTTCAAACTACCCAAGAAAAATATTAACAACTTACTCGTAGAAAAGTTGACAAACCCCCGACATTTTCATTTCAAAGTTCAATATCTCTTCAGCGGCTGAACCGCTTTTGTTGAAACATAGCTAAAAACCGTCTTTATCACGTCAGCTTTTGAATAAAAAAACGCAATAAAATCGGTCCATTTGTTTAGGAGCTACGATGCCACAGACGGTTGAATGAACAGAAGCGTATACTAATGCTTAAAAAGTTTAGTTCTGTCTTTCTCCGTTTATGGAACAGTTAGAAGTAATCGTGTTGACAATAATAAAATATCATTAGTTATTTCATCCCCGCCTTTATTTTATGAGTAACTTTACAGGTAAATACTTATAAATCATGATTATTTTTATTATTTTTCTATCCATCGTGTCCGTTTGGGCCGAGGGGTAATCACGTAACGTTCCGAACGCGCGTCGGTACAATTTAACTGTCAATTTTCCATATAAAAAGTGACATTTAAACCTACCCGACGTTCGTACAATGCGTTACGTGATCGACCTACAGTAGCGCCTGCTTAACCAGGAAATCAAGTGACCTCAGCATACGCCGTATCTCCGGATGTCATTCAATCTAACAAGATCCCAGACGTAATTGCTTGTCAAAATGTTAAAAAGTCTTGACAGATTGACACTGTGACACAGACATATAAAGTAAAAATAAATATACATTATTATTGTACTGTGTAAATAAAGGAGACTTGGGATTTGTTATTGGTTTCAAATAGGTATGCAAACAAAATATGAATGTTGTATAAAAAAGACGGCAATTGTTGAAGCAAGAGCAGAACTGCTTTATGGTGGTTACTTATCTATTGGTTTTTTAATACTACCTATTAACCTATAATCGTGACACACGTTATTAAAAAAACTACATTATTACTCCCTATACCTCATTCCAGATAACATTAGAATTTTAATGAACAAATTCGTCTAGGTTTCTTCGTTTATCTAGGATCTCAAAGGAGCATATTGTACTACTTTTACTAGATTCGATCATTAGTGCTTAATACTAAAGTCAATGCGTTTCAAAATGGTTTTTTCTTGAAATTGCATGATGATTATTCTAATCTTATCTAGGATAGGGTATAAAATCTCTCCATTTTTAGATACATCACATACTAGCTAATAAAAATGTAAAAACCGGCCAAGTGCGAATCAGACTCGCGCACGAAGGGTTCCGTACCATTATCTATAAAAACGGCAGAAAAACCACGTTTGTTGTATGGGAGCCCCCTGTAGCCTAGTTGGTAGTGACCCTGCCTACGAAGCCGGAGGTCCCGGTAAGGGCATTTATTTGTGTGATGAGCACAAATATTTGTTCCTGAGTCATGGATGTTTTCTATGTATTTAAGTATTTATTTATGTATATAAGTATAATTATCGTCGTCTAGTACCCATAGTACAAACTTTGCTTAGTTTGGAACTAGGTCAATTTGTGTAAGATTGTAAAAAAAAAAAGAAAAAAAAACTTTATTTATTCTGTTTTTAGGGTTCCGTACTCAAAGAGTAAAACGGGAGCCTATGACTAAGACTCCGCTGTCCGTCTGTCCGTCTGTCTGTCTGTCCATCTGTCACCAGGCTGTATCTCATGAACCGTGATAGTTAGACAGTTGAAATGTTCACAGATGATGTATTTCTGTTGCCGCTATAACAACAAATACTAAAAAACAGAATTAAATATTTTTTTATAGATAATGGTCCGGAACCCTTCGTACACGAGTCCGACTCGCACTTGGCCGGTTTTTTAGTACTTGTTGTTATAGCGGCAACAGAAATACATCATCTGTGAAAATTTCAACTGTCTAATTATCACGGTTCATGAGATACAGCCTGGTGACAGACGGACAGACAGACAGACAGACAGACAGACGGACAGCGGAGTCTTAGTAATAGGGTCCCGTTTTACTCTTTGCGTACGGAACCCTAAAAACTGACTAAAGAAATATTTTTTGAGAACCGGTAGGTACAATTGACCAGTACCTACCGAATATAAATACTCGCTGATTGATCGCGCATCACCTTCGAGCAGAATCAATAGATTTCACAAGCCGCAACCTTCGAGGCCGGCCTTCGTAATTAAAGAAGACGAATCACAATTCCCGTAGTTTATAGATACCTCTAATTATATGTATTTGATATTTTCTATACGGTGTGACGAAAGAAGCCTCATTCGGACGGTCATTACTGGAATTAATATACCTACGTGTCAGTTCGAGAGGTCCATGTAATGATTGGTACTCGATTTTTAGAGTCCGTGAGAACACGGCCAAATGATATGTCTCTGTACGTTTCTTTTTGCTCAATAGGTTAATTTGTTTCATGTGATGATCAGATTTCCCTTTGTAATTGATATAGCCGCTAATGTGCACCCAAATTGGTGTTAGAGTTCATGTTTCGTGTTAGGCTCCCATTCCATATTGGAGGCATAATTGCATTAAGATTTTGAAGTGCAACTTTTAGAGGGGCTCATCATTTTCCAATCGTAATTTTTCTAATTTCGCTTCTTAGAAAGATTCCCTTCTAATTTCCCTTCCTTTGTTAATAGTGGATATTATCAGTAAAACCCATGCCTTTTCAAGTGTTAGAAGCAAACGTTTAAAGTATTACGTCATGCCGCTTTGAAGTAAATATAAGTGGTTACAGTATAAATTAGTACTCAATATTATTAACTCAACGAGTAAGTGCAGGCGTCAATCAAACTTGAAAGTTAGCTGTTACGACTGACTCCTCTTGTCACTCAATCTTGAAACCGAATGTATTAAGTAAAGTGTTGCAACCGAGTGAATCTCAATATTCTCAATACATTCTTAATTAGCTACCCTAATGGGATGTAGTGTGAACACAATTATGGTTTGGTTGGTTTACGGTTAACCACTTGGTCATACTGTTTTTTTGTCCTTCAGTCTGGTATGTCTAGAGAAGTAGAATTATATTCAGCACAAAAAAATTGGTGCCTACTTATATAGGTTGGAGTTTTACAGCCAATCTGATGAGGAAATAAATAACGTATTTATAATCCGGCCATACACTATTTTCAGTGAGTTGCAATTCTACTTATCGGTTTTTCAGCCTTGGAAGTTACTACTTAGGATTATTCTAAGGGTTTGGCTTTGACTTCATTTGATTTCAGTCTAGCAAACTGCTTATATGCAAAATTCAGAGATCTTAAGAAGATAAGCAGTGCCTATTTAGAACATTCTTGAAATTTACATTTCAAGAATGTTCTAAATGTGCTTTATGGCTAGTATTTATTTCCCTCGAAATCAGATAAGGTAACACGTGGCAAAAGCAATTTTAATGTCAAAATATATATTATACTCACCTACCAGTTTAAATGCTAAACCGATGTAAAACCGCGGCTGTAGAATCTGAAATTCACACCGACTACGATAAAACGTATTTAAATAAAGGCTCATGTCCACAAAACATTCGGTGTGGCGTCGTCGTTAGCTGCAGGAGATGCATTTATTTATGAAATGTAAATGTACTGATTGTAATAACAAAACCCGGAGCCACTGCTCTCCTCTATATTAAGATGTATTATTTGCATACTGTATACTATTGTAAGAGTGTGACCGAGGCTACGGGTGGCAAATCTGATAGTTACTTTGTGTCCACGTTTAGTACCTAGTCTTCAATATGAATATATACAGTTTCTGAGGTTGTGAAATTGTTTTTTACCGAATTTACCTTCCTTTCTGTAATGGTGACTAAACCTGCCTGTACTATATACTTAAGGTGGTTCCATTGCCATACAAAACGTTATATCCAAAAATATCACGTCCCAAACCAATTTCTCAAATTATTCTAGTTTATACAAGTTTATTCTAGGAAAGGGGGAATTTCGCGCAAATGGAAAGCCAACTTATGAAAGTTTGTTACATAAGTTTCTTAAAATATCACGCCGTTAGCCTACGAATGTCAAAAAACGTTTTGTATGGCAATCAAACCGCCTTAATAATAAACTACAACACTGCTTTGTAGTGTTGCATGTGGTGTTGTGTTCATGGTGGTGAGTAAGGTCGCCAGCGCTCCCTAGGATGCACTGTGTTGGGAATGAGGGACCTGCAAGTCTCTATCTGCCAACACAGCGAATCCTCAGGTGAATAAAGGGTCGGCAACGCGCTTGTGATTCTTCTGGAGTCACAGATGTCCATAGGCTACGGTAACTGCTTAACATCAGGCAGGCCGTAAGCTTCTTTGCCACCGTCGTTGTACAAACAAAAAAAAACTAGGACCTTTATTTTACAGGATTTTATTTCAATCGTTTCTGAAATACTCATACCCAACCCGCACTGGGCCTACGTGAGGACTACTGCCCCTTATCTCACCCAAGAGAGAAGGCCTGTGCCCAGCACTGAAACTTACCTACTTATACATATTATACATATATAATCGTACGCTGAAGATGAAGATGATGATGTCTCGTTCTCATGCTTTTATCGTTACACCTTTAGTAGAAATTTGGTACAGACCTATGAGAAAAGCTCGAGTCCCAGAGAAGATTACGATATTTTTGATCCAGGTAATGATCCCCATCGCCACAAGGTATCCAACTGCATATATAATAGGTATAACTGGTATCATCATCCTCCTAGCGTTATTATTCCCGGTTGTGCCCCTAAAGGAGCCCGGGGTCCACTTTGACACCTAATCCCAAGATTTGGCATTAAAACTAGTTTTACGAAAGCGAATAGGTATAACTGGTATAAGCATCATTATTATAATGGGTAAAAATACATTTTAGGTAAATGACTTGACGAATGGTTACCTACAGAGTATATTGAAACCGGCATTTCAGATTTTTATTGCTATGTCTAATAGTTATCAATATTAAAATGGAACCTTATATAAACGTATCAATGACCAGTACCATCAAGTTTTGTACGATCATGTCATATAATAACTAACGGATATAAAAGATAAAATCACCATTAAACTACTTAATTTAGATAAAAAGTTATTACTAATAATGAATCGGTAATTGGCAGTGAAAGGTATAGTGGGCCGTGACGTGTAAGTTGTGACGTCACGCGCACGTCGTGCGCACGGCGGCGGCGCGTGCGCGACGTAGCCGAATTCAGCCGTTCAGCCGACACATGACTGATCGATCGGTGACGACAACACAGTTTCAATCATTGCAGGGTCTGATATAGTTGAATCTATCTGATTACTGGTTAAATTATGTCGATAGAAAATAAGATCAATATCTACACAGAACAGTAACAATCCTGAAACTACAGGCTCATCCTTTTTCAGTTCATTTTATTGTCTGAAACGTTTTAAAGATGGAAATATGTAGTATTAGCTAATCCTATCCTACTAATCCTACTAATATTATAAATGCGAAAATTTGGATGTTTGGATGGATGTTAATTAATCACGCTTAAACGGCTCAAGCGATTTGGACGAAATTTTGCACGAATATAGTTTATAGCCAACGGGTAAACAAGCTTTGATTTGCTGTTACCCTTTTTATTTTCGGAAATAATTTCATTAAGGTTTATATTTTTCTAAACACACATCGCAGTCAGCGTAATTATGCAATAGACAACGAAAAGCAGTGAGCGTCATCTCTGCGGAGACCGCAGCCCGGGCCCGGGAGGAGCAGCTATATGCGACGGCCGTTCTTGACAGATGGCATCGCTTTGAAAACCCGAGAAAAACAACAACAATGCAATATTTTTCCTAAAAGCTTTCCAATTTTTTCAGTAAATATAACACAAGTTAAATATCTATAACGTTAACCGAGTGCGGCATCCAGAAGTGAACGTTTCGTGTCTTTTGTGCAGTGGTGTCCTGGTGTCTCCTATTTTGTATTATTTTACTTTATATCTATGTTATTGTATTGTAGTCTTTAGTTTTGTTTTATAATTGCAGTGTTCTTTCTATGTCCATTGTGCAGACAGTGAATGCTCCCTAGCCCATGTCACAGACCTCATCTGCCGCCACCCCTGCAAGTCAGGCCAGCGGCAACGTCACTGGAGGTTTTATACAGTGTCCCCAGTGCTCTCAACCCCGTTTTTTTAGAGGAAGTAGGGGTTTGAACATCCATAATGCCCGCGTTCATAAAATCCAGACCCAACCACTCGAACACGTAAGTGTAGTTCCAACTACTAACCGGACCGACTTAAACGCAGTAGATAATCTAGTAGCTTGGCTGGGCTCACAAAAACAGGGAACTGCCATTATTAAAAGGATTCCCAGAGGAGCTCGCTTTTCTGTGGCCAATGTTCTAAACCAAATAATCACAAAAATTGTTAGTGAAAACTCACTTGAAAGTTGGACTCAGCTATTTTCCTTTGCGTATAGAATCCTTCACACCAGCAATGACAACTGTACGTCTCTTACTAAAAAAATTAAGTCCAACTGTCTTCACCCAACAAACCCATCCCCCTGTCAGCCACATCCCGGTCCAAGAGAAGACACAAAACTATTCAGGAAAGTTGAGCAAAAAGTCATAGACGGCGATATTAAGGGGGCCGCCCAACTGCTCTTCTCCAGTGACGTAGTTGCACTCGACAGCCCAAACACCGTCTCTGCTTTACTGTCCAAGCATCCACTTCCAGCAGCATCTCTCCACCTTCCCCTTCCACCCGATCCTGATGCACCACACTTAACTGCATCTAAAAAAGACGTGCTAGCTGCAGTGATGTCGTTCAAGAACGGCTCCGCTGGTGGTCTTGATGGCCTCTCCCCTCAGCATTTTAAAGATCTGCTTGGAGGTGCTACTGGAGATACTGGTTCACATCTCTTGGACGGCATCACTCAGCTCGTAAACCTTATGCTGTCTGGCAAAGTTTGTAGTGAGGTGTTGGAAATCTTATACGGAGCGAACCTCTGCGCCTTAAAAAAAAAAGATGGAGGAATTAGACCAATCGCCGTGGGCTTTACTCTAAGACGGATCTGTTCAAAAATTTGCTGCAAACATGTTTTTCCATCTCTGACCAAAAAGTTCCAGCCGTCACAACTTGGTTTCGGCAGCAAAGGTGGTTGCGAAGCTGCTGTACACGCAGCACGCGCGTTTGTTCACGACGACTCCTGCGAGGTGCTGCTGAAGGTGGACGTTAAAAATGCCTTCAACTCTGTGGATAGAGGCGCCTTGCTGACACAAGTTCAAAATGCCACACCTTTAATATATAAATACTTATGGCAGTGCTACCAGCAACCTACGCACCTATCATCGCTTATCATCAGCAGTTGGTTGTCAGCAGGGTGATCCGCTTGGACCCGCTATCTTCAGCCTCGCCATTCATCCAGTAATCTCAAGTCTAAATTCGAAATTTAATTCATGGTATCTCGATGACGGCACTTTAGGGGGCGACTGGAAAACTGTTTTTGACGACCTAAGAAGTCTGAGCGACGGATTTAACGAAATAGGTTTAGAATTAAATTTCGCCAAGTGTGAATTGTTTATAAATAAATCCCTTCCTCCGACTGACTTACATACTATTACCTCTATTTTCAATTCTTTAGCTCCCAACATCAAAATTATAGATAAATCTTCCCTCAGACTATTAGGGGCTCCCATTTTTCCGGAATCCATACCTTCGCTCATCAACGAACATCTCAACATTCACAAAGTTTATTCGGATCGCCTTCTAAAAATCAGTACACACATGGCATTAGTCATCATAAAATTTTGTCTCTTCGTCCCCAAATTTACATACATTTTAAGATGTAGCCCCATTTGGAAATACCCTCATATTATTGAACCCCTCGATACCGTCTTTAAGACCACCCTCACATCCATCCTGAACGTCCATCTAGACAGTCGCGCCTGGACCCAGGCTTCTCTGCCAATCCGGCACGGCGGCCTCGGAATCCGGCAGGTTGTCAGTGTTGCCCTCCCAGCGTTCTTGGCCTCGTTCTACAGCACGCAGGATCTCGCCAGCAAAATATTTAGCCCAGCTGGTAACAATGCCGCGATTGCCTGTTCGAACGAGGCTAAGAGCGCGTGGGAGGAGGCCTGCCCACATGACTCGCTTCCGGTTTCCCCAAAATCTCAAAAGCAGTGGGACGAGCCGCTCTGTCAATCTACTCTTAAAGACCTTATCTCCTCCACCCAAAGCACAGCAGAGCGTGCTCGTCTCCTTGCAGTGGCGGAGCCGGAAGCGGGGCTCTGGCTTCACACTTTGCCGTCTCCAAACCTTGGCACTCTCCTCGACAAGCCGACTTTAACTTTGGCGACCTGTCTGCGACTTGGCTGTAAAACTAATGAGCCGCACCGCTGCCGCTGTGGCGCTAACGTCGACTCCCTAGGTCACCATGGCCTGTCATGCCAGAAGAGTGCTGGCCGCATCTCCCGCCATGCCTCCTTGAATGACGTCATCCGTAGGGCGCTTGCCTCCGTTAGCGTGCCGGCCATTTTAGAGCCGAACGGTATCGCACGTGACGATGGCAAGCGTCCCGACGGCATGACGCTCATTCCATGGAGGCTGGGGAGGACTCTTGTGTGGGACGCTACGTGCGTGGATACGCTAGCCCCGTCCCATCTCCAGGCGACTTCCTCTAAAGCCGGGGCTGCGGCCACCACGGCAGAGCAACACAAGCGGCGCAAATATGCTGTCCTCGGCGAGGGCTACATGTTTGCGCCGTTTGGAGTAGAAACCCTGGGGCCGTGGGGACCGGGCGCGAAGGCCCTGTATAAGGAACTTTCGGAGCGGCTCATCCAAACATCCGGAGACCAGAGGGCTGGCAGCTATTTTGGCCAAAGGATTAGCCTAGCAATCCAAAGAGGTAACGCTGCCAGCCTTCTGGGCACTATAGCCAACGACGTCGACCTGGGGGGCATTTACTTTTTATAGTTTTAGTTTATAATATAGGTTTAGTTTAGTTTTATTTCTTTATAAATATTATTTTATACCATTTCGTAATTAAATTGTTTTTGAGAAGCTTGTAAATAAGTTAATAAACTGTTTATAGCCTGGATTAAAATATAGGGTAGTATTTATCTCGGCTCCACGTACACGGTCGCGGGCGGAAGCTAGTATTTAATTTATTTTGAATTACGTACGACAAGAGCAATGAAATTGAAATGGGATATATTTTATTTAGATTTAAAATGTAAGTAGGTTCCCTTTTTCACCGCAATATCTTCAGACTTAGGTATACAATCTCTACATATCTTCAGACGCCTCCAACAACAATCAAAACGGATCAGTCGCTAATTGCACATTTCCACTTAACATAATGGTATATGCTCGCACAACGAAACACAGCGAAACAAAAGACGTCATAAAAGTTAATTAACACGAACAAACTACAACCTAACAATATAATATATCTATGGGACACGTCGAGTCGTGATTGACCGGTACGCGCACTCCACAAACCGTTATAAAAGATTTAAAAAAAATGGAACATAGTAAGATGAGAGGTGTGTCCTGACGTAACTTTTCGTGACTGAATCTCGTGACTCTTCTGACCAGACTTGGCTCAGCCTTCGTATTTAAAAGTAAATCTACATTCTACACTCGTATTTTTATTTGAAAACAGTCAAGTGATTTGTTTACGTGTTCGGTTTTTTGTAATATGTTTTTATGTTTAAATTGGCGATTGCCTTTGGCGCCATTATAACGCATTCAATTGCAACAACACATAGGTAAAAAAATAATTAAAAAAAACCTCACAAAAGAAACTCTTACTAGCCAGTTTTTATCCAGCAGGTCGATCACGTAACGCATTGTACGAACGTCGGGTAGGTCTAAATGTCACTTTTTATATGGAAAATTGACGATTAAATTATACCGACGCGCGTACGGAACGTTACGTGATTACCCCTCAGACCCGAATCAGCCATATGATGATGAAGATCATCACAAGTCACGGACGGACATATCAATAAAGAACTAGCGGCTCAAAGTGGTATCAGTGTCTACCAAATCCTTTGTCGTCCTTATTTATATTACTCCGTTGTTATTTATTCTTAAAGTCTGTCAGCCCAGACAGTCTTACAATCTTGTAAGTCTTAGAAATAAAACTGTATTCATAAATCTTCATCTTCTGTATCCATAAATGTTCAAAAACTTATTCTTCAATACGATATTGCATCAATAAGTGACTCATAAAACCCCAGCATAACTGCCAAAGCTACTGTCTTTACCGACCCACACATGACAAGGGTCACTATTTTATCAGTAATTAGAAAGCTGTTCATTGTTCACCTCATGACGTGTGTAGGTATGCCTGATGGATTCGAGTCCAACTGATAATGTGTCACGATCGATCGCCCTCTACGTTACTAAATTCGGGCACAGGGGACCGATTTTTGACTTTCGAGCGCTCGAAAATTAAATAAAAGTAAATACGACTCTAGTGTCAAAATTGCTGGCACTTACTTTCTACCGATCGAATTAAATACTAGTGGTGGATACCACTCGTTTTTCAATTTTCTATGTCTATTTCAAAATAGAATTCCATCATTTATGACCGTTTTCGAGTGAAAGAGTCGAGCGCTCGAAAGTCAAAAATCGGTCCCCAGTTATAAAATCTGAGACAAGGAAATGGGTAGATTCAATATTTAACTTAAATGTTGAGTTCTCCGTCAATGGGGTTAACCGTGAACCGTGTATGTACGTTATTGGTCAACTTAATGTGGTAACTATGTATTTGCGATTCCATTTTCTATCAAACGAACTTTATACGTTTCTAATTTAGCAGCTTTGCTAGATTGGAACTTTAATCTGAAAGTTAAAATTCCGAACTAGCAAAGCTACGTATCTATAACTGGGACTTTAAATGAATTTGGCCTTTAGTTCTTTAACGACATCCTTTCTAACTCAAAATTGCGAGGTTGAACTTGACATAAAATATTCATACTTTCAGATTGACGCATACTTTGAACTTTGGAAAGACAGACACTTTTTAGGGTTCCGTACTCAAAGAGTAAAACGGGACCCTATTACTAAGACTCCGCTGTCCGTCCGTCCGTCCGTCCGTCCGTCTGTCTGTCACCAGGCAGGATACCGTGATAGTTCGAGCTGAAATTTTCACAGATGATGTATTTCTGTTGCCGCTATAACAACAAATACTAAAAACACAGAATAAAATAGTTTTTTTATAGATAATGGTACGGAACCCTTCGTGCGCTAGTCTGACTCGCACTTAGCCGGTTTTTTTATTTTATTATTATTAAATGTTGTCGTACAATAAGTACGAAAGAACTCTCACATGCTTGTTTCGTCGCGTTACATTCTAGTCGCAAAGTCTCCTTTGGCACTACTAAATTAGGGTTCAAATTCAATTCAAAACAAAACCATGATAGGATGGTTTAAAAGTTGTTCCTCGATTGCTCCATTTATATGGTGTGATATAATCAGATACGTCTTGTAAAATAGATTAAGTTTTTATGCATTTGCTGCTTCGTTTTATTCATAGCAGACACCTGCAAATCTAAACTTTGTGCTATTATACTGGCTGAAACTATCTACAGATTTCCTATTACGATAGTAGGTAGGTAGGTTAAAATACCCTTTCATTGCAACCCAAAATACCAGTCAATGGCACTTAAATTTGTAATAACATTGCAACCATAGGTTTGGTAGCCTTTCAGTTATCCGGAAAGGAGGCCCTTTGGTGAGAATCATTAGATTAAGATTACTTTATTACAACCCTGATCTATCAAAGTTACTAGCTATTTAAGAGAAATACCTATTAAGTTAAATGTTCATTGCACGAAACATTATTACAATCCTTAATCCTTTAGTGATATGGAAGAATCAAATTACATATTCGTCTTTTTTACTAGGTGGGCACAGAGAAGAACGCTTTTATCTTATTTTTATCACATTATGAACTCGACTAGTTATCAGAAGACCCGCAGGTCAAAAGGTTTATTGAAAGTAATACAGGTAATAATAATAAGGTTGTTGTATATCATATAAGAATGTTAAGTAATAAGTGTAATAACCGTGTAGGAAGAGCGATTCAAAGCTAGTGCTCAATAAGTACTCGATATCGTCCAAGGCCGAGTGAATCCGGATCGTTCGGTGAGGGGCCGAGCTGTGAACTATTGTGTCGGCGTCTCGTCTAGAACCGCTTAAGAATGTCAAACTGCCACGCCTACGGCCTTTTTAACACGGGTCAGAGTGTAACGACGGCGAAATTGATTGACTGGTCGGGACGGTTGAATCTGGTGTAGTTTTGAAGTACATTAAAACACGAAATTGACATGATTTTCAGTTACTAGTGTTTAAAGATACAAAGGTAGGGGTAGCTTCCCGAAGAATCCGCGAATTCGTAACAGCCTTAATATTGCGCCTACTTACAAATGAACTCATATTATTGATGGCCTACATGGCCTATATCAGCGCGAGGCCGTTGAAAATAAAATGGATCCGGTTCAGCAAATGATATCATACGGATTAAACTTTTTGTCCCATCCAATTTGTCTGCATTGAATAAGGGACGTATTATGTATTATGTCTGTCGTATTCCTATTGACGGGAATACCAGTTTTTTTTAACCATGTATTCTATATATATGTAGTTAGTTACATGGATAGATCTTCTGTTACGGTGTTGAATAGAACAACATTTGCACCTTAATAGTAGGCTGGGTAAAAATAATGATCCCGTATAAATACTTTAGTGCATTCGCTCAATCTGCGTTTTATTTCAGGTAGTGCTAGTTCGGGGGCACTACGTGTCATACCTGCCGCTGTGCAGCCGCAACGAGCCGGTGTTCCTGGCGGCGTGCACGCCGCTCGCCATGCCCGAGACGCGCGAGTGCGTCGTGCACGGCGCCACCAACGTCTTCACCACGCTGCACACCATGGACATGAAGATACTGCACATCGACGCCAAGTAAGCTATGCTTGTTGGGCATTACCTTATTATATGAGAAACAAAAGAATTCAAATTCCAGATTTTTCACAAGATGTTAGTGATTCCTAAGCCAATAGAAGTCGATCGGTCTATTTCATAATGTAAAATCTTCAGCCAGAATTAATGCATATATTGATTTTTCTGCAATATACATAACTATTGGATATAAGAGTTTGAAGTTGCAATGACCTTGTACTTGTACTTATGTAGAAGCTTGCGCTTGACACGCTTCCGCCTGTCTAGATATTCAAGAATTGCGGCTACAATGACTGAGTAGATAATCTAAACAGTAAATATGCTGCTTTTCGTCCCTGAGACCTTCTACTAAATCGCCGCCTTACATTTCCCGTTCTGGTTCAAGGTTCCAGAGACAATAAACAAAGGTTATTGATGCGTAAGTCAGTGCTACTGTCCATCAAAGGCAGGCAGATGTATGACAACATATCTATTGAGGGCATTTCATATTCATGAAGCGCGTCACCGCGCTTGCGCTCAATGGCATGAAATAATACCAGTTGAAATGATATGCAATGGCAAACAGCGAGCAGACTTTGTCACTTGCAGACGGCATAAAAAGGATGGCAGCATACATTTTACGAGTAAAATAGTAGACTGAAATTCCAGATAGAACCCGTTCAAGATGGACGGTGGATTCAGCCAGTCTTTTATTCAGATCTCGTTCTGAAAACTCGCAAACAACGTAAATAAATAAACTTTGTAAATACGCTCCAAAAGGTACAAGTACATTTAAAGTGTAGGTAAGGTAATCAGAGTCAGACATTCAGCGTCTTAAATTCTAATGAAGAAAAATCCTCTTAGTATGAATTTAACCCATATTTCTTTGACATAAAGTGCCCATGTCATAAGCTAGTGCAACGTCGAGAACTAGGGCGTTTACCTTTCTCAATAAATTATTATGCTCGTTTCGTTATTAGAAAATAATCGGGGAATTTCAATTAAATACGGATTTTCTATGAAATGTATTACCTGTAAAGCGTATTGTCACCTCTCGCTTTGTTTATGAAATGTAAACATTAAGCCTGTCACCTGCTCGGAAGTGTAACTTTGCATACAATGACGGAGTTACAAGCTACCGTGAAACTGTATAAGCAAATACGAACATGACAAGCGTTTTGTTTGCTTTGAGAAACGAGTTACTTCAAGTTCATGAGCCGTTCTTAATGGTTTTTTGTGACTTGTTTGAAAGTTGAAGACGAAATATCGGATCTGTTAACGGCTTGATTAAACGCCTGCACCAAGAGATTGGCAATTGGTTAGCATCTGCTATAAATAGATAGGCATTTGCAATAATTTAAAACTACTACCCAACCCAAAAAGTTTGTATGGAAGAGATCGCTCTTTACCGATAAGATCGCCTGTTGTTTCTCTAATTTTAAGTTTTTAATGTCCTGTATTAGATTCATATTTTAAGGTGTCTGGTGTGCATTAAGGAGTATTTGTAGTATCGTATTGTATTGTACTGCATCTAGCATAATGAAACCGGAAGTAAGCAATTATCTTTGAAACGGAAAGGTCAATAAAAAGTTGAAGAGGTGGACCGCCATGTATTTCACACATAATTTCATTTCTGATACTCACGTCATTAGCAAAGTTGACTAGCAACTGTCGATTTGATGTACCGAATATTACGCACAAAACTACCCGTCAGCAAACACCTCATTGTTGCATGTGCCATAAACAACAATCATTGTCCTGTCTCCAAGACGTAATGTTCATTTCAAATGAGCAACTGCTTCATTATAAATAAAATCTGACGTTAGTTATTGTCTCTGCATGACTTATGTAATTGATACAAATGTATTCACATTTTGCCTTTTAAAGAGCCGATTAGTTCAGAGGTAACGCCCCGTAGTAGTAAACACCTTATATGTTCAGGCGCCTAGTAGTCGCGGTCTTACCTCCCTATTTTAGACGCAATTTTACCAGGCTGTAGCAATTTTTCCCTTAAAATTGCTTAAGAACCTGTATTCAGGCCGCTTTCAGATTTCAGATTTTTATTGCGTTCATGTTGTAACAAAATAGGTCTTAAGGCTAGGTGTAGTTCTAACATGAGCTCTGTCGAGCATTGCAATATCTATAAATATTCTAAATACATATCAAACTTGAAATTAAATTTTTACAATAAATATTATTACAATTAAATTACAATTACCAAATTATTCCACAATATTGAATTTATTATTAAAATATACATTATAGGTATTATACGTCAATAAAATTAAAGTTAAAGCGCAGGCTTGTCGAAATTAAAATTAAAAAATACAAATCTTAATTATGTCATGTATCACTAAAGAACTCGTTAATTGAGTAGTACGCCTTTTCTAACAATAGATGTTTTAACTCCTTCTTGAATTTCATGTTATTTTGGCTCTCTTTAATGGAATCGGGTAACTTATTATAAATTCTGGGGCTCATTCCTAAAATGCTTTTGGATAAAAGAGCTGTCTTAGACGGGTGTGAATGTAGTTTGTTCCGTTGCCGTTCGCTGTTGAAACCTTGATATTGATTTAAATTGTATCTTACAAATAGAGCCATTTCTAATAAATATAAACACGGAAAAGTTAAGATTTTGAGGCTTTTAAAAAAAGGTTTACATGATTCTGTGGGCCTCAGTCCGCATATCGCTCTTAAACATTTTTTCTGTGCTCGAAACACCTGCAGCCAGTTAGTTGAGTTGCCCCAAAAGATAATACCATATCTTAAGGAAGAAGAGACATATGCATGATATGCAGCTAATACAGTTGGTTGGTCGACTATTTTTCGCAACATGTATAGAGCATATGAATAGCTGTTTAATTTAGAGCATACACCTTCCACATGCATTTTCCATGACATACAGCTGTCTAAGATCAGTCCTAAGAATTTCGTTTCCGTGGTTTCTATAATTGGATTATCATTATACTTTATATCTAGGTCCCTAATATTATTGCGTCGCTGTTCAAAGTGCATGATACATGTTTTAGCTATATTTATTTTTAGATTATTCATGTTTAGCCATCCTATTATTGTTTCTAAAGTATTATTTATTTCCATTTCATAGTTAATGTCGTCACTAAATATAATTGTGCTATCATCAGCAAATAATACCATTGGATGTCTAGTAATCTTAGGTAAGTCGTTAATATAAATAAGGAATAACAAAGGTCCCAATATACTCCCCTGTGGTACACCATATTTCACGCTTCTAAGTTGTGAAGATGATGTGGTTTCAATTTTTGTTTTACGGCACAGTTGAGTAATTTGAGTCATCTGTTTTCTATCACTCAAGTACGATTGAATTAGTTCAAAAACAATACCCCTCACTCCATATGAATGTAACTTGGTCAAAAGTATATCATGGTTCACAAAGTCAAACGCTTTAGTCATATCCATATATATTGCCGAGACTGGCATTCCTTTATCCATATTTATGTAGACTCGTTGTACCAGTTCGTAAATTGCCATATTGATTGATTTGTGTTTACGGAAGCCTTTCTGCTCGCTCGTGAATAAATTCTTAATTTCAAAATATTCGTACAGGCTATTGTACAGCACTTTCTCTATAATTTTAGAAATGACCGGTATTAATGATACCGGCCTATAGTTCTTCATGTCGTCTTTCTTATCCTTTTTAAACATAGGTTTAATAACTGATATTTTTAGTTTGCCAGGAAATACTCCGTTTTCAATGCACAAGTTTATTATGTAACAGAGCACGGGGGCAATCGATTGTGACACCTTTTTTTAAAATGTTCGTGTTAATTTCGTCATAGCCTGTACTGCTAGTATTTTTGAGAGAGATAATTATTTTATGAACGTCTTCTGGTTTAAAACACAATGCCTTACACACATTTCAAGAATATTGAAAATGTATCTCTAGTTTTAAAAAATGCCTACTTAACTACTTTCCCAGTTGCTCTAGTGTTATATATAATCTTGATTAGCAATATTGACACTGTTATGTTTATGTATCTACATTACTTCCGTAATACGACCTGTCCAGTACCTTCCTACTAGTTTTTGCGGAATACGTAAAAGTACATTAAATAGAAGATGACATAGTGGACCTTCAATATAAGTTAATAAATAAAACATATGCAGCGATATGAACAAAAAGCCTGTGAAACATCAAAAGATGTGAATCATACCTACGTGTCAATATGGCTAACGAGTGTTCCTTTTGTTACGACGTCGATAAAATCTCATCGTTTTTACAATAGCATGTTTTTACCCGATAGGTAATGCTAGTTTCTTGTCAGCAGACGTATAATTTGCTAAAAATCTTTTATGCCTGCTCGACCTTGTTCTACGTCAATCAAGTTATTGGAAATAAATTTAACCAGGTACCATTTTTACTTCTTATTGGGACCTGTAGTAACACAGGGAGGCCTAACTCAGGCCCAAAAGACTTGAGTACCTTGAGTAACATGTGTTTGACAGTAACTATTTCTACTCTTAATTTAATTTTTGTCATTTGGTTAAACATAGCTTACTCGTAAATATTAGTACCCTATAGTCTTTATTCTTCGGCAAAAGTGGCTAAGTAAATTGATGCAATCGTTTTATAAGCTGCTAGCTGTTTGCATTTGTCTCAACTGCTATCAATGGTGCTTGACTGAAGTTTGAATATTCTTATAAATGAGGTCATGGGTACACAAACCTTTTATTGTTGGTTTGTAATTTCGAAATAGAATTTGCTTATCTTATATTCAGCGCATTTCCGTCCGTCTGTCTGTCTGTCACAAAGTTAAACATCTGAGGGACTACTAATGCTATCAATTTGAAATTTGGAATATTTGTAAACAAAGCTAATAATCCACGTGTATGGAAAATGAAATATTTAAAGATATATTTTTAATTTCTATAAAAAAAAGGATAGATAAGAGGGGGGCAAAAATTCAAAGTCCAGTTAGTAGGCCAAGTGGGGTATCATATGAAAGGGCTTGAATTGCACATTCTAAACCATATCTTCGTTTTTTTTCTATAGTGGTAAAATTTTGATTTACAAAGGAAAATGTAGATAAAAATACCATTCCCCCCCTTATCTCCGAAATTTACTGAGCGAAATTTTTTAAAATAATATATATAATTAATAATAACGTAAATATTACCGGAAAAGTATAACGAGACCTAGCGTCCATCTAGCGTATTTATTTTTTATTCTTCAATTAACATTTAATATTTAAGTTTGTAATTTTATATTTTGCGTAAATTTTTTTCCTTCAAATTTGTATGGAAGTATTCTGAAAGTACCTTCTAGCAAATAAAAAAAGAATTATCGAAATTGGTTCACTTCATAAATAATTATCTCTGAAATACCAACATAGTTTTTTTTCTAAAGCGTGCTGAAAGTTTGTACGGAACCCTCGGTGCGCGAGACAGACTCGTACTTGACCGGTGTTTTTTTTGATACAGCTTGGCTTGAACACAAATGACTGATTTAGACATTACAATTACAATCTTCGCATTCAAAAGCGCGTCCAAGTATTGATAGGTAGTTTATCAAAATGAAACAGTTATTAAGTAAGACAGTTCATTATAATTTTGACAAATATAATTAAAGTGATCTTGACACTGACTAAACAAATATCTGAGGGGTCATCACATCGATCAATCAACTAGCCTTGCGCTGTTATTAGTTCTTACAATAATTATAATTTCAATTGATAGTGTTTGAATGATATAAATAATTTAATTTAACTTTGGATCTCGTTCTTTGAAAGGTAGTTTTACTAGTGTTATTAGTTGAAGGTTCAGCTGCAATTATTTTTGCCTCCGGTAATAAAAACTTAATCTGAATATAATCGATACCTAGTATCGAAAGATATCTGACGTTATCTGAACCCAATACGAGTGTATTGTAATATTTATAAGTTTATAACGGTGATGTAGTCAAGTAAATGAATGTAGGTACCATAGCGAACTATTCATCAGCATATAAACCCCAGAGGTTTCCGCTGGTGAAAAAATGTATACCAAAATCTACTCTAAATATAAAAAAAAAAAAACTGAGCAGTTAAATATTGACTATACATTAACGCACCTCGACATCCTCAAATTTCGTGCTTTTCCACCAACGAAATAAAGCGGAGTAGGGAATTTCATACTTACGAGATATTCAGCTCCGTTTTGCCTTGCCAGCTGAATATCC
This sequence comes from Epinotia brunnichana, assembly GCA_963854355.1. NCBI lineage: Eukaryota > Metazoa > Arthropoda > Insecta > Lepidoptera > Tortricidae > Epinotia > Epinotia brunnichana. The sequence goes on along the minus strand of OY977936.1, from coordinate 15,739,964 downwards.
TAATTTGAAGTGCTCGGCGTTTTCAAGAGTACTATAGTCCTGTTTCAATGCGTATCTAATGTCGTTGTCGATCGTCAATAGTACATTTCGATGCTAGTGCGGAAAGTATGTCATGACACCACGAGTGCCGAGATATCTTGCCACGAGCCGTAGGCGAGTGGTAAGACTCGGGACGAGTGAAGAATGACATTTCCGCACGTGTATCGAACGACGTTTTTTAATACAGTTGCGAAAAAATATGAAAAACAACAAGTAAGAATTGTATTAAAATTTTTTTTTTTTTGAACAACTTAATTATTTTTCAACTGTATTACAATGATGTTACAGGATTAATAGTATAAAAGTTTCAAATTCCTTACTTGTTGTTTTTCTTATTTTTTCGCAAGTGTATTAAAAAACGTCGTTCGATACGCGTGGAAAAGTAAAAAGCACTAGTGTGCAAAATACAACTTTGCGCACGATTTGCAGCTACAAAAAGTACCACTTTTTGAGCAACTACTGTATTAAAAAATATCAATCATTACACTACTTATTTCATTATTTAGCTTTTGCAACTATTTATTTAACTGGTAATCGTATTTTTAAAACAACAAACATATTGTGATTTGAAAAACCTGGTAATCCATTTGTATTGTACTGTCCAGTAGCGAGTGGCACCTGGGCTGGGACAGAAGTTCGCTGCACGGCGTGAGTTGGTACCACCTACTGCATCCAGACTGCTGTAAAGAAGCGCAGAGCAAACATCGACTGAGTGAGTATAATATACTATTATTATAGTAATCATCCAGTAGGTACTAGGTATTAGACAGACCTGCTGGTCGATTGCGCAATTTTTTGGTCTGTACATTAGGTGACAAGGTGGACTGATGACCTGGTAATGGTCGCGGGAGTCCGCTGGATGCGGGTGGCGCAGGACCGGCCACGTTGGCACTCTTTGGGGGAGGCCTATGTTCAGCAGTGGACGTCTTTCGGCTGATATGATGATGATGATGATGACATTAGGTAGATCTAAGTGGAGTTTTTAGTGGATAGAAATACCTACTACTTCAACCAGTCATCCTCCGATGACAAGAGATGTTTGAAATCATTTTAGGTCGATATTTTATTAAACCGTCATTGGAATCTGAATCTAATAGCTCGGACGGTAGAGTCGCTTTTTTAACGGATTACTTTGATGCAACTCTGTCAACAAAATTCAAGTATTTTTTAGTATACCTACCAGGCTCTTAGGTCTTCTCCACGAAAGATTAAAGACAGTTGAGTTATCCTTAACCTCGTTCGTAAAGTTACGCGATTACCCCTTAGTAACTTAAGGTAAACGTGCAATGCGTTGACACCCTGTTTGTCGATTTTATTGCTACGAATTATAATTGTAGGAACTATTGGAGCAGTGTCCAGCACTGGTACATTTACCTTACGTAGGTACGGTACCGACTAAAGTAATAATTTGTTCTTAACTTTAATGGATAAAAAATGCCACTAAGCCGTCTTGCACTTGGCATCACATCGGAATGAGTCCGTTTAATTCGGTTTATTCCAAATATATATTAATTTATTCAGTTAGGTAGGTACCTAGTTACCTACTTAATTATTTGTTTCTGGGTGCCATTTAAAAACAGGTGAATCAAAGTCTCAGAACGCCACGAAGTTTACTTACTCAAACGTTCACTATTTTATGTAGTTATACCTACTTACTTATCTTCTACAGTAATAATTTCGCAGTAAAGAGAAAACACAGGCCATATAATAATATCTTAATACCAATCTCATGATCATTATCGATAACCTACGACAACAAAGAGCGTTTATAATAAACGGTATCCATAACCACTTAAACCAACCTCACACGGTCTAGTGAAAGCGAGATGAGACTGAAACCGCGCGTGACAACCGTGTGTGAACGCTTGCCTTACACTACGTGAGCGATTAAATCGAATAAATCGACAACTCGAACGAACTGTCAAATTATAAACAAACTAAAGTCGACCTTACCACTTATGTTTTACGTGTTAATTGGAACGTTTTCGTGAAACGGTTGCGCAGGATTCGTGACTTGCCGCTTGACGGAAGGTTCGCAGCTGGGAGCACAATCAAAATTAGAACACTTTCTTACGTTTGGAACGTGAAGATGCTTTTCCGAGGGGACTGATGTCGTGATTTGTAAAAAATAACAAAGATGTAACATACTACATAATATAAAGATTTATCCACAAACAGTAGGTTGGAATGGGGCCTATAAAATATGCAAAATGATAACATTTTCAGATTCTAACAATATCATATTTATATTTTTATTTAATTAGGCTTCAAAACTGCAAAATATCTGTAGGTACCAATTTGATTCGGATGTAGACCAGAAAGTCGGTTTGTTTAAAAAGTTTTCACCATGTCGATCACGCTAATATAATCAGAACAATTACTTATCGTAATCATGATCCGCTGCCTGGACCTAAAGCAAACTATGCTTAAACTTTAGCCACTGTCAATAGTTTACATTTAAACAGCGTTTAACTCATGCTATTTCAACAATATACAACTCTCAAGTGACACGAAGTATTAAATTTAATCCATTAAACTAATCCAATTTGAAGGAACCGTAGGTGCTGCTGTCAAGTGCTAAGAATAGCAATTAGTTATTTCGACGTCTATCCATATCATTACACCATTAGTTCCACGTACAGCGTAGGTTGGTCTCAGAAACAGCAAATCAAATACACTTTAGCAATATGTACATTCTCGAGCAAAATAAGTGCATGAAGATAAACAAGCTGGCAGTTAGACCCGAGCACAATCATAGCAGTCGTCAATCTCTTCTTGACTCTAAAACCAACAGTCGAGATTGCACAAATAACCGTCTGGCATTAACCCTCATTATTCCTCGACAAACGTACTTACACGCATACATCTTTTTTACTTCTTGTTGCATCGAGATAAAGTGCTTTATCGTGTGCCGGCACGAATGTAGTTGTTAAAAACTTAATGTGGTTGCAATCGATGCATCGGAGCTCGAATCATCATTCGAATGATTCGATAATGGGAAGCGACAAGGACGGGTCCGTGTGCGGTGACCTTTGTGAATGATAATGCTGTAGAGTACTATTGTTCATTTCTATTGAACCATATTTTATTAATGATATACTCGTAATGTTAATAAAAAGACCAACGTAATGCAGAAAGTGTGGCCGCCGCCCTATTCATATTGTATAAGGTTAGTCATGACTTACTTGATGATTGAAGTAGGTACGTAAAGTCTAGGGATTTAAAACATTTTCATCAGAAATGCAGAAATTTACAAAATAAATAATAAAAGTTCAGTTAACTCTCGACCATTTTTCATAATGCAGGCAACATACGTACATAACACCTACATACATTCTACGATGCCAATTAATAAATTACTATACCATAATATACTACTAAATCAATTGACTGTTTGCCCTGATATCCTTATTCGCAATTACACTGCCACTGAATTATAGCTATTACTGCATCGCCTCAAAGTTTTAACGATGAATGTATCCTATTTGATATTGAATATTTTACAAAGCAAATAGGTTAAACTGCAGCAAGTCCATGTTCGAATGTTCTGTCACGCAATTAGAACCTATTTAATTACAACTGTGCAATCACCATCACTGGATTGATTTATTAGATGTTTGTCATTAGGTATTCAATGTAAATGCAGTATAGGAAATATTATAGGTGCGCACTTACATTCCCCATGTACCTTCATATGTTGCTTGAAATCAAATGAATCTGAGTAATTAACTGACACAAAATGTATTTACAAATAAACCGTAGAGTTTCTGTTAAATTGCCATAAAAAAATCTTGAGTAGCTATTTATGGATATGAATTGAAGTATTTTTAATCAAATTAGTAGAGTTACTTGAATAGGTAGAGACTACTAGAGATCTACATAATATTACTGCGTACCTGTCTTTGAACTGACCTGTTGGTCGACTGCGTAATGCTTTGTACGAACTTTTAGGGTCGTTTCGCCGGTTAGCGACCACTTAGCCGAGTTGCTCACTTTAGATTAGTAAATGTATACCTATTCAATGTACACACATAATAGATGGTATTCGTATAAGCTCTGAGTATAGTCAAGTTTTGAAACCTATAATAAAATATAGCCCTTTCAGCCATATATTAGGAAAAAATATAGAAAAGGTTTCAAAATAGCGAATTGGCTAGATAGCGACCGCTTTAGTCGGTTTGCGATCACCCTGTTAGCTAGTTGGCGACCACTCTTGCAAATAGTGTTTAAGTACCTAGTTAATAAAACGATTTATCATCATCATCATCATATCAGTCGAAATACGTTCACTGCTGCACATAGGCCTCCCCCAAAGAGTGCCTCAATGACCGGTTCTGTGCCATCCGCATCCAGCGGATTCCTGCGATTTTTACCAGGTCATCAGTCCACCTTGTCTACCCACGCTGCGCCTTCCGGTACGTGGTCGCCATTCGAGAATATTTCTGCCCCAACGGCCATCGGTTCTATGTGCAATGTGCCCCGCCCACTGCCACTTAACTTTAGCGATTCGGAGGGTTAGTTATATCGGTGTTACCTACCTTGGTTATGTTGCGGATAGCCTCATTTCTGATGCGATCACGCAGAGAAACTCCCAGCATAGCCCTCTCCGTTGCCCTTTGGGTGACTTTGAGTCTTCTTATGAAGCCCATAGTAAACGACCACGTTTCAGTGCCATACGTCATCACTGGCAACACGCACTGGTCAAAGACTCTCGTCTTGAGACACTTCAGAATATTGGACGAATAGATGTGCCATAGTACTTCCCGAACGCTGTCCAGCCGACGATTGACCTCTTTCTCAAAATTGGACCTACCTAACTGCCCTTATATGGTATAAGGGCACTATGGTGTGAGCCATCTCGCTCACACCATAGTGCTATTATATAATTATATTGCTATTACAGTCACACACACGCACAGTTACAAGCTTTTATTATTTATTATATAGCCTAGTGGTTCAGGCAGGCATGCGGCTGTCAAGCGGCGGTCGTGGGTTCGAATCCCGGCTCGTACCAATGAGTTTTTCGGAACTTATGTACGGAATATTTACCGTTACCTTTTCGGTGAAGGAAAACATCGTGAGGAAACCGATCTAATCCCAATAAGGTCTAGTTTTCCCTCTGGGTTGGAAGGTCAGATGGCAGTCGCTTTCGTAAAACTAGCGCCTATGCCAAATCTTGGGATTAGGTGTCAAAGCGGACCCCGGGCTCCTTTAGGGCACAACCAGGAATAACGCTAGGAGCATGATGATAATATTCTACTTACACTAGCTTCTGTCCTCGACTCCGTCCGCGTGGAACTTGTTTATATCGTAGCTCCATACAAACTTTCACCCCCTATTTCAGCCCCTTAGGGGATTATTTCGGGGATAAAAGCTATCCTATGTCTTTTCCCGCGACTCAAACTATCTCCATACTTACCAAATTTCATCAAAATCGGTCCATCGGTTAAGCGTGAAGAGGTAACAGACAGACAGATACACTTTCGCTTTAACCATATCATATAAATTATATATAATATAATTATATATTAATATTATATTATATACTTATACTATGGAGTATGGACATAGCATGGATTGGCGCGGCTTAAATACCGACTCACTTGGCCAGCCAGGCCAAGCTAAATAGCACGGGTCAAGCTAAATCTATACGGAAAGAAAAAGAAAAACGATGTGGTCGCTATTGACTTTTATGGGAATTATGTATTTGGGTACGCGACCACCCCATTTTATTTAAATCTATTTTTATAATATGCCGAATCTCAACGAAATTATTACATCAGCTAAACCATTTAAGCAATCAAGTAACTAATTTCAGCATAATAATAAAACTAAGTGACGTAACTAAAGTTTTCGCGCCAACTGTCGCGTTATTTTTTTTACAAATTCACTGCACGTCAACACTCTACGGAAGCAATGTGTGAATTGAGGTTATTTTTTCTTGCTTTGGATTAAGCTATCGGTTTTAAATTATATATATTCTTATTCGGATACTATTCAAGAATAGTTAATAACTTGTTCTTTTTCTGTTGGGTTTGTAGAAATGTTAATATCTTTAATTGAAGCAGCCTAGTCCGTCGAGTGGTCGCCAACCGAAGGTGGTCGCGTTACCGGCTAAACGACCCTACGTCAGGTAAATTCTAAATGTCCATTTTTATATGGGAAAATGGCAGTTGAATTGGGAATGGATGAAAATTTTAGAATTGCCTGATTATTTTTTTGGTGATAGGAATAACCTTCCTTAGCACCAGAAAACAGTTGCAGACTTTTCAATTGCGTCAATTGAACTGTACGCCTCCGGAATTGCGAGTAGAAGTAGCCACGAATAATTTACTGCCCCCGAAATCAAAAGTTAGGTACATGACGGCGTATGAAAATTTCATAAAAATTATAAGTGTTTTCTTTGTTGTAGTGCCTTGTCTATATTAGTTAGATATATTACGTTCATGTAACTATAAACTAATACTTAATTTAGGGAATAAGTGGAATATTTGTTAGTAAGAAATTATATATAGGTTATGATGTGACAGCACTGACAGCTATCAGATACGTATTATTTAGTTGTACGAATAAAACAAATTGACTACTTTATATTTCATTGCAAGTTTGAGAAAAGCACTATACAAATCTCGGCGAGAAACGGGGTTGCCGGCCGCGTATCCCTATATCTACTTGGCCTGCAACCCTTCGTTTCCCGGCCTATATAGTAATGTACTATTTTTACTATGTTTTCAGAGCAAGTTTCAGAGAGAATTGACAAAGCGTACTAAACAGGAGAGTACTATAGGTACCTACTGTAAACATTCTCGAGGGTTAAAATAATTCTGTCGAAAACTTTTTTGTCATCATCCCGACATGCAAGTACAAACAACAATAAAAAGCCTAATCAAAACAAACTAAACCCAAATCTTATCGGCTAATTCGATCAACAAACAAACCGAGCCTTTTACGTCGCCGATGGGCTCGAATTGGATGCCATATACGGCATACGCTTACGCACCATCATCGCCCAGGCCATTTCTGGCCTATGTAAATTACTATCATAACATTGTCAATGCCTACCGAACCTCTAAACACATCAACGCCTTTTCACATCCCACTCATTCAATTTCAAACTCTAACCGAAGCAAATAAACTCTGAAAGGGATTGTACACTGAAAAAAATGGTTTGTTGGATTTACCAAATTAGCTAAGGTTGGCTGAATTACATGGAAACTAAGATAAATATAACAAAACCTCGCTATTGGACTTACAAAACTAAAAAGGTTGAAGTCGCTACCAGACTTCTGGTGTAAATCAACAAAGAGTATTTTACATTTTACAAAACGAATCTCAACAATTTGGTTTGGTTGATTATATCATAAAAATATAATAAATATAACAAGGCCTCGCGGTTGAACTTACAGAACTAAAAAGGTTGACGTCAAAATATAGTCCTTACCAGAGTTCATGGTGTATATTAACAAAGAATATTGTACATTTTACCAAACAAATCGCTTTAAATCGGTTTGGTAGATTTTATAAATCAAATATGATAAATATAACAAGACGTCGCGGTTGAACTTACAAAACTAAAAAAGGTTGAGGTCAAAATATAACCACTACCAGAGTTCATTGTGTTAATTAACAAAGAATATTGTACATTTTACCAAACAAATCCCTACAAATCGGTTTGGTAGATTTTATAAATAAAAATATGATAAATGTAACAAGACATCGCGGTTGAACCTACAAAACTAAAAAAGGTAGAGGCAAAAATATAGTCCGTACCAGAGTTCATGGTGTATATTAATAAAGAATATTGTAAGTATTACCAAACAAATCTCTACAAGTCGGTTTGGTAGATTTTATAAATAAAATATAATAAATATAACAAGACATCGCGGTTGAACTTACAAAACTAAAAAAGGTTGAGGCCAAAATATAGTCCCTACCAGAGTTCGTGGTGTATATTAATAAAGAATATTGTAAGTTTTACCAAACAAATCTCTACAATTTGGTTTGGTTGATTTTATCATAAAAGTATGTTAACTATAACAAGACCTCGCGGTTAAACTTACAAAACTAAAAAGGTTGACCTCAAAATATAGTCCCTACCAGAGTTCAAGCTGTTAATTAACAAGAATATTGTACATTTTACCAAACAAACTTCTACAATTCGGTTTGGTTAATTTTATATTGTAAATATGATAAATATAACAAGATTTCGCAGTTGAACTTACAAAACTAAAATTAAACTTACAAAACTAAAAAGGTCAACCCTCGAAATATAGTTCCTACCAGAGTTCATGCTGTTAATTAACAAAGTATATTGTACATTTTACCAAACAAATCTCTACAATTTGATTTGGTTTATTTTATAATTAAAATATGATAACTATAACAAGACCTCGCGGTTGAAATTACAAAACTAAAATGGTTAAGGTCAAAATATAGTCCCTACCAGAGTTCATGGTGTAAATTAACAAAGGATATTGTACATTTTTACCAAACAAATGTCAAGAATTTGGTTCGGTTGATTTTATGATAAACATATGATTAATATAACATGGCCCTGTGGTTGAACTTACAAAAATGAAAAGGTTGAGGTCAAAATATAGTCCCTACCCAGAGTTCCTGGTGTAAATTAACGAAAAAAAATGAACATTTTACCAAACACGTCTCTACAATTTGGTAAGGTTCTATCAAAAAACTGGCCAAGTGCAAGTCGGACTCGCGCACGAAGGGTTCCGTACCATTATCTGTAAACATATTTATTTTATTCTGTTTTTAGTATTTGTTGTTATAGCGAAAACAATTATTAGTAATAATATTAATATTAAAGACAGACGGACAGCGGAGTCTTAATAATAGGGCCCCGTTTTACTCTTAGAGTACGGAACCCTAAAAACGAGTCATTTAGGGATTACGCGGTATTTTCGATTTTTGGTAAAGTGACGTTCGACGCTCGAGATCACAAACTTGTATTATTCATTGCGCCAACTTCATAAACAAGTCTGCAAAAATCAGAACTACCAACCCCGCCAACTACCCCGTACTTTCAGGCGACATAGTTACTTATTAAGAAAAGTCGTATCATTTTTAATTACCGCGATGAGTACGAAGAAGGCAAAGCCCATGGTTGTAGGTATATGTTTCAGTTTAAGTTCTAGTAACATTGTTACAAGGTTTATTATTCCAGTTTAACAAGGTTTTACAAAATAAATATCACGGAACAATATACTTAACACAAATATAATGCGGATTTCAGTAGCGTTGATATCTTTAGATATTCAAAGGCATCTTTTAAAATGCAAGTAATTAATAGTGTTAAGAATAAGCAGCATAAATAGTATTAGAAATAGGTAACTCACCTCTTATCATGTTTAAAAATGTTGTAGTATTATACTTAAGTTACTAAATCTATTTGATTCACTCTAAATATGGGATTTATACAATAGTATTGTCATTAGGATAAACTATAGCAATATATTCTCATTTGCGGTAACCTAAATAGATTGACATGCTTGGTTATGCTTTCATCTTCAAAACAAAAAAAAACATTTACTCAAACTTAATTTAAAAAAAATCATCTCTATTTCACAAATGTTGTGATAGTCCGTTCAATTGTTTACATATCAAGTTATCTAGGTAAACCTGTAATTGGCCATACTACTGTGTATTATAGTATAAGTTACGTACTTTGTATCGCTGTTGGTTTTCTGAATAAATAATAATAATAACTAATGCACTTGCTAGTTAGAGCAACAAAGAGAGAGATAAACGAACTTAGTTTATTTTGATTTCGCGGTAGCTCCTCAGACTACACTAAGCTAAATGAGATAAGTAGGTACCTATTAGGTATATTGTGTAAATACGTAAATATATATAATAGTTAATAGTTAATGTAGTAAGCACAATTATTAGAATTACGTACGACTTAGTTTTGCTTCAATCATTATTAAAACGACATTACTTAAGTATCATAACCCATAAGGCATAGGTAACTGTATGCAATTGTATGTAACATGTATTTAACCTAAACCTATTTACAAATTAGTAATTAATTAATTATTAACTCTGTACTTATTATGATGTTTATAATCGCACAGACAAACTGTTCCGACAGTTTTGCGAGACCATGTTAGTTATTATGTTTATATACTCTGTGTATTAAATAAAATTAAATAATAATCTAGGCCGCTTTTCACGTTGTATGTAGGTACCTACCTAGCTAGACTATACCCAAATTAATAATTTGCAGAGCCATACCACAGATTGCTATACTTATTCCCAGACAAAAAAAGTAAAGTTGCGTAGGTACTTACTTAATGATTTTTTATGTAGTAATTAGGCTTTAACGACGTTAATGTTTTCGTGGCTTTTCCTTAATACGAGTAAGTAATATCCTTCCTTATTGTGTGAATGTGAAAGTGTGTTAATTGGTTGGTCCTTCCTTGGTGTTTGTTTGAACGTCTTCATAAATAAGCAAAATACTTACGTTTGTCACGCGGGCCAAGCCGCTGACAAAACTAGTAAGTAGATACTACATGGTGTACCCATGTAGGTACAGTCAGCAGCAGAAGTAGCAACACAAAATAACACGCTCGAAATTATCTAGAAAGTCCGTATCCTCTTGACATTAGAGCCATGTGTAGGTCATTTTGAGCACTTTGACCCACGTAGCTACTTTTGGTGCTGGATGTACCTTTAACTTTATCATTGATTAATTGACGTCTTAAAATATACAATTGGTAAATTACCTAAATACCTAATCATTACATAGTATACAACAAAGTCGCTTACGTTTTTTTCAATAGATACTGATTCAAGAGCAAGGTTTATATGTATAATTCATGCATGTATTATACGTATAAATCCGTGCGAAGCCGGGGCGCGTCGCTAGTTATAAGTAATAAATCATTTTGTCTTTACTTGTTGGTCGTAGGAATGAGATTCTATTGCTTTGTTATTTTGCAACCTTTTACGCCACACAAAATAGTATTAAGTACTTACCTAGTCTATTTTTTCCAACAACATTAACACGAAACATTTGGCGTTTAGTAGGTACATAGGTAACTATCTACTCGTACCTTTTGAGAAAGCGCTGCAGTCACTACCAGACCTATACCTTGTTAAAATTACCAAAGAGTTTGGTAATTTTAACTAGGTAAAAGTCTGGTACATTTTACAAAACAATACCGCTGCATGCATAGTTCCATCCTACTCAATTTATAAACATAATAGTGAGATGTGACTATTCCCCTCCCCGACTGCCCTGCGGAGGTGCGCCCCTTCCCCCGGCTACAGCATCTTGCGATGCGCGCGCGGCGCGGCAGGCTTCATTGCGTTGAGGTAGTTCATTGTATATAGTCACTTTGTTTTGTTTGCTTTTTAATGAAATTTTCTTGGTGCGCCATTTCATTTCGGCTGGTGCGTGGTGGATTTAGTTTGCAAAGTGTAACCAACTATGGGTAGTGATCTCGACGATGACTTAAGTGTGGGGGTGACTGAATATTTGAAGGAATGGGGATTATCTCAATCTACCATAACAAGTTTTGAAGGTAAGCATTAGAACGATATTACACTAAAAGTGCTAAATTGGCAACACTGATACCTTACTAATTAATTGTGAATAAGAATGATATTGTATGTGAATAACGTACTTATTCCATTGTTAGTTCTTTTTTGTCTGAAACACAGGGTAACCTATAGTTGACACCGTATATGGATTCTCCACCCATACCTCCTTATTATTAATGATTAAATATAATAATTTTGTGATTATAGTTTAATATGAATAGGAAGCTTAACTCAGGATTAGATATTGACCTAGAAATATTGGTTACGTATTACCTACCTAATTACTTTGATTAATTTACAAAACGAATTCCAGTAAAATTTACCAAATCGGTTTGGTTGGCCATCGTTGCGTTTGTATTTTGTCTGTATGTAACTAACTGAACATTAAATAATGAGTTTAATGACATATATGTCTTATTTTTTAGAAAATCAGATTTCGTTAAATTTGCTCGACTCCATTCAAGAAATGAACTGAAGGAGCTGATTCCCAGTTTAAAGGAAATACTATTATTCAAGCGGGGGTTGAACAAACTCCAAAACATTATTCATGTAAGTATTCCTGTCTGTTTTACATTTATTACCCATACTACATTTAAATGCGAAAGTGTGTCAGTATGTTTGTTGCCTCTTAACGCTTAAACCGCTGAACCGATTTAGATGAAATTTGGTATTTAGATAGTTTGAGTCCCGGGGAAGGACATCGAATAGTTTAAGTCGGTGAAGTAGGTGGTAAACAATTGTATGGAGCTATCAGTTCTATCGGAAGCATTATGCTGAGATAGAACCGTTTCGTGACAAACGCTGTGTGTTGTTTGTCTCGAATAAATGTTTCTTTCTTTCTTTCTATCTCCTTCCCCGGGACTCCAATTATCTCGATACCTACTAAATTTCATTTCCTTCAGCTCAGCGGGTTAAGCGTGAAGAGGTAACAGACATACAGATATACAGACAGACACACTTTCGCATTTTTTATACTAAAAGGTACGAAATTTGAAATAAATGATAGCCTGTCATATTCTCATATATACTCGTAAGGTACATAACTGGAAAGTTTCTTAAAAAATCGTCCAGTAGTTTTTGAGATTAATTGAAACGTACATTCATCCATACATCCAAACTTTCGCATTTATAATATTAGTAGGATTAGTATGGATACGGTTAAAAGTAAACAATATATTTTAATTTCCAGAACGAAAGCGAAGTCCTCACCCAGCTGGACTATTGGATAAAAGCCCAAATGGCTAAGGGACTGCGGTGCCAACCCATCATCATTGCTGTCGGACTGACCATCGATGCCCTAAAGGACTTTTATGTTGCTTATGACGACATCCTTTATAATATCGACTCGTTCCTGAAAGCGCTGGACGTATGCTTCAAAACTTTTCACTGCCTTGATGCAGAATATGGTTGGCAACATCTCGCTGCCCCAATATTATAAACTTCAAATTTCAAGTTGATAAAATTGCAACATGGAACCTTATAATATTGGAGCAGCGAATTCTGTTGATTCTGGAATCTACACAAAGACGTCAGAATACGGTGCGCTATTTTTGCAAACGATACTCCACTGAGAGCCCAGTCTATACGACTACTCAGCAAATTTTATCATGACTTGTAACTCAGCCTATAAGATTCACACTTACTACGTATACCGTGAACCTCTGGTATCTATCTCGTAAACTTAAAATTAAGATATGTACAGCCAAGGAATTTGATTCACGTACGGTCAGCCGCAGAGAAAGAATGTGGGCCGCAACCTGGCAGCCTTTTGACTTTTATTATAAGAAAGGTTTTGTACCATACATAATTTTAAAATAAGTGATCTACAGTTTATTGTATCGATTCGCAAAATAAATTTTATTACATGTACCAAAATTCGGACAATTTTTCTCTAAACCACCGTATATAGCCCTTATAATATTAAATAAGGTTACTGGTAAATTGACGTTATTCCTTTTAACAGTGATATCTATTTAAAAAAAGGCAATTTGTAAATGTTCACTCTCTAGGAACTGCTGATTTTCGGATAGCCTTCATGACCTTTTTAATTGCAAATGAGCTTTACTATATCTCCCTAAAAAGAAATACGTTGGTTACCAATAAGCCTGCATATTTTTGAAGTGTTTGTCTTTAGCTTTTTTCATCTACAATATTTTTAGGGTGTGGCTACGAATAATCTTCAATCTACATAGAAAACTACGTAGTTTGAAAATCTAAACTGCTATAATTTTACTCTCATACCATGTCAGCAATATTGCAAGTTTCTAATTTTCAATGATACCACACCCTATTTATACTCTGGAAATCAAAAATGTGTTTGGTGATATCTACCTAAAAAGATGTGTACATTTTACTAATGTTAGTTTGATAAATTAACCAAACTAACACCATTAAACTGTACACTACTTATTTGGTACGTTTTACTAAAATAAGACCGGTACAATTAGCAGAACAAGCACTGATAAAATCTTGGTAGATATTACTAGTAAACATTTGGTAAAAACTACAGTACAAATCTGTTAGATATTACCAAACCAATTTTAGGAAAAAATACGAAACACATGATCGATAATACTTAATTATATTTGATAAAATCTGAGATCCACTTATAGTAGATAATACAATATTATCTTTGATATAAAGCACGATCCAATCTGATAGATGATACTAGACTAACTTTGATGAAAACTGCGTTACATATCTGGTAGATATATCAAACACCTTTAGTAGTAACTAAAATATAAATCTGGTAAATATTACCAAACTAAAGCTGACAAAATACACCGAACGTGATTAGTAAATACTACTTAACTTTGTTTGTTAGAGTTCACCAAATAAATTACATTATACTTACAAGTTAAGTTCAGCTCTTTCAATCAAAATGATTTAATACATTGTACCAATAGAAAGTGCTGCTATATCTACCAAATTGTGTTGTAGATTTTACCAAATTACTTTTGCATTTTCTACTGACTAACTTCGGTAATTTGTACCAAAAAATAGTAACAGTAGAACATGCCAAAGGTATTTGGTAAAAAAAGACGAGTATGTTTGGTAAAATGAAAAATATCCGTTTGGTAGATTACACCAAACTACATTGAAAAAAAATATACTTAACTACTTTGATAAGAAGGTTACTAAAGTACTTTGTTTAAAAATGTACTAAAGTTCTTTGGTGAGAAACGTTACTAAAGTACTTTGGTAAAAAAAATACTAAAGTACTTTGATGAGAAATGTTACTAAAGTACTTTGGTAAACAATTTTACTATTTATTACAAAATATAGGTGTAATCTACCAAATAAATTTGGTACAACACCAACTTATTTAGTTTGATAAAATCAACCAAAATTCGTGATAGGACCGAAATCAACCGCTAACTTTGGTAACATTTACACGGAATCTGGTAAATCCAACCTAACATTTTTTTCAGTGTAGGCAGCAAGGTGTTTATTATGCTTCGGAACGAGGCGCAAAGGTGTCTTGTTAAGCGGTATATTATTTAGCTATCGCTCGATAATCTGTTCATTAACAATAGTCTAATTTCAGATACGTTCGATTAGCACAATTCACACTCTGTTGGTTTTGGATTTGTGATAAACAATTAAGTGTTCTATTGATTTGAGTTGGCTGGTTGCATTAGCGGGTTTGTTTAGAGATTGCGGAAGTAGGTATGTGTTTCTGGTTTGCGTGTTCATTAATGATTGTATGATATCAGAAGTTTGGTATCTTGTTTTATAGAATCACACAATGTAAACAAAAGATACATATGTGCATATATATTACGATTGGAATCTGATAATAATCTGTTGGTCGCAGTAACCCAGTCTGAGCAAGAGCGGTCCTGCATAGCTCTACTACGGCTGCAGCGAAGATCCGGTCAGTTCCTGTGGGTCCACGCCGTGCTACAGCTGAAAGACAACCTGGATAACTCGCAACGGCCTGTCATCGTCTGCACTAATCAAGTCTTAAGGTGAGATACTTAGTAATTAAATATCAAAAATACCTACATAGAAAAAAATATTGCAAGAATTATACATAGGATGAATTTGATTGAGCTTATCATTCACTCTCCACGCATAATTACCGCGCCTTGCGAATCATACTGGTTCAGAACCTGCGTTTGGAACCAGATAATTAGAGTGTGTCTGTCGACTACGAAGAAAACCAACACAACAACAACAAAGTGAAATATTTCCCATAACGCTCATATCTCCCATTATAGTGCGCATTCATAAGTTAAGTATAGCCCGTAGCCGGCCATGGCAGGTTAAGTCTCACTCGGCCTAATAAGAACCACTCTAACTTATGACCGTTGAATTATCTGACCCCTTGCAAACATTCAGCTTAATCGTCCTTTCCTTGGAGAACCTCTTAATACCCATTAATATATCGAAACAACCGCCAATCGAGCGGCGATCAAGGGTGAAATCACTTCATCATGACCGCCCAGCGCAGACGCAATTACGACGTGAACAAACGTCAAATGTGGAGTTTTATACGACATACTAATCGCATGCGCTCAGGTCACATGCGCCCGCCCATTATTCAGACATAAATCATGGAAATTGCGATCTAACTGACTCGGAAAATCAACTGAGACTATTAGTCAAAATGACAGGGTAACATACGCGCGGCCGCGTTTAGAACTAGTGGGCTGCTTTATAGCTCGAAGGAGTGAAACAAAACCCAAAAATCAAATATAATTGATAATATACATCGGATTCAAAACTATAACAGTAAATTTGAACATTTGTTATAAAAATAAAATAAGAGTGGTGTTACAAACAACTTACGATCCCGAAAAAAATACTTACACTAGAATGAGACATTAACTTGACTTGATTATTACAGACTTCATAAAGTAGGCTACCTTATAACGCGTTATTATTGTCAATGTTCTTGAACATGCTTTATGCCCAATGAAATTGCAGTTTCCTTTAACAGACAAACGCCTTCCGGCAACACAAAGAAGGCGTTACCTATTATGATAAAGTAGTTCCAAAATTCGAAAGTAACGTTTCCTAAAACCACAGAACTTTGTCTAAAGTTCAAACGAACGTAGATAACGCATAATAAAATCTATATTATTGACACAAATAATGTATCCGTTTAAATTGCCTGTCTTATATCTCGTGAAATGTTAGCCGGTACAATAATTATATTCCGATCGACAAATCGTATCGAATCGTGGAATTGCTTTTCATTTAAATCAATGTCTCTAATATTTGTAATGCGAGCTCGTTACTGGCTTTAATCCTCGCCACGAGATGTTATTCTCAAGAATATCGAGTTTATTTGTATGGTCAGTTATAAATTGATATGAACATAAACATTTTTGCATAATTGTAACGTGTGGTTCTGTCAAATCAATCAACATGATCACTTGGATGATTGATTTTACGAGGGCGGCCTCGATTGATCTTGGAGACGTAATGACGATCTGCCATATTTTTGTTGCTATGAAATTACTTCTGACTGAAAAACAATTATAAATACTCGGAAAGGTAATGTGTTCATTTGATGAAATCATTCACATGGCATCAAAATTCTACGATTGCTTAGTTTTATCGAACACGTCTTAAAATAAACAAGTCTACGTATTTTAAAAATAGATAATGAAATAATTGTAGTAATTACCTAGCATGTAGCTTTAACTCAGCATCAATTGTTTTATAAAAGAGCTTCATATACTTATGGGTCTACGCCCAAAGTCCTATCATCTTAAGTCAATAGGTAGTTAACATGAAGCTAACACTATATGTTTAAAGTAATCGGATGCTTGGCGTTATGTGGAGAGTTTTTGTACGTAAATTACCAGTCTCTTTGCTTTAATTTCCAACAAAATTAAATAGTACCATAGGTTCTTTATGTTCGCGCGATATAATTTAATAGATATAAAATCATGTAAGCCCTGGCTAAGAGTATGAGATTTACCGTCAGTCCGCGAGGTTCCCGCAAGAACCAATTATGATTACGACCTTAATAGTACTTGTATGGTACGGCAAACAGTAATTATGAATTAACCAATAATTGGATATAATCTTATACTTTAACAAAGGAATTTTGTTTACTTAACGATGTTAAAATATTTTGAATTCTTTGAGCTTACGATCTCACCTCTGGAATATTACGCAAAAACACGTTCTTTATTAGTTTTTAGCTATATTGTACATGGTATCATGTATCTTAACATTACATTTGCGACTAATTACCTACTATTAGATGGGTTTGATAGAGTTTTTTTGTCCTGGTAACTATGAGTCTCAGTCATGGAAGTAGTAGATAAATATCTATAGTTTTTGCAAAGGGACCACATCAGAGACTGAAAATTAAAAGGGGAAAATGTGGGAGTATTTAATTTTGCATCGTTGTGAATAATCTATCTATACTCATACTAATAGGTTACGAATATACGGTTAAACTCACGTGACTTTAACCTTATTGAACGACCGAGCGAAGAGTCTCCGTTTCAGCTTGGGCCAAAATTCTTTTGTATGTCCAGACCTTCTGCTGCCCGGCTGTTTTCCTCTACAGGTCGCATTACTCAACCGTTAGATTTTTTTCATCACACTTGCTCATAAATGGTGTTATTCCTTGCCTAATATATACAGAAGGACAATGGCCTAAATTGTTCCCGCGGGAAATAATGGTCCCAAGGGAGAGTGGGAGCTTGTGTGTGATCTGATTGGTTAAGCAAATCTGGACCACATGCTCTGCAAGAACCACATGCTCCATGCTATGTGATTGGTTGAAATATTGAAGCTACGCCCTCCACTCGCACTGATCTAGAAGTGAAGTTGTCAATTTCGTCAACATTTGATTGATGCGCTTGTATAAAACGTAGGTTTTTCTGTCTTTTGTGGTTATTTATTCCTCATACGCCCCTTGTTAAACAATG
This sequence comes from Epinotia brunnichana, assembly GCA_963854355.1. Lineage (NCBI taxonomy): Eukaryota > Metazoa > Arthropoda > Insecta > Lepidoptera > Tortricidae > Epinotia > Epinotia brunnichana. Next base: position 15,721,464 of record OY977936.1, on the reverse strand, counting down.
TACTATTTGTCGATTTTGTATTTTTTTGAGAAAAAGACAGGTTTGCGAGTGCATGCATGTGCCCCATGCACATGCATGCACTCGCAAACCTGTCTTTTTTTGAGTTAGAGACTTAAAACTTTGTAAAAAGATTACTTATTAGAATACTAAAAAAGAATTTTCAGCGTTTTAGAAAACTCCACCCCTAAGAGAGTTAACAAGGGGAGCCAGTGTTGTGTGGGAAATACTTTTTTTTGAACTAGACTTAAAACTATTAGAAAGATTACTTATTAAAATACAAAAAAAGTACTTTCAGAGTTTTAGAAAATTCCACCCCTAAGGGGGTTAAAAAGGGGGCAAGCTTTGTATGGGCAACACTTTTTTTGAGCTAGAGACTTAAAAGTTAGTAGTAAGATTACTTACTACAATACGGAAAAAGTTCTTTCAGCGATTAGAAAAATTCAACCCCTAAGGGGGTTTAAAAGGGGGTTCCAATTTTAAATGGAGAGCAAGAATATTTTAAAGTAAGATATTTGTAACTTCGGTATTATTCTGTACGTTTAAAGACTACAAAACTAATTTCAGAGTTTTTCCAAATTCATCCCCTAAGAGTGTTAAAAGGGGGTTCAATGTTTGTGTATATCAAGACATTTTTAAGGTATGAGATTTTTAACTTTGGTTTTAGACTGTTTGTTCACAAACTAGAAAATGAACATCAACGTTTTTTTTTAATTTATCCCCTGAAAGAGGGTTCAAAGTTTGTATTGAGAGAAATCATTTTCTAAGACGATAAAAAGTTCTACGCGGACGAAGTCGCGGGTAACAGCTAGTAGTAGATAATTGACAATCGTTTCATGTGAAGGTGCGTTTTGCGGAAAAGGGACAGAGTATACCCCCTCCGTATAGGTATGTGTGTCCTGCGTGTTAGTGAATAAATGTATCTTTCTTTCTTGAAATTTAGGACACTTATAGCTTTGTGATTATTTATTGCCTTGTGTTACTTTTTTCTTCATGTGACTAGTATATTTTTAATCCTTTTTGCGAGAAGATTCAACATTATTGATTATTTTAGTTGGTGTCACCATCCCTATTATTATTATAACTTTAAACATGACTCACGAAAATTTACATTCGATCATCTACTCGTAGCAGGTGTGAAATCTAGTAGAAACCTTGCCCATTGATATAATATAGGGGTGTAGACTCAAAATTTATTATGACTTCAAAAGAAAGACGGCAAAAAATATGCCTGATGACGAAAATCCTATTCAAATATCTCAAAAAGTTACGAAGCTACGACCGTTTTAATGTTGCTTGCTAGAGAGAGAAAACGCTAGGGGGTCGTGACCTCACGATCCTCTAGCGTCATAGTAAATGACAATCGTTTCATATGAAGGTGCGTTTTGCGGAAAAGGGACAGAACATACCCCCTCTTAAAACTTTGGACACTTATAACATAACTTTGTGATTATTTAACCTCTTGTGTTGTTTTTTTCCATTCGACTACATTTTTGATAATTTTTCGAGAAATTGCAACATTATTGATTATTTTATTTAGTGTCTCCACCCCTATTATATCAATGTGCAAGTCTGCGTTTGACCCAGATAGCATTATTTAGCAAAGGATGATTAAATTGATTAATAGGGACCTAAGACGCTCCAGCCGCAGAGCCCGCAGACGCATAGAAGACCGTCAAAAATAAATTTGACTGACAAATGTCTGCATTTAAAACACCAGGTACTCGACTCTGCGAACTAATTGGCTTAAAAGCCGTGCCATTAAACCGACAAGTCCAGTGCCAACCCGCAGCGAGCGGACTTTGAAAAATGACCATCATAACTTAACGCGGTCACTTACAAACTTCCCTATTGAGATATCAATACTAGATGACGTCGCGAGACGTAGCTCGCGTAAATACAGCCCTTACTATCGGGCCGACTGCGATTTAGTTTGCTTTAGGCGGGATCGGATCTTGGAAACGGCTGTACCAAGATATTCCGTGATGGAAAATTCGTGGATTTCGCATTACAAGTAGAACACGTACTAGAGCTATATAGAGGTATATTATACTTGACTTGGTTCATATGAGGTTTTTATGCGGTAGGATTATATTTTTTTAAATAAACGCTTACGGTTTGTATTGTCAAAGGTGTGTAAGATGTATAATCGAAAGTTTGTTTGTTATAGGTAGGTACGCAAATTATCAGATTACTTTTCACGGTCGCCAGAACTGAAAATAAACCAACGATTGTTTAAAACTGTAAAGACTTCGGTGTATATAAATGTCTGTAGTACGCAGGATGCTAGTAAGCTAGAAACGATTCACTGATTTTTGACATTTATTTCGTGTAATTAGAAAGACTAAGGAGTGAAATCAGGATCCGTAACATCGAACCCGTCCATCATCATCCTGTCTTTATCGCTTCTCATCCGTGTTTAACATTCCGTTTACCGAGCGAAATAGCATCGCGAACCCGTGGTGGGGTTACCGGCGAATAAATATTGTAAAGAGGTGATTTATTGAGTTAGAGTGCGGCTTGCGAGCCGATCGGCCGGCCGATGTTGCTATCGGATGGTTTGAAATATGCCCGCAGAGGGCTATTGTTGTGATGTGAGAAACTGTGTTTAACAAGCGCCGGCTCTGATCGATGGCGCCGCTCCACGCTTTAATCCCAACCATATTTTATAGCCACGAAAACTTGACTAATTTTAAGAGACGCAGCTTATAATTTTATTGATTGCACAGCCAAGATAAGAGAACTCTGGAACACTTTGGTTTTCATAATTACGTTTTAGTTTTAAAACCTTTAGACTGGAGGCTGAGCCGTTAGTTTGCGCGCCTGCGGTTAAAAGCCTATTGTTTCTCTCTAATTAAAACGTTTACGCTGCTTTCATTAAATTTCACGATAAGCTTTAATTTAAGTTTCCTTCGAAATGCATTATTGATTAACTAGCTAATTCAGCTACCAACGAAATCAATAACGGACACGAAACAAGCCTTAGGTACTCATTAAAGGGGCACACTTTGTACTAACAATGTTATTATCCCTATAAACTAGCATGACTAAGAGGCAATTCATCTGAACCGCCAGTAGGCGCTGGGTAGATTGTAAATCTAAATTAATTTCAATGCACGAGTGGGTGACAGCCCAGCTGACCTAAACAATCAGGCACAAAGGGCGGTGACTATGTGGCCCTTAGGCGCTTAGGTTAAGCTTTAGCTGTGGTACAAATAGGAGACATGTAGCTGGCTAGCTAAGAAAAGCGAAACCAGCCCTTTTGTTGAATGACTAGGTTTGCTTCCTTAGGTGTCTATAGATGCACACCTTCTATGCATGCGTAATTTTACTTCATATCCACAATCATTTAGAATTACCTCTTTACCTTCTTTCACTGCCAATAATTTCGTAGTGCTACGCTCGTAACCAGTGCGGTGATCACGTAACATTCCGAACGCGCGTTAGGACAATCCAACTGTCATTTTTCCATATAAAATATGAAATTTAGATCTACCTAACGTTCGTACAATGCGTTAAATTAAAACGAATTCATGAAGATAGTATTGATTGACTCTACAAATGTGTTAAATAGGTACCTATTCGAAATTACTCTACATGAAACGAACAGCTCCTATAAAGGTTTAATAGGCTCGACAGCAACACTTAGATAACAATGTCGTAGTTTTTTATTTTACTTGGACCCAAAGTTCAAGCTTTTACGAGTATTTCGTTTTTCTTTATAAACGGAACTGAGTACCTAATGTAAATGTTTAAGTACTGACCGGGTGAAGAAAAGGTTTAGTCATCTTTTTAGGGTTCCGTACTCAAAGAGTAAAACGGGACCCTATTACTAAGACTCCGCTGTCCGTCTGTCTGTCACCAGGCTGTATCTCACTGATACCGTGATAGTTCCAGTTGATATTTTCACAGATGATGTATTTCTGTTGCCGCTATAACAACAAATACTAAAAACGGAATAAGGTAAATATTTTTATTAATAATGGTACGGAACCCTTCGTGCGCGAGTCCGACTCGCACTTGGCCGGGTTTTTAACTATTATTTTGATAATTTAATACTTTATTTATTTATATAAACATCTGATACAGATATGTCCTTATAACTAGAAACTCTGCTTCCTAAATAGGTTAAAAACTGTGCTTTAGGCTAAACAATGCTCCTCCCTAGAACACCAATTACAGACGATGTAATGTGAGAAAAAGATTAAGAACTTTAAATGTCAAACAAAATAAAATAATGTTCTAAACAACAGCAAACGAAAGAGATAAATGTGTGTGTGTGCGTGTTTTTTAAGTAAAATCCAATCACTAACAGTTCACTAACGTTTAGGGATTTATTAATTTTACTGTATATTTGTGGTCCGAGGAAGGCAATTACTTAAGAATTTTCTGATGAAAATAGTATTTTTTTTTTGGTCTGTTTTCCAACCGTGTATAAGCTCGGCCTTTATGGTGTTATTTTGTTTATTGAAGTTTAGAGCGGCATGGTATTTGAGAATTACATTAATTACAAATAGTTGCCTCACTAGTACATACCATTGCAGTTCTATAGAGGTCTTCGGTAAGAGACATAAAAGGCAAAAAGTGCATTACTTTTAGAACAGCACGTTGTGCTCTTTCCAGATTTATTAAACTTGATTTTGGGGCTCCACCCCACGCGGAGATACAAAAGGATGATTAAGGAATAAAGGATTGACAGAATGCAAGCTAGACTAGTCTTAGTAAAGGGACTTAAATTTTTGAAACATACCTGTATATTAATTTACTCTTTAGCCCAGTTGGTAGTGACTCTGCCTACGAAGCTGGAGGTCCCGGGTTCGAATCCCGGTCAGGGCATTTATTTGTGTGTTTATCACGAATATTTGTTCCTGAGTTATGGATGTTATATATGTTTGTATTTATATGTATTTATCTATTATATATATCGTCGCCTAGTACCCACAACACAAACCTTATTGAGCTTACCGTGGGCCTAGGTTGATTTGTGTAAGATTGTCCCGTAATATTTATTTATTTATTTATTATTTATTTATATATATATATATATATATATAATACCTATAACAAGGTTAACGTGTGTATTATCATAGATATATATTCCATAGATCCAGTATAGAGTAATAGATTTAGGAGATTCTTAGTAAGTAGGTACCTAGTTACCATTCTGAATAATTATGACACTGTTGAAAGTGTAGCAAAGTCATAATGCCGCAGAAATGACAACATATATAGTTAGGTATAGGTAGTTGTTAGGATACTAACAAGGATAATTGGACACCAACTTCTAACATCGCTGTCTCTTATAAATTATTGCCCCAAAATTCACCCTAAAGCTTAATCCGACTGCTCACAGCGCGCATTGTTCGCGCGATTGCGTCATTTGACTCCTGCCCAGATGCGCTTGCGCAACCTACTCATGTTACTTCGTGCTCTCCACTGACAAAATACCTCCCTTAATACAATACTATCCCAAGTGACCACCTAGCCTATAAGCACATGTGCCGTTACTCTACCCAGCATACGAAATACTGCTACCACGAAATGCCTTCAATAATGAGCCGGGATTATGTGGATAGCGAATTTAATAGGTGCACCGGGCTTACTGTGTTGCTTATATAAATAGATTTAGCTGCCCATTTAGGTTCAGACACGTTCAGTTATCAGTTTTGATAGATTTACTGCAATAAATAATGCACCTAGTTAGGGAAGGCTCGTATTAGTCCAAGGGGATTATAAAGTTGGCTCGGTCTGGAAAGCACTGGTCCACTGCTTAAGCTGTACCAGCAGCAGCGATTCAGAAAATGTATAATGTAAAATAAAGGTAAAAGAAAGTAAAATAAATATTAATAAACCCATTCCTAAAACTCGACGACGAGAAAGCCTTAGCATTCATAGTACGAAAATCTTCTCGCATTTTGTATTTTCCTGTCTTTACCTTATCTCCACTTATAATAAATCTCTAAATTAAAAAAAGAATCAGCCAGTTTGAAACTAAGCTTTGCGCGGTTCGAATGTTCTCAGCATCCCATGAACGGAAAAATATGAAACATTTTATATAGGTACATTATTATTCTAGCTGCAATTTAGGATAGTTTTTATCCGACTGCGACAGTTAATTAATTTTCCGAAATATACGACTTCATTTAATTTTTCATTTATTTTTATTGAAATCAAACGCTGCTCCAACTGTCAGCTATAAGAACCGTCAAATTTTCGTCAAAATGGCGGAATTGCTTTGCCTTTCACTTATTAATAATTTAAATCCCGTCTACGATAGACCTTTACGAGACAAATGCTAAAATATAAACCATAAAAAAATATTCGATTCTGATATGAGAACTTATATGCGCAAATGTCGTTTTATGTCGTAATTTCAATAAATGAAATCAACAAATTTGAACAAAATAATTAACACGAATTTGTTTTTTTTGAATGACAATGGCACGCGCTCGGCGCATTCAGCCAAAGTACCTGCGGCGCTACCACGAAAACCGATACTCAATGTTTATATATTTGCATCCCTGTCACTCGAGTATGGTTAGTGCGATAGAGATAGAGATACCCGAATATTTTCGAATTCCGAAGTTCGTGGTTATAGCTCAGGAATCGAAAATATGGTAAATAATCATAATGTATTTTCTCGAAAAAGAATTTAAAATAAATATAGTCAAATGGAGAAAAAAACAAAGCAAGAGGTTATATAGGTAATGATTAAGTTATAAGAGTCCAAAGTTTTAAGAGGGGGTATGTTCTGTCCCTTTTCCGCAAAACGCACCTTCATATGAAACGATTGTTTTTTACTATGACGCTCGAGTATATTGACGTCACAGTCCCTCATCGTTTTCTCACTCTAACAAGCGACATTAAAACGGATGTAGCTTCATAATTTTTTGAGATATTTGAATGGGAGTTTCATTATCTTCTATCTATTTATCTCCACTTATAATAAATCTCTAAATTAAAAAAAGAATCAGCCAGTTTGAAACTAAGCTTTGCGCGGTTCGAATGTTCTCAGCATCCCATGAACGGAAAAATATGAAACATTTTATATAGGTACATTATTATTCTAGCTGCAACTTAGGATAGTTTTTATCCGACTGCGACAGTTAATTTATTTTCCGAAATATACGACTTCATTTAATTTTTCATTTATTTTTATTGAAATCAAACGCTGCTCCAACTGTCAGCTATAAGAACCGTCAAATTTTCGTCAAAATGGCGGAATTGCTTTGCCTTTCACTTATTAATAATTTAAATCCCGTCTACGATAGACCTTTACGAGACAAATGCTAAAATATAAACCGTAAAAAAATATTCGATTCTGATATGAGAACTTATATGCGCAAATGTCGTTTTATGTCGTAATTTCAATAAATGAAATCAACAAATTTGAACAATATAATTAACACGAATTTGTTTTTTTTTGAATGACAATGGCACGCGCTCGGCGCATTCAGCCAAAGTACCTGCGGCGCTACCACGAAAACCGATACTCAATGTTCATATATTTGCATCCCTGTCACTCGAGTATGGTTAGTGCGATAGAGATAGAGATACCCGAATATTTTCGAATTCCGAAGTTCGTGGTTATAGCTCAGGAATCGAAAATATGGTAAATAATCATAATGTATTTTCTCGAAAAATAATTTAAAATAAATATAGTCAAATGGAGAAAAAAACAAAGCAAGAGGTTATATAGGTAATGATTAAGTTATAAGAGTCCAAAGTTTTAAGAGGGGCTATGTTCTGTCCCTTTTCCGCAAAACGCACCTTCATATGAAACGATTGTTTTTTACTATGACGCTCGAGTATATTGACGTCACAGTCCCTCATCGTTTTCTCACTCTAACAAGCGACATTAAAACGGATGTAGCTTCATAATTTTTTGAGATATTTGAATGGGAGTTTCATTATCATCTATCTATTTATACATAATAAATGCCTATGTCCTGACTGACTTATTCACTCACTCACTCACTCACTCACTCATCAACGCACAGCCGAAACTACTAATCTTAGAGAGTTGATTTTTGCACAGTATGTTGCTTTTATAACGTGGGCTAGGGATAAAAAGGGATTTTTGAAAATTCTACCCCTAAGGGGGTAAAATGGGGGTGCAAAGTTTATATGGGAGAACCTTTTTTTTTTGAGCTATAGACTTAAACTTTGTAGAAAAATTAGTTATTAGAATACAAATGAAACACTTTCAGCGTTTTGGAAAATTCCACCCCTACGGGGGTAAAATAGGGGTGCAAGGTTTGTATGGGGGAAACATTTTTTTTTTAAATAGAGACTTAAAACTTTGTAGAAAGATCAGTCATTAGAATACAAATAAAGAACTTTCAGGATTTTAGAAAATTCTACCCCTAAAGGGGTAAAATAGAGTGCAAAGTTTGTATGGGAAAAACTACTTTTTTTTAAATAGAGACTTAAAACTTTGTAGAGAAATTATTCATTAGAATACAAATAAAGTACCTAGATTCAGTGTTTTAAAAAAATCTACCCCTAAGGGGGTAAAATAGGGGTGCAAATTTTGTATGGGGGAAACAATATTTTTTTTAAATAGAGACTTAAAACTTTGTAGAAAGATTAGTCATCAGAATACAAATTAAGTACTTTCAGCGTTTTAGAAAATTCTACCTCTTAAAATAGGGGGCTAAAATAGGGGTGCAAAGTTTGTATGTGGGAAACTATTTTTTTTAGCTAGAGTCCTAAAACTTTGTAGAAAGATTATTTAAATACAAAGAAAGTACTTTCAGCGTTTTGGAAAATTTCACCCCTAAGGGGGTAAAATAGGGTGCAAAGTTTGTATGGGAAAAACATATTTTTTTTTAATAGAGACTTAAAATTTTGACGAAAAATTACTTATTAGAACATGAAAAATACTACATTCGGCGTTTTACAAAAATCATTCCCTAAGGGGGTTAAAAAAGGGTGCAAGGTTTGTATGGGGAACACTTTTTCTGAGCTAGACACTTAAAACTTTGTAGAAAGATTACTTATAAAAATACAAAAAAAAAGACTTTCAGCGTTTTGAAAATAATTCTAATATCTATCCCTAAGGGGGATAAAAAGGGGTGCAAAGTTTTTATCAGGGAAAGTTTATGTTTTTGAGTTAGAGACTTGAAACTTTGTAGAAAGATTACTTATTAAAATACAAAAAAAGAACACAAATCGTTTTAGAAAATTCCACCCCTAATAGGGTTAAAAAGGAGAGCAAGCTTTGCATGGGCAACACTTTTTTTTGAGTTAGACTTAAAACTTTGCAAAAAGATTACTTATTAAAATTAATAATAAAGTACTTTCAGAGTTTTAGAAAATTCCACCCCTAAGGGGGTTAAGAAAGCTTTGTATGGGCAACACTTTTTTTGAGCTAGAGACTTAAAAGTTTACGAAAAAAGTTCTTTCAGCGATTAGAAAAATTCAACCTCTAAGGGGGTTTAAAAGGGGGTTCAAATTTTAAATGGCGAGCAATAAAATTTTAAAGTGTGAGTAAGAGATTTTTAACTTCGGTCTTATTCTGTACGTTAAAAGACTACAAAACTGATTTCAGAGTTTTTCCAAATTCATCCCCTAAGAGTGTTAAAATTGGTTCAAAGTTTGAGTATTTCAAGGCATTTTTAAAGTATGAGATTTTTAACTTTGGTTTTAGGCTGTTTGTTCACAAACTAGAAAATGAACATCAACTTTTTTTTTAATTATCCCCTAAAAGAGGGTTCAAATTTTGTATTGAGAGAAATCATTTTCTAAGACGATAAAAAGTTCTACGCGGACGAAGTCGCGGGCAACAGCTAGTACATAATAAATGCCTATGTCCTGACTGACTTATTCACTCAATCACTCACTCACTCACTCATCAACGCACAGCCGAAACTACTAATCTTAGAGAGTTGATTTTTGCACAGTATGTTGCTTTTATAACGTGGGCTAGGGATAAAAAGGGATTTTTGAAAATTCTTTCCCTAAGGGGGTAAAATGGGGGTGCAAAGTTTGTATGGGAGAACCTTTTTTTTTTGAGCTATAGACTTAAACTTTGTAGAAAAATTAGTTATTAGAATACAAATGAAACACTTTCAGCGTTTTGGAAAATTCCACCCCTACGGGGGTAAAATAGGGGTGCAAGGTTTGTATGGGGGAAACATTTTTTTTTTAAATAGAGACTTAAAACTTTGTAGAAAGATCAGTCATTAGAATACAAATAAAGAACTTTCAGGGTTTTAGAAAATTCTACCCCTAAAGGGGTAAAATAGAGTGCAAAGTTTGTATGGGAAAAACTACTTTTTTTTAAATAGAGACTTAAAACTTTGTAGAGAAATTATTCATTAGAATACAAATAAAGTACCTAGATTCAGTGTTTTACAAAAATCTACCCCTAAGGGGGTAAAATAGGGGTGCAAATTTTGTATGGGGGAAACAATATTTTTTTTAAATAGAGACTTAAAACTTTGTAGAAAGATTAGTCATCAGAATACAAATTAAGTACTTTCAGCGTTTTAGAAAATTCTACCCCTAAAAATAGGGGGCTAAAATAGGGGTGCAAAGTTTGTATGTGGGAAACTATTTTTTTTAGCTAGAGTCCTAAAACTTTGTAGAAAGATTATTTAAATACAAAGAAAGTACTTTCAGCGTTTTGGAAAATTTCACCCCTAAGGGGGTAAAACAGGGCGCAAAGTTTGTATGGGAAAAACAAAAAAGTTCTTTCAGCGATTAGAAAAATTCAACCTCTAAGGGGGTTTAAAAGGGGGTTCAAATTTTTAATGGCGAGCAATAAAATTTTAAAGTGTGAGTAAGAGATTTTTAACTTCGGTCTTATTCTGTACGTTAAAAGACTACAAAACTGATTTCAGAGTTTTTCCAAATTCATCCCCTAAGAGTGTTAAAATTGGTTCAAAGTTTGAGTATTTCAAGGCATTTTTAAAGTATGAGATTTTTAACTTTGGTTTTAGACTGTTTGTTCACAAACTAGAAAATGAACATCAACTTTTTTTTTAATTATCCCCTAAAAGAGGGTTCAAATTTTGTATTGAGAGAAATCATTTTCTAAGACGATAAAAAGTTCTACGCGGACGAAGTCGCGGGCAACAGCTAGTTAACAATATTTTGAAGCCTTTCTCAACATCGATCGATCGATTTTCAATCAATGTAGAGTCTATTTGTCGGCCATACAAAATTTATTGATAACACCCTTACTACCTATACCATACCTATTACAACGCTATGTACAAACGCCCTAAATAGAATAGTTTTACAAGGCATACAATAAATCGATAGTTTGTGCGAGGTTCATAGGATTTTGACCAATTATGTACCTACTAAACCACATCCAACGCAATAGAGTACCTATAGACGTAATACAGCAGCTCCTGTTGTCGAATTCCCTCTAGAAAAGGTACTTGGCATATTATTATCCTATACGCAGCATCGTCAGTGGACGCACCCCCTTGCAAATACAGTGAACGACAACAAATTGTCAACATGTCGACCGCCTACGTCATGTCGCAGAGATTTATGCGTCGGTCTGCGCGGACGCACAAATTGGCGGGAAGCAACGTACGACGGATACGATTTCCAACATTCCATTAACTCGGTTATGCATAACGAGGTATTCTTTAAAAAATACATACATACGCAGATTTCATTAACGGGACATAGGGAAAAAGGGGTTTCTATTAGCCAAGAGGAAGTCGTAAGTTGCTATTCTGTATTGATTTTAATATGAGCATGTACGGTCGACGGCAGAGATACGTTTACACTTTTGCACCTCATTCCTTGGTAATAAGGCGAATAAAGTATAGGTATCTTTGGCGTGTTAGAACTAGCACCGATTGAAGTACGACGACAGGAGCATCGGAACGCTATAGACAAGTGGATCGCGCGACTTCAAGAGCCACGTAATGTCCACAAGCGGACGGTCGCAGCGATTTTGCCAAACTTCAAGCCATGGCTCGAGAGGAGGCGAGGGACCGTCACCTTTCGGTTGACACAGGTGCTCACCGGACATGGCTGCTTCGGTGAGTACCTGAATCGGATTGGCCACGAGCAGACTGCACAATGCCATCACTGTGGGGGGGATCAGGACTATGCTCAGCACACACTGGAAGTTTGCCCTGCATGGGACTCCGAGAGATTGGATCTGGTTAGCGTGGTTGGCACAAATTTGTCCCTGATGACAGTAATCATAAAAAAAATGCTGGCCGTGGACTCGGCGTGGAGAGCCATGGTCTCCTTCTGTGAGGTAGTGATGACCCAGAAGGAGACCGCTGAAAGGGAACGAGACAGAGTAGATCCCTCTCGAAGAAGACGACTTCGAGGACGAGAACGAAACCGGCCACCGTAGGCCATCGCCGTAAACCGTGTAGGCTCGGACAAGAATAGGTCTACGGTCTCCCCCGCCTGTCGTAGAAGGCGACTAAAGGGGGTCATCGGGGTCGCAGTGTTTCTGGCGGGGGGCGGGGCACTCACCTAAAAACCCCAGGGAAGGCGACCATCATCATCCTAGGACGAGCCAAATGTGGCGAGGCGCGAGGAGGGCTCCAGTGCGTTCAGTATGAGATCCTAGAGTCCTCCGCATGAGAGCGCAAATGCCGGCCGCCGAGGAGTTTTTAGTGGATAGAAATACCACATAACCCAGTCAGCCCCCGATGATTGGGTACCTGGTTCGCAGGTTTACTCCATGTACAAAAAAAAAAAAAAAAAAAAAAACGTATCTTTGGCGTCGGCTATACCACTCTCTACCTCATGTCTCTCAGTTCTGTCACTGGAGCAGACGAGTCGTGGAGTAGAGAGTCGTGTCTGGGCAAGCGAATGGATGGGGATAGTACAGGATCGGGTATTAAGGTTTAACACACTCAGAAGCGGACGAACTATGGTAAATGACGATGATGACATCTACCTGAACTGGTCAATCAGAAATTCGAATGAAATATTAGGATGACTCTTTATTCTGAAAATATCGATTTACTAGCTCACGAACTTACTTTAGAGACGCGGTGCTTGGTTCCAGAGTTCCCACTAAATAACACCTACTAAGGCATTAAAAAAGTAGTAATTTGTCATAAACAAAATTGGGAACTTGTCCATCAATGAAACACCCAAATTTCAAAGCATCCTATCTCCGACGTTTTTAAAGTTACGTGCCTGATATTTTGCACTAAGATAGGCAATTTAATTAGTTATCACGTCTTATTAAAAAAATATACGTTACTTTTACAGTTACTGTATAACAATTATTTATAAGAAAAATGAGTTTTGTTTCAGTGCGTCCATATACATGTACTCAATGAAACACCTGAATTTCTACAATGAAACAGTATTAATCTACACTGAAAAAGTGTTATTAGTATCGACATTTGTTTGCATTTAATCGAGTTTGACATAGTTGTTATTAATGGGTCATTTTATATAAATTCATTTTATAAAATGTTCTACATCGCTGTGTCATTGTTGCACACACATTGTTTCATTCTTTGCTGTGTCATTGTGAACAAACTAGGTTTTTTTATTATTATCAATGAAAAATGCGACAAAAATTGAAGCTTTTTTATCAACATACAGCTCCATAGACGCTTTGGGATGTACAGAAGTCAATGGGATATTAAAAAACACGAAATCAAATTCTATAATTTATCAAAAAATAAAACAAATATTATTATATTTTTTACTTTTTGTCTCAAATTTAGAAAATTGTTTGTTGTGACTTTTCCTTCCACATGTCGCGTCCACATACAGAGCGTGTAACAAGGGTTTCCTCAGGTCGTCCTAATGTGCTATACAGGACTGTCTAGCAACATCAGGTTTCGGAAATATTGAGGTGTTTCACTGTGAACCAAAGTTTCAATGTTGGACAATTGACCCTATTATATGTTTCGTAAATAATTATGCCATAAACTTCTATCAAACTAATTGATCTAAATAATAGTATACTTATTGGCGAACTTTGTAGATCTCGGTACACGGTGCCGAAGGAAATTATTTGCAAAGCGCCACTTTAAACGACTTCTATAATGCGGACCGAACAGTAAATTCTACTTAATTAAATCTAATTGCTATTGACCCCGCCAGGTGAGTCCTACGCTACCTACGCTACTTTTTCCTGACATAAGGCTGTATTCACATTATACGATATCCAACGCTAGGCTCAGGTACCTACTCAGTTTACAGGTCACTCGTTTTGGTGGTAAAGAACTAATAGACATAATAATATATTCAGGGTTAATAAATAAAAAATAATAGACTAAGATTTTTTACGATGCCATGCGAACCACTTTTGTAGAGGAACAAATGTTTGTATGGGAGCAACTACAATTAAAGAACATAAATACCCAAAATTTTGAGACAAAGATCGACCTCACTGGTGGCAGCCCAAAACGCTTCATACTAATTGACATAAAAGTATGACGTCACAATCCGCTTATGTAACTAATCGTTGTATGGAAAATCAAGTCAATTGCTGTTTCGCTCGTGAAATACTGCGTTTCTAGGTTCATAGTTGTCATACAGTTTCTATTAAAGCGTAAGGATTCTATTGGTGGCTTTAAATTTACTCTCGGACAATAAAAAAAATGCATATTCAAGGTCCATATCTTTTTATGAATTTAATTATATTTTTTTATTTAAGTATACTTTATTACAATAATTTGTTGGTTTACGCTATCAATTTTAACATGAGGCTACACCCCTATTACACTTACGTTTATCTATACTTGCTGAAGTTTCTTTACTTATGCTACAACGGTTGCAAACAAGTGTACAGTTCACATCATTACGCGGACATTTCGAATTATAGGTATGTATCGCCATTTCAAGTCCTTGGAAAACACAGTCACGGACGATTGTACCTGTCTTATTAATGTCATCTTAATACAAAGGATTAAGTAAATACCTACTAGGTACATAAAATAATACGTAGACTAGCTAAATATACGAGAAAAAATGCATACCTAGGTACTAGACACTACGGCCGTATAAATGAAATAATATGTAAAAAATAAAAATATTGTACCTATTCACATTCGGGACTCTGTAACCCAAAAAGATTGCCTTGTAACGTTACAAAAGGTGTTCTCGCCACTGCAAAAACGAATTAAAATTAGATAGGTATATGTAGCGATTCGGAGGCGCGGCGTGGGTAGGGCTTCGGACTGATGACCTGGTAAAGGTCGCGGGAGTCCGCTGGATGCGGGTGGCGCAGGACCGGTCACTTTGGCACTCCTTGGGGGAGGCCTATGTCCAGCAGTGGACGTCTTTCGGCTGATATGATGATGATGGTATAGGTACACCAGTCACCAAATGTGCAAGGCCAGGTTTACGCACAGGCGTAATTTCGCACGGCACTTTATGCGTACTTACCTATGTGTAAACGCAGCCTAAAAGCGAAACGGACTTATAAATATGTAACTACCTAGATTATCTGAATATAAATTCAATTGTTTATTCATTATCACAGAATCGAAACCTTGAATGATTAAAGATCAATACAGCACATTAACCTATGTTATGTATGTTTTTCCTTGCTTTGCTAAGCCTTGCTTTTTTCGTGTTTTTGTGGTTTTTCATTACAGTAATTCGTATAATATTATCATCATATAGGATCTAATAATTTCATTATATATAGGTAATACACTTAGGTAGGTATAATGTCGATGCTTGTGTTGCTTTCATGAATGCAGTGCATACTTACAAAGCCTAACAGTAATGCATAAAGCCTAATAGCAATGCATAAGTCACCATTAGCCTTAAGGGCAAGTTCATTAAAGCAGAACGTGTGTAAACATCCCCGCTGCTATCCGCGCCCTTTGATTCGGCGCTATCTCTTTCCTAATGTGAATGCTAAAGCGATTTGTCGCCGTCCAACACATATCTAAACTTTGATGTATCGTCGGCAACGAAAGTCTTAATGTATTAGTTAACGAGTGCTAGTATTTCAGTAGGCGTAGATAAATATGAACCGATATGAGACCAACGAAGGATTTATCAAAAGCATTCGACGGTTTATGTCAAATAGAGTCCAGAAAGTGACGAAAGCTTGGTTTCGTCTTCATGGTCTATGTCTTTAGTCTATGAAAGTGAGCGTTGTTATTGCAGTAATATATCGATGGCTGGCAGTTTCTCATTTATCACATTATTTACTTTTTTAATTCAATTATATACTACCTTGGCCACCTTTTTGTGCAAACATTTATGTTTATAATTTCCGGCAAAAAATAATTGTTTAACTTATATATACGCGCTACGTGATTCGTTTTTACTATACCTAGCTGTAGTAGGTACAGGTACATATTATATAGCAGATAAAGAGTTTGTTAGCTAAATTAAACAACAAGTAACTATTAACTGACGCGAACTCCTTTATCATTATCAAATATCGTTATATAATGGACGAATGATGTTCATTAACTTAATGCTTTCTCTGTAACACTTTTCCGCGCGACTACACTTATATAGGTCCAGGGCTGAGTCCAACTATGTGACATTTCCCTGCAACCACTATCTTAAAGGTTGGCTTACTCAAACGTCGTCGGTGGAGCGCTAAAGGTTAACCGAGGTCCTTACAAATTTAATACTACCTTACTGGCGGGAACACGGAGTGCTATTGTCATTCGGTTGATTTTAATTTATTGTCTATAGAATTGCGGGTTATCGCGGATATCATTGAGCTTCTGTTTTGTTTAATTTTGTATTGAATTTGCCTTTCAGCTAAAGCCATTAGGTACCTAAAATATTTCTAGCCAAGGATTATTTCCAACCCGCACTTTCAACAAGGTTCAGTAACGTATAAGGAACTGTTATTAGAACCTTGACTTTATTTTTTTTGAGCTTTCAAGGCTTATACGCATCCAAAATTAACGTGACTAATTCAATTTTCTCCCATTTTTTTAATTAAAAAGTAAGTTAGCAACAATGATAAATGAGATTATTCGCGTAGCACCTATACTTAGCAAGAGCAACTAAATGTATTAATATAAACATTAAACTTTAGTGCTGCCCATTCTCGGTCCGACTAATGGCCGAACCTTGTAACAACGCACTGATGGGGGAATTCTTTCCCACATTCACATTATCTCAGATGAAATTACCTCAAACATTGAATAGCTTTATTATGTCCTTGCGTATGCTGTTCTATTTATTGAATAATTACGAATTACCAAAGGAATGCCATTAGCATGGCCCATTCTTCGGTTTTTGAACCGCTGCGACATATTTGATGATGTGAATATGTAGATAGATAGATGATGTGAATATCGACACTTGGCACGAGTATAGGAATTTAAACTATACAAGATACAGGAACTGGTGAGAAAAATGTACTTGCTGGGAAGAATATGTTTGGCAATATTTTGATGACGACGTTGACGAACGGATCGAACGAAGGAAATTGGCGTAGGTCAAAGTCCTACGTAATTGTTGAACCTATTTTTGCACTATTCCTTGAAATGGGGCAAATTCCAGTTAAGGTTTTTGGTCAACGTAGCTGCTAATGCACCGATTGCCATTTATTTGCAATGCACCCTTTATTTTATGTTCGGGGGGAAATAAATACCTACCAAACATTATTAAGGTTAAAATTTTGTTCACAGTGAGCAAGAAGCAACAGTCATGAAAGCGAATCCATGGCTTTACCACTACTACGCGGTACAATCCAAGCTCCACTACGGGCTGGCTTACGAAGCGGCGACGAGAATGTACGGGCCACCGCCCCCCGATCTCCAAGTGTACCCTTCTGCTATGCAATACACGCAGACACCCCCCGTCTGCATAAACGGAAGCCAAGTGATGATGCCGAACGCCGGTCTGCAGCCGCATATCCCACATGTGACGCCGCACTTGGCGCCGATGCACTATGCGTATGAAAGAGCAGACAATGGACCTGTGGATTACTCTGTACCATTACAGGATAACAGGTACTAGACATAATCTTGTCCATCATAGGCCAGGTCTTCTTTATATAGTAGTTTTTCAATCAATGGTTCGCCTCTAGGAAAGCTCGTAACTTAATATTTTGAAGTGAAAAGGTTCGATATTCGTACCTAAGACACGACTTTATTTTGGAAGAATCCATTTTTTTTTTCTTGAGGGGTTCGACCAATAACTAAATCACATGTTTAACATTAGTTTCTTATTTCAGGTACCACAATGTCAGAGTAGAAGACACTAGGATCCAATCAAATGCCAAGCGGAAAGGAAAGAATACCGATGAGAAACCAAGCACTCCAGTTTCGAATATGTCTCCTCAATGCACGCCTTCTACAGTCACTTCAGGGGGCGACACATTGGTTGCAGTAACAGGGTCAATAGCTAGCAGAAGACCAGGGTCCAAAAACTTTAATATATCGGAAACAGAAATGGTTGATCAGTGGAATCCAAGTCCCACGTGGTCGGAGTCAGCTCTGCAGAAAGTCCCCGATGTGTGCCATCAAGACTTGAGCCCATACGTGACAACCACTCCTCCGACTCCGTCTGGCACTCCGTCCGCGTACACACAAAACTATAGTCATACCTTCGTGTTCGACTGGTCGCCAGAGCAATATGTTCCTCATACTAACAATAGATGTAACACCGTAACAACCGAAAGTTCCTACCAGCAGACGTGGAATAGGAGTCAGAGAGCATCATTCGCAACTGCGGACTCAGTAGATGAGAATTGCAATCCTAATAGGTTAAGCTTACAAATGAGGGTCAGTAATCCACCGCCAGCGTATAACGCAACGAGGGAAGGAGAGATTCTTCGAAGGCAAATGGGTGAGTTAACTTGGCTTTCGGAGGCTAATTAATAAAATGAAAAAGCGGTTATTGAAATGAGTGCATGACCCAATTAAGATTAAGTTTTTTTCAAGTGGATAATTCTTTAGTTGCAAGGTTACACTTGATTTCAGATGTTAAAAAAGGTAGCCAAAATTGCTTGATTTTTTTAAATCAAATAGTTAACTCATACTTACTTTGCTTTGCAATGGTGGAGCGGCCATACAAGCCGATTCCCATCGGCTTGCCTAAAATGTATCTCTCTTTCGTAACTTTTTTGTTCCGGGTTCCCATCGAACATTTTCACGCGCGTCCACTGTTGCTTTGCAATCACAGTTGCCCAATCAGTTTAGGGGTGCGCGAAGTTGGCAACTATGGTTGCCACAGCAATATTAGAGATACCTACAGTTCAAAATTTAGTAGGTAAGTCACATCCAGAGCTATAACCACGAACTTCGTATATCTCCGTCTCTATCGCACTTATGGTTTATGGTACTCGAGCGACAGAGACGGAGATTCGAAGTTCGTGGTAGCGCCGCAGAACAACTTTTGAAAACGAGGGCTAATGCGATTTTCGTTCCGGGCGTCATTTTTTTTATTTTTATTTAATAACCTCAGACTTACATTAGTAAGACTAGATATTAATCTTCTCAAATTAAGTTGGAACTATTAACAGTAGTGATGAAAATAATAATAAAAAGGCAACGTAAGAAGTAGGTATCCATTTATCATTTACGGTTGCATCTCCGACGCAACCCAATTCTTCTGTTCTTTTAAAAAATATTTTTTTAGATGATTAATTTACCGACAAGAGTGTTAACTGTTGGTTGACTCTTTAATTAAATAGATAGAGAAAAGCCATTTGGAATTAATGACTAACACTTTATTAACTAGTTTTTTCTTTTGTTATAGATCGTCCACATCCTGATTCTCCGGATGCCAAGAAGCCTGCTTTATAACTAATGTTTAATTTGTTTTATATCTATAAAATAGTTCAATACTATGTTACCCTATTTTAATAAATTTTATTTTATTTAGACAAAAAGCTCTGGAACTCTCCTGTGATCTTTGTAGCGTTAAGGATTTTGTATGATGCTAGGCAGACTGTATATTCCATAAGAAATAAGAAACTTGTACAAATTACTCTCATACTGTAAGTTTATTATCATAAATTCCTTCACATACAATGTGAATAGATTGTGTATACGATGTACATATTAGTAATACGTTAATTTAATTGGACATAATTATTAATATAATTTTTGATGTGGCCTTAAAGTTACAAAATATGTAAAAGGCATTATATTAGAAAACAATTATTACAAAAATAGTCTTCTTTCTTTAATAGACATAGCCAAAAGATCTAGACAATGGACCCTGGTAAATACTGTTATGTGATCAAAATCCGTCCAGAAATAGAGTATACAATTAGGTAGTTAATTATGCACAACTAGGAAGTGTTAATTTTGTAAGAAGAATAGTATTCTTCTGTAACAAAATGTAAAGAGTATTGAAAATCTAGTTGTAATTTATAATCACTGTTGAATCGAGTTTGAAAAAGTAAAGATTTTACATTTTAAATTGCTTTATTTCATTAACCCTCTATTACAATACAACATATCGTCGGGTGACAAGCAAAACTCACTTAGTAACAAATACCTACTTAAATCAAAGATCGTATCTCGATATCGACTACGTACCGAGATACGAGGTTTTGAGGAGCAGTGACAGTTTTGGTAGTGACTTTTGCTTGTCACCCGACGAATATGCATTAATATAATCTAAATCAACACAATACATAATGAGAACAACTACTAAAATTACTCAGGCCTCAACCTCATATTTCTGAGCAGACATAAATCTCTGGCAGTATCTTTCCTGCCATAAGGAGCAGACAAATCATGTAATCTTAAAATTAAATTTATGTTAAAACTATCAGGCAGAGCTTTTAGTAGTGTTGGCACCAGTTCACTAGGCATTTTCTGCAAAACTATCTGTGCTCTATCATGACCACACTGCACAACATAAACCAAAAACTCTAGTATAAATTGTGTCTGAGGTGTCACATCACCATTTTTTCCAGCCAATTGAGAGAAAGATTTATACAGAGTTTCCAAAGCAGATGCTAAGGGTTCTCTCATATTCAATCCAGGTACACCCTGGCCCTGCATATAATATATAGAATTGTCAGTGCTATTATCATTTAGCCTCCGAACTTTACTTGAAGAGACCACTGCATCCAGATCATCAGTATCCTCATGTCTTCGTTTTCTGGTATTCTGAGACTTGTTGGAGTTGCTCTGCTCAAGTGCAGCATAGACACAGTACACAGCCATCTTGGCTAATGTGGCAGACTGAGGCTCCACCAGATCTTCACACAACTTAGCATTGTACAAATACTGAGGAAGGACATGTAGTAGCATGGCTTCAGTGCACTTTTCAATGTCCAAATGGAACATGGCAAGCACTATATCCACTGATCTATCAAGGTCTTCTTGATATCTAAACTTCAAAGTCTCCTTTACCAGGTTTGTAACAAACCACACAGGGCCTGCTGTATTCAAAAGGCTTTCAATAACATGAGTCGCATCAATATGCAGATAGCCCCTTGTTTTGACATCCTCCCAGGCAGATTGCAATTGCTCTAAAATAGGCTGTCGTGAAATAATTGTGTGAGGTAGAGTCACGTTTTTGCTCTTGGGTGCTGATGGAGGGTGTATGTCATATTGCATTTTTCTTATAATTTGACACATTAAAAAAGCACGCTCTTTGAAGTTGTCGATTTGAGCCAACTCCACCTCAGTTGGAGGAGTCAGAAACTGCTGAATCATGTTAATTGGCTTTAAGAAGGCATCTTGGTGAACTACATCAATGTAGGCACATAACCAAACAGTAGCACATACAGCTAATGCCGCCATTTTCTGCCTTAAAGAGTCCAACATTCTCTTAACATCAACAGCAGATAAAGAGCCTTGCTCCCATGCAAATAATACTTCTTTCACTGTTCGGCTAACATTCATGCATAGCTCATGAGGTTTTAAATTTGTATTTTTGAAATCAAAGTCAGGCGCACTCAGGTGGTGGATAAAAATGTCAACAACGGATGGATCACACTTTTGAATAATATGGTCTGGTGATTTATGGATTCCTTTTTGTGGCATACATTCTCTGATCCATTGCTCAAAGAAAGAATCTCCATTTTCTTCTAAAACAGCTTCTACACCATAATCTTGTACAATTGAACAAAGAATCAAAAATGAAATGTCAAAGATGTAGACCTTGGACTGAGAAGCCCCCTTTTCACTAGCTGCATTTAAAGCGAATTCATTAAATCTGATGAGTCGCGACACAAATAATTTTAGTTTTCCTTCAACTGCTGCAACAGCCAAGATGGTGGTTAAAGAAGTGCCCCCTACTATCTGGCAGAGCATTGCATATAGTTGCTCTTGCATTTTATGGAAATCTCCAGACATTGTCTTCAAAATACCAGCCAAAGTAGGTTCAGCTCTTGTAATAAATATAGGAACTGACCCCTGGAGTCCAGTGGGTTCTAATTTTTGCAACTTGATGTCTTTGTTTTCTCTTTTTTGGCTAAAGTATGACAGGTGCTGCTCTGTCACTACATTCAGTTTGACTAAGGGTTCCAATAAGGATACAACACTGTTACAAGAGTTTTTAGTGTCCACAATATCTAACAGCGGAGTTGACTGCAGCAGTTTCTCAAATGCTTCAACAGTTTCCACTGAGTATTCTCCTTCCTTGTTGCTAGTGCCGCATGTGCTGTGCAGATAACTTATAACTTGGGGGACTTTAAGAAATGTAAATGCTGCCCAGAGAGCTTGTTTTGATGCATCCTTACTAGAGTCATTCAAAGAAATAAAGCATGCTCTTATTAGCTCACAAAAGAGTCTGCCTAATGAATAACCTTTGATCCTCTTTATCATAAGGAGTTGAGTTGACAATTGTTGCATGTCCGCGCTAGGATTAGCCAAAATGTTTATAGCCACCAATGCTTGCAAACAATGAGTGACTGGTTCTGGCTTGATATTCAATGGCGCTATTTTGTCAATATCCATGTTACAAATCTTTTGTAAAGTCTCATGAATCGCAACTGGGGCTTTGAATTGTGTGTTCATCATCATAAAGGCTGTAATCTCTTGGCACTTCTTAGTTACCTCATTGTATTCATCAGGATCATTTTGTTTAGCTAAATAAAACATGGCTACTAGAAAATCCGTACTTACTATGGAGCTGAGCAGAGCTGTTGATTTTTCCAATAGCTCTTGACTTTGTACAGGATTTGATGATGGATATTTACTCAAAGAGTAGTGGTAAACTTGCAAAAGCCACAATATTATGGATGACACAGCACTGGCCAATACTTCTTCCTCAAGTTTGCCACGGCAAGTTATGCTGTCTAAAAAGCTTTCCAAAAACTCCAAAAGACTCAAAATGCAGTGAGGTTTATGAAATGCATCGAATTTGGAGATCCTCTGTAGAACAGCTGCGTAGGAAACCAGATGCGACGCCAAAGAATGTTTAAGATAAGATATTACTAACTGGTTAGCTCCACATCCCACCATCGCCTGCTGCAGGATACAATCGGCCAGATTGTACAGGTCGCCACTGACTCCTCTCGGTATGATTGTCTTGATGTTTATGCCCCATTGTATGTCAGTCCATCGCTCTCGCCAGGCTTTTAGTATTAGAGCCTTAAGGGAACTAGTTTTGCTAGTACTCTTCGAAGTCTCCATTTGCACCATAGTTGTAAAAGTTCGTTAGTTATACGCGTTATTTGTAAGTCACGTGTTTTACACTGATCATTTTCTTTAAAAACTGCACCAATATTGTTCAGAAAGAAGTTTTGAGAAAAAGGATGCCAATCTCAAGCTGTATTTCGATAATGCTGCTATGCTTTTGCTTTGACTTCACTTCACTTGACTTGACTTTGACAATTTAAGTTTGACAGTAGTATATTCACTCGCTAATTTCACTTCACCGTTTACGGCGTTTACATTTCAATTGATATTTCTACGTAACACGTTTTATCTTCAACGCTCGGCTTCAAGAGTTATTAGTAACACAAATTTTGTAGAATCGAATAAGCTTAATCACCAAATATTTGAGATATTGAGCCAACTTTTCTGTTTATTTTACTAGCTTCGGTATATATTTAAGGTAATAAAGAAGAATGAGAAACAACGTATGGTTCCACTAGTTTCTTGACTATTACGTGAAATGGAGTGTATTTCGACAATCGGCATTTATAAAGTAGTCCGCCCATTCACGCACAGTTTTCTCTCTCTTCTTAGAACACTTAGAAAGAGAGGTAGGTTGTGAGGGGTTGTGAAAGATGAACAATGAATATTTTGCCTTTTTTCCCCCGATTCAACCACACGCTTAGAAACCTCCAAACAAATTATTGTCGTCCGTGAAATAAAGATTATTTTAACCATATTTTTACTATTATTTCAATTATCTTTATAAAAGTTGATTGGCGACATACAATACAGTGCCTTCCATAAATAAGATTGTTCCACTCCTACGATATTCTCATCCGGTAATGGTTACATAATACGTCCTATGGGATTTTCGAACATACGTAGCATAAACTTAAAATTTAATGTCAAAACCACATGGTATAGTAGTATAATTATTTATTGTTTACAAACTTTACATTCGTAGTTATTAAAAATGAGTTTCCGAAATTACAAAAACAAAATCGACGAAGGGGATACGGTGATTTTATACTTATGCAACAATGTCCACGCAATAGAAGTGCGACCTGATATAAAAAACAAGAAGGGTGACTTGGTGGAGAATGTTTTTCAAACAACTTTCGGTGCTTTGAAGGTTAAGAATCTTATAGGAGTGGAATACGGAAGCCGGGTAAGACTTTAATACTGAAATTAGTGTCTCTGTATACAAATATTTGGCTTTCCTAACACAGCTAAATATATCTCTTCCTTGATAAAGTTGTAATACAAGTGACACTCACTTTACCTTCATCGGCTTTGCCCGCCTGCACATGACATATTCAACGACGACAACGACGGTATTGATGAAAATCAAAGTGCAAAACTCCGCCTGAGTGTAACAGGTGCTTTATTTGCAAATTTTTAACAGCTTTTCACATTATCATGAATAGGGTTCGGAAATTAGGGGGCTTTTATACCTACACCTAGCAAAATCTCGGAAAAAGCTCAGCAAGTATGGGGCCGGCTTCTTAAAAATTATATTTTAATTATTTAAGTTCCGGTATTTCGGGATTGTATACCTATAGCATCACATCTTTGTGGCTGGACTGACTCGCCTAGCTGTGACTGTGGCGCTAAATGTCGAACTGTCCATCATATAATACAGGAATGCCCCCTCAGAGCCTACCCTGGAAGCTCCAAAGACCTGATCTCCTTCACAAATGATGCGGCTGAATGGATAACATCCTTGGATATTCATTTGGGACATACACCTGATGAATGTATTTCGATCTGGGGCACGGTAGTGCCCCCGCCAAGTCGAACAAAAACAAAGAGGCACAGCCGTACCATCCTTTTCTCGAAGCCATTCAGATTCAGCCACTTTCAACATCCTGTAATTTTGTGCTGGCTAAAGCTAGAACCCTGAATTTTCAGGAACATGTAGGGCATAATATGGCTGACATATAATATCAATCACATTCAATTTGAACTTTTAGTTTAAGGACTATTGTCCGTTAAAGTTTGTTAGTTTTGTCACTGACATGCTCACTGATAATGATCACGCTAATTCTAAGGTACTTCTAGCAGACCCACAAGCTCCAAATTTCAAACGTAATTAGTTTTTAGCCTAATAATTCATAAAAAACCTAAAATATTGCAATTTCAGTCACGTTTCAGAGATATACAAACTGCATAAGTAAGTATGTAATCCTATACAAATACATGCGATTACAAAGTTACTTTTGCAGTTCCTTCCTGCAAAACTATACAAACGTTATTTGCGTTTGGTAAAAT
Organism: Epinotia brunnichana; assembly: GCA_963854355.1. Lineage (NCBI taxonomy): Eukaryota > Metazoa > Arthropoda > Insecta > Lepidoptera > Tortricidae > Epinotia > Epinotia brunnichana. The sequence goes on along the minus strand of OY977936.1, from coordinate 15,695,737 downwards.
AACATTCCCATAGATTTAGATTTAGATTTATTTATTTCGAGATAAAAATTACAATATAGGTTTGCATACAATGTCAAAATTATAAGAATCCTTATCACGATCGTCAATAATAAGAAATAAAATTTAAAAATATTCAAAATGTAAATACACAAAGTGGAAATTGTAGCTCCAATTACGGATTGTCAACTAATAGACACATACTATTAAACAGCAATAAACAATGTCAATTTATGCATACAAAGTCTACAAAATGATTCCCAAGTTGCAGGATTTTATTTAGCAAGCAAATAAAGATTAATAAGAATGCCTGACTTGGCTCTACGAAATATCACACCACTTTTTACTGTGAGAGAGTTTCGAGACTTGGCATGGAATGTTTTTTTATGGGATTAATTTAAATGTGATCCTCATGCCGTACAATTACGAATAACTAAAAGTTACAATTTTAATTTGATTTTAACTAATACTGTAGTGTTACTTAAATTAAACAAACATTAATTAAACAACATTTGTTCCTATACGTATGTACTCCCGGGTAGTTTATTAGTAAAATTATATTGAGTCCGCCTCCATGCTACTCAACAACAACGCGGTGTAGGTACTGAGGCCCAAGAATAGGTATAAAAGCCCCCGAATTTCCGAACCCTAATCATATTGTTGCTACACATGAACTAATTACAATTTGTACAGGTTATGACTAAAACTGTCCTCAATAGGTGGGACACCTGTCACTTAAGGGGACGTAGGTTCGTGGTCTTCTCTCCCTCTCACTGAGCATAAGCGTGAGCGAGATGGAAGTGCGTGTTTGGAAGCGCGGATATCATGTTTTTTAATTTTATTTCTTTGTGCGTTTTAATAAATAAAAAAGTAATAGCTGATTTCCTTCAAACATGACATTGCCGATTTTAAGAACCAATCGTAATAAGTTTAGCTGTTGTGCATAATTTGTTAGAATTTTTTTAAGTGTATTTTAGACCTATGTTCGTGATTTTTTTCTATCGAGCGAAAGTCAAAAACTCAGGATTCGAATAGCTGATTTCCCTCGAGAAAGGCCTCAAGATTGCTAATTAAATTTAGAGCAGCCGTATTATAATCCAAACAAGAGCTACGATTTTTTAAAAATCCGTCTTTGGAGCTCACGTCGCCTTAACTAAATTTTTTAACAGGTGGAACTTTCAAAGGGTTGGGGCCATGTTCTACAGCCAACTCCTGAATTATGGTCAGTCACCCTGCCTCACCGTACACAAATAATCTACACTCCAGATATCAGCATGATATTATTACAACTTGACTTGGTCCCTGGATGTATTGTTATTGAAGCTGGTAAGATTTATTATAGATATAGAAACTTAGGTATAGATATAAAAATTTCACACTCCTTTTTGTTGGGCAGTCGTGTAAAAAATTAAACTGAATCTACTAATAATTACACTTACAGAGGGACTTAGGCAGGACCAGTATTGATGGTATATATGTTTGATGTTTAACACATTGATTGGGGCAAATATATAGGATTAACAACAGATTCATTAAGATTCAGGGTCTGAAAGTGTTAATTAAATGGTTAAAAAGGGCATATGTTGGCTGCCGCATTCCACACACCTCTCAAAGACCTTGGACACTAGTTTTCTGTGAGTGGGAAAAAACAGAAATATATGCAACAACTTGTGTTTTATGTTTTATTTAGAAATAAAAAGGGGTGATTCCTGAAAACAGATGACAAACACAAACATATAACATTAACCAGATTAGTACAAGTAGGGTTCATAGATTTATAAGACGTTATCATATCAAAAAAGATATAACCCATTTCAATCCCGTCAACACATTTGAGCCACACGTTGAATTGTCAATCCAAAAACATATTGTCATTTCATCAACAAAAACATACAATCAATCAAAAATATTTTTTTTGCATCGGGAAAGGCTCTATTTTCAGGACCGAATGTGAGAAGTAAGAACAATATAAAAAAAAGAAAAGCCTTTGATTTCTGGTTTAAAAAAACAGAAGTAATGGCGCATTTACTACGTCACTATGGTTGAAATTAAAGAACTTTAGATTTGTTTGCAAAGTCTGTCATTACAATTTGGTCTTTCTTGTTTGTATCATTCGATTGATATTGGAATGGTTGAATTTGTCAAAACTATTCATCTCATATAGTGCATTCCTTGAGCAAAATAAAACCAGATCTGTGAAACAACCATTCAGTTTAATGAAGCACAGTAAAATATATCAATATTTTTGTACTTATTGTAACAGGCTAATAAATTGTAATCCCTGCCAATATGAATAGGTACTATAGTGCCTTATTTTAAGCTAAAGGTCACATTACCACCACACCAGCTTTATGGCATGGGGTCGTCCATTCAATACGCGAGACGTTTAAGGGGGGGAGGAGGTCGAGCCGAATCTCATCTAATCTTACTTTGGGGGAGGAGGGGGGGTTACGGCAAATATATCACGTAATTTTTTTTCCGCAAGAAACAGACTAAATTTGCGAGAAAATAATATTAAATTATGTTTCTTTACCAAAATATAGCCAAATCATACACAATAATACTTAATGAGATTTTGCGAATGCTGAAAAGATGCACAGCAGCCCATCGTTTGTTTACGCGCCACTGCCAGCCGAACGCGCGACCAGGCGTCCAACACATTTACACTAGAAACATACATTTTGAACAATCTCACGTGAGATTCGGTGATGGGGAAGGGGGATGAGCCAAATCTTATGACATCTCACCAGGGGGAGAGTAGGGGTCCGAAAGATTTGACCTAAACAAACTACCATATTAGCTAAGCATTGCTAGGTAAATAAAGCTTGTATAAACAACAAAAATGTGTGTCTCCCTTCATGCAATAAGGTTACCCGATTATTAAATGTAAGTTAATTGCTACCTCGTTTAATGGTGCGATATGGTCACTTAATATAAAATCCACCCTTTAAGCTTAAGCTTACTCAGAATATACCAAAATATATTCTCTCATAGTCTTTTCGACGGAAATAAAACCTTATATATAACAGAATAAGGTTTAAGTTTGTTTGTACCAGGTACGGGAAGCGGTTCCTTAACGCATGCCCTAATACGGCGGGTGCGACCGCACGGCCACGTACATACGTACGACTTCCACGAGCACCGCGCTAAAATCGCACGAGACGAATTCGAGGCTCATGGCATAGCCGACTTTGTTACTGTAAGTAATTTTTTTTTTATTATTACAAGCTTTATATTAACTTGACCAGAGCTATAACCACGAACTTCGAATCTCGAACTTCGTATATCTCCGTCTCTGTCGCACTTATGGTTTATGGTACTCGAGCGACAGTGACGGAGATATACGAAGTTCGAGATTCGAAGTTCGTGGTAGCGCCGCTGTTCGTATGTAAGTAATATGTAAGTTGTCCGTCAAAATTTGCAATCCATTTTTCAGTCACTTGCCGTTATTCGATTGAGCTGAAATTATGGGCAGGCCTTTAAAACGTTATGACAATACAAATCTCGGCAAATAACGGAATTACAGCGTTATAGTAGCGCTATTTTAATAACGTTCTAAAGGCCTGTATGGGTACTAGTATAGTTTGGATGACAATTCAATATTATGGTATCATCGAGCTGATCTGATGATGGAGACAGAAGGTGGCCATGAGAATTCAGTACTTAACCGACGTAACCCCGTTGAGTTTGGGCTCGTTAGAATCGTCTCAATGAGTAGTTGATGATGGTATACAGAAAAGTACATTCGGCAATAAACGCTTGTACCAAAAAGGAAATTTTTGACAGAAACTTATTTTATTATAGTCTGCCATTTGCCATTTTGTATTGTATGGTACGAACCATACAATACAAAATAGCATTAAAATTTGAATCAGAAAGAGATGAATTTCTTTTGCTTTATAAAACGACCGAGACAGAACAATTGCGACTCTGTTGCCATAGGGATTATTACTAAGATTTTTTACGATGCCTTTCAAACCAATTTTTGTAGAGGAACAAATGTTTGTACTGGAGCAACTACAATTAAAGAACATAAATATAAATACCCAAAAATATTAGACAAAGATGGTTCGCTGGCGGCAGCCCAAAACGCTTCATACTAATTGTCACACGGGTATGACGTCACAACAGCCATTTGTATGGAAAATCAAGTAAATTGCTGTTTCGTTCGCGAAATACTGCGTTTAGGAACATACTCGTAGTTGTTATACAATTTTGTTTCTATAAAAAGCTCTTGGCCAATAAAACAAAAGCGTATTTTTTCTAAACTTTCAAGGTCCTTATCTTTTTATGAAATTTTATTATATTTTATAATTTATACTTTATTACAATAATTTGATGGTTTACTATCCATTTAGCAACACTACGTTATCAATTTTAACATGAGGCATCATGCCTATTGAATATGATTTCAATACCTTTTAGCGAATAAGTCCTTTCAGTAGGCCCTTGGGCCATAGGAGGATAGAAGAATGGCGGCCAACAGGCGGACACTTGGCAGTTCTTATATTACTTCTTGGTCGTTAATATTGTGATGTGTACCTATGTAAAACTAAGTATGTGCATATATCAAAATTAAAAACAACGCCATTTTTAAGCACAAAAGCCGTGTTTAGTTAAAGCAAATGGTCACTTTTAACACTGTCATTTATGGGTTTATATCTGTTACCGTCAGTTTATAATCTTACTTGCGATACTATAAACTGTCGAAAAATTGTGAACTGTCAAAACCGTTCACAATTTAACGCATTATTTTTCGTAAGTTTATAAACTATCAATGACGGATCGTCAAATTGTGAACTGGATCAAATTGGTATGTTTTGGAACGCACCATGTGCGCTGTATGGTTGAACAAATTATTCCTCTTGCATCAGCTTCCACTTATGTCAGAACATGATTGTTTTCTTTTTCATCCAGACGTTTTATTTCATTTATTTCGTCATCCAGCAATGTCGACGGAGCCCCGCTGCGCGGGGCTCCTATTTCTGGGCGGTTTGCCCTTCGAGTGACTGAAGCTACCTAACTAACCTAACCTACCTAGTCTTTGTGTATGCGGTCCGTAGCATGCCGATATCGCGAGTTAGATTACCTATAAACTGACGGTGACATATCCACCAAATGGATGGTTTTGTTGCCATTTTAACCTCTTTTTACCCAACTGCCGAAGGAGAGGAGGGTTTTGTTTTTCGAGCGTATGTATGTATGTATGTAAGTATTTATGTATGTATGTGTGTATGTCTTATTTTTTGACACGCCCTGTAGCCTAAACCGTTTGACGGATTTCGACATATAAGGTGTCGTTGGATTCCTCATAATCGTGGGAGTGACATAGGCTATACTTAATATTAGGTCCTTACCTATGAAATTGGCGGTTTTTTCACAGATATTATTTTGTACGTAATTTATTCATTTCTATTGCAACTTCCAAATTATTTTTTAATTTCATTATTAGACTATGTAACAAAGGTTTTAAATACAAAAAATAGGTTTGAATTTTTTATTTAGTGTTTCAAATTAAAGCTTGAAAACCGCCCTTTTCATGTGCTGCCGGTTAAAGTGTTTCAATTACGTATAGTTTTATGATGCGAACCATTTTTAAGGAATGAAGATATGTGTAAAGTAGCTTACAAGTTTTCTATATTCCTACCAAAATTTAGTTTGCTTTGAATTTGACATTGCTGAATAATCCGCAAAATTCAATGTATGAAAATCACAGTTTTCATAAAATTCTCCATACACACCGCCAATTTCATAGGTAAGGACCTAATATTTGCAAAAAAACAGTTGGGTTCTTTGAAAAGTCTTTTGATTTCACTTGTTTACTGGTCATCTTCTGAGCGTTACTTTACTAAGAAACTGTCATTGTTGGGCAGAATAACAACTAGTGGCTCTCTGAGCTGTGGAACTCGCGAGCCTGTCTTTTTTTTACTTTTTTCCAAGAAGTGACTCCACAATAATTAACGAATCTGCTCACAAAATTTCACGATAATCGGTTAAAAATACGACCTGTCGGGGACAACAGACGGACAGCTGGACAGCGTGACATCGTGACAGACACCGGACATACGAACGATTTTCGGCCCAAATAATCAAGCTCGAGTAATACCGTGAATGTTCGCTTTCAGGCCACACACAGAGATGTGCTCGAGCAAGGATTCGGAGACGAGCTGAACGGGAAAGCCGATGCAGTATTCTTAGACCTGCCCGCTCCTTGGGTCGGGGTGCCGCATGCAGTCGCCGCTATGAAGGATGATGGTGAGTGCCTTGTGTTTTACGTGATAACGTCTTATAAATCGATGAACGCCGGCTGCACGCACGTAAAAGACAGTGTGACTCATTGTCCCGTTCCGAACGCCGGCTGCGCGCAACGCACAGCCCAAACCGCTGGTTCTAGAAATTTCAAATTTGACACGTAGGTTCCTTATAAGGTCAAGGGGTGCACTAAATAAGGATTTTTCAAAATTCACCCTCTAAGGGGGTGAAATAGGGGTTCAAAGTTTGTATGGCAGAACAATGTTTTCTTATGACGTTATCTCGTACAATTATCGTCCGTAAACCGACTTGATAGATAAACATTTTTTTGTATACCTTGATGATGGCAAAGCATAACCTACGTGATGGTAAGCAGGATGGTATGAACGTTTGACACTATATGCTAATCTCTCGCAATAGTACTCACTCCCAAGAACACTACCTACACATCACACCAGCAGATCAAGTTGTGGTGTTATTGTGGCTCAGGTCTTCTGTAAGGTACTCCCCCAATTGGGCTGCCCCAAATATGAGCCAACTGACATTCCGCTGTGCCCGACTACTCTAAAAACTCTCTCTTGTTCTTTTTTCTTCGTTGCTCTACTATTACCAGAGTGATTCTTGGTTGCTGATGCTTTGATTTGAAATGTCCACCCAAGGACCTGCCCATAGCCTCGTACTTTTATCTCCGCCAGATGTTACGTATTTGTGTTGTCTTCCGTTAGATTATATCAAAGTGATATCACTTTTCCATAGAACAAATAGGTAGTAATCGTGTTTTTGTTACCTATAGATAATTGTTTGGTTAGTAGGTACGGTGGAATCTGGGACTATAAGTACACCAACAGAATCAGTTTTGTAACTACCTACTCAAATGCCATTTTATAAAATAGCTCAGACAACACCAGACTCTTATTGAGTACGTGATATTATAATAGGCACTTATGGTAAGTCAAGTTCAAACTTGCCGTTTTTCCAACTATGCTCAATTGGTATTTTCAACAAGAAAAACACAAAAGAAGCCTGTAGGTACAGAATAGCTGCTTAATAAAAATAATCAAACACGCTTAGTAGTTAGTGTAAATTTCAGCCGTTGAAACAAATCACTATAACTAATGCTCACCGGGCCCGATAGCATCGACGTATGCAGGAACCCGCAGATCTTATAAATCGACTAAACAGATTGCGATCTGATTACCCGGTGTCGATTATTCAGATCCCCTTGTAAGTTATACGATTCTATTCATTAAACTATCTGGTGCCGAACTAGATAACGAGTTCAAATCGATTCATCGATTTGTGTTCGATTTGAAAGTAGTTTAAATCTTGCACTTCTTAGGGTTGTTAAGTGTTGTTTGATTGGATAATTCGGACGGACTTACATATATCCTTTGAAGTTTACCTATTGCTCTATACGTGATCTAGGCGTGAATCTGGACACCTCAATTTCCATGATCATATTATAAACTTTTTAACACGTGATTGACTGATTGCTTTAAGAGACTAGATTTTGTTATTAGAAATGCAAGGGAATTTCGGGACATCGGAACCATAAAACTCTTTTATAGTGCTTTGGTGAGAAGCAAGCTAGAGTTTGCTTCCGTTGTTTGGAACAAAAGGAGTTCCTACGGTTTCTGTACAAGAAATTGTACGGATACTACCCGTTTGTATACCCAACCAAATCTTTGCAGGGCGTCTTGGGTTATAACTCTCTAGAAGTAAGGCGTAATCTTGCGCTTCTTTCAACAACCTGCAGCATCTTGCGAGACGAGTTGGTGGCGCAATTAGTACGCCTATATATATACTCCTATGCGGACTAAAAATTGTTTCCGCCCTCGTGAGCGCTGTCTACTGGCAGTGCCAACGTCACGAACTGTGGCGCGTAGTAGTTCCCCGCTGGTTCGCCCTTTGCATCTTCTAATTGTGCTCCTTGCATCACCTCCCGAGTGCGATTTTTTTGCGAGTAGATGGAATGTAAAGCATAAAGACACTTTACGCTCAAAGTTGTAGACGATTATGTATACCTAGTACAGACTGTCCAGTTAGGTAGGTCCAACTTCGAGAAAGAGGTCAATCGTCGAATCCGACTCGGCTGGGCAGCATTCGGGAAGCTACGGCACATCTTTTCGTCCAATATTCCGCAGTGTCTCAAGACGAGAGTCTTTGACCAGTGTGTGTTGCCAGTGATGACATATGTCACGGAAACGTGGTCGCTTACTATGGGCCTCATAAGAAGGCTCAAAGTCACTCAAAGGGCAATGGAGAGGGCTATGCTGGGAGTTTCTCTGCGCGATCGCATTAGAAATGAGGCTATCCGCAGCAGAACCAAGGTAACCGATATAGCCCTCCGACTTGCTAAACTTAAGTGGCAGTGGGCGGGGCACATTGCACGTAGAACTGATGGCCGTTGGGGCGGAAAGGTTCTCGAGTGGCGACCACGTACCGGAAGGTGCGGCGTGGGTAGGCTCCCCGCAAGGTGAACTGATGACCTGGTAAAGGTCGCGGGAGTCCGCTGGATGCGGCTGGCGCAGGACCGGCCATTGTGGCACTCTTTACGGGAGGCCTATGTCCAGCAGTGGACGTCTTTCGGCTGATATGATGATGATGAGATGGAATGTAGTGCGTGCTGAATGTCTGAAGTTCTGCGAGAAGATTGATGTGCGTTCGCTCCTCTGTTAACTAATTATTAGAACTGTTAATGTTAATATTGTTTTTGCTGTAATAGGTACTGCTAATTTAAATTATGTTGTAAATCTTGTCCTATAGTTTCACAGTTATTTAGTAATTACTGTTATGGTGTGTAACTACTTTAAATAAATACATAGATTTTGCTATAGGTAGCAAAAAACCAACAGCATGGCAGAATGTCTGGCGTTTGCAAAACTATTCGTGTTGGTACCATTATGAAAACACCTACTACTATTGAGAAAACATATACTATTTATATTTAACAATAAATAGCACGGTTATACAAACAATTGGCCGACGGAAAATATATGCTCCATTAAGTTGCTAAAACCATTCTTTAGTATACCTGCAGAGAAAGGAAACCCCTCGTGTTAAAAAAGAAATAGTGCATACCGCGCTCACTTGTGCGCATAAGTACATAAGCTAAACGCTTCACTTAGGCTAACACAATTATGGTGGCAACCCTAAATTGATTTCCCTAATTGGAGCTAGTTATATCGCGATACGCATCGCAAGTGATCGGCCGGTCGCGACAAACTACACAATAATAATTGTTAGTTATCCTTGAAATTGCTCTTAGTTGCTCCATTGTTGCGACGCAATGGAATTCGAAGTATCAGAAGTAGGAGCGAAGCGTTTCGATGATGGTGAGAATGAGCGCTTGGTGGTGGTATTGATTGATATCTATATCTCGCGTGATAATGTCGGGAGAAAAGTCGATAACGATCCAACACGTTTTTTTGTAATCTCGTAGGTAAGGTAGGCATATATTATTACGATTATTCCTACTTACAAAACATGTGATTACTGTTATGGAATTATATTGTAGGTAGCGTATGTCCAGCAGTCGACGTCTTTCGGCTGATTTTAGGTAGCCTATTTTTAAATAGGATCAAGTTCTATGAACACGTACTATATTTTTGTCTGCAGATTAAATAAGTGTTATTAGGTAGTTATTTTGTTTATGTTTGCTTGTGATAATATTATGGTTTACACGCAAAAATGTTTCTTACATTTTACAAATAGGTAAAAAGTACTTACTCTAACATTTCGACCATGAACCTTAAACTCGTTTTGCGTTGCGACTTGAGATTAAGATAAGTGAAGTGATATCGATAACAGATCCATAACGAATAGGTTGGACATTCACCAAGTTATTAGCCAGTTCGTAATGTCTAGAGCAACCTCCACGTGGGTGCAGCGACCAGTAGAGCGCAGTATGCGCATGTGCAAAGGCAGCTTTTGGATTTACATAAAGCAGGTGATAAAATATGTCACAATTCGGCAACTTTATCGGCAAAATTATATTTCATAGAACACACCAACAGGGAATACCCTGTTGGTGTGTTCTATGAAATATAATTTTCTTTACTTTACTTTTACTTGGATACTATTATACTCTTCTAAAAATGTGGTCGGATTTCATTGTTTTTAAGGAGAATTCATTAAAAAGTTAACGAATACCATATGTATAATCCTAGTATAATTTGCCAATAAGGTATTTTTTTTTAGAATTTGCGTGTGTGTGATATAATAGCCTAGGACTAAACTGTGGGCTGGAAATGCCCGCCCATGGGGCCATATTTATAGCACATGCACCATAGGCAACAACCTAAGGACTCACACCACCTGTATAGCTATACATATACATCTGTTAGCTGGTGGAAAATTCGTTGCCTACCTTTTTAACTAGAAGCATATACAATCTCCATATGGACCTACCTGCTTCGATAAGAGTCTAGTGAGAGTAATGAGTGACTAGGTCAATAGGATAAGAGTGTACCACACATTGCTAGGATAAATATTTCCAATTTTCCGCATTATGGTTAATTTTGGTAAACCCTTGTTTGGCATCTCCGCAACATACAAACAACATATAATTATGTTGCGTTGTAATATATGCAGGCAAATAAGCGTAATGTGCGGTTGGCGTAATGTTTGTTGTGCAATTATAATATCGAATGCTTACTTCCTAATACTCTTAACTCTTTTACAGGGTTTTGAAATGTGCACTTTATATTGCTTACAGCAAAGTTGCTATTTTGATGATTGATTCAGTATGATACGAGCCGTAGAGAATAAGCTAGGGATAGATATTATGTGCCGCATTGAAGATGGGGATAATATGTGGCGTACCTAGAAATGATGCAAGGCTTTGTGATCGGTGTTTAAGTATTAGAGCCATAACTAGACGATACATATAAATGTTTGAGGCATTGCTCAATAAGTTCTGATTTTAGAGCAGCTGTGTGCAATTCCATTGGTTACTCTAGTATGTTTGTTGTGTCTTCATGGTCAACATCATTATCAGCCTAAACACATTCCACTGATCGGCACAAGCCTCCTCCCATGAGCAAAGGAACGAGCTACAGTCCCACATTCCCATCGTTGTGGTTCAGTGCAGGGAACACCACATACTCCTTATGAATTTCCCCTGTGTGTTTTCCTTCACAATCAAAAAGATGTATACTTATCTTTGACACTGTACAATAACATTTAACTTCCATATATCACGGCTCCAAATAGTCTACCGCCGCAACACAATCGGTAACAATTCTCGGCGCCGAATAGCAACTCTATTGTAACAAATATGTCTAACAAACTCTAATACCCTTTAAAAATCAATGCGAGCGTAACTAACGATCGGCTCTGTTAGAGCGTAAGCCTCTATACCTTTATTTATTGCTTGTCGGACTCTGTCCAAATATGTCCTATTAATAAATGGACAACGGACTCTATGAAGCGGGCTACAATAGATGTTATAAATGTATGACATATGCATGAACTATTATACCCTGTGAACTGCCACTAATACCATTCATTTCTGTAGTGTACCTTTTGTGAAGTTTTTGGGAAATGCTGGAGTATAACTACTTAGCATTTATATTACTTACGTAAAATTCTGCAGTAAAGCATGTGTGTTATAATTATCACAAATATTTTTATAATAACCAATAAATCAAATGTAAACACCCCCGGGGGTGTTTGTGTCGACACAACAAACATAGCTAAGAAGCCTAAATACCCTCTCAACAGACGACAACGGACTTTCAATATTAAAAAACCGTTTAAAAATAATAATAATAAAAATTTTAACTGTTTATTGCGTTTTTCTAATTACATTATTTTATGCTTAACTACTAATCTTAAATATTAAAGATTTTTCATCACACTTGCTCGTAAAGGATGTATTATAGGCAAGTTTATAGGGCAGCTATACCCGATTTACCTCCCGCGGGAGTTATGGATTTATAACTCCCTAGGGAGTTATGAGCTTTTGTGTGATCTGATTGGTTAAAAACAAATCAAACAAATTGTTTGGCAAATCTAGTTGGCCGCGCGTCACAAGAATTCTTCTCTGTGATTGGTTGAAAATAATCTAGCAGGCCATGCGGCGCCACGCCCCCTCGCCCTCCTCAAATCTGTAAGTGAAGTTGTCAATTTCGAACATTTTTGAGTGGTGCGGGTGTAGAAAACTTAGATTTTTCTGTCTTTTGTAGTTATTTATTTCCTCGCAAATATGATGAAAAACATTGTGTGTATCACGGGCAGTAAGGGGATTACAAACTCGACTCATTAAAAGCCCTCCGCCTTTGGCGTCGGGCTTCTAATAGACTCTCGTTAGTATTCCCCTTCTTACGGCCCTTAATGCACAATGTACTATTATGAGTTAAGGCGTCTTAACTAATTACAATTCTTTACTGGTATGTCTATTAAATTATACTTCGGTTATATGCAACACATGCTTAATTTTATTTACATTTATTTTGTACTTACCTAACGCCTGCCTAATAAATAATAATAAATAATAAATATTACGGGACAATCTTACACAAATCAACCTGGAACCACGGTAAGCTCAATAAGGCTTGTGTTGTGGGTACTAGGCGACGATATATATAATAGATAAATACATATAGATACTTATATACATATATAACATCCATAACTCAGGAACAAATATTTGTGATAAACACACAAATAAATGTCCTGACCGGGATTCGAACCCGGGACCTCCAGCTTCGTAGGCAGACTCACTACCAACTGGGCTACGGAGGCCGTTCTGTCGCTTAACTATATTTTTAATATGTTTGGGAGCTACATTGCTACACTCCATTACTGGGCAATGGAATGTAGCAATGAGCGCGAGCCTCCTCACATGTTGAACTTATAACAATAGTACATTACTACAGACGCCGGGAAGTAAGGGGTTGCCGGCCGAGTACATATAGACGACCGAGCGTAGCGAAGCCGGATAGTTATGAGGCTGGCAACCCCTTTTCACGCCGAGTGCTTTTCACAAACATGCAATGAAATAAATTACAAAAACTCCAAGAAATCAAACATTAATCTCCACTTATAATAAATCTCTAAATTAAAAAAAGAATCAGCCAGTTTGAAACTAAGCTTTGCGCGGTTCGAATGTTCTCAGCATCCCATGAACGGAAAAATATGAAACATTTTATATAGGTACATTATTATTCTAGCTGCAACTTAGGATAGTTTTTATCCGACTGCGACAGTTAGTTAATTTTCCGAAATATACGACTTCATTTAATTTTTCATTTATTTTTATTGAAATCAAACGCTGCTCCAACTGTCAGCTATAAGAACCGTCAAATTTTCGTCAAAATGGCGGAATTGCTTTGCCTTTCACTTATTAATAATTTAAATCCCGTCTACGATAGACCTTTACGAGACAAATGCTAAAATATAAACCATAAAAAAATATTCGATTCTGATATGAGAACTTATATGCGCAAATGTCGTTTTATGTCGTAATTTCAATAAATGAAATCAACAAATTTGAACAATATAATTAACACGAATTTGTTTTTTTTGAATGACAATGGCACGCGCTCGGCGCATTCAGCCAAAGTACCTGCGGCGCTACCACGAAAACCGATACTCAATGTTCATATATTTGCATCCCTGTCACTCGAGTATGGTTAGTGCGATAGAGATAGAGATACCCGAATATTTTCGAATTCCGAAGTTCGTGGTTATAGCTCAGGAATCGAAAATATGGTAAATAATCACAATGTATTTTCTCGAAAAAGAATTTAAAATAAATATAGTCAAATGGAGAAAAAAACAAAGCAAGAGGTTATATAGGTAATGGTTATAAGAGTCCAAAGTTTTAAGAGGGGGTATGTTCTGTCCCTTTTCCGCAAAACGCACCTTCATATGAAACGATTGTTTTTTACTATGACGCTCGAGTATATTGACGTCACAGTCCCTCATAGTTTTCTCACTCTAACAAGCGACATTAAAACGGATGTAGCTTCATAATTTTTTGAGATATTTGAATGGGAGTTTCATTATCTTCTATTTATTTATACATAATAAATGCCTATGTCCTGACTGACTTATTCACTCAATCACTCACTCACTCACTCATCAACGCACAGCCGAAACTACTAATCTTAGAGAGTTGATTTTTGCACAGTATGTTGCTTTTATAACGTGGGCTAGGGATAAAAAGGGATTTTTGAAAATTCTACCCCTAAGGGGGTAAAATGGGGGTGCAAAGTTTGTATGGGAGAACCTTTTTTTTTTGAGCTATAGACTTAAACTTTGTAGAAAAATTAGTTATTAGAATACAAATGAAACTCTTTCAGCGTTTTGGAAAATTCCACCCCTACGGGGGTAAAATAGGGGTGCAAGGTTTGTATGGGGGAAACATTTTCTTTTTAAATAGAGACTTAAAACTTTGTAGAAAGATCAGTCATTAGAATACAAATAAAGATTTTTCAGGGTTTTAGAAAATTCTACCCCTAAAGGGGTAAAATAGAGTGCAAAGTTTGTATGGGAAAAACTACTTTTTTTTAAATAGAGACTTAAAACTTTGTAGAGAAATTATTCATTAGAATACAAATAAAGTACCTAGATTCAGTGTTTTAAAAAAATCTACCCCTAAGGGGGTAAAATAGGGGTGCAAATTTTGTATGGGGGAAACAATATTTTTTTTAAATAGAGACTTAAAACTTTGTAGAAAGATTAGTCATCAGAATACAAATTAAGTACTTTCAGCGTTTTAGAAAATTCTACCCCTAAAAATAGGGGGCTAAAATAGGGGTGCAAAGTTTGTATGTGGGAAACTATTTTTTTTAGCTAGAGTCCTAAAACTTTGTAAAAAGATTATTTAAATACAAAGAAAGTACTTTCAGCGTTTTGGAAAATTTCACCCCTAAGGGGGTAAAATAGGGTGCAAAGTTTGTATGGGAAAAACATATTTTTTTTTAATAGAGACTTAAAATTTTGACGAAAAATTACTTATTAGAACATGAAAAATACTACATTCGGCGTTTTACAAAAATCATTCCCTAAGGGGGTTAAAAAAGGGTGCAAGGTTTGTATGGGGAACACTTTTTCTGAGCTAGACACTTAAAACATTGTAGAATGATTACTTATAAAAATACAAAAAAAAGACTTTCAGCGTTTTGAAAAAATCTATCCCTAAGGGGGATAAAAAGGGGTGCAAAGTTTTTATCAGGGAAAGTTTATGTTTTTGAGTTAGAGACTTGAAACTTTGTAGAAAGATTACTTATTAAAATACAAAAAAAGAACACAAATCGTTTTAGAAAATTCCACCCCTAATAGGGTTAAAAAGGAGAGCAAGCTTTGCATGGGCAACACTTTTTTTTGAGTTAGACTTAAAACTTTGCAAAAAGATTACTTATTAGAATACTAAAAAAGAACTTTCAGCGTTTTAGAAAACTCCATCCCTAAGGGGATCCTTAAGATCCTTAAGAAGGGTAGCCAGTGTTGTGTGGGAAAAACTTTTTTTTTTACTAGACTTAAAACTATTCAAAATGTTACTTATTAAAATTAATAATAAAGTACTTTCAGAGTTTTAGAAAATTCCACCCCTAAGGGGGTTAAGAAAGCTTTGTATGGGCAACACTTTTTTTGAGCTAGAGACTTAAAAGTTTACGAAAAAAGTTCTTTCAGCGATTAGAAAAATTCAACCTCTAAAGGGGTTTAAAAGGGGGTTCAAATTTTAAATGGCGAGCAATAAAATTTTAAAGTGTGAGTAAGAGATTTTTAACTTCGGTCTTATTCTGTACGTTAAAAGACTACAAAACTGATTTCAGAGTTTTTCCAAATTCATCCCCTAAGAGTGTTAAAATTGGTTCAAAGTTTGAGTATTTCAAGGCATTTTTAAAGTATGAGATTTTTAACTTTGGTTTTAGACTGTTTGTTCACAAACTAGAAAATGAACATCAACTTTTTTTTTAATTATCCCCTAAAAGAGGGTTCAAATTTTGTATTGAGAGAAATCATTTTCTAAGACGATAAAAAGTTCTACGCGGACGAAGTCGCGGGCAACAGCTAGTTTCTAAATAAAGTTCTAGTAGGTTTAGACAAAAAATATAACTAACACATACATATATGGTAGGTACTATTTCTTCGTCGGTGTTTTCGTTGGAACTCATATTAAATAACAAAATCAACAACGCACAATAAATCCAATAAAATAGAATTACAGAATGAAAAATTATCAATTTTGCCTCCAATATGATTTAAAAAATACCTATGCGGTTTGAGTAGAAATTTTTACCGCTAATATTTAGATGAAATAATTTAAATGTGTATTTTTCTAGTTAAACTGGGAATTTAAAATAATTGCAATTTGTTAATAATGTGTTATTTGTTACATTCAAGTCGATTCTACATAAATGAAACTGCAAAATATAATTTGTTGTTTTTTTTTAATAATCGTAGTGGCAGAATGTCATTACGAACCAAAAAGCAAATGTTGCTTATACGCCGTGATGCTGTGCCACTAATAACTGTGGAATGGAAAAAAAAAAGCGGCCAAGTGCCAGTCGGACTCGTACATGAAGGGTTCCGTAAAATAAATTGCTGTTTACGATTTATGACGTATTAAAAAAAAACTACTTACTAGATCTCGTTCAAACCAATTTTCGGTGGAAGTTTGCATGGTAATGTACATCACATATTTTTTTTAGTTTTATCATTCTCTTATTTTAGAAGTTACAGGGGGGGGGGGGACACACATTTTACCACTTTGGAAGTGTCTCTCGCGCAAACTATTCAGTTTAGAAAATATATATATTAGAAACCTTAATATCATTTTTGAAGACCTATCCTATCCACCCCACACGTATGGGTTTGATGAAAAAAAATATTTTGAGTTACAGTTCTGTGTATGGGGACCCCTAAAACTTAATACGGACGGACAGACAGACAGACAGACAGACATGACGAATCAAATGGTTAACAAAATCCTTGAAAAAATGTTGCATAGTCAAAAGGAAACTATACTATAATTATCACAAAGAAAACCATAAATCAAATAAGACTAAATTTACTACTTACTCGCGCATTTTGAAAAAGTGTATTTCGCACTCACAAAGAATTTGCAATACAACATATATAACATCATCCCAAAATAAATGCCGAGCTGCTTGGACTGTTGTTAAAAAATCTTTCAATCAGCCAACTCTTAGAGAAATTGATAAGATTACAAATAGATTTAATAAGGAACTACATGCACCACAAGACATAGCCGAAGAGTTTAACAACTACTTTATAAGCATAAATAGTAACAAACCAAATGCTAAAAAAACTTTAAAAATCTCCAACGGCCAATCACCATTACCAAACACAATATTCTTATCACCGACCTCTCCCGACGAAATTTACAAGACTATACTCTCTCTCAACAATACACAAGCTACGGGTTACGACAATTTACCTACTAAAATATTGAAAACAGTTGCGTTTCCCCTATCGATTCATTTATCGCACCTAATCAATTTCTCGTTCGAAACCGGGACATTCCCTGCTGGACTAAAAAAATCTATTGTCAGGCCAATATTTAAAAAAGGGGCTAAAAATGACCTTAACAACTATAGGCCGATAACACTTATTCCAGTCTTATCAAAAGTATACGAAAAAGCTTTCTACAAAAGATTAAATAGCTTCTTGACCAAGAACAAGGTCCTTAAAGAAGAACAAAATGGATTTAGGAAGAATAAATCTACTGCACAGGCTTGTTTCCAACTAAACAATCAAATCACAGAATGCATAGACAAGGGTACTCCGGTAGGTGTACTATTTCTTGACATGTCAAAAGCATTTGACACAGTATGCCACAAACGCCTTTTAGACAAACTAGACAAGTACGGAATACGTGGACTAGCCTTCTCTTGGATTGAAAGTTACCTAATTAATCGAGAACAAAGCACACAGATAGATAGGATTATCAACGATAACATTTCTACTTTCAACTCATGCTATAAAGTAAACGAGTACGGTGTACCACAGGGAAGTATCTTGGGACCCCTGTTATTCCTTACTTATATAAATGATTTACCTGACTGTACTAAACATAACTGTATTTTGTTTGCAGATGACACTACTCTGATAATTAAAGGAACAGATATAAATAACTTTGAAGTTGAAATAAACGCTGCTCTAAGAGATGTTATACGCTGGCTTGAATCAAATAATCTCCAAATTAACTTAGGAAAAACAAAATTTATGATATTTAGGTCATATAAGTCTAGGAAGATTCACAATATTACTGTAAACCACGATGAAGATGTAATTGAAGAAGTAGGTAGCACTGTATTTCTTGGTATGACATTGGATACACATTGCAATTGGAAGGAACATGTAGATACAGTCTGTAAAAAAATTAATAAGTTTATTTTTGCATTGTGGCGCCTCAAGCAGACGGTATCATTCAAAGCTGCTTTACTGGCTTACCACGGTTATATCATGTCTACTCTGAGATATGGTATAATAATGTGGGGAAACTCTGTCGACGCCCACCGTGCTTTTGTCGCTCAAAAAAAGTGCATCAGAACCCTTTGTGGGGTAAACAAAAGGGAATCTTGCAAGCCTTTATTTATTAAACTTCATTTGTTGACCCTTCCTTGCCTTTACGAAATAGCGGTATTTGTAAAACTCCATACGGAATTGTTCACGTTTATCACTGATAAGGAAACAACTAGGCAACATAGACGAAATAGGTTAGCAATACCAAGTAGCAACAAACTGGTACTCAGAGAGAAAAGTGCTTACAACATGTGTGTTAAAATGTTCAACAAAATACCAGCTGAACTTAAAACATTGCCACATAATGTATTTAAAAGAAAGTTAAGAATAATATTAGTTGACATTTGTTTTTATAATATAAATGACTTTTTGACATACAAATTCTAAAACTAGACAATAACAATAACTATAAATATGACATAATTACAAAAGCCTGTTTCTAATTTTAATTGTTTATTCTATGTTAATTTTATTAAGTATTAATATCATAATTGTTAATTCTAGCTCTTCTATTTGTATTTTAAATTTTTATGAATGTGACATTGTATGGCATGCTTATTATTATCCTACGACATATTATTACTAATTGTATTTTTAGACATTTTGTTTGCATTTGATAAGCATGAATCAAACGTAATGCTAATTTCACATGCCTGTTTGGGCTAAACATATTAAGGAACCAGAAAATGACTGTAACACCTGTCCTTATATTACCATATGTTTAATGTGAATAAACGACATTTCATTTCATAAGGGTTCCGTTTTTTGCCATTTGGCTACGGAACCCTAAAAAGACCATCTTGCAGGCCTAAGCCTCCAATTTTGCATGAAATGCCATTATGTGTCTCTCGTCTCTCCGCACCTGAAACGTGATACTTCGCTGCCTATTATAAGGAACGTAACGTCAATATTTCATTGCATTATTGAGAAAACATAATTTAAGTCAATACGTGTGATTGTGGTTGCCTCGATGAAACCAGTTGACTATGACTATACATACTCACTCGAATAATCATGTAGTACTACAATCTACATGCTTATTTGAGTGAGTATATGTTTGGCTCGTTTTGCTGTGGATCCCCACAATAAAACAAGTCGTACACTAAACAGCCTTAATCGCAGTAACTAACAAATGTTCAGACGGGACACGTAACAAAAACCTCCTCCACGGTGGTCCAGCGCGGAACTCTAATAAGACAGTCTCCTAGCTCAGCTGTCGGGTTCAGGACGTTATCTGAGTGTGAAAAATAGCGGCCTTTATGTTAGAGTTAGCCTCGAATGCGAATAGGATAGAAAGCTTGACGGAACATTAAGAGTTGAATTCGTCCTGTGGGAACTACACGAAGGTTCTGTTTGACAATATGTTTCCTACTTATGTATTATACATATATTATACATACATGGCGGAAGGAAAAGATAATACCAACTTGAAACTCCATGGCATACGCTTATAGTTTTTTTTATTTATGAGATACAACTTTTAACTTTTTGCCTATAAGTAGGTATTGTACGTACATAGATATTAGGTATGTAAATTATCAAGCCAGGTGATAATAACGTCAGCATTTTATTGAATCCAAATAGCATGCCATCGGTGTATTAGTAGTAGTATAGTTGTCATAGTTTATTTGTTTGTAGTTTGAGAACCAACAACAACAAAAAGCAAATTACGGGTTCCCACCGATAGTGCCCCACTTTTTTCAGATTGTTTAGTACATAGTTTCTGCTTTGTTCATGCCGTAGATACGAAGTGTGGCGTTTCTTCGTGGATTGAACTATCTACAACACACAGGCCTGTGTACACCTTGATTAGCGATTAGAGCTAGTTTATACATATGCTGAAAGGGAAGGTAGCAATTGGACTAACTCGCCACGTGGCGCGGTGTCGAAATATTTCACTAGTAGTATTTCACTTAAGCCTTGTTCAACAGGCGACGCGAGCGGCGGGATGAAATGCGTGCTGTCAGTCGAATACGTACCTGTCCATAAATTCTGCCTTTGCATTTTGGGCGAAGCAGCAATGACTTGGGAATAGTGCTAGGTAACGACAGCCATGAGTGTACGATACGAGTAACGAGTAAGATTCAGTAAGCTAACATTGGTTCCATGTCATAATCCCCGTGATTGATCGAGAGATCATCGACATCCAATCGACAGCTGACAATGTTATCGGCTCGCGCGCGTCACTGCGCTCAAAACAGCGGCCGCGAGCGCATGCCAAAGTTGCAGTTTCTCTAAGGTATATTAATATTATGAGACACAGTGACGTTATTGTATGTTCAATGACGCTCGTTGTGCTATTAAGGTTGTAATAGCGGTTTTTTTAATTTTGAAAGAACGAACACAACACCTATTATGTTTGGAAACCTTTGTAAGAAATAATCATTTAATAAGTCAATTTTATCATCTAGGTCCAGTCTACAAAGAGATCGATACCGCCAAAGTTACAAAAATATGTATACTACCCACATATTTTTGTAACTTTGGCCGTATCTTTCTCATTGTAGTCGACTGTACATCTGATTGATGATGTAATTGGAGTTGTTAATAGATGTTGTTCTATTGCAAATATAACTTGTACAAAGTAATAGGCACGCTATGGTTTTTGTCCTTGTTTATTAATCAATCGATACGGCAATATGAAACTCTGACGACACCATAAAAAAATCATAAGTATAAATTCATAGACTTATTGCGATTTTATTATGACTTAGGTGCCTTCGATATAATCATAAGATGGGTACTAAGTACCTACCTACCTATATGCACCCAGATACTCAACAGATACTTACTCAAAAGCTTGTAGCAAAGCAAATCGAAAGACTCATCACAACGCTTCCCCTTGAACTCTCGCGGTCTTGGTACTGCAGTCGAGGAACGAAAAGGTTCGCCACTTTTCGACTTTATTTCAATGCCATTAAGATACAAAATAGAAGACTCTTTTCATTCCGCGACTACACCATGCTCTTGATATTGTAAAAGCAAATAAGTAATTTATAAAATCCATTTCACGAGACGAAACTGGAGCCCTTTTCCAATATGAACATCGATAATTATACCCATAACTTAATTATTGCCCCTTTTAACTAGCCTAACTCAATCGGCCATCTTAACGAAGCGTTTAACTTGATTAGCATAGGACTGCCCCATGATTAATTCTTGCCGCGATAAGCAAGCGTTATTCAATAAAGGTTTAGGTTGAACCTTCACCTTATTCAATGCTTATTGATCACCGCAGCCGATGCTATCAAGGATTTGCAATACGGATGTTGGATTAATTAGTGCCGTGTTACTATAAATACCTATGTATACAAACAGACTTACTGAAATACTGGAATATTGTGAGTCTGGTAGGGAAGATAGTACTTTTTTGTTGTCTATGAGTAGGTACATATTTATGTATGCAATTTCCTTGATAAAAAGCTTCTCTACATAATATCAATTTGTAGATCTATCTTGAAACTGTTTTTTCCACCACGTCTAAAGGTTATCCGTTATCTGTCTGGTATCAAATATGCGCCAAGACCAATCAAGGAAATCAAATAAGTTTATGACAAGGGAACTTCAATCACACTCCGTATGGCACCGCTGGATAGCAATCTAATATCCTTGTTACTTTTACTCAACATGTCGTGTAAGAAATAGCATGACATAACTTGTCCCTTTAGGCGTTACTCTCACAATACTATAACACAAACTCAGCACTACTATTGCTCTAAATAACATATAACTCTTTTCTGCATAACAATAAGATATAATGTTGTTACGCAGGCTGTTTCAGCGACGGTATCTTAAAAATAATCCGCGCTTATGAAAGCAAAGTTACAAATGTCACTATCAAAATTTAATCAAAATTATAATAGGCATTGTTTTGTTGGAGATATGGCGTTGGAAGGTGTTATGTGACTGCATAGTTAAATTGGTGAGAGTACAGTTCTAAATCAAAACGCAGTCAATTAAGATAAAGCTCGGACAACGACAGCCGTGGACAATAGAGCATATGATTGGACCCGAAACAAAACTATGTAAGGAACGTTTTTAAAGAACTGAGTCAACAGTTCGTCGTCTTGGGTTATGTATGTAAATAACTTTATTGTACACAAAACACAGGTAAAATAACAAACAAAAATACGTTAACGTGGTTAAATCGGTACAAAAGCGAACTGTTAGGGATCTCTTCCAGAAATAAAGAAGTTTAAAGAAGTTCTGAAGACTCCGTTGATATGATTTCTTATAAGTCTTAAAGTACGAGCATAAAGAAATAATATAAAAGCAGCATTTAATATATTTTTTATACGGCATCAGTAATCCTTTTACATCAGTGAAATTGTGATTGATAACTTTCGATATAGTTAAAGCAATGACGCTTCCGCTCCAGTGTTGTTAGATTTCCCCCCTAGTCCAAGTAGGCTCAGTTCGGGTTGCACCGGGTGGTTCCACAACACTTCGGGAGCTCAAATACCGCGAGCCATCCGGTTGCCTCTTGGATACTGCAACTACGCATCATTGCTCTGAATAGTAAGGTTGTTATAATTTAAATATAAAAAATCGTTACCTATATAATTTTGGCACACCGCCGCACCATATGACTAAACCAGCGTTTTGTTGAGCTAACCGACTAACGACGGCACGGTGAATAGTATTCCTATTAATATTTAATTCGCTCAATGCTGCTGCTGCCGACTTTATGTAATAAAACATACACTTTATTCAAAGCCCTGTCATCGTTGTTAACACAAAATCTTTGCAAGTCTAACTAGGAATTAGCTGCTTTATTTGTTTGTTTTTTTATTTGACCATTTACTTCTTTATTTTTTTATTGAACAATAGAATCGAAATCATATGGGCAGCACATTTTTCTTAAAGCACATGTCATATCTGTTTATGCAGCGTTTAGTTGTAAGGAACATTATTATTGCTATGTTGTCTATTACGAGAATTATTACTGAAATCGAAATGTATTGTCGGTGGAAGAGCTTGTGCATAATATTGAACGATCGAAAAGACTTCATTATAATGATTGTGTAACATGATGATTTGCGAGTCGATTAGAACACATATGTAACATATCGCAAATAATGCGCTCTAATTAGATAGGATCCTGCTCATTGTATAATTGCAATTAACACACCGACATAGATTTTTTTATGCAATGTTACCAAAAGTTATACAAAAGTTATAACACTTTAAACTCTCGCGCTTTGACACATATTTAAAATAATGTTTTACCCGGGTAAACGCGATATTTATTTACCTTTATTTCCGACGTTTCGACACGGGTTGCACCGGTCATGGTCGCAGATAACTGTCGTCCCAGCAAGTTGTCAACAGAGATATGGGTTTACAATATTTCACTACCCTCCAAAATTCGATAAAAACATGGAGGGTACACCCGAAATAAGTCCACTACCAGTCCATTTTAATGTTAATTGTCTAGGGCACGACACACAACACTCACAGTATCCGCGACCCAACCCGTGTCGAAACGTCAGAAATAAAGGTAAATAAATATCGCGTTAGACCCTGATAAAACATTATTTAAAATATGTTATACAAAAGTTGTAAAATAATTGTAGAACTATTTGGATAAAATACCGACATTGATTTGTGAATAACATATTTTACAGAAATCATAACATTAGTACCCATTTGTGTATAATATTGCGGATATTCGTTTTTTCACGATGTAGTGTATCACTAGAAAGAAAAACAAGTTAGTAAAGAAGATCTTGGAAAAGGTTGTGAATTTTACTACAGATGTTTATATTTATTTATTTATTTAAACTTTATTGCACAGTAACAAGTTACAAATACAAATGGCGAACTTAATGCCATAAGGCATTCTCTACCAGTCAACCTTTAAGCCAAACAGAAAAACCTGTATTTATCTATTTAGCCAACAGCAGATAAAACATATTATGCGCATAATATACGCGGGTAAATTCAACGAAATTTTCTTAAAGCTGAGAAATAAATATTCATGCTCATCACACAAATATATTTGCCCCTTAACGGGATTCGAACCCGGGACAGTCAGCTTCAGCTCAGGCAGGGTCACTACCCACTAGGTTAAACCAGCCGTCAAATAAAGGTATATCGGCAATAACTAGCCCCGAAGTTAAAAACGCTTTACAGCTTTTCTATAGGTATTAAACTAAAAGCCAACTATTGTAGTTTCCAACCAACCTATTTGCGCATTGCATAACTAACAACTGGACAGATTCAAAATTGCTGAGTTACTATTTCGTTACTGAATTAATAAGTCCTGACCGCGGCTAGAATAAAATTAACATAGGAAATAACTATAATTCACCACCTGACAATTTTAACAAATTTCGTTTTCCGTTTAAACCTTAGCTTAATTAGTCCTCACTGTTAAGATTAATCGAATTCCACTCTTTCAAACGTAGATAAGGCAAGATATTGTGATAAATCGATGCTAATGATTTAGTAAGATAAATTGCATTGCGTACCTGAGATTGATGTAATCTTATCTCACGTCTGCGGTGAATAAATTGTTTAATTTAAATAATGTGTCAAAATACAACTTCTTCATTTTTGTTGAGATGACTTGTAGCCCTTGAGGCGTTGACACAATGTTTTAATTTTCGTTGGGAGAATATAAGCTGGAAAATTATATTCCTCGATAATTTTCAAGTATTGGTTTAATTTTCAATACAATTTGAAACGACTACTTTGACTTACTATAGTCGTTGTCCCTTGAACTAATTTCCTTTTCGTTTGTATTTAATTTTAATTTTCTACTCATAATCATAACGGAGGATGAAATTTTACAGAGTGATCAGGTAGAATATATTTATATGCATAATACGTATTATGTTATATCCGTAACTATACACCCGATTAAAAAAAAAAGTCATGTCAATTCATGCGGCTCTTGAGTTGTCTGCAACACGCGGGCAGCAAGTAAGATATAAAACTTGCCCAAATAGGACTTACTCTCTTAATATAATCAAGGCAAAGCATACGCATCTTAATTAAACTCCAGTGGTTTATTTATCGTATGCTTCATTGGATATAACATGACCTTATTGACTTCATGACATCATAATAAGTCATTAACCTCATTAACATTCACATAAAAGTAAGCGTTTACTGCGAGGACAAATACAATTAATTGTACTTTTGACCTAAACTAACCCAGATTAGCATTAGATATACCTAGATAAGATATAAGCTCGCTGTGGAACTGGTCCCAATGTGGATCAAAGCACAATGTCAACAGCTGGCGAAGCGAGCTTTAGCATTGCGTGCTGTATGTACGTAAGCTCGCTTACTTATTGTTGAACTTTACCTAATGCACTTCTGTTAGTGACACGATCGCCTGTTTTATGCATATTATTCTGCGCAAATCCTCCAAATTTGCGCTTACGACTCTTACAAGTTAATAAATACACTCAAAAGCAGAAAAAAAAGCGTACACAAATATGGAAATCCCATACAAAGTTTACCCGTTTTTTTGCTCTTGAGTATTAGAGATTTTAAGTAACTGTTGTAGTTGCAGTAACGTCATGCTACATATATCACGAAAATGGCATCTCAACATTAGATTTAGATCAAAACACGAAAAATTCAATATTTAAGAGTTCTTAAGAATCTTCTCGAAAATTGCATGACTCTATTTGTGAAGTCAAATTAACCGCATCAGCGACCCGTTTCTGAAAAGCTTGTAACTTGTAGGTAATACAAGAGGAAGCCTCTTTTCAACGTCTCTCATTAGAAAGAGACTTCCGCTTGTAAATATTACAAGCTATTTACAAGCTTTTGAGAATTACTGCCCTGATCTATACAGGCGTCTAGTTAATATCAGTACGGCATGACTTACCTACAAATTATCACTTAACTGCAATCATTATCATTGAAGTCAACTAATCTTGTTACTTGCTGGTCCTATATCTCGGTGCAGAATATAAGTAGATAGGTGAATTCTGAGCCGATTCATGAAATTTGTGTCGAAAGTTCAACGCGATCATTAGCATTGTCTGAGCCGAATTAATGCCGATATTATCGCGAACCCAATACTAATAAGTGTCCAGTTAATAAGTAAAGCATAAAATTAATACAGACATTAGGCTGCCTTTCTCTCTGTGACCCCTCGCCTTGACTCGCCGCGCCCTGCTCGCATACCGGGCTTGTTCGTACGTCACTGATATAAAAGGTCAAAAGGGCGTAAATGGATTCGAGACACAATGTCATATACATCGTTTCTTATTCGAGTATGTAGCATACCGGCCTTATGTTCCGTAGGATTCAAGGAGCTGACTGCTTGTTAATTATAACTAACACCGGCAACCTTCAAATTGATTTGCCATTAGGTCATGTGTACGACTCAAGATGAAGTGGCGAATCTGCCTAAATTGTGTGAACGAAATTATGGTGTTTCTATAGTTTTCCATGACCTTGCTTTTATCAACTAAAGCTGCTCGCATGTTCACAGAAAAACAAAAAAGTTGTGGAAACCGGATGAGTAGAAACCGGATGAGTAGAAACCGGAGATTACCCCGCACATACAAATTTACAAAACTATAATCTCACAGGCTTTTCCTTTTTGAAATACATATTATTATAGATATAGATCAGTGTCCAGTCCTTTCATCCATCGACATTTCCATGGACACTTAATCTAACACTGAAGTGCTGTATAAAGTGACGAAATTATTATTTTGCTTCAAGTAGTTTTAGTATCGATGTACTTGTGTGTGACGCCACACACCACCTGCGGTTGTACAGTCAGCCAATAAAGTGGTCTATCACTTATAGACTCTGTGATGTGTGTGTTAAGATTCAAAAGTTGTAGACTACTTTCTGTTGAATGTACATCGTAAAATTAGGCTCAGCCATTTACCGATTTACCTATTTTACGATTCAATAACATTTATCACGTCTTAACATCTTAATTCGACACTGGACCTACATTACCTCAAACTGGAGTAACTTTGAACATCGCTTATACTAGTAACATACCTAATATAGAGTAAGCATGTACAATTTTAATATATACGAAGAGCAAATAATAGTGTTACTGCAAGATCATGACCGTATAAGTAGATTACATTTTAATATGTAGATTGGGAGTCTAGATTGGGTTCCGGATATATACATATACATTATTTTAAAATTATAATCTAACAACCTCCGCGCACAGCTACGACAGCTGCAGCGA
Source organism: Epinotia brunnichana (assembly GCA_963854355.1). NCBI lineage: Eukaryota > Metazoa > Arthropoda > Insecta > Lepidoptera > Tortricidae > Epinotia > Epinotia brunnichana. The sequence continues at coordinate 15,667,803 of OY977936.1, read as the reverse complement.
CACTCTATAAAACTTCACAAAATCATAAAATTAGCTAAAATTAGCTTGTTTGCCAAGCCCGTACAAAAATCCAAGTAGCGAAGACAGATTCATTACAAACAATACCTTAACAAGTTTTTATTCAAAGTTCATTAGCGTGGTTATTTGTATTTAGTTCCAGCCTGGGTCACGTTGAAATGATTTAGTTTCAATATGGTCGGACGTCGCGGTAAATGTGGCTGTCGGCCTGTAGTAATTTATACCTATTGCCCCTTGTTTATTACAGCTTGTGTATATAATAAAATGCAGTTTTGCATGGGAATTTATTCCATTAAAACCACGGGCCTTATGACGTTAAGTAGTAATCGAGCTGAAAGAATAATAAATTTGTCTCTACTTGTAGGTACAACGGGCCTATATCGGATACAACGTCAATTATTCTGTAATGTGATCAGTCCATATACTCCGTTACTTATTCATTCTACCATGCTTGAATTACCATTTCTTTCCAAATGGTGTGAAGTGTGTATGAGTCAATTTAATTCATGATGAAAGCTTGTAAAACAGTGCAGCTCGCGTGTTGTGACTGTGCTCTCGCATTCATTTACTATAAATCGGAGCCGATGAAGTCGTCAATTCTACGTAATCTGCACAGACGCGTGTTCAAATTATGTAAAGAGGAACTGCAATGAAGCGTTATTCTATTCAAAGCAGAAACGAATGGCTCGCATTAAAATCATTTATGCTAGCAATTAATAGAGACCGGTGAATGTTTTAAAACAATTCTGAAAGCGCCCCCCGGGCTATGTGCGCACTGTGGTTCTCTATGCTAAATGGTCGAAAGCACGCTATAGTATAAAATTATAAGCTATTTATTTGAGCTTGCGTGTACAGGTCGTAAGTGTTATTTTCTGCATCTATAAGTGGTAGGTCATAGGTTTTTATTTTTTAATGATTTTTAATTATGTATGTGTTTCGGACCAGAGAGGGTTGTGAACTTCAGCCCAGCTCGGGCTATGTATTTATAGTGCTGTGCCACTATAAAGTGTAACGTATGGGCAGAATTTTAAACATGCATTTTTCCAAAGCGTATGAAATCGTGGTTTAGAAGCAGCAAGAAATTGGTTGTCTGATAAGTTTCATAGGACCAATTTAGCTTAAACTAGTTATTATGACGACCTGACGACCGCTTCACCCTAGTTGTTAGTGACCCTGCGTACGAAGCAAGAGGTCCTGGGTTCGAATCCCGGTAAGGGCATTTATTTGTGTGATGAGCATGAATATTTGTTCCTGAGTCATGGATGTTTACTATGTATTTAAGTATTAATTTCTCTATATAAGTATGTTATCGTCGTCTAGTACCCATAGTACGAGCTTTGCTTAGTTTGGGACTAAAGACTGTATCGTTTGATATAAATACAAAAAGAAAATGCAATACTTTTTGTTTTTTATTTTATTTACACGTACTTTTTCAAATTACCTATGTACGCAAACACAGAAAAACCAAAAAATGCTACGCTGAAACCAAAGTTAATCATTTCTGGCCAGTTTTCTGACGTTTTATCTCATGGTACCCATCAATGATTGGACATCGACTTTATCAAAAGTTCGGGTCATCTTGTTCCAGTCTGAACGAAAATGCTGCTCTGTATCAGCACTACGGCCTGTTTTATGTAATTTAGCTTTCATTATATAGCCCAGTAGTGTTCGATCGGGCGAAGCTCTGGGCAATTTGGCGGGTTCAGTTCAAAATTCACATTATTGTCTTTGTACCATTTTACTACCTTAGCTGCGTAATGGCAAGTCGCAGTTGTGCTTTCTTATCATAGGCAAGACTCGCCTCTGAAGACACTCCTTCACGTAAATATCGGCATTCATTGATGAAGTAGTGAAAAATGCTCTGGATTTTTTGCCACATTCACAAATTGCCTGCCACACCATGATCTTTTTACCAAATTTCTCGACACTAATGAATTTTTCAGACTGTGTGACCTTGTAACACGGACCGTGTAATACTGAGGACCTGACAAATACTTATAGTCCAGTTTTACGTAAGTTTCGTTATCCATTATTACATAGGTGTGTTTTTTTGACAAAATCGAGTCATACAACTTCCGGATAAGTTTTCTGACAGATGCTTTTTGTTTTTCACTTCTTTTTGGTTGTTTTTGTTTTTTGAAAGTCTTCAAATTATTTCTGTTTTTGGCTCGTTGAACCATCACGATACTCGTTCCTAACTTTTTTGCGATATCTCGAACAGATAGTACTTTGTTAGTCTTTACTATCTTTTGGTCCAGTTTTGGGTTGGATGGACCAGCTTTTTGGCCTGGCCGTTGTCGGTCATTGAAGGTACAAGCCTTCCATTTGTGCTACCTTTCGGTACGTGATACCTTTAAAAGTGCATCATTTGTCCACAATTGATTTTAGATGTTGTGGTGTAAGGCCTCGCATTTTTTAATTGCAATAAAATGTGAAAACCTCAAATACAGCAATCGATTCTGTGACAAATGACAAACAATTATGTCTTATCAGCTTATTTCATGACAGTTTATAGTGCCAGGAATAAGTTGTATTTAGAACAAACGATACAGTCTTTAGGTTGATTTGTGTAAGATTGTCCGAAAATAATAATAATAAATATTATATCACTGCGTAAGAGATAATCCGGTCTTTAAAGATATAATAACATTTCCGTTATATTTTATCATTTCATTCCTACCTCTATGTTGATTATATAATACTGAAACAGACTTAAATAACAACTAAAGCCTGACTTCCGTTCAGTTCCACTTCTTAATTACACCGAGATGGATGGCATCCTCACATATAATCGTACAATTATGTGTTCATGGGAATACCATCTCGATACTCGCGTTTCTATTGGGCCCGCGTGAATGCGTCCGACCGCGGTTAGAGTGGGTAATTCGAGCAATAATTCCCTATTGACCTGTTGCTTTGGCCAAGTTAAATGAGTTTATATCGGTACTTAATTCGCTTTTAGTCTAACAGCATTTGACGTAAAGTCCCTGTATTTAGTTACTTGAGTAAAATGTACCTAAGTGGATTACGTATGGACGCTCGTGCGCCTTTAGATTTAGTGTCAAGACTGATTTCAATGTAGAGTAACATATCTGCTATATAGGGAGTAATTGACTTGATACCTTAAATAATAAGATAGAAAGAAATAGCCAAGAGGCAAAGGAATGCAACCCTTAAGAGAGTTACGTTAAAGCTGTAATTGTATCGTTTCTAGTTGAAAACATTTGGTTTATTTGAGGTTTTCGCCTTATATAAGGTGTCTATGATAGTAGTGCAAATTTCGTACCCGGGGTCTTCAGTTTTCTAGAAAGAATTGTTAATATTTTATAGACCCGTTTTCTCTCCACAGTCTCAGCGAATTAACATGAAGTTGTACCCGGGACGCGTGTCTAACGTCGCATAATAACACGTCCGCACCGCTCGCGGGTCGTCGCGCGACTAATCAATTGGCGCGCGACGTGATGTCTTCATCAGCCGCCCGGGGGCGTAACGCCCAGCGCTTGCGCACCTAAACTCACAGCTTTTATACGGAAAATGTGCGCATCTATTGTATGTGGTTGGAAATTTGCATAAACGCAATTTACACGAAAGCTGAGCCATCATTAACGCGAGCTCCACTGTTATCGGGCGAAAGGCGCGGGGATACCCACACTCTGTAGAGCGTACGACTACGACAAATTTTTCAGGTTTTCTTCTCACAGTCTTTGCAAACTACAATTCCGATAACACACCTCTTGCTTCTCGACACATTTGATATCTGTTCTAATTATATTTTATATTGCTACTGTATTTATTATCTAGCCTTTCATCTATTGTCTATACAAATAATCATCATTCCTCGCTCGTATCAAACTTAAATAGACGTGTTACTATGTTTGCACAAAAATTCCACCCCTTAAAACGGAGAACTAAGCTCGCATACGATTTACTAAGCAATTGAAAGTGGCCACTTAAAGGAATCACAGTGCGGAGAGGCAACAAATCCAACAAATTGAACAGGATCGGCAATTACCGAAGACAATGCGTGCGTGAGAGCCGGGCGCCGGGCACGCAGCGCAGCCCGCGAATTAGACTCGTTATGTGCCGGGATAATTAGGGAGCGTTCCCACGCGCTGCTACCCTCACAGGTGGAGCGCAAGTAACTGCACAAATAGTAACACTTTCCAGATATAAAGATTTGCGTATTGGGAGGAAGGTTGTTGGCCCCAATTTAGCAACTACAGGTCTTGCTAGAGTTTATATTAATAATAGTTGAGGAGCATTACATCGTTTTGCTACCAACCAGATTACGAGGAACCTTAGGTGCGTCAATTTAGAGCGTGATGTCTGATTTGTATATTATGTATTTATTTATTTTATTTAAACTTGATTGCACAGTAACAAGTTACACATTTAAAAGGCGAATTTAATGCCATAAGGCATTCTCTATCAGTCAGTAGGTATAGTGTGTGTGTTGTGAATATTCATTTCCGTAAGCGTCATTCTTCCAAATAAAATTCTCCAATACCTATGCTAGGAGATGTTCGCCTAATTGTTGCAAAATTAGTAGATGAAGTTGTTCATTACTGACTTGCGCAAAATTAAAAGTCATAATCATAACATAATCATCACTATGCGGACGACGGGAGCGTGTATGTATTTCCGTTATTGTATTGTTATTTTACGTTTTAAATCTATTTAATTATATTAGGTACTTATACCATTACCTAGTCTCAGATTCAAAATTACCTAAAATTATTTGAAAAATAAAATTTAAATCCTATATTGAATTGTATTAATTTTAATTACATGATACATTTCAAATAGCGCCCGATTTCGATGCTTTTATATTTGTAATGAATGCATTGTAATAGTGCGATCAGTGCATAGGTACATCTTTGACGTATAGGGAACATTACGCAAAGCTCTTCGTAGGTAGCGACATTAGCAACGTTGACATTGTACCTCGTTCCCACTTGCGGTATTGTCTATGCAAGCATCCTTGTCACTCATTTTACAAACAATTGTGCATGTGTGTGTGAATTCCTATTATTCCTATACTGGTTTACTATTAGTGGTAGTGCTGCCTCTGGCGGCAGATCATTGCAGTAATGTTCCCTATTGGTACCATCCCTTCTAATAATGTAATCTGCCTCTGTAATCTGGTCAGCTGAAGGTTTTTTTTTCAGGATATAATTAATAACCTAGCCTACATAACTATTCTTGTAAATTATTGTCTTCGAAATTTTCGTTGAAAATGGTATTTGGAGTGGAAAATTTCGGAAGAATTATGTTTTCAGGTGGTATTCCGCATGCAATACATGAGTATAAAGTAATCTTAACTAATAGGCTTGTGTCGTGTTGTTAAAATGGATAACGTCGTGTTGCTAAATTGATATTAAACCATCAAATGATGGTAATAAAGTATAAATTACAAAATATAATTCAAATCGTAAAAAGATATTGAACCTTGAAAGTCTAGAAAAAAAAGGTTTTTTATTTATTGTCCAAGAGTAAATTTAAAGGTACCAATAGAATCCTTGCGCTTTTATAGAAACAAATTTGTATGACAACTATGGACCTAAACGCAGTATTTCGCGACTGAAACAGCAATTTACTTCATTTTCCATGCAACGGTAAGTACAAATTGCACGGTGTGACGTCATACTTTAAAGCCAATCAGTATGAAGCGTTTCGGCTGCTGTCAGCGAGGTCCGTCTTTAACTCGATTTTTTGGGTATTAATGTCCTTTAAATGTAGTTGCTTCCATACAAACATTTGTTCATCTACAAAAACTGGTTCGAATGGCATCGTAAGCAAATTTAAGGTCACAAGCCCATTGTACAAGATTATAGATTGGTATTTCGGGTATTTTCTCCATAAAATAGCCAGCAAACGTTCGGGAGGCCGTGACAGACCACTTACAATTATTCACGAAATTAACTTAGGTACTAACTGCAATTACCCACGTTCTGCATTAGTCAATTACCTACACCGTATCAAAATAAATCATATGCAAACGTAAGCCACCATTATACAGTCACAAACTAGAACGCGAATATCAAGCATAAGCCGTTGATACTAAACTAAATCAAATCAAAGGCGCGTAAACGCAACTGCCAGTATTAATTTGAAAATAGTAGGTGTTTATTTTACTTTGAATAGTGTATCGATACGGATTAAAGCGTTTTTAATAAGGTATCTATTAGAAGTTAAGGATCTTACGCAGGAGTCGCTTAAGTCTTTGATCGTCGCGTTCGTATAGGAACTTTATAAGTAAGCGAGTAAGCGCCTATCGTGTTAAGGGCCTTTTTGGTTCGAGTTTTCACATTAAGTTGACGAACGTGTGAATGAATTTTATTGCCTTATGCGACGAGGGCCCGGGCAGTAGGCATTGCCACGTCTTGATGATTTACTGAAGAACAAGCCGCTAACGGACTCAGTTAAATCCTATATTAAGTCAATGACAATGTGACGTTAAAATACGTTATTAAGTCAGCCTGGTTTGGTTTTATTGAGGGCGGCACATGATTACTTTAAGTTTAGAACTAAGCTTTTAAATTAAGTAAGTGTATCTTTCCTTTAAAACGTTCCCTTGGCGCAAACCTAATATACAGTTAGATTCTCCAAATATGGGAAAAAAGTAAAAGCTTTTATTAATCGAGTTAGCATACTGGTATAACACAGTATTTAAAAGATTTACTGTATAAGCTTTTTACTATAAATACGAGGAAAGCAATATGAAGAAAGTGAGGAGATGTTGTTTATTGTATTATTAGATTTTTTCCCAAACCTCCAACGCAACGTAGGTATTAGATGATATAATTGATAATCCTATATAATGCCAGAAAAAAGAACACACATTAGAACGCCAATTACCTAACAATTTTAATTGGTTTCCTAATTCAGAAATGGGAATAAACAGTGTACCTACGGCCACACACATCGATTCAAAGTACTAAAAACTGCACACCTACAATCGTCTATACCAGTTCCAAAGTACCCTATAAAATAAATCGATTTCCTTATACCTTAAAAACCTAACAGCCAGGCAGTAGCGCGACTTTACACGGCTTGTCGGTGTCGGGGGTACAAGCCCGGTCCTTATACGCAATGAATGGACGCACATGCGTGTCGCCAGCGACTGCCCGCGTGTGATATACGACGGGGGAAGTGTGCATGCGCATTCAATTATATTTCTGTTTAATTAAGTACGTCAACCTTGTTCAAAGATGTCTATTTAAAACAAGGTTCCTTTAACTTTAAGAAAAAAGTAAAATAGATAATCTTATGTCGTTATGTTATACTTGATGTTTTGATGCTGAATATTTTTTCCTATTGGAACCCAGCACTATCATTTCCATAAAACAATTTACGCTTACCAAGTTTTACAGCTTTAGCTTCTTTATAATGGCTTAAAAATTTCTAGGGCAATGTGTAGGTTTGCTACTATTTATGTGTTTGACTGGAAAGTCTTATATTCTAAGGAATATTCATCGGGAAATGGGTAAGTGGGTGTTGTAAATTTTAAAGTCAACAGCCCCACAAATAAGGATGCACAAAAGTAGACTAAGCGCAAAAGTCTCGCGCGGAAAGCAAACCTTGATATTTGTCAGGATAACGCTAAGCGAAAGATCAAAGTTTCGCTACCTTTCACACGGTTTGCCCTGAAGATAGTGTTAATAGTGACCTTTAGAAGCTGCAGCACTTTATACTTGGAATTGAACTTAGCTTTATTCGAGCATCGAACACCCGAACCAGTATTGATGAGACTCGGCTGATTTCCAGAAATAAATAGCACAGTATTTATAAAGTTAAAGCAACGAGCAAGATCCGGCGCCCTGATTGCAGTACATTCTTGTATCACTTGTAAAATACTTTATTGCTCTATAGTGCGCGCAATACGAACTGGCCCTTGCCAATACTGTCGTTGGTTTTAATATGTACCTAGTGGATTAAACTTGGTATCACTCTCAATTTAGACACGACTGTCCACGGATTCCATTTTACGTTCTCGTGTCACAATGTCTTATTGGCTGTTTAATACAGGGTTTAGTTAGCAAATACAAAAACTCTGTCTTCGAACAGACACATTTTAGGTAGGTACTTTCTTTAAATGCGGTGTGCTCCATCAAATTTAACATTTCAAAATACACCTTTGTGTCTTTTTTTTTTCTGTTTTTTATTAAAACATATATTTATTTTCTATAGTAAATACAAGATGATAATTAACATAAACTAAATTAATTTAAAACTACGTTAACTCGGTACAATTCAACAGCAAGCAGTACGACGACGTCCTAAAAAAGTTAGACGACCAGTCTAAAGAAATTAAGTCCATTCCTAAGATGAACGCGGAGATCTCTGAACTAAGAAAGCAGAACAAGAAACTCATATCAGATTTCAACGCGAACGAGCAGAGAGACAGACTGCTTAACATCGAGCTGGTTGGTGTACCGGAAAATGGCAACGAAGACCTCACTAAAGTTATACTGAAACTGGGAGAGCACTCAGGAATTAACTTAACGGTTACGGATATTATCCAGGTAAACAGAGTCTCGTCCAAGTCTAAAGTTCAAGGCAGACCGAGGAATATCGTTGCTAAGTTACGTACGCGTCTGCTCAAGGACAACGTCATCTCCCAAGCACGTAAATCGCGTGTGACCACCAAAGATCTGGATATTCAGGGCAATATAACACCAGTCTACGTCAATGAGCACCTAACTTTATTCAACAAAGATCTTCTGAGGAAAGTAAAGGAGGTAGCTGTTAACAAAGAATACCAGTACGCGTGGGTAAAAAACGGAAGAATATACGTCAGAAAAGCGCCAACTATGCCAGCAATACTAGTCACAGAAGAAGAAGATCTCAAGAAGATCACTTAAAGTGTTACTATCACTGTGGTGAGGTCTTGAACTTCATAAAGTATTCTGAAATACTTTACTTCCCAGAGTTACGTATTTTTAGCCATTGCTACTACTGTATAATTTTTGTCTTGCTTGCACTTTTATTCGATGCTGTTTACTTAGCTCACTTTGTATTTCTGCATGTCACTTCTGACTGCCTACTGGTTCTATGCGCTATGATCTTCGCATTTGTTCGAGTATTGTGTGTTACGAGTGTAATAAATACGCGACTGAAGAGGGTGCGACGCCTGCTGGGTGTATTGGAATTGGAACGCATGATACACGTAATACTTTTTAACATTTCTATGCTATTCTACATATTGCCGCGTTACATAACTACATATAATTATGTGAACGATTTCATATGCATATATAAAACGATGATTTCTAATATTATAAACAGTAATTGCCACTCAATTACCTTAAAAGAACAGTCGTGCATCAAAAACCTCACAACTAATAATGTCTTTGCATATTCTCATTTAAATAGTCTCGTGCGTGTGGTTACAAATCGATCGCTTACGGACGAACATAAAGGTGCAACCTTACATAGCGTATGCTCATTAGGTTGTTTACGTTTTAGCTATCCGTGGCGCGGGTACATTTCGAGCAAATTCTTATTTACCCGCTTAGTAACTATGCATAACATTTATAATATTAGTACTTTCTCGGACCAATGTTTGTTATTGGTTTCTCTGATATACATTACATTTCAATTATGTTCTATATATACGTATAATACTAATAAATTTGCCGAAACTTGTCAATTATTACAAACTCTTGAGCATATCGAGCTCAGTTTAATATTTAAAACAAATAAAAGTTGCGTTCACGCCATGCCTGTGTTGCGTTGTCGTTTGTTATGGTTAGCCTTTGTTATAAATCGTTGCTGTTATACGATTTGTAGTGTTACCTGGTGCTCATAATGACTCAGCATAATCTTAACTTATATTACCAGAATTGTCGTGGTTTAAGAACAAAATTATCACAATTTCGTCAAAAAATACTGGAAAATCAATATGATCTAATTGTAATTACCGAAACATGGCTATATTCTGGTATTTTTGATGGAGAACTGTGTGACGACAGATATGACGTGTTCCGCAACGATCGTGACTTAGTCTCTTCGGGTAAAAAAACGGGTGGAGGTGTTATGATACTTTCTCGTCATGAACTAGGAGCTTGGAGTATTCAGTGTGATACTAATTGTTCAACAGAAATGTTAACCATTGTGTTACCTGCGCGGTCGCTGTCCGCGACCGCTGACCTTCATGTTAGTGTAGTGTACTTTCCTCCTGATGAGCACAAAATACCCACAGATATTGACTACTTACTGCAAAGTGTTAAATCTGTATTCTCGAATGAGTTCGACATACTTAATCATATCTTAGTGGGAGATTTTAACCTGCCGTGTATATCCTGGGAAACCGGTAGACCCGTGTTTCACAAAAAGGGCTCAGTTGAAATACAAAACTCTGGAATACGCTTAGTAAATGAACTGTACTTTTTTGGTTTAACGCAACATAATACTATTTTGAACCATAAGGGCAATACTTTGGATTTATTTTTCTCTAATCTACCGGTTCAAGTAACTCCAGTACCAGATCACGCCCTAACTAAAGTCGATTCTTTCCATCCCGTGTTTGTTGCAGAAATTTACGATTTAAAAGTATCCCCACTTAAAGAACTTCGCAACCCCAAATTTAACTTCCGTAAAGCCAGCTATGATTCTTTAAATGAAAATTACAGCGAAATCGACTGGCAACCGTTAAATAAATTAGATTCGATTGATGAAGCTGTTCACTATTTTTACGAACAAATTCAAATAGGTATTAACAAATTTGTCCCCATGAGCCGTAAAACTAGCTCGCGTAAATACCCAACGTGGTATAGCTTATCCTTGATAAAGATAATAAATGAAAAAATGAAAGCTCATAAACGTTGGAAGCAATATGGGAACTTAATGGATTATAACGCGTTCTCGCTTTTACGGTCTAGACAACGTCTAGTACAAGAAACATGTTACAATAATTATCTACGTTTAACTGAAAATGCTTTGAAATCAAATCAGAAACACTTTTGGACTTACATTAAAACCCTTCGCGGGGGCTCAAATTATCCACAAATGTTAACCTACAATAATAAAAACTATTCGGACGGTTTTAACATATGTGAGGCCTTCAATGATTTTTTCCATTCTGTATTCATCGATGGCTCTGTTCCCGATAAACACACTTTTAGACCCGAGTTTTTAGATAACGGTGCTGCCTCAATTTCAAACCTACAGGTCAGCGTATCCACTGTAGTAAGATCGTTAAGTATACTATCTGCTGACAAAGGACCTGGTTCTGACGGCATCCCTCCTATATTTTGGAAAAACTGTGCGAAATCACTGGCTTTGCCTATCAGCATAATATTTAATCGTTCTCTTAGCTTAGGCATTTTCCCTCTCATATGGAAAAAGGCAAACATTGTTCCCATACATAAGAAGGGCTCACGAACAAATATTGAAAACTATAGGGGTATTTCTGTGCTTAATACAGTTGGTAAGATATTTGAGAAAATTGTATATAACGCGATTTATCCGTGCATCCTAGCAGGTATATCTGATAAACAGCATGGGTTCCTAAGAAAACGTTCTACCATCTCTAATTTAGCATGTTTCTCTAATTACGTTCTTAAAAATATGGATAAAGGTGGACAGGTTGACGTGATCTACACCGATTTTGAAAAAGCTTTCGATCGTGTGGATCACGTCATCCTACTAGAGAAATTATTCAGACTGGGAATACGAGGAGACCTTCTTCGCTGGATAAAATCGTATCTGACCAAAAGATCACAGGCGGTAGTTCTTGGAGGTTACCGTTCAAACTTCTGTGAGATTCCTAGTGGCGTACCACAGGGATCTCATTTAGGGCCTCTCTTTTATTGCGCTTACTTGTATGACATCACTGACTCTTTTACAAATGCTAAACATTTATTGTATGCCGATGACAAAAAAATATTTTACGTTATCAAAAGTCCTGACGATTGTATGGCTTTACAGGCAGACCTTAATGAATTACAAAAATACTATACTAAAAATAGAATTACTGTTAATGTCAAAAAATGTCAATGTATAAGTTATACACGTAAAAAACGTCCTGTCTGTTTTTCATACAATTTTGAAGGTACCACAATTAGTAAAGTAGATGTAGTTCGCGATTTAGGTGTCACGTTCGACAGTAAATTAATGTTTTCAGAACACTTTGATTATATTAGTAATAAGGGTTTTAGAAATCTAGGTTTTATCCTACGGTCTTGTAAAGTCTTCAAAAACATAGAAGTAATCAAACTGCTATATTTTGCGTATGTACGCAGTACTCTCGAATATGCCGGCCCTATTTGGTCTCCGAATTATACTAAATACATTCATCAACTTGAGCGTATTCAAAAAAAATTTATTAACCACCTTAATTTTCGTCTACACCTACCTCCGTCATCCTATGAGAATAACTGTCGCAAACATAATCTGCTGCCGCTTGTCGATAGGCGCAAAGTCATGGACATGTGTTTGTTATATGACATACTGAACTATCGCTTGGACTGTCCCGAATTGGTCTCTCAAATAATGTTTAATGCTCGTCTTCGCCGCACTCGTCATAACCCAATGTTACACGTGCCAATGCATGGCACCAACTACGCTAAGAATAACGTGCTCACACGAATTGCTCGAACTTATAATGCGGATTTCAGTAGCGTAGATATATTTAGATATTCAAAGGCATCTTTTAAATTGCAAGTAATTAATAGTGTTAAGAATAAGCAGCATAAATAGTTTTTGAAATAGGTAACTCACCTCTTATCATGTTTAACAATGTTGTAGTATTGTACATAAGTTAATAAATCTATTTGTTTAGAGTAAATATGGGATAAATACAATAATATTGTCACTAGGATAAAATATAGCAATATATTCTCATTTGCGGTAACCTATATAGATTGACATGCTTGGTTATGCATGCATCTTCAAAAAAGAAAAAAAAAACAATGACTTAAACTTAATTTAAAAAAAAAGATCTCTCTTTCACACATGTTATGATAGTCCGTTCAACTGTCAACTTTACATATCAAGTTATCTAGGGAAACCTGTAATTGGCCATACTACTGTGTATTATATTATAAGTTACATACTTTGTATCGCTGTTGGTTTTCTGAATAAATAATAATAATAATAATAATAAGCCCGCAGGGCAGCTTGTGGCGAGCTGTTGGGGAGTAACGACCCCACGGACCCGAGTGCTCCCGAGAGTCGGTCAGGGCCTCCGTCTCCGGCGGGTCTTCGTCGGTCGGAGTGGAACCCTAAGGGGGACCGCAGGACTCTCAGCTCTGGCTTGCCTTCATTGGCCGTCCAGAGAGGAGTCGTCAGAGCTATATGCTCCAGGGGTGGAAGTGTTAAAGGGCATAACGCCGCGAGTAACTTCGGAGAAAGCGCAGCACCACCTCTCGACACCCCTGAGCCGCTCACCCGGTGTTGCCCCTGGCCGTCTTTACGACGGCATTTTTAGGGGCCCATCTAATGAGCGGCTAGTCACCGCCTGCCTCGATAACCTTGTGGATAACATTGTTATGGCAGGTGTCCGGACCACTTTGTAATAACCCAATTTTATTGTCCACCCAAATGTCATCACCATAGACCCAATTCTCTTTTCCATTTTCCTACAATAGCTCCAACGCCTGCTGGGACCAGTTCACGGGTATCTACCGATGTACCCGTGAATGGGTTCTAGCAGGTGTACTACATGACATTAAATTTCGTCTCCAAAGGGCCTCTACGTGTTGGATCTATATCCCCACGCACGCCTTCCAAATGACCGGGGTTCGCCCCGTGAATTTAAATCGGAGATACATAATAATAAATCTAAAAAAGGCCCTCGAGGCATTGTCTTTTATGTAACAACTGTAATATTTGAAAAAATATTTGACCGAATCAGTTATGTATAGTTTTCGTACGAATTAATTTTAAGCACTCGTTGAACAAAGACACTTTAGCGTTAGGTAACGAATAAATGAATCCATTATGTTATGAGCAATCGGCGTCTCCGGCAGGGAAAACCTAAACACTATAAAATTCGCCTGGAAATTGAAACTGACGTTGTCACCTAGAACAACTCTTAGAGTAATGAGTTAAACTTCTGTGACGTCATTCGAAAATTTTACATAACAGGAGCTCAATTAGTTGTAACATGTTGGATTCGCTGCCACAAGCGCCAAGCCAGACATTTTGGAGTGTGTGCGTGCGACACAGTGCATACTCGTAACAATATGATATCATTGGCCAACCAAATCGACATCAAACTAACAAGATTGGGAAAACCGTGTCTATCGACATTTTCTTTTCATAGCACATGCGTCAAGTCACAATAGCCTCACTATATGAAACGAGAGGGACACGGCGGAAGGGGTTAGTTTTTTCCTGTGCGCGAGCAGGACAGAGTGATCGTTTCTTCGTTTTTGGATTTATAGCAGCGCCTCCCCGTTAGTTTTATCTGTATCGCTCGGTGCGCTATGGAGCTATCGCGCGCTCGAGTCACCATCTGCTCGGCTTAGCGCTTGACCCACACGGGGTGGTTTCCTTTTAATATCCATGGGAACCAATGGTATAATAATAATAATCTGCTTAAGGCTCCGCACGTTCACGGTCTACTCTCCCTCTTACTGAGGTAACGCGTGAGCGAGATGGAAGTGCGTGTTCGAAAGCGCGGACATCATGTTATTCGGAATATTTCAGAAAACGAGAAGAAATTTAAGAAGTAATAAATAAAGTTATTGTTCATTACTTTATGAAGAAGGTTATAAAATTTCATATTTTTCTGATAAAAAATGGAGCAGTAAAATGGTTACAAGTAAAATAATAGGGTTCACTTTAGATTTTTTTTTTCTATACTTTCTTTTGTTAAAATGAATTTCTACGAAAAATATGTACTTCTCATATCCTGCAGATTATGATATATTTTTCCAACGGTAAAATTGTTACGTCATAATGTATAAAATGGTTACTAAACAACTGATTTTTACGAAGGTTTGAAAGGTCGAGCCTTAAGGCCTACAAAGTATAAACCATGCCCCCAATTACTAAAAGTAACTCATGTTTTTTACCATACGAGGGTCAAACTGAAAGTTCTTAGAAAATCAAAAACTGAGCAATCAAGCAACTTATTACTTTTATTATATCTTTTCAAAATAGCCTCCCTTCACATCAATACATCGCTGCATTCGATAGAACCACTGAGAAAAGCACTTTGCCCACTCGTCCTTAGGGGTCTCTTCGACGGCCTTTTGAAACGCAGCCACTGCTTCGTCGGCGTCCATAAAACGTTTTCCTCGAAGTTTTTCTTTAATTTTTGGGAATAAATAAAAATCACAAGGTGCAAGGTCGGGGCTATAAGGTGGGTGACCCAGTAATTCCACGTTTGCCGTCGCCAAATAGTCGATCGTTTGCTTGGCGGTGTGCGATGAGGCGTTGTCGTGGTGAAGCAGGATCCTACTGCGAGGCCGTTTTTCTCGAACTTTTTCCAAGACAAGTGGTAAACAATTGTTAGTGTACCACTTCGCAGTAACTGTTTTTTGATCCTCTAAAATAATTGTTGCGTAATGACCAGTCCTTCCGAAGAACGAGGCCACCATCTTTTTTCCCACACTTCGACCTCTCTTCACTTTAGTAGGCAACTCCTCGGAAGGAAACACCCACTCAGCAGACTGTCTTTTAGTTTCAGGATCATAACAGTAAATCCAGCTTTCGTCACCCGTAACTACGTCGAACACAGCATTTGAGTCACCTCCGTTGAATCTTTGACCCATTTCACGGCACCAATCAACACGACGGACTTTTTGGGCTTCTGTCAAATTATGAGGTATCCACCGGGCACAAAGCTTCCTCACCGCTAAATGTTCATGGAGGATTTTGTGGACTTGACTCATACCAATGGCTAAGCTTGTACGAATCTGCTGATAGGTTACTCTTTTGTCAGTCTCTATCATACGCCGCACAACACTGATGTTATCTTCAGTAGTCGCCGTAGAAGGCCGGCCCTCACGCAGATCATCAGTGAGATCAGTGCGGCCACGTTTAAATTCATTAAACCAGTTGTAAATAGTAGCACGAGATGGGGCTTCATCGTGAAAGGCCAATCGAAGTCTATCATAACTTTCTTGTTGACTTAAATTACATCGAAAGTCGTAAAAAATCATTGCTCGAAAATTTTCTCGCGTTAAATTCATGCTCACGTAGTACACACAATTTTCAATTTGCCGCCAAATCGTAAAACAAATGACAATCGAGTGGAATTCGTACACAAAAATATTAAGAAAGAGTTCCATTTTCAAATTTTGAACTTATTTTTTTATTATATTTATTACAAGTGGCCAGTTCTAAAGACTTTCAGTGTCGCCCTCGTATTTTACATATAGAGCAAATGAATATACATATGTATATAGAGCTCCCTTATCTCAACTTAGAATGTTTGAGCCTTTTCAGCTGCCTTTTGATTTAGGTATATCCAAAAAAAACGTCAATAATCTTCACGTCTACGTACATCAACGCAACGCAATCATCATTCTCCGTTCATTTGCTCTGAAAATACCAGTTGACCGTATTCACGCACAAACCATCAGTATAATGATTAAATATGCATCCAGTGTGCACTGGTCTCAAGCTAATGATACACTGATTAACAATATTCGGGACCGATAGCAGTGAGTTACTCGCGGGGGGCGGGGCGAGGCCGCGCGATGTTAGATTGCGCCCGCGCGGATTTATGCCAACCTCTCCGTATTAACTGATAATACCTACTAAATATGCCATTATTATATGCGAAACAAATACTCTCACAGTTACGATTACGACCCGAGATTGTTTATTGGTTTTATTTATTGCTGAGAATGGAATTTGGATCGAGATTATGCTTTACGCATGTACGAGTATATACATAAATGGAGGCTTAGAATTTTATTTCCATGAACTGAACTTAATTAGTACCTATACTGAACTTCGAGAAGAAGTAAGTAGTATGGCGAGTATAAAGAATGACATCTAGTGCAGATGACATTAGCGTTAAAACGTTACTGACATTGTAGTTGCTCCGCATTTCTCCATGAAGGTTTGTATGTTTGCTCCTACACTGGGTAGGTACGTTTACTTTCCCTTTCTACGATATTGATATTCGTATTCGTTTTGATGGGATCTTTCGGATCGTAATTCTCCTTTTAATTCGAACCACATTGTTATTCTCTGGAAGACTGTATTCTCGTACTTTATACAGTATAATAAATCTGACAAAGTATTAAGTATAATGAATGCTACATAACTTATTTAAAACCCATTCTGCGCCAATCACGACACAATGCGCCCGAGCGCTACGAGCGCTTTTCGCTACATATGGAGTTAAAGCCGCTACGGACTACGAGCGTAGCGTAGCGGCGAATGAGTAAAGGCCTCCGCACATTGGTCGCGGTTGCGGCGCTTACGCGTGTCGAGCGCGGGCCCGCGCTAGTTGTAAAGCATTGAAACTACACTTTAAACACACATCGAACGCGGGCCCACGCTCGAGCCGCGTTGCTACCGCGGCGCTAAATTACAACTCTGACAGCGCGGCAGCGGGTCGTGCGCGGCGCGGGACGGGCCCGCGTTGCTACCGCGCTGGACACGCGTTGCTACCGCGGCGGGCCCGCGTTACTATTACTACTAGACTGAGAGCTGAGGGACCAGAACTGCAACAGTTTTATAAAGGCTGATACTTACATAAGTCTTCTAGTACATACCAGGGACGGAAAAAGAAGAGAAAGAGTAGCGGAGTAGTGGAGTACGGAAGGAACAAGAAAAAAGGAAGTGGGTAAGTGAGTCGATGTTGACGATAATGTAATTGTTTTCACAATGTGTAGTATTAACGGCTTAATTAAAACATTGTATTGGTTTGAATGAGAGAAGCTTCCAACTAGATTCGTAGAGTCTGCGTACACTATCAGTCCTATCACGCATATCCTTTGTTAAGGCGGAATAAAGCCAATTTATAAATTCGTCTCCAACACGAGCATCATTAATTATGTTGCTGGCTGGGTGGCTGAGAAAAACTTACTCCACTCATTTCGCTATCATTACAATCATGCCCCGTCCTTGTTACACTGCCCTTGGTAGAGGCGATCCTTTACGAAAAAATATCGTAAGAACGCTCAACTTTTCTACACACTTTGTGCTTAATTGTTTTGTAAATTAAGTCCAGGTTGCGTTGGCGATTGCGCAAAGTGCGTCATTTCGGATTGAATCAGATGTATCCTGTCTCCTTCTATTGTTTTGTTCTTCAGCCTCCCCGGCGTTAATGGTGTTATCTTGCCTCTCGAACGCAGCACCTCTCCGTATATTTCTTTATCTTGTCCGCTCTGTTGGCGGTTGGTTACCAGCAGTTTGTTTTTATTCATTTGCTAATTTCGAAAATGAGAAGGCGCCCGCGATCACATCGTCGATCGTAGATTTAGGTTCGCGCATTAATAAAATTAACGAATGTTTTTAAATTAATTGAACGTACTCGGAAACTGTTATCCCGGATCGGATTTCTTCCCGGTACTGTCGCTCTGGTTATTTTATAGGGATATTTATCGCTAAGTGGACCACCTCTTGCAAATATGATTCATCCAAAATATATGAATTCAATCATCCGGTGTCCAGAGGACTGGCCGCTATTTTCGCCAAAGGATTAGCCTAGCAATCCAAAGAGGTAACGCTGCCAGCCTTCTGTAGCTCTAGTAGAAGCTTTATCAATACATATACGTTTTCGAACGCGTTTGCGTTTAGTTTCAATTTGCATAGCAACGCGTAGTTCCTAATAGTTACCACCAGAGGCGCTGTTCGCGTTGACATACAAATTGAAACTAAACGCAAACGCGTTCGAAAACGTACTTATTGTATCAATAAAACTTATACTAGACCCTCTGGGCACCATAGCCAACGACGGGGACCTGGGGGGCATTTACGTTTTATAGGTTTAGTTTATAATATAGGTTTACTTTAGTTAGGTATATCTCGTTATAAATATTATTATGTTACTTAAGTATACTTTATACCTTAGTGGTCTTTGTTTTTATATAAAACCTTAGATGTCTTTGTTTTTATCTAATAAATATTATACTATCTACATTTAAAAAAAAAAGAAAAAAAATTGACTATTAATATTATAAATTATACTTAATACATTCATTTTTGGGTTTAGTTGTATATTAGGACCGTACAGTTGAAGTTGCTTTTGTGTACATACATATGTAGTGTCACACGTCCTTAAAGAAAAATGGGTGGAATTGTTGGAAATCATAAAAAAAGCTTTTCCTATAGGTAATACACGAGCACTGTTCACATTCGTTGACAGAGAAAACATAAAATCCTTGAAATTGTCCGAGATATTTAATTAATTAGGCCGTATGATTATTGTTAAACCATGTTCATATTTCATCATATTTTATTGGTAGTTATTTTATTTACTAGGTACGAGTTCATTCAGATTGAAAATTAGCGTATGACATATATGAAGCTAAGTTTTATTAACGACGACTAATAGAAAAAAAGGTTTCTTGTAATAATAAATATTTCGTGCACATCCAACTAGTTTGCAAAACCGGAATTTAGTTTATTTGAAACGAGATAATTTTCATTTTATTATTATGTAGCTTTCTATGATGCGAACGTCGTGAGTTAGAGGGAGTTTTTGGTGACAACTAGAATAGAAACTGATCCTTTTTGGGGTACTTGTATCATTGGAATACGTATTGCCTATTGCTAATATTGTCACTTTGCACCTGCCCTGATTGTAGGTACTTATTACAAGATTCTAATTTGTACCTCTCGTGGTTTATTCATGCATTTATTCATGGTGTCTAAATCCAAGCCAAGCAAAGCCCGCTATTATTGTCATGTCACTCGCGGCAACAAGTATTGAAATTATGTTTGACGTAGTTTCTCTCAGATTCTGCATAGTTGCTTAGTATTGGAATTCATAGCTTTGACTTATGAATTTCAAACGTATGGTAAAACAAACACACGACACAATCCCCGCCGTTTCCCAGGATTGTTTACATTAAATTACTACATTCGTTTGTAGGTAGTATTTCACGATAGTCTCCGTTGATTGTTCTACTTGCATCCCCTTGATTAAATCCGTTTGATTATCATTGGGCCATTATTTTAATCATTTACCTTGGCTAAAAGTCTGCAATTCCTAAAATAATTTTAAAGAAATCGTAGCGGAGAAGCTATTATCAACTATGCCTTTGAATAGACTTCCATCATTTGTGAATACTATTTTGAAACAGCTAAGTTTGCCTTCTGAGGTCGATGTAGTAGGTAACAAACATATGTGCCGCTTTTTGGGAACACCAAAAAGCAACTCAAGAATTGCAGAATTTGACGAAAACAAAAGAGTTCAGATTGTCATTTCCAATCAATAGTGTTTGAGAGAAGGACCATTTATTTGGAGGACTATTCAAGCAGAATATGTTAGGTGATCCCGATGGAACGATCGCCCATGGGAATCCTATTCAATATGTGACAAGAATCACCAGAGGGAGCATCTTGGGTGATTCTTGTGCAAAGGGCAAAAATATAGCCACAAGAGGAGCCCTCGCTACAGTCGGTGCGCTCGCGCAGGCCCCGGGCGGGGGCGGGGCCGACGCAAGCGCGGCCACCCCGGCGACGACGCCCCACGCCAGACGCTCCAACTTACCTATATTTAGACGGCTTCATTGTCTGCTGCCAAAGGAAGGGTTTAATAGAGGTAAACCAAGTAATTTATACTCAAAACTGACTGTGATATGACACTTGATGTTATGATTGTCTGCTGCAGGAGGTCTCAGGTATCGCGCATCAATAAAATGCATTTAGTGTTTTTGCATGCCTTTTGAACGCCAGGCCCAAGTAACGTCATTGTTAGGTATTATTTTGAGGATATACTTACCCTACATAAAAATAAATTTTGTATTGGGCGTCCTTAAGCAATTAAAAATGGATTAACAATGTAATATGTTCATGTTTCAATAAAGGCACAATCTAGAAGGTGAATTTGAAACTTTTAAGCTCCTATTGGTACCTTTGCAATTAACATTCTAAGTAGGTATCTTGTGACAATGGACTATTTCATGTAACCAACCATAGTAACCTAATAGCAATGGAACAGTTTAAACCATATCAATAATTAATTTTCAATCAGATCGCAGAACAATACCGTCTGCGCGTGAGTGCGACCCCATTACATTGCGTACGCGCAAACTATGTTGGGACAGTGGTTGCACTTTATACAATCGTGTCGAATGGCGAAATTCAACAGTATTTTACTCAGATTTCGTGAGTCACTGTCAGCTCAGTAGTTTATTTCGCTCATGCATATACGTTATGCATATATTCACGCCATAACTCCGACAAATAACTTTATAAGAAGGTAAAGGGCAACTTTTGGGGGAGGGAAAACTTTGCATTTTGGTAAATTGTTTGTAAAGGCTTGTTCATTATTAATTACATTTGATCCGCTATTATCAGAATTTAGGAATATTTTTTTTTATTGAGCTCGATATGATATTTACTCTGTAACTTTATATTTGGGTAACTAACTTTAACTCTAAAATACCTATCTCAATATTAAAAAGTGACTGGGTCACCATGAGACATCACTATGGCAACGAGCTACGAGAAAAAGGCTTATGTTGTACCCACTGTTTTAGTATATCCTGTAGTCTAGGGCTCACATGTGATTTCACCGCGTTATCTCGCCTGATACATCAATGGCTTGTCCAGTATTGTTAGTGACGGTCGGATCTATTGTGATTACGTTGCGTCGCTTCGTAGTAGTGATGGGCCCATTTATCTACTTAGGTGTTGAACTGGATTGTACCCACTGTTTTACTATATTCTGTAGTCTAGGGCTCACATGTGATTTCACCGCGTTATCTCGCCTAATACATCAATGGCTTGTCCAGTATTGTTAGTGACGGTCGGATCTATTGTGATTACGTTGCGTCGCTTCGTAGTAGTGATGGGCCCATTTATCTACTTAGGTGTTGAACTGGATTGGAGCGAGATTGATACCGTTTGAGATTTTACATGTTGCTGTAGAAAAGCGATTGTGGCGATTGCTCTGATGTTGGATAGAGAAACGTGTAGCAGTTAGAGCAATTTTAAGATTTAAATATTATATTTTGATAGTCGTTTCGTTAGCCTGCGTATGCACGCTGAATAATGCTATTAATCCAATAAAAAAAGAATAATAAATACAACCACATGTCAGTTAGAAATAACGAAAAAATACTTTCTCACCTGCCAATTCTATCGTACTGTACCATCAAGTGCGATGCTATATGTACAGTCACATTGTTTTACACCAGCCTATCACTTCTCAGTCAACTCAATGTAGTAGGTATACCCATCGACGATACTGGCAAATATTCTCATCGTGCTTATCACACCATCAAAGTTATCGACAATGCTTTCCCATCACTAGCATCATTGGGAGTGAATGAGTTACTTATTCCACAAAGCTTTTGTTACATAACGTTTGGCTAAATAGTTACAAAATATACCAGCCAGGATTACCCTGCATCTTCTTATGGTGAAACGACTTATGTTTATGCTGAATAGACATATGTTAATGCTCTTTTAAAGTGCGAGAGTTGTACCAATGTCGATACTGCTTGAAGCTTGGCAACAAATCTCATACATTGTTGCATACAACGCAATATTCTGAATGAGACCGAGTCGAATTGCGAATTAGATCAATTTTGTTTTAGACATTGAGCAACGCTATTTTTGCAATAGGTAACGGAAATAGTTTAGAACACATTGAATTCGTTATTGATTACGAATGTAGGTACTTCGTGTAAATATAAAGTGTCAGCTATTGGATCAAGTCAGCGAGCGGTCGAGACTGGCGTAAGTCTACATCATTCTCATAGACTTTTTGTTTACAAATTCATAACATCAAGTTCATGTCCCAGCTTCAAGCGAGCATCGTTATACCGTAGTCACTGACCATCTAAACCGCACCTTCGAATCGCCTAAAGCTTGCACATAAACTAACAAGGCAAGCGCTAGATTTACCAGATTTACGACACATCCTAAAGGCACAGCTTAACCCCGGCGTTAGGAAACGGCGGGTTAGCCGAATAGACAAGGTTGCATAGTTTAAGGCATGATGTCCTCACTAATCTGTCAATTAGCCGGCATTCCTGTCCCGTGAACTGCGCTAGCGCAACCAGCCGAGGATGACTAAGTACTATTGTTCCCCGACCAGCGAACAGCGAACCTTTAACATATACCAACCAATACTTAACCTACAATTTAACACATCAAAGAGCTTTACTTCAAATCCCAGATACATTTGTATTTTTTTTGCTACGTCTAGCAAACAAGCGTATGGTCTGCCTGGTTATAAGCAGATACCGCCGCTATGGACGCTTGCGACTCCAAAATAATCGAGCGCACTGCCGGCCCATCAATGAATTGGGGAGACGTTGTATGGACAGCAAAAGACAAATCCTTCACTCTCAAGTCTCTCAACACACAGCAGGAACACAATACCAAATAGAGGTGTTCAGCATCATCATCATCATATCAGCCTAAAGACGTCTACCGCTGGACATTGGCCTCCCGCAAGGAGTGCCTAAGTGACCGGTCCTGCGCAACCCGCATCCAGCGGACTCCCGCGATCTTTACCAGGGGACATTTAATAGAGGTGTTACTTGGTTTTATTTTCATTTGGTTATGTTAATATTTTTCTTAATAAATGCTCGCATGATAACATTAATATCAAACAGGCTTGTTTGTTAGCTTGATTCAAGAGTCATAAAATAAATATCATTACATTATCATAAAATCAGTTTGTGGTGTTGTTGTCTGATGAATTGATGATTCCACTTTACACAGTGATAGCAGTACAAACCGAAAGGAAAAGTATAATGACATGGCAAGGTTGCATTATGCTGTTTTTCTTATATCTTGAAATACAAACAACAATAAATGTTATATACATAAGCTAAGTATATTCAATAGAAAATCAAACGCAAATCGTGACAAGCGCGCGTATCCGCATGAATAATAATGTAAACAAAGCGTATGAGATGTTCCAATAAGATTCTTTACTTAGTAATAAATGTCAGTGCTTAAACACATTAGAATATTAGATTCCAATCAGAAATGTTTATTAGCTATATATCCTCTGGCTGCGCCGTATCAAACGTTCATCGATGATTAATTAGCTTTAATTAAAGGTATAAAGCTGTCGATATGCCGAAGAAATCCTTGTTATAGCGATCCTACTCTGATCGACACCAGTGCGACGTGACTTGCGATACATTAAGATAGCGCAGCATATTTCGCCACCTATACGCGTAAGTACGTCGTACTCATATTATCCCCTTTAATGGCTTCATTACACGACCGGCTACATTATGCTAATAGAACCCAAGCGGCTTATTATATCATCCAGGCACGCGATACGCATTTTAAAAATACAACAATTTTAAATTCGCCCCCCGCCGTGACGCGGCCGCTCCAGACGACTCTGATTGGCAGAGTGAGTGACGTACGCTGTCCTTATTGGTCGATAAGATTTGACAGATAAAATCCGGCGGCCCACATAAAAGACGATGTGTCGTTTCCCGGGCATTTTGGACTTGTAAAAATTTCAAAACGGTATCGCGGTAACAAAAAAGTTTTCTATCTACGGTCTGGGCATATCACATGGGAATGAAAACATCTGTCGACGTTTTGTTATGTCTGGATCGTTTTTTAAGTGCGCGGGCGCATTATGAAGTGGTAAGACGTCGTGGTTTTGTTTGGATTGTGTAATAGCGAGGTCGATCGCCCCCGGCGCGTGTCAAACATTGTTACGGGCCCGAACGAGTCCGCCGTCGCGAGGCGAGAGCCCTTTGGTCATTATCGGGCCTTATGATAGAGGACTCGGTATCCCGCGAACTGGTGCTCCAATAAGGTCAACGACTTTAGTTGAAATATCATTTTATACTACTTATGAGCTCTAGGTAGGTACAGTACATAATCATACAGTACGTCATACTGTTTCTTCGTATAAACTACTAGCTACTCGCGCCGCTTTGCCCGCGCATTGCAAAGAACGCAGGAAAACCCGCGAGATAAAATATAGCCTTTTTTGAAATCGGATAGGCGGTTCCGGATATTACCCATTACAAATAGCCTTACATTTTACAAAGCTACAATCTCACTGGCTTTTCCTCTTTATAACATTATTATATAGATAAACATGAAACATCTAGCACCGAACACATCAAACGAAATCATTATAGGTCAATACCGACTTGCATGATAAAATTAACGAGATTCTTGGAACATGATAGAGTCATAAAGATAATAATGTACCAAATAACTGCACAAATATCTGATTTAGACCTTAAAGGCCTAAGTGGCCTAACATAAACCCCTTTTGGGTTTTACTGAGCTATTATTCACAGCGCTTATTAGCCTTGCCTCACCTCATCGAGCGAGTGTTAGGGTGGTATTCCACTTGCCCACCAGTCAGATCTTGGATCACGCGTTGTTATTACGAATCCCGCGCGTCATAGTTCCGATACAAGGGGTAAGCGGTGAGGTAAAGGTTAGTGAGGTTATGAATAGCTGGTGGTAACATAGCACTAAGTGCAAATACTTAAGTAACTACGTAACGTAGGTATAAGTTTTTTGATGCCTCATGGCATGGACCAATGAACTCACAGACGTGATTATGTTTAAGAGAGGTAGGGCACAGCCGAATGTCATCTCGCTTGTATGTGGAGCAGCCCAACTGGGGAAGTACCTCCACCTTACAGAAGACCGCAGCCATAATATCACCACTGCTTTGTAGTGTTGCTATATGTATGTATGCTATGAAGTATGTGGTGTTGTGTTCCTGGTGGTGAGTAAGGTCGCCAGAGCTCCCTAGGATGCGCTGTGTTGGGAGTGAGAGACCTGCATGTCTCTATCTGCCAACACAGCGAATCCTCAAGTGAATAAAAGGTCGGCAACGCGCTTGTGATTCTTCTGGAGTCACAAGTGGCCATAGGCGACGTTACCTGCTTAACATCAGGCAGGCCGTAAGCTTGTTTGCCACCGTCGTTGTATAAAAAAAATAAAGAATAAAACCAATTTTATGTATAGGTATGTAACAGTTCAACTGTAAATATAAAATATACCTATTCTTTTCCAGGTGGTCGCTTCTGTTCCTTCTCACCGTGCATCGAACAAGTCCAGCGTACATGCCTAGCCCTGACCAGCAACGGGTTCCAGGAGCTGGCTACCATGGAGGTCCTGCAGACGGAGATCAAGGTTTCCAGGAGAACGATCCCAGTGAGAGATCTCTCGTTCCTGAGACACAAGGTCAGTAAGGAAACAAAATATTATTGTAAGCACTGTTATGAGTAGCTTCGTGCGTATAATTAGTCTGCTTTAGCATAGGTAGTAATTTTGCAAATATTATAGGCTTACTATTTATAATTGCATTGCTTTGCACAATGCACAGTAGCATCTATTAAGTTTGTGACAGTAGTTCACAACAGGTCTTAAATAGCATATTTTAGTGACTCGCAGAATTACAAAGTAGGTAGACTAAGCGTCAAATGCCCTCTAATTATTGTGCGGGCATGGTTTATCTTATTCTTCGTATAATTTTGAGTTTTTCAATATTAGTCATTCAAGGCACTCATACGTAGGAGAGAAAAGATGTTTGCTAGGATGTATTAGGAATAGGAGAGGCAAGATGTTGGGCCACTTGATACGGCACGACAGCTTCTTCTTAAACATCCTAGAAGGTAAAATTGAAGAAGGTGAAAATAAGAGAGGAAGGCCTAGGCTAACATATTTTAGCCAAGTAGAGCGTAACCGCTCGGCACCGGACCGGCGCTGCCTCACCTCATCATATCATTGGCGAGGCGATGCTTTTCTGGTGCCGATATGTGTGCGTTACAGTATGGAATTTCTTACAGAGAATACTGGACGGCTCGAGTTGAGGCGGTGCCGAGCGGTTACATGTGCGACAACCTTTAAGGATAAAGCTGATGTCGAGTCGTATGAGGAAGTCAAGAGGCTGGCAATGGACAGAGAAAAGTGGCGATTACTCCACCGACAATAGCAAGGCTTTTAAATGATGATGATGAAGGCACTCATTTAATTAAAAGTCTCTTTGTTAAATTGAAGACTCGCAAATCTTTCTCCGTCTTACCATGCAACTTGCAAATTCATTAACGAAGGTTGTTCATTTTACTCCGAAGCGAATACCGATAATTCCTTGCAAATTAAATTGGTATACTCGTAATATAAAGAGATCTACGGCAATACGTCTTCAAGTCGTTGCGGTTCTGATTGCTCCTAATTAAGAAAGTAAGTGAATGTGGGCCACACCGTTGACCCTTGCGACTGACACATTCAGTTGACTCATTTATAGGTTCGTTGGAAGACATCTAGAGATGGGCGTTCGATATAATTTAGTCATCCGGAGACTTAAAGACACAGCAACATTGACACAGACCTGGCTGTGGGTTGCAATACAGTCGCCAGCATATAGTCGTAGCAAAAAAATCCAATGCCGAAAATGTGCGACACCATTTACACAGTATCCAGGAACATTTGATTATAAACTTGTTTTCGTAACCCGTAGTATGTATGTATACATATCTTACTCGTTATTACTGACACATTTAATATTATTCGTTTAAGCTGAAATTTGCTTATGTATTTAAGTCAGATGACAAAGTAATATTATTATGTCATAGACCTGATCTGTTGATGAAGTTGGAAGGCTATAAGAACTCTGTAATAAAAGAACGAAACCCGGCTTTAAGTTCTTGAAAGTTGATGACTATGCAAAGAAAAGTACTAATTTCTATAGACATTGGTATTGCGATACTGGGTATTTATGTACTTGTGTAGCCGCACATCTCTAAAAGCTGGCAGGTTCCGTGGATCTATGCATGCCAGTAATTGACAGACTAACTCGTTTGCGACATACTCGTACGTTGCTTATGCGCAGATGATCCAAATTAAGTGGTTGTTGCAATGGTTTAATCATTTCACTTGTTTCGTGGTTCGTTAGGAGATACAGTTAGGGTTCGTAAATTGCAATTTGCTTATTGGATTGTTAGCTGGATGTCATGATTCCATTTGTATAATTTATTAATTTTATGATCGTTGTTAAGAATATTTAATTAGAAATAAATTAGATGTCTCGAATAAGTTACTATAATAATTAACTAGCATCAATAAAATTCAATTCATTAGACTATTAAAGGAACTAGGTACTTTCTAATCTTATTCTGATTGTGGTTCATTAGCTCGTATGTGTGTTCTGTGATTTGTCACATGTTGTCATATTTATTAATTTATTGTTGGAAGTTCATTACGGTTTCTCTAATTAAATATGAAATAATTCCAGCAGCATCAAATTTTTATCATAACATATTGTTAGCCCAACGCCCATAACACGCTTCTACCCAGTTCCCAGACGACTCTTATGACAGTTATGACACCCACGGTCATAAAAGCGGCGGTGCTATTGTAATACGTCACTAAGTCACTAGGACACACGTTTTTGGCACCTTCATATTTTTGTAATTATAAAGAACGAACCAAATGACCGTGCGTCAAATGATAAATTCTGCATTTTTACTGACTCATAGATGGAAAAAACTACCCTTCAACCCTTGATAAATCTCAATTACTAATGGCCTTTGTAAATTACATTTCGATTGCAATATAATGTCCCAGCCGGCTCACATAAATCCATAGTACGTGCCGTGTACCTAAATTGAGAGTATAGACGTGTAGTAAATCACGGTGGGACCACATCGTTCGTACCTAATTGCCTGATTCGGTGTGTTCCGAATCATTGCACAGGACCACCTAGTGCATTCCACATGAAACTGGCAAATTTGTTTAGCGTTAATAAACCTTTATAGCTTCATCTGAATTAATGCTTTAATTATGCGTTTTTGGGACAATTTATTAAAAGACGAAATTCGAATCGTATTATTGTAAACAAGTACTAAGCTTAATGCTTTATACGCAATCTAGTGGTCGTACTTCCAGTCTACTTTTTTTTACGATTTCGTTGTTGGTCCCAGTAAAAGTAGCAGTATGACCTATAATTTACTACCCGAAAATTTGGACGATGATAAAGGATCTCTTCAATTCTAAAGAAACATCATTTCGACCCGCACACAGCCTTTGTGTTCGTATATTTTTTAGCAATATCATAGTAAAACATTTTCGCGACGATAACAAATCATTCATCTTCCTTATCGACTCCCAACAAACCAATGAACTGGATCAATAGCTCCAAGCGAACCCTGCTGTCAACACACGTCACGTCACGCTATGAATGGAGCACGAGTATGAATGGCCCCTATCGAACTATACGCGATCCTGGTAATTGGGAAGCTTGTGCGGATCAAGGCGGCAGTGAAAATGTTATGGACAGTATTCTGACTTCGCATTAACGCAATAGCCACCGAACTATGGTATTGTATGGTCTTTACCTTTACGAGTTAACTAGCGATGTGACGAGTCGGTTTTTTCTCAATTCGGATAACTCGAATTCATTCGACTTGTTCAAAAAGTCACTGATCCGCGGCTGCGGTGTAGCACAGACTTGGACTCGGCGAGTCGAGTCGAGCGTCACTCAGCACTCAGCACTATCAAATAATCTCAGAAAAATTGCATTACTTTTTAGGCCAGTCATATTTGACCAGTAAAATCGCAAGCTAACGGCTAGTTCTGCTTTTTTAATATGTTGTTAGGACCACTATCAGTACTGTATATCCAAGTTTGCAGCGTCGAAAGACCTGTGCTTACTTTGCAGCACCTTCGCACTTTTTTTGGTAATGTCAATATAAGTCCTAAACTGTGCGGTTTTTTTTTAATAAAAATCTTCACGTTTTTTAGAGTATTCTAAAATCGCTACATTTTGTTACCAGAACCAGCTCTGTAAGTCAAATACTTACCGAGATACAGCTCTCCAAACATTTGTTGTTAAGCCAACTTTAAATCGTTATAAATCCTAAACAGTAATTTTAACTAAAAAAATATTCAAGAAATCTTTTTAAAATACCTATTCAACGATACCCAACATGGCATAGTAAGTAAACTTAATTTTTTTTCTTTTTTATAATATTGCGTCTGGTGGCCGCCATTTTGAATTTTGATTATTGTTATTTCTTCAGTGACACTTTCAAAATTAAAACGAATCGATTGATGTCTGATTCATTAAAATCAACCCACGCGTTTGATCTCTAGAGTGCCAAAAATACCAGTCTATGTAGTTACTCGTATGTATGTTCCTTTGTCGCACTCTAGAGATCAAACGCATGGGTCCATTTTAATGAATTATACATCAATCGATTCATTTTAATCTTGCGAGTGTCACTGAAGACATAACCGTAATCAAAATTCAAAATGGCGGCAACCAGACGCCATATTGTAAAAAAGAAAAATAATTAAGTCGACGTACTATGTTATGTTGGGTATCGTTGAATAGGTATTTTAAAATCATTATTAAGTTTCTTTAATATTTTTTTAGTTAAAACAACTGTTTAGGATTTGTAACGATTTAAAGTTGGCTTAACAACAAATTTTTAGAGAGCTGTATCTCGATAAGTATTTGACTTACAGAGCTGGTTCTGGTCACAAAATGTAGCGATTTTAGAATACTCTAAAAAACGTGTAGTTTAGGACTTATAATACCAAAAAAGTGCGAAATTTTCGTGGTTTTTCGAGTGCTGCAAAGTTAGCACAGGTCTTTCGAAGCTGCAAACTTGGATATTCGTTACTGGTAGTGGTCCCAACAATATATTCAAAAAGCAGAACTAGCCGTTAACTTGCGATGATTTTTCTGGTCAAATATGACTGGCCTATTATTACATTGTAAGATGTGTTAATATTATATTGTAGAATACCATTTGACATGTAAAAGTGCCCTTGTGGCCTATTTGCAGAATAAATAATTGATTTTGATTTTTACGAGATAACTTGTTCGGTTTTGTCTGCCTGGATTCCAAATATGCAAATAATTCGTACAAACATCTTTTTTGTTTTCATGTATTAAAAGTATCCGGAAATATATGTTCCCGACGATTGCATATTTGTCATAGAAAATACATGTGAATTTATCGGCGCTAATCATCAATTGTTAATCGCATTCTCAATATATTATAGAACCCGACGCTTATGATAATGAACATTCACCTGCCCTCTTACATTGCAACGCGCTAAAAATGTATAAAATTTGAATTCGATCCCATGATCCATATTTGAATGATCCGATTGCTATATGCAGATGAGCTCACGCGTTGTCTAGTTTAACTACGGTCAAGTATTAAGAGACCACTTATAAACATAACTAATTGTATGTACATACAATATGTATGATAACAGTTTTAGCGCTTAATCGATGGCCTGGTCTTGCCAAATCAAGATACTGGTTTTGATATAATCGTGTAAGCCACAGGTGCGTGAATACGGTCGTTCGTCTCTGCGCTGAGACTGACGGAGATTGAAGCATACGTTGTACTAACTTGAAGTGTATGGTTCTAAACGGGCCATCGCTGTGATTGGTGCGCGGCAAGAATTAAATAGGATCGATTGATTGATTAGTTTTCGAGCGTGAGAAAATTGGTAACGGATTTTCGAAATATAATAGTAGCTTTGGAGATCATGGCTCGAAACTCGCGCTAGCATAGAAAACTAACTGCGCCCTTATTTAAAACCGACTTATTAATGATCACAATGAAACTATGCAAAGAGGGAATCTATAGACTAAAAGTTATGCAAGTTCGTATCCGATTTGAAAATGCTACTTGCTGTCTTTCAAGTTTTCAACGGTATAATGACTGAAATAAATGCTATTTTGGTTTTCACAGTAGGTACAGACCCTAGCTAGGGTAATATTGCGCCTTGATTGTTTATGTGTCATAGTAGCATATTTTTAATAGTGATATATAGTAACTGTAACTGTGGGTATACCAATGGCGGCGCGTGAGAATTTTGACTAGACAACCCGGAGCAACAAAAAGGGCTGTTTTTTGATGATTTATGAGTTCGGTAATATATGAAGGGTCCACGGAAAGAACATGTCTAGTCACTTTTTTTTTCAAATGCAAAAGCAAAAATGTTTGGCAAGCCTGTAGGAATCGGCTTGTATGGGCGCTCCGCCACTTGTGTATATTAACTGTAACTTTTCAAAGAAGCGTTAGGTAAAGTCAACTGACATTTTCCCATGCAAAAAATTACATTTAGATCAACCTAACGTACTTACGTACGAAACGTTTCGCAATCGACCAGCTGGGCGGAATCTAACTACCCGCACGCATGTCAAATCTTAAGAAAAACCAACATTGGCTGCGAGTAATTTGATATTTAATATTGATAAGATGACAAAGGAATTAAATGCAAATTTAAAAGTATAATCAGTCAATTATTAAACAATACCGTTACTGAATAATATCCGCCCTCCTACTAGTTACATCCGGATTGCTCTCGAATAAAGATTGCAAGCCGAGTAAGAATACATGAAACCTGCGGTTCAGCTTCAAGCTAAAACACATCTTATGGTATTTGCAATAAAGTTTCAAATACAGAATGCAGTTAGCGTATCGATATCGGCGACATATCGGGCTGCGTTTTGAAACGTCACGCGCGCCGTTTGTCGCGGCCGGTCACGCTTCCGACCAGTAGCCTGTAGAGACGTCAAACCTGATTATAAATATTTATCGATTAGTAATTCTCATGATTGGAACAACCTTTCAACTTGTGGCAGTTGTATGACGACAATATTGCTAACAAGGTTCTCACTATATCACTACATAGTAAAAAACCGGCCAAGTGCGAGTCGGACTCGCGCACGAAGGGTTCCGTACCTTTATCAATAAAAATATTTATTGTATTTTGTTTTTAGTATTTGTTGTTATAGCGGCAACAGAAATACATCATCTGTGAAATTTTCAGCTGGAACTATCACAGTAACAGTGAGATACAGCCTGGTGACAGACAGACGGACGGACGGACGGACGGACGGACGGACAGCGGAGTCTTAGTAATAGGGTCCCGTTTTACTCTTTGACTACGGAACCCTAAAAACAAAGTTGCTTCCCGCTGTCTGTCTGTCTGTTCCTATGTATGCTTAGATCTTTAAAACTACGATATACGATATTTTTAATAGAAAGAGTGATTCAAGAGAAAGGTTTATATGTATAATACATGCATGTATTATACATATAAGCTTATATAAACCCGTGCGAAGCCGGGGCGGTTCGCTAGTTACATAATATATGTAAAAGCGTGACGTGCATAATACGGCAAAGGCGCGTGTCGAATATAAGTTTTTATAGTTAGTTTTAAGTACCGATGCAACGTTTTGGGTGGGTGACACCAACACCGTCTGTAATCGTGAGCGGTGTTCGTTAAAATCTGAATGTATGGAAAGTTTGACAAGTTTATACGGAATGACAGCTGCCGACGCCATATTTAACGTTGATCGGCCTGTAATGGTAAGTTGGTGGAACCCACCCTTAGTTTTATTCATTTGTCGTATGGCGGTTACAGACTGGTACTACTACGCCCTTAGTGAGATGTCCTTATCGTTAACTTTGCCCTTTACCTTACGAAAAGACATCAACGAGCGTACGAAAATTTTCTTCAAACTTAACGGTTTTTTCCTCTACATCTCACAAAAACTTAAACGCTAGTTTTACAAAATATGTTCCGCCAAACTGAGGACAGTTTGTTGGCGGATAATACGCTCGTTACCACTGTTATTTTTATCCGAACTACTTACATTAACCCTAATAAACTAAACCAGGAAAAAGCGTTCCTACAAATAACTACATTATTTATTTAAGTAAAGTAAGTATACCTCGGTTACGCAACACGTCATGCCTTGCGCTACTTAACCCTTTATCAAATAAATCTAAGAGTTCTAGTTTTAATCTTTTTTTAAATATAATTTTACTACTACACTCCTCTAAGGTTGTACTTATTTTATTATGTACCTTAGGAACAATATACTTACGCGTTTTTTCACCGTAATAATTATTTATTTTGTCATTACATGTGATGTTCGATGACAAGTAAATACAACATATATGTATTCATTTAAATTTTCATTTCACCTAAAGAGAAACTTTATTTAGGTACATACAGTTTACTGACGGCCTTATTCTGACAATAGCTGTGCTGAATTAAATGGGTACCTAATATAATTTAGATTTAGATTTATTTATTTCGAGATAAAAATTACAATATAGGTTTGCATACAATGTCAATTTATGCTTTAGGTACGATTTAAAAGTTGAATATAGAATATAAATGTTACACAAGAAATCATATCAAATTATAGCTGTCAATAAATGAAATAAACTCTTAAAAAACCATTTCCATGAACTCATTAACAGAGTACAGAGGGTTATCCAACAAAAGATTTCTCAGTCTACGCTTAAATGTTTCGTCACAAGGTTCGTTTCTTATATCGGCGGGTAGGTGCTCGAAATAAGTAGGCCCTATAACACGGGGATTTTTCTCTGTAAGCGCCATATGTATAATGTAAGCGTGAGAAATCACAGAGTTTCTGCTGAAAGTTATAGCTTCCAAACATTACCAATTGGTTCATGTCGTGTTCGTATTTCCAAGCTTTCTCTCCTATTTCTGGTTCTTATATCAAGGGAACATAGTCAACCGATGCATTGACCTGTGTATCGCGGATGGAGGTAATTTATATGTTAGTACTGTGTTGTAGTTTTCTACGACACATTTTGAGTAATACAGTTGACATGTAATTTCCATGTCAACAATTATATTACATACTGAGCTGTGCAGTGTGTACAAATTACTTGCGCGTAAGTACTAATTCAGGAAAATAGCTACTATCAATTAACAACTTAGAAAAGTCCAATATCTCAAAACTGGTTGAACCGATTTTGTTGAAACGTAGCTAAGAACCATCTCGATCACGTCAGCTTTCGGACAAAAAAACACACAGACGGAAGTTGAGGAAAATAAAGTAAATACCTTATGATTAAGTGGATATCTAAATTTCTCGACAATTACCGTGATTATTTTCCACTAAATATGTCGAAGTTTCATCGATATTTCCTTAAAGCGCCCCCGCATAATACATCGATTTACTCTAAAATAATGCCTTTACAGTCTATCGATGAAGGCTGTATAAGGCTCATGCCTAGTAACAAAGCCTCACGTCCGTGGGAAAATATCAGGCTTCTTAAAATCTAAGAGCAACCCTGGTATGCCACACTAATAATAAATTATCAATTACTAGATTATCCAGTAAAATTATTTTAAATTTATACTTGGGCGGACGTGGGAAAACTAAGTGCAAATAAACGAGTTTCCTCATGAGTCATGAGACATAAGTTTGCTGAAGCAACATTAACCTATAACAATTTTTGATGAATTATGAACCAGTCAAGTGATAATCTAACCTGTCAATAATTCCTAAGTAGGTACCATAGAGTTAGTGTAATAGGTAGGCAACGTTTAACAAAAAGAGGTAATCAGCTATTTAGTGTCATTTGGTTGTCACTCGTAGCAGTTCTTTATTAGTAACAGTATGAGAAAAATTTTAAACTGCTATTGCTAATAATATATATCATTGAAATAGAAAATAGAAAAGCTGTGTGATGCTATGTGAGTCCACCGCAGCACTCAGGCGAATTTGCATATTCTTCCCCATTCCTAAATCATATATCTCCGGTGGTGCCGCAATTCATAAATAGAAGTCATTAGTGCTATCCATAAACCTTAGCAAATGGATTTCCAACAAGTCGGAGCGGTGGGACCGTGCCCGGCTGTATTTCGCTCAAACATCGCATAACTTCATCTACGGAGTGGATTCTGGGTTCGCTTAGCGCGCCTTAAATCTTTCCTTTTTAGAAATAGACTTGGTTTATCGCTTGATAGAAGAGATGGTAGGACCAGATTTGGAAAGTACCTATCCGGAGGGGTAATTGCGTTTTTTTTAGATATAGGTATAGGTGAAATACTTAAGTAAGTCACCTGCTGTATGTAGTAGTAGCGTATTCGAATAGACAATACATGTTTAAAATTAGAACACAAACAAAACAAATGCCTATTCGTACACATTACTCACACGTACAACAGATCCTTTTCTAAAGTTTTTTACCTATCTCAAGTACTTTCGTACGCAATCGACCAGCTTGAAGGAAATATATTTAAAACAGGATTTGTATTGTTGACGTGAACGATTCAAATTTATTTTTTTGTAGATTGTATTTATCAGGAAGGCAACATATATACATATTTTCATGTTATTCTCATTCGTATTTGTTTCCACCTAATAGCAAAAGAGCTTAACTTAAGAACAATGGTCTAAAAATACACTTACTTGTTTAATTTTCAATAACTGCTATCCATAAAAGTAAACCATTATTATTGACAGTTAACAGTGCTCCGTTTAAGGAAATAATTGATACTTTGTCACACTGTTTTGTAAATGTGCCATATTTACTTTACTAAATTGAAACCGACCTAGACATATGATAATAACCAGCTGCTAAAAATTATAAGGCTCAAAATTGCCAACATATTTTTCTCCTCTGGTTCTTTTCATAATTTCGGAAGTCATTATTCAAAATGATTTAAAAATAATGCAAAATAAAATATATATATGAATAATACTTGCTATATTGTATATGTAGTAATATTGAAATTTTATTTTATTTATATCTTTCGTATAGTAATATTAATAGTATTACGAGTACAACAGCGATACGAGGAGATGCGTCTGGCTTGACGTAAGTCATTTAAGAGAGCGGGGCAGTCACAGATGTATGAATATAAGGAGATCGGACATGGCGGCCGATTTGTATAGAGTGAGCCTGTCGCAAGTACATTAACCCACACAACGCCCAAGTAATTGACAAAGCAAAGCACGCACACATGTAAAACACACACTCTTGTATACCTACACGCTTATTTGACAATAAACGCGCATCATATCAGGCATTTTGGGAAAAATCGTAATATTCTCTGCGATCAGCACGCGTGCACAGTATGGCAGTGTATGCCCATTGAGCATACAGCTGCGACACGGCCGCCGGCGGCTTGTCCTCTCTCTAGTATTCTATGCACTGCCCAGTGTTGCCCACAGAGAACATATAAAAATCAGATGGTGCTTATATGCTCGTTGTATACTTATATATGATAAGAATGAACCAGTTTTTTATCAACATTGGACTTAAATCTCAACACGTACCCACACTGAAATGAAAACCCTACTTAACGCACTCGAATACTAAACAGGCTCATTACAAAGGCCTCTATCAAGACATTAACTAACCGAATAAGGCTTCATCGGACCATTTGCGAGTCTAAGTTCAAAGCTGCAGCAAATCATAACGAGTAGCTAATAGTGCTGTCACTGTTATGGGAACGGCGCTTGTACCCGCATAGTGTATGTGCTCGGTGTGTGCCAAATCCGGTCCGCATATGCTTCACCAATGCTAAAAGAGGAATGGTTTTCATTTAAATATTATTGACCTGCATAGATAGTTGACTGTCATATTTGTGCGAGGTTACGCTAAAATGTCTTTATTTGGTATGTTTCAACTTAAAACGAATCAAAATAGCAAAGAAAATTGCTAAAGGGACGAGTAGAGTAATATATTTAAATTTTTATAGTAACTAAAATGCAACATCTGAGAGTAATAGAGTTTTACCATCGGCGAGACGCGGCGGAGAGGGAAAAATACATAACAATATCACTTCGATTCTTATTTCTCCTCGCCAGTGATATGCAGCTTGAAAACAATCAAGCGTATAGCGTTGGTTTAGAAAATATCACGTACGGTACGTCTGATCTCACATGAATCGCACTGAAGCAGTAAATACTGAATACATACGTACTACTGGATAGCAAATCAGCATCGTTATTATTTTGGCAAAACTGTCAACTTGTTACAGCAAGTTAACGGTTAAAGTTGGATATTGAATGTCATACAATTTGGTGCATACAGCAGAGGTTCTGTCGTAGCCATCAGTTCTTGTCACTAAGTCCCTTACTCCACGTGTCAAAATTCGTCCAACACCTAATTACGATCTAAACAAGCATCTATCCTAATTTAGATCGTCCATTATTGTTATGAAAATGATTTATATCGCTCGCCGACGCAGCTGCGCGGGACAAAGCCGTATGCACATTCCCACATTACTTACCGAAATGACTTATAGACTACGGATCGTCGAGACACTTCATATGTACTACGAGTTTACTTCTGAGGGGTAATCACGTAACGTTCCGAACGCGCGTCGGTACATTTTAACCGTCAATTTTCCATATAAAAAGTGATATTTAGACCTACCCGACGTTCGTACAATGCGTTACGTGATCGACCTACTGGAAAACGTCTGATTAGCACACTAGCTATGCCCCATTAGAAACAAATTCGTCTGCGTTTCTTCGTTTATCTAGGATATCAAAGAGAAATATTGTACAAATTTTACTTATTTCGATCATTTAGTGCTTTTCAAACATAACAATAAAAAAAAAATACGTTTCACAATAGTTTTCCTTGAAATCGCAAGACGATTAACACACGATTTTTCTAATCTTATATGAAACAGGGTATAGGTATATTAGGTATCCTACAGACCAAATAGAAATTATCGCTGACTTGTAGCAATCTTGCTAGTAACCTCTTATTCTCGAGCGGTCTCTTTTTTAGAGTTCCTTACCCAAAGGGTAAAACGGGACCCTATTACTAAGACTCCGCTGTCCGTCCGTCTGCAGGCTGTATCTCATGAACCGTGATAGTTAGACATTTGAAATTTTCACAGATGATGTATATCTTTTGCCATTATGACAACAAATACTAAAAAATAAAACAAATATGTAAAGAGGCTCCCATACAACAAACGTGATTTTTTTTGCCGTTTTCATAGATAATGGTACGGAGCCCTTCGTGTGCGAGGCCGACTCGAACTTGGCCGGTTTTTTCATCTAACGTTACGTTTGAACTGAATGTTGGGGCTACATAAGTATCAAGAGCCTATCCACCACTTCCATTTCATTTAAGTACGAGTAGTGCTTTACTTTATCCAGCTAACAGCATAATCAAATAACTACATACCATAGGATACGGTAACCACTTACCATCAGGTGGGGCCGTAAGCTTGTTTGCCACCGACGTGGTATAAAAAAAAACCTCATAGTTGAAAAATGTATCTACCTAAGGTACTCAGGAAAAAAATATTAGAGTTCCAAAATGCATGTCTATCTATTTCGTTGGTCTATGCTGACCACTATACTTTCATAGCGTTCTTGCTTTTCTGTCAGTGGTTCCAAATATAGTGACGTTAACTTGTACAAGTTAATAGACTTTTAGCAATTGCACTATAGTTGTAAATTCTTAAAAATACGCGGTATAAATTCAATGAGGAAAAAGACAAGTAAAGTTAAAATAAATGTCGTCAAAGAGTTAATAGGTTAATACCACACAGAGAATGCTAATAAAATATCCTCCCTTACTTAAGTCGTTAGTCGGTTAAATTATAAACAATGCTATCGTAAAAATGCCTGTACCTCGTTCATAACATCGATAAAAAAGACTTCGCTTAATTGAATTTTGTTTTTTAAATCTCCTTTCTCAACTTTATATTATATCTCTACTTAGTTAGCCACTGTCAGACTGTCAAGTATATCTGAAACTATTGACCTCTCCAATTTCGTAGGAACCTATAAGAATCAATGGAATCGGTCAGATTCGTCATACGATAGCGACTGAATGGGTCCTATCTCATCTACTGTCGCTTCGAACTGACAATGGCCAGTCATGGCGGTTTCTGGAGCTTTGACATGATACCTGTGTAGATAGTTCCAAGTATTGTGAGTGACAATATCTTTATCTATTTGGGCATTGTGATAGGTATATCGACTTCGTTTTAGCTCCTTTTCTAGTTTCATACGAGCAGACAACTTAACCATACTACTACGAAGTAACACTACTTATTTACGAACTACAAAGTTTTGCATATCTTCTTAGTATATTATCCATGATGACCCAGTGTCTGCTAATCAAATTAGTGTATTAAACAAAGGCCTTCACTTGCAGCACTGCCCCGCTTCCATGCAATATAATACTACTGTGAAAATACACTACGGTCAGTAAACCGTCAAGTAAGGACATCTGTAGCTCCAGTATAAGTTTTATCGATACAATACGTTTTCGAACGCGTTTGCGTTTAGTTTCAATTTGTATGGCAACGCGTAGTTCCTAATAGTTACCACCAGAGGCGCTGTTCGCGTTGCCGCACAAATTGAAACTAAACGCAAACGCGTTCGAAAACGTATTGTATCGATAAAACGTATACTAGAGCCTCTGGGCGATGTCAGTAATAGGTCAGAGGCTCTAGTATAAGTTTTATCGATACAATACGTTTTCGAACACGTTTGGGTTTAGTTTCAATTTGTATTGCGACGCGAACAGCGCCTCTGGTGGTAACTATTAGGAACTACGCGTCGCCATACAAATTGAAACGTTCGATAACGTTTATGTATCTATAAAACTTATACTAGAGCTACAGGAAACGAGAAGCTATAGAGGGAAATGCTTGGAAACTATGCGTCCTAGCGACATGACTATTTCTACAAAATGAAAGCTGATTAAATTTCCTACAAGTTTTATTAGATCAAGTTCTTCGATATCTTGTATAGTTTTCGAGATATCTGCTCTTAAAAGTCTGTATTTTTGGAAAACAAAAACTACCTTCTTCGTCTTTGATGGATATTCTTCATCAACCTCAAGCACGAAAGTAGCAGAGCATCAAAGTCGCTATCGATTCAGCAAGTCTGTGGACATACATTGCACCGAAGACACCGAGATAAACATCAAACAAGAAGAGGTTTTGTTTGACGTTTATCTCGGTGTCTTTAGTGAAATGGAGGTCAACAAACTTGCCGATAGATAGCGCCTTTGATGCTCCCCCCCCCCCCCCCCCCCCCCCTGATGCCGTCATAGTGAACGCTGAATTCCAGCTATAGTAGCTATACTGTACAATAGCACTCAATCAAGGTTGCTCCCATAATTTTCCCTATAATTAATTCAGTGGCCATTAACTGTATAATTCGGAGCGGCGCGTGCGCCGATGTTATCGCGGGCATTGTCGCTGGCGTCCCGTGTCCAAACATCGCGCCGTCTTGTAAGTGGGGCTGGTGTAAGTTGAGCCGTGTCCCGTTGAGCGATTGTACTTACTTGGGACCGGAATATACTGTTATATTATTTTGTTTGAAACTTATTTCTTGATTATTTTCTTATCGGGGATTTCGTGAATAAAACTAATTAATGTCATTCTCAAGAGGGCTCATACTGTCGCCATATCAATAATCGGTTGAGCTTTAAATGTGACCATAAATATAACAATCTTAGACGCTTTCGCATGTATAAGACTGAGTCGTTTTTTTATGTTTCTGTTTATTCAGTGATTTTTATTTTATGTTGAGATATCCAAAATGTTATAAATACTTAAAAAGTAATAAGTTCCTGAAACATATTCGAAAACGTCCGTTACATAACTTTCTAACGGATTCAACGATAACATACATCACGTCCGCCTTATGATAAATAATAAACAAGGAACCGCAATGGCGTTAATATCATTATATTAACGCCATAAACATCGGGATGTTCCCTTTGAAGGTGTTACACAACGCACTACCAGCCTCGCACATAAATCCTTTCTAACATGCCCTAACCCAAATACCCCCTTCAATGCAGGCTATTAACACGTCATTATGTTATGGCAACAATAAATTAAGTGAAATTACCTGTTCATGAACATATTTCATATTTAAAGGGGTTAATGTGTCGAATAAAATGCAATCGTCACGTCATTAATGTCGGATTTCAATTACTGTCTTAGAGTGTGGGATTGAGATATAAGAAGGTACTATCAAATCAATCAATCAATATATATATTTATTTCAGGTTACTGGACCCATAATGTGTTAGTTACAATAAATTAAATTAAGTGTTAGTGACAAAATAAATTACTTAATACTACTCTAACCTTAATTGACTTATTTATTCATTTATTTAGC
Organism: Epinotia brunnichana; assembly: GCA_963854355.1. Lineage (NCBI taxonomy): Eukaryota > Metazoa > Arthropoda > Insecta > Lepidoptera > Tortricidae > Epinotia > Epinotia brunnichana. The sequence continues at coordinate 15,625,769 of OY977936.1, read as the reverse complement.
CCAGATATGAGACACTGGTGCATGCAATGACTGCCAGTGTCTCATAAGTGGACAGTCAATACAGTCGGCGACGACCGCCAGCAGGGACTATGATAACCATTAACCGATCTATACCGATCGACTGATGCATAGCATGTTTTATTCTTCCATGACGATCATATTATTGTGGACTGTGTTCCTGGGTGTGAACCTGAAAGATTTGGGACGTAACAGCGAACTCTGTATGATCATAACAGACTCGCGACTCCCGCGCATTTTTATCGATTGCGCATATTAAGTAAGCATGTCTATATTGTCTATTAGAGCAGTTTATTCGCCGTTTTAACCAAACTCTTGACAGGCTTGAAAGCCTTAAGGTTAGATATCCCCTGTGCGTTAGAAGATCAGATGGCCGTTGTTTTCGCACGAACTAGTGTCTACGCCTGTCCCTGCAAGTAGGCAGAATGTAGCTGAGGATGCTAGCGGAAAAAATATCGAACTACTTTATATAATTCTGTGGGTAAAGACTACCGCAGACTTGTCCTGAAACCCGGGTAAACTCGTGGCTCGACCAACCTAAACTATCAGAATTCAGAACCATTGAAGATGCAGTCAATTCAGCAATATTTACAAACACTCCGTACAAGCTCATACAAATCAAAGAACAAAGAGATTTAGGGCAGTGTAACACGATCCGCCATATTGTTGGTCGTGTGACGCAACAAATCTGTCGCATGCGCCGCAAGATGGCGGCGTGATCGAGGGCCGACAGCCGTGGCGAAAGGATGCGCGTGTGCCGTGAAATCGCTCGTTAGGCTTGTGGCAATGTGAGGACTTATGGCCTGCGGTCGGTGTGGTGCTCAATGTTTGATTAACACTCTGGAGGCTCCTCAGTGGACCATTTAGGGGCCCGTGCAGACGAATGTATCACCGAGAGAGGAGCAAGTAAGAAGAAAATATGGGGCATTGTGGATTAAAAGAAAATTTTAAACGTAGGTCATCCGAAATTAGACTAAAAAGAATGTTGCCATAGAATGAGGACTGTTACGTCCGCCTGTTAGAGTGAGATGAATTTTGGGCTTGAGACATCACGTGATTATTTATAGGCAACTCCTGCCCCCGAAAGTTAGTATTATTATAACTAATGGGGTTAGTATTATTGTAACTTTGTGAGTGGTAAACCTCGCAGGCCTTTTTTTATTTTATTTATTGGTAATTTTCCAAGTATTGAATCGACTTAAAAATTCTATATAATTATCAAACCTGCTCACAAATTTCACGAGAATTGGCTGAGAAATGCGTCGTAGAGGAGAACAGCAGAAAGAATTTTTGCCAAAACTGAAACAGAGAACTACGTTTGCTTCACTCGCTCGATCAATAAAAGGAAAGAATTAACGGCTGATAGCAAAGCAGAAAGTGGGCTGAATTCCTCCATCGTAATCCTTCTTGACTTTTCCCAGATCCGTCTCCCCCTTACTCTTGCGACGGTGATTTTTCGCTGCTATTATACTTACTTATTTACCAGAATTCAAATACTGTTATGCAGAACCCTTAGTTGCCTTTTTGTTGTTAGACTTCTTCAAGAATATATTTACTTAAAAACCACAACCAACAACGATCTCGTTACTAAATCGAATGTCGCGCAAGTGTGTCAGTGAAGTTGTCTTTATCAGGTGGTTTCAATTCTAATGTATTGTGACGGCTTCATTATATATGACCACCCTTTGCTTATCCTAAGGTTGTGATCCGATAATATCAACGGCCAAACATTGTCGTATGAACAAACGCCCTATATAACACCAGCCACGGCCCATTCCTTTAGCAACACAGTTTACCGTTACAACTGCCATCTATAAATTCGCACCTTGACAAAATAATAGGGGAGTCGATACTTCCACGCTATTAACGCCCGGAAAGATATATTGAATCTACTCTTCTCAATCAGATACCTTAATACAGCCTTCCAGCTTGTAATAGAAATTTCCAACTAGTTAAACTGTACTTTAAAGGTCCCTGATAAATAGCATTTGAGCTTAAACGCTTTCTAGAGACATATATTTTACTATGGAGGTACCTAGCTATAATTTTTATCACTGGTAAGAAATGAAACATGCAATGAATCGTAGCAACATTTATCAATCTATACATATATAACTGATTGAATTGGCTGCGTCGCTATCTTATAATGATATATCCATAATGTGGACATTTACACCAACCATGATATATCGTTGCGTCTTGAATATAAATTCTTGTTTTAATTACGCAATCGCGTGTATTTATTTATGACGGGCTGGTCTTAATATAGGTATGCAAGTCCCTTTGAATCATGTCCTAGGGCTTTAGTTCGACATATCTATCTGTAACCATACAATATAATAAGTATACTTTTTGAATATTTACTATGAAAATAAAAGATATAGTCAATTTATAAGTAGATGTATTCGTTGGCGAATGTAATTTTCAATGATTTAGTGTTTGTTTTCCTAACTTGATCTAAGCTGACATAACCATATATCATTTAGCTAAATGGCAAGACAGCTATATCGTTCTGTTCAGCTTGTCACCAGCCTTTAGTTTGACAGTGTCGAGTAAAAGCCTTATATAGTCATTATATTTATCCGTCGTGCCAGATTACATCGTGATAGGGTCCAATGAACGTAATCTTCATATAAAATCAACAAAAAATATATTTTCTAGAGCCAGATCTTTGGTGGTCGCGATTTTACAGACTAATCCTGATAGTTTTGTACCGACAACGTCGTAGATGTTTACAGTCGCTAAATTTATATTAAACATTGCTAAACAGTACCTAAACAAATCAATGAAGATACGAAGAAAGGCGAAATTTTAATATCTAAATAAAACATTATTTTTGTATTTATTTCAGTACAACGATATCTTCGTTAGGTAATCTTGCTTATAAAATCATATTTCATTTATTACATAGTTAGATCCGTTTACATTACAAGAACAGTAACTATGAGAAAATGTGACTAAGTTTAGGTACTTTAGCCCCCTAGTACTGCTTATTGACAACAAAAAGCATTTGTCCTTTACACACCTACTTGATAGAAAGAGATGAATGCTTTATGTCATCGATAAACGGTACTGCGCGTGCTAGGAGAGGGTACCTTAAGAGTAAGTATTTATGTCTAAGTTTATATCGTCCATTCTCTAACATGTAGAACGACTATAGCACAGGCGAGGATGGAGTATGTCCGACATGAATGGCACACGCTGAATGAACCATGAATCAGCCGGTCAGCGAATGTCTTACATGCTACAAGCAATGCCCGAGTGCGAATACGAACGTTGCTTGTCGGTACTAGGTAGACGAATCAATTTGTGTTTCGAGTATAGAATATGTGTGATTTTATTTGTTTTAATATTAAAGTGTTTAAATATGAAATAATTTCACTATACAGGGCGAGTTGTCTAATCAAAAAATACGACTACGAGAAAATAAATGGTTAGTTTGACTATTCTGAGTTCAACTCTAGATTTTGCTTTCCATTGCTCCTTGTGTTGCGGTGTCTGGCTTACAGACCTACAACAAATATTAGATAAACTAAAGGCCTGAAGTCAAGCATGATGTTGCAAACTCGAACAATTAATCAATTTTAATGAAATTGCAGATCGCACTTCCAGCACTATCTAAAATCACCGACTAAACACTTGTAAAGTGTCGCTTAAATCTAACCCAGTGAGTACTCAACTAAATCGTTCAAAAACAGCTCTTATTCCGACGGCAGAAGAAGGGTAGTCTGTGTGATTTTGGCAAGCACTTTGACGATGCAGCTGTCGTTTAAATTAACTAGTGCACTGCAGGTCGTGCTGCATTTGGCACGTTCGTATTTATTTATGCCACCGGAGCTAGTAAGCGAGGGTTAGACGATTTAGTAATCTGATTTAGTGATGCGCGCCGTGTGAATGAAATAAATGACACGATATTTTGCAGCGTTGCGCAGTCTCACAAATCTACGTGTTAGATCGCATCCAACGTGATCCAACAGTGGCACTAACACCTCTACCACAAAGTCGCGAAATCAAAGTACCTACTGAATTATATCTAAATGCGCTTAAAGCCCGACCACCAGTAGACGTTCATTATAATTTATGTCATCATATATTTTTACGTAAACGAAACAAACTAGCACTCACGAAGCATATATTGAAAAGACCCTAGATCAGCAAAGCTTTAGACTAAAAGCACTTATTCCACATTCCAACGTGAGACATACACATCGCACTAGATTTAGGCGTTTTCATTTCTGCACGGATAGAGTCGTCAGTCGCCTGTACCACGGCTAGGCAATAAATTAGAACTCGAATGTTCAAAGTGTTCCCACGAAACCGTATCAAGATGCAGCGCCCTAGAACACCGAGTCGAAAACGGGGACGAGCGAAATCTACTCACTATTTTCCGAACTTCGTACCCAACTCCATTCCTCAATTTAGAACCGACCTTGTTGTAGTCGAAATACAGTTTGAATTTCCAAACAATGCAAGAGAAACATAGGAGATCCGGGAAGTTAGCAATCGAAATGTATTATTCCCTTACTCGATTTATTTCGCCTGTGTGACATTCGTTGCGTTTTGTTAGCTGTCACTCGTTCACACTTGCTTTGTATTTGTTTGTAGAGCGTTTTAATTTTGTATTGGGTTACGAGAAATATACAGTCCTTTTTAAATCAATTCAATAAGTAACTATATACTTGAAATTTTTTGAAGTATTTATTTATTAAGTTGCTTAATAGTAAGTGCACTTTTCTTCAAACCATACATTACCAACAAAATATTACTAAAACAGATCCAGTGAAAAAGACGTGCCGGCAAAGCCTTCAGATAAATCTCAATCCTATTGGAACAATCTTCGAACCTTTTACCAATCGCTAATACCCCTTAAACTGCCTCTAAAAGCTATAATAAATAAATGCAATCGATTGTCCAATTCCGCTTCCCTTTCGAAGTAATACGTCGCACTCGCAGGGACTTGGCTGATAATAAAAAGTGTGCATATGCGTTCGGGACTCAGCGGCGATACGCCCTTTTTGATTTCGATGAACACCGTCAATAGAGTGGTGCATCCTAATTGTGTCTTATTTATTGCCGTCGAATTTACGAAGGCCTTCGAACTAGCAGTTCACCGTATTAGAGTGAATCAAAATAGTTAATTCTATTCATTAGTAAAGTATGAAGAATTCACCTGAGGCTCTAGTATAAGTTTTATCGACACAATACGATTTCGAACGCGTTTGCGTTTAGTTTCAATTTGTATGGCAACTATTATGAAGTATTCTCTGGTGGTAACTATTAGGAACTACGCGTTGTCATACAAATTGAAACTAAACGCAAACGCGTTCGAAAACGTATATGTATCGATACAATTATACTAGAGCTACTGATACCCCATATCAAACAAGACTCGATCTTACATATTGAACATAAATAACTGAATTTTCCTTTGATTTTAGCAAAATGTACCTTAATGTAACATATTCCTAATAGTTTACAAAGTTATCGTGAGTTAGGTTTCTTGCTGATTATTGAAACAACGGCTTCCACCTATGTTTATTCAATACACCTATTTGTAACGTTGTGCAATACCTAGCAGCTTTAGAGATACTATCTATCAGACACCATGGCTGCAACAATGTCAAATCTTGATAACTTAACATTTATGTTACGACGTAGTCTATATTCTGGCAGACCAAGTAAAACGTACCCTAGCATATTTCTATGATAATATGTCATCGTTTGCATTTGATTTACAACCTTGCCTATTAGAACACTTAAAGCTCCTCCGGGATCCATTCACGGATCTGCAAAATTCTCAGCATACCGTTGCATAAATTAACTTATGGATATAATAAACTTATTAACCTTGGTCGTATTAAAATCAATTAATAGTATAAACGTGATTAAGCCACATCCGTAATTGTGATTGATAGAGTCGAGAAAACAATGGAGCTCGGACAGGCAGTCCGGATAGAAATTACTGATATATATATATCCATTGATCACGATACGAAAGTGGAGCAATATTATGTTTACACGAGCACTTTGATAATTACTGAATTAATCATTCAATTGTGGAATCAATTGTCGTGGCCGTCACGTGTTATCAGAAGACTCTAGGACTGAAGGATTGGATTGCTATTGTGTTGTAGTCCTCGTATCTATGTGGGCCTTATCATTAAACCTACATTCGGACAACTCAATTTTACGGGTAAAGAGTTGACGCATGCCAGATACTCGTAGTTTCAATCCATTTCACTCAAATCAAAGTAATCTTACTGCCTCAGTAAAAAAATCATCGATAATGCCTTCTACTTTTTGCATGAGTAGGTGGGCATTTTCATTAATTCGTGCACCCAATTATTAGCGTGAGTTGTTAAATAAAAATTAACTCAGTGTCAGTTTTGTAACGAAAGTTAAGCATACAAATGATGTCAAACTGAACTTTTTTCGCATTTAAATATGCATATGATTTATATATTGAAAAGAAAAAGTAATTTTTTATACAAACTAAATACTTAATTGTCGTTACAAAACGGACACTTGAGTAAATTTTTATTTAAGAACCCACGCTAATTAGGTGCACGAATTATTGAAAATGCCCAGGTACGGGTGCCAAGCAAAGGAACCAATTTCAAAATATTTATTTGCGGTTTTTGGATTATTTTCGCGTAACTTCATCATTCTTCTCTTTGTATCTTTACACGTCCTATTCTGAAACAGTTTTTTACTTAGTTGTTTATACAATGATGACGTTTAAAATTATTAACAGGTAGATTTATTGTGATGTTTTTGTTGTGATGCAGAATTCACTAGATGGCGCTAGTAGTCATTCATATTCGTGACGTTTTATGAGCTTGTTTACATGTTTATCGATAGACTGAACTACATAAACCATGTCATAATTTTATTTACAAACATGTACTTAAACATCCGTAAAGTAATTGGTGAATAACATGCAATTTTGGTACATTGACGTTTTCTGCATACTTACATAATGTACTCCGCGTATTGCCGCATTATATAACACACTACCCCTCTCTACTCTGCCCGCGTACTACAAAAAACACAAGCGAAGCCGTGGGATTAAAATGTAACTAAAACTCGTTCTACACCAGTGTGAAAGATTTTTTGAAATTGGATAAGTATTTAACTATATTTCTTGATACCTGCGAACTTACGAAGCTACACACTCAAAAGCTTTATCTCTTTATAATAATATTATAGTAATGGTATTATTGCCCATCCCGCTCTATATATTTGTATAAGTACACTTACTTATTTGCATTTTTTCTCAAGTTCAAGAAACATACGTTTTAAGACATATTACTCGATAGATGGCGCTAGTAGGCTTCAATTAATGACTACTTTCCCGATTATTTATGAATAGGTACCTATTAGACAAATTGTTTAGACTCTACAACTTAATAAACGTAGGTGTTTTTTCAAACACTAAATCAATCTGTATAACTATAGTACATATACAAATCTAAGTATTACGATTCGATTATTTATGCACTCAACGTTCATTGTTATACACGTAGAACAATACGTTAGTCTAATAAAGCAATAAATAGCCCCGAGGTATTGCACCATAATCCTAGCCCTTATGATACCTATGACCCACACGTTGCAGCGTCGCTAGGTAGCCGGTGACCCCAAAACTGGGCCACCTGGGTTCGTGACCCGCCCCGGCCCCGATCTGGTTGCGGCTATTGTCTCTTATTTTTGGGTATGGTACAATATTTACCTACATTCAATTTTAATATAACATGTTTTTGACGTCAATAAAATTGAGGAGTGGACAATTATTCGTAATTTGACAGTGTAGGTAATGCCATCTATTGACAAGAAGGAGCAAACTTTGTTAAAGTAGAAAAAACTCAAAGTAATATTGGTAGTGAATTTATAAATACTACGTATAAATTCACTATTAAGGTGGTTCGATTGCCATACAAAACGTTATTTGACATTCGCAGGCTAACGGCGTGATATTTTAAGAATTCTATGTAACAAACTTTCATCAGTTGGCTTCCCATTTGCGCCAAATTCCCCCTTTCCTAGAATAATCTTGTTTAAACTAGATTAATTTGAGAAAATATCACGTCAATTTACGTAGATTTCTAAACAACTGATTCCCTAAAAACCAACATTGTATCTGATCATTGTACGTTTTAAGTGGCACGGCCATATATGGCCCAGCCTTTGCCGTCATTCCTATAAGGATTTTAGGGAATGCGTTGTTTAGAAATGTACGTGAATTGTGTCTGACTAATTAATCAAATTTCTGGAAACAATAACGGATCAGTTGGAAACAAATTTCGGCTTCCGAACTGCAAAAAATATTGTCCATAAGTACTCATTGTACCTAAAACAAAGAGTGAAATTAAACTTTTGACCGGTAGTGTAATACAAGATTAAGTGGTATGTTCAGTATCTTCATAACTAAGCATCTTTAACCATTCCGTTAGATACCTCTTACCATTATATTTTTTCTCTTACCATTATATTAATTTTAACATTTATTTTATTATATAGGCACGTGTCTTATACTGTTTTTTAACAAACAAAGAGTTATATGTTGTTAGTGGGGCAAAGGAGTTGTTTTCAAAAAAAGTGTACCCTAGTTAAGGTGAAATTAAGAAACATTAACTTTGTCAGGTGAGTCACGAAAATTAGCTGTATAAATGTATGGCAAATTTTCGTGACTCACCTGAAAAAGTTAACGTTTCTTAATTTTACCTTAACTAGGGTACACTTTTTTTGAAAACAACCCAAAGGTGTTTTTACGTCTTCTGGTTAGAAGCGTAGGATTAAATGTTAGTGTTTTATGTAATTTTAATGCTGTAGGTATCAGCTGTATGGAGGATACTAATACATAATACAATCCTAAATGCACATAGCTAGTTATTCCACCAGTTATTTTTACGGACAATTTGAACTTTGTTGTGATTTACCCCATATCTGTACTGGTCCAATTAAAAATTAATATCCTCTCTCATCTATGAAAAGAGGCCTTTGCCCAACAGTGGGACGTATACAAGCTTATGATGAATCCAGTTATGCATATTTCTCCTGCCATCTACAAGCAACGCAAGGTTTCTATTAACCACGACGCGTCGTGGAGTGGAATAAAGTCGCGACGCTCTCATAACTTGTACTACAAACAAATGATAGCGCTATCTTGGATAATGCTCCCGCAATTGAAATGTGTCGCTGTGACAGCCTGCGTGCGCGCACGCGGATATGACGCGAGCTTTATTGCGCACACTTCGCTCTTCAGCCACCAAACATCTCAAAATGTCACCATCAGCCACTACTATTCTAAACTTTCACCTACAAGAGTTAAGACCGAAATTGCAACGAATTTCCTCGACCGTTTAACGCAGTTTACGCGTGAAGATGTACATGTACGTTGTTTATTATAATTGCTATGCACAACAATATTTATTGCATGCGTTTTTTATTTGCAATTTGATACGTGTTTTTAATCAACTTCCAATTTAAAGGCTTGATGAAGTTGACAGGTCGATGTTTTTATTATTTCGACGTTTATGAGGGTTTATAACCATTTGTTTATTACACCAAACCACGCGTATGGCCTGTAGCAAAATATCTCTTTAGTACCTACTACTTTAACTCATTATTGACCATCATTTTCATTTGTATTTATTCAAAATATTCACCGTCTGACTACAAAATAGTACATTTAAAACTTCCTTTTTAAGATAACCGCCAGTGAATTAACTTATGCGGAAACTTTCCGATACAAGCGATGCTGTAATAAAACAGTAACCGGTAACTGAACTGTCTAAATGATGGATATTTTTACTACGATCTCCGATTCCGCTAAGTTATGCACCATTTATTTAAAAGCGATCCCTCACATTCACAGTCTTTCTTTATTCGACATTCGATAAAACGAAAATACAAGACCAGGGGACCGATTTTTGACTTTCGAGCGCTCCAATCTTTCACTCGAAAATTGACAAAAATTACGAAAAGCGAGTGATATTGACCACTCGTACCTATTCAATTCTATCGGTAAAAAGTTAGTGCCTGCAATTTTGACACTAAAATCATATTTACTTTTATTTAATTTTCGAGCGCTCGAAAGTCGAAAATCGGCCCCCTGTTGTTTTCTTATGCTTATCAAATAACGTATTGCATCTTCTTAAAAAATGCAGTCAAGTACGTATAAATAAAACATAAACTAAAAACACTTAACAATAATCAAGTTACTGTACCTACCTACCTATTCAAGATGCTAGTGACCAGGGATACCGCTCCTCCTTAGAATTTAGCAACTTAAATTGAATCAACATAGATATTATAAGTAGGTAAGTTAATAGGGGAGCGCGCCTTGTTTATTACTATTGTTAAACCTTCTGGTTCAATAACTTATTAAGCACAACCTTGTCCGACAGGTATATTCTTAAAAAAAAACGAAGACAACAAAAATCTAATTTTGTGTAAAATCAGAATCACCACGACGTTCACCACTGGCATACGTAATAACTGAAACTGTAGAAACACAGCAGGAAGGTTCTGCAACACATCACTGTACAGTTCTCATGACGCACCATAATGTAATCTTTGTAATGCCCATAAGCTCTCCTAATGTCCGATGACTGACTACCATTGCGCTTACGCAACCAAATCAGTTCATTTGAACACCATTGTCTCAAGCACCCGAACCGCATTAATTGTCGGGACGTGTTGCTCAAGGATGAAGATTGCTATCATTCTATTGATTACGATTACGTGTCATGGCCGCGACATGGAATTAGAGCTTACTATCTAATAGTAGATGTAGAGGCAGTAGAGGCCATGGTCACGTAAGTGGATGGAATTACAGGGGCGGAATTTGGATAAAATGGTATAGGCATATTTTTCCTGGTCAAAGAGCTCTGAAACTTGCCTGCAATGGTTATGCATGGACGCCGGGGGAAAACTATGACCAGCTTTTCACACTATATTGATACTTAGATTTGAAATTAATGCTTACTTTAAAATAAATACGGAATATATGATTTGTAGCTTGAAGTTTTGCTTAGCGGTGTTTTATTGTAATTACTTATGTCATTAATCTCAGAAAATCCCTCAAATCATTCTAATCAGACTTTAACCTTAACGCGATTCTAATTTCTTAAATCCTTTGTTCGAAAAATGTTTTTGTCCAATTGAAACCATTTGTCATATTTTCCCTAAACGCAATCAACAAAAAAATAACAATTTAATCTATAAATAACTAAAATTACGTAGATATCGTGATTGCACGGTTAACTAACAATGTTCTCGGCTTTCTTTTGAGAATTTTGTGGAAATAGTTTTTGTTGAGGGTAACTGTCTCATTCAGTAGTTGGGAACAGATAGACGGACTGACATCGTGACCGATGGAGCGCATCGGGTCACGACTGACGACCGACGACCCCGCGTAGGCCAATGGGTTCCGTGTCGAAATTTACTTATGCTGTTAAGTAGTCAAAAGCTGCTGAGCGCCGGTTGCTACAGAGATAATATCGGTTATGTGAGCACTTTAAATTTGTTACATTTTATTGAACTCTACCTTTAAATGAGAAATGTAAACTTTATTAATTAGGTACATGTTTTATTTAACAGTAATATCTACTTACATAATCACAGAGTATAGTAATTTTACCATGGCTGCGGGCTTCTGTAAAGTGGGGATAAGACTCGCCAGTTGAGCTATTCCGAACATTCCGCTGTGTCTTATAATGTACCCCAGAACCTACCATGGAATTTCATCTAAAACTCAGGTAGAATGTGCAAATTATAAATAACGTTAACACCACCGTTTAAAGTACACTCTACAAAATGACCACAAAAGTGGAGTGTCGTAAAATAGTAATATAATGAATTGTGTCGGAACCATTGGAGAAACGACGGTCAGGCGACCCCCGACACCACGGAAGCAGGGCCCGGACAAAAAGCCCACAATACGCGGTCGTGACTGCAGCCAGCCCCATTCATAACATCCTCTGAGAAAACGCTACGTGCAAGCATTTTCGCGGCCAGATGCTTATACAATTAGAGATTTTGTTCAGTCAGCATTCTATTATAGTAAGTCAGCGTTCTATAATAATAAATTAAGAACGTTTGGGCAGTCATCGGCCCTTATATCTCATCAACATACATCAGGTGAAATGTTAGTTGAAACCTAATTTGATTAATCTGGACTGCCTATACATACATAGAAGGCTATATAGTCAAGTAGTTCATTATTATCAATACAAATTAAGTCGCATTCATACAACGTATATTGTACTTAATGTTCTTCTCTATTTATGGTATTTAGAGTATAATTTTATTATATTTAATACATATACTCGATTTTACATTCACATAATTATTTACTACAACATTGGCAACTGAATCAATTTCTAATTGAATATCAAAATAAACACCTAATAATTAAGTAAAATAATAACAATCGCACAAAGATATAACAAATGACCATCACACAGAGCTTTTTAAAACTCACGTTGATATAGCAATACTCGTTCTAATAGTCGACAACAGATGGCGCTGGCGTCGAGTTAGATGGCGCTATCGTTTGTTCGTCGTAGATTCATGGGGCGGCTCGCGTTCGACTATCACGTTAACTTTGCGCAGAGGCAATATCGTAACCAATGAGGTTAATCCGAGGTGCGATTATTGCTAGTTGAAAACTTTACCAATACCCCGCCGTGTGGACGTGAAATACCGTCCGCTATGGCAATTTTTGATTGGCCGTTAAGGCCTCAAAGAAACATTTACACTTCTTCTAATTTAACGCTCTCAAAGTTCGCCTTTGTGCTGAATGTATGCTGCACTAAACGCCACTTTTATTCTCTAGTGCACATAGTAAATAGTACATTTTACAACTAGTGTGAAAAGAATGTCTTTTTACCACTAGTACCGAGGTATCTTGCCACGAGCTGAAAGCGAGTGGCAAGACTCGGTACGAGTGGTAAAAGACATTTCACACGTGTTGTAAACGACGTTTTTTAATACAATTGCGAAAAAATTATAAATTAATATTCGTCATTTATATATTAATGAATTCTTTAAATAAATTTATATTATTGTACCTCGATCTCAACTGTTAGTGGCTGCATCGAGACTTCTGCTTGCGTATGCGCTCCTGGTACCTATAGGTGGACCGTTTAACTCGGTCCTCGCCTGCGCGGCGCGCGGGTGCAGGGGTATGACTATAACGGGCTGCGGGCGACGTGCGGAAGGCAAACCCCGGCGCCCGCACCCCGTTATCGTCATACCCCTGCACCCGCGCGCTGCGCAAGCGAGGAATGAGTTAAGCGGTCTACTAGAGATGGGTAATCTCGACTCCGCGGAGTGATTTGATTCACTGAATCCGACTCCGCGATCGGAACCGGCTCCGCTTAATGATTCCGACTCCTCTTGGTGAGTCCGGCTCGTATCGGTACCGGAGCGCGCTTTAAACAAAAATCACTCCGGATCGGATTTTCGGATCGGTATTTACTTAATTCGTAAGCCGATCCGCCGAACGCTGAACCGAGGCGAGCGACGCGGCTTCGGGTCGGCCCTCGAGTGGGAGGGAGACATGTAGTTAGTCTAGTCGGAGTTAATGACTCCGCGGACTCGGCAAGAATCGCGCGGATTCAATAAGGGAATCGAGTCCACTCACGGAATTGGATCATTTGACTCTTTGAATCCGGAGTTACCCATCTCTACGGTCTACCTACAGATGCGTACATTTTCAGCTTCAAAAATGACTTTCATACTAATGCGATCAAAAATAAATACTCCTAGTATTCGTAAGCGTTTTTAATTTCATAATTTCCAAGTAAAAAATCTAATATAAAATTACTGCGTTTCGAAAGTATAGTTTGGAACTAAAAAGTAAAAAGCACTAGTGCGAGAAATTGAGCTTCTCGCACGCTACGCAGCCACAAAAAGTACCACTTTTTGAGCAACTGTATTAAAAATTGTTTTTTTAATACAGTTGCTCAAAAAGTGGTACTTTTTGTGGCTGCGTAGCGTGTGAGAAGCTCAATTTCTCGCACTAGTGCTTTTTACTTTTTAGTTCCAAACTATACTTTCGAAACGCAGTAATTTTATATTAGATTTTTTACTTGGAAATTATGAAATTAAAAACGCTTACGAATACTAGGAGTATTTATTTTTGATCGCGTTAGTATGAAAGTCATTTTTGTAGCTGAAAATGTACGCATCTGTAGGTAGACCGCTTAACTCATTCCTCGCTTGCGCAGCGCGCGGGTGCAGGGGTATGACGATAACGGGGTGCGGGCGCCGGGGTTTGCCTTCCGCACGTCGCCCGCAGCCCGTTATAGTCATACCCCTGCACCCGCGCGCCGCGCAGGCGAGGACCGAGTTAAACGGTCCACCTATATGTACCAGGAGCGCATACGCAAGCAGAAGTTTCTATGCAGCCACTAACAGTTGAGATCGAGGTACAATAATATAAATTTATTTAAAGAATTCATTAATATATAAATGACGAATATTAATTTATTATTTTTTCGCAATTGTATTAAAAAACGTCGTTTACAACACGTGTGAAATGTCTTTTACCACTCGTACCGAGTCTTGCCACTCGCTTTCAGCTCGTGGCAAGATACCTCGGTACTAGTGGTAAAAAGACATTCTTTTCACACTAGTTGTAAAATGTACTATTCTCAAAAATGGCCCGCAAAGTGAACATAACTCGCTACATCGTGTATAGTTTAAGGCCAGATCAAAATAAAAAACATTGCAGGCCGCCTGGAATGTTACATATAAATTCCTTTATTTGTCGAGTACCAAACTTTTGAAAAAGTAGAAACTGGCATATAAAAGACGGCACAGGGGACCGATTTTTGACTTTCGAGCGCTCGACTCTTTCACTCGAAAACGGTCTTAAAAGATGGAATTCTATTTTAAAATAGACATAGAAAATTAAAAAAACGAGTGTTATCCACCACTCGTAATTAATTCGATCGGTAGAAAGTAAGTGCCTGCAATTTTGACACTAGAATCGTATTTACTTTTATTAAATTTTCGAGCGCTCGAATGTCAAAAATCGGTCCCCAGGTCGTATTCAGCCAAATCAAGTCGTATTTTTCTGTTGCAAACGCGACATTTTTGTATGTGTCATAAAAAGATTGCGTTTTTCGGTGGAAAAATACACTTGCGATTCTGTTTAAAAAAAAATATGACGTTTAATTTTATGTAATTTGCAGTATCCTCAATTTGTATTTAATAATAACGCTTGATTTAAATTTAGTCTTTTTTATTCCCCCATTTTTGAGAAAAGCACTATATTAGCCTCAGCCGGAATGGCAATTGCAGGCTTCGTATTATAATTAAACGGACTCGCAAGCTCGTCCGTTTAAACAAAATACTCAGCCTGCAATTGCCTCCTTCCCGGCCACAGCAATAATGTACTATTAAAGACTAAGATAATCGGGCCTAACAGCCATACACACAGTAAAACTTCGTAGAATAAACTTGTCATTTGATTTGATTTGCTGTAATAAATTTCACATCCGTGTTTTCCATTACTAAATTAATAAAACCAGATAAAATAGGAGTCAATTATTATATTTCTTATTTTAAAACGTATTAAACCATTAAATGACTTGGCAGTATGAAGTAATATCACGTGTCGAAAAATAAAAAGTTAAGTGACAGGAATGAGCTATTATTTTATTTTAAATTGCAATTATTTGTTATTTTCTCGCAATCGAAGTGAAAAGCAGGGTGTATAACTCGGGCATAAATTAGCCATTTAACCCCTCGACTTAACTATCCACCCTCGCCGGTGCCGGTGGCTCGGGTGGCATAAACGTCTCAGGTTTTAAATAGCTCGTTTTATGCGCTTGTTGTACAATCTGCTATTTCTCTATTATATTATTTCCAATATGCTTAGAGGCGTTTGCCATCGCTAATTGTACGTGAAATTCCTCGTTACTGACGAGCGCAAATATAAAAAGTATAATTAAAGTAATTCCTGTAGGTCGATCACGTAACGCATTGTACGTGCGTCAGGTAGGTCTAAATGTCACTTTTTATATGGAAAATTGACAGTTAAATTGTACCGACGCGCGTTCGGAACGTTACGTGATTACCCCTCAGTAGCTCAGTAGTGCAGCGGCCGAGAAAGTGAAGAAATTTCATCACTTAGTGTGTATTATTTTCTTTTATACCTTATCCAACGAGCGAGCGAAGCGAACAAAGTTCTATGCTTCACGCCTTAGGCTGAAAATCGTTCGCATGTCCGGTGTCTGTCACGGTGTCCCGTTGTCCGGCTGTTCTCCTCTACATGTCGCATTTCTCAACCGAATCTCGTAACATTTTGTAAGCAGGTTTTTAATTAGGTATAGAATTTTTTTGTCGAGACACTTCTTCGAAATTTAAAAATAAATGTTTTTTGAAAAAAGACAGGGTCGCGAGTTCTACAGCTCACAGAGCTACTAGTAATACCCCGAGAACTTCATCACGGTATTCAGCCATGAAAATTAGGTCTTAGAGATTTTTATTAATTTCATTGCATGTTTGAGAAAATCACTATACCCTGAGAACTTTACGGTTTCGCTCTATGAAAACAACAATATATCGATATCAGCCATATTTTTACACCAAAAAATAGGTTGGGTAATTTGACTAAATATTCATTAATAATCTACCTAAATTTAATACCGCAACGGTAAACAATAATGTAACGTAATCTTTATAAATTCCGTAAAAATTAGGCGAAAATAGTATAAACTTTCTTTACTTTACAATTGACTTCGTCTATATACGTTCTTTGGGATACGCGCATAATCCACTTATTTTTGTGAATGAATAAACCTTTCTATAGGCCAGATGAAATTCAAAATTATCTCAAGGTCGTAAATATTTAATTAAAATGCTGTTATTTCCTGATGCAAATATTTTTGGATTCAGGTAGTACGAGTAAGTCTCCAAATTTGTGTAGGTACTCAAACATGTTTTCATTATAAAAACACTGATAGCATTTTTGCTCACGGGTATTTTTTTTTCCTAACTTCCGGTCCATAGAATTATTGATTTCAATAGTAAAAGTATTTTAAAATAACATATAAAAGCCGTATACAAATAATTAGCCTGATATTTAATTATTTCCAAAAAAAACGTAATTTTCTCAGGGTATAATAACATGTTCCGACCAAGATAAATAAATACAAACAGCCATTTGGCTCGTATATACTTTTCCCACATTACTTTGTTGTTAACATATACAGAACGCTTAATTTTGTAATTTAAAGAAGTGACATAGGTACTTTTTTTTAATAAATGTCGCAAATATGCAGTTTAATAAATAAAGAAATAACATTAGAAACTAAAATGCGTGATTTAAATCACGAAATTTTTATTAAATTTAAATACATAGGTAAAACATTAATTAATATAGCTATCGTTATTTTTAATGTAGTTATATGTATGTCAATTGAAACTATCGTCATCGGTCAGCCAGGTATTTGAAATGAGTAACACGATTCAGAGGAACTCCGTTCAACATTATTTTGGGCGAATAGCCATTAACATTAACTAAATTAAATTAAATTAAAACTACGTTAAATCTAAAAAAGGCCCTCGAGGCATTGTACCGAGGATGCTGGCGGCATTTCCTTGTTGAATTGCAATGCTGATGCGTGGCGCAAGAAAGCCGCCAGCTCTCTTCGGTCACCAGTTACAACCAGACGTTTCGCGATTTGCGCAAATAACTTATGCGCACTGGGACCCCACGGACCAAGGGTCTCGACGCCAAAGGGTACAAAGTTGTACTCTCTGCAGAGGCCTCTACATATATTACATTTCAGAAGTTCGGCGTTTTTCGCCGCTGCACCCGCTTTAGAAGTAGTCCGTTGGAGGTGGGACGGTGCCAGTGTGTCTACACTGTAGATACTGTGAAAAACGCCGAACTTCTGAAATGTAATAAATGTAGAGGCCTCTGCAGAGAGTACAACTGTGTACCCTTTGGCGTCGACTCTACACAGGTAGCGTCCCACACAAGCATCCGTCCCAAACTCCAAGGAACCAGAGACACACCATCAGGTCTTTTGCCATCATCTCTGACAATGCCAGGCGGCTCAAGAAGAACAGGCACATGTGTGGGTGGCAAGAGACCGGCGGATTATGTCATTAAGTGTCGCATGTCTTGAAAAGCGGCCTGCACTTTTTTGACAACAAAGTCCGTGGTGACCCAGTCGGTCCACGTACGTGCCACAAGGGCATACGTGTGGAGTGCATACCGTCACCCCAAGCCGCAGACCAGTCGCCAGGCGAAGGGAGGTCGGATCCAGGAAGGTACCGGTATTTGGAGAGGGATGGGCATGTAGCCAGTGACCGGCCTCTCTGGCTCCGACCGCCAAAAGCCTTGCGCGATCTGGACCTGAACTGCGGCTCAGAATCGATTTGTAGGTTAATTCGCAAAAAATATCGTCCCAGCCCCTTTGAGATTTTGGGTTATCTGGAAAATCTTTACCCGGACAAGCAATTTTAAAAGCATTCTTGGTATCCTCCAGGCCCGCAGTCTCATAGTTTGTGGGCAGATCCCTTAGGATATTTCCTATGAGACGTGACATGCTGTGGGGTGGTCGACAAAAAGGCTGGCGACGCAACACTCGAAAATTTGCGGATTCCTAAGCCGCCAAACCGAATAGGGAGGGACGTTTGTAACCAAGATGATTAATTGAGCTGAATATTTAAAATCATTTCTAAACTAGTTTTGACTAAGTCGTCTAATGGTGAAAGCTAATTTTGATGTTTCCAAAAAGGGCAACAACGGAGCGAACATAAGTAAAAGGGACGAACAGGCAAACTTTTAGAACTACAAGAGCATAATGAGGACTGTTTCGAGTAAACAATTAGTGTGACTTTGGAATTTTGAAATATTATTATTACTTAAACAACGGGGTATTTCCCTGCAAAACTGTTTTAACAGTTTGTCTGCAGTTTGTTTGGTTGGTTGTAGGACTCGAAATGTCCGGTACAATTCACGTAATCCCAATCAGATATTACAGAATATTATTATTCTTGTTCACGCTTGTTCATTTGATTAACCATCACTGAGGTTTAAACCAGTCTGTTACAAAAGGGATTAATGAAGAACAAAACTTGACGCGATTACGCTCGAAACACTTTTAATAACGTCAGGCTTTGACATCCATACTGCGGTGAAAGCGGCCGATAATCGATACGAATGATGAATAATCGATACATTGCTCGTATAATCGCATTATCGGTGCGCGGGGGGTCCCACTCACGTGCCGTTTTATCGACGCGTTGGGTGTTAATCGAGTGTTTATTTATTTGTTTATTAGCGGAACGAACCCGGTGGCAAAAATGGTACGACTCATTACTTCGTATACACTTTGATTCGAATTATAAATATCTATTACGTCAGTCTAGGTGTATAAAAAATTTAACCAACAATTAATTTTGTGAATCGATTACATTTAATTATTTTTATCATTCATCAATCTGTTAATAGCATTTACATCGTCTAATATTACGATTAGGCACATGTTTCACATTTAACAGGGTTATAAATTCAAGGTTTGATGACATCACCGTCCCTTTACGTGATCAAAACAAATTGACAACGCCGATTAATTACAATCAATTCTTTCCTCGACCCATGTGAAGTTTGACAGTCAATTTGTTATGAGACGTACGTTAACCAATGCACTGTTAAAATGCAAACGAACTTGTAACTTTAACAAACTACCATCTGACTAAATGTGGCCGTTGAAAAATCAACCTTAACTCAAACTCGTTTTGGATTGCGTTCCATTCAGGTGCGTAGCTTTTTGAGAGATTGAGAGCGAACAGTTTTTTTTAAGGCGAAATGTTAATGTCGAAACCAGAATCAATCAAACCTTTACTTAACCTTAGAATCGGAAGCTAAGGACGAAATGCCCACGATTAGGTATTGTGATAGTTATTTTTATTTCATTTATGCTGAGGTTCCGTCGTCCGTCGTCGATCATGAAAATCATCCACTAAACCTTGACGATGGCACCCTAGGAGGTGATTCACAGACTGTTCTGGCAGATTTAGTCCAAATTAAAAACAAATTGCAGATATTGGCCTGGAATTAAACCTCAACAAATGCGAGTTTTATATTTCGGACAGAGTGGATTCGTCTTCGCCTTCACAAATTCTACAAAATTTCAACAACATCGCCCCAAACATTCAAATCATGCCTAAAGAAAGTTAGCATCTCCTAGGTTCACCCATTTTTGATGAAGACAGTCCCCTTTTGAGTAAATCTATTTCCAAATGTAATGACCATTCGGACCGACTTACCAAAATTAGCAGTCACTGCTCTTTTTGTTTTGAAATGTTGTTCACTCATCCCCAAATTTACTTACCTGCTGCGCTTCTGCCCTGTTTGGAAATACCCCCCCCCCCCCCCCCCCCCAACTTGTCCAACCTATCGATCGTCTTCTAAAATTCCAAATATAATCCATTCTTAACATCCATTTCAGCGAGCAGGCATGGACCCATGCCTCCTTACCGATAAGGTACGGTGGTTTGGGTACTCGCAAAATTTCCAGTATTGCTCTGCCGGCATTCTTGGCTTCAGTCCATAGCATCTCCGATCTCGCAGGTAAAATCCTTAAAGCCTCCCCGGCTACAAACTGCGAGATTGCGTGCTTGGCTGAAGCCTCGAATGCCTGGCTGGCTGGACCGAGCCCAAATAAACCATCCCGACCTAAACTACAAAGGGCCTGGGATACCATAGCCTCTGTTTCAGTTTTAAATTCACTGATTGACGACACGACTGGCAGGGATAGAGCCAGGCTTTTGGCTGTATCAAGTCCAGAGACTGGACACTGGCTACATGCCTATCCCTCGCCTAATACCGGGACATTCATAGACCCATCCACACTCCGTATAGCCGTCGGTCTCCGGCTCGGGTCTGAGGTTTGTGTGGGCCACAGCAGCGCCTCCTGTGGGGCCTCCGTAGACCGCCTCGGCCACCACACATCCTCAGAAGGGCGCTCGTCAGTGCCAATATTCCCGCCGCTCTGGAGCCCCAGATTGTGCGGAGCGATGGTAAGCGCCCTGACGGGATGTCGTTGATTCCGTGGAAAATGGGCCGTGCACTGGTGTGGGACGCCACTTGCGCTGACACGTTGGCTGCGTCCTACCTCCCTTCGACCAGTAGACGTGCCAGCGCGGCGGCAGACGCACGGGAACGAGCAAAGGCGGTCAAATACAATTATCTCGGCACCCAGTACGAGTTCGTTGCATTTGGTGTCGAGACACTTGGCTCGTGGGGCAAGGGCGCGCGTGGGCTTCACGGGGCGCTCAGCAAACGCTTGAGGGAGGCAATAGGAGACCCTCGCACAGGCAGCTTTCTTGCACAAAGACTTGCAATCGCAATCCAACGCGGGAACGCTGCCTGCGTGATGGGTACCCTACCAAAGGGTCAAAATTTAGAAAGTAATTTATAGTTTTTGGTAAGTTTTTTGCCTGGAAGATGAGCCGTGCGTTGGTGTGGAAGGCCACTTGCGCCGACACACTAGCGGCGTCCTACCTCCCATCGACCAGCAGGCGTGCTGGCGCGGCGGCGGACGCTCGGGAGCGTCTAAAGGTTGCCAAATACTGCTGTCTCGGCGCCCAATACGAATTCCTCGCGTTTGGCGTCGAGACACTTGGTTCGTGGGGCAGGGGCGCACAGATGCTCCACAGGGCGCTTGGCAAACGGCTGAGGGAGGCAACGGGCGACCCTCGCGCGGGCAGCTTTCTCGCGCAGAGAATTGCAATCGCAATCCAGCGCGGGAACGCTGCCTGCGTGATGGGCACCCTACCAAGGGCACCAAATTTTGATAGGTATTTTTAATTTTAGTTAGTTTTGGTTTTATATTCAAGTTATGTGTTTTTATTAAGTAGTTTAGTTTGTATAATATTATTATTTGGTAAGTAGGTTATTTTTAAGTTTGTTTTAATTTTAAATCTAGTTTTAATTGTTTATTCTATTGTGTTTTTGATGGGACAATTTTTTGACTAAAACATCAGTAAATCCATGTTTTATGTGTTTATCAAATATGTAATATTTTTAATAGATAAAACGCATAATGCTTCACCATTCTATATACTGCACGTGTCTCAATTGTTATTACAGGATGAGTAATATTTTTTTAAATAGATGTTCTAAATAACCTCGTATTTGGGGCTTTATGGGAATCGACGGGTTTCGAACTGGTTTTGGCTGAATTGTGAGGCTTTTGTTATTTAAATAACGTGCGCAAGTTCAAACAGTGTTTGCAGAGCCTTTCTTGGTCTGACGTTTATGAGGAGACAGATCTCAACTCTGCTTTCCGTAAATTCCATGACCTACTATGTCTTTTTTATAAGCTCTGTTTTCCTATAATATGTAAAATAGTAAATAGTAAAAATAAAAATAATCGAAATTGGATTAGCAAAGGACTTAAGGTCAGCTGCAAAACCAAACGTCAGATAAGGTATAATTATTACAAAAAAAAAGCAGCAAAAGACAAGGCTTTGTACACTAAATACTCTAGTATATTAAAGCAATGTATTTATAAATCAAAAAGAAATGCAAATATACAATTCATTAATAAAAGTTCTAATAAATGTAAAGCGTCATGGCAAGTAATTAAGAACCAGTTAGGCTCTGCAAAATCACGAGAAGAGTTCGAACATATCACTCTACAGAACACTTTAATATCGGACCCAGTAAAAATCGCTACCACCTTCAATGACCACTATATAGAATCCACTCACAGGTCATCAATTGCCCTTCCCAAAATAAATATCAAAAATAGTTCAAGAGCAAACTCTATGTTTCTGAGACCCATGTCAGAAAACGAAGTTCAGGGTGAAGTATTGTCATTAAATAACACAAAATCTGAAGGCTACGATGGAATAAGTACTTTTATACTTAAGACGTGCTTAAGTGAAATTTTGGCTATCTTAACTCATTAAGTAAATTTATCTTTTATAACGGGCACTTTTCCTGATACTCTAAAAACATCAGTTATCATGCCATTATTTAAAAAGGTTAAAAAAGATGACGTCAGTAATTACCGGCCAATTACATTGATACCCATAATTTCCAAAATTTTTGAGAAATGTATGTTTAAACGGTTGCTTGATTTTTGCACGAAATTCAATATAATCAAAAGCTCTCCTGCTATCATGCATATGTGGAATCTGTCATACGCTATGGCTTGATAATATGGGGAAACAGCACTGACATAAATCGCGTGTTCGTTGCACAAAAAAAATGCATCAGAGCAATGCATGGTATGCGACCAGATGAATCGTGCAGACCAATTTTTAAAGAGCGTAATATATTACCACTTCCTGCCTTGTATATTTATGAGACATGCATGTTTGTTCATAAAAATAAAAGTATTTTTAAAAAAGCATGTGATAGTCATCCACGAACATGTCGAAATCCGGATAGACTTCTACCTGAGGAGCACCCTATTTTGTCAAAGTACAGGAAAAGTTGTATAATATTTTCGATTAAGATCTATAATAAAATACCAATAGAGATTAAGAAATTAAATATTAGATTATTTAAACAAAAATTGCACCAATGGCTAAATAATAATAATTTTTATTCTTTAAATGATTTTTTCTTCTTTGACATGAAATAATGATTTTATAGTTCTGTAAATATTTTAATGTGTAACCTTGTATATTTTGCATACCAGTCATGGTTAAGCATGGAAACCTACCTGTAATTTTATTTGTAACACCTGTTTGGTAATGTTTAACGCAAATAAATATTCTTATTCTTATTCATATTCTTAAAACATAACAAGTGATATTTAGGACGCTTCAGGAACGACCGCCGAAGGTATTAAAAGCAGAGTAATCATATTTTTAGAAAATAAAAACGGGAGAAAAAAAATCACAAAGTTGTACTAACAAAGTCAAGTTTTATTAAAATCTATTTTTACCTGTAGCACACTTTTAAGGACCCGTAGTTACATTTATATTAACCTAAAATGTGCTCTTTTATATAAACATAAAATAAACGTCCTTTTGACGACAGTAAATCAAGTATATATGTAGTGTTCTCTTCAATAAAAACCACTTTCTTCATATAGATTGTCTTTTATTTTAACCGGCAACCAAGATTTAACAATATTTTACAGTTTTTAATTCTCAAGCGATACCAAATAACACCGTTTTCCTAATCCGTCCTCAGTCAATCTCAATCATCCTTCGTTCCTTCGTTCATTCCATTCAGATAAAGTCTCACTCTTCCATTCCATTGTCTATCACTCAGTAACTCATTCCTACATATATATGTAAAAAATAAATATTTCTAAGTCAACTTTAGATAGAATATGTTTCTTTGTTATTTCCTTAAGTACCTATAAAATGGTTGTAGAAAAATTACTTAACTGTATTTGGTAAATCTACATATTACTTAAATAACAACAGGCATAATTAGTAGTATCAAAAACAGTCGTAATTTAAATTATGTTTCTCGCCAGCTTTTGCCAAAGACCTGCCACGTCGGCCATAGCATTAGCCAATGCTTCTTGGGTATAGGTATGACGTGTAGGGTTGATTTTTCTCCCTTCCGACAATTACGGTACGTAAAGTTGTACTCTCGCACCATTGCACTGTTGAAAAAAAAAGATGGTCAACCTACCTTTACAGTAAGGGGGATATTTGGTACTAGTAACCAAATAACCCCAGAAACCGTCTCAAATAGCCTCATTTTAAAAACCCGTTAATAAAAAATAAAATTATGTTATGCCTATAGCTTAAAAAACTCCCAATAATATGTACTTTTAGATATGTAAACTAAAAAAATACATACCAAAAAAAATACATTCAAATTTTGGCTCGCTGTGGAGCCAAAATTTGAATAGAAGTAGGACGGTGTTTAATTTCACTGATTTTCCACCGACACAATCAAGTTTTTTTTTAAGCACGCATGCTAGGTCTTCAGCGTTTCTGCAACCACTAACCAACTTCACATTAGACTTAGGGTTGCCAGACGAAGATCTACGTTTCTACCATTGCCAGGACAAAAAATATATGGACTCAAAACGTATAATTTTTTTTTTCAAATAGCCTCGCATGTTTTATATAGCCCCGTTTTACGGTACTTATTGTAATTATTTTTATTTATACTTTATTAAAATATTTGTCCACTTTTCTTACTAGGATATTGAAAGGTGGCCAGTAGTTAACACCTTGTACTAAAAATGAATTCTATTATAGGTAAATAGAGTTAATTTTTAGTATGAGGTTGCCAGTTATTGAACGGTGGCCAGTTATTGGCGATTTATCCTACTAATTCTGACACTGGCTTTCAAAATAGTTCAGTTTTCATCATAAATAATAGACATAGTAGGTATTAGGTTCGGATAGATTTTTAATTGGTAGGTATAGTATATTTAGGTAGTAGTATCCTGTATGGTCCGTCGCAACACTCGAAACACATTGGCATAACATACCTACTTCTTAGAACTGCTAAGGCCCCAGACGCAGCGTGTAGGCGTGTGTATATGTATAACACTTAAAATATAAAGTAACTCTTTCCTCATACCTGATAAAAACATATCCCTCTCAAAGTTGACATTGAACCCTTTCGAGATAATTTTGTCACAGTCGCAAGCTGTTTAATGCTATTTAGCTGAAAGGTTTTAAATGCGTATTTAAATGCATATTAATATGAGCTTTCATACACTGCTCATGATTTCGGTCCGGTGTGACGAGATAAGCAGCGTAAATGGCTGGATTGAAAGCTGGCCGGTTCTTCCTGTTACCTTTGAGTCCACCCTTCGAATATGAGTTATATTATATCCCTTGCTCGGTCGCCAAATTTACATTAGTAGTCGGTCAAGTTGGCGCAGGACCTGTCATTTTGGCACTCTTTGGGGGAGGCCTATGTCCAGCAGTGGACGTCTTTCGGCTGATATGATGAAGTAGTCAACTTATTTACCCTTTGCAGAAAATACGTATTCCATTTAAAACTAGATATTTTATTTTTCTTGTATTACCAAACAAAAATTAACCTTACTCAATAAATTTTGGTCTCGATACATATTTTCAACCCTCATTTACCCGCTTCCGGGGATGAAGGATGGAAACGACGAAACAAATTTCAAAAATTACTTGTTGCCTATATAGTTTCTCCGAGCATGAGCTTTTTACAAAGCAAGAGTACCTATAGGTAGAACATCAAATTGAACCAGTTAATAAAGTTCATGAAAGACGCGATATTACTGGAGCTACGTCTGTAAAACTAGGAGCAATTAGTCTTATATACGTACATCTAGTCAATAAAATATTAATTAACACATTTTACAGGCAACGCTTCGTTACATCTTACTTTACTTAGCCTTACGAACAAAAAGGCACAAGAAGGGAACTTCCAAGTGGCCCGTATCAGGCAGGAACGGAATGTCACATCGAACACGTGCCCGGCCCGGCGAACACCCGTGAAATTACCGCTTTTTACTGACAACACGGATGATTTGCACTTCCATTGTTCTGCCGGCCCGGCTTATAGGGATGTTTCACGCGTGGCTTCATTTCTTATGAGTTTTTTGTGATATGTAAAGATTTAATACATATTTAAGATGTGCTTATTGAATATGAGTAAACGCTATATTTTACGTAAGTACGACATTTAATCTTAATTCGCCCTTAAACTACAATCGCTAAGATCTTTTTATAAAGTCGTGATAAAATATATTATTTAAACAATATTGAATCGTGTTAAATAATCAGGACTTGCACTACTTACTGAAACATTAAAAAGATCAATACGAAAGGCCGAAGGATACAGCTCGATGCGCGGAATCGATGGATTGATTGCGCAAGCATCGATTAAACGGCGCGTATATCAATCGCCATTACCGCTGGCTGTCAATAATGGGATCGCATGAATCACGCGCAGCCGCTGTGGCGAAACATTCAGCTTTGTTGTTTTTAATGCTTTTAGTGATGTGGTATATATTTAAACGGTAGGCGATACAGCGGGAACATTTTTACCTGAATAAAACCTGACTAATCTCAATCGAATGCAGAAAAACTTAAGTGTCTAACCTATTAACATATAAAACACTAATCTTTAATTGTTTATCACCACACTCGGGAAGATCGCACCAACTTACGATTACAGACCGATCAACGTTCCATCATTGTCATCCCATAGAAACTTATCAAACTTTCCATAACAATCACATTTTAACGAACACCGCTTACGATACAGTATACCTATAGACGGTTTGGTGCAACCCCCCTTAGCAGGACGATTAATGTTCAGTGTTATTAAAAACAGTCATATCAAAATATCAATCAATCAATCAATCATTGTGCTTAGTTGGTACTAAATAATTGGGATAATCTTTAATTGTTTATCACCAGACTAGGGCGGGTTGCACCAACTTACGATTGTCGATTACAGACCGATCAACGTTACAGCTGTCATTTTCATCCTATAGAAGATCATACAGAGATTTAGGTTCGCGTCTCTTCTGTAGACATTGTCAAAGATAATTAGGGGGCGTCCACAAATTACGTAACGCAAAATTCTTAAATTTTTAAGAAAAGAAAGATAAGTGGTATTTTAGATACTTTTTAATCATAAATCTGCATTTTTTTAATGAAACATTAGTGTAACAAGTGTGTAACAAATTACATTGAAATTTTGCTGTGCAGTGGCTGTTGAAATACTTGAGTGACATTCTTTGTATGCCTTAAAGGCCTTTTGATAAATTTCACCTATTTTCGATGTCATCACCTTCAAATATATTAATTTACTTATAATTTAGCGTAACACACGGCACAAATCACAAACAACTGCGTCACTTGCAGTACGGCACTTTGCACTTGTATTTTGTTTTCGTTTGGAGGGTAGACTTTTGTATCTGTCTGTCATTGTCGCGTCGCGCGCTCGGTGTTGCCAATATTTTCTTAGACAAATACCGCAAAATAGGGATGTGAAAAACTAAACTTTTTTAAGGTATACTATTATACAAAATCGTGCGTGACGTAACGCAAACCTTGACACCCCCCTCCCCCATCGTAACAGGACCGTAACGTTTGGCCGGACCCCCCCCCCTCCCTCCAATTTGCGTTACATAATTTGTGGACGCCCCCTTATAGATATAAATAAAGCCTAATATTTGATTGGATTTCTAATTCGCATAAATTGCGTCTCTTCTTATATGATTTCATGCAAACCTTTTTTATATGCACGGTAGCCCTTAACTTTTGACTACAGGAAAGACTTTGTTTTACTCAATCTGTATGACCCAGAAACTTATCAAACTTTCCATACAATCAGATTTTAACGAACACCGCTTACGATTACAGATGGTTTGGTGCAACCCACCCTTAGTAGGACGATTAGATGTTTGGTGTTATTAAAGACAATCATTGTGCTTAGTTGGTACAAATAATTCGATATAGGTACATATTTACAAATCAAAAACAAATTGTGACTCATTCGATTCTCGCGTGTACCTTATCTCCTACATGTATTGACTGCTACCGATGCTTTTTATCCCTTATTTCTTTTTGTCCAATATGGACGTCTAAATTCAAACGGGTATTTTATCACTCCCCGACAGTTACGGCGACACCAACATGGCTCTGATAAGACTTCTCGCAAGTGTTTGGCAGCTGCGTCTTTTTGTGCTCATTTATTATTTTAAAAATATTTTCGGAACGAGATTTGTGAAGAATAATGGACACCTCCATTTATTCTTCACAAATCTTGTTTCGTTTTGTTTTGCAAATGTTTTTGATTTACGTATATCCAAATATATTTTTATAACCTACTTATTCATAAACTTACATCTACGGAATTTACACATGCAATAAATCGCATGCAAGTTTAACTACATTGCGGGGTTTGATAGATCTATTGAACTCAGCATCCTCAGTAACCCGCAATGTACTGAAACTTGCACGCAATTTCTTGCATGTGTATTTTGCGCTTAACGCTTGATGTGTGCATTTCTAATTATTATGAATGAATAGCTGGTTCTAGTCAATAACCACATAAATAAGTAAGAGTAGTTATTGTAAATAAACTATAGCCGAGCGGTAACGCACTTTCAATCTGGGGTTCGAACCCCGGCTCCTACCCCACTGGGTTTTTTTCAAAAAACTTATGTATCAATTATCATTTGGTATTTAACAGTGGCTTTTCGGTGAAGGAAAACATACATTTTATTAATTTAAATTTTTTTGAGGAAACCGGTCTAATACCACTAAGGTCTAGTTGTCCCTCTGGGTTTATTGGAAGGTCAGATGGCAGTCGCTTTCGTAAAAATAGTGCCTATGCCAAATCTTGGGATTAGGTACCAAAGCGGACCCCGGGCTCCTTTAGGGCACAACCGGGAATAAACGCTAGGAGGATGATGCGTTATTGTAAAAAAGCACTCAAGTATTATTTTTATATTAAGGTAGGTATTAGACCGCGTTTTTTTAATTTTTAAAGTTTAAACCCTTTTTTGTGTAATACGAGTATTACCTGGCCGACTGAGCTCCGCTCGGAAGTGAAGATACGGAAAAAAACTAATATTCCTGAGACTAAGGTTACATCGATTTTTGCGCCCCTGTAAACCCCTTTATTGCAAATTTCATCGAAATCGTATTCGTCAACGTGATTACACTAATTACAAATATATGCACAAATATTGCCGGTTTAATAGTAGGTAGGATTAATAGTATAAGTAGGTACTCGTACCTGATCAGATTGTGGAAAATCCATAGAAACTTAATTGTACTTTTTGAGAAACTTGGTAGCGACAGCGACCATTTAGTCAACAAGAAAATTGATAGATGGACTACCAGGGTCTTTGACACTGGAAGTCCGGACACATTTTCGGCACGGGCCAACCGACGAGTAATTATTCTGAGTGTCAATAAATAATAAAGTGGCCGCGCGCGTCTTGAGTGCTCGTTCGTCTCTCTTATCTCAATTCTTAATGCGCCTCTTTGCTCGTTACTCTTTTTTTATTTTTTATTCTTTTTCGACATGTCATCCAGTGGTGAGGTTAAATTCTGTGTTGACAGCACGAAGGTTTTATGTTTTAATCTCGGCTTAATGTTCGATGGGCATTATTAGGTGGTTGTAGTTAGCTGTACCTGGGTTCTATTAATTCATATCAGATTTGTACTTAGTCATGTCGATAAATGTTTATTTTAACGGCTAGTTTCTTTGAATCACAAATTTTTTCAACGTATCAATTGACATAGACATCATTTATTGGTAATAAGGTATTACAGGTTATTGGAGTTGTGACTTTTAAATAAATTAGAAGCAGTTGATCAATGCGCTTGAAAACTGGCCAGGCGAGCTTGCATTTTCGTACCATCGTGCATCGTCCATCGGATTTATGTTACGTAATTGCGGTGCGTCTGCGCACATTGCGATGATTTCGCTAATTATGTTGTTTTCCAAATATTTATTTTGTGGTATTTTTGTTAAACAAGGTAAATACTGAATAATATCTACGATGTAGTCAATTTACTGGAGTCACGACCTTCATCATCTATATCTAATGATTGTATTTACATGATAAACGGCCTGCACCGAGATCAAACTAAGAAGGCAACCAAACTGAAGATAAGTTGCATTTAAAGTCTTCCGATGCATTAGCAGACATAATTTGTCAGTTTTTGCCTTAATTAATTACAATCCGGGTCTCGGTTTTAACTAAAGTCTAACTGAACCCTTTTCCCTCAAAACTTATTTGTACAAAGGTAACATTTTAGCCACCACCGGGCCAAGGCCAGCTAAGTTCAAACTGCGGTCGTACAGATACAGGCTCTGCTCAATTAGTGAGCAATCTTCACCACAACTCTGTCAAGGTCTGCCGCCACTATTAGGACGGTACTTAGGTACTTGCATGTACTATATGCTCTTTTGTACATAAGGAAGTTATCTTCTCAAGTTTTTGCTGTAATCAAACGTCAATAGAAAGAGGAAATCCGAACAAATGTTTTTATTAGTCATTTTCAAGATCAGCACTAAGTGGCTGCTTGAAGAATGAAGACATAATTTGTTCCGTATTGTTTCGAAATTATGTATGTGTGGCAAAAAGGTTAATAGACAAAGATTACCATTGAATAAATAGCTTTTCATGTGAGCGGATTGTACCTTCCAGCTATGTTGTATGAGATGTTCAGTTGAACTGGGGCAGATTGATTTAATTTTTATATGAATTATCGATACTCTAGTCTTCCTCTGACTGTCATTACTTAACGCCATTGATATCAAATTAGAATGCAAAATGATCTGATTTGTCAATTTGTATGATATGAGCGTTCGCTGAACAATAAGCTTTAGATACTCAAGAGCACTTTAAGTAATTAAATAGTGACTTCACACATATTAATCCTACTCTGTTTCTTCGGGTCAATTGGAATATTATTATGGAAGCTACGCCTGTTACTGGAACCTTTATTATTGTTTTTAGAATCAAAATCAAATTACGAGTGGAACATTGAAATCTTATTCAATTCACAAATGTGCTGAGGATTTGACACCATAATTTTCCAGGAACGACTGCTATAGTTTAAATTGTGCAGGCAGCAACTGCGACTTTACTTTCGCTCCCTCCAAGGTTTAACAAACAAAAGCTATGCAATACATCCCATGTAATACTACATTTAGTAATCCCACGAGATGAGAGGACATCTCCGCTCTGTCATTAGAAGGCGCCACCGCTCGCCTGTCATTTAAAATCTAACAGTACCGTTAAATGCTACCTTTGCTGTTTGGATTAATTCTGGAGCTTGAGCAATATTTCCTTTGTAGCTTCTTTAAATATACAGTACACCTGCAGTATTATCTGACAGTATAAATAAGCGCTCAAAAATATCGGACACGACTTCGTAGAGCCGATAGAGCGCGTCAGATATTTTGACACTTTGTTGTGTCGCATAATATTGCAGAGATTATATAGGTACAATACCTATGTGATGGTTTTTTATCTCTTATGGTCACTTGTTAACGTTAGGGTGTACAGTGTGTTATTCTACACTCGGCGTCAAAAGTATCGCACCTTTCATAAAATTCGTTTCAAGCGATTATTACTCCTAAGATACTTACTGTACCCTGACGATATTAGTATCATTTGAAAGGTAATAAAACAACCTAGCTTTCAAATGATACTAATAAGTATCTTAGGAGTAATAATAGCTTGAAACGAATTTTAGGAAAGGTGCGATACTTTTGACGCCGAGTATATAACTAGGATCGGTATGAGTTGGAACTTTGGGTATATCTAAAACCTCTTTGTATCCTGAGAAGTTACTGTAATAACTCTTAACAATATCTGTGACAGAGTATGCCAATGCAGGACATGAACAATAACTCTACCAGCACTTATTATTACTTACCCGGAACGATGTACTTTATACGAGTATAACTACTTATGTGCCGGAACAACGAAAGATCAAACAAGTTTGCCAGATTGGGGTGTATATCGCCTACGACATATTTCAATTTCATCTGTGACAAGTACATACGATACGTTCCTACTGCTACCTGTGACGTTTGTTTGATCCCTTGATTCCCATGATCCACG
The DNA here is from genome assembly GCA_963854355.1 of Epinotia brunnichana. Lineage (NCBI taxonomy): Eukaryota > Metazoa > Arthropoda > Insecta > Lepidoptera > Tortricidae > Epinotia > Epinotia brunnichana. The sequence continues at coordinate 15,593,199 of OY977936.1, read as the reverse complement.
TGGAGCGGGATGCGAAGCTCCGAAGGTCGCAGCAGGCCCCGTGACATCGATAATTACGTTCCGCGCCCTGACCCCCTTGTGGTATCAGCAACCACACAAGTGCTGGTGATTCTAAGGTTCTATTCTATTACTACACCAATATATTTTGGTGTTTGTAAGAGAAGAATAATATTGTAAAACTTATCAGTAACAACGGACTAAGTGCGAGTTTTAAGCGACGCACAAGCCGTAATAAAAATAGAGCATCTTTAGAAACTCAGGTCACTTTTTGCTCGTTCAAAACTATTTTTGTTTTAGTATTCATCATGATCCGATCCATAACAAAATTGGCCCAACGGTATTTTAATAGTTTTTCGTCCGGGCGGTCCTTAGTCAGAGAAGAACAGACTCACTGGCAATATGCTTCATCTTATATTATCATAGGCAAGAGCATTGCTCGTGTGTATCTTGGTAAATAAATAATAAATAAATAAGGCATTGGCAATTTTCAATAGGATTGTACCGCACCATCGAGCACGTATTCGGTCGACAGCCGCTAATGGGGTATCGACGGTAATTCACGTCTGTTGGTCTTACACGTTTAGCACGGTGACGCATGGCGTCATCCCATCACACTCATCACCCGTTTAGCAACATGGTGAGCCTTTGCCTATCCTAGCATGATGAAATACTTCGCGGGTGAGTCAACAAATCAGTCAGATTCAAAGGTATAAAACTTCAGAGGGGTAATTGTGTAACTTTTAGAACGGGCGTTAACATTTTCGCATACAAAAAATTACATTCTGGTTTATCTAATGTACGTTGGAAACGTTACGCAAACGTTTGGTAAAACAACTACACTTCAAAAAGAACACAATACAGAACATAATAATATAATTGCAATATTGTTATATTGTTATTGTATTTTATGAAATAAATAAATCTAAAGCTTAAAGTAGAGGTAAATTTTTAACAAGTAGAAGTTACTTTAACAATAGTAGAGGTAAAATATTTTCTTTGCTCGGATGTCATTGCAGCATCAGGATAGCATAGGAGCACTGTTTCGTTTGAAACTACGTATTAACTTTTCTGTTCGGACTCTAGTGCCATCTGATATTTACACACCTTCTCTCCTTCTTGCTTGTTCCCTGACTGCCTGAGAATCGTGACATTCGTGACTCTTATTGATATTTTCAACCAGCTGTCGCCATCGGTAAGGCTCAGTGGGCTGGTGGAGTGCATCACTGACAGTATGCTTTAGTTATCCGGGTAGCCGGTCGAACCTTCTAAAGTTTCCCCGGGTATACTCTAAAGGAGTCCAAGAATATCAGGGTAAAATTTAAATCGACTCATGAAATCCTGATGCAATTGAAACTAACTTTTCTTTTTTAGGGTTCCGTACTCAAAGAGTAAAACGGTCCCTATTACTAAGACTCCGCTGTCCGTCCGTCCGTCTGTCTGTCACCAGGCTGTATCTCACTGATACCGTGATAGATCCAGTTGAGATTTTCATAGATGATGCATTTCTGTTGCCGCTATAACAACAAATACTAAAAACAAAATAAAAGAAATATTTTTATTGATAATGGTACGGAACCCTTCGTGCGCGAGTCCGACTCGCACTTGGCCGGTTTTTTGTTTCATTGGTGCCTTGCTGCCAATCGAAGCCTCTTTTATTTTTACATAAGTTGACCAATAAATCTTACTACACAATTTTAATCGGTGTTTGAGATAAACGCACTGTGCTAGCATCTCGAAGCCTAATTAACCAGCGTAAATTATGCGCGCCTGTCAGTTGCCGTGTCTTTAAAATTGGCACACCTATGGTTGTTATTTTATACAAATATACTCGCATGACTCGCATCATGTAGCCGTTTGTGAAGAATTACGACATTAACAGTTAAAATGAAATAACTAACCGGTCGGTGGGTTTTTAACCAACTAAGATTATCATTTGATACTCGTACATGAATCGGGAGAAAACGACGAGACGTCCATTCTAAAAAAACGTACAGTTGGCAACAGAAGTAGCAAATTTGACCAACTTCTCGAAGTCCAATCAAGTTAAATTCTGAACAGACATTGTAGTTTGATGACAAATCAATATTGTGGTACCATTGAGGTTAGATAATGGAATCTCTTAAACTACCTACACGTGACGAAATCATCGTAATAGGGCTCGTTACTTTTTTGTTAAATTAGTTTTGTTATGGTGAGTAGTTGACGACTCTAACACGTAGGTACAGTAAGGCAATAAAAGATTGTCTTAAAAATAAGATTATTGACACAAACCTTTTTACCTATATAGTTGCTTTGGTGTTGTAAAAAGCATAAGTAAGACCTCATTAGGCTACTTCAGCGACGTTAGACGGCGCTAGAGGATATCATTTGGAACTCTAACTCCGAACCTAACCCATAATAGCACTACAAATCTCTTCCGTTCATTTCATTGGTCTTGATGTCTAAAATGATTGGAGAGGCGAATTTTCAAAATCAAACAATTTTATTTTGAACTTCTCCCATCTCTCCGCGTCTCCCACTTTAGGGCTCAATATTAATTCATTAATTTCCGTTCCTAATTTTAAAGTTAGGAATGTGGACGATTCTGGATAGTGGATAAAATGTCTATATGAACGACCTAACGAAAAACTGATCGAGAAGAATCCTGAGCCTAGCCTTACCATCGAGTTATCACTAGCAGGGCCTTAACCATCTAGGCGCCCTTAATATGTCATAGCGCTAGTAGTGCCAGCGTATCGCCCTGTATTGTACGGGTATTGTCAGGCGGCTACCTCGGCCGCTCGCGCCTTAACCCGCCCCCAAGCTCGGGGCCCTACCTACTAGATTATTCTTAATAACGTAAGTTTACTTGGTTTCAGAGCTCCGAGAACCCAGTAGACGAGAAGCCGACGTCGGACACAAACTACGTGGTTGGCGCGTGGCCGCCGAGCACGCCGGGACACACCGGCTACCTCACCGTTGCGACACTGCCGCCTCTCTTCCTAAGGGGTGAGTTGTTAGTCATAGGTTGAAATTATACTACTATTCGAATGGTTTAATAGTAGTTTGTGACTTTACATAATGAAGGGCAGTAAACACGAGTAATAACATCACACGAGTGTTTTAATGCCTAATTGTGTACAGTTGCATACACTACTTTATCTATCCACATATCATAAGCCTCCATGATACATTCAGGGGCCGCCTATTATGACCGGCATCGCGGCGTTGTTTTCTTGCAGCTGTCATGTTTTTTTTTTATTCAGAGACAATCTAGAGTCGGATCCAACTCTCATATCGTTCGATATCTTACTTACGTGCGACATTTGTCAAACTTGTATGCAAATTGACAAGTCATTTCGAACTAAACGTCATCTCGACTGATATTAGAATAGAGAGGTCAAATCAAGTTTCTTTGTTTTTCAGAGATGTTCGAAATCTGAATGAAATAATATTATCGAAATCGATGTTATTATTTAGCAATAATATAAGAAATTCGATGTAACAAAACAGTCTATTTTTATGTTGGCCATCTTGAACGCATCATGGAGGGTTTATGATATTTGAATAGATAAAAAATTATAGTTATTCAGAATGTTTATGTTATGTCTCTACCACGAAAGGTTATTTGACAAAAATGTCTGTGTGATGTCAATATTCACCTTTGATTTTAAAACCTACATCTCTCAACACAGTGCTGCCCTCTACCAGTTGATGACATAGCATTGTGGAAAAACCCTCATTTACTAGAAATATATTAACCTCACCCTCATTAGATGGCTCTGCTACTCAGTTTTCCTACGGAACGAGAGAATTAGACTCAATTAAGCATTTCAGTCGGAGACTGGCGTTTACTAACAGCACTCAATTATATACAAATGAGCTTAGAGCATTATTAATATTCAAATTAAAGGAAAATTTAATTTGAAGTTTATAAATATCGTTAGCAGGCGGAACTGCATTATACAAAAATGAATTATTATTATTATATACATACAAATCTTTCCGAACAAATTTTTGTCGTTTTGAGGGGAACAACGAGACATGACATACGAGTAAAATAACTACGCGCCCATACTAAAACAAAAACTTAATTTGAGCAATAGTCAGATGTGGTGAGGTGTCAATATTCTAAACAAATGGGTCAAATTTTTCAGAATCTATTCAGAATTTATTTCGACTGTGCGTGTATTTTTTTTTATATAATCCTTTTTTTTTTCAGATAAGAAACCTAAAACGGAAGGTATCAGCAATGCACAATCTGAAACTGATACAACTATGGAAATAACAGAAACATGAGATGTTGTAAATTAAGAAATATTAATAAACTATTTGATATATAATATCCTGTTCTTGTTTCCTTAATCTTAACTTACGCAATATTTATAAATAAAAAACTGTATATGTTAGGTAAATAATATATTAAATAAAAGCCTTAAAATAGATTACTGACTGGAAGTATTCGTGTATAAATAAATTCTTAAACACAATTAAGCTTACAGATACACGTAATGAAACACGACTTTTCGCATTCGATACATAATATTGGGAATTAAAGGCAGTGTTGGAAAATTATTTCGTTCAAAAATTTGGCAATCTGAATTTAATACATATTTCTATCACAGCAGGCACTTTTGACTACTTTTCTTCACCTTTATGTTTCCTTTAGCACACTAATTGCTCAAATTCCTGAGAATTTGGTTACACAAAATACTGTGTGTGGGGTGGAACAACTTGTAGTCCATCTTAGCCGTTAACAGGTTTTTTTACGTCATACCTGGTCATAAAGTAGGAATTACCGCACGCTATGAGTGCGGAAAACCCCACTTCCTGGCCAGATAGAGACGTAAAATTTTGTACTTACCACGGGCGGTAATAAAGAAAGCCTCAGAACGCATATTTATCGCCCTTGCCTTCGGCTCGGGCGTCAAATACCTGCGATCTGAGACATTCTTTGTTTAACCGCCCTAGGTAAGTAATGTACTATTAATCTACTCTACACGACAGTCGCTACTATAATTCGATATTCTATTTTATAGTCGAGTTACTCTATTCTATAGTTTTTTTTCCAAATTCTCATGAGATTCCAGCGATAGGAACTAAGCGTGCGATTACATTATGTTTAAAATTTCGTGCCATTTAGAAACATGATAATGATAACATTCCTTTGGCTACTTCTAATTTCTATAAAAATAATAAATAAGCCAATACTGCGCCATATTAGTATGTAAATTGATAATTAATTGTAAAAAAAAATCGAAACACACGACAAACTTTCAATTATTTTCAACATTCAATACACTCCTTATAATTTTCAACAGTTAAATATAATCTTTAAATAATCACATACATCATTGTACATCATTGGTTATAAATTACCATATTATTTTACTTCATCATATCAGCCGAAAAACATTCACTGCTGGTCATAGGCATCCCCCAAAGAGTGCCACAATGACCGGTCCTGCGCCACCCGCATCCAGCGGACTTCCGCAACCTTTACCAGGTCATCATTCCACCTTGTGGGGGGCCCTACCCACGCTGCGCTATCTGGTACGTGGTCGCCACTCGAGAACATTTCCGCCCCAACGGCCGTCGGGTCGACGTGCAAAGTGCCCCGCCCACTGCCAATTAAGTTTAGCGATACGCGTTTATTATTTTACTTATTACGAATCATTCAAATCAATCGTGAATTTTGTATAAAGAAATAATAAGCTGCGGTCAAGAACAAAAACCGCTTCCGCAACAAAATCGGAAATGTGTATATGAATATAATGCTGGACAAAGGCTTTGTCTGGTTGGAATGTTTGCTTAAAATATAAATTACATATTGTCTGGAATCAGGTTATTTTTATTGCATCCGTTTGATAAATATTTAGTGGGTCAATTTGTCAGTATTGCTAGCCTCTATTTTACTTAAATTAAACAGGAACAACGACACAAGAACAAACCTGTCATACATTTAAGTGGCAATAACTTAGTTAACTAGAAATAGCTGGCACTGAAAATTCAGGTTTGTCTCAATACATGTCCTTGCATCGTTCTGATACTAGATACGGTGTCAGCGTTACATCGCATTTACACTATATTGTGCTTAAATAAAATAATTACTTAATTTCACTTTCGATAGATTTCCAAATACTAAATAAGAGATCTAATTAATTAAAGTTTATTCTAGTAAAATACTCAAATTTCGTTCGCTTCAACATTTGAACTGGATATTTTTGTCTAAAATCCTGGCTGGCGGTTCCTACGAGTATTTTGCTAAGTAATTAGATATAGCAGTCATAAGATAATTGTCATTAAATCCAGTGTTATTTATATATAGGTATATCTAATTTTTCAGTGGTCCGCCTTTGCTTTACACATCATGCGATTAGTTATTTTATTGCAATAATGATGATACATTACATGCATTTATCTCTTAACGCATTCACTGCCACCTCCTTTTCCTGGGCATTCGCCAGGTGCCACACTTTTTAAAATGTACTTTATGTAATGCACTTTACGTAATTACGAACGCGTCTGTGCGTCGATGGCACACGGTGAAAGTCACTGGAACGCACATACGCGTCGGTGGCAGTGAATGCGTTAAGCAATGCCTTTCTCTCATCAAGTCATGTTTTTCAGTATACGATTCATTGTCACAGAAGTCCATTTATCTTTATCTATAAATTAATTACCTACTTCGCATGCCCGACTATTTAATAAAATGTTAATTTAAGAGCCCGCCTCGAACACGGGGCGCGGCGCGGCGCGGCCGCGGGCGCCGGCCTGGCTCGACTTCACGGCTGTCTCCAACTTGCAGTTATCTGAAGTCGCTGAAGTCGGTCTTGAGTTGTATGGTGGGCTTGGCGGGGCGCGCCTCGAACACGGGGCGCGGCGCGGCGCGGCCGCGGGCGCCGGCCTGGCTCGACTTCACGGCTGTCTCCAACTTGCAGTTATCTGAAGTCGCTGAAGTCGGTCTTGAGTTGTATGGTGGGCTTGGCGGGGCGCGCCTCGAACACGGGGCGCGGCGCGGCGCGGCCGCGGGCGCCGGCCTGGCTCGACTTCACGGCTGTCTCCAACTTGCAGTTATCTGAAGTCGCTGAAGTCGGTCTTGAGTTGTATGGTGGGCTTGGCGGGGCGCGCCTCGAACACGGGGCGCGGCGCGGCGCGGCCGCGGGCGCCGGCCTGGCTCGACTTCACGGCTGTCTCCAACTTGCAGTTATCTGAAGTCGCTGAAGTCGGTCTTGAGTTGTATGGTGGGCTTGGCGGGGCGCGCCTCGAACACGGGGCGCGGCGCGGCGCGGCCGCGGGCGCCGGCCTGGCTCGACTTCACGGCTGTCTCCAACTTGCAGTTATCTGAAGTCGCTGAAGTCGGTCTTGAGTTGTATGGTGGGCTTGGCGGGGCGCGCCTCGAACACGGGGCGCGGCGCGGCGCGGCCGCGGGCGCCGGCCTGGCTCGACTTCACGGCTGTCTCCAACTTGCAGTTATCTGAAGTCGCTGAAGTCGGTCTTGAGTTGTATGGTGGGCTTGGCGGGGCGCGCCTCGAACACGGGGCGCGGCGCGGCGCGGCCGCGGGCGCCGGCCTGGCTCGACTTCACGGCTGTCTCCAACTTGCAGTTATCTGAAGTCGCTGAAGTCGGTCTTGAGTTGTATGGTGGGCTTGGCGGGGCGCGCCTCGAACACGGGGCGCGGCGCGGCGCGGCCGCGGGCGCCGGCCTGGCTCGACTTCACGGCTGTCTCCAACTTGTTTCGCAGTTCGGCCGACTGGGACATCATTGTTTTGAATTCCTGAAAGAACAGTAAGAGCGGTTACAAGGCGACTTTTAGCAGCGCCTCAGACGCGATTCAGTATCGATACAGCACGGCTATATCGGCGAGAAATATCAAGAGAGCTTGCGCGCCATCTTGTGACAGCCGTGCTGGTGACCTATGACTAGTCGACACGCGACACGCTTTTGTATCGCTACAAAAACTCGCCGTGTGTGTGTGCACACACGGCGAGTTTTTGTAGCGAGTGTACTCTAAGATTGTAAGTTAATAATGACAACTACTAGCGACATCTAGTGATGTGAGAAGATTTAACTTTCTCCGAGAGACTAATAGATGGCGCAATAAGTACCAACCGTATAACTGCAGAACGACTACTACTAGCGCCATCTAGTGACAGAAATCAAATAAGTGGGAAGACTCGACTTACTCCAAGAAGCTAGATGGCACAAAGTCTGCTTAGACACTATGAAATTAATCTATACCAATATAATAAAGAGCCAAGTCAGTTTGTATGTAGGAGGTAATCACCGAACCGCATATCCGTCCAGTGTATAGATTAGACTTTCTAGATGGACAAAATCTATATTTTTTGTGTTGCCAGTGTTCTTAGCAACACGCAAGCGAAGCCGCGCGGGCAGCCAGTATGTAACAAAGTAGGGTGTTGGTAGTAAGCGTACCTGCGGGTGCTTGGGCCCGACCCTGGTGAGCCACTGCAGCGCGAAGTCGTGCAGCGCGCGGGCGTGCGGCGGCGCGCGCGCTAGCTCGGTGCCCTCGCGAAGGTACGAGATCACTATGGGCACCAGCAGCCAAAGTAGTTGGATGCCTGGAATTTTTTTCCATATAATAAAGTTTTTGCCCAGCCTCTTTATTTATTTGAAGTAATCAGAAGTAGGTAGCTATATAATTTTTTGCTCTTTTGATGTAGGTTGACAACTACGTCTCAGTAGCTAAAATCGTAATACATAATTAAGACACATTCAAAATATCTGTATAAACCATACCTTGATGGGGTTCCTCTGTTAAGCCGCCAGAAAAGAAGGGTTTTATTTATAGTAGTACATTACTGCAGACGCCGGAAAAGAAGGGATTGCCGGGTGAGTAGGTATACTGATACGAAGCCGGCAAGCCCTTTTTACGGCCAGGCATACAGTAGACGGCAAACTTCGTGCGCAAATGACCTTGCCTGCGCAAAGGCGAATTGTACGTGCAAGCTGCCCCCCCCCACTTCCCCTCATTTGCGCACGAAGTTTGCCGTCTACTGTACCTACATACTACTGTACTGAGAAAATTACGGTTTTTTTGGAAATAATTCAATATCAGGCTAATTATTTGTATACGGCTTTTTTATTTTATTTTAAACAACTACTATCGAAATAAATAATTATATGGACCGGAAGTGAGGAAAAAGAATTAACTCGCAAGCAAAAATGCTATCAGTATTTTTATAATGAAAACATGTTTGAGTACACAAATTTGGAGACTTACTACCTGAATCCAAAAAAATATGCATCAGGAAATAACGGCATTTTAATTAAATATTTACGACCTTGAGATAATATTGAATTTCATCTGGCCTATAGAAAGGTTTATTCATTAACAAAAATAAGTGGATTATGCGCATATCCCAAAGAACGTATATAGGCGTAGTCAATTATAAAGTAAAGAAAGTTTATACCATTTTCGCCTGATTTTTACGGAATTTATGAAGATTACTTTTCATTATTTTTACCGTATCGGTATTAAATTTAGGTGGATTATTAATGAATATTTAGTCAAATTACCCAACCTATTTTTTGGTGTCAAAATATGGCTGATATCGATATATTGTTGTGTTTTCATAGAGCGAAACCGTAAAGTTCTCAGGGTATAGTGATTTTCTCAAACATGCAATGAAATTAATAAAAATCTCTAAGAACAAATTTTCATGGCTGAATACCGTGATGTTGTGCCACAAATTATGGAATGAAAATAAAAATAAATTACTTCCCGGCCTAGGCCTTCAATTTCGTATGAAATTCCTTTACAGTTCTCTCGAGTTATTCCGCCCGAAACGTGATACTTTAAAGCCTGTTATAACTTATAACGCACGTAATGACGAAATTTCATTGCATGTTTAAGAAAAATACAATTATAAATAATTGAATCTAATAGCAGCTTAATTTATCAATTCAAGCTTGGACAGCTTATGGCTCCACATCACGCACAATGTCCCAACATCTACGGGATAGGTAAGGCAAACCGGCGAACTTTCCTCGCAACCGCGCGGAATGTAGACGCCACTAAGGGCCTATGCAGACTGCGTTACCCTTAAGACTTAGAGCAGGGATCGGCAATCTTTTAGCAACCAAGGGCCATATAGGAGCTAAAAAAATAACGCGGGCTGCACTTCTTAATTAATTGTGACTTTATCAGGCAATTCCAAAATTCTGAATTCAACGACCTCTACTTACAGAACACCCAGCGAGGATCGCGGGCCGCAAGCAAGGGCCTCGCAGGCCGCCTGTTGCCGACCGCTGCCTTAGAGCGACACACGGCGACGTTTAGCGCTGCGCTCACTACACACTCGATAAATTATTGCTACAGGTGATCTATGGCTAGTGTCGCCGTGTGTAACGACTCCTAACATGAATGATATATAGACTCACGCGCTTGTTCCGGCGCGGCGTTGAGCAGGTCGTCGAGCGCGGTGACGGCGGCGACGGCGGCGCGCGTGTGCGCCATGTCGGCGGGGCGCCGCGCCGCCGCCGCGCGCGCCACCACGCGCGCCGCCAGCGCGCGCGCCCACCACGACACGCACGAGGGCGAGGCCGTCGTAGCCCACACTAACATGAATGATATATAGACTCACGCGCTTGTTCCGGCGCGGCGTTGAGCAGGTCGTCGAGCGCGGTGACGGCGGCGACGGCGGCGCGCGTGTGCGCCATGTCGGCGGGGCGCCGCGCCGCCGCCGCGCGCGCCACCACGCGCGCCGCCAGCGCGCGCGCCCACCACGACACGCACGAGGGCGAGGCCGTCGTAGCCCACACTAACATGAATGATATATAGACTCACGCGCTTGTTCCGGCGCGGCGTTGAGCAGGTCGTCGAGCGCGGTGACGGCGGCGACGGCGGCGCGCGTGTGCGCCATGTCGGCGGGGCGCCGCGCCGCCGCCGCGCGCGCCACCACGCGCGCCGCCAGCGCGCGCGCCCACCACGACACGCACGAGGGCGAGGCCGTCGTAGCCCACACTAACATGAATGATATATAGACTCACGCGCTTGTTCCGGCGCGGCGTTGAGCAGGTCGTCGAGCGCGGTGACGGCGGCGACGGCGGCGCGCGTGTGCGCCATGTCGGCGGGGCGCCGCGCCGCCGCCGCGCCCGCCACCACGCGCGCCGCCAGCGCGCGCGCCCACCACGACACGCACGAGGGCGAGGCCGTCGTAGCCCACACTAACATGAATGATATATAGACTCACGCGCTTGTTCCGGCGCGGCGTTGAGCAGGTCGTCGAGCGCGGTGACGGCGGCGACGGCGGCGCGCGTGTGCGCCATGTCGGCGGGGCGCCGCGCCACCGCCGCGCGCGCCACCACGCGCGCCGCCAGCGCGCGCGCCCACCACGACACGCACGAGGGCGAGGCCGTCGTAGCCCACACTAACATGAATGATATATAGACTCACGCGCTTGTTCCGGCGCGGCGTTGAGCAGGTCGTCGAGCGCGGTGACGGCGGCGACGGCGGCGCGCGTGTGCGCCATGTCGGCGGGGCGCCGCGCCGCCGCCGCGCGCGCCACCACGCGCGCCGCCAGCGCGCGCGCCCACCACGACACGCACGAGGGCGAGGCCGTCGTAGCCCACACTAACATGAATGATATATAGACTCACGCGCTTGTTCCGGCGCGGCGTTGAGCAGGTCGTCGAGCGCGGTGACGGCGGCGACGGCGGCGCGCGTGTGCGCCATGTCGGCGGGGCGCCGCGCCGCCGCCGCGCGCGCCACCACGCGCGCCGCCAGCGCGCGCGCCCACCACGACACGCACGAGGGCGAGGCCGTCGTAGCCCACACTAACATGAATGATATATAGACTCACGCGCTTGTTCCGGCGCGGCGTTGAGCAGGTCGTCGAGCGCGGTGACGGCGGCGACGGCGGCGCGCGTGTGCGCCATGTCGGCGGGGCGCCGCGCCGCCGCCGCGCGCGCCACCACGCGCGCCGCCAGCGCGCGCGCCCACCACGACACGCACGAGGGCGAGGCCGTCGTAGCCCACACTAACATGAATGATATATAGACTCACGCGCTTGTTCCGGCGCGGCGTTGAGCAGGTCGTCGAGCGCGGTGACGGCGGCGACGGCGGCGCGCGTGTGCGCCATGTCGGCGGGGCGCCGCGCCGCCGCCGCGCGCGCCACCACGCGCGCCGCCAGCGCGCGCGCCCACCACGACACGCACGAGGGCGAGGCCGTCGTAGCCCACACTAACATGAATGATATATAGACTCACGCGCTTGTTCCGGCGCGGCGTTGAGCAGGTCGTCGAGCGCGGTGACGGCGGCGACGGCGGCGCGCGTGTGCGCCATGTCGGCGGGGCGCCGCGCCGCCGCCGCGCGCGCCACCACGCGCGCCGCCAGCGCGCGCGCCCACCACGACACGCACGAGGGCGAGGCCGTCGTAGCCCACACTAACATGAATGATATATAGACTCACGCGCTTGTTCCGGCGCGGCGTTGAGCAGGTCGTCGAGCGCGGTGACGGCGGCGACGGCGGCGCGCGTGTGCGCCATGTCGGCGGGGCGCCGCGCCGCCGCCGCGCGCGCCACCACGCGCGCCGCCAGCGCGCGCGCCCACCACGACACGCACGAGGGCGAGGCCGTCGTAGCCCACACTAACATGAATGATATATAGACTCACGCGCTTGTTCCGGCGCGGCGTTGAGCAGGTCGTCGAGCGCGGTGACGGCGGCGACGGCGGCGCGCGTGTGCGCCATGTCGGCGGGGCGCCGCGCCGCCGCCGCGCGCGCCACCACGCGCGCCGCCAGCGCGCGCGCCCACCACGACACGCACGAGGGCGAGGCCGTCGTAGCCCACACTAACATGAATGATATATAGACTCACGCGCTTGTTCCGGCGCGGCGTTGAGCAGGTCGTCGAGCGCGGTGACGGCGGCGACGGCGGCGCGCGTGTGCGCCATGTCGGCGGGGCGCCGCGCCGCCGCCGCGCGCGCCACCACGCGCGCCGCCAGCGCGCGCGCCCACCACGACACGCACGAGGGCGAGGCCGTCGTAGCCCACACTAACATGAATGATATATAGACTCACGCGCTTGTTCCGGCGCGGCGTTGAGCAGGTCGTCGAGCGCGGTGACGGCGGCGACGGCGGCGCGCGTGTGCGCCATGTCAGCGGGGCGCCGCGCCGCCGCCGCGCGCGCCACCACGCGCGCCGCCAGCGCGCGCGCCCACCACGACACGCACGAGGGCGAGGCCGTCGTAGCCCACACTAACATGAATGATATATAGACTCACGCGCTTGTTCCGGCGCGGCGTTGAGCAGGTCGTCGAGCGCGGTGACGGCGGCGACGGCGGCGCGCGTGTGCGCCATGTCGGCGGGGCGCCGCGCCGCCGCCGCGCGCGCCACCACGCGCGCCGCCAGCGCGCGCGCCCACCACGACACGCACGAGGGCGAGGCCGTCGTAGCCCACACTAACATGAATGATATATAGACTCACGCGCTTGTTCCGGCGCGGCGTTGAGCAGGTCGTCGAGCGCGGTGACGGCGGCGACGGCGGCGCGCGTGTGCGCCATGTCGGCGGGGCGCCGCGCCGCCGCCGCGCGCGCCACCACGCGCGCCGCCAGCGCGCGCGCCCACCACGACACGCACGAGGGCGAGGCCGTCGTAGCCCACACTAACATGAATGATATATAGACTCACGCGCTTGTTCCGGCGCGGCGTTGAGCAGGTCGTCGAGCGCGGTGACGGCGGCGACGGCGGCGCGCGTGTGCGCCATGTCGGCGGGGCGCCGCGCCGCCGCCGCGCGCGCCACCACGCGCGCCGCCAGCGCGCGCGCCCACCACGACACGCACGAGGGCGAGGCCGTCGTAGCCCACACTAACATGAATGATATATAGACTCACGCGCTTGTTCCGGCGCGGCGTTGAGCAGGTCGTCGAGCGCGGTGACGGCGGCGACGGCGGCGCGCGTGTGCGCCATGTCGGCGGGGCGCCGCGCCGCCGCCGCGCGCGCCACCACGCGCGCCGCCAGCGCGCGCGCCCACCACGACACGCACGAGGGCGAGGCCGTCGTAGCCCACACTAACATGAATGATATATAGACTCACGCGCTTGTTCCGGCGCGGCGTTGAGCAGGTCGTCGAGCGCGGTGACGGCGGCGACGGCGGCGCGCGTGTGCGCCATGTCGGCGGGGCGCCGCGCCGCCGCCGCGCGCGCCACCACGCGCGCCGCCAGCGCGCGCGCCCACCACGACACGCACGAGGGCGAGGCCGTCGTAGCCCACACTAACATGAATGATATATAGACTCACGCGCTTGTTCCGGCGCGGCGTTGAGCAGGTCGTCGAGCGCGGTGACGGCGGCGACGGCGGCGCGCGTGTGCGCCATGTCGGCGGGGCGCCGCGCCGCCGCCGCGCGCGCCACCACGCGCGCCGCCAGCGCGCGCGCCCACCACGACACGCACGAGGGCGAGGCCGTCGTAGCCCACACTAACATGAATGATATATAGACTCACGCGCTTGTTCCGGCGCGGCGTTGAGCAGGTCGTCGAGCGCGGTGACGGCGGCGACGGCGGCGCGCGTGTGCGCCATGTCGGCGGGGCGCCGCGCCGCCGCCGCGCGCGCCACCACGCGCGCCGCCAGCGCGCGCGCCCACCACGACACGCACGAGGGCGAGGCCGTCGTAGACCATACCGTGCGGATCACGGAGCAGCACATCGCGAACACCTGCCGAATACGCGGCGAATAGCATGCAAGTAGTAGAGAAGCTTTTAACTGTTTTAAGGGGTCATTCCCATCTTCCAGACTATCCAACCCAGGTTACATGTGAAACCTGTTGAATACCAGGTTGCATATGGATAGGTTGGAAGATGGGAATGACCCGTTCTAAGGGCGTTGTAATAACACGATCCAACGTAAAAGATTGCGCCAGCGTTTGTGCCTTTATAAAACTGTCTAACTTCCCATGCAACTAAGTTTTAACGAAAATTTTTTTTGAAAAAATCGGCTCTTAACTAATTTAATATTTTTTTTTTTAAGGGGGGCTTCCATACAACAAACGTTTTTTTTTTTTTTTTATAGATAATGGTACGGAACTCTTCGTGCGCGAGTCCAACTCGCACTTTGGCCGGGTTTTTAAATATTTGGGGACAATCTTACACAAATCGACCTAGTCCCAAACTAAGCAAAGCTACGGGTACTAGACGATTATATACATACTTATATAGAGAAATAAATACTTAAATACATAGAAAACATCCATGACTCAGGAACAAATATTCGTGCTCATCACACAAATAAATGCCCTTACCGGGATTCAAACCCGGGACCTCCGGCTTCGTAGGCACTACCAACTAGGCTACAGAGGTCGTCGAATAAGCGACAATAATTTGTGAAATGCAAAAATAATAATGCATAAATCAAAAATATTATCAACTAATAGCCCGGGCGAATTGCACGACTCTATCTCGAGAAAGAGAGGGAGCTCAACCGAGTAAGTCGAGCTCCATTTTAAGTCCGCCAGCACACACTGACTGAACCATAAGGAATAGTTTCAATAAAAAAGGGTATTGAGCATTTTTTATAGTTTTACTTTAGCAAGTCTAAAAATAATAGTTAAAAATAGTCTTTCAATACTATTTTTAATTTTTTTTTTGGAGTTTGTAATTAATTTTTTTGCATGTTGGCCATTTATGAGCATTGTCTCTCTAAAAACCGATCGTTCTCTTAGAACTATGTTGAATAACTTGTAACTAGCCCTAGCACATGCCTCGGTCTTTTTGGGCTGTTACCGCACACTGTCTTTAAACACTTGTCTGAACCATTACTTAGACTTATGAATAGTGATATAAGCTTGATGTAAAAAAATTGTTAACAAATAAATAAATAAAAAATAAAGTACTTAATTACAATATTTATTTGTATGCGACGCGCGTGTGCTGTAAAGTTAGATATGATGAAAGAGAAAAATGGCCGCCCGCGTAACGGTATTTATAAACTTCGGCGCTCCTGCTGCGCGTGCGCTGAATGCTGTAATCTTATTGAGCGCGATCTCCGCGTCAGTGCAAGCCGCAACACACACCTCCAACGAAAAAAGGATAGAAATCCTCTCTATAGAACTTTCTCTGTCTGCGCTGTTTGACTCTCCGGCTATGACAAACGTACCTCATTGTCCCTAGTCTCCAGGCACTGTCGGAAGTGGTTGATGCAGGGGTAGTGCAGCGGCGGCGTGGGCTCCGAGTGGTTCAGTAGCACCGCCATCGCCCGCGCGCCGATCACCGGGTCAATGCGCTGATCGACCTCGTCTGATGATAAATATCATTCATTATAGATTTTCAAGTATTTAGTTATTTTTAACGATGTGATTGCACAACGAGTGTTGTTCCAAACGAAAAGTTAACGTCTACGTTGCGGTATTATGTGCTTGCGTGGCTAATCGCGTCCGAGCACACTTACCACTCTTGACCTTCTCGAGCAGCTTGGCGAGCGCGGAGTGCAGCAGGCGAGCATGCTGGGCGCGCGTGTGCGGCAACACGCGCGGCGCGGGCGCAGCGCTCGCCTGCTGCAGGAGCAGCACGGCCGCGTCGGCCAGCGTCGCGTCCGAGCACACTTACCACTCTTGACCTTCTCGAGCAGCTTGGCGAGCGCGGAGTGCAGCAGGCGAGCATGCTGGGCGCGCGTGTGCGGCAACACGCGCGGCGCGGGCGCAGCGCTCGCCTGCTGCAGGAGCAGCACGGCCGCGTCGGCCAGCGTCGCGTCCGAGCACACTTACCACTCTTGACCTTCTCGAGCAGCTTGGCGAGCGCGGAGTGCAGCAGGCGAGCATGCTGGGCGCGCGTGTGCGGCAACACGCGCGGCGCGGGCGCAGCGCTCGCCTGCTGCAGGAGCAGCACGGCCGCGTCGGCCAGCGTCGCGTCCGAGCACACTTACCACTCTTGACCTTCTCGAGCAGCTTGGCGAGCGCGGAGTGCAGCAGGCGAGCATGCTGGGCGCGCGTGTGCGGCAACACGCGCGGCGCGGGCGCAGCGCTCGCCTGCTGCAGGAGCAGCACGGCCGCGTCGGCCAGCGTCGCGTCCGAGCACACTTACCACTCTTGACCTTCTCGAGCAGCTTGGCGAGCGCGGAGTGCAGCAGGCGAGCATGCTGGGCGCGCGTGTGCGGCAACACGCGCGGCGCGGGCGCGGCGCTCGCCTGCTGCAGGAGCAGCACGGCCGCGTCGGCCAGCGTCGCGTCCGAGCACTCGCCGAGCACACCCAGCGACAGGTACAGGATCGTTGGGAGGAGGGAGAGAGCGCCTGGAATGAGGAAGAGACAATAAGAGCATAATAGATGATGACTTTTTTTCAGCACGTTTAGTAAGCAGTTACCGTAGCCTATGGACGCAACTCCAGGGGGCTCGCATGTGCGTTGTCTCTCACGAGGATGTAGAAATTACCTTCAATTTAAAGGTTGATTGCTTATCATTGCTCATTGGACACATTAACCAATACAAAGGGCAAAATCGCAGAAGAGAGAATAACGGGTCGGAAGTTCCCGTTTTAACTCGCGGGTTAGTTACCCAACTAGCACACCAGCGTTAAAATAACCCATATATCATTCTTATATCGGTTCCAGCCAAGTGTTAAGGTGTTAAGAATAAAAATAAATAAATAAATATTATGGGACAATTTTGACACAAATCGAACTAGCTCCATAGTATAAGGAAGAATAGTAGTAGTAAGAATGCCTGTAAAAAAGATATTAGAGCATGCTACACCCTTATAACCACGAAACAGGCCCACGATTTTACAGGTAAATGTGTTAGAAAGCCTGTAGAGCAGTGTTATCTGACACTCATAGTGTTGACCAACCTTCTACAAACACAGTAGTAACAGTTAAGGTGTTAGCTGAGAATGGTATAACTCTTGCGGTCACCCAGTCTCAAGTGAGCATCTTACTTCTTACAATAAAATTATGTGACAAATAGTTTGTGTATGTTTATATCGTGAAAATCATTCCCTCACTATGTCCCAAGTCCCACTTTCAAATACTTTTATTTTTTTTAATAAAACGATAATAAAGTAAAAGCGATGAAAGTTTAACTAAAAAACCTATTCTAAAAACTATGAATAAAAAAAAATTACTAAATCATCATATTTAATTTTCAATTTTATTGTCATAACCGAATTTCGGGATTGCGTGAGAACTACCCAGGTAATAAATATATTTGACAGGAATTACTAATTGAAAGTGATTTGTGTATGTGATAAGGCCAAAATAGACGGTCGCCAACACACCCCGTCCGACCGAGCGACCTTGGTCGGCACCGACCGCTGTAGTATGAAATTTAACTGCAAACAACGGAGGGGCGTGTTGGCGACCGACTAGCAGATGCTTTATTAAGTGAAAATAATCTGCCCTTGTGATTTTACGGTAAGTGTACGAGTATATACCATGTTTCCCATCTCAATGTTAACGCGCCCAGGATTTATTAAAGATTTCTAATAAAACTTATGAAGAATAAAATAAACACCTAAAGTTTTTATCTTTTTCTATTCTTGTTTCTTGGCCAGTGGCATGTTAAATTAAGTGGTATCCATAGAATGGCAAGAGTAACATACATTATGAAATATTTTGATGTCAAATACACTCACGAGCAAAATAATTGCATCACTTTGCTATTTTTCATCTGCACCCTATAACTTTGTAAACGGGTTACTTTAAAAAAATATTTTAATGAGGTTTTGTTACCTGAAATCTAAGCTCTGTAAAAAGCTAACAAACATGAAAATTGGCCCAATATTTTTCACATTATGGGCATTTTCTTGGATTGCGGGCGTAACCGCGTAGGGTTATCAGTCACTTATCAGAAGTTGACTGGTACACATCTCCGAATATTTTCCCGTGAAGAAGAACCTGAAAACATGGATACCACTGAAGCTGAAGTCGCTACAGTCGTCCGTTTGCTGCAAGAGGGCCGTAGCCATCGATCAGTAGCTGTCGAGCTGAATTTAACGCAATCTACAGTTTGTAGAGTCTACCAGAGGTTCCAACAGACTGAGGCCTTCACATCGAGACCAAAAACTGGCCGCAGAAGGTGCACATCGGAGCGGAACGACCGCTTCATTGTCACGTCAGCTCTCCGAGATCATTACCAGACATGCGTTTCCCATCAGCAGCAACTCCGTGAGGTCTGAGGAGTGACTGCCAGCGAGTGGACAGTCAGGAGAAGACTCAAGAAAGCCAACGTGACACCTAGAAGACCTGCGGCGGGGCCCAGATTGCTGCCACAACACCGAAGAACAGGACGTGAAATTGCTGCAAATCACGTGAACTGGACCATCGAGCAATGGACCCCGGTTCTCTTTTCGGACGAGTGCAGGATGTACCTGAACGGCAGGGACAGAAGAGGACGAGTCTACAGGAGAGCAGAAGAACGATTTGCTGAGTGCTGCATCTCCGAGAGTCGCCTACGGAGGAGGTTCTGTCATGTTTTGGGGCGGCATTTCTTACGACGGGCGGACCGAGCTGGTTTTTGTGCCTTCTGGAGGTCGTGGACGTGGTTTGAACGCTGGAAGATACATCACCAAGATCCTGGAGATGCACGTTGTCCCTTACAAAGGAATGTTTGATGAGTAGTTCATTTTTATGCAGGGTAATGACCTACCTTTCCGAGGTGGACATCACCACGGAGAACTGGCCAGCGATGAGCCCGGATCTTAATCCGATCGAATACATGTGGAACTGCCTAAAACGCAGGGTTCAGAAGCGGAAACCTGCCCCTTCCAACATTGAGGAGCTGAAGGAAGCCTTGCTGGAGGAGTGGGATGCCATCCCTCAGGATTACACCAGGAAGTTGATAAGATCCATGCAATGCCTAACTTGTGTAATAAAAGCTAGGGGTGGCAACACCAGGTATTAATTTGTAGTAATAAATTCTATGATTGTTAAATTGTCCTTTTATTCTCTGTTTTCATAGATCAATTTTTCATACATTTCCGACTGTTTTCAGTTGTCCGACGTTTTTCAGTCTTTGGACTGGAATTTCGTTGAAAACTTTTACATTTTCTACTGCGTTATATTGCCAGCTTTCATTTAGTACCTCATTTGTCAGTTTTGGGTAACAATTTACAAAGTTATAGGGTGCAGATGAAAAATTGCTAAGTGATGCAATTATTTTGCTCGTGAGTGTATTGAATAACCAAATCAATTTGTAGGTAAGAGTTCACCAAAACAATAGCGAACTTACATTAAAGCCTTAGGCGTCAGTTAAATCATCTAAAACGCTTATTGAGTTACAACATCTTTAGTCAAGAAGCAGGCTTTGCCTTTATAACGGTGTTGTTCAACACTTCTAGTATCTTGTGTTACTACACTCTTGACAAACTCTGTTATAAAGCATCTGCCTGCACCTTATAGTAGATAGAACTCCTTAAGCTTTATAATATAAGACACTCCACGTCAACAACTAAAAAGCAATAAGAGTTAACGAGAGTCTAGAGGTTTTAAGTGTTACAAACAGGTTAAAGCTATAATAACATTTTAAGTATACTTGCTTTGAGTAACACTCTTATAATTCTAAAACCTGTTTAACAGCGTTCATTAAAGCTCTTGTAACACTTTTGGTTTTTTTTTCTCTCCACTCCTCTATAACACTATTCGTTCCAACTGAGATTTTTTTTTTTTTTTTTTATTATTTTTTTTTTTTATTTATTAGAAGACCAACAGCTTTTAACATTCAATATAGGCTTACATTTAAGATACAATTGTCGAGCCAATGACAGGTCTCCCTAACAGATACAGGAAGAAACGGATTTGCTTAAAATATGTTAGGTTAATGAGTAAATATTACAAATATTACAATCTTTTATCTTCTTTATGCGTGCGTGCGTGCGTGCGTGCGTGCGTGCGTGCGTGCGTGCGTGCGTGCGTGCGTGCGTGCGTGCGTGCGTGCGTGCGTGCGTGCGTGCGTGCGTGCGTGTGTGTGTGTGTGTGTGTGTGTGTGTGTGTGTGTGTGTGTGTGTGTGTGTGTGTGTGTATGCGTGTGCGTGTGTGTGTGTGTTTGTGTGTGTGTGTGTGTGTGTGTGTTCAGCCCTCCTCAATATTATTATGTATTTGTTTCGCAATTGCACTTTTAAACGATTTTTTGTTGTTATACACAAATGGGTCGATGTCACTAAACTGATTGTTGTATGTCCTTGATATTCTATATATTACAGAATTCCTACCGTAATTTGTTTGATGATTAGGTAAACTAAGAAGGCGTGGGTACCTGGTGTTTGTTTTCGGTGTGAAGTAATTGATGGCTGCTATAAGGTTAGGGCAATCTACACAACCTCTGATAATGTCATAAAGCAAACCCATATCGAGCATGTCTCTCCTATCCTCCAGACTCATCATATTATGCCGCTTACAACTATCACTATAACTAATAGATGTACGTTTGGTTCGGTAATTAAGGTATCTTAGAAACCTCTGCTGTAGTCTTTCAAGTCGAGATTTGTAGGTAATGTAATGAGGGGACCATATATTAGACGCATACTCCAAGACACTACGTACGTAAGTAAAATAAATAATTTTGATGCAAACAGGGTCATTAAATGCTTTACAGACTCTCATTACAAAATCTAAGTTTTTATAAGCTTTGTTTATAATATTATCAATATGATCAGACATTAACATTTTACTATCTAATAAAACTCCTAAGTCTCGAATTAACTGGACTCTTTGTAAAATAATATTGTTCATAGTGTAGGAAGCACTAATAGGAGATGGTTTTCTAGAAAAAGTTATTATCTGGCATTTAGATACGTTTACCGTTATTTTGTTCCTGTGGTAATATTCTACTAGAGAATCAAGAGTGTTTTGCAAAACTTGACAGTCAGACGGGCTTTTAATTTTGATAAAAACTTTTTTGTCATCTGCATATAACAGGTGTTCCACAGGCGATTCAATACATGTGTAAATATCGAATATATATGCATTATAAAATAAAGGCCCTAAGTGTGATCCCTGTGGAACGCCTGATGGCACAAATATACGATTCGACCTGAAACCACCAATTGTGACAATCTGTGATCTATTGGAGATATATGATTTTATCCACCTCAATAGACAGCCGTGTATGCCTAATGTCTCCAATTTCGCCAACAAGATGACGTGGTCTACCCGGTCGAAGGCTTTTTCGAAATCAGTGTATACTACATCAATCTGTCCACCACCTTCCATGTTACTTAGGACATAGTTGGTAAATTCAGAAAGGTTCGTTATAGTAGATCGGCGCTTAAGAAATCCATGTTGGTTAGTGCTGATGCCTTGCAATACAGTTGGATAAATTTGGTCATATATAATTTTCTCAAAGATTTTACTAAATATGTTTAAAATTAAAATTGGACGGTAGTTTTCAATAGCTGTTTTTGATTTTTGTTTATGTACAGGTATGACATTGGCCTCCTTCCATTTGTAGGGAAATATACCCTCCGATAGAGATCTATTTATTAGGACCGACAATGGGTAACTAATAGCTTTAGCTGTGTTGCGGATATAGTGTGGTGAAATACTATCTGATCCTGCTGATTTTGTGGTGTCTACCTTACCAAGTAATGTGGCAATTGTTTTAGCTGTGACAACGACATTACCGATGGTGTTTACATCTCCTACTACAGTTGGAATATTCAGATTTCTAGTATCGTAGTTTATGTCTGGTTCGACATACACGCTTTTAAAAAAGTTTATAAATCCATTACAAATACCTGTGCCGTCACTGAGTGACTCATTACCAACGGTCATTGTTTTAGGATAATTTGAGCCTTTACGCATTGATTTGATATAACTCCACAATTTTTTCGGATTGCCTTTAATTTGTTCTTGTGCTGATAATTATAACTCACTTATAAAGGTTAAGGTTATAATAAAGCCCTAAGGGGCCACCAAAAATGTTAGTTGGGTTAGCGACGTCTAATCCCCATAGCGACCCAGACTTTTATTGAACACCGATAATGCCCATTCCTTGCGTGGACTCTTCGAGGCACGCGAACATAAGCGACTTGCCGAGAAGAAATTCACCAATGGGGCCAACCGCGTCCAACATTTACTGACTATTTTAAAATCATGTGGTCATCAATGATAACAACAGAAGCATACGCACCTTGCGGGCTAGTCAACGCCGTCAAATCCCCCATAGCGGCCAGCGTGCTGATCAGCAACGCGTCCCCGTGAACGCCCAGTCCCCTCGGGACGCCGATGACGCCCACCGCGCCCTCCTGCTTGCGCGGGCTCAGTCCGGGCAGGCGCCGCACCGCGAGGCACACGCACACCTCGAGGCAGGCGAACACGAGCGACTTGCCGGGAGGCAGGTCGCCAGTGGGGCCGCCCTCGCCGAGAGTGTGGACCACCTCGACCACGGATTGGGGGATGTTGTTGGCTGGCTCGTTTGGAGCTAGTTCTGTGATCATTTGTTAAAATGTTAGTGGTATAAACTGCTGTCGACATGGACCTATAATACTCTGGACAGGCTTTACGTGATGTCACAACGAGGGACGGAAAGGCTCATATGCAGCTAAATAAAGAACTCGTCTTAAAATGGCTGATGGCTTACCATAAACAACCTACTTAATTTGGACGGGTCATACCACATCAGTTGTGGCAAATAAAAAAAAAGTGAAACTATGACAAGGACAACGAATCATATTTCTCACTTATCGAGATGTGTATGCTACCATCTCGTTCGCACGTGGTATTATTGTTACCATAGCTTGTCCTGAGTATTATACGTCCATGGCTGTCGATGATACGTCTAGCCTGTTGCTGGATAGTGGCACTTCATACACTAAATTAGCACCACAAAAAGGTAAGTATTCCGGCCTTGATTCAACTATATGAAATTTTACCTTCCAATAAAATTATTATTGTTTTTCCTGAGATATCCGGGATCCATAACTTGAGAGGGCGCCACTGCGCACGTTCGAACGTAGCCGTTTGCATCAAACTGTCACTCCACGTCATCGCTGTGACGTCACATCCGCCTTCGCCAACCTGTCAACTCTAGAACCAGCGCCCGTGCGCCCGCCGCCATATTGGCTTTCTCATTGTTGCGGAGGAAATGCCGTTGGTAGCCCCCAGGAAGCCATTAATTGGATCCCGGATATCTCAGGAAAAACAATAATAATTTTATTGGAAGGTAAAATTTCATATTGTTTGTTCCGTTCGATATCCGGGATCCATAACTTGAGATCTGTTTATTATCTCCTGGTGGCGGGTCAGCGGGCGCCCACGCGTAGGTAGAAAAACAATTTTCCTACAAAAGAGAACTATTGGATTAGCGTTAGATTTCTAACGGGCACTAAACATTAGCCAAATAGCTTTTGTTATAAATGTCGTTAATTGGATAGTTTTCCATCCAGTTATAACGACGATACCACGGGTCGAAAAGTTAGTCAGATGATACTTGAAGGCCCGATTCTGTCTGAAGACGCAGCATAAAACCAAGAGAAGAGAAAGTATATGTATATGTACTTTAAATCCCGTCTCCGATAAGCTTGGCTTGGACGGTACACTAGTTGATTCGACTAAATTAGAGCAGATTATTGAAGTTTTACACCTTCCGAAATCGTTATAAGTAGGTATATATCCAGAACACTGGGTTAATAATTTTTGTCCGGAGCTTTCAATAAGTCTGTTGATAAAATTATCTTATTTAGGACCAGACTTCGGATATAGAGCAAGATTTGTCAATTTGTCTGGGCTACAGTGATGATCTCTGAGGCCTGAAAAATAATTCAGTAAAAGTGCAGCCGATCTTCTTGATACGCCACATAAGTTATTGAAGTAAGATTGTTGTGTTTAGGTAATTATCTAAATTCCTCGCATTCCAAACCTATGCAGTGGTTTGAGAGGCAGTGGTATGCACAAACACATTGAAGGTATTCTTGAATGTATCCGTTCGAAGGTATCCTAGTGACCCAAAAAGTAGCTGATAGCGGTCATTGCAGATTTATGAACAGAAATAATAGTTCGTACTGAATGCAGTACGCGAACACATTTGACAGAAAAAGTGCGCATGGGACGAGGTACCTGGCTGTTGATCTTGTACCTGGCACGCCATGACGGCCATTTAGTCATACAGGCGTGTATGCGTACGGTAATAGGTGAGCTGGCGTGTGACGCTACCTCCTCTGCTCCTCTGAGCCTGGTGTCGTCACGTCCCACCCGGCGGGTGGATAGTGGTCGTGTCACTCAGGAACGCCTGCACATTGTGAACCTTCATCGGCTCCGCTACGGCTTGCCTCTTCAGGTCTGCCCAACAGAAGAGACTGCCCCACTTGCGCGTCATCATGCTGAAGAGGCCCAGCGTGGAGCGTGATGTGGAGCGCGGAGCAGGAGTCTGGAAGGTGGGTGTAGGTCATTCCGTAACACCGATATCTGTTGGTGACGTCGTGACAGTAGGCGCTCGAGACTTGCGAGTCGATCGAGAAGTATCGCCACAAAGTGTGTGTGTGTGGGTCGATGGGCGAGACACCCCAGCGGACGAACATTTCTTGCCGGTGGTTTCTGGGCACTACTGACCTGGCAAGTAGTATGGGACCAGTGTTTCCCGTAGATAGTTATTTCCTGCCAGCAGTCTGCAGCAGGGAAAGGCATCCATGCTACCACACACCGGTTGTCAGTTAGTAACACAACAATATAGTTAGTCTTTCTCACTTACGGTTAAATGCGGGTCTGTTATGCCGGTCAACTACGGTATCTTGTACAATAGAAGGGAGACGAGGGGGGTGCATTGCGCTCCTCGTAGTCTTGCAGGTATAGTCGGAGAGTGTGGCAATGCAACCTTCCTCCGTGGGTCGTAAAGATTGCAAAATTGAGACGATCCCCTCCAGTATGAGACCGTCTAACACGAGACAGGCATATATCGCGCCGTATGGTGTTTACCTTTTCCGACGGGTACGACAGGTCGGTTTGCTTGGGGCCAAAAAACAAAGGAGTCGTTCTTCCCGTGGCTACTAGTTAAGGACTTGCTAGCCAGTATACAAAGCTTTTATGGCATACTATTATAAAAACAGGAGGCGTTTATACGGCGGAGTAGGAATCCTACCAAGCACTTGAACTTTATGGCCCTTCATTTAGGCAATGTCTACTCAAAGACATGGACCATGATTCCCCTGTTTTATTAGTAATCAGTTCGATTAGTTTGTATCATATCAAGGACGTCATCCATATAGACAGTTACCAGAAGGCCCTGGGACAACAAGAAAAGCAAATGGCTGTAATTTCTTTGAGATAGTCACGAATAATTTGTAAGTACATGCACTAAAAGCTTATTTGAAGAGATTTCATGTGTCACGGCTGTATCGGGATATGGCAGTGTACAAATTTGTGCATTAGAAAAGTCCATGGATAATAGCATAACACGATCAATAGGGTTTATGAACAAAATTAAATCGTTACTGATCTGAAATCCAAGTCGATTTTCGGTGCCTTCAAGGCTATGCTATTTAAACTGTTTCGGTAAGACATTCACGGAAGTCATTATCTATAGTGGCTTATCCGAATTGAGGTATTTATTTCCGATCCCTTCTCCTTGAGCGCGGAATCTCGGGCTCGCTTCGGAGCGGCAAGTGGTTTTGTCCCAATTTTTGTTTATTAGGCCTCTGCGAAAGGTTTGTCTTTATAGAGCAGAACCTGAGCGGGACAGCGAGAGCGAGCTAAGAGACGATGTGAAATCTGTTTGCCTACCTTGCCGATGCCGTCCATTCTCCACCTGTTCCAGGATTGTTTGACGGGGTTGAGAAATATATGTTCAGAGGTCGGAGACCCCATCTTACTTTTTAACGAATCTCATATCGAGTCCTCCGACCGCACGGTACGTTTTTCCGAGACAAACTGCGGGACCTTGTAATTTGATTGATTACCAAGTAGACGTAAGTAGTTCTCCTGTATCGATGTAGCGAACTCCGGACGGCGGGCGTTACCATCGTGGCGGGCAGCGCCAGAGTAGCGTGGCAGACAGCGCGGCATTGGCGAACAGCGCCAGCGAGGCGGACAGTGTTACCGTGGCCGATAGCACCGCCATGGCGGACAGCGCCAGCATATCAGGCAGCGCCAGCAGTGGCGGGCAGCGCCAGCAGTGGCGGGCAGCGCCAGCAGTGGCGGGCAGCGCCAGCAGTGGCGGGCAGCGCCAGCAGTGGCGGGCAGCGCCAGCATGCCGGACAGCGCCAGCAGTGGCGGGCAGCGCCAGCATGCCGGACAGCGCCAGCAGTGGCGGGCAGCGCCAGCAGTGGCGGGCAGCGCCAGCAGTGGCGGGCAGCGCCAGCAGTGGCGGGCAGCGCCAGCAGTGGCGGGCAGCGCCAGCATGCCGGACAGCGCCAGCAGTGGCGGGCAGCGCCAGCAGTGGCGGGCAGCGCCAGCAGTGGCGGGCAGCGCCAGCAGTGGCGGGCAGCGCCAGCCTGCCGGACAGCGCCAGCAGTGGCGGGCAGCGCCAGCATTAGCGGGCAGCGCCTGCAGTGGCGGGCAGCGCCAGCGGTGGCGGGCAGCGCCAGCAGTGGCGGGCAGCGCCAGCATGCCGGACAGCGCCAGCAGTGGCGGGCAGCGCCAGCAGTGGCGGGCAGCGCCAGCAGTGGCGGGCAGCGCCAGCAGTGGCGGGCAGCGCCAACAGTGGCGGGCAGCGCCAGCAGTGGCGGGCAGCGCCAGCTGTGGCGGACAGCGCAAGCGTGGGGGACAGCACCGCCGTGGTAGAGAGCACCAGCGAGGCGGACAGCAGCGCCCATATAACGGGCAACGCCACCGTGGCGGACAGCTTCAGCGTGGCGTACGGCATCGTTGTGGCCGGCAGCGCTAGCGTGTCCTACAGCACCGAGGTGGCGGGTAGCGCCAGCGTGGTGTACAGCATCGCCGTGGGGGCAGCGCCAGCGTGGCGGACAGCGCCGCCGTGGTAGATAGCGCCAGCGAGGCAGGCAGCACCAGCATGGCGGGCAACGCCTCCGTGGCGGACGGCACCGCCGTGGCGGACGGCACCACCGTGGCGACAGAGCCAGCGGCGGGCAGCGCCATCGCGATCGGCTTCTCCATCGTGGCGGACGGCCCATGGTAGGAGGTGGCGCCATTGAGGCGGACGGCACCAGATAAGGGGTGGCGCCATTGAGGCGGACGGCACCAGGGTAAGAAGGTCGTTGCCGGTGGCGGCATCGTGCCGGATAGCACTATTACAGCAGAACGATTGGCTCCACCACAGAAGCAGGCGCCGTCGCGGCAGG
The DNA here is from genome assembly GCA_963854355.1 of Epinotia brunnichana. Lineage (NCBI taxonomy): Eukaryota > Metazoa > Arthropoda > Insecta > Lepidoptera > Tortricidae > Epinotia > Epinotia brunnichana. The sequence continues at coordinate 15,565,046 of OY977936.1, read as the reverse complement.
GGCGCCGCCACGTGGCGCGCGGGGGGCAGCACGTGGCGCGCGGGAGCCCCATAGCGCGAGCGGGGGCCTGCACGTGGCGCGCGGGGGCCAGCACGTGGCGCGCGGGAGCCCCATAGCGCGCGCGGGGGCCAGCACGTAGCGCGCGGGAGCCTGCACGTGGCGCGCGGGAGCCTGCACGTGGCGCGCAGGGGCTGCACGTGGCGCGCGGGAGCCCCATAGCACGCGCAGGGGCCTGCACGTGGCGCGCGGGAGCCCCATAGCGCGCGCGGGGGCCAGCACGTGGCGTGCGGGGGCCGGCGATCTGCCCCGCCGCGCCGACGGCGGCACGCGGGGCACCTAGGATATTGTTATGTAACTGACTCACCGATCGATTCGAAAGATATTCAAACCTCCATTCCGGGCCCGACAATGTGCTCGACGAGCGCACGCGCCCACGAAGGCGAGACTCGCGGCCGCTTTCGGGCTCCGATGCCATCCATCCTCCGCATGATCGCCAAGCGCGTTCATTCTCCTTCGACGTGGAGCGACTCTCGTTGCTCTAAATGCGATTCCAGAGCACTCGCGAACAACGAAGTAAAAAATTTACAAAAGAGGGTAGTCCGATAGAAAAGATATCACTCGCGATTCGCTTTCCATAACTTTTATACTATTTAGGACTCCCTCTAGGCAATTCGATGTTAAAAATCGAGATTTAAGATTCCTTGTTGCAAAAATAGCTACGGTACGTCCGATCTGTACGGCAGACGACGCAACAATGAGAAAGCCAATATGGCGGCGGGCGCACGGGCGCTGGTTCTAGAGTTGACAGGTTGGCGAAGGCGGATGTGACGTCACAGCGATGACGTGGAGTGACAGTTTGATGCAAACGGCTACGTTCGAACGTGCGCAGTGGCGCCCTCTCAAGTTATGGATCCCGGATATCGAACGGAACAAACAATACTGCAATCACAGTACCCGAACGTATTATTTGAATAGGGAACATTACGCAAAGCTCTGCGTAGGGGGCGACACTAACACAACCCGTAAACAAACCGCCATGACGTACAATGTCATATTTATTTACCTAACAAATAATTGATGAAAACGCGTTAAACTACAATCGTTTTATTATCAAGCGTGTTTAAAATACCTGTACTGTGATATTAAAATGGCATCCTATAGCTATTTAAAGGTGGATGAGGGCTTTTTTTTGCTTTACGACGTATTGCCGCTTCCCATAGTTTTCGTATCATCGTTTCCTTAGGAAATGAATGATGCCCTTCATTCTTGCAGCCAATTACGCAGCACTGATGCAAAAAGAGAGTTGATGTTGGGTCATATCGTGAGATCAAAGAGAGTGCGTGGGATCGGAGTAGATGGAGGGCCTACTTTGAGCTACACCGACAAGAGCCTAGCTCTTAAGTAAGAGAAGAAGAAGAAGATGCATTTTATTAATTGAATTATTTAATCCAGAGCTTTGAAGGACTTCTCAAAGTTGTCAAAAAACTGTTTACTAATTGTGAAAGAGCTGCACTCTAGCGGCAGAACATTGCAGTAATGTTCCCTATTTAAACGTAATAATTTGTCAATGTTTCAAGTTACCTTTGACCTTAGCCTGCATATTGGCTTGGAGTTGTTCGCGGGCGCCAGTGATGATGAGCTTCAACACGTCAGCCACAAGTAACAACGCTTCCACGCTTTCTAGCGTCAGTCCCGTGCGGTGCACTATTTGACACAACTCTATTGCCAATGCCCTGCAAGAAGAGACCTTGGGTCAACATTTAAAGAGTTGAGAGTATCGCGTGACTCACTAAAAAAAATTGTGACTATTTGAACGAATGAGATAGGGTGTACCAAAAGTCAACGTCAACAATAACTGTTATGACTTGGCCTACCATCCGTTTTTGGTTTAACTTTTGCGACACACTGTACACACATCCGTTTAGTGAAAATCAAATGTGTATAAAATAAATAAATCATCATAAAAATTGGGCTCTTTTAAAGTTTCTTTAGTACCTTTTAATGGTTCAGTTACTATGGGCCTCATAAGAAGGCTCAAAGTCACTCAAAGGGCGATGGAGAGGGCTATGCTGGGAGTTTCTCTGTGCGATCGCATTAGAAATGAGGCTATCCGCAGCAGAACCAAGGTTACCGATATAGCCCTCCGAATCGCTTAACTTAAGTGGCAGTGGGCGGGGCACATTGCACGTAGAACCGATGACCGTTGGGGCGGAAAGGTTATCGAGTGGCGACTACGTACCGGAAGGAGCGGCGTGGGTAGGCCCCCCACAAGGTGGACTGATGACCTGGTAAAGGTCGCGGGAGTCCGCTGGATGCGGGTGGCGCAGGACCGGCCATTGTGGCACTCTTTGGGGGAGGCCTATGTCCAGCAGTGGACGTCTTTCGGCTGATATGATGATGATGATGAATGGTTCAGTGCTGGACACGCATACATTTTTCTCAAATCGTTACCTGTCTTTCAGCAGCCTCGCCCTGTTTTCGGGCGCATCCAACAGTGTGACTATCGATAGTAGGACAGTGATCGTATCGTCGATGGTCATGTCCCGTTGGGCGCAAAGAGCCTCCATACATATGCCTAAAACATTATTTTATATTAAATTGAGTATTTCGCGATAAATATTAAAATAATATGTTATTTTTTAAATGATAGGCTTTACAACAACTTACCGAATAGTAGATGGAACCTCTCATCAATGGGTTCGAAGAATTCAAAGTTTCCATTTTCAGTCTTATTTGCCCTGTTATCTAGTGTATTTTCAGATTTATCTGTAAAACAATGTTGTTTTAGTAAATTTGTGGCTCTACTAACTAAATTCCCAGGATTAGTAACAAACAATATGACACTCTTGATGTGAGTATTTGCCACCGGATATACATTTGGCAAGCAAAAGAGATAAGTACCTACATTTATATGAACATAACTAACCTAAATAGATTAAGATTTACTAACATTATATGGATATTTGGAAATCTGAAATAAAAATATGTTTAATTTAATTTAAAAAACTGAAAAGTATTTGGAATAATGTCTAGAAGGGAATCTGAACAATGTAATCTTTAGCTGTGCAATGTGTGACCGGTCTGATTTATTTTCCAGTCTTGAGGCTTTACGCATTCCTTTTCCAACATCAATATTTTGTTAACTGCATACTAATTCTTATGATATATATAAAGTTTTAGCAGTTTTCCTATAAAATATGATATCAAACTATATAATTATATATTTCTAAGTTAAACCCAATCCTTTGCCTTACAAAATTTCCGTTGCGTTTAACAATGTACTTATTCCTGTTTCCCTAACGTTTAACTCTTCAACGTGACTTTGACTAATCTTAGTAAAGCCAGAAAAAAAAATTACAAATTCAGTAAGAAATCCTGTGTTATCTGTTCATTGCGCGGTCAAGACGCGCAACGCATTGATAGAAAAACCACTGCCGCTGCCGCCGCCGCGCAATGTCGTGGCCGGGTCGAAATAATAGTAGTACCTACATTGTTTAATAAGGGGCGTAAGAGGAATATTGCAAACGAGAGTCTATCAGAACGGCGGTGCGGCGCGCCGTTCTATTGACTGCTGACGGCGTATGTTCCATAAAACTTTGGGCTGACTATGTTAGTCTGGTTTTAGGTACTATGAACTACTTGCACGATTTTTTTTTTTGATTTTATAAGACACTTTTTTTGTTACTAAATTTTTTGACGGGTTTAGTGGGCTGCTGACGCGTACTGTTCCAATATTCTGCAGACTGACTATGTCCGCATAGTTTGTTAGTTGTTTTACTATCCACAGACAAATTTTCAGATTTTATAAAACAGTTGACGCAGGTAAGTGTTTTTTTAACAAGTTCGGAACCACCCCTACGCCAGTTGTCCCAAAAACTGGCTGACTGACGGCATGCTATTGATATTCGAGCTATTTATGACCTAATATTAAAATATCAGCCTTTATAAAACTGTTGCAGTTTTGGTCCCTCAGCTCTCAGTCTATTCTGTATACAGGAATCTAATAACACCATGTATGAGCAAGTGTGATGAATATATAAAGAGAATATTGGAACCGGCAGTGGCAACAGGCTTGTCGACGTTCGCGTTATATCTCAAAGCGGCGGCGTAGAGCAGCGACGGCCACGCTCGGGCGTAGTGCGCGCGCGACGCCTCCGCCGTCTCCGCCGAGTAGAACGCGCCGCCGCCGTGCGGCAGCTGAGACGCGAACTCTGGAAACCAATATTCACCATTATTTATCTATACTAATATTATAAAGAGGGTGTCTGTAACATTGTATGTTCGTATGTAGGGAGTCTCCGGAACCACTGAACCCAATTCAATAATTATTTCACCTGTGTATACATTTTGATGATTTTTAATTCGTGATCAGGAGTAAATTTTTCTAGTTCTATAATTGATACCAAACACGATTAACTTGAAGTTACCTGTGGCTACAACAAACGTTCTATTTTTCTGAATAAAACTGAATCTACTTTATAATTCAATATCATTGTCGCCCTAACGTTAGTTTGCGAAAATGTGATGTATTTGACGTATCTACTTAACTTCAAGAAATGTAGGGTGACCAAACATTCAATGGACATTAGTGTTAACATTATCATTCAATTTAATTAACTAAACAGTGATTTAATTGCATGAGACCTCATCCTATAACATCCGTTCTGGCTGTTTATCAATATTTTTCGACTCCTGATCACGGATTAAAAATCATCGTGTAGAATGGACTTTCTGGGTCAGTAGATGGGATGCCGGTGCGCTGTTGCGACCACCACCGGCGACATCTAACATAGGGAATAGGACATTTTACTTCACAGCGACCTAACAGATGGCGTTATTGTCAATGATCTTATTAAAACAGCCTTTCAGTTCTAGTGAATATCGAAACTTTCCAGGTTAATCGCATAAATACGACTCCTAACTAGATATGAGTAGATCTGAATACGGAAAATATACCAGAGGCTCTAGTATAAGTTTTATCGACACAATACTTTTTCGAACGTGTTTTCGTTCAGTTTAAATTTATATGGCAACGCGAACAGCGCCTCTGGTGGTAACTATTAGGAACTACGCGTTGCCATACAAATTGAAACTAAACGCAAACGCGTTCGAAATCGTATATGTATCGTTAAAACTTATACTAGAGCTACTGGTATTTGTTTACCCACTGTGACTTAGGCCCCAGTTACTCCCTCAATGCGGCAAATCAGAATTGGGTATTTGACAACAGTGAAAATTAAATAGTTATTCATTAGCAACAGATAAACATTACGAAAATAATCGGAAAATATCAAGCTTTCATTTATGTTTACTATTTCAAGATTTTAAAATTAATAATAACTAACAATAAGGACATTGTTTGATTGTGAGACGTCACAACACAGTAATCACTACAAATTCCATACTAACGGAGCGTTTGACGTTTCATACAAAGAAGCTGATTTGACTTCATAGCAAGTGTCATCTCTATATCTAGATATTTTTCTAGCACGAACGACTTATTGTAAGTGATTGACAAAACAAAAACTTCGACAGTCCTGTTATCGATAAGTACCACATCAACGTCGTAGGGGTAATATTTGTGGTAAATAGGGTGTGTTAGAAAATAGATAATAATAACAAAACTATCAATTTATTTATATTTTACATATTTCAGAAAACAATTTGGAATACTTTCGTAACTTTCTTTCTTCGTGTCACTGAATTAATTATCCCATAAGTCAGTCCATAACACCCACACACACCGAAATTGTCTTTCAAATCGACGCAGAATGTCACAACATGTAGTTTTTCCCAAACCCATTTTTGGTCCCAAAACAAATTCAATTTGTACAAGATCGGTGCACGCGGCGTCTAGGTAGGTAGCCGATATGTAAGTCTGTTGTTGTATGTACGTCTTGTCGTTGAAGTAGTATGTACTCGTACTTATCGATAACAGGATTGTCAATATGTTTACTGTGACAAGCACTAAACAAATGTTGTTCCTGCTAGAAAAATATCTAGGTATCATCTCATAGAAACTTGTCAAATTTTCCATACATGACACAACAGGAGACAACAGGTTGAACACACCTTACGATTATTGACGGTTTGGAGCAACCCACCCTTACTAAAGGCTATAAATAAACAAAAGCTGCACTAACCTGGCGGCAAACTCAACAGCGCGTGATCCTTCAACGCCGCAATCCAATTCTCTCCCAAACTCTCCAACTCCGGCTCAACAAGCTTCAACAGACTCTCCCCTTTAGACTCGAAGTCTCCGTACTCGTCGTCAGTGTCGGGCGTCACGTCCTCGACCTGGCTGCTGGTCCTTAGGAGCTGGTTCCGCCATTTTGCGATCTCCGCGCGATTGTTGATCGGTTTGCTGTCGAGCTGCTTTATGTAGCTGCCGGGCGCGCTGCCGTTGCTTACCATTGCAACAATGTACACCTGGATTAAGGCGACGTGCGCTCAGAAAATGGATTTTTAAAAAGTCGTAGCTCATGTTTGGATTATAATACGGCTGCCCTAAATTTAATTAGCAATCTTGAGGGCTTTCTCGAGGGACAACAGCTATTCGAATCCTGAGTTTTTGATTTACGCTCTATAGAAAAAAAATCACGAACATAGGTCTAAAATACACTTAAAAATTCGTAACAAATTACGCACAACAGCTAAACATATTAAAATTGTTTCTAAAAATCGGCAATATTATGTTTGAGGGAATTTAGCTATTACTTTTTTATTTATAATAAAACGCACAAAAAAAATCTATTTAAAAACATGATATGCGCGCTTCCGAACACGCACTTCCATCTCGTTTACGCTGATGGTCAGTGAGAGGGAGAGAAGACCACGAGCCAATGTCGCCTTAACGAAGATGTGGAGATATTGCGTGAATGTAACAGGAGTAGGTAGTAGGTACTATGGGTGACACATAAGTTGTGATACAGATTGATGCGGGATAAAGAACGAAATTACTATGATAGACCGAATCGCGGACCAAACATTGTGAACAGTGTGGGAGGCTTAGAATAATAACGCATAGAAACGCAGTTCACGCGCAACGGTGAGGCCACCTAAACTCGGCCATAAATGGCCCAGTACGCCGATCGGTGGAACAAAATTGGTGCGTTTGTGTGCGTATTGGCGCGTGTGAATACGAGTTGATCACAACTACATGAATCCATTTTATGCCTCACGCTTTGGCGCGTCGGCCGTATGAAACTATCCTTCTATGCGTTATTATTCTAAGGTGGGAGGTGGAATTTGTTCTGTTTAAATTATAGTTATATTGACAAGGAATGAAAATACTCACTTCAGCCCAGGCTTTCAAGATAGATAATTTTTCAAGCGTAGCCATACTTTCGTTGTAAATTAGAGTGGTGTTGCCTTTTGTGTTCAACTTGTCCAAGCTCGATACGAGTAGCTGATGCACCCTGTAACAAAAAATAAGTTTAATACATGTATAACACCTCTGATAAGTTTCTCCTAAACTGAAAGCTCTAGCATTTTTGACAACCTTTTCATGAACAACCAGATAAGACCATCAATTAGTGTGCGTGAAACCGATCATAAACTATAGGTAGACCGTTTAAATGAGTCCTCGCCTTCGCGGCGTGGCTTTATCGTCACACTCCTGCACCCGCGCGCCGCGCAGGCGAGGACTGAATGAAGCGTTCGACCTATAAAACAAAACACTTGAGCATGCAGTGCAAATGTTAGCCCCAAATTCGTGAAGTTAGCACAAATAGTACAGAATATATTAGTAATATACAGTACCTCCTCAAGTCGTTGATGTCTCTCGCGACGCCGCAGCCGATCCAGGCGGAGCAGACGTCGCAGGCCGCCGCCGTCACGTGGGACGCCGTGTCGCCGGAGAACGCCGGCCTCAGCGCCGCTCCCACCTGACGTAACCAATCACAACGTTTATATCTAACTCGTGTTAGTCAATCACAGACCAGTCAAAATCGCGAGAGACCCTTTTTATGAAAAAAAACCGGCCAAGCGCTAGTCGGACTCGCGTACGAAGGGTTCCGTACCATTATCTCTAAAAACGGCAAAAAAGTAGGTAGTGACCCTGCGTACGAATCCCGGTAAGGGCATTTATTTGTGTGATGAGCACAAATATTTGTTCCTGAGACTTGGTTGTTTTCTCTGAATTTAAGTATTTATTTATCTATATAAGTATGTTTATCGTCGTCTGATACTTTTTTGGGACTAGGTCGATTTGTGTAAGATTGTAAAAGAAAAAAAAAATATTTATTGTGTTTTTTTTAGTATTTGCTGTTATAGCGGCAACAGAAATACATCATCTGTTAAAATTTTAACTGTCTAACTATCACGGTTCACGAGATACAGCCTAGTGACACACGGACAGACAGACAGACGGACAAGCGAAGTCTTAGTAATAGGGTCCCGTCTTACTCTTTGGGTACGGAACCTTAAAAATTGAGCGATCTGGGTGATTCTACGAGCGTTCCAACCGCCGTCAGTCCGCTGGTCGAATTATTGTCAATGTACTGGCAAACTGGCATGGCATGTTCAGGTATTTTTAACAAGTCCAGGACTACTACAGAATTACTCGGAAAGGTAATGCAGATCTGCAAGAACTTTGACAATAATGCGACCAGCGGACTGACGGCGGTTGGAACGCTCGTAGAATCACCCACCTGTAAAGGAGAGCAGACGGACAGAGTGAACACGAGTCACACGAGTGTGTTAATGCCTAATTATGTATAGTTACATACACTAGTTTATCTATCCACATATCATAAGCCTCCATGATGCATCCAGGAGCCGCATATTATGACCGGCATCGCGGCGTTGTTTTCTTGCAGCTGTCATAGATTTTTTTTTAATTCAGAGACAAACTAGAGTTGGATCCAACTATAGTATCGTTCGATATCTTACTTACGTGCGACATTTGTCAAATTTGTATGCAAATTTACAATTCGTTTCGAACTAAACGTCATCTCGACTCGACTGATATTAGAATAGAGGTCAAATCAAATTTCTTTGTTTTCCAGAGATGTTCGAAATTTGAATGAAATAATATAATCGAAATCGATGTCATTATTTAACAATAATAACATTTTCACTCTGACAGACACCGGCCACTTTACATAGGAACAAATTTAGGCCCAAGCTGAAGCATAGAACTTCGTTCGCTTCACTCGTTCGTTAAACTAGCTGCCCGCACGGTACCACCCGCGTATTACATTACAGAGAGCCCGAGCGAAGCCCCGGGATAAAATATTGCCTGAGTGTTTCTTGAAGGTCCACTAGATATACTTACTTACATACTCCGTTGGGTCAGCTACCTAAAATTAATCTTACTCAATATACTGGTGACAGATTTTTTTAAATAGTGATATTGAGTAGTTCCGCATATTGCTCCCTACAAACTATCTGTTTTGATTAATATTAGTATAGATAAAGTGTCAAGGGGAAGACCTAGGCGAACTTTCGCCGATCAAATTGGAAAAATCTTACAAAAAGGCCAGGTCAAAAGTACCCTAAACCGACGGCATGTATGAGAAATGTTATGAAAGTGAGTGAAGCGAAAGTGGTTTGTCAGGATCGTAGCAAATGGAGATCCGTGATCTCTGCCTACCCCTCTGGGAAAGAGACGTGATTATATGTATGTATGTATTAAGTGTCAATCAGCATACTACACAATTTTTTGAAGGACCGCACAGTGGCAGTGGAAGCCGATGCAAGGGCGTGCGTAAATAAGTGATTACGGTTATTTATTGTTGTATTATGTTATTATAATATGATGGTAGGATAATGTAACTAATAAGATTTGTTCACCTGGGCCTGATACTGCTCCAGCAGCAGATGTCCCGGGAAGTCAGGCTCGGGCGCGCGCGCGAACTGGCGCACGATCAGCTGCAGGGTCCCCAACCCGCACAGCCGCAGCGCGTCCGCCTCGCCCGTGGCGCCCACGAACGCCATGCGCACCAGGTCGGACAGGTGGAGAGATAGGTAGTCACCTGTTCCAAATAGACATCTATAGTGTACACCTGTTCCAGAATACACACGTATTGTGTAACACCTGTTCCAGAATAGACACCTATAGTGTACACCTGTTCCAGAATAGACACGTATAGTGTACACTTGTTCCAGAATAGACACGTATAGTGTACACCTGTTCCAGAATAGGCACGTATAGTGTACACCTGTTCCACGTGTACTCTGAGTTAGTTGTTGTAATAGATACTACACCCTATTCCATATCAGATTACACAAATCGTGCGTTAGTCTTCATGCGATTTTAAGGAAAATCATTTAGGAACGCAAAATAAAATATATTGTTATGTTTGGAAGGCATTTAAAAACTCCCAGTCTAAAATAAGAAGCACAGAGGCGATAATTGTATTTGCTGTAAAAAACGTATGCCTATAAAAAAACATCTGAAGTCATCCACTTGCAATGTTACGTACGCAATAATGTACTTATTCACAAACATCTATCAAACGTCATACTAGTAGTATTTCACTTGACATTTGAGTTTGTAAGAGGCTTGTACAGTCAGCCAAGAAAGTGGTCTGCCACTTTTCGACTTTATTGCATACAAAATAAGGTCCAAAAGTGGTAGACCGATTTTTTGGCTGATGGTACACGGGTTTGTTAAGTTTTATAAACAAAGGGAGGGAGGGTTCAAAACATTACTTATAACTTACTGTCAGGCTCGGTCTGTTGCTTTTCCGTGGCCTTGACCAGATCGAAATGCGCTGGATCCCCTGTCGCTTCACATGCGCCCATTATCTTCTGAATGCATTCCATTGCGAATACCTAAAAAAAACATTAGTATGATCATTTCAATACGCCCACCTTAAAATAAAAAATGCCAATGAAATTTGAATTATCTGTAAGGGGAAAAAGAACGGAATTTGTTTTTATTAAGTATTACAATACGGTTCCAATTTAGAATGAGATCAATTCCATTTAAGAGGAGGATGTACACTTGTACAGGCTTAGATCATAGCATTATTAGCGTAAACTAATAAAATTTAAAAGCATTTCAATCGACGATGTCTCGCAAAATACTGTCAGACAAAATGGCAATTTATAGGTCCGGCAGGTAAATTGTTCAAGAGCACGAAATGAGAACGAAATGCTTACCCTAGTCGGCCATCTTGACTGGACCGCGGGATGGGTCGACTCGTTCGAATCCGCGTGGAATTCCGCCTGGTCATCGTCGCCTTCACCGTCAAAATCCGTCTCGGGATTGTTGCTATCCTCTGGAATCATTACATTATGTTGTACATACAACACATAATAGTAACCCAAATTTCATTCATTAAGCACACAAATCATAATGTCCAGCAACGTGAACTCGGGCAATCACTACACACAGAAAAAACAAAGATGCTTACGTACTTCTTAGGTTCTCTGTCTAACAAAACCAGTGTTGGATAGCTATAAAATCCTAATCGTAGTATCCCGCTCGTGCGCGCTCGCCGCATCCGCATGGCACGTGCTCGGACGGTCCTAGAGCGATTAGGTGAATCGCCTCGGACGTGTGCGAGCACCTAATACCTTGATCACACGTACCGAACAAACGGGCGAGACAGTGCTCTCAGCCGAGTACTCGGTGCGTATAAACATTCACTCGCTATATTATACGCACCGAGTACTCTGCCGAGAGCACTGCCTCGCCCGTTTCCTCGGTAGGGTAGTGACAGTTACCCTGCAGTCTGATGGTGAGCACGCGTTTGGCGAGCGACAGCCAGTCGCGCACGACGCGCGCGGCCGCGGCGGCCAGCAGGCAGCACGTCAGCGTGTCGCGCGCGTACACAAGAAGGGTGGACACTAGTGACAGTTACCCAGTCTGATGGTGAGCACGCGTTTGGCGAGCGACAGCCAGTCGCGCACGGCGCGCGCGGCCGCGGCGGCCAGCAGGCAGCACGTCAGCGTGTCGCGCGCGTACACAAGAAGGGTGGACACTAGTGACAGTTACCCAGTCTGATGGTGAGCACGCGTTTGGCGAGCGACAGCCAGTCGCGCACGGCGCGCGCGGCCGCGGCGGCCAGCAGGCAGCACGTCAGCGTGTCGCGCGCGTACACAAGAAGGGTGGACACTAGTGACAGTTACCCAGTCTGATGGTGAGCACGCGTTTGGCGAGCGACAGCCAGTCGCGCACGGCGCGCGCGGCCGCGGCGGCCAGCAGGCAGCACGTCAGCGTGTCGCGCGCGTACACAAGAAGGGTGGACACTAGTGACAGTTACCCAGTCTGATGGTGAGCACGCGTTTGGCGAGCGACAGCCAGTCGCGCACGGCGCGCGCGGCCGCGGCGGCCAGCAGGCAGCACGTCAGCGTGTCGCGCGCGTACACAAGAAGGGTGGACACTAGTGACAGTTACCCAGTCTGATGGTGAGCACGCGTTTGGCGAGCGACAGCCAGTCGCGCACGGCGCGCGCGGCCGCGGCGGCCAGCAGGCAGCACGTCAGCGTGTCGCGCGCGTACACAAGAAGGGTGGACACTAGTGACAGTTACCCAGTCTGATGGTGAGCACGCGTTTGGCGAGCGACAGCCAGTCGCGCACGGCGCGCGCGGCCGCGGCGGCCAGCAGGCAGCACGTCAGCGTGTCGCGCGCGTACACAAGAAGGGTGGACACTAGTGACAGTTACCCAGTCTGATGGTGAGCACGCGTTTGGCGAGCGACAGCCAGTCGCGCACGGCGCGCGCGGCCGCGGCGGCCAGCAGGCAGCACGTCAGCGTGTCGCGCGCGTACACAAGAAGGGTGGACACTAGTGACAGTTACCCAGTCTGATGGTGAGCACGCGTTTGGCGAGCGACAGCCAGTCGCGCACGGCGCGCGCGGCCGCGGCGGCCAGCAGGCAGCACGTCAGCGTGTCGCGCGCGTACACAAGAAGGGTGGACACTAGTGACAGTTACCCAGTCTGATGGTGAGCACGCGTTTGGCGAGCGACAGCCAGTCGCGCACGGCGCGCGCGGCCGCGGCGGCCAGCAGGCAGCACGTCAGCGTGTCGCGCGCGTACACAAGAAGGGTGGACACTAGTGACAGTTACCCAGTCTGATGGTGAGCACGCGTTTGGCGAGCGACAGCCAGTCGCGCACGGCGCGCGCGGCCGCGGCGGCCAGCAGGCAGCACGTCAGCGTGTCGCGCGCGTACACAAGAAGGGTGGACACTAGTGACAGTTACCCAGTCTGATGGTGAGCACGCGTTTGGCGAGCGACAGCCAGTCGCGCACGGCGCGCGCGGCCGCGGCGGCCAGCAGGCAGCACGTCAGCGTGTCGCGCGCGTACACAAGAAGGGTGGACACTAGTGACAGTTACCCAGTCTGATGGTGAGCACGCGTTTGGCGAGCGACAGCCAGTCGCGCACGGCGCGCGCGGCCGCGGCGGCCAGCAGGCAGCACGTCAGCGTGTCGCGCGCGTACACAAGAAGGGTGGACACTAGTGACAGTTACCCAGTCTGATGGTGAGCACGCGTTTGGCGAGCGACAGCCAGTCGCGCACGGCGCGCGCGGCCGCGGCGGCCAGCAGGCAGCACGTCAGCGTGTCGCGCGCGTACACAAGAAGGGTGGACACTAGTGACAGTTACCCAGTCTGATGGTGAGCACGCGTTTGGCGAGCGACAGCCAGTCGCGCACGGCGCGCGCGGCCGCGGCGGCCAGCAGGCAGCACGTCAGCGTGTCGCGCGCGTACACAAGAAGGGTGGACACTAGTGACAGTTACCCAGTCTGATGGTGAGCACGCGTTTGGCGAGCGACAGCCAGTCGCGCACGGCGCGCGCGGCCGCGGCGGCCAGCAGGCAGCACGTCAGCGTGTCGCGCGCGTACACAAGAAGGGTGGACACTAGTGACAGTTACCCAGTCTGATGGTGAGCACGCGTTTGGCGAGCGACAGCCAGTCGCGCACGGCGCGCGCGGCCGCGGCGGCCAGCAAGCAGCACGTCAGCGTGTCGCGCGCGTACACAAGAAGGGTGGACACTAGTGACAGTTACCCAGTCTGATGGTGAGCACGCGTTTGGCGAGCGACAGCCAGTCGCGCACGGCGCGCGCGGCCGCGGCGGCCAGCAGGCAGCACGTCAGCGTGTCGCGCGCGTACACAAGAAGGGTGGACACTAGTGACAGTTACCCAGTCTGATGGTGAGCACGCGTTTGGCGAGCGACAGCCAGTCGCGCACGGCGCGCGCGGCCGCGGCGGCCAGCAGGCAGCACGTCAGCGTGTCGCGCGCGTACACAAGAAGGGTGGACACTAGTGACAGTTACCCAGTCTGATGGTGAGCACGCGTTTGGCGAGCGACAGCCAGTCGCGCACGGCGCGCGCGGCCGCGGCGGCCAGCAGGCAGCACGTCAGCGTGTCGCGCGCGTACACAAGAAGGGTGGACACTAGTGACAGTTACCCAGTCTGATGGTGAGCACGCGTTTGGCGAGCGACAGCCAGTCGCGCACGGCGCGCGCGGCCGCGGCGGCCAGCAGGCAGCACGTCAGCGTGTCGCGCGCGTACACAAGAAGGGTGGACACTAGTGACAGTTACCCAGTCTGATGGTGAGCACGCGTTTGGCGAGCGACAGCCAGTCGCGCACGGCGCGCGCGGCCGCGGCGGCCAGCAGGCAGCACGTCAGCGTGTCGCGCGCGTACACAAGAAGGGTGGACACTAGTGACAGTTACCCAGTCTGATGGTGAGCACGCGTTTGGCGAGCGACAGCCAGTCGCGCACGGCGCGCGCGGCCGCGGCGGCCAGCAGGCAGCACGTCAGCGTGTCGCGCGCGTACACAAGAAGGGTGGACACTAGTGACAGTTACCCAGTCTGATGGTGAGCACGCGTTTGGCGAGCGACAGCCAGTCGCGCACGGCGCGCGCGGCCGCGGCGGCCAGCAGGCAGCACGTCAGCGTGTCGCGCGCGTACACAAGAAGGGTGGACACTAGTGACAGTTACCCAGTCTGATGGTGAGCACGCGTTTGGCGAGCGACAGCCAGTCGCGCACGGCGCGCGCGGCCGCGGCGGCCAGCAGGCAGCACGTCAGCGTGTCGCGCGCGTACACAAGAAGGGTGGACACTAGTGACAGTTACCCAGTCTGATGGTGAGCACGCGTTTGGCGAGCGACAGCCAGTCGCGCACGGCGCGCGCGGCCGCGGCGGCCAGCAGGCAGCACGTCAGCGTGTCGCGCGCGTACACAAGAAGGGTGGACACTAGTGACAGTTACCCAGTCTGATGGTGAGCACGCGTTTGGCGAGCGACAGCCAGTCGCGCACGGCGCGCGCGGCCGCGGCGGCCAGCAGGCAGCA
Source organism: Epinotia brunnichana (assembly GCA_963854355.1). Lineage (NCBI taxonomy): Eukaryota > Metazoa > Arthropoda > Insecta > Lepidoptera > Tortricidae > Epinotia > Epinotia brunnichana. The sequence continues at coordinate 15,549,801 of OY977936.1, read as the reverse complement.
CGTCAGCGTGTCGCGCGCGTACACAAGAAGGGTGGACACTAGTGACAGTTACCCAGTCTGATGGTGAGCACGCGTTTGGCGAGCGACAGCCAGTCGCGCACGGCGCGCGCGGCCGCGGCGGCCAGCAGGCAGCACGTCAGCGTGTCGCGCGCGTACACAAGAAGGGTGGACACTAGTGACAGTTACCCAGTCTGATGGTGAGCACGCGTTTGGCGAGCGACAGCCAGTCGCGCACGGCGCGCGCGGCCGCGGCGGCCAGCAGGCAGCACGTCAGCGTGTCGCGCGCGTACACAAGAAGGGTGGACACTAGTGACAGTTACCCAGTCTGATGGTGAGCACGCGTTTGGCGAGCGACAGCCAGTCGCGCACGGCGCGCGCGGCCGCGGCGGCCAGCAGGCAGCACGTCAGCGTGTCGCGCGCGTACACAAGAAGGGTGGACACTAGTGACAGTTACCCAGTCTGATGGTGAGCACGCGTTTGGCGAGCGACAGCCAGTCGCGCACGGCGCGCGCGGCCGCGGCGGCCAGCAGGCAGCACGTCAGCGTGTCGCGCGCGTACACAAGAAGGGTGGACACTAGTGACAGTTACCCAGTCTGATGGTGAGCACGCGTTTGGCGAGCGACAGCCAGTCGCGCACGGCGCGCGCGGCCGCGGCGGCCAGCAGGCAGCACGTCAGCGTGTCGCGCGCGTACACAAGAAGGGTGGACACTAGTGACAGTTACCCAGTCTGATGGTGAGCACGCGTTTGGCGAGCGACAGCCAGTCGCGCACGGCGCGCGCGGCCGCGGCGGCCAGCAGGCAGCACGTCAGCGTGTCGCGCGCGTACACAAGAAGGGTGGACACTAGTGACAGTTACCCAGTCTGATGGTGAGCACGCGTTTGGCGAGCGACAGCCAGTCGCGCACGGCGCGCGCGGCCGCGGCGGCCAGCAGGCAGCACGTCAGCGTGTCGCGCGCGTACACAAGAAGGGTGGACACTAGTGACAGTTACCCAGTCTGATGGTGAGCACGCGTTTGGCGAGCGACAGCCAGTCGCGCACGGCGCGCGCGGCCGCGGCGGCCAGCAGGCAGCACGTCAGCGTGTCGCGCGCGTACACAAGAAGGGTGGACACTAGTGACAGTTACCCAGTCTGATGGTGAGCACGCGTTTGGCGAGCGACAGCCAGTCGCGCACGGCGCGCGCGGCCGCGGCGGCCAGCAGGCAGCACGTCAGCGTGTCGCGCGCGTACACAAGAAGGGTGGACACTAGTGACAGTTACCCAGTCTGATGGTGAGCACGCGTTTGGCGAGCGACAGCCAGTCGCGCACGGCGCGCGCGGCCGCGGCGGCCAGCAGGCAGCACGTCAGCGTGTCGCGCGCGTACACAAGAAGGGTGGACACTAGTGACAGTTACCCAGTCTGATGGTGAGCACGCGTTTGGCGAGCGACAGCCAGTCGCGCACGGCGCGCGCGGCCGCGGCGGCCAGCAGGCAGCACGTCAGCGTGTCGCGCGCGTACACAAGAAGGGTGGACACTAGTGACAGTTACCCAGTCTGATGGTGAGCACGCGTTTGGCGAGCGACAGCCAGTCGCGCACGGCGCGCGCGGCCGCGGCGGCCAGCAGGCAGCACGTCAGCGTGTCGCGCGCGTACACAAGAAGGGTGGACACTAGTGACAGTTACCCAGTCTGATGGTGAGCACGCGTTTGGCGAGCGACAGCCAGTCGCGCACGGCGCGCGCGGCCGCGGCGGCCAGCAGGCAGCACGTCAGCGTGTCGCGCGCGTACACAAGAAGGGTGGACACTAGTGACAGTTACCCAGTCTGATGGTGAGCACGCGTTTGGCGAGCGACAGCCAGTCGCGCACGGCGCGCGCGGCCGCGGCGGCCAGCAGGCAGCACGTCAGCGTGTCGCGCGCGTACACAAGAAGGGTGGACACTAGTGACAGTTACCCAGTCTGATGGTGAGCACGCGTTTGGCGAGCGACAGCCAGTCGCGCACGGCGCGCGCGGCCGCGGCGGCCAGCAGGCAGCACGTCAGCGTGTCGCGCGCGTACACAAGAAGGGTGGACACTAGTGACAGTTACCCAGTCTGATGGTGAGCACGCGTTTGGCGAGCGACAGCCAGTCGCGCACGGCGCGCGCGGCCGCGGCGGCCAGCAGGCAGCACGTCAGCGTGTCGCGCGCGTACACAAGAAGGGTGGACACTAGTGACAGTTACCCAGTCTGATGGTGAGCACGCGTTTGGCGAGCGACAGCCAGTCGCGCACGGCGCGCGCGGCCGCGGCGGCCAGCAGGCAGCACGTCAGCGTGTCGCGCGCGTACACAAGAAGGGTGGACACTAGTGACAGTTACCCAGTCTGATGGTGAGCACGCGTTTGGCGAGCGACAGCCAGTCGCGCACGGCGCGCGCGGCCGCGGCGGCCAGCAGGCAGCACGTCAGCGTGTCGCGCGCGTACACAAGAAGGGTGGACACTAGTGACAGTTACCCAGTCTGATGGTGAGCACGCGTTTGGCGAGCGACAGCCAGTCGCGCACGGCGCGCGCGGCCGCGGCGGCCAGCAGGCAGCACGTCAGCGTGTCGCGCGCGTACACAAGAAGGGTGGACACTAGTGACAGTTACCCAGTCTGATGGTGAGCACGCGTTTGGCGAGCGACAGCCAGTCGCGCACGGCGCGCGCGGCCGCGGCGGCCAGCAGGCAGCACGTCAGCGTGTCGCGCGCGTACACAAGAAGGGTGGACACTAGTGACAGTTACCCAGTCTGATGGTGAGCACGCGTTTGGCGAGCGACAGCCAGTCGCGCACGGCGCGCGCGGCCGCGGCGGCCAGCAGGCAGCACGTCAGCGTGTCGCGCGCGTACACAAGAAGGGTGGACACTAGTGACAGTTACCCAGTCTGATGGTGAGCACGCGTTTGGCGAGCGACAGCCAGTCGCGCACGGCGCGCGCGGCCGCGGCGGCCAGCAGGCAGCACGTCAGCGTGTCGCGCGCGTACACAAGAAGGGTGGACACTAGTGACAGTTACCCAGTCTGATGGTGAGCACGCGTTTGGCGAGCGACAGCCAGTCGCGCACGGCGCGCGCGGCCGCGGCGGCCAGCAGGCAGCACGTCAGCGTGTCGCGCGCGTACACAAGAAGGGTGGACACTAGTGACAGTTACCCAGTCTGATGGTGAGCACGCGTTTGGCGAGCGACAGCCAGTCGCGCACGGCGCGCGCGGCCGCGGCGGCCAGCAGGCAGCACGTCAGCGTGTCGCGCGCGTACACAAGAAGGGTGGACACTAGTGACAGTTACCCAGTCTGATGGTGAGCACGCGTTTGGCGAGCGACAGCCAGTCGCGCACGGCGCGCGCGGCCGCGGCGGCCAGCAGGCAGCACGTCAGCGTGTCGCGCGCGTACACAAGAAGGGTGGACACTAGTGACAGTTACCCAGTCTGATGGTGAGCACGCGTTTGGCGAGCGACAGCCAGTCGCGCACGGCGCGCGCGGCCGCGGCGGCCAGCAGGCAGCACGTCAGCGTGTCGCGCGCGTACACAAGAAGGGTGGACACTAGTGACAGTTACCCAGTCTGATGGTGAGCACGCGTTTGGCGAGCGACAGCCAGTCGCGCACGGCGCGCGCGGCCGCGGCGGCCAGCAGGCAGCACGTCAGCGTGTCGCGCGCGTACACAAGAAGGGTGGACACTAGTGACAGTTACCCAGTCTGATGGTGAGCACGCGTTTGGCGAGCGACAGCCAGTCGCGCACGGCGCGCGCGGCCGCGGCGGCCAGCAGGCAGCACGTCAGCGTGTCGCGCGCGTACACAAGAAGGGTGGACACTAGTGACAGTTACCCAGTCTGATGGTGAGCACGCGTTTGGCGAGCGACAGCCAGTCGCGCACGGCGCGCGCGGCCGCGGCGGCCAGCAGGCAGCACGTCAGCGTGTCGCGCGCGTACACAAGAAGGGTGGACACTAGTGACAGTTACCCAGTCTGATGGTGAGCACGCGTTTGGCGAGCGACAGCCAGTCGCGCACGGCGCGCGCGGCCGCGGCGGCCAGCAGGCAGCACGTCAGCGTGTCGCGCGCGTACACAAGAAGGGTGGACACTAGTGACAGTTACCCAGTCTGATGGTGAGCACGCGTTTGGCGAGCGACAGCCAGTCGCGCACGGCGCGCGCGGCCGCGGCGGCCAGCAGGCAGCACGTCAGCGTGTCGCGCGCGTACACAAGAAGGGTGGACACTAGTGACAGTTACCCAGTCTGATGGTGAGCACGCGTTTGGCGAGCGACAGCCAGTCGCGCACGGCGCGCGCGGCCGCGGCGGCCAGCAGGCAGCACGTCAGCGTGTCGCGCGCGTACACAAGAAGGGTGGACACTAGTGACAGTTACCCAGTCTGATGGTGAGCACGCGTTTGGCGAGCGACAGCCAGTCGCGCACGGCGCGCGCGGCCGCGGCGGCCAGCAGGCAGCACGTCAGCGTGTCGCGCGCGTACACAAGAAGGGTGGACACTAGTGACAGTTACCCAGTCTGATGGTGAGCACGCGTTTGGCGAGCGACAGCCAGTCGCGCACGGCGCGCGCGGCCGCGGCGGCCAGCAGGCAGCACGTCAGCGTGTCGCGCGCGTACACAAGAAGGGTGGACACTAGTGACAGTTACCCAGTCTGATGGTGAGCACGCGTTTGGCGAGCGACAGCCAGTCGCGCACGGCGCGCGCGGCCGCGGCGGCCAGCAGGCAGCACGTCAGCGTGTCGCGCGCGTACACAAGAAGGGTGGACACTAGTGACAGTTACCCAGTCTGATGGTGAGCACGCGTTTGGCGAGCGACAGCCAGTCGCGCACGGCGCGCGCGGCCGCGGCGGCCAGCAGGCAGCACGTCAGCGTGTCGCGCGCGTACACAAGAAGGGTGGACACTAGTGACAGTTACCCAGTCTGATGGTGAGCACGCGTTTGGCGAGCGACAGCCAGTCGCGCACGGCGCGCGCGGCCGCGGCGGCCAGCAGGCAGCACGTCAGCGTGTCGCGCGCGTACACAAGAAGGGTGGACACTAGTGACAGTTACCCAGTCTGATGGTGAGCACGCGTTTGGCGAGCGACAGCCAGTCGCGCACGGCGCGCGCGGCCGCGGCGGCCAGCAGGCAGCACGTCAGCGTGTCGCGCGCGTACACAAGAAGGGTGGACACTAGTGACAGTTACCCAGTCTGATGGTGAGCACGCGTTTGGCGAGCGACAGCCAGTCGCGCACGGCGCGCGCGGCCGCGGCGGCCAGCAGGCAGCACGTCAGCGTGTCGCGCGCGTACACAAGAAGGGTGGACACTAGTGACAGTTACCCAGTCTGATGGTGAGCACGCGTTTGGCGAGCGACAGCCAGTCGCGCACGGCGCGCGCGGCCGCGGCGGCCAGCAGGCAGCACGTCAGCGTGTCGCGCGCGTACGACAGCGCGGTCTCGTCGCGCTCCGTGTCCAGGAATGCGAATAGGGCGCCGGGGAGACCCGTGTCCGTGATCACCACACCTGTGAAACATAGACACGCATTTACATAATATCCTGCTAGCGTTTCAGGTTGTTATCTAAAGGAGAACCTAAACCTTGGGTTTTGCGACTACCAATGTTCGAACTTCCAACCCAGGGGGTAAACTAGACATTGTTGGGATTAGACCGGTTTCCTCAGAACATCATTTATTTGTCAATACATTGTTTATTACATTACGAATAATATCTGAAGCACCCGATACTCAGTCTACAGTACTGATATGAGATATCTAAGCATCTGTAAACAACATTACCAGCTGCATAGTACAGTGAGCCATAATAAGAACCAATAACGTCTTTACAACTAACTAACTACAATGGCTCACTAACCCAAAGCGAGTCTTAGCCTCCGACAGAATTTGTCGTCCCTGGTTTTGCGCGATTTCCCGCCAGTATTCGACCCCAGACTTCGCGCGGGTTTGAAGATCGCGCAAGTCTAATTCGACGACGTTGTTTCATCGATACCTGGGACATCCTACAGGTCGCCGCCCTATTGGTTGGCCCAGTTATGCCCGCTTGCCACCCCTTCATCCTTTCAATGTGACCGAGCCAGCGGAAAAGGTAAGCTTTCGTTACATTAATACAAGGAAAGAGAAACTGGAATATGGACTCACCACAGTAAGGCCTTGCGGGCACATGGTCCTTGGCCAGTAGAGCGTACCGGCACACCTCCGCGGCCTCCTTCTGCGACAGTTGCCGCAGACAGCAGAGCGCAGCTCGGCGCACCGCCAACTCCGAGCTTGAAAGGTCGCGCTGGAAATGTATCATTTCAATGAGCTTCCGAGTTTAGTGATTTCATTTCACTTTTGGACGTAGGCCTCCACCAAAGAGTGCCACAATGACCAGCCCTGTGCCACCCGCATCTCGCCAACCCTAAACGGACAGTGAGCCGTACGGAATTATTTTAGTAGTTATATAAAAGTAGTCAACCATAAGAACGAAAAAATATCCTCTCAGTTCTCCAACTCGTCTAAGAATCGTTGGGTACCATACCGTTTGTAATCATAAGTGGCGTTCGTTAAAGTCTGAATGCATGGAAAGTTTGACAGGTTTTTATGGAATAAGAGCAGCCAGCGCCCTATTTAACTTTGATCGGTCTGTAATCATAAGTCGGTGCAACCCGTCCTAAGAGTTGCGAACGCTATAGCAGGGGCGGTTCACTCTGTGATTTCGTCACGCCGCTATCGCGTACATGCCGGCCGGCCGCCAGCTGGCGGTCCATTAGTAGTTGCCGCGCGCTGGTACAGGACGGACGCACGGGTCGCAGCGCGTTGCATGCGATAGAAAGGGATGGCCACATTTAGGCACGTTTGGCGTACCGAAACAGGGAATTTGTTAACAGAGAACCTTCTGTACGTAGTACTATTACTTATTCTGTGGCAATAGTATGATATGTTATTGATGACTCACGGCGAGCGAGGGCACGAGCATGTGCGCGCTGACGTGGCGCGGCGAGAACATCTGCAGCTGCTGCAGACAGCCGATGCCCTCGGCGCGCGCGCCGCCGCCGCCGCACTCGTTCAGCGCCGCGCACGCGCACAGGAAGCGGCCCACCGTAGCGCCGGCGCTGCCTGTAATCAAGGAGTGAAGTTTTTCTATCGTCAGTTTGGCTACTATTTGGTCAGTATGAGTACTATGGCTAACGCAACAAACTCATAGTACCCATCTTTGTTAGACAATTTTCTGATTAGAGTGAGCGAATCTTAATTTCACCGCTTTAATGCGATCACTAAAACATGAAAAATATGTGAAAGAACACTTGGTAGATAATCACAAGCTTTGACGTAGCATTTACCTAAATTACAAACACTGCAACTCAGGCCCAACAGTAATCACGTCAGATAAAAGGCGGCCGACGCTGCAATGGATGTCTTCCTGGAATAGTGGCGCGGTTCAAAGCCGTGGCTGCGGTCATACCGGGAGCGTGGACGTACATTCGCCATCACATACATCGGAGCAAACAAGCAGCTCACAAACATCGGAACACACTTCTATTTTCAAGGCATTAGGGTGCATGTGCCGATATTTTTGAACACCTATAGTGTACCGATATATGTGATGGCGACTGTACGTCCATCAGCGCACACATACATCCTTCCAATCATATACTCACCCTGTAACTCAGGCCCAACAACAGTGATCAGAGCGGACAGCAGTCTGCCGACGCTGCGATGCAGGTCCTCCTGGAAGGGCGGCGCGGAGAACAGCAGCTTCAGAGCCACGTTGAGGGTCGACTCCACGTGGCTGCGGAACATGGGGCCCGAGGCGTCGGCTAGCACGGACAGCGCGTGGAGGGCCCATACCTGGAGAATCAGACTCTTTAATGGTTTGACATTGTAAAATAGTGATTTGTGATTTCAAGTGTGATGAAATATATTGCACATGTCTTTCAGATGGTCAACCGTTTATATACTGCTGAACCTTCTTTTGTAAAGTGACCACACGCTACGCTTATCAGTAGCAGGTCCAGGGTTTTGGTCGAGGAGCTTGACACTGTTTGAGAGGAACTGTTTCTGGAACTGACCTGTGCCTCCTGTCCGCTCGTGTCCTGCGCCATTGCCCTCAGCGCTGGCAGCGCCGCGGCAGAGCTGCCACCTCTAGCTCTCTGCACGGCTCCCACGGCCGCCGCGGCTGCAGCCCTGGTGGTCCGCACGGTGGACCGAGTCAGGGCGAGCACTCGCTCGCTGATCGCTTGGCTCTCGGCTTCGGTGACGCAGCCACAAAGGCGGCCGGCACAGGAGGCCGCGGCCGCGCGTACTGGAATGCTGGTCGATGATAGACCCGACTGCGGAAGAATTAATTGAATAAATTATTAGCCAACGTATCTCACTCAGATTTAATCAATCTAGCCCAAAGCCTTTTAATAGGCATCCTCCTTTTTATTAATGGAATTTATATCATACTAAATTGGAATATAATTGCATTTGTTTTGTGTCGTTCGATTTTAAAACAAAACAAGCTCTATTATATTTGCTATTACAGTTGATTACATTTTCATAGCCAATTTTTCTTAATGGTAGGCGACTAAAGGATAAAAAAACGAAAAAGTCATCCGCTATTGGCTGCATCAACTACTTGGATGTGATTTGATAATTTTTTATTCACCAATCAGTCCTTATTTTTTTATCCTTTTCTAACGAATTTCGCCATCTGTGATTATAGACGGAGAGCTGTTGGACCAAAACTGCAACAGTTTTATAAAGGCTGATATTTTAATATTAGGTCATTAATAGGTCGAACATCAATAGCCTGCCGTCAGTCAGCCAGTTTTTGGGACAACTGGCATGGGGGTGGTTCCGAACTTGTTAAAAAAACGCCTACGTCGCAACTGTTTTATAAAATCTGAAAAATTGTGTGTGGATAGTAAGACAACTAACAAACTATGCGGTCATAGTCAGTCTGCAGGATATTGGGACAACACGCGTCAGCAGCCCGCTAAACCCGTCAAAAAAATTGGTTGGTGAAAGTGTTTAATACAATTTAAAAAAATTCGTGCAAGTAGTTCATAGTACCCAAAACAAGACTAACATAGTCAGCCCAAAGTTTTATGGAACATACGCCGTCAGCAGTCAATAAAACGGCGCGCCGAACGGTTAATTTATATAGCGTGCTTTATGGCGCGGACTGAGTTGTTTAATATTACAATACAATAAAGAAAAGATATTTAATAGGTAATAAAATACGATAAAAATATAATATACAGGGTGTCCGGTAAATAATGGACAACCTTCTAACCACGAATAGGGCACCTTAGACTGGTCCAGAAAATCGACTTGGAGTTTGTGTAAAAGTCCCCTGGTTTTCGAAATATTCGCACTTTTCGAAGAGCGAATTGTACCAAAACAAGGTGTTTAAAAGTGAACATTTATAGCAACATCTTTATTTGTAAAGATGTAAATGGCATGTGTTATACTATTTTAGAATCAGTATTAGATAAACTATTTTTCAGGAAGTTGGCCACTCTGGTTCTCATACATTTTTTTTCACCATTAGCAATCAAACTTGTAGAACATTTTAAAGAAAAATGTGATTTTATTAATTAAGACCTAATTAAACAGAAATCGGTCTGGCCACCATAAAACTCTAATACACGTTCATTAGCTACACTGTTAGAGAATATTTCCGAGAATTATTAAAGTCCAGGTCATTAAAGTGAAATAAGGTGCAAGTGGTGCAAATAGTGCACCTTATTTCACTTTAATGACCTGGACGTTAATAATTCAATCTTGCATGACGCGCTGCAAAAAGTACAGTGTTATAAGATTATAAAATATATATATATATATTTTGCGGACAATCTTACACAAATCGACCTAGTCCCAAACTAAGCAAAGCTTATACTATGGGTACTAGACGAAGATAAACATACTTATATAGATAAATAAATACTTTTTCTACTCCTGTACCGTTATCTGTCATTTATATAGGCTGTAGCTCAAATACAATGACACCACTAATAAGTCGTCGAAAAACTCTATGCTCTATGGCCCAAAAACGCACTGTTTAGCGTACTTTTTTGGTTCATACATTTTTCATAAAAGCACTGTTTAACTTTTTTTTAATCGGCCGCTATATTGCAGTGGTGCCAACTTCATAAACAAATATTTCGAAATAAAAGTATTTATTTACGATTTAACATTTGTATATTATACATTATTTACTACAATAATAATAAATCATCATCTATTGTGTGTTACATTACATGTTTTATAAATTCTTGGTATTATTTATAAAAATAAACAGTTCGAATTCGGCCCGGGTCCGGATTCGGTTTGGTTTGGATGGCAAGTGCAAACAAATTAAAAACAAAACAAACCATAAGCAATAGCTGTCACATTCCCGATTTCCCACCAAAATACAGTTCAAAATGAAAAGACGAAAGATGATAAACTATTAGTCCTAAACTATTAAGATTTTATTCGTGTTTGTGAAGACAAAAGTGTACGTTCCTTATAAAATGGTCGAAGAAATTAATAACTGCACTCCTGAATAAATTGCGTGAGTAACAAAAGTACGAATAGAAAACTTGCTGCCTGAAAAGTTTAACTATTCTGTAGTCTGCTATTTATTTAAAATTTGTCGTAGAAAAAGTATTGTATGCAACGGTGTATAACTGGTCTAAAAACGCTCGTGGCGTCTTTAATTGCGATGCTCGCCAAGGCTCGCATCGCAACACTCGCGTTTTAAGACCCTTCTTATAAAACAGTTGCATAAAATACTATAATTACATAGATAACATCCATGACTCAGGAACAAATATTCGTGCTCATCAGCTCATCACACAAATAAATGTCCTTACCGGGATTCGAACACAGGACCTCTTGCTTCGTAGGCAAGAGTCACTACCAACAAGGCTTCAATCCTTCCATCACTTCAATAGCCGGCTATGCCCATTTATCCGGCACACTCCGCCCGCGCCTACTTCACAGCTCTTTACTTCTCTACAGGCTTGCTCTCTGGCATCAGTTTCATATTCAGAGTATTATTGTTAGTAACATATTTTTTTCTCCGTGTACAAAATATAGCAGACTGTTTATTTAATAAGTATTATAAATAAAGTATTGATCTTCAAATATTTCTGAATATAAAACCATTTTGCGGTTGAGCGCGCTATATAAATTAAGCGTTCGGCGCGCCGTTCAATTGACTGCAGACGGCGTATGTTCCATATATAAAGCTTTGGGCTGACTATGTTAGTCTTGTTTTGGGTACTATGAACTACTTGCACGAATATTTTTACATTTTATAAAACACTTTCACCAACCAACTTTTTTGACGGGTTTAGCGGGCTGCTGACGCGTGTTGTCCCAATATTCTGCAGACTGACTATGTCCGCATAGTTTGTTAGTTGTCTTACTATCCACACAAATCTGAAAATTTGTAGATTTTATATAACAGTTGAGACATAGGCGTTTTTTTAACAAGTTCGGAACCACCCCCACGCCAGTTGTCCCAAAAACTGGCTGACTGACGGCAGGCTATTGATGTTCGACTCATTAATGACCTAATATTAAAATACCAGCCTTTATAAAACTGTTGCAGTTTTGGTCCCTCAGCTATTATGTAGTGTTATCAAATTTCGTACCAGACTTCCTTTTTAAAATACTCACAATAATAAGCTCGGTGGCAGCGGTCTTGACGGCGTCCTGTCCCAGCGAGCTCTTCTGCTCAGCGAGCGTCCTTAAAGCTAGCAGTAGAGCGGTGTACACGTTCACTTGTATGGCCTCCTGACGCGTGCCTTTGGACATCTTGATGCACTCTGTGAAGTGTTCCAGCATCTGTTGTCTGTGGGAGATGGAAAGATTTCATGGGATTGTTGCGTAGGATAAATTAAATTATCATCTATATTCAATATTGTTATTTTGTCACTGCGAGATATCTGAAAAGCGACGCGATCGTAATCGACGATAGTCAAACCAGAGGCAAAGGGTCTCTAGGTGGCCGAGTCCTTCAAACATGATGTTTCTTTTTAGGGTTCCGTACTCAAAGAGTAAAACGGGACCCTATTACTAAGACTTCGCTGTCCGTCCGTCCGTCCCTCCGTCCGTCCGTCTGTCTGTCACCAGGCTGTATCTCAAGAACCGTGATAGCTAGAGTTGAAATTTTCACAGATTATGTATATCTGTTGCAGCTATAACAACAAATACTAAAAACAAAATAAAATGTTTTTTTGAGGGCTCCCATACAACAAACGTGATTTTTTTGCCGTTTTTATACATAATGGTACGGAACCCTTCGTGCGCGAGTCCAACTCGCACTTGGCCGGGTTTTTTATAAGTTCCTCATCGCACTGTACGCCTCCAGACACTTAGTACATGCTAAAGCTATGCAGAAAATAAATGCTGCACCAGCGGCGATCAGAGGCAAACCAATGGGATACATTTCATACTGTCATGTAATTGGCAAAATGATTTTTTTCGTATCGTCCTGTCTCTCCTAGCCGATGAAATTTCCCATTAGCATTCTACCGTCACGACACTTACTTACTGCTCAGTGAGCGTTCCGTTTACGTTACCTGTGTTTGTTGGCAGCCCTGGCGAAGGTGTGCGGGAACAATGCAACACAGGCATCTATAACAGCGACGCCCAGCGGCTGCGCAGCCGGTCCGCCGCGATACAAACAGCAGGGATCGTGTTCGAGCGCCCCTGAACCACTGGCGCTAATCGGCGAAATCAGCTACAAGGAAATGTTTGCATACAGAACACAGATCGAATACATCTCCGGCGAAAGAGTTGCGGATAAAATACACGGTAGGGGGGCGCGGCTTGCAACGCAATCATTTAAACTAAAGAGTCGGCTACATAAGAGCTTGCGAAATCTACGTATGGTATAATATACGGTAAGGAAAGCGGATTTAAGTCGTATTTTTTTTATTCGTTGTAAAGTTAGGGCGACTCTTTTATGATGCGACCAGGATAACGCTAAGATAGGGATAAAGTTGGGGTCGTGAATAATCCAGTCATACCTGTTCTTCAATATCAGCATGGTCTGTGTCATAGATCCACCCTTCGTCTCCCAGTAACATAGTATCGTGGGGATGCATTGCGCTTCTCAGCATACCTAAGTGAAAGAAAAAATTAACAGTTTAGTAACAATCTACATTTACCGAGATTTCGATCGACATGCCTCATCAGGGTAGTTAATTTCGGTACGATTTTTCTTGGACTTCAGCATTAGCTCATTGAATTTACGAGACAAAAGTCAAATCAGCTTCTTATTATGAAACGTCAAAAACGCTCCCTTGTGGAATTTGTAGGGATTACATGGTTGTGATGTCACAATCAAATAACGTCCTTATTGTTAAAAAAAATATTTTCACTGTTGTCAAATACCCAATTCGCGAGTTCGTGGATCGAATGATCTTAGAAAGAGTGGAATCCGCGACATAATTGCCTACCGTACTTGCCTGTCTCAGGGTTGTCACTTTAAGCTAAATTTTAATTCAGTGCCTAGAAATCGGCAAGGGCCGGGAAGTTCCTTGTATTTTTTACTTGTGTTGTCTGGGTTCAGGGTTTTTGAGGTCGGTTTTACCTAAACGATGATGAAATTTTTCACGATGAAAGAAAGGGCGACAGGCGATACTTATGTGGTTGCGGGGCCAGCAGGCGGGCGGCGCGGGGCGGTGATGAGCACGAGTACCTACGGTAGTTTACTGATAGTACTGTCAACCAATTCATTAGTTTAAAGCCCGGCCCTTGCCAAAGATAACACATATCTGTATAACTACGCCCGGCGCTCCTGCCACCCAGCACCATGGAGGGTGCTGAGAAGATACTCGAACGTATGAACAGGTTCGGTAGGTACTGACCAGTGGCGAGGTTAGCAGTGGTATGTTTTGCCGATTGCGTAGGCAGGAGTGTTCGGGGTTCGAATGATCATAGCCCCGTACTGACCAGTGGCGAAGTTAGCAGTGGTATGTTTTGCCGATTGCATAGGCAGGAGTGTTCGGGGTTCGAATGATCATAGCCCCGTACCAGAGGCGAGGTTAGCAGTAGTATGTTTTGCCGATTGCGTAGGCAGGAGTGTTCGGGGTTCGAATGATCATAGCCCCGTACTGACCAGTGGCGAAGTTAGCAGTGGTATGTTTTGCCGATTGCATAGGCAGGAGTGTTCGGGGTTAGAATGATCATAGCCCCGTGCCAGAGGCGAGGTTAGCAGTAGTATGTTTTGCCGATTGCGTAGGCAGGAGTGTTCGGGGTTCGAATGATCATAGCCCCGTACTGACCAGTGGCGAAGTTAGCAGTGGTATGTTTTGCCGATTGCATAGGCAGGAGTGTTCGGGGTTCGAATGATCATAGCCCCGTACCAGAGGCGAGGTTAGCAGTAGTATGTTTTGCCGATTGCGTAGGCAGGAGTGTTCGGGGTTCGAATGATCATAGCCCCGTACTGACCAGTGGCGAAGTTAGCAGTGGTATGTTTTGCCGATTGCATAGGCAGGAGTGTTCGGGGTTCGAATGATCATAGCCCCGTACCAGAGGCGAGGTTAGCAGTAGTATGTTTTGCCGATTGCGTAGGCAGGAGTGTTCGGGGTTCGAATGATCATAGCCCCGTACTGACCAGTGGCGAAGTTAGCAGTGGTATGTTTTGCCGATTGCGTAGGCAGGAGTGTTCGGGGTTCGAATGATCATAGCCCCGTACCAGAGGCGAGGTTAGCAGTAGTATGTTTTGCCGATTGCGTAGGCAGGAGTGTTCGGGGTTCGAATGATCATAGCCCCGTACTGACCAGTGGCGAAGTTAGCAGTGGTATGTTTTGCCGATTGCGTAGGCAGGAGTGTTCGGGGTTCGAATGATCATAGCCCCGTACTGACCAGTGGCGAAGTTAGCAGTGGTATGTTTTGCCGATTGCGTAGGCAGGAGTGTTCGGGGTTCGAATGATCATAGCCCCGTACTGACCCGTGGCGAGGTTAGCAGTGGTATGTTTTGCCGATTGCGTAGGCAGTGTTCGGGGTTCGAATGATCATAGCCCCCGTACTGATCAGTGGTGAGCTGGCGAGGTTGGCAGTGGTGTTTGGCCCATTGCGTTGGCAGGAGTATTCGTGGATCGAATGCTCGTGGGTTCAGTACTAACCGTGGCGAGGTTAGTGTTAGTGTTTTACCGTAGTTGCGGAGCACGCCGCCGACACTGTGACGGATACGGGTCCAGTAGTGTACTGACCAGTGGCGAGGTTGGCGGTGGCGGGGTCGGGCGTGCCGGCCAGCTCGCCAGCCAGCAGGCGCAGCAGCGGCGCGGCGGGCTGCGCGCCCGGCCCGAGCGCCGCGCACGCCTGGTACAGCCGCAGCCTCAGCAGCGCTGCCGGCGCGACCAGCGAGCCGCCGTAGTTGCGGAGCACGCCACCGACACTGTGACGGATACGGGTCCAGTAGTGTACTGACCAGTGGCGAGGTTGGCGGTGGCGGGGTCGGGCGTGCCGGCCAGCTCGCCGGCCAGCAGGCGCAGCAGCGGCGCGGCGGGCTGCGCGCCCGGCCCGAGCGCCGCGCACGCCTGGTACAGCCGCAGCCTCAGCAGCGCTGCCGGCGCGACCAGCGAGCCGCCGTAGTTGCGGAGCACGCCACCGACACTGTGACGGATACGGGTCCAGTAGTGTACTGACCAGTGGCGAGGTTGGCGGTGGCGGGGTCGGGCGTGCCGGCCAGCTCGCCGGCCAGCAGGCGCAGCAGCGGCGCGGCGGGCTGCGCGCCCGGCCCGAGCGCCGCGCACGCCTGGTACAGCCGCAGCCTCAGCAGCGCTGCCGGCGCGACCAGCGAGCCGCCGTAGTTGCGGAGCACGCCACCGACACTGTGACGGATACGGGTCCAGTAGTGTACTGACCAGTGGCGAGGTTGGCGGTGGCGGGGTCGGGCGTGCCGGCCAGCTCGCCGGCCAGCAGGCGCAGCAGCGGCGCGGCGGGCTGCGCGCCCGGCCCGAGCGCCGCGCACGCCTGGTACAGCCGCAGCCTCAGCAGCGCTGCCGGCGCGACCAGCGAGCCGCCGTAGTTGCGGAGCACGCCACCGACACTGTGACGGATACGGGTCCAGTAGTGTACTGACCAGTGGCGAGGTTGGCGGTGGCGGGGTCGGGCGTGCCGGCCAGCTCGCCGGCCAGCAGGCGCAGCAGCGGCGCGGCGGGCTGCGCGCCCGGCCCGAGCGCCGCGCACGCCTGGTACAGCCGCAGCCTCAGCAGCGCTGCCGGCGCGACCAGCGAGCCGCCGTAGTTGCGGAGCACGCCACCGACACTGTGACGGATACGGGTCCAGTAGTGTACTGACCAGTGGCGAGGTTGGCGGTGGCGGGGTCGGGCGTGCCGGCCAGCTCGCCGGCCAGCAGGCGCAGCAGCGGCGCGGCGGGCTGCGCGCCCGGCCCGAGCGCCGCGCACGCCTGGTACAGCCGCAGCCTCAGCAGCGCTGCCGGCGCGACCAGCGAGCCGCCGTAGTTGCGGAGCACGCCACCGACACTGCTTAGCGGATCATACAAATATCAGTCTTTCGATTGGCTCAAAAATACATTGACTTTCTATGTGGTGTAAAGGTCCCATTTTTTGTTTTTTGTAAATAGCTCGTAAACGGTGGCCCATACCAAAAGGTGTTCTTATAGATAAGTAATCTACATATAATTTTCTCCAAAACAGATTCTATTTACTTTTTCTATGGTCAAAATTTAATTCCTAATTTATCATCATCATCATCACCATCATCATTATCATCGTCATCGACGGTTCTTCGATGGGGGTTCCGTTAGTGCAGGAGTCGGAGGAAAAAACGTATATTTCGACACTCAAGCGCTCAAGCTCAAGCTTTATTTGTCAAACACAGGTATACAAGGTATGGTAGGGTATCAAAAAACATGTCTCACTGTGTTTTGCCACAAGGAATACAAAATTCAGCATTCAAAATGTTTTATACCCTTTCCATTAAGCTTACTTGGTAAGAACAGCGATCGCTCCGTCTATCGGCTGCGTCAGCCGTTTGGCGGTGTCGTCGTTGTTGACCAAAGAAGGGCAGTGGATCAACAGGCTGTGAAGGGCCGATAACGCTCCAGCGCGCCCTTCCAATGTCACCTATTTTAAATAAACAAAATACCATATCAAATAAACTATCATAAACTGAAACCCTGAATCTGATCTAAGCCACCTGATACCATGCCGTTTCATAAATCTTGAGTTATGGTCTCCTGCTCTGGGGTAACTTAATGAACGTAAACAAAGACAGTGCTACCTAACTGCACCGTAGGAACTCAGAATTATACCTACACTTTGCGCGCCGTTAGCGGGGATTCAGCCAGTTGGTTGGCACACGCGCTCACGGCCGGATGTTGCTTACGTGCACAGTAAAAGTTGTGACCAATTACTAAAAATGACTTCGTGAAACTGACGAAGGATAGTAACTTACCTAGACGGAAAAAAACATTCAACAGGAAATAAAAAACGGTTTATTGTTTGAAATAATTTAAATAAATTATTTTTTATTATGATGTGTGTACAATTGACAACATTTCATTTTTTTAAGTGGGCAATTTTATGATTTATTTCGCTAAAAAATGTTTTTTTAAGCGACACGTGTTTTTTTATTTTACCCTAAATTGTATACCTTTCCTCGATTTATTTTAAAGATATAGGTAGCGGCACCCCACACTGCGAGGAACGCATAATATACCTACCCTCTCTAATATCTCCGCATTCTATACCTTTCCTCGATTTATTTTAAAGATATAGGTAGCGGCGCCCCACACTGCGAGGAACGCATGTACCTACCCTCTCCAATATCTCCGCATTCTATACCTTTCCTCGAATTATTTTTAAGATATAGGTAGCGGCGCCCCACACTGCGAGGAACGCATGTACCTACCCTGTCCAATATCTCCGCATTCTATACCTTTCCTCGATTTATTTTTAAGATATAGGTAGCGGCGCCCCACACTGCGAGGAACGCATGTACCTACCCTCTCCAATATCTCCGCATTCTATACCTTTCCTCGATTTATTTTAAAGATTTTCATTTTTTTAAGTGGGCAATTTTATGATTTATTTCGCTAAAAAATGTTTTTTTAAGCGACACGTGTTTTTTTATTTTACCCTAAATTGTATACCTTTCCTCGATTTATTTTAAAGATATAGGTAGCGGCACCCCACACTGCGAGGAACGCATAATATACCTACCCTCTCTAATATCTCCGCATTCTATACCTTTCCTCGATTTATTTTAAAGATATAGGTAGCGGCGCCCCACACTGCGAGGAACGCATGTACCTACCCTCTCCAATATCTCCGCATTCTATACCTTTCCTCGAATTATTTTTAAGATATAGGTAGCGGCGCCCCACACTGCGAGGAACGCATGTACCTACCCTGTCCAATATCTCCGCATTCTATACCTTTCCTCGATTTATTTTTAAGATATAGGTAGCGGCGCCCCACACTGCGAGGAACGCATGTACCTACCCTCTCCAATATCTCCGCATTCTATACCTTTCCTCGATTTATTTTAAAGATATAGGTAGCGGCGCCCCACACTGCCAGGAACGCATGTACCTACCCTCTCCAATATCTCCGCATTCTATACCTTTCCTCGATTTATTTTAAAGATATAGGTAGCGGCGCCCCACACTGCGAGGAACGCATAATATACCTACCCTCTCCAATATCTCCGCATTCTACACCTTTCCTCGATTTACTTTAAAGATATAGGTAGCGGCGCCCCACACTGCGAGGAACGCATGTACCTACCCTCTCCATTATCTCCGCATTCTATACCTTTCCTCGAATTATTTTTAAGATATAGGTAGCGAGGGCGAGGTCCCTTCTAACTTTAAGTTTCGTATACCCAACCATACCTAAAATAAACAATGTAGGGTACTATACTAATTTAAATCTACCAATAGAATGTTGGGTATTTATGTTATTTCATTGTAGTTGCTTGGCTTTAATTGGCTGTAAATAACAGAGAAGTTACCTTTATACTAAATAAATCAACCAACCTGCCAAGTGAATGCATCCCCTCTGGCTTTCTCCGACTCCATCTCTTTGGCAGACCTTGGGAAGCTGTTCCTCCATAACAACAGCATCCTTGGCAGCAGTCCACGGACCACGGGAACTCCTACAAGCAATACCAAATTTAAAGCCACACCAAAAAAGTATTGAACGTGTATAATGTACAAATTATATTATTTAGTGATTATGTATGGATAAGCTGATATTATTTTTACCCAGGGAGCAAATAACGCCAAAGATGAGCCACTCAGATCGCACTCATTCGCAGCCTTCTGCCACAGTTCGGCTTCGCTAAAGGCCACTTTGCCTCGACTGTGAGGCCCCTCAAAGAGAGAAAGACAGACAGACCGTAGTTAGCACTGCTGCTTTGATATCATCTGACGACCATCATCAGGCATCCACCTTTTTTGCTTACCTAACATTTAAAATGACTTTCACAATACTACTTACCCAAGGTGCAAATAGCCCCAACGATGAGCCATCCAGCGTTGGTCCTCGCAGCAGTAAGCCGGCTGCTCTGGCCAGCCGATCTTAGCAACTGTTCCGCCGCATTAAAGGCCACTTTGCCTCGGCCGTGCGGCACTCCGAGTGGGGAGAGTCGGACTGAGCCCAGCACTGCTGCTAAGGCTGCTGAATAACCTGTGGAAGGGGGAAATTTTAACATACTAAGACTTGGTAATAATGCAGTTTCCGACGTGAATGTCTAGTAATACAAGTTAAGTTATTCTTGTTTCTGCAGGTTTACATACAGCAACTTAAAAAAAAACTTAATGGGCACTCACGGAGATGTGAATAAAAACAACGATTTACTTTTGTACCCGAAACCCTGTGCTACTCAAAGCCCGTCAGCATGACCACAACGTTGTCAGAAAATTTACTATTTTGTCGCGTTTCGCGTAATGCGTCTCTTTCACTGGGAGACAGAGCGAAGCATGCCGTTGTAATTGAAATTATTTAATATTCCCATTAAACAAAAATTGTTATCTATACATATAAATGCCTATGTCCTGACTGACTTATTCACTCACTCACTCACTCACTCATCAACGCACAGCGGAAACTACTGGGGCTAGAGAGTTGATTTTTGCACAGTAGGTTGCTTTTATAACGGAAGCTAGGGATAAGAAGGGATTTTTGAAAATTCTACCCCTAAGGGGGTAAAATAGGGGTGCAAAGTTTGTATGGAGAACCTTTTGTTTTTGAACTAGAGACTTAAAACTTTTTAGAAAGATTAGTTATTAAAATACAAAAAAGTACTTTCAGCGTTTTGGAAAATTTCACCCCTAAGGTGGTAAAATAGGGGTGCATAGTTTGTATTGGGAAAACTTTTTTTTTGAGCTAGAGACTTAAAACTTTGTAAAAAGATTACTTATTAGAATACAAACAAAGTGCTTTCAGCGTTTTGGGAAATTCCACCCCTAAGAGGGTTAAAAGGGTTGCAAAGTTTATATGGGGGAAACTCTTTTTTGAGATAGAAGCTTAAAGTTTGTAGAAAGATTACTTATTGAAATACAAAAAAAAGTATATTCAGCGTTTTAGTAAATTCCACCCCTAAGTGGGTGCAACATTTGTATGGAGGAAACATTTTTTTAACCGACTTACAATTTTGTAGAATGCTTACTAATTAAAATGAACATTAAATACTTTCAGAATTTTAGAAACGTCGACCTTTAGGGGTGCAACGTTTGTATAGAGAAAATATTTTTTTTAGCGAGGGACTTCAAACTTTGTTGAAAGATTACTTATTGTAAGAAACTGTATTAAAAAAAAAATGTTTTGAACAACTTCATTATTTTTCAACTGTATTACAATGATGTTACAGAATTAATAATATAAAAGTTTCAAATTCCTTACTTGTTGTTTAAAAGATTATTTATTAGAATAAAAATATACGTGAATTACTTTCAGTGGTTTGGAAAATTCCACCCCTAAGAGGGAGAAAAAGAGGTGCACTGTTTGTGTGGGGGAAACTTTTTTTTAGGTAGAAACTTAAAACTTTGTAGAAAGATTACTTATTAAAATACTAAATAGTCCTGCCAGCGTTTTGGAAAATTCCACCCCTTAAGGGTTAAAAAGGGGTGCAAGGTTCGTATGGGAAACACTTTTTTTGAGCTAGAGAATTGATAGTTTGTAAAAAAAAATACTTATTAAAATAAAAAACTTAGTGTATTCTTTTAATTTTTTCCCCGAAAAGCGTTAATCGAAGGGGGTTCAAAGTTTGTATGCAGAGCAAGAAAATTTTAAAGTATGAGATTTGTAACTTCGATCTTAGCCTGTTTGTTAAAAGACTACAAAACTCATTTTAGCGTTTTAAGGGTTCCGTACTCAAAGAGTAAAACGGCACCCTATTACTAAGACTCCGCTGTTCATCTGTCTGTCACCAGGCTGTATCTTACTGATACCGTGATAGTTCCAGCTGAAATTTTCACAGATGATGTATTTCTGTTGCCGCTATAACAACAAATACTAAAAACACAGAATAAAATAGTTTTTTATAAATAATGGTACGGAACCCTTCGTGCGCAAGTCCGACTCGCACTTGGCCGGTTTTTTTTTAAACTCATCTCCTAAAGGGGATTATAAGGGTGTTCAAAGTTTGTATGGAGAGCAAGACATTTTTAAAGTAAGGGATTTGTAACTTCGGTTTAAGACTGTTTGCTGAAAGACTACAAAACTTATATCAGCGTTTTTTTTTAATTCATCGCCTTGAGCAAGACATTTAAAAGTAAGAAATGTGTAACTACGGTTTCAGACTGTTTACTATGAGGGTTCAAATGAGGTTCTAAGTTTGTATAGAGAGCAAGACATTTTGAAAGTAAGAGATTTGTAACTTTGGTTTTAGACTGTTTACTAAAAGACTACAAAACTAATTTCAATGTTTTTAAAAAATCATTCCTTAAACAAACATTTAGACGATAACATGTTCTACGCGGACGAAGTCGCGGGCAACAGCTAGTTGGATATAATCTTCTAGAGGCGCCTTTTGAACGATTTACTATGATACAAATCGGTCAACTGAAATACCCGGAAGGCGCAGCGTGGGTAGGTGGACTGATGACCTGGTAAAGATCGCAGGAGTCCGCTGGATGCGGGTGGCGCAGGACCAGTCATTGTGACACTCTTTGGGGGCCTATGTCCAGCAGTGGACGTCTTTCGGCTGATATTATGATGATGAACTGAAATAATATGACGTATACCGGATATGTGGTGTGGCGTGGGCGAGGAGCGCGGCGCGTCGAGCGCGTCCACGCACTTGTCGAGCAGCGGCGTGATCTGCGACGGCAGCGCCACGCACACGCAGCGCACGCACCACGCGCCCGCCAGCCGCGCCGCCACGCACGGGTGCTCCAACACCTGATAACACCTTATTATTAAACAACAACGATATCGTGATCTGCGACGGCAGCGCCACGCACACGCAGCGCACGCACCACGCGCCCGCCAGCCGCGCCGCCACGCACGGGTGCTCCAACACCTGATAACACCTTATTATTAAACAACAACGATATCGTGATCTGCGACGGCAGCGCCACGCACACGCAGCGCACGCACCACGCGCCCGCCAGCCGCGCCGCCACGCACGGGTGCTCCAACACCTGATAACACCTTATTATTAAACAACAACGATATCGTGATCTGCGACGGCAGCGCCACGCACACGCAGCGCACGCACCACGCGCCCGCCAGCCGCGCCGCCACGCACGGGTGCTCCAACACCTGATAACACCTTATTATTAAACAACAACGATATCGTGATCTGCGACGGCAGCGCCACGCACACGCAGCGCACGCACCACGCGCCCGCCAGCCGCGCCGCCACGCACGGGTGCTCCAACACCTGATAACACCTTATTATTAAACAACAACGATATCGTGATCTGCGACGGCAGCGCCACGCACACGCAGCGCACGCACCACGCGCCCGCCAGCCGCGCCGCCACGCACGGGTGCTCCAACACCTGATAACACCTTATTATTAAACAACAACAATATCGCTAAGCAAAGAGCTCCAACTGGTTAATGTACCGTTGCGCTCTAGTGTCAAATACAAACAAATCAATTCGTCAAAAAACGCAAACATAAACCGGGTCCGCCCACACCAAAGCTTAAAATACGGTTGTACCCTGTTTTACCAACAAATGTTCCATGGAATGTACCTATGTGTCGCAGAATTTTCATTTCATCGAAAACCATTTTATTTCAGAATCAGTATATTTTTCAGGATTGTTCAATAATAAACTAATACTTAGTTGTGTGTATTGACATTAAATAACTTTTAACACAATCACTACTTACTAACATCACGTTCCATTCCCTACTTAGTACAACACAAAGAAGAAAACAATACAATACCTAACACTAAAATAAAATAATAAAAACAGCTACATTGAGAATTAGGTGTCGAATAACCCGCCCCGGGTCACTCCAGGCGCAAAGGTGCCCATCACACTAGCCGCATTGCCGCGCTGAACAGCTATGGCTTGCACCAAAAATGACCCAGAGCGGGGATCGAGACCTCTCTCTTGCAAGCTTGCAATTTGAGAGACCCGAGTACTTGTCCCTCTTCCGTAATGCCGCCAGCTCAGCCGCAGCTCCAGGCGCCCGTATGATGCGACCAATGTGCGAAGCAGCAAAAGTGCAGAGGAGACATTTGACTTTTTGCCATGGCACCAGGGTTAAGCCGTCGGGCCTTTTACCGTTAGACCGGCAAAGGCCTGGAGGCTCCAACATACATGGCACATTAGCTGATACGAGCGCCCTCCGAACAATGTCGTTAAGGACATGGTGACGTGGGAACCTTCCCGCGCAACGACAACAACTCAATGCGTGATGACCGTTAATCTCCACCGTAGCGCCGCAGATGCATACGTGAGGTTCACAAACATCACAGCCCAGGCGAAGAGCCACGGCCACCCGCAACGAGTCATTGTCAAGAAAAGTACCTAAATGCGGAGAAGGGAGAGCGTGTAGCCACGCCCCAGACTCTGGCCTTGATGCCGCCATGAGTCTTGCCCTATCCACACCCACCGCGTCCCCCATCAGGCCGTCTAGTGTCCGCTTTCCACCTGCGTCATCCCACAATCGTTAGCGGTCCGGTTTCTCAGGCACAGGCGCACCTAATGGTTTCAAGAGAATGCTCTTTTAGCTGTACCTAAAAAGTTAATGGTTTCGGCGAAACAATGCATTCGGTGAAATGTTTGTCGGTGAAATAAAGGGACACCTTAAAATACGCTGACGCTGCGCTAAAATGTACGTAGAAATCGTGATGCGAAAGCCGCTTCGGCGCGTATACGCGGCGTCAAGCTGCGGTGTAGTCTGTTAGAGCCGCCGTATACTCCGCCACTAGTAGCGGCGTAGGAGCAACGCAACCTGCGGACGAGTTCTTTCATACATTTTGTACAGCATCGGCGCACACCGAGCGTTTAGTGGCCACGTTCGAGCCGCAAGCTGCGGAAGTGGCTCAAGCTTGCTAGTAGTGCCCGCGTCTACTAGTGGCTGTAATGGAATGACAAATATTCCCAATGTATCACTTACCGCGAATATCGCTTCGATCATATTCAGTGAGGTGTCCGACACGAGGTTTTGTACCGAGGTACCCAGTTGTAGAGTGAGCTCGCCCGCTTCCATCAACGCACACACCAACAAATGCTGGCTGAATAGTGTTTCCTACAAAACAAAATTATTTCAGTACAATACTTGAACCAATACTAATACTACCAATCTAACACACATGAATGTAATAACATACCGACGCTTAAGAATCAATACTGTCTAACTAACATTTTTGACGTTTTTTTACCTTTTTAATGCAGTTAGGTGCAGAAAAAAATAACGAATAGCATGCCACGCTTCCTGTACAATTGTATTTTTGTTAGACGTATTACGTACGTTAGACGGTATTGATTCTTAAGCGTCGATACAGATTTTATTAATTTACTGCTACTACTGGCACCATCTAGTTCAATTGGTTTCACTTAGATTATACCAGTCTATAACTAAACTAAATGGCGCCAGATGTCTGAACATCTACGTCAAAGTTTTACAAAAAAAAACATTAAATAAAATAAATAATAAATATTTTCGGACAATCTTACACAAATCAACCTAGTCCCAAACTAAGCAAAGCTTGTACTATGGGTACTAGACGACGATATACATACATATATAGAGAAATAAATACTTAAATACATAAAAAACATCCATGACTCAGGGACAAATATTCGTGTTCATCACAGAAATAAATGCCCTTACCGGGATTCAAACCCGGAACCTCCAGCTTCGTAGGCAGGGTCACTACCAACTAGGCTAAAGCGGTTGTCATTTATTCTTTGTTTTGCTATTTAACATTTACTCATACCATGTTGGAGGCATAAAAGTAAAACACTTTAAAAAATAGGTAATTACTTCTAAATGAATTATGGATGGATGGCTATTGAAAAGCTTATATTGATCTTGACAGACAAATTATAACCGACAGCAAAAACATTCAACCGCTAATTTCATACCGTCCGTGACTTGGCCAAGACGATTAAACACGTGTACAAGTCCGCATGTGCAGAATCAATGTAACTCTGTACCTGGTTACAATCCTTGGCATTCTCAGGGTTGAAGTCGATGCTGTTCATCTGTTTGATGACAATCTGGATGATCTCGCGGCACGCTGAGGCTTGCGCCTTCTCGCCCAGCATCTTGCCGAGCGTGTTGCGTAGAATGTAATTTATACATTTCCTAGAAAATATCATATGAGTTTGTAGTGCGTACAAAGTCTAATCCCAATAAGATCTCGTTTTCCCTTTGAGTTGGAAGGTCTGATGGCAGTCGCTTTCGTAAAACGATGCCTATGCCAAATCTTAGGATTAGTTGTCACAGCGTACCCCGGGCTCCTTGAGGGCACAACCGGGAATAACGCTAGGAGGATGATGACAAAGTGAGAGTTGTTCTGACTTTGTCATCATCCTCCTAGCGTTAGGTAGCGTTCTTCGTTTTCAATGTAGGAAATATATACTTCCAAAGGAAAAGTCGTGCCATGAAGAGCCTCAGACAGCAGCTAGTACTTTATAACGTTTAAATTATTAAGCCAGGTCCATACTTATCCGACGTGATGCTCTCTTCTGATGCGCCCTGACGCCTGACACAAACGACGCCATCTCTGACGTGATGGCGCGTCAGTTGAGTGTGAATCTAACCGCACTAAATGTATAAAACCGATACTGTTCTGTCGCGTACGTCAGACACGATACGTCAGATAAGTATGAATCCTTTAAGCCTGCAACACACTGGCGCGGCCTGCGGTGGCGGTCAATACAAAACTTGACAGCTAATGACAAGTTTACTATTGACCGCCGCGGCCAGGCCACGCCAGTCTGTGAGAGGCCTTATGCGTACCTGGAATAAACGGCGTCGACGTGGGAACTAGCGGCTTTGGGGTTCGCCACCAAGTCCAGTACGTGAGTGAGGAACGTCGTCAGGTTGCGCTCTAGCCACACGCCGCCCATGTTTTGGACGAATATCACGTACGACTGGAAATTACGACGATTAAATTAATAAATATTAGGAGGCAGTCTTACGCAAATCGAACTACAACTAACCCGTTCAAGGCCAATGACTCGCATATGAGTCATGCCCGACAAGCGATATTCGCTGCAATGCTATGCTGCACGTAACGTTACTTGGCCTCTAATGGATTAACAATGAAATATTTATTAAATAGTGTTACGTTCTATGCCGAAAAATACAGGGTAGAGGGTTAAAAAGAAAAAGTGAGTCATATCCGACTGTTACGTTTTATGCCAAAAAATACACGGTAGAGGGTTAAAAAGAAAAAAAAACGCTCCTTTTAGAAGGCAGCGCTTCGCCCAGTGTCAGTGTCACCACGTACTACCTTAATAACTATTATTATGACAGTATGCTCACATGTGTGACGCACACGCGGACCTCCCGGCTGACGCCGGAGCCCGACTTGATGAGCTCGCCCTTCAGGAACGAAGTGCCGCCCCGTAGGAACGCCCCCATTAGCAGGTTTAGCGCCTCGTCCAGTGAAACTACGTTCTTCGGCGTGTCTTTCTTGCTTTGTTGCACTGAAACAATTTTCAACACAATCAAATTTTTTACATTGTTTAGTAACTTGGCTAATGGCACTTTACTGGTTAACATTTGAGAACGGAAAAAAGGTAGTTTGACTAGAATTTAGGGAACCACACAGAGACGGCGTGGCGAGGACGCGGCGTGGGCGCGATGCCGCTTGGATGCCGCTTCAAAACATTTGTATACAAAATATACTAAGGAGACGTATTTTAAATTACACAGAAGCGGCGCGACGCAGGCACCGCGGTTCAATTCACCAATGGACCTTATTTCATTGTATTAAAGGTATACAATAGGTTGAAGCGCGCTGCGCCTTATGCCTGCCTGCGCCTCGCCCTCGCCGTATGCCGTCTCTGTTTGGTTTACGCCTAAGGAACCAAATTTACCCGCTTGTGCGCCAACTTTGAGCTTGCTGTTCAAATTAGATGTCTCGCCCGCCTGTGTGGCGGCTATTAGAGCGCCCAGCAGCTCGGAGACCGCACATCTGAAATAAGCAGGAAGGTTAAAAAAATAAACAATACAATAGCGCAAACATACGCCACGGTCTTTAGCACTTAACCACGTTGCAGTGTCTCTACGACGGTGTCATTGTAGAGTACAGCAATATCAATCCTAAACCTAACTGGACAGAGTTTCAAATCACCTGAGCATATAGTCAGTCGGCTGCTCCAGCATTCAGGCCCGCTGCCGTCAGCTTAGCTGTCGGAGAGCGTGAGCGGCGAAGCTATAAGCTTCAATATACTGATTTTGAATATAGGCTACAGCAATAACAACCCTAAACCTAAATACGAGGGCTGCCTTTTAAGTTGTGTCGTTTGGAAAAACTAAAGACAATTTAAGTGTTAAATGGTATTTATTGTTTTTCAAAGTAATCACCGTGATATGTAATACACTTTTTCATTCGATCGAACCAGTTTTCGAAACACTTATTCCAGTTTGAGGTCGGGGTCTCCAAAATGGCCGTTTTGTATGCCTCAACCGCTTCTTCAGGCGTCTGGTACCGTTGACCACGAAGTCGTTGCTTGATTTTTGGAAAAGTAAAAAAATCGTTAGGGCTTAAGTCTGGACTGTACGGCGGGTGTTCCAGAATTTCGACGTTTTGCTCTTTTAAAAACGCAATTGTTTGCCGGGCGGTGTGCGAGCTCGCATTATCGTGGTGCAGTCTTATACGACGTCTTGGGTTATTTTTTCGAAACTCGCCGATGACTTCTGGTAAACAGACAGTGGTAACAGTCAGCATTAACCGTTTTACGATCCTCGAGCACGATGGTGGCAACGTGGCGACCATTTTTTTCGAAGTGCTCCGTGGCGTGAGCGTATTACTTTGGTCGGTTTTGGCTCATCTTGGAACACCCAAACAGTCGACTGCTGTTTAGAATCGGGATCGTAGGCATATATCCAAGATTCGTCACCACTTCTTCTTCTTCTCGTGTCGATGGTTCCCTATTTCCTGGGTTTAGATTGTGCGGGACCAGAAACTATCTGACGCGTCCCGGAGGTCTTGTGTGGAGCATGTGTACGGGCACGCCGGACAAGACAGCATATGTGCCATGGTTTGAGGGGTCGTCCCGCACATACACCGGGCGTCTGAGCTGCTCAGGATACCCCATTTCAATAGGTTGTCCCTACTGCGGCCGACCTGGGAGCGCAGTCTGTTTAAAGATCTCCAGATAGGCCACGGCTGTTTGTGTCCAGCGGGGAGCGCTTCAGCAGGACGGACAGAGTCAACAGGAGGAGCGCGAGTGTTTTGCCAGTGCGCGAGTCTGTTCCTCGAGGGGGGAACCCTGGCAGCAGTAGTGTGCCTTATAAAACTTTTACGGCTCTTGAGACGGGACGGTGGTAGCTGATGGCCGTAGAGGGGATGCCTGGTGTCTTCTTCCTGTTTTTGTTTCTCGACGCTGCACGCCACCTGTTCAGCGGAGTGGGTTTAAGGCATCCAGTGATAATGCGGCAGGTGTCATTAAGTGCTGCGGTTACTTGTCCTGCGTGGGTGGAGCGGTGCCACACCGGGCACGCGTATTCGCCCGCCGAGTAGCAGAGCGCCAGGCCCGTGGTTCGAAGGGTGTGTGCAGAGGCACCCCAGTGTGTTGAGGTAAGTCTTCGGAGCAGGCTGTTGCGCGAATTAACCTTTTGGCGTGTTTTGACGCAGTGGGTCTTAAATGATAGCGTCCTATCGAGGGTAATGCCTAGATATTTCGGGCATGAGCAGTGTTCTATGTCAGTGCCATCCCAGGACACATTAAGTTGTCTATTTGCGTCCCAGTTTCGTAGATGGAATGCACACGACTGAGTTTTTGAGGGATTCTGCTTCAAACAATTTTCTGCGTAGTATTTTGAGAGGCCCTCCAAGGCCGTTGACAATATCCTCTCAGTATCCTCAAATCTATCGCTCTGTGTGCCGAGTGCTAGGTCGTCTGCATATAGGAACCGTTGAGTTTTGGGCAAGGTTGGCTGGTCGTTGGTGTAGATGTTAAAAAGGATAGGTGCAAGCACACTGCCCTGCGGGAGTCCATTCTTCTGTGAGCGCCAGCGGCTTTTTCCTGATTGCATATGGACTTGGAATCTGCGGTTGTGGAGTAGCTCGCGGAGAATGTTTATGAACCCAGTGTCCGCGGTCGTCCTGCCAACCTTTGAAAGCAGCCGCTGTATGTTCACAGTGTCATAGGCAGCCGTTAGGTCTACGAAGACTACTCCTGTTACCATACCCACTTCGTAGCCATCTTCTATGTACTGCGTTAGATTTAAGGTTTGGCTCGTGCATGACTTTCCTGGACGGAACCCCGCTTGTTCTGGGATCAGGTGTGGTTCAACTATGGGAGCGAGGCGGTTCAGAAGCAGTCGCTCTAATAACTTGTACGTGTGGCACAGCAGGGATATGGGGCGGTAACTTGTTGCATTTGACGGGTCTTTTCCAGGCTTGAGAAGGGCGATTACCTTGGACTTTCGCCATATTTTGGGTATGTTGAGTGACGATAGACAGTTGTTGTATAACTGCAAGAGCCAGTTCCTGGCTTTCGGTCCAAGGTGAATGATCTGCTCCACTGTTAGGTCGTCTAAGCCGGCGGCTTTGCCATTTTTCAAGGACTTAATGGCAGTTCCGAGTTCGTAGTCAGTAAAGGGCTTGCTGAGGTTGGTGCAGTCTTGTCGTTCAACGGACGTCGTTGCCAATTTGGACATGCGGCTCGTAGGTTTCCCGTTTAGCAGAAGTTGGGTTGCAACCTTGTTGGCAGATATCACCCCCGGATTTGTGGGTAAGGGTGGGTCGCCTGTAAGTTTGCGCAAGTTTGACCACGCTTTCTTGCTATTGTGAGTCATGTCGGTATTGGTCACTGTTTCGCACCATTTTTGCCGTCTGGTCGCCGCTATTTCCGTCATCAACTCTTCCCCAGTCTGTATCGTTTCCTCCGAGAAAGGATCATTGCAGTACAGTAACTCGTAGGTTCTAAGGAGCTCTGACGAGGTTGGATTGAGTCACCACTGATAATGTCGTAAACATGTTTCGAGTTTCTTCGGTTGAATTGCCGGAGAGTTTTGCGACACCATCGAACGCGAGCCGTTTTTTGGTCTTCACTGAGTAAATGTGGTATCCAGCGTGAGATCAACTTTTTTACGCCTAAGTGATCATGTAAAATACTGTGAACATTGGTCCCTGAAATACTTAAGGAAGCTTCTATCTCACGGTATGTCGCATGGCGATCTTCGACGATCAGTTGCCGTACAGCATCAATGTTCTCCTGGGTTACGGCTGTTTTTGGTGGACCTTCACGATGTATATCACCAAGACTAGAGCAACCACGTTGAAATTCTAAATACCAGCGTTCCACAGTCCGGAGGCATGGTGCTTTATCATTGAAAACCGTAGTCAACTCTTCGAAGCACTGAAGTCGCGTTAAGCCCCTTTTGAAGTTGTAAAAAAATATCGCACGTAAATTTTCCTTCGAAATTTCCATTTTCACAACTGACTTGTCAACTTTGAACGAACGCTGTACTAAAACGGTTTCGAGTCATTCTTTTGTTTTCGAATTCTAAATTCAAATATTTTAAGATGACACTAGTTTTTTTGTATGCAATCACGGGAGGTTTGCAAACGACAGAACTTAAAAGGCAGCCCTCGTAGACAGGGTTTCAAATCACCTGAGCATATAGTCAGTCGGCTGGGCGGCCCTCAGACAAGCCGCAGCTATGGCATCCAGGTCAGCTGCCGTCAGCTTCATCAGTGGCAGCATGTGTCGGAGCGCGTTAGCGGCCGCCGCGCGGACCGCGGGCGCGCGGTCTGAGAGCAGCGCGGCTCGCGCGGCCCGCGACACCTCCCGCAGGGCTCCGGGCGCGGCCAGACCCATGCCGACGCAAATCTGATGACAATGTTAGTATAGGATTACATGTACAACTACATGGTGTAGAGACGTAGACTAACCCCCGTATTCATAAAATTGGTACGGTCTCGGACTATCCTATGTCCTTCCCCGTGACTCAAACTATCTCTATACCGTAAAATAGGGTGATTAGGGATTGTGGGGGCAGTATGGACGCGAATATTTTCAGTTGCTATATTTTGATTTTCTGGCTCAGATTGCTCAAGTAATTTTATTATACTTTTTGACATATTTCCTTATCTTGCGGCAAAACGGAGTAGCCAAATTATAACATAAAAAAGCGGAGTCTCTAGAAGTGAGAGGTGAAAGATATGTGGCCTGGAGTGGAACCAGGATTGCGATTGATAAATATGAGCGGAGTGGGACGGAACGCGGATCGAGGCAAGCTAATCCGAAATTCACAATCCGAAAGTTTTTCCCCATACATTTTCCCAGCTCACCCCATTGCTATCCCCTCTAACTCCACTACGGGGTGAGGTGGGATTTCCTACCATTTTTGTGTTTATCGTTGAGATTATGAAATTAAACGACAGATAATGATTAAAAAACTAAAATTCATACAGCCGGAATATATTAAATCAACGTGCGACATGTAAAAATATTTTTTTTATCGAGGTTTTAATGTCTATTTTGACCCAACTCACCCTATTTTACGGTACCAAATTTTGGTATGGTGGTTATAAGCGTAAAGAGTTTCGCGTTTTGTAATATTAGTATGGATGGATAGTATGGATGGCATTTCATGCATTTGTACATTAAATGTAGGTATTTATTTGACAAGTAGAAATAAACACAATTACTGTATAGAGATAACAAAACTGCAACGTATAGCCATGACACATTTACAGGGCGCGTGTTATCGTAATTAATTCAAATTACTAAGTACCGTTTACCGCTGAGTTGGTACAGGAAAAACAACATTAGCGCGCTTTAGTTCAGCTTCCTGATAAAAACTAAGTTCTTTATTGCCGGAATGCTAGTTCTTTTGAAAAAAGATGATTTTTTCCATTATAGCCGGGTTGGTCAAACAGCAATAGATTATATATCTGTGTGACACTATTTGAGGCCTTCCAGGCGCACGCATCTAACCCTACACTAGTAAGCAACATTTGTCACATAAAATATCAGACGACTTAAATGGCAGCATATTTTACGGAGCTTATTGACGGGTCAACTATATTCCTGCACCATCAAGAAAGGGAAAGATAGCCAACTTCACTAGAAAACTCTCATAACATAATACAATCAGCCTGGCATTCAAATTACTTATAGAATCAACTAGTGTAGGAAATAGAATTGAGTTTCATTTGTTACAAACAACCGAAACAAAAAAGTTCCAATGGAAAATTATTTATATTCCTTTAAGAGAATAAACGTCGTGTCAGTATAGCCTATAGGAGGACAGAGGTAATGACAATGACATAATTTAATATGCATGCCACCAAGTAGGAAACTTTTAACGTGATAACGTCTCATAAATCGATAAACACCGGCAGCACGCACGAAAAAGTATGACTCATTGTCCCGTTCCGCCTGAGCTGAGCGTTCGGCTTTATAACGTTATCACGTAAAATTATCGTCAGTAAAGCGACTTTATAGATAGACAACCATTTTTGATAGGTACTAAAAATCTCTTTCTGAGTCCATATAAAATTAGTTTCACCTTTTCTAACGTGTTCATAATCTCCAATCTCGTCTGCGACTCGGCACTCTTCAGTGACCGGACCAGGGTTGTCACGGTTTCCTCGTAGGAACGTCCCATCATCCTGCCGAGCTTCTCGTACATACCCCCTAAGCAGCATATGGCAGCTCTAAAAACATACAACCAATTTCAGATTATATTTCGTTGATCTCAGATTTTAGGGAATTAATCATCCTTGAAATAAACAAAAACAAATACAGGATTAGTGAAAAAACCAAGTTAATCAGTGCCATAATAGTGCATTGTGAACAAGTGAGCTATGTTGATCATTACATCAGAGGCGGAATTGTCACGCGAACCGCAGGTGAGCGTGATAAGAGAGCCAAGGATGTAATTACCAAAGCTCACGCGTTTCATAAGACATTTTTCAACACATTTACGAGGAACAAATCCTTTTCATAAAATGAAAATGTTACAGGCTCCTTAGTTATTTCTTTTAGTTATTGATGACAACAGATTTTTACTCACATAATTGTACATCTCCAAGAATTTCCAGTGGCGTCAATTTTATTTATCACTTTTCTATTCACCACGGGTCAACATTTTTACACACGCATCAACAATGTTTACAGTTATTTGTGAAATTACCTATAATGGTGGGCAACAATTTTTTTTCGTGAAATTCGCGCAGTGCGCGCGCAGGTGTTAAAGCGAGTTCGATGAAATCTCTAAACAGCCAATACAAAATAATTTAAATATTTTCGTATTCCATACGAATTCATGTAAAATGTTATCAAAAGTAAATAGTTTTACTAAATGATACGTTTCTATATCATATACAAGAAGAAATAATCAATTCATTCACAAGAAGGATTTAATTTGTTTAGTCGAGTAAGAATCCATATACCGAGAATTAAAAAAAACCTGTACAACCCGGTCAATTAAAGAATGCGCCGTGTCCATGGCACCTTGCTGCAAGGTGCCAACGTGTCTTAATCGGGATATAGCCATAAAACACGAGTGTCGTAATGTTATAAAACACGCCTATTTAATACCCAGGATTATGAGCCTAAAAGCGGCATAATAAGAGGCACGTTACGAGCAAATGTGTTGAAAAGTGAAGTTACGAGAAAACTGGCTGGTTTTGTTTAAAATGCTATGCTCAGCAGTTTCAAGTAACTGATGGGGTTTCATGAGGATGTAGATATTTAATACAATGTAAATCATTATATCACATGATATAATGATTTACATTTTATCATGTAAATCATGATAATTATATAATGATTGATCTTTGCATCAAGGCCGTATAAAACCTTACTCAGGCCCCGTAGCATGGATGGCGTTATCACGCGATAAGTGACAGGATAGAGCTGCCGTCCCTGGCTGACACCGTTCGATAGAACGAGACGACGCGCTTATCCTGTCACTTATCGCGTGATAATGGCATCCATGCTACGGGGCCAGGACACGGTAAATATATCGGCTAAAGCAGTATCTCATTTTAGAGTCTCGTTAAGACCTTTTTACACACTCCATTGCAAACCAGTTCTGCGCGGCACATGCGCCACACGCGGACTAATATAATGCCCTGAGTTGCGCTTAAGTGTAGCGTAGCGACGCATGTCTGTGTGAGTGTCACATCGGAAGTTTATCATGTACTGTGCTCATGGTACGCATCCAGTTTTCAAGCTTAGATGCCAAGTTCTCATTGGTGTTGGTTAGGTTAAATTAGTAAGGTAAACGTCCGAGTTCTCGACGCTGTACTAGTATATGGCATGGGCACTCTATGTCAAAGCAATATGAGTTAAAAGTGCTCTTCAAAAAAGCGCTCGCTCAGAATTCGGTATTTTGACACGCGTAGTGCGTTTGTGTGTGTAAATACTACTACCACCCACACAAACGTACCTAACCCCCACATGCACAGCGAGATCGCACCAGCCGCGGGTGCCGTCCCTTTCTAGCTATATGTAAGTGCGATCGGGATAGAACTAACCGCGGAGCTTGCCGATGCAAATAGCTGTATAGCGCACCGTTGGAATTCACTCCGTGACCGATATTGATACTTGCACTAAAAAGTGGTAAGTATTACTTCGCTAACATGATGTTCTAGAACATCATGTTAGCGAAGTTAGATAACTTGAATAAAGTAAGTATTTGATTTTTGAGCACAAGTTTTCTATTTGTATTAAAATACTATGATATGACAAAGTATATTTAGTTTCGTTTTTTTAGTATAAAATAAACTAACGAGTTTTAAAGTTGTCAGTAATAAGAATAATAATTTGTTTTACGGATATTAATAGTTTGCATATTATCTGAGTCTTATTTATATATAGTAATGTAATGAAATTATACCAGTAGACCCACTACTAGGAAATTACTGGGTACTTACGTATTCATTTCTTGAAGAAATTTTTTTTTGTTATGTACAGTAAAAAAAAACGGCCCTTTATAGAAATTGCTATGTCCGTTTCTTACCAAAGGAACTGAAAATTATAAATTATACAAACACAGCTTTTTATCTAGAATACAATTAATTAATGCGTGATTTTATTCAAAAGCCTAAAACCTCAGATGATAAAAAGGAATAGATATGAAACGGGGGCTTGGCGCGTGTCGGTGCGACATGGCCAAATGGGCATGTCACTGCCCACCGCATGTTAGTCGCAATTTGCCGTGAATCTGAAATGTTTTTCTACGTTTACTCAAAATGCCGAATTGTAGCGTGGTTACATGCAAAAATAGGAATGAAACTAAAACCTACATGAATGGTGGAGTCACGCACCACATGTGAGTATTAGTATTTTCACTTAAGTCAGTAAAAACTAATATTTTAATAAATAAACGCAACGCCGCATCATTTCTCGGGATCGAACTAACATATCGAACGAAAAAGCATATTTTTGTTCTATGCGTTGTACATTGAACGTTCAATACAGTAAACCACGGCGCAATGTATTAAACCACTATGGATATGGACGATGCTTGAATTTTTTAGTGGTACGGCCGCTGCTTGGCGTCGCAAACTAGAGCGGTGCCAAAGTGCAGTTACAATTTACGCGTAATCGATAAAATAGAAGGACGATATCATACTAGTTATTTTATTTCGACTACTTTCGCTGTTTTATTTTATTTAATTACTTGTTTTGGTTGGGTGCCTATCTTAAAGGTAACTAATAACATACTAATAAGATTAAAAGGCACAAAATGTTTACGGTACCTACTAATAAGATTTTCACTAAGTTGCAGTATGAACGGTAAATAGACATATTAAAATTGTATATACAAGTATATAATTTAGTTGCAAATGGCTTCAGAACAACTTAAAATGTGATATTATTACCAATAATTTATTTTAAATGAGTATTTTTTACTTTCATTTGAAATGTGATAATTGAAGAAGAAATCTCGGTTTCTTATTACAGTTTTCCAAAGAATTCGAGTAGGTACTAAAAAAATGGATAGATGCTACTGGCAGAGGTCCTAACTGGTTTCCTGTACAGAGAAGAGATAATGTGTTCATAACATTTTCAAGAAAAATGTTTCCAACCACTTAATAAGAGCCGTACACTTTTCGAATATTTGACACCTCGCTTGCTTGAAACCTTGGTGTAAAATGTATGGTTACACATCTTCGCACATCTTTGGTGGATACTCGCCCTTAGCCTTAAATCTCGTAATATGAGTAATGGACATATTATTTCGCGCCAAAATGCGAGTTGGATCGGCCTGGTACCTACAGGTCAAAAATATCGATGTGACCAGAGTTTTAAATGTATGTGAACACGAACTTATAAAAAGCCGTTTATGTTACTCTGTAGGTATTCGTCAATATTTTTTACTTTTGCGATTTATGGTAAGTTAACAACCCGTGTTATTTAAACTTGTAGCTAAAAGTTTAAATACCACCACATAAACTTACCATGTTGTTACAGTTGTTACCCATCAATATCATAACATAATATTAATTTTAATATCAATGTCGATAAAACATAATTTTAACGTTTGTCGCCCCCCTAGTGTAGTGCGTTTAAGCCAATCACAGCCCTTGTTTGCATGTTGCCGTAGACTCACTGGCAACGCCCGAGTCTTTGTTTTTACACGGTTCAATGTGTGTGCCTGTGGGCGCTGTTGTGGGAGAAAACTGGGGACATCGGTTTTGGTTGAAATTAAGCAGTACGGCACTTCTCCCTTTTTTTATGTTCTGAGCCTAAAACCTATGTCACTTATTAGGATTCCGTACTCAAAGAGTAAAACGGGACCCTATTACTAAGACTCCGCTGTCCGTCTGTCTGTCTGAATGCCTGTCTGTCCTTCTGTCACCAGGCTGTATCTCATGAACCGTGATAGATAGAGATTTTCACAGATGATGTATTTCTGTTGTCGCTATTTATAACAAAAAATACTAAAAAACAGAATACATCTTTTTATTTTTATTTTAGTTTTTATTTGTTTCTTTTTCTTTTACAATCTTACACAAATCGACCTTGCCCCAAACTAAGCAAAGCTTGTACTATGGGTACTAGACGACGATAAACATACTTATATAGATAAATAAATACTTAAATACATAGAAAACATCCATGACTCAGGAACAAATATTTGTGGTCATCACACAAATAAATGCCCTTACCGGGATTCGAACCCGGGACCTCCAGCTTCGTAGGCAGAGTCACTACCAAGTTACTAACTAGGCTACAGGGGGCTCCTATACAACAAACGTGATTTTAGATATATATATTTTGCCGTTTTTAGATATAGATAATGGTACGGAACCCTTCGTGCGCGAGTCCGACTCGCACTTGGCCGGTTTTTTTACATTTATTTCGAAATAAAGAGTGATACTCGGAAATGTCGAAGGGAAGGTCAATCGTCGAATCCGACTCGGCTGGGCAGCATTCGGGAAGCTACGGCACATCTTTTCGTCCAATATTCCGCAGTGTCTCAAGACGAGAGTCTTTGACCAGTGTGTGTTGCCAGTGATGACATATGGCACGGAAACGTGGTCGCTTACTATAGGCCTCATAAGAAGGCTCAAAGTCACTCAAAGGGCAATGGAGAGGGCTATGCTGGGAGTTTCTCTGCGCGATCGCATCACAAATGAGGCTATCCGCAGCAGAACCAAGGTAACCGATATATCCCTCCGAATTGCTAAACTTAAGTGGCAGTGGGCGGGGCACATTGCACGTAGAACCGATGGCCGTTGGGCCGGAAAGGTTCTGGAGTGGCAACCACGTACCGGAAGGCGCAGCGTGGGTAGGCCCCCCGCAAGGTGGACTGATGACCTGGTAAAGGTCGCGGGAGTCCGCTGGATGCGGGTGGCGCAGGAACGGCCATTGTGGCACTCTTTGGGGGAGGCCTATGTCCAGCAGTGGACGTCTTTCGGCTGATATGATGATGATGATGATGATGACTCGGAAATGTAATAAAACCACGTAAAAATCTCCCTTTCCAGTGTAAACCCCCGGTGTGTGTTATTATTATAGATAAACGAAAATAATAACTAAATGCAAGGTAGGATCGTGCTGTACTTAACAAACGCCATATAAGCTTGTTTTTTAAAAAGTTTTTTATTCATCTTGTTATTTTCAATAACCCTGCATATTATGTCGCTGGTTCGTGGGTACTTGTACAGACAAATCACACAAACACAAACAAGATAGGTCTATCTATTTTAGTTTAGGAGTTCCCATGACCACCTTCCATCATCAGATCCTGGAAATCATCCATCACCAAAGTGTTTACCAAGACAAAACAGATGAGCCCAAACTAGATGGGTTTATCTAGTTTAGTTTAGGAGTTCCATGACCACCTTATAGCTCCATCATCAGACTCTGGAAATCATCCAGCACCTAAGTCTTGCCGTGCCATGACCAAATAAATGAGCCCAAATTCGATGGCTTTATCTTGTTGAGTTTAGGAGTTGCTATGGCCACCTTCCGACTCCATCATCAGACCAGCTCTATGATATTATGTCACCGAAGATACGCAATTGTACCTAATTTGAAGATTTCACCCAAACTCCCATACATACATACATACTAACAAGGTGGACTGATAGTAACAAGTAAATAAATTAAATCTATCAAGTATCATGATCACTCGTACAATAATAATTGACTATAGAACGCGTAGTTTAGACAAAAGGATCCAACCCACAAGACATCACCATTGAAATGTATGACTTTTGTTTTAGGTAGAAGGTTCAATTTTAAATGTTACGTATCCGGTGGGTTTGAGCCTTTTCGCTACACTACGTCATATATGGCAGCTATGCAATTCATAACTTGTCTCGATTAGCCTCACGAATGTATCCCCAGTATAGTTTGACCCCGAGGTTGGTAACAACTATGCCTAGTCGGAGATCAAAATAATATTATTTTATCTGAAAAGTGGCCGGTTAGCTTCGTGAATAGCCACAAATAAACACACTACACGTCTGTCTCGGAGGGCTATTCAGCCGGTACTGAGATAAATTCCCGCGCGACGGTAAAT
Organism: Epinotia brunnichana; assembly: GCA_963854355.1. Lineage (NCBI taxonomy): Eukaryota > Metazoa > Arthropoda > Insecta > Lepidoptera > Tortricidae > Epinotia > Epinotia brunnichana. The sequence continues at coordinate 15,510,262 of OY977936.1, read as the reverse complement.
TTATACTAGTTTTGAATAATTATTTATAAATATAAATTTTGACAAAAGTTATATTTTTTGGACTGGATCTTGTTGGTACAAGCATGAACTTTAATGTTGTGTAAGATTCAATACAAAAATTATTCAACAATAATGAGAAAATCCTTGAGTTTTCAGTACGATTTTGTTGACAAATATGGTGTAATTGAGAACAGTTTACATATATATACGTGCAGAATAAGGAAAATTCGAGGCGGCTAGGCGCAATGGCAACATATTACGCTAGTGAAAATAGAAAAAAACAAGTAGGTTCTTATATAACATCATGGAGTATTAGGGGCTCAAACTTATGACTCTGCGCTCTCTTCAGAAAACTACTGTCGGTAATCGGGTATTTTCGGTTAAAGTATTCAGTTCTTCGTAAATTGGAGGCGGCTAGGACCAATATGAGGAGTTTACCTATGCAAATAAGTAATCAGGATCTAGAAAAAGCTCTCCGTTTCTTAGAATTACAACGTCAAAAATCCGTCATTCTCGCTTATTCCTGACCAAAAAACGAGCGCCCTCTTAAATTCGAACTAAGAGGATTTTTCTTCATTCGAATTTAAGCCATGTCACTTTGACATAGAGTGCCCATGCCATATGCTAGTACAGCGTCGAGCACTCGGACGTTTACCGTAGTTATTACCTAAACATTACTTACAGTCTTGTCGGCAAGTAAGAAGGCGAGTCATCCTTCACTTTAATGATGTCATTGCATTTGTTGACGGTATCAAACAACAGGAAGGTGTCTCCGACGGAGAACAGTGTAGCAAGGCAGCGCGCGAGCAGTCGGCGAGCAGGAGAACCCAGGTTTTCTCGGAGGAGGTTCACTAGCTGAACTACCAGCTTTTGTTGACAGCTCTTGATGTCAGACTGGAAATTAAGAGGGAATAGTATCATTTATATTAAACATTTCACTGCTATTCCTCACATTAAAATATGTCTTTCACACGCCAACATCTATGCTTCTAGAGCTCTACTACAGCTATTACCTATATATGTCTTAGATTACATTGGCAGTTTTTTTGTTTATAAAAATTATAAACAAAAAAAACTATCATCGTTTTGGAACCGTAGCACAAATCGCTAAGTGTTTTTGGCTAATCCATGATATGATTATTAGCTGAAATTAGAACATCAACATACCTTATGAGCTGCCACAAGGACTTTGTCAAGGAATCGAAGCCATTCAAAGATGAAATGTGGTTTCTTATCATCAGGTAGCTGCTGCAGAGCAGTCTCATTCAGGGTCAGGGAGTGTGACACCTCCATGATTCTGAAATGTAATGGTTATTTTAGTACTGTGTACAAACAAACATCAAAATCAGTCCATTCCATCCAGTCTAAACTACAAGATTTGTCTATTAGTGGTAAAAGGCAATGTTCTGGAACTCGATATGTTATGATGTGCCTATCTTACATGGTCACAGGCTCAATCTGGGATCTTGTCAAATTTAAACTTCCAGAAACCTTAGAGCCAGACCTAGTCTGTAGCGAGGAGATCTGGTGGCGGACCAGTCGTACACAATGGACGACGTGTCGGAACTTTGAAATGGGCCTGGGCTGGACACGTATGTCGCCGAACGAGAGATGGAGCAAACGTGTTCTAGAATAAAGGCCTTGCTTGCAGATACAGGTCAGCATAAAAACAATGGCAGGGCCAGTCTGAGGGACGAGCTACGGCAAATCAGGCTGTATGGAAGAAAATTGCAGAGGCATATGCCCAATGGTGACGACCGCTCTAGCCTAGTTGGTAGTGACCCTGCCTACGAAGCAAGAGGTCCTGGGTTCGAATCCCGGTAAGGGCATTTATTTGTGTGATGAGCATGAATATTTGTTCCTGAGTCATGGATGTTTTCTATGTATTTAAGTATTTATTTCTCTATATAAGTATCTATATCGTCGTCTAGTACTCATAGTACAAGCTTTGCTTAGTTTGGGACTAGGTTGATTTGTGTAAGATTGTCCGTAAATATTTATTTATTTATTTTTATTTTATTTATACACGCTGAAAAAGAAGAAGAGTAGAAAGCCTAACAAACTATTATCTATTGAAGTTGTAGTATCCTGTATTCTGGGATCAGCCCATCCCAGTTTAATCAGCTTAATTTTGCTACTTGATGTCTGATTCCATCCTCATTGAAGTTTGGTGAAATGGGATAATTTTATTTAGTCTGAGGTTCTAGATAATTTGGATAACTCATAATTCATAAAATTATTTAAATATCACATATTTTGTTTAAGAAACAAGTTCTGTATTATATTATGATATAAGGATATCAACTTATATATTCCAGAGTGAGTTAAACTAATATTCTTTAGAATGCCCATCAATTTGAATGGGCATTCTAAAGAATATTGGTTTTTTATATACCCATTTACATTGCTCTTTAGAGTAGAATCTACATTCTACAGTAAACAATTGTCTATCTTAAGCTGCGTCCGCTGCACCAATATTTTAGATGTCTTTAAACATCTAACATGTTATCCATCAGTTTTGGCAAACAAATAGGGTATTATTTTGATTGGCAAAACAGTTTTGATGTTTAAAAAGCACGAAAAGAAAACATGGTGCAGTGGACGCGGCTTTACATTTATAGTATTTCTACTTTAAACTTATGTTTTGAAACTTTTAAACTATTTTACAACTGCCATTAACAACACTATGCTATGCTGCACCAAAAATGCTACAAAATTAACAATGTCTGGTGATGATACTATTCTTTCAGTGCCAGTGTTAACAAGAAACTTCCTTTCATACATCATTACATTTGGTCCCAGTAAATTGTTAGTTATACATGTGGTTGTAAGTGTTTTAACAACCCAACTAGTTCCAGACCAGCTTAAATGTACTCATGAATCTTTATTGTTCTAAAGGCATTGTTTATATTATCGTTGACAATAGCTATGGCGTCAGTCAATTACCCGAAACTGAGGGAAACTCCTAACACGTATGTGTAATATATACATAGTACACAATAATAAGTATAGTACTGATACTTCGCTGCGGGCATACCGGCCAAAAAATTGCCGTTAATAATGGATAGTAAGGAAAGAGAAAATATATTACCTAATTCAAATGCGTACCAACACAGCTGACGAAGTTCTTTACGTTTTTCACAAACACATAGTTTTCAATGGACTAAATCCATGGTAGATAACGATAACGGATAGTTTATGATAATACGTATAAATTAAATCTCTAAACCTAATTAATTTCTGAAAATATAAATATCCAAGTAGAAACGACGATACAATAGGATGCACACAAAACAGTCGGTGACAGCTGTTAGTTAGTGTTGCGAAGATGATGCTAGTGATGCACGAAGCATGACAAGTTACTACAGTTTTTTAAAGCAATTCTCATTCTAACATCGATATACAAAAATATTAAAATATTTTTGTTAAAACTTGAAAATATATTCAAATAGACAGCATCTAGATTTTACATTCAGCCTATAATAAATCATCTATAGATCCTCATGATGCTGCTACGATGCGAAAAAAATAAAAATGTCTTCCCTTTTACTTTGACGTTTGTCAAGTACGTCAAGTCAAGCAAGATACAGTATTTTTGATAATTTGTGATATGAAATAGAAACTGTTTTGTTTAGGTGGACAATGAGTTTTGACCTACACTTAAGATTATATTCAAAGACAGTGTCAAGTATATAGTATTTCGTCAATCTTCCACTGAACTGCACCAATGAATAACAACATGAGTGCCCAACAAAGCCCGGCCAATATGCAAGCCGTGGTGGACCGCGAGAAGATCTACACGTGGATCCTGGAGCTATGTAACCCAGAGACGAGGGAGAACGCACTTCTGGAACTGAGTAAAAAGCGGGAAGTTGTCCCTGACCTGGCACCCATGCTATGGCACAGCTTTGGCACCATAGCCGCGCTGTTGCAAGAGATCACGAACATCTATGTGGCAATGATCCCGCCGACGCTTACGGCGCATCAAAGCAACCGTGTGTGCAACGCCTTAGCCTTGATGCAGTGTGTGGCGTCTCACCCTGAGACTAGGTCTGCATTCCTTCAAGCCCATGTCCCATTATTCCTGTATCCTTTTCTCCACACTGTCTCTAAAACACGACCCTTCGAATACTTACGACTGACTAGCCTTGGTGTGATTGGAGCATTGGTCAAAACAGATGAACAGGAAGTCATAACATTTCTTCTGACAACGGAAATAATTCCTCTGTGCTTGCGTATTATGGAAAATGGGTCTGAATTGTCCAAAACTGTTGCCACATTCATACTCCAGAAAATTCTGTTAGATGACAGTGGTTTGTGCTACATTTGCCAGACCTATGACAGATTTTCACATGTGGCCATGATACTTGGGAAGATGGTGTTATCTCTAGCAAAGGATCCATCTGCAAGGTTGCTGAAGCATGTTGTTCGCTGTTATCTTCGTCTGTCAGATAACCCAAGGGCCAGGGAGGCGCTTAGACAGTGTCTTCCGGATCAGTTGCGGGATGCTACATTCACAGCCTGCCTGCAGGAAGACAACTCTACGAAGCACTGGCTAGCGCAGCTGATTAAAAATTTAGAGGCGCAACCACCACCCGCTAGCCCTGCTCAACAGAACATGTGAGCTTCTCATTTACGGAGCTCAAGTCCCACTGCAGTGTTTTATCTGTAGTTCAATTATTGTTTCTATGTGATACCAGAGAATAGAGTTACAATAATGTTGATGTCATAGAGAATTGTGTGCTATTGAAAAAGCAGCTTCACTAGACGGCTTTCTCTTAGACACATTTGTAAAGTGTTGTGATGTGTGGCAGTGGCAATTGTAAATGCATCTAGTCTAGCTGTTATTTTAATGCCACAATTGTTTCTTTGACTTTGGCACTGGTATACCCTGATCACTGGTGATACTCTACTTATTTGCAGCCTTTGTTTTAGTTTAATGTTAACATTAAGTTTATGTTTAACGGGAGTTGTTTACATGGAAATAATGTGTTACTACATTCTGTAGTGGGTCTGAGCCATTTTTAGCCTTGAACCAAAATGCATTTCACAATCATTTTTAATTGTTGGAAATAATGCTTTATATGTATTTGACTCTTTGACTGACACTTTATTATTATGCCTACTCACTAACATTAATGTAGAATATGCCTATGATTAAACATGAATTGGTTTTATATGTTATGTATTTCTTTTTTAGGTACAAAACAAGATGAAAGCACTTATTTTGTATGCAGATGTAGTGGACTGGTATAAGAATAAAGTTTTTCATGGCATGTATATTTAGTTGTTTCTTTGTTTCACCTTTTCATAAATATTAGTAATATATAACGTTTGGTAAAAATATTGTGTGGGAAAATCGTGAAAGTTGAAATCAATATAAAAACGCTCTAGCGCTTGAGGAGACGCTACACGGGCCGATATCGGCAGGACTGCGTGATTCGACCCCACCCGTGTGGATACGTGTCGGAAGCCCCGGCGGCCATGGACGTATAATACTCAGGACAAGCTTTGGTAATAATAATAGCACGTGCGAACGAGATGGTAGCATACAAATCTTGATAAGTGTGACAGAAAGAGAAATATCATGGGGTCTACAGATTATATGATTTCATCACAATTTGTCAGTACAACATGTCGATGTCATAATTGGGTGTAACACAGTACAGTGTACAGGATGTAACAATCCGACCACATGTGCATTCAATTTCTCAGTACAACTCGTTTGACAATTCGATCAGCAGCGCAACGTGCCTCTTGACGATAGCAATTAGTCGGCTTCTGACAAATTGGGGCTCATAAATCATGACATATATACCCCATCATAGTTCCACTTTTTTTTGTTTGTCACAGATTTAGTATGAAGTTGTGGCAAATAAACCATTACCCTTCCAAATTAAGTAGGTTGTTTATGGTAAGCCATCAGCCATTTTAAGACCAGAGGGCCTACCGCGAAAGGCATTCGTAGTTTTCCCTCTCTGTCATACTTATGAGTTCGTACGTAAGTGCAACAGAGAGGGTAAACTTCGAATGCCGATGCCGTTCGCGGTAGGCCCTCAGTTCTTAATTTAGCTGCATAGGAGCCTTTCCGTCCCTAGTTGTGGCATCACGTATAGCCTGTCCAGAGTATTATAGGTCCATGCCGGCGGCCAACCAAATCAAGGTCACTCCAGAGGGTCTACCGCGAACAGCTTTCGAAGTTTTTCCTCTCTGTCGCACTGGCGCACGAACTCGCAAGTATGACAGAGAGAGAAAACTTCGAATGCCTTTCGCGGTAGGCCCTCAGTGCTCCATACTAGATTTTCCGTGACCTTGCTTGGCAGTCCTGGGGACCGATTTTTGACTTTCGAGCGCTCGACTTTTTAACTCGAAAACAGTCAAAAATTATGAAATATTTTTTGGAAATAGCGATAGAAAAATTAAAAACGATTGGCATTGACTACTCGTATTTAATTATGTCGGTAGAAAGTAAGTGCCCGCAATTTTATCACTACAATCGTATTTACCTTTATTTAATTTTCGAGCGCTCGAAAGTCAAAAATCGGCCCCCAGCCAATTTCGCTCGTGTAGCGTCTCCTTGAGAGAAAATACGAGATTAATGAAACCCACATAGGTATTAGGTACGTAAAAAAATTAAAAGACGGTAGATATAACAGGGCACATTTATTTAATTGAAATACCTAGTAGATAACTAAAACAACCATTTGGCCATGAGCGCGAAAACAGTTTACTTGGTAGTTTTAAAATTATATTTGATCCCCAATGATTATAATTCCACTTCTGCGACATTTTAGATACAAACAAGAAAACTAACATTAAACTATGCATTATTTTATGGGACTTATGGATGTCGACATTTAATCTAAAATTGTATTAATGTTAGAGATCTAAAGACATCTCGACGCAAATCAACCTCGCTAAAACATGCGAAATGGCGACGAAATTTGAGTTTTTTTACAAACCGGACCACTTATTGTTCTACCAAAGCAAATAAAATAGCTATTCTGATAAGCACCGAGATCAAGACAAGGAGTAAAGGCTACACAATGCTCTATCTAGCCCATCGCACAAGACGCAACTATGCGTTAAAGGGAGAAAGATATACTTGCATCTCATTCCACCGCATAACTACGTCCACGCCGTCATAACCTTCATATGGCCTTGGCCTCACTCCATTTGCTCCATCATCATATCATCAACATCGACTTAAAAGTCGGGACCAATTATTGGCCCTTTAGACATGGCCCACCTGTGAGCAGTTTTGGAGTTGTACCGCAAAATGTGATTATTACAAACGTTATCAGATATCGAGGAATAAGTCCTTCTATCTGGGCTTAGCATTACCTGCATCCCTGCTTCTTTACTAATACATGTTTGTGTTTCAGTCGCTCGAGGGACGTTAGATTTAATGCTATTTGGCTCCGTAACGTTTTCATAGAATTGTGTACCACAGCTGGCCGTTTGGAATACTATGGAACAAGCTTTGTCTAGGGTAGAGTACTTCTTCTTGCGCACCTTGGAATCGTTTTGAAAGTGTGTTTTGTTATCGCATTTATGGCATTTACTATCTTCCCTTCGTCGAACCATAGTGTTGCATTGATTATCGCTTTGTAATGCTCCAGAAATTGTTGTATTAACGCCCGTGTCTTCGAAATACTTTTGTAAAATTAACTCTCTTGATGATAACGTACCCGTAGTATAATTCACTTTACTTCCCTTTCTGGATTTAGGTGGGCCAAGATTATTAATAAACGTCTCTTTCTCAATAACGACCGTTCTTGTGGGTTTATCGGATTTTCTTATTTGCTTCACAGAGCTCTTGGGAACGTCATAATAGCAACGTGATGGAAGGAAAGCCGATTCCAGATTTCCACCGCTAAGTTTGTCGGCTCTGTTAGACATTTGTCTGGTCGTGTTGACTTAAAGAGCGTTAAATATCATTTATAATCTTAGCAGGGTTCATTGAGACTGTCCATGATTTTGCTGAATGTTAATTTTAAAATATCAAATTATCCCCATTTTGATTGACTTAACGTCATTTTTTGACTTCTGACGACATTATAGAGTCACTTTTTCCCGGAAAACATGACAAGTATTCTTTTCATCTGTGGGTTAGTGTTAATAAAATCAGAAATATTAATATAGGATAAACAAATTAGTTTGTCATTTATTCATTTCATCGTTTTGGCGGGCGCAGCACAGAATTATTAATAGTACAAGTACAGAAGGCACACTCCTTTGATCTTTACAAAAGCCGCCTTTTTCTTAGCAAAAACACTATGATTTATGGCCCTCTGACGTCGTCGACTCCAGCGCAAGCCAAACGGAACGTTAAGGCTGTGTACGAACGGTGAAAATGAATTGGCTCATTTGCCGCGTCGCCTATAGCGAGGGCTGTCAACGACTAAAAATAAAATAATAATGTTTTGCCCATTTATTTCTTACATTCAATATAGAGAGATATACATTTATATTCGTCATACATTATTTATTTCATTATTTATCTCTAAAATAATAAATCTCACAATTTGGATGAATTGAATACACCAAGACCGCCAGGCCACCTTTTATTGGCTTTGCTGCAACCCACAGTAATGCAGAATCTTGTGGCTTTATTTATAAACATTTTAATTGTATTTAATTAATTTAAATAATGCAACGAATGCGTTACGTTACCATGCAACGTAACAAATAGATGAATAGGGATAATACGGCGGTACTTGTTGTTTTAGTAAGTAGGTATACTTTACTATATTAGAATTTAAATTCACATAGGTATATCAGCAAACAATCAATTAAATTTTACCTGCATACTTAAACATAGTAAAAATTGTTCTGGGTATTACTTGATTCCACTTAATTCATACAGTATTATATATGGAAGTAGATACACCTATAATATCTCTTTTTTTATTATGCAGTAACTACTTATTATCTATTAAGTTAATTTTCTTACCTTTCGGCATCTTTCGGGCGTGCCGGGAGATAGAAAAATGCGAGATTCGAATTTTTATTATTGTTCTTGCAACCCGCTGCAATGCAATATTTTTTAGGTTTCTTTTTATTAATTTCAACTGTAATTCAACAACACACAAACAGACGAATGCGGTGGCACGTTCACTTCCGATATAATATTTACGTAAGCATGAGGGCGCGAAGTAGGTCGCGTGCGCGTCCGATCCCATGCACGGCGTGGCAGCCACTGAATAGGGCCCTGCCAACCCGGCCCTGGGAACCGGCATGTACTTGTAGCGATAAACGCAAATCGCGAGTGAGCCGTGCCTGGCGCTGCTAAGAATCTCAAGTAGGGCTTGCGATCGTGTCTGGGTTTCGTGTAATCGTGTCGCGAAGTTGATTTTACTGAAGATAAAATGTATTATTTTATTCAAAGTTTTATATTGCAACATAATTAGTTTAATTAGATAGCTTACTACTTTTAGTCTAGCTAATGAAAGTTGAGCCTAGAAAAGAGCGGCAAAATAAAACAAAATTGCGTATTGCAACACCGTGTATAACGCGATAATATAATAATGATACTTGAACAATTATTATTTTTCTTCAATTCACACAATGCAACTGATCAAACAGAAGGAAGTAAAGTTATATGAAAACTCTTGACTTCATTCTACTTCATATTTAAAAAGAATAATCAAGATCACTATCCAACATTTTAATTCTGACGAGACATAATAATTTAACTTTTTAATTTAATTTAACTTCAATGTGAATAATATTAGCAGTAAGCCACCCCTTAATTCTCTTAATAAGCAAAAACGGTCCATCTTAGTATCGAACGGTTACAGTTACTTTCTTAGTTACCATTAAAAGTATCAAGATTAGGACATTTTAAGGCGTTTGACACATTTGACAACGATATTACAATTGCCATATAAAAAGTTTAATATAAAACTCAGGGTCAACTTTCATTAGCCGGACTCTAGTAAATTATAATATTTGAATAAAATAAAGTACCTATCATGTTAACTGTATCCTATTCTATTAAACGACCAATATTTGTATATATATATATGTATTTGCAATCACGTTCTAGGAAACGGCTCTAACGGAATGATGAAGCATGTTTCAATAGGAGGGGCAAAGTTTTTTGTTACCTTTATTGACGATTTCTCTAGACGAGTTCATGTCTACCTTATGAAACATAAAAGTGAAGTATTTGAGAAAGTTGTTGAATTCAAGAACAGAGTAGAGAACGATCTAGATAAAAAATTAAAGTTTTAAGAAGCGACAATGGTTCTGAGTACACTAACAACAACTTTAAGGCGTACTTTAAAAAACATGGAATACTGCACCAAACATCAAATAGATACTCCTGAGCAAAATTGCCTCAGCGAGCGCATGCACAGGACCTTGATAGAGCGCGCCAAGTGCATGATCTTAAATGCTGAGTTACATGTCACTTTCTGGGGAGAAGCGGTGTCTACAGCTGTGTACATCGTGAGAGCATGTTAGCATTAGACGTAAAAAAATAGTTTTATGTGCAAGACATATAAATGGTCACATTTTACGTAGATGACGGTATACCATGTTAGTTCATTACGGTAAAATGATATACGTCGGTTTTGGACATAAAACATGTGCATAAAAGTCGTCATTTTGCTAGTGTGCTAGCCGGGCAGGGGATGATAGGAGTTTTGAAACTGAAACCGTATGTATTGTGACAGAAATTGGAGAAATCCTGCGAAAATTATATTGTTTTCATAGTGTTAAAATTTATCCGGGGTCTCGAGTGACCTGCGTAAAATTTCGTCCATCAACGGCTCATATCGTCAAGTTTTATGTGCCAAAATCAAGAGCATGTTAGCATAAAGCCGGGTCCGCTGCGCCGTGTTTTCGGTGTTTGCAAACATCTAACATGTTTTCCGTCAGTTTCGGCAAACAAATAGGGTATTGTTTTGATTGGCAAAACAATTTTGACGTTTAAAAACCACGAAAACATGGGGCAGCGGACGCGGCTTTAGACGTAAAAAAATCGTTTTATGTGCAAGACATATAAATGGTCACATTTTACGTAGATGACGGTATACCATGTTAGCTCATTACGGTAAAATGTTATACGTCGGTTTTGGACATATAACATCCCGGCTTACTTACAACACACTAGCAAAATGACGACTTTTATGCACATGTTTTATGTCCACAACCGACGTATAAAATTTTACCGTCATGAGCTAACATGCTATACCATAATTTACGTAAAATGTGACCATTTATATGTCTTGCACATAAAACTATTTGCTTTACGTCAAATGCTAACATGCTCTTGATTTTGGCACATAAAACTTGACGATATGAGCCGTTGACGGACGAAATTTTATGTAGGTCACTCGAGACCCCGGATAAATTTTAACACTATGAAAACAATATAATTTTCGCAGGATTTCTCCGATTTCTGTCACAACACATACGGTTTCAGTCTCAAAACTCCTATCGTCTCCTGAAACAATGATCTAGCATTTTTAATTTTAGCTAGATCATGATTACTTACTATAAATTAGTATAAATAACGCAATGATTATGATTTTTTGCTTGTGTTGTAATAAAGTATATTACACAAATTTACAAATATTATTGATTCAATTATAAACTAACATGTGTTTTGGTACTCGCTAAATTACTTACAACCACTACGTAAAACTTTTTGTGGGGTGGGAGTAACGTAAATAAAAACAAAAAACTATTATAACACAACTTAATACAGGAGAACAACTGTTTAGTAAACTGTGCAGTTCTTATCATTACTCTTTAATTAGGTAGTATTATAATAGGCTTCTAACCATAGACTACTATTGAACGAATGAAATGAATGTAATAATTTTGTTACGTATATTTTACGCTATGGCATAAATATATGTTGCGTGATTACCATGTTAGCTAAGTAACGTAAAAATGGTCACGATCGTAAAGTTATACGTCCGAACGTAAATATATGTCCGATTAGTGTGCTAGCTGGGCATGTGTGCATAAAAGTCGTCATTTTGCTAGTGTGCTATCCCGGCAGGGGATGATAGGAGTTTTGAAACTGAAACCGTATGTATTGTGACAGAAATTGGAGAAATCCTGCGAACATTATATTGTTTTCATAGTGTTAAAATTTATCCGGGGTCTCGAGTGATCTGCATAAAATTTCGTCCGTCAACGGCTCATATCGTAAAGTTTTATGTGCCAAAATCAAGAGCATGTTAGCATTTGACGTAAAAAAAATTGTTTTATGTGCAAGACATATAAATGGTCACATTTTACGTAGATGACTGTATACCATGTTAGCTCATTACGGTAAAAATTTATACGTCGGTTGTGGACATAAAACATGAGCATAAAAGTCGTCATTTTGCTAGTGTGCTAGCCCGGCTGATGTACGAAATCGAATGCTCGCACGGTAGAGCTATAACCACGAACTTCGAATCTCGAACTTCGTATATCTCCGTCTCTATCGCGCTTATAGTTTATGGTACTCGAGCAATAGAGGCGGAGATATAAGAAGTTCGAGATTCGAAGTTCGTGGTAGCGCCGCGCGGCCGGAAGCTCTTCGTCCTGCAAAATTCTATTCCTTTCTCGCTCTATCTTATAACTTCGTACCGCTCGTGCTGTCCGCCGCGCTCACACGTCTGCCCGGCTAGCACACTAGCAAAATGACGACTTTTATGCACATGTTTTATGTCCACAACCGACGTATAAAATTTTACCGTCATGAGCTAACATGCTATACCATCATTTACGTAAAATGTGACCATTTATATGTCTTGCACATAAAACTATTTGCTTTACGTCAAATGCTAACATGCTCTTGATTTTGGCACATAAAATTTGACGATATGAGCCGTTGACGGACGAAATTTTATGTAGGTCACTCGAGACCCCGGATAAATTTTAACACTATGAAAACAATATAATTTTCGCAGGATTTCTCCGATTTCTGTCACAACACATACGGTTTCATATCTCCGTTCACGCACACATGCGTACACTTGACGCACACATATGAACTTTCTAGAGCTAACTCTTGGGCTGTTGAAGTCGGATAAAAACTAGATGACGCGCGGCATGCAAAACCTTGACTGACGTCTCTATCTCTATATAATCTATATTATTCATAGTACTCTTTGATGTCAAGTGTCACAACAAAAATCCGTCATAAATCAAATGATGCATGTTTTGGCTTTAATAAAGTACATTAAAAATACTTTAAAGTAGGAAATAAGCATTTTTAAATAAGCAAGATGTGGGTTTTTGGTTACGGGTCCTTAGTATGGAAAGTAGAATTTCCTTATGAAATAAAACTTGTAGGTTATATAAAAGGGTACCTGAGGAGGTTTTACCAGCACAGCATCGACCATAGAGGTGTTCCTGAGAAGGTAACTTTCTCGTATGATTATTTCTTTGTCTCTTCGCAATTACTTTCGGTTCGCGACACCGACTACTGTAAGGTTATTTTCCACCATCATATTATATCATTTGCGATTCTGTAAGTGTTGTATCCTGCGTACACTGCAAATATCTGCAGTAAAAAAGTTACGAAGAGTCTAGAGTTAGTGCTCATCACCAGAACCTATAGAGTACCTAATGAGTGGTGAGCAGCATATTCCATACTGCTGCCAACCACCTTTTGTACAGCACCAGACCAACCGGTAGCCGGCAATGAACATGCCTGCAGAAAAGTTAACTTCATCAATTTTGTCACAATAACTTAACCCTTTGTATTCCAGCATTCCGGTGTACGAAGGCCTGGTCTCCCAACGACATACATGTATGTCCATTGGTCCAGCTGTCAGACCTGGATAATGAACCGTGGTGTATTTTGTATATAAGATTCATTTTCATTTGGGTACATGTGGGTCATTGGGATTCCAGGGTAAAAAAAATGACCCACATGTGGGACCTGCCGGTGGAGTCACATGTGAGTCGTTGGGAGATAAAGGGTAGGGAACATTACTGCATTGTTCTGCCGCCAGAGGCAGCACTACTACTAATAGTAAACCAGTATAGGAATATAGGGATTCACACACACATGCACAATTGATTGTCAAATGAGTGACAAGGATGCTTGCATAGACAATACCGCAAGTGGGAACGAGATACAATGTCAACGCTGCTAGTGTCGCCACCTACAAAGAGTTTTGCGTAATGTTCTCTAAATAATTACAGCAAATTTTTCGCTCCAAAACTGACAAAATTAAAATGTTTCTTAAAGCCTTGTATTCATTAGGCAACATTTGTTAATATACACTGTTTATAAACCGTGTTTCACAATGTTTCATCATCTCTGTAAACAGTTTTTAAACAAAGGTGATGACACATTGTTTATTAAACATGTTGCCATGTTCCCCACTTCGAGTGGATAACAAGTGTTTATAAACTGTTTATAAGCAAAAACCAACAGATGTGGACGTGTGTTGCGCGAGTTTATAAACAGGACTTGAGTTTATAAACAACTGACAAGTGTAGACGGCGAAGTTTCAGAAACAGTGTTTACGTTAAACTTGTCGCGAAACATTGTGATCAATTCGTAAACAGTTTATTGACAAATGTTGCCTCATGAATACCCGGCTTAATTTTACCTTAACTAGGTATACTCTGCTTGGAAAACGCTCACATATAAACATCCTTAATGATTATGTTAAGATGAGAAAGATTGTCAATGGTTTATCATTGTTATGATCTGATTGGGCATTTTCACTAAAAAGTGTGCCTTTTACTTTTTTTCTACTCAAAATCGTTTGTGTGATTTTAATAAGCCAAGAACAAAATAAATCCCCAATTTTCCATATGTGATGGTCCATATAAAATGTATTAGAAGATACTTTATTCTTTATCAGAATTTAGATTGCTCATTTAATTTTATGTAAGAAAAAACCAAACATTTCAAATTCTCAAAGGTACACTTAAATCTCCCGATTAGAACTCCCCTTTGATATCCACATCCAAATGATGCCCATAACTTTCACTGGTCAATCTGCCATTATACAGATATTTATCAATAAATATGAAGTAGTTTTATTTGTTATTCATCATCATCATCATCATATCAGCCGAAAGACGTCCATTGCTGGACATAGGCCTCCCCCAAAGAGTGCCACAATGGCCAGTTCTGCGCCACCCGCATCCATTATTTGTTATTATTTTACTTTATTTTGCATTAGTATACATATGTAGCATACTATGGTGATTTGTATTTCTTTGTTATTTATTTGTCACTGGTTAAACTAAAATAAGATTTGGTTTCAGCCAGGAAGAGTAGTAACTTTAATAGCCAGTGATGACCCCAGCAGTTCAGTATGGGGGGTGGCTTACAAAATAAAATCAGAAGACATAGACAGTGTGACAAATTATTTAGACTACAGAGAAAAGAATGGTTATTCTAAGAAAATAGTAACATTTCACCCAAAAGAAAAGACATCTGAACCTTTTAACTTGACATTGTACATTGCCACAGAGGATAATGAATTGTTTGCTGGTAGGTACCTAAATAACATTTTGTACGATTGGCAAAATGGATCCCTGACTCACCATGGCACCCTGTCAAGTTGATAAAGTCAAAATCAATCAAAGCCAATCAATCAATTAGCAAGAGTCTTATTACATTTATTACTCCATGTTGCAGGAGAACACAAAAGAATACACAATTAATATGGCACCCATAAAGTTGTTTAACCGAGAGGCTGTTATTGCTTAATCAATGCCCCATATTACTTGGGTCTTGCTGTACTTAGATATAGTGTCATGGAGGATCAGGGTTACATTTTGATTTTTAAACTAATCTATTTAATTCAATGTATTTGAAAGCGCAACAATAAACCCTAATTAAACCGCTCGGCCACGACTTTGGTCTTAAGCGACCTGCGACCAGCGTTTTATCTGTTCATTGCACGGTCGACACGCGCAACGCACTGTGGTTAGTTGGGATCACGCGCAATGAACAGATAAAACGCTGGTCGCAGGTCGCTTAAGACTTGCTTAAGACCAAAGTCGTGGCCGAGCGGTAAGTATGTATATGTAGTAGTATTAAGTATTAGTACATTAGACACACAAAACAATATTTACAACAAACCAAAATACTTAAAAAGTTGAAAATGCATTTTATAAAGATGTATTTATTTCCTATTTCATTTACACTGGTTACAAAATTACAAGTTCTAATCTAACTAAAGAGGTGTCGTTATCTGTGATGATATCAGCATAGTTGTGTCAAAATATGTGTTGATGAAATATTGCAATACACTACTATTTGCTGAGCCTATAAATATGTGACACATGATATCACAGGAAAATATGTTGAATGTCTAAGGCTATAAGGTTGAATTTAGAGTATTTTTGTGATAGCCTAAGATAACTGTTCAGAAAATATTGACAGCCTGCTTTTTGCAGGTCCCGCAACAATACAGGAAATAGGAAAGCAAGTAGTGAATTGCCAAGGGCCCAGTGGTCCCAATAAGGAGTATGTGTACAATTTAGCAGCAGCCATGAGACTGTTAGCACCTGACGTCGATGATGACCACCTCTTTACACTAGAAAAGGAGGTGAGAAAGTTAGACAATGACGCAAAACAAAACTGATGTGATACTTAGAAAATTTGTTTATTTAATACATGTTATAAAATAAAATATTTTTCTGTTAAATTCACGTGTATTAATCATGACAAAGAAAGTCTCAAAAACATTTATTACAAAATAACTTAGTAGAAAATATTGTATACACCTCAACACGGTCTTTGCGCAAAATAAGGAAATATAAATAAATATAGATTGGATTGTTCATTAGAACAGGAAGGAAATTTACATTATTTTGCGAGTTCCATATTCCTAATTATTATGCTTTTATATACAATAATACCCAATTGCTAATTAATACGCTAGGACTGGACAAATAATACGTACGTATATTATAAAAGGGTAACATTTTCTTAGTTCGCGAAAAAGATAGTCTTAGTAGGTAACAACGAATGGGCGAGCGCTGACTAACACAAGCGATTTCAGTACTTATGTGCCTAGCCTTAACAACTTACTTTGTAACCGTTACTAAAAATTCGTCTGATAGGGAGTGTCACATGGCACTTATTTTTTATCAAATATTGATAACCCAGCCATTGCATTTAGATAAAAAGTCGAGTAGAGGAAGTCTGGGGCTTAATTATAACATAAATAATCTATCAAAAATACTACTGGTTCAATATAAAATTATTCTTATATGTAAACTTTGACGTCATAATTTTTATCACCAATCAACCTTGATAGGGTAGTCTTTGGTAGGTGCAAAGCAGTGACTACATTAATATTTATCATTCACTAGTCATTACCTATTTTAACTTTATCCTTTTTGTTACGGCCGAGTAGTTTGTCCAGAAAACTTCTCTTCCGTTTTACCTTTTTCTGGTCGTTCCTGTGCTCTAAATCTTCGCCTTCCACAGTCATTTTCTCTAGCAAATCGGGGATCGTCAAATCCACTATGCTCTCTAAAGGTGGCCTCTTAGCTGATTCTTTGCTAAGTTGTCGTGTAATGGTCGATAATTCCGGCACGTGATCATTCTTCTCGGCTAGCTCTGTCAGAGATATTTTTGATTCCCTTTCTTTGTTGTCATTTAAAATTTCAGGCCCATTCCGGACCACTTCCTTTGGCTTTTCTGATACTTTCTCTTCAATAACTAAACTAACTTCTGCTTCAGGTTTCTTGTCGAAAACATCATCATCTTCTGCTTTGATTGTCTTCTCTTCTAAATATTTCTTACTGTCCGAGCTCTCTTGGCTCGCCATGCTAGGTGTAGTTAGTTTAGGAACGGAATCCACAATCCTGGGTTTTGTGGGTGGTATCTTCCAGTCGACCGGCTTACGCTGTGGAGAATATCTTTTTACAAGGTCGTCAAACATCTTCTGGTGATCAATTTTCTTCAAAGCATCCGTATCCGGCAAGCTGACTATTTTCGCCCTAAACTCAGGCTCTTGGTTCTCCTTTCCGCTGTCGACTTCCGATGGACCCAAGTCGACAGTGACCTTGCGCACAGGGGGTGGAGTCGCGTAACGTTCCGCAAATGGAAATTTGTATAAGTTGGGACTTTCTATTTTGTACTTTATGGAGCCACTTCTTACCGGCATGGAAGCGCGGGTCCCTGCGCGCGTGAACGAGCTCTCATTGCTAGGTTCGTGCAAATTGGAAGTCAAGAAGTCCCGGCGTAACTTGGATAACCGCCGAGTCCGCTCGGTCATGCTGCGCCTGTAATCCACATCTTCACTCTGGTTCGATTCCGAAGTGAAATTGTCGGAGTATTTCCGTGTTCGGAACTCGAAAAGCTCCGAGTTATCCGGGCGCGATTCCCGCATACTTGAATATCCCGGGCTGTTACGTTTGAAATTGGTTGTAGTCTTCCCGTGGTTGGATGTCACTATAGGTTCAACTTCGACGTAAGAGGGCGCCAGGTTGGTGGGCGACGGCAGCGGGAGGAACACGGTGTCGTGTTTGTCGAACACTTCGCGCCGCTGACTGAACTGATCCACTCCGATGATTTCCCGCGACTTCAAACTTAATGTAGGCGATTTGGCCGCCATTTCCGCTCGATTACAAACCGCAACACTTTTGTTATTGACACTATTTTCCTGTAAACGCACGGCTCGATTTTTAAACGGCGCGCATTATGACTTCACCGGTAACATCGCGGCCACAAAAGCGTTTTGAAGTTAAATTGGACAATAAGGTTGGTTCTGTCGTCCGTTTAAGGCGAGGCGAGCGCGATATATGGTGAGTGATCAATAGAGTGTTCGCGATAAGATACTGGCGTTTAACGTAGGCACTTTGGTAGTTTCTTTATCTTTCAGCGGGCGAAGCAGTTGAGTAAATAGAAGCGCTGCGCGTACACAATCGTCTTCGTAATTAATCGCGGATGGAGTGAAAGCCGCGCGCGCGCCGCCGCCGGCGCGCCTCGTTATGTAACGATAATGAATATTAAAAGGCAAAATGCCCCAAATACGCTAGACCTACTTAGCGGCTCATTGTTAATTACTAACACTAACTATCGCATTAACTCTATCTACATATTGGGAATTTCAATGTTATACCCATTTGTAGTGGATTTAATAAAGTAAATACCTTGTACACTATTGTCTAAGGAATTATTACAACTATAAATGTCACTAATTATGTCCCTAATGAGTTCATTAGGGAAGGAAATAATGACAACATGTGGAATAGAATTTAGTTTGTTTCTAGGTATATTTAAATAATAATTAATAACACTTTATTTACAGGAATGTGTAGGTAGGTGCAGTCGTCAACAACATGTTTATTGTTTACATCAATCTATTTTGAATTGGGTTGCCCCGGCGCCTATTTCGCAAGCGTGTTAGGCGACAGGTGACGAAGACAATTCGTT
Organism: Epinotia brunnichana; assembly: GCA_963854355.1. Classification (NCBI taxonomy): domain Eukaryota; kingdom Metazoa; phylum Arthropoda; class Insecta; order Lepidoptera; family Tortricidae; genus Epinotia; species Epinotia brunnichana. Next base: position 15,490,887 of record OY977936.1, on the reverse strand, counting down.
CATCTCTCTTCTCCTTCGCCACTCTTTCTTTATGCATTAATCGTTGCCATCCGTTGCCGGACTTGCCGGTAACTAAATAAGCGACTAGACGTCTTTTCAAAAATGGACATAGTATGACGTCATGTCATTCCAAATCTACCTAATTTTGTTTCTTATTTTCAAAGTCACACAAATGGTTCAAAACAAATTGAATACTTGTATAGCCAAAAGGGGACGGGTTTAGTGCCACAATGCGAAGGCTATATTTCCATACGAATGGACAGACAATGATCTCATTCCATTTACATATGGTTTTGGCTTATACCTCTCATTGAGTTATTAAAAAATATGTTCTCACGACGGCGGCGTTTGAATTGGTATGCCATTGCCATTTGTTACTTACAAATCTGAATGGAAAACTTCTGTGAGTACCTAGCTCCTAGGTATATTTTTGGTATATATACGATCGACACATGCATGGGAAAGATTTCGATGAGCGTACGCATTCCTGATTATTATTAGATTTTCGTCTTCCCATCAATATTGTTAACGTAGTTGCTTATCTAAAACCTAACGTGAAATCGCCTAATTAAAGTTCTAAATCGTATCCACGATTACGTACGTCATTATACGATATCGTGGAAAAGAAATACGAAAAAAATTAAACTCAGTAAAGCTTTGTCATAGTATCCTTGAAACATTTACGATTTTCGTTACCTACCCCATCAGTGTTGTGGATGACGCTGATTTTGAGGCTTAAAAACTCGAACCCTAAAGACTCTCGAGGCTTAAAGACTCAAGTGACGAAAAGTCAATATTTAGCATTCATATGCGTAAAATAAACCAACGCGGTTCTTAAACAACATCGAGTCTTTAAGCCTCGGAAGTCTTTAATCCACAACACTACTACCCATTCATGTCTCTGCTGATTTTAAAAATATTGCATTTTCCTATGCATTAGGAGTGCTAAATGTTTTTTAACAGCCAGGAATGTATCTAAACTTTCTCAAAATGATGACGGGAAGGTATAGCCTACCTATTCGGAATTCTGTCAAACGAACGCAACTAAAAATAGACATTATGCTCTAAGTATAAAGTAGTTTTTTGCTTGCGTTTTTATGGCACAATTTACTCTTACACTTTTGGACGTAGGTACCTACTACAAGTAGCTTTTTCTAATTTCTAACGTCACGTCAGTATGGCAAAACTACAGATAGATTTAATATAGAAAACGGCAACGGCATTGATTGTATTCAATAGAGGCAGGCAGGTGACTAGTTAAATTAATGAATATTACGAGTCTCAAATAAATATCTTACAGAAAAAGAAGACTTACTTGCTCAGGCCCCGTAGCATGGATGGCGTTATCACGCGATAAGTGATAGGATAAGCGCGTCGTCTCGTTCTATCGAACGGTGTCAGCCAGGGACGGATGCTCTATCCTGTCACTTATCGCGTGATAAGGCCATCCATGCTACGGGGCCTGCACTCAAATATTTTCTCTTCCCGGTATTTGGACCTACTGTTAGGGCCTATGCACACCACATTTTTAAAGCGCGCCGTCGACGCGCGTTTTATTATAGAATCACGAGTAGGCCCGGTTTCAACAAGCGTTAAAAAACCTTGTATACCTACCATATATTTATTCATGCGAAGGCAGTTTTTAAAACGCGACGCTTTTTGTCGAGCACTGTTCGATTTTCGAGTTAAAGCTCCGCACGTTCCTGGTCTTCTCTTCCACTCACTGAGCATACGCGTGAGCGAGATGGAAGTGCGTGTTCGAAAGCGCGGATATCATGTTTTTCGGAATATTTCAGAAAACAAGAAGAAATTTAAGTAAGTAAGAAAATAAAGTTATTGTCCATTACTTTATGAAGAAGATTATAAAATTTAAATTTTTTTATCCGACTTCAAAAAAAAGGAGGAGGTTCTCAATTCAGATGTTTTTTTTTAATGTTTGTTACCTCAGAACTCCGTCATTTATGAACGGATTCGTACAATTATTTTTTTAATTGAAAGTATGTGCTTCCAGATTGGTCCCATTGTTTTCAAAACCCCAGTTGGATGATGGGAACCATGAGGAATTGAGGGAACTCCTCAAATATATTAGGCACGCGTGTAGTAATTTCGGTATTTTCTATTATAACTCGTGTATTTACACCCGGAAATCATAAATTTGGTGATGGCGGAAGTGATGATGAAGACCACAGATGGCTTGTGGAACTTCTCAATGATGTAGGTACAGTCGACTACAAATACATGTATCCATACATACACACACATACACTTATACATAGACTTTACTGCCATAGTAATAAGGTATACATACATCATTTTGTAACATTAAAAAACATACATCTCTTTGTAGTCGACTGTACCTACTTCAACCTATAAAAGTAGGTCACAGATTCTGATAAGATTGCGTTGAAATAGCAAAAAATGAAGTGCCAAGGGTAATTCTGAGATCCTTGAGGAATCGACGGAAGTCCTCAAATATTATCGGCTCACATACAGTGATTTGGTTTTTTCTCTAATAATCAACGCATTTGCGGAAATCAGTTCATGTGGTAAATTGCAAAAGAAATGTGGTAATGTTCATGTGGCTTGGCGGAGTACTGAATTGAAGTCGGTTAAAACTTTGTTTTTAAAGTAAATTATCTGATAAAAATGGAGCAGTAAACTAGTTACAAGTGAAATAATAGGGTTCACTTTAGATTTTTTTTCTCTACTTTCTTTTGTTAAAATGGATTTCTACGAAAACAATGTTACTTCTCACATCTTGCAGATTATGATACATTTTTTCCGACGGTAAATTGTTACGTCATAATGTATAAAGTGGTTATTACTAAACCACTCATTTTTACGAAAATTTTAAATGTCGAGCTTTAAATCGAATTTATCAATTTGTGTCATTTAATAGTTTTTTTAACGCCCGTTGAAAAAGCGCTCGTGCGATCCGACTCATCGACAAAACGCGCGTCGACGGCCCGTTTAAAAACGCAGTGTGCAAATGCCCTAGGTTGCAGGCAGAGGCGCTGTACATAAGTACCTACTATAACCCATTAGATTAGCCCGGTCGGTACTAGTACAAGCTTAACAAGTAGATACCTGCGAAGGAAAACCATGCTGAATTGAAGTCTTGTTCTCCACAGACGAGGAAAATGAACACGCACTTAAATAACATTGTCTTTAGAAAACCCATGCCCAGTGCTAAACACAGCAACACGGCGTTATTGTTGAGTAACTACCTAACCTAGGTATACGTACTCCACTGCATTAGATAATCATAACTTAAGGGTCGCCACAGGACACTCGATTCGGTCAAAGTAGAATGCGTCAAGCGAACCTTTGGCCCTCCTTGGCAGCGACATGGTTGGACAATCGTTGGGGGTTTAGTGGGTAGTCTGGGCCTTCTGTCAGTCTCACGGGCCAATCTCCGGGCGTTTGAACCGCTCGGTTCTAACGTCATTGTCGGCTCATGATTATTTCAGCAGAGGTAAAACATACCGCGGAAAATTAAATCAAAAATGACTCAGCACCGGTAATGGCTTACGCCTTCATCAAAAGTGGACTCTGATATTCGTCAATTTTAATAGTATTTCTTGGAGACGACAATGACGAAAAAAAAACGCCCTAAAAACGCTGAATATTTGCCCTCACACACCTGTCCGGTCCCCCTTGACCGGGCGGACGGTGCGTCAAAGCATTCCCACAACGTTAAAAAAAAAAAGCGGCCAAGTGCGAGTCGGACTCGCACATGAAGGGTTCCGTGAAATAAATTGCGGTTTACGATTTATGACGTATTAAAAAAAAACTACTTACTAGATCTCGTTGAAACCAATTTTCGGTGGAAGTTTGCATGGTAATGTACATCATATATTTTTTTTAGTTTTATCATTCTCTTATTTTAGAAGTTACAGGGGGGGGGGGGGGGACACATTTTACCACTTTGGAAGTGTCTCTCGCGCAAACTATTCAGTTTAGAAAAAAATGATATTAGAAACCTCAATATCATTTTTGAAGACCTATCCATAGACACCCACGTCCCATACGTTTGATGAAAAAAAATTTTTTGAGTTTCAGTTCTGAGTATGGGGACCCCTAAAACTTAATGTTTTTTTTCGATTTTTGTGTGAAAATCTTAAAGCGGTTCACAGAATACATCTACTTACCAAGTTTCAACAGTATAGCTCTTATAGTTTAGGAAAAAAGTGGCTGTGACATACGGACGGACAGACAGACAGACAGACGGACGGACATGACGAATCTATAAGGGTTCCGTTTTTTGCCATTTGGCTACGGAACCCTAAAAAGGACACGACTCGATTATATTTAAACTCGAAATTTTCTCCTCTTTCATTTGATACCTAACACGCTACGATAGCAAAATATTTTTTTCAAAGTTAGTCACTTATTTGTATGTGACAGCAACCATGTTTTTATTTTTCATACAAAAGGTAGCCTATGTCACCCGGAGCATAATTTGGAATCGATTGACACCCCATTTATCAAAATCGGTTCAGTATTTTAAACGCTACAGTGTAACATACACAAAAACAAACATAGACTGCTAAACACATATCCCTTCCTGTCGGCTCTGCCGTAGTCGGGCAAAAGCAACTCTTGATGTTTCCCCCTTCATTTGTTTGTGGCGCGATGGTGGCGCGTCAACAATCTACCTACTACTTACCTACTGGTTTACCGTTTACGCGTTTAGAAAGAGACTTTAGTATTATCAACTACATTTTTTTTTATTTTTTATTTCTTACTCAACAAAAAATCATTTCATATAGTGAAAAACTGAAGTTCTTCTTAGTCTATAGTGTTAAATTATTATCAGGCATCGGAGTATTTGTAGCACGGTAAGACTAGAGTATGCTATGTAGTCGTTGTAAGCATTAACATTAAAGTTATACTCATACTCATTAATTTAATTCATTAAATAAATAATAACTATAAAAAGACACCACTATAGATTTTCATTGACGAATAAAAAATAATATGAGGGACCAAGGAAAGAACATTTGACATCAAAATCTCATTTTGGAAAAAAAAGTGACTAGACATGTTCTTTCCGTGGACCCTTCATATTATTTTTTATTCGTCTGCAATGAAGATCTATAGTGGTGTCTTTTTATAGTTATTATTTATTTAATGAATTAAATTAATGAGGATGAGTAGGTATGAGTATAAATTTAATTTTAATGCTTTCAACGACTCCATAGCATACTTTAGCCTTACCGTGCTACAAATACTCCGATGCCTGATTATTATCTTATCTGTTACTACACTTGGGAGCAAAGAAATCGAGCCACCCGTGCAATTTTCATGTTTGTTCGTTTTATCTAAAATCTGCCCATAAAAAAAAACAAATTAGGATATCGTTTGAAAAATAATTTATTCAGCTATTAAATAATGCTAATTTTATTATTATGAATAGGGTCATTACGAAATTATGGGTGATAATGTTGCCCCATTACTATAATGAGCCAATTAATGCACGTGTGGTTTGTGCCATTTGGGAAGGTATAAAATGAAAAAAATATCAGTAATTGTTGAATTCGTCAGCAAATTGGTTCGATCCATGCGTAATGTCGTAGAGCTAGAGCAAGCAATACATGATACTGAAAGATTTTCTTTTTATTTAAATTTCCATGTAATTTTTCCGTACACTCGAATTTTCATTGCGTTGCTACAATGCCATTTTGACACGAGTTTGTTTTCCGCCCTAAATGTATGGAAAATCACCCGTTTTTCAACTAAAACTAAAGTCATTCGATAGAAAATAAAATTATCTTTCAGACGATACCCCATTTTCCACATTTCCTTCGCCAGTTTTTCCGTAAAATGGAAATTGGTAAAAAATGTAAGGTGGCTCGATTTCTTTGCTCCCAAGTGTATTACGCCGGCTAAGCGGATAGTTAACTTCTACTAGCTCTGCCTACCTTTGTTTTCATCGGTCTTAACCGACGTATAAATTAGCGGAAAGACTTGGCCTTCCATAAACGGCATATATATCCGGTTATGCATACTTTCGAGTTCATTGATATCAGTTTTTTTTTTCATTTAAAAATGGTAAAGGAAATGCGACTCTATTGTTTAAAGGCATAGAAGCGTTATGAAATATTCAATCGGAACCGGAAATTCGCTCCTATGTATATTAACCTGGGTTCTATTCGTCTTAACATACTGAATTGGAATGGACTGTGTATTTCGTGTTTGTTTGCTTCTACGTACAGTTGCCATCCATACATCGGTAGGTACACTATAGGTGTTCAAAAATATCGGCACATGCACCCTAATGCCTTGAAAATAGAGATGTGTTCCGATGTTTGTGACGTGCTTGTTTGCTCCGATGTATGTGATGGCGACTGTACACAGTCGACTTTTTGCAACCCATAAGCACGCGCGGGTGCATCGCGACATTCGCCTTATTGATGTAGGCATCGATACCTACTGTATCGCGACTACTGCATCGCTGCAATCAGTCACCGCGTGTAACCGCTCTAACATGCCAGCCAGAGGGCCTACGGTAGGCCCTCAGTCAGATTGAGTGCGCGCGACAAATAATATCAAACATGGTACCAATTGAGTAAGTAGACTAAGTAGGTAGGTAGGTACAGTAAAGGAAATGTATTCACGTACCACCGTAGAACCCTGTCGCAATTGGCAGGCCGCCCTCACTCAAACTCGAGTGATATGTCACCTTATTGCGATAGGGTTCTACGGTGGTACCTACGTGAATACATTTCCCGTGCTGTATTTCAAAATAGCCTATTACACTACAAACACGTCAAAAGTGACTCTATTCCAATTGCAATAGAGTCGATATCAAGAAAGATTTGCCCAACCGACTACGGACAGTCAGCAGCAGAAGTGACTACGCGGACAAGGTGTTCAAAATCATGTACACACAACTCTATGGTTAGCAGAATAAGAGCGTGTGCAGATAATTGTGAGCACTTCGTGCCCTTAGTTACTTCTACTGACTGAACATATTGTGTTAGTAGTTATGTCAGAACCATGCGTGATATTATCGTCATGCTCAACTAAATAGTCTAAATACACCGGTATTTATTCCAATTCTCCTATTGTGAGCTCTCATTGAAATACTTAAGTCGGCGGTGTATCGAATCTATTGGTGGCAATGACGTCAGAATAGGCACACGCACACCATAACAATAGCACCAGACCAGCCTTGTGTATCAATTTAATATTTTCGGATATAGAAAGTAACGTAGGTATATATACAGGGTGGGTAAGAGTATACCGACAGATTTTAACCATGGATTCCTGAGGTTATTAGGAGTAAAAAATGTAAAATGAACTCAAGTCAAATTCAGCAAGAAAAAAAAAACGAAAAAAACTAGTTATGTTGGTTTTTGTAAATAAAAACTGGATAACTATCGCTTTTCCATGGAAACTATCCCTTGTAATAAAATGGTAAAGATTATTTTTCCAAAAAGGATGAATTTAGTGAGTGGTAGCTGTCACTTTGATGTCTGTGAATAGCGACGCGAAACTTGGCAACATCGCTGGCAACGTCGCAATAAAAAGAGCTTAATGCACTTTAGTAATCACAATAAACAGTTAACATGAAAATTGATAATATCTTCAAAACTACGCCGGATTTGACTGGGGTTAATCTAACATTTTATGTTCCTAATGACCTCGGGAATCCATGGTTAAAATCTGTCGGTATACTCCTACCCACCCTGTATACAGGATGTATTATTCAAACGGGGAAGTGAGGGAAAATCTGAAACTTAGGTACCTCTACCATTCCTCATTCATGATATGAAAATTTGTTCTTAGAAGTTACGAGGCTGATTATTGAGAAAAATAACTGTATTCAAAGATAGACAAATATCCGTAGTATCTCTTAGTTTCAGATTTTCCCTCACTGCCCCGTTTGACGCCCAGTGCCAAGGTACACCCCTTATAGCTAACTCACCTATAAACTGACCTGCCCCGCTATTCTGTAACTTGTTTTAACCTCACCTCACTGTTCAACCACAAATATATCTTGACGCCGCGATTCGTAGTAACTAAGCATATAATCAGAGGTCTAGTTTCATTAGGCTTGACGGGTGAGATGAGGCGCATTAGCGCGTTCCGCATACAGCCCTGACTCTTGCGTCAGAGCAGTGGACGCCGTAATCGGATTGATAATCAGATGGAATGGGGAATGGATGAAAGTTTTAGAAGAGCCTGATTATTTTTTAGGGTTCCGTAGCCAAATGGCAAAAACCGGAACCCTTATAGATTCGTCATGTCTGTCTGTCTGTCTGTCTGTCTGTCCGTCCGTATGTCACAGCCACTTTTTTTCGAAACTATAAGAGATATACTGTTGAAACTTGGTAAGTAGATGTATTATGTGAACCGCATTAAGATTTTCACACAAAAATCGAAAAAAAACATTAAGTTTTAGGGGCCCCCATACACAGAACTGAAACACAAGAATTTTTTTTTCATGAAACCCATACGTGTGGGGTAGGTCTGGGGATAGGTCTTCCAAAATGATATTAAGGTTTCTAATATAATTTTTTTCTAAAATGAATAGTTTGCGCGAGAGACACTTCCAAAGTGGTAAAATGTGAGTCCCCCCCCCTGTAACTTCTAAAATAAGAGAATGATAAAACTAAAAAATATATATGATGTAGATTACCATGCAAACTTCCACCGAAAATAGGTTTGAACAAGATCTAGTAAGTAGTTTTTTTTTTTATACGTCATAAATCGTAAACCGCAATTTATTTTACGGAACCCTTCATGTGCAAGTCCGAAACGCACTTGGCTGCTTTTTTTGGTGATAGGAATAACCTTAGCAACAGAAAAAAGTTGCAGATCTTTCAGCTGCGTCGATTATTTTTGAAAAATATAAACATTTTCCTCACTTACGTTTCGGGTTTAGGACGGCGAATGAGACACTTTCCTTGATCCGTCTCATATTACAAAAAATGTTTTAAATATCTGACCCTGGCAATGACAAATATAGCTGCTGCAGCTGTCAATATAATTGGCCGTGTCAGTTTACCATGGATTTTTAAGATATTTTTTTGTAATATGAGACGGATCAAACAAAGTGTCTTATTTGCCGTCCAAACCCAAAACGCAAGTGAGGAAACTGATTATATATCTCTTTGTTTAGAACAGGGGCCCGATTCGAGATTCAAAATGTGACGGTGCGTCAAGGAGATTCCCAGTCATGTCCTTTGGTAAAGTGATATCTTACGGAGGTTCCAATGTGTTAGACAACTTGAGTATCACGACCCCATCTTCAAGTCCAGTATAGGTAGTATGTATAATGTAAAAAGTTTTGAACAAATGATCTCGTGACTACGTTCCACAATCAGACATCAATGTCTATTACACATCAATTTTATTACGAGTGTAGATAATCGACACATAAGTAGGGTAGGCAACACGATAACATAGTTAACGATTTCAAGTACGAAGATAAAATTAAAATTAATATTCTAGAACGCGTTACGTAACTAGGTATTAAGGAATGAAAAATGATTGCAGTATGTATTAGTTCGTTACATAATGGGGAACTTGCATGGGACTTCAATTTCGAATAAATAGCACTCAATCGATTTACAGGGCCGGATTTGGAGGTCTGGAGGCCCTGGGGCAACAAAGAAGCGGAGAGAGAACGGGGCCCCCACAATAGATATTTATCTCTATTGTGGGGGCCCCTATCTTGCGGAGGCCCCAGGCAGGAGCCCCGCTCGCCCTTCCCCAAATCCGGCCCTGCAGATATATGTAGAAATATCATACAAAAGAAAAAATAAATAAAAAAACGATTTTAATAAATTTTATCTCAAGTTAAAATGACGATTTTTTTTTGTTAAAATAACAAGGAGAGGGAGAGGCCTTTGCCCAGCAGTAGGACACACAATAGGCTCATAAAAATATATAAAAAATAACAACAGTTAGACATAACATTGAATTAGAAATGATATTTTGTAAGACAAGTATAGACTTAAACGCAAATTTTGTGGAGATAATCGCAAATTAATGTACATTAATTAAAATACATAAAGGATACATACATACATATAATCACGCCTCTTTCCCAGAGGGGTAGGCAGAGATCCTGACAAACCACTTTCGCTTCACTCACTTTCATAACATTTCTCATACATGCTCGTCGGTTTAGGGTACTTTTTACCTGGCCTTTTTGTAAGATTTCTCCAATTTGATCGGAGAAAGTTCGCCTAGGTCTTCCCCTTCCAACTTGCCCTTCCACTCTCTTCGTTAATCTTCTTAACGTTTGTGCCATAAATGTATCTATTGTTATAACGGAGGAATATGAACTAAAGACTCATCAAAAAGCGCGTGGAGCCCCTTAACACGCTGATGGACAAACATAAGCGTCATACAGAGGTTTAGGTTCGCGTCTTTCCTAAGGACATTGCGAAAGTTAAGGGCTAGAAAGCTTAATTTTTGGTTGGACTCCTAATAAATCCGCATAAACGGCGTCTCGCCTTAGGTACATAATTTTATGCGATAAAAGAACGTATGCACGTAAGCTCTTATCTATTGACCACTAGAAAGACGAATAGTTTTTTTAGAGTCAGTGTAATAATTATATTGTGCCTGGATTAGTGTCTATTTAAAAGCTGACGCCCATGGCTGTTGTTTTTGTCCTCCTTGGATGTAGGTTCCCTGGTACAAGTTAATTATAACGTTATAAATTGTAAAAAAATATGGTAGTCATTCGAGGATAATATTGCAAATAGAAGGAAAAATAACGAAAAAACAGGATTAAGCTACATGTTAAATATTTATTAATATTTTAAATACGTTTCGCATATAATCTAACATCACATTATTATTTGAGATAATTATAAATAATTAGAGAGGTATACATTCAAATCTCTGTCACTAGGAACACCTACTGTAAGCTTACATTTAAAGATATATAATAGTTTTATGGAATAATTAAGATTTCGATAATATTTCCTTCATAGCAAGTTCAATTTTAAGTTGTATACAAGCAACTCTTTCTTGGAATATTTGATTTATCAAACTCAGTCTTTTCTGTTCTAGCATGGCGTTTTCTTTCATCAGCCTCTGTCTCAACTCTTGCTCTTCGGGCGTATAGTTCTCCTTGTTTTCCTTATTGCACTGCAAATTACCTTCCTGCTTATTTTTCAATGCCACATGGCTCCGAAGTTTTACGATTTCGAACTGTTCCGAATTGATTTTCGCTTGCAATAACGACTTCAGCTGCAGATACTCTGCATTTTCTAATTCCAAACGTAAAACTTTTAGTTCTTTTTCGGTAAGTTTCGGTTTCTCCTCATCTGGCTCGGGAAATGCTTCAACGACCGGAGATTGTGTTTCGTCGAATTTTAGATCGAATTCTTTATTTGTGACCATTCTTATCTGCGGTTCTTTCTTTTCTTCAAACTTCGAATCGAAGTTATTTTTATTTGGTACCCTAATTGGGGATTCTTTTGTTTCTTCAAATTTAACTTCGAATTCGTTTTTGTTTGCGAGCTTGACTTGTGGTTCCTTGTCTTCGAATTTCAAATCGAAGTTGTCTTCGAATTCTACGGGGAATATGGAGTCGGCAGCGCTTGGGGAGTCATTTACGTCTGGGAAGACCTCGGTGGAGGGAGTGGCCGGGTCTGGTTCTGCTGAGACGGGTTCATTTTGTGATGTGCTTGGGAGAGGCTCATCTTCTGTCTTTTCGTCAATGGACGGCTGTTGTGGCTGGAGCGAGTTTGGCTCGACCGATTTCCGGACTGATCGTAGTTTCCTCTGTGAAAAAAAAAGCATAAAATTAAAAATATAAAATGTGATAAAAACATGCTTTGAAATTGTGATGTGGTCGTTTTGTAACAACACTTCAAGAGTAAGATACTCGTACCTATTAAAAAAAAATCCGCGAAACTAAACATAAAAAATAAGTATTTATTAAAATCACATCTTCATCGATATTTAATTTATCTTCGAGCAACACGGAAGGGAGTAGGCATTCGCACCATTTGCCCTCTGTCAAAGAACAAGCCTAAGTACACAAAAATTTATGAAGGTGTGCAAGTTTTTTCGGTGTATTGTGTTATGTTTTAGGGTTCCGTACCCAAAGGGTAAAACGGGACCCTATTACTAAGACTCCGCTGTCCGTCAGTCCGTCTGTCTGTCTGTCTGTCACCAGGTTACACCGTCAAACGTGATTTTTTTGCCGTTTTTATAGATAATGGCACGGAACCCTTCGTGCGCGAGTCCGACTCGCACTTGGCCGGTTTTTTGATGTATTAGTGTCATCATTACAGTTGTGTTTTTGCATTTGTGTGTAAATTTCCCATTAAGTATAAAAAATAACACGAGGACGTTAGTATCTACAAATTATCGGGTGAAATTAATCTTATCTCATCCTGACAGCATAAATCCAATATGGAGTAACTAAAGGGCACCTCCATTCACCAAGGTCGTTGATAGCCAGCTATCAGTCACTAGTAATATTTGTGAGTAAATATTTGTCAGGTAAGCAAATATGGTTTTGCTAAATACGAACGTGTAGCCGCTGTAGCCAATTTTATCATATTGATAATTGAATTCTGGTTACTCGACACAAAGTCGCTTTTCTCGTGCACTTTGAGCTATATGACTGCGTCTCCCAATGTCGCTGATCCCTGGCATCCGTACTTATCTGGTTTAGGAGAGACTCATATCACAGTACCATAATGTGTTATAATCTGGTGCACTTCCCAAAGCCGTGATCTAGTGGCGTAGCGTGGGTTTTCGCCGCCCTCGTGCAATTAAATATTTTCGTTATGTTCCTTATACGCCGGCCGCCCCCTTTTGTATGCCGCCCGGGGCCATGCCCCCCCCCCCCCCCCCCCCACCCTACGCCACTGCGATAATATCTGGCGTCAGTAAAGAAGCCGACGTAAATCTCCAGATGCACCTGATTCTGTGGAGACTGTTGGTTTCGTAGTTCGACGCTGATCTCTATCCCAGTCTGCCCCGTATATATCTAACCCCGCAAAACTTGTCTTGATAAACCTTATCACCGTACTATAACCGTCGTAATTCGCACGCACCTTGAACCACATGACCAGGGTTCGGAAATTCGGATGCTTTTATACCTACAACTAGCAAACTCCCGGAAAAGCTAAGCAACTATGGAGTCGGCTTCTCAAAAACAACATTTTAATTATGACTATTTTCGGCGATTTCTGTGAACATACACATTGTAAAAAAATAAATGTAAAATGGAACAACTAAATCCTAATTTTCGGTATATCCCGGTTTATTTATTAGTAAAATTAAATTGACGCCTCCATGCTACTCAACGACAGAGCGGTGTAAAAGTATCCGAATTTCCGAACCCTGCACATGACGTTCCGCCGCACCTCTGACAGCCGCTCCTTGCTGTTACGAATCCGGGCGTGGCAAAGTGTATCTTATCACAAGTGGCATAGAGTCGTATTTCGCACGCACCTTTAGCTGTGTAACAATTCGCTGTGCTTCCCAGAGCCGCTGGTCCCGGGCGTCAGTGGTGAAGCCAGCGTACATCTCCGCGTGTATTTGGTTCAGGAGCGACTCCTGTTTTCGCAGTTCGGCGCTTATCTCGGTCGCGGAGTCGGGGAAATCCGCGGGAATGGACAGGAGCGGGGGAATGTATCTGAAAAAAAAGTTTTCTTAGGCACTTGTCCCACCGCCGGCGAGTAGCGAGTGCTCTCATAGTAATACTTACTCGCTTTTACTCGCGCGAGTAAGAATTACTATGAGAGTACTCGCTACTCGCCGGCGGTGGGACAAGTGCCTTAATTACCGTAAACCCGGGGTACTTTGGCCCTGGGGGTAACTTTGGCTTTCGCGAATTACTTGGTCCTCCGCTTTTTTATGAGTTTAAGAATGGTCTGATCACCTTATTTTTAGTTTCAGCTAATTGCTCACGTTGGTACAGTCGGCCAAAAATGCGGTTGACCACACCACCCTTAGGGTCGAGGTTCATTTGAACGTCATGAAACAACAAGGTCGATTTCCACTTGCAATAATATTATGACAGTAACCTTAGCGACCATTATATCTCACAGACACTTTTGTCAAAACTGGTAAACCACTTTCTTGGCCGACCGTACTTTTATTATTTGACATTGCTATGTGTGGTTTTTATGCGGGCCAAAGTAGCCCTCCATTGGGTTAATGTAACCCGAGTTTACGGTTCTACGACGGTGGCAAACATACGGCATGCCTGCTAGTAAGCAGATACCGTAGCCTATCGACAATTGATACACCAGAAGAATCATAAGCGCGGACCCTTTATTTACAAGCTTTTATTTAGTTTCACCTGTCCCGTTGTATGTCTGTCTGTCTGTAATCAAATCTTGCAAGTTAAATTTGACCCACTTCCCGGGTTCCGATTGAGCTGACATTTTGCATGCATATGTATATCGCATGACAATGCAATATTATGATGACATGGAGCTGATCTGATGCTGGAGCTGGAATGTGGCCATAGGAACTCGGCTATAAAACGACACAACCCCATCGAGTTTGGGCTCGTTAGAATCGTCTCAATGAATAGTTGATGACAGTATACAGAAAGGTACAGTCGGCAATAAAAGCTTGGACCAATAATGAAATTTTTGACAGAAACTTATTGATTTTAGGATTCGTAGTGTTGACAGCTAGGGACAATAACATCAGGACCTCTGGCGAGTCGCCAGTGGCGATCTTACTCACCACCAGGAACAAAACATCAGATACCCACATAATAAGTATTGGTGTTATTATTAAGTAAAATTTAAATGAGCAAAGTATCTTTCGGTTTACAAAGATAAGATAGATGATAAAGATATATGGGGATGGCGTGAATCATGACTATGGTTTAGACGAACTACGTTATGTCGATACGCGTAACAGCTAACCAGATCGGAAACTAAAAGCAATGAAGCATGTGGGCATTTTTTTTTCAAAGTGTACCATTTTATTTGAATAGGCGTCATTCCATTACTTAAGAGGGCTACTTTACCATACAAATAGTAACGGAATGGACGTAACGGAACGAATACTTCGCAGATTAAAACACGTGTTTAATATACTGTTTTTAACAATTGTAATAGTATTTTACTGAAATCATGGTTAATGATAATGACATATTAAGATAATTGAGTCGCACTAGCAGAAAAATTATAGGAACCTTCGTAATCTCGTAACGGAACCAGGACACTAGTTTTTGGGTCCACCGCTCGACGCACCGTTCGCGCGTGATTTCAAGCCACTACTGACAATTTGTAAACAAAAAGAATAATGTTACGTAACGGTATGTGATGCCAGATGAAAATAAACACCTAATTTGGTAATAAAAATACCTCGTTCCTTCAAAATCATCGTAACGGAATGTGGACATGTCCACTTTTCCAAAATCACTGGACAAGATTAATTTTAGTTTATTACGTAAACAATACTTTAGCGAGATAAATATAAGGTTGATTTAAGAAAATTCATGTTTTTCACTATCAGAAACAAGTATTTCCAGGCACAATATACAAGTCCTAATACTTCGAATCGATACTTGAAGTTGGTTTTCTGCAGGTGGACAGGCAAAAATCGAGGGTCAGCAGCCAGAAGAACCAAGAAAATGTGGTAAATTTAATGCTAAATGATAGGTTTTTTGGGTTTTAATACGCTTTTAAAATCGCTACAAGTACAATTTTTCAACGTGTTTCGTATTTGTAGGGTGTCAAAGGCACTGGACACGCCAAAAACATCAAGGTACAATAAAAAAAAATGCCCATGTATTTAAAATAAGTATGTGTAACTCAATTAATAGGCTAGGCTATCGCAGATAGTATGAAATCCTCGATCAATTTGACCCGCGCCTCACCGGTTTAAGATATAATTTAAATCATCGATCTTATAAAAATACGTCTGGCATTGTTAACAGAAGAGGTCTGACGAATCTCCTTGTAAGGCCCAATATATAAAATGTTTGCTACGGTAATATGAATCTGGTTGCAAAGACAATGGGGAATGGATGAAAATTTTAGGAGTGTCTGATTTTTTTTGGTGATAGGAATAACCTTCCTTAGCACCAGAAAAAAGTTGCATACTTATCAGCTGCGTCAATTATTTTTGAAAAAAAAATTTTCGATGTGTCAACACTTACTTGTCCAAAGTGACGTCTGGGAAGAGTTTCTCTGCCTTGGTGATGAAGTAGGTGATGAGGTTGAGTGACATGTTGAGCGCCGGGCCCATGAATGTGGCCACTGTCTGGATGTTCGCGTTGTTGAACTGTAGCAAAAATACATACATACATATAATCACGCCTCTTTTCCAGAGGGGTAGGCAGAGATCACGGATCTCCAAAAAATACAGTTTCTTATTAATGTGTGTGTAATGGTGTAATGGATAATGTTTTTGGATCAACCAATTTTTTCTTTTTGTTATTTTTCCCGGTAAGTCAAGAGACAACAGTGACAGTTTCATAAAAAAAATATTAATAATTAACAACTTAGAAAAGTTGAAAAACCGCCCGACATTTTCATTTCAAAGTTCAATATCTCAAAAACGGCTAAACCGATTTTGTTGAAACGTAGCTAAGAACCACCTCGGTCACGTTAGCTTTCGGACAAAAAAGTCGCATTAAAATCGGTCCATTCGTTGAGGATCTACGAAGCCACTGACAGACACACAGACTCGTCAAACTTATAACACCCCTCTTTTTGCGACGGGGGTTAAAAATTGGACTTCTATCATGTTATAATTCTCGCGCAGTTAGCAGCGCCTACGAGGGTAGGCCTGATGGCCATAGTGGGGCTGGACCTGTCGCTCCCAGCCGTGATCAGGTCCATGGTTGACAGTGACAGGTCTTGGCAAGCAGTTAAGGCCTTCTGCGAAACTATAGTTCAGCAGAAGGAAATGGCGGAACGGGCCAGGGAGGACAACCCATTGGCCGACCCACAGCGCCGCAGGCGTGCTAGACGAAGGCGAGCAGCACAGGATCGCCGCCTGCCTCCGTAGAGTGACCGGGGGGGGTGACAGGCATGGGGACGAATGGACACCCGGGAGGAATGCATAAAGCATAACCTGTAGGAAGACGTCCGGGTGGTCGCCCCAGATATCGGTGGGTTGAAGTGGTGGATGCGGATTCTCGCGAGCTCCAAGCTGGCGATTGGCGATACACCACTTACGATCGGGATCAGTGGCGTCCTCTCGGGCCAAGACACACTTCGGGTCGTTGCGCCAGAGGAGTAAGTAAGTAAGGGCTTGTGCACAAATCACGCGCGGTTTTTTCAGCTACATTTAGTACTCATCATTTCATGTTCTTTAATTTCCTAGTGAGTAACTTTTCGCTAGGATGCACCGTATAGAAGCTACTAGTGAGAAACCAAAAAAGGTCCCAAAATTTCGAGGATTTATGGCGGCCAAAAGTTGTCCCAACATATCTCGTACACATTTTTGATATTTACTCGGTTGTTTCGATGTTAACAATATTAAAAAAAAAAACTTCTACACCACCTTTTGCAACAAAGAATTACTCTACGGATTGACCTACGGCCAATATGACACTTTGCTTGTTCGGTCTCATATTACACTTCTAAAATGTTCACCCCTTCCCCATTGTCAAAAAGAAAACCTAACCCACCCTGGGTTGCACCAAACCGTCTGTAATCGTAAGCTGTGTTGGTTAAAGTCTGAATGTATGGAAAGTGTGACAAGTTTCTATGGAATTATAATAATGTATGTGAATGGCATGTAAATGTGAATGGCATCTATAATAATGTAAACAAGAAATTAAATATTTAACCTTTGAAAACATACGATTGTAAAAGAGTCCTTATAGAATGGTAAAATGGACTTGGCTATGATGAAACTGAAGCGCTGCTTCACATATGAAACTAAGTCTTAACTGGAAATTAAGTCTTAACTTGAATAGCATTGTATAAAGATAAAAGATAACCACCACACACCCGCACTTGAACACATTCAACACTCACTAGTCACTACATACACACACACACACACACACACACATACGCATGTAACCTCAACCTTACTCTAAACTGAACCCTATTTGTTAAATGAAATAAACATTATTTTATTTTATTATTATAGCTGCCGGCGCCAAATTTATTGGTCTGTAATCGTAAGTTGTGCAACCCGCCATTCGTTTTGTAAGTGCACGGCCGAGGCTTAAAGACTCGAGCCGTCAGAGCTAAGCCTACTCTTCTCAGGACTACATAATCTAGTTTTAGCTTTAACGTCTCGAGTCTTCAAGGCTCGTCCAAGTGCTAAATCACAAAACTTGTTCCACTTACTGGACAATGATAATATCAACATTATTACAGTAGGAGCCACATAAGTTTGCGTCTCTGATGTTAGCTACTACAATAATAGTTAGTAGCGTCGCAAAGGTGTCAGAGGGGTTCGAAAGAGATACGGGAGGCGAGTTGAGGCTAACTTCACAGACGCGAACGTATGGGCTGGTATGGTTAATATGCGAGTACCTGTTCGTTGGCCTCGACTGGCCGGAGGGAGCTTCGCGACCAAAGCTACCATGGTCGCTGACCGCTGCGGCTACGCAATGGCCGTAGCTTGCTCAAACTGCCCGTGAAGCTCTTGCGTCAGGATCGACACGGGGAGCTCGCTGGGAAGATCGGATGGTAATATCGTTTATAATGTGAGTACCTGTTCGTTTGCGACGACGCTCTCGAAGTGTCGCACGAGCCAGCCCAGCAGGCTTCGACTGCCCGAAGGGAGCTTCGCGACCAACGTCACCATGGTCGCTGAGCGAGGCGGCTCCGCAATGGCCGTAGCTTGCTCAAATTGCCCGTGAAGTTCCTGTGTCAGGATCGACTCGGGTAGCTCGCTGGGGAAACATCGGATGGTTTAATTATAATATCGTTTTATGTTTGCTCAGCAACGAACATATCGCATGCTATGATGACGTGTTTGTCAGTCAAAATTAATCTGATAAATATTGGCACTCTGCAGATTAGGGCGATCTGCCATGACATAACGCGATTTGTTGTGGCAGATGTGTTGTGGTTTAACGGCCTCCGTAGCCCAGTGGGTAGTGACTCTGCCTACGAAGCTGGAGGTCCCGGGTTCGAATCCCGGTCAGGGCATTTATTTGTGAGTTTATCACGAATATTTGTTCCTGAGTTATGGATGTTATATATGTATATAAGTATCTATATGTATGTATCTATTATATATATCATCGCCTAGTACCCACAACACAAGCCTTACTGAGCTTACCGTGGGCCTAGGTTGATTTGTGTAAGATTGTCCCGTAATATTTATTATTTATTATTAGATATTAATGCTGGTGACTGTACATATCTTTTGTTCAGTGCGAGATAGGATTGGAGGCTTATACCAATTCACTTCTTAACACTGATGATGATGAAATGATCATATATCTATGGCATCTTCTAATAACGAAATAACTAATTCAACCACATAAAAAAAAGTTTATTCTGAGATTAGTCTGATACGACTTTGACGCTCATGTTAGTCCTAAAGCACTGCGTTTTCGTCGGTAAGTTGGTCATCCTATTAGGTTAAACATTATCAGGGGGCGTCGTGGTAGAATGCTCGCGATCCCACTGCGCCCCCATTAATGGCAGGGACGGAAACGCCGGAGTGGTTTTAGTGGGTAGACTCCCTCCCCCTTCTCTTCAAATAGAGTTGGCTGGAGGGTGAGAGTCCCACATACCCCCCATTATAGCTTACCCTAGGCTGGGGGATGCGTAATGCGTCCACTCCGTAAAAAAAAAAAAGGTTAAACATTATAATTATAAACATTAAATACCTTATAAAAGCCTTTAAAATGGCGCACGCGACCGGCACGTCCCAGTGGTAGGGGAAGGTCGGCTCCCGGTCGGTGTACAACTTCCGGAGCTGCTGCAGTTTGATCTTGTCGGGCTCCGAGCGGTATATCTGGCCGGACTTCAGCGCGTTTGCCTGGTAAAGTGTTTGAGAACCATTGGTAAGCAATGTGGACGGCTGAGAAATCTATCTTAGAGAATCTTTGTTTATGGCATTGGATTGTCCTTCAGTCGAAAGCAACTCGGCGATTTAACTCACTCTTGAACTTAATAGTGTAAGTGAAGAAAAAATCACATCATAATCGATGACACCTACGAAATATTCGGCAGTCAAAATGAACATGCTGATAGGGTAAACGGCGTCTTTTATGAAATTTAGTGATGAATTAGGTTTTGGAAAAATCGTGTTACCGTTTTTTTCTTTAAAATTCCTAATGGGGAATGGATGAAAATATTAGAAGTGCCTGATTATTTTTTTGTGATAGGAGTAACCTTCCTTAGCACCAGAAAAAAGTTGCAGTCTTTTCAGCTGCGTCAATTATTTTTGAAAAATATAAACAGTTTCCTCACTTACGTTTTGGGTTTAGGACGGCGAATGAGACACTTTCCTTGACCTTCAAAACATAAGTGAGGAAACTGTTTATATTTTTCAAAAATAATTGACGCAGCTGATAAGTCTGGTACTTTTTTCTGGTGCTAAGGAAGGTTATTCCTATCACCAAAAAAATAATCAGTCACTTCTAAAATTTTCATCCGTTCCTCATTGTCATTAGGTCATTACCTTCTAAAACTCGAACAACTTTAACAGGTCACGGACTGTATTAACATGCCTCCAAAAACGCATAAAATAGAAGGCACCTTGAGATAATTATGCCTGTAAGATAAAGCACGAATACTTACATTGCCTACTTCATTAACTGATGTCGATCATTAATCATGATCGCACGAATTTAGTTTTATCGATTAATGCGTGAAACGTCAATCTACCCTTGAGTTATAGATAAAATGAGCTACTGATTATCTTATTAGAAATGATACATGGATTGAACACACAATGAAAATGCAATATTCAGAATACGCAAATACTTTTTATTCCGTCAGTTAGGTTTTCAAAAAATATTGGACACGTATTTTTTATTTTGTCAATCAAACAAAAAATAGTGAAGATATAGTCTGTTAAAGTTCCGTGTGACGTCACATCATGCTAAAAAGTGTACCATAATGTGACGTCACGCGGAACTTTAACGGACTTTATCTTTATCAATTCGTAATTTTTGTTTAATTGTCAAAATAAAAAAAATAAGTGTCCAATATTTTTTGATAATCTAACTGACGAACTAAATATTTTTTTAGGTAAGTAGCCAATTAGACCCATGGTGGTCATTCGTTCACGCTTTTTAAATTGCCCTTTATTAATCATTTTAAACTAGTAGTTTTACAGTCCCACTTTACACAAATTAAGTAATTAAATTCAATTAGGAATGACACCCTGATAAATAAAATACCCTTTGACCCTGGAACGTCAAAGACCTTTGTGTTTGACGGTCGAGGAGTTTTTCTACTGGTGCAGCGTGTAAGCCCGGGTTTTATGGTTAAAACACGCGCTGCGCCATGCTTCGTTAGGCCGCATTTAAATACCCACACGCGTAATTGCACGCGATGTCGCTCGCGCTTGTCAGAATGTATGCACGCGTGACAAGCTTGCGCGTCGTGTCGCGCGAAAATACGCTTGTACGTAAACATTACCATAGATCCTATATGGTATACTGTATTATGCATAATTGTCAGGATTGGTACCTGTAGCCAGTCGATGCTGTCCCGTACGACCAGCGGCAGGCCGGTGTCGTCATGGCACCGGGACCGCTCCACGGACTGGCTCAGTGGGACGCCGAATATCGGTAACGCCACTGGAAAAGAGATACGGATGAGTCTCTAACATTATCCCTAATTCTTAGTTCCGTGGACATCTGACAGCTAGTAAAATTTTACGTTTTAGGGATCGCAAACATTTTTTTAACTATATGTGTTATCATCCATTGCTTTAATACCACAGTTAAAATTGCATGCATTAAATTTTATTTTATTGAGAAATCTCAAAGCTGTAAGGTATTATCCCTGATCGACTACATCTAAACACAAGTGAATTTAGTTAATATATTTCTATCAAAAAGAAAAGTACAATGGTGAAAAAGATGTGTGTGTGACATTTTTTTTTCCGATGTAATTTTTTTGCAGCTAATCTGCAGATTCTTTTAAGGGGCAAGGGGGATATTATTTTCATACATAATAATTGCCAAGTTTTAAGAATACGTTAACACACACATGTTTAGTATTTATCGCTTACTTTTGTAATCGTGTAGACTTAAAGTTGTATACCTCTCAGTACATAACAGTATATACCGCATGGTACATAATATTAAAATACTAAGATCTTAAACCAAATATTTGCAATATAATTATGTCAATCGTAAGAATGATACCCACAACAATTTACGATTTCTCCAGGTAAGTAGGTAATATAGTGCTATTACATTTTGTATCAAATACCTGATACAGTTTAGAGTATGATATATTATTATGCTTCTAAATTGAAATATTTAAATATTAATTAATATTTTATTTTTTCTTCCTTAATTCTCACCGCAGGTTCAAAGAGTATTTTTTGGCCTGACCAAGAAACGTCAGAATTGCACGGAATTAAAAATAAAGATGTAAGTACTCGTAATCACGCAAATGTTAACTACTTAAAACGTGTTTAAAACACTTTCTCTTAGGCTCATCATCATCATCATATCAGCCGAAAGCGTCCACTACTGGACATATGCCTCCCCCAAAGAGTGCCAAAGTGACCGGTCCTGCGCCACCCGCATCCAGCGAACTCCCGCGACCTTTACCAGGTCATCAGTCCACCTTGTTGTTGTGGGGGGGCCTACCCACACCACGCCTTCCGGTACGTGGTAAGTCTTAAGGTTGACTGGCAGATAATACTTTATGGCATTAAAGGCGCCTTTTGTATTATTAATTATGTTTTCGAGTAATAATGATTCAAAAATAACGCAACAAATAAAGAAGAATGATTTTATAGGTTTGTTTTTATAAATAAGGACTTCTCTTCTTTTTAAATAAGGAAATCTGGAACAATAGATAATATAGATAATCTGGCCGAGGCGGCAAATGCATGGAACAAGACTAATGTTTCTTTTTCACGTCCTGTTCACATCGTATTGCGTATCTCTGAGCGTACGCGTTATTACGTCTACTTTAATTACAAAGGCAAGTATATATGTATCTAATCCGTCATATACAATGACTCGTATTCTAGGTACAAGCAAGTTGGTCAGAAATAGGCGATTGGTGTAGCTTAAATTTATTAAACGAAAATCTCGACCGCCTATGAAGGCACGTGAGCAAGACAAATACTTCCAAAACAAAAGGCAGTCTCAATCATAGGCAAACAATACAATTTTACCATTGGGCTTGTGCACAAATCACGCGAGGTTTTTTCGGCTACTTTTTGACCCCCCCGTCCCCCTTGGTGATATTTGGTGAGGTTCTTGGCTAACCCCCCCTCCCCCACATAACCTCACGTATATTTTTTTCATTCGACCAAATTGTAAGATAAATAGTATTGTACATAGTAAATCTTAGTGAAATAGACTCGCTATTTTGAAGTGCTAAGTAAAAATTTATGTTTAACGACCCCGAGAAAAAGTATTTACTCGTGTGGTAAATACTTTTTCTTAGTTTCGTTCACTGTAAAAAAATACACGTGAGGTCTCCTTATATCCCCCCCTCCCCCAACGTGATCTGTCGTGATTTTTTCGTGACCCCCCCCTCCCCTATCGAACCTCGCGTGATTTGTGCACAAGCCCATTACAAATGTAGTCTGGGTCGGGTCAAAGGAAGTTGATTGCATTTTTTATTTTGTACATAAAGCACTATAATAGAAAACTACGAAAAAAAAACAGTACCGCAAGTTTTGCCACGGAACGCTACGAGCGTTTATTAAAGCAAGTTGATGAACTTTAGTAACCCGAACAACAACAATTTAATCATGATATAATTAAACGAGGTTAAAGCCTCAACTTTGACATCGAGAAAAAAACACGAGGAAGTTATCTGATAAGCTTAAAACGGATATACATAATAAGATTATTTATATCTAATTTCGCTACACGCTTTGGTACAAATTATGTTGATAAATAAGATTATTGAACCCACCCAAAATTGCTTGATTTAATTTATTAAAATCAGAGTTACAGGTTATAGGCACAAGCGATAATATTAATCATAATTATGTATTTGTATGTATGCTTAAATATTGTAACGTAACTGTTCATAACTGTTAAGGTTACTTGGTTTAATGCCTAGATACGGACATCATGCCATCTTTCTTATAAATGTCACAATCTTTAACGTAAGCTAAACGGTAGTGCTACGTGCTACAATACTGCCAGGTCATTCAACTCGTCTTGTTTAAAAGGTACCATCGAACTAATGCAATATCTTATCAAAATAAACAAGACTGCTCTTACGATTGATGTGATAGCCGTCAACGAATGGATTCATAATCATAACTTAATTTACCACCAAACTTTCACTGAGATGAGAACCAGCGCATATAATATAACTAGTAATGTGTTGTTATCTCTGGTCGTGATAGTTAATTCTTATCAGTGTTATCAGCGAAAATAAAAACTGTGTAAAACGTTAATGGAAATTAAGATCTTAGATATGCCACGGATTGGCCAGCTCTCCGCTAACCATAAAACTGACGGTTGTGTCTTAAATTAATAATGTGGTTAAAATACCTACACGTTACATACAAACTTGTCGTGTTTAGCGAGTAGCTGTTAAAAGGAGGTTCTTGTATGTGTATGTGGTTATCAAACGATATTGGTACCTACTTTTGTGATGAAAAAGCTTAGTGCTAATAATTACACAGTTAAACTCACGTATTAAATGTCACTACGGGCGACAAGTTTCGAACTATTCGGAAGTTCTTCTTCAGGATGATTGTTTTCGCGGCGGTGTCGCTTGAATCACTGCCCGCGCCCATGCACACACACATTACTTACACGACACATTACAGTGACGTGAGTTTAACCGTGTAATTAAGTATAAGCATTATTTCAACATGTCTCACTGAAGTTTAAATACGTAAAAGCTTAGTGTTTTTTATCACAGGTAATGGTTAGTTAGTTATACTGGGCGTTTTCCGCAAGTCGACATCCATTGTGCCTATTTTGCGTGAAACGGCGGTGTGGCGCTACTCTAACCACCCCAGCTCGTCTAAAAAGTTGGTGAGTGCCTTGGTGTTGCTGACTGCGTCCCGTAGTGTGTTTGGAGAACCTAGGTGCTTCATTCTGTATACTTCTACCTGCTTGCAGTCCAGTAGTATATGTTCAGTCGTTTCTTCTGCCTCCATACACGCTCTGCACATGGGGCTGTCTGTGATACCTAAGTTATAGAGGTGTCTGTTCAAGGTGTTGTGTCCTGTTATTATACCCACTATCTTGCGCAGGTGGTTTCTATGTGTCTTTAGTAGTGTGGTTGTGAGTTATGGGATGGTATCACAGGTATGGATGGTACAGAGATTTAAAAAAAAGAGACTTGCTTCGTCGTTTTACTTAAGTCTAACGGGACATCGCAAGACGCGGTACGGTTTCCTTAATATGGTTTTAAAATGATGTGTAATCTAGCTATTACAGTACCTAATCCATGATCAGATATACCTATTACTTCTTGTGTAAATTAGAGACATTTGATCAGATCATATTAGCCGAAACACTCACCTCCCAAGGTAAATATTTCCTCGAACGGCACTCCCGAAGTCACAGTGGACGGTACTTTTGTGAGTTTCCTATCCTTCTTGTCCTTGTCTTTCTCCTTGAATTTATCCTTTTCCTTCTCTTTCACTTTGTCCTTGTCTTTGTCTTTCACTTTCTCTTTCTTTTCATCTTTGAGTTTCTCTTTGGACTCCAATTTGAATTTAGCTTTTTCTTCTTTTTCCTAAAAGGTGTTAATAGTCAAATTTATTATTTATACCATATTCACACCAAGTAAGCTAGGGTGGGTGGTTATGGTGGGTGGTTATGGCCCCATTCAATTATTGCCGTATTTGTTTCCGGACAGTTTGTTTGGAAAGGGAAATGGATAAGTGAACTTCCAACTACAGAGTTAGGTAACTACAGTTTTTTTTTTAACCTGATCAAATAGGTGATCGCAAATAATAGTAGGTATGTATAAAT
The DNA here is from genome assembly GCA_963854355.1 of Epinotia brunnichana. Taxonomy (NCBI): domain Eukaryota; kingdom Metazoa; phylum Arthropoda; class Insecta; order Lepidoptera; family Tortricidae; genus Epinotia; species Epinotia brunnichana. The sequence continues at coordinate 15,464,855 of OY977936.1, read as the reverse complement.
TTTGCTGACTTGACATTTAAAATCTACCTATGTGATGAAAACTTATTTTGTGTAATATTTAACATTATTATTAAGACATTTGTTACTAACAATATGGAACCTGGTTCTGAAATAAACTTATTAATTCATTCATTCATTCATAAACTGCTATAAATATGTAAAACTTGTTTTTAAAGTTTCTTTCAGCTAAGTAATAAATAATATTAGATAAAGATTATGTATTGGATATATATATTATAATTCAGTATTGTTTACTTAGTTACATTTGAAAAGTTTTAAACGCACTATGACACTTCCTCACTTCCCTAGTTCGGTAAAACGCACGTAATAAAAACACTACGCCCGCATTAAGTATTCAGAATCATTAAATAAAAAAAATACGCGAAAAAATGCTTAGGTACATGCATGCACGTGTATAACTACAAACAAAGTTCTTATCACTTCAAGCGAAATATTCCTAGCACTGTAAGGTACTCATAAACATTTACAACAAAAAATCTGATATCGATATGATACTCATAATATTATAGTATACTAAGCACCTTGTTAAAAACACTACGTAGGTGGTGCATGACTCAGTTTTGAAGCGCAACTGAACAAACCTTACTGGTATTGTCCCGCCAAGGCCGTACTACCTACTAACAAATTATGAATAATGAAACCTTCTCAACCGTGTAATTGATGCAACTGGAACTTAGTGTACGTAGATATAAGGATCATTGTCATAGAAGAGTTACGAGTTTTTTTTGTATAAATCGCAATAGTGACCGAATACCGGTAACGATTCGACCCAGTTTACTAAGTTGTGCAGTTTCATCTTATTTATATTCTCATGTGCAAATTATCTAGCTACCCCAATACTTATTAAGTTATTATTCTAGAATCAGTTCCTTCGTTACCAGAGAACCAGGAAAGAATAGTTACTTTAAATATACTAAATTATCGGTACTAAAATAGTATGGTAAGTATTTTTAAGTACGTACCGATAACATCAATCTGAAATACCGATAAAAACCCGAAGGAAATTGCAAGACTAAAGTACCACCATGTCCTGTTTTACCACACTACGAGAAAAAATACAGCGATGGTCGATGATATGTTAGGCAACTGGAAACTAAGCAAACTTATAGTCTTTTATTTTAATACACTATCAAAGAATAACGAAAGTACTTAAGTATTCAATCAAAACTACCTAAGTTATCTATACCTACTAATATTACCTATAAAGAGGAAATCTGTGTTGTGTTCTTGGTTTGTTCTAGATGTATTTGTACACCGCGTAAGTTTGTCTATCTCGTTCATACCTACCTTCCACTCAATTGCTCAAAGGTTAGCTGGGTGAGATCCCTTATAGGGATAAGTTCGCATTTGTACCTACTTTACTCTTACATATCATGTTTATGTAACCTGTTTTGTGTATAATAAAGTGCTTACACACATATACATAATCTCTAGAACCACTGAATCGATTTCTAAAACTCTTTTACCTGTGTGTAGAATAGACTTTACGGATGGTCATAGGCTATATTTTGTCCCGCGGAATTCCGCGGCAATTGCCTGTGTTCTTTGCTATACGCGGGCAGTTATTTGACAATAAAACTAATATTCAATTCAATTCAATTATTTTATTTCAGGCATAGAACCCATATAGTGTTAGTCGTACAAGTGTAGTGTTAGTCGTAAGAAATAGAATATTAACCCGCCTCGTAGCTCGTAGAAGAAGTAAACTTCAATGGGACATCTAGGCTGTAATTTCTAACTTGTAACCACCTACCCTTAGAATAATAACGCCTAGAAACGCAGTTCACGCGCAACGGTGAGGCCACTAAAACTCGGCCATAAATGGCCCAGTACGCCGATCTGTGGAACAAAATTGGTGCGTTTGTGTGCGTATTGGCGCGTGTGAATACGAGTTGATCACAACTAGGTACATGAATCCATTTTATGCCTCACGCTTGGCGCGTCGGCCGTATGAAACTATCCTTCTATGCGTTATTATTCTAAGCACCTACCTATCTACGCAACGCAAAGGAGGTGTAAGTGTGTATACATTTTCATCAATGTCATATTCGAACAAACAATAATTTCGGCCCAATGTCATAATCGCGGAAACATAATTATCAATATATATATAAATGGTTAGACCAGTATTTTTGCATAATTACATACGCCAATGTTACTAAGCTGCACCGTGCCATATGTAAATGTACGTTGCTACGTTGGTCGGCGGTTATTGTATTGAAATGGTGCGTGACACTCTTGTCACGGGTCAGGTTGTGTTGTTATAATCACGGGGCTCTTACACTACTCAACTAAGGCTGAAAGTTATATAAATCTCGTGTTCCGCGGATTATAAATAAAAAATTCAACAGAGTGCATGCAATTGCATACAAATTAATGTTTGCCGTCATAGAATGTGCCTTGAATCATCTCCGGTACAGGTGATTTTCCAGTGCTAATTGTTTGGAAAGGTTACGTTACGAGCTTCTTTAATATGATTATGATTACAAATTTAATTTTGTAAAATTTACGTTACTGGTATTACGCTGTATAGCCGACAGGCTAGCAGCAAACGCTGAGCCCCGAGCCTATTGTCGCATCATTTATTTTTTGCATTGTGTTGTTTTATATAAGTATCTACATCAGTGTTCGATTTTGTGATTTTGTGTTTTTTTTGCGACAATAAATCTTTTTTTATTTTTTTTTATTTTTTTTAAAACATATGCGGACATAAGAAATAGAACATGCGATTATATTTCATTTTATAGGTACAAAACATTATTTTAACGACCTTCCAGCATGTATTTGAACCGACCTATTCACCATGTGTAATGTACTAAACCAAAAAAATTCACTGCGTAGTACATACGGCACTACATTCTTCATCAACCTCAAGCACGATAGAAGAAGGGCATCAATAGCCGTCAAAGACGAAGAAGGTAGTTGTTGTTTTCCAAAAACATAACCCTCTCCTTCGGCAGTCGGGTAAAAATACAGACTTTCAAGAGGTTATATCTCGGAAACTATATAAAATATCGAAAAACTTGACGAAATAAAACTTGTAGCAAATTTAATTTTGTATAGTAATAGTCATGTCGCTAGGACGCATAGTTTCCGAGATATAAGCGAAAACCCGAAAAATGGGACCCTCAAACCCTCCCCTCCCTCCCGGCTCAAGGGCTACGGGCGGGGACTTTTGATATGTTCATCTCCTAACTAGTCCAAACAAAGTTACGAAGTCAAAAACTGTGTTCCAAGTATTTTCTATACCTTTTCGTTGCCTGACCTATACGGGAAAACACAAAAGCGTGCCGCTAATGTGTTGTGTACATCGGTGAAGTAGTTTGTGCAAGTCAACTTGTATTTTCAATCTACACTACCTACGCTTAGATTAACCTGCATTGTGTGTGCGGAGATTCAAGGACATATATTTACATAAACAATAATAATAACGGATACGTGTTGGATCGATATCCCCACGCACGCCTTCCAAATGACTGGGGTTCGCCCCGTGAATTTAAATCGGAGATAATAATAATATTTGCGGACAATCTTACACAAATCGATCTAGTCCCAAACTAAGCAAGACTACTAAACGACGATAAACATCCTTATATACTTAGATAGATAAATACTTAAATACATAGAAAACATCCATGACTCGGGAACAAATATTCGTGCTAATCACACAAATAAATGCCCTTACCGGGATTCGAACCCAGGACCTCTTGCTTCGTAGGCAGGGTCACTACCAACTAGGCTAAAGTGGTCGTTAAAAATACCCTTAAGAGTCCGTACACAACCGTTTGCTGAATTCGCTAAACTTTATGAGGTCATATCTTAATAAATATTAATTTTCCTACAGATTTTATTGCGTAATATGAAAGATCATTTCAATTCAAGTTGAATAATAGAAAAAGTTGTTTACATTTAGGTCTCAATTTATCATATTTTGGCTCAGCCCAAAAGCTGTTTTCTCAATTTTCGCTCGGAGACGTGTAAAAGGACTTAGATTTGAAGAACTATTTGATTTCAAATCGACATGAAACAAATAAATCTATATCGGGTAGATAGTCTTCTTAAGAATAAAAGGAAAACATTTTATAAGTTACATATTAAATTGTTGAGTAAAAACGTAACCAACTTGCATAGGACCAGTCTGTGGACTACAGCCGTACACTACGGACGGTACAGGAGGCCTGAGTAAACGTTGCCAGTCATCCAATCCAGATGAGGGCCAAATACTTCATACAGTGTAATAGACCCTTTAGTATTCATAAAGCGACACCTTGACCCGAGTTATTAAGCCCCAGCTACATTTGGAAGGCACAAATTGCTCTACTAATTAAAACTAATATTAGTCACAAGCCCTTTGTTCCCTCGAATTAGGAAGGGTCACAGAGAGGAAGATACACGCACGGACTTCGTTAACGTTTCGTCCTAGTCGCTCAGAATTTTGACGGACTTATTTATTACTATAAAACTTAAAAGATCTTAAGCTAAAAGATAGCGAATTTTTTCATATTTTTCAGTTGGAATTGTTGGGAAACATTTAACGTTTATGGAAACCTATTTAAGTAACAATCATTGGTGTAATTTAAAGTGTGATTACAACATTGACATTTTTTTATAAATAATAACCAACACCTCACCCAGATCAACATGTTCTCAAAAAATTGTCTTGAGCCTGCCCAGTGGCAAGACATCAAAATGTTGCTGGACATGTCTACCCAACCAGGACGTCTGAAGTAAAGTTCAAGTGGGCTGTATGCTACACTTACCATCAGGTAGGTTTAACACTTGTATACCAATGTTGTTGTAAAATAATCTAATGAATTTGCCTGCCTGTGTGTTTCAAAAACAACAAACTAGTGGAGTATTATCGCACTTTGACACATATGGAAATCATGATATCATCAAGATTTTCGTAAGTAAAATTAGAATTTTTGGCAAATTTTAAGCCAATGCAACTTTTGAATACTAAGTTACCTTATCTTTCTCCCTCAACTTATCTCGTTTCTCTTTTTCTTTCTTCTCCCGTTCTCTCTCCTTTTCTTTTTCCTTCTCCTTTTTCTTCACTTTCTCAGTCAATTCTTTTGGCTTGGTTGCCTCATCAAGAACTTTCTCCTTGTCTCTGGATTTTTCGCGTTTCTCCTTGCTTTTAGTGCTACTAGGGAATTTAAAAGACTTTGTCTTTTTGGTTTTTGAAGGGCTCCTATGAAAAAAACATTACCAATTATGTTGAGACTTAATCAAATTGATAACAGCATAAAGTGAAATTATAAAAGTGAATACTTAAGTCCAAAGAAGTAATTTTTACTATACAAATTTTCCTGTCCAACAATTGTATGAATAAACAAGTTTAAACTTATATAGTATATTATTTATTTGATAGACCCAGAAAACGTAATAAGATAAATTGATACTGACTGTGGATCACAACCATGAATTATAATAGCATACATTTTGTATCATCACATGACTATAGATTTGGTCAAGTAGCATGTATTCAAATAAACATACTTTGTATCAGTGTCCTCCTCGGGAGAGCTATCACCCTCTAGTGCAGCATAGCCTCTATCTTTCTTCTCTTTCTTGTCTTTCCTGCGGCCCAGTAGGTCCTTCTTACTAGGTTTTTCATGGTCATCACTAACTAAAATATTTGAACTAGTTTAAAGTTTCGTCCCATTTGTACAGTGGAAAGAAAAGAAGTGTTATTAGGATAAGGGACAAGACAAATATACTATCATTAATAGAAAGTATAGAGAAATAATAATGAGATAGGGAAGGTAAAAAGATGAAATTACTTTCAACAAACAAGAGAAAAGGTTGTCTGATACAACCAAAACAAAGGCAGAGAACAAGATCTCACTCATTCACTGTCACATCCTGCAGTAGCAGCTTAGCGTCCATATGAAGCGAAAAGAGCCCGAAGCGCTTTGTCGCATGTGTGTCGTGATTGGATAAGGCGATGTGAGTCCAGAAAACGGATTTCTAAAAAGTCATAGCTCTTGTTTGGTTTATAAAACGGCTGCCCTAAATTTAATTAGCAATCTTGAGGCCTTTCTCGAGGAACAACAGCTATTCGAATCCTGAGTATTTGACTTTCGCTCGATAGAAAAAAATCACGAACATAGGTCTAAAATACACTTAAATAACAAATTATGAACAACAGCTAAACATATTAAAATTGGTTCTAAAAATCGGCAATATCATGTTTGAGGGAACTTAGCTATTACTTTTTTATTTATTAAAACGCACAAAAAATTAAAACTAAAAAACGTGATAGCCGCGCTTCTGAACACACACTTCCATCTCGCTCACGCTTATGCTCAGTGAGAGGGAGAGAAGACCACGAGCCTACGTCGCCTTAAGTAGGTACTCAATTACAACTAGGTGTTTTGACTGATGGTAAGTAGAGCATCTTCATCATCCATCATTATTGATTTTAAGTGTCGTGGTGTACGGGGACAAATTTATTTAATAAAGTATATTCCTCAGATTACGTATAATTCGAATCAGAGAGAAAATAAGAAAACATTGAAGATGTGTTTTGAAATACGGTTGGAAATAAAAAAACTTACAGTCACTTTCGTTACTTTTGCGGCCAGTTTCCGAGGCATACAGTCCTGGGAAATCTTTCTCTACATCTGGACTTTCGAAATCCATGGTAAATGCATTAAAATACTGATATTATTTATAATTTATTAGTAATTTCATGAAATACTTCATCCTATTCACATTTTTGACAGCTATAAGGCGTTTTTTATTTCGCATTCACTCATGAACTGAGACAGTGTGTTACTAGTTCTAAAAAATAAGTTTGCTGCTACTCGACAATAGATGACGCTGCATTCAAAATATTCTAAAAGTCCGAAATACACATGTTTTTTTGGACGTGGTGGCAGGAGTTCGTGCCTACAATTCGGATCTACCGGCAGATTAGAAAAAAAAAGATTTGAAATATTGTCTGTGGTGATGTTTACGTGTAAAATGTCATTCTTATTTTGATTTATTTTATTACAAAAAATTGTAGAAACGAAATTAAATTAAAAACAATATTGTCATGAGTGTAAACATTGGTATTGACTCGTGAGTAATATTATTTATTTATTTAATGTCTTTTTACTTTTAAAAAGGCTGTCGATTGTAGGAATTAATAATCATTTCATTTTATGTACAAAAGCACTGAGTAAACTTTAATAATGCTTAACTAATATTAGTTACCTGACCTCGCTTGTTACGAGTTGGTTCCTTTTGTCTTCGGAGCATTCCCTCGTATTCATCAATACCTAATAATTTTATTTCAGAAAAGTAGATAGTTGAAATGGCATGGCTTGCAGACCTGGCTGGAAAAGCGGAGACGCTTCTCAACAACCTCGACGAGCAGACTGGTGTCGCCCTACGAAACAATGGTACCAGGAGGAGAAACGAAAGGGAGTACCTCCTTCCCTCTGGAACCCAATCATCAAGTCCGAAACCAAGAAAAAGCCCCCCAAAAAAGCCTCCATTAATGACTGAAGTGCCAAGTAATTATAGTACTAGAAAAGTATTGCTGACTTCTAAGCCGTTGGAACCAAAGACAAGAGCTGTGAAACCTAAGCCACATAATCTTGACAATTGCCCTGAAACTTTAGTTGGTGATATTGTACAAAGTGAATATTACGGAGTCAGACGTAGAAGTAAGTTCTCTTCTTTCATAATATATAGTTAATATTATTGTATCTGCCAGAGGTAAACATGCAGTGCCCAATAACATGGGGAACTCTGTATGTAGAGGAACTACCTAGGCCTACTAGAAGAGTGCCCACCTATCAGTTTTTTTTTACACTTTCACTCAGTGTAAAAAAAATTATGTCACTAACATTATCATTTTATTGTGACTACTCCCACATTTCTGCTGACACATTTCTTCAGAAATTCCTAGATATCTAGAAAATAAAAGAAGAATTTAGAAATATTCTAGATCTATTAAGCAAAGTCAACATTATCCAATTACATAAATAAAAAAAACAGCTCAAATTGAGTGCTGATCTTGCGGAGAACCTGATTTGTAATGTTTTAAAATTTGAACAAGGTGAACCAGAATTTAAATATGAATTATTATCTAATATTTTTCAGGATCAAGCTTGCCATCAAGTAGAGAACTGATGCATCGACATGACTCTGCATATGTGAGTGATGTAGAAATTGAGAACACTGTGTTGAAAAATGAACTTAATGTATTGCACAAAGAGGTATCACAGTTGCTTGACAGGCTGCGGAGGACGGAGGATGGTAATGATGTAGTTAGTGAACAAGGTATAGTTCATATTTGGTAGTTGTATAAGCTTGAAGGAAGGAAATACTTTGTGAATTTGAACAGACAAGAGTAGAAATAGTAAATGTAAATATACTAAACATTTGTATATGTATTATTTATTTCTTACCCAATATTTAAAACAACATCTCATTTGTTTCTAAATTATGGACACATGAGCATAATTTTTGCCCTCGAAAATCACATCATTAATTTGGACCAAAAACTGGATTTTTAGTATGCTCATTCTTTTTGATCCAGTTTTTTTTTTACATTTCAGAACTAACAAAAGCAACCATGAAGCTGAGAACAGCAGAAACAATTAGCCATCAAGACCATGTGGACAGATTGTCTCTCTCTGCGCAGTTTGAGGAGTTGAAAATTAAAATACATGAACTAACTGTAACGGAAAAGGAAACGCAAAGGCAGCAATGTAAACAAATGGAGTTGGAAATTGAATTGTTGAAGAATAGAAATAAGGAGTTAGAGGAGCTGTAAGAGTATATTATTTATGCTTGATTTTGTTAGTGTTTGCACAACACAAAGAGGGCATTGCAGTAATTTCATTCTAAATAAAAGTCTACAGAAAAAATATGATGAGATGTATCCAGAAAGTTCGACCATAGCTTGCAAACAAAAAATACAAATACAAAATCTTGACCTCTTTGCTCGCTATAATAGATACTTACAGAGAACGTTATTTTAATGGTCTCGAATCCATTACAGAAATATATGGAACAAATTCCCAAGGCAGATTGTTCGCTCCACCTCTTAAACACTCAAACCACACATAATGTCATGCTATTATAAATTTAATGCCTAGTTTACACTATGCCGAAGTGAGCAGGGAAGTGTGGGCAGGATGGTCGTAAAATGCGGTATTACGCCCGTTCTGCCCACTTCCCTTCCCACTTCCCTGCTCACTTCGGCATAATGTAGATATCTGAGGTTCCGCGGGGCCTCTTATTATGAATCCGATATTGGATTGTAAAAAAGTTGCCGCCATCTTGAAATTCTTGAAATACAGTCCGATTTGGTTCGAAATGGATATCTGAGGGTCCGCGGAGCCTCTTAATATGAATCCGAGCTTGGATCGTAAAAAAGTTGCCGCCATCTTGAAATTCTTGAAATACAGTCCGCTTTGGTTCAAAATCGATATCTGAGGGTCCGCGGGGCCTCTTAATATGAATTCGAGTCTGGATTGCAAAAAACTTGCCGCCATCTTGAAATTCTTGAAATACAGTCCGATTTGGTCCAAAATCGATATCTGAGGGTCCGACGGGCCCAAAGGCCATAATGATTTTTAAAATGATTTTTCCTCGATTATAGACCTAGATCGCCTCTACGTACCAAGTCTCATAGAAATCGTTACACCCGTTTTCGTGAACGCGATTACATATAAGTATATGTATGTACCATCATCATCATATCAGACGAAAGACATCCACTGCTGGACATACGCCTTCCCCAAAGAGTGCTACAATGACCGGTCCTGCACCATTCACATATAGCGAACTCCCGCGACCTTTACCAGGTCATCCGTCCACCTTGTCGGGGTTCTACCGACCGCCACTCGAGAACCATTCCTACCCTACTTATATGTAATCGCGTTCTCAAAAACGGGTGTATCGATTTCTATGAGACTTGGTACATAGAGGCGATCTAGGTCTATTATCGAGGAAAAATCATTTTAAAAATCATTATGGCCTTTGGGCCCCTCGGTCCCTCAGATATCAATTTTGAACCAAATCGGACTGTAAAATGGCCGCTTTTTCTAAACTTACATATTTCTATTTAAAGATCTGAGTGAATAGGTACCTATACCTACTTATGAAATGATTGAAAATGAATCAAGTAATTATAAATAAATGAATATCTCTCCAAACATATTTTTGACTACCCTGACTCTAAGCGGTTACGCTAAGCGGGTGCGTAAATTCGTAGATGAATGAAGCTTGCCTACTGGTTGTAGTTCTTTATACTGTGATACTACTTAGGAATACTTACTTACAAAGTACATAACTTATTTTCAGTGTAATACAGCTCAATAAAGAAGCCACCGAACACGAAGCCCACCAAATCAAAGCGGACAAAGATCAAAAACATGCACAAACAACCATATCCGAGCTTGAATCGAACTTAGAGAGGTCTACAGCGGATTGCAGAAGGCTGGAGAAGGAGTGGGAGGCTTACAAGTCAAGGGTTAAGAGCACGTTGGTCGCGAAAGATAAAGAAATAAAGCAATTGCAGCAGGGACTGAACTTGACAGAAGATGCCAAGATCTTGATTGACCAGCTGCAAGTATTGAAGTGAGTTCTCATTTAGTCGTTTTTCGTCTTTTTAGGGTTCCGTAGCCAAATGGCAAAAAACGGAACCCTTATAGATTCGTCATGTCTGTCTGTCTGTCTGTCTGTCTGCCCGTCCGTCCGTCCGTATGTCACAGCCACTTTTTTTCCGAAACTATAAGAGCTATACTGTTGAAACTTGGTAAGTAGATGTATTCTGTAAACCGCATTAAGATTTTCACACAAAAATAGAAAAAAAACAATGAATTTTTGGGGTTCCCCATACTTAGAACTGAAACTCAAAAATTTTTTTTTCATCAAACCCATACGTGTGGGGTATCTATGGATAGGTCTTCAAAAATGACATTGAGGTTTCTAACATCATCTTTTTCTAAACTGAATAGTTTGCGCGAGAGACACTTCCAAAGTGGTAAAAAGTGTCCCCCCCCCCCCCTTTAACTTCTAAATTAAGAGAATGATAAAACTAAAAAAAATATATGATGTACATTACCATGCAAACTTCCACCGAAAATTGGTTTGAACGAGATCTAGTAAGTAGTTTTTTTTAATACGCCATAAATCGTAAACCGCAATTTATTTAACGGAACCCTTCATGTGCGAGTCCGACTCGCACTTGGCCGCTTTTTAATTTTTAAACCTTTTCAACGCTCTGTCAAAGGGAAAAGTTGACAACCATACGCCAAGTCAACATGACATTTAGTGCGGAGTTAAACCTAATGTCAATGCAAGAAGGTTGCTATCGCGCTCGATTCCTTGACGGATTAATCCGTCATAGACGTTCAACCAGTGGTGCGGATATATCCGTTTTTGGCGTTGAAATGGTTAAGTTTAAGAGTCATTACATTATTTACATTGCAGCATAGGAAGAGTTAGAGAGTGGTTTTCACCATTGAGTTTGTGGCCATATTAATTTTGGCTAGGATGGAGTTGATAATTGATTTTTCACCTCACTAGCTCGGAAAGGCCTTTTTGTATGTTTGTTAACTATTGAGAAAATCGCTTTTTATCCACATGTGAAGAAAGTAGACGTAGAACTTTAAATGTTTATTTTTGTTTTTTGTAGGTATATTTTATGACATATTTTTGTTTAACTTTGTTTTTTAACTTTTTTTACTATTTTAAAACTTTTTTTAACTTTTTTTTTAACTTTTTTTTTACTTTTTTTATATATTTTTTTAACTTTTTTAACTTTTTTTTAAAACTTTTCAAACTTTATTTGACATTTTTTTGTTTTTTTTTTACTTTTTTTTACCCTTTTTCTTATTTTCCTCGCTGTAGTGAGGTGAAAAGATTTGTGTTATACACGGGTGAAAAGTTATTTTACGTCTCGTGTGTTGAAACACTCGCTACGCTCAGGATTCTATTTTTGAACTACTCGCTTCGCTTGTGGTCAATCATAGAATTCTTTCGCTAGCTCGTGTTTCAAATGAACACTCGCAGGTAAAATACAACTTTCCCCCCTTGTATAACAAATAACTATATCCCTCTTCCGTCTGTAGTGGTTTTGTGATTTCGACTAGGTAAACTATGTCAGTACGATTACAAAGCCTTTGTTTGCTGATAAGAGGAAATGCTCTTCAAAATACCAGCAACTATAAATGCGGACACTTATTATTATTATTCTGGTAGTGGCTTCCGGGCTGCCAGAGCCCTTGTGTCACTGCGACCATCGCTGATCTATTGTGATCGCCACTTACTACAATTCTTGGTCAAGTCCTGCAAACTCAAAGAATTGCAGGATTTTGTTGACCTCAAGAAATTTGTTATCCTCCGGGGCATGATGTGTTTGCCCAGAAAGGAGTTACGACTGCGCATGAGGCAAGGGCAATCGGTTAGGAAGTGTGTAGGCGTCTCCTCTGCTTCAAAGCAGAGTCTGCACTGCCTTGTCTGTTCCAACAGGTTAGGAACTAAACTCTGTAGTAAGTTAAGTTATTTTCCCTATAAGTAGGTTTAAGCTAATCTGAGTGTTCTTCTTTCCTTTCTCTCTTTTTTTATTGTATTATATTGTAATTACTTTGTGTTTTTCTTTATTTTTTGTTCTACCTCGACCCGCACTAGCAGTCAATGTGGATGTGGTGTGAGTGAAAAGGGGACGAATTGAAAACCAGCGCCGTACAGCCGCAATGACTGTCACAGCACAGGCTGAGTTCGTTCCTTTTGTCACACAAATAATCTTGTATTTTTTTCTCATAATGTATTTTTTGTATGTAATTTTTTTTTTTTTTTTTTTAGAAACAAACGGTCTTAAAATATACAAATGAATTAGCTGGAAGCTATACATTAACAATATCACTAGACCTATAGTTTCCTTATTGTTATTAAAATTAACATAACTATTTAAATCACTAGGTATAACCGATATCATTACATACAATATATATATTCATTTACATACAATATAAATACATATATTTTTTAATTTTTACCATTATCTAATGTTTTATATTACACACTATATTAACATTATTTTAAAAAGGAATAAATTTGTTTTTTAAATGTTACTAGCGAACTGCCAAATAAATCTGCATTCATACACTTTTTATTGTAAAGCTGTTTGTGTGACAATAAACATTTTTCTTTCTTTCTTGTGTCACACAGTTCTATTGTCTGCATGTGCTTATTTAGGCAGCAGTGCCCTGTAAGCACCCTGACCAGCATGCGTAGGCGAAGGTTCCTACTTAGCGCCAAGGCATCAGAATACGCCTTTTCGCTAAAGGTAGAGCCTCGCTAAAGCGCCTTGGAATGTTTCAGTCATGGGATAGCTCTCCAGGCTTGAATGGTCTGGTAGAAACAATAGCCTTGTAATGCAGACCCTTAAAGCTATAACCAATCTTATCAACACTCGACAGGGAGGAGCGCGAAGAGTTATCCGAGCTGGTGGCCCGCATGCGGGGCGAGTGCAGCGAGGCGAAGCGAAACGTCGAGGTGCTCGAAGCGCGCTGCGACGCCGCGGAGCGCGTCGTGCTCGCGCTGCGAGACGCGCTCAAGGAAGAACGGGCAGCTAGGACTCGCGCCGAGGGGCAGCGAGCGGCGGCTACCAAGGTGAATCTATATATATATATATGTAAACGTCGAGGTGCTCGAAGCGCGCTGCGACGCCGCGGAGCGCGTCGTGCTCGCGCTGCGAGACGCGCTCAAGGAAGAACGGGCAGCTAGGACTCGCGCCGAGGGGCAGCGAGCGGCGGCTACCAAGGTGAATCTATATATATATATGTAAACGTCGAGGTGCTCGAAGCGCGCTGCGACGCCGCGGAGCGCGTCGTGCTCGCGCTGCGAGACGCGCTCAAGGAAGAACGGGCAGCTAGGACTCGCGCCGAGGGGCAGCGAGCGGCGGCTACCAAGGTGAATATACATATTATACAACGTGTTTAAGACAATTTCCGTTAATTGCAAGGGGGCATAGTTTATATCAAATAAAGTTAATTTCTCCAAGACAGTAGTATCTTAACTCTTACTGTTATCAAGATATTCCATGTTTGATTTTTAATCAGTTTTGCAGATTTAACCAGTGTAATTGGCTCTTAACTGTGACTTCATAACAGCTTTTTAAAATTTGTAAGGTCAGTTCGTTCGATATTACATATTTTTTATTTCATGTGTTTCAAGACCCTTGTACAATAAAGACAATAACCGTTAATGCTACATTAAATTTATTTGTACAAAAAGCGAAAAAAAATTTTGTTATATGTTTTATTTTTTCTAGAAATAATTATGCTAATTTGTTTCTGTGAATGTACTCTGCAATATGCCGAAGTTAACGGAAATTCCCGGGAACACCTTGTTTAAACGTAAAAGTCCTGACTGACTGACTGACCGACTCACTCACTCAATTAAATCAACTCCCAGCCCAAACCGTTGAACTTAGAAAGCTGTTTTTTTTTCACAAATATTTTTTGGCAAAACATAGGTAACCCATATAAACTATATGGGTTACCTATGTTTTGCCAAAAAATATTTGACAAATTATCACTTTCCAAAAAATTATTCGTAGAATTTCATTTGCCAAATAATTGTTTGCCAAATGAACACTTGACAAATAATTCTTATGCAAACCTAATGTTTGGCATGTTCATGTTTAAGCAATATCTCGTTTACCAACTATTACTTTGACCAAATTTCATTCAGTCTAATATGTTAGTTGGCATAATATGTTTTAACCAAAACACAATATGGCTAATGATTTGTATCGCCAATATTCAATTTACCATTTCTATTCCATCGGTTAATCAGCAGAGGAGCTCTTCAATTACTAATCATTTCCAGTTTTATTTCAATGTTGTATAAGATACACAATAAAATCACAACTTTTTTTGTTATGTGGGTAGGGAATATAAATGACGTTCAATTTCGCTTGATTATGCATCGTACTCGTACTATCTTTGGTCTAAGGAACACAAGTGAACCCTACCCTAACCCACAAACAATAATTTGAGTTACTTACTTAAAATACAAAATTAATTATTTTAACCTAACCTAACCGCCAGCGTGTCGACGTCACCCCGCTTCGCGGGGTGCCTATTTCCGCTCTGAGGGACGCAAGTGAACCCTAACCTAAACCTACTTTTAATACAATTATTACGGCTGTTTATTTTTTTAATATAACATAACCCAAACAAATGTGATTTTCGTCTATTTATGGTTTGCCATAACATTAACTTGACTAAATGTTTATTGTCTAATGTTTTTTTGCCTTATTAAAGCATTTGCTAAAAAACCAAATGCCATAATGTAGTTTTTCGTAATAATATTTTGCCGAAGGAAAATTCGTCATGAAAATATTCGTATTAAAATAGGGCCAAAATTTGCTTTGGCAAACAAAATAGTTGCTAAAATTTGTTTGGGAAATGAAATTAGACCAAAATAAATTTGGTAAAACGGCAGGATCCCAGTTTATATAACCCACTAAGACGGGAATTTTAAAATTCCACCCTTAAGGGGGTAAAAAGGGGGTTGAAAGCAGGGATCGGAACCGGTTAATTGCTAAAACCTCGGTTTACCACAAATCTCGAACTATTTTATACTTCACATGTAGGACTCAATTGTGTTTTGAGGTAACGAGTGCGTATTATTAGATTGCCCAATTAGAAATGAAATTATTATCAAAAGAACGAAAAAATTACGTTTTCGTTCCCATACAAACAATACCGGTTTCCGATCCCTGGTTGAAAGTTTGTACGGGGATGGAGTAAAATTTTAAGTGAGAGACTTGAAACTTTGTGTATGGACTCCTTATTACTTATACAAGAAAAGTAATTAGTGCAGTTGCCATACAGTGTAAGTGTCTTTGGCTTAGGGACTAATAACTGCTATTTTATATTTTCTTTAGTCTTTACTTTACGGCCGTAGCCGTATGCAGACTAGGTACATACATAGGTACCTATGTGATGCATTATTAAACGTGCCGATTGCATATAAACACGCATTTGTTCCACGGGACATTAAAGTAGACTTGTAAACAAACATTAGTCATTTTTATTGTGTATTCATGCACAGAATAAGTAATAGTACAAGTACAGAAGTTGCACTCCCTAGCAAAAACGGCGTTTAGGCATAAGAAACGTGCCTACTCTCTCCTTCTCTGTCTATCGTATAACTTGTATTCATTCACGCACGGCACGTGTACCGCTAGGGCTGTCACGCCAAGAAAACAGCAATGAGGGCCAAAATTTGCGATTGAGAAAGAAGTTTATTAACATTTGGTTTGTACCTACACATGACAAGCCCCATAGTAGGTACATATATATATATATATATACGAGCGTTTTTCGATGACGTAAGTATTTTTCCCTGTCACACTTGCCTGCTGGCAAAAAAGTGATGAAGCCCTGCACCGACTTACCTATATGTATATGTATGTATTGTTGTATTTTGTTATAAGCACGTTCTCATTTAATTAAAATAGGACAGGACAACCATTATACCTAACTAAGTAAAATACATTTTCAAACCCGTGCCTCATTTTGAAGAAAATTACTGTAGGTATCCCGTTAAAAGTAATAAGTAAGTAAGTACCTAACCAGCCGGTTCGTATTGTGATATGTATTTACGTATCGTTGTTGTACATTGTAGCTATCTTGCAACTTCATAATATTAAGTACCTAAGTTATACTAAATAAGTACTTACTTATTAAATAAATAATTAAAAAAGAAACTTACCGTTCACAATTTGTCGGCAGGTTAAAAAAAGATGAACCATTGTTCCTTTGGGTATTTAAACACCCATATACAGAACACCAGCGGATGTTATTAGTTTTCATCGTGGCCATCGAACTCCGTAAAAACTAATAGAACAATTAATAATAAGTACGCGCGGTTCGTCGCGTTCAAGTCGACGGCGGCGGCGGATCACGGTACGACGCACAAGTGCTCGCTCGAGCAGCGCCGGCCTACGACTGACTGGCTCCTCGAGGTTTCACGAGCGCTAGGTATCTAACGCGACGCGCTCCACCCACTGCAAGCCCCTTGCTTCATGTGTGACTGTTTAAAAATAATGTGCCATTTATTTCAAAAACAAGGCATGCTGCTGCAGAAGACCTTTCTATCCAGCATTGCATATAAAATAATCTGATATGCTATTACAATCGATACCTAGTATCAAAAGGTATCTGACGTTATCTGAACCCAATACGAGTGTATTGTAATAATTATGAGCCTATAACGGTGATGTATTCAAGTAAATTAATGTACCATAGCGAACTATTCATCAGCATATAAACCCTAGAGGTTTCCGCTGGTGAAAAAATGTGTACCAAAATGTACTACTCAGATTATATTGGTCAATAAATAAAAAAAAAAAAAAAAAAAAAAAATTAGTTACTCAGTTAGCTTAGTTGTTAGTCTCTAAAAATCGTAGTTGTTTCCTCAAATACATACCAATAACGGTGTAGACTCAGAATTTATTATTACTCCAAAAGAAAGAAGGCAAAAAAATATGCCTAGTGACGAAAATCCCATTCAGATATATCTCAAAAAATTACGAAGCTACAACCGTTTTAATAATGCTTGCTAAAGAGAGATAACGCTAGGAGATCGTGACGTCACGACACTCGAGCGTCATAGTAAATGACAATCGTTTCATACGAGGGGTGATCCAAGAGTTTTGATAATCGGCATGATTTGGTCTCGTGATGACTGACTTGCGAGTGTCTCCTAACTATGCCGGTATTCAATAATACACTGAATACAAAAAAAAAAAGATTTCAAACATTTGTTTTTCTTTAATAGCTAAATACATATGACGGTATAGAATATATTCTGACGTCAGTATAATGAGACGATATTTTGGTAAATGTTAGGGCCGGCGTTAGCAAAATTCTGGTTTGGTAATTCAAAAAAAAGATTTTCGTGTTTGAAGATTTTCTATTTTAATGCGACGAAATTAATAAATTATAATACGAGACGAAATTAATATATGATGACACTAGCATCATTTTTTTAAGGCACGGCTCACCTAACACAATTCAAGGTATGTTTTTCTGGCCATCAATATATATTTTTTAATTTATTTAAATAAGGTGAACGTAGGTGACAAATATATGAATATAAATACGAAGGGACAGTGAAAGATTCATCATAATTCTATAGCAAGTAAGCGAGGTCGTCTAAGAAAAAGCCAAAGAAAAAAAATACCAATCCTATGAGTTTTTTTTCTTGGCTAAGCTTGCCGCTTACCAGGGCTGCTTTTCAGGCTTGTGTATTCTATAAAACTAGTTACCTACCGTGTAATCTAGACTAATTATTTTACTATTACGTCTTATTCTTAGATATTGAAAACTCCTCAATAAAATCTGTACAATAGGGAACATTACTGCAATGTTCTGCCGCCAGAGTGCAGCACTAACACAACTAGTAAACAGTTTTTTTGACAACTTTGACAAGTCCTTCAAAGCTCTGGATCAAATAGTGAAGAAAATATTTCAATGAATTAAATGCATCAGTGCCGCGTAATTGGATGCAAGAAGGAAGGGCATCATTCATTTCCGAAGGAAACGATGATATGAAAACTATGGGAAGCGGCAATACGTCGTAAAGCAAAAAAAAGCCCTCATCCACCTTTAAATGACTATAGGATGCCATTTTAATATCACAGTACAGGTATTTTACACACGAATGATAATAAAACGATTGTAGTTTAACGCGTTTTCATCAATTATTCGTTATTGTTTGTTAGGTAAATAAATATGACATTGTACGTCATGGCGGTTTGTTGGTGCCGGTTAATGTACGGCCCGATAATACGCGTCCATCTATCGTTATCTCTCTCTTTTTGTATAAGTTAAAAAGAGACATAGATATAGAGGATGCCAATTATTGGGCCGTACATTAACCGGCACCGGTTTGTTTACGGGTTGTGTTAGTGTCGCCCCCTACGCAGAGCTTTGCGTAATGTTCCCTATTGCGTCGATGTAAAAAGTAAGCCTCATTTCGTCTATCCAAAGTTTTTTTTTTTATATAGAGCAAAATTTAAATATTATTCATATATTATATTGGTAAGTAAACTAAGACAGAGTGTATTTAATAATTAAAAATCACATTATACGGATACCCTGGGTTTTTTATGCCGATTATCAAAACTTTTGGATCACCCCTCATATGAAGGTGCGTCTTGCGGAAAAGGGACAGAATATACCCCCTCTTAAAACTTTGAACACTTATACATTTGTGATTATACTGATTATGTAATCCCCTGCTTTACTTGTTTCTCCATTTGACAGTATGTTTAATCCTTTTCCGAGAAAATTCATCAGTATTGGTTATTTTATTGTCTAAACCCATATTATTCGATCTCCAATATCAACGTCTCTTTTCTAGGAACTAAAATCCGTCCAATCAGAAACCAACCAAGCGCTCGTCTCCCTCCACACAGCGCTGCGTGAAAAGGACAACGAGATATCTCGGCTAAAGGAGGCGACTGCACACAGCCTTGATACAAGTGCCCTCAATGTTGCCGACTATGACGACCAGGCGAGCATAGACAACGAGAAGATACATTATCTGACGCAGACTCTCGTGCAGAGACAGGGGAAGGTCGATTCGTTGCTGGCTGATAATAATATGCTCAGGATACAAATGGAGAAGTTAGAGGTAAGACGTAATTTGATGGTATCAGGGGTTACTTTGCGGAAATCCATGATAAGTTGCAAAAAATATATTTCTGTGCTATTCCGCTAAAGAACGTTTAGTAGCTCTAGTATAAGTTTTATCGACACATGTTCGGTTGCAATTAGTTTCAATTTGTATGGCAACGCGTAGTTCCTAATAGTTACCACCGGAGGCGCTGTTCGCGTTGCCATACAAATTGAAGCTAAACACAAACCCGTTCGAAAACGTTCATGTATCGATAAAACTTATAGTATTACTAGCGACCCGCCTCTGCTTCGCACGGGTTTATGTGTATAATACATGCACGTATGGTTTGTATTATACATATAAACCTTCCTCTTGAATCACTCTATTTAAAAAAAAAACGCATCAAAATCCGCATACAGTCGCCATCACATACATAGGTACACTATAGGTGTTCAAAAATATCGGCACATGCACCCTAATGCCTTGAAAATAGAGGTGTGTTCCGATGTTTGTGACGTGCTTGTTTGCTCCGATGTATGTGATGGCGACTGTACATAGGGACAGACAGACAGACAGCGGGAAGCGACTTTGTTTTATACTATGTATTTATATTTTATCGGGCGGATTTCAATAAACATGACATCAGTAGATGCGTCTGTAACAAACATAAATTATGTGCTAGAAGCAAAGTTGTGATTTCAGATTTGGTTTCCACTCACGCCCGCCATATTGTTTTTTTTTAACTCAATGTGCTGCCAAAACGTAGTCAGCGTTAAGAGAAATCTAACACCACCTCATTTTTTGGAATTCATCAAGCATCTTGACCTGGAAGGTGGTAGCAAACTATCAATACTTAACGAGAAATCCATTACCATTCTTTTGGGTTTAGCCGTAGTCGGGTAAAATGTTATTATTAATGTAGTTCATATCCTATTGTGTAAATCAAAGTGGAATTGAAATTCTTCCGAGCTTGAAATTCGGAGAATCTTTCCTGGAAGGACATTGAGGGAAAATCTCAGATGTGGATGCATTTTTCTCCACGAAGACACGTTTTCTCGTCAAGGTTGTGTACTACAGGCTTTTGCAGAATTTATTCAGCTGTAATGTTGCTATAGACCATGTTTGCATAGAGTACGTAGTTTTCGAACAAAACTTGATTTTTTTACGAATGGATGGGAGTACATTTTCCAAGATAGCGGCCGTTCTACAAGGTCCTGAGCCGGGGACTTTTGGGAGACGAAAACAGGGCTTCCTCTTTGGAAGCCCTGTCTTCGTACCAAATTTTATCAAACTCCCCGGTATTTCGAGGTTGAACAATATCGACTGTATTATTATACTATACAGCCCCGCGGCTATGAAGTCAATCCTGACACATTGCGCAACTATGAAGTTTCTGAATAATGACAATGTCAACCATAGGAAAAATTTACATATTCAATCCTAGAGGCATGTCTCAGGATTGACTTCATAACCGCGGGGGACTATAGAGCTACAGGCCTATTTCGCTTGCGTACTTCACACGTACTCCTGGATTGGCTCCATGCAAAAATACTCAAGTATAGATAGACACATTTCATTGTCACTAATACTTAGATATCTGGACGTTTTCTAGCGGAATAGCAAAGGAATATATTATGTATGGAAATTTAGAAGTAAGAGTTTATATTTATGTGTCGCTATTAAGGAAGTCTGTGCATTAGTACTTTCTATTACTTTCTATTGCCATATCCATTTCCAAAGCTGTGGCTAGTACTAGGTATTAAAAAATCAGACATGATGATTTTGATTATAAATTGTTGACTCTTTTTCCAGTAACTATATTACTTGTAGGTACATATGAAAAATACATCCGGAGTATATTATAAGCACATTCTTATTTCACTGATTTCGCAGAACGAAAAAAGTGACTTTGTGTTGGTAAAATCCCTAAACATCAGAAATAGATTTATTGTGACGTTTGGGTTTTTCTTTGAATTAGATATTGATTAGAGTTAAAATCTTTTCCTTGACGTGATGTACAGTCGCCATCAGATATATCGGAGTGGCCAAAGTGCTCACAAATATTTGAACACGTCTCTATTGTCGAGTCTCTAATAGACGTGTTGAGATATTTGTGAGCATTTTGACCGCTCCGATATATCTAATGGTGACTGTACCTGTGGGAAGTGATGAAGTGTTTTCCTTGTCTGTCATAGATAATTTAGTTCATGCTATCTTATGTTTATTTTAATGGCAATAATAATAAAATATACCTAAGATGGAGTCTTTTTATTGCAACTAGGGTATATCTGTCTGGTAATTGCAACTAAATATAATAATGCCCTATAGGATAGTGAATAGTAATCATACAGTGCATTATAAAATTTAGTTGCAATTACTAGACAGATATACCGAATTGCATTTATAAGACTCCATCTTACCTAATCTGTTATACATATTTCCGTTTAAAGATTCCCTATTCCTATTTCGTAATTAAATATGAAAACAATCTCGTGTTTTGAAAATGCGGGAAATGCAATGCTGTATCGGCAATAACGGAACATTACTTTCATATTAAGTGTCCTCCTCATAATATGTAGGGAGCGTAATAAGCTGTTCAAAGCCACCCGGGTTGACTTGTTATACATACATATAATCACGCCTCTTTCCAGAGAGATCACGGATCTCCATTTGCTACGATCCTGACAAACCACTTTCGCTTCACTCACTTTCATAACATTTCTCATACATGCTCGTCGGTTTAGGGTACTTTTGGCCTGGCCTTTTTATAAGATTTCTCCAATTTGATCGGAGAAAGTTCGCCTAGGTCTTCCCCTTCCAGCTTGCCCTTCCACTCTTTTTATATACACTCTCTTCGTTAATCTTCTTGCATCCATCCTCTCTACATGCCCAAACCACCTTAACATACCCTTCTCAGTTTTCGTGACTACGTATACTCGTATCTCCATCCATTCCACACTTATCTCTTATGACTGTTTCTGACTCTATCACTCAATTTCACTCCACACGTACTTCTCAACGCTCTCATTTCTACTGCATTCACTCGACTTTGATGTCTTTTCTGCCACACCCAACTTTCACTACCATACATAATGGGCACCAACACTCCCATATGCACATCAGCCACGCGTGCTTTTATGTCCAGTCGCCATCACATACATAGGTACACTATAGGTGTTCAAAAATATCGGCACATGCGCCCTAATGCCTTGAAAATAGAGGTGTGTTCCGATGTTTGTGAGCTGCTTGTTTGCTCCGATGTATGGCGACTGTCCCAAAGTAGGTTTAAATTTTTTTGTTCAGTTCTTATACATTTTAAGCATAATACCTAATAGTTGGCTACCTATTTTTAAGTAGGTATATATATTTCATTATCTCATTTTCTGATTTGTAGTAGACTTAGTTATATTCTGAGTGTAGTAGTTATGTCGCTTCACATTGTTTAGCATAATATAACGTGCATGTTGTGTTTGCCTGTAATTGGATAAACTCTCTGCTTTGATTTTGTACCAAGTTTAGTTCCTAAGTCACATGGTGTTGTATCTGTTGGCAAAACTTTGATAAAAAAATAACAAAATAAAATCTGTTTAGTTAAACTAACATGTAACTTTTCAGTGTAAATACAAGTCTGAGCTCTCAACTCTCCGCGCCAAGAATACCCATAGTGTAGTGCAACTACAACACGACGAGCGACGCCGCGCGCGGCAAACGGGCTTCTTCCGCGGCCTCTCGCTCAAGCTCGGGCACATGTTCCGCTACCCCGTGTTCAGGATGTTCCTGCTGTTCTATATGGTGAGCAACACTAGTCTGCAGGCTTTCCTGAAGAACACCCACAGCGTAGTGCCGTTTTCGTACGGCTACCCCGTCTTTATGTGTATATTATAGTGTGAATTTGGCAGTGTTGGGCGTAATTCATTACATTTGTTATTAAAATACAAATTACATTTAATTCAATTACGAGTAATGCATTACCCGTGTAATTGCAATACAACAATTCGAATTACTACGTAATTTGTAATTACATTAATATACATGCATTGGTAATTACATTATTCAATAACTTACTTTATGTAAACTTTTTTTAGTTATCTAATAAGGAGCAAATTTACTTGCAGTGGTTATAAAAAAAAAAAACAAATTCAATTACAAATTAGCATTTTTAAGGAAGTAGTTCTTTTTGCTCTGATTTTGCAAGATTTGACCTTAACATACCAACACACAAACCCACAAACAAACATTGCAATAAAATCTTGTAAAAACTAGTAGCTCCGTTAGCTGTACACCTCGTGAGTTTTCGAAATGTCTGTTTATTTTACAACCCTCATCTTTCCACACCATTTAATTTTTTTTCGAAAAACTGACTACAATCAAAGTTCAAAGTATTTATTTGTCAAAACACAGGTTATAAAGATGATCATTTGCGAAAATTGGTTGAGAAATGCGACAGCCGGAAATATGGACAAAAGAACATACGAAATTAAACATTTTTCCACGAGCTCAAACGGAGACGCACGCTCACTCGATCGATAATGAAAAATGCTTTATTCAATAAAAGTAATTAGTAATTTTACGAAGTAATTCATTACAAATTATAATATAAAAATGTAATGTGTAATTGCATTACAAATTACGTTTTGTATTTGTAATTTTTAATTTGTTTTTCAATTACGTTTGCCCCACACTGGTATTTGGCTACAGATACAGCTTAGTGCAGCTAGAACTGAGAGCTAGAGGCCGATACCGCTTGCGTCTGTTTTCCCCTGGCCCCTGTTATAAAGATGTAGATTTGGGGTTTTCCAAAGCTAGTCGCAGAATTTATACCGTACTTGGCAGTAGCGGCCGGGAAGGAGGCAATTGCAGGCTGAGTATTTTGTAAACGGACGAGCTTGCGAGTCCGTTTAATTATAATACGAAGCCTGCAATTGCCATTCCGGCTGAGGATAATATAGTGCTTTTCTCAAAAATGGGGAGATAAAAAAGACTAAATTGAAATCAAGCGTTATTATTAAATACAAATTGAGGATACTGCAAATTACATAAAATTAAACGTCATATATATATTTTTAAACAGAATTGCAAGTGTATTATTCCATCGAAAAACGCAATATTTTTATGACACATACAAAAATGTCGCGTTTGCAACAGGTACCCGCCCGGTATCCCCTTCGAGGGTTTTTGAAGGGGTTTTCCGTAAGGCTTTGCTTACCAAAGCCGTAGCTCCGCAATACCCATTCATTTGGCTTTTTAAGCGCTATAAATACGGGTAAGCGGTTCCCTAAACGAATATCAGATACCCTTTCCAAGCGCTTAAAAATACCCTTTCGAAAGGGTTTTCTATCAACGCTCTTGAAGAGGTTTTCTTTTCAACGCTCATGCAATTTTTATCCTTTTACTAATGACAATAAGAGCAATATTGCAAATTAGACGTTAGAGTCCAGAGGTGTCGGCACAGGCGCCAAGGCCAAAGCGGACGCCTTTAACAATGCCGCCTACTTACTAAAAATACTTATCACATTGTAATATGGTTTCCTTTTGTATGGCGAAGAGCCGGAACAAGTTGGTGCGCGTGCGACGCATTGTACTATTATTTAGCCATGTTTATATCGCCATATGATTTTGGGATGTTTGATGGTAATCATTAACTATAATAGATATTTCGACATGCGCTACAAATCACGACGGGTTTTTTTTACCTATTTCCCCTTTCTGTCTAAACTATTTTTATATAGAATATGTATGTCCTTTTTTTGATTTCTTTTTATTTTTTAAGTATATATAATTATTTTAAGCATGATACGAATGAACCAACTTACTTAGTCTTTTAATGATTTAAAAAAGTTTCTTTTCTTGATGTGTCTGTGTTTCATTTCTTGTCTTTTTATGCCTATTTTTTAATGACTTACATTTTTGTAGGGTCTTTTATGTTATTTTTATGTTTTTTTATCTTATTTCCTGTTTGTATGTTTAACTTTTTTTTTTCTTTTTTTTTGTCGTTTTTTTTGTTTTTTTATTCTTTTTTTGGTTTTTAGTCTTGTTTTTTTATAATTTTTAATTTTATTTTTCCTTTTTGTATGTTTTACTTTTCTTTTTTTAATTTTATTTCTTTTTTTGAATGGATATTGTTTTTTCAATGTTTTTAACGTTTTTTTGTTTTTTTATTGTTTTTTTTGTTTTTTTTTGTTTTTCTCGTTTTTTAAATAATTTTTAAATGGTTTTTTTTCTTCTTTTGTATGTTTTCCTGTTCTTTTTTTAATGTTATTTCTTTTTTCGAATGTGTTATTGTTTTTTCAATGTTTTTTAACGAGCTGTTTTTGTCGTTTTTTAATAATATTTCATGTTTTTTTTTCAATTTTTTTGATGTTTTGTCTATTTTTTAATGTTTAAATTTTTGTTTCGTCTTTTTTGTTAGTTTTTAAGTTTTTTCTATCTTATTCACTTTTTTAATGTCTTTTTTCCCCTTTTTGTATGTTTTACTTTTCTTTTTTTAATGTTTTTTAATTTTAATCAGCCAGTTTGAAACTAAGCTTTCTGTGGTACGAATGTTCTCAGCATCCCATGGACGGAAAAATATGAAACATTTTATATAGGTACATTATTATTCCAGCTGCAACTTAGGATAGTTTTTATCCGACTGCGACAATTAATTTATTTTCCGTAATATACGACTTCATTAAATTTTTCATTTATTATTCTTAAAGTATATCGCCGCCAAATCTGTCAGCTAAAAGAAACGTCAAAATCACAGTAATAAGAAATACTACGGACAAAATGGCGGAATTGCTTTGCCTTTCTTTCGCCTATTAATAATTTTAATCCCGTCTACGATATACATTGACGAGACACATAGGTACCAAAAGCAAATATAAAATTAATCGATTTTGGTATGCGAACTTATATGCGCAAATGTCGAATTAAGGCGTAATTTGTACAAATATAACAACAAATTCGAACAATATAAACTTGGTTTTTTTGAATGGCACGCGCGCGCGCTCTTTGCGTATTCAGCCAAACCACGAAAACTGAAACTCGAAGTTCGTATATCTGAGGGCCTACCGCGAACGGCATTCGAAGTTTTCCCTCTCTGTCGCACTTATGTACGAACTTGTAAGTATGACAGAGAGGGGAAACTTCGAATGCCTTTCGCGGTAGGCCCTCTGCATTCCTGTCATTTGTTAGTGCGATAGAGATAGAGATACCCGAATATTTTCGAATTCCGAAGTTCGTGGTTTAAAAGGAAATACGGATGTCGGATAGATCTAAATTAATATTGTATGTGTGAATATGGTTAAAATTATTTGGAAATACTATTGTTGTTATTGTTTTAGAATATTTGACTAGCTTTAAGTTTAATATTGTACGTCCGAAATGGGCAAGCTGTTGGACTTTATTTTACCCAAAACAACTAAATGTACACAGTTCTGACAATAAAGAAATCTTATTTTATCTTATCTTATCGAAAATAGGGATGTAGACACTAAACAAAATAATCATAATGTTGTATTATCTCGAAAAAAAACAACGCAAGAGGCTATATAGGTAATCACTAAGTTATAAGCGTATAAAGTTTTAAGAGGGGGTTTGTTGCGTCTCTTTTCCGCAAAACGCACCTTTATAATGAAACGATTGTTTTTTACTATGACGCTCGAGGATCGTGACGTCACGGTCCCTGATCGTTTTCTCACTCTAACAAGCGACATTAAAACGGTTGTAGCTTCGTAATTTTTTGAGATATTTGAATGAGTTTTTCGTTTCTTCTTTCTTTTGAAGTGAGTACAGCTACACCTCTATTTGGAAGACAAGCGGAAATAATCCATACTATCCATACTAATAATCCATACTTCCATACTAATATTATAAATGCGAAAGTGTGTCTGTCTGTTACCTCTTCACGCCTAAACCGCTGAACCGATTTAGATGAAATGAGCCCCGGGGAAGGACAAAGGGTAGTTTTTATATCTGAGGGGCTGAAATTGGGGGTGAAAATTTGTATGGAGCTACTTAAACCGCTGCACCGATTTAGATGAAATTTGGTATATAAATAGTTTGAGTCCCGGGGAAGGACATATAATAGGTTTTATCCCGGAAATCATCCCCTAAGGGGGTGAAAAGGGGGGGGGGGGGGGGGCTGAAAATTTTGATGTAATCTATTTTGATGAAATTTGGTGTAGAGATAGCTTGAGTCC
Organism: Epinotia brunnichana; assembly: GCA_963854355.1. NCBI lineage: Eukaryota > Metazoa > Arthropoda > Insecta > Lepidoptera > Tortricidae > Epinotia > Epinotia brunnichana. Next base: position 15,436,998 of record OY977936.1, on the reverse strand, counting down.
TGGGAAAGGACATAGGATAGTTGTAATTCCGGAAATCACTCCCTAAGGGGGTGAAATGGGGGGTGAAAATTTGGATGAATCCCGTTTAGATGAAATTTGGTATAAAGGTCGTTTGAGTCCCGAAGAATGACATTAGATAGTTTTCATCCCGAAAATCATTCCCTAAGGGTATGAAATAGGGGGTGAAAGTTTGGATAAAATCCATGTATCTAGATGAAATTTGGTATAGAGATAATTTGAGACCCTTCAAAGGATATAGAATAGTTTTTGCCTCGGAAATCATCCCTTAAGATGGTAGAAATTTGTTTGCATTATATTTTCTAAGTATTAAGTTCTACGCGGACGAAGTCGCGGGCAACAGCTAGTGTTTAATAAGAGTCTAAGTAACCTTTAAAAAAAAACAATTGTAAACTTTGACATTACAGCAAGTCGATACATAAGAATGCTCTTGTTTCAGCTGGGTCTGCACTTCTGGGTGATCACCGTGCTCCTCACGAGCACTCCAGATGTTTTCACAAAAACGGGATTCAAGAAGGAAAGCTTAGACGAGACTCAACCATTCCAGACTTAAGCATTGGAATGAGAACGCCACGTCGAAATGACTTGGATCTTTTTTCTACGGAAACGTCATCTCAATAACGCCAACTTTTTTCACACTGACTGTGACGGATAAGAGTGAACCGATTTTATTAGACTTGGACTGAGATGGTTAAATGGATGTGATATGTTCAAATAATGACATTATTATTTTGGTGCTAACAATAATAAATTTGATAAGTGTATAAAATGTAGATAGACATGTTGAAAAGTTTGTTATTTTTGTGTTAAAGGTACAGTTAACGTTGATATCTAATCTTAAAATACGAAGCAATCTTGTCACCACTTAAATCCTATTGCACTTGGATAAAAAAAGGTTTGTTGTCCATTACTTTAGTTCTTTCATTACTGTGATACTTAGTATTTTTATTGCCAGGTCCTTAGGGTGGCATTCCACTTTTCCAAGAGCTTTGTCCAATGTGTACCTACTTGCATTTCACATTTTGCTTAAAAAATTGTGAGACGCAATGCACATTGGACAAAGCTCTTGGATAAGTGGAATAAGTCTCTTAGGACATAATAATGTAATTTTGTTGGTGAATATTAGTTTTTTTCTGTTATAACCATACTGTTAAAATCTACCGGTAAGTTTTATTGTAGTTTCAATACCTACAATATAGTATAGGTATGTTATTTTTGATTTTTACAGTTGGACGAAATAAGTGTCACGTAACAAAAGTGCATTAAATAATTTACTTTAAAAACAAAGTTTTAACCGACTTCAATTCAGTACTCCGCCAAGCCATATGAACATTACCACATTTCTTTTGCAATTTTCCACATGAACTGATTTCCGAGAGCAAATGCGTTGATTATTAGAGAAAAAAACCAAATCACTGTATGTGAGCCGATAATATTTGAGGACTTCCGTCGATTCCTCAAGGATCTCAGAATTACCCTTGGCACTTCATTGTTTGCTATTTCAACGCAATCATATCAGAATCTGTGACGTACTTTTATAGTTTGAAGTAGGTACATCATTGAGAAGTTCCACAAGCCATCTGTGGTCTTCATCATCACTTCAACTTCACCAAATTTATGATTTCCGAGTGTAAATACACGAGTTATAATAGAAAATACCGAAATTACTACACGCGTGCCTAATATATTTGAGGAGTTCCCTCAATTCCTCATGGTTTCCATCATCCAACTGGGGTTTTGAAAACAATGGGACCAATCTGGAAGCATATACTTTCAATTAAAAAAAAGAATTGTAAGAATCAGTTCATAAATGACGGAGTTCTGAGGTAACAAACATTAAAAAAAAAAAAAAAAATATATATATATATACATTCGAATTGAGAACCTCCTCCTTTTTTTTGAAGTCGGTTAAAAAACGGCCAAGTGCGCGTCGGAGCATTTCGTAGGGTTATTTTAAAAATTATTATTAAGCCTATTAAAAAGGTCGTATCGTGACAGAAATCTTACGGCACTTACATCCTCTTCTATAGGGAAAGTAGTTTTTCAGGAATATCTCGAAAACCTTTGAACCGATCTTGTTCATAATAATGTTCGGTGAAATAATTTAATAAGCACTATGTCCATGATTTTTTTCTGTTTTTTTAAATTCACAGTTTGACAATTTTTGGACACACAATTTTTGTGACTTTCAGGGCGATTATCTCCGACTATTTTCACTTAGTAAAAAAAATCTGAGAAACCCTATATTTATTTTGACAGGCCTATCGATTGATGGCACACACGTGGACTTACAATGATATTTTTTTTGACTTTTGACATACTTGATGTATGGAGTGCACCCCTTAAAATTTTTTTTTTACTTATTTCATTACAGAACTATGTAGCGGCTAACAAAATACAATCCTCAACTTTTTATTCAAATACACCTTATAGTTTTCGAGTAAAATGCCTGTGACAGACGGACATGACGAAACTATAAGGGTTCCGTTTTTAACATTTTGGCACATTGTAACATACCATAGTGTAGAAGTGATAATTATTGTTAAACTTGAAAATCATTCAACTAAATGATAAATTTAATGTAGGTAAAATCATCAGCTGTGGGTACCTAACTACTTCTGCACAGAAAACAATGCCAACGTCAATTAACTTTTTTATTTAATCTTGAGGACAAAATTGTGTGTTCATGATTTTCAAACACTTTGTTTGCGTAGTTGTTTTTGCTGCCGACTGTACAAAATAGTAAAATTGATTCCAAATAAATGATTGGTCTAGTTGGAGCAAGCCCACTGCGACACGAACGCTATATTTTTTTTTATTTGTTTTATATTGATGATCGTGGTTCCCACAGCGGCACACATTATGCTACACAGATAGAGAGTGCGTCGCAGTGGACTAAAGGCTTCGCCTTCATGGTTTATAATGTTATGTTAAGATTGCCATATCGTTCACAATAAATAAATGTGTCTTCATATATCATGTGTTTTCCTTGTTGTCATGAACAATATGAAGTAAACGGAATCGGGTCAGGGCTGAAACTCATCAATTCGCGGTATCAAAGGTAAGGCGTATTTAAGCAGTGACTGCAGCAGATTGAACCGTCGTTTGTTATATGTAAATGGTAAGGTCACTTTCGGGTTTTTACTTTTACCTTTTTATTTAATACTAGCTTTTGCCCGCGACTTCGTCCTCGTAAACTTTAGTATTAACTTCCATTTCCTATTTGATCAACTTCCGTTAAAAGGTAATCATTCCTAAAATGGTTTTCAATGTCTTAATGCAAAATATAATAATTTATCTGTGGGGCAAGAGTCACCTAAAGCTGATCTGCCGTTTTAAGGTGCCTGAGTACGTAACAATCATCCAAACATACAAACGTTTGCAATTATATTATGAGTAGAAAGTGAAATTACTACGTAATGGTTTTCAATACTTGTGTGAATATTGTTATTTTAAATAAGAGTCATGTATTACTGTTATTATAAACCATTCAATTTTGTTCCGTTTGCATCATTTTGAGGGCTGTATTACGAAAGTGACTATACTATCTAATCACACTTACTGAAAAATCATTTTTTTTTTCGAAATATACATACATTATGTTCTTAGTGGTAAAAGCAATTGCTGCGAGCACGAAATCGGAGCCCCGGCAGAATGTAGAAGCCTAGAGCTACTTTCCTCCTTGCAAGTTTCTAACAATATGAAGCTAGGCGAAAGGCTTTTCTTTTCAACAGAGCCCCGGCCGACGACCAAAGAGAAAGTAAGATCGATGCAATATCCTTCCATAAATCTCGCACGTAAGGAAACCCATAGTTAGGAACCTTCTTAAAATTTCAAACGACTGCATTACTTCTGCGGCGGCAAGGGATAAATTAAGGCACCACAGAACACCAGTGAGCTCTGGCAGAAGCCTGAAGGCCGAACTTCTTTGGAAGGCCAAAAAGACTCAGAAGCAGAACCTCTTCATCACCTCCATACCAGTAATTTGATATGAGACCGAAGACGAACTTCAAGGTCCGCTCAAGATTCTGCTGTAACTTATTAAAAAACATACTCCACATCCAGTATAGTAAAATTTCACTTAAAGTCCTTCATCTTGGACGAATGGTTCTCAATTTCATTTTAATTGTAATACCTATTCTTTTTGCCTCCGGAGGTAAAATTGTTTACGTCATACCTGGCCATAAAGTAGGAATTACCGCACGCTATGCGTGCGGAAAACCCCACTTCCTGGCCAGATAGAGACGTAAAATTGTGTACTTACCACGGGCGGTAATAAAGAAAGCCTCAGAGCGCATATTTATCGCCCTTGCCTTCGGCTCGGGCGTCAAATACCTGCGATCTGAGACATTCTTTGTTTAACCGCCCTAGGTAAGTAATGTACTATAATGAAACTTATTACAGTATATAGAAAAGTCATCTGTGAACTTATTGTACCTACCTAGAAACAATGTTAACTTTTTAATCGACTTCAAATCAAAATAAGGAGGAGGTTCTCAAACAGGCTATAAGTTTTTTTTAATGTTTGTTACCTCAGAACTCCGTCATTTATGAACCGATTCGTACCTACATACATTTTTTTTTTCATTTTAAAGTGTTACTTCCAGATTGGTCTTATTGTTTTCAAAAAGCTAGTTGGATGATGGGATCCATTAGGTATTGAACCAAACATGTGGTGAAGTGGAACTGTTGATGAATACCACAGATAACTTATGGAACTCCTCAATGATGTAAATTACGTCACATATTCTGATATGATTCCGTTTAAGTAGCAACTAATGTAGTGCCAAAGGTGATTCTGAGATCCTTGAGGAATTGACGGAGCTCCTCAATTATTATCAGCCAACATACAGTGATTTGGGTTTATTCTGTAACTGCGGACTGGCAATTTCGGTTCTCGGTTTCCGTCACCCCAAACCATGTTCGCGATTATTTCTCCATCAAGGAGAGCTTCCACCTTCTCTCCGACTTTTCTCTTCCATGACAGTCATCCCAACCGTCTAATATTGTTCTGTCTCGAATTCAAATAATACCCGTTATAGCCCTCTGTTAGCGCACGGCGGAACTAATGAGATCCCGAGTTTGTCCAGAAATATCTGTCCTCGTTACCCAACATTTCAATGATGGATGACATTTCTAGAATTATAGTAAAAGCACATTACGACCGAAGTCACAATGAAATTAATAGGGGGCGCTGAAGGCAATATTCTTATCTCCGACTGATATTTAAATTTACAAAACATCATACATAATATAATAATAATTCACTAAAACACCTGTTTTAAAGAGCGTAGCCGTGTTTTCATGGAAAATCGGCCCTTCCACCAAATTTTTACTGTATTTTTTTTTATTAAGAGCCCTTATGGCAAGTATTATTTCCTGTGAGTTTCAGCTTCCTACTGTCTTTGTTATTTTCTGAGATATGATTTTTTAAAACTTTTTACGAAAACAAAAAATAACCCACACTGGCTAATGCGATTTACGTAAACTTTTGGTACAGTAATCTATATGTAGAGACTCACGTATTCTTTAAATAATATTTTATTTTTTCAAAAAAAATCTTGTATAAATGTAGGAAATAAAACTAAAGTATTTTTTTTCTGGCTTTCTAGAAAAGCGACACCAACAGTTCTTCGTTAGGTAATTGCTTTTATAAAGATCTGCAATGTGTATTTTTTTCAAAATAATCCAGTTGGTACTTCATACTAGAAAATGGAAAATTAAAGGATAAGGTATACCCATACCAGATATTTTAGTCGCAAAAGAGATTATGCACATTGCAACCTCTTTATTGTTAACGTTATAGCTACTGGCAGATTGCATTTTTAAGGGTATTTCGTGCAATCATTACAGTTTGACATTGACATAAGCAATTACCTAACGAAGAACTGTTGGTGTCGCTTTTCTAGAAAGCCAGAAAAAAAATACTTTAGTTTTATTTCCTACATTTATCCAAGATTTTTTTTGAAAAAATAAAATATTATTTGAAGAATACGTGAGTCTCTACATATAGATTACTGTACCAAAAGTTAACGTAAATCGCATTATAGCCAGTGTGGGTTTTTTTTTGTTTTCGTAAAAAGTTTAAAAAAATCATATCTCAGAAAATAACAAAGATAGGAAGCTGAAACTCACAGGAAATAATACTTGCCATGAGGGCTCTTAATAAAAAAAATACAGTAAACATTTGGTGGAAGGGCCGATTTTCCATGAAAACACGGCTACGCTCTTTAAATATAGGTTGTACGCGGGCTGGGTTTCCGCAACTCGACGAAATTACAAATAAATTTGGTCATAAAAAAATATAAAGTACTTTTCTGAGGAAATTGAAAATCGTTGTTGGTATCATTCCAACGATTATTGGCATTATATTGCAAACCTTTGGTTAAAGATTTAGTGTGTGTGATGTTCCATTAACTTAAAAATACTGTAGGTACTACAATATGCGCAAATGAGAGATACCTATACAACATTGAATCCATATATATACATAATTACAAAAGTAAGCGATAAATACCAAACATTTGTGTGTTCTTGAATTCTTCAGACTGCAATTATATGTATATGAAAATAAATAATCCCCAAATATCCGCCTTGCTACGCGGCATTTTCATAGCGTTCTCCTTGACTTTTCGCTTTTCCGCGAATGGATTTTTTACTCGAATTTTCCGCGTTTCCTGTGTCATGTTCATTATATATATTATTTGGTTTTTAAGTTTTATTGACCTGATTTTTTTTCTGCAATTTTGCCACAGTGTCTCGTGCCTTGTAAACATGTTCTCGAGCTTTAAACCTTCTGTAATGCATTCGCCGACAATCAAGAGTTTTGCCGCCAAAAAAAGTTACGTCAGAAAAAAAACTCATACTTGCCCACGCTATAGTTCTTGGAAGATAGGTAGGTATCGTTTTTCATTCGAAGAAATCTTTAACCATTGTACTTTTCTTTTTGAAAGAAAATGATCAACGAATTTCTGTTTGGACGTAGTCGATCAGGGATAACCTTACCACTAAGTAATTTCTGAATTAAATAAATGTTCATGAATGCAACTTTAACTGTAATACCTATTAACGCAATGATTATTAATTTACATCGTAAAAAAATATTTGCGATTCCTGAAACGTCCAATTTTGTCACCTGTCGCTAACTTTTACTAGAACCTTCATGATTCACTGCGTTTTTGAAAATCTATCACTAAAAAAATAAAAACTATTATATTACTTAAATACAAAAACTACATGCCGGTCGCTGGGTTTGAACTTGGGAACACCGAGTTCGTAGTCTATAGGCCAAACTACCGGACTACGTATCAGTTGTTAGAACATGATGAATATTAGAATACCTTGACGTGTTATTTATTACCAAAGTGACGAAACCTGTTATTCTCTGCCGTCGCATCATTATAATCTGTAACCTCACCACCTATTTTTCATCCCATATTTTTCACGTTTTATCCCTACATTTCACAAATGTTGAATGGGGTTATTTTTACTTTCTAGTCAAGTATATGCTTGCCAACTTTCAAGTCTTTAGCTCATGGATTCAAGGAGTTCCCATACAACGATTAACCCCATTTTTTACCCCCTTTGAACCCTAATCTTTATGATTTTTGTAGCCTATAGCCTGGCTGAAGATCCACTTAACCTTTTAGTAAAAATTCATATTAATCCATTCGCTCGTTTTCACGTGATGCCGTTACATATAAACAGACAGACAAACAGAAAAACAGACAAAAATTCTAAAAACTGTTGAAGTGTGTTCTGTTATCCATTCTAAGACCCCTCAACTGATTTTTTTGCCAATATCGACCCTCTACAGCTTTATTATATGTATAGATAGATATAATATTTTGCGTAAAATACTCAAAGTTTCTGGGAAGAGATCTTTTAAAGACATAAGTTTGCATTTGTACAAGCAATTTATTATGAATTCTCTTATTCCACTTGTTAAATGCAACAAAATGGTTAGTTATTTACTGGTACAGTCAGCGTCATAATATATAGTTAGTAGCAGCCAAAGTAGCCAAATATATCGCAACTCGTCTTTATTACTGTAGGAGTAAGGATGTTTTGCGTGCTGTCCGTTGTAAATGCTGTCAATACGGGTTACTAGGATTATTGCGTCGCTATGTTGCAGTTAAAATGACAGGGTTCTACGGTGGCCTAGGAATCAAATTGGTTGACTGTACCTACTACCTACTACTCGTACTATAATCTTTTTGGTTAAGTTTCATGTCCCATTGCTGGGCAAAGGTCACTTGCCATGACTTCTGTTTCCCTTGTATATGTTACTTGCGGTATACATCCACGAATGTACCTAATTACCTACTAAAATTACAGGTTATACAGGGTGACTGGTAATTCGACCTATTCCTTGAAAGGGTTTATACTAGAGCTAATTTGCAACAATTTATGTCCAGTCAACCAGGGGTCGAAACTCGCTGGTTTCCGAGATATTCGGGTTTTTAGTTTGTATGAAAAAAAATCTCCTTGCAGCCTTAAGCTGGTGAGTGACAAAAGTACTTCAATTTCGATGGTAAAAAAACATTTTTGTCACAATCAGCACTGTACCGGGCGCTCTGCAGGTATGGGAGATAATAAAACAACTGTCCTTTGTGCTAACTAATGCAAGACAATTTATTGAAGTAAACATCGTTCTAGATCATTTTAGGGCCAGTAACGCCATCTGTTGATGGATTGATGAACTACTGTCACATAGTATGAAGCAACATGCAAAAATTAAACTTTATTTAATGGTATGTATAACAGCTGTCCCAAAACATCAATTAGACTTACTAACTCGAACATACTCCCCCTGAAAGGACGTTGTCCTTTGAAACAGGTAAGATACAGAGTTTGGTTATATAAGCCTTTGCATAACACCAGATATTGTAATTATATCATAAGTCCCAGTTAAACCGTCAGGGCCCGGATACCTTCCGATAATACGACCCATCGGCCTGTCGGTCAGCCGGGAGTCTTTGATCTTTGACTAATACTAGATTTCCAATATCCAACTCTTTGGTGATTCTTACAACATGTAAATCTTCCATGAGCTGGCTGCTTGTCTCTCCTTTCTGCCGGATGCCTACGATGCAGTTGCGTACGTATTTTTTTTACTTTTATTAGTCACGTTTAGTAACCAGTATCTTGACCGTAGATAAATAGCCATCAGCTGTGGACTACCATGGAGAGTGCTGCTGTGTGCTTCTGCTAAAAGAAGAGGTACAGAGCATTGTCCTTCGTTATAATGATGGGGTGCTTCTGTTGGGCTCCTATATCAGCATGGCGTAGTCGGTCGCCTACTCTTGACGCGCCCTTTGCATCTAAAAAGGGGGTGAGTGACAACAAACGACTTTTTCTTTCAGCGGTTTCTTACTCTTTAAATCATGTATCTCTTCTGGAAATTCAACTTCCTGGGATCGTCTCAAGCAAATGGTAAGTGCGTCTCGTCTCTCTTCAGACGTCAGGTAAGTTGGTAAGTGACATTCATTTGTTTTTTTTCTTTGCAGGTGCAGTCTCTATCTACGACCGTATGCGATTACTATCACCAGTTTCCCGAGCGAAGAGTAGATACGTATCAAAGTAAGTATTAAGTATTCTCCATCATCTCTAGTGGTACTCGTAGTCAGCAATGATTTTATATTTTTTCACATTATTAGTTATTTTTAATTTGTCTTCGTTCGTGTTCCATAAAATACCCAATGTCTTAATACTGTCTCTGCCGTCTACTTCCCGTTGGGTATTTTGTGATTTTTTGACAAGTTCAATATCTTTCATGAAGTTCTCACTATTAGAACTCCACTTTTGAAGCTCAAATCCTCCTTTCTTTAATATACCGCCGATCTCCATATGTTGTAGATCTAAATGCTCTTGTAAGACGTTGTCGTAGTCATTCTTCAACTGTGGTGTATTGTCTAATCTTCTTTCTAAAGCTGTCCACCTCTTAACTGATATATGTCGTGAGTCGCGTGGTAAGACTGGTGTTTCGTCTTTAAATGGTTGTTGGACCACGTAGCGACCATCTTCTTTTCTTTTGTGTGTCTTCGCATCTTCTATGGTTTCTAACTCCCAGAACTTCTTTAGCATGTTGTTTAAATCAACATTTAGATGCATGCTGACGATATTTTTAGTGGCAGTGTCCTCTGTCCTCGCATTTCCAGAAACTACCCACCCCAGGTGACTATCTTGCGCTATAGGTGATCCTGAGGGGCCCTTGATCACACCAGGTTTAATAACTTCACTCCAAACTTCGACTCCTAACAACAAGTCGATGTGCCCTGGTGTGTGACATGTTGGATCTGCGAGACACAACTTCTCGATATGTTGCCAATTTTCAACTTTCACTTCTTTTGCCGGCATAATGTCGGTGATATGACGTACAACGTACGCATTTACTTTCATGCTCATTTGAGGCTCGATTCTTGATGAGAACTGAATTTCCGCAGCATACTTAAGTGGGGTCTTCATTTGACCTACTCCCGTGACGTGCCCACTTATTGTCTTACGTCGGGCACGAAGTTTCTGCGCTGCGGACTCCGTTATGAAGGATTCCTGAGAGCAGGGGTCCAATAACGCTCTCATCAAGTGTTTTTCTCCATATACTGTGTTTACTTGCACTAATGCAGTTGGCATCATCACCGCGTGGGTCCCCATAGTGAGGTGAGATATAATATTCTTTTTATTTTTATCTTCTTTTTCTTCCTGGATATCTTCTTTTTGCTCTAAAATTGGTGACGATGTCCCCAGATACTGTGGAGAGGTCTCCGGCTGCGGGCTCCACGTGCTGTGCAGCAGAGAGTGGTGTTTTCTCCCACATCGGCGGCAAGATGATCGATGTTTGCAGAACTTGACTGAATGTCCCGGTACTAGACAATTAAAGCATAGCCGCCAGCCTTGCACGTATTCCACTCTCTTATCTACATCAAGTTTCGAAAACTCATTACAAGTGTACAACATATGCTCTTCGTTACAAAAAATACATTTCTGTTCTACTGTATTCACATGAAAACTTCTTTTATTAACAGGTGCGCACGACGACGGGGTTTGTATCATTTCCATAACACGAAATCTTTTTTCCAGAAACTTTTTTAACATGTTCAAAGTTGGTAATTCGCTAATATCTAGGGACCCTAGCTCGTTTTCCCATTCTTTGTGTGATTCTATATCCAGTTTATTGACGATAATATGAACCACTAGTATATCCCAAGTATCGACTAGAATATCTAGAATTTTCAACTTGTCCAAACATTCACTCGTCGTGTCCAGTAAATCTCTTATCCCTTTGGCCGTGGTCGTAGTTAATTTTCTTTGATTTACTAATCGAGTCAAAATCGTGTTTACTATTATTCTTTTGTTGTTATATCTTTGCGTTAACTTATTCCACGCAATGTCGTAATTACTCTCAGTGATAGGTACATGCTTTAACAATAATTCCGCTTCACCAGATAAACAACTTTTCAAATAATGCATCTTTTGTACTTTGTTGAGTGTTGTTTTGTTGTGGATTAACGACGTATATAGGTCATGGAAGGAATTCCACTCGTGGTAACTGCCTGAATACTGAGGGATGTTAATTTGCGGCAAACGGACTTCATCACCTACGCTGGTGGCAGATGGAGGGTTATATGAGCTGGGCGCACTTTCTCCGCTTTGTACATTCATAGTAGATAACAAATCCATCATATCCGACCGTAAATCCATGTATTCTTCTTCCATTTCCGAAAAGTAATCTTTTGTGAAGTAGGGTCGTTTCGCCGGTAACGCGACCACCTTCGGTTAGCGACCACTTGACGGACTAGGCTGCTTCAATTAAAGATATTAACATTTCTACAAACCCAACAGAAAAATAATTAGTTATTAACTATTCTTGAATAGTGTCAGAATAAGAATAAATACACTTTAAAACCCAAAGCTTAATCCACAGCAAGAAAAAATAACCTCAATTCACACATTTCACACATTGCTTCCGAAAAGTGTTGACGTGCAGTGAATCTGTAAAAAAAATAACGCGACAGTTGGCGCGAAAACTTTAGTTACGTCACTTAATTTTATTATTATGCTGAAATCAGTTAATTGATCGTTTAAATGATTTAGCTGTTGTAATAATTTCGTTGAGATTCGGCATATTTAAAAATAGATTTAAATAAAATGGGGTGGTCGCGTACCCAAATACATAATTACCAAAGAAGTCGGATAGCGACCACGTCGTTTTCTTTTTCTTTTCTTATGGATTCTTATGCGGCACCCGCGATATTTAGCTTGGCTAGCAAATTGAGTCGGTATTTAAGCCGCGCCAATCTATGTTATGTCCATAGTATATATAATATAATAATAATATATAATTATATATTATATTATATAATAATAAATAATTTATATGAGATAATTATATTATAAATTCGAAAGTGTGTATGTCTGTCTGTCTGTTATCTCTTCACGCTTAAACCGATGGACCGATTTTGATGAAATTTGGTATGGAGATAGTTTGAGTCCCGGGAAGAGACATACCTAGGATAATTTTTATCCCCGAAATAATCCCCTAAGGGGGTGAAAGTTTGTATAAAGCTACGATATAAACGATTTCCACGCGGACGGAGTCGTGGGCAGACGCTAGTGTAAGTAGAATATAATCTAAAAGTTAAATAAAAGCTTGTAAAAAGGTGGCATTTAGATACCTACTATGAATGACATGTGTGACTGTAATAGCAATATATATAAAAGCACTATGGTGTGAGAAAGTAGATTTAGAAGAGTAACAATTTAGGGGTGTAGACACTAAATAAAATGACCTATAATGATGAATTTTCTCGAAAAAGGATTAACAGTAACGTCAAATGGAGAAAAAAAAGAGCAGGGGATTAAGTAATCACAAAGTTATAGTATCCAAAGTTTTTAGAGGGGGTGTATTCTATCCCTTTTCCGCAAAACGCACCTTCATATGAAATGATTGTCATTTACTATGATGCTCGGGGATTGTGACGTCACGATCCACTAGCGTTTTATCTCTCTAACAAGCAATATTAAAACGGTTGTAGCTTCGTAATTTTTGGAGATACGAGTATATGAATGGGATTTTCGTCACTTAGGCTTATTATTTTGAATTCTTTTTTTTGGAGTAATAATAAATGGTTAGTCTACACTCCTATTTGTAGTGGTATAAGGGCAGTTAGGTAGGTCAAACTTTGAGAGAAAGAGGTCAATCCTCGAATCCGACTCGTCTGGGTAGCGTTCGGGAAGCTACGCTATGGCACATCTTTTCGTCCAATATTCCGCAGTGTCTCAAGGCGAGTCTTTGACCAGTGTGTGTTGCCAGTGATGACGTATGGCACTGGAACGTGGTCACTTACTATGGGCCTCATAAGAAGGCTAAAAGTCACCCAAAGGGCAATGGAGAGGGCTATGCTGGGAGTTTTTATGCGTGATCGCATCAGAAATGAGGCTATCCGCAACATAACCAAGGTAAGTAACCAATATAGCCATCCGAATCGCTAAAGTTAAGTGGCGGTGGGCGGGGCATATTGCACGTAGAATCGATAGCCGTTGGGGCGGAAAGGTTCTCGAATGGCGACCACGTACCGGGAGGCGCAGAGTGGATATACCCCCACAAGGTGGACTGATGACCTAGTAAAGATCGCAGGAATCCGCTGGATGCGGGTGGCGCAAAACCGGTCATTGTGGCACTCTTTGGGGGAGGCCTATGTCTAGCAGTGGACGTCTTTCGACTGATATGATGATGATGATGATTATAAATCGTTTTATTAACTACTTAAACACTATTTGCAAGAGTGGTCGCCAACTAGCTAACAGGTGGTCGCAAACCGACTAAAGCGGTCGCTATCTAGCGAATTCGCTATTTTGTAACCTTTTCTATATTTTTTCCTAATCTATGGATGAAAGTGCTATATTTTATTGTAGGTTTCAAAACTTGACTATACTCAGAGCCTTTACGAATACCATCTATTATGTGTGTGAATTGAATAGGTATATTTTTACTAATCTAAAGTGAGCAACTCGGCTAAGTGGTCGCTAACCGGCGAAACGACCCTACTCATATTTTCCTCGATCTGGTTTAGGTACTAATTTCAACATCTCCAAGTGATTACTGTGGATTTTCGTCCAATAATCCGTAAGTGTTTCCATTCGTAATTGCACATAGCCTCTCGTTAACCTTTGTTTGGGAGATTTCTTGTAATTAGTAATAGTTTTCACCAACAACACGTATAAATTTTCTTGTTCTTTTATGTAGTTATCCATAATGGAATGTTCATATGCACACGCCAATGTGTATGTACACTTATAATGTCGATTTATCACTTATTACACACTCTTTTCCTTTTAACTTTTACTTAAATCAGTTTTATTTCGTAAGTTGTAAACAACATTTGAGGTTAATTATTTTGTTTTACTAATATAGTTCTTATATCCGTTCGGTAAGGACCACTTTTGTACCGGGCGCTCTGCAGGTATGGGAGATAATAAAACAACTGTCCTTTGTGCTAACTAATGCAAGACAATTTATTGAAGTAAACATCGTTCTAGATCATTTTAGGGCCAGTAACGCCATCTGTTGATGGATTGATGAACTACTGTCACATAGTATGAAGCAACATGCAAAAATTAAACTTTATTTAATTGTATGTATAACAGCTGTCCCAAAACATCAATTAGACTTACTAACTCGAACAAGCACTTTAGGCTGCAAGGCGATTTTTTTTCAAACAAACTAAAAACTCGAAAAATTAAAAAAAAAACCGTGTTTTGACCCCTGGTTGACTGGACATAAATTGTTGCAAATTAGCTCTAGTATAACCCCTTTCAAGGAATAGGTCGAATTACCAGTCACCCTGTATACACTCAATCGTACAAAAAGGTCATCGTGACGTCCGAGTTTAAGAATCCGCAGGCTGCACCGTTCAAACGGTTTTAGAAGCATTTACCTACCCTAAGGAGGATAATGAGACAGAACTGTCGTGTGGTTGCACCGGTTATCTCATAGACTATATTGAATAATCTCATGGTACTCGTAAGCATATTTACATTAAGTACTTGGAACTTAAGACGTCCTCCATTCGAATGTTATTCGGGTTATTTTCGTAACTATGAACAATTGGCTGCGGTTTTAAACGAAATTAGCCCGAGTCAATGGTTTAAATGGCCATGTCGAGATAAAACCGCGTAGAATATGTTACCTGTCTAAACTAAATGTTTGCTTTAAGGAATTAATTTTAAAAAGCATTGAAATTAGTATTGTAGTCTTTTAGTAAACAAATCTCTTACTTTCGAAATGTCTCTCTATTAATGAATTATTAGATTAACACCATACGTTTCTGAACGCAGGATAATGAGCTCTCGTTCCTTTCCTATAGAATAAGTTGGGATCTCGCGATAGCGGGTCACGTTCGAAATTTTGTCTTTCACCTCACTTGCTCGGAAAGGCCTTTTTGTATGTTTGTTAACTATTGAGAAAATCGCTTTTTATCCACATGTGAAGAAAGTAGACGTAGAACGTTAAATTTTTATTTTTGGTTTTTTGTATATTTTTTTAAAACTTATTTTAACTTTTTTTTTCCTTTTTTTTTTACTTTTTTTACAACTTTTTGTTTATTTTTTTTTATTACTTTTTTTTACCCTATTTCTTATTTTCCTCGCTGTAGTGAGGTGAAAAGATTTGTGTTATACACGGGTGAAAAGTTATTTTACGTCTCGTGTGTTGAAACACTCGCTACGCTCAGGATTCTATTTTTGAATCATAGCATCCTTTTGCTAGCTCGTGTTTCAAATGAACACTCGCAGGTAAAATATAACTTTCCCCCCTTGTATAACAAATAAAATAACTATTCTATGCTAGCGGATATACATATACTTATTGGACTTTTGCACGCAGATTTTGAGCGATAAAGCAAGCATTACCGTGCCGGTGAGGTGAAAAGTAACTTGCCAGGCTATATACTTAGATAAGAAGATTGCTATGATAGCGTACGTGGACAAGTCGTTTTTCACGCCGTGAGCACGACGACACTCGTTACATTCGTTTTATCCTGGTAATTTTCTTAAATATGCTGTAGGTACCTACCATGTTTTATTCCAGAAATAGCAAGATGAGGCCACAGTAAACCGCAAACGTGCCCATGGTTCGTGCCGTGGCTTAATGTGGTTGTAGTACAAAGCTTTAAGTATCGGTTCCGGGAATCTAGATTCTAAGATTCTAAGTAGGTACTCAACATGCTTACATTTTATGTGTTTCATGGGAATAGCAATGAGGAAATTCTAGAATTAATATCCCCGTCAGCAAAGTCTCAGGGAAGAGTCAAGCGACAAATATAAATTTAATATGATGAAGCAAGCAAATAAAGATTAATAAGAATGCCTGACTTGGCTCTACGAAATATCTCACCACTTTTTACAGTGGAAGAGTTTCGAGACTTGGCCTATTTTTTATATGGAATGTTTTAATTTTATGGAATCTAAACTTTACCACGAGTCACATATAGGTTTACTTTACTCGCAATGGGGAATGGATGAAAATTTTAGAAATGTCTGTTTTTTTTTTGGTGATAGGAATAACCTTCCTTAGCACCAGAAAAAAAGTTGCGGACTTTTCAGCGGCGTCAATTATTTTTGAAAAATATAAACAGTTTCATCACTTACGTTTTGGGGTTAGGACGGCGAATGAGACACTTTCTTTGATCCGTCTCATATTACAAAAAATATTTTGAATATATGACCCTGGCAATGACAAATATAGCTGCTGCGCAGCTGTTAATATCATTGCCAGTATGAGTTTACCACGGATTTTTGAGATATTTTTTGTAATATGAGACGAATCAAGGAAAATGTCTCAGTCGTCGTCCTAAACCCAAAACGTAAGTGAGGAAACTGTTTATAATATTCAAAAATAATTGGCGCACCTGAAAAGTCTGCAATTTTTTTCTGGTGCTAAGGAAGGTTATTCCGAACACCAAAAAAAATATCAGGCAATTCTAAAATTTTCATCCATTCCCCATTGTTAACTCGGTCGTTCGTATAGTTTAATCGATTTTTCAATATTCAGCCTGGAAACTTGCCTAAAGGCCGCTGCCCACTACACCACATTATACCATGACCGTGCTATGAACGTACAGTACCGGTCAAAAGTTTAAGTTCAACCTTTGTTTTTGGTACAAATTTGTACTTTTGTGCGATAATGTTTTGTAGTTCAGATGTCGAAAATTGTTTCCAACTGATTCGTTATTGTTTACGGAGATGTGTTTGATTAGTCAGACACAATTTACGTAAATTTCTAAACAACTGATTCCCTAAAAACCAACATTGTATCTGATCATTGTACCTACCTACGTTTTAAGTGGCAAGCCCATATATGGCCCAGCCTTTGCCGTCATTCCTATAAGATTTTAGGGAATGCGTTGTTTAGAAATGTACGTGAATTGTGTCTGACTAATTAAACAAATCTCTGGAAACAATAACGGATCAGTTGGAAACAAATTTCGGCTTCCGAACTGCAAAAAAATATTGTCCAAAAGTACTCATTTGTACCTAAAACAAAGAGTGAACTTAAACTTTTGACCGGTAGTGTATGTGTCAAATACATGAAAATGACACGTGGGAGCAAGAGGCCAAGCTCTGAAGGCCGAAACGCATTGAAACGCTTCTAGCTATGTAATATGAAAGGATCCGCACAGAACGCCACGGCGCGGTGCGGTATTCTGTGCGGACCCTTTCGTATTATTTAGCTCGAACATTACAGTACAACCGGTGACGGACATTATCGGATCGTAACCGATAGCGCTTAGTTCGTTATTCAATAACACTGTCCAATTGTTGTGCACGGAGTTGTTGTTCAAGTGACGGCTTGAACAACAACTCCGTGCTGCCGCTCTGTTTAAAATTATCGGAAAAGTAAACAATTTCGCTGTTTTCGTGTATTTTTTTTGGTTGATTCATAAGTTTTTGATGTTTTTTCATGTCCCGTTATTTAAATTAGAAGTTTCATGCTTGATTATACACTTATTTATGTGTTTAATTACTAGAGGTATTGACACCGCCATACCTGTGACGCCATCTACGAGTTTTTAGGGTTCCGTAGCCAAATGGCGAAAAACGGAACCCTTATGGATTCGTCATGTCTGTCCGTCTGTCTGTCCGTCCGTATGTCATAGTCATTTTTTTCCGAAACTATAAGAACTATACTGGTGAAACTTGGTAGGTAAGTGCATGTACAGTCGCCATCACATACATCGGAGCAAACAAGCACGTCACAAACATCGGAACACACCTCTATTTTCAAGGCATTACGGTGCATGTGCCGATATTTTTGAACACCTATAGTGGACCTAAGTATGTGTTGGCGACTGTATTCTGTGAACCGCATTAGGATTTTCACACAAAAATAGAAAAAAAACAATAAATTTTGGGGGTTCCCCATACTTAGAGCCGATTTTTTTTTCATCAAGCCCATACGTGTGGGGATGGATAAGGTCTTCAAAAATGATATTGAGGTTTCTCATATATTTTTTTCTAAACTGCATTGTTCGGGCCGCATGCATGCCCGACCCCTTATTCTGTAAACGCCGCTCGTGTGTACCAGGGCGTTGAGTCTGTGGTTTTGAAGGTGACATTTGAGCTGTCACATTTTTGCTGGTCACATAATTTTGCACACACAAGTTGCAGTTTTACGAACTGCAAAGAAATATTCCGGCTTCTCCCTGGTTTTTTAAATTCAAATTTAAAAAAAGAGTAACTAGTTGCATCATACGCCTCAGGCTGGGACATTTGTGCTCCCCTGAATTTTTATTTAAAATCAAAGTCATAAATAGTGCGGAATGTCTGTGCGGGCATGATGTAGGTTCAATTGATCACATTTTTCTCGAGTGTCCTTCAACTCTTTTCTCTCTTTATGACCTACTAACAAAACTTAAAGTCCAACTCCCTACTAATGTTAAAACTCTCTTGGCTAGTTTTGAGCCCAAAGTCGCTAAGGCTTTGGCTTATTTCACAGATAAAAATAATATCAAATTATAACTATTTATGAATATATATAAGCACTCTTTTATCCACTTACTACCAATATTCAAATATGGTCGTTACGTACAATTAGTCCCTGGGGCAAAATTATTAGGTGCACTCCACGGAACCGTAAAGCCAAAACTTCCCCCACTTGACATTGGCAAAGTGCCTAAGCAGCAAAAAGCCACAACACGGAAAAAAAAAAAATTGCACACGGACACGGGTACCGTTTTTGGTTTGGTTGGAAAAAAGCTCGCTTTGGAGACATAAGTCCGGCTTTATTTGTTCGGATAATTTGTAATATCGCTCGCCTTGTAGGCACACGAGTGCCCGAGTGTTTGGTTGGATATTTGGTGAAAGTGTTTTGAGACTCGCGTGGTGGTCTAAAGGCCCGAGTCGTTTTGGTGATAAAAGTGCCGGGAGATTTGGCGTCTGGGATACAGACCCCGCATCGTTGCACAGCTCGCAGAACGTGCGGCAGCTTGAGTTAACTTGACTGACTTTGACGGCTAACGACAGACTTGACAAAATCGTGTCGCCGGTAATTCCGTAAGTAATCATATTTTAACATTTTTTGATTGCCATTATAGGCACTATATGACCCGCGAGCACCGCGAGGCGCGTTCGGCTTCTCGCACCGGGCGAGAATCGACATGAATAGTTTGCGCGAGGGACACTTAGAAAGTGGTAAAATGTGTGTTGGGGGACACACATTGTAACTTCTAAAATAAGGGAATGATAAAACTAAAAAAAATATATGATGTACATTACCATGCAAACTTCCACCAAAAATTAGTTTGAACGAGATCTAGTAAGCAGTTTTTTTTAATGCGTCATAAATCGTAAACCGTAATATATTTTACGGAACCCTTCATGGGCGAGTTCGACTCGCACTTGGCCGCTTTTTTTAAGTAATAATTATACGTTTTTCGAGTTGGGAGGCCATGACTTTACCAAACGCGACCTCGGCGATATTGTCGACTATTACTCGGGAGACCGACTCCTTAGAGGTTATTTCCCGACAGTTTTGGGGTCCAGTAGACATGCCTAACAACATACTAAAAGATGGTGCTGGTATCCAAAAGTGAAGTATTTTACCCCAACAACATGCACTTTATTTATTTACTTAAACTTTATTGCATAAAACCAAAATAATGTACAAATAGCGGACTTAATGTCAAATGGCATTCTCTAGTTTTTAGGGTTCCGTACTCAAAGAGTAAAACGGGACCCTATTACTAAGACTTCGCTGTTCGTCCGTCCGTCCGTCCGTCCGTCCGTCTGTCTGTCACCAGGCTGTATCTCACTGATACCGTGATAGTTCCAGCTGAAATTTTCACAGATTATGTATTTCTGTTGCCGCTATAACAACAAATAGGTACTAAAAACAAAATAAAATAAATATTTTTATTGATAATGGTACGGAAACCTTCGTGCGCGAGTCCGACTCGCATTTTATACAGCGCCGGTGGCAAACAAGCTTACGGCCTGCCTGATGTTAAGCTGGTACCGTCGCCTATGGACACTTGTGACTCCAGAAGAATCACAAGCGCGTTGCCGACCCTTTATTCACTCGAGGATTCGCTGTGTTGGCAGATAGAGACATGCAGGTCCCTCACTCCCAACACAGTGCATCCTAGGGAGCTCTGGCGACCTTACTCACCACCAGGAACACAACACCACATGCGTCATAGCATGCACGTTGGTTAGTTGTTATTATTTATTTAATAATCAGTGTATGAAAAAATTAGGTATAGGTATATCATTAGATTTGGTTCCTATCTTGGTATATTATTATTTATTACTAATACCTACCTACACGGGTAGGTATCTATTTTCCTACCTATTCCCTCTAATGTTTGCTCGATATGACTACCCGTACCCGTTGATCAACACGTCATGATCAATTCGGTAACCAGCCTTCCCACAATGATAATGCCGGATACGGGGTTCTTATGCGAAGGCATCTAGAATATCTAGATCGCTTCTCCACAGACTGCTAGATCGGTTCTTGCAGCGTCATGTGGTGCAAAGAACTCGACAGGAATTCACTTACCTACCGTCATTTGCCTAACCTAAAAACCGAGCGGTGTCGTATGTGTCGATGCAAATACTCTGCCCCTCTTAGCATAGATTGTACTTAAGTATATGAAATTTCCGGGTAGGCACACTCAGGCCTTTAAAACGTTATGAAAATAGCGCTATTATAAATTATAACGCTATAATTCCGTTATTTGCCGAGATTTGTATTGAAATTTTAAACATATCGTTATTTATAACGTTATAATAACACACTAACAGATGATTTGAAAAAAATATATACCTAGTTAAATATCTAAAGGATAAAATCCAGGGGTCGTGAACATGCCCGTTAAACAACAAACTCATCGGACCGGTTATTAATATACGTTCCTTTTGGTCATCACATTCAGTCGCGCTTTGCATTTCAGCATGTCCACACGCTTCGTATTATTAAATTTAAAGAAAAAAAAACAAAATGATCGTTGATATTTAACTAAGAACAATATAGTGTTTATTAATAAAAAGAAGTGGTTTCAAAATATTCGTTTCTAGTCGCCTCCGGGACATTACCTTGAACTTAACTACCTATTTATCTTGTGGTTTTCCTTGTTTGACAAGATGACTTTAATGCTGTGTTTAGTACTTTTTGTCGGTAAGTTTGTTTATCATGTTCTCGTAATGCTTAAACACGGTCAGATACATGTTGTACATGTTAAAAACATAAAGCAAGGTATTTTGACTAAGTGCTGCTCTAAAAGTACTCTCATCGTCTAGTTAAGTTTGTGTAGACTATTATCTACGTAGGTACCTACATATATAACACACAAGTCCCCAACCGATCCTGCAAAACAACGTCCCTATAAGTAGGTAACTATATGTACAACTGCTATAATAGGTAATCTAGATTCTAGACCTACCATTCAGTGGTCTTTAATCTTTAAGAGACTAATTTCAATTAGCATTCATGAATATGTCTCACATAATGATATCACAATTTTGGTTGAGTCTATACTTATCCTCATTGTAATTCCAAATTAAGTGCCGTCAACTGAAGTCTTAAGTTATGGGTTGGTATTTAAAGTCGCTATTAACAAATACTACGGTCCATCTAATCGGAATGTTTTGTGCACTGCAATTGTGAAATATATACAATACAGTACAGACACGTATATGACTGTAATAAATAGGTGATTAACAGAATACTATCATCAGGGTGAAAGGTTGAAGAGCTCGACACAAATATGATATTAATTATTTCTTTACAGCAATATTATATGTTATGTTTGGACGCTATGCTATAAAAACTCGTCGTGCTAGGTTTACATATAATTAGTGTGAAAACTGGTTTTGTTCATGTCCAATTGCAAATAAAATCCAACTTTAGAGGTCATCTTTCTTAGTAAAACAGGGCTATTCTGTTTTGTAAAAAATATTTACTTTGCAGACCAAAAAGGAAAAATTAAGAGCAAGTGAAATCGGATTAATATGCGCATTCAATTGCCACATAAAACAATGTCATGTTAAACGATGAACTGGCCATAGTTTTTTTATAGGAATTAATTTTCGTTTTCCATTCGTGACAAAGTCACACAAACTTAAAAAAATCTATTTGAACATTTATTGAAAATCGGCCCACGGGACATGTGAATAAATATTGAAAATCACACACACTACATGGTAGAATAATATCTTGAATATTTTTTTAGGATATCTTCCTCTCCCTACTCGTAAAGTAGGTATGTAATTTTAACCCCGCTGCCGGATAAACAATGGTTGCTACGACGAATTTAAAAGGAAAACTATCACGCTAGGCATAACTATAGTTAACGAGTAGTAGTCGACCAACTTTAAAAATGTACCTACTTGGAAAAGCGACTTCGCCTGTCGATGTAACAAAGACAGACGGGCAACTACGTAACCTCACACTGTGCGTGGCCCGACACGCACTTGGCCTGTTTTTATGTATGTAATACTCAAGGCCTCCACACACCGGTCGCGGGCGCGGGTCGTGCGCGGGTCGGGCGCGGGCCCGCGCAAGTTGTAGCACATTGAAACTACACTTCAAACACACAACGAAAAAGTTGTAGCACATTGAAACTACACTTCAAACACACAACGAAAACGGGCCCGCGGGCCCGCGTTCGATGTGTGTTTGAAGTGTAGTTTCAATGTTTTACAACTTGCGCGGGCCCGCGTAGTCCACAAGAATTTTGAGTTTACCGTTTTGTAGCGAAATCTGGCTACTGACAGAGAATTCATAAGTAAAACTATTATTAATAAAATAAGACTATTCGTAACTAGAATAAATAATGGTTTTTCCTCCAGTATAGGGAAAAACCTTACAATCATTAATTGACGACAGCTAGGAAACCGAATAACGTTATAAAACAGTTAAAGAGGAAGTAACCACTGAATTCAACCCCGCTTTTCCCTTCGTTCATTCAACAACGCCTAAGGTATTCAACACCTGTCACTGTTAGGTCCAGACTTGTCTTATCTTATCTTATCTAGGTGAGGGCCCTTTCGGATGCACTTCGACCCAGTGGGATCTTTTGTGCATTTGCCCTCTCCTTTATACCTGCTCCCAGGCTTGCTCCATCATTTCCACAAAGCGGATGATGCAGTTCGCCGGGAGCACCTTGAATTCCTTTGGTTGCGGGTAACCGTTACCAAAGTAGTTCATTCTTTGTCTGGCAAGGGCATGACATTCACACAATAAGTGTTCCATAGTCTCATCCTCCTCGCCACACATTCTACAGTCTAAACTATCAGATAGTCCCATCTTGGCCAAGAGATCCTTGACCCCGAAGTGACCTGTGAACACCCCAGATATAATTCTGAGTTGCTTCCTACTGGATTTCCAGAGTTTTCTGGTCCAGCCCGAGTCCACTCCTTCTATGAAGAGCTTAGAGTGCCTTAAGCCAGCCTCATTCCTCCACTCGTGTTGGTGTTTGGTTTTGGCGTAGGCTTTAAAGGCCGATATTATGGTCCTGGTATCCAAACTAGTGCCTTCCAAGTCTGTTTAGTGCTTGGACGCCATTATAAATTAGTCTAGAGTGCACTTTCGGCGCCGTAAGCGCTTTAAGGGCCGCTTGACTGTCACTGAGTATATAGATAGTCCGCCCTTTGGTTCGCCTGTCTATATTCTTAGGTCCAGACTGCAACTGCATGCAATTCGGAATCCCTGTCATTCGTTTTCGTTGGTAACTTGCTATGATTTATAAAAGTGTTAATATTTTGGTAAAGGTGAGATAGGGTTAACAATGCATTGTATAAGACAATTTCTGTGTACCATCACTTCTTAGACTGTTCTTCTAACCGATTTGATCTATTCATTTTGCAGCTCCCCTGACTCTATGCACCGAGTTACCCGACCAACAATTAATTCAAAGCATCTTCGGGAATCCAGCCGCGTACGTCGCCCCTTTAGCGGTCCAGCAGGTCAAACCGATAACCGGGACTAATGAGACCCTGGTGGGCCAAAACTATTCGGACCCGGACGAATACAGGCCAGCAGCGGCTGATTACGACTCGTTTGACTGGACGGTCACTAAGGTAATTTGAGTTGTTAGAATGAAGTTTAGAAATTAGGGTAGAGGAACCAAAAGATGAACATTTAAGCGACTATCCCAACTTTACAATTTTTTTTCGAGGAGTGGTGATTTAATTTGTTTACATTTAATTTTTTTATACGATTTCGTATATAGTCGAGATTAGATATGACTATTTTAAACCATCCTATTACAATACAGTATTTTATTAAAAATGGTTGTATGCTGAAGTATGTCATTTTGCCCAGAAGATGAACACTGTGCCCAATAGTTGAACATTTTGACACCAATAGTTGAACGAAGAAAAACGTAACAACGCGCAGCCTCTGACTTTTGGTCTAAGTTATTATATAATCATTGTTATAGCAATTTATACTAGTTAACAATCACAATATTGATACTAAACACAGAATAAAACAGTTCAAATGTACCCTTTTCATATGGTTACAATTATAAGAGATTATTTTTTACATATTAATCATTAAAACATTTATTTATTAATTTATCATTAGATTAAAATAGATAAATTGTTGGGTTTTATACGTATAAGTCAGATTTCATATTTATTACGTATCTTTGTTATTAAGATGTTCATTGTACTAACCCTTGCCTAAAACTTGAACGAATAAATTTTGTTCGTTCATGTATTGGGCACGATGGCAAAGGAATGAACGGACTAAATTTAACAGAGCGTTCACTTATTAGAATCGAAGCCAAAAGTTGAACGAACTAATTTTATTCGTTCATCTTTTGGGCAGCGGTTCTTTGTTGAACAATCGTGCTTTTCATAGTAAAACAAAACCCAAAATAACCGTGTTGCGAATGGATACTCACGTTCAACTTTTGGTTCAAAAATCAACAATTAAATAACGATTAATTTGAGCCATAAAAGTTTTATGTACCTTTTCAATAAGAATTTATATAAGCATTTGAAAAAAACTATACCTTGCCCAGTAGATGAACGCCGTTCATCTATTGGCTCAGGTACAAGAAGTTGGAACCGTTAGTTGAACGCTAAATATCTCTTAAATTAACAATAAATACGCAATTTGTGATAGATAATCCATTAAAGGCATTAATCAAGAATCTATATCACGCAAAACAATCCATGTAGACGTTTTATTCAATTTTATACATAATTTAGAGCTTAAATTTAAGAGCGCTTTCCTTAAGTAAATCTCCATACAAACGGTGATTTTGGCGCGAGACCTCGACGCGACAACCGCTCACAGCCGTGTGTGTGTGAGAACTGTATGGGAGTTTAAATGCCAGCCTCGGCAAAGGGATGATGCGTTAGGAAAAAAATATCCCGAAGGCGTAAAATGTATCGCGATTTTTTTATTTAAATTTTACGGCAAAACGTTCAACTATTGGGTGGTGTTCATCTTTTGGTTCCTCTACCCTACTTAGACCAAGGTAAGTAACTTAAAATTGGAGCAAGCGAAGACGACCAACACCTATATTCTGGGACATAGCTAGAAGTCTGCTAACTTGCGCTTGCACGAGTGTTGACTTCACGGGCTCTCTCTCAGCAGTTCTAAAGAATAACCCAGTTCGCAAAAATATTCTTTGGATTCCTACACAATACTAGTATGACAGGACTGTCAACCTTTGTATAATTGTCTTGTAGGTACCTAATGCTGTTGATGCCCCAAATAAATAAAATAAACTTTAAGTGGGTCCCAAATTAAAGTTCCGGACTGTAGCTCCGGATAAACTAAGTTAAAAATACCCTTGTTTCAAATCAACTTTGTCACTATTAAATCATATTTCTGGGCCACATCTCACACCGAGTTTCGGTATACGATACTAATATACCTACTCATAGTGTAGAAGGTAGATACATTTGACAAACTTTTTGAGTGATCCAAAATAATTACCTACAGGTCTGACTCAATGTTAGATGTAAAACTCTTTTATAGTTTCTCACCACACCCTCTTGGTTATTGAACAGTCAATGAATCAGACAGGAAAAGACAGGTGAAGATTTATGAATTCATTAGCTTGGGAAAGCCACAAGGTGAGTACACGATCAGTGGCCTGTTTTTTGAAGTTACTTTCAAGGCAAAAACTGATACTGCGATGCGACGCGTGATGAGTAAATCTACCCTCCTCTTTCAAATGTTTTGTGTGTGAGCGAGACAGGAGTCACTGAGTCGCGCACGACTCGACTTGGAAGCAAGCTGTGCTAGTTCCAGGTCAAATGGCCAGTCGTTGGTCAAGCGCCTCAGTGTTGCCAGTTTAGAGTTGTAAAATGGGCCATTGGCGAAAATAGCATCATCAGGGTAGCGCTAGGTCCAGGCTATATACCTGGCACCGGATTCTTGCAGCTTATAATAAATTTCCATGTTTCTAAAGTTGTTTTTTCAATTTCAGCGTATAGCAGCATATTCAGAAGAAAACTTCCTTCTGTCACCTCTAGGCTTAAAATTGGCACTGGCCATCTTGACTGAAGCAGCGACAGGCCCGACACAAGCACAGCTCGCCTCAGTTCTAGGATTCGACGTCAACAGAACAGTAGTTCGGATGAAATTCTCTTCCATCATATCTTCTATGCAGGTCTGTGCTTATAGTCATTCTTAATTGCTATGATGATTAGGTAGTAGTGTTATAATAATTCGTTGACTACAGAACACTTAGGGTTGAGACTAGTAAGTAAGTCTTATTTGTAAACATAGGTTACATGGTAGTGGTGTAAAAGGTACAGTGTGGCGATCTGGCGATATGTTTCACTGGTAAGCATTCAAATTTAAATTCCAACATGACATTAGAATTCAGAATGCTTAAACTTAACGTTAACTCTATTCCATCTTTAGCTTATATGGGAACTGCGCGTTCCACTTTATTGTTCCAGCAGTTGACGTGTACAAGTTTTTAAATGATTGGTACAAGTAGATGGAATAGAGACCGTCTAGATCTTTATTGATGAAAATCAATTTTTATGATCATATTACATTATGAAAAGCAGAATTTTAATTGATTTAGTTTATTCTTCCAGGTAGCATCTCCACATTATATGCTTAACATTGGCAGCAGAATCTACATAGACAATAGTGTGTCGGAACGGCAGCGGTTCTCATCAATCGCTGAAGAGTTCTACAAGACCGAGATAAAGAAAGTAGACTTCGGCTTCCCCGTAGAGACTGCGGCACACATCAATGGTTGGGTCTCCAATCTCACTCATGGGAACATACCTAATCTCATCGATGAAGGTGAGTCGACTATTATATATCACATGCACAGAAGATATTATATTGTACCTCCATTGCATATTAAAGTGCCAATGTAAAAATCCTCTAGAAATTAAAGGAGTTCCTTGCTCGTGGAAACGTGGAATTGGGTTACTTTGATTCGGGGGTAGACTTTTCTCCGAAATCATTGTTTTTGCTTGTGGGTGAACTGTGGCAGTGAATATATTAGTTATCTATCTTGCTGTTTACTCGATTAAATCTTCTTAATTTCAAATAGTTCTGCTTTTATACGACATTCTAAATGATCAAAGTAGCCCCATTTTTTCCTAAAGTATTCCACGGTACTCAGTTTCAGTCCACGTCAGCGACACGTCGACTATTCTTCATTTAATAAAATATATGCATACGTTTGTTATTAGACGAGGTGAAAGGCAGTATACTTCTGGTGCTCACAACCCTGTTCTTCAAAGGCACATGGTATCACCAGTTTAACCCAAACACTACCAATACCGGGGCTTTCTACATAGCCCCACAATTGCCAAAACAAGTGCCCTTCATGAATGTGAGAAATAAGTTTTACTATGCAGAGTCAGCGAAGTACGACGCGAAGATTTTGAGGATGCCATATTTGGTAAGCATACCGTTCAAAGTAGGTACCTATGTATAATTTACGAAATATAATTTGGACCGATTCCTGAAACAAGTTAGAATAATATGACGTATAGATGCAAATTATATTTTTGGGTTTTGCCCTAGGTAATATAAAATATAAAATTAAATCTGAGGCCCTCATGCATATATTTTGATACGATCTCTGAGTTATTCGATTCTTTTAATGATTGTTTTGCAAGGTAGCGGGGCGGTGTGCGGGGACAGCGAGGAAACAAAACGCCAATACTTACCTTTGCTAGCCTCGCTCACGCATTTCTCCCTATTGATGGATTTCTTCCTCGCACACCGCTATGCTACCTCGCACAGCTCTGATGGATACTCGCCCTGAGTGTGCGACAATAGTCAGTGTATGAAAATGTATGGCGCTGCTTCATAAGTCTGCGACAGACGCGCACGGGGCGCGGCTCGCGATCACGATCGGCCGCGATGCACGGACTTAAACCTTAAAGATGTAAGGTTTAAAATAAGTTTCTGTCAAAAATTTCATTTTTGGTACAAACTTTTATTACCGACTGTACTTTTCTGCATACCATCATCAACTACTTATTGAGACGTTTCTAACGAGCTCAAACTCGATGTGGTTGTGTCGTTTTATTGCGGAGTTCCTATAGCCACCTTCCAGCTCCAGCATCAGATCAGCTCCAAGTTATCATAATTTTGCATTTTCATGCGATATACATATGCTTGCAAAATTTCAGCTTAATTGGATAACGGGAAGTGACTGAAAAATGGATTGCAAATGTTGACGGACAACTTACATATTTACATACATACGAACAGTGCAAGTTAATATAAAGCTTGTAAACATTGTTAAACGACATGTAGAAAGTGAGCATTTTTTTCCAGTTCTGATTGTCAATATTTTTTTCCAGGGTAATAAGTTCTCCATGTACCTAGTGGTACCGAACTCGTTGAAGGGTCTGCCCCGCGTGATGGACTCGCTGAACGACCTCCGCACTGAGATGCTGTATCTCACGGAACGCACGGTTGATGTCACACTACCGAAGTTCAAGTTTGACTTCACCTCCATTTTGGACGGAGTGTTGAAAGATGTAAGAATACTTTATGATGTTACAGTCGCGTTTTGCGCGATCATTGACATTTCTAGTATAGGGCGCATCAATAAATAATGAATTCTAAAATGGCAGCATGTACCTACTATGAATGAATGTCATGTGTGAATATACACTCAAGAGCAAAAGTTTCGGGTCACCCTAAATTAAATAACCGCAATAGGTTTTTTTAAATATTTTTCAGTAAAACGTGCCTACTTTGCTCCCCACTAGGTAAATGTGCTCCAATTTTGTATTTAGTTTCATGCCCTTATAAGTCGATGTCTATGGTTAGTACAACAAAATTTCCGAACTCATTTGTTACACTGGGCAATCAAGTGGCAACACTGAATGTCAAAGTTTCGTTCCGCCATTTTCTTTTGCTGTCAAACGTCGCACATTGCCGCTACGAGAATTTGTTAAAAAAATATTATGAGAAAAAGCTACTTCCATCTCAGCAGTTTATCGTCGATTCGCGGTAGAGATGTCCTGATGTATTCTTGTATATAATGTGCTACTCATTGTTTACAGTATTTCTAGTAGTTTCAAATTCTTTCGAGGCTTAACCTTAAATTATTTTTCAAGTACCTACTTTGCACCACCTGTTGGGGTAACTTTGATCCTGGAGCATAGTATATATATAAGCAAATATATCCTCTATGAAAAGATCCCTGAAGAGCTGGAAGTGGCCAAAAAAGATGGATGAAATCCATTATGATTGTAAAGAATTACTAGGACTACTGCATAAATCCACAAAAAATGGACGACGGGAGATTTATTCTATTCCGGAACTGAGCCAATTTTGGGGATAGGTCTATGATATCTAAGTACCTAGGTACCTACCAATGTCTTAAAAAATACGAATGATCTCTTATTATTACCTAACATTACTTAATTACGTTTTTGAGAAGGTTTTTTTATGTGTTGTATTGTGTTAGAAAATGATACCTACTGACACTGATCATAAAATTTTTTTTTTGATTTCTTAATATTCTATTTCTTTATTTTAGACGACTGTTTTTGAATCTTGTCGATTATTAATTGTCTTAGTGAAACAATACTAAGACTGAACAATATCGTAATCATAATAAAAATAAAACACTACAACTAAACGTCCGTTTTTTTGTAAGTACCTAATATTTTTTTAGTTTTTTTGTTTTTATTTAAATTTACTCAAAAATGGGTAGGTATGATTATAAATTGTGTATTGTATGATTTACGACAGTGTAAAACTGCTCCAAACACTTTAAAGTATTAATTTTGGGACAAGTAAAATTCAGAGGCAAAGTTACCCAAACACTGGGTAACATTGCTCCTAAATTAATGTTTTTTATATATATATATATAATGTGATTGTAGCGTTATATGAGCATTGTAGTACGATATTAGGGATGATCTACTTTTAAACGATGTACATAACGACATATCATCTCCATCTTCTCCACTTATAATAAATCTCTAAATTAAAAAAAGAATCAGCCAGTTTAAAACTAAGCTTTGTGTGGTACGAATGTTCTCAGCATCCCATGAACGGAAAAATATGAAACATTTTATATAGGTACATTATGATTTTAGCTGCAACTTAGGATAGTTTTTATCCGACTGCGACCATTAATTAATTTTCCGAAATATACGAGTTCATTTAACAAACGCTGCTCCAACTGTCAGCTATAAGACACGTCAAATTTTCGTCAAAATGGCGGAATTGCTTTGCCTTTCACTTATTAATAATTTAAATCCAGTCTACGATAGACCTTGACGATACATATGCCAAAAATTAAACCATAAAAAAATATTCGATTCTGATATGAGAACTTATATGCGCAAATGTCGCATTAGGGCGTTATTTCCATAAATGTATCAACTAATTTGAACAATATCATTAACACGAATTTGTTTTATTTGAATGGCAATGGCACGCGCTCTTTGCGCATTCTGCCAAAGTGCCTGCGGCGCTACCAGGGAAACCGAAACTCGAAGTTCGTATAACTGCATCCCTGTCACTCGAGTATTGTTTGTGCGATAGAGATACCCGAATATTTTCGAATTCCGAAGTTCGTGGTTATAGCTAGGGCCTACCGCGAACGGCATTCGAAGTTTTCCCTCTCTGTCGCACTTAAGTACGAATTCAAAGGTATGACAGAGAGGGAAAACTTCGAATGCCTTTCGCGGTAGGCCCTGAAGGCTGAATCGAAACTACACCCCGTAAGCCGCGTCCGCTGCGCCATGTTTTCGTGGTTTTTAAACGTCAAACATGTTTTGCCAATCAAAACAAAACCCTATTTGTTTGCCGAACCTGACGGAAAACATGTTAGATGTTTAAAAACATGGAAAACATTGGTGCAGCGGACTCAGCTGTAGGTAGACACTAAATAAAATAATCATAATGTATTTTCTCGAAAAAAGGATAATAGAGAAAAAATCAACGCAAGAGATTAATATGTATAGGTAATCACTAAGTTCCAAAGTTTTATGTTCTGTCCCTTTTCGATACGATGAAACGATTGTTTTTTACTATGACGTCACAGTCCCCGATCGTTTTCTCACTCTAACAAGCGACATTAAAACGGTTTTGAGATATTTGAATGGGATTTTCGTCATGTTCTATCTATCTATACCTACATATAAATGCCTATGTCCTGACTGACTCACCCACTCACTCATCAACGCACAGCCGAAACTACTGGGGCTAGAGAGTTGAAATTTACACCAGAACTACCTTTTACAACGTAGGTAACGGATAAGAAGGGATTTTTGGAAATTCTACCCCTAAAGGGGTCAAATAGGGGTGCAAATTTTGTATGGGGGAAACTTTAATATTTTAGCAAGAAACTCAATACGTTGTAGAAAGCTTACTTATTAGAATACAAATAAAGTACTGTCAGCGTTTTGGAAAATTCAGCCTCTTAGGGGGTTAAAAAGGTTTGCTAAGTTTGTATGAGCGAAACTTCTTTTTGAGATAGAAGCTTAAAAGTTTGTAGAAAGATTACTTATTACAATACAAATAAAAAACAGCGTTTTGGAAAATGGTATGAAAAAGGGGTACAATGTTAGTAAAGGGGATTTTTTTGAGCTAGAATCTCAAACCTTTTTAAAAAGATTACATAATAAAATAAAATTAAATACTTTCAGCGTTTTATAAAATTCCACCCTTAGGGGTGTATAAGGGGGTGCAACGTTTGTAAATATATTTTTTTAGCAAGCGACAAATCTTTGTTGAAATATTACTTATTACAATACAAATAAAGACCTTTCAGCGTTTTGGAAAATTCTACCCCTAAGGGTGATTAAAACGGGTGAAACGGGTAGGTATGGAGGAAACTTTTTTTTTGAGCTAGAGACTTGAAATTGTGTAGAAAGATTATTTATTAGAATACAAATATATAGGTAAATTACTTTCAGTGGTTTGAAAATTTCCACCTGCTAAGAGGGGGATAAAGAGGTGCAATGTTTGTATAGGAAAACTTTTTTTAGGTAGAGATTTAAAACTCTGTAGAAAGATTAAGTACGTACTTATTAAAATACAAAAAAATACCAACTGCCAGCGTTTTGGAAAATTTCACCCCTTAAGGGGTTAAAAAGGGGTGCAAGGTTCGTATGGGAAACACTTTTTTTTAGCTAGAGACTTGATAGTTTGTAGAAAAAATACTTACCTATAACAATAAAAATACCGAGTGTTTTATTTTTAATTTTTCCCTGAAAAGCGTTCAATGTTTGTATGGAGAGCAAGAAAATTTTAAAGTATGATATTTGTAACTTCGATCTTAGCCTGTTTAGAATACAAAACTTATTTTAGCATTTTATAAAATATATCCCCTAAAGGGGATTATAAGGGTGTTCAAAGTTTGTATAGAGAGCAAGATATTTTTAAAGTAAGGGATTTCTAACTTCGGTTTTAGACTGTTTGCTAAAATACTACAAAACTTATTTCAGCGTTTTTTTAATTCATCGCCTAAGAAGGTTAAAAGGGGGTTCGAACTTTGTATATAGAGCAAGACATTTTTAAAGTAAGAAATTTTTAAAGAACTACGGTTTCAGACTGTTTACTGTGAGGGTTCAGAGAGGGTTCTTAGTTTGTATAGAGAGCAAGAGATTTTGAAAGTAAGAGATTTGTAACTTCGGTTTTAGATTATTTTCTAAAAGACTATGTACAAAATTAATTTCAATGTTTTTTTTTAATTCATTCCTTCAACACACATTTTGACGATAACATTTTATACGCGGACGAAGTCGCGGGCAACAGCTAGTGCTATAATAAATTTCAGAAAAAAACGAAATTACCGAAATTTGGAGCAAATTTTGGTGCAAAGTAGGCACGTTTTACGGTAGTCTTATTTACATAACATACTAGTCTTCGTAATACCCAAATGTATTAGCAATTTCCGGGATCCTATCATAAATTCATAAAGATATCAAAATCCAAAAATGACGATTTTTGCGATATCTCGCTCCGTTAAGGTGGTTCGATTTCCATACAAAGCGTTATTTGACATTCGCAGGCTAACGGCGTGATATTTTAAGAAACTAATGTATCAGACTTTTATCAATTGGCTTCCCATTTGCGCCAAATTCCCCCTTTCCTAGAATAAACTTGTATAAACTATATTAATTTGAGAAAACTAGTTTTCCCAAAATATCACGTGACAAACCAATTTCTCAAATTAATCTAGTTTATACAAGTTTATTCTAGGAAAGGGGGAATTTGGCGCAAATGGGAAGCCAATTTATGAATGCTTGTTACATAAGTTTCTTAAAATATCACGCCGTAAGCCTGCGAATGTCAAATATCGTTTTGTATGGCAAGCGAACCACCTTAACGTTGTTTTTTTCATGGGTTTTTTACGAGTCCGATTTAAACCTGGTAACGTGTTTTTTTTTTACTGTTATTTCTGCAGTTTATATGTTAAATTTAATAAAGATCATGAAAGGATTAAAAAACTGTACAACATTTGGACTATTTTAGGAAATATGACGGTATTTCATCGACCCGAAACTTTTGCTCTTGAATTGACTTGAAGTGTCTGCTGTTGTCAAATAATGTTGCATGAAAACCACGTCTACTATAATGACCGCCATTGTTTCATTAAAAGCACCTCCACCATAATGGTCGCCTTTGTTTCAGCTGGGTATAAGGCAAGCGTTCGAAGACACCGCATCTTTCCCCGGCCTGGCCCGAGGCCAGCCCCAACACAACCGGCTGAGGATCTCGAAGGTGCTGCAGCGGTCCGGCATCGAGGTCAACGAGTTGGGCAGCGTTGCATATGCGGCCACAGGTTAGGAATTAAATAAACACTTTGGCTCACCCAACTAAACAGAATTTTGGGCTACGCTACTAGAGAAAGCCAAAGGCTACCTGGCCATAGATAAGTAATGCAAATTTGACAACCCTGGACTACTAGCTAACCTAAGGCCATGGTGCCCGCTTATCATCAGGAGGCCTTATGACCGAACGACGTGAAATATAATAAAAAACCTGGCCCAGCGAAAAAAAGAAAACTAGTCCTAATTGGAACTTACCAAAACTTTATTTACGCAATTGGGAAGGTCCCCTAGAGTCCAGATAATGAACTGACCTGATGCACACAGAGTTTACTTAATGCGATGGGCCTCATAAGAAGGCTCAAAGTATCCCAAAGGGCAATGGAGAGGGCTATGCTGGGAGTTTCTCTGCGCGATCGCATCAGAAATGAGGCTATCCACAGCAGAACCAAGGTTACCGATATAGCCCTCCGAATCGCTAAACTTAAGTGGCAGTGGGCGGGGCACATTGGACGTAGAACCGATGGCTGTTGGGGCGGAAAGGTTCTCGAGTGGCGACCACGTACCGGAAGGCGCAGCGTGGGTAGGCCCCCACAAGGTGGACTGATTACCTGGTGGTTGCGTCCGCTGGATGCGGATGGCGCAGGACCAGTCCGTGTGGCACTCTTTGGGGGAGGACTATGCCCAGCAGTGGACCTCTTTCGGCTGATATGATGATGATGATGGTTTGCTGTGTTTTGGGGAACGCGTAAGTGTATGTGGAGGTTTTGATTCATTAAATTGTTTCATCTGGTTTTGGACTAAAATGATTCTTGCTTTTGGGTATGTTTGGCCCGGTTTCCTTTTTTTCCTTGTGACATCGGATAAGCATTCCACACACTTAAGTTTATTGTAGTAACACCATTCTCCTTACAGAGGTAGCGCTGGTGAACAAGTTCGGTGAAGACGAAGACAGCACCGCCGAGGTGATCGCCAACAGACCATTCATGTTCTTCATCCAGGATGAGGCGACCAGACAGCTGCTGTTCACGGGACGGGTGTCAGACCCTCTAGCCGCCGTCGCGGAGTTTAAAG
This sequence comes from Epinotia brunnichana, assembly GCA_963854355.1. Lineage (NCBI taxonomy): Eukaryota > Metazoa > Arthropoda > Insecta > Lepidoptera > Tortricidae > Epinotia > Epinotia brunnichana. The sequence continues at coordinate 15,401,157 of OY977936.1, read as the reverse complement.
CACATACGACTAACCCCTAATATTATCGGTGTTATTATTACAGGATGGGTAGGAGTATACCGACAGATTTTAACCATGGCTTCCTTAGGTTATTAGGAGTAAAAAATTTAAAATGAACTTAAGTCAAATTCAGCAAGAAAAAAAAAACAAAAAAACTAGTTCTGTCGGTTTTTGTAAATAAAAACTAGATAAATATCGCTTCTCCATGGAAATTATCCCTTTTAATAAAATGGTAAAGATTATTTTTCCAAAAAAGGATGAATTTAGTGAGTGGTAGCTGTCACTTTGATGTCTGTGAATAGCGACGCAAAACTTGGCAACATCGGTGGCAACGTCGCAATAAAAAGAGCTTAATGCACTTTAGTAATCACAATAAATAGTTTACATGAAGATTGATAATATCTTCAAAACTACGCCGGATTTGACTGGGGTTAATCTAACATTTTATGCTCCTAATGCCCCGCTACTTGTGAGCGTTTGGTCATATCTTTGAGTATTTTTGAATCCAAATTTGACTGTACCGTTGTGATGAAATAAGAAAGTAGTCTCGCTATGTAAGTCTTTACTCATTATGATATACACTGATGGAAATTATAATTATGATAATAGGATGTGGGTGTAGTTTGTCAGTGGAAATAGTGTAGTGCAATAATGTAATTTTTTATGTAAAACAAAGGACGAATTTAAGGTTTTCTGCAAGATATGTTTAAGTGCCATTATTACCTATAGCCTTTTTGTACCTATATAAAACAGATAAGCAATAATAACTGTTTCTGGAAATAAAACGAACGTTTGCTACTTATTCTTTAGCTTTACAAATGTTTCCCCTTCATTATTTAATTTAAACAACATATACAATTAAAAACAACGCTCTTTTTAATTTTTTTTTATTTCTTGTTTCTTTTTACTCAAGACAGAACCATTGATAGTAACGACTCTTATACAGAAAAAAAACAATCCAGGTGAGTCAGATGACGCACTGGACTTGTTTTACGAAGTATTTTTTTGAAAGACGGTCCTTTTACCTTTAATTAGCATGACTATTGACTCCATTTGTCATCAATTTCTGCCTAGTGACTATACTTATTGAAGGTCGGTTAACTGGTATACAAGCCACCTTCTAAGACCCTAATGTAAAAAAATCCAATCAAATGATGATTTTGAGATGTAAAACATTAGGTTTGAATCTTTGGCACGGATCCCTTCCTAAGCATACTTACGAGGGGTTAAGTAAGACCGTGAAGAAGAAGCCTGTGCAGATATTTATTATTATGCCAAGGATGATGAACACGGCCGAAACGTGGAGGTAGGCAATGCACGATTAAATTCCTTTATGTAAAAGTAATGTGTGTGCTCATCAAGCACCTTTAGTGGTCATGGCCGGTGTACGAGTATATCGAGGGCTTCAAGCTAAAGGGGCGTATTAATCCAAGAATAAGAATACTTTATTGCACTCGTGTCAGGTCTTAAATATCTTACAGTCTTAGTAGGTACAACATGACACCCTGTAAGGATATTGCAAATCCTTCGTCTCAAAACGTAGGTACACATTACAAATAAAACATTATAGTACTTAAACTAAGATTTACATGTAGGTAGGTATCAATATCTAGGGTAGAGGAACCAAAAGATGAACGTTTAAGCGACTATCTCAACTTTACAATTTTTTTTCGAGGAGTGGTGATTTAGTTTGTTTACATTTAATTTTTTTATACGATTTCGTATATAGTCGAGATTAGATATGACTATTTTAAACCATCCTATATACAGTATTTTATTAAAAATGGTTTTATGCTGAAGTATGTCATTTTGCCCAGAAGATGAACACTGTGCCCAATAGTTGAACATTTTGACACCAATAGTTGAACGAAGAAAAACGTAACACCGCGCAGCCTCTGACTTTTGGTCTAGCTATTATATAATCATTGTTATAGCAATTTATACTAGTTAACAATCACAATATTGATACTAAACACAGAATAAAATAGTTCAAATGTACCCTTTTCGTATGGTTACAATTATAAGAGATTATTTTTTACATATTAATCATTAAAACATTTTTTTATTAATTTATCATTAGATTAAAATAGATAAATGGTTGGGTTTTATATGTATAAGTCAGATTTCATATTTATTACGTATCTTTGTTATTAAGATGTTCATTGTACTAACCCTTGCCTAAAACTTGAACGAATAAATTTTGTTCATTCATGTATTGGGCACGATGTCAAAGGAATGAACGGACTAAATTTAACAGAGCGTTCACTTATTGGAATCGAAGCCAAAAGTTGAACGAACTAATTTTATTCGTTCATCTTCTGGGCAGCGGTTCTTTGTTGAACAATCGTGCTTTTCATAGTAAAACAAAGCCCAAAATAACCGTGTTGCGAATGGATACTCACGTTCAACTTTTGGTACAAAAATCAACAGTTAAAAAACGATTAATTTGAGCCATAAAAGTTTTATGTACCTTTATAATAAGAATTTATATAGGCATTTGAAAAAACTATACCTTGCCCAGTAGATGAACGCCGTTCATCTATTGGCTCAGGTACAAAAAGTTGGAACCGTTAGTTGAACGCTAAATATCTCTTAAATTAACAATAAATACGCAATTTGTGATAGATAATCCATTAAAGGCATAAATCAAGAATCTATATCACGCAAAACAATCCATGTAGACGTTTTATTCAATTTTTAGTCGTTCTCATTTCAATCCATCTTTGGCCATATTTCCGAGCAGTGGCGTGAAAAGTACTTTTTGTACTCGCCGATTAAAATCTGTGTAGGTATTAAGATTTCATAAAGAATACTGCAACGTCACTCTTTTCGTAGTTGTAGTCCATGTTACTGTCGAAACAATCGAAATAACTGTTTAGATACGCTCCAGACAACCGAAAAAAATTTGAAAATAGAACTAAAATAAATTCCACCAATCACGTGGCTGCTTTACCGAACTGTAATGAATTGGACCAATAGAATCGCTTTTATTATTGAGTTTACTCGTTGATGTCGTACGCTCGTTCATGTCTTTTAAGATATCAACGAGCGTACGAGCGATAGGCTGCACTTCGTTTCAACAGTATCGAGTTTGTTTAATTAGTTCAGTCGACTCGTAGAAAATTAATTTTAATTAACTCGTACAAAAAGTACTTTTCACACCTCTCATTCAGAAAAATAAGTTTTGGTCCCCGATGAGAGGGAGCAAAATGCTACTTTTCTGTTCAAGCTACTTTTTTAATTTGTTCATGGGCTTGTAGGGGAGAGTGGGGGAATCACGGACGGCGGGTAATGGCGGATGAGCGGGTTTAGCTATGTTAGAAAAGGATAGGAGATATTTCGAATGATGTAGAGAGTCAAGCCCGAACCTAGTGCCAAAGACTACAATATACATACTGAGATAGACAGGCAACTCGACCAAATTGAGAAGGCATTTAATGCTTGCGTATACAGGCGCCATCTCTTCTGCGGTAGTTACAACTTTTCTTTGAATGTACAAAACATACAAAAAGTGCGTCGGTCGTAGGATTTGAACTCCGGATCATCGACTCCAAATACCACCGTCTGTACCCCTAGGCTACTGATGCCTTGTGACAATACGGCGAATTTTGAAATACCTTGACAGCCTAGCCTAGCAATCGCTAGAGCTTCAGAGAGTTCGCCAGCTATCAAGAAGGTGGCACTGTTTTCAATAAGAAACTGGATTTGCATTAAGTTCTAAGTTCGCATAGCATGCCTAGTGCCGAACAGAAAGTGTCAAAGTGAGGACGCGCTCGCTGTCCAGGGTAAGTAAACTTGAAGATTTTTTAACAATTTCTTCTTATTTTTGTGTAAAATTGGATGTGTGTGTCGTCTTGTAGGAATAACATAGAACTTTGGTATTTTTTTTGCGATATAATGTCTAATTACACAACGTTTTGCAGTACTCGTATCGTGCACCGCACGGTTCTAATCTCAAATAAAATATTTCTTTTGCATTTTTGAGCGAGTCGGCTAATCGCGGACGATTTGAGAAGGGTAATCTCGAACCAATAAAATATGTAGAACCAATCACCGAAGATTGGATAATATGTTATAAATGTAAAAGTTATGGGCCCATGAGAAGTGTACGAATGGAGAAAGCACTTCAAAGGGCTTTGTTTGTGATTTGTGCTCCAATTAGAGTAGGTCCGTGATTACCCCACTTAGAATCCGTAATTACCCCTTGGGTGTAGGGTAATTCCGGACACCAGAGGTTTTGTTTTTTTACTATAACTTTATTTTGGTCTAAAACTTATCACTGTTGATTATGAAAACATAAGGCTGATTAATTAAACTAAAGAATAAATAATAAATAGCCTGTGTAACTTAATCTGGTTTCGTTTTATTCCAGTTCTCCCTTAAGTGTTCGCAATTACCCTACTCTCCCCTAGCATTTACGCAGTGTGCCAATAGAATCTTGATGAAATAATCGATTGTAATTTCATCGTAATCGACAAACGTATATATATCATCATCATCATCATCATATCAGCCGAAAGACGTCCACTGCTGGACATAGGCCTCCTCGAAAGAGTGCCACAATGACCGGTCCTGCGCCACCCGCATCCAGCGGACTCCCGGGACCTTTACCAGGGGGCCGATTTTTGAATCTCACCAAGTGACTAATTCTCACCGATGTGAGGGATTTCCGAAAGTTCGTATTTTTGAAACTCATCGGTGACTTACATTTGTCATACCTATGATATCGATTTACGAGTGCCCCTACCCACTCGTAATTGAAATCACCATGTGATTGTTTTTGACAAAATAGAAACCGGTATCAAGGACAACACTATAACATCTGCGTAAAAAGGAACGTAACGGGAAGATTGTCTCTGACTGACATTGTAAAATTTCTGCATGTTGGTAAACAGCGTGTGACTTTCAAAAATACGGCTTTTGGAAAATGGTGACATAAAAGTCATCGGTGATAATTTTAGTCACCGGTGACTTTGATATCACCAGTGACATTCAAAAATCGGCCCCCAGGTCATCAGTCCACCTTACCCACGCCGCGCCTTCCGGTACGTGGTCGCCACTCGAGAACCTTTCCGCCCCAACGGCCATCGGTTCTACGTGAGGATGTTTTTGTTTTTTGTTTTTTGTTTTTTGTTTTTTTTTCTTGTTTGTTTTTGTTTTTATTTGTTTTTTTTTTGTGTTCAGTTTTTGTTGTATTTTTTTGTTTCTTTGTTCGTTTTTTGTATTTTTGTTCGTTTTTTTAGTTTTTTTGTTTCTTTTGTGATCTTTTTTTAGTTTTTTGTTTTCGTTTGATTCAATTGTTTTTTTTCCTGTTTTTTTGTTGCTTGTTTTTTTTGTTTTTTTTTAGTTTTTTGTTTTTTAGTTTCTTTGGTTTTTTGTTTGGTTTTTAGTTTCGTTTGTTTTTTGTTTCGTTTTTTTTCGTTTTTTTTGTTATTTTTTGTTTTTTGTTGTTTTTGTTGTTTGTTTTGGTTTTCGTTTTTTGCTGTTTTTTCTTTTGTATTTTTCTTAGTTTTTTGTTATTTTTGGGTTTTCTGTTTTATTTGTATTCTTTTTATTTTTTCTTTTTTTTTCTTTTTTTTTTCGTTTGCTTTTGGTTTTGTTTTGTTTTTTTTTGTTTTTGTTGTTTTTTCTTTTTTTTGTTATTTTTTGTTTTTTTTGCAAATGTTTTCCTCATAGTCGCACAGTGTTCCCTTGGACCTCATTTTGAGACAGTCTAACTTTATTGGATAATCGAGTAGAGAAAGATGTCACGAATGAAGGACAAAAACTCCCCGCAAGGCTCACTATCATAGTTTTGAAACGAATGCAATCTAAACGTTTAGTCCCGGAATCTTAAGATAATCTTTATCTTCTCTTTTTAAAGGAAACAACGTATATGAATCTTGATTTTGCACTGCGATGAAAAGGCTTAGTATACGAGTAAGGCTAAATTATAAACCGTTTGTGGCCAGGCTAGGATTTCTCAGTTTCAAGATAAACGCGAAAATGTCCAAATCGTATTTATTTTTTTGTGATTTATTATTTTGGCTTAAAAACGTAGCCACAATAATGGACTACTACCACAAAAAAAGAAGATTGCATATATCGCGGACTTCAGGAGATAACAATAAAATAAAAAAACCCGGTTTCCGGGATTTTGATAAAATTTCAGTGTTATTTATTAGCATTAGATATATATATATATACGTCCTGTATAGTCGGGACAGTGTGTATTTGCTTTGTGTATTTGGTTAAATGTAAAAATTATATGCGTTATAATATATATCTATCCATCCATATCTGATCCCAACTACGTATTCGATATTTAAATATTCTTCAGATTGTGACTCCGAAGACTCACGCTGATGTGTTGTAGTTGTAACATAGCAGTATTTCGATCGACACTCCTTTCTTCTAATTAGCGTTAAAATCATTTACTCAAATGATTCCTTGCTGGATATATTTTCTAAGTACAACATTAATTCATAATGCTGGCAATTATTAAGTAATATTGTACTTAGAAAATATATCCAGCAAGTACAACATTACTTAATAATTGCCAGCATTATGAATTAATGTTGTACTTAGAAAATATATCCAGCAAGGAATCATTTGAGTAAATGATTTTAACGCTAATTAGAAGAAAGGAGTGTCGATCGAAATACTGCTATGTTACAATGTCGCTTTCAAGACCGCCGCACAGTGTTCCCTTGAACCTAATTTTGAGACAGTCTTACTTTATTGGATGATCGAATACAGGAAGATGTCACTAATGCGGGAAGGAGACCACCCTCGTTAGGCATGCTAAAACCCCGTATTAGTAACCGTAGTCGTTTTACTTCGAGGGAGCGGGGGTGAGGCCTTAGCGTGTACTGATGAAGTGAAGTTGTAAAATATATTCTTACGAACGAAAATGACAGATTATAATAGAAGACGAAAAGTAAACAATTAAAATATAACCATAAAATTTTATCAAAATCCCGGCAACCATGATTTAAAAAGAAAATTGATATCTTTATGCAATCGAATTTTTATAATGTAGTAGTCCATAATTGTGGCTACGTTTTAAAGCCAAAATAAATGCGAATAGTAAAGACATTAATCACAAAAAAAGCAATACGATTTTGACATTTTCGCTATTATCTTGAAACTGAGAAGCCCTAGCCTGGCCACAAATGTTTATTATTTACTAATTTTGCCTTACAGTAAGCCTTTTCATCACAGTGCAAAATCAAGATTTATATAAGATGGTTTCTTAAAAAAAATGATTAAGATTATCTTAAGATTCCGGGACTTAAAGTTTAGATTGCATTCGTTTCAAAACTATGATAGTGAGCCACGCGGGAGTTTTTGTCCTTCATTTGTGACATCTTCCTCTATTCGATTATCCAATAAGGTAAGGCTGTCTCAAAATGAAGTCCAAGGGAACACTGTGAGTCGGTGTGAAAAGTTACATGTGTCACTCAGGAGCAAAATTATTTTCGTCTTGGGCGTTAACACTTGAATCCCTCACTACGCTCAGGATCCTACGGTAGAATCCCTCGCTACGCTCAGGATTCTATTGTAGGATTCCTCGCTACATTCAGGATTCAATACACCGCCCTCGCCGTAAATATACAATTTTGCTCCCTTGTGAAACAAATAACTATTGTTATATACTGAAATAGAGAACAATCTCTGGGCCTAAAAACGGTAACCCTGTATTTGATGCGCCATCTAATGTCGTTAGTTGAAATACTCCACTTGCACGTTAAAACATACAAAAATTGCGTCGGTCGCAGGGAACCCCGGCTCATCGACTCCAAATACCGCCGTCTGTACCCCTAGGCTACTGATTGTACTATTGCTTATTCTGTGCTACTGATGTCTTATGACAATACGGCAAATTTCGAAATACCTTGACAGCCTTTAGTAAACTTATTATGCTGTCATTACCACGCACCCAGTACTAAGATTGACCGCCCTGGCCGTAATAAAAAGGCTTCTCCGCCCGAGTGGCCGGTTTCTCGCACGAAAGAGAGAAAAAATACGTTCGCGTATTCACACGGTTGTCGACGATTCACGAGTGAATTACGAAGTTTAATTAAATGTCATATTCACATCAGAATTGTTTGTCACTAAGCAGTATTGTTTGTGTTACATTGGATATAGGGTGCGTATAACATTCATTTTGTTGAGGATATTGTCAGATAATCTTAAAAAGTCGCAGTGTTTATGTTAATAATTGGGTTATCGATCTACATAGTCTGCGAAATTGGTTCCTTTTAGTTACGTAATTAAGAAGGAAAATATCACCATGCGTCGTATTATGTTGTGTGGTAAGTTTTTATTTTACTGATTTAATATTTCCTAAAGGTACCTACCGACAGAAAATGATTGTAATAAGTATGATTCTGACCTTCCTCATTTGCAAACTCGTTCCTATTAGATACGTCGATCCGGATACGACTGTTTACTCCTATATGTACGAGTTTTCATTCTTCGAAATAAATTGTCACCATTCTTGCAAATGAAGACAGTAACGTATATTATTGTTGATAGGTAACACTAACATCATTGTGAATACATATTTTAGGTCTTAAGTTTTTGAGTTTATCTTAAATTAGGTATACCTACATTTAAGCATGCATGATTCTTTATAATGCTAAGTTCTTGAACTTTGCCAGTTATTGCTTTGTACCAATAAAAACGAACCAATAGGAATTGTGCGCCGGTATCCATACGGGTCTCACTCACAGATTTTAATTTAAAGTTCGGGCTCACAATATATTATGGTGATGTACCTAAATATGTAGTTGTAAGTTCGATGTCCCAAATAAGAGTCATCCAAATTCTGCCTGAGACTGAGACCACAGCTGAGACCTACAGAAACACTGTTCTTATTTATTCGTCTCCTTTTTACGGATTAAATTCCCGATGGCTCGTTATTTTTTGAAAATGTAACGACAATTAAGCTGATACTTTTGGTATTTCCAGGTTTTGTTTTAGCCTGCCTGCAAAGCTTGGATTGCATGGATAGCAAAAAATCGGAAAATACTCGTCTTAATTACTTCGAACGACACTGATCTCCTAAAATACTCTACTGAGGACCGAAGCGGCAATGTGGTGGTATCACCGGCTAGCATCAAGTCGACTCTGGCGATGCTCCTTGAAGGGGCAAGTGGCAAAACTGAAGCTGAAATACGAAGTACTTTACGATTGTCACCCAATAAGAATGAGTTTAGAGAACAGATGAATGTCTATTTAACGGCTTTGCAGGTAAGAATTGGTTTCTACTATCACCAACTACCTATTTTAGTGTTAGTTTAGGTATCGGTAGCCCTTTACTGTACGAAAAGTCGTTGATGTCTTATAAAATTTGTAAAACAAAGTTCGAAAAGAGATATACACTCGCCCATTTAACTACAATTAATTAGCTTTAACATAATTTGCTTTTCAGTTCAATAGTACCGGAGCCAAACTTCAAAACGCTAATGGCATCTTTGTATCTAACAAATTAAGACTGAAGAAAGAATACGAGATGATGATACAGAAAGTGTACCTCACAGAAGTTATCAATATGGACTTCCAAAACCCAATAGCCGCTTCTGTCGCCATAAACAATTGGGTCAGCAATAATACAAGAGGACTAATACCAACCTTAATAGAACCTGGTATGTTATTCCATAGCTACTACATAGTTAGATACCTACGTAAAATATCCAACAGGAACAAAATGATATTCGGTTTTTTCGAGACTTTTTAATGATGCCCAACTTGGGAAGACCTACCTCGTCATAATATAGAGAGACAAGCAGGTCGATCACGTAACGCATTGTACGAACGTCGGGTAGGTCTAAATGTCACTTTTTATATGGAAAATTGACAGTTAAATTGTACCGACGCGCGTTCGGAACGTTACGTGATTACCCCTAAGATCTCAGCCATAATAACACCACTACTTACTTGTTGTTAAGTGTTGTGTGCCTACTTGCGAGTATGGTCACCAGGCCCCTATTTCATCAACTTGACAATTGTCACCTGACAACGACAATTCTCCGTAGTTACATTGCTGGTTCGACAAGTAACCTAGCGACCACATTAACTTCTAGAACAAGCAATGTATGGCAGATTGTCAGTGTCAGGTGACAATTGTCAAGTTGGTGAAATAGTGGCCAGGGCTCCCGATGGTGCGCTGTGTTGAGAGTGAGGGACCCGGATTTGTCTGTAGCTGTTGACATAAAAGGTCAGTAGCGCGTGTGTTACTCTTCTGGCGCCTGCTTACCATCAAGCAAATGCTTGTTTGCCACTGTGGTAGCAAAGAACAATACAACTGATTGACTGTCCATTTTTATATTTGAGGTCACTTCATTTTACTCGTCCGCGCCATTATAAAGGGAGAAGTTTATGATATTGAGCCATGTGTGTTTAGTCCTACTGAATACATTCAAATCACATTTTATAAAATGCACTTTAAGCACTACCTAGAATTATGCAACGTTGGTGCACCGGTAGTTTTTATTATTACGCTGTCTATTTATCACTACGAAGATACCTACTTCTCCTTATCATTTACTGTCTCACGCATCATTCTATCATTTATTTGAAGCACCAACGGAGCATCCAAAGTCGTGTAGTCAATGTGATATTGGGTTGATTTGAATTCTCACGTTGTCGTTTCCAGCACACATCCCGCCATTATCCGACATTCTCCTCAGCAACGCTCTGTATTTCAAGAGCGTCTGGCTGCACGCCTTCGACCGCAACCTTTCGCGGCCAGCCTGCTTCCGTCTCCAGGGCGTCTGCAAGAAACAAGTTGCGATGATGGAGATCAACGCTGAGTTGAACTACGCGTTCATTGATAATTTGAGGGCTCACGCTGTTGAGTTGCCTTATGAGGTGAGTGTTTTGCGGATATGTCAATCGCGTCTGACATATCCGCTGTGATCTCATATGGTCACCGTTAATTAATGTCAAAGTTAGTGTTATAGATGTGCTAATTAGCCAGTTGCAAGAAAACCGTAGTGTGATGTGTAATAGGGGCTTCTCTATAAACGATAATTTTCTAACAAGGCGAGCATTTGCCATTAAATAAGCAAACCTCTGGTGTCAGCAGGCAGAAGTGGCACAAGTACTGACAGGAGAACGAATAAGTATAACAATCTTGTTGGGCTCTTGTTCAGGTATCTGGGGGCGAGACAAACTCGGGTTCACAAAATGCAGTTGTAAATTACTCCAAGAGCCTGGATCTTAAATATGTACCTACATGATAATGATGATTCATCGGTTTTATAAGGTGAACAACAACAAACCTTATTATGAAGCATTATGCTTCATTAAATTCATCAGTAGCCAGAAAAGTCCTGACGGCTTGAGATGTTGACTCCGTTCCTAGAATATTTTCCTCGTAGGCATGTTGATTTCCTTAGAAACGAGGAAATAACAAGATGTTCTTCTTAATTATCGCAGGATAATTAAGATGAGTTATAACAATTATGTCATTAGTTAGTGGGTATTACAAATAAAATAATAATGGCCTAATGGGGTATTAGAAGAAGTCATTATGATCGCTGATAAATGATAAATTAGCGTAATTAATTAGATACTCAATTAGAAAGCGCTTCGATTATTTTGTTTCATTTACAAAGTCAGATGAAAATACGCGAACCCTGAAGGTACACATTTAACAAATATTAGTGACTGGGTTACCCGAATCTCATCAAGGTTTTCGTGTTTAGGTATGTGAGACTACAGATTAATCCGGTTTTTTGTGCATTTGTATGAGGTTTTAGGCTTGTTGCAATTAGTAATAAATAAAGGTCCCCAATTAAAGTAAGTATAAACTTCCAGATTGGTCCCATGCAGTGTTACCAAAATCTAGTTCTGATAATAGGATCCCTGAGGAATTAGGTGAACTTCTCAAATATTTAAGTAAGGCATACTTACAGTGATTTCGGTATTTTCCACCGTAAGGTACAGTCACCGGCATTAATATATGATAGAACAAAGGCCGCAAAAATATCTGATACAACTCTGGAGCCGTTAGAGCGTGTCAGATATTTTTGCGGCCTTTGCCCCATCATATATTGATGCCGGTGACTGTAGGTAGGTACGTATATATTTACTTATTCTCAGTAACCACAAATTAAGCGAATTTGAAATGATGATTAAGACAACATGTTACTTACGGATTGACGAGATTCCAATTTAAATTATTACTCGTACTTTGCTTCCGTCAATATAGCAATGCAACGAAATCACCTCTAATAGTAATTATTAACGCACGGACTGGCGTGGCGGTGGCATTGTGGACAGAGTTAGAAATGGAGTCGCAAAGCTACATTTTATGATTGAGTGAATAATGATTAAATGATTTTTCTTAATTTAAAGTAGTGCCAAACTTTTACTGTTTACGTGCTTTTCGATGTTATATTTTTTCATTTGAGTTAGATATACGTCACATGATATACAGTATACAATACACTATGGCTTTCGTGATACACAAGCTTTTCAAATGGTTCAATCCACTACAAAATAGTCGATTCTTGAGGGTCATTCATATTTTTATTTATGTTTTCTTTCTCGTGTTGTTTTAAATTATCTAAACGTACTTACTTTTACAAATATAACAAACAGTTGTCTGAATTGACAACATCAAATTTTATTGTCATATTGTTCACAATTTGTAGGCAGTAATTTACGAAGGTTGTATATGGCTAATGTTGAGTTTGTAAAAGATATTGGTTAAATTAATGTAAGAAGAGAAATGGATTTTGTAAGAAAAACCATTTAACATTTGAATGTATTTTTTCAATTAATCCATTTCTCACTCTGTCCACAATGCCACCGCCAGTCCGTACGCTAGTAATTATATATTTGTAGCTAAGTATGTCTTAGCTTGTGCCACTCACATAGTATACTTACAGTATATATTACCTATATCCTTCCCAGGGTGGCCGCTATTCTATGGTGCTGTTGGTTCCACGAGAGCACGATGGTCTGGTGAGCCTGACCCGGGACCTACCGTACATGAGCCTGCCGCAGATCGCCCGGGAGATGGAGCCAGCGCACATGCAACTGTCGCTACCAAGGTTCACTGTGGACTATACCGAGGACATGGTCGGACCACTCAGGAGTGTAAGTATTATCAATTTATCACGGCACACCTAGCCATAAAGTGGGAAATACCGCCTGTCATGCGTGCGAAAAATTCCACTTCCTAGCCAGCGGGTGACGTAAAATTTGTAGTCACCACTGGTGGTAATAACCTTACGGGTGTCAAATCTCTGCGATCAAGCAAAGATAGTTGCAGTAGAAAAAAGAAGACATTGTAGTTCTGTTATTTTATGTCTATCTACTGAACTTGGCACCCATTTAGATCTCAATTCTTTTGTCGGCGAAGTTAACAACCACGTATATTCTTAATATTGAACTTGGCTCCCATTTTCACACTTATGTTTTGGGTGGGATTCAATTAACCTGCGATAGTTTAGGCCGTGACATGATAAAACCCTACTACTTGCTGTAGAATACGATATCAATATCATCCTCAGTATATATCTACACGTTTCACTAGTGTCGGTGTACCTACTTCCATTCCATGCTTTGTTTATTTACCGCGCCAAAACTGTTTGAACTCACTCACATAAGTCTTTCAATTACAGATGCGAATCACTACTCTCTTCTCATCACAATCCAACCTTTCTGGAATCATCGATGGTGGGCCCGCGCAAATCAACCATTTATTCCACAAAGTCCATATATCCGTCGACGAGGATGGAACTGTCGCCGCCGCAGCCACCGCCGCCCTAGTCGTGCCTTTGATAGAGGGGAGCGTACAACTTCTGGTGGACAGACCTTTCGTGTTCTTTATTAGGGACAATCATTTGGGTTTAGTTCTGTTTGAGGGAAAGATTGAAGAGCCTAATGAATATGTGGCGCCCAAAAATAATTCGGACAGCAATGCAAAGCAAAGGCACTCGACTAGATTTAAGTAAACAAGGTATCTTATGGTCTTGAATACTGCAAAAAGACGTAGGTAGTAAAAGTAGAGTGGACAAAAATTAGAGAAGTTGGACTGAAATGAATATACCTAGGTACGTACAAAATTATTATAAACTGGAAAACAACTCTACCACGTCTTCGTTTGTTTAGAAAATAGAATTCGATAAGTGTAATGTTTGCTAAATAAGGATATGTATTCTGTAATCATGACAAAATACAGCGAAAGTAATTTGTAGGTATATGTATTTTGGCGTGTATCTTTATTATACATTGAACATTTACTGATACCCTCGTAAATGTGTTTGCCTATATTTTCATTTAAATCATACTTAGGGCTTAATGCAGTGAGTAAAACCAGCGTTTGGAAGTAAAATGCAGGATGTGAATTTTGTGATTTGTAAGTATTTCTTGCGGGAAAATGTATGAACCAATGTAATGCTGTATACCACATTTATAGCATAACATACATGGTCCATACATTTTCCTTAGTTACGAACAGATTAAGTAATCCTGGCATGAGAATTGACAAATCTCTACTATCTAACGGTATCATAATTTACGGTCAGACACCACGTATCTATCTACCGGATATATAGAGTTAGACCGATCCTGGTCGTGCCTAGGTCGATTCCACACCGGAGTCTTTGCAGCTAGGCTTTGTTAGCGAAACAGCCGCAAAACTCCCATAACTCCCATTCCAATCGCTTCTACTTACCTCGCTGGACCTCAAATCCTAGTGCTATTTTTTCACTTCCTCATACCAAACTAATCCTTGAATTTTTAGATAAGATAAGATAAGATAATTTTTATTGTCAGAACTGTGTACATTGAGGTAAAAAAATATATAGCATCAACAGTTTGCCCATTTCGAACGTTGTAATATTCATGGCGTTAAAATTTTAAAATTATTAAAAATTGTCACATTCCTAATAATTTTTTCATTAAAAACAATATTAAAATAGAATTCAACAAGTAATAAAACTTGTATAAAAACAATAAAATTAATAATTTAAAAAAAAAATCATTTAAATTACAAAAAAATTGTCTAGAAGCCACTCTTTGAGTTTTGTTTTAAATTGTCTTTCTTCCAATGTTTTGATACTTAGGGCAATTTATTAAATACTGTTATTCCAGTAAAGTATGCGATCTTCTTTAAAATATGACTAGATGGCCAGACTGTACATACATTAAGATACTTAGAGTCACATTTTTTAATAAAAACATCTTTGCGACTTTTAACGAATAAACAAATTTCCAGTATGAATATACACGTCGACGTTAATATTTTATAATTACATTTTAAATATTGGTCCTCAAACACCTTTTTTGTAGTACGAAAGTGGACTGGACATTTACTGAGTTATAATAAGACACCATAAGTAAGAAGGGGATACACACTACCATAATATTTACCACTTCTATTGACGTTATGTTGAATAATATAACTAGATATCGCATAACAACTCCTGGCAATTATTCGAGTTTGTAGTAAGTAATACCTACTAACATAATATGTAAGTAGGTAAGGTTAAAACCGCCTTGAGTTATTGTCTGTATTATAATTATTAATACGCTGTTTTACTGGCTGCATCCTGAACACCGCAACCTGGCCCCGTAGCATGGATGGCGTTATCACGCGATAAGTGATAGGACAAGCGCGTCGTCTCATTCTATCGAACGGTGACAGCCAGGGACGGCAGCTCTATCCTATCACTTATCGCGTGATAAGGCCATCCATGCTACGGGGCCTGAAGCCGTCCACATTCCTTCACTTACTTACTAAAACTGCATGGTACCATTGGTAAGAATAAGAATAAGAATACTTTATTGCACTCATGTCAGGTTATAGTAGATTGTTAACCAAGGGTTGAAAGTGACCCATTGCACCCGAGATATTTCTGGCGCTCAAACGAAGTGAGAGCGCCAATAGTTCGAGGGTGGAATGGGTAATTTCACCCGAGTTAAACACTCTACTTTTCATTTCGACTGTGAGGAAAGTAAAATACTGCACGTGCATTTTATAAAACAATATATTAAGAGTAATCAGTTAAAATACACATACTGCCAACTTTAGAAAAGTTTAAAAAACGTATCTGATCTAATAGTTTTAATCTTATTTCTTGTATTTATATAATTCTATAAATAAATGTATAGAATTATTTTCTTAATATGAAATTAATTAATTATTCGATTTTAGATATACCTAAGTAAAATTCTTAGAGCATTAAACCAACCGGAGTAGCCATTGCCAGGCGTTCCCCTCTGCCAAAGGTACGAGACCGCCGGTCATAGCGGTTATATAAAACTAGTTGCCGCGCGCTCCGCGCCAGTCCTCCTCCCCCTATGCCGGGGAGAACCAATGTATCCTTAAGAAAGTCAAAGTCCCTAGACAGGGTTAGTGCTAGTGCTAACCCTCTCCCCACTATGGGGAGCGTTCGACCTGCTAGTCGCTAAGACTAGCAGGTCGATCGGATCAATTGTCATCGCATAACTAGTTGTAAGGTGTTAGCTTAAAGTAGTTGTAAGATATTAGTTTTAAGATAGTTTTATATAACCTCATGCTGCTATGCTCTCCAACGAGCATAACACGCTCCAGCTCTGAGCAAAAGGGTCCTGTGCGGCCCGGCTCGTAGAAACCATGCTCAAAAAAAAAAAAAAAAAAAAAAAAAAAAAAAAAAAAAAAAAAAAGCTCCGCGCCATTCAATGAATCACAGTGAGCGCGGAATGATCTGAGCTAAAAATGCCGAATTGCAACGTGTTCTCGTGTAATAAGAGATCAGAAATATCTAATGTACAAAAGGATAACGTTACTTTTCATCAGTTAGTATTATTACGTTTAAATATTATCAAATAATGCATTAAATTTGCAAAAAACTAAAAAATATTGTCAATCTAACAGTGTTCCCACTTAATGGTACTAGCTCTACTTTTGGGTATTTTTTAAAGTTGACTGTATAAATGTTTAATTATAAGTTCTACTTTAAAATCGTTATTATTAACACAGTTTATCCAATAAAAATGGTACCAACCATAAATAACGTGAAATTTATAATTGTAGATGTTTAATTAATTAATGATGGATTACTGTTTGCAAATTCATTTATTCTTTTATTTTCACCATATAATATTTTTATTTAATGTTTTAAATATAATATGTTTAGGCTGTATTTTATTACCTAATTATACGGAATTTACGATCGTCACTTGTTCTGTAAATATGCATTTTTAATTTGTTACTCTAGCAACACTGTACTAGGAAAGTTAGTGAAGGGACAGCACAAAAACAAATGTCGATAAACATTATAAGTATGTTATTCTTATAATTTATTTTTCAGATTCCCAAAAGATGTAATGATTCAGGATGTCTGTATCCGAGCTTGTGGAAATCATGTGTCGTGGACTCCTAAACGAGACTAGCACTATTTGCTCCCAGCATTTTGAATGTTATTTTATAAAAGTTGCTTTTTATTCTTTGTTTCTTGTTATCTCCAAAAGATACAGTACAGTGTAAACCTGTCCTGCCTGAACCAAAATTCAGGCCAGTTATTCATGTGGAAAAAAAATCCTGTTATCCTTTTACCGTCTGTCCAAAGATCGTATGTTACGTGCATAAAAAATATCCCTTTTAATAAGTACCGATCATGGCATTTCAATATGATATCCTATGGCCGCCTTCCATCTCCATCATCAGATCAGCTCGATAGTACTCGATGGTATAATATCTTATATCTCGAAAACTGTACAAGATATCGAAAAACTTGATATAATAAAACTTGTGGCAAATTTAATCACCTTTCATTTTGTTTAGAATAGTTATGTCGCTAGGACGCATAGTTTCCGAGATATAGGTGAAAAACCGAATAATGGGACTTTGAAACCCCCCCCTCCCCTCCGGCTCAAGGGTTACGGGCAAGGACTTTTAATATGTTTACCTCCTAACTAGTCCAAACAAAGTTACGAAGTCAAAAATTGTGTTCCATGCATTTCCCTCTATACCTTTTTTTGAGCATTCGTTTCCGGACCTACATGAAATATCGATAAGTTTATTATTTATTATCGACGTGTTCCTCGCACTATCGATGTTTACTTCGAGCTGACGTCATCTCTTTCACGGACAGGTTGTCTGTGTATGTGTTTGTACTTGTGTGAGTATAGTTTATGCTGGTGTTTGATAATTTTGTCGTGTGCGTGTGTAGTGACACTATCGGAAAAATGCATTGGTGTTAACATGATTTGTGTGCGTTGCCTCGTCCCCCGCGCCGAAAACGGCAGACTTTTTTAGATAGAAAAGTGTGCGCGTGTCGTCTCCGGTTGGTTTAATGCTCTAAGGTAAAATTATTAAAACTATATCCAACCTCTAACCTCTTTGCACTGGCCACTTGCCACGGCCTACTCGATTGTAATCGATTGTAATCGAGTAGGCCGCGACGCAACTAATCTAGAGGGCCATGCCGAAACGTGAAAAAAAAAGTTTCATAGCATTATGGCGGGCAGCCGATATTTACAGAAATGATTTTGAATGTTGATTTTCTGTAATTAGGAAGAAAAATACCAACAGTAAAAGGATTTTTATCAACATCGTCGTAATGAACCCGTCGCTTAATGTATAGCTGAGTTTCGTTATATGTAAAGCTTTTATTTTTATAATATGAAGTAACTTAATTATCTTTGACTCCGTGGCTGACCGTAACAATTAAAAAAAAATTACTTTCCACCCTAGGGGAGAAAACGCTATTTTCCACCCGGCTATATGCCCATGAAAAGTCAACTTTCTGAACAGGAGAGATGAAAAATATCTTACAGTCTATAAGTAGGTACCTATCGC
This sequence comes from Epinotia brunnichana, assembly GCA_963854355.1. Taxonomy (NCBI): domain Eukaryota; kingdom Metazoa; phylum Arthropoda; class Insecta; order Lepidoptera; family Tortricidae; genus Epinotia; species Epinotia brunnichana. The sequence continues at coordinate 15,382,370 of OY977936.1, read as the reverse complement.
AGTGGCGCAGTTTTCAAATCCTATCGCTCTACCGCTCGATTGTAAATGCCCTTATACTCGTATATAGGGGCTGATGATTTTATCAGCTTTGATATAAAAATATAATATTTAGCAGTAAACAGTATTGAATTTTATTTTCGTTTGTTAGTTGTAAGTAAGTTAATTTCCTGTGTTTAAGTGTAAAAGAAAATAAAACAAACAGTTTTCTCCGTATTCAAATTGAAGGAAAGTGAACATTTCTAATGAAAACTTTCTTTTGTTTAGGTATTATACTCGCATAGCTATGTAGGTCATTGTTTTAACAGTTGGAGCATATTTCTAAACTATTTGACATGAGTCCGGCCACGCCGACGAACACAATGTAATGCTTAACACATGTAGACACAACATGCTTTCAGGCTAGGTACCCATTCAATACACAACATTATGTTTAATTTCATTAGGTATAGGTACTGTCAAGTGAAGAATAGCTCAGAGTGATTTTTACAAGCTTTATATTAACTTGCACTGTTCGTATGTAGGTATGTAAGTATGTAAGTTGTCCGTCAAAATTTGCAATCCATTTTTCAGTCACTTCCCGTTATCCAATTGAGCTGAAATTTTGCAAGCATATGTATATCGCATGACAATGCAATATTATCAGGACTTGGAGCTGATCTGATGCTGGAGCTGGAAAGTGGTCATAGGAACTCCGCAATAAAACGACACAACCCCATCGAGTTTCGGATCGTTAGAATCGTCTCAATGAGTAGTTGATGATGGTATGCAGAAAAGTACAGTCGCCAATAAAAGCTTGTACCAAAAATGAAATTTTTGACAGAAACTTATTATTTAGCAGCTCGATCATTTGCAGGAAATATCTCAAATCATGTGACATGCATTACGAGTACCATACCTATCTCTATTGCCATATAAGTTGGTCGATAGCATAAATTTCGAAAATCAAAATTGACTTTCCTAAAACAACAATTACAAAATAATGTTATCTAATGTAATATACTAAATTGCTAAAACCGTGTGTCCTAATTCAAGTTTAGTCGAACCTCATATTTTTGAAAATCATTTAAATTATCCCATCAAATAACCTCATTAATTTTCTCATCAAAAACATAAATGTGAAAATGGGAGCCAAGTTCAATAAAATAATATGCCTGGTGCTAGGTGCCAAGTTCGGTAGGTAGATAATCCTTAACAGTTGAATTATGTACAAAAAGCAGACAACTTAGAATTATCAATTCAATCAAAATTAGACTTACTACTTATTGCGAAGAAATTATACAGGCGACCCACTGCTATGCTAAATGAAGGGAAAGACCAGTATAATGCTCAAAAAAGCGAGGTCTTGGTGTTTAAGGCAGGTAAAGTAGGTAGTTAACGCAGGATAGTTTTTAGACTACGACGGCAAAAATGGCGTCGATACCGGTGAACTTCACTACGATAGTAAAGATATTTGGAGAAATATGAGTATAGTCTACAATAAGTACCTACCTGGTCCTTATTTTGGGTTTTCCTCTACTATCAATAATCAGTCTGTCAGTAGTGGTGGTAAAAATGCTGATTTTTAGACGTTAATATCTCAGTAACCGTTTGAGCTGTATTAATGAAATATAGGGTCTTAGTTAATCCAGTTAGTTTAAATAATTGAACCAAATTTTATGTTTATGTTAAATAGTTGTTGAGTTATTAAGGGGTCAAATGTGGCTCCAAATGGTTCGTGTAATACTCGGCAGCGGGCGTCGCCAGTTCTAGACTTGAACTTGGCTTGACAAATGACTTTATAAATTACATGTCAATTTACAAGAATCTCTATTGTGATCGTCAAGATCATTAAATAATAAGTATTTGTCAAAAAAAACATTTTTGGCAAAATCTTTTATTGCCGACTGTAATTTTCTGTATAACCGTCATCAACTACTCATTGAGATGATTCTAACGAGCTCAAACTGAACGGGGTTACGTCGGTTAAGTACTAAATTCCCATGGCTACCTTCTGTCTCCATCATCAGATCAGCTCGATGGTACCATAATCACAGAATAAGTAATAGTACTACGTACAGAAGGTTCTCTGTTAACAAATTTCCTGTTTAGGTATGCCAAACGTGCCTAAATGTGGCCATCCCTTTCTATCGCATGCAACGCGCTGCGACCCGTGCGAGCGTCTCGTACCAACGCGCGGCAACTACTAATGGGCCGCCAATTTGGCGGCCGCCGGCATGTACTTGTAGCGGCGCGACGGAATCACAAAGTGAACCGCCCCTGCCATAATATTGAAGTGTCATCCAAACTATACATTGACCCAAAATTTCAGCTCAATCGGTTGAAGATAACTACAAAATTTAGTTGCAAGATTCCACCCGAACAAACATAGTTAGTTAGTTAGTACATACATTGAAAGTTAATAGAAAGCGTGTAAAAATAGAAGAATAATAACCATTTAAATATAACTCACCATGTCCACTTAATTTAAATGTATAATGTCATAGTTATCAAAGTTCACCTAAAAGGATCGTCATTGGGTACATATAACAATAATTTAATAATATCAAAAACAATTAAATATATTCCGAACTAATATTTTTTTTTAATTTTGGGTCCTGTGTGTAAAACAGTGTAAAAGATTACTCTAGATAGCATTACTTTAGATTTATTTTTAAGTAACTTCTATAAGTAGATAGAGAAAACAGGAAACCTGCAATTTATAGGACAGTGAAAACTAGTCACCAGACTGGTTATACCGTCTTGTTTGTAACGTTATTAATGTGAATATTAAGGAATTTCACTTTTTATTGAATATGAAACTTGCGTGTTGTGCGTATCGCAACATCACGTCGTAATGAGAGGGAAACGCTCCCCTCTCTCTCTCACTCTAAGAGATTTAGATTTTCTACTACCCTCTCGTCAGTAACTAAAAAGGGAAGGTGTTACACCTGTGTCTTCTTTTTGTACGAACTTCCCACTCAGCTATTAGATGTCATGGCATTGATGCTTCGTTTATGCACAGGCGTACCTAATGTCTTGAGTCTTGTGCGTAAACGCGGCCTAATAATTGTTTTCCCCATCGATATAGTTGCAATCTTACTGACGCAGAAATTAAAAACTCAGACAATATTGATATCAAACTCCATACAAATATTAATAACTAGCTTCTACCCGCGACTTCGTCCGCGTAGAACTCGTTTATATCGTAGCTCGATACAAACTTTCACCCTCCATTTCCCCTTTAGGGATTGATTTCCGGGATAAAAGCTATCCTATGTGCTTCCCCGATACAATTTTATCTAAACGGGTGCAGCGGTTGTACAGACCGTATCGTTTGTTATAAATACAAGTTAGCTCTGGCAGGAATAAGTTGTCTATTCATTTAAAAATATTCTGATACAAGACAATTGATTGACATTTGTCATAGAACCGATATCTTTATTCTTTTTTTGCTCAACTTGTTCCAATAAAAAAATGAGGGGTCTTACACCGCAAAAGCGAAAATCTATTGTGGACAAATGGTGTTCGGTTAAAGGTATTACGTACCGAAAACTCGCACAAATGGAAGGTGTTAGTGTTGGAGCCGTCCAAACTGCTATCCGTAAGTACGGGGAGGGTTATACCTTCGAGGACCAACAACGGCCAGGCCAAAAACCAGGTCCATCCAATCCAAAACTGGACCAAAATATAGTAACATTATTCGCATCTAATAGAGAGCTATCTGTCCGAGATGTCGCGAAAAAAGTTGGTACGAGTATCGGGATGGTACAACGTGCAAAGAAAAGGAATAATTTAAAGACATTAAAAAAACAGAAACAGCCGAAAAGAAGTCAAAAACAAAAAGCATCTGTTAAGACACGAGTCCGAAAATTATATGACTTAATCGAAAAAACACATCTGTGTAATAATGGAGGACGAAACGAATGTAAAACTGGACTACAAGTCTTTGCCAGGCCCCCAGTATTACACTATTCGAGAGGCTGAAAAATCCATTTGCGTTGAGAAGTTCGGCAAGAAAGTCATGGTGTGGCAGACCATTTGTGAATGCGGAATGAAGTCAACTACTTTTTTCACTACCTCGTCGATGAATGCCGATATTTATATGAAAGAGTGCCTTCAGAAACGGGTATTGCCGATGATCAAAAAGCACAACTCCGAAACTGTATTTTGGCCTGACTTAGCGTCTTGCCATTACGCGGCTAAGGTAGTAAAATGGTATAAAGACAATAATGTAAATTTTGTGGCCAAAGAGTTAAATCCACTGAATTGTCCAGAGCTTCGCCCGATTGAACACTACTGGGCTATAATGAAAGCTAAACTACGTATTATTATTATTATATCGTATGGCTTTTATACAGTTGAAATTAATACTAACAATGAGTACAAGTTTAAAAGATTACAATTTAACATCTAAGTTGAGTAGCCAGTCCCTTGCTGCAGGGGTCAGCGCCAATAGCTCATCCATACCTCCCGTGAATAGTCTTCTGGGGCATTCCTCAACAATGTGTAGGACGGTTTGTGTTGGCGCACCACAGTCACAGTCAGCTGCTGTTGATATGCCCCACTTGTGTAGGTTGTGATTGCAGCACCCAACGCCCGTCCGGATGCGGTTCAGAGTGACCCAGGTCTTGCGGTGTTCGTTAAAGCCCGTTGGAGTTCTAGTGGGGTCTATGTTAGGGGCTCCATCCTGTTCCTGCCACTGCTTCCACCACTCCAAATGGATACTGAAGGGCTCCGAGCCCTGTAGCTTGCAGTCGGACCATATGGGTTTGCGGGACGGTAGACGTGGGTGAGGCAGGTGATGGAGTGTCTCTCTAATTGGCAGCGTTTGCGTTGTTGCCTTAGTCCACTCCCGCGCAGCAGCATGTGTTCTTCTTATATCCGGCGGAGCAATATGCGACAGCATGGGGAGCCATCTGGTGGGAGTTGGCTTCAAGCTTCCGGATATAGTTCGCATAACTCGGTTCAGTTGAACGTCGATCTTACTCGTATGCGCGCTTCTATACCATGCTGGAGCACAATACTCCGCCGGCGAATATACGAGTGCGATGGAGGAAGAGCGCAAGACGTCAGCCCGAGCTCCCCATGATGTTCCTGCTAGCCGGTTTATGAGGTTAACACGTGTTTTCACTTTTTGGGCCAGGTTTTTCAAGTGTACCTTATAGGTAAGTGACCGGTCTAGCATGACACCCAGGTATTTCGGCTTCGAATTGTGGCGCAGTTTTTGGCCGCAAAAAGTTATATCCACCTCTCTGTTTGCAAGACTGTTTGAAAGGTGAAAAGCCGCAACCTCAGTCTTAGAGGGGTTCGGGCAGAGTCTCCACTTGACGTAATACCGGTCCAAAATGTCGAGGTCTTGCTTGAGCACAGATTCACCCGCTTCAAACTTCTTTGTCTGGGTTGTCAGCGCAATGTCGTCGGCGTATAGAAACTTGCGGCATTCTGTAGCGGGCATATCACTGGTGTATATATTGAACAGGAGGGGAGCCAAGACCGAGCCCTGTGGAAGTCCGTTTTTCAAGAGCCTGTATTTGCTAACTTTGTCATCCAGCAGAACAGTTATCTTACGTGGTCCCATCATGTTGCCCAGGAGACGGAGTATTTTTGCAGAGGGAATAATTTTGCCTGCTTTATTGCTCAAGCCTTTTATCCACACAGTATCATACGCTGCCCTCAGATCCACGAAAGCAGCTAAAGTCTTCTGACCTCGTTGAAAACCGGCTTCTATGTAACTACTGAGTGCCAGGACTTGATCGCTGCAGCTTCTACCAGCGCGGAAGCCCGCTTGCTCAACAGGAATGCTCTTGTCCACGATAGCCCTAATCCTGTTGTATAGTAGGCGCTCAAGCAGTTTAAATGTAACACTCTTTAGTATGCTAGCTTTAGTATGGCTATCACCTTAGACTTCATGAACATGGTGGGAGGTATGCCAGTTTCGAAGATGTTGTTGTAGAAATCTGTTAGCCACCGTAAGGCTCGCTTACCCATATGTGTAAGAAATTCCGGGTAAATGTTATCTATACCGGCGGCTTTTCGACACTTAATCTGTTTGAGGGCTAAGCGAACCTCTTCCACGGCAAAAGGAGAATCAAGAGCCTCACATCGATTTTGATCCCCGAGTAAAACCCTGGTTGCACCTTTGATGGCTTTGGCAAATCCTTTGTCGACTGAAGCGCTCTTTGTGATGTTCTTAAGGCGTTCTGCTACTTCGTCTGGATGGATAGTTGCCTGCTTTCTATCGGGCTGTGAAGCGCCGCCTAGTTTTCGTAGTAACTCCCAACTTTTCCTGCTTGAGTGCGTAAAGCTCATACCCTCGACGCTATCCATCCACTTCTGTCGGCGAGCTTCGCCAAGAGCAGTCAGAAGTTTAGTGGCGGTACTAGGCTCGTTTGTAGTGAGGTAGTCTTGGTAAATCGCCTCAGTCTCTGGAGACCATCCAGGAATATACTCCTTCCGAAACCCTCTAGGTATGCACCTTTTCGCCACACCCATGACTACCCCGCAGAATCTGTCATAATTTGATGCTACTGGTTTTACCCATCTGATATTAGCATCCAATTGCTGTTCATATGTTTTCCAGCCTGCCTTCATCATGTTCCATCGTGGTTTTGGTAAGGAGTTAACAATGCGAACTTCCAAACCAATCTTTATGAGAGCGGGGCGGTGTTGACTGTGGGGGAAGTCACTGAGGATCTGTCGGGAGATTGGCAATATGTTTCCGCTTTCATCCTCAGAGGCAAAACATAGATCTGGGTTAGTGTCTCGCTAAACTACGTAAAACAGCCCGTAGTGCCGATACAGAGCAACAGTTTCGGTCAGATTGGAATAAGGTGGCTCGAACTTTTGACAAAGTCGCTGTCCGGTCATTAATGGGCACCATGAGGCAAAAAATTAGAAAATTGGCCAGAAATGAATAATTTGGGCTTTTTATGGTACTATTCGAGTTGTCCATATTATTTTGTACATAGTTGATTGATTTTAGTATGTTAATAAATAATTTTAAAAAAGTTGTCGCATTTTTTTCTTGTATTTATAACAAAGGATACAGTCTTTATAATAGCTCCATACAAATGTTCACCTCCCATTTCACCCCCTTAAGAGATGATTTCCGGGATAAAAACTATCCCATGTCCTTTCCCGGAACTCAAACTATCTCTAAACCAAATTTAATCTGAATGGGTTTCATCCAAATATTCATCCCCCATTTCACCCCCTTATGGGATGATTTTCGGGCAAAATCTATCTCTATACTAAATTTTATCTTAATGAGTTCCATCCATCCAAATTTTAATTCCCTATTTCACTATCTATCTAATGTTTTTTTTTCCCGGGACCTATTCCCGGGAATCAAACTGTCTCTATACCAAATTTCATCTAAATCGATGCAGCCGTTCTAGTAGCTCCATACAAATGTTCACCCCCCCTTTTCCCCCCCTTAGCGGCTGATTTCTGGGATTAAAACTATTCTATGTCCTTCCCTTGGACTCAAACTATCTCTGTACCAGATTTCATTTAAATGGGTGCTATTCAAATCTATACCCCTCACTTCATCCTCTCAGGAGATGATTTTCGGGATAAAAACTATGCATTGTCTTTCCCCGGGACTCCAACTATCTCTATACCAAATTTCAACTAAATAGGGTCCATCCAAATGTTCACCCCCGATGAAATAGGGGATTATTTTTGGGATAAAAGCTATCCTTTGTCCTTCTCCGCAGCTCAAACTATCTCTATACCAAATTTCATCTAAATGGGTTCTATCCAAATTTTCACCTCCATTTCACCCCCCTTGGGTATGATTACCGGAATAAAAACTATCCTATTTCCTTTCCCGGGGCTCAAACTATCTCTTTATTAAATTTCATCTAAACAGGTTACATCCAAATTGTCGCGCCCTTAGGGGATAATTTTCGGGATAACAGTTACCTATGTACCCCAGGACTCCAACTATCGCTAAACCGTTAATGTGTTCCATCCAAATTTTTACCCCCGATGAAATAGGGGATTATTTTAGGGATAAAAGCCATCCGCTGTCCTTCCCCGCGGCTCAACCTATCTCTATACCAAATTTGATCTAAATGGGTTCACCCCTAATTTCACTACCTAAAAAAACTATCCTATGTCCTTTCCCAGGACTCAAACTATCTCTTAACCAAATTTCATCTAAATGGGTTACATCCAAATTTTACCCTTAATTTCACCCCCTCAGGATATGATTTTCGGGATAAAAACTATGCATTGTCCTTCCCTAGGACTCCTACTATCTCTATACCAAATTTCATCTGCATGGGTTTTATCCAAATTTTCACCTTAGGGAATGATTATAGGGATTAAAACTATCCGTTGTATTCTCCGGGACTCAAACTGTCTCTATACTAAATTTCATCTAAACGGGTCCCATCCAAATTTTCACCCCCCCATTTGACCCCCTTAGGGGGTGATTTCCAGAATTAAAACTATCCTATGTCCTTTTCCAGGATTCAAACTAACTCTATAAAAAATTGTATTCAAATGGGATCCATCCAAATCCTCCTTAGGGGATGATTACCGGGATAAAAACTATCCTGTGTCCTTTCCCAGGACTTAAACTACTTATCTCTAAACTAAATTTCATCAAAATGGGTTACATTCAAATTTTCACCCCCCATATCACCCCCTTAGGGGATGATTTCCGGGATCAAATCTACCCTATGTCCTTTCTCGGGACTCAAACTATTTATATACCTACCTAATTTCATCCAAATCAGTGCAGCAGTTTAAGGCGCTATATTGAAAATAAATCGAACCATGAGGGGCGTGGCTTATGCGCAAACGCGGGGCGCCTTCCCCGTCAATAAATAGGTAGGTAGGCACTTGCATCGCGGGCGCAAGCGCGCGTTCCTATTTTGTGTGACTATGAGAATACAGGATGCATGGAGTTGCTGCGGCCGAATTTATATCTAGAATCTTGTATCAAGTAATTTTGTTTATTAAAATTTTCAAACACTTTACATTCCTTAGTTTATTGCGTAAAGTATATATAAGTGGATTTTGTACTAAAAAAGCACTGCTAGTAATATAGTACGGCGGAAATTAGCCAATATTGATAAAAGTCGTGGACACGTCTTCTAAATGGCTAAAACTGGTATGGATGTGTTCCGTATTGTCTCCGGAGTACGAATCTACTGGTTTTAGTTAAGGCAGAGGGGCAGGGGCATAGCTGTGACGTCACAAAGATGGCGGCCAACGGTCATCGATTTTTGTTCACAGCTCGGGTTCTATTTTACTGATCGGTTCGTGTGAGGTGTCATTTGAAAGCATAATAAATGTACCTACTATAATGATGTCTTGGAACTCTATAGCATACAAACAACCGTTTGTAATATAATTAATAAAATGAGATTTTTTTACCTTCGAAGTTTGCCTACTTACCAGCATAATTCGAGAAAGAGATAATTTAGCGTGATTAATGTTATTATAAAAAATATTAAACATTTCATTAGCTTGCCAAAAATATGAAATTTCTTGTCGTACAATAATAAATATGTAATTTATGGCCAATTCTGTAACGCAAGGACCTACCAACGGCGCAGCAACCGGCATGCTGTTTACGATCGAAATACCTTCTTAGAAAGTTTATTTTTGGTGTTGCTAAATGAAAGGTGGTGAATCATCATCACCATTATCATATCAGCCGAAAGACGTCCACTGCTGGACATAGGCCTCCCCCAAAGAGTGCCAAAATGACCGGTCCTGCGCCATCAGTCCACCTTGTTGGGGGCTACCCACGCCACGCCTTCCAGTACGTGGTCGCTACTCAAGAACCTTTCCGCTCCAAAGGCCATGGGTTCTACGTGCAATTCGGAGGGCAATACGGTTATTTCTGATGCGATCACGCAGATAAACCCTTGCCCTTTAATACAAAAAATACAAATACAAAAATAGTTTATTTGACTTTTTAACACGGTATAAAAACATACAAGGTTGGAACCTTCCATTAAGCATGTCGTATGCTTGTATCGGAAGATCCCGCTCTTCCATCACTCGGAGATGGTAACAAAAACCAAATAAATTAAGTTTAAATACTATTAATATAAGCAACTTAATTATATAATGTAGGTATGTGTGCGTGTGCGTGTGTGTGTGTGTGTGCGTGTGCGTGTGTGTGTGTGTGTGCGTGTGTGCGTGTGTGTGCGTGTGTGCGTGTATGTGTGTGTGTGTGTGTGTATGTGTGTTTGGTTCACAATTACTAACTTAACAATGTTAACTTATTTTATACACTATTATTTTCTATTTATTAATTTAATTACTTATTTTCTGTTCATATTTGTACATTTTGTTGAACTAAGGTAAATAACTTAAAAGTATCTCTGTTTCTTCATAGTTTAAGTTTTTTATCCACGTAGAAATAGCTTTCTTACAGGTATGTAGCAGCATCGGGTAAATATTTAAATGGGCATCGATGCGATTGTATAAAAGGGCGGATTGCGCAGCAACTTGTTTCCTAGCAAAATTAGATTTACAGACTGGCATAGGGGCAACTTTGACTTTCCTCCTCCTCGTTTGAGTTTGTGGTACATAACTTAAGGTATGGTGCAGTTTCGATAGACTAAGTACAATATATAGTTTACGCATGGATAGTAACTCACATTCCTTGTACAGTTCAGTAGTAGGGTACCTGAAGGGCTTTTGGAAAATAACTTTAAGTAAACTCCTTTGCGCCCTCTCAACTTCAATAAATCTAGATTTACTAGCACCTCCCCATATTGGTATGCAGTATGACATTATTGATTGAGCTTATGATAAATATAATTGTTTTAAGAGTACATTGGAAGCGACATGTTTTAAAATCTTAAATATCCACATCAGTTTTCTAATTCGACCGTTTAAGTGTTCAATCAGTTCAATGTGGTTATACCAAGATAACCTTTGGTCCAATATTATGCCAAGGTATTTTGTAGAAGCTACTTTTTCAATTTTTGAGCAGTGACAGTTTCCGGAATTTGTGTTACAGGTATGTATTATTAGTTCTAAGTTGTTTGGTGGCTGCGTGTTTTCATATTTCGAGAAGCACATGTAATTAGTTTTGGAGGTATTTAGTGTAAGTAGGTTCTGTCTAAGCCAAGAGCAGATTATATTCAAGCCTCTTTCTGCTTTTTGATATACTGCTTCCCAGGACCTATCATTAAATATTATTACAGTGTCGTCAGCATATGAAAGCACGCAACCTCCGAGAGTGGATAGGCTGGTAAGGTTGTTAATATATATTAAGAACAAGGTGGGCCCAAGCACGCTACCCTGTGGGACGCCAAAGGAGATAGTATGCTCGCAGCTTATGTGATTTACAATTTTTACTCTTTGTGTGCGGTTATACAAGTAATCAGCAAACAGTTTGAGAGGTTTTCCTCTGACGCCAATTGATTCAAGTCTCTGTAAAAGGATAGGGAGAGAGACGGTGTCAAGTTTAAGGTGTCGTATATTATTAAATTATGTGTTTAACTGTATATTTGGACGCGTAGATTATAATCGAAAAATTGAATAAATTCTTAGTTTTACGCCTAGGAACAAGACATTAATCAACCAGATCAGCATAATTTAATTTATAAATATGTTTCAATAAAAAGGCATTTTAAATGATTATTATGAACATTGTTGAATTTGGGGCGCAAGCTTTCGCCAAAAGACATTGCCCGCTCATATTACATTTCATTTAAGCGCAACTTGCAATTGAATTTGGACACATTTGCACGTGGTGATTCGTTACATTACCTTTCTAGTAAGAGCTATAGGTAAATCATTGTTTTTCTCTGGAAATGCGTATAGATATTTACGATTTGTCGAGTGATATACATAATTAGGTTGTGAACTATGGAGTTGCAGTTTTGCAGGAAATGATGTATGTATATCACTCGACAAATCGTAAATATCTATAAGCCCTTCAGACCGCGCTCTCCACGCGACCACGAGAGCTTAAGATCTCAAGGGCGAGCCCACGCGGACACTTTACTACTCGTAAGTCTCTTACAAGCGAACCCAATGGCCGAAGGTTCGAAGGTGAGCACCAAGGCATGCGAGGCTGCTGGCCGAGCTCCGCGAAGGGCCGAAGGCCCGAAGCATCCTTTCAGAGTGCTCTCTCTACGTGAGCCCGGGGGCCAAAAGCCCGAAGAGCGAGCCCACGCGGACACTTTACTACTCCTTAGTGTCTTACAAGCGAGACCTAAGGGTCAAAGACCCAAAAGGCGGGCCCATGCGGACGCTTCACTACTCTCTCACTCTTTCACAAACAAGACGGACCGGGTGCAACGTTTGAGTTACAAATCTCTCTCCCGCTTTTCGCATCCCATAGCAGTTACTCACTTCCCTTTTCCTAGAAAATACTTAACCAAAACCAGTCAGATTTAGAAAATAGAAGTCAAACTACAACTAAGGTACAGCGGCGCGGCCCGGGCAAAAACGAATTCTCTTAATAATGCTGCTTTCTTTCATTGTTGTACTATTTTATTTTGAATGGATTACAGCAGGTCGACCACGTTACGCATTGTACGCGCGTCAGGTAGGTCTAAATGTCACTTTATGTATGGAAAAATTACAGTTAAGTTTTACTAACGCTCGTAAGAAACGTTACGTGATTACCCCTCTGGGAACTAGACCAATTTCTCGCCTTCGGTTTGGGCTACAACGTTTCTGAGAAGGTCTTTATTTAGCGGCTTTAGGCTATCATGACCATCTTACTCGTATTCCTACTCAAAAAACAAAAAATAGTTCGTAAAGGCGTGCGCGACGCGACGCCAGCGATCGCTAGCAGAGTCGAGCGTGGTGATAGTCAATCGGTGCGAAATTAACAAAACGTATAATTTATAGGTTATTTATTACTGTATACCAACAAATTCTATATTTTTGGAAAGCTTATAAAATGATATATTTTTTTAATAATAACTTAAATTGCGCTAAAATTATTATTTGCTGAGTTACAATCGTATTTAATCAGTACTTATCCAAACTTGCACGGTAAAAAAGTCATATTTTTTCAAATATTTTAAAAACTGTTGATTGTACGTCATAGATTTTAATTAAACAATTATAGTACGTTTAATATGCTTTCAAATGACACCTCACACGAACCGATCAGTAAAATAGAACCCGAGATGTGAACAAAAATCGATGACCGTCGGCCGCCATCTTTGTGACGTCACAGCTATGCCCTTGCCCCTCTGCCTAAACTAAAACCGGTAGATTCGTACTCCGGAGACAACACGGAACACATCCATACCAGTTTTAGCCATATAGAAGACGTGTCCACGAAAATCGTGAAGGAGACGACTTTTTGCGATGTTGCCTATAGACTAATATGTGTATACCTTCATTGTGTGTATTTACGATTTTCTTTTGAGGGATTCCTAAAATGGGCAATATAAACTTCTATAGTTCTGTTCCTAAGTAAAGTAAGCCATTTTACGAAGTAATTCTTTATTTATACCGTTGTTTTTTTTATTTTCGACTCCAACACTTTCTTTTTTCCCATGATTGATATTTACAAAACAAGTTATTTACAAGAATTGTTTTTTTTTTTTACTTTATCTACAACTGTGTTCAATATTTACACGTAGATATATGCGTAGAGGAAATATTATTGGCGATTTGCGATGTAGGTAGCGGTTAGGACAAACTGACACAGGCCCTTCGTCTAAGAGATCCGTCACCGCACTGGAGCTGCAAGTGCAAGCCCACGGCTCTACGGTTATACTCAATTACTACGGCCATACGGTTGGAAATGTACTGCGCTCCCGCGTACTCCGTGCGTTAGAAATATTGACGTAAGCGACAACACATTTAATTCATTAAAAAAATAACCGTTACGATTAGGAAAAAAAAGCTTCTCTACGATCGTTAATATTGTTGATACCTATATAATAAAAAAATTTTGACGTGCATATCTTATGTGGTTTAATAATAATCTGAACATTTAGGACTTTTTAGACGTCTGTTCGAAGTTAAAATCTATCGAGCCAAAATCATGAAATTGCGTTTCTGCTTCATGTTAAGTCAAGATAAAGATATGAACTAATAATATATATTTATTTGAGATTTTTAGGATCTTTGAGCTACATATGGCGTTACACCAAAAAGAGCAATTTTTTTCAGAATGTCACCTTAAGTAGATCCATACAAATTTCCACTCCCAATTTCATCCCCTTAGAGAATGATTTCTGGGATAAAAACTATCCTATGTCCTTTCCTAGGACTCAAACTAGCTCTATACCAAATTTCACCTAAATCGGTTTTGCCGTTTTCACGTGATGCGCGGTCACATAAACAGACAAACAGATAAACAGACAAACTGACAATAATTCTAAAAACGGTTGAAACGTGTTCTGTTGTCGATTCTAAGTATCCCTAGCAAATTTTTTTTCGAATACTTTCCATGTACAGACTTTCGACTCTCTTCAACTTTATTATATGTACTAGCTTTTGCCCGCGACTTCGTCCGCGCGGAACTCGTTTATATTGTAACTTTCTCCCCCCTTTTCACCCCCTTAGGTGATGAATTTCCAGATAAAAACTATCTTTAGTAAGGACTCTTTGGGAAGGCCCCGGAATTCAAAATATCTCTATACCAGATTTCATCTCAATCGGCTCAGCGGTTTAAGCATAAAAAGGTAACAGACAGACAGAATTACTTTCGCATTTGTAATATTAGTATGGATTGTATGAAGGAAAGGGTCATTATGGCTGAGTTGTATGATTTTATAGATTACCTTACTCCGAACGCCTTTTTTTACAAAATAGACTTCGCGGAAAACTTGGTTTCTATGACCCGCCTCACCATAATAGATGCATGTAGGCTATTTTCAGTATTATTTTGCATATTTTCATATCACACGGCCGTAAGGACCTTTTCTACTAAACCGTAGGACTAAATTAACTGACTTGTAATTTAAATATTTTATATTAAAAATAAAGATACGTCAACAAAATGTTACATCGAATAGTTTTCAAAATAGCCATAATAAAACGTCTTTTTTACCCCGTTTTAGAAAACATCTTCGAAACTACCGCCATAAGGTACCTTTACCCTTGGAACGTCACATACATATATTTACCTATGTAATGTTCCTATTCCCCAGGACTCCCAACTACCGCTATATCGTAAATAGGTTCCATCCAATATTTCACCCCCTATTTCACCTCTTTAGAGGATGATCTTTGGGATAAAAACTATCCGTTGTCATTCTCCAGGACTCAAACTATCTCTTTACAAAATTTCATCTAAATGGGCTACATCCAAATTTTCACCCCCATTTCACCCCCTTAGGGGATCATTTCCGGAATAGACACCATCATAAGTCCTTTTCTAGGACTCAAACTATCTTTCAACCAAATTTTATCAAAATGTGTCACAAACAAATTACACCCCCTTAGGGGATGATTTTCGGGATAAAACTATCCTTTGTCCTTCCTTTACTATCGCTATACCGTAAATGGGTTCAATCCAAAATTTCATCCACCATTTCTCACCCCATTAGGGGATGATTTCCTCTTTTCATGTATTCCAGAATAAAAATTATTCTATGTTCTTTCCTTGGACTGAGACCTCTCTCTATACCAAATTTCATCTGAATGGGTTCTATCGTAATCTTCAAGCCTCATTTCACCACCTCAGGAAATGATTACTACGGGATAAAAACTATGCTTTGTCCTTCCCTGGGACTCCTTCTATCTCTTTACCAAATTTCATATAAATGGATTTTAACCAAATTTTCACCCACTATTTCATCCCTGAGGGGATGATTTTCGGGATTAAAACTATCCGTTGTCATACTCCGGGACTCAAACTATCGTTCAACCAAATTTTATCAAAATGGGTCACAAACAAATTTTCACCCCCAAATACAACCCCTTAGGGGGATGATTTTCGGGAGTAAACTATCCTATGTCCTTCTTCAAGACTCCAACTCGCTTTACCCGTAAATGGGTTCCATCCAAATTTTCATACCCCATTTCATCCCCTTAGGAGATGATTTCTGGACTAAAAAATATTTTAAGTCCTTCCCCAGGACTCTTAACTATCTCCATACCAAATTTCTTCTAAATCGGTTCCATCCAAATTTTCACCCCTCATTTCACCCCCTCAGGAGATGATTTTTCAGGATAAAAACTATGCATTGTCCTTCCCTGGGACTTTTTCTATCTCTATACCAAATTTTACTAAATGGGATTTATCCACATTTTCATCACTATTTCTTCCCCTTGGGGGATGATTTTCAGGATTCAAACTATCCATTGTCATTCTCCGGGACTCAAACTATATCTATACCTACCAAATTTGGTCTAAACGGAGTCCATCCAAAATTTCACCCCCCATTTCACCCCCTTAGGGGAAGATTTCCAGAATAAAAACTATCCAATGTCATTCCCCAGAACTTAAACTACCTCTAAACCAAATTTTATCAAAATGGGTTACATCCAAATTTTCACCCCTCCATTTTACCCCCTACAGGGAAGATTTTCGGGATAAAACATATCCTTTGACCTTCCCCGGGACTAAAACTATTTATATACCAAATTTCATCCAAATCGGTGCAGCGGTTTAAGTAGCTCCATACAAATTTCCACCCCCCATTTCATCCCCTTAGGGGTTGATTTTTAGGATAAAAACTACCCTAAGTCCTTCCCCAGATTTCAAACTATCTTTATACTAAATTTCATCTTAATCGGTTCAGCCGTTTTCATGTGATGCGCGGTCACATAAACAGACAAACAGATAAACAGATAAACAGACAAACAGACAAAAATTCTAAAAACTGTTGGAACGTGTTCTGTTATCGATTTTAAGTATCCCTAGCCAATTTTTTTTCGAATATCTTTCATGTACAGACTTTCGACCCTCTTCAGCTTTATTATATGTATAGATAGATAGATAGATGCATATGTATGTCTGTCTGTTTCTATTTGATCGTTCCTCTTTATTTCGGACAAATTTTACAACTTTTTGTACTGCTGTACCGATTTAGATGATTTTATAGTTACAACAGTTTGAGTTCATGTGGTGTTGTGTTAGAATAACACCATCTCCTTTCTTCCCGTGGGTGTCGCAAGTGTCGACTATGGGTGTGTGTGGGTGTGTCGTGCTCGATGGACTGGCAATCTATCACTGCAATTACATTTTCTACATCATACCAAAAATTGTTCGTGAAGTGGCACTGAACATTTAATTTCTTGTGTTCTGAGAACCCATTTTGGGAATACAGGCATGACGTGACGTTATTGAACGTCCGTGCGAAGAGAACGAAGTTTTCTTAAAGGAAATTATATTTCATGCGCTCTGCCTACCCCGTTTGGGAATACAGGCGTGAGTTTAATTATATTTAAGTATTTCCTACTATCTTAAAAGCTCGTCTAGACAATGGGCCATCATCGACGCAGAACAGTCACGTTTACATTCGTCGTTAGCGATTGAATGGTTAGCGAGAATCGTAGATAGAGGATATATAGATGGCGTCCTAGCGTATACCCAAAAGGGACGATGGTAAATTAACCACACTAAATTAAGAAGTATCAGAAGCTAATACATTATTGACGTCTAATGTCATTTATAATTTAGTCGTATTATATCGGTGACGTCAGTGCGTCATGGTGGTGTCAGTTTCAGTACAAATTGTGACAGGTGTGGTGGCAAACAAGCTGGTGGCAAACAAAAAATCCGTATACGCGATGAGGGACAGAAAATATGACACTGTATCTCGTTCCCACTTGCGGTATTGCCTATGCATACATATTTGTCACTCATGTGTGTATGTGTGGGTGACTCCCTTTATCTATTCTACCTCTATGGCGAGAATCGAGTATTACTAGTATGGAGAATCGACACACTGCCCCTGGCGGTCACTCACAGAACTAAAAATGTAAACTTTACCACAACTCACTTACTCGCAATCGTTAACTCGATCGACGTGTAGTTAAATCGATTTTAATAATATTCAGCCTTATATCACAAGCATTTATCGTTTTAATTTAAATGCTAGCGTTTGTAGGTTATGTCGCGTACGTTGAAAAATTCTCCAAGGCAAACTTGTTTAAAAACTAAAGGAATCTATAACTTAAGCTTAAGGACATTAAGTATAACTTAACGGTGTGCGCCGATTCTCCACTGCTTCATTCGACACAATATATTTTTAAATACAAAATACGCGACAATCCGAATTTTGCGGATATATTTTTATAAGTACGTTCTTTAATTTGAGATAGGTGTCGATCGGATCTGCGGTAACTCTTAACGGAATAATACGTTATCACGCACCATTTTGCAAGTGAAATAGTTTACTACAGACGCTACGGTATTCTTCGATTCAAAATGTCAAATTTGTGTCACAATGGTACCAATTGGTCATACGAATAGAAAGTTTAAATTACGCATCGAAAACTAAACGCTAGCGAGTAGCGTTTTGAAGTTGTTTTCGGAGTACAACGGCACCATGAGTTACGAATTTGACAGCTCGAATTTGCAAGTTGAAATCTATTCGAAGCGCGTTTACTCGCTCACGAGGAAAGCAACGTAATGTAATGTGGGTTATTCATTATACTCTATGGTAATGTGTGTTCTCGAAACCCACTGGTGTTAGTGCTAAAGTGCTAGAGGAAGCGGTTCTACGTTGGAATGCGATGGAAGTATGTTTTTCGTCGTCTAACGCATAGTTGCGCCCTGTATGATGGACCAATGATGCCCATGATGGTCGATTGTGTAGAGGAACCTTAACAGACTTAACCCACTTAAACTTACAAATGGTATCAGGATTTGTGCGATGAATTAAAAACGTCATCGTACTTTTTTACAAATTTTATAGCGAAGAAAGGAGGTCGCACGGTATGCTTTATTTTATTTTTAAATTGTTAATGGCTTTCTCTGGATCACGTACGGTATCTCGAGGCAAATGTGGACAAGTAATTTCGTGAGGTGAATGTTTAAGCAGGCTAATTAACTGTTTAAGGAGGTTCAGGGAACATTTATATTGTTTGATTGACATATTTTTTTAATTTAACAAGATAATTAAAGTAAAAAATTAACTTACCGGTAACAGTTTTGACTTTAAGACTTCACGGAAGCGAAGCGCATGGGTGCATTTAGTTAACATTGTATATGGAACCTATCTACACTGACCTGCAAAAGAAGGTATAACAGTTTTAGTTATCGTCACGTTTATGAGTGTTATACCTTCTTTTGCAGGCCAGTGTAGTCAATGCCCATTGCCAAATTCTTCTTAATGAAAGCTAACTTGAAATGGATCAATATTTTTTTTGTTGTCCCCACGATTTTACTAGTTGCTGTTTAAAAGGAAATTACAAGAAAACACGATATTTGTTGTTTTTTATTGTTTTTGCAATTATTATAAAATTTTAGTTAAAAACTAGGTAGGTAATCTAAAATATGGTAAAGGCAACGGCATTCAAAATATGCATTTACCTTCAATTTCGCCGTTTGCCCAACAGATATTACTACGTATAGACTGGCAACCCAGAACATTTTTCTTGACGTTTTCCAATCAGGCCGCCATCTTGAAAATCAAAGAGTATGTGAACGTGCAGTAGATGCGTCATTTTTCTGAGTTTAGATTCAGATAAAGCCATAGCGTGATTTAATACATTCATATAAAAAAAAAACTACTTATTGATTTAAAAACGAATCACATCATCGACATTTGGTATTTGTAATATTTTTATACTTGATATCTGTATACTTCCTGAGGATGCAATGTGTTGTTTGTGTTGAAGCAATTGGAAATGAAAATGGATGGCGGCTAATTTTTACTTATCTTAATATTGCCAATGGGTTCATATTCGGAGACCATACTCGCTTTGCGGACATTATTTATATAAGAGAATTGGCCTGGGATATAAATGAGTAGAACTTAAAATCTAAATAGCAACTGAACGCTGTCATAAAAACGATTAAATAAATAAAAACAAATGGTTGCTGCTAATTTGGAGCTAAAATGCTGATAGTTAGGTTCAAACATTCAGTTTATTAAGTTTAATGTTCCATTAGCACGGCTTATACTTAGCTAATAGGGAGAAATAGTATTAGGATTTTGTCACTTCTACATTTTTTAATCTTTGCAATAATGGCCGACAGTATGGCGCGCATCTTATAAATTACAACAAAATTTAATAAATGAATATTATGAAAAATATCCGTGAATGTACCGATGAAAAGTGATTCCCGTATTTTTACTATTGTTGTGGTGTTGTTGGTGCAATAGCGCAATGCACAAGAAGGCATTTTTAAAAGTTTTAAGTCAATCTGCTCCCGAAACGACCGCCATCAGCGCTCGCCACAGACTAAACCAACATACGCTCATGAGCGTATGTTGACATGCGCAAACTTATGCTAGGTGATGTCTACTCTAGTAATATAACTCAATGCTTGATGGCCCCAAAATTTGTACGAAGATGGTGGTTTAAAATCCTTTAGGCTACCATGTTTTTGAGAGATGCTAAATATATGTTTAAGTAAATATACTGTTTATTAGGGATATTTAAAAAAAATCTAATATACATTTCGTGGTTAATAACAACGAAGAGAAAACAAGTGGAAAATAAGTTGATTAAACCAAATACGTTTTCTTTGTTTTTGCGATGACCCAAAACTGTCATACAACATACTTTTAACTATTGGTATGGTACACAGATTAACTACTGACAAGACAATCACTAACGGATTTGTTTTTAGCTGTTTTAATTTCGATTAAAAGTTAACCTGTTTCTATATTGTTGCGTGCCAACGAAGACAGTTTTTTTTACCGCCAGTCCTTCGTTGTTTTGCATTTTTATTCGATTTTGCATGCAATGATAGACACATCAAATCAAAGCATATTATATAGACATGGAGTCTCGTGAGTCGTGTCTAATTAAGTATATCTACCTAATTATTGATTACCTCATGATGATATAACTTGAACAGGAATATATATGATCAGTAGGTAAGCAGATGTCACGAAACATAATCTTGCCAGGTGTATCTTAAAAAACCGATTACTATAACATTGTAATTGAATACCTGAGCAGTTTATTGTATAAGTTAGTAATTAAATACGTGTTATCACATATCACACATTTTGTTTATGACTAAGCACCGGGCTTGTTATGACATAAGATTAAGTAAAATTTTACTAGGTATATTAAATATCATTAGATCTTTTTACTATTCTACAGCCGTGCCGGCTCTAAAGGCTTCATAGCCAACACAAACATAACTGTTTAATGTCTATATATATATAAAACGATGTGTAGCAGCTTCCGTGCACGTCATTCTCGATTGAGCACGCTCCGGGCGCGGCTGTACCAACAATTCCCGCGCTTTTTGACGTTTAAAAAATTGAAAACTTGTGTTTTTGTTGGCATTTAGTTTATGCGTTTGTGTTCCGAGTGGAGAGGACGTGTAAGTATTTTGAATGCAGATTTTTCACATCGAGTCTTAAATGTAGGTCAGGTTTGTTCGATTTAACGGGTTAACTGCATGTTTGTAGAAAACAGTCGGCCCGCGAGATCTTAACAACAATAGAGTAGACCGTGCTAATAACTACAGATAAATAAAATTAGAGTTTATCTTTATCTATACTTCTGTAGCGAACTAAATCGATGATTCGACGGTTGAATTGTTAACACCAAAAAAAAAATAAAGTAAAATACGTATGTTGCGAACTTGTTTGCAAATATTTGTCCTTCTCTAACCGGTTTCCTGGCTGAATCAATGCTTCTTTATTTATTCTTAAATAAAAAAAAAGTTAATCAAGTGTTCTAATGTCTCTAATTTTAACCCATTGCACAATGTGTAGGTATCGAATAAAAACCATGGTAGCTAACGAACAATTCAATATTTTCAGGTTTAAGAAAGGAAAGCCGTGCCTGAATATGCGTTTGCTTTTGGGTGAGTTGAAATAATATACATAAAATAAAATAATTTGGTAATAAATTTAAGTTTAGTTGGCAAACGAATAACGACAAATTCTCTTAGCACCTATTTATTAGTAACACGTAAATCTATACATATCAATATCTACACATGATTTAAATACGTAATAGGGTCCCGTTTTACCCTTTGGGTACGGAACACAATGAATTTATGCCTACTTAACGGAAATTATGTGTTGATAGTAAATAGATAGGCATAATTTCCGTTAAGTAGGTATAAATTTATTGTGTGCTCCTAATATTATTAGGGTTCCGTACCCAAAGGGTAAAACGGGACCCTATTACTATGTCTGTCTGTTTGTCTGTCCGTCTGTCACCAGGCTGTATCTCGTGAACCGTGATAGTTCGACAGTTGAAATTTTCACAGATGATGTATTTCTGTTGCCGTTATAACAACAAATACTAAAAAAACAGAATAACATATTTTTATTTGTTTTTTTCCCATATACAACAAACGTGATTTTTTTGCCGTTTTATAGATAATGGCACGGAACCCTTCGTGCGCGAGTCCGACTCGCACTTGGCCGGTTTTGTATTATTATAACACTCATTATGCTAAAGCCTTATGCGAAAACCATGCCTATATACCTACCTGTGAAGTTGTACGTACTGTGACAGTGTAGGCATAATCTATATCTATCAATCAAACGGTAATAGATGTCCTCTCATCACATCAACTATGTAAGTAGGTCAGCTTTGTGAAAAATCGCCATTTCTTTTTGACCCACGATATTAATGATAGCTTTGTCATTCATATACGTATTAGGTATGTACCTAAAGGATAAAAACAATCTTCTTAGTAACCGTTGGTAGGGTTATAAAGAGTTGGCTGTGCTTATTTGTTTTTCCTTTTCCGAATTATTAGGATATGGGATAATATCAGTTATGACGTCAGAGGTACCTATATCTGTATAATCCTATCAAGACCAGAAATGAATATTTGGAAATGTATCATCCAAAATTACACAAATTAATCTGATCTCAAATAATTCTAGATAAATATGCACTAAACACATCCAAGGCTCAGGAACAACATATGTGTGGTCATCCCGCAAATATTTGCCCTTACCGGAAATTTAATCCCGGAGTGGGCAGGCTTTCAGTCCTTTATATTACAGGTAGTGCCAGTATCAACTACACCAACCTCAATGAAATTAAGCTCTTATGTTAGGTTTTCGAACAGGAGAGAAAACAAGTGAAATCAAATGATTTTTTTAAAAATACATCTGCTTTTTTCACATATTACTTAGGTATAGCCTATCCTATCACACGATTATGAGGAATCCAACGATACCTCATGTCAAAATCCATAAGCCGTTTGGAATTTAGCCCTTGAAATATAATTTTGTTGTCCACGTACATACGATCAAAAATACTCCGTACAGGAGGCACCAATATGTATTACACCACAAAGTCTCAATAAAATGTACACATACCTTATTTCTACAACAATAAGGTTGTAGGTAGTATACATATTTGTGAAACTTTGAGTGAATACATATTGGTGCCCTTATTAGCTTAGTACCTTAGTACTATTATCAAATATCTACTATTATTTAGTCTGTGCTAGTGCTCAAGAGGCGTAGCAGTGAAATCTGCGTTTCTAATACTTTCAGTAACATTTGAGCAAACAATGATTTTACGTTTTGCACCATTTGAAATAACTGCGGCGGCGCGATATTCCACGACATTAACCTGACGATTTTGCGTCTAAAGTGGGAGTAGGATAGGCTATACTAGTGAGCATGTAGTCCCAACTCGTGGCCTGATTTGGTAGTTAGCTTCGAAATAGGAAATGAGGCTTCTCATCTCGTAGCCAGATAAAAAAATATATGGATACTAACTACTAGTTCTCAGAGTCGTATACTTTTTAGGATTATTACCTACCTACATAAAGTTTGTACCTTAGGTTTGTACTCCAAGCATGGAAAAATCATTCTCATTTCATAACTGGCTACGAGACGGGAAGTCGCATTTCCCATTTAGAAACTTTACCAAATCTGGTTAGGGACTAAAGGATGCTTAAGTACCTACTTCAAATAGCCACAATGTGAATACGATGACTCCTAATCAAACTTCGCTAACTACTTCTCGTTAGGGGACGCATTCCGTTTTACGATGTCTCCGAAACAGATGACATATTCATATCAAATTTGATACTGAAGCCCAGAACTATGTAAGTCGTATCGAGATTTTATAGACCTACGCCGGTAAAACAAACAGACAAATGCAATAGGCTTTCTTTTTACCGCTCGTGGTGAGTCTTTATTTGACGTCTCGCCCTGACCATTGGGGTGGGATTTTCCGCAAGCGTAGCGGGCGGTGATGGCCACTTTACGGTCAGGTGTGACGTAAAATGTATGAGGATTGCATGTTAGAATACAAAGTTTCTAGTTATAGCGGTTGACTTGAGTCCTTTTATAGCCATATGGTTAAGTATAGGACGTGCTTAGTATGTCCGTGAGGTCGTTGATATTGACCTTATTTAAGTAGTTCGTCGCTCGTCTGGTTCTAGAGGAGGTATTTAACATGTATATACGAATTAAATTATTTATTTTATCGAACTTAGTCAAATTGATTCGCGTCCACCGGAGCCAAACATACTCAATACGAGTCTATTTATGGAAGTTACCTAAGCTAAGGTCGTGTGAGCTCATCTTGAGAAGCAAGAATCGGATCGTTTATAATTTTATCTAATTATAAAATTTATTAAAAAAAAGTGTTATGGCGGGCTCCGTACATACAGAACATAAAGAAAATTAAAAACAAAAAAGGAATAGATCACACTTGACTAAAAATCATGCTAAAGTTAGATAAACAAACATTAAATTATGGTATTTGTTTTGTGTTGCCTTCCAGGAGATAACTCAGGTAAAGGCTCCGACGGAAGACCAGCGCTGGCCTTCTAGGTTAGCACCATGCTGAGTCGGGGCCTTTTCGTGGACCCTGTTTTTTTTTTTTTTACGTTCTGTGTTTTGTTTTTTAAACCCATTGTTTTGTCCACGAATAAATGTTTTCTTTCTTTCTTTCTTTCTTTCTTTCTTTCTAAAATTTGCACGTGAAGTCCTCGAAACTCAGATAGGGTAGGGTAGATGCTATAACTTTGAAATATATTAATATCAAAAAAATATTAATTTGGTAAACTTCTCAGCTCAAGCTATGTATTTTCATTTTATTGTATGGTGTGTTATAGGGTCACCTGCATACGTCTACGTCTCATTACTGTCACATGAGAACTTGTTGCACTTGATTTGTATTTAAAAGCGGTTTCTCACATCCTTTATGTACTTAGTTACATTGCAAAGGATATCGTTATAGCCTGATACGTGCTTAGGTTTTAATAAAACCAGCATTCATATTCGCAGCTTAGATATCGCTTGTAGTGAAAATCGTGCAATAACTTTCTTTACACGTACCTAGGTATAATACATTTACTTAGAGCGGTCCCACGATGAAAATTCATTCATTTAGTTTCATTATTTGCTATAAATTGTTACATGGTACTTACATTACAGTGTATAATTTGTTATTTTGTCTCAATACAATTTTACCAATTTGGTGTTAGCACTAATAATAACACATAAAATATCTAAATTATCAACGCATAAGCTAAGTAAGACGCTTGGATTAAAATATTTGACTAGTCTTAAGCATAAAATCAATACTTACGTAATATTATATTTTTATTTGTAGAGGATTTTTTGTGTCGGTCAATCTTTAATAACCTTTCGGCTTTTATTAAAATTAGGTAGGTACTTCAAATATCAAAATCAGGCTCGGGTTACGATTTCAGGAACATTGTGTATGAATATCTGTACCTATGCGCAAAAACAGGGAACACACAAAATTAGAAAAAAATATGCTTTAGGACAAATATACAAATAAATGTGAGTGTAGGTACCCATTATTGTCTAGTGGCTCTGTGAGCTGTAAAAGAAGCGAGCCTGCCTATTGCTAACGAAATGCTGAAGCTGAAACAGAGAACTTCGTTCGCTTCGCTCACTCGCTCAATAAAGTACACTCAGCGTAGAGAAATGTGACACCCCCTGTTCCTATCTATCGCGTGAAACATAGAATTCAGTCACTTGTAGCCATTGGATAAATTGGAGAAGTTTCCGTTCATGTGATGGGCCGGCGGAACGGTTCCGTGCAGTGATAGCTCTCACGGGTGGCAAGTAGGTACTTGTACTTGACCGCGAGATTGCTTTCTCAGGCGGTATGCGCTCCATCGCATAGTACGGTCTGCATATACATTCATGTATCCTGAGTGCATTCACACATAAAATGTGTTTACACCAAAGAGTAGGGTTAAAATGTATTTACATATAACCAGGTGATTTCGGTTAGTTCAGCTTGGGCCAAAATTCTTTCGTATGTCCGGTTTCTGTCCTGCTGTTCTCCCCTGCAGGTCAAAGTTAGCAAAAAAAGACAGACGAGTTCTACAATCTACAGTTTACAGAACCCTAGTACCTACCCTACCGGTTCCCAACCGGTTATAAATCGATACCGAAAATTTTTGATGCGATCCTCATGCGATCGCGCAGAGAAACTCCCAGCATAGGCCTCTCCATTGCCCTTTGAGTGACTTTGAGCCTTCTTATGAGGCCCATAGTAAGCGACCACGTTTCAGGGCCATACGTCATCACTGGCAACAACAACAAAGACTCTCGTCTTGAGACACTGCGGAGTATTGGACGAAAAGATTGCCTTAGCTTTCCGAATGCTGCCCAGCCGAGTCGGATTCGACGATTCACTACTTTCTCAAAGTTCGACCTACCTAACTGGACAGTCTGTCCTAGTCGTTATATGGATAAGAAAACATCAAATCATCGCAACAAATGAAAAAAATAAAAATTCATCTTAGTTTCGTAACTGATTTTGAAGTATTACTAAAAATGTTTTAGGTACATCTATTAAATGTGTCGCTTAACTTCAAATTCAGATAAATCCACTCTAACCATTTCCGAGATAATTGAAATAAAGTGATAATAACGTTAATATGGTGATGTGAAAGGCAGTATTTCTTTTATTATGGCTAAACCATCCTGTTCGGCAAATTCAGCATTAAAACCATCCATTCTTTACAAAAAAATTAAATTTAGATTCGATTTACCTTCATTTGATATAATCGATTGTAATTTATCTATCTTTGAAAAAACTCAGTGTGGATTTGTTTTAAATTATGGGTATTTTAAATTTTGATTTAAAATACCTGGATTTATCTAGATTTGAAAAAAATACGATTAGAAATTGTCAGCCATGTTGAACAAACTTCTTTCGCTGATTGGCTTGGATGGACTTACCTACATTTGAAAGAAACTGTCATATGGATATATCTGATTTTGATAAAATATTATGATTTTAACCGTATTTTTCTCAAAAACCAGACAAAATTATACTAAACCGATTAAATTATAGCAAAACTAGTTTTTTACCCTTTTATTTCATACCAAAATCTTAAAAAAATGTCAGAATTGGATTTACCCGAGTTTGAAGTTAAGCGACTCAAATATCTTTTTATTTTTCAAATTAAGTAGGTCCAGAACGGTATGCTATCTACTTCTACACTCTTCTGCTATAACTTTGACACTCATTTCTTTTCATTTCATATTTCCGTTCGGTCCGTCCGATGCATTGTCTTGAGCAAGAAAAGTGCTGCTGATGGCATTAAGTTGCAACATCATTATACGGAATATTTATAAAAACAATAGACCTACATATCCAATCAGAATATTGGACACTTATTAGATAGTTTTATTATTATTACGTTATTCGTTAAGATAGGATATTAAGTTAAATATAAATCCTTGTTTTTCTGTCGGTACCAGTGCATCTGAGAGAGTACAATAGCGCAGGGTCAGCGAAGTTCGTTCACCGATTGCGCTTGCACCGTGCTTTACTCTACTTCTAGCAAGCCTTTTATATACAACTAGCTGTTGCCCGCGACTTCGTCCGCGTAGAACTTGATACCACCTTAGAAAAAAAATTGCAAACCAACGTCTACCATCTTAAGGGATGATTTCCGAGGCAAAAACTATTCTATATCCTTCGAAGGGTCTCAAATTATCTCTATACCAAATTTCATCTACATGGGTTTTATCCAAACTTTCACCCCCTATTTCATCCCCTTAGGGAACGATTTTCGGAATAAAAACTATCTAATGTCATTCTTCTCAAACTACCTTTATACTAAATTTAATCTAAACGGGATCCATCCAAATTTTCACCCCCCATTTCACCCCCTTAGGGAGTGATTTCCGTAATTAAAACTATCCTTTGTCCTTTCCCAGGACTCAAACTATACTAAATATATACCAAATTGTATTAAAATGGGTTCCATCCGAATTTTCACCCCTAATTTCACCCCCTTAGGGGACTTAACCTATATCTACACCAAATTTCATCAAAACAGATTACATCCAAATTTTCACCCCCCCCTTTTCACCCCCTTAGGGGATGATTTCCGGGATCAAACCTATTATATGTCCTTCCTCGGGACTCCAACTATTTATATACCAAATTTCATCTAAATCGGTGCAGCGGTTTAAGTAGCTCCATACAAATTGCCACCCCCAATTTCAGCCCCTCAGATATAAAAACTACCCTATGACCTTCCTCGGGGCTCAAACTATCTGTATACCAAATTTCATCTAAATCGGTTCAGCGGTTTAGGCGTGAAGAGGTAACAGACAGACAGACAGACACACTTTCGCATTTATAATATTATATATATATATATATATATATATATATAGTACGGAAGTATGGATAGTAAGGATTCTTTCAGCTTGTCTTCCAAATAAAGGTGTAGCTGTAGACTCACTTCAAAAGAAAGAAGAAACGAAAAACTCATTTAAATATCTCAAAAAATTACGAAGCTACAACCGTTTTAATGTCGCTTGTTGTAGTGAGAAAACGATCAGGGACCGTGACGTCACGATCCTCGAGTGTCATAGTAAAAACCAATCGTTTCATTATAAAGGTGCGTTTTGCGGAAAAGAGACACAACAAACCCCCTCTTAAAACTTTGGACACTTATAACTTAGTGATTATCTTACCTATATAGCGTTGCGTTGCTATTTGCGTTGTTTTCTTTAAAAAAAAATACAACATTATGATTATTTTATTTAGTGTCTACATGCCTATTTTCGATAAGATAAGATAAAATAAGATTTCCTTTTTGTCAGAACTGTGTACATTTAGTTGTTTTGGGTAAAATAAAGTCCAACAGCTTGCCCATTTCGGACGTACAATATTAAACTTAAAGCTAGTCAAATATACTAAAACAATAACAACAATAGTATTTCCAAATAATTTTAACCATATTTACACATAAAATATTAATTTAGATCTATCCGACATCTGTATTTTCTTTTAAACCACGAACTTTGGAATTCGAAACTATTCGGGTATCTCTATCTCTATCGCACTAACAAGTGACAGGAATGCAGATATACGAACTTCGAGTTTCGGTTTTCGTGGTTTGGCTGAATACGCAAAGAGCGCGCGCGCGTGCCATTCAAAAATACCAAGTTTATATTGTTCGAATTTGTTGATACATTTGTTGAAATTACGCGTTAATACGACATTTGCGCATTTAAGTTCGCATATCAAAATCGATTAATTTTATATTTGCTTTTGGTACCTATGTGTCTCGTCAAGGTATATCGTAGACGGGATTAAAATTATTAATACGTGAAAGAAAGGCAAAGCAATTTCGCCATTTTATCCGTAGTATTTCTTATTAGTCTGTGATTTTGACGTTTATTTTAGCTGACAGATGTGGCGGCGATATACTTTAAGAATAATAAATGAAAAATTAAATGAAGTCGTATATTACGGACAATTTATTAATTGGTGCAGTCGGATAAAACCTATCCTAAGTTACAGCTAGAATAATAATGTACCTATAAAAAATGATTTATATTTTTCCGTTCATGGGATGCTGAGAACATTCGTAACAACACAAAGCTTAGTTTCAAACTGGCTGATTCTTTTTTTAATTTAGAGATTTATTATAAGTGGAGATTACACGCAATAGACGAAGAACCGCCTTTAAAAAAATGTAAGCACAAATTTCCAAATGCATTCTTCTCTTTCACACCACTGTATTCACACTACGTAAAAGTAACTGGATAGCTGTGGCCGACCCGACAAATGGCTCATTTCCATTCCCTTGTTTAAGATGCATTTACCATACCTTTTCCAAGAACCGTTGCTCCGAGCAAGCGTGACTGGCGCGTGCGCCGTTCCCGCCCGCCTGCAATCTCGTGGGCTATTAAACTTGATGCTTCTCATTGCTTTCTAATGCTTTGTTCAATTGTTTTCGCTCGTTGACTTAGGTCAGGGCTTGTGAGTGCATCGCCACAGGCTAACCAGAATACGTATGAACTCTGATTATGCCTAGTTCCTACGAATGTTTGGGTCAAATTATACTAGTGAATATCTCAGTGACTGATTTAAAATGTTTTGTGGATAGATAGATTCTCGGTCCCACCATGATGAATCTCGATAAAAACTAAATATTCGACGGAAGAGACATTAATATTCCTTGGACTTAACCTCGAAGCGGGATATGGGCAGACAGGCAGACAAATACCTAGGTACTACTAAGTAATATACCCACACATATAAGGTTACCCACACTTACCTATTTTATTATTCTCTCCTATAGATCACCATACATAATACCCCTATTATGTATAGGTAAATGAGACCAATCTCGAGGTCAAGACATACTAGGGATCGGTGAAGAGGTGAATCGCGTAGCAATTCAATATTATCAATGCGATACACCGCCAATACTGCCAATGCAGCTGCAGCCGCTGGTACCGCAAGCGCGGCCTACTCTCGACAAACCGATCGATACAGTTATATCGAGATGTCGTTAATTATTTATAGCCGGCTTGTGTCGGTTTAACGGACATTGTGCTAATTGGTTAGCCAGAGAATACAGGTCAATATTTACTGCAAGTCATCTCTGAGGGTCAAAATCATTTTTTAGTATGAACTAGTGTTCAGTCTTCCGCGTGGACATATCCATTTAGACTTAGAGGCATTGCAGTTAAGGATCCATTAGGTAAAGCCACAGTAAAATACGGCCAAGGAAAATACCAAACATGAGAGAAAAACAATAAAACAGTAAGGCTCTGAGGACCTGCTACTACTGCTACTAGATACCTAACGTTTACCCGTTATACTTACATTTACTTCGCGTTCTTTTGTTGTAGATTGTTATAAGTACCTAATAAGCTAGTGCATTGGTATTTTAATAATATAAGTAATATGTAGAACCGAAAACATTTACACATTGTTTTTAAATATTCATCACAAGGTGCAGTCGAGTTCTCCAATATCTATACAGACAACCTTTCAAAAATATCTACACAAAGCCTTTATTGTTACTAACATACGACACATGTATAGATATTTTTGAAAGGTTGTCTGTATAGATATTGGAGAACTCGACTGTACCTATAAATCAAGTTTTTCGAACTGGTTATTGTAGTCGAAATGGAAATGAAATACCAAGATTTACTTATTTTAATTGGTAATAAACGTGTTTTATTGAGTCTTATTAAATATGTAAACTACTCGTCCTATTCGAAAATGTGTACCTAAATGCCAACAGAGGGGTAATCACGTAACGTTCCGACCGCGCGTCGGTACAATTTAACTGTCAATTTTCCATATAAAAAGTGACATTTAGACCTACCCGACGTTCGTACAATGCGTTACGTGATCGACCTGCAGGTATTATGGTTCTCACAACTTACGAGCTAGCGATTTTAATAAAGTAGTATACATTTTTTTTTATAAAGTGTACACATAATCTTAATAAAATAATGGTAAATCGCTTTGGCTGAGGTATTTACAGATACCATGCTCCAGTTCACTATTACTGTAGCGTATAATCTGCGATCATCTCACGACTTTCGGAGTGATATTTACAGCTAGGGCTGTCATCTGCGGTAAAACTAGGACAACTTGCAAAAAAGTTTCACTTTATTCTTAAGTAAACTGCTTGTAGCAATGAAACATTTTCGCTATATAAACACCTTAAAGTAGATTTCCAGTGGTCGGTAACTGAAGCCGGTTGCGTAATAGGTGCGGCGAAGGCCCTATACAAGAAAATATCAGACACACTTGTAACTATTCCAACGTGCTTTACATGAAAAAAATCTGAGTTTTCTCTTTACTGAAAGATAAATAATGATTGCCAAGCTAAGCTAAAATTGTAATGGATGTGGACTCTCGTCCCTTGTCACAGGGCACACGCAGTTAGGTAATATGATTTTTCTCAAACATGCAATGTAATGTCGTCATTACGTGGGTTATATCAGGCTTCAAAGTATCACGTTTCGGGCGGATCAACTCGAGAGAACTGTAAAGGAATTTCATACGATATTAGTTTGATTTCTTGGAGTTATATTTATTTAATTCATTGCTTGTTTGAGAAAAGCACTATACATGCCTGACCGTGAAAAGGGCTTGCCGGGTTCGTATCATACCTACTTACTCACCCGGCAAGCCCTTCTTTCCCGGCGTCTGCAGTAATGTACCATTAAGTAGTTCCACTTAAGTCACAGCTGTACTTTACTCCTACACTGAAATGCAGATGCTAGGTAATCTGTGACATCGGCTGTTCGTTTTAAAAATTGTGCCCGACATGCTCCGGAAGTTCGTCATCAAAATCAGTCTTAAGTCTCCTTTCGAGTTCTAATATTTCAGAAGGCTATCTATAACAGCCCTATTTGAGACGTCATATTTTTTGTTATTTGCAGTGCTATGCCTCGCGGTAGGTCTGAGCAACGCACGGTGGGTGCGCCGCGGGCGCGCGCCACCCAAGACCACCAGCTTCGTGGGGGAAGCCACTAACCAACTGTCAACTGCCATCTTTCAGGTCTTTAGTCCCACTTTAATCTTTTTTCATTCAATTACATTTTTGTATCTAGTTATCCGCACACTCTCTAGGCACATGACATGATTTACCGGATGTAGGCATTGAAAAATATTAAACTAGGTACCTAAATACTTATTACTAAACTAAATCAAGCCTATGCCTATACTATTTATGAAATTAACTTAAATAAAGTCAATGCCTCATTAACTTAATTAATTGTATAATAATACCCACGAATTGTTGGTGTATACGTACTTATGCATTTGTAGTAAAACAAACCATATCAATACATTTTACAAGGCAATCTGTATATTTTTAAACCGGCATATATCATTTTCTATTAACCTCACATTGATCTTCGCTGGTCACTTGTCTGCTTTTACTTACCTATATCTAAGTTTTTTTTTATATTCAGGGTTATATCGACGATAACAAGAACATAGCATTTTCGCCTCTTGGCTACTCCGCTATCCTCGCCATATTAGCTGAAGGCGCCACGGGCCAGACGCGCGAACAACTCGTTTCCGCCCTCCATCTGCCAAACGACCCGGACCTGATAAGAAAAACATATCGATTCATCATGGAAAGGCTGAAAAATACACACGAGTACAAATATAATCAACCTGAATTAAAGAACTACTTCTACATTTACAAAAATTATACAATAAACGATGACTACAAAAAAATTCTAGAAGACTATTATCTGACAGACGTTAGATCCGTAGAGAGGTATAATGATGCACCCCATTATAAACCCGATGAAGATAACGACGAAGAAACAATCGAAGTGTCTGACAAGAAGGCTGAAGAAAGTAATAAAAACGAAGAAATCGTCGATCTTGTTCCACCTAAAGAATCTGGCGAGAAGTTTATTTCTTTTGCCGTTGAAGACAAACCTGAGAAAGTGGATATCTCTCAAATTGAATACAAGCCCGCTAAGAACATTAAAGAAAAGATAAAGCTGGTGAAGACGTATCCCAAGAAGGACGAATCCGGAGAAGAAGAAGAGACAATGGTTGCAGTTGAAGCTAGAAATCACGCTAGAAGCCACCAGCCGCAGGTTCTGATGGAAAAAACCGATATTGCGTCAAGTATTTCTGTCAATTCCGTTGGACAGAAATCTGGCAAGGGTGAGTGGATCTACTTACTTTCGACTTTGTTTGTAAATAAATATTTGAAGAACGTCAAACACATACTCACTACCTAGGACAAAACGAAAACTCCTTATATAGGTACCACTCTCTCCTCCTGCTTGACATCAGGCAACCCGTAAGCTTGTTTGCCAGCATCGTTGTATAAAAAAAAATATAATTTGCCGAGGAATAGCCTGAGCAACACTCCCAATTTGTAAGATTTTAAATATCATTAGTATATTTATTCTACTGCGCGAATGAATACACCTTGCTTTGGTGGCTGAATAACTGTACAATTCAAGACTCTTGAGAACTCAAAATTTATATTTGTATCATTTAAATTAAAGTTCTTGAGAGTCTGGTAAAATAAAATAAAACTATACGTTTCTTAATAAATAAGTAGAGTAAACTGACTGAGTTAGAAAAGTAATTAAAAGATATGTAATATATTCCGTATGGCATACATTATTTGGCCTTTGAGTTTGTCACTCTTTTGTACCACCCAGGGGACACGTGCAGGGTTGTGGCACTTGTGGCATGTAGCTCCTGCGGACGCAAGTGACAGTTGTCCCCCCTTTGTCAAGTGAAGTTTAATAAATCGATTTAATTTGTCAATTCCAGCTTCACCATCAAACTCCCTTATGCTCATCTTCAACGGGATGTATTTCCGTGGCGCGTGGAAGCAACCATTCATGAAGGTCGAGTCAGCCATATTCTATTCATCTAACACCGAGAAGAAGCAAGTGCCGATGATGTGCACTAAAGGTGTCTTCAAAACTGGCTCCCTTCCTGGTCTCGACAGCTCAGCAATTGAACTGCCTTATGATGTGAGTGTTATTGAGAACTCATGTTGATCACGGTTACTGTTTATTTTTCCTTCAAAACGCCATTAAAAAAATTAATTCACCATCTTCCAGGGTGGTCGCTACTCTCTCTTGATCGTGGTGCCTCGTACCCGGGATGGTCTCACTCGGCTGACGGCAGATTTGCCCGCGTCTCCTCTCGAAGACATTCAGGAGAGTCTGCGAGAAGAAGAGCTGCAGGTCTCTCTGCCCAGCTTTTACGTGGAGACCACAACAAAGCCTGTTGCGGCGTTGGCTAAGGTATTTTGTTTTTATTAATTGCTTTTAGATACACTAAAAGTAAATGTTGAAAGGTTGTGATTTACTTTATTTCCTTAAAATAATTTCGAGTTCAGCATTTTCTTTTGACAAGGTATTGGGATGTCCTATATCCTACTAGTGAAAGGCATGGGAGACCTGATTTATCATAACTTTTCAACACATTTGCCCGTAACGTGCCTCTTATTGTGCCGCTATTAGGCTCATAATCCTGGGTATTAAACACGCGTGTTTTATAATATTATGACACTCGTGTAGTTATGTTTATATCCCGATTAAGACACGTTGGCACCTTGCAGCAAGGTGTATGTATGGACTCGGCGCATTCTTAAATTGACCGGGTTATACAGGTTTGTTTTTAATTCTCGGCAAATGGATTCTTACTCGACTAAACAAATTAAATCCTTCTTGTGAATTAATAGATTATTTCTTCTTGGATATGATATTGAAACGTTTAATTTAGTAAAACTGTTTACTTTTGATAACATTTTACATGAATTTATATTAAATACCAAAATATTTATTTTATTTTGTATTGGCTGTTTAGAGATTTCATCTAAGCCTCGCTGCGCTGCTAACTTCACGAAAAAAAAATAGTTGCGCGCCATTATAAGTAATTTCACAAATATTTGTAAACATTGATGATGCGTGTTTGGTTATTATTAAAAATGTTGACTCGTGGTGGAAAGAAAAGTGATAAATAAAATTGACGCCACTGTACATTCTTGGAGATGTGCAAATGTATGTGAGTAAAAACCTGTTGTCATCAATAACTAAAGGAAACAACTTAGGAGCCTGTAACATTTTCATTTTATGAAAAGGATTTTTTCTTCGCAAATGTGTTGATAAACGTCGTATGACACGCGTGAGCTTTGATAATTACATCCTCGGCTCTCTTATCACG
This sequence comes from Epinotia brunnichana, assembly GCA_963854355.1. Taxonomy (NCBI): domain Eukaryota; kingdom Metazoa; phylum Arthropoda; class Insecta; order Lepidoptera; family Tortricidae; genus Epinotia; species Epinotia brunnichana. The sequence goes on along the minus strand of OY977936.1, from coordinate 15,346,385 downwards.
CTCACCTGCGGTTCGCGTGACAATTCCGCCTCTGATGTAATGATCAACATAGCTCACTTGTATCACAATGTACTATTTCAGCCTATGTGATCTGAATAGATGTGCGAGTTCATGTTGTGGTATGTATTTTCCAGTTTGGAGTGAGCAGTATCTTCAGCCGCGAGGCGGAGTTATCAGGGGTGTCCGAGGCGGAGGGGCTCTTCGTGCAGGAGCTGGTCCAGCACGTTGCGGTCCGCGTCGACAACGCAGAAGCCTCCGCTTCACAGCTCTCAGGTAAACATTGACTGAATAGCCTAGTAGTTTAATGTTGTCAAGCTTAGAATATAGTGTAGTCTGAGTTATCAAGTATAACCTCACACAATAGGTCTCATTTACGAAAATACACGAAAAGAAACCAGCTCAAACTTACTTTAGCATTTTCAAATATTTTATAATTATTGAATAATATTTGTAGATATACCGCATGTAAGACACGTGTTATTATAGATGCTCCAGTTTCCCCCTGCAAATATCTCTTCTTAAATATGTAATAAAATGATTCAGTATCCTGCCGAGAGCCCACCACACGCACTGGTCGAATAGATTGCCCTCTTATTTACTCATAGGTGTGAGAATTTATGGTATTTACGTGCAGCTTAAAGCAACCATACTCAACCTTTTTTCTACCAGGGCCGCAAATACATTTTAGCTAACCCAGGCCACATAGTTAAATATTTATGGTTTTTATACTAGGATCGCATGGTGAACGGCAGGCCACTCGCAAAACTAAAGGAAGCAAGAAATAGATGCTCGCATCACAGTTTTGAATTGTAGACATGTGCCGTCTACATAGTTAGAACAATATAAATATTTACCATACTGATAGGTCCTAATATACCTGATTTTCTCTTGTTTTTCAGCATCGAACACGGTCCAAGAGTCTCTCAAGAACCTTCCATTGTCCAGCATCAAAGCAACACGCCGCTTCAACGTCGACCGACCATTCATGTTCTTCATCATTGATCGCCTAGACAACTTGGTAGTCATTGCCGGCAAAGTCACAGACCCACAACCACCGACGCCGTTCGAACTTTAAACTAGAAACAAAAAAAATCGTGTTCTATTTTTGAGTACAATTCGAAACAATCATACGTTAGTCAACTGTTTTAGTCTTTTAAAATTTCAATTTGGAGCATGATGATGTATTTTGCTGTGAATTTGATTGACTGTAGTTGTCTTGACTAGATTAACTTATATGAGAAAGTAAACCAGAAGCATTTGATAATTGAAAAGTACACAGCGTAGTTTTAAGGTCATTAGGTTAAGTTGTTATTTATTAAAGTGGCAGTTGTGATCATGTTTAAGATTATATTTTTTAAATGAAAACACATTTTATTTTTTCACGCGGCTGATTTCCACCATGTAGCAATAGCAACAGATCCCGAAATATCAATAAGATGTTTTGAAAATAAATAAATAGGTATCTACCACATTTTTGAAAACGACATTAAGGGGACGTATGTTCGTGGTCTTCTCTCCCTCTCACTGAGCATAAGCGTGAGCGAGATGGAAGTGCGTGTTTGGAAGCGCGGATATCATGTTTTTTAATTGTATTTCTTTGTGCGTTTTATTAATAAATAAAAAAGTAATAGCTGATTTCCCTTAAACATGACATTGCCAATTTTAAGAACCAATTGTATTATGTTTAGCTGTTGTGTATAATCTGTTAGAATTTTTTTAAGTGTATTTAGACCTATGTTCGTGTTTTTTTTCTATCGAGCGAAAGTCAAAAACTCAGGATTCGAATAGCTGATTTCCCTCGAAAAAGGCCTCAAAATTGCTAATTAAATTTAGGGCAGCCGTATTATAATCCAAACAAGAGCTACGATTTTTTATAAATCCGTTTTCGGAGCTCACGTCGCCTTAAGCTGGCATTTCACTTGGCGTTGCGTGTTCGCGTTGCGTGGTTGCCTCTTTCATTTGCCGTAGAAAGGAAATAGTTATTTGTTCAACAAGAGAGCAAAGTAGATTTTTGCTGCGAGTGTTGATGTTGAGTCCCGAGCAAGCGAAAGATTCTATATCGCTACTCGCTACGCTCGTGATTCAAAATTAGAATCTTGAGCGTAGTGAGGGACTCAAAGGCACGAGATGCAAATATCTTTGCTCTCGTGTGATACATACAACTTTTCACCTCAGCGGCGAGAACATATAACGCAAAGGAATAAATAAATAAAATAAAATAAAATAAAATAAAAATAAAATGCATTTATTTCGGACAACTTAAAAAGGATCCATAGGTTGTTAGTATGTACTAGAAGACTTATATAACTATGTTAGGCCTTAAACTTAAATGTAGGGAGGACCAGTGCCTCAGTAGGCTACCGTCCCATCTGTCGGCCACCACGTTCAGGAGACTGTGGCGGCTGGCGCGCACCCTGCGGAGCGTCGCGGCGCAGCGCTTGCGCAGTGTCGCGTGGAAACCGTCCACTTGAGCGTCCGCGAACATACCGGACGCACTACAGTGTCGCGGCAGCCGCAACAGTACCCTGAACGCATCATTGTATTGCACACGCATTGCATTGAGCGATCGCTGCGTGTATTTGCACCATAGGCTACAGGTGTACAGCGATGTGCAGTACGCCTTAAACAATGTTAACTTAACCCGCACTGCACACCGGCTAAACCTGCGCGCTATCATATTAGCCCTAGTCGCCAATGCTCTGCGTTCTCGCTCGATGTCCACATCGTCTCGTTGGTCGTCAGTCAACAAGTGTCCAAGATACTTAAAGGTGTGCACCCTCTTCACCTGCTGTCCATTTAAAAGTATGGGTGGGACATATGATGGACACTTGCCGCCCGCCTTAAACACCATGTACTCGCTTTTAAGTACATTATATTTAAGGTCGTGCTCCTTAGCGTACCTCTCACAGACATCAAGGAGCACTCTCAAACCACCGACCGAAGGGCTCAGCAGAACTATGTCATCTGCATAGCTTAAATATGTTATTAAAACAAACTCTGTCCACATCATTATTTTAATCATATTAATAATTCATTATTCTTAAAATACAATGAAGAAATGCGATATTTATCGCGAACATTTATTATAATAAGTCTAGTTTTTTCATATGGTGAACGAATATAAATTAATATAAAGTTTAAGAAAGCGCTTTATATTCTTTAAAAAGTTAGCGCGATTGAACTTTACTGAAATGTTATTCGTATTACGTTTTCTTGGAGATAAAACATAACCTAAACTAAAAACTGTATAAAATATGAGTGAATCAAGTGACGAAGCCCATGTTTTAACTCCTCAAGAGTTGAGAAATGCCGTGCGCCGCGACGCTCCGCAGGGTGCGCGCCAGCCGCCACAGTCTCCTGAATGTGGTGGCCGACAGATGGGACGGTAGCCTACTGAGGCACTGGTCCTCCCTACATTTAAGTTTAAGGCCTAACATATTAGTCTTGTAGTACCTACTAACAACCTATGGATCTTTTTAAGTTGTCCGAAATAAATGCATTTTATTTTATTTAATCTTTTAATAATATTAGAGTTAATATAGGTTTAATATTTTCATACGAACTCTACACGGGATTAGATTTTATTTTGTTTCGGAACGGGTTTTTCGTTCTCGCTTTTTGAAGGCCTATTACGAAGGTTTCAAAGTCGAATGACGAATCGACATGTTTTATCTCTCTCTTTTTTCGTTACAGAGTGAAAGTGACAAAGAGTATGAAGTTTAAATGTTCCAAGTTTGTATTACACCCCGCAGTATGAAAAGATGACCTGCGACTAACCTAGGATATATGAAAAATTAAAAAGTTAGTTCTTCTTTTTTTCACGCTCGCAGCAAAATTGCATTTTCCTCACTGGTTTCAAGCAGCAAAACCGCCATTTTCGAGCCGCTGAGGTGAAAAAGATGTCAGACGAATATTTGGGCAAATACCGGGAAGTGAAGTGCCAGCATCAGAATATTTTTTCGGGATGATCTTTGTAGTTAATTTACACGCGCGATAAACATTAACAAATCAGCACGAATAGATTCCAGCCAAACTCTAGCGTTAGCACGATTAATTTCCAAATTCAAGGATACAGTAGGTTTAATTAAGCAAAAAACTATCCTATCTAAGTATTAATTCAACCTACCAAGAATAATTTATTTCAATCAAGATTAGCCCTTACAGCTTAGCTTTAAACTCAGCTTAAGTCCTCATTCTAATTCAGCCTAATCGGGCCTAATTCATATTTTAAGTAGTATTCCTATTCCAAACATGATTTTCTATATCGTTACTGGATCCGACAACGATAGTTACGGATTGGCGTGAACAGCCCTAACGGAACAGTAAAGGGCATTGTACACCTAGCAATTTGTCACAACAACCTAGATACGCAGCTATGTATAAGAAAGGAGGAGACAGCAAACGTTCATTTCATTAACTTTGAAGAGTTTGAAGGCGGTTGCTGTGACAAATTGCTAAGTGTATACATAGAACGCTTAAAGCACTCAGTGACCATGCATGAAAATTATAAGTAATGGGTAGTTTGTAAATTTTATGAAATAATGTGTTTATCTACTACCTACCTATTCGGTATATTTATTTAGCTTAGTCATATTAACGGTCTCGCTGGTCGTGCCTGGAAGTGAAGTGCAAAAAATTGTTAAAATATAATAACGGAAACATATTATACCTAAGGTAGGTGCACCAAGGATCACCTTTAAAAACTCGCATTTATGGTTTTTTAAACTACTTAAAGTTTCGTGAGCACATGCGTTCATGGTCACAAACTAACGTGCATTTCAGTTCTTACTCAAGCGCGCTGCCATTTTGTAAAAAAAATACAGTTTGCTGTGTCGTGTAAAAATATTGCACGTTTTATTATTTTCCAACTTTTACATATATACCATTGGAAATGGAAAAAAAATAACGCAAACAAATAACTATACGCCAGCGGTAAATAATTGTGATTATATAAATTTAACGATAGATATTTAAAAAAAAACCTTCCAAGTGCGAGTTGGACTCGCGCACGAAGGGTTCCGTACCATTAAATATTAATATTATATTATTATGGGACACAATCTTACACAAATCAACCTAGGCCCACGGTAAGCTCAGTAAGGCTTGTGTTGTGGGACCATTATCTATAAAAACGGCAAAAAATCACGTTTGTTGTAAGGGAGCCCCCTCAAATATTTATTTTGGGTGGCCATCTAGTTGCATAACAATTATTGTCATAATATCGATTGTCATAACACTTTACGCATAAAGTTGATGCTCATATTTTTTTTTGGCATAATTCTTTTTATGGCATAATTGTTCCCCGTCATAATTTTATGGACTCATAATTGGTTTAACCATTAATATAGAATGGCATATTTTTTTTTTCATAATATTGATATGTTTAATTAGTTTCAGTAATAATTGTTACTGTCAAACATTTATCAAGCAATGAAATTGTTGATTATAATTGTAATCAGAGAATAAGAATAAGAATAACTTTATTGCTTTCATGTTGGCATACAGGTGGTCTTACAAAAATACAGTACAACATGGGACCCTGTAAGGGTATTGCAAGTCTTACAATCTAGAACTTAAGGTGGTTCGATTGCCATACAAAGCGTTATTTAACATTCGCAGGCTAACGGCGTGATATTTTAAGAAACTTATGTAACAAACTTTCATCAATTGGCTTCCCATTTGCGCCTAATTCCCCCTTTCCTAGAATAAACTTGTATAAACCAGATTAATTTGAGAAAAATAGTTTTCCCAAAATATCACGTCCCAAACCAATTTCTCAAATTAATCTAGTTTATACAAGTTTATTCTAGGAAAGGGGGAATTTGGCGCAAATGGGAAGCCAATTTATGAAAGTTTGTTACATAAGTTTCTTAAAATATCACGCCGTTAGCCTGCGAATGTCAAATAACGTTTTGTATGGCAATCGAACCGGGTAAGTAATACGAGATATAAGAACACATCATATAACATTCATAATACATACGCTCACATTGTATAAGCTTGTTGAGTATAACATTCACTGGATATAATGAACGAAATATATAATTTCAAAATATCTACTTTTGTAAAGTATAACGTTATTAAGATATAATACCAATTGATATAACGATTAAAGTGTATAATGTTCATAACTCGTAAGATTGAAAACATATATTATACAATTAATCTAACATCAAAAAGCATAATGCTCGTATAGTATAAACGCATACAATTACTCTTGAAATCGCTTGAAAAGCTGAATATACTGAATGTGAATTTCTTAGAGCGATTTTGTGTTTGAAGAAAAGTAAACATTGAAGATATACATGTTATATTGGTTAAAATTAAATATTTTTTATGTGTTATGTGGTCTTCCTAATTTAAAATCAACCTTACCTAACTTATTAAGAAAGGGCTGTAGAATATCTGGCATGGCCAAAATGCACCATTTTTTTTGAGAGCAGAGAAGGGTGTCTATAGTGTATTTTTGAAATCCAAAATCTGCGGAAATCCGTGGTTTTTGAGAAAAAAAATATATTTTTTTCATATGAAATTAACATTTTCATGGCCAAAATGCACCATTTTTTTTGAGAGCAGAGGAGGATGTCTATAGTGTATTTTTGAAATCCAAAATCTGCGGAAATCCATGGTTTTTAAATAAAAAAAAAATTTTTTTTTTTATATGAAATTGACATTTTCATCAATATTATGGCCTGTTTTCGTATAAAGTCGGTTCTGGCGCTTCGCCGGCCGCTACCGCGGCACGCTCGCTTCGCTCGCTCGGCTCGCGCGCTGTAGGGTCGCGGTACACCTAACACTCCTCCTCGCTTCGCTCGTCGTCGTACCTACACCGACCTGCCTTAGAGTAGAATATGCAAATGATTAACAAAAGGATTGGATAAGTACGCTATTAGGAACATATCAATGACAACACGTTCAAAGAAACAGAAAAATATGCGTCATGGCGGTCATAAAATCGGGACTTTGTATGAAAATTTTAATATTTTTTTTCTCGCAAACCAAGCGTTTCCGCAACTTGAAATTTGGCGAGAAGTCGTCTTATGGTGAGTACAATCTATAAAAAAAATATGAACCCTGTACCTCCATGCCAGATATTCTACAGTTGAGCCCTTATTAATCCTGAACATTTAGTTAAAGTAAATTGTCTCCTTGTAACCTACCCTAATATAACTTATTTTTTTTTTAAAACGCATGGCAATTATTTTAAACTAACCTAAACCTAACCTAACCGCCAGCGTTTCGACGTCACCCCGCTTCGCGGGGTGCCTATTTCCGCTCTAAGGGACACAAGATAACCATAACCTAAACCTACCAAAAATACAATTGTTGATTTGTTTTTTACTACGCCCCCCGAGCCCCCCTTTTTCTAGCTGCCTTAACCTTATTCCGCGGGCACTAATTTATATCTCATGTCTCTTATATCTTATAATGCTTATACTAAAAGATATTATGTATTATGATCGTTATACGTTTTGCATGTTATACCAACTGAAATTAGTAAATTTGAGTGTTATGTAAAAAAAACCTTATATAAAATGAATATTATGGCAACTGACCGTTATTCCTTATAATTTTATTGATTTTGTTATTATAGCTAACGTTCATTATATCTTGTCAACGTTATTAATATGAAATTATATATTATGTTGATATATTTCGTGAGACGCACCCAATCGAACCACCTTCAAACTAAAGTATACATCATAACGATCGTTTGGCATACATTATGATGACGGACTTAAGATGGTCAGGGTTTTTTTTAAAAGCAACGAAAAATTATAAAAATTAAGTATTTTTAATGTATAACAAATAAACTTTTCGTAGAGCTAGAGATCAACCAATGCCAAGATAGTAGTGTATAAAGTTCAAGTTTTCACGTAGGCAGTAGGGAACAGAGACTTAGTGGCAAAACCGACTCGGATCGCGGATAGGTTATGTTAGAAAACGAAAGCGGGAGCAAAGTCTTCGAGGTTATTTTTTTTATAAAAGAGCGGAAATACTTGTTATTAAAACTTGTTTGTAAACTTTTATATTGACTGCTCTTTGCTACCTACTCTGACCTAGAACTGTGACCCAACATAAAATAGAACATAGGCTTATGCGTATTGCAGTTTATACGTTTCTACAGTATGGTTAAAAAGTTTTATGAGCAACCAATTTATGTCCATTATGACATAAATTGGTAAGTAAGTAATTAAGTAATTTTATGCGCCACAAATTTTTGTGCAATACACATTATGTTCTTAAGCATTATGGTTCAATGCGTTAAGCGCATAAATGTATGACTGCCTACTTACAATTATGCGTAATGATGAGTATGCCTGTCAACAATATGACTTTTAAACTTTATGCAACCCGACCCCTACCCATCTATTTTATACAGTTTTTTAGTAATAGCGGCAACAGACATACATCATCTGCGAAAATTTCAACTGTCTAACTATCACGGTTCATGAGATACAGCCTGGTGACAGACGGACAGACAGACAGACAGACAGCCGGACAGCGGAGCCTTAGTAAAAGGGTCCCGTTTTATCCTTTGGGGACGGAACCCTAAAAAAGGAGGCCACTACACACTGTATTTTGTAATTAAGTAGTTATCTTATGAATACCTCAAACTAGTTTTTATGTTGTTGGATTCGTCAATCAATGCGTCCAAAGTTAAAACGGCCGTTTTTCTTTTGAGTTCATAGATCGACGAATCGTTAAATTTAAATAATCACAATTATTTACCGGTGGTGCCAGTAAGCATATGAACGCCCTCTTAATTGAACTGAAGTAAAACTCACCTAATAAGGCCCACTGTAGGTAGCTATGTATGCCTGACTAAAAGTACGTCAAAAATGTTAGAATAAAGAGCCGATTTATAATTATCATGCCGCATATGCATTAAGACGAATAAGACAATACACATACGTGGAAACGGCCCGTATGGTGTACTTTAGTTACTTTCACAGCATTATGTCTTACGGCATAATAATCTGGGGGAAAGCTGCTGACATCTAATGTACTTATTTCTATTTCTATGTCATATCTGGTATGTTACTGTTAATGACATTCTGTTCCTTCTGAACCTCGCAGCGCACACTGGAACTCTATCAGCGACATCGATACGAATACATATATGTAATGTACCAGTGTGTAACCGCCATACGATAAATAAATAAATGACATTAAGTTGATTAATAAATAAAATAAAATAGATACTATCTTCGTCTTGCAAAAGAGAGCAATTCGATCTATCTACAACCTAGGTAGGCTCTCGAGATTCGTTGAGAGAACGATTCAAAGATATAGGTATCCTTACAGTAGCATCACAATACATTCTAGACGTGATAATGTACACACATAAAAAAATAAGAATCAATCTGAAGTCCATAATTATAATAAAATAAATAAGCACAAACTAGACATGCCCAAATTTCGACTGCAGAAAGTACAAAAATCGTTCATGGGTAACAGTATAAGCTTTTATAATAAAGTACCATTAGACGCTTGGGAGCTGTCTTATGGTTCATTCAAACGATACATTATGAATGCTCTTCTGAAAAAAGGATTTTATAAGATCAACGACTACTTGGAAGATAATGAAACATGGCCAACCATTCAGTCTCGATAGTCGTCGCTTACAGGCTATTGGTTTAATTTTATTTCTATTTATTCTGACATTAGATACTCTATACATCTCCGTACTTAATTATTTTTCTTTTTATTTTTAATTCTGACATTAGAGACTCTATACATCTCTGTACATTATTATTTTTCTTTCTAATTTTATTTTATTTCTGACATTCGAGACTATACAGGGTGACTGGTAATTCGACCTATTCCTTGAAAGGGGTTATACTAGAGCTAATTTGCACTGACATAAATTGTTGAAAATTAGCTCTAGTATAACCCCTTTCAAGGAATAGGTCATCCTGTATACCTAATTATTTTTCTTTTAATTATCTGACATTAGAGATTCTTTGCATCTCTATATTAGTTATATTTATATACATCTACATCTAATCTAAACTTATAATAAATCTCTAAATTAAAAAAAGAATCAGCCAGTAACATTTCAAACTTTTTTTGTCACGAATGATCTCAGCTTCCCATGAACGGAAGAACATGAAACATTTTTTATAGTTCGATTAAGTTTTTATCCGACTGCGACAATTAATACATTTTTCGAAACATTTGACCTCATTGAATATTTAATTTCTTTTTCTTGAGGGAAATCGCCGCCACATCTGTCAGAATTATGAACGTCAAAATGGCGGAATTGCTTTTCCTTAATTTCACCTATTAATCATTTAAATCCCGTCTACGATAGACCTTTACGTGACACATACCAAGAATTAAAGCATACGAAATTAATCGATTCTGATATGAGAACTTATATGCGCAAATGTCGTATTAAGGCGTAATTTCAATAAATATTTCAACAATTATTTATTTATTATTATTATTATTTATTATTCAGTAACATTCTGGTCTACCCGACCATATAGGGACCTGGTTTTGAGTTACAATATTCGGTTAACTAATTTGAAAAACGAGTTACGCTTCCAAAGATAAGACGAAAGAAAAGCTGACATAGTAGTTTTGTAAGGCTATTTATAGGGCTATTTATTTATTTGTAGGGCAAAACTAATTTTTTTTTGGGGAGATGAAGTATTATATGATTGATGTGTTAAGTGTATTTTACTCGAGGATAGATATTAATTTCAATCAAAATATTTGGTTCAGACCTTTCTTTCAATTTATGTCTTAGGCTTAGAACTTATCAGACGCCCCTCGTACGTAACACAAATTTGATTTTGTTTATTTGCTCTGCGCATTCAGCCAAATTATGAAAACCGAAACTCGCAGTTCGTATATCTGCATTCCTCTCACTCGAGTAATGTAAGTGCGATAGAAATAGAGATACCCGAATATTTTCGAATTCTGAAGTTCGTGGTTTAAAAGAAAATACGGATGTCGGATAGATCGAAAATAGGGGTGTAGACACTAAATAAAATAATCATAATGTTGTATTGTCTCGAAAAAGGACTTAAAATGAAGTCAAATGGAGAAAAAAAAACGCAAGAGGTTTTATAGGTAATTAATAAGTTATAAGATGTGTCCAAAGTTTTAAGAGGTGGTATGTTCTGTCCCTTTACCGCAAAACGCACCTTCATATGAAACGATTGTTTTTTATGGTCGCACCACACTTGGGGGTGTATGCCCAAATATTTGTGTTGCATCTTTTTCCTTCCTACGGCAAATGAAAGAGAGGCAACGACGCAAAGCGAACACGAACCCCCAACTGGCCCCAAGTGTGGTGCGACCATTACTATGACGCTCGAGGATCGTGCCGTCACGGTGCCCGATCGTTTTCTCACTCTAACAAGTGATATTAAAGCGGTTGTAGCTTCGTAATCTTTTGAGATATTTTAATGGGTTTTTCGTTTCTTCTTTTGAAGTAATAATAAGTTTTGAGTCTACTCCCCTATTTGGAAGACAAGCGGAAAGAGTAATCTATATATTAATGATTAGTCATGTGAATAAATTTATACCTACAGGAAAAATAACTGTACGGATTGGCAGCAAAAAGTATACTAATTAACTATATTATGGAAACAAAAATATAAATGCCTATGTCCTGACTCACTCACTCACTCATCAACGCACAGCCGAAACTACTGGGGCTAGAGCGTTGAAATTTACACCACAAACACCTTTTACAACGTAGGCAACGGCTAAGAAAGTATTTTCGGAAATTCCACCCCTAAAGGGGTTAAATAGGGGTGCAAAGTTTGTATGGGGGAAACTTAATATTTTTAGCAAGAGACTTAAAAAAAACTTTCAGCGTTTTGAAAAATTCCATCCCTAAGGGGATGAAAAAGGGGTGCAATGTTGGTAAAGGAGATTTTTTTGAGCTAGAATCTCAAAACTTTGTAGGAAGATTACATAATAAAATAAACATGAAATACTTTCAGCGTTTCAGAAAAATCCACCCCTTAGGGGTGTATAAGGGGATGCAACGTTTGTATTGAGGAAATATTTTTTTTAGCCAGCGACTTAAAACTTTTTTGAAAGATTACTTATTATAATACAAATAAAGTACTTTCAGAGTTTTGGAAAGAGTTAGTAGGCAAAACAGAAAAGAAAAGAAAAGTATAATTTGTACGCTGAGAGGCACTGTGTCGTTTAGGGCAAAACTCAGAGTTATTTTACCCTCCCCGTCACAATGCCAACCCAGTGCCCTAACATAGGGCAATCCCAACGTCCTTCCAATATCCTCAGAATGCTGTTCTCACTTCCTCGCACTCGTCTCAGCAGCGAGGCGACCCTCTTGCGTATGATGGCATGGAAGCCATCAGTGTGCGCTTCGGCAAACATGCCTGACGCACTGCAGTGACGAGGCAGCTTGAACAGCATCCTGAAGATATTGTTGAATTGCACACGTAACGCATTGTAAGCTTGCTTTGTATGCCTCATCCATAGACTGCACGTGTAAAAAGACGTACAACCTACCTAGACGTACAACTTACCTAGTCAGAAAAAAATTAAAGCAATTTATACCTTTTTGAAAATCAAAGCTGTTTACCCACTTGTAGATGATCAGTCCACGTCAAAGACCTGTGTGATCTTATTCCACAACTTTTTTTCAACAGGGCTACATATTCGACACCCCGCTTCGGATGATATCACGCTCTTTAAAATCCAAAGAAGTGCAAGCCAAAATCACTTACATAAAAAAAATCTAGGGGACTGTAATATGGATAAGTTGCAAAACAAAGAAAACGTGAAACCGAAGACAAGAATACCGATACCACAGCCCCCCTTGCCAGCTCTGCCACACCATCTACTGAAAAGTGACAGACCTCCGTTGACTACTATAGCCGGACCAAACGATAACAATCTTAAACTGCCTACCGGGTTGGACCCAAATGCACACGGCTTTGCTGGTCCAAGCAATTCAAGATGCCCAAACCTTATCGCCAGAACAAAAAGTCCTTTTAAACTCGATGCCAGGTTCGTGACAGTGCAACGCGGATGCAATGATGCCGACTTTGTGGCTTACCAAGACGAGAAAAGAAGAATTTCAGAGCCAAGCGTTATTTGCATTAGCAGTGATGACGATGAAAATGGGTTTAATGAGGGGACGTTTTTCTCGGATAAAGATGGACTGGCTAGTAAAAGGTGGATATCAGCAAGTACTCCAGCCTTTAATACGTTACAGGTAGCTAGGGTGAAGAATATAAAAAGAAGTTTGAAGCGGCCTCACAGCAGAGAGTTGCAGAGGATCACACCTTTGGAAAATCGCGAAAAGGGCGATGACAAGGCAAAGCGGCGGCTGAATTTCAACCAAACGGTTCTAGACCGTATGAAATCGCCTGACTTTTGTAAGTAGCAATATTATTCAAAATAATATTATTATTTTTATAATCATTGTTTCTATCATGTTTTTTTTTCGCAGTACAAAAGTCCTACATGACCAATATAGAGCGAGAATACTCGTCAGAGATCTTGTGTTACCTTCAGCAAGTCGAAAAGAAGCCCGTGTCTCTTCCACGAGTAAAGAGTGACACAAGAGCTTGCGTCATCAATTGGCTGATGAAAATTAATGTAAGTATAGATACTTTCATTAATTGTATATTACACAATGAAGAAAAATGGAGGAGGGGCCATACTCACCGAGAGGTCCTTAATAAAAATTAAGATACATTAAAAATATATATTAAAGGAAATCAATGACAAGATTTTAAATAATAAAAGCATGGAATTAAACACCTATAAATTATTAATTTACATAAGTACATAATACCTATACCTATATTTCTATAGTTAAAAATGTTTAAAATATTTAATTAAATACATAAATACAAGCATTAATTTTTTACTCTTAATGCATATTATAAAGTTAGTTTAGTACGGTATTTGGCCACTGGTGGCGCTGAGGTTCTTCGTACCAGGTATCATTGCATTCGGCACACATGTCATAGGGTGACGGCACCAGTAATGGACACGGCACCAATTATGGTAATTTTTTTCGTTAATCGAATTTATTAAGCAACTGTCCCAACATTTTTCAACTGGCAACACTCAAGCATAACCAATAGACGTTTGCGCTGTCATTTTGACACACGTCACCAAAATTGGCCATTTTGTTCTAAGATGGCTACGGAGTGAAATCTCGTTGCGCGCGGTGGTCGTAAAAATTCGTTTTTATTATTGAAATCCTTAAGGAGGTGAGTAGGGTAAACTGGGTACGATTGTGCCAGGGTACGGTAGTGACAGTCGCTATAACAGCGAAACTATACGGATCGCGGGGAGGGGTGCAAGGGGAAAGACAAGCGGCATGCAAGTCTAAACGCGTGTCCCAGTGTTGCGTCAGCCGGCGTGCGACGGTAACGTAAGCAGGAGCCCACATTGATTTTCGACAGTCAAAAGTAAGTTTTTTTGTTCGATTTCTTTTTGTAATTACGGTTATTTGTACACAGATAGATTGCCTTTTATTTTTTTTTGTTATAACTTGAACAGTAGCAGTTACTTACGAGTAATTACTTTTAATGCAGATCTTTTTGCTCAGTCATGGTCATTTTTTGTTTTCAAAAGTATGCGTTGGGTACGGTTGTGACAAATTTTGTGGGTACGGTTGTGACATACATTTGTCGAATGTTGAATCTGACTCAGTACTTATGTTGATTGGTGTTGAGGTTCAATGTCAGCGCATCTATATATATTGTCTGTGGTAGATATCGTGTTGTCAATGTGAAAGATGTGATTTCGGTTAGGATTATTTAAAATAGAGAAAAGTACAATGTAATAGTTTTAGCTGTGATGATATTAAAGAAGATAAATTATAGAAGGCGTTTTAATAAATGATTCAGATATCAATAGTGGTAGCAGAGCGTGGTTACGCCGACGATTTGTATTTGCAAATATATGAGAAAAAAAAAGACGCACGAGTATGACGGAAATAATTAAAATAAAGCAATTTGCGGGAGATGATTTTGCTATTTGGAAATTTCGTTTAAGTAGTATACTGAAAGAAAACGAATGCATAGGAGCGATAGAAAACAAAGACTTCGCGGCCACTGAAGCAAACAAAAAATTGGAGGCTCGAGCTCAAAGCCTCATAATAAGTGCCGTAGCGGATAGTCACATTGACTACATACAAGATGAAGACACGGCTTTTAAAATGATGTCAAGATTGGAGAATCAGTTCATGAAAAAGGGAACACGCAGTAAGCTGTTCTTAAGACGCCAGCTCAATGACATGAAGTATAAAGAGGCAACGTCACTGGCGGAACATTTTGTGTCACTATCAAAAATATTCGGACAATTAAGGGATGCAGGAAGTGCTTTATCGGAAGAAGAAAAGGTCAATGTACTGTTGATGTCCATGCCAGATTCCTACGAAATGGTAGTGACAGCAATAGAGTCGCTCCCCGACCTGACACTAGATATAGTCAAAGATAGACTGCTTGGTGAAGAAGAAAAGCGCATGAAAAAGGTTTCTACAACAGAGCATCACAGAAATGCGTTTCTATGCTATGCATGCGGAAAAGAGGGACACAAACGATATGAATGCAGAATGAGATACCAGGAAAGAAGAGGACAAGGATTTTTTCTCTATTATCCTTTTTTCGAGAAAATACATTATGATTATTTTATTTAGTGTCTACCTACAGCCGGGTCCGCTGCACCAATGTTTTCCATGTTTTTAAACATCTAACATGTTTTCCGTCAGGTTCGGCAAACAAATAGGGTTTTGTTTTGATTGGCAAAACATGTTTGACGTTTAAAAACCACGAAAACATGGCGCAGCGGACGCGGCTTACGGGGTGTAGTTTCGATTCCTGAGCTATAACCACGAACTTCGGAATTCGAAAATATTCGGGTATCTCTATCTCTATCGCACTAACTATACTCGAGTGACCGGGATGCAGTTATACGAACTTTGAGTTTCGGTTTTCGTGGTAGCGCCGCAGGCACTTTGGCAGAATGCGCAAAGAGCAATGGCATATTGCAATTAAAAAAAAACAAATTCGTGTTATTTGTTCAAATTTGTTGAAAAATTTAATTGAAATCACCCCATAATGCGACATTTGCGCATATAAGTTCTCATATCACAATCGAATATTTTTTTATGGTTTAACTTTTGGCATGTGTATCGTAAAGATCTATCGTAGACTGGATTTAAATTATTAATAAGTGAAAGGCAAAGCGAATCCGCCATTTTGACGAAAATTTGACGTTTCTTATAGCTGACAGTTGGAGCAGCGTTTGATTTCAATAAAAATAAATGAAAAACCAAATGAAGTCGTATATTTCGGAAAATTAATTAACTGTCGCAGTCGGATAAAAACTATCCTAAGTTGCAGCTAGAATAATAATGTACTTTTATAAAATGTTTCATATTTTTCCGTTCATGGGATGCTGAGAACATTCGTACCACACAAAGCTTAGTTTCAAACTGGCTGATTCTTTTTTTAATTTAGAGATTTATTATAAGTGGAGATTACGATACAAATAATACGAAACAAATAAAGTATTTTTAGCGTTTTGGAAAATTCCACGCCTAAGGGGATGAAAAAGGGGTGCATAGTTGGTAAAGGGGATTTTTTGGAGCTAGAATCTCAAAACTTTTTAGAAAGATTAAATAATAAAAAAAAATTAAGATATGAGATTTGTAACTTTGATCTTAGCCTGTTTAGACTACCAAAATTATTTTAGCGTTTTTTGAAATTCTTCCCCCAAAGGGGATTATAAGGGCATTCAAAGTTTGTATGGAGAGCAAGACATTTTTAAAGTAAGGGATTTGTAACTTCGGTTTTAGACAAAACAAACATGCTAAAATACTACAAAACTTATTTCAGCGTTTTTTTTAATTCATCGCCTAAGAAGGTTAAAACGGGGTTCGAAGTTTGTATAGTATAGAGCAAGATATTTTTAAAGTAAGAAATTTGTAACTACGGTTTCAGCTTGTTTATTATGAGGGTTCAAAGGGGGTTCTAAGTGTGTATACCTAAAGAGCAAGCCATTTTGAAAGTAAGAGATTTGTAACTTCGGTTTTAGACTGTTTACTAAAAGACTAGACACAAAACTAATTTCAATGTTTTTTTTTAATTTATTCCTTTAACAAACTTTTAGACGATGACATGTTATACGCGGACGAAGTCGCGGGCAACAGCTAGTCGTAAATAAATACCTTTATTTCGAAATATTTGTTTATGAAGTTGGCACCACTGCAATATAGCGGCCGATTTAACAAAAAGTTAAACAGTGCTTTTATGAAAAATGTATGAAACAAAAAAGTACGCTAAACAGTTCGTTTTTGGGCCATAGAGCATAGAGTTTTGCGACGACTTATTAGTGATGTCATTGTATTTGAGCTACAGCCTAGGTATATAAATGACAGATAACGGTACAGGAGTAGAAAAAATATATTATAGTATTATGTTTTAGTGGGAACTGTCGAGGAGCTAAATGCATGTTTATTTGTAATCTAGTTATAAAATAAATACAAAATATGCAATTTTTTTACTGTCCAAAAGTAATTTGCTAACTACCAATAGAATCTTTATACTTTATATATTATTTACAACTATGGACTGGACCTAAACGCAGTATTTCGCGACCGAAACAGCAATTTATTTGATTTTCCATGCAACGGTTAGTGTTTCAATCAAATTTCTGGGTATTTATGTTCTTTTTGTAGTTGCTCCGATACAAACATTTGTTCGTCACCAAAAAATTGGATCGAATGGCATCGTAAAAAAAATTTGGACACAAGGATTTTGGATGTGGTATTTAGGTGTATAAATAAAACATTACCCATATTGTCGTCGACACGATATTTCAAACGATTATTATAATACGCATTTGTGTAAAATCGCAATAATATATCTTAACCAACTGGTTATAATTTATAATACTTCAAATTTAAATAAACTTTACTACAGGGTGTAGACGGCAACCCAGCCATCATCCAGACGGCGGTATGGTACCTGGACGCAGTACTGGCCTCGGGCAATGTGGCCTTGGAGAACATGCAGCTGATAGCCGCCGCATCCTACTGGATCGCCACCAAGATCCATGGCCCGCTCACACCCGCCTCCAGGCTGGTTAAGTACGCCAACCACGCCTTCACGGCGCAGAGACTGTTGGAGGCTGAGAAAATCATAATGGTTCGACTGGTATGTAGTGCTGATGGTTCGTTTCTAAAACACAAGTAGCGAAGCTGACAACTGGGGATGCAGCCTGCTGACTGAGTACCGCTACTGCATGGACTGTCGCTAAGATCCACGGACCAATCACTCCCGCTTGCAGGCTCTCTAAATACGCCAAAGCCAACCACGTCCTCAACCCGAAACTTCGCCGGGGCGATAATTTGTTACTGTGGCGTGGTGGCGTAGACTTATATATATATAATCTGTGCTTATAGGTAGTTGCAAATATCCAAAGGCAATATTAGATTGAACTTAGACATCTTAATATGAAGATCCGATTACAATTCTTTAATAAAATACCTCTTGCAAAAGGGCTTTCATTTATAAGTTCGTTTTATTTGTACATTACAGAAGTTCCCAAGGCAGCCAGTGATTCCTCAAGAATACATCTGCTACTTCGCGTGGTGTTGCAACAGGGAGCAGCCGGGCGAGATCGAAGTGGCCACCACGTTCCTCTGCCTCTGCGGGATGATGGTGAACAAGAGTCTCTGTACCGAGTACCCGTCGGTGGTCGCCGCCGCTTCCATACTGAACGCTTTGCTGTTGCTGAGGAAGAAGCCGCTGATACCAAGGCTGCAGAAATGTTCAGCGTAAGAGTCAAATCTATATCTACTAATGCTAGCTGCCCGCGCGGCTTCACCCGCGTATTGCAAAGAACGTAGGTAAACCCGCCTCGTTGCCATAATCATCCAGAAAGTCCATTAGACGCAGGTGAAAGAATTTTAGAAATCGGATAAGTAACTACTTATCCGGTTTTAACAAATTTGAATGTAATAGGTAATCTCCGAAACTCCTGAGATTACCTATTACATACAAATTTATAAAGCTACGATCTCACAGACTTTTCCTCTTTATAATATTATAGTAGGCGCCCAAGCAGGGAAATGTTGAACTTACCCGAGCGTCGTTGAGACGTTATAGACTTTGAAGATTAGGTGATAGAATGAAAGAAAAGTTATATCATGTATGCCTTTTATGGAAAGGGAACAGGTAAAAAAACAACCGGCCGTTACCAATAATGTGTTCATTTTATAACAGCTTGTGTTTAGGCTATTGCATTAAACTTGGTGTCGGTTTCGAATAAACGAAAGATGGCAAATTCATTTATGGAATAATATTTAGACCATTTCATATTAAAAACTTGAGACAAAAGAAAATAAATTTCTTTCAAAAAAATTTTTTTAGTACAAACTTTTATTGACGACTGTACTTTTCTGTATACATCATCAACTACTCATTGAGATGATTCTAACGAGCCCAAACTCAAAAAAAAACTTTTGTCTCCATCATCAGATCAGCTCGATGGTACCATAATATTAAATTGTCATCCAGGACTATACTAGCACCCAAAATTTAATCTCAATCGGATAACGGCAAGTGACTGAAAAATCGATTGCAAATTTTGACGGACAACTTACATACATATCATACATATAACGTCATACATACGAACAGGTCAAGTTAATATAAAGCTTGTAAAAGGGAAAATTCATTTTAGTATTTTGTGAGCAAGCATGCTTTCATTTAGATCACATCGTAGCTTCCCGTCACCTCAGATTGTGGTCGAACACAAGGCTTTACTTTTATTGTGATCTTGGTTCGGTTGCAAGTAAATAGTTCGAGGGTGAAATGGGTAATTTCACCCGAGTGAAACACTCTACTTTTCATTTCGACTATGAGGAAAGTAAAATACTGCATGTACATTTTATAAAACAGGTGTATTAAGATCAGTCAAAATATCTACACATACTGCCAACTTTAGAAAAGTTTAAAGATCGTATCGTATCAGATTTAATAGTTTTAATCTTAATTCTTGTATTTATATAATCTCCACTTATAATAAATCTCTAAATTAAAAAAAAGAATCAGCCAGTTTGAAACTAAGCTTTGCGCGGTACGAATGTTCTCAGCATCCCATGAACGGAAAAATATGAAACATTTTATATAGGTACATTATTATTCTAGCTGCAACTTAGGATAGTTTTTATCCGACTGCGACAGTTAATTAATTTTCCGAAATATACGACTTCATTTAATTTTTCATTTATTTTTATTGAAATCAAACGCTGCTCCAACTGTCAGCTATAAGAAACGTCAAATTTTCGTCAAAATGGCGGAATTGCTTTGCCTTTCACTTATTAATAATTTAAATCCCGTCTACGATAGACCTTTACGAGACAAATGCTAAAATATAAACCATAAAAAAATATTCGATTCTGATATGAGAACTTATATGCGCAAATGTCGTTTTATGTCGTAATTTCAATAAATGAAATCAACAAATTTGAACAATATAATTAACACGAATTTGTTTTTTTTGAATGACAATGGCACGCGCTCGGCGCATTCAGCCAAAGTACATGGGGACCGATTTTTGACTTTCGAGCGCTCGACTCTTTCACTCGAAAACTGTCAGAAACGATGAAATACTATTTTTGAAATCCGAGCGATAGAAAATTCAAAAACGAGTGGTATTGACCACTCGTATTCAATTCTATCGGTAGAAAATAAGTGCCGACAATTTGGACACTTCACTTGTATTTAATTTTGGACTGACAATGAACTTAGAAAGAGATAAATAAAGATTAATATATTTTATATTATTTTTCTACCGAATTTTGTGAACTTAGTCTTTTGGCGGGTTTGTTTTAAAATTAAATAATTTAACTTGTCTGTCTCTCTCTCTCTCTCTCTCTCTCTCTTTGCACAGGTTAAAAAGAGACAGAGATATACCTAGTAATATGTAAAGGCCTGGCAATGATTCACAACAACTCGCTATACTTAGAATGAAAAGTATGAATTGCTGTCTCATTCTAACTAAAGAAAGTTGTTGTGACAAATTGTCTATCATTTGTAATTTGTATTAAGCCGGGTCCGCTGCACCAATGTTTTTCCATGTTTTTAAACAACTAACATGTTTCCGTCAGTTTCGGCAAACAAATAGGGTATTATTTTGATTGGCAAAACATGTTTGACGTTTAAAAACCACGAAAACATGGCGCAGAGGACGCGGCTTTACTTTTATAACAGGCGGGAAACGAAACGTTTCGTTTACTAGGTATTATTTACTACGTTCTTAGTTTTTTCTGTTATGTAACGCATAAAACACACAAAAAACACTTAAACATTAATATTATAGCCTAAAATAGACCTTCTAATGATGTTTTATTTTTATTCCATGTGTAGAATACAATTTTAAATAACCAGTACTTATCGAATTTCTGCGTACAACGAAGCGCAAAAGTATAAATAGCCAAACCACTAGCTTTCGAGTGATGAATTTCAAAAATACCTATTATTGGGTTCATGCGAAAATAATCGTGACAAATTTTCGCATGCGATTATTTTCTACCGCTCGCTTTTGATTTCGAGCGCTCGAAAGTCACAAATCGGTCCCCTGCGGCGCTACCACGAAAACCGATACTCAATGTTCATATATTTGCATCCCTGTCACTCGAGTATGGTTAGTGCGATAGAGATAGAGATACCCGAATATTTTCGAATTCCGAAGTTCGTGGTTATAGCTCAGGAATCGAAAATATGGTAAATAATCATAATGTATTTTCTCGAAAAAGAATTTAAAATAAATATAGTCAAATGAAGAAAAAAACAAAGCAAGAGGTTATATAGGTAATGATTAAGTTATAAGAGTCCAAAGTTTTAAGAGGGGGTATGTTCTGTCCCTTTTCCGCAAAACGCACCTTCATATGAAACGATTGTTTTTTACTATGACGCTCAAGTATATTGACGTCACAGTCCCTCATCGTTTTCTCACTCTAACAAGCGACAATAAAACGGATGTAGCTTCATAATTTTTTGAGATATTTGAATGGGAGTTTCATTATCTTCTATCTATTTATACATAATAAATGCCTATGTCCTGACTGACTTATTCACTCACTCACTCACTCATCAACGCACAGCCGAAACTACTAATCTTAGAGAGTTGATTTTTGCACAGTATGTTGCTTTTATAACGTGGGCTAGGGATAAAAAGGGATTTTTGAAAATTCTACCCCTAAGGGGGTAAAATAGGGGTGCAAAGTTTGTATGGGAGAACCTTTTTTTTTTGAGCTATATACTTAAACTTTGTAGAAAAATTAGTTATTAGAATACAAATGAAACACTTTCAGCGTTTTGGAAAATTCCACCCCTACGGGGGTAAAATAGGGGTGCAAGGTTTGTATGGGGGAAACATTTTTTTTTTAAATAGAGACTTAAAACTTTGTAGAAAGATCAGTCATTAGAATACAAATAAAGAATTTTCAGGGTTTTAGAAAATTCTACCCCTAAAGCGGTAAAATAGAGTGCAAAGTTTGTATGGGAAAAACTACTTTTTTTTAAATAGAGACTTAAAACTTTGTAGAGAAATTATTCATTAGAATACAAATAAAGTACCTAGATTCAGTGTTTTAAAAAAATCTACCCCTAAGGGGGTAAAATAGGGGTGCAAATTTTGTATGGGGGAAACAATATTTTTTTTAAATAGAGACTTAAAACTTTGTAGAAAGATTAGTCATCAGAATACAAATTAAGTACTTTCAGCGTTTTAGAAAATTCTACCCCTAAAAATAGGGGGCTAAAATAGGGGTGCAAAGTTTGTATGTGGGAAACTATTTTTTTTAGCTAGAGTCCTAAAACTTTGTAGAAAGATTATTTAAATACAAAGAAAGTACTTTCAGCGTTTTGGAAAATTTCACCCCTAAGGGGGTAAAATAGGGTGCAAAGTTTGTATGGGAAAAACATATTTTTTTTTAATAGAGACTTAAAATTTTGACGAAAAATTACTTATTAGAACATGAAAAATACTACATTCGGCGTTTTACAAAAATCATTCCCTAAGGGGGTTAAAAAAGGGTGCAAGGTTTGTATGGGGAACACTTTTTCTGAGCTAGACACTTAAAACTTTGTAGAAAGATTACTTATAAAAATACAAAAAAAAAAGACTTTCAGCGTTTTGAAAAAATCTATCCCTAAGGGGGATAAAAAGGGGTGCAAAGTTTTTATCAGGGAAAGTTTATGTTTTTGAGTTAGAGACTTGAAACTTTGTAGAAAGATTACTTATTAAAATACAAAAAAAGAACACAAATCGTTTTAGAAAATTCCACCCCTAATAGGGTTAAAAAGGAGAGCAAGCTTTGCATGGCCAACACTTTTTTTGAGTTAGACTTAAAACTTTGCAAAAAGATTACTTATTAGAATACTAAAAAAGAACTTTCAGCGTTTTAGAAAACTCCATCCCTAAGGGGATCCTTAAGATCCTTAAGAAGGGTAGCCAGTGTTGTGTGGGAAAAACTTTTATTTTTACTAGACTAAAACTATTCGAAATGTTACTTATTAAAATTAATAATAAAGTACTTTCAGAGTTTTAGAAAATTCCACCCCTAAGGGGGTTAAGAAAGCTTTGTATGGGCAACACTTTTTTTGAGCTAGAGACTTAAAAGTTTACGAAAAAAGTTCTTTCAGCGATTAGAAAAATTCAACCTCTAAGGGGGTTTAAAAGGGGGTTCAAATTTTTTATGGCGAGCAATAAAATTTTAAAGTGTGAGTAAGAGATTTTTAACTTCGGTCTTATTCTGTACGTTAAAATACTACAAAACTGATTTCAGAGTTTTTCCAAATTCATCCCCTAAGAGTGTTAAAATTGGTTCAAAGTTTGAGTATTTCAAGGCATTTTTAAAGTATGAGATTTTTAACTTTGGTTTTAGACTGTTTGTTCACAAACTAGAAAATGAACATCAACTTTTTTTTTAATTATCCCCTAAAAGAGGGTTCAAATTTTGTATTGAGAGAAATCATTTTCTAAGACGATAAAAAGTTCTACGCGGACGAAGTCGCGGGCAACGGCTAGTTCTATAAATAAATGTCAAGAATTATTTGCTTCATATGAAATAAATTAATTATTCCATTTTAGATATACCTAAATAAAATAATTTAAAAAATATATATATAATAATAATAATAATAGGTTTTTCTCATCTGCTCTATATGGATGACCTCAAGCTATTTGCACCGAATAGACATGACCTGTTGGAACTACTGA
The DNA here is from genome assembly GCA_963854355.1 of Epinotia brunnichana. NCBI lineage: Eukaryota > Metazoa > Arthropoda > Insecta > Lepidoptera > Tortricidae > Epinotia > Epinotia brunnichana. Next base: position 15,322,133 of record OY977936.1, on the reverse strand, counting down.
AAACAACAGAAGTCTTCAGTAGCGCCATCAAAATGGAATTTGGTGTCGATAAGTGTGCGGTTATGCATGTACAGCGGGGTAGAGTTGTAAATTCAACAAATTTACAACTTTCTGAGACAATGTCCCTCAAATCTATCTCCGAAGCAGAAACCTATAAGTATCTTGGTATGTCACAGTCATTGGGTATTGAGGGTGAAAGCGTAAAGCGGGCGGTGAAGGAACGCTTCTTTTGTCGTTTGACAAAAGTACTTAATAGTCTTTTGTCGGGCGGCAACAAGGTGCGCGCCTTCACCGCCTGGGTGATGCCCTTGCTCACTTACTCCTTTGGCGTACTAAGATGGACTCAGACTGAGCTGGATGCCCTGGACCGAAGAGTTCGTGTACTGCTTACTGCGCATCGCATGCTACACCCACGCTCGTCTGTTATGAGACTGTACATCTCGCGGAAGTGTGGAGGTCGCGGCTTTTTAAATGCCAAAGACCTTCACAACCGCGAGGTGTGCAGTCTCAGGGATTATTTCCTAAACAACGAGTGTGGGATGCATCGCGACGTAGTGGCAGTGGACGGAAACTTCACCCCGCTCTCCTTGGCAAACGAGAACTGGCGCAGACTTAAAGTGATGAGCGCCGAAGACCGCAGGGCGGTATGGAGGAGCAAGGAGCTTCACGGGCGGTTCTGCAAGGCCCTCACAGGGCCCGATGTGGATATGCTCGCGTCGGTGAACTGGCTACGTTTCGGGGATCTCTTCGGGGAAACCGAAGGTTTTGTATGTGCAATTGCGGACGAGGTTATCATGACGAACAATTACCGGAGGTATATCCTGAAGGACGGTACGGTCGACATTTGTCGGGCATGCCGCCGTCCCGGGGAGTCACTCAGGCATATAATCTCCGGTTGTGGTCATCTTGCTAACGGCGAGTACTTGCACAGACATAACCTTGTAGCCAGAATTATTCACCAGCAACTTGCTCTGCTATATGGTCTTGTGGTCTCCGAAGTGCCTTACTATAAGTACACACCTGCGCCAGTTCTCGAAAATGGTCGTGCCACGCTCTATTGGGATCGATCTGTCATCACGGACAGGACTATTCTTGCCAAAAGGCCTGATATCGTGCTGACAGATCGATCGAAACGCCAGGCAGTGCTCGTGGACATCACCATCCCCCATGACGAGAACCTCGTGAAGGCCGAGAAGGACAAAGCCAGTAAGTACCTAGACCTGGCTCACGAGGTAACCGCCATGTGGGATGTTGATTCGACGATCATCGTCCCGATAGTCGTTTCGGCGAATGGTTTAATAGCGAAGAGTCTCGACCGCCACCTTAAGAGACTCTCGCTAGATGGCTGGATCAAGGGTCAGATACAGAAGGCGGTACTCCTGGATACTGCGCGGATAGTCAGGAGATTCCTGTCTCTGTCGCCCTGACCACCGGTAGCTTAGGCCCCGCCTCGCTGCCGGCGGCACCCTAGGTTAGGTTTTTATAATGATTTTATGTTTTTTATGTATTGTTTTATAGTTTACTTTTTATATGATTATTGTAAAAACCTAACTTAAGATGACATTTAAATAAAGGGAATAATAATAATAATAAAACTCTTTATTGTTGTAACTACAGTGTACATGATAAGTTAAAGCCCTGGCTCTCAAACTAGGTATATCCAACCTCCAAACTCTTTGCACTGGCCACTTGACATGCCTCGATTACAATCGAGTAGGCCGCGACGCAACTAGTCTAGAGGGCCATGCCGAAACGTGAAAAAAAAAGTTTCATAGCATTATGGCGGGCAGCCGATATTTACAGAAATTATTTTGATTTTTGTACTCGACGATTAAAATATGTGTATTAAGATTTCATAGAGAATACTGCAACGTCACTCTTTTCATCGTCTGTTACTTCCGAAACAACCGAAATAACTGTTTCGATACGCTCTAGACAACCGAAAAAATTTTGAAAATAGAAATAAAATAAATTCGACCAATCACGTGGCTGCTTTACCGAACTGTAATGAATTGGACCAATAGAATCGCTTTGATTATTGAGTTTACTCGTTGATGTCGTACGCTCGTTGATGTCTTTTAAGATATCAACGAGCGTACGAGCGGTAGGCTGCACTTCGTTTCAACAGTATCGTGTTTGTTTAATTAGTTCAGTTAACTCGTAGAAAATTAATTATAATGAACTCGTACAAAAAGTATTGTTCACAATAGTGTTATAATCAAGCTTTTTAATCTCGTACCTTACTTAGGCCACTCAGCAAGCTTCGTGGCCTAAACACGGTACTCGACTAAAAAGCTCTCTGTTATAACACGATTGTGAAAAATACTATTTCTGTAATTAGGAAAAAATACCAACTGTAAAAGGATTTTTATCAACATCGTCGTAATGAACCCGTCGCTTAATGTATAGCTGGGTTTAGATATATGTAATGCTTTTATTTTAATAATATGAAGTAACTCAACTATCTTCGACTCCGAGACTGACAGTAACAATAAAAAAAAATTACTTTCCACCCTAGGGGAGATAACGCTATTTTCCACCCGGCTAATATGCCCATGAAAAGTCAACTTTCAGAACAGGAGAGATGAAAATTCTTTTTTCATGCACATTACTCAAATCAATTAATTATATTGGGACTTTTTACATCGTGCAACTATAGGGCTTTCTAAAGTTGTATTATGTTTTTGTCTTATAAATTAAATGAAAAAGTTATAAGGACCGCTTTAGCCTAGTTGGTAGTGACCCTGCCTACGAAGCAAGAGGTCCTGGGTTCGAATCCCGGTAAGGGCATTTATTTGTGATGAGCACGAATATTTGTTCCTGAGTCATGGATGTTTTCTATGTATTTAAGTATTTATTTATTTATATAAGTATCTATATCGTCGTCTAGTACCCATAGTACAAGCTTTGCTTAGTTTGGGACTAGGTTGATTTGTGTAAGATTGTCCGCAAATATTTATTATTATTATTATTATATTTAAAAAGAAGAAGAAAATTTTAATTTTCGTAGTTTTTCCGTTTTTACCTTTTTTTCTACTCCTGTACCGTTATCTGTCATTTATATAGGCTGTAGCTCAAATACAATGACACCACTAATAAGTCGTCGAAAAACTCTATGCTCTATGGCCCAAAAACGCACTGTTTAGCGTACTTTTTTGGTTCATAATTTTTTCATAAAAGCACTGTTTAACTATTTTTTAAATCGGCCGCTATACTGCAGTGGTGCCAACTTCATAAACAAATATTTCGAAATAAAAGTATTTATTTACGATTTAAAATTTGTATAGGTATTATAAATTATTTACTACAATAATAATAAATCATCATCTATTGTGTGTTAAATTACATGTTTTATAAATTCTTGGTATTATTTATAAAAATAAACAGTTCGATTCCGTCCGGGTCCGAATTCGGTTTGGTTCGGATGGCAAGTGCAAACAACTTAAAAACAAAACAAACCATAAGCAAGAGCTGTCACATTTCTGATTTCCCACCAAAATACAGTTCAAAATGAAAATACGAAAGATGATAAACTATGTATTAGTCCTAAACTATTAAGATTTTATTCGTGTTTGTAAAGACAACAGTGTACGTTCCTTTTAAAATGGCCGAAGAAATTAATAACTGCACCCCTGAAAAAAGCGTGAGTAGCAAAAGTACGAATAGAAAACTTGCTGCCTGAAAACTTTAACTATTCTTTAGTCTGTTATTTATTTAAAATTTGTCGTAGAAAAAGTATTGTATGCAACGGTGTATGTGGTCTAAAAACGCTCGTGGCGTCTTTAATTGCGATGCTCGCCAAGGCTCGCATCGCATCCCACGCCACTCGCCTTTTAAGACCCTTCTTATACAACAGTTGCATAAAATACTATTTCGTTAAAAAAAATTTAAATTAAATATCAGGAATAAATTTGGCATCCTTGGTTTCCGTGGAAAGTAATTATTTTTTTACACGCACAATACTCAGACAAAAAAATCATATGGGTAATTTTTACAATGTTTAAATAGGGCTATTGTCCAAATATGTCTATTGTACTTGCAATTTAAATAAAAAATATATTAAGAGATTTTAAGAAAACAAGACAATGTATTCTTTTTTCCTTTTTACGTTAAAAAAATTAAATTAAATATCAGAAATGAATTCGGCGTCCTTGATTTATACGAAAATGATACCAAGCTTGCCCTTATAGCTTAATAAATATCGCCAGGTAAATCGGGGTAAGCCACCCCCCCCCCCCCCCCAAAATTAACATCTGAAATTTTGATGGCTCCCCTTCTTAAGGCGACGTGAGTTCCAAAAGCTGTTTTTTTTTTAATCGTAGCTCTTGTTTGGATTATAATACGGCTGCCTTAAATTTTAGTAGCAATCTTAAGGCCTTTCTCGAGGGAAATCAGCTATTCGAATCTTGAGATTTTGACTTTCGCTCGATCGAAAAAAATCACAAACATAGGTCTAAAATACACTTTAAAAAATCATAACAAATTATGCACAACAGCTAAACATATTAAAATTAGTTTTAAAAATCGGCAATGTCACGTTTGAGGGAAATCAGCTATTACTTTTTTATTTATTAAAACGCACAAAAGATTAAAATTAAAAAACATGATATCCGCGCTTCCAAACACGCACTTCCATCTCGCTCACGCTTATGCTCAGTGAGAGGGAGAGAAGACCACGAACCTACGTCCCCTTAAATCCATCTTTGAGTCGCAAGGACCAACTCAGCAAAAGGGAATCTCTTAATCACATATCGGCGTATAATGAAGCCAACACCAGCAACTAAATCTACATATCTATATTATTATTACGCGAGCCCGATTTTTGTAACAGCCATCAGATCTACAGTTATGGTCCGATTTTGATAAATGATATGTCACTGGATTCGTCTCATGCTGCAGATTTGCAATAAGGTCTTCGTTTTTTAATTTTTTATCGGTAAGTTACTAAAATATAAATTTAAAGAAACTACTGTGCGTTGACCACGTGACTTTGGCTGCGTGACGTCACGTGGCGTAACTTCTGTTTTGACTCGAGATGACAATGTAAAATGATAAACAAGAATTAAACTCAAACCTGTACTAAGTTCTTCAGCATGAAAAATTATAAATGTTGAGTCGGCCACATATGGATACAACACTAAGAAAAGTAAGAAAAATATAAAGTAAACGGCTTTTTGTAAATATTATTTATTTACATAAACTGACAGACGTATTGTGTCAAATCTGTTTTTTTTATTGACAGAGACGTCAGTATTACTTGCCATGTACTTTTTTACTTCAGAAAAGTTTATATACAAACTTATTTTCCCATATTCGACATGTTGGGAGAAGAATGAGGTTTAATTAAATCCATTCATTGTCGTGGACCTCAAAGACGGCTTTGTTAACCTTACTTAGTACAATGCCGTATAGGCGCCGATAGGTTTCGCCTAATTTCCAGTACTTATAAAGATGTAGGTAGAAAACGAAACTCGATTACAAAATTTTCTTTACGGATGGCCGGTGACTCCCATTGGTGACTTTGTTGACCTGCCTTGAATACCATCTAAATTATTTCAGGTTCAGACGATGTTGATAAAAATTATATTTTGATTACAGGTAGGAGGTTGGTTATATAAATTTTGTAATTAAACGAGTAATACTTGTACATATATATATTTGCAATCACGTTCTCGGAAACGGCTCTAACGATTTCGATTAAATTTGGAATACAGGGGTTTACGGGGGCGAGATATCGATCTAGATAGGTCTCATGTCCGGGAAAATTCGTTTTCTCCGTATTTTCTCCATTTTCATCCGAGCAGAGCTCGGTCGCCCACGGACTAAGTTGTAATTTGTCAAAACAATATGACTTAATACTGGAAAACATAAATTTGTAGATATTAAACTATTTAGCGGTACCGTGAAATGGGGTTAACTTGATCAATTTCAGAATTAAAACGTCTGTAGGTACCTCCCTAAACGTTAATCCAAAAAAATAAGGAAAAAAATGCAAATATCAGTTTTTGGTCCTCTATCGATTAAACCGACAAAAAAAAAGATTATTAATGTATCTCTAAAAAAAAATATTAATTCTGTGATCAACTTTAGGGTTACTTTAAAACCCCCCTTATTTTTAACGGATTATGATAGTGACAGCAATAAGGAAAAAAACCGGCCAAGTGCGAGTCGGACTCGTGCACGGAGGGTTCCGTACCATTATCTATAAAAAAAACCATTTTATTCTGTGTTTTTGTTGTTATAGCGGCAACAGAAATACATCATCTGTGAAAATTTCAGCTGGAACGGTATCAGTGAGATACAGCCTGGTGACAGACAGACGGACGGACGGACGGACGGACGGACAGCGGAGTCTTAGTAATAGGGTCCCATTTTATTCTTTGAGTACGGAACCCTAAAAACACTAGAACATAAAAAAAATCCGTTCAGAGGCTTAGGATTTATAAAGGTTTATGTGCCTTTGGGGTTACTTTGACAAAGAAAAAAAAGGGTATTTATTTTATATTAAATAAGGCTATCATTCACATAAGGATAACATTGCACATTGCACGTAGAACCGATGGCCGTTGGGGCGGAAAGGTTCTCGAGTGGCGACCACGTACCGGAAGGCGCAGCATGGGTAGGCCGGGGGGCCGGTACAAGGTGGACTGATGACCTGGTAAAGGTCGTGGGAGTCCGCTGGATGAGGTTGCCGAGGGGCGTCGTGGTGAAATGTTCGCGATCCCATGACGCCCCTACTACACGGCAGAGAGGGCATACCTTGGTGGTTTTAGACGGTAGTCCGGGGGGTTCCCGGGAGCCCGTCATACCCATCCTAGTTCCTCGGCTAGGTGGGATGCGTAAAGGCATTTCCCCAAGTAAAAAAAAAAAAAAAAAAAAAAAAGGACCGCTCATTGTGGCACTCTCTGGGGAAGGCCTATGTCCAGCAATGCACGTCTTTCGGCTGATATGATGATGATGATGATGAGGGTATCAGTGATCAAAGTAAACCCTCAGGTGATCAATGACACCCCATGCTACAAATATCTAAAAAGCAAATGGCCGTCAATGTGAATACATGCCTGATTTAGTGAACTAGATAAAATTAGTGTATTTACTATACTGAAAGTTTTACCTTAGAAGTTATAAAAGCTATTAAAAGTCCGTAAAATGAGTACGCACGTATTTTATTTTTTTTTTCATCGATCGGCGTGCCCGATCCCACGACTGGTAAAGACACACTGAAAGTGACGTTCAATGCTTCCAATCGTAAAAAAAAACCAAACGATGCGTTCAGAAATTTGTTACTTTGTTACTTTGTGTAGGTATGAACTTCTTATTACAATACCCAAAAAGTACCTAATATTAGGGTTTTGGAAAAACCCACCGCGAAGCGGGTTAAATACTCGTAGGGGTGCAAAGTTTGTATGGAGGAAACTCTTTTTTTGAGCTAAAAAATTAAAACTTTATGAATGAAAAGATTACTAATCAGAATAAAAAAAAATGTATACAAAACTACAACCTCACAGACTTTCCCCCTTTATAATCTACTAGCTTCTGCGCGCGACTCCGTAGGTCATTAAATTGTAAGTCCATACAAACTTTTACACCCCTAATTTTTTTTTATTTAACCCTGAGGGTTTATTTTTCCAAAAAGGGGTAATCTCTGGAACTATGTAGTCATCCGATCTCCAAAATTCTTTCACCAGCGTATAGAATGGACCTTCATTTTCTTCTTCTTCATGGGCGTAGGAATATATTTTTCACGCCACTGCTCGGAAATATAGCCAAAGATGGATTGAAATGAGAGTAGAAAGTAGTTCTTAGTAGTACAATTCAAAAACAGTCAAACAATGTTAAAAAAAAAAAAAAAAAAAATTTGAACTGTTTATTTCAATTGATAGACAACAAAAATTATTCAGGTACAACTTAACCCAATCTTAAATTTTAAAGATTATTAGCTAAGTTTAGTTAGTTATATATCATATCATTGACATTTTAATTAAAATTAAAATTATTGTTAGTAAGTTTTTGTTAGTTATTGTTAGTTAAGTTAAGAATTAACATTATTTTTTACACTCAGTATGGCTTTCTTAATTACATATTTGGCTTTATGCGGTTTATCCCTTATACAATCCATTACATTTTCCAATATATTTGTAGGGAAGCTGTTTAAGATAACAGGCACATAACTGGACCAGACCCTTTGTCCATAAAAGTTTTTGCTGATTGGTACCGTAAAGGTTTTATTATTTGTTAGTGTCCGGAGGTTCTGTGGTCTGCTATACCTATTCAGTCCTCCTAGGCATTGCCTATATTCTAGAATTACTGCCATTTTAACTTTATCATATACATTAAGGATTCTACAATATTTAAATAGTTTATCATAGTTGTTTTTGTGCTTATATTTTACTTTAAGTGGTACAATTGTCTTTATCAGCCTTAATTGTAACTTGTATATACGCTGTAGGTATGTTTTATATGTTCTTCCATAGCTAGATATGGCATAATTTATCACTGAATCAGCCATGGCCAAGTATATTAGACGAAGTGTGCTATATGGCATTCTAATACAACCAGAAGTCAAAGACCAATTATCAAAAAGTTATAAATTTAATACAAGAAAACTAAATTAACACAATTACAATTAGATTACAAAGTAACACAATGTAACTATCCTGAACTACACCACTAAGTTACCACCACGTCCAAATCACCGAACCCGAATGAACAATGGCTGGGCTGGCTGGAGTCTTCGCGACCTCTGCCCCGCGCAGCTGCCCCCGCGCAGGTCCCGTGCCGTGACGCCTCGGCCCAGGATTGCTGACTAGACTGTTACACGGCCTCTCCTGACTGCGGAGCGTCCTCGCCCGCCAAATGATCTGCAGACAGCCCAGGGTTTGTGTAACCTAGACCATCATCATGTTCACTATCTGGAATTAAGAAACGGTCATTTCATATATATGCGCTATGCTATGTACTATTTAATTTTGTGTCATAATTACTCGGTGCACTCAAGCAATTATGAACAAAATTGTCAACTCGTGAATATACCTAAGTCCAGCGGACTCTGCCAGCCATACACATGCTCTGCATACCCATGACTGTATATCTAGCCTAAAAGGCTCTGCCAACCTCAAAAGGTCGTTATAGCCCATAAAGGCTCTGCCAACCTCAAAAGGTCGTTATAGCCCATAAAGGCTCTGCCAACCTCAAAAGGTCGTTATAGCCCATAAAGGCTCTGCCAACCTCAAAAGGTCGTTATATCACCACCACCACTACCACCGATCCACTGCCGGAGATAATATTTCTGACATGATTATACGAGTATTGCTCTTAAATTTTAAATGTACCTGTTCTTGATTATTCAAATAATTTTATTGACATATGTATCTATTTGCTTTTTGACAATCATAATAATGATTTTATGTAAATTGACATACTAATTTAATTTACAATGTAATCTTACTATGAAATAAATTAATCTAATCTAATATATAGCCCATAAAGGCTCTGTCGGCCAAAAAGAAAATGGCTCGTACTTAAAGTAGCTAGTCATCGATATTATGACTCTACCAACTTTCAACAGTTGTAAAAAAATACTAGCCTTAAAAAAAATAGGCTCTGCCAGTCATCCAATGACTGTATTTTGAACAATCAGCCATCAAATAGCTCTGCCAGTTGAAAATCAACTAATAACATGGAAGGTTCCACTGACCATTCTCAAAGAATGCTTTACATACGTCTGGCGTCCATTCACCCTGCCACGGTACCATGTGCTCCGCAGCTGCTTGCGAACGCTTCCCATAAGAACCCGCCAGGAGTTCCAGCTCATACCGGTGGTGCGGAAGCTGCTTCACTCTTTTGTATGGACCTCTCATACCGGAATCAAGCTTACCCGTACTCTGTGAACACTTATTAACAAATACAAAGTCACCTACAGCGTAACAACGTGGTACTTTTCTTGTTTTGTTAATGTTCTCATCCTGTTGCCTTTGATTTGCTGCTAGCAACGTAGAAGCTCTTTGTCGTTTTAATACAACCATAGCTTCTCGGTTTGGATTTCCGTCTTCTAAAGCCACGTCTCTCAGATATAAGCATCGACTTTTATCAAACTATATTTGAATCCATGAGAATTTATTAGGGGACCAAGAACATCCATATGTACAGTTGAAAATGGAATTTCAGGCTTTGTCCAATACTCTATTGCTTGATTAGGTGTTAGGTGCTTTTGGTATTTTTTTGTGTGATAAACAAACAACACAGTGAGTTATGTACTTTTTTTATAAATTGTCTTAAACTGGGAAACCAAAAATGGCGAAGTATCAGATTAATAGTCTTATCAATCCCAATGTGATCACGGTCATCATGAAAACCGCGCAATAAACTGAGCCTGATTTTCACCCGTAGGACTGTATTGTATTTATCATACAACAACCCGTCTCGAACCTCGTATCGAGAGGAATCTAATTTACCATCCTTTAACTTTTCGATCAAATCTTGTGTCTCTGTGTCAGCTTTTTGTGCGATTTGAGCCCAATTGTTCAGCCTCCGGATATGACAAACGTTTATTGGGTTCCGACTAAGGAAATCAGCATGTTGCATCATAATGCCTTTTCTATATTCAATTTTGAAGTTAAAATCTTGCAACGTGCTACCCGAGGCACGAGATCTTTTTTACTTTCAGTAAGCTTAAGTGAATTACAGTCCGTGACTATTTTGAAATCAATGCCTATAAGATAATGTCGGAAGTGTTGTAATGCCTTTACAATTGCCAAAGTTTCGAACTCATAGCTGTGGTAACGAGATTCAGCTCCTTGAGTAGCCCGACTAAAATATGCAATTACACGCTTTTGTTTCCTTTCATGTTCTTGCATGAGAATAGCACCATATCCAGATGAACTTGCATCTGTATGTAATTCCGTGGGCAATTTAGGATCAAATATGGTAAGAACAGGTTCATTTATGAGACAAGAAATTAAGTAATCTCTAGCTGATTCTTGTTCATTGCCCCACGCGAAGGGTACCCCTACTCCTTTTTTTTATGTTAACAAAGGGAGCCGTTTTAACTGCATAATTTGCAATGTACCATCTGAAATATCCTGCTAACCCCAAAAATTGTCGCACTTGTTTCACATTAGTTGGTTTTGGTGATTTTACGAGAGCTTCTATCTTGTTAGGGCTCGGCCGTACCTGACCCTAACTAATTAACCTGCCCAAATACTCATCTTTGGTATCAAGGATATATTTTTTTTAAATTGATCTAACACTTGACGTTGTGTATTTAAACCTTCATCAATAGATTCAGACAATATCAAAACATCGTCAATGTAAATCAATACTTTACCGGTTTCCACTAGATTCTGCAATGTTTTAGATATAATTATTTGATATACAAGTGGAGTATTTACGGTTGATAACGCCGTGCCAGTTACAAAAGAGTCTGAATATTTGTTAATAATGGACATCAATTGTTTCTTATCTTCGCCTTGCAACGGAGTATGAACATTTTCAATATTCACCGTGAGCAAATGTTGAACATTTACTAAATTGTCTCTTGTAACGTAGTACTCCTTGTTATTAGTGCGCACATAAGTAACACCCTCTCGATTCAAAACATCAGTACCCACAAAAATAGGAGTATTTATGCATTCAGCAGGCCCAACATGCAGATCAACTTCGAGTGAAATGTCTGGAAATTCAATTACTACCGTTATGTAAGAAGTACTTTCAATTTCCTGGCTACCTATGCCACGCATAAGACGATAACAAGGGATCCTATTGTTATTTAAATGCTTCAAAACTGACTCTGAAATTAAAGAAATATCTGATCCACTATCTATGAGTACATCTACTGGCATATTGCCAATTATTGCAAGTATAACATTGCTCTGTGCTGTGCTCTGTGCATACTCATCCATTTTTTTGCAAAAAATTACATTATTGGTCGTCTGCTTGTTTGCCTCTGATTTTTGTTTTAAGAAACATTTTTCCACTACATGACCTGATTTTTTACAAAACGAACAAACTTTTGGCTTTGTGTCAGATGTTGCGTTTGAAGTTGAAGGTTCAACTTTCATCTTTTTTGTACAATTTATTATCTTATGGCCTTGGTAAATTTATGTGACTTGTGATTTTGATTGGCACTGTCATTAAAACTCCGAAAATTTTGGTTACGATTGCTTTCGTTTTTTGGTTTTTGGTAAACAGACAAAAATTCTACTATCTGCTTGGGCTCTAATTTAGCATTAATTGCTGCCGCTTTAACCCGTGGATCAGCAATTCCACGAATAACAATCGCGCTTTTTAAATCGTCGGGAAGACTTTTCACAATATTTAAGCGTAAGAACGATTGGCGTGCATATTCAGCATAAGTTGTAAATTTCTATGAGTCGCTACACATTACATCATATAAAATACTTGCGACATCAATGTTACGCGGACATAGAGATCGAAATTCGGATTTGAAATTCGTCCAAGTGCGATCGTTGGACACCCAATTATGCAGCCAGGTTCGTGCATCGCCACGTAAACAACTACCGACCCAAAATACACTCATTATCATCCTTGTTGTTTAATTTACGACCTTGGTAGACTTCTGCGCACCAAGAGTCAAAGCACGAAATGAAAAACTTCGCCGATGACTTTGGTTGAGCTAGGGATGATAATGCGTTGGCTATCTTGTTAGCTATATCGTCACTATCACTTTTACCCGGTTTTGAACACGCGTCCGTGTGTGTGCATTGTAACTGACCGTCAGTCACACCGTCGCGATCGGCATGGTTACCAATGTTATAATCAAGAATCGGTAACGCATTCGGTTGCGTACTCGGTCCCGGTACCGGCGGCGTAATAGACCCGGACGTTGGACGTGGTGGTATATCTGAGCCGGAAGTAGAAAGATGGCCTTCAATTGCCTCTAGACGTCCTAAAATCATGTCATATAAACGAGCACGACGACTGCTCCTTCCACGCAAACTATCACAACGTCGCCGATCACTAGTACTTTCCCGTCGTTTGCAATTACGACTGCGGGAACGACTGCGAGAGTGACTTCTACTGTAACGGCGTCTAGATTCCTTTCGTCTGTGACGTCCTGACATTTTTAATGAACGTTGTATAACGGTGTAACAAAATAAATAATAAGTTTACATTGTGACCACAAAGAATGCGTATGTCACTAGCCCAAAGGTGCCCCAACCTCAAAACAATGGTCCAATGTTTAGAACAACTAACTTAACAAAGTAACAGCTCTAATGTAAACAAAACTGGAGACGCTGCGCCGGCACGCCCGATCTAATAATAGCCTACTTCTTAAAGTTAAGCTTAAAAGTCACTTTTATAAAACTATTCACGAACTAATTAAGTATTGAGCACACACTAACGGAACGCATAATGCATAAACCAATATGTCACGTTTTTTTATTTTTTTTCAACTTTTCTAAGAAAACATTAACAGATTTAACTAACAATTTGCGCGAAAAAATGCACTTTATTTTTTATATTTACACACTTCACGAGCGGAAAAGACACGTAATTCGATCCCACTTCTGATCTAATACAACCAGAAGTCAAAGACCAATTATCAAAAAGTTATAAATTTAATACAAGAAAACTAAATTAACACAATTACAATTAGATTACAAAGTAACACAATGTAACTATCCTGAACTACACCACTAAGTTACCACCACGTCCAAATCACCGAACCCGAATGAACAATGGCTGGGCTGGCTGGAGTCTTCGCGACCTCTGCCCCGCGCAGCTGCCCCCGCGCAGGTCCCGTGCCGTGACGCCTCGGCCCAGGATTGCTGACTAGACTGTTACAGCATTTTATTTTTAAGTATGTTTAGCTGACTGAGTATTGCTCTTAATTTTTTACATACATGGTCAATATGTGGGCTCCAATTAAATTTGCTATCTACTAATAAACCAAGATATGTATGCTGTTTTACTAGGTCTAGGGGCTCACAGTTGCAGCACGGAATTGAGTCATGCATGCAGGGGTGTTTGTGGGCAACTATTTTGGGCACTATATTAGTTTTATTATGTGATGAATGTATGTGCAATACTTTAGTTTTTTGGTAGTTAATGGATATGCCCATATCATGTGACCACCTGCATAATGTATCAAATTCGCGCTGCATTTTGCGTTCAGCCACAGATATGTCACTATCAGCTGTTATTAGGCAAGTATCGTCAGCAAACTGGTACACGGAAGCCTCGCTGAATATGTTGCACATGTCGTTGGCATAAATCAGGTACTCAGTTGGACCGATTATTGAACCTTGTGCTGTGCCATACCTGGTCATAAGCAGCTCGCTTTGCTCACCGGCAATGCTTACTGTGTTGTATCTATTTGTGTGGTAATTTTTTAGCCAGTTCAGGTTTGGCCCCTGTATACCACTTTGCTGCAATTTATCATATAATTTTATGTGATTTAGGGTATCAAATGCCTTGCTGAAGTCAATCATAACTAGTAAGACATGTTTTTTGCTATTCAAGTGTATATTTATCTCATCCGTAAATTGTGATAAGAGTTGGGTGGTGTTTTTCCCTTTTTGAAATCCAAATTGTTTTTCATGTATTATTCCGTTGCTTGACAAGAAATCATTTACTGTTTTGCCGAGGTATTTTTCTATGATTTTGTCAATTACTGGTAATATTGTTATCGGTCTGTAATTATTAGTGTCGGTGTATGAACCTTTTTTATGTATTGGTCTTATTAGACCAATTTTTAATTTGTCTGGGTATGTGGAGCTGTTTATGCACTGATTAACTAGGTGGGTGAGAACAGGTGATATTTCTTTACTAATATATTTTAGGTCTCTTGCTCTGATTTTATCATATCCAGCACTTTTTTTTTCATTTAAATTATTAATTATTTTATACATAGATTCCTGTTTTATTTTGTTTATTTTAAGTGTTACACTCGGAGTGTTTTGATATGTGTTTTGATCAAGCAACGGAGTATCACATGAACTTAATATATTTATTACGTTATTCTCAAAGTCTTTGGAGAATTTGTTGCATAATGCATCTGCTTTCATCTTGAATGACTTCAGCAATACTTCATCAACTGCTTTTACAATCCTGCCTGTTAAATTGTTTATAATTTGCCACAGCTTTTTAGGGTTTTTAAAATTACTGCATATTTCACTCTTAGTATAGTTGTTCTTTGCTTTATTCATAAGTTTATTGGTTTTATTTCTATATATTTTGTACAGTAGCTCATTCTGTTTGTTAGTAGTATCATTCAGATGAATCTGCAATAGTTCATTTTTTTTATGTGACATTTCTATAAGTTTATTGCCTATCCATTTACAATTATCCTTATTATTACTCTTAGACGATTTTTGTGAGGAACATTTGTTATATATGTTGTTGAAGTTATGACATATGAAATTGTATATACAGTTTGGGTCACTCATTTTTAACGCAGGCTCCCAGTCTATCTTGGTGAGCTCCTGCTGTACCATACTATTATCTAGTTTGTTATATACAGTATTCTGTTTACTTGATTGACCAGTTAAGGAAAGCCCAGTTATAAAGTGGTCCGCGATTGCATCACGCACTACAGCTGTGTTTACATAGTGGGGGTATGACCTGCTGTCTCTGCTAGGCACATCTCTAAAGTAAATGTGGTCTATGCACGACTTAGACGTGCCTCTTGCTGAGGATTCAACCCGAGTGTACTGTGTGATGCAACAGTGGAGACCCATATCTGCAAGAGTGTCTTGGTATGAGCTGGTCAGTTGGTTTTGTAAACTAATGTCTATGTTCATATCACCACATAGCAATAGGCTATAGTTCATTGGGAATATGGATATAAGTCTGCCTAACTCACCAACAAAGTCACCTGGGTTTAAACTTGGGGGACGATAAATGGCACAAATAATGGTTTTATAGCCGCACGGTATAGACACTTCACCACATAAGCATTCGAAGGACACTGTGTTTATTTTGTTATGCATAAAAGTGACACTTTTGTGGGAATAAACTATTATCCCACCGCCTCTTCTTTCTTTTCGTAGTTCCGCATTCAATGTATAATTATCTATGTGAAATAGGTCCTTGGTCTGATCATTCACATTGGCTTCTGTTATGACAATAATGTGGATGGTCACAGGGCTGGTTTTTATGTTATATTCAAGTTGGGCGTAGTTCTTAATTAGTGATCTAATGTTGACATGTAGAAGTAGTAGTTTGTTTTGGCCTTGCGTTATGTCGCATGTGAATTCGCTCCATTTATTGTAGCTTGCTTCATAAATCCCGCTTTCCATTTATTTATTTATTTATTGTTTATGTTGCTCTAAATGTCAGTATATTTTATTTATGATACTGTACCTTTCCCAGCTGCCATAGTCAGCCCTCGGGCGCTCTGAGTAGCGTCGCTTTAATCTCCTCGATGTCCTTGACTGTGTGCACATAGAATATTTTTTTTGCGTTGTCCTCCTTCCGTGCCATGATACGTCCATCTTTACACCATATGTGTTTACATAGCGACTTCAACTCACTTTTGGCTTTCCATAGCAGGTACGCTACACTGGGAGTCAGCGCGGCTCTTATGTATATTCTTTTGCCCGTGTCAAGGTCACTGCTGTCACCTGATGCTGCGCCGATCGCCATCACCGCCGGCTGGCCTGGTTTGTTTGAATTGTTGGGTTCGGCGGCTAGGTAGATTTGCAAAGTAAAATGTAGTGTTTAGCGGCCTTTTTTACTTTCTACTCTGCTATTGGTCGATTATTTTTGAGTGGTTGGTGATTGTAATAGTGGTTGTTTAGTTTGAGCAGCTCTTCGACCAATCACAGGGCGTCGAGCGGGAGGAGCGGCGCCGCCGCGCCGGCGAGCGGTGCCGCGCTTCTTTTGTTTTTTGATTAGTATTATGATCTTCAATTAGGAACTTAATTTTGATTTAAAATTATGATTATTTGCAATTTCCTCGCAGTAGACGTGAAATGCACTATGTTAAGCCTCGGCCGAAAGTGCAATAGATGGACGAGTTAGTACGAGGGCCGACGCGTAGCGGAGGCCCTCGAAAGTACGAGTCCAGCTATTTTCTGCTTACTTTCTAGCCTCTACAACAATGTACTATTTCACTTCTCATGCTCGCAGAGTTCGCCTTTGTGCTGGATGTATGCTGCACAAAATGCCACTTTTATGCTCTAGTGCACAAAGTTAAATTGTTTTAAAGACTAAGATAATCGGGCCTAACAACAAAATAGACTTGTAAAAAGGAACCCGATAATGTAAATGAATAATAAAAAAGGACTCTGTTCGTCTGTCCGTCTGTCACAACGTTAAATATCTCAGGAACTACTAAACCTATCAATTTGAAATTTAGAACAACTGTTCAGAAGGTTAAGACACGTGTATGGAAAATGAAAACTTTAATAGTTATTTGTTATACAAGGGTGCAAAGTTGTATTTTAACCGCGAGTGTGGAATTGAAACACGAGCGAGCGAATGGATTCTATGGTTGAACCACGAGCGAAGCGAGACGTCAAAATAACTTGCACCCGTGTGTAACGTGTAACACAAATCTTTTCACCTCACTAAAGCGAGGAAAATATTACATTAAGAGGTCCTGGGTTCGAATTTCGAATCCCGGTAAGGGCATTTATTTGTGTGATGAGCACGAATATGACTAGGTCGATTTGTGTAAGATTGTCCGCAAATATTTATTATTTATTATTAGAAAGAAAACATTACAACAAGAAAAAAAACGTTAAAAAAGAAATGAAAAGAAAAAAAAACATTAAAAGGGGAAAAAAACGTCTAAAACGAGAAAAATAGACATCAAAAACCAAAAAAAACAATAAAAAGAGACAAAAATGCAAAAAAAGAAAAAACATTAAAAAATGAACAAAACTTAAAAAAAGATAAAAAAAATAAGAAAAAGAAAATAATAAAAAAATAATAAAACCAAAATATACACAAAAACATAAAAAAAATTAACAAAAAATTACATTAGAATTTTTTTCTAAAAAGAAACATTAAAAAGAGAAAAAAACAAGAAAAAGAGAAAAAAAGACATTAAAAACAAAAACAAACATTAAAAAAGAGAAAAAAATAAAAATAAAACATTAAAAAATAAACAAAATATTAAAAAATAAACAAAACATTAAAAAAAGAAAAAAGATTTTAAAAAGGGAAAAAAAAACTGAAATATAGACAAAAAAAATCAAAAAAATAACAATAAAAACCGGCCAAGTGCGAGTCGGACTCGCGCACGAAGGGTTCCGCACCACTATCTATAAAAACTGCAAAAAAATCACGTTTGTTGTATGGGAGCCCCACTTAAAAAATATTTTATTTTGTTTTTAGTATTTGTTGTTATACCGGCAACAGAAATACATAATCTGCGAAAATTTCAACTCTCTAGCTATCACGGTCCTTGAGATACAGCCTGGTGACAGACGGACGGACGGACTGACGGACGGACGGACAGACGGACGGACGGACGGACGGACGGACGGACGGACGGACGGACAGCGAAGTCTTAGTAATGGAGTCGCGTTTTACTCTTGGAGTACGGAACCCTAAAAACCAGCCCCGTGATCGCATTTCATGCCTATGAACCGTCAAATTTTATAAATAACGGTTTATCTTATTGTTTGTACTATTATTTATTGCGACATGCTTAACTATTTAGATGGAATGCTTGTTTGGTAAATATCCTCGGGGCATCCCTGTGACGAAGATAAAGAGAAGTACAGTAAACGGCAAACTTCGTGCGCAAATGAGGGGAAGTGGAGGGGCAGCTTGCACGTACAATTCGCCTTTGCGCAAGCAAGCTCATTTGCGCACGAAGTTTGCCGTCTACTGTACAGCATGGTGATGGAATGTCAAAATACTCATGTTTGAAGCAGTTTAATGGGGGAAGTACATAGATATATAAAGTAAAGATAGGCCCAACCCGCACGAGTAATTCGTCCAATGCGGTGGCCCTAAACTAGCAATGGAGGGCCACCGTGCCTTAGTCTGTGGCAGGACGCCGTACCGTTCAGCTGTCAGAGTGTGTCAGAGCCGACTGTCTCATAATGCCCATTTGCGCCGTAAAAGGGTGCAAAAATTATGATACAAAAGTAAAAAAAATACATGGGATATCGTATCATCGGTAAGTATCGCCAGTTTCTTTTTTATCGCTTAGTAACACATTTTCAAAAAAAATATTTGGTTACCTAGCGCCATTACGTTTTGTTAGTTCGCAACGGCTAGTCAATCAAAAGTAACCTTGTAAGGGCGTCATTTTTATACTGGTGTATGAACCATTGACTATGGACATTGTTTGATAATATATAGCTATACATTTGATTGTTATTGTTTCTTATACGTCTCTTCTACTAATGTAGGTAAGTAGATGCGTAAAAATAATGTACAAAAGAAAGTCGTTTGAAATGTATTTAACACTTACTTTAATATTTTCAACTTTAACAAGTCGATTCGTCGTTCATTGTTTGACGAATAGACACATAATGACATGTTATTTGGCTCTTATTCTATCATTTGCCACATTGTAAAGTGGTGTGCAACTAAGAATACATATTTGTGTTGTAATTATTGTGAGCCTTTGTGGCCTAAGTCACTAAATTGCGCCCGAGATTTCGTCCGTGTGGTTTTCTATCATTTGGAGAAAGTAGTGTTTATGTGTATTAAAATCATACATTTGTTACGGAAAACTCCTCTACCGCATCCCTGACAAAATTTCGAGACCAACCGTTCAGTAGTCTTTGAGCCGTAAAAGTAAATAGGTACATATATAAACTCACTTTCACATTTATAATTACTTATTTATTACATCGGTACCACTATCTCTATGTGATGTTTACATCAACCACTGCCAGCCACTTCATTAATATTGAGAAAAGTCCCCCTTACAAAGTTACTCCGGCCACCCGAACGTGTGGTACGCAGTCCGTACAACAGATGGCGCCACTCATTTTTAATAAGGATAGATGTCAAGCGAATTGTTCGGACGGGCGTATCTTTACTTTATAAATCTATGGGGAAGTACCTTGCAGAATTATTAAATTAATTTTACATTTCACTTCTATGCTTGTTTTAGATACGTAGCAGCGGAAAAAAAGGCTGGAAACCTATCTCAAACGTGCGCTATCCTTCGAAAAGCGGTTACTATGGTGGCAGCAGAGGACTACAGATACAAGTTCCTATTCGAGCAATACGGAATGCCTCCAACGCACATTGCCCAAACAATCGTGAGTGCAGCCAACGAACTCGCGGTTATGGATACTAAAAATTCCGCAGTCAAATTTTGAGCAGAATACGTACCAGAGTAGCTAGCACGATTAAATCAATGTCCGATTAAAGCACTCGTCCCTCTCCGGCTAGTAAGTGACGAATGCTTTAAATATATAAGAATAAGAATAGAATAAATACCATTATTGCCAAAAACATTACATGTAGGTACAATAAAAAAAAAAGCGATAAAAAAACTAAACAAATTACAGAGAAAAGAAAATACTATGATTGCGGCAATGGGTACTCAGGCTATATGCTGCAGGCTATACGGGTATATGCTGGAGCTTACAAGCTCATTGCTGATTTTTAGTCTGGTCCCTAGCCCCTCCCTCCCCTAGGTCGTGCGTGACCCATTTGCTACGTTAGTGCTAGCTAGTGCTGTGTTTAAATCCATCGTTGTTTGGAGTGCTTATGATGCCAAAAATATAAAATAAGTAAGTATATAAAAATAAAAAAAAACAGTCAAAAATTAAATGATGAATTGATGATTAATCTGTATACTATTTAATATAAGTGTAATGACAATATATGATGTACCTAATGATTTGAGTGCGATTAATATGTGTAATAGTAGATAATAAATAAGAGAATAATAAATAAGAGATTTGAGTGCGACTAAAAGATTTAGATTTATTTGTATGTATTGAAATTGTAATAAAAATGTGTATGTATTGAATTTGTATCAGATGAAATAAATGATTTTTATTCCGCAAGAAGGCTGCAATAGCACTTTTACAAGTCAAAAATCTACTAATTATTCTGAAAAAGAAGACCACTATTAAACAAATTACAGAGAAAAGAAAATACTATGATTGCGGCAGTGGGTACCCAGGCTATATGCTGCAGGTTATATGAGTATATGCTGGAGCTTACAAGCTCAGCGCTGATTTTCAGTCTGGACCCTAGCCCCTCCCTCCCCTAGGTTGTGCGTGACCCATTAGCTGCGTTAGTGCTAGCTAGTGCTGTGTTTAAATCCATTATTGTTTGGAGTGCTTATGATGCCAAAAATATAAAATAAGTAAGTATATAAAAATAAAAAAAACAGTCGGAAATTTTAAGATGATTATACGTATACTATTTAATATAAGTGTAATGACGATATACTAGCCCGACGATAGACTATATACTATAATATATGTTTTCGTCTAGTCAGAGCAGTTTTGTAGGTTCTCCCATTTGTAAGGAAATAATGTTATCGATAAAAATCAATACCGTTTAATACTGGTTGTATCATAGTTCCATTATTTATGAAAATATTCCACATTAACACAATTAAAATATAAAGACACCACTTTTACGAGCAGAAGAAATTTTGCCTTTTTTTTCAAACTATTTTGGTAACGAATTCAACAGGCCAAAAAGGGCCATTACTAGAGAAAGCGACACGGCAAAGCTATAAATGCTGACGGTTCTGCTTCGAACCCATGAGTCAAGAAGTGCAGTTGGAGACCACAATTTGAATTGGACAATAGTTTTTGAGTGCCCTTTTTTTCTACAATAAAAACCTTTTAGGGTTTCTATTTAACAATGAAAATAAACTACATTAAACATGACTAATATTGTTCCTAACTATTACTTAGTCGCTTGATCTAAGCATGTAATAAATATCAAAATAAATGTAAAACTATTACATTTATTAATTACTGAACGAACTCTTCTGCATCGGGGCTAGTATGATGCACCTAATGATTTGAGTGCGACTAATATGTGTAATAGATTTAGATTTATTTGTATGTATTGAAATTGTAATAAAAAATTAGTATGTATTGAAATTGTAATAAAAAATGAGTATGTATTGAATTTGTATGAGATGAAATAAATGATTTATATTCTGCAAGTAGGCTGCAATAGCACTTTTACAAGTCAACAATCTACTAGCTATTCTGAAAAAGAAGACCACTGTTAAGAAGAAACGCCGAAACAAACTCAACAGTCAGTAATTTTTGCCAAAAAGAAGCTTATTATATTACAATAGTAGTACCTACTTAACCTATTAAAAATAAGTAAACCTGAATATGAAAACAAGAAAATAATGCAACTAATAGGTAACTAAATCGTTGGGAATGCTTGCTTCTAGGAACTGTGTCATCTAGTTCCCTAGGCGTGACAATTGAATTATGAATGATTAAACTATTTTGGGCTCTGGTTGCAAAGATCCATCAATGTTTTTTTTTCAGGTAAGTAATTTTTAAGAGCTGGAAATGGTAGATTAAATGTTTCATTTGGTAATCTATTATATATATTATATACAAATATAAAATCGGACCGTTACTTATAGAGTGACAGACAACGCACAACCTAAACCGCTAAAGATACAAGCATGAAATTTGAAACACATATTCTTCAAGTGACGTAGAGGCGCACTAAGGAAGGATTTTTTTAAATTCATCCCCTAAGTGTAAGGCCTGAGTAGACGCTCGAGTCGGGCGTGCGGCGGAGCGGGGCGTGCGGCGTGCATGTTAAACAAATGAGGCTCATACTGGTGTCCTGAGTAGACGCTGTACAAATTGAATGCACGCTCGCTCGCCCGCCTCGCTGCACGCCCCGCCGAACGCTCCGCTCCGAGCGTCCACTCAGGCCTTAGACTAAGGGGGTGAAATTGGGTATAAAACGTTGTATGCAAATCCGTAATTTTTGAAGGTAGATCTATGAAATTAGAGACTTGGATTTTCGGTCAGAAATAAAAATAGGTTTCCTTTGAGCATTATCGGACATTCGTGCTTTAAGGGGGTAAAATGGAAGGTGAAAGTTTATATGAAAGTTTCGTTATTTTTAAAGGTAGATCTATGTAATTTGAGATTTGGCTTTTCGGTCACAAATAAAAAAGGTTACTTTGAAGCGTTCTTAGATATGCGTACTTTAAATGGGTGAAATAGGGAGTGAAAGTTTATATAAAAGCTTAGTTATTTTTGGACAGCTTTGTCCACGATATTTATTATAATACAAAGGTATAATGACATCTAAGTATTCTTCATTCATCAAGCAGCATGATAAAAACAGAGGATAATACCACGAAAACATTTCGAGTTTGCTCATCAGCACTAAGCTGAAACTACTGAACCAAGAGTCTTGAAATGTGTAAGGTAAGTTACTTATTCAAGGTACGCAAGCAATTAGTAAGGGTTTTACAAAATTCAACCTTTAAGGGGGTTTAAAAATGTATAAATGTGTGTATGGAAAACAAGTCAAGTGCGGACCGTTGCCGATGTTCATGTGGTGACGTAGAACAGTGAAAGTAATAAGCATTGCAATTTATTCATAAATAAATAAATATTTTTATTTTAATCACAAATAAATACAGAAACCTCAAATAAACAAACCAGTAATCATTTAAAATTAAACTCAAAATACACCTCAAATTAACACTCCTTGTTATTTGAGTGTTAATTTGAGATTTCAGTATTTATTTATGATTATAATATATATATATATTTATTTATGAGTACAATCGTATTGCAGAACATGACAAGCCGCACCCTGAAATTGCGCCACATACAGGGCACCTTCCTGCCTAGACCGTAAGAGATAGAGAGGTTCTGTTTTGTACAAAAAATAGGCCAAATAATGTAGGTAATATAGTGTTTTTTTATTTTACGATATCGCTTTTCGTTTTCAAGAAATTGCCGATTTAGTACGACAAGACACCAAAACAATTAGAGTTTTTGCGACATTTCAGCAACTTTTAAAATAAGATTTTACCAATAGGGAACATTACTGCCATGTTCTGCCGCTAGAGGCAGCACTACCACTAATAGTAAATCAGTATAGAAATATAGGGATTCACACACACATGCACAATTGATTGTCAAATGAGTGACAAGGATGCTTGCATAGACAATACCGCAAGTGGGGACGAGATACAATGTCAACGCTGCTAGTGTCGCCACCTACGAAGAGTTTTGCGTAATGTTCCCTATTGGTAACCCTTGCCAAGGGACATCTTTTGACACCTTTTCAATTTCATGACAGGCACAGCCATGTACGTCATGACAGAAAAATGATGCCGTAGTGTAATGCACACATGAGTGAAATTTAATAGTTTTATTCTCAGACGGGGAAGAAACTGCTGTCTTTGAGAAAGTCTTACTAACATTTAGTGTCAGCAAATTGCTGCTCAGCGATGAAACCACGCCTGCCAGCACACTCAGTTTGATAATAGGTTTCATCCCAAGTTTTCCCATTTACGACCACTACGTGTCGTCTACGTAGCAGACAAGCTTCGCATTAGGTATATCAATGTTAAGGATATCACTAATATATAGAATAAACAAAGGGCCAATTGGGCCAAGTACGCTCCCCTGCGGTACACCAAAGCTGACAAGAAGCTGTTGACACACATGTTGTCCTATTTTTACCATCTGAAGTCGATCAGTTAGATAGCTGGTGAACCAATTCAGCGCAGTGCCCCTGATGCCCATGTACTCCAGCATTCTCAGAAGTATGGTCACAGAGACCGTGTCAAAGGCCTTGGTCAAGTCAAAAAATATGCCAATGCACTTATTGCCACGGTCTAGGTGACCAGAAATTTGATTGGTGAGTAAAATCGCTGCATCCTCTGTGGACAATCCCGCTCTAAATCCGAATTGGGTTTCTGAGATCAGGGGATGGTTCTCAATTAAATTAATCAGTCTAGTGTTGACAATTTTTTGAGGATTTTTGTGAAAACACACAGGAGGGATATTGGCCTGAAATTACTCGGCATGTCCTTGGAACCGCTTTTGAAAATAGGAGAAGAACTTGTGTGCGTCTAACACGGGTATGTGTCATATGTGTATGTATTGAATTTGTATTATATGGGGTAGATGGTTGGTGGGGGTATCCGAAAGGTGATAGTGATTGTTAGTCTGAGATCAGCAGGTCGATCACGTAACTCATTGTACGAACGTCGGGTAGGTCTAAATGTCACCCGACGCGCGTACAATGCGTTACGTGATCGACCTGCAGTAAATAATAAAGACGGCTAATATTAACGTTTCAACAGATGATGTTTTACTAGCAGGTCTTAATTTCAAGTAACAATATGGCCATGGCAATATGATATTGCCATGATATGGCAATTTCAAGTAACAACTGTGAACCCAATAGAGATGGTGACACCAAATAAAATAATCAATAATGTTGAATTTTCTCGAAAAAAGATTACGACCGTATTCATAAACGTTCTACAAGCCTATTTTATCTACCAAAAATGGCGTCAAAATTTGTTTGTCCTTATCTCTCACTTTGACATTTGTGTTCGTAAGAAAGCTCGTTATTTAGCAGAGGCATTTTAAGTTATATGAATAAGGGGCTTAAAATATAGTCACATGGATATAAAAGTAACACAAGACAATAAATAATCACAAAGTTATAAGTGACTAAAGTTTTAATTTAACCCGTGACCACAGAATAGTATAATATATAGTATTACATTCCGTGACGCCACGGGTCTCAAGCGCTTTCTCTCTCTTTCAAGCAATATTAAAACGGTTGTATCTTCGTAATTTATTAAGACATTTGAATAGGATTTTCGACATTAGGCATATTTTTTTGAGTTCTTTATTTTGGAGTAATAATAAATTAGAGAGTCCACAACCCTATTACAGAGATAAATTAACCGTTTTTACATCTCACTTGAGATTGGTGGTCTTTCCATATAATTTACTGTATCATACTCCATTTAGCGTTAATGTTATACTTATATCCCGCAAGAGTTAACTTGACACTTGTTGAGACTCGAGCGCGTACTAGCGTCACACCATCGAGGTCTCAAGTTAACTCTTGTGGGTTATATAAGAATTGTGTAGAAATATTGCTAATCATTTACGATTAGTTTATAAACGTAACGACGTGTTTTAGTAGATGTACGTTGATTACAGTTGTAATGATTACCGGTTTATTAATGACAAATTGGATTATGAATCGTGGACTGAACATTTTTATAAGCATTAAGTAAGTATTGAATTAGGTATGTTATGTTATGGTTAAGTGTTTGAAATGAATGTCTAAGATATTATTATATACTACGCGAGGCCGTTTTTTGTACATGCCGGTCAATCACGTAACGCATTGTACGTACGTCGGGTAGGTCTAAATGTCATTTTTTATATGGAAAATTGACAGTTAAATTGTACCGACGCGCGTTCGGAACGTTACGTGATTACCCCTCGGATCTACAGTTATGGCCCGAGTTTGATAAATGATTATGTCATTATATTCGTCTCATGCTGCAGATTTACAAAAAGGTCTTAGTTTTTTCATTTTTATTCGAAAAAGTACAAAAAATATTATTAAAAAAAACTACTGTGAGCTGACTACGTGACTTTGGCTGTGTGACGTCACGTGAAGTAACTCCTGTTTTGACTTGAGACGACAATGTAAAATACCCTTCTTTCCCACCGTCCACCTCCCGAGACCACCTAGGTAAACTGTTGAAAATTATTTTTTCCTACCGTTCACCTTTAATTATATAGTGTAATTTATATTGGTGACCGTCCACCTATGAAATTTAATACTGGCTGTTTTATTATATCTATGGATTTTTTTATGTTTGCGTGAAGAATTTGTCTGACAGGAGAATGTCTTAGAATTAAGCCCGCTTGTGTCTGTTTGTGACAACATAAATGTTATATGGGTACGCAGGATTTAGAATTTTTTTCATCGGTGGGTCATCAAGTCATCATTATGACACATATTTTATATGTTTCTATCGTTTAGAATACGCCAAAATAAGCATACTATATATTAAATAAAAAATGGCCGAGATATAGGACCTCAAAATTGAAAAGTGTCTAATACTGCTGAAGTCACGCGAAACCTATGCTACTCTTAACTCTAAGGCAGGTTGGTATAGGTTACGACGACGAGCGAAGCGAGGAGGAGTGTTAGGCGTACGGCGACCCTAAGCGCGCGAGCCGAGCGAGCGAAGCGAGCGTGCCGCGGTAGCGGCCGGCGAAGCGCCAGAACCGACTTTTTTTTGAATTTATAGTTTTGCGAATATTAAAAAAAATAGTATGTATTCCTAAAATATGTATACTCCCATCATTCCAAAATCGCGTGGCTTCAGCAGTTTCGATGATACGGGTATTATTCAGAAAACTCAAAATTGAAAAGTGTCTAATAAGACACTTTTCAATTTTGAGGTCCAATATCTCAGCCCTTTTTTATTAGATTCTTTTTTCATATAAAGTATGCTTATTTTGTCGTATTCTAAACGATAGAAACATATAAAATATGTGTCATAATGATGACTCACCGATGAAAAAAGTCCTGCGTACCCTTTGCTACACCTCGACCAACTTCCCAACTTTGAAGTCAAATATCTCGGCCGTTTTTGATTTTAGACAAAATTTTCCTATAAAACATGCTTATTTTAACGTTTTTGATTAATTTTTTTAAGTCTTTTATGATTCCTATGTTTTTTCACTTTTGGTCAAAAAAATTCTGTTTTTTTTTGTGCACCCCCTTTGCTTTAGGCGGACCGACGAACTTGAAATCTGAAGAGTTCTGATAGTATGTAGGTACGCTGTATTGATAACAAGGTGTACGGTGGAAATTAAAAAAAAACCATTGTACACCCAGGTGGTCAAAGGTGAACGGTAGGAAAAAATAATTTTCAACGGTTCACCAAGGTGGTCTCGGGAGGTGGACGGTGGGAAAGAAGGGGTAAAATAAATAGATAAGAATTGAACTCAAACCTGTAGTAAGTTCTTCAGCATAAGAAATTATAAATGTTGAGTGGCCCACATATTTTAATTACAAATTAACAATCTTTTACAATTATTTGTTTACTTTGTTTACAAAAACTGACCGACGTATGTGTCAACTGTGGATTTATTTTTTATTGACATACAGATGTCAATATTACTGGCCATGTTTATCTTAATCCAAAAAAAGTTTATATACAAACTTATTTACACATATTCAAGATGTTGGGAGAAGAATGAGGTTTAAACCTAGTAGCGTTTAGTCCACCTTCACAACTATTTTTACAACTAGTTAATAATAAACACTTTTATTACTTCTCTCATAACTGGTTATAAAAAGGTAAACAAAAGTGTTTTTTCTAAACTGACATTCATATTATGCTGCCGAATCACGAGGTTGTGACGGTTGTACTTGTCGTATAAAGTCGGTTCTGGCGCTTCGCCGGCCGCTGCCGCGGCACGCTCGCTTCGCTCGCTCGGCTCGCGCGCTGTAGGGTCGCAGTTCTTCCTAACACTCCTCCTCGCTTCGCTCGTCGTCGTACCTACACCGACCTGCCTTAGAGTATAACCGCTCACAACCTCGTGATTCGGCAGCATAATATGAATGTCAGTTTAGAAAAAACACTTTTGTTTACCTTTTCATAACCAGCTATGAAAGAAGGAATAAAAAGTGTTTATTATTAACTAGTTGTGAAAAATAGTTGTGAAGGTGGACTAAACCGGGACACCGGACCACCCGCGGTGACCACGTGACCGGGTCAGGCGATTTCGCGTAAACCGGCCGTGAATTCGCGGCATCGGGAGACCTGAGAGATTTTTTTGGGGGGGGTCGGGGAGGACAGGTTAATACTGTCGATATTGTTCAACCTCGAAATTTCGGGGAGTTTGATGAAATTTAGTACGAATGTGCGTTGGAAGGCCTGTTTTCGTCTCCCAAAAGTCCCCGGGTCAGGATTTTGTAGAACGGTCGCTATCTTGGGAAATATACTCCATTCGTAAGAAATTCAGGTTTTGTTCGTAAATTACGTACTCTCTGAAAACGTGGTCTATAGCAACATTGAAGCTGAATAAATTCTTCTTACAGTTGTAGAAACATTGCCCCGAAACCTAAATAGTGACTAATTAAAAAACAGTTGTATTAAAACAAAACGACAAGTAAACTTTAAACCGGCTAAGAGGAAAATCCATAACGGAAACCTGATTGAAGTGGATGCTAAGTTTATAATGCTATATTGGCCTACCCTTGCTGTTGAAAAAAGCACCTTGCAGACATCGTAGTGAGTTCTATTTTGAAAACTCAACTACAATGACGCACTCATCGGAACTAATTGTCTTGTTTATAGTCTATCCTAAGATCTCAGAGAGACTGCACATGCAGCGCACAGTGGCAACACGAAAACTTGTTGAAACAAAACTTTAAATCAATGTAATAATTGAAAAATACATTATTTACCGAATAGAGTGTGTGTGAATAAGACAATATATTAACAGTGAAATCAAAATGAAGCTACAGAGTAAGTACAAACCAGTTTAGGTTATGTTTAACTCAGTGAAGGTCTAGGTTAAAGTTTGTTTACCTCTCGATTGCCTACTGCTATTGATAAAGTCGTTTATATACATATTTTAAATTGAATTATTTAAACGTTTCCAAAAAAAAATCCTACACTTGTATTGTTTCAGTTTTTTTGACAATAGTCTACTTGAGCTTAGGAATAGACTCTCAAAGCCTGAAACCTACACGGACTTATAATGGATATGAACCCGGATCTGGGCGGGTATTTTACGAAGACGATCTGCCAAGGAATCTGAATACTAACAATGCCAATCTGAGTAGCAATGATGGACAAAACTCGCAACAGGTGCAAACGCAGACCGATAACGATAGTTATTTGCGGGCACATCGACAAATGCAACAAAACACAAGAAATGGCGGCAAACCAGCAAATCAAAACAGCAACTTACAGAATCAAAACCTGAATCAATATAACTACTTGAATCAGCAAATAAACCAACCACAAAATCTTTTTAATCCCAATGTGAACCCAAATTTAAATTACCAGCTTCAACAGAGTTTGGAAATTTTACCGCCCTCGCATACGAGTCAAGATTATTATACTTCCCAGCCAAGTTTGAAACAGTCTGAAATCGGTGATGACGACAAATATAAAACCCAGGCCGATGTTGTTCCTCTATCCCAGAGTTCTCCAGGTAATACGACACGGGATACGAGACTAGGGTCTGCTGTTATCTCGCATATTGGTCTTTTTATGATGAAGGTAAGCATTGTTAGGGTTTCTCCTTGAGAATAAATGCATGTATTCGCGTTGAAGAATTTATCATTACGAATGAGAAATAAGTAGTTATAATCATAATCTCAATCATATTACCATAGCAAGCTGTTTCGTGCAATGGGGAAGGAGTCGGGTTGCATAAAGTTTAAAGTCATAATTTTGATAGGCATACGTGGATTCGTCATAGGTACCTACTCGTCATTACGCATAACTGTAAATAGTCATACATTTATGCACATAACGTTTTTAATCATAATTTTTAAGAACATATTGTCTAATGCGCATAAAATTATTTAAGCATAGATACTTTATAATGGATATAAATTGGTTGGTCAGAGTAAGTATAGCAAAAGGCGGTCAGTATAAAAGTTTACAAACAAGTTTTAATAACAAGTTTTTCCGCTCTTTTATAAAAAAATAGCCTCGAAGACGAAAGCGTTATGACAATCGATATTATGACAATAGTTGTTATGCGACTAGACGGGCACCCGGTGTAATGTAATAGCTAATGAAACAACTCCGAATGAGAAATTGATTTTATTTTATTTCATTGTAATATTGGTTGGTCCGTAAATTAGGAATATATATTGAGTTTATTGACTATGTTACAGAGCGCTAGCGGAAACCAATCAAACGTCGTGGTGTCACCAATGTCTGTTGTGAACATGTTAGCGCTGCTCCAAGCCGGTGCGACGGGGGCGACTCAGGAACAGGTCTCAAATGCTCTCATGTTGTCGCCAGAATTATCTGCAGCAGTATTTCAGCTAATAAATACAGACTTCCGGGTAAGAATAGCGTGATAGTTGGTTTGCAATAAGTCTGATTAAGGACAATTTCACCATAATGATCCAGACGTCTGATGAACAAGGCATTGTAATTTTTCCTTTAAATGAAAACTGAGCTTGCGTTGCGCAAAACCTCTTTTCTCTAGCTGATTTCATTTAATTTATGACTAAGTAAGTAGGAAATAATAACCAGCTTTAATACTGTACCTAATCTAGAATGTAAGTAGGAATAGTTATTTGTGCAACAAGAGAGCAAAGTTTATTTTTGCTGCGAGTGCTGAATTTGAGTCCCGAGGAAGCGAAAGATTCTAAAATTGAATCACGAGCGTAGCGAGTGATTCAAAGTTAGAATCTTGAGCGCAGAGAGGGACTCAAAAGCACGAGACGCAAATACTTTGCCCTCGAGTAACACATACAACTTTTCACCTCAGCAGTGAGAACATATTTTACACAAAAAAATACATTAATAAGGTTTTACGTACCTATTCTTTTGCGAATATTCTGGAATAAATCTTGTTTTGGCGTTCTTTACTGCTTGTTTTAACTCCCCAGTGCGACTAGAAGGTACCTACTAGAAGCACGCGAGAGCGCGCGGGGCGAGACAAGGCGCAACAAACCAAAGCATATTTTAGTAACCTACACGAGTCCCGTGTGATACTTAATTACACAACACTAAAAACTAACCGTATTGTTGTTAAAATACTGTCACTCGTATTCTCACGTTTCACTCATATTTTCGAGCTATTTTTGAGAGTTTTCAACACATTTGTCTGTTTCACTTACGCTCACCAAAAACTAGCCGTACTTATTGTTGTTTAAGTTAAATAGGTACTGCCGTCTTCACTTGTTTATCAATATTTCATAATTGGATAAATAATTAATTTATCCTAGTCGTTTTTATATGTATATAAAACTAATATCAATAGCGCAAGAATGAAGAATAATATATCGAATTAAATCTAAAACAATTTAACGGCGCGCATTTTTTTAAAGGTGTGCGTTCGGATACTTAACTGTATCTGTGGTATACCTAAGTTCTTAAAAATCAAGATTGTTAAAACTAGAATCATTAGTTGGTCAGCGTATGAAAATGTATATTTATCTATTTAAGCAATATTGACATTATTCTGAAATGTTCACGTTTTTCTTCTTCAATTTATTTTTTGGTAATTTAAACTTAATAAGTATGTTAAGTGTGTTTTCGAACGTGTTACTTGCTTCGCGCTGTTTTGGGGCTCTACTTTGAAATTCGAATGTCGAACTATGAATCGCCCTAATCGTGTCGTATTCTTTTTTCGTATTGTAATGAAAGGGACAGAGCTCATAAAGCTCAAGAAATCTGAATTTGAAATACACCCCACAATAGGAAATGTCAGTGCTCGACATCAAAATTAAAAAGCTACTTTGACTCACGGAGTGAGCAAAATCGCATTTTGCTCACTGTTTTCTCGCAGCAAAATATGCTTGTTCGAGCTGCTGAGGTGAAAAAGTGTTTACCTACTTATGCTCATCTTAACTTAACTTTCCTTCATTCATTGTACCTAGTCACTACACATAAGATAATGTTGTTACAGAAACGAGGTAATCAACGCAACGTCTTGCGATTGGCGACCAGCATTTTCGCCTCAGACTCGTTTGAGCTTAGCCGTCATTTCAAGAACTTCGCCATTCAGAACTTTGACAGCGAAATATCAAAGATCAGTTTCCATAATCCAAATGTGGCTGCACAGAAGATCAACTCCTGGATTGCCAGTAAGACGAACGACAAGATCGACAAACTAGTGTCGCCAGGTAAGAAATATTGGCTAAGGCATTAGCAAATAAATATATATACAGGTTGTTTTTATTCATTTGCTTTAACTTCGATACAGTGCTTGGTACATTTATATAAGTTATCCTGTATATCAGTTTAAAGATATTCGGTTTTTTTTTCAGGTTTCTTACAAAGTAATTTAATATTTACATGCAGACTATTGTAAAAGGTATTTTAAAGTTAAGGAAGAGTTAGCGTCAATTTGGTGTCAACTACGTCAGTTAAACGTTGTGCGTGACAGCATTGACAGTTCATTAATAAATTTAGCTCACTGGTAGTGCAATTGCTTATTACTTACAAGGTACGGGGTTCAAACTCAGCAAAAGAAGATTTTACACTGGGTTTAACTTAAGTTAGTGATTCAATTTCGATTTGAAATATTTTGAAAACTGTGCGAGTTAGGACATACGTTTCTTTGAGAAATTATCTACATAAGTAAAAGTAAAAAATCTGCCCTTAAAATTAAAGCAAATGTATGTATATTAGTCTGCCATCGATACAATATACTGAAACATATCTAGGCGCGTGACTCTAAATTGTACCTTTGGCAAATATTTATAATGCAATTTTTATCGATTAAATACATACCTGTTACATCCAAAATAAGAACTATACGCTTTTAGAAATGTTTCTTTAATTTCATTATTTTTAATCTTAGTTGCTTGGAGGCAAAGTTTTTTTAAATCTCATATGCGACTTAATATCATACAATTTATAATTAACAAGTGAATAATTGAATATTGCAGATTCAATTGGCGTCAACACTCAGCTTGTCCTCGCTAATGCCATATACTTCAAGGGTCTCTGGGAGACCATGTTCAAGCCTGCAGCGACTTCACTGCAGGATTTCTACATGAGCAATGGGAACAAGAAGTCTGTACCCTTCATGACACTGCGGAGTGGATTCAGGGCCGGTTTGGACAAGGCCAATAACGCGCTAGTAGTCGTCTTGCCCTTCGAGGTAAGGACTGTTTACTTTACATGGCTTTCTGCTTATTCTAAAGCCGGGGTTATATTAGAGCCACGCCGCGTGTCGCAACGCAATCGGTTACATACATTTTGTATGAACGTGGTCACATTAGCTTAGTCCCGCGTGTCGCCACGTTCAATACAAAGTACGCGTTGCGACACACGGCGTGGCTCTAATTTAACGGATGCTTAATCCATCCTAACAAACAGATGTTGAAGAACATTTCAGACAAATTAAGTGACGATCTTTTTTCTCCTTTTGTTTATCGCGCGAGTTAATTACGGGTAAGGTGAAATCATTCGGGAAAAAAGTATCCTAAATCAAGAAACAATTGTCTTGATACCCATGAGAAAATATTTTTGTTACTAAATATTGTTGTAGTAGAAAAAATAAGAAATTGTATGTTCTTAAGAATACATTTTATTGTAGGAATATCTACTGAACTTGGCACCCTATAATATAGGATGCCCTTAGAATAATAACGCATAGAAGGATAGTTTCATACGGCCGACGCGCCAAGCGTGAGGCATAAAATGGATTCATGTAGTTGTGATCAACTCGTAGTATTCACACGCGCCAATACGCACACAAACGCACCAATTTTGTTCCACCGATCGGCGTACTGGGCCATTTATGGCCGAGTTTTAGTGGCCTCACCGTTGCGCGTGAACTGCGTTTCTATGCGTTATTATTCTAAGAGGGTGCCAAATTCAGTTAGCAAACGCCGACAAAAGAATTGAGATATAGGGCCTAATAACTCAATTCTTTGAAATGAAAACAAACGATGCGAAGTATCTGAAGTCCCCAGCCCGCACTAGAGGAGCGTGGGGAATACCCATTCTCTCTCATACATGGGAGAAGGCCTGTGCTCAGCAGTGGGAGTGGGACGTATACAGCGTGTATTTTTAATATTACCTCAAATTGTAACCAGTAGGTCAATCACGTAACGCATTGTACGCGCGTCTGACAGTAAAATCACAATCTAACTGTCATTTTTCCATATAAAATTGACATTTAAACCTTACAGACGCGCGTAAGAAAAGTTACGTGATCGACCCACTGATGTAGGTGTCAGGGATATGAACCGATTTTGCAAGATTTTTTTTCTTAACCACTTTCTTTTTTTTTTCCTTATAAAATAATTGAGTCGCTTAATTTCAAACCCGGATAAATCCATCTGTCAAATCATGCGATTTTGCTATTAAGAAAAGGTGATAAGGTAGATATTTGCTGATAGGGTCGAATGGATTTATCCGATTTTGAATTTAAGCGACACAATTCGCCACGCAATGTATCACTACACTGTCTTACTGCTGTGACGTCACAACTGTCACAAGTAACCCGCTTCTTCCATGTGTCAAATGAGTGTAAGCATTACATTGCTGCTCGATACATTTTCAGAAATTAATTACGCTTTTGTAGTTTAGACTAATTTACAATTTTCTTACAATATCGGTTCATAGTACTAAAAGCTACGTAGGTATGGTTAAAATTTGAGGTAATATTAAACATACCGGCTGTATATGATGATGGTGATGATGAATTAAGTATGCATTTGGATGCAACGGATATCTGGCCACTATCCGGTGTCCAGCCTATCCCAAGAAGAGAGAGTAAGAGTAGGTAAAACGATGAAATACATTACAAACTAGGTGCAAAGTAATCAATTGTTAATGTCTATCGTCGGTCTATATCGGTATCCAGCCAAACCATTATCCGCTGCATCTCTAATTTGAATCTTAAAACTTAAAAGGCAGTGATTTCACATAGTGAACTTATTTACAGAATAATCAGTATTCCCTCGTGATGTTACTGCCGCTCCCTGGCGCTGACGTCACGACGGTGTTGGCGACGCTCGGTGGCGACACGCTAGCGGGCTACCAGAACTTACGGCGACAGGACGTTTTTCTGCAAATACCGAAATTTACTGTTCGCAGTAACACTAATCTGCAGCCAATATTTTCGAAGGTAATCAGCCTACTTATTAAATAAGACACGGTGTCTCGTTCTTCACTCAGTCAAAAATAAGTTTCCATCAAAAAAGAAAAAAAACACTGTGCCAAGTAGGCCAAAGCCTACTGTTTTTTGCACAGTCATCAACTAGGTACCCACTGAGAGTATTGTAATGACCCTATGTTGAACTCAAACCCAATGAGTCAACTTCAGTCTCTAATATCAAACCAGTTTGATTTGCATTGTTATGTGACTTTTACAAATGTTTTTCTTTTTTTAAATGAGTATGACGGTGGCAAACAAGCTTACGGCCTGCCTGATGTTAACCTAGTACCGTAGCCTATGGACACGTGTGACTCCAGAAGAATCACAAGCGCGTTGCCGACCCTTTATTCACTAGGATTCGCTGTATTGGCAGATAAAGAAATGCAAGTCCCTCACTCCCAACACAGCGCATCCTAGGGAGCACTGGCAACCTTAATCATCACCAGGAACACAACACCACATCATTGTATACTTACCAATCGTTTTAGTAAAATTTGTGTATTTATTTTCAGATGAGAATTACAAAGATGTTTTCACCAACATCAGAGCTCGGCAACATCGGCTTATACCGCACCAACTCTCCCCAAGTATCGTCAGCCGTTCATTCTGCCATGATGTCTATAGACGAGCAGGGTGCCACAGCGGCCGCGTCCACAGTGGTTGCAGTTGTGGCATTGTCATATGACAATCCGTCCGTTGTCTTCAAGGCAGACCGGCCGTTCCTGGCTGTACTGTGGGACAACCAGCTGAATCTGCCATTGTTCATGACCAAGATCGAAGATCCGTCACTTTAAGTGTAATTTTAAGTCTTGCCGAATTTTGAACGTACTGTATTTTATTTAATAAGTACCTACTATAAATTTAGGTTAGATTATGCAAAAATTTAAGATGTAGGAGATATAAGATAATTCTGACGAAGAGCCTTTTCTTAATGATTCTACATTCCTTAGGTTAAAGACTCTGAAATGACCTACAATTGTAGGTATGTATTGTAGATTGATACTATAATGATGTACCACTAACTAGAAATACTCTTTACTTGTATAATTTACACCTGACCACTGACATTTATCTTAGGTTCTGATTTATACAAGAGACAAAACATCAATTCACATTTTTTATTGTTTATACAGTTTTAATTAGATAATAACGAAATCAGGACGTCAACATGCGTATAAAGGTACAGATGTAGTGCATAATGATTTCCCATCAATTTCAGTTGGTCACGGTACAAAAAGTACTGAGGTTGACTGATGTAGCATGACAAATACGAACATTTCCGAGAAAATACGATGGGAAATTATTATTCACTACATCTGTATAGATAAATTAACGAGAGCATGGAATTGCATATGTACCTAGTAGTATTGTATGTTTACAGGCATTCTATTCATTGAATTGATACCTTGCGTAAAGCAAGTGCAAGGTGTCAATATTGATGGTAAATTTTTAAGTCACCTGCGGTTTGCAGACGATATCGTCCTTTTATCGGAAAGTCTTGAAAAACTGAACACCATGATAAACCAATTACATATAGTAAGTACACGTATTGGACTAGAAATGAACCTAGAAAAGACAAAAATCATGACCAACGACAAAGAGACACCCATCCTACTAGACGCCAACACCCTTAGGATTACGTGCAGGAATACATCTACCTAGGGAAGCGACTGACATTTGACAAAAAGAGGAATATAGAAGAAATATCTATAAGGATCTCAGTAAACTGGAAAAAGTTTTGGGCTCAGAAAGAAATACTAAAAGCACAGAAGTACCCTGTCAAAACAAAAAAAAATATACTGGACTCCGCAATACTACCATGCCTTACATATGGTTGTCAAACATGGTTGTTCGAAAGACCCGCAAAAATAAAAATTCAGTCGGCTCAGAGAGCAATGGAGCGAAGCTGCCTAAATATCAAACTGAAAGATAGAGTGAGAGTCACTAAAATACGCAAAAAAACTAAAGTTATTGACGCTCTATTCTTTTCAAAAAGGCTAAAGTGGAAATGGGCGGGCCATGTATCGAGAGATATATCGATGACAGGTGGACCTTGAACGCCACGAAATGGAAGGGACCGTGTGGTTCAAGGAAACGAGGAAGACCTAATAATAGATGGCAAGACGAAATAGCCTCAGTCGCAGGAAAAAATTGGTTAAAAACCGCACGAGACAGACCGACTTGGCAAGCCTTGGAGGAGGCTTTTACCCGCGAGGGGTCCGGTCCATTCAGCAATCTTTGTAATTAATTTAAATGTTTTTTTTTAAATCATTAATGCTGTAATCTAATTTAATAAAGCTTTTTTATTTTATTTTATTTTATTTATTCATTGAATTTTCTATTTTCTCGTACTATCAGCATAAAAAGAGGTTTGTTATATATTGAAGAAGTAAATACCAATTTGTGTAAGATTGTCCCGTAATATTTATTTATTTATTTATTTATACCAAAATAATGTCAGTGTCAAATTGTGAAGAAAAATTAAGAGAAAATTATTCTCCTTTTGTTGCAAACGGTACAACCACTACAAATGCAATTCCATGTTCTCGATAATTCATCTATATTCAGTATGAGCTAAATAATATCAGACAATAAATAAAAGAATACATAAAATATTGTAAGGTCATGGTCCTCGCCGTTGCACTAGTATGACATGAGCACGTTATGTCAAAGCAATATGGGTTAAATTCGAACTAAGAGCCTTTTCTTCAGTTGAGTTTAGGCCATGTCACTTTGACATAAAGGGCCCATGTCATACACTAGTGCAACGTAGAGGTCAATGAAATTTACCTTATATTATAATTGGCGAGGCCGCGAGAACACTCACTCATACTGAAGATGAACTTCTGAAACGTTCTCTGTTGTACACGCGAGTGTAATTCCAATCACGTAACGTTCCGAACGCGCGTTAGGACAATCCAACTGTAATTTTTCCATATAATATTTGACATTTAGATATAGGTACCTAATGTGCGTACACAGCGTTACGTGAACGACCAGCAGCTCGATCACGTAACGCATTCTACGTACGTCAGCACGGCTATCACAAGACGGCCGCGACATACTCTCGAGCTCTCTCGCGCTATCAGTCTCTTTCTATGTGGTCTAATAAGAGAGAGATGGATAGCGCGAGAAAGCTCGAGAGTATGTCGCGGCCGTCTTGTGATACCCGTGCTGGTAGATCTAAATTTTATGTCACTTTTTCTATGGAAAAATGACAGAAGAGTTGCCCTAACGTGCGTCCGAAAGGTTACGTGACCATCTCTAATGACTTACAATTAAAATTGTTCAGAAAATTATTAAAAAGTAAAAAAAAAACAATAAAATTCGATAAAAATGTCTCAACATTAATAAAATTAAGCTCTGAGGTATCTCATCCGTAGCCCATGAAATTAATTCGTTCCGTTAACGTCGCAATATAATTATATTCTCGCATGCTTAAAAAACAAGATTGCTCGGAAATATTTAATTCGGCACCCACTTCAAGACCAGCTTGGAGAAAGAACCAACTAATACAGCCTCTGTAGGTCAAACGTATATAATAAGTCTTGATCTCTGCAATTGAATAAATAATTTGGAACAAAAACGACTATCTCTTGAATCTCTTAAATAAGTTGATGATAGGATCGTTGGCGAAGGTTTTGAGTTTCCCACTGTAATATGATTCAATTTCCTGCAAACTTTTTCCTTCTGTTTCTGGTAAAAAGAAGTATAGGTATATGGTTCCGAGGAAGCTGAAGGCAGCATACACCGCATAGGTGCCCCATAGATGGGTGTTCGTCTCCAAGTCGATGTATGTTTTAGTGGCAATGAAGGTCACTACGTAGTTCAACGCTGCTGCTATTCCCTGAGCGGTGGCGCGACTCCTGTAACAATAACATCAAAACATGCACGTTAATTAATGGTCTCTATATTAAATTGTGTCTTTCCAGTTTTTCAAGGATTGCGAAATTTGATATCAAATCTATTGTTATTAATAAACAGTCTAATTCAGTAGTTGCCTTGAGCTAAAAACTGATTTGGAAAAAAAATAAGAGATGACATCTATAGCGT
This sequence comes from Epinotia brunnichana, assembly GCA_963854355.1. NCBI lineage: Eukaryota > Metazoa > Arthropoda > Insecta > Lepidoptera > Tortricidae > Epinotia > Epinotia brunnichana. The sequence continues at coordinate 15,282,297 of OY977936.1, read as the reverse complement.
AGTTAGCTAGCTTTAGCGGTAAATGATGAACCTTTTAAAAAATATTTAAGATCAATTATTTATTTATTACGTTAAAGTTAAACTACCTACTTTATAATAAACTTGATTGACATAGTAATCTTACCTGAATGGAAACACCTCCCCAAGCAGCACCCATGGGACAGCAAATCCGTTAAATATAGCTATCAAATAGAACAAAACGAGCGGCACATAGCTCTTCGTTTCAGGGAAAGTTGTAGTGTCATAGGAGAAAACAGAATCTTGTATGTTGTTTTTGGCGTAGGCGCTCAGGCCAGCGCAAGCGACGGCTGCACCGAACATGGACAAGAGGGCCAGTTTGCGCTTGCCGAAGATTTTGATGAACGCAATCATCACGATGCTTGTGGCCAAGGTGAGTATGCCGATCATAAGCTGAGGAGAAATGGTGTTATGATTAAATGGTATATCCTACTAGGCCGCGTTTTTGGAAAGGCGAAGCGTGCGGGCGCGGACCGGCGTCGACAGTCGCCGAAAGACAAACTTGGCGTTGCTCAGGAATGTTGAATGTAGTTTAAGGCGCGATCATTATAGTTTCTTGACAGCACGTGTCACGCCACGCGGTCTTCTCCTGAGCTATAACCGCCAACTTCGAATCTCAAACTTCGTATATCTCCGTCTCTATCGCACTTATGGTTTATGGTACTCGAGCGATAGAGACGGAGATATACGAAGTTCGAAATTCGAAGTTCGTGGTACCGCCACTGTCCATAAATACCGTAAAATGGGGTGAGTAGGGGCAAAACAGACATTCAAACCTCGATAACATTTTGTTTTAACATATGCAAACTGAATGGTGTATATAATAACTGTTCCGGACGTTTGTATTTTATTTTGGGTAGTTCCATTTCATAACTTTGACGATAAACAGGAATACCCACCTCACACTGTACTCCCTCGTAATTGGGGTGAGATGGGTTTTCATACAAAGGTGATTTTGGAAGATTGTTTGATCGATTTTTTTATTATGAGTATTACTATAGAATATAGATCTATTTTAAATTGGAATACATTATTTTTGTAGCAGTAGCCTTAAAATCCCATCTCACCCCCTTTCAACCCTTCTCTCCCCATTCATAACCCAACTCTCCCCGTGAACCCTACTCACCCCATTTTACGGAGCGGGCTAATATCCTACTTCCTACTTAACATGTATGTTACTAAACCACGCAAAAACAGCAGAGCGGATTAAGATGAATTTTAGTATACAAATAGAGTACAGTATAGAGTCTAGATTAACAGAATACTTTTTATCCCAGTAAAAGTCCAACAAAAGAAAGTAAACGCGAACGAAGTCACGGGAAAAAGCTATTTATTATAAATGTGACGTATGTGTGTGTGTGTGTGATGTTTGGAAAGGGCTGAATGGATTTAGTTGAAATTTTGCATACAAAATATCCCAGGAAGATACGGGGCGAAAGCAAGGGAGCAAACCTGTTCTAAAATATTTGTAGTTTATAATTGGACATGGCATCTTCACAATATTTCGTCCACATCCCACCACGTTATGGACACGTCATGAGGAATGTGGAATTACCATAACTAGGGCATAGAAAATGCTTAGATAATGTCACATTTTGAGGTTGCTTCTTCATAATTTCATTGTATTTGTAAAGCCAAGGTCAGTTCACTCGTTGACAAACTATGTTGATGCTAATTTTGCATCGTTCCCTCCTTTATTTTGGTTGAAATGAATTCTTACCACAATATTTTTTCCATCGTCTGCCATTCCAAGGGCTCCACACACGTTGACCATGTTTGGTCTAGTGGGGATTAGCCCACTCATCACCAGGAATGTAAAGTATAGCAAGATGAGGAGAAGAGGCCGGAGAGTCTCCTTGCACAACATCACGTATCTAAACTTCAGTATAAGCCTGTCAACAAATGAAACGATAAATTGTTAGGTGTTCGAAAACAAAATTGTAAACGTACATAATAGATTTAGATCAATGGCAAAACAGAATATCATTAGAACATTTTAAAACGGTTGACTTTAGGCTGTGAAAACCTGACAGATTAATGAATGCGCTCGGTCTGAATCCACCAAAGGGAACAATTTCACCTACCGCTTAATAATATTCATCTTATTATGTTCACATTCAGTTGGCACTTTAGCATAAGTCTGTTGGCAGATGACGCATTGCTGCAGAGCCTTCGCATAGACAACGAGGTCGTCAAATTCCTCGCGAACGTTTTCTGCTGTAGTCCACCCACGGAGATAACACAGCGACTTGAGGGCCTCCTTCTCGCGCCCATGGACCAGCAGCCAGACAGGGCTATCCGGGACCTGAAACACGGATTTAGATATGATCAGCTGATGCTATTATTATTAATATTATTATTTATTCAGTTTTAAAGACAACATTTGGTCCACAAATTATTAGTATTTACTTAATCTAATGTTAGTAGCTTAATAATTAATACACAAAAGAGATTTAGTCCTCTGAGTCGCTATGAGTCGAAGGAAGTCGTAAGTCATGTAATGTCATCATTGCTCACACACTTTATAAGCAATCAAGTGTGTGAGCAATGATGACATTCAGAAGAAAATGTGATTGTTATACAGAATGATTTAGGGGTCGTGTAGCAAGAAGACCAAAAGCGAATAAGATGGTCATACTGAACAACTTTTGCCATGGGACCACCCACGAAATCGCAAAAAATAAGAGTTAACTGTGAGTTAATTGAGAGTTAATGTATGGAACAGCAGATTTTTTTTCGTGGTCGGTTTCTTGGGAATATTTGTTCTGTGTGACCATCTCATTCGCTTTTGGTCTTCATGCTACACGACCCCTAAATCACCCCGTAGGTATAGATTTGTGACAGTAGGACTATTTGTCTACGTTAAAAATTTTAACGGAACTCTATACTTAAATAAGCCAGATTTACAAGAATAATCTATAAGATTTGTCTTTGGCTCAGTTTCCGTCTATAAACTATATAACATACCAACAGAATGAGTAGCATTGATAGAATAGGTGCGATGAGGCAGATGAGCGCAGCCGTGCGCCAGGGGACCACGGTGCCCAGGAAGTACATGATGAACAGCCCGACCGAGGAGAAGAGTTGCGTGAGAGTGCACAGCGCACCACGGATGGATGGTTCACTGGAAAATATATTTGAAATGTGTTAAGCTAAGTTACAATAGTCATCCACCCATCTCCAAATGGGTCAGTCGATGGGTGGGTCGATGTTTAGATTAAATAAACATTTGAAAAAAATTACGCGACCCAACCGAAGTCTTAAAACCAGAAAGTAGCTTTTAGGGTTCCGTACTCAAAGAGTAAAACGGGACCCTATTACTAAGACTCCGCTCTCCGTCTGTCTGTCTATCTGTCTGTCTGTCACCAGGCTGTATCTCACTGATACCGTGATAGTTAAAGTTGAAATTTTCACAGATGATGTATGTCTGTTGCCGCTATAACTGCTATAACAACAAATACTAAAAACCGGCCAAGTGCGAGTTGGACTCGCGCACGAAGGGTTCCGTACCTTATCTATAAAAACGGCAAAAAAATCACGTTTGTTATATGGGAGCCTCCTGTAGCCTAGTTGGTAGTGACCCTGCCTACGAAGCCGAAGGTCCCGGGTTCGAATCCTGGTAAGGGCATTTATTTGTGTGATGAGCACAAATATTTGTTCAGTCCTGAGTCATGGATGTTTTCTCAAGTATGTTTATCGTCGTCTAGTACACATAGTACAAGCTTTGCTTAGTTTATTGGGACTAGGCCGATTTGTGTAAGATTGTAAAAAAGAGGAAAAAAAATATTCATTCTATTGTTTAGTATTTGTTGTTATAGCGGCAACACATCATATGTGAAAATTTCAACTGTCTAACTATCACGGTTGTTGAGATACAGCCTGGTGACAGAAGGACAGACAGACAGACAGACACACAGACAGACAGACAGACGGACAGACGGACAGCAGGGTCTTAGTAATAGGGTCCCGTTATTCTCTTTGAGTACGGAACCCTAAAAAATTAAACATTTATAGCCATGAAAAACGTTGTTTTCCTTCTTGACACTGCTTGTATAGTCTGTAATAGACTTAAAGGTCATTGATGATGGAAACATTTAAGTATTACATTCAGAATCATAAAAAATCAACTAACCAATCATCAGTGGTTTTTTTTAAGATATCAAATCATATCTTAATTCGGTATCCATCCGAATTCCGAAGATATGATTTGATACGGATCGTAGATCGTGCAACTAGTGACATTGACCTAAAACTATGATGATAGGTTGATATTTGAACGAAATTTAGTTAAGCACCTACTTATTATCATTAACGCGTTAGTTATCTTCTATTATTTTATATGCATAAAAATACCGTTATAAAAGGATTTTAGGCTAGTTGTAGTAGTTTTAAATACCTACACAACGTAAATTTGTTCAGTCGACGTTAAACAGATGACACAAAATTTTCGCCATATGACAACGGAGCAAGGTGCAAAAGTATAAGTTACATATGACATAGCTTTGTCGCCGGCCGTACCTAAGTGGCAAAGGTACCAAGCTATGCATTAGATTGCTGCCTTTCAAACCAATTGGCTACGAAATTAATTTAGATACAATATTACTGTACAATAATTAAGTAATTAAGAGTACACTGAGTAAGGGGAGAATGGAATATAACACCTATCCATCCCTACTGTCAACCTCACCTGCACGCGCCGGATGGCGACGGCATGGCGTACACCGTGCCGTGGTGCTCCCTGCTGGACAACAGACGAGGCTCTGGCGACCGAGCATGTGGCGGTATAACCACATCCCTGACCGGGCAACCAGTCGGAAGAGGCCTAGTCAGCCCTGGGGACTATATAACCTCAAAAAGGAACAGTGCAGAAAGACTTGGGGCCCTACTGCATAACCAATACCTAAGATCACCATCACGGACTAAACCAGCAATAAGATATGCTGAAAAGCTGGTCTAGAAACAAGTTCCGGAAGATGGTCGCTGACATCTGCTGAGGATATGGCACAACAAGAAGAAGAAGAGTAATTAAGAGTCCCCGGCAAGCTCGGCCGAATTTCACCTTCCCATACAAACGTAGTTTCGTTCTCATTTTAAAACTACGCGTTGGATTGTAACGAAACTTTGCATATACAATGGCATGAGGTATATCTAGGTCTGTAATTAGTTTATATGCCTCCAGTTTATAAAACTAACAAAATACAGCAAAAACAAGTTTGTATAAAAAACTTAAATTCACTGTTTTTTTTACTATGGTATCTGAAGCGACCTGGAAATACCTTAACTTATTCTAAGTACAAAGTTTCAGAGCAAACTAGCTAGACATATTAATTAAAATAAAAGCTTATGGAGAACCGAGCTTGCCGGGTACTAGGGCTTCCAGTCTACTATAAGAATAACGAGATTTCAGAATTGTACTTAGTTGAAACACATCTGTATGAAAAGTCCTAGAAAAGACGGGATCCCGGGATCCCGGGATTGGAAGCCTTACCGGGGACTCTTTAGAAATGGCAAGTCTCTTATTTAAGTAATATAAACATATTTAAGTAGGTAACTAAATAAGAGATATTGCAACTTACAGTAAGCTGTCAATTTAGGTCACAACTTTGTTTTTTTTTGAGGACATTCTTTTACAAATCGACCTAGTCCCAAAGTAAGCAAAGCTTGTACTATGGCTAGGTACTAGATGACGACATACATACTGACGTAACGGAACGTAACGTAATAGTAGTATTCGGTTATAAGTTTTAGGACAATATTCAAGGCTCTAAGGCTTAAAGTGTAAAGTCTACTTAATATTAATCCTTCAGTTGGAGTATCGATCGGGTTCCTATGTGTAATGAAAATTGTTAGGGAGATATGGCTTCGTGTAAATATACAATATATCACCAATTTTATTGCAAATAATTGTTGACCCAATTGTGTGCCTCCATAAATATGTTTTCCGTGGGTAGGTAAACTTACGCATTGGAGAGTTGTGTGTACTTCGCGTACGGGTACGAAATATCTCACTAATGGGGTTTTTACGCATGCAGTAATGTATACTTGTGTTTCGATTTATATAAAAGTACATAAATATAAGATATTCAAATTGTTGCTAACAACCAAATTTTTACTAAGGAGAGGCAAAGACAAAGTGGCTGCCGTCTTTTAAATTCAAAATATTTTGAATATTCGTTAGAACCCTCGAAAACTCTGAAAATGGCTCTATTCTTGATTATTATAATGCTCTTTTATCAATGGTCAAGGTGGAAGTCGTTGTTGTTCTACGTCCGTAGGAATAACCCTTGAAACCCTACACGTGACCTCCGGGTGGTGCTAAAAGAACAACAAACTCGGCAGCTGCACTGTTCCTTCTGAACCTCGCAGCGCACACTGGAACTCTATCAGCGACATCGATACGAATACATATATGTTCCAGTGTGTAACCATCATACGATAAATAAAAAAATCAATTGTTCATCATTATTATCATCAGCCTATATACGTCCCACTGCTGGGCACAGGTCTCCTCTCAGGAAATGGGCAGTAGTCCCCGCGCTCGCCCAGTAACAATGGTTATGACTTTACAATTCAAAATGAAGCCTGGAATTAACTGAAATCGAATAGCTTTGACTGTCGTCACCACTTATAATAAATCTCTAAATTAAAAAAAGAATCAGCCAGTTTGAAACTAAGCTTTGCGCGGTTCGAATGTTCTCAGCATCCCATGAACGGAAAAATATGAAACATTTTATATAGGTACATTATTATTCTAGCTGCAACTTAGGATAGTTTTTATCCGACTGCGACAGTTAATTAATTTTCCGAAATATACGACTTCATTTAATTTTTCATTTATTTTTATTGAAATCAAACGCTGCTCCAACTGTCAGCTATAAGAACCGTCAAATTTTCGTCAAAATGGCGGAATTGCTTTGCCTTTCACTTATTAATAATTTAAATCCCGTCTACGATAGACCTTTACGAGACAAATGTTAAAATATAAACCATAAAAAAATATTCGATTCTGATATGAGAACTTATATGCGCAAATGTCGTTTTATGTCGTAATTTCAATAAATTAAATCAACAAATTTGAACAATATAATTAACACGAATTTGATTTTTTTTAATGACAATGGCACGCGCTCGGCGCATTCAGCCAAAGTACCTGCGGCGCTACCACGAAAACCGATACTCAATGTTCATATATTTGCATCCCTGTCACTCGAGTATGGTTAGTGCGATAGAGATAGAGATACCCGAATATTTTCGAATTCCGAAGTTCGTGGTTATAGCTCAGGAATCGAAAATATGGTAAATAATCATAATGTATTTTCTCGAAAAAGAATTTAAAATAAATATAGTCAAATGGAGAAAAAAACAAAGCAAGAGGTTATATAGGTAATGATTAAGTTATAAGAGTCCAAAGTTTTAAGAGGGGGTATGTTCTGTCCCTTTTCCGCAAAACGCACCTTCATATGAAACGATTGTTTTTTACTTTGACGCTCGAGTATATTGACGTCACAGTCCCTCATCGTTTTCTCACTCTGACAAGCGACATTAAAACGGATGTAGCTTCATAATTTTTTGAGATATTTGAATGGGAGTTTCATTATCTTCTATCTATTTATCTATACATATAATAAAGCTGAAGAGGGTCGAAAGTCTGTACATGGAAGTAATTCGAAAAAAAATTGGCTAGGGATACTTAAAATCGATAACAGAACACGTTCCAACAGTTTTTAGAATTTTTGTCTGTTTGTCTGTTTATCTGTTTGTCTGTTTATCTGTTTGTCTGTTTATCTGTTTATCTGTTTATCTGTTTTTCTGTTTATCTGTTTGTCTGTTTGTCTGTTTATGTGACCGCGCATCACGTGAAAACGGCTTAACCGATTTAGATGAAATTTGGTATATAGATAGTTTGAGTCCTGGGGAAGGACATAGGGTAGTTTGTATCCCGGAAATAAATCCCTAAGGGGATGAAATGGGGGGTGGAAGTTTGTATGGAGCTACTTAAACCGCTGCACCGATTTGGATGAAATTTGGTATATAAATAGTTCGAGTCCCGGGGAAGGTCAAAGGATAGGTTTTATCCCGGAAATCTTCCCCTTAGGGGGTAAAACGTGGGGGTGAACATTTGGATGTAACCCATTTTGATAAAATTTGGTTTAGATTTAGTTTAAGTTCTGGGAAAGGACATTGGATAGTTTTTATCCCGGAAATCTGCCCATAAGGGGGTGTAGTGGGGGGTGAAATTTTGGATGGACTCCGATTAGATCAAATTTGGTATAGAGATAGTTTGAGTCCCGGAGAATGACAACGGATACTTTGAATCCCGAAAATCATCCCCTAAGGGGATGAAATAGGGGTGAAAATGTGGATAAATCCCATTCAGTTAAAATTTGGTAAAGAGATAGAAGGAGTCCCAGGGAAGGACAATGCATAGTTTTTATCCAGAAAAATCATCTCCTGAGGGGGTGAAATGAGGAGTGAAAATTTGGATAGAACCCATTTAGATGAAATTTGGTATGGAGATAGTTAGTCCTGGGGAAGGACCTAAAATAATTTTTAGTCCAGAAATCATCTCCTAAGGGGGTGAAATGGGGGATGAAAATTTGGATGGAACCCATTTACGGTATAGCGAGTTGGAGTTCTGGGGAAGCACATAGGATAGTTTTATCCCGAAAATCACCCCCTTAAGGGATGAAAATTTGGATGTGATGTGACCTTTTTAGATGAAATTTGGTTAATTTAATTTAATTCAAATTATTTATTTCAGACTTAGTCCATATCATGTTAGTAACAATAAAAACTTATAAAACTTAAGTTAACAGTTAAGAGATAGTTTGAGTGCTGGGAATTGGGGGGTGAAAATTTGGATGGAAACCATTTCGATGGAATTTGGTATAGAGATGGTTTGAGTCCTGGGCAAGGACAAAGCGTAGTTTTAATTCCGGAAATCATCCTCTAAGGGAGTGAAATGGTGGTTTAAATTTGGATTAGGATGAAATTTGGTGCCTATAGAGATAGTTTTACTCGCGTAGAAGAACAACGAATAGCTTTTGTCCCGAAAAAAATCCTCCAAGGGCATAAAATAGGGGGTGAAAATTTGGATGTACCCTATTTGGATGAAATTTGGTATAGAGATAGTTTGGGGTTCCGAAAAAGGATAATGCATAGTTTATGGAACTTATTTAGTTGAAATCTGGTTAAGAGATAATTTGAGTCCTGGGAAAGGACATCTGATAGTTTTATTCCGGATATCATTCCCTAAGGGGGTGAAATGGGGGTGAACATTTAGTATAGCGATAGTTGGGAGTCCTGGGGAAGGACAAAGGATAGTTTTATTCCGAAAATCCTCCCCTAAGGGGTGAAAATTTGGATGTGAGTGACCCATTTAGAATAAATTTGGTTAACAGATAGTTTGAGTTCCGGAAAAGGACATAGGATAGTTTTTATCCCGGAAATGATCTCTTAAGGGGGTGAAATGGGGGTTGAATATTTGTATGAAGCTACTATACAACCCATTTAGATAAAACTTTGTATAGAGGTAGTTAGTTGGCGCGGCGTTGGTAGGCACAAGGTAGACTGATGACCTGGTAAAGGTCGCAAGAATCCGCTGGATGCGGGTGGCGCAGGATTGGTCACTTTGGAACTCTTTGGGGGAGGCCTATGTCCAGCAGTGGACGTCTTTCGGCTGATATGATGATGATGATAAATGATAATAATGATAAAGATAGTTTGAGTCTCGGGTAAGGACATATGATAGTTTTTATATCGGAAATCTACCCCTAAAAGGGAAATGGAGGGTGAAAGTTTGTATCGAGCTACGATATAAACGAGTTCTACGCGGACGAAGTCGCGGGCAAAAGCTAGTTTATAAATAAGGTTTAGAGTGTCGATAACGATTTCATCACATTGGTTAAAAGGAACTGTCATTGCAACATTTTTTGTTACCCAGATACAATTAAATTAAGTCGATTGAGCGATTGGCTTAATATAATTGAGTCACTTAAAATATTCTACACTTTTCTTTCTAACTATCTTACCTTACTTCTCCGACGTAGGAATTGATTGGCGCCTCCATGACTCCCGTGCCAAAGCCAAGAAGAATATTGGCCAGGAAAAGCGTGGGGAGGTTCCAGCAGAAGTACATGAGCAGCCACGCACACACATGCGGTAGGTTAGCGATGAAGTTCGCCTTCTTTCGACCGCAGTAGTCCACCATAGGCCCGGAGAGGAGAGCTCCGATCGGCTGCGCGAGGAACGCTACGCTACCTGTAAACGATTTGTATAATTTTAAAGGTTGTATCCGGATAAAGCCAAGACCATTTGAAAAATTATTAGTTTATTTGTAAAGTCCCATATGATCTCGGGCTGGCTTCTAAATCCATTACCTTGGCTCTGACAATATTGGCGGTTACAAAGTGTAATAAAAACACTAAACATAAATAATTTACTTTCAAAACAAAGTTTTAACCGACTTCAATTCAGTACTCCGCCAAGCCACGTTAACATTTCCACATTTTTTTTCCAATTTACCACATAAACTGATTTTCGAGAACAAAAGCGTTGATTTTTAGACCAATAAACCAAATCGCTGTATGTGGGCCGATAATATTTGAGGACTTCCGTCGATTCCTCAAGGATCTCAGAATTACCTTTGGCACTTCATTGTTTGCTATTTCAACGGAATAATATCAGAATCTGTGACGTACTTATATAGTTTGAATTACATCATTGAGAAGTTCCACAAGCCATCTGTGGTCTTCATCATCACTTCCACTTCACCAAATTTATGATTTCCGGGTGTAAATACACGAGTTATAATAGAAAATACCGAAATTACTACGCGCGTGCCTTATATATTTGAGGAGTTCCCTCAATTCCTCATGGTTCCCATCATCCAACTGGGGTTTTGGAAACATTGGGACCAATCTGGAAGCATATACTTTCAGTTAAAAAAAGAATTGTACGAATCGGTCCATAAATGACGGAGTTCTGAGGTAACAAACATTAAAAATAAAAATAAATAAAAAATAAAAATACATCTGAATTGAGAACCTCCTCCTTTTTTTGAAGTCGGTTAATGAACCTAAGAACGCTGCCGCTGGTAATCTGGTACTCCGGAACTCAAGGAAAATTAATGTGACACAAAAATAAGGGAATATGAAGCTGGTTGCACAGCAGGGATAGAAAAGAGAAACATACCTACTTATTAAGTAGTCAAACTTGCTATATTTATTTTTCTGTGTAATATTATGTTTTCGTTATTACATACCTTTGAAAATAAAATTATAGTATAGGTACTAGTTGAAAGTAGGAACAATATTGCCTCGGGATAAGACATTTAAAACTCAATCAGCATGTCTGAGATCTTTCCATTTTTAGGGTTTCGTACCTCAAAAGGAAAAACCGGAACCCGTATAGGATCACTTTGTTGTCCGTCTGTCTGTCTCTCAAGACCCTTTATCTCGGGAATCAAGGTATCAAGTTGGGATTATAACCATATATTCAGTGTACAGTCCCGTGAATTTGTAAAAATCTAACTTCTAAGTTAACGTAAAAAAAGAGACGGCCGTTATGCCGCAAAAAACGTATATTTCGACACTCTCAAGGGAATCGAAATGTAATAGGGTACTTTCCGTTGACCTAGAAGTCCTAGAACCATCAAATTTGGCAATTAATATCGTCTAATACAAGTTCAGGGAAAAATCTGAAAACTTTACATTTGTATGTTTGTACCAAACACTCGGTGGGCGAGTCCGACTCGCATTTGTGTGGTTTTTTTAATTAGGTATCTACCTACTTCTTTACTCAACTTGAATGGTAATAAGTTTAAAATATGACTAATGTTATGTAGTAATCCATACCATGCTCCATAGAGTATTAAGCTATAGTAATTTTAAGTAAAACTATACCGACCTAAATCAACCGAATAAGCCCACGGGAAGAAAGGGGGTGGTGCTATCCCTACCCGACACAACACGGGGAATCTCTATTAGCAAAATACGTTTGTTTTGTCTGTCTGTTAGTTGCGAAACGAAGCGTCCTGAGTGTCCATAGGCTATGGTAACCACTTACCATCAAGTGGGCCGTAAGCTTGTTTGCCACCGACGTGGTATAAAAAAAACCAGCCTAGTCCGAGTCGGACTCGCGCACGAAGGGTTCCGTACCATTATCTATAAAAAACTATTTTACTCTGTGTTTTTAGTATTTGTTGTAATAGCGGCAACAGAAATATATCATCTGTACAAATTTCAGCTGGAACTATCACGGTAGTGGTGACAGACAGACGGACGGACGGACGGACGGACGGACAGCGGAGTCTTAGTAATAGGGTCTCGTTTTACTCTTTGAGTACGGAACCCTAAAAAAGTCCGGATTCGTCCAAACATTAAACGTCAAAATAGTATAAACCAATAAACGAGAAACAAGTCTGTATGGTAGGTACATACGATTAACGAATCTTGCGGGTGGAATCTTGTCAACATTCAGTAAGGTAAACGTCCGAGTGCTCGACGCTGTATTAGTAAATATACGGTTAAATTCCAACTAAGAGGATTTTTCTTGATTCGAATTTAAGCCATGCCACTTTGACATAGAGTGCCCATGCCATAAATATAGTACAGCGTCGTGCACTCAGACGTTTACCTTATCTTTATGAAGGTAACACTTTGAAGACACTTCTTCTCTAAGTACCTTTTTTATGCGCCGTGGAATGACCATCATCTAAACAGTAGATTTGATGTTTCCGCTTACATTAAAGGTCATTACATTATACCTACTGTTCGTACCTACTGACAATGTTGGAAAATGTTTTAAAAGCGTCATCATAGTATGTCCATCCTGAAGATCCATTCTATATGTATAATGAAATAATACCTATTTGGGATCGGATGTATATGTCTCCTCTCCCCGCTTGCATACAATATTATATAGCTACAGACTCTCACATACTTTTCCTCTTTTTAACATTTTTTTATTTATTTAATCGTATGACATACTTACATTATTTTGGCCTTTTGAGTACACATAGACATTAGTATTAATTAAAGTATTCACGATGTACAGCTGTTATCGGAATGTTTTGTAGTGGAGGCAGTATGTGAAAAACGTGTACAGTAACAAGGCGGAAAATGTAAAGGTACATATCTTTGACGTTGACTGTACCAAAACTTGTTGTCAATGTCATGCATGATGCATGATAACATGATAAGTTCAGTGTTTTCATAGAAGCGTAGTAGTGTTAATAAGATTGGTAAAGAGCATTTTAATTGTTAATCCAATATTAACCTTATTGGATCATTTTGATTGCCCAATTAAAAACTAAGGATGTCTGAGGTTGAACCAATGAGCAGTGTGAGGTAATACATATCTATTGAATTTATTCAGCTAAGTTGTAAATGGAATGAATTTTAAATCTCATAGTTTGATGATGTTAAGTCGAGGAATGAAAAGGTTCATCACATTTCGACCTTATTTCAAAGCTGTTAAGGTTCAAAAGCGACGAATTTTTTCATTCTGCGACTATACTTAAAATATTTGTATACTAACAAAAGATGTTATGTTTGTCATTAGGTACGTATGTGGAACGTACCTACGTGTATTGTATTGTATTGTACCTATATTATTCGCTACATCACCACGTAAATAATCGTCGTCTTAGTATAGGTATGTTTTGTTAAACCATGTAAAAAAGACAAATGAACGTTCAGTCGCTTGACGAATGCGCTTTGCGCCACAACGAATCGAATACATGTAAACCAAAAAGTTTTAAAGTTTGATGGATATAATTATATACATATATACCTATGCGTAATATGTTGAGATGCAGGTGGAGTTATGAAGAATATATACCATAATTTACTTTAAAAACAAAGTTTAAACCGACTTCAATTCAGTACTTCGCCAAGCCACATGGTACATGCAAATTTCCATAATTCCTTTCCAATTTACAACATGAACTGCTTTCCGAGAGCAAATGCGTTGATTATTACAGAAAAAACCCAAGTTACTATATGTGGGCTGATTAATATTTGAGGAGTTCCGTCGATTCCTCAAGGATCTCAGAATTAACACTCCATTAGTTGCTACTTCAACGGAATCATGTCAGAATCCTTGACTTACTTTACATATTTGAGGAGTTCCGTAAGTCATCTGTGGTCTTCTTCATCAGTTCCACTTCACCAAAATTACGATTTCCGAGAGTAAATACACGAGTTATAATAGAAAATACCAAAACCACTACACGCGTGCCAATAAAATTTGAGGGTTGCCCTTAATTTCCCTGGGATCCCATCATCAGATCCTTTTTTGAAGTCGGTTAAAAAGTACCAGAAATCTTTAACGCTTAAAGCTAAAGTCAAAGTTATTTATTCTTTAATTCAGGCATATTACATGCACATATGAATGTTGATAAACTAGCACCGGTTCAGAAAGAAAACCTCTGCCACGACAAAAACCGGCGTAAAAAACTCGGCGCGGAACTTAGGATTGATAAGCCACCACGCTTCTTCACTTGGCCGATCGAATTCTGTATATATATACAATATTTTCTACATTAACGAGAGCTTACGGATGTCGGCTAGATTTCTTCACATTTCGGTAATTTTACTGCCAGTATGTCACACAATACAATACCTACTGACACTGACACATATCCAAAATAAGGTTAAACAGCATGCATGCTGTTTTGTTTTGACTCTGCATTGACTCGGTACATCTTACAGATAAGTACCACCTTTGAGTAGTTTGAGTAATCTCGTTGACAAAGTCCTCAATCCTGGAAAAGTACGAGTATGGGATGAAGCCGACAAATTTTTAAGAGACACATCTGCGGATCTCAACACTAAATCGAAATGATTTAGACCAAAGTTTAAAAAAGGTATATAAACGGAGAGGATTAAACACGTGTCTAGGGGCAACCGCTCAGTGACGTCAACCGGGCGCAACGAGTCAAACGATCGTTTCCGATTTTTCCCGACTAGTTGTCACTCGTCTTTTTGGCCCCGTCCTCTCCGGCCATATTTGTTATTTGCATATTATATTTCGTGAAAATGTCAATTTTCTCATTTTTCTTGTCTGACACTGACACTGACTTAAACCGTAAAGATAGCTTTTTGCAAAGAGGTTATCAATTCAAGGGCCCATTCGATAAGACATTTAATTGTCTTATATCTTGACACTTCACCGCTATTATTGAACTGACATTATCGACCTTATTGCATTGTGAATGTTCTAACAACATTTGAAGGAAATGGGTCCTAAATTAAAGCTCGTGACTGTACCTACGTATTCTATGAAGAAAAGGAACATCATCATGGTCATACATAAGTAGTGGAAGGTATAAGGAAGTAAGCAAAGGTATTAGTGGAAGTTCACGGACAATGTTTTGTGTATGTAAGTGGAAATTACTTTTACTGGTTATTCAGAAATAGGTCTTATTTTAACAGATCAGTAGGTATTGGACATCGGGTTGTAGAACGCGATCGCGATGACTAACAGCTCAAAAAGCCGCGTATATTTAAGTATCAAGCAGAAGACCCGCCTGTGCCATATTGCCTATTGTCTGTGTTACTGACAATATCAGCCATTTGGTACCTATGTTGAAGCGAGCTTCCATCAAGACTTATCTATACTTTCTCGTATATTATAAAGAGGAAAAGTCTGTGATGTCAACATTTCACCAGTATACAGAATGGGTGCATTCTGCAGTGCAGGATGGAAATAGGCTATTATATAAATGGGCCTGGGTTCTCTGTAATACGCGGGCGAGCCGCGTGGGCTGCTAGTTCAGTTCCAAAGTGACCGGTCCTGCGCCACCCGCATCCAGCGGACTCCCGCGACCTTTACCAGGTCATCAGTCCACCTTGTGGGGGCCTACCAACGCCGCGCCTTCCGGTACGTGGTCGCCACTCAAGAACCTTTCCGCCCCAACGGCCAACAGTGCCATCAGGCCATTAGGGCTGCTAGTTATATTACCTAAATAGGTAGTCGTTGAAGAAGACGTCACCACAATCCCTGAGTGAGTGAGAATCCAACATTCCTCAAAAAGATGCAGGCGTATGTATACAAGCTTGACTGTGAATGTGATCTCTCATATGAGGGGAAAACGAAACGAAAGCATCTCCAATCGGGTGAAGGAGCACATAGCCGATGTCGAACGCCGTCGACCGAGGTCTGCAGTTAGTCATAAAGCTAATAATCCAGGACACGTTTAATTGTACATGACAATGTTGCCAGTAATTAGCTGATATGGAGATTAAATTCACTTACTAAGATTTATACATCACTTTGTTTACCTTCTTGTTTCTGTTCGCAAACGAACTGATAATCTTTTGTCTTCTTCTCGTCTCTAGTAGTTAAGTAAGTAATACAGAATAGTTTAAACAATGTCGGAGAGAGTACCTAACCTTATCAGTCCGATAATCATAGCATATACACGCGTTTGCCACATTTATAATCCACGAGTGACTTTTCTCTTTCACTAATCCTGTTTGCTTTCCGGCTTTCAACGTTTACTAAATCAAGACAAAACCGGTTAAAACAAAAACTTGCTAATTCTTAAAACAAAGATTAAGCTGTTTGTTTTTCAATAAAAATGTTTTATTGCTATGAACGCGATTCATGATATGGGTGCGTGATAATGATAACCGTCCGAATATGGAACAAAGCCAAGTCAAGTTTTAAGCATCAATCTATCCTAAGTTATTTGCTTTGTGTAAATAATTCGAGTGTTTTATTTTAGGATTATTAACTGAACTTGGCACCCATTTAGATCTCCATTATTTTTGCGGCGAAGCCCACAGCCAAGCATAATTTTTGTATTGAACTTGGCTCTCCTTTTTTACATTTATATTTTTGGTGGGATATCATTACTTTTTGTGAAGAAAACTAGGCAGGTATTGAGATTTACTTATGTGGTGCCGCACGCCGCCGACGACACACCGTTGGCCGGTTGTTTAGCGCGTATTGCAAGTTTTTTGTATGGGGACACCACTTGTTTTTTGACTTAACTTTAATTTTATATTTCTGTCATATAGAAAATATAATAATGCATATATTGGGATAGTTTTAAATATCTGCTTGAAAAGGTTCCAACGCTACAATTAAAAAAAAATTGTATGGATACCCCCCCTATTTTTTAACTTTTTTTTATTTTTAGATTTTTTTTCTACGCTTACACACAATTACCGAGCTGGATTCCAAATTTCATCTTTCTAGGTCATCTGGAAGTAGGTTAGGTTTAGGTACTATATGTCAGTCAGTGCTAAAATTTACGACTTTTTGACCTTCATATCTTTATAACCGTTTGAGCTAGCTTCATGAAATTTGGGCTTCTAGATGTCCTTATGGATATAATTAAACAACCGTAGTTTTATGTGTTTTATTTGTTTGAATTATAGAAGGGTCAAAAGTGGCACCAAGTGGTTTGTGTAATATTACACTCGGCGCTGGCTTAGCCAGTTCCTTTGCTTGGACTTGGCTTGTCACGCTGCCGCGTGTCTAGATTTCCGGCCTTGAAGACCATAATCTCACTTTTGTTACCATTATATTTGAGTCCATAGGCCACCGCATAACTTTCACAAAGAATCACCAGTTTACGTAAGGCACCTATTGATGGGCTCAACAGCACCATATCATCAGCGTATATACTTTTATTGCTAGCTTATTGAAAAAAAACATTGGTTTTTTAAATGAGTGGGGGGGGGGGGGGGCTTCGAGGACGGGTTTTTATTGTAAACATATCTTAGGTCCAATGAATTATTGTAAACATATTAAGATATGTTTACAATAATTATTGTAAACATATCTTAGGTCCAATTAATTATTGTAAACATATCTTAGGTCCAATTAATTATTGTAAACATATCTTAGGTCCAATTAATTATTGTAAACATATCTTATGTCCAATTAATTATCGAACGAGCGAGCGAAGCGAACGAAGTTCTATGGTTCAGCTTGAACCGAAAATTTTGCGGCTTGACGTTGACTTTTGGGACATCCTATATAAATCTGTGTGATTTAGGCCTGAATAACACAGGCGTGGCCTGTGGATCAATAGTAAACTTGACAGTTATTGTTAAATTGACTTTTTACCGCCACAGCAAGCCGCGCTAGTCTGTGACAGGGCTTAAGGCCCGAATCACACTGGCGTGGCCTGCGGTGGCGGTCAATTCAAGGTTACTATTGATTGTGTGATTCTGACCTTAATCTTAATTTAAACGTCAAAACGGTATGGGCTGACCTCTGAGTAAAGTAAAGTCAAGTTTACTATAGGATTTTAGCTACTTTGTTCACACCAACAATGTTGATCTCATCAACGAGATCTTTTATTTCGGTAATTATTCCTTACCCTGCTACCGGTTGTAATTTTTTATCACGTGCTGACATAACTTACCGAACCATGAAGCCTGCCGCTCGTCTAGCGAAAGACCTTCGGAAGCGTTGAGAAGATCTGGCAACGCGATTGTCGAGAAGCTGATGGCCATTCCCAGGTCCAACAGCAACAAGTTTGGAGACATGCACGCTACGATCTGGAAATTAATTATCGGATGATTTATATACGCTCCTGGCAACATATATGGGTGTTGTAGTGCTACAGATGTATGAAATCATTGCAAAGGGTAAACGTTGAAATCCGCTCGCAGACAGCAGCAGCTGACGACGTGTCGCAGCGACACTACTGGTTTCTATGTACATATTTCTATGGGTCATTCTTCAGATTTGTGACTGCGTCTGATTCCCCTGACTCCATATAAAATGTTAGTTAAACGTCGGGGTAATTAGACCCAACCGCAGACACGATTCTCAAGAATTACCCCTATGAAGGCGACGCCCGACGACGTGTCGCTAGCTACGAAACGTCTTTCATATAAATACATATAAACCAGTAGTATCGCTGCGATAAATACTTCGTCTGCTGCTGCTGTCTGCGGTCAGGTCCCAACTTGTACAGTCACCGGCATCAATATATGATGGAATAAAGGCCGCAAAACTATCTGACACGCCGTAACGGCTCTAGGAGTAGAGTCGTCATTAGATATTTTTGCGGCCTTTATTCCATCATATATTGATGGCGGTGACTGTACCTTAACGCTTTTGTCGATCTGTTACCTACTTCTTACTGTCGATTCGACCAAACCAAAATAGAGTTTGATCTCGCAGTTTACTGCGAACCAGTACCAAAATAGAGTTTACCTACTCTATTTTGGTTTGGTCGAATGAACACTAAGAAGTAGGAGGAGACTACATCTACCACCGCAGGCCGCGCCAGTGTGATTCAGGCCTTTAGCCTCTACAGACTGGTGCGGCCTGCGGTGGCGGTCAGTTGTAAACTTTACAATAATTTTAGGTAAGTCCTTATTCCTTCTTGTAATACAGGGTGTCCCAGAACTACCAGGTCACAGTGACACCGGAGGTAGGTCAGCTCAAGAGGAACCTAATTTTCATTGACATTTTATCCGGTCCTTTAGAATAAGCTAGCCTCCAAAAGGGAGACAAACATTAGTATTTAGCTCTCGTGCATTTGGCAAAATAATTGGATCAGATAACAGATGAGTCATCGCTGTACACAGCATTTTTGTACCACATAGCAGTGACTGCTTTCGGAGTTTCAGTTTTAAGTTGGTTCGATAGGGGCATCGCTAAAGTGATAAGAATACCTAATGTTATCGCAGTAAGATACAAGTGTTATACCTTTTCTCAATCTGCATAACATGCCTAATTTATTGACGTTATTTGTTTGTTTCGTTTCTAATGAAAACAATCATGGCATATAATCAAAGTTGAACTTCGTGTTTTTTGTGACAATTTAAATCAAAATTAATCAAGTTTTTTTCAAAATTTTACAATAGTTACTGACAAAATAACACTTTGCACTTCTAAACTAACTACTTATGATTTGATACATACAAACAACTGTTATTAAGAGCTTTCCAAATCGATGCTGGTACTAAAAATGTAAAAACAAAGAGGAAAATTCTCAAAAATCTTTATTTCGGTAATAACTCGAAAACCGTGCATTTTTTACTTGGGTCATGTTAGGCAGGTTGGTTAGGCTACCTCCGGTAGTCCGGTGTCACTGTGACCTGGTAGTACTGGGACACCCTAAATGCCTATGTCCTGACTGACTTATTCACTCACTCATCAACGCACAGCTGAAACTACTGGGGCTAAAGAGTTAATTTTTGCACAGTAGGTTGCTTTTATAACGTGGACTAGGGATAATAAGAGATTTTTGAAAATTCCACCCCTAAGGGGGTAAAATAGGGTTGCTAAGTTTATATAGGGGAAACTCTTTTGAGATAGAAGCTTAAAAGTTTGTAGAAAGATTACTTATTGAAATACAAAAAATTACAAAAAATTATGGGGCTCCCAATCCCATACAACAAACGTGATTTTTTTGCCGTTTTTATAGATAATGGTACGGAACCCTTCATGCGCGAGTCCAACTCGCACTTGGCCGGTTTTTCAATTTTCCTCTTTGATCGAAACTTAGAATTTAGTTTCAGTGGTTTGGAAAATTCCTCCCCCTAAGAGGGGGAAAAAGAGGTGCAATGTTTGTATGGGTGAAACTTTTTTTTAAGTAGAAAGGTTACTTATAAAAATACAAAACAGTACTGCCAGCGTTTTGAAAAAAGGCAAGGTTCGTATGGGAAACACTTTTTTTGAGCTAGAGACTTGATAGTTTGTAGAAAAAATACTTATTACAATAAAAAAACTTGTGTTTTCGTTTAAATTTTTCCCCGAAAAGCGTTAATTTCAAAGGTTCAAAGTTTGTATGTAGAGCAAGAAAATTTTAAAGTATGAGATTTGTAACTTCGATCTTAGCCTGTTTGTTAAAAGACAAAGTACGTATACAAAAATCATTTCAGCGTTTTTTGAAATTCATCCCCTACAGGGGATTATAAGGGTTTTCAAAGTTTGTATGGAGAGCAAGACATTTTTAAAGTAAGGGATTTGTAACTTCGGTTTTAGACTGTTTGCTAAAAGACTACAAAACTTATTTCAGCGTTTTTTTTTAATTCATCGCCTTAACTAGAAGGTTAAAAGGGGCTTCGAAGTTTGTATAGAGAGCAAGACATTTTAAAGTAAGAAATTTTTAACAACGGTTTCAGACTGTTTACTATGAGGGTTCAAATGGGGTTCAAAGTTTGTATAGAGAGAAAGACATTTTGAAAGTAAGAGATTTGTAACTTCGGTTTTAGACAGAGGGCCTACCGCGAAAGGCATTCGAAGTTTCCCCTCTCTGTCATACTTACGAGTTCGTACGTAAGAGCGACAGAGAGGGAAAACTTCGAATGCCGTTCGCGGTAGGCCCTCTGTTTACTAAAAGACTACAATACTAATTTCAATGTTTTTAAAAATTCATTCCTTAAACAAACATCTAGACGATTAAATGTTCTTCGCGGACGAAGTCGTGGGCAACAGCTAGTCATATATATTTATAGGTAATCTACCTATGCCTTTAAAACGGGCCTGATTGATAATTGCAATGACACTGCCGTCACGAGTAATAATAAAATGACGATAATTCGAATCGATTGAAACAATAAAAGGAAATGAGGTACCAGTGCATAATTTTGCGTATGATGGTTCAGCTTCTTTTCTCAAACAAATTTAAATCAATACTTGACTTTTTATCTCTCTTTTTCAAACATATATACGGTACATTAGTCTGGGATGGAATTTAAAATGCATAAATGGTGTCTCAACTGAAGTCTCAGGATGATCGGAATATATTGATGTGACTTTCTATTACATGCGGAGCAGAATTTAATGGATTTCTGCAATATCATCGCTAATGTCTAAAGCTGGAGTGAATCTTAACGACCGACGTTGAATTATTCACATTCAACTGGGCCAGACAGACTTGTACTTTTATCATGTTCAAATTTCCATCCTGTATTTTGCCGAGAGGACACGATTAATCACAAGATATTTTATGCAGGGTCTTGCCAAGGTAACCTACATATACAAACAGATTACTTACGTAACGTTTCATAAAAATGTTATAATTGGTATTTTATAGCTTTTTCGATAAGAACGTTCTGTGGAACATTGTAAGTACCTATACTGTTCATACCTACCTACTGTACTTTTAGCGTGGGATTGACGTGAGTTGCGTTTACTACAGGCGCTAGCGCCTATCGTCAAGATTTAGTATGAAAAGTCTATACACCGCCCCTGGTGGTCACTCATAGAACTAAAAATCCAAACTGTAACGTGAGGCACTTATACATTACTTAATTCGCCATCGACTTCACGTTCGTTCACGATTTTCCAATATTCAACCTTATATCACTAGCATTTATCGTTTTAATTTAAATGTTTGTCGGTTATGACATTACAGAATACGCGCATCGCGACGTCGACAGTGTCCACTGTCGATACAATATGGCGGCGCGGGGGCCATTTATTTGCATTTTTAAATACAAAATACGCGACAATCCGAATTTTGCGGATATATGTTGTCAATTCAAAACCCTTATTTTTATAAGTTCTTTAATTTGAGATAAATTTCGATCGGATCTACGGTAACTCTTGACGGAATAATACGATATCACGGGCCATTTTGCAAGTGAAATAGTAAACTACAGTCGCTACGGTATTCTTCGATACGAAATGTCAAATTTGGGTCTCACACTACCGATTGGTAGTACGAATCGAACGTTAAATTACGCATCGAAAACTAAACGCTAGAGCCTAACGTTTTGCAGTTGGTTTCGTAGGACAACGGCATTGTGAGTTACAAGTTTGACGGGTCGAATCGAAGAATACCGTAGCGAGATCGAAATCTATTCGAAGCGCGTTTATTCGATCTCGTATTAGTTACGTAACGTTAGGTTACGATTGTTATCTCACAATAAGGGTACTGGTAGTGTTCTACTGCTATCGATTACTTGCGAAAAATACTTGTTAATATTTTTGACTCTAATGCTTTGAACAATCATAACAGTGTTTGTTTACGATACGATACAAGCAATTCGCTGAGTTAATGGTTAGGGAAAACCTAAAAACGACAGCTATATGAAATGAAATGAAATGAAATGAATGAAATGAAATGAAATGAAATGAAATGAAAGCATTTATTTCGGACACACATCCATATTATGTTAGTAAAAAACTTATACTACTTTACTTATCATTACTAATGTTAGTGGAAAGTATAATTATAGTTGACATACACATGCATGGACATCCAGTGAACTAGAATAGGGCTGTCTATCCTCCCGGCGATCACCCTCAGGAGAGCGTTGGCGCTGCCCCGTACGCGCTCGGCCAAGGATGCTTGCCGCTTGCGCAGCACGGCTTGGAAACCGTCGGTGCTCCACGCGGCGAACATCCCTGACGCGCTGCAGCGCCAGGGCAGCCCCAACAACCCCCTGAAGGCGTTATTGTACTGGACGCGCAGAGCACTGAGGGTCTTTTTGGTGTAGTTGCTCCACAGGTTGCACGTGTATAGATTTTGGCAGTAAGTTTTAAACAGTGTTATCTTCACCTCGCGCGAACAGCTAACTTGAGTTTTTTGAAAGATGTCTATTAGATAGTTGTAGGTACTTACTGTACGTACTTAACAAACATAGAAAAATATGTTCGTGTATCTCGTGTGTTTCGTTTAGATAACTTATTTTGGTGTATTTAGGTAACCTCAGCATCGCATCATCTGCTTATTTACTTTAGATACGTGTGCCAACTATATTAGGTATTATACTAAAAAACTAGAACTTCAAAATACCATTTGGTTAAATACTGCATGCATTAGTTATGCATTATACATGTGATATTAGCGCAAAATATTATTTGCATTAAATAACATCTATAAAATGAGATCATTTACATATTAGATCCTTGATACGTCAAGCATTTACTTGGCTTATTAAGGCGACGTGAGCTCCAAAAACTGATTTTAAAAAAATCGTAGGTTTTGTTTGGATTATAATACGGCTGCCTTAAATTTAATTAGCAATTATGAGACCTTTCTCGAGGGAAATCAGCTATTAGAATCCTGAGTTTTTGATTTTCGCTCGATAGAAAAAAATCACGAACATAGGACTAAAATACGCTTAAAAAATCGTAACAAATTATGCACAACAGCTAAACATATTAAAATTGGTTTTAAAAATCGGCAATGCCATGTTTGAGGGAAATCAGCTATTACTTTTTTATTTATTAAAATGCACAAAAAATTAAAATTAAAAAACATGATATCCACGCTTCCAAACACGCACTTCCATCTCGCTCACGCTTATGCTCAGTGAGAGGGAGAGAAAACCACGAACCTACGTCCCCTTAAAGAATACGCGTTTATGGCTCCTACAATACGTCTTTAAATCTGTTATATTTCACCTCCATAATATTGCTTCAAACATATCAACAAGCTCGTCCCAGGTCAATTTGAAATATTAGTCTTCTTCGAGAACTTCTCTCACCTTCATATTCGGGCGTAAATTAATTATCACTCGACTGACGTAAATAAACAAAATCCAAACGAAGAATACCTGTGACGTGACCGATCTCAATCGACTTGCTGCCGGTCCACTACCAGGTTCAATATTAAACTTGTGCACCATTTTAATCTCACTATATTAAATAAAACTGACTCTTATATAAAAATATGAATTTATATTCTTGAAAAGCCTCCGTGTTTCAGAAAAACCTAGGTAAAAACATTATAACTGTATGAATAAATACTGTCTGATCTAACTTATTATAATTGTTAAAGTGAAGGTAGATTTTTTAAAATTATTTTAACGCGCGCAAGACATGCGTTCACTGCAGGTCGGCTGCGTTCTAATGAAGGTTTACGCTGAACTTTAAGATTAAATATGGTGATGTTGTTGTTTGGCTACTAGTGGTAAGTCAATGCTATATAAGTCCAACAATGATAAGCAAGGTACTGAATGTGACGTGGAATAAATTACCTTTAAAAATTATCTTGAAAATTGTTAACAGCGAGTCAGGTTAAGTAGTTCAGCTCGTACTGTTTTGTCAACGACATAGACCTATGTTATGGTATTGGGTAGGTAACAAAAACATACGCGTATCTTACCCATAGGATGTCCTGCTGGGAATGTTTTGTGTTTCCCAACCGTCTCGCGTTTTTTGCATTGTGTTTTTCTTTCTATCCCATTTGGCTACTGTATATTTTACAAATTTATTACATTAATAATTTATTATGTGTATACGATAATTATGTGTCTATTAATGTTGTGTTGCGTTCCGTGGGTCACGTACGCTGCTGTCTGAAAATCAGCGCTGTAGGTGTCTGTCTGACTGACACCTCGGCATAATGCTGAGACAGCGACCGATTCACTGCCGCGAAGACACACACAATACTTATGTGTTAAATTGTAATGTATGCCTACTCCCTTTGTCTCTGTGTCTTTTGTGTGGTAAATAAATGTCTTCTTTCTTTCTTTTCTTTTTTGAGAGTGAGAGACCCGCGTTCGTCCCTTGTTAATCAACACAACGAATCCTCAAATCAATAGAGGGTCGGCAGCGCCCTTGTGATTTTTCTGGAATCATAAACGTCCTTAGGCTACGGTGTCTGCTCACCGTCAGACAGACCGTACCTATGCTTGTTTTGTATAAAAAACCGGCCAAGTGCGAGTCGGACTCACGCACGAAGGGTTCCGTACCATTATCTATAAAAACGGCAAAAAAATCACGTTTGTTGTATGGGAGCCTCCTGTAGCCTAGTTGGTAGTGACCCTGCCTACGAAGCCGGAGGTCCCGGGTTCGAATCCTGGTAAGGGAATTTATTTGTGTGATGAGCACAAATATTTGTTCCTGAGCCATGGATGTTTTCTATGTAGTTAAGTATTGATTTATAAGTGTATTTATCGTCGTCTAGTACCCATAGTACAAGCTTTGCTTAGTTTAAGACTAAGCCAATTTGTGTAAGATTGTAAAAAAATATATATAAAAAAATATTTATTTATTCTGTTTTTAGGGTTCCGTAGCCAAATGGCAAAAAACGGAACCCTTATAGATTCGTCATGTCCGTTCGTCCGTCTGTCTGTCTGTCCGTCCGTATGTCACAGCCACTTTTTTCCTAAACTATAAGAGCTATACTGTTGAAACTTGATAAGTAGATGTATTCTGTGAACCTCATTAAGATTTTCACACAAAAATAGAAAAAAAACATTAAGTTTTGGGGGTCCCCATACTCAGAACTGAAACTCAAAAAAAAAATTTTCTTCAAACCCATACGTGTGGGATATCTATGGATAGGTCTTCAAAAATGACATTGAGGTTTCTAACATCATTTTTTTCTAAACTGAATAGTTTGCGCGAGAGACACTTCCAAAGTGGTAAAATGTGCCCCCCCCCCCCCCCCCCCCTGTAACTTCTAAAATAAGAGAATGATAAAACTAAAAAATATATATGATGTACATTACCATGCAAACTTCCACCGAAAATTGGTTTGAACGAGATCTAGTAAGTAGTTTTTTTTAATACGTCATAAATCGTAAAACGCAATTTATTTCACGGAACCCTTCATGTGCGAGTCCGACTCGCACTTGGCCGCTTTTTAGTATTTGTTGTTATAGCGGCAACAGAAATACATCATCTGTGAAAATTTCAGCTGTCTTTCTATCACGGTTGTTGAGATGAGATAGGTACAGCCTGGTGATAGACGGACAGACAGACAGACATACAGACAGACAGACAGACAGACAGACAGACAGATGGACAGCGGAGTCTTAGTTACCCAATACGAGTGTATTGTAATATTTATGAGTCTATAACGGTGATGTAGTCAAGTAAATGAATGTACCATAGCGAACTATTCATCAGCATATAAACCCCAGAGGTTTCCGCTCTGGTGTAAAAAGTGTATACCTACCAAAATGTACTGCTCAAATTAAATTGGCCAATAAAAAAAAATAAAAAAAAAATAATAGGGTCCCGTTTTCCTCTTTGAGTACGGAACCCTAAAAAAACTGTCGGGGTTATGTTTGCGGACTGTGTTATTGGGTCGTTTTAAGCTTTCTTTGAAGTAACCTAGCACTTATAAAAATACGAATATCAAAAAAATCAATAGATACCAACACAGATATTGATGATATTGATCTCATTTCAAAAAATCATTAATCTACGGTTAAAAACCTCGGAGGAACCAGTCGAGAACGTTTGCATGGAAAAATTACCAGTGGTCTTTCCTTGCGCTGGAAGTTAGTGCGTGTTAGTCAGTTACAAAACGGCTACATTCGGCAACTGTCAATTTCCCAATGAGTGCATTCCGGAATTAAGCCCCTTGCCACTCTTGGCCAGACGGTCGGAGGGCCAGTCTGGATCTGGAACATACGTTTCGTATTCCGATTTGAATGCAATATGTTTCGCCCAATCACTTCGGCGTGCGCTAAGGTAAAGCCCCTGCTAGACGGTCGCCAACATGCCCCTCCGACCGGGCGACCTTGGTCCGCACCGACCGTGTAGACAGTTGTTTGGAGCTAAATTTCATACTACAGCGGTCGGTGCCAACCAAGGTCGCTCGGTTGGAGGCGCGTGTTGGCGACCGTCTAGCAGGGGCTTAAGTATATACGCTACGTACCTACTTTTATATCAGTAAGTTAAGCGCATGCGTACCTAGAAGAGATGCTGGGTTATATGTAGATATATCAATGAATCAAAAATGATCCACCACATGAGTCAGAGCAATGATAACTGAACACGTAATATGTTTCATCTAAGGATGTATGTTTTCTTTATTATCACTGAAAGACACTTCGTGCCTGTATGATATATATCTCATCAACAGTCTGATAATACGAGTATTATTCACCAGTCAGATATTTCTTATATTATTCAGGGATAGGTAAGTTTTAAAAGGTTGTATCGTACTGAAATGAAGCCGATTTCGTAACTAAGTACTTATTTTACGCGGCGCGAGACCGAGACGTGGGCTGTATGTGACTATGGAAACACTAACGGCGGGTTATTCCCACTTTACCACCAAATTGTTACAAGATGGGGAAAATATTCCCAGTAGTTCCCACTGGTAAAATATGGGAAAATATTCCCAGCTGTTACCACTGGTAACAATTTGGTGGTAACAGGTGGGAATAACCCTCACGGCTCGCCGCCGATTGTCTATAAATGGGTAGGTACAGTCGCCATCACATACATCGGTACACTATAGGTGTTCAAAAATATCGCCACATGCACCCTAATGCCTTGAAAATAGAGGTGTGTTCCGATGTTTGTGACGTGCTTGTTTGCTCCGATGTATGTGATGGGCATTATAACTCGTGTATTTAGCCGCGGTAATCGCAATTTTGGGAAGTGGAAGCGATGATGAAGATGGGAGATGGGGAAGTACCTGCACCTTACAGAAGACCGCAGCCATAATAGCACTACTGCTTTGTAGTGTTGCTATATTATTGCATGCTATGAAGTATGTGGTGTTGTGTTCCTGGTGGTGAGTAAGGTCGCCAGAGCTCCCTAGGGTGCGCTGTGTTGGGAGTGAGAGACCTGCATGTCTCTATCTGCCAACACAGCGAATCGTCAAGTGAATAAAGGGTCGGCAACGCGCTTGTGATTCTTCTGGAGTCACAAGTGTCCATAGGCGACGGTACCAGCTTAACATCAGGCAGGCCGTAAGCTTGTTTGCCACCGTCGTTGTATAAAAAAAATTAAGACCACAGATGACTTATGGAACTCCTCAAAGGTGTAAAGTACGTCAAAGGTCTGACATGATTCCGTTGAAGTAACTATTGAAGTGTTAGTTCTGCGATTCTTAAGGAATCGACGGAACTCCTCAAACATTATCAGCCCACACATAGCGACTTGGGATTTTTTCTGTAACAATAATAATCAACGCATTTGATCTCGGAGAGCAGTTCATGTGGTAAATTGGAAAGGAAATGTGTTAATTTACATGTACCTATGTGGCTTGGCGAAGTACAACTGAAGTCGGTTTGAACTTTGTTTTTAAAGAAAGTTATTTTTATAATATTTTAGCCGGCAAACAACTGCCTGCGGGCAGCTGCGTGCGGACACGACGGGATCACGATGTGTGGCACTGACTCGGACGAGGCGGACGGCAATACGCGTCGCACTTTCTTCGACCTCTGCGACATGCACGAGTACAACTGCGACCACAACACTAGTAAGGCCCTGCCCAGCTAGCACGATAGGTTTTATGGTCACGTTTTACACCCAAAACCTACCAAAAAGTCACGTAATATATGACCACAAAGGTTCTCCCTTCTTAAACCTAATTACTTTAGCCAAATGCTTCATTTAACCTAATGCTGTTCATTGTACACCTAATGCATTTTTTTCTTAAATAGTAAACTTTATAGGATTATTGCTAAACAAACCTAACCTAACCTCATGATCATCATCATCATATCAGCCGAAAAATGTCCACTGCTGGACATAGGCCTCCCCCAAAGAGTGCCACTATGGCCAGTCCTGCGCCACCGGCATCCAGCGGACTCCCGCGACCTTTACCAGGTCATCAGTCCACCTTGTGGGGGGCCTACCCACGCCGCGCCTGCTGCGGAAAGCCTCATTTCTGATGCGATCGCGCAGAGAAACTCCCAGCATAGCCCTCTCCATCGCCCTTTGAGTGACTTTGAGCCTTCTTATGAGGCTCATAGTAAGCGACCACGTTTCCGTTCCATATGTCATCACTGACAACACACACTGGTCAAAGACTCTCGTCTTGAGACACTGCAGAAAATTGGACGAAAAGATGTGCCGTAGCTTCCCGAATGCTGCCCAGCCGAGTCGGATTCGACGATTGACCTCTGTCTCAAAGTTGGACCTACCTAACTGGACAGCCTGTCCTACATAGGTATACATAATCATCTACAACTTCGAGCGTAAAGTGTCCGATTGAAATGGGAGTTGGTACTACATGGATGTTTGACATGATCTTCGTCTTATCCATGTTCATCCTTAGACCAACTCGCTCGAAGGCTTTAATGAGGCCATCGAGCATAGTACTCAAGTCCTCCATGGTTTCAGCCAAGACTACTATATCATCAGCAAACCGAAGGTGAGTGATGTACTCGCCGTTGATGTAACCTAAACTGATGACTTCTATTTAATGATATTCAAAGAAAACCTGAAAAGTGTTTCGAAGAAAAATGCATTACCTAGGTCTAGTGAAACATTAACTAGGTCTAATGAAACATTATGGTAGAAGTTAGTAGGTCAAGTGACAGGAACCCGACCACAAAACCTATCATGGTAGCGGCCTTGATATACTTATTCTGTCCCCTAGATGGGGTAGTAGAAGGCGTAGTAACAGTGGGCCGTTATAGCGATCGGTATTGTGCAATGCACTTCATTTCGCTTCGGGTCTTCTCTACAGCTTCCACTTCTGCTATGATTGTCCACTGCCAGCTTTGCTTTGAACGGCCACTTTATATGACACTTACCCCAGTATATGATGTACGGACCTAATATTATAATACCATGTACATAATATACCATAATTCAAGCAGTCAGTGATATCTGAATCTGATCAGGTTCGCTTAGGAGCGTGTGTCCAAAGGTCCTAAAAGTCCTAATAAAAGTAATATGTAATTGGTATAAATTGGTAGGTTACTCTTGCGGCGTAATTACAATAACGTAAACCCATTTCATATAAAATGTTGGTATATGGAGGTACCTACTTGTGTTGTCGGCGATATACCAGAAACTCCGTCGCTATATGTATTTTAGGTGTATGTATGTAGATATCTAGTAACTAATCTTTTCAGACATTCAGGTAGGTATAATACAGATTTATTGTGACTAATTTCCGTCCTTATTAGTCTAGACATCGTAAATTTTGTAGCAGTCTTGTTAACGGAACGGAATTGGTATACTTAAATAATTTTAATTATTAATAATACCTACTTTAGTTTCGTTTATTAAATCACATTATATAAATTTTACATAAGCACACTTATACAGTTACCTTATATTACTTTTCATATAGCGATCGTTTACAAAACTACGCAATGTGCTATTTAATGATATTTAGGAGTATTTCATTGCGTAGGTACAGTCACCGGCATAAATATATAATGGAACAAAGGTCGCAAAAATATCTGATGACAACTCTATTCCTAGAGCCGTAAGAGCGTGTTAGATATTTTTGCGGCCTTTGATTCATCATATATTGATGCCGATGACTGTACCTACGTTTTTTTTTTTTTTTCTTTTTTTTTTTTCGTGGACCTGCGAACCAGGTACCCAGCTCTCGGGGGAGGTCTGGGTTATGTGGTATTTCTACCCACTAAAAACTCCACGTCAACCGCCATCTGCGCTAAGTAATTTGGAGGACTCTAGGATCTCAGGTTGAACGCACTAGAGCCCTCCTCGCGCTTTGCCCCTGCTGGCTCGTTCTGGGCATCTTCGCCGCCTTCTCTGGGGTGGCCGAGTGCTGTGGGCCCCGCCACAAAAAATCACTGGCGACCCCTACAACTGGCGACTGTACCTACCTAAACAATGGAAAACATGACCATAGGATTTGTGTAAGATTGTCCCGTAATATTTATTTATTTATTTATATTATTTATAGTCATGATGCCTCGTCATGTTAAAATTGATAACGTAGTGTTGCTAAATGGATAGTAAACCATCAACTTATTGTAATAAAGTATGAATTATAAAATATTATTTGCGGCTCCGAGACGAGAGTGGTGCCAACTAAACAGACTTCGCACTGAACACGGTCGATGTGGCGAGTTTATGTTTAGGTGTGGGTGGCGCGATTCTCCAAAGTGTGCTGCTGGGGTGCTGACGCGAAACAATTTGTGCGTGACATAGGCCGTCGACTTAGGCAAAAGGGAGAGGACCCCCGCTCCGAATCGTTTCTGGTGCAGAGACTGTCCATAGCCATCCAGCGGGGTAATGCCGGGAGCATTATGGGCACTTTTGCACCGGAAGCGATAACGAACGGGGTTAACTTGTTGACGTGTGTATTATATTATACTAGTTTATATTGCAAATGTATTTTAATGTAATGACATTTATTGAATTAATTTTAATAAAATCATAAAAAGATATGGTGGTACACTTTGAAACTCTTGAAAGTTTAGTAAGAAAAAAATTGCTTTTTTTTATTGTCCTAGAGTAAATTACTAATAGATAAACTACCAATAGAATCCTTACGCTTTTATAGAAACAAAATTGTACAACAACTATGTACCTAGACACAGTATTTCGGGTGCGGATCAGTAATTTACTTGATTTTCCATACAACGATTAGTACACATAGCAGTTGTGACTTGTGACGTCATACCTGTTTCACAATTCGTATGAAGCGTGCCGCCAGCAAGGTCAATCTTTTTCTCAAATTTTTGGGTATTTATGTTCTTTAATTGTAGTTGCTCCAATTTGTTCCTGTCCAAAAACTGGTTCGAATAGCATCGTAAAAATATTTTAGTCATCATCCCTATTATTAGAATGAAGAAATACTTAATAATAAAAAATAACAATATGTAGTACATGGATACAGATATACCAATCAATGCAATATAAAAAAAAAACATGTCATAAAAATTATAAATTATACAACTAGGTACTTAGTAATTGCAGTACCAGTGGTGGTGGTATAAATAACGTAAATATTAACTCTTATTTTATTAACCATTTTTATTTTAGTATTTGACTAACAAAACTCCAAATCCTTCGCGCAATAAAGAATGATTAAACAGCTCTCAGTAATATCTGCATACTATGACAGTATCCTTATGTTTACTCTTAGACGCATTAAGTATACTATTTAATTTAAACAGGGATTTAGATAAAAGGATAGAAGTTTCAACAATGTTTTGAGACATTGTTCATTGTGTGATTTTAGATTTTAAGCAGAACAACGGGCAAAAAATTGCATTTGCAGTTCTGGATAAGGAGACATAATTTATTAAAGGGCACACTGAAAATAAATAACAGCTATATTTTGAGAAAGAAGTATTTTGTATTTTATATCTATCTGGGGGCACGGCAGTGCCCCCGCCAAGTCGAGCAAAACAAAGGCACGGCCGTACCATCCTTTTCTCGAAGCCATTCAGGCCATTTTCAACATCCTGTAATTTTGTGCTGGCTTAAGCTAGAACCCTGAACTTTCAGCAATATCTACGGCATAATATGGCTTACATGTAATGTCAATAACATTCAATTTGAACTTTTAGTTTAAGAATTTAAGAACTATTGTCCGTCAAAGTTCGTTAGTTTTGTCACTGACATACTCACTTATTAAGTACTAGCTGTTGCCCGCGACTTCGTCCGCGTAGAACTTTTTAGCGTCTTAGAAAATGATTTCTCTCAATACAAAATTTGAACCCTCTTTTAGGGGATAATTAAAAAAAAAAGTTGATGTTCATTTTCTAGTTTGTGAACAAACAGTCTAAAACCAAAGTTAAAAATCTCATACTTTAAAAATGCCTTGAAATACTCAAACTTTGAACCAATTTTAACACTCTTAGGGGATGAATTTGGAAAAACTCTGAAATCAGTTTTGTAGTCTTTTAACGTACAGAATAAGACCGAAGTTAAAAATCTCTTACTCACACTTTAAAATTTTATTGCTCGCCATTTAAAATTTGAACCCCCTTTTAAACCCCCTTAGAGGTTGAATTTTTCTAATCGCTGAAAGAACTTTTTTCGTAAACATTTAAGTCTCTAGTTCAAAAAAAGTGTTGCCCATACAAAGCTTTCTTAACCCCCTTAGGGGTGGAATTTTCTAAAACTCTGAAAGTACTTTATTATTAATTTTAATAAGTAACATTTTGAATAGTTTTAAGTCTAGTAAAAAAAAAAGTTTTTCCCACACAACACTGGCTACCCTTCTTAAGGATCTTAAGGATCCCCTTAGGGATGGAGTTTTCTAAAACGCTGAAAGTTCTTTTTTAGTATTCTAATAAGTAATCTTTTTGCAAAGTTTTAAGTCTAACTCAAAAAAAAGTGTTGCCCATGCAAAGCTTGCTCTCCTTTTTTACCCTATTAGGGGTGGAATTTTCTAAAACGATTTGTGTTCTTTTTTTGTATTTTAATAAGTAATCTTTCTACAAAGTTTCAAGTCTCTAACTCAAAAACATAAACTTTCCCTGATAAAAACTTTGCACCCCTTTTTATCCCCCTTAGGGATAGATTTTTTCAAAACGCTGAAAGTCTTTTTTTTTGTATTTTTATAAGTAATCTTTCTACAAAGTTTTAAGTGTCTAGCTCAGAAAAAGTGTTCCCCATACAAACCTTGCACCCTTTTTTAACCCCCTTAGGGAATGATTTTTGTAAAACGCCGAATGTAGTATTTTTCATGTTCTAATAAGTAATGTTTCGTCAAAATTTTAAGTCTCTATTAAAAAAATATATGTTTTTCCCATACAAACTTTGCACCCTATTTTACCCCCTTAGGGGTGAAATTTTCCAAAACGCTGAAAGTACTTTCTTTGTATTTAAATAATCTTTCTACAAAGTTTTAGGACTCTAGCTAAAAAAAATAGTTTTCCACATACAAACTTTGCACCCCTATTTTAGCCCCCTATTTTTAGGGGTAGAATTTTCTAAAACGATGAAAGTACTTAATTTGTATTCTGATGACTAATCTTTCTACAAAGTTTTAAGTCTCTATTTAAAAAAATATTGTTTCCCCCATACAAAATTTGCACCCCTATTTTACCCCCTTAGGGGTAGATTTTTTTAAAACACTGAATCTAGGTCCTTTATTTGTATTCTAATGAATAATTTCTCTACAAAGTTTTAAGTCTCTATTTAAAAAAAAAGTAGTTTTTCCCATACAAACTTTGCACTCTATTTTACCCCTTTAGGGGTAGAATTTTCTAAAACCCTGAAAGTTCTTTATTTGTATTCTAATGACTGATCTTTCTACAAAGTTTTAAGTCTCTATTTAAAAAAAAAATGTTTCCCCCATACAAACCTTGCACCCCTATTTTACCCCCGTAGGGGTGGAATTTTCCAAAACGCTGAAAGTGTTTCATTTGTATTCTAATAACTAATTTTTCTACAAAGTTTAAGTCTATAGCTCAAAAAAAAAAGGTTTTCCCATACAAACTTTGCACCCCCATTTTACCCCCTTAGGGGTAGAATTTTCAAAAATCCCTTTTTATCCCTAGCCCACGTTATAAAAGCAACATACTGTGCAAAAATCAACTCTCTAAGATTAGTAGTTTCGGCTGTGCGTTGATGATTGATTGAGTGAATAAGTCAGTCAGGACATAGGCATTTATTATGTATAAATAGATAGAAGATAATGACTCCCATTCAAATATCTCAAAAAATTATGAAGCTACATCCGTTTTAATGTCGCTTGTTAGAGTGAGAAAACGATGAGGGACTGTGACGTCAATATACTCGAGCGTCATATTAAAAAACAATCGTTTCATATGAAGGTGCGTTTTGCGGAAAAGGGACAGAACATACCCCCTCTTAAAACTTTGGACTCTTATAACTTAATCATTACCTATATAACCTCTTGCTTTGTTTTTTTCTCCATTTGACTATATTTATTTTAAATTCTTTTTCGAGAAAATACATTATGATTATTTACCATATTTTCGATTCCTGAGCTATAACCACGAACTTCGGAATTCGAAAATATTCGGGTATCTCTATCTCTATCGCACTAACCATACTCGAGTGACAGGGATGCAAATATATGAACATTGAGTATCGGTTTTCGTGGTAGCGCCGCAGGTACTTTGGCTGAATGCGCCGAGCGCGTGCCATTGTCATACAAAAAAAACAAATTCGTGTTAATTATATTGTTCAAATTTGTTGATTTCATTTATTGAAATTACGACATAAAACGACATTTGCGCATATAAGTTCTCATATCAGAATCGAATATTTTTTTATGGTTTATATTTTAGCATTTGTCTCGTAAAGGTCTATCGTAGACGGGATTTAAATTATTAATAAGTGAAAGGCAAAGCAATTCCGCCATTTTGACGAACATTTGACGGTTCTTATAGCTGACAGTTGGAGCAGCGTTTGATTTCAATAAAAATAAATGAAAAATTAAATGAAGTCGTATATTTCGGAAAATTAATTAACTGTCGCAGTCGGATAAAAACTATCCTAAGTTGCAGCTAGAATAATAATGTACCTATATAAAATGTTTCATATTTTTCCGTTCATGGGATGCTGAGAACATTCGAACCGCGCAAAGCTTAGTTTCAAACTGGCTGATTCTTTTTTTAATTTAGAGATTTATTACAAGTGGAGATACTGATGATCAACATAATTCTAAGGTACTTCTAGCAGACCCACTAGCTTCAAATTTCAAACGTCATTAGTTTTTAGCCTAATAATTCACAAAAAAACCTAAAAATATAGCAATTTCAGTCAAGTTTCAGAGATATGTAAACTACATAGGTAAGTTTGTAATCCTATACAAATACATGCGATTACAAAGTTACTTTTGCAGTTCCTTCCTACACTATACAAACGTTATTTGCGGTTGGTAAAATAACATTCCCATACAAAGTCTACAAAAAGAAATGAGATCCCATAAAAACATTCCATGTAAAAAATAGGCCAAGTCTCGAAACTCTTCTACAGTAAAAAGTGGTGAGATATTTCGTGGCGCCAAGTCAGGCATTCTTATTCTTTTTAATCTTTATTGTGACTAATAGTTTATTACGTTAAATAATACAATATATAGGTAAATAATAATATCATAAAAAAATGAGGAATCTAGTGTTCTATGGTGGGTATTCCACAGCCGTCTTCGCATCCAAATCTTCCTATTCTTCTTCTCGTTCCTCTAATTCTCATAGAGACCGCTCTGATGATAGATATTTGTATTTTGACTTTGATCCAGCTTATTATTTGTGAGTATGGTTTGGACCATTTTTCACATAGCTTTAGAGATGTTTTCTTTATAAAGGATTCATATTCCATTCCGACGATGCCATTACAGGAGACCACAAGGGAAGTAAATGAGGCTCTAAGATCTTCTGCAGCCAGGTCGTATTTGCGATGTTTTTCGCAAGCGTGGTTTTGTGCGATTGTGGGCCATGTGAGTAAGCCATACGAAGCGGCGTCGGCATTTACGATGCGAATGTCAAAAAATTTCGATTAGTAAGTCGCTTATTAGCTTTGGTTGATCTAGGGTTGCGGCTCGCGGGGGGTGCCGTGGTTAGAATGTTCGCGATCCCATGGCGCCCCCTTAACGGCAATGCGGGTGACGCCGGTGTGTTTTTAGTGGGTATGCTCCCCCAGTCACCATCACTCGGATGGCGGCGGGAGGAGAGAGTCCCACATAACCCCCAAATAGCCTTCCCCAGGCCGGGGGTATGCGTAAAGCATTTTCACACCGACAAAAAAAAAAAAAAAAAAAAAAAAAAAAAAAAAAAAAAAAAAAAAAAAAAAAAATTTGATTCCTAATGTATCGAATTTTTGTTTGGCAATTTCTGTGAGGCCTTCTTTTACTATTAGATAACTCTTTGTTGGCTCAGGGTAATAGCCGTATCTGGGTCCTTCTGTCATTAGTA
Organism: Epinotia brunnichana; assembly: GCA_963854355.1. Lineage (NCBI taxonomy): Eukaryota > Metazoa > Arthropoda > Insecta > Lepidoptera > Tortricidae > Epinotia > Epinotia brunnichana. Next base: position 15,244,825 of record OY977936.1, on the reverse strand, counting down.
GGTTGAACCATTCTAGTATTTCATCAAATTTACCTAAGCAAGCAGAGTCGTCTGCGTACCAGTTCTGAATGTTTTTATTCTTGTTTTTGCACCATTTTATTAGTGGTAATATTCCAATCGCATACATTTGCATTGCTAATGGCTCGCCTTGGGTTGTTCCTTCTTTACTTAATATGTATTTACTAGTATTTCTAAATGATTGCGTCTCCTCTGTAGGTATTAAAGAGGAATCTCGAGCATCGAGGCCACATTAGTCTGGCATTCCATAATCCTAATGAACGATTGAGAGCATTGAAGGCATTGGTAGCGTCGACGAGGAGTATACCTTCGGTGCCGTCTTCATGGAAACTTTGTGACATTGCATGTGCTGCACCTTCTATACCAGCTTTTATTCTCTGCTCCACATGCTTGTTGTACGTCAATGCCTGTCGCTAAAGCGATAGCTTTTGCTGTGATGCGTTGAAGTATTTCTCCAATACCAATCGGGCGGACGCCTGGACATTTGTCAAGGGCGATGCCTCTTCTGGCCAGCAGCGATCTTATTGCATCCCATTCTACTATTTCGTTTGTTAGCTTTCTTGTTAAGGCTGCTATTGATTCTCTTAGTTTAAGGCTGTGTGGGCCAAAGCGTAAAAGCATCATTTTCCATTGATCAGCACCAGTGCCGCTTGGGCCTGCACCACCTGAGATGTTTTTAGCTACTTTTTCAATATGACTGGAAGTTATATCAACATCGACAAGGTTTGGAAGTTGTGTTGTTTGGTCAACATCCGATATATTTGGTGTTGCTTGGTTCGGGTGTTTTTCTTCTAGGATCTGAAATATAGTTTTGTCACCAATTTTGTCATCAGGGTTTAATATTCCACCTCCATTGCGTTCTGTGATAAATCTATTGGCTTGTCTTATTTTTCCTTGTAGCATCAGTCTATTAAACACACGCGACATATGATCACAGTCTTGTTGTTTTTTTATAACGATTAACCGTTTTGTTGCATCTCTCGGCTTCCTGTAAAAAAATCATCAAATTGACTTTCTCGCCACATTTCCAGTCTCCTGTTTATTAAACGTCTGATATCCGGGCCTTTAATTACTAGACTATCCCTTTGGAGAATTGTGCTGCAATAGCTGAATATACGTTCAGAGAAGCCATTCGTTGGTAATTCATTAACTAGTTTATTGATTTCGTTTGCTAGGAGGTCAATGAAATGACGGCCAACATTTCCTTGTGGAAGATTGTATTGTTTCCCTGACAATTTTATGATTTTCATCCAGCGGAGTCTCCATGGAGAGTATTGGCCTCCATCGTTGTTTATCATTTTTGCTCCAAAACCGTCTTTGAATATGTTGTCTAGTGGGTTATTGTTGTTTTGGTTTGGTGAAGTACTAGTAGGTTGTTCGTTGGCTTGGCGGCTCACATGGGTGTGAGGATGCGACTTACTTATTAGCGTCTCTTGAATAATTTCGAGCATATATGGCAAGGAAGCAGTGTATTATCTTGGCTATTTTCAACGCTGCCTAAGGAAGTATCGTTCATTGTTCCTTGTAATTTTGTTAATATTACGATTTTCTGGTATTTCATTCACAATAAATTTGTTTTAATATATATTTGTAATATGTATTTAAGGTAAAAACTATAAAATATTAAGCTAAAACGCCTAGAAAACAATAATTTCGAAAATATTTTTCTCAGTGACACTTGAGACATGCCTATCAAATTTTTAATTTTAATTGTTATTAAACTTTATTTGCTCGCTAAATAAAAATTTGTGACTTCATCACACTTACATAGTTTGAGGCACCTATGCAAAAATTAGTAAATGCAGTAAAGTTGTGTGATTCCCAAGTTGCAGAATTTTATTTAGCAAGCAAATAAAGATTAATAAGAATAAGAATGCTTGACATGGCTCCACGAAATATCTCACCACTTTTTACTGTGGAAGAGTTTCGAGACTTGGCAATTTTTTTTACATGGAGTGTTTCTTAGTAGTTCTTAGAATGTAAACACCAAATCAAAATCAAATATTTATTCTCCATTAAGGCCACTTGCCCTACATTTACACGACAAACCGCATCTTTCAAACAAAAAATAGATAATAATATTAACAAAAATAAAGGAATGATAAAACGGATTAAAAAACTAAATAAATGTTATTCGTCAAACTGCAAACAACATACATAGTCTGTTGTGTTTATTTATTAGTCACTATTTATAGTAGTTTATGTGGCTGTACATAATGAGGGGCTTTAAACACGAGTGTGGGTTTATGAAACTAGCCGAAGGCGAGTTTTATAATAACATCACACGAGTGTTTTAATGCCTAATTATGTACAGTTACATACACTATTTTAGCAACCCACATGTTATAAATCCTCAATGATGTGTTCGGGAACCATTAGAATAACCGCCATTGCACCGCCATGGCCGACTAGATTTCAAATCATGACCAGCTACATCATGCTGCACGACCCCAACACCAGACCTGATTTCCATAATAACATCGATTGTCGTCATTGTCGATGCTATTATGATTTTTCATACATTATAATAACACTGGCACAGATAAAACGCTGATGTTAACGTTTCTGGTTACAATTATGGTGGTCGTTATATATGGTTCCCGATTTCTAGAGATTTATGATATGGGTGTAGATAAAGTATTTTTTCTACTCCTGTACCGTTATCTCTCATTTATATAGGCTGTAGCTCAAATACAATGACAACAATAATAAGGCCTATCACAGACTGGCACGGCCTGGCCGCGGCGAACAATAGAAAACTTGTCATTAGCTGTCAAATTTACTATGGGCCGCCACCGCAGGCCGCGCCAGTGTGATGCAGGCTTAAGTCGTCCAAAAAGTTTAATGTTCTATGGGCCAAAAAAGCACTGTTTAGGGTACTTTTATGGTTCATAAATTTTTCATAAAGGCACTGTTTAACTTTTTTTAATAGGCCGCTATATTGCAGTGCAACTTCATAAACAAATATTTCGAAATAAAAGTATTTATTTATTTATGATTTAACATTTGTATATTATAAATTATTTACCTACTAAAATAATATTAAACCATCATCTATTGTGTGTTAAATTACTTGTTTTATAAATTCTAGGTATTACTTTATGGAAATAAACAGTTCGAATTCGCTCCGGGTCCGGCTTCGGTTTGGTTCGGATGGCAAATGCAAACAAATTAAAAACAAAACCAACCATAAACAAGAGGTGTCACATTTCCGATTTCCCACCAAAATATATACAGTTCAAAATGAAAAGATGGAAGATGATAAACTATTAGTTCTAAACTATTAAGATTTTATTCGCGTTTCTGAACCATGAACTCCAATCAAGGCAAGACATACAAAACTCGCTAGACAAAAGTGTACGTTCCTTTTAAAATTCTGCTTTATCGACCGAGTATGGCACATTCCGTCATAATGAATTTAATTTCACTACATGGCCCACAGATACGTCCACTATGAGAATTGACCTCTTTGCTTTTTGAAAAGGCGATTTAAAATTAAAAGAAACGAATACAAGAAATAGTTAGCAATGACGACATTGACAGGAACTGTTATTCACATTTATAGTTTTATAATCATTAAAAGCGAAGAGGATTTAATCATTAGATTTATCAAACTCGTAATGGCAAGATCAAACGAATAAAAAGGTTTTGGGTCAACTATTAATATTGAAGCCTTGAGGTCGGATTAATGATTAATATGTCAAAGACCAAGCTCATGACTAACCATGTCCAAAGGAGCATAGAAGTGGATGGCGGAATAATGGAATATGTCCATGAGTACTTATTCCTGGGCCAAATACGCTCCTTACAGGCTTGACAAGACAAATAAGTTGCTAGACACACCGAAAACGCCTGGAGGAGCTATTGGTCCATGAAGGAGTATATGAAGGGAAACCGTCCTACATCCTTAAAACGGAAACTCATGGACATGTGCATTCTTCCAATCCTACCTACGGTGCACAAACTTGGTCTTTGACAAAAGTTCAGAAGTCTGCCCTCAAGGTTTGTCAGAGAGCTATGGAACGCACTATTTTGGGCGTGAAATTAACAGATCGCATTAAGAATACAATACCGCGTTCCAAAATGCAAGTAGTTGACATAACCCACACATAACGCGTGCGCATTCGTTGAGGAATAAATGGCTACTGACGTCACTGACGACACTGACGTGATCACGTGACGGGTGAGACGCGTCCCGCGGCGGGCCAACTGCGCCAAATTTTACAACGTTCGTCGTAAAGTATGATTTCATAATCATTCGTTGTACGTTTCACCTTATTCTTTGTGATAGCTTTATATATCACTAGGATGTCATGATATTTCAGAATTACCCATCTTAAAAAAGATGTATGATAACAACGTAAATAATATGACAAGTCATACTAATTCTTTCTTACATCAGTACGGTGCCTTCACCGTATTTTAATTTACGTTTTGCAATTTTACTAGGAATTTCTTAATACAATATGGTGACAGTTTCCTCATGTAATATAATTATAATCTTTCTCCGGAGCATCATCGAATTTATCTAATATAGTTTTATTTTAATAGGACAGCACGATATTGTAGCAAGATAGTAATATTTTATTTGGTGACTAAATCTTATGATGACATTATTGCATTACTTCATCAAGATATTCGATTATTTCGTTATGTGGTAGAATTCTAGCTTGGTATTTACCTACGGTCATTTTATTTTAATGTAATTAATCATATTCTAGATCAATATAATGATATTTTAAAATTAAGCCAAAACGACATTTTTCTCAGTGTAGGAACCTATAAAGCGCGTACAGAAGTTTACATACCTTGGCAGCGTCGTGTCGCAAACTGGAGGAACGGAAGAGGACATCGCTTCTTAGGGTAGCCAAGGCTCGGGCGACCTTTGCGCAACTGCGACCCGTATGGCAGTCTAAATTAAATTAAATAGCAATTTATTTCAGACATTCATCCATAGGTATTACACATAGGTGGGTTACATACATAAAAGCAAAAATGATAACAAAGTAAATTTTGGCTAAGAAGCTGACACGTGGGTGAAACTAAAAATATTTCGCTCCAATGTCAAAACAGTCCTGCTCTACGGGTGCAAAACGTGGAGAGTCACTAAAGATATCACGCACCGTATTCAGGTCTTCGTCAACTGATGCCTTAGGCAGATCGTCGATATTTACCTACTGGCCCAAAAAGATCTCCAACGAAGAACTCTGGGATACCTGTTCTGAAACGCCAATCGGTCACCAAATTAAACACCGCAAGTGGACTTGGATCAGTTACTCTCTAAGAAGAGCTCCCAACCACATCCCGAGGCAAGCCCTGGAATGGACACCACAAGGGAAGAGGAAACGTGGCCGGCCGAAGCACACATGGAGACGTTCAGTGGCAGCAAATAGCAATCGGGCTGACGTGGTCCGAGGCGAAGTCGTGGGCGACAGGACGCGATGGCGAAGCACTGTGGAAGCCCCCTGTCTGCCCCATCTAGGGGCCATATGACATTAAGTCAAGTAAGTCAAATACGTATATTTAGACACCAATTTTGTGATTCTAAGTGATTTACAACTCGAGATATTAATAAAATACCTATAATTCAAAAAGGTCGCCATAAAAAAAGATGGCCGACGGAGGAGTTGGTTACTATTAAAAACTTAAAGCTATGTACCTAACTAGTACCTGAAAAAAAATTGGTGCTTTTGTCCAGCGTGTCCACATTATCACGTGATGCCCCACTATATGCCGTCACAAGTTCACAACAAACTCACTGCAGATAACAACGTGGAATCGATTAGATATTAAAAAACACATCTAGGTAATTTATATCAACATAAAGGTCGACAATTAGGGTCATTGTCGTGGATGTCGCCTTATACTCGTCGTCATTGTGAAATATATAGGCTTCGTATTTATAGTGCAATATAAAACAAGTGAAATCAAAAGATTTTTCAAAAAAAACTAACTGCTTTATAGCCTATGTCACTCACCATGAGTAATCTAAAGACACCTCATATGTCGAAATCCATCAAGCCATTTGGAAAGAGTGAAATAGAATTTCTTGTCCACATACAATTACATACTTACGCTCGAAAAACATAACCCTCCTTCTGAGGCAGTCGGGTAATTAAATGGCTCTAATATAACAGTTTACAGTATCTATCACCTGCAGGGACTAGTTCGCTCTTCAGATCCTTTAATTTAGAACCAAGGATGAATAGGAACGGTTTCGATGCGTTAATGATAGGTAGATACGGTATGAAATGTACGCAAAATAGGCGCATTTATGACGTCGAGTTGCGGAAACCCAGCCCGCGTACAACCTATAACCTATACGGTATAAAATGACTCAAGGGCATTAAGCAATTAAAATATCAGCCCGTGACGGTGGTAAATAATTAATGTCAACCTAAGTAGCTCGCGATCAATATAAGTAAGTAGAACAAGCCAAGCCTGATAAATAAAAAATACTTCAAAATTAAGCTATATTTTGGTAAAAAAATCCGTTTTCTTAATCGTGCATAATGATACTATTAATATTATTTTTTGTTGATATAATTAATAAGTACATAGAACGTTAAATAGTAAATTTTGGTTCCGTCATGAGGAGACGACAGTTTTTTCACTCTATTGATTTCATTGCAGAGTTTTCTAGCGCGGCTTTAAAGTTTCTATACTGGAGCATGTTTGTAATATACCAAATATAAATAGTATAATATACCATTTATTTCAGGCATCTTAGGCCCATAGTAACAAATACCTTAAGGACTAATATACCTACATACAATACTAAAATTTAAAAACTAATTATTTTGGGCGACAAAACAGCGTGGCTCCGTTGCGTCGTCGTCAAGCCCGGTGTCGAAGTCAAGCACTCGCAATGGTCTCCTGCAGACCTGCCTGCTGCAGCGGGCGCGGCACGCGCACCACAAACGAGCGAAAGTGCACCTTGAAAAGTTTATGCGACTACGATAACTCTGATAGCGCCATCTTCTGCCATTTACTAGAACTCTCACTTAACTAAGCTAAGCAGCCGCTGCTTTGCATTATCAATATTATCATATTGGTAATCATGTTATTGGACAAACTGGAAAAAAATCAGTACAGCAACAGATGGCTTTTCCTTTACAAATACGATGTATGATGACACTATATAATGTTTTACGTACAAGGTCATCTGCAGGGAGCTCTTAATCTCGCTATAATTCACGATAGTAAAATTTTATATTTAGGTACGTCTACTCATAAATACAAATAGCGATTGAACTAGATTTGAATGTAATAGTTAGAAATCTACCAATGAGACTGTTGATCTTCTATATATTATATTTAAAATATAATATATTGAAGATCAACAGTCAGCCAGTCAGTCAGGACTTACTCTGTCAGTCAGAATTACTGTACTTATAAATAAAAGAAGAAGTCCTGACTGACTGACTGACTGACTCATCAACGCACATCCGAAACTAATGTTAGAGAGTTGATTTTTGCACAGTAGGTTACTTTTAAAACGTGTGCTAGGGATAAGAAAGGATTTTTCTAAATTAATCCCTATAGGGGTGCCAAATTTGTATGGGGGACTTCTTTTTTGAGCTAAAGTCTTAAAGCTTTGTAGAAAAATTACTTAAATTATAAGAATACAAATAAAGTACTTTCAGTGTTTTGGAAAACTCCACCCCTAAGGGGGTTAATAAGGGGTGCAAGGTTTGTATGGGGGAAACTTTATTTTTTGAGTTAGGGGCTTGAAACTTTGTAGAAAGATTAGGTACTTATTAAAATACAAAAAAGCACTTTCAGCGTTTTAGAAGACTCCACCCTTAAGGGGGTTGACGAGGGGTGCAAGCTTGAGACTAGAAACTTTGTAGAAAGATTAGTTACCTACCTACTTTTTAAAATACATAAAAGTGCTTTCAGCGTGCAGCGTTTAGAAAAATTCAACCCCTAAGACGGTTAAAAGGGGGTTCAAATTTTATATGGAGAAAAAGACATTTTTAAATTATGAGATTTGTAACTTCGGTTTTAGACTGTTTGTTTGATAACTAGAATTAAGACGTTTTTTTTAATTTATCCCCTGGGTTAAAAGAGGGTTCAAAGTTTGTATCAAGAACAATACATTTTTTTAAGACGATAATAAGTACTACGCCGACGAAGTCGCGGGCGGGTAACAGCTAGTAATGCATAAGAAAGTAAACGTTTTCGTATAATATAAGCCCGTTATGTCCTTTTATCACCTTATCTCAATAGTATTTTATGCAACTGTTGTAAAGAAGGGTCTTAAAACGCGAGTGGCGTGGGTTGCGATACTTGCGATGCGAGCCTTGGCGAGCATCGCAATTATCTAAAGACGCAACGAGCGTTTTTAGACCAGTTATACACCGTTGCATACAATACCTTTTCTACGACAAATTTTAAATAAATAGCAAACTTCAGAATAGTTAGACTTTTCAGGCAGCAAGTATTCTATTCGTACTTTTGCTACTCACGCAATTTCTTCAGGAGTGCAGTTATTAATCTCTTCGACCATTATAAAAGGAACGTACACTTTTGTCCTCACAAACACGAATAAAATCTTAATAGTTTAGGACTAATAATTTATCATCTTTTCATTTTGAACTGTATATATTTTAATGAGAAATCGTAAATGTGACACCTCTTGATTTGCTTTGTTTTTAAGTTGTTTGCACTTGACATCCGAACCAAACCGAAACCGGACCCGGACCGAATTAGAACTGTTTATTTTCATAAATAATATCATGAATTTATAATAGTATTTTATGCAACTGTTGTATAAGAAGGGTCTTAAAAGGCGAGTGGCGTGGGTTGCGATGCGAGCCTTGGCGAGCATCGCAATTAAAGACGCCACGAGCGTTTTTAGGCCAGTTATACACCGTTGCATACAATACTTTTTTTACGACAAGTTTTAAATAAATAGCAGACTACAGAATAGTTAAACTTTTCAGGCAGCAAGTTTTCTATTCGTACTTTTGCTACTCACACAATTTCTTCAGGAGTGCAGTTATTAATTTCTTCGACCATTTTAAAAGAAACGTACACTTTTGTCTTCACAAACACGAATAAAATCTTAATAGTTTAGGACTAATAGTTTATCATCTTTCGTCTTTTCATTTTGAACCGTATTTTGGTGGGAAATCGGAAATGTGACAGTTCTTGCTTATGGTTTGTTTTGTTTTTAATTTGTTTGCACTTGCCATCCGAACCAAACCTAATCCGGACCCGGACCGAATTCAAACTGTTTATTTTTATAAATAATACCAAGAATTTATAAAACATGTAATTTAACACACAATAGATGATGATTTATTATTATTGTAGTAAATAATTTAAAATATACAAATGTTAAATCGTAAATAAATACTTTTATTTCGAAATATTTGTTTATGAAGTTGGCACCACTGCAATATAGCGGCCGATTTAAAAAAAAGTTAAACAGTGCTTTTATGAAAAATGTATGAACCAAAAAAGTACGCTAAACAGTTCGTTTTTGGGCCATAGAGCATAGAGTTTTTCGACGACTTATTAGTGGTGTCATTGTATTTGAGCTACAGCCTATATAAATGACTGATAACGGTACAGGAGTAGAAAAAACATGTAATTTAACACACAGTAGATGATAATTTATTGTAGTAAATAATTTATAATATACAAATGTTAAATCGTAAATAAATACTTTTATTTCAAAATATTTGTTTATTAAGTTAAAAAAGTTAAACACTGCTTTTATGAAAAATGTATGGACCAAAAAAGTACGCTAAACAATGCGTTTTTGGGCCATATATAAAGCATAGAGTTTTTTGACGACTTATTATTTATTTGAGCTACAGCCTATATAAATGACAGATAACGGTACAGGAGTAGAAAAAACTTATTAAAAACACATTGATGCAATATTTGTAAGTTATAATTTTCTTAATTTTTAGTAAAACCTTCTAGGTTTCACTCTTCTAGCCTGTCTAATGGAACTTGTATCCCCAAAACTTCAACACGTTATAATTTATACATAAATATTCCGTACAAATTAGGTAATATGGTAGGATTGAAATACTAGAAAAACAATATCTATGCTTAAAACATACAACAAAGAATTTGTTTGTTAAACTTAATAGGAAGATTGCTGCAAGTTTCTTTATTTTCTTGTGTGTGACTTTGACTATTGATGGGCTGTGTCGACATAGGAGGTTGTTTACTTTGTGGACAGTGTTTAGCTAGATGTCCCATACCATTGCATACAAAGCACTTCATTGATTCATTCGTGATGTAAATCCAGTAGTTAGTATCGTCATAATTGATAAGCATCGATTCTGGTAGCCTTTTTTCATCCTCCGGGGAAACGTATATTTGTCGTCGGAAACTCATAATATGTGAAAAACCAGGGTCGGATATTCCGACTTTCATGTAAGTAATGGGAGACATGATTTTAATACTCATTTCATTGAATTTTTCCTCTATTACTTCATGTGGAATGACGGGGCAAACATTGGATAGAACAATTCGTTTGTTTCTGGTTAATAGTGGTCGAATTTCCAGTTGATGGTCTTTGACTTTGACTTTCTTGACTACATCAACAAGTTCGTCAGCTGTTTGCTTTGTATCCAAATAAACACATATTCTGGAATTGGATATACGTGATATAAAACGGATTGACGATGATTTGGTAACGTTTGACAGCGATAGTAGGTATTCTCGTATCATGATTCCGTCTATATAATCTATTATAATGGCTTGATCTTTTTTAGGGTGGGTACTTTTAGAAGTAACATTGGCGTAACTTACAGTGGGACTGGGAGTTGGTTCACCACCACATCCACCCACTCAACCACCACATCGGAGCTCTCAGAACCAGATAACAAACAGACTGATTTTATTTCGGAATCTCCTTTCACCTCCCTACCATTGGCTGACTGCACAGATGACACCGATAGTAACTATTCACTTGAAGAAGAATCGCCAAACAACAAGTCGCTCAAAAAGAAGAAGAAAACTTTAGACAACAGGACAGAATAACAAGTATGGAACGATATTCACATGGAATTAAAAGAATCTGAAAACACATCTCGCTTCCCCATTACACTGGACCAATTCATCAGTCTTTTGGATAAATCACGAAATAAACAAAATATTCAAGAACTAATCAAGGACTACTCCGAAAATATTCCTGAATTAATTGATATGTGCTTATTCCTTAATCCTAAAATGAATAGGAACTTAAAAAACAGATGCTCAAGATTTTCCAGGAAACTGCAAGATATTAACTCGGGAAAGACTCAGTAACAACCCATATTATTTATATAGTTAGGTAGTTTTACTTTATGAAAATTTTGCAGTGGAACGTTAATGGGTTCCACGTCAGATTTGAAAACATAAAACTTATTTTAACCGAGGTTGATCCATTATGCTTCTGTATACAAGAAACCAACTTTAAAAACAATTATTGTGCTAAATTAAAGAATTATGAATATTTTTACAAAAATCGTACACACAGCAATATAGCTAGTGGTGGAGTAGCTACATTTGTAAAACCTCACACACTCCCTGAACGTATCGATATTATTAGCAATCTAGAAGTAATAGCGATAAGAATTAAATTTCCACTGGCTATAACTATCTGTAACTTGTACTTGCCCAACAGCTGTTCCTTTAATGAAAATGACTTAATAGATTTAGTTAATCAACTGCCGATCCCCTTCGTTTTATTGGGAGACTTTAATGGTCACCATTTCTATTGGGGTTCAAATCATTGTGATCAGAGGGGTAAAGTGATAGCTGATTGGTTAGATGTAAATGAGGATATTATTCTTCTCAACCGCCACCAGCCTACGCACTTCAATAACAGTAACGGCCATACAAGTAGTATTGATTTAACTCTTGCTTCACGAAGTATATCATCTTATTTCGATTGGAATGCATTTGAAGATCTTTACGACAGTGACCACTTTCCTATTATCATCACATCACAAATAGATTTGAGCCCAACTGCTCTTAAAATCCCACAGCATTGGAAATATCAGAGCGCAGATTGGCCCAACTTTCGTTCTGAAATAGAATCTAACATTAAACAATTAGACAAATTGAATTTATCTTCCAATATTTGTATTAATGATGTAGTGATTGAATTTAATCAAACAATAATCAGTTCAGCCGAAAAACACATACCAAAAACCTCTGGAAAATTAAAAAAGAAACAAGTTCCATGGTGGAACGAAGAATGTTCCAAGTCACTAAAGGAAACAAAAAAAGCTTATAGAAAATTTCTAAAGGAATCGAGGAAGAACCAAGATAACCAGGATAACGAACATTATGAGCAAGAACACCAACATAATCAAGAAGTACTGAAAATAGAATACCGTAAAAAGAGATCCAGAACTAGAAGACTATTTAAAGAAAGCAGTAAAAATGATTGGGAAAAATTTATAGCGTCGATTAATAGTCACACTCCAATAGGAATCATATGGCGGAAAATTAATTCTATTAATGGCCAAAAAAGAAAAAAACAAACAATAATTTTAAAAAACAATAACGGGGAATTATGTTGTGACCCAACAATAAACTCAGAATTATTAGTAACAGCTTTTGCCAAAAACTCTAGCTCAAGTATCAAGTAATTATAATAATGAGTTTTTACAATATAAAAATACAATAGAAGGGGCCAACACCGTATTTAATTTACAAGATAATAGTAATCCAATTAACGAGCCCATTACTCTGCATGAACTTTACTCAATTTTACATAAACTAGGAGATTCAAGTCCAGGTCCTGATCAAATATCGAATACTTTAATCAAAAAACTTCCATGGGTAGCTCTTGAAAGACTTTTGGACATCTATAATTACATCTGGTCAAACCAAGTCTTCCCGGATCAGTGGAGAGAAGCTACTGTTATACCTGTCCCAAAATCAGGTAAACCTCCCACTACTACCGTAAGCTATAGACCTATATCTCTTACATGTAATCTATGTAAATTGTTTGAAAAAATTGTAAGTAAAAGATTGCGATGGTACCTGGAACATAATCAACTTCTATCACCTTACCAATTTGGGTTTAGACAGTTTAAGTCAACCTCAGACCATTTAGCCTTTTTAGAAAATGAAATACTAACATCTTTTGCAAATAAAAATAGTGTCGTAGCTGTTGCTCTAGATTTAGAAAAAGCATATGAGATGGTATGGAAACACAGAGTTATATCACTCCTGGAACAATTTAATATAAAAGGCAACATCCTTTCCTTTGTTATCAATTTTTTAACTAATAGAACTATAAGGGTTAAAATTGAAGATACATTCTCGGATCCACTCGTTACTGAAAATGGACTTCCCCAAGGATCTGTTTTAAGTGTTATCTTGTTTTTGATCTCGATAAATAATGTGCTAGATGTTATAGAACGACCTGTAAAGGCATGTTTATTTGCAGATGACTTAACAATATTATGTAGCGGCAACAATCTTAAACCTACTGAGAAACTTTTGCAAAACACTTTAGATAAACTTAGTGAATGGTGTATAAATACTGGATTTAAATTTTCAGTAACAAAAACAGAATCAATGATTCTATCAAAACGGAAAATCAAAGATACAATTAACTTAACTATTAACAATCATAAAATTAAAGAAGTCAATAATTTAAAAATTTTAGGCTTAACGTTTGATCCAAAAATGAATTGGGTAAATCACATTAAAAAGTTAAAGTCTGAATGTTATAACAGAATGAATATTGTTAAAATTCTATCATCCAATAAATGGGGTTCAGATAGCACATGCATTAAAAATACGTACAAAGCATTAATAAGACAAAAAATAGATTATGGTTCAATTATTTATGATTCAGCCTCTCCCAGTATTTTAAAACTTCTTGATAGTACACATAACACCTTCACCACACCTCCTAAACTTAACCACCAAGGTTAAGTTTAGGAGCCTTTAGAACTAGCCCAGTAAACAGTATCCTTGCTGAGGCAAACGAAATGCCCTTAACTTTTCGTAGAAAAGAATTGTGCCTTTCATACGCCACCAACCATATAACCAACAATAACAAGTCATTTCTCTCGAAAACTTCATTACCGTCTGATATTGAATATAACCTAATGCCATCTCTCCCCGTCCCCTTAAGACTTAGAATTAAAAAATATCTAAACGAAATCAATTTTGAATTACCTACCGTATTCCCACGTAAACATTTCAGATACCCGCCATGGACAAAAATCGAAATTAAAATTAACCTAGATATAGCTTACAAGTACCCCCGAGATTCCACTCCTGAGTATATTTATAAGAACCTTTTTTACGAAATTAAAGATAAATACCCAGAGTTCATGCTATACTATACGGATGGCTCCGTTTGTGAGGGTAGAACCGGTTGCGCGATCGTGACAACAAACGATACTTATAGGTACAGATTACAAAACTATGCATCTATTTTCACGTGCGAAGCCGTTGCAATCCTAAAATGCCTAGAGGTAATTAATGACTGCTCGAGTGCAAAAAAACACATAATTTTTTCTGATTCAATGCCATCCCTCAAAGCACTATCTAATCATAATAATAATGATCCTTTAATAAATTTAATTAGAGAAAACCTACTCGATCTAATGGATAAGCAATGCGTTATAGAATTATTCTGGATACCTAGCCATCAGGGTATTCCCGGAAATGAAAGGGCGGACACCGCAGCCAAAAACGCTACGAGATTTGAGCAATGCAATTATACTACTATTAATAACCCAGACCTTAAGAAATACCTTAAACTGAATATAAAAAGATTATGGAACAGCTGTTGGGTAAAAAATAACAATAGTGCCTTATATGAGATAAGAAAATCAGTATTCGAAAAGAGTAAATTCCATGTAAATAATAGAAGAGACCAAGTAGTTATGAATAGATTAAGAATAGGACATTGTAATGTTACTCATTTGTATCTCATAACTAAGGAACCTAAGAAGAAATGTCTAAGGTGTAGTAGTGATTTATCTGTCAAACACTTGTTTATTGATTGTCCTATGTATATCTCAGAACGATTAACTGTTAATCTTCCTAATAATCTGAAGGATTGTTTAAATAACTCGAAAAATTCTGTAAAATTTCTCAAATTTATCAACTACTACAACTTGATTTAATAGTGTATCCCTATAGTGGTCGCTAATGACCTTAGCTGTTTCAGCGACCTTAAATAAATAAATAAAAAAAAAAAAAGAATTTGTTTCAAACTGTAACCTGCTGGTCGATTACGTAACGCATTGTATGCGTCAGGTAGATCTAAAGCCGTGCCCCCAGATGTCATTTTTTGTATGGGAAAATGAAAGTTGAATTGGCCTAGGTAACGCTCGTTCGAAACGTTACGTGTTTACCCCTCGGTTGGTGCATCCACCCGATGACTCGTATCTTGTTGTGCATGATTATCATCATCTGCATTGTAATCATCAGGCTCCGAGTCCAGCATTGTCTGATCTTCATGAACAACTTCGGTTACTGTAGTTGACGAGCAACCGAATGTGACCTGTTTAAAATCTGGGTGACAAAGAATTTGTGTTACATTACAAACTTTTATTTAACTTGCAGTGTATGTTAGATGCTGTAGGCCAAATCTTGCAAATCTTTGATCAACTTTCAGAAGTTCAATCGAGTTGAAATTTTGTACATTGCGTCCATAGTTATAACGGCCGTTTTTCTTTTGAGTTCGTAGATCGACGAATCCAGCAACAGAAAAACTATTATGATGTACCTATTCAAAAGATACTTAAATACAAAATACAAAGGGTAGTTAGGGCCTCCTTTTTAGGGTTCCGTACTCAAAGAGTAAATCGGGACCCTATTACTAAGACTCCGCGCTGTCCGTCCGTCCGTCTGTCTGTCATCAGGCTGTATCTCACTGATACCGTGATAGTTCCAGTTGAAATTTTCACAGATGATGTATTTCTGTTGCCGCTATAACAACAAATAATAAAAACAGAATAAAATAAATATTTTTATTGATAATGGTACGGAACCCTTCGTGTGCGAGTTCGACTTGCACTTGGCCGGTTTTATTTTTAAGAAAGAAAGAAAGAATTTATTTATTCAAATAGGATTCATCGAACCACTTTTGCATCGTCAGTCATCAGCTACAACACTAGAAACACTCAGGTTCTATTAAATATACTTAAGACTTAAAATTATTACAACATGTCAAGGGATTTTTACATAAAATTTGTTTTTTAAAATACCTTAGATAATAAAATGGAGAAATTAAATTCAGCTTCGTGTATGTGCATCGTCTATAGTTAAACTAACAATTAATACGTTTAGTAAATAGGCATAGTTTATATATTATAAGTATTTCTGTACTTTCCCAGTTCGGCCGCTCCAAATATTATGAGCGAGATTCATAAGATTAAATTCACTGTGCCCTACCTCTCATTCTTCCGTCCGCATAAATGCTTTATCGCGTACTTTATATGTGTAGACAGTCTGTTTATACAAAAAGGAATATAAGACGACCCTTACTCGTGCCATGATCGCAGTTGTACTCGTGCAAGTCGCAGGCGTCAAGGAACAAGCGCACCGTGCGCCCATCGGCTTCGATCCCGCGGGCCTCTATCCCATCGTGCGCACACGACTGCGCCAGTGAACAGTGGTCCCCATCCTTGTCAACAAATCATATGCACAAAAAAAACAAAAAATACATATTTATGAATAATTTTTCAGTAAAGGGCATTCAGTTGCCGGAGCCCTTTGTTAAAATTAAGGCCTTTTTCTCTCTATTCCACCGCACCTCACTAAACTGCTATTTTGTGGGTAGTCTCGCTTTTGCGCTGGAGTCCCTCATGAAGGGGACTTCCTTCAGGCCGGTTTATATGAAGCATTTTCGTTCTTATTGCACAACTTGATTTACATAGAGAAAGGGTCTTGTGATTCTTAAGACATTAAGTACTTCTGAATTTTTAATAATATCATATTTAATAGTACCTACTACGACAGTACTATTTTAAAAGGTTTCTGTAACTATCGTTATATATCGTATCCTTGAAAAACTTTAAACATACAAAGAGTTAATGAGAAGCAATAATTCGTCTTACGGATTGAGCTTAGTGATTGATACTCTTTAAAAATTATCGAGAATTATCGATTTGACGACCGCTTTAGCTATTAGTGACCCTGCCTACGAAGCAAGAGGTCCTGGGTTCGAATCCCGGTAAGGACATTTATTTGTGTGATGAGCACGAATATTTGTTCCTGAGTCATGGATGTTTTCTGTGTATTTAAGTATATTCGTCTAGTACCCATAGTACAAGCTTTGATTAGTTTGGGACTAGGTAGGTCGATTTGTGTAAGATTGTCCGCAAAATATTTATTTTATTTATTTATTTTATACAAGGTTGTGGCTAAGCTATACTTACGCCTTGGCCACAACTTTGGTCTTGGGCGACCTGCGACCAGCGTTTTATCTGTTCATTGCGCGGTCGAGACGCGCAACGCACTGTGGTTAGTTGGGATCACGCGCAATGAACAGATAAAACGCTGGTCGCGGGTCGCTTAAGACCGAAGTCGTGGCCAAGCCGTTAAGCGAATTTCAAAACAAATGTTCTTTTGTTTAAGGAAAATAATATTTACTTCCACAATATGCTCCAGACTCCAACCACAAATGGTCAAAGCTGAAAAAATAATAATATTATATCATTAAATCCAAATTGGTCCAAGGTGGCATTCAGTGAACCGGGTTTCGTAAAATATAATTCTAATTGTAAAAAAGTAATAGCATGATTTTTAACTTGGCTTTGAAGAAAGCACTAAACGGCATTACGTGAAAACAATAGGGTAGTTTGCGTCATGTTAAAATTGATAACGTAGTGTTGCTAAATGATAGTAGGCCATCAAATTATTGTAATAAAGTATAAATTACAAATAATAATTAATTGCACCTTTGGTAAATAAAGTCATTTGTATTGTATTGAATCCTTACGCTCTTATAAAAACAAAGTATGGTCCTAACAGCGGTATAATTTCGTGACGTCATACTTTTACGCCAATTAGTATGAAGCGTTTCGGCTGCCGCCGCAATATTTGGGGAGGTATTTATCCTATACTATTAAAAAAGCAATATTTGTATATCTCCACTTATAATAAATCTCTAAATTAAAAAAAGAATCAGCCAGTTTGAAACTAAGCTTTGCGCGGTTCGAATGTTCTCAGTATCCCATGAACGGAAAAATATGAAACATTTTATATAGGTACATTATTATTCTAGCTGCAACTTAGGATAGTTTTTATCCGACTTCGACAGTTAATTAATTTTCCGAAATATACGACTTCATTTAATTTTTCATTTATTTTTATTGAAATCAAACGCTGCTCCAACTGTCAGCTATAAGAACCGTCAAATTTTCGTCAAAATGGCGGAATTGCTTTGCCTTTCACTTATTAATAATTTAAATCCCGTCTACGATAGACCTTTACGAGACAAATGCTAAAATATAAACCATAAAAAAATATTCGATTCTGATATGAGAACTTATATGCGCAAATGTCGTTTTATGTCGTAATTTCAATAAATGAAATCAACAAATTTGAACAATATAATTAACACGAATTTGTTTTTTTTGAATGACAATGGCACGCGCTCGGCGCATTCAGCCAAAGTACCTGCGGCGCTACTACGAAAACCGATACTCAATGTTCATATATTTGCATCCCTGTCACTCGAGTATGGTTAGTGCGATAGAGATAGAGGTACCCGAATATTTTCGAATTCCGAAGTTCGTGGTTATAGCTCAGGAATCGAAAATATGGTCAATAATCATAATGTATTTTCTCGAAAAAGAATTTAAAATAAATATAGTCAAATGGAGAAAAAAACAAAGCAAGAGGTTATATAGGTAATGATTAAGTTATAAGAGTCCAAAGTTTTAAGAGGGGGTATGTTCTGTCCCTTTTCCGCAAAACGCACCTTCATATGAAACGATTGTTTTTTACTATGACGCTCGAGTATATTGACGTCACAGTCCCTCATCGTTTTCTCACTCTAACAAGCGACATTAAAACGGATGTAGCTTCATAATTTTTTGAGATATTTGAATGGGAGTTTCATTATCTTCTATCTATTTATACATAATAAATGCCTATGTCCTGACTGACTTATTCACTCACTCACTTACTCACTCACTCATCAACGCACAGCCGAAACTACTAATCTTAGAGAGTTGATTTTTGCACAGTATGTTGCTTTTATAACGTGGGCTAGGGATAAAAAGGGATTTTTGAAAATTCTACCCCTAAGGGGGTAAAATGGGGGTGCAAATTTTGTATGGGAGAACCTTTTTTTTTTGAGCTATAGACTTAAACTTTGTAGAAAATTATTTATTAGAATACAAATGAAACACTTTCAGCGTTTTGGAAAATTCCACCCCTACGGGGGTAAAATAGGGGTGCAAGGTTTGTATGGGGGAAACATTTTTTTTTTAAATAGAGACTTAAAACTTTGTAGAAAGATCAGTCATTAGAATACAAATAAAGAACTTTCAGGGTTTTAGAAAATTCTACCCCTAAAGGGGTAAAATAGAGTGCAAAGTTTGTATGGGAAAAACTACTTTTTTTTAAATAGAGACTTAAAACTTTGTAGAGAAATTATTCATTAGAATACAAATAAAGTACCTAGATTCAGTGTTTTAAAAAAATCTACCCCTAAGGGGGTAAAATAGGGGTGCAAATTTTGTATGGGGGAAACAATATTTTTTTTAAATAGAGACTTAAAACTTTGTAGAAAGATTAGTCATCAGAATACAAATTAAGTACTTTCAGCGTTTTAGAAAATTCTACCCCTAAAAATAGGGGGCTAAAATAGGGGTGCAAAGTTTGTATGTGGGAAACTATTTTTTTTAGCTAGAGTCCTAAAACTTTGTAGAAAGATTATTTAAATACAAAGAAAGTACTTTCAGCGTTTTGGAAAATTTCACCCCTAAGGGGGTAAAATAGGGTGCAAAGTTTGTATGGGAAAAACATATTTTTTTTTTATAGAGACTTAAAATTTTGACGAAAAATTACTTATTAGAACATGAAAAATACTACATGCGGCGTTTTACAAAAATCATTCCCTAAGGGGGTTAAAAAAGGGTGCAAGGTTTGTATGGGGAACACTTTTTCTGAGCTAGACACTTAAAACTTTGTAGAAAGATTACTTATAAAAATACAAAAAAAAAGACTTTCAGCGTTTTGAAAAAATCTATCCCTAAGGGGGATAAAAAGGGGTGCAAAGTTTTAATCAGGGAAAGTTTATGTTTTTGAGTTAGAGACTTGAAACTTTGTAGAAAGATTACTTATTAAAATACAAAAAAAGAACACAAATCGTTTTAGAAAATTCCACCCCTAATAGGGTTAAAAAGGAGAGCAAGCTTTGCATGGGCAACACTTTTTTTTGAGTTAGACTTAAAACTTTGCAAAAAGATTACTTATTAGAATACTAAAAAAGAACTTTCAGCGTTTTAGAAAACTCCATCCCTAAGGGGATCCTTAAGATCCTTAAGAAGGGTAGCCAGTGTTGTGTGGGAAAAACTTTTTTTTTTACTAGACTTAAAACTATTCAAAATGTTACTTATTAAAATTAATAATAAAGTACTTTCAGAGTTTTAGAAAATTCCACCCCTAAGGGGGTTAAGAAAGCTTTGTATGGGCAACACTTTGTTTGAGCTAGAGACTTAAAAGTTTACGAAAAAAGTTCTTTCAGCGATTAGAAAAATTCAACCTCTAAGGGGGTTTAAAAGGGGGTTCAAATTTTAAATGGCGAGCAATAAAATTTTAAAGTGTGAGTAAGAGATTTTTAACTTCGGTCTTATTATGTACGTTAAAAGACTACAAAACTGATTTCAGAGTTTTTCCAAATTCATCCCCTAAGAGTGTTAAAATTGGTTCAAAGTTTGAGTATTTCAAGGCATTTTTAAAGTATGAGATTTTTAACTTTGGTTTTAGACTGTTTGTTCACAAACTAGAAAATGAACATCAACTTTTTTTTTAATTATCCCCTAAAAGAGGGTTCAAATTTTGTATTGAGAGAAATCATTTTCTAAGACGATAAAAAGTTCTACGCGGACGAAGTCGCGGGCAACAGCTAGTATGTATATATATGTATGTATGTATATATATATATATATATATTTGCAATCACGTTGTCGGAAACAGCTCTAACGATTTCAATGAAATCTCCACTTATAATAAATCTCTAATTTAAAAAAAGAATCAGCCAGTTTGAAACTAAGCTTTGCGCGGTTCGAATGTTCTCAGCATCCCATGAACGGAAAAATATGAAACATTTTATATAGGTACATTATTATTCTAGCTGCAACTTAGGATAGTTTTTATCCGACTGCGACAGTTAATTAACTTTCCGAAATATACGACTTCATTTAATTTTTCATTTATTTTTATTGAAATCAAACGCTGCTCCAACTGTCAGCTATAAGAACCGTCAAATTTTCGTCAAAATGGCGGAATTGCTTTGCCTTTCACTTATTAATAATTTAAATCCCTTCTACGATAGACCTTTACGAGACAAATGCTAAAATATAAACCATAAAAAAATATTCAATTCTGATATGAGAACTTATATGCGCAAATGTCGTTTTATGTCGTAATTTCAATAAATGAAATAAACAAATTTGAACAATATAATTAACACGAATTTGTTTTTTTTGAATGACAATGGCACGCGCTCGGCGCATTCAGCCAAAGTACCTGCGGCGCTACCACGAAAACCGATACTCAATGTTCATATATTTGCATCCCTGTCACTCGAGTATGGTTAGCGCGATAGAGATAGAGATACCCGAATATTTTCGAATTCCGAAGTTCGTGGTTATAGCTCAGGAATCGAAAATATGGTAAATAATCATAATGTATTTTCTCAAAAAGAATTTAAAATAAATATAGTCAAATGGAGAAAAAAACAAAGCAAGAGGTTATATAGGTAATGATTAAGTTATAAGAGTCCAAAGTTTTAAGAGGGGGTATGTTCTGTCCCTTTTCCGCAAAACGCACCTTCATATGAAACGATTGTTTTTTACTATGACGCTCGAGTATATTGACGTCACAGTCCCTCATCGTTTTCTCACTCTAACAAGCGACATTAAAACGGATGTAGCTTCATAATTTTTTGAGATATTTGAATGGGAGTTTCATTATCTTCTATCTATTTATACATAATAAATGCCTATGTCCTGACTGACTTATTCACTCAATCACTCACTCACTCACTCATCAACGCACAGCCGAAACTACTAATCTTAGAGAGTTGATTTTTGCACAGTATGTTGCTTTTATAACGTGCGCTAGGGATAAAAAGGGATTTTTTTTTTGAGCTATAGACTTAAACTTTGTAGAAAAATTAGTTATTAGAATACAAAGGAAACACTTTCAGCGTTTTGGAAAATTCCACCCCTACGGGGGTAAAATAGGGGTGCAAGGTTTGTATGGGAGAAACATTTTTTTTTTTAAATTGAGACTTAAAACTTTGTAGAAAGATCAGTCATTAGAATACAAATAAAGAACTTTCAGGGTTTTAGAAAATTCTACCCTTAAAGGGGTAAAATAGAGTGCAAAGTTTGTATGGGAAAAACTACTTTTTTTTAAATAGAGACTTAAAACTTTGTAGAGAAATTATTCATTAGAATACAAATAAAGTACCTAGATTCAGTGTTTTAAAAAAATCTACCCCTAAGGGGGTAAAATAGGGTGCAAATTTTGTATGGGGGAAACAATATTTTTTTTAAATAGAGACTTAAAACTTTGTAGAAAGATTAGCCATCAGAATACAAATTAAGTACTTTCAGCGTTTTAGAAAATTCTACCCCTAAAAATAGGGGGCTAAAATAGGGGTGCAAAGTTTGTATGTGGGAAACTATTTTTTTTAGCTAGAGTCCTAAAACTTTGTAGAAAGATTATTTAAATACAAAGAAAGTACTTTCAGCGTTTTGGAAAATTTCACCCCTAAGGGGGTAAAATAGGGTGCAAAGTTTGTATGGGAAAAACATATATTTTTTTAATAGAGATTTATAATTTTGACGAAAAATTACTTATTAGAACATGAAAAATACTACATTCGGCGTTTTACAAAAATCATTCCCTAAGGGGGTTAAAAAAGGGTGCAAGGTTTGTATGGGGAACACTTTTTCTGCGCTAAACACTTAAAACTTTGTAGAAAGATTACTTATAAAAATACAAAAAAAAAGACTTTCAGCGTTTTGAAAAAATCTATCCCTAAGGGGGATAAAAAGGGGTGCAAAGTTTTTAACAGGGAAAGTTTATGTTTTTGAGTTAGAGACTTGAAACTTTGTAGAAAGATTACTTATTAAAATACAAAAAAAGAACACAAATCGTTTTAGAAAATTCCACCCCTAATAGGGTTAAAAAGGAGAGCAAGCTTTGCATGGGCAACACTTTTTTTTGAGTTAGACTTAAAACTTTGCAAAAAGATTACTTATTAGAATACTAAAAAAGAACTTTCAGCGTTTTAGAAAACTCCATCCCTAAGGGGATCCTTAAGATCCTTAAGAAGGGTAGCCAGTGTTGTGTGGGAAAAATTTTTTTTTTACTAGACTTAAAACAATTCAAAATGTTACTTATTAAAATTAATAATAAAGTACTTTCAGAGTTTTAGAAAATTCCACCCCTAAGGGGGTTAAGAAAGCTTTGTATGGGCAACACTTTTTTTGAGCTAGAGACTTAAAAGTTTACGAAAAAAGTTCTTTCAGCGATTAGAAAAATTCAACCTCTAAGGGGGTTTAAAAGGGGGTTCAAATTTTAAATGGCGAGCAATAAAATTTTAAAGTGTGAGTAAGAGATTTTTAACTTCGGTCTTATTCTGTACGTTAAAAGACTACAAAACTGATTTCAGAGTTTTTCCAAATTCATCCCCTGAGAGTGTTAAAATTGGTTCAAAGTTTGAGTATTTCAAGGCATTTTTAAGAGATTTTTAACTTTGGTTTTAGACTGTTTGTTCACAAACTAGAAAATGAACATCAACTTTTTTTTTAATTATCCCCTAAAAGAGGGTTCAAATTTTGTATTGAGAGATATCATTTTCTAAGACGATAAAAAGTTCTACGCGGACGAAGTCGCGGGCAACAGCTAGTTTAGAATATATGTATGTGGTTACGGGGGCGAGAAATCGATCTAGATAGGTCTCGTGTCCGGGAAAATTCGTTTTCTCCGTATTTTCTCCATTTTCATCCGAGCAGAGCTCGGTCGTCCAGGGACTGTTCTTTAATTTTAGTTGCTCCCATAAAAACATTTGGTCCTCTCCAAAAACTGGTTCGAATGGCATAGTAAATAAATCTTAGGTCACGATCCTATTATTTTTGGATAAGTTGAATGATTATTTCTGTTAATTTTTTTAAATGTATTATTATTATTTTTACTTAAATATGCAATCCTACGCTATTTTACATTTCATTGTCTGATTTCTGAGCCGTTGTTTTAGCCAAGGATGTTGGATTAACTTGGATGGAGGATTAAATAGAAAACGTCAAATGTATGTCTGCCTCGATTATTTTAATACAGTTAGGTACTGTACAGTCAGGGGTATTAATATAAGTACGTACATAAATATCTGTACAGGACTCTATTGTCAATGTCATAAAGGCGTGTACAGATATTTATGTCCTTTTTTATGTACGTATATTAATACCCCTGACTGTGCTCAATAAGTAATACAGATGTATTCCCTGGCAACGGGTAAACAAACTTTGATACTTATTATTAATTTATTGTTAGGTATCTCTTTTATTTTCAGAAATAGTTATATTAAGGTCTATATTTTATATTAGTACAGAAAGGAAATTTCTATGTACATACAAATAGCATCAATACTCATACTTACTTAGAATAACAGTTTTTATCATTGTAGGTGTTATCACGTTCGTTCCTTTTACTCGTACAGGCACCTGCTATTTCTCTTCGTGCTTTGGCCTGTCTTGTACTCTTGTATTACGAAATAAAAAATAAAAGGAAGTCATTGCTACAGAAATTTTGAAGTTTCTTCTTATAACTAGGTAGTCGACTGTGGTACAATAGTCTTGGTACCTACACAACACAATGTAGTTGTAAAAAATACGCAATTCTAGTACAAAAAGTACAGTAATAAAAAATACGCAAAACAAAATAAATATTATACTACCTATAATACCGCGAGTTGAGAAGCAATTTCTAAAATAATTGGAATTTTTGGATGTACTTGCGAACTATGAAAATTATGTATCTAACGTAGGTACCTATTTCTACACGGTTTATGAACATAATTTTTATTTAATATTAATTACTTATATTGATTTCCATTAAATTGAGGTTTGTTGTTAGATTGAGATATTATTGATTTATGGGGGAAACTTTTTATTATTTTAATATTAATACCTTTTATTTTCATATGATGCGTATGAAATATTAAAAAATAAAAGGATTAAACTTCCTAAAATCAAGTTGATGTGGAGGCAAGAAAATTAACAGGGGGGGTAGGGGAGAGTGGGTAGGATTCGTATACATGGAGCATTCGTACAGTAGTCATAGCTCGACTATCCAACATGCTGAAGCGTTCATATTTGTATGCATAGCTACCCTCAAAAAGTGGTGGCAGTGCGGCAGCAGATTTCACCAGAAATAATAAATATGTGATTTCGCGACCATAAAATAATTTTTGGTTTTCCTTTGAATGCGCCTGTCTCTAATAAGTTTTAAGTTTTTGGAGTGACCCGGGGCGGGTTATTCGACACTTAATTCTCAATGTAGCTGTTTTTATTATTTAATTTTAGTTTTAGGTATTGTATTGTTTTCTTCTTCGTGTTGTATTTTAATCAAATTAAAAAATATATTTTTATATAGTTTACATATTTATATAATTAGATGCTTGAGATTATTATGTAAACAATGGTTTTGGGATTCATTTTACGATTAGTTTTTATTTTGTTTTTTTTTTCTGATCGTGTTGGTTGGGGTACCTTCGTACAGTCAAAATGTATGTAATTTCATGCTGTACGAATGCACCCCATTTAAGTTAAAAAAAATTGTAGATCAAGAGTAATTATATTTACAATACCATGTCAGTAAGATATGCCTAAAAGGTGACTAATACAGGTGAAACAGCTGAAAATCCAATGAATCCTGGGAAAAAGGAATACTGTACGAAGCCACCCCACGTGTGGGGTTGTTTCGTACGTTTCCCATTTTTGAGAAAAATCACCGTAGGGTCACCATGCTGCTTTATATCAAAACAACTGTTAATTATTATTAAAGCCAGATAAGTGGGGTGTATAGCAGCATTGAATTTATCATAAAATTGTTACCAGTTTTTTCTTTAGGTGTCTGACAAAAAAAAGTGTACGAATCTTCCCACTCTACTTACTTACCCCCTACGTAACTTTTCGAAGGAGCGCTAGGACAAATTGACAGTAATTTAACCATACAAAAAATTACATTAAGACTTTACCTAACGTACTTAACTATGTACGAAGCGCTATGCTATTGACAAGCAGAGGGATGATCATTCATCACATAACTTTTCGAACGTACGATCCCAACAAGCAAAGTATTCCTATAATTAAAGACTATAAGTACATATTTACTAATAACGTTCCTATAGAGACATTGACGTAGATCCATAGGATAAGCGGTAACATACTCAAGAGCATTAATGTTTATATTTCAGCCTTATAGTTTGCTATAAGAGTGTAGCACAGAACAGTTACAGGATACTTTTACTTATAGTAACATTTCACAAGCGTAAATAGTCTTAAGATCATTTGGTTTTGTTTTACAGACTTCTAGCTAGCTACAAAATCGTCTTATAAGACAGTTAAAGGTTTAAGTCTCCTATAACAGTTTGCAGAAAGATCAAATAGTCCTGAATAATGTTTGATCTTATAGTAGCATTTTGTAAGAGAATAAGATATTATAATATACTAAGCTGAGGTTATTACAAGTCTACATCGCTATTAGTCTTGTCTAATGCTCTTATTACTGAAATTGTGCTTATTAAACAGACTTCTAGTTAGCTACAAAATCGTCTTATAAGACAGTTATAAGTTTAAGTCTCCTATAACAGTTCGCAGAAAGATCAAATAGTCCTGAATAATATTTGATCTTATAGTAGCATTTTGTAAGAGAACAAGATATTATAATATACTAAGCTGAGATTATTACAAGTCTACATCACTATTAGTCTTGTCTAATACTCTTATAACTGGAATTGTACTTGGTAAGAGCCTTATTAGATTAAATAATCATATAAGTCATTAGACCAATCACCTTACTAGTAAACGTTTGCTGAATGAGTTGTTCGAATTCGTGTTGGAAATATGAAAATAATGGATTTAAGCGAATAGAAACGATTTAAAATGAGCGGTAGTTATAGAAAAAAAGTAAGAAAATGCA
This sequence comes from Epinotia brunnichana, assembly GCA_963854355.1. Lineage (NCBI taxonomy): Eukaryota > Metazoa > Arthropoda > Insecta > Lepidoptera > Tortricidae > Epinotia > Epinotia brunnichana. Next base: position 15,217,426 of record OY977936.1, on the reverse strand, counting down.
ATACAAAATTAGTGAAGCCCAATTTAATGGGAAAAAGTTCATCTGTAGTAGAAAGTGATTCTAGCGCGTCAAGTGCGAATACAAGTGTAGTAAATGAGGGTTCCGCGGTGCACTGTGTTTTAGATGCAGAATACGTTTTCGACCTAGAGGAAACCACCGAGTATAAAAAAAAGTGTGATTTATTGAATAAAAAATTGTGGTTGAAGATATAAGAACATGGGCTATAAAATTCAATATACCTCACCTAGCCTTAAATGAACTATCTACTGTTTTAAACAAAAAAAATAACCTAACGTTTTACTAAGAGATGCACGGACCTTATTACACACTAATAAAGAAATATTGCATACAACAACCTCGGATTCAGGACAGTATTGGCACAATGGACTGATTAAATGCTTAAAATTAAGATCGTAAGTTGTTTTGGCTCACTGGAAAGGTTCCCAGTACCGAACTTTTTTAAATTATCTAAGTATCTAAATATCAAAGAGGGTGATCCACTCACTCTAATGTTACTAACTGAAAGTGTTGCTTCGCCTCAACGAGAGCATGGGGGATCCCATTTCAGACATGTAAACAATGCTCTTTCAGATATAATAATATGTATGTAGGTAGGTATAGGTACCTATTAAATATAAATTATTACGATGATATGATCTAACTTGGTTTATACTGATTGTTTTTTTTATTAGCACTCATCTTCCATGTAATGATTGTACAGCATATATTGGCAGCCTTGACATCATAATTGTTTTATATTAAGTAGTTTCTTATATATTACGTAAACAATAAAGTGGGGGACCATTCTTGAACCAGTGAATCGTCCACACCCGTAACACTTTTTAGATAAGATAAAATGTGTTTTTGACCATGGCCATTCACATTCGTTGAGTTTTATAAACTCATCCTTACATAAAAAACAGTCAATGTCTACATACACCACCACTTCGATAAAAACTGAAAAGACAAAAATAATTTATTTAAAAAAAGTAGGACAAGAAAACTCTTAAATTGTCTGATTGATGATTTAATCTGTGCATTTGAAACTTCGGGATGAATTTAAGAAATTTTACGCGACATAATCCTTTCAGGTAGTTTTATTTAAATGACCCATGGCGGAAACCGAAACATATTTTTTAACTTAAATTAACTTTCTTAGGGTTCATAGATAGTAAGAAGATTTCGTGAGGAACCCTAATACGTTTTAATATGGCGGAAAATTCTCTGGATTAAAACAGCTATAAGTGCAAATTTACCTATGATTGCCCTATAACATACTCAACGCAGAGAATTGATAGAAAATGGCGAATGTGAACAATAAATGTGGGAATATTATTTCAACAACATGATATGTGCGCTTTTTCCATGGGCATTGTAAAATTAAACAAATTATGGTGAACATTTACAATAAAAATGACTTCCCCGGTAATTTCACACACTATACTTACAGTATTTTACAATACTTACATATGATGAATATTTATTCCTGAGTCATGGATGTTTTCTATGTATTTAAGTATTTATTTCGTCGTCTAGTACTCATAGTACAAGCTTTGCTTAGTTTGGGACTAGGTTGATTTGTGTAAGATTGTCCGCAAATATTTATTTTTATTTTATTTTATTTATGCTCTACACTAATACAAATTATATTAGTTAAATACATAAGAAAAATAGATACTTAACATTTGCTTTTAAATATCTATTTGTCACAAAGAATCCACGGCACGCATCGGAAAGATGTTTGTAGAATGTACTGATAACTAATAATGAAGTTTGTTTGTAGTGCGTTATAAATAAGATTGCTTTAGTAAGTTGCTCATGTGAGATACTTATAAGAGTTATATAACCTATAAATGGATAGTCTCAGAACATTATAGGAGCAATTGTATTCTGGTAGAACTTCTGTAAGTGTATTATAGGGTCTAGTGACATTCTGCTAGTTGATTATAAGATCGTTATAAGAAAGCAATGCTCCTATAACTGCGCCCAAATCCGTGTGTGTAGTAAACTACAAGTATCTTATATAAGTACAATAAAAATAGGCTTGACAAACACTATAAGTACTGATTTTGCTTGTTGGGATAGCACGATTCAACTGTTATTTTCCGACACAAAACTGTAATCTACCTGACTCTCGTACAATGCGTTACGCAATCGACCAGGCTGATGGTATACTTGCTATCCACTTTTGCCTTAGAAGGTAACTAGGCTTAAGCCTTGCACTAATATGGGAATCTTAAAAATATAAGCTTAATGAAATATTATAATCGATAGGTACGGTAAATGTCCCAATGCTCAACACCTTAATGTCTAATAGTTGACACCTATTCTTCACCTCTATTGTTTTGACATAAGATTAAAAGTGTCATTTATTAGGCCCACAATTAGGCCAGTGATGGGCACTGAGACGTTTACCTTCATCATCATCATCATATCAGCCGAAACCCCGAAAGACGTCCACTGCTGGACATAGGCCTCCCCCAAAGAGTTCCAAAGTGACCGGTCCTGCGCCACCCGCATCCAGCGGACTCCCGCGACCTTTACCAGGTCATTAGTCCACCTTGTGGGAGGCCTACCAACGCCGCGCCTTCCGGTACGTGGTCGCCACTCAAAAACCTTTCCGCCCCAACGGCCATCAGTTCTACGTGCAATGTGCCCCGCCCACTGCCACTTAAGTTTAGCGATTCGGAGGGCTATATCGTTTACCTTATTCAGAGTAAATCATGGAAAACTTTTGTAGCTTATCAATCAATAAATTCTTATTCTTTGAACAAAATGCCTTCCACATTTTCTGAGTAAGTATCATTCCTTCCTGTAGATATGATGTCTTTTTCCTGGCTTTTTTAAGGTTTCTTTTGGTATGGACGAAAATTTTAATTGATTCTGTTTCTTTTTAGGCCGCGTTTGGCCTTTAAATTTCTTCCCTGTTCCGTGTGCCATGGGTTTAAATAGCTGATTTTTTAGTAACACTTCTTTTTTCGTAACTTTAGTAGGGACAGCAGGATTATCAGTAGTAGTGTCTTCAAGGTCGATTGGAGGCTGTTGGTCGATGCACGGCTTGTAATCTGGGCAAGAATATAGAACAGTGGATACAGTTTACTTATCAACTGCCGTTAGTGTTAAAAATTAAGTTTAGCCTAAGTTGAATCTTACTAAAATCATTTCATGTAAAGTGATTGCCAAGACTCCCTTGCTCATATAGCTTTCATCATTTAGATACCTACTTACTTATTTACTTCCACTTGGCAAGTGCGTGATCAGCGTGGCGTGATAGAGCTTTCGTTGTAGGTTGTTTAAATGTGTCGTTCCCAGGGAAGAGGGACATTATTAACGATGCGATGATTCACGGTTTATAAAGTATAACAATTAGCATTAGCGGTTATTGACACATATTATCGGGTGGATTGGGCCAGTTAAACGCCAGTGCTAGGCTATACTAACTTTAAATATCACACAGGCTTACTAGGGCTACATAAAAGACTAGAACTTGTTACTCGTGTGATGATCGCAGTTGTACTCGTGCAGGTCGCAGGCGTCGAGGAAGAGGCGCGCAGTGCGGTTGTCCGGCGCGACGCCGTACACCTCCGCGCCGTTGTGCGTGCACCCCACCGCCAGTGCGCAGTGGTCGCCATCATCCTTGGCAGACCAACGTTTTAAATTTTTTGAGCGGTTGGTCAATTCATTAGGTAATTGTGACTCTCATGACACGTCAATGTACTTAGACTTAGAGAGATAATTAGAACTGATATACTTAAATACAATACGACGGATTATATCGGTGTAGATATTTTAAGTGTTTATTTATTTATTTACGTCATACCTGGCCATAAAGTAGGAATTACCGCACGCTATGCGTGCAGAAAACCCCACTTCCTGGCCAGATAGAGACGTAAAATTTTGTACTTACCACGGGCGGTAATAAAGAAAGCCTCAGAGCGCATATTTATCGCCCTTGCCTTCGGCTCGGGCGTCAAATACCTGCGATCTGAGACATTCTTTGTTTAACCGCCCTAGGTAAGTAATGTACTATTATTTGGAGAACAAACTGTTGCAGCGAATATATATGTTTATATTTGGCTATCAAAAGGCTTAAAATCATCTTTAGATTCCCCGTCGTTGTGTCCGTATTCTGCTTGGACATGTCCTAGTTTTTTGCGTACTGTACAATACAGACTAATAAATAACACATTAGTAAATAGATGCTTAAGTAGTTATTATTACAAATAAAATAATGATAAATATTTACGTTTACATGAGTCGAAGCCCAGCGCCAAATTACTAAGGCTGAAAAATTTTGTAACAGTTGTTTAGAAGTTGCATACGCAAGTGTGACAGAGACACGAACGAATGTATACATGAAACGTTTCATAGTATTAGCCGCTCTGATCTGCTGAGAGATGACCGGTTCGAATCTGGCTCAAGGAAATGTTTTTTTTTAATTTTCTCCTTCTAATTTTAAATCCGGGTACACACCTAAAAAGGCGAAGTATATACACATATACTCGTCCGCCTCTTGTGTGATAACTGTGATAAGCTCTACTTTTGAGGTACAATTATAAACCGATAAAAAAAAATACTAGTATTGGTATCTTATTTGCGAACTTTGGTCTGTTGTACCTACATACTGTAGCAGATTATTTTATTTTATTTTGAGATGAATTAAAAGTCAGGATTTTATATTGAAAAGAATAAAAGTAGTGTGTCAATACTTACATATAGTTAACCTCCGTATCATAATAATGATTACTTTAATATGTATGAATATGTTAAATTCTTTCGTAGAGGCTATGATGACCTTTCATGGTTGTCTTCATTTTATATATTTCTCAAGACAATAAAATATTCTTTTGGATAGCGAGGACGCATAGCATTACTTATGTTTGCATAATCAACGGATGATTATTGGGCCACAACGTATGTAAAAACTCAACACATTTTATTTGCACGCGCTGTAGGTATGAACATGCATTTTATCGTTGTGTGCCGATAAATATCGGCTGCCTATAAAAATAAAAACAGATTAAACTACCAGTGGCACGTCGTCAAATATACAGGGTGTGTGTGGCCTGTACTAGGAGCAAAAATTAAAAAAATATAATTCAAAATAAAAAAAAATCTTCAAAATAAAATAACTTGTATTGTTTTACTCTTCTGAAGTGTTATTTGTAACTTTTTGTTTTAAAAACACTAAAAAAAATAAAAAAAATCACAAAAATATCTTTTGAAAACAAAAATGCAAAAACTATTATCAATCACTACATGATGTTACCTCAAAATCTGCATTGACTGCTGTACTATGATGTCGTGGTGCCAAGATACATTACTTGAAGGTCATAACTTTAGATCAAAATATCTCCGAATCCAAAAAAAAAATAACATGAATGGGACACAAGGGGTTACTGCAAATGCTCTAAGGAATATTTGCTCCTATTACAGGCCACACCCCGTATATGATACGGACAATGTATTATTTGGTTTGCTTTTTGTTTACTTAAGACCTGGGAATGGGCGGGCCACGTTTGCCGCATGCACCCGCAGAGGTGGGCTACGGAGTGGGTGCCGCATGGTGGGAGGCGACGGCGTGACAGGCCGAGAAGGAGATGGCGGGACGAACTGGACGTATTTCACAACGATTGGCCAGAGATTTCTCAGAATCGAGACGAGTGGAAATCAAGAGGGGAGGCCTTTGCCCAGCAGTGGGACACTATATAGGCTTGAAAAAAAAAAAAGACCTGTAGGTCTTTAAATGAGCTCTATGAGCGCATAGTTGCTGCTACTTACCAATGACAGAACACAAATAACTTTCTATAAGTAATTATGTTTTGTTAAAAGGCTAGTGAGTAGTCACATCAGTCACATGCAGTATCCAATTTTTTTTACCAGGCAGGGGTAATGTAAAATTAAGGTTTAAAAGTATGAGACACTAAAAATGTGTCGGAAAACACGAATTACGTTAAATTTATTGCTCTATTCAATAGACTAGCTTAAAAGCACTTGTAATTTTTTCTGCCAATAGCGCAAGTTTGCTCGCAATAGGCTTGTTGCGTGGTGTTAAAATTGATAACGTCACGTTGCTAAATGGATAGTAAACCATCACATGATTGTAATAAAGTATAAATTACAAAATATAATTCAAATCATAAAAAGATATGAACCTAGAAAGTTTAGAAAAAAAAGTTTTTTTATTTATTGTCCAAGAGTAAATTTAAAGGTACCAAAAGAATAATTACGCTTTTATAGAAACAAATTTGTATGACAACTATGGACCTAAACGCAGTATTTCGCGACCGAAACGCCAATTTACTTCATTTTCCATGCAACGGTTAGTACAAATTGCACGGTGTGACGTCATACTTTAAAGCCAATCAGTATGAAGCGTTTCGGCTGCTGTCAGCGAGGTCCGTCTTTAACTCGATTTTTTGGGTATTAATGTCCTTTAAATTTAGTTGCTTCCATACAAACATTTGTTCATCTACAAAAACTGGTTCGAATGGCATCATAAACAAATTTAAGGTCACAAGCCCATTCACAACGCCTGCTGCGCAATAAGCAAGCAAACCCTATCTCTAATAAACCAAAGTTTTGTGAGTCAACAGTTTAATGTAAATTTAATATTAATCTTAAAATAGATTTGATCACATAATGGCGCATATAAAAATAAATACTGATTCGCACAACTCGCTTTACCTCGCACTTGCAGCTTCCCCTGGCACGTAAACCTTACAACCGGTATAGAAGCTGCAAGAAGGTGAGCTTGGTCCTTGGTCAACTGTCATTTTGTCATATAAAAAATGATATTTAGATCTACCTGACGCGACGGTGATGGTGAGGTAATCCTGTACGTTTTTGATAACCCTCATTGCGTAGGTAAGTTTTGTAAAAATGTGGCTCGTTCAGGTTTTTAATGAACCCCATGGCTCACTTTTCGCACAGTTAACCTTCAAGTAACTTACAATAATTACGCAATCAAAAATATTTTCTTCTTTTATTTTATTTCTCTATTTTACAGCTTATGCCCCCCGCTGGGGCTAGGTATTATGAACAAAATTATTCTAATATTTTTTCTATTTTCAGTTGACTAGCATAGGTGCATCAGCATCATAACTTGACTTTTTTCTAAACGTATTGATGAAGAAATCATCAGCAAAAATTTTCTGATTTCCCTTGTAATACGCTTCTATTTCCACTAATGTCTTGTTCTCCGTTTCTGGCAGGTAGAAGTATAGATACACAGTACCAAGGGCGCCAAACACGGCATAAATTACGAATGCCCCACTCATGTGGAAAGCAGCTTCGATGTTGTAGTTAGTCTTCGTTGAAAGGAACAGCATAACATAGCTGATTGCTGCCGCGAGCCCCGTCGCCATTCCTCGACTCCTTAAAACCAAATATAAAATTTAAATCACATGTTTTAAGTATTGGAAACAACTACTCAGCAATATCTACGATGAATAGATGTCATACATCGTTAACAGTGTTATTTCTAACTGTCGCACATTAATTACTAAATCGTTTGAAGAATAGATCTTGTCTGTATTTAGCATTCCGACAATTCGTGGTTACACCCATCTGCAATTAAATAACAAATCCGTCTCATTCAACAAAGAATCGGCTATTTTACTTGTTGTGGTCTATCACGAGAAAAACTATTACAACCAACTTAATTTCTCTTAACAACTTGGTAACTAAACTAAGGTTACTAAGTCGATTAACATTTATAAATGCGTAAAGGAAATGCTATTGAATGATTCGGAACACATACCTGAAAGGAAACACCTCAGACAACACCACCCAAGGTATTCCCAAGCTTGTGAAGCACACTAACATCATGAATAGTATTATCGGCAGGGTGTCATTTGCCTCGGGGAAAGTGTGAGGTTCGTAGGAGAACACGCCTTGTGGTAAACTTGTCCCCGCATATATGCTGATGAGGAGACTGCTTAGCGATGTGCCGAAAAGCGAGCCGAGGACCAGCTTGCGTTTGCCAATTAACTTGACTATAACTGCTGATAGTAAATTCATCACAATGAATACTGCGCCGACTAGAACCTGTAATAAAAAATGATAATTTTTCATTCCTACATTACCTACCCAATCTATGAATTCCCTCTGTAGGTACAGTAGTTGTAACATTGTCAGGTACGAACTTCTTATAGAATTAATATTTTGATTTGGTCTTAGACTAATGTTTTGAAGAATTTTCAGTAATTTTGAAGGATTCATCCGCATTTTGTACACGTAAGTAGACTACTTATTTAAAGTTTTGTAAAAATATAATATTAAACAAAATGTATAGATGTATCTAATACGATATTGGTTTGGTACGTATGTTTTAAAACTCACCACTATAGTTTTTGGCTCGTACTTCATCCCCAAAGCCTTGCAGAAATTCACCATATTAGCCCGGATCGGCATTAGACCACTGAATAGGTAGACCAGGAAATAAGTCAAGACCAGGGTGAACGGTCTCATCGTTTCTTTCACAAAAAAAACGTGCTTGTATTTCAGTATAATCCGTTTGATCATGGATGTCCTCATGTGTTCACACTCACAGGGTAAGGAAGTTTTGTTTTCTTTCATGCATATGACACATTGGTGTATGGCGTCATTATATGAGAGCAGCTGGTCGAATTCTTCCTTAACATCTTCCGGATTGCACCATCCCCGCAGGCGGCAGAGCGAACGCAGGGCGTCTTTCTGTCTTCCCTTTGAGAGCAGCCATATCGGGGTCTCGGGAACCTGAACATTGTAAATGATTTTTTGAATATTTCAAATAAAAGAGTACAAAATGATATCCAATGAGAGTACAAAAAGGCATCACAAAATTAGCATTAATATTACGTAATAAACAAAACTTAGATAATAATCGAAAAATAGACATCAACATGCGACATGTCACACTCGCGGTTTCATCCAAAATTTGACATAGCTTTGAACGTATACGTATGTACAACGGATTGATATGTGATACATAATTAGAAAGGTAATAAATAACCAGTAAATTACTGTGATTTAATAGAAATAAGTTTTTACGTAAACACACGGTGGTAAAAAAAGCATACATATTAATTGTGTATACCTATGGCTAATAATACTCGGTTGACATCATCTATCATGGTAATTTCGGTGGTATGTTGTATAGCCACCGAAATTTGTAATGAGGCAGACTCTGCCGTGATATAATTAATTATTTCATGCGTATCCATTATTTTATTAATTTACACAGTATGTTTTAATTATCAGGCTTGTGACTGGCCCAAGATCTTTGCTACTAAATTTCAATTTGAAAAGATTTTGAAAGTTAACCACTAATGGTAAAAAATGGAGGATTACTAAAGGTGCTCGTCATTTTAGTGGCGCAATTTATTTTAAAGTCTCATTAGTGCTTAATATTAATGTCTAATAAATAGGTGCAGTCACCGGCATCAATATGTTATGATGAATCAAAGGCCGCAAAAATATCTGACACGCTCTTACGGCTCTAGGAATAGAGTTGTCATCAGATATTTTTGCGGCCTTTGTTCCATCATATATTTATGTCGGTCACTGTACTCTTTAACCATTAGCATTTTGATTCAAAGATATTTCGTTATCAGTGACGAAAGTGACCATATCTAAAAATCAATGCTCAAGAAAATAACGTAAAGATTTGATTTCAAAATCCCCCAAAATATTTAAATTTCAAATATATCGTTAACCAACGCAGGGAGTGAGTACAAAATTTGCGCCGCCTGCCGCCACGGCAACACCTTGCCCAGCAGGTAGGGCAGGAACATGCCCGCCGACGTGAAGATGTTGGTGAGCGACACCAGTACCCCAACTAATGTCGGGAGTACTTACAAAGAGCACCATCAGCATGGTAGCCAGCGGTATAGTGAGCGAGACTAGCACCGCCTGCCGCCACGGCAGAACCGTCCCAAGCAGGTAGGACAGGAACATGCCCGCCGACGTGAAGATGTTGGTGAGTGACACCAGTACCCTTACTAATGTAGGGAGTACAGTACTTACTAAGAGCACCACCAGCATGGTAGCCAGCGGTATAGTGAGCGAGTCGAGCGCTGCCTGCCGCCACGGCAGCACCGTCCCGAGCAGGTAGGACAGGAACATGCCCGCTGACGTGAAGGTGTTGGCGAGCGACACCAGTACCCTTACTAATGTAGGGAGTACTTACAAAGAGCACCACCAGCATGGTAGCCAGCGGTACAGTGAGCGAGACGAGCGCCGCCTGCCGCCACGGCAGCACCGTCCCGAGCAGGTAGGACAGGAACATGCCCGCTGACGTGAAGGTGTTGGTGAGCGTCGTCAGCACTCCTCTTACTGATGAATCACTGGAATTACATTATACATTTTTTATTATACAAATTATTTATTTTTTTAAACATAATTATAACTAGCTGTTGCCCGCGACTTCGTCCGCGTAGAACTTGTTACCGCCTTAGAAAAAATATTGCAAACCAACGTCTAACATCTTAAGGGGACGTAGGTTCGTGGTCTTCTCTCCCTCTCACTGAGCATAAGCGTGAGCGAGATGGAAGTGCGTGTTTGGAAGCGCGGATATCATGTTTTTTAATATCAATTTTTTGTGCGTTTTAATAAATAAATAAATAATAGCTGATTTCCCTCAAACATGACATTGCCGATTTTTAGAACCAATTTTAATATGTTTAGTTGTTGTGCATAATTTGTTATGATTTTTTTAAGTGTATTTTAGACCTATATTCGTGATTTTTTTCTATCGAGCGAAAGTCAAAAACTCAGGATTCGAATAGCTGATTTCCCTCGAGAAAGGCCTTAGGATTGCTAATTAAATTTAGGGCAGCCGTATTATAATCCAAACAAAAGCTACGATTTTTTAAAAATCAGTTTTTGGAGCTCACGTCGCCTTAAGGGATGATTTCCGAGGCAAAAACTATTATATATCCTTCGAAGGGTCTCAAATTATCTCTATACCAAATTTCATCTAGGTACCTACATGGGTTTTATCCAAACTTTCACCCCCTATTTCATCCCCTTAGGGAATGATTTTCGGAATAAAAACTATCTAATGTCATTCTTCGGGACTCAAACTACCTTTATACCAAATTTCATCTAAACGGGATCCATCCAAATTTTCACCCCCCATTTCACCCCCTTAGGGAGTGATTTCCGTAATTAAAACTATCCTTTGTCCTTTCCTAGGACTCAAACTATATCTATACCAAATTGTATTAAAATGGGTTCCATCCGAATTTTCACCCCTTAACCTATATCTACACTAAATCTCATCAAAATAGATTACATCCAAATTTCACCCCCCCCCCCCCCCTTTCACCCCCTTAGGGGATGATTTCCGGGATCAAACCTATTATATGTCCTTCCCCGGGACTCAAACTATTTATTTACCAAATTTCATCTAAATCGGTGCAGCGTGTTGTGTTGTATTGTGCAGGTTTAGGCGTGAAGAGGTAACAGACAGACAGACAGACACACTTTCGCATTTATAATATTAGTATGGAAGTATGGATAGTATGGATTCTTTCCGCTTGTCTTCCAAATAAAGGTGTAGCTGTAGACTCACTTCAAAAGAAAGAAGAAACGAATAACTCATTCAAATATCTCAAAAAATTACGATGCTACAACCGTTTTAATGTCGCTTGTTAGAGTGAAAAAACGATCAGAGACCGTGACGTCACGATCCTCGAGCGTCATAGTAAAAAACAATCGTTTCATTATAAAGGTGCGTTTTGCGGAAAAGAGACACAACAAACCCCCTCTTAAAACTTTGGACACTTCTAACTCAGTGATTATCTTACCTATATTGCGTTGCATTGCTATTTGCGTTGTTTTCTTTTAAAAAAAATACAACATTATGATTATTTTATTTAGTGTCTACATGCCTATTTTCGATAAGATAAGATAAAATAAGATTTCCTTATTGTCAGAACTGTGTACATTTAGTAGTTTTGGGTAAAATAAAGTCCAACCGCTTGCCCATTTCGGACGTCCAATAGTAAACTTAAAGCTAGTCAAATATACTAAAACAATAACAAAAATAGTATTTCCAAATAATTTTAACCATATTTACACATAAAATATTAATTTAGATCTATCCGACATCGGTATTTTCTTTAAAACCACGAACTTCGGAATTCGAAAATATTCGGGTATCTCTATCTCTATCGCACTAACAAGTGACAGGAATGCAGATATACGAACTTCGAGTTTCGGTTTTCGTGGTTTGGCTGAATACGCAAAGAGCGCGCGCGCGTGCCATTCAAAAAAACCAAGTTTATATTGTTCGAATTTGTTGATACATTTGTTGAAATTACGCGTTAATACGACATTTGCTCATATAAGTTCGCATATCAAAATCGATTAATTTTATATTTGCTTTTGGTTTGGTACCTAAGTGTCTCGTCAAGGTATATCGTAGACGGGATTAAAATTATTAATAGGTGAAAGAAAGGCAAAGCAATTCTGCCATTTTATCCGTAGTATCTCTTATTAGTCTGTGATTTTAACGTTTCTTTTAGCTGACAGATGTGGCGGCAATATACTTTAAGAATAATAAATGAAAAATTAAATGAAGTCGTATATTACGGAAAATTAATTAATTGTTGCAGTCGGATAAAACCTATCCTAAGTTACAGCTAGAATAATAATGTACCTATAAAAAGTGTTCTATATTTTTCCGTTCATGGGATGCTGAGAACATTCGTAACAACACAAAGCTTAGTTTCAAACTGGCTGATTCTTTTTTTAAATTAGAGATTTATTATAAGTGGAGATAACCTCCCAAAACTCCTTCTCGTGTCTGTTTTCGAGAACATAAGTTAACTAACAATACTCGATGTTTCATGAAAATCCTGGATTCAATCCGTTCTTCCCGGAAACACGGGTAAAATCTTCATATGCAATCTTCTTATTCATTATTTTATCATACAAGAAAGAAACCTTTGCTTCGTAGTATCACACGTAAGCTGAATAAAAATAAGTAGAATAATGTATTTTCTTACCTAACTTCACCAACGTACGTGACGGACGGTGCTTCCATGATGCCTGTTCCGATGCCCAACAGCGCATTCGCAACAAACAAGGAGGGCACATCCCAGGCGTAGTACATGAGCAGCCACGCGACTAGGTGCGGTATGTTAACTAAGAATAACGCCTTTTTTCGCCCAAAGTAGTCCAGCAGTGGCCCGGAGAATATGCTCCCGACAGGCTGGCAGAGGAAAGCCATTCCACCTGAAGAAAATATAATTTAATTATTAGTTATGGAGAAAATTGAGATTTCTGAATCTTTCTTTTCTCTTGCTGTCGAATTGACCTGACTCTTAGTAAAACGGACAACAATGTCAATATAGGGTTAACTTTAGGAGAATATTATTTTACGGCACGAAATTGAGTTATCTCCCCATCTCCGCTTAGATTGACAGTACATTGGAATACATTTCCTGAAGAAAATTAAATTTGTCTAGCCTTCGGTATGTGTACCGAATAAAGTAAATCAGATCGTTAGAAGTGGGCCGAAATCAGCTTGCAAATTGTAATGTGAATTGAATGTTATTGCTAAATAAAAAAGACTATTGTTTACTTTTGATTTCTTCTAGGTATCGACACTATCGACAGAAGTATTGACCTAAGTTCATTGACAGTTAGTGCTGCTTTATCTTCCTATCCATACTTATTCTTACTTTAATTGCTATAGTATCAATAATAAAAAAAAAACAATAATTTAAACAGCTAGAAGACAATTGCGTAGACCAAATTCGATCTTCTTAGGTACGACAGTTTACTTCAGCCTTTCAGCACCCGTTTAAACGACAGTTACTTCAGCTGGCTACACATTATGTCCTTCAATATGTGTACAAATACCTATCAGAATTAAGTAGGTACTGCTGATTGTAAACATCCTCCAAAATCGAGATACGTACATTGACAGCCTCGCCCGTGTCTCATACTTGATTAGTAAGGTACTACGTAAGGTACTAGTAAGGTACCTAAGGCCTTTTAACGTGTAATAGTTTTGGGGGCATCCAGTAATTACGTGAGACTTTCAAGGTCGAGCCGAATTTTATCTACTTATATCTTTGGGGAGAGGGGGAGTTTCGGCAAATAACACGTTATTTTTTTTCCATAAGAAGCAGAGTAAAATTGCGAGAAAATAATATTAAATTTAGTAAAACATGTTTTTTCAGAAGAATATGGCCAAATCATACGCAATAATATTTAACGAAATTTTGTGATCGCTGCAAAGTTGCACAGTAGCCCATCGTTTGTTTACGCGGCACTGCCAGCTAAACGCGCGATCAGTGTTATCACATCTACCAACTTTTTGGTTTAGGTACTTATCTAACTATTTCGCCTCCGTTCTACCTACCTACCACCCTCGGCCTCAAAGCTACCTATTTTTCAAATTTGATTGATTACTTTTCATTGTGATTCTAGCTTACGTTGTCAGCAATCTTAAATACTAGTCTTAACTAGTCAAATAAAAATATTAATCATGTTATTTTATCTTTTTTTAGTAAATCCAACACACTTACCAAACTAGAATAGAAACACACATTTTGAAAAATCTTACGTGAGATAGGGGGATGAGCCAAATCTGACGACATCTCACCAGGGGGGAAGGTTGGAGTCAGATATTTTTTTTAAACGCCTCACTTAATTAATGGGTTGCCCCTTTAGAATCACAAATCATTGTAAATAAAGGAATAATAATATAATGTTATTTGAACTGGAGACATTTATCAAGGCCTGTAATCTGTCCGTGCGTGCGTAGTGTGAGTAGTCAGGTGTTTGGTTTCATAGCTATTCGAGGTCTGACCCGAATCAGCCCTAGTGTAAACGTCATCGGCATCGGCATGGCTTCGTTTACCGGAAGAAAACTGACACCTTAGAATACTAAGCCCTCTCAAACATAGCATTGGCCTCGAGTTACCTAAAATCAATGGATTATCTGGATTAGTTTGCAATTTAGTTTTCATTTGCGCTATGTGAGAATTTTGGTGTAGCTATAAAGCTACGTCATTGATTTACCTACCTATAATAAAATCTATAGACACACTAAGTATAGGCACATTTGAATTGGTTTCATGTTTGTTTAGTGTACATAATTTAAAAACAGTCGTTCAACAACCAACTGTTCCTTCAGGGGGGTAAACACGTAACGTTCCATAGAAAAGGTGACATTTAAATCTACATGACGCGCGTACAATGCGTTACGTGATCGACCAGCTGAACCTCGCAGCGCACACTGGAACTCTATCAGTGACATAAATGCGAATACATATATGTATCAGTGTGTAACCGCCATACGATAAATAAATTTAAATAAAATTAAATAAGTAGCCCGAGGTTTCTGTAATTCAATCGTAATAATAAAAGCAACTTTTGTTGTTTTCACCTAAGTTTATATTCTAACACCTTAGAACAAAATAGCCAAATAAATTAGAACTGGTTTTTAATCTAAGAACCGGCTAGCATTTCAAGGATATACTTATAAAAACGATACGATAATGAGTAAGTTCCGTCTGGTGTTGTCTATGACTATTATAAATAAAGATAGATGCTCTTCATCTCAAGAAATAAAACTCGACCAAAAACCATCAAAATGAGTTCTTGGGACTTGAGATGGTGAGAACGTCAAAAATAAGAGGAATTTTAATTAAGTGGAACAACAGCTCGCAGAAACAATACACAATCAGTCTGTTCACAGTCAGAAAAAAATACAGTTAAATTGTCCTGACGCACGTCCGGAACGTTACGTGATTACCCCTCAAAAGGGTAAACACGTAACGTTTCAAGCGAGAGCGTTACGACAGTTCAACTGTCATTTTCTCATACAAAAATTGACACTTAGATCTATCTGAGGCCCTAGCACACTAGGTTTCATGTCGTGTTTTACGTGACGTTTCTGTTAAGAAGAAGAAGGTTGCATTCTGTTAACTAACTTCTTTAATATTTTTATGTTTCAGCAACTGGGGTTGGAATAAAAAATCGATTACTGCGTAAGTGACCGCCATTCCCCCATCTTACCTACACATAAAAATATTTTGACTATCCAACTTAAAAAAAAAACAAATCGACTAAGATGAATAAAAATTACAATGCCCTGAATTAAGCATCCTGAATGACCTAGGAAGCTGATTCAGGAAGGTGTAATCGCATCTAAGATTTAAGATCCTTACTAGCTAAACGCGATTACACCTTCCTGAATCAGCTTCGTAGGTCATTCAGGATGCTAAATTCAGGGCAATGTAATAGGTACTATAAGTATCGCTCAAAATTGCTAGCATACTAGGTGGACTAAAATATTAATATCAGTGTCGTACCAAACCAGGAGGCCTGTTTCTCGTTGATGGAGAGCCCTTCCTTGGCGTCCAGCACATCTGGCAGCACCATCGTCACGAAGCTGATGGACATCCCCAGCCCCACCAGCAACAGGTCTAGCGCCAGGCATGCCAGAACCTGGAAAATAAAAAAAGAATAATTTCAGATTTCTGTCCATGGCATATTCCCAAGCTATTTCTCTAATGGCAATTAGTTATTTGTTGATGTTTAATCTCAGATTAAGTACTCGCACTTATTTCAGTTTGGTAAAGCTGCAACTAAGTGTCGGGTAGGCCTGAGGATATTTACGATATAAAAATTGACAGTTAGATCTAGGTACCTAGCGTACCTCCGTACAATGTGTTACGTGATCGACCTGCAGGAACCAAATCTATTCCCAAATTCAAAAGAATCAAGTTGTAAATCAAGCAAGTACCTACTTAAGTATGTTAAACTTCTTGTCTACGTAGGTGTGATTAACAAGATGATATCTTTCTAAAAGCTTATCATAGGATTCCGACAAGAAGCGAACTCTCGATACAATGAGTTAGGTAACTAAAGTCTGATTTTTATCCCACCAAAAACATAAATGTAAAAAAGGAGAGCCAAGTTCAATACAAAAATTATGCTTGGCTGTGGGCTTCGCCGCAAAAAGAATGGAGATCTAAATGAGTGCCAAGTTGTATGCAAAATCCAAATATGTATTTATAGGAACAAAATAACATTATGAACAAGTATTAAACTCTATGTCTTTGCTTTATTGGATACCTATAACAATTGATGTTATTTACATATGTGAGATCTTAAAGTAGGTTAGATTTGACTTGGCCCGAGTAACACTTATTTATTTTTTGAGTGTTGTTTTTTTTTTCTCAAAAGCTGATTGATTTATTGGTTAGATATATTGTTTTATTTAATTTGTTATAATTAAATTATTTTATTATTCGTTTGTGTCATTGAACCTGTACTAATTTTGCGAAAAGTCTCACACAATTTCCATCCCCTATTTTAGGGGCTGGAGGAAGATTTCCAAAATAAGAAATAAGGCAGGTATTTTTCGTTGGTAACAAAGTGTCTGTGTACCAATTTTTAACTTCCTACCTTGAAAACTGCGAAAAGTTCCATGTAAAATTTCACCCCCTCTTTTAAGGGGTTTGGGGCAGATTTCCAAAAAAAATTAAGGACTTTTTTTGTTAGTCACAAATAGCGCATACCAATTTTTAGCTTTCTGCCTTGAAAATTGCGGAATGCTCCATAAAAACATCCACTCCCCATTTTTGGGAAGTGGGGGGTTAGAAAGAGACAGAAAGTAGCCTATGTCACTCTCCTTCCCTTCTACTATCTCCAATTAAAAAATCACGTCAATTCATCGCTCCGTTTTGCCGTGAAAGACGGACAAACATACACACACACACACACTTTCGCATTTATAATATTAGTATGGATTTCGGACTAGAAAAGATGAACATCCTAACTACCTACTATAAATTAATATTTTTTGCTGGCCCATACTTTAACATCCCCTGCAATGTCACTTTGACATTGACGTATCTTTGTTTAAAATTTTTCAGAGTTTAGATCAGACTTTACTTATGTAATGAAAGGACATTTGTGTGTTGTAAAATGTAATATTTCCCTTTGATAGCCTATTAGTTAAACATAGATAAATTAAGAATCGCAGACGAATTTGTACGTTAAAAATCTAATGTTATCTGCAATGAGGTAGATACCTACCTATACAGTCTGCGATCTGTAAGAATGATCTTTTGACAGTTATGAATTGACCCTTAAATATATATGAAGCTAAGACCTATCGTTTAACTGGTAGCCTTAGCTTCATACATATAAGGGTCAATTCATAACTGTCAAAAGATCATTCATACAGATCGCAGACTAAAGTTATATTTGGGAGCTCGTGAGGATGTTCAAGGTAAAACTCAGGTTAGGTACTTTGACTTAACTTAATGATTCAAATATAAAATGAGTGAGCTTGAAGTTTATTAAACCATTTCACATTCAGCGGAGGGGTGCGCTCGATTCTCGCTACTGGGCTGTTATTCGCTAGGCGCTCATGCACCTCACCCCACGCGTCACGCCTAACGAAACTAGACCTCTACTAACGCTCACTTACTACGGATCGCGGTCTCAAGATATATTTGTGTGAGAATTGAGGTGAGCTTAAAACAAGTTACAGAATAGCGGGGCAGGCTTCATGCGCGTGGGCGCGCTCGGCATAACATCCCGAGTTCAATGTCAGCGGTCATGTATTCACTGTAACGGGCCGGATGTCAGCATGTATACATAACTGATGATGATGATGATGTTGTCCTGACCAATTTCGGCCACAGCGAATGTGTATTCTGGCTTTTATTTGTTATTAACAATTATTATTTACACTAGCTGTTGCCCGCGACTTCGTCCGCGTGTAACATGTTATCGTCTTATGTTTGTTTAAGGAATGAATAAAAAAAAACATTGAAATTAGTTTTGTACCTAGTCTTTCATTAAACAGTCTAAAACCGAAGTTACAAATCTCTTACTTTAAAAATGTCTTGCTCTATATACAAACTTAGAACCCCCTTTGAACCCTCATAGTAAACAGTCTGAAACCGTAGTTACAAATTTCTTACTCCTTCTAAGGCGATGAATTAAAAAAAACGCTGAAATAAGTTGTTTAGTATTTTAGCATGTTTGTTTTGTCTAAAACCGAAGTTACAAATCCCTTACTTTAAAAATGTCTTGCTCTCCATACAAATTTTGAACGCCCTTATAATCCCCGTTAGGGGATGAATTAAAAAAAAAACGCTGAAATAATTTTGGTAGTCTAAACAGCCTAAGATCGAAGTGACAAATATTATATCTTTAAAATTTTCTTGCTCTCCATACAAACTTTGAACCCCCTATTAACGCTTTTCAGGGAAAAATAAAAAATAAAACACTAAGTTTTTTGTTATTGTAATAGGTAAGTATTTTTTCTGCAAACTCTCTAGCTTGTTTCCCATACGAACCTTGCACCCCTTTGTAACCCCTTAAGGGGTGGAGTTTTTCAAAACGCTGGCAGTACTTTTTTTGTATTTTAATAAATATTTAATCTTTCTACAGAGTTTTAAGTTTCTACCTAAAAAAGTTTCCCTCATACTTTTTTTTTATCCCCCTCTTACCTTACCCCCATTACCCTCTTTATCCCCCTCTTAGCGGGTGCTTCTTTCCAAACCACTGAAAGTAATTAACCTATATTTGTATTCTAATAAATAGAACCCGGATTTTTCACGGGGTCCGCTTTGTTATTTTTATAAGTACCTATACAACTAATTATATAGGTATATTTTACTATACTCGATATCGATAAAATAATGTTTCTATCACTGGCTAAATTTCGATAGTGTTTTGTTTTGCCGTGAAAAATCCGGACTGCTAATAAATAATCTTTCTAAACAATGTCAAGTCTCTAGCTCAAAAAAAAAGTCCCTCTATACAAATTTTCACCCCTTTTTATCACCCTTAGGGGTAGAATTTTCCAAAACGCTGAAAGCACTTTATTTGTATTGTAATAAGTAATCTTTCAAAAAAGTTTTATGTCGCTCGCTAAAAAAAATTTTCCACAATACAAACGTTGCACCCTCTTAAACACCCCTAAGGGGTGGAATTTTCTAAAACGCTGAAAGTATTTCATGTTTATTATATTATGTAATCTTCCTAAAAAGTTTTGAGATTCAAGCTCAATAAAATCCCCTTTAGCAATATTGCACCCCTTTTTCATCCCCTTAGGGGTGGAATTTTCCAAAACGCTAAAAATACTTTATTTGTATCGTAATAAGTAATCTTTCTAAAAACTTTTAAGCTTCTATCTCAAAAATGAGTTTCCCTCATACAAATTTTGTAACCCTTTTTAACACCCTTAGGGGTAGAATTTTTCAAAACGCTGAAAGTACTTTATTTGTATTCTAATAAGTAATTTTTTTACAAAGTTTTAAGTCTCTTGCTAAAAAAATTAAGTTTCCCCTATACAAAATTTGCACCCCTTTTTAACCCTATTTGGGGCAGAATTTTCGTAAACTTTGAAAGTCCTTTATTTGTATATTAATAAGTAATCTATGTACAAAGTTTTAAGTCTCTAGCTCATAAAATAATCTTTCCATTATACAAACTTTGCACCCCTATTTAACCCCTTTAGGGGTGGAATTTCCAAAAATACCTTAATAACCGTTGCCTACATTGTAAAAGGTAGTTCTGGTGTAAATTTCAACTCTCTAGCCCCAGTGGTTTCGGCAGTGCGTTGATGCGTGAGTGAGTGAGTCAGGACATAGGCATTTATATTTTTGTTTCCATAATATATTTAATTAAATAAATAAATAAATAAATAAATAAATATTACGGGACAATCTTACGCAAATCAACCTAGGCCCACGGTAAGCTCAATAAGGCTTGTGTTGTGGGTACTAGGCGATGATATATATAATAGATACATACATAAAGATACTTATATACATATATAACATCCATAACTCAGGAACAAATATTCGTGATAAACACACAAATAAATGCCCTGACCGGGATTCGAACCCGGGACCTCCAGCTTCGTAGGCAGAGTCACTACCCACTGGGCTACGGAGGCCGTTAAAATAATTACCGCCGTTAATTAGTATAGTTTTTGCTGTCAATCCGTACAGTTCTTTTTCCTGTAGGTATCTATTTCTTCACATGACTCATCTTTAATATATAGATTACTCTTTCCGCATGTCTCCCAAATAGTGGAGTAGACTCAACATTTTTATTACTTCAAAAGAAAGAAGAAACGAAAAACCCATAAAAAAACCTCAAAAAATTTACAAAGCTAGGTACAACCGTTTTAATATCGCTTGTTAGAGTGAGAAAACGATCGGGGACCGTGACGTCACGATCCTCGAGCGTCATAGTAATGGTCGCACGACACTTGGGGGTTCGTGTTCGCGTTGCGTCGTTGCCTCTCTTTCATTTGCCGTAGGAAGGAAAAAGATGCAACACGAATATTTGGGCAAACACCCCCAAGTTTGGTGCGACCATAAAAAACAAACGTTTCATATGAAGATGCGTTTTGCGGAAAAGAGACAGAACATACCCCCTCTTAAAACTTTGGACATGTCACCGTTAGATTGTGAGAACCGTCAGTTTATAATCTTACCCGTTATATTGTAAACTGACGGAATATTGTGAACTGCCAAAATAATTCATAATTTTACGCATTCATTTTCGTTAGTTTATAAACTAACAATGTCATATCGTCAAATTGTGAACTGAACCAAATTTGCCTGATTCGGAACGCAACCTGTGCGCTGTTTGGTTGAGCGAATTATTCCACTCGCATCAGTTTCCACTTACGTCAGAACATGATTGTTTTTTTTGTTATTCAGACATTTTATTCCATTTATTTTGGCATCCAGCAGGGTCGACGGAGCCCCGCTGTGCGGGGCTCCTATATATGGGCGTTTTGCCCTTCGGGCAACTTAACCCTTAAATTGGCAAGACCCAAAATATCAAAAAAAATTAAAACTAACCAAAATATCATGTTGCATATGGTCGCAGATACATTAGAAAAATAGAAAAAAAAATCCACGCTTTCCAATTTTCTGGAAAACTTATGTGCCACACGTGGGACAGTGCTCACTACCCGGTAAAACACCCTATTCGATTGACGTGCCTTGTGTGTCCCGTTACCAAGAGCTTAGTAAAACACCAAATTACGGAAAAATGCGCTTTATCGTCTAAAAACATTACTTTTGGTGAAAAAGGCGAAAACAATTTATTTTATTACCGACTCCAATGACAAAGCAAAGCGACATTTTGCATTTAACACAATACACAAAAGTTTTACCCTCTTTGCGATACCTGCAACGTGCCCTTGCTGTTCCGTTTTCAGGAAAATGATCCACATTATCATACCGCACGCTTTCTGTCGGTCTTTCTACCATAGACCTTACCTTTTTTTTTGTATTATACGTTTTTGTGGCAAACTATTCCCACTTTCATCTATAACAGTCTTTCCTGCTCTACACAAACCTTCATTCATGTAACTCGTACCGGAAATGTTTTAATGGTTTCTTTTCGTCGTTATGACTTCTGTACAGAATCCAGGCATTGTTGATGCACATGTCTAATAATTGAAAAAATATTCCCATATACCATCTACGGGTTTTAAAAGGTGTCCGATATAAGGCATATCTGCCAAATCTACCCCGCCCATGTGCTTGTTGTACAGTTTGAGAACTTGGGGGCATTGAACATCTACTTTGCTTTTATTCTGTTTAAAGTATACCGAATTGTTTCCATTGGATGAGAGTCCATGAAAGAACTAATCAAAGTGACCACTTTGTTGTCGTGCCATCTGACGACAGCCAGTTTGTGCTCATCGCTAACTGCCTGAGCACTAAATCCCCTTAGCTTCTTTTTCATCTCCTTGTCTGATGGCAACATCTCCTGGCCATCCCTAAGCCGATTCAGTCTGATAGTTCCCAAGCTAAATAATCCATACTCCTGTCTCAAAATATACATCAGCTCAAGAGAGGTGAAAACGTTATCAGCATATATAATTGCTAGTTTCTGCTTTATAGATTTGCACAAAGCGATTCACTACCTTTGCTCCTAAACCGACAGAGTTTTCAGCCTCATTAAAATTATATCCACAAAAAGTGTTATCTCCTCCATACATAATGAAGTCATAGATATAACCATTTACTCCTACTCTAACAAAATTTCTAAAATCCCATTTCTTTGGTTTGTTATTGCCTTCGACTTCCTGCTTTGATACCTTTGTCATCATCATTTCGTCTCCAGTGAAGAACTGATAGACGGTGGATCAGAACTTTCTTCGTCTGATAGAGCACGTGACTGAACTACATAGTTCAATCACGTGCTCTGTCAGATGCGTCAGATGGGTCAGATTCGGAAAATGAGCCAACTTACATAAGTTGGCTCATCTTCCGAACCTGACCCATCGTCTGAACATGCATAAGGCACAGGAAACAAAGCCAAGATTTTGTGCGACCGAGTAAGTTTTAAGCACTGTCAACAAAGAAAACAAAACATGCCATAAAACATCCAAAAATAAAACAAAACCAACAAAAATAATAATTTAAGAAACAAAAACAAATATATTAATATTTCTGACAAGATAGCAACGGTACTCGTAGTACCCGCAGTCTTTGACTTGTAATATTCTACGTACTTGGCAATGGGACTCCTGTGGTACATACGAATGTTTCATTCTGTTATTTTTTAAATAAGGAATAAAACAAGTGAATTTGTTATTAGTAACATAGATTAAAGTTTCTAAATGACGTTTAGCATATGGTAAGTAAAGTCAGCACACCAAAAACATAAAAAAGGTTCAATAACTTACCGAAGGTGCCGACAAGTGTTCCCTTTGCGAACTCATTTTCACACTGACAGTTGTAGGTTAGTGTTCCTAGCGTTTCAGATTTTTTCTACTATTGACTATATTACAATTGATGAATTACCAGTAAAAAGTAAATAAAATATCTAAAAAATCAGCTCCAAAATTCTTTCAAAGTTTTTGTACCGCCTGAGTCACGTTGCCAATTTAAGGGTTAAAATACCTAACTCACCTAACCTACCTAGTCTTTGTGTACGTTCCGTAGCAAGCCGATTTGATCTCAGTTCACAATTTGACGATTCGACATTGATAGTTTATAAACTAACGAAAAATAATGCGTTAAATTGTGAACGATTTTGACATTTTTCGTCAGTTTTTTTTTCCGTGTTGTGGCTTTTTGCTGCTTAGGCACTTTGCCAATTTTCGTCAGTTTATAATATCGCGAGTTAGACTATAAACTGACGGTGTTCACAATCTAACGGTGACAGACACGTCTTATAACTTATTGATTACCTATAAAACCTCTTGCGTTTTTTTCTCTCCATTTGACTTCAGTTTAAGTCCTTTTTCGAGGAAATACAACATTATGATTATTTTATTTAGTGTCTACATCCCTATTTTTGATCTATCCGATATCCGTATTTTCTTTTAAACCACGAACTTCAGAATTCAAAAATATTCGGGTATCTTTATCTCTATCGCACTAACATTACTCGAGTGAGAGGAATGCAGATATACGAACTTCGAGTTTCGGTTCTCATGGTTTGGCTGAATGCGCAAAGAGCGCGCACGCGTGCCATTCAAAAATAAACAAATTTGTGTTTTTAGAATAATAACGCCTAGAAATGCAGTTCACGCGCAACGGTGAGGCCACCAAAACTCAGCCATAAATGGCTTAGTACGCCGATCGGCTTGTCAACTGCAAGGACGCGTGTCAAGTGTAAATAGCTCCCGCATTTTTCATTAATATGACGTTTTGTTCGGTGAAAGGGTGTCACAATGCATCGGATAAGAAGGATAAACATTCTAAGATAACATTTCACACGTAAGTATTATTCTCTAACTCGTATTTTTACGTAAAACAGTATTCAAAATTGCAAATTTTCTATACGCTGCATGACAGCGTAGTGTTGCCAATGTAACGGATGTATTTACCCATAATTCTGTTCTGATAGTATACTAACATAAAATACAAATATCGGCAGAGATGAAAATACGAAGAAGATAAATCACTTGATTTGTACCAAGCTTTTACTTGACTCCCCGTTTGATGTTTGAGTATATCTAGGTCAAATCTTGCAAGTCAATTTTGACTAACTTTCCAGAGTTTAATCGAGTTTAAATTTTGTACACGTGTTTTAAATCAGATGACAATGCAATATTATGGTACTTCCGAGCGGGCCTGATGATGAAGACGGAAGGTGGCCATAGGTATTCCTAAATTATCCTACTAATATTATAAATGCGAAAGTTTGGATGGATGGATGTACGTTCCAAACAATCTCAAAAACTACTGGACGAATATTTATGAAACTTTCCAGTAATGTACCTTATGTAGCAGAATAGGACGCAGGCTATAATTTATGTCAAATTTCATCAAAAAGGGGATGAAACTTTGTATGCAGACCAAATATTTTTATGTTGCGCGAGCGGCGTTATTCAATTTATGGTAACCATGGTAATGACATCGTCAACAAATTAGAAAATTCATCTTACGGGCGTACGTAACGTACATATTGTAGTTTTATTATAATTTTAGGGAATGTGTATGCGCTGGCAACACTATTGGTGCGTTTGTGTGCATATTGGCGCGTGTAAATACGAGTTGATCACAACTGCATGAATCCATTTTATGCCTCACGCTTGGCGCGTCGGCCGTATGAAACTATCATTCTAGGCATTAATATTCTAAGTTTGTGTTACGTATATGGTTCGAATTTGTTGAAACTTTATTGAAATTACGCCTTAATACGACATTTGCGCATATAAGTTCTCATATCAGAATCGATTAATTTCTTATGCTTTAATTCTTGGTATGTGTCACGTGAAGGTCTATCGTAGACGGGATTTAAATTATTTATAGATGAAATTAAGGAAAAGCAATTCCGCCATTTTGACGTTCATAAAGCTGACAGATGTGGCGGCGATTTCGAAAGAAATTAAATAATCAATGAGGTCAAATGTTTCGAAAAATGTATTAATCGTCGCAGTCGGATAAAAACTATCCTAAGTCGCAGTCAGAATAATAATCTACCTATGAAAAATGTTTCATGTTCTTCCGTTTATGTGAAGCTTAGATCATTCGTGACAAAAAAAGTTTTATCTATCCAAATATCATAAACCCTCCATGATGAGTTCAAGAACCGCACATTATAACCACCATAAAAATAGACGGTTTTGTTAGAACAAATTTCTTATCTGTGTAAATGTTATTATTGTTAAATAATAACATCGATTTCGATAATATTATTTCATTCAAATTTCGAACGTCTCAAAAACAAAGAAATTTGATTTAACCTCTATTCTAATATCTGTCGAGATGACGTTTAGTTCGAAATTAATAGTCAATTTGCATACAAATCAAAGATATCGAACGATATGACAGTTGGATCCGACTCTATACCTAAAACTGGAATTCGAGACCAAAAAAACTACGACAATGTTGCCACTGCAATAAAATGATCTTACCCTGACATAATTTATTTATTGGTAATTTTAATTCTATATTTTAAAGAAGTAATTTTTACACTAGCTGTTGCCCGCGACTTCGTCTGCGTAGAACTTTTTATCGTCTTAGAAAATGATTTCTCTCAATACAAAATTTGAACCCTCTTCAAGGCCTCCACACACCGGTCGCGTGCGCGGGTCGGGCTCGCGTCGGGCGCGGGCCCGCGCAAGTTGTAAAACATTGAAACTACACTTTAAACACACATCGAACGCGGGCCCGCCGCGGGCCCGCGGTCTCGCGTTCGATGTCTGTTTTTGTGTCGGGCCCGCGCCCGACGCGCGCCCGACCCGCGCACGCGACCGGTGTGTGGAGGCCTTTTTAGGGGATAATTAAAAAAAAAACGTTGATGTTCATTTTCTAGTGTGTGAACAAACAGTCTAAAACCAAAGTTAAAAATCTCATACTTTAAAAATGTCTTGAAATACTCAAACTTTGAACCAACTCTAACACTCTAAGGGGATGAATTTGGAAAAACTCTGAAATCAGTTTTGTAGTCTTTTAACGTACAGAATAAGACTGAAGTTAAAAATCTCTTACTCACACTTTAGAATTTTATTGCTCGCCATTTAAAATTTGAACCCCCTTTTAAACCCCCTTAGAGGTTGAATTTTTCTAATCACTGAAAGAACTTTTTTCGTAAACTTTTAAGTCTCTAGCTCAAAAAAAGTGTTGCCCATACAAAGCTTTCTTAACCCCCTTAGGGGTGGAATTTTCTAAAACTCTGAAAGTACTTTATTATTAATTTTAATAAGTTACCTTTCGAATAGTTTTAAGTCTAGCTAAAAAAAAAGTTTTTCCTACACAACACTGGCTACCCTTATGGAGTTTTCTAAAACGCTGAAAGTTCTTTTTTTGTATTCTAATAAGTAATCTTTTTGCAAAGTTTTAAGTCTCTAACTAAAAAAAAGTGTTGTCCATGCAAAGCTTGCTCTTCTTTTTAATCCTATTAGGGGTGGAATTTTCT
This sequence comes from Epinotia brunnichana, assembly GCA_963854355.1. Taxonomy (NCBI): domain Eukaryota; kingdom Metazoa; phylum Arthropoda; class Insecta; order Lepidoptera; family Tortricidae; genus Epinotia; species Epinotia brunnichana. Next base: position 15,190,051 of record OY977936.1, on the reverse strand, counting down.
AAAACGGTTTGTGTTCTTTTTTTGTATTTTTATAAGTTTTCTTTCTACAAAGTTTCAAGTCTCTAACTCAAAAACATAAACTTTCCCTGATAAAAACTTTGCACCCCTTTTTATCCCCCTTAGGGATAGATTTTTTCAAAACGCTGAAAGTCTTTTTTTGTATTATTATAAGTAATCTTTCTACAAAGTTTTAAGTGTCTAGCTCAGAAAAAGTGTTCCCCATACAAACCTTGCACCCTTTTTTAACCCCCTTAGGGAATGATTTTTGTAAAACGCCGAAAGTAGTAGTTTTCATGTTCTAATAAGTAATTTTCGACAAAGTTTTAAGTCTCTATTAAAAAAAAAAGTTTTTCCCATACAAACTTTGCACCCTATTTTACCCCCTTAGGGGTGAAATTTTCCAAAACGTTGAAAGTATTTTCTTTGTATTTAAATAATCTTTCTACAAAGTTTTAGGACTCCAGCTCAAAAAAATAGTTTCCCACATACAAAATTTGCACCCCTATTTTAGCCACCTATATTTAGAGGTAGAATTTTCTAAAACGCTGAAAGTACTTTATTTGTATTCTGATGACTAATCTTTCTACAAAGTTTTACGTCTCTATTTAAAAAAAATATTGTTTCCCCTATACAAAATTTGCACCCCTATTTTACCCCCTTAGGGGTAGAATTTTTTAAAACACTAAATGGAATTTATTTGTTTTCTAATGAATAATTTCTCTACAAAGTTTTAAGTCTCTATTTCAAAAAAAATAGTTTTTCCCATACAAACTTTGCACTCTATTTTAGCCCCTTAGAGGTGAAATTTTCCAAAACGGTGAAAGAACTTTCTTTGTATTCTAATAACTAATCTTTCTACAAAGTTTTAGGTCTCTAGCTCAAAAAAAAAGTTTCCCACATACAAATTTTGTACCGCTATTTTACCTCTTTAGGGGTAGAATTTTCTAAACCCCTGAAAGTACTTTATTTGTATTCTAATGACTGATCTTTCTACAAAGTTATAAGTCTCTATTTAAAAAAAAATGTTTCCCCCATACAAACTTTGCACCCCTATTTTACCCCCTTAGGGGTGGAATTTTCCAAAACGCTGATTTATTTTTATTTGTATTCTAATAACTAATTTTTCTACAAAGTTTAAGTCTCTAGCTCAAAAAAAAAGGTTCTTCCATACAAACTTTGCACCCCTATTTTAACCCCTTAGGGGTAGAATTTTCAAAAATCCCTTTTTATCCCTAGCCCACGTTATAAAAGCACCATACTGTGCAAAAATCAACTCTCTAAGATTAGTAGTTTCGGCTGTGCATTGATGAGTGAGTGAGTGAGTGAGTGAATAAGTCAGTCAGGACATAGGCATTTATTATGTATAGATAGATAGAAGATAACGAAACTCCCATTCAAATATCTCAAAAAATTATGAAGCTACATCCGTTTTAATGTCGCTTGTTAGAGTGAGAAAACGATCAGGGACTGTGACGTCAATATCCTCGAGCGGCATAGTAAAAACAATCGTTTCATATGAAGGTGCATTTTGCGGAAAAATCTTATGTTGATATGTATGACATGTAGGCACGATGTAGTCGTTTTTATATCATTATTCCAAATATTTAAGTCTTCGTACTTTGTGTATTTTATGTTAGACTTAATGTGTATAAATTCTTCCTGGAATGTTAATTAATGAATAACTTTATCCTAATTCAACGCGTTTTTATGATATTTTAAACGGTGCCAGTAAGTACACGCGTAAGAGTACTTCACTTTTTGTCCTTTTAATAGTGCATCTATGTCGTTAAGGGAACGGACCACCTTTATCTTAGGATCAGCTGGATCATCTTTTCTTATCAACACCTTACCGCTCTGCACCCATATATACTTATAAATAGGTTTTAATTCATTTTTTGCCGTCCACAAGAGATTACGCATGTATTTTGTTAAGTCTTCATTAATGTATATTCTTTCTTTGTTAGCATTACCAAGTATATCATCATTGGTTAGCATGGTAGCTTTTCTGGCGGCCAGCCACTGGTCGCGGGCCGTTCGCGTTGCCATGGTGATTATAACGGGCCGGGGCTTGCAAAAGGGCCAGAACATACCCCCTCTTAAAACTTTGGACTCTTATAACTTATTCATTACCTATATAACCTCTTGCGTTGTTTTTTTCTCCATTTGACTATATTTATTTTAAATTCTTTTTCGAGAAAATACATTATGATTATTTACCATATTTTCGATTCCTGAGCTATAACCACGAACTTCGAAATTCGAAAATATTCGGGTATCTCTATCTCTATCGCACTAACATTACTCGAGTGACAGGGATGCAAATATATGAACAATGAGTATCGGTTTTCGTGGTAGCGCCGCAGGTACTTTGGCTGAATGCGCAGAGCGCGTGCCATTGCCATCCAAAAAAAACAAATTCGTGTTAATTATATTGTTCAAATTTGTTGATTTCATTTATTGAAAGTACGACATAATACGACATTTGCGCATATAAGTTCTCATATCAGAAACGAATATTTTTTTATGGTTTATATTTTAGCATTTGTCTCGTAAAGGTCTATCGTAGACGGGATTTAAATTATTAATAAGTGAAAGGCAAAGCAATTCCGCCATTTTTGACGTTTCTTGTAGCTGACAGTTGGAGCAGCGTTTGATCTCAATAAAAATAAATGATAAATTAAATAAAGTCGTATATTTCGGAAAATTATTTAACTGTCGCAGTCGGATAAAAACTATCCTAAGTTGCAGCTAGAATAATAATGTACCTACAAAAAATGTTTCATATTTTTCCGTTCACGGGATGCTGAGAACATTCGTGACACCCAAAAGCTTAGTTTCAAACTGGCTGATTCTAGAGATTTATTATAAGTGGAGATAAATACAAGACGCTTTAATAAAAACTTAACCATCCGTAATTTTTGGAAAAGCTGGTATTGCGCTTGTGTCACTTCAGGTGTTAATAACATTTGGTACAACATTTTAACTACATACATGTATGTTATTAATAACCTATTTTTGCATACATTTAGCTAATTGTAGAATAATAGTGTGTAGAATAATAAATAAAAGGGCATGTAGCCAGGAACAATAAAACGCCATGAAAAAGTTTGAAAAACACTGATCTTAATAATATGGCACACTGTCGTGTGTGTTCATTGGTAATTCAACTTGTTTAAGTTCTTTACAATAAATTTTTGTCAATGTTAGTTGAGTTGAAAATAAAGTTTGTAATTAAGTTCCTTTTTTTTGAGAAAATCCTAATGGATGAATTGTGCCAGCCAATACAAAGAAGCATATAACAAAAAGGTTGGCGAAACCTGAAAACTTTATTTGACAATGACATAAGTGACTTTGACAGATTTGACAGTGACTTATCTGTCGTAGTTTTTTTGGTCTTGAATTTCAGTTTCGAGATTAGTTTGTCTCTGAATTAAAAAATAACTATGACAGCTGCCAGAAAACAACGCCGCTATGCCGGTCATAATATGCGGCTCCTGAATGCATCATGGAGGCTTATGATATGTGGATAGATAAAGTAGTGTATGCCTTCGGCTCGTTTCATAAACCCACACTCGAATTTAATGCCCTTCATTATGTACAGTCACATAAACTACTATTAAATGTTACTGGCTGATTCTTTTTTTAATTTAGAGATTTTGTTGGGTGTACTCCTCTTTAAAAGCTTCTTCTGACCAGGAACCGTATTAGAATCGTCAATGAAAAACTCCAGGATAGTACAATCTTGTTTAATGTACCTATGTATGTATATATTACATGCGTTTTATAGTAAAATTAGGTATATATATTAACGTGTGTTGCCGCTATGGCGGTACGTTGCAGTCTCTGTACGTTTGTTTGTGTTGCGCCAACAGATTTATTATAAATGTACCTATATATTGTTATGTATGATGCTTAATTCTCATTTCGGTTAGTGTAATATATATTATTATCTTCAACAGACTTATAATTTTACGACGCTATTTACTTACTAGTGGCTCTGTGAGCTGTAGAAAGCGCAAGACTGCAATAAAAAAAAACAAATACCTAGGTATTAATTTCGTAAAGTGCCTCGACAAAAAAACACTATATAATTAACGAACCTGCTCACACAATTTGACGAGAATCGGTTGGCGTATCAATCATCGAATTCGTTGCATTAAACAGAAAATCGTCATTATTACTGTTAGAGGTCGTTTTGATAGAACCAAGGCGATTGACAGGCGGGACCGGTTCGGCCATGGTTCGATCAAGGGCTTCCTCGACCTAATTAGGGACATTAATTTCGAGTTACAAATACATAAACCAACAATTTTAATATGTAAAAGGAAATATATGAATTATTTATTCAATTGATTATTTGTTTAGTTTACGGAAGTGTTGGCGACAAAAGTCACAAATAGTTTATCTGGTTTAGTTTATAAATATACTCAAACATCGTATGGTTGCTTTTTGTACTTTGCCTCTTTTTATTTATAAAATACCTATTTGCATACCTAAGTAAATTGTTTTGAGTGTAACAATAACGCAGAAATTAAATAGTTATTGTAGAACGCAACTTAATTTGTTTCTCCTTTCACTCAAAACACAAGGGCCTACGTGACGAAAGTCACGTGACCACGACAGTTATGGTTCATCCATCACCTTTGGAGTTGATGTCTCTAACGTGCCTATAATTATATACTTTTACGACAAGTGTGTTGCAAGTTTGTATACCTACTCAGTTATAAACCGGCTTATGCAGACAAAAGTGACAAATAACATTTTTGAAGGAATGATTGCATAGTTAATGGCAAATCCGATTCCACAAATACATCATTATTGGAAGTAAAATGTGTACAAGGAGTAACAAAACTTATGTCAATGATCTATGGCATAGTCTTTATGTGCCTACATAATTATCTTGACATATAGGTCACCTGCTTGCAGACCTTTCATAAAACTTAAAAGGCCCCCTGTTGACTAAAAGTTGTTTAGTCCCTTTCTTACAAATTCAAATGTTATCAGTTGTCAGGGTTTTAGTTGAAACAGGTTTGTAGGGCGTTTATGAATAAGGACATTACATTTTATACTTAGTTGGATTCGTACCTTCTTTGTAGGCTCATACTGTTACTGAGATTACACGAATTTACCCTATCATCAAATCTGAGTAATGGCAACACCTCAACTGATCATCATGTTTTTATGCAAAGATATTAAGTAGATACCTATTTACAACTACAAAGTACAAACACCAACTTTTCGAAATAATTATACCCACCTATCGATCTAAACGAATAGGTATCTTGCTCCTCTATCATACTATATAAGTGACGCTTCAAATTAAATTTTCTATTAGGCAAGAGTGTTAGACATCATCTGTCAATACTGCGCTGAATTGAACAGAATTGATGGGGCATTGACCCCTGGACCTTATCCCATTTCAGATCTATATAGGGACGCTGTTGACTGCGATCCGTGAAGGCCATGCTACTAAGTAGAGTGTCATAAGGTACACATTTTGGTATCGGTTGAATTCACTTGGCGCAGATGTAATATACGTAAAGCTAAGCTAATTCAGCCCGTTAGCCATCCGCGGGGGGGGGGGGCATTCAAAGTTACAGGCCGCCGCGCTTCAGAAAAAAAAACATATCAGCTTCTATTTACGTAACACCTCGAGTGTGGTATATTTTTTTATAATTCGGGCATCAGAAATCCATTTTTGAGACATTCAATGTAATGCTTCATAGAAAAAAAAACCGGTCAAGTACGAGTCTGACTCGCGCACCGAGGGTTCCGTACAAACTTCCATACACCATACCCGTCATGTTAGGACCCCATTCATTCTTGCACAATCTTAAACAGCTCATAGTAGAAGTTACCGTTGCATAGCGCCATTTGCATTTTGGTACTAACAACTTAGAATCAGAAAGAATCAGAATCAGAAAAAGTACCTACTTACAACCTAGTAGGTAAGTATGTTTGTTTATCTTATCAGCGATAGCTTTTTATATTTGAAAGAAGGGACTTAAAGATAATCTCATAGGAATTTGAAGACATAAAATTACATAAAAAAGGAAGTAAATTACAAATTTAATTAAGAAATTATTTTTGATAAAGAAAAAAAATACGCTAGATAGAGATATCGTATATTTTCCTGTAAGTATTATTTATGTAACTTTTAATCATATGTAATTATTTCAGAATTTTTGCTAGGTAAACTTCAGAGATAAGGGGGAGTGGTATTTTTTCTACATTTTCCTTAATAAATCAAAATTTAACCACTGTAGAAAAAAAAACAGTTTTACAAAGTGCAACTCAAGCCCTTTTATATAATACCCCACTTGATATGATTACTTTGACTTTGAATTTTGAACCCCCCTCATATTCGTCATTTAGACAGAAAATAAAAATGTATATTTAATTTTTTCATTTTCCATACACGTGTCTTAACCTTCTTAACAGTTGGTTCAAATTTCGAATTGATAGCTTAAGTAGTTCCTGAGATATTTAACGTCCTTTTACCTTTTTGGTAAGGAACCCTAAAAAGGAAAATATTGACGAATATATATAGGTTTATAATCTTTAGACCATATGACTTTCCGACTTTGCGGCAAAACTAGAAAAGATACACGAAAGAAAAGATACAAGACAAATGATATCTAGCATTTCAGCTTAACATTTTAGTTTTTTTATTTTAAGACAAGAGCAAAATTGGGAACATTGTGCTCTAAAAACCAACAACGCAAAGCGAGTTTTCCCTACAAGATTAATTTTATCGACATTACTATTTTCCAGAAAACAGCACAAACTTTTAGTAAGTATGTTGTTAAACATGTTATGTGCACCGCAAAACTGCAGAGATACAGTCTCTAAAGTGTCTAGTTCAACAGTAAATACCTATTTAATCTTCATTGCCGCGGCGGCTTTTTGAAAAGTGGAAATTTCACCTGTACCATGTAATATATAAAAAGGCGTGTTATATCATGTAAAAGCTAAACAAATATGCTATAATTCTTGGCAACATTAGGATTCCATATGTCCATACATTTAAGAGGTATTTGCAAAACAGTAGAGAAGAAAAGTAAAAAGAAGAAAAACGACGGCGTTTTTACGCGGCCGAGCCATACGCAAGCCCGCGGCCGGGCCGTGCCGACACCGAGCCGCTTCCGAGCCTTGGCCATGGCTCGGCCTGGCTTCGGTATGGCTCAGCCGTGCTAAAACGTCGACGTTTTTCTTAGAAAACGGCCCGGGCCGGACACGGCCCGTTCTAGCGTGAGTCATCCTTAAATTAATGTACTCGTATATATGGAATCACAATGTTGGCAAGAATTATAGCATATTTGTTTAGCTTTTACATACGTTCGAGGCAGGATAGTGCTTGGAATTTTACCTACTACGCTGTATCTTAACGCGGAAAAAAAAGGTACTCTCAGAAAATGTTTCTGCTTTGTAGGAAACTTTTGACGGTCGGAAGATAAACGTAATTATTCAATAGAATTAATTACGCTCGAACCATTCGCATCATAAATCAAGTTGTAAACTTAAAAATAAGTTAAGGCTATAAAACTGAGGAATTTTGTTTTTAATGGTACCTATAAAATTGTCTAAATCTATATTTACTTCGTATGTCGAGTTGCGATCATAGTAAAACTACTATGATCGCAATTCGAATTAAAAATGTCTGAGCATGGCGTAACGATGAGACTAAAATATTTGCTTATTTTCTGATACTTTCGGCTAGAGGAGGACTCAGATGTTCAATTGTAGGTAGGTAAGACATCAACGTAAATTATTTACGACAAGATTTTCATTTCCTCTGTCTAAATTATAGATATATTAAGGCGACATGAGCTCAGAAAACGGATTGTTAAAAAGTCGTAGCTCTTGTTTGGATTATAATACGGCTGCCCTAAATTTAGTTAGCAATCTTGAGGCCTTTCTCGAGGGAAATCAGCTATTCGAATCCTGAGTTTTTGACTTTCGCTCGATAAAAAAAAAGCACGAACATAGGCCTAAAATACACTTAAAAAAATCGTAACAAATTATGCACAACAGCTAAACATATTAAAATGGTTTTAAAAATCGGCAATGTTATTTTTGAGGGAAATCAGCTATCACTTTTTTATTTATTAAAACACACAAAAAATTTAAATTAAAAAAAGCGGCTAAGTGCGAGTCGGACTCGCACATGAAGGGTTACGTGAAATAAATTGCGGTTGACGATTTATGACGTATTAAAAAAAAACTACTTACTAGAACTCGTTCAAACCAATTTTCGGTGGAAGTTTGCATGGTAATGTACATCATATATTTTTTTTAGTTTTAGAGGACACACATTTTACCACTTTGGAAGTGTCTCTCGCGCAAACTATTCAGTTTAAAAAAAAATTATATTAGAAACCTCAATATCATTTTTGAAGACCTATCCATGATACCCCACACGTATGGGTTTGATGAAAAAATTTTTTTTGGGTTTAGTTCTGAGTATAGGGACCCCTAAAACTTAATTTTTTTTTTCGATTTTTGTATGAAAATCTTAATGCGGTTCACAGAATACATCTACTCACCAAGTTTCAACAGTTAAGTATAGCTCTTATAGTTTCGGAAAAAAATGGCTGTGACATACGGACGGACAGACAGACAGACAGACAGACATGACGAATCTATAAGGGTTCCGTTTTTGCCATTTGTCTACGGAACCCTAAAAACATGATATCCGCGCTTCCAAACACGCACTTCCATCTCGCTCACGCTTATGCTCAGAGAGAGGGAGAGAAGACCATGAGCCTACGTCGCCTTAATGGCACAATCGGTTCTTTAATCCTTTCGTTTACCTACACGAGTTTTTTTCATGTTTTTTTATGATTTATTCTAACATGGTCCAAAAAAGTTTTGTATTCGATATAAGTACCTATGTTGTTTATGCAGTTCAATAAGGAACAGTTATATGAAACCTCCATATAACTGTTCCTTATTGACGTCTCTAACAACACACGCGAGATTTTAAGTTTTAACAAATTTTCACAAAAGTTACATTCAAACAACTGGTTTTTTGGCCTAAAATTTGGTGCCATTTATCTCGAAAACTGAGTTTTGAAGTAGGTAAATATCGGATACCTACTATTTTGGTAAACCTCGTTGTTGTTAAATACGATAAGCCTATGTACGTACACGAAAAAACGGACAGTTACAGATCGAAGGTCATTGAGAGCAAGAACCCCTTAATAACCTATACAATAATATAGCTATATAATATTTATTACGCGGTAGCCTAGTGGTTTAGGCAAGCGGCTGTCAAGCGGCGGTCGTGGGTTCGAATCCCGGCTCGTACCAATGAGTTTTTCGGAACTTATGTACGGAATATTTACCGTTAGCTTTTCGGTGAAGGAAAACATCGTGAGGAAACCGGTCTAATCCAATAACTAGTGCCTATGCCAAATCTTGGGATTAGGTGTCAAAGCGGACCCCGGGCTCCTTTAGGGGCACAACCGGGAATAACGCTAGGAGGATGATGAATATTTATTACGCATTGGGGTGGGGCTATACGGTCTCTTTACGGTCGGAGTACCTAGATATGCACTATGGAAGAAAGAGGAAGAAGAGTTATCATCACATAATATGACTTGACACTGCGGCGATCGCGAACGGTGCGTTGCGATTATTTGGAAAATACCAAGAAAATACCCACACGACCGAAAATACCAAGAGGTAAGCCTAGGAATCATTTATTTATACATAAGTACTTGTATATTTTTCACATGGGTTCATTCGAGACGGATCAGAGCCCGTGAGGTCGAAAAGACCAAAAGAACCAGTGCTCTCGTTCGAGGAACCATAAGTAGTTACCTACTTACATTTATTATGTTAATACCCAGTTGATTTTAGCATAAAAATTTATGAACATTCGCACTAAGTAAATATCAATTCGAACAAAAGGAGAATAAATGTTGTAACTAATCCATACAATTTTGACGGTTATCTATCACCTACTTAAATGCTCATTCCAGTTTGGTCGATTCGGCGTAACCGGTTATAGTTCTACTCCGTCCGTACTAAATTTCTTTCTAAATTAGAGGCTTTTAGAGACGTGGAAACAAACATAGTAATTAAGGCTTATACACCCGCTAACGTCCTTGAGTCGTCGTTCGTATGGGCCAGCGCGCGACTGATCGGGCCTGCCGAGCCTCCGCGCTCGCACATTTTGTAGGTATTTAAGCATAGTAATTAAGATTATAATTGTATCTATTCAAACTCTGCGAATTTGTCTATAAATATTTAATAACTTTATTTGAGTACAAAAATTTAATTTAAAATATCTATAGTTTAGTCATAATCTCCACTTATAATAAATCTCTAAATTAAAAAAAGAATCAGCCAGTTTGAAACTAAGCTTTGCGCGGTTCGAATGTTCTCAGCATCCCATGAACGGAAAAATATGAAACATTTTATATAGGTACATTATTATTCTAGCTGCAACTTAGGATAGTTTTTATCCGACTGCGACACTTAATTAATTTTCCGAAATATACGACTTCATTTAATTTTTCATTTATTTTTATAGAAATCAAACGATGCTCCAACTGTCAGCTATAAGAACCGTCAAATTTTCGTCAAAATGGCGGAATTGCCTTGCCTTTCACTTATTAATAATTTAAATCCCGTCTACGATAGACCTTTACGAGACAAATGCTAAAATATAAACCATAAAAAAATATTCGATTCTGATATGAGAACTTATATGCGCAAATGTCGTTTTATGTCGTAATTTCAATAAATGAAATCAACAAATTTGAACAATATAATTAACACGAATTTGTTTTTTTTGAATGACAATGGCACGCGCTCAGCGCATTCAGCCAAAGTACCTGCGGCGCTACCACGAAAACCTCAATGTTCATATATTTGCATCCCTGTCACTCGAGTATGGTTAGTGCGATAGAGATAGAGATACCCGAATATTTTCGAATTCCGAAGTCCGTGGTTATAGCTCAGGAATCGAAAATATGGTAAATAATCATAATGTATATTCTCGAAAAAGAATTTAAAATAAATATAGTCAAATGGAGAAAAAAACAAAGCAAGAGGTTATATAGGTAATGATTAAGTTATAAGAGTCCAAAGTTTTAAGAGGGGGTATGTTCTGTCCCTTTTCCGCAAAACGCACCTTCATATGAAACGATTGTTTTTTACTATGACGCTCGAGTATATTGACGTCACAGTCCCTCATCGTTTTCTCACTCTAACAAGCGACATTAAAACGGATGTAGCTTCATAATTTTTTGAGATATTTGAATGGGAGTTTCATTATCTTCTATCTATTTATACATAATAAATGCCTATGTCCTAACTGCACTCACTCACTCATCAACGCACAGCCGAAACTACTAATCTTAGAGAGTTGATTTTTGCACAGTATGTTGCTTTTATAACGTGGGCTAGGGAAAAAAGGGATTTTTGAAAATTCTACCCCTAAGGGGGTAAAATGGGGGTGCAAAGTTTGTATGGGAGAACCTTTTTTTTTGAGCTATAGACTTAAACTTTGTAGAAAAATTTGTTATTAGAATACAAATGAAACACTTTCAGCGTTTTGGAAAATTCCACCCCTACGGGGGTAAAATAGGGGTGCAAGGTTTGTATGGGGGAAACATTTTTTTTTTAAATAGAGACTTAAAACTTTGTAGAAAGATCAGTCATTAGAATACAAATAAAGAACATTCAGGGTTTTAGAAAATTCTACCCCTAAAGGGGTAAAATAGAGTGCAAAGTTTGTATGGGAAAAACTACTTTTTTTAAAATAGAGACTTAAAACTTTGTAGAGAAATTATTCATTAGAATACAAATAAAGTACCTAGATTCAGTGTTTTAAAAAAATCTACCCCTAAGGGGGTAAAATAGGGGTGCAAATTTTGTATGGGGGAAACAATATTTTTTTTAAATAGAGACTTAAAACTTTGTAGAAAGATTAGTCATCAGAATACAAATTAAGTACTTTCAGCGTTTTGGAAAATTTCACCCCTAAGGGGGTAAAATAGGGTGCAAAGTTTGTATAGGAAAAACATATATTTTTTTAATAGAGACTTAAAATTTTGACGAAAAATTACTTATTAGAACATGAAAAATACTGCATTCGGCGTTTTACAAAAATCATTCCCTAAGGGGGTTAAAAAAGGGTGCAAGGTTTGTATGGGGAACACTTTTTCTGAGCTAGACACTTAAAACTTTGTAGAAAGATTACTTATAAAAATACAAAAAAAAAAGACTTTCAGCGTTTTGAAAAAATCTATCCCTAAGGGGGATAAAAAGGGGTGCAAAGTTTTTATCAGGGAAAGTTTATGTTTTTGAGTTAGAGACTTGAAACTTTGTAGAAAGATTACTTATTAAAATACAAAAAAAGAACACAAATCGTTTTAGAAAATTCCATCCCTAATAGGGTTAAAAAGGAGAGCAAGCTTTGCATGGGCAACACTTTTTTTTGAGTTAGACTTAAAACTTTGCAAAAAGATTACTTATTAGAATACTAAAAAAGAACTTTCAGCGTTTTAGAAAACTCCATCCCTAAGAGGATCCTTATGATCCTTAAGAAGGGTAGCCAGTGTTGTGTGGGAAAAACTTTTTTTTTTACTAGACTTAAAACTATTCAAAATGTTACTTATTAAAATTAATAATAAAGTACTTTCAGAGTTTTAGAAAATTCCACCCCTAAGGGGGTTAAGAAAGCTTTGTATGGGCAACACTTTTTTTGAGCTAGAGACTTAAAAGTTTACGAAAAAAGTTCTGTCAGCGATTAGAAAAATTCAACCTCTAAGGGGGTTTAAAAGGGGGTTCAAATTTTAAATGGCGAGCAATAAAATTTTAAAGTGTGAGTAAGAGATTTTTAACTTCGGTCTTATTCTGTACGTTAAAAGACTACAAAACTGATTTCAGAGTTTTTCCAAATTCATCCCCTAAGAGTGTTAAAATTGGTTCAAAGTTTGAGTATTTCAAGGCATTTTTAAAGTATGAGATTTTTAACTTTGGTTTTAGACTGTTTGTTCACAAACTAGAAAATGAACATCAACTTTTTTTTTAATTATCCCCTAAAAGAGGGTTCAAATTTTGTATTGAGAGAAATCATTTTCTAAGACGATAAAAAGTTCTACGCGGACGAAGTCGCGGGCAACAGCTAGTATTGAATAAACTTTACAAAAAGAGGTAACTTTGGGATTTTTTTCTATCGAGTAAAGTTCATTAAATCGCGTAACTGAATGCGATTTTGACTAGATTAGATCCTTAAGTAATACGTATCTTTTTTTTTTGATTTTTAAACCCTATTTTCTACGTCTGAGATTGTTTTAAAAAACTCGAAAACGCTGCCCCTGTTGACTGTCGAGCCTTAAAGAATGATCTCACGGAAAGGCTGACCTGACTTGGAAATGTACCTACTGTAAGTTCACGATTTATGGTTTTTCGATTTTACGCGCAGTTGTTGCGGTTGCGTCGCCCGTGACCTTAAACATTGTTTTTACCTATATACGAATTACGTTTTAATAATTGTTAATGCGTTGATAGACACTACTCCAGACACAATATAAATAAAAATTGAATTACGCCTCTATAGGCGTCTACCTGTCCATCAATGTGTTAATTAAAATTTTCCATAATTTGATATGGTACACAAACTTATATTTACTAAGTATCTGTTTGACACCACTAACAACTTTATCCAAATCCTTTTCATCAGAATTGGTACGAAAGGTTGCTTTTCCAAGTACATTTTTCGAGTTGGTCGATTATTATTTAGGTACTCTTTAACTAGTAGGTATTGCCTAATTAATAAATAATAATAAGTATAACAAATTAGTTCTTTAATTAGGTAATTAGATGTGATAGTTTTAATACTTATTGTTAGTGCGCACTTGCACTTAACTCTAAGAAAAATTGGGGATAGAAACCCTCATATTATGCAAATAGAAACCTAAATCAAAAACTGGTTTTTGAAAACACACAGTATTTTTGAGCGAGCCATTCAACAACAACCCACACAATACGTCCCTACTTGAAGGGGAGGGGAGGCACCCAAAAATTAATTACACAAAATTTTATTATTTAACACTTGATCGACGTGATTGCTTTAAGTATACCTATTGTAGATATACCCATGCCAAATTACAGCTTACTAGTAAGGGTCACTGAGTTAACCCCCAGACGGACAGACGGACACACGGACATGGCGAAACTTTGGTTCCGTGTTGACAACGGAGCCCCCAAAATTCCAAACTGTGTTGCCTGTCACTTTTATTGCTATGACAAGTTGGACCGTGTCAATTATTGGGTAAGTGTCGAGCACTGGGTTATTTATCTCTGATATATTATATAACAATTTCAACAATAAACATAAGTATTCATCATCATAATTATGTGTAGTTCGTGATCGACCTAGATAAGGCAAAGTTTTGGGAACATTGGTTTCTCCGTGCTTACCTACACGCATCTTGACCTGCCCGCGCAACGATTAGCAATATTGCCACGTAAATGCCATCTACTTAATATCCTAACGGCAACATTTTTAACAAGTGTAATTTTACATACCTGTGATCCGACAACCCTCGCTCTGCCGATGGATGCTTTGCCTTCCCGTATTTGTGTTTGTGTCATTGTCTTGTCCAATGTGCGCACGCGTCGCACCAACTCTTACGCACTTTCCGAAGTTTCCGAAACGTCTGCCTGATTCAACTTATTATATTATGTGCAAATAAACTCCACTTAACATTGTTTATTGCACTCTCGTCATATTTACCGAACAATTGTAGTAATCTAGGCTATATTTTGCAATAACAATATTAAGGCGGGCGCTTCTGACGCATTATAAAATGATATATTTACTAATTTCATTTATTTTAACACTTGTTGTCTTATTAATTTTGATTAATCGAGTGCCACCCACAGTGATTCTTGGTCAAACCAGTTAAAATAGTTGAAGACTTTAGTGGTCCAAAAATTACTTGCTAACGGTTCCGTATCTATCTACACATTGAAATAGAATAAATAAAGTAAAGTAGGTATCTGTATAAAACCAGAAAACGAGTCACTCAGTCCTTTCTTTTGTTGAAGTCACTTATTTAGAAAAAAGTCCCTATTTATCACGTCCATGTTCTGTTAGTTTGATCGGTTCTATTATTCAGTCAAACCATTCTCGCATACCTAGTTGTTTTTGTATATTTACTTTTTTGTATCTGATGCCTTTATCACTGATGCATTAAATGAATCTCCTGTTAACACCTCTAGTATTTTAGTGTTACGTTTCTGTTTAGTATAAATTTACTATTTAGTGTTAGCCTAAGAAAAAAAATATTATGTAAGTATGTTTGGATAGTTTGATCACTATCATAAAGCCAACTAAGTTGTACAAACGTTGTACATACCCGTGAATTGAATCCTAACCTTGCCTTGTTAGATCTTATAAGGTCCTATACTATGCAAAAACATATACAGACGCGGCGAAAAACGTTTTCTTTTTTAATTTCGACTTTATATTCAATGTCACAAGCCTCGACGGGGAAAATCTTGTCTCATTTTATTTGTAAATTCATGATATACCAATAGGGGTGTAGACACCAAATAAAAAACCAATAATGATACATTTTCTCAAAAAAGGATTTAAAATATAGTCAAATAGAGAAAATGTAAAGCAGGAGATTAAATAGTCACAAAGTTATAAGTGTCCAAAGTTTTAAGAGAGAAAGATTCTGTCCTTTTTCCGCAAAACGCACCTTCATATGAAACGATTGTCATTTACTATGACGCTCGGGGATCGTGACGTCACGGTCCACGAGCGTTGTCTGTCTCTAATAAGAAATATTAAAACGGTTGTACGAGTAGCTTCGTAATTTTTTGAGATATCTGAATGGGATTTTCGTCACTAGGCATATTTGTTATCCTTCTTTCTTTTGAAGTAATAACACATTTTGAGTCTACAGTCTACACCCCTATTGAAGTAATAACACATTTTGAGTCTACAGTCTACACCCCTATTGAAGTAATAACACATTTTGAGTCTACAGTCTACACCCCTATTGAAGTAATAACACATTTTGAGTCTACAGTCTACACCCCTATTGAAGTAATAACACATTTTGAGTCTACAGTCTACACCCCTATTGAAGTAATAACACATTTTGAGTCTACAGTCTACACCCCTATTGAAGTAATAACACATTTTGAGTCTACAGTCTACACCCCTATTGAAGTAATAACACATTTTGAGTCTACAGTCTACACCCCTATTAAAGTAATAACACATTTTGAGTCTACAGTCTACACCCCTATTGAAGTAATAACACATTTTGAGTCTACAGTCTACACCCCTATTGAAGTAATAACACATTTTGAGTCTACAGTCTACACCCCTATTGAGGCAATACAAAACTCAAACTGTTAATTATGAGTAGCCCTCTTAATGCGCTGTCAACACCAAACACGCGCACACTGTCTATTTGTATCGGAGTAAACGAGAGCGAGTGTTACTTGAGCGGCCAGGTTTTAGACGAAAATAATGAATAAATATTGAAATAAAAAAGTGTGGATTATTTGTGAAATATGGCTCGTCTACGGTTTAGGTATGAATATGTGGACTTCATGTTTTTAATTGCAGACCCATACGTCAAAACAATAATGACATAGAACCGTTCAAGATGATTTTAAGACCAATCTTTACAATTATTTTCTATCGAGCCGATTTCATCCAATTATGTTTCGAGTCCGTCTACGGTCTTGGAAATATGATGAATATTAACTTATATTTTTTGATGTGCTAGAACAACGCTAGAACAAATAGTTTTTCTTATACAACTGCTCAAATAATATCAATTTCAACAAATTTGGTCTTGTCAGCCTCTTAACAGTACAGGATTAGACATGTAAAGCAAAATAAACACTTCGCTAAGGCATTGTTATATTACAGCGTAAATATGAAGAGTTACCTATTAAATAAAATAGGTACTTAGGTAGATGTCGTGAGATTTGGCTCCTCTCCCTCCCCCAACCCCCAACCTCACGTGAGATTTTTTCAAAAATAGGTAGATCTGAGGCCGAGGGTTGTATTGTAGATAGGTAGAACGGAGGCAAAATAGGTAGATCTACCAAAAAGTCGGTAGATGTGGATGTGACAGAACTTGGTCACGCGTTCCGTTCGGCTACTCTGTTTCTTGCGGGAAAAAATTATGTGATATTTGCCGAGCCGAGACCCTCCCTCTTCCCAAAGTAAGATTATATGAGATTCGGCTCTCCCTTGAACGCCTCGCGTAATTAATGGACACCCCATAACAGACGAACAGACAGATACTCTGTCGCATTCCTATAATATTAGTATGGATGGATATGGATTTTTGGTTGATAATTGGCTTTGCATTATACATAGAACATAATATTCATTCACAAAGCGCCTCTTTAATGAATTAGATACTTCATTGATTTGTTATCAAAATATATATGTTATTTAGTGATTTATAAAGAGATGCATTTTAAAAACGTTTTTAATTGATTTCGCAACCACAACCATTAATACAAAAATTTCTTGACCGCATAGTCATTATCTACATACCTACAGTCAGCAAAGTTGTTTGGTAATCGGTATGCACGATTACTTATAGAAGATTTTATATAGAGGGGGGAGGGGAGGGGGGGGTTACTTTTCTCTGTAGCTGACTCTACTTTGTAATAATATGCGACATTGGATATTTTACATTGCATCAAATAACAAATGAAGAAAGGAAGAGTCATTTAAATTTAATCATGCATGTCTATACTGAAATAGTTATTTACGATACAAGTGCAGAAAATAGGAAATTCGCAACGATTGGAAGAATTAAAACACGACCGAAGGGAGGTTTATTCGCACGTGTATCGTACAACGTTTTACAGTACATATGGCTCTTTAAAGTTTCGACATATGCACGGAAAATGCTCTTTGCCGCACACGTGCGGAAAAGTAGCACCATGTGTACTGTAATAGTTATTTGTTATACAAGGGTGCAAAGTTGTATTTTACCCGCGAGTGTGGAATTGAAACACGAGCAAGCGAAAGGATTCTATAGTTGAACCACGAGCGAAGCAAATGGTTCTAAAATAGAATCCTGAGCGTAGTGAGTGTTTCAACACACGAGAAGTAAAATACATTTGCCCCCGTGTGTAACACAAAACTTTTCACCTCACTGTAGCGAGGAAAGTGCAACATGCAAAACAACTTTATTCAATTTAAATAATAAATTTGCACCCTTGTAAAAAATATAACAGATAACTGTTTATTTTTATTTTGGTCAAGTGCGAGTCGGATTTTAGTTTTCCCATACATTTTGAGACCCAGCGCCTGATGAAGGCAAAAAGCAATTCTGAAAAAAGTTTTTTTTTGTATCGGAGCCCCCTTAAATATTTGTTTTATTCTGTTTTTTTAGTATTGGTTATTATAGCGGCAACAGAAACACATCATCTGTGAAAATGTCAACTGTCTAACTATCACGGTTCATGATATACATGAGAATCATGAGATACGCTCCAAGGTCAAATTACTTTGCCCACTAGTGGGCAAAGTAATTTGACCGATATAAAATGCGATTTTGCTCACTGGTTTTAAAGGATAAAAGACGGCTTTCCGAGGTAGTGAGGGGAAAATGTTATTTTCTAAAGTATATGCCCCTCGCCGTCCTGCCAACGGTTTGGGAAATATTTGTTTTGTTTCAACCGTAGCGTTACCCAGTCAACCCTGATACCTATTTTATAGGTACGCAGTAGAATAACAATGCCTGAGCGAAGTGTTTACTTTGCTTTACGTGTGTACGTAGCCTTGCATACATATCACTCAATTAAACTCAGTTAAAGACACACACACACACACACACAAACACACACACACACACACACACACACACACACACACACACACACACACACACACACACACACACACACACACACACACACACACACACACACACACACACACACACACGCATATAAAAAATATTTTATTTTATTCTTATCAAAGTTATTAAGCAAGCCTTATCTGTGACTGTATGTAAGTAACCGGCAAATAATTTTAAGTAACTTTTGTAAGTAAAGTCATGTTAAAAGCGAATCTGGCCACCTAGTGTGGGGCCGCAGGATAAGCTGTAGGTACTGTAAAAAGGTTTTCTTTTAATAAACAATTTTTATTTATTTTATTTTATTTATAAAATTCTAACACCAGTGTATAGATTTGACTTTCTGGATATACATACGCTGTGTACTTTCAAATTACGCAATATAAATGTTTGGAAATTATTGAAGAAATATATATACTTATGAATATTTTATGAATATATTCATATTAAATCGTTTTTAAAACTTTGTAACCTATCTCAGGTTACAAAGTTTTAAAAAGCTGAGCAACATAAGTGACATGAGTTTCTGAAGATAAGTAATTTTGTACAGGAACATTTTTAGGGTCGGTACACTTTCGGAAATTGCACATTGCACAGAATCAATTAGCTCATTCGACCCGACCAACCATTTTTTCTACAATTCTCATAAAAATCGTCAAAATATTAAAATCAGTACCTATACCTAACTATGGAGTATAATTAAACTACTAAAATCAACTGTAACCAAAAGTTCAGATAATAATTATACAATCTGTTCATTCATGCAGTTTTTATGTATATTTTCATTCATTGCTAATCAGCTGTGTTCTACTCTGCCACAATTCCTGGACTGTTATCGCTTACAATAGCTCTTTCAAAACGAAAGATGATTCTTGGAAATAAACTTATTTCGACTTTAAAGTATAATAAATCTGCACTGGACTCCCCAGGCACCTAGTATTTTTTAATAGCTGTAATACCTACTATTGATATTATTACTATCAGTTTCTACAACATACGACAACATCTACTAAATACTTATAAACTAAACAGCTATAAATATACTTAGGTACTTAAATACACACGTACCTACACATGTTTAACTTATAAAAACCGGCCAAGTGCGAGTCGGACTCGCGCACGAAGGGTTCCGTACCATTATCTTTAAAATATTTATTTTATTCTGTTTTTAGTATTTGTTGTTATAGCGGCAACAGAAATACATCATCTGTGAAAATTTCAACTGGAACTATCACGCTATCAGTGAGATACAGCCTGGTGACAGACAGACAGACAGACAGACGGACAGCGGAGACTTAGTAATAGGGTCCCGTTTTTCTCTTTGCGTACGGAACCCTAAAAACCCCTGTTTGCGTTGGGAGTTAAAATAAAATAATTTAAATTCTTAAGGTTAACTTTGGTCTGTTTGTAAAATAAGATAACTTCTATTTACCAGAGCGCTAGAGGAAACCAATCAAACGTCGTGGACATGTTAGGGTGCGACAACCAAGCCGCGACAGGGGTGACGATGACGCAGGAACGCCGTCGTCTGCGTACACGTTAGGTAGAACTAAAAATTATTTTTTAAAAGGGAAAATGACAGTTCACTCGTCCAAAAATGAACGCAACTTTTGGGTCTCAAGTGCGCTGAGATTGAAGTGGGAAATGTCTGCGGCAGCATTTCAGCTAATAAATACAGACTTAAAAGGTATAAGTAGTTCTTTCGGATTGCGTGATAACTAGTTGGTCTGCAATAGTCCGATGAAGGACATATTCACCATGATGAACTAGACGTCTGATGCAAACAACTACATTCTCATTTTTCCTCTAAATTAAAATTGAGTTTCAGGGGTCGTTGCGCAAACTGTTATCGCGTAAGATTGCTCTTTTAAAATGAAAGACGATTCTTGGAAACAAAATTATAACTTAAACACCTAGTAGGTACTTATACTGTTACAAATGAACCCCAAGTACTACTACTACTCCATAATACTCGTAGCTTCATAAATTAAAAATGTAAAATACCCACGACATAACAAACAGCTAAGAACCATTTCGACAGACAAGACTTTTGATTTGAAAGACCGTGCGGTTCGGTACGTCCGTTTGGGAACTACGATGCCACAGGCCGACACACATGTAAACCCGTTAAACTTATGTTACCCATCGTTTGCGTCGGTTGTTAAAAGCATGATATGAAACTATAGACCCCACTCGCCAACTTCCAGGGTCTGGCTTGCCTCGAAAAACATGATATGAAACTAAAGACCCACTCGCCAACTTCCAGGGTCTGGCTTGCCACGAAAACAATGGTGCCGCTTAAATAGGCTAAGGACTGGCCACGGCCGCTGCAACTACTTCCTGTACAAGTGGGGGTGGAAGGCCTCTGCCTTGTGCGAATGCGGTGAAGAGGCCCAAACTATGGAACATATCGTTCAACGTTGCCCCCTGCATTCGTATTCAGAACCAACGGAATATCTGCTGCACGCTGCACCTTACACCCGACGTAGCTGCATGGCTCAACAGTTCAACACCCTGAATATTGACATTTAGATACTGATTAAATTAATGTCCTGTCCATTTGACACTCTTGTATCGAATATGAATGTGACACTAGTTGCCTATTTTAAATGTATGCTATTATACGATTAAATAAATAACATGATTTTGAAACCCGTGTACAATAACAGGAAAATTTTAACAGATTATTTTCGTTACGGAACCCCGCTCTGAACCATTCGACTGTCACTGTTTTCTGAAGAAATAATTGCACATAATAATATTTCAGCTCCCAGCATTCAAAGACAAAAATGCTGTGACTGCATCTAAAGTTTAGATGCAGACTGCGTATTGTTTAGATTCTAAACAATACGCAGTCGTCTCATCAACTATTATTCAAGTATGTATTATGCTAGTATTTAAGTATTGCACCCGTAAAACATACCTACAACATGAGCCGACCAGAACTTGAGGAAATATACGAGTAATAACTAAGTAATTGAATAAGAAGCAACCTAAATATGTGTGTATAAAATCTTACCTCTTTAACTGATTCAGTGGACCTAAGCAAAGTTTCAAGATCTACCTATTATTGTCTCCACAATTCTATTCGGCTATTATTTTATACGTACCTATAAATATTTGTGTCTAGCGAATATTTCTAATATTGCAATCAATAAAACATTTAAAATTGTAACCAACAAGAAAAATACACGATTCATTCATCTATTTTATTTATTAGTGTAAACTGTTAACAATTAGGATGTGACCTGCTACGTACCTCATACGTGTATGAATAAAATAGTAAGTGTCCTTTTTTAAATCATAGATAAATAAATACACAACATGCAACTTATTATAATTAACTTTAGGTTTTAACTATAGGTAAGTTTTAAGATATATATCTCTTAAAACTTATCGCCTTTGGAAAAAGTTTTGTAACGATTGTTAGATAAGTATATTACTAATATCATCTTAATACTGTTCATATATAATTTGACCAGAATCACCATAGGAAGTTTTGTTTACGAGTAAGCACCTCTCAAAAGCTTAACATTAGTTTCTTAAACAACTATGCATTAGAAGGGCCCGACTATAAAAGTTTTTACTTTTACTTTTAAAACTTCCACATTTGATGAGGTTTGTATTAACTTTTTACCTATTTATTCACCTGTATTTTTAATGTAATAGTCAGTTGTTTATTTATGTTTGTTATTTTTTTAATTTCACTTTAATCCTCACACCACGGGTACGGCGGTCGCGGTCGCCTCGCGAGGACTGGGCCGGTCACTGGAGCTCCGACCTAATTATCATCCGAAGATGAAAACTTGATAAAGCAATTAAAACACCTAAACACACCAATAGATGCATAGAAATAGGTAATAATGCGAAATGTTGGGTAAGGTCTGGTTTCGATTAAGGCTGGATATTTGTTTTATGATTCAAGTTACTAATTAATGGGTTCCTAGTTAATTAAGTTGACGTAGTTAAGTTATTGGCAGCAATATTTCTTATCTAATCCGCGCAATTGAATTAGTACTTATTATGCAAGAACGACTATTCTATAATAATATTAACAGGTACTATTGTAGGGTTACAGGTATAGTAAGATGCATACAACTTAAAAATCTGTCGTAGGTAAGTTTTATTTTGGATATTTATTTCATAATTCATAATATTAGGTCCTTGTCCTTACCTATGAAATTGGCGGTGTGTATGGAGAATTTTATGAAAACTGTGATTTTGATACATCGAATTTTGCGGATTATTCAGCAATGTCAAATTCAAAGCAAACTAAATTTTGGTAGGAATATAGAAAACTTTTAAGCTACTTTACACATATCTTCATTCCTTAAAAATAGTTCGCATCATAAAACTATACGTAATTGAAACACTTTAACCGGCAGCACATGAAAAGGGCGGTTTTCAAGCTTTAATTTGAAACACTAAATAAAAAATTCAAAGCTATTTTTTGTATTTAAAACCTTTGTTACATAGTCCAATAATGAAATTAAAAAATAATTTGGAAGTTGCAATAGAAATGAATAAATTACGTACAAAATAATATCTGTGAAAAAACCGCCAATTTATTACACAAATATACATTAGTTCCACTTCATACATATTTCATACATGGGGCTTAGGGCTTAATGAATATTGTGTATAATCAGTTTTCAGAAGAGAAATACACTGACCCCTACACTAGGCACAGCCTGTCCTGTAGGTAGCCAATTCGAATGTGAATTTACATAAAAGGTGCGAAATGTTAACAAAATCAGCAGCCACATAAAATACTACATAAAACATAATTAAACATGCTTAACAGCAGAATTTATTAACTAATTGTTTGGCTGCGAACCAAACTTTAACCAGGGGGATAAAGGGGGACAAAAATCACAGATGGCGATTTGTATTGTCTATTCTATAAGTCTATCGACCATATTTATTTATTTATTTATTTTATTTAATGTATATTGGTGAAGACGAAGGTGGAAGTCTGGTCTCCGATTTAGCATAGTTATTTTGCATCTGTACGTATGTAAGTAGGGGTCAATGATAGGTATGCAACGGGGTCAAGCGAACCTTTGGCCCTCCTTGGCAGCGACATGGTTGGACAATCGTTGGGGATTTAGTGGGTAGTCTGGGCCTTCTGTCCGGGAGTCCCACACACCCGTCCGGTCCCCCCTGACCGGGCGGACGGTGCGTCAGAGCATTCCACCAACGTTAAAAAAAAATGAAAAAAAAAAAGCTATGCAACGGGCGAACTCACAGCAGCCCCGCTATTCTGTAACTTGCTCACCTCAACGATCACCCACAAATATATATTGATGCTGCGATTCGTATAAACTGCGTAGCTAGAGGGCTAGTTTCGTTAGGCGTGACGGGTGGGGTGAGGCGCATGAGCGCGAAAAGAATAACAGCACAGAGTAAGAAACGTTCTGTGAAAAGGTACCTACCACATCAATAATGAGAAACTAAAAGGAATTTACTGCTATAAATAATTAAATATACATACACCTACAATGAAACTGTCTCATCCAATGTGCTTATGGTGCATTTTTATTTAGAAATTCAGGCTTATAACGACATCTTTCGGCAATGGCATGTACCTATTAGAAACAATGAGCGCTTGCTGTGAGCTGTTACTCTCCTCACAGTGGAGTGATTATGCGTTGTTGGAGTTAATACAGCTACTCAGTAACAGATGGCAGGAATGTCGACGTAAATACGTCATCTGTTAATTCAATTAATAGGTACCTACGCTTAATTCGAAACATAAGAAAAAATAATGCCTACGAAAGAATAATTTTCATCTTTTTTTATCACTTTAGCGTGAGCCAGTATATAAACGAATACAATTAAATCCAGCTCAAAGAACTAAAAGTATTATTAAATGGATGAAGCTCCTCTAGTTCACATCGTATTTAATTTCACGACAGACACAGACTATATCAAGACAATGAAAACTAGAATGATAAAATCAAGAAATTATCTCTATAAAAAGAGAAACGAAAATCTGCAAACTTATATTATTAAAAAAAACCGGCCAAGTGAGAGTTGGACTCGCGCACGAAGGGTTCCGTACCATTCATTATCTATAAAAACGGCAAAAAAATCACGTTTGTTGTATG
This sequence comes from Epinotia brunnichana, assembly GCA_963854355.1. NCBI lineage: Eukaryota > Metazoa > Arthropoda > Insecta > Lepidoptera > Tortricidae > Epinotia > Epinotia brunnichana. The sequence goes on along the minus strand of OY977936.1, from coordinate 15,165,069 downwards.
GGAGCCCCCCTTAAAAAAATATTTTAATTTGTTTTTAGTATTTGTTGTTATAGCGGCAACAGAAATACATAATCTGTGAAAATTTCAACTCTCTAGCTATCACGGTTCTTGAGATACAGCCTGGTGACAGACAGACGGACGGGCGGACAGCGAAGTCTCAGTAATAGGGTCCCGTTTTACTCTTTGAGTACGGAACCCTAAAAACTATAGACCACTACCACAAACATAGAACACAAAATCAGCAAAATAATCGCTATTCGTAGAGCCTTATTAACATGAACCTAACTAAAGAAACAAGCTGTATGACGTGGTTATCTACTGTTTGCCTACTACAGTAGTTATAATATATTGTTTTCCTAAAATTGGCAATGCGGGAGCTTTTCCACTTGAGATTTTCCATCTCCAGGCAGGTAGTTCTTGGTTCCGATCAAACAACTGAAATAATTGTATTTCCATAAAAACAGACGCGTTTATTGGCATCACCTCACCCGTAACGCCCAACGAAACTAGACCTCTGATAACGCTTAGTTACTACGAATAGCGGCGTCAAGATATATTTGTGGGTGAGCATTGGGGTGAACTTAAAATACATAGTTACATAATAGAGTGGCTGGAGTAGACATATAGAATAGACCTCCCTCAATGATCACCACAATACTCTTTCCCCTGCCGTTCTCAACCAGTATCCCTGTCTAAATAATTCCGCTAGTAGGGAATGCAATGCAATCTCGATCTCGCGAGATGTCGAGATTCAATCTCGTTGGTTGGAAATCTAGGTTGAGGTTTGGCTGACGAGATCTGCTACCTCAATTTTTTACGCGAGATCTGGAATTGCCAATCTTGCCTAACATGCAGTAAGTAACCCGGTTTAAAATATAGGATAGTTACTGAGATAATTACTTTAAAAACAAAGTTTAAACCGACTACAATTCAGTACTTTGCCAAACTACATAGGTACATGAACATTTCCACATTCCCTTTCCAATTTACCACATGCACTGCTTTCAGAGAGCAAATGCGTTGATTATTACAGAAAAAACCCAAGTCGCTATCTGTGGGCTGATAATATTTGAGGAGTTCCGTCGATTCCTAAAGGATCTGAGAATTAGGTACAACTTCATGAGTTGCTACTTCAACGGAATCATGTCAGAATCTTTGACGAACTTTACATCTTTGAGGAGTTCCATAAGTCATCTGTGGTCTTCAGTATCAGTTCCACTTCACCAAAATTGCGATTTCCTAAGGTAAATACACGAATTATATTTAATAGAAAATACCGAAATCACTACATGCGTGCCTATAAAATTTGAGGGTTGACCTCAATTTCCCTGGGATCCCATCATCAGATACTGATTTGGTGACAATGGGACCACCTCGGAAGTATACTCTTTCGAATAAAAAAAGAATTTTGGAAATCGGTCCACAATTGACGGAGAAATCGGCGAACATACATAAAAAAAAACCAAAAAAAAACGTACAGACAGTGGAACATATAACCTCCTCCTTTTTTGAAGTCGGTTAAAAATGAAAATTCACGTGGACGAAGTCGCAGACAAAAGCACTAGCTTTTATTATAATTTTAACACTTAACCGCCCAATTTGATCCAGCGCATTTGTTTAAGTAACTACTAAGTATCTACTTACTAACACTGGGTGATTAATGACTAAGTATTATAAAAATAGTGCAAATAAGAATGGAATGAACATACGTAGGTGTAGGTACCACTTCATTCCACAAACAAATTGCCCCTGTCCCTTTATTAAAACAACACACGCATTGTTCATTTCAAGACAAAACAAAGCGATCACGTTGCGATTTAGTAAACTTCGATTCAATTATCGAGTAGGTAAGTATGTTTAATAATCTTTGGTTGGACAATAATCATAAAAAATGTATGCTGCGGAAGACAAAACAAACGAGCGCTAGTGTGCGGCAGGGCACTTCACAAACCGATCAGTGATGCTCTGTATGCGAACCAGTATTATGACTGATAAGTATGATATCTGATTGTGGTTACCAGAGACCATAGACAACGATCTAGATGTGCACGATCCTTGCTGGACCCATCAGTAGGTAGAGTCGTTCATCGTTCCTATCAACCGTGGTTATTGAATGATGGCCGTGGTGGCGTGGTTTTGTTCGGTGGTCAAAAAGGATCAATTTTACGAATTCGTCATCTACTTAATCTCGGCTACATATTGTAATCGAATATCACAATATTACAGAGGCAGGTAAGAGAGAGAGACATGAGAAAGACGTGGTTGTAGTAGTAACCTAGCGGTCTATGTTGCGAGCTGTGCATTGAGCTGACGATTAGATGTCGTTTGTGAATAGTTACACAGGCAAGGTCGATAGCCGTGCGCGTACGCATCACGTGCCGTGCCCACGTGCTCCCGAATCAAAGGTCCCGCCCACTTCCACTCTCACGTGTATGCAATTGAATCGCTGTTTGTTAAAACACTACACTGGAACGAATAACAGGATGCTCGTTTTCGGATTGCTCTTTGCCCTGCATGATTTAGGGGGCGATGCCAATAATTTGCCTACTTATACAACTCACTTTTTAAGCGTTGCTCAACCCAAAGAATGGCAACGAGATCTATAGCGTGCATTGTTCGCCTGTAGTTAATTCGACCTTAAAATATCTGCGCAATGGGTCTGTCCACTATCTAAATATGCGCCATCGTCATTGTATCGTAGTGTTCATCAAACAGTTCTTTACGTTTTTAAGTTGGTCGACTATTACCTACTCGGTAACTAGTTATGTCTAATAGCCGTGATAGCTTTCCTTTTATATTCATTATAATGTACTACTGCCACGAATTTTTCTACATTCCCACAGCTTTTTATTTAGTGGTAAGGGTCACTGAGCTAAGCAGCAGACGGACAGACGGACTGACGGACGGACGGACGGACATAGCTAAACTATAAGAGTTCCTTGTTGACTGCGGAACCCTAAAAATAACTAAAAAGTATCATCATCATCATCATCACATCAGCCGAAAGACGTCCACTGCTGGACATAGGCCTCCCCCAAAGAGTGCCAAAATGACCGGTCCTGCGCCACCCGCATCCAGAGGACTCCCACGACCTTTACCAGGTCATCAGTCCACCTTGTGGGGGGCCTACCCACGCCTCGCCTTCCGGTACGTGGTCGCCACTCGAGAACCTTTCCGCCCCAACGGCCATCGGTTCTACGTGCAATGTGCCCCGCCCACTGCCACTTAAGTTTAGCGATTCGGAGGGCTATATCGGTTACCTTGGTTCTGCTGCGGATAGCCTAATTTCTGATGCGATCACGCAGAGAAACTCCCAACATAGCCCTCTCCATTGCCCTTTGGGTGACTTTGAGCCTTCTTATGAGGCCCATTGTAAGCGACCACGTTTCAGTGCCATATGTCATCACTGGTACACACACTGGTCAAAGACTCTCGTCTTGAGACACTGCGGAATATTGGACGAAAAGATGTGCCGTAGCTTCCCGAACGCTGCCCAGCCGAGTCGGATTCGACGATTGACCTCTTTCTCGAAGTTGGACCTACCTAACTGGACAGTATGTCCTAGGTATACATAATCGTCTACAACTTCGAGCATAAAGTGTCCGATTGTAATGGGAGTTGGTACTACAAGGGCATTTGACATGATCTTCGTCTTATCCATGATGTTCATTCTTAGACCAACTCGCTCGGAAGCTTTACTGAGGTCATCGAGCATCGTACTTAAGTCCTCCATGGTCTCTGCCATGACTACTATGTCGTCCGCAAACCGAAGGTGAGTGGTGTACTCGCCGTTGATGTTGATGCCTAGCCTTCTCCAGTCCAGAGTCTTGAAAACATCCTCCAGTGCGGCGGTGAACAGTTTTGGAGAAATAACATCTCCTTGCTCGACTCCTATCGCTGCAGTGGAATAGGTTTCGTGTTCTGGTCCTAACTAAAAGGTATAAAGGTCCTATATGAGACCATTTATTATAAAAGTAATTTTGTATTTTGTTACATCGTAAAATGGACGTAGGTACTGACAGAGGTTGTAGTTTTAGTAATTGGCTCACATTGGTATCCATTGGGTAAGGAGTCTACTTTAAGCATATAGAAATGTTGTGAACAGCAGTAATGTTGTAAACTGCTGTTTTATTCCTAACTAAACTGCCGGTCAGCTAAAATGAGCGCTTAGTAGGTACCGCGTTCTAAGTAAACTTGGTTTAGAGAAAAAGTTTAGTAGTCTATCCAAATAAACATTACCATATATTATTTAAAAATTGTAATACAAACAAAACAAAGGCCAATTCGAGCAGTCCAATACATGCAATACTTAACTTTTTAAGTATTTTACCTAATCAAAAACGGAATTTTATTTCCGTGGGCCGAGTTGCGCCTTGGTTTCGCAAAAAGAGACCGAAATCAAAATGAAGACTGTATTCACTTTTATAAACATACTAGCTGTTGCCCGCGACTTCGTCCGCGTATAGCATGTTATCGTCTAAATGTTTGTTGAAGAAATTAATTAAAAAAAAAACATTGAAATTAATTTTCTACCTAGACTTTTAGAAAACAATCTAAAACCGAAGTTACAAATCTCTTACTTTCCAAATCTCTTGCTCTCTGTACAAACTAAGAACCCTCTCTGAACCCTCATAGTAAACAGTCTGCAACCGTAGTTACAAATTTCTTACTTTAAAAATGTCTTGCTCTCTATACAAAGTTAAAACCCCCTTTCAACCTTCTTAGGCGATGAATTAAAAAAACGCTGAAATAAGTTTTGTAGTCTAAACGGGCAGTTACAAATATCATACTTTAAAAATTTCTTGCTCTCCATACAAACTTTGAACGCTTTTTAGGGAAAAATTAAAAATAAAACACTCGGTTTTTTTATTGTAATAGGTAATAATTTTTTCTACAAACTATTTATCTTTTTTTTTATTTTTTATTTATTTATTACATATATAAAAGAAAATACATTTGGTTAAATCTAACAGTGTCGTTAAACCCTATCGGGTTTGTATCGACACAGCAATTCGTGAACAGTAATAAGATTCGAGAGAGAGAGATCTAGTCTCTAGCTAAAAAAAAGTGTTTCCCATACGAACCTTGCACCCCTTTTTAACCCCTTAAGGGGTGAAATTTTCCAAAACGCTGGCAGTAGGTATTTTTTTGTATTTTAATAAGTAGGTACTTAATCTTTCTACAGAGTTTTAAGTTTCTACCTAAAAAAAATTTTTCCTACACAAAAATTGCACCTCTTTATCCCCCTCTTAGCGGGTGGAAATTTTCAAACCACTGAAAGTAATTTACCTATATATTTGTATTCTAATAAATAATCTTTCTACACAATTTTAAGTCTCTAGCTCAAAAAAAAGTTTCCTCCATACAAATTTTCACCTGTTTTAATCACCCTTAGGGGTGGAATTTTCCAAAACGCTGAAAGTTCTTTATATGTATTGTAATAAGTAATCTTTCAGCAAAGGTTTGTTGCTTGCGATCTTTTTAAAAAGGTTTGAGATTCTAGCTCAAAAAAATCCCTTTACCAACATTGTACCCCTTTTTCATACCCTTAGGGGTGGAATTTTCCAAAACGCTGTTTTGTTTTATTTGTATTGTAATAAGTAATCTTTCTACAAGCTTTTAAGCTTCTATCTCAAAAAGAAGTTTCGCTCATACAAACTTTGCAACCCTTTTTAACCCCCTAAGAGGCTGAATTTTCCAAAACGCTGGCAGTATTTTATTTGTATTCTAATAAGTAAGCTTTCTACAACGTATTGAGTCTCTTGCTAAAATAATAAAGTTTCCCCCATACAAAATTTGCACCCCTTGATTACCCCCTTAGGGGCAGAATTTTCCTAAACGTTGAAAGTATTTTATTCGTATTCTAATAAGTAATATTTAAACAAAATTTTAAGTCTCTAGCTATAAAAAATAAAGTTTCCCCCATACAAACTTTGCACCCCTATTTGACCCCTTTAGGGGTAGAATTTCCAAAAATCTCTTCTTATCCGTTGCCTACGTTGTAAAAGGTAGTTCTGGTGTAAATTTCTACTCTCTAGCCCCAGTAGTTTCGGCTGTGCGTTGATGAGTGAGTGGGTGAGTCAGTCAGGGCATTTATATGTAGGTATAGATAGATAGAAGATGACGAAAATCCCATTCAAATATCTCAAAACCGTTTTAATGTCCCTTGTTAGAGTGAGAAAACGATCAGGGACTGTAACGTCAAGATCCTCGAGCGTCATAGTAAAAAACAATCGTTTCATTTGAAGGTGCGTTTTGTGAAAAAGGGACAGAACATAAAACTTTGGAACTTAGTGATTACCTATACATATACCTAACCTCTTGCGTTGATTTTTTCTCTATTATCCTTTTTCGAGAAAATACATTATGATTATTTTATTTAAGTGTCTACCTACAGCCGGGCCCGCTGCACCAATGTTTTCCATGTTTTTAAACATCTAACATGTTTTCAGTCAGGTTCGGCAAACAAAAGGGTTTTGTTTTGATTGGCAAAACATGTTTGACGTTTAAAAACCACGAAAACATGGCGCAGCGGATGCGGCTTACGGGGTGTAGTTTAGATTCCTGAGCTATAACCACGAACTTCGGAATTCGAAAATATTCGGGTATCTCTATCTCTATCGCACTAACAATACTCGAGTGACAGGGATGCAGTTATACGAACTTCGAGTTTCGGTTTTCGTGGTAGCGCCGTAGGCACTTTGGCAGAATGCGCAAAGAACGCGTGCCATTGCCATTCAAAAAAAACAAATTCGTGTAAATTATATTGTTCAAATTTGTTAATACATTTTTTGAAATTACGCCATAATGCGACATTTGCGCATATAAGTTCTCATATCACAATCGAATATTTTTTTATGGTTTAACTTCGTAAAGGTCTATCGCAGACTGGATTTTAATTATTAATAAGTGCAAGGCAAAGCAATTCCGCCATTTTGACGAAAATTTGTCGTTTCTTATAGCTGACAGTTGGAGCAACGTTTGATTTCAATAAAAATAAATGAAAAATTAAATGAAGTCGTATATTTCGGAAAATTAATTAATTGTCGCAGTCGAATAAAAACTATCCTAAGTTGCAGCTAGAATAATAATGTACCTATATAAAATGTTTCATATTTTTCCGTTCATGGGATGCTGAGAACATTCGTACCACACAAAGCTTAGTTTCAAACTGGCTGATTCTTTTTTTAATTTAGAGATTTATTATAAGTGGAGATGGAGATTATTATAAGTGGAGAAGATGGAGATGGAGATAAGTGGAGATGGAGATAATGGTCGCTTTCTGTAGAACTATGCACAGACATTTTCTTGATGATAGATGACTGACTCATTCCAACGTATATATAAGTACAATATTACGTACAACGTGATCGTGGTCATTGTTATACTTATTTTATTTTTAATAACAATTATATTAATGACTGCGATCATCACGTGGCGAGCCATGTGTCTCGCGTTGAGGCTCGAGGAAGCGGCCGAGGTTCTTCCGCCTTCGAAGGGCTACTTCGTCGCACGAACGGCTGAATTAGCATACACATAATAGTCGGATACAATAGCCGCAACCACATTTATTGAAAGAGCGGGCTGTATTCAGCAACTTGTATGGCAGCTCTTAATATGGCGACCATGTGGCTGTAGTAGTGAGCAGTGGCGATGTGACAGGCGAAATGTATTCTAGCTATTGTTTTTCGATGCATTATCCAAATAAAGGAAAAAGCAGCAAGATAAAAAAAACATTAAATATCTGAGACAAAATTACTTATTTTAATTTTCACTTCCAATATTATATTCCTGCCACAAAATCCGGCATTGTCACAAGGTGTCATTGAAACGAGTTCAATTGTAAATAGTCCTTCCTTATTGCATCTTGTTGAGCGTTTGTGTTTAAACCTGTAATTGTTTACTTTTAAGGGTCATACAGATTGATTAAAACAAAAATCGTCTTTTCTGTGGTCAATTAGTTAAGAGCTTACGTGTAACTATATAAGTTATATTTTTATCACCTATCACAGAGACGCCATTTATGCGGATTAAGAGTCCAACCAAAAATTAGTGTAAAGCCCACAGCCCAGCCCACCTGTACAACAGTACAGGTTAACAAACGGGCAATAATTGGTCAAAATATAACCGCTAAGCCGCCACCGTGTAAGTGTTAGTAACTTAACAAATCTGCCTTACTAAGGAAATTAGTTTCGCGATACAAGCTGTAGGTAGGGTTATAATTAGACCGAGAGACACAGGCAAACTCCACGTTATTCTGCACATGAAAAATAGTTGTTGCACTTTGCAGGAGGAAACAGTTGAGAGCTGGAGCTCGAATTTGGCCTTTTTTGTATGGACCCGTTTAATATCATCTTCATCATCATCTTCTTTATTCATCTTCATTACTTAAGAGCCTTGCTCTTGTCGGTGGAGTAACCGCCACTCTTCTCTGCCCATTGCCAGCCTTGACCTCCTCATACAACTCGACTCGACCTCAACTTTATCATAAGTATACCATATATGTACATCTTATACCATAAAAAACTTACGATAACTTACTCGGTCCGCTATCAATTAATATTGAAGCGCCGAGTTAGATTTAAAATGGCACGAGTGTAATTTCTACCAGACATACCTACTCGTGAGTCCATTATCAGTGCTAGTAAACGTCATGGGGTCAACAGCTTTGCAAGTACGCCGGCTATCGCAAGTCAACGTGATCAACGTATCACACGGTATACATTACTGGCACATTAATATACATACACACAGGTGTATATTGAATGTTAGGTATACTACAATATCGCATGTGCGTTGAGTCTCTTGGCGAGAACGCCGTATACGTTGAAGGCGATCGGGTATAGGTAGAGTTTGATATGTTTATATCGCAATAAACAATTAATTTTATCGTTGTTCTGTAAATAAATTACGCACCTCTGCATGCAAGTTTATACATATAATATAAGGGGTGTGCAGCTAACTACTTTGGTGACAGTAGAGTTTAGATTAGTGCAGTTAAAACGGTAGAGTTGTTCATACATTTTACTCCAAAATAACATTATTCCTAAGAATAAATATCTCTTCGCTTGATAAGCACTTACCTACTGATCTACCAACGCAATTATGCGTAACATAAATATAATAACTAAAGGTACCACATATATTTTTTCATGTTTATTTATTGAATTAAGTTACTTATTATACAGCTTTATCTAATCGGCGGATGTTGGACGGATTGGCTATCAAACTGTAAACAATTACGTCAGATTTTAGTAAATATGAATTTGTTTATTATTTGCCATATGTACATGCATGTCAGTACATGCGTGTAAGTATCAAACCTGATGAATATAGCTTAGACTATACTACACAGCATAACAACAAATGCAATACTTGAGTTGAATCGGATTGTTACCGAAAAAGCGAAGGCTAAAAATTAAAATAGTAACTATCATGCAAGTACGATAATAATTAATGATGATGATGTATGTGTTATATAGTTATTTACAGAGGTTAAAATAACAGGATGGTACAGTTGAATGCAAAAATATCGGTGAATTCTTCTGTTCATTGGATATATTATGGGCTACTAACAGAAATCTCACTTCGGTGTGGTGAACTTTTCTATTTGACTGTATTTTATCATATAATAATATTTATTAATATTAGCCCCTCGTGCAAGATGCCATAACGCATTTTAGGAGTGTCTTCATTGGTATAGTCATTGGTACGGTACGAGTACGTATAGGTGGTAGTTATTTCTTCCAACCAATAGTTATCCCCTCAGTCGTGATGTTCACCAACGCCTTTTACTCTAGGCAATAATTCTCAATCAATCAATTGAAATACGCTTAAAGCGTTGTAGAAGCTGGCAGTCCGTGAAGAATAATGTGATTTAAAACAATTTTAGGGAGTTGTCGACGCGACACGTGCGGTGCTGTTTGCGTTCACTTGTTAGCGAAACGAGAACGTTGTGAACTAAGTTGCGAGCAGTCTATGGAAACGCAGGATGCCACGAGAACCACATTAATTACTACTAGCATGCGCATCCGTATAATATCTAAGTTGGGTCTTTTACTATATCGGAAGGAATCAGACAGGTTCACATAATAAAGAGAAGATAATTTAGGCTTATTTTTATCGGATTTTATCTCGTATTTTTCGGAGCCATTAAGTCGCGTGACCCAGTTGATATGTACTGGTAACAGTAGGTACAGCATTATCCACAGATAGTGCTAATTACATAACAATTTGCACTAAATATTACCTGCCTCGGGGTACAGACCTCATCTCATGTCCTACTCGGACAATTTTAATCCACGAGAAAGCGCCCTAATCCTTTTTGTTGCGTATTAATATGTTTTCCACTGCGTAGATATCTATCTAAGGAAGAGTGCAAATATAAGTAAGACTCATGTGGCCACGCGTGTCGGAGTGTGCTGCGGGTTGTATGTAACGTGCCCACCCCAGCCGTTTCAGTGCTACGTCTAGCTAAGTAGAACGTCTAGTAAAGTAACGTAATGATTGTCAAAACTACATGGACTCAAGCGTAGAATAGACATTCGAAATTGACAACATTTCATTTTTTCATAGCGGCTCAAACTAAATACCATTTAGAGATTTGGGCTAGCTGAGTAGGTATATAAAAAAAATTACTTTGAAAAAGCCATTTAAAGGCTGAATGCGGACATTCCATGGCTTTGCTTAATGTACCATGTAGGTAATAAAAAACTATTGGTGTGACATTGACAGTTATTTGACTATTTTGACAAATTCTTGTCAAGTTAAGCCAGTGACTGGTAATAACATTTTGATAACATTTTGAAAATAATTAATACTTAATGTAAGTCACCGATGGATACGTTACAGCTAATTCTCGCATTCTGCCAAAGGTGTATAGAATAATGTTAATGCAGTTTATGTGTGGAAGCTAACTCACCAGTCACATCAAAAAGGTGTTATTGGACTCGGCTTAAGTTGTGTGAGGCTGTTTTAAAAGATACATTTGTCTTAGCTCAAGATATTTTAACTCATTGAAGCACTTCAAAGGGTAGGTATGCAGAGCAGAAATTATCACTGGAAGTCAGAGCTGTGTTGGAAGACATATATCTGCTTATTTTTGATAAAATATCTAGTAGTGCAACAATTCTGTAGGTAATATTGTAATACAATTAAATACTGTAAAATTAAATGTTGTCCTGCATCAGGTGTAATACATGCATTATTATTTTACGCTATTAACCTTTTTAACGCCCAGAATGCCTAAAGGTGTCGCGGGTTATCGTGCCCACGGCGCCGTTTTTGTCATCTTTGCTGGTTGTGAAATGCGTCGAATGGATTTACTTTTACTATTTAATACCTTGATCTAGTACTTGCTAGTTACATATATTATGATTAAAATAAAGGCTGGTCCAGAGCAAGCAGGAGGCGGAGGCAAAAGTCGGAACAAAGTGGACTTGACGTGACTTTAGGTAGATATCCAATGTCAAGGTCCAGAGTGACAATTTATCGGCTGAATATTTCCCGCCTGCCTGCGCTTGCTTCTGGCCATTTGTACAAGACCGTGGAGCGGTTTTCCGGCTGGCGCTGAACTCAGCGCCGTGGCGCCGTCAAGAAATTCCTCCGCCAACCTACCCAGCGCACTCAGGGGAGTACTTCGGCTACAGGGAATCAGCGGAATCCGATTTTACGTGTATTAGCCCGAACCTACTTATTTGTGTACCGTTTTTTGACTCTTAATTTTTAAACCTTTCCATTTAATATAAACTAAAAGGAGTCAAAACACTCAATACGGGACACTGACCTACTTATAAAATAAAACACATTTATTGTCATATAGGGCCTGGAAAACAATTAAACAACGCTTAAAAGAACATTTACAATTCTATTCAATATCAATATAATCTTTATTTCGTTACAACATTGTATTAAACAGTTCAATATGTCCAGCAGTGGACGTCTTTCGGCTGATATGATGATGATGATAAAACAGTTCAATGTTTTTCAGCCAACGAGTTTGAAGATTAAGTAATCATCCAAAATTTTGGGTGATCTTCACAAACTTCACATATTATGTACTAGCTTTTGCCCGCGACTTCGTCCGCGCGGAACTCGTTTATATCGTAACTTTCTCTCCCCTTTTCCCCTTAGGTGATGAATTTCCAGATAAAAACTATCTTTAGTAAGGACTCTTTGGGAAGGCCCCGGAATTCAAAGTATCTCTATACCAAATTTCATCTCAATCGGTTCAGCGGTTTAAGCATGAAAAGGTAACAGACAGACAGAGTTACTTTCGCATTTGTAATATTAGTATTATGGATTGTATGAAGGAAAGGGTCATTATGGCTGAGTTGCATGATTTTATAGATTAGCTTACTCCGAACGCCTTTTTTAACCGACTTCAAAAAAAGGAGGAGGTTCTCAATTCGGATGTATTTTTTTTTTTTCTAATGTTTGTTACCTCAGAACTCCGTCATTTATGAACCGATTCGTAAAATTCTTTTTTTAATTGAAAGTATATGGTTCCAGATTGGTCCCATTGTTTTCAAAACCCCAGTTGGCTGATGGGAACCATGAGGAATTGAGGGAACTCCTCAAATATATTAGGCACGCGTCTAGTAATTTCAGTATTTTCTATTATATCTCGTATTTACACCCGGAAATCATAAATTTGGTGATGGTGGAAGTGATGATGAAGACCACAGATGGCTTGTGGAACTTCTCAATGATGTACTTCAAACTATATATGTAAGTACGTTACAGATTCTGATATGATTCCGTTGAAATAGCAAACAATGAAGTGCCAAAGGTAATTCTGAGATCCTTGAGGAATCGACGGAAGTCCTCAAATATTATCGGCCCACATACAGCGATTTGGTTTATTGGTCTAAAAATCAACGCATCTGCTTTTGGAAATCAGTTCATGTGGTAAATTGGAAAAAAAATGTGGAAATGTTCATGTGGCTTGGCAGAGTACTGAATTGAAGTCGGTTAAAACTTTTTTTTGGAAGTAAATTATTTACAAAACGACTCCGCCGCAAACTTGGTTTCTATGACCCGCCTCACCATAATAGATGCATGTAGGCTTTTTTCAGTATTATTTTGCATATTTTCATATCACACGGCCGTAAGGACCTTTTCTACTAAACCGTAGGACTACATTAACTGAGTTGTAATTTAAATATTTTATATTAAAAATAAAGATACGTCAACAAAATGTTACATCTAATAGTTTTGAAAATAGCCATAATAAAACGTCTTTTTTATCCCGTTTTAGAAAACATCTTCGAAACTACCGCCATAAGGTGTCTTTACCCTTGGAACGTCACATACATACATATATTTACCTATGTAATGTTCCTATTCCCTAGGACTCCCAACTACCGCTATACCGTAAATGGGTTCCATCCAATTTTTCAACCCCTATTTCACCTCCTATAATTTTCGGGATAAAAACTATCCGTTGTCATTCTCTAGGACTCAAACTATATCTTTACCAAATTTCATCTAAATGGCTACATCCAAATTTTCACCCCCATTTCACCCCCTTAGGGGATGATTTGCGGAATAGAAACTATCATATGTCCTTTTCCAGGACTCAAACTATCTTTCAACCAAATTTTAACAAAATGTGTCACAAACAAATTTCCACCCGCAATTACACCCCTTAGGGGATGATTTTCGGGATAAAACTATCCTATGTCCTTTTTTAACTATCACTATACCGTAAATGGGTTCAATCCTAATTTTCATCCACCATTTCTCACCCCCTTAGGGGATGATTTCCTCCTTTCATGTGTTACGGAATAAAAATTATTCTTTGTTCTTTCCTTGGACTGAGACCTTTCTCTATACCAAATTTCATCTAAATGGGTTCTATCGAAAACTTCAACCCTCATTTCACCACCTCAGGAAACTTTTTTTTCGGGATAAAAACTATGCATTGTCCTGCCCTAGGACTCCTCCTATCTCTATACCAAATTTTAACTAAAGGGTTTTATCCACATTTTCATCCCCTTGGGGGATGATTTTCGGGATTCAAACTATCCATTGTCATTCTCCATACCAAATTTGGTCTAAACGGAGTCCACCCAAAATTTCACCCCCCATTTCACCCCCTTAGGGGAAGATTTCCGGAATAAACACTATCCAATGTCCTTCCCCAGAACTTAAACTACCTCTTAACTAAATTTTATCAAAATGGGTTACATCCAAATTTTCACCCCTCCATTTTACCCCTTAAAGGGAAGATTTTCGGGATAAAACCTATCCTTTGACCTTCCCCGAAACTCAAACTATTTATTTACCAAATTTCATCCAAATCGGTGCAGCGGTTTAAGTAGTTCCATACAAATTTCCACCCCCCATTTCATCCCCTTAGGGGTTGATTTCCAGGATAAAAACTACCCTTAGTCCTTCCCCAGGACTCAAACTATCTCTATACCAAATTTCATCTTAATCGGTTCAGCCGTTTTCACGTGATGCGCGGTCACATAAACAGACAAACAGATCAACAGACAAACAGATAAACAGACAAACAGACAAAAATTCTAAAAACTGTTGGAACGTGTTCTGTTATCGATTTTAAGTATCCCTAGCCAATTTTTTTTCGAATATCATCCATGTACAGACTTTCGACCCTCTTCAGATTTATTATATGTATCTCCACTTATAATAAATCTCTAAATTAAAAAAAGAATCAGCCAGTTTGAAACTAAGCTTTCTGTGGTACAAATGTTCTCAACATCCCATGGACGGAAAAATATGAAACATTTTATATAGGTACATTATTATTCCCGCTGCAACTTAGGATAGTTTTTATCCGACTGCGACAATTAATTTATTTTCCGTAATATACGACTTCATTTAATTTTTCATTTATTATTCTTAAAGTATATCGCCGCCACATCTGTCAGCTAAAAGAAACGTCAAAATCACAGACTAATAAGAAATACTACGGACAAAATGGCGGAATTTCTTTGTCTTTCTTTCGCCTATTAATAATTTTAATCCCGTCTACGATATACATTGGCGAGACACATAGGTACCAAAAGCAAATATAAAATTAATCGATTTTGATATGCGAACTTATATGCGCAAATGTCGAATTAAGGCGTAATTCCTACAAATGTAACAACAAATTCGAACAATATAAACTTGGTTTTTTTGAATGGCACGCGCGCGCGCTCTTTGCGTATTTATTTGACTAGCTTTAAGTTTAATATTGTACGTCCGAAATGGGCAAGATGTTGGACTTTATTTTACCCAAAACAACTAAATGTACACAGTTCTGACAATAAAGAAATCTTATTTTATCTTATCTTATCGAAAATAGGGATGTAGACACTAAACAAAATAATCATAATGTTGTATTATCTCGAAAAAAAACAACGCAAGAGGCTATACTCGTATAGGTAATCACTAAGTTATAAGTGTATAAAGTTTGAAGAGGGGGTTTGTTGCGTCTCTTTTCCGCAAAACGCACCTTTATAATGAAACGATTGTTTTTTACTATGACGCTCGAGGATCGTGACGTCACGGTCCCTGATCGTTTTCTCACTCTAACAAGCGACATTAAAACGGTTGTAGCTTCGTAATTTTTTGAGATATTTGAATGAGTTTTTCGTTTCTTCTTTCTTTTGAAGTGAGTCTACAGCTACACCTCTATTTGGAAGACAAGCGGAAAGAACCCATACTATCCATACTAATATTCCATACTTCCATATTCATATTATAAATGCGAAAGTGTGTCTGTCTGTCTGTTAACTCTTCACGCCTAAACCGCTGAACCGATTTGAGCTCCGGGGAAGGACAAAGGGTAGTTTTTATATCTGAGGGGCTGAAATTGGGGGTGGAAATTTGTATGGAGCTACTTAAACCGCTGCACCGATTTAGATGAAAGTTGGTTTATAAATAGTTTGAGTCCCGGGGAAGGACATATAATAGGTTTTATCCCGGAAATCATCCCCTAAGGGGGTGAAAAGGGGGAGGGGGGGTGGAAATTTGGATGTAATCTATTTTGATGAAATGTGGTGTAGATATAGGTTAAGTCCTGGGCAACCCTCAAAAATCACTCCAGAAATCATCCCCTAAAGGGGTGAAATTAGGGGTGAAAATTCGGATGGAACCCATTTTAATACAATTTGGTATAGAGATAGCTTGAGTCCTGGGAAAGGACATAGGATAGGTTTAATTCCGGAAATCACTCCCTAAGGTGAAATGGGGGTGAAAATTTGGATAAATCCCGTTTAGATGAAATTTGGTATAAAGGTCGTTTGAGTCCCGAAGAATGATATTAGATAGTTTTTATCCCGAAAATCTTTCCCTAAGGGTATGAAATAGGGGGTGAAAGTTTGGATAAAATCCATTTACCTAGATGAAATTTGGTATAGAGATAATTTGAGACCCTTCGAAGGATATAGAATAGTTTTTGCCTCGGAAATCGTCCCTTAAGATGGTAAGTAGAAGTTTGTTTGCATTATATTTTCTAAGTATAAGTTCTACGCGGACGAAGTCGCGGGCAACAGCTAGTAGATAATAAACCTTTCGGAACATTGGATTTGTTGACGGCAGCACACCACCCGGTTTTGATAGGGAATAAAAATATATTATTTTTCAAGCGACATCCGTGCCGTAAGCCTGCAACTTGGCACAAAACACGAAATCAATGGATCTTGACGATACACTTTCGTTTACCCATTAAAACACGTTTTTTTACGATTAAGTACTAATGATTTGCAAGAAAACCGTCAGCAAGGAACCGTCAAAATGTCAAATGTTCCTGTCACAGAGATACATCATACATTTTACTTTTTAATTCAATAAACAGACCACAGTGCTAATCTTATTCATCCTTTAAACGTACTTAGGCCCTTTTCGAACGTGGTAGTTTAAAATTACCAAATTTAGGGGGTTTAACTTACAATTAAATGAAAAGAAAAAATACGTGTCTTCTAACTTTTCAAATACTATTAAATGCATAAACAAAATTAAGGAGTCAGAAAAATTAAATGTTGTCAATTATGATCAAAAATATGTATTGTTTTTTTTAGACTACCTACTATGCATCGAAATATTGAAAATCTGGAGAGTACTAACCCACTCTTTCGTGTTTTTCTGAAAAGTGGAACACCTAATAATAGCTCCCACTGATTTGTGAGATTTCACAAATGCAAATTTTCGAGTTCGTACTTAATTATGTATGAATTGGATTCTTATACATAATGTTCGTTTAAATTATGCTACTCAATAATAAATAAATAACATACAGTTTAGCATTTTTTTAGCAAGTACATACAGCGTGTATTTTTAATATTACCTCAAATTTTAACCAGGCGTAAGTGTTAGGGATATGAACCGATTCTGCAAGAAAATTTTCTTAACGTATCAATTTTTTTTTCCATACAAAATAATTCAGCACGCAATGTATCACTACTATCACTACTTTGTCTTACTGACGTGACGTCACAAGTGACCCACTTCTTCCATGTGTCAAAGGAGTGTACGCAATACATTGCCGCTTAATAAATTTTCAAAAATTAGTTGTACTTTGTTAAGACTAACTTATTTTCTTGCAATATCGGTTCATAGCCCTTTTACCTACATCTTTTTACAATTTGAGGTAATATTAAAAATACAGGCTGTATACTATATATTTATACACAAAATATGATACGTCCACCGCATGTCGCATGGGCAGAACCACACTTTCACGTATCTGTCACTCAAACTCTTAATGACCACATTCATCAATCTAAAACCCATTAATGTCTTCTATAACTTAGACAACCGGAATCACGGCCTTCTAAACATATTCTTTACTTTAGGAATTATTTAGCGTGTGCGTCTACGCATGTCTTGCAACGTGATCACGCAAAGCGGTGCCTTGTCGTGAAATGTGTCACATGCTGCATAATCCTAACTATCAAATAACTCCTCGAAATCGATGCTTGGATCTAATCTTTGGGGTTAAAAGAGTCATTACGAGCGATTGTTATGTAAATTGACAAACCGTTGTTTGGGTGGTTCAGTCGAAATCATATACCTACCTATGTAAGTATATGATTTCGACTGAACCACCTGAATTTTGTTTAGATACTTATTTGAATAAGTACCTAAACAAAATTCAGGTCGAAAATATCTGAATGCGTCGTTATACCTTAAACAGTGCCTACGGTCGAGTAAGTCTCGCAAATTGCAATATAAACACAAAGTCAGTTGGTAATTGATTACAAAAATCGTTATTGCTTGTTATTAATTTGATTGTAAGAAACTGATGTATTTATTTTAAGTTTTAAGAAACTGGTGTATTTATTTTGTTCCAAAACAAACGATTGTAATTGGTAATAAGTAATAAAAACCGGCCAAGTGCGAGTTGGACTCGCGCACGAAGGGTTCCGTACCATTATCTATAAAAACGGCAAAAAAATCACGTTTGTTGTATGGGAGCTCCCCTTAAAAAAATATTTTATTTTGTTTTTAGTACTTGTTGTTATAGCGGCAACAGAAATACATAATCTGTGAAAATTTCAATTCTCTAGCTATCACGGTTCTTGAGATACAGCCTGGTGACAGACAGACGGACAGCGAAGTCTTAGTAATAGGGTCCCGTTTTACTCTTTGAGTACGGAACCCTAAAAACAATAACAATATCAAATGTTATCTTTATTTACTGTAAATAAGTACCTATATTATTATGTGGATATAAAAGATCATGTACTATTTAAATAACTACGTGTTATGATTCTTTAGTGTCGTCAATTCAACCAAAGAAAAATATAGTTTATTCTAATGACTACCAAACTTTTTAATTTATTTATTACTAGCTTTTGCCCGCGACTTCGTCCGCGCGGAACTCGTTTATATCGTAACTTTCTCTCCCCTTTCCCCTTAGGTGATGAATTTCCAGATAAAAACTATCTTTAGTAAGGACTCTTAGGGAAGGCCCCGGAATTCAAAGTATCTCTATACCAAATTTCATCTCAATCGGTTTAGCGGTTTAAGCATGAAAAGGTAACAGACAGACAGAGTTACTTTCGCATTTGTAATATTAGTATGGATTGTATGAAGGAAAGGGTCATTATGGCTGAGTTGCATGATTTTATAGATTAGCTTACTCCGAACGCCTTTTTTAACCGACTTCAAAAAAAGGAGGAGGTTCTCAATTCGGATGTTTTTTTTTTTTTTTTTTTTAATGTTTGTTACCTCAGAACTCCGTCATTTATGAGCCGATTCGTACAATTCTTTTTTTAATTGAAAGTATATGCTTCCAGATTGGTCCCATTGTTTTCAAACCCCCAGTTGGATGATGGAAACCATGAGGAATTGAGGGAACTCCTCAAATATATTAGGCACGCGTGTAGTAAATTCGGTATTTTCTATTATATCTCGTGTATTTACACCCGGAAATCATAAATTTGGTGATGGTGGAAGTGATGATGAAGACCACAGATGGCTTGTGGAACTTCTCAATGATGTACTTCAAACTATATAAGTACGTCACAGATTCTGATATGATTCCGTTGAAAAAGCAAACAATGAAGTGCCAAAGGTAATTCTGAGATCCTTGAGGAATCGACGGAAATCCTCAAATATTATCGGCCCACATACAGCGATTTGGTTTATTGGTCTAAAAATCAACGCATCTGCTCTTGGAAATCAGTTCATGTGGTAAATTGGAAAAAAAAATGTGGAAATGTTCATGTGGCTTGGCGGAGTACTGAATTGAAGTCGGTTAAAACTTTTTTTTGGAAGTAAATTATTTACAAAACGACTCCGCCGCAAACTTGGTTTCTATGACCCGCCTCACCACAATAGATGCATGTAGGCTTTTTTCAGTATTATTTTGCATATTTTCATATCATACGGCCGTAAGGACCTTTTCTACTAAACCGTAGGGCTAAATTAACTGAGTTGTATCTATCTGTCTCACACCGCTCTGCCTCCCGACCCGTATCGTGCGATAGAGAGAGCTGCACGTCCTGGAGGTAATTGCTTACTTTTACTTGTTGAAATATGGTTTCGGGTGATGACGTTTTTACCCCCCTGAACCGTAATGAAATTAAATAATTATTAAGTACCCTTTAATCTATGTCTGTGCGTTTTCCTTTTTTAGTAAATCAGTTTAAATTAATAAAAAAATAAAAAAAGATATAAGTACAAAGTTTTTAAGTCAAAAATATAGATTTTTAGATGCTAATAACTTTTAACGTAAGTAAGCAATATATTCCAAAAATCAAAACGTACAAACCTAGTATTTCACCATATCTACAACATGTCCAAAAATAATAAAAATCGAACGATGTTTACGGGGTGAAAAACGGTATTGCTTTTTGTAAGTATGAAAATTTACAGGTTCACAATCCTCTTAATAGTTTAGGACTAATAGTTTATCATCTTTCATCTTTTCATTTTGGACTGTATTTTGGTGGGAAATCGGAAATGTAACACCTCTTGCTTATGGTTTGTTTTGTTTTTAATTTGTTTGCACTTGCCATCCGAACCAAGTTGGCAATTCTGCAATATAGCGGCCGATTAAAAAAAAAGTTAAACAGTGTTTTGAGGAAAAATGTAAGAACCAAAAAAGAACACTAAACAATGCGTTTTTGGGCCATAGAACATAGAGTCTTTCGACGATTTATTAGTGGTGTCATTGTATTTGAGCGACAGCCTATATAAATGACAGATAACGGTATAAGAGTAGAAAAATGTATTTACTTAAGTCTAGAGACTTCAACTTTTTCTCTAATAATAGTATTTAGTACCTAATTAGTTTTACTTTTTATATTTTTTTGTATACGGAGAAATTTAAAGGAAAATAAGGATATCAAAGGAAAATATTGTATTATTCGTTTTTGCTTGCTTCGATCATTAAATGCTTAATTTTTATGTTTTAAAATGGTTTTCCTTGAAATAACGCAGGATTTGTCTGATTAATTATAACTTTTATCAAAGTTAGAACTCCTCATTGGCACACAACTGCAAGGACCGGAAATAGTATTTTTCACAATCGTGTTATAATAGAGAGCGTTTTAGCCGAGTACCGTATTTAGGCCACGAAGCTTGCTGAGTGGCCTAAGTAAGGTACGAGATTAAAAAGCTTGATTATAACACTATTGTGAACAATACTTTTTGTACGAGTTCATTAAAATTAATTTTCTACGAGTCAACTGAACTAATTAAACAAACTCGATACTTGTTGGAGACACCGCGAGACACCCCGCGACACAGCGCCGCGACACGGTGTCGATACCGTGTCTAATGGGATCGCACCCCGCGCCCGCAAAGGACAGACGCTATCCAACCGCGCTCAAGCGCACATCGTACTTTTTTGTAATTTTTTATATGGTTAATTAAAGCCAATTGAAGTTTAAAACCTTGTCATATTATTGAAGAAGACCCGAAGAATCATCAACATTTATGGCGACCGTGACAGGACAGAAAGGCCCTGCAATCTTCCGATTCTTTGGATGCTCCTTCAGTACAAAGCAAAGAGAGGACGGCGCGAAGAACTGGACTCCTGACTGCAGTTCTACAAATATCAGGGGAGTGCCATTCCTTTTCATTCCATTAATTCCTAGTGTTCCAACTTCCTTTCCAGAGAAAGTCTCAACTAAACGAGTACCGTTGTGGTTTTTGCATATGGCACGGCACGTGCACGTGGCAGTTGGCACTAGTAGCTTAGCATTGCATTTTAATGTGTCCAACTAGGTAAATAAAGTCTAAGTCTAATGGATATAGATAGCGTTCTCATATATTGAATTTAATTGCGAAATAAGTAACATACCTAATTTAGTTAATCGAAAATATCTAGGGTTTGCAATCCGGATATCCGGATATCCGAAATATCCGGATATCCGCCGAATTTCGGATCCGGATCTTACAGGCTCTTGGATCCGGATCTTTCGGATATTACGGATCCTTAAAATACAACAATGAAAACCGAAAATACGGCTACAAAATTATGTTTTTACCGAGTCCATGCTGAAAACCGAATGGTAGATTACTCAATCTCTGTTTTTATTCACCACTTCATCATCCCAGACCAGATTATTTTTGTTTTTAATTTATTAGTCACAAAAACTAATTAAACCTACATACTAGAAACTAGTAAAAATGCCGCAGTTTCATGGCGAAAGTTGGCGTTGGTTTAAATGCACTAATTCACCGTAGACAAAGACACAAAGTAATTATTATAAATCCAATGTTACCTATATAGCTACCTACTAAAGACTTACGCCTGTATTCATAAACGTTCAAAAAGCCTATTTTAATTATTTAAAATGGCGTTAAAATTCGTTTGTCCTTATCTGTCACTTTGACATTTGTGTTCGTAAGAAGTGGACAAAGCACATTTTATTTAGCAGCCATTTTAAGTTTTATGAATAAGGGGATTAGTTTAGTTAAATAAACCTATAGAAATCATTAAGAAGTATAGTTGACCCAGGAAGTAAAAAGTAAATGCAGCAACAATACCTACGTTTAATACTTGTAATATTTTTTTAAATTTTTAGTATGATGATCTTGACCTATAATATGATCATGTAATATAATACGCATGGTACGCTATATTAATGCCCGTTCACCGTTTTTGCCATATCCAGACACAGTCTTGCCTAAAGGAATGCCCCCTGCTAGACAAACACCTTTTCCCTCGTCCGGATCACATTGTCAATTTCTCCTCCTAGATTTGATACCTAGTTACAACCCTATTGAATTAACTCCGGTACATAGAGCTCATTGAAATATATGTACGATACGGAGTTAACTTGACCTGCTGTGGTCAATCACGTAACGCATTGTATGCACGTAAGGTAGATCTACATGTCATGTCAAATTATGTGGGAAAATGACAGTTCGATAGCTAACGCGCGTTTCGAACGTTACGTTGATTACCCCTGGTTGTTATTCAAGTGACAGCTTTCAGTGACGTAACTCTCACTTTGCCGGTTAGTTTGTAGTTGTAAATAAAAAGTTGAATAAAAAAAGAAGTTTATACTCTTTATGACCTCGGTAATGCGTACCTATTTAAAATACATTACGTATTTCAGGTATACGGTGGTGTAGCCGTTTTTTCTTGATTTAAACTTACAATTCCTACTTTATACCAAAAAAAACCTTGTGGATCCGTATTATCCGAAAGATCCGGCTATCCGGATCTGTTGAATTGAAATATCCGAAATATCCGGATCCAAAATATTGGCGGATCTTGCAAACCCTAAAAATATCCCTAGATATAATATCAGAATTGATTCCCCTTGATCTCATTTATAGCCAGCTAGCAATCAGAAATATAAAACTGCAGCATTGGTGCATAGGTATTTATTGCACTCGCCGATTATTCCAGATTTGCGTAAACAAGTCGAGCGGCCGGAGGGCTGTTGCCACCCGCGGAGAACAAAAGATCACGCGCATCGGCCACTCGATCGGCGTGTTAGCACATCATTAAGCCTATGAAGACGTGGGTTTGAATCTGAACTACTTACAAGTTTTGCCGAATTAAACGGTATTTATAACATTTTATTACTACTCGTTCATTAATTACGATGTCTGACACAGAGTTAAAAGAGTTATTAAAAAAGCGTAGTGTAATTAAAGGGAAAGTAACTGTTTTTAGAAATAAGTATGCGGAATATGTAAACCAGAAAGATATCACGCTGAGCAAAAGTAATGAGTTAAACATAAGGTTGGGCAGATTTGAAATCGTGTTTACTGAATTTGATGCAGTGCGGGACCAAATTGAGTTATTAACTGAAAGTGACCAGCTGACAGAAAACATACAGATTGAAAACGAATTCATTCAGCTGATTAATTGCGCACAAGAATTTATCGAAAAAAATAAACAAATATTTGGTGATGCTGACGATAAGAGTGTTTGTAGCCAATCAAGCCAACAGATAAATGTTAGATTGCCTCAAATACAGTTGCCCTCGTATGATGGTAACTATAGCAAATGGCTTGAATTTAGGGATACATATACTTCTATCGTGCATAATAACAGTTCACTGAATGAGATAAACAAGTTTCATTACCTACGCACCTCTCTTGAGGGCAGCGCCGCACTTGTAATAAAATCATTAGAAATATCTGCCTCCAACTATGCCGTAGCTTGGAAACTAATATGTGATAGATATGATAATAAGCGACAGTTGATTCACAACCATTTACAGTCCTTATTCCATATGGAGGCTTTGACAAAAGAGTCGGATAAAGCTTTGAGGAACTTAATTGATGACGTAGCAAGAAATTTACGAGCACTGGAGACCCTCGGCGAGAAAGTGGACTGCTGGGACACTCTAGTTGTTTTCCTTTGTTCCTCCAAGCTTGATACGATCACATTAAGAATATGGGAGGAAAAGAGAATCAGTTTCGAAGACTCGCCGAAGCTCTCTGATTTTACAGAGTTTCTTCGTTGCAGAGCCGATGTGCTGGAGTCGTTGGCTAGAAGTGGTGGCAGTCACGTTGATAAACCTGAAAAAATATACCAAAAAAGATTAGATAAAGCACAAAAAACATTTGTAGCCGCTGTTTCTAAACCAACGACGACCAACTTACCTCAGGTATGCTGCTTGATATGCAAGGGTGACCACCGTGTTTACACTTGCAGTAAATTTCTCGAAATGACTCCTGAAATGCGAAGTAATGAGATATATAAATTAAAAGTATGTGCAGTGTGTTTTCGAGGTGGTCATCGCGCATATCAGTGCTGAGCAAATCCATGCAAAATATGTGGATATAAACATAACTCATTATTACATCGACCGTACGTGCCTAATAATAGCCAGGTACCTACTACGTCGCAGGCGAATAACTCGCCGCAAAGTGATAGCCATAGTAAAAATGCTTGCCCGGTTTCATTGTCTTCCTGTGTAGCAACGCAAGTATTGCTATCGACAGCCATAGTAGATGTCGTAAACAAAGCGGTAGACCAGTGCCATCGCGTACGTTCATTGCTCGATTGCGCGAGCGAATCTTCATTCATAACGAAATCGTTACAAGAAAGATTAAATATTCCCATTGTTGAAACCAAGCCCACTGATGTCACAGGCATCAATAATATATCATTAACAGCTATACGACGGTGCAAGATAAACTTGCAAGCCAGGGATGGGTCTATAAAAAGATCCGTGCATTGTTTCGTAATCGATCAAATTGCAAATAACCTCCCGGCTAACGAGGTCGATATTTCATCATTTGAAATACCTAAAAATATTAAATTAGCTGACGGGACATTTAATAGTCCCTCTCAAGTAGAATTGTTACTAGGGGCTGATGTTTTTTGGGATTTCATCCTACAAGGTCAAATCAAGTTAGGAGTAAATAAACCAGTTTTACAGAACTCGCATTTCGGATGGCTTGTTGTAGGTCCAACCGCTTGTGCCTATGACAATTATAATAGATCGCAAAACAACAAAATACAATGTAACTTTAGCCACGAAATCAGCGTTCAACTTAGAAAGTTCTGGGAGCTGGAAGAGCTGCCACAGAAGGAGAAATGGACAGCCGAAGAAGAAGCATGCGAAGCTCATTTTGTCGAAAATACACATCAATTGCCTGACGGTAGGTTTTGCGTGAGTTTGCCTTTGAAAGAGTCACCCGAAAAATTAGGCGATTCATTTTATATAGCAAAACGACGATTAAGTTATTTAGAAAACCGCTTCGAAAGGGAACCTCACGTAAAACAACAATATTGTGATTTCATTCGCGAGTATCAAGAGCTGGGGCACTTAACGGAAATAGAAAAACCAGACGTAGCTAACTACTTACCTCATTTCCCAATTTTGCGCGAAAAAAGTACCACGACGCGCTGTCGTGCGGTATTTGACGCGAGCTGTAAAACGTCGTCTGGTCTTTCTTTGAACAATTTATTGATGGTTGGACCTGTAATTCAGGACGACATTTTTTCAATTCTCACTCGTTTCCGTCAGCATAAATATGTGTTGATAGGAGATGTTGAAAAAATGTATCGCCAAATTCTTGTAAACGAAAAAGATAGATACCTACAAGTAATTTTGTGGCGCGAAAATAGTACGGAACCCATTAGGTATATGCGTCTTGATACTGTCGTGTATGGAATGTCCAGTTCCCCGTTCTTAAGTATAAGATGTTTACATGAGATTGCTAAGACTTGTGATGACTCAGTAATAAAAACCATAATTGAAAAAGATATGTACGTCGATGACTTGGTAACGGGTACGGATAATCCTGATCATTTGACCTACATTCTAAATTCTGTGTCACAAACCTTAGCAAACGCACAAATGAAATTGCGTAAAATAAAATCGAACTGTACTTACCTCTTTAATGACAATGATAACTTCAACGAACAAACGAATGTCGACTTTAATAGCGAGTGTTCAACGCTCGGAATTAAGTGGAACCCGGCGTCGGACAAACTATCAATTAGTTGTGCTAAAGATTTCAATGATGTGGATAATTATGATGAAAAATGTACAAAGCGAACGATTTTATCCACCATAGCAAGCATTTTTGACCCGCTGGGTCTCTTATGTGTGAGTACAATCACGTTTAAAATATTACTACAGCGGCTGTGGGTTTTGAAGTTAGACTGGAATGATGAGGTACCCTCCGATATAAAACAAACATGGCATAAAATCGTGCGTGGACTAGGTACTTTATGTACGTTCCAAATTGATCGTTACGTATTGCAATCAAACGCCGAAAGAATAGAACTTCATTTTTTTTCTGATGCGTCGATATTAGCATATGCTGCGTGCGCATATATTCGCTCAGTAAGCGATAAGGGAATCATAACGGTTCGTCTGCTCTGTGCGAAGGCCAAGGTCATGCCTTTAAAGCCAGCGGTGACGATTCCGCGGGCAGAATTATTAGGCGGATTGGTAGCAAGTCGATTATACGACAAAATAAAAAACTCATTACGCCAGAATGTCGATAAGGTGTATTTTTGGACCGATTCAAAAATAGTCCTAGCTTGGTTGAATATATATAATTCTAATAAGATGCAATTAAAAACATTTGTGTTACATCGAGTATCTGAGATTACTGAATTGTCTCGCGGCGCTGAATGGAATTACATCCCATCTGCGCAGAATCCCGCTGACTTAGGATCACGCGGAGTGTTGCCCGATCAGCTGACGCCGGACGGGATGTGGTTCGGAGGGCCGAGTTTCCTGCAGCGCGGCGAGACCGAGTGGTCTTCTCACAATGAATCAGTTGAGTTAATTTCAGATATACCCGAAATTAAGTCTACTGTTAAAGTTATGAACGTTACCTTGAATCCATCAACGGATTTCATAAACATGGAAAATTTCTCTAGTTTTAATCGGTTGAGAAGGACAGTCGCATACATTTTAAGATTTATAAATAATTGTAAATTGACAAAGAATGAATTTCAAGGTCCATTAAATGTACAAGAATTGCAAGCGGCTGAAATTGAGCTTGTAAAAATGGCTCAAAGAAATTCATTCTCTGACGAGGTTAACAGGTTAAAAAATGATGTTCCAATAAATAAAAAATCCAAGTTATTGTCTTTAAATCCATTTATTGACAACGACAGCGTTATGCGCGTGGGTGGTAGATTGAGTAACTCGGATTATGCTTACGAGAAAAAACATCCCATTATCTTAGATAACAAACATTATTTAAGCACACTAATTTATGAACATTTTCATAAACAATTAAAGCACACGGGGCCTCAACTGCTGCACTCAAGCGTACGCGAACTGTATTGGATTATCGGAGGAAGAGTATTAGCGCGAAAAGTATATCAATCGTGTACAACTTGTAAACGCGTGCGCGGAGCAGTTGCGTCCCAGATTATGGGAAATTTGCCATCCCAGCGCGTAACGCCAGGGTACATATTTGAGGTCACGGCTTTAGATTATGCTGGTCCGTTCCTAATACTAAATAAAAAGGGACGGGGAGCACGACTAATTAAGTGCTATATGTGTATCATGTGTTGTTTAAAAACTAAAGCCGTACATCTCGAAATCGCAAGCGACCTTAGTACTCAAAGTTTTATTTTAGCTCTTAGGCGATTCATTGCTAGAAGAGGGCGGCCACGCGAGATTTTTTCCGATAACGGCCGAAATTTCGTTGGTGCGAGTAAAGAAATAGGTCAGTTTCTTTATAACGCTTGTGATTCTGTGTCAGAGGAGTTTGCTAATGAACATATACAGTTCAGATTCGCACCCGCGTATTCACCTAACTTTTCTGGTTTAATAGAAGCCGCGGTGAAGTCCGCGAAATATCATATTAAAAGGATAATTGGAAATATGCATTTTACGTATGAAGAATTTATAACGATATTCGCGCAAGTTGAGGCTATTCTCAATTCGCGCCCTATCTGTCCTCTATCATCCGATCCTCACGACCTTTCCCCGTTGTCCCCAGGGCACTTCCTCATCGGACGACCGTTAACCTCGCTGCCAGCGCCGTATTTAGAGGAAGCAAACCCGAACCAATTGCACAGATATGCAAAGATTGAGCAAGTGCGACAACACTTTTGGGCCAGGTGGAGCCGCGAGTATGTGGCTCTGCTACAACAGCGTGCCAAGTGGCGCGTACAACAGCCTAGCCTGCAGCCGGGACAGCTCGTCCTCGTCAAGCAAGCCCACGGCCCGCCGTTGACATGGCCGCTAGGACGCATCGTACAGCTACACAAGGGCTCTGACGGGCTCTGCCGCGTAGTCGACGTTAGAACCAATAAGGGCATCGTACGACGTGGCATCTCTTGCATCTGCCCCCTGCTGGATGAAGATGAAGATGCTCATCAACAAACCTCTTGAAAGCAGGAGCTTTCAAGGCGCGGGAGCATGTTGGAGACACCGCGAGACACCCCGCGACACAGCGCCGCGACACGGTGTCGATACCGTGTCTAATGGGATCGCACCCCGCGCCCGCAAAGGACAGACGCTATCCAACCGCGCTCAAGCGCACATCGTACTTTTTTGTAATTTTTTATATGGTTAATTAAAGCCAATTGAAGTTTAAAACCTTGTCATATTATTGAAGAAGACCCGAAGAATCATCAACAATACTGTTGAAACGAAGTGCAGCCTACCGCTCGTACTCTCGTTGATATCTTAAAAGACATCAACGAGCGTACGACATCAACGCGTAAACTCAATAATCAAAGCGATTCTATTGGTCCAATTCATTACAGTTCGGTAAAGCTGCCAAATGATTGGTCGAATTTATTTTAGTTCTATTTTCAAATTTTTTTCGGTTGTCTGGAGCGTATCGAAACAGTTATTTCGATTGTTTCGACAGTAACATGGACTACAACTATGAAAAGAGTGACGTTGCAGTATTCTCTATGAAATCTTAATACACAGATGTTGGGTGTACTCCTCTTTAAAAGCTTCTTCTGACCAGGAACCGTATTAGAATCGTCAATGAAGAACTCCAGGATAGTACAATCTTGTTTAATGTATGTATTACATGCGTTTGATAGTAAAATTAGGTATAAATATTAACGTGTGTTGCCGCTATGGCGGTACGTTGCAGTCTGAAGTGCTCGGAGCGGGGTCGTGATGGATCCGTGACGTCACTAGAGTACCGTTGCATCTCTGTACTGGTTTGTGTTGCGCCAACATCCTCCCGCCTCTTAAAGCTTCGCTTTAAGCTTGATCGTCGTCGTCGAGGAAGGGACATATCCTGTTGATCGCTCGGCGAATGGTGCCCTTAGTTGTGAGAATATCTGCGACACGACAGGCTCCGTCGCTGCCAGGATACACAGCCTGAATGCGCCCTAGTGGCCATTTGAGTGGTGATGTCGCCTCGTCTTTTATCAGGACCATTTGACCGGGCTTGATGTCGGGGCGCCGTTGCTGCCATCGTGTGCGTTGCTGTAGCTCGCAAATATATTCTTGGCTCCATCTTGACCAGAAGTGTTGCCTTGCTTGCTCAATTCTGGCATACCTATGAAGCCAGTTAGGGTTTGCCTCTTTCAAATCAGGTGCCGGTAATGAGATAAGGGGTTTTCCAATAAGAAAATGCCCTGGGGTAAGAGGTGCTAGATCTTGTGGAGATGAGGACATAGGATATAAAGGCCTAGAGTTAAGTATAGCCTCAATCTGTGCGAACAATGTTGTCAACTCCTCAAAGGTCAAATGAGCATTCCCTACCACCCGTTTCATATGAAATTTCGCGGACCGGACAGCCGCTTCGTAAAGACCTCCAAAGTTAGGAGCATACGCAGGCGAAAAATGAAATATTATCTTATCATCTACAAATGAATCTGACACAGAGTTGGAAGCAGCATTGAGAAATTCGCCTAGCTCACGGCTGGCGCCTACAAAATTCCTCCCATTATCGCAAAATATCTCGCGAGGAGCCCCTCGGCGAGATATGAAGCGACGCAATGCCAGAATAAAATCTGCCGTGCTCAGAGAACTTACTAGTTCTAGATGAACTGCCTTAACCTTAAAATCTATAAAAGCACATAGGTAACTCCTATAGAGTTTTGCACCACGGCCTTTCCTGTCAGTTACTAAAATTGGGCCCGCGAAATCGGTTCCCACCACCTCAAACGCATATCCAGGTGTAATCCGCTGATGTGGCAGGTTACCCATTATTTGTTGCGCAACTTCTCCTTTCATTCGTTCGCACGGAGTGCAATCATTGTAGGTTCGCCTAGCAAGCACTCTGCCATTTAAAGGCCAATAGTGATCTCGAATGACTGAGAGAAGAAGTTGCGGCGGTGCATGCATTAACTTTAAGTGATAATATCTAAATAATAACTTAGTAAAATGATTTTTAGCATCCAAGAGAACAGGATGTTTTTTATCGAACTCATAATTTGAGTTATCTAACCTTCCGCCTACGCGAATCAATCCCGAGTCATCAACAAAAGGATTTAATTTACCTAACCCAGGAATAGGCTTCGGGTTATTGTTATAGTTTGGGAAACTTTCACATTGAGACACATACACTAGCTTGGACTCAGCCTGTTCAAGCTCATCCACCGTCAATGAACTCGTGTTATAACTTTGTTTACGCAGCAAGATATTGATAAATCGACATACATACGCAAATATACGACGTAGTTTAAGAAAATTTGAATATTTAGTCATGTCTATTATTTGTGTACTCGATTTCTCAATACTCGCTGTATGTGCACGTAGCTCTGGCAAGCTTGTTTGTGCCGCTTCGCACTGCTTCGGCCACTGGTCAACTGTATCCTGCAAAAATGCAGGTCCCTCCCACCACAGTGACAACGACTGCAACGTACCGCCATAGCGGCAACACACGTTAATATTTATACCTAATTTCAAACGCATGTAATTTATATATTAAACAAGATTGTACTATCCTGGAGTTCTTCATTGACGATCCTACGGTTCCTGGTCAGAAGAAGCTTATAAAGAGGAGTACACCCAACATATGGCGACCGTTATCTCCTGTTGCTATGTGGACACGTAGCACGGAATCTGCAAACTACACTACACGTACCTAGAAACGAGAGAATCATCGAGCTGCAATATCTACAGTTGGAATCAAGTTGGAGTTGGATTGGAATTGATTGGATGCCTATACCTACCAGAAAATTTGTTATTGTGCCAGCGAGTTAAGTGATGTGCGCTCGAGCCGACTTCTAGAACAAAGGGAGGTTAGCCCGTTCCTTTTACCTACAAATTTAAACTGTGTTAGCCCTGTATACCTATGTTTGTGCGAGCAGATCTCATATTTATAAATTTATTTAGCTTTTGCTATTATTTCTCCTGCTAAAGCATTTCAAAACTTCATTCAGAAAATTAATTACCTACGATTAAAGTATATAAGCAAATTTTAAAAGGCATCATATTTGCATAAATTATTGCATTATTTCAATGGTTAATTAGCTATTTGCGTTGACAAAACTATCCTTAAAACTGCTACTTAAAAACTGTGATTTCATCAGCCGGTTACGTAATCAAGATACCTACACCGCCTTTGTGCTTCAAATATTGCATTAATCAACTTTGTTTTGCTAATTTTACGATCATCCATAACTATCGCACGTCTTATCTACCACCTCTGTGTTATTTGCAAATAATCATAATAATAAATAATCATAATAATAAATTTAATCGACGAGTACAAAAACCCCTTTTTAGGCCTATCGATTTGGTAGCCTAACCTTATGATTATGATAAGGTAACCTTACTGATAGGGTAACCCTATTTTTATGGTAAGCATATCGGATGTGGTAACCATAAGGTAACCGTTAATAAAACCCTATCGAGATAGGGTTTTGTTAGGGTTTTATTAAGGTTACCTTATGGTTACCACATCCGATATGCTTACCTTAACAATAGGGTTACCCTGTCAGTAAAGTTACCTTATCATAAGGTTACCATTATGGATAGGGTTTTAAAAACAATTTCTTAAATAACCCTATGGAAAACCCCAATAAGGGTAACCGGTTCCGGTCCCTGCACACAAGCCTCGTCTAGGTTTTGCCTAAAATGGGTATTATATGTAAAACTTAACTTAACTTATGGCATCTATACATATAATAAAGCTGAAGAGGGTCGAAAGTCTGTACATGGAAGATATTCAAAAAAAAATTGGCTAGGGATAGGTACTTAAAATCGATAACAGAACACGTTCCAACAGTTTTTAGAATTTTTGTCTGTTTGTCTGTTTATCTGTTTGTCTGTTTATGTGATCGCGCATCACGTGAAAACGGCTAAACCGATTAAGATGAAATTTGGTATAGAGATAGTTTGAGTCCTGGGGAAGGACTAAGGGTAGTTTTTATCCTGGAAATCAACCCCTAAGGGGATGAAATGGGGGGTAGAAATTTGTATGGAACTACTTAAACCGCTGCACCGATTTGGATGAAATTTGGTATATAAATAGTTTGAGTTTCGGGGAAGGTCAAAGAATAGGCTTTATCCCGAAAATCTTCCCTTTAAGGGGTAAAATGGAGGGGTGAAAATTTGGATGTAACCCATTTTGATAAAATTTAGTTAAGAGGTAGTTTAAGTTCTGGGGAAGGACATTGGATAGTGTTTATTCCGGAAATCTTCCCCTAAGGGGGTGAAATGGGGGGTGAAATTTTGGATGGACTCCGTTTAGACCAAATTTGGTATAGATATAGTTTGAGTCCCGGAGAATGACAATGGATAGTTTGAATCCCGAAAATCATCCCCCAAGGGGATGAAAATGTGGATAAATCCCTTTAGTTAAAATTTGGTATAGAGATAGGAGGAGTCCTAGGGCAGGACAATGCATAGTTTTTATCCCGAAAAAAAAGTTTCCTGAGGTGGTGAAATGAGGGTTGAAGATTTCGATATAACCCATTTAGATGAAATTTGGTATAGAGAAAGGTCTCAGTCCAAGGAAAGAACAAAGAATAATTTTTATTCCGTAACACATGAAAGGAGGAAATCATCTCCTAAGGGGGTGAGAAATGGTGGATGAAAATTAGGATTGAACCCATTTACGGTATAGCGATAGTTAAGAAAGGACATAGGATAGTTTTATCCCGAAAATCATCCCCTAAGGGGTGTAATTGGGGGTGGAAATTTGTTTGTGACACATTTTGTTAAAATTTGGTTGAAAGATAGTTTGAGTCCTGGAAAAGGACATATAATAGTTTCTATTCCGCAAATCATCCCCTAAGGGGGTGAAATGGGGGTGAAAATTTGGATGTAGCCCATTTAGATGAAATTTGGTAAAGAGATAGTTTGAGTCCTAGATAATGACAACAGATAGTTTTTATCCCGAAAATTATCCTCTAAGGAGGTGAAATAGGGGGTGAAAAATTGGATGGAACCCATTTACGGTATAGCGGTAGTTGGGAGTCCTAGGGAATATGAACATTACATAGGTAAATATATGTATGTGACGTTCCAAGGGTAAAGACACCTTATGGCGGTAGTATCGAAAAGGTTTTCTAAAACGGGATAAAAAAGACGTTTTATTATGGCTATTTTCGAGACTATTAGATGTAACATTTTGTTGACGTATCTTTATTTTTAATATTAAAATATTTAAATTACAACTCAGTTAATTTAGCCCTACGGTTTAGTAGAAAAGGTCCTTACGGCCGTGTGATATGAAAATATGCAAAATAATACTGAAAAAAGCCTACATGCATCTATTGTGGTGAGGCGGGTCATAGAAACCAAGTTTGCGGCGGAGTCGTTTTGTAAATAATTTACTTCCAAAAAAAGTTTTAACCGACTTCAATTCAGTACTCCGCCAAGCCACATGAACATTTCCACATTTTTTTTTCCAATTTACCACATGAACTGATTTCCAAGAGCAGATGCGTTGATTTTTAGACCAATAAACCAAATCGCTGTATGTGGGCCGATAATATTTGAGGATTTCCGTCGATTCCTCAAGGATCTCAGAATTACCTTTGGCACTTCATTGTTTGCTTTTTCAACGGAATCATATCAGAATCTGTGACGTACTTATATAGTTTGAAGTACATCATTGAGAAGTTCCACAAGCCATCTGTGGTCTTCATCATCACTTCCACCATCACCAAATTTATGATTTCCGGGTGTAAATACACGAGATATAATAGAAAATACCGAATTTACTACACGCGTGCCTAATATATTTGAGGAGTTCCCTCAATTCCTCATAGTTTCCATCATCCAACTGGGGGTTTGAAAACAATGGGACCAATCTGGAAGCATATACTTTCAATTAAAAAAAGAATTGTACGAATCGGCTCATAAATGACGGAGTTCTGAGGTAACAAACATTAAAAAAAAAAAAAAAAAACTTCCGAATTTTTTTTAAATACCTACTCGCGCCGCGTATTGACACTTCACAATCCTCTTAAGATTTTATTTGTGTTTGTGAAGACAAGTGTACGTTCCTTTTAAAATGGTCGAAGAAATTAACACCTGCACTCCTGAAGAAATTGCGTGAGTAGCAAAAGTACGAATAGAAAACTTGCTGCCTGAAAAGTGTAAACTATTCTGTAGTCTGTTATTTATTTATTTAAAATTTGTCGTAGAAAAAGTATTGTATGCAACGGTGTATAACTGGTCTAAAAACGCTCGTGGCGTCTTTTATTGCGATGCTCGCCAAGGCTCGCATCGCAACCCACGCCACTCGCCTTTTAAGACCCTTCTTATACAACAGTTGCATAAAATACTATTATGTGACTGTACATAATGCCTTACGTGCGACATTTTGTCAAAATTGTATTCAAATTGACAATTAATTTCGAACTAAACGTCATCTCGACTGATATTAGAATAGAGGTCAAATCAAATTTCATTGTTTTTCAGAGATGTTCGAAATTTTAATGTAATAATATTATCGAAATCGATGTTATTATTTAGCAATAATAACATTATCACAGATAATAAAATTGTTCTAACAAAAAAGCCTTTTTATGATGGTCATAATGTGCGGTTCTTGAACGCATCATGGAGGGTTTATGATATCTGGATAGATAAAGAGTTTATTATTACATGAAAAAATCGTTTGAACTGTAGAAAACGTTAGAAATTAGTTTTTCACCTCACTAGCTCGGAAAGCCCATTTTTATTCTTTAAAAACAGATAGCAAAACTGCATTTTATCCACAAGAGTGCAAAGAATATTTGAAATCCGAACGTGTTATTAGTTACTTTTTTAAACATAATAACATGTAGGTAAAGGCCGGTCCAGACAGGACATTTTTCGCCCATCAGATTTATTTTATATAGGTACCTTTTTTTGAATGTTTTTTTTTAATGTTTTTAATTCTTTTTTTGTTTTTTAAATGTTTTTTTTTGTTTTTTAAAACTTTTTTCTTTTTCTCCTTTTTAAAAATGTTGTTTCTCTTTTTAGATGTTTTGTTTCTTTTTGAAAGTTTTTCTGTATTTGTTTTCTCTTTTTAATGTTTTTTTGGTCTTTTTTAAACGTTTTTTTTTTAAATCTTTTCTTCTTTTTTAAATGTATTTTGAAATTCTATTTATTTTTTGATGTTTTCGTCTACATTTTAATGTTTTTTTTTATATTTTATTGATTAAAATGTGTTTATTCAAGGTTTTTTTTTTGTTTTTTCCACTTTTAAAAACAAATAAATCTTTTAATGTTTTGTTTCTTTTTGATTTATTTTTGTAGTTTTTTCCACTTTTTTCTCTTTTCAAATGTTTTTTTTAAGTTTTTTGTCTTTTTGCTTTTTTTTTCGTTTTTTCTCTTATTTTAATGTTTTTTGTAACTATTTTTCTTTTTTAATGTTTTTAATGTTTTAGTCTCTATTTTATTACTTTGTTTTTTTTTTTCAATGTTTTTTGCTTTTTGCGCCTTTTTATAAATGTTTTGTTTCTTTTTGAATGTTTTTTTTTCTTTTTTTCTTTTTTTGGTCTTTTTTCTCTTTTTTATTCGATTTTTCCTTTTTTTTAATGTTTATTTTTTATTATTACAATGTTTTTTGAAATTCTCATATTTTTTTGATGTTTTTGCCATATTATAATGTTTTTTTAATTTTTAAGCGATTTATGTTTTTTCAAGGTTTTTTTCTTTTTCCATTTTTTTTTTTACCACTGTTCTCTTTTTACATGTTTTTTTTTTGTTTTTTTGTCTTTTTTTTACGTTTTTTCTCTTAATATAATGTTTTTTGTAACTTTTTTCTTTTTACATGTTTTTTTTTTGTTTTTTGTATTTTTTAACGTTTTTTTTCTTTATGTTATGTTTTTTGTAACTTTTTTCTTTTTTATTTTTTTTTATTTTTAATGTTATTTTTTTTGTTTCTCAGTGTTTTTTCTCTTTTCCTCTTTATTAAGTGTTTTTTTTAATTTTGTAATATTTTGTTTCTTTTTACATGGTTTTTAATTTTTTTTTCTCATTTTTAATGTTTTTTTCCCCCTTTTTAATATTTTTTCAAAAAATTTCCTTTCTTTACTTTTTTGTTTTTTATGTTTTTTTCCTCGCTTTAGTGAGGTGAAAAGATTTGTGTTACACACGGGTGCAAGTTATTTTGACGTCTCGTGTGTTGCAACACTCGCTACGCTCAGGATTCTATTTTTGAACCACTCGCTTCGCTCAGGATTCTATTTTTGAACCACTCGCTTTGCTCGTGGTTCAACCATAGAATCCATTCGCTAGCTCGTGGTTCAACCCTAGAATCCATTCGCTAGCTCGTGTTTCAATTCCACACTCGCGGTTAAAATACAACTTTGCACCCTTGTATAACAAATAACTATTAAGTAAGTACCTACTTTATCTGTAAATAAAATTTCCTTCTCTCTTTAGTTTATTATAAACGTGAATATCTGGGAAAATTTAAAATAACAGTATATTTACCTATAATTGGATGTTAACAAGATTAAACACCTAAGCTCACTAAAAATACAAATACAATACAAATACAAAATTTATTTATTTACATAGTGAGTTACAAACAGGAAGAATTACACTTAGCTTAGATTCAGATTTTTTAGATTAGAGTTGCTATAGTCATATCACATATTATGGGATGAGAAATCTAATGTACGAGGGTGCGCAGCTATATAATAAACTACCTCACCAATTAAAAGACACCAAATCCTTTATTGCATACAAAAATACCCTTAAAAGACACACTCTTGCCGATTTTTCGGAATTTGTATAATTTTTTTGGGCGTAATTTTTGGTACGTTCTACAGACGAACACTGCAAGAAAAGGGACAAAAAAGAAATACATAAACTTAAGCATAAAAACCAAACTATGAAACATAGGTATTCAAATTATATAGTAATTTTTTTTTTTTTTTTTTTTTTATTTATATTAAAATTAGAAATTAGGTAATTGTTATATATAAGTAACCTTTATAAAAACCCATATCTATAATATAATAATATAATATCATATAATATTTATTTCATTACAACAGAAGTAATTGGTACAAAGAAGTGTGGTTGAAACTAGTCACATAGTTATCTTTTGTAATTTAAATTATTGGTGCAGAATGAAGTCCTTTACTAGTTAAAAACTGTATCACGGTGAAGTAAGATTCGTCAACCCACATCAATATAGGTATATAACTGATATACAGTAATGTATTTACAATATGCGGCAAGTTACTTATTTTCTTATATTACATTTATGCAGTGGATCATAAATTTATACAATTTGATGGTATGTTAAATAACCAACAATGTAGGTAGGTAGATAATTATTTAGAGTTGGCCGAGCTACATTAAAGTAGTCCATTCAAAAGCAACTCCACCGTCCAAGGGCTAAGAATCCAATTCCAATGTCAGCCGGCACAAAAGTCGGTACGGTACATTCAATTATCTAAACCAAATTGTGAACAAGTTAGCTTAGACGTAAACAACTACATAGTATATGCAAAAAATACAGATGCATTTAAGCAAGCTTAATATTCTATTTTCAATATATTTACTTATTTTTATGTACAATTAAATATACGTACGTGCGTGGAATGTGTATCTGAGTCAGTATGTGTGTGTCTGTATATGTGAGTAGGTGTGGGTGTGTATTAGGCCATTTACTTTATCAGTTTTTCTGTCTCTTCGTAGTGAATTCAAAAAGATATCCAATACCCGTCTACATTCACAGGAATTAAGTCACGTAATTTAACGTATTTACTTATATGATTATAGATTTTGGGTCCGAGATTTTTTTGGAATTTACGGGAAAACGCTGACTTGGATGTAGGGATATAATAAACAAAGTCAAGACGGCGGCGTGTTGGAGAATAGTCGGCTGATTAGATCTCGTTCAAACCAATTTTCGGTCGAAGTTTACATGGTAATGTACATCATATATTGTTTTTAGTTTTATCATTCTCTTATTTTAGAAGTTACAGGGGGGGGGGCACATTTTACCACTTTGGAAGTGTCTCTCGCGCAAACTATTCAGTTTAGAAAAAAATGATGTTAGAAACCTCAATATCATTTTTGTAGACCTATCCATAGATACCCCACGTATGGGTTTGATGAAAAAAAAATTTTTGAGTTTCAGTTCTGAGTATGGGGTCCCCTAAAACTTAATGTTTTTTTCGATTTTTGTGTGAAAATCTTAATGCGGTTCACAGAATACATCTACTTACCAAGTTTCAATAGTATAGCTCTTATAGTTTCGGAAAAAAGTGGCTGTGACATACGGACGGACAGACAGACAGACAGACAGACGGACGGACATGACGAATCTATAAGGGTTCCGTTTTTTGCCATTTGGCTACGGAACCCTAATAAAAGGGTGCAGGAATAGGGGTAATATGTATTATAACTTCAAAAGAAAGAAGGTAAATGACGAAAATCCCATTCGAATATCTCAAAAAAATACGAAGCTACAACCGTTTTAATGTTGCTTGTTAGAGAGAGAAAACGCTCCGGGATCGTGACGTCACGATCGTCTAGCGTCATAGTAAATGACAATCGA
Organism: Epinotia brunnichana; assembly: GCA_963854355.1. Lineage (NCBI taxonomy): Eukaryota > Metazoa > Arthropoda > Insecta > Lepidoptera > Tortricidae > Epinotia > Epinotia brunnichana. Next base: position 15,125,775 of record OY977936.1, on the reverse strand, counting down.
TTCATATGAAAATGCGTTTTGCGGAAAAGGGATAGAACATACCCCCTCTTAAAACTTTGGACGCTTATAACTTTGTGATTATTTAACCTCTTGCGTTGCTTTTTTCTCCATTTGACTACATTTTTAATCCGTTTTCGTATTGATTCTTTTGTTTAGTGTCTACACCCCTATTGTGGAAAACGGCGTCCGAAGGACGTTTTCGACAATGCTTGTGGAACACGGAAAATCCTTTTGCGTTGGAGCACCGTGTAAAGGCCTGCGCAAACCAGCGGAGCGCAGCGCAGATCACTTTAAATTAATTATCAATCTATATTCTTTTCTATTTGAATTACATTAAGGTATAAATTTGAATGCTCTGAGACCGACCTCGGAGCATCACGGGGGATTTCTACTTTGCGTCAGTGGGTATGTTATATTGGATTTAATAACTTTAATCAGGGATGGTCTGAGGTTATCAGAGCCGGGAGCACTATCATTTTGCACCGTACTGATGAGACGGGATACCTCGTGCTCATCTGTCGAATTCAAAAAGAAGGAGTGTGGAGCAGATGAGGCCTGATTCAGGGTGGACGGAAGAGTGTGCTCTGACTTATTCACACTTGCCAGTAAGTTACTGGCAAGTTGGGTGCCTTGCCTATGTTAGCGAAGTTGTCATTGCATTGGTCTATTGACTCCTGGGGTGTAGACTTTGTTTTAGTTAATTCAGTGGCCTTAGACGTGCTTTTCGGGTACTCGGCGATATTCTTAATAACTTTCCAGAGTCCTTTAGGGTTATTTTTGTTCTTTTCTAGTTCCTTGCTCTCGTAGGTATTTTTTAATTTATGTTGGAGGTCAGTGAGAAAATTTCTATATCTCAGATATGATTCTAAATACTAACTAAATTTGCGTTATTTTTAGGGTTCCGTACTCAAAGAGTAAAACGGGACCCTATTACTAAGACTCCGCTGTCCGTCCGTCCGTCCGTCTGTCTGTCACCAGGCTGTATCTCACTGATACCGTGATAGTTCCAGCTGAAATTTTCACAGATGATGTATTTCTGTTGCCGCTATAACAACAAATACTAAAAACAGAATAATATAGTTTTTTATAGATAATGGTACGGAACCCTTTGCGCGCGAATCCGACTAGCACTTTGCCGGTTTTTTTTTCAATTTCGGATGATTATTGGTTTAAGGCGACGCGTAGGGCAAAGCATTCTCCATACAAACGTTGTGCAAGTTTTTTTTCGTCGGTTTTGGCACTACAGAATTTTAGTTTTTTTTTGCTTGTTTATATTGGATTTTATGCATGCCCATGATGTAAATTTTTTTGTTAGATTTTAAAATAATTAAAAATAAAAATATATTAAAACAATAAAAAGATAACACCAGTGAACAGCTAACAAAAAATAAGTGTACTGACTAAAACTTATATTTATAGCGCAAACACAAATGAAGAAACACTTGCACAACATTTGTATGGAGAAGGCTTGCTTTGGTTGGTAACTTTGTGTTTGTTAAACTTTTTGAATTATGGACATGCTCTAGCCACCTGTGATGTATTGAATTTATGAAAATATTAACCACGGACCCACGTCGTCCTTTGAAGTCGTTTCGACACTAAACCAGCCCTAATACACATGCCTACTGAACAACCAACCAAATCGACTTGCAAGTTTTTATTAGTACTTATACAGATTTTAATTTTACCCTGTTTTATTTGGTTAAATATATTTGGTTAAGAAGTTTATCTATCCAAATATCATATACTCCATGATGCGTTCAAGAACCGCACATTATGACCACCATAATAGTAGACAGTTTTGTTAGAACAAATTTCTTATCTGTGAAAATGTTATTATTGCTAAATAATAACATCGATTTCGATAATATTATTTCATTCAAATTTCGAACGTCTCTTAAAAACAAAGAAATTTGATTAAAAAAAATAAAATAAAATCATTTATTTCAGACTCATAGAATCCATAAGTTTGTTAGTACCTACATAAAATAATTTTAAAGCTAAGTGTTAGTAGGCAAAACCGAAAAGAAAAGAAAAGTATAATTTGTACGCTGAGAGGCACTGTATCGTTTAGGGCAAAACTCAGAGTTATTTTACCCTCCCCGTCACAATGCCAACCCAGTGCCCTAACATAGGGCAATCCCAACGTCCTTCCAATATCCTCAGAATGCTGTTCTCACTTCCTCGCACTCGTCTCAGCAGCGAGGCGACCCTCTTGCGTATGATGGCATGGAAGCCATCAGTGTGCGTTTCGGCAAACATGCCTGACGCACTGCAGTGACGAGGCAGCTTGAACAGCATCCTGAAGACATTGTTGAATTGCACACGTAACGCATTGTAGGCTCGCTTTGTATGCCTCATCCATAGACTGCACGTGTAAAAAGACGTACAATAGGCTTTAAAGAGTGTCAGTTTGACTTCCCTTGTACACCGTGCAAATCTACGGATGAGCATGTTGCCCCTGATTTCTAAGGCTCTTCTCTCCCTTTCGATATCCAGGTCATCATTCATATTCTCGGTTACTATATGACCCAGATATTTAAACTTACTGGATACTTTTAGGGCCTCACCTTTCAACATGACCGAAGGTACACTTTGCGGATTATACTTACGGGCTTTAAACAAACAAACAAACAAACAAACAACGTTTATTAAAGTAATACGTGTACATATTTATGCTTACATTTTAATATTAGTACAAGAAGGTAACTAAGTATGAGCCAAGTAAGCTTCAACTGATCCCCGTACTAGTGTGAACTGTATAACGGTGGATCAGGATTCACTGTCCTTAACTATTAATACCCATAAAAACATATATATTGAAATGGTAGCAAACTTGTTAAATGTGGGTACATTTACAAAAGATTGGTGAACAATAGCCTAGCAACGCCTCCTAAGCGAGCGCTGTGTCGAGTCGAGAAGTAAACAAGTAGTATATTTAAAAACTTAACATAATTTTACACTGTAATAACGTATCGGGGTTTAAATAATGTTGTACAACCGTAGTAATATAGTTTATATATGGATGCGTGTGTGTGAGTATGCGTGTGTATGTATGCGCGTGTGTGTGTGTATATGTGTGTGATGTGCGTGTGTGTGTATGTTTATGTATGTGCGTGTGTGTGTTACACCATGTGTTTAAGTAGTTGTTCAGTATTTTCATAACTCAAGTTCTGTATGTACTGTTCCACCGTTTTTTTGCAGGAATGCAGATTAAGTGACCGTAGGTGAATTTGTTTGCTTAGTTTGTTGTATAACGTTGGGCCAAGTACACTTATGAATTTTTTTGAAAACGTAGTTTTGTGAGTCGGAATATAATATACCAAATCATTTCTTCTCTTGGTCGCAGACTCTTTAAAGATCACCATCTCACTTTTATTTGAATTGTACCTAAGACCATGTCGTTCAGCGTAGCTCTCACACCTTGCAATCAGTTGCCTTATGAAGTTGATTGAGGGACCAAGCAGCACCATGTCATCAGCAAAGCTAATGTTGTTTACGCAGACATTGTCAATATGGCATCCGACATGCATGCTGCTCAGCTCTCCAATCAACTCATCTATATACAAATTGAAGAGGACACGAGAAGTCAGCCCACCCTGCCTCACTCCAGATTCAAGTTTATACTGGTCAGACCAGTCTCCAGCCCACCTTACTTGATTCACCTGATTGGCGTACCAGTATCTTAATAGGGACACACATTCGGTTGGCACCGAAGTTTTATTTAGTTTGTCCCACAGCAAATCATATGCCACCAAGTCAAATGCTTTAGATAAGTCAAGGAAGCACGCATAAATTGGCGTGCTCCTTTCCTTATAGTACCTAACAGCTTGCTTAAGGCACATAATAGCACTCTCCGTCGATAGTCCAGCTCTAAACCCGAACTGAGCATCGTGGAGTTTAATATGTTTCCTGAGATGGTCATTAAGCAAGCTGTCAAGCACCTTGGCGATTGTAGTGGCAAGTGAGATGGGCCTGTAATTAGCGATATCTGACACGTCCCTTGTCCTATTTTTAACAATCGGAACGACTACAGTTTTCATCAGCTGCTCAGGTAAGTAAGCATGGCGCAAGAACAACGTAAAAAACATCGCCAAGATGCGCGGCAAATGTACACCCGCATATTTGAGATGTTCGATACTGAGACCATCGTATCCCGGAGATTTTCCCTTCTGCATATTTTTGATGACTTTCTCAACTTGTTTTGCGGAAAAGTGTATGGTACTTTCTCCGACGGTAGTCTCAGTATCAGACACCTCCGCGGTCTTCTGAGTGAATGTATGTATTGAGGTGAACAGTTCCTTAAAATTATTGGCAATATTCTTTCCATCACTCATGCCTCCAACACTCACAGGGACTCCAGGCTTTACACTTAGCTTGTTAGTATTTTTCCAGAAGCCCTTGAAGTCCTTAGCTGAATGGCTTGAGGCCAGGATATCGCTTTTAATCTGGCCCTGTCTGTCCTGGCACCATTTCAGCTTAGACTTGAAAGACTTCCTTTAACCTCTATTCTAATATCAGTCGTGATGACGTTTAGTCTGAAATTAATTGTCAATTTGCAAACAAATTTGACAAATGTCGCACGTAAGTAAGATATCGAATGATATGATAGTTGGATTAGTTGGAACGGACTCTAGTTAGTCTCTGAATTAAAAAAAAACTATGACAGCTGCCAGAAAACAAGCCGCGATGCCGGTCATAATTAGCGGCTCCTGAATGCATCATGGAGGCTTATGATATGTGGATAGATAAATTAGTGTATGTAACTGTACATAATTAGGCATTAAAACACTCGTGTGATGTTATTATTTTCACAAACCCACACTTGTGCTTAATGCCCTTCATTATGTACAGTCACATAAACTACTATAATATTATCATCAGCATCATAATTAAGAGCTTAACTCTTGTTCATGATTGGTGGTTGGGACTGATTCAAGTTTGGTGGTGATTGGTGGATTCATTTCCGACTTAGTCTACATGCTTTTTTTTATTTTCCTTTTTTCCTCAGGTAGTTTTAGTTTTATTATAATCTTTACGTCATACCTGGCCATAAAGTAGGAATTACCGCACGCTATGCGTGCGGAAAACCCCACTTCCTGGCCAGATAGAGACGTAAAATGTTGTACTCACCACGGGCGGTAATAAAGAAAGCCTCAGAGCGCATATTTATCGCCCTTGCCTTCGGCTCGGGCGTCAAATACCTGCGATCTGAGACATTCTTTGTTTAACCGCCCTAGGTAAGTAATGTACTACTTATTATTTAATGCTTTGTATAATCTAATAGTTTTAATGTTGTACATTTACCTCTATTGTTGTTTTCATCAAAGCATCGTGGAGTAAAATATGATCAAGCATTTTAGCTCGTCTACTATCAAAGATTTTTACCATATTTATTTTTAACCGACTTAAAAAAAGGAGGAGGTAATCTGGGTGTATTTTTATCATTAAGTATTTTTATTTTTAATGTTTGTTAGTGTCAGAAATCTCTACCGATTCGTAGTAGGTCCAATTTTTATTTCATAATTTTTGTCGTCGCTTACCATCAGGTGAGACTAGGGTCAATCAGTGGACAGTATTTTATAAAAAAAAAATATTTTAATTTTAATTAGGTAATAATAAAAATATTACAAAGATGGTAAAGACAACCGCTGAGCCTTTAAAAAATGCTTGAAAAAAAAATTGCAAGAAAACGTGTTTCGACGTAGGTATAATAAAGTGGGCACGCTGCGATATGACGCGTCTCGTTCGATGACATCACTCACGCGTCCCACTCACGTGTACGGTACGATAAGGAAACAGACGTTTCGTGGAGCCAACGTGTGGCCACCTAGTACACGTATCACAATCAGTAAGTAAGTACGGGCCAGCTCAAGGAATAATTCATGGACTGTTGAGCCCACTGTTTAAAGCTCGGGTTATACATTTAGAAAATAAAAATATACTTTTAGAAAATAAAAAATATTTTAAGTATGTATGGTGACCAAATCGTAGACCGCTATAAGTAGGTACATAAATGAGAATCTCGGTAACGTTAAGGGCTAAGGGCAAGACTGCTTGTAGCAACATTAATTTCCACATCTCTGTTGTGACAAAGTTAATATTGTCAATATTGTTATTGCATTAATACTGCTTATTTAAATTGTGTTGTATAATATCTTGTCCTATACTTTCTCAGTTGTTTAGTAACTACTGGTATGCTGTGTAACTACTTTAAATACATAATAATAATAAAGGCCTGTTATCGTGCTATAGATAGATCGAAACGCCAGGCAGTGCTCGTCGACATCACCATCCCCCATAACGAGAACCTCGTGAAGGCCGAGAAGGACAAAGCCAGCAAGTACTCTAGGTACTTGCTGGGGTGTTGATTCGACGATCATCGTCCCGATAGTCGTTTCGACGAACGGTTTAATAGCGAAGAGTCTCGACCGTCACCTTAAGAGACCCTCGCTAGATGGCTGGATCAAGGGTCAGATACAGAAGGCGGTACTCCTGGATACTGCGCGGATAGTCAGGAGGTTCCTGTCTCTGTCGCGTTGTCCTGACCACCGGTAGCTTAGGCCCCGCCTCGCTTCCGGTAGGTTAGGTTTTTATAATGATTTTATGTTTTGTATGTATAGTTTTATATTTTACTTTTTATATAATTATTGTAAAAACCTAATCTAAGAAGGAAAGGAAATAAAGATTAATAATAATGTTTCACTTTAGAAGCAAAATAGGTGTACTTTCTCTTCCAAGGACGGGGGCGTCGTGGTAGAAAGCTCGCGATCCCACTTCGCCCTCATTAATGGCAGGAACGGAAACGCGGAGTAATTGTTGTTGGTAGACTCCCGCCCCCTTCTCTTTCATTAGAGTTGGCTAGAGGGTGAGAGTCCCACATACCCCCCATTATAGCTTACCCAGGCTGGGGGGACACTGGACTGGGACTGGGCATTTCCACACCGTCATCCAAAAAAAAAAAAGGTACTTCCAAGGAAACCATAGACGATGTATTTAAGGATTGATTTTCAACGCAGTTCTTTAAATTCAAAATATACCATAGGTACGTTCGGTTAAATACTTACTACTTGAACGATAAAATTCACCACCTTTACTTAAAACTTGAAGGTTACCTAACTACTTCTAACTAGTACTCATACTATGTTATTTTTACGACGGGCTCTTTACGTTGTACTATACTTTCCTACGGTGCTACTGTACTTGGTGTACTATCATAAACACATTCGGCTTAACTCTGAGATTGTACCTACTCGTATATTGATTTTTACTATCACATGAAAGCCAGATTGTTATAATTTTTAAGTAGTGTTTTGCTTAGCTAATAATCATAAAACTGTCGGTAGGTAGGTACTAAATATTCCTAGACATATTTAGTCAATATAATGCAGCAATAAACACACACCTACAATAATCGGAATAGGTATTTAATTCTTTATACTTTTTCAGCTGCTACAGCCTACAGCCTCTTCCCTATAGTCTATAAGAGGAAACCTGTGTATGCTCAAACGCACATGGGCTGACGGTGGTAAACGATAACCGTTATACCAAAGAAGTTTTTTTTTTAATTATTATTCTCAAAAAACTACTTAATGGTAAGTACATATTTCGCCAAACTGAGGCCAGTTTGTCGGTGAATGTGCGCTCCTTTCTTAAAGTTAAACATTGTTGTGTTATACCTACCTACCTACTTACTAAATTACTTAAATTTACTAACGCTGAACTTAGTGTACCATCGACGACACAATCAGCCGATAGTAATCACGTAACGTTTTGAACGCGCGTTAGGTAGATCAAACTGTCATTTTTCCATATAAAAATTGACATTTAGATCTACCTAACGTACGTACAATGCGTTACGTGATCGACTCTGAGGGGTAATCACGTAAATACCTAACGTTCCGAACGCGCGTCGGTACAATTTAAATGTCAATTTGCCATATAAAAAGGGACATTTAGACCTACCGTAATGCGTTACGTGATCGACCTACAGTTGTACGTAGGTACTGTACCACATTCATCACGAGTTAGCGACACGTGGGGCGCGCATTTACATTTAATCCACGTGGCGATTGTGTTCAACGAGTCACATTGGGCTTTGAGCGGCATTATAGTCGTCCGATTTTTGCTTCCAGTTTTATTTTTATTGTCAATTTCCATTGTCTGAAGGACAACTGAAGGTCTGCATTGGTACTTTTGATCCGATTTTGTCAATTCATACGTGCGCGAATGACAGAAATAGAGATAGCGACTTAAGAAAAGTCTGATGCAAGAATCGGATGTGTAAATTGAGTTTACGACTTATAGTTGGACTAGCTGTTGCCCGCGACTTCGTCCGCGTAGAACTTTTTATCGTCTTAGAAAATGATTTCTCTCAATACAAAATTTGAACCCTCTTTTAGGGGATAATTAAAAAAAAAGTTGATGTTCATTTTCTAGTTCGTGAACAAACAGTCTAAAACCAAAGTTAAAAATCTCATACTTTAAAAATGCCTTGAAATACTCAAACTTTGAACCAATTTTAACACTCTTAGGGGATGAATTTGGAAAAACTCTGAAATCAGTTTTGTAGTCTTTTAACGTACAGAATAAGACCGAAGTTAAAAATCTCTTACTCACACTTTAAAATTTTATTGCTCGCCATTTAAAATTTGAACCCCCTTTTAAACCCCCTTAGAGGTTGAATTTTTCTAATCGCTGAAAGAACTTTTTTCGTAAACTTTTAAGTCTCTAGCTCAAAAAAAGTGTTGCCCATACAAAGCTTTCTTAACCCCCTTAGGGGTGGAATTTTCTAAAACTCTGAAAGTACTTTATTATTAATTTTAATAAGTAACATTTGGAATAGTTTTAAGTCTAGTAAAAAAAAAAGTTTTTCCCACACAACACTGGCTACCCTTCTTAAGGATCTTAAGGATCCCCTTAGGGATGGAGTTTTCTAAAACGCTGAAAGTTCTTTTTTAGTAGGTATTCTAATAAGTAATCTTTTTGCAAAGTTTTAAGTCTAACTCAAAAAAAAAGTGTTGCCCATGCAAAGCTTGCTCTCCTTTTTAACCCTATTAGGGGTGGAATTTTCTAAAACGATTTGTGTTCTTTTTTTGTATTTTAATAAGTAATCTTTCTACAAAGTTTCAAGTCTCTAACTCAAAAACATAAACTTTCCCTGATAAAAACTTTGCACCCCTTTTTATCCCCCTTAGGGATAGATTTTTTCAAAACGCTGAAAGTCTTTTTTTTTGTATTTTTATAAGTAATCTTTCTACAAAGTTTTAAGTGTCTAGCTCAGAAAAAGTGTTCCCCATACAAACTTTGCACCCTATTTTACCCCCTTAGGGGTGAAATTTTCCAAAACGCTGAAAGTACTTTCTTTGTATTTAAATAATCTTTCTACAAAGTTTTAGGACTCTAGCTAAAAAAAATAGTTTCCCACATACAAACTTTGCACCCCTATTTTAGCCCCCTATTTTTAGGGGTAGAATTTTCTAAAACGCTGAAAGTACTTAATTTGTATTCTGATGACTAATCTTTCTACAAAGTTTTAAGTCTCTATTTAAAAAAAATATTGTTTCCCCCATACAAAATTTGCACCCCTATTTTACCCCCTTAGGGGTAGATTTTTTTAAAACACTGAATCTAGGTACTTTATTTGTATTCTAATGAATAATTTCTCTACAAAGTTTTAAGTCTCTATTTAAAAAAAAGTAGTTTTTCCCATACAAACTTTGCACTCTATTTTACCCCTTTAGGGGTAGAATTTTCTAAAACCCTGAAAGTTCTTTATTTGTATTCTAATGACTGATCTTTCTACAAAGTTTTAAGTCTCTATTTAAAAAAAAATGTTTCCCCCATACAAACCTTGCACCCCTATTTTACCCCCGTAGGAGTGGAATTTTCCAAAACGCTGAAAGTGTTTCATTTGTATTCTAATAACTAATTTTTCTACAAAGTTTAAGTCTATAGCTCAAAAAAAAAAGGTTCTCCCATACAAACTTTGCACCCCCATTTTACCCCCTTAGGGGTAGAATTTTCAAAAATCCCTTTTTATCCCTAGCCCACGTTATAAAAGCAACATACTGTGCAAAAATCAACTCTCTAAGATTAGTAGTTTCGGCTGTGCGTTGATGTGTGAGTGAGTGAGTGATTGAGTGAATAAGTCAGTCAGGACATAGGCATTTATTATGTATAAATAGATAGAAGATAATGAAACTCCCATTCAAATATCTCAAAAAATTATGAAGCTACATCCGTTTTAATGTCGCTTGTTAGAGTGAGAAAACGATGAGGGACTGTGACGTCAATATACTCGAGCGTCATAGTAAAAAACAATCGTTTCATATGAAGGTGCGTTTTGCGGAAAAGGGACAGAACATACCCCCTCTTAAAACTTTGGACTCTTATAACTTAATCATTACCTATATAACCTCTTGCTTTGTTTTTTTCTCCATTTGACTATATTTATTTTAAATTCTTTTTCGAGAAAATACATTATGATTATTTACCATATTTTCGATTCCTGAGCTATAACCACGAACTTCGGAATTCGAAAATATTCGGGTATCTCTATCTCTATCGCACTAACTATACTCGAGTGACAGGGATGCAAATATATGAACATTGAGTATCGGTTTTCGTGGGTACTTTGGCTGAATGCGCCGAGCGCGTGCCATTGTCATTCAAAAAAAACAAATTCGTGTTAATTATATTGTTCAAATTTGTTGATTTCATTTATTGAAATTACGACATAAAACGACATTTGCGCATATAAGTTCTCATATCAGAATCGAATATTTTTTTATGGTTTATATTTTAGCATTTGTCTCGTAAAGGTCTATCGTATACGGGATTTAAATTATTAATAAGTGAAAGGCAAAGCAATTCCGCCATTTTGACGAAAATTTGACGGTTCTTATAGCTGACAGTTGGAGCAGCGTTTGATTTCAATAAAAATAAATGAAAAATTAAATGAAGTCGTATATTTCGGAAAATTAATTAACTGTCGCAGTCGGATAAAAACTATCCTAAGTTGCAGCTAGAATAATAATGTACCTATATAAAATGTTTCATATTTTTCCGTTCATGGGATGCTGAGAACATTCGAACCGCGCAAAGCTTAGTTTCAAACTGGCTGATTCTTTTTTTAATTTAGAGATTTATTATAAGTGGAGATTACCGACTATCTGAAGTGAAATCGGACGTGTATTGCCGCTCTAATATTTAGGACCGCAATAAGAACAGCGGCTCGAACAATCGTCACGTCACATCGCACGTGAGTCGTTCTACTTAGTCCGGAACCTACGTATGTAATTAAGTAGTTAGTGGTTACCTAAATAATACGTAGACGGGCATGACACAAGTCAAACAAGCACAGAAAAAATCTGATCGTGTGCGGTGTGCATGTTATGATGTTTAGGGCAAGCTTTCAACGGATCATCAAGCGAATCCAACGGATGACCGCTTGCTCATTTTTAGGCCGTCTTCGCATCCCGTTGCGGTGTGCGGAGGGATGGTTTTCTCGTATGCAAGAACCTCAGTTCGTACATGAATAAAATTCCGCACTGACTCCGGTGCGGTGTGGGTGGCTGGGTGCTGTAATGAGAAGACGGAGCCACACGGGCTACTAGCGTGTAGGTACGTAAATATTAGTAGAGTGCAAGTTGCAGCCGTCTCGGCAAACTCATAAGCATAGTGTCTTGGGTGTCCTTTGTTGGTCTCGGATAATTAGGTATGCGTTCAGTTTGTGTAATATAATGTAAGAAGTATTTTAGTTTTGATTTTGAATGATGGTGGACTGTCAACGACAATGAATGATTTTTGTGTTCAAAATTATTTTCCTAAACTAAGGTAAACGTCCGAGTGCTCGACGCTGTAGTATATGGCATGGGCACACTATCTCAAAGTGATATGGCTTAAATTCGAATAAAGAAAAATCCTCTTAATTCGAATTTAACAACCCATATTGCTTCGACATAAAGTGCCCATGCCATATACTAGTACACACACACTACAGCGTCGAGAACTCGGACGTTTACCTTAATTAATACCTAATTGATGTGTTTAGCTTGCAGAGAAAGTGAGAAAAGAAGAGAAAAATCCTCGAGAATCGAGTGAAGAAAGTAGATTAGGTAGAGTAGTATGTAGTACGGCCAGTACAGCGAGTGAATGAGTTCGTCCTGAGATAGTGCGACTACCGAGCATTTTGGGTTTTGGAACTATGTCGGACGTTCGGCGGCTTCCCTTTTCGGAGGCAACAATTATTTTTTAAATAACAAAGCCGAGAAGTATATTAGGGTAGTATTCCACATGTCCAAGTTCTTTGACCAATGTGTATTTTTAAGCAAAATATGAATATGCGACACAATGCACATTTAAAACCTTGGAAAAGTGGAATACCACCCTTACTAACATTCAGACTACTTAACTCACACGATCGTCCACGGGATTAGATACGTGTTGTATATTTGTAGATGTAGATATCTAAGGTAAAAAGCTTATTACCTACGTTACAACATATTATCAGTATTAGTGCGAAGCCAATACGCGCGTATCAGAGGGATGCATTTAGCGTAGCGACAGTCAACGGCCCGGGCTAAGTGTGTCAGGGCCCGTCCCGCACGTGGCCGCGGCACGTGCGGAACACTTCGCCGCACGACGCGACGCGACGGGTAAATACAGCGCCTGAAGGTGCAGTGAACTAGTACAGCATCGGTATCAACTTCGCTCTTGACAGGACTGATTCTGGACTCGTGAACTGTGCTCCAGATCAATGTCTACATTTTGGACTGCTGAGTCGCTGACCCGATACTTAACTAGCGGCGAAATTTCCTAATAGTAAGAAATCGAAATCTATATTAAGAGGAATTTAGAAGTGAAATTTCATTTAGTATGATTTAGATTAATTTGTTAATGACACAACAGCTACTGCAGAGTCGAGAAGATCGTGATCGAGGTCCACACAATGCAAGTTGGACGTGCCGTCTCCGATAGAAACAAAGACAAATATTGAATGAATAGGGGTGTAGACACTAAATAAAATAATCAATAAGTAATGTTGCATTTTCTCGAAAAAGGATCAAAATGTAGTCAAATGGAGAAAAAAGCAACGCAAAAGGTTAAATAATCACAAAGTTATTAGAGTCCAAAGTTTTAAGACGCTAGACGATCATGACGTCACAATCCCTGAGCGTTTTCTCTCTCTAACAGGCAACATTGAAACGGTTGCAACTTCGTAATTTTTTGAGATATTCGAATGGGATTGTCGTCATTACTGTCATTAGGCATATTTTTTTGCCTTCTTTCTTTTGAAGTACCTACCTACTAATAATTTTTGAGTCTTTTTTTTTTTTTTTTGGAATCAAAAAAAAAATAATACAATTTTAGTAACTTAACCTAAAGATTCGCCAAACTGCAAAGCAGTTTGTTGGCGATTCGCTCACTTAAATAAAAAGATAATATTGATAACTACCCTCGTCACACCCGTATTAGGCCTGAATCACACTGGCGTGGCCTGCGGTGGCGGTCAATAGGTAGTAAATTTGACAGCTAATGACAAGTTTACTATTGCTTAACGCAACGTTCTCAATGACGTTGGCTATTTGAAATAGATGAATGCTAGATCCAAACGCTACATTGTGCATGGCGCATGCACATATCCCAAAGAACGTATATAGACGTAGTCAATTATAAAGTGAAGAAAGTTTATACCATTTTCGCCTGATTTTTACGGAATTTATGAAGACTACTTTTCATAATTTTTTACCGTATCGGTATTCAATTCAGGTGGATTATCTCCATCTCCACTTATAATAAATCTCTAAATTAAAAAAATAATCAGCCAGTTTGAAACTAAGCTTTGTGTGTTACGAATGTTCTCAGCATCCAATGAACGGAAAAATATGAAACATTTTATATAGGTACATTATTATTCTAGCTGCCACTTAGGATAGTTTTTATCCGATTGCGAAAGTTAATTAATTTTCTGAAATATATATATACTTCATTTAATTTTTCATTTATTTTTATTGAAATCAAATGCTGCTGCAACTGTCAGCTATAAGAAACGTCAAAATTTCGTCAAAATGGCGAAATTGCTTTGCCTTTCACTTATTAATAATTTAAATCCAGTCTACGATAGACATTTACGATACACATGCCAAAAGTTAAACCATAAAAAGGGTGATCCACTGGGTCCTTTAGTTTTTTGTCTGGCCATACAAAAGGTGATCTCTGAGCTTAAATCCCCGCTGAACATCTGGTACCTAGATGACGGTACACTCGGGGGTACCACGGAGGAAGTGAAGAAGGATCTGATCACGCTCCTTCCACGCTTCCAGGAACTAGGCTTAGAGCTCAACTCCAGTAAATGTGAGATTTTCCCCTGCGGCACTGATTCCGGTTTTTCCTTTGCTTTGTTCAGTGACATGCTTCCCGGGCTCAAAGAGTTATCAACCCACACCTTCAACCTCTTGGGTTCTCCCACTTTCCCTGAAGCCATCTCTGAAGCCTTCGAGGTGAGAAGGCAGCTTCTCCTGTCTACTAGGGAGAGGTTGAAGTTGCTCTCATCGCACGTTGCTCTTATTTTACTGTGTGCCTGTTTCGCCGTTCCCAAACTCACATATTTTTTACGCACGGTACCGACTTGGATTCACCCTGTGCACACTGACTCTTTTGATTGTGTGTTGAAGGAGTCAGTGGAGGACCTACTGAATTTCTCCCTCAATTCGGACCTGGCATCGTTACCCATTCGGTTCGGTGGATTAGGTGTAAGACGCGCGCGGGATGTAAGCCTGCCATCTTACCTGGCATCGGCGGAGGGGGTTTTGGACCTTGTCACTAAGATTCTTTCCTAAGATGGTGACAAGGCAACCATACCTTATGCTGTCGATGCTTTGGAGGCCTGGACGACTCTCAACTTGGGTGCACCTGTGCCTGAGAAACCGGACCACCAACGATTGTGGGATGACGTAGGTGGAAATTGGACGCTAGACGGCCTGTTGGGGGACGCGGTGGGTGTGGATAAGGCAAGACTCATGGCGGCATCAAGGCCAGAGTCTGGGGCGTGGCTACACGCTCTCCCTTCTCCGTATTTAGGTACTAGGACTCGTTGCGGGTGGCCGTGGCTCGTCGACTGGGCTGTGATGTTTGTGAACCTCACGTATGCATCTGCGGCGCTACGGTGGAGAGTAACGGTCATCACACATTGAGTTGTTGTCGTTGCGCGGGAAGGTTCCCACTTCACCATGCCCTTGACGACATTCACCTCAGAGGGCGCTCGTGTCAGCTAATGTGCCATGTATGTTGGAGCCTCCAGGCCTTTGCCGGTCTGACGGTAAAAGGCCCGACGGCTTAACCCTGGTGCCCTGGCAAAAAGGCAAATGTCTCCTCTGGGACGCTACATGTGTTAGCACTTTTGCTGCTTCGCACATTGGTCGCACCATACGGGCGCCTGAAGCTGCGGCTGAGCTGGCGGCAGTACGGAAGAGGGACAAGTACTCAGGTCTCTCAAATTATTTATTCGTTCCTCTTGCGGTGGAGGTTACTGGGTGTTGGTGCTCAGAAGCCAAAACCTTTTTTAAGGAAGTGGGGCGCCGCTTGTCCGCTTGAGAGGTCTCGATCCCCGCTCTGGGTCATTTTTGGTGCAAAGGTATTCATTCCATATTCCATAGCTATTCAGCGCGGCAATGCGGCTAGCGTTATGGGCACCTTTGCGCCTGAAGTGACCCGGGGCGGGTTATTCGCCACTAAATTTTCAATGAAGCTGTTTTTATTTTTTAATGTTAGTTTTAGGTATTGTATTGTTTTCTTCTTTGTGTTGTATTTTGCATAAATAAATTTTACATTCACTACACATAATTATTAATTTAATATGAAAACTATCACGGAGATGTAGGTATTATTACAACTTCATAAACGTTGTTGAAAAGGCCAACTTTCGTACAAATTCGAGCGACGGAACCGAAACGTTTACCTTAGTTGGCGCGCGCGTGTCGATGTAACAAACAAAGACAGACAGGCAGCTACGGAACCCTACACTGCGCGTGGTCCAACACGCACTTGGTCGGTTTTTTTTACTTACGTAGTTATAAAGCGAGCAGCCTTTGTCAGCAATATCAATAATGTCGACATTGTGCTCGTCCAACTGCCTTTAGAGTGCCTTTTACGCACCTTCTCTTATTTACCAAACAATATCCCAGGGAAGATAAACCTTTGCTACCTTCGACATGTCTGACTTGTCATCAGGGCAGGCTGTTAGGCTAGGCTACGCGTTAATGCGGCTCACCCCGCCGGTCAGCCGTTACGAAACTAGACCTCTACCTAAGCTTAATTACTACGCATCGCGATGTCAACGTATAATTGTGGGTGAGCGTTGAGGTGAGCTTAAAACAAGTTACATAATAGGGGGGGCAGTAACAATGAGGGTTACAGTCTGTTTCAATACCATGTCTGTGTGTTTTGATGTATTTTTTTTCTGTTTTTACTATTCTGACTTTGATTCCTTTACCTGGAGATCATACTCATACGAATCGATATCCCTAACCCATGTGTCGCAACGTGGAGTAATCCATACATTGTGGCAGTTGTGTCATAATAATGTAATCGTCGAATATAACCTGAGTAGGTATAGCATACGCGGGAAATGTGCGCGTGGTCTGGCATGTGCTGTGTGGCGCCGGAATCAACGCTTTGCAACGTGACCAGTGTAGGGCTGACAGAATTTCAAGAGTCGATTTATATTAGGTTCTATAAAACTAATATTGTTAGGTACTGTTGAGTTGGCAGTGTTGGCACTACATCTTGAGGTGGCCGGTTGTTACGGCAAAGCTTGAATTTCAAACACGTTTTCATACATGTGCGCTTTTGGATTCACCTAGTTTTCTGGGGGAAACCGTTAAAAACGCACAGTTTATCACTATCAGAATATAATGGAAGGGGCACTCTCGATTTTTAAACATGTTGAGCGATATTTGACATTAATTCAACACAACGAAACTGTTGGAGTTTTCTTTTGACAAGGCAACTTCCGTATACCCCGTGCGAGTTAACTTGAGACTCGAGCGCGTCTAACGTCATACGAACGAGGTCTCATGTTAACTCGTGCGGGTTATATGTATTTTGTCGGTGCGGTACCTATATCTCCTGATGGTAAGCTGTCAGTAAAGTTGTCAATCAAGTTAAGGCGACGAAAAAAAAGTCGTAAGTAAGTTTTTGAAAAGTTGTAGCTCTTGTTTGGATTATAATATGGCTGCCCTAAATTTAATTAGCAATCTTCAGGCCTTTCTCAAGGGACAACAGCTATTCGAATCCTGAGTTTTTGACTTTCGCTCTATAGAAAAAAATCACGAACATAGGTCTAAAATACAC
Source organism: Epinotia brunnichana (assembly GCA_963854355.1). NCBI lineage: Eukaryota > Metazoa > Arthropoda > Insecta > Lepidoptera > Tortricidae > Epinotia > Epinotia brunnichana. The sequence goes on along the minus strand of OY977936.1, from coordinate 15,108,420 downwards.
TTAAAAAATTCGTAACAAATTATGCACAACAGCTAAACATATTAAAATTGGTTCTAAAAATCGGTAATATCATGTTTGAGGGAACTAAGCTATTAGGTACTTTTTAGGGTTCCGTAGCCAAATGGCAAAAGCGGCCAAGTGCGAGTCGGACTCGCACATGAAGGGTTCCGTGAAATTAATTGCGGTTTACGATTTATGACGTATTAAAAAAAAACTACTTATTAGATCTCGTTCAAACCAATTTTCGGTGGAAGTTTACATGGTAATGTACATCATATATTTTTTTTAGTTTTATCATTATCTTATTTTAGAAGTTACAGGGGCCCCCCCTAAGTAGATGTATACTGTGAACCGCATTAAGATTTTCACACAAAAATCGAAAAAAAACATTAAGTTTTAGGGGTCCCTATACTCAGAACTGAAACTAAAAAAATTTTTTTTTCATCAAACCCATACGTGTGGGGTATCTATGGATAGGTCTTCAAAAATGATATTGAGGTTTCTTACATCATTTTTTTCTAAACTGAATAGTTTGCGCGAGAAACACTTCCAAAGTGGTAAAATGTGTGTGTCCCCCCCTGTAACTTCTAAAATAAGAGAATGATAAATCTAAAAAAAATATATGATGTACATTACCATGCAAACTTTCAACGAAAATTGGTTTGAACGAGATCTAGTTAGTAGTTTTTTTTTAATACGTCATAAATCGTAAATAGTATTTTTCACAATCGTGTTATAATAGAGAGCTTTTTAGTCGAGTTCCGTGTTTAGGCCACGAAGCTTGCTGAGTGGCCTAAGTAAGGTACGAGATTAAAAAGCTTGATTATAACACTATTGTGAACAATACTTTTTGTACGAGTTCATTAAAATTAATTTTCTATGAGTCAACTGAACTAATTAAACAAACTCGATACTGTTGAAACGAAGTGCAGCTCATCGCTCGTAAGCTTGTTGATATCTTAAAAGACATCAACGAGCGTACGACATCAAAGCGATTCCATTGATCCAATTCATTACAGTTCAGTAAAGCAGCCACGTGATTGGTCGAATTTATTTTAGTTGTCTGGAGCGTATCGAAAAGTAGTTATTTCGATTGTTTCGACAGTAACATGGACTACAACTATGAAAAGAGTGACGTTGCAGTATTCTCTATGAAATCTTAATACACATATTTTAATCGTTGAGTACAAAAAAGCTATTTATTTAACGGAACCCTTCATGTGCGAGTCCGACTCGCACTTGGCCGCTTTTTTTTTAAATTGCAATAGTGCCCGGTGAATCCTATCAGTATCAGCGAGGTTATAAGTAGTTTTAATAGTTAATCACCCACATCCAGGACTTAAACCCACGTCCAAATAGGAAACGAATTAAGTAGGTACGTACCTAGTTTAGGATTTAGTCTACACAGGTTGTTATAATTAAACTGCCTTGTGATTAGGATAATAATATTTTCCACTTTACTACACACACCATAGGAAGTCCACGCTGTTTGATTGTCTGCAACCTGGCCACCGCTCACCGAACCGGCCATATTCCTTCAGTAATTTGTGATCTCACATGTCATATGGCTTTTGAAAGCTATGGCAAATGATTTTATTACATATGACTATTAGGGATTATGCAGTTTATGGCAAATTATATAATGGAAAATAACAATTCTGTCTTATGAATATTATGGTAAAATTAGTTTATTTAATCGTATAACAAGGCAATTAATAAAAACAACAAAAAAAAATTACAGTTATGACACATGAAATTCTGGTAAACAAAATTATGGCCTTTGACTATTATGGCAACTGAAACTATGGCAAATGATATTCTGGGAAACGAAGGTATACCAATTCAAACAAATAAAGAGGAATATACTTAGCTGCCATTTTACCATATCTAGGTCAGTTCAAATATTGGGTTGAAATATTAAATGTACCTATGGCTCAAGCACTTTACGTGCTTACCGATTACAACCACTAAGGCTTATCAACCTCATTACGCACTAAGACATTATGATCTCATACTTATGCTGGCTAAAATTGTGCAATGTAAGCATAAATCAGTGACTAAGGCTGTGTTTATGGATAGCCGATGTATGCGGTGCCACGAGGTGCGTTCTCTCAGGTGAAAATGGAATAGTACACACCTGTTGTAAGTACATAAATACTCATTATACTCATAAGCAGGGCGTTCACTTTTTCTTTTCAATTTATAAATGATTATTGGTACAAAAGTGTACAAACACGTTACTTAAACGTCCATCAAGTTACTTTTACATCATTATGTGACATGAATTATTTATTTTTAGGGCGTTTTCACTAAAAAGTGCGACTTTTACTTTTTATCTCAGAATTTAGATTTTTTTGGTTTTTTTCTGTTCAGAATCATGGACACTCTTAATCCCGATAAATAAAAAAATGTCCCCAATTTTCCATAATTTTTTTAGGATTCCACTATGTGTCTATGGTCCATACTTCATACAGAATGTATGAATAAACGTCACATAGTGGAATAAAAAACTGGGGACACGTTTTTTATTAATCGGGATTAAGAGTGCCCATGATTCTGAACAGGAAAAACCAAATAAATCTAAATTCTGAGAAAAAAGTAAAGGTCGCACATTTTAGTGAAAACGTCCTTTAACTACTTACGCTAATTGGGTACACTCATTTCTGAAAATGCCCAGTAACGCCTCAGGATTCCTTAAGGTTTGCTATATATTCTGATTTCTGGCGATTGATACCATTTTTTTGCCCCTACCCACTGCCATTAGGTACATCTAGACACGCGGCAGCGTGTCAAGCCAAATTCAAGCAAAGGAACTGGCTAGCCAGCGCCGAGTGTATTTACATTTAGTTTAATCTTGTAGCATTCATTTACAATATGCACATACAATAAATAACATTTATTTTCTAAACATTAACTAAATTAAATTAAAACTAAGTTAAATCTAAAAGAGGCCCTCGTGGCAGGATGCTGACGGCATTTCCCAACATTCAACTGGTTGAAGTAGTGAGCAACTGTTTGGTGCTTGGTCTTCCCTGATCCCATAAATGATAGAAGACGTTTATAAGAAAGAGGCGTATGAGAGAGGTGAAGAGTACGAGTATCCTTATGCCATTAAAACTTGCAATCAGCCCCTAAGTCGAAATATTTTTTTATTCACAGGACCAAAAACCATTATGAATTTTATACACTACTTAACCAATTTCTTTATCAATATTTCAACTTTTGGCCACGACTTCGTCAACGTGAACTCTCATACAAACTTCTATCCCCAAATAGATTAGGTCTGACTCTCTGACTTTGACGCCCGCCGAAGCGACCGTGTACAACAAATACCAATTTCATTTCAATTCTATACTTTAAGTCATATTGGCCGTTCTAGTTAATTAAACATTCAGTGTAGACGTTTTTAGTAACAATACTGTGTGTATATATTTTACAGTATACCTATGTGTAGTGAAAGTAAAGAATGTGCCTCGCCTCTCTTTAACCCTTTATTTGATGATGTATGACACAGTATACACATTTTTTGATGTGCTTTTTGTATTTTTTTATGCACATTTTATTTTGCTCTTCAAGGCGCAAACGAGGCTTGAACTCACGATTATTTTTAGATTTGCCAAATAAAGGGAAAGAAAATTCAAGTAACTACCTAAATAGACAGACGGTCCAAAAATACAATATTGCTTTCTCCAACTTTTAAGCCTTACCTTGCTATTTCATGAAAATAGTTAAAGATCAAAATAAATAAATTTAGGCAAAAAGTATCCAACAAACTTATAGATTTTATAAACTTCTTACCGTCTTGTATATCTACCCGTTTTTTTTTAAAGTTTATATATTTATTTTACACAACAGGCATCCCTAGCATGGCAAAGCAAATGAAGCATAACGTGATGTTGCTATTCAATGGAGTCAGGTTCAAAATTTGTGCACATGGTCACAATACATTGTGGAAAATGTTTCGTTAGCCGTGTGTAAGAGGTATACCTACGTATGTACCATGTGTCATATCATATAGTACAGTCGCCATCACATACATCGGAGCAAACAAGCACGTCACAAACATCAGAACACACCTCTATTTTCAAGTAATTAGGGTGCATGTGCCGATATTTTTGAACACCTATAGTGTACCTATGTATGTGATGGCGACTGTTCAGGAAGTAGTGTCACCCAATGTATGGGAGGTGCAAATTTTGGTATCGGATGAATTTACTTGGCACTGATGTCATATACGTAAAGCTAAATTAATTTAGCCCGGTAGCCATCTGCCACCCCCTGGAGGGTAGGCAGGGGGGGCATTCAAAGTTACACGCCGCCGCGCTTCAGAAAAAAAATCATATCAGCTTCTATTTACGTAACACCTCAAGTGTGGTATCATTTTCTGATAAATCGGGCATGGCGAATTTTATTTATATTTATTATTTATAGTTTCATACAAAAAAAGGAAAATATTGACGAACATAATATCAAAATCAGTTTGCAAAAATCTAAGGACTTTCCGACTTTGCGGCTAAACTAGAAAAGATACACGAAAGTAACACAAATGGTATTTAGCATTTCAGCTTAACATTTTAGTTTTTTATTTTAAGACAATAGCAAAGTTGGGAGAATTGTGCTCAAAAACCGGCCAAGAGCGTGTCGGGCCACGCTCAGTGTAGGGTTCCGTAGTTTTTCGTCCATCACAGTAAGTGTGTGAAATTATATTGTAATTTTTTTCAAAAACTATTCAACCTATCAAGTTTAAAATAATTTTCCTAGAAAATTTTTATAATTTGAGATTTTTTTCAAATCTCCGAAAATATTAACATTATCAAAAAAATATTTTTGCAAACCCCTATTCATTTTTAAATACCTATCCAACAATATATCACACGCTAGGGTTGAAATGAAAAAAAAAACACTCCCCACGTTGCGTATAGGGGAGGTACCCTAATAAAATAAAATACTTAAATCACCTTTTATTTTACCACTTTGTCGGCGTGATTGATATACATATTAGTACCAAATTTCAGCTTTCTAGTGCTAACCTAACGGTTACTGAGATTATTCGCGGACGGACGGACAGACAAAGCGAAACTATATAAGGGTTCCTAGTCGACTACGGAACCCTAAAAAGGATCGATGTAACTATGTATCAGTAGGTTGGCAATTATCGAGGACACGATATCTTTTCTCGCTTTAACGGGGCTAATTAATATTATTCCTCCCTATTCAACATGCTCAATACTCGGTGTACCTACTGTGTACCTACTTCAAGGATCTGGGTGTAGTATTTGATACGCGTCTGTCTTTCCATGACCATAATAATGGATCTCGCCACCAGTCTATACCTACTTGGCCGGAAATCCGTTTTCACGCCGAGGCATGTTTAGTGCTTTTTTCAAACATGCAATGAAATAAATAAATAAAAATCCTCAAATCAAACTAATTTTCATGGCTGAATGCCGTGATGCTGTGCCACAAATAGTGGAATGAAAATTAAAAAGTTACTTTCAAGGCCAAGGCCTGAAAAGTTGTATTAAATCCCATTTCAGGCTGCCACGAGATGCTGCGCCCGAAAAAGGATACTTCCGAGTCGATAAGCAACGTAAAGAGAATATTTCATTGCATGTTTGAGAAATAGTTATTTGTTATACAAGGAAGAAAGTTGTTTTTTACCTGCGAGTGTTTCAACACACGAGACTTAAAATAACTTTTCACCCGTGTATAACACAAAACTTTTCACCTCACTACAGCGAGGAAAATAAGAAAAAGGGTAAGACAAAAAAAACTCACACTATCACACACACATCACAAAAAAAGTAAAAAAAAGGTAAAAAAAATAAAAATAAAATAAAAAAGGTATTAAAAAATATGACAGTAAAAATCTACATTTAACGTTCTACGTCATATCACTTTTAACGTTCTACGTCTACTTTCTTCACATGTGGATAAAAAGCGATTTTGTCAATAGATATCAAACATACAAAAAGGGCTTTCCGAGCTAGTGAGGTGAAAAGATAGGTGTAAGTGTGGAAATAAAAAATATTTTGTATAATGCTCTGGTGCGAAGCAAGCTGGAAGCATCTGTGATAAAATGGAACCCGTATACGAATCTACTTAAAATATACTACTAACTCTTAGAAAGGGTCCAAAAGACATTTCTAAGATTTAAGATATAAAACAAAATGTCTCCCACAAAATTTCTTCTTGGAACTCTGACTTTGGAAAGTTCTTTGGAAGTGAGGCGCAATTTCAGCCTACTCAATTTTGTTTGCCGTGTTTTGAGTGAGAGAGTGAGATTGCCTAGCACTAGCGGAGGACGTATCTAGACAAAATTAAACAATTTAAACTAGAAAAATTAAGTAATAGAAGAACGCTGCTTAGTATGTCTTTCTTATATAAAATTATGAACAATCTGATTGATTCGCCTCAAATTGTTGATAAGTTATCTTTAAGGGTCCCAACTAAAATACCTCGCATGCCTCGTGCCTTATTTCACGTTCCTTTTTGTAAGACCAACTTTGGTAGGCACTCGCCTGTACCTCGCCTGTCGCGTGCTTACAATGATCTCGTTACAGAACAGGAAAATGTTGATATTTTTTGTGATTCTCATAATAGCTTCAAATGCAAAATCAGGGATTTGTTGTTGAACCTTGAAGCATAGTCTGACTGATGTGATTTAGTTTTTTATTTATAAGCTTAGATAATTCGTTTATTAATGCTAAAAATTGTAGCACAACGCATGCTGTGGTTGCCTATTATTAGTAGGGTAACAATTAGTCATTATGTACAAAGTGCTTGTTTTTTTCATAAAATGTTACATTGTGAACTCCGTTGGCAATTCTTAAATAAAAAAAATAAAACAAATTGTGAGGTTGCACGTTCCAGAAGTCCCACGAATGGCTCTTAGACCTCGGAGTCCTCGGACGCGCCCGCTTTTGGCAGTGCCTCCGGCTCGCACTGTGTCGCACAAGAACTCGCCGCATTTCCGTGCGCTGACGCTGCAGCTGCTGAATGCCCTCCCGAGTGTGATCTGCTTGCGTGGCGATGGACGGCTGTGTGTAGCGAGTGCCTAAAGTTTTGCGAGATGAAGGATGGCCTTCTAGTATTCCTGGTTGATTATAATTATTGTTCTGTTCCTTTAATTTATCTTCCGTTTCACAGTGTATTAGAGTTAAATAAATCTGGAATGCTGTGTAAATATACTAAATTAAATCTCCACTTATAATAAATCTCTAAATTAAAAAAAGAATCAGCCAGTTTGAAACTAAGCTTTGCGCGGTTCGAATGTTCGCAGCATCCCATGAACGGAAAAATATGAAACATTTTATATACGTACATTATTATTCTAGCTGCAACTTAGGATAGTTTTTATCCGACTGCGACAGTTAATTAATTTTCCGAAATATACGACTTCATTTAATTTTTCATTTATTTTTATTGAAATCAAACGCTGCTCCAACAGTCAGCTATAAGAACCGTCAAATTTTCGTCAAAATGGCGGAATTGCTTTGCCTTTCACTTATTAATAATGTAAATCCCGTCTACGATAGACCTTTACGAGACAAATGCTAAAATATAAACCATAAAAAAATATTCGATTCTGATATGAGAACTTATATGCGCAAATGTCGTTTTATGTCGTAATTTCAATAAATGAAATCAACAAATTTGAACAATATAATTAACACGAATTTGTTTTTTTTGAATGACAATGGCACGCGCTCGGCGCATTCAGCCAAAGTACCTGCGGCGCTACCACGAAAACCGATACTCAATGTTCATATATTTGCATCCCTGTCACTCGAGTATGGTTAGTGCGATAGAGATAGAGATACCCGAATATTTTCGAATTCCGAAGTTCGTGGTTATAGCTCAGGAATCGAAAATATGGTAAATAATCATAATGTATTTTCTCGAAAAAGAATTTAAAATAAATATAGTCAAATGGAGAAAAAAACAAAGCAAGAGGTTATATAGGTAATGATTAAGTTATAAGAGTCCAAAGTTTTAAGAGGGGGTATGTTCTGTCCCTTTTCTGCAAAACGCACCTTCATATGAAACGATTGTTTTTTACTATGACGCTCGAGTATATTGACGTCACAGTCCCTCATCGTTTTCTCACTCTAACAAGCTTCATAATTTTTTGAGATATTTGAATGGGAGTTTCATTATCTTCTATTTATTTATACATAATAAATGCCTATGTCCTGACTGACTTATTCACTCACTCACTCACTCACTCACTCATCAACGCACAGCCGAAACTACTAATCTTAGAGAGTTGATTTTTGCACAGTATGTTGCTTTTATAACGTGGGCTAGGGATAAAAAGGGATTTTTGAAAATTCTACCCCTAAGGGGGTAAAATGGGGGTGCAAAGTTTATATGGGAGAACCTTTTTTTTTGAGCTATAGACTTAAACTTTGTAGAAAAATTAGTTATTAGAATACAAATGAAACACTTTCAGCGTTTTGGAAAATTCCACCCCTACGGGGGTAAAATAGGGGTGCAAGGTTTGTATGGGGGAAACATTTTTTTTTTTAAATAGAGACTTAAAACTTTGTAGAAAGATCAGTCATTAGAATACAAATAAAGAACTTTCAGGGTTTTAGAAAATTCTACCCCTAAAGGGGTAAAATAGAGTGCAAAGTTTGTATGGGAAAAACTACTTTTTTTTAAATAGAGACTTAAAACTTTGTAGAGAAATTATTCATTAGAATACAAATAAAGTACCTAGATTCAGTGTTTTAAAAAAATCTACCCCTAAGGGGGTAAAATAGGGGTGCAAATTTTGTATGGGGGAAACAATATTTTTTTTAAATAGAGACTTAAAACTTTGTAGAAAGATTAGTCATCAGAATACAAATTAAGTACTTTCAGCGTTTTAGAAAATTCTACCCCTAAAAATAGGGGGCTAAAATAGGGGTGCAAAGTTTGTATGTGGGAAACTATTTTTTTTAGCTAGAGTCCTAAAACTTTGTAGAAAGATTATTTAAATACAAAGAAAGTACTTTCAGCGTTTTAGAAAATTTCACCCCTAAGGGGGTAAAATAGGGTGCAAAGTTTGTATGGGAAAAGCATATATTTTTTTAATAGAGACTTAAAATTTTGACGAAAAATTACTTATTAGAACATGAAAAATACTACACTCGGCGTTTTACAAATATCATTCCCTAAGGGGGTTAAAAAAGGGTGCAAGGTTTGTATGGGGAACACTTTTTCTGAGCTAGACACTTAAAACTTTGTAGAAAGATTACTTATAAAAATACAAAAAAAAAGACTTTCAGCGTTTTGAAAAAATCTATCCCTAAGGGGGATAAAAGGGGTGCAAAGTTTTTATCAGGGAAAGTTTATGTTTTTGAGTTAGAGACTTGAAACTTTGTAGAAAGATTACTTATTAAAATACAAAAAAAGAACACAAATCGTTTTAGAAAATTCCACCCCTAATAGGGTTAAAAAGGAGAGCAAGCTTTGCATGGGCAACACTTTTTTTTGAGTTAGACTTAAAACTTTGCAAAAAGATTACTTATTAGAATACTAAAAAAGAACTTTCAGCGTTTTAGAAAACTCCATTCCTAAGGGGATCCTTAAGATCCTTAAGAAGGGTAGCCAGTGTTGTGTGGGAAAAACTTTTTTTTTTACTAGACTTAAAACTATTCAAAATGTTACTTATTAAAATTAATAATAAAGTACTTTCAGAGCTTTAGAAAATTCCACCCCTAAGGGGGTTAAGAAAGCTTTGTATGGGCAACACTTTTTTTGAGCTAGAGACTTAAAAGTTTACGAAAAAAGTTCTTTCAGCGATTAGAAAAATTCAACCTCTAAGGGGGTTTAAAAGGGGGTTCAAATTTTAAATGGCGAGCAATAAAATTTTAAAGTGTGAGTAAGAGATTTTTAACTTCGGTCTTATTCTGTACGTTAAAAGACTACAAAACTGATTTCAGAGTTTTTCCAAATTCATCCCCTAAGAGTGTTAAAATTGGTTCAAAGTTTGAGTATTTCAAGGCATTTTTAAAGTATGAGATTTTTAACTTTGGTTTTAGACTGTTTGTTCACAAACTAGAAAATGAACATCAACTTTTTTTTTAATTATCCCCTAAAAGAAGGTTCAAATTTTGTATTGAGAGAAATCATTTTCTAAGACGATAAAAAGTTCTACGCGGACGAAGTCGCGGGCAACAGCTAGTAAATAAATAAATCTTGAATACTCAGGCTTTTATCATTTCCTTATTGTCGATTGGACTGTAGACTGATTCTGACGAGCTCTAACGACACGACGACGAGTTTGCATGTAAAGTTAACTACTTTTTTTTAATAACAATTGTTGTCAGCGCTTTTGCACAAAGGAAAAAGGATATAGCGGTCGGGACGAATGGTACATCGTAGAACTACAGCTGTTACGTGAAAAATGGAAAGTATAATAATGAAACAAAGTTAATGAAATAAAAATAAAGGTAACCTCTATATTCCGCATGTTTTAATCGGGATAAAATCAATAATGGTACTTAGGTATATCAGATTGCGGGAAGGGCCGAATTTGAGAGTAAATATGTATCCAGTAAATTAATAACGTGATTTTTTTATTTACCCACTGTAATAAGTATGTTTAAACTACCATTAATAACAGGTACTCTGCAATTTGCCTCAGCATATCTAGTATTTTGACCTTAAAAATCGTAACAACTACGAGTAATCAAAAATTCGCATCAAGCGACGAGAGAAGGCATGTATCTGTAGCGAAATTTCGCGTTACACCATCAATCAGTGACCATCGTGTGATGACACGTGGACACCGTCACGTGTACTAGCACGCTGCCACTGTCTTGCGGCACGGACGAGTGTCGGCCAGTTCGTAACTTACTGACGAGCCGGCTGATTGATTATACCTACCCCCAAACCACGTGAAGGGAGATGGACACCTATGAATTTCTATTATTCTGCGCCGCGGTTGCCGAGACCGCTCCTAGCATTCGGTTTTATTTAGGTATGTGCTAATAATGGAGATGTGACCATCTATTTCCGAATATAAGAATAGCTCATCTGGTGCCTCTGTTAAGAACCGACTATTCTTCAATTGCGGGATGTCAGCATATATACCTACGCTTGTAAGTCTTCTTTCGATGTTTCAACGAGTCCGAAACGTCCAAGCAAATAAATACATACGTAACTAGCTTCTGCCCGCGACTCCGTCCGCGTGGAATTCGTTTATATCGTGGCTCCATACAAACTTTCACCCCCCATTTCATCTCCTTAGGGGTTGATTTCGGGGATAAAAACTATCCTATGTCCTTCCCTGGGACTCGAAGTATCTCTATACCACATTTCATCACAATGTCCAGTGGTTCAGGCACTTGTCCCACCGCCGGCGAGTAGCGAGTACTCTCATAGTAATTCTTACTCGCTTTTACTCGCGCGAGTAAGAATAGGGAATATGCATGTGATTTAGGTATGAACAAAAAAAATTATGTGTAATCTTTATTGCTTAAGAAATATACACACATGATTATTTTAACAAAGTATCATGTTTCTGTTGATCAATTTTATTATTTAAAAGTAGTATTTTTCAAATTCCCTCGCGCATTTCCAAAACGCAACGCTATTGGCGGAGCGAAATGTGACGTCACCGTTCACTCGGTGTCTACTGCTGACAGGTCGTTTGTATGAGTATTGAATTGTTTTGCCGCTGTTTATTAGTGTTTTTTGGGAATTACTAACTGAAATCACTCAGACTCCTTGTTAAAGAAGACTCGCCAAGTCGCCACAATGACTGAAAGCGGTTTTGTCAAGGCACAGTCGGATAATCTGCCTAAAATTGATGTAATCATGATGACGACGTACTTCGCAAATAATTGTGACTTTACGTCCGCTGAACTAAGAGGAGTAAAAACTGCAAGGTAAATAAATTAGATATTTGATAAATTTTCATATCCGTTATTTTGTATTTAATATAATTTTCTGTATATTTTTCAATCTGAAAAGAAGAAATTATATTATGTACCTAGTCAAAATAGGTAGACTTTTAAATTACTTCAAATAGGTGTCTTTCTTAATTAAGTGGAATAAAAAACTAGTAGGTACATATATATATATTATATACTTAATCAAAGTTATGTTATAAATTAGGAATGTTAAATGTTGAGAACAACTTTTCGTCAAGGTTTATAAATAAAACACATTTATGTAGGTACGTTACTCAGTAAAAAGAATTAAGTAGCTAAAACGTTTGGTGATCGAAATCAACACTCGTAGTCAGCTGTTGATCAACAAAAATCATAATATTTGTAACATTAGTAACAAAAAAAATTGAGAATCTGAACAGTTTTATGAATAGGTATGTAATTAAATTTTTAGGTTAGGTTATTGTTTATATTGTTCGCGAGTACTAATAAAAAAGATTTTAGCTATGTACATAGCTATATATACTCACGTCGAAATGATCTTCACAACAGTATAAACTACTCAAGCACGATAAATCATCTCTCTTCATCGCCTTACACCATATTTTTCCTTATATTTGCATCTTTGGGCATATGAAAATATATCTTGTCAGGTGCAGTTTTAATGTTATTTTTACACATAGGGACAATACAATATTTATAATAAGCTTTTGTGTGCTCTTCCATTATAAAAAGTTGATCGTATAAGCTTTATAATCACCAACTTTTATTAAAACTGTGAATCTAACACTTCGTTGTTAATTTATTCTTAGTGCACGGTGACGTCACTAAATGAGCGCGCCAAAATGGTGGCGTTTTAATCGTCCGAAAATGATAGTAGTTTTAATTGATTTTTTTTTGCTTATTTAATAAAATTGTGCAAGTGTTATATTTTTTTCCGGATATATAAATACTTATAGAATAGTTAAAAAAAATAAAAAAATATCATGAATATTCCCTATTACTATGTGAGTACTCGCTACTCGCCGGCGGTGGGACAAGTGCCTTAAGCGTGAAGATGTATTTTCGCATTTATAATATTATTAGTATGAATTATAAGTAAATATCTACACTTGCGATATCTCGCTCCGTTAACGCTGTTTTTTTCATGGGTTTTTACGAGTCCTATTTAAACCTGGTAATGGTTTTTTTCAACTGGTGTTTTTGCAGTTTAGATGCAAAATAAATAAAGATTATGACAGGATTAAAAAAACTGTACAATCTTGCACTATTTTAGGAAATATGATGGTATTTCACCGACCCGAAACTTTTGCTATAACAATAAGCATGTCCGTTTAACTAAGGGACTTGCTTGTCTAGGTTGTATAAATTAAATATTGATTGCTCCTAGAGCATACCCATATTAGGTATCTACGATCAATTGAATATGCTACATAACATATGCTACATAACATATGCTACATAACATATGCTACATAACGACACTGTACCTAAGAGTATCCGGATAAGTAAAATTATTGACTAAAATTAATTAGGACTCATTTAAACAACCTGTTGTTTACGTTAAAGTGGAATATTGAATGAACTTAGGTATTTGCTTCACCGTTTGATTCGTCCCTATTACCAAATTGACTTACCTGCTCATTACCTTGATGAATGCAGTTATGATATTCACAATCACAAGCAGTCTCCACTCACTTCAATTGCTCACCTCTCGTAATATCGACGCCCCAGATTCTTAACAAGTCGTCTGAGGTGAGATGTGGTGAAGCATTGTGAATACCCGGCCAGGCACGCCGCCAGCGCAGACACCGGAGCACGTTGCCCGTGCAATGTGACACAGCACGTGCGCGAAGTCCCACTAGATGAGTCGTGCACTAAACGGTGGAGATTACTATGTATACTTAATAGGACACTGTCCAGTTTCGATTTATATTTTTCGGGCCACCACGTGAGCGCGCACGTGCTAAAATGCCACAGTAAATGAGATGCAGTATGCCCAACGTAGATCATTCATTGTACCTACGGTACCTACATGTAAAGGGCACTTAGGTTTCTTAGACCTAAGACCTAATAAATATTTTACCTTAGTATTTGTCCGCGGGCAAATGAAGTTTGTTAACTTACCTTTAAAATTATTAAAATGTAGGGAAGGAACGTGAGTAAAAAGGTCCCCTACGCCTAACTCTAAAGCTAAATTTGATTTGCATTATAATCTTTTCCTGAATTGGGTATTTTAAGTTTACATAACTATGACGGAAAATACGTAAATTGCCCATTTTACCCCGCGCTACTCTAGAGAGAGTCAAAGCGCCATCCGGTTATTTTTACAGTATTTCCACGATTCTAAGTATTGGAGTAAGTATATCAAGTTATAATAATACCTACACATACTTAATTCGTTCCAATTGTTAGAAGTGACACAATTTTTTATTTAATTGGAAATGGCAACGCTTTTTTGAATACAAGCGTGTGCGAATTTAGTTATAAGTAGGTACTGATTCAAGTTTATTTGCGCCAATCTTATCTTTACCTTCCAGGACTACGAGTATGTTTACATCGATCGAAACAAAACTGTAGGCAAAATGTGTTAAGTAATGGTAAACTCGTACATATGTAATGTATGACCGGCCATTCATATTACAAAAAAAAAGTGATCCGTTTGATTTGCCGTGTTCTATCAGATGAGACAGCACGGCCACTTTTTGCGACTCTTGGAGTACTAACAGTGCCTTCTCTCTACATATTTGAGGTTGGTAAGTATGTTAGAAGAAACCCCGAGGAGTTCCCTATAGGTAACTGTTATTCAGCAAGACGGAAACCGGGACTGGCCGTCCCTGCGCACAGGCTCCAGAAAACTGGCAAGTCTCTTGGTGTAATGGGTGCCAAAATTTACAATAAAATACCAGAGCAAATCAGAACTTTAGACACTGAAAGTAACTTTACACATAAACTTAAAATATATTGCGCAGCCAAGGCTTACTACTCTGTGAAGGAATTCCTGGATGAATAAATATGTCGAGCTGACATTTAATTAGAAATGACATTGATAATACTTACATTTTGATTGTATCATATTATTTTAATTGCGGACATATTCAATCTACTATTTCATCATTTTATATTCAAGCTATTCTTATTGAATGACATTATGTAACATATTTTTTAATATTATTCTTGGGACATTTGTAACCCAGTATTTGTGGTTTTAATTTTAATTTACTTATAAGTTATAATGTACCCAATTGACAGTGTATCATTAATACCAAATAAATAAATATAAATATAAATATTAGACGGCACGTGTTCCCCCTTCTCTACTTTAGACCACATTAGCAATAAAATGCGTTATTAATGCCAATATTATATTGACTAAACTACCCAGATTTTCTCCCGGTCTCGGGGATCATTTATACCTATACCAGAATAACTTAGTCACCATACATTATGGGATGAGGCTAGTGAGGTACGAATTCTTTTCAAAGAAAGAAACGTGTTGCAAACAATTGACAATACCCCGCTAACCTGCAACTTGTTTTAACCTCACATCACCGTTCAACCTCAAATATATCTTGACCCCGCGATTTGTAGTAACTAAGCGTAAGTAGAGGTCTAGTTACGTTAGGCCAGACCCCCCCGACGTGCTGTCACCTTGTTGTGGTGGGGGGGCTTGCGTGTCCCTATGATCCCCGAGGCTATACCGGACAGGGCTACCTATACCGGGAAGGCGAGGGGAGAGGGGCCAGACAAAGAGCGGCACAAGAGATGGGCGCTGAAGGCGTAGGAGATGAGCGGGCGTGGCCATTCAGGTGGTCATCTCGTAACCCGGCCCAGTAGGTTCCTGGAACGAGGGCCGTTGCTCCTTTGAGAGCTTGGACCAAAAGGAAGAAAACCTCTTTAAAAAATTACCCGTGGAGGGAGATGGTTTACTCAGGTTAGCTGTCGGCCGACTCGTAACCCGGCCCATGGGGTCGGAACGAGGGTCGCTGTCCGCGGATGGGGACTATGAGGACGGACACCTCTTTAAAAACCATATAGGGCGTTGGGTGCTGCTAGTTTCGGTGTCGGAGCTAGTAACGCAGATTGCTGAGTTCAATTACCGATGGCCGAGCCGTTATCTCGGGGTAGTGTCTGGTCATGTTTTAGGCCTACTTTCGAGACCGGCGGCCTTGCCTTAATTGGCTGGGCCAAGGGGAGACAACCCCAATAAAAAATTCACAACTCTTGGCGTGAGGGTTCTCCGCGTCAGGATGCTTTTCGGAGCGGCTGGAGTGCATATCAGTCATTAGAGGCTAAACCTGCGATACCGCCCGACCTCGCAGTGTATAAGGGCCACTTGAGGTACTGGGGATCTCTGCCCAAGTGGAGTCGTTTAATTCTCCCCTACTCGTGGGATTTCATATGGATTTAAATTTAAAAACAATTGCTCAAAACGGCTCTTCTCAGGGCCAAAATACGAAAGGCCCTTCTGAGGGCCAAACAAAATCAGAAGAAAAGGCGCCAGCGAACACGCCGGTCGCCCGGGTGGAGCGAATGGTACTAAGGCCGCGGTCAGCGACTCCTAAGGTATCCGAAAATGAAAAAATCGAAGCCCGTAATGGCACAGAAGAGGTGGACAACGAGTCTGACACAGGGAGCCTAATAACAATGCGCTCCGAGTCAGCTCTTGACTACGAAAACAAAGGTGGATCGGCTGAGTCAGACTCAGCCATGAGTTGTGCAACTGCAGATGGGGGCAAGGGACGGTTCTGGCGGAAACGTAGTCTCAGCGGCTCGGGGTCAGATTCCGAAGGGAACCCAGAGCAGAAGCCAAAATCAACCTCAAAGAGAGGTTGCGGTCGGCCTCCCTCTACGGGGCACTATGTTGGCCTTGCTAAGGCCAAAGAGGAGCTGAAGCGCGCCAAGAGGCTCCAAGTAGGGGCGGAGGAGGAGGTAGACGGCCTACAGCGGTCGTTCTTGGATCGAAGTCAGGCCGGCACCATAAAAGAGGTCATTGATCTGGCCTTTGCGGAGGACGAGCTCTCTGCGGCCTCGCTATACCAGCGTGTGCAGAGCAGCTTGCAGTCCATAGCCTTGGTTTCCACCAAATCAAAAAACCTCAAAGGCACCTCCATGAAGACTCTTAATGAAGCTGTTGAGAGTATCAGAGCCGTGCTGGTATATCTTAAGCAGCGCACATCTACGGAAGAGACTAGGATACTGCAGGCGCAAAATGACCGCCTGCGAGCTGAGCTGACGGAGCTTCGCTCCGAGATGGCGCAATTGAGAGCGGACATTCAGGACCAGTACAAGAGGCAGTCTCCGGTCCAATCTCCGATGGAGAACACGCAGCCCCCCAATAGCTCGTGCGAAGGTGCTTCAGCTCCTTTCAACATGGACGATGTCGTGCGGTCTATGACAGCTCAGGTGGGGTTGATATTAGATGCGAGGCTGGGAGCTCTAGAGCTCGAGGGTAGGCTGCTACCGGCCCAAAAAATGCGACCCCTGTTAGACCACGAATGGAAAAAACAAGCTGAGCGGGCGGCTTCTCAGAGCCTGGAGCCTGCGCCTGTTCCCGAGCCAGCTCCAGCTGCGGCTCCAAAACGAGGCCCTCCAAACCAAACGGAGGAACCCCAAAAAGGGGAGAAGAAAGGGAAAAGGAAAGGGAAGAAGACAGCGACCCGTACAGTGGTTAAACCCGTCGCGGATCTCCCTCCCGTGGCACCAGTTCCTGGTCCACTGCCTCCAGTCCCTGCTTCCTTGGACAAAAGCTGGAATGTGGCGACTGGAGGAAAGAAAAACAAGGTGGCAAACCCTCGCTCGGCCTCTCAGCCGCAGCCGGGACAAAAGGCTAATAAGCCTAAAACCCGCAAACTCCGCCCACCTCGCTCGGCAGCAGTAGTGCTGACTCTTCAGCCTGACGCCGTGGAAAAGGGCGTGACGTACGCGAAGGTTCTTGCTAAAGCCAAGGAGAGCATTGACCTTGAGCGCCTCGGCATCAGCGCTGTCAAATTCAAGCGGGCAGCCACAGGAGCCAGAGTTCTAGAGGTCCCGGGAGCAGCCAGTGGCGAGAAGGCTGATTCACTGGCCAAAGAGCTGGCTGACAAGCTCGGCCAAGATGTTGTCCGGGTCTATAGACCGGTGATGTGTGCAGAACTGCGTCTTACGCAGCTTGACGACTCGGTGTCACCCGAGCAGGTTGTTGCTGCCGTCGCCAAGAGCGGTGGGTGTGAGCAGAGCCAGATTAAAACCGGCGAAATCCGCCAGGATGCGTCCGGCCTTGGCTCAATCTGGCTCCGCTGCCCGGTCGCGGCAGCTAAAAAAGTAGTGGAAGCTGACCACGGGAGGCTCCAGGTAGGGTGGGTCCGTGCCGCGGTGAGGCTGCTTGATCAGCGTCCCATGCGGTGCTACAAGTGCCTTGAAAAGGGCCACGTAAGGGCACAGTGCACTTGCGAGTCTGATCATAGCGATACTTGCTATCGATGTGGACAACCAGGTCACAGAGCAGCTGGTTGCTCCGCGACGCCACATTGTTTGGTGTGTGCGAACGGCGCGAAAAAGGCAGACCATAGGTTGGGCTCAAAGACATGCTCAACCCCAGGCCCGAAAACGACAAGGAGGAAGGCTGGAGCTGGCCCTGAGGCAGCATCCAAGCCCGCCCAGCCACCTGCCAGCAGGTCGGATGCGCAGGAGGAGAATCGAATGCCCATTGATTAAGATGGCCATTCGCGTACTGCAGACGAATCTCAACCACTGTGCCAGGGCCCAGGACCTCTTGTTCCAGTCCCTGGCGCAGTGGACGATTAACATAGCTGTGGTGGCGGAGCCGTACTCGAACCCTCCCCGGGATGACTGGATAGGGGATGCAGACGGGTGTGTGGCACTTGTTGGGCGGGCGATGGCTGGAGGTCCACCGCTGACTGACGCTTTAAAAGGGAAGGGCTACGTGGTGGCGCTGTGTGGCGAAGTTTGGTTTATAGCGGTATACTTTTCTCCAAACCGCTGTCTGGCCGACTTTGAGCGGTTCCTGGATGAAATAGGGGCTCGAGTCGGTCAGCTCCTCCCGCACCCGGTGATCGTTGCCGGGGACTTTAATGCAAAATCCACGGCTTGGGGCTCCCCTGCGACGAATGCGCGAGGTGCAACCCTAGAGGAGTGGGCGATCGCGACAGGTCTGGCTGTTATCAACCAGGGAACGGCAAACACGTGTGTACGGCAACAGGGTGGCTCCATCGTGGACATTACGTTTGCGAGTACCTCCCTGGCGCACCGTGTTCAGGGATGGGAGGTCATGGTGGGGGTGGAGACGCTGTCGGATCACCGATACATTCGGTTTGAAGTCTCCACACCCTCACTGACTTCGAACAACTCAAGCCAGAATGGCCCGGTCGAGAGCGGCCCTAGGTGGGCCCTCGCCAAACTCGACCGGGAACTCTTGAAAGAGGCGGCGACCGTGCAGGCCTGGTTACCTGTACCGGAGGGAATGGTTGAGGTAGAGACTGAAGCGTCCCGGCTCCGGGAGGCCATGTCGCGAATTTGTGACGCGGCAATGCCCCGGGCCAAGCCTCTGCCGCCTAAACGATGCGTGTATTGGTGGACCGCCGAGCTCGCGCAAATGCGCGATGAGTGTGTAGCCGCGCGGCGCCAGTACATGCGACAAAGAAGGCGCAGGCAAACCGACGAGGGCGAGGAGCGCCGCCTATATGAGGCCTATAAGGCCTCCAAACTGGGGTTCTCGGTGGCCATAGGACAGGCAATTGAGGCGAGTCGTGCCGAATTCCTCGAGACCCTAAACGCCAACCCGTGGGGAAGGCCATATAATCTGGTCCGAAATAAGTTGCGCCCCTGGGCGCCTCCGCTGACCCAAACACTCCAGCCAGAATTTGTGGTTCGCGTGGTCGCAGGGCTTTTCCCGGAAAGGGGACCCCACCAGCCGCCTATAATGGCACCGCCAGTGGCAAGGCCAAGAGAGGAGGACACCGTCCCACCAATTCGTCCTGCCGAGCTGAGCGTGGCGATCAACCGGCTTGGTGCTAGGAACACGGCCCCAGGGCCTGACGGCATTCCGGGCCGTGCTTGGGTCCTGGCCATGGACGCGTTAGAACCGAATTTGCTGCGTCTCTTGACCGCGTGTCTGGAGCAGGGTTGCTTCCCGAAGGAATGGAAGTCAGGGAAGCTGGTGTTGCTCCGGAAGGAGGGGCGACCGGCAGACTCTGCGTCCGGATACCGGCCGATAATCCTGCTCGATGAAGTGGGTAAGCTCTTCGAGCGAATAATTGCTGCTCGCCTCATCAGGCACTTGGAGTGCGAGGGGCCGGATCTAGCCGACTGCCAGTTTGGCTTCCGCAGGGGCCGTTCAACGGTCGATGCAATACAGCGGGTGAAGACAGTGGCGAACGAGGCCGTGTCCCGGGGTGAGGTCGTCTTGGCGGTATCGTTAGACATTGCCAACGCCTTTAACACTCTACCTTGGGACACAATAAAGGAGGCGTTGCGGTATCACCAAGTACCCCTCCATCTGTTTCGCATCATCAAGGCGTACCTTAGTGAGAGGTTCATAACCTGGCCCGGGCAACGGGAATGGGGCAGGAGGGAAATGCGCTGTGGAGTTCCACAGGGGTCGGTCTTAGGGCCACTCCTGTGGAATATAGGTTACAACTGGGTCCTGCGGGGGGAAAACTTGCGTGGAGTCAACGTCATCTGCTACGCAGATGATACGCTCGTAACGGCCCAGGGACCCAGCTATCGCGACGCAGCCGTGTTGGCGACGGCAGCAGTTGCCCACTGCGTGGGGAAAATCCGTCGGCTGGGCCTGGAGGTGGCTCTGACGAAGTCCGAGGCCATATATTTCTATGGTCCACGGAGAGCGCCCGCAGCCGGCACAGCGATTGTGGTGGGAGGAGTTCCAATTGCTGTCAAGCCGACGCTGCTCTACCTTGGCGTCATGCTTGACAGTAAATGGAACTTCAAAGCACATTTTGAGCGCCTGGCGCCCAAGTTGCTGCGTGCGGCGTCAGCCTTTGGGCGGATACTACCAAATCTGAGAGGGCCCAAGGCCTCATGTCGCCGCCTGTACACGGGGGTTGTGCGCTCTATGGCGCTCTATGGTGCCCCAGTATGGGTAGACGCGCTCAGCAGCCAAAACATCGCTCAGCTGCGCCGACCGCAGAGAGTGATGGCTCTGAGGGCAATCAGAGGGTATCGCACCGTAAGCGCGGAAGCCGCGTGTGTGCTAGCCGGAACCATGCCCTGGGACCTGGACGCAAGGGCCCTCGCGGACCTGTATCTGTGGCGCGAGGAGGCGCGAGACCGGGGGGACCTGCTAGCTCCACAGGAAATAAGGAAGCGGCGAACCGAGCTGCTGCAGGAGGCGATGGACGTATGGGAGCAGCGGCTGGAACAGCCGAGCGCCGGCTCCCGCACCATAGACGCGGTTCACCCAGTCCTCCATGACTGGGTTGAAAGGCATTTCGGGGTTCTCACCTTCCGGCTGACGCAGGTGCTGTCGGGACACGGTTGTTTCGGCACCTTCCTGCACAAAATCGCACAGAGAGAGCCGACCCCGGAATGCCACCAGTGCGGAGCCGGCATAGACTCGGTGCAACACACGTTGGCCGAGTGTCTGGTTTGGAGTGCAGAAAGACAGGAGTTGGTCGCCCGAATAGGGCAAGATCTGTCGCTGCCAGCCGTAGTGCGGGCTATGGTGTCCAGCAAAGCAGCCTGGAAGGCGATGCTGGACTTTAGCGAGCACGTTATGGCCGAGAAGGAGGCGGCAGAGCGCGAGCGGGAAGCCCGGGCTGAGGCTGACCCAATGCGCCGCCGCAGGATCGGACGCAGGCGCGCCGCGCACAACCAGCGATTGCCGCCTTAACGAAGACCTCCGGGTGGCAGTCACGGGGGCGACTGCCACCCATAGAGAAGAGGTCCTCGAGCTGAAGGGCGTGTCGGGTGTTCGGGCACGCCCCTTAAAATGTTATTCTGGGGACATGTATTTATCTCCTCCCCTCTCGCGACGGGTCTCACATGGGGACAGCTGCTGGCGGAGTCGCGGAAGTGTGCGTGAGCGTTCCCGTGGCTCCGCCATAAAGCAGTGCGCAGAGCACCGTGGGGTTTTAGACGGTAGTCCGGGCGGTTCCCGGGAGTCCGTCATACCCGTCCTGGTTCCCCAGCCAGGCGGGATGTGTAAATGCATTTTCCCCACGAAAAAAAAAAAAAAAAAAAAAAAAAAAAGATGCGTGGGGTGAGTGCATTAGCGAGTTCAGAATAACAGCCCAAGTAAGGGACAAGATCATGAAGATAAAGACCAAGCAGACGTAGGAAGCCCAGACACCTTCGAGAATGCCTCAGAATGAGTCCAGGTCAGAGAGGTTTTATTAAGGCCGTTAATACAGTAGGTACCTATACTTGTAATGAAGAACACGGCATCGAACAAAATTTAATGTAATTTTCATTATATTCATTAGAGTGGGGTTTAAAACACATGCAATAAGCAACACAAAAAATACATAGAACGCGCAGTTACACGACATTAGCAAACGAGCATACGGTCCGTTTGATAGTAAGCAGACACCAAAGCCTATAGACTCTTGCTACTCCAGAAGAGCCACAAGCGCCACAATACAATACTTATACGAAGACGGATATCGCCTATCTTTTATAACCTGCACCGTAGATGTAGGCATGTCATACACACCCTGTAATAATGTTTAGATACTTAAGATTAACTGATGGGATCGATTCATTATTACTCTACAATTTCGAAACTATGGTAAGTAAGAGTACCTACCTAAATTAGTGTAAGTATATTTATGTGATTATCAATCGGAGATATCACATCTAAAGCAGATTCAGGTTCTACTAAAAGAATGTTCCTAATCATCCGTGTTCCTATACTGAATGCATTTTAATCATCAATCGTCTGACGCTAGGCACTATAGTTGCATTTCGTCCATTAATTAAGTTCCTATTACTAAAATTAGCAACACCCACATAATTGTGTTGTGGTATTACCTTGTAATGGAGGGATATAAATAAAGCCAATGGAGTCACATTAGAGCGTGTTCTCTCTACTTTACGCCCTTTGGCGCTGAGGGAGAGGAACGGGCCGTATATTACGCATGCTGGCCAACGTGATCGCACGACCTACCCCAACCACGTGTCGTGTCATACAACAAGGAACGGAAATGCAAACCTGCCGGGAAATAGCCTATTGTTGTCCGAGGATGCTCGTGAAACGAATGAAAAATAGATATTCTCGACGTTTTACCCGACTGCCTCAGAAAGAGGGTTATTAGTGCTGTGTTTGATGTCTTACTACAAAAGATCATCACAATTTATATTTTTACTTTAAAGTCTTTAAACATTAATAAATATTCTAAACTTTAATTAACTAAATCGCGTAAACGTGATTGCAATAAAACTATGAATTGATTATTTAAAAAAGAATTGGAATAGAGAGAATAGATATAATTCTAAGACAACTTTACGTATACATAATATATATACATATATAATATAATATAACCTAACTATATCTACGATATCGAATACTTGCTGACGATTACGATCTTGCGATTAAATAGATGTGTGCCACTGCACTGCACTGCTGTGTGCTCCTCTCAAGGATAAGATGGAATAGGCTTGTTGCGTGGTGTTAAAATTGATAACGTCGTGTTGCTAAATGGATAGTAAACCATCAAATGATTGTAATAAAGTATAAATTACAAAATATAATTCAAATCATAAAAAGATATGAACCTTGAAAGTTTACAACACAAAGTTTTTTTACTTATTGTCCAAGAGTAAATTTAAAGGTACCAATAGAATCCTTACGCTTTTATAGAAACAAATTTGTATGACAACTATGGACCTAAACGCAGTATTTCGCGACCGAAACAGCAATTTACTTCATTTTCCATGCAACGGTTAGTACAAATTGCACGGTGTGACGTCATACTTTAAAGCCAATCAGTATGAAGCGTTTCGGCTGCTGTCAGCGAGGTCCGTCTACGGCGTAGCACCCGTAGCGCTGATTGGCCTCAAATGATTGAATCACTATTGAGTTGACTATGTGTCGACATTGATAACCAGTAAATATAAAAAAATAGATTTTTCACCTCAGCAGCTCGAACAAGCATATTTTGCTGCGTGAAAACAGTGAGCAAAATGCGATTTTGCTCACTCCGTGAGTCAAAGTAGCTTTTTGATTTTGATATCGAGCACTGACATTTCATAGTGTGGGGTCTATTACAAATTCAGAATATTTCAACTTTATGAGCACTGTCCCTTTCATTTTCATTACGAAAATAGAATACTACACGAATAGGTCGATTCATAGTTCGATATTCGAATTTAAAAGTAGACCCCCAAAACAGCGCGAAGCAAGTTACACGTTCGAAAACACACTTAACATACTTATGAGTTTAAATTACCAAAAATATTAGTACAAAGGAATGTTATAAATTGAAGAGAATAAAACATGGAACATCTCAAATGAAGTCAGTTTTACTTAAATAGATAAAAACATAAATTTTCAAACGCTGAACAATCAATTATAATATATATCTATAAATAATATTCTATTTTGAACAATCTTAATTTTTAAGAACATAAGTATACCATAGATGCAGTTTCCGAACGCACACCCGGCGCTCCGCCCCGCCCCTTTAAAAAAATGGCGCGCTGTTAAATTGTTTACATTTTATTGGGTATTGTTCATGCTTGCGCTATTGATATTAGTTTTGGATATATAAAAACGACTAGGATTAATTAATTATTATCTAACTAAGAAATATAGTGAATTCATTGAAGAAGACAAGCATTTAACAACAATACCTACGTTTAGTTTTCGGAGCGCACGCGCGACTCGCATAAGCGTAACAGTCTAACAGATATTAGATTGGATATTTCAAAAATAACTCGAAAACATGAGTGAAATGTGGGAACATGAGTGACAGTATTTTAACAATAATAGGTACGGTTAGTTTTTCGTGTAGACTAGTGCTAGTGTCACGCGAGACTCATATAGATTAATAAAATGTGCTTTAGTCTGTCGTGTCGCGCCTTGTCTAGCCCGCGCTCTCGCGTGCTTCTGGTAACTAACTAGCCGCGCTGAGGAGTTAAAACAAGCATTAACAAACCCCGAATCAAGTTTTCTTCCTGAATATCCACGAGACGAATAGGTACGTAAAAGCGTATCGATGTATTTTTAACGTGACGATGTTCTCACTGCTGAGGTGAAAAGTTGTATGTGTTACTCGAGAGCAAAGTATTTGCGTCTCGTGCTTTTGACTCCCTCGCTGCGCTCAAGATTCTAACTTTGAATCACTCGCTACGCTCGTGATTCAATTTAAAATCAGCACTTGCAGCAAAAACTAACTTTGCTCTCTTGTTGCACAAATAACTATTTCATTCGCAAAGGATAATTTTGTATGCTCCACCACAAAGAACAATATTAATTGGCTAGGGCTGCGTTTTAACAGCGTTTTTAAAAAAATGAAATACAAATGCACGTGACGACTCTTTCTTACAATACACTTCACGTGTTGCAGCTTCATTCGTTTTGATTCGCTCCTCATTGTAACTCTATTCACGATTCAATTTATATTCAATCAAATTATGAATCACGTTACTTAACCCGAGGGCAAGCACGCGTGACTCGAAAGAATATTTAGTATCTGGGGATTTTGGGAACACTGCAGCCTGGGTGCTATATTTAGGAAGATAACTGTCAGGTCATTCTTTTATTCACTCTTCATTTAGAGTTAAAGCCATCCATAATTAAAATCATACAGTGCAGCTAAAGCTGCATTTCCACCAGGCCCATGCTTTCACAAAACCTGCCAAACTAAGCAACGGAGCTACATAAACTTAGTTAAGTACTGATGGAAAACAGCTTAACCCCCCGAAAACTCTTCCGCCATCGTCAGGCTAAAGTTCCGAGACTATATAGGTGCGTAAATAGCGCAGTAGATAACGAGCTTTGAATTAGATAAGGTGCGTGCCCAGACGACACGTGTGTGCGCACACGCGGCGAGGCGCGAGCGTGCAGCAACGTGCGCCCGGGTTGCCATGTCGGGGAAAACCGACGTTACCCGATTATGGGGTAAATGAGTTTTGCAAGACCTGGTCCAGAATGCCATCGAATAAGCCATAATAGAAACACGCACAATATATATTCAACTCTTTAATCACATTATTAAATATAAATCATAAGCAAACGATAAACGTTAACCAAAGTGCAATATATTATTTTAAAGGCAAACTGTAGATTAATTATTGATACTAAATAGATACAGCTATAGTATGGAAGGAAAAACTACTTTAAGCTTTATTTTAAATCAAGTAACCAAGTTTGGGGAGTGGCACAATATTTTAACTACTATGTAGGTAGTATGTTACCGTTAATTCAAAGAATAATGAAACCACACCGGAACGATACCAATGTGACCGTCTGTGACGCTGGTGAAGGCAAAGTGGCGGGCTGGATCTCTGCCCTCAGCCAGCACCATAACTCGGTTCTGCTGCAGAGGGCGCCACCGTCAACTTCAGGTTGGTGGACCGCCGTCAACTTCATGGCGTTGTTTTCGGTTTGCCAGCATGAAAATACCGTGGCGACAACAGCTATGAATATTTAGTAGTAATATGAATCACTGTAGAGGAGTCAGTGCTAAAAGTAATATCATATGTAAATTAAATATGTTCTAATAATGCCATGACATGACATCAGGTTTACCTACAGTGTTTTGTTTATTTGATTCCAAGATATATGTCTTTTATGAAAGGAAACTACTTCTTTGAAACAACTCAGTAAAGTTGTATCTATTCGTATCGCAAACAGAGATACCTACAACATTTCGGAACATGATATTTACATTCATAACACTCTCGGAAAATGAGGCTGGCCAGAACGGAAAATATTTAATTTGCCTTTAATTGTAATAGGTAATAATTTTAATAATTTTGAGAAAACAACAAATTTTCAATCTTCTAAGGAAAAAACGGAACAGTAAGCAACCCCAATGCTCTGTCCCGTTTCGACGAGAGCGCGGTGCCTGAGGAATGACTACGAGCCGCTATAGGGCGATACCATCTGACTTGGCTTGCTTTGCCTACCGATTTTATTCACTCCACGTCGGCACCTCGGAGAAACTACACGCGCTCAATTGTTTTGTTGCAAATTTGGTTTTCATAACACAAGTTTGTAAGCTACCAGTGTCTGTTTTGTGAGTGAACAATATGTGTGAGAAGAGAACCAGGAAAATCAAAAAAGGTTGGTTTGTTATTGTCTAGTACTACAATGAATAGAGGGCTGGTTATGCAGCCGAGTAATTTCCAACATTATACTCGCATTGCCGAGTTGTGGCACTGACCTACCGCAAATAAATGAATGTTGTTATACCTACTTAAATATGAAATTTTTTTAGAAAACTGCTTGTTTATATTAACATAAAAATAACATACTAAATCGGAAACTCGGTGAAGGTTTATTATGAACTTTCTGAGCAACATAGTTATAAAAAATAACTTAAGTAGTTCCTGAGATATTTAACGTTGTGACAGACGGACAGAGTCGTAAGGGTTCCTTTTTACCTTTTTGGTACGGAACCCTAAAAACTATATTGTTTGCATAGTAGGTAACTAAATATTTTTCTAGCTCCTCGTAAGCTTTTTGCCTGCCTTTAACCGTATTATATACTGCCCAGATTTAAAATTTTATGATTACTTTGTTTATTTATTTTTATCACTCTGTAGGGTCACTTCGCCGGTTACGCGACCACCTTCGGTTAGCGACCACCTGAAGAACATGGTTTTTTCAATTGAAGATAACATCAATTCTACAAAGCCTATTGAAACAGTTAGCCGTATGCATTATTGGTTATAGTTATGGAATAGGAATTTACTATAAAAACGAGAAAATATGCATTCAGTTCACCAACTAAGCTAAGTGGTCGCTAACCGGCACATGAAATTAGGTGGTCGCTAACCGGCGAAATGACCCTACGTAGGTACCCAACTGTACCTCAGTTTGTTTACAATTATGACAACGATCTCTTAAATATACTTTTTGTTCGTGAATAATCCATCCCCATCAACCAAAACATCCCGGATGGACTTAAAGAACCAGTTCTTGGTAAAGGTATGATAAAAGATCATTTTGAGGGTAAAAAATATAAGTAACAGAATTTTTTGCTCCAGCGTTCAGCGTATTCAGAAAAGTAACCTTTTTTGGGCTTCCAGTAGGTTTAATTAGGTAAATTTCAAGCGGGTTGTAGGTAGTAAAGCGGCCTTGTTGCAAGCTATGCGACACCTTATAATATTTATTTTGTTTGTTATCGCCGTTAATTATATTTAGGTCAACGATTGACGCGAACACTAAAAATACAGTAGGTATTTAACTGTAATGCCTAAATTCCTACTGAACCTAAATCAAATCAATTGTTTGCCTCAACCGTACTGTATAAAATGTTAGAATTACGAACTAGACACCTCCATCCATCCATCAATAAAGATAAAAGTAGGTAGGTATAATGCTGAGCTTAAGAGTTCGCAGTAAGCTAGGCCGAATTTCACCTTCCCATACAAACGAAGTTACGCTCTCATTTTAAAACTACGAGTTAGATTGTAACGAAACTTTGCATATACAATGATATGAGGTATAGCTGTGTCTGAAATTCGTTTATATTTAAAATGAGAGCGTAACTACGTTTGTATGGAGAATCGAGCTTACTGCGGCCTCTTTAATTCTAGTCAGAAAGGGACTCTGTCTCGTGCGGCCTCGGTGTGGCTCGGCCACGTGCTAGATAAAGATAAGACCCAGCCTACACAATTAACATTACAAAGAACCCATATAATTTATTTTTTGGGGTTCATGTTCATATTCACGTATGGATGTTTAATGAAGTCACATCTGCTTCTACACGGAGTTATAATTACGGCGGGTCCAACTGTTCGCGCAATTTAGGTGAAGACTGAAGTAAACTTTCTGTAGGTATATGTTTGTGTTGTATTGTACCTATCTAGCTAACGGCTCGGCAGTAGCTGCGCGCCAGTGAAAGTTCGTTCACCCCGCGACGTCATCCTTGACTCACATACCTACTGATTGTATTCACTGCGTTCGAGTAGTAGTAGGTAGCTGATAATTTACTTTACGTCATACCTGGCCATAAAGTAGGAATTACCGCACGCTATGCGTGCGGAAAACCCCACTTCCTGGCCAGATAGAGACGTAACATTTTGTACTCACCACGGGCGGTAATAAAGAAAGCCTCAGAGCGCATATTTATCGCCCTTGCCTTCGGCTCGGGCGTCAAATACCTGCGATCTGAGACATTCTTTGTTTAACCGCCCTAGGTAAGTAATGTACTATTATGATACAAGTGCGGAAAGTAGGTAATTACTAACGAGTGGCAATGACCAAAAACACGACCGTCAGGGGTGTTTTTGATCGACACGAGTTCCATCCTGACAGGGTTCCATCCATCCAAATTTTCATTCCCTATTTCACCCCTAGGGGATGATTTCCGGGATAAAATCTATCTAATGTCCTTTCCCGGGACGTATCCCCGGGAATCAAACTGTCTCTGTACCAAATTTCATCTAAATCTCCAATCTAGTAGCTCCATACAAATGTTCACCCCCAATTTTCCCCCTTTAAAGGCTGATTTCCGGGATTAAAACTATCATATGTCCTTCCTCGGGACTCAAACTATCTCCATACCAAATTTCATCGAAATCTTGGAATTCTGGAATAAAAACTATCCTTTGTCCTTTCCTAGGACTCAAACTATCTCTATACCAAATTTAATTTAAATCGGTTCAGCTGTTTTCACGTGATGCGCTGTCAAATAAACAGACAAACAGATAAACCGACAAACTGACACAAATTCTAAAAACTGTTGGAACGTGTTCTGTCTGTTGTCGATTCTAAGTATCCCTAGCCAATTTTATTTCGAATACATTCCATGTACAGACTTTCGACCCTCTTCAGCTTTATTACATGTATAGATAGATAGATAGATAGAAGAAGATGTATTTGCCCAGTGGCAGCTGCTGTTTAAATTCCTGCGGCAACCCGTGTCACGTGGCTATGCCATACGTTCGCAAGCATCGTTTATTTTTGTTGGCCACTTTTTGAATGCACGCTCACACATAACATAACGTGAGTTGGCACTTCGTATAAGTAAACTAATGAGTGTTACACATTACCATATTTAACGAGCACGTTGGTCAGAATATTCTGACAAATATTTATAGGTTAGATGACCTTTTTAAAGATTCCCGGAAAAGCTAAATAACAAAATAATAAGGCTGTAAATGAACCAACATATATACCGACGATACACACATAGGTATATATACCTACTATACTATGTGTGAAGTCCACAGCCCAACACACAATGGGCTAGCGTGGGCAGTGAGAACTATACAACTTATATCCATCTCTTCCTTTGCAAAACTTGCAAGCCCGTGTCCAGTGGTGTAAGTAGGTAAACTGATGATAATTACTACCTAATTCAAAAGATATTATTGTAACGTCGCGTCGTGATGATTGAGATGCATATTTGATTCGTTTTTGGCGCTAAGTAGCTTAGCATTAGGTACTGATTATTGAGAGGGTTACGCGTGTTATGATTATGACACAAATATCAATAGGTAGGTATATATTTACGGCAGTGATGTATGTTTAGTGTTAACTGGGTCATTGTCAGTCACAAAAACCAAAATCATCTTTCTGGTGGTCAATAGTTAAGGTTTACATACTCGTATAATATGTTTTTATCATATAGAATTATAGAAGGGGCAACGCCGTGTACCTATGCGGATTCAGAGTACCTACCTACAACCAAAAATTAGGCTTTATAGCCCTTAACTTTGGCAATGTCCACCGAAGAGACGCGAACCGAAAGATGATTTTTGTTTTTGTGACTGACAATGACCCAACTAATCTACCCATGACAAACTTGAATAAAGTCAAACAAAAACAAACGATTATTGATTCGCGCGCCGCGCCGCGCTGTGTAAAAATAGCGTGGTTGCAGATAGAGGTTTAGGTACATCGCACATCATGATCCATTTCACCTTATGTAGGTACCTGAACATTTTAGCTACTCGCACGTTGGCGCGCACATGCGCAGACCCACGCTCTCGCAACGTGATGTAGGCTGAGCTCTATTGGCCGGGCCGCCCACCGCTAAAAGTGCAATTTTTAGAGCGCTGAACTTTATTAACATGCAGCAATCTTGTTATAATTATAAAAAACCGGCCAAGTGGGAGTCGGACTCGCGCACGAAGGGTTCCGTACCATTATCAATAAAAATATTTATTTCATTTTGTTCTTAGTATTTGTTGTTACTTATAGCGGCAACAGAAATACATCATCTGTGAAAATTTCAACTGGAACTATCACGGTATCAGTGAGATACAGCCTGGTGACAGACAGACAGACAGACAGACGGACGGACGGACGGACGGACGGATGGACGGACGGATGGACGGACGGACGGAAGGACAGCGGAGTCTTAGTAATAGGGTCCCGTTTTACTCTTTGAGTACGGAACCCTAAAAACTTACCTACCTACCTATTTGATGCTCAAATTAATGAAAGGCATGGACGAAGCTACCGATTGATTTAGGTGTCAAGCAGGGATGTTGAAGGTGCATCTGTGTTAGCATTGGATAAGATTGGTAATGAGTATATTGTTAAGATATTTGAAAGTGACAGAATTATGAAGTTATACTCGTACTATAGTTTAAGACCAGTCAAGTCGACACACAAGAGGAAGTACCTAATGTAAAATTTACTTTATGTGGAAACTGGAAACGCACTGTACCTACCTCAATGTTTATTTTGCCTATGGAAAGTAAACACCAAATATTTGCAGTACTACCTAGAATGAAATCGTCCCTTAATCACAAAACTGTGTTAACTAAAATGTTTTTTTTTCCGTATTGTGGCTTTTTGCTGCTTAGGCACTTTGCCAAAGTCAAGTGGGGGAAAGTTTTGGCTTTACGGTTCCGTGGAGTGCACCTAATAATTTTGCCCCAGGGACTAATCGTATGAAACGACCATATTTGAATATTGATAATAAGTGGATAAAAGAGTGCTTATATATATTTATAAATAGTTATAATTTGATATTATTTTTATCTATAAAATAAGCCAAAGCCTTGGGGACTTTGGGCTCAAAACTAAGAGAGTTTTAACATTAGTAGGGAGTTGGACTTTAAGTTTTGTTAGTAGGTCATAAAGAAAGAAAAGGAGTTGAAGGACACTCGAGAAAAATGTGATCAATTGAACCTACATCATGCCCGCACAGACATTCCGCACTATTTATGACTTTGATTTTAAATAAAAAAAATGTTTTCTATCTAACAAACACAAATGTCAAACTGACAGGTAAAGAGGATTTTTAACGGCACGGCGGCGTTAGCTATATCTAATAGGTTTGAAGAACGTTTATGAATAAGATCATTAGAATTCTAAAAATAAAATTTATTGTTACTAAGTATACGTAATTAGAGAACACAGTTATTATTTTTATCACAGTACCGATGATCACATTATCATTATCATAAATGGCGACGAATTAGAAAAAGTTGAATTGCCATTGTACTAGTTGGACCGTACCTAAACATTTTTTCTTTAAACTTTTTCCCTACATGACGAATTAGATGTTACTAAAATACATAAAAAGTGGAAGAGATATTTCATAGAAACTACAGCATTTATTTTTTTATTTCCAGGGTCTAGCCTTATTCGGCTGAGAGAAGCGAGACGCCTGCAGCGGTTGCAGCGGCTGTCGTCGCCGCCGGCGCCCGAGCTGCCCCGGCCCTGCCAGCCGCCCGCCGCACCCAACAACGGCGCCCAGAGCCGAGTGCTCCTCGAGCTGGCCTGGAAAACGGTCGCCCTCATGCAAAGAAACAGAATAATCCAACAGAAAATAGTAGCTCTACAGAAAGAAACTTCAGAATTCGTCGCCTCGGTCATGAATAACCCTGAGAACAGGCAGCGGTACATGGAGCAACTCCGGCTCCACAAGCTCGCGCAACAAGCGCAAGCGCAGCCCCACATAATTGTCAACAACAACCTGCCGCTAAAAGTTGAACCAACTAAATAAATAACTTCGTCTATTTGTACTTATGACTGAAGCAAATGAATGAGTGAGATACATGAACCGTCTATTTTTAGCTTATGAAAAATGTCGTACGATTGTTTGACGATCAGTAATGTGATGTGAGTGATGAATAATCTAGATCTATAGTCATCTTACTATAAAAGATCAAAGGTGTCTATTTGTTGACCATGAGTGTGGATTTATGGAATGACTCCAGGGTCAGCGCTTCATAAAACTACCATTCTAATGTTTTAATGTTCAATTGTGTGAAAATACATATAAACGTTAGATACACTCATGATTCACTCTTCATGCGTATCCTCTATAGGTATATTGCCTAAATGTGACCAACACTGATTAAACTTTTCTTCATGTGTTAATCAAGCTGACTGCCTATGTAATTCATAATGGCCCCTGCCGATAAAATAGGTATATCCAGTTCGTTACCATAGCACTGCACTGGTATTCCCGGCAATGTGGGTACCTAAGATACGGTTTATAACGTTCAGTAGATACTTTTTCTTAATTACATTAAGGGTACTTAAATATAAAATCGTTTTAATGTCAAGTACATTTTGGTGTTCTTAACGAGGTAAGCAAATGTAATAAATAGTTCATACCCGCGGGCTGCGGTGTTGAACATTTGTTTATATTAATACCTTCAAGCAATAATAATTAAATGCTGTGTCTTAATTAAAATGTTGTGGCTAATAGAGGATACTTCTACATAGGTCTAGCATTAAAATGCTTTTGAGGTTGTATCTAACATAAGAGTAAGAGGCTGTTTAAGTTTAGAATGTGAGAAGGGCTCTTCGTGCCTATTATTCAAATAACAAACAATAGGTAGCCAAGAAATTGGCCACCACGTTTGAACCTTAGTATACAGATAAAACTATACGATTAAACTAAAAAGTCACGGGACCTTGAGATTGGTTTCTCTGTCCACTCAATTTGAATATGGCGAAGCACTTTTCTAGTGGAACTTTTCAGTGCACTTTTCATACAACCGTTTTTACAATACGTTGGATTATCTACAAAACAATATTTAGCAAAAACTACCAAGCCTGCATATTGTATCATTTTAAAGAATCGCTGCGCGCTACGCTCGTCGCCTATCCCGTGGTTTTCCCCGTAGCGTAGGTATGTAGCGGAAAGTAACTACGGCGTAGACGCCCACTAGACAGGTTCCTGGCTGTGAAAATGTTTTACGTTATATTTGTTATGTCATTATGCCAGATTAGATACTTACTGTAACAAAATCTAGTTTAGTATGAAAAATGCATTGAAACATTCCCTCTAAATAATAAAACCCATTGGGTTACTTGATATTGTTTAAGCATTTGTTTCTAAGTAGGTACTTATAGCACCTAGGTATATGTATTATTTTAAGCAAGACTTATACAACTATTGGTGTTGTTAAAGTTGCACGGTACGAAAACGTAAAGAAATCTTGTTAAATACTCTTAAGTAGGTATATTGTTATTTATAATAGGTTCGCCTACCAAATATTGCGACGCTATCGTACATTTATTTGAGGCCATTCTAGATTCTTAAACTAATACGTACGTATCAAACTAATTGCCTTAGTTGTAGCTTTTTTTGTTAACGGATCCATATAAACAAGCAAATTTATTTGTGTTTGTAAATATGTCCCGCTTACAACGAACTGTTTGAATTCAAGGTGAACTTTCAGGTGAGGTATGCCCAGGTTGATCTTTATATAGGTACGAGTATAATCGTGTATAAGTTTTGCTAGTTCGAAACTTAACTAACATTCACACCAAATCGGCCTGGGCATACCTCACATACCTACAAATAACAAGTGCGACAATGAATCATCATCGCGATAGAGTCGCAAAACAACACTTCGTTTGGCTTCGAAATTAATTATGCATAGGTATACCTACCTTAAAGCACGTTTTGTCGCCGTTGCCAACCTATTTATTTGTATTTTAAGGTTACCTATCTTTTTTAGGAATATACCTTCAGACTGTTTTAGTTGTATATTCAGATTGTTGTTGCTTTGTAGTTTACATGAACTACTTTTCTTTATTATTTTAAAAGTTTTGTGCCCAGATTCAATCGAAACATTAGACATTAACTAAGTAGCTTCTTCTTACGTATTAACAGGAAAAAATTGCAAATTTTGATAAGTAGGTACCTACTAAATGAAGTAAATAAATATAGACATTAGAAGTCGTTACTTGACTTTTACTTGCTTTCAATTTAATCTAAAAATTCACTAAGTAGTTACCTACATTTTTAATAATACATTAATTAACTTTAATTGGTCCCATCTATTCACTGCCCGTGTTGCCTTGCTTAATTATAATCAGTGTGACGAATAATTTTGTCATATTTGCTATATTCACATTATTAAAACAATGTTTGTTGCAAACATAATATATTCTTTCCATTGCCGTTTCTTGAATTCGCATCAGAATCACTTCATTTTAAGACTTTGTTGAATTACGGTGCTAAAATTGATTTAATGCAATCTAACTAGAAAATTCAAAACTTAACTATTAAGTAATTTGCCCTCGAAAGCACAGATCTTACTTAGTACAGTCAGGCGCGGCTCACTCGCGATTTGTGTTTATCGCTACAAGTACATGCCGGTCGCCCCTTCGAAGGGCTCTTTTCAGTGGCTGCCACGTGTTGATTTTTGACTTTCGAGCGCTCGAAAATTAAATAAAAGTGAATATGATTGTAGTGTCAAAATTGCAGGCACTTACTTTCTACCGATAGATTTAAATACGAGTGGTCAATACCACTCGTTTTTAAATTTTCTATCGCTATTTCAAAAAAGCATTTCATCATTTTTAACTGTTTTCGAGTGAAAGAGTCGAGCGCTCGAAAGTCAAAAATCGGTCCCCAGGACGCTCGCACGGGTCGCAGCGCGTTGCATGCGATAGAACGGGATGGCCACATTTAGGCACGTTTGGCGTACCTAAACAGGGAACTTGTTAACAGAGAACCTTCTGTATGTAGTACTATTACTTATTCTGTGGTACAGTACCAACAACTGTGTTCATTTTACACGTACGTCAGCCTCACAAGGGGCTTAACAACTTTGTACCGTATCGCATTAAAAGTCAT
Organism: Epinotia brunnichana; assembly: GCA_963854355.1. NCBI lineage: Eukaryota > Metazoa > Arthropoda > Insecta > Lepidoptera > Tortricidae > Epinotia > Epinotia brunnichana. Next base: position 15,072,341 of record OY977936.1, on the reverse strand, counting down.
GTTAAACTGCCATATTGTGCCTTCTGAAGTTGTCAAACGAGTGAAAACGACAAGGTACTTAGGTGTTCAGCAACTTATAAGGTCAACTGTACAGTAGATAGACTTACTTCGAGTGTGTAATAATATTATTACAATTATTTAAGTTACTAGTTTCAAGGATTTCGCTGTATGTTTGCATGCATGTGCGCGGATAAATTTAAAAGATTCGATTCATATATGTAGGTATCAATATGATCGATAAATTATAGTTTTTCACTTCTCATACTCGTTCAGTTTGCCGCTATGTTGTGCGTAGGCTGCATAAAATGTTTTTATATGCTTTAATAAATAATGTAAAATCCACCCCACGCGCCGCCGAGAGGTCGACACGAGCTCGAGTCGCACGAGTACCTATACATATTATATTTCTCGAAATCTAAGTGAAAAGCTGATTGTATTACTCGTGTGTTAAAACCAATTTCACACCATATATTAATTTGTCTTGGGTAAAATGGTTTGTTTTATGCACTTGTTTTACAATCTACTAGGTATTGATCTCACGAAATTATATAAAAAATATTATAACGACTGGCGTACAAAAAAGTACACATTAGGTATTATGCTTGTAATATACTTCTGTGGATGATACCTAAAGAAGTCTAAGTATTTGAGTGGTTTAATTAGACTATAAAGGAATTGAACTAGTCTTTTTGAATGAATGATGATATTTTTTATTACTTCTTAATTCCCCTACATTTAACCGAGGAGAGAGTTTTTACAGAAACGCATTATAATAGCTACTGAAAAATTTGACTACATACCTAGGTGTCCTAGGAATCTATCAGACACCGCTTCGAAGTATCACGTTCGGGCAGGCACGGCTCACTCGCGATTTGTGTTTATCGCTACAAGTACATGCCGGTCGCCCCTTCGAAGGGCTCTATTCAGTAGCTGCCGCGCGTTGGGACGGGACGCTCGCACGGGTCGCAGCGCGTTGCATGCGATAGAAAGGGATGACCACATTTAGGCACGTTTGGGAATTTGTTAACAGAGAACCTTCTGTACATAGTACGTAGTAGGTACTATTACTTATTCTGTGGTTCGGGTGCGGCGAGACGAAAGGTCCATAATGGTATTTACCTATAGTGCATCATCATCATCATCAACTACAGGCTTTCAGTACTTTACAGGCGGCAAGTATCTATTTATTAGTCACGGTTTGCAATATAATGTTCAAAAAAGCGAGTGTATGGTTTTTAAGGCAAGTAATAAAACTCCACGGGATGTCACACCCATAAAACTGAATGGCGGCCCATGGTGATTATGATTAAATACTGATGATCCACCATAACTGTCTCTTTCTATTGCATGTTATAGAAAGAGACAGCTATGGTGTATCATCAGTATTTAATCATCGCGTGTATTGGCCGCCAGTGGGAAGGCTTTGAGTTTAAGTATCTTGGGCATGTTGTGACTTCTGACCTTAGGTAAGGACGATACAGACATTGAGCGGGAACGGAGAGCATTGTCTGTTAGAGCTAATATGATCGCTCGCAGGTTTGTTGTATGCTCGAAACAGGTCAAGGCCTATAGAGGGCGTTCATGTGCACCCTAGCGCCACTGGTAAATAATGTGATTAAGTATTTAAATTTAACGATAGATATTTAAAATAGGAGGCCGCTACTTAATACACTGTAATTCATATGTATAAGTAGGTACCTTACGTGATATCTTAGGAAAAATAAGTAATATCAGAATCATGACTCATGAGACAGTGCTTTGTTATGCCAATATTATTTTAACTAAATGGTATCCCTAAATTGCCACAATTTGTCTGAAATTGGATGCGACAAATCAGAAGTGATAATTGTATGGTTTATAATATCATAAATAACGGCACAGGAGTAGAAAAAAAGTACCTCTCTACCTTGTATGCAATGGTACGGAAGCTATGGTAGCCTAGTGGTTCAGACATGCGAATTGCGACTGTCAAACGGCGGTCGTGGGTTCGAATCCCGGCAAACACTTGAGTTCATCAATAAATCCACGTTCCCAAAGGGCATAAGGTTGCTCAGATATTATAGAATAATATCTGAGCAACCTTATGCCCTTAACAAAAAAATCGTGTTCACATTTTTTGGTAACTTTGTTCGTGCACATATTTTGAAACACGACTGTACCAATTAGTTTTTTGGAACTGATGTACAGAATGTACAGATTCGATAATTTAACGTTAGCTTTTCGGTGAAGGAAAAACATCGTGAGGAAACCTGCATACATTTGCGAAGAAATTCAAAGGTGTATGTGAAGTCCTCAACCCGCACTGCGCCAGCGTCTCATCTATGACAAGAGGCCTGTGCCCAGTAGTGGGACGTATATAGGCTGATTTATTATTGTTAATAATAATTAATACCAACTGTATTTTTTCTTTGGGTGTATTATGTTTATGTATGAAAGTGGCTTAAATATATAAAATTTGATATTTAATAATGTTGATATTACACTGCCATCTGCCGACGAGTAGCAAAACTACGACGACATCCACAGTAAAATTGCTAGCGTAAAAATGACGATGTCGTAAGTAGAGTCGTGACAGTGAAAAATGGCGGCAAATTTTAAAAAAACGCATGCTGGTAACACGAAATGTATGGAGCCGTCATAAGTACTTATAACTGACAGTTTATTTCATAGGTAAAATTGTTGCCATATAAAAAAATTGATAAAAATGCTACTGTCACGACTCGCTGGTCAGACTCTAGTATCAAGTAAAAATACTTCTTAAAAAAGTGTTGTATATTTTTAATTTGTGCTTCACTACATAGTAAAAAAAAAAATCGCTTCCCGCTGTCTGTCTGTATGTCTGAGGGCCTACCGCGAACGGCATTCGAAGTTTTCCCTCTCTGTCGCATTTATGTACGAACTTGTCAGTATGACAGAGAGAGGAAACTTCGAATGCCTTTCGCGGTAGGCCCTCTGTCCCTATGTAAGCTTAGATCTTTAAAACAACGCAACGGATTTAAATGCGTTTTTTTTAAATAGATAGAGTGATTCAAGAGGAAGGTTTATATGTGTAATACATGCATGTTATTATTATTTGCATACATAAAAATCCGTGCGAAGCCGGGGCGGGTCGTTAGTATTCTATAAATTGAACGCACCGCAAACAGCTGTGACGCTGTCAGGTTGACGAAAGTTGTCTTGTCAGTGTCAATTTGTGATGGATAAGTTATGAATGTTATGATTGCGACTGTAATTCTAGGTAGTTAATTAATAAATATAATTCTGCAATTGAAAAGATAATTTTGCAAGACTTTAATATATTTTGAGGCTACTTTTATAGGTATTAAGTTTATTACAGGAAAAAATTATGAAGGCATTAATACAGCGTGTACTAAACGCTAAAGTTACCGGTAAGTAAGTACCTAGTTATTTTGTGAACATTAAACACGTGTAACACTTAGAATAATAACGCATAGAAGGATAGTTTCATACGGCCGACGCGCCAAGCGTGAGGCATAAAATGGATTCATGTAGTTTTGATCAACTCGTATTCACACGCGCCAATACGCACACAAACGCACCAATTTTGTTCCACCGATCGGCGTACTGGGCCATTTATGGCCGAGTTTCGGTGGCCTCACCGTTGCGCGTGAACTGCGTTTCTAGGTGGTATTATTCTAAGGTGTAACATTTAACAGTAAAACTCAGCACCTTATGGTAATTTTCCCGAAGCGATCACTATGGGCCGCTCTTCAAATTATACCTGTTCATTTGTACAAAACTATCCTCTAACTAAAGATATATTTTATGTAAATTAATTATTTTGGCATTATAGTCCAGATCCGGACATATTGCATAATTTTTATATTTCTATTGACTGCAACTTGTTTTGAGAGCCAAATTAATTAATAAAAATAAAGTAAAAAACTCTGATACTACAACTCACATTTTAATTCCAGTGAATGGTGAAGTGGTCAGTAATATAGAGCAAGGATTATGCATTCTAGTTGGAATATCAAAGAATGATAACTTGGTGGATATGGAATACATGTAAGTAGATATTAACCATTTAAGAATCTGAAATGATTCTCAAGGGATCTGGGAAAACATATTACCTACAGTAAAAGATTCTAAATTTGGGATCAAGCAAAACCATATAATTCATGGAAAAGCCTATGTAGGTATATGACAAAAATTTATGAAAAGAAGCCTCAAGGGACATATATTAAATGACAAATAATAAAAAATATATATATGTCTGATCATATTAAGTAGACTGTAGATGTAGCACCGGCCATTGTGGCACTCTTTGGAGGAGGCCTATGTCCAGCAGTGGACGTCTTTCGGCTGATATGATAATGATGATGAGGTGTAGAGTGTAGCTGTACTACTACTCTCTTCCATTACCTTATTTAATACAAAGATGCCACAATCATGTTTGTTATAATCAGGAATCGGATATTTGTATACCTAAATACCTACACTTTGGTGGCAGTGTTGATGTTGAGTTGTATGGGGGCAGATTCAACTCGATTTTATTAATCTAATTCCCAGGAGTTATACATTAACTCCTTAATAAGTAACCAAAAAACGCTTATTATAAAAATAATAAGCTTATAGTAAGTAATAAATAAGTATGTGTAATGAACAATTTGAAGTTATTTTCTGTGGATAGATCTACTAAATGTTATTTAATTTACCTGCAATTTATTTAAATAACGAAGCATTAGTAGCAAATTAAATTAACGTAAAGTTTTTTCCCAAATATAAAATAATGATGTTAATTAGCAAGTATTTCTGGTACTTAAATCAAAATCAAATTTTTAAGAAGCCAATTCCTAGCTTGCTTGCATTTTTCAGGAATATGCCAACTTTGGGCATTTATCTATCCAATGTGAAAAGAAACATAACTCCCTCATATGTAGATTGTCATCTGACATTAAACTTCTCTACACACTTGCTTGCTCGCTTGTGTTGCTTGCTTGTTGTAGTGGCAACCTCATTTGCCAATTTTTAAGGGCTTGTGCACAAACAAACAACAATCACGCGGGGCTTTTTTGGCTACGACCTCTCGTATATATTTTTTCATTCGACCTAATCGTAAGATAAATAGTATTGTACTTACATAGTAAATCTTGTTTATTTTTCTATCTTAGTAAAATAGACTCGCTATTTTGAAGTGCTAAGTAAAGATTTACGTTTAACGAAACTGAGAAAAAGTAACTACTCGCGTGGTAGATATTTTTTTTTAGTATTGTTCACTGTAGAAAATACACGTGAGGTCTCCTTATACCCCCCCCCCCCCTATTGAACCTCGCGTGATTTGTGCACAAACCCTTACATATAAACAACTATGACTGTTTTAGTGTACTGTAGCTGTTTTATTAAAGCTTGTAACTGTTGTATGTGAACATTGTACTGAAAAAAATGTTGGCATGTATTTTGATTTTTTTACAGAGTCCGGAAAATACTCAGTATCAGGTTGTTCAATGATGACAGTGACAAACGATGGAGCAAGAGTGTTGTAGAAAAAGATTTTGAAGTACTGTGTGTTAGCCAATTCACTTTATACAACACTTGGAAGGTCAGTTCAACTGTGTAGCAATTTCTTTCCTTTCTTATTTAGTCTTGAATTTAATATTTTAACATATGGAACATTTTCCATGTCAAGTAAGAATATTAATTTGCAATTAAAACCATGGTCTTTCTGCGGACGAAACTACAACAACAAACTAAACATACTAAGTATGTTAGTCGTCAAGGTGGCACTATTGGCATAACTAACATTTTTTTTATGAGCCTATCGTGTGTCCCACTGCTGGGCAAAGGCCTTACCCCGTGATCTCCATGCGTCCCTACTAGATGCCTCTTTCGCCCAATTGCTGAGGAATACATCCAGGTCGTCACGCCATCGCCGTCTAGGTGGGCCCCCCGTCTGCGTCGCCCGTCATGTGTCACCCACTTGTTAGCTGTACTAGCCCACCTATCTGGATGCATGCGACAGACGTGGTCGGCCCAGTCCCACTTGAGCCTGGCAGTTTTTACACCCACATCAGCTATGCGTGTTTTGGAGTGCAGTGTAGTGTTTCGGACCCGATCCGTCCTATTGACACCGAGAATACTGCGCTCCGTAACGTACTGGGCACCGTAGGTTAGGACAGGTAAAATACACATGTCGACGAGTTTCCGCTTTAGTGTTAGAGGAAGGTTGCCCTTCATTAGCTCTTTCATGGACCAGTAGCTCTTCCAGGCGTTTTCGACCCGGCATTCGACTACCTTGTCTTGCCTGTTGCTGAAATAGACTAGCTGGCCCAAGTTTGTAATGCCAGCTAGTCTATTTCATAACTAACAATACAATAAAAAAAAACAACAAAGCTTTGGCTAGCAATAATATAAGTACAAATTGGAAATCCATTTGGAGATATTCATATTCATATTCATTTTATTGGTAGTATAAATTACAGGTCAGGTTTACTTAAATGAATTCACAATAGCAGGACAACTTTTACAATAATAAATAATGTATATGAAATTAAATTAAATAGTCAATGGTTACTTATACCTAAGTCGTTTATGTTACACATCTCAAGACATTTCTAACTCAAAGAACTCCTTGTGGTTGTAGAAGGCCTGTTCGATAATATTGGATACTTATAGAAAATATTTTTTTCTAGGGTAACAAGCCGGACTTTCATAATGCAATGGCTGGTGATGAGTCTAAGAAGTTTTATGAACAATTTTTAGAACTGTTAAAGAAAAGTTACAAATCGGACAAAGTTAAAGGTAAGATCGAAATAACAACATAGGTAAATAACCTTAAAACATGTGATTCTACAATATGTTAAAAACTCAATTCTATCGCACACTACAAACTAAGCAATCTGTCACAACTACCAACAAAGACGCAACTTTAGTTGGAATGAGACATCAACGCAACACCTTTCATTGTAACTATAGCTGCGTCTCTGTCAGTTGTAACAAATTGCATCGTTTGTAGTGTGCAATAGACAACTAAACTAGATACCTACTGCTGCACGGCTCCATACAGGATGTGCTAGGCTCGTGAAATACAGGCTAAATTCCGCCGCCGAATTCAGCCGGCTGATGCCGCCAGCAGCTGAGGCCCTAGCACACTAGTCACTAGGTGTTATGTCACGTTTTACGTGACGTTTCAGTACATTTTCAAACTTCAAACTTCAAATCATTTATTTGCGAACAATCAATCAATTTTCGCCGAAAATGTGGCGATAAAACCTAGTGTGCTAGGGCCTCTGTTCCATAGGCGGACTGAAATCGTCCACCATACATTATGGAGCAGCTGCAGGCGTAATCAGCCCTGCTGAATTCTGCGTCTGTATTCGGTCGCGAATTCAGCCCGTAAGCTGTATGTGTCAAGCCTTAAAAATCCTCATTTTTTTGTCTTAGATGGAGTGTTTGGGGCGTACATGCAAGTGTCAATCGAAAACGATGGACCAGTCACAGTAGAAATAGAGTCACCAGTTAGGGATGACAAAAAACTCGCTAAAGAAAGTTCTAGGAATCCACAGAGGGCAAAGGTAAATAAAGATTGTGAGGGAGATTTACAAAGTTAGTCCTGTCGAAGGTTATCGAATATTCGTATTATATGTTAAGTAAGTATATTTGTAAGCAAATTAATAAAAGGAATCTATTAAGTAAGACTTTTTTTATCGCTTTTCCTGCTTAGTATATCGCCGCTCTATTAGGTAGGTACTTTACTAAAAAGTTGCTTGGTTAGAGTTTTACCGTACTAATCGAATAGTTATCGTCGATAGAATAACTGTTTTTTTTTTACATGACTTTTCGGGCCCCAATGCGTTCCTTGAGTAATAAATAAGGAGGTATATAGAAATAAGCACACAATTGAAAACATCCTGACTGTATGAATTGATATTGCTAGTAAATGCCATGATTAGAGTCTGGTCAGCGAGTCGTGACACACCTACCTATTAAGCCTCTCACACATTGGTTGGGGTGGCGGTGAATGGTAATTATGACAATAACTGTCAAGTTAACTATTGACTGCCACCGCAGGCCGCGCCACTGTGATTCAGGCGTAAAAAAAAATAAAAATAGAAAAGACAGCTAATGTCAAGTTTTCTATTGCTTCGCACCGCAGGCCCCACTGGCGTGTGTTTCAGACTTTACGCCGATGCATTCGGCGTTACCACAATAGGGAACATTACTGCCATGTTCTGCCGCCAGAGGCAGCACTATCACTAATAGTAAAGCAGTATAGAAATATAGGGATCACACACACATGCACAATTGATTGTCAAATGAGTGACCAGGATGCTTGCATAGACAATACCGCAAGTGGGAACGAGATACAATGTCAACGCTGCTAGTGTCGCCACCTACGAAGAGTTTTGCGTAATGTTCCCTATTAATGCAGGCCGTTACACGGTGATTAAATACTGATGATCCCACCCATATCACAATCCGAATCACATGCATATTGACGTGTATGACAGGATTGTCAATATATTGCAGAATATCCGGATGATTTTGAGATCTGCCTACAGATAAGAAAGATTCTGTGAGTGACTAAAGGCACACCACACACGATTCTGTTTGGTGGATGGTATGAGCGGTACGCAGCTATAAGATAGAGTGAGATGGGTATATGGAAGAAGCAGAACTAGGTTTTTTTTTAGGGTTCCGTAGCCAAATGGCAAAAAACGGAACCCTTATAGATTCGTCATGTCCGTCCGTCTGTCTGTCTGTCTGTCCGTCCGTATGTCACAGCCATTTTTTTCCGAAACTATAAGAGCTATACTGTTGAAACTTGGTAAGTAGATGTATTCTGTGAACCGCATTAAGATTTTCATACAAAAATCGAAAAAAAACCATTAAGTTTTAGGTGTCCCCATACTCAGAAATGAAACTCAAAAAAAAAATTTTCATCAAACCCATACGTGTGGGGTATCTATGGATAGGTCTTCAAAAATGATATTGAGGTTTCTAATATCATCTTTTTCTAAACTGAGTAGTTTGCGCGAGAGACACTTCCAAAGTGGTAAAATGTGTGGGGGGGCACATTTTACCACTGTAACATCTAAAATAAAAGAATGATATATGATGTACATTACCATGCAAACTTCCACCGAAAATTGGTTTGAACGAGATCTAGTAAGTAGTTTTTTTTAATACGTCATAAATCGTAAACCGCAATTTATTTCACGGAACCCTTCATGTGCGAGTCCGACTCGCACTTGGCCGCTTTTTTTAAATTTGCTGCCTTTTTTGTGTCACGATTGTCGGACTTCAACCTTCTCCGGTTTTTTATACCGCATGCGGTGGCGAACAAGCATTATGCATGCCTGATGGTACGTAGACACCGTAGCCTATAGACGCTTGTGACTCCGGACTTATCGACCATTATTCGGTTACGAGGTGGTTACAGGGTTTGCCGTTTCATAGCCATGCTACGAATTGGGTCTATTTTACCCATTTTGGAACTAGTTATCAAAGCTTACGAGATGTGGCTAACGGGGTATGTGTACCTTTAGGCGGCTGGTTGGAATTGGGGTTGCCATGTCATACTCCCTGGAACCCCACTTTCGATTTCGGGATTTCTGAGTGTGTAAAAAAATTGTACCAAAATTGTATGTCCTAAATAAAGTTAACTAACATAGTGATAAGGAATTTGTAACTAACACTATGGATCGTTGATGTCCGAAATAAATTATTAATAATAAAAATAATAGGTGCCAGCATTTTCAATTTGGCAAATCCATTACGAATCAGGCCTTATTTAAATGAATCCAGTTTTTGTCATGTTTGGCATTATTAGATCTGTGGGTACAGCGCAAAGCGCAACTGAGGACGTCTACTGTCCTTAGGTAATTAAAACATCAATTTTCAATAAAAAAAACTTTATTTTGAAATAATGGTTATTATCTATTAACAGTTTTGTTATAGTTAGGCCTGGATTATGCTCAGGTATAGAATATTAAAACGTTTTTACAAAGTTGATATGCCTACACTAAGTGGTTACGGCTAATGCAAACATCACCACGACTTATCCTACAAAACTATGGTCCTTAAAATCACCAATTTTGTTAACAGATAATCGACCAAAATTCAATTATAATTTTTACATTTTATTTCTAATCGAGTAGAAAGTAAACAAAAAAATAAACTCGTGTAAAGACAAAATAAATGCAATCTATAAACCCTCTATTTAATTAAATTAGGTAATACGATGATAAAATTTAACAAACGAGATTAAGGACTCTTAATTAGTGTCAAGTATTAAAGTTTAAGTTAAGATATAATTTAATTTGTATCATTTAGCCCGAGTGCCGCATGATTACTATTTCTATACCGTGAAATATAGATAATATAATCACTGTCTTTACGTTAATGCCTACTCAATCTCGCACTGATTCTTATAGAATTTCACCTCATCACCAATCAAGGCACTATTCGTTTTGGTATATTGCTGATACGTATCCTCACTCCTAATTCACAATATCAATTCGTTAAAGTGTGAAGAGTATAATTTCCAAGTTCTTACAATCAAAAGTCTGCGATGACCTTCGAATTTTAATAAATATTTTTTTAGTAAATCGTTAAAACGCAAAATAGTGGACCAAGCGTTCTTATTGATATATTTGATGATTATTATCAATTCAAAGGTCGCGCACTACGAATTTATAGCATTTATATCTATCGAAATAATGTAACTATTACAAAAATATCTATAATCATCTATGCTTAATTATTCGAAAAGTAAACGTTTCTGGGATAGGCTAAGGATTTAACAACATATACCCTTTCAGCGTTAATGGACGATGTGATTTAAAATTTTAACCTGCTGATTATACAGATAATCTTGATATCCAGATGATCATTGAAATTTAGTTGATTAATGGAATTATTAATATAAATGCATGAAAACTGCAGTATCAACCGTAAATATGATTCCTCTTCCTCCGAGAATTCCGTGCGAATATGCGGCTTTGTTGTTGCGAATGATATGCAGTTATACATTACAACATGTTTTCAGAGCTTACACGGGATTCTCGCAGAATGAAAATTAAGTCGAACATTTTTACAAAATGCTTGTCTTTTTCATGACAAGGTGGGTAGACGGTATTTTAAGTCGAATTTGAGTGATGGGGGCAGTCTACCAGAGGCCGGAGGAGAACCCGCCGGGCGGCACGCGGTTGTGGTTGATGATGCTGTTGCCGTTTAGTGACGTCACGGTGTTGATCTGCCCGTTCAGCGACTTGTAGCCGTCACCGGTGATCGGGTTGCCTTCTGGAAAATCCAAATTCAATGATAAAACACTCGTTTATTAATTGAAAGGTCCAGAGACTAACACAATAACCGTTTCTTTAGATCGTTGCATCTTCGATCTAATTGGAAAGCCATGGTTTAATCTCGGATCCTTCATTTTCAGAGGGGAATATTAAGGAAAAACGTAAAATACCTAAAACATAGTAAAGGACAAATTAGTAATGTTTACATGCATGTGGTCTTACATTGTGCATATTCGGGAATATTCCTAAGAAATATTTGTCTATTCCAGGGTTTAATAACTAACATTAAGAAAATGAAATCTAACTAATAGGTACCTACAAACTATCAAGTTAAAATGATTACCATGAAGAAACTAGCTATGAATACAGTTATATCAATCAGAATAGTAGGTATTTTGACATCATATGAAAGTCTTAGAGTAGGTTTTGCTATGTTATATAGGTACGTGAATGAGACGATCGTAATGGCTGTTTAATTATAAACAAATGGTAAAAATACTGAATTGAATAAGAAAGTTGTATCAACACTACAAATATAAAATCTTAATATGAAATGTTAGTTGAACTTTTTCAACCCAAATCACATAACATAACAAGTAGGTACCTATTAAAAAAAATAAAGGTACCTAATTAGCAATCCATAATTCTAAACATACAACCAACAACAACACATTTCAAATTTAATACATAAGGAATAATCTTAACGCTTTCAGTGCTGGAATGTTGTAGTTAATTATATATTATTATTGATATATACATCAAAATATTGAAAGCTGTTTACACCATCAGCCGATACAATTTCAATAAAAATATGTAAACTACCTACTTCTCAACAAGAAATACGAAAAGGCGTGCGAAAAACAGGCGAAGAAATTACGCAATGCAACCTATTACATGACACTATGTACAAAACAATTAAATACGTTACAGACACAAGCAATTATCTCTTTATTTGACGCCTGCTATTTAATTACTGTTACAAAACATACAATTTACGCTTAACTAAGACAAATTGCATGACCAATTGCAAACTAGTTCTTATGGAATATCAACGAAGAAGCATCGAACAAAACGGCTTGAGTGTTTAATCAGAGACTTGAAGGAATCCTGCCTGTTTGATATATTAAATATAATTATTACTTGACCATATTGTCAATAAAATTTTATATCTACATTATTACAAACAGGCCAAACCGTTTCTTAAACAAGTAACAGCAAACAATTATTAACACTTACTTAGTTTAAGTATTTATTTGCAATTAACAAGCTTTGTTTGTCAAAATACCCTGATTGGATGTATCATCAGGTGATTGGTGCGTTTATGGCATTCCATTCCTTCAGTCTAGGATGATTTAAACACCCACCCATCTCTCTTCGGCGAACATAGTCTACATAGTACGTCTTAGGCCTGAAGTCCTCTGCATGCCGATTCAGATCGAACAGGTATCCGGGGACGTGTTTAGGGAAAATGGGAGGAAAGCCTGTAAGAGTGTAGGGGCCGGGTGGCTTGGGGGTCTCAAAGAGAGCGAAGTCAGGAATAGGTCCGTCGCGTTCGTATCTAAAAAGACTCGATGGTGGTTGTGCTTGTGCGTGAATATAAGGGTCGATGAGCCCGCCTAGAGTCGGCACGGGATCATACTTGTAATCCGGATTCGGTCTTTCACCAAGAGCTGATGTCATTCCGACGAAAGCATAGGGGGGCAGAGGATGGTAAGGAGTTTTTTTATCTGACGGTTCCAAATAATGTTGAGCAGGGAAAGGCGGCCAATGTCTATCTAAAACGGGCTGGGGAGACAGTGAATCCTCGTCCAGTACTGGATGCTCGAATTCGGGATCGTCGGATTCTAGACCGAGTAAAGTGTAAGGGGTCTGTCGGTAGCTGTGACTGGGTTTGGTTGTGGAGTGTACGTAGTATTGGGCGGGTTTGGGGGGCCAGTTGGTGGTGTAGTATCGATGGGTGGGTTGGGGCTGGAGGTCGGGGTCGGCACCTCGCAGGGCGGCGGCCGGGTGTCGCCGTCGCGCGGGCTGCAGCTGCACGCCGTCTCCGGTCACCGGATTCCTCTTGGGCGGCGTGAACGATGCTGACCATTTACAGAACAAACGGTTTTCATTCGAACTAGCAGCGTTATGCGAATGTAACTAAATAACCTGCGAGTTGCTTCGTTTTTACTGTCCTAAAATATTTTAATATATCAGACTGCCTTCCTATTGTTAAATGGGTTTGTTAAACATTTGAAGCTACAGACACCAGAGTTATGGATACATAGCGGCCTGCACACTGCCATAACATGGTAAGTTTTAGTACCTACCAGTACCAAGGTACTTACCTAGTGTAATTTTTTTTGAGTGCATAACCGATTACACAATGCTCATTGTGCAATCATGCCCATCCATATTCAAAGCAAAGCTTCATTCACCATTGTATATTGAGTCTTTAAATAAATTAAAAAGATCTCCTTTCTTAGCAGGTGTGTGGCTAGGCAATTACTTATTCGTTTTTATTGTTATTAATTAAGGTGGTTCGATTGCCATGCCCACGTGGTATTTTAAGAAACCTATGTAACAAACTTTCATAAATTGGCTTCCCATTTGCGCCAAATTCCCCCTTTCCTAGAATAAACTTGTATAAACTAGATTAATTTGAGAAATTGGTTTGGGACGTGATATTTTGGGAAAACGAATTTTCTCAAATTAATCTAGTTTATACAAGTTTATTCTAGGAAAGGGGGAATTTAGCGCAAATGGGAAGCCAATTGATAAAAGTTTGTTACATAAGTTTCTCAAAATATCACGCCGTTATAGCCTGCGAATGACAAATAACGCTTTGTATGGCAATCGAACCACCTGAATGACAGATAATATAGTGTATGGTTAAAAGCGTGTAGAGTTCCTAGCGTGCTAATTTGTTCCTGGAGTCCCACACTACAGCCATACTTAGATTTCCGTCGGATAATTTGTGTTCGTCTAGTATGACGGCAGATGGGATTAATGTGGAATGGATACTATCGAAAGCCGACAAACGGTTTCTAAGAACCGAGATGTTATCGATAACGCTTACCGCAATGGCTTCAATCATTTATTTTCGAATGACTTCAATTTATTTTCTCCGGGGAAAATATCAATCATTATATTTTTTTAATATTAAGATCTTATTGTTGTCTTTGTGATAGTGACTTAATGACCATGATAAGTTAAAAATATGAATTGAAACAATTTTGCCATTTTTCACGTCAACTACGCATACACTACAATACTGTGACAATGAATGCTAAGCATTCATGGTCATTGACCAACCGTATCTCATTCCACATTTGACTCCACATTATATTCCCGACACCCCTAGCGCAGCCGTGCGGTTCATGCCTACAACTGAATGAACTCACAGTGTTCGCCGGCGTCCGTCTCACCTCGGCTGGGCGTCGAGGACGCGCTGCCGTTGGCCATCAGCTTGGGCGAGTGCGCAGGGCTGCCTCCGTTCATGATGGGCTCGCCGAACTTGATGTTGCTGCGGATGGTGTCGGTCACCATGGGAGTGACGTGGGCTGATGCAGTCTGGAAACACATTAGTGTTTGATAAGTTTTGTGTACTACGTGTGTTTCCAAAAACTTCTGTCTCTTCTTTTTGTTTTGTTTGATTACTAACTAACGGTAGGTACCGAACTTAACAAGTTCAGATGAGAACATTTTCTCACGGAACACCCAGATGAAGGGTACCTATGTAATTCTTCTTCTAATTTATTCCATAGTTTCATTTAGTTCAAGTCTTGCATGATGCATTACACTAACATCCAAGAGTCGCATCGCATGACACGTTTTTTTTTATGTTAAGAAATAGTAGATACTAAGTAAGTTAATGATAATGCTAGATTATGGAACCATCAAACTGGTTGGATGATGGAGACTTAAGATACTAGAAAGAGACTTAAGTACTTCCTATTTTAATAATTTCTGTCAAAATTTCAGTTCTAACTGTTAGGTTAAATTACCTATTCCCCGTGTTCTTTGCAATCGTCTCAATGCGTAGAGTTGTGACTGCGCAAATGAGGTACAGGCAACACTTGAAAGAGACTCAAAAATTAAATTTAGACAGAAATTATTAAAATAGGAAGTAAGTATGTAATCCAATTATGTAGCAACTTCAAACGAATAATCACCTGTCCGAAAAGTCTGGAGTGCGTGTCGCGAGGGCGCGTGGGCGTGTCGCGCACGCCGCGCGGGCGGACGTTGCCGTTTGCGCGCGGCTTGCTGTCGATGGCGTCCGCGCTGAAGATCTCGGCGATGCAGCTCTTCGGCGCGTTTGGCACTCTGGAAACAAGAGAACAATCTAATTACTTATTATAGGACACGAGTGACGTAGCGCAGCGTATTGTGCGGCGCAAACCGCACCGCACTAAATTCAAACATTAGTACCTATACCTACATAAAACAGGAAGTTTTCAAGATATTAGACATATAGAGAAGATCTATGAAAATATGAATTCTTATAGGTACAGTCAAGGAATTTAATTTCCAACCCACCTAAGGTTCAATATCGTATAGCAACCCGTCACCATAAGAGCTCTAGCTAGAGTACGGCGGCGTTACTTTGACATATCACATGTATTGTGTTTTGTTAGTAACTAGGCAACAGATTAACTACGTTGACATGGTGAACTGTGGTGAACTGAACTTTTGAACGTGTTATCTCATGAATCCCTATTCTTTCCTGGTGTAACTCCACTATTTGAGCTCTTAATAGTTTGCGGTTAGCGGAAAGCATTTTATTTTTCAAATGAATAACGTGAATTTTATTTTACAATTGTCTCGATTGACACTGACACATGACAAATGTATTAGAAAAAAAGCTAATGTGAACTTTTCGCAAAGAGGTTATCTGTAATGTGAAGTGACAAATAATACGTATTGACATTTCAATACTATTACAAAATATAAATCTCGACCTTATTGCATTGCGAATGTCTAACGACATTTTAAAGAAATGGGTATATAGGGAATTAAGTTCCTTGACTGTACATGAAACTTAACAACACTCTGTTATCTATCATGTGTTTTGTCTCTTTCAGTGACTGATAGAAACAGATCAATAATGTCAGCTCTTACCTACTTATTTTGTTTATTCTCCCGAAAGTACTGTAAATAAGTAGTACACTAGATAAGTACAGCAGGTACACTTATATTTAGTTTAGAAGCACTAGGTGACATGGCATTTAAAATAAAATAAGTTTGATGAATGTTTATTAGTATATACATAAGATCGTTTTGGATTAAGTAACTAACAACCTATGCAACACCTCTAATTTATCCTACCTGTGCCTACATAGATATTTAAATATGTACAAGGGTTTCTGAACTATAGGGAGGATGTTATATAATTAAAACTTCATTTTAAAATAAAGTTAATGGATCCCCGTCCAGTGTTGAAATTAAATCGGACTATTATTCATCCAACAGCCATTAGCCCCCCTGTAACTGGACACGCGCGGACATAATTAAGTAATGCCGGCATGCAGATATGGGAAGGGCACATCCGTTATACATCAACAAATGTGTCTATGGAATCTTTATTGCTTTCGAAAAAAAGTCTGTTATAGCTTAAATCATGCTTCGTATAAGTTGGCGAGCCAGAAGCCCCCCAGTCTATGCACGAAACCACAAATCGATAGCTTAGTAAAAAGCGATAAAAATCATTGAGTACTACGGGAAAGTTTGAATGTCGGAAAACCTTTGGGAGCGGGAATACGAATAATTCCCGGGCTGTTTGAAACTAGTAAAAGCAACTCGTATTAAGCTCGCAAAGCTTGAAGTTCGGTTTGGTGCTTTAGCAATGTTGGGAAATCGACTCGATTCACGTAAAGCTCAGCAGAATAGAAAGTTTCAGAGGAAAATAGAAATTCCATATAAGGACCGTATCGGAAAGAAAGTAGACAACTTCAAAATGGTATTATTTTTATTCGGTGTGAAAACTGATAATGAAACAAAAAGAAACTGAAAAATAAGGTCTTTATAAAAAACAATTTTGAATGAATTCGTCGTATTATATCTATTTTGCCTGCAACCTAACTTTCTTTTTGATGTGTCTCATTGAATTCTGGACGATCACTTTTGACACACTTGATGATGCCCTGTTCCACTTTTTTTTAAAGTCGTCATCTGAGGTGGCAGCTTTGACGTTTTTTTAGAGGTGTCGTTTCATGATAGCCCAATATCACTCAATTGGGCGAACTTCTGGGCAATTGGGAGGATTCATCTCCTTATCCAAGCACTACTTCTACCTTATCGGGTTTATACCATTCCTTCGTTGTTTTAGAGTAATGACAAGAAGCCAAGTCTGGCCAAAATAAAGTGCTAGTCCTGTGCTTCTTTATTATTTAGTGGTAGTAATCTTTTCTGTAAGCATTCGTCACGGTATACCGTAGCGTTCAAAGTCCCTGTAGTGAAGAAGGATTGCGATCGCATACCGCATTGAAAAATCGCTTGCCACACTAATACTTTTTTGCCGAATATCTCGATGTTGATTGCCTTATGTTTTCGAGTAACCTTCTATAAGCCGGCACCGTAATGAATTGAGGTCCTGGTAAAAGGCTTTAAAGTCCAATTTGCAATAGGTCTCGTCATCCATTATAATGCTCTGATTTTTCTTGGTCAATATACGGTCGTATAATTTCCTTGCCAGTTTTCTGGCAGCTTTGTTTGATTTTCATCTCGTTTTGGTTGTTTTAGTCTTTTATAGGTTTTTAGGTTGCATCTTAGTTTGATTTTTTTTATCATAGCCGAAGAAGTTCTGGCTCTTTTTGCCGCATCTCGAATTGAAAGGGACGGATTTTGTTTAAACATTCTTACGACTTTCTTTTCTAATGCCAAGTCGGTTGTCCCCGATTTTCTTCCAGATTTAGGCAAAATCATCGAGAGTACAGAAGTCACCAAATTTATTTATTATCGTGTGCACGCCCGCGGGACTCAACTCGTACGTCTTCATCAGTTTTCTAATCGTCATACCTTTTATTTTGCACCAATCGTCCAAAATATTTTTACGAACGTGTAACCTAATTCACCCCATGTAGACCGTTTGACAAAAGTAAGTAATTGCTTTTTGTTGCAATTAAAAGAAAAGGATATAGTTCGTTATTTACAAAAAGTTTATGCCGATTTTATGTACGTACCAGTTTTTAGAGATGCCTAAAGTTGTCTACTTTCTTTCCGTACGGTCCTTATAACGAATCTTTAATGGTAACTGTGGCTTCATCTGCGTACCTATTAAATATATAGAGAATCCCGGCGGAGCGGCGGCAAAAAACCCTAGGTCCATTGTTCATAGTGGTGAGAGTATTTTTGAAATCGGATGTGTTACCTTATACCTCTTAATAATAATATCTTACTCACTCTGCTACTTACCTATTTAATTATTCAATACTTTTTATCCGGCCTATACGTACTTTAGTACCTACATAAGTAGTCAATCAGCATCAAAAGTAGCTACGCAAACGAAGACGTCAAAAGTCTTTATTAAAAGGGAATGAGAACTTTTGACGTCTTCGATTGCGTAGTTACTTCCGATGCTGACTGTAGGTACTACATAATATTATTAAACGCGAAGTAACTAAATCTTTACCATTTTATGCTTAAACCACTGAAATATGCTATGGAGATATTTTGGATTCCGGAGAAGCACACAGGATACTTTTATCATGAAAATTATCCTCGGTGAAATGGGGATGAATGTTTGTATGGGAGTGCCGTTAATTCGTTCTGCGCGGACAAAGACACAGGCAAATGCATATAGTGTGTTATATTATATTAGAGAGTATCTGGTGTTACCTGCCACCAATTAGGTACTGGTATAGATGGCTCTGGTCTCCTTTATCGCGAGAAGGGGAATTATTGCACTCGAAGCCAGCCCATTCCTTGATTGCGCCGCGTTTATAAATTTCCCTGCAAATAGTGTTGGTAATGCGCCGCTGCAAGATGGCGAGATAACGTTCCGAAGTGCAAATGTGCGGTTTTATAAGTGGGAGCACTTGTGCCGCGGTACGATTAGAGCCATTCAGGGTAGTTGCTTCACTTGCTAACGTTGTACCTAATGTTTGCTCGTTCTAGGTATCACTAACTTTGTTAGGACTTAGGTAAGTATTTCACTTCCATACCAACCATAAAATCATTAAATGTAAGTATCTAAAGAAAAAAATGCAATTCTGGAGCTGTCATAGTGACTTATAGGTATACCTAAGTATCGATTGCGATATACGTACGTAATGTCAAGCTATATTAAGCAACTTATCGTGCTATGTAATTACTTGAAATTATTTGACTTGGCCGAATTGCATCAAAATAGTCCGTTCAAAAAGCAACTCTACCATCCAAGGTTGAAGATTGCAATTCCAAGGACAGTTTTATAATAGTTATTTTCGATACAAGTGCTGAAAATAGAATTCGCAACGAGTGGTGATGACCAAAAACACGACCTTCAGGGAGTGTTTTTATCGACACGAGTTGGGAATTACCTATCCGCACGTGTATCATACGTGTGCGAGGAAATTAAAGATATGCATAAAAGGTGAAATTTTAATTGTCCTGAAATCTCATTATCGCACAGTATATGCGAGAATTTTGGCCTGAAATCCATTCCCGCACGGGCTGGTCAATAGACCACTTCCCGTGGAAATGTTGAACCATATAAAGGGGCACATTCAGAGCAATTGCATTGTAAAATTAAAAAATCTCATCCATACCTCCCACAAATAATTGAGGAATCATTCATCATCTTCGTAACGTTGGCCTTGGCCCTGGCAATCTGAAGAATCACTAACACATGAAAAAATAAGTATTTGTAAAAATGTTAAGATTTTATAACTTGAATATCGATATCAATAAGTCGATGAATGAGAAGTCACTATGACAGCACAAAAATGCCACGAGAATTCCGGTCTCTGGTAATTGCGTAGCTATTTCGGTTAGTGTATCAAAACAAGAGACACCAAAATATGACAGTGACATGCATCACCAAATAAGCATTGTTCTCGATTAAGAGTCCGTACACAACCGTTTGCTGAATTCGCTAAATTTTATGGGGTCATATCTTTATAAATATTCATTTTCCTTCAGATTTTATTGCGTAATATGAAAGATCATTTCAATTCAAGTTGAATAAGAGAAAAAGTTGTTTACGTTTAGGTCTCAATTTATCATATTTTGGCTCAGCCCAAAAGCTGTTTTCTCAATTTTCGCTCGGAGACGTGTAAAAGGACTTAGATTTGAAGAACTATTTGATTTCAAATCGACATGAAACAAATAAATCTATATCGGGTTGATAGTCTTCTTAGGAATAAGTGGAAAACATTTTATAAGTTATATATTAAATTGTTGAGTAAAACCGTAGGGTAGAGGAACCAAAAGATGAACACCACCCAATAGTTGAACGTTTTGTCGTAAAATTGTAATAAAAAAATCGCGATACATTTTACGCCTTCGGGATATTTTTTTCCTAACGCATCATCCCTTTGCCGAGGCTGGCATTTAAACTCCCATACAGTTCCCACACACACACGGCTGTGAGCGGTTGTCGCGACGAGGTCTCGCGCCAAAATCACCGTTTGTATGGAGATTTACTTAAGGAAAACGCTCATAAATTTAAGCTCTAAATTATGTATAAAATTGAATAAAACGTCTACATGGATTGTTTTGCGTGATATAGAGTCTTGATTAATGCCTTTAATGGATTATATATCACAAATTGCGTATTTATTGTTAATTTAAGAGATATTTACCGTTCAACTAACGGCGTTCATCTACTGGGCAAGGTATATATTTTTCAAATGCTTATATAAATTCTTATTGAAAAGGTACATAAAACTTTTATGGCTCAAATTAATCGTTTTTTAACTGTTGATTTTTGAACCAAACGTTGAACGTGAGTATCCATTCGCAACACGGTTATTTTGGGCTTTGTTTTACTATGAAAAGCACGATTGTTCAACAAAGAACCGCTGCCCAGGAGATGAACGAATAAAATTAGTTCGTTCAACTTTTGGCTTCGATTCCAATAAGTGAACGCTCTGTTAAATTTAGTCCGTTCATTCCTTTGCCATCGTGCCCAATACATGAACGAACAAAATTTATTCGTTCAAGTTTTAGGCAAGGGTTAGTGCAATGAACATCTTAATAACAAAAGATACGTAATAAATATGAAATCTGACTTATACATTATATGTAACCCAACAATTTATCTATTTTAATCTAATGATAAATTAATAATAAAATGTTTTAATGATAAATATGTAAAAAATAATCTCTTATAATGTTAACCATATGAAAAGGGTACATTTGAACTGTTTTATTCTGTGTTTAGTATCAATATTGTGATTGTTAACTAGTATAAATTGCTATAACAATGATTATATAATAACTAGACCAAAAGTCAGAGGCTGCGCGGCGTTACGTTTTTCTTCGTTCAATTATTGGTGTCAAAATGTTCAACTATTGGGCACAGTGTTTATCTTCTGGACAAAATCCCATACTTCAGCATAAAACCATTTTTAATAAAATACTGTACCTATTGTAATAGGATGGTTTAAAATAGACATATCCAATCTCGACTATA
The DNA here is from genome assembly GCA_963854355.1 of Epinotia brunnichana. NCBI lineage: Eukaryota > Metazoa > Arthropoda > Insecta > Lepidoptera > Tortricidae > Epinotia > Epinotia brunnichana. Next base: position 15,050,480 of record OY977936.1, on the reverse strand, counting down.
TACGAAATCGTATAAAAAAATTAAATGTAAACAAACTAAATCACCACTCCTCGAAAAAAAATGGTAAAGTTGGGATAGTCGCTTAAACGTTCATCTTTTGGTTCCTCTACCCTATTTCTATCCAACAACTTTTTAGTAAAAACACACGAAGAATGTTGAGGCACGCAGCATGTTGAGGGAACAATATATGGTTACTACGGACACTGTTCACATTCCACCATCCCCGTTGCCTTTGGGACTGCTGATTCCAACTTTGTCATACTGAAACTTACATAGGTATAGGTACCTATTATTTACGTAGACATTTGCTTCAATCTCACTTCCGCTGCTATTTACATCATTGGACAATGCGTTTCCAACTCTCCACCAATAATTAAATATTAAACACCACCGATACAACAAACATATTAGCTACGAACCATCTCGACAGACATGACTTTCTATTTAAAAATAAAAAGACCGCGCCCAAATCAATTCATCCGTTTGTCAGCTACGACGCAACATACATACACCCCTCGACATAGGCATACCCCTCGTTTTCGTCGGGGGTTGTAATATTATTGCAACCTAACACTGCCTTTTTTAATACTGACAACTAGAAATGATACCTGAACATTTTATCATTCCGACGCCAGGTAGTCCGCTATCAAGGCCCTGATTACAACTAAGTGTCGCGTAAGAGCACACTTCGACGTGCGAGTTATCTGCGAGATTGAAGCCGTAATGGGGTCCGCAGGCGCAGCCCGGGGCTGGCGCGTGCGACGCGGCTGCCGCAGATTACTTAGATCTCCTATACACTAGCTTACAACGTAATAATAACTGACGGAATAAGGCGCTCAAAAATATCTGACATTTACTTTTTGAGCCTTGTTTATCCTAGCTATCCTAGGGTCAAATATTTTTGATTACTTTGACGTATCCGATATTATTGCTTGTGACTGTGACCTACTATGTTTAGACCCTAATATTATGTAAATAGTACTGTTTTATCAAGTCTACCTGACCATTCATACTTAAATGGGACTTTGTGTGTAAGTCGGGAAAAGCTCAGTATCAAGTACAATGTGCATGAATATTTTATTCTATGTATAACTATAGCGGCCGAATTACATCTGCGGGCGTAGCATGGTTAACATTTTATCACTTATCGCTGTCGATAAGACATCCATCACGTTCTGACAAGTAAGCAAGTGCGAGAGTGATGGATATATTATGCACAACGATAGGTAAGTGATAAAATGGCAGCCCGCTGAAAATTACTTTTGAAACTTTTAGTTACTTTTTTGATATTCTGGGTCACAGTCCTCGTTAAAACTTAGTTTTGAGATTTGGTGACCACCTAAGCACAACTGCAGGACGTTATATAGCTACACAAAAATGTCTTAAGGACAATCATACAAAATCAGGAATTTATTAGAATACCAAAAACATTTAATGAATTTAAAATTAGTTTGCATTGAGCGATATAAGTTATTTGTGTTGATACCTACTTGCACCTATCTCTCTACTCTTGCCTATTATTCGTATAAATACTTATTCGTATCGTAATCCCCCAATGCGAAAGCTCCCTAAGCTCTGCCATTCCCGCGCGTCCGTGCCAATCACCCGACCACGGAAATGATAACAGAATTTGATTGAAAACAGTGTTTGTTGATAGGCCGAGCTATGCAACAAAGTGCAGCTATCTTTTGACGATGATTACAACCCAGCACACACGAACTCTAATTATAAATCTTGTAAACAAACCGTACGTCCCTGCTCCTATAATTAACTACGGGAAGAAAGCGTGTGAGAGCAAATTGCTTAATAGTAATATACATATACTCGTATAATATACGGTGCATGCGCCACACGCAACTAAAAGAAACAACGCAGACAGGGTTCAGCTACAAAAATAAACAGCTGTCATAAGACAGGGAAAGGCAGGCCGGAAGATATTTAATAATAAATTCCTCAAGTTTAAAAGGGAACGTTGTGATTATGAAGGTTTGTTTTTCCATAAAACGTTAACGTTTACATTCTCTTTGAACCGGCCATATGCATCATATTTAATGATGTGAACAAACAATGGTTGGAGAACTTAAGGCTTTAAGCCCAAATTACTATGCTTGCACTCTTAATGTACTTACGAGAAATAAATAATGAACTAAGTATATTTAGAATCGGATGAAATTGACGTAGTGAGTTAGATGTTAGCCGCGATAGTGTCACTAGTTAGGCGCGTGCGCCGCCGACTTGGTGTTCGATATCGCAGGCGGTCACTCGAATAATGATTTTACGCCTCCGCAGACTGCGGTTTTGCTCTAAAAATGCGCACAGTAATGAGACCGCGGTAATGATACTCACGGTAATGAGAGCCCGCGTAACTCTATCATACGCGACGACAGGAGAAAACTTCGTTTGGAAATGAAAGGCAATACATTACGGCGGGACAAACACTTCTACACTTTCCCGGCGATTTGTATTGTGACGTCAATGACATTTGATAGTTAAATTTACGACTTATTGCATAAAAACTGGATCTACTTTCTAAAACGTTTAGTGATCAATTAAGTTTACAACCGGGACAACTAATTAATTGGGAGGGTTTCCATTTATGTGGGCGGGCACCTGATATAAATCCTACCTTCGAACAGTCAAAACAAAAACGAATATCGACTAAGAGTATTTTTATTTTTGAAAGAACCTTTACAGTCAATTAATAAGTATATTATTCTTGTATAAAATGTTTTACACAGTGTCAGTTAACTTATTTGCTTTCTCGGATTTGCGTCAACAGGTAGGTATGCCAAATAAGAAGTCTGGTACTAATTTAAAAATGTACAACTTTACTGACGTTTCCTCTTAATAATATTAGTATTAGATAGCAAAAATAAAACTTAAGTTAAGGTAAGCTGACCATGAACCATAAAGATTGACGCTAAAGTTGCTGAAAGCGTGTAAAACGGCTGCGTTTCTATTTAAAAATTAAACCTAGGTATGTAGATGAGCAAAGTTTAAAATGCCTCTTTGTTGTTCAATAATCGTATCATTTAAAAAATCTATTGCTACAAATTTCAGAACCCTAAAAAAACCGCTTACAACTTTTCAAGTTAACCATTAATAATAAATAACTCGATTAGCATAGTTAATTTGTTAGCCTCATGGTCAGATAGCGCTCGGAGCGCCGTATTGATTTACCCGCTTAGGTATAAGTAAAAGCACTGGTAGATAACCTATCTAGAAGGTTTGGAATTGTCGTACCGATAAGGACTGGGTACAAACACGCAAACGTAAGATTTACACCAACTGCGTTATCAGATTGCGTCTTGTTCCTCGGTCATCACACGACACCAACGTCAAGGAGACAAAAACCTTTCTAAGTTTTCCAGCAATGCGTGGGTTTTGTAAGCATTTGTCATATCTACTAGGTACCCAACAAAGGCAACAAATATACACCGCGCAATTTACACAGTTTGGTTATTTCATGAGGAATTTTTTTTTGGTGAGGTGTCATGTGGTTGTAAACAGACTCCGCAGTGAGAGAAGTTGCCTCCACCCCACCTCGAATGGAAAGCACTGTGCATGAAATTAATTATGTTTAGAGACGTGTTTCCGGTCGCAATTGCAAAATTATTTTACTGGTAGTCAGTCTTGGTATACTAAAATTGAATTATATTATACCAAGGTAGGAAGGTATATGGAAAATACGAGCGTTCCGTATGAGAGAACAACACGATGAGCGCTGCTGTCGCTTGCATGGGCGCCCGCGACTCTCGTGCTCGAAACGCAACGTTTCATTATCAACTTATGCAAAAACCAGTCAGGTGTGAATCCAGCTTCGAGTGATTAGCGCCTTATTGCACCGTAATATGCAGGTAGATGACACTGGTATGCACACATTCAATTTAATCAACTCTCAACAGTTACCTAGTTAGTTGAACCTGTACAAGTGCAGATAGGTATGCATGCACACGTACATTTTCATTTGATTGGAAGGTTGAAATTAAAAAATTCTATGTAAACTATACATTGTTTCGTTGCATTTGCGAAAGTTAAAATTTGCACAAGGGAGAACATTTTAAATAAGAGTCAGTAACGAAGCGAGAGCTGTAAACCTACTTAATGGTTCTGATACCTGTATGCTAACGAGTAGATGTTGAATATAATTTTACTTTTATTTCTAAAAACGTCAGCGCACGTGAAAGCTGCATTATTCACGTCACCCGGCGACCAGCTACGTGTTATTATCAACGTTAAATTTCACAACAAGCTTCTGCGGAAATGTTAGAAACCCGAGTCGTGAACGAGAGTAAGTACGTAGTAATTTTATAATTGACCAATCTCTTCACAGTCTCACCTTTCGATTGTGAGCGAGGTCCGAATAGCTGCACGCTCGAATAGTGAAAAAAACGAATTGGATGAAATTACACATTCTCTGTCCGGCTGGGCTCGAATTACGAGGCGTCCTATGTTCTTTCACCGGCATTTCCATTTCAACTAATCATACAATAATGCTACAGTAACCTCGTTGTGTTGAGCTAACAGTGCCTACCTACCCGGTAGCGAGGCTCCAAAAATATTAAATGCGGAAAAACAACGTTGTATGTATAACTTTCTTATCACCGGACTCGTCGAATTGTGTTGATCGTGTTGCTTGGCACATCGTGACAGTTATGAATTATTAAATTTTGGATCTGTCTTGTTCCAATTTAAAACGAACTTTGTTTTTATACATCCTGTTGTTATAAAACTTTCTCCTTTCGTCACGTAGATGCGAGATTATTAAGAAGTACGTGATTGCAAACCCATGAGAATATGAGTGCTATTTAAAGGTCAGGTTTAAGTAGACATTTTTATTTTACATAAACAAAATAGAATAAAATCTTACTAAAAAATTTGTAAATTATACTGGTGAAACTACATCAGGAAGCTTTTACCTTAGTACTAAATTAGCAAGTACCTAACCAGTTACATGCGCTATTGTAATGCGAATAAGTATTTCCCTGTTTAGCACATTCATTCAATGGTTAGCATTAGCAGTCAAAAGTAAAAAGAGCTTTACTGTGTAGGTATCACATTTTACCTACGGTGGAAGACAAAGCCAGGCCTAAGATGTAATACACCACAAGTAGAAGTAGATACCACAACACAACCACAGAGGTACACCAAAACGGCTACACTCTTTGAACATTTCTTTGTTCAAGTATACAATGTTCTGTACTATTGTGTTGACGACCGCTTTAGCCTATATAGGTAGTTGGTAGTGACCCTGCCTACGGAAGCAAGAGGTCCTGGGTTCGAATCCCGGTAAGGGCATTTATTTGTGTGCTGAGCACGAATATTAATTTCTTCCTGAGTCATGAATGTTCTCTATGTATTTAATTATTTATTTATCTATATAAGTAGGTATGTTTATCGTCGTCTAGGACCCATAGTATAAGCTTTGCTTAGTTTGGGACTTGGTCGATTTGTGTAAGATTGTCCCCAAATATTATTTATTTATTTTTAGTATAGGGTATTAGGCAAAAGTTAGAATAGACACAAACAAAGACAAAGTTTGCGTTTCAATTCTTAGTCCAAAAGAGTTAACTTAAATTTAAGCAACGTAACCTTAAAGATTGATGAATAGTGAGTTTAAGAGTGCTTATACTCTCTCATACAGATTTAAATTGTGTGCTTATATCAGCTCTCAAAAGAAAAAAATCCTTTTGCCATCCAAGAACGTTAAGCACTGCGTTGCGGTAAAATTCTTAAAAAGAAACCAGAAGATTCACAAAATGCGGAGAAGAAAATGTAAACCATTTTAAACATGAAGAGCACTGTGCTGTGGCACAATTTTCCAACTTGAGAAAATGAAGAATTTTTGAGGAAATTCATGCCATGCAAGAACTTACATTAATGTGATATACTTGTCCTTACACTTATAATAACGACAGCGTGTTTATTTGTAATCTAGTGCATTATTTATTGACTATTGACTGTCGATAGCCACCGAACTTTTGGAGGGTAAAATTCTTTTTATACTTAACAAAATATACTAGGTATGTAGAAATCAATCATATTTTTCTTTGTAATAGGGTCATTTCGCGGGTTAGCGACCACCTAATTTCATGTGCCGGTTAGCGACCACTTAGCTGAGTTGGTGAACTGAAAGCATATTTTCTCGTTTTATTAGTAAATTCCTATTCCATACCTACAAACAATAATGCATACGGCTAACTGTTTCAATAGGCTTTGTAGAATTGATGTTAACTTCAATTGAAAAAACCATGTTCTTCAAGTGGTCGCCAACCGAAGGTGGTCGCGTAACCGGCGAAATGACCCTACATCGCACCTTCTGAATGTATAAAAAATTACACTATTATAATAAGTCTCACAAACTTAATCTATGTATATTCAACAAAACTTCAGTTATTTACAAGATTTCTCATAGGCTCGAAACGAGGTCGTTAACCCCGTAACCAACCGTCTGGTACGAGTCTACCGAACGACCTTTATTACAAAACCCGAATATTTTGTTGCTGCGCTAGTACGACCCTTCCATCGATGCCCTGACACGACTGCTGTAAGAAAGCGTTCAAAACAGAAACGTAATCGACTATGTTCTTTTTCGGAAATATCGTTTCTTCGACTAAATCACTTTTTAGTATCTCTAAACCGGGTAAAGGGTTCCAATCGATATGTTTACCCTGTTGAGTGAGGTGCTGAAGTTAAAATATGATAATGTACACAATAGAAAAAAAAACAAATGTTGTAGGTATCATAGAGTTTAGGTACATGCATACAATTCTGAAACAGTTGTAAATAAAGTCGTTGTATCAAAGAAAGAAGAAAACTGATCAACGGTAGCATCCCTTTAAATGCGGAATGCGTAATAGTTAATTCCGATAACGTCGGCATATTGCAGAGTACATTCACATAACAAATTAGCATACAGTACCGGTCAAAAGTTTAAATTCAGCCTTTGTTTTTGGTACAAATTTGTACTTTTGTGCAATAATGTTTTGCAGTTCAGATGTCGAAAGTTGTTGCCAACTGATTACAGAGATGTGTTTGATTAGTCAGACACAATTTACGTAGATTTCTAAACAACTGATTCCCTAAAAACCAACATTGTATCTGATAATTGTACGTTTTAAGTGGCAAGGCCATATATGGTCCAGCCTTTGCCGTCATTCCTATAAGATTTTAGGGAAAGCGTTGTTTAGAAACGTTGTACGTGAATTGTGTCTGACTAATTAAACAAATCTCTGGAAACAATAACGGCTCAGTTGGAAACTTTCTTTCTGGAAAATTTCGACTTCCGAACTGCAAAAAAATATTGTCCAAAAGTACTCATTTTTACCTAAAACAAAGATTGAACTTAAACTTTTGACCGGTAGTGTAATTATTTCATGAAAATAATATTTTTTTCGTTCTTTTTATCTCCACTTATAATAAATCTCTAAATTAAAAAAAGAATCAGCCAGTTTGAAACTAAGCTTTGCGCGGTTCGAATGTTCTCAGCATCCCATGAACGGAAAAATATGAAACATTTTATATAGGTACATTATTATTCTAGCTGCAACTTAGGATATTTTTTATCCGACTGCGACAGTTAATTAATTTTCCGAAATATACGACTTTATTTAATTTTTCATTTATTTTTATTGAAATCAAACGCTGCTCCAACTGTCAGCTATAAGAACCGTCAAATTTTCGTCAAAATGGCGGAATTGCTTTGCCTTTCACTTATTAATAATTTAAATCCCGTCTACGATAGACCTTTACGAGACAAATGCTAAAATATAAACCATAAAAAAATGTTCGATTCTGATATGAGAACTTATATGCGCAAATGTCGTTTTATGTCGTTATTTCAATAAATTAAATCAACAAATTTGAACAATATAATTAACACGAATTTGTTTTTTTTGAATGACAATGGCACGCGCTCGGCGCATTCAGCCAAAGTACCTGCGGCGCTACCACGAAAACCGATACTCAATGTTCATATATTTGCATCCCTGTCACTCGAGTATGGTTAGTGCGATAGAGATAGAGATACCCGAATATTTTCGAATTCCGAAGTTCGTGGTTATAGCTCAAGAATCGAAAATATGGTAAATAATCATAATGTATTTTCTCGAAAAAGAATTTAAAATAAATATAGTCAAATGGAGAAAAAAACAAAGCAAGAGGTTATATAGGTAATGATTAAGTTATAAGAGTCCAAAGTTTTAAGAGGGGGTATGTTCTGTCCCTTTTCCGCAAAACGCACCTTCATATGAAACGATTGTTTTTTACTATGACGCTCGAGTATATTGACGTCACAGTCCCTCATCGTTTTCTCACTCTAACAAGCGACATTAAAACGGATGTAGCTTCATAATTTTTTGAGATATTTGAATGGGAGTTTCATTATCTTCTATCTATTTATACATAATAAATGCCTATGTCCTGACTGACTTATTCACTCAATCACTCACTCACTCACTCATCAACGCACAGCCGAAACTACTAATCTTAGAGAGTTGATTTTTGCACAGTATGTTGCTATTATAACGTGGGCTAGGGATAAAAAGAGATTTTTGAAAATTCTACCCCTAAGGGGGTAAAATGGGGGTGCAAAGTTTGTATGGGAGAACCTTTTTTTTTTGAGCTATAGACTTAAACTTTGTAGAAAAATTAGTTATTAGAATACAAATGAAACACTTTCAGCGTTTTGGAAAATTCCACCCCTACGGGGGTAAAATAGGGGTGCAAGGTTTGTATGGGGGAAACATTTTTTTTTTAAATAGAGACTTAAAACTTTGTAGAAAGATCAGTCATTAGAATACAAATAAAGAACTTTCAGGGTTTTAGAAAATTCTACCCCTAAAGGGGTAAAATAGAGTGCAAAGTTTGTATGGGAAAAACTACTTTTTTTTAAATAGAGACTTAAAACTTTGTAGAGAAATTATTCATTAGAATACAAATAAAGTACCTAGATTCAGTGTTTTAATAAAATCTACCCCTAAGGGGGTAAAATAGGGGTGCAAATTTTGTATGGGGGAAACAATATTTTTTTTAAATAGAGACTTAAAACTTTGTAGAAAGATTAGTCATCAGAATACAAATTAAGTACTTTCAGCGTTTTAGAAAATTCTACCCCTAAAAATGGGGGGCTAAAATAGGGGTGCAAAGTTTGTATGTGGGAAACTATTTTTTTTAGCTAGAGTCCTAAAACTTTGTAGAAAGATTATTTAAATACAAAGAAAGTACTTTCAGCGTTTTGGAAAATTTCACCCCTAAGGGGGTAAAATAGGGTGCAAAGTTTGTATGGGAAAAACATATTTTTTTTTAATAGAGACTTAAAAATTTTACGAAAAATTACTTATTAGAACATGAAAAATACTACATTCGGCGTTTTACAAAAATCATTCCCTAAGGGGGTTAAAAAAGGGTGCAAGGTTTGTATGGGGAACACTTTTTCTGAGCTAGACACTTAAAACTTTGTAGAAAGATTACTTATAAAAATACAAAAAAAAAGACTTTCAGCGTTTTGAAAAAATCTATCCCTAAGGGGGATAAAAAGGGGTGCAAAGTTTTTATCAGGGAAAGTTTATGTTTTTGAGTTAGAGACTTGAAACTTTGTAGAAAGATTACTTATTAAAATACAAAAAAAGAACACAAATCGTTTTAGAAAATGCCACCCCTAATAGGGTTAAAAAGGAGAGCAAGCTTTGCATGGGCAACACTTTTTTTTGAGTTAGACTTAAAACTTTGCAAAAAGATTACTTATTAGAATACTAAAAAAGAACTTTCAGCGTTTTAGAAAACTCCATCCCTAAGGGGATCCTTAAGATCCTTAAGAAGGGTAGCCAGTGTTGTGTGGGAAAAACTTTTTTTTTTACTAGACTTAAAACTATTCAAAATGTTACTTATTAAAATTAATAATAAAGTACTTTCAGAGTTTTAGAAAATTCCACCCCTAAGGGGGTTAAGAAAGCTTTGTATGGGCAACACTTTTTTTGAGCTAGAGACTTAAAAGTTTACGAAAAAAGTTCTTTGAGCGATTAGAAAAATTCAACCTCTAAGGGGGTTTAAAAGGGGGTTCAAATTTTAAATGGCGAGCAATAAAATTTTAAAGTGTGAGTAAGAGATTTTTAACTTCGGTCTTATTATGTACGTTAAAAGACTACAAAACTGATTTCAGAGTTTTTCCAAATTCATCCCCTAAGAGTGTTAAAATTGGTTCAAAGTTTGAGTATTTCAAGGCATTTTTAAAGTATGAGATTTTTAACTTTGGTTTTAGACTGTTTGTTCACAAACTAGAAAATGAACATCAACCTTTTTTTAATTATCCCCTAAAAGAGGGTTCAAATTTTGTATTGAGAGAAATCATTTTCTAAGACGATAAAAAGTTACGAAGTCGCGGGCAACAGCTAGTATACTAAATAATTGAATTAACGGTTATTGTCTTATGTACAACTCAGCGTCAAATACTTAGTAGCAACCAAAGTAGTCAATTAATTCGGTACACCATATATTATATTTAGTATGGTGTACCCGAACTATTTGGCCACTTTGACTGCTACAGAGTATTTGACGCTGACTGTACTACAAGGGTTTTGAAACACATGAAATAAAAAAATATGTACCTACCTGAGAGTCAGTTCGTGCCTAATATCGAACGAAGTCACTTTGTGGACCTTCTTGTAGTGTAAGTATAGGAACTTAGGAACCTTACATAATTTAAAAAGCTGTTATGACGTCACAGTTACGAGCCATTTAGTCTGGTTAAATCTGCAAAACTGATTAAATTAAAACATTGAATATCTTGATAACAGTAAGAGTTTAACATACTATACTACCTACTGTCTTGGAGAAATTAACTTCATTTGATCTAAACTTATGCCCCCTTGCAATTAACGGAAATTGTCAAAAACACGTACGGTCAACCAATTTGATTCCTAGGCCACCGTAGAAAACCCTGTCATTTTAACTGCTACATAGCAACGCAATAATCCTAGTAACCCGTATACATAGCATTTACAACGGCAAGGTTCTATGTATATAATGAAGTATATGATAAAGTATTAAATTAATACAATATGCGTTCCTCATCCTGTTCAAAAGTAAACATGTTTCTTCAAAAAGCGACCTAATTGTGGCCGAGATTAACATTATATAGATCCACGAAAAAAATGGACAGTGACAAGCAAATCAATCAATATCCATCTCCGATGTAAAGCGTGCTTTGTTTATTTTTTTGCACTGCCAATGTCTTTGTGTTAGATAGTACATTACAAGATTTCTTTTCTTTAACCTATAAATATTTTGCAGGAAATTGTTCATTTACCTATGTGATATATAAGTTGATTACTTGAGTAACAAGTAAAATTATACTTTAAAAAAAATTAAAAACCCTCGTTAAAAATGCAATTTCGCCATACTACCTACTGGTCCGTAATTCGGTCACTAAACTATACACGTAGGTAAAATTCATGAAAACTGGCGCCATCGCCAATGAAACCATCTAGCAGTTTGCAAGTGCCGGACTGTTGTATACGGTGCAGTGCACGGTGTCCCCTTATTTCACCGACAAACGTTTTACCGAATGCATTGTGTCGCCGAATTGTCATTTCATCGAATTTTTGTTACTCAGAAACCGTTAACTTTTTTACAGCTAAAAGGTCATTTTGTAGAACCCATTAGGTTAGGTTTGTGTTATAACAATCCTGAAAAGTTAACTGATTCTGCAAGAAATGGTTTTCGATGAAATGGAAATTCTGCGAAACATACATTCGATGGAACATTTTGTCGTTAAAACAAGGTACAACCGTTGTATGTATATCACATGCGACCATTTCACATGTTACTTTCATATTCTAAATATTTTTTCAACGAATTTATGTACTCGTATTTCTCATCTTTATACCAACTTTATAGCACAAATATCTCTATTATGATAGTGTATTGAGCAAAGTCATAAATTGAATTAGTAAGATGTAAATTCCATACACTTAAAGAAAGTCAAAGGTTAATGGATAATGGCATTAATAGTAGTGAAGTGACCCAACGATGGATGGGGGGCATCAATTTCTTAAAAATATAACGGGTAATAAAGATGTCAGGAAAACCATTACACTTAGATAACAGTGGACAAGTGGTACCTACATAATATAGAACGACCTCAGAGCATAGAATACTAGAGAGAGGACAAGCCGCCTGCGGCCGTGTCGCAGCTGTATGCTCAATGGGCATACACTGCCATACTGTGCACGCGTGCTGATCGCAGAGAATATTACGTCTTTTCCCAAAATGCCTGATATGATGCGCGTTTATTGTCAAATAAGCTTGTAGGTATACAAGAGTGTGTGTTTTAGATGTGTGCGTGCTTTGTCTTGTCAATTACTTGGGCGTTGTGTGGGTTAATGTACTTGCGACAGGCTCACTCTATACAAATCGGCCGCCATGTCTGATCTCCTTATATTCATACATCTGTGAGAACGACGCAACGGTTCCCTGCGCTTATGCCTATGTACGAGTATAAAAATCAATCAATAACCAGCCGCGTGAACTGTTGGCTGACAGCCAGTTACAAGTCTGATGTATGCGCTTTTGCTTCCAAGGCATTCTACTAGTAGCGCATCCAATTTTAGCCAGTATGCAGATATGCTGCAGTCATGAGAACAGCATGTACCTTAAGGCTTTAAAAATAAAACATGAGAACAGCATAACTGGTGCGTGAGAAAAATAGGTGGATTTGGTCAGAGCTGTCACTCATCCATGTGCAACCAATATGGCTCCGTGATATTTTATTGTGCTCTTCCAATTTCATTTAAATCTACGATTATCCTGTACTAAATATTTGAATAATGGACTCAATATGTTGGAGTTATAAAATTAAACTCATTGGCTGGATTGACACTTTTTATTTCGCACCACCTGTGAATTAAATCTATAGGCTAATCTAAGTCCATATCATAGCATATCGCCAACGCCCAGATCATCTTGCTAATAAGTAATAATACTAAGTAAGTAGAATATAAGAATATCGCCGCATGTATTTGCAAACTTTCAAAATTATAAACATAAACAGTTGAAGTCGTAATCAACATAAGACAGAATGAATACACAATGTTAACAACTAGACAGATACTTTAATTACATCAAATATATCGTTCTAAATAAGTAGGTAGGTCCTTAGAATATTTTCCCGTAACCGATCAACTAACTCAACAACTAATTAAAATTATTATAGCAAGCTATTTCTAAACACATTTTATTACCACAGTTTGTGATAAAATATCGCGCATAATACAATTCGATTCCGGTCCCCGATATGATATACCATCACTTTTATTCGATTGAACCTCGATTATAACTTTCATTGATAGGGCTGTTTATTTAAACGGTCTTAATTAATTTATAAATGCTTGTTCGGACGTCCGTGAGCCATAAAAAGTGACAGGCTCTTGTCGAGTGTCAAAACTAATAATTTAATAGAAAGGCAGCTCGCTCATGTCCAGTTTAATTAGGTGATATTTTATCAATGGCTTCCGCTGACAATCTGCGAACTGCTCCTTGGTGTCGGAGAAATATTTTGATCGTGATAACAAACGGTACAAGATTTATGATTTGCACTGGCTAGCTCGTGTTGGAAAGTATCGAGGATGATTAACCGAGCACTTCTTTGTGTTTGATCGCTAATCAAAGCCGTTTTATATTTATTTAACTAGTTCACTTCCTGCCACATAACTTCTGCTTTATTTTTAACGGATGTGAAATAATTATAGGTTTGCAATTTGCGAGAACTTGCAATGTTTATGTGCATACAAATCACCTACAGAACACGGCTGTTAAACACTTTTAATTAACGTCACACTACGGCTTAAAGAATGCTGTCATTTTAACGCAGCACTTAATTTATTATTTTTGCTTCATATGAATAGTTTCTTATTTCGCAAACTTATTTGTGCAACCCCGAAATGGTATCTACCGATATTTAAGTGTGATATATCATATCACATGAACGAGCCTGTGCCAACGATTCTAGCAAGCATCCGTCCATGCCCGTCTATCCTAGTCACCTTTGACTCGCGGGTTCAACTTACAAGCTAAGTGAGACAAGACGTTGGCGCTCGAGGTCAGACTAATGCCCCCCCCCCGTGATTAACACGTCCGAGGTTACCCCGACGTGGGAATTATCCGTCACCCTTTACATTTGCTAACATATTGCGTTTTAACTGCCTTGCGAATTATGCATGTACGTGAGAGGTGTGTAAATGCATAAGAGAATTCTTTCCCAAGCTCTATTCAATTGTCAAATAGTAAAAACAACCCTATTATATGCTGAGTATAGCTCTTATTAAAAAAAAGGTGTGACATAACTATGTTGCAGTTGAAAGTTTAACGTCAGTATAATAACATGTTGATGTGGAAGTGAGATTTGTGAATAATTTCCTTAACGCAGGTGTAACTGTCGTTTGAAATGCATATGTAGTATAACTATTTATGTCCAATCAGTACTAATTTGCGCCAGCTTTAATCATTTCCCAGTGAAATTTTTATGGTAAGTGAAACTATATAGTAATCGACACTAAGTATATTATGTATGTATTTCAGCAATATATTTAAATGTGAAAGTGCGTTTATCTATAGGTATATTATGACTGTCATTCATGAATTTCATAAACATAAAGCACAAATTTCCATGTTTTATTTGATACGGGAGCGCTTTCTATAGTTTGTATATTTTACCATAAGGGCAGTAAGTGAAGAGAGAGAGGACGCATCGTAGCTGTCGTAAACTCGTAACCGATTCCTAATATGCAAGTATGTATATGACCATTATTGCCGTATTTGGATTTATACCAAAAAGAGATCCCGAGAGAAGGAGTGGTTGTCTTGTTGTGTAATCGTGGATTCGTCGGATTCGTTAAACAGAAATCTTTAGTAAGATATCTTGTATATAATTCGCTATAATATTATAGTCTACCTGCGAATAACATTATCACGACGAAAGCGACGGGGGTCTAAGCATATTAATAACGGTACGCAAAACTTTTCCCATCAAATTCCGCATGCAGACTATCGCACGACGTAAAAAAACTAGAAGGTATTATTACCATGAAAATGCTATCAAGCATTTTCATGGAAAAAACCTATGATAATATCTGTTCGTTGAACCTGGGCATACTGGTTCAAGACAGTTTTTTTTTATTTTCTACAATTATCTACATAAAATATGTTACGCTTGTCAGTGGATCCGGTTCTTCAAAATAAATACTTGGAATCTGGAATATATTTTGTTTCAATTGTGGAATTTGTAATCGTCTGTAGTCTGTAAGTTTTAACTCTGTCCTTGGCGAGAGTCACAAACGTGAAGCCGCAATGTTTACGCTTCCTTGAACATAACAGCAGCATCTGACGAGAAATTCAAACCAAAATATATTTCAAACGGAAACTGACCATAGTTTGGAGTTATAAAAGAAAATATGTCAATATAACTCGTCGGGTGACAAGCAAAAGTCACTACCAAAACTGTCACTGCTCTTCAAAACCTCGTATCTCGATACGTAGTCGATATCGAGATACGACCTTTGATTTAAGTAGGTATTTGTTACTTAGTGAGGTTTGCTTGTCACCCGACGATATGGTAGGTACAAATAAATGTTTCACCTATCTATCTGTACACAAAATCACAGTTTATTGAAAATTGAAAATTAAACATTGACGCCCCTGGGCTGGGCATCCATATAGATTAAAAAGCGGCCAAATTCGTGTCGGACTCGCACATGAAGGGTTCCGTTTAATAAATTGCTTTTTACGATTTATGACGTATTAAAAAAAACTACTTACTAGATCTCGTTCAAAACTATTTTCGTTGGAAGTTTGCATGGTAATGTACATCATATATATGTTTTTGATTTATCATTATCTTATTTTAGAAGTTACAGGGGGGGGGACACACATTTTACCACTTTGGAAGTGTCTTTCGCGCAAACTATTCAGTTTAGAAAAAAATGATGTTAGAAATCTTAATATCATTTTTGAAGACCTGTCCATAAATACCCCACACGAATGGGTTTGATGAAAAAAAATATGAGTTTCAGTTCTTAGTATGGGGAACCCCAAATTTTTTTTTCTTTTCTATTTTTGTGTGAAAATCTTAATGCGGTTTACATAATACATCTACTTACCAAGTTTCAACAGTATAGCTCTTATAGTTTCGGAAAAAAGTGGCTGTGACATACGGACGGACAGACAGACAGACAGACAGACATGACGAATCTATAAGGGTTCCGTTTTTTGCCATTTGGCTACGGAACCATAAAAAAGTTTCAGTCAAAAAATCATTGACGACTGTACTTTTCTGTATACCTACCGTCATCAACTACTCATCGAGACGATTCTCAAGCCCAAACTCAACGGGGTTACGTCGGTTAAGTACCGATTTCCCATGATCAGCTCGATGGTACCATAATATTAAATTGTTATCCAAAGTATACCTTTACCCAAAATTTCAGCTCAATCGGTTGAATTGAAGATATCTGCTTCAAAATTGAGTTGCAAGATTCCTCCTTACAAACATAGTTATGACTAATATGAGTACATAGTTAGGTACATACATTGCAAGTTAATAGAATGCTTGTAAAATGAGACTGCAATCGGCAATTAAGAGCTTAAATAAAGACCACAAGCACGTATAAAAATTATTAGTGCTATAACAAATCAGACTTAATACCTTATACCGTCTCTTCATTATTTACTCGTATGCTCTACAATAACTCTACATTCAGAACAAATTCTAATGTGCTATTTTGGCTGACTAATACATAAGTAAGAGTATTAGTCTGAGTAAATTATAATACTTACCTAGTACATATATAAAATTACAGAGTAAATAGCTTAGTGCACTTCATTAAAGATTTATGTACGATTGTGTTAACGATAAAACTTTAATTTAACTACAGTGTTAAATGGATACTCGAAAGTTAGTTTACTGAAAGGCCAGAATATAAACATTATTATGTCTGTATTAAATATAAATATAATCATGCCTAACTAGCATAGCGTTTATCGGACATAAATTACGTCCCTTACTCGCAAGTATGTTAGTGCAACAGGGACGAATGCTTATATGTCTGACATAAATGCGATCATGCTAGCTAGGCTAGACCCATCGGTACTTTTGTGATCAAGAATCTAAATCATCAGCAACATTTACGCGAGGTTTCTTACTTCGCTTCACTAAGGTATCGTAAACACATATTAGCAATCATGTACGCCGTTATAATACATTTGAGAAAGCCATAACAAAATAAACGTTCATAAATTTGTAACAACTATTTATAACCTGCTAAAATAACACTACTTATTTACAAGTTTAAGTACTTAGCGATTGGAGGAAATAAATAAAGCAATTTTTATGTCTCAATTACTTGTAGGTACTTAATTACTCAATTCATTATTTAATAGGAATGTTCGTCTATATTACGCACATGTTAAACTTAATGTTAACTAAGTGCAAGTGGGAAATTGGGATTACGAGATCAAAAGTCATGAAATTGTTTCAGTCAAAGTTTTCGAATTCAAACTTTCGTTAGACGTGTTTAAAGTTATACTTACTTATAATTAAACTTACGATTAAACTCAAAACACTTATCCTGAAGAATAACTTCCGAAGAGTTCGAAACATGTCGCCCGTAGTGACATTTAATAGCTGGGTCATTGACAGTCAAAAAAAACTAAAATCGTCATTTCTGTGGTCAATATTTAAGGGCTTGTGTTTATAATATATCACCCAGTGATATTAGAAATTGGAATAGGCGCATGTGCGCATAGGCGTTATGTTACGGCCTACTGCTGTGTAATGGCAAATTAAACGCCAAACGCTAATTTATTACTTCGTAATCGCTGGAGGCTACACGAGAATAGTTCATTTAGGGCAATGCGTCTCGGATTCTGGACGATACTCCACATCCACGCCCACGTCAGCGGTGGCTAAATAAAACGGTAGAGTTATTGGATCATTATTCCCTTATAGAGCAATAACACCATTGTTGGATATAATGAAAATACAATTAAGTACAATTGAATGCCCGATGACTTCATTTAACTACTCAAAATATCTACATATGGGCGACGCATACCTACTGTTACAACTTAAACACGCACACGAATATTTCAAGCCAATCTCTACCAAAATCTCTTTCAAGCTTTATATGGCAAGCATTTTCAAGAAATCGTATTCCATCTTGTTATTTCTATTTCGCAATGATGCACTGATTTCCATTAAGTGACTATTTCTGTAAGTAGTTTGGCTAGGTACTTTGAAATTGTGCAGATTCTCCCACGTAACATTTCCTTGACAAGAAATAATAGCATCGATCGTGTAGAAGTCACCCATATCTATAAATACTTACCAATCAATCGACGTTCTAGACATGGATGATATTTTGCCACATTACGTACCTGCAAAATTAAAGGGAATAATCAATAACATGTTTATAGCTACGCAATAAGAATTGATATATAATTGATGCAATGAAAACATAGTTAAAAACGATCATTTGTGAATATCGAACAGAATTGAGGCGTTGTTACAACGTCAATGTGTGGAATGACGATAATTATGCCATAATAATCCTTGCGAAAAACATGTAACCTTATCCGCCAGCATAAAGGGACTAAACGTATTGGAAAGCGCTAATAGAAAAGATATTAGCAAAGTCGCATATAATGAACTCATTAGAGTGTTCCGGTCACTCGGCATCGGATAATCAGCAGGCGAGCATTGGCTGAGCACAGCCGTGGCGGCGCAAGAAACGGTACCGTACCGGTTGCGCTCTGAATCGCGCCGGACAAAGAACCGTGCAAAAAAACTGTGAAGTGCAAGTTGGCATCGGAATCACAGAGGGTTCTTTTTCTACGAGGAAATTCCAGCAGGTGCTACATTGAAATAACATCAGTTAAAGGCCAAATGACACGCATTTTTCGTAGATAGTGTACTTAATTTAAAGTTTTTTTTAAAAGAACAAGTCCACACTGGCTTCTCAATAAAAATTGAAAGTCTCCGTCAATAACCGTTGTCCGCGATGATTCATGGAAACGGTCAGACCGCGGAGCGTATGCTAATCCTTTCAGCTTGATGGATAGATTAACGTTTGACAGCGACTTATGTGTGAATGTGTTGACATTCAAATTAGTCTTTTCCAACATGGTTACGTATCATATTTATCAATCACTTGAAGAAGGCAATACTTGATTCAAAAAGGAGGTAAGTCAAGTAAGAGCAACAATTGTACTGTATGTAAAACAACAGTTAATAAAATAATGAAATACTGATAGGAAGGTAAAACTAATTTGAATTTGAAAACAGGTGGAATTTCCATAAAGAATATCGCACCGATACTGCAAATCACGCTTTTCAAATCTACCCACTATCTCACAATGTAAGATGCTAATGTAATCGTCGATTGTATGATACACATCCCATTGTTTGGTAACGAGGCAGGTACATTGCATTGCTTAAGTCTCAACTCGAGTCAACAGTCAACTTTGCAAAAACTAAGACCGCAAGTCCAGCGGAACGAATCAGAAAAAACAAAATCGAACGGAAGCGAACAACACAATCATCGATTGAAACGCTCCTATTTTAATGGGAAAGTGTGAAATTAAATGTTGAACAACAGTTTAAGTGATGCTTTTTGCACTGATAATAGTGATAAAAATCAAAATGTAACGAACGGAGAGAGAGGAAGCTTCCTGTAGGTAAATATGTAACTTAATTTCGATGTAAGTAGGTAAGTACTTCAATTTCATAATAATGACATCCCATTTCAGTTCTTCGCGTTGGAAAAACCTCAAAAATAATCTCACTAACCAAACACTTTCTTTTAAAATGGAACATGTCCAACAACCCTAGTTCCTGTTGAATTGGACTGCAACACACTTGGCATGAGTCGATGTCAATAGACTATTAGTCAGAAAAAACGAAGATCTGAGTGTGTCGCAAAATTACGGACAAGCACTTCAAAGGGACCGAGTGTCCGTGTCGCGTATGTGTGCCGGTCGGTCGCGCGTGCTGGGAAATATCCAATTACGTACCCATAATTACTACAGGAAGATGCTACTGAGATGTTGGCTAAGAGTTAGTCGTTCTAGTTATCAACCAAATAAATGCATAATGTAATGACAGATGGTGTTTCGACGGCGTGGCGGCGAGTAATCTTACGGAGGTAATAATAATGCTAATAATGCTTATCGTAAATATATATATATATTTTTTTATAATTTCATAATTTAAAAAAATCATTGACATAACTAGAATGTACTTACGTGCCTCCTCTTCACTCCCTACAACAGAAATAGTAGGTACCTACTCTAATGAAACTCGTTGAACTTTGCAGCAACGCTAGCAACTAAGTAAACCAAGTGACGGATGAGCGCTCTGTGAAACATCCGTGCCCTAGCAAACTTACGGCGACGAGGTACTTTCTAGGCCATCCCAAGGAACTACTTCGCACCGACTATAACTTTGTACCCACTTCTGATTCAACATCGTCCCACTAATCATGACGGATTAATCACTTAAGCGATAGTTATTACTTTTTAATTACTTTTGACCAGTCTTAGAACCCTTATATATTTTACTTTCTCCTCCTCCTATCTTAACTAAATTTACATTCAATAGTCAACCTTAGGCCGCAATGAATAACGCTCCAGATTAGAAAAAGGAATAAACATTATGATGTATTGAAAATAAGGTCGTTGTGGAAAGGTAACTTTGCTTTAATAATGATCGAAGTCAGCAGACTGCAAGTTTTTTTTTATAGAGTTGGTTAAAGAGTAGTAGGTAGATAACATAACCTAATTGGAATAAAAATATGTACTAAGTACACAGCGGACGATAATTAATAAAAACATGTACCTAATAAAAATAATAACTGTCTGTTTTAAGATAAGAGGCGAATAATTTTAAAGAAATACTTGTCGCGAGTTCTTTGTGGTTATTTTTATATTGAACACATCTCTTAAATTTTTAGTTTGTCGAATTGACACTTTGACGGTTGGTGCGATGTTTTTTGTATCAAAGACACCCAATTCATGCTAACTTTTTTTTTAATGATAGAATTAATGTCCACACTTGTACTTTATTATAGGAATCGATTTAGATGCAGAACTAAATTGGAAAGAACATATTGAAAAGGCTTCAGGAAAGCTGTCTCAGTTCACATATGCTCAGTACCAATTAAAGAAATATACTGATTTAAAGACGGCAACTCATATTATGCTTACGCGCATGCTTGTCTGAGTTATGGGATTGTTTTGTGGGGAAAAAGCCCACATGCTAGTGACTTGTTTGTCCTTCAATAATATGTGTTAGAATTATAGTTAATATAACACAGATGGAGAGCTTAGTTTATTAGTTTTAAATTCTTTGTACATATAAAGATTGTGTAAATTCATTAGAAATAATAAAACATCATTTGAACACACACGGAATAACGCCGCCACCAACGAAGCCTGGTAAGTTGTAGAGTTTTGGTTATGGTGTATTTGACCGAAACGAAGATAAAAAACGTGTAGTTTGGTAAAGTCAAGGTTTTAAAAAGATTATTTGATAGTATGTTTTATATTAGCATTGTTTATCATAAAAACTGATAGGGTTCGTGATTTTTAGAGAAATTTGCTGGCGATTGCCGAGGCAGGCACGGAGCACTTGGCGACTGGCGTTTAGTCGATATCCGGGCCTATCAAATTTTATAGTCGCATATTTGAGTACCACATATTGCACTGACAATTGTAGATGCAACTGTAGATACTAGTCCCAACTACCAGTAGAAGGGATACATTTTCACAAATATTATTAAATTGACAGAAAACTTACAATAAATACATGTCATTATTGATCAACGGCACCTATTAAATAGCATCATCATCAGCATCCTCGGCACAAATGCCTTGAAGGCCTTTTTTAGGCTTAACTTAGTTTTAATTAAATTCAGTTCATGTAAATTATCTACTCAGCTATATATAATACCTACTTTAGAAAATAAATGGATCTCTCATTATAAGTATATTAATAATTTGCATTGGAAGGCATTCTGAATGAATTATCGTTATTTATTCACCTAGTTGTCTCACATGGGACATTTGCCTATAACGATATATATATAGACAGATTCCAAAACGGACACGATAGATCTTATTGTCATTGATAAAACACCTTCAAGATGGCAAGTGGAAGAATTAACTTAGGTGTCCGTTCATTAGAAATGATCAAGCTGCCGATAAAAACCAAAATACACTCAAGAGCAAAAGTTTCGGGTCGATGAAATACCGTCATATTTCCTAAAATAGTGCAAGGTTGTATAGTTGTTTAACCCTGTCATGATCTTAACTACAGAACACACACACATCTAATCTGCAGAAATAACAGTAAAAAAACACGTTACCAGGTTTAAATCGGACTCGTAAAAACCCATGAAAAAAACAACGTTAACGGAGCGAGATATCGCAAAAATCGTCATTTTTGGATGTTGATATTTTTATGATAGGATCCCGGAAATTGCTTATATATTTGGGTATTACAAAGAATAGTTTATTATGTCAATAAGACTAGTGTAAAATATTTAAAAAATCCTATTGCGGTTATTTCATTTAGGGTGACCCGAAACTTTTGCTCTTGAGTGTATTTCAATATTTCTAAATTAGGAACAAAAAATACAAGTCATTCGTTACATAATTCGCTACCGTTGAAGAGTTATCTCACAATAAACGAGGAAAACAAAACAAAACACGTCCGAATTAGGTATGACAACAATTTTCCGAAAGACTTACTTTTTGCTAAACGTAACTCTGTAACACTTTTTGCCATTACATAACGTATTATGTTTTATAGAAAGTGTCCCGAATAAATAAAAAACCAAATCAAACGAATTCGCTTTTTCGCCGGTGAGTGATTACAAAAAATGAACACGATTTTTCTTATGTTGTTTGAATGAAAACGAACTCACGACTCATTCAATTGCAAGTTATGTATTCAGAAATGTTTAGATGATTGGTTGTTCCTATAAACGCTTTAAAAAGCTCTTTTGAGGAAATATCTAATACATTGTAATGACTGTGTAAAGATACCAAAGTAAATATGAACCATAATTACGTTTTGATTTGATACATGGCGTAGAGTTTTGCAAAACTATCGCATTTGATGATTAATTGATTCATCAAATCAGCAATTAGATCGTATTTTTTTCACGTTTTCTGTTTCACTCTCCACATCACTCGTGCCCTTTTCAACGAATGACGTAAGTCAGTCACGAAAAACATTCTCGCCAAAAAGGTAATCACGAAGGTTTTGCTCTATTCGTCCAAAATAAAACAATAAAGAAACTTTATATGGCGATCTATGTTTTAAGCTGCCATATGGCGAGAACATTTGGAACTAGGCATTTTCGTTTTACATGTAAGCACTTGCTCCAAATTCCAATGTTTTTGTTGTTAGTTTGCTTAAACTAACAACAAAAACATTGGAATTTTCAATTATTTCAAGTCGGACAACCCGTACACATTTTACACTCGAAAGAAACCCAAGGGAATATTGAATACTAGCTGTTGCCCGCGACTTCGTCCGCGTAGAACTTTTTATCGTCTTAGAAAATGATTTCTCTCAATACAAAATTTGAACCCTCTTTTAGGGGATAATTAAAAAAAAACGTTGATGATCATTTTCTAGTTTGTGAACAAACAGTCTAAAACCAAAGTTAAAAATCTCATACTTTAAAAATGCCTTGAAATACTCAAACTTTAAACCAATTTTAACACTCTTAGGGGATGAATTTGGAAAAACTCTGAAATTAGTTTTGTAGTCTTTTAACGTACAGAATAAGACCGAAGTTAAAAATCTCTTAACACTTTAAAATTTTATTGCTCGCAATTTAAAATTTGAACCCCCTTTTAAACCCCCTTAGAGGTTGAATTTTTCTAATCGCTGAAAGAACTTTTTTCGTAAACTTTTAAGTCTCTAGCTCAAAAAAAGTGTTGCCCATACAAAGCTTTCTTAACCCCCTTAGGGGTGGAATTTTCTAAAACTCTGAAAGTACTTTATTATTAATTTTAATAAGTAACATTTCGAATAGTTTTAAGTCTAGCAAAAAAAAAAGTTTTTCCCACACAACACTGGCTACCCTTCTTAAGGATCTTAAGGATCCCCTTAGGAATGGAGTTTTCTAAAACGCTGAAAGTTCTTTTTTAGTATTCTAATAAGTAATCTTTTTGCAAAGTTTTAAGTCTAACTCAAAAAAAGTGTTGCCCATGCAAAGCTTGCTCTCCTTTTTAACCCTATTAGGGGTGGAATTTTCTAAAACGATTTGTGTTCTTTTTTTGTTTTTTAATAAGTAATCTTTCTACAAAGTTTCAAGTCTCTAACTCAAAAACATAAACTTTCCCTGATAAAAACTTTGCACCCCTTTTTATCCCCCTTAGGGATAGATTTTTTCAAAACGCTGAAAGTGTTTTTTTTGTATTTTTATAAGTAATCTTTCTACAAAGTTTTAAGTGTCTAGCTCAGAAAAAGTCTTCCCCATACAAACCTTGCACCCTTTTTTAACCCCCTTAGGGAATGATTTTTGTAAAACGCCGAATGTAGTATTTTTCATGTTCTAATAAGTAATTTTTCGACAAAATTTTAAGTCTCTATTAAAAAAAAAAATGTTTTTCCCATACAAACTTTGCGCCCTATTTTACCCCCTTAGGAATGAAATTTTCCAAAACGCTGAAAGTACTTTCTTTGTATTTAAATAATCTTTCTACAAAGTTTTAGGACTCTAGCTAAAAAAAATAGTTTCCCACATACAAACTTTGCACCCCTATTTTAGCCCCCTATTTTTAGGGGTAGAATTTTCTAAAACGCTGAAAGTACTTAATTTGTATTCTGATGACTAATCTTTCTACAAAGTGTTAAGTCTCTATTTAAAAAAAATATTGTTTCCCCCATACAAAATTTGCACCTTTATTTCACCCCCTTAGGGGTAGATTTTTTTAAAACACTGAATCTAGGTACTTTATTTGTATTCTAATGAATAATTTCTCTACAAAGTTTTAAGTCTCTATTTAAAAAAAAGTAGTTTTTCCCATACAAACTTTGCACTCTATTTTACCCCTTTAGGGGTAGAATTTTCTAAAACCCTGAAAGTTCTTTATTTGTATTCTAATGACTGATCTTTCTACAAAGTTTTAAGTCTCTATTTAAAAAAAAAATGTTTTCCCCATACAAACCTTGCACCCCTATTTTACCCCCGTAGGGGTGGAATTTTCCAAAACGCTGAAAGTGTTTCATTTGTATTCTAATAACAATTTTTTCTACAAAGTTTAAGTCTATAGCTCAAAAAAAAAAGGTTCTCCCATACAAACTTTGCACCCCTATTTTACCCCCTTAGGGGTAGAATTTTCAAAAATCCCTTTTTATCCCTAGCCCACGTTATAAAAGCAACATACTGTGCAAAAATCAACTCTCTAAGATTAGTAGTTTCGGCTGTGCGTTGATGAGTGAGTGAGTGAGTGAGTGAGTGAATAAGTCAGTCAGGACATAGGCATTTATTATGTATAAATAGATAGAAGATAATGAAACTCCCATTCAAATATCTTGAAGAAAAATTATGAAGCTACATCCGTTTTAATGTCGCTTGTTAGAGTGAGAAAACGATGAGGGACCGTGACGTCAATATACTCGAGCGTCATAGTAAAAAACAGTCGTTTCATATGAAGGTGCGTTTTGCGGAAAAGGGACAGAACATACCCCCTCTTAAAACTTTGAACTCTTATAATTATAACTTAATCATTACCTATATAACCTCTTGCTTTGTTTTTTTCTCCATTTGACTATATTTATTTTAAATTCTTTATCGAGAAAATATATTATGATTATTTACCATATTTTCGATTCCTGAGCTATAACCACGAACTTCGGAATAGGGAA
This sequence comes from Epinotia brunnichana, assembly GCA_963854355.1. Classification (NCBI taxonomy): domain Eukaryota; kingdom Metazoa; phylum Arthropoda; class Insecta; order Lepidoptera; family Tortricidae; genus Epinotia; species Epinotia brunnichana. The sequence goes on along the minus strand of OY977936.1, from coordinate 15,024,547 downwards.
CATTACGCAAAGCTCTGCGTAGGGGGCCACACTTACACAACCCGTAAACAAACCGGTGCCGGTTAATGTACGGCCCAATAATTGGCATCCTCTATATCTATGTCTCTTTTTAACTTATACAAAAAGAGAGAGATAACGATAGATGGACGTGTATTATCGGGCCGTACATTAACCGGCACCAACAAACCGCCATGACGTACAATGTCATATTTATTTACCTAACAAACAATAACGAATAATTGATGAAAACGCGTTAAACTACAATCGTTTTATTATCATTCGTGTGTAAAATACCTGTACTGTGATATTAAAATGGCATCCTATAGCCATTTAAAGGTGGATGAGGGCTTTTTTTTGCTTTACGACGTATTGCCGCTTCCCATAGTTTTCATATCATCGTTTCCTTCGGAAATGAATGATGCCCTTCATTCTTGCATCCAATTACGCGGCACTGATGCATTTTATTTTCTTCACTATTTGATCCAGAGCTTTGAAGGACTTGTCAAAGTTGTCAAAAAAACTGTTTACTAATTGTGTTAGTGCTGCACTCTGGCGGCAGAACATTGCAGTAATGTTCCCTATTCGAAAATATTCGGGTATCTCTATCTCTATCGCACTAACCATACTCGAGTGACAGGGATGCAAATATATGAACATTGAGTATCGGTTTTCGTAGTAGCGCCGCAGGTACTTTGGCTGAATGCGCCGAGCGCGTGCCATTGTCATTAAAAAAAAACAAATTCGTGTTAATTATATTGTTCAAATTTGTTGATTTCATTTATTGAAATTACGACATAAAACGACATTTGCGCATATAAGTTCTCATATCAGAATCGAATATTTTTTATGGTTTATATTTTAGCATTTGTCTCGTAAAGGTCTATCGTAGACGGGATTTAAATTATTAATAAGTGAAAGGCAAAGCAATTCCGCCATTTTGACGAAAATTTGACGGTTCTTATAGCTGACAGTTGGAGCAGCGTTTGATTTCAATAAAAATAAATGAAAAATTAAATGAAGTCGTATATTTCGGAAAATTAATTAACTGTCGCAGTCGGATAAAAAGTATCCTAAGTTGCAGCTAGAATAATAATGTACCTATATAAAATGTTTCATATTTTTCCGCTCATGGGATGCTGAGAACATTCGAACCGCGCAAAGCTTAGTTTCAAACTGGCTGATTCTTTTTTTAATTTAGAGATTTATTATAAGTGGAGATGTCTGAATTTTTCGAAATATATCGCTCGTATCCACACAACATCGATCCAATCCATACCTACTTAAAGAAGCTACACATGATATATCTAATCTTAGCGGCATCCTTCTCAAGTTAGACATATTCCAGAAGTTGTAAACAGTTAATACGTAATGCAGTGGCTGCAGCCGGACGTGTCGTCACTATAAAATTAGAAGCTTATAGCATCGCGTCTACGTCTATTTCGGAACGTGTTCACGACCGCTGTGCGCGAGCATGCCTACTCCCATGTTTCCTGTTACCCTAACATTTACAAACACCATGTAGGTACGGAAATAGATAAAAATACAAGTTCGTATGTGTGCTGGGAATTTATATTATTCTTTTATAAAAAGAACGAAATATTATTGGAAAAAAGTAGGGCAATACTCTTAGAACATTTGACTGTATTTTATAGGCCTTTGATGAACATGACGACGACGCAATAACTAGAGCAGCTGTCTACACAAAACAAGACCGTGTCTAAAGTCTCACTATACGTTTGGGAAACTCCATAAAAATATGATGAAACCTGCGGTTGGATAAAAATGTTATTTGCGCACGGTGTTCTGTTTGTTTCACATTCAAACGCATATTAATGTATCATGAATAAGGTAAACTGTTATGCTTAACATTTATGTAGGTAAGTAGCTATTATTGCACTTACATAAATCTCAATTTTATAGCCAGGATCACATTACCATAGACAAATTTTTCTAAAATTTCTTTGCACCTCAACGACAAAGTATTTCGAGACTTTCTACAAGACCGCTAATCCGAACAAAAAGTCTATTCATCAACGACAAAAAAAAACGGAAGTAAAAAACCTCAAATGTAGGCAGCTAACCCGCAGACCTTGAGGTTACTTTCACATCATTTGACGGGCTTACAATGGCAAACCGAATTAGGCCTTACACTTGTAGGTACGAAAAACTCAAACTCGTGAGGCTCCAAGTGCTCTAATGAATATTCTAGTAAAGGCGCGTTCACATTATTGCATGCGCAGGTTACACGCGGTTTACGCAGAAAGAAACGTGCATAGGTTTCTTAAGCTGGCGCCCTACAGCCCTTTTACACGCTGAATGGCTTATGAGCTTCCTGAATGAATAAATTGGAACACTACCAGGCATCAAATTTCATACACAAAACAAGACCCCTTTCATTTCATTTATTCCTTGAAATGAAATGAAATACTTTTCAATCGACAATAGGCAAAATTTATTATTTTCCATTGACTTCATGAACCCTGTTTCTTTCTGGTCGATTTTCTTTCTCGTCTCCAGTGTTTCATAATAATTATGTACATTATTTATATCACCGTAAGATTGTGAACGATTTGACATTGGTGGATTATAAACTAACGAATAATAATTCGTTAAATTGTTAACGGTTTTGGCAGTTCACAATTTTTCGACAGTTTATAATATCGAGAAAGATTACAAACTGACCGCGTTCATAATATGTCGGTTACATATATACTCGGTACCGTACCTAGTAATCTCGTACCGTTCATAGGTATACTTCGTGTTTTGCTCTCATGAACAGCATAACAGTAAAAGCAAAATCACGTCTCAATCATTTGATTCCGTAATGCAATTCATCCATTAAGATCTGTCATGCCGTCACACGGAGTCTCGGCCAGCGCGCATTGCCGCTCCGAGCCACTTCGACCGATTAAGCCTTAATCCGCGAGAAATAATCACGACGTTGACTTTTGACCGGCGTGTCTTCGCTGCATGATGCCCTGGTAGCGACGTGTTAAGGCGAACGCAGCACTCAGTTTAAGGGTTTTATGATTCCCCGAAAATGACAAAAAAACGACTTATTTATATTTGTGTTCCATGCCACCGTATACATCCAATAACAATGCAATACCTATCGTAAAAAAAGAGATCATTTTACTTTTTTTCCAAAATGTATATACATAATTAGAGAGAAATATTGATAACTAACAACACAATATACACAATAAATAGAAATCGTGGTATTATAATATTTGAGAAAGATAAATAAACCACCATCAACATTTTCCATGAAACCAATATCTCATCCTCTGTCGAGCCAGATCACGCTCGAGAAATAGCAATTAATGAAAGTATTGGCTTGATTGAAGATAATAAATGGATTTGTATTTAAGAGTTACTGGCGGCTGTGGAATTTTCACACTCTGTTACTTGCTCGTTTCTATTTCTTACAGTAGGTATGGGAAATATGCGAAGAATTATTATAATGCTGCTTACCGATATTGTATACGTAGATCTGGTACTTAATCGATACACGCGAGCAAAGCTGGATTTATGTTGCGATCATATCCAATTGACAATATTTCATAACTCCATAAAGCCCTTAGTTCGATTAGCTCATTGTATTCTACTCGAAAACAGGAACACGCTGGTAGTTTTATATTTCCATCATTATTAATGTTCAATTTTTTACGATTTTTTAAAAATGCATTCTACTGCAGAATAGGCACCTTGCTTTAGTCCCATTTCGACGAAACCGTTTAAAAAGTTTAAATGTAATTTTCGGGTGGGTTACATTGACGCCATCTGGACAATGTTTGTTTTTAATTTGGTGTATGTAAACAAGACTAAGGCAACATGCCCATTCTGCAGTAGAATTGGATTCGCTATGAGTGCATTTTTAAAAATTCGTTAAAAATGGAACATAAATAATACTGGAAATTTAAAACTACCAGAGTGTTCCTCTTTTCGAGTAGAATACAAGGAGTCAAATCATGAAATTATGAAATGTTGTCAATTACTCATTAAGTTTTATTTATACTTCCTATTTAAGTACAAAACGATGAATTATGTTAGTTAAATAGGTAACACCCAAGGAGAACATTACCCACCTAACATCAAAACTACGCGACGACGGCGAGCGTTCAGCACCATGTCAACGTTATAGTTATAAATCTATCGGCTGCAACCCACTAGCTGATGACCGCTGTCTTCGCTCAGCGGCCGTCACTCATACGCGCTGCTGACGGCAACAAAGACATACATATAAATATTATCATAGTGCTCAATTTCCATAAACGGTTACAGAAGAAAAAGAAAATTGAACTACATATGTATATAAGGTAAATATCGAGTCCATTAGGAATCGTTTCCGACAATTTCTTTATTCGTCTCATTTTGTATTGTATCCGTAATTTGCGCCATTCGTTATGGATTATTTAATTGTATTTTTTGGTAGGTAATATCTGTAGTTTGTGTTACACACCTTCCCCAAAAAGTAGTAGGATAACGTTTTTTTTTAAATACACATTAAAATACATCAATTTTACCTTGGAATCTTAACTTTTTCCCCTATTGGTCATATTTTTGTTTTTATTAGTACCTAATCATCGGAATCAACCAGAATTGGATTAAAAAAATCCACAGAAAAAAATATTACAGTACAACTAAGCTCGCCAAAGTAAAACGTTACATCAATCACTTCGCTAGGGATGACCCATACAACATCCTCTCTTGTATTTTTTTAGGGTTGTAGCCAAATGGCAAAAAACGGAACCTTTATAGATTCGTCATGTCTGTCTGTCTGTCTGTCTGTCTGTCTGTCCGTCCGTATGTCACAGCCACTTTTTTTCCAAACTATAAGAGCTATACGGTTGAAACTTGTTAAGTAGATGTATTCTGTGAACCGCATTAAGATTTTCACACAAAAATTGAAAAAAAAACATTAAATTTTGGGGGTTCCTCATACTCAGAACAGAAACTCAAAAAAAAAATTTCATCAAACCCGTACATGGATAGGTCTTCAAAAATGATATTGAGGTTTCTAAGATATTTTTTTTCTAAACTGAATAGTTTGCGCGAGAGACACTTCCAAAGTGGTAAAATGTGTTCCCCCCCCCTGTAACTTCTAAAATAAGAGAATGATAAAACTAAAAAAAATATATGATGTACATTATTACCATGCAAACTTCCACTTAAAATTGGTTTGAACGAAATCTAATAAGTAGTTTTTTTTAATACGTCATTAATCGTAAACCGCAATTTATTTTACGGAACCTTTCATGTGCGAGTCCGACTCGCACTTGGCCGGTTTTTTTTAAATAAACTATGGTTTCTTGATCCAAAGACTCTTCTATTGACAATACACGTAAAAATTATCAAAAGCGCAGCTTTACCAAAGTATTGTCACAGTAGAACAGAAACTGAAGATACTTCGGCTCTATACAAATGTCGATATGATTATAACAAGACTAAACCGTCAGGCAGCCAAGAAAACAATGCTTAAATGTTGCGCGAATGCTGTGTTGTAAAGCCGATACTGATGTAAATACTCCTCTGTGATGTAGCCTTGCGAACTCACGCCGACTTGACTGCATTAATCAGCCGATTGTGCAAACCCCTTGCCCCTTTCACCTCTGCTGCGATGGGTGACGTAATTATTCTTTCATGCAATGCTTATTAAAGGGAAAGCATGGATCCTTCCTTAAAGATTCATCGGAATAATCGTAATCCATTTAGTAGCATTTTGTGCGAAATATATCAACTGATAATAATATATCAACCGTAATATATCATGATTAGGAAGAAAATCAATAAAACATCCAATTACGTTAATATAATATACCTAGAGTTGCAGTATGTAAGGATATTAGAGGTAATCTTTGGAAGTGGTCATCCGGTTTCATAAAATATTTCACCAATATTCAGATTTCAGAATGGCTCTGAGTAGTCTGAGTGCACATAAGCGGTAAGTTTAGTATCACGTTAAAAAAAGCCTTTCCGTAAAACAAGCGAAGCTGCATGCACGGCATTGTAAACATTTTATCGATGGCATTTGAAGCCACAAAAAGAATAACAAATAATTTGACGATTAAATGTCCTGAGTGAAAGCCATACAGAAATTGAGAACAAAGCCACTCATTTTCAGGTGGATATTTCATGGTTGTGCAACTGTTCACCAGCGTTCAGATTTTGCATACGGAAGTGCATTAGCACAGTAACTGTCACGCTCTTCCGTTATGCGGCGGCGCGCCGCGTGGGCACGGTCGGCGACCGGCGTGAAGCGCGCGCGTCGCCGTCGCTCGCGATTCTCACGGGGCCGCGTGTGTGGCGCGATTATGAATGACTGGTGTCGCATTTGATGTCAGACTACGGAGTTGAATATACATTATATAAATTATACTCACTGTAGGGTTTTTTGAGTGGACCTTATGTTTAATACTTTATTCATTTCGACCTGATAGTGTATTACATACTAAGCGCAGATATTTTTTAACACCACCTTGAATTTAACTATTAAGAACCATAAGAATAACAGACACGATTTTGAATCGTGACTACAAGTCATATTAGAGAAAGTTAGAGTTGTTTTTTTAAATAAAGTTATGTTTTGGTGAGCTTGCTTAAATTTCAAGCGTACACGTCATGTATTTAATAATGAATCGATAGTCACCGTCATCGCCATGGCATCCATCAAAGTCATATCAGTGATGTCTTACTAACTGATTCCTAAGCCTTTCCCCGATAAATCATTCAATTTTCTAAATAAGCAAGCGAGCCAAGATCGCGGGCGTGTCACAGCAGATAAGCGTTTTAATTAACTTTTCGTAATTTATATCTTTATTAGATGGCTAGCTAATGGTAGAACGTGATTGCCAATAAACAGACCGAGCCGACGACCGATCACGATAGTCGCGGAGACATTGCGAGACAACTTTCAGCGACATCACAGGTATCATTGTCCAGACCGATGCGCTGCGTTAGCTATTATTGTAATTTTCTAAGGCGATTGTGTACCTATTGTTGAACGTCGGACAACGCTTGCCACTTGCGCGACGTCAGCGAGCGGAACAAAAATTTAAATTAAAGCCAGGTACTTAAACGTCATAAGGTTATAATTCTACAGTCAGCAGATTGCGTGAAATTATAGAGTATGTATTTTGAAAATTGTAGACTTTCATCGTTCATATTCCCATGACAGGTTGCATCCAGTACAATTTTAAATAAATAGGAATATAAAAAAGAATTCTAATGAAGCTAGTGATTAAGTATACTTCGTTAAATCAAGTCCAAATAAAACCAACATGTAAATGTTCAGTCTATTTTACGATGATGCGAGTGCATTTTGTGTTTCAAGAGGAGGCACCGAGAAGTAGGTACTTACAAATTTGGATTTCACAATGGCTGCAGTTAATATATCTGGCAAAGATGCAACGTTCTCGTTAGAACCGCTTCGTGTGTTTCCCAGCTTCATTGCGATATCTAGCTTCGAACGTCACGTTTGTTGTCAGCGGATTGCATCGGCGGTTATGTACTAGTCCTTTCATGATTCCGGGCTTATTTATCTTCGTTGGAGAGCGTGCAATCGGAACGGGTCGAGTAATAGGATTGCACGCAGAGACGGCAGCAGCAGCAGATGAGTGAGATTGCGAAGCTGCGTTCGAATGTACTAGGTACCTCTAATTGGACATTGGGTGAGATTATTTCTCTACATGTCGTACTACCACTATTCAATGAATCGTGTGGTTTAAGCTTTTGAAGTTAAGTTCCTTTTAGTTTTGTTAAATGCCTTTAATTGTGGAATAATTAATTGCGAATTTACCTTAGCCAATCTAACGTGAGTTTACGTGAGAGTGACTTGATTGGATGTCATCGCCATTCGCGTATTTGATATTAACGAGATCAGAATGACGAGTAACTAGTAAATTTGGTGGAAGTTGATATCAGACATTATTCGTACCGTAAATAAGCAAAGAGGGATGACGAGGCAGTTACGGCACTCGTAAAATGTTACCAGTTTACAGTGTGTCTGCCATGTGAACAAAAATTTTAAGGGCTCAAAACAAAGCCCTAAAGCAACTTAATATGTTGATTTAAAAACTTAAACAGTTTTTTCATACGAATCTATTCGGCAAGCTATGTATCAGTTTGATATGATGAGTTAAAAAAAAATCATTTTTTCATAAGCAAAGGCAAACAAGTAATAACTAATATCACGGATATTTAATTGTAGGTATTCAAATCTCACCAGTCATTAGTAGGTAGATAGTACAACAACTCGAGTTTTTTTTTCAATTAATTACGCCTTATTATTGTTCAATTAAAAAAAAAAAAGTGAGCCGTATATTTAATAAAAGTATCGTCAGTTCCAATTTAGATTCGTAGGTATGAAACATGCACACTTTATTCATGGAGCTTTCAAGACTACTGAACCAATTACGTATTTAAATATGTTCAACACTCGTATATGGTTTCGTTATTATTACTCTGTGATACTGAAATTCCCAAAATAATAAATTTCTATTCGTGGAGCGTCGTCCACGCCACGTGTGCCGAAGCGTGTAATTAAACAATATGATACTCTTCATATTTAAAGCTAAAATGCTGTAAGTCCATATACAATAGCTATTCGATTTTAACCATGACGAGTGCTTTATTAGGTTTAGTATTAAAGTAACTTATTGTTTTACTTTCTGCAGTTTTATTTGTAACAATATATCGCTTCAGAACCAGTACGCCACTAATTAATCGTGACAGCTAAAATGGTTGCGGTTATAGACTTGATGTATGTTATCTTAAATCGGAGATGACTTGCGCGTCTCGCTACACGTTGCGTTGCAGATTAATGTTACAATGATTTGATACAAATCTGCGCCAGTGAACTGACAAGTGAATAACCTATGAGTGGCAGAGTTGCATTAGAAGATACTATAGAAAACAGTAATCAGCACTTACCTACTGGCAAAAGAATAATAGTTGACATTATTTGTTTTATTTATAAATGATATGAGTTGGATTTGATGATTATTTTGTTTGTTTAAGATGCAGCATCAGTTCAAAAGTATCCTTAAATACCTACCTAGTTACTGTTACTGCGTCTTCCAGTTACTATTAAGGCGACCTAGGCTGCGAGATGGAAGTGCGTGTTCGGAAGCGCGGATATCATGTTTTTTAATGTTTAATTTTTTGTGCATTTTAATAAATAAAAAAAGTAATAGCTAAGTTCCCTCAAACATGATATTGCCGATTTTTGAACCAATTTTAATATGTTTAGCTGTTGTGCATAATTTGTTACGAATTTTTAAAGTGTATTTTAGTCCTATGTTCGTGATTTTTTTTCTATCGAGCGAAAGTCTGTCCCTCGAGAAAAGCCATAAGATTGCTAATTAAATTTAGGGCAGCCGTATCCAAACAAGCGCTACGACTTTTTAAAAATCCATTTTCTGAGCTCACGTCGCCTGCATAGAATTAGGAATCTGATACATCGAACACCAAATCCATGAACCCAAACATCATTGACTATGATGATCACTTGATCAATGCATCATCTTTTTCACCAAACTTAAAGAATAAACAAAAATGCATCTAAATTTAAATATAGTAACAGCTTCCAAAAATCTCGTTTACAAAAATTCCTAGTTCTGTTATTAAATCCATGGTTGTTTATCGCAGTGGCCAAGAAGTAAATACCCTGCAGTTAACTAAGCAACAAGTAAAGCGCATTACGAAATTGCCATGGCTAGCCATTTCTCAATAAAATCAATTCCCATAATAACGAGTCGGGCCGTATGGATAATCGTCGGAAGTCCCCGTATTAAGTACACGATGTTGCCAGTAATTACAGCGATCGAATCGAATCGTGGGATCGAATTTATGTATCGATGTCAGAAGGCGCCTGTGCGTACGCGCCTACCATGTTAACTCGCGTGGAGTACTTATGCCCGGCTCGACGTACAGTGTAATTGAACGTAATTTTGTAATCGTGAAAATTGATTAACACAAGCGATTCATCGTGTTTTTACGTTTAACTAAAGTAATTCCAAAAACATAATGTTTCGCTGGGCTTGTATCTGCAGTAAATTATGTAAAGGAATTTGGAGTTCTACTGAAATTGCTATCGGTATGAACGTATTCATTGTAGAACCATACGTCCCGTCCCATATCAAAGTTTTAAGAATAATCTAAACATTTTATAATGGTATAATTTATAGATACTTAGCTAGTCACGTGAAACTTCAATACTTTTCTAAATTTACATGGCATTTTATTAGAAATAACAAAATGGCTCTACTTCAACCATTATCCTGTACATAGAATAGCCGCGTAATAAATGTTAATGACTATTATTTTTTGTAACCGACTTCAATAGAAGGAAGGAGGTTCTCCGTTCATGCTTCCTTTTTATTTATTTTTTAACGAAAAAGTGTTGCCCATAGTGAATAGCATGGCACGCTTATTTGTTTCTTGCATACTTATACATAGATAGTATGGCATAGTGTCTACTTTATAGGTAAAAACAACAGATTAACGCTAAGCTAGTCGCAATTTAAATTTGTAAATATTTGCATAAATGTGCAATAACAACGATAACACAGATAATACGTATAGTATAGCCCTGCCATGAAATAGATAAGAATGCAGTAATCAAACTACATGAAGGGCTTGCGTACTATACTCATCTACGGACAGGATAGGAGGTACATTGATTCCAACAGGAAATTAACTACCACTGCACTGCACTGACTTTCAGGATTAACCGTGCGTAGGTGTATACACATTTACATTTAGGTCCAAGTATACGGGTTACGAATGGGCCGTGAACGACAGGGAAACGATCGGCAGATGGCAGCGGCTAAAATAACTCCTGTCGGAGCCCCCGTAGGCGAATGGTAAACTTACTAAATATTATGACATGACATTCGCGGTTCAATGACACGTGGGAGAGCTAATAATATAAAAATGTATACGAAAGAGTTTAGTGAACGGTTGGAATACAGAGAATACTGACTTTACTTTTGATCAAAGATACCTACATACCAAAATTATCAAAGCGACATACATAGTGATTACAGATTAGTTAATTGTTTTTGTTCAGAGTTCCGAGAAACATACGTTTAAAAGAATGCATTCATAGATTGTTAAATCTCGAAGTAAATAGATTAATTAGGACAACAGATCATCATCATCATCATATCAGCCGAAAGACGTCCACTGCTGGACATAGGCCTCCCCCAAAGAGTGCCACAATGGCCGGTCCTGCGCCACCCGCATCCAGCGGACTCCCGCCCTACCCACGCCGCGGCTTCCGGTACGTGGTCGCCACTCGAGAACCTTTCCGCACCAACGGCCATCGGTTCTACGTGCAATGTGCCCCACCCACTGCCACTTAAGTTTAGCAATTCGGAGGGCTATATCGGTTACCTTCGGCCAGCCTCATTTCTGATGCGATCGCGCAGAGAAACTCCCAGCATAGCCCTCGCCATTGCCCTTTGAGTGACTTTGAGCCTTCTTATGAGGCCCATAGTAAGCGACCACGTTTCCGTGCCATATAGTTCAACTTATTTAAGAACCCTTTTCTCCTCCTTTTCTCTTCGTTATACTTTGTTAACTTTGTTCCCGTAGTAGGTTGCATCTTATAGTTCGGAGTGAAATATTGTATCAAAACAACAGTAAATATACTTTCTAGAACAAAGCAGGTATATTTGTTGTTATGTAACTTTTTAGACGTTCAAAAAGATATGTGAAAGTCGACAGGCAACCAGCAATAATTAACCACAAATGCATTATTCTAAAATTTCAATAGAAAACCATTAAGCGCGCAATGCACTTTAAAAGCCATCTCTTTGTCAACAAAATTCCATGGCTAAACAAAAATAAAGCTTCGACATACGATTACGAAACTGGGGATAGCCGATATAATAGAGACAGGGGTGGTAACAATAAGCGGACCCATGGCTACATCAGGATACAGGTTAACGCACCCACGTGTGGCGCTGCTTTACAAATCATTCATCAAATGTGTAATGTCAATGTCAATACTAAAATGTACTGAAGATTTATTTACAATTGACCCCGGTAACTTTGGATGGACTTGATTGAACTGTTTCAGGATTTGATTGAAATTCAGTGGCCATTTATACCTACCTACTACTTGTACCTATTTTGATAGTTTACCTGTGTTATTTTAAAGAGTTACCCTATTAGCATTTGAAGAAGACAGAAACTAGTGCAAGATTAATATCGATATAACAATTGTCTGAGTTTGATCCTGAGATTTTTACATAGATACTAAGGTAACCATGCTTACACACAATGCAATTCCTCCTCTGCATATGTATCTGAACTCTAACTAATTTCAAACTGGTAGCCCAACAGACGATCGCTTTTAAACTCAATTGTGTGGTCTATCACAAATCGCAACATTAGGTACATAATGTATCTATTCGTAGTACTTAAAAGCCCCATCAATACTTTTAATAGAAGTATTAGTCGCTAAGTGGTTATGTTCATATATTATGTAATCGAATATTTATAGCACACCTAATCCCTTGACCTTATTAATACAACACAAACGGGCTGACCGAACAATAAGTGAAAGGGTGCCCAAATATATGTAATCGAATATTTATAGCACACCTAATCCCTTGACCTACTGATAAGCCTTATTAATACAACACAAACGGGCTGACCGAACAATAAGTGAAAGGGTGCCCAAATATATGTAATCGAATATTTATAGCACACCTAATCCCTTGACCTACTGATAAGCCTTATTAATACAACACAAACGGGCTGACCGAACAATAAGTGAAAGGGTGCCCAAATATATGTAATCGAATATTTATAGCACACCTAATCCCTTGACCTGCTGATAAGCCTTATTAATACAACACAAACGGGCTGACCGAACAATAAGTGAAAGGGTGCCCAAATATATGTAATCGAATATTTATAGCACACCTAATCCCTTGACCTACTGATAAGCCTTATTAATACAACACAAACGGGCTGACCAAACAATAAGTGAAAGGGTGCCCAAATATATGTAATCGAATATTTATAGCACACCTAATCCCTTGACCTACTGATAAGCCTTATTAATACAACACAAACGGGCTGACCGAACAATAAGTGAAAGGGTGCCCAAATATCGACCCGAATAATGTACGTACCTACATAATAACGTCCTTAGTATAAGAAACCGTTAGTTCTCATAAAGAACGCTATTGAAACGTGATCGAATTCTCAAATAGCCTTAGATATTAATATTGACAAGGTGCTATCGTATGTGAATGCGTTTAGCAATTCCCTATGGGCCTTTATTATTTAACCGTTGGAAAGTGCATGCGATTGAAACGGTGCATGAGACGCGAATTGGATGTATAATGCCTATATTCCTGATATAAACAAGCACATATGCAAGTATATATTTTTTTTCAAACAAGAACAATAAACACGGAATAACGGAACAATTCTACATCAAATTTACCCAATTTCAATACTTTTGAGAAAAAGAAGCTGGTTCAACTTTACCTAATCGCTTTAATTAACTTTCTGGAATGCTGCAATCAATGCAATTATATTTTGGAAGTGAAAGCCAAATTTTCTACATCTCTTGTCGGTGGAGTAATGTTCAACTCACTCCCATCCCATTACTACTTCAATTTATAGAAGTGTAGGGTGATGGTTTAGGGAAGTGTAGTGTGATGGTTTCCATATTCCCTCATTTGTCTCGCTCCATAAAATCTGAAAAAGAGCTCTTCCAGATTTCTATCTTCCAAGCAGTCCTATATAGATAAATATTAATATAAAATATTAGGGGATAATTTACACAAATCATACCCACCCATAGTACGCTCAATAAGGCTTGTGTTATGGGTACTAGACTATATATTTAATAGATATAAAAACTTAAATACTTAAGAAAATATCCAAGACTTAGAGATAAATATTCATGCTCATCATACAAATATTTGCCTTACCGGGATTCGAACCCAGGACCTTCGTAGGCAGGGTCACTATCGACTAGTCTAAACCGTCCGTAATAATATAGAAGCCTGCAATTGCATTTGATAACATGTAAGTAGGTAATAGTACCTAGAACTGCATCTAACATGCCTGCAGCACATACGGATGAAGTCGTGTCCACTGAGCTTAACAGTATGTCATTAAGTCCAAACGCAACGTAAATTCGAATGTCCAGCGCATAGAAAGGAGGGTTATAAAATGCATCAACGTGCACCGTGGCACAGTGTGGTGCTAAGTTACGACACTTTCTTTTATAAACACAATTGAGGCGTTCTGGAAGCCCGCTTGGCTTGGCAGGAGGTCGACTACGTTTGGAGTGACAAAGTGGCTAACTCTTTGTTCAAATAACAAGGGACTACCTGCATACCTTCAAGATTATACCCTATTTCAGTAACTACTTACTCGTTTCACAATTCCGCAAAGCGGTTTAAATTAAAAAAATATCTTGTAATAAATTGGTGTTCTAAAACGGTCCTACCCTCGGTTAGAGTTTTTTTTGATACTTCGTCGTCAAGTCGATTCAAACATGTATCAGGCATGTCACAGATCTTTCAAAATTAAAATGTCAGAGACAAGAAACGAAGCCGATATCGTAGGAATGTTCACTTCTCGTCAGAACCAAAAAACACTAATACGTGTAGTAAGGAGCTAGGTATATAAAGTCACTAAAGTTGTATATTTACTGTCGACTAATTATGACTACTATCAACATGCCTATAAATATTGATGTCTTAGCACTCCTACAGTATATATCTTCAATGCAAAGCATGTCAGCGTACGTAACGTGTACAAATAATCAGACGAGTTGCCAACCCGGCCCTCACTTGTAAATAAAACATCAAAGCAGTTTCCCTCGCCGAAGACCAATGATCATTTATTTTATTAACAAGAAACCTACTTCACAGTATTTAAATCAGTTTGTCAGTCAGGTTTCTCATGTGTATCTACATAAATAACCCCGCTGGTACCCCGCTGCGTTTCTCGACAGTGGACGATCGACAATTAATATTTATGTCGTACACAATTAAATAAATAAATCTATTACGTTGTAAATAGCGAACATCGCTCGTTGCACCAAGCGTTTACATTATACTTCTTTTACAGGAAACTCGACTTTATTTTCGAGGCAATAACGACTATCCACGTCCACGAGCGGTCTTGAAATGCAATAAAAGCCAGTGCTCCTGAAATTCTTGTGGGTATTTAATCGCTAAGAGTTTTACGAATAAGGCCACTTTAATTTAATGGTATTTTTTTTTAATAGGTATTTAAGTAAATTTTTGTTGTTTAGTGATTAAAAATAACCTCGTAGAGAAGATTTTCTTTTTCGAAATGTTCACGTGAATTATATTTTCCAAGGGTAGATCAACCATCAGTTTATTTACCTAGGGGTTATAGATTATTATTATATATATATATAATTTTCAGTACATAATACATATCACAAACACATGGACGACTTATATCCGTCCGTACAGTCACCTCTTCATTGATTTTGATTCATACTTTCATTGTTTATTTCGATTCATTACAATGTCATGCATTAATTACCTGTGTTGCATAGCACGTAGATCAAAAACAACATCGAGATAGCAGAGAATATGAATGGTTTATGCAGTTTAAATATTCCTTACATCAAAACGCACATGTTCGTTTACAATGCTGACACATTTTGTTACAGATCGACTCGAGAATCGACAGTGTACTCGATTTGTGTTCGAGAAATATTACCTTGTTCTAGCTATCTATATTGGACATCTTAATTATATTTTGGGCCATTATCTTAATGAGCTTTATAGAGTCTGACCCCAACAAGTGTTCTTTTAGTATATTTTACCAACTAATTATTAGGACCCAGCCAATTTGTTGAAACGTGTCACAACACCGTAGTACTATCGTATAGTTATTAATTTAGAGACGAATAATAAAATTAGACCTACTAAGAAAAATATAACAAAATAAATAATAAATCATACTAAGGTACTTTTGTACCATTGTGGTATTGTGTCATTGTGGAGTTTAAGTAGTAATAATATAAAATAAAAAATATGGGTACAATCTTACACAAACACACAAACAACAGTTACAAATACAATATTTACTCGGCGTTTATTGCTCAGAAAAGGGCGATAAGGATTATGGCTAGAATACCACAGTATACGTCTTGTAAGTGCTACTTTTTAGAATTTGGGATACTCACGGTTCCCAGCTTATATATTCTGGTACTTCTCACGGATTTATTTAAGAATTTATCAGGGTTGGAAATTCCTGAACAGAGAAAACAGCGGTTAGAATCTAGGCGGAAGGACTTGTTGCCTTCTTTAATTACCAAGCTAAACGTAGTTAAGCAGTCAGCTGGTTATCAGGAAATTGTCCTTTTTAACAAGTTATCGGTGGAAATGAAGTCACTTTCTAGTGTTACTGTGTTTAATAACAAGCTTAAAGCCTTTTTGCTAAAGAGTTGTTTTTATTCAGTCGAAGGTTTTTGTCAAAATTGTAAAAAACTAAAATAATTAAGTTATTTATTGGCTGTGTATAATTTATGTAATTATATTATTTAATTTTTTTTAATAATTTTCATTATGTTTCACTAATTAAAACTAAATTATTTAAATTGTCAGTAGTGTGCTATTTTTATTATTTTTTATTGTGAATTGAAATTTATTTCATGAATTATATAATATTGTGATTGTGAATTTATAACTAATTTGGAACTCGCTTTAACATACTTTGATGTAAACTTTCGAGCTTATGTACCTACACCTACCTATTTCAAACGCAATGTATATTGTTTTTTGAATAAAGATATGATATGAAAGATATGATATGATAATCGACCTAACCCCAAACTAAGCAAAGCTTGTACTATGGGTACTAGGCGACGATTTATAAATAAATCCATATATTACATAGAAAACATCCATGACTCAGGTACAAATATCCGCGCTCATCACACAAATAAAAGCCCTTACCGGAATTTGAACCCAGAACCTCCAGCTTGATAGGCAGGATCACTACTAAAGTGGTCGTCGTAATGAAATAAGAGAACTAATAATGCGAAACATACTGAGCCTAAAAAACTGATTCTTTGGTAATAATTATAGAAAGTGCTATAATTAGCTATCGTCACGTCAAGTATTTACAAAACATTATAAAGTAAAATACTATAGGTACCTTGGCATAATAGGTAAAACCAGGATGCAGTGTGATATTACCATCACACTCCTATCAGATCATGCGTCAATCAGACACCGCTAAGACGGGCTTAAGGCGTACGACACGCATTACGTGTATGAATATATAATATTCTCTCTTTCCCCAACCTCGTATTTCTCTTTGGAATTATTTAGAAAGTTAAACTTTATATTGTACATAACAAGACTCCCTTTTCAACGATATATATCAGTAACATATGATCTCGAGAGGGACAGAGAGAGGAAGTTAGTCGACATCCTGATAGTATCGGAGTGTGGACCCGATTTAGCGATAAACCCCTGAGGTGAAATGCATAAAAATATTTTGAATGTGTCACGTCATCTTTATAAATGATAGTAATGCTTTTTTGTATGTAGATGACATGTTATACGTAGATTGGCTAACTGTCAATTGAATGATAAGTACCTATGATTATCGAAGAATTCAACTTCCGAAGCTGATGCATACCTACGGTAATTTAAAAGGTATACGTGCAATAGGTTAAAAATTATATAACCACCTTCTATATTGAATGTTAATTTTACTGTATATATAGTATTATACTCTCTCCAAACTTAAATAATTATACGTACATACAAGTTATACAACCTTTCTGGGACATATTATTTCCTTGTTGGCAAACGTATCTTACCTGAAACCAAAAAAGAGAATCATTGTAAAAATGTACACAAAAGTATCACTCGCACCACTCACATGTCTACGACGTACCTACACAGTAACACGAAAGTCGTGACCCGTTGTTACACAGAAAAGCATTTTTTGGGAGAGGTCAGTACAGGTCGGATCACAAATAGCCCTTCTGCATACATATTTATGCAATTATGTATTCACGCTCACTCAGCTAAGTATGCAGGTAAAGGTATTGTATAAATATTTAGGAGAAAATGCTTCCAAAGAAAGTAGTCTGGCGTGCCACATGACTTTGCGGAGAAATCCGGTGAGCTGTCATTATAATAAAATTTTGTAAACATTACTTTGTGCCGATGTACGATTAATGCCATGTTTTATAAATATCTGCAAAGCGAACGTTTCCGGACGATTTGACGTATGACTGTTATATGACTCAAACAAACGTAGACAATGAGCGCGCCTACGCCCAGAGATAACACCGGGAGTCCCTGTTCCTGGTAGCCTGATACACTTATCAGTTCGAATTATAGTTATTTTAATACTGTCTTACCTTATCTAATACTCAAGCAGGAAAGAAAGGACCTTGGTTTTTTACAGGCATTGAAAAAAGGAGGTTAGCATTACTTCTGCACCAACTGCGGTCTCTGTTCTTTTTTGTAATTTCGGAGACGTCAAATAATGTAAAATAATTACCTTTAACTGTACACTACTTACTTTTAATAAAATAATAAATTACCAATGAAACGGTGTTACAGATGTAGTGCATAATGGTTTCCCATCGTCTTTTCACGGAAACGTACGAACGTGTCTTGCTATTTCAGTCGGTCACGGTACAAAAAGTACTGAGGTTGACTGATGTGATGTAGCATGACAAATACGAACATTTCCGAGAAAATACGATGGGAAATGATTATTCACTACATCTGTACACGAAAATGTAACAGATACATTCAATTAACGTCAAAGCCAACGCGTAGAGACAATGGCTCGCTCGCATTACCCCCAAACAATGAACGGAAGAAGCCACGTACTTTCATTGATTAATGCCAGATCTGGATGTGATTTAAAACGATATTTGCCAAAGGTAATGGCCTACTTCCGTCAAGATGCGTATCGGGGGAGAATTGTTTGACGGACGCCTGTCTGTCCGTGCCCTAACAACGCTCTGATGGATGTAATTTTAGCCTTTCTAGTGTGAGCAACGGAGCGTGCGTCTCAGATGTTTTCGGCTTAATAACACAAATTTCCTATTTTAGAAAGGAATGAAAATTAACAATAGATCTCGTAATCAAATTCGAAGATGACGTTGCGTTAACGTGAGCATTCATTTACTAGATTTTTAATACATCACCCGGCAATAATTTAGGCGACTTTATCCCTCACGTTAAGAACTTTGAACAAAAAAGGTTGTTTAGCTTCATTATCATTATAATAGCATTTTTAGATTATTCATCTAGCAAACAATTAGACAGTTAAAACGGCATCTTGATTCTCAACCCGAATTGTTGAAAAGGCGTTGTATTCAGGTCAATACTATTTAAATGGCTACTAGAAGTCTGAATGCCGAGAAACAGGCTCGTTAAATGTTCATCAATCAGCTTTTGAATGCGTTTGGATGCCTTTTAATTATATGTTTTTGTGACCTACACAGGTGATAGAGTGAGTGTCTTATTTTTAGTTAATAATATTAATATATAATTGACTTTACTAATGACCCACGCTGTATTTGTTTCTGTACCCTTTCTGATAGCTTATATCGCGAAAGTAGACGCTTGCAAATTGAGAACGCTCTATCATTAAGTAGCACAGCTTAGGTACAAGTTAAATAAGTTTAATTACACTTATTCGGGGTGTATTAAGGTTTGTCTGGCAGTCTTATATTAAAAAAGTATTATATCTGTATCTGTAGTCTTATATCTGTATACTGATGCTTATAGGTAAGTCCTACTTTTTTTTTTCATTTATTTACTACAAAAAACAATACAAAAGAACATACTTACATATAAGTATCTCATTGAATCAAACGATCTCCCCTGCTCTTTGTGATCAGCTTAAAATTATGGTTGCTAAGTGACGATCAAATACACGCGTGACAAAGGCTAAGCGGAGGGCTCCCTAATTGCGACTACCCCAGTGTGCCTTTATAAAATCTGGCAAAATTGGACATGACCACTGAACAATTGAGAGTTCAATCGTACTATCCTTTTTGCTGTGATTAATAATACAGAAGAGTGATAAGGACAGAATTATTCTTGTTTTGGTTTCGAACTTCACATTTAACCCACTGACGGCGAACATGACTCGAATATTGGAGATTTAGCCCGGTGTGAATTCAACCGTACTTGTATTCAAAATCGAGCATTGTCATTGCACAAAAGCCTGTATTTACATGGGTGGATAGATATATATGAACAAAAGGTTAATAAAAATGAAAAAAATGAGTCGTATACACGCAATTATTGAACGAGCGAGCGAAGCGAACGAAGTTTTCCGTTTCAGCTTGGGCCAAAATTATTTCGTATGTCCGTATGTCCAGCTGTTCTCCTCTACAGGTCGCATTTCTCAACCGATACTCGTAAAATTTTGTGAGCAGGTTCAATAATTATATAAGTAGTTTTCTTCTCGATTCCGTTTTTGGAAATATAAAAAAAATATTTTTTGATAGAAAGTTCTACAGCTGACACAGCCACTATTTTTAAATGGTCCGAGGTTTCAGATAAGTAATTAATTAATTGTTCACAGATTAACCGCATTGTCGTTTAGTTCATTTGTACGAAGTTACTTTACACACTCTCAGGTCCGGAAGAAACCCGCCTGCGTATTCTGTAAGCATAGCCTTTTACCTAAACACTATTTAAGTTTAACTATAAATAAATTGCCTCAAGGTGTGTTCCCATGGTTAATTTAATTAAGGCAATATAATTTTACAGCTTCAATAAAGCTCGTTACAGTATTTAGCAAGATTACTTGCAGTTACTCATTTTCCCACATGAGAAACGAGCAAATTATGCAACGTGGGTGGAAAATTCATGCATTTTAACCTCATATCGGACCTATTAAACCGAAGGCAAGTAAGACAACTGACATAGACGTACGAATTTCAACCATAATAATACACATTATTTAACTATTGTTTGTTCAGTTGGATTAATAAAGTTCTATTTTGCTTTCAATTAATATTTTAACGGTATACTTTGTAAAGCTGCTATCTTGCATTTTCAGCATTAATTAATCTTGAAATATAAATGTAATTCCCGAAATAACAATATGCCTCTAAAACTGTATTTATAAATTCTAGTATTTTTCCTGAAATGCATTTCGGGTGAAAGCGGGGTGGGTGGGGTGTAGAGGAGGCGGGTAGAGGCGTCAGGCGACTCCGTTCATACTGGTGCATGAATGGGACCATAAACGCAAATTGCAGGGCTGCACAGCAGCCGCCCGCGGAGCTTTGTTAGCACGCGCGATTTAAAAATAGAAGTCGTAATTTTTCCGGACAAACTCACTCGCATTGACATATTTTTTTTATACTTTTAATCTTTTTAAGGTTTACCCTAGACACTGAGTTTTTTAATATACAGTTTCAGTCCGTTTAACCATTCTAATTAACAAATTGTATGTAATAAGTCGCAGTGGAATAATTATAGCCGTAGTTATTTTGCATAGTGTTTCATAACTATAGACTATAGTCTAGTGTAATAGTTATGTATACCGTAATCTCAGTTTTTTATGGCCCCAATTCGGGGAGTTGTCTATATTTACAGCTAAGTATATCCTATATGACTGCGACATATATGTAAATACCTTCCGAAAACTTCGCGTGGATAACCCTTTCAAAGAAACATAAACTACTCCAGCGTAAACCTCTAAAACTTGGCGATTACGGTATGCAATATTAAATTAGTATTACGCACGCAACGGTACTCATCACCACCCTAGCTGCAGGGAAATTACTTTCAATTGCACACTATAAACGGGCTGGCAGTATCATCCTGATTCGACCACAAAATTACGGTCAATAAACCTGGACGGGTCGTGGTCGCGCTGCGGCAGGCGCCGTGGCCGGCCGTGTGGAATTACAGGGATGGCCGCATCAGATGGGCCTAGCGTATCCACGTGCAGATGCAGTACATAAGTTGAACGAATATTATTATTATTATAAGTAGATACCCCACAAGGTGGACTGATGACCTGGTAAAGGTCGCGGGAGTCCGCTGGATGCGGGTGGCGCAGGAGCGGTCATTTTGGCACTCTTTGGGGGAGGCCTATGTCCAGCAGTGGACGTCTTTCGGCTGATATGATGATGATGATGATGAAGTAGATATTGCTATATTATTTTGTTATGTGACGCAATGTTTGGGACTAGGTTTAGTCACTCAAAACTTATAACATTCAAAAAAAGAATACACAATTTTCCCAGGATAGGCAGTGAATGCGTTAAAGACCATTTAGGTACGCGTAAAGTCGATCAATAACCATTCTCTTAACATAAGTGAAATCAAAAGATTTTTCGAATAATCCAATTGCTTCTTTGCAAAAAATGTCAGATTAAGGAGACTCCAACGACACCTCATACGTATGTCAAAATCCATCAAGCCGTAGCCCGTGAAATAAATAGATTTTAACAGTCCACACATACCTACGTATACATACATACGCTCGAAGAACATAGGTAGGTAACCCTCCTTCTGAAGCAGTCGGGTAAAAAGAATTCTACCCTTCCAGGAAACTTTCATTCAAATTGAATAGCCTAAATATTGAATAAAAAAAGGACGTTCGTAGTAAATAGAGCTTTAGCTCACATTGCTTTTATTATATCACTTTCTTTTTATCGTTTGAATAGGTACCTACACTAATAAAGAATATATAATTGATGATCACAAACTGTCAACATTGAGTTTTATCCCGTTCCGTACCTATTATTTCACTTTCTATTTGATTAACCCAAAAACAAACAGTGCGGTGTTTTAACTCTAAAATTTGTCAGTAAATATTGAACTTGTTAAATACATATTCCTAGTATTTATGTACTAGTCTGCCAATAATAATCAGTAACCATCTAAAAGCAAACCGGGTATATTTTTAAAATCTTATTCTAAATTCTAATATGCTTTATGGACTGGAACTAAAACTACTGTCATTGAGTATCCGATTTCCTTAGCAACCTTTAAAAATATAGTTGCGCTTTCACTTCCAATAATATTTTACAGATAATAGAGATGAATGCGCAAATGTAAATGATATTAGACATAATACGTGTCGGTCTGTATGATTGCCAACCGTGCTATTCGAAAGCGTGATGTAAAAATTGCTGTTACATCTCAATTGCCAATCAATGACAGAGCGAAATCGAAAGTACAAACCGACAGTTAGGTATGATTAAAATGCATGTTTTTCATAAAATATAAATTTCTTGGATGCAATCAATTCGTTTTATTTCGAAAACTTTCAAATGTTACGAAAAGCACACTGTTCTATTTAGGTACACAGAACACTATTCAGGTACACAGAACACTATTTAGGTACACAGAACACTATTTACGTATTCAACCCGATTCTATTACTCGTAAAAAGAAAAAAGAGTTTTATGAGTAATAGTCTCACACGCTTCTACTTCCATGTTATACGCTTTTCTGATTTTATGAATCTTATTTAGTAAAGTAGGTACTTAGCTCGCATTTTTAATGTTGCTTTGCCATTCGTTTTATGCATATACGTTTTCTCCGCGTTTTTTTATGGCATCGTTCCGGATTCCGCGCAGATTTTCACAAACGTTTCAATCAACGAGCATGCAACGGATTTGTTTAAACATTTCTAACTTTGTACGATAGCTTACTGGTATATTAATTCACTTTGCCCGCTACAGGTATATTATTTTAATGCATTGCACCAAAAGCCCCGAGCTATTAGCGTAGCTTCTGTCTACTCTATTCTTCTGTAGCTTCTGTCGTAGCTTATGTCAATTTTGTGCCAACGAAATCTATTCGCATTAAAATTATTTCGCATCATCAAATCGTCGGGTAGTTAAATAAATGCATAATACTATAAACCGAGAGAAAACTAGAAATGAACCATATAATAGGTCGTGTCGCCGTCAACGGCCACGCCACGGTGTCTCATGACGAGATCAGCTTACTTGCGATGTTAGTATTGGGATCATGTATCAATGAAAACGAAATTGCATTGTGTACACAACGGCAGTTTTACCGTACAATCTAGCAATGCACGACTCAGATATTGGCCGTGAAAACGCAAGACAAAGTTTGATTAATTTTTCATCTATATGAGAATACACTTCCGGATAACAAAAATATACGAGCTTATAAATAAAGGAAGGGAAAACTTCGATATCTAGGTACTTTCGTAAACGCATATTTTTATCTAAGTTTGCTCAAGACATTACCAAACAAACAAATCGGTTAAATTTAAAAGGCAAATAAAATCATTAATAAAAGGAATAAATAACCAACGTTGAGTGTTAAATTAGGATAATCGAAGCAACAATCGGCCGAAGGCGCGTCGCTTCCGTAAGTCATTCATTCATAAAGCAGTCAAATAGTCAACTGGCATTTTTATATTATTGCTTTATTGCTATCTAATACCTATTTCATTTAATGCAAAAATGTATTACTCATCAAACTGCGCAATTTTCAAGTCATTGATTACCACCAAACAACGGCAGCCTCAGTACCTGACAGATGCTGCCTTTGTTCGAGCAATTTACTAATAGATAGTTCATCAGGCTACGACAATGGATTATCAAAAATCAATAAACAAAGTACGAGGAACTGTATGAACTGAATATCATGCTGTTTTATTTTCAAATGTATCGATAGTGACAGACCAAAAAATGGTCCTTATGTCAAAGTTGATTGTGTATAAGTACCTAGGTACTATAGGTATGTAGTAGTGATTAGTGGGTAGGTACATACTTTTTTTTTTTTTTTATATTTGCGGACATCTTACACAAATCGACCTAGTCCCAAGATAAATAAATACTTAAATACATAGAAAACATCCATGACTCTGGAACAAATATTCGTGCTCATCACACAAATAAATGCCCTTACCGGGATTCGAACCCATCAGGACCTCTTGCTTCGTAGGCAGGGTCACTACCAACTAGGCTAAAGCGGTCGACAAACTTAGATAGTAATATGATATTCTTTCTATGCCTATCCGGAAATGTACAGAGATACCGTAGTCTTGGTATGTAACCTGGATCCAAGGGGCATGGCAGACATTGTCATCAGCGTCTCAGATGATTCGCATACCATGTTGTCATATCCGTTACGGCCGATCGAGCGGAACTAAAGAAGTCTTCATTGCGAGGCAAGGCTGGTACTTATGCTCGGCCATGTAACGCGATATGTGTGTCAATACCTATTAGTCGTACTTTAAACGAGTAGAAAAATACTTAGATCCTAAATACTAGAAACAAAGACAGCGAAGAAAATGACGATGCAAGGAACAAAGTTAGCGACAAACCATTTACGGAGGTAGATAATTAATATACTGCATTCATTGTAATATTTTAGTCCATCGAATAGTTTCTGGACCGCTTATATAGTTAGCTATGTAACCTATTATTATACCCTATTCCATATAAGATTAGAAAAATCGTGCGTTAATCTTCATATGATATACTTAAAGGAAAACCCATTTTGAAACGCAAAAAAATTGTATTGTTATGTTTGGAAAGCACTAAATGATCGAAATATGTCAAATGAGTACAGTATTTTCCTTGGATATCCTAAACAAACGAAGAAACGTTGACGAATCTGTCCGTTAAAACTCTAATGATAATATGGAATGGGGTATAGTATTTTTTGAATCGTTTTCTCGTGTAATTCTTCCGCCATTTTCTCTAGCTATAGCTAGCAGTAAAGTGTCAAAGTCATTGTCATTATCTTATTATCTTCATTGTACAGTTACCAGTGACACATTTAGGCGTTTTTCTGCAGATCAACGAGTCATTGTTGGGCTCACCGTCTTACTCACGGTGATTCCGAGAAAACAACCGATTTGTATGGCTGTAAATTGGGTAATTTAGCAATTGCCGGTGATTAAACAATTGATGCCAACTGCAAACACCCGGGTATGCGGCAAATTTGGTAACGACCATTGAATTATATCTAAGGACACCAAATGTATGGCCTCGTACAATCTGTACAATGTTCGTAAATAATTCAATAAATAATATGAAATAAAGGTATTAAGAGTTATTTCAATGTTGGAATTTTTCTCTAAATAGGTTTCAAAAGGCACTCACACTACTTTTTTTTACTAACAAGTTAGGTTTATCTACCTAAAATTGTGACGTCATGCTAATTAACTATGTTACACAAACCAAGCTCTAGCTCTATTTGATGGTTTACTTGATTTTTTAAATTGATTTTCGTTTGATGTTACTGTGTTTTCACACAACATATCAATTTCTCTTGATCCTTTCTCGTCTCGCGCTATCTGGCGTTTCCATAATACATCATAAGTCAAAATATTCCACACCATTTCCCACCACATGACAAAACTTCTCAAACGAAGCTCGCTCATGTACAACATTTCATTTTCGATCACGACTCGACGTGTGAACAGGCGCTTAACGGGTCCATCAATACTTCGAAACTTCAGAATCTCTGGTTATCTCCCTTTCTCTTTGTACTCGTGTAAGAACAGTATAAGAGAGAAGACACATTCGTGGTTTTGGATTTCGTTTTTCTGAGTGCACGTCTTGGGGCGATGGACGTGACAGATACGTCCGTAACTCAGCGCAGTAATAAAGGTGAGTATCTCTGCGCTGATCATCGTTTTCGTGCGCTCGCGCATTGCACCTGTAAATCCGCTGCCAAAGACGAACTATGGGAAGTTTGACCTTTTATATAAACTATAATTTAGTTAGACGTGTATTGATGGAATTTTTGACTCCCGATGAATATCAATATATTATTTTTTAAATTGATAATAATATTTTGGAAATAATAGATGCTATTACGGAACTTAATTTTTCGCAAATGAACAGCCAATCATACATAGTTAATGCACATGGATGTTATGTGTAACTATGGTACTCATGTCATAATCATACATAGACACATTCAATTTCCAGCCCAAACAAGCAAAACAGTACAATTTCGTTTATTATCTTTCAGTCAGATCAGGTTGCCCTTCTGTTTACAATTTCCGCTGCACCTGTAAATTTAGACGTTGCACGCGCCGCGCACGCGCCGGTCACGACCGACAACCCGTTAGGTCTCATTTACACCGGCACGATCACTACTATCACTCTCGAGAAGGTGCACAGCACCTTTAGGCTCCAAATGCACATAGGGCATTATAGAATGTAACTATCACCCTTCTACAACTAAGTGCTTTCGGGTATCAGTTTAAATTGAAAATGTATGAAAGCCAACTACCTAGATAATTTAGTGGGAAGTGGGAAGTAACCTTAACGATGGCCCGGGGCCAACAATACAAGTGATGGAAACTACACGGTTGACGTGAATGCCCCACGCAATTCCAATGGTTAAAATAGTTTCCAATGCAAATCGCAAATAATCAGCAATCTCATCTGGACAAATCCAAAATGTGAAAATAGTAGATTGTACAACAAGTGCATAAAACGCACCATTTTACTCGAGACGTTTATCCATCCGAGCGAGCTTGCGAGCGAGGATAGATATAAAGTCGAGTGTAAAATGGGTTTTATGGACGAGTTGTACACTCTACTTTTCACTTCGATTGCGAGGAAATGAAACAGCAACACGTAAATATAGTAAATGCTAATTTAATTAAAATTGAAAGTTACATTAGAGCAATGAGAAATATTTAAATACTATACTGATCTACTAAATTGAAAAATAAACAAATATAAAAAATAATAAATGAGACGAAATACAAATTATAAGTTTATTTCATGAAGTTTTATTGTGTACTTTGGCTGTTGGTATCTTTGCCT
Organism: Epinotia brunnichana; assembly: GCA_963854355.1. Classification (NCBI taxonomy): domain Eukaryota; kingdom Metazoa; phylum Arthropoda; class Insecta; order Lepidoptera; family Tortricidae; genus Epinotia; species Epinotia brunnichana. The sequence goes on along the minus strand of OY977936.1, from coordinate 14,996,745 downwards.
TGGTCTTAGAATACGAACGAAACGAAATAAAATAAAGAGGTTGTTGTATGAAGTTAAAGATGTTCGTGTGGCTGTTGCAGCGATTGCCTTGGTCTTCGACGAAGATTTTACTTTATGCTCTAGAGCATAAAAAGCGACTTTATGTCGCCTACGCACGACATAAAGACGAACTTTTAGAGCATGAGAAGTGAAAATACAATTAACCACCGATACTGTTCCGAATTCGGAACGAGACTCTATTACACACAATATAAACAATGCACTTTAAACGTACGACAGCAATTTAAACAAATGATCAGCGATTAAGATGAAAAATCGCAAACGTTGTTTGTAAACATAATTTTCCATGGCCGCAGTTAATGTGGAAGGGCGGTTACAAACGAGCCGAGTACTCGTAGTCGCCGGGACCTGCCTAACCTCTGTAAATACCAACACCTAATATTTAATGCCTCGACGTCTTTATTGTGAAACATAAATCAAAGAGGAAAGCACTGATTGCATGATATAATATATCTGTATCGAATGTGGGTGTGATTAATCTGTTTTAATTAAAGACTTTTAAGAAGAACTCGATCGCATTATATTATACTTGAACGAATTAATCTTGGGCGACTGATGGATGAATCCCAAACTTCTGAGAGTTGTACAAGTCCATTAAGTTAATAGGATTACATGAAGAGTCAGCGATAGACTTACCTATTCTAAATAATTCAAATCTTGCAAATGATTAAACGTGGAACTAAAACTGTGAATTTGCATTGACAAGTAATAAGTACAAAAAAGTAATTTTATGATTTGTTAAATGTTACTTGCTTTCAGAGATCTGTTTTTTGGAAAAACATCTTCTTTTTTGCCATTAGAAGTTATCATGTATTTTTCTTCAGCCATACAAATTGTATTTGATACAATTAAACAACGCAAACAATTTTATTACTGTCAAACTCAGGGGCAAGTTGCACAAACAGTTTACCGGAGCATCAAGATAACTGCCATAATCTGAGTCATGTCGGGACACTCGCTACATTTCGTTTACAATGGTTCATTAAACTGAAATGCCTCTGCGTCCGGCCCGGTTATACCTGCTTTCCACGTAATTACTGCTCTAACTCAACACTGCAGCAGTGGGTTTCAAAAGTTTTCTAGAATGTTAACGCTAAAAGGTATTCTAGTCCTGTGAAAGATAGTAAACTAGTTGGCCAGGCTGGATAAGCTGCATAATTCACGAGTATAAACGTAACAGCACTTCCTATAGATTCTATTTTTCCTTCTTATTATCAGCAATGAAGCCAATGAATGACACTTCCACTACCGGTAAAAGACACAGTTATATTTTGCAGATTTTGGCATTCAATGCTGAAAAACTTGGTATTTTCCTCGTAACTCAATACTTAAATTCATTGAATCAGTTTTTGCATTGCTATATACAATGTACATTAATTTTCACTTTATATTCATGGCATTGCAGGAAGTTAATGTAACATTGCCGTCGCATCAATATCAATCACACCGCTCATTAAGGAGCCGGGAATGAGCATCTGTGCGACCGGTCCCGTCATAATTTGCTCATTAATGCAGAATCCGTGGCAAATCCGATTAATTGTAATAAAATAATACTTTACTGTGGGCAACAGGTTTCAACAGTATCATAAAGTTAGCCAATTAATAAATTACAAGCGTGTAAGCACCCTATACTGTTGTTTTCAGTGGGTGAACTTACGCCGACCATCCGCTTACGGATGGGCTTACTTTAAATTACTGTATCCTAATATTATAAAATTATAATGTATTAAAATTATAACGGTGAGGGAAACTGAAGCAACTTACCGTTCATACACATTATCACTTATGGTTATTAAACAATAGTAAAAAAGATACATGTTTCAATTTCCTCGAACATTGTTCATTGCGACCGCAGTGTAATCTACAGTTTAGCTTATCTACAGTTGCAGTCTGTGATGACAGATACCAGTGAACAGTGTTTCGTGGACTTAGATAGAACAACGTCGCAAGTCACTCCAGGTTCCATAGTCTTATGCAACACGGTTCCCTAAACTAAAGTGTACAAAATGTAGTGGAACAAAGGTATAAGCAACAATAACCCCCGTAAGCATATACGACTTTATTCTGTAGAGGGAGCAAATAGCGCGCGTGCGGTGGTCTAACGGGCCCGCAATAATCGCGATGCGATAAAAAACGCGGCGCAAGCGCGTAACGGATTGCACGATGCGCTCCGCCCGTCAACGCCGCCGCAGCAGATATACCCTAACCATTATAAAAAAAAATGTTTCGGTGCCCAATTTAATGGCTAAGCCTACAGTGCGTTAATTTAAAAAGGAATCCAATTTTTCTTTCGTCGGAGCAATAGTTAAGACTGCAGCGTTAACATTGAATTTTCATGAATTTACCAGTATTTATCGTGCATTTAACAGTAACTTAATAGCCTCTACAACTGCATTTTTATCAAAGTAGGTAATCAGGGCAGGTGACACATGTTAACATGCTAAACGACCTGATACATAATTAGCAGAAATTTCAACCATACGCTAACTGTGGTTTAATGCAAAATCAGGTATTAGCGATACACATAAAATATTCATCGCTGGAGTAGCACTAATGGATCGCGGCAAATTGCGGAAACCGATAAGAGCTTTAAAGCTACTGGACTGTTAGAAAGCCCTCTTAAAACACTAATTAGTAAAAATAAATTAAATTAGAAACAGAAAATATCTCTTGGTCATGGTTAATTTGGTTTGACAAACATTTGAAAGCGGCAGTTCGGAGACATGACGGTGTTCAATTAATCCTAGTGAAACAAAAATTTACATTGTAATAATTTAAACGGATTAACTATACATTTATGCATACCAGTGGGTTTATATTTTATATAATAATTCTAAATTAGTGTTTCAAAGTAAAATGAAAGAGATGTCTTATTAGTTTTCTTGAAAAAGTTGAGTTACTAACTTTTTCAAGAAAATTGAAATCGTGGCTTCTTTTCTTCCCCACTCCTTTTATGACATTGAAGATTTTTATGAGTTACCACAATAAGAATAAATGTTCACATACCTAGTATATAAATTTAATTTAATTGACATACATGATGACATGTAATATTAATAATATTATTAATAAACGACTTATGAAGTACTCCAGCAGTGCTCTATAAATTGGTATTTATTTAACTAAATGAGACTTCTAAACCCCTGGATATCTTTGCTGGATATTAAGGCTTGATCATAAACACTTTATGGTTAGCTAATGAGCCACTACAAGCCTGATGTGCAAGTCTAGGAATCTTTATTTTGATTATGTTTTATGAGACTTGACACGCAATGTCTAGATATTAAAGAAGTTTTATTGGCACTAACGCTAGTTAATCATGATTTAACCAGATCTATAAACTATAGACTAGACATTTTTGTTTCAGTAAGACTTTAGGTACATATAACCCTTCTAAGTAACCTTTTCATACGCATATTTGTCCTTACTAACCATTGGATAAGAATGATGTCGTTGGCTGATTCATATTAACGAGTGCCCACAAAAATCAAATAACATACCTAAAAACAGGCACAAACTAGTAGAAGTACCCAAGTCGTTTTTATTTATAGTTACAAACCTACATCCATGAATACGTAATAGGTATTGTAAAGGCTTTAATATTAAAAGTAAGGTCACTGGCCAGTTCATCACCCGTCAGTTGTTGAAAGAAGTGGTCAAAACCACACAAAGGGCCTTTTATGAGACACGCTGTCTTGAATGAATATGGAAGAGTTCACATCCTATTATCCATTAAGTAATAAGACACTAAAGATCAAAAACTGGTTAAAAACTGAACCTCGACGATGAGATTTATTTTATGAACTACTTAAATAGGTACAATGAGTAACTGTATATGGACAGATTACATATACATGTTTGCCATCATTCAGCTGTCAATTTTATTGTTAAGGTAGGATAGTCGCTGTCATGTTATATTACGATCTTGGTCCGATGAGAATACAGTAAATTTACTCCGTTCTACATTTTATTACATTTGAAAGCGATCTTCACACTCCAAATGTCCAATCTCTAATAAAGCTATCTCGGCCTATAGAACTATATAGCTGTGCGGTCTACATTTTATTGCTTTTGAAGCGTTCTCCACTATCCTAATGCCCACTCTTTAAAGAGAACACATTTTAACATTTCCTTTGAGTTGCTATAGGTTGACCGCGACGAAATGGGTTTTTGGTTGCTTGAGTATTAAGACTAGGTGTGATACGCTCTAAAATCCGAATTACTTATTTGACCATTGACAAATTTAAAGAACCGGTTGGGAAGAATTTTGCGCGTTTTCAATGGCTTACAATTGTTACTTCAGCCCCAGATTCAAAACAAGCATGCTGAGACTCACTTATGACGAACTTGTATTTAAGTAGGTACTACATGCTCTATAGTCTTGAAGCTAGGACGTGAATAATGTATTCGTAAATATCCGCGCACTGCTGGCGTGGTCTCCCCAGGCCCGTAAAGCCGTACTTTATCAATTTTATCATGTCGTGACATTTTTTCGTCGAAATCAGGCAATGCGGCAATAATATCTGTTTATTTGCGTATTAAATTCGCGATGGCACGCAACGTTTAACCTTGTGTCTAACCAGCTTAGTCTTTTTGTGATTATAAAATAAAGGTAATTGAAATTTTAAATACGCATTTTATTCCACATTATTGTAGTTTCGTTATAGGCCATTCTCGCCCAACATTGTCTAAAAATAATACAAACAAATGGTAAATTTCCTTGAACTACCATTGAGGCCTTGATATTGATACTGATGGTCATTAAATAATCATACCAGTTCAATGGACGCCACGGGTGAAGTTCAAATGACGAGGAAAATGTAACTTATGACTAATAGTGAGAACATAACGCTTCGGATTTGTGTAGCGAAGTCAATACGATGTGGTGCTGACACAAAAAAAACATGTCGACGCGTCTTAGAAGCTTTGTACCAAGTTTTTCCGAGACCATGATTATCGATATAATGCGGTCGTACGGCTCAATCGAGTTTTTCTTTGATTATATCGTGTTCTAAACACCACCGTCGATGACCATGTCGTCTTTTGCAAAAAACGGTCCGTTTATCCGCTGCTCACGTGTTCTTTTGACATAGAAACTAGCAATCATATAAAATTAACGCGAGCTCTGCCCATCATGTAATTTTCTCCAAGTGAACTACGTATTATAATTTATTTGCTCATGTGACTCATGTCTATCTATCTGAAAGTTAGGAGGATGGTGAGGTATTGTTTCTATTTACCTACTAATACATACTTATTATTTGGAACATAATCAACTACGAAACTAATGTAAAATATTTGTTACGAAGTTGATTGTTAAATACATAGTCTACTTATCCATCAAATGTAAATAAATAGATCGTAAATACTTAATTACCACAAACTAACGTTAAAATTCGATAAGTTTATCTACATATATAAAACTCTAGAGAAACTTGAATGAAATAAGGATCCTCATAAAAATACCCAGCACATTGAGTAGTAACGGAACGAATTCATAATTTTATAACTGTGATATTTAAAAGGTTTCTTAAGAAAAGCTTGATTAAATTAAACTAAACAACGTTGGAATATGTGCTTAGTTGTTAACTAGTCAAATTAGACTATTAGAGGCACTTAGTGGCGTAAAATGGTCACTTAGCGATGGTGTAACAACATGAGGTGTGAAAGCTGTTCAACACTTTTAAACAGCTGCGATACAAGGCATGCACATTGAATTCGCATACTCGAAACTACGACAGAGGACTCTCTTTCATTTGCCACTGAAAATTGGATAGGTTGTTATCGCAGTAAACGGTTCCTAATAACTTAGGTACTGAGTAGGTAGGACTTAAATAATAATTATGAACGATCATGAGTAGGAGAAAATTTGGTTTCTGATTGATTCATAGTGATTACTGCTTAGGCTAGTTACTAAATAACATTGATATCGATATTAGATATATCGATATCAATGTTATTTAGTAACTAGCGTTCTACGGTAAGAGTCGTAAATACTCGCAATTTCCCATAAACACGTAGATTTAATTATTGTAAATTATATTGATAATGATAACTATGTACCAGAAGTCAATACATAATAATATTAATAATGTAATCGGGCCTCTCAGTAGGATTTCCTGTGCTCCGCGAAGCCGATAACGATATTTTATGATAGTGGTACCTACAGCTCAACTTAGGTTCTGGGATTCGAGATTTAGTAGGAAATCGCTACTCGGCATTTCTAATCTAAAGTACCTATATTTTCATTTGTCACATGACACAAGCAAGAGTGAAACTCAAGAATTAGAAATGAATGTTTCGAGAACCCACCTTTGACTCTAAAGCTAGCACCAGTTGAAAACGAAAAAAAAATAAAAAAAAGTGTATTGAATTTGACATATTAAATGTCAAGTTCAATACATTGTTTGTTTACATTTTTTTCGTTTTCAACTGGTACTTATTGTTTTGGGGGTTTTGTGCCTTAGCAATCTTAGCATCTAAGATTAGCCCAAAGTTCGAATATTTCAGTGATTGAGACATTGGCCAAAGGAATATGGTTCGGTTCACATTCCGGTCAGCTAATTAATACCTATGTGCTGTGATAAATTTTGTGCTCCATTTTTAATTCTGACGGACACCAGCTATCAAAGTGATTCGGGGTCAGTGGGTTACCAAGGTCAGGACCAGTTTTATTACAGTGATAGAAGAAAGGACGGCGAGGCGTCGGCTACGTCTGCCTGTCCGTAATCGCCTGTTTCCTACGGTATGCTAATGTGTGACGGCGGCACGCGACCCCCGTCCTATGGAGCGTCCTTGTGGTTATTTTAGATATTATATATTAAGGCTTTGAGGGTAGATTTGAAGCCAAATGTTTTATTTTTTATTGTATATTAGCTGTGTTATGAGACCTTATTCAGCTACGCTGGCGGTTGAAGCAGGCGCAGCTACAAATAGGTGGAGTGGGCGGCGGGGCAGGGTGGTCAAGAACAATGGAAACGGATCGGTGCAAATTAAATACCTACGTTTTCATAATTTTGAATCGCTCTATTGGTTTATTTTTATATGAAAATAATATACCTAAATAGTTTTTTTATAGAAGTACCCAAGAAGTGCACGAGGTATTTTGCAGAAAGGTTAATGGAGGTTACTTTTTATGGGCCGGTAGTGCTTAACTTTAAGCTACGAGAAGGTACTTAGCATAGATGACCCATAGTATGCAATTACACAAAACCAAGTTTCTCCTACACCTTGCTATTAACAAATCATGAACCTTTATACATAAAGCTTTGGAAACATTAAGTACCTACCTACCTCTTTCGTAATTTACGACATGCATAAACCCAGATCAGTACCCATTTATTCTCTTTTGAGTGAAGTTTTATCCGAAAGCCTTTTGTTAGCCTTTCATCGGGCGAGAGAAGTCCGATATATGAGGTTAACAAATTTCTCTCCGAGCATAGGTATGTAGTGTAAGTAGTAACCTACACTATACACGGATTGCCTGAATAATTAAATTGTTCCACTGAGCAAGACTTACCTGGTTTCTTAAAATCTTTTACATCGAGATTTGATAAATTTTCATTTATATTCATCATACCCCCGAAACCTAACTTTGATTATAAAAAATGATTGAATGATTATTTAATTATACAGTACAAGTGACCACAACAACTCAATCTTACAGCTGATATTGCAGAAGCTGTATTTGAATCACAGGGGATGAATCAGACATTTTATTTTTACATTGCAACTTGTTTACAGGAAAATGAAATTTCCTCTTGTGCATATTCAAATTTTATCGCATTGTTGCTGGCTGGTAGGAAGGACCACACTGTTTTTACCAGAATTGTTTTAAGTAGGTACAGTCGGCGAAAAATGTGGTCTACCACCCTACGGTCGAGGTTCATTTGAACGTTATGAAACAACAAGGTCGATTTCCACTTGCAATAATAGTATTACAGTAACCTTAGCGACAGTTACATCTCACAGAAACTTTTGTCAAAACTGGTAGACCATTTTCTTGGCCAACTGCTAACTTCCAAATATATCATGCCTGAGAGCAAATGGTTCCCCATTTTAGACAACAAGTTGTATCAAGATAAATAAATATTAGGTCCTTACCTATGAAATTGGCGGTGTGTATGGAGAATTTTATGAAAACTGTGATTTTCATACATTGAATTTTGCGGATTATTCAGCAATGTCAAATTCAAAGCAAACTAAATTTTGGTAGGAATATAGAAAACTTTTAAGCTACTTTACACATATCTTCATTCCTTAAAAATTGTTCGCATCATAAAACTATACGTAATTGAAACACTTTAACCGGCAGCACATGAAAAGGGCGGTTTTCAAGCTTTAATTTGAAACACTAAATAAAAAATTCAAACCTATTTTTTGTATTTAAAACCTTTGTTACATAGTCTAATAATGAAATTAAAAAATAATTTGGAAGTTGCAATAGAAATTAATAAATTACGTACAAAATAATATCTGTGAAAAAACCGCCAATTTCATAGGTAAGGACCTAATACGACGATAGGCGGAGATAAAAAAATACGAAATGAACTACCAATCTGTTAATTTCGTTACTTTCTTATCAATTTTAACCAACCCCGTTGAGCACCCGCTCAGGGCACAGTACAACGAAATGTAGCCTCGACATCATTTAAGAAATGAGGTCAACAGTTCGGAAATGAATGCTAATAAATTCTATAGAAAATGCTAACTTGTACAAGTTCCCGTTATGTACAAATATTTATTGCCTTTTAAAGTAGGAACAACGCATTTTAATAATCTGATGTGAAATAACTTTTCATTGTGTTTAGGATACATTGTGTTTGTCGTATATTGCACAGATTCGTTTCAAAATTAAGTAACTTAAGACGATGCGCGGGTGGCCATTTCTCCATACAAACGTAATCCCCCGTTTTCTCCCTGGAAAATAACATAAGAGCAAATATTTTGTATTCATACTTACCTCTGCTATATCTCTTGTTTATTTTAATAATTAGAGACCTTGAAAAATTACGAAATTCACCGCCTTTCGGCGTCGTAACCAGACGCTCATTAAACTTATTAAACGCATACAAAAGAAAAACAGAAAACATAGAGACATAGCCAAAGCTCTTTTAAAATTGGAAGAGAAAATAGGGTACTACGAAACTCCGATTTTGACAGTTTTTTGTAGGTCATATCGGCCCGAGCTGCAGTTGTCCCTTTTGTGCTCTATACAGAATAATATGAGGGGGGGGGCGGTTTAGACTAATACATACAGGGTCAGAAAAGTAATGTGCCATAGTCGATAATTAGGCACATCGATAAACTAAGAGAGGTAGGGCACAGCGGAATGTCATCTCGCTCGTATGTAGAGCAGCCCAACTGGGGAAGTACCTCCACCTTACAGAAGACCGCAGCCATAATAGCACCACTGCTTTGTAGTGGTGCTATATTATTGCATGCTATGAAGTATGTGGTGTGGTGTTCCTGGTGGTGAGTAAGGTCGCCAAAGCTCCCTAGGGTGTGCTGTGTTGGGAGTGAGGGACCTGCATGTCTCTATCTGCCAACGCAGCGAATCCTCAAGTGAATAACGGGTCGGCAACGCGCTTGTGATTCTTCTGGAGGCACAAGTGTCCATAGGCGATGGTACCAGCTTAACATCAGGCAGGCCGTAAGCTTGTTTGCCACCGTCGTAGTATTAAATAAAAAATAAAATAAAAAACGGGTTGTTTGTCGAAATCGTCCTTTTAACTTGTAACGTCTTTAACTCGTTGGTAAATTGCCGTCATAATACTCATAATCTTATCATAAAACGGGGAGCTTAAAATTTTAATATTTTAAACTAGTTTAAAAAGGACATAGGTAAGTAAAAAGTTACTTATTTCACCCTGTAGGCGAGCTTACCTACATTTTAATTCGTTTAGAAGAGTTTATTTTTGTACCTACTGATTATGGTCAAGGTTAATAATAATACGTACGTTCCAAGCTTTTAATATCTACCTATGTTATCTATGTACTACTTACCTATAAGGTAAAAATATCCATGTGACAATTCGATCAGAAAAATCAAAACATGTGTACATTCATCAGTGCATCCATGGGAGACAAATGTGTATGTGTGGGTAGGCAAAGACGCACCTACAAATAATCATAATCATCATTGTCGTACATATAGATGTGAACAAAACAGGGGACAAAAATATCTAAACAATTTATGCCTGACAGTCAAAGCCATATGAACCATATCTACAATGACCTATGCGTCTTATACCATTGAGATAAGTAACTGAATGTATATATTTATTTATAATTTATATACTTATCCTTCGTATTAAACTCATTTATTAAGAGGTCATTATATCAGTACTTGTGTATACTGGCCACTTACACGTACTATTACTGTCATTGAGATAATGCGTCAAATTTGTTCTACCTACAGTCAAATTCACAGCTTGGGCCAAAGTAGTCAAATGAATAAATCATGATTTACAACAATGATTTTTTTTTTGTGGTTTGTAACAATGTACATAAATTATTGAGACAAGTTTTTATTGTAGGCTGTATGTTTGCTTTACATATTCGTATACAAATAATACTTGACACAAGTCCAAAGGGGTTGCATTTCTTTTAATTACAGTTCCTGTGGCAACCTTCAGGCTCCATCATCACATTTTTATCCAATTACAGTCGTATGCCAAATTTCGGTCAAAATGGACTCGCAAGATGTTAACACATACCAACACTTACTAGTTATATACATACTAATTTCATTTTTTTTGCTGCATTCGTGTAAGGGCACTGTTTTGCAGTGCTTACATGAACTACGGTAGTACTATACACCCATCACGTTCACTGAATTACGTACGTCCTCAGTCGCCGATATCAATATCTAATTCTGATTTCATTGAATTATCTGTCACAACTTACTCTGTACATATAGTTGGTAAAAAGGAAAATCTAAATGTATAAAAAATTTATAAATAGCGATTTCCTTCAATAAATCAAAGCTCAATGACGTCAGGAGTAAAATGAAAAGGACGAATGTATCGCATGACATTTCAGATCTCGTCCTAATTAACTTCAAATTTCAAAATTAGAAAACTGGGGGGTACGCACGCACACATTGATGATAATGATGATTTATGCACACATTTACAGAGACTCCCCTAATTAGCACGAAACGCGACGGAAATAGGTTTTTCAAAAAGCTCTCTGACCACGCTTCTTCTTAATGTACTGCCGAAAAAACGAGAGGAGTTTCCAACCGGATTCGACTAACATTTTTCTCGATAACTTTGATGGAAGGATGAGTAATTATTACTTATTATGTGTTACATAGGATAATTATTTTCATACAAACAGGCACTTCTTCGTAAGCCTGTCAAAAGAGGCTTGGGTTATGGAAATCAAAGAGGGAAATATAAACTTAGAATATCAGACCAATCCAGGGGCGCCTTAGTATTTACTACATTTCTTGATTTTACCTATGTATTTTGTATAGAATTGTCTCGAGAGTTCAGTAGTCCGCTGAAACTGAAAAGGAAGCTTTATACTGAAAGAAGAAACGCAGCGCGTGACCTCCACATTATATCGACGAAAAGTTCAACGCACCTCTACACAAGTTCTCCTTTTTTCGTCGCCAAAAACCTCAGTTTTCAGGTTAATGAGTTCAGCACTGTACCTTAATTTAGGCGCAAAGTAGTCATTAGATGATTAGACCAAATGTGGCCACTAACTATGTTTTTTTAATTAGTTAGTTGATTAAAATAATAAGTACCTAGACTGTACAATAAATTCATGTTGCAAAATGTATTCAACGCATTGTTTAGATATGTTTTTTATTCACAAGCCTTTTTATAAAATATCGCACCTAATAGATATTTTTTCAGCTCAAGTACCAAAGATAAAAGAAAACATATTTTTCATTGTTCATACCGTACCAACAAGATGATTCCAATAGGCACTTAAAAAAACAGTTTTAAACTATCAGACTAAATAATGGATTATAGAAGGATTTTTTTTTATTTTTTATTTTATTCAATTGCTATGATTTAAAACACGGCCACTAATTCAATTAAATACCTACCCCAGCTCATAAAAGTCCGGAACACACATAATAACCGTAAAACGTTAATCTGACATGTAACTAGCAACATACGACCCCCTGACCTTTCCCAAAACAAAGATCGTTTTCAGTCAAAATACCGCAGCATCCCTCATCTGAAAACTCGTCCATTCGCTCACCTGTTCTTTCCATGGCCGATCTTGTAGAGCTCGACATGCTTGAATTGGGCGTAGGTGGCCATTGTGGTTTTATGTAAAACACGAAGGGGTGTTTGTAACACGAGAGACACTGCGCGGGACCGGCGCGGGGCGAAAGATTGGCGTGCGGTTGAAGCGGCGTGCGTCAGCTGACTGATCGCGCGCGGGCTGTACCCTCGCTTAAGTCGTAGTCGATGCTGGCTCGCACCCTCCGCCCGCGCGTGAAAAGCGAGCCGGGCGCATGCGCGCGCCACTTCCGCACTATTTTTTTTTAATCTTACAGTCACCTGGTTCCACGGATGGACCGCGTCGTGGCATATGCCGCCCGCCGTCTTCCAGATGACCGGCGCTGACAGGCGGCCAAGCCAACGAAGGGAACGGAAAAGGTTTTAATGAGTGATCTATAACAGGTCATGTAACCAAGCACATCTATACTCAAAGATATGCACGCATGTACAGTTTATTATAGTTACAAGTAACAAGGTAAATATAAAATAAAATTAAATGGTAGGTAATGGCGTAAAAAATAAATACAGAGGCGAAGTTAACCCTAAAGGTAGACCGAAAACAAGCAAGAATGCTTCATATGAATATGAGGTCAACAAGTAAAGCCGAAGCGTTTTCTAACTTATTCTCCAAGCTAGCCAACATAACACCATTACTGGAAAAGGTGTTATTATAACTTTAGAAAAACTAAGGTGATTTTCGAAGCTTTAGATAGAGTCGAAAATCTCCTTAGATTTTCTGTTTTCGAAAAAGGAAAGGTACATTTAGTCATAATAAATTATCAACCTTTCTGTAGTTAATGGCAACATATTTGCCTTTGAATAAAAAAAGCACCTGTACCGGCTTCAAAATTATGCTTTACCTTTAAAACCATACCTATCATAAGTATTCAAACAATTTGACTGCACATTTATTGAGAATTAACATGTAAATTTTATCCCATAATTATTTTAAATTATTTTGTTGTAGGGGAAGGTTGCTATCATTGGACCGGCGCTTTGATTGGACCATGAAAATATTTTAAACTCTACGCATGCTACGTCACCTAAGTAAAAACATAAGTTACCTAAGTAAAAACCTGTGTATAATTTTGATTAGTTAAGGCTTTTTTAAATATAATGCATACGGTGTTTACCTTTAAGGTATTGTTACACTTAGCAAGTAGATATTAAAATTGGATTACTTCAGTGTGTGTTGGATTGGTTCGTGAACTAAAATAAATAAATCATATATTTTACTATGAAACGAGCAATATTTGTATACATATTTGTAATCACGTACTCGAAAACAGGTCTAACGATTTCGATGAAATTTGCAATATACGGAGTCTAAGGAGGCGAAAAATCAATCTGGCTCGGTCCTATATCTGAGAAAAATCGTTTTCTATATTTTAACCGAGCAGATCTCGGCCACCCAAGTACAATGAATCGCTAATGCGGATTAGTCGCTTCACTAAATAAACGTTTCATTAATTAGCAGTGTCCCTTACTCCTTCAAGTTACAAGGGATGCCACACGTGCACCCCGGTGAGGGAGGGTGTCGCATTATTTTATTTCATGAACATATACTTTTGGGGTCTACGATTGGAGATTAAACTGGTGGTATCTATTAGGAACTACGCGTTCCCATACAAATTGAAACTAAACGCAAACGCGTTCGAAAACGCATGTATCGATAAAACTTATACTAGAGCTACAGTAGTGAACAATTGAACTTGTATTTTAAGTTTATTTATTTTTAATTTCATGGAAGCATATTCAGTCCAATTTTATTTTATTGTTCGTACTTGATATTCGCATGACATACCTACATCTCAATATGTACAATGCAACAGACCAAACCATCGGCGCTAACAAATAAGTTTCTGTAAAGTTATTCAAGTTCAGGACTTACTATGACTAACTCCTGTCTACAGCGTCAGATCTCTTCACTTCGACGTACAGAAGTAGGTATACCAAATTTCAACAAAATCCAATTGCAAGATTTGACTCTTACACTAACGAACGAACGACTAACAAGGCAAGTTAATATAAAGCTTGTACAAAGACGATATTGTTTTTGAGACGAACGCTAGGATACGATCATTGCATAAATCAACCAGCTGAGAACAATTTGGCTGCGGTTCAAGGATTTTGCGAGGGTTGAGTTCAGTTGAACCCTCGAGGTCGATAAACCGTAAACGGGTCAGATAAAAAGGAACTAATTCGTGCTCTATATATAGTATTTTCTTACTCCTAGCCTAAAGGTAGTTCTGTTTATACTTGTTAAAAAAATATACACAATTTTTTTTTTCGTTAGATTATTAGGTACCTACAAATATAAACGAAACCGAACGAACCGCGTGCTTTACCACGTACACAAGTTACTCTCATTTGAACTTAAAAATCTTATCTATTTTGCTCACGCTCGTACCAAATTTCATCAAGATTAAAAATGCTCAAGTTGTGCATTTTCTGCCTCCTAACTGGCCGTTGAGTTCAAGACCTGCCTTCATTCAGTCGATTGGATATTAACAACATTATCAGCACACTAGAACATTTTCAAGTTGTGCCACTGGCTAACTATAAAACAACATTCTTATGCGAATTGTCACACCCGTGGGGATAGACCTTACTACTCGTACATCAAGGGTATAAATACACGTACATAAATAAGGACATAAATATATGTACAGGACTCTATTGTCAATGTCATAAAGGCGTAGGGGCGTATTCAGGGGTACAGACTGTACAACAAGAGTTCGTTAAAAAAAAATCAAACATGCAATGAAAGATTGACGTTATGTTCCTTATAAATAGTATGCGAAGTATATTCGTAGTATATTCGTTTCGGGTGCGGCAAGACGAGGGGTGATATTTAGATAAGGGAATTTCATTTCATACAAAATTGGAGGCGTACTCAGCCATTAAATAAAACGTGACGTATTTGTTTTATTTTAAGTATTGCCTGTTTGAGAAGAGCATCATACAATGTATGATGCGATATCGCTAAGCTCGTCCGTCTATATCTACTTGGTAGTAATGTACTATTTCAAGGTGTAAGCGTAGCGGTGTTTGCTACGCCGTAGCCTGTTGCTGGCAGTAAAATCTAGTCATGTAGCGAAAATTGTGTTTTGTCACTAAGTAAGTACATAGCGCAGCATGTGCGTCAAATCTAATGGAAGGTGCGTCTTGGTTCATGGTTGAATCATTTAATTGACAGTCATAGTGGTTATTTCTGTGTAGTATATTATATGTAGGTTTCCCATCGTGTGGTACTTATTCATATATCGGAGCTTTATAAATTAGAGGTTGCCTTTAGTCCATGTGCACACATATAACAGCCACGTAAGAAAGAGGTTTGTGTGTTGTTGTTTTGTTAAAGTGTTTTTGTCTAGCGTGAAAATCTCCGTATGTGTTTACTAGGGTTTTCTTGCTGCTCCTATCTAGGTAACTCGTTTATTTATCTAACACCATGACGATGGTCGCAGCCACCATCTGCATGCACTTGCAGGTTACCCTGTAGCTATAGCAGTAACCTGTAGGTATTAAGATTTTGTCGGAGTCAGTGAATCACTTAAATGTAAGTGTGCAGAGAATACGGGGGTATGGGATTATGCAAAGCTTTAGCTTTAAGCTTTTTTTAAGGTTAGATTACTAATTCCGCTATCTTGCTATTATATTATTTATTTATTTTATGGAAAACCAACAGCTTCAAAATGATATAGTCTTAAGTAGACATAGATACCAAAAACCAATTATAGGATCTCACCGCTAATTACAAAATACATAGTAGGTAAGGTACATCTACTTACAATTTGTGACAGGCGATTTTGCACTAACAGCCGCGTTGCTGTCTGTGGAAAAGTTCTGTCTGATATCGAAGTAACCGATATGTGTGAATTGTGAGATTGATTGTAACGTCTATAAAAGGATAAAATTGGACAACGCAACCACGAGATTTGACAGCGGGTTCAAGGATTATACCGAGCGTTAGATACGTCAGCAGAGCTGACCCTTTTCTGAGGATTACCTTCAAATGATGGGGATTTAGTGGACAATCCAGCCATAAATGTTCATTCAATAGTTATCATTTGATTAGACCTTAGCAAATTTGGTGATCTTTACATCGCGAATATAATAATATATATAGGATCTAACATGACCTATCCATACATATACATGTATGGAAAGGTAATTTTAGGTGTCCGAGTGAACGTTTTGTTTATTATTAATTTGACGACGTTACGCCGCCATTTCAAGTAAGTAGATTCCATATTATAGGCGTTACTGAGCCGAAAGAAAATTTTAGGTACTAGAGGCTATTAAGAACTATCTAGATTGTATAAGTAACTAATTACAATCTCAGTAATAAGGTGAAACAATAAATATCAAACAGGATTTTATTTCTGTAATCGCTGTAAATAAATGTCTATATTTATACACATTTGCCCGTTTTCATCAGTTGGAGGTAAAAACCTGACTAGGAACGTAATGTTTCCTGATGATGAAATGGTGAGAAAGTGATGTGATGAGATAATTCTATGTATTTATAATGCTCTGTATTATAAATACATAGAATTATACGATGTCAAATCCCCCGATACAATCAGATTTATCATAACTAGAATTAATTATATTTATTATTATTTGTTAAGTTCGCATTATTTTAGTCCTCGTATTAATCAATAAGAAGTTACCTTATAACTTAAGTCTCTCTCTCTCTTTAATTGAATAGTAGGTAACTTTCGTTGGATTAACCTTTAATACTCGGACATTTCGAAATGCATCATACGGTATATCAATTAATCATGAACGTAAGAACAATTGTTATATATTAATACATTTTATTAAAAATAATAGTCTAAGTTACTACTTCCTCATTTTCTTATGTAATATTGGATCCGGGTGTGATTAAATCCGATAATAATAATGACTAGACGAATAAACATGATACTTACATTTTATATTAACGAGCATAAAATCTCAGTCAGCCGTTATTTATATTGTTATTCTCCAATTTTAATAACATTTCCATCCCCTTACTCAAACAAGCCGTCACTGTCACTACAGAGATAAATTAAGGGACACATTAATTAAAAGACATCCCCCTATATCCTTTGACAACACTAGTAATTATTTTAACACACTAAGCATGCGCTTTTCTACTGATCTACCTACCAATGAGAGTCTATTTGCTTATAAATTGCCATTAGTACCTATATGATAGACGATCTACTTACTACCAGAGAAGGCTCAAGGAACATTAAATTACTTACTTAGTTTTATTACCATTTGTAAAATTCATCGAATTTAGTACCTACTTTGTATGATTTGTTAAACAGGTGCAAAATGACTGTCTGTTTACTACGGAGAGGTCCAGGTATCTCTTTTCCATTAACATGTGAAGAATGTCTACTTGAGCAGTAAGCCGTAAATAAGCACTAATGCTGGCACTGGACAGAGCATCCATCTCTTCTCTTCGACTCGAACAATCGAGCATCGCTTCCCTATTTCAACACTACTCTATTACAACACAATCATAACAACAATTAACATTTAGAAAAGTGAATGTTATCCAAAAACCAACCTAAATCTGATAGATTTAAGGAGCATGCATGCATTTGTATCGGTGATTTCTCTACCAGTTGTGTGGTCATCCGTTTATTTACATTTAAACTCGGAAGGCGGCCTCATAAGTGATGGCTCTTCACTTTGGAAATGGGATTCAACAAATATCTCAAAGCCGCTTTTTGACGTTAACGCGCTTACTAAGAAGCTCTAACGTACGAGTATTTATGTTTGCACTGCGAGCTTGCGCCGCTTTGTAGCGTCGCGTCGCGTCGCGTCTGCATCGCGCTCGGTGGGCCTACGGAGAATTAGCTGAAGTAATTACTTGTATTTTATAGTTGTGGAATGTGAATATAAAAAACCGCATCGCAAAAAATCTGACATATAAGTACTTATGTACTACACTGATGATCACTGCTAAATTAGCAGAATGTATTTAATATTGGGACAAGATTAGCAGTGCTAATCTTATCCGATTTTTTAATACATTTCAGAAAAATCTACTGCTAAATGTCCACCCAACAAGAAGTGCGCATAATCCTCATTGACTTTATGCTAAATATAATATTCTTACGTATAAACGTTTTCATAACATACAGACTATAGATATGCAAGCTAAAGTTAGATACCGCAACAAAAATGTGAACCGTTTATTTCCACACAACACGAAGCGTGCGTTGTCTATCGGCGTTGTACCCAACATTAACACTCCCATTGCCCTTTGTTTATCTCTGAAATATTATCACGGACTACCTACAACACTCGGCAGCTCGACTCGTTGTGTAATACAAACTAAGCTACACTTTTAAGGTTCACGAAGTTTCTACTTCTTAATAGCGTTTGAAGCGTGCTATAAAACTGTAAAAGTGTACTTATTCTATATCACTTGGATTTCCCACGCACATTCCAGGACTAGAAAGAGAGATATCACATGTTTCATATTGACCTGTATTTATATGGTTTATTCATTTAAACAAATGTTGAACGTCAAAATTAAATAATCCCCCGAAAACGCTCTATACTAAACGGGCTTATGCTATGACGTCACAGCATAGCCTTTACTATGGAGTAAGTCATTAATTTGCGATTATCTCCACAAAATTTACGTTTAAGTCTATACTTGTCATACAAAATATCATTTCTAATTTAATATTTCTACGTAACTGTTACGTTATTTTATCGAAAAAAAAATTTTTTTTTTCGTCATTTTAACGTTAGGTAAACCGCCGGTGGCCGTGTCGCAGCTGTATGCTCAATGGGCATACACTGCCATACTGTGCACGCGTGCTGATCGCAGAGAATATTACGTTTTTTCCCAAAATGCCTGATATGATGCGCGTTTATTGTCAAATAAGCGTGTAGGTATACAAGTGTGTGTGTTTTAGATGTGTGCGTGCTTTGTCTTGTCAATTACTTGGGCGTTGTGTGGGTATGTACTTGCGACAAGCTCACTCTATACAAATCGGCCGCCATGTCCGATCTCCTTATATTCATACATCTGTGGGTAAAACTAATAAAATCGTTTTTTTTTTTCTTTTTTTTTCTTTTGTATGATATCTCTACGTATATCCGCATCGATTGAGTGCAATTTATTCGAAATTGAAGTCCCATGCAAGTTCCCCATTATACGTAAACTCCACGCCAGTTGAAAACGAAAAAAATGTAAACAAATATGGCTGACTATACATTGCATTTATTGTCCCGTGTCTAAATCGAATCAATAACAAAATAACACTGTTCATGTCCCATCACTACCAATTGAAGTTTTTTCAAAGATTCAGAGAGATTATTTGATAGTCAGCTATTTTTGTTTACATTTTTTTCGTTTTCAATTGGCGTGAAGTTTAGGTACCTATGTGTGATCACGACATCTCAACTCGTCTACAATACTACTTGAATATACAACTGACATCCATAACTACCCAAACATAACATTAATCCATAGTTACAACAGAGCTTACTGACGTAGGTAATAGGTATACATACATAGGTACTGGATGCGGGTGGCGCAGGACCGGCCATTGTGGCACTCTTTGGGGGAGGCCTATGTCCAGCAGTGGACGTCTTTCGGCTGATATGATGATGATGATGATGACATAGTTACTTAGTAATTTAAATTGTTAAAATTTCCATTAAACTTTTATTAAGTACGAGTACCTGTATAGAAACTAAAAATGATGCATGAAATTAGTTGAATAATAAAAAAAACCAGCATGTAGGTACTGTAATATAATCTCCACTTATAATAAATCTCTAATTTAAAAAAAGAATCAGCCAGTTTGAAACTAAGCTTTGCGCGGTTCGAATGTTCTCAGCATCCCATGAACGGAAAAATATGAATCATTTTATATAGGTACATTATTATTCTAGCTGCAACTTAGGATAGTTTTTATCCGACTGCGACAGTTAATTAATTTTCCGAAATATACGACTTCATTTAATTTTTCATTTATTTTTATTGAAATCAAACGCTGCTCCAACTGTCAGCTATTAGAACCGTCAAATTTTCGTCAAAATGGCGGAATTGCTTTGCCTTTCACTTATAATAATTTAAATCCCGTCTACGATAGACCTTTACGAGACAAATGCTAAAATATAAACCATAAAAAAATATTCGATTCTGATATGAGAACTTATATGCGCAAATGTCTTTTGATGTCGTAATTTCAATAAATGAAATCAACAAATTTGAACAATATAATTAACACGAATTTGTTTTTTTTGAATGACAATGGCACGCGCTCGGCGCATTCAGCCAAAGTACCTGCGGCGCTACCACGAAAACCGATACTCAATGTTCATATATTTGCATCCCTGTCACTCGAGTATGGTTAGTGCGATAGAGATAGAGATACCCGAATATTTTCGAATTCCGAAGTTCGTGGTTATAGCTCAGGAATCGAAAATATGGTATATAATCATAATGTATTTTCTCGAAAAAGAATTTAAAATAAATATAGTCAAATGGAGAAAAAAACAAAGCAAGAGGTTATATAGGTAATGATTAAGTTATAAGAGTCCAAAGTTTTAAGAGGGGGTATGTTCTGTCCCTTTTCCGCAAACGCACCTTCATATGAAACGATTGTTTTTTACTATGACGCTCGAGTATATTGACGTCACAGTCCCTCATCGTTTTCTCACTCTAACAAGCGACATTAAAACGGATGTAGCTTCATAATTTTTTGAGATATTTGAATGGGAGTTTCATTATCTTCTATCTATTTATACATGATAAATGCCTATGTCCTGACTGACTTTTTCACTCAATCACTCACTCACTCACTCATCAACGCACAGCCGAAACTACTAATCTTAGAGAGTTGATTTTTGCACAGTATGTTGCTTTTATAACGTGGGCTAGGGATAAAAAGGGATTTTTGAAAATTCTACCCCTAAGGGGGTAAAATGGGGGTGCAAAGTTTGTATGGGAGAACCTTTTTTTTTTGAGCTATAGACTTAAACTTTGTAGAAAAATTAGTTATTAGAATGCAAATGAAACACTTTCAGCGTTTTGGAAAATTCCACCCCTACGGGGGTAAAATAGGGGTGCAAGGTTTGTATGGGGGAAACATTTTTTTTAAATAGAGACTTAAAACTTTGTAGAAAGATCAGTCATTAGAATACAAATAAAGAACTTTCAGGGTTTTAGAAAATTCTACCCCTAAAGGGGTAAAATAGAGTGCAAAGTTTGTATGGGAAAAACTACTTTTTTTTAAATAGAGACTTAAAACTTTGTAGAGAAATTATTCATTAGAATACAAATAAAGTACCTAGATTCAGTGTTTTAAAAAAAAAAATCTACCCCTAAGGGGGTAAAATAGGGGTGCAAATTTTGTATGGGGGAAACAATATTTTTTTTTAAATAGAGACTTAAATTTTTGTAGAAAGATTAGTCATCAGAATACAAATTAAGTACTTTCAGCGTTTTAGAAAATTCTACCCCTAAAAATAGGGGGCTAAAATAGGGGTGCAAAGTTTGTATGTGGGAAACTATTTTTTTTAGCTAGAGTCCTAAAACTTTGTAGAAAGGTTATTTAAATACAAAGAAAGTACTTTCAGCGTTTTGGAAAATTTCACCCCTAAGGGGGTAAAATAGGGTGCAAAGTTTGTATGGGAAAAACATATTTTTTTTAATAGAGACTTAAAATTTTGACGAAAAATTACTTATTAGAACATGAAAAATACTACATTCGGCGTTTTACAAAAATCATTCCCTAAGGGGGTTAAAAAAGGGTGCAAGGTTTGTATGGGGAACATTTTTTCTGAGCTAGACACTTAAAACTTTGTAGAAAGATTACTTATAAAAATACAAAAAAAAAGACTTTCAGCGTTTTTAAAAAATCTATCCCTAAGGGGATAAAAAGGGGTGCAAAGTTTTTATCAGGGAAAGTTTATGTTTTTGAGTTAGAGACTTGAAACTTTGTAGAAAGATTACTTATTAAAATACAAAAAAAGAACACAAATCGTTTTAGAAAATTCCACCCCTAATAGGGTTAAAAAGGAGAGCAAGCTTTGCATGGGCAACACTTTTTTTTGAGTTAGACTTAAAACTTTGCAAAAAGATTACTTATTAGAATACTAAAAAAGAACTTTCAGCGTTTTAGAAAACTCCATCCCTAAGGGGATCCTTAAGATCCTTAAGAAGGGTAGCCAGTGTTGTGTGGGAAAAACTTTTTTTTTTACTAGACTTAAAACTATTCAAAATGTTACTTATTAAAATTAATAATAAAGTACTTTCAGAGTTTTAGAAAATTCCACCCCTAAGGGGGTTAAGAAAGCTTTGTATGGGCAACACTTTTTTTGAGCTAGAGACTTAAAAGTTTACGAAAAAAGTTCTTTCAGCGATTAGAAAAATTCAACCTCTAAGGGGGTTTAAAAGGGGGTTCAAATTTTAAATGGCGAGCAATAAAATTTTAAAGTGTGAGTAAGAGATTTTTAACTTCGGTCTTATTCTGTACGTTAAAATACTACAAAACTAATTTCAGAGTTTTTCCAAATTCATCCCCTAAGAGTGTTAAAATTGGTTCAAAGTTTGAGTATTTCAAGGCATTTTTAAAGTATGAGATTTTTAACTTTGGTTTTAGACTGTTTGTTCACAAACTAGAAAATGAACATCAACTTTTTTTTTAATTATCCCCAAAAAGAGGGTTCAAATTTTGTATTGAGAGAAATCATTTTCTAAGACGATAAAAAGTTCTACGCGGACGAAGTCGCGGGCAACAGCTAGTATTATAATAAAGCTAACGTCGACTTAGACTGTTAGAGATCAAAACAAATAAACGCTTTACACTCCATCGTACCACGTCCGACTGATAGGATATCGCCCTCCATCTTGAATTTTAATGCGTCTTATTCATATTTGAAGAGAAATTTAGAAAGTTTCATAATCCTCTATGAATGCAACGACTCTGAAATCTAGCATTTAAGTACTACGATGTGAAGTTTATATAGGTACCTACATAGAGTAAGAACATTTTTGGTAGATATGTATGACTCTAAGCATATGTATTGTGTATTAGCTGCCCGCGTCTATGCAGATCCAAAAGGTATATTCTATACTCATAAGTTACATAATGATTGAAATCGGATGAGCAGTTCTGGAGATTACCCCCTACATACAAACTAAAAAAAGCTCACTCACCAAGCTGAAATAAACTCACCAAGCTAAGAACTCACAAACTTTAGGTACCGGTAGACTGGGGTTACTTTAGGAAAAAATGGGGCCACTTTGATAATTTAGAATGTAGTATAAAAGCAAAACTATTTGAAATGAAGAAGATTTAATCGAGTATACAGCAAGATAGATAACTAATATATTCACTGCCACAGTTCACCCACAAGTAATAACAATGATTTCGAAAAAAAAACCTATTTGATCAAAGTCGCCCCGCGAATCAAAGTAACCCCAGTTGACGGTACCTCTTTATAATAATAATATTAGTATAGCATTAGGATAGATACAATTTTGAGTCTTATCGCCCAGACATAAGTTCTGAAATATCTCTCACTTAAAGATGTGACTGTACAAACTTGTTCAGTCGTTTCTAAACTCTAAGAACCAAGAAGCGACATCGACATAAGAATTCTCTAGCACACGATCTATGCTTATGTCAGTATGTAAATAAAACGGCTTGACATAGCATTATACCTATTAAGTCCATACGGAAACTGCACACCGGGATAAGTTTACAGTAAAAATGTTCGCTATTTAAAAAATACCCATGACATCATCAATAATAATAATACACAATATTGCACAGTCCACTTTTGGTTTTCCTGAAGCCTAATTTTAGTGTGAGTACGTACCTACATATTGTTTGTCATTAAACAGCACAGCGTTATTCACACTACATATATTCCCAATCAATCAGAGTACGAATCCGCGTATCTACTCTTCTTATATATCTGTTATAATTTATAACTAGCATTTACATTTCTCTCTCGCCTTTCACAATAATATAGTAGTTTATATAATTATAACTGTATGACGTTTCCGTGAGACACCAACGGTGCTGGCTGAAAATCAGCGTTGTAGGTGTCTGACTAACACCCGCATAATGTTGAGCCAGTGTCCGGTTCACTGCCGCAGAGACACTCGTTACATGTTTTATGTGTTTTTTACTGTTTTTTTTGTTTAATATGTGTGTCCTGTGTGTTAGTGAACATGAAGCTTTCTTTGGTCGAGATATGAAAACGAAATTGAACTTTATACTGCCAACACTTTTGGAGTATTTTATTATTTTTGTTTTTTTTTAACATCAGCAATTTGCATTTGCACTGCCTTCCTCCTTTAACTGAAAAAACCGGCAAAGTGCGAGTTGGACTCGCGCACGAAGGGTTCCGTACCATTATCTATAAAAACGGCAAAAAAATTACATTTGTTGTATGGGAGCCCCCTTAAAAAAAATATTTTGTTTTTAGTATTTGTTGTTATAGTGGCAACAGAAATACATAATCTGTGAAAATTTCAACTCTCTAACTATCACGGTTATTGAGATACAGCCTGGTGACAGACAGACGTACCATTATCTATAAATGTCCGTTTTTTGCCATTTGGCTACGGCACCCTAAAAACGGCAAAAAAATCACGTTTGTTGTATAGGAGCCCCCCTTCAAAAATTATTTTATTTTGTCTCTAGCTATCACGGTTCTCGAGTTACAGCCTGGTGACAGACAGACGGACAGCGAAGTCTTAGTAATAGGGTCCCGTTTTACTCTTTCAGTACGGAACCCTATAAAAGGACCAGAGGAAGTACACTATTTGGGATTACATAGTGTGCCTACAGCGTGTGTCTGTCACAAGTGTCATAGCCGTTTTTACAGTTCTGTTTCTGACTAGTAGGTATATACTTATCATCATCAATCCCATCATCTTCCCATAGTTGGTCGGGTCATCAAAGCCAGAATAGGATCGCTTTCGCCACGCCGAGACCGTCAGTCTCTGTCATCTCTGCCATCCTTGCCAGCCGTTCCCACCACGACGTACCTTCCAACCAATAAGCCCGAACATGATTACAACTAACAGTCCCAATTTAAACCCGAACGAGTACTCCTTTAGGTCTAGAATGATTGCAGGAAATTGGATTACATAGTACACTGTTGTCTGAAAGGTCGACACATGCCTGACGTCTTATGAAAGGGGTTTCATTTTTTAAGACGAGAAACAATGGGGCGTCATGAATGGGACCCTTGGATTAATCAACAATAGTGTGTGTCTCTTTGTGTGGTGTACCGCGTGTTAGAGATGACGCTACTCCAGCCAGCTGTAAGCAATTATTTACGACTAGAGTATGAAATTGGGAACAACGCGATATGAAAATCATCGTTTTCATTGTTCATCATATCATCGTCATACATGACGCCCATAACTTTACTCACTTTGACAACTGGTCATATACAAGTGACACGACATCTTGGTCTTTGGCCGTTGATGCAAAATAATCAATATCTTCCCATCCTGTACAAACCAGGGATCTGAACCGGTTAATTGCTAAAACCTCGGTTTACCATAAATCTCGAACTATTTTATACTTCACATGTAGGACTCAGTTGTGTTTTGAGGTAACGAGTGCGTATTATTAGATTGCCCAGTTAGAAATTAAATTATTATCAAAAGAACGAAAAAATAACGTTTTCGTTCCCATACAAACAATACCGGTTTCCGATCCCTGGTACAAACAGTATGTAGTTCTATATTATGTAGTTTTACTTATCGGTAATAGGAATTTTCCAAGACTAATAGGAAACGGGATACGTAAAAACCCTTATCAAAAACCTACTACTTATAGTATTTATTAATTAATACACTTACCAGTTTCCGTTTTCTGGTCGTTGGTTATTTATTTCTAATATATAATTGAGGTCTGCTACGGTAGCCTAGTGGTTCAGGCATGCGGCTGTCAAGCGGCGGTCGTGGGTTCGAATCCCGGCTCGTACCAATGAGTTTTTCGGAACTTATGTACGGAAATTACCGTTAGCTTTTCGGTGAAGGAAAACATCGTGAGGAAACCGGTCTAATCCCAATAAGGTCTAGTTTTCCCTCTGGGTTGGAAGGTCAGATGGCAGTCGCTTTCGTAAAACTAGTGCCTATGCCAAATCTTGGGATTAGGTGTCAAAGCGGACCCCGGGCTCCTTTAGGGGCACAACCGGGAATAATAACGCTAGGAGGATGATGATATAATTGAGGTCTGAAAAACTTGCATATAAATTAATTAACTTCGCGTAAGTATATTTTAAACCCGGCTGGTCACCGTGGGACGACAACAGACCACAACCCCCAAGAGATCATGACAAATGAACATGTGAACAAAAAAGGAAAAAAAAAGAAAAAACAAATGAGCAAAAAATTCGTAAAATAGAAGGATATAGATCAACACAAAGAAAAGCACATATCAAAAGATCATCACAAATGGTGGAAGTCTCTAGGGGAGGCCTTTGCTGGAAAGCAAGACCAAATGGAAACAGAAGAGTAGAAAAACTAGAAAAACACATATTGTACAGTATATATTTAAATTTGGTGGTATATATTATAAGTATATTTTGATTGAATTCGTTTCAGACTAATGTTTGTTATATGGTTAAGGTCAAAAATTATAATATCAATAATCCGAGCCACAAGCATTAGCATTCGCGGGACCCGGCACAAATTCAGATCAGTAAAGCATTTTTTCGGCCTCAACGACGGGGCAGCTCTTCCCAACATCGCCCCCTAACCCCTATCTACACTACATACAACCATCCGTTCTTTTTTATATTTATATTGGTTGTAACATTGTATATTTTATAAATAAATTACAACCTTCTTAAAATTTTATGTTTGTTATATTTACTTCGAGAATACGAAGTTTAGTGAAAGATTAGTATTAAATATCTTACCCGATAGCGTGAAAGCATGAACAAAGTTGTAATTTTATAATGGTATTGTATGTAATGTTAGTCTTTAAGGTATTTGTTACTATGGAATTACCTTAGATGCCTGAAATTAGCGACTACTAAATGTACCGCGTTTTACTCTTTTTAAATTGTAGTAATATTTAAGCTTATAATTATAATGGTTTACTATTAAAAATATACAGCTAAACCTGTAATCATATTGGTAGAATGTCTCGTTTGGCCCGGAACTTTAAAAATATTTGTTTGACATTTACTTTCAAATTATACTTTTAAGCCTTTCTCTGCTGTTAATCTTAAAAGTATCATGAATGCAACGGTGATACAAATGCAACGGATCTCTTACTTGTGTTATAAAAGCATACTTTCCGGCATCATGTGGAATGGAATGTAACAGTTCCAGGTACTTACTGTTATTTGTCTTCTGTTCTTATTTATTAATAATACAAATGCTGCATTAGTTGGCTAGTGTTGGTGCAAATCGCCAATTTTGTGGCATGTCATGTCTACTTCCACTTTCTATTCTTTTTTTGCTCAACTTGTTCCAATAAAAAAATGAGGGGTCTTACACTGCAAAAGCGAAAATCTATTGTGGACAAATGGTGTTCGGTTAAAGGTATTACGTACCGAAAACTCGCACAAATGGAAGGTGTTAGTGTTGGAGCCGTCCAAACTGCTATCCGTAAGTGCGGGTAGGATTATACCTTCGAGGACCAACAACGGCCAGGCCAAAAACCAGGTCCGTCCAATCCAAAACTGGACTAAAAGATAGTAAAATTATTCGCATCTAATAGAGAGCTATCTGTCCGAGATGTCGCGAAAAAAGTTGGTACGAGTATCGGATTGGTACAACGTGCAAAGAAAAGGAATAATTTAAAGACATTAAAAAAACAGAAACAGCCGAAAAGAAGTCAAAAACAAAAAGCATCTGTTAAGACACGAGTCCGAAAATAATATGACTCGATTTTATCGAAAAAACATAGATGTGTAATAATGGACGACGAAACGTATGTAAAACTGGACTACAAGTCTTTGCCAGGCCCCCAGTATTACACTATTCGTGAGGGAACAGAAATCACAGAGGCTGAAAAATCCATTTGCGTGAGAAGTTCGGCAAGAAAGTCATGGTGTGGCAGGTCATTTGTGAATGCGGAATGAAGTCAACTACTTTTTTCACTACCTCGTCGATGAATGCCGATATTTATATGAAAGAGTGCCTTCAGAAACGAGTATTGCCGATGATCAAAAAGCACAACTCCGAAACTGTATTTTGGCCTGACTTAGCGTCTTGCCATTACGCGGCTAAGGTAGTAAAATGGTATAAAGACAATAATGTAAATTTTGTGGCCAAAGAATAAATCCACCGAATTGTCCAGAGCTTCGCCCGATTGAACACTACTGGGCTATAATGAAAGCTAAACTACGTAAAACAGCCCGTAGTGCCGATACAGAGCAACAGTTTCGGTCAGATTGGAATAAGGTGGCTCGAACTTTTGACAAAATCGCTGTCCGGTCATTAATGGGCACCATGAGGCAAAAAATTAGAAAACTGGCCAGAAATTAATAATTTGAGCTTTTTATGGTACTATTCGAGTTGTCCATATTATTTTGTACATAGTTGATTGATATATGCCAATTGGTATATACTAGGGAACGGTATCTAGGGACGGCTATTGAAACTCACGTATTTACGACCACGCGTCGACATTTATGTTAGGCCACTTAAGTCGGGTGTTCTTTCTGTAGCCATGATTAACACACTTAAAACACACGTGGACTCGTATATAACCAGATCTAATAACCGGACTCGTCGCCAATAAATAATTATGTATGTCAATAAATAATTAAAAAAAAGTAGTCGCATTTTTTTCTTGTATTTATAACAAACGATACAGTCTTTATAAACTTCGAATCACAAAATTTTATACATAGGCCGTGATATCACCGCATAAACCGGCCATATTACAGTCGCCATATCACGAGCTGTCATCTAAACGTCATGAATACTGTCTCCACAAACTTAGTTGTTTATATGTCAGCATTCGAACATGCATTCTATAAAGTCACCACATAATTGAAAATTGCAGAGCTCTTGAAATATTTTTATCACTTGCAGTAAAATGTCTACGGATTATTTTATGTACCGGGATAACTTTTTAAATTGTAGATACTTGCTTTGTAATACAATAATAGACCCATGTCAAAGAAAGTTTTCTTATTCACATAATTATTAAGTACTTAATTAAATTTCCGCTTGATTAGTTAAAGAGAGCGTTCCAAATTATCGCTGTAGGAGATAATTAAAGATACGGATTAATTGGTATTTTGCTGTAAAAGTCATTTCATTACATGCTACATTGTCCGCGAATCCAGGTTAATAGCCGAAAATAAAAGTTTTCTTTATCATAATAATTTACTACTTTACGACGAACTCATGTTGACACATACCTTCGAAGTCGCGCGGAGCGGTGTATTTCTACTATCCTATAGGCATTTATTATACGTATATAATGGGTAACACATTTTGTTCAAGCGCGAAATCGACCAACAGTTTTATTCCGGTATAATACTGTTTACTCTCAGATACTAATATCGAAAAAACTGGTAGAATCCTCGCTAAGTGACCCGTTTCAGTAGTTTGAAGAATAAATAACGGATAGTTATCGTTTGCATAGTTATGTTTTGCAGTTTGAAGTGGATCAATTGAGGACTGGCTGTATACAGTTTATGGGGCCGTTTATGAGATCCGACAGACTGCGGTTTCGCGGTCCGCCGCCTTCGCGGGAAATAGCGATACGAACAAAGATGAAAATTTCACTACCCAGCAAATTGAATATGAACTTTCGATTGCGGTGAAATGTGCGTGCAATACAGTCTTTGAAAGCTACTAGATATTGTTCCAAGTCGTGTTCCATTTGATCGAACAAAATATGAACACTTTCTGTTAACTGGTTTCAATAATTGGATGTTATTCCATTCTGTTTCAGTAGCAAATTGATTAAACATAACTATTCCTAATTATTATAGGTAAGGTAAATGTACGGAGTTCTGTAAACGTACGTTTTCCGGAATTTATCGGTTAAGGTCGAAAAATAAGAAAACTATCAACTTTTTCCAAAATACATAGGTACATATAAAGTGTGGACAATATTGCGTCAAATGAACAAAGGGTCAACGAACTGTGAACATGTGGTATTTTGTTACGTAATCTGATTTGGTCAGTCCGCGTCAAACCGCCAAAATTATAGGAAGTACTCGCGCGTGCGTAAGTGCAGAAACGGATTTTATTAAGGCAACGTGAGCTCCAAAAATGAATTTATAAAAAATCGTAGCTCTTGTTTGGATTATAATACGGCTGCCCTAAATTTAATTAGCAATCTTGAGGCCTTTGACGAGGGAAATCAGCTATTCAAATCCTAAGTTTTTGATTTTCGCTCGATAGAAAAAAATCACGAACATAGGTCTAAAATACACTTAGTTAAAAAAATCGTAACAAATTATGCACAACAGCTTAACACATAACAATTGATTTTAAAAATCGGCAAGGTCATGTTTGAGGGAAATCAGCTATTACTTTTTTATTTATTAAAACGCGCAAAGAAATAAAATTAAAAAACATGATATCCGCGCTTCCAAACACGCACTTACATCTCGCTCACGCTTATGCTCAGTGAGAGGGAGAGAAGACCACGAACCTACTTCCCCTTAAGGAATTCACAAGTAATGGGTATGCATTTTCATTAAAAATTGTTTCAATCATTGTGTAGACTGTTCTGCGCTGCACTGGAAGACGTTTTCAAGACTCTGGACTGGAGAAGATTAGGCATCAACATCAACGGCGAGTACATCACTCACCTTCGGTTTGCTGATGATATAGTAGTCTTGGCTGAGACCATGGAGGACTTGAGTACTATGCTCGATGGCCTCAGTAAAGCTTCCGAGCGAGTTGGTCTAAGGATGAACATGGATAAGACGAAGATCATGTCAAACGTCCATGTAGTACCAACTCCCATTTCAATCGGACACTTTACGCTCGAAGTTGTAGACGATTTTTATGTATACCTAGGACAGATTGTCCAGTTAGGTAGGTCCAACTTTGAGAACGAGGTCAATCGTCGAATCCGACTCGGCTGGGCAGCATTCGGGAAGCTACGGCACGACTTTTCGTCCAATATTCCGCAGTGTCTCAAGACGAGAGTCTTTGACCAGTGTGTTTTGCCAGTGATGACACATGGCACGGAAACGTGGTCGCTTACTATGGGCCTCATAAGAAGGCTCAAAGTCACTCAAAGGGCAATGGAGAGGGCTATGCTGGGAGTTTCTCTGCGCGATCGCATCAGAAATGAGGCTATCCGCAGCAGAACCAAGGTAACCGATATAGCCCTCCGAATTGCTAAACTTAAGTGGCAGTGGGCGGGGCACATTGCACGTAGAACCGGTGGCCGTTGGGGCGGAAAGGTTCTCGAGTGGCGACCACGTACCGGAAGGTAGGTGGTAAAGGTCGGTAGAGTCCGCTGGATGCGGGTGGCGCAGGACCGGCCATTGTGGCACTCTTTGGGGGAGGCCTATGTCCAGCAGTGGACGTCTTTCGGCTGATATGATGATGATGATGATTGTGTAGAATTTCATAACAAACTGAGTAAATTAATTTTCATGAAAATTCAGATCGTATTTAGTAAATTACGGTTACTTTACGATTTACTGATTGCCGCAATTACATACATACATCAAAAACCAACCTTGTCCCGAAAAGCGTAAAATTAAACAATTGAAGAAAATAAAGGGTTTTGTTTTGTGTTTTGCCGGGAATTCAGATAAGAGAGTCAAACAAACTTTGCCGTTGATGCTTGCTTGCCATACTTTCATATGATCAAAATGGTTAAAAGTTACCACAAGAATTCCACATAGTACTAAATAGCTGAATGATATTGCTACAGTCCAATGTTTTTATATAAGTACCTACTTAATAAATCTGAATACTTACATTACTAAAGAATTTAAGTAATTTCAGGATGTGGAAAAGACGTACAGTCACGGACCGGGATTGTTGAGCCACTTGCCATTACTCGTAATTTAGCCGTGTATTCTATAACCGATGTCACCGACTGGCTGACAGCTATTCGATTTGCATTACACGTCCAAATTAGAAACATGGGTAAGTGGATCAACAATCCTTGTTCGTGATGGTACTTCTTAAAACATCTGCTTTTCTGACTTCCGCGATTCCCTACAATGGTTTTTGGCTGTGCTTGTAATTGTGTTAAAATAATTGCGTAGTAGCGATTCAGATGATTATTCAGTATTTTCTGAGTTATATTTAGTTAAACTATATAACGTACATCTAGTTTTATGACCGTACCTACTTAGGCACTTAATCTCTAGTCCATGGGTGACCGAGCTCCACTCGGATGAAATTGGAAAAAATACGGAGAAAACGAATTTTCCCGGACATGAGACCTATATAGATCGATTTCTCGCCCCCGTAACCACCTGTATTCCAAATTTAATCGAAATCGTTAGAGCCGTTTCCGAGAACGTGATTGCAAATATATATATATATATGTCACCGTTAGATTGTGAAAACCGTCAGTTTATAATCTAACCCGTTATATTGTAAACTGACGGAATATTGTGAACTGCTAAAATAATTCATAATTTTACGCATTCATTTTCGTTAGTTTATAAACTAACAATGTCATATCGTCAAATTGTAAACTGAATCAAATTTGCCTGATTTGGAACGCAACATGTGCGCTGTTTGGTTGAGCAAATTATTACACTTGCATCAGTTTCCACTGACGTCAGAACATGATTGTTTTTTTTTTGTTATTTCATTTTCTTCCATTTATTTCGGCACCCAGCAGTGTCGACGGCTATTTCTGGGCGCTTTGCCCTTCGGGCAACTGAAGGTACCTAACTAACCTAACCTACCTAGTCTTTGTGTACGTTCCGTAGCAAGCCGATTTGATCTCAGTTCACAATTTCATGATTCGACTTTGAAAGTTTATATATTATAACTAACGAAAAATATTGCGTTTAATTGTGAACGGTTTTGGCAGCTCACAATATTCCGTCAGTTTACAATATAACGGGTAAAATTATAAACTGACGGTTTTCACAATCTAACGGTGACATATACAGGGTGACTGGTAATTCGACCTATTCCTTGAAAGGGGTTATACTAGAGCTAATTTGCAACAATTTATGTCCAGTCAACCAGGGGTCAAAACGCGATTTTTTTTATTTTTCGAGTTTTTAGTTTGTTTGAAAAAAAATCGCCTTGCAGCCTTAAAGTGCTGATTGTGACAAAAATGTTTTTTACCATCCAAATGGAAGTACTTTTGTCACAATCACCAGCTTAAGGCTGCAAGGAGATTTTTTTTCATACAAACTAAAAACTCGAATATCTCGGAAACCAGCGAGTTTCGACCCCTGGATGACAGGACATAAATTGTTGCAAATTAGCTCTAGTATAACCCCTTTCAAGGAATAGGTCGAATTACCAGTCACCCTGTATATACATACATATATATACAGGGTGGACCATGGATTCCCGAGGTCATTAGGAGCATGAAATGTTGGATTAACCCCAGTCAAATCCGGCGTTGTTTTGAAGATATTATCAATTTTCATGTAAACTATTTATTGTGATTACTTAAGTGCATTAAGCTCTTTTGATTGCGACGTTGCCACCGATGTTGCCAAGTTTCGCGTCGCTATTCACAGACATCAAAGTGACAGCTACCACTCACTAAATTCATCCTTTTTTGGAAAAATAATTTTATTAAAAGGGATAATTTCCATGGAGAAGCGATATTTATCCAGTTTTTATTTACAAAAACCGACATAACTAGTTTTTTTTGTTTTTTTTTTTGCTGAATTTGACTTAAGTTCATGTTGCATTTTTTACTCCTAATAACCTCAGGAAGCCATGGTTGGAGTCAGTCGGTATACTCCTGCCCACCCTGTATATACAAATATTGCTCGTTTAATAGTATAGGATGATAATTATATTTATCATGCTACTATTATTCATTATTACTCACTAATGATAGAAATGAAGAAGGTATATTGTTGTATAATACGAGTATACGCATTTTAATATTATTTTAATATTGATAAGATTAATGAATGGTTGATCTCCTGTAGGAAACAATAACAAAATAATCTATATGTAATCAAAAATCTTCCCTACCGTCCCCATTTCTTCCACAATTGAATGTTTTGTGGACATTTGGCTAAACTTGTTCCCCGTGGGGGACAAGGAGAATAACTGAAATTGTCTGGACGGACTCTCCTCACCCCCGTCTCCTCTGATAATAAAAATAAATCTTCTTTTTGTCAAATATTTAATTTTATTTTATTTCTGATCACATCATATTTAATGTATATTTCCTATTTCATTAATTTACAGAATAACCGGCAGAGAGAGATTATTTTTAATCCGTAATAACGGACATTTAAGAGATTCATAAACACAGTAATATATAGTTGTCATATAACATTCCATACTCTGAAAGCCATTCTTTACTAGTGAACCGATTTCAATTAGCTAAGTTTTCAGGTTTTACTGGAAATAGCTTACAAAGTCAAAAATGCCTTAATACTCCGTAATTCAGTACCTCTTACCTTACTCCTTAATTATTTATTTGTCAAAATTTTACTTTTATACCAAATTGTTTTAGAAGTATTTCAGTTATTTGATAATATATCATCATCCTCATCATACCAGCCGAAAGACGTCCACTGCTGGACATAGGCCTCCCCCAAAGAGTGCCACAATGGCCGGTCCTGCGCCACCCGCATCCAGCGGACTTGATAATATATAATGAAAATAAATTATTCCGGGCAGTCTTTTATTTAATCGTATGGCATACATTATTTGGCCTTTGAGTTTGTCACTCTTTAGTACCACCCAGGGGACACGTGCAGGGTTGTGGTAGGAGTGGCAGTCATGAGAATACCTCTCACAGTATCCTTAATTTTAAGAAAAATGTGTGGTAATTATTGAAATTATCTTCTTTATACAATATTTTGTTTCCAAAACTGTTTATTTTCTTTCCTTTGTGTTTAATTTCATACATCAACCTCATCGATTTAAAATATCAACCTCTTTGGTTAGATAACTGCTTCATTAGAGAGCGAAACATGAACGCCCGTTGGTTCACTGGTAAAAAAATCGCACGTCAACTGTCGACATTTATTAACACTTTATATGAAAGTTTTTACTGTGGCTGGATGGAAGTGTCCATTCGAATTGGCATGGCCAAATATTTCGTGTCAGATTTACTTTCGAACCACTCATCTTCTCCTGTTATCTAGCTGTAACGAAGTG
Organism: Epinotia brunnichana; assembly: GCA_963854355.1. Classification (NCBI taxonomy): domain Eukaryota; kingdom Metazoa; phylum Arthropoda; class Insecta; order Lepidoptera; family Tortricidae; genus Epinotia; species Epinotia brunnichana. The sequence goes on along the minus strand of OY977936.1, from coordinate 14,961,162 downwards.
TCAGTTTTACTTTCTGACGGACGATACGAGTATGTAGATAAATTTAAATCCATAAGTTGACCACTTTACTTTGCAAGCTTATGTTTTCTTTACGACAGATATAAAATTATACTAATTATTAATATTTCAATATTTAAACGTTCCTTCGATCTCTCTAGTGCCATAAAAAAGTAACTGTTTCCTTAGATACCCTTATTTCTGAGCTCAGTTTGCACAGAGAACCTAAGAAGGTTGGATTTTTACCCAGTTTTTACTTACAAAGATTCACATATAAATAAATCTCCTAATATGTGTAAATCAATATGCCAGTCTGATGTTGTCGCCAATGGCTGCTTGGATAAATTCTCACGCGCGATGCTAATGGGTTCTAGCTCAGAATTGAATGTTAAGAACCTGTGAATAAGTCATCAACATGACCGCTTCATTTCTGCCACTATCGAACAGCTTGATGAATTATTACTCACTAACATCTACTCAGCATTAGAAAATATTAAACAGGTAGTTTAAAGCTGCAAGAAATATATATTAGAGAATTGACTAGTAGGTAAACGACGTGTTTTTATGCTAGTTTGTATATTTCAATTCAAATATATTATAGGTTTGCCCCAATAGTTCCTTTATAGGTGATAAACTTATACCATTTTCTTGTCTTACACCTATATTCGCAGGTCATGAGACATACCTTACCCTCTGATTAAACTAGTTAGGTATTCAAAGCTAAAGTGACTTAAGCTTGTTTAACAAAGTCAGACTACTTAAATCTCTGTATATCACATTTAGAGGTATATTTCAAGGTCCACTTAAAATGCCATTATAATTAGCATTGTCTGACTTTCAGGCGGGAAACTGCGTGGAAAGTGTCATTAAGAGCAAGCGTTGTCAAATAACCCACTTAATCTCAGAGATCGGCGTGTCATTTAAAAAAGTGAATGCAAGTGTTTAGAACAAAGAATATAATAATTATACACGGAGAGTGAACATAATCAATCCTAACCCTGGGCTGCAATTCGAGACTTTAAACAATATCTCGACATATGGCATATATTAGTCAAAATGATATCACGAAATTTCGGCAGATTCGACAGATCTCCGAGGGATCTCAATTATGGTGAGAACTTGAGAAATCACTTTAAATCTAGAATCACAGGTTCTCAAAAGGAATGCTGTTGTTCTTTTCTCAATAGGTACTAATATGGTATTTTTTTCAGTAAAATAGATGGTAAAAATGAACAAGCTGACTACGTGATGGATAACTATTATTAAATAGCAATTTCCAGACGCTTATTTTAATTAGAGACATTACCTACACAGTCTTAACTGTTTTTAAATGCGGTCCAGTGCTCGTGTTATATGTATAATATTTTATAGGTAGACCTTTTAAAATCGTACACTATGCAACTTGTTATTAATTTCCCGATCGTAAATACAAAATGGCAGCAAACGCAATCTTATATTAAAAAGCATAATAGTTCCTCAAAGACAGGCGAAATTTATAGACACTCATTGCTTCAGGCATATAATTTCATCGTTTTAATAGTTACCTACATAAAAGACCATGTTTACCCCAAAACACACGACAATTGCATTAGTACCTACAGTCATCATCAGAAGTAGCTAAGCGGGCCAGGTGTTGAAAACGACCTACACACGCTCTTAATTTCTTAAGAATAAAGTCGTGTGCAGTTCATTTAGAAGACCAGGCTCGCTTAGCTACTTCTGCTGCTGACTGTACCTAAACGTTTTAGTATGACAATATAATTTAAAAAAATAAGTATTTCAAGTAGGTGCAATATTTTGGTGCAACAAGAAATAACATTTCGTTACCTACCTGAATGAACATTTTTCACTTAGCGGAAATCAAGAGTCCATAATCTCCACTTATAATAAATCTCTAAATTAAAAAAAGAATCAGCCAGTTTGAAACTAAGCTTTGCGCGGTTCGAATGTTCTCAGCATCCCATGAACGGAAAAATATGAAACATTTTATATAGGTACATTATTATTCCAGCTGCAACTTAGGATAGTTTTTATCCGACTGCGACAATTAATTTATTTTCCGTAATATACGACTTCATTTAATTTTTAATTTATTTTTATTGAAATCAAACGCTGCTACAACTGTCAGGTGACACTGACAGGTGAGCTGTCAGCGAACTGCGAAGTCAAAATATTCATGGCGGGTTATGATATGAATGATATAACTGATATTTGATGTGTACTATAAAATTTGTCAACCAAAAATATCTCGGCAATTTTATACAAGTTTCAAAAGATTATGATCATCATGAAATTATATTTAAAAGGCCCATGGGAAATATCAGTCAAAATTGAATATAGGTGAAAAATTGAGTAAGTATAGGTGAAAATACAGTGAATCGAGATTCTGATGTTAATGCTACTTAATTAAATATTCGAGATGAGAAACAGGCGTGATACTGTTCTTGCAGATAAGAGAGACGGCCAACATAACAAATCCGTAAAGACGGAATTGAGTCAATCTAAGCATTGAAAACTAACAAGAATTTTAACTTATAACTGGGACGTACCTAATTGTAAAAAGAATTATGAAGAAACACCGAGACAAGTATTACTTGTATAGGTAATTTAGTTATTTGCTGGACAGCTATGTACTCTCAACATTGATTTTGGTTGTATTATCAAAATGTATTACTTGTACTTCCCTATCATTTGATTTTACACGATGTATACCTACTAGCTACCCGTGTATTGCAAAGAATGCAGGCAAACTCGCGGGATAAAATATAGCCTATAACCTTTGCATTCAACATGCAGGTGAAATGAATAAGTGGTTCTGGATATTATGTAGGTACCCATTAAGTAGGTACATGCAAAATTGTAAAGCTACAATCTTCTTTTAGTAAAATTTAATATATTTTAATTGTGTGAATATTTTCTTTAAAATAAACATATAGTAAACATATAGATTATTTAACCAAAGTGTATGATATCTTTCACCCAGTAGGTCTATCCTTTGCAATGCAATGTTCAGTCTGAAGAAAAGGTTCACCACTTATGTCTGGGCAAATAGATATTTTATAGGAGATAGACAAGGTGGACTTGGTAAAGGATGCGGGAGTCTGCTGGATGTGGGTGGCGCAGGACCGGCCATTGTGGCACGCTTTGGGAGAGGCCTATGTCCAGCAGTGGGTGTCTTTCCGTTGATATGATGATGATGATAGGAGATATTTCACAACCTTAAATTGACATAATATTGCCAAGATAATAAGTAATGATGCTGTTCTATGGCAATCTTCTTTACATATAGAGCTCTCAATGTACAACAAATTGTCATTGCCACATAACAACTGTCAATGTGATGAAAGGAAAGGTTAGTATAGGATGTTAATCTTAAATTATCTGATGTATTGGCAGTTTTTAATTTCATATATTACAAGTACATATTATACAACAATTCAAAGACAGCACTGTGAATTTCTAAACTTTCTCCATCAACTTTTATCTTAGAGTCACTCTTCTCAGGTAAAGGAAATTTTAAAATCGGTTTGGTGGTTCCAGAGATTACCCATTACTTTGGCAACCATTACATACAAAGTTACAATCTCAAGTTTTCCTCTTTGTAATATTAGTATAGACAATGTTCTTCAGATAACCTGGAGAGGATTATTATGATGCAGCACACCGGCAGAGCACCTGCTAAATCGAGCATACAAATCACTGAACCCTTGCAACTACATCTGCATGAGGCCACGCATAAAGTGGGTGTTAGGAGCCCATGGGGTAATCTGGTCAACAACAATAGGACATGAAGTCACCATCCTCAGCATTGGGGGAAGGACTGATGATGATGATGATAGATAATTCGGCAATAATCATCTGCCAAATATGATAATGTGCCCAGTGAAAAATAAAATTAGATACAAAACAAACATCAATTTTAATAAGCACAATAATTGAAACTTAGTAAATCGTTCATTATTTTTGGCTTTCCAATTGCTGAGTGGTTTTTCTTCCTTTTCTTATTCTGCATACTCAACTGAACACAATTCCATTTTTTTTGGTTTGTCTTTACACATCATATTATAATTATTATGTTCCTTGGTTGAGAAAATCCATGGCCCATGAAAATCCATACCTAAAATAAATTATTATATAGATTAGGTTTTTACAACAAGAAAGTTTATAACTGTAGTATTACATTAAATAGGTACACAAAAGAGTGAGTTTGTCTTATAGCTCAAGCCCTAGCTTGAGATATACTGTGCCCTAGCACAGTATGTCTTCTCACTCATATTTGGAGCAGCCCAACTGGAGAACAACCTCTACCTTCCAGAAGACAGTGTTGTGTTTGTGATGGTTAGTAAGGTCACCCACTGTGAGGAATCTACGTAAGTCTCTCACTGTCAATGCAACGAATCTCCAAATCAATAAAGCATATTAGTATCATAACTTACCAAATCTTATTATTAGTTTTATGCTCATTAATGAGTGCGCGAGTCGTGGGGTAGGACAGGTTAAGCTGTCCTATGAGAGGCATCAGCGTTTGTTTTGTAACCACTCGATTGTAGGATTGAGAATACGATTCGGTTTTGGTAAATGCCTTTACAAATCAATGATCTTCACTTCACAAACACCACGTCCAGCGTTTTCGCTATTGTATCCTTATTGTTGGTTATAATTTATTCGGGAATCACGGAGTAGAGTATAACGTAGTGTTTATATTCTCTTTGTAGAGTAGGTGCCGGTTATGTACGGCCATGATAATGCACGGCCATGATAATGTACAGCCCAATAATTCGCGTCCAATGTACGTGAATGATTGGATCGTGCATTATCAGCCCGGACAAATTTTAATGTGGCATCCCCCCGTACCGAGTTTCCTCAGGGTGATAATACACGGCCCAATAATATGAGTACAATGTATAATGTAATGTATGTTAAATGTGATACACACACACAAACACACACACACACAAACACACACACACACACTTACCACATAGTATAATATAAAATGTTTACTTTCTAATTTATATTTTAAGTTACTTATGCCTACACCTAAATCACAACATGTGGAAGAGCGGTGATCTTCTTAGCACAAGTATATTATATACTTAAAAAGAGGCACCAGCACAGATACTTGTATATGTATTTAAGTTACTGAAATAAATTATTTTATTTTTTGATATATAGCACAAATATATGCAATTTGTCAAACCAACTTGATGTAGTTAAGGCTATTATACAACTAGCAATTTGTCACAGCAATCTACCGACGCAGCTGTAAAGTCAGTTTGAAGGCGGTTGTTGTGACAAAATGTTATACTACGTTTACAAAGCCGAAGTCAGCAGGGAAGTTGGAAGGGAAGTGGGCAGAACGGGCGTAATACCGCATTTTACGCCCATTCTGCCTACACTTCCCTGCTCACTTCGGCATAGTGTAAACTAGGCATTAGATGTATAGAACTCCTTAAAATCATCATCCTCCTAGCGTTATTCCTGGTTGTGCCCTAAAGTAGCCCCGGGTCCGTTTTGGCAAGTTTTGACCGCCACCGCAGGCAGTGTGATTCAGGCCTTGGAATGAAAGATATATACGGTTTCCTCATAGACGGCCATACACGATGATTAAATACTGATGATCCACCATAGTTGTCTCTTTCTATTGCATTTTGTAGAAAGAGACAGCTATGGTGGATCATCAGTATTTAATCACCGTGTATTGGCCGCCATTCCAACTATAGTAAGTGGTTGTGTCAATTTGCTAGGCGTGTAAGGCCTGAGTCACACTGGCCCGGCCTGCGGTGGCGGTTAATAGTAAATTTGATAGCTAATGACAAGTTTACTATTGACCGCCGCGGCCAGGCCGCGCCAGTCTGTGAGAGACTTCATGGCTCTTACTAAAGCAAGTTGGTGCGACAAATAATATAGAACGCCATAACGTGCGCCCACTTTTATCATCGTGATATTTTTCTAGCTGTCTGTCATAACCTATTAAAGATAGAGAAGCTAGAAATATATCACCGTACAATTTCGAGTATCACAATATGATTATAATAAAAATATTGCTAAAATACTCAAGTGTCAATCAAGTAATTGAGAAAGAGAATGCGCATGGATCGCGTGATAATACTTCACCGTGTATGGGCGCCATCCATCAAACAGAATCGTGTGGTGTGGCTTTAGTCGCTGATAGATTATTTCTTATCTTTGGGTGGATTTTAAAATTATCCGGATTTTCTGCTCTATTATCTCAATCCTGTAATACACGTCAATATGCCTGTGATTGGGATTGTAAAATGAGTGGGTCGCCTGATAATACTCACTGTGTAATGGCCGCCATGGTCGAAACAATGCAAGACCGTTTAAGGAGACGCTACACGGGCCGATATCGGCCGGACTGCACACCAGCCGACGCGTGATTCAGTCCGTGTGGATACGTGTCGGAAGCACGGCGGCCGGCCAAATCAAGGTCACTCCATACTAGATTTTCTGTGACGTTGCTTGGCCGTCCGGAAAATTCGTAGGTGTAGCGTTTCCTTTAGGCCTCTCACACACTGGTGTGGCCTGCGGTGGCGGTCAATAGTAAATTTAACAGCTAATGACAAGTTTACTATTGTCCGCCACCGCAGGCCGCGCCAGTGTGGTGCAGGCTTAAGCCCTGTCACACACTGGCGCGGCCTGACCGCGGCGGACAATAGAAGAGTTGTCTAATGCTGTCAAATTTACTATGGTCCGCCACCGTAGCCCGCACCAGTGTAATTCAGGCCTAACAGCTCTTATGGTGGGCACACACTGAACAAAAGAACGAACGCGAACCATTACACGCTGCACGGTGTCCGGCAAAACCAGAGTCCTCCGTGGTCGCCCGTCTATATACGCCTTTAAATAATCAAGTTGTACTTACTACTTTTTTAAAACCTATGATTAAAATATCGAAATATATAATATAATAATACAATGTAAACATACTTCGTAACGTTTCATTATATTATTTAATAATTTCCACAAAATATTTGACTGACTATGAATTAATTGATATTATATTGGCTGTTTGGAGCCTTTTTTGTCTTACATGCGCGCGCATAGGTATTTCAATATCAAAGTAAGTAGGTATATAGGTACAAAAAAAAGTTCGCGCCATTATTTATTCATTTCATATCATAGGTATCATACTTAACTCGTGTAGTGTAGGTTAATATAAATATTAAATGCTGCAAAGAATGGTCAGCGAAAACGTAAGTAGGTACCTTATAATCTAATGTAATGTGTTTTCCTCGCGAGTGAAATAGGTAGGTAGGTACTAGGTACGTTGTACTTCGTACAAAACATGCGTGCCTTGATCCTTAAGGTGTAGTTACATATAACTTACCTATATGGTATAAGTTAACCCTTAGCGATTAGCGATGGCTTAGCGTGGCCTGCGGTGGCCGTCAATATAAAACTTGACTGCTAATTTCAAGTTTACTTTCAGAGTGAATCACACAAGACGCGTCAGTGTGATTCAGGCTTCAAGCCTCTCACAGACTAGCGCGGCCGTCAATAGTAAACTATATAACCCTCCTCTCCTTCGGCAGTCGGGTAATAATAATCGTATAGTTTATTACTGACGTTACCGCAGGCCACGCCTTACTGGCGCGGCCCGCGGTGGCAGTCAATAGTAAATTTGACAATAGCTGTCAAGTTTACTATTGACCTGGCCGAATTGAATTCATCACATCAATCTTGGTCCGGGGCAATAATTGGAAGCCACTTTTGTTCGGGCTCATAATGCACGGCCCAAAAAAGTGGTACATTATCTGGCCGTGTATTACATAAGTATTTATGTTAATTGGCTCCATACACTCTAGCGCCTCTAGCACCGATTTCATACGCGGTACCATGGCGGTAGCCGTCATTCCGCTTAGGCATGCTCTTGATAATGGGCCATCAATACCTCATGACCCATCATACAGGATACAACTATGCGTTAAAGGGAGAAAGGGCCTACTTTTATCTCATCCGCATAAGTACTGCCGCCGTGATGGTAGTTTGTGTTCGTCGTCATTTAAGTAGAGGAACCTTTACATGTGGCCTGCCAAGCAGAATTTCGCAACGGAATTCTGCCTGTGGGTAGCTATATGACCGACTGCAATGGATAATACGTACATGCCATACCATGCCACGACGACCGAGAGCCCCAGCTAGCACGATAGCTTTTATCGTCAAGTTTTATGGCGAAAATGTACTGAACCGTCACGTAAAACTTGACACTAAAACCTATCGCGCTATTAGGACCTGCACGGCTATCACAAGACGGCACGCGAGCTCTCTCGATTTTTCTCGCACTATCTGTCTCTCTCTTATTAGAAAACTTAGAAAGAGATGTATAGTGGGAGAAAAATCGAGAGAGCTCGCGCGCCGTCTTGTGATAGCCGTGCTGTGGCGACAAAACATATAATCCTACTAAATAATGTTTCCTCACGACTGTGAATGTATGACTATATTTGTAGCAAAATTGATCAGGAATATGGATTCCAATTGAGGTAGGCCGACGACCCACATAGCCTGTTCACACAGATGTTACAATAGCTACAAAAATGACTCCTTATCAGTGGCAGTTTATCGAACATAATTTATATACATATGTATAGGTGTATAAACCGTTAACTGTTGTATTGTTTACAGGAAGAACAGAACGTTTATTTTGGTTCCCGATTTTGAGTCAAGAAAGCATTCGAAAGTAACTACTTATACTAGAGACATGACCCAATAAAGAATAAAATGGTTCGCAGAAAGACAAATCTTTCACGTCGCACTCGGGTCGCTATAAAGAGAAGACGAGAGAGCGTTCGCAAAGCAGAGGCTCGAATATCAGAGGAGCTTACTCAAAGCTCAGCGACTTCAGACTTAGAACAAGATGCTATCTCCCAGACTTCAGAGACATTTACATCGAATTGTGCGCGTTTGTCTGCTACCAGAGAAAAAGACGCCATGCCACGGACATCGCAAACATTTACACCAAGTTCTGCAGGTTTGTCTACAAGTGGAAACGAAGACGCCATGTCACGGACTTCACAGAGATTTATACCAAATTCTGCAGGTTTGTCTGCAATCAGAGACGATGAAGTCATATCACAGGCTTCACAAACATTTACACCAAATTCGGCGCGTTTGTCCGCAAGCAGCGGTGAAGATGCCATGTCACGGCCTTCACAAACATTTAAACCAAGCTCGGCGCGTTTGTCCGCAAGCAGCGGCGAAAGCGCCATGTCACGGCCCTCACAAACATTTACACCAAACTCGGTCCATTTCTCCACAAGCAGCGGTGAAGACGCTGTGGCGCGAGCTTCGCAAACATTCACATCAAGCTCGGTGCATTTGTCTACAAGCAGAGACGAAGATGTCACATCACAAACATTTACACCAAGGTCGGCGCGTTTGATCGCAAGTAGCGGTGAAGACGCCATGTCACGGGCCTCACAAACATTCACACTAAGCTCGGCGCGTTTGTCCGCAAGCAGCAGTGAAGTTGCCACATCACAATCGTTACAAGCATTTACACCAAGCTTGGCGCGTTTGTCCGCAAGCAGCAGTGAAGACGCCGTTGCACAAGCTTCGCAAACATTTACACCAAGCTCGGCGCATTTCTTCGCAAGCAACGGTGAAGACGCTGTGTCGCAGGCTTCGCAAACATTTACACCAACCTCGGCGCATTTCTCCGCAAGCAACGGTGAAGATGAAGATGCTGCGTCACGAGCTTCGCAAACATTTACCCCAAGTTCGGTGCATTTCTTCATAAGCAGCAGTGAAGACGCTGTGGCGCGAGCTTCGCAAACATTTACACCAAGCTCGGCGCATTTCTTCGCAAGCAACGGTGAAGACGCTGTGTCGCAGGCTTCGCAAACATTTACACCAACCTCGGCGCATTTCTCCGCAAGCAACGGTGAAGATGAAGATGCTGCGTCACGAGCTTCGCAAACATTTACCCCAAGTTCGGTGCATTTCTCCATAAGCAGCAGTGAAGACGCTGTGGCGCAGGCTTCGCAAACATTTACACCAACCTCGGCGCATTTCTCCGCAAGCAACGGTGAAGATGAAGATGCTGCGTCACGAGCTTCGCAAACATTTACCCCAAGTTCGGTGCATTTCTCCATAAGCAGCAGTGAAGACGCTGTGGCGCGAGCTTCGCAAACATTTACACCAAGCTCGGCGCCTTTGTCTACAAGCAGAGACGAAGACATCATATCACAAACGTTTACACCTAGCTCGGCGCGTTTGTTCGCAAGCAGCGGTGAAGACGCCATGTCACAAGCTTCGCAAACATTTATACCAAGTTCGGCGCGTTTGTCCGCAGGCAGCGGTGTAGTCGCCATGTCACAGGTTTCGCAGACATTTGCACCGAGCCCGGTGCCTTTCTCCGCAAGCGGCGATGAAGATGCCATGTCACGGGCTTCGCAGACATTTACACCAAGCTCCGCACATTTTAATGAAGAAGAAAACCTCATACAACTTCGATGGGATCAAATAGAAAATAGTGGTTTTGCCTACTTACCTAATATTAATTACCAAGAATTTGCCTCAGTTGGGAGAATGGTTAATGTTTGCGGTAATTGTCAAGCTTTGAAGTGGGCAAAAGAATCGATGGGATTCTGTTGTTCAGGTGGCAAAGTTCGTTTTGATTTATTTTCAAATCCGCCTGAACTTATAAAGTCACTTTTGAATGGAGAACATCCATTATCACAACAATTTCTAGCCAATATTCGTACATATAATGCCGCTTTTCAAATGACGTCTTTTGGTGCAAAACAGGTGATACACGGGACATTTATGCCTACCTTTAAAGTGCAAGGACAAGTGTATCACCTAATAGGATCTTTATTGCCCGAAGAAAATCCTAAATTTTTGCAAATTTATTTTGTTTCCGATTACCAAGAGCAGGCTAATATCAGGAACCAACACTTCACAAATTTAAACTCCGGTCTCATATTTGATCTTCAGGAGATGCTTCATCAGTCTAACCATTACTTGTCCGATTTTAAGGCCGCATTGGAATCTATACCTCCTGATCAGCAGGAGGAGTACAAATTTGTTATAAGTGCTGATAAACGACCTCCTACAGAACACCGCGGTCGCTACAACCCTCCTTCTACCAACGAAGTAGCTGTTGTTCTGGTAGACCAACAGTGCGACAAACGTGATATTGTCTTACGTGCACGAGATAACCGTCTGAAACGTATAAGTGAAACCCATCGTTCTTACGATTCATTACAATATCCGCTTATTTACTGTCGCGGTGAAGATGGTTATAACTTTGCAATACGACAACTTGATCCTACCACTGGGGCAATACGAAACGACAAAAAAGCCACGGCGCTACAATTTTACTGCTACCTTTTGCAGGTCCGACTAAACAGATTTACGTATTTACAACGTTTTCGCGGTCTATTTTCTCAATTCATTGTTGACATGTACGCAAAAATCGAAACTGAGCGTTTAGTTTATATCCGCACTCATCAAAGGCAGTTACGAGCTGAGAATTATGCAGATCTCCAAGATGCACTGCAAAATGATACTAATTCCGAGAACATGGGGCGCTTGGTAATTTTACCTTCAAGCTTCATCGGAAGTCCACGTAACATGCACGAGCAAGTGCAAGACGCACTTTCGTATGTTCGCAAATATGGTAAGCCAGACTTATTTATCACTGCTACTACAAATCCTAAATGGAATGAAATAACTCAAGAGCTGCTGCCAGGTCAAGTTCCGTATGACCGACACGACTTAATAAGTAGAGTTTTTCATTTAAAACTTAAATTATTAATTAATTTACTCACAAAAGAAAAAATGTATGGCGCATCTTTGTGCTTTACATATAACATTGAATGGCAAAAGCGAGGACTACCACACGCTCATATACTTTTATGGCTTAAAGAAAAAATACGTCCCCATGACGTAGATAAAGTAATAAGCGCAGAAATACCAAATCCCATTTCAGATCCTGCTTTACACGCAATTGTGAAGCAACACATGATTCACGGACCTTGTGGCCCTTTAAACAATAGCTCTCCTTGCATGCAGGACGGACGATGTGTTAAAAAATTTCCGAAAAGCCTACTACAAGAGACAATTACAGGTGAAGATGGTTATCCTAAATACCGGCGACGTGCTCCAGACCATGGAGGGTTTACTGCAATGCTACGGTTGTTGGAAGTAGACAATCGGTGGGTTGTACCATTCTCACCTGTATTGTCGAGAACGTTTCAGGGTCATGTAAACGTGGAACTGTGTAACAGTATAAAATCGATTAAATACATTTTCAAGTATGTAAATAAAGGAACCGATCAGGCTACGCTTGCTACAAGTAATGACCGTGACGAAGTAACCAGATTCCAAACGGGGCGTTACATTAGTTCCTCGGAAGCAGCATGGCGGATATTCAGTTTTCCGATTTTTGAACGATTTCCGCCTGTGATACACCTAAACGTTCACGTAGAAGGTGGGCAACGTATTTATTTCAATACAAACAATTTAACAGAACAGTTAGAGAATCCCAGGCAAACAACATTAACGGCATTCTTTTCGTTATGCGAGGCAGACGATTTTGCAAAAACATTGCTTTATGACGAAGTTCCATCGTACTATACGTATGACAAACAACACGGATTGTTTACACGCCGGCGACGTGGAACGCCTGTTGAAAATTTTCCCTCCATCATGAGAGAACACGTTATTGGAAGGGTGTACACCGTGCACCCCAATAACGCAGAATGTTTTTATGTGCGGTTGCTTTTGCACAATGTTAGAGGACCGACGTCTTTTTCAGATTTAAAAATTTTCAATGGCACCGAGTACCCGACTTTCCAGGCAGCTTGTCGGGCTCGCGGACTATTGGACGATGACCAGCATTGGGACGAAGCTCTATCAGAAGCATCACTTGGTGATAGTCCACATCGTTTACGACAGTTGTTTGCCGTGATGTTAGTTTTTTGCGGGATTTCCGACGCCAATCACCTGTGGCTAAAATACCAAAACTACTTGGCAGAGGACTATTTACGCACATCAGGTCCTGAAACTCATCACGAGCTCGATGACCGCATGCGCAATATCAAATTAAACTGTTGTTTGTGTGACTTGCAAGAAATTGTCATCTCAATTGGCGGCCACCCGTTACCACACTACGGTCTGCCTGAGCCTGACCTGAATGAAACCGACACTCATAGAGAATACGCAACCGAAGTTAATTATAACTTCGCAGAACTTACTGTTGCTCTTGAAGGGGTTTCAAGCCTCACAACAGAACAAAAAGGAGTTTTTGATATAATATTCCAAAGTGTTTCAAATGCATCCGGAGGATTGTATTTTTTGGATGCCCCGGGAGGCACAGGAAAGACTTTTTTGACGAAACTCATTCTTGCACAAGTTCGAATCCAAGGTCAAATTGCCTTAGCTGTGGCATCATCTGGAATTGCGGCCACGTTACTGCCCGGAGGAAAAACTGCACATTCCATGCTAAAAATTCCCATACAATTAGATGTCACTGAAACTCCCGTCTGCGACATTTCGCGCAATTGTGAAAAGGCTAAAGTATTGCGTGACAGTGTACTAATTGTATGGGATGAGTGCACAATGGCGCATCGCAAAGCAATTGAAGCAGTAAATAGAACGCTTCAAGACATACGCCAAAATAACCAACTCATGGGCGGGCTTACTGTACTCTTCTGTGGAGATTTTCGCCAAACATTACCAGTCGTAACCCGTGGAACGAGAGCGGATGAAGTGAATGCTTGCTTTAAAAAATCTGATCTGTGGCCATATGTTAACAAATTAAATTTAACAACCAATATGCGAGCTCTACTGGGGGGAAATATAAATGCTCAACAGTTCTCCGAATTGTTGCTAAGCATAGGCGAAGGCAGATATCCCGTAGTAGAAGGCAAAATAACTTTAACAAACGACATATGTAAATTGGTATCCAATCTCAACGAACTTATTTCGTCGGTGTATGGCGACCCACATGACATAATAAATCAGGAGAACAGCTGGCTTTGCGAGCGAGCCATTCTTACGCCTCGGAATGATCAGGCGACAACAATCAACTCAAACATAATGGAAAAAGTTGAAGGGCAGTTCCACACTTATACCTCGATAAACCGAGTAATCGATCGAGAAGAGGCTACAACGTACCCGGTAGAATTTTTAAACTCATTATCAGCGTCTGGTCTCCCAGCGCATGAACTCAAACTCAAAATAGGCGTACCTATCATTTTAATGCGAAATTTAAGCCCCCCAAAATTATGCAACGGAACGCGTTTAAAAGTAGTTGCGTTACAGAGGAACGTAATCGAAGCGGAAATACTTACCGGTTGCGGTGCAGGAGAATGTGTTTTTATTCCGCGCATTCCAATAATTCCCAATAATTACCCATTTCAATTTAAACGGATTCAACTGCCTGTTAGTGTTGCTTTTGCCATGACCATCAACAAGGCCCAGGGCCAGACATTGCGCAAAGCAGGCATAGATCTCACTAGCAGCTGTTTCTCGCACGGTCAACTCTACGTTGCTCTCTCTCGAGTCAGCGATGCCGCTGATGTATGTGTTTACACACCGGAGAATAAAACTTCTAACATAGTTTATCAAGAAGTTTTGCACTAAATAATTTATGCCGTACCTACTAAGTAACTCAGCGAACATACCGTCTCAGATTCATCATTGTCATTAATAGTGTACCGTCAAATTATGTAAATTATATATGTTTCGGAACACTTCCCGTGTGTAAATGCACGGTAATTAGGGGTTGATGGCGCCACAGGGGCCGTGAATCATGTTCGTAATTACAATAACATGTAGATCTGATACACATGTGATATCATCTATCTGTATGGTCCATATAAAAATGTGTAGTCAGGTAGGTAAACGTGGTTTCGGAACACTTCCCGTGTGTAATGCACGGTAATTAGGGGTTGATGGCGCCACAGGGGCCGTGTATCATGTTCGTAATTACAATAACATGTAGATCCGGGGGGCTAGCACACTAGGCTTTATGTCGCGTTTTACGTGACGTTTCAGTACATTTTCGCCGACATAAAACCTAGTGTGCTAGCTAGGCTGATACACATATGATATCATCTATCTGTATGGTCCATATAAAAATGTGTAGTCAGGTAGGTAAACGTGGCAAGCTTCGGTTTTGCCATTCAATAGTAAAAGCATAAATTATTCCCAAAAAACGTAACAATGTCTAACAATGTAATTCATCATTCATCAAGTGACTGCATTTTTACAAGCTTTTATTTAACTTGCACTTTAGACCAAGCGTTTAACTCAGATGGTCCCTGATCGGCGCGCGGCACAAGCGGGGAGACGTCAAAGGGTGTAGGGCGGTTAGTGGGCGGCAAGTCCTTACTTTTTGACGTCACCCCTGCTACTTTGCAGCATCAGCAGCGTCCACGCGCCGTCTGAGTTAAACGGTAGGGTATCTATAGTACCTAAGTAATATATAATGTTAATTTGTGTACATCAAATATGATCAACTTACAGAAGTATTTTTTTAACTAATGATACCTAATATATATATATATATATATATATATATATATATATAAAGTTAGTCTGATGACGGAAACGGGAGGCCTTACCCTTAGAGACAACTACAAAAGGTAGTTTAAAAAAAATACACGTCTATTTAGACGTCAATCCGTCGTGTAGTCAATATTTATGACTAGTGGCCTTTTTAAAGTGTTGCTTGGACTGATCAAATTGTAACTTACCGACAAGCTTTACTGGTCATGATATCGATGATTTTCATAACAACTATCTGATAATGCTACGAATAATACGGTTTCCCAACCAAACTTATGTTCCTTACAATGTTGCGGCGAGAAATTGAATGACTGTGTAAATAAATATTCGGACAGCAATATGTTAACCGTGTCTTAAAACAAAAAAAAATTTGAGAGTAACACGTTTATTTTTAGGCTGTATATTGATAGATATGTGTACCTAAGACATTATGTAGATGACACTACTGCCTACTTGCTAAATGTTATATAATTTTTATACTTTTTAATTAATTGTTTTAGTAGAAGCAAACGTGTCACTACCCACCACGTGGTTGCATGTACATGGCATGATTAAATACTAATGTGAAGACATACAGTCTTTCATACTAATAAGTAATAAAAAACTGTTACGTTGTACAATTCAAATCTAAAAATGCTGATTCGACTTTTAAATTAGATCATAGCATGCGAAACCCATAATTTGTAGATAAGGATGTAGATATGTCTTTTATAATGATTATACCTTTTTTTACAAATTGTTCTATTTTTTATAGGCACATATAGTTAAACTCAGTTTTATACAGATCCGTTAAAAGCCGTCAATTTCTGTAAATAAGTAAAGTAAAAATAATATTGACTTATTAAAATTTACACCGACATTAGATATAACGGATTTAAGTAAAACTTGAACGCATAGTTGCGTCCTGTATGCTGAGCTGGCCATAATCCGACAATTCGACCGAAGTTCTGTATAAATTTTATACAGAACTTCGGTCGAATTGTCGGAATACTATAAAACCTGTCACAAGCTAACGCGACCTGCGGTGGCGGCCAATTGTTTACTATGATAATTAATGTTTCAGACACACGCGGCCTTGATTATCATAGTAGCTATACATCTGGCCGCCACCACAAGCCGCGCTTATTTTAGGCAGGCCTAATGAATAATCAATAAGTAGGTACCTATGTCCTCCATGGTCCAAAGAGAAGGAACACATTTAATCCTACGCAAACGAAGTCGCGGGTACAGCTAGTATACATATAATCAAAGTAACAGCGGCCAAAATCGCAATCGTTAAGAAAATAAAGCTCGTAAATCGTAGAGAATGATAATTATCTCGGCTATTACAGGGCGGACCGCGAAAACACGCGCGTGCGTCGCTTTCCCGCTTTCGTTGCTACAGACTGCAGAAAAAAGTATTTTTCTTACGAAAGACCAATTTTATTTTAATAAACCTTTTCACCGCTACAGTCTTACTTACTCACATGCCACACCATTGTAATCACAATGTAAACCTTACACAAAGTTATCAACCGATTATTGGCATCGGCACCTAAAGTGTTTAATAATAATAGTTATAAGTTTGTCATAATGTGTTTACTGTGTATGTGTATAACATGCAATAAACAATAACAGCTAAAAGTTTAGAAAAAGGCAAATCTACTCGGGACCATAATATTATGAGTGGTACAGTCACCGGCATCAATATATATATGATGGATCTTTAACGGCTCTTGGAATAGAGTTGTCATCACATATTTTTGCGGCCTTTGTTCCATCATATATTGATGCTGGTGACTGTTCTAAGATAATATAAGCATAATATACCTCAGAAAAAATGATTGATCAAGTTTGTTCGCGTTCTAAGTAATAAAATTAAAAACAAGTTTTTCATAATGGGAATGAATGACAAAGTTTTACAGAACACACACACACACTGTTGCAAAACGTAATGTCAAGCTACAAAACAGCGCATAAAATTATATCTCATTCTAAAGACATTATAAAAGACATTCTGAAAATTATTGCAGACAGAATGTGTCAATGTCTCTTTCAAAAACAGTGGGTCGATTGTCTCAGAGTTTGTGTGACATACGACAAGTAGGTAGTTATTTATTTATTTTTATTGTAATTTTATTTTGTCTTGTGTTCTTTTATTTGTTTTAGGTTAGAACTGTTACTTTTGTTATTTTGTCTGTGTCTGTTGTTTTTGTCAATATGGATCACATAGTTATCTGAAATAAATAAATAATAATAATAATAATTTTAACGGACAAATTCGTCTACGTTTCTTAGTTTATATGTATAGGATATCAAAGGGAAGTATTTATTGTACTGGTTTTGCTTATTTCGATCATTAAGTGTTTTTCAAACATAGCAATACAACTTTCTTGCGTTTTAAAATTGGTTTCCTTTGAAATCGCTTGATGATTAACGCAGGACTTTCCTAATCTTATATACTATCGAACCAACTGAATCATGACCCACCATAGAACCTCACGATCATATAATGTTAAGGGGCTCACAGCTCCCAATGACCTTCGATCTGTTACGGTCCGTTGTTTCGTGTTTTGTATGGCTTACCGTATTAACAACAACGAGTTTAACCGAAATAGTATCCCATATTTACTTCAAAGCTCACAGTTTTAGGCCAAAAAACCAGTTTTTTGGACGTAACTTTTGTGAAAATTTGTTAAAAATAAAAATCTCTCGTGGGTTGTTAGAGAAATCAATAAGGAACAGTAAAATGTAAATTTCATATATAAAAGTACATAAACAACATACAAATATCGAAAACAGAGCTTTGTTGGACCATGTTTGAATAAATCATAGAAAAATAAATATATTTTGTTTTCCAAAAAAACTCTCGTGAAAAAGTAGATAAAAGATTGAAGAACCAATTAATTATTGTAGGGATGGAGGAATATCAACTCAAAACTCATCAAAACTAGCTCAAAACTCAATAAAAGCGCGTGCTGGAGTCCCTTAATACGTCAGTTAATTGTGACAAGGTTCCATGGTGGGTTATGATTCAGTTGTTTCGATAGTACACAGAATAGGGTATAGGTAGACATCGGTAAAAAACGTCTCAGTGATAACTGTCAAACATAAAGTAAGCCTAATGCAGCACCAAGCCCAGTCTAGCCGCATAAACGCCACCGGCGCCTATCCTTTCACGATGTATCTCACCGAACTCAGCAGGTAATACATTCTTCAACGATGATTTCTCGCTTTAAGCCCCTGCTAGACGGTCGCCAACACGCCACTCTGCCGTGTCAATCCTATCTCGTGTATCTTTATGCTTTTTGTATGACATTGTGCTGCAGTTATACGAGATAGGATTGACACGGCAGCACTCCGACCGAGCAACTTTGGTCGGCACCGACCGCTGTAGTATGAAATTTTGCTCCAAACAACTGTCTACACGGTCGGTGCGGACCAAGGTCGCCCGGTTGGAGGGGCGTGTAGGTGACCGTCTAGCAGCTGGCAGGGGCTTTACATTCATCCTTTGACACATTTCGGTCGCAAAAAATACAATTGCTACTTATAAGTACCTCATTCCACATAACATTGAAAGTTTAACGGACAACTTCGACTACATTTCTTCGTTTAAGTTTCTAGGATATCATTATAGGGAAATATTTTACTAGTTTTACTTATTTCGATCATTAAGTGCTTAACAAACATAACAATACTATTGTTTTGCGTTTGAAAATAGTTTTCCTTGAAATCGCAAGACGATTAACGAGCGATCTCTTCTCTATATCTCTCTTCTCATCTTATCTGTAATGGGGTATATAGTCCAGTACGTAAACAGTATGCACCTTCGATAATTCACAAGAGCGCGATTTTTTGTTAATATTTAGAATATAATGAATACTGCTAGTAGTAAAAAGAGAAAGTGAATTCTAACGTGGATTTAGGTATGACACAGCGTTTTCTTAGTGACCCTTGTAAATCCAGGGAATGATTATACAAGTGGTATTTTTCTACAATAGAGTGTCGCATTTAACTGTTACAACCTTCTCTATAATTTACTAAAACTTTCGTCAATGGATAACGTCAGTATAATCCAAAACGAATAAAAAAAATATTTTCTCTAAAAGATTATTCAAGTGAGTTTTGGTAACTGAATTATGTTAAAAACTATAAAAAAGAACGACAGTTTGAATTTATAATATATTCATCAATAAATTTATATGAAAATTTTAATTTTGAAAGCCTAAGTGGTTAAATAATTTTTAGGAGATTTATAATTTTTTTTCGGTTTTGCTGACGTAATCTATTAACAAAACTATTAGAAAACGATAGGTAACATTTTGAATAATCAAATGCGTTTCATTATTGGAGAAAACAATGACTTGTATAATCTTTTCAAAGTTTTACACGTGTTCCTAACAAAAAAGTAAATTATTCGTTAATCTACGTTAGAAAATCTTAAAAAATATTTTTCGCTGATAGTATTTAATGTACTCTCGCTGATAACAAAAAACATCTGACTTGTGAATTATGTTAGTTTGATGACCAATTACAGTGTTCGTGACCAGACTATATAGTGAGCTTAAGACTCTTAAGAGCCTGTGCACACTAGCGTGTTTCTGTTTGGCGTTTTGAACCCGGACGAAAACGGGATGTGTTATAATAGTACATTGTGATACAAGTGAGCTATGTTGATCATTACATCAGAGGCGGAATTGTCACGCGAACCGCAGGTGAGCGTGATAAGAGAGCCGAGGATGTAATTATCAAAGCTCAAGCGTGTCATACGACGTTGAAAAACCCAGGATTATGAGCCTAAAAGTGGCACAATAAGAGGCAGGTTACGAGCAAATGTGTTGAAAAATTATGTGTACACTGATGTATATACCTACTCGTAGTATGTTTGTTGTGTCGGGAGTGGTATACATTTTTTTCAACACATTTGCTCGTAACTTGCCTCTTATTGTGCCGCTTTTAGGCTCATAATCCTGGGTATTAAACACGCGTGTTTTATAACATTACGACACTCGTGTGTTATGTTTATATCCCGATTAAGATACGTTGGCACCTTGCAGCAAGGTGTATGTATGGACTCGGCGCATTCTTAAATTGACCGGGTTATACAGGTTTGTTTTTAATTCTCGGCAAATGGATTCTTACTCGACTAAACAAATTAAATCCTTCTTGTGAATTAATTGATTATTACTTCTTGGATATGATATAGAAACGTTTCATTTAGTAAAATTATTTACTTTTGTTAACATTTTACATGAATTTATATTGAATAAGAAAATATTTTATTTTGTATTGGCTGTTTAGAGATTTCATCTAAGCCTCGCTGCAGGCGCACTGCGCGAACTTCACGAAAAAAAATAGTTGCGCGCCTTTATAGGTAATTTCACAAATATTAGTAAACATTGATGATGCGTGTTTGGTTATTATTAAAAATGTTGACTCGTGGTGAATAGAAAAGTGATAAATAGAATTGACGCCACTGTGTTCTTGGAGATGTACAAATATGTGAGTAAAATCCTGTTGTCATCAATAACTAAAGGAAACAACTTAGGAGCCTGTAACATTTTCATTTTATGAAAAGGATTATTTCCTCGCAAATGTGTTGAAAAACGTCATATGACACGCGTGAGCTTTTATAATTACATCCTCGGCTCTCTTATCACGCTCACCTGGGTCATTGTCAGTCTCAAAAACAAAAATCATCTTTGCGGTGGTCAATAGTTAAGGGCTTACGTTTACATATAATATGTCTTTATCACATAGAATTATAGAAGGGGCATCGCCGTTTATGCGGATTCAGAGTACTACCAAAAATTAGGCTTTATAGCCCTTAACTTTGGCAATGTCCACCGAAGAGACGCGAACCTATCTGACAATGACCCACCTGCGGTTTGCGTGACAATTTCGCCTCTGATGTAATGATCAACATACCTCACTTGTATACCTCAATGTACTATAATTTACGTAGTTATCGTTAGTATATTGATAGATAAAACAATAACACTACAATTCAGTATCTAAGTGAAATAATTAAACAAGTAACCTCCCACACTAGCATCCTGCCTAACTACCCCGGAGTCTGCATGCGTAGTAACATTTTTTGAAATACTCGAACATACTTGCGTTGTAGACTGTACATTCGAGTAATTATAAGATTCATGTATCGATGTTGTTCCACTTTAGGGCAAATGTATTGTCCTACAAATTGTCCTATGTAAGTATAATGGATAATCAACTGGACTAAGCAATCTTGCTTGTTTATCGCCATGCGATTAAAAAGCGCACGAAGTTAACTGCTTTTGTTAAAATAGTTTTTAATGTGTCTAAAAAACTTCCAAACGTCATTATGGGTGAGTATACCGACTAGCAAAACAAAAATCCTCTTATTAGACGGATAACTACGGCAAAATGTACCATAAAATGATATAAAGATAATTATATTATCGTTAAAATTAGAAACTTGGCAAAAGTGTTTTTTTTTATATTGTGCCTTGAGAATTTTCAACCTTTTTTGTAGTCACACAGCCAATGCACTCAAGAAGACCGACGAAGATACGCCGACAATCAATCCGCACTAATCAGTATTAAAGTATCGTCCGTGGAAAACAAAACTACACAGTAGGTACTCTATGAGAGTTATTACAAGTAAACTTTCCATTAATTCGATCGCATTCTAATCTACATTGCTCCGCGCTCCATAACAGCAACAGGAGGTTGGAAGTTAGTAAATTACCGCGCACTCACTAAATCATACCATCCTTTCATTGCCAACTATCTCTAATGCAGCTGAGATATTGCTCCTAGAAACAAATAAGCATCAAATTACAACGTAGGTACATAATTTTAGACCTAACGCGCGACGTAATAAGACTGAATTTAATCTCAATTTATTTATACTTAATGCTTCTCATTAGTTATTTACACGATATTCGGATAATGTTGAACTAAGTCGTTTTCCAGAAAGGAAAACCCACCCCGCAACTACTCCAACTGACCTCGAGTTTCGGAACGTATACTCTAAGTAAGTAATTACCTAATTACATGGACAATAACACAACAACAATGCAATTAATTACTCTGGTCGGTGGTGGTGGTGATTCTGTGTTAATGATCACAAGTAATATTTTTAACTGAAATATAATATAAAAGTAAAAAGTCAAGTGTAATACGAATCTATGAAATAATAGTTTACATTGCTTATAATATGTATATCGGTACGATGAGCAGTGATCGTTAATTTTGTAGCATATTGGTGCAGCGTAGTGTTGTTAACGGAATTAATATAAACTATGTCAATCGTAATGTTTAATAAATAAATAAATAAATAAATAATAAATAAATATTATGGGACAATCTTACACAAATCAACCTAGGCCCACTGTAAGCTCATCAAGTTTAATTAGCGTTAATTAATGTCAATATTTACCCTAATTAACAATTTTGGTTGATATTGTCCAATGTCCATGCCAATTCCGATAAGAGCACTACGCAGCACCAAAAATGCTACAAAATTAACGATCACTGACGATGAGAAATATACTCAAAAGTGAAGTAATAAGGTACATAATCTCCAGTATAACGGACAACAAATTTTTTTGATAAGGAGCGTTCAACATCTCATAATCTCATCAAGCGCCATAATATCTTAGGTTCTCCTATACAATTTATTCTTACTCAATGATTACTGGTGCTAAAAGGAATTGCTGGCACAGCTTTCTCTGCACAACGGAATTGCACTTTAATAAAGGCTACAATCTTAAGTAAGCAGTCATATGCTCACTATCAAGACATAAAATCTTACTTCTAAAGCTGTTAGGGCCGTAATAGAGCGTTTAAGGGGACTAATATTAGCGTAACATTTGAACAACAAATTGTATTCGCTCTAAAGATCACGTCGGAAGATCGCTGCGGCGATAGCTGCATTGTGAAGGCACGCTCCGCAAATGCACCTCCCAGAGAATGTTTAAGCACGTATCTCCTTCGAAGCTTTGTAGGCCCAATGTTTTGCGTAACAATCAATGCATAACTTATAATCGCTAACGTTTGTGTACTATAATAATTATCTCAGCACAGCTTTGTGTTAAACCAATCTGCTCTGAACTTTCGTTTCATATTTAGTTGCATAATAGCCCTCCATGTTAATCACTAGTGCTAGCTTATAATAATAAATTTATTCAATCTGATTTCAATGTTGATTTCGCAGCCCAAAGAGGAACTACTTGATGAAGTATATTGCAATATTGTAGCAACTCTCGACATTTCGGGCTCACATAAAATAAGGAAATCTAAAATTATTGTTTCGTGTTTCTATAACAGTTATTTCACGGAGAATCAAATTTCGCCCCGCAGAAACGAATTGAAGTTAAACGAGAAACTTGAAAACGCTATTAACGACGCTCTCCTGTACGTTGAAGACGCCCTTATAAACAACTTAAACATTATTTATAGGTTATAGTAGATATTCATGATACCTTTTGTAACTAGCAGCTCTTGTAGGTCTACCCTTTATACCTTTTGTAAGTTGGTTGGTTCGCAGTAATATACCCAATGGAACCACATGAATGGTGTAGCACGATGATAATCTTGTTACAAAATTGAGAAAACACAGCCACTTGGCTATCTCTAACCCAAGAACATATGCGGAAGGGACACACTAGCTACACTCTCATTTTGATAAGTAAGACGATGTGATACAAAATTAGCATCTACGAACACAACGTATCAGAGTCAGCTACTGAGCTGCAAAGCAAAAATATCTGCGCCCTGTAAAATGTCTGCACATCTAAGTATATTTTTGAGTATGTGAGCGTGGATATTTTTACAAATGTAGTACAGACTCTGTACCCAGTTCTCCATACAAGAAGGTCTATTTTCCACACCTTTAATACTTTTCGAAAGCAACTTACGATTATGAACGATTTCCGCATTTAACTACCAGTAAATATAAAATCCATATTTTATGGGTTATAAATGCGAAAGTAACTGTATATACTTATGTTCGTTTGTCTGTTTGTTACGCTTATAAATACCAATTAACCGATTATGAATTTATATGAAACTTCAAATGGGGGCGGAAATTTAAAATACGGGTGCAATTAACGTCACGCGGATAAAGTCGCGGGTAAATTAAGCTAGTATGTAATAGAAGAATACACTTACTTAAGCGATGTTATTGTTATCAAAGGGGGTTCATTAGAACACCTCAATAATACAGGCCAAACCAAGTTTCACCATGAATATAATAAAAGTAATATACCCTACTTTTTTATCTTCAGGAATCAGACTAAAGCTTGTACCTTATACGTATAGCAAATTATATGTATACGATACAATAGATCAGAAGTTGAATTTGCATTCATCTATAGAAAACGGCATCGTCACCGCCGTCATCGCAAGATGAACCAGAGTACATCATTCAGTTTTCGCTTTCATCGCATTCACATTCGTGGTGACTCGCCGATTCGCCCCTCATTAGCTGATGAAAGCCAGGGAAAGTCTTCGGAGAATACTAGCCGGAATAGGGATGATAGCTAAGGTTTTTTTTACGATGCCTGTCGAACCAGTTTTTGGAGAGGAAAAAATGTTTGTACAGGAGCAACTACAATTAAATAACATAAATACCCAAAACTTTGAGTCAAAGATTGATCTCGCTGGCGGCAGGCGAAACGCTTCATACTAATTGACCCACGGGTATGACGTCACAACTGTTATTTGTACTAATCGTTGTATGGAAAATCAAGTAAATTGCTGTTTCAGTCGTGAAATACTGCGTTTAGGTACATATTTAATTGTCGTACAATATTGTTTCTATAAAAGCGTAAGAATTCAATTGGTAGCTTTAAATTTACTCTTGGGCACCATAGGCCAATCAAATTAGAATTTTTAGAAGAATGAATTCCCATCAAGCTGGAAATCGTTTTAATACCTTCATTTGGTCCTAAATACGTGTAATCTAAGTTTGCCCAAGTGTGCATACATTTTTGTTTTTTTTTCATGTAGCACAAAAACGGTACCTCAGACAGAAAATGTGTGCTATTCAATATTAAAGAAGGTCAATTTCTGCGTCGAATGAATATTTAAACTTCAAATTCGGTTCAGTGCACGGTATAGTCAAAATCAAAGGTTACAAACTGGGAAAATTTTGTCGTTTAGTGCAAACTTCAATTTTGCAACTTTTCAAGACCGACATATCTTTGAAAAAAATATACCTGCTGACAAACCCATAGAATAAAATAAGTAGAAAATAAAATTTCACATTATGTACATTGACCTTCTTTAATATTGAATAGAATACCTACATTTTCCGTCCGTCGTACTGTTTTAGTGCACATACAAAAAACTGAAAAAGGAGCAAAAATTTCGCGGTTATTGGGCTTCCAAAAGTTATGCACACCTCCTGGGATGCACTACTCGGATTACATGCATATATGACCAAATGAAGGTATTAAAACGATTTCCAGCTTTATGGGAATTAATTCCTCAAAACGTTTTTTTTGGATCTAATTTGCTTGGCCTAAATGCATATTTTTTCTAAACTTTCAAGATCCATATCTTTTTATGATTTTAATTATAATTTATACTTTATTACAATCATTTGATGGTTTATTATCCATTTAGCATCACCCTGTTATCATTTTTAACATGAGGCACCATGCCTATTATTGGGCCGAGCAGGGTGAATGCTTGGGCGTTTCACTTGCTATTTACCTATTGTTTTTAAGAGGAAGGAAAGTAAAGCGTCGTTTCGTCAATACAAATTAAAAACTAAGGGACACATTTGTTCATAATTCCGTATAAGTATAAAATTAAATTATGGAGTAGGAAGCTGTCAAGAGCCGACGTTGTTGCCGTGTTTGTATGGACAAAAAATAGATTTACTTTTGTCTTGAAACCCTCGTTTTCAAAATAACTTATAGACGTTTCAGTTTTGCCATAACTACACATACTACTTACACGATATCTAAATGCAATTAACAAGAACACGAAAAACGTTTTTCACGTCGTCGTTTGAAGAATTTGAATGCTCGAGACATTTTTTTAGTTTATTTTTCGAATACATTATCGTTTTTTTAGCTTCAAACTAGGCAAATAGAGAACTTATTCCAGTAGGTAAAATTTAGTAAGCAAAACAAAATTACGGGCATACCTTAACACATAATTCACTCTAATCGAATTTAGCACTAATAATTAACTGGAAGTTAATCAAGATTACCAAAAACCAACCGTTAAAGAATAACCTAGCATAATAAACGCTCACATTTAATACCACTCCTGTACACTCTATTTAACCTTAGCCGAAAAGCGCCAAAAAGAAAGTTACTTACATGCCGCGTTTAACACGAAAATTCAGCCAAATTACAATTTAGTGGCCGCAATCATCTTTACCCCCCCTAGTCATTTCATTGTGTCATTCAATTTTAAACCTTATTGTGCACAGCACATAATGCACTGTAGGGTAATCTGTTGATCAGAATTAGATTTTTTTTACTGCCCAGACTATACAATTCAGCAGCGTTTTAGTCTAATTGCACGGGCTCATCACAACATCACATTGAGGTCGGCAGCCATGACACTGGCCAGTGACAATGACAGCGATTTGAGTGAGCCAAAGTGAAATTTAGCGTTTAAATACAATATATGCGCTACTTTATGGTGAGTGTGTGGCAGACCCTAAAACTTCACAAGGCAAGTACCTTTGCGTAGACTTTCCAAATGCATATTTTGAATCAGGCTCAGATATACGGAAATGAAAACTGAGATATGAAGTGAAGTATGTAGTTAGTTTTGATGTAGGTACTTGATATTATTAATGCAACTGCGTCTCCTGCGGTAATTACATTACTAAAATCTCCATGGCTTTCGTTTGCGCTTATGCCAATTACTTGGGGTCGGCGCAGCATGACTTTTTCTTCCATACTCCTCTATCGACCGGCACCTCATCACTCACATCCTTCCTATTTCATATCGTCTCTCACGTAGTTCATCTATTTTTTGACAATGACATGACCATCCGAGCCCTATTGCAAGCCCACAGTGATTCTGAACCAACCTCACAGACCGAATCAGCCCTACATACCTCCATCCAAAGCACACTTTTTCTCTTTCAAGGATATTGTAAGCCTTTTTCGCTATACGAGTAGATTGATCAATCCAAATCAATAACTGAGCCGTTGAGAGGAATCAAGTGATTTAACACGTTCACGGAGACAGCATCATTCTGCATAAAAAACTACTACCATGGACGTAGGTACTGCCACATCAATGTTTTGTCAACTGTGTACTGTGCCTCCGCTGTTGCGTCGTATTGTATGTCATTTCTTGTAAACTCAAACTTTCCTCTTGTGGCAGCACGGCCACAGACGTATTGAGTCTCAGCACGCGTCATAGCTTTTGCTACATCACTAGGAATATTTGTAGTGTGCGTAAAACGCCACAACATTTCCGCCTTCATTATAATCTCATGAGAATCTTTCGTCTGTGGACGGATTGCCAGTTTGGTCGTATCAAGAGGGTCTAAATTTACGCCTTTGGCCGTACTATCTGTGTACGTGTTAAGTTAGGTACCTCATGACAACCACGAGATAAACAACAAATTAAAACAGAGCAGCCTAATTTATCGCACGGATCATAACGGGGACGATCTAACGGTTCGTGTAATACGCCGAAATGACAGCTAATGACAACGGGAAAAATAAGGAAATTGGCCGGCGCCATTTCAAACCGCTGAATGTGATCTATTGTGCTGCATTTAAGCCAAATATAACTTTTCACTTCTCATGCTCTAAAAGTTCGTCTTTATGTCGTGCGTAGGCGACATAAAGTCGCTTTTTATGCTCTAGAGCATAAAGTAAAATCTTCGTCGAAGACCAAGGCAATCGCTGCAACAGCCACACGAACATCTTTAACTTCATACAACAACCTCTTTATTTTATTTCGTTTCGTTCGTATTCTAAGACCAAGGCAAAGATACCAACAGCCAAAGTACACAATAAAACTTCATGAAATAAACTTATAATTTGTATTTCGTCTCATTTATTATTTTTTATATTTGTTTATTTTTCAATTTAGTAGATCAGTATAGTATTTAAGCCATAACAACAACAATTAAATTAGCATTTACTATATTTACGTGTTGCTGTTTCATTTCCTCGCAATCGAAGTGAAAAGTAGAGTGTACAACTCGTCCATAAAACCCATTTTACACTCGACTTTATATCTATCCTCGCTCGCAAGCTCGCTCGGATGGATAAACGTCTCGAGTAAAATGGTGCGTTTTATGCACTTGTTGTACAATCTACTATTAATAAACGGTTATCATTTTTGACAAATATGACACACATTGGCCTGCTATTTCTAGGACAGTAGTGAAGTGCTGGTGATTACGAGTATGTAGTAAACGACATTGCCTGAATGATGTTACTTTGTGACTGTTCGTGTATAATATGAAATCAAATTGTAGGAACAAATTAATTACTTACTTGTCAATCGAAATTACGAAAAGAGGAAGCAATTTAAGGCGCTATATGTTCAGCGAAGTGAAGCGAACATAGTTTTTAAAACAATATAATGCGTCTGTTTATAATAATATGGTTTCAAAAAAATACGAATAGTAATCTTGAGGCTTTTCTGCAGGGAAATCAGTGATTCGAAACACGATTAAGCAATTTTCGCTCGATAGAAAAAAATCACGAACATAGGTCTAAAACATATTAAAATTCACTTAAAACATTCGTAGCAAATTATGCACAATAGCTAAACATAATTAACATTGGTTCTAAAAATCGGCAATATCATGTTTGAGGGAACTTGGTGATTACTTTTTTATTTATTTAAACGCACAAAAAATTTAAATATCCGCGCTTCCAAACACGCACTTCCATCTCGCTCACGCTTATGCTCAGCGAGAGGGAGAGAAGACCATGATACTATAGCGCCTTAACATTGGATCATCATCCAACATCATCGAGGCGTTAAGATATTTGTATAGTGCATTCAGTATCAGCTGCTGGCGTCTTTTCACTTGAACGGAAACAATACGGGTACCTAATAAGCCAAAAACTCATAGAACCCCTAAATTTTTTAAGGGGCTGGATGGATATAGGTGTACCTACATTTAAGTTACACATAAAAAATAAATAAATGCGGACGACCACCGCAAAGCTTGTACTATGGGTAAAGCCTAGCCTACTACGCGCTACTAGGCTAAGCTTAAATAGATAAATGAATACCTAGAAAACGCGAAGAAAACATCTACGACTCAGGAACAAATATTCGTGCTCATCACACAAATAAGTGCCCTTACCGGGACCTCTAGCTTCGTACGCAGGGTCACTATCACTACCAGCAATACCAACTAGGCTAAGCCGGTCGGCGAACACACGTTTTTTCGATTTCAACAAGCGTAAGCAATGCTAATAATAGAGATAGTCGTTTCGGCGAATGGTTTAATAGCGAAGAGTCTCGACCGCCACCTTAAGAGACTCTCGCTAGATGGCTGGATCAAGGGTCAGATACAGAAGGCGGTACTCCTGGATACTGCGCGGATAGTCAGGAGATTCCTGTCTCTGTCGCCCTGACCACCGGTAGCTTAGGCCCCGCCTCGCTGCCGGCGGCACCCTAGGTTAGGTTTTTATAATGATTTTATGTTTTGTATGTATTGTTTTATATTTTACTTTTTATATGATTATTGTAAAAACCTAACTTAAGATGACATTTAAATAAAGGAGATAATATATGTATTACCGTAACATGTATTTACTGTTACACAACACAGGTTCATTACAGCGGGTTTGTTAACGCGCAACATCTATAAAATGTCCAATTCCTTCCGTCAGGTATTTAAAGTATTCTTTATATGTTTTGTATGTTCCCAAAAAGTGTTACGGAGAGGATTTTAAATAGTGAAATCCGCTGATGACAACATCTGCCGTGGGAACAGCGCTCACGTGAAAGACCCCACAACAACAACAACAACAATAAATACTCTTTTCTCAAACATGCTCGGAAATGTATGCGTTAATGTCACGAAATGAAGACATAATGTTTCTTTTTAGGGTTCTGTACTCAAAGAGTAAAACGGGACCCTACTACTAAGACTCCGCTGTCCGTCTGTCACCAGGCTGTATCTCACTGATACCGTGATAGTTCCAGTTGAAATTTTCACAGATGATGTATTTATGTTGCCGCTATAACAACAAATACTAAAAACAGAATAAAATAAATATTTTTATTGATAATGGTACGGAACCCTTCGTGCGCGAGTCCGACTCGCACTTGGCCGGTTTTTTAAACTAAAACCACTATTGTCCGCTAACCTAACTTTTTAAATTTGCTTACTAATATTAAACTGACAAAGGAAAAATTACATACTGCCAACCACCACTAGACTCTGTAAGCATACTTGCGAAGTAAACAAAAACAAAATCTATGGTACTATACTTATGTGCGGTTAAACATGGTGCTCTGGCTTGTTCAAATGGCATGTTTCAAAAATAAAAAAGGCGGCAAATTACACAATTGTTTTAATTGATTACTTGTATTTATTTTAATTTTATTATTTCCTCACATCGTTTGAGAAAAGCATTATACAATCCTCGGCCGGAACAGGGATTGCTGGACTCGTTGTATCACTTGTATCCGGCCTCGTCTAATCTTCACACGGCCTCTGCAGTAATGTACTAAGTTGTCTGTATCGATATTGGGGAACTCTACTGTACCTACTATAAAATACTGTTACACTTTCCCGAAACCAGTCATCGTAGGCACATAAAAATAACAAATTACTTTCAGCGCCGATAATCAGGAGCAAGATAATTTGTTATATTTTTCGAACACAAAATTATCTGTCATATTAAACTGTCGCGCTCTCTCTTTCTCTTTGTTAACTCTTAATTAATCTTATAACAAAACTATAATTAAGATAAAATGCACACAACTACCTTGCCACTGGTGGAATGTTGCCACTTTCAAAATATTGGCTTTAGTTTAATAGTGTTCACATTTTGGATGAGATGAATTGAGACGTTTTTATTTAGCGAGCCGATGAAGTTGAGCGCAGTGTAGATATCAATGTAAAAAATCCATGCTAAGCCAGATTGCGGCATCGCTATTCGTTGCAAGGGATTTCATTTTTATCCTCGCTTTTTGTTGTTTATTTCCATTTATTTTATAACGTGTGTGAAATTAATTGATTACGAGTACTACGAGAAACTGTAACATTCTTTATGGCTTATTTTGTTTGTAATATAGGTAATATATGTGCATGGAATGGAATACTTTTCATCAGTCTAAATACTTATATTAAGTATTAGCAGGTGATTTCAAATTGAAATAATATCAGCAATTAAAAGCTAAATAATAATAGCCTAACCTCTTCGTAAAGTAAACTAAAATTATGCCCAAATAAAGCTATTTAACTTTCAGACTTATCTTAAATATAATCATTTTTACAACGTGCGATCCATCAAAATGCGCCCGCTGCACTTCGGTGTATTTCATATCTCGCTTAATAAATCATGCTTTCGAACATGCACATGTGAAACCGAATAGGAAGCGATCTAATAATAGGTGTAAATTATGGTCCGGCCTGCCGATGGTCAAGATGACTTATCGAGCATTAATTGTCTGTAACATGGTCATCTAAACGTTGATTAATGTTCATGCATGCTGCTCTAATATATAAATATTATGGTTCTCTATAAACTATAATTTGGTTCTCAATATAATTGGTACCGCCTGTTTGAGTGGTTACTATAAATGTGCGCTTCCGTGCTTTGGAAGGCACGCTAAGCAGTTGATCCCGGCTGCTGTCTATGACAGTAGTCGTTAAGCCGAGTTTAGAGGCCATCGGGCGGCTTCATAACGTCTAACAGTCGAGTTGCCCACTCACTTGACAAACGGGGGACAACTGTCACTTGCGTCCGCAGGAGCTACCCTACCATAACCCTGCACGTGTCCCCTGGGTGGTACTAAAAAGTGACAAACTCAAAGGCCATATAATGTATATAGGTATGCCATACGATTAAATAAATAGAATTGGTAGAAACTTTTTGTATGCTAATGTGGTTCATTGTACAAAAATGTGCGTCTTTTCCTCCGTCAGGAAATGATATTTCCTGCGCGCGCAGCGGGGTGGTAATGACCACTTTACTGCAGGGGTGACGTAAAACTAACTTTACCATATTTTACCGTACCTATTTAATAAAATGACTATGTAGGTATTTTTAACTAAAGATTTCCACAAGAAACATTATATTTATTAGAAATTAGTGCAATATCGGTGTTAGAATCGCAAGTTGTTGAAACGAGTTGAGCTGTTATCAAGACAATAGGGTTAAGGTTGTTTTCTCTTCGATAGATCGAATGCAAGTTATATTATAAGATAACATGCATTTTCTTATTACACGCAATTATTGTTAGGTAGCGTATCTCCTGTTTAGGGGGCGTGCAGGCTGTTATAAAAAAGTAGGTAAGATCGTTAATAATTTTTTCATCACACTTGCTCATAAATGGTGTTATTCCTTGCCTGTATACAGAAGGACAATGGCCTAAATGGTTCCCGCGGGAAATAATGGTCCCAAGGGAGTAATGAGCTTGTGTGTGATCTGATTGGTTAAGCAAATCTGGACGGCAAGAATTCTGCTCTGTGATTGGTTGGAAAATAAAATCGAGCAGGCCATGCCCTGCAAGAACCACATGCTCCATTCTATGTGATTGGTTGAAATATTGAAGCTCCGCCCTCCACTCGCACTGATCTAGAAGTGAAGTTGTCAATTTCGTCAACATTTGATTGATAAGCTTGTATAAAACATAGGTTTTTCTGTCTTTTGTGGTTATTTATTTCCTCGCAAATGTGATGAAAAACATTGTGTATGACACGGGCGTAAGAATATTGCAAACTCGAGTCATCAAAAACCCTCCGCCTTACGGCGTCGGGCTCCTGATAGACTCCCGTTTGCAATATTCCTCATACGCCACTTGTTAAACAATGTACTATTATTTTCTATTTAATACACGGTGATTTTTAATCCGTGATCAAGAGTCGAAAAATATGAATAACCAGCCAAAACAGATTTACATTACTGTTTAGTTAATTAAATTTAATGATAATGTTACACTTTTATCCACTTAAGGGGGTCACCCTACATTTCTTTAATATATTCTTCTCAACAGTAGATACAATAATTATGTCAAACAGCGCTTTGGCGGAATATTTGTTTGGTCTTAAACCTCAGACTGGCGCGGCCTGCGGTGGCGGTCAGTAGTAAAGTAGATTGGCCGCCACCTCAGGCCGCGTGAGTGTGATTCAGGCCTAACGAAATTAAACTCCATCTATGTGGCATGCATGTGACAATTGACAGTTTATTATATAGACGACAAGGGTTTTTACTTTTTAGGTTGGTTTATGAAACAAAATTTTCAAGTAGTTTCATAGAATCATAGATTTAAATACCGTTAGGGTGACAATGATTATTAATGAAAAATAATTCCTAATTCAGTTTTATTCAGGAAAAAAGAACGTTTGTTTTAGGTAACTATGTATGTACGGTCAACCAATTTGATTCCTAGGCCATCATACAACCTTGCCGTTGTAAATGCTATGTCAATACGGGTTACCTACTAGGATTATTGCGTCGCTATGTAGCAGTTAAAATGACAGGGTTTTACGGTGGCCTAGGAATCAAATTTAAGTACTAAGTAGGTAAATAAAGAATAAGTACTTACTCTAAGGAAATGATGCATGTATGTATAGCTTAACTTTAGCCATAAGAAATTGCTACGCCCTTACAGGGTTCCCATGTACTTAGCACTTAAGATTTCTACCACCTTATGTAACCATGGTTTTGCAATAAATATATGAATATGAAAATTGGTTGACTGTACTTAATCATGTTTGGCATCAGTTAACTTCTGTTCTGAACCAGAAAAATGGGTTCCTCATCATGAATTAAAAATCACCGTGTATACAGGGTGGAATTTTTGCTCAACATTAATCCTGTCTCCTGAGATGTCTGAATAATGTAAAAAGATTTTTTCCCCAAATTATATGAGATAGGAAGTCATTATTTGATCAACTGTAATCGACTTAAGAACCCTTTAGAAACTAGAAGAATATTGACTATTGAGCGTTCCTTATTTCTAACAAAGAGTCTTTGCCAAATGCTAGATTTCCGCACCCGATGGGTTTTGAACACATTCCAAATCCACGTTGGTATACCTTTTTGTTGTTGTTTACCTACTTTGTAAAATCATCGTGAACCCATTGATTTGGGTACATATAGTATAGATATGTACGTGATACATTAAATAGGTACTGACATTCTTATGTCTTATGTATCTTTAAAGAGTTCCAAGTCAATTACGCCGCCTTGCATAGCTTGCAAGCTTTGTTTGGACGGAAGGACTGTAGGGTTTCTCAGCCGAATTCAATAGAAAGGTACGTTTGCGGTATTATATGCTAGGTTAAGTCGAAAACGTATTGCCTCTTTTTATTTAACTTTTAATTCATCAAGGAAATTGGTTTCCTTGTATGTACCCAGCTTAACGTCACGAGAGATGCGGCGCGAGCGCGTAGTTCGAGAAGCAATTTATACATTTTCTATTCGTTTGATCTACAATGAGATACCATTCAAAGTGAACGGCTGCATGGAAGCAAGGCTAATGCCTATGCATTACATTTTTTGGGTTACGTAACGCATTTCTCTCTAAACATAATAGCAGGGCAGCGTGCGAACTGTAAAATACCGATCTCGACGGTCCATTGGAGATGCATGATGGCTTCTTATGAAATCCGAGATCCGCCCTCTTTATGATTGTATTTTAAATACTTGGCGCAATTATCTGTGGCCCTTATCATGGTTCGAGCCACAGACACGGCCACATTCGTTTAAATTAGATGTAATAATAACTATACCTATCCATGTTCCTTATAGAATTTTACAAACTGGTCCACAACACCAGTCAAGTAGACTTATTTCCCGTTATGCAAACAGCATGTTTTCTTTTATTAACCTTTTATACACTTGAGTGATAATTTTATTCTGCTAAAACTTAAAGCCCCAATGCTTGCAACTCCAAAGAACAACCATGCAAATTATCGACACACTAATAAGACTTAGCTTTACTTCATCAACAGAAAATAACTACTGCTTAGTTTCATCAGTAATGACATAATAATTCGATCGAAGCATATTGTTTGATATTAAAAACTCAAAATTAACTTCCGCTATAAACTTTCGATTGATTTGAAAATTACATAAAAAGAAAATCACGGCGGCGTCGTTCGCATAAATCAATCGTTTCGTAACAACCAAAACAATAGCAACATTAGCAACGAAAACAAATGTATTTTTTATAAAAAGTTCAATTGAGCACGTCAAACGCAACTTAGCCATAGACTATATTGAACAAGACTTAGCATCAGCTGTCAAACTGATGTCTACGCATTCAAAGATCAGGCTTTCCATACATACATACTCGTATTTCTTGACTGTTCTCGTTTATTGTGTTAATAAACGTCACCTTGACAGCATTGTTTTAATTAGTGAAAACCAAATTTTACCGCTTTGCCATAATACCACTTAGTTCTTAATACTTTATTATTATTCGTCCGCAATAGGTTTGGGATTGCAAATATTGGGATAGCAAAACTGTCACCTCCATTGAAAAATCTATCGCGGTCTAAAAATAACCGTAGATAAATCCTGATAGATATTTTATGTCTAACTTGAACTATACCTTAAACTAATTGACGTCTTAGGTAGGTACATAGTTTTGTTTTTTATGATCCATTTAACGCTATTTAAAATAAAAATGTTGCTTGATACTATAATATTTATTCAATGATATAATCGACTTTATTAAACCTTTTTGCAAGCCAAGAATCGTCAGCACGTGACAACATCAGAGTGATACGGATATGAAAAAGTGTGACTATCCTCGACCTCCATTTTGCAATCAAAATTTAGATTTCAATTTGATACCAATCCGATCTCCATAGCCCATAGCAGTGCATCCCGCTCATACTCATTCGGTCATATCTACGTTTACGTAAAAGCATGTAAAAGGCAAGTGCATAAAGCAAGGCGATTCGGATATGATTCGATACGCTGAAAACGCATTCCGGAATTGTGTCCCCAGAGTGCAACAGACTTACACCCGAGAGCAATTTCCCCCTTCCGGCCATTACCGTCTCGGAGGCGGAACGAAAACCTCCGGAACGTCACCGCATCCTGTGCATGCGCACTTCAAACACGTCATTATGAGTATTGTGCCTCAATTCTGCCACAATTAAATCATTTTTACAACCATTTAATTAACGCTTTATATATGTAGTATGTCCTCCTGATCTTAGTATCCCGGTTGCATCCTTAATAAGTTCAGGGTCCGCTTCCTACCTAACCCCAAGTTGGTATTGCCATAGGAAGTAATTTTTGCGGAAGCGACTGCCATCGGAACTTTCATCCAGGAAGGGAAACAAAAGCTTATTGGAACTAGGCTCTATATGTTTGTAGGTATAGACGTTTATTTCAAAGACTGGAAGTCAAATTTGACCAACTTTCATGTCTTGTACACTAGTCTAACACAGATGACACGATTATTATTAATATTAACAAGCTTTTGCCCGCGACTTCGTCCGCGCGGAACTCGTTTATATCGTAGCTCAATACAAAGTTTCGCCCCCCTTTTCATCCCCTTAGGTTATGAATTTTGAGATAAAAACTAACCTTTGTCCTTCCCCGGAATTCAAAGTATCTCTGTACAAAACTTCATCTCAATCTGTTCAGTGGTTTAAGCGTGAAAAGGTGAAAAACTGACCGACAGAGTTACTTTCCCATTTATAATATTAGTATGGATTGTATGCAATGAAATGTCCTTATGGCTGAGTTACATGATTTTTAACCGACTTCAAAAAAGGAGGAGGTTATATGTTCCACTGTATGTATATATATTTTTTTTTATGTATGTTCGCCGATTTCTCCGTCAATTGTGGACTGATTTCCAAAATTATTTTTTTATTCGAAAGAGTATACTCCCGAGGTGGTCCCATTGTCACCAAGTCAGGGTCTGATGGTGGTAGGTATCCCAGTTAAAATTGAGGGCAACCCTCGAATTTTATAGGCACGTGTGTAGTGATTTCGGTATAACTCGTGTATTTACCATCGGAATTCGTAATTTTGGTGAAGTGGACCTGATGATGAAGACCAAAGATGACTTATGAAATTTCTCAAAGATGTAAAGTACATCAAAGATTCTTGTTCGGTACCAGTCCTTATCGCTGGTAGCACTCGTTTTGATACTCTGTGTAAAAAACGCCTCACTATTTTTGACGTTTGACGTTTTGGGCTTTCTAACCAAAAAAAGTTGCTTTTTGGTTGCTTGAACGGCGTGACCCATTTTTGAGTGTATTTTGTTTTGAGAAAGAATTCACGATATTGTTATATGTTTATTGGAATCAGTTCATAATTGAGGCCAGGCACTCCTATCAAGGAGTTTTGTTTTGTGCCGGCAAGTGTTAAGGTTAACTTGGTGACGTGAGTTTGATTCGCCTATGTGGCGGATACCCAGGAGACGAGAGCGTTCCCCGGGACTCGGCGGCATCATCACATACGGTTACACAAACACACAGTTACACATACAGAGTCCGCCCCGTCGGGACGCCGGCCTACAGACAGCGGATGAAACATCCATCAAAGGTAACCAACGTTTGAGTATAAAAATGTGATACCGGACACATCTTCGATATGCCACGCTTCTTGGAAGCTATAGCTTAGCGGGGTTATACCGGGCGATCTAATCCGGACCCTTATTCGAGTTCAGTTCACTCATTTTGGGCCCAGCGGCTGAAGCCTCGAACAGGGTGTGTTAGCCCGGGTTAGTAGCTAACATTTTTGGTAGCAAGAGCGTGGTTCTTTGAAACGCTTCTGGCTGTGTCAATAGGTATCTTTGACTGGTTCACAGTATTATTTTGATATTTGTGGGAAAAACGTTTTGAGGCTACCCGTTGAGGGAACTAGTTGTAACTACTTTGGTTGAAATAGCAAAATATTACTGAATT
Organism: Epinotia brunnichana; assembly: GCA_963854355.1. NCBI lineage: Eukaryota > Metazoa > Arthropoda > Insecta > Lepidoptera > Tortricidae > Epinotia > Epinotia brunnichana. The sequence goes on along the minus strand of OY977936.1, from coordinate 14,922,593 downwards.
GGTTTGTAGTGATATAATAGCACACATTGCTAATTGTTTTGATAGTTGATTTGATATTATTTGGTGAATTTCTTGGTCACTGAAAGCCATATGGCATTTTTATAGGTTAAAATTCCCTTGTTGAAATTAAATAGCAATCTCAAATTCAATTCTTAGGTATTGCAGTGATAACTCCCTGCATTCGCTATTATTGCGTTATCTGTGTCTTATTTTGTTCATTATTTTTTAGCAGTATCTAATCTCCTTGCTGCACGTCGTGTTGAGGGACTAGCTGGTTTTTCGACTATTATTTTTAATTATTCAAATTTTGAAATGCGTAGATTATTCTTCTCGAATCTTGTCAATTTTGGTAAACAGACTGGGAGAGACTTCATTCTGACTTGAGTTTTGATCTGGAAAACATTCATATTAAGTTGGCTAGGATATTTTTTTTCATGGGGCTGCGTTAAATAAAAAGGCGTACAAGTGCCCTATCTTCACTTTGTTGTGAACATTTCTGCTTAGTATATTGTTCCGGAGGCTCCAGCCACAGCGCAACAGGAGGCCTATAATTTTTTCTCAGCGAATGTTGAATTGGATCGACCATTGGACATTAGTAGTGCCGGACTAGAGGACAGTTCGGGTGAGTGTTTGTTTACATCATTAGGGCCCGTTAATTTGCCGGCTTGGTAGTTGTTGTGGTGTTGTGCTAACGGGTTTTATTCTGTTGCTAGCCGCCAGTTTCGGGCGGACAAGTATCGGACCGACACACAAACAAACGCTTGGACGCGTCTGTTTCGCCAGGCGTGGAAACCGGTTGAGGCAACGAGATCGTGCTGGACATCCTGCATTTGTGCCCCTGCATTTGTGCCACGCAGGCAACGTGTGGGCAGTTCGTCGAGTTTCGTCGGCTACGAACCCTTGCGATCAGATTAGTACTACATTAGGAGTTAGGTCTAGCCTCTATCTTTCGATCTGTAATTAGGCTCCCCTTCGCACCTTCGACCCCTCCCTCACTTCTTATTCTGGGTGACTACCCGCTATCGCGCCGAGCGTGCATAGCCGGGCTCTGATTATTTTATCGGATCAACTTTTATTTTCAAAATTTAGAAAGGCTTCTTGTTCGCCAACGTAGTTATTTTTTTGGTTAATTCTTTTAGGACCATCATTACATATCACCATTCACGTCATACCACCATTCCACGCGCTTATCATTACTTACCCTCATCATATTATTTAAAAAGCATCCGTGTCCTGCTATCCCATAGCTGGTCGTACCGATAACGAACAACAGGCGGAGCGGTTCGTTACCAGTTGGGAAGTGGGGATATTAGTATTGTTTACCTTTGCGTGCTGTGCGTCAAAAGGGTTATAATCTATTACTTGGGGACATCCTATGTAACCTTTTTTAGGGCCATTAAAAAGTGATAAAATTGGTTCAAAGTTGTAACTTTTCAGGCTGTTGATTTCTTTGATTAATTTTCTCTGATAATGTTAATGACAACTCAACCGCGACAACAATCTTTAATTGTGTAAAATGTATTTTCATTTTTTCTTTTCCTTGCTTAAATATAATTTCGATGTCATTGTGTAATAAATTACGTTCGTATTAATTTGCATGAGTGTTTACTTTTACACTAGTTTTCCTGCAGTATATACTAAACACATAGGAAATTGTTATTGCTTGTTTATATAATAATTGTTACTGTTTGGTTTTTGTTTGTTTGGCTTAGTTTAGCAGTTATAAATTAGAGTTCACTCAGAGAATAAGTCATATTCTGAGGGGTTCCTTGGTAAGCCATATAATTTGGTAATTAAAAAATAATTTGCATTGACTAAAATTATTTGGATTAATTGTTTTGTGTGTTGGGAACCTACAGGTTTGGAATATTTTGGGGTTCCCTGAGAAGTGAATATTGCCCAGAAACGTTCTGTGTTGACCGGTGTGTTGCGATTTGAAAATAAATTATACTTGTTAAAATAAATTAATGCTCATTATAAATATTACTTGATTTAGGGTTCAACAAGTAACATTTTGCAGGGTTCCTTGTGCCAAATAATTTTAGTTTATATTGTTTTTGTTTTGCATTGTTGAACATTTTAATTAGAAGTCGATTGGACTTGCGTTTGTTTGTGAGTGTTTGTTGTTGCTGGTTACAGCCATGGCAAGGTTGACAGCCAAGATTAAGGCGGAGCTGAGATGGCTGTCCTCTGCGGTGCAATTGATAAGTAGACCCGACCGGACCGACGCTTTGCTGGCGCGATCGGCTGAGCTGCCGGACCGAGGTGCGGTAGTTCAGAGTGCTTATGCAGAGCTTTTGGCGTTGGACGAAAAGATTGATGATTTGGTGGAGGCAGACATCACACAATTTTATGACTTGCATGATGCGCTGGTTCAGGCTGCGCACAAGGTGCAGCGGGGTCCTTTGATGGCGGAGACGCGATCACCGCCACCCCTGGCTCTCCTAGGGCGTTTGCCAACCCTGGATTTGCCCCATTTTGACGGGGACTTAAAACTCTGGACCGCCTACCACGACTTGTTTTCAAGTCTGGTGGACGCCAGGACAGACTTGGCACCGAGCCAAAAGTTGGCATATCTTTTCTCCACCTTGAATGGAGAGGCACTGGAATTAGTCTCGCATCTTGCGGTCACCGACCAAAATTACCCCACAGCCAAGGAGCTTTTGGAGAAACGATATGCCAACATTAGGCGTTTGGCAGACACCCATGTGGCACAAATTTTGGCGCTCCCTCACATTTATGGGGTTGCCACGTTGCGGAGGGATTTGGTGAAACCCGTGATGGTGGCCTTGAATGCTTTACGACGGCTTGGCCTGCCGGTGGATGAATGGTCGTTCATGCTCTTGCATATAGTTTTGTCACGGTTGCCCACGGACTTGAAGCTCCGTTTTGAGTACAAGCACGGTGGGGATAGTGCCACACAATTGCCGCGTTTTGCGGACCTTGTCGTGTTTCTGGAGGAGGAGTGTCGGTTGGTGGACAACGCCGGGATTGAAGGCCCCTCGGGACCCTCGGCGGGACCTCCACGGGAACAGCGGCGTGTGGCTGCTCGCCCCCCTAAGCCAGGGGTGGTAGAGCCACGCCGCCCGCCCCTCCGATACGCGACGGCCCACGCGCCCCCAAGGTGCGTGTATTGCACGGATGATGGCCATTTGGTTGCAGCGTGCCCCAGGTTCCTGCACAAGAGGGTGAAGGATCGGCGCGGTATCGCGAATGAACGCCGGTGGTGCTACTCCTGTTTGGGGCAGCATTTGCAGCGGGATTGCCCACGGCCTGAACCGTGCCCGCAGTGCCAGGGGAAACACCACCTGGTGTTGTGCGCCAACCAAAATGGTGGTAATCGGTTGGATGGTGCGGGACGTTCCCCCACGGGCGGGGGCCCGCTTCCCCATTACCCCCAAAGGGAGTCTCGTCGGGGCTCGCCGTCCACGGGCGGGGGCACCCCTCCCCCATCTCCTCGTCCACAGCCCAGGTTTGCTGCTGCTCAGCGCAGCTCCCCGCCTCCGAGCTTCTCACCACCGCTGTGCGAACGACCGCGGTTGGAACGCCGCCCGCCCCAATTTGGACGCCGCTCCGCGTACTACGCGTCAACCTGGGTGCGCCCGGGTCGCTGCCCTAAGGTTCCGGTGGACCAGTACCTGGTGAGGTCCAATTGGGCGGGGCCAGCCCAGCAGGACGGCGCCTATGAGGGTTGTTGGCGGCCCGATGAGGGTCGCCCCCAATAGGTAGCTGCCGCCCGCTCCTCCACCACAGCCGCCAACCCTGAAACAGTACTCTTGCCAACTGTTTGTGTCAGGGTCTGGGGCCCGACGGGTAAGTCCTTGTTAGTTCGTGCCCTTTTGGATTCGGGTGCCCAGGGCTGTCTTGCGTCGTCTTATTTGGTGGAGAGATTGGGCCTCCCATGTAGACCCCGCCCCTCCGTCATCCACGGAATAGGTGGCCTTCAGGTGCAGGGTTCCATGGGGGAAATTAATGTTTGTTTTTCAACTGTCAATTGTGGGCCAACCATTGTGGCCAAAGCGGTTGTGTTGAACGATATTTTGGGCAGCAACCCGCAGGTGGTTATCTCCCCTACCGCGGTGAAATTGACGTCAGAGTTGACCCCCGCTGACCCCCAATGGTTTGTTCCAGGACCTATAGACCTGCTCTTGGGTGTTGATGTTTTAGGTTTGATCTTGTCCGGGGACAAGCGGGTTTTACAACCCTGCGGCTTGATGGCTTTGCAAACCATTTTTGGTTACACCTTTTTTGGACCCGTGTTGAGGGGCTTGGTCCCACGGGTTGAAAATGAAATTGTTACCGTAGGGCTCTCGCTCTCGGACGCCGTCCAGCGTTTCTGGGAGGTCGAGGAGCCCCCCAAGGCTCCCAGAGTCGATCCAGCGGAACAAGAATGCGAATTGTCGTATCAGAATAATACGGGTCGCCTCGCTGATGGTCGTTTTGTTACTCGGTTGCCTTTTAGGGCTGCACGCCCCCCTCTCGGTCAGTCTCATGCCCTAGCGGAAAAAAGGTTGTTGTCCATGGAGCGCCGAATGAAGAGGGATTCAGATCTCCGTGCTAAGTACATTGAGTTTATGCGCGAGTATGAGGCTTTGGGACATATGTCACGCTCGACTATTGATTGGCGTGCGCTCGAGCACTATTTTTTGCCCCACCATGCGGTTTTGAAGACGCCTGGGGGCAAAATTCGGGTGGTTTTTGACGGTTCGGCCCCTACGTCAAATGGGGTTTCCTTGAACCAGTGTTTGCACTCCGGTCCCAAACTGCACCGGGACATTTCGGATATCCTCACCAACTTCCGCCGTCATCAAATTGTCTTTGTGGCTGACATCCGAATGATGTTCCGCCAATCGGTTGTTCACCGAGATGACCGGCGTTATCAGATGATTTTGTGGCGTGAGCGACCTTGTGATCCTATGCGAGTGTACGAGTTGAACACTACCACGTACGGACTTACCTCCAGCCCGTATATTGCCATCCGGACTTTGTTAGAGTTGGCTCATCGGGAGCGATTGAACTACCCCCGTGCAGCGGCCATCTTGGAAGATTCAGTATATGTTGATGATGTTTGCACTGGGGCTTCCACTGCTACGGAGGCTTTGATTTTACGGGATGAGTTGATTGCGATCCTGAAGTCAGGTGGGTACGAACTGCGTAAGTGGTTGTCAAATTGCCCTGATTTGTTGCGAGATCTTCCGGTGGAACATCAGCAGGATCCTCTCTTGTTCGAAGATGCGGACAACCCTAACTTGATTGCGGTACTTGGCATACAGTACCAGCCCGTCCAGGATGTCTTCACTTATCGGGTTAAATTGGACCCCCCTAAGACCTGGACGAAGCGTTCGGTCTTGTCGACTGTTGCTCGGACCTTCGATCCTAATGGATGGATCACACCTGTCATTTTTCTGGCTAAGTGTTTTTTGCAGAAGCTGTGGATTGCGGAAGTTACGTGGGACGAACCTCTTCAGGGAGACTTGCTAACCGAATGGTGTTCGATTGTTTACTCACTTCCGGACGTGAACCGGATTTCCTTGCCCAGACTCTTTCTGCCATTCGGCAAGTGTAAAGTTAGCCTCCACGGGTTTTGTGACGCGTCTGAACGAGGGTACGCGGCCGTGGTATTTTTGCGGACTATTAGCCTATCCGGTCATGTTGGACTACATTTGATAATGGCCAAGAGTAAGGTGGCTCCTATCAGGACTAGGTTAACTATTCCTAAGTTGGAATTGTCGGGAGCAGCCCTCCTTACGAGGCTCCTCAATCATGTTTGTGATACTTTGGGTCGTACCGTGGAGATTTCAGATGTTTTTGCGTGGACTGATAGTGAGATCGTTCTTTGTTGGCTTCGCACCTCCGTGCATAATTTAGAGGTTTTTGTTGCGAATCGGATTTCACAGATCCAGAGCTCAGCGACCCCGCTGATTTGGCGACATGTTCCAGGGGAACTGAACCCCGCTGACTGCGCTTCGCGAGGCTGCGAGGCTCCGGTACTTGTAAACCATTCCCTGTGGTGGGGACCAGATTGGTTGTCGCATCCTGCGGCATCTTGGCCCCAGAATCGGTTCTCTTCTCCAGAGGCGTTGCCAGGTTTACGTGTTGGCGTTATGGAAACGCAACCTGTCTACGACTTGAATCCTCTGTTGGAGCGGTACAGCTCTCTGCCGAAATTGATTGGGGTTACCGCGCGGATCCGACGCTTCTTGCTCCACGCACGGAACCCAGCTCAGAGGGCATTGACCACGGAATTGGCCTTGTCGCCCTTGGAACGCCAAGAGGCCCTGCTATTTTGGGTTCGTGTGGTGCAAATGGAGCACTTCGAACCGATTATTGACGCGCTTAAAGGAGGATCGAGAATTAAGGGTTCGATCGCTCGTCTGAATCCATTTCTAGACGCATCGGGTATGCTTCGAGTCGGCGGACGACTTCGAAACTCAAACTTGCCCTATGGAGCTCGCCATCCTTTGTTGCTCCCCAAAGGGGGGACTTTGGTCAGTTTGTTGGTGTCTGATCGACACGTTGCTAACGCTCACGCAGGCTGCAATGCCCTTGTAGCCATTTTGCAGCGTGAATTTTGGATTTTGTCTGCCAGACGCACTATTCGCGGCATTATCTTCAGATGTATGCCGTGCTATCGTTTGACGGCCACCCCCACGCAGCCCATGATGGGGGATCTGCCCTCCGACAGAGTCTCGGAGAGTCGACCATTTGCTTGTGTGGGCACGGACTTTGCCGGCCCCTTTTTGGTAAAGACCTCGCAGCTTCGCAACGCTCGATCTGTCAAAGCGTACTTGTGTGTGTTTGTCTGTCTGGCCTCCAAGGCAGTTCACTTGGAACTGGTAAGTGCCCTCAGCACGGAAGCGTTTCTTGCGACGCTAGATAGATTTGTATCCCGCCGGGGACTGCCATCTCTGATCCGCTCTGATAACGGCACCAATTATAAAGGCACTGACCGTTACTTGAATGAAATTTGTAATTATTTGAATAGTGATAAGGATAATTTAAGATTTGCAATGTCTCGAATGGGCATTAAGTGGCAATTTGATCCCCCCGTTTGCCCACATTGGGGTGGTATTTTTGAGGCTGTTGTAAAAGTTACAAAAACGCATCTCCGCCGAGTTATTGGTGAAACGATTTTAACGTTCGAGGAACTTGCTACGGTATTTTGTAAAATTGAGGCTGTCCTCAACTCGCGCCCTCTCTGCCCTGTCTCGTCGGACCCAAATGACCTAGAAGCATTGACTCCTGGTAATTTTTTGATTGGCCAGCCCCTTACCGCGCTGCCGGAGTACCCCTTCGGGGAGATAAAATCATCACGCTTAAGTCGGTTTGAGTTGCTACAGCAGATGACCCAAAGCTTCTGGCATCGTTGGTCGCTAGAATATTTGCACATCTTGCAGCAGCGCGTTAAGTGGACTGACAAAACTGATCCTCCTCACGTTGGAGATCTTGTACTAGTTAAGGAATCTAATTTGTTACCTTTGTATTGGCGTCGTGGACGCATTGTAAATTTGTGGTATGGGTCTGACGGGGTCCCCAGGGTTGCGGAGGTTATGGTCGGAGATACGGTTTTGAAGCGAGCTGTAGCGAGCTTAGCCCGCCTGCCCATTTATTAGCAGACAGAGCTCCTCTGCCTGGAGCGGGGGATTGTTCGGTACCAGTCCTTATCGCTGGTAGCACTCGTTTTGATACTCTGTGTAAAAAACGCCTTACTATTTTTGACGTTTGACGTTTTGGGCTTTCTAACCAAAAAAAGTTTCTTTTTGGTTGCTTGAACGGCGTGACCCATTTTTGAGTGTATTTTGTTTTGAGAAAGAATTCACGATATTGTTATATGTTTATTGGAATCAGTTCATAATTGAGGCCAGGCACTCCTATCAAGGAGTTTTGTTTTGTGCCGGCAAGTGTTAAGGTTAACTTGGTGACGTGAGTTTGATTCGCCTATGTGGCGGATACCCAGGAGACGAGAGCGTTCCCCGGGACTCGGCGGCATCATCACATACGGTTACACAAACACACAGTTACACATACAGAGTCCGCCCCGTCGGGACGCCGGCCTACAGACAGCGGATGAAACATCCATCAAAGGTAACCAACGTTTGAGTATAAAAATGTGATACCGGACACATCTTCGGTATGCCACGCTTCTTGGAAGCTATAGCTTAGCGGGGTTATACCGGGCGATCTAATCCGGACCCTTATTCGAGTTCAGTTCACTCATTTTGGGCCCAGCGGCTGAAGCCTCGAACAGGGTGTGTTAGCCCGGGTTAGTAGCTAACAATTCTGATATGATTCCGTTGAAGTAGCAACTAATGAAGTATTAATTCTGAGATCCTTGAGGAATCGACGGAACTCCTCAAATATTATCAGCCCACATATAGCGACTTGGGTTTTTTCTGTAATAATCAACGCATTTGCTCTCGGAAAGTAGGTCATGTGGAAAATTGGAGAGGAAATGTGGAAATTTTCATGTACCATGTGGCTTGGCGAAGTATACTGAATTGAAGTCGGTTTGAACTTTGTTTTTAAAGTACCTAAATTATATAGATTAGCTTCCTCCAAATGCCTTTTTTTCAAACATAGACTCCGCCACAAACTTGAAGTTTTTGTGACCCACAACCTCACCATAATATGCAGGTAGGCTTTTTTCAGTATTATTTTGCATAGGTATTTTCTTATCACACGGCCGCATTTAATAAGCTACCTACCTTTTTTAGAGGTATGTACTAAACCGTAGGCCCAAATAAACGGACTTATAATTTACATATACTAAAAATAAAACTACGTCTTTTTTACCCACTTTTATAAACCATTCAATAGGTAAAAAGTATCTCCGAAACCACCGCCATACTACCTTTATGTCTAAATGTTCCAACATAATAGTACATTACTAACCTAGGGCGGTTAAACAAAGAATGTCTCAGATCGCAGGTATTTGACGCCCGAGCCGAAGGCAAGGGCGATAAATATGCGCTCTGAGGCTTTCTTTATTACCGCCCGTGGTAAGTACAAAATTTTACGTCTCTATCTGGCCACGAAATGGGGTTTTACGCACGCGTAGCGTGCGGTAATTCCTACTTTATGGCCAGGTATGACGTAAATATATTAATATACACTTTGCTGTCGATCCAAACAGTTCCTTTTCCTGTATCTATTCTATTAATGTATATCTATTAACATTTAAAGCCTTTTATATTTTTTTGTCTAAAAATAATATCAAACTTTAATTAATATTACTCTTTCCTGGTATTTCGCTTGTCTTCTAAATTTTCGATCTATCAGTATTTTGTTTTAATCCCGTTCCTTGTACTTTGGCTGAATGCGCCAAGAGCGCGAAGCCATAAAAATCAAATTCGTGTTGCTTCTACCTATTTATTATTTAGATTTAGAAATTACGCCTTAATACGAAATTTGCGCTTATAAGTTCTCATATCAGAATCGATTCACTTTTTACGCTTTATTATTTGGTATGCGTCTCGTGAAGGTATATCGTAGACGGGATCTAAATTATTAATAGTAGATAAAAGGCAAAGCAACTCCGCCATTTTGATGTTTATTATAGCTGACAGATGAGGCGCCGATATAATTTAAGAAAAATAAATAAAAAAATTAAAGAGGTCAAATATTTCGGAAACCTTATTAATTGTCGCAGTCGGATATAAACTATCCTAAGACATTAACAGAATAATGAATATTAAGAAAAACATGAAACAGGTAGGGTTTTACATTACCTATAAAAAATGTTTCATGTTTTTCCGTTTATGGGAACTTGAAATCATTCGAGACAAAGTAACGTCTCGAATGATACTGACTGATTCTTTTTTTTATTTAGAGATTTATTCGCGTCATCTGAGTTTAGGATGTTAACTTTAGCAGTTCCCTGAGGCTACCTTCCATTTTCCATTGTCAGATCAGCTTGATTGTACCATAATAATTGTTTAGGAACATCATAGTTAACTTTAATATCCTAAACCCGTGTTATTTTAGGGCTCATTAGAATCATCTCGGGTGATGGCCGTTAAGACAATAGTATACTTAATTAGAATTTAGCATCATGTTTGTTATATTCATTACATTCATGAAATGACATTATTATTATTTTATTTTATTAATAATTTCAATTGTTACTAACATGGCCTTAAAAACCTCATAGTTACTAACATTTTATATGGATTCATTTTCCGAAATAAAAACTTTGAATTTGAATTACTTGTATTGGCGACCCGCTTGCGCAATGATAATAGGTTTCGCCATCAGGGAACCAAAGAACAGCTCTGCACATTTAGCTCAGAAAGTCCTAAATCTAGTTGTTAGTTGTTACGAGGTAGATTCAGTGGCGTCGTGTCTGGCTCCGACACGGCCATCCCGCGATGCTATCTGACCGCGTAAACATTTGGACTGGACGAGGCGCGCGCTCACGACCTCCCATTGTCGCATTTCACGCCTGCGCCCGCGCCTTTCGAAAGTAGACCCTTCTTACAATTAAAACATCGTAATCAGTATAGTGTCTCCGAAACAACAAAATAAGTTACTCTCAAAAATTTAATTTTTGTTACAAGCTGTTATTGCCAACTGTATCTAGACACGCGGCAGCGTGTCAAGCCAAGTTCAAGCAAAGGAACTGGCTAGCCAGCGCCGAGTGTAATATTACACGAACCACTTGGTGCCACTTTTGACCCTTATATAACTCAAAACCTCTTTAACGTAAATCATATCCATAAGGACATCTAAGAGCCCAAATTTCATGAAGCTAGCTCAAACGGTTATAAAGATATGAAGGTCAAAAAGTCTTAAATTTTAGCACGGACTGACATAAGTATGTAGTACCTAAACCTAACTTACTTCCAGGCGACCTAGAAGGATAAAATTTGGAATCCAGCTCGGTAATTGTATGTAAGCGTAGGAAAAAGTCTAAAAATAAAAAAAAAGTTAAAAAATAGGGGGGGTCCCCATACATTTTTTTTATTGTAGCGTTGAAACCGTTACAAGCAGATATTTGAAGCTATCCCAATATGTGTATGTATTATTATATTTGCTTTATAACAGAAATATAAAAATAAAGTTAAGTCAAAAAATAAGTGGTGTCCCCATACAAAAAACTTAAATACGCGCTAAACAAACTGTGTGTCGTCGGCGGCGCGCGGCGTGCGGCACCACATAATTTTTAAAAAATAAAACCATGCAGCGGAAACTCAAGAAAAAACTTTAAATCTCAATACCTGCCTAGTTTTCTTTACAAAAAGTAATGATATCCCACCAAAAACATAAATGTAAAAAAGGAGAGCCAAGTTCAATACAAAAATTATGCTTGGCTGTGGGCTTCGCCGGAGAAAGAATGGAGATCTAAATGAGTGCCAAGTTATATGCAAAATCCAAATATGTTTTTATAGGAACAAAATAACATTATGAACAAATATTAAACTTTATTTCTTTGATTTATTGAATACCTATAATAATTGTTGTTATTTAAAAATGTGAGATCTTAAAGAAGGTTAGATTTGACTTGGCCAGTTTTTATCAGAATTAAAAAATATAATGTTTAATAACTTTATAAAATGACTGATTTAATGAAAACTGGCCAAGTCAAATCTAACCTACTTTAAGATCTCAAATTTTTAAATAACAAAGATTGTTACAGGTATTCAATAAAGCAAAGAAATAGAGTTTAATATTTGATCATAATATTATTTTGTTCCTAAGTATTTACATTTTTTTAAGACAACCCGCCGCCACGCTGCTGCAAATACTTTAATCGATAACGAAATAAGTACATCAACTCGGGATATGCGATGAGAAGACGATTAGCGCTTCGCAAAGTATGACCTCTAGCGAGAAGAGCAAGTATTAGACCTACCTGATGCCATGTAGATAGATACCGTAGACATTTGAAACTCTACGCGCATACTCGACTCTTTAAAGTTTTGCCTCTTAAGGACGATTTGCTGTGTTGAAAATGTTGATGATAGCTTGAAAGTTAAATGCAGATCTCTCTCCATCAACACTGCGCATCCTTTGGAGCTCTGGCGACCCTACTCACAACCATAATCACAACTTGACAAAAAAAACCAGTCATTATGTACTTATGTATTCAATCAAAGTACTGACATGACTCTCCCACTGTGGCATTGCGAGAATGCGATAAAAAAGAATTCCGAGCGATTACGGGCTATAGAAATATTTAGTCAGTCACTTATCTCGAATGAAGTTTGGGAAATTGCTACCATTAACCAAAGGCCGTAGAAATTAGTTCCGCTGCTTCGAGTACGAGCTAGGGAGAATCACAGGTGACAAGAGATTTTTTTTTAACTATGAGTAGAGTCGATGCCCTAATAAGTATCACTGACTACGAATCTTTAAGAAGTGTTGCTCATTTTTATCTGACTTCAATAAGGAGGAGGTTATATATTATGTTCCACTGTATGTATTTTTTTTATGTATGTTCACAGATTTTTCCGTCAATTGTAGACCGATTTCCAAAATTCTTTTTTTAATCGAAAGACAATACTCCTGAGGTGGTCCCATTGTCACCAAGTCAGGATCTGATGATTGAATTCCAGGGAAATTGAGGGCAACCCTCAAATTTTATAGGCACGCCTGTAGTAATTTCGGTATTATCTATCCCACCAAAAACATAACTGTAAATAAGTTTCTGTCAAAAATTTCATTTTTGGTACAAGCTTTTATTGCCGACTGTACTTTTCTGCATACCATCATCAACTACTCATTGAGACGATTCTAACGAGCCCAAACTCAATGGGGTTGTGTCGTTTTATTGCGGAGTTCCTATGGCCACCTTCCAGCTCCAGCATCAGATCAGCTCCAAGTCATCATAATATTGCATTGTCATGCTATATACATATGCATGTAAAATTTCAGCTCAATTGGATTACGGGAAGTGACTGAAAAATCGATTGCAAATTTTGACGGACAACTTACATACTTACATATTTACATACTTACATACGAATAGTGCAAGTTAATATAAAGCTTGTAAAAAGGAGAGCCAAGTTCAATACAAAAATTATGCTTGGCTGTGGGCTTCGCCGCAAAAAGAATGGAGATCTAAATGAGTGCCAAGTTATATGCAAAATCCAAATATGTATTTATAGGAATACATTATGAACAAATATTAAACTCTATTTCTTTGCTTTATTGAATACCTATAATAATTGCTGTTATTTAAAAATGTGAGATCTTAAAGTAGGTTAGATTTGACTTGGCCAGTTTTCATTAAATCAGTCATTGTATAAAGTTATTCAATAAACATTTTTTAATTCTGATAAAAACTGGCCAAATCAAATCTAACCTTCTTTAAGATCTCACATTTTTAAATAATCGCCGCGCGCCGCCGTCGACACACCGTTTGTTTAGCGCGTATTTAAGTTTTTTGTATGGGGACACCACATATTTTTTGACTTAACTTTATTTTTATATTTCTGTTATATAGCAATTATAATAATACATACACATATTGGGATAGTTTGAAATATCTGCTTATAACGGTTCCAACGCTACAATTAAAAAAAAACTGTATGGGGACCCCCCCTATTTTTTAACTTTTTTTTTATTTTGAGACTTTTTCCTACGCTTACATACAATTACCGAGCTAGATTCCATATGTCATCCTTCTAGGTCATCTGGAAGTAAGTTAGGTTTAGGTACTACATACTTATGTCAGTCAGTCAGTCAGTCAGAGCTAAAATTTAAGACTTTTTGACCTTCATATCTTTATAAACGTTTGAGCTAGCTTCATGAAATTTGGGCTCCTAGACTAGATGTCCTCATGGATATAATTAAACACACGTAGTTTTATGTGTTTACGTTAAAGAGGTTTTGAGTTATAGAAGGGTCAAAAGTGGCACCAAGTGGTTCGTGTAATATATGGATATAATTAAACACACGTAGTTTTATGTGTTTACGTTAAAGAGGTTTTGAGTTGTAGAAGGGCCAAAAGTGGCACCAAGTGGTTCGTGTAATATTACACTCGGCGCTGGCTAGCCAGTTCCTTTGCTTGAACTTGGCTTGATACGCTGCCGCGTGTCTAGATTAGGTATAACTCGTGTATTTACCCTCGGGAATCGCAATTTTGGTGAAGTGGAACTGATGATGATGACCACAGATGGAACTCAAAGATGTAAAGTATGTCAAAGATTCTGACATGATTCCGTTGAAGTAGCAACTAATGAAGTGTTCATTCTGAGATCCTTGAGAAATCGATGGAACTCCTCAAATAGCCCATAGATAGCGACTTGGGTTTTTTCTGTAATAATCACCTCATTTGCTCTCGGAAAGCAGTTTATGTGGTAAATTGGAAAGGAAATGTGGATATTTTCCTGTACCTATGTGGCTTGGCGAAGTACTGAATTGAATGGGGAATGGATGAAAATTTTAGAATCGCCTGATATTTTTTTGGTGATAGGAATAACCTTTCTTAGCACCAGAAAAAAGTTGCAGACTTTTCAGATGCGTCAATTATTTTTGAAAAATATAAACAGTTTCCTCACTTACGTTTTGTGGTTAGGACGGCGAATGAGACAATTTCCTTGATCCGTCTCATATTACATAAAAATATCATAAAAATCCGTGGTAAACTGACACTGGCAATGATATTGACAGTTGCAGCAGCTATATTGGTCATTGCCAGGGTCAGATATTTAAAATATTTTTGTAATATGAGACGGATCAAGGAAAGTGTCTCATTCGCCGTCCTAACCACAAAACGTAAGTGACGAAACTGTTTATATTTTTCAAAAATAATTGACGCAGCTGACAAGTCTGCAACTTTTTTCCGGTGCTAAGGAAGGTTATTCCTATCACCAAAAAAATAATCAGGCATTTCTAAAATTTTCATTCATTCCCCATTCTGTTTAAACTTTGATTTTAAAGTAAATTATTAATTTAGATACGCGTATTGAGATGCCGTTACAAACGCAGTTTAAATAAATACGAAAAGTTTTCAAATCTTTTTTTTGTTTTCCCAGGCGATTCTGAAGTACTTTAAGTCTATTTTTTTATTCCGTAGACTAAAATGATATTTGCTTGCTATTGTATTGCATGAAATGTCATTTTAGTCTACGGAATAAAAAAATAGACTATAGTAGTTCTGTAGTACTACTAAGTTAATTAAAAATTGTGACTGCGTTTATAATATTATTAATTAACAAAAATCTTTGTGTGAAAATCTCAACTGTATCAAATCTGTGTCTCTCGGTTATTATTTAAAAGTGTTTAATATAAATTAACATCCAGCGTAGGTACAGTCGCCATCACATACATCGGAGCAAACAAGCACGTCACAAACATCGGAACACACCTCTATTTTCAAGGAATTAGGGTGCATGTGCGATATTTTTGAACACCTATAGTGTACCTATGTATGTGATGGCGACTGTACATCTAATTTAGTCTCCAAAATTTGGACCAAAATTGTCCTTTAGTAGGTACTCAAAATGCTGCAATGTACAATGTTTCGTACAAAGAAGAAAAGTCTGTGAGATAGTAGGTATGTGTGTAAAGTTGGCCTGTATTAGTATAATGGACCTTTAAGATGGACATAGATTATATTTATACCGCTGCTTCTTTTCCAGAATGCATAATACATGTATTCAATAGACAGGTAAAATTATTTTTCAACACACCTGCTCGTAAAGTAGGTCTTATTACAGCGTATTTACACTGATAATGCAGAATATTACCCATGCCGTGCCTTTTACATTATAATATCGCACTAGTGCCTTTTCATTACATATCTTTTTAAATATTAGCAAAATAATGCAAATATTTATTATTTATTTATATTACCCATGCCGTGACTTTTACATTACATTATCGCACTAGTGCCTTTTCATTACATATCTTTTAACATTTTCATTTTTTATATATTTTTTTTCCTCGCAAATGTGTTGAAAAACGTCGTATGAAACACGTGAGCATTGGTCATTACACTTCTCGTCTCCATTAAGCCTTCGCCTTCGGCTCAGGCTTAAAAACAGACTCGAGTGTAATGACCAACTTAGCACACTTGTATCATAATGTACTATTATTAGTGGGATAAGTAGTTCCGGAGATTAGTGAGAGAGTATCCTCTGCGTACAGGAGCTACAATCTCACAAACTTTCCCTGTTTATAATATAACATATTAAATACGGATAGATTTTTCTCTATTATGGCATTCAATCATTGAATGCCATAATAGAGAAAAATACAGATTTTTTTCAATGCCATGTCAAAAATCTGACATTCATGTCATTCATATTCGTCTGAATCCGTCATAAGTGTATACTGCCTATATACCTATAGATATTTCTCTCGAACCCAAGGTATATTAACACTATTAACGTACTTACATACTTAGGTACAGTCACCGGCATTAATATATGACGGAACAAAGGCCGCAAAAATATCTGATAGGTACAACTCTATTCCTAGAGCCGTTAGAGCGTGTCAGATATTTTTGCGGCCTTTGATCCATCATATATTGATGCCGGTGACTGTACTACCATTTTCATTTTCTTCGATGTGTGCAGATTATTTGAAAAGGAATGCAAAACAAAAACAAACGATTAATTTATTGCCGCTCGAGCCAGAGTCATTGATTGATGCTTCGACTCGAATTGTAGCTGACAAGTGGCCCAACCGCGGGCATTGTTAGAAAGGCTCACACGGTCCCAATCATGCGAGGCAGCAGCCACTGCGCTCTAGATTACAATACAGAAGGTCCACTGAAAAAGTGCCATTTCCAAAAAATACTGTTACAAAGAAGTTCTTTCTTGGTTCTAAAAAAAACAACACTGCCATAAACTTTTGACAAAATAAAAATGTAGGTGTATCAAAACACAACTCACAAGAGGGTGCGAGATTTTATTGTATAGCGCTACCTATTAAAACTATGGACATACATACATTCAACGCTGAAAACACTATCAATCGGTAGGTACTCTAGGTACTTTAATGAAATGGGGAACAGGCTGTTATGCAAAAAGTACGATCCAACTAAGTGCACTATTTCTTTTACGTATCTGTTGTCGCCTGGCGATCGCGACTTCGGCAAATGATCTGCCAATAGTTGAACCAGTGGCTTCCGTGTTGTCTGATGAGATCTGTGCCTCCGATAATCTAGCTTGTTAAGATTACTTCTCTAGATTTCATCCCCACACACAGAGCTGTTGAATAACCTGGCTTAGGCAAAAACCTGTACCATGACGCCGTTCGGCTGGTTAAATTAACGACTCACTGGGATAAATTAAACGTATCGTAATTTTTGCGCTGTGATAAGTAGGACCCCAAACAACCTAGGTAAGTACCTATTTAAGAACAATATTCGTACCTACCTACAATACTTCAACAGGTAAATAGCTACTTGTATTCGCGTTACGTTTACGAGAGAAAATATGTATAGTTACTATACCAATATATAACAAATATGCATTCTGTGACCATTGTCTCAGTGCAAAATTTAGTGGGCCCATACCGGCAAATGGTATCAGGCCAAGATGGCGCGTGAGGGATACTGATGGCAGCACCCGTTCCCATTACAGCCACCGATAGCAAGACGTACAGCTGCAACCCAACCGAAATGACGTAAACAACACACGAAGAACATACGACTGTCACCCCTGTTACGTTTAGCTGAAAGGTCTTAATTGTTTGTCAAGATATATTACACCTTTTTGGTTCATGATCCTCATGGCGATATGTATACCGGTCGGGAACTGGTCACTTGAAAGTGTAGCGATGTTAAGGTTCAGCACGTAATTGAGAGCATTAACGATTTACATCGTTTATTCACATACACTCTAACTAATAAAGTTTCAAAATATTTGAATGCAGATTTAATTTTTTCTAAAATTTGTCTCGTGACTCCTAAGAGCAAACCGGTGTCTCTTGTAGTTTCGCATTTTCCCTCACTGCCCCGTTTGAGTGACACCCTGTAGGTATATGTAGGTAAGTCTATTGTAATTGTTAAGTTTATTATTTCATTGGATCCGATGGAGACCAATCAACAGGTCTGCAACATCCAATCGTGATCACGATCCTCATGCCTTGATCACGGGATCAGGATTGAGGGAACAACTGAAGAAAGAGAGATTTCATTATACGAGTATGTATGTAGTTATTACATTATTAATTTGTATTGATTGATTTTGTAGTGTTTTAACATTTTCTAGTTTTCACTACCTTTTCCTGCGCCTAACAAACGTAGCCTGGTAGAGAAACTTATATGGCATTAAGTCCACCATTTGTACCTATTTTGTGCAATAAGGAATAAATAAATATTTATTATTTATTTCGTCGGTAAAATACGTTACGTAACGTGGTAATCCGTAATAATCCGTGACCATCTAGATCGAGGTGGAACCAAAATCCGGATGTAAGTCAGCAACTCGATCCACGGCTTACCTGAGGATTAACTTATTCCATTTGGAACTGATACTTCATATTGCTACTGTTTGTTCGACATTTAACAAATACACCTATAATACCTTGGTCTAGTTAATCTGAAGGGAAATGTGTTTCATTTTAACGTATGCCATATAAATAAACAGACATAGGAATCCAGGGGGCAAAATTTTATGACAGGTAGGGAGTTCCTATATCGATAAACTCGATTATCGATGCTTTTTCTGTATACTAGCGATCACTTGTTTCTTGTTGTCAGTGTTTTGTTTGTAAAAATTTGTTTTTATTAAAAGTGTAAAAATGAAACTAAATAATAACGTCATATCCTTCATCTTTTTCTTAAAACGATTTTTGAAACTTTACTCGTCATAATTTTTTTCTTCATTACATTACTGTCCCATGTCCCATCTATGTACTACTGTTAAAATAAACAATCAGTATTTGTTCCAAATTTTTGGGCGTTAAACGTCTCTGTCTTGGCTGATAAATCCATTTCAAGTGGCTAAATGACTTTTTAATTTATGTGAAGGTAATAGGGGCATAACAAAATTGCGTGAAGTGATTTACTGTACAATGAAAATGCACAATGCTGGAGGTGAAAATGCACAATACTAGTAAATGAAAAAAACATAGATATAGGCCAATCAAATTAGAATTTTCCGAAGAATTAATTCCCATAAAGCTGGAAATCGTTTTAATACCTTCATTTGGTCCTAAATACGTGTAATCTGAGTTTGCCTAAACCCAGGAGGATTGCATAAATTTTTGCTCTTGTTTCATGTAGCACAAAAACGGTACTTCGGACAGAAAATGTATTCTATTCTATATTAAAGAGGATCAAATTCTGCGTCGAATGAATATCTAAAACTTCAAATTCGGTTCAGTGGTATAGTCGAAATCAAAGGTTAGAAACTGGGAAAATTTTGTCGTTTAGGTGCAAAATTCAATTTTGCGACTTTTCAAGAAGTATAGAATTTCTTAAATATTGAATAGAATACATTTTCCGTCCGTCGTACCTATTTTTGTGCACATGCAAAAAACTGAAAAAAGAGCAAAAACTTCGCGGTAATTGGGCTCCCAAAAGTTATGCACACCTCCTGGGATGGTGCAAACTCGGATAACATGCATTTAGGACCAAATGAAGGTTAAAACGATTTCCAGCTTTATGGGAATGAATTCCTCAAAACGTTTTTTTTGGATCTAATTTTCTTGGCCTAATAATTGAGTTTATCGACATAAGGTCCTACCTGTCATACATTTTTGCCCCTGGATTCAAAATAAATAACAGTAACATACGTACACCTCTAATTAGTGACCATGTCGTGAGATGTATTCATTCACTAATTTAATTGGAAGCAAAACAAGGCAAACCGAGACCGAGAAAAACAACCAGTCAAGTGCGAGGCTGACCCGCGCACCGAGGGTTCCGTACAAATTTTCATACACCATACCCATCACGACCCCTTTCATTCATTCTTGAACAATCTAAACCACAGCACATAGTAGAAGTTACCGTTGTACAGCGCCATCCCTATTTTGATGATTCTAATAAATAACTTGCAAGTCTTGCAACCTAGTATGTTTGTTTTTAAGCGACAATTCTTTATCACGTGTACCGATTTCGATAATTATATTTTGTATTTGAAAGAAGGGACTTTAACAATAATCTTATAGGAATTTGAAGACATAAAATTACATACAAAATTAAATTAATTACAAACTTAGTAAGGATTTTTTTTGATAAATAAAAAAACACGTTAGAGGTATTGTTATACTTTTCCTGTAATATTTATGTAACTCTTAATAATAATACTAAATAATAATTTAAACATTCTCGCTTGTTAAACTTCGGAGATAAGAAAGAAAGAAAGAAACGTTAATTCGAGACAAACACAACAAACAATAAAGCAAAAAAAAAGAGTATCAGACAGAGTACGGCGAACGAGGCGAGAGGGGCCGGGGGATAGGCATATAAGGAGGGGGGGTAATCGTTTTTTTTTTATGTTTCCTTCATAAATCGATAGAACCACTGTAGAAAAATCACTGTTTTTAGAAAGTGGAACGGAAGCCCTTTCATATGATACCCAACTTGATCTATTACCTAGACTTTGAATTTTTAACCCCCTCATAATTTTTATTTTTACAGAAAATTAATATTTATTTTAAAAGTTTTCATTTTCCATACACGTGTAACACGTGTGTTAGCCTCTTTACAAATGTTCCAAATTTCATATTGATAGCATACGTAGTTCCTGAGATATTTAACGTTGTGGCAGACGGACAGAGTCGCACCCATAAGGGTTCCTTTTTTACCTTTTTGGTACGGAACCCTAAAAATGGAACAGCACGGTTATCCCAAGACGACGCGCGAGTTGTGTCGCGGCGAGATAGACTATCCATCTCTTTCTAAGTGTTCTAAATAGAAAGAGACGGATAGTCTATCTCGCCGATAGAAGACATTCGTACCTTTGTCAATACCTATGTCAATACTTTTATTTATTTCGAATTTAGATCCATGTTAGCAATAATTTACTTTAAAAACAAAGTTTTAACCGACGAAAATTCAATCATCCCCTATTTTCCTACCCTTAAAGTTGGTATTTTTTTTCCAAATTTATATGGGACCAACTTCGGGGTGTATACCCCGAAGTTGGTCCCATATAAAAAAAGAATTATCCGAAGAAAAAAGGTTTCCAATAAAAAAAGAATTATCAAAATCGAACCACTCTGAAAAAGTTATGCGTGGTCATACATAAAAAAAATATATATACGCGTTGACTTGAGAACCTCCTCCGTTTTTTACGTCGGTTGAAAATACAGCACCTACCTACAGATGTGTGAGAAACCGATATCAAACCATAGTCAGAAAACAAATAGTTTCATTCAACATAAGGCATTTAATCGCCAAAAGTAAATATTACGGTACAGGTAATACCCATTGATTCAATATTTTCGTAGACGTCTTTTAGATGAAGAAAGTCAACGATTACCGGTTCGGTACACCCCGGTAGGTCTGTGTCTAAAATTAAGGTTGTCGCATATGAAGCATTTGTTAATAAATTATATCAAAATACTCAATTAAAACTGTGAAACATTCGTTCTCATAATTTTGTAGAAGTAAAATGACAAATGTTATTTGTTTTTCAAAACTTCTGACGGGCTATGGTATAGTTTTGAGTTCGGAACCTAGCATTTTTGCCTACCATATTTAAGTCAAACCATAATTAAGTTACTGTTGTATAAATTTTACCGAGTAGATAAGTGCAATTTTAGTGCAAGCCGTGCCAATAAAGAATAGACTTATTTATGTATGTCCGTCAAAGAGAGTGCAAATGGCGGACTTAATGCCTTCTAAAATGATAATTTGATGATAGATTCTAAAATGGCAACATTTCTAGCGCTATCTCGCATACACCATCGCTGTTGCCATTTTAGTAGTTATTCTTTATTGACGCGGCTTATATCTACTATAACATGCTGTGCTGTGACTAGTTATGTCGGAACTGGCCCATAATATTACTAAATCAATAAGTAAGTGACAACCCTGTATAAAGGTAAGGATTACAAGCAAACGCTTAAGATCTACTTTAGATATAGCGCCGCCAGATAAGCCGATCTGACTCGCCGTAACTACCACAATTAGTAAATATTTTTACAAAGAAAGTGCAGAAAATAGGTCACGTCGTGGCATTTTGATGAATCTTTTCATTTTATAGACTTTTGTCGAGCTGAGATCGAGCGGAGAAGATTAAGAATAATGGCTGTTTTAAATTAGTTAGTGGCATTTTGTTTCGTAACAGTAAATGGCTAGTTGGTGAGCTAGTTCCTGAAGATTTAATCTAAAATATATAACGTGAAATTTGCGTAATTTATGGAAGGATAGTTAATCCCAAAAAATCTAAAATGCTGTATTCTGCCTTTTCGTGTTTATACTTACCTACTTTAGTCAGTAGCTACAATAACATTGGTTAAAGAATATAGGTAGGTAGCGCATTTTCTATATGATTTGTTAATCTAATTAAAGTTTAGAATCACTATTTGTTATCGACGCGATCGTTAATTCTGATACAACGCGGTGCGAATAATGTTGTATTGTACCTATATCTTTATTCTTACGTAACGAAACCCAACTAAGGCGATTTTCATACACTTAAGACAATAAATAGCATAGAACCAGTTCGTCTTAAACAAAGGCATTGTATGGCACTTCCAACCATCTGTGTTAGAGGTACAGAATGTTTCATATTAATTTTCATTTTCATTTCAAAGTTCAATATCTAACAAGCTAAACCGATTTTGTTGAAACCTATCTAAGAACCATCTCGATCAGATCAGCTGTTGGATAAAAAAAAACTGCATTCAAATCGGTCTATTCGTTTAGGAGCTACGATGCCACAGACAGACACACTCACACAGACACACATACACGTCAAACTTATAACACCCCTATTTTTGCGTCGGGGTTTAAAAAATAGAGGCAGGTAGAGGTTAGTTAGATGATAGAATATGTCATGTTATGTTTCAGCAGTCAACATTCTGCTCAAATCCTACAATCTGTGCACTGCGCCGCAAGCGCAGCTCGCCGCGCAGTTTCAAGTGTCATGATTTTTATCGATAGCGTCTGCGGTTGATTAATCGATGCGAAGTGCATGCCGCCGAGACGGGCACCGTTTTGCCGCCCGTCCACTCCGACACCGCCGTGCCATTTTCGGTAAAACGGCGTAAGTTCGGCAAGTTTCAATTACACATAACTATCACTTTTTGATGATGTAGATTGGCACAGTATTATCATTTTATAATCTCTGCTGATGGGCAAGCCTTCAGGTTGCACCTAGGTAAAACTCTGTTTTTATTCCGTAATCCGACCGCACAGTGAACTAGTTACGTAGATGCAGTCAACTGTTCAAAGAAGTAATTCAGAGATTTATTATAATTAAGTGGAGATTACATGGTTCAGGTAAAATTCCCATTTTTCAAAAAGCCTCGGTAGCAATGAAGATGATGTCATTACTGATGAACTAGAGGCTTTAGAGACAGTCTCTTTGCAGTTTTGCGGTGCACAATAACATGTTTAACAACATACTAAATGTTCGTGCTGGTTTCTGGAAAATAGGAATTTCGATAGAATTAATCTTTTTTTGCGTTGTTGGTTTTTTGAGCACAATTTTCCCAACTTTGCTCTTGTCCTAAAATAAAATGTAAAGCTGAAATACCAGGTATCATTTGTGTTATTCACTACTTTCGTGTATCTTTTCTAGTTTAGCCGCAAAGTCTGAAAGTCCTTAGATTTTTCTTTGATTTTTTTTATACTTTTGCTAACAGTACTTAAACTAGCCTATATAGTAGAAATGAACTGTTGACAATTTATTCAGCGTTTATTTAGTACCCTACATGTGTATGTACATTGCATGGTTTGGGTGTAATTTACACTTTTCCAAGCGCGGCCGCGGCGTTTTTGATGACGTAATTACAGGGGAGACAGACTCCTTAGAGATTGTCTCTCAGCAGTTTTGGAATTCAAGGGACATGCCTAACAACATACTAAAATATGGCGCTGGTATCCGAAAGTGAAGTATTTTCCCCTAACAACATGCACTACTTAGTACGGAATTTACTTCAGATGAATCAGATCCAACTCGCACTTGACCGTTTTTTAACTGTTCTCTCTAAACTATTTACCATCCGTTGTTTCGAACTACAAAATTCCAAACTCAAATCACGTAAACTTCTAAAGGAAATCGTTAATCCTTAAAGACATCCATTTCATTTAGAATCATGAAATGACTCCGCGAGGTTTATATGAAAACGGAGCGAATTTAAAACCACGTTGCATTTTCTATATTTTGAAACATGAGAGAGATACACGCCTAACTGTCAAATAAGCAGTGTTTCGCTTATGTACCTATAATATTTCAAGTGCTAAATATAGTTGGTGGGCAGTAGGAAGCGTTGCGACCTATATCGGGCTTAGCCCTTTGTTGCCGTTTATTTCTGTTTTCGTCTCGTTTCGTAACTTTTGTCATTAGAAGCAGAAGGTCTTGTGTACAAACTAAATATGTTGGACTTACGACCATTGAGTTCCGTGTACCATAAGTTTACGACGCGGATGCGCGCGCACGCTTCTGATGCAACCGTAAACCTATTAACGGACGCCCGGGGCGATGGTAATAGGAAAAGCTGTTCGCGATAACGATATAATCAGTTTCACGTCGACACTATTTTTTTTCCTAAGGGTAAGCATTTTTATTGTGATTACTGATTATGATGTTTAATGCGAAATTACATAACTTAGTACCGATGCGTTTCACGTGTAAAGATCGTAATAGTTAGAGAAGTGTACAAATTCTAATCTATTGTAGTTAGGTACCTACATGCAATGCACAAAAAAGTGTAGGTAAGTAAATAACAAAAATATTACATAAGTCCTGGTGTACCTACGCTCGCAAATTATTGTGCTGTAGCTACAAAAACTGACTTAGGTCAGGCGCCCAGTAACATCATTAATATAATTATAGTAATTGATACTCTATTAATATTGTTAATGTTGCTAGAACGTCCGCAATTTGTGACTGGAATCAAAAAGCAAATTGATCTCAAATTGCATAACAAGAATAACGTCGCAAACACGCAAGTTAGCACGTTTACTCCCACTCGAGCGGTGATTAATGATTACACATCAATTAGATAAAGCCCTGTTACACGGGAGCAAATTATCGACCTCTGCCCCTTTCCCACCTCGTTCATCGCGGGGCGTTAGAAAGCTCTTATCGGTTCGACGCAGGCGCAGCCACAGTACACCGAACGCTATCAGTACGTACACGCACAGAGTAACTCATAGTAGCTGATCACTCTAGGCCTCCACACACCGGTCGCGGGCGCGGGTCGTTCCGGTAGTTCCGCTTATGAAAAATCTTATAATTTCCAGTGTAGCCTTTATACTTATTAACTGCCATAAAAAAATGTCAAACTCCCGCGTTCGATGTGTGTTTGAAGTGTAGTTTCAATGTTTTAGAACTTGCGCGCCCTGTGGCCTTCTCCAGTTTGACATTTTTTTATGGCAGTTAATAAGTATAAAGGCTACACTGGAAATTATAAGATTTTTCATAAGCGGAACTACCGGAACTAGGAAACAAAAGACAATACATTTTTTGTACTCGACGATTAAAATTACGCAAAACTGTCGTTGACATAAAACATCGTTTCACTCAGCAAATATATGCGCCCTTTTTTTTCTATGTTGCCATCATGTTGAATGATATTGCCAAGAAACTGGAGGTGACCTCTTACCGCATCCCAACACAAAATCTCC
Organism: Epinotia brunnichana; assembly: GCA_963854355.1. NCBI lineage: Eukaryota > Metazoa > Arthropoda > Insecta > Lepidoptera > Tortricidae > Epinotia > Epinotia brunnichana. Next base: position 14,896,888 of record OY977936.1, on the reverse strand, counting down.
GGCGCAAGACTGCCTTGAATTGAACTTCCATCCTTACATGCACTTTTCTGTTTCTTCTACAATTGTAGCAAGCACGAAATTTCTTGCAATTTACTCAGAAGAAAAAAACTTGAATAAAATGTAGGAATTCTGCCAAACAACCAAGTAACCATAGTTAACCAAAACGTCACTCCTAATTTGTCCCTAAGTAATTCGCTCCCAGTACCATACCACATAAGAAAGATCATGACACATGTCACCTGAGTATTTACAATATTATCATGCTAGTGCGTGAACATAATTATATTTAAGCAACAAATCACTTACCGCAATCGACGCATAATTCATTTGGCAGACTTGATATACTTACCTGAAACACGAATTAACATAAGTATACGTGTGAACATTGAATATCATTGAATCTTAAATTAAAAAAAAACCGTTTAATGTCAAGAAATATTACGCATCAATGATACATAAACATAATATTATTGCGTGCGTTACAACTCTGATAAATTATAGTTGTGTATATGAGTATGATGATGTAAAAGTGTGAAAAAAGCGTGACAGTATGGAGGGGGCCAGTAGGTAAAAGAAATAAAGGGAGACCTTGCAACAGATGGGAGGATGAAATCAAACACACAGCGGGTCCAAACTGGTTACAAACAGCTAAGTCCAGGGAAGACTGGCTCACTTTGGAGGAGGCCTTTACCTGCAGAGGGGTTCTTGCAGAATAATGAGTGCAACAAAAATAATTATAATATTTTAAACTACCTAATATTCTTTATAAAACTTAACTTACTAACATTAAAAATAACTAACTACTCAACTTTTGATATAACTACTTTGTAAACATAATTCTAAAAGAAATAAAAGACTTTTTTATTTTTATTTTATTTATATGAGTATTATTTTTCACCTCACTAGCTCGGAAAGCCCTTTTTAGGGTTCCGTACTAAAAGAGTAAAACGGGACCCTATTACTAAGACTCCGCTGTCCGTCCGTCCGTCCGTCTGTCTGTCACCAGGCTGTATCTCACTGATACCGTGATAGTTCCAGTTGACATTTTCACAGATGATGTATTTCTGTTGCCGCTATAACAACAAATACTAAAAACAAAATAAAATAAATATTTTTATTGATAATGGTACGGAACCCTTCGTGCGCGAGTCCGACTCGCACTTGGCTGGTTTTTGTATGTTTGATATCAATTGAGAAAATTGCATTTTCACTTCTCATGCTCGCAAAGTTCGCCTTTGTGCTGGATTTATGCTGCACAAAATGCCACTTTTATGCTCTAGTGCACTGAGTAAAATTGTTTAAAAGACTAAGATATTTTTTTTAAATTTGATATGATATATTTTTCATTACTAAATTAATAAAACCAGACAAAATAGGAGTCAATTATTATTTTAAAACGTATTGCACCATTAAATTACTTGGCGGTATGAAGTACCTAAGTCTAATATCACGTGTCGAAAATTAAACACAAAAGCTTTAAAAAGTTAAGTGACGGGAATGAGCTAAGTATTATTTAATTTAATTTCGCAAATCGCAATCGAAGTGAAAAGCAGTATGTATAACTCGGGCATAAATTAGCCATTTAACCCCTCGACTTAACTATCCACCATCGCCGGTGGCTCGGGTGGATAAAAAAGGCGTCAGGTTAAATGGCTCGTTTTATGCGCTTGTTCTACAATCTACTATTTATCCACATGTGCAGAAAGTAGACGTAGAACGTTAAAAGTACTATGACGTAGAACGTTAAATGTTTATTTTCCTGAGATGTTTTTTTTTACTTTTTTTTCTTTTTTTTTACTCTTTTTTTTGTGATAGTGTGACAGATAGTGTGAGATAGGTAGTGTGAGTTTTTTTGTCTTACCCTTTTTAGGGTTCCGTAGCCAAATGGCAAAAAACGGAACCCTTATAGATTCGTCATGTCCGTCTGTCTGTCCGTCCGTATGTCACAGCCACTTTTTTCTGAAACTATAAGAGCTATACTGTTGAAACTTGGTAAGTAGATGTATTCTGTGAACCGCATTAAGATTTTTACACAAAAAATTAAAAAAAACATTAAGTTTTAGGGGTCCCCATACTCAGAACTGAAACTAAAAAAATTTTTTTTCATCAAACCCATACGTGTGGGGAATCTATGGATAGGTCTTCAAAAATGATATTGAGGTTTCTAATATCATTTTTTTCTAAACTTAATAGTTTGCGCGAGAGACACTTCCAAAGTGGTAAAATGTGTGTAACTTCTAAAATAAGAGAATGATAAAACTAAAAAAAATATATGATGTACAATACCATGTAAACTTCCACCAAAAATTGGTTTGAACGAGATCTAGTAAGTAGTTTTTTAATACGTCATAAATCGTAAACCGCAATTTATTTCACGGAACCCTTCATGTGCGAGTCCGACTCGCACTTGGCCGCTTTTTTCTTATTTTCCTCGCTGTAGTGAGGTGAAAAGTTTTGTGTTATACACGGGTGAAAAGTTATTTTACGTCTCGTGTGTTGAAACACTCGCTACGCTCAGGATTATATTGTTCCCCTCACTGCCTCGGAAAGCCGTCTTTTATCCTTTAAAACCAGTGAGCAAAATCGCATTTTATCCACTATTAATTTGACCTTGGAGCGTATCTCATGTATCTCATGAACCGTGATAGTTAAACAGTTGAAATTTTCACAGATGATGTATTTCTGTTGCCGCTATTACAACAAATATTAAAAAATAAAACAAAATAAATATTTAAGGGGGTTCCCATACAAAAAAACTTTTCAGAATTGCTTGTTGCCTTCATCAGGCGCTGGGTCTCAAAATGTATGGGAAAATTAAAATCCGACTCGCACTTGACCAACATTTAAAAATAATAGTTATTTGTTATATTTTTTTTATAAAAGGGTGCAAACTTATTATTTAAATTAAATAAAGTTGTTTTGCATGTTGAAATTTCCTCGCTACAGTGAGGTGAAAACTTTTGTGTTACCGGGTGCAAATTTATTTTACTTCTCGTGTGTTGAAACTCTCGCTACGCTCAGGGTTCTATTTTAGAACCACTCGCTTCGCTCGTGGTTCAACTATAGATTCCTTTCGCTTGCTCGTGTTTTAAATGAACACTTGCAGGTAAAATACAACTTTCCCCCCTTGTATAACAATAGTTATTTATTATACAAGGGTGCAAAGTTGTATTTTACCCGCAAGTGTGGAATTGAAACACGAGCAAGCGAAAGGATCCTATTGTTGAACCACGAGCGAAGCGAGTGGTTCTAAAATAGAATCCTGCAAAGTGCAACATGCAAAACAACTTTATTTAATTTAATTTTTTTTTAAATTAAAAAAAAATATTGTATAAAAAAATATAACAATTTTTTTTGTATTTTGGTCAAGTGCGAGTTGGATTTTTGATTTACCATACATTTTGAGACCCAGAGCGCCTGATAAAGGCATCAAGCAATTCTGAAAAGTTTTTTTGTATGGGAGCCCCCTTAAATATTTGTTTTATTCTGTTTTTTAGTATTTGTTGTTATAGTGGCAACGAAAATACATCATCTGTGAAAATTCCAACTGTCTAACTACGACGGTTCATGAGATACGCTCTAAGGTCGAATTACTTTGTCCACTAGTGGATAAAATGCGATTTTGCTCACTGGTTTTAAAGGATAAAAGACGGCTTTCCGGGGCAGTGAGGGGAAAATATAACTATTTTATCACATAAACGCATTAGATGATACGCCGTGCAGATTGTGAAAACAAGTCAAATTAAAAATTAAGCTAATCCTTAACTTTGATTAATACAGTCTTGTATTAGAATAAGAGGCATCCCCAGTACCTACATATATAGTTTCATTAATTAAGTTAACGACGGCGTGGCAGGCCGAGAAGGAGATGGCGTGACGACTTGCACGTCGATCACGTAACGCATTGTACGAACGTCGGGTAGGTCTAAAAGTCTAAATGTCACTATTTATATGGAAAATTGACAGTTAAATTGTACCGACGCGTGTTCGCAACGTTACGTGATTACCCCTCTGGACGTATTTCACAACATTGACCAGAGATTTTTCAGAATCGGGACGAGTGGAAATCAAGAGGGGAGGCCTTTGCCCAGCAGTGGTACACTACATAGGCTTCTTAAAAAAAAATGTTTTCATAGCTAGTTTTTTTTAAACACGATAAGACCAAGAGGTGTGAAACAATCATTATTGAGTCATGACAACTGTGACACCGGTTTCTGATATAATCTAGCCAAGTCTCAATTACGGGAAAACGAATTAATGGAAAAACACTAAAAACGCCGAGCAGAGCTCGGTCTCCCACGTCCCACTCAGGATTGGTTGGAGGTACTACAGGATTAATGTTTACTAATATTATAAAGAGGAAGTGTCTGTGAGATTGTAGCTTTGTAAATTTGTTTGTAATATGTAATGGATAAACCCCGGAACCACTTATCTGGTTTCAAAAATTATTTCACCGGTGTATATAATATACTTGCTGGATGGTTATAGGCAGGGAGCGTACTTTTCATGCCGATGACATCAATTTGACGTCACGCTGCATATAGGATGATCCCAAATAGTTTTATTGTAATTATTAATCATTAGTCGTCAATCATTTTTATCATGTACAAATTACTTCAAAAGTAATCTATTCACATGTGAAATAATTAATAGGTACCTACTTGATACGTGAAACGTAAATTAAACTATTTGTTTTGTTTTTATACATACAATTGCAATCAAACTCTATGCTGCGTGACGTCATTTTTGCGCCAACGGCATGATAAAGTACGGGCCCTGGTGGTAACAATAATACCCTGAGAACTTTACGGTTTCGCTCTATGAAAACACAACAATATATCGATATCAGCCATATTTTTACACCATAAAATAGGTTGGGTAATTTGACTAAATATTCATTAATAATCCACCTAAATTTAATACCGCAACGGTAAAAAATAATGAAAAGTAATCTTTATAAATTCCGTAAAAATCAGGCGAAAATAGTATAAACTTTCTTTACTTTGTATTTGACTACGTCTATATACGTTCTTTGGGATACGCGCATAATCCACTTATTTTTGTTAATGAATAAACCTTTCTATAGGCCAGATGGAATTCAATATTATCTCAAGGTCGTAAATATTTAATTAAAATGCTGTTATTTCCTGATGCATATATTTTTGGATTCAGGTAGTAAGTCTCCAAATTTGTGTACTCAAACATGTTTTCATTATAAAAATACTGATAGCATTTTTGCTTGCGGGTTAATTTTTTTTCCTAACTTCCGGTCCATAGAATTATTGACTTCAATAGTAAAAGTTTTTTAAAATAACATAAAAGCCGTATACAAATAATTAGCCTGATATTGATTTATTTCCAAAAAAACTGTAATTTTCTCAGTGTATAAGTACCATTTAATAAAATGTATGTATAAAAACAAAACAAATAGTTTAATTTACGTTTCACGTATCAAGTAGGTACCTATTAATTATTCCACGTGTGAATAGATTACTTTTGAAGTAATTTGTACATGATTAAAATGATTGACGACTAATGATTAATAATTACAATAAAACTATTTGGGATCATCCTATATGCAGCGTGACGTCAAATTGATGTCATCGGCATGAAAAGTACGCTCCCTGGTTATAGGCTAATATTTTATCCCGCGGGTTTGCCGGCATTCTCTGCAAAACGCGGGCAAAGCCGCGCGGGCAGCTAGTAAGTAATAAAATATCGAATACCGCAACCGGACATGCGCCTGCAATGTTGGCCGCGAGCGCTGCAATTAATCATTTACTGCATAACTAGATCACTTGACCGAGTTATATTTTTAAATATCAATTGATAATCAAGATGCATCCGGAATGATTCATCTTCGCCGATGGCCGTAAAAAATAGATTATGCCGGGACGGGATGAACTGGTGGAATGAGGGTTCCACAATGATGTACAGTCGACTACAAAGAGATGTATCCATACATACACACACAAACACTTATAATGTAATAAGGTAATTGTAACATTAAAAATCATACTTATCTTTGTAGTCGACTGTACCTAGGTATCAGCTTTATTATCAGAGTTCGCATACTACTATTCTTATTTAGGTAATGAGAAGGAAATTTTATTTACAGATAAAGTAGGTACATATAAAGAAATATATATAAAAACTACGATTAAACAGAAAGAGAATAATAACAAAACTAAACTAAAACTAAAAAAACAAGGTTAAAATAAAGAAAATGAAATACATTTAGGTTATATTGTTTGGTCAATTGTCATCTAACTTGCAAATAAGTGAGAACTCATTTAAATAGTCAAACGGGTCAAACCCCAGGTCAATAAAACTAGCATTTATTTACTTAGATTTTTTTATGATTTGGCAATTATACGAGTATAGCATAATTTATGTAACTTTGATTGATTTATTTTTACGTGTGAAAATGTGGGGTCAGGTGAAAATAGAGAACATAACAATTTTTCCCAGATATGAGACCTAGCTGGATCGAGTTTTCGCCCCCGTAAGTAAACCCCCTTATTCCAAATTTCATCGTAGGTATATATAAATAATCGTTAGAGCCGATTTCGACGTGACTACAAATATAATTATAGTACAGTCAGGGGTAATAATATACGTACATAAATAAGGACATAAATATCACACGCCTTTATGACATTGACTATAGAGTCCTGTACATAGTCAGGTATATTTATGTCCTTATATTAATACCCCTGACTGTATCTGGGTGACCGAGCCCAGTTCGGGTGAAAATGGAGATAAAGAATTTTCCCAGATATGAGATTTAGCTAGATAGATTTTTCGCCCCCAGAAACACCTATTAGGTATACTTATTGCAAATTACATCGAAATCTATAGACCCGTTTACGAGAACGTTATTACAAATATTATATACAAATAGATAGGTAATGCTAGTTTAATAGTATAGGATAATATATAATATAGACATACAAATATTACTAGTTTAACTGTATAGGATTTTCTAAAACTACGAAACGTGTTTTTCTATAATTATATTTCAAGCAGCTCTCTACTATTGAACATTTACAAAGCGTACCCTAAATGGTATCTTATATGCTAAAGCGAATACAAATAATATGCAACGATTGAAGCATAAATACTTGGCGTGCGTGTTGTGTGCACGATATAGCGATGGCCGATGACACAAGACATTTACTACACTGAACTCGTAAGTAATACTGAGCTAATTTTCACTCCACCCTTTGAAACGAAATAATAAATAAACAATCACTAAAACAGCACTCATAAAATAATTGTCTTTGCAATAGAAATGCTTGAAAAACTCGTGAAAAAAGCCAACATTGGTAAATGCTATCAATTGGCTTGCAACATATATAAATAATAAATAAATAAATAAATATTACGGAACAATCTTACACAAATCAACCTAGGCCCACGGTAAGCTCAGTTAGGCTTGTGTTGTGGGTACTAGGCGATGATATATATAATAGATACATACATATAGATACTTATATACATACATAACATCCATAACTCAGGAACAAATATTCGTGATAAATACACAAATAAATGCCTTGACCGGGATTCGAACCCGGGACCTACATATAAATTATTGCTTACGATATTTTAGAGCATCATACTTTATCATTCTGCTATTTACATATTACCTGAAATAGATCAACCATTGTATATTCATACGTTGCTAATCATAAGAAAGCTAAACATAATATCCATTTATCTCTAATACAAGCAATAATAATAAAGTTACATAGTGAAATGCATACGCGCACGGGCCGACGTAATCTTTAATGTTTAGCCATTGGAATATAAATGTTAATCAATTGGCTTAAGGTTTTTCTCATGTCCTATAGAAACGTTAGCAGTAATAAGTCTTATGCTGGTATCACTATCGGTTCAGTTAGGACCTTGTGCCACGGAGGTTCGGTATATTATGTGGGGTGTAGTGAGATTGAGGTGATAAATCTATGAGGTTCGTTACGCAAGGACATTAGCCTATGGCAAGAAGCCGCGTAAATTGCGATGATTTGCAGCCGGTAGTCGCATCTCAAGTGTCTGAGCATGCAGTTAAGAACAAATTATTATCTGCCTAACTAAAATAATAGTACATTATGATACAAGTGAGGTATGTTGATCATTACATCAGAGGCGGAATTGTCATGTGAACCGCAGGTGAGCGTGATAATAGAGCCGAGGATGTAATTATCAAAGCTCACGCGTGTCATTCGACGTTTTTCAACACATTTGCGAGGAAATAATCCTTTTCATAAAATGAACATGTTACAGGCTCCTAAGTTGTTTCTTTTAGTTATTGATGACAACAGGTTTTTACTCACATATTTGTTCATCTCAAAGAATGTACAGTGGTGTCAATTCTATTTATCACTTTTCTATTCACTACGAGTCAACATTTTTAACAATAACCAAACACGCATCATCAATGTTTACAAATATTTGTGAAATTACCTATAATGGCGCGCAACTAATTTTTTTCGTGAAGTTCGCGCAGTGCGCCCGCAGCGAGGCTTAGATGAAATCTCTAAACAGCCAATACAAAATAAAATAAATATTTTCTTATTCAATATAAATTCATGTTAAATGTTATCAAAAGTTAAAAGTTTTACTAAATGGAACGTTTCTATGTCATATCCAACAAGAAATAATCAATTAATCCACAAGAAGGATTTAACTTGTTTAGTCGAGTAAGAATCCATTTGCCGAGAATTAAAAACAAACCTGTATAACCCGGTCAATTTAAGAATGCGCCGAGTCCATACATACACCTTGCTGCAAGGTGCCAACGTGTCTTAATCGGGATATATACATAACTACACGAGTGTCGTAATGTTATTAAACACGCGTGTTTAATACCCAGGATTATGAGCCCAACAGCGGCACAATAAGAGGCACGTTACGAGCAAATGTGTTGAAAAATTACTAATTTAATAGTTTTAGTGCTAAAAAGTTACTAATGTAAATTATAATAAACTAGCGACCCGCCCCGGCTTCGCACGGGTTAACTCGTATATGTATAATAAGTACATGCATGTATTATACATATAAACCTTCCTCTTGAATCATTCTATCTGTTAAAAGAAACAGCTTTTCCAGTTAATTCAGTTGCAAGATTTGGCCATAACGTAAGTACCTAGTATAGAACAAACTAACAAGGCAAGTTAATATCAAATAAAAAAGCGGCCAAGTGCGAGTCGGACTCGCGCACGAAGGGTTCCGTACCATTATCAATAAAAATATTTATTTTATTTTGTTTTTCGTATTTGTTGTTATAGCGGCAACAGAAATACATCATCTGTGAAAATTTCAACTGGAACTATCACGGTATCAGTGAGATACAGCCTGATGACAGATGGCTAGACGGACGGACGGACGGACGGACGGACGGACAGACGGACGGACGGACAGCGGAGTCTTAGTAATAGGGTCCCATTTTACTCTTTGAGTACGGAACCCTAAAAAACCGGTAAGTGCGAGTCTGTCTCGCGCACCGAGGGTTCCGTACAAACTTTCACCACGCTTTATTAAGAATAAATCCATGTTGGTTTTTCAGAGATAATTCTTTATCAAGTGAACCAATTTCGATAATTCTTTTTTTATTTGCTAGAAGGTACTTTCAGAATACTTCCATACAAATTTGAAGGAAGGGCTCAATATATATCAATTTAAGCAAAACGATTAAATTACAAACTTAAATATATAGTTTGAAGTACATCATTGAGAAGTTCCACAAGCCATCTGTGGTCTTCATCATCACTTCCACTTCGCCAAATTTATGATTTCCGGGTGTAAATACACGAGTTATAATAGAAAATACCGAAATTATACTACACGCGTGCCTAATATATTTGAGGAGTTCCCTCAATTCCTCATGGTTCCCATCCTCCAACTGGGGTTTTGGAAACAATGGGACCAATCTGGAAGCATATACTTTCAGTTAAAAAAATAATTGTACGAATCGATTCATAAATGACGGAGTTCTGAGGTGACAAACATTAAAAAAAAAAAAACATCAGCCAACCAGCGCACAGGGTGCGTTCCAAATCTTGCCAATTTGATCTCAGTTCACAATTTGACGATTCGACATTGATAGTTTATAAACTAACGAAAAATAATGCGTTAATTGTGAACGGTTTTGACAGTTCACAATATTTCGATAGTTTATAATATCGCGAGTAAGATTACAAACTGACGGTGTTCATAGTCTGACGGTAACATATATATACTCGTATATATATTATTTTAAAAAATTTCGCTCGGTAAAATTCGGAGATAAGGAGGGGGAATGGTATTTTTTCTACATTTTCCTTTGTAAATCATAATTTTACCACTAGAACATAAATAAAAAGGAACTGTTTTAGAATGTGCAATTCAAGCCCTTTCATAATGATACCCCACTTGACCTACTAACTAGACTTTTAAATTTTGCCCTCTTATCCATCCTTTTTTATAGAAATTAAAAATATATCTTTAATTTTTTCATTTTCCATACACGTGGATTAGCTTTGTTTACAACTATTCCAAATTTCAAATTGATAGCATCAGTACTTCAGTAGTTCCTGAGATATTTAACTTTGTGACAGACAAACAGACAGACGGACGGACGGAGTTAATAAGGGTTCCGTTTTTACCTTTTTGGTCCGGAACCCTAAAAACACTTAATTTGTGAATAAATGAGGCCTGTTAAGAATAAAGAATGTGGTGATGAATATTTAAAAATAAAATATATATGCGGACAATCTTACACAAATCGACCTAGTCCCAAACTAACCAAGATGGGTACTAGACGAAGATAAACATCTCCACTTATAATAAATCTCTAAATTAAAAAAAGAATCAGCCAGTTTGAAACTAAGTTTTGCGCGGTTCGAATGTTCTCAGCATCCCATGAACGGAAAAATATGAAACATTTTATATAGGTACATTATTATTCTAGCTGCAACTTAGGATAGTTTTTATCCGACTGCGACAGTTAATTAATTTTCCGAAACTTACGACTTCATTTAATTTTTCATTTATTATAATTGAAATCAAACGCTGCTCCAACTGTCAGCTATAAGAACCGTCAAATTTTTCGTCAAAATGGCGGAATTGCTTTGCCTTTCACTTATTAATAATTTAAATCCCGTCTACGATAGACCTTTACGAGACAAATGCTAAAATATAAACCATAAAAAAATATTCGATTCTGATATGAGAACTTATATGCGCAAATGTCGTTTTATGTCGTAATTTCAATAAATGAAATCAACAAATTTGAACAATATAATTAACACGAATTTGTTTTTTTTGAATGACAATGGCACGCGCTCGGCGCATTCAGCCAAAGTACCTGCGGCGCTACCACGAAAACCGATACTCAATGTTCATATATTTGCATCCCTGTCACTCGAGTATGGTTAGTGCGATAGAGATAGAGATACCCGAATATTTTCGAATTCCGAAGTTCGTGGTTATAGCTCAGGAATCGAAAATATGGTAAATAATCATAATGTATTTTCTCGAAAAAGAATTTAAAATAAATATAGTCAAATGGAGAAAAAAACAAAGCAAGAGGTTATATAGGTAATGATTAAGTTATAAGAGTCCAAAGTTTTAAGAGGGGGTATGTTCTGTCCCTTTTCCGCAAAACGCACCTTCATATGAAACGATTGTTTTTTACTATGACGCTCGAGTATATTGACGTCACAGTCCCTCATCGTTTTCTCACTCTAACAAGCGACATTAAAATGGATGTAGCTTCATAATTTTTTGAGATATTTGAATGGGAGTTTCATTATCTTCTATCTATTTATACATAATAAATGCCTATGTCCTGACTGACTTATTCACTCAATCACTCACTCATCAACGCACAGCCGAAACTACTATACTAATCTTAGAGAGTTGATTTTTGCACAGTATGTTGCTTTTATAACGTGGGCTAGGGATAAAAAGGGATTTTTGAAAATTCTACCCCTAAGGGGGTAAAATGGGGGTGCAAAGTTTGTATGGAAGAACCTTTTTTTTTTGAGCTATAGACTTAAACTTTGTAGAAAAATTAGTTATTAGAATACAAATGAAACACTTTCAGCGTTTTGGAAAATTCCACTCCTACGGGGGTAAAATAGGGGTGCAAGGTTTGTATGGGGGAAACAATATTTTTTTTAAATAGAGACTTAAAACTTTGTAGAAAGATTAGTCATCAGAATACAAATTAAGTACTTTCAGCGTTTTAGAAAATTCTACCCCTAAAAATAGGGGGCTAAAATAGGGGTGCAAAGTTTGTATGTGGGAAACTATTTTTTTTAGCTAGAGTCCTAAAACTTTGTAGAAAGATTATTTAAATACAAAGAAAGTACTGTCAGCGTTTTGGAAAATTTCACCCCTAAGGGGGTAAAATAGGGTGCAAAGTTTGTATGGGAAAAACATTTTTTTTTTTAATAGAGACTTAAAATTTTGACGAAAAATTACTTATTAGAACATGAAAAATACTACATTCGGCGTTTTACAAAAATCATTCCCTAAGGGGGTTAAAAAAGCGTGCAAGGTTTGTATGGGGAACACTTTTTCTGAGCTAGACACTTAAAACTTTGTAGAAAGATTACTTATAAAAATACAAAAAAAAGACTTTCAGCGTTTTGAAAAAATCTATCCCTAAGGGGGATAAAAAGGGGTGCAAAGTTTTTATCAGGGAAAGTTTATGTTTTTGAGTTAGAGACTTGAAACTTTGTAGAAAGATTACTTATTAAAATACAAAAAAAGGGCATAAATCGTTTTAGAAAATTCCACCCCTAATAGGGTTAAAAAGGAGAGCAAGCTTTGCATGGGCAACACTTTTTTTTGAGTTAGACTTAAAACTTTGCAAAAAGATTACTTATTAGAATACTGAAAAAGAACTATCAGCGTTTTAGAAAACTCCATCCCTAAGGGGATCCTTAAGATCCTTAAGAAGGGTAGCCAGTGTTGTGTGGGAAAAACTTTTTTTTTTACTAGACTTAAAACTATTCAAAATGTTACTTATTAAAATTAATAATAAAGTACTTTCAGAGTTTTAGAAAATTCCACCCCTAAGGGGGTTAAGAAAGCTTTGTATGGGCAACACTTTTTTTGAGCTAGAGACTTAAAAGTTTACGAAAAAAGTTCTTTCAGCGATTAGAAAAATTCAACCTCTAAGGGGGTTTAAAAGGGGGTTCAAATTTTAAATGGCGAGCAATAAAATTTTAAAGTGTGAGTAAGAGATTTTTAACTTCGGTCTTATTCTGTACGTTAAAAGACTACAAAACTGATTTCAGAGTTTTTCCAAATTCATCCCCTAAGAGTGTTAAAATTGGTTCAAAGTTTGAGTATTTCAAGGCATTTTTAAAGTATGAGATTTTTAACTTTGGTTTTAGACTGTTTGTTCACAAACTAGAAAATGAACGTCAACTTTTTTTTTAATTATCCCCTAAAAGAGGGTTCAAATTTTGTATTGAGAGAAATCATTTTCTAAGACGATAAAAAGTTCTACGCGGACGAAGTCGCGGGCAACAGCTAGTACTTAATATAGATAAATACATACTTAAGAGGACGCGCGGTGAGCGAGCTTTTTGAAAAATTGATTTTTGTAAAACCTATTTCTTTCGCGTTTCGCGCTAATTAGAGGTGTTTCTGTGAATGTGTTCGTAAATCATCAATGTGTAATAGTTTTCTAAGTTTGAAACCGATCCGATCCGATTTGGACCGATCTGACCCACCAAAAACAGGGTTTCGTAGAACCCTATTTTCTCTTCCAATTTTGCACCAATTTTAGTTTTTCTTTCACTTATATTATAAAGAGGGCTTTGGCTATGTCTCTAGGTTCTGTTTTTCATTTGTGTTTGTTAAATTAGTTTACTGAGCGTGTGTTTATGGCGCCGAAAAGCGGCGAATTTCGTGGTTTAAAAGGGTCTTTAATTCTTAAAAGAAACAAATAATTAGGTAAAACGAAACATAGGGACATGTCAAAGGTCAGTATTTATTATATGAATGCAAAATATTTGTTCTTTTGTTATTATCCAGGGAGGAAACGGGGGATTACGTTTATATGGAAAAATGGCCACCCGAGCATCGTCTTAAATACTCGTACATAGAAAACATCCATGACTCAGGAGTCAGGAACAAATTCGTGCTCATCACACAAATAAATGTCCTTACCGGGATTCGAACCCAGGACCTCTTGCTTCGTAGGCACTACCAACTAGGCTAAAGCGGTCGTCAAAAAACTTTAATTAGACTAACTAATATAGATTTGATTTTCAGAGTAATTCTACGTGAAGCTGCGTGCTGCGTCTATAATATACGGTCGAATTTAGATGGATTCGCTAGCGGATAGTCTGGATAATTATAGTGAAGATGCTTTGGGGTCGGCGTCCGCGCATTGTTCCGTACTAATCTAAAAAGCCCGAAGTGTTCTTCAAGTTAACCTACATACGACCATTTAAAATAAGACGTTAGTATTATTCCGCAAACGTTTGCTCATGTGCATAAGGAAACACGTAAATGCATCGCCCTGCCGAATGGATTGGTCACGTAATAACCTATTTCATATTTCTTCGTTATTATCCAATACAAAAAATAGATATATACAATAAATAGAATAAACTTCCGTTGCCTTTAGGTTCCTACATTCTAATCATACTCAAAAACCATGAAACGCACTAATCTTATTTGAACCCGCTAAAATATCAATATTATAACCACATAGTCAACAATGAATTTTCTTTTTTTAAATAAATGCACACAAAATCAACCTATTAGTTAACAGAGTATCAAACCGAGAAGTAACAGAATGTAAACTTTTTTTTTTACATAACTGAGACAAATTAAGATTGAATGTCGACCAGATCCGATTTCAAAACTAAAACAAACCTAAACGCATTCAACGCGCCCCGCTGAAAATACTACTCGTACGTTTCATGTTTTCACGCTGCAATTTACCAAGAAGCGCTACATGGCCCTTTTATTATAATTCTCGTAAACTTTCACTAAGCGTAGAACCGTGAATAACAAACGTCAGTATTTTTTTCAGATGTTATGAAACTTATGAAACAACTTCGAGGCAACAGACAACATGCGCACCTACGTACGGACTACTTAAGCACTATACATATATAAGGGACTTTATTTATTTGATTATAACTACAGGACCTACCGATGATGATAAAAACAAATGGTTAACCAATTTATAAATTGTAATATTACGCTGAACTAGTCCTAATCTAGATATACATATACTAGACACAGTAAAGCATGCAGAGAGGAGAACAAATCATGAGAGCGCACGCAGGAAATAAGTCGATTATTAACAGAATGAACTATCATTGCGCTCTTCTAAGATGGAAGTAATTTATTCGGTCTGATTGCGACCGCTTCGGCAAATTGAATTGATCAACGCGGGGTCAAGCATTGTGTACTTTCGACAGCGAACAATCAGATCTTGCGATACCTACAAAGTTAATTTCGGTTTAAAGATATTTTATTCCCATAAGAATTTATACAATTCGCTTACATGAGAACTTAATACTAATACAATTAAGTTTACGTGAAGTATGCACAAGAAGTAAGTTATTTATATTACTAAATAATCAAACAATAACAATGTTGTTAAATTATAGCGTATAGTATACATAATGTAGGGTCATTTCGCCGGTTGGCGACCACCTAATTTCTTGTGCTGGTTAGCGACCACTTAGCTGACTTGGTGAACTGAAAGCATATTTTCTAGTTTTCTTTGTAAATTCCTATTCCATAACTACAAACAATAAGGCATACGGCTGACTGTTTCAATAGGCTCTGTAGAATTGATGTTATCATCAATTGAAAAAACCATGTTCTTCAAGTGGTCGCTAACCGAAGGTGGTCGCGTAACCGGCGAAATGCCTATAGCGTCTATTGCTTGATAAAAATTGAATTTATTTAGTAAGTAATTAATTAAATAAGTCCTAAGCATCATCAATTGCATACTTTGATATAAAAATGGACTGGTGTTACTCGATGATATTATAAATTATGATGAATGATTTTGGCACGAGATTCATAATTATTTTTTTAATACAGTTGCTCAAAAAGTGGTACTTTTTGTGGCTGCGTAGCGTGCGAGAAGCTCAATTTCTCGCACTAGTGCTTTTTACTTTTTAGTTCCAAACTATACTTTCGAAACGCAGTAATTTTATATTAGATTTTTTACTTGGAAATTATGAAATTAAAAACGCTTACGAATACTAGGAGTATTTATTTTTGATCGCGTTAGTATGAAAGTCATTTTTGAAGCTGAAAATGTACGCATCTGTAGGTAGACCGCTTAACTCATTCCTCGCTTGCGCAGCGCGCGGGTGCAGGGGTATGACGATAACGGGGTGCGGGCGCCGGGGTTTGCCTTCCGCACGTCGCCCGCAGCCCGTTATAGTCATACCCCTGCACCCGCGCGCCGCGCAGGCGAGGACCTAGTTAAACGGTCCACCTATAGGTACCAGGAGCGCATACGCAAGCAGAAGTTTCGATGCAGCCACTAACAGTTGAGATCGAGGTACAATAATATAAATTTATTTAAAGAATTCATTAATATATAAATGACGAATATTAATTTATTATTTTTTCGCAATTGTATTAAAAAACGTCGTTTACAACACGTGTGAAATGTCTTTTACCACTCGTACCGAGTCTTGCCACTCGCTTTCAGCTCGTGGCAAGATACCTCGGTACTAGTGGTAAAAAGACATTCTTTTCACACTAGTTGTAAAATGTACTATTTCACCTCAGCAGCTCGAACAAGCATATTTTGCTGCGTGAAAACAGTGAGCAAAATGCGATTTTGCTCATTCCGTGAGTCAAAGTAGCTTTTTAATTTTGATATCGAGCACTGACATTTCATAGTGTGGGGTCTATTACAAATTCAGAATATTTCAACTTTATGAGCACTGTCCCTTTCATTTTCATTACGAAAAAAGAATACGACACGAATAGGTCGATTCATAGTTCGATATTCGAATTTAAAAGTAGACCCCCAAAACAGCGCGAAGCAAGTTACACGTTCGAAAACAAACTTAACATACTAATGAGTTTAAATTACCAAAAATATTAGTACAAAGGAATGTTATAAATTGAAGAGAAAAAAACATGGAACATCTCAAATGAAGTCAGTTTTGCTTAAATAGATCAAAACATAAATTTTCAAATGCTGAACAATCAATGATTCTATTTTGAACAATCTTAATTTTTAAGAACATATACCACAGATGCAGTTTCCAAACGCGCGCCCCGCCCCTTTAAAAAAAATGGCGCGCTGTTAAATTGTTTACATTTTATTGGGTATATTATTCTTCATGCTTACGCTATTGATATTAGTTTTGGATATATAAAAACGACTAGGATTAATTAATTATCTATCTAACTAAGAAATATAGTGAATTCCTTGAAGAAGACAGTATTTAACAACAATACTCGTACCTACGCTTAGTTTTCGGAACGCACGCGCGACTCGCGTAAGCGTAACAGATATTAGATTGAATATTTCAAAAATAGCTCGAAAACATGAGTGAAATGTGGGAACATGAGTGACAGTATTTTAACAATAATAGGTACGGTTAGATTTTAGTGTAGTGTTAGTGTCACGCGAGACTCATATAGATTAATAGAATAGTCTGTCGTGTCGCGCCTTGTCTCGCCCGCGCTCTCGCGTGCTTCTAGTAACTAACTAGCCGCGCTGAGGAGTTAAAACAAGCAGTAACGTACCCCTAATCAAGTTTTCTTCCTGAATATCCACGAGACAAATAGGTACGTAAAAGCCTATCGATGTATTTTTTAACGTGACGATGTTCTCACTGCTGAGGTGAAAAGTTGTATGTGTTACTCGAGAGCAAAGTATTTGCGTCTCGTGCTTTTGACTCCCTCGCTGCGCTCAAGATTCTAACTTTGAATCACTCGCTACGCTCGTGATTCAATTTAAGGATCTTTCGCTTCCTCGGGACTCAAAATCAGCACTCGCAGCAAAAACTAACTTTGCTCTCTTGTTGCACAAATAACTATTATCTATCCAAATATCATAACATAAACCCTCCATGATGCGTTCAAGAACCGCACATTATGGCCACCATAAAAATAGGCTGTATTGTTTAAACACATATCTTATCTGTGAAAATGTTATTATTGCTAACTATACCATCGATTTCGATAATATTATTGCATTCAAATTTCGAACATCTCTGAAATCAAATAAATTTGATTTGACCTATATTCTAATATCAGTCGAGATGACGTTTAGTTCGAAATGAATTGTCAATTTGCATACAAATTTGACAGATGTCGCACGTAAGTAAGATATCGAACGATCCTAGTTGGATCCGACTCTAGTTTGTCTCTGAATTAAGAAAAAACTATGACAGCTGCCAGAAGTCATAATATGCGGCTCCTGAATGCATCGTGGAGGCTTATGATATGTGAATAGATAAAGCAGTGTATGTAACTGTACATAATTAGGCATTAAGACACTCGTGTGATGTTATTATGAAACTCGCCTTCGGTTCGTGTCATAAACCCACACTCGTGTTTATTGCCCTTCATTATGTACAGTCACATTGAGTTCTCGAAACCCGGTCTAACGATTTCGAGGCGATTTACAATAAATACATCAAGAGTGACGCCAAAATCGGTCCTAGCTAGATCAATTTTTCGGGAAACACTGTTTTCTTTGATTTATCACTCACGATGCAGAGCAAAGCTTGATTTCCCAAGCACTGTAATTAAAACCACGGTAACAGGGAAGACGTGTTGAATATACTTAGGTAGGTACTATCATTAATATTTGCTACACTGCAATGCTACTGAACGGTGAGATTGTGCCGCAATTTCTAGTCCTGCTATATATTACCTACCTCCTTCCCTGTCGACTTCAATCTTTACTGGCGGAAGACCTTAGGTACAAAGAGCAAAACAAGTGCTTAAACAAAAGTACCTTATGGCATGACCTTAAGGAACAACTTCGGACATGATTATGAGGATTGTTACCCATTGTACCAAGCGGTCATGATTATAAGGCTATGTGAAGGCTTACTGTCTACCTAATAAAGTATTTAGATGTATAAGAAGATATAAGCAGGATTTATTGAAATAATCCCGAAGGCAGATAAGCAACGATTGTGTGCAGCAAATTTGGTCGTAGCTCGGTTTAGCATTATGCTTTATCACGCTCAATTTCTACGATTCTGGTAGGTGTTATCTTATCCAATAGCAGATTTCTCTTTGATCAAGATTTTTTTTCTTTGAACTCTTTGCTCAAGAATTTCATGAAAATAATTTACATCTTTTTTTTTTGCTTCTGTCACATACCTAGTAAAAGACATAAACGTGATCGACATAAAAGTGAAAATCGGAATGGCATTACATTTTGGCTTAGTATGGCAATAAGTGCGCAAAATAGTACTTAGTAGGTATCTTGCGAGAAAATTTGGGGAGTATATATATACTTATGCCCATGGTCTACATTCGAGCACCACAGCCGCTAATCAGCAAGACTCAAGATGTTGCTTAGTATGTAGACACTGCAAAAAACACAAGGTGAATCTAACTACCCAAGATTCAATATAAGCTGTCCTGGGTTAGGTATATTAGCCGAGTGAGTGAGAGTACCTAAAGACTATAACTCACTAGCGAAAGTCTTGACGCGATTAAACTATGCAACAATAAATTAAGGAATCAAAACGAAATAGAATGTCACGCTTAATAAGAAGCCTCCTATAGTAAAAGTCTTCTGGTAAATTTGTATACGCTCTCGTCCGTGGCGTGTTAAGAATTTATTGGTATTATCGGTACTGTGACGGGTCTTTAAATTACCCGATATATCCGCAACATCCATGAATGTCAATAGGAATTAATAGGACTCACAATTAATTGATAAGGATAACCCACGAGCTCAGCTTGTTAGAAACTGAATGAACCCACAGAATGGGCCAGCTTGAGCACTGGTGTCACGTACTACGATAAGGAATTGAATAATTGCATCGTTAACGATGCAATTGTAACCAACTTGAAATTAGAACGATCGTAATATTCCTAATGATGCTCTACATTGGGCTGCAGTTTTGGATTATTAATAGCACCGAGTATTATTATTTTGATTAGGACGCTTGAATGCACTACATATTTATGTAGATACCTGTCAACTGTAGGTAACGTGTAACAATAATAAACCGGCCAAGTGCGAGTCGGACTCGCGCATGAAGGGTTCCGTACCATTATCTATAAAAAAACTATTTTATTCTGTGTTTTTAGTATTTGTTGTTATAGCGGCAACAGAAATACATCATCTGTAAAAATTTCAGCTGGAACTATCACGGTATCAGTGAGATACAGCCTGGTGACAGACAGACGGACGGACGGACGGACAGCGGAGTCTTAGTAATAGGGTCCCGTTTTACTCTTTGAGTACGAAAACCGACAAATCGTTTTTCACCTGCTGTTCATTCCGGAACGCGCTAACAGACGTCTTGATTAGATTAGAATCGTATTGGTTGGTGTACTCTTGCCCCAACTCATCCAGACACGTTCTAGTGCAAGTCGAATGCAGTCCCCATTTAAGTACGAGTACTATAAGGAAAGGAGCACGCCAATTTATGCGTGCTTCCTTGACTTATCTAAAGCATTTGACTTGGTGGCATATGATTTGCTGTGGGACAAACTAAATAAAACTTCGGTGCCAACCGAATGTGTGTCCTTATAAAGATACATGGTACGCCAATCAGGTGAATCAAGTGAGGTGGGCTGGAGACTGGTCTGACCAGTATAAACTGGAATCTGGAGTGAGGCAGGGTGGGCTGACTTCTCCTGTCCTCTTCAATTTGTATATAGATGAGTTGATTGGAGAGCTGAGCAGCATGCATGTCGGATGCCATATTGACAATGTCTGCGTAAACAACATTAGCTATGCTGATGACATGGTGCTGCTTGGTCCCTCAATCAACTCCATAAGGCAACTGATTGCAAGGTGTGAGAGCTACGCTGAACGACATGGTCTTAGGTACAATTCAAATAAAAGTGAGATGGTGATCTTTAAAGCCCGTAAGTATAATCCGCAAAGTGTACCTTCGGTCATGTTGAACGGTGAGGCCCTAAAAGTATCCAGTAAGTTTAAATATCTGGGTCATATAGTAACCGAGAATATGAATGATGACCTGGATATCGAAAGGGAGAGAAGAGCCTTAGCAATCAGGGGCAACATGCTCATCCGTAGATTTGCACGGTGTACAAGGGAAGTCAAGCTGACACTCTTTAAAGCCTATTGTACGTCTTTTTACACGTGCAGTCTATGGATGAGGCATACAAAGCATTACGTGTGCAATTCAACAATATCTTCAGGATGCTGTTCAAGCTGCCTCGTCACTGCAGTGCGTCAGGCATGTTTGCCGAAGCGCACACTGATGGCTTCCATGCCATCATACGCAAGAGGGTCGCCTCGCTGCTGAGACGAGTGCGAGGAAGTGAGAACAGCATTCTGAGGATATTGGAAGGACGTTGGGATTGCCCTATGTTAGGGCACTGGGTTGGCATTGTGACGGGGAGGGTAAAATAACTCTGAGTTTTGCCCTAAACGATACAGTGCCTCTCAGCGTACAAATTACACTATTCTTTTCTTTTCTGTTTTGCCTACTAACACTTAGCTTTAAAATTATTGTATGTACCTATTAACAAACTTATGGATTCTATGAGTCTGAAATAAATTATTTTTATTTATTTTATTTAAACCAATTCTATAAAAGTGCAAGTATAAAAATAAACGATCTGAACTTCTGAATTGACATGTAATTTGTAATGTAATATTGTATTGTGAATAAATGAATCTGAATCTTCTATTACTACCGTTATAGGTTATACTTATAGGTTGTACGCGGGCTGGGTTTCCGTAACTCGACGTCATAAATGCGCGTATTTTGCGTATTACTACCGTTATTTCGCAATATCTACATTCTCCATAACGAGCCCCATCTTCGTGTGGTTTATTATATATATATATATATATATATATATTTTTTTTTTATATTATTTGTCGTAGGTTGCAATTTTTGATGCAAGTCGGGGAAATCCTCATGGATGCCTGGGAATGGTGGGCCCAGACAGTGCCGGACTCTTACCGGCTAAAACCCCGACTTGCACCCCCTACGACACTTTATAAATTCAATGTTTGAAACTATTAGTGAAATTTTATACACTGCTATCTGAGCTTTATTTATAGTTCAGGCTCTATTTTCTGTTTATTTTATCAAATCTGTTTTTTTTATTATATAGGTATATAATATATAATTAAATTAATAATTTATGTCATATGTAAGTCTAAAAACTATATCTACTTAAACTAATAAATTTAATACACAATAGTCATTTAGTTAGAAATATTCTCAATTATAATTACATTAGTTTTTAGTTTGTCAATTTATACAATACAATTTGTATATATATGTTTCTTTATTTCTTAACATATATATTAGAAATTTACTCCATATCAATTATATTAGTTTAAATTTGTCAACAATACAACATTCAGATCAGTCTTAACATTACCTCCTTTTGAATTTTATTTTACTTCAAAATTCAAAATTCAAAATCATTTATTTGTAAACATAGGTATATGGATGGTCAAAAAACTTAAAATTATGTACCACTATGTTTTGCCATATGGCATACAAATACTTATGAGAAGATGGAGCAGCATGCATCTAATTTAGATTAAGTATTATATTATTATAGTTCACAATCCGTAAAATATTCATTCAGTGAATAATAGGCTTTTTTTACTAAAAGGGTAAACAGGCTTTTTTTGAATTCTATCAAATCTTTTACTTTGCATAGATTTTTTGGCAATTTGTTATAGATTTTCGGTGCCATTCCGAAAACACTTTTAGCAAGAAGACCCGTTTTTATTGATTCCGTAAATATTTTATGACATTGGCGAGTAATGTTAAAAACAGAAAACTGATGCATATTGTTTTTAACGTAAACTGCGGTCTCGAATATGTAGAGGCACGGTAGTAGAAGTATGCTAAGTCTGATAAAATGCGGTTTACAAGATTCCGTTGATGGTATTTTACTTACTGATCGTAAACATCGTTTCTGTGCTTTAAAGGCCATCTCTCTGTCTGTGGAATTGCCCCAGAACATGACACCGTATCTTAAAGTCGAAGTAACATACGCGTGATAGGCGGTTAGAACAGCTGGTTGACTTACTATTTTACTAAGATTATATAATGCATATGAGAATTTGTAAAGTTTTTTACATATAATGTCAATCTGATCTTTCCATGTCAACTTATTATCTAAACTTAATCCTAAAAACTTAGTAAGGTCTGATTCGTCAATTTGGTGGTTTTTGTATGTCACGGTGAGATTTGGTATTCTATCAACTCTTTGCTTGAATTTCATTATCTTTGTTTTATTTAAATTAATGCATAAATTATTCATATTCAACCATGTAATTACTGTGTCAACTGCTTTGTTAATTTCAATCTGTATTGTTTGTGTATTATTTCCAGTAAATATTATTGTACTATCATCGGCGAACATGATCATTGAGTGCTCAGTAGTCAATGGCAAATCATTAATATAGATAAGGAAAAGCAAAGGGCCTAATACACTGCCTTGGGGCACTCCGTATTTTATTTCTTTAAAATCAGATGATACAGATATTTCAGTCTTTGATTTAGTACAAATTTTATTTATTGTAACCATTTGCTTTCGTCCGGTTAAATAAGATCTAATTAAATCGTGAACATTACCACGTACGCCATAATTATATAATTTATTTAACAAAATGTTATGATCAACAAAGTCGAAAGCCTTCGACATGTCCATGTATAAAGCAACAGCGGGTCTTTTTTTGTCTAGCTCCGTCATAACTTTTTTTTAAAGATCATAAATTGCCATATTAATGGACTTGTTTTTTCTGAAACCTTTTTGTTCTGCTGCAAATAAGTCGTGAGTCTCAAAGTATTGGTAAAGGCTATTGTAAATAACTTTCTCGATAATTTTCGAAAAAATTGATAAAATTGATAATGGGGTCTTCTTATGGGTCTTTGTTTTTTGCCACCATTTTCTTTTTCTTTCCCCTCCTTTATTTTCTTTTCCTTATTTCTAAACATATATATTTCCTAACATTGTGGTTTAGTAACGTACTTTCATTTCTTTGTATAGTGATTGAGATACATTTTTCCATATTGGCCACCTCTGTTTCTGTAAACAGCCAAGACCGACCCATCCGAGAGTTTTCCCGAGGACAAGCCAACCCTGTGCAACTTGTTCACCTAGTTTCCCAAAAACTGGCGGGGTGAAACGGTCGCCGCGAGTCACCACGGCTCGCCGTCCATCGCGAGTTCGCGATTCGCTAACGGCTTTGTTTTCCCTTTTTCCCTCGAACTGCCGGGGCCAAACGGTAGGGCGCGACACGCGGGGGGGGCATCGGGCACAGGGGCAGGGGACTGGGGATCCGGGATGTTGGGCATCCAGGCTCCCGTCCATGGCAACACCCTCGACCAGCGGGGCTAGCACAACTGACACAACAAGCGCGACGCGAGTCAAGAGAATCCACCCGCCTCTTTCTAATCTGCACAATACGAGTGAGACAGGAGTCGCTGAGTCGCGCGCGACTCGACTTAGCAGCAAGTTGTGCTAGACGTACAGAAGACAGCCGGCGACAGTGACCCTGTCGCTGACAGTCGGGCGGGGCCTTAATGCCATCCACACGGGCGGCATCGGCCGGAAGGGAATCTCTTCAACTCCGCCTAGACCATACTTGGTCGGCATGGCCGCCCGCAGGATCGCCTGCCGGACCGCCCGCAAATTCCCATTCCCGCTCGTGTGACTCTTACCTAATTGTAGTTCCAGTTTTATTATGTGGGTAGTTTTAAGTTAGTCTATGACTTAACATTAATTTATTAGCCTACCCTACTTAGACTGTCAGTCAAGTGAATGCCGATCTTTGACATAACCTCACTTGTGAGCGTGCACTGCACATGGTTTTTTGCGCAACGTGGAAAAGAACCGAAAAAAGGAAGAAAATGTCCGAAGAAACGGCCCCCACCTTCCGGCCTTCGCTGAATTTACTATAACCCTGCAGGAGGAGGCCGCCGCGGCGGCCGCGGATGCCGCGGAGTGTTCCGGCTGCCAGATGGTGAACAGGAAACTCGACCTCGCTCTCCGCCGGCTGGATGAGCAAGAAGCCAAGCTGGCCAATTTAGTGGCCCAGGGGCTAGAGACAGAGCGGAGGCTGGCTGAGCTAGAGGGAAGGGCGGCGGTGGCTCAAAATGGCCAGCCCAGCTCCGCCATCGTTAGCCCACCAGCCATCCGCCAGCCCTCCGCTCCCGTCACGCCCGAGCCTCCGGCAGCGAAAGCAGCAGCTCCGGCTCCAGTGCCAGATCCAGTGCCTCCCCCGACCCCAGCCCAGAGGCAGTGGCCGGGTCCGGGCCCGGGACGCGTTCGCCCCCGACCGTCTCCCCTCCGACCCGTGCGTCAGCGTCAGGTACATTGACAAGTTCCTCATCCCCCTGGGAACTATCGCCGGACCCCCAGGCAGGCGCCTTCGTACCCTATACCGGGGGGACGGACGCCAGCCCACCGCAGCCACAACCCCCAGGCCTCACAAAAGCGGCAACGTGGACCCCGGCCCCGCCACTCAGTTCCCCGCAGCCCGCCGCGGATTGTTCAGAGGTCGGCAGTGCCTCGTATGTGGCCACTACGATTTCCATGGCCACCTGAAGAGGCACTTCGACCTTGTGCATAACAAGGACGGCGGGCCCCGGGGCCACGAGTTGACATCATTCCGGGCCTCATACGGTTGTCTGGAAGTCGCGAAGCCCCTGGGCCGCTGTCCACCCAGAATGGTCCCGCCCAAGGTTTTCCTCGACAAGCTGGGGCGGGTAAATCTTCGGTGGCTGCACGGGCTCCAGTGAGGCAATGAGGCCACTCAATATATCATTTCTATCCCATATAACATAGTTTTATTCGTGTACCTTTCCTTGTGAGTCCATCGGCCGTCGCAGTATACATATGTATACCAACTGCCACGGCTTGATACGGCTCTCCACTAAACGACCACCGGCCGCCGCGGCTCGCCGCCAAACGACACCGGTCGCCACGGCTCGCCACCGGTTGCCACGGCTCGCCACCAGTCGACGCCGGTCGCCACAGCTCGCCACCTGTCGACACCGGTCGCCACGGCTCGCCACCAGTCGACACCAGTCGCCACCGGTCGCCACGGCTCGCTACCAGTCGACACCGGTCGCCACGGCTCGCCACCAGTCGACACCGGTCGCCACGGCTCGTCACCAGGAGATAACGGTCGCCACGGCAAGCAGCACTGGTAGTTTACCATGCAATCTTCCAGGTCAGAAGCCAGCTACTTTCATTTCAATGTTATGATATAAAGGGTCTCGTACAAATTTCTCCATTATGCAATGGTAGACCCATTCGCCTTTCCAGCTTTCCTTATAGTGGCCTCCGCAAACCTGATAAATATTTCCCTCGTTTTCCTGTTATTCACCAGGTTCCCGAGGTTCTGTTCTGAGATGTCGGCGTCCATCTCCTGCTCACAGTGCCACCTCTCAGGCCCAAACCTTGGACACTCAGTGAGGATGTGGGAGACCGTCTCCTCCCTCTGGTCGTCGCAGGCACAGTACGGGGTCTCGGCCAGTTTGAACCTATGCAGGTATTGTCTGAAGCCCCCATGGCCTGTGAATAGCTGTGCCATGGTATTCCGGTTTCCCACCTCCCCAATAATTTTCCTGAGCGCCCTGACGTCCTTGAAAAATAGTCTGGTGACCGACGCAGTTTCTGAGCTGACTATCGATCCTGCCACTCTTGGATTGTCTTCTGTCGGATGGTGTGCTTGGCAAACGAAAGGGGGAACTTGTCATATGCTAGCGCTGACTTGCTTCTGAGAGCAGCATTCTTAGCGAGCTCGTCCGCCCTCTCGTTACCAGCCATTCCGACGTGAGCTTTTATCCAATGGAGGGCGATCACTCCACCTCTGGCCTCCACCGCTGCTATATGGCTCCTAACCTCCACCGCTAGTGGGTTGAGTGTGTTAGGGTCGCCAACTGCCTGTAGCGATGACCAGGCCTCGTTAGATGGATGGCGTTATCACGCGATAAGTGATAGGATAAGCGCGTCGTCTCATTCTATCGAACGGTGTCAGCCAGGGACGGCAGCTCTATCCTATCACTTATCGCGTGATAAGGCCATCCATGCTATGTCACTGTAGATGTCGCTCGCCATCCCACCTGATGAAAAGAACACGAAACCCATAAAGTAGAAGTTTTGTATAGCCTGTATATAGGCTACGCTCTCGTTGCTCTGTGGTAGCAAGTTGCGAATTGTTAACGTCATTTTGTAAACATAATTTTTCTATAATTTACTAATTAAAGTCAAGTCATTGTGAAAGCCATTTCTTTTATTTCATCAGGTTATGGGCAACTCGCTCATTAGTGCGTTATAAGATCTGGCTAATAAATAAAAAGTTAAAGTAAAAGTACATAACCTCAAATAACGTGGACGCGCGAATTCTTTTCAGCAATTCAGATACTTACAAAATGTCTTCGCAAAATGGTTTACTATCCATTGAAAAGCTCACAGGACGAGATAATTGGTGTACATGGAGCTTTGCAGTGAAAGCTTTTTTACAATTAGAAGAACTGTGGGAAATTGTGCAAGGTACAGTTATTGACGAAAAAAAGGACATAAAAGCGAAGTCAAAGTTAATATTGCTGGTAGATCCAATACTATACGTCCATATCCAAGATGCGAACACGTCTAAACAGGTATGGGACAATCTTTCTCGTGCTTTTCAAGACTCAGGACTAATACGCAAGGTTGGTTTATTGAACGATTTAATTAATACCACCTTAGAATCAAGTAACAGTATAGAAGAATATGTTAATAAAATCATGTCATCAGCTCATAAATTGAGGAGTATCAATTTTGCTATTGATGATCAGTGGCTTGGAACTTT
The DNA here is from genome assembly GCA_963854355.1 of Epinotia brunnichana. NCBI lineage: Eukaryota > Metazoa > Arthropoda > Insecta > Lepidoptera > Tortricidae > Epinotia > Epinotia brunnichana. The sequence goes on along the minus strand of OY977936.1, from coordinate 14,868,885 downwards.
AATGCTGGCCGGCTTACCTGACATATACCAGCCCATGATTATGGCAATTGAAAGTTCAGGAGTGGAAATAAGTGCAGATTTAATTAAAACGAAATTGTTACAAGAAGTAAAATCTACATCTGCATCAGACACGACAGCATTTTATGCAAATTCCAAGGCCAAACCAAGTCATTATGCAAAAAATATACAAAGTCAAAAGACAAAAGGCCCCCGTTGCTATAATTGCAATAAATATGGACATTTAGGCAAGCAATGCTGGCACAAGAAAAATAAGACTAGCACTGATAAGCCATCTAATACTGGTTTTATAGCTGCTTTTTCAGCAATGCAGTTACAAGATCACAAGAATTGGTATATAGACTCCGGCGCTTCAATGAACATGACAATGCACCGAGACTGGCTGGATAGCGAGAAACCTTCACCTATAAAAACAATAAGGATTGCTGACAACAAATCACTCCGTGTTGAATGCTGTGGTAATGTCACTATACGAACACCGGCTGAGAACGGGTTCAACACATTACAGGTGAGAGATGTCCTTTACATACCAGAGCTGTCTACCAATCTGCTATCTGTCAGTAAAATAATTAAAGGTAACTGCAAAATTGAGTTTAAGAAAAATGGATGCCAAATTTATAACCAAGCGGGGCAAGAAGTAGCAAAGGCTGATCTTGTAAATGATACATATAGGTTGAATACTTATAATGACACAGTGAATGCGATGTCGGCTACTATTGACAATGATACCTACCTGTGGCACCAGCGCATGGGTCACTTGAACTTTACTGATGTGCAAAAAATACCGGCATGTACTTCAGGTGTTAAGATTTCACAGAACAATGAAAGTAATATGTGCATAACCTGTATAGAAGGCAAGCAGACAAGAAAACCATTCCCGCATAACGGCTCACGAGCAAAAGAATTATTGGAGCTGGTACATTCGGACGTATGCGGACCAATGCAGGCTGTTTCAATTGGAGGTTGCAGGTACATAGTTACTTTTATTGATGATTTTTCAAGAAAAGTATTTGTATATTTTATAAAAAGTAAAGCAGAGGTACATGAAAAATTTATAGAGTTCAAAAATAGAGTCGAGAATGAATTAAACAAGAAAATCAAAAAATTTCGAAGCGACAATGGAAAAGAATACATTAACAAACAGTTTCAAAATACAATGAAAATATCTGGCATATTGCATCAAACCAGTAACCCCTACACACCGGAACAGAACGGTCTCAGCGAGAGAAAGAATCGCACATTAATAGAACGGGCAAAATGTATGATTCTGAATGCTAATTTGCAGAACTGCTATTGGGCGGAGGCAGTAGCAACTGCTGCACACATCATCAACCGTTCACCCACTCGAGCTCTCGAAGACATCACTCCGGAAGAGGTTTGGACCGGTGAGCAGCCTGACCTGAGCCATATGAGGGTCTTCGGGTATAAGGTCATGGTTCACATTCCAAAGGAACATAGGCAAAAATTAGACGCAAAATCACGAGAGATGATTTTTGTGGGCTACAGTGAAAGCACAAAGGGCTACCGTTGTATAGACCCAAAGAGCAAACAGGCTATAATGAGCAGAGATGTTGTATTCCTTGAAGCCATCGTGAAGCAAAAAAAAGTCTCTTCAGGACCTGAAAAAGAAGGAAATATATTAAATGTTGATAAAAACATCAAGCAAAATGAAATTGAAAAAATAGCATCTGATAAATGTGTACAGAAAAAAGTAGTATACATACCAATACAGGAAGAAAATCAGGATACAGAAGACATTGATGAATCCGAAGAACAGAGCAGTTCAAGTTCTCAGAATGTTACTATTACTGATCCTACTTCAGATTCTGAAACATATGAAGATTTGCTTGATGAAACATACGTACCTGAGGAAATCATAGACACTCCACCCCGTCGAATTAATCTAAGACCACGAAGACGAGAAGAAGAATCCGATACTGCAACATTTCTATGTATAAATGGTGAGTTAGCTATGAGCATGTTAGACAGTGATCCACAAGACATTGATGAGGCTATCCATAGCAATAAAGCAGAGAAGTGGATAGAAGCCATGAAGGAGGAACATGAATCACTACTGAAAAATCAAACATGGACATTAGTTGACTTACCTGAAAATAAAAAAGTTATACCGAGTAAATGGGTATTTAAAACCAAGACGGACGAAAGCGGAAATGTAACGCGTTACAAAGCAAGATTAGTCATAAAAGGGTATAAACAAGCAAAAGGCATAGACTACAATGAAATTTATGCTCCTGTTGTTCGGAATACCTCCATAAGATATCTGATCGGTTTGGCAGCAAAATACAAGTTACAAATCCATCAAACAGATGCAATTACAGCCTTTTTGCAAGGAGAAATAGATAAAGAAATTTATATGTCACAACCACCACATTTTGAAAATGGAGATAAGGTATGCAAACTAAACAAGTCTATTTATGGCCTCAAGCAAGCGAGCAGGCAATGGAACTTAAAACTGAATGCTGCCTTACTCGAAGTAGGTATGAAAAGATCAAAATTGGATCCTTGCATTTACTTTCGAATAATAAATGAAAAAGACATATTATTTATAACTGTATATGTTGATGACCTGTTATACTTTTTCAACAAAAACTTCTACTTTATGGGTTTCGTGTTCTTTTCATCATCCTCTCCTGGACACAAACCCATTAAAGCAGTAAACTTCCTGTGCATTGGTCCTTGTAGCCCCTTCGTTAGCAGATCAGCAATCATCTCTTGCGTAGGTAAATATTGCACAGATATTTGGTTTGTGGATATCAACAACAACGATACAGCCATGGAAATAAAAAATAAACTTAAAGAGAAGTTTTTTATGAAGGATCTGGGTGCAGCCAAACACTGTATAGGATACAGAATCACACAGGAAGACAATGGAGACATTTCCCTCGATCAATCAGCTTACATACAAAAAATATTGAATCGATTTGGAATGAATGAATGCAGATCTGTGTCTTCACCATGTGATGCAAATGTTACATTAAAAAAGGCAAGAGAAGAAGGAGATATATTGAGAGATGTGCCGTATCAGGAAGCAGTCGGTTGTTTATTATATCTATCACAAGGCACCAGACCAGATATAACATATATTGTAAACACACTTAGCAGATTTAACAATCAACCCACTGCTGAACACTGGATGGCTGTCAAGAGAGTGCTTAGATATTTAAAAGGCACTTTATATACAAAACTCACATATAAGAGTGATATTCATACCAATATTATTGGATACAGCGATGCTGACTGGGCCAGCGACTCTGAAGATCGACGGTCTTGCACCGGCTATTTTTTCCTTTTTCAGGGTGCGGCTTTAAGTTGGAACTCACGAAAACAACAAACAATAGCCCTATCTACTTTGGAATCTGAATACATGTCATTGGCTACTGCTACACAAGAATGTATTTGGCTGAAACAATTGGAGGAAGAGTTTTGGCCAAGTTTTTCAGGTATTCCTACAATTTTATATTGTGACAACCAAAGCGCCATTAGTCTTTCAGGCAACGACATGTACCATCCGAGGAGCAAACATATTGATGTCCGCTATCATTTCCTAAGGGAGCGGATATCCACAAACCAAATATCTGTGCAATATTTACCTACGCAAGAGATGATTGCTGATCTGCTAACGAAGGGGCTACAAGGACCAATGCACAGGAAGTTTACTGCTTTAATGGGTTTGTGTCCAGGAGAGGATGATGAAAAGAACACGAAACCCATAAAGTAGAAGTTTTGTATAGCCTGTATATAGGCTACGCTCTCGTTGCTCTGTGGTAGCAAGTTGCGAATTGTTAACGTCATTTTGTAAACATAATTTTTCTATAATTTACTAATTAAAGTCAAGTCATTGTGAAAGCCATTTCTTTTATTTCATCACCACCCTCCGCTGCCATAGCGGCCGCCCTGTGGAGCGCCACCATATCCGCCTGGTAGGCTGAGCAATGATTTCCCAGCCTGCAGCCCATTTTCTTCACTTCCCCTCCCCCCCCCCCCCTCCAGACCGAGACCGCCGCCCCAACCCTCCCCTCTATTTTACTCCCGTCCGTGTAGCACTGGGTCCCGCCGCTTTCCTGGGCTTCCGGTCCTCCGCACCCCTCCTTGCCGGATACCAGGTCAAAGGTGTACCTACTCCTCATTGTCGGGTGGGGGCGAGCAGAGGGGTGGACCCGTCGCTGCGGTCTCGTCCTGGGATTTCCTCCATCCCTTTTCCCCTCTTTATCTCATAGAGCTGGAGCTGCTCCTTCAGCCTGAGGTCGACGGGCAGTATACGGGACAGGGCTACAGCTGAGACCATGGACACGGTTCGATGGGCTTTCGAAATCTTAATGCTGAAAGCCCTCCCAAGCCCCCGCCACATATAATATCGTTGGCTCCACAACAGTAAAATAGATTGTTCTGACTATCTCGGCATTCAGCCCCCACTGCGCCTTCGCCATACTCGCTACAACTTTATACAAGTTCATCGCCTTGGTTGTGACGCTGTCAAGGTGGAGGCCAAAGCCGAGATTTTTGTCTATGCTCACCATATTCCCAGGATCTTTACACTATCTGTGATATTAATCCTAACTCCCTGCATTTCAAACTGGGGGGGTCATATTTGAGCTTTCGCGTGATGATTAGCGCCTGGGTCTTTTGTGCTGCAAATCGAAGCTTGTGTCTAGCACCTCAGGCCGACACCTCGTTAAGAGCTTCGTTGACTCGTTCCTTGAGAGTCTCCGAGTCCTTGGCCCTTGCCATGACTAGGATGTCATCCGCGAAAGCCTGCCGCTGCGAGACCGTTCCCTCCGCCTCCCTAAGCAGTGGGTCTAGTTGGAGATTCCAAAGGAGCTGGCCCCCAATTGAGCCTTGGACACACCCTCGTACCGTGTTCACCGTCACCTCCTCGCCCATATATCTAATGGTGACTTCCCGATCTTCGTGAGGTTAGAGATGCTACCCCAGTAGGGGGTGTCGAGTCCGTGGCGCGGCGGCTACAGCGCTGCACGCCGCCTGCGCGGAATCACGCGGGAAAGCGCTTGCGCACTCGTAAATATATCACCGTCAAGCACTGCGCTGTCATAAGTGAGACAACTCTGCCTACTTGGCTAGGGTTGCAGACGTTTAGAAATGGTAATCAGTCGGATTGCACCGATATAAATCCTTTCAGAGTCATTTCGGCGCACATAGAGAAGACAACTAAACAGTCATAATAATAGTTATTACGCAAATGGAACGAATATTGACACTATCTCAAACCTATCTCCATGGATCTACTCCACGGCAGAAATATATTTTTCATCACAGTTGCTCGTAAAGGGCTTCATAATGCGCAGGCATACAGAGCTACAATCTCCTATATTAGACCCAAGGGCGTAATGGTTTTTTTTAAATTGTATTTTTCACTCATGCATCAGTTATAAAGCAAGGGGGTTTTAACTGAAATACGATGTTCGAAAACGTATTTATAAATAAATCTAAACGCATAAAGAGTAATAATGGTAATTAAACATGTTTGACTTAATTGTTTAAGATCTAAGAATTTTAATGTGGTAATGTAGTGGAGTGGGAGTAGTAGACTCGAGTAAACTCGAATCATCTAAAGCCCTCCGCCTACGGCGTCGGGCTTCTGATAGACTCTCGTTTGCAATATTCCTCATACGCCCCTTGTTAAACAATGTACTATTACAGCGACTATTTTCACTTAATCGAAAAACTTGCTGAGAAACCTTATATTTATTTTAAAAGACCTATCGATTGATGTGCAACACGTGAACATACGATGTTTTTCTTTTTTTTGACTTGCAGTTATATGTATGGAGTGCACCTCTAAAAGAATATTTTTTTGTCATTTCATTTTAGAATTATGTAGCGGCTAATAAAATACACCTATCCTCTAAATTTTATTCAAATACACCTTATAGTTTTCGAGTAAAATGCCTGTGACATACGGACAGACGGATTGACGGGCAGTCATGACGAAACTATAAGGGTTCCGTTTTTGCCATTTTGGCTACGGAACCCTGAAAAGGCCCTCTAGGCATTGTACCGAGTATGCTGGCGGTATTTCCTCACTGAACTGCAATGCTGATGCGTTGCACGAGAAAACTGCCAGCTCTTCGATTACCAGTTATGATGATACTAATGCTGAAATTACTGTCGATTCTGTAAATTCCTACAATTGACGAGCTAAAACCTATAGTTAAATTCAAAATTGAAACGCAGAAGCTTAAAAACGACTATCTTGAAATAACTTACAAACTTGAGGAAAGCCTCGTTTTCGACCATGGTTTTCTACTATGTCGCTGAACTGAATTAATATGTATTGGTACTCATTAGACGCATAATTTCATGTTCCTTAATTCCCTAGTATGTAACTTTTCGCTAGGATGCACCGTATAGAAGCTACGAGTGAGAAACCAAAAAAAGTCCCAGATTTGTGGCTGCCAAAAGTTGTCCCAAGATATCTCGTGTAACCATTTTTGATATTTGCTCGGTTGTATCGATGTAAACAATATTAAAAAACAAAATCTTCTACACCACCTTTTGCAACAAAGATATACTCTACGGACTGGCCTAACGCCCGTGTTATACACGATGTTTTTCATCACATTTGCGAAGGAATAAATAACTACAAAAGACAAAAAAAATATATGTTTTATACAAGCGCACCTATCAAATGTTGACGAAATTGACAACTTCACTTCTAGATCAGTGCGAGTGAAGGGCGTAGCTTCAATATTTCAACCATTCACAGAGCAGTATTCTTGCAGTGCATGGCCTGCTCGATTTTATTTTCCAACCAATCACAGAGCAGAATTCTTGTCGCGCGCGGCCGTCCAGATTTGCTTAACCAATCAGATCACACACAAGCTCATTACTTCCCTTGGGACCTGTAAAATACCATTATTCCCGCGGGAACAATTTAGGCCGTTGTCCTTCTGTATACAGGCATGGAATAACACCATTTATGAGCAAGTGTGATGAAATAGTTATTTATGATACAAGTGCGGAAAGTAGGTAATTCCCAACGAGTGGCGATGACCAAAAACACGACCGCCAGGGAGTGCTTTTGATCGACACGAGTTGGGAATTACCTATCCGCACGTGTACCATACAACATTTTACAATGCATCATGAGAGGAAATAAAAAAAATATGCATAAAAGGTGACATTTTACATTGTCACGAACTCACGAAATCTCATTTCCGCATAGTGTGCGGGAATATTGTACTGAAATCCATTCCGCACGGGCAGGTCCTGTCTTTGCGCTGCCGTGCTGGCATCGACCACTTCCCGTGTTTATGTTGAACCATATAAAGGAGCACGTTCAGAGCAAGTGCATTGTAAAATATGTTTAACATTGAGTTTAAATCGTGGCTGTATGCCGAAGGGTCCTTCAGTCCTTGACCATTGACATTTAGTATTTTTTATTGCGATTAGTATTCTTTTGGTTTCAAATGTATTTGTTTCCTCGCAAATGTGATGAAAAACATTGTGTACGTCGTCACGTACGCTGAGCATTTTACAAAAACTCGAGTCATCAAAGCCCTTAGCCTTCGGCGTCGGGTTTCTAATAGACTCTCGTTCGTAAAACATGTCTTAGCGTACTTGTGGCACAATGTACTATTTCATCATACTTGCTCGTAAAGGGTTTCATAACACGCAAGCATACTGAGCTACAATAGCCTGTGATGCGCCCATGGGCGATTTTTTTTTCTGAAACTGTGTGTTCCTCATGCGTCAGCTCCAAACCAAGGAGGTTTAAACTCTGCAAGCACAGCAAACTGGTACGCTCGGGCCGGTCCTTTACTAGTTAAATATGTTTCGCCTTATTATGATGTGTTAAATTGAGTTTGGGTTTCAGTATGGAAAAGTAGAATGAATACGATTAAATTATTAAAAAAGAGAGAAGTGACTCTACTTAATATAGGAAAGTACCTAAGGTTGAGGACACTCTAAAAACTATACATACAACATGACCTTATAACCTGTAAATGTAAGATACTCCTGTTTCAACAAGCGTCAACCCTATAAGCAATAAAATCGTTTAATATCGAGCAGTGTAATGGGGCAGGTAATTAGCCGCCCCCGCCCGCATCTTTCAGCGGCCGATGATAAATACTCTAGCGATTGAATGTAAATCTTTACGAACTAACTTGACGGCTCTCTAATACTTATATCAGTGGTACCTCCCTATGTACCACTAATATTCACCGAGGGCCACAACAACCCGAAATATTTTGGCCAAGCATTTCTGAGGATATAAAGTCTAAAAAAGTGTTTTTATGATATGTTACATATGGTTTGTATATAGATACTTTCTATAAAAACATCACCTAAAACGAGCTACCTATCAAAGCTATCTGGGGGCACGCACAGCCAAGTCGAGCAAAAGAGCAAAAAAAGGCACGGCCGTACCATAATTTTCTCGAAGCCCTTCGGGCCATTTTATTTCCAAAAATTCGAACCAGCAGTTTAAGAATTATTGATTCCCAAGTTGCAGAACTTTATTAAGCAAGCAAATAAAAATTCATAGGAATGCCTGACTTGGCTCTACGTAATATCTAAAAACTTTTTACGGTGGAAGAGTTTCGAGACTTGGCCAATTTTTTACATGGAATGTTTTTATGGGATTTTTTTACTAAGTAAATATGTATTAGTTTCCGGAGTGCGGGAGGTTTGTCACTTTGATATTGTATCTAAAATTATGTTGAGGATTGGTTACAGTCGAAAGGGCTTTTAACCTAATTATGACGTAAAATAGTGAAGTACATAAAAATCTATTATTTCTCAAAAATGTAACCTGATGGAGCAGACTTTGAATGAGATTTTATGACCGTATTCATAAACGTTCAACAAACCGATTTTAGCTAAAATGCCGTCAGTATTTTTTTTTTGTTTCAGGGCGTTTTCACTTTTAATTGTAGGTACCCTAGTTTGAATAGTGTATTTTTTTCGAAATGTTTGTATTTTGCCTCAATTTTGATTACAAAGTGAAGAGTAGATATAGCAGGGCCGTAGCTAGGGGGATGATATTCCTCAATTTAGCTTGAATTTGGACGCAATGAGAAACTTTAAAGCATTGCATGTTCCACTATGTGACGATGTTTAAGACTAAAAAACAAAACAACTATGTCAAAGTGCATCAAAAAAACTTATTAGATAACTTATTTACTTATCGTTATACATAACTATAAAAAACAAAATTGACATAGTTATACTGATATCTTTTTAAATATCGGATAATGTCTTTACACAATGTGACGACTAGGGACAAAACCATTTTCTATCATGTTGTGAATTATCACCGTAATTTTAAAGGGCGACTTATTATTTAGATAATACAAAATACTTTAATGGAAAAGTACAAAAAAAAACTTAAAGCCATTGTAAAGAATAATAAAAAACGAAAAATCATTAATTAGTTGCAGCCTAATAAGCCGCCGTCAGACCAGTGAAATCATACAGATTTCGACCCGTGTGGATAAATGATAGGTGCCGGAAGCACAGCCTCTTGTAAAATTTTATCCCTATCTCGCTTGCCGCTCTAAAATTAAATTTATGGCGATTTTGATTTGTTGTTTTTTGTTAGTTGTACAAAATAATAAAATAATCCGACAAGCAGCTTAGGTATACTCGTATTGCATCTAAGCAATTCAATTCAAATGTGATGCTTATTTTTGTAATACAATTATCTCTGATGGACATTTGATATGCTATAAACAAATGATATACCTACTAACTAACTAAATAAATGATGTAAATATACAAAAAAGTTAACCAACATGAACTTTACGAAACAAAGTAAGTGCTTTAGCAGGCTTTAGCAGTTCATTGGATTTATTTGAAATGAAATGAAATTTGAAATGAAATTTATTGCGTATAATGAATTCAGGTTACAATTGCAGATATAGTTACATAAAGAAAGTTTCACTGAACTCTACCTTTGCAGGTGTACACGCTTATCTTAATAATTAATAGTATTACGTTTCATTAAAATGTCAACAATATTGTATACAACTTTTACCACTAATGTTAAATAATTAAACATACATTAATTGCATAATACAAAATTATTTAAGTTCCATGTATTCATTTAAACTATAGAAACATTTATCTAAAATCCATTACTTAACTGCATTTTTAAATTTATTTATGTCTAATAATTTGAGATTGTCAAGTAACTTATTAAAAATGTCAATACACATAATAAAACAATTTTTTGAAGTAAGTTTCAGTCTCGCATAGGGCTTGTACTTGTTGTGTTATTGGATTTTAACCGACGTAATTTATTGGATTTTATTTTTTATTATAATCCTGAACACTTGGTGCAATAATAATTAGAAATTATTGAATGAGGATACTTTGTTGGAGATGTCGAAAAGATTTTTTGCTGTTTTTATGCCATCGTTCTCATTCTATAAAAAATGAAGTTAATTCAATATGCACTGATTCATAAATATTCTTGTTTTTATATCCCCAATTGGGTATAAAGCAACAGTGAAAATAAATGGTTTTTTCAATAGCAACAGATAAACATTACGAAAATAGTCGGAAAGTGTCAAGCTTTCATTTATGTTTGCTATTTTAAGATTTTTAAATTCATAAAATAGTATTTTATGCAACTGTTGTATAAGAAGGGTCTTAAAACGCGAGTGGCGTGGGTTGCGATGCGAGCCTTGGCGAGCATCGCAATTACAGACGCCACGAGCGTTTTTAGACCAGTTATACACCGTTGCATACAATACTTTTTCTACGACAAATTTTAAATAAATAGCAGACTACAGAATAGTTAAACTTTTCAGGCAGCAAGTTTTATATTCGAAATTTTGCTACTCACGCAATTTCTTCAGGAGTGCAGGTATTCATTTCTTCGACCATTTTAAAAGGAACGCACACTTGTCTTCACAAACACGAATAAAATCTTAATAGTTTAGGACTAATAGTTTATCATCTTTCGTATTTTCATTTTGAACTGTATTTTGGTGGGAAATCGGAAATGTGACACCTCTTGCTTATGGTTTGTTTTGTTTTTAATTTGTTTGCACTTGCCATCCGAACCAAACCAAATCCGGACCCGGGCCGAATTCGAGCTGTTTATTTTTGTTAATAATACCAAGAATTTATAAAACATGTAATTTAGCACAAAATAGATGATGATTTATTATAATTGTAGTAAATAATTTATAATATACAAATGTTAATTTTTTTTATTTCGAAATATTTGTTTATGAAGTTGGCACCACTGCAATATAGCGGCCGATTAAAAAAAAGTTAAACAGTGCTTTTATGAAAAATGTATGAACCAAAAAAGTACGCTAAACAATGCGTTTTTGGGCCATAGAGCATAGAGTTTTTCGACGATTTATTAGTGGTGTCATTGTATTTGAGCTACAGCATATATAAATGACAGATAACGGTACAGGAGTAGAAAAAATAATAAAAACAAAGATTATTCATCCACAATCAATAAGAAATTCCACGGCGAAAAGATTGTCCAATTTGGCGGCATGATTTTTTATAAACTACTTTGGCACAGATTCAAATTATTATTTTACACCCTTGTCATACAACAAGCCAAATACATTTGAACATCCCTGTACTGTGTCTATGCAAATACATTTGAACATCCCTGTACTGTGTCTATGCAAATACATTTGAACATCCCTGTACTGTGTCTATGCAAATACATTTGAACATCCCTGTACTGTGTCTATGCAAATACATTTGAACATCCCTGTACTGTGTCTATGCAAATATAGTAGCATACAATCTACTATATTTGCATAGACACAGTACAGGGATGTTCAAATGTATTTGGCTTGCATGCAAGCGTACAAAATATATACAGGTACAAGTCAATTATATTATCAATAAAATAATACTGAAACTAAAATAACTATACAATGTCAAATTGTATTATGTGTTTTTAAATATCTAAGGAATAATAAACATTCTCAATAATAATTGATATTTAATAAAGATATTGCTTTAGTCCCCAGATTCGGGACTTTATTCGCTACGAGTACCCAAAGGAAACGGGTATTAATTAAGTCAATCAACTTTTTCTTGTTGTTATTCTGTCCCGGTAACCCAAGAGACAACAGTAACAAACTTTTTTAGAATAATTTACTTTGAAAACAAAGTTTTAACCGACGAAAAATCAATCATCCCCTATTTTCCTACCCTTAGGGTTGGTTTTTTTTTCCAAATTTATATGGGACCAACTTCGGGGTATTACCCTTTCCAATAAAAAAAGGATTATAAAAATCGACCTACTCTATAAAAAGTTATGCGTGGTCATACATAAAAAATATATATATACGCGTCGACTTGAGAACCTCCTCCGTTTTTTTCGTCGGTTGAAAAATAAGATAAACTGGGCTCGTATCATGCTAAGAAGATGCCCCACCATGGAATGGGTTTACCAATATAAGAGATACACGTGTTTAGTGGATTTAAACCCCATAAAATAATAGTTTTAAAGGGTGACCCATCAGGAGACGTAACCATGGCAACGAGCAACAAGAAATAGTTGATTGACCCAATTATAATGACAACACCACTTCATTAAATATCTTGTCCATCAGCAGAGAAACCGTCCGATCTCTGTATCAACTTACAATCATAAACATTTCAGACGTAATAACATGCGCAATTAGCCGATTAGAAACCGCAATGTCTGCCCTGTCACCGGCTTCTTAACCTAGATTGCCAGCTTTTATACTTCCTTTTTGTACTCGACGATTAAAATATGTGTATTAAGATTTCATAGAGAATACTGCAACGTCACTCTTTTCATCGTTGAATAGTCTGTTACTTCCGAAACAACCGAAATAACTGTTTCGATACGCTCTAGACAACCGGAAAAAAATTTAAAATAGAACTAAAATAAATTCGACCAATCACGTGGCTGCTTTACCGAACTGTAATGAATTGGACCAATAGAATCGCTTTGATTATTGAGTTTACTCGTTGATGTCGTACGCTCGTTGATGTCTTTTAAGATATGAATGAATGAATGAATGAATGTTTCTTTATTTCAGGCAATAAACCCATTACTACATTACAATATATATGATACAAAGAAATAAAATAAAATCCTTAACTAATACAAATACGTACCTACAATTATTTGCGATTCGGGTGCCGATGCGCAGATAACCAATGCAGGAAGATTGCATTTCGGTACAAGTTGTTACTGACCGTCTCAATTAGCACCGAGCGTACGAGCGATAGGCTGCACTTCGTTTCAACAGTATCGAGTTTGTTTAATTAGTTCAGTTGACTCGTAGAAAATTAATTTTATTTTTATTTTACTTTTTTTATTTATTGAACTCGAAAAAAATACTTAAAGCTTATAGTTACATATTTTACCTCGCCAAACTGTATTCACAGTTTGTTGGCGAGTGATGCGCTCTCTCATTTGAAGTTTGAACAATGAACTCGTACAAAAAGTATTGTTCACAATAGTGTTATAATCAAGCTTTTTAATCTCGTACCTTACTTAGGCCACTCAGCAAGCTTCGTGGCCTAAACACGGTACTCGACTAAAAAGCTCTCTATTATAACACGATTGTGAAAAATACTATTACTGATAAACAGGCTTTAAAAACTAGGTACTTTTTGGACCGACACGTGTGTATTCCGGAACGTATGTCTAGGGTATACGAGGGCTGTTTGATAAGTACCCGTGTTTAGAAAAAAAAAACATATTTTTTTGTATATGTATATTTATTTCTCTACGTAGTCACCTTTTAACTCTATACACTTGTTCCAGCGGTATTCTAGCTTTAATAAGCCATCCAAAAAATAAGATTTCGGAAAGTCGTCGAAATAGGCCTCTGTGGCGGCGATGACCTCATCATTTGACGCAAATCTCTTTCCGCCGAGCCATTTTTTTAGGTTTGGGAATAAAAAAAAGTCGGATGGGGCTAAGTCTGGTGAACATGGTGGATGCGGCAGCAATTCATAGCGTAATATTTCTAATTTTGCCCCTGCGATTTTGGACGAGTGAGCTGGTGCATTGTCATGGTGGAAAAGAACTTTTTTCTTTTTTAAATGCGGTCGTTTATTTCTTAAAACGGAATCAAATTCGCCCAATAAATTTGCGTAGTATTGCCCTGTTATCGTTTTTCCTTTTTGTAAGTAGTCAATATGTATGATCCCTTGCGAGTCCCAAAAAACGGTCGCCATGACCTTTCCGGCCAATGGGACGGTCTTTGCTTTTTTTGGAGCTGATTCGCCTGGTAAAATCCACTGCTTTGATTGTTCTTTATTTTCTGGGGTATAGTTATGAATCCACGTTTCGTCTACTGTCACAAAACGCCGCAAAAACTCATTCGGATTGCTTTTATACTTTGCTAAACATTGCTTCGAAGTAGTCATCGGGTAAGCTTTTGTTCCTCGGTGAGCAAACGCGGCACCCATCTTGCAGATACCTTTTTCATTCCTAATTTGTTTTCTAAAATATATTGTACCCGCTCGATTGAAACATTAATAGTGTCAACAATTTCTCTAAGCTTTATTCGGCGGTCGGCTAATACGATATTTTCAATTTTCTTGACCATCTCTTCCGTAGTCACCTCAATAGGGCGGCCTGGACGGTCTTCGTCAAAGACGGATGTTCTGCCCCGTTTAAACTCGTTATACCAATATCTGATAGTTGTCATAGAAGGTGTATTATCCTTGTAAACAGCTTGCATTTGTACTTTTATCTCATCACATGTTTTTCCTCCCAAAAACAGAAAACGAATTACAGTACGATACTGTTATTTCTCCATATTTGCAATTAAAATCGAAATCTGACATTCAACAGCCGTTAAACGAAAAAAAACAAAAGAATGCTGTGATATATTTTTAATTTTTCCGGGTCATGAAGGATGCCTTAAAACGGTCGTATATATATTTTCAGCCAGTGATAAGAATAACATTTGAAAACGGGTACTTATCAAACAGCCCTCGTAAGACTCAAAATATTTTACATAGTTTAGAATTGACCGACTATCCATATTTTTGCACTATCATTGACATCATTGTATACTTAACTATAAATAAGTTACTGCCAAAAATTTCATTTTTGGTACAAGTTTTTATTGCCGACTGTACTTTTCTGTATACCGTCATCAACTACTCATAGAGACGATTCTAACGAGCCCAATCTCAACTACTTCGGTAAGCACTGAATTCCCATGGCCACTATCGACAGATATCCATCCATCATCAGATCAGCTCGATGTTTCCATAATATTGAATTGTCATCCAAACTATACCTTTACCCAAAATTTCAGCTCAATCGGTTGAATTCAAAATTGAGTTGCATGTGTTAGGGTTCGTCTGTAGCTGTTTTAAATTCATTGTTTTTAAATCTTGTTCATAAAATAATAGCAAATTGTCTATGTTAAAATGGCGCGGAAATACTGTTCGATGATTGGTCCACGTTTTTAAGTTGTTGACCGGTCGGGGAGGATTTGAAATTAGAGGGGATTTTAACGGCTAGGAGTTTCGGGACGAGGCCAGTTGCGACATTCTTTGTCTGACCGTGAAAACAAGCTGTACTTTATAAAATAAGTTGGTGAGAATAAAAGTTATAAAAGTGTTGCTCCTAAGTTTTAAATATTTCTCCCGAGTTCAGAATCATCGCAGTAGACAGTAGGAGTGAGTAAGCCTATACATGCAAGATTCCACCTGAAAAAACATACTCGTAGGGTCGTTTCGCCGGTAACGCGACCACCTTCGGTTGGCGACCACTTGACGGACTAGGCTGCTTCAATTAAAGATATTAACATTTCTACAAACCCAACAGAAAACTAATTAGTTATTAACTATTCTTGAATAGTGTCAGAATAAGAATAAATACACTTTAAAACCCAAAGCTTAATCCAAAGCAAGAAAAAATAACCTCAATTCACACATTTCACACATTGCTTCCGAAAAGTGTTGACGTGCAGTGAATCTGTAAAAAAAATAACGCGACAGTTGGCGCGAAAACTTTAGTTACGTCACTTAATTTTATTATTATGCTGAAATTAGTTACTTGATTGCTTAAATGATTTAGCTATTGTAATAATTTCGTTGAAATTCGGCATATTATAAAAATAGATTTAAATAAAATGGGGTGGTCGCGTACCCAAAAAAATTATTACCAAAGAAGTCGGATAGCGACCACATCGTTTTTCTTTTTCTTTCCTTATGGATTCTTGCGGCACCCGCGATATTTAGCTTGGCAAGCCAATTGTGTCGGTAGGTATTTAAGCCGCGCCAATCCATGCTATGTCTATAGTAGGTATATGTAATATAATAATAATATATAATTTTAAAATGAATAATTCATATGATTATATGATATGGTTATATTACAAACACTGAAAAAAATGTTAGGTTGGATTTACCAGATTCCGTGTAAATGTTACCAAAGTTAGCGGTTGATTTCGGTCCTATCACGAATTTTGGTTGATTTTATCAAACTAAATAAGTTGGTGTTGTACCAAATTTATTTGGTAGATTACACCTATATTTTGTAGTAAATAGTAAAATTGTTTACCAAAGTACTTAAGTAACATTTCTCATCAAAGTACTTTAGTATATTTTTTACCAAAGTACTTTAGTAACGTTTCTCACCAAAGAACTTTAGTACATTTTTAAACAAAGTACTTTAGTAACCTTTTTATCAAAGTAGTTAAGTATAATTTTTTTCAATGTAGTTTGGTGTAATCTACCAAACGGATATTTTTCATTTTACCAAACATACTCGTCTTTTTTTACCAAATACCTTTGGCATGTTCTACTGTTACTATTTTTTGGTACAAATTACCGAAGTTAGTCAGTAGAAAATGCAAAAGTAATTTGGTAAAATCTACAACACAATTTGGTAGATATAGCATTTTCTATTGGTACAATGTATTAAATCTGTTTGATTGAAAGAGCTGAACTTAACTTGTAAGTATAATGTATTTTATTTGGTGAACTCTAACAAACAAAGTTAAGTAGTATTTACTAATCACGTTCGGTGTATTTTGTCAGCTTTAGTTTGGTAATATTTACCAGATTTATATTTTAGTTACTACTAAAGGTGTTTGATATATCTACCAGATATGTAACGCAGTTTTCATCAAAGTTAGTCTAGTATCATCTATCAGATTGGATCGTGCTTTATATCAAAGATAATATTGTATTATCTACTATAAGTGGATCGCAGATTTTATCAAATATAATTAAGTATTATCGATCATGTGTTTCGTATTTTTTCCTAAAATTGGTTTGGTAATATCTAACAGATTTGTACTGTGGTTTTTACCAAATGTTTACTAGTAATATCTACCAAGATTTTATCAGTGCTTGTTCTGCTAATTGTACCAGTCTTAGTTTAGTAAAACGTACCAAATTAGTAGTGTACAGTTTAATGGTGTTAGTTTGGTTAATTTATCAAACTAACACTAGTAAAATGTACACATCTTTTTAGGTAGATATCACCAAACACATTTTTGATTTCCAGAGTATAAATAGGGTGTGGTATCATTGAAAATTAGAAACTTGCAATATTGCTGACATGGTATGAGAGTAAAATTATATTGCAGTTTAAATCTTCAAACTACGTAGTTTTCTATGTAGATTGAAGATTATTCGTAGCCATACCCTAAAAATATTCTAGATGAAAAAAAGCTAAAGACAAACACTTCAAAAATATGCAGGCTTATTGGTAACCAACGTATTTCTTTTTAGGGAGATATAGTAAAGCTCATTTGCAATTAAAAAGGTCATGAAGGCTATCCGAAAATCAGCAGTTCCTAGAGAGTGAACATTTACAAATTGCCTTTTTTAAATAGATAACACTGTTAAAAGGAATAACGTCGATTTACCAGTAACCTTATTTAATATTATAAGGGCTATATAAATACGGTGGTTTAAAGAAAAATAGTCCGAATTTTGGTACATGTAATAAAATTTATTTTACGAATCGATACAATAAACTGTAGATTTTAAAATTATGTCAGTGACTCAGTAGGGTACAAAACCTTTCTTATAATAAAAGTCAAAAGGCTGCCAGGTTGCGGCCCACATTCTTTCTCTGCGGCTGACCGTACGTGAATCAAATTCCTTGGCTGTACATATCTTAACTTTAAGTTTACGAGATAGATACCCTGTTCACGGTATACGTAGTAAGTGTGAATCTTATAGGCTAAGTTACAAGTCATGATAAAATTTGCGGAGTAGTCTTATAGACTGGGCTCTCAGTGGAGTATCGTTTGCAAAAATAGCGCACCGTATTCTGACGTCTTTGTGTAGATTCCAGACATACAATCAACAGAATTCACTGCCCCAATATTATAAGGTTCCATGTTGCAATTTTATCAACTTGAAATTTGAAGTTTATAATATTGGGGCAGCGAGATGTTGCCAACTATATTCTGCGTCCAGGCAGTTAAAAGTTTTGAAGCATACGTCCAGCGCTTTCAGGAATGAGTCGATATTATAAAGGATGTCATCATAAGCAACATTAAACTCCTTTAGGGCATCGATGGTCGGTCCGACAGCAATTATGATGGGTTGGCACCGCAGTCCCTTAGCCATTTGGGCTTTTATCCAATAGTCCAGCTGGGTGAGGACTTCGCTTTCGTTCTGGAAATTAAAATATATTGTTTACTTTTAACCGTATCCATACTAATCCTACTAATATTATAAATGCGAAAGTTTGGATGTATGGATGAATGTACGTTTCAATTAATCTCAAAAACTACTGCACGAATTTTTGAGAAACTTTCCAGTTATGTACCTTACGAGTATATATCAGAATATGACAGGCTATAATTTATTTCAAATTTCGTACATTTTAGTATTAAAAATGCGAAAGTGTGTCTGTCTGTATATCTGTATGTCTGTTACCTCTTCACGCTTAACCCGCTGAGCTGAAGGAGATGAAATTTAGTAGGTATCGAGATAATTGGAGTCCCGAGGAAGGAGATAGAAAGAAAGAACGAAACATTTATTCGAATAAAACAACACACAGCGTTTGTCACGAAACGGTTCTATCTCAGCATAATGCTGGCATTGCTGCCAGCGCTGGTCTTCCGATAGAACTGATTAGGATAGTTTTATCCTGAAAATCATCCTCTAAGGAAGTAAAATGGGTAGTGAAAATTTGTATTGGAGTTTATATTAAATCCTTATGGCCGTTTGTATGGAAAGTCGTCATCACACAATAGTGTTATAAATGAAATTATACCTTTGCATGAAGAATGAAACTGTTCATAGCTTCTTGAATGCTTGGCTTTACGGTTTTTTTTTACCATCTGTATCTTTGTAGTGTAATCTCACAGGTGGAACTATTTTATATCCAATTATTATTATATTTTATATCTGGAAAATAAAAATAAATATTTAGTTATGTATGATGCATATTTGTTGACTTAATTAGATCAAACATTATGTTTATACAATATTGGTTATTTTATTTGGTGCCATCACCCTATTCAACACTAATTAAACATCAGAATAATGATAACCAATCACGTAAAAGTACATTATTGCAGAGTGCGGAAAAAAGCAATTCGTGGATGGGTAGAGTTTGACGGACGAAGCGTAGCTTAATCCGTCAGTAAATACGAATCCACGAATTGCCATTTCCTCTATGTTTCAATTTTGGGGTGATATTCGTGATTTTTTAATAAATATTATGATAACCAACCTTCGCTTGGATTTTCTTCGATCAATTTAATGTAGACAGAAGCAGCTTTAATCGTTTTCAAATGATTAAACGCATTCTCTAAGAAGTTGGGCCATTTCTTGAATAGTAGGAACTCTGATCCTTTAAACTTGGTTTCAAAATCCAATTCAATCTGAAAAAAAAAACGATTTTATGTATTTGACTTAATGTGCGAAATGCCTAGGTATCTTGTTCTTCATCCATCACGTTTTGTCGAGATGCAGGCTTTGGTCAGCCAAAAACAAATATTGAATAATAAGAAATTCAAGTATGTAAATTATTTATCAGGGGGTGTTACCATACATTAAAAAGCGGTCAAGAGTCAGACTCGCGGACTGATTTCTGGGATGAAAGTATCCTACGTCCTTTGCCGGGACTCAAGCTAAATATCTACATCCCAAATTTCATCTAAAAAGAGCCCGTTCACGTACTGACTAGCGCCACTGGTAAATATTTGAGATTATTTAAATTTATGAATAAGTTTGATGTACTAGTTTTTACGTTGCTGGATTCGTCAATCTATGCGTCCAAAATTATGATGGCCGTTTTTCTTTTGATTTTATCAGCGGCCTACTTTTTTAAATATTTATCGTTAAATTTAAATAATCTCAATAATTTACCAGTGGCTAGTGAGCGCGTGAACGGGCTCTTATTATTTTCTCTTATTAATTTCGGATTTTTTATGTTTTTGCTTCTGCCCGCGACTCCGTCCGCGTGGAACTCGTTTATATCGTAGCTCCATACAAATTTTTACCACCTACTTCACCGACTTAAACTATTCGATGTCCTTCCCCGGGACTCAAAACTATCTTGATACCAAATTTCATCTAAATCGGTTCAGCGGTTTAAGCGTTAAGAGGCAACAGACAGACTGACACACTTTCGCATTTAAATGTAGTATGGATAATAAATGTAAAACAGACAGGAATACTTACATGAATAATGTTTTGGAGTTTGTTCAACCCCCGCTTGAAAAATATTATTTCCTTTAAACTGGGAATCAGCTCCTTCAGTTCATTTCTTGAATGGAGTCGAGCAAATTTAACGAAATCTGATTTTCTAAAAAATAAGACATATATGTAATTCATCAGTCTTTAAACTCATTATTTAATGTTCAGTTAGTTACATTCAGACAAAATACAAACGAAACGATGGCCAACCAAACCGATTTGGTAAATTTTACTGAAATTCGTTTTGTAAATTAATCAAAGTAATTAGGTAGGTAATACGTAACCAATATTTCTAGGTCAATATCTAAGCCTGAGTTAAGCTTCCTATTCATATTAAACTATAATCACAAAATTATTATATTTAATCATTAATAATAAGGAGGTATGGGTGGGGAATCCATATACGGTGTCAACTATAGGTTACCCTGTGTTTCAGACAAAAAAGAACTAACAATGGAATAAGTACGTTATTCACATACAATATCATTCTTATTCACAATTAATTAGTAAGGTATCAGTGTTGCCAATTTAGCACTTTTAGTGTAATATCGTTCTAATGCTTACCTTCAAAACTTGTTATGGTAGATTGAGATAATCCCCATTCCTTCAAATATTCAGTCACCCCCACACTTAAGTCATCGTCTAGATCACTATCCATAATTGGTTACACTTTGCAAACTAAATCCACCACGCACCAAGAAAATCTCATTAAAACGCAAACAAAGTGACTATATACAATGAACTACCTCAACGCAATGAAGCCTGCCGCGCCGCGCGCGCATCGCAAGATGCTGTAGCCGGGGGAAGGGGCGCACCTCTGCAGGGCAGTCGGGGAGGGGAATAGTCACATCTCACTCTTATGTTTATAAATTGAGTAGGATGGAACTATGCATGCAGCGGTATTGTTTTGTAAAATGTACCAGACGTTTACCTAGTTAAAATTACCAAACTCTTTGGTAATTTTAACAAGGTATAGGTCTGGTAGTGACTGCAGCGCTTTCTCAAAAGGTACGAGTAGATAGTTACCTATGTACCTACTAAACGCCAAATGTTTCGTGTTAATTTTGTTGGAAAAAATAGACTAGGTAAGTACTTAATACTATTTTGTGTGGCGTGAAAGGTTGCAAAATAACAAAGCAATAGAATCTCATTCCGACGACCAACAAGTAAAGAAAAAACGACTTATTACTTGATTATATACTTATAACTAGCGACCCGCCCCGGCTTTGCACGGTTTTATACGTATAATACATGATTGAATTATACATATAAACCTTTCTCTTGAATCACTCTATCTAGCGACGACCGCTTTAGCCTAGTTGGTAGTGACCCTGCCTACGAAGCAAGAGGTCCTGGGTTCGAATCCCGGTAAGGGCTTTTATTTGTGTGATGAGCACGAATATTTGTTCCTGAGTCATGGATGTTTTCTATGTATTTAAGTATTTATTTATCTAAATATAAGTATGTTTATCTTCGTCTAGTACCCCATAGTACAAGCTTTGCTTAGTTTGGGACTAGGTCGATTTGTGTAAGATTGTCTGCAAAAAAAAAAAAATATCTATTGAAAAAAACGTAAGCGACTTTGTTGTATACTATGTAATGATTAAGTAATTTACCAATTGTATATTTTAAGACGTCAATTCATCAATGATAAAGTTAAAGGTACATCCAGCAGCAAAAGTAGCTACGGGGGTCAAAGTGCTCAAAATGACCTACACATGGCTCTAATGTCAAGAGGATACGGACTTTCTAGATAATTTCGAGCGTGTTATTTTGTGTTGCTACTTCTCCTGCTGACTGTACCTACATGGGTACACCATGTAGTATCTTATTACTAGTTTTGTCAGCGGCTTGGCCCGCGTGACAAACGTAAGTATTTTGCTTATTTATGAAGACGTCCAAACAAACACCAAGGAAGGACCAACCAATTAACACACTTTCACATTCATACCATTAGTAAGGATAAGGAAGGATATTACTTACTCGTATTAAGGAAAAGCCACGAAAACTTTAATGTCGTTAAAGCCTAATTACTACAAAGATAATTATTAAGTAAGTACCTACGCAACTTTACTTTTTTTGTCTGGGAATAGGTATGGCAATCTGTGGTATGGCTCTGCAAATTATTAATTTGGGTATAGTCCAGCTAGGTAGGTACCTACATACAACGTGAAAGGCGGCCTAGATTATTATTTAATTTTATTTAATACACAGAGTATATAAACATAATAACTAACATGGTCTCGCAAAACTGTCGGAACAGTTTGTCTGTGTGATTATAAACATCATAATAAGTACAGAGTTAATAATTAATTAATTACTAACTTGTTAATAGGTTTAGGTTAAATACATGTTACATACAATTGCATACAGTTCCTATGCCTTATGGGTTATGATACTTAAGTAATGTCGTTTTAATAATGATTGAAGCAAAACTAAGTCGTACGTAATTCTAATAATTGTGCTAACTACATTAACTATTATACCTATATACTAATAAAACCAAGAGTATCTTTTATATACATGTATATAATTTAAATCGAAAGAAAACTCGATTTACTTCATATTTACGTATTTAGACAATATACCTAATAGGTACCTACTTATTCCATTTAGCGTAGTGTAGTCTGAGGAGCTACCGCGAAACGAAAACAAACTAAGTTCGTTTATCTCTCTCTTTGTTGCTCTAACTAGCAAGTGCATTAGTAATTATTATTATTTATTCAGAAAACCAACAGCGATACAAAGTACGTAACCTATACTATAATACACAGTAGTATGGCCAATTACGGGTTTACCTAAATAACTTGATATGTAAACAATTGAACGGACTATCACAACATTTGTGAAAGAGATATGTTTTTTTTTAAATTAAGTTTGAGTAAATGTTTTTTTTTGTTTTGAAGATGAAAGCATAACCAAGCATGTTAATCTATATAGGTTACCGCAAATGAGAATATATTGTTATAGTTTATCCTAATGACAATATTATTGTATAAATCCCATATTTAGAGTGAATTAAATAGATTTAGTAACTTAAGTATAATACTACAACATTTTTAAACATGATAAGAGGTGAGTTACCTATTTCTTATACTATTTATGCTGCTTATTCTTAACACTATTAATTACTTGCATTTTAAAAGATGCCTTTGAATATCTAAAGATATCAACGCTACTGAAATCCGCATTATATTTGTGTTAAGTATATTGTTCCGTGATATTTATTTTGTAAAACCTTGTTAAACTGGAATAATAAACCTTGTAACAATGTCACTAGAACTTAAACTGAAACATATACCTACAACCATGGGATTTGCCTTCTTCGTACTCATCGCGGTAATTAAAAATGATCCGACTTTTCTTAATAGGTAACTATGTCGCCTGAAAGTACGGGGTAGTTGGCGGGGTTGGTAGTTCTGATTTTTGCAGACTTGTTTATGAAGTTGGCGCAATGAATAATACAAGTTTGTGATCTCGAGCGTCGAACGTCACTTTACCAAAAATCGAAAATACCGCGTAATCCCTAAATGACTCGTTTTTAGGGTTCCGTACTCAAAGAGTAAAACGGGGCCCTATTACTAAGACTCCGCTGTCCGTCTGTCTTTAATATTAATATTATTACTAATAATTGTTTTCGCTATAACAACAAATACTAAAAACAGAATAAAATAGATAATGGTGCGGAATCCTTCGTGCGCGAGTCCGACTTGCACTTGGCCAGATTTTTGATAGAACCTAACCAAATTGTTGAGACGTGTTTGGTAAAATGTTCATTTTTTTTCGTTAATTTACAGCAGGAACTCTGGGTAGGGACTATATTTTGACCTCAACCTTTTCAGTTTTGTAAGTTCAACCACAGGGCCATGTTATATTAATCATATGTTTATCATAAAATCAACCGAACCAAATTCTTGACATTTGTTTGGTAAAAATGTACAATATCCTTTGTTAATTTACACCATGAACTCTGGTAGGGACTATATTTTGACCTTAACCATTTTAGTTTTGTAATTTCAACCGCCAGGTCTTGTTATAGTTATCATATTTTAATTATAAAAAAAACCAAATTAAATTGTAGAGATTTGTTTGGTAAAATGTACAATATTCTTTGTTAATTAACAGCATGAACTCTGGTAGGAACTATATTTCGAGGTCAACCATTTTAGTTTTGTAAGTTCAACTGCGAAATCTTGTTATATTTATCATATTTACAATATAAAATTAACCAAACCGAATTGTAGAGGTTTGTTTGGTAAAATGTACAATATTCTTGTTAATTAACAGCATGAACTCTGGTAGGGACTATATTTTGAGGTCAACCTTTTTAGTTTTGTAAGTTAAACCGCGAGGTATTGTTATAGTTAACATACTTTTATGATAAAATCAACCAAACTAAAGTGTAGAGATTTGTTTGGTAAAACTTACAATATTCTTCATTAATATACACCATGAACTCTGGTAGGGACTATATTTTGGCCTCAACCTTTTTTAGTTTTGTAAGTTGAACCGCGACGTCTTGTTATATTTATTATATTTTATTTATAAAATCTACCAAACCGACTTGTAGAAATTTGTTTGGTAAAACTTACAATATTCTTTATTAATATACACCATGAACTCTGGTACGGACTATATTTTGGCCTCTACCTTTTTTAGTTTTGTAGGTTCAACCGCGATGTCTTGTTACATTTATCATATTTTTATTTATAAAATCTACCAAACCGATTTGTAGGGATTTGTTTGGTAAAATGTACAATATTCTTTGTTAATTAACACAATGAACTCTGGTAGTGACTATATTTTGACCTCAACCTTTTTTAGTTTTGTAAGTTCAACCGCGACGTCTTGTTATATTTATCATATTTTATTTATAAAATCTACCAAACCGATTTGTAGGGATTTGTTTGGTAAAATGTACAATATTCCTTGTTAATTAACACAATGAACTCTGGTAGTGACTATATTTTGGCCTCAACCTTTTTTAGTTTTGTAAGTTCAACCGCGACGTCTTGTTATATTTATAATATTTTACTTATAAAATCTACCAAACCGACTTGTAGAGATTTGTTTGGTAAAACTTACAATATTCTTTATTAATATACACCATGAACTTTGGTAGGGACTATATTTTGGCCTCAACCTTTTTTAGTTTTGTAAGTTCAACCGCGATGTCTTGTTATATTTATCATATTTTTATAATAAAATCTACCAAACCCAATTGTAGAGATTTGTTTGGTAAAATGTACAAGATTCTTTGTTAATATACACCATTAACTTTGGTAAGGACTATATTTTGACGTCAACCTTTTTACTTTTGTAAGTTCAACCGCGAGGCCTTGTTATATTTATTATATTTTTATGATATAATCAACCAAACCAAATTGTTGAGATTTGTTTTGTAAAATGTAAAATACTCTTTGTTGATTTACACCAGAAGTCTGGTAGCGACTTCAACCTTTTTAGTTTTGTAAGTCCAATAGCGAGGTTTTGTTATATTTATCTTAGTTTCTATGTAATTCAGCCAACCTTAGCTAATTTGGTAAATCCAACAAACCATTTTTTTCAGTGAATGCGAAAGTGTGTCTGTCTGTCTGTCTGTTACCTCTTCACGCTTAAACCGATGGACCGATTTTGATGAAATTTGGTATGGAGATAGTTTGAGTCCCGGGAAAAGACGTAGGATAGTTTTTATCCCCGAAATAATCCCCTAAGAGGCTGAAATGGGGTTGAAATTTTGTATAGAGCTACGATATAAACGAGACACACGGACGGAGTCGTGGGCAGAAGCTAGTGTAGGTAAGTAGAATTTAATCTAAAAGTTACATAAAAGCTTGTAAAATGGTGGCATTTAGATACCTACTATGAACGACATGTGTGACTGTAATAGCAATATATATAATAGCACTATGGTGTGAGCGAGATGGCGCGCCGTTTTCGATTCTATTTTGCATTGACAAGCAATGTAAAGTAGATTTAGAAGAGTAACAATTTGTAGTAGTATAAGGGCAGTCAGGTCAGGTAGTCCAACTTTGAGAAAGAGGTCAATCGTCGAATCCGACTCGGCTGGGCAGCGTTCGGGAAGCTACGCTATGGCACATCTTTTCGTCTAATATTCCGCAGTGTCTGAAGACGAGAGTCTTTGACCAGTGCGTGTTGCCAGTGATCACGTGTGGCACCGCAACGTGGTCGCTTCAGAAATCATAAGAAGCATCATAAGAAGGCTCATAGTCACCCAAAGGGCAATGGAGAGAGGGCTATGCTCGGAGTTTCTCGGCGTGATCGCTTAAGAAATGAGGCTATCCGCAGCATAACCAAGGTAATCGATATAGCCCTAAGCCGCTAAAGTTAAGTGGCAGTGGGCGGGGCACATTGCACGTAGAACCGATGGCCGTTGAGGCGGAAAGGTTCTCGAGTGGCGACCACGTACCGGAAGGCGCGGCGTGGGTAGGCCCCCCACAAGTTGACTGATGGCCTGGTAACGATCGCAGGAATCCGATGGATGCGGGTGGCGCAGAACCGGTCATTATGGCACTCTTTGGGGGAGGCCTATGTCCAGCAATGGACGTCTTTCGACTGATATGATGATGATTATGATGCATCGTTTTATTAACTACTTAAACACTATTTGCAAGAGTGGTCGCCAACTAGCTAACAGGTGGTCGCAAACCGACTAAAGCGGTCGCTATCCAGCGAATTCGCTATTTTGAAACCTTTTCCATATTTTTTCCTAATCTATGGATGAAAGTGCTATATTTTATTGTAGGTTTCAAAACTTGACTATACTCAGAACCTATACGAATACCATCTATTATGTGTGTACATTGAATAGGTATACATTTACTAATCTAAAGTGAGCAACTCGGCTAAGTGGTCGCTAACCGGCGAAACGACCCTAGTTACATGACCAGTTTTCAAATCAAATCATTTACGCGTTGCAAGCACATGTTACCTTTTTAAACTGTGTATCAGACGAGAGTGTTGTATTGAAAATTATGTTCAACTGTTTGACAACAAAGTTCAAATTTACTTAGACGTATTTTCCTTGACTATTAATAGTTGAACTAAAAACGTTTTATTAGTTTGATCTTGCCATTACGTTGTGTCAAGTTTGATAAATCTAATGATTAAATCCTCTTCGCTTAAAATTATTAACACTATAAATGTCAGTAACAGGTCCTGTCAATGTCATCATTGATATTTCTTGTATACCTACGTTTATTTGATTTTTTTAACTTTTTCTCTTAAATTCAAAGAGGTCAATTCTCATAGTGGACGTATCTGTAGGCCATGTAGTGGAAATGACATTCATTATGACGGAATGTGTCTGACACTCAGTCGATAAAGCAGATACTGATAACTTATACTGAGCAAGCAAAAACAGACCTTAAGGTGGTCAACCTTTTCATTCCGTGACTGTGCATACATTGCAAGTTAATAGAAAACTTGTAATATCCACCATTGACTAAAATAAAGTTATGCCCCCGACGCTAACTGTTATTGGTAGATTCGTTTTACTTATTTCTAGTAGGTAATCCTGAACTTAATCGGACGATTACCCATATTCAACGTACGAGTATTTGCCAGTAGATAGAAAAAAAAAACTTTTACCCCCGTACCTCGTATGGCAACACTGTTTCAATTCAAGTTGCAGTCTTAATTACCCAGTGCCCTGGGGCATTTGATGCCAGCAAATACCACTTTGACATTTGCTATGCATAGAGAAAACCTTATTAGCGCACTTATTTTCTTGTTTATTAAATTGACTTGGCAATTGTTTGCACAAAGTCTTAATAACAATACTTTTGCCCATGTGGGAACCTTAAACAGGCCTCGTGAGTGCGAAAATATAATTAAAATGCGGATGATTCTAAAATTATATTTTTCTTCTCGTCGACTTTAATCTTTGAATTAAGATTTCGCACACGAAACTAAGATCACATACTTTTTAATCCTGGAGCTCCACGAGCTCGTTACGGAGCTCGTATAGTTTCATAAGATAACCGCCAGCAGTCATCTTATGAATCCAGGAGTTGTATAAGATAACCGTGAAGACATCAACGCGCAAAATTACTAAGCTGCTGCGCTTCATTTCAGCAGGGCGATTTTCAATAGATACCAAGTGTGTTTAATAAATTATTATTTCCGTTGACTCGTAGAAAAAGTATTGTATACAATAGTTATATAATTAGCTTTTTAAGTCTCGTACCTTAATTAGGCCACTCAGCAAGCTTCGTGGCCTAAACGTGGTACTCGACTTAAAAAGCATCCATTATATAACGATTGCATAAACTACTATTATAACAGGTACGTACAATGGTGGCTCACAACACAAGGGGCTTAACACCTTTGTACCGTGTCGCATTAAAAGTCATGTTAAACTGCCATATGAAGTTGTCAAACGAGTGAAAACGACAAGGTACTTAGGTGTTCAGCAACTTATGAGGCTGACTGTACAATCTCTAACTATAAAATTGCGAGAGTTGCTCCTTGGTCCTTCACATGACCCAAATGGACGGAGCACTGAATATATTAATAAAGATGGTTGACTTCAAAACAAGTCTTAAAAGGATTTGATTTTCATCGAAAAATAAGAACCAACGTGCAAAACCGTCTGAAGTAAAAAAAAGGAAATTCTACCGGGGACTATTAACCTTTTATCCCCTTATGACTTTATGTGCATATTATTAACAAGTGCGTGGTTAAAATTTGCCTAGTTCCTCAGACCCACGGTGTGCTGATGCTGATGCACAAAATAGCGCCGATATGGTGTAATTTATTCAGACACAAAGAAGACAATCGTGATTTCACGTAGTGAGGATCAAACTAGCCAGTAAATAGTATTACAAAACGGCCCTTAAGGCTTCTGGGACCATTTTCAAAAGGAATGAGAGGGAATCCAACGATTTGCTGTCCAATTCGGCTTCAGAACCGATATAGAAAATTGAGGTAGCTATGCAGGTATGTGCAGGTTACAATAATGCGGGAACATTACTTGATAACTACTTGAATAGATAGTGTAATGTACTCTATGAGCATTCAGATGTACTCTATGAGTAATGATTGCATACACATTCAAGTCAAACATGATAAAATGGCCAGATCACTTAAAAGTTGTGGTTGGTTTTGACCAGCAGGTGCAGGGGCTAGTCACGAGTTTACGTCTTTGACTCCACACCAAAGCGTTGCATAAGAATTTAACCTGCCGAATACTTAGACCCTTATACAGGGTATGGCCTGTAATAGGAGCAAATATTCAAAAAGACGCTTCCTTAGAGCATTTGCAGTAACCCCTTGTGTGGCACCACGACATGATAGCACAGCAGTCTATGCAGATTTAGAGGTAACATCATGTAATGAGTCACAATAGTTTATGCATTTTTGTTTTCAAAAGATATTTTTGTAATTTTTTAATTTTTATTTCATTTTTTTAGTTTTTTTTTTAATAAAAAATTACTGATAGCATTCCAGAAGAGTAAAACAATACAAGTAAACATATTTTGAAGAAAAAAAAATTTCAAATAAAACCATGTGGAAATAATTTTTCACAAGCTTAATAATCTACGGTTTAATTTTTTGCTCCTATTACAGGCCACACCCTGTAGAACGGAAGATACGCATAGTTTACAGTTAGGTACAATGTTTCAAAGGTATCATGACATTCGAGGGCTATAATTTTGATTGAACTATGGAATCACATTGATACTTACCTCCTGTTTATTCTGAAATAAAGTATTCAGCAATGTACCTACTATCGAATATCGATAACTGGCTACTTTTCCTAAAAAAATATATTTAGTCCGTCAGTTAGATTATCAAAAAATATTGGACACGTATTTTTGTTTTTGTCAATCAATCAAAAAAATATTAAGTTATAGCCCGGTAAAGCTCCGTGTGACGTCACATTATGGTACACTTTTCAGCATAATGTGACGTCACGCGGAACTTTAACGGGCTATATGTTCATTTTTAATAGATTGACAAAAACAGAAACACATGTCCAATATTTTTTGATAATGTAACTGACGGACTAAGTAAGATTATTATATTTTTTTAGCCAGGAAAGTACCCAATTATGTGTCCGCAAATTAAACCGCAAACAAATAAACAAGCTAACGTTTTGCCTGGTAACCTGTAGGTAGCACTAGTTGCACAATTATGTACCTAGTTAGAGTGCCAGTGAGTGAAATCTACGATCGCAGGTAACACCTACCCTCTAAGATCACAGAAATGCACACAATTATCAACTTAAATCTAATTAGCTACGCGTTAGATATCCGTGACAATAATGAGCCGCTGCCGCAAGCTTCTGGTCGACGAGCGATCGGCTCTCGACAATTAATAACGGCTTTTTAATTGTACAGGAAGGGATTATTCAATTAATGGTGGTGTAGGGAAATTACATATGGTTGGACGTGAGGCTCGTAATGTGATATCGATGCTACACTTATTAAAACTAACTTACCGACCTGGCCTGGAATCCGTGACCTTTTGAATCGATATCAATGAGAATGGAGTAGAAGAACCTGATATTTTTAGGCATCAATAAAACCCGAGTAGGTTTTATTGAACATAGGAAATTCTTACGACAATCAGGCTTATTTGAATACGGAAAAGTTTTTGTTAACAAGCAAGCTCTTGTATTGGATTCCAGCAAGAGGCTCTCGGCGCGGCGTCTCATTTTAGTTGCTAAATATCTAAATACATAATGGTAGCTGCCCGTGTGGCTACGCCCGCGGGTGTATTACAAACCCATCCAGATGGAATCACGGTATAAAATATAGCCTGAAGGTTCATTCTATTTATTAGATTGCAAACTTAAAAACATCAAGCTACAAACTTAAAAATCACTGACCAAATCTCAATTTTTTTTCTAGTGGAAAAGACGTGCTGAGTAACCTTTACTTGTATAATGTATTGTTTATAATTATTTATTTAAGTAGTACTTGTATTATCAATACACAGGGTAAAGGCACCAGTGATCAGCCTCTTAACATCATTTCTAATATTATCAAAGTCTTCTAAATCTGTTAAACATGGGCCAATTTGGGATAACATCATTATTGCGTATGGATAAATTATTAATCTTTCATTTAGTACCTACTAGCAATTGCCCGCAACTTCGTTCGCGTTGACTTCCTTTTGTTGAACTTTCCGTTCAGTCGTTTTTGCGTGATTAGTACCTAACAAACATCCAAACATCCATACTTTCGCATTTATAATATTATAGTAGGATACCCTGCACCAATTACATTTAGAAAGGAAAACTTACATGAAAGCATTCAGGTCATTCAGAAAAAAATACGACCCAAATAGTTCGCCAAATTCACAAAAATCGGTCAGCCCCAAAATCCTCAAGACAACAATGTAACAATGTCTTCGTACACCATCAATCACGAAGACATTATTTGTGCTATCGATCGTGCCCAAATCGGTCGGGACACGTGCCATCCAGCGACGGGACCACAGCCTACTTAATATAATTCTCTGCTCAGGCACGCAGCAATGTCACATCCATCGGTATCAAAACGCTACACAACTTCTGCAATGAGATTTTACATAATAGACATACGATTTATTTCTGTGTTTGGTTAAGTAGGACTTGTGAAATCAGAAAGATTATCCACACAAGGAATAAATGGGGTTTTGTTGATGAAGTGGGGCTGTTTAGCTGAGAAGCACCTATTCCGCGATGAGAACGAAAAACGTGAGACAAACTGTAACCAGTGGCTCTGTTAGCTGTACCTAGAGCTTGTGAGCCTAAACTTTAAGAAAAAAAAACTTGGAAAAAAAAACAAACTGAATCGAGAAAAAAATCCATATATGTAGGTACATAATTATCATTATCACACCTGGCCCCGTAGCATGGATGGTTATCACGCGACAAGTGATAGGATAGAGCATCCGTCCCTGGCTGACACCGTTCGATAGAACGAGACGACGCGCTTATCCTATCACTTATCGCGTGATATCGTATCACGTATCCATGCTACGGGGCCTGCTCACAACATTTTACGAGAATCGTTTGAGAAATGCGACCTGTAGAGGAGAACAGCCGTACCTCCACCGGACAGACATGCGAAAGCATTTTTGTTTATTCTGAAATAGAACTACGTTCGCTTCGCACGCTCGTTCAAAAAGTTCGTTAGATACTTGATATTAAAAAAAAAGTGCGAGTCAGACTCGCGCACGAAGGGTTCCGTACCATTATCAATAAAAATATATTTTTTATTCTGTTTTTATTATTTGTTGTTATAGCGGCAACAGAAATACATCATCTGTGAAAACTTCAACTGGAACTATCACGGTATCAGTCAGTTACAGCCTTTTGACAGACAGACGGACGGACGGACGGACGGACGGACAGCGGAGTCTTAGTAATAGGGTCCCGTTTTACTCTTTGAGCCCAACTACTATTTCAGTACGGAACCCTAAAAACTAATATAGTTGTAACACAAAGAAACTCCGAAACGTTCAGTAGCGAAAATTGTGTTCTCTTTCCACTTTGGTATTACGAACCATTATTATGCTTCAAAAAGTTGTTGCCTCTCCTGTGATCAAGCCCCTTATTTTCACGGACAATAATAGACCAAAAATTTTTGCACTTCTAAGTTTTAAAAGTGCAAAAATTTTTGGTCTATCCTGTACGGCTAACGTGAGTTTCAATCGTAACCTTACGATTCGTAACTACATACGAGATCGAATAAACGCGCTTCGAATAGATTTCGATCTCGCTTCGGTATTCTTCGATTCGACCCGTCAAACTTGTAACTCACACTGCCGTTGTACTACGAAACCAACTGCAAAACGTTAGGCGCTTTGCGTTTAGTTTTCGATGCGTAATTTAACGTTCGATTCGTACTACCAATCGGTAGTGTGAGACATTTCGAATCGAAGAATACCGTCGCGACTGTAGTTTACTATTTCACTTGCGAAATGGCCCGTGATATCGTATTATTCCGTCAAGAGTTACCGTAGGTAGATCCGATCGAAATTTATCTCAAATTAAAGAACTTATAAAAATAAGGGTTTTGAATTGACAACATATATCCGCAAAATTCGGATTGTCGTGTATTTTGTATTTAAAAATGAAAATAAATGGCCCACGCGCCGCCATATTGTATCGACACTGTCGACGTCGCGATGCGCGTATTCTGAGGGCCTACCGCGAAAGGCATTCGAAGTTTCCCCTCTCTGTCATACTTACGAGTTCGTACATAAGTGCGACAGAGAGAGAAAACTTCGAATGCCGTTCGCGGTAGGCCCTCTGTAATGTCATAACCGACAAACGTAAATTAAAACGATAAATGCTAGTGATATAAGGTTGAATATTGGAAAATCGATTAAACTATACGAACGAACGTGAAGTCGATCGCGAGTTAAGTAATGTATAAGTGACTCACGTTACCGTTTGGATTTTTAGTTCTATGAGTGACCACCAGGGGCGGTGTATAGACTTTTCATACTAAATCTTAACGATAGGCGGTAGCGTCTGTAGTAAACGCGATTCACTTCAATCCCACGCTAAGGGTGCTGTATTATATATAAAACTATGAAAGTAAATTTACTGAGCATTAAATTTTTGTGACTAACGGCTAAAGCAATTTATTTTTGAAAACAACATCGTTGAGATGACCTCGTCGCTGGCACTCCTGCAAACGACTACGCAAATTTTGGAAAACTCGCTGCTCATGCTGCGAGGGAAGTCGGCTATCTCATCGCGGATGTTATCTTTGAGTTCGGTTATTATCATCAGCTTTTTATTTTAACGTAGACTCATTGACTTAAGTAGGCTGTAAACGCTCAAACATATTTGTCAAACTTTACGTTTTGTTTGTACGTTTTCATCAAACATCAGCGCACACATACAAACAAGTTGGTCAAACAAGACTTCACTTTAAAAAGCAGTTTTCGCTGTGAAGTGAGTAAACTACCTGTTTTTGTATTCAGTAAATAACCTGTCTCAGCACTACTCAGCAGCGCGAAAATGGCGAGTTGGCTTGACAAACATGACTGTACACCTTCAAAGATGTATGACAAGCACGCCATTAATCAAATCTTTCAAACATACAGCCAAACACGTAGTTTGCTTGACAAACACGTCAAACATGACCGCAGACTGTCAAATAATTTTCCAAACACGAAAAATTTTACAAATTGTTTGAGCGTTTACAGTTTGCTTAAGGCCTCTCACAGACTGGCGCGGCCTGGCCGCGGTGGACAATAGAAAACTTGTCATTATCTGTCAAATTTAAGCCTGCAACACACTGGCGCAGGCCTCTCACAGACTGGCGCGGCCTGGTCGCGGCGGACAATAGAAAACTTGTCATTAGCTGTCAAATTTAAGCCTGCAACACACTGGCGCAGGCCTCTCACAGACTGGCGCGGCCTGGCCGCGGCGGACAATAGAAAACTTGTCATTAGCTGTCAAATTTACTATGGTCCGCCACCGCAGGCCGCGCCAGTGTGGTGCAGGCTTATTACTACGTATAGACTTGCAACCCAGAACATTTTTCTTGACGTCTTCCAATCAGGCCGCCATCTTGGAAAATCAAAGAGTATGTGAACGTGCACGTGATTTAATACACTCATATAAAAAAAACTACTTATTGATTTAATCACCGAGATTTGGTATTTGTATTTTTTTTATAATGGATATCGTTAATTTATATTGTTATTTATTCGTATGGCATGGGTACAGTTCTTTACAAACTTATATTAAGACCATCGTGGGTTAGAAGTTAGAACTGTATGTTGCTGCGAGGCTATTAGAATAAGCAGTGCAGCAGCCAGAAGTTGATTACTCTATACTTATTGTAATTGTATATTATGACATAAAAATCTAAATCACTGTGTTGTTGCAATTTGTGTCAGATTTGATGACAAAATCCTATCTAATATAATATAAAAACTAAGTTATTTAAGGTCCATGCGGATCCTCAGATATCGATTTTGATATCAATCAAGAGAAAAAATACTAAATTTACGACCATTTTTGTCAGATTCATACACATCTATCTACGGGATCCTCAGATACAGATTTTGAAAGCAATTCCCACGTCGATGCGGCGTCGACGCAACGCACAATTTTGTATGGGAACGCTCACAAGACGCCGGTAGTATGTGGGGGGCCCTAAACGAGACGGTCGCCAACACGCCACGCCGACCGAGCAACCAAGGTCGGCACCGACCGCTGTAGTATGAAATTTTGCTCCAACCAAACAACTGTCTACACGGTCGGTGCGGACCAAGGTCGCCCGGTTGGAGGGGCGTGTTGGCGACCGTCTAGCAGGGGCTTAATGCCTTGATCACACGTACTGAGCATACGGGCGAGACAGTGCTCTCGGCCGAGTACTCGGTGCGTATAAACAGTCGCTCGCTATGTTATACGTACCGAGTACTCGGCCGAGAGCACTGTCTCGCCCGTTTGCTCGGTATACGTGTGATCAAGGCATAAGAGAGTAGGTGACATGCGTAAACTTGTGCAAGGTGATGTCTACTCTAGTAATAGGTACATATAGCCCCTGCTAGACGGTTGCCAACACGCCCCTCCAACCGGGCGACCTTGGGCCGCACCGACCGTATAGACAGTTGTTTGGAGCTAAAGTTCATACTACAGCGGTCGGTGCCAACCAAGGTCGCTCGGTTGGAGGCGCGTGTTGGCAACTGTCTAGCAGGGGCTTATAACTCAATGCGTAGACTCAACTTTTAAAATATCCCCACAAGAAAAAATCGGTGGGAGTGAGATCCGGGCTTCTCGGAGACCACGGAATGTCACCTCTCTCTATCCTAAATAGGCGACGAACTGTAACGTAAGAATTGTGGTTTTTATTAAAACTGTTTTACACAAAAAGCTCGTTGTTGACCAGTTAAACGCTCCATTGCAAATAAAACAGCATAGAATAATGTCAAATTTCCCGCCACTCAAAAACTTTTTAAGGAATTTATATTTTTTCGAGATGTTCAGTGTTGCCATTCTCAAAAATGTATCGCCACACATGATTTTTATTCACAAGTTAGCCTTTAGCCTCCTTGTTCCCCTTTATTAGTCTTGGACTTATGAGATCCGATTTATTAGAAGATTTTGGTTAAATTATCTAATTTAAACACTAGATATGATCCAACGCTTACATTATTTATTTATTTATAGGTTACACACTCTTACATAATACCTATACGCACGGAACACCAGTTGACTTGTCAAAATTGTGTTATCGCTTGAAACGATCTTCATCTTCGAGACATAAAATGTAAGTAGGTATATACATATACCTACTCTCTTTGCTTAATTTATTGTAGGACGCTCACGGCAACTTCGCTAAACCATACCCATAAATCATTTCACAAAAAGGTGTGTAACAAATGACTGCTTTCTTTAGTATTACTGTCGATATAATTTAGATAAAATAAGAGATAAATTTCTTATATAAACTGCGTAACGGATCTTTTTAACGAAACTTTCACGGCATGTTATTTTTGGAACACTAATAATATTATATACTAGCTGTTGCCCGCGACTTCGTCCGCGTAGAACTTTTTATCGTCTTAGAAAATGATTTCTCTCAATACAAAATTTGAACCCTCTTTTAGGGGATAATTAAAAAAAAAGTTGATGTTCATTTTCTAGTTTGTGAACAAACAGTCTAAAACCAAAGTTAAAAATCTCATATTTTAAAAATGCCTTGAAATACTCAAACTTTGAACCAATTTTAACACTCTTAGGGGATGA
This sequence comes from Epinotia brunnichana, assembly GCA_963854355.1. Taxonomy (NCBI): domain Eukaryota; kingdom Metazoa; phylum Arthropoda; class Insecta; order Lepidoptera; family Tortricidae; genus Epinotia; species Epinotia brunnichana. The sequence continues at coordinate 14,831,495 of OY977936.1, read as the reverse complement.
ATTTGGAAAAACTCTGAAATCAGTTTTGTAGTCTTTTAACGTACAGAATAAGACCGAAGTTAAAAATCTCTTACTCACACTTTAAAATTTTATTGCTCGCCATTTAAAATTTGAACCCCCTTTTAAACCCCCTTAGAGGTTGAATTTTTCTAATCGCTGAAAGAACTTTTTTCGTAAACTTTTAAGTCTCTAGCTCAAAAAAAGTGTTGCCCATACAAAGCTTTCTTAACCCCCTTAGGGGTGGAATTTTCTAAAACTCTGAAAGTACTTTATTATTAATTTTAATAAGTAACATTTTGAATAGTTTTAAGTCTAGTAAAAAAAAAGTTTTTCCCACACAACACTGGCTACCCTTCTTAAGGATCTTAAGGATCCCCTTAGAGATGGAGTTTTCTAAAACGCTGAAAGTTCTTTTTTAGTATTCTAATAAGTAATCTTTTTGCAAAGTTTTAAGTCTAACTCAAAAAAAAGTGTTGCCCATGCAAAGCTTGCTCTCCTTTTTAACCCTATTAGGGGTGGAATTTTCTAAAACGATTTGTGTTCTTTTTTTGTATTTTAATAAGTAATCTTTCTACAAAGTTTCAAGTCTCTAACTCAAAAACATAAGCTTTCCCTGATAAAAACTTTGCACCCCTTTTTATCCCCCTTATGGATAGATTTTTTCAAAACGCTGAAAGTTTTTTTTTTTGTATTTTTATAAGTAATCTTTCTACAAAGTTTTAAGTGTCTAGCTCAGAAAAAGTGTTCCCCATACAAACCTTGCACCCTTTTTTAACCCCCTTAGGGAATGATTTTTGTAAAACGCCGAATGTAGTATTTTTCATGTTCTAATAAGTATTTTTTCGTCAAAATTTTAAGTCTCTATTAAAAATAAATATATTTTTCCCATACAAACTTTGCACCCTATTTTACCCCCTTAGGGGTGAAATTTTCCAAAACGCTGAAAGTACTTTCTTTGTATTTAAATAATCTTTCTACAAAGTTTTAGGACTCTAGCTGAAAAAAATAGTTTCCCACGTACAAACTTTGCACCCCTATTTTAGCCCCCTATTTTTAGGGGTAGAATTTTCTTAAACGCTGAAAGTACTTAATTTAATTTGTATTCTGATGACTAATCTTTCTACAAAGTTTTAAGTCTCTATTTAAAAAAAATTTTGTTTCCCCCATACAAAATTTGCACCCCTATTTTACCCCCTTAGGGGTAGATTTTTTTAAAACACTGAATATAGGTACTTTATTTGTATTCTAATGAATAATTTCTCTACAAAGTTTTAAGTCTCTATTTAAAAAAAAGTAGTTTTTCCCATACAAACTTTGCACTCTATTTTACCCCTTTAGGGGTAGAATTTTCTAAAACCCTGAAAGTTCTTTATTTGTATTCTAATGACTGATCTTTCTACAAAGTTTTAAGTCTCTATTTTAAAAAAAATGTTTCCCCCATACAAACCTTGCACCCCTATTTTACCCCCGTAGGGGTGGAATTTTCCAAAACGCTGAAAGTGTTTCATTTGTATTCTAATAACTAATTTTTCTACAAAGTTTAAGTCTATAGCTCAAAAAAAAAAGGTTCTCCCATAGAAACTTTGCACCCCCATTTTACCCCCTTATGGGTAGAATTTTAAATAATCCCTTTTTATCCCTAGCCCACGTTATAAAAGCAACATACTGTGCAAAAATCAACTCTCTAAGATTAGTAGTTTCGGCTGTGCGTTGATGAGTGAGTGGCTGTGCGTTGATGAGTGAGTGAGTGAGTGAATAAGTCAGTCAGGACATAGGCATTTATTATGTATAAATAGATAGAAGATAATGAAATTCCCATTCAAATATCTCAAAAAATTATGAAGCTACATCCGTTTTAATGTCGCTTGTTAGAGTGAGAAAACGATGAGGGACTGTGACGTCAATATACTCGAGCGTCATAGTAAAAAACAATCGTTTCATATGAAGGTGCGTTTTGCGGAAAAGGGACAGAACATACCCCCTCTTAAAACTTTGGACTCTTATAACTTAATCATTCATTACCTATATAACCTCTTGCTTTGTTTTTTTCTCCATTTGACTATATTTATTTTAAATTCTTTTTCGAGAAAATACATTATGATTATTTACCATATTTTCGATTCCTGAGCTATAACCACGAACTTCGGAATTCGAAAATATTCGGGTATCTCTATCTCTATCGCACTAACCATACTCGAGTGACAGGGATGCAAATATATGAACATTGAGTATCGGTTTTCGTGGTAGCGCCGCAGGTACTTTGGCTGAATGCGCGCCGAGCGCGTGCCATTGTCATTCAAAAAAAACAAATTCGTGTTAATTATATTGTTCAAATTTGTTGATTTCATTTATTGAAATTACGACATAAAACGACATTTGCGCATATAAGTTCTCATATCAGAATCGAATATTTTTTTATGGTTTATATTTTAGCATTTGTCTCGTAAAGGTCTATCGTAGACGGGATTTAAATTATTAATAAGTGAAAGGCAAAGCAATTCCGCCATTTTGACGAAAATTTGACGGTTCTTATAGCTGACAGTTGGAGCAGCGTTTGATTTCAATAAAAATAAATGAAAAATTAAATGAAGTCGTATATTTCGGAAAATTAATTAATTGTCGCAGTCGGATAAAAACTATCCTAAGTTGCAGCTAGAATAATAATGTACCTATATAAAATGTTTCATATTTTTCCGTTCATGGGATGCTGAGAACATTCGAACCGCGCAAAGCTTAGTTTCAAACTGGCTGATTCTTTTTTTAATTTAGAGATTTATTATAAGTGGAGATTATTATAAGTGGAGATTATTGTTGTAGATTTTGTGAAACCAACTCTTGCTCACTGTTTGTTTTTGCCGATACGCCCCTGAACATTCAAATAAATACTTTGCGATGGTGTGTGATTGGTCTCCAATGTAACCAGTAACCAGAACAAACACAACGAACCGTAAAACCATACAACTATAGTCTACTAACCCAACTATGGTCCAAAAGTAAACTCATTCGTTTCTATCAATACCGATTTCGTAATAGTGATTTTATGCGTTTTTATTTAAATTTGTGTTATTATATTGCCTGTCTTTAAGTTCATCCACGAAAATAGTCACACCTGAGCAAGTAATATGAGATTTGATTTGGACCATAGTTGGGTGACCTGGACTATAGTTGTGTGGTTTTACGGAACTCGAGAAAAATGTTATTGACACTTGACCATTTAAATATAGGGGATACAGCAAAGCTGATTCAGATTTGTTTATTATCATAATTTTACAATTTATATCATTGTACAGTGTTAAAAAATTATGACTTGTCAGTTACAATAGATGTGTACAGATGTGTACAGAATCAATGTTCATCATTATTTGTTATTATTTCTAATGTCAGATTAATAATAATCATACTCATACATTATGCTATTACATAAAGTAGTTAGTGCAAGCAAACATAAAATAAATTAAAAACGTCAAGCTTTTAAGATTTTCTTGTTATGATGTGTATGACTCGTATTGTGTGACATGTATATTTTTTAACCTGTTATTGTGTACAATACGAGTAAAGTGCTTACATACCTACATACACATAACACATACATACATAGTAATTTGGAATAAATTTTTGTAAACTATGTACAGTATTTTTTCAAGCAATAGTTGTTAACACATGGTGGCGAAAAGAGTTGTCGTTCGTTATGAGGTTTGAAGGTAGCCGGTTAAAAAGTCTTTGTCCTATTAATGTCGAGAGTTTTAAGCCTTTAAGTCTGGACGAGGTTTTTTTAAGTCATTAGCATTTCTCATAGGTCTCGAACACCTCGCCTTTGAAATTCATTTGGATTAAGTTTAACATACATCAAAACTTCCAATATACAGCCTGTATATTTAATATTACCTCAAATTTTAACCATACATAGCTTTTAGTACTATGAACCGATATTGTAAGAAAATTGTATGTTAGTCTAACTACATTCGCTGATGTCCTACGGTACGCTCATTTGGGGAAACTCAACGGATGCCAACCTTAGTGCTGCTCATGCAGAAACGTGCCGTACGTGCGATGATTGGGGCAAAATCGAGGACTTCGTGTAGAGCCGCACTGGGCGTTTGAGAACAGTTCCCCGTCGCGTGGCACTTGCAGAAAAAAACCCGCGTGTCATTGGGCCTACCTACTATGAGCGACTAGAACCAGCTGACGAAGAATTTAGACGCCGCCTGAAATACCTTTTATTAGAAAATCCATTATACTCAGTTAAAGAGTATATGGATCTTGATCTGACATGTTAAATTATTATTTTTACCTATTTACATTTGTTTTAATATGATTTGACATTAAATATCACCTATATTCTAATGCACATTACACTATATTGTAAATTGAATGACGATACCTAGTGGTTAACATATTTGTTCTTTTGATTTTGTTTTATTTTTATATTTACTCGTTATTGAGTAAATTTGTTGACATTGTATTAATTTAATATTTTATGTTTATTTTTTCTTTGTTTTTGACGATCGTGATAAATAATCTTATCTTTTTGACATGAAAGTAAATTTGTGATGTAATTTTTTATCATGAAATAAATAATCTAATCTAATCTAATCTAAACTACCAAAGCGTAATTAATTTTTGAAAATTTATCGAGCAGCAATGTAATGCTTACACTCATTTGACACATGGAAGAAGCGGGTTACTTGTGACAGCTGTAACGTCACATCAGGAAGACAATGTAGTGATACATTGCGTGCTGAATTATTTTATAAGGAAAAAAAAATTAGTAGTTATGTTTAAGAAAAAAAAACTTGCAATATCGGTTCATAGCCCTAACACCTACATCTGGTTACAATTTGAGGTAATATTTAAAATACACGCTGTATAAGTTGAAACTCATGTTTAAATACTAAGTTTTTTTTTAATTATCTCGACACCTGTCTCTGGCACACGTTTCTGCATCTTTAGGTACTGTTGCCCCAAATTATTATCCCGTATGAAAGTTGAGAGTGTATGTACGCGTAACACAGCTCTTAAGCAACTTCCTGACACAAGTGGTCTTCATTGTCTTAGAGCCTTAGAGCATAGATGCCTCTTGCTAACTTACTGCATAATGCTATAATGTATATATGTGATCTTTCCATGTAATTTTTGGATCCATCTGAAAGCAAAGCGATTTGACGCTTCGTTCGTTTTGTAGATTGACACCATTTGACAATGTTATATCAGTTTTCTCTGTGTATCGTTTCAAATATTATGATATTTGTTTTCTCAGCATTTAATTTCAGGCCATTTATTGCAAACCACGTACTTTAATATCGTTACCGCATTATTGTTTTTTTTTAAACTCTGTTTTTGTATTTGCATTGACTATAACTGTAGTATCATCCGCATATAGGATCATCTCACCATCTAGATCAAGACTTGCCAGGTTATTCAGAAATATAGTGAAGAAGTTGATAGGTACCTAATGCAGATATAACTCCTTACCGGCGGGCATAGCATGGTTGTCATTTTATCACTTATCGTTGTAGAAAGACATCCGTCACTCTCGCACTCGCATACTTGTCAGAGCGTGACGGATGTTTTATCACCATGCTACGCCCGCTTTTTTTTTTTTTCCTTTTCCCATATCTTTTTGGAGTTTACCTCCACTATATACGCATGGACGCTGGAGCTACGCCCGCTGATGAGCTGTAGATATAACTCCGACCTTTTTTTTCTTACCTCTATTTCCCTATCGAAAAAGTATTGAACTCTGTCGAACCGTCGAACGTACCTACTCTAAAAAAACAGATGTTTAGGCAGGAGGTAGCACTCAATTTACTGCTATTGTTTTCTAAATTATGTATATCCAAAATAGAGTAAAACTATGAGGGACCCTCTTATTAGCACTAAAACACTGTGAATTAAAATTGTATACAGCCTAAGGACAAAAATCTTTTTTGAACGCAGAGTTCACAATACCATAGCCACAATGCTGATTTCATAAAATTATCGCAGTCAAATCTCTATTGTTTCACGAATTAACTTAATACTTTTTGCAGTAGCAATTGTAAGGCATTAGCTAATGTAGGCAATCCCAGTGGTATAGATAGACAGTCGCCTGAGGCAACGTCCATAGTAGCATGAAACCGCATCAGTATTAAGGCTCATTAGTAGAGGTGAAACTTAGCTATTTCCCGCCCAACACAGAACCACTATTCTAGAATGACCTCTGAAACAAAACCAGAATACATATTTCACTGCGTAGTTTGTAAGCTCACAGAGAAACAGGGGAGGTCCAATTTAGATGGACGCGCGTAATAACAGGTGGTCATGGACTATAATAGTCCAATTACCACTCGTATTGAACTTAGCGCCACACCGAGGTATCCGCTCGTATTTCGATTAGCTATTGTTTTAAGCTCATATCTTGTTCCTTTGTATAATTTCAAAAACTTCCTTATGCTGAACAAAATAGGGTTCACAATTTATCACAGCGCAAAAGGGAGATCTGTTATGCAGAGAGCAAATTACCTACGATGTAGATTTGCAACCAATAATTTCGCTTGAGAAAGCGACAGTTCTTTTAACTGTTTTTTTACACTTATTGCTATTATTTCTCCGTTTCATTTATTTTGAATCTTATGATACTTAGGTAGCGAAAAACATTGTGGTTTTAAGGATCTCATTTTTTTTTGTTACTTACGAAAAGGCCGAAGTTCGGCCTCAGTTCGGTGCCACGTTTTTTATTGTATTTTCAGCGAAAAATGTTTGGGATCTATAAAGTATCTAATTACAACACAAGTGTTATAGGCACTCGTGCCTAAAAAGATTTAGGTTTTAACCTTAGTTTGCGTTTAGTGTATTTGCTCTCTCTAGAAATAAAATTGATTATGATCGGTTTTATTTGTTAAAATTTTATCTTTAAGGAGGGACTATAATAATCTATGTATACCTACTAATATTATAAAGAGGAAGTGTCTGCGATATTCAATTTTTGTACGTTTATTTGTTTTTATGCAATGAGTAATTTCAGAATCCGCTAATCCGATTTCAATTTTTTTTTCATTCTGCATGTTGTAATACATTTTATGAATGGTTATAGGCTATATTTTATCCCGCGGTTTTACCTGCGTTCTTTGCAATATGCGGACGAAGCTACGCGGGCATCTAGTAGGTAAGTATATGTATATACATAATATAGGTATACACATTACCAATAAAAAAACCGGCCAAGTGCGAGTCAGACTCGCGCACGAAGGGTTCCGTAAAGCTTGTACTATGGGTACTGGACGACGATAAACATACTTATATAGATAAATAAATACTTAAATAGATTCATAGAAAACATCCATGAATCGGGAACAAATATTTGTGCTCATCACACAAATAAATGCCCTTACCAGGATTCGAATCCGGGACCTCCGGCTTCGTAGGCAGGGTCACTACCAAACCAAACCAACTATATAGGCTAATGGAGGCTCCCATACAACAAACGTGATTTTTTTGCCGTTTTTTTAGATAATGTTACGGAACCCTTCGTGCGCGAGTCTGACTCGAACTTGGCCGAGTTTTTGCAGTGCTACCTAACTGCGCCGTGGCAACTCAGAATTATACCTAAACTTTGCGCACCCGCAAGGGTACATCCGCCAGTGGGCTGGCGCACGCGCTCACGGCCGGACGCTGCTTACGCGCACAATAAAAGTTATTACCAATTCTTTAAAAATGAGTTCGTTGCGAATAAATTCAGCGCACTGCAGTGTTGTGGGGTGTATGAACAATAAAAAATAGACATTTATCATTTTCACAGACGATGAAACGGATGAAAAGTTAGTAACTTACCTACTTTATACTAAGTAGGGTCGTTTCGCCGGTAACGCGACCATCACCTTCGGTTGGCGACCACTTGACGGACTAGGCTGCTTCAATTAAAGATATTAACATTTCTACAAACCCAACAGAAAACTAATTAGTTATTAACTATTCTTGAATAGTGTCAGAATAAGAATAAATACACTTTAAAACCCAAAGCTAAATCCAAAGCAAGAAAAAATAACCTCAATTCACACATTTCACACATTGCTTCCGAAAAGTGTTGACGTGCAGTGAATCTGTAAAAAAAATAACGCGACAGTTGGCGCGAAAACTTTAGTTACGTCACTTAATTTTATTATTATGCTGAAATTAGTAACTTGATTGCTTAAATGATTTAGCTATTGTAATAATTTCGTTGAAATTCGGCATATTATAAAAATAGATTTAAATAAAATGGGGTGGTCGCGTACCCAAAAAATTTATTACCAAAGAAGTCGGATAGCGACCACATCGTTTTTCTTTTTCTTTCCTTATGGATTCTTGCGGCACCCGCGATATTTAGCTTGGCAAGCCAATTGTGTCGGTAGGTATTTAAGCCGCGCCAATCCATGCTATGTCTATAGTAGGTATATGCAATATAATAATAATATATAATTATAAAATGAATAATTCATATGATTATATGATATGGTTATATTACAAATGCGAAAGTGTGTCTATCTGTCTGTTACCTCTTCACGCTTAAACCAATAGACCGATTTTGATGAAATTTGGTATGGAGATAGTTTGAGTCCCGGGAAAAGACGTAGGATAGTTTTTATCCCCGAAATAATCCCCTAAGAGGCTGAAATAGAGGTTGAAATTTTGTATGGAGCTACCATATAAACGAGACACACGGACGGAGTCGTGGGCAGAAGCTAGTGTAGGTAAGTAGAATTTAATCTAAAAGTTACATAAAAGCTTGTAAAATGGTGGCATTTAGATACCTACTATGAACGACATGTGTGACTGTAATAGCAATATATATAATAGCACTATGGTGTGAGCGAGATGGCGCGCCGTTTTCGATTCTATTTTGCATTGACAAGCAATGTAGGTAAGGTAGATTTAGAAGAGTACCTAACAATTTGTAGTAGTATAAGGGCAGTCAGGTCAGGTAGGTCCAACTTTGAGAAAGAGGTCAATCGTCGAATCCGACGCGGCTGGGCAGCGTTCGGGAAGCTAATACGCTATGGCACATCTTTTCGTCTAATATTCCGCAGTGTCTGAAGACGAGAGTCTTTGACCAGTGCGTGTTGCCAGTGATGACGTGTGGCACTGAAACGTGATCGCTTCAGAAATCATAAGAAGCATCATAAGAAGGCTCAAAGTCACCCAAAGGGCAATGGAGAGAGGGCTATGCTCGGAGTTTCTCTGCGTGATCGCATCAGAAATGAGGCTATCCGCAGCATAACCAAGGTAATCGATATAGCCCTAAGCCGCTAAAGTTAAGTGGCAGTGGGCGGGGCACATCATTGCACGTAGAACCGATGGCCGTTGAGGCGGAAAGGTTCTCGAGCGGCGACCACGTACCGGAAGGCGCGGCGTGGGTAGGCCCCCCACAAGTTGACTGATGGCCTGGTAACGATCGCAGGAATCCGATGGATGCGGGTGGCGCAGAACCGGTCATTATGGCACTCTTTGGGGGAGGCCTATGTCCAGCAATGGACGTCTTTCGACTGATATGATGATGATGATGATGCATCGTTTTATTAACTACTTAAACACTATTTGCAAGAGTGGTCGCCAACTAGCTAACAGGTGGTCGCAAACCGACTAGAGCGGTCGCTATCCAGCGAATTCGCTATTTTGAAACCTTTTCCATATTTTTTCCTAATCTATGGATGAAAGTGCTAAATTTTATTGTAGGTTTCAAAACTTGACTATACTCAGAACCTATACGAATACCATATATTATGTGCGTACATTGAATAGGTATACATTTACTAATCTAAAGTGAGCAACTCGGCTAAGTGGTCGCTAACCGGCGAAACGACCCTACCTACTAATTATTTCCATGGCAGGTACAAACTAGTGAGTTTGAACAAAGGCGTAATGTTTTTTTTACGGAACACCTAATACCTATTTCAAATAGTTACGTAATACATTTTTAAGGCCTGCTTGAGTTTTGATAATTTGGTATACCTACCTACCCCGAGCCGTAGCCGTAAGTTTAGGTACTCCGCCACTGCCATTATGTCCAAATTAATTATTTAGTTGTTTGTATTGATTTCATGTTTATATGTATCCCTGTCTAGCAGCAATTAGTATAATATTTTACTTAGTAAGATTTGCGGGGTGCATGCATTGCACGGCCTAAGAAAGGGCGTAAACATCGTCGTTGCTCTAGGGACTTATAACCTTTTGGAAGGGCTTGGAATGCACTCGCGAGGATGAAACGTAGGTAATCAATATATTTTAAAACAACTTATGCCTAGTGACTAATTCCAAGTTTGCAATGCTACTTTAAAGCCCCTGCTAGACGGTCGCCAACACGCCCCTCCGACGGGGCGACCTTAGTCCGCATCGACCGTGTAGACAGTTGTTTGGAGCAAACTTTCATACTACAGCGGTCGGTGCCGACCAAGGTCGCTCGGTCGGAGTGGCGTGTTGGCGACCGTCTAGCAGGGGCTTTAAACATTTATACAATATGACTTTATTTATATACTTACGTTATAGATAACGAATATAGGTACTCGCAGGTACCTACCTACCAAACTTATTTCGTACTGTCGTCGGGATACACCTACTTTAATGAAGAAACGAAACTTGTTGTGTATTAGGTATACACAACAAGTTTCGTTTTGTTATACGTGGTAGCTGGTAGATGAATAGGTAGGAGGTACCTACATTTTGACTGTCGTAAAGTATAGACAGGGTGAGAGATACTTGACATTAAAAATTATTTTTCACTTCTCATGCTCTAAAAGTTCGTCTTTATGTCGTGCGTAGGCGACATAAAGTCGCTTTTTATGCTCTAGAGCATAAAGTAAAATCTTCGTCGAAGACCAAGGCAATCGCTGCAACAGCCACACGAACATCTTTAACTTCATACAACAACCTCTTTATTTTATTTCGTTTCGTTCGTATTCTAAGACCAAGGCAAAGATACCAACAGCCAAAGTACACAATAAAACTTCATGAAATAAACTTATAATTTGTATTTCGTCTCATTTACGTGTTGCTGTTTCATTTCCTCGCAATCGAAGTGAAAAGTAGAGTGTACAACTCGTCCATAAAACCCATTTTACACTCGACTTTATATCTATCCTCGCTCGCAAGCTCGCTCGGATGGATAAACGTCTCGAGTAAAATGGTGCGTTTTATGCACTTGTTGTACAATCTACTATAACATGCTGCGTTGATATGCCTGTACACTCGGCTACAAAAGTCGCACCTTTTCTAAAATTCGTTTCAAGCGATTATTACTCCTAAGATACTTACTGTCGATATTAGTATTGTTTGAAAGGTAATAAAACCCCCTAGGCTTTAGCTTTCAAATCATATTAATATCGACAGGGTACAGTAAAGTATCTTAGGAGTAATAATCGCTTGAAACGAATTTTAGGAAAGGTGCGATACTTTTGACGCCGAGTGTATGTAGGTATGTATGTAAGTAACTATGCAGTTCAGATACTGGCAGACACTCTAGAAAAACTTACAAGTCTTTTGAAAAATTAAAATTGAAAAACAATAACAATTAAATGAGGTAACCTAATTAGTGAAGTGCATGGAATGTGTGGTTGTTTTTATTTCACTCAACTATTAATAATAAAATCATTTCTACGTGGTGTCAACCCTAGCGTCTATTGGCTGGCAAGTGCGGGCAACGACCGGCGCGTTCAAGGTTGCTCCATTGTTAAATTTAGTAGGCATGGAAAGCGGTAGGTATGCGCATTTTTATTCAGAGTCGTATATCTGTTCGTTAGAACTATTATATAATCTGTGGTTTTTGTGTAATAATGAGCTTATGAGTGTTATATCTGGCGTCGTCCGAGGTTGGTCCGAGGCTGGTGGTCCCAAAACGGCTGATTGTTTCATTTCCTGTCACCGTTTTAGGGAAATGACAACCAATCATTATTCATATTTTAATTTTGTCAAAACCGAGATAATTTATCAATTCCGGGATTTTTGACTGCTTCTTGCTAATTGATTTGTAAAGGGTAAATTTAGTTTTACTGTATCTTTTTTCACATTCGTGGCCTGAGAGCCTGAGTTTATAACCAATTTCTAATCAGCCATGAATCCATATGCTGAATGAAATCAATGTCCTCTCTAATAAGTTACTACCATATAAACCTTATCTAATGAATGTAAGTAAGAAATCATTATGCACTGTCCAGTTCAGAAGGAACGTAAATGATTGAACTTAACAATTAGTAACATGAAAGGCTAGCCTAGGGGCAGCCCGACGCCCACTCGGACACGGCGAGAATTACCGCTACAGGCATCCCAGCCGTAGTAGTGCCTATACAGTCAGAAAACTAGACCTTTTAAAATGTTTCGTTTGCGTGATGTCAAGGATAGACGAAAGTATTCGCACTCATAATGAAAACTCCAGTAAGTCTCAGACATATTAAAATACTAGCTTCCGCCCGCGACTTCGTCTGCGTGGACCCGGGATAAAAACTATCCTATATTTCAGTCCAGGCTATAAATTATCTTCGTGCATAATTTCATCTAAATAGGTTGAGCCGGTTAAGCATGATTGAGTAACAAACATCCAAACATCTAAACATCTACACATCTTAACATCTAAACACCTAAACATCCAAGCATCTAAACATCTAAACATTTAAACATCTAACCATGTAAACATCTAACCATGTAAACATGTAAACATCTTAACATCTAAACATCCGAACATCCAAACATCCAAACTTTCGCATTTATAATATAAGTAGGAAGTAGGATAGTAAGATAATGAAACGGGTCAATCATCAGCATCACGGGTGCGATGCCGGTGTGCCAAGCGTGCCGGCATCGGGAGTGCTCACGAATAAGGACCCCGTGTTGGTTCGAAACATGTCGAGCGATATTCGACCTCAAGGACGTGAGTGAAGTTGTCGCCTGTGCAGAAGACATACAATCGACGGTAAAATTTAATCATAAAAATGTTTATTTTTCACAGCGATTTGTTTAAAACTACCTACACAGGTAAATCAAGTTGAAGGATACAATTTTGTACACTATTTTATACTGATCGCGGGAGTTTTCCGTCTATAAAGTGAAAATCACGTTATCTTGTGTTGTCTTCAGTACCTCATTTCTCAATTTAATCGCTATTCATCGTAAACGAGACAGCGGCGTAATTGTTTATCCGCATTTGTTGACCGCAAGATGCTGGAAAACCTGCGAGCTGTCACGGCGTAGAAATGTTGAATAAATATCGAATTCTCCTTTCACGAGGCAATAGGCATTGAGATTCACAATTGCAATTATTCGAAATGAACTTTCACCTCATCTTAGAGTGAAGTTGCAAAATGGAGGTTATAAGCTATATTGTTATCTGTACAAGAATAATTGGTCTCATTGTATAAATTGTAAAAACCATGTCCAGTAATAAAATATAAAAATAGGTACTCGTAATCGCACAACACAAGTTAGTTAACCTCGAACATGTTGTTTGCTTTATGGCTCTTTTTCAAGTAATGTGTGTGAGTGCCTCAAGACACCCACCCAGGCATTGAAAAAGTTTAGTTGCAACGTCGGCTACCTTAATTCTCTATTAGCGCAATTTCGTGAGTTTGAAACTTTAGATTCGACGATAAAAATATGACGCACAAATAAAAATGGCTCAAGGAATGTAACAACAATGAAGTTATTATTTAGGATAAAGCAAGTCTTGGTAGATGGAGAGATTAAACATATGGATAGATATATGGTCACTAATTTAATAACCCGTCAATTTGTTCCGTGGGCCGAAACAGACAAGGCTCCTATCTCCCAGTCACTAATTGACACTATCGGCCTTTATAGCCATTGTATTGGACTCTCTAATTAACGGGTAGGGGTACCGACAAGGCAAATAACAATCAGAAGAGCGCTGGCGTGTGTTCGTTCTATTGTCCGTTATACACTCCGTGTCATATTACACCAAAACCAACCATGTTTTACTTATTTACTTATACATACTTAATAAAATTATTTTTGTTCGGCAGGTAGGTACTTAGATCACGCCGCGCGGGAACTTTTACTTACAAGTCTGAATTTATCGGCGCTCCATAGACTAAGAGAATACCGCGTTTGAGAGGAAACAAGTGGAGAGTCAGTGATACATATGTAATTTTTAGGGTTCCGTACTCAAAGAGTAAAACCCTATTACTAAGACTCCGCTGTCCGTCCGTCCGTCCGTCCGTCTGTCTGTCACCAGACTGTATCTCTCTGATACCGTGATAGTTCCAGCTGAAATTTTCACAGATGATGTATTTCTGTTGCCGCTATAACAACAAATACTAAAATAGTATTTTATGCAACTGTTGTATAAGAAGGGTCTTAAAACGCAGAATAAAATAGTGTTTTATAGATAATGGTCCATTTCCGTACATTAAACTATGAAATTCAGCATTTTCCTGTGATTGCAGATACAGAGTTCCTTAGCAACAATGGTTCCTTACACCTAGAGCTATTAATATACGCAAAAAAACGAACTCAGATTTTTAGACAGATTCGACCGGGTTCGATTCCCAGCCGTGCGTGAGGCTTTTTTGAAAATCTTTGAATGCAGTTTTGTTTCTTTTTTAAAATAAAGGAATGCCTCCTTTAAGTAAAATGAGCCAGCTTAAGGATTTAAGGTAGTTTCCCTCCAGGGCCCGACTTATCTTTCCACCCTGTATAGTTATTATTATTAATTGTATGTTTTTTCCATATCTCGGGACCATGGGGTCCCGGATTTTTGGAAGGCATGCGTGGGGCCGAAGCCAACAGCACTGAGGCCCTTTAAAACAAAAATAATCTAAAGCGTGTGTAATATACACATGGCGGGTACCATCTCCGACCGCACAACATGATACAACCGGTGATGGTCCCCGCCAGGTGCAAAGACTATTGCAGTGCAGCACTGTGACTGCGATGGAAACTAAGGTCATGGGTTATTGGGTTGAATGGTGGGTGGACTGGAACATGGGTTATGGGAGGAGACAGACTAGCGGACACCTGCCATGACAATCAGTCTCAAAATTGTAAAAAGGCAGGCGGTGACTCGCCAACTCGCTAAGTGGGCCCTACAACGCACAGGGCGGCAATGGAGCAACACGTCTGAGCGGCTGTGAGGTTGTCGAGAGGTGAGTCTGCGGTGCGCCAGATCCCGGTAATCCGTTCAAGGGCCGCCGGCGTTATGACATTTTACACTTCCAACCTGGAGCATAGGTTCCGCTCTTGCGACTCCACTCTGGCCGGCCGGTTAAGGCAAGCACAGAGGCGAGGGCCAGAGCACTCGGGCCCTCTGGAGGTTAGGGATCTGCGGTGTCGCCACTCACCGTCAGCTCGCCACACGCTGCCCCCGCGGGCATATTATTTTTTATTTTTTTTATACCACGTCGGTGGCAAACATGCTTACCCTTTAAGAATGTATACACTCCTTTTTTGAAGAACCCCATACTGTAGTCCATTGGGAAAACCTCGGCAGGGCGCTCATAATTCCACAACCGGAGCGTCCGAGGGAGGAAATTTCTCTGAAACCGTACGGTACGCGACCATTTAGATTCCAGGGTGTGAGGATGAATGCCCTGCCGATGGCGAGCGGTGCGGTGGTGAAAAGCAGCCGTAGGCATCATGCCGAACAGTTCTAAGAACAGAGCGCAACCCGTTATACAAGCGATAAAACACGCACAAGGAGGCGAAGTCTCACCTTAGACTCAACGGTTCGATACCGCTTGTAAGTTTGGGATCGTCCACGATTCGCATAGCACGTCTTTGAAGCGAGTCGAAAGGCCCAAACTGGTATCCAGGTGCTCCCGCCCAGAGACTACAGCAATACTCCATGTGGGGACGGACTTGAGACTTATATAATAAAAGTCTTTGTCCCGGGGAGAAGTACCGCTTTGCTCTGTTAAGCACACCGAGCTTTTTGGATGCCAGCTTGGCTTTGCCCTATATACATATACCTAGTGTGTAAGTATCTTTCAGCTGTTCTTCAACATCGCTCTTATCTAAAACGATCTGACTGTACCTATTGATAGGTAGGTGGACTTGATGGAGGAAGTATCGGTCCACAGCATATAGGAAACAAAAACACGAGTCCACTCATTGTAAAAGCAATACCAATGTTGTACATAACAAGGACTATGTAACGAAAACTAACTATGTAAAACATCCTCAATTAATAGGTATAAAACAAATTATTACTTGAGTATCACGTCCCGAGGAGATTTCAAACTAGTTGAAGAAGTCATAACGATGGTAAGCTGCCTTTACTTTTAATTTAACCTTTCGTCTGCGTTTGGTTAAGGCCCCTGCACGCTTTTTTTTGTCATCTTTTTGCATTTATTTTGAGAATTATTTTATTTGCTCTATATGGTACGACCGCAACTTGAACCCAAGCCCCTTTTATTAACCCACCACTCCCGAACAGTACCTAAACATACGTTGCTGCACTAACTTAAGGCGCCGTAGGTTCAGCGAAGTTAAACGAACAGAGTTTTTGAAACAATATAATGCGTCTGTTTATAATAATGTGGTTTCAAAAAAATACGAATAGTAATTTTGAGGCTTTTCTGCAGGAAGATCAGTGATTCGAAACATGATTAAGCAATTTACGCTTGATAGAAAAAAATCACGAACATAGGTCTAAAATACACTTAAAACATTCGTAACAAATTATGCACAAAAGCTAAACATATTAAAATTGGTAGTAAAAATCGGCAATGTCATGTTTGAGAAAACTTAGTGATTACTTTTTTATTTATAACGCACAAAAAATCCGCGCTTCCTAACACGCACTTCCATCTCGCTCACGCTTATGCTCAGTGAGAGGTAGAGAAGACCATGAACCTACGGCACCTTAAGGTCCCAGAGAATGTTAATTCCAATCTCTAGGGTACCTAAATATGTTTTAAAAATATCTTAATTATGATCTTACTAAGTTTTTTTTCCTGAGCTGAAAATTTGCATATACTACCTACCTACTTTGGTATATGACGTGGACCGGGCTCCTTTAGTGCACAACCGGGAATAACGCTAGAAGATGACATAACTTATGTGAGTTTGGTGACAATGCCATATTATGCTCTTTTGTTTTCACAGACAACACAACATTTTCACAAAAGGATTTGGGATGAGGATTTGCAGATGGCTGGTCCCAATACCGCAGTTGCGTGTAGCGGACCATGTAATAGCGATCGGCTTCCGCGAGGGCGCGCCTCCATTAACCCTCTAAATTAAAACGACGTATGTATGTTGCGGCTTAATACAAACATGTTACCGTTTTAAGATGGTCGAAGGATTGCGGCTGCGCAGCCCGTGACGGTCGACGCACGTTCCAGAAGCTTCTGCCATGAAGTATTTGGCCGGTTAACGGTGACTTTGTTTATGCTTTAGGTATTTGTATTTCCAGAGCGTTATTTGAATTGTGTAAATTAATTTCGTTAATTGTTAAAAAGTTGGAAGTTTGAGTATATTTAGATCACCTGGTGCTTAGCCGTGCAACAGGGAAAAATCTCTTCGCCCGATCGAATGCGTTGAACCAAGTCACACAAAGAAGTACCTAATATATAAATGGTTTGTAATAGATACTTACTTAGGTAAGTTTAGTACGTGCAGGTACAGTCAGGGAATGAAAAGGTTGATCACCTTAAGATCTGTTTTTGCTTGCTCAGTATAAGTTATCAGTATCTGCTTTATCGACCGAATGTCAGACACATTCCGTCATAATGAATGTCATTTCACTACACCTCTTTGAATTTTGGAAAACGAGTTAAAAAAAGAAAAAGAAACGTATACAAGAAATAGCAATGATGACATTGACAGGACCTGTTACTCACATTTATAGTTTTAATAATTTTAAGCTAAGAGGATTTAATCATTAGATTTATCAAACTTGACTCAACGTAAGTAATGGCAAGATCAAACTAATAAAAAAGGTTTTAGTTCAACTATTAATAGGCAAGGAAAATTCGTCTAAGTAAATTTGAACTTTGTTGTCAAACAGTTGAACATAATTTTCAATACATCACTCCCGTCTGATACACAGTTTAAAAAGGTAACATGTGCTTGCAACGCGTAAATGATTTGATTTGAAAACTGATCAACCTTTTCATTCCGCCACTGTACTTGTGAAACAAGACATTTACATCAATTCTAAAACTGAAACCGTTTCAATTTCTGATATCTAACTCAATAGTCCATATTGCTCGCTCAGGCCACAAACAAAACGAAATGGGGCTCTACTCATGAGGCCCTAGCACGATAGGTTTTATCTTCACATTTTACGTGACGTTTCAGTACTTTTTCGCCGTAAAACGTGACAATAAAACCTATCGTGCTAGCTAGGGCCTTACTACTTCTACGTACTGTGTTGGCAATGTTGGAATCGGTACTGTATTAGACACGAGCGCTATATACGACACAAGTAGAGAATAAGTGGCATGAAGGAGCCATTTGCATTATTTCTGTAGTTTTGGTCCAAAACTACAGAAATAATGCAAATGGCTCCTTCATGCCACTTATTCTCTACTGTTTTGGAACGAACTGGGTACTAGTCAGGGTTCCGTACCAAAAAGGTAAAAAAGGAACTCATATGGCGATTGTGCACTACACTGTCTGGCAGTCCGATATGGCATTAGTAGTTTGCGCACTATACGGAATTTTACCGTCCAACATTCAATACAAAAAAAATCGGACTGCCGGACAGTAAAACTCATTGTAGTGCACAATCGGCCTTATGGTGCGACTCTGTCCGTCTGTCACGACGTTAAATATCTCAGGAACTACTTAGCTATCAATTTGAAATTCGAAACAACTGTTAAGAAGGTTAAGACACGTGTATGGAGAATGAAAAAAATATATAAACATTTTTATTTTCTGTGTAAATGATGAATATGAGGGGGGTTAAAAATTCAAAGTCTAGTAAATAGATCAAGTGGGGTATCGTATGAAAAGGCTTGAGTCGCACATTCTAAAACCTTTTTTTTCTACAGTGGTTAAATTTTGATTTATTAAGGAGAATATAGAAAAAAATATAGAAATTATGTTGACATAGCAACACTTGTTCCCCGTCACCCACAAACATTTGACAGTTCGCTGAAACCAACGGACGCCGGTAGATGGAGTCAAAGTTTTGGGCACCAAAAATAAAGTATTTTGGTTTTTTTTTACTATTTAATTTTTCTAAAGAATATAATATATATGTAGGTTCATGCATAATGAAATAGGTTTGGCCTTGCAGCTATAAAAATGTACAAACTAAGCTACAACATTTTTAATATCCTTGTTGTTTTGAAAATTATGTTTTTTTTAAGAATACGTTATGAAAGAGCCATGAAATGAATGATCAGGCCTTGAAAGATCTAGCATAACCGTAATAAATATACATGCCATTTAATATCTAATAAAAATATTAGCTACAGAATTGTTATTATGTAGCACGAAAAAACTGAAAAAGGCCCAAGAACTCAGTTATTGATGAAACAATCAGTGAGGTCTTTGATGAAGGGTAGTCAAGATTGGATTGAGTTTGTTGAGAACCAAATGTTATTTAATGTGTTTATCTATCCAAATATCATAAACCCTCCATGATGCGTTCAAGAACGCACATTATGACCACCATAAAAATAGACTGTTTTGTTAGAACAAATTTCTTATCTGTGTAAATGTTATTATTGCTAAATAATAACATCGATTTCGATAATATTATTTCATTCAAATTTCGAACGTCTCAAAAACAAAGAAATTTGATTTAACCTCTATTCTAATATCAGTCGAGATAACGTTTAGTTCGAAATGAATCATCAATTTGCATACAAATTTGACAAATGTCGCACGTAGATAAGTAAGATATCGAACGATATGATAGTTGGATCCGATTCTACGAGTAGTTTGTCTCTGAATTAAAAAAAAAAATAATAGGTATCTGTGTTAAAATCAGTTGTGACAACTGATTTTAACACAGTCAATAGTCAATTTTTTTTAAAGTTACTTCTATTATAAAAAAAATATGTTTTGAATAGAGTGCGTTCATTGTTTATTTTGCATATTTAACATTTTTAATTAAATTCCTATGTCTATAGGAATTAATTTAAAAATGGGCCCTTTCAACAAAACCTTTGGTGGCCCTTTCAACACCCATCTGTTATGAAAGAGCCAAAAAACATGTTTTTCTATACGTTGTTTTTTATTTATGTTTTTTGGACATGATTTAGAGTACAAATCTCAGGGCTTATTCCATTTTAACTGTATGTTTAAGCCAGTGTAGCCAATGTAGCAACATTTGGTAAACTGGCTCTTTGACAATGCCACTTCTCCCCTACCCCCTACCTACAAAATCGTTTTCAACACACTATACTAATATACATGAAGGGTTCCGTGAAATAAATTGCGGTTTACGATTTATGACGTATTAAAAAAAAACTACTTACTAGATCTCGTTCAAACCAATTTTCGGTGGAAGTTTGCATGGTAATGTACATCATTTATATTTTTTTAGTTTTATCATTCTCTTATTTTAGAAGTTACAGAGGGGGGGGGGGGGGGGGGACACATTTTACCACTTTGGAAGTGTCTCTCGCGCAAACTATTCAGTTTAGAAAAAAATGATGTTAGAAATCTTAATATCATTTTTGAAGACCTATCCATGATATGGGTTTGATGAAATAAAAATTTTTGAGTTTCAGTTCTGAGTATGGGGACCCCTAAAATTTAATGTTATTTTTCGATTTTTGTGTGAAAATCTTAATGCGGTTCACAGAATACATCTACTTACCAAGTTTCAACAGTATAGCTCTTATAGTTTCGGAAAAAAGTGGCTGTGACATACGGACGGACAGACAGACAGACAGACAGACATGACGAATCTATAAGGGTTCCGTTTTTTGCCATTTGGCTACGGAACCCTAAAAACACTCCCTGACGGTCGTGTTTTTGGTCATCGCCACTCGTTGGGAATTACCTACTTTCCGCACTTGTATCATAAATAACTATTTGGGTTACATGTTTTCGAGGGCTAGGTTTCCTTAATTCGACGCCATATGTATCGCCTATTTTGCGTTTGTTTCTGTGTGTAGCCAAGACAAATGCAGTTGCGTTGCATTCAATTACAAAGCCGCGGGCAGACGGCGCATGGGGCTTCCTGGAACCCGACCCGATCCTGTTACTGTCTGCCACCTAATCCTGTTACAGGATACGTCATCGAATATGGTTTTTTTAACGCTTACCCTCGCGGGCTGAGGGTAGCTATCAGTGTTAGGTATGTGTGTGAAAATCAATTCGGTAGATACCTACTAGCGTTTTTTCCATACAACAATCATTGTCATTTCAATTTTTTTTAACGCTTACCCTCGCGGGCTGAGGGTAGCTATCAGTGTTAGGTATGTGTGTGAAAATCAATTCGGTAGATACCTACTAGCGTTTTTTCCATACAACAATCATTGTCATTTCAATTCAACTCAATTCATTTATTAATACAGATAACAAGATCCATTATTACGTATACAACATTATTACGAGTACGTCACGCTATTAATTGTAGGTACCTGTGCCAATTTCGCGGTCGCTAGCAATGTCGGATTTTATTCGTGTTTTGTTATGCTCAATTTGTATTTGGCCCCATACAGACAGACATTGAATCATCTCTGAACCTGCTTCGAAAGCCATCATGTAAAAATATAGGAAAATTGCCTATTGCACGGGATATCGCAATGAATAGAAAGTGTCAAAACAAAGCCAATTCAAATGCACCTAACAGACATCTAGGGACAGGCGAAGGATACAATTCTATTGTTTTAGCGAGAGTCCCTGAGCGATTGTGGAACAGGCGAGGCGAATCACCAATGGTAAGATTGGTAAGACGACGATTGTCTTCTGGCGTAATCGTAAATTGTAATGACAAATGATAGACCAAACACTCGGCGTTTCTGGAAGACAATAAAATATTTCGTTTAGGTACAGTCGCCATCACATACATCGTAGCAAACAAGCACGTCACAAACATCGGAACAACACCTCTATTTTCAAGGAGTTAGGTTGCATGTGCCGATATTTTTGAACATGTATGTGATGGCGGCTGTACAATAGTAACTAGTAACACTCGCGTTATCCTGGTTGCCATAGTTTTAAGTTTTCTCGGCTAACTTTAGCAAATCGCGATAGTTTTTACGAACGAGATGTCATTTGAGAATTTCAAGGTTTCCGTGCTTTATAGGAACGAGTGGTAGGTATACTGTCGAGATGAATTTTGTACGACGACTCCGACAAGCTATATGTGGTGAGCATACCACAGATGAAATACAAGACTACGTAACTAATATATAACTCACGGTAATGCATATAGACATTATTTCATAAACATGCTTGTCGTAAAATACCTATAATTGAAATTGAATTGCCTTAAGTTTTCTTCGAGCTTCTTACCTACATTTAGCCTAAAAAGGTTCGGCGCTATTTTTATTAGGCATAGCAATTAGTAATAATAATAGCTAGCATTACATATCCGCGTGGGCATACCTACCTATTAATTCAATTCGTGTCTACTACAATGGTCTCTCTATTGTGCTAAGAGAAGTAGGCACTCAGGTCCCGAACAGGTAGAAATAATACCACCCGTAATATTGCAATTAGACCAATCAAATTAGGTAAACCCGGACATAATTCGATAACTGTAATTTTCTTTTTCTATGATGTAAAGTATTGTTAGTTATAGTTAAAATAAAAAGAATTAAACATTTTAGGGTTCCGCGTCATTGAAAAAAAAATAAAAATCTAAATTTTTAACAAATTTTGATTTTATAAGTGCAGCATAATATGTAACTTTGTAAAAGTGCCTCTATTATGATATGACGCTTGCATTCCAGTTAAAGAAATCAAAATTAAACTAATTAATCAGCCGGGACTATCATTAATTAAAAAAAATCAGTAAGTTACACATTTTCTGGCTTATCTTACCAGAAATTATAGATAACTGCAATTTAAAAATGTATTCTGCATAGTATATTATATGTGTTGATAAATTATTAAAAATTAAACAGATTCTCATTGCGGATTTCTAAAATCACAAATATTGGTAGTTTTTGGAAAACCAAAATACATAACTACTTGTAAATTGTTTGATTTATGCTGTCAACATATTATTAGTACTATAAGAAACAAATTAAACAAAGAATATCAACGATTATTAATTAATTAATATTTTTTCTTACTTAATTTTTAATATGAACGTTATCTCTTGCAGAATAAGGCCGTAATTGCGTAGTGCCTCAACTACTGACCGTGCTGTAGCGAGTCGCAGGCATTCAAGGCCGAAACGCACTGACAGCGGTGGCGAAGCAGCGCGGGGCGGCGCGGAGGCGGTACTTGTAATGTTCAAGCTAATATGAAAGGATCCGAACGCTTTTTTTCCCGGCCGGTATTCTGTGCGGACCCTTTCAAATTAGATCGAACATTACAGCCGGTACTACCTCCACGCTGCGCAGTGCGGCTTCGCTACCGCTGTCAATGCGTTTCGGCATTCATTTATTATGGGTAGGTCAATTATTGTCAAACATTTATAAACACGAACGTGGCGTGCACCACGGTTCGGCTAAGATGGAGATGTATTGAAATATTGTGTTCATTAGATCGATAATAACTAAATTGTTCAGCATGAGACATAATTGTCGTGGAATCTCGATTACCTATTTATAAGCGCTCAGTCTTGTCCAGAATTATTTAAATAAAATATGTTACTTATGTGGGTGCAGAAAGGGGCATTATTCGAATGATTCTTTATTCGAATAATTATTCGAATAAGCATTTATTCGTCACTTATTTATTCGCGAATAATTTATTTGTCTACACTTTCGAATGACGAATGATTGATTCTCATTTCATTCGAATAAATCCTCGAACAATCCTCGAATAATATTTAAGGATGCAGTTGCTCGTTACAACTCGTACACGAATTTAACACGATCACTACAAGTGTACCTTTTTTCAAGTATTTATTACCCTTTTCTACTAATTAACAATATTTTCGTTAGTTAAATGAGTCGCTTCACGGGGCATTTAACAGGTTTGTTTCATTTTGTCATGTGTGTGGGCTTGTCCATATATAACGTCATCGTTTTTAGGGTTCCGTACTCAAAGAGTAAAACGGGACCCTATTACTAAGATTCCGCTGTCCGTCTGTCACCAGGCTGTATCTCACGAACCATGATAGTTAGACAGTTAAAATTTTCAACAAATACTAAAAAACAGATTTATTTTTTATTATTTTACAATCTAGTCCCAAACTAAGCAAAGCTTGTACTATGGGTACTAGACAACGATAAACATACTTATATAGATAAATAAATACATAGAAAACATCTATGACTCAGGAACAAATATTTGTGCTCATCACACAAATAAAAGCCCTTACCGGGATTCGAACCTACGTAAGGCAGGGTCACTACTGGGGTCAAACTGAAAGTTTCGGGAATAGAATAAAATATGCAGTATATATTTTATGCACTTTTCCATGCGTTCAAACCAGTCGTTGAAACACTTATTGAACGCTGAAAAAGGGTCGACAAAATGGCCATTTTAAAAGCCTCCACTGCTTCTGCCGGTGTCTGAAACCACTGACCACGCAACTTATCTTTGATGTTAGGGAATGTGAAAAAGTTGTTGGGGCTGTATGGAGGATGGTCCAGTAGTTCGACTTTTTCACCTTCCAGGTACTCATTTGTTTTACGAGCGGTGTGAGGGCTGGCATTGTCGTGGTGAAGGATGATGCGGCGACTAGGGATTTTTTTCCTTAGGTCAGCAAAGACACTCGGCAACCAAATACTTGTATACCAATCGGCTTTGACGTTTTCTTGCTTAACTACCGATTTTGGTCGACATTCACGCGCGTCGTCCGTGAGGGATACTCGGCCACGTTGAAATTCTGAATACCACCTGTATATTGTCATCTTTGAAGGCTTCATTACTAAAAGCAGCAACCATCCGGTCTTCACATTGTTCTTGTGTTAATCCATTTAAAAAGTCGTAATAAATCATAGCTCTTAAATTTTCAAGGAACAATTCCATCTTCAGCGGCGACTCAACAACTCGAAAAAAGAATTGAAACTGAACCATTGTTCTTTTTTTCTATGTGGCCAGTGTGTTATTATGATGAAACTTCAGAAATTATAAAAAGGTATAATATGTGTCAAAATAAGTTCGTAAGTATTCTTAAGTCCGATACTTTCAGTGCAGCCTGCAGCCCTCAAACCAACTAGGCTACAGGGGGGCTCCCATACAACAAACCGCACTTGGCCGGTAGGTTTTTGTCAATTCTTGTCCCCCCCCCCCTCCTATCATAATCCTGTTAATTCCTTAAATGGACCCTCCCTGTCACGTATATAATTATGCTATGTGTGGGTAGATGAATAAATACCAGTCTTAATAGCGAGCCTGTGCGTATCATTGACTCCTCCGTCTCAATCCTCATTTTACATGGCGCAGCCGGTTAATTTAACGGTTAATAGTTATTAGATTAAAGATTGGATATTTGGTGACCAGTGAAGTAAAAGTTAGACCAATAAGGGACTTTAAATCAGTGATTTTGGTGACTTACCTTTGAAAAATGGAGGCGGTGTTACAACCACCCGCGCCATTTATATTTGAGAACAATATATCAAGCGTTACATCGGGAAATTTGTGCAAATCGTGGCAGAATTGGAGAAACGGTTTCGAAATATATTGTGAAGCATGTGAGCTAGGTAAAAAAGCCGAAAAAGTTCAAATTAACATTTTGCTACATGTCATCGGATCCAAGTGCAGAGAAATTTATGAGCAATTTCCAGAAAAACCGGCAACCTTAAAAGCGGTTTTAATAGAATTTGATAAATTCTTTTTACCTAAAACTAACGTCACCGTAGAACGACACAAGTTTTTTATACGGGATCAAAGGTCACAAGAATCAACGGAACAATATGTTTTTGAGCTCAATAAGATGGCTTCAAAGTGTGGATTCAACGATTTGTGTAACGACTTGGTAAGAGATCGATTGATCTGTGGAATAAGGAATAGTTCTCTTCGTGAACGGTTACTTAGGGAGCCAGATCTGACTCTCAGCTCGGCTTTGGATATTTGCCGTTTAGTAGAGATGTCGCAAGCGCAAGCGGGTACCATAAAGCAAGAAGCGGAGACGCATCATGTCCACGAGTTGAGCGTGAAGTGTGATGAGAATAGACATGGAGATGTAGAGGAATCAGTACATTGGGTAAATAGTTCTCGTTGTCGTTGCGGAGCTCGCGAGGTGAGAGGTGTGCCCCCCGCAGCCGCCGCCCCCGGCTCGTGGGAGCCGCGCGGGCGTCGCCGGCGCGGACGCGGCCGAGGAAGAGGTCATCGCGCACCCCCTGCAGCCCTGCAGCCCGACCGGACCATCAGGCCCGGACCTAGTAACGAACCGGCACGAAATTCCCGGTCGTATCAAGTGTGTCCGAGATGTGGCGGTGGTCATGGGTTTAACAAGTGCCCTGCCTACGGCGTTCGTTGCAATAGCTGCAATGGATATAACCATTACGCAAAGATGTGTCGCCAGGTATATGCTGTTGAGGATGCCTCCAGTGATCAGGTAAAATGTCATAGTAACTCAAATTCTAGTACAGAGTGGTCCACCATAGTTAATATAAATAGCAGTTCTATTCAATTTAAAATTGATACAGGGTCGGATGTGAACGTTTTGCCCTTATGCCATTTGCAAAAAATAAATGTTACAGTCGAACAGTTAACTAAAACAACAATGAAATTACGAGGTTATTCGGGTGACAATATCACAGTAGTTGGTAAGTGTTATTTGAAAACTTTATACAAAAATAATGAGTATATATTAAAGTTTATTGTTGCCGACGTTCTTTCTCCCCCCATACTAGGTCGCAGTGCTTGTGAGGAACTTGCATTAGTTAAGCGCATCATGTCAATAGAGGCAAATAAAACGCCTGATATACTAGCCAGTTACGCAGACATTTTTGAAGGGATTGGTTGTCTTCCAGGAGAATACCAGATACAGGTGAATGAAAATGTGCGTCCAGTCATACATCCACCCCGAAAGTTACCCATTGCTCTAAGAGAAAGTGTTAAAAGCAAGTTAAACGAGATGGAAAAACAAAATATAATTGCAAAAGTTGAGGGACCGACTAACTGGGTGAATAGTATGACTCTTGCTAAGAAGCCAAATGGTGACTTTCGTATTTGTCTAGATCCGCAAGAATTAAATAGGGCTATCAGACGAGAGCACTTCCGTTTGCCAACACTAGATGAAATTACGTCGAAGCTTTTAGGTGCAAAATGGTTTAGCACCTTAGATGCTAAGCAAGGATTTTGGCAGGTTAAACTAAGTTCGGACTGTACAGACTTGTGTACCTTCAACACCGTATTTGGCAGGTATAAATTCCTCCGACTCCCATACGGTATTTCATCGGCCAGTGAAGTGTTTCACAAGAGACTTTTGGAGCATTTCGATGATCTAGACGGTGTATGTCAATTCATTGACGATCTGCTTGTCTATGGCAAGACTAAAGAGGAGCACGATGAAAGATTACGCAAAGTCTTGGATAGGTGCCGTAAAATAAATATAAAACTAAACAGGGACAAGTGTAAAATTGCTTTAAAAGAAATCAAATACTTAGGTCATAAAATAAGTGAACACGGGGTCTCGCCCGATGATTCGCATGTCGCAGCTGTGCGCAACATGCCACAGCCAAAAAATGTTAAGGACCTGGAGAGATTTCTCGGTTTAATTACATACGTAGGTAGCTTTGTTCCTAACTTGTCAGATAAAACACACTACTTGCGTCAGCTCTTGAAGAAAGATGTTGAATGGCATTGGCATGAAAAACATCAACAAAGTTTTGATTTGCTTAAAGAATGTCTGGTAAGTCCGCCCGTACTTCAGTATTATTCGCTAGATAAACCGATAAAATTGTCAGTTGATGCGAGCAAAAATGGTCTAGGTGCTTGTTTATTGCAAGACAATTTACCAGTTTGCTATGCGTCAAAGTCACTTAACAAGACTGAACAGGCATACGCTCAAATAGAAAAAGAATTGTATGCGTGTGTATATGCGTGCGAGAAATTTTATGCTTATATATACGGGCGCACAGACATTACAATCGAAACTGATCATAAACCCTTAATCAGTATAATTAATAAGCCTATAGCGGGCGCACCGCCTAGACTACAACGAATGCTAATGAGGTTGCAGCCATATTCATTTAAACTCATTTATACACCAGGTAAGTACCTGTATATTGCAGATTCCTTATCGCGGGCGTGTGACAACAAGAGTAATGACCTTGACACAGAGCCGCGCGATCACCTGGAGGCGCAAGCGCAGGTATGTGCGCTGTCCGCATGCAACCCACTAACAGACACGCATTTCCTATCAATACAGAAATGTACGCGCGATGATAAGGACCTCCAGCTCTTGATGAAAACAATTAAAAATGGCTGGCCTAGCAATAAAGACGACGTTGATCTGTCTATACGTAGTTATTGGGATGTTCGAGACGACTTAACGTTATCTTATGGGTTAGTATGTAAAGGAACTCGAATAGTAATTCCTACTTGTATGAGATCTGCAATGTTAAAGAAAATACATTTAAGTCATTTAGGCATTGAAAAGTGTAAGTTACGTGCTCGGGAAACAGTTTACTGGCCAAACATAAACTCACAGATAACAGATATGGTTTCGCATTGTCAAGCATGTTTATCTTATAGGAAATCTAACTGTAAAGAAACATTGATCCCACACGAAATACCAAACAGCCCATGGTTTAAAGTAGCAGCTGATATTTTCCACTACAACGGTGAGTCATTTTTATTAGTCGTTGACTACTTTAGTAAGTTTATTGAAGTCGTCAAACTTAAATCATTGATGTCAGAGTGCATTATTCGAAACTTAAAAACCATATTTAGCAGGCAGGGCATACCGGTTATATTTATGTCGGACAATGGACCCGAGTTCCGTTCAGAGTTGTTCGAACGTTTTTCTAGTGAATGGGAGTTTCAACATGTTACCTCATCTCCAAGGTACAGTCAGTCAAATGGGCTCGTGGAAAGAAGTATTCAGTCTATAAAAAACTTATTAAAAAAAACGACTTATACTAACACAGACTTTAATCTCGCACTGCTTGAATTTTTGAACACGCCTATAAGTTGCGATATACCCTCACCAGCAGAACTCTTATACAATAGAAAGCTTCGTAGTGTAATACCATGTTCCGCTGCCGTATTAAAATATAAATTTCAACAAGATGTTGTTAAAAGGTTGCAAGACAGGCAAATCGTTCAAAAACGATACTATGACAGACACGCTCGCGATCTACCCCCATTGAAGGTAGATCAGAAAGTAAAGGTACTTATAAATAAAGAATGGAAAAATGGTATTGTTAAAAAAAATGTCGGAATAAGATCTTATTTAGTTAGTTTAACGAATGGGAGCGAATTAGTAAGAAACCGTAGGCACATATTGTTGGATTCAGGGCGCCGCAACAATAACATTGAAAATCACTCCGAAAATCAGTACGATGATATTGTCATTCCGAACGACCAAGCGCTAAACCCGAGCTCATCTAGCAATGCATGTAACCCAATTCCTCACAATAATAACTTATATGTAACTCGTTGCGGCAGGACAGTGAGGGCGCCTGATCGCTGGGGCTACAACGACACCGACCCACTGCGAATGCAATGAAATTAAGATACTTAATTTTAATTACGGCATGTTGCATCCAAAATAGCATGTCATGATTGATTTCATTACCTTATCTGAGGTATAATAGATAAGATAATAAACAGATTTTGCTTGTAAATCATTCGAGAAAATACCTATACATATATGAAATGAATTCGAATTAAGAGTTATATTGTTACCATATTATTAATGTTAAACTAATATCATGTAACGAAATGATGAACTGATTTTGACCGTAATTACCTAAATATATAAAAATATTAATGTATAATGTTATAAAAATTAATATTCAAGGCTATTAATAAAAAATAGCATCAGAATAATAAATGTAAAATATATATACTTCTACATATAGGTACGACGACGTATATCAAAAAGTGCCTAATCAATAGAAAATTATATTTACGATGAAAATCATGTACCTACTTAAACCACAGGCAGACTTGAGAATGTATTAGCCTAAGAAATTAAATAGGTAAGTAGGTATAGAATAATTAGCTGTTTATATAATGCATGAAACAGATTATTTTTCTTTTCTTTTTGAAAAAAGGAGATGTCACGTATATAATTATGCTATGTGTGGGTAGATGAATAAATACCAGTCTTAATAGCGAGCCTGTGCGTATCATTGACTCCTCCGTCTCAATCCTCATTTTACACTCCCTACCTCATAAAATGACTACCTACATTCAATAGACCCCCCCCCCTGTTTTGAAATGACGTAATATATGGACAGCCACTGTCTGTAATTGCATCAATGTTATATTATTAGAGACGATTACGCATGTAAGATTGTTTAATTATAAACCTTTAATTGTACATTGTATATAATTAATCATGTTATATTATATCTGTGTGTTATTAGGGTTTCGTGCCTCGAAAGGAAAAAACGGAACCCTTATAGGATCACTTTGTTGTTCGTCCGTCCGTCTGTCAATACCCTTTTTCTCAGGAATGCGTGGAGGAATCAATCATTTGAAGTTTGCATAAATATTTTAAAATATTTTAAATATTTGCGGACAATCTTACACAAAATCAACCTAGTCCGAAACTAAGCAAAGCTTGTACTATGGATACTAGACGATGATATAGATACTTATACAGAGAAATAAATACTTGAATACATAGAAAACATCCATGACTCAGGAACAAATATTCGTGCTCATCACACAAATTAATGCCCTTACCGGGATTCGAACCCATGACCTCTTGCTTCGTACCAACTAGGCTAATAAAGCGGTCGTCGTCATAGTGCGTTGCATGCATTATTTTAGAATAAATATGTTTTATATTAATGTTGCTGTGCAGTGTGCAATAACAGGGTTATGCTGGAACTGTATTTATATGTAACATCTTGTAAGACCCATACTGCAACAAATAAATGAATTAAGCTGAAATTTATATCAAATACTCAAATTTACTGTCTCTTGGTGCTGTGAAAAAATCAAACTTCTAAGCCAACGCAATCAAAAGATACAGCAGTTTATGTCGCAAGTTTTCGAAACCCGCAAGGGACTCAAAACCTACAGGGTACTTCCCGTGAACTCAGAAACTTGAAATTTGGTGCGAAGCAACGCCTTGCGAGTATAGCACAGATAAAGGAAAAATTGCGAAAACCGTAAATTATTAGTCACATCACTGAAAATTTTATGTCCAGTATAAACTGACACGCACGAGTGTCAGTTTATAGCGGACTGTTTTTATTACAATAGAAACAGTCCACTATAAACTGTACACAAGGTGGTCCGGAAACCTCGTTGCGCGAGTCTGACTCGCACTTGACCCGTTTTTTTTTGTCACCCGTGGTAAAGCCGGATTAGAAAAAAATAAAACAGGTGAAATAAATACAATTAATATCCGTTTCACCTTGCACGGCGATATTAATTGGTACCCTTGATGAAGCGGTCACCTCTTTCTAACAAATTTCACTGTTCTGTCTGTAGAAAAATATTACGTTTTTGAGATATATTCCATTCAAAAGCATTCCTACAATATTCGTTCAAGATATTATTTCCGAAAAGCATTACGAATGATTATAATGAAGAAGTTATTCGCGAATAAATATTAGCGAATAATTATTCGAAATATTTATTCGTCATTCGCGAATAATCCTATTTATTCTTAAACGTTATTCGTATTCGAATAAATTTTGCCCATCTTTGGGTGTGTGACAATAAACATATCGACTACCGTAGGCTCAAAGGGCGTAAGGGACAAATACTCAGTTCTCTCTATCGGTTGGTATAGATAACGTCGCGATAGCTTGAAAAAAATGTCCGTTACAACCGTGAAAAATATTGCGTTGATACTCAATTTTACCGAGCATTTTTGTCGTATCCAATCAAATAAGAAACGTCTCTGATACATTTTGTCGTAACTCTCACTTCATTGCCATTTTGCAGAACTGTGAACTTTTACACAAGTGTGTCTGTTACGCCAAAATACTCTTGTTTTAAATATTAAATAAGTCTGATACGCTAATTTTTTAATTTCATAAATCGAATAATTCTTAGCTTTTACTTATTTGGGTTCCGTACCTCGAAAGGAAAAAACGGAACCCTTATAGGATCACTTTGTTGTCCGTCCGTCCGTTTATAGTGGACTTGTTTCTATTGTATGGGGTGGTCCGGAACCCTCGGTGCGCGAGTCTGACTCGCACTTGACCGGTTTTTTTAAGCTTACTACGATCATGGGCGTAAGGGACTAACTGTGATTTTTTTATTAGAGCTATAAATCCTACAATTAGGATATTCAATTATATTAGTTTTATTTGTACACGGCGCGGTCGGTGCAAAACACGTAATTGAAATAAACTCGTTGTGACGGGTTCACCGTGCGCTCGCCCGATGGCGCCCCACTCTCTCCCCGCCTCGCACCCACCGCATGCATCTGGCTCCACGACAAGGTCGCAAGTATTTTCAATTAAAATTTCAATTTCTTAAGCGTGAAATTAACATGCTTTATTTTGATGAAAACATGATTATCGTACACAAAATGCTATTAGTAAACAAAAATTTCATAGTTACTATTTATAACTACTGAGAAATACATTATTATTAAAACGTTAAAAATAAATGTTTAATTTTTGTCTTAAATGTCTAAAAAGACGCAAGATAGCTTAATCAGACAAAAACATCATAGTTACCATTTTGGCTTATCTAGATAATGAGATCAGAGGAAAACTGTGAAAAAAAACGTATATGCGAATTTGATTTCAGTTTAATTTTGCTATTAAGAGATCGCATTTGAATGCACCTCAAAGTTATACTAACAAGGTATTTGGTTACCTTTTTTACTTTTAGAAAAAAGTTAGGTAGTGTACGTTAACTCGTGTTTTTTTTAAATACGGTTACGATCGCGGATTTTTTACTTAATATATTTCATTAATATTTGATACTGAATAGTAAAATCCGATAAAACCATAAAAACAACGAGTTTACGAATTATGTCCAGGGTAAGCTAATTTGATTGGTCTAAATTTCGTATTTCTCAGTGCAATCCAGTAAAAACTTGGAGTTATTGTTGTCTTAACTATTGCACAAGTGCTCCTAATTCGAACAAATAAACCTTTAAAACACAAACAAGCTCGCTGTTTACCTTACTTGGTAGTCGCAAGGCGACGCCCGCCTACACCAGCCGGCCTAAATGAATATGGACCTGCCTACTCCTTCAATTACTAGTAGTTTATACTTAGTTGTAAGTGTAACACTGCATAACAAATCCTGGCGCCAGGAAAACATCTTTAGCGACGCGTAATTCATAATTCGTTTGTAGAACTAGGTGGGATCAGGAATACTTAGCATTAAATAGCTACTTCCGACTGCTACAACCTTGGTACCTACCTACGTTCTACTTAAACAGAAAGTTGCCTCTTGTCGATCAAATTTTTTGTTGCGCGCTCTGTACATGGTCGCATTTTTCTGTCAAAATGGACAAAGTAATCAGCATAACGATTAAACGCCTTAAATGTGATTCCTCAATATCTAAGATGTATAAAAGGCAATACTAACTGTTAACATTTTCAAAGGCGCAATCAGTAAATATTTATTACCAAAGCAGGTTTTCCAGATAATTAAATGAACTGAATAAAGTGAACACGGCTGTTAGGTCAATTTACTGTAAGTTTGTTTGATGATAAAATTAAAACGGTACGAAGTAGACTCAGTCAGGTTTAAGCCAATTACGAACGTACTTCCTACGCCTTAATGCGTGCCCTGGCAGGAGAATGGAATATGTAGCTAATAAATGAGGCCTTAATTATTTCGATTACTCACTGCTTTATAAAGGGATTAAAGCCACCAATGGAACACGGAACATTTTTCACAAATATTTTAAGATACTGGGGTTGAAACCTACCTACCCCTCCGTAATACCTGCCGCAATACACCTATTACTAATTGGTTGGGTTTAGGGTTGGAAGTCTGATAACTGAGTGATGTGTATTGAATACCTGCGTACTTTAATATTGTACTTACATCTATAGGTGCAATCTCGTTGGTCATAATAACAAAGGCCACTTACTTTGAAATAGAACTTTTCGAATCCTCCGGGTACCCCACGAAGATGAGTGTAGAAGACATGAGGACACTTGTTACAGAAAATTTAGATGAAAAACTACACAACACAAGAAAAAAATAACACAAAATTTTAGTTCAGTACAAAGTCAAAAGACCATATCGGAAATGCCAAAAATGTTATGACAATCTAATTTCGTTTTAAAACGTGCCAGTGCGAACGACTCGATATCTCGGACTGCGAGATAATTTTATGGTAAAGAAAACGTGGGTGCGAAGTTAGTAGGTGGTCTCGGTTACAAAATTGAATAATGTAGGTTCCTGATAGCATAATGTGTCTTATTTACTCTTTCACATTACTAGTCCAGTTTCAAGATATAACAAAAGTAAGAAGTGAGAAACTGAGTGAGTTGGTTCTACTTCTACGACAGCGTAGGTACTTAAGTCTGGACTGGCGCCTATCAAAACTTTTTTCCAGGTGCCAACGCTGGGAGTGGCGCCCGAATGAACATCTCCTTTTATAGTTAATATACCTAAGTTGTTTGGTGCCCGTGACCGTTGATGTGCGAGTTCGACACGAGATTAGCAAATTTAGCAATACATATATTGTCATTTCTGTATATCACTTAATGTTAGCGATGCGCTCATTAGTTACATTTTTTTTTAATACCTAAGGTGTTAATCTCCATCTCCACTTATAATAAATCTCTAAATTAAAAAAAGAATCAGCCAGTTTGAAACTAAGCTTTGTGTGGTACGAATGTTCTCAGTATCCCATGAACGGAAAAATATGAAACATTTTATATAGGTACATTATTATTCTAGCTGCAACTTAGGATAGTTTTTATCCGACTGCGACAATTAATTAATTTTCCGTAATATACGACTTCATTTAATTTTTCATTTACTTTTATTGAAATCAAACGCTGCTCCAACTGTCAGCTATAAGAAACGTCAAATTTTCTTCAAAATGGCGGAATTGCTTTGCCTTTCACTTATTAATAATTTAAATCCAGTCTACGACCGACCTTTACGATACACATGCCAAAAGTTAAACCATAAAAAAATATTCGATTGTGATATGAGAACTTCTATGCGCAAATGTCGCATTATGGTGTAATCTCTAAAAATGTATCAACAAATTTGAACAATATAATTATATTGCTTTTTTTGAATGGCAAACACACGCGCTCTTTGCGCATTCTGCCAAAGTGCCTGCGGCGCTACCACGAAAACCGAAACTCGAAGTTCGTATAACTGCATCCCTGTCACTCGAGTATTGTTATTGTTAGTGCGATAGAAATAGAGAAACCCGAATGTTTTCGAATTCCGAAGTTCGTGGTTATAGCTCAGGAATCGAAACTACACCCCAAAAGCCGCGTCCGCTGCGCCATGTTTTCGTGGTTTTTAAACGTCAAACATGTTTTGCCAATCAAAAGAAAACCCTATTTGTTTGCCGAACCTGACGGAAAACATTGGTGCAGCGGACCCGGCTGTAGGTAGACACTAAATAAAATAATCATAATGTATTTTCTCGAAAAAAGGATAATAGAGAAAAAATCAACGCAAGAGGTTATATGTATAGGTAATCACTAAGTTCCAAAGTTTTATGTTCTGTCCCTTTTCCACAAAACGCACCTTCATATGAAACGATTGTTTTTTACTATGACGCTCGAGGATCTTGACGTCACAGTCCCCGATCGTTTTCTCACTCTAAATTAAAATCGGTTTTGAGATATTTGAATGGGATTTTCGTCATTATCTATACCTACATATAAATGCCTACTCGTATGTCCTGACTGACTCACCCACTCACTCATCAACGCACAGCCGAAACTACTGGGGCTAGAGAGTTGAAATTTACACCAGAACTACCTTTTACAACGTAGGCAACGGATAAGAATGGATTTTTGGAAATTCTACCCCTAAAGGGGTCAAATAGGGGTGCAAAGTTTGTATGGGGGAAACTTTATTTTTTGAGCTAGATACTTAAAATTTTGTATAAATATTACTTACTAGATGTTGCCCGCGAGATCGTCCGCGTAGAACTTTTTATCGTCTTAGAAAATGATTTCTCTCAATACAAAATTTGAACCCTCTTTTAGGGGATAATTAAAAAAAAAGTTGATGTTCATTTTCTAGTTTGTGAACAAACAGTCTAAAACCAAAGTTAAAAATCTCATACTTTAAAAATGCCTTGAAATACTCAAACTTTGAACCAATTTTAACACTCTTAGGGGATGAATTTGGAAAAACTCTGAAATCAGTTTTGTAGTCTTTTAACGTACAGAATAAGACCGAAGTTAAAAATCTCTTACTCACACTTTAAAATTTTATTGCTCGCCATTTAAAATTTGAACCCCCTTTTAAACCCCCTTAGAGGTTGAATTTTTCTAATCGCTGAAAGAACTTTTTTCGTAAACTTTTAAGTCTCTAGCTCAAAAAAAGTGTTGCCCATACAAAGCTTTCTTAACCCCCTTAGGGGTGGAATTTTCTAAAACTCTGAAAGTACTTTATTATTAATTTTAATAAGTAACATTTTGAATAGTTTTAAGTCTAGTAAAAAAAAAAGTTTTTCCCACACAACACTGGCTACCCTTCTTAAGGATCTTAAGGATCCCCTTAGGGATGGAGTTTTCTAAAACGCTGAAAGTTCTTTTTTAGTATTCTAATAAGTAATCGTTTAGTAAAGTTTTAAGTCTAACTCAAAAAAAAGTGTTGCCCATGCAAAGCTTGCTCTCCTTTTTAACCCTATTAGGGGTGGAATTTTCTAAAACGATTTGTGTTCTTTTTTTGTATTTTAATAAGTAATCTTTCTACAAAGTTTCAAGTCTCTAACTCAAAAACATAAACTTTCCCTGATAAAAACTTTGCACCCCTTTTTATCCCCCTTAGGGATAGATTTTTTCAAAACACTGAAAGTCTTTTTTTTTGTATTTTTATAAGTAATCTTTCTACAAAGTTTTAAGTGTCTAGCTCAGAAAAAGTGTTCCCCATACAAACCTTGCACCCTTTTTTAACCCCCTTAGGGAATGATTTTTGTAAAACGCCGAATGTAGTATTTTTCATGTTCTAATAAGTAATTTTTCGTCAAAATTTTAAGTCTCTATTAAAAAAAAATATGTTTTTCCCATACAAACTTTGCACCCTATTTTACCCCCTTAGGGGTGAAATTTTCCAAAACGCTGAAAGTACTTTCTTTGTATTTAAATAATCTTTCTACAAAGTTTTAGGACTTTAGCTAAAAAAAATAGTTTCCCACATACAAACTTTGCACCCCTATTTTAGCCTCCTATTTTTAGGGGTAGAATTTTCTAAAACGCTGAAAGTACTTAATTTATATTCTGATGACTAATCTTTCTACAAAGTTTTAAGTCTCTATTTAAAAAAAATATTGTTTCCCCCATACAAAATTTGCACCCCTATTTTACCCCCTTAGGGGTAGATTTTTTTAAAACACTGAATCTAGGTACTTTATTTGTATTCTAATGAATAATTTCTCTACAAAGTTTTAAGTCTCTATTTAA
This sequence comes from Epinotia brunnichana, assembly GCA_963854355.1. Lineage (NCBI taxonomy): Eukaryota > Metazoa > Arthropoda > Insecta > Lepidoptera > Tortricidae > Epinotia > Epinotia brunnichana. The sequence goes on along the minus strand of OY977936.1, from coordinate 14,793,783 downwards.
AAAAAAGTAGTTTTTCCCATACAAACATTGCACTCTATTTTACCCCTTTAGGGGTAGAATTTTCTAAAACCCTGAAAGTTCTTTATTTGTATTCTAATGACTGATCTTTCTACAAAGTTTAAGTCTATAGCTCAAAAAAAAAAGGTTCTCCCATACAAACTTTGCACCCCCATTTTAGCCCCTTAGGGGTAGAATTTTCAAAAATCCCTTTTTATCCCTAGCCCACGTTATAAAAGCAACATACTGTGCAAAAATCAACTCTCTAAGATTAGTAGTTTCGGCTGTGCGTTGATGAGTGAGTGAGTGAGTGATTGAGTGAATAAGTCAGTCAGGACATAGGCATTTATTATGTATAAATAGATAGAAGATAATGAAACTCCCATTCAAATATCTCAAAAAATTATGAAGCTACATCCGTTTTAATGTCGCTTGTTAGAGTGAGAAAACGATGAGGGACTGTGACGTCAATATACTCGAGCGTCATAGTAAAAAACAATCGTTTCATATGAAGGTGCGTTTTGCGGAAAAGGGACAGAACATACCCCCTCTTAAAACTTTGGACTCTTATAACTTAATCATTACCTATATAACCTTTTGCTTTGTTTTTTTCTCCATTTGACTATATTTATTTTAAGTTCTTTTTCGAGAAAATACATTATGATTATTTACCATATTTTCGATTCCTGAGCTATAACCACGAACTTCGGAATTCGAAAATATTCGGGTATCTCTATCTCTATCGCACTAACCATACTCGAGTGACAGGGATGCAAATATATGAACATTGAGTATCGGTTTTCGTGGTAGCGCCGCAGGTACTTTGGCTGAATGCGCCGAGCGCGTGCCATTGTCATTCAAAAAAAACAAATTCGTGTTAAGGCGCTCTTATTAGACGATATTTAGGTATTTGCGGAGGTGAGGCAGACGGAGCGGGAGACGCGCGTCCCGCGCACCCCGCTAACGGCCTTATTCTGTTGGCATCCGTATTCGGCTCGTTTTTGCGGATCATACGATCAAATGTTTGTCTTCTTGAATAATTGTTTTATTTTTTAAATCTTGGTTGATTTGTGTAAGATTGTCCCCAAATATTTATTGTTTATTTATTTATTTAAATCTATTTTTTTTAAGAAAATAAGGAATAATAGGTAGTTACAGTTCTTAAGTACATCGTAGTATGATGACATCAATTATGGACACTTATTTTCCAAAGATATGTTAGTACAGATTTCTTCATCATCAATCCACCTATCGTTTTCCCAGTTCCTATGTGGGTGCTTCCGTTTTCCAAATACGTAGAACTGATAAAATAATAGTACATCTTCACTTCCTAAGGGTGAACGTCACCAATTATGGATTGTACTAATATATTACAGGTTTTTTAAACCGAAATAAAATCGATTACTTCTATAGGTAAAGTTATAGCGCCGGTTAACACCCGCTTAAGAAACCATCAAAAATAATAAACAAATAGCTATGTTCATCTATTTATCTCCTGGCAAATTATATTATTACCATGTATGTCTTTCCCGCTCACGGGACAATGATGTCCCGGACCTTTGGGAGGCATGCGTGGGGCTAGGTATATACAAAGTACCAACGGAGCCAACACGTAGAGGCCCTTTTGACAATTTAATGAAATGCAAGGAGTATTATTACCATAATTATTACCTTTGTTACATAAGTATGACTGACTGATCAAAATCTGGATAATTAGACCACTGTTAGTCAGAAGAGCATTTTATTATACAGGGTGGTTATTTTAAGACCAGCAAGTTCTTCAGTACATGACTATGTCTATTAAAAAATGTAGTTTGACCAAACATCATATAAAAAAAAACAAATTCAATTTGTCTCTTAAATACCTAAAAGTGTTATGTCACTGCGCTCGCGCGGCGCGTGCTGCCTACCATGCTACCTCGACCAGCGGCCACACCGCGATGGACCTTGATACTCTCAACAAGCCAACAAGATTAGGCTTATACTTGGCTCTATACTCCAGGCAAAATACGGTTTCGAAAATCATTAATTTATAATAGTGTTTTTTTGTATATTTCATTTTTAATCGTTATTCTAAGATGCTTTACACAAGAATCCAACAAATTTTCCAACCGGAAGTAATTATATAAATATAAATTAAGCTTTAATTGTCTTTTTTTGTTTGATTTATATTGAATTTTTTAAAGCAAATGTAAATTTAGGTAAAAGCCTCCTCGATCTCATGCCATTTTTTTCGGTCTTTAGCCAACTGCATCCAGCTAGGTCCGGCGACCTCAGTTATGTCATTGGTCCAACGTCTTCGTCGTCTACCTTTCCTTCTTTTGCCTTTCGGCCTTGACCAGTTTGTTGCTTCCAGTGCCCTTCTTTTCTCCTAATATCTGGCGATATATGGCTTTTACCCGAATGGGGTCCATATAAGAAAGAAAAAATGGCATAAATCTTTTAGATTTAGTAAATATGAACTAACACAAACAATATGGAATAAATAAAGCTTAAATAAATATATATATATAAACTAGCTGTTGCCCGCGACTTCGTCCACGTATAACATGTTATCGTCTAAATGTTTGTTTAAGAAATTTAAATTTTTGTTAAATAAAAAAAAACATTGAAATTAGTTTTGTATATAATCTATCGCAACACGTCTTTGTTACTATAGGTGTAAGGATGTGTTACGATATATTTGGCTACTTTGGCTGCTACTAACTATATGACGCTGACAGTACCTAGTCTTTAAGTAAACAGTCTAAAACCGAAGTTACAAATCCCTTACTTTAAAAATGTCTTGCTCTCCATACAAACTAGAAGAACTGTATATCCTAGAAGTAGGTATTTTTGTCAAGACCAATCCAAGCATGTTCAGTAACGTTTCAGAAGGCCGCAGATTTCCGACACGTAAACAATACAAACAAAAATTGAAAATTTTGCAGGGTAGCAACAACACAGCGCTAATCAGAGGCGGAATCTTGGGAATGGCACCAAACATTTTCAATAAAATTCCAGACCGAATTAAACACTGGATATTAATAAATTTAAAAGACAATTGACTTCAGATTCAGATTCAGATTTGTTTATTATCATAATTTTACAATTGAAATCATAGTACAATGAATATACAGATAAAAATGTGTTAAAATTATAACTTGTCAGTTACAATAAAATACAATAGATGTGTACAGTTGTGTACAGAATTGTTATTATTTGTAAATAGTTTAATAATACTCATACTCATAGCATAATGCTATTACATAAAATAGAGAAAGAAAACATAATACAAATATTAACGTCAAGCTTTTAAGATCTTGTTATTTAGTCATTTGAAAGAAATTCTTGTAAACTATACAGTGTTTTTTCAAGCAATAGTTGTTTTACATGGAAGCGAAAAGAGTTGTCGTTCGTTATGGTTTTAAGGTTTGAAGGTAGCCGGTTAAAAAGTATTTGTCCTATTAACTTCGGAAGTTTTGTGCCTATTCTAAGTCTGGGCGAGGTTGTTTTGAAGTGGATACTTCTTTGCTCGCGTTCTTGTATAGGGGTACAGTTCAAAATGTATCACGTAACTTCCGGATTAACTTTTTGTAGAGAAGCCTAATCTGATTTCAAATAATTGTTTGTTACATGTTTTAATCCTTCTTTATTTGCTATTAGTTGTTAATCACAAAATGTTATTTAGTTTATGTGACGGGCATGAAAACTATGCTGAAATGACCGCCATTTTCAATGCCTCGCGAGTCAAACAAGCTACGTCAGTCAATGTTGCTATATATACCGATTTATCTGTGCTTATACAGATTTTAGTGAATGAATGCAGATATATATTTTACGGGGACAACCAACAAATAAGTATCCACTTAAACTTAATTAACGGTTGTATCTCAGACACAACCCGCTTCTTTTTAAGTTATTCGCATTTCTCATTGATCTCGAACTATTTTCACCTCTCCTTTGAAATTCATTTGGATAACGTTTAACATACATCAAAACTTCCAATATATAAGTTGAAACTGATGTTAAGATACTAAGTTTTCTTAAATGTTCGCGACACGTGTATCTGTCCTTTGCATAGGGAAGTACTCTAATTGCACGTTTCTGGATCTTTAGGATGCGCTCATAATCCGTACTGTTGCCCCAAATCATTATCCCGTATGAAAGTTGAGAGTATATGTACGCATAATACAGCTCTTTTAAGCAACTTTCTGACACAAGTGGTCTTAACTGTCTTAGAGCATAGATCCCTTTTGCTAACTTACTGTATAATGTATCTATGTGATCTTTCCATGACATTATTGGATCAATCATTTCAATCAATATATCAATATTTGATTGAAAAGTGTTATTATACCATTAAAGATTACTTAAACGACCCTACGACATAACATGATTACATTCCAGACATTCCTTAGTTATAATATTCTTTAGTTATAGTATTTTTTGAGAGTTTTTGACATGTATTTGAAGTATTTAACACCAATCACTGTATTGACATTTTTTTTTAATTTTATAAATATATTAGCTGGCTGAAATATTTTGTAAACCTACATTGTGGGTAATGCACAGAAGTCTTATATTTTGTATACCAACAATACTTGTAAAAGTTGTAACCTATGTTTAACAAAATAAATGTAATTGAATTGAAAGTACTTAATTTGTATTCTAATAAGTAATCTTTATGCAAAAATTTAAGTCTCTAGCTCTAAAAATAAAGTTTCCCCCATACAAATTTTGCACCCCTATTTACCCCCTTTAGGGGTGGAATTTCCAAAAATCCTTCTTAGCGTTGCCTACGTTGTAAAAGGTAGTTCTGGTGTAAATTTCAACTCTCTAGTCTTAGTAGTTTCGGCTGTGCGTTGATGAGTGAGTGAGTGAGTGAGTCATATCAATAACTCCATACCGACAAAAGGTATGTTCACTTAGATAACGTCACATTTATTTGCTTTAGTGGGCTTATTTTTAAAGGGGTGTGGCGGGGGAGGCTTTCTTGGTAGTTATTTGGAGAAACAGCGGTGGCAGAGTGAGTTCGAGATGTGAAACGGCATACTTTAGTGTTTTGTGATGGGTATCATGTGCACAAACAGCTGGCAAAGTTTTGCAGCTGTATAGGGGAACACCCTGTAGTACTTTGTACCCGACTGCCTCAGAAGGAAGTTTATATTTTTCGAGCGTATGTATCATCATATCAGCCGAAAGACGTCCACTGCTGGACATAGGCCTCCCCCAAAGAGTGCCACAATAGCCGGTCCTGCGCCACCCGCATCCAGCGGACTCCCGCGACCTTTACCAGGTCATTTGTCCACCTTGTGGGGGGCCTAACCACGCCGCGCCTTCCGGTACGTGGTTGCCACTCGAGAACCTTTCCGCCCCAACGGCCATCGGTTCTACGTGCAATGTACCCCGCCCACTGATACTTAAGTTTAGCGATTCGGAGGGCTGTATCGGTTACCGTGATTCTGCTGCGGATAGCCTCATTTCTGATGCGATCGCGCAGAGAAACTCCCAGCATAGCCATCTCCATCGCCCTTTGAGTGACTTTGAGCCTTTTTATGGGGCCTATAGTAAGCGACCACGTTTCCGTTCCATATGTCATCACTGGCAACACACACTGGTCAAAGACTCTCGTCTTGAGACACTGCGGAATATTGGACGAAAAGATGTGCCGTAGCGTATGTATGCATGTATGTCTATGACGAAGATGAGGAAGGGCCGTGGCCTGCTGCTGGTGGAGTGGCAGGGTCTTTTTCCGCACTCGTTTTTAATAGTATCTACTAAACAGCAAGTAAATATACTTCAGTTCACCAACTCGTTTAGGACTTTAGTCTAGGTAGTCGCTATCCGGCGCAATAGCCCTAAATGCTTTTGATATATTTCTGTATGAATAAATAAATCTATTATTCGTACAGTCCATAATTGGTACCATTACCCCCCCAACCATGTGCTCGTGTCCGAATCCGATTTACACCCGACTACTTACTACCTAACAGTTCTAAATACGTATTCAGGATAACTGAAGATTTTTATTGACATCTTGTCAATATGCTCCAGCTACCTATTAATACGTTTTAGGTGCGGATGTAGAAACGCTTTAATGTAGTAAATATCGCATACCTTATATTTGTTATTCTATCATTTCGAATGTGTTCTCCAGCATGTATTAGCGTTTCCTATTCCTTTATATATTTTTATTTACCTTGATAACTCGAAATAATTGCTGCAAAAAGGCGTATTTGCGTGCCAGGTAAACATTCACAGGTCCGTCGTCGGCAGTGGCCACGGGCGTACTAAATTGTACTCGCCACCGCGCATGCATGACGCGGACACCCGGTTTTTCAGACAAATGACCAAATGTATTGAATTATCAAACATATTGAAATTCTAAGAAGCCGGTAGATAGATCTACCAAAAAGCTACCTATCACAACAAATTTCATTGTAATATTCCAAATAACTTTTGAGATATTTCGAGTTTGGTGGTAAAAAAGCACTGTTTTGAAAGGCAAAATCTATCAAGGTTTTTGTAAGCAATCGTGATTTTACGAAGTACGAACATAGCCAATGAACTGAAGATATACATATCAAAAATTTGGATCTCTAGCAATAGTACAAGTATACTAATAATCGGTTTGGAAAAGGCACTTTTTCGATGCGCAGCTGCATACAGCGCCTTAATTATATTGTTCAAATTTGTTGATTTCATTTATTGAAATAACGACATAAAACGACATTTGCGCATATAAGTTCTCATATCAGAATCGAATATTTTTTTATGGTTTATATTTTAGCATTTGTCTCGTAAAGGTCTATCGTAGACGGGATTTAAATTATTAATAAGTGAAAGGCAAAGCAATTCCGCCATTTTGACGAAAATTTGACGGTTCTTATAGCTGACAGTTGGAGCAGCGTTTGATTTCAATAAAAATAAATGAAAAATTAAATGAAGTCGTATATTTCGGAAAATTAATTAACTGTCGCAGTCGGATAAAAACTATCCTAAGTTGCAGCTAGAATAATAATGTACCTATATAAAATGTTTCATATTTTTTCAACACACCTGCTCGTAAAGTAGGTCTTATTACAGCGTATTTACACTGATAATGCAGAATATTACCCATGCCGTGCCTTTTACATTACATTATCGCACTAGTGCCTTTTCATTACATATCTTTTTAAATATTAGCAAAATAATGCAGAATATTACCCATGCCGTGACTTTCACATTACATTATCGCACTAGTGCCTTTTCATTACATATCTTTTAACATTTTCATTTATTTTTTTTATTTTTTTTCCTCGCAAATGTGTTGAAAAACGTCGTATGAAACACGTGAGCATTGGTCATTACACTTCTCGTCTCCATTAAGCCTTCGCCTTCGGCTCAGGCTTAAAAACCGACTCCAGTGTAATGACCAACTTAGCACACTTGTATCATAATGTACTATTCCGTTCATGGGATGCTGAGAACATTCGAACCGCGCAAAGCTTAGTTTCAAACTGGCTGATTCTTTTTTTAATTTAGAGATTTATTATAAGTGGAGATTAGAATACAAATAAAGTACTTTCAACGTTTAGGAAAATTCTGCCCCTAAGAAACAAGGGGTGCAAATTTTGTATGAGCGAAACTTTATTATTTTAGCAAGAATTTCAATACATTGTAGAAAGCTTACTTATTAGAATACAAATAAAGTTCTGCCAGCGTTTTGGATAATTCAGCCTCTTAGGGGGTTAAAAAGGGTTGCAATATTTATATGAGCGAAACTTCTTTTTGAGATAGAAGCTTAAAAGTTTGTAGAAAGATTACTTATTACAATACAAATAAAAAAACAGCGGATTGGAAAATTCCACCCCTAAAGGTATGAAAAAGGGGTACAATGTTGGTAAAGGGGATTTTTTTGAGCTAGAATCTAAAACCTTTTATAAAAGATTCTCACTTTCCCGGCGTCTGCAGTAATCACACTATCACACTTATATTATAAATGTGAAACAGTATCTATATGGAAATCCATGTGGTCAAAGATACATAATAATATAACATCAACGGAAATTGTATTTATACAACTAACGTTAAACACTTCAATACTGCGATGCAGCGCGTCACACATTTCCAGGCATATTCTAGTCGTAGTAGGTAATTCTTCCGATTTTTCTATGCGTTTAAATTCTGCCAAACCATATGAGAACGTAAAAAAAAAGTTTGATGGAGTATTACCTAAACTCCATCAAACTTTTTTGTGACGCGCTGCATCGCAGTATTGAAGTGTTTAACGTTAGTTGTATAAATACAATTTCCGTTGATGTTATACTATTATGTATCTTTGACCACATGGATTTCCATATAGTTGATCCGCCCGAAACGTGATACTTTAAAGCCAGATATAACCCACATTTCATTGCATGTTCGAGAAAATGATTTATCCTGTACCTAATTTTGATTTTGATTTGATTTTCACACAGATTTAGTGGACCATAGTCCATACTTCGGAGTACAATCTATAAATAAGTACTTAGTGAGTTACCTATTCGTAGCTTATGTTGAACATTTAATGTCATCATGCACAGAGGGCCTACCGCGAAAGGCATTCGAAGTTTCCCCTCTCTGTCATACTTACGAGTTCGTACGTAAGTGCGACAAAGAGGGAAAACTTCGAATGCCGTTCGCGGTAGGCCCTCAGGTAGATTCTAAAGTTCACTGTCGGGAGCGTAGCGTTTCCCGCAGTGGGATTTCGACGTAAATTAAAACATTTGTTACATACGAGCTTCGTTAAATAAAGTTAGGTGTTATTTTCCCTGACCCCCTCCAACTCCTAAATTCCTAATATCCTGCACTTATCCAGACAGGCCGAAATCACGCGGCGGACTGCATACGAAACTGCCGTCTGGCTGGATATGTCTGGGTCTAGATTGAAAGTTGTTACGGAAGCACTTCCAGTTAACTGTGCTTCCAGCAGCTTTATATACACCTAACTCTTTAGGTAGGTATACCTATCCGTGTTTACGTTGCTATGGTTTGTTGTTGTTATTCATTTTCGCTTGACAAATATACTTTTACAAAGAAACATTTCCTTATTATGGTAGCAGAGAAATATAAATATTAACGATAGTTTATTCGTTGCAATAGTGGACAAAGGGCTCGAATAATTACCTATACGACGACACGACGAACGACAGGCGTAAATATCGTAACCAATGATATCGAAAGTAAATATACGCCTGTTGGTACCTTAGAGCATTAAACCAACCGGAGTAGCCATTGCCAGGCGTTCCCCTCTGCCAAAGGTACGAGACCGCCGGTCATAGCGGTTATATAAAACTAGTTGCCTCGCGCTCCGCGCCATTCAATGAATCACAGTGAGCGCGGAATGACCTGAGCTAAAAATGCCGAATTGCAACGTGTTCTCGTGTAATAAGAGATCAGAAATATCTAATGTACAAAAGGATAACGTTACTTTTCATCTGTAAGTATTATTACGTTTAAATATTATCAAATAGTGCATTCAATTTGCAAAAAACTAAAAAATATTGTCAATCTAACAGTGTTCCCACTTAATGGTACTACCTCTACTTTTGGGTATTTTTTAAAGTTGACTGTATAAATGTTTAATTATAAGTTATACTTTAAATTCGTTATTATTAACACAGTTTATCCAATAAAAATGGTACTAACCATAAATAACGTGAAATTTATAATTGTAGATGTTTAATTAATCAATGATGGATTACTGTTTGCAAATTCATTTATTCTTTTATTTTCACCATATATTTTTATTTAATGTTTTAAATATAATATGTTTAGGCTGTATTTTATTAATTATACGGAATTTACGATCGTCACTTGTTCCGTAAATATGCATTTTTAATTTGTTACTCTAGCAACACTGTACTAGGAAAGTTAGTGAAGGGACAGCACAAAAACAAATGTCGATAAACATTATAAGTATGTTATTCTTATAATTTATTTTTCAGATTCCCAAAAGATGTAATGATTCAGGATGTCTGTATCCGAGCTTGTGGAAATCATGTGTCGTGGACTCCTAAACGAGACTAGCACTATTTGCTCCCAGCATTTTGAATGTTATTTTATAAAAGTTGCTTTTTATTCTTTGTTTCTTGTTTTATGTTATCTCCAAAAGATACAGTACAGTGTAAACCTGTCCTGCCTGAACCAAAATTCAGACCAGTTATTCATGTGGAAAAAAAATCCTGTTATCCTTTTACCGTCTGTCCAAAGATCGTATGTTACGTGCATAAAAAAAAATCCCTTTTAATAAGTACCGATCATGGCATTTCAATATGATATCCTATGGCCGCCTTCCATCTCCATCATCAGATCAGCTCGATAGTACACGATGGTATAATATCTTATATCTCGAAAACCGTACAAGATATCGAAAAACTTGATATAATAAAACTTGTGGCAAATTTAATCAGCTTTCATTTCGGTTAGAATTGTTATGTCGCTAGGACGCATAGTTTCCGAGATATAGGTGAAAAACCGAATAATGGGACTTTGAAACCCCCCCCTCCCCTCCGGCTCAAGGGTTACGGGCTAGGACTTTTGATATGTTTACCTCCTAACTAGTCCAAACAAAGTTACGAAGTCAAAAATTGTGTTCCATGCATTTCCCTCTATACCTTTTCTTAAGCATTCGTTTCCGGACCTACATGAAATATCGATAAGTTTATTATTTATTATCGACATGTTCCTCGCACTATCTATGTTTATTTCGAGCTGACGTCATCTCTTTCACGGACAGGTTGTCTGTGTATGTGTTTGTACTTGTGTGAGTATAGTTTATGCTGGTGTTCGATAATTTTGTCGTGTGCGTGTGTAGTGACGCTATCGGAAAAATGCATTGGTGTTAACAAGATTTGTGTGCGTTGCCTCGTCCCCCGCGCCGAAAACGGCAGACTTTTTTAGATAGAAAAGTGTGCGCGTGTCGTCTCCGGTTGGTTTAATGCTCTAAGGTTGGTACGATAAGAATTAATTGCGACCCGCGAAGATGTGTACAGATTGGTGAATTTTTGTAAATATACTATGTTTTGGAAATAAGTGTGAAATAAACTGTATGAAATATTTATTCTCCTTGTATTATTTCATACCTAAATCGGATTAGTGTCAGATTTTGTAAAGCAATTTTCTGTTCATGCAGTGGGCCCAACGACGTCCCTAATCATAATCATAATTTATCGATATCGATAACGTTGGGTTCTAATATTGTCGATATCGATAACGTTAAGTACTGCAACCCTACTATCGTCCTCGTTCGTTAGGTTGGTAAGTCTACTTCCGCAGTGCACGTAAATTTTTATTTGTATTGTGGTATTTCAAAACAGCTAAAGAATTAATGAGTTGTCATGTCACAATCAAATGACAATGTCACTGTCATCGAAAACCTTGTTCGAAGTCCCGTCTCTTATTATATTATTCTCTTTGCTTTTCAGTATCTCACGATGCACGTTTTTACTAGCGACTCAAACAGTTTTATAAACGTCGGAATATCTATCTACTTGACATTCTCTTTTAATTCGCTATTTGACATTCTACGCTGACAGTTTATAAAAGCGTTTTGTTCATAAATATATAAATAGAAAATCGTTATTCCAATTAATTTTAAAGATATGTTTATGCGTTAAAATGGATGTCATTATAAATTATTTAGATTATTACAGTATGTTGACATGGATTCTGCAACATTCTTTACAAAAAATCATAATTCATGAAATATTTACGCTTATAATCTATGGTCAGTCAATTGTCAAACATTGAAACGAAACGTTTTGAATCAAGCGTAGAATAGAATTCGCTTCTTGCTTCGGTTGGTTGTTGAGTGCAACGAGCGAACTTGTTATTTGCTTGGAAAGTGAAAAAAAATAGTCCACTTTTACCTTTCGATGATGAAAATTGTGTTAAATCAGTAATCATGTTAGGTCAAGCTTCCACTGAAGCGTTGCTTTCAGCAACCTATGTGGAAAACTACTTAGATTGCGTGGAAAATCTGCCGAATGATCTACAACGACATTTATCGCGTATGCGAGAGCTGGACGTAACTTACAGAGGTATTTTTTTGTCTTTCCAAGCGTCCTTACAGTCACCTTCTTTATTACAAACGGAATATTTCGTTAATTATATCACTTTCGATATAATTAACGAAAGCTCTGTTGACGTTAGCGTCAGCCTCATTTTGTATACGTACAACTTGCTTTTTATAGTAACGCCAGCAACCACTGTTTCGTGACCAAAATAAACACTTCTCCCGTTATTTTGGTTCAATTTTCTTATTTCACACTTCAGTACTAAACTTTCAAGTCAGAATAGTAATGGTAAATTTACATTTCTTAAATCAAACTGGATTATTTGATTACACTTGAAATTTTAATATTAATTTGACAATCATTGAATGGTCATGGAAATGAATGTCTTTGTACAATCATGACTAAAAGTAAATAATTTTTATTATACTATGTGTGTCATTGCTTACTGATTTTAGGTCATCTTGTTTGTTGGATATTTTATTAAGACCTAGACTTGACTAGACATTTGAAAATGTTTTTTCCTATATTAATATGTATAATTAACAATGAAAATATTTACCTATGTGCATCAGAATCATTTTACCAAAAACAATTTTTGATCAATCAGCACCCAGTCCAGCTACTATCCAGTATATATTATGCTGTGCCATTAATATCCATAACCAGCTATGATCCTTGCCTCCTCTTTTAATTAGCAAATAAATTATGGTGCATCATGATAGTAAAATGTTTACCAGTTAAATTTATGAATGTAATGAAAAAAACATTTTTGTTGCAAGCCTATATTGTTGTCTACTTTTTTTGCATAGTTGTCAACTACTTGTTGAGAGGGTTCCAATGAGGTCATCATCAGATCAGTTTGGTTCAGTTTGGTCATTAAATTGCATTGTCACTGAAATTACATAAGTATGCAAAATGTCAGCTCAGTGGGATACCGGCTGAAATATGGTTTGGAAGAGCTCATTTAACGAAATATGTATATTATTCTAAACTTCTGTTAATGAGAACATAGCTAGTAACTATATAGTTACCAGCAACAACAATAAACAGAAGGATTCTTAAGATGTCCATCTTAGGAACTTTTATATGAAACAATAATTTAATACAGACTTCCTGAATTTGAAAAACTAATTTATGTATTGATTCATTAATTATTTTTCATTATAAAGCTACCACATTTGATAAAGAACATAAGTTGTGGAGTTGCAGGACAATATATTATGTCCTACATGTTTCTGAAAGGACCAGTCTTTAAATTTGAATCAGAATCAGAGTTTTATTAATGTGGTTTACCACATTATTTTACAAATTTCAAATTAAAGGAAAAAATAAAAAATTTAGGCTCCGAGCCAGATTCAAACCGGCGACCACAGGCATACATGGCTCGTTGCTACTAACCAACTAAGCTATCGAAACTATCTGTCTCGGCCACTAAATCTTTCAATCCATTCCTTCTTACAACACCTTAGGGAGGCGTAATTTATAAATTTAAGCAGTGTGCAGCGTTACTGCTTGAAAAAAACAAAATTCACATTATTTTACATGTCAGGCAGAATATAATGTAGGTACATACCAGTGGCTGAGCGCCCATACAAGCCGATTCCCACCGGCTTGCCTAAAATTTCTTATTTGACAAGGCCATAGTTGTATACTCTAAACTCTTTCATAACTTTTGTGTTCTGGGTTGCCCATCGAAAATTTTAATTTAATTTTAATTTAATTTAGTTAATGTTTTTTTCATGAGTCCGATTTAAACCTGGTAACGTAATTCTTTTTGCAGTTTAGATGTAAAATTAAATAGAGATTAAAAACTATACAACCTTGCACTATTTTAGGAAATATAACTGTATTTTACCGACTTTCTTTGCACTGTCCTAATATTATCATTTTATTACTTCCCAGAATGCCTTCGTGATGCTGAAACTCACTTAGCAGTATGCATCGGAACAAACACAGAGGAACGACGCCGCGGCAGGGCCGCCATGCGCCTGCAGAGCGCCCTCGTCGCAGCGCAGGAGATTGGGGACGAGAAACTACAGGTCGTGCAGCTGCTGCAAGACCTTATCGACAACAAACAGAGGTCACTGGAAGCTGACCATAAAAAACTTAGTAAGTATCATTTTGTTTTGTATTTTTTGCTATAATATGACATTTTCTCCACCTATAAACTTTTTTTAGGGTTCCATACTCAAAGAGTAAAACGAGACCCTATTACTAAGACTAAGCTGTCTGTCCGTCCGTCTGTCTGTCACCAGGCTGTATCTCACTGATACCGTGATAGTTCCAGCTGAAATTTTCACAGATGATGTATTTCTGTTGCCGCTATAACAACAAATACTAAAAACACAGAATAAAATATTTTTTTATAGATAATGGTACGAAACCCTTCGTGCGCGAGTCTGACTCGCACTTGGCCGGTTTTTCAACAATTGCTAGACTGAAAATGTTATTTCAAATGCTCTGCTGCAGGGATCGGAAACCGGTATTGTTTGTATGGGAACGAAAACGGTTCTTTTTCGTTGTATTGATAATAATTTCATTTCTAATTGGGCAATCTAATAATACGCACTCGTTACCTCAAAACACAACTGAGTCCTACATGTGAAGTATAAAATAGTTCGAGATTTGTGGTAAACCGAGGTTTTAGCAATTAACCGGTTCCGATCCCTGCTCTGCTGACAGCTTTTGGGAACCCCTGTGTATGTATTTCTTTTTTATCACCATCACCTGCCTACAACTGTGCACTACCGGACACAGGCCTCTACCTAGAGACATGTTATCAGGCCCCGCTGTTCAGCTTTACATACACAATCGCTTCCGACCTTAATCTGTGGCAAAGCCTGGTGATGTTACACGGCTTTCTCTATCAGTATGGGTTCCAATGCTAAGTAGGAAGTCATAAACAAACAGTTGAGATACATGAGAAATTGATTTAAGTGTCCCCAGTATGCTCGACTTAACTCGACTCCCCATACAAATGCTGAGACCCAAACTATGTTTGTATCGAGTGTCGAACGTCCTGGGGACTCTAAAGATTCTTCTCCTCGAACTAGAATCTGAAGGGGACGTAGGTTCGTGGTCTTCTCTCCCTCTCACTGAGCATAGGCATGAGCGACATGGAAGTGCGTGTTTGGAAGCGCGGATATCATGTTTTTTTATTTTAATTTTTTGTGCGTTTTAATAAATAAAAAAGTAATAGCTGATTTCCCTCAAACATGGCATTGCCGATTTTTAGAACCAATTTTAAAAATTTTAATATGTTTAGCTGTTGTGCATAATTTATTACGATTTTTTTAAGCGTATTTTAGACCTGTTCTTGATTTTTTTTTTATCGAGCAAAAGTCAAAAACTCAGGATTCGAATAGCTGATTTCCCTCGAGAGATTAAATTAAATTTAGGGCAGCCTTATTATAATCCAAACAACAGCTACGATTTTTTAAAAATCGGTTTTTGGAGCTCACGTCGCCTTAACTCATCAACACTTGATAATTGTGAATGTTCTCATCTACCCCTAGTCTCCTGCCTTGAAGTGAACACAAACGGCACGGCCAAGGAGGAGCCGGCGCCGGCGGAGGCGGCGCGCGCCGACAAGGAGCCGAGCGCGCCGCCCGCGCCGCCCGCGCACGCGCACGCGCACGCGCCGCCGCCGCCGCCCGAGCGCGTCGCCGACCGCGACAAGGAGAAGACTGACAGGGACAAGACAGGTGAGGATCGGCTTTCAACCATTATTATACTAGCCGAAACACTGCTAGGTTTGGCTAGACGGCTTGATCTGAGCAACTGTACATTATGATACAAGTGTGCTATGTTGGTCATTACACTCGAGTCGGTTTTTTGGAGACGAGAAGTGTAATGACCAATGCTCACGTGTTTCATACGACGTTTTTCAACACATTTGCGAGGAAAAAATAAAAAAAATAAAAAATGAAAATGTTAAAAGATATGTAATGAAAAGGCACTAGTGCGATAATGTAATGTAAAAGTCACGGCATGGGTAATATTCTGCATTATTGTGCTAATATTTAAAAAGATATGTAAAGAAAAGGCACTAGTGCGATAATGTAATGTAAAAGGCAAGGCATGGGTAATATTCTGCATTATCAGTGTAAATACGCTGTAATAAGACCTACTTTACGAGCAGGTGTGTTGAAAAGAATTTTACAAACTTTCTAATAATGTACCATTTTGATATTTCATAAAGCGAAGAGACCTTACCTATTGGGAACTCCGTTGTTCACAAAAACATGATCTATAAAGTAACTCTAAACCCCTTTTTTTTAAACTTAGGGATGATGTACAAAATATGTACATAGCAAGTACATTTGCTTTTATTGTTGATCAAAAATGTGATGCGACAAAGTTGATGCGTTGCTGTTGGGTTGGTGCTGTGTAGCTAATATAGTTGTCTCAAACATACTATTGTAAACACTAATGCTTAATATTTCATTTGAAAGGTGAGAGATGGTCAAAAAGGGCACGACGTTCACGAACGGTGGCGGCCGCCGGCGCCGCCACAGACGGCGCGGACTCCAGCGAACGTGATGAACAGAGACATACCCACAACACCACACACAAGAAAAGTAAGTTTGCATAAATATTTACATACTAATTTAATAGAATTATCCTTTGTGTTTTCATCATCAAATATAACGCTCCAGCTCAAATATCTCCACCTCTGCACTTAATGTATAATTCGATCGAGAGATGGAAATATAAAAGCGGCCTTTAGAATTTCATGCCGCCGGCTGTGTGCCACTGACCTTTGTGGTCGGCGGTTCTCGCACAAGCCAGTACGTATTAGTACCTAATACTTGTTCTTTTGTTAGCTATAGGCAAAAAGAAGAAGCGCAAAGCCCGGGTCGCGGCGCAGCGGTCCGAGACGCCGCCGGAGGAGACGGATGCCATTGACCCCGACGAGCCGCGCTACTGCCTCTGCGACCAGATCTCCTTCGGCGAGATGATCCTGTGCGACAACGACCTCTGCCCCATAGAGTGGTTCCACTTCTCGTGCGTCTCCCTCATCACCAAACCTAAAGGGAAATGGTTCTGCCCCAAGTGCCGCGGCGACCGGCCCAACGTGATGAAGAACAAGGGACAGTTCCTCAAGGAGCTAGAACGGTATAACAGGGAGAAAGAAGAGAAAGCATAGTGTTTACTCAACAACAAGCGGAGAACGAGCTCCGCCGTGAACTCTTCAACGGCTAGAACTAGACGTGTTGCAAATGTGATTTCAGTTGTATGAAAATTATTATTGAGTTTTATTAAATCCGTAACAATATGCCGGTTACACGTAACTACTTTTCTACGAATAAGAGTGAGAGTATGGAAATGGTTGTCATTGAGAATCTGTATTATTAAGTAGGTATCTTGCTTTAGATTAAAACGTTCTTTATTAGTTCAATGAAGTACATGTAAATAGAATTTATGTTTGTCTCGTAGTCAAATACAGAAGAAAAACTGCGTGGAATTCGCATTTATTTCAGCTATTTGTAATATATTGACAAGATATTTGACGTTTTTCGAATAGATATAAATTGAATATAAGATAAAATTAAATGAAGCATTTTATTTTACTACCTACTGACACTGGTGGAACAAAAATTTAAGTACATATCTCCTTTTTTGTAGTTTCCGTTAGCCGAAAAATACCTAAACTCAGTTTTAGGAACTGCTAAAAATTCCATTCCCTGAATTACTTTTACATTACAGCTGCTCGGTGAAATTCTAACAACACCGCCTTTCAGCTTCCCAAAAATTTTAGATTTGGAAGGAACTGAGTACATCACTGCAGGGATCGGAACCGGTTTCTTTCAAAAAACCCCAAAGGAGTCTAATGTTTTGAATTATTTTAGGCTCTTAATTTACACTTTACAGTCACCATCAGTTCAATTGTAGCAGCCAAGGTGTTCACAAATATCCAAACGTCAGTATCATACATAAACCAAAGAACGAAATAGAACGTATTAATACCGGTATTTTTGTATGGTGTAAATACCGGTATCCGAACCCTGCATCACTGAGATTGTTTGCATAAAATAAAGAGTAAAGACCAACAATTCTCATGATTCGAAATTACGAATGATGTTACTTATTTTAGGTGCGAATCTATGATATTTTTCTCTGTTCTGGTACAGTGTCGCGCTACTAGGAACAAAAAGATGAATGACGTCCATTTGCTCAAATTCTGAGGGCCTACCGCGAAAGGAATTCGAAGTTTCCCCTCTCTGTCATACTTACGAGTTCGTACGTAAGTGCGACAGAGAGGGAAAACTTCGAATGCCGTTCGCGGTAGGCCCTCAGCATCAAATCTGACAAGTTCTAAACGTAGTGGTTATATTCTCTTTGACAAGTTCTCTATCTGTGCTTTTGCTACGGCGGACTCATGCTATCTCCTACTTCCGTTCTTTCTCTTTCTGTCATTTTGTCATGGTGACTTTGGCCGGTTACCATGGATATTATACCTAATTATAACTCCACGAGAAAACATGTGTCAAACAAACAATGCTTTTGACGTAATGCAATTATCTTAAAAAAATACACGTAAGTCCCCATAGCGAAATATCAAGCGCCAATATTGATTTATTTATGAAAAACAACGGTTAGTACTTGGATAAAACCTACAAGCGGGAGGTTTCTTAGTACGAGAAGAATTAATAGGGAACATTACTGCAATGTTCTGCCGCCAGAGTCAGCACTAACACTAATAGTAAACCAGCATAGAAATATAGGGATTCACACACACATGCAAAATTGATTGTCAAATGAGTGACAAGGATGCTTGCATAGACAATACCGCAAGTGCGAACGAGATACAATGTCAACGCTGCTAGTGTCGCCACCTACGAAGAGTTTTGCGTAATGTTCCCTATTGCGACCCCATTCTAAGGAAAAAGATATGTTACAGATTGGTGACTTTTTGTAAATATACTATTATATGATTTTGAAATAAACTGTATGAAATATTTGTTCTCCTTTTATTATTTCATAAATCGGATTAGTGTCAGATTTTGTAAAGCAATTTTCTGTTCAAGCAGTGGACCCAACGACGTCCCTAATCATAATTTATCGATATCGATAACGTTGGGTTCTAATATTATCGATAACGTTAAGTACTGCACTGGGTGCAAGTACTGCACGGGTCGTGTGGTGTCCGGCCTGAGAATAGCCCACTCCGAGCTTCTCCGTGGATGTCGTAAAAGGCGACTAAAGGAGTTAAATGACAAATACCTAAGTCAACTTAGAATTCCCAAGGAGGGTTAACGTCAGGCAGGCGGCCGGTTGTAAAAAATTGCCAAATCTTCTCAGCAGCATGGATATTGAACGAAATAGGATATGTGACAGGGCTAGGGCGTACCCCACAGGCGACGCGCAGGGGCAGCACCCGGCTCCTGTGGGAAATGGACTAGGGTTGTCGCACCAGCCCGGGTGGGGGCGACGTAAGAAGCGAGCCCGGGAACCAAGGTATGAGAGACTGAGGTATGCGAGTTGGAATGTAGGGACGATGACTGGAAAGGGAAGAGAGCTAGCTGATGTACTGAAGAGACGACGGATAAATGTAGCTTTTCTGCAAGAGACAAAGTGGAAGGGTGAAAGGGCTAGAGAGATTGGGGAAGGATATAAGTTTTACTATTGTGGAAGTGATGGCAAACGTAATGGCGTTGGCATAGTGTTAGACCACAGGCTGAAACAAGGGGTAACGAATGTCAGTAGAAAGAGTGATAGAATAATAGCTATGAAGTTAATGGTGGAGAACGTTATACTAAATCTTGTAAGTGTGTATGCTCCTCAGAGTGGATGTGATGACGTAGTGAAAGAGAAGTTTTGGGAGGATTTTGATGCAGTAATAATGGAAATTCCAGAAAATGAAGAAGTATATGTGGGTGGAGATTTTAATGGACATGTGGGAAGACAGAATGTGGGATATGAAAGAGTACATGGAGGTTTGGGCTTCGGGAACCGTAATAGGGAAGGAGAAACCTTGTTACAAGCCGCTTCCGCGTTTGACCTGGCAATCACTAACACTTGGTTTAAGAAACGTGAGGAACATCTTATAACTTATAAAAGTGGCCACCACATGACGCAGATTGACTACTTTCTCGTAAGGAGGAATAAAATCAACTGCGTCAAAGACTGCAAGATAATCCCCGGTGAAAATTTAGTAGCACAACATAGGCTTTTAGTTATAGAAGTGACCATAAGAGTCCAGTCAAACTTTAGAAAACCACGGCCCCCTCCTAAAACGAAATGGTATATGCTGGAAAAGAGAGAGTGTGCAAGTAAATTCAAAGAGTGCGTGGTAGATAAAATGATAGAAATGAAGGATTTGGAAGGATTGAATGTGAATGAATGTTGGAATAAAATAGCAAATTGTATACGAGGAGTAGCAAAGAATGTTTTGGGAGAATCGAAAGGAAAATGTATGATAGATAAGGAAACGTGGTGGTGGGATGAGGATGTGCAAGAAAAGCTAAAACAAAAGAAACAAGCATTTAAAGACTGGCAAGATGTTGGAAGTGAGTTTGAAAGTGTGCAAGAAGCTAAAAGAAATGTGTACAAAGAGCGTAAGAAAGAAGCTAAGCGAGCAGTTGCTATCGCCAGAGCAGCAGCACAGGACATCTTGTACGATTCGCTAGATAGCCCAAAAGGCGAGAAACAGCTGTATCGCTTAGCAAGAATGAAAGAAAGGAATGCAAGAGATATTTCTCATATAAAATGCGTGAAAGATGAGGCAGGAAAGGTGTTGGTGAAAGATGATGTCATAAAAGAACGTTGGAAAGCCTACTTTGAAAGGTTAATGAATGAAGAGAATCCTTGGAGCAAAGTGCTGCAAAACCAGCCGGTTAATATAGGTGTAATAAGAGAAATAGGTATGGATGAAGTTAGAAAAGCTGTGAGAAGTATGAAAGGGAGCAAGGCTGTAGGACCGGATGATATACCAGCAGAAGTTTGGAAGGTTTTGAGTGAGGATGGATGTAAGTGGCTGACTTTATTCTTCAATATAATGTTGCGTGAAGAGACTATCCCTGACGAATGGTGCGACAGTTTATTAGTGCCCATTTTTAAAAATAAAGGAGATATACAGGATTGCAACAATTATAGAGGAATAAAGCTCATGTCACATAGTATGAAGGTATGGGAGAAAGTGATAGAGAGACGAATGAGAGATGAGAGTGTTATAACGCAAAACCAATTCGGTTTTATGCCGGGTCGGGGTACAGCAGACGCCATTTTCTCACTTCGCCAATTGTGCGAAAAATACAGAAATGCACAGAAAAACCTGCATATGGTGTTTGTTGACCTCGAAAAGGCATACGATCGAGTACCTCGTGAGGTTTTGTGGTGGGCCTTGAAAGAGCAAAGTGTGCCTGGGAAGTATGTGGAACTAATTCGGTCTATGTATGACAGATGTTGTACACGCGTCCGGTCAGCGGCTGGCACCACAGACAGGTTCAGTGTAACGGTAGGCTTGCACCAGGGATCAGCTTTAAGTCCATACCTCTTTGTACTGATTATGGACGCTCTGTCGTCGGACATACAGGAAGAAGCACCCTGGTGTATGCTCTTCGCGGATGATATTGTTCTTGTCGGTGAAGACGCATCCGAGGTACAGAGCAGATTGGAGAAGTGGCGACAAAAACTGGAGAATGTTGGCCTGAGGATCAGTAGGTCCAAAACAGAGCATATGTTTTGTGACTTCGGCGGTCTCTCCAGTTTTACAGGCATAAAGCTAGACGGCGTTATGCTCCCAGTCTGCTCCGATTTTAAGTACCTCGGTTCGCTTGTACAGTGTGATGGTGATATCGACCGTGATGTCAAAAACCGAATTAGCGCTGGGTGGATGAAATGGCGACAGGTCTCCGGAACAATATGCGATGGCAGAATGCCTCCTAGGTTAAAGGGCAAAATCTATAAGACCATTGTGAGACCTGTCGTCATGTATGGATCGGAATGTTGGGCCTTAAAGGTGACGGATGAAAAGAGATTGCATGTAACGGAGATGAGGATGTTAAGATGGATGTGTGGTGTGACGAGGATGGACCGAATAAGAAATGTGTATGTAAGGGGAAGCCTAAAAGTAGCACCTATCGCGGATAAATTGAGGGCCTATCGCCTTGCGTGGTATGGGCACGTAATGCGGAGGGATGAAAGTCATGTGACCAAAAGAGCATTAGGTATGAATGTGGATGGATGTAAAAGACGAGGTAGGCCAAGAAAAAGGTGGATGGACTGTGTGAGAGACGATATGAAGAGAAAAGAAGTGAATGATGATATGACGGCTGACAGAGAAGTATGGAAGAAAAAGACATGCTGCGCCGACCCCAAGTAAATGGGATAAGGGCAAGGAAATGAATGAACGTTAAGTACTGCACTAATCGATAAAGTTAAGTACTACAACCCTACTATCTTCCTCGTTCGTTAGGTTGGTAAGTCTACTTCCGCATAATACGTTTATTTTTATTTTTATTGTGGTATTTCAAATTAGCTAAAGTAAGTCTTTGAGTAGATAAATACATGGAGAGGCCCTATTCTACTATAGATACATTTATGTTATGCAAATATACATGAAATCTACATAGAAGGTCAAAAACACAACTTATCTCTTTCTTTCCAACTTTCGATAGCGTATGGTGAAAGAGATAGCATAATATTACGTTGCTCTTACTTCCGATACTAGAAACAGACATTACAGCCGCGTGCCATGCGCCATTTTATGCGCCAAATGTCTTTGTAGTACATGCGCTGTCAAGTGGTAAACAACTCAGAGTTAAAATCGTAATTTTCCGTATTAAAATAGTTTTTTTGGACTTGGTTTTGTGTAGTGAACACATATAGATGTGAACGCAAAATGCCTGCGTGCTCAATAAAGCAATGTGGTGCACGGAAATCAAGTAATCAACCGAATTTGACCATTCATAGGTTAGTAGCCGTTTTTCTTTGTTAACTGCCAGTATATCGCACTATCCGCCAAATGATAGTCAGTTTTGAAATGGATTTATCGTTCCCAACAAGAAAATACTCGTTTCGCTATATTTACAGCAGTATTATTAGCATTTAAATCATACGTCTTATTTTGACTAGTGCTGCGCTCTGATATCGACAACTTGCTATTAAATTAAAGACTATGTGAGTAATTTTATGATGTTATTTCAGATCAATCCGTTGACAGGAAGAGGGTGAAATTTCAATTACTAAATTTGACCCAAGAAACAAGAATAAATAATAAAAACAAACGTGGTGAGCTAAATAAAAGCTTGTAAAAATACCATTGTTTTATTCACTTCTGCACCATTCATATAGTAATCATAGTATACACAGTGGGTTGGGCCTGAATAACCCGACAGATTTTAATTGTATTTCTGACCATATTGGAAGGGTCCACGAAAAGAACATGTCTACTCAATTTTTTTTTTCAAAATGAGTTTCTAATGTCAAAATGCTGAGCTCGTTATGAAAACTTGACATTAAAACCTGAATTTGAAAAAAAAGTGACTACACCTGTTCTTACCGTGTCATTCACACTATAGGCAGATGCGACCTTATCGGTTGTACCAATAAAATGCAATGTTGGTAAAACACTTCACAAATAATATAGTTACGGTAATAGAGTAGTGTACTTGGATATTATTATTCGTCTCGGTCAGTTTCAATTACAGAGAAAACTCAAATATTGATGTCGAAATTTTTCAAAGTCCAAGTTGATATCGATAATTGTCTCTAATCGATGACAACCCTACAGCCACGAATTGACAGGCCGCCATATTATGCGCCAGGATTAGGTATACACGCTCATTTCGTAGGTATTTCGTGTCCATATAGTTTAATTAGTCTGAGAAGTAAGTATGAATGAGTTGTCATGTCAAAATCAAATGACAATGTCACTGTCATCCAAAACCTAGTTCGAAGTCCAGTCTCTTCGAACGTAGTCGTTATATTCTCTTTGGTCTGGTATTTGACAATGTTGATATGGTATAAACTTTTATATATCCAAATATCATAAACCCTCCATGATGCGTTCAAGAACCGCACATTATGGCCACCATAAAAAATATTGTTTTGTTAGAACAAATTTCTTATCTGTGAAAATGTTATTATTGCTCAATAATAACATCGATTTCGATAATATTATTTAATTCAAATTTCGAACATCTCTGAAATCAAAGAAATTTGATTTGACCTCTATTCTAATATCAGTCGAGATGACGTTGAGTTCGTAATGAATTGTCAATTTGCATACAAATTTGACAAATGTCGCACGTATGATAGTAAGATATCGAACGATATGACAGTTGGATCCGACTCTAGTTTGTCTCTGAATTAAGAAAAAACTATGACAGCTGCCAGAAAACAACGCCGCGATGCCGGTCATAATATGCGGCTCCTGAGGGCCTACCGCGAACGGCATTCGAAGTTTTCCCTCTGTGTCGCACTTACGTATGAACTCGTAAGTATGACAGAGAGGGGAAACTTCGAATGCCTTTCGCGGTAGGCCCTCTGAATGCATCGTGGAGGCTTATGATATGTGGATAGATAAAGTAGTGTATGTAACTGTACATAATTAGGCATTAAGACACTCGTGTGATGTTATTATGAAACTCGCCTTCGGCTCGTTTCATAAACCCACACTCTTGTTTAATGCCCTTCATTATGTAGTCACATAAACTACTATTATATTAAGCCGAAGTTTGCCGATTTGAGTTATTGCGATCCTATTTTCTATCAAGCGATCTTTATGTAATTAATTAATCATGTAGCCATTTAGTAGTAGTCTTAGGCGATGTTCCGGCGGAAGGTAGCCATAATAAACCCATCGTGTTAGGGCTCGCTGGAATCCTCTCGAGCAAAAAGTATAATCTTGTCAGCAATTTTTTGTTTCTCAGTACAGCCAAACCTCGATCACGTCCACAATCTCACTAAAATCAGTAAAATCCGTCCTAGCTAATTAATTAAACGTCATACAGTTCATTAAATCACTTTATTTGATATATGAATTATAAACATTTCAACTACTTCATAGAAACCACGCACATTAATAGTTACAAGTAACATGCAATTTCACATTACATATATTAGGCTTAATTAAATACTTTTGAAATACTCATTTTATTCATAAATGCCAACATAAGTTCCAAAATTATTATGAGATATATTGGTTCATACATAGTATTGCAATGGCTTATATTTTCGACTAGATTATTATCATTATAATATATCTGTACCTATAGCAAATTATTCATTAACTATATTCAAAATACTTAGCATATATAGGGAAAATAAGGAAGAGTTATTTCAAAGTAATAGTATCCTATTATTTTTATACTATAATACTTCTTCAGATATTTTATAATTGGTAAAGTAATAGTGACCTTTAAAATTTTCCTAAATATGTAGTGGTTCAGACATTCTGTCAACCCCTCACATCCATCTACTAATTAAGTGTAGATATTTGTATATAGCACTTATATGAGTATGTTTGTTCCCTCCGAAGAATATCTATGAAGTAACATTGTAAAGATGGCAAGAAATGATAATACTTTTACCACATTAACATAAAAAGTAAAACTTTCTAAAATTATTTAGTTCTAAAAATTCGTCTAATGATCTTAAATAAAAAATATGATAAGACACGATTTGTGACCCTAAGTTTAATTTATATGACACTACTTTGAACACAAATACCACTAAATGAACTACTAAGAAAACGAAAACATTTGAAGAAACGTCCAAATACATCTTTCTTATTTACCCAAGAGACCCCTGAAATGTCTGATTTAAATGCCCTTAATGATATTGATACTTTTCATATCTTTACGTCGAAAGTATTATTAATAATATTAATACTAAATGTATTCATTAAGTACATAAATAACGTACCGTACGTTTGATAATGTCATTACATGAGGAAATAAACCGTGACGCCGTAGATTTTATATTGTGGTCCGAAACGTATGATTCGTTATCCAGTTCTTATGTTGGATGGGAATTTTAAAACCGATAAATACATAAAAAGCCAAAGGATGCAACAACAGATCTAATATAGACATACAGTGTCCGCGGTGAGATCTTGTACAACAAGTAGTACCTAGATTTTTTTTCTATTAAAACAGAATAGTTTATACTGAAGGGGATGTTTACGAGGGCATTAGTAATCTGATTACACTCAAGTTAAACCCACACACCGTGAGGATTCTTATTGGTCGGTGCAGCATTTTCCAACTGTCGAGGTGATCCTATGATTCTTCGAGCGCTGCCAGCTTTGCATAATCCTGGAAATAATAGATCATTACTTAACAAAACATGTCAGTCAAGCAACTTACCTAGTATGTTTTCTTGCATGACAAATACATCAACTATTAGAACGCCATGATACTCTGTAGTTTTTCCCAAGAAAAAGAGCTGTGGAAGTGTACACTAACAAATACCATTATTTATAGTTGTCGAAGGTGCAGTGTCACCCCATTAGTTATTATTTGCATCCACGACAGGGCTAAAATGACCACAGCGGCTTCCCCTTAGAAGAAGCCTAAGAAAACCTAGTTTTTACCTTACATGTCCATAATACAATAATAATACAGAATTTATCAAAACCATTAAGTAAATGAAAAAGCATGTACCTACTCCTAAATGGGAACACTCGAAATTTCGAAGTCAATTTCAGCGGAACGAATATTTCGCACATGTCATAGTCTGATATATAAATAGTGTTCAGTTGAGTGTTATATCCGGAAAAAGCAAAAATTCCTTCAGCGGAGCATGGGTTTCGGCATTATGAAATTCGGAAAAATATGCTTTCGGACGATCGACTCTTCGGAAATATTGCACCCGTTATAAACAGGGACTGCTCTTACCATCTAGAGGATGAGGTTTTAGAAGTCTGTAAATTTGTACGTAAGCACCCATATTTATATACAAAAGCCAAAGATCATCACACAAGCACCATGAACCTGCGACATCAAAATAGAATAGCCTTACCTACCTAAAAATATTTACAATTCACTTACATTAGAATTAAAGTATCAAACTATCAACTAACAAAAAGGACGTTGGTGGCCCAAAAGTTCCCATGACACTGGCAGCGTTGCCACGCTGGATGGCCAACGAAATCTGTTGAGCCAGGAACGACCCGGAACGAGGATCGCAGCCCCTATCCCTAAGCCGGCGACCCAAACTCCGCATGAAGTCTTTGGCCTCCGTACCCCACGGTCCCGCAGTCTCCACCGCCACTGGCACAAAGTCGTACATTGGCTCCAAGGCCGACGCCGCGGATCTGATGGTGTGGCTCAAATGGGACGGGGCAAACGTGCTTACGCATGTAGCGTCCCACAAGAGGCACCGCCCTTTCTGCCATGGAACCAACGTTAGGCCATCTGGTCTTTTCCCATCTGTGCGGCACAACCCCGGAGGCTCCAGTAACTTGCAAATGAGTAACAAGAGCCCAATATGACCACAATAAGAATATATAATAATGTTCCTAAAGATATTAGTGAAGAGCTGAAATACACAAAATTTGTTGAGAATCTGAAAAAATACTTAGCATGTAATAGTTTCTATTCATTACAAGAATTCTTTGACTTAAATAAATATTATAAATAGTGTTGAAGATAAGATTGAAATAGAGATTTATCTTATATAACGTGTGTTGTTACCTAGGCGTATTATTTTTTCTCCAACTTACTCGGAAATGTTTCCATTAATGGAGTAAAAACACACCTCGAAGTTTATCGTTATATGCATTGATGAGATAATAAATTAAAAAAAATGGAAATACTTCCCGGACATGCCCGGGAAGTAAATATTATTGTGCAGGTTACTTACTTTTAATTTCATGCAAGACTACAAATTCACCATACAGCCAATTGTCCAATAGTCACGTACAAAAACCGACATAGATAGAATAATAATTGTGTCCAAATCATAAGACAGTTTTTTTAGACTTAATTATTTTCTCGGACTGATAAATATTTTGTAACAAATGTATAGTTTTTTTAAATGTCTAATGCGTTTAGGGATTGTCGATTTAACTAAATGTAATAATGCCTATATTTATATTTACTAATACTATAAGTTTTCTTTTATTTATTTTCATTGCTATGTTTTATGTGGAATCAAATATACAATTCGGACCCAATACTTTAAACTTTAATATCCTTAAAAAAAAATTAGGCGGGAAACTGGAATTCATTTTGTCAAAGATTTTCTGCCGTGTTATTTTTACGAAAATAAAATGAGTTCTACAAATAGTGACGAAGATATCCCAATGGGTACACCACCAGAATTAGCAGCAGAGGCAAAGTTGGCGAGAGCTAACTTGCTTCCGCCTAAATCCGAAGAAAAATATTTAAGAACGTTCGCAAATTTCAATTCCTGGCGGAAGAAGAAAAATACCAGTTCGTTGTCGGAAAATGTTATTTTGGCGTATTTTAACGAACTTGCAAAAGATAAAAAACCTTCTACTCTGTGGGCAATGTACTCAATGCTGAAAAGTACTATACAACTAAAATATAATATAAACATTAAGAACTACGCGAACTTATTGTCATTTTTGAAACGGAAATCATCCGGTTTCAAAAGCAAGAAATCGAAGATTCTTACCAATGAGGATATCACAATATTCTTAAATGAAGCTCCAGATGAGATTTTCCTAGCAATAAAGGTAAACATAATATTGTATAACTGACTTAAATATTATTTTCCATATTTGGACTCTATCCGTCGTATGTTAACATTATTATTTATTTGTTTCAGGTTGCTCTCATTTTAGGCGTCAACGGTGCATGCCGAATGATCGAGTTGACTAATTTAACAGTAAACGACATAACGTGCCATGATTATATACTTCTGGTAAAACTACGGGACACAAAAACTAAAATCGACCGCATGTTCGTTATTCCAAATGAGTTTGTGCCAGTTGTAAAAAAATACCAATTACTTCGTCCCAAAAGTACCAATTCGGACAGATTTTTTATAAATTATAAAAATGGGAAGTGTGTCAATCAAGTAATTGGACGGCATGCAATGGCGAAAATGCCAACACAAATCGCAAGCTACTTAAATTTAGCTGACAGCGATTGCTACACAGGCCATTGCTTTCGGCGGTCATCGGCCACCTTGCTAGCTGACTCCGGGGCAAATTTAACAACCATAAAGAGGCACGGTGGTTGGAAATCTGACGCAGTAGCCGAGAGCTATATTGAAGAATCGGTGCAAAACAAAAAGAACATATCCGAAAAAATTAATCAAACTATCACCCTTCAAACAGAATCTCAGCCATCTACATCGAATCATCAATGTAATAAAATATCAAGTCCGAAACCATCCACCTCCCGCATAGATTCTGCTCCCTTATCACCTAATCCGCAGCATTCTAACACACAATCAACAACAACTTCTAATCAAGAAAATATTCAAACCAACATAAGCGTTCCGGGGAAAAATATAACTCTGTCTTTCACGAACTGCCCTAATATGAATAATGTATCTATAACATTCAATTAAAACTCCTGACATAAGGTTTATTTTTATTACTATTAAAGTGTTGAATTTGTTTAGATTGTAGGTAGATTGTTATATAAACATGTGCGAAATAAATATAACCTTTTAAGATTTTGTTTTATTTCCTCGCATATTTGGAGAAAAGCAGTATACAGGCCTCGGCAGGAATGTCATTTCGTGGATTCGTATCATTGAAGGACTCGGCTATGCCTCGTCCTTCAAAACCATACTCATCCACGAAATGACTTTTCCCGGCCTCTGCAGTAATATACTATTAGATTTAACACTTTTGTTACCTCCTACTATTACTAGGTATATTACTTTAGTTTTAAGTTCTAGATTGTAAGACTTGCAATACCCTTACAGGGTCCCATGTTGTACTGTAAATTTTGTAAGACCACCTGTATGCCAACATGAAAGCAATAAAGTTATTCTTATTCTTATTCTAAGTTCGTCTACACTGCCAGAAATATTTCACCCGTTATAAACAGGGAGTGCTCTTACCATCTAGAGGATGCCTAAGTTCGTCTACACTGCCAGAAATATTGCACCCGTTATAAACAGGGACTGCTCTTACCATCTAGAGGATGCCTAAGTTCGTCTACACTGCCAGAAATATTTCACCCGTTATAAACAGGGAGTGCTCTTACCATCTAGAGCAGTGATTCCCAAAGTGGTCCAGGTGGACCCCCAGGGGTCCACGGGAGACTTGCTGGGGGTCTACGTAGGCGTGAACAAAAAATGGGGGTCCATAAAATGTTAATGGGGGTCCACGAAAATTTATCTGGTTTTGATAGTAAAGAGCAAAAATGTAAGCATAGTTTTTAAAAGGGCCTACTACCTACCTACATTGTTTTTAGTACCTAACTAAGCAGATTATATTTTAATAAGGCAAGCGACTGTTACTTGTTCAAACTTGCGTATTCGATATTACGTAGGTACAATTTCGTGTACAGACTTGCAAAGCGCTATCCGCCCGACAATGCTTAATGCTTGTTCAGACATAAATTTGATCACCACTATAAATACTTGATGCCAAAGGCAAACTCATTCATTTGTTTCCGGAATTACGAAAAGAAGGTGTGAGAAAATTTATATCAGTGTTTGCTAGTGCCGGAGAAAAGTAAGTACCTACCTTTTTTTTGTTTTATAGTACTTAAGTATTTTGTTTACGTGTACCAGTCGGTTGATCACAACTGTTTGTATACAACTATACACGGTGTTTCTTTACCCGTCTTAGACCCGAAGCCCACTTAATGTATCCGTATCGTACTTATCATTCGCAAAATATAAACGGTACCTATTAGTTGAGTTTTAAAGTGCATAAAAAGCATAAAAAGTAATATTCGAAAAATTATGTTTGAAACATCCTGAATTGCGCGTGATTAGAGTTCTTACCTATCTACAAAGATAGCGGCCGCGATCATATGGCGCGTAGGTAGTGTAGGTACCTACCTATCAAGTGCACTTTCGGACAATGTATTTTTTGGCATGTGTCATGTGTGCTTTTAAAAAATCGGGAAGTGGTAGGTATATAATATGCAGGCGCAAACGGTGAGGGCAACGCACTCTAAACCGAATAGGTAGGTATCACTAACACTGCGACGGTCGGAAGAGATTAATTCCAATCTTTCCTTCATACTTAAACAGGCTTAGGACTGTCTGACACAATTTTCCGATGTAAAACATTAGTGGTAGATACGTATTTAACAAAGTAAGGGATTTCAGGCGTATTTAAAAGATTGGAATCAACCATTTGTAAATAATCCAGATTATCACTATCACTTATCACCACAGCTATCACTCATCGTCACACGCGATCGGACACTTGCCAATAACAAAGCAGCACTTGTGCATAATGTGCATTAGCCGAAAACCAAAATGTGACTGAGGTCACTGAGGCGGCATTTCACAAAGGGAAGCGCGAGCGCCTTAGAATAGGGATTACGCGCGGGGTTGAAAGGTGCCGCTCGCACGTTATTGGACGGTAGTCCACGTGGACTTATTTTTATTGGATATTGATTAGCAGGCTCGATTGCTAGGTACTATCACCTATTGACTGAAACTAAACAAGTGATTCAAATTAAAATTGTTATTTATTAAATACGTTATTTTATGAAAAAAGAGTTAAAATTTAATAAATAGGTATATCTTTCAATTTCTTATAATGGATACATTAAATGGGCTTTTGGTGTAAGACGGTTAAAAAAACACCTTGTAGATAGGTAACTTCGTAACTTACAGATATTTTAATTGTCCTCTTTTGATTTGAAGACAAAGAGCACGTTTTATTCAATTGTTTTTTCACGACAGAAGCACTGCCTTTCTAAAAAGGCCGAATAAGCAATATTGCAGAGCAATTAATTTTGTAATTTTTCTTGCAAATGACTACTAATTTTATAAAACAGTAATTTCACAATCATTTTAAATTGATTTTGAAGTAACTATTTTATCAAAACTATTTCTTTTTGGAAAGAGCAGGGCTTGAGCTTCGATGCCAGTTTGTCACGTTTTAACAATGAAGCCGCAGACAAAAAATACGCAAATACACGGAGCGCGTGAACTCATTGATTTGATGAAATGTTAGTTATCGCTTTTATGGACAATTTTGGGATTTCGACTTTTATTTTTTTCTACACAAATATGATCAGTATTTGATACTGAGTACACCAATTTTTATTTGTACTATTAAAAATTTGTGGTAAATTAGGTACTTTAAAATTGATACCGTTTTGTGAAAACGTCTGTATTTGTCTTAGCGGTTTATTAGTTGGTCCCTTTACAAGCCGTAATTCTATTACCGCGTGGTGACAAAGGCTGCGGTGTGATACCTATATTCAGAAAAAAAACTTGGTTACTAAAACATTTTTTTTTACAGGTAAGGTAACTGACACGAAACATGGCTACAGCAAAGAAAAAATGTCGACAATATAGTGTCGATTATTTGAAATATGGTTTTGTTCCATCAGAGGCAGACAAACAATTGCCCATGTGCCTATTATGCAACAAAGTTTTGAGCAATGACTCTATGAAACCATCAAAGCTCGAAGATCATCTAAAAAGGTGTCATACTGATAAAATAGGTAAAGATTTGAAATATTTTCAAACATTGAAGGAAAAATATGAAAAGAGACCCACCATGCACAGTATGTTCGCTTCAACATCTCAAAGTAACGATGATGGCTTGCGGGCATCTTACAATATCTCATTACTAATAGCAAAATCTGGAAAACCGCACACTATCGGAGAACAATTAATTTTACCCGCTGTTGAAGAGGTTTTAAAAACTGTTTTGCACAAATCTCCATTTGACGTACTAAAAAGAATTCCATTAAGTAACAATACTGTTCAAAGACGCATTGATGAAATGAGCTCTGATACCGAAAGTTTTTTGTGCAATCATCTGCAAAAAACTCATTTTTCTATACAACTGGACGAGTCAACGTTACCCGGTAATGAAGCATTATTATTAGCATATGTTCGATTTATTATGGAGGAAGAAATTCACGAAGAATTGCTATTTGCCAGAACTTTGGAGACTGACACTAAAGGCGAATCAATATTTAATGTCCTGTGTAATTTTTTTACGGAAAAATCGATTCCATTTACAAACATTATTTCAGCGGCAACAGACGGAGCTCCTGCAATGGTCGGTCGATATCGTGGGTTTATAAGTCATCTCAAAAGAATTATACCAGGACTTACAGCTATTCATTGCGTAATCCACCGACAACATCTTGTGGCAAAACATTTAAGTGACAGGTTGAACCAATCTCTTCATTTTGTAATAAAAGCTGTCAACAAAATCAGAAGCAATGCATTGAATACGCGTTTATTTGCTCAATTGTGCGACGAAAATGATGAAGACTTCAAACGACTGCTCTTACATACTGAAGTACGCTGGTTGTCAAAAGGTGCATGTTTAACGAGATTTTACTCTGTTTTCGATTCCGTATTAGAGTTCCTAGAAAGTAGAGATCCAGATTTAAAAGAAAACTTGATCAAATTTAAAGCAGACATTGCGTATTTGACAGATTTGTTTAAAAAATTTAATCATATTAACTTGCAGTTACAAGGGGACAGCCTGAATTTAATTAAAACAAAGGGGATAATTTCGGCTTTTCTTGGGAAATTGAAATTTATGAAGCAAAACATTAGTCGGCGTGAATTCTCTCAATTTCCAAACTTGTCGCAGGTAGAATGTATTGATGAGGATAACCATACCTACAGTCAACATTTAAGTGCCCTGCATGATGACTTTGAAACCAGGTTTGAAGATATGCTGACGATGGATATACCACCATGGATCATAAATCCATTTGATGAAACGGAAGTGGCTAATGTTGTATTACAAGAGGAGCTGCTCGAGCTAAGCACCAATGAGGAGCTGAAGGTGAAATTTAGAAAAGGCTACCAAACATTTTGGCTGCAAGCAGAAATACCCGAAAAATATCCTGGACTGTGGGAAATCGCAAGGAAATTTTTAATAGCTTTTCCCTCGTCATACCTTGTCGAAAGGAGTTTTAGTGCAGTTACAAACCTCTTAACAAAAAAAAGGAGCAAATTAAACATCACAGAACGGGGGGATTTGCGGTTATTGCTCACAAAAATAAAGCCAAACATTGATCGTTTGCTGACACTCCATCAAATACATCCTTCCCATTAATTAAAATTATGACCTGAACCTAGGTATATTAGTATATTACCTTATTATTTTTTTCTTGTAATTATATTCTTTTAATAAATAAAGTGTTATAAAATGTACCATTTTTCGTTTTTATTTTACCTATCGGAATAAAGGGACAGAACTCAGAAGCGACACAATTTTTATTTTTTGGTGACTTTAAGAATGTGGTAGAAATGTAGCAGCAGAGGGTCCACCGAAACCAGTAAAATTTTGGAAGGGGTCCACGAGAAAAATAAGTTTGGGAACTACTGATCTAGAGGATGCCTAAGTTCGTCTACACTGCCAGAAATATTGCACCCGTTATAAACAGGGACTGCGCTTACCATCTAGAGGATGCCTAAGTTCGTCTACACTGCCAGAAAGACTCTGAAGATTGGCTTCCTTCATTTCCTGTACAAGTCGCTCTACTTGTCGCTTCTTTTCCATTATTGCGTCTTCTAGTACTCCGACCTAGAAAGAAAACGTATTTGTTATAATATAAACCCTACATTTAAGAAAACGAAAGATTTTTTTTGTTTTGACCTGTAGGTAATTCAAATAATGGAATACAAACCTCGCGCTTCAAGTTTTCAGCAGTCAAATGATTTATTTCTGTCGCATGTTTTGCTTGTTGAATTTGAGTCTGCAAATTGTCTACTTCAGCAAGCATTGATCTTTCCAAAGCTTGTCTGGAAAAAAGAAGCATAATGAGGTATTGGAAAATATTAATAACGGTCCGTCTCGTTTCGATCAATGAATGAATGAATAAGTTTATTTCAGAACCAGGTTCCATATTGTTAGTAACAAATGTCTTAATAATAATGTTAAATATTACACAAAATAAGTTTTTATCACATAGGTAGATTTTAAATGTCAAGTCAGCAAAATTAATTAATAGTTAAAAACATGTCAAAGAAAGAAATAAAATTAAATTAAATTTGAATAAAAATTAAAATGGAAATAATTTAATCGGAAATGTCAGAGATAAATTAAAATCTTACTAATTACATGCATACTTGAAATTCAAAATTTAAAAAAAAATGTCTAATTGTTTATACTCAGCAATACATAATTAATATGATCAATGCAAATGAGCCATTACATGCTACACGTCCATCATCAATATCGACATAGAAGATTACTAATCGTTAATAATGGATTTTTATTGTACATAAATGCTTACCTATTCTCCTGCTGTCTACTGTTAATACTCCTCTGCTCATTGTGAATGTCATCCATTATCTTGCGGATCTTGTTCTTGCACTGCAGCAGTTCAGTCTCGCAATTGGCTAGTTTCGACCGCACCAGCACTATCTCCGACTTAAGCGTCTTCTCGTTCTGTTTCACTATCTCACTCTCTTCGTCTACGTAAGTTAGCGCTTGCACCTGCTCGAAAATCTTCTGTATTGAGTTCAAATTAACAAGTGCGTGAATTTTTATGAGAAATGAAATAAATAAATAATACCCATAACCTCTTCTAGAGACGATATATTACTCGTTTCCAGTAAAGTAGCCATATCCAACCACAAGTTATGTCCGACTTGTGTAAAAAATAAGATAAGTCTTATTCCTAATGGTGGATGAGTGAAGTGAAGAACTTGAAATGCAGTGTAAGATTGAATTGCATAGTGTTAGTCAGTAACAAGTCAAAATGCTTGTATAATGGGTAAAGTGAAAACGAAAATGTTGTCTTGGAATGCTGAGAATGTTGTTTACCAAATAAAAGTGGATGAATAGACTGTAATCAATCAGGTTATGTGACAATGAATAAAAAAAACCCCCTTCAAACTAGTGCCTATAGTGAGCGCGTCCGATACGTTACCAATATTGACATTGTTTATATTATTATATATATGGCTTTACGCGCTGACGTTTTTCACTACTCTTATCGCGCTTTAAGCGTAATTTACACATGCAAGAAATTGCATGAATAAATGTATATAAAACCATTATGAATAAATGTATGTACATTCCTAAAACCTAATTAGGTATTTATAATTAGAGCATATCTATTGTACTGTAAAATTACCTATAACAATTGTTATCAATAAAATTTTCATTTCATTTCATTTTCATTTCATGTAAGTTTAACTACACTACGGGCAAACCCCGCAGTGTAGTTAAACTTACATGCAATATATCAATTGAACTCTGAGGCTCTAGTATAAGTTTTATCCATACAATACGTTTTCGAACGCGTTTGCGTTTAGTCTCAATTTATATGGCAACGCGAACAGCGCCTCTGGTGGTAACTATTAGGAACTACGCGTTGCCATACAAATTGAAACTAAACGCAAACGCGTTCGAAAACGTATTGTATGGATAAAACTTATACTAGAGCCTCAGTATACCTCGCCAACCCGCAATTTAATTATTATTATTATATTTATCATATCTAGTGTTAGTACTACAATTGTAGTACTAACATTTCGCATGTCTAATTAGACACAACTAAACATTACACAACATTTACATTAGAACTTTCATGGCTGTAAGGTGCGTGTAGGTGCACGTACCTCTCAATCAGAGGCGAGTCCCACCGCTGAGCCAGCGTACTTAGGATAATGTTAGTGCTGCCACGGCTGCGGATGTGGAGTGACGCGCATCGCTTCCTCATGATGGCATAAAAGCAGTCTGTTTGCGCCTCGGCAAACACGGTGAGGCGCTACAATACCGCGGCAACCCAAACAGCATCCTAAAAGCATCATTATACTGGACGCGCAGGGCGCCGTACGCCCTAATGAAACTTGCATCCAATTTATTGCATGTGTAAATTTCGCTTTACGTTCGGACACCAATATCTGACGCCTGACTAACAATACGCGCTAATCTGACCAGGGGGTTATAGTTGCACAAGCGTTTTTACCTGTTCAGTACTTATTCTTAGCTGGTTGTCAGCAGAGCTGACCTGCTGCTGCAGAAGTTCCACTTGCCGTTCCTGCTCCCTGCCTTTATTCTCCCAGAATCCGATTTCAGCATCATACTGAAATACACATAACATAAGTTAGGATTTTAATAGAATATCAGATCAGATAGACACGGGATTTGCAGAAGTAATCAAGGAAAGGAAGTAAGCAGTAGACACGTGCAATTTTGTGGCCAATGTTTTAATTGTCAACTATTCTATAAGGTTTATGCTTTTGCTTTCATTATAACGTACGTATATTGTCTAATACTCTTTATTCTTCCAGATCTCAAAATAACTTAGTGCCAAATGCCTAAATCCCATAATGCCTAATTTTATTTCTCAATACAACGGATTCTTTTGTACGTTTCGTGTTTTGAGATAGAAATGTTAAAAGCTAGCAGTTAAGACTATCTTACACATATCCACCTAGTCCCAAGCTAAACAAAGCTTGTACTAAGGGTACTAGATGACGATAACATACTTATATAGATAAATAAATACTTAAATACATAGAAAACATCCATGATTCAGGAACAAATATTCGTGCTCATCACCCAAATAAAAGCCCTTACCGGAATTCTAATCTAGGACGTCAAGCTTCGTAGGCAGGGTCACTATCAATCAACTAAGCTAAACCTGTCGTCTTTTAATTACACAGCCAGCCAGTTTTGAAAAATATTAGGAATTCTGGGATTTAGGCATTTTGACACTCCGTTATTTTTAGATCTAAATATATTGGAGGATTAGACAAAATGAAATTACGACGTAATGAAACCAAAACCGTGCGATGCTGCTGTTATCATGCGGTTGAAAAATAGCTCGATCTAATTTTTATAGCCATCTATGACTTCGTTAGGTGCAGCCGCGGGATTTTCAACCATTATTACGGGTCTGCCCTCTAAACCCTAAAGGTACTGTTTTAATAGCCATCTATGACTTCGTTAGGTGTAGCCGCGGGATTTTCAACCATTATTGCGGGTCTGCCCTCTAAACCCTAAAGGTACTGTTTTAATAGCCATCTATGACTTCGTTAGGTGTAGCCGCGGGATTTTCAACCATTATTGCGTGTCTGCCCTCTAAACCCTAAAGGTACTGTTTTAATAGCCATCTATGACTTCGTTAGGTGTAGCCGCGGGATTTTCAACCATTATTGCGGGTCTGCCCTCTAAACCCTAAAGGTACTGTTTTAATAGCCATCTATGACTTCGTTAGGTGTAGCCGCGGGATTTTCAACCATTATTGCGGGTCTGCCCTCTAAACCCTAAAGGTACTGTTTTAATAGCCATCTATGACTTCGTTAGGTGTAGCCGCGGGATTTTCAACCATTATGACGGGTCTGCCCTCTAAACCCTAAAGGTACTGTTTTAATAGCCATCTATGACTTCGTTAGGTGTAGCCGCGGGATTTTCAACCATTATTGCGTGTCTGCCCTCTAAACCCTAAAGGTACTGTTTTAATAGCCATATATGACTTCGTTAGGTGTAGCCGCGGGATTTTCAACCATTATTGCGGGTCTGCCCTCTAAACCCTTAAGGTACTGTTTTAATAGCCATCTATGACTTCGTTAGGTGTAGCCGCGGGATTTTCAACCATTATTGCGGGTCTGCCCTCTAAACCCTAAAGGTACTGTTTTAATAGCCATCTATGACTTCGTTAGGTGTAGCCGCGGGATTTTCAACCATTATTGCGGGTCTGCCCTCTAAACCCTAAAGGTACTGTTTTAATAGCCATCTATGACTTCGTTAGGTGTAGCCGCGGGATTTTCAACCATTATTGCGGGTCTGCCCTCTAAACCCTAAAGGTACTGTTTTAATAGCCATCTATGACTTCGTTAGGTGTAGACGCGGGATTTTCAACCATTATTGCGGGTCTGCCCTCTAAACCCTAAAGGTACTGTTTTAATAGCCATCTATGACTTCGTTAGGTGTAGCCGCGGGATTTTCAACCATTATTGCGGGTCTGCCCTCTAAACCCTAAAGGTACTGTTTTAATAGCCATCTATGACTTCGTTAGGTGTAGCCGCGGGATTTTCAACCATTATTGCGGGTCTGCCCTCTAAACCCTAAAGGTACTGTTTTAATAGCCATCTATGACTTCGTTAGGTGTAGCCGCGGGATTTTCAACCATTATGACGGGTCTGCCCTCTAAACCCTAAAGGTACTGTTTTAATAGCCATCTATGACTTCGTTAGGTGTAGCCGCGGGATTTTCAACCATTATTGCGTGTCTGCCCTCTAAACCCTAAAGGTACTGTTTTAATAGCCATATATGACTTCGTTAGGTGTAGCCGCGGGATTTTCAACCATTATTGCGGGTCTGCCCTCTAAACCCTTAAGGTACTGTTTTAATAGCCATCTATGACTTCGTTAGGTGTAGCCGCGGGATTTTCAACCATTATTGCGGGTCTGCCCTCTAAACCCTAAAGGTACTGTTTTAATAGCCATCTATGACTTCGTTAGGTGTAGCCGCGGGATTTTCAACCATTATTGCGGGTCTGCCCTCTAAACCCTAAAGGTACTGTTTTAATAGCCATCTATGACTTCGTTAGGTGTAGCCGCGGGATTTTCAACCATTATTGCGGGTCTGCCCTCTAAACCCTAAAGGTACTGTTTTAATAGCCATCTATGACTTCGTTAGGTGTAGACGCGGGATTTTCAACCATTATTGCGGGTCTGCCCTCTAAACCCTAAAGGTACTGGTACGCATGATCTTTAGTTGCATGCTTGTTTGAGCCTGCTCAATTATGTTGTATGCAAATAGCATGCTACTTACTAGCAACTTTCCAGATACACATGGTATTTGCTCGAAACTAGCATGTTTTCGTGCCACTAAAGAGCATGTGTAACAGTACCTTAAGGCGCCGTAGGTTCATGGTCTTCTCTCCCTCTCGCTGAGCATATGCGTGAGCGAGATGGAAGTGCGTGTTCGGAAGCGCGGATATCATGTTTTAAATATTTTTTTTGCGTTTAATAGTTATTTGATATACAAGGGTGCAAAGTTGTATTTTACCCGCGAGTGTGGAATTGAAACACGAGCAAGCGAAAGGATCCTATAGTTGAACCACGAGCGAAGCGAGTGGTTCTAAAATAGAATCCTGAGCGTAGCGAGTGATATTGCATTTGCACCCGCGTGTAACACAAAACTTTTCTCCTCACCGTAGCGAGGAAAGTGCAACATGCAAAACAACTTTATTTAATTTAAATAATAAATTTGCTCCCTTGTATAAAAAAAAATACAATTTTGGTCAAGTGCGAGTCGGATTTTAGTTTTCCCATACATTTTGAGTCCCAGTGCCTGAAGAAGGCAACAAGCAATTCTGAAAAGATTTTTTGTATGGGAGCCCCCTGAAATATCTATATAGTTCTGTTTTTTAGTATTTGTTGTTATAGCGGCAACAGAAATACATCATCTGTGAAAATTTCAACTCTAGCTATCACGGTTCTTGAGATACAGCCTGGTGACAGACAGACGGACGGACGGACGGACGGACGGACGGACGGACAGCGAAGTCTTAGTAATAGGGTCCCGTTTTACTCTTTGAGTACGGAACCCTAAAAAAGATCAGCGGCGCGGCGTCTAAACATGTCTAAATCAAAAACAAATATTGCATTGCTTAGGAGTCTTTATGTATAGGCGTGCGCGTTAGGCACTCGCGTGACAGCCCGCGGCGCACTCTTATCCATAAACACGTTCAAGGGTTGATTATTCACTATTATTCACTATTGAAAATTCACCTTAATGAGATCAGCTTGTTGCGTGGTGAGTTTCTCCCGCTGGTAGTTGACTAGCGACACGAGCTCCCTGTACTGGCTGTTGTAGGTGACGGCCTCGGGGCTCCGCGCGTCCTCCTCGGGCAGGTTCACGGGCGACATATGCGAGGAGCGCGGCCGCGAGCGGGTTGGGGACTTGCGCGACTGCGTCGGGGGTGGCGGCGAACGGTATGGCGGCGGCGGTTCCCTGGTTGCATGTGATGACTTGCTTACATTGGGTTGTTAGGCGGATGGAACGGATGATGCTATTATTATGGCGCTATCAACTGTCGTGTTCACTTGACGACCTAATGTACCCACAACCTTTTTTTTGACAGGTGAGAATGACATCTAGAGGAATTCTCTACCAAACCCATTGAACTAAAGAGAAACATTTGCATATTAAATTATTGACCAACTTATGGAGAAAGTATAGTTATAAGTGTTAATGCCAAAGTATTCTATATTGATAAAGTCATGGGCAAAGGTTATTAATTGTTAAGTATTAACGTGGTATTAACTCAACGATTTAAAAAACTCATTGCTATGATAAGCAAATTGGTGATACAAAGCGGTTGCACAACACATGTTAGTGACTCAAACCATTGAGCAATTTATAACATTCCCTTGCATAATATTTAATAGATGATTCGTTTTTATTCAAATAGAAGGAAGAAAGTCATTTATTAAACTGAGTACCACTAGTAACCAATAACTTGGCCAGCTTTGTTCAACAATATATATAATCTTTGTGCAGTCTCCATCTTATTTATATATATCTGAGTGAAACATGTCATCACTAACATGATTCAATATTATTGAACACATCCATATATTCCAAAAAGGGCATCATAAGATTAAGAACTAAAGGTTTTTCTGTCATATCATTATGGAAAATCATAATAAATTCACAGATACACTACATATATTATACAATACACATCAATAGATTTTTAAAACATTCTGCACATTTTTAAAGCGAGCTGCCCACTCGGCTCCGCCCGCGTATTGTAAAGAACGCAGGCAAACCCACAGGATAAAATATAGCCTATAACCATCCAGAAAGTCCATTCTACATGCAGGCGAAAGATTTTTCGAAATCGGAGATTACCCGAAACAAACTTACAAAACTAGCACCTCACAGACAGTTTCTCTTTATAATACTAGTATAAGAAAAAACAAACTTCTCATACATGTAGATTTTTTAAAGTACCTCATTATTAGAGATGCGCCGAATATTCGGTAAATATTCGGTATTCGGCATATTCAGCACGTTTTTCAATGTTCGTTATTTGGCCGAATTATTCGGTTCAAATGCCGAATATTTACCGAATAATTTTGCAGGTATTTTGTCTGCAAGTTGTAAGAATGTAACATAGTCATTGTCGTGTGAAATTATTATTCTAAAACGGATTCTTATTGTTATTTAACTACCTTTAGTATAAATGTTTCACTTAAAAATCAACAAGATTTTTACCACTGAAAAATGAGTCTGTTTTGGAACGGCTGATTAAGGCATAAGGCATTCCTTTGAACCGAAAATTCGGCCGAATATTCGTATTCGGTAAAACCCATATTCGGCGCATCTCTACTCATTATGTAACAGAACAGCTTTAGAAAAAACATGAAATCTCAGTGTATTTTCTTACCTATAAGGTGGAACATCCTTAAGTACTGGACTATTTGATTCTGGGGTCTTGGACTGCTGCACACCTTTCACCACCCCCACTGGGTTTCCCGGAGAGGTATTACTTATGTTATTGTAAGTAGGTCCTGAGTTTGTTCTGTTTGGTGAGTTCTGGTTGTCTAGGATATTTGGATTTGATGTGTTATGGCTCCTACAATGATTAAGGATATAAATGAATATATGCTCTTGTTTACTAAGAAAATCTCTACCAATCTTTTTTTTTCATATAGGTATATGCTCAATTTCTTTTTTTTTTCATATATATGCTCAAATCTTAATTTATTTAATTAAGTATGGGATTAGTTAGAAGAAAAATTTGCCAATGAATTCGAAAACATTGTATGCAAGTGACTAATTTAGACCAACTATTAATGTTTGATGCATCTTGTCATGTACAGAAGACTTACCCATTTCCAATTGGAGATCTAGAATTATTGGTTGGCTGTGATGACTTCTGGCCATTTCCAGAATCAGATCGCCTCAAAATAAATTGTATATCATTTGAATACTCTCCCCATTTCATTAGTATCTGGAAAATGAGATATTTTAGTACACCATTATTTCCAAATAGGAATCATTAAATGTTGAAACAGCTTAATAAATATTATAATGTATAGGTACCTTCAAAGGATATTCCTGAGGCGCAAGCAGCCGCTCATTATTTCGCCACCTCTCGATCAGTGTGAATCTGCCAACTTTGCCCGTGGCATGGGCCAGTGCGAAAACTACATCCTGTTAAAAATCTCACATTAGCTACACGAAAAGCGAACCCTGCCCTCAAAATCTACTAATGATCTCAGCAGATTAATTAATTATAAATATACCAAAACCGACCTGACAAGTAGTAGTCTCCGTGACCCCACAAACAATTCTTTGTATTCCCTCGACCCAGACCTTCAGCTCCATTAATTT
Source organism: Epinotia brunnichana (assembly GCA_963854355.1). Lineage (NCBI taxonomy): Eukaryota > Metazoa > Arthropoda > Insecta > Lepidoptera > Tortricidae > Epinotia > Epinotia brunnichana. The sequence goes on along the minus strand of OY977936.1, from coordinate 14,750,355 downwards.
TTGGAATAGGCACTCAAGTTACAATACGTATATTCGTCTACGACATTATTGTGAGAGTTACACCACCTGCCTGTGAATTCTTTCTCACGCGAAACGAGTTAAAATACGACACAAACATACCAAAATACACAATACAATAGAAGAAAATAAAGTGGGTTATGGTTATGAGAAATTTTCGTTCGGAAACGCGTATGTATATTGTAGTCTTTGACGCGTAAGTTGCGTTCATTTTCAGAAATTCACGCTTGCCACGAACGCGATTAAGCTGCTCTCCCACAAATGTGACTTGCATGCGACAAATCATATTAAAAAATCTTTACCGCCTTTTCCCAGGCTGAATGCAATTTGAATTAAAAGAAAAAGAATCATCCCATGTTGATCCTATGCTCTTTGGTGTCAAGCAAACGCCTAATTCACAGACTACAAAATAATCGTAGGTACCTACTAGTTTGCTGAGTATTACAATATAAACAGGATAATTTAGTGAGCATCGAGCATCTAAATGGCAGCGCAACAGGATGACGATGAAGAGGTATGATTTGAAAAGTTTTCCATTTATTTTGGTTTGGAGAATTTAAAAAAGATTTAAAACATTTGATATAGATATGTTCATACCTAGGATTCTCTGTTCTAAGGCGGTTATACCTACTAGGTACCTAACCTTCAACCATTAGGGTGTCGTATAGTGTGAATATGGCTCGTACCAATGAAATTATTTGTAGGTACTGGAGCGATATATCATCTAGGTACAGTTCCCGGCAAACAACTTGAACATGCGGGACGAAGTGGGGGGGCAGCTCGCACGTACAATTCGCCTTTGCGCAGGCAAGGTCATTTGCGCACGAAGTTTGCCGTCTACTGTATTAGGTAACACACCGTAGACAAAAAATCCTCAAATCAATAAAATAAATTAAGTGTAGACTGTATAATAAGGGTATATAATGTACGTAAGGGTAATAAGGGACTGTATAATAAATAGGGGTGTAGACACCAAATAAAGTAGCCAATAATGATGAATTTTCTCGAAAAAGGACTAAAAATATTGTCAAATGGAGAAGAAAGTAAAGCGGGGGATTAAATAATCACAAGGTTATAAGTGTCCAAAGTTTTAAGAGGGGGTATATTCTGTCCCTTTTCCGCAAAACGCACCTTCATATGAAACGATTGTCATTTACTAGGACGCTCGGGGATCGTGACGTCACGATCCACGAGCGTTGTCTCTCTCTAACACGCAATATTAAAACGTTTTGTAGCTTCGTTAGTTTTTGAGATATCTGAACGGTATTTTCGTCACTAGGCATATTTTTTTGCCTTCTTTCTTGTGGAGTAATAATAAATTTTGAGTCTACACCCCTATTAGAATGTTACTCCCCGGACAGGAGTTTCAAGCGTCCATATACCATATGGTGCCCACTTACCATCAAGGAGACTGTACGCTGATGGTCACCAGCGTAAATAAAAATAAAACATTTTCACTAACACCTTTTCATACTACTTATACAGGATCTGGTATTCAATGTAGAAGAAATACAGAAAATAATTAGAGATAACATAGAGCTGGTTCTTGGCGGAAACATATACAGTCACTCGAGATCACCACAATGGATTGGTATAATCACAGATAAGACTATGTCCAGAATTTCAAAACTGAATAAACCCTTCAAGTATATCTGTAAGTACATACCTATTAAGTAATATTTCGCAGATAACTTTCTATGGTACTTTAACCACCTTCCTAAATCTACCATCTCTCGGGGAGCAATATGATTGGAGCGAGGAGGCTTAAATTGTCGCCCCCCTTTTCATCATAGGGCTGGTATTCACAATGCTTATTGCTGACCAAGACAAGTCTGACCTCCGATTAAGCGTAGCTGTAACGATTCTCGGAGTAGGTAACATTTTAAGAAGCCGGTTTAGTGGTGAGCTTAACGTGTGGCTTTGTTCAGACAGGTTGTAAATAGTATTCTTAGCTGTAATGACCCACTGACAAAGCTGTGTTCTACGACTATAGTTTTATCCAAAGAGGATAGAGTAGGTGTATTCACAACATAGTGATTAATTAGTTGAGTTATAGTCATATCTAAGAGACACCCGCGTTTTTTTAAATCTCATTCGGAGTTTTACTCAATATCAAGAATGCGCGCTCCTTTTATAGATGCTACCTATACTCAGAAAGGTGTAAAAAGCTCTTGTACGAAATTACGAACGAGTGAACCTGTAGAAAATATGTAGGGAGGGACCTCTCTGGGTTGAAAGTCAGCCGGCTGTGGCCATAAAAACTAGGTACCTACCTTACTTACCTTATTCCAGTAACTGGTGCTTAGGTGTAAAGACTCCAATTGGAAAGGATTGACGCTTGGGTAATACCTAATTATGACCTACGTTTACCTATTTAATTCTGCCTTAATTATTGGCATGTTCAATGTTACCTACTCTGTGGGACTAGATCGATTTGTGTAAGATTGCCAATTAATAGGTATATTTGTTTCTTTTATTATTTTAAAATCAATTGTTACAGCGCCAGTTAGTGGTCGTTTTAGCCGTACCTACTGTAGGTACTTATTCATGGATTGCATTGTATAAGTTGTCAAGCACCTCTAATTTCAGTGCGAATTACGATAACCCAGAAGAATGGCAGTGGTTTGCATACGGCAGCGGCATACTTCTGGGACACAGTCACCGATGGGACCTGTACAGTACGCTGGGAGAACAAGTACATGTACTGCATTGTTAATATCTGGGCTCTAGCTTTGCAGGTTTAAAATAAATAGGTCCTTACGCCTAAACCTTCTTTAATTGTTTCCAGCGAATTAAGTGATTGAGCGATTGATAGACTAAAATAGCTTCCGTTAGCGAAGTTCACACAAAAAAAATACGTTTAATTCAAACTGATGTCCATGTCAAATCATAAGTAAGTACCTAGGTATTGACAGGGAAAAATATTACGTATTATACATTTTATGGGGTCTATACATGTCATGATTTGTCAGCCCCAACTTGTTAGAAGCTGACTATCGTCTGAGGGGCAACCGCGAAACGAAAACGAACTTCGTGCGAGTATCTCCCTCTCTGTCGCTTGAAATGAATGAAATGAAATGAAAATTTTATTGATAACAATTGTTATAGGTCATTTTACAGTAGAATAGATATGCTCTAATTATAAATACCTAATTAGGTTTTAGGTATGTACATACATTTATTCATAATGGTTGTTATTTATTATATTATAGCTTGAACAAGCAAATGCGACAGAGACGAAGATACGCGAACGAAGTTCGTTTTCGTTTCGCGGTAGGCCCTCTGGAGGCATGTTGCGCTGCTGATCCAACTGTCAAACGAGTTGTACTGATAAATTGCATGCACATGTGGTCGGATTGTTACATCTGTACGACACACCCAATTATGAATTCGACATGTTGTACTGACAAATTGTGGTGAAATAATATAATCTGTAGACATACATAAGACCATAAATAACATAAGACTGCCGCAGCCTCTCAAAGTCGTTCGTGTCGTAGGTGCATAGGCTACGGTAACGCTTAAGATTATTCGAGCCGCATGCCTATTTGCCTCCGAAGTGGAATAAAAATATACCTACATGTTACTTTACCAGTACCTCAGGAAATTGAACTGAAAAATAAGCGGCTAAAGCGTGACGGACCATGCACAATGAAATGGTTCCGTATCAAGAGGTCGTATTTTGACTCTTGACACGTACGTCTTTTTGTTTAGGAAAGGCAGTTTTTCGGCGATAACTCAAAACGTTTGGACCTAACTTGTTGAAAACAATTTTCGTTTTCACATATCTAATCTATCAATCATTGTATTGGCTACTACTAATTCATGTCCAGCGATTGATGGGGTAACTATCAAACATGTCGCTGTCGTTATGTTCTCCGGATTCAGTTAGAAGAAATTAAACATGGCATTAAGCACATTTTAGTATTTTTATTTTTGGTAAAATTTACCATAATACAAAATAATTATAGAAATAAATAAAATAAAATGTATAGACAGGACATAGAACTATGCATTGTAAAAGTGGTGCTTTTAAAGCAATCAATATAATAATTTATAATAATATTAGGCAAAATGGCATTGTGTACTTTTAAAAATAAAAGCGTTATTTTTAACACAGAAAGTAATATCAAGAGCAGATGTTTATAATTACACTTAATGCAAAGCAGATGTTTACACTTAGGTAGGAGGCATCACTTAGTGACGCGGTTTTGTTTCTACAACAGTTATTGTACAATAAAATGCACAATGCACATTAAAAAATTAATTGTAGAAATCAACCAACCTTACAGGATAAAACATTTTTTTTCATCAACAATATTGAATCAAAAGAATAATTTGAGAAAAACATTGGAAAGGAAAATTTTGTTGTTAGTCTCTTACATTAACTAATATTTACGAAATTAGATGTTATTCATATCTATTGATTATAATTCAATGTAAGCTAACTTCGACTAACTCTTGTATCAAAATGTAAAAAAAATAACGACATCTTATTTTATGAAAGAAAACCCGACTAGATATTCGAGGACAATATCATTCCCTGTACTACTGATACGAAACGTTATTTTCCTCTACAACTAATTAATTAGAATGTTTAAGTATTGATCATTTCTCACTAATCTAGATATTTACGGAACATCACGCTGTACTTATGAACGTAGGGTTTTCAATCATAATTGTCGAAATATTTATTTATGTAAATAACCATAACAGAAATGGGGAATTCCTTTTAAGAGCTTATTTATAAAATATCTTGAAAAGGGTTGCGAGGTAAAACTACGTAAAATTTCAAATTGCATATACATTTTCATATAATACTTGACATTCTGTTTAAATGTTTACTCTACGATCAAATATGAAAGGGCAAAATAAAATAAGCTACTTAGAAAGTAATTTCCCATTTCAATAATTACATTTCACCAACGGTTTCGGATTAGTCTTCATAATGTAGGTAATTCCAATATTTTCATGTACAACGTTTTATTCAACTTTATCTGCTCTATTGAATTTTTAACTATAGAAATACTTGTAGACACAATTATTTTACTTTAATACTGCTATTGATAGAGGCAATAACATTAATCTTTTAAATTAAAGCCTATGGCATCCGATCCATTAATTAATTCTATTGTTTGCATATTAAGCACAAAGATTAAAGCAACCAGGAATACCTGCACGTGTTTCGTTTCGCTATCTTAGTTTGCTAATGTGATGAGTTCCATTTGTATTGTGATGTGTACAATCAGTCTATAAATGCCCAAGTGTATCTATGCAACAAAACAATCAATTCTATTTAAAACAAATTATTAATATAAAATAATTAATCCAATCTGTGTAATATTTTATCGTCAATGCATGATTTTTCAATAAAACACGTTTAAATAGCAATAATATGCTACAATATTAAAGCTGACAAAATGTGCATTTCTGCTAAACCGTGCTATGTAACTGGGATTGTTCAACAACCTCTCGTGCTTCATATACTCCCCCCACGCCTCCTCTCTCGGCGATCCCGCACACCGAATAACTTATATATACACGCGTCAAATATACTTGTAAAAGTACGGACTACACTATGACTACAATAAAACAATTTGTCACTTAACTTCATTATTATGACAGATAATTTCTCTTATTTACAAATCATTTCGCTATACAATATCCATTTAAAATTACTAAAAAGTAACATTGTACTTGAAACTTCGCTACCCTTTTGAATGTACTAATTAATTGTATATCCCTAATTACCTCAGTTTAATATGTACATTTAATGTTAGTCGAAGTGTAATAGAGATTAAAACAAAAATGAGGAACAAATATACACTATCTTCTATGCACTAACCAATCTCCTCCGTGCCCAGATACGGGGCTGAACGTATATATCACATCAAAGTACTTTAGGTAGACACTTAAGCCGTTCGCGAACCGTTAAACCGATCTATAAATAATACAACTTAAACATATTTACACAATATATAAACTTATCACAAAATTATAATTTGAATCAAAATAAGTCCAACTTATTATACAATCCAACAATTCTAAACACTGGGTAGATTCAAGAAAGAGATCATAACAAGATTCATGAAAAACTTTCAACGTGTACAATTTTTATTGACAAAAATTCCGTCCACCAACATACGAGATGGCAGATATTAGATCAGATATGTGAACGCGACTTCCCTCGCTTTTAAATACGTAAATCTGTATTCAACCCAGTATTTCCTTCTGATTCTAATAATCTTTTTACAAACAAATCATATCGTTAAAACAGCCGTATAATTTTTATTGTTAATGCATATCCAGATGCGTTTAATTCTTAACTATAACATACGATCTGTTTGCAAACTAGTGAAGATCATAAACAATATCATGATGCACGGTTATCACAAGACGAACACGCCGTCGCCGTGACACAGCTAGCGGGCCGTCCTGTGATAGCCGTGCAGTTTTTCACCTTACTCCATTGCAATGAGGCAAAAAGATGTATAAATGTTTAACTTTCATCAATTCTCATTCAATATCGAATAACAACGAGATCTATCGAATTTCCGACATTATTTTGACTTGTACATTTCCATAGTCCAAATTGCTATTCAGATGTTAAAGTAGTCTAATTCCTCTATATTGTGTTATGTCTAATTCAGTTATGTACTTTAAAGATTATGCTAATTAAAGCCCAACGGCTCGCTTGACAATAGATAATTAATTACTCGATTGTCAGTTATTATATTTATGAACTCTAGAATAGTATCTTAGAATTATTATAATGGTTCATTCATTCGTTGCACATTTCAAATTGTTAACATATTCGTAATAATCTTCAGCTGCAAGACACTTTTGTGTTTGTCAATAATAAGTACACCATAATTGACACAAATTAATCACTCACGCTTTTTTCTTCTCAGTTTAGGTATTTGCGGCATTTCTTGGCACCGCATGTGCAAGGTATCTTGACCTCTTCGAATGGGAATTTATAGTCATAGGTCAGTTCTTCACCGATGCCGATGCGACGCAGTGCAAAGATCAAGATGTGTTTGTGGCCGTGGATGTCAACGACGCGTGAGTAGCAGTTCGGCTGGAAGAATTTAAATGTTAGTTTATATTGAACAGTTTACGGTATTATAAACAATGCAAGAAAAACTACACACAAAGTCAAGGTTATCATGTTAAGAGATAGGCTTACATCACAAGAATGATTTATAAATCTCGCAGAATTTCCTTTTAGCGTCGCATCTACCACTAAGTTGTCATCGATGCGGAACATATAACAACCCCCAACGCCACGACGGCCGCTCATTGCCTCGTACCGTTTTTCACGTTGGTCAGCCAATACAGCGCGAATCACTTCACCAGCATATTCAATTACCATATCACCTGCAATGGAACAATTTAGTTATCACTTAAAATTAATTTTTATTATTAATTCATTCATCCTTAATTTGACAATGTTCATCACTGGTCCTTTTCACGAAGCTACAACTACTACAAGTTACATTTACAAGCCTTCACATTCTACACCATTTGTGCTGTTTGCCTGGATATGTCTTTGACAATCTTTTTGCATTTTTATTCTGACTAAAATCACGTGGAGTGCCTGCAATACTTTTTAATTAAGACTATAATATGATCGAATCCAGTCCTAGGGAATGGTAAGGGCGGCTGGATCCACAATTCCAGTGGACCTTCAATATCTTTTACGTCATACCTGGCCATAAAGTAGGAATTACCGCACGCTATGCGTGCGGAAAACCCCACTTCCTGGCCAGATAGAGACGTAAAATGTTGTACTTACCACGGGCGGTAATAAAGAAAGCCTCAGAGCGCATATTTATCGCCCTTGCCTTCGGCTCGGGCGTCAAATACCTGCGATCTGAGACATTCTTTGTTTAACCGCCCTAGGTAAGTAATGTACTATTACGTCCTGGCCATAAAGTAGGAATTACCGCACGCTATGCGTGCGGAAAACCACACTTCCTGGCCAGATAGAGACGTAAAATGTTATACTCACCACGGGCGGTAATAAAGAAAGCCTCAGAGCACATATTTATCGCCCTTGCCTTCGGCTCGGGCGTCAAATACCTGCGATCTGAGACATTCTTTGTTTAACCGCCCTATGTAAGTAATGTACTATTTTCAGAGTAAGGATTAAATTTTATAAAAATGCGGTTAGCATACCTTCTTCAATCTCGCGCTTGCAGAATAAGCCTCGTCCATGAATGTGAGATCTGTAGACGCCTACTGATACCTTTGACGTCTCCTTTAACTGTCTGAATCGCATGGCTGCAGGTAACGTTGCCAATCGCCTAAAATAATAATAAAATATATTATAATGAAGCCGAACACACGTCTACTGTATAAACATATAAATACTTAGTGTGTTATTTTTGGTATGATTTATTACCGGGAGATTGAGCTTTCTCCATCTTGGCCGCTAAATGGAGGTGGTTCTTCTCTAAAAGGTGAAGCCATCCAGCTGAACATGTCGTGGCTTGCTTTACGGGATATTGGCCCAGTACGCGCGCTGCCCCAGAAACTTTCTTTAAACCCTTCACTTAAGTCCAAGTCATTGTCCCAACTATTAAGTGGGCGACCCTGTCGTAATTTGTATTTGGTGCATCGGCTCGCCTGAAATTAGAATAAAATCCATAGTAAATTTTATTTCATTTCATAATGGTGCACTATGGATATGTGAATGTTAATCTGGAAAACCAACTTTACAAAAAAAAGTTTACTTACCCCAGGAAGTTGTTCAATAAGATATCTCAAAGCATTGTTGTTGAGTCCGAGCAAATGGGCGCCTGATAGAGAGGACGGTAAATTATATTGTATTAGGGGTAGTCCAGATTGTTTCCTTGCATTTTGCACGGCCTCTACCACTTTAGCCCAAAGATCGGTCAACGAAGTTGATGTGTAATTAAATCCATCCTCCGAGGTTACTTCGTATATTAATTTAGGCCCATCGTCTTTAGGGGGCTCTGGTGTTTGTTTTTGCAGTGATGGTCCCTTATTCTCTTGACCTTTTGCTGCTTTATTCGGTTTCTTTGTGGCAACAACGTCACTATCAACCTTTCTATCAATTATAGGTCTTTTTGCAACTTTTGATGGTCCGCTGGGCATTTTAGGCTGTACTTGAGCCTTATTTATGTCTTTTTCTTGCAAAACTTTTGATGGCTCTACTTCTATCATTTCGGCATCTAAATTGGGCATCGAGGTCATTTCAGCGTTAGGTTGCCCAGATTCGATAATGCTAGTCTGCGCCACTATGGGACTAATAGAACTGTGACTAACTTGCTGTATTTCCGTAGAGAGTTGAATAGCACGAGCAGAATCTATTTCTTCCTTTTCCCTGTTGGCCTTTTCCAGTTCCATCATTCGTTTTGACTCTTCGATAGCCTTTTCCAAATCACTGTCAATTGTCTCATCTTTGATGTTAAGATCTGGCATGTCATGGCTAACTGTTCTTTGTTTTGGTACTGCAGGCGTCTTAGTTGAAGAACTAGTAGAGTTTTTTGAAGAAGATTTACTTTGACCATCACGATGCAAGGGCAACACTCTATTCATTGGCCTCATAGACATCGGGTTGACGACGTTGGTTGGTATGCCAGACTGTTGAGTAGGCGGAGCTTTCGGCAATGTAATGCTAGATGTATTTTGTGTTGGCAGGCTAATTGTGTTGTTAGGTACAGGTATACATATCATATTACTGTTTCCGCTTTGATTTTGCAACAGACTGTTACTAGACTGGAGTGGAAAACTAATATCAGCAGAGGATTTTGATGCAATCTTGGGGTCAACGAGGTTATTCTGCACAGTAATATTTACAGTGTTATTGCTCGAGTTAACGTTAATATTCATAGGTGCACTGTTTGGTATAGCTTGGAATGTTAAAGGATCAGGAACACTATTACTGCTGTTGTTAGTTACTACGCGTATATTGTGTTGCTGCGGTACATTATGGTTCAAATTATTATCTAAGCTTGCATTAGACAACCTATTCCTTTCTGGAAGATTGATAACTCTATTATTTTGGGAATTCATTTGCATAAAGCCCATTTGTGTATTCATTGCTAGAGTGTGATTCTGCTTGTCAGTATTCACGATGTTAACTTTAGGGCTGTCATTATTTGTCAAATTGGGCAGAAGCAAACTTGTGTTTGTTGGCGGACCCATGATGTTCTTGCTTCTCAAAATTTCTTGGCTGAACTTATCATTTACTGCTATATTCGGCCGACTCATCTGACTGTCAATATTAGTTATTTGATTTGATGAGTTGTTCGTTGTGCCCATACTGCAATTATTTATGTTAATTTGTGCGTTGTTAGAGCCCTGATTGCCCAGAATTTGGTTTTGGTTGGCCGTGTTGTGAGGTTGTGAATTGTTCATCATTATGTGATTGGGATTATTTGTCATAAGGTTGTTTATGTTGAGCTCCGAAGTATTGTTGCAATTCATTAACATATCATGGCTCATCATGTTGTTTTGAGTATTCGCCCCGTATATGCCGCTATTGTTTACGTTAGTCATCATATTATTGTTGGACATATTTGAGTTGTTCACGCCCATCCCGTGAATAATGTTGTTGGTGCCCATATTCATGTTGTTTGTTGAAATATTCGAGCCAGAGCACAATTCGAAAGAAGATTGGTTGTTCGTAAATTGTGTAGTGTTGCTCGAGCAACTACCACTACAAGGGTTTGCAATCTCATTTTTTATATCTGGTATATTAGGGACGTGCATCATGGGATTATTCATCTGGTGGTTGGCGTTGGAGCTTATCTGTATGCCACTATTATGCATATTACCAGTGTTCATGTTATTCATTTGATGTTGCATTAGTGAAGGATGTTCCATGGAATTCCTGTTATTTGGAATTTGATTCATAGTGTTAAGATTTTGCATTACCATGGAATTGTTCTCATGCCTGTTACTGTGTAGACTTGACATCGCGCCGGAGTTATCCATTTGATTATTCAGATTCATATTTGGCGCATTGCTTGGCATATGGTGCATATGCATGCTATTATCTATCTGTTGTCTATTATGGATCTGATTAGGCAGATGTTGATGCATTCCCATTAAACTACTATTTTCCATATGAGTGCGATTGCTTTGAATCTGCATCAGGTTAGGAATTTGATGTTGGTGATGATGCCCAACGTTTTCTATAGGTCTATTTTGCTGCATAGACATTTGCTGATTACTCTGCATGTTATTGTTCTCCATTTGGGGCCTATTACTGTTCAAATGATGATTAATTTGTTGCATGGAATGTAGCTGTGAGTTGTGCATTCCCTCCATTGATCTATTGGAATGCATTTGATGCCCCATATTGTTGATGCCATGTGACTGCATATTATCGACGACCATTCTATTGTTTTGTATGTTATTTAAATTTGGCATGGATGGCGATAAATTGTGCATATGATTTATATCGTTTTGTTGTCTATTCATATTACTTAAATTATGCATATTCATAGAATGGTTAATCATGTTGTTATCAGGAGTATTTCGGTTAGCAAGCATGTTGGTTTGATTGTGGGTTTGTTGTCCTGGGGAAATATTCTCATGGAAAGATCTGTTCAGAGTTCCTTGGTTTATCTGTTGTAATTGGTTATTGTTATCCATTTGCCTATTATGCTGAATTTGACCATTCATTATGTGAATTTGATTTGAATTCGAAAGTTGACTATTATCATGCGGAATGATTTGCATATTGCCATGTGGCAGGTTTGGCGTATTTATAGAAGCAGTGATCTCATGTTGTTGGTTATTTTGTTGCATAGTATTTTCACTGGTTATAGTCGTGTTCACTCTGTTGTTACTAATTTCGTCACAGGATATGTTCATATTTGGGTGAGTATTATTACCAGAATTTAAAATTTGCATTTGTCCATGAGTAGCATTTGAAATTGTGCACATCTGGTTCTGATTACTGGAAACTGATATAGTATTCTGGTTATGCTGCATTTGAGGCCGCATTACGCCGTGTGGTATTATGCTAATAGCTGGTGGGTTTCCCATAATATTGTTCAAGTTGCTTGCCACCTGGCAACTATTCAATTTGTGTATATTCATTTGGTTATTTCCATTATCCATATTTTGCTTACTATCACCGGTCCCCATGTTCTGAAAGGCTTTTTCGCTTTGGGAATGTTGCTGTGAATGGGATGCCATAATTTCTTGCGAAAAGTTTATATGCCCACCTTCAGCCTTCGATAGGGCATTGATTTTGCTCAATTTCAAAGATGTATCTGCATCAAAGTTGCTGTTCATGACAGAACACGGAGGGTATATATTTCCTGCAGTAATTTGAATTACGTTATTAGATGTGGAATGTGACGTGTGATGGCTCACGTTTACACTTGACTCAAACTGTTGAGAATGTAGATTCACGCCAGATATTGAGCTATGATTAGACATTGGTACTAAGATATTCTGGCTGACCTTTTCGGAATCATTGTGTGCATGCGGTCTGCAATGGATAGAATTATTGATGTTGCTGTGCATATTAACTGTAGGTGCATTGACATTGCTTGTCTTGACTGTCATGTTCTGTAATTCCATCTTACTATCTGAGCTGCTTATTGGAGTCAACTGTGTTAGTTGCCTCCAAGGTGTTGGTGACTTCAAGCTCTGGGTTACACTTATAGTTGGCATACTTGATGAATTTGAAATTTCTTGCAGATTACCACTTATTTCTATAACATGTGGATTTTCCATTTTCATATTATTCTTATTCATTGATGGCGCTATTGAACTCGAAACAATAGGCTGCGAGATGGGAATCGACTGTATTGAGAACGATGGAGCTGAATGTGGTACAGATTGTGAAATGGCCATAATGGGGTGTCCAGTTGAGGATACCAAAGTAACATTTGGTGCCATCGAAACATTGTTTGGTTTGCATAAATTTGAGCGTTGGAAAAGCTGAGGAGTACTTGAAATTGTCATTCCGTGTATTTGAGATGTAATCGGATTTATATTGTGCCGCCCTGTTATGATAGTGGGGCCAGCATGTGATCCCATTGACAACGATGCGGGACTCATTTGAATCACTTTTGGCGTTTGACGGTTGACGTTGTTATTCGTTAACTTATCGGGCAAAGGTTGCAGGGTTAAATTAGGCACTGATGTTTTCACCTTCAGTGACTGTGGTGATGACTGGACGGTTTGAGCTGTAACCACGTTTGGTGCGGATGACGCTACTTGATTGACGCCATCACCTACATTGTTTACGACGACATACCCAGTGGGAACTTCTACTATGGGCTCTATTTTGCTGGCTTGGAACACCTGTGTCGTAGTTGCAGAAAAACTACTGTTTTGGGCGAGTACTCCTTGCATGGCTGTTGATACAAACTGTTGTGATGACATCACTGTATTTTGCACAATAGTTTCAAGACCATAATACACGGGTTGTGTGGTAGTCAAATACATGCACCCTGAGGAATCAGTAACCATTTCCAGAGTTGGAGTTGATCCCAGTATAACTTGATCGTTACAAAACTGTGGTAACAATGTTCCTTGCGGCAATATTGTTGCACCAGGTCCCGACGATATCAATGTATTCTGTCCGTTTCCAATTCCACTTTGCGATACTACGGTCGCACCTCCAGCCTGTAGAGTATTATTAGGTAGAAGAGTAGCAGTCTGAGACGTTATATTTCCAGGTGTAAGACCTTGAATAGTCCCTTGTGGTATAATTGTAGCACCATTTTGTGTGTGTATCGTCTGGGGCAAAAGAGTCGGACCATTAGGACCTTGAGAGATGATACCTTGAGTCTGTAAAGCTCCTTGTGGCATAATACCTTGTTGAAGACCTTGAGGCAAAATTCCTACATTGCCTTGAGGTAATAGAACAGGTATACCTCCACTAGGTACTGCAATAAATCCACCTGATTCCGTTTGTTGTATTTGAAACGTTTGAGGCATAAGTCCACTTTGCGAAATAAACTGTGTTGGGCCTGTTTTAAAATCTCCTTGAGGTCCGATAGTCGCAATGTATTGCATATTCTGATTTTGTTGCTGTGATAAAGCTTCAACATAAGCAGACATTATGTTCTGATTAGAGACTGGTTGCACTATTATAGACGGCTGGCCAGACTGGTTGTTGGTCTGCAATTGAATCACAGTATTACCGGCGCCGATCGGAGACTGGTTGATTGTTGTAAATGTCTTTTCAAGTTTCGTCTGCCTCTTAATTGTCGTAGGTTTTGGCATTGGTCGTCCTCTGCCACGGTTAGTGGCTTGGAAAATAGGCTTTGGCTGTACCGGCGCTGGTTGCTTTTTTGGAGATTTCTGTGGATTGCCAGGCAAAATTATATGCTGTTTATGTGTATTTGGAGATGTTAGTCTTTGAGCAGTCATTGCAGGCATAACTATGGTTGGATTCCCTTGAATCTGTGGCCGAATCATTGGTTGAATATTCTGAATTATTGAAGCACTGGGCATGCCTTGAATGGAATTCACAGGTAAGGTAAGGGATGACGCGCTTGCCATATTTGGAAAATTCGCAACTTGATTTTTGCCTTGTACCATGGTTGTGATATTTCCCTGGTTTGATGGTATAGTTAAAACTTGATTTGAGTTTGACGAAAATACTTGTATGCCTCCTGCTCCAGATAGAAGCTGTGCCATATCTGTTCCACTTTGTATTTGATGTATGTTTGATGTAGCATTTCCCGGTTTCACGCAAATGTTGTAGGGTACGCCAGGTTGAGTAATGATTTGCGGCGCCATTATTTTCTGCCCACCTGCTGAACTAGTTTTAGGGGGTAGAAGCATTTGTGGTGTTACCACAATCTGAGGAGATGACAAAACTTGCTGATTAGTAGACACTTGAACGTTCGTAGTTTTGCTTTGATCGAAAATTACTGTTCCAGATTTCATCTGCTCTGTTATCGTCATAGTCATTTCATTTGTAGGGCCAGGTGACGGCGTTTCTACGATAGTGCCATTGATTGTGATCTGTCGCGTATTCATTGATGTTCGTCTGGCTGAAATACCTTCTGCTTTTACTGTATTTTCTGTGCCACTTACGACACCTGCATGTATAATCATTGGTTGAGCAAAAGCACCTTGAAAAGCATTCTGCAATGTTGTCAAAGTTCTGTTTTCAGGCGATTTGGGATTCTCGCTCTCGCTTTCGCTTGTGGACATCATGTCACAAGATGGAACATGTCTGTCATAGGATTCCTTGTTTCGGTATGTGCATTGACATCTGTCGCATCGTACCGGTTGCTCCATATGTCCGGAAATGGCAGATCCATCATCTAAAGGCCTCATAACCAGTTCAGGCTGGCCACTAATAGAATTTCCAGCAATAGTTACAGTATATGTACTTTCCGAACCGCTTGCTCTGTAGAGATACTGGTTTGTTTGATTTCTCATAGTTTCATTTCCTGGATGATTGTCTTCAGCTCCATCTAATTGTGGTATTGGGGAAAAGTCGTCATCGTGCGGGCTATTTGGTCGGGAACTGCATGTACTTTCAGATCCTGACCAGTCCGCAGTACCATCTAATTGTGATATTGGACTACATTGTATTTTTGTATAGAAATCTATGAAACCAGCAGCATAATACCCGTCAGACTTATCGGTTTTCTCGATTTTAGTGTCGTCCTTCGGTTTAGGCGAAATAGCACGATAATTAATCCCACTTGTATGTGGTGCTTCCTCGCATTCAGCATTGCTACTGCTACAACTACTAGGCTCAGATTTTACTTTTTTATCGACGGTTATAGATTCAATTTCCTTTATAGGTTCAAGGGGATGGTCGGCTGTCGCTACTCTTTGGGCGGAATTAAGTTTACCAGTGACTGTAGAAGTTCTGCCCATTTTGCACCTTTTAATTGTCGATGATAGTAAACTTGTATCAAATTTATTATTCCATGTCAAACTACTCGATCTTTGCTGCCCTCTACCAGTTGATAATGTTTTCAGGTTGTGGTTTTGTAAAAGCATCTCAGATTTACTTCTTTTCAGTTCCTTACTTCCTGATTCTAATCGTGCGTTGAGTAATTCGTCGATAAAGTCAGTTGTTGATCGTGCATCACTATTTTTGTCATCTGATTGACCAATAGCGCCGTAAAATTCATTTTTTAAATCCATAGCGACAAGGTCTTCATAAGACATCAATTTAGGAAATATGTCTTGCATTGAAATGCCATCTAAAAGGTCGTGATTAAGGTCTTCGAATATAGCATCTTTAAGTTCTGGTGGCAAAAGGTCTGCTGTATTTTGAGGTTCATCTTCATCTTGTTGCTCTTGTTTACAGACATTATCCAACAAGTGCTCGACAACTTGTTTTACAGCTAAATCTTCCAGTGTTAATGTGTTGCCAAATTTAATAGGTGACTTATCATTTTTAAGCATAAAAGCTGGTTTAGCTGACTCTGTTTCTAGACTTTCATGCCAAGCTCCTATTTCAGCCATTACTCTATCTACAACATTTGTATCTGCTGAGTGGTCCACGGTGATGTTCACTCCAAAATCGAACCCAGGCATTGGCTCAGCTAAAATTAGTTTGGTTCTAATAGTGTACCTCACTATCTTCAATGGTTTTTTACATGACCAAAATAGACGAGTACATGAAAAGTCCACAGGCATTAAAAATTCTTCGTAATCGGACACAGGGGGAACAATCTTTCCTAAAGTATTTACTGTCAATGATCCCATCAAAAACTGTACTTTTCTGATTTCACTGTATCTTTTCTTCTTTTTATCAAGTTCTACATAGACCGGTCTCGTAAGTTCAAAGTCCGTATCTTTTTGTAGACTTATTTTTGGAACATCTTTTCCATGTGTTGGGCAAAATACTCTCTTATCATCCATAAAGGCACAATTTTCTTTCTTTGCACATGCATAATGATATGTTTCGCTGCAGTTTTTGGCGCAGCAGCCCACACTAGCGCCTTTTATTTCGCAGGCAGCACATTTAATCATCTTTCCTCTCGATATTGCTGAATGGACATTTTGTAGAGATCCATCAATTTCTTCAAATACTTCTGCTGACCACAGGGCGCAATTTGCATGTATCCAATCGTTTTGACCACAGTATAATAATCTGCCTTCATTTGCAGGTGAACCGTCTCCAACAATTTTGCAAAGCACACATGTCCTTGAATCAACAACTGGGTAAAACTCCAATAAGTCTTCATCTTCTTTTCGACCTTCAACCTCTAACTTGGGTACAATTTGGTCTATAGGTCGTTCAATAGATTGGGTAGCTATGCTAGCAAGCTTATCATCAGTCATTTCATGATCTTTTAGAGAGTCTGTATCTTCCTGTTCTCTTTCAACTTCCAAGTTAGGTTGAAGACAGTTATTTTCACAGTCAAACCATGGAAATGTCTCTGAGAATAATTCCTTGTATATATTTTTTAAGTCTTCATTAATTGTCCTTTGAATAACTTCTTGCATATCGTGATTAAAATCTTTCAATGAAACATATTCATCACTGTTCACTCTTTTCTTAATATCAAGCAGTGATGGCGAAACTATTCTGCTTAATTCGTCAATGCCAGTATCAAGACGAGGTGTACTTTGATTGCGTATTAAAGCTGGGCTTAAATCTTGCTCGCTACGAGCTTGTGGAAAGCTTTTGACTGGTTCGTCGTCGTCAGAAATAGCCTCATATTTGTCGTCATGTACAGTGGTCGGCAACATTGTTGTTGCTTTTTCGGTTTTGGGAATAGGATTATTTTCATGAACCTCGACACAAGGAGTATCAAATTCTGTTTTGGTGCCAAAAAGTCCAGTAGTGAAACATATCTCCTTGTTTTGCATAAGAGGCTCTTGAAGATTGACAACTTTGTGTAATGGGTGGGGAATCCCCTCTTTTTCCATGTCATTTTCAGCCAGCAATGACGAGCAATGCCATATTTGAGATGAATTTGAGTCTTCAGATTTTTGCGCAAGGTTATTTCGGCGTCCTCTTGATGTATTTCTGTATACTTTAGTCTCAGTTGTATTTTTCATAGCATCATCAGCGCCATCAAAATGCAATTTTCTTATTGCTTGTGGGGACATTATTCGGTACGGCTTGTTAGGCACCGGCGTATTTTTGTGCGGCGTTAATTTCAGAAGTGCACAAGCCTTTCTATTTTTAGCGAGAAGCTTTAACAGATGTAGTAATCTTCCCTTAAGATGTTCAGTCAACATTTTTCTCCATGGTGGGTCATTGGGCATGCACTTACAACAGATGTATTCAATAGACGGCGGGAGAGCTGAAAGTAGCTGGTACTCTTCTCCTGATAATCCCTCACAGCTGGCATGAACCCATCGTGCACACCATCCGCATTCCATCATCTAAAAACATACGACATTACATAAAGTATAATGAAATACAACATTTTATCAATTGTCAGTACATTTGTAATTATGACCGAAAACACATTTATAAGAAACAGTACTCAGATGCGTGTTACTTGCCCATTGTTTTAGAAAGTTAAGACACAAAACGAATTCCATTCAGGTATTTATGAGAAGGAATTCCTTTTTTTTTATTTAAGTTACTTAATTGACTAAGACTTTTAATGTCTTCACTATTTTTTTTTCGTCAAAATAGAACTATGGCAATAACTTTTTTTCATATCAATGTAACTATCAGCTCTTATTGCGTATATTGATAATTTGAAATAATTTGATCAGAATTAAATCATATCAAGGAGCCGCATGTTGTTTTACGTATACAACATTTAGTTAATGGTAAAACTAACTATTAACTTCTGAAATGTAATACATATAGAGGCCTCGGCAGAGAGTACAACTCGGTCCGTGGGGTCCAAGTGTACATAAGTTATTTGCGGAAATAGCGAACGTCTGGTTGATGTAAATCTGGTGACCGAGGAGCTGGCGGCTTTCTCGCGCAACGCATCAGCATTACAATTCAGCGAGGAAATGCCGCCAGCATCCTCGGTACAAAGCCTCGAGTGCATTTTTTAGATTTAACTTAGTTTTAATTTAATTTAGTTAATATTCATTATAAATCTATTATTTACTGTAGAAAATAAATGTATATTAAAAGTCCCTATAAAAATTAGACAATATTATTAATGGTTCCAAATGTTCAAATATATTTACCTTGCTATCAAAGTCATTGTCCCTGTAACACGCTTGGCACAATGGACAGTAGTTGCCCTTTTGTCGAAGTTTGAAACATGGTCCGCAGAACGGCAGACTTCCTACGAACTTGTTAACACGCCCACTGTCACAGCTCTTGCATTTTAGACATGAACTGCAAATCTGCAAAAAAACGGTAATTTTTATATATTAGCGTATTCGATTTTAATTGGCACTTTGCTGAAACAGAGGGTTTACGAGGGGTGTTCAATTTATTTAATTAATCGTATGGCGTGTGTACATAAACGTTTCATGCAATAAAAATTACAAGTCCACATTCCGGTTCCCGAGCCAAGTAAGAGCGTCAGGTGTTAACTTATACAGATCTTCTGGAGGCCCCGAGTATGAGTGCAGGGGTGTTCAATAAGTTCTGAAAATGGGTATCAAAAAGGCCAGCTACCAACAATAATTAAGTATTAATAAGTTGCTGTCAAAAATGTAATTTCTGGTACAAGCATTTATTGCCGACTGTACTTTTCTGCATACCATCATCAACTACTCATTAAGACCATTCTAACGAGCCCAAACTCGATGGGGTTGTGTCGTTTTATTGCGGAGTTCCTATGGCCACCTTCTAGCTCCAGCATCAGATTAGCTCCATGTCATCATAATATTGCATTGTCATGCGATATACATATGCTTGCAAAATTTCAGCTCAATTGGATACTGGGAAGTGACTGAAAAATGAATTGCAAATTTTGACGGATCACTTACATATTTACATACATACGAACAGTGCAAGTTAATGTAAAGCTTTACAGCACGATTTATCCAACTGACCAACTGCTTGGACAACTAGACTCTTGGTAATTTACAACTAGAATATTTTAAATCACTCCTTGACAGCCTCTAGTTCTAATTGCAATTGTTCTCTCTCAGTTTAAGCCTGCACCGAGGAAATTATGAAATTATTGCGTTCGTTTGATCCCATGCAGTGTTGTTATTACTAAAGCTTTAGTTCTGCAATTCCTATGTAGGATATTTAAGGATTCACTCTATCCATCATACGCTTTCGAAACACGATTACTTACACTTTCCTCGATAGAAAATAAATCCAAAGTTACAAAAGAAAATAAACCCTTAGTACGGCGTAAATACTTCACGGAAGGTCATCAGTTTTTGAATAATAACAAAACTAAATGTCGTCTTTGACGTATACGTCTCACATTTTCAGGATTTGGATTTTTTCAGCAATACAAAAGAAATAAATAAATTCCCGCACGTTTTGTCCATTCTAGCCAGAGCCGCCACGCTTCCCTCCTATCCGCTTTAGTCTTGCTTCGGCTGTCAGACGGGGAGGCTGTGTCGCCTGGGCTTACGCACGGTTTTTAAAATATAACAACGATTTTTGTGTTTTTCACCATGGGAAGAAGAAGAGGGGTTGGCGAAAAAACAGTGCTAAACGCTTGCTTGAAGAATCGAAGTAAGTAAAAATCATATAACTACAGATTATGCGCCCAGGGACTGTGCGCGGGTGACAGCTGTGCATTCTCGTTCGAAATTAATTTTGATCAATCGCCGTAGGTACTGTCACTATGTCAATGGTTCTTTATTTTGTTGGTGTCACTTTGTTTTCACCATACGTAGTGATGTGTGCTATCGATAAAGCTTCTCAGATAAAAAATCAAACGCTACCCGTACAAAGCTGCAGAATTTGGAATATTTAGTTATTTCCTTTTTAGGTACGTACCTACTTACTTAATATTTGTTTTATGTAAAATCAAACAAATATGTTCAAAAGAAATTAATCTTTTTTGACCGAGACATGTACAGGCCGATAATTTTGAAGATAACGATAATACTCCTGTTGCTTCGTAAGCATACTCAGTAGACTCAGTACCTACGTATATACCCTACCTACTGCCTACGAATAATACAGGGTCAAAACATGTGAACAATCATCAGTACATACATGGGACACAAATGTATACTCATTTATTTATAATATTATATAAATATTAAATGTCACATTATTAAGTTATTCACAATTTCATATTATTATCATTTTTAGGGTTCCGTACCAAAAAGGTAAAAAAGGAACCCTTATGCCGACATTGTCCGTCTGTCCGTCTGTCACAACGTTAAATATCTCAGGAACTACTTATGCTATACATTTGAAATTAGGAACAACTGTTAAGAAGGTGAAAACACGTGTATTGAAAATAAAAATAAAAAATTTACATTTTGGTTTTCTGTGTAAATTACGAATATTAGGGGGTTAAAAATTCAAAGTCTAGTTAAAAGATTAAGTGCATGATGTATCATATGAAAGGGCTTGATTTGCGCTTTCTAAAACCGTTTTTCATTTTTTTCTACAAAAGTTAAATTTTGATTTATTAAGAAATATGTTTTAAAAAATATTATTCCCCCCCTTATCTTTGAACTTTAGTGTTTACCAAGCAAAAATTCTGAAATTATTACATATGATAAGGAGTAACATAAATAATTATGGAGTACTAACGCCGGTAGTTGGGTTTTGTCCAACTTAACTTATTTTGGTAAAAATGAAAATCTAAATATATAAAAATGTTTTAACACTTTTAACAAGCGATTTCCTTAAACAAATTGAGGCTCAATGACGTCAGGGGTAAAATGAAAGGGACGGATGTATCGCGTGACATTTCTGATCTCTTCTCGATGAATTTCAAATTTAAAATTTAGAAAACTGGGGGCCTCGTACGTACACATTGATGATTTACGCACACATTTACATACAGAGACACACCTATACTTCGATTTTTTTAGCATTAGAAAGACCTTTACAGAAGTAAGTGTAAGGTTTTTTATAGAACACGTTTTACGATACCTGCCGTAAATGCGGCGGAATAAGTGGAAAACTATGAAAATATTTTTTAAAGCATATTAGACGATAGCAAAATGTGTAATTTGCATTTACTTAAAAGGATTATTTAATAATACAGCATTAATATTTTATTTTTGTTATTTTTAATGTATCGCAAAAAAATTGCATGATAAAAAACCCAGAGAAGCAGAGGTTTCAAACAAACGGAACGTTTTAAACGCATAAATTGCGACTAAATTGAAGAGATCGTGTCCCACATCAATAAGAGTTTAGCGTTTTGACATTTGCAATCGGTCGGATAAAATGTCCGCCATTACATTGTTCATGTTTGTTTTTAAACGTCACGCTCATCTCGTATGTCATGCGAATGCAAGTGCGATACTTTGTCATTATCCCAGAATCTTGTTGTTTTGAGTTTTTAAGTTTCATTGTTTTCCGTTAAAGTTATTTGTTATTGTTATTATCTTTCGTTGATAGTGCGGTTCAGTTCAGGTGCCTGAGTGCGGCCCTTACTCTGATACTACTAAATAATAACTCCTAATAACTACAAGGTTACATCGCACTAGTGTGTGGTGGACGAGGTCGGAAAAGCTTCAAATTAAGCTAAAATAGGTTCTACTTACTTATTTCAGAGAGACCACTTGATATGCATGCATTTTAAGGTTAAAACCACCCAATTCAGTGTAATGAAAGGTTAGGTTAGGTTAGAAATAGTTAATAATAATATATATATAATATTTACAATCCTAAGTAATAGGAAATGTGAAATCATTGATAAGTACGTACGATGTAACAAAGAAAAATACACAATAATTTAATATTTTATTATTAAATTCTGAAGAAACAGGTTTACGACACCTGCTTCTTTGTTTATCGAATTTCTAATGCTAAAAAAATCGAAGTATAATTCTCGCGAAACGCGATGGATATAAGTTTTCCAAATACCGATTTTTTAAAAAGCTCTCTTATACCTGTCCTCTTAATTTTATGGACCTTCTATTAAGCTTAGAATACTCATTTTTCATTGATCGTAGATAATATTACCTAACAGTGGTAAATTGTAAATAAATAAAATGTGTAAAATCTGCATCAAAACTACTCTAACTATATCAACATAATTATTTGAAATCGTTTTGGTTGTTAAAGTTTTGTAAATATTGGTAGCATTTGCAACCAGTCATTTCGTTTTATGAACGCGATCGGCGCACAGCTCTAGCCGCTAGCCGCTCGCTACGCTACTGCCTGTTTGCGTCACACGTCACCACACACTCAAATGCACGGAGCGCATAGAATACCTAAAATCCATTGACGCCAGAAGCTCGGTGGGCCCTTAAGCTCCAGGTAAAAAAACGTTCTGTGCAAAAGCCGACGTAAACAATACTTGATCCGTATCTGGGAAGTGCATTCATTAGTTCTTAGAATTTACATCTGAGGTCAAATATAAAAAAAAAACCCTTTCTGCGCATAAGTAAACAACACTCATTAGTTCATACAATTTTCAAACATGCTTATCTATTTTGTAAAAATAATCTGTGAAACATTGTTGAGTTAGGTATAAGTACTTAATTATAGTTTAGGAACTATGAATTGGTAAATGTTATCATCACTAAAATCCTTTTAAGTATCATCTGTTAAAACTTCGAACGAAAAATTAAGGTTTGGCACGATTTCGACTCTATTTGAATGACGTTAAGGTTCAAAAGTGCTAAACATTCAATTTCCTCGACTGTACAATACAATAAACGCTTGGTTAAAATTTAATAGTTCTCATGGACTTCCCTACTGTTTTTGGTTAGCTATCATATCTACAAGAGATTTTATTAATAACTAGCTGTTGCCCGCGACTTCGTCCGCGTGTCATCGTCTAAAAGTTTGTTTAAGGAATAAATTTAAAAAAAACATTGAAATTAGTTTTGTGCCTAGTCTTTTAGTAAACAGTCTAAAACCGAAGTTACAAATCTCTTACTTTCAAAATGGCTTGCTCTTTATACACACTTAGAACCCCCTTTGAACCCTCATAACATAATAAACAGGCTGAAACCGTAGTTACAAATTTCTTACTTTAAAAATGTCTTGCTCTATACTATACAAACTTCGAACCCCGTTTTAACCTTCTTAGGCGATGAATTAAAAAAAACGCTGAAATAAGTTTTGTAGTATTTTAGCATGTTTGTTTTGTCTAAAACCGAAGTTACAAATCCCTTACTTTAAAAATGTCTTGCTCTCCATACAAACTTTGAATGCCCTTATAATCCACTTTGGGGGAAGAATTTCAAAAAACGCTTAAATAATTTTGGTTGTTTAAATAGGCTAAGATCGAAGTTACAAATCTCATATCTTTAATTTTTTTTATTATTTAATCTTTCTAAAAAGTTTTGAGATTCTAGCTCCAAAAAATCCCCTTTACCAACATTGCACCCCTTTTTCATACCCTTAGGCGTGGAATTTTCCAAAACGCTAAAATACTTTATTTGTTTCGTATTATTTGTATCGTAATAAGTAATATTTCTAAAAACTTTTAAGCTTCTATCTCAAAAAGGACTTTCGCTCATACAAACTTTGCAATCCTTAAGGGGTGAAATTTTTCAAAACGCTAAAAGTACTTTATTTGTATTATAATAAGTAATCTTTCTACAAAGTTTTAAGTCGCTTGTCTAAAAAATAATGTTTCCCCCATACAAAATTTACACCCCTTTCTAACCCCCTTAGGGGCAGAAATTTTCTAAACGTATTTTATTAAGTAAAAGTATTTTATTTGTATTCTAATAAGTAATCGTTATACAAAGTTTTAAGCCTCTAGCTCAAAAAATCAAGTTTCCCCCATACAAACTTTGCACCCCTATTTAACCCCTTTAGGGGTGTGATTTCCGAAAATTACTTCTTATCCGTTGCCTACGTTGTAAAAGGTAGTTTTGGTGTAAATTTCAACTCTCTAGGCCCAGTAGTTTCGGCTGTGAGTTGATGAGTGAGTGAGTGAGTGAGTCAGTCAGGACATACCTACTTAGGCATTTATATTTTTGTTCCCATAAATATAATTATTATACTTTTTGCTGTCAATCCGTACTGTTTTTTAGGCTTCCGTACTCAAAGAGTAAAACGGGTCCCTATTACTAAGACTTCGCTGTCCGTCCGTCCGTCCGTCCGTCTGTCTGTCACCAGGCTGTAGTTGAAATTTTCACATATAATGTATTTCTGTTACCGCTATAACAACAAATACTAAAAACAAAATAAAATATTTTTTAAGGGGGGCTCTCATACAACAAAGGTGTTTTTTTTGCCGTTTTTATAGATAATGGTTCGGAACCCTTCGTGCGCGAGTCCAACTCGCACTTGGCCGGTTTTTTTCTGTAGGTATATATTTCTTCAAATGACTCATCTTTAATATATAGAGGTACTCTTTCCGCTTGTCTTCCAAATAGATGAGTAGACGCAAAATTTATTATTACTTCAAAAGAAAGAAAAAACGAAAAACCGGTTCAAATATCTCACAAAATTACGAAGCTACAACCGTTTTAATATCGCTTATTAGAGTGAGAAAACGATCGGGACCGTAACGTCACGATCCTCGAGCGTCATAGTACTCGTAGTAAATAACAATCGTTTCATATGAAGGTGCGTTTTGCGGAAAAGGGACAGAACATACCCCCTCTTAAAGCTTATAACTTAATGACTACTTAAATAACCTCTTGCGTTGTTTTTTTCTCCATTTGACTTCATTTTAAGTCCTTTTTCGAGAAAATACCTACAACATTGTGATTATTTTATTTAGTGTCTAGAGGTACAGTGTTTACATCCCTATTTTCGATCTATCCGACATCCGTATTTTCTTTTAAACCACGAACTTCAGAATTCGAAATATTCGGGTATCTCTATCTCTATCGCACTAACATTACTCGAGTGAGAGGAATGCAGATATACGAACTTCGAGTTTTGGTTTGCGTGGTTTGGCTGAATGCGCAAAGAGAGCGCGCGCGTGCCATTAAATTTTTTTTTTTTTGATTTTATGATGTATACTATATTGAATTGAATTTAGATTTATATAAGCTATAGTGTGTTTTTGCTTTGTAAATTTAGCTTTTCCTAATTCTGCCTACACACTAGCAAATGTAGGTAACAATTTAAAAATTTAAGTTTGCTATACCCGTCCAGGGTCCATGAGACACATACATATTGTAAGAACTTTTATTTTACCATGGTGCAATAAACGATTATGATTATGATTATGATAAAAAAAAACATTTGTGTTACTTATATTGTTCGAATTTGTTGATACATTTAATGAAATTACGCTTTAATACGACATTTGCGCATATAAGTTCTCATATCAGAATCGATTAATTTCTTATGCTTTACCTCTTGTATGCGTTTCGTGAAGGTCTATCGGAGACGGGATTTAAATTATTAATAGGTGAAATTAAGGAAAAGCAATTCCGCCATTTTGACGTTTCACAAAGCTGACAGATGTGGCGGCGATATACTTTAAGAATAATAAATGAAAAATTAATGAAGTCGTATAGTTTGGAATATTAATTAATTGTCGCAGTCGGATAAAAACTATCCTAAGTTGCAGCTAGAATAATAATGTACCTACAAAAAATGTTTCATATTTTTCCGTTCACGGGATGCTGAGAACATTCGTGACAACCCAAAGCTTAGTTTCAAACTGGCTGATTCTAGAGATTTATTATAAGTGGAGATAAAAGTTTAAATAAAATACCCTTTGTCTGGCAATCATTAAATAAAATACTAGGTTTATACAATATTACTCGTATAACGCAATAGAGCAAACACAGGCTTCCTGCGATGGTTCCTTTTGCCACATACCTAATATAAAACAACATCAAACACACCAAACTCATATAATTACTAATGCAAATAGAGTAATATCATTTATTCTACTTGCTCAACTCAAACGGTCACGGACGGTCCGAACCTGCGTGTAATTAGAACCCGCCTGGACGGGTACACGGGTACCCGCTCGTGGACCGGGAGTGTTCTGGCGTGTTCGGGTAGAACGGACGCTTAGCACCGCGGGTTTAAGAACACGGGTATTCGGGCATGTAGCGGGAGCCCTACTTCCAACGAACATTCGTACCAAATTTCATCAAACTCTCCAATATTTCGAGGTTGCACAATATTGACTGTAGGTATTAACCTTTTGACAGCGAGGGTGCAAAACAAAACGGTGCCCAACTGAGGTCAGAACAAAAACTAAAGTCCGATCTCGGCAAAACATAGTGATTTCAAAGAGGAATAAAAAATATGTATGTAAAAAATATGTAATATCGAACGAACTCACTTTGTAAACCTTCTTGTAGTGTAGTGTATAGGAACCTTACAAAATTTTAAAAGCTGTTATGACGTCACAGTTAAGAGCCATTTACACTGGTTAAATCTGCAAGACCGATTAAATTAAACATTGAACATCTTGATAACATTAAGAGTTAAGATACTACTACTGTCTTGGGGAAATTAACTTTATTTGATCTAAACTATACGTCCTTGCAATTAACGGAAATTGACAAACACACGTAGTATATACCATAGATCTCCTTTGACTATTAAAGAAAAACAAATGAATACTATCTTTGTTTTTTACTTATTCACTATATTCATGAATAGTGACACAGTATGCACAACAATCAGAAATGATCACAATGAGACGTATTCATGCCCATTCTTACTACTTATTGAACACCCCTCGTATTTATTTGCGACAGCGTCCGACCGAAACAGGATTTTCAGCCGACAGGTACCGAAACTTTCGCTGACTTATAAAATCGTTTTTTGCCTTATTGTAGGGAATTTCCTTGCACTTTCATTCGCAAATCGACATATCGGTTTCGTAGTAGCTTCTTTGATATATTTTTTTTACTATTACGTTCGTCACCGTAGCCTATGAACGCATGCAATTTCACAGGTCAGGGCTTTTTAAACCAGTATCCTCTTTTTAATAAACCTCGTGCATTATCTCTCAGGATAGAGAGCCAGCATGTGAGGACAACCGCCATTCCAGTCGCTGACTTATTTGCTAAGGCCGTAGCAGGATAAGGGATGAAAAAATGCGCTTCAATATTATGACCTGTTTTTTTTTATTTAATTACTTACATCTAAGTAATAATAAAATGAATAATAAGAAATAATAAAAAGGCAAATATCACTATACTATAACTGTCAAAATGTGTTTTATTTTATTTATTTGTAAAGAGGATTTATGCTGTGGTTCTTTGGCGGTGTTAGAATAGCTTACTAATAAAATGTTATGTTATGAATTCCAACCCAACTATTTACTGAATTTTGACACCGTTGCTTCCCGATTTTAACCATTAAATAAGGCTTATTTAGAAGTAACAAAGTGGTAGCTAGTTCAGGATTGAACAAAAAAATTTAAATATTGACTTACCTGTTTTTTTACAGAAATTTTAAAGATGGAAATTCCACTTTCCTTCAGGACACATATATGTGATTAAATTAACCAAAATGGAAAAAGTTAAACAATAATTAACATTTAATAATAATAATGATCAATAATTAATGATTTATCTTATAGTTTATTTAAAAGATTAGTTTTTACTTTAATCTAATAGTGTTAACAGGTTTTTTAAACGCAGTTAACATAATCTTTTTTCTCAAAAATGGCCCGCAAAGTGAAGATAACTCGCTACATATTGGAAGGTAAAGTGTATAGTTTAAGGCCTGATCAAAATTAAAAAACAAAAAACATTGCAGGCCGCCTGGAATGTTACCTATAAATTCCTTTATTTATCGAGTACCAAACTTTTTAAAAAGTAGAAACTGGCATATAAAAGACGGCACAGGTCGTATTCAGCCAAAGCAAGTCGTATTTTTCTGTTGCAAACGCGACATTTTTGTATGTGTCTTAAAAAGATTGCGTTTTTCGGTGGATAAATACACTTGCGATTCTGTTTAAAAAAATATTATGACGTTTAATTTTATGTAATTTGTAGTATCCTCAATTTGTATTTAATAATAACGCTTGATTTCAATTAAGTCATTTCATTTTTGAGAAAAGCACTATATTAGCCTCAGCCGGAATGGCAATTGCAGGGTTCGTATTATAATTAAACGGACTCGCAAGCTCGTCCGTTTAAACAAATTACTCAGCCTGCAATTGCCTCCTTCCCGGCCACGGCAATAATGTACTATTATTTTGTATAATGATGCAAGTTGTAAATGCACTTAACTGTCATAAGTGTATTTATAACATATAAGTATATACATATGGTCTTAATTTAAACATATTTTCATTTTTTTTTATTTTTACTTGTAACTTTGAAAAAAATTATGAAACTATAGGTCGATTATACCATTACTCACATAGTCAAAGCTAAGTTACTTATGTTTTTTAATGCTGTTTGTTTCTCAAAAAAAATATCAAGTAATAGTTTTCGAGAAAAGTCATATTTAATGAATACTGCTTTTTTTTTTCTACTGAACCACTGGAAATTTTTCAACAAAACTTGGCACACTTTCATTGCTAGATGTTAGTAATTGTAGAAAAAAAACCAGCTTATTATCATAAAAGGGCATTTTTCCTTCCCTTATCCTGCTACGGCTTTTGTCACAATCTCGTATCGTAAAATCCGTTATTTGTCTCTTTTACTGTAGTTTTACCTTTCTTTCTTTAGTACAGTTGCAATACATTCGCTGCTGGTAAAATGTTGAATGATTGAAACTGCCGTTTTTTGCAATATGTCTAGGTACTTACAATCATCTTAATAAATGGTACCCAGAAAGAAAGTTACTAAAATAGTAAATGAACCAAATGGGTACAATAATATGGCTAAATTATAATGGAGGCGATTTCAAATGTGACTAAAATATACAACTAAATACTTTAATCACTTAAATGAAAAACACAATATATTTACGGATCGGATCGGACTACCATGCAATACAAAGCCCTAAAATGTGTAGGACCCAAATATTATCTATTGGATAGAAATAGTACTACGAAAGATTCAATTATTGTTTTTATGTGGTGTTATGTAAGCAGTATTGCAAGCAGAACGCAATAAGAAAGTACGAGAACACATGTTTCGGCAAGCCCGAAGTTGGCCGAAACCGAAACTTCGGTCGGACATTAAGCGAGCACAATTTCAGGTAGTAAGAAACTAGTAGAGTTTAAATACACTTTATAAAATACCACCTTAAATAAATTACAATTGAGATAAACCTAGATAAGAATATTTGTGTTCACGGAGAGTTCAGTACCTTAGTACACCAGTTCAGGTATTGCCTTTGTTTTTGAATGTTAAGATATATTCAGGCTTCAAGATGGGAACAATATATGACTGTTTGAAGTACCTGAGGCCAATCACTCCTATGCGCAGGCGGCGGCGCGGGTAAGCACGCCGCGTGGTAGTGTTGTGTGCAGCTGCGGCAGCGCAGCCGCGCCGCGGGCCGCGCGCACGCCGCGCACGACACGCAGCGCGCGCACGTCCAGCCGTCGCGCGACAGGTCCTCTGCGCACCACGTATGGTACCACTCGCAACAGCTCGTGCAGACCAGCATCTGTAGTCACCAAAAATTACAATGTATGCCTTTCGACCAGACCCCTATTTATACAATTGTCACCTGACAACGACAATTCAACGTACATTGCTGGTTCCACAAGTAACCTAGAGACCACCTTAACTTCTAGAACAAGCAATGTATGGCGAATTGTCAGTGTCAGGTGACTCAACTGAGCGCTCGAAAGTCAAAAATCGGTCCCCAGGAGTGTTACGTATGAAGATTAGAATCTAAAATGGCGGCTTTTACTACGAATTACGCGTGTGAATATAGTAGCTATATGGTGTGAGCGAGATCGCACGAGAGTGGGTGCCATTTTAGGTTCTATTCTTTATTGGCGCTGATTAAATACCCTTTTTGTTTACTAAGTGTCACAGGGCGTACATATTTTTTAAATAGAGAATTTTCACTCCCTGTTATCAGAGTTGGCGCGTAAGACACTAATTATGCACAGGGTGGCCCAAAAATACGTTGACAAAGAAGTCAGAGTACGACACGACTTTTACAATAAAATATAAACTAATCTTTATTAAAAATATCATCTTTCGACTTTCGCATCGTTTGTAGCTCCTTTGCTATTCTTGCAAACTCTAAAAGCTAAACTTATAGCCTTCTGTATGTCTATAATGCATTAGATTGAAATCATGCAACACAAAGGCCATCCTTTCGAGCTTATGAAACTAGAAAAAATATCTTTATCTATCCAAATATCATAAACCCTCCATTATGCGTTCAAGAACCGCACATTATGACCACCATAAAAACAGACTGCTTTGTTAGAACAAATTTCTTATCTGTGAAAATGTTATTATTGCTAAATAATAACATCGATTTCGATAATATTATTTCATTTAAATTTCGAACATCTCTGAAAAACAAAGAAATTTGATTTGACCTCTATTCTAATATCAGTCGACATGACGTTTAGTTCGAAATGAATTGTCAAGTTGCATACAAATTTGACAAATGTCGCACGTAAGTAAGATATCGATCGATATGATAGTTAGAGCTGAACTCTAGTTTGTCTCTGAATTAAAAAAAAAACTATGACAGCTGCCAGAAAACAACGCCGCCATGCCGGTCTTAATATGCAGCTCCTGAATGCATCATGTAGGCTTATGATATGTGGATAGATAAAGCAGCGTATGTAACTGTACATAATTAGGCATTAAAACACTCGTGTGATGTTATTATGAAACTCGCCTTCGGCTAGTTTCATAAACCCACACTCGTGTTTAATGCCCTTCATTATGTACAGTCACATAAACTACTATTACACCTCTGCTACACAATAAGAGCTCTATGAGATGGAGTATCTGGGGGCACGGCAGTGCCCGTGCCCCCGCCAACTCGAGCAAAACAAAGAGGCACGGCCGTACCATCCTTTTCTCGAAGCCATTCAGGCCATTTTCAACCTCCTATAATTTTGTGCTGGCTAAAGCTAGAACCCTGGATTTTCAGTGACTTGTAGGGCATAATATGGCTTAGATATATTCTCAATAGCATTCAATTTGAACTATTAGTTTAAGAACTATTGTCCGTCAAAGTTCCTCAGTTTTGTCACTGACATATTTACTCACTCACTGATAATGATCAACATAATTCTAAGGTACTTATAGCAGACCCACAAGCTCCAAATTTTAAACGTAATTAGTTTTTAGCCTATCAATTCATAAAAAAACCTAAAATATTGCAATTTCAGTCACGTTTAAGATATATACAAACCGCATAAGTAAGTTTGTAATCCTATACAAATACATGCGATTACAAAGTTATTTAGCAAGCAAATAAAAATTTATAAGAATGCCTTTCTTGGCTCTACGAAATATCTCACAACTTTTTACGGTGGAAGAGTTTCGAGACTTGGCTTATTTTTTACATGGAATGTTTTTTATGGGATAATCTTGTCGAAATATTCACTGTTGGCTCAGGGAAGGGCTTCAGCGTCAAGAATTTTCTGTATATTTCTTGTTTAAATGACTACTTTCCTATTTTTTTTTTAAATGCCACTCCGACCAGTTTTCTGTGAGGATTACATGTTTATATTAACAAGAGTTAGAGCACATAAACAGACAAAAATGATAGTCAAAGACGAACCTCGCTGGCGACAGTCGAAACGGCTCATACAAATTGACATAGTATTATGACGTCACAACTTTATATTCGTACTAACTGTTATAAGGAAAATTTATTAAATTGCTGCTTTGCTCGTGAAATACTGCGTTTAGCACTTTATACTCTCGCGCTTTGAATATGTGTATACACATATTCAAATTATTGTTTTAAAGGTAAATTAATATCGCGTTAAACAATAATTTGAATACTGCGTTAAGGTACATAGTTTCCAACACATTTGCTCGTAACGTGCCCCTTATTGTGCCGCTTTTGGGCTCATAATCCTGGGTATTAAACACGCGTGTTTAATAACATTACGACACTCGTGTATAGTTATGTTTATATCAACATACCTCACTTGTATCATAATGTACTATTTTATACAATTATTTTTATTTGAAGCGTAGGTTTTTTTATTAATAACCTCTTTTACTGATAAATTTGATGGTTTAATATCAATATAACAACATTACGTTATACGTTTTAACATGAGGAAAGTACAAAATTATGACGCCTTCCTATGGCATTGTCAGCATATTTTTGAGGCACCCTATAGTACTAACAGGTGTCGGCACTATATCAATTACTTATATACATTCATTTTTTCATTGGAAATACGTATCTAAGGCGACGTGAGCTCAGAAAACGAATTTTTAAAACGTCGTAGCTCTTGTTTGGATTACGACTGCCCTAAATTTTATTAGCAAATCTTGAGGCCTTTCTCGTGGGACAACAGCTATTCGAATCCCGAGTTTTTGACTTTCGCTCTATAGAAAAAAATCACGAACATAGGTCTAAAATACACTTAAAAAATTCGTAACAAAATATGCACAACAGCTAAACATATTAAAATTGGTTCTAAAAATCGGCAATATCACGTTTGAGGGAACTTAGCTATTACTTTTTTATCTATTACTAGCGACCCGCCCCTGCTTCGCACGGGTTTATGTGCATAATGCATGCATGTATGGTTTGTTTTATACATTTAAACCTTCTTCTTGAATCACTCTATCTATTAAAAACACCTGCATCAAAATCCGTTGCGTAGTTTTAAAGATGTACGCATACATAGGGACAGACAGACAGACAGCGGGAAGCGACTTTGTTTTATACTACATATGTATTGAAAACGCACAAAAAAATTAAATTACAAAACATGATATCCGCGTTTCCGAACACGCACTTCCATCTCGCTCACGCTTATGCTCAGTGAGAGGGAGAGAAGACCACGAGCCTACGTCGCCACCATACCACATGAAAAAGTATTTTGTATTTAAAATAGAAGGTTTTTTTTGTAATATTGTTTTGAAATGCCTGCCATGATAGTATTTTTTATTTAAAATACATATATGAATGTATATTTAAATTCTACTATATTGTGAAGATATTCACATTTTACAAGCTTTATATTAACTTGACTTGTTCGTATGTATATAAGTATGTAAGTTGTCCGTCAAAATTTGCAATCCATTTTTCAGTCACTTGCCGTTATCCGATTTAGCTTAAATTTTGGGTATTAGTATAGTTTGGATGACAAATCAATATTATGGTACCATCGAGCTGATCTGATGATGGAGACAGAAGGTGGCCATGGGAATTCAGTATTTGACCGACGTAACCCCATGGAGTTTGGGCTCGTTAGAATCGTCTCAATGAGTAGTTGATGATGGTATACAGAAAAGTACAGTCAGCAATAAAAGCTTGTACCAACAATTTAATTTTTGACAGAAACTTATTTTTGAACACTAATAGCTATTATAGTTGAGACTGTTCAATGTCACCGACTTTTTAAAACTGTCGTTGTAATTGGAATCTTCCACCTTGGACAGTAGAGTTGCTTTTTCAATTTTATATTGATTATTTAGAGTTATAAGTGTGCCATTACCTTCTCTTTGCCAGCACTTCCACACAAGAAGCATAACCTGGCGACAGTGAATGGGGCAGTCCCAATTACGCCAAATCCAGAGCTACACACTTCATCTGGGTCGTAGCTTTCCCAGAAGTCAACACAGATCAGTTCCGGTCGATTCTGACTGAATTTTTGCGATCGCCCACGCATCTGTAAGTAAAAGTTAAAGCTGTTAAAATCTAAAATATTATTGACGGTTTTTTTCTATGCATGTAAGCGGGCCAATCAACTTATTTCTGTCGCTAGTTGCCATGGGTCACTTTAAAAAACTGTTATTTAATGCGTTCAAATCCACCAACTATACAGGGTGGAAATAGATTTTGGGTCAGTGAGGGCAGCTACCAGATCCCGTGTTGCTAGGTGAAAATGGTATTAGGAGACCTTCCTTCGATTTCAAATTAATTAAGATTGGCGTTTACAGATTTTGGAAAAAACAGACAGGGTGCGAGAAAATGGTCATTTTTGACAAACTTTTTTTTTGATGCCAATCGATCCCATTCCTGTCAAGGATCAAAAGCTTGGGTAGGACCAAAAATAAATTTCCGGCTAGAAAAGCCATAAATTGAGAAAAACTTTCCACATACAATTTTTATGTCAATCGATTCCATTTCTATCCAGTATCAATGGTTTTCTTGGGGTCAACTTTCGGTAATGTACAAAAAACCGGCCAAGTGCGAGTTGCACTCGCGCACGAAGGGTTCCGTACCATTATCTATAAAAACGGCAAATAATCACGTTTGTTGTATGGGAGCCCCCCTTAAAAAAATATTTCATTTTGTTTTTAGTATTTGTTGTTATAGCGGCAACAAAAATACATAATCTGTGAAAATGTCAACTCTCTAGCTATCACGGTTCTTGAGATACAGCCTGGTGACAGACAGACAGACAGACGGACGGACGGACGGACGGACAGCGAAGTCTTAGTAATAGGGTCCGGTTTTACTCTTTGAGTACGGAACCCTAAAAACATACAGGGTGCGAGGAAATGGTCATTTTTGACAAACTTTTTTACCTACCAACTAGGCTACAGGGGGCCTCCCATACAACAAACGTGATTTTTTGCCGTTTTTATAGATAATGGTACGGAACCCTTCGTGCGCGAGTCCAACTCGCACTTGGCCGGTTTTTTTTCCAAATCTGTAAACGCCAATCTTAATTAATTTGAAATCGAACGAAGGTCTCCTAATACCATTTTCGCCTAGCAAGACGGGATCTGGTAGCTGCCCTCACTGACCCAAAATCTATTTCCACCCTGTTTAGGATTATTTACGCCACTTTTAACCCCATTTTTATGGCTATTTTCTAAGCATGGTAGAAGTCCACTTTGTAACTTTACTTGTAAGAAACTCTGTTATTTTACACCATTACTAAATGGGACAGAATCATCATCACCATATCAGCCGAAAGACGTCCACTGCTGGACATAGGCCTCCTCCGAAGAGTGCCACAATGGCACAGAATGGGACAGAATACCAACAAGAAATAGTTGATTGACCCAAATACACAGACAATTTCCTATTTTTACAAGATTTCATTTAACAATGTTCGTATGTAACATTGTCCGTTTCCAACCTCGCAAACCATGGTTTTCGATTAAGCTGAAATATGGTTTAGTTGCGTATTTTTGGTCTTTGGTATTGTAGAGCTGGTCTGATGATGGAGTTGGAAGGCGGCCATTGGAACTAAAGAAACCCGTGTTTGGGATTTTTAGAACCCTCTCAATTGCTTTAAAACTGTGCGCAAAACTTTTAGTTTTTTTTAGTGATACATATAAGCTAAACTTACATTTGTGATGTTTGTAAGAGGTTTCGTGACAGTCTTTTTAGGTATGAGATCAATCACCATCATCTCATCTTCACTAGACTCCAGTTTGGATGGAACTTTAACTGGAACTTCAGCATCCAGCTTTCTTTTCTTTGGCTCCTGTATATCAACATTAGCCTCTTTTCTGTCAGTTGATTCAGGTAATAGTTGAGGAGCCTTATTTTCAGTGTCCATTTCAATATCACAGATAGGCACTTTAGGAGCTGAAACATCTTTTTCTACAATCGGCAATAAACTGTTATCTTCTTCTATTGAAACAGATTTATCTTGCTTTTCTTTTTCTTCTTGTGTAGGGAATGTAGCAATAGGTTGCCCTAAAACAATTGACGCGCTTCGACACACATGCTTCACTCTTGGCCCCTTAAGTTCAACCTTCTGTCGTTTAGGGTCTTCAGGCTGGTTTGAGTCACCCTTATCTTTCTTTCGGACCTTAACCCTCGTTATTCGACGCTTCCTATTCTCACTGAAATCTTCACCATCTTCTTCAGCTGACACTTGATCCTTCTTGGTTTTATCCTGAGAAGAGAAAAAAATAATGATTGAAATAAAAGCAGAATGAAGAAGTCTCATTTTAAATATCTCATGTGTTATTAATGACAATGATGACATACCTCAACCTTTTCGACTTTTTCATTGTTTTCTTCAGATTTTTTATTAGGCTTCAGAGGCATAAATATTTTATTTTCATTTTCACTGGTGGGTGCTGGCAGTGCTGGCGTAGATGAGCTTGTCCAGTTATTACCAGCACTTAGCCGCAATGGATTAACCTGTACTATAGGTCCGGAAAGCTTGACACTGGCCCTCATTGAAGGGG
This sequence comes from Epinotia brunnichana, assembly GCA_963854355.1. Taxonomy (NCBI): domain Eukaryota; kingdom Metazoa; phylum Arthropoda; class Insecta; order Lepidoptera; family Tortricidae; genus Epinotia; species Epinotia brunnichana. Next base: position 14,713,209 of record OY977936.1, on the reverse strand, counting down.
GCAGCATTGCTGTGAGGCCAGCTCTTACGCTCGGCGGCACTTGAAATGCTCTAAGACACATTTTCAGCCAACAAGCCGGACACCGCGATCTATTTTCAGAACGCACTAACTTCCATTGTTGAGACCTCACTATTGGAGGTACAATACAGTTACCTGAAAAAAAAAAGGTAATTAGTGATGTGACAGCCCATACTATATATCCTATCCTATACTTTATAAAATGTGAAAGTTTGGATGTTTGGATGTCTGGATGTTTGTTACTCAATCACGCTTAAACGGCTGAACCGATTTGGATGAAATTTTGCATGAAGATAGTTTATAGCCTGGATTAAAATATAGGATAGTTTTTATCCCGGATTTACGCAGACGAAGTCGCGGGTGGAATCTAGTTTATAATATTCATAAAATTGATCTTCACTCTCTGTCATCAAATAAAGTGTTAATCTTATAAGGGTGAATATCCATGAAACATGTGCGAAGATGTGTTATCATATTCGCACATGTTTCATATATATTTGTCAGATATATGAAAACAGCTTTGCACATCTCTAGTGCATATTCATTATCCACCCTAAGACATGGATTATGTATTTGTTCAACTGCTATCATTTTGGGATTGGAATAGCTGACAGTTCATAAAATCTTTGTCTAAATATTACAAAGTTTATATGAACTGTCAGCTATTGATGATGGCAAAACTGTCACCTCCAATCCCATTAGTGTGGTCTGATAGCATAAAATGCATAGGGTGTCTCAATAAATTGCTGTAATCTTTTGCAGACATAAAATGCAATATATTTATATAAATATCGCTTTATTTAATTTAAAAATAGAGATGCAACCAGCCATAATTTGACTATACGGCCGAATACCGAATAGTGGCGTAGTATCCCGCCGGATACCGGATAGTGGCGAAGTATCTGGCAGGATACCGGATAGAATTTTAACACAGTAGAAATAGGTAAAGAGAGAACAAGAGTATTTCATTTTAGGCATGTAAATTGCAGCCGGATATACTGCACCACCGGATATTCGGTATCCGATCAAACCACTATCCATTGCATCTCTATTCAAAACCTAAGCTTATATTAATAATTATAAACAACGGTTGAATTTGATAAGTATTTCCTAATTTTATACTAACCTTCTTCTCTCATACATTGCATGACAATGGTGCCATTTTTGTGTGCCAGTTTTTCCCTCTTCAACAGTTTCGTAATAAACTTTCGGCAAGACTCGCAGGAGTATATTCCAAACTTACGAGCTTGCTTTACAAATTTGTAGAATCGTACTGCACCACACACACCACATGTCACAGTAGTAGGAGGGTTTGGAGCTGTAAAAACAATAATATAATTAAGTACGAATGTTATATATTTTTAAACCATTATTATTCATGATGAGATGTGGTATCATCATCATAGGCCTCAAACATCTTGTGGATGATTTAAACAGCGTCTGTACGCGAGGAACAACACCTCTCGTGACTATATAAGCCAATCCGGGGGTCTGCACTTGCGCCCACATTTGTGGCACGTGAATTGAGGGACCATATCATCAGCTATTAGTATATTTAGATGTAATTAAACTGTAAATAACTTACATGTAGATGTAGGTGCTGAGAAAGGACCGTCTAAGCCAGTAGTTGCTTGGGCAGGGGTATTTAATTGTAATCTGGCTTCCCTTATTATTACTTTGCCACTCAGTAGCTGACTAGCAGATGACTTCTCTTTTTCTGGGCTAGGTGGTGGTTTTTCTTCTTCATCCCCACTTCCCTCCATGCTGTCACTGTCCCAGCTTTCTCCAGATTCTGAACCACTGCTAGTGCTGGTAGAGCTACTTGCGTCTGATATGTCCATAAGCTTACGCATTGCATGCCCTGCTCTCTCTTCTTTGCTTGACTTGCCTTTCTCTACTCCCTCTACATTAGAATTTTCATCTTGTGAATATTCTGCTTCTTTCTCCTTGCTAGAGAATAAATTAAGCTTGACATTGGGCTTCCTTGTATTACTACTGAGGCCAGAAAATGAATTTGTAGTTTTATCTTTGAATAAATTTGATGGTGTTAAAAGTTGCTTGTCTCGAGGTTTTTCGGTCTCATTTGTGAGATCTGAAGCTTCATCTTCTGGTGTGTCTTCATCTCTGGGTAAGTTGTTAAATAGCAGCCTCTTCAGCTTAGGTTTCTTAAGCACTTTTGCAGCGCCCACAGTGCCAGTTGCAGTGATTGGTTCTTCTCCATCTATAAATTTCTTATTCGGTTTGATAACCCGTGATGAATGGACACTCCTGATGGGCAGGACAAACTTTGATGAGCTTCCACTATCTCTGTCCACTGGAGATATGGTACGAGGTGGTGGAGACATACAACGGTTTTCACTGAACTGTGAGAACTTGTTCATGGGTTTTGACAAAGGATTAAGGTTTTTCCTTAAGTACCCTTCATGATGATCAGACGACTTGGAACTCAAATCTGTCAATTTAGCTGGTTTAAGTATGCTGTTGAATGTTGAGTATTCGGTTAGTTTCAATGACGATTTCTTCTTGATGATAGGCACAAGAGGTGCATGGTGTTTTAAAGGAATCTTTTTTAAAGGCAAGAAAATATCTTCACAGCTCTCAACAGTACCAAAAGTCACGGTTTTCTTCACTGGTTTTGGTTTTTCACCTTTGACTGGCTCCATTTTGTTTTGTGAGCGAGTACGGACAGGAGATTTGGAATCACCAACTGTTAAATCTGAATTGTCTATGTTGTTATCTATCGCACTGTTGTTTACTAAGTTTTCACTGGGCCCGTTTGTTTCCTTGTCATTGCTTTTTTCTTTCTTTTCTTCTTCCTGAAAAGTTTGAAGAACAATGTGATTGTAAATCATTCTAGTGATTATCATGTTTTTGATGAGACAGGCTTTTCTAATAGGAATGTGTCAAAGGAGACTCGTCATCCGCCATCAGCAAAATTACATCAAACCTGCTTATAGTAAAATGACTGATTGAAGATACAAGGAAGGAGAAAAAATAAACATGTTTTTGATTTCAAGACATGAAACCCAATTTAAACTTTTACTACATGCAAGAGCACTGAAAACATATATATTTTGTTTTTATGAATTATATAAATAAATAAATATTACGGGACAATCTTACACAAATCAACCTAGGCCCACGGTAAGCTCAGTAAGGCTTGTGTTGTGGGTACTAGGCGATGATATATATAATAGATACATACATATAGATACTTATATACATATATAACATCCATAACTCAGGAACAAATATTCGTGATAAATACACAAATAAATGCCCTGACCGAGATTCGAACCCGGGACCTCCAGCTTCGTAAGGATATATAAGTTATAAGAAGCAAAACCAAGGTGCAGGACATTGTCACAAAAATTAGGAGGCATAAATGGAAGTGGTCAGGCCACACTATAAGAGGCATAGATAAGTGGAGTAAAAAGGTAACCTAAGACGCTGCAAAAGAAAGAGAGGCAGGCAGATCAAAAGATGGGACAACAACATCAGGCCTGTTGCTGATGTCACCTGGAGCAGGATTGCCAGAGACAGACACGAGTGCAGAAGGCAGGAGGAGGCCTATGCCGACTGGCAAGCGGACACCCAAAATAAATAAATAAACCAATTAACTAATTAAATGTGAAAGACAACATTTGGATGTCACAAACCAAAGATAGGTAATAAAATAAATATGAATTAGATTTATACCGATATTGTTATTTTTTCTGCTATTTACAGTATAACTAAACACCAAGTACTATCAAACTATTTTATTTGGAGACATATGGTGCTTTTGAACTTTATTTTTATTAGTAAAGTGGCACAAGAAATTCTTTGATATTAACAAGATACATGCAAATTGCCATAACAGTCTTCCACCCATACTTTTACAGATAATAAGTGTTTGCCATTTATTGTGTTTTATTCGTGATTTATTGTATCACATGATTTAAAAAAAACTTATCATAGCCGTACAACCAAAACATAAGGTACAATGACAAGGCTATAGCTTTTACGGACAGCAAGTGTTGATTTGACCCCTGCAGAATAGAATATCTGAGACCAAGATAAGTCTTCTCTACTATTCAATTAAGTTCATACTCTGGGTTAAAATAATGGGGTCTAAATAATACATAACCTTACTCATGTTTACGAACTATTAAACAATTTGTGCACTGTGATAGTGATAGTGAAACTTTTGTGATAATGTGTCGTTACAAAGAATAAAAAATTATGGAATGTAAGAACTGATAAGCAACTATAAATTGATCAACAAACATAATATAATCTAGATTCTCAGACAATTAAATTGAAACCTCAATCTGGTGTGTTGTTTGATGTCTCTGGTTTTATACCCTTGTTTAAAGAATATAAGTAAAAATTTGTTGACAAGAAATAATAGAATATAGAAATGTCAAAGTACGTTGTCGTATTTGACGCTTATTACGATCTCCTCCTCGTTAATGCTGCTGGTTATTACGTAAACACAATATTTCCGCGTATGTTAAACTAAATTGATGTAACGCATCCGTCAAACAACAATGTCAATCAGACCAAAGGAGCCTTTACCTCTTTATCCCCAGCGAAAACATTGGCGGTCCCGCCGCGAGCAGGCGGTTGGCTCTCCGGAGCATTTTCATGGTAAACGGCACCCGATAATACACTAATGCGTTTTCTGTTTTGGAATCTGAGCGGTTTGCCAGGGAATCTCGACCTTCCCATTTTGCTTAACACGTAAACGAAGGACACTCAATGCGCTCCCAGAGATTGCGAGGTAACTGGCGCGCATGCTCCGGTCCGCGCGCTCCGCAACGCCATTCCACTCTTTTATGCAATGTGTACAACAAATTACGACGCAGTTCTCATCACATGCACGCCCAAACGTAAACACTAAATACACCCTTCACATTATTTACAATAACGATCACTTTACACTCTTTTTGCAAAAGACGACATCATCCATCATTTTAATGGTCGTTAACGCCGTAAGTCGTAACGCTTCCATTCAACGCAGTGATGTTAGTAGTAAAACAAAAGAGAATGTCCCTTCGTACCCTAACACAAAACGTCAAGATCACTAAAACCGTGTTTTGTTTCATTTAGATACCACAAACTCAATTAGTTATTGAAATCAATCGGAATCGTCCATAATTTGACAAAGATGGCTGTACACCGTGCGTTAACAATAGCAAGCACGAGTGATTAACGAGACGAGGCGCGCGCGAGGCCGCGGTGTGAACGACACCTGGCTCTCGGAGGCCAGTTATGGATTTTGAACCAATCGCGACGTTAATTCGGACCGGTATGAAAACAAACATGTCGCTCGCTATTCACTGATGTATAGACGCCTCACTCATTTCTGTATCAATAAAAACGTTATGATCTATATAATTATAATCTGCGCGACGGAGCCAGGCATTCGACGATTTTGATTCGCTCGATTGAATAACGATATGAAATGAAATAGTCGGTTAAAAATACGCATAGCGTAAAGATTTGTTGTTAGTTAGGTAGTTGCGGGTTCGATTACAGGGCTTATATTGTCCTAATACTTATTAATCTTATATAGAGGGTTAGGTTAGTTAATATATAACTAGATTGATTCGATTTAACGATACCTACCTACCGAAATGCCCAGCTAAAGTGATGACATTTTGACCTCATTTCGCATCTGTTGGATTTGATTGCGTGTAAACGACAAAATAGAGATGTATTATATAGTAATTGCTGTTTGCTCTTCATTTTCCATTAATTATTTGACCAAGAACCAAAATGTAAAGAAAAGGCGAACGTGAGATTGGGTAGGTAGCTGTCTAATCACCTTATCAACGGAAGAGTGGGGAGTAGGTACCTACTAAAATTTTAAGCTATTGGTAATTATAATTTAGTACTTATACCTAGCTACTACGACTACGGCTACTTTTTAAGTTTTATTTTTCGTATATAGTTATCGCAATGCAGTTATTAACGGTGACTGGTAGCCTGGTAGGTAATTATTATTTATATACCTACCTACTTAAGTACCTATCTAGTAATAAAAATAATAATAATCATAAACTAGCTATCTTCTCAAACAATCCTAAATACAAACTTGTCGGTTACATACGTACCTAACTAATTAATTTGAACCCATATTCAATTATGTAGGTACATTTAAGTTTTTTCATTTTCGTATTTAGGTACTAAGTTGACAATGTAGTGATAGGTACGCAATCACGCACCCTTGTGTAGTGTAGCTAGCTAAACCCGCCGTAGGGTGCGCTAGCTATATAGGTACTCACCTACCCATACGTATAGTATGGGTCGCACAGTGAGTGAACCCCAAAACTCTACCGGTCGATCATGCGTAAAGGGCGGAGAAGGGATGGTAATAATGCTCGTCGGTGCTTGAACCCTATTCGTTGCTAGTCAGCTAGATAGCTAAACATAGCTATCAATCAGGAACACCTTTAAAATATAACTTTTCCATAGTTAAGATAGTTTATTATTTCTTCACTGACCTCTAGCGTGAGTTATAGGAACGAAAAGTTCCTTGCTGAAATGCTTCCTGAAATACATTGAGAGGGAACGGGCGGCATTTCCTTGGATCGAAGCGAAAGAATCTCACAACCACTGTTTTTAATAGTTTCACTTGTAAATCACAACTTTTTATGGTAGATTACACTCACATCACAAATGTTTACACAATAATATTTTGAAAAGTAACAATCTATGTAGAATCTTGTAGTAGGAGTAATATTTACACGAGTTTTATTGCACTGGTGTTCGTGTGTGAAACTGTAGTAGCGCGACTGGCGGAGTGGCGGCGCGCATGCCGCGAGGGACACGACACGATGTAAATATAAAAATCTCCCCTTCTGGGGGCTCACCCGAATGAATCACTGTAATCCACCAAACTCTCCTGTGTTCGTCACAGCTTTTTGTTTGAAGTTGGAGCGAGCCCGCGCCCGTATCGTGCTCGAATCGCGGCGTCGGTCACCCTTATGATTCAAATTTGAGCGGTATCGAATTATGATGCAAACTTCCGTGTACCTCTTAACGAAATATTGATCGACGCGGTCCCCGTCGTCTGTGGACATTTTTCTTGAAGTGACTGACTAAGAACGAGGATAATCTCCGTATCGTATAGCACAAATCTGAGACCCCCATTGTAGCAGGTAGAGGTTTTTTGTATTGTTTGGGTCGATGGCAGTGGATTAGGGTAAAAAAAAGATTTGGTGTCTACCTAAATTTTAAAGATCCGCGTCGTATTCGTTTTTTAATTCGATTGCAGTGAAATATAGCAATAGTTATATGTCATTGACTAAGTATATAGGTAGGTAGATATCAGTAAATTTTGTATTTAGGATAAAAGTACCGACCTAACAATGTCTTCTAATTGGTAGTGTAGTTGAAAATGTGTAGGTAGGTAGTAGGTAGGGATAGTCTGCGATCGCATGATTTTAAAAACCGGCCAAGTGCGAGTCGGACTCGCGCACGAAGGGCTCCGTACCATTATCTATAAAAACGGCAAAAAAAATCACGTGTGTTGTATGGGAGCCCCCTGTAGCCTAGTTGGTAGGTAGTGACCCTGCCTACGAAGCCGGAGCTCCCGGGTACGAATCCCGGTAAGGACATTTATTCGTGTGATGAGCACAAATATTTGTTCCTGAGTCATGGATGTTTTCAATATATTTAAGTTTTTGTACATAAGTATGTTCATCGTCGTCTAGTACCCATAGTACAAGCTTTGCTTAGTTTGGGACTAGGTTGATTTGTGTAAGATTTAAAAAAAAAATAGTAAGTAAATTGTACAACAAGCGCATAAAACCTGAGACGTTTATATCCACCCGAGCCACCGGCGAGGGTGGATAGTTAAGGCGACGTGAGCTCCAAAAACGGATTTTTAAAAAATCGTAGCTCTTGTTTGGATTATAATACGGCTGCCTTAAATTTAATTAGCAATCTTGAGGCCTTTTTCGAGGGAAATCAGCTATTCGAATCGTGAGTTTTTGACTTTCGCTCGATAGAAAAAAATCACGAACATAGGTCTAAAATACACTTTAAAAAATCGTAACAAATTATGTACAACAGCTAAACACATAACAATTGATTCTAAAAATCGTCAAGGTCATGTTTGAGGGAAATCAGCTATTACTTTTTTATTTATTAAAACGCGCAAAGAAATAAAATTTAAAAACATGATATCCGCACTTCCAAACACGCACTTCCATCTCGCTCACGCTTATGCTCAGTGAGAGGGAGAGAAGACCACGAACCTACGTCCCCTTAAGTCAAGGAGTTAAATGGCTAATTTATGCCCGAGTTATACACACTGCTTTTCACTCCGATTGCGAGAAAATCACAAATAATTGCAAAATTAAATTAAATCCCGTCACTTAACTTTTTAAGGTTTTTATGTTTAATTTTCGACACGTGATATTAGACTTAGGTACTTCATACTGCCAAGTCATTTAATGGTTTAATACGTTTTAAAATAATAATGGGGAATAGATGAAAATTTTAGAAGTGCCTGATTATTTTTTTGGTGATAGGAATAACCTTCCTTAGCACCAGAAAAAAGTTGCAAACTTTTCAGCTCAGTCAATTGTTTTTGAAAAATATAAACAGTTTCCTCACATACGTTTTGGGTTTATTAGGACGGCGAATAAGACATTTTGCTTGATCCGTCTCATATTACAAAACATATCTTAAAAATCCGTGGTAAACTGACACTGGTGTATTGATAGCGGCAGCAGCTATATTAACAAGTCAAGTAGTAACTGAGCAAAAATGCGGCCTGCTCCGCTATTCTGTAACTTGTTTTAACCTTACCTCACCGTCACCCCCTAATTGACGCCGCGATTCGTAGTAACTTGGTAGTAACTAAGCGTACCTACTTAATTCAGTTATTCTTTACGCGCTCATGCGCCTCACTGCACCGGTCACGCCTAACGAAACTAGACCTCTACTTACGCTTAGTTACTACGAATCGCGGCGACAAGATATATTCGTCGGTGAGGTGAGCTTATAACTGCTTAGTTACTATACAAAGTGTTTTTTTTTAATGGGACAGTATGGGGAAATCCGAATCTAAAGGAGATAGAAGAAAAGTGTCCAAGGAGACATTAGGTGTTTTTTATGTGAACAAATTTGGCTCATTAAGATTTTTGGTCAAGCGTGAGTTGTTCTTAAAAAATTATAAAATTGGCAATTTTTTTTTTGATGTGTGTCGTCTCTGTTTCATGTAAGGATTATTTCATTGTATGGAAAGAAAAAAATCTAAACAGCAGAAGTTGGTCAAATTTAATGAAAACTAATCTTCATACAGTTGGTTTATTACTTGAGTAAATGTTCGATGTGGCCGCCGTCTTGTCTTATGCAGGTACGAGCACGCTTTAAGACACTTCTAGTTGCATTTAACAGAGACTTATGGTGAATTGTGTTTAAAGTGTTGTAAACAGCATCTTTTAATTCTTGTACGGAGTTGTATCGGGATTCATAAATTCGACCCTTAAGGTAACCCCATAAGAAAAAAATCAAAATCAAATTTGAATTCTTTTTTTTATAATTTCAATACTATCGCGTGCCAATGTTTACGAAGATTAAAAAAAATGTTCTTCTCTTGAATCATCAGGAGCTCTTATCGATTATCGAAATTTAAAAATGGAATAATTTTAAATATTTTTTACACGCCTAGGCACTTGTAACAATATTAAAAGGCGAATACTGCAATTGTATGAAGATTAGTTTTCATTAAATTTGACCAACTTCTGCTGTTCAGATTTTTTCTTTCCATACAATGAAATAATCCTTACATGAAACAGAGCCGACCCGCGTCAAAAAAAAAATTGACCAACTTTATATTTTTTTAAGAACAACTCACGCTTGACCAAAAATTTTAACGAGCCAAATTTGTTTACACAAAAAAACACCTAATGTCTCTTTGGACACTTTTCCTCTATCTCCTTTAAGCCTGCATCACACTGGCGCGGCCTGCGGTGGCGGACCATAGTAAATTTGACAGCTAATGACAAGTTTTCTATTGTCCGCCGCGGCCAGGCCGCGCCAGTCTGTGATAGGCCTTAGATTCGGATTTCCCCATACTGTCCCATTTAAAAAAACACTCTGTATACCAAGTTACTATGAATCACGGCGTCAATTAGTGGGTGACGGGTGAGGTAAGGTTAAAACAAGTTACAGAATAGCGGAGCACGCCGCATTTTTGCTCAGTTACTACTTGGTTAGTTACTACGAATCGCGGCGCCAAGATATAAAGACTGTATCGTTAAGTGTAAATACAACTTGACAGAGGTTAATTCGATTAAAACATACTTAGATGTTCTTAATTTAAACTGATGTCAATCTATACATTCAATGCCGGCTTTGACTTGGATTGTTCGATTTCCTCGTTAGTTATTGTAAACTATAAATGCGGAGACTTTCACTAGAAAAGCGGAAATCTATTCTGGACAAAAGGTGTAGTATAAAAGGAATCACTCTGAGGGAGCTAGCTTAACTCGAAAACGTTAGTGTTGGTGCAGTCCAAAATGCGATCAAAAAGTTCGAGTATACTTTCGTTGACAAACCGAAATCAGGCCGAAAACCTGGTCCTTCAAACCCCAATTTGGATAAAAAGATAGTAAAGGCATACAAAACCAACAAGGAGGCGTCTGTTCGGGATTTGGCTAAAAAGTTAGGTACATCTATGGGCATGGTCCAACGTGCAAAGCAGAGAAACAGTTTCAAGGCCTCCACACACCGGTCGCGTGCGCAGGCCCGCGGCGGGCGACCGGTGTGTGGAGGCCTTAAAGACTTACAAGAAGCAAAGGCAGCCCAAACGAACCGAAAAACAGCAAAGCTCAGTAAAATTAGGAGTTCGAAAATTATACGACTCTATTCTTTCTAGGAAAAATCTGTGTGTTATAATGGACGATGAGACATACGTGAAATTGGATTATAAATCTCTGCCGGGACCGCAGAATTACACAGTTCAAGATCGATCTGTTATTAGTGAACCTGAAAAGTCAATTTTCACAGAAAAAATTGGCAAGAAAATGATGGTAGGGCAGGCGATCTGCGAGTGTGGCTTTAAATCAACTCCATTTTTCACTACGTCTACAATGACGGCAGATATTTATATAAAGGAACGTCTTGATAAACGACTTTTGCCTATAGTTAGTTAAACACAGTGTTCAGACTGTATTTTGGCCCGATTTGGCATCTTGCCACTATGGGTCCAAGACTTTGCAGTGGTATGAAGAGAAAAATATCGAATTAGGACCTAAAGCTATGAACCCCCGAATTGCCCAAATCTTAGGCCTATCGAACGTTTTTGGGCTATAATTAAAGCTAAACTGCGGAAAAATGGCCGTTCTACAGGTTCCGAAGAGCAATTACGTCGAGACTGGAACAGGATGAGAAAAAAATTTGACCAAGACGCTGTCTGATCTCTGATGTCTACGTTCAGACAGAAAGTCAGAAAATTAGCTAAAAAGGAATGATTTTGCTGTGTTTAAAGAAGTTTTTTTATTATTTAATGTCTAAAACGTAGTAGAACATTTTTTTCTATTAATAAATATATGAAAGTTGTCAGTAATACGTCATTTTACTTGTATTTATACTTAACGATACAGTCTTTAACTCTTTATTAATGTGATATTAAGCTCACCCACAAATATATCTGCACGCTGCGTAGTAATATTAAGCGCAGGTAGAGGTCTACAGCCCCCCTATTCTGTAACTTGTTTTAAGCTCACCTTAACGCTCACCTACAATTATACCTTGACACCGCGGTGCGTAGTAATTAAGCGTAAGCAGAGTTCTAGTTTCGTAACGGGTGATCGGCGGGGTTAGCCGCATCAGCCGCATTAACGTGTAGCCCAGGGCTGTTATTCTTTACGCGCTCATGCGCCTCACCTCACCCGTCTCGTCTAACGAAACTAGACCTCTGCCTACGCTTAGTTACTGCCAAAGTTACTACGAATCGCGGCGTGAAGATATATTTGTAGGTGAGCTTAATGTGTAGTACATTAACATTACTTACCTAGGGCGGTTAAACAAAGAATGTCTCAGATAGATGGTATTTGATAAATATGAGATCTGAGGCTTTTTTTATTACCGCCCGTGGTGAGTAAAACATTTTACGTCATACCTGGCCATAAAGTAGGAATTACCGCTCAAATACCTGCGATCTGAGACATTCTTTGTTTAACCGCCCTAGGTGAGTAATGTACTATTACGTCTCTCCCATTTTCCGCACGCGTAACGTGCGGTAATTGCTACTTTATGGCTAGGTGTGACTACGTGGTCAGGCCACAGATTATATAATAGTTCTAACGAAGAGGCCGCCAGAGACAGGAACCTCCTGACTATCCGCGCAATGTCCCGTAGTACCTTCCGTGTCTAACCCTTGGCCCAGCCATCCAGCGAGAGTCTCTTGAGGACCTTGAGAGGTTGGTCGAGCCTCTTCGCTATAAGACCGTTCGCAGAAAAGAATATCGGGACGATCGTCGAATCAACATTCCACAAGGCGGTTATCCCGTGAGCCAGATCTAGGTACCTACTTGTGGCCTTTTGGTGTTGAGTTGTCCTTCTCTGCCATCACGAGGTTCTCTTCATATGGGGGGTGATGGTGATGTCGAAGAGCACTGCCTGGCGTTTCGATGATCTGTCAGCACGATAAGCTATAACCCTTCGAATCTCGAACTTTGTATATCTCTTTCTCTATCGCACTTATTGTTTATGGATCTCAAGCGACAGAGACGGAGATATACGAAGTTCGTGGTAGCGCCGCAGTAGACCGCTTAGGCCTGAATCACACTGACGCGGCCTGCGGTGGAGGTAAATGGTACACTTGATACTAACTGTCGAAATTACTTTTTACCGCCACCGAAGGCCTATTTACCGCACCGTCCAAGCTCGACGGCATGAGCGGTATGAAGTCATAAGATAGAGCGAGACAGGGATAGAAATTTGCTGCATGCAGTCCGCCGCGCCCGGTCGTCTGACGTCGCCTTTTCTTTTCGTTTTTTTTTAACTCCTTTGAGTCTATTACTACGCTTACACTATGCCGAAGTGAGCAGGGAAGTGGGAAGGGTACGTAATACCGCATTTTACGCCCATCCTGCCCACACTTCCCTGCTCACTTCGGCATAGTGTAATCTAGGCATATCATTCTTATGCTACGTTTACACTATGCCAAAGTGAGCAGGGAAGTGGGCTGAGACGTGGGCAGCGAAAGTATGTAAACACCCACTCGCGCTACCCACTTCTCCCCTACGCTCCCCGTTTTTGTGGTGTAAGTCAAAGGACTGGCAGCGGCAGCGCGAGTGAGTACATTCCGTCGTTACATACTGTCGTCACACTCATTCCGTCGTCAACCGTCACAGCGTTATCAACGTTTGTGTAGTAGCCGTGCTAGTTAGTGTGTCAAATATTTGCAAAATATGGAGTACATGTGTTTTCCGTATTGCCGTGGCACGCAGGCGTTCGCTTTCTGGCGCAAATTTGGTGATTTAAGTAGCCTAGCTATCTCGTTTAACGGTAAACACGAGAGTACAATTTTTTTTGGGCATTATTTTATCCAAAAAACTTAGATTCTACGAGAAATTCTTTCTTTTTAGGATTGGAGTGGCTGGAAAGGTGCTCCTCAGCAACCCCAATTTAAAATAATTGTACTCTCGAATCTATTGAGGTACATTTTTTTTTAAGTAAGTACTAAGTAATTCGGTATAATTTTGGTACAATTTTTTCACATACTCAGAAATCCCGAAATCGAAAGTGGGGTTGCCGGGGAGCATGACTTGTACAAATGTGATCATGTTGTTTTATCAGTGTTCTGTTGCGATGGATTTTCAGCATCCACCATCTCCTGGTTCGTTTTCTGGCGGCGTTTTCGCCGTCGAATACTTTTCATAACATTAAAATAGTTAGACAAACTCAGGAGGCAAAGCGCAGAAGGTATGAGTAAGGCGTCCTCCATTCCACAATAATCAAAATTTAGCTGACGTCTGTCGTCCTCCATTGCCCGAGGCCCAACACAAAAGAAGTATGGAGTGGCAATGTAAAAGTTCACTGAGTCGCTTAATTTCAAACCCGGGTAAATCCATCTGTCAAATCATGCGATTTTGCTATTAAGCAAAGGTGATAAGGTAGATATTGATTTATCCGATTTTAAATTTAAGCGACACCACTGCCCTTCACAGAAGTATTACGGCAGGAAGCTGGGCAGCGTAAACGGCAGTGGAAGTGGCATAGGCAATGAAAGTACAAAAGAAATACAATGCATTTAAAATCTTTGTTCCTAAGCATAAACTGAGCATATTTCTAAGTGATAACTTTTGGCCTGAAAATATTGCTTATCGTCGTTTTATTGATTTTGGCCACACTACGCCAAATACTGTGAATACTATGAACAGTTCCATGATGAGGCCGCCTAATACTTCGAATGGATAGTTCCACAATGGATAGTTCCACAAAGTTAATTACGTTTAACTGTAAAAATGTTGTGAGGTCGATCGAATGTGTGAGAAGACTGTGTAACGTAGCGGATGTGATCGCGCTACAGGAGACCTGGTTGCTTCCGCATGATCTAGCGTTCCTGGGAAACATAGACGACCGCTTCGCAGCAACAGGTACTTCTGCGGTTGACACGTCTGCCGGCGTGCTGCGTGGGCGTCCCCATGGAGGAGTCGGCCTGCTATGGAGAAGGGACCGGTTTCCCATTGTATCGGTCATATCGTGCAAAAGTGTGCGTCTGGCCGCTATCAAGGTACTGTCAAACAATCGTTCTATCTTAATATTTTCAGTGTACATGCCCACCGCTTGTAACGATAATTTAATAGAATTCATAGAATGCCTAAGTGAAATAAGTGCTATAATCGAAAGTCAAAGTGTAGAATCTGTGTTTATGTTAGGCGACTATAACGCGCATCCTGGAGAACTATTTGCTACAGAACTTATGAATTTTTGTGAAGAACAGTCTTGGTCATGTGTAGATTTTGAAAGGCTGGCGCCTAGTACATACACTTTCGTGAGTGACGCGCACGGTTGTCAGCGGTGGCTAGACCATTGTCTAGCCACCAGCGCTGCGCGTCAGTCAGTGCATAGCGTGTCAGTGTTATTCGATACATATTGGTCGGACCATTACCCTCTGCTTGTCGAATGTAATCTTACCAGAATAAATTAAACCTAAGCTTGTAAATGATACTCCTGCTATTAACAAGGTTGCGTGGGGGGAGCGGGATGAGGCTCAAATTACACAGTTCAACGAAATATGTAATTGTAAACTGCGGGAAATCGATTTTCCTACAGAGTTAAGTAGTTGTGCAAATAGGGTGTGCATGGACAGTAATCATAGGATGATTTTGAAAAATATGTACGGAATGATCATAGCCACATTGATTGAGGCATCAGAGAGCAGTTACAATACTAAATTCGTAAGACAGGGTAGGTATATTACGGGCTGGAACAAGCATGTCCGGGGTGCTCACGGGAGGGCTAGGCTTTGCTTTCAGACCTGGGTTTTGTACGGAAAGCCTGCGGCGGGACGTATTTATGAGGAGATGTGTGATTCCCGGCGACTTTTCAAATCAAAATTAAAATGGTGTCAAAATAATGAACAACAGATTAAAATTGATATCATCGCTCAACACCATTTTGATAAGAAGTTTGGAAGGTTTTGGAAATCTACCAATAAACTCAACCTTAAGTCCGGGCTTCCCGTGAGCGTAGACGGTGTGAATGATCCGTCTGAAATAGCTAATTTATTTAAGAGTAATTTCAAGGTCGAATCGCCACTGGGTCCAGCGTCGCAGGTGTTTAATGTTGAGGACTTCCCCCCCGAGCTGAGCGTCACATTCACCGCAAAACAAGTGTCATCAGTTATTAATAAAATGGTCAGGGGTAAATCACCGGGACATGATGGACTCAGCATTGAGCACCTGAAATACGCTGGAAAACATCTGCCTAGAGTACTAGCTATGTTTTTTACACTTTGTTTGGGCCATTGTTATCTGCCCGATGAACTAATGCAGACTGTTGTAGTTCCAATCGTTAAAAATAAAACTGGCGATACCTCAGACTTGTCTAATTATAGGCCGATATCCCTGGCTACCACCATTGCCAAGGTACTGGACGGTCTGCTTGATGCCAGCTTGGATCAGCATATCAAAGTGAATGACGCCCAATTTGGCTTCCGGCGGGGGCTGTCCACACAGAGTGCTATCCTGGCCCTCAAGAATACCGTCCAGTACTATACCAGTAGGAACACACTGGTTTATGGTGTGTTCCTGGATCTATCGAAGGCATTCGACCTTGTATCATATGACATCTTATGGGACAAGCTACGTAATGAGACAAGTGTACCTCGGGAAGTGATAGCCTTGTTCAAATATTGGTATTGCCATCAAAATAATTTTGTAAGGTGGGGCAATTCAATATCCAGCGACTATAAATTGGTATGCGGGGTCAGACAGGGTGGGCTGTCTTCCCCCAAACTGTTTAACTTGTATGTCGACCAACTCATCGAGGAGCTGAGCAGTACCTATACCGGATGTCACATTGACGGAGTCGCCGTCAACAATTTAAGTTATGCTGACGACATGGTGCTGCTTGGCCCTTCGATCGACGCAATGAGGAGGTTGACAAAAATATGCGAGTCGTATGCTGCGGCCCATGGACTCAGGTACAACGTGAAGAAGAGCGAAGTGATGATTTTTAAAGCTGGCAGGAAAACTTATCCGACTGTACCGTTAGTGACACTCTACGACGTCCCTTTAAAATTTGTCACTAAGTTCAAGTACCGGGTCACTGGGTGACAGATGACCTAAGTGATAACTTAGACATTGAGCGGGAGCGTAGGTCGTTGGCTGTCCGATGCAACATGTTGGCCCGCAGGTTTGCGAGATGTACTGTTAAAGTAAAGACTACACTTTTTAAAGTACTGTCAGTCGTTTTACACTTGCAGCCTGTGGACCAACTTTACGCAAAAGGCATACAACGGCCTACGTGTTCAATACAATAACGCATTCCGGGTGTTGATGGGGTTGCCGCGATTTTGTAGTGCCTCTGGTATGTTTGCGGAGGCACAAACTGACGGCTTTGCGGCGATAATGCGCAAGAGGTGCGCCTCCATGATGCGTCGCCTGCGCGGCAGCCCCAACAGCATTCTGAGCGTGTTTACGGAGCGTGAAAATGGCCCCATGCTCACCCGCTGGCAGAGACTGCATGCAGTCATTGTTTAATTATGTTATGTCCCTCTTTTTATGTCATACTTACACTAGCAATAAGATTTCATTGTTTACTAACCATATATGGACTCTAGTCTGAAATAAATGATTTTTATTTTTTATTTTATAGTGTAAACTTAGCATTATGAATTTTGTTAATGATTTATGAACATATAGTCTATGATTTGTGATTTTAATTCGTACTCGAACAGACCTTATGACAGCTGTGACTGTTAATGTTTGCCGCCAATTCTCGTCCATCCATTGTCAATGTCAATTTGTTTGTCATCCTTTCCATTCTCTCACACACTCTTCGCGGATTATATCGCCGATATTATATTAGTAACATTCGTTAAACAGTAGTGTATACACAGTATTTGCAACTTGCATTGCATTGAATCCTCTGACGACCATAATCTTTCTTGTTTCAACGCAAGATAGGAAAGCTGTCTATCTTCTTAAAATTTTTCGAAATATTGAAAATGCCTGCCGAAATACAACCCGTACTTAAATTTACTCGCTTAAGTGAACATGCTTTCCCACCTGTACATGGCTCCGAAAAAGCTGCAGGATTCGATCTGAAAAGGTACAGTTCTTCGTTGCTTTTGTTTCCAACCTTTCTAGGTTTGGTAACTGTGCCTGCTGTCCTTTTCAAAATGTCGTGTTAAGTTGGCGCGTAAATTTTCTGTTATAGTGCATACGGTTATACAATCCCAGGTCGTGGCAAAGAAGTAGTGAAGACCGATTTGCAGATTGAATTGCCATTTGGTTGTTACGGCCGAGTGGCTCCCCGCTCAGGCTTGGCGGTTAAAAACTTTATTGATGTTGGAGGTAAGCAAATGTCTCATTATTTTTTTTCCATTGTTTTGGAACTCATGATACTACTAAACTCATAATTTGGGGACTTGGTTAAATGCATTTATATACATATACACTATACATATTCACACACAGGTGGCCACTTATATTGGGCGATACTTATTATTGAGATAAGCACATTACAAATGTAATGGATGCACTTATAAAACATATCTAGATAAGATATATACACTACAACTATCCATTCTTAAAACTATAGTGCCTATTAAAATTAAACTCCAATGTAAAAATAATTATAATAACCTATTTAGCTTCTGTAAGGTGCTAAGTATATATGAAAAAATAAATATTCAGATCATATATGATAAATTTAGCCAACTAAAAAACCTAAAAATGAGAACACATAGTGAAAAACTAAGAAACCTGGCATACTTACCACCTTAAATTTTCCTGACTATAAGAATATATATGGAAAATGTACTTCAGATTTCATGTTACCTTATATACTTAGCCAACTACCATCAGACATTTTAATAAAAATACAGGGAACAGAGAATCCAAAAGCATGTAAAAAAATACTAAAAAAACATTATATAGACTCTCATAACACCAGCACTGAGGAATAATACTGGTATGGATGAAATGTGATAGATAGCAAACTAATAAACTAATATTAATTAGATATTTCTTACAAATAAGCCTAATTGAGGCTTCAGTAAGAACTATAAATTCTTACTATAAAAGAGTATATAAATGTAGTAGAATAAGTTTATAATTTTGAATAAATAAAAGTAAAAAAAATAAAAAATTGGTTATTTATCATTACAACCGATAGAGATGCAGCTAAAGTTAGAAGAAAGGTATGTATAGCTGTCTTATTCCAACTATAGCTGCATCTCTGTTGGCTCTCTGTATTACACTTATTAGAATCAAATGCAGATACTGAGTTTGTTGATCAATAAATTCACTTATCATCACTTCTCTCCTCTGTCCCTTACTAGTGGTCATACCTAGTTTTGTTTGTTAAAAATACATTTATTGTAATATTTCTTAATATAAGAGTATCATCTACCTAAGTTTAAGATACCTACTTCAAGAACAACTAAAGGTGTCATGTGTCATTGTGCCCACAGCGCCAAGAACCCCTATAGGCGTTATGACATCCTGCTCTCTTGTAACAGTGATGTTGGTTTGACAACATCTCTTTTGGTGTTTCGTCTTGGTGGCGAAAAGTTTAATAATACTAATTGAAGTACCTAGGTATTTTTGTTGGTTATTGTTACCATTAATGTATTTTTATGAAAAGTATCAAAATGCAAGTTAATCTTTTAACACCATACTGGACACCACACTGGATTGGATGTTATACAAAAGTGACACCTACATACCAACTTTTCTCTGTATGAATGGGTTTATGAGTGTAACTTGAAAGAATGAAGGTTTTGTTTGTTTGTAAAAGGTCTTTATTTGTTATTAAAACAAGTACAATGTAAGTACACTATCACATAGACTTACACACGAAAAACTAAAATTAAAACTACTTTATACAGGCTAGTTTACACCTTTGAAAGCTGGTTGCAATGATAAAAAAAGATTTTGATTAAAATGAAGGTAACTTTGACATTGTACACCATAACACCTTCTGTGTGTGTTTTGTCATACTCACAGCACATTAAATTGGAATATCTCGAGTTCAATTAAACTCAATATATTCCATTCCCTGCTGTGGAATCCAGAGTTTATTGCAAAGTTACAAGACTAGATGGTATCACATAAGTTGAGTAATCATAAGTCATTTATTAATAATATTATCCCATAAAAACATTCCATGTAAAAAATAGGCCAAGTCTCGAAACTCTTCCACAGTAAAAAGTGGTGAGATATTTGGTGGAGCCAAGTCAGGCATTCTTATTCTTATTAATCTTTATTTGCTTGCTAAATAAAATTCTGCAACTTGGAAATCACACAACTTTACTGCATTTACTAATTTTTGCATAGGTACAGTCGCCATCACATGCATCAGAGCAAACAAGCATGTCACAAACATCGTAACACACCTCTATTGTCAAGGCATTAGGGTGCATGTGCCGATATTTTTGAACACCTATAGTGTACCTATTTATGTGATGGGCGACTGTACCGAAAACTATGTAAGTGTGATTGCCAAGTCACAACATTTTAGAGTGAATGATGAGCCGCGATTTTAATTTTCTTAAAAAGAGTTGTGTTACTCCCCGGGCATTTTACATTCACGGGTAGTTTGTTAAATACTTTTGGCCCCACGTGAGAAATGATTTTAGTTGACTTGGTCAGTCGAGTGGTTTGTGTGAGGAGCTGGTTCATGGACCCCAGCCTTGTGGGAGTTATCTTTTTATGGGGAATAGTCAAAGAAGAGATCTGTTGGTTGGTGTCCATGCAATGTTAACAGATTGCTCTCTCAATAGTGTGGTAAAAACCTTGACAATGTTGATATGCCCTGGTACTCATTTGTATTTTTCTTTTATAGCTGGTGTCATAGACGAGGATTATAGAGGAAATGTTGGAGTAGTGCTCTTCAACCATTCTGATCAAGATTTTAAGGTGGCTAAAGGTGACAGAATTGCACAGTTGATTTGTGAAAGGATTTACTATCCAGAGCTTGTTGAGGTTGGCAGCTTGTCTGAGACAAAGAGAGCTGATGGAGGATTTGGATCTACAGGAACGCAATAAAACAATGTTTTCTATATTGTGATAGGTATTTCTCTTTAATGTAGTTAAGTAAGGCTCATTACAGCATTTGTTTTAAATTCTTAAAAAAAGTTCATGTAAGGCTCATTAAAACATTTATTTTGATTCCTACAAATATTTCATTTAAAAATAACCTTGGCACCATGTCACATTTTCAATGTTCAAAATTATCTAGTACACTTGAGAACTCAAGTCTCGCAGGAGGAACTATAGCTACTGTGACTGCTGAAACAGATTCCTTGCTTCTCATCAAAAAAGGCTTCAGAAAACTTTTAATTTTATTGTCACTGGGAACATTAAAATCTAACTCTGCCTTCTGTACTTTTTTCTCAACAGAGTCAATGTTGCTGGTCAGTTGTGAGATAATGTCGTTAACTGTATTAATTTTTTTGGAGAGTATAGTAATCTCACTGCGGAATTTACTGATATCCTCGGTAAGGGCAGACCCGCACTCGCAGTTCTTCATCTTGATCATTTGCAGGACACTTGTTAATTCTTCCAGGCGCGTCAACATATTGTCGATCACATCTTGAACCGTTTGGAACCTACTTGAAAGATCTAGCTTAAAATAAGCTGCATAATCTTGCACAACTTCTTCAACCATTTTGCAATAATATTTACACTCCGAAGTCAGGATAACCATATTCTAAAAAGCTAACAAATTTGTCCAGCACATCTGTCAAAAGTTTTGACAGTTCCCTGAAGGAACGTGGAATTAGGTGCAAAATTTTGTTAAACAACTCCATTTTTTTCTATCAAACCATGGCAAAAGGGATACTTCTTGCTGAGAAATATTTACAAATGCTACCTTCATCACATTCAAGTTCTTGTGAAACATAGTATTTTGAAATATGAGTGGGGCTGACCATGACATTATTTTGTGAACTCCTATGTACTTAATATTCTTTTAGCGCTCAAACTATTTTAAATTTTTGCTCAAGTAAAATATCACAATATAATAATTGCATCAATCGAAAGCAATATTTCCAATCGAAAATAAACAGTGCAAGAATATGAGATTGTTTTTGGTTAAGCACACTAGAAACGATGCAATTTATCACACCATTTTGATGTGCCGCCACACGTTCGAAATCGGCGGACTGAATGCTAATACGTACCATAGTTTGTGATACGTACATACGAAATCGTGTGAATAAGTGCCGGAAGTACGGCGGCCAGCCAAACCATGGTCACTCCGTACTAGATTTTCTGTGACCTTCCGCGTACGTGAATTTATTTCTAAGATCATTATATCAGCTGAAACACTGCTGGACATAGGCCTCCCTGCCAAAGTGATCGGTCCTGCACCACCCGCATCCAGCGGACACCTGCGACCTTTACCAAGTCATCAGTCCACCTCGTGGGTGGTGTGGACTACCCACGCTGCGTCTTTTGGTACGTAGTCGCCACTCGTAGTCACTTTTTAAGAGCCTGTTAATGTGCTCACTAGCGCCACTGGTAAATAATTGTGAACATTTAAATTTAACGATAGATATTTAAAAACACCGGCCAAGTGCGAGTCCGACTCGCGCACGAAGGGTTCCGTACCATTATCTCATCATCATCATATCAGCCGAAAGACGTCCACTGCTGGACATAGGCCTCCCCCAAAGAGTGCCAAAATGACCGATCCTGCGCTGCGCCACCCGCATCCAGCGGACTCCCGCGACCTTTACCAGGTCATCAGACCACCTTGACCCACGCCGCGCCTTCCGGTACGTGGTCGCCCCAACGGCCACCGGTTCTACGTGCAATGTGCCCCGCCCACTGCCACTTAAGTTAGCGATTCGGAGGGCTATATCGGTTACTTTGGTTCTGCTGCGGATAGCCTCATTTCTGATGCGATCACGCAGATAAACTCCCAACACCCTAGCCCTCACCAGTATCTATAAAAAACTATTTTATTCTGTATTTTTAGTATTTGTTGTTATAGCGGCAACAGAAATACATCATCTGTGAAAATTTCAGCTGGAACTATCAGGGTATAAGTGAGATACAGCTTGTGACAGACAGACGGACGGACAGCGGAGTCTTAGTAATAGGGTCCCGTTTTACTCTTTGAGTACGGAACTCTAAAAAGGGGCCAAGTGCGAGTCGGACTCGCCCATGAAGGGTTCCGTAAAATAAATTGCGGTTTACGATTTATGACGTATTAAAAAAAACCTAAGTCAAAGTCAAAGTAACTTTTCAGTTTTATCATTCTCTTATTTTAGAAGTTATAGGGGGGGGGGGACACACATTTTACCACATGTATAGACCCCATTATCATCAAATGGTAGTTAACTCTTTTCCAGGCAGAGGCGTTATATCGACCGCATACTGCTTGTCAAACATATGTCTAATGGGATCTACAGATCACCACAATTTGTCAGTACAACATGTCGAAGTCAGAATTCGGTGTGTCGTACAGATGTAATGGGGTAACATGTAATGATTTGTCAGCCCCAATTTATCAGAATCTGACTAATTGCTATCGTCTGGAGGCATGTTGGACTGCTGATGCAGTTGTCATAAGTGTCAAACGAGTTGAACTGACAAATTGTATGCATGTAGACAACCAACACAATTTGACCATGGAAAGAATTTATGATCAGCCAAGTTTTCTGGCAGATAATATTGTAGTAAACTATTTCAAATATTATTGAATTTATTGTAATTAGTCTTTCTACAAATTTTACACGCATTTATTATAAAGTTTGTATTTTAAAGGTGTTATAGTGCTATAAAAACACATTTTACAGTAGATTTGAGCCACGCTTTGATAGCTTTATATATTTTTTATCATCACGTTAGCATCTTACTGCGAATAGCGATATCTTAGGAAAATTAAGTAATAACACAATCATGACACAGTGCTTTCTTATGGCAATATTATTTTTACGAAATGGTATCCCTAAATTGCCACAATTTGTCAGAAATTGGATACGACAAATCAGAAGTGATAATTGTATGGTTTGTGGAGCCCATAACAATCTGTAAATCTCCAACTACAATTTAATTCAGTGTGTCCAGTTAACAGTAAGAAAGCGAAAAATGCCGCATTCAAACTTTTCTCGTAAATCTTTTTTTTCGCGTTTAAGTGTATCAATTTTCCTACGATCACTTAAAAGTTTACACTTAAACAAATAAAGCGCGGTTCGGTGCAATAAAGATTGGCACTAGCACGAATCTCCAGTTATTTTTATTCATTTGCGTCCAAATTTGAGAATTACAATGTAAAATATTAAAACATGGTTCTTTCTTAAATCGTTTTTTTTCCAATTAAATTTATTTGAATGTAATTTGTGGATTAAATAAAACAGTTGGCAGATCATGCAAATTCCATGGTCCAAATTGTGATTTTCATGCAATTAGTCAGTACAACTCGATTGACGGTTGGATCAGCAGCGCAACATGCCTCCAGACGATAGCTCCGTTTCTGACAAATTGGGGCTGACAAATCATGACATGTATAGTTCCCATAAATGTCAATGAATAAGGTTGACACCCGATTGTCGTTTTCCAACTGCCGGCGTTGAAGCCACGTTGAAGCCAACCGGACCGCTCCGGGCAAACCGATTCCAAATTTGCTGACTAGCCTAATCAGATTAAATAACATTGAGACCGAGTCTCCCTTAACAAGATTCCCTAAGATGCCTATATACTCAATCCCGTTTGATGCAATTACGTTCCAACCGAAATCAGTGAACATAGGAGTCGATAGGTCCTCTTCTTCAGCTAACAAAAAATTCCTAGCCTCGGTTGGTGAAAGGTGGCAAAATTGGGACCGTCTCTATACAGATGCCTCTAAGTTCAATGATGGGCCCATAGGATGTGCTTTCATTCACGATAACCTTAACTCAGTACACAAATTCCAATTGCCCAATATCTGCTCTATATATACTGGGGAATGCTTTGCCATTCTGAAGGCGGTTAAATATGTTAAAGAACACAAACTGGCAAACGCAGTAATTTTTTCAGACAGCCTTAGCTCTATCCAAGCCATTACAAACAACTCAATTAAAAACTGGGCCAAATCACCGTTGGTTTGCCTCATCAAGGAGGGTCTCCTATCCTGTCGACTTCTGAACTTGGAAGTAATCTTATCTTGGATCCCCAGCCACAAGGGTATACATGGAAATGAATTAGCGGATAAAGCTGCAAAGGAAGCAGCAGAAAACGGTGATAGAACTTTCTTTCAAAGCTTTAGCAAAGACTTGGACGCGATCTCATCGTTAAAACTATTTTCATCATGGTCGGCTTTATGGGCTACCGATAACAAGTTGCAGTTTTACGAACTGCAAAGAAATATTCCGGCTTCTCCCTGGTTTTTTAAATTCAAATTTAAAAAAAGAGTAACTAGTTGCATCATACGCCTCAGGCTGGGACATTTGTGCTCCCCTGAATTTTTATTTAAAATCAAAGTCATAAATAGTGCGGAATGTCTGTGCGGGCATGATGTAGGTTCAATTGATCACATTTTTCTCGAGTGTCCTTCAACTCTTTTCTCTCTTTATGACCTACTAACAAAACTTAAAGTCCAACTCCCTACTAATGTTAAAACTCTCTTGGCTAGTTTTGAGCCCAAAGTCGCTAAGGCTTTGGCTTATTTTATAGATAAAAATAATATCAAATTATAACTATTTATGAATATATATAAGCACTCTTTTATCCACTTATTGCCAATATTCAAATATGGTCGTTACGTACAATTAGTCCCTGGGGCAAAATTATTAGGTGCACTCCACGGAACCGTAAAGCCAAAACTTCCCCCACTTGACATTGGCAAAGTGCCTAAGCAGCAAAAAGCCACAACACGGAAAAAAAAAAAAAAAAAAAACTGCCGGCCTGAAAAATGGTTAATCCAATATTATGACGAAAAAAATTGTCAGCTGACTGTAAAGTGGTGGGAAGTCCGTCAGCTGGTCACACGAACATGTAAAAAAAAAAACAGTCAATTCCTCCAGATCAGAGGGCCTACCGCGAACTGCATTCGAAGTTTTTCCTCTCTGTCGCACTTAAGTACGAACTCACAGGTATGACAGAGAGGGAAATCTTCGAATGCCTTTGGCGGTAGGCCCTCAGATGGGTTCTATACATGTCATGATTTTTCAGAAGCTTTTTTTCGTCATAATATTGGATTAACTATCATTTGACGATAAAATGAATGGATAAAATAACAAAAAAAAAATTACGTTTTTGGTATGCTGCTGGCTGGTCAACCCACCGACGGAGCCGCAGCTGACGTACGCGGTGCTTCAAGAATTTCATGATACAACATTCTGAACCTTCTCACAAGTTATCCCACGGGAGAAAGTGACTGACAAAAAATTACTCCTAGCTCGCAGGCTATTTGATAATTGGATCAGCAGCGCAACACGCCTCCAGACAATAGTCAGCTTCTGATAAATTGGAGCTGACAAATCGTTACCTGTATAGACCCCTTGGTCTCTTCTAATTATATTTGATATTTGAGACAACGTTAAAGTAGCCTAGTATTTTTGTTTTTTAAATTTCTTGTCTGTGGTCAAACAAGTGTCAGATCAGTCAGACAACAGACAAATGGAGTGAGTAGAGAGAAGAGGTTCTAATTTCTGGTAGCTTTGGTTTTGTGTGTTTTATTCGTACCATCTGAAAATACACTGTATAATGCTACCTTCTACAGGCTACTTTAAGGGAATTAACTGCCCCTTTTATGACAGTGGTTTATGCGAGCGACCTTATTGTCATTTTCGTCACGTTAAGAAGGAATTGCAAGGCACGTCGAATGATGGGATTGAAAGTGGAGCGATTCTCCAGAAACTTGTGTCGGCGGCAGTACAAAAGGTTCTTCAACAGGCAGAGACTTCACCTTCAGTAACGTTGCCTCAGTCAGATGCTGTAGAGAGTGCAGCAGACCAAGGCAATACAACATTTGCAGCGTCAGTGCCTAAGGCCACTTATAATCCGACCCCTATCGCAGAACTGAACAAAATCAACAATGCAGACATAGAAAATATTGAAGATGTCAATGATCAGAAGAAGAGGCACATACCAGTCCCTTATACACCAAGAAAACCTGCCAGTTTACCTATGAAAAGAACTTTTGACAGTGACACATCAAAGCCATTTGTATTCATACCACCTCCTCTTAAGTATACGCCGGGTAGTACTGATAGTATACAATTGGATCAATATACACCTAAAGGTACTATAGAGTCCACAGAGAAGTACACACCAGGGGTAGAGCCTGCACTGCCTGAGTATTCTCCTGTGGAAAACCAGACCTCTAGTAAGTTAAACTACATTCCGACAGACAAAAATGTTAAAAAGAAAAATATACTGGAATACAAACCTGTAAAAGTAGCTATCACAACAGATGTTCCAACTGTTACTTACCAGCCCACACCTCGCTCCCTTGCACCATGCTTTTCCAGTGATGAAGATGAGCCAGAAACTAAGAAACCCAAATTGGCTAATGACTTAAACGGTTTAGATGATTTAGAACCCGAGTTTGATATATTAGATCAAATACTAAATGAAGAGAAACCTGAAGATGAAGTTAAAAATAAATCATATCCTAAGGGTATTGGTAAGAAAAATATATCAAAAAAACATAAAGAAAACAACAATGATGAAGCCTGCAAAAAGGATAAAAAGTCAACATCTAAATCCGAGTCTAAAAAGGTATCACAGGAAAGAAGCAAGAAAGAAAAGGAGAAGTCAACCTCGCATGAGAAACAAAAAGACGATAGTAAGTCAAGCAGTTCTAGTAAAAAATCAAGTCACAAAAGTTCTAGTAGGGACAAAGACAAAGAAAAATCTAAAGATAAGCACAAAGACAAAAAACATTCTAGTTCAAGGAGCAGTGATAGAAGCTCAAGACATTCTGAAAATAATTCAAAAAGTACTGATAAAAAATCCAAAAGTGCTGATAAAAAATCCAAAAGCTCAAGCAGCTCTAAAAGCAGCAGTTCAGAAAGAAAAAGTACAGAACACAAATCCCACAGCAGTTCTAGAACATCAAAAGACAAACTTGATAAAACAAAAAAAGATGCTAATTCTGTCAATGGTTTTTCAGATACTGATAACAATCACATTTCAGATGATATAGATCTTGACCAAAATGATGAAGAGACATATCTTTCTGAGTCAGACGAAGAAGCAATAGCATTAGAATGTAAGAAAATATTTGAAGAATATGAACCTGCAGAAAAGACTCAAAATTATGAAGATTTAGAAAATAAAGTGCAAAATGAACATGAGGAAGAGTATGTGCCTACCAAAAAGAGAATATCAAGAACATTGGACAAAAATGTTAAAATAGTACCAAAACTTCCTGCAAAACCTGATTTTAAATTAAATGCTGCACAAGCTATGGCAGAGAGATTAGCCAAAATTAAAGAATATCATGCTGCAAAAAATAATTTACAGTCATCTAGTAATGAACAAACAATACCTACAGTTGATAACACCCGGAATAATTCTAACACCAGTAACACCAAGATACGCATCGCCCATGTACCCTATGCATCAAATATGATGAATGCAAAAAAAGGGTTACCACCAAGCCTAAAAACAGCTATGCAACAGCCTTCGACCAGCTCTACCATAGTTCAAACTGTCAAAAAAGGTGTGCAAAGAGTTGCCCACATGCCAAATGAAAAATTTATAGATAGACCAGGGGTTCTTGAACCACTTGCCTCAAAGATTCCAGCTAATATAAGGTCTACATACTTGAATATGATGATTGATCAATGTTTAAATATATATCTTTCTGCAGTAGATGCATATGCTAGAGCTCAGCATGAAGAGTTAACCACTAGTAAAAAATGTTCTACTGTTCAGATATATAAGAACTCTGCAGTGCTGACAGTTAGTAGGCTCAAAAAGGAATTACAAGAATGCAAAGGGGTAAAAAAGTCAGGATCAGACTGCACTACATTGCAGAAAATACCACAGGGCATATCAGGGAAATCTAGTAATGCTGGGTCTTGGAGTATAGAAAATAAAAATAAAAAACTTATTGATTCAAAAGAGTTTAATGGTGCAAAACTGTATAACAATATAATGAAATGGGTGCTAACTGAAGAACTGTTACAAAGTAATGGTTTTCCTAGACTTCATCCTAATGGGAAAAAAGGCGGAGCTAAAATTTATGCACAAAATAAACAAAAACCACCTGTGGGAAACTTAAGATTGTGTTGTAGATGTAAGAAAGAGTTTATGATTGATAAAAGAGGTTTTGCAGTTTTGAAGGAAGAATGCATTTACCATCCAAACAATAAATATAGAGTCCGCGGTGAGGCTCGATATCAGTGCTGCACCCAGGACGGCACGGCCGATGGCTGCTGTGTTGCTCCCAGCCATGTCTATGAATATCTGGATTATGATAATCTCAAGGGCTATGTTAGAACATTACCGCCCGAAAATGCATCAGATGATTATGGTGTTTATTCATTAGATTGTGAAATGTGTTACACTACGCATGGCTTAGATTTAACAAGGGTGACAGTAATCAACTCTGCTTGCAAAGTTGTATATGAAACACTCGTGAAGCCGTTACACCCAATCATAGATTACAATACAAGATATTCTGGAATAACTGAGGAACAAATGGCTGAAGTAAGAACAACTCTCCTGGAAGTTCAAGCAACACTGCTTGCTATGTTTACTAGTAAAACAATACTAGTAGGTCACAGTTTGGAATCAGATTTCAAAGCTTTAAAGCTTATCCATGACACTGTAATTGATACTAGTGTTTTATTTCCTCATAAAATGGGCCCTCCGTATAAAAGAGCGTTACGCAATCTGTCCTCTGAGCATTTGAAGAAAATTATTCAGAACTCTGTAGACGGGCACGACAGCGCTGAAGACGCAATGGTGTGTATGGAATTACTTTACTATAAATTGAAAGAGGACTTAAAAACTAGATGATGGCATTATCTTGTGTTTAAAACCTCGTGTATATATGTAATATGTGCGGTTGATGTAGTACAGTGTTATTTTTAAGAATTATGGTTTGCATGGGTGGTACTGGTACTTGCAATAAAATGTTGATTAATTTATCTTAGAAAATGTTAATTCTAACATTTGAAATGATTATTTTTAATATAAGAAAGTAAAAAAATGTTAATAGGTATTTACCTACTTTTTGCTACCTACACTAGATAGCTATAATTACCTAATCTTAATTTTGTATGTTAATGTTCTTTTTATAATACCATATTTATTCATAAATCCGGTTTTTTTATTTTATACATCTTACCATATCATCTTCCTTAGTAGATAGATGGTGTCTCTAGAGAGCAAAATTATATATTTACAGCGACGATGATAATTACATTGAATCCTGATCGTAGCGAGGGATTCTAAGGTTGAATCTAGAGCGTAACAAGGTATTTTAAGTGTTTACGCCTAAAATAGAAAGAACGGCCTCCGTAGCCCAGTGGGTAGTGACCCTGCCTACGAAGCTGGAGGTCCCGGGTTCGAATCCCGGTCAGGGTATTTATTTCTGTGTTTATCACGAATATTTGTTCCTGAGTTATGGATGTTATATATGTATATAAGTATCTATATGTATTTATCTATTATATATATCATCGCCTAGTACCCACAACACAAGCCTTATTGAGCTTACCGTGGGCCTAGGTTGATTTGTGTAAGATTGTCCCATAATATTTATTTATTTAATTTTGCTACCGAGTGGCACATACTCCTCACACCTATGAGGAAAAGTGAAAACCCGGGCAACAATGACTTTTCTGAATAGTAGGATGAGGGAAGAAAAGTACAACTTTGATCCCTCATTCGAGGGCAACAATGACTCTTTTCTGAAAAGCAGGTGTGAAATAATACATTGTTGTAGAGGCTAGAAATAAGCAATAGATGGACGAGTCGACGCGTAGCGGAGGCCCTCGAAAGTACGAGTCCAGCTAGAGGAAATTACAAATAATTATATTTTTTAATCAAAATTAAGTACCTAATTAAAGATCATAATACTAAAGAAAAGAGCGAGGCCCCGCTCGCCGGCGCGGCGGGGAGTCGCGGCGCCCGCCCGCGCGGGGCCAGTGACTGACTGATTGTTCGAATCGCTGTTCAAACTGTCCAACAATAACATTGTTGGATAGTTTGAATTCATAGATGGCCTGTTCGTGCAACGTCCCCAGCTTTGAAGCCTGAATAGGGTAGTTGTGTCATATTAAAATTGACAAGGTAGTGTTGCTAAATGGATAGTAAACCATCAAATTATTGTAATAAAGTATAAATTTCAAAATGTAATTAAAACAATAAAAAGATGGACCTTGAAAGTTAAGAAAAATATGCTTTATTTTTTTATTATCCAAGAGTAAATTTAAAGCTATCAATAGAATACTTACGCTTTTATAGAAACGAAATGATAGTACAACTATGGTAGGTCCATAGTTGTACTATCATTAACGCAGTATTTCCCGGCCGAAATAGCAATTTACTTGATTTTCCATACAACGATAATATGATAAGTATGAATTGCGACGTGTGACGTCATACTTTAACGTCATTTAGTATGAAGCGTTTCGCCTGCCGATGCCGCCAGCGAGGTCCGTCTTTAACACCATTTTTTGGAGATATACGTTCTTTAATTGTAGTTGCTCTCATACAAACATTTGTTCCTCTCCAAAAACTGATTCGAATGGCATCGTAAATAAATCTTAGGTCACAAGCCTATTCTGACCATCTTTTGACACATTTCCGAGCAGTGGCGTGAAATAGTTATTTACAGTACACATGGTGCTACTTTTCCGCACGTGTGCGGAAAATAGCACTTTCCGAGCATATGTCGAAACTTCAAAGAACCATATTTATGTATACTGTAAAACGTTGTACGATACACATGCAAATAGGTAATTCGCAACTCATGTCGATTTAAAACACTCCCTTCGGTCGTGTTTTAATTTATCACCACTCGTTGCGAATTTCCTATTTTCTACACTTGTATCGTAAATAAAATAACTATTGTTGTACACCCGCAAAGTAGTATTTTACCCGCGAGTGTGGAATTGAAACACGAGCAAGCCAAAGGATTCTATAGTTGAACAACGAGCGAAGCGAGAGGTTCTAAAATAGAATCCTGAGCGTAGTTTAGTAGAGCGTGTTTCAACACAGGAGAAGTAAAATACATTTTCACCCGTGTGTAGGTAACACAAAACTTTTCACCTCACTGTAGCGAGGAAAGTGCAACATGCAATAACAACAGCTCATAAAAAATAAGTCTTTGTTTGTACTTATTCCATTCGCCGCCAGTCATCCGCCATCCATCATCATTTATCAAATCATCATCCTTAATCCTATACTATTAAACGAGCAATATTTGTATATATAGGTATTTGCAATCACGTTCCCGGAAACGGCTCTAACGATTTCGATGAAATTTGGAATACAGGTGGTTACGGGGGCGAGAAATCGATCTAGATAGGTCTCATGTCCGGGAAAATTAGTTTTCTCCGTAATTTCACCATTTCTAGCTCGGTCGCCCAGGGACTGCTCATTATAAAAAAAAACAAATGTTTCTTATAGAATTTTAAGTTAGGTACTTACAGTCGCCATCACATACATCGGAGCAAACAAGCAACTCACAAACATCTGAACACTACTCTATTTTCAAGGCATTAGGGTGCATGTTCAGATATTTTTGAACATCCTGTAGTGTACAGATGTATGCGATGGTTAAAAACACAGTTACTTACTTAAACCGGGGTTTATACATGAACTGAACCGTGATAGTTAGACAGTTGAAATTTCCACAGATGATGTATGCCGCTATAAAAACAAATACTAAAACACAGAATAAAATAAATATTTAAGGGGGCTCCCATACAAAAAAACTTCTTCAGGCGCTTGGTCTCAAAATACATAGCAAAACTAAAATCCGACTCGCAAATGACCAAAATTCTACTTTATACTTAGGTATTACTTAACGTTATTACTACTGTAAAAAAAAAAAGTTTTTTGTTATATATACAAGGGTGCAAAGTTGTATTTATTATTTAAATTAAATAAAGTTGTTTAGCATGTTGCACTTTCCTAGCTACAGTGAGGTACATTACTTACCTAGGGCGGTTAAACAAAGAATGTCTCAGATCGCAGATATTTGACGCCCGAGCCGAAGGCAAGGGAGATAAATATGCGCTCTGAGGCTTTCTTTATTACCGCCCGTGGTGAGTACAAAATTTTACGTCTCTATCTGGCTAGGAAGTGGGGTTTTACGCACGCGTAGCGTGCGGTAATTCCTACTTTATGGCCAGGTATGACGTAAAACGACCCACGAGTGCAAATCTTCTCTGAAACACTCGCAACGCTCAGGATTCTATTTTAGAACCACTCGCTTCGCTCGCTCGCTTCAGTTCAACTATAGTATCCTTTCGCTTGCTCGTGTTTCAATTCCACACTCGCGGGTAAAATACAACTTTGCACCCTTGTATTAACAAATAATTAGCGTTAAGCCCCCCCGCCCCGACATGGCGGGCACCCTCGAGGGGGCTGTCAGCCGAACCCAGCGCGGAACCTTAATCTCGATACATAATTAACTTTTTCACACCTGCTATTCAGAAATAGTAGATCACATAAAAACATTTCATGTAAAAAATAGGCTAAGTCTCGAAACTCTTTCACTAGTAAAAAGTGGTGAGATATTTCGTAGAACCAAGTCAGTTCTTATTAATCTTTATTTGCTTGCTAAATAAAATTCTGCAACTTGGGAATCACACAACTTACTGCATTTACAAATTTTTGCATAGGTACCTAAAACAAGACCGGAGACCTGTCCAGTATGGACAACTATCGACCCATCTCGCTGGCAACGACGGCTGCTAAGATACTCGACAGTAGGTGCTGGACTCCATACTAGATGGGCACCTAAAGATTCATGATGCTCAGTTCGGTTTCCGAACTGGGCTGTGTCCACTGAAAGTGCCATTTTAAGTCTAAAGCATACTGTCGGGTACTAAAGGCGAAGGAAAACACCTGTTTATGCTTGTTTTCTCGACTTGTCGAAAGCCTTTGACAGAGTAGACTATGGCATCTTATGGCGAAAGTTAGAGAAAACAAGCATACCGAAAGAGTTGGTGCACATCCCGAAATATTGGTATTGCAGCCAGCTAAATCAGGTGAGATGGGCCGACAGTCTGTCCTCCGAGTACAAACTCGAGTGTGGGGTACGACAGGGTGGGCTTACGTCGCCTAGGCTGTTTAATTTTTATGTAAATGAGTTGTTTGCTGGGCTCAGCAGCATGCATGTGGGGTGCTACGTTGCTGGTTATTGTATGAATAACATCAGCTACGCCGATGACATGGTGCTGCTGAGTCCTTCATTATGCATATACATTTATGATTTATATGAGCATAACTAACCTAAATTAAGATTTACTAACTTTATATGCATATTTGGAAATCTGAAATAGAAATACGGGGTGTGGCCTGTAATAGGAGCAAATATTCAAAAGGACGCTTCCTTAGAGCATTTGGAGTAACCCCTTGTGTCCCATTTATTTTATTTTTTTTGGATTCGGAGAAATTTTGATCTAAAGTTAATATGACCTCCAAGTAATGTATTCTTTGCACCACGACATCATAGCACAGCAGTCAATGCAGATTTATTATAATATTTTTTAAATTTTTGTTTCTAAAAGATATTTTTGTGATTTAATTTTTTTTTTTTTTTTAAGTGTTTTTAAAATAGAAAGTTACTTATAGCACTCCAATAAGAATGCCTGACTTGGTTCCACGAAATATCTCACCACTTTTTACTGTGGAAGAGTTTTGAGACTTGGCCTATTTTTTACATGGAATGTTTTTTATGGGATCTCATTTCTTTTTGTAGACTTTGTATGGGAATGTTATTTTACCAACCGCAAATAACGTTTGTATAGTTTTGCTGGAAGGAACTGCAAAAGTAACTTTGTAATCGCATGTATTTGTATAGGATTACAAACTTATGCAGTTTTTATATTAATATTTTTAGGTTTTTTATAAATTATTAGGCTAAAAACTAATTACGTTTGAAATTTGAGGGTCTGCTAGAAGTACCTTAGAATTATGTTGATCACCAGTATATAAGTGAGTATGTCAGTGACAAAACTAACGAACTTTGACGGACAACAGTTCTTAAACTAAAAGTTGAAATTGAATGTTATTGATATTATGCCCTACATGTTCCTGAAAATTCAGGGTTCTAGCTTTAGCCGGCACAAAATTACAGGATGTTGAAAATGGCCTGAATGGCTTCGAGAAAAGGATGGTACGGCCGTGCCTCTTTATTTTGCTCGAGTTGGCGGGGGCACGGGCACTGCCGTGCCCCCAGATTGTACAACAAATGCACATAAAACGAGCCATTTACCTGAGACGTTTAAAACCGGCACCGGCGAGGGTAGATATAGTTAAGTCGAGGGATGAAATGGCTCATTTATGCCTGCCCGAGTTGTACACACTGTTATTTACTTCAATTGCGGGAAAATAACAAATATTTGCAAAATTCAATTAAATAAGAGTTCATTCAACCACTTTGCTTTTTATAGTATTTTATGCAACTGTTCTATAAGAAGGGTATTAAAACGCGAGTGGCGTGGGTTGCGATGCGAGCCTTGGCGAGCATCGCAATTAAAGACGCCACGAGCGTTTTTAGACCAGTTATACACAGTTGCATACAATACTTTTTCTACGACAAATTTAAAATAAATAGCAGACTACAGAATAGTTAAACTTTTCAGGCGGCAAGTTTTCTATTCGTACTTTTGCTACCTACTCGCGCAATTACTTCAGTAGGTGGAGTGTGGAGTTATTAATTTCTTCGACCATTTTAAAAGGAACGTACACATTTGTCTTCACAAACACGAATAAAATCTTAATAGTTTAGGACTAATAGTTTATCATCTTTCGTCCTTTCATTTTCAACTGAGGGCCTACCGCGAACGGCATTCGAAGTTTTTCCTCTCTATCGCCCTTATGTACGAACTCGTAAGTATGACAGAGAGAGGAAACTTCGAATGCCTTTCGCGGTAGGCCCTCTGTATTTTGGTAAGAAATTGGAAATGTGACACCTCTTGCTTATGGTTTGTTTTGTTTTTAATTTGTTTGCACTTGCCATCCGAACCAAACAGAATCCGAGGGCCTACCGCGAACGGCATTCGAAGTTTTCCCTCTCTGTCGCACTTATGTACGAACTTGTAAGTATGACTGAGAGGGGAAACTTCGAATGCCTTTCGCGGTAGGCCCTCCGGACCCGGACCGAATTCGAACTGTTTATTTTCATAAATAATACCAAGAATTTATAAAACATGTAATTTAACACACAATAGATGATGATTTATTATTAAAAAAAAAAAAATTTAATAAATAATTTATAATATACAAATGTTTAATCGTAAATAAATACTTTTATTTCGAAATATTTGTTTATGAAGTTGGCACCATTGCAATATAGCGGCCGATTTAAAAAAGTTAAACAGTGCTTTTATGAAAAATTTATGAACCAAAAAAGTACGCTAAACAGTGCGTTTTTGGGCCATAGAGCATAGAGTTTTTCGACGAATTATTAGTGGTGTCATTGTATTTGAGCTACAGTCTATATAAATGACAGATAACGGTTCAGGAGTAGAAAAAAGTTTTTATGTTTAATTTTTGAGACGTGTGCTGCTGTGTGTTATAAACCGTCAAGAGCAAAATATTCAGTAGTGAAATTTTGGTTGATAATGTTAGGGAATTCATAAAAATAGAAAGAAAAACACAATTGAAACCGAAAATAATATTTTACTAGAAGACAAATATTACACATACGTAAAACGTCCTTGGAACCGTTGACATTTCATTTCAACCTTTTAGCTTTATTAGAAAACAAGAAAATCGCTACAGTATTTCAGATTATATCCATTGGGACATTGTAGTTAGAGGGTATCAACTAGAATGAGACTCAAGCATATTTTATTTGTGCAGAATCTCGACAAACTATAAAAGGCTGCATGTCATACTTATATCAAAATGTAGGGGCTAACGTAACACTTGTACTCTTTCAAGGTAAACACTGATACAAAAGGCGTTGTACAATAAAGTTATGTTGTGAATCTGAGAATTGTCCTTTCAAACTTCTTGTATAATAATAGTATAAGTTAATTATTGCGTTACCAGATACATTAGACACTAACCAGACACTTCTTATGATTAATTAACATCTATTCTATCAATACAAAATTTAGCAAAGTGCGCATGTTAGTTGATGACTTTCATACTTATTGATTTTATATTAGGTTTAGGATAATCATTTTAATACAAGTTTAATTTTGGCAGAAATTAATAAGCAAGTTGTTGGTAACTAGACACATAGAAGTTACTACATTCAGCCAGTTTGTTTTGATTACATTTTTAATCAATGTATGTGATAAACAAAGGCATAAGTAGTTTACAATTGAAATATATTTTAGTCTTAAACGACTTGCACAACGCGTAAGTCTAACATTAGCAACTTGTTAGTAGGGCAGCCAAAAGGAAGTTAGCTACAAAGGTTTTCATTTTTTATAACTTTATGTGTTATTAATATTATCAACATTAGTATTGTAAATGGATCACCCTTTACAAAATCCAGGGTTCTGGGTTAGAACTCTTTGTAAATTAATTTGTATACCTACTAATAAAGTAAGCATATCACTGAATACATGATAGTGTTTGATATTGTCGATTAGAATAATGCAATTGTAGCTTGCTCTATGATAAAAAAATATGATTGACTTCAATTTTAACTTCTTATGATTAGGTACTAAAAATCTTATTGGTATATTGAAATGGTGTTGTTGAGTAATTACTATTAATTTACTTGGTTGTCCCAATGAATGATTTACATGAAGGTACGGGCCGGCGGCCGGCGCGGGTGGCGAGCTTCTCTGGTCCTCCCCGTACCCTGCTAATCAATAAATGATTGTTCTACACACGCTTTAACCCGTTTTTCATACTCCCTCCGATTTTCTTTGTATAGTTGCGCTGCCATTGAGTTCGCTGGTGAATTTGGGTTTGGATCACTTAGTAAAGACTGAAAAACAATAAAAAAACCATATTACTGCAAGTCATTTAAGGAAAAAAGATACTGCTTCATTAGTTGGCAATTAAGATGATCTTTGAGATTATATCGTCAAGCCAAAGTTGTGCCTATTTGGCTGGGAACTTATTAAATAAACACTATATTTTTGGGTACTGTCCACCAGAGATGGGCGAAAATGTGTTTTTATATTTTGATACAAGATACAAGATATTTATTCATAAAAGTCAATGTTTTACAAGTCAGGTATGTACATAATAAGTAGTATTATTTATTCATTACATCGGATGTCAAATAAGGTCGCATATAGCTTTATATGTCTGAGTGATACAGGAAGTTTCCATTCAAAAATATTAGTTACTAAATTGTGATGCCTTAACTGTAAGGTTATGTAGGTGCTCCTAATACTTAGGGCCAGTGCACGTCTCAACAAATTCGTCAACGCTGTAGCATGCTATGTTGTTTAACATAGTTTTAAGTTTGTTGTCGAACATTTTTTCAGTTTTTGATAGTTTTATCTCCTCTGGTAGCAAGTTATACAATTTTGCGCCTAAGACCCCAAGTGACTTCTGGGTCTTTGCGAGCCTGCACCGCGGGATAAATAAGCGGTTGTTCCAACGAGCCGACGAATGGGTAGCGTATTGGTCCACGTTGGCCCTAACATACTTGCAAGCGGTTAATATGTAAACACAGGGAAGGGTAAGTATCTTAAGCTCCTTAAATAGATTTTTAGCAGGATGGTCGTATGACTTTCCGCTAATTATACGAATAGCACGTTTTTGTAATTTAAATGGTCTATCTCGGTCCGCTGCTGTTGCCCACAGGTCAGCACCCAGAATTAGAATAGCGTGAAAGTAGCCATAGTAGGCTTTTTTAACATTGTCATATGACAAGGTCGGTGCAATTCTGGAGAGTGCATAACACGCGGTGCGGTGATACTAGGGTAACACATTTTTTTATCAAAAAGATTGTAACTTTATGATTTATGAACAATCATCCTAATTAGACGACACTTTTCTCCGTAATTAGTACGATTATGCAGTATGGTATCGATATTTGACACCATGCATGCTTGACAGCTAAGTTAACAAATATATGAAAATACAGCTTTGCACATCTGATGGATATTCACCCTTACACAGGTATTCCTCTGTGAGGAGAGCCGAGCTTGTGCAAGAAATATCACTCCAGCTTCTTGCCAGTGGACAAGCAACTTTATGGGCATTATGTGGTGTTGCGCGGCTCTCACGGCAGTTAATTTAAGGTGGTTCGATTGCCATACAAAGCGTTATTTGACATTCGCAGGCTAACGGCGTGATATTTTAACTAATTTTTTATTAAACTTATGTAACAAACTTTCATCAATTGGCTTCCCATTTGCGCCAAATTCCCCCTTTCCTAGAATAAACTTGTATAAACTAGATTATTAGCGCGGTAGTAGGGCGACAAGTCGCGCATGTCTGCGAGGCCGCTTGCTTCGCCGCGGGCGGCCGCGCGACCTTTTCGAGTTTTTCAAGCGATACTGGTGTTTTAAGTGATTAGATAAAGTCTAAAATTATTTCACACTGAAAGTGCTCGCCGCGCCGCTGCCATTCCGGTTTGAATCGGCCCTAAACATATGGTGATGTTTAGATTGTGCAAGTTTACATATAGTTCCACGCCGCGCAACGCCATGCTATGCAGCAGTACGAGTTCATACACAAGCAAGGCTTGCCGATTCCCTACCCTACATGTCGTTAGAGTAAGTAATTATTAAGAGCAAAACCAGCGCAATTAAAATAATTAACAAAAAACCGCCGACATTTTAATTTCAAAACCTTAAAAAAGGCTGAACGGAGTTTTTTGAAACGTAGCTAAGAACTAGAGATGCGCTGAATATTCGGTAAATATTCGGTATTCGGCACGTTTTTCAATGTTCGTTATTCGGCCGAATTATTCGGTTCAAATGCCGAATATTTACCGAATAATTTTGCAGGTTTTTTGTCTGCAAGTTGTAAGAATGTAACATAGTCATTGTCCTGTGAAATTATTATTCTACAACGGATTCTTATTGTTATTTAACTACCTTTAGTATAAATGTTTCACTTAAAAATCAACAAGATTTTTACCACTGAAAAATGAGTCTGTTTTGGAACGGCTGATTAAGGCATAAGGCATTCCTTTGAACCGAATTATTCGGCCGAATATTCGGTTCGGCAAAAGCTGGACCGAAAATTCGGCCGAATATTCGTATTCGGTAAAACCCATATTCGGCGCATCTCTACTAAGAACCATCTCGATCACGTCAGCTTTCAGACAAAAAAAACCGCATCCGCAACCGCAATGCAAGCCTCTGTTAGGTTGTGCAGACACAGGAAAAGTGAAACACGATTAAAATGTTTTTACACATTTTGGTAGGAATATTTACCAATACAATTTTTTGCATTAACTAAAAATTTTAAATGCAAAAAAAGTATGTAGGTAAATGCTGATAATGATAAACAAGATAAGATTATGAGAGTGGTAAATATATTTTTAAAGAAAATATTAAAATACACCTACTATGAAAAAAAGCTCGGTGTATTTTCATGAAAAAAAAGTATACAAACTTAGTACGTACTTGAAACGACCCCAAAAAATAAATGTTCTGAAATCGTTCATATAAACAACTTTTTCAACAAACCAAAAAGTTATTACTTTCCAAGTAATGCGCCGTTTTGAAAAAAATGGCTAAAACGACACGTCACGTTTAGCCCTGTAAGAATCCATTTGCCGTGAATTAAAACAAATCTGTACAACCCAGTTAATTTAAGAATGCACCATGTTCATACATACACCTTGCTGCAAGGTGCCAATGTGTCTTAATTGGGGGGTTTTATTAGTATTATCAATAAATGACTATGAGTACCTATAACCATAAAACCTTTCCTTTTTTTAAATATTTTTTGACCAATATCTTTAGAGTTAGTACATTTTGGTATACATTTTTTTCACCAGCGGAAACCTCTGGGGTTTATTATGCTAATGAATAGTTTGCTATGGTACATTCATGACCAGGGACTGCATAACCGAAAAATACCGGTATTCTATTTTAACGGTATGACGTCATATCGGTTGTCAAATAGCGGTTTCGGTAGGGAACCTTTATATTTCGCTATCGAAATATAAAGGTACCTTTATTTTTTCCAGTACCGTAACCGCATTATAAAGGTACCATTATTTCGACTTTGGCCTGGTGTTATTGCCAAACCACTGGCAAAGGCATCTACCGTTTTGTCTTTAAATGTTTAGTAGCCAATGCTTCCTCTGTAGAGAACCAGCTCGCTTACTTTTCTCGATAACCTTTATAATACCGGTATTATAAAGGTTACCGTATAATTTAAAACTGATACCGCTAACCGTTGTTTCAAAACGGTTACGGTACCGTTATTTTCGCGTGGCGCGCATAACCTTTACGACATAACGGTACCGTAATGGAATACCGGTTTCATACCGGTATAACCGTAACCGAAATCAGTCCCTGTTCATGACTACATTACCATTATAAATATTGCAATACACTCGTATTAGGGTCAGATAACGTGAGAACAACACGCATAAAACACGCGTGTTTAATACCCAGGATTATGAGCCTAAAAGCGACGTAATAAGGCACATTACAAGCAAATGTGTTGAAAAATTAATAACAGATTATTTAAATCTCAAATAAGTAGGTGCCTGATGTAGGACGACATCTATTGACGTCTTTTTGTGAAAAAATGCATTTGTGATAAGTATAATTGTAAAAAAAACAAAGTTTCGATTTTCAACTTGTCCATGACAAAAAAGTGGCAATACTATCTCCCTTTTAACAATATTACAGGGTTGCCGTAAAACGTATTATCCTGAAGGATCTGACCACTTTAATTTTTTTCCTAATACCTATTTGCTCAAAAACTATGCATAGTAAGTCTTTGCTCCTTCACTATTTTTTTTTTTTTTGTTTTTCTTTTTTCTTATCAGGCTTTTTAATGTATAAATTTACTATTAATAATTGTAATTAGTTAGCCCTCTGATATTGCTGTGCCCTTGCAGGGTGTCACATGTATACCTACTTATTAATACCATCCACATCTGTAATGTGATATGCAATAAACATTTCTATTTAAATGTAGGTAGTACACTTAAATACGCAAAATCGATTTTTTTCAAGAGATTTGCCCAACCCTATTTTTTCATACTAGGTGTGCCTTGTCTATAGGACCTATAGGATCAAGACATCACCATTGAAATGTTTGACTTTTGTTTTAGACAAAAGGTTCCAATCTCAAATTTTACATAGTGTGGGTTGGATCCTTCTCCCTAAACTATGTCCGATTGCTCAGTGTGAATCTTCATCCTAGCATATAAAACATTCAGTTAATAATTCAGATTAAAATAAAAGAGAGAACACATATCAATATCATAGTTAAACCCACCTGTATAGAAGTTAAGATAGCAGATACATCATATGTAGGACTCCATCTGTTTTGCAAGATGTCTAAACAAATTCCACCATCAGCATAAACATTTGGATGAAACATTTTGGACACAAATCGGACTGTAGGAGGTTTGTTAGGGTACTCCTCTGTAAACTCAATGGTGAGTTTAAATGTGCCATCTTCAAAGGGAGTGTCATGGGGTCCAAATATCACAGCATTCCAGATCATTATATTGTTGTCGGTGGGGGCACCTGACACACCGGTGGGTGGGTCTTCTTGCAAACTGGAATCAATAATAAACACAAATTAATTATCTATACTAAACTAAAATCACTAACACATTCAATAACCTGTTTATTGAAATAAGTGAGAAAAAAATATGTTATTGACTTTATAGCAAATGTCAATGCAAGTCTGAGATAGATATCATTAATTGGATATACTACAAAATAAACTATACCACACCTGTTTGACTAATTCACAAAACTACAAAGAGATCTTTGAAACCAAGGAGTACTTCATACACACGGATGCTACTATTGCACATATTTGAAGTAAATGGTCTGTAGTTATTACTACTTTCATCACTTACAGTAAAAAGTTTCCTCATTGTTTTGAACAATGTTTTAATTAGTATTTGTTTAAGAAGTTAACCCTATACTAGTCACAGAAATTAATGTCAAGTCAATAAATGCAGTTACAAGAATCAATTATCATCACAATTCATGATTCTTGAAATTGTTTACAATAAAAATATCAAGGTTCTTCCACGTTGTACTGTTATTGGGAACGCGCACCACAGCCGACGTTTTGAGCATTCATTCTAATGAGTTTATGGGTACTAGAATCCATTTGGATAACCTAGATATTGAAGTAACAAACGACGTAGTAGCGTCGTGTGACGTCGCCTGCTCTACTTTTAGAGCCAACGACTACTGGTAACCCTCAATAAAGACACCCAGAAGATGGCCAGATTGGTTTACAGAAGGATTAAATATGTGGAACGGAATAGAAATCGATGAAAACGACAGTGATGTAATTTGATGATTCAGCATTACTTTTTTAATAACCATACGGAAACTATATTAACATTACCTTAGAAAGTTAATGTAGGTCAAAATATCGAAAATTAATGCAAAGCCGAGGCATACGAACCGTTTAAAATCCCTCATCAGGCGTCTTCTGGCAGGAGTTGACATTACGATTTCACGCACCAATCACACTATATCACAAATGAATATTGTTTTTAATGGGCGTATATTGTTTATAAAACTTCCTATATAATATATTTTCAGCAATTTACTACCAGTTTGTCCTGTACACAAAAGATTCTTTGTTGGTGGTAGCTATTGTGTAAAAATTTTTGTCGTCACGGCCAGTGAGATGGATGTCAGATGACCATGAAATTAGCAATTGGTTGCGACGCGAGCGAAGGTTGCCACAAACGCGAAGTTCACTTGGAATTTGGCGAGCGTTTAAGAAGACCACTTAGGTTATGACTGTGACTTTAATATTAAAGTTCGTTCTGCAGTTTTGGCCATGCTGAAAATTATCCTATTTTCTTGAAAAGACTGTGGAATGAAGGAATTCAAACGGTAAAGAGGAAAAACCCTTTAATACAAACAAATCGAAGGCTAATAATATAATCTACTTCGCAAAATCAGAACGCTCTTTCCAGATGTCAAAGACATGCACGAACGTCAGTGACATTTCTTTTATAATAATAATAATAATTACATCTGTCAGCTGTCCACAGGTATAGTCTTCATAGAAAAGTCCTCAATGGTCTAAATATTGTTTAATTTTGTTATTGTTATACGTAAGTCGCTAGTTTTCAGATGGTCATTATAAATATGTCTAGGTTTAAAGTTAAGTATTATACACTTATTGAGTGAATGCAAACCAAGGAAATACTATACCTAAACATGAATGACAAAGGTTCAAAAAAGATCTCTTTTAAAAAATCTTCGGTGAGTGTGCTTAGATATTA
Organism: Epinotia brunnichana; assembly: GCA_963854355.1. Lineage (NCBI taxonomy): Eukaryota > Metazoa > Arthropoda > Insecta > Lepidoptera > Tortricidae > Epinotia > Epinotia brunnichana. The sequence continues at coordinate 14,668,998 of OY977936.1, read as the reverse complement.
AAAATATAGTGTCTAAACTTACAAAGACACCCTATTGGGTTCGATGCTATACTTACAAATTTATTAAGGTCAATTAACTACCTTGCCAAATCCTACCTAAGCTGGCTTAGCAACTCCTAAGCCAGTGTGTCCTTTTGGTTCTAATAAATCTAATATATTCCTTTGTTGTTTTAGTTATTGAGTCTAAAGGCAGAATTATTAAGGAAACAAGAGGAGGTCCATGAAAAGAAACATTTGCCCCAGCATAGAGTTGAAAATTATAAACCTCCAGTTGCAAAGAGCAGCAGTAAAAATGGTAAAGATCCTGACAGCCAAGAGAAGAGGAATTTTAGGGATAATCTAAAAGCAGTGGACACTGAGGAACTGGAAGCTTGCCGGAAAGCAAAGTATGTTGGATATGTTTATATATATTGGCCCTTGTGTTAACTAACTTGTCCCTGTCTGCCAAACATTAATGTCAAAGTTATAGATAAAGGATTTACCTTAAAAAGAAGCGGGTTGTGTTGGTGATACAACTGTTAAATAAGTTTTTAGTGGATACTTAAAATCCTGCAATTCTTCGAGTTTGCAGGACTTGACCAAGAATTGTAGTAAGTGGTGATCACAATAGATCAGCGATGGTTGCAGTGATATAAGGGCTTTGACAGCCCGAAAGCCACTACCAGAATAATAATAATAGTGGATACTTCTTTCTTCCTGTCCTAAATTGTATCCCATGGATTTGCGATTGATTGCAATCTAAAGGGAAAATCTACTTAGATAAGCAGCATTTTCAATGAATTGTTAATTTCAAAGTGTTTTGATTATTTAAAGGAATCTGCTATTATAGTGTACTTACCCGTAAAATATACATCTCATCCATCACTAAAATCTGTCAGGGTCAATCAACTATTTCTGGTTGTTATTCTGTCCCGTTAGCCAGGAGGCAATTTGAGAGAGTTTCTTAGAAAAAGTGTTACAATGCCATACTAAAAGCGGTTGAACGTGATAAGAAAACCTCACATTTGGTGAAATTAAACCCATAAAAACGCAGTTTTAAAAAGTGACCCAGGGGACGTAACCATGGCAACTAGTGACAGAAAATAGTTGATCCACCAACATTGACTGATGTAGCTCATTTGACTCGCGATACCATTGAAAATGGCGGTCATATCAGCATTATTTTCATGTCTGCCACATAAACTAAATTATTTATTAAAAGTAAAAAACATTTTGTGATTAACAACTAATGGCAAATAAAGAAGGATTAAAACATGTAACAAACAATTATTTGAAATCAGATTATGCTTCTCTACAAAAAGTTATTCCGGAAGTCACATGATACATTTTGAACTGTACTCCTATACAAGAACGCGAGCAAAGAAGTATGCACTTCAAAAATAAAGTTTAAACCAACTTCAATTCAGTATTCTGCCAAGCCACATGAATATTTTCCACTTTATCACGTGAACTGATTTCCGAGAGCAAATGCGTTGATTCATCATGCTCCTAGCGTTATTCCCAGTTGTGCCCCTAAAGGAGCCCGGGGTCCGCTTTGACACCTAATCCCAAGATTTGGCATAGGTGCTAGTTTTACGAAAGCGACTACCTTCCAACCCAGAGGGAAAACTAGACCTTATTGGGATTAGACCGGTTTCCTCACGATGTTTTCCTTCACCGAAAAGCTAACAGTAAATATTCCGTACATAAGTTCCGAAAAACTCATTGGTACGAGCCGGGATTCGAACCCACGACCGCCGCTTGACAGTCGCATGCCTGAACCACTAGAGCAAATGCGTTGATTATTACAGAAAAAAACCTAATCGCTGAATGTTATCCGCCCACATTAATTATTTATTTATTGATAAAAAGTTTTTCTTTTCCTTATTGTGGCTTTTTGCTGCTTAGGCACTTTGCCAATGTGAAGTGGGGGGAGATATGGCTTAATGGTTCTGTGGAGTACACCTAATAATTTTGCCAAGGGACTAATCATACAGAAATACCATATAATGAATAATAATAATAAAAGTGCGTAAAAAAGTACTTGTATTTATAAATAGCTATAATTTGATGTTATTTTTATTAATAAAATAAGCCAAAGCCTTGGCGACTTTGGGTTCAAAACTGGCCAAGAGAACTTTAAGTTTTATTAGTAGGCCATAGAGACAGAAGAAAGATGAAGGACACAGGAAAATGTGATCAATTGAACCTACATTATTTGAATAAAAATTCAGATGAGCACACAATATGGCCCAGCCTGAAGGGTATGATGAAGCGAGTTACACATTTTAAAATTAAAATAATCAGGGAGTAGCCGGAATATTCCTTTCCAATTCGTAGAACTGCAACTTACTGCCAGCAGCCCATAGAGCCGACCATGACGAATATAATATTCAGAACATGCACTTATAATAGTTATAATATTCAGAATATGCACTTATAATAGTTATAATATTCAGAATATGCACTTATAATAGTTATAATCAGACCCCGGATTCTTGTCGCGATCACGTGACAAAAGGGTGATTTGGGGAGTAAATGGAACCTATTAATTAATACGGATTTATTAAGATAAGATAATACAAAAAAAAAGATTAAAATGTCGACGTCGCTCTATTGTTAACGGACTCTCCGTAACAAATCAATAGTTGTTCTAAATGACTTGCGGTTAGGCTACGTCTTCTAGCAGAATATATCCACTTCAAAAATGAAAAGCTTCTTTCCACTGGGACAGATGTTAACGGAGCATATTTGAAAAGTTTGCGGTTGTCAAAGCAATATTTGTATCGATTGCTTGGATTTATTTGTATTTCTTGACCGGTATTAAGTATGTTAATGTTCCTCATTGTGTTCAATCCGTCATTTTTTTTCAATACAAATTTCAACTTTTCATATACTTTTCGTCCTCTTTCGTGCAGAATGAATTTTGATAGCTCGCTCCGAACTTTATCCACAGTCAAAATTGATTCTGAAAGTTCTAGTGATTGTGTTTCCAATTTAGTTATGCCTTCAGAAAGTACTCGCAAATTAGTTCGTATGAATTTTAATTCTGTTTCAATGTTTTCTTGTAATATAGCATTTTTTGCCTCTCTTACAATAGTTTGATTCGAGTCTGGCAGGGCGGCAAGAACATTTTTAATATGGCTAAAATTTTCACAATAATAAAAGCAAGCTTTTAACCATGTATTCCATCTAATAATTACAGGTTCTGGCGGTAATGCAATGTTTGGACACACTTCTTTAAATTTGGCAATTCTAGTTGGTGCTTTGAGAAATACTTGTTTTACCTTAGCGATTAACTCGTTTACATTTGGGAATTGCTGTCGCACGACTTCAGACACCCTGTTCAGACCGTGAGCTAGGCATGTTGTATGAATCATATTGGTGTAAATTCCTTGCAATTGTTTACCTGCTTTTAACATATATGCAGCTCCATCAGTATTAAAAAGCAAGATGCGTCCTTTATAATCATGCTCGCCGCTGAAAAAACTCTCTAATGTTTCTGAAACGAGTTTTACAACGGAAGTGCTGTCGGACTTGTCAATAGCTTTGCTGGCTATGATGTGTGGTTTGCTTTGTCTATTATGGTATAAGCCACCGATTATAATATTTGCTATTTGTTTTTTTTCTGTTTCATCTACAGAAATATAAATATGGGCTTTGCGGAGTTCTTTTTGAATTGATGCATATTTTGTTTTATATAGTTGTGGCAAGTAATTCTTTCGCAGTGTACTTTCAGATGGTAGTGTTACAGATTGTGCGTAGTTTCCACTCAAACAACTTTCGATAAAAGTACGAAAATGTGGATTATTTAATTGAGCCCATGGTATATTGCTACAAATCATAAATTTTGTAAGATCTAAGAAAAACTCACTTTGAGTTTTTTTCCCGCTCGCTTTTTCTCGGTGTATTTTTGAACGTAGATGTTTTCGGATAGTGTCATTTTTCGAGGCTACCTTTGTGATACACCACTTACAAAATAATTTGTTATCGATTACTTTTAAAAAGTCATATTATCAAGATATTTATTTAGAGACATTATTTTATTTCAATTCAACAAACAAAACATACGCCTTATGAGACAGTGTCTTGACACATTGATACATCAAAGTGACGTGCCAATAAAGCAAACAGTTTATATCTAAGGTCAAACTTATACATATAGGTTTGTATAGGTTGCATACATTGATAATAGTTAATTCTAATATATACACATATTATATATACCATTTCCTGAATGGAACAGTGGGACGAAATAATTGCATACCAAAAAAATATGACGTACTTTTTTATGTTATCTTATAATTTAAGTATTATCTTGTTCTACCATTCCATTTACTCCCCAAATCACCCTTTTGTCACGTGATCGCGACAAGAATCCGGGGTCTAGTTATAATATTCAGAATGTTTTTAAATTATAAATAATTGTGATAAGTTTTTATGTTAGACCGACTCAGTATCACTGTACATCACACACACACAGCCAGACAGACACACAGACACGCTCATCACACTCTATATCCGTGTTGTTACCAAGTGCGCTCACGCACTGTAGCCGGCGAGAGGCAGTCACAAGCCACGTTAAAAATGTTAAAATCTACCTACTCACTCACTTTGTTGCGCGATAAAGCGGCACATTACGCAAAACATACCTGTAGCAGCGCTAACTTTGCTCCTTTATTAATTTAAGCCAAAGATGTAGTGCAAAATGGTTTCCCATCGTTTTTTCACGGAAACGTACGAACGTGTCTTGCTATTTCAGTCGGTTACGGCACAAAAAGTACTGAGGTTGACTGATGTAGCATGACAAATACGAACATTTCCGAGAAAATACGATGGAAAGGATTATTCACTACATACGATGGGAAAGGATTATACTGCGGTGGCGGACCATAGTAAATTTTACAGCTAATAACAAGTTTTACATTGTCCGCCGCGGCCAGGCCGCGCCAATCTGTGAGAGGCCTTAAGTGAGCTGCGTATCAAAGACTACGCTCAAATCCTTGACGGAGAAAACACGATTTATCGGCTCTGACCCTAGCATTATATTATTATTAAATATACAAATAAATAAATATACATATATTGAGCATGTATAGTGGTACGAGAGCGGCTAAATGTACACACACAACACTTGGCTGGGTTAAAATGAAGTTTATTCTCCATACTCCACCGAAACACCAAGTTGATGTCCTCTTGTAACGTTTCACAATCGGTTCTTTGCTCTACCCCGTATACCAACTTCAGATCATCAGCATACAGGAGACACTGAGCCGCCCGAAGAACCGATTTGAGATCGTTGATCATAATCCCGAAAAACAAAGAATCCCTATGATATGATGGAGCCTTGACTGACTCTAGACCTGGTATGGTAAGGAGTCGAAACAAAGCGTCCTCGTCGGACGAACTGATATAATAATCATTGAGAAGTTCCGTCGAATCCTTCGAGAAAATACCGATCTTTACATCAAGGAGTGTTTTTAAAAAAGGGTTTTGCCGCTGATTCGACGCCACAGGGGCTCTACTTTATTTTGGCCCGATTTGGCTAGGTTCCACTATGCTGCCCGCGCCAGAGAGTGGATGGAAGCTCACGGCGTGCAATATGTTGATAAGATTAAGAATCCGCCAAATTACTCTGAGGTACATCCCATCGAGGAATATTGGGCAAGCATGAAGAGTACTCTTCGGCAACGCTTCTCGGTAGCGGATTCCGTAGACAGATTTAAAAAAGACTGGCTAAAAGCATCGAAACGGTCACCGTAATCGTTGTCCGTAATCTGAGATTCATGAGAATGTCCGAAGTCAAGTGCGAAAAGTCGCCCGAAAGCAAACATAATAGGTACATTAGTAGTAGTAGTACGTAGTAGTAAAATATTACAAAATTAACTACAACTGTATTATAAAAGCGAACTTACGAACTGTAGACAAAGATTATTTACCTGCTCTAATCAGGTTAAAGGAAATAAGATGGAGTTCTGACCCCACGCGACAGCTTTTTAAATGATAACTCTTAAATTATACGTCTTTCGAGAAAATAAATAATGTCATGTGAAGTTAGGTTGAAGTACCATGCAGACGCACCTGTTAACCATATGCCGCTACAGACAGAAGTACCCATTCACGAACAAAAAAACGTGGTCACACCCCTCAGACCCATCACAATTCAAGACCCTTTAGAAGTAAAAGTGCTGAAGATACTCACAAAAGTAAATAAACAGATCCTAACAGATATGGCAGTCTAAAAGGCCACGTTTTACACATTTTATTAGAAACTTAAGGCGCTGTCAACACTAAAAATGCGCACTTTGTCTATTTGTATCGGAGTAAACGAGAGCGAGTGTTACTTGGGCGGCCAGGTTTTAGAAGAAAATAATGAATAAATGTTGAAATAAAAAAAAGTGTGGATTATTTGTGAAATATGGCTCGTTAGCGGTTTAGGTATGAATATGTGGACTTCATCTATATTATTATTACGCGAGCCCGATTTTTGTACATGCCATCAGATCTACAGTTATGGTCCGATTTTGATAAATGATATGTCACTGGATTTCGTCTCATGCTGCAGATTTGCAATAAGGTCTTCGTTTTTTCATTTTTTATCGGTAAGTTACTAAAATATAAATTTAAAGAAACTACTGTGCGCTGACCACGTGACTTTGGCTGCGTGACATCGCGTGGCGTAACTTCTGTAAAATAATAAACAAGAATTAAACTCAAACCTGTACTAAGTTCTTCAGCATGAGAAATTATAAATGTTAAGTCGGCCACATATGGATACAACACTAAGAAAAGTAAAAAAAATAGAAAGTAAACGGCCTTTTGTAAATATTGTTTATTTACATAAACTGACAGACGTATTGTGTCAAATGTGTGGTTTTTTTTATTGACAGAGACGTCAGTATTACTTGCCATGTTCTTTTTTACTTCAGAAAAGTTTATATACAAACTTATTTTCCCATATTCGAGATGTTGGGAGAAGAATGAGGTTTAAGGCGCTCTTATTAGACGATATTTAGGTATTTGCGGAGGTGAGGCAGACGGAGCGGGAGACGCGCGTCCCGCGCACCCCGCTAACGGCCTTATTCTGTTGGCATCCGTATTCGGCTCGTTTTTGCGGATCATACGATCAAATGTTTGTCTTCTTGAATAATTGTTTTATTTTTCAAATCTTGGTTGATTTGTGTAAGATTGTCCCCAAATATCTATTGTTTATTTATTTATTTAAATCTATTTTTTTAGAAAATAAGGAATAATAGGTAGTTACAGTTCTTAAGTACATCGTAGTATGATGACATCAATTATGGACACTTACTTTCCAAAGATATGTTAGTACAGATTTCTTCATCATCAATCCACCTATCGTTTTCCCAGTTCCTAGGTGGGTGCTTTCGTTTTCCAAATACGTAGAACTGATAAAATAATAGTACATCTTCACTTCCTAAGGGTGAACGTCACCAATTATGGATTGAACTAATATATTACAGTTTTTTAAACCGAAATAAAATCGATTACTTCTAGGTAAAGTTATAGCGCCGGTTAACGCCCGCTTAAGAAACCATCAAAAATAATAAACAAATAGCTATGTTCATCTATTTATCTCCTGGCAAATTATATTATTACCATAGTTATTATTACCTTTGTTACATAGGTATGACTGACTGATCAAAAACCGGATAATTAGACCACTGTTAGTCAGAAGAGCATTTTATTATACAGGGTGGTTATTTTAAGACCAGCAAGTTCTTTAGTACATGACTATGTCTATAAAAAAATGTAATTTGACCAAACATCATATAAAAAGAACAAATTCAATTTGTCTCTTAAATACCTAAACGTGTTATGTCACTGCGCTCGCGCGGCGCGTGCTGCCTACCATGCTCCCTCGACCAGCGGCCACACCGCGATGGACCTTGATACTCTCAACAAGCCAACAAGATTGGACTTACACTTGTTACTTGGTTGCTCTATACTCCAGGCAAAATACGGTTTCGAAAATCATTAATTTATAATAGCGTTTTTTTGTACATTTCATTTTTAATCGTTATTCTAAGATGCTTTACACAAGAATCCAACAAATTTTCCAACTGGAAGTAATTATATAAATTTAAATTAAGCTTTAATTGTCTTTTTTGTTTGATTTATATAGAATATTTTAAAACAAATGTAAATTAACCAAGTAAAAGCCTCCTCGATCTCATGCAATTTTTCTCGGTCTTTAGCCAACTGCATCCAGCTAGGTCCGGCGACCTCAGTTATGTCATTGCTCCAACGTCTTCGTCGTTTACCTTTCGGCCCTGACCAGTTTGTTGCTTCCAGTGCCCATCTTTTCTCCTAATATCTGGCGATATATGGCTTTTACCCGAACGGGGTCCATATAAGAAAGAAAAAATGGCATAAATCTTTTTGATTTAGTAAATATGTACTAACACAAACAATATGGAATAAATAAAGCTTAAATAAATATATATATATATAAACTAGCTGTTGCCCGCGACTTCGTCCACGTATAACATGTTATCGTCTAAATGTTTGTTTAAGAAATTTAAATGTTTGTTTAATAAAAAAAAACATTGAAATTAGTTTTGTACAGTCCGCATCAGATAGTTAGTAGTAGCCTAGGTAACCAAATATATCGCAACACGTCTTTGTTACTATAGGTGTAAGGATGTGTTACGATATATTTGGCTACTTTGGCTGCTACTAACTATATGACGCTGACTGTACCTAGTCTTTAAGTAAACAGTCTAAAACCGAAGTTACAAATCCCTTACTTTAAAAATGTCTTGCTCTCCATACAAACTAGAAGAGCTGTATATCCTAGAAGTAGGTATTTTTGTCAAGACCAATCCAAGCATGTTCAGTAACGTTTCAGAAGGCCGCAGATTTCCGACACGTAAACAATACAAACAAAAATTGAAAACTTTGCAGGGTAGCAACAACACAGCGCTAATCAGAGGCGGAATCTTGGGAGGCACCAAACATTTTCAATAAAATTCCAGACCGAATTAAACACTGGATATTAATAAATTTTACGTCATACCTGGCCATAAAGTAGGAATTACCGCACGCTATGCGTGCGGAAAACCCCACTTCCTGGCCAGATAGAGACGTAAAATGTTGTACTCACCACGGGCGGTAATAAAGAAAGCCTCAGAGCGCATATTTATCGCCCTTGCCTTCGGCTCGGGCGTCAAATACCTGCGATCTGAGACATTCTTTGTTTAACCGCCCTAGGTTAGTAATGTACTATAAAAGACAATTGACTTCAGATTCAGATTCAGATTTGTTTATTATCATAATTTTACAATTGAAATCATAGTACAATGAATATACAGATAAAAATGTGTTAAAATTATTACTTGTCAGTTACAATAAAATACAATAGATGTGTACAGTTGTGTACAGAATTGTTATTATTTGTAAATAGTTTAATAATACTCATACTCATAGCATAATGCTATTACATAAAATAGAGAAAGAAAACATAATACAAATATTAACGTCAAGCTTTTAAGATCTTGTTATTTAGTCATTTGAAAGAAATTCTTGTAAACTATACAGTGTTTTTTCAAGCAATAGTTGTTTTACATGGAAGCGAAAAGAGTTGTCGTTCGTTATGGTTTTAAGGTTTGAAGGTAGCCGGTTAAAAAGTATTTGTCCTATTAACTTCGGAAGTTTTGTGCCTATTCTAAGTCTGGGCGAGGTTGTTTTGAAGTGGATACTTCTTTGCTCGCGTTCTTGTATAGGGGTACAGTTCAAAATGTAACTTCCGGATTAACTTTTTGTAGAGAAGCCTAATCTGATTTCAAATAATTGTTTGTTACATGTTTTAATCCTTCTTTATTTGCTATTAGTTGTTAATCACAAAATGTTATTTAGTTTATGTGACGGGCATGAAAACTATGCTGAAATGACCGCCATTTTCAATGCCTCGCGAGTCAAACGAGCTACGTCAGTCAATGTTGCTATATATGATTTATCTGTGCTTATACAGATTTTAGTGAATTAATGCAGATATATATTTTACGGGGACAACCAACAAATAAGTATCCACTTAAACTTAATTAACGGTTGTATCTCGGACACAACCCGCTTCTTTTTAAGTTATTCGCATTTCTCATTGATCTCGAACTATTTTCACCTCTCCTTTGAAATTCATTTGGATAACGTTTATTTATGATGAATACATCAAAACTTCCAATATATAAGTTGAAACTGATGTTAAGATACTAAGTTTTCTTAAATGTTCGCGACACGTGTATCTGTCCTTTGCATAGGGAAGTACTCTAATTGCACGTTTCTGGATCTTTAGGATGCGCTCATAATCCGTACTGTTGCCCCAAAGCATTATCCCGTATGAAAGTTGAGAGTATATGTACGCATAATACAGCTCTTTTAAGCAACTTTCTGACACAAGTGGTCTTAACTGTCTTAGAGCATAGATCCCTCTTGCTAACTTACTGTATAATGTATCTATGTGATCTTTCCATGACATTATTGGATCAATGATTTCAATCAAAAGATCAATATTTGATTGAAAAGTGTAATTATACCATTAAAGATTACTTAAACGACCCTACGACATAACATGATTCCATTCCAGACATTCCTTAGTTATAATATTCTTTAGTTATAGTATTTTTTGAGAGTTTTTGACATGTATTTGAAGTATTTAACACTAATCACTGTATTGACATTTTTTTTTTAATTTTTATAAATATATTAGCTGGCTGAAATATTTTGTAAACCTACATTGTGGGTAATGCACAGAAGTCTTATATTTTGTATACCAACAATAGTTGTAAAAGTTGTAACCTATGTTTAACAAAATAAATGTAATTGAATTGAAAGTACTTAATTTGTATTCAAATAAGTAATCTTTATGCAAAAATTTAAGTCTCTAGCTCTAAAAATAAAGTTTCCCCCATACAAACTTTGCACCCCTATTTACCCCCTATTTAGTAGTTTCGGCTGTGCGTTGATGAGTGAGTGAGTGAGTGAGTCATATCAATAACTCCATACCGACAAAAGGTATGTTCACTTAGATAACGTCACATTTATTTGCTTTAGTGGGCTTATTTTTAAAGGGGCGTGGCGGGGGAGGCTTTCTTGGTAGTTATTTGGAGAAACAGCGGTGGCAGAGTGAGTTCGAGATGTGAAACGGCATACTTTAGTGTTTTGTGATGGGTATCATGTGCACAAACAGCTGGCAAAGTTTTGCAGCTGTATAGGGGAACACCCTGTAGTACTTTGTACCCGAATGCCTCAGAAGGAAGTTTATATTTTTCGAGCGTATGTATCATCATATCAGCCGAAAGACGTCCACTGCTGGACATAGGCCTCCCCCAAAGAGTGCCACAATAGCCGGTCCTGCGCCACCCGCATCCAGCGGACTCCCGCGACCTTTACCAGGTCATTAGTCCACCTTGTGGGGGGCCTAACCACGCCGCGCCTTCCGGTACGTGGTTGCCACTCGAGAACCTTTCCGCCCCAACGGCCATCGGTTCTACGTGCAATGTACCCCGCCCACTGATACTTAAGTTTAGCGATTCGGAGGGCTATATCGGTTACCGTGATTCTGCTGCGGATAGCCTCATTTCTGATGCGATCGCGCAGAGAAACTCCCAGCATAGCCATCTCCATCGCCCTTTGAGTGACTTTGAGCCTTCTTATGAGGCCTATAGTAAGCGACCACGTTTCCGTTCCATATGTCATCACTGGCAACACACACTGGTCAAAGACTCTCGTCTTGAGACACTGCGGAATATTGGACGAAAAGATGTGCCGTAGCGTATGTATGCATGTATGTCTATGACGAAGATGAGGAAGGGCCGTGGCCTGCTGCTGGTGGAGTGGCAGGGTCTTTTTCCGCACTCGTTTTTAATAGAATCTACTAAACAGCAAGTAAATATACTTCAGTTCACCAACTCGTTTAGGACTTTAGTCTAGGTAGTCGCTATCCGGCGCAATAGCCCTAAATGCTTTTGATATATTTCTGTATGAATAAATAAATCTATTATTCGTACAGTCCATAATTGGTACCATTACCCCCCCAACCATGTGCTCGTGTCCGAATCCGATTTACACCCGACTACTTACTACCTAACAGTTCTAAATACGTATTCAGGATAACTGAAGATTTTTATTGACATCTTGTCAATATGCTCCAGCTACCTATTAATACGTTTTAGGTGCGGATGTAGAAACGCTTTAATGTAGTAAATATCGCATACCTTATATTTGTTATTCTATCATTTCGAATGTGTTCCCCAGCATGTATTAGCGTTTCCTATTCCTTTATATATTTTTATTTACCTTGATAACTCGAAATAATTGCTGCAAAAAGGCGTATTTGCGTGCCAGGTAAACATTCACAGGTCCGTCGTCGGCAGTGGCCACGGGAGTACTAAATTGTACTCGTCACCGCGCATGCATGACGCGGACACCCGGTTTTTCAGACAAATGACCAAATGTATTGAATTATCAAACATATTGAAATTCTAAGAAGCCGGTAGATAGATCTACCAAAAAGCTACCTATCATAACAAATTTAATTGTAATATTCCAAATAACTTTTGAGATATTTCGAGTTTGGTGGTAAAAAAGCACTGTTTTGAAAGGCAAAATCTATCGAGGTTTTTGTAAGCAATCGTGATTTTACGAAGTACGAACATAGCCAATGAACTGAAGATATACATATCAAAAATTTGGATCTCTAGCAATAGTACAAGTATACTAATAATCGGTTTGGAAAAGGCACTTTTTCGATGTGCAGCTGCATACAGCGCCTTAATTAAATCCATTAATTGTCGTGGACCCCATAGACGGCTTTTTTAACCTTACTTAGTACAATGCCGTAGGCGCCGATAGGCTCCGCCTAATTTCCAGTATAAAGAAAGATGTAGAAAACGAAACTTGATTACAACATTTTCTTTTGGCGACTTTGTTGACCTGACTTGAATACCATCCAAATTATTTCAGGTTCAGATAATTATATTTTGATCACAGGTAGGTTGGTTATATAAATTTTGTAATTAAACGAGCAATATTTGTACATATATATATATTTGCAATCACGTTCTCGGAAACGGCTCTTAACGATTTCGATTAAATTTGTAATACGGGTTTACGGGGGCGAGATATCGATCTAGATAGGTCTCATGTCCGGGAAAATTCGTTTTCTCCATATTTTCTCCATTTTCACCCGAGCAGTGCTCGGTCGCCCAGGGACTAAATTGTAATTTGTCAAAACGATATGACTTAATACTGGAAAACATAAATTAGTAGATATTAAACTATTTAGCGGTACCTACCTATAAATAGCCTGTGCCGATACTAATAAGAAACAGGTGTAATGTCTGTGAAATGTAAGTTTGTATGTTGGGGGTAATCTCAGAAACTATACCCATCCTATTCTAAAAACCCTTTGTTCAGTAGGTAGGTTATATGTATGTTGTATGTATGTTAGCACTTTATTGTACACAAAACAGGTTAAAACATAAACATGATATGTAAGATTAAGTAAAGTAGGTACAAAGGCCAACTTATCCCTATAAGGGATCTCGGGGGGAATATAAGGGATATGTAGAATGACCCTACAGGATTAAGTATGTGCTATATTTTATACCGTCGCTCCGCCTAGATCCTTTGTATACGCGGCGGAGCCGCGCGGGTAGCTAGTGTTTTTAATTGCAGACCCACACGTCAAAAAAATAAGGACATGGAACCGTTTAAGATGATTTTAAGACCAATTTTTGCAATTATTTTCTATAGAGCCGATTTCGTCCAAATATGTTTTGAGTCCGTCTACGGTCTTGGAAATATGATGAATATTAACTTATATTTTTTATGATGTGCTAGACAAACAACTTTTCTCAAAAAACTGCTTAAATAATATCAATTTCAACAAACTAGGTCTTGTCAGCCTCTTAAACATTTTATTTTTAAGCGAAGTTAGGCCTGACAGGCGATGATAGGATGTTCAACGGTACTATACTGATATAGGTAAGTGCACTAGCTAAAACACAAAGAACATTTTAAATTTCTTACAAACAAAATATATGTTTATTAATGAAACAAAAATAACCAACAAAATAAAAATAAAATTATATAACAAAAATGGCAATAGTTAGATTCCTTATGTCGACCGACTGAGTGGTGAACTAGAATCTTACTAAAACTCATTAGAAAATTAAAAATAATTTTGTCATATCTTACTTGCTCTAGTACCAGGTAATGTCATAATAGTACATTATGATACAAGTGTGCTAAGTTGGTCATTACACTCGAGTCGGTTTTTAAGCCTGAGCCGAAGGCGAAGGCTTAATGGAGACGAGAAGTGTAATGACCAATGCTCACGTGTTTCATACGACGTTTTTCAACACATTTGCGAGGAAAAAAAATAATAATAAAAAATTAAAATGTTAAAAGATATGTAATGAAAAGGCACTAGTGCGATAATGTAATGTAAAAGTCACGACATGGGTAATATTCTGCATTATTTTGCTAATATTTAAAAAAATATGTAATGAAAAGGCACTAGTGCGATAATGTAATGTAAAAGGCACGGCATGGGTAATATTCTGCATTATCAGTGTAAATACGCTGTAATAAGACCTACTTTACGAGCAGGTGTGTTGAAAAATCCTTTTCCCCGGTACGATCGAATAAGAAAAAACAAAAGAAACTTAGAGCATGGGTAATACCTTCCATTTATTTGTTGAAATTTCGACTTTATCGCAAATACATTAAACATAATATTGCTTGGGAATTCAACGACTGGTTCATCAATAGTTTACTCAGTAATACTTTGGGGTTTGTCGAGCGGATATAAACGGTTAACAAACTAAATGTCACTAAATGAAAACTAAAAAAATTGTAAAATATTATCAATTACATTCGATATAAGGTACTGATAATGATTTAATGCATATTTCTATCAGGCAGGCATTAGAAAAAAAGGCCGAGTTGTATGCACATCTGGCCGACAGCTCTGGCAACTCTGAGTTGAGTGGAAGGTTTCTGGTGGACTTCAATTCCAAAAAGCAGCAGGATGCTGAACGGGAGCCTCTTCCACCACCAGAGGATGATGTGTATCAGAGTATTGATGAGGATGAAAATGAGTGGTAAGTTACAGTGCAATCAAAGCATTAGCTTTTTATACATAACAAACACGAAGACTGTCTACCTGTCTGTGATATGCAGTCACAGTAATTGTCAATTTAGTGTTATTTTTTCGTACCAATAGCAAGTTCAGCAGGAAACTGCAAGATTGACTAAAAACTTTCTGCAAAGTATTTAGTTTCTATTATTTTTTTGGTCAATATCCGATTTAAATATATATATTATAATAATATATGCATACGCGATAATATCCGCAAAATTATCTGTTTGAAATAACTGAATTTAATTAAATGAATGAAATGGGTATGCAAGAGTAAATTATAGATATGGGCAAAATAATACCTATATCAATCGTAAAGATCGAAGACAATAATAATAGTTATTTATGATATAAGTGCGGAAAGTAGGTAATTCCCAACGAGTGGCTATGAACAAAAACACGACCGTGAGGGAGTGTTTTTGATCGACACGAGTTGGGAATTACTATCCGCACGTTCTCTCCCTGACGGTCGTGTTTTTGGTCAGTTGGGAATTACCTACTTTCCGCACTTGTATCATAAAAAACTAATATCCTGCACTTAAATCATATTCATTCATTCGTTCATTCACTACCTTTTTAGGGTTCCGTACTCAAAGAGTAAAATGGGACCCTATTACTAAGACTTCGTTGTCCGTCCGTCCGTCTGTCTGTCACCAGGCTGTATCTCAAGAACGAGTTGAAATTTTCACAGATTATGTATTTCTGTTGCCGCTATAACAACAAATACTAAAAACAAAATAAAATATTTTTTTAAGGGGGGCTCCCATACAGAAAACGTGATTTTTTTGCCGTTTTTATAGATAATGGTACGGAACCCTTCGTGCGCGAGTCCAACTCGCACTTGGCCGTTTTTTTTGCAATTAATAATAATATGTGTAGCTGTGTGTGTAAATTGTAATCATTCACCTCAACTCTCCTGCTGATCGATACCTATACCTGTTAAAATAACATTGTTATTTCAAAGTCAATGTCAGTCTTTTGAAGATTTTTGAATTTGCCTACTGATTACGTAATATTTTGGTAAGTCATGTTATTGTTTATACTACCAATTGTCATTATCATTCCAGGAGCGAGTTCACAGACTGCCTGGGCAGGACTCGCAAGTGCCTCAAGTCAGACCTGGAGCTGTACATCAAGCGGGACCAAGAACTTAGGCGTGCCATGACTAAAGAACAGGAAGGGCCCACGGATGAAACACCACTAAATGTATGTTTTATTTAATATTCTCAGAGAGTAGATAACTAGAGAGTGCAGATTCCAGTTTGAAGGGGGAGGTGAGGAACACAAATGACTATTCTATAGCTTGTAGCTTGTAGTAGGAAATTTCTTTGCTACACCTCACCTCACATTGCATAAAACAAAGTGTTAATGACAAAGAAAAAAGTCTTGCAAAGATGTCATTGTCACAGCATCATATTGTGTTATTTTTATTCGGCACTAAGTATGATGTTAACTCAATATGTTTATATATTGTAATTTTTTTAATGTTATTGATTGCAGGAAGCCCTTCCAGTTGAGAAACCATTGTTGGTCCAAAAAACAAATGACTATTTGCAATCTTTGCGCGATAAATGGGACCAGAAGGAACAAGAACTTCTCGCTAAGGACAAAGATATACATTACCAGGACTTGCTTTTTGATGGTTTGTACAATAACAATGTGGTAAATATTCTATTGATGTTACATCCCAGGAAATAGGTACATACTTACTTACTTAATCCAACTTTCTTTTTTAGGGTTCTGCAGCCAAAATGGCAGAAACTGAACCCTTAAAGTTTTCGTCATGTCCGTCTGTCTTTCTGTCCGTATGTCACAGGCATTTTACTCGAAAACTACAAACTGTACTTGAATAAAAAAATTTAAGGGTGTAACAGCAAGTCAAAAAAAATATCATTGTAAGTCCACGTGTATCAATCGATAGGTGTGTGGTGTGTGTGTGTGCGTTTCTCAGCAATTTTAATCGCCCCGAAAGGCACAAAAAATGGTGTCCCCCCTCTAAGGACCGTATCGTAAAGAAAGTAGACAACTTTAGGCATTTCTAAAAAATGGCACGTAAGTACATCAAATAGGCATAAACTTTTTTTTAATTACCGAACTAAGTATATCCTTTTCTTTTATTTGACAAAAAAATATTGCTTTTTTTGTCAAACTGTCAACATGGGGCGAATTAGCTTACACGTTCGTAAAAATATTTTGGACGGTTGGTGCAAAATAAAAGGTAGGACGATTAGAAAACTGGCTAAAAAGTACGAGTTGAGTCTCGTGGGCGTGCACAAGATAATAAATAAATTTGGTGACTTCTGTACTCTCGAAGATTTGTCTAAATCTGGAAGGAAACCGGGGACAACTAGCTTGGCATTAGAAAAGAAAGTCGTAAGAATGTTTAAACAAAATTCGTCCCTGTCAATACGAGATGCGGCAAAAAAGCCAAAACTTCTTCGGTAATGATACAAAGAATCAAACTAAGATGCAACCTAAAAACATATAAAAAACAAAAACATCCAAAACGAGATGAAAATCAAACAATAGCTGTCAGAAAACGGACAAGGAAATTATACAACCGTATATTGACCAAGAAAAATCAGTGCATTGTAATGGATGACGAGACCTATTGCAAATTGCACTTTAAAGCCTTACCAGGACCTTAAATTATTACGGTGCCGGCTAGTAAGAAGGTTACTCGAAAATATACGGGCCATCAACATCGAGAAATTCGGCAAAAAAGTATTATAGTGTGGCAAGCGATTTGTCAATGCGGTATGCGATCGCAATCCTTCTTCACTACAGGGACTTTGATTGAACGCTACGGTATACCGTGAGGAATGCTTACAGAAAATATTACTACCACTCATAAAGAAGCACAGGACTAGCACTTTATTTTGGCCGGACTTGGCTTCTTGTCATTACCCTAAAACAACGAAGGAATGGTATAAAGCCAATAAGGTAGAAGTAGTGGATAAGGAGATGAATCGTCCCAATTGCCCAGAAGTTCGCCTAATTGAGCGATATTGGGCTATCATGAAACGACACCTCCAAAAAAACCTTAAATCTGCCTCCTCAGTTGACGACTTTAAAAAAAGTGGAACAGGGCCTCATCAAATGTGTCAAAAGTGGTCGTCCAGAATGTAATGAGATACATTAAAAAGAAAGTTAGCTTGCAGGCAAAATAGATATAATACGACGAATTCATTCAAAATAGTTTTTTTATAATGACCTTATTTTTCAGTTTCTTTTTGTTCCATTATCAGTTTTCACACAGAATAAAAATAATATAATTTTGAAGTTGTCTACTTTCTTTCCGATACGGTCCTTAATATTCAAACAGTGTAAGTATTTACAAAATTAAAAACAAATCATGGACGAAGTGCTTAACAAGATCGGTTCAAAGGTTTTCGCGATATTGCTGAAAAACTACCTTCCCTATAGAAAAGGATGTAAGTGCCGTAAGATTTCTTTTTAAATAGGCACGAACGAAACCCTTCGTTGTGCGTGGTCCGACCCTCTATTGGCCGGTTTTTTTCCCCATTAACTTATCTCATGCATGATGTCGTATCATTCATATTATGAGTTGTCTTCATTTCAGAGCAGAGGGTTTACGGGGGCGAGAAATCAATCTAGATAGGTGTCATGTCCGGGAAAATTAGTTTTCTCTGTATTTTCTCAATTTTCACCCGCCCAGGGACTGAATTGATTAACTTATTTCAGAGGCCCGCATCCACGGCGTCGGCTACTTCTCGTTCAGCACGGATGAGGCCGAGCGGCGGAAGCAGATGGAGGCGCTGAAGAAGGAGCGGCAGGAGACCCTGACGGCGCAGCAGGAGGCCGAGCGGCAGCGGCGGCGGCGCGACGAGCTGCTGGCGGCGCGCGTGGCCGCCGCAAGGGCGAGGCAGCGCGCGCGCGCCGGCCTGCCGCCCGAGGAACCCAAGAAAGGTACTGCGATATATATGTCCTTATACTAGCTTTTTGCTGGGAGTTTCTCTGCGCTATTGCATCAGAAATGAGGCTATCCGCAGCAGTACCAAGGTAACCGATATAGCCCTCCGAATCGCTAAACTTAAGTAGCAGTGGGCGGGGCACATTGCATGTAGAACCGATGGCCGTTGGGGCGGAAAGGTTCTCGAGTGGCGACCACGTACCGGAAGGCGTGGCGTGGGTAGGCCCCCCGCAAGGTGGACTGATGACCTGGTAAAGGTCGCGGGAGTCCGGTGGATGCGGGTGGCGCAGCGCAGGACCGGCCATTGTGGCACTCGGGGGAGGCCTATGTCCAGCAGTGGACATCTTTCGGCTGATATGATGATGAAGATGATGATGATACTACCTTTTGCCGGCGACTTCGTCCGCTCCGGACTCGCTTATATCGTAACTCCGTATAAATTTTTGCCCCCCATTGCAACCCCCTACGGGATGATTTCTGGGATAAAAACTATTTAATGTCCTCCACCGGGATTCAAACTATTCAGCGCGTGAAAAGATAACAGCTCTCTTATTAGAAAACTTAGAAAGAGACGAATAGTGCGAGAAAAATCGCGCTCGCGCGCCGTCTTGTGCTCAACTGCTAACCGTGCAGATAGATAGACAGACACTTTGTTTCATTCATAATATTAGTTTGGAAGTATGGATTGTCTCAGAATACTCTGGCCGTACAAGAAGCCGAGCTCCGGGAACTGTCTGCCGCCCCGCCCTAGGAGCCCAGGCAAGGTTGGAGACACTCAATTGAGATCTCTATTGCCTATGAAAGGTTGAATACTCTAGAAGCGGTATTCCATCCACGATGTTTGACAGACATGTCCTGGTTCAGTCAAATATCGCGGATGGAATATTGGCGTACAGTACCCGGCACAAAAGTTTGCGCGTCTGATGTTAGCTACCAGTAGCGCCGCAAAGGTGTCAGAGGGATCGGACGGGTATGCGGGAGGCGACTCGAGGCTAACTTCAGACATGCAAACTTTTGTGCCGCGTACTGTAGTTCTAATGATATTCGTTTTTTAAATAGTATTTTTCTCACAGATTTTTGTTATCATTTGGATAAATACAGCACATAACACTCATACCTACTCTTACACTGTTAAGTGTCAAGTTTCTCACCATTTCAAATATTTTTCTTACAGATGACGAAAAAGACTTTACAACATGTCTTCTAGAATTTTTGACGCAACAAAAGGATGAAGCTGATGCCAATGCGAAAGAAAAAGAGAACAAGCTTAAAGAGGAACAGGAGAAAGAGAGGCAAAAGTTGCGAGAGACTTATGTCCGTGAATGGGATATGGGAAAAGATGGAGTTGAAGGTAAAGTGAAAAAATTCAGGGAAATGACCCAAGAAGAATATGTTGAGCAGCAGAGATCAAAAAGAATAAATGAATTTGCTCCACTACAGGGCTCTAGTAAAGACAAATCGAATTTTGCCTTTGATGATAAAGGTAATATGGTATCTTCAGATGGGTCGAGACTTACAGAAAATACTCCCCCACCTCCCACGTGGTCAGATGTTAGACCAATGGCGAATGTTCCTCCACCTCCCGTTATAAGTGATTTTGAACCTGAACAGAAAGGTTTATATTTCTCGAGTAAGAAATCAAATCCTAAACCTCATATACAATATAAGAACTTTATCAAAACCAGTGAACCAACTCCTATACAAAATGAACTAAGTGACGATGAAGTTGAAGAGCGACAGAACACCGAGAAAAGAGGACACGATACAAATCATTCGGAAATAGCTCCACCACCTACTTATGATTATTATGGGCCTGTGCCTAAAAAGGCTAAGCATCAGAAACCGTTCGAATCTGATATCAGGGAAGCATATGCCCAAGGATCCAAGAGCTTGGAACCAAAATCAAGCAGAGAACGGATGCCTCCCAATTATGATTTTACATTTGATTGATATTTAATAAAATACTAATGTAAGTAAAGTGCACGTTTTATTCCATAACTGTATTTTAGTAACATTGCCAATTTGTTGTTCTCTATAACTGTAAACTACTCTAATATCACAATGATGAACACAAACGTGTTTAAAATAAGATCTATTATCACTTAGATAGATACAACTGTTTTTCAATTGTTAGAATAGAGATCAACATTACATATATTTAGTATTTTATTGTTATTTGTGAGTATCGTAAATCGTAAGTATAAAAGTGATCTATTATTTACAAATATATTACGCAAATTATAAGTAACGTGTAGCTGAACGTAATTCGCACTGCGTTGTTCTTACGCCGAGGCGCGGGTGTAGTTGCCATCTTTGTTATTTGCTCTTGAGTGGTCAAAACGGTGGCAATTGTTGTGGCCTCGGTAGTTGACGGTTCAGTTGATTTTTCTGTGATCGGGACAGGAGCTACAGACACAGAAGGGCTTCCGTTTTGTAGAAGAGCTTCTGCTGTAGGCATTCCATCACTTGCATTTACGGTGTTTTTATTTGGCGGTTCATCCATTTTATTGACTACTGTGGTTTTTACTGGTTGGACGGTGTCGGTTGGACTTAATAGTGGGGCATCATTTTGCATTTCGTCCACAGGATTAATTGGTTGATCATTTTGCATGTTTTCTGTAATATTTATCGGTGATTCGGCATGTTGTTTAACTGTGGCTTTGGGTTCTGTAACCGACTGTTGAACAATGTCTGTTGGTTTCATTGTTTCGCTTTCGATAGCATTGGTGGTTTCTGTGAGTTTCATAGAAGTTTCAGTGTTTAATACATTTGGAACAGTGGTAGCTCCTTCTTCATTAACTGGCTCTGTGTTTTTGATTATTTCATTAGACTCGGCCGTTGTTGGGGAATCTGTACAGGACTGCTCATTTTCTTTCATGAATTTTTCCGTTGGCTCACTAACATGAATTACGATTTCGATAAGTTGATTATTTACAGTACTCGACGTCTGAATATTGTCTGGGTTAGCAACGGTACTTCGGTCATTTTCTTCGTTATGGTGTTCAACAATTACTGGTTGGTCAGTAGGTTGATCTGAATGCATGTTACCTGATTTTTCGCCCAGACTGCTATCGTTTTCAGTTACGATAAGTTTATTCTCATCTGTGAGATTGTTTATTTTGTCAGAACTTAGATTTGACATGTTATGCAGCTCTGCATCACTGGCGATTATTTTATTCTTACTGTCGTGCTTTATCAAATGGAGTGCTGGATTGGCTGTTCTCTTCTTGATACGAGCATTGTGTGTTTTTGCTACTAGTTTGGGGAGCAGGGCGAAGGCCTCATTCTCCCGCTCCGTGTTAGGTCCGTTACAGAGTTCGCCGCGGCATGGGCAGGTCATCTTCCACGTTTTGGTCGAGTTGCAATAGAGCGGGTAGCACTCATCCTGATACATCTTAACACAATATCGCGACTCCACTCGAGCTGAAACAAATAAACGAACATTTATCGAATTATGGGCTATCTATCGCGCAGATACGCCATGTAAAATTACAGTTGGCACAGGTACGTAATTAGAGTTTGGAATTTTTAGTCTAGGCAAGTAGATTTGTGTATGCCCCCTAATCTCCTCATCCGAGGTCCGATAGCTACCTACTGTCAAATTATTCGCGTAGATTTTGAGCAAGTGACTGCCATTGCCATCTGACCTTTAAATTCAAAGGGGACCACTGATGCTTTGCTTTGTTTATTAAGTGAGAGAGCAACTTGAGATTTAGTAGAAGCTTTGCCACCCGAATACAATACTAACGTGGTGAAGTAGCGACGACCGCGCAGTAGTTGTAGCCGGGCTCGCAGACCGTCACGTGGTCGGAGGCGCCGCACGGGGCCGAGCGCCGGCTGCGGTGCACTTGCTCCGCCAGCGGCCCGCACCAGTAGCAACGTCGGGGCTCCGATGATACCCCTGAAAATAGAAGTCAGTTTCAGTTAAGTTGGCGAAATACATATTGGGATTTGTAAGGGTGGTGAGGTGTTAATTGGTTTTTAAGGGGACGTAGGTTCGTGGTCTTCTCTCCCTCTCACTGAGCATAAGCGTGAGCGAGATGGAAGCGCGTGTTTGGAAGCGCGGATATCATATTTTTTAATATTATTTTTTTGTGCGTATAAATAAAAAAGTAATAGCTGATTTCCCTCAAACATGACATTGCCGATTTTTAGAACCAATTTTAATATGTTTAGCTGTTGTGCATAATTTGTTATGATTTTTTTAAGTGTATTTTAGACCTATGTTCGTGATTTTTTTCTATCGAGCGAAAGTCAAAAACTCAGGATTCGAATAGCTGATTTCCCTCGAGAAAGGCCTCAAGATTGCTAATTAAATTTAAGGCAGCCGTATTATAATCCAAACAAGAGCTACGATTTTTTAAAACTCAGTTTTTGGAGCTCACGTCGCCTTAATGGGTCGGCAACGAAAGACGAAGACGTTAAGACATAATCCATATAATAATAATAGGTAAACCTTATATCTAATTAATTAAACCAAGTATGTATTATACAAAAATCCAACCTTCATTTTGTTCCGTCAGGGAATACAAATACAAATACAAAATTTATTTATTTACCTAATGAGTTACAAACAGGAAGAATTACAAAGAGCTTAGCTTAAGATTTTTAACATTTGGGTTGCTATAGTCCTCACACTAGGTCGAGCCTGTGTCGTGAGAACTGTAAGGTATTTTCAGAAGAATTTAAACCAAACGTGATGCGCAAAAATACAGTGAGAGGTAGGAAGTTAAACATAGGTACATTCGTAAAATACAATAAGCTTACATTAGGGAAACTAGTTAAATACTTTATTTAAAACTGTAGAGGGATGCTCTGTATGTGTGCGAGTGTTGGTCTGTGTGTGAGTGAATGTTTGTGTGTGTCCATGAGTGATGATGATGTGTTATTTATTGTAAGGGTTTCAGCATGTCTTCAGTCGCCTTATAAGAAAGAGAGATCAGCCATTTTCTAAGGATATTCTGAATATCTTTGTGAGACAAGTTTTGAATATTGGTTAGCTTCGATATTTTATTGTAAATAAATGGGTGCAGGAATCGTGGAAAGCGGCGTCCGAAGGACGTTTTCGACAACGCTTGTGGAACACGGAACACCCTTTTGCTTTGGAGCACCGCGTAATTGGGAGAGTTCGGCGTCTTTCGGTGCATAATTGTGGTAACCCTAAAAATAAATAATTGGCGGACCGAGAGCGTCTGAGTTTCGGTAAGAAGTTGTTTCGTTGGATATTGGTAAGGCTTCTTGGTCATTACCTTGAGTACCGCCCTCTGGGCTCTTTCTAGTACCAGCATTGTAGACGCACATGTTCCGCCCCAAACCGAAATACAGTACCCCAATATGGACTGACATAAGGAGACATAAACTAAGCGTAGGACACTTTTGTCGGCGGAGTTGCGGAGCAGACGCATTACATAAGTGAGTTTTCTCACACGTTGTGAGAGAGAGGTCACATGTTGCTTAAAGGAGAAGTGCTTATCAATATCGATACTCAGATAGCGAATGCAATCAGTGCGACCAATCTCATTACAGGGATCTGTCGTGAGGTGGTTAGCAGCACTCTTGATGTAGAGCTTTGTGGCGTGTTTAGGCTCAGAGCTTTTAGTTTTATGGAAACAAATATATTTGGTTTTCTTTAGGTTTAGAGACAGAAGATTATTGTCTAACCAGTTTTTTATGCTACACATGCCCGTTTCGGCTCTTTGCAAAGTTTCTGTCCAGGAGTTTCCATAGAACAAAGCAGCAGTGTCGTCGGCGTAGCAAATGAGGTCACTTTGAGGAGGAGTCACAGAGAAAATATCATTTATATAAAGGATAAATAGGGTTGGATCTAAGACACTTCCTTGTGGTACCCCATAAATAGTAGATTTTTCTTCACTCAAGCAGTCATCCACTCTTAGCCTCTGACACCTGCCAGTGAGGTAACTCTGGAACCACTGCAATGGGCACCCCCGAATGCCGTAATGCTCCAACTTTTTCAAGAGAATACTCACTGACACGGTGTCGAATGCTTTTGCGAGGTCAAGGAACACTCCCACGGACTTCAGGCCATTATCTAGAGCATTAGTAACTTTTTCAGTCAAAAGGTCGACTGCATTCTCTGTTGACTTACCGCGTCTAAAACCATACTGAAAGTTTGACAACAGAGCAAAGCGTTCCAGGTAGCTAATTAGACGGCCATTGACAACTTTTTCGAGCAACTTAGAAAAAATTGGTAAAAGCGAAATGGGCCTGTAGTTTTCGGGTAACCTTTTTGAGCCACTTTTATGAATAGGGATGACAACTGCCTTTTTCCACCTAGCTGGAAAGACTCCGGTCGAGAGGCTTAAATTAAATATATGAGTCAGTGGGTATGTTATACTGGACTTAATAACTTTAATTAGGGATGGTCTGAGATTATCAGACCCGGGAGCACTATCATTTTGCAACATGCTGATGAGATGCGATACCTCGTGCTCATCTGTCGGGTTCAAAAAGAAGGAGTGTGGGGCAGATGAGGCCTGATTCAGGGTAGACGAAAGAGTGTGCTCTGACTTATTCATACTTGCCAGTAGGTTACTGGCAAGATGGGTGCCTATGTTAGCGAAGTAGTCATTGCATTGGTCTATTGACTCCTGGGGTGTAGACTTTGTTTTAGTTAATTCAGTGGCCTTAGACGTGCTTTTCGGGTATTCGGCGATGTTCTTAATAACTTTCCAGAGTCCTTTAGGGTTATTTTTGTTTTTTTCTAGTTCCTTGCGAAAATTTCTATATCTCTTATAGGTACACTAATTCGCGCATGGGATCGTTAGGATGGGCTGACTCCAGATGCAGCCGATCTCGATGCTTTTGACATCGAATGAGACCAGGTGTTATCCATGGTTTCAGTGTATACCTTGATCTGCTTGAGCGTACTTTAGTAGTGTGTTTCTGTACTACCGTGTCCAGTATTTTGTGGAATTCTTCAGCTGCCAGATCAGGGTCTTTGTGTTGAGTAACCGCAGACCAGCTCACTTTTTCTAGTTCTGAGTGAATGGCACAGTGGTCTGTTTTAAAAACAAATCGATTTTTGTCTTTGGCATGATTATGACAGGGGATAACAGATACCTATCTACTTAGCTAATTAAAATATGTATTAAGTACCAGTATAGATATGTATTTGGCCTATGGATTATTAAAATATGTATTAAGTACCAGATGTGATAGGTATTATGGCCTATGGGGGGGGGGGGGGGGGGGGCAGATTGGTATAGGTAGTATTGCCAACTCTGGTGGCAATACTACCTATACCTAACTAACTAGTACCACAGTATAAAGAACTACAACCAGTAGGCAAGCTTCATTCATCTACGAATTTACGCACCCGCTTAGCGTAACCGCTCAAGAGTCAGGGTTGTCAAAAATATGTTTGGAGATATATTAATTTATTTATAACTAGCTGTTGCCCGCGACTTCGTCCGCGTATAACATGTCATCGTCTAAAAGTTTGTTTAAGGAATAAATTAAAAAAAAAACTTTCAAAATGGCTTGCTCTCTATACACACTTAGAACCTCCTTTGAACCCTCATAGTAAACAGGCTGAAACCGTAGTTACAAATTTCTTACTTTAAAAATATCTAGCTCTATATTATACGATGAATAAAAAAAAACGCTGAAATAAGTTGTGTAGTATTTTAGCATGTTTGTTTTGTCTAAACCCGAAGTTACAAATCCCATAATTACTTTTAAAATGTCTTGCTCTCCAAACAAACTTTGAATGCCCTTATAATCCCCTATGGGTGAAGAATTTCAAAAAACGCTGAAATAATTTTGGTAGTCTAAACAGGCTAAGATCGAAGTTACAATAAATCTCATATCTTTAATTTTTTTTATTATGTAAGTAATCTTTCTAAAAAGTTTTGAGATTCTAGCTCCAAAAAATCCCCTTTACCAACATTGCACCCCTTTTTCATCCCCTTAGGGGTGGAATTTTCCTAAACGCTAAAAATAATTTATTTGTATCGTAATAAGTAATCTTTCTAAAAACTTTTAAGCTTCTATCTCAAAAAGGAGTTTCCCTCATACAAACTTTGCAACCCTTCTTAACCTCCTTAGGGGAGAAATTTTTCATAACGCTGGAAGTACTTTATTTGTGTTATAATAAGTAATCTTTCTACAAAGTTTTAAGTCTCTTGCTCAAAAAATTAAGTTCCCCCATACAAAATTTGCACCCCTTTCTAACCCCCTTAGGGGTATGATTTCCGAAAATCACTTCTTATCCGTTGCCTACGTTGTAAAAGGTAGTTCTGGTGTAAATTTCAACTCTCTAGGCCCAGTAGTTTCGGCTGTGAGTAGATGAGTGAGTGAGTGAGTGAGTCAGTCAGGACATAGGCATTTATATTTTTGTTCCCATAAATATAATTATTATACTTTTTGCTATCAATCCGTACTGTTTTTTTCTGTAGGTATCTATTTCTTCAAATGACTCATCTCCACTTATAATAAATCTCTAGTCTTTAATATATAGATTAATTTAGGTACTCTTTCCGCTTGTCTTCCAAATAGAGGAGTAGACTCAAAATGTATTATTACTTCAAAAGAAAGAAGAAACGAAAAACCCGTTCAAATATCTCAAAAAATTACGAAGCTACAACCGTTTTAATATCGCTTGTTAGAGTGAGAAAACGATCGGGACCGTAACGTCACGACCCTCGAGCGTCATAGTACTCATAGTAAAACAATCGTTTCATATGAAGGTGCGTTTTGCGGAAAAGGGACAGAACATACCCCCTCTTAAAACTTTGGACACTTATAATGAAATGAAATGAAATGAAATGAAATGAAAGTTTATTCACGAACATATGGTAATAACTAGTATAACTTAGTGACTACTTAAATAACCTCTTGCGTTGTTTTTTTTCTCCATTTGACTTCATTTTAAGTCCTTTTTCGAGAAAATACAACATTGCGATTATTTTATTTTGTGTCTACAGTGTTTACACCCCTATTTTCGATCTATCCGAGTATCCGACATCCGTATTTTCTTTTAAACCACGAACTTCAGAATTCGAAAATATTCAGGTATCTCTATCTCTATCGCACTAACATTACTCGAGTGAGAGGAA
The DNA here is from genome assembly GCA_963854355.1 of Epinotia brunnichana. NCBI lineage: Eukaryota > Metazoa > Arthropoda > Insecta > Lepidoptera > Tortricidae > Epinotia > Epinotia brunnichana. The sequence continues at coordinate 14,640,845 of OY977936.1, read as the reverse complement.
TGCAGATATACGAACTTCGAGTTTTGGTTTGCGTGGTTTGGCTGAATGCGAAAATAGAGCGCGCGCGTGCCATTAAAAAAATCATTTGTGTTACTTATATTGTTCGAATTTGTTGATACATTTATGGAAATTACGCCTTAATACGACATTTGCGCATATAAGTTCTCATATCAGAATCGATTAATTTCTTATGCTTTACCTCTTGGTATGTGATTCGTGAAGGTCTATCGGAGACGGGATTTAAATTATTAATAGGTGAAATTAAGGAAAAGCAATCCGCCATTTTGACGTTTCATAAAACTGACAGATGTGGCGGCGATATACTTTAAGAATAATAAATGAAAAATTAATTAAGTCGTATATTTCGGAAAATTAATTACTTAATTGCCGCAATCGGATAAAAACTATCCTAAGTTGCAGCTAGAATAATAATGTACCTGTATAAAATGTTTCATATTTTTCCGTTCATGGGATGCTGAGAACATTCGTAACACACAAAGCTTAGTTTCAAACTGGCTGATTCTTTTTTTAATTTAGAGATTTATTATAAGTGGAGATTACTTGATTCATTTTCAATCATTTCATAAGTAGGTAACACTCACTCAGATCTTTAAATAGAAATATATACGTTTAGAAAAGGCGGCCATTTTTTTTCGTTTTCAAAATCCTTATTGGTTCCGAGGGGCTTTTTAATAAGAATCCAATACTGGATTTTCAAAAAGTGGCCGCCATCTTGAAATTCTTTGAATACTGCTTTAGCTCTGATATCGTTTTGAACCAAATCGAACTGTTTTTAAAGAATTTCAAGATGGCGGAACTTTTTTACAACCCAAGCTCGGATTCATATTAAGAGGCCCCGCGGACCCTCAGATATCGACTTTGAACCAAATCGGATTGTATTTAAAGAATTTCAAGATGGCGGCAACTTTTTTACAATCCTAGCTCGGATTCATATTAAGAGGCCCCGCGGACCCTCAGATATCGATTTTGAACCATATGGGACTGTATTTAAAGAATGGCGGCCTTTTTTACTTTCCGACGGATTTATATTAAAAGACCTCGAGCCCTCAGATATCAATTTGGAACAAGCGCAAACTCAAAGGGGTGTCAAGTTTGACTTTATAAAACCGACTTTAAATATCGGTAAGGTTTAGGTGTTTTTTTAATGATTTCACTTAAATTGTGTTCCAAATTGATATCGAGGTGTTTTAATATAAATCGAAGTTCTTTAAATACAGTTACCCTGAGAAAATTACGGCTTTTTTGGAAATAATTCAATATCAGGCTAATTATTTGTATACGGCTTTTATATGTTATTTTAAACAACTTTTACTATTGAAATGAATAATTCTATGGACCGGAAGTTAGGATTTTTTTTTAACCCGCAAGCAAAAATGCTATTAGTATCCTATACTATTAAACGAGTAATATTTGTATATATAGATGTATATATATATATGCAATCACGTTCTCGGAAACGGCTCTAACGATTTCGATGAAATTTGGAATATAGGTGGTTACGGGAGCGAGAAATCGATCTAGATAGGTCTCATGTCCGGCAAAATTCGTTTTCTCCGTATTTTCACCATTTTCATCCGACCAGTCGCCCAGGGACTTTTTATAATGAAAACATGTTTGAGTACACAAATTTGGAGACTTACTACCTGAATCCAAAAATATATGCATCAGGAAATAACGGCATTTTAATTAAATATTTACGACCTTGAGATAATATTGGATTTCATCTGGCCTATAGAAAGGTTTATTCATTAACAAAAATAAGTGGATTATGCGCGTATCCCAAAGAACGTATATAGACGTAGTCAATTATAAAGTGAAGAAAGTTTATACTATTTTCGCCTGATTTTTACGGAATTTATGAAGATTACTTTTCATTATTTTTTATCGTATCGGTATTAAATTTAGGTGGATTATTAATGAATATTTAGTCAAATTACCCGACCTATTTTTTGGTGTAAAAATATGGCTGATATCGATATATTGTTGTGTTTTCATAGAGCGAAACCGTAAAGTTCTCAGGGTAAGTCCCATTTTGTTCAAATTGAATTGCCGCCATCTTGAAATTCTTGAAATAAAGTCCGATTTGGTTCAAAATCGATATCTGAGGGTCCGCGGGGCCTCTTAATATGAATCCGAGGTTGGATCGTAAAAAAGTTGCCGCCATCTTGAAATCATTGAATAACAGTCTGATTTGGTGCAAAATTGATATCTGAGGGTGCACGGGCCTCTTAATATGAATCCATAGACATAGACATAGAAAAACTTTATTCAACATCACATTTTATACAAAAGGAACAGTGTACAAATTAGACTTAGGAATAGACAAACATACTCAAACAATATCGTACGAGGCATTTACATTTTGTGATGCCAAAAAGGGGCTAGACTCAGCATACTGTGAGTACCTACTGAGTACCTACACTGCAACGCTGATTTTCAGTCAGACCCTTACATATAATAAGTTTTAATTCTAATTGATATTGTCGGAAGGGAATGAATATCTTATTGGAATGTGAGTAATGTTGTGTATATAATAAATTATGTAATGACTGTGGTTTGGTTGTACTTATATAAATATGTATGTTAAGTAAGCAAGTATATAAAAAATATGAAATAAAATAATAAACAATTTGAAATGACACGTATATAGTATATAGTAAGCATCAAGATACGAGGTCAAGACTCGACCGCCCAAGGGTAGAGTTTTTTGTATCTGGAGGAGGTGTCGTTTTAATTTTAATTTAAAACTGCTCAGACAATTAATATTTTTGAGAGGTGGAGGTATATTATTCCAACACTTGGTTGCTGTGTACTTAAAACTACCCCGAAAAGCGGTGGTGTGGTGATGAGGAATTATGATTTTTGGCTGATTGATCTAAGGCCAAACACTGTGGAACTATTTTTACGCCAAGTGACCTTTTTAAACAAATACTCGGGTACTGAAGTTTTTAAGATGCCGAACAACAAGAATGACAAGTGAAGCTCTCTTCGAAATGCCATTTTGAGGATGCCTGCCGAATTTAAGTAGGGAGTCACATGTGTTCGAGGAGGAATTCCGAAGCAGTACCGCGCACATGCGTTTTGTACTCGTTGCACAATGCGATCAGTGCGTGCTAACAGTCGTGGACCGTATACAACATCGGCATAATTGAACCTCGAGAGAACCAAGGAATCGCATTGCTTGATGCGTAAATCTACGCTGATGAACTCTCGGATTCGGTAAAGTAAAAAAATCCGAGCTTGGATCGTAAAAAAGGTGCCGCCATCTTGAAATTCAGTCCGATTTGGTTCAAAATCGATATCAGAGAGTCCGCGGGGTCTCTTAATATGAATCCAACTTTGGATTGTAAAAAAGTTGCCGCCATCTTGAAATTCTTTAAATGCCGATCGATTTCGTTCAAAATTGATATCTGAGGGTCTAAGGGGCCTCTGAATATGAATCCGAGCTTGGATCGTAAAAAAGTTGCCGCCATCTTGAAATTCTTTAAATACAGTCCGATTTGGTTATAAGTAGTATTGCGGACCCTCAGATATCGGTTTTAAACCAAATCGGACTGTATTTCAAGAATTTCAAGATGGCGGCAATTGTTTTACAATCCAAGCTCGGATTCATATTAAGAGGCCCCGCGGATCCTCAGATATCGATTTGAACCAATATAACGATTTTGAAAACGAAAAAAAATTGCCGCCTTTTCTAAACTTATATATTTCTATATAAAGATCTGAGTGAATAGGTACCTACTTATGAACTGATTGAAAATGAATCAAGTAATTATAAATAAATTAATATCTTTTCAAACATATTTTTGACAACCCTGACTCTTGAGCGGTTATGCTAAGCGGGTGCGTAAATTCGTAGATGAATGAAGCTTGCCTACTGGTTGTAGTTCTTTATACTGTGATAATAGTTACAAGAGTACTTTTTCGTCTCCCGCTTCCCCGCGTTCCCCCCCTCTCGTAAACACGCGTGGCCCTGAGCTTGCAGACTGTATGTAGTTAGACTGTGCTAGTACCTACCTGTAATAAAATAGGTGCTTTTGTCCAGTGTGTTCACATTATCACGTAAAACTGCCTCACTATGTTTACAGGAAAATAAGGACCGTACCGGAAAGAAAGTAGACAACTTCAAAATGGTATTATTTTTATTCTGTGTGAAAACTGATAATGAAACAAAAAGAAACTGAAAAATAAGGTCTTTATAAAGAACTGTTTTGAATGAATTCGTCGTATTATATATATTTTGCCTGCAACCTAACTTTCTTTTTGATGTGTCTCATTCAATTCTGGACGCGCACTTTTGACACATTTGATGATGCCCTGTTCCACTTTTTTTTAAGTATTCAACTGAGGTGGCAGCTTTGACGTTTTTTTAGAGGTAAGAGCTGCGAGAATACGATATACTCGTATGTCTCCATCACATTTCCATACATTACGGCTCGAAGAAAGTTTTGTCGCTTGAACTCAGAGCGGGAATGGATATGTTTCAGTATTGACGCGTGACGTTGAAATGTCTTTCTTCACGCCTCCCCACACTGAGGTACTTTTCCGTATTACCATGTTTTGGTCGGGTGATTGTTACTGTCTAGTTATTGAAAAAGTTATCATCAATAAATTAGATCTAGGACTTGCCACAAACATGTACTTAACTACTGACGTAGCTGATCGTTTCATGATAGACCAATACTTATCGCTCAATTGGGTGAACTTCTGGGCAATTGGGAGGAATCATCTCCTTATCCACTACTTCTATCTTATCGGCTTTATACCATTCCTTCGTTGTTTTAGAGTAATGACAAGAAGCCAAGTATGGCCAAAATAAAGTGCTACTCCTGTGCTTCTTTATTTGTGGTAGTAATCTTTTCTGTAAGCACTCGTCACTGTATACCGTAGCGTTCAAAGTCCCTGTAGTAAAGAAGTATTGCGATCGCATACCGCATTGAAAAATCGCTTGCCACACTAATACTTTTTTGCCAAATTTCTCGATGTTGATGGCCTTATGTTTTCAAGTAACCTTTTATAAGCCGGCACCGTAATAAATTGAGGTCCTGGTACGGCTTTTATTTAAATACTCCAGGCAAAATACGGTTTTGAAAAACATTAATTTATAATAGCGTTTTTTTTTCTTTATATCATTTTAAAACATTATTCTAAGATGCTTTATTCAAGAATCCAACAAACTTTCCATCCGGAAGTATTTAAATAAATTTAAATAAAGCATGAATTGTTTTTTTTTTAATTATTTATTTTGAATATTATAGAGCAAATGTAAATGAACCAAAATAAAGATAAAACCATTTATTAATATCTTTTCTGACTTTTCAAAAGCTAGTTAAGTTATCATATTTTTGATGACTGAAATTTTGTTGGATTTTGTCGCTAGGTAACTATTTAATTGATAATACATCCATTACAAAAAAAACACAGCTATTATAAATTATTTCCATTTTTGACATTTTTTCCATACAAGTTGTCAGTTCATTGCCTGGACTAAAAGTCCAATTTGCAATAGGTCTCGTCATCCATTATAATGCACTGATTTTCTTGGTCAATATACGGTCGTATAATTTGCTTGCCAGTTTTCTGACAGCTATTGTTTGATTTTCATCTCGTTTTGGTTGTTTTAGTTTTTTATAGGTCTTTAGGTTGCATCTTAGTTTGATTCTTTGTATCATAGCCGAAGAAGTTTTGGCTCTTTTTGTTTAAACATTCTTACGACTTTCTTTTCTCATGCCAAGTCGGTTGTCCCCGGTTTTCTTCCAGATTTAGGCAAATCTTGTAGAGTACAGAAGTCACCAAATTTATTTATTATCTTGTGCACGCCCGCGGGACTCAACTCGTACTTTTTAACCAGTTTTATAATCGTCATACCTTTTATATTTTGCACCAATCGTCCAAAATATTTTTACGAACGTGTAAGCTAATTCGCCCTATGTTGACAGTTTGACAAAAGTAGTAATTGCTTTTTGTTGCAATTAAAAAAAAGGATATAGTTCGTTATTTAAAAAAAAAATGGGGATTTTATGTACGTACCAGTTTTTAGAGATGCCTAAAGTGGTCTACTTTATTTCCGGTACGGTCCTTAGATTGAAGTTACTAGTTATTGCTTTTTTCGTCTCGTTGCCGAACGACAGTTTTTTACGTGTTTGTTTTCCTCTTAACCTATTTCTCTGAACGCAATCCGGGAATGGAACGAAATTATAAACAAGTGCCTAGCGGAAACAGACCCGGTTTAAAAAGTTTTTCTTTTGAGAAAAGTTTATGAGAGTACACATAATACTAAAATATCTACTAGTTAACTACCTACATATTTGTCTTCGTTCTGAATGTGTTAACAAGCGATTTTAGATAACAATTTAGATTTAAAGTGATATTTATGTAGTTTCAGTGTAGTTATTGGTACCTATAGATAATTCAGTGTAGTTATCGTATTATAGCAAAGTGCCCAGTAATAGTTATTTGTGTCACAAGGGAGCAAAATAGTATATTTACGGCGAGGGCGGTGTATTGAATCCTGAACGTAGCGAGGGATCCTACAATAGAATCCTGAGCGTAGCGAGGGATTCTAACGTATCCTACGTTAGAATCCCTGAGCGTAGTGAGGGATTCAAGTGTTAACGCCCAAGACGAAAATAATTTTGCTCCTGAGTCACACATGTAACTTTTCACACCGACTATGAGGAAAACAACACCAAAACACAACAAAACAAAAAAAAACAAAAACACGAAACAAAAAAGGAAATAACAAAAAAACCTAAAAAAAATACAAAAAAAATAATACAAAAAATACAATAAAAACAAAAACGAAGAAAATAACAAAAAAACTAACGAAAATACAAAAAAACAAAAAACAACAAAAACAAAAAAAAAACAAAAAACGAAACAAAAAACAAACGAAACTTAAAAACAAAACAAAAAGCAAATGAAACTAAAAAACAAAAAACGAAAAAAAATGCAAAAAAACCAACAAAAAAAAACAAAAAACAAAAAAAAACGGTAAAAAAAATCAAACAAACAAGAAACAAAAACGAAACAAAAACAACAAAAAAAACAATTGAAACAAACGAAACAAAAAAACACAAAAAAAATAAACAAACGAAACAAAAAACAACAAAAAAAAACGAACAAAAACAAAAACTGAATCAAAAAAGAAGAAAAAAAAACGGCAAAAAAAATCAAACAAACAAGCAACAAAAACGAAAAAAAAAACTAAAAAAAAACAAATGAAACAAAAAAAAAACAAAAAAAAAACGAAAAAAAAAACAAAAAAAACAAAAAAAAATAACAAAAACAAAAAAACTAACAAAAATACAAAAAAATTACTAAAAAAAAACAAAAAGAAACCACAAAAACTGAAACAAACAAAACAAACAAGAAAAAAAAACAAAAATACAAAGAAAAAAAAACAAAAACAAAACAAAAAACAAATAAAACAAAAAAAAAATATCCTCATTTATATATTTTTATATATATACGTACATTGCACGTAGAACCGATGGCCGTTGGGGCGGAAAGGTTCTCGAGTGGCGACCACGTACCGGAAGGCGCGGCGTGGGTCCGAGTCAATTCCAAAAAATAAATCCATCCAAATTTCATTACAATAGGTTCGGCACTTTAGGAGGGAAAAGGTAACAAACAGACAAACAGACAGACGGAGAGAGTTACTTTCGCATTTATAATATCGGGAATTGTGCATCCGCATTTTAAGCACAACTCCCCGGCGGCTACAAAAGCGATCTGGACATACCTACGTTGTTTATAAATAAATGGGAACATTGGTGTACACAAACAAACAAACGAACAAACAAACAGCCTCTCACGTTTGTCGATTACGATGAAATTACAATCGATTATTTTATCAAGATTCTATTGGCACATTGCGTAAATGCTACAAGCCAATGAATAAATTAAAAAGGTAGCTTGAACAGAAAAGTAGCATTTTGCTCCCTCTCGTCGGGGACCAAAACTTACTTTTCTGAATGAGAGGTGTGAAAACATATATAAGTAGGTACCTAACTACCTTAATATTTTTTCTGTCTTGCCGGACTCAGATTAACGGGTGCAAACCGGAGTTTATGCAATGCGTTGCCAGCTCCAGCGAGCCCCGCATTTTACAATGAATCACTCCAAACAGGAACTACACTTTTATCTAGCTTTTTACAAAAGAAATTGCCTTTGTACGTCGGCACTGCAACGTAATGGTGAATAAAAACTCAAAGCTTAGTTGATATTACCTAGCAATGAGAAAGATAACGCTCGTTGGTTTTAATTTGCATATAAAAATATATTTTTTTCTTTTGCGAACTGCATGTGACACAGTAGCTAAGTAATAAACTAATAATAATACCGTTTATGGTTGAATATTTATTGCAGAATGGGTGAAAGCAAGCTACCTACACTGTATGTGAAACTGCAACGAACAAAGCATTCAAAGTGAGTAATAACACCAAGTAATGTTGTTAGGTAATACCTATTGAAATCTCGTATGGGATTGAAAGAAAGAAAAATGTAGGTAGGTATGTTTTGCATTTGGGATTCTTAGTTGGGTAGTTAGTAGTAGTATAAAGAACGTAAATATTCAAGGGACCCAACGAGCTAAAAATGGGGCCGGCAGCAATTTTCAGGTTTTTGCGTCTTGCTTATATAGGGTAGTGTAGGTACGAGGATCCCACGACCGGCTCATTTTTGCGTCTTGCTTATATAGGGTAGTGTAGGTACGAGGATCCCACGACCGGCTCATTTTTATGAGTCGCGACAAAATACCGCCACAGAGTACACAAAGTACTGACCTGGCCCCCACCACACTTTAAGTAGTGTGTGTGATGACCCACGACGACGAGGATCCCAGTAAGATGCCAACTGGCGCTAAATTATCTCTTCTTTCGGGCAGACACTGTTCTAATACTGCATCATCGAACCTCTGTCGAAGATATATTTATTTATTACCTACTCGTACTTCTACAGAAATAACAGCTTTAATGGCGTTGACTAATCGGGGCTACAGTTTCTAACCTAACCTAACTATATAAAACAGGTTACCCAATCGCGGAAAACTACCGCCACCAAAAGAAAATTAGCTGTTGAATTTTTACTGGAATATAGCGGGTTTTTGTGTGTTTCTGCATCGTGCTTCTGGTTTGGAATCCCATGTGGTGAGTCTAGAATACTTTATTATTTATTGAGTGGTAAAATATTTTGGTCCTCGTGCGAGGCGTCAAGTGTGCGGAGCCGCCGGGACCGTTCGTTAGTTATTCAGCAATGAGCAGCGCGGTCAACACGCCATCATTTATTCACCTGTAGCCTGCCGCTGTGTTGGTATTAGTTCCAGACTCACTCGGAGACTTATCTCCAACACAGCGCGTAAAGATGTACTGTACTGCTGCCTACTGCCTAAGATCAATGATGTAGGTAATATAAACAAGAGGCAAGTAGATGCCTATACGAATGGACATGTGTAAAAACCGGCCTAATGCATGTCGGGCCACGCGCATGGTAGAGTCCCGTAGTTGCCTGTCTTGTTACATCGACACGCGCGCGCCAAAATGGTGCGTACATTTTAAAGTTGCTCGTCTATTAGGTACTAGTTAACTAGTTATGCCTATTAAGCCGTGATAGTTTTCCTTTTAAATTCATTATATTATATATGTACTACTGCCACGACTTTTTTAAATTCCCAGTAGTAGCTATTTAGCCGGCAGGGTGGGGGGGGCACTTGACTCGAACAAAAACTAGGGCTTTAAATCCCAATATCACGCAAACGGATCACTGAGTTGAAAAATGGTTTTCAAGACTAATATTTTTGAACAAGCTATCCAACGATACCCCACCACCCAAAACCATAGGCTTAACAAGAAAAAAAATTACATACCCGTTTTACGTGTAGGGGAGGTACCCTAAAAAAATTGTTTTCAAGATTTTATTCTACCATGTTGTCGGCGTGATTGATTTATATACCCATACCGAATTCTAGTAGTAATTTTCACTGAGATAAGCCGCAGACGGACAGACTGACGGACAGACAGACGGACATGGCGAAACTATAAGGGTTCCTTGTTAACTACGGAACCCTAAAAATTGCCAGGCTTACGCTAATCATAGACACAGAATAAGTAATAGTACAAGTATCGATGACAAGTGAAAGCAGGACGGTATACTTATGTAGTAGGTATGCTCATTTCTGGGAGCGAAACAGAGACAAGTATTATTTATGATGAGGTTGGTCAATTGACGGAGCGCGTATAACCATGGTATAACCTATCTAACTCTTTTTAACCGACTTCAAAAAAGGATGAGGTTCTCAATTCATCTGTTTTTTTTATGTGTGTTTGTTACGCGATAACTCGGTAATTTGTGAACAGATTTTTTAAAAAAATTCTTTGTTTGAAAGCATATGCTTCCAGATTGGTCCCGTTGTCACCAAAATCCAGTTCTGATGATGGGATCCTGGAGAAATCGAGGGAACTCTTCAAATGTTATAGGCAAACTTGAAGCAATTTGGCTACTGGTTTGAAGTCGATTAAAACTTTGTTTTTAAAGTAAATTATTTATATTACATCATTACCTAAGACGAAGTTTTTATACAATAAATAGCTTTTACCCACAACTTCATCCACGTGGATCTCGTTTATATCGTACCTCCATATCAACTGCCGCTCCCCATTTCACCACCTTAGGGGATGATTTCAAAAACTACCATGTGTCCTTTCCCGGGATTCAAGCTATCTCCATGCCGAATTTCATCTTAATCGGGTCAGTGGTACCTATAACGTGGGTTATATTAAAACTTTTGCCAGACGGTGGTTGGTGGTTGAGGATAGTGTCCACTGCCTGGCAAGAATTAGAATGTTGATGGGGGAGAAGACAGGGTCAGTGTGCAATGGATTTCACCCCAGAGGGGTTTATGGCAGTCCACACTCAGAGAGAGACTCTGGAGCACTGTCAACACAATAGTTATTTATTTATTAACTCACACGGTCACAACTAACACGTATTGTACAATATCTAATCGCTAATTTAGAATGTGCCTTGTCGGCACATAACTTATAAGACTTATAGATAAGCGTGAAAAGTTAACAGATGGATATAGCTATTTTATAATATTAGTATGCATATATCGTTTATGACTGTCCTTATATATAATACCTAATGGGTGGTCCCTTATTTCACCGACAAACGTTTCACCGAATGCATTATTTTGCCGAATTTTCATGTCATTGAATTTTTGTTAGGTACTTAGAAACCGTTAACTTTTTAGCTACATCTAAAAGTTCATTCTGCTGAACCCATTAGGTTAGGTTAGGTTTGTTTTATAACAATCCTGAAAAGTCTACTGATTCTGAATAAAATGGTTTTCGATAAATGAAAATTGTGTGAAACATACATTCGATTAAATATTTATCGGTAAAACAAGGAACGACCCTAATAATGACATACATATTGCCATCAGCCATAACTTAAACCAAATTAGGTTCACCAAATCCATTATCATTTATTATATAAGACAAATGATAACGTATATTAATACATTGAATGATTGCGATAAAAGAAATGACGGTCGTAATTGTCATTAAAATTGTAATACCTGTAAGTATAATGTAGGGCTTCATCGGCAACGAAAGAGCAGATGAGCTTGCAAGAGGGGGCTCTACAAATCACTTTGTAGGTCCAGAACCATTTGTGGGACTCTCGCAGGGGACCATAATATCGGCCTTTAAAGCCTACGCCAAAACCAAACACCAACACGAGTGGAGGAATGAGGCTGGCTTAAGGCACTCTAAGCTCTTCATAGAAGGAGTGGACTCGGGCTGGACCAGAAAACTCTGGAAATCCAGTAGGAAGCAACTCAGAATTATATCTGGGGTGTTCACTGGTCACTTCGGGGTCAAGGATCTCTTGGCCAAGATGGGACTATCTGATAGTTTAGACTGTAGAATGTGTGGCGAGGAGGATGAGACTATGGAACACTTATTGTGTGAATGTCATGCCCTTGCCAGACAAAGAATGAACTACTTTGGTAACGGTTACCCGCAACCAAAGGAATTCAAGGTGCTCCCGGCGAACTGCATCATCCGCTTTGTGGAAATGATGGAGCAAGCCTGGGAGCAGGTATAAAGGAGAGGGCAAATGCACAAAAGATCCCACTGGGTCGAAGTGCATCCGAAAGGGCCCTCACCTAGATAAGATAAGATAAGATAAGTATAATGTAAGGACGCTTCATCAGATGATGATAATGATAATTATGAGTTCATGAGTTCATGACATTGCCATCATTCAATTCTTCTTCTTCTTCGTGTCGAGGTTCCTCAAATAAGATATGCCCAATGGGCAGCGGTGCGGGACAGCTCTGGCAGTCGCGTCTCTCAGGTCGTGTTCGTGTTGATAGTTAACGTTTTGATGTCACGCTGCTTTTAGCATAATTATAGTACTTTGATTAATCTCCACTTATAATAAATCTCTAAATTAAAAAAAGAATCAGCCAGTTTGAAACTAAGCTTTGCGCGGTTCGAATGTTCTCAGCATCCCATGAACGGAAAAATATGAAACATTTTATATAGGTACATTATTATTCTAGCTGCAACTTAGGATAGTTTTTATCCGACTGCGACAGTTAATTAATTTTCCGAAATATACGACTTCATTTAATTTTTCATTTATTTTTATTGAAATCAAACGCTGCTCCAACTGTCAGCTATAAGAACCGTCAAATTTTCGTCAAAATGGCGGAATTGCTTTGCCTTTCACTTATTAATAATTTAAATCCCGTCTACGATAGACCTTTACGAGACAAATGCTAAAATATAAACCATAAAAAAATATTCGATTCTGATATGAGAACTTATATGCGCAAATGTCGTTTTATGTCGTAATTTCAATAAATGAAATCAACAAATTTGAACAATATAATTAACACGAATTTGTTTTTTTGAATGACAATGGCACGCGCTCGGCGCATTCAGCCAAAGTACCTGCGGCGCTACCACGAAAACCGATACTCAATGTTCATATATTTGCATGCCTGTCACTCGAGTATGGTTAGTGCGATAGAGATAGAGATACCCGAATATTTTCGAATTCCGAAGTTCGTGGTTATAGCTCAGGAATCGAAAATATGGTAAATAATCATAATGTATTTTCTCGAAAAAGAATTTAAAATAAATATAGTCAAATGGAGAAAAAAACAAAGCAAGAGGTTATATAGGTAATGATTAAGTTATAAGAGCCCAAAGTTTTAAGAGGCGGTATGTTCTGTCCCTTTTCCGCAAAACGCACCTTCATATGAAACGATTGTTTTTTACTATGACGCTCGAGTATATTGACGTCACAGTCCCTCATCGTTTTCTCACTCTAACAAGCGACATTAAAACGGATGTAGCTTCATAATTTTTTGAGATATTTGAATGGGAGTTTCATTATCTTCTATCTATTTATACATAATAAATGCCTATGTCCTGACTGACTTATTCACTCACTCACTCACTCATCAACGCACAGCCGAAACTACTAATCTTAGAGAGTTGATTTTTGCACAGTATGTTGCTTTTATAACGTGGGCTAGGGATAAAAAGGGATTTTTGAAAATTCTACCCCTAAGGGGGTAAAATGGGGGTGCAAAGTTTGTATGGGAGAACCTTTTTTTTTTTGAGCTATAGACTTAAACTTTGTAGAAAAATTAGTTATTAGAATACAAATGAAACACTTTCAGCGTTTTGGAAAATTCCACCCCTACGGGGGTAAAATAGGGGTGCAAGGTTTGTATGGGGGCAACATTTTTTTTTTTAAATAGAGACTTAAAACTTTGTAGAAAGATCAGTCATTAGAATACAAATAAAGAACTTTCAGGGTTTTAGAAAATTCTACCCCTAAAGGGGTAAAATAGAGTGCAAAGTTTGTATGGGAAAAACTACTTTTTTTTAAATAGAGACTTAAAACTTTGTAGAGAAATTATTCATTAGAATACAAATAAAGTACCTAGATTCAGTGTTTTAAAAAAATCTACCCCTAAGGGGGTAAAATAGGGGTGCAAATTTTGTATGGGGGAAACAATATTTTTTTTAAATAGAGACTTAAAACTTTGTAGAAAGATTAGTCATCAGAATACAAATTAAGTACTTTCAGCGTTTTAGAAAATTCTACCCCTAAAAATATGGGGCTAAAATAGGGGTGCAAAGTTTGTATGTGGGAAACTATTTTTTTTAGCTAGAGTCCTAAAACTTTGTAGAAAGATTATTTAAATACAAAGAAAGTACTTTCAGCGTTTTGGAAAATTTCACCCCTAAGGGGGTAAAATAGGGTGCAAAGTTTGTATGGGAAAAACATATATTTTTTTAATAGAGACTTAAAATTTTGACGAAAAATTACTTATTAGAACATGAAAAATACTACATTCGGCGTTTTACAAAAATCATTCCCTAAGGGGGTTAAAAAAGGGTGCAAGGTTTGTATGGGGAACACTTTTTCTGAGCTAGACACTTAAAACTTTGTAGAAAGATTACTTATAAAAATACAAATAAAAAGACTTTCAGCGTTTTGAAAAAATCTATCCCTAAGGGGGATAAAAAGGGGTGCAAAGTTTTTATCAGGGAAAGTTTATGTTTTTGAGTTAGAGACTTGAAACTTTGTAGAAAGATTACTTATTAAAATACAAAAAAAGAACACAAATCGTTTTAGAAAATTCCACCCCTAATAGGGTTAAAAAGGAGAGCAAGCTTTGCATTGGCAACACTTTTTTTTGAGTTAGACTTAAAACTTTGCAAAAAGATTACTTATTAGAATACTAAAAAAGAACTTTCAGCGTTTTAGAAAACTCCATCCCTAAGGGGATCCTTAAGATCCTTAAGAAGGGTAGCCAGTGTTGTGTGGGAAAAACTTTTTTTTTTACTAGACTTAAAACTATTCAAAATGTTACTTATTAAAATTAATAATAAAGTACTTTCAGAGTTTTAGAAAATTCCACCCCTAAGGGGGTTAAGAAAGCTTTGTATGGGTAACACTTTTTTTGAGCTAGAGACTTAAAAGTTTACGAAAAAAGTTCTTTCAGCGATTAGAAAAATTCAACCTCTAAGGGGGTTTAAAAGGGGGTTCAAATTTTAAATGGCGAGCAATAAAATTTTAAAGTGTGAGTAAGAGATTTTTAACTTCGGTCTTATTCTGTACGTTAAAAGACTACAAAACTGATTTCAGAGTTTTTCCAAATTCATCCCCTAAGAGTGTTAAAATTGGTTCAAAGTTTGAGTATTTCAAGGCATTTTTAAAGTATGAGATTTTTAACTTTGGTTTTAGACTGTTTGTTCACAAACTAGAAAATGAACATCAACTTTTTTTTTAATTATCCCCTAAAAGAGGGTTCAAATTTTGTATTGAGAGAAATCATTTTCTAAGACGATAAAAAGTTCTACGCGGACGAAGTCGCGGGCAACAGCTAGTTTATTAATACATTAAGTACATAAAAAAACACAATAGAATATACAATCGCGTTGGATTGCGATTGCAAGTCTTTGTGCAAGAAAGCTGCCTGCGCGAGGGTCGCCTGTTGCTTCCCTCAAGCGTTTGCTGAGCGCCCCGTGAAGCCCACGCGCGCCCTTGCCCCACGGGCCAAGTGTCTCGACACCAAATGCAACGAACTCGTACTGGGTGCCGAGACAATTGTATTTGACCGCCTTTGCTCGTTCCCGTGCGTCTGCCGCCGCGCCGGCACGTCTGCTGGTCGAAGGGAGGTAGGACGCAGCCAACGTGTCAGCGCAAGTGGCGTCCCACACCAGTGCACGGCCCATCTTCCACGGAATCAAAGTTGTGTGCAAAGAAATTCAGGAATCAGACGGTGTATGTTATGATGACTAGTGATGGGCAATTTCTGAAACATTTCATTATTTTCCTTAACTGTGAAACATTTCAGGTGTAGAAACCTGTGTACAGTGCTACACGCCGCAATATATCCTCAGGTAAGCGCGAGACTGAACGATGCGCAACACGGTTTCCGGCCGGGCCGCAGCACGGAGAGCAATCTGCTGTGCTTCATGAACTACGCGGCGCCAGAGGTGGACCGCCTCGGTGGACAGGTCGATGTTGCCTACCTCGACTTTAGGAAGGCGTTCGATACAGTCGATAACGACATATTGCTTACGAAACTAGCCGCTGTCGGTTTCACACCCCGACTCCTACACTTTTTTGCAAACTACCTCAGTAACCGAAAGCAATATGTCGATTTCAAAGGTTACACTTCTGACAGCTATCGGACGCTTTCGGGAGTCAGTCAAGGAAGTAATTTGGGTCCACTTAATTTTACCATTATGATCAACGACCTCCCGGACGTGGTCAAACATTCTAGCTGCCTGCTATTCGCAGATGACATAAAGATCTTTCTAAAAGTTAACAACATCAATGACTGTGAGCGTTTACAAGGTGATTTAGACAGGGTTGTGAATTGGAGTCAGATAAATAAATTGTATTTTAATGTATCTAAATGCAGCGTAATTTCGTACACTAGAGCGCATTCTCCACTGCACCACGCTTACAACTTGGGGGGACCTCCAATCGCACGGGCGTCGTCCGTGCGTGATCTGGGGCTACACGTTGCACCTGACTTGTCTTTCCGAAAGCAAATTATTGAAACATGCAAAAAAGCCTTTCAGAATTTAGGTTTTGTATTAAGACAAACAAATAATTTTTATAATGCCGCTACAGTAAAAGTCCTTTATAACGCACTTGTCAGGAGCAGGTTGGAGTGTGGCGCGATCATATGGAATCCACACGAGACGAAGTACAATCTGATGATCGAAAAGATACAAAACAAATTCACCAGGTATCTATATTTGAAAGAATACGGGGTATATCCATTCTATCCCTTGATGTACCCAACGCTTTTTGTCCTCGGTATGGTCGGCTACACCAAGTTGGAAGTAAGGAGGAACTTAGCATTGGCTACATATGTGTTCAAGGTGTTACGCGGTATGTTACATAACCCCGGCGTGCTAGAGTCGCTGGCGCTAGTGGCTCCATGCGGGCCGCGGCGGCGCGCACCGCGCTTGCTCGCGCGCCCCGTAGCGCGCACCAACCTGCTCGCTACTGCACCCATTGTCCGAGCCATAACCATACTTAACCAGCTTTCAACTAAAATAGACTTATTTAATTGCACTCTGACTGAGTTTACAAGAGCCGCAAGCAGACAATTATGTTTTTCGTAAATATTTGTATATCGTGACTTTGTAGCTTTAAGTATTGATGTTTTATTTTTTGTGTTAGTCTTAATCTTTTATTGTTGTGTACATATCACGTGTTGGACTAGTCTGTAAGCGATATGTATATTTATACTACTAAATAAATAAAAAAAAAACTTACTTACTTCTTAAATTTCACTTAAGTTTCCGAAATGTTTCCGTCGTGACTACTTTGATTGGTCTAATCAAAGAGTACTATGAATATAATAGAGGTCTAATGACAAGTAATCAGAAGTTTTGTGCCAGTAAGCAAATTACAAAAAACTATATTACTTAATAAGAATGACTAGTAAACGTCCGAGTGCTCGACGCTGCACTAGTATATGGCAGGGACACTCTACTATGTCAAAGTGACATGGCTTAAATTCGAATGAAGAAAAATCCTCTTAGTTCGAATTTAACCCATATTGCTTTGACATAGAGTGCCCATGCCATATACTAGTACAGTGTCGAACACTCGGACGTTTACTTATTGTGACTGATTGCTTAGAAATATATCAGAAATTTAAAGCACCTTAAGTGAAATTTAAAAGAAACTTTCACTTTTGAAAATTACAAGCTGCCCATCGCTAGTTATGAGTCATAACTAGCGATGGGCAGCTTGTAATTAACTAACTAACTTATGACACTTATGACTTTATGACCACTACCGGTCTATGGTGCAGACTCACATCGTATACGCTGTGATTCACAAGATGCTTATGGAGTTTCGTACGAAGAGGGTAGAGAATTATGTCAGGTATACTTCCCGGGTTTCTTTGATAAATACCCATTAAGTACATCCCTTCTACATTTTCCCCAGGTCAGCCAATTTTATGGCAATGTCATATCGTGATGCACCAATAATCGACACAGAACAGTAATTATGCCATATTTTTTCTAGCTTCATTAGAATGACAGATGCCAAACTGATGTATAATATATTACGTAGTGTTTTCACGGTAGCTAGAACATTTATTAACTCATTTGAGATCAAATCTCTATAATTCGCATATTAGACGTGATTACATTTTTACAAGCAATATCCCTCCCCCTCCCTTGGAAAAAATATGAATTTCACTTATCGCCTTACAAAGTGAGGTGTCCGCTCTTTTATCAATACTAATAATAACTGGAAAGTGCATGTATTTTGCTTCTTCCAATTTTTCATTTAATCTGTGACTATTCAGTTAATAAAACGGTAATGTATGTCAACAAATTGCCAACAGCCATTTTTAAACTCCATGACCCTCATTTACCTAAAAAAGCATTGTTTAAATTTCTAGCTGCCAAAGCATAGGTACTATTCCATACAAGAATATTTAAATGATCCTAACATATTATAAGCAAATGATAGAATAATTAACGATTTCATATTTAATGTGTAAGTATGCATGCTGCATGCTCTTTTGTGTCAATTTGTATGCTTTAACAGGCAAGACATAGTGATACAATCCATAAACGAAAACACCGATTTACATACCTATGTTTAACAAATGCAGTGGCAGTTAAACCCTGTTGGGTTTTGTCCGCTGCCTGGCCGTGTATTGTAAAATAATTATATATATAAATTTGTATTTGTTCATATTCATTCATTTATTGCATTTATGGGTTTTACAAGATTTTATAAATAATAACATGTTCCAGCATAAACCCCGTTAGGGCACAGCAATATTATAAAGTACTTACTCTATCTAGGACTTAAAAACTAAACACACTAGCAATATTAAACCTTATAACTTAGATACTCCTTCATATTGTAAAACGAGTTTTCAACCAGGAAATTTGTATTTGTTATTTATGTGATATATATTTTATACTTTTCACACATAATTATTGTTCTAAGTATACATACACATTTTTTAAATAAAATACACGGGTCCTTAAAGTGTCGAGTATTGGTGCCATCATAATAATTTGAAAGGGAAAACCTTTTCTCACTTTATCTGTATCTGCGGTTGCTGAAATGTTGTAATTTGCATTGCATTTCCACCTGCTAGCGCTTCTGCGTGCGGAAAAGAAAATATTACCATTCATTCCCGAGAACACATACCGTCGTGCTATACGACTACCCAGACCACCCACCTACGACCCAGGGACTTTATAAATAACTGTCACTCGGGAGGGGAACGATTTTTTGTCCGATTTTGATAATTGATATCACTTATTCCCCTTTTTACGACTCTGACAGTCTTTGTGATTTACTAAATATAAAGACTGTCAATATGAACAAAAAATCTTTGCTCATACAAAACGAAACGTTTAGTAAAAATCTACAAAGGAGGCATTTTATTACGTCGCCGTCTGAAGAGCATTGGGGCATACCTACTTATTGTGGAGTACGTGCTTGTGTGCATGTAGCATGTAAAATGTGTTCCGATTTTGACACCCGACTGCAGTACCTTTACTTGTACAGGGCCTCAATTCAGAAAGCATTCACTGACATGCTGACATTGTATTGAAATCGTATTAGATGGTGTGCCCTCGTTTGCGCAAGCGCGTAGCTGTACTCGTACTAGTAATTCTTGTGCTATTTCATCTAAGTTCTGAAAACAATACTATAATAATGTACTAGCAAACAAAGAGATAAAATCATAATTAAATAACAATCCCACTTCATTTAAAACAATTTAGATAGGTCTTTGATTTCTTACAATTCTTCTTTAAAAGTAAGTAGTGGTAGGAGTACAGAGTTGTAGGTTGTAATGTTTATTTAAATATATTTCACAACTATAAATATCGATACACGAATGTTTCTTACACCATGAAAGGCGATTTTTTTTATTTTGCTGTGAAAATTCCTATCTCTGCTTATAAACAAATTGAATTCGTATTAAATTCCAATTAGATTGTCTGTCACTGAACGCAGGTCCTGGTACTCCTGGTAGGTAATAGACACTGTTTGAAATGAGCGCGACTTCTATCCTTTTGGATAGAATGCTCAGGCATGTGGGGTCTATTTCACTAGAAGTATTCAATTCACATTGCACGTAGAACCGATGGCCGTTGGGGCGGAAAGGTTCTCGAGTGGCGACCACGTATGGGAAGGCGAACCGTGGGTAGGCCCCCCACAAGGTGGACTGATGACCTGGTAAAGGTCGCGGGAGTACGCTGGATGCGGGTGGCGCAGGACCGGTCATTTTGGCACTTTTTGGGGGAGGACTATGTCCAGCAGTGGACGTCTTTCAGCTGATATGATGATGATGATTCAATAGGAATCAATAGTTTTAATACATTTAGTAATAGACTTCTGTTAGAGTTAAAGGTAAAGTATGGGAAAAGTTCATAGATTCTTCTCTACCGGTTACTAAAGTCGATTTCGTAGCGTAGACGTAGACGGTTGAACATTACATAAGAATCTAATTTATAATTATTGGTTAAAACAAACCTCTTCCCTATTCTCTAATGTACAGTACCTTGAAGACATTATGTACAGTATATCTAATAGACCGGACAGACCACTAAAGGTCGCCTAAATATAGAAGTGTTGCAATCTAACGTAACTTAAGTTCAAGGGTTACAATAGAGCTCCGAAGGGGTGAACTGGTTAAAGTGTAATGTAATGAAGTGCTGAGTGCCCAGAGAGTTCTTAATATTTTTTTATATGTGAGTAGGTACAAATAAGTAAAAAAATGGAGGCGGTCTTTTTCTGTGGGTGAAACACCAGAGCCTACATTTTGCAACTAAGTAATATACACTCAAGAGCAAAAGTTTCGGGTCGATGAAATACCGTCATATTTCCTAAAATAGTCCAAATGTTGTACAGTTTTTTAATTCTTTCATGATCTTTATTAAATTTTACATCTAAACTGGCCCTGTAGCATGGATTTATCACGTGATAAGTGATAGGATAGAGCTGCCGTCCCTGGCTGACACCGTTGGATAGAATGAGACGACGCGCTTATCCTATCACTTATCGCGTGATAGGATAAGCGCTACGTGTCCTCCATCCATTAATCCATGCTACGGGGCCTGCAGAAATAACAGTAAAAACGAAACACGTTACCTGGTTTAAATCGGACTCGTAAAAACCCATGAAAAAAACAACGTTAACGGAGCAAGATATCGCAAAAATCGTCATTTTTGGATGTTGATATCTTTATGATAGGATCCCGGAAATTACTAATACATTTGGGTATTACGAAGACTAGTATGTTATTTAAATAAGACTAGTAAAAAATATTAAAAAAAAACCTATTGCGGTTATTTAATTTAGGGTGACACGAAACTTTTGCTCTTGAGTGTATAAGAAAAATAAAACCAACATTAATTGAGTACGTCGCCATGCCGCGTAAGTATATGCACATATTGCACATTTCCAGATTTACCACATTAACTAATTTCCGAGAGCCAATGCGTTGGTTACACTCAGAAATTTAACAATTTGGGTGTTTTCTGTAAAGCACCCAAATTGTTAAATTTCTGCCGATAATACTTTTGATACTTCATTCGTTGCTACGTCAACGAAATCTTATCGGATCCTGTGAAGTACCTACATCCGACTATGCTTTTTTGCACAATTCATATGAGCCCAGACGACAGCTTAATCTTCTGCTATTGAGGAGTTCTTACCAACCACCTTCCATCTCCATAATTAGACAAGCTTTGTGGTATTAGATTATAGCATTGTCATCCGACTCATACAAGTTTACAAAGTTCCAATTCGATTGGACTTCAAGAGGTTGGTCAAATTTGATTTGCTAGATTTGACCCGAACAAACACAATGTGTGTATTGCATAAATGACGGTGTTCTGAGGTAACAAAAAGTCATGAATTCATGATGATAAAAAACCAACCGAATTGGGAACATCCTCCTTTGTTTTGAAGGCGGTTCAAATTGTCAAATTGTCGACCGCCAATTATCGTCTCATAACTATAAGTAGATTATTGTTTCTAAGTAGGTAACCTAATCCATATTTTTGAACGACCAAAATGTATTTCTCATCAATGACAATTAAAATATGGAAATATCCTCATGAAATCGTTTCAATTACCAAAAACAGTAATCAGTTCATCCCGGGCCTGTTTTTTATTATGACTTGAGAAAATAAATTTAAATAGTTTTATTCAATAAAATTGGTTTGCAAACGGTGACGATAAACATTTTATAAATTCGACTTTGAGAACATCTTTTTTTATCAGCTCTAAATGCACATCCAAGGAAATTAAAACACGTAAATTTCTCGCTCTTGTCGCAATAAGGGATTAAAAAGGTACGTGTTTCAGTTTCCCTTAGCATATGCTACTAAACGCGAACCACGAGTTTGGACACACCAAAATTGTTCAGATCACTTGACGCTGTGGGACTGTCGACAATCAATACAATAGAAAACGAACTAATAGTATGTAACGTAACCGAGCGTTAATACAATGGTGTGGGCTTCCCACTTTACATTGGCATGGAATTAAAAGCGCTCGCCACATTGCCTTACGTATTGTCATTCCTGGGGAGTACGTTGCTAAATGGATCCTAATTTGTTAATTCAAAAATCTATATTTATTACTAGATATGGCCTGCAACTACAGTTCCTGAAGTCGTTTAAAATTCAAAAGTTTTTAACCGATCCGGACACTTTCGCTGGGAGAGTACACGTGTGGTGAAGGTTGGCATGATTTCTTAATGTCGCTTCGCTTTTGTAATATGAATTGTATATGTAAGTACTTAGTAAATAGCTAACTGACTCGTTCGTGGCGTGTGGACTTTTTGAAAAGGAATTGAGGGCGCATTTATTAAGCATTAGGTTTTCGTTGGACGTTGTTTGTATTATGGATGAGGATTTGTAGACAAGCGCAACGTTAAAAAATAAAATGGGAAACAAGATAGATTGACGGGATTATTACACTGAAGGTTCATATTTACAGTCAATAGCTGGATATCCTCAAACAAGGAGCTTACAATAAAAAAATGCAAGCTTTTATTATGTTACAAAAAGGAGTATTCAGTACGTAGAAAGCCTAACAAATATTGAATGTTATTAGATAGTATAAAACCAAAGTATGTTTTTATCTGATGTAAGTTAGCTTTGCAGTC
This sequence comes from Epinotia brunnichana, assembly GCA_963854355.1. NCBI lineage: Eukaryota > Metazoa > Arthropoda > Insecta > Lepidoptera > Tortricidae > Epinotia > Epinotia brunnichana. The sequence continues at coordinate 14,617,603 of OY977936.1, read as the reverse complement.
AAATTTGAATTCCGAGTATCGTCAAGTAATTGATAAGTTTTATACGCATAAATATTGTTATCAAGATTGTGTTCTATTCGTTAGACAGGACTTATATTCGTTTAACGCTAAAACCCAATAAATCTTGGTATCTTACGTCCTACTCTTACATTGTGAATGACCATTATAACCAATCCACTTCACATTCAATTCTAGGATTAGAAATCCAGTGATATTTTGCAAAAGTATGTGTTAGAATAAATTTTACCCTGAAATCTGTACACGACTTATAATCTGAAAAATAGGAACTCACCACTTAGCAAAATGAAGGCGGCGAGAAGCAGGAGTGCCGTCGTCCAGGGCCTCGCCATCTGAGCCAAACTTTATTATTTATTGCCGCACTTTCCGCCCGCCACGTTCATACAAAAACAAAACGGAATTAGAAGCCCGCAAACATTTCACGGTGACCAAGTTGAGGTTTCAAACGATATTAACTTTAGGCTTACCTAATTTGGGGTTTGACATATTTTTTTCAATTCAAATCTAATATGCATTAGTTTACTGAAGCACGATATTGAGTAATTAAATATGAATATTAATTGTGTATTGAGCAGAAAGATCTGCAATCCCAATTTTAGAAATCTGACCAGAACTTTAAATAACATGCTTGACTTAGCCGGCTTGGCATCAGATTGCAGAATCGGTCCTCTTTGAGGCATACTCTTGTATATATTTTACTTTAAAAGCACTGGCCGGTAATAAAAATATCTGTTTCTAAAGTAGTTTACTACTAATTACTGTTTAGCAAGAAACAAAATAATATCACATCAATACTTATATTTTATCTAAAACACTAACTGTTCAAACTGACACCATTAATTGCGTTTAAAATACATTACGTACCTTGAGCACTAAAACGATATGTCCGAGTGTCGCGTACGCTGCCGACTCCGCGCGACTGCATACCACGGGCCGCGTAGCGCGTAGCGGCGGCTGTGACGTAGCGCCGTAGCGGCCGTAGCCGCCCCGCTCACATAATAATGGTCGATGATGACAAACGATATCAATAAGCAATTATTATTTTATTGTAGCGTTCAGTCACGGTTACCGTCATTATCATTAGGTTCCATTGTGGTGACATACAGGAATTTTAACGATGATGAACTTGATGAAAGATGGATCCAAGTCGAATTAGTTAAAATATTTGGTATGTATTTCTGTATTTCTTCCAACATAACATTATAATCTTTTTGCTCGTGCTTAAACACACATTTAGACATAAAAAAAGAAGGTAAATACATTTCTCAGACATATGCCTAAGGCTAGCAGTAGGTAACTCTATTGGCATCATTGAGCTTCGCCATTAGTAGACAGTCTATTTGAGTCGTGGTAGTTTAAATGGCACTATACAGAGTGTTTTTTTTTAATGGGACAGTATGGGGAAATCCGAATCTAAAGGAGATAGAGGAAAAGTGTCCAAGGGGACATTAGGTGTTTTTTTATGTAAACAAATTTGGCTCATTAAAATTTTTGGTCAAGCGTGAGTTGTTCTTAAAAAATTAAAAAGTTGGTCAATTTTTTTTTTGACGCGGGTCGGCTCTGTTTCATGTAAGGATTATTTCATTGTATGGAAAGAAAAAAATCTGAACAGCAGAAGTTGGTCAAATTTCATGAAAACTAATCTATGTATGCTTTCTCTATTAAAATTGATTTCAGCTTATTGTTGAATGATTTATATTTTCAATCACTGAGTTTGTAGCATAACCAACATCCATCAATATCTAGAAGGATAACTTAGATTACCAATAGATAATGCGTATGCGCATATTTTACCCATGAATTCCGTCCGAGTTGATGGGGTCACCAGACCCGGGCGGGGCGGGAAGGATGATAGGTGACATGACCTCTTCTGACCCTAGGTGAAACGTTCAATTTCTGTCAGGTCACACTCATCTTCTAACTTCTATATTTACACACTTTATTATTTTTGGTTGCTCAGTTATTTTGTATCAAAGATGGTTGAATCATATAAATTCTAATGAGTTTTTTGGAATATACCTAAGTGATGAAAACTGTGTACGCGATCAAAGTTAATATTTACGTTGGTGAGGTGAATACGCCAAAATAAATATTTTATAAGCATGTCTACATCGATCCATAGCATATCAGATTAACGGTTGAGATCAATGTTAGGTATGTTATTGTTTTAGTTTAGTACTCGTATATACTTAGTTATTTTGTTTTGTTGAGAGTGAGGAACCTGCACTTAGTCGCAAGTGTCCAAAGGCTACTGTATCCGCTTGCAGGCAGGCCGTATGCTTGTTTGTCACCGAACTGGTATTGTGCCAAAAGGTGTTTATAAATGTAGTAAAATTATTAAATTTTAATCAACTTTTACTTGCCATTCGTCCGGACTAAATCAACTTACCTTTCAGTATTACGGCATGCCGACTTAACCTGAGTCATATATCTAAATTGTAGACGCTCAGTGTGGGCCACCGAAGAATTTAGGCTACGTTAATGACCGGGGTTATTACTTTAATCCGGCGGGTCGTATAATGGATATTTGTAAAGATAATAGCCTCTATGGGGGCGTATAAATAGTTGATCAGTTATTGATTGATGACACACGTCCTACGAAATGTCTAGTGAGTACGTCACTTTCAACCAACAGACGTGACGCTCAATCAAGGTGTATGAAATAATTTTAGATCCAATTAGCATTTTTTTATTATGATATTTATGAATGAATATGATGAATGTTATCATGCTCTCGGTTTCGATTGCAAAGTTTACCCGGAAACGTTCAAATATTTTCATTATCTACAGACAAAACTAAAAAAAAAAAGGTTTGTGAACGCAATAGTACAGAAAACAAAACATAAAAATATAATATAATTACAAACAACAAGCGCTCTTATTGCTAAAGAGCGATCGATCTCTTTTAGTCAACTTTTGAATAGCGTATAATACGTATTAATCTCAATCTATTCCTAAAATAAAAAGATCCTGCTCGCATCCCGTGAGAGCAAAAGTGCATTACCAATACGATTCTTTTTCAATTGAACTCCTTTTAACTAGTGCGAGAATTGACTTACTAGATTTGGGCAAACGTTTACTAAATAAAGTTGCTACAAGGCGATATATTGTTTTTTAATGCTGACTTTTCAGTTTGTACCTATTAGACAATTCTTTGTGACATTAAAGAAGTACTTAATATTTAAAAAATGATGAGCCAGCGGGAGCTCTCATCCGCTCAGCCTCTTATCATTGAATCGTGGGTCGGCTCATTAATAGTGATTAATATTCTTTTTCAACCGACTTTCAAAATATTAGGAGATTTTTAATTCGACTGGACTTCTGTTTTGCGCAGTAATTCCCGCGCTGACCCAGTACGGGTTGGGGACATCACTATTGAATTCCCGGATGCAGGAAATCTCGCGATGTTTTTCTTCGCCGAAAAGTGAATGGTAAATATAAAATATAGGTACATCCGCATATAAATAAGTTCCGAAAACTCATTGGCTACTAGCCAGGTTTGGAATCCGTCATCAACGTTTGACAGCCCCATGCTTGAAACCGTCGATAGATGATATAATATATGACGTCCTAGCGTATGCCCCAAAGGGACGATGGTAAATTAACCTTACTAAATTAAGAAGTATCAGAAGCTCATACATTCTTGAAGGTGGCAAACCAAACATCCGTATACGCGGTGCGGGACATAAAATATGACACTGTATCTCGTTCCCACTCGGGGTATTGTCTATGCATAGGTACATCTTTGTCACTCATGTGTGTATGTGTGGGTGACTCCCTCTATTCTATTTTACCGCTATGCTTGAAACACTACGTAGTAGTTCACTAGGCTACCGTAGGTTTTCAGACCATCTCGTTTATGAGAGGAAGTACCTATGTGCCCAGCAGTGTGACGTATAATAGGCTTATGAAAATAATGCTGATGATTTTTATCTGTTGTGGACCAAACTCTTTCAGTATTTGAAAGCTTTAACCTCCCGAGTTCTCCTTAAATATTATTTATTTATTTATTGTATGGCGGTTACACACTGGTACATATGTGTATTCGTATCGATGTCGCTGATGAGTTCCAGTGTGCGCTGCGACGTTCAGAAGGAACAGTGCAGCTGCCGAGTTTGTTGTTATAATCACATGCATAGCAATTTGCGCTCGACAAGCAGAATGAATCTCGATCGGATCGATGGAATATACATTTTTAATTTTGTATGTCAATTGAGCAAGCATACAGCAAGCGAAAATCCTACTTATTTAGAGCACCCGTTGTTATTTAGAAAAAACCATGTGTATGTGTTCACAAAAAGTCTGCAAAAACATACGAGTTGGCCGGGACATGAATAAACACTTATGGAGATGTATTAGCATACCGCGTGCGTTCAGTACTTCCGCAGTGAAAGTATAGCAATCAGTAGGTACTTTGATTACGAACGAAAAGGCATGTATAAATAGAAGCATCATTTACATTATCGACCATCTTAGAAGCATGGCACCGGCTTTTCACACCAGTCTGATACACTCAAGTAGGTATACTTTCTTTTTCATACAGCGACACATACATGGATACTCACGTTACAAGTAGACACAGAATGTATAATAAGCAGATTGTACTTCAAGTGCATAACTTTACAAGCATGGGAAGTGAAAAACTAGTTTTTTTAACCGACTTCAAAAAAAGAGGAGGTTCTCAATTCGTCTGTATTTATTTTTTATTTTTTATGTGTGTATGTTACGCGATATCTCGGTAATATATGAACCGATTTGAAAATGTTTTTCTTTGTTTGAAAGCATATACTTCCAGATTGGTCCCGTTGTCACCAACATCCAGTTCATCTTGGAGAAATCGAGGGAACTCTTCAAATTTTATAGGCAAACTTGAAGCACTATGGCTACTGATTTGAAGTCGGTTAAAACTTTGTTTTGGAAGTACAATTATTAATATTATGGCCACGCTTTGCCTTGAATTAAAATGCCCCCGCTGCCCCTAGAACTCACCTCTGCGACAGATTAATGGAAAATCGACGGAAACGTAACGTTAATCACTTTATCATCAGATGATAATACCTATGCATATAGCCTATGCCTATTCCGAAATGCCATTCTATTTACTCGTGAAAGGATTTTTGAAATCGCATAATAGTTCACGAGATAACCCCTACATACAAACTTCCAAAGGTAACTCTTCGATGGCACACGTGATCATCTTAGTCAAGGTACTGACTATTGTCACAGAATATATAATAGTACAAGTAACTAGCTATTGTTTCTACTGCCGTATTGCCATATATTATTGGATGGGATACCCAAACGGGATTTACGTTAGAATAATAACGACCTGTTTAACTCCGATGTCAGATAATGCATAGACTTATCCCGGGCATGTACCCGAACGGGACTAGGTTGGAAATGAGACGCCATTATCTGCGGGATCGATGGAAGCCAAACTAACATCTGGCGTTGTGCTGGCCTGGGAATCTACAGGCAAATATCTAGTTGTCTAAGTAGTTAGGTATCGACATAAATATAGACAACGCCGGATACAAAAATATAGCGAAAAGCTTTTAACGATCTGTGCATACCACGTAAATCCAGTCTCAAGAAAATATAAAGCTTTGTCAAATCCGTATTTCCTCTCCGAATACTAATAGGTATACATGTGTCCACTGTCCACTGTACTTTAAAAAATATAAATCTTGTTTATATTCTGTTTTTATAACTTTGTTGTTGTGACCAATTATTTCTTTAATTTATAAATATAATTATATATAACTCGCCAGGGCTCACGCAAAATAGGCGCATATTTATATCATCATCTCCACTTATAATAAATCTCTAAATTAAAAAAAGAATCAGCCAGTTTGAAACTAAGCTTTGCGCGGTTCGAATGTTCTCAGCATCCCATGAACGGAAAAATATGAAACATTTTATATAGGTACATTATTATTCTAGCTGCAACTTAGGATAATTTTTATCCGACTGCGACAGTTAATTAATTTTCCGAAATATACGACTTCATTTAATTTTTCATTTATTTTTATTGAAATCAAACGCTGCTCCAACTGTCAGCTATAAGAACCGTCAAATTTTCGTCAAAATGGCGGAATTGCTTTGCCTTTCACTTATTAATAATTTAAATCCCGTCTACGATAGACCTTTACGAGACAAATGCTAAAATATAAACCATAAAAAGATATTCGATTCTGATATGAGAACTTATATGCGCAAATGTCGTTTTATGTCGTAATTTCAATAAATGAAATCAACAAATTTGAACAATATAATTAACACGAATTTGTTTTTTTTTGAATGACAATGGCACGCGCTCGGCGCATTCAGCCAAAGTACCTGCAGCGCTACCACGAAAACCGATATTCAATGTTCATATAATTGCATCCCTGTCAGCCAGGGATTGTAACCCGGTTAATTTTGCCGTAGCGGTTAGAGCCAGATTTTGAGAGCCTAACCCATAATAAAGGTTACGCTCGCAAGAACACCGCTCTCCCCGGAGCGTATGTCGGAGCGCAAACAGGGAACGAAGTACCATTTACCGGTTAGAGAGCGCTCTCTCCGTGTACGGGTGAACGACCGCTCGCTGGCTCGCTAGAGTCGCAAGCTTATACAGGATTAGTTGGCTATATATATAGACGCTTGAGTATTATTACTATTTATTTATACTTTATTGCCCAATATAAAAAAGTAAATGGCGGACTTAATGCCATAAGGCATTCTCTACCATTCAACCATTGGGCTAATAGAAACATTTGGTGCAGGCATTTAAATTATTATTATTAGTATTAGATTCGATTTTACTAAGTAAGTACCCAGATTTACCTAAGTATTTATATTGTTCATATATTGGCATTGTACTGTAGTAAGTAATAGTGGCGGAGCGCCCGTTCAAGCCGATTCCCACCGGCCTTCCTAAAATTTATTTTTAGGCAAGCCTATAGTTAAAAACTCTTAACTCATTCATAACTTATTTTGTTCCGGGTTGCCCATCGAAAATTTTCACGCGCCGCCACTGGTAGGTAAGGACTTACATAGAACATCAAGTATGATTTGCGAAACATTGTATAAGCCCCTGCTAGACGGTCGCCATCACGCCACTCCGACCGAGCGACCTTGGTCGGCACCGACCGCTGTAGTATGAAATTTTGCTCCAAACAACTGTCTACACGGTTGGTGCGGAACAAGGTCGCCCGGTCGGAGGGACGTGTTGGTGACCGTCTATCAGGGGCTTAAGAAATTTAGTTCCAAACAACTGTCTACACGGTCGGTGCGGAACAAGGTCGCCCGGTCGGAGGGGCGTGTTGGTGACCGTCTATCAGGGGCTTAAGAAATTTAGCTCCAAACAACTGTCTACACGGTCGGTGCGGACCAAGGTCACCCGGTCGGAGGGGCATGTTGGCGACCGTCTATCAGGGGCTTAAGAAATTTAGCTCCAAACAACTGTCTACACGGTCGGTGCGGACCAAGGTCGCCCGGTCGGAGGGGCGTGTTGGCGACCGTCTATCAGGGGCTTAAGAAATTTAGCTCCAAACAACTGTCTACACGGTCGGTGCGGACCAAGGTCACCCGGTCGGAGGGGCATGTTGGCGACCGTCTATCAGGGGCTTAAGAAATTTAGCTCCAAACAACTGTCTACACGGTCGGTGCGGACCAAGGTCACCCGGTCGGAGGGGCATGTTGGCGACCGTCTATCAGGGGCTTAAGAAATTTAGCTCCAAACAACTGTCTACACGGTCGGTGCGGACCAAGGTCATCCGGTCGGAGGGGCGTGTTGGCGACCGTCTAGCAGGGGCTTTACACCAATTTGTTCGACAAAATGGTAAAATGCCCTATCGCAAACCTAACGTGCATAGGTAGTAGGTACTTATCCAAAGAATTAGTGAGCCATTAGCTACCTGTGACGTAAGTAGGGACCAAAAAAATATAATGAGTTATAAATATTTTTTCACACCTCTCATTCAGAAAAGTAAGTTTTGGTCCCCGACGAGAGGGAGCAAAATGCTACTTTTCTGTTCAAGCTACTTTTTTAATTTATATTCATTGGCTTGTAGCATTTACGCAATGTGCCAATTGAATCTTGATAAAATCGATTGTAATTTCATCGTAATCGAAAAACGTATATATATCATCATCATCATATCACCCGAAAGACGCCCACTGCTGGACATAGGCCTCCCCCAAAGAGTGCCAAAATGACCGGTCCTGCGCCACCCGCATCCAGCGGCTACCCACGCCGCGCCTTCCGGTACGTGGTCGCCACTCGAGAACCTTTCCGCCCAACGGCCATCGATTCTACGTGCAATGTACGTATATATATATATATAAAGGATATTTTTTTGTTTTTTTTTTGTTGTTGTTTTTTGTTTTCTTTTTTTTTTTCTTTTTTTTGTTTTTTTCTTGCTTTTGTTTTTATTTGTTTTTTGTTTTAGTTTTTGTTGTTTTTTTGTTTTGTTCGTTTTTTTTTAGTTTTTTGTTTTTGTTTTTTCTTGTTGCTTGATTTTGTTTAAATTTTTTGCCGTTTTTTTTTGTATTTTTGTTTTTTTTTTAGTTTTTTGTATTTTTGTTTTTTTTTCGTTTTTTGTATTTTAGTTTCGTTTGTTTTTTGTTTCGCTTTTTAGTTTCGTTTTTTCAACAAAACAACAACCTTCAACTAGGCATTTTGATGTGTGCTAATTTCTATCATAATCATAAAATTGGTAGATGTAGTTCCTCTTTTTTCTGCCCATTTTGAGTAGGTGCGCACGCTGTACACTGTACAATAGTTATTTGTGTCACAAGGGAGAAAAATTGTATATTTACTGCGAGGGCGGTGTATTGAATCCTGAACGTAGCGAGGGATCCTACAATAGAATCCTGAGCGTAGCGAGGGATTCTAACGTAGGATCCTGAGCGTGTTGAGGGATTCAAGTGTTAACGCCCAAGACGAAAATAATTTTGCTCCTGAGTGACACATGTAACTTTTCACACCGACTATGAGGAAAAACTGCAAAAAATACAAAAAAAAACAAAAACAGCAAAAAAAAAACAAACAAAACAAAAACAAAAGAAAAGCAAAACAAAAAAGAACAAAAAAACAACAAAAAATAACGAAAAAAGAAACGAAAAAAAAAAACAAATAAAATGAAATAAATTTAACCAAAAAAATAGAACAAAAATACAAAAATTAAACAATAAAAACACCAAAAAACAAAAAAAAAACGACAGTAAATAAAAACGAACAAAAAACAAACTAAACTAAATAACGAACAAAACAAAAAAAAACAAAAAAACATCAAAAAACAAAAAAAACTAAATAAAAAACAAAAAGAAAACAAAAACAAAGCAAAAACAGAACAAAACAACAAAAACGAAAAAAGAAAAAATACAAAAAATTTAAACTAACAAAAAATCCAACGAAACAAAAAAACTTCTTATGAACCATAACTAAAAAAACAAAAAAAAACGAAAAAAAATACAAAAAAAAAACATCCTAAAAAAAGCGAACAAAAACAACAAACAAAACAAAAAAAAACAAAAATACAAAAAAACAAAAAATACAAAAAAAAACAACAAAAAATAACGAACAAAAAACAAACTAAAAAACGAACAAACAAATAAAATAAAAAACGAAACAAGCAAAAAAAATTAAAAAAAAAACAAAAACAGCAAAAAAAGAACAAAACAAAAACGAAAAAAGAAACGAAAAAAAACTAACAAAAAAAAACCAACGAAACAAAAAAAAACTAAAAATGAACCATAACTAAAAAAAACAAAAAAAAAAACGAACAAAAATAAAAATAAAACAACAAAAAATAAAAATCCTAAAAACAGCCAACAAACGAAACAAAAAAAACAACAAAAATACAAAAAAAAACCAAAAAACAAGAAAAACGAAAAAAAAAAACAAAAAAAACAAACAACTAAAAAAAGAACAAAACAAAACAAGAAAAAACAAACAAAAAGAACAAAAAAAAACAAACAAAAAATTACTTATTAAGACGATTATTTTATTAAGATTCTATTGGCACATCGCGTACGAGTAAATGCTACAAGCCAATGAATAAATTAAAAAAAGTAGCTTGAACAGAAAAGTAGCATTTTGATTCGGGGACCAAAACTTACTTTTCTGAATGAGAGGTGTGAAAATTTTATTTCAATATTTTTATCGTCGAAAGTAGGAGCGGCGAGCAGAAAACTAGGGCGTTCGGCGGAACACGAACGAATTCATCGAATAAACAGAGTAGGTAGCTACACTGTAGCTAGGTATGTACCTACGCTCACTTCTCGCGCGCGTTTGGTTTAGGCAACCCCCCCGCAACGAAGCGGCGGCGGTCATTGATCCCGTATGGCAACACGGAGTGAACGGTTAGAGAGCGCTCCGAAATAAGGCTCCCAAATCAAATAGTTCGAACGGAACCTAATCAATTAACCGGTTCTGTAACCGGTAAATTTGTAACCGGTTACAATCCCTGCCTGTCACTCGAGTATGGTTAGTGCGATAGAGATAGAGATACCCGAATATTTTCGAATTCCGAAGTTCGTGGTTATAGCTCAGGAATCGAAAATATGGTAAATAATCATAATGTATTTTCTCGAAAAAGAATTTAAAATAAATATAGTCAAATGGAGAAAAAAACAAAGCAAGAGGTTATATAGGTAATGATTAAGTTATAAGAGTCCAAAGTTTTAAGAGGGGGTATGTTCTGTCCCTTTTCCGCAAAACGCACCTTCATATGAAACGATTGCTTTTTACTATGACGCTCGAGTAAGTATATTGACGTCACAGTCCCTCATCGTTTTCTCACTCTAACAAGCGACATTAAAACGGATGTAGCTTCATAATTTTTTGAGATATTTGAATGGGAGTTTCATTATCTTCTATCTATTTATACATAATAAATGCCTATGTCCTGACTGACTTATTCACTCAATCACTCACTCACTCACTCATCAACGCACAGCCGAAACTACTAATCTTAGAGAGTTGATTTTTGCACAGTATGTTGCTTTTATAACGTGGGCTAGGGATAAAAAGGGAATTTTGAAAATTCTACCCCTAAGGGGGTAAAATGGGGGTGCAAAGTTTGTATGGGAGAACCTTTTTTTTTTGAGCTATAGACTTAAACTTTGTAGAAAAATTAGTTATTAGAATACAAATGAAACACTTTCAGCGTTTTGGAAAATTCCACCCCTACGGGGGTAAAATAGGGGTGCAAGGTTTGTATGGGGGAAACATTTTTTTTTTAAATAGAGACTTAAAACTTTGTAGAAAGATCAGTCATTAGAATACAAATAAAGAACTTTCAGGGTTTTAGAAAATTCTACCCCTAAAGGGGTAAAATAGAGTGCAAAGTTTGTATGGGAAAAACTACTTTTTTTTAAATAGAGACTTAAAACTTTGTAGAGAAATTATTCATTAGAATACAAATTAAGTACTTTCAGCGTTTTAGAAAATTCTACCCCTAAAAATAGGGGGCTAAAATAGGGGTGCAAAGTTTGTATGTGGGAAACTATTTTTTTTAGCTAGAGTCCTAAAACTTTGTAGAAAGATTATTTAAATACAAAGAAAGTACTTTCAGCGTTTTGGAAAATTTCAACCCTAAGGGGGTAAAATAGGGTGCAAAGTTTGTATGGGAAAAACATATATTTTTTTAATAGAGACTTAAAATTTTGACGAAAAATTACTTATTAGAACATGAAAAATACTACATTCGGCGTTTTACAAAAATCATTCCCTAAGGGGGTTAAAAAAGGGTGCAAGGTTTGTATGGGGAACACTTTTTCTGAGCTAGACACTTAAAACTTTGTAGAAAGATTACTTATAAAAATAAAAAAAATAAAACTTTCAGCGTTTTGAAAAAATCTATCCCTAAGGGCGATAAAAAGGGGTGCAAAGTTTGTATCAGGGAAAGTTTATGTTTTTGAGTTAGAGACTTGAAACTTTGTAGAAAGATTACTTATTAAAATACAAAAAAAGAACACAAATCGTTTTAGAAAATTCCACCCCTAATAGGGTTAAAAAGGAGAGCAAGCTTTGCATGGGCAACACTTTTTTTTGAGTTAGACTTAAAACTTTGCAAAAAGATTAATTATTAGAATACTAAAAAAGAACTTTCAGCGTTTTAGAAAACTCCATCCCTAAGGGGATCCTTAAGAAGGGTAGCCAGTGTTGTGTGGGAAAAACTTTTTTTTTTACTAGACTTAAAACTATTCAAAATGTTACTTATTAAAATTAATAATAAAGTACTTTCAGAGTTTTAGAAAATTCCACCCCTAAGGGGGTTAAGAAAGCTTTGTATGGGCAACACTTTTTTTGAGCTAGAGACTTAAAAGTTTACGAAAAAAGTTCTTTCAGCGATTAGAAAAATTCAACCTCTAAGGGGGTTTAAAAGGGGGTTCAAATTTTAAATGGCGAGCAATAAAATTTTAAAGTGTGGGTAAGAGATTTTAACTTCGGTCTTATTCTGTACGTTAAAAGACTACAAAACTGATTTCAGAGTTTTTCCAAATTCATCCCCTAAGAGTGTTAAAATTGGTTCAAAGTTTGAGTATTTCAAGGCATTTTTAAAGTATGAGATTTTTAACTTTGGTTTTAGACTGTTTGTTCACAAACTATAAAATGAACATCAACTTTTTTTTTAATTATCCCCTAAAAGAGGGTTCAAATTTTGTATTGAGAGAAATCATTTTCTAAGACGATAAAAAGTTTTACGCGGACGAAGTCGCGGGCAACAGCTAGTTATATATATAATGATGTGAACTAAGCACACAAACATGAAGACTGATGGTTTCTTAGACAGAATAACAAACATGGGAAGCGACAAAATGCTACCCAAGTATGTATTCCACAGGAACTACACAGCAAAAGTTCCAACCAGGGCTGAGTGGGTCGAAGGTCTAGAACCACCAAAGTCTGGTATCGAAGACAGTATATGGTACACGGACGGATCAAAAATGGGATCCGGTACGGGAGCAGGCATTTATGCAAATGACTATAGTAGTAGTGTAAGCATGGGTAGTTTGGCAACTGTCTTCCAAGCGGAGACATACGCCATAATTGCTTGTGTACAGGAGAATATAGACAGGCGAACCAAAGGGCGGACTATCTATATACTCAGTGACAGTCAAGCGGCCCTTAAAGCGCTCACGGCGCCGAAAGTGGACTCTAGACTAATTTATAATGGCGTCCAAGCACTAAACAGACTTGGAAGGCACAATAAGGTGCAACTAGTTTGGATACCAGGGCACAAGGGCTTCATCGGCAACGAAAGAGCAGATGAGCTTGCAAGAGGGGGCTCTACAAATCACTTTGTAGGTCCAGAACCATTTGTGGGACTCTCGCAGGGGACCATAATATCGGCCTTTAAAGCCTACGCCAAAACCAAACACCAACACGAGTGGAGGAATGAGGCTGGCTTAAGGCACTCTAAGCTCTTCATAGAAGGAGTGGACTCGGGCTGGACCAGAAAACTCTGGAAATCCAGTAGGAAGCAACTCAGAATTATATCTGGGGTGTTCACAGGTCACTTCGGGGTCAAGGATCTCTTGGCCAAGATGGGACTATCTGATAGTTTAGACTGTAGAATGTGTGGCGAGGAGGATGAGACTATGGAACACGTATTGTGTGAATGTCATGCCCTTGCCAGACAAAGAATGAACTACTTTGGTAACGGTTACCCGCAACCAAAGGAATTCAAGGTGCTCCCGGCGAACTGCATCATCCGCTTTGTGGAAATGATGGAGCAAGCCTGGGAGCAGGTATAAAGGAGAGGGCAAATGCACAAAAGATCCCACAGGGTCGAAGTGCATCCGAAAGGGCCCTCACCTAGATAAGATAAGATAAGATAAGATATATAATGATGTCGAGTTGCGGAAACCTAGCCCGCATAAACCTATACCTACCTATCCTCACAAGAGCTAAAACTCCCGTATGTTTGATCTCGAACACCACACAAGGACTCAAACGACATGCTATAGAAGTATTTATGAATTCTATGATTTTACAAGAAACTGATTAAAGTGACCGTCCGGCGGCGCCAGGAAAAGAACTTGCGTCTTACAATAATATATACCGAACTAACGGAAATAGTTGCTTATAATTAATTAAAAACTCCTATTTTCGTTAGTTATTATTAATAATAGGAGTTTGTAATTCCTATCTCCAAAATAAAATCTAAATCTACTTATGTAGGATTTCTATGCAATGTGTGCCCGTTTTCTTTGCTCGTGTTTATAAATATTCGTCAATCACCTCGTCCGGTGATCTGGTTGGTCGGTATCGGTAGCTTATTTTCGTTAAATACAAACTTTATTCGGTATATTGCCTAAAATTTTATTAAGTGGTTAGGGACAACGCACGACGAGATTAAGCAATTGGATTCCCGTCTCAAACGTCCCGGTAGCTTAGCTCATTATCTTTTCATCTAAATTAATGGACCGAACCGAAACTTAATGGAGTAAAAAATTTAATCGTTATCAGAATGGGTGTAACGGCCTTTTGGCCTCTATTGTATACACAACATATAAGTAGGTACATATAATATAATATTATAATCTCTGTTGGACATAATAATTAATCTCCATTTATTCGTCTTACCTATCTTTTATTTTATTGAGTAACTATGAGTAAGTAACTATGTAAATAGGATATCCTAAAATCAAAATTCCTACGTACTTACGTAGGAATTTTGATTTTAGGTACGTACTAAATTTGCATGTAAGACACTACTTTGAAAATCATGTCGACTAATGTATCGCCGGGTCAAAGGCAAAACCAACTATCTTGCAAATCAAAGGCAAAATAAATAGTCGGTTCCGCCTTTAACCCGGCGCGGTGGTATAGGAAAATCCAGAAAACATCTGTTCTACTCAAAATCCAGTTGTCCTTACTCCAAAATTACCTACTAATGAGTAAACCTGCTAAGTTTATAATATTTCAAGCCACATTTTACAGATTTTTTTAATAGAAGCAAGTACGCTTATTACTTAATCAAACAAAACTTAATGAATTGCAGGCATGTGTCGCATCTATCGTAATTTGATTTTAAACTAGGAGGTACTTTTAGTAATTTCGTGTGTTGATATTCACAATTATGCTACATCCTTCCTAAGATAATAAATCACACACTGTGACGAAAAAAAGAAAATGTTGAACACGCCTTTGTATTTCGAAGAGCTAAGAACAATATTGTACGAGTACTTGAATGGAACACCTCTCGCTTGGGCGGCGAGATTCGATGGAGCCTCACGTTGAAGGAGCCACGCGGCATTGTCTGCTGACATTGTGTGGACTAGGCGCTATCGGGGCCGGCTACCACCAGTGTTGTGTTTGGTTAGCTTTGCTCTTGCTTTGTTACAACCGGTTTTAAATACTTATTCAATTTAAATAACAATTGTAAAAATATGAAACAGAAAGAGAACTTACAAACTAACTTAACCTAAACTATGTGAACCTAAACTACTATATACACATCCCCAAATCGCTGCAACTAGGCAGAGTACCCATAAGACTGGCTGCGTTGCCTCGCTGAATGGCAAGGCCAATTCGCTGTTCGAGGAACGAGCCAGCCCTGCGGTCACCAGAGGACTGCTGGCTGAGGACTAATTGCATCCGGTCCGGTTTTTGTATACACTTTTCAATGTATTCCTTTATTAACACTTTAACTCTCGCACTTTGTACACATATTTAAAACTAGCTGTTGCCCGCGACTTCGTTCGCGTATAACATGTCATCGTCTAAAAGTTTGTTTAAGGAATAAATAAAAAAAAAACATTGAAATTAGTTTTGTGCCTAGTCTTTTAGTAAACAGTCTAAAACCGAAGTTACAAATCTCTTACTTTCAAAATGGCTTGCTCTTTATACACACTTAGAACCCCCTTTGAACCCTCATAATAAACAGGCTGAAACCGTAGTTACAAATTTCTTACTTTAAAAATGTCTTGCTCTATACTATACAAACTTCGAACCCCGTTTTAACATTCTTAGGCGATGAATTAAAAAAAACGCTGAAATAAGTTTTGTAGTATTTTAGCATGTTTGTTTTGTCTAAAACCGAAGTTACAAATCCCTCACTTTAAAAATGTCTTGCACTCCATACAAACTTTTAATGTCTAAACAGGCTTAGATCGAAGTTACAAATCTCATATCTTTAATCTTTTTTATTATTTAATCTTTTTAAAAAGTTTTGAGATTCTAGCTCCAAAAAATCCCCTTTACGAACATTGCACCCCTTTTTCATCCCCTTAGGCGTGAAATTTTCCAAAACGCTAAAAATACTTTATTTGTTTCGTATTATTTGTATCGTAATAAGTGATATTTCTAAAAACTTTTAAGCTTCTACCTCAAAAAGGAGTTTCGCTCATACAAACTTTGCAACCCTTTAGGGGTGAAATTTTCCAAAACGCTAAAAGTACTTTATTTGTATTATAATTAGTAATCTTTCTAGTAGAAAGATTCTACAAAGTTTTAAGTCGCTTGTCTAAAAAATAAAGTTTCCCCCATACAAAATTTACACCCCTTTCTAACCCCCTTAGGGGCAGAATTTTCCTAAACGTTGAAAGTACTTTATTTGTATTCTAATAAGTAATCGTTATACAAAGTTTTAAGTCTCTAGCTCAAAAAATCAAGTTTCCCCCATACAAACTTTGCACCCCTATTTAACCCCTTTAGGGGTATGATTTCCAAAAAATACTTCTTATACGTGGCCTACGTTGTAAAAAATAGTTCTGGTGTAAATTTCATTTCTCTAGGTCCAGTAGTTTCGGCTGTGAGTTGATGAGTGAGTGAGTGAGTGAGTCAGTCAGGACATAGGCATTTATATTTTTGTTCCCATAAATATAATTATTATACTTTTTGCTGTCAATCCGTACTGTTTTTTAGGCTTCCGTACTCAAAGAGTAAAACGGGACCCTATTACTAAGACTTCGCTGTCCGTCCGTCCGTCCGTCCGTCCGTCTGTCTGTCACCAGGCTGTATCTCAAGAACCGTGATAGCTAGAGAGTTGAAATTTTCACATATTATGTATTTCTGTTGCCAATATAACAACAAATACTAAAAACAAAATAAAATATTTTTTAAGGGGGGCTCCCATACAACAAAGGTGATTTTTTTGCCGTTTTTATAGTTAATGGTACGGAACCCTTCGTGCGCGAGTTCAACTCCCACTTTTTTTTTTTTTTTTTTTTTTTTTTTTCTGTAGGTATCTATTTCTTCAAATGACTCATCTTTAATATATAGATTAGGTACTCTTTCCGCTTGTCTTCCAAATATGGGAGTAGACTCAAAATTTATTATTACTACAAAAGAAAGAAGAAACGAAAAACCCGTTCAAATATCTCAAAAAATTACGAAGCTACAACCGTTTTAATATCGCTTATTAGAGTGAGAAAACGATCGGGACCGTAACGTCACGATCCTCGAGCGTCATAGTACTCATAGTAAAAAACAATCGTTTCATATGAAGGTGCGTTTTGCGGAAAAGGGACAGAACATACCCCCTCTTAAAACTTATAACTTAGTGACTACTTAAATAACCTCTTGCCTCTCCCTTAATTTCACGAAGTGTGAAATTTTCCTGCCTGACCACCTTCTCCCGGATAGGAAAATTGAAATACTTACTAACTTCAACGCGATATTACCCAACATCTCCGTTCACTCCATTTCATCACTCACACTATTAGGATCTCCAATTTTTGATGAAGCGATCAGTCCAGTAATTAATTGCAAGTTAAACTTGTTTAACTGTACATCTGACTTACTTTTTGAAATAAACCCTCACATGGCACTTTTTATAATCCGTTTTTGTCTTTTTACACCAAAATTTATGTACTTACTCCGATGCTGTCCGATCTGGAAATACCCCTCCATCCTTTTATCAATTGATAATACTCTACAAACAACTTTATCCAAAATTATAAACATTACTTTCGATTCGATTTCATGGTCCCAGGCAGTTCTTCCTGTAAGATTCGGTGGTCTGGGCGTTCGCGCCTCTTCCAGTGTGGCACTGCCAGCTTTCGTGTCTTCTGCGTACAGTTCGCTGTCTCTCGTCGGTATTATTTTAAACAATCAACAGATACCCGTCGTAGAGATCGCGAACTTAGTGCAGGCAGAGAGGGCCTGGTGCGACTCGTGCCCGGGAGCGGACGCCCCTGGCATGAAACACATCCAGAAGGTATGGGACACTCCTCGGCTTAAATCCATCCACGATTCTTTACTCGAAAATAGTCCAAACGACTCAGAACGCGCCCGAATCTTGGCTGTCTCCTCACATGAGTCAGGCCACTGGCTAAATGCCCTTCCCTCACGCAACATAGGCACAGTTCTAGACTCAGATACTTTAAGGATATCTATCTGTTTAAGGCTGGGATCTAAAATATGTGTTCCCCACACCTGTGTCTGCGGCAAAGGTGTGGACCAGCTGGGTAGACATGGCCTTTCATGTAACATAAGTGCCGGCCGCATGTACCGCCACGGTACCATAAACGAACTGCTGCGTCGGGCGCTCGCTACTGCCTCCATACCTTCGTCATTAGAACCTCCTGGTATGATGAGAGACGATGGCAAGCGCCCGGACGGAGTTACTTTGGTACCGTGGAGACTCGGTAGGGCCCTGGTCTGGGACGCGACGTGCGTCGATACGTTCGCACTGTCCCACATACAGGCAACACGGTCTCAGGCCGGCGCTGCGGCTGATCAGGCCCAATTACTCAAGCGCCGCAAATACTCATCTCTAGTACAGAACTACGAGTTTGCGGCGCTTGCAGTTGAAACGATGGGACCCTGGTCAGCCGACATGAAGGCCTTCATGAGGACCCTGTCGTCACGGCTGGTCCACGCCTCAGGCGACCCCAGAGCTGGCAGAGATCCTTTCCCAAAGGATCGCTCTCGCGGTCCAAAGGGAAAATGCCGCCAGCGTCATGGGGTCTTTGCCGCAGGCAGAACTTTTGGACGGGCTATTTTTTTTGTAATTAGTTTTTTTTTATTTTTTATTTCTTGTTTAGTATTAGTTGTTTTTATTTTTTATAAATTATAAAGGTAAATAAATATTGCGTTAGACCCGGATAAAACATTATTTATTCCTTTATTGTCTTGAAAATCATTTTTCTAATTTATATTAACCAGCTCTGTAAGTTGCCCATCGAAAATGGATCCATCTTTGCTTACGCTGACGATACGGCTGTAGTGTTTTATGGGGATAGCTGGGAGGAAGTGCGTATGTCTGCGGAACTTGGACTGGCAAAAATTGCCCGCTGGCTTCAGACTAATCTACTCACCTTAAACCTAGAAAAAAGTAATTACATTTGTTTCACAAATTATAACAGGACTCAACCAGACCCCTCCTTCAAAATTAAAATCCATAACTGTCGAGAACCAATCCAACCAAACTGCTCCTGCTCAACCATCAATAAAGTTGAGGCTATTAAATATCTAGGCGTAATGATCGATCAGCGTCTGTCATGGCGCACTCACACTGAGTTAATAATGTCTCGCATTCGAAAACTGATATGGACCTTTAAATTTCAAAGACACGTCGTAACTAAACAACTTCTGAATCAAATTTATATTACTTTAGCACAATCCGTTCTCGTTTACTGCATATCGATATGGGGAGGTGCCACTAAAACCCAATTCCTTCAATTAGAGAGAGCTCAACGAGCTCTCCTGAAATGCATGTACTTCAAGCCATACAGGTACCCAACCAGTGACTTATATCAGCTATGTGATCTCATGACGATAAGGCAACTGTATGTCTTGAATGTAATACTGAGGAGACATAAGTCCACAAAGCTTTATCCTAAAATTACTGCATCTGTCAGGAGGAGGAAACCAAACGTAATCCTCATGCCAGAAGCAAAGTCAACATTTGCTAGAAGACAGTATTTGGCTCAATCTGCAAAATTATATAACATCATAAATAAAAATATAGATATATATCCCTCCACCTATAAAGAATGCAAAATGAAAGTACAAAAGTGGATCAAGACCAAATCCTACGCCGAATTAGAAAACATCTTTTTATTAACTTGCACTGTTCGTATGTATGTAAATATGTAAGTTGTCCGTCAAAATTTGCAATCCATTTTTCAGTCACTTCCCGTTATCCATTTGAGCTGAAAATTTGCAAGCATATGTATATCGTATGACAATGCAATATTATGATGACTTGGAGCTTATCTGATTCTGGAGCTGGAAGGTGGCCATAGGAACTCCGCAATAAGACGACACAACCCCATCGAGTTTGGGCTCGTTAGAATCGTCTCAATGGGTACTTGATGATGGTATGCAGAAAAGTACAGTCGGCAGTGAAAGCTTGTACCAAAAATGAAATTTTTGACAGAAACTTATTTACATAATAAACTAAAATTAATCTTGTCCAGTGATTTTGGAAAAGTGGACATGTCCACATTCCGTTACGATGATTTTGTGGGAACGAGGTATTTTTATTACCAAATTAGGTGTTTATTTTGATCTAGCATCACATATCGTTAAGTAACATCATTCGTTTTGTTTACAAACTGTCAGTAGTGGCTAGAAATCGCGGGCGAACGGTGCGCCGAGTGGTGGTCCCAAAAAATAGAGTCAAACAGAGTTACAAGATTACGAAGGTTCCTATTATTTTGCTGCTAATGCGACTCAATTATCTTAATCTGTCATTATCATTGAACATGATTTCAGTAAAATACTATTACAATTGTTAAAAACAGTATATTAAACACGTGTTTTAATCTGCGAAGTATTCGTTCCGTTACGTCCATTCCGTTACTATGTATATGGTAAAGTAGCCCTCTTAAGTAATGGAAGGACGCCTATTCAAATAAAATAGTATACTTTTAAAAAAAATGCCTATATCAGCGACATCGATACGAATACATATATGTACCTACAAGTGTGTAAGCGCCATACGATAAATTTTCTTTACGTAAGTACTATTTATTTATTCTGTGGTAACAAACGAAAATATATAAAATCCCAATCTATTCTAGGGTTACCCAGAATCCGACCGCAGTTTTAGGTCATCGGCGCATCGGCCTGCGACCTGCAATGCGGCGCCCTCGCGTCGAATCGCTAATGACACTCTGAACTCTGAAGCGAACAAAAATACTGCCACGCTGCAGAGTAATTACACTTGATAAGCGAGTGCTGCTGTCGCTTGCAGGCTTTTCGAGACCTTAGCAATCTCATCCCAGTTAATGTCACTCAGAGGGGAGACGTATTATTTGCATCGTAGCAAGAGCGACGTTCTTCAACTTATGAATGAATCAGTAACAAGGACTTCTGACGGAATACCGGGAAACTACTCTAATCTCCATCTCCACTTATAATAAATCTCTAAATTAAAAAAAGAATCAGCCAGTTTGAAACTAAGCTTTGCGCGGTTCGAATGTTCTCAGCATCCCATGAACGGAAAGATATGAAACATTTTATGTAGGTACATTATTATTCTAGCTGCAACTTAGGATAGTTTTTATCCGACTGCGACAGTTAATTAATTTTCCGAAATATACGACTTCATTTAATTTTTCATTTATTTTTATTGAAATCAAACGCTGCTCCAACTGTCAGCTATAAGAACCGTCAAATTTTCGTCAAAATGGCGGAATTGCTTTGCCTTTCACTTATTAATAATTTAAATCCCGTCTACGATAGACCTTTACGAGACAAATGCTAAAATATAAACCATAAAAAAATATTCGATTCTGATATGAGAACTTATATGCGCAAATGTCGTTTTATGTCGTAATTTCAATAAATGAAATCAACAAATTTGAACAATATAATTAACACGAATTTGTTTTTTTTGAATGACAATGGCACGCGCTCGGCGCATTCAGCCAAAGTACCTGCGGACGAAAACCGATACTCAATGTTCATATATTTGCATCCCTGTCACTCGAGTATGGTTAGTGCGATAGAGATAGAGATACCCGAATATTTTCGAATTCCGAAGTTCGCGGTTATAGCTCAGGAATCGAAAATATGGTAAATAATCATAATGTATTTTCTCGCAAAAGAATTTAAAATAAATATAGTCAAATGGAGAAAAAAACAAAGCAAGAGGTTATATAGGTAATGATTAAGTTATAAGAGTCCAAAGTTTTAAGAGGGGGTATGTTCTGTCCCTTTTCCGCAAAACGCACCTTCATAAGAAACGATTGTTTTTTACTATGACGCTCGAGTATATTGACGTCACAGTCCCTCATCGTTTTCTCACTCTAACAAGCGACATTAAAACGGATGTAGCTTCATAATTTTTTGAGATATTTGAATGGGAGTTTCATTATCTTCTATCTATTTATACATAATAAATGCCTATGTCCTGACTGACTTATTCACTCACTCACTCACTCACTCACTCATCAACGCACAGCCGAAACTACTAATCTTAGAGAGTTGATTTTTGCACAGTATGTTGCTTTTATAACGTGGGCTAGGGATAAAAAGGGATTTTTGAAAATTCTACCCCTAAGGGGGTAAAATGGGGGTGCAAAGTTTGTATGGGAGAACCTTTTTTTTTTTGAGCTATAGACTTAAACTTTGTAGAAAAATTAGTTATTAGAATACAAATGAAACACTTTCAGCGTTTTGGAAAATTCCACCCCTACGGGGGTAAAATAGGGGTGCAAGGTTTGTATGGGGGAAACATTTTTTTTTTAAATAGAGACTTAAAATTTTGTAGAAAGATCAGTCATTAGAATACAAATAAAGAACTTTCAGGGTTTTAGAAAATTCTACCCCTAAAGGGGTAAAATAGAGTGCAAAGTTTGTATGGGAAAAACTACTTTTTTTTAAATAGAGACTTAAAACTTTGTAGAGAAATTATTCATTAGAATACAAATAAAGTACCTAGATTCAGTGTTTTAAAAAAATCTACCCCTAAGGGGGTAAAATAGGGGTGCAAATTTTGTATGGGGGAAACAATATTTTTTTTAAATAGAGACTTAAAACTTTGTAGAAAGATTAGTCATCAGAATACAAATTAAGTACTTTCAGCGTTTTAGAAAATTCTACCCCTAAAAATAGGGGGCTAAAATAGGGGTGCAAAGTTTGTATGTGGGAAACTATTTTTTTTAGCTAGAGTCCTAAAACTTTGTAGAAAGATTATTTAAATACAAAGAAAGTACTTTCAGCGTTTTGGAAAATTTCACCCCTAAGGGGGTAAAATAGGGTGCAAAGTTTGTATGGGAAAAACATATTTTTTTTTAATAGAGACTTAAAATTTTGACGAAAAATTACTTATTAGAACATGAAAAATACTACATTCGGCGTTTTACAAAAATCATTCCCTAAGGGGGTTAAAAAAGGGTGCAAGGTTTGTATGGGGAACACTTTTTCTGAGCTAGACACTTAAAACTTTGTAGAAAGATTACTTATAAAAATACAAAAAAAAAGACTTTCAGCGTTTTGAAAAAATCTATCCCTAAGGGGGATAAAAAGGGGTGCAAAGTTTTTATCAGGGAAAGTTTATGTTTTTGAGTTAGAGACTTGAAACTTTGTAGAAAGATTACTTATTAAAATACAAAAAAAGAACACAAATCGTTTTAGAAAATTCCACCCCTAATAGGGTTAAAAAGGAGAGCAAGCTTTGCATGGGCAACACTTTTTTTTGAGTTAGACTTAAAACTTTGCAAAAAGATTACTTATTAGAATACTAAAAAAGAACTTTCAGCGTTTTAGAAAACTCCATCCCTTAAGATCCTTAAGAAGGGTAGCCAGTGTTGTGTCGGAAAAACTTTTTTTTTTACTAGACTTAAAACTATTCAAAATGTTACTTATTAAAATTAATAATAAAGTACTTTCAGAGTTTTAGAAAATTCCACCCCTAAGGGGGTTAAGAAAGCTTTGTATGGGCAACACTTTTTTTGAGCTAGAGACTTAAAAGTTTACGAAAAAAGTTCTTCTAAGGGGGTTCAAATTTTAAATGGCGAGCAATAAAATTTTAAAGTGTGAGTAAGAGATTTTTAACTTCGGTCTTATTCTGTACGTTAAAAGACTACAAAACTGATTTCAGAGTTTTTCCAAATTCATCCCCTAAGAGTGTTAAAATTGGTTCAAAGTTTGAGTATTTCAAGGCATTTTTAAAGTATGAGATTTTTAACTTTGGTTTTAGACTGTTTGTTCACAAACTAGAAAATGAACATCAACTTTTTTTTTAATTATCCCCTAAAAGAGGGTTCAAATTTTGTATTGAGAGAAATCATTTTCTAAGACGATAAAAAGTTCTACGCGGACGAAGTCGCGGGCAACAGCTAGTGTTTAATAAAACTCGGAGTACATGCATCCGGAAACCTTTGGCACCGGGATCGATTAAATTGTTATCTTAGGATCTGTGAAATGATGAATGCGTAGGTACTATCTACACGGGAGCCAGCCGAGCCCACAAACTCAATCTAGTTTATGCTGTATATTTTAATCGTATAAGGCGTTAGAGTGCTTGTTCAGATTTTTGTGAGCAGTTTCTCAAGAAATAAAAAAAAGCGGCCAAGTGCGAGTCGGACTCGCCCATGACGGGTTCCGTAAAATTAATTGCGGTTTACGACTTATGACGTATTAAAAAAAAACTACTTACTAGATCTCGTTCAAACCCATTTTCAGTGGAAGTTTGCATGGTAATGTACATCATATATATATTTTTAGTTTTATCATTCTCTTATTTTAGAAGTTACAGGGGGGGGGGTGACACATTTTACCACTTTGGAAGTGTCTCTCGCGCAAACTATTCAGTTTAGAAAAAAAAATATTACCTCAATATCATTTTTGAAGACCTACCTATCCATAGATACCCCCCCACACGTAATATGGGTTCGATGAAAAAAAAAATGGTGAGTTTCAGCTCTAAGTATGAGGAACCCCAAAATTTATTGTTTTTTTCTATTTTGTGTGAAAATCTTAAATGCGGTTCACAGAATCTACTTACCAAGTTTCAACAGTTTGTTCTTATAGCTTCGGAAAGACAGACAGACAGACAGACATGACGAATCCATAAGGGTTCCGTTTTTTGCCATTTGGCTACGGAACCCTAAAAAGGGAACTATTTAACTGTAAGTAATGCAGCATTACACTAAAATCCTGTCGGTAACATGAGCGTGCGATATGATGGTTTCAAATTATGTATTAACACATTCACTGCCAGTAACCCGCTTAGCGGGCGCCTACGCTGTAGTCGCTTTCCGCTACATACGGGGAAAACTACGGGGTTGGCTACGAACGTAGTGCACGTGTTAACATATTCACTTCCAGCGTTTTCGTAGCGCTACGCTTGCAGCCGATGACATGCGAAAAACCGTTTGTAGAGAAAATCGCCTACGAGCAGAACGCGCATCTGGCACTGAAAGTGTTAAGTCACGAAAACCCAGTATCCTGTCGTATGTTGCTTGCACCAACTACTCTTTACGACGATTAGCTTCTTTCAATACCGACCTTTTCGTAGTGCCACGTGCGTACTACGTAGCCGATAAGTAGCATGCTGTGACTAGGAACCTAAGCAACAAGCGCACGGGTCTTGGATGTTTTCTATGTATTCAAGTAACTATTAAACAACAAAAAAGACGTCCACTGCTGGACATAGGCCTCCCCCAAAGAGTGCCACAATGGCCGGTCCTGCGCCACCCGCATCCAGCGGACTTCCGCGACCTTCACCAGGTCATCAGTCCGCCTGTGCATCGTGCCTACCCACGCCGCGCCTTCCGGTACGTGGTTGCCACTCAAGAACCTTTCCGCCCCACGGCCATCGGTTCTACGTGCAATGTGCCCCGCCCACTGCCACTTAAGTTTAGCAAATCGGAGGGCTATATCGGTTACCTTGGTTCTGCTGCGGATAGCCTCATTTCTGATGCGATCGCGCAGAGAAACTCCCAGCATAGCCCTCTCCATTGCCCTTTGAGTGACTTTGAGCCTTCTTATGAGGCCCATAATAAGCGACCACGTTTCCGTGCCATATGTCATCACTGGCAACACACACTGGTCAATGACTCTCGTCTTGAGACACTGCGGAATATTGGACGAAAATATGTGCCTTAGCTTCCCGAATGCTGCCCAGCCGAGACCTCTTTCTCAAAGTTGGACCTACCTAACTGGACAGTTGGTCCTAGGCTCAGAGCATAGAATACTAGAGAGAGGACAAGCCGCCGGCGGCCGTGTCGCAGCTGTATGCTCAATGGGCATACACTGCCATACTGTGCACGCGTGCTGATCGCAGAGAATATTACGTTTTTTCCCAAAATGCCTGATATGATGCGCGTTTATTGTCAAATAAGCGTGTAGGTATACAAGAGTGTGTGTTTTAGATGTGTGCGTGCTTTTTCTTGTCAATTACTTGGGCGTTGTGTGGGTTAATGTACTTGCGACAGGCTCACTCTATACGAATCGGCCGCCATGTCCGATCTCCTTATATTCATACATCTGTGGTCCTAGGTATACGAGTACATAATCGTCTACAACTTCGAGCGTAATAATATATCGTCGTTTAGTTCCCAAGCCTTATTGAGATTACCATGGGGCTAGTTCGATTTGTGTAGGATTTCCCCTAAATATTTATATTTGTTTTCTTATTAAAATTCACTTGCTTCATTTCTGCTTCGTACCTATTGTCGTATTTGTTAGTGCCAGTATTTGTGTGGTTCAGCTAGCAGCTACGCGCAACTGCACTCCCTACTTCACGTAAGACCAACGTCGTGTAGGTACTCTAGTAGCACCTGGCATTATGCTGACTGTTGAACTTTTTCAGTATAGGTTTGTAATTAGTATACATTTAGCTGATAAGTTATTTCATTGTTTTCGTATTTTTTTGTTATTGTTTTACCTACTGTGTTCCTGTGTACAGTCGGCCCATGAAAATGATGAGCATACTTTGAACCTTATCGCATCAAAGTGCAAGCAACTTCTTTGACACTGAAATGTCATATAAGTACCTACATTTGAAACCTCCTCCGACTCCCTAAGTATTAAAACTTCTACAAATGCCACTGATAAATGTCATCGGTGACATTAAATTACCAAAATGATGAGTCTGTCAAGAGCTAAAATTATCAAAGACATTGAAAGAAATGTTAATATTTAAAGAAATGTTAATAATATCTGAAATGGAGTATTGAAATTACGACTCAGTATCAAGAAGGCAACTGTATTTCTAAACTTAATGATATTATTCTGAGTGTTCCCGGTTGTTTCTTGTATGTTGTCTTAGTTTACAACGGTATCAATGTTATTGTATTCGAACAGTATACTGATACTGACGATTCATTATTACCAGCGTAATACCGTGACTAAAGAACTGTGAATGAGTAAGAAGATATGCTGTCGAAGGAATAATTCGTAGCCAACGTAATAGTCTAATAATCGTTGGCGGACAAGTCTTCTGTGGAATATGAATGAAGAAAACCGATTTTCCTACAAAAAACATAGATGGTCATCTAAGGACTCGTCCCCGAGTGATAAGAAATTATTTGCTATCACTGGTTTGCACTTCAGATTCTTCAAAAATTGTGTCTGGGTGTATTTATGTGTGATAGTTTTTATTACCAAGCAAGCAATGCAGATGGAGAGCAGCTGGAGATAAGGCTTCAACAAACAGCACGTATCCCAATATTCCGAAACTACTACTAAGAGCACACACTTTCATTTGTTTAATACATCATTTCTTTTTAAACTTAACCCATTCAAGGATGATGACTCATATATGAGCGATGCCTCTACGAACGTTTTCCGCTACAGAGCGGAAAAACGCTGCTACGCACTACAGCGTAGCACACGTAGCATTGCGTGGCCTCGAATGGGTTTGCAAAACCGACAGGTATGATCCTAAATAATGGAAGCTTGATTATGCAGGTTTTCCACCGGCAATCCGAGGCTATCTGCGATAAAATTGTCATTTACATTATCGCCAATTAAATACAATTGTCGTCTGCTGCAAACTTCGTCGTTTAGTTTTTCACATACACGGAACCAAATGAGTCACTAACCTATCATTGTTATTGCATTTCTTTACTACTTTATTGCACTATTTCCTTCACTATGTGTACGCATATTGAAGGAAGGGGTCATCCCGTCTTTGAACCTATCCAACCCAGGTGAGATATTGAACCTGGATTGGATAAGTTTGAAGATGGGAATGACCCGAATGAAGTAGTTGAATGAAATCACCATCATCATCATATCAGACGATAGACGTCCACTACTGGACATATGCCTCCCTCAAAGAAAGCCAAAGTTATCGGTTCTACGCCACCCGCATCCAGCGCACTCCCGTATTAATGATATCCAGAATGTGCAGTTGAATGAAATAGTATATTATTATTTAAGTATTTTACTATAATTGAAATTAGGTGGGTAAAAATATGTCCATTTTAGCCCGGCGCGGCCGTGGCCAAATTTCAATTCAACTTTACTACCTATAGGTAGTAGTTTTATAAACCACAAAACGGAAAGATGAAACTAATTAAATACCCTGAGAACTTTACGGTTTCGCTCTATGAAAACACAACAATATATCGATATCAGCCATATTTTTACATCAAAAAACAGGTTAGGTAATTTGACTAAATATTCATTTATAATCCACCTAAATTTAATACCGATACGGTAAAAAATAATTAAACGTAATCTTCATAAATTCCGTAAAAATCAGGCGAAAATGTTATAAACTTTCTTTACTTTATAATTGACTACGTTTATATACGTTCTTTGGGATACGCGCATAATCCACTTATTTTTGTTAATGAATAAACCTTTCTATAGGCCAGATGAAATTCAATATTATCTCAAGGTCGTAAATATTTAATTAAAATGCCGTTATTTCCTGATGCATATATTTTTGTATTCAGGTAGTAAGTCTCCAAATTTGTGTACTCACACATGTTTTCATTATAAAAATACTGATAGCATTTTTGCTTGCGGGTTAATTTTTTTTCCTAACTTCCGGTCCATAGAATTATTCATTTCGATAGTAAAAGTTGTTTAAAATAACATATAAAAGCCGTATACAAATAATTAGCCTGATATTGAATTATTTAAAAAAAAACCGTAATTTTCTCAGGGTAAAAAGCTTGTGTAAATATCTACTCTCAGGCTTGAACTCTGAAATTCATTAGTCTTGCGGACGTGTGTATCGGTTCGTTTGTAATTTTTTAAAAGCGTCAGTAATCCCATCACGGTTGATGTGATCTCTAAAACCCAAAATGAGACGTATCACTTAGTACCTACATAGTTAAGGCCACTTGCTATGTAGGTATTAAGACTGCTACACTTTATGTATTTCCATTGTGTATTTAACGACAATTAACCAGTTTTAAACATTATGGGTAACTTTTAACGACATCGAGACGACCGCTTTAGCCTAGTTGGTAGTGAGCCTGCCCACGAAGCAAGAGGTCCTGGGTTCGAATAAGGGTAAGGGCATATATTTGTGTGATAAGCTCGAACATTTGTTTGTTTATCGTCATCTAGTACCCTTAGTATTTGCTTAGTTTGGGACTAGGTCGATTTGTGTATGATTATCCGCAAATATTTATTTATTTATTTATCTGCTGTTATGTTTTATTTAGAGTTTCAGACCATGCACATGATGTATTTATGGGCAGTGATCGCTGGTCTATAATTCAGGCGCTGTCATCACTTTAGGCACAGCCGACTACAAATATGTATCCATTTTTCACCTTATTACTTGGCAATCATCATCATCATCACTTAAGAGCCTTGCTCTTGTCGGTGGAGTAACCGCCACTTTTCTCTGTCCATTGCCAGCCTCTTGACTTCCTCATATGACTCGACATCAGCTTTATCTTTTATTTGGCTAAAATATGTATTGGCAATAGGATGAAAAAATGAAAACATATTTTTTGTAGTCGACCGTACAACATGAGCATAGATTAAATGCGTATATATCAGATTTATCCTGTTAAAAACCCGTGACTCTTGAACGAAAACTCGTAGGTTAGAAAAAAACAATGACGTAAATATAGGGAATAAGAAGAAGAATGATTAAGGGTCGGCTCGGCGATGTTCCATCTTCATTTAACTCACCTTCGAGGTGTCCCCCGTGTTTCGGAAATCGCGATAGATGACACTATTTGTATAGATTTGCACGCCGCAGCCGTAGCCTAAATAGTCACTACCTAAGTCTTGGACAACTTGGGAATCTTAGACAACCCTATATCCTAGATCTTAGAAAATTCCCATGCATGCTTAAATTGCTTCGCCAATTGACGCGAAATAAGACAGGAATATGATTAATTGAGAAGTAAGATTGGCACCAAATCAGATCGTGTGTCATTTTCATGATCCTACTAAACTAAGTATCACAAGCCAGTATTTACATAGACGCCATCCATAACCCACCGTGCACAGCGCACTCCACCTCACTCTAAATGGACACATGAACGCATTGACCGAGATACAATGCTATTAAATATGGACGATGCACTAAGCAAAAGGATTAAGCAAGCACAACACTATTATTCATGATTTTCTCTCTACAATTATTTCAGAATTATTCAACCGATATTTGTTTTTAACATTCATGTTATAAATCTTGCGTGGAGCGAACGGGGAGCGGTATTCTTTTTTTAAATGGCGAGCAATAACATTCATAAGCCCTCGTATTCCCGTATGAGGCACGAGTATCATCACAGAGCGTGTTTTGCGCAGCCAGATAAAGTTTATTATTTTAATGGAGTTGGCTTTTATGAAATGAACTGGAGATATTTATATGACGGGAGCACAAATACGTATACCTACGTATGAGAGTACAGTCGTCCTTGTGGAATAATACACATGAAAATTTGTACCTATTGACACAGCCAGGAAATTGTATTAGGTTAAAATGCATCAAATGATTTTTTTTATTGACCTAGTACTTCTTAGTAGACATATGACAAGGTAAAGTAGGATAAAATGGACACAAATTATAACAGAGTGGCAACCACGAGAGGGGAAAAGAAGAGGTAGACAAGTTAAAGGATGGAAAGGGGACATCAAAAAAATTGGGGGAGTAACTTGGTCGAGACAAGCGAATGGAAGCAGCTGGAAGAGGCCTATGTGTCATAGGACACGCTGACCACAGAACTGGGAAATCCGATGTGCCAAACTTAGCATACATATTATTGTTTTAGTTTAATATCAGCAATAAAGGCTAATAAATGCTATAATAATAAAAGGACTTCGTAGCCCCGCGTTCTCGTAACGTACTAAATAAGTGGTACTTATTATTTGAAAAAAAAAAAACTGATTGTGGGTCATCACGGTGGTGGTATCGAATCCGGCCTGATTCTCCTTTTAGGCCTCTCACAACAGTCAGCCAGTGCGTGGCCTGGCCGCGGCGGTCAATAGTAAACTTGTCATTAGCTGTCAAATTTACTATTGACCACCACCGCAGGCCAGTGTGATTCAGGCCTTATTCCTCCTCCTTCATTATTCCTGATCTGTAGCCTAATAAAAAAAAACATAAAAGTATTTATTTATTTAATCGTATGGCGTACATTATTTGGCCTTTGAGTTTGTCACTCTTTAGTATCACCCAGGGGACACGTGCAGGGTTGTGGTAGGTAGCTCCTGTGGACGCAAGTGAAAGTTGTCCCCCCTTTGTCAAGTGACAAAAGTATTACCATCATTCGATAAAAGTTTCACACTCTATTTGAAGCATTCATACGAAAATGACGTATTCCACGACCATGAACTTACGGTGCGATGCACTGACCCAGATGCCCCCTCGGCTGGAAGGAAATAATATGCGCGCTTGACGGATCTCGGACCCCGATTACTAGCTTACAACTCGGCTACTTCAGATCATCATACAGAGCCATATTTTTATTAGTAAAATCTTACGTAATATGTTAGTATTGGGAACAAAAAAATAGAAAATAAAGTAAGGAAAGTAAAACTTTACAAAAAGTTGGCTATTGAGAGAGTTAGTAAAGAGAACACCAAGGCTACTTAGCTCTACCTATAGCCACCTGAACCCAAAACTTCATAATAATCATAATCTGGCAATCGAGTCTTTCGGCCAACGCCCCGAGAAGACCGTTGCTGCTGCTGCGCACTCGCCTTAGCATGGAGGCGACTCTTTTTCGCCTAATGGCAAAAAAGTCATCGAGTCGCGCTCCCGCGAACATACCGGATGCACTGCAGTGTTTCGGCAGCCGCAACAGCATCTCAAGATGTTATTATATTGAATGCGTAACGCATTATAGGCCCGTTGTGTAAGCCTCACCCACAGGCTGCACGTGTAGAACGTCAGGGGGGCGATTTTTGACTTTTGAGTGCTCGAAAATTAATTAAAATGAAATATAATTGTAGTGTCAAAATTGCAGGCACTTACTTTCTACCGATAGAATTGAATACGAGTGGCCAATACCACTCGTTTTTAGGGTTCCGTACTAAAAACGTAAAAAAGGAATCCTTATGGTGCGACTCTGTCCGTCTGTCCGTCCGTCTGTCACAACGTTAAATATCTCAGGAACTACATAAATTTGGAACAACTGTTTAAAAGATTAAAGGCACGTGTATGGAAAATGAAAAAAATAAATAAACATTTTTATTTTCTGTTTAAATGACGAATATGATGGGGTTAAAAAATCAAAATCTAGTAAATAGATCAAGTGGGGTATCATATGAAAGGGCTTGAGTTGCACTTACTAAAACTGTTTTTATGTTTTTCTGCAGTGGTTAAATTTTGATTTATTAAGGAAAATGTAGAAAAAAATAAGCCCCCCCCTTATCTCCGAAGTTCACTAAGCGAAAATTCTGAAATAATTTTACATATGATTAAGAGTAACATAAATAATACAGGAAAAATAAAACGATATCTCTATCTAGCTTATTTTTTTTATTTATCAAAAATAGTTTCTTAATTAAATTTGTAATTTACTAACTTTTGTATGAAATTTTATATATTCAAACTCCTATCAAATTATCGTTAAAGTTCCTTATTTCAAATAAAAAATAAATAATCGAAGTCGGTACGCGTGATAAAAAGCTATTGCTGATAAACAAATATATGTAACTACTAGGTTGTGTTGTTAGTAGGTACCAAAATGCAGAAGGCGCTTTGCAACGGTAACTTCTACTATGAGCTGTTTAAGATTGTTCAAGAATGAATGGGGTCCTGACATGACGGGTATGGTGTATGAAAGTTTGTACGGAACCCTCGGTGCGCGAGTAAGACTCGTACTTGACCGGTTTTTTTTTAAGTGGATACTTCTTCGCTCGCGTTCTTGTATAGGGGTACAGTCATTGG
Organism: Epinotia brunnichana; assembly: GCA_963854355.1. Taxonomy (NCBI): domain Eukaryota; kingdom Metazoa; phylum Arthropoda; class Insecta; order Lepidoptera; family Tortricidae; genus Epinotia; species Epinotia brunnichana. Next base: position 14,584,373 of record OY977936.1, on the reverse strand, counting down.
CATAAATATATGATGGAACAAAGGCCGCAAAAATATCTGATGACAACTCTATTCCGAGGGCCGTAAGAGCGTGTCAGATATTTTTGCGCCCTTTAATTCACCATATATTAATGCCGGTGACTGTACAGTTCAAAATGTATCACGTGACTTCCGGAATAACTTTTTGTAGAGAAGCCTAATCTGATTTCAAATAATTGTTTGTTACATGTTTTAATCCTTCTTTATTTGCCATTAGTTGTTAATCACAAAATTTTATTTAGTTTATGTGGCGGACATGAAAATAATGCTGAAATTACCGCCATTTTCGATGTATCGCGAGTCAAATGAGCTACGTCAGTCAATGTTGCAATATATACCGATTTATCTGTACTTATATACAGATTTTAGTGAATTAATTCAGATATAATTATATTTTACGGGTACAGCCAACAAAGAAGTATCCACTTAAACTTAATTAACGGTTGAATCTCCGACACAACCCGCTTCTTTTTAGGGTTCCGTAGCCAAATGGCAAAAAACGGAACCCTTATAGATTCGTCATGTCTGTCTGTCTGTCTGTCTGTCTGTCCGTCCGTATGTCACAACCACTTTTTTCCGAAACTATAAGAGCTATACAGTTGAAACTTGGTAAGTAGATGAACCGCATTAAGATTTTCACACAAAAATTTAAAAAAAAATATTAAGTTTTAGGGGCCCCCATACTCAGAACTAAAACTCAACATTTTTTTTTTCATCAAACCCATACGTGTGGGCTATCTATGGACAGGTCTTCAAAAATGATATTGAGGTTTCTAATATCATTTTTTTCTAAACTGAATAGTTTGCGCGAGAGACACTTCCAAAGTGGTAAAATGTGTGTCCCCCCCCTGTAACTTCTAAAATAAGATAATGATAAAACTAAAAAAAATATATGATGTACATTACCATGCAAACTTCCACCGAAAATTGGTTTGAACGATATCTAGTAAGTAGTTTTTTTTAATACGTCATAAATCGTAAACCGCAATTTATTTCACGGAACCCTTCATGTGCGAGTCCGACTCGCACTTGGCCGCTTTTTTCAATTTTCTATCGCTGTTTAGAAATAGCATTTCATCTTTTTGACAGTTTTCGAGTGAAAGAGTCGAGCGCTCGAAACTCAAAAATTGGTCCCCTGACAGTAAGCCGCGTCGGATATCAATGTACCTATCTGCGTATAATTAATTTTACCTGTTTACCCTATTTTCTGCACAAAATTTAAAGAAAATCTATAAAAATCCCTGGACTTATTTCCCTGTCATTCTTCGTCGCTGATGTTTATGATTATAATTAAGATGAATTTGTACAACTTTCAACATCTTTATTACTTTGACAGTGACAACCATATGCCTCGATATTTATTCTAATAGGGAACTTCTCTTTTTATTTTATTACGAAAATCAAAAGTATAATCATGCATTAAAACTTTCTTATGATTTATTTTTCTGATGTTTTAAGCATTTGAAATCTGGACGCGCCGGCACCCCCCGAAAACGCTCTATATTAATAAACTGCTTAATAATATGCTATGACGTGGCATATATCTATTCTCGGCGCGTTTACTATCGAGTAAGTCATTAATTTGCAATTATTTCCACAAAATTTGCGTTTAAGTCTATACTTGTCTTACAAAATATCATTTCTAATTTAATATTCTGGATAACTGTTATATTATTTTATCAAAAAAATAAAAATAAAAGTTTAGTCATTTTAACGTAAGATAAAACGAATACAATCGTTTTTTTCTTTTTTTTTTCTTTTGTTTGATATTTCTACGTATATCCGCATCGATTGAGTGCAATTTATTCGAAATTGAAGTCCCATGCAAGTTCCCAATTGTTACATACATTCTCAGTATTCGACGATGATTACTGTCCGAACAAAAATTTGGTTGTCCCGTGACCATGGATGTTGCGACACATCCAAAACGTTGGGAGACCTTAGAGAGGTAAATAAATAAGTTAGTTATACACCCGTTATAGTCCCGTTTAGAAAAAAGAATGTGTGAGAATCGTGAAAGATTAAGGGCGGTTTGCACCAACCTACGATTACAGACCGATCAACGTTAAACATGGCGCCGGCAGCTGTCATTCCATAGAAACTTGTCAAACTTTCCATACATTCAAATTTTAACGAACACCACTTACGATTACAGACGGTTTGGTGCAACCCACCCTAAATCAAAATAAAAATTTGGCTTTTTAGCAGTACGTTAACTTTAGCAATGTCCACAGGAAAGATGCGAACCTATATTTAGTATATTTTAATGTATGTTCAATTAAACATTTCTAATGAGACTCTCATCGTTCAGACTGAAATTAAATTCTATCTGAATGAAATTAATGCGCCCTTTGTCCCCTGTGCAGTCGCGCAAAATGAAGTGGCCGTGAACTACATGCCATTATTGCAATAAATTTCGCTTCATTTGGCCCCCACACGCTCCGATCCACTACCCCACTTATATCAACGCTAGTGATTTATTGCACTTTTATATCATACAGAGGCAAGTGAATCACGCCGAATAAGTAAATATACTCGTATAACGCTTCGTCGTTCGATTAGTACCTAGGTGGGTCATACTTCAGTCGTCTTCTCTAATATTGCATTGTCAATTTACATAAATGGCGGAAAAATTGTATGCAACTTTTGAGAAATTACGTACGAACAGAGCAAATTAATAAAAGCTAGTAAAAAATATAGCAAACGGATTAATTTTTTCATAAAATTTGATAATTTTTTTAAACTTATTGATAAATATAATGTGGTGAATGGTTAAATAATGTTACTAAATAAATTAAATAATGATTATTCTTGCTAGTTGAAGGAAGTTTAAGCAATGGTTTAAGCATTAGTTTTTCAATATAACCGCTTTAGAATCGCGTCCAAGAAATGGTCCACACACAAACACTATGTATTACAGTCAGTCAACAGTTCCCGCCCAAACGGTCCACACACTTTCGGTTTTAACGAAAATAGAAAGACGATGATTTTCGCAATGATCCAGAAAACGATGAGCTTTTGTTTAGTTTCCTTTAGTAGTTGAGAAACACCGACGTAATATATACCATTGAATTATCACGAATGCTACCTAAAATGTTCTCGAGGGACATGTATTAAGCGGAATATTTTTTTACGTCTACCTAGTTAGAAGTGATTTTTGATTCTGCATTGCAGATTTCGTGCAATGTCACCGGTCTGACGTCTGTTCCAAGCACAAATCGTAGCTCTATGTACCTATATCATAAATAGCAATGTAATTACTAAACAAGGATCACTCGATATAAATAAACAGAGGCTGAAATATCCACATTCCATTATGTGACTGAATATTTAACAGAGGCATTAAATTTCATGTAGTAGATATAAGTGACACGTGACACTTTAAGGAGATGTTGGTTGCGACAAGCGACGTGATTGATGCTACCTACCACAAAGCTTGGCACAGATTTGGGTCGCAAATATTTTCATCCGGACTCGATTTCCAACAAAGGATTTAGTTTCCTGCTATCTTTTTGACGCAGTGAAGTGAATTTATCTTCTGTGCCGCGGAAAAGGAATTAAAAAACGGATTTGCAAAGGAATAATATCTACATTCGTAAGTCGACGTACCGTACCTGTTAGTCAACGGAGGATGCATTTATGCTTACATGATATACTATTCTGGGGGAGTAATTCAGATTTTTTTCCACGCAGAGGATTTATACTTTCCAACATAGAATCGTAGTGACCACTTTTAAAATAAAACGTGTTGAAGAATTACTTAGCGTAGGAATAAATAAAAGGTGCTTAAATACGTTTAATAAGATCTCAAAATAAAACTATAATAAGGTAAAAATTGAAATAATTATTTAATTAAAAATTAAAATTAAAAATTCAAATTAAAAATTAAAATTAATATTAAAAATTAAATTAAAAAATTAAAATTAAAAATTAAAATTAAAAATTAAAATTAAAAAATAAAATTAAAAATTAAAAATTAAAATTAAAAATTAAAATTAAAAATTAAAATTAAAAATTAAAATTAAAAATTAAAAATTAAAATTAAAAATTAAAATTAAAAATTAAAATTAAAAATAAAATAAAATATAAAAATTAAAATTTAAAATTATTTATTCAGTATCTATTTATTCAGTATCTATTTATTCAGTATGTAATATTGCAGCTTATGTTCGCGCTTAAGGCGACTTGTAGCCCCCAAATATTGATCTTGCTCGTTCGCAGCTGCTAGCTCGACATGCTGTGCTCTTCGCCCTCACACGGACCAACTCACGAAAATAATAAAAATAAAAGTTCATACTATCAAAACACATGATTTTTCCGGAATTTAAACGTTGAGACTTTAGATATATGAATCAGTACTATTTTTAACGTTGAGATTGTGAATGAAATTTCAATGGAAAAATATATTTTCATCAGATTTATTCACAGCCTCATTTAAGAGTTAAGGCTTTCCTTTTGAAAATCATCTAACGTAGCTACTGTCCTTAATCGTCAAACATATATACTTACGTTTCATAGGCGGGGTATACTCACTTACATGAACCGTGCTACTTAATTTAATATGAAGCTAACATCAGACATTTCGCGTCAGCTCAGGCGCGTCAAGTAGGTCGTACGAAATACGTAGCGGTGTCACATTTCGGAGTCGGAGTGCCCGCGGGAAACTTACGTGTGTCACTACTCGTACTCGTATTATGCAGTCGTTAAGAACATTCGGGAACCATATGTGTTTTCCTGTTTTATCAATGCTTAATATTCGTACTCATACGTTTAATCGTTCAACATACTGTACGAAATATTTCCAAAGAGTCATTAAATTTGTTCGAAAGCATATTTTTCCGAAATTCATAATTCCGAAAACCATGTTCCGCTGCGCTATTATTGCGCTGATATTTGCGATTTTTCAAGATGTAATACTGACCTATAACGCGTCCAAATTTTCTGTGTTCCCATAAATAATGGATAAAAATATTAATAAAACGTTGTGCAAAAATAGTAACATCACCACCTGTGCCTGTGCTCTTCCTTTCAACTGTTTTGATCTATTCGTACTAAAATCTGTATCAATCAGTGTTCTTATAATTTTCAATACTATATGTATAATAAATAAATAAACAATCTTACACAAATCAACCTAGTCCCAAACTAAGCAAAGCTTGTACTATGGGTACTAGACGACGATATAGATACTTATATAGAGAAATACATACTTAAATACATAGAAAACATCCATGACTCAGGAACAAATATTCGTGCTCATCACACAAATAAATGCCCTTACCGGGATTCAAAGCCAGAACCTCTTGCTTCGTAGGCAGGGTCACTACCAACTAGGCTAAAGTGGTCGTCAAATGCTGGAAATATGCAACGGGCCTATGATGCCTGCATTTGAGAAATGGATAGGCACACTATATCTCGAGATAAAGTCGAGACGAAGCTAGGACAACAAGACTAAACGAGATCCATCTCTTTTTAATTTGCACAGTGTAAGTTCGCGCGCGAATTAATGAGTGCTCATTGAATCGCACGCGATGCGTCTTGGTAACATGTTGAGCTAGCCCTCATCTATGTATCACAGCGGTATCCAAGTAAGCAACCTTACGTTTAAGTGCTCACCTAAAAATATTCTGACAAAACATTAATAATCTTCCACCATTCCGCGAGTACGTCGCAATACGTGCACGTACTCGTAGGCATGTCAAGAGCAGTAATGTGCGCGAGTTTAAAAGAATTGTTCGCGAAGACAAAGAGAGTTGCGTCAGCCGCCAGCATCCGGTTCGGATGCAACGTCCTAAGTGCAGGATGCGCGTCGCGCTGACTGCAGGACATCCGAGCGACCTTGCCACTCATGCTCGAGACGGCGGATGCACTGCGCTTTTGCATTTTTATTAGCGTCGAGATGCACTTTATAAGATGCTCTCCAATTAAAATAAATATTGTGTTTTTCCGCAACTCTCCGCAATTTTACGTGTCCGGGCCCAAAAATCCTAAAATTAGTTGTGTGATATTTTTAAATAAAATCACACTTAACACATTCAGTGCCAAGAATCACTACGCGCTACGCTCGTAGCCGATCCCGTGGTTTTCCTCGCATGTAGCGGAAAGCGCCTTCGGCGTAGGCACCCGATGGTCGGTTTCCCGGCACTGAATGTGTTAAAGTATTAAATTATAATGAAACGGGTCACTCATGTCTTTGAGGTCGAATATCGCTCGACATGTTTCGAACGTGGTTTAATTATATTTTAACACTTAAAGTAGTCACAGATTTACATTGTGTTTATATACTCGTTAATTAGGCACTTCTTTTAGAAGTAGTTTAATTAGATATTAGGTATTAGGGAACACATGCAATTTATTTGTCATAAGACTAATCAATAAATATGAATAGCAAAAAGTACATCTAAACAGAATCGTAATAAATTATAGCTTTTTCATAGGTCCCTTTGAAGAACAATTCTCTAGAAGATGCCAGCGCCATCTTCGCATTCGAAAGGTCGGATTTGTCGTCTTGTGCCTCTGATCCTTATGGAAACAGCTCTTAGGATTGAAATTTGTACTTTTACTTTAAGCCAATAAATTATTTCTGAATATGCTTTTCCCCATTTTTCATGCAATTTTGATGCATTCTTTTTTAAGAAACTGTTATACTCAGTACCAAGGGCTCCATCGCAGGATATGACTAGTGGAGTAAAGGACGCTCTCAAGTCTTCGGCTGCTCGGTCGTATTTCGAGTGTTTCTCTTGGCTATGTCTCTGTGCTGTTTGTTGCCAAGTGAGGTTGCTGTAAGAGGAAGCGTCGGCATTTACTATGCGAACGTCAAAGAACGCTTTCCTTGCAGGTTCCCACGCACTGTTTAATAAAAGGTCGCCTATAAGGGCGGGTTGAGTTGTATTTGCATCACGCATTACGGGTTCTGTCGTGCCAGTTCCCCAGGCTAGTTCAGCCCAGTGTTTACAGTCATCTCTATGTTGATCGTGACCTTGTTTTACTAAGCCACCTTTTTTGCAGTTATGTGCGTGGTTTAGGTCAAAATTACACTCTCCGCAGCCATCACAGGTTTGAGGAAGGCTCGAAGGTTCATGAGCATAACGAATGGCTAGACCGTCTTTAAATTGGGCTGCTGTGAGGTCGGTATTATTGGCGGTAGTAGGGATGATAGATAGCCATTTAGGTATTGAGTAGGTACTGAACAAATAATGTAGGTATGTAATATGTCGTGTACCGAGTAAGTTAGACAAACATTATTGACATAAAGAATGGTATTTCTGACAAGTAGGTATAGGTACGAGTATTAGTAGAGATAAGAGTACGTTAATGAACACATGTCTGTACATTACTATTTATTGGAATTGTAGTACATATAATTTCGGAGATAGATTACGCACAAGATGATATAAGTTACACTGTTTAGATAGCTACGTAGTACAGTCAGCAACGAAAGTCCATGAACACATCCAAATTTTCAAAACACCTGCACACTATAAAAGTTCATATGTAACTGAACAAGATGACATTCACATCTTCATTGACATTTGCAAATAACGAATGTCGATGTACATTATTTTTTCAAAAGTTGCTGAACATGTTCAGTAACATAATTAGCCTGATGTGTAAGATATCATAATTTGCTGAACATGTCTGACTGCATACACCCGCTGTTATACTAATCATAGCTTGCTGAACATGTTTAATTATAAATAAATAAATAAAATAAAAATCACAATCATTTAATTCAGAAAACTGGTTCCATATTTTGTTAGTAACAAATGCCTTAAACTACTATGTTAGACACATGACATAGATAAAATATAAATAAAACACTAAAACTAACTACAGGGCTCCTCCCGCGCTTCATCTATCCATATATACATCTACTAGCTTTTGCCCGCGACTTCGTCCGCGTAGAACTCGTTTATATCGTAGCTCGATACAAACTTTCACCCTCCATTTCCCTTTTAGGGGTAGATTTCCGATATAAAAACTATCATATGTCCTTACCCGAGACTCAAACTATCTTTATCATTATTATCATTTATCATCATCATCATATCAGCCGAAAGACGTCCACTGCTGGACATAGGCCTCCCCCAAAGAGTTCCAAAGTGACCAATCCTGCGCCACCCGCATCCAGCGGATTTTTGCGACCTTTACCAGGTCATCAGTCTACCTTGTGCCTACCAACGCCGCGCCTACTAACTACCTCTATACAAAGTTTTATCTAAATGGGTTGTATAGTAGCTTCATACAAATATTCAACCCCCATTTCACCCCCTTAAGAGATCATTTCCGGGATAAAAACTATCCTATGTCCTTTTCCGGAACTCAAACTATCTGTTAACCAAATTTATTCTAAATGGGTCACTCACATCCAAATTTTCACCCCTTAGGGGAGGATTTTCGGAATAAAACTATCCTTTGTCCTTCCCCAGGACTCCCAACTATCGCTATACTAAATGTTCACCCCCATTTCACCCCCTTAGGGAATGATATCCGGAATAAAACTATCAGATGTCCTTTCCCAGGACTCAAATTATCTCTTAACCAGATTTCAACTAAATGAGTTCCATAAACTATGCATTATCCTTTTTCGGAACCCCAAACTATCTCTATACCAAATTTCATCCAAATAGGGTACATCCAAATTTTCACCCCCTATTTTATGCCCTTGGAGGATTTTTTTCGGGACAAAAGCTATTCGTTGTTCTTCTACGCGAGTAAAACTATCTCTATAGGCACCAAATTTCATCCTAATCCAAATTTAAACCACCATTTCACTCCCTTAGAGGATGATTTCCGGAATTAAAACTACGCTTTGTCCTTGCCCAGGACTCAAACCATCTCTATACCAAATTCCATCGAAATGGTTTCCATCCAAATTTTCACCCCCCAATTCCCAGCACTCAAACTATCTTTTAACTGTTAACTTAAGTTTTATAAGTTTTTATTGTTACTAACATGATATGGACTAAGTCTGAAATAAATAATTTGCATTAAATTAAATTAACCAAATTTCATCTAAACGTCACATCACATCCAAATTTTCATCCCTTAAGGGGGTGATTTTCGGGATAAAACTATCCTATGTGCTTCCCCAGAACTCCAACTCGCTATACCGTAAATGGGTTCCATCCAAATTTTCATCCCCCATTTCACCCCCTTAGGAGATGATTTCTGGACTAAAAAATATTTTAGGTCCTTCCCCAGGACTAACTATCTCCATACCAAATTTCTTCTAAATGGGTTCTATCCAAATTTTCACTCCTCATTTCACCCCCTCAGGAGATGATTTTTCTGGATAAAAACTATGCATTGTCCTTCCCTGGGACTCCTTCTATCTCTTTACCAAATTTTAACTGAATGGGATTTATCCACATTTTCACCCCTATTTCATCCCCTTAGGGGATGATTTTCGGGATTCAAAGTATCCGTTGTCATTCTCCGGGACTCAAACTATCTCTATACCAAATTTGATCTAATCGGAGTCCATCCAAAATTTCACCCCCCACTACACCCCCTTATGGGCAGATTTCCGGGATAAAAACTATCCAATGTCCTTTCCCAGAACTTAAACTAACTCTAAACCAAATTTTATCAAAATGGGTTACATCCAAATGTTCACCCCCACGTTTTACCCCCTAAGGGGAAGATTTTCGGGATAAAACCTATCCTTTGACCTTCCCCGGGACTCGAACTATTTATATACCAAATTTCATCCAAATCGGTGCAGCGGTTTAAGTAGCTCCATACAAACTTCCACCCCCCATTTCATCCCCTTAGGGATTTATTTCCGGGATAAAAACTACCCTATGTCCTTTCCCAGGACTCAAACTATCTATATACCAAATTTCATCTAAATCGGTTAAGCCGTTTTCACGTGATGCGCGGTCACATAAACAGACAAACAGATAAACAGATAAACAGATAAACAGATAAACAGACAAACAGATAAACAGACAAACAGATAAACAGACAAACAGACAAAAATTCTAAAAACTGTTGGAACGTGTTCTGTTATCGATTTTAAGTATCCCTAGCCAATTTTTTTTCGAATTACTTCCATGTACAGACTTTCGACCCTCTTCAGCTTTATTATATGTATAGATAAATAGATAGAAGATAATGAAACTCCCATTCAAATATCTCAAAAAATTATGAAGCTACATCCGTTTTAATGTCGCTTGTTAGAGTGAGAAAACGATGAGGGACTGTGACGTCAATATACTCGAGCGTCATAGTAAAAAACAATCGTTTCATATGAAGGTGCGTTTTGCGGAAAAGGGACAGAACATACCCCCTCTTAAAACTTTGGACTCTTATAACTTAATCATTACCTATATAACCTCTTGCTTTGTTTTTTTCTCCATTTGACTATATTTATTTTAAATTCTTTTTCGAGAAAATACATTATGATTATTTACTATATTTTCGATTCCTGAGCTATAACCACGAACTTCGGAATTCGAAAATATTCGGGTATCTCTATCTCTATCGCACTAACCATACTCGAGTGACAGGGATGCAAATATATGAACATTGAGTATCGGTTTTCGTGGTAGCGCCGCAGGTACTTTGGCTGAATGCGCCGAGCGCGTGCCATTGTCATTCAAAAAAACTAATTCGTGTTAATTATATTGTTCAAATTTGTTGATTTAATTTATTGAAATTACGACATAAAACGACATTTGCGCATATAAGTTCTCATATCAGAATCGAATATTTTTTTATGGTTTATATTTTAACATTTGTCTCGTAAAGGTCTATCGTAGACGGGATTTAAATTATTAATAAGTGAAAGGCAAAGCAATTCCGCCATTTTGACGAAAATTTGACGGTTCTTATAGCTGACAGTTAGAGCAGCGTTTGATTTCAATAAAAATAAATGAAAAATTAAATGAAGTCGTATATTTCGGAAAATTAATTAACTGTCGCAGTCGGATAAAAACTATCCTAAGTTGCAGCTAGAATAATAATGTACCTATATAAAATGTTTCATATTTTTCCGTTCATGGGATGCTGAGAACATTCGAACCGCGCAAAGCTTAGTTTCAAACTGGCTGATTCTTTTTTTAATTTAGAGATTTATTATAAGTGGAGATTATCTGGGGGCACGGCAGTGTCCCCGCCAAGTCGAGCAAAACAAAGAGGCACGGCCGTACCATCCTTTTCTCGAAGCCATTCAGACCATTTTCAACATCCTGTAATTTTGTGCTTAATATGGCTAACATATAATATCAATAACATTTAATTTGAACTTTTAGTTTAAGAACTATTGTCCGTCAAAGTTCGTTAGTTTTGTGACGGACATACTCACTACTGATAATGATCACGCTAATTCTAAGGTACTTCTAGCAGACCCACAAGCTCCAAATTTCAAAATTAACTAGTTTTTAGCCTAAAAATTTCAGTCACGTTTCAGAGATATGAAACTGCATAAGTAAGTTTGTAATCCTATACAAATACATGCGATTACAAAGTTATTTTTGCAGTTCCTTCCTGCAAAACTATACAAACGTTATTTGAGGTTGGTAAAATAACATTCCCATACAAAGTCTACAAAAAGAAATGAGATCCCATAAAAAACATTCCATGTAAAAAATAGGCCAAGTCTCGAAACTCTTTCACAGTAAAAAGTGGTGAGATATTTCGTAGAGCCAAGTCAGGCATTCTTATTTATCTTTATTTGCTTGCTAAATAAAATTTTGTGACTTGGCAATCACACTTACATAGTTTTAGGTACCTATGCAAACATTTTTAAATGCAGTAAAGTTGTGTGATTCCCAAGTCCAAAGCCTTGTAAAATAAAACAGTATGATTAATAAAGAAAAGCCATTCATAGGACTGCTATCGATTTATTTAACAAACGAAATATTAAAAAAAACTTTAATGTTATTTGCGTTAGAACAGAAACAAAAAACTTTTTCTGTTCTGGGCCATCTTAGGCACCCGGTCGCCTAATAAGGCCCGTTATAAATTATTTAAAACAATCGTTTTAAATAATTTATAACGACTAGTTCTAGACGATAGTAATTAAACATTACTATCGTCTAGAACTAATCGTTAAATACATTTTTTTATTAAATTGTTTTAGTAAAATATTGAACCTATCCCAAAGTTATAGCTCATCTTAGGAGTATGAAAATGAAAAATTGCTATAATACGACAACAACTTTTTAAATTGGAAAGATAAACACATGTGTGAGATTCTTCTTATCAGTCTGTAATGATATTTATAAATCGGTTCTTTATTCTAACATGATTTTTTTGACATACTTTTAGTTAAGGATACATATACAGTGGGCGTTATTAGGGGACACTTACTTCAGCTCAATTAAGTGTCGTAAAAATACGTAAATAAATTTAAAATAACAGGTAGATACTTAGTAGATAGTATAATTGGATGTTAAACAGATTAAACACCTGATTTCACTAAAAATACTGACTAAATTTACGTTATTTTTTAAAATTTTGTGTGGTATGTAAAGGTTGGAAAATAATAAAACGTGCAATATTTTAACACGATACAGCAAACTGTAATTTTTTTACAAAATGGCAGCGCGATTGGGTAAAAACTGAAATGCACGTTTTTGTACTCGACGATTAAAATATGTGTATTAAGATTTCATAGAGAATACTGCAACGTCACTCTTTTCATAGTTGTAGTCCATGTTACTGTCGAAACAATCGAAATAACTACTTTTCGATACGCTCCAGACAACTAAAATAAATTCGACCAATCACGTGGCTGCTTTACTGAACTGTAATGAATTGGACCAATAGAATCGCTTTGATGTCGTACGCTCGTTGATGTCTTTTAAGATATCAACAAGCGTACGAGCGATAGGCTGCACTTCGTTTCAACAGTATCGAGTTTGTTTAATTAGTTCAGTTGACTCGTAGAAAATTAATTTTAATGAACTCGTACAAAAAGTATTGTTCACAATAGTGTTATAATCAAGCTTTTTAATCTCGTACCTTACCTAGGCCACTCAGCAAGCTTCGTGGCCTAAACACGGTACTCGACTAAAAAGCTCTCTATTATAACACGATTGTGAAAAATACTATTGTTTGTGATATTAAACGCATGTGCTCACGAAATTTTAAGCAGTTTGGAAAACCATTACTGCGAGTTTTTAAAAGTGGGTAAAATATTAGGAACCGGGCCATCCTTGGTGCACCTACCTTATACTGTATAGCTACTAACTTTTGGAAATTTATGATGTGAATGGAATTTTGTTTTTAAGGCGCTCTTATTAGACGATCTTTAGGTATTTGCGGAGGTGAGGCAGACGGAGTGGGAGACGCGCGTCCCGCGCACCCCGCTAACGGCCTTATTCTGTTGGCATCCGTATTCGGCTCGTTTTTTCGGATCATACGATCAAATGTTTTTCATCTTGAATAATTGTTTTATTTTTCAAATCTTGGTTGATTTGTGTAAGATTGTCCCCACATATTTATTATTTATTTATTTATTTAAATCTATTATTTTAGAAAATAAGAAATAATAGGTAGTTACAGTTCTTAAGTGCTTCGTAGTATGATGACATCAATTATGGACACTTACTTTCCAGAGATATGTTAGTACATATTTCTTCATCATCAATCCACCTAGCATTTTCCCAGTTCCTAGGTGGGTGCTTCCGTTTTCCAAATACGTAGAACTGATAAAATAATAGTACATCTACACTTCCAAAGGGTGAACGTCATCAATTATGGATTGTACTAATATATTACAGTTTTTTTTAAACCGAAATAAAATCGATTACTTCTAGGTAAAGTTATAGCGCTGGTTAACGCCCGCTTAAGAAACCATCAAAAATAATAAACAAATAGCTATGTTCATCTATTTATCTCCTGGCAAATTATATTATTACCTATATTACATTTGTATGACTGACTGACCAAAAACAGGATAATTAGACCACTGTTAGTCAGAAGAGCATTTTATTATACAGGGTGGTTATTTTAAGACCAGCAAGTTCTTCAGTACATGACTATGTCTATTAAAAAATGTAATTTGACCAAACATCATATAAAAAGAACAATTTCAATTTGTCTCTTAAATACCTAAACGTGTTATGTCACTGCGCTCGCGCGGCGCGTGCTGCCTTGGTAGCACGCGTGCTGCCTTGCTACCTCGACCAGCGGCCACACCGCGATGGACCTTGATACTCTCAACAAGCCAATAAGATTGGACTTACACTTGTTACTTGACTCTATACTCCAGGCAAAATACGGTTTCGAAAATCATTAATTTATAATAGCGTTTTTTTGTATATTTCATTTTGAATCGTTATTCTAAGATGCTTTATTCAAGAATCCAACAATTTTTCCAACTGGAAGTAATTATATAAATTTAAATTAAGCTTTAATTGTCTTTTTTTGTTTGATTTATTTATATTGAATATTTAATTTTTAAAGCAAATGTAAATTAAGGTAAAAGCCTCCTCGATCTCATGCCATTTTTCTCGGTCTTTAGCCAACTGCATCCAGCTAGGTCCGGCGCCCTCAGTTATGTCATTGGTCCAACGTATTCGTCGTCTACCTTTCCTTCTATTGCCTTCGGCCCTGACCAGTTTGTTGCTTCCAGTGCCCATCTTTTCTCCTAATATCTGGCGATATATGGCTTTTACCCGAATGGGGTCCATAAAAGAAAGAAAAATTGCATTTTTTTTTCTTTATAAAACGTAGTTTTACATGTCAATTTATAGATGTTAAATAACATTATACATAATACTATCACATTAAGGTGAAAAAGTATGTCTTATATTATATTACAGCAGGTTAGGTAGGTAAGTATGTCTTAGATCTTTTAGATTTAGTAAATATATTTATTCTACACAATATCAAGCCTCTAGCTAAAAAAAAGTGTTTCCCATACGAACCTTGCACCGCTTTTTAACCCCTTAAGGGGTGAAATTTTCCAAAACGCTGGTAGTACTTTTTTTGTATTTTAATAAGTAGGTACTTAATATTTCTACAAAGTTTTAAGTTTCTACCTAAAAAAAAGTTTCCCCCATACAAACATTGCACCTTTTTATCCCCATCTTAGTGGGTGGAATTTTCCAAACCACTGAAAGTAATTAACCTGTATATTTGAATTCTAATAAATAATCTTTCTACACAATGTCAAGTCTCTAGCTAAAAAAAAAGTTTCCTCCATACAATTTTTCACCCCTTAGGGGTTGAATTTTTCAAAACGCTTAAAGTTCTTTAGCTATATTCAAATAAGTAAGCTTTCTACAAAGTTTTAAGTCTCTAGCTAATAAAAAGTTTTTCCTCCATACAAATGTTGCACCCCCTTATTATCCCCTTAGGGGCAGATTTTTCCAAAGTGCTGAAAGTACTTTATTTTAATTTTAATAAGTAATCTTTCTACAAAGTATTAAGTCTCTTCAGTCTCTTGATAAATTAATAAAGTTTCTCCCATACAAAATTTGCACCCCTTGTGGCCCCTTAGGCCCCTTAGGGGCAGAATTTTCCTAAACGTTGAAAGTTGTGAACCATTTTTTAAATCTCTTAAGATATTAACACTGCCTTCACTGTATATCCTAGAAGTAGGTATTTTTGTCAAGACCAATCCAAGCATGTTCAGTAATGTTTCAGAAGGCCGCAGATTTCCGACACGTAAACAATACAAACATAAATTGAAAACTTTGCAGGGTAGCAACAACACAGCGCTAATCAGAGGTGGAATCTTGGGAATGGCACCGAACATTTTCAATAAAATTCCAGACCGAATTAAAACATTGGATATTAATAAATTTAAAAGACAATTGACTTCATATTTGATTGAAAAGTGTTATTATACCATTAAATATTACTTAAACGACCCTACGACATAACATGGTTCCATTCCAGACATTCCTTAGTTATAGTATTCTTTAGTTCTAGTATTTTTTGAGAGTTTTTGACATGTGTTTGAAGTATTTAACACCAATCACTGTATTGATTTTTTTTTAATTTTTATAAATATATTAGCTGCATGAAGGATTTTGTAAACCTACATTGTAGGTAAAGCATAGAGGTCTTATATTTTGTATGTTTAACAAAATAAATTGAATTAAATTGAAAGTACTTAATCTGTATTCTAATAAGTAATCTTTATGCAAAAAATTAAGTCTCTAGCTCTAAAAATAAAGTTTCCCCCATACAACTTTACCCTATTTACCCCCTTTAGGGGTGGAATTTCCAAAAATCCTGTTTAGCGTTGCCTACGTTGTAAAAGGTAGTTCTGGTGTAAATTTCAACTCTCTAGTCTTAGTAGTTTCGGCTGTGCGTTCATGAGTGTGTGAGTGAGTGAGTCATATCAATAACTCCATACCGACAAAAGATATGTTCACTTAGATAACGTCACATTTATTTGCTTTTTTTAGAGAGGCATTTATTTAGCGAAGCAGCGGCGGCAGAGTGAGTGCCAGATGTGAAACGGCATACTTTAGTGTTTTGTGATAGGTATCATGTGCACAAACAGCTGGCAAAGTTTTGCAGCTGTATAGGGGAACACCCTGTAGTACTTTGTACCCGACTGCCTCAGAAGGAAGTTTATGTTTTTCGAGCGTATGTATCATCATCATATCAGCCGAAAAACGTCCGCTGCTGGACATTGGCCTCCCCCAAAGAGTGCCACAATGGCCGGTCCTACGCCACCCGCATCCAGCGGACTCCTGCGACCTTTACCAGATCATCAGTCCACCTTGTGGGGGGCCTAACCACGCCGCGCTTTCCGGTACGTGGTCGCAACTCGAGAACCTTTCCACCCCAACGGCCATCGGTTCTACGTGCAATGTGCCCCGCCCACTGACACTTAAGTTAAGCGATTCGGAGGGCTATATCGGTTACCGTGGTTCTGCTGCGGATAGCCTCATTTCTGATGCGATCGCGCAGAGAAACTCCCAGCCTATAGCCCTCTCCATCGCCCTTTGAGTGACTTTGAGCCTTCTTATGAGGCCTTTAGTAAGCGACCACGTTTCCGTTCCAAATGTCATCACTGGCAACACACACTGGTCAAAGACTCTCGTCTTGAGACACTGCGGAATATTGGACGAAAAGATGTGCCGTAGCGTATGTATGCATGTATGTATATGACGAAGATGAGGAAGGGCCGTGGCCTGCTGCTGGTGGAGTGGCAGGATCTTTTTCCGCACTCGTTTTTAATAGAATCTACTAAACAGCAAGTAAATATACTTCAGTTCACCAACTCGATTACGACTTTGGACTAGGTAGTCGCTATCCGGCGCAATAGCCCTAAATGCTTTTGATATATTTATGTATGAATAAATAAATCTATTATTCGTACAGTCCATAATTGGTACCATTACCCCCCCAACCATGTGCTCGTGTCCGAATCCGATTTACACCCGACTACTTACTACCTAACAGTTCTACGTATTCAGGATAACTGAAGATTTTTATTGACATCTTGTCAATATGCTCCAGCTACCTATTAATACGTTTTAGGTGCGGATGTAGAAACGCTTTACTGAAGTAAATATCACATACCTTATATTTGTTATTCTATCATTTCGAATGTGTTCTCCAGCATGTATTAGCGTTTCCTATTCCTTTAAGTATTTTTATTTATCGTGACAACTCGAAATAATTGCTGCAAAAAGGCGTATTTGCGTGCCAGGTAAACATTCACAGGTCCGTCGTCGGCAGTAGCCACGGGCGTACTAAATCGTACACGCCACCGCGCATGCACGACGCGGGCACCCGGTTTTTCAGACAAATGACCAAATGTATTGAATTATCAAACATATTGAAATTCTAAGAAGCCGGTAGATAGATCTACCAAAAAGCTACCTACCACAACAAATTTCATTTTAATGTTCCAAATAACATTAGAGATATTTCGAGTTTGGTGGTAAAAAAGCACTGTTTTGAAAGGCAAAATCTATCGAGGTTTTTGTAAGCAATCGTGATTCTACGAAGCACGAACATAGCCAATGAACTGAAGATATACATATCAAAAATTTGGATCTCTAGCAATAGTACAAGTATACTAATAATCGGTTTGGAAAAGGCACTTTTTCGATGCGCAGCTGCATACAGCGCCTTAACTATTTTCAGTAAATTATGTAGAATTAATGTGTCTAGTATCTTTTGTAACTTTATTTTGTTCGGCAATTTTTTGTTGCTGACTGTAACTACATACTCATAGTATAGTGGGGTCACACATACATTTAGTGTATAGCTATTTTGGAGCATTTGGTGCCCATAATTTGAATACGGCAAAACTACGACGGGGCGTTCCAGTGCCATTAAAATTCAAGAATAGTATGGTCATATTTAGGGACGGAACGGAACCGTTATCAATCAAAACCCTTTATCTCGGGAATGCCTAGAGGTATCGAGTTGAAATTAAAACCATATACCCAAAGTCCCTTGAAGCTATGAAAAAAAATCAAACTTCTAAGTTAACGTAAAAAAAACATACGGCCGTTTATTCCGCAAAAAACTTTTATTTCGACACTCTCAAGGGAATCAAAATTTATAGGGTAGGTACTTTCCGTTGACCCAGAGGCAACTATGAAATTTGCCATTAATTTAATATCGTCTTATACTACAACTACAGGGAAAAATCTGAAAACTATACTTTTGTAATTTTGTACGCAACCCTCGGTGGGCGAGTCCGACTCGCACTTGTCCGGATTTTTGTATTTCCGTCTATGATGATCCATTTGTAAACGCACACAACTGCGCTACATATAGCATCGTAAGTTCTTTCCTATATATAAGTACAAATTCGAATCGAATTCCATACTCTAATGTTGTAAAAAAAAAGTTGAAAAATACAAAAATCTGTTTGGAATTTACAAGTATAGTGTAAACAGCAGGTCGATCACGTAACGTATTATATTTGTCACTTTTTATATGAAAAAGTTACAGTTAAATTGTTCTAAAGCGCGTTAAAAACGTTACGTACGGATTGGTAATCGTAAACGATTACCCCTCAGAACTACCCTACAACATACATCCACTTTACAAAAATTACGAACCTATGCAAAAAAGAAACAGTTGCTAACTATTATACCTGACCATCTATTAAATAATTCCAGTAATTCCATAAGCTCATCACAGCTTAAACAGAATACGTAAGTGTTTGGATCCACATGGCTCGTTGAGTATGGCCCCGCTGGGGCGAAGCTGGAAAGTTATTAAATCTGAAATGAACACACAGCTTAATAATAAACCTACTCAATTTACGGAGAGTTAAATTAATCCGGCCGTGACAGCGACAAATCGTTATACCTACTCGTATAATGTTTGCTTTCATGATTTCATGAATATGTATTTTATTTTATTACTTACAGCATGTATTATGGCTGTAAGTAAAGGAGTAAAATCAAGGAAACAAGTCAAAAAAGAGATTTCGTATGTATTTGCGGTAGTTTATGCGCATTGTTTTACACTTAATGATTTACTTTACTCAATAAGAACAAAGTTTAAACCGACTTCAATTAAGTACTTCGCCAAGCCACATAGGTGCATGAAACATTTCCTTCCCAATTTACCACATGAACTGCTCTCCGAGAGCAAATGCGTTGATTATTGCAGAAAAACCTCAAGTCGCTGGGCTGATAAGATTTGAGGAGTTCCGTCGATTCTTCAAGGATTCACACGTCATTAGTTGCTACTTCAACGGAATCATGTCAAAATCTTTGACGTACTTAGATCTTTGAGAAGTTCCATAGGTCATCTCATCATCATCATCATCAGTTCCTCTTCACCAAAATTGCGATTTCCGAGGGTAAATGCACGAGTTATATTAGAAAAGACCAAAATTACTACACACGTGCCTAATATACAATTTGAGGGTTGCTCTTAATTTCCCTGGGATTCCACCATCAGATCCTGACTTGGTGACAATGGGACCACCTCAAGAGTAGGTATACTCTTTCGATTAAAAAAGAAATCGGTAAACATACATAAAAAAACATACAGTGGAACATAAATAACCTTCTCCGTTTTTGAAGTCGGTTTAAAATATAGCTCGGCGATAGGCGAGTGGTTCAAGTTGCGTCTGTTTAAATTTATATCCTGTCCTGTAATCCAGATAAAGTTTTGCTTTGCATAAACATCAGGACCAACGCGTGGATCGCTTATCAAATTGGAATGCCAGACGTCACTCATCGACCCTCCGAATAGAGATAGAATTGAGAATATTGATTCCAGTTCATTGAATTGGACTCATATTGGACTCATCTTTGAAACATATATTTCTGTAGTTGCAGATCGTAAATTTTAACATCGGATTATTTGGTTTTCAGTCGGCAGTCTAATCCGAGTATGGGGCGCGGCCAGCTATCGGCGCGATAATTCCATGCTTGTCGGCGTTTAGACGATACCGCCGACGCGGTTAAAGCTCCTGTGCGATTCACAATCTGTCTCGACTCATTTTTACACTCACAACCAGTATATCTCGACCTCGACATTCTTTACGACCAGTTTAACCAAATTTGCCCCAGGGCTAGTTCAACTGACGGTGCGATACGACGCGAGACGATTAAATAATCTACCCTCCTCTTCCTAATTTGCATAGTGCGTGTGAGACAGGAGTGCAAACATTGCGTAGTTTGGGACTAGATTGATGAATTTATTTATTTATCGTATGGCGGTTACACACTGGTACATATATGTATTTGTATTGATGTCGCTGATAGAGTTCCAGTGTGCGCTGCGAGGTTCAGAAGGAACAGTGCAGCTGCCGAGTTTGTTGTTCTTTTAGCACCACCCGGAGGTCACGTGTAGGGTTTCTAGGGTTATTCCTACGGACGTAGAACAACAACGACCTGTCCCCAAATAACAACAGCGCTATGATTTTCAAAGTCATACATGAACGTAGGATGATGTCCGCTTCTGTCAAGAATTTAACAATTACTTATGTATGTGTAATGTGTAATCGGAGGTTATACCCATTTTGTCACTTGGCCGTAACGTAATACACCACGGAGTGCATTTTACATCGTTCGCCTGTGTCAAGTTTGGTATCGTTGTGAATTAGCGCCCTTAGCGCTCGGATGGATGCGATTGGCTGTTTTCGGATTACATTGAATTAGGTACCTTTTAATGCTATATTGAAATGAGTACTTCATTTCCAGCTTCTACGGCCACTCTAACCTGGTTGGTATAGTGATCCTACCTACGAAGCTAGAGATCTTGGGTTCGAATCCCGGTAAGGGCATTTATTTGTGTGATAAGCATGAAAATTAACTCCGGAGTCATGGATGATTTCTGAGTTTGTAAGTAAAAGTGGTGGTGGTGTGGTGTGTAAGTGTATGTAACTATATAAGTTTGTATATTGTCTCCTAGTACCTATAGTACAAGCTTTGCTTGGTTTCGGACTGGGTCTATTTGTATAAGATTGCTGTCGTGAATTCGTCGAACAGTTAAGTGCGGATTTGTAGTGTCAGATTTGAAGGAAAAACAGGGTGAGCTCTTTCCATTATCAATTTCGATGCGTCCTATAATATTGCAATGATTTGGTATTAATTACACGTATGTTCATGTGCTTCCACAGATCGGACGATGATTGTTATGATATGATGTGATGTATTTATGTGCGTCCACATGTCTCATTCTCTTTGGGAGGCGTGACGGTATATCATGTATATGAATAAAGTTTTCCTACAGGTCACGTACATGCGATAACACAGTTCAGTGTGAAGTTCTTTAGTGTCAGAGGATTAGTTACAAGTGTAACAACAGGATCTCAGGTTCGGTAGTCTCAGCCTCAGGCCTTATGGTCATCAGTCTAGGGTGCACCCGGATAATTATAACTGGAACAAGGCGTGTGAATTAGGACAGTATCAGTTGTGTGGTAAGGGATATCTGTAAGGGGAGGTTAGAGAACATTCTCGGGGGGTAAGCACGAGGCGGCAGCCCATATGTCAGACATATCATATAATTAATAATTAATATTTGCAGATATGCTAGCTTAGGTAAGGTAGAGTGGTACAGTCGACTACAAATACATGTATCCATACATACACCCACAAACACTTATTATATAGACTTTACTGCCATAGTAATAAGGTATACATACATCATTTTGTAACATTAAAAACCATACATCTCTTTGTAGTCGACTGTACTTATTTGCGGCCATGAGAGTGACCAGAATTAGTGACTTCGCGACAATTGTCCCAAAAAAAAATTTTTACAGTGGCGGGCTGTAAAGCTTACTTCGTTTATAAATATTTATAATTAATAAACAGTGATCGATTTTTTGGATTCGACATGGGGTGAACGACCTCAATCATTATGTTAGTAAGGATAGGCCCCGGGAATCCAGGCTTTATGTTGTTAGAAAAGGCAAAAAAATACAATGTGTTTATTTTATTACACTTTAAAACATCTATAAGTAGCTGATAGACGAGTACTTACTCTCCGTTCTTTTGTCTAAATCGAACAAATGAGCACAAGTGTTTACACTGACAGCTCATTTGCTGCATCCAAAGCGGCACATTTTGTACCGTTTGGATAAAAGTTCAGCGAGTAAGTACGCGTGTCTATCAGCTAATATATGGTTACTACGGGTTAATTCTTTGAATAAATGAATTCGTTATCAAAAAGTGAATTACAACTGAGAGGTAGTTTGAGAAAAACACACACAAATGCGCAATGTCAAATGGTCAAATGGTTTTATTGCTCACCAAAAATATAAGGGAACAATATTAACATTATAAACTTAAATTAAAAATAGTACATAAACAGATGGCCTTTCTAACATGCGATTTCATAACCACTATAAATCTCTCCAACATTTTAACTCCAACAAATTAAACTGTAGAGATTAGGAAAAGAATAGAAGTTTTTGTCTCAACTTGTTGCCATGTAAGAGTAAAAAATTCCTTAGAGATAATTTAAATTGTTTTATTTTCGTACGGTTTGTTCGGTATCGCGGGAAACTGTCGTATATACTTATATTAACTTTTCTACTTGATATCCCGCGAGGGAGAATCCAAAAAACCGGTCACTGTTAATAAATAAGGTAGTAAAAAATAAATGGTGTGTCCAGTTGTGTGTTTTTAACGAAAGTTAATGCAATATCATATATGCAATAAGCAGAGCCCGAATTTTTCACGGCAAAACAAAACACTATCGTAATCTAGCCAGTGATTGAAACAATTATTTTATCGATATCGAGTATTATTGCGTATATAGGAGGTATAAAAATAACATGCCGATAATTTTTACGTTATTGACCATTTACAGTGTGCAAAACAACCTTTTTATATTTTTTTATAAAAAACTATAAGTAATAGCCTCTTCAATAGAACAATTGCAATGTTCGACTTTGTCTATTGCCGAAACCTTCCTTCTTCTGGATACTGTTCGTTGCTACGTAAATTGGAGTAAACTTTTACTAGTGATACGCAAATTTACAGCTGTGCTCAAACGAAATCCTGATTATAAAAATTTAAGATAAATATCTGAAAATATTACGCAAACTGAAAATGAATTTTATAAATTTGCTCCCTTGACGTCAAGTGAAGTTGAACGTACATTAAGTATACCTACATAAATATGGCTTTATAGTGATAAACGCAACTGTTTACTCCCACAGAATGTTGAAAAACTAATAATTATCTACTCCTATCACTATTACACAAATAAAACGCCATGTACTGCTGTGTGTTCTGACGTGGATTACGAAGAAGAAATTGCACCTTGATCATCAACGTGTTACAAAACACCCCGTAAAAATGTTCTAATTCTTTTTTTTTATTGATACTGCGTCTAAGTCGTACTGCAATACTACGGTTTTCAAATTTTGTAAATTGACTCTTTATATGGGACCATTTAACCCCCTTTCCGCTTTACGGGTATTTTTGTAACATTCTGTATAATTTCATACAAACTTCACGTAATTTTTTTATTAAATATTAATTATATTTGGTGACGTTTTCTTTTTCTACTATACATACATACATACATTCACGCCTGTGTCCCTAAAAGGGGTGGGCAGAGCACATTAAACTTATGTTCCAGTGCCACTTTTAGCATACATGTAGGTATTAAATGTCGACAAAATGTGATATCGCAGTAATAGGTTGCTAGCCCATCGCCCACAACACACTTCAACCCTACTGTTCTACTACACAATTATCGATATCGATAAAATAATGTTTCAACCACTGGCTAGATTTTGATAGTGTTTTGTTTTGCCGTGAAAAATCCGGGTTCTGCCAATAAGTATACATCACCATCATAATCATTTTAAACCGGTTAAGTGCAAGTCGGACTCGCATACGAAGGATTCGGTATCACCCTACAATATACTGCTATTTTTTTAAGACGCCTGATTTTTTTATTCTGCAAGACTACTTACTACGGTTCGATAGATTCAGCCCTGTGTCAGACAAACGGGCGGGCTAAAGTACATGCATAAACAGAAACACAAAGGGGCTTTAGTAATAGAGCCTGTTGGCACGCTTTGGGCAGACAACCATAACAATAACCTTTACAATATAGCTGAAGTCTGAACCGCATATCCATAACATGTCAGTGTCAACAATGTGACAGAAACTAGAAATTAATGAAGGTATTGCGCCTATTGTTTCCTTAAATGCGGTGTGTATCATACACTACTCAGCACGGCTATCACGAGACGGCCGCGACATACTCTCGAGCTCTCTCGTACTATCCGTCTCTTTCTAAGTGGTCTAATAAGAGAGAGACGGATAGTGCGAGAGAGCTCGACAGTATGTCGCGGCCGTCTTGTGATAGCCGTGCTGAGGTACTAAGTTGTTCTAGTTGCGTGTTCATCGTCGCGCCACCGCGGGATTAGCCCTTGAGCAGTAAGTGGACGCCTTGGCCACGACTTTGGTCTTAATCGACCTGCGCCCAGCGTTTTATCTGTTCATTGCGCGTGATCCCAACTAACCAAAGTGCGTTGCGCGTCTCGACCGCGCAATGAACAGATAAAACGCTGGTCGCAGGTCGCTCAAGACCAAAATCGTGGCCAAGGCGTTTTCGGGAAAGAGCTTATCGCGTTTAGTTTAGACAGAGTTTATCCACGTGCAATTTGTCCGTTAGATACTGCTGCTACTTTACAAATTTTATATATATTTTAGCCGTACCTTTTTTCTGTAAAACTGTTATACATTTTTGATATATTTAGTAGGTAACATTGTGACTTAGCCAACACGAGGGGTAATCACGTAACGTTCCGAACGCGCGTTAGGACAATCCAACTGTCATTTTTCCATATAAAATTTGACATTTAGACCTACCTAACGTTCGTATAATGCGTTACGTGGTCGACCAGCAGGTCACGTAAATTGGAATTATCAAAAAGTGAAAGTCCCTAAGTGACATTTTGTATCTACTGAGTACCTACGCTCCCATTTATTTTATTTAATTACAGACATTAAACTATATGTCGGAAAATAATAATAGAACAAAAAATCAAATTCTAGTTAAGTGGGCCAAGTGGGGTATCATAAGAAAGGGCTTGAATTACATTAATTTTGTAAAGTAGTTTTCCTTTTTTTCCTACCGTGGTAAAATTTTGATTCACAAAGGAAAATGTTGAATAAAAATATCATTACCCCCTTATCTCCGAAGTTAACCAAGCGAAAAATTTAAAAAAATATAATTAATATTAACGTAAATATTACCAGAAAAGTATAACGAGAGCTCTATCTAGCGTTTTTTTTTTATTCTTAAAAAATCATTTGTTAATTTTAAGTTTGTAATATAATATTTCTGTGTTTAATTTTGTCCCTTCAAAATTCGTATGAAAGTATTCTGGAAGTATGTACCTTCAAGCAAATAAAAAAAAACTAAATTGATTGACTTGATAAAAAAAATCTCTAAAAAGCCAACATAACAGGTTGCAAGTTATTAGTAATGTCTAATATAGTACCAGTCGTATACAGACACGTCACATACGTGTTTACACAGTTACACGCTAGATGTCGCTGCCTGTAAGATAGATCACGCTAATGCTTGTTCGACGTAGAAACTATAAGGATTTATTTTTTATTGTTGAGATAACCCCCTGGGAGGTGCCATCAGGCCCCCCCGGCGACATCGCGCAATCATTGGAGGCATTGCTATACAAAAAAAAATTAAGATAATTATACAAAAATATAGTAAATAAATTAAAATAGCGAGATGGAAGTGCGTGTTTGGAAGCGCGGAAATCATGTTTTTTAATTTTTATTTTTTGTGCGTTTTAATAAATAAAAAAAATAATTGCTAATTTCCCTCAAACATGACATTGCCGATTTTTAGAACCAATTTTAATATATTTTTCTCAAAAATGGCCCGCAAAGTGAACATAACTCGCTACATATTGGAAGGTAAAGTGTAAAGGCCAGATCAAAATTAAAAAATAAAAAACATTGCAGGCCGCCTGGAATGTTACATATGAATTCCTTTATTTGTCGAGTACCAAACTTTTTAAAAAGTAGAAACTGGCATATAAAAGACGGTACAGGTCGTATTCAGCCAAATCAAGTCGTATTTTTCTGTTGCAAACGCGACATTTTTGTATGTGTCATAAAAAGATTGCGTTTTTCGGTGGAAAAATACACTTGCGATTCTGTTTAAAAAAAAATATGACGTTTAATTTTATGTAATTTGCAGTATCCTCAATTTGTATTTAATAATAACGCTTGATTTAAATTTAGTCTTTTTTATTCCCCCATTTTTGAGAAAAGCACTATATTAGCCTCAGCCGGAATGGCAATTGCAGGCTTCGTATTATAATTAAACGGACTCGCAAGCTCGTCCGTTTAAACAAAATACTCAGCCTGCAATTGCCTCCTTCCCGGCCACGGCAATAATGTACTATTTCTCAAAAATAACCCTCAAAGTGAACATAACTCGCTACATATTGGAAGGTAAAGTG
Source organism: Epinotia brunnichana (assembly GCA_963854355.1). Taxonomy (NCBI): domain Eukaryota; kingdom Metazoa; phylum Arthropoda; class Insecta; order Lepidoptera; family Tortricidae; genus Epinotia; species Epinotia brunnichana. The sequence goes on along the minus strand of OY977936.1, from coordinate 14,557,492 downwards.
TATAGTTTAAGGCCAGATCAAAATTAAAAAATAAAAAACATTGCAGGCCGCCTGGAATGTTACATATGAATTCCTTTATTTGTCGAGTACCAAACTTTTTAAAAAGTAGAAACTGGCATATAAAAGACGGCACAGGTCGTATTCAGCCAAATCAAGTCGTATTTTTCTGTTGCAAACGCGACATTTTTGTATATGTCATAAAAAGATTGCGTTTTTCGGTAGAAAAATGCACTTGCGATTCTATTTAAAAAAATATTATGACGTTTAATTTTATGTAATTTGTAGTATCCTCAATTTGTATTTAATAATAAAATAACGCTTGATTTCAATTTAGTCTTGTTTATTCCCCCATTTTTGAGAAAAGCACTATATTAGCCTCAGCCGGAATGGCAATTGCAGGCTTCGTATTATAATTAAACGGACTCGCAAGCTCGTCCGTTTAAACAAAATACTCAGCCTGCAATTGCCTCCTTCCCGGCCACGGCAATAATGTAGTATAGCTGTTGTGCATAATTTGTTATGATTTTTTAAAGTGTATTTTAGACCTATGTTCGTGATTTTTTTCTATCAAGCGAAAGTCAAAAACTTAGGATTCGAATAGCTGATTTCCCTCGAGAAAAGCCTCAAGATTGCTAATTAAATTTAGGGCAGCCGTATTATAATCCAAACAAGAGCTACGATTTTTTAAAAATCAGTTTTTGGAGCTCGCGTCGCCTTAAACCGTTTGGTTTGTGTCGACAGTGACGTACTGCTAACAGAAAAATAAATTATTATGAATAAGTTTTTTCACTTAGGTATCTAATTAGGTAATCTTAACTTATTGCGTAATGATAATGACTCTCAAAAATCATACTTAAATATTTTTATCTTTTAACCGCCGAACGTCAGATAAGTTTGTGCATTTGTCAAGAAAATGCTTGTGCATTTCTCAACTCAGTCATAATAAATATATCAAGGTGTCATTTATGCACATAGTCTGATATATCAGACGATGGCGGGTTAAGGGTTAATTTAGATAAAATAACTGTTATATGTATAATTCCTTTATAACGATTTTAAGTTGGCTTAACAACACATTTTTGGAGAGCTGTATCTCGGTAAGTATTTACCTTACAGAGCTGGTTCTCGTCACAAAATGTAGATTTTAGATTTTACTTTGTATGTCCTCGGTCCACAGCGTCAGCAACATGCAGTTTGTCATGCCCTTAGTAATGAAAACGTGTAAATTTCCGCAGAAAACGCATTTTAACAAATGTATTACAGGACCAGAAAGAGCCGAAGTACTGCCAATTTTCCATGCCTTGACAGGATGCGACACGGTGTCTTCTTTTAATGGGAGAGGTAAAAAGAGTGCCTTTGACGCCTGGAATGCCTACCCTTTTTTTTTTTTTTTTTACGTGTGGAAATACCTTTGCGCATCTCACCCGGCCAGGGGAGCCAGTGCAGGTATGTCGGACTCCGGGGAACTGCCTGAACTACCGACTAAAACCCCACGGTGTTCCATCTCGTCACCAAGGTGCCGGGTTACGGGCACGCCGAAGCACTCTTCCGCGACCCGACGGTGACTGGCCTTGTTAGGGGCCCCAAACTCTGTAGCAGGTGTTAACCTGCACCAACTCAACGAGTGGTGCGCGAAACACGCGCAACGCCGTCTCGGGCCAGTTAGTGACGCGGCCGACAGACTTCCCCAAGCCTGCCGGCCCTGGCCACAGTTAGGGGGGAATGTGGCGAGCGTAGGCTCGCCGCCTTCACCCAATTCACCGCTGGCGACCAGGATTCACAGATGTGGCTTCCCTTTCGCGTTCAGCGGCTTCTTTGGCCTCCATTACGGCCTCGCAGAAGGCAAGGACCGCTTTCCATGCCCTGTCGCTGTCCACCATTGTGCGAACTATGGTAGGCAGCGAGAGGTCATGGCCTATCGTGGCGCAGAGAGTTTCGCGCTCATTTCTCCAGGCTGAGCGCACCTCCAGCGTGTGCTGGGCCGTCTCCTCTGGGCAGTTGTCACAGTGGTGGCACGCTGCGGTTGGTTCTTGTCCTATGCGGTGCAGATACTTCCCGAAACACCCGTGATCCGAGAGGATCTGCGTCAGCCGGAATGTCAGCGTGCCATGGTGACGGTCCAACCACTGTTCAAAGACAGGATGAACTGCCAGGATCGTTCTGAGGCCTGCACTAGGTTGCGCCAACCTCTCCTTCCATATGGCCACCATTTCCATGCGCGCACCGTTGCGCCGTGCCTCCACCTCCCTTGGTGCTGGTGAGTCGCCCCGACCCTGCACCTCCTTGCGCCAGCTATAAACCGCTGCAAGGGCCTTCGCGTCCAGGTCCCAGGAGAGCGACCCAGCCAGCACGCATGCTGCTTCGTTGGAGATCGTCCGATACCCCCGTATCATCCTGTTTGCCATCACCCTCTGTGGCCTTCGCAGCAGGGCGATTTCCCGGCCATGCAGGATGTCCGCCCATACAGGGGCACCATAAAGAGCACCGGCAGCTCCCAGCAGCTTTGGCATCAGGCGCTTGAAGTGAGCGTTGAAGGTCCATCGGCAGTCTAATGTGAGGCCCAGAAGACGCGATCTCTATCCGGGTTCCACCCACCACAATATGCGCGTCCGGCGGAGGCGCCTTTCGGGGCCCATGAAATACTAGGGCCTTTGACTTTTGGAGAGCCACCTCCAGACCCAGTAACCGTATCCGTCGGACCACGTGTGCCACACCTGCCGTGGCCAGTATGCAGGCGTGTCGGCTTGTTTTGCCCTGGGCTGTGACCAGCGTGTCGTCAGCGTAGCATGTGAGGTTTATGCCTGGCAGGTAAGCACCACGCAAGACCCAATCGTAGCCAATGTTCCACAGGAGTGGGCCCAGGACCGACCCCTGTGGAACACCGCAAGTCATTTGGTGTCTCCCCCATTCTTCCCGGCCTGGGTAAACTACGTACCTCTCTAAGAGGTACGCGCCGACCATTCGCCTCAGGTCAGGCCATCACGCATGGAATGCCTACCCTGCAGCAACTTGCGGATTGAAGGCATTGTTGGACGGAAAATTGCGACACTTTTATTCAGAAATTTATTATTACAATGTACGACCGGTAAGTAAATATAAACTAGTTTGATACAAATTCAGCGTAGGTTTTTATATTTATCCATCCAAATATCATAAACCCTCCATGATGCGTTCAAGAACCGCACATTATGATCACCATAAAAACAGACTGTTTTGTTAGAACCAATCTCTTATCTGTGAAAATGTTATTATTGCTAAATAATAACATCGATTTCGATAATATTATTTCATTTAAATTTCGAACATCTCTGAAAAACCAAGAAATTGGATTTGACCTCTATTCTAATATCAGTCGAGATGACGTTTAGTTCGAAATGAATTGTCAATTTGCATACAAATTTGACAAATGTCGCACGTAAGTAAGATATCGAACGATATGATGGTTAGAGCTGACTCTAGTTTGTCTCTGAATTAAAAAAAAAAAACTATGACAGCTGTCAGAAAACAACGCCGCCATGCCGGTCTTAATATGCGGCTCCTGAATGCATCATGGAGGCTTATTATTATTATATGTGGATAGATAAAGCAGTGTATGTAACTGCACATAATTAGGCATTTAAAACACTCGTGTGATGTTATTATGAAACTCGCCTTCGGCTCGTTTCATAAACCCACACTCGTGTTTAAAGCCCTTCACTATGTACAGTCACATAAACTACTATAAAATAGGTATTTTAATATAAAATTGTTATAATCTATTTTGTAGCGAATGACGTAAGAATGACTCCAAGATTTTATATTTTAGCTCAAGCCTTTTACGAATGCAATAAGTATCTATTTACAAAGAGGCACAGCCAGCTATATAAAACATCCCTCCAACGGAAGCCGCTCTTCGCCAGCATACACTTCGGGCAATATATCAAGGAGTCCATGTCTGGGGACAAGCCTTGGTGCCTCTCCAAAAGGTTCCGATTCCTTCTTCTTGGCGCTGGAGAATGGAAAAAACTGAAACAGGAGTATGTTTGGTCAGATTAACTAGATGTCGCAAGTGTGTGCCTGGAACTCACTCGTTGCAGGTGCAAGAAAGGTTGCAAAAATCGTTGCAACTGCATTAAAAGAAAATTGAAGTGCACATAAGTATGTCTGTGTGCCGGAAACTGCGGACATTAAATTGTTTTATAAAATTGTTTAGAATGTATTTTATTGGGCATCATAAAATTTAACAAAGCAAGCATATAAGCAGATATTTACTCGTACTCGTACTCGACCATTTTGTAAGATAAACGCCGCCTAGCGCGAGTCCAGCTAGCCGCGCTGCGATCATTGAATATTTTTTATCACTATGTTTTTGCATTAGGACGTTATGAAAAGTGTATCCCATAAAAAACATTCCATGTAAAAAATAGGCTGAGTCTCGAAACTCTTCCACAGTAAAAAGTGGTAAGATATTTCGTGGAGCCAAGTCAGGCATTCTTATTCTTATTAATCTTTATTTGCTTGCTAAATAAAATTCTGCAACTTGGGAATCACTCAACTTTACTGCATTTAGTAATTTTTGCATAGGTACCTGAAAATAAAATTTTGTGATTGCCAAGTCACAAAATTTTATTTAGCAAGCAAATAAAGATTAATAAGAATGAGAATGCCTGACTTGGCTCCACGAAATTTCTCACCACTTTTTACTGTGGAATAGTTTCGAGACTTGGCCTATTTTTTACATGGTATATTTTTTATGGGATCTCATTTCTTTTTGTAGACTATGTATGGGAATGTTATTTTACCAACCGCAAATAACGTTTGTATAGTTTTTCAGGAAGGAACTGCAAAAGTAACTGTGTAATCGCATGTATTTGTATAGAATTACAAACTTACTTATGCAGTTTATATATCTCTGAAACGTGACTGAAATTGCAATATTTTTAGGTTTTTAATGAATGATTTGGCTCAAAACAAATTACGTTTGAAATTTGGAGCTTGTGGGTTTGCTAGAAGTACCTTAGAATTAGCGTGATCATTATCAGTGAGTATGTCAGTGACAAAACTAACGAACTTTGACGGACAATAGTTCTTAAACTAAAAGTTCAAATTGAACGTTATTGATATTATATGTTAGCCATATGATGCCCTACATGTTCCTGAAAATTCAGGGTTCTAGCTTTAGCTAGCACACAATTACAGGATGTTGAAAATGGCCTGAAGGGCTTAGAGAAAAGAATGGTACGGCCGTGCCTCTTTGTTTTGCTCGACTTGGCGGGGGCACTGCCGTGCCCCTAGATATTTTTTGAATTTGCATGAATTGCGCTTTATTCTATCGTATTTTTTGTTTGATAGTTTATGCCACTATACAAAACTTATTATCTCCCAAAGCAAAAATCTCCTACCAACATTTTCACCTTTTTACGTTTTTCTTGTAAAATTACTATGAAACTGAAAAAAAACTAATACCAGCAATTAATTCTACGTCTTTGGTTTATACGAAAATGATACCAAACTTGCCCTAGTAGCCACCAGGACGAGAAAAGATTTTTTTTAAGACGACTGTTGGCGGCCATCTTTATACCCCCCCCCCCTTCCCGACTAGCCTCACGTTTCTTATTGCCTCCCGGACTAGAAATGCTTAGAATTACTTAAGAAACATATATGATGAATCACATAGCTTAATAAAAAAAATTGGGTTATGTATGGGAGTGATGCATAACTTCCTCCACTATGAATCTGTTGAGAGACCAGGGACGAAAACCAAACTGCGCATCGTCTATACTGATATTGCGCTGCAGATCCGGGTGAATTAACCTCTCCAGTATTTTCCGGAGATTAGTTTAGTATTTTCCCGAGAGTATTTTTTTTATCGTCATTTGGTCTAGAATGAAAGCACTGGTGGTCGTGACGCTGACTGGTCGTACTGTTTTGAAATGGCTCGAGTGTATATAATACCAGGCCTGCATCGTGGCACCACATGCGAATGAGGTTGAGGATATAATATACGAGTAGTGTGCATCCTTCAGCGCTTTCATTTGTGGGAGTGTGAGACTCTCGGAGGTGGTTTAAGCGCGAAGAGGTAACAGACAGGCAGACAAACATACATATACACTTTCGCATTTATAATATTGGTATTTATTATAATAGTATTTTTATAAAAAAAGTAAGTCATTAGCAGACATCGGTACGTTAATTTTGTAGCATTTTTGGTGCAGCGTAGTGTTGTTAATGGAATTGGTATAAACTATTCAAATCGTAATGCTTACTTAGCGTTAACAATTTCAATATTTATGTACCCTAATTAACAATTTTGGTTGATATTGTTGTCCATGCCAATTCCGATAACAGCACTACGCTGCACCAAAAATGCTACTTAATTAACGATGTCTGGATGTGCACAAGCGCTTGCACATCCCTGGTGCGCCTGGCGCGGGCCAGCCCCAACCCCATCCTGCGGTCGATAGCGAACATGTTAGATTGTCCGTACATGAGGCACTGTTGCGAAATGCATGTTTAGGCATATTAGTAGAAAACCATGGTCGAAAACGAGGCTTTCCTCAAGTTTGTAAGTTATTTCAAGATAGTCCTTTTTAAGCCTATGCGTTTCAATTTTGAATTCAATTATAGGTTTTAGCTCCTCGATTGTAGGAATTTACAGAATCGAGAGTTATTTCAGCTTTAGTATCATCATAACTGGTAATCGAAGAGCTGGCGGTTTTCTCGTGCAACGCATCAGCATTGCAGTTCAATGAGGAAATACCGCCAGCATACTCACAGAGTACAATGCGTAGAGGGCCTTTTTAGGGTTCTGTAGCCAAAATGGCAAAATGGAACCCTTATAGTTTCGTCATGTCTGCCCGTCTATCCATCTGTCCGTATGTCACAGGCATTTTGCTCGAAAAGTATAAGGTGTATTTGTATAAAATTTGGAGAGTAGGTGTATTTTGTTAGGTGCTACATAGTTCTGTAATGAAATTAAAAAATATATATTTTAGTTGGAACGATGGATTTAATTAATGAATTGATGAATGAATAAGTTTATTTCAGAACCGGGTTCCATATTGTTAGTAAATATTGTCTTAATATAATGTTAAATATTACACACAATAAGTTTTCATCATTTAGATTTTAAATTTTAAGTCAACAAAATTAATTAATAGTTAAAACATGTCAAAGAAAGATAAATAAGTTAAAATAAAATGAAATTTGAATAAATATTAAAATGCAAATAATTTAATCAGAAATGTCAAAAATGGAATAAAAATCTTACTAATTACAGCATACTTGAAATCCAAATTTTAAAAATACAAATGCCTCGGCGTAATAATCGCAAAACTCGGCAAAAGCGCCAATAACAATAGGGTAGGTATCTACCTTATCTCTGAGCATGACACATATTTTCATGAATAATTTCCTCATTAAATAACTTATTATAATTACCGTTAACACTATTAAATTAATTGAAACGTTCATAGCCCGGCGGCGCCTGCGTATCGGAAACGATAACGCAGGTCAAGCAAAGACGGCAGGGGTCAGTCTTTGGATGGGTGACCGCCTGTTTGAGTGGTTACTATAAATGAGCGCTTCCGTGCTTTGGAAGGCACGCTAAGCAGTTGATCCCGGTTGCTGTCTATGACAGTAGTCGTTAAGCCGAGTTAGAGGCCTTCGGGCGGCTTAAGAACCTCTAACAGTCGAGTTGCCCACTCACTTGACAAAGGGGGGACAACTGTCACTCGCGTCCGCAGGAGCTACCTACCACAACCCTGCACGTGTCCCCTGGGTGGTACTAAAGAGTGACCAACTCAAAGGCCAAAATAATAATTGCCATACGATTAAATAAAAACACTATTAAAATCACGAATGAATTGGTTCTAAAAGTTGACACCTGGAAGCTAAACGGAGTTAATATAGGGCCTCTCCTGCGAATGACCGTCATTTAGGCCTTAGATTTTCTGATAAAAATGCCGGTGACGTACGGACGATAGGCAGACAGAACTGATGGTTAACAAATTTAACAATACAAGGACAAGGGGACGAAGGGAATTCTTATAAGAAGATAAAGAGTCAAGACAGGGAACAAAGTGACCCTTTAACTCTTTTACTGCGTATGTCGAGATGTCGCGGCAATCCGCTACCCTGAGATTTCGCAATAAATTATAATATAATATATACGAAATACTGCTGGCACATACGCGCTATACGAATTACGGCGTAGCACTACTGGAGACGCGCAATAAACGAAGCAATGGTTTCGTTTTTAATTATTGGACCCTACTAAGACATGGTAAGGAACTTGAATGAGTTCAAACTCATTATTTGAACAATGGTCGCTGACGACCGACAGGTCGACCATCTAAAAATGGCACATGCCTGTAATAAATGTTATCGTTTTAACGGTACGTCCTCACCAAAAGGCTGCACTTTTAAATGGTTTTATTTTATTCGAATGTGCACGACTCAATAGGACGCGATACCCGCGGGGCGTATCTGTCATCGCCGCTGACGGATGGTTGCGGTCGCGTTCAACTTGAAGCTATAAATTTTACCCACGAGAGTGACACACTCGTCCGCACAGATAAAAAGTGTATATACCTTAGGGTAAGTGGTGGCGGACGTACAACATATCACCGCGCAAAGAATCTGGATTTTCCTGGAGGCAACGGGCCTTAACGGTGAACTCTAAAAAAGGGTTGCCACAATAGATCACTTGCTGGTCGAAGCGGCATATCAAGGCCCACAAATCAACAATAATAATAATAATTCTAGTTTTCAAATCTCAAATGGTCTGGGACTAAGTTGATTCTAGTTAAGCTGCTTGAGATATTATGTAGTTAGCTTACATTACATATAAAGATTTGTAAAAATTGATCCAAGGAACACAAATTATAGGACCATAAAATTTTGCTGTGTCGTGGTAATAATATGATTCCCAAGAGATTGCCTGACTACGTGTCCTAAAGCGCGAGACGAAACTACAATAAATACAACGTACCTAATATGTACAGGGATACTATCAAACTAAACGTATTGGACGGAAATTAAGGTGGTTCGATTGCCATTCAAAACGTTATTTGACATTCGCAGTCCAACGGCGTGATATTTTAAGAAACTTATGTAACAAACTTTCATAAATCGGCATCCCATTTGCGCCAAATTCCCCCTTTCCTAGAATAAACTTGTATAAACTAGATTAATTTGAGAAATTGGTTTGGGACGTGGTATTTTGGGAAAACTATTTTTCTCAAATTAATCTAGTTTATACAAGTTTATTCTAGGAAAGGGGGAATTTGGCGCAAATGGGAAGCCAACTGATGATCAAGTTTGTTACATAAGTTTCTTAAAATATCACGCCGTTATAGCCTGCGAATGTCAAATAACGCTTTGTATGGCAATCGAACCACCTTAAATTCATATTTGTATTTTGTAGCGTGTGATCGCTATATATGCGCACGCAAGCATAATATGTCAGTACATGTGAGCGCAACAAATCGAAATTTGATTTAAATCCAATACGCTTGTCTAAATAGCACCCTTTCGAGTTTAATTCATTATCATTTCCCTTGTGAATGGTGGCCGTCATTGCGTGCGTGTTTTTAAGCACTGTAAACGGTCCAGCTAGCCTTAATTGGGTTGACGCAATACAATGCCACTAATCAATCATAATTGGATTATCTATGAGCAGATGTCTTTTTTGGCTCAATAAATTTAAACGATCACGAAGGTCTGAAAGCAGAACAGAATTGAGCGCAATTATTTGAATTTGAATTTGAAAGGTTCTCAGGCCTACAAATATTATCTGAAAATGAAGTGAAATATTTATATTAAAATTATGTAGGTATTAGTGATAGGGGTGTAGACACTAAATAAAATAATCAATAATGTTGCTTTTTCTCGAAAAAGTAATACAAATGTAGTCAATTGGAGAAAAAACAACGCAAGAAGTTAAATAATCACAAAGTTATAAGTATCCAAAGTTTTAAGAGGGGGTATCTTTGGTCTCTTTTCCGCAAAACGCACCTTCATATCAAACGATTGTGATGTCAAGATCCCCTAGCGTTTTCTCTCTCTAAGCAAGCAACATTAAAACGGTTGTAGCTTCGTAATTTTTTGAGATATTTGAAAGGGATTTTCGTCATCAGGCATAATTTTTTGCCTTCTTTCTTTTGAAGTAACAATAAATGTTGAGTCTACACCCCTATTGTGTCGAACATCAATTCAATAGCAATAACAATAGTTTATATTTAATGTGTAAATGTTGTGTTATTAGTTTAAACTTATAAAACGAACCAGAATTGTTGTTTCGCTTTTAATATTAAAGCTTTTAGCCATATAGAGTCAATATGAGTCTTTATTATAGACGATATGAAGACGACGTGATATACCTAGTCATTATTAGAGCTATAACACCAGTCAGACACAGCGAAATTAGGTATCGTTTCACCTCTGCAACTTCTCAACAACAAAGAAATCTCAGTTGCAGTTCTGACCACAATCGTCTTGTCTCCTCAATATCCAAACCAGCTTCTCATTGTCTCAACGATGGCTGCGAATAATTAGCCTTGTGTAGCAGCAGATGCCAATAACTTACTAGACACAGTGGGAAGTTACTAAGTAAGTGATTAAATTGTCAATAGAAGCGGGAAGTCCAATAATTAAGTAGGTACGTACGTAATGTTATAAGTATAAGACTTATACGTTTTTGAGAAAATATCATTATTGTATTTATCTACTTATCTAAGTATCTATTATCTTCTATTACATAGGTTGTATAAAATTGGACCGTTACTTACAGAGTGACGGACAACGCACAGCCTAAACCGCTAAAGATACAAGCATGACATTTGGAACACATATCCTTCAAGTGACTTAGACGCGCACTAAGGAAGGATTTTTTGAAATTCGACCCCTAAGGGGGTGAAATTGGGGATAAAACATTGTATGCAAATCCGTTATTTTTGAAGGTAGATCTATGAAATTCGACATTTGGCTTTTCGGTCACAAATAAAAATAAGTTTCCTTTGACCATTATCGGATACTCGTGCTTTAAAGGGGTGCAATGGAGGGTGAAAGTTTATATGAAAGTTTCGTTATTTTTGAAGGTAGATCTATGATATTTGAGATTTGGCTTTTCGAACACTAATAAAAAAAGGTTACCTTGAAGCACTCTTGGATATTCCTACTTTAAATATAATGCGTAAGCGGGTTGCGTCCCTGATGAGGCGCCTGCGCGGCAGCCCGAACAGCCTCCTGCAGACGGTGGCGGCGCGCTTGGATGGTCCCTTCCTGTTCCATTGGGATAGGTTGCATAGGCCATCCAACTGCTAATTGTAAGTGTGATAAAATACCTACTAACATAGTGTTAAGATCACTGTTACTAACAAATTATGGAAATAATATTTCTGATGTAAATTATTAAATAAAAAAAAAAAAAAAAAAAAATTAAAGGGCTGAAATAGGGGGTGAAAGTTTATATGAAAGTTTAGTTATTTTTGGACTTGAAAGCTCTGTCAGTATTCTTGCTTCATCATCATCAAGCATCTTGAACACTTAGCATGATAAAATCAGAGGATAATACCACGAAATCATTTCGAGTTTGCTCATCAACACTAAGCTGAAACTACTGAACCAAGAGTCTTGAAATGTGCAAGGTAAGTTAATTATTCAAGGTAGGCAAGCAATCAGTAAGGGTTTTACAAAATTCAACGTTTAAGTGGGTTTAAAAAATGTATAAATGTGTGTATGGAAAATAAGTTAAGTGCGGACCGTAGTTTATGTGATGACATGGAAAGGTGCATCTATGTTGCCTGGCGAATTACTAACTGAAGTCTAGAGAGCTTAAAATGGGGGCTTACACTTTATAAGAAAACTTGCCTTAGTGAGAAAATTGTAACACTGTTGAAACGGTTTGTTAAGGATGGTTCGCTGTTATTATAATTAACTCGCAACAATAATAAGCTTTTCGTCAAATTATTTGACCAGAAACAGGCAAACCCGCGGGATAAAACATAGCCTATGTCCTTTTGGAAAGTTCATTCTATATGCAGGTTAAATCATATTTGAAATCGGTCCAGCGGTTCCGGATATTAACCATTACACACACAAACTTACAAATCTCACAGTCTTTTCCTGTTAGTATACATAAAATCAGATTGCAACTCTTGATTTACAAAGAATGTTCCAAACGATCAATTAACTATTTTAACAATATTAGTCCGCCTTATAAATTGCAGCAATGTGGAAACCTAGGAAGGACATAGGATAGCTTAAAGGGGTGAAAAGGTGGTGGGGAACTTTGTACGGGGAGCAATGATTAAGCCTACGCCTGAAATTCTTTAATAGCAATTATCCTCTAAGCTGATTAATGAGATCCACGCGGATGAAGTCGCGGGCTAAAGCTAGTTATATATAAGAATATGAATAAATTTACTGCCAATTTCGAGATACAAGGCAGATACAGATCTACAAATAATATTCTCCCCTCGTGGGTACGAGAAAGAGGCTCAATGAAGTATCCTATTAAAGTTACACAACAAATTAATAAAAAAAGGATATATAGGAGGCGGTCCTCAATTTGACAATCTTTTGGTTAATCCAGAGATCCGTCATTTGTTATTTGGAAGCTTAAAAATGCGATTGTGGTTGAAGTTTTAAATCTCATTCAACAAATTTCAATGAGTAAATGTAATAGTCAAAACGTAAATTTCACTTCATGTTTAGCATACATAAAAATACGTACGTAGGTATAGCTACGAAAACATGAAAGCTCGAGCTTTGTTAGTTTCTGCCACAATGGAAGCAAGAATTATTGAGTTCGCTAAACAAATCTCTGGGGATCCATGACGGGAATGTGCTTTTATGAACCATGAAAATAACGTACCTACACGGGAAGGCACATACATTTAAGCAAAAATTAGAATTTTCAGTAGAGTTCCTTTCAACGTGGTAAAACGTTCTACGAACGAAACAATGTGACCCATTTTCAGTGAACGATAATGTTTTAATGTAATGAACTCCTATATAATGAATATAAGTGCATCTATACAACTCTTCTTAATTTATAAAACCGGCCAAGTGCGAGTTGGACTCGCGCACGAAGGGTTCCGTACCATTATCCATAAAAACGGCAAAAAAATCAAGTTTGTTGTATAGGAGCCCCCCTTAAAATAATATTTTATTTCGGTTTTAGGGTTCCGTAGCCAAATGGCAAAAAACGGAACCCTTATAGATTCGTCATGTCCGTCCGTCTGTCTGTCCGTCCGTATGTCACAGCCACTTTTTTCCGAAACTATACTGTTGAAACTTAGTAAGTAGATGTATTCTGTGAACCGCATTAAGATTTTTACACAAAAATTGAAAAAAAACATTAAGTTTTAGGGGTCCCCATACTCAGAACTGAAACTCAAAAAAATTTTTTTCTTCAAAACCATACGTGTGGGGTATCTATGGATAGGTCTTCAAAAATGATATTGAGGTTTCTAACATCATTTTTTTCTAAACTGAATAGTTTGCGCGAGAGACACTTCCAAAGTGGTAAAATGTGTGTGTCCCCCCCCCCTATAACTTCTAAAATAAGAGAATGATAAAACTAAAAAAAATATATGATGTACATTACCATATAAACTTCCACCGAAAATTGGTTTGAACGAGATCTAATAAGTAGTTTTTTTTTATTACGTCATAAATCGTAAACCGCAATTTATTTCACGGAACCCTTCATGTGCGAGTCCGACTCGCACTTGGCCGCTTTTTAGTATTTGTTGTTATAGCGGCAACAGAAATACATAATCTGTGAAAATGTCAACTCTCTAGCTATCACGGTTCTTAAGATACAGCCTGGTGACAGACAGACGGACGGACGGACGGACGGACGGACAGCGAAGTCTTAGTAATAGGGTCCCGTTGTACTCTTTGAGTACGGAACCCTAATAAACGACCTTGCAAACCCTACTGGATACAATGGCTGTGTGTATTCCTCCTAGGTCCTATGTGAAGTAACAGTTATCAATAGCTTTGGGCTCATGTGAAATTAAACCACTTTCAGCAGTTATTGACATCGCAAACACGGTTTTAATACACAGCGGCCGCGTTCATTAATCCAAGGATATTGCTTTGCCCGTAATTGCTCTGTAGCCGAACACAGTAAGCTAGATTATGCGCTGATTAATTAAAGGTAAGGCCATTCATTAAATTCGAGAGCTATTATGCGCAGATGCGGTCATGAATTCATCGAGATGATTATACAGTGTGTGTCTACGACCCGGGCTTTTTTAAAAGGAGGTTAAAATTACGTATATTTATAATGTAATCATTATATTAATTTAATTAATAAACTAAATTTCAGACTTTGTTAATTTTCTAACAAATTTTTAATTGCCAGCAATGTACAGCGAAGTAAATTGACAAGTTAGTGTAAATGACAGCTCTTCATACTTGTTTAGTACGACGTCATTCACCTAGTACATTGAAGATTCGGATTTTGGAAATTTAATTGTGCATTTAATTTACATAGATATGAATGTTATGATTTACTAATGCGTGCAAACGATTGTTAACGAAGCATATTATCATCAGTCTTAATAAAAGCCCGGGTCGTAGACACAAATGACAAAAATAAGCTTTTGGACTCTGAGTAGTTTAAGACTGCGCCGAGCATGATCAGCAAAAAAATATAAATTATATGTAATTATAATAACAAAAGATTGTGGATACAATAAACAACTATAAATATTCTCAAATAATTTACAGTTTAATAATAGTTATTTATGATACAAGTGCGGAAAGTAGGTAATTCCCAACGAGTGGCGATGACCAAAATACGACCGTCAGGGAGTGTTTTTGATTGACACGAGTTGGGAATTACCTATCCGCACGTGTATCATACAACATTTTACAATGCATCATGCGAGGAAATAATAGTACATTGTTTAACAAGGGGCGTATGAGGAATATTGCAAACGAGAGTCTATCAGAAGCCCGACGCCGTACGGCGGAGGGCTTTTGATGACTCGAGTTTGCAATATTCTTACGCCCGTATTATACACAATGTTTTTCATCACATTTGCGAGGAAATAAATAACCACAAAAGACAGAAAAACCTATGTTTTATACAAGCGCATCAATCAAATGTTGACGAAATTGACAACTTCACTTCTAGATCAGTGCGAGTGGAGGGCGTGGCTTCAATATTTCAACCAATCACAGAGCATGGAGCATGTGGTTCTTGCAGGGCATGGCCTGCTCGATTTTATTTTCCAACCAATCAGAGAGCAGAATTCTTGCCGTCCAGATTTGCTTAATCAATCAAATCACACACAAGCTCATTACTCCCTTGGGACCATTATTTCCCGCGGGAAAAATTTAGGCCATTGTCCTTCTGTTTACAGGCAAGGAATAACACCATTTATGAGCAAGTGTGATGAAATAGTACATTGTGATACAAGTGAGCTATGTTGATCATTACATTCGAGGCGAAATTGTCACGCGAACCGCAGGTGAGCGTGATAATAGAGCCGAGGATGTAATTATCAAAGCTCACGCGTGTCATACGACGTTTTTCAACACATTTGCGAGGAAAAAATCCTTTTCATAAAATGATCATGTTACAGGCTCCTAAGTTGTTTCCTTTAGTTATTGATGACAACAGGTTTTTACTCACATATTTGTACATCTCCAAGAATGTACAGTGGTGTCAATTCTATTTATCACTTTTCTATTCACTACGAGTCAACATTTTTAACAATAACCAAACACGCATCATCAATGTTTACAAATATTTGTGAAATTACCTATAATGGCGCGCAACTATTTTTTTTCGTGAAGTTCGCGCAGTGCGCCCGCAGCGAGGCTTAGATGAAATCTCTAAACAGCCAATACAAAATAAAATAAATATTTTCTTATTCAATATAAATTTATGTAAAATGTTATCAAAAGTAAATAGTTTTACTAAATGAAACGTTTCTATATCATATCCAACAAGAAATAATCAATTAATCCACAAGAAGGATTTAATTTGTTTAGTCGAGTAAGAATCCATTTGCCGAGAATTAAAAACAAACCTGTATAACCCGGTCAATTTAAGAATGCGTCGAGTCCATACATACACCTTGCTGCAAGGTGCCAACGTGTCTTAATCGGGATATAAACATAACTACACGAGTGTCGTAATGTTATTAAACACGCGTGTTTAATACCCAGGATTATGAGCCCAAAAGCGGCACAATAAGAGGCACGTTACAAGCAAACGTGTTGAAAAAAAATATGCATAAATGGTGAAATTTAGTGACCTGTGTTTTGACATAGTTATTTGTTATACTAGGGGGGAAAGTTGTATTTTACCTGCGAGTGTTCATTTGAAACACGAGCTAGCGAAAGGCTCCTATGATTGACCACGAGCGAAGCGAGTGGTTCAAAAATAGAATCCTGAGCGTAGCGAGTGTTTCAACACACGAGACGTAAAATAATTTTTCACCCTAACACAAATCTTTTCACCTCACTACAGCGAGGAAAATAAGAAAAAGGGTAAAAAAAGTAAAAAAAAAAAGGAAAACAAAAGGAAAAAAAAAGTAAAAAAAAGGTTTTAAAAAAGTATTTTTCTTTTTTAAAGTAAAAAAAAAGTAAAAAAAAGAAAAATCAAGTTTTAAAAAAAGTAAAAAAAAGGAAATCAAGTTTAAAAAAAAGTTAAAAAAAAAGTTAAAAAAAAATGTCACATAAAATATACAAAAACCAAAAATAAATTTAACGTTCTACGTCATAGTACTTTTAACGTTCTACGTCTAATTTCTTCACATGTGGATAAAAAGCGATTTTCTCAATAGATATCAAACATACAACAGGGCCTTTCCGAGCAAGTGAGGTGAAATAGTTATTTGTTATACAAGGGGGGAAAGTTGTATTTTACCTGCGAGTGTTCATTTGAAACACGAGCTACCGAAAGGATTCTATGATTGACCACGAGCGAAGCGAGTGGTTCAAAAATAGAATCCTGAGCGTAGCGAGTGTTTCAACACACGAGACGTAAAATAACTTTTCACCCGTGTATAACACAAATCTTTTCACCTCACTACAACAAGGAAAATAAGAAAAAGGGAAAAAAAAAGTAAAAAAAACAAAAAAAAAAGTTAAATAAAGTTTAAAAAAAAGTAAAAAAAAAATAAAACATAAATATCTATGCCGCTACGTTTTGCTTTTTTGGATATTTTTATTTTAATTTTTCTTACAGTGCGACGAAAATCGCAAAAACGGCTTTATTGAATTCGCTGCAAAAAAAGGCGCAGTTTACAAAAAATATGACAATAAATATCCAAAAAATCCAAAAATAGCGGCCTAGATTATTTCTTCCTCTTGCAGTTTCCAAAATTTTATAATGATTGGTTGCGTTTTGGAGGTCGAGAGAGCGAAACCTCGATTTTTGTGTTTTTTGGGTGGGAATTTTAGTCCGAGCTGCAGTTGTCCTTATCGCACGAATTGGAGGTGGAGGCAGTTTTTAAATATACGTAGACAGAAGGAATAGTGATTGGGCAACAGTCGTTCACATATTGTATCGATACGCTAGTGGTGAAAAATTATCGATGACCTGTAGGAAATGTGGTCGTACATTCTCTGCCAAGATAGGCTTCATCAGTCACCTGAGAGCTCACGAACGAAAGAAAGAAAGAAAATACGTTTATTTAGCACATTTGTAGGATAAAAGACAAAAAATTACAGACCATGATTAAATGCTAAAATGGCTGCCACTCAGCTTTGTGCCACGAAATGGTGATACCTATTTCGCAGCGCTGATGTGTGTGCGTGTGTGTGTGTGCGTGTGTGTGTGTGCGTGTGTGTGTGCGTGTGTGTGTGTGTGTGCGTGTGTGTGTGTGCGTATGTGTGCGTGTGTGTGCGTGTGTGTGCGTGTGTGTGCGTGTGTGTGCGTGTGTGTGCGTGTGTGTGCGTGTGTGTGCGTGTGTGTGCGTGTGTGTGCGTGTGTGTGCGTGTGTGCGCGTGTGTGCGCGTGCGTGTGCGCGTGTGCGTGTGCGTGTGCGTGTGCGCGTGCGCGTGCGCGTGCGCGTGCGCGTGTGCGTGTGCGTGTGCGTGTGTGTGTGTGTGTGTGTGTGTGTGTGTGTGTGTGTCGTGTGCGTGTGCGTGTGCGTGTGCGTGTGCGTGTGCGTGTGCGTGTGCGTGTGTGTGTGTGTGTGTGTGTGTGTGTGTGTGTGTGTGTGTGTGTGTGTGTGTGTGTGTGTGTGTGTGTGTGTGTGCGCGTGTGCGTGTGCGTGTGCGTGTGCGTGTGCGTGTGCGTGTGCGTGTGCGTGTGCGTGTGCGTGTGCGTGTCCGTGTCCGTGTCCGTGTCCGTGTGCGTGTGCGTGTGTGTGTGTGTGTGTGTGTGTGTGTGTGTGTGTGTGTGTGTGTGTGTGTGTGTGTGTGCATGCGCTAGAACCGTTGTGCGTAAAGATTTATAATTATAATAATAAAAATACCCTTGCTATATATAAAAATATCAAGGCTGCCTATTGTTTTTGTATTTTAATTATATATTGCTTAAGGGAATGTTTAAACGATGCTATGCCATTAGAATTTCTTATCGGAGGGGGTAAATCGTTCCAACACTTTGTCACAGCTAAACGAAAGCTGCCACGAAAGGTACGGTGTAAAAAAGGGCAAAGTCGAGGTGCTTGTCTAAGGTGGTGTTTAGAAAATTTAAGTTTCTTATACAAGTAGGAGGGCTTTTTACTTTTTATTAATCCAAATAATAATGAAGCAAAGTGCAAATTTCGCCGAGCGTCCATGTTCATCTTGTGATGTTGGTTCAGGTAAGGCGTAATGTGGGCTCGACGAGGAATAGGAAAACAGTATCGTATACAGGCATTTTGTATTCTCTGTATTATTTTCCTAGTCCTCATCAGCAAACACTCGCCAAAAACGGTATCTGTGTAATTTAGTTTTGATAGGATGAGGGCTTCACACAAGTTTATGCGCATGCTTACAGTAAGGCAGTCGCGAAATTGAGCCTATAAAAACAGTTTCGCATCAGCTGAAGTACATGGTCCCCGAAGCGCAATTTTCCGTCCATGACAAGCCCTAGGTTACGTGCTTCATATACCCTTTCAAGGTTGTCTTCTTCTATTGAGACATCCAAGTTATTTTCCTCAATTTTTTGTATCTGATTTTTTGTACCAAAGACCATGAATTTAGATTTGTTAGGGTTAATCATCAGGTTATTTTGACTACACCAGTTGGATATATTATTTAAATCAGCATTTACATAATTTACAGCGGTAACGGTAGAACTGGTGTTGATAGATATGTAAAGCTGTATATCGTCAGCATAAATAGATGTGATAATCGCAGAAATGTATATTTTTTATAATGTCTGCAGTGTACAAGATAAAGAGAATAGGTCCCAAAATAGAGCCCTGTGGAATTCCTCTCATAACAGGCAACTGAGTAGATAGCATTTCCAAGCCATCTTGATTATAGATCTTCACATATTGCGAACGACCGGTAAGATAACAGTTGAACTACTTTAGCGTTAAACTGTCGAAACCATAGTAAGCTAATTTGGAAAGGAGTAGGGTAGAGTCAATGGCGTCAAAGGCACGTGAAAAGTCAAGTAGAACCAGCAAGGTTTCCTTTCCAGAATCTTGCGCAGCTAAAATCTACGTCCATCAGAGCTGTGGAAGTGCTGTCACCCTTCCTGAAACCTGATTGCTTTGGAGGAAGTACATTATTTGTTTCTAGGTACTCTGTCATCTGGTCTGCAACTACACGCTCAAGGATCTTTGACAAAAAAGGCAAGATACTTATGGGACGGAGATCTTTAAAACCACTGGGGTGTTGGATTTTCGGAATAGGTTTGATCACAGCCTTTTTCCACTGCTCTGGAAAAATCCCAGTTTCAATAGATTTATTGACTATTTTCGTAATTACATTTAAGGAACGACACTCCAATTAGCCATATTTCCAGTCGCCGTGGTCGAAATCGGCCAGGATGATGATGATGATAACATAATACAGGCAAGCTAGATCGCAATGTATGGAAAATGTTGAAAAATATTGTAGTTCTGAAACCTGTTGGGATGTGTAGGTTGGGATGTGTAGGGAGGGACAGAGTTTTAAATTGAATTCACTCTCCGCACCCCTCCGGGGATACCTCCACCCCCTCACCCAAACAAGTGTCCCAAGTCGCGGTTATTACAAATTTTAAGAAAAACCATAAAAGATACACAAAAAGTGTCCATGACCAAACTGATCCTTGATACAATCATCATCAATGTCTCATACATACCAAAGCGCTATCACTTGTGGTTTTTGCGCAGTCTGCCACGAAACGTCTACATGTTTTATGATTTATGCATTTTTTTTGCTAAAAGGTTAGTTTTCTCAAGACTTTCTTACTTAACCGCTTTCTACTTCTTTAAAATGAGGTATAATTTATTTATACACTCCTTCATTTAACGTCTCTGCTATTTTGAAAATTGTATGTATTCAGCCATTTAGCGAAATATCCTCCCTACACATCCGAATAGGTTTCAGAACTACAATATTTTTCCTAATTTTGATACATGACGATCAAAATTACCTTCAACAGATGACAATGAATTTTAAAAAGGCGCAGCAACATGATATTTAATTTTAAAGAGAAAATTCTATCCTTTATTTTTGCGCGGGAAGGGGTGCTGTGCGAGAGTGCTATTACGCGACAGTGCACTCGCTCCTGACTTACAGCGTGGAGTTTTGGGGTCGTGCCTCCGACTGGAGGCGTGTGTTCTCGCAGCAAAAGCGCGCCATCCGCGCGATGGCCGGTAGGCCGGGGGATGCCCCAGCGCGTGACCTTTTCCGCGATCTCAAAATTCTGCCCCTGCCTTGTTTACTCATATACCAGGTCTCAGTATTCACACACGAGAACTTGGATATGTTCAAGCGCAGAGGCATTAACACTAACTACAACCTGCGCAGTAATAGACACCATAACAGACTGATCGCCGAATCGCACAGACTTGCCAAGTCAGAGCGATCCGCGTATTATCTGGGCCCCTCTATTTACAATCGCCTGCCAGACTCTGTAAGAGATGCAACTTCCATCGCAGCATTCAAGGTTAGGCTGAAAAAGTGGTTGACGCAGGAGTCATTCTATTCATATGAAGAATTCTTTAGTTTACCAATAATTATTTAAAGGTATAAAATTATAGTGCGACATATTGTATTGTTCATCAATATTTGTATATTGTTAGATAATTTAAAAATAAAAGTTAAGACAATTGACATATAATAAGAAATACTGTAATTAATCATATATTTAAACACAACTGAAAGCCATATAAATAAAATAAAATAAAATATCTTTATTTCAGATCTTTAGTCGATCCATATGATGTTAGTAACAGTGGAGACTTATGAACTACGTTAGTGACAATAATGACAATAAATGAATGATACTTAAATGACAAATGACTTAACGCCCCGGCTTTGCACGGGTTTATATGCATGTATTATACATATAAACCTTCCTCTTGAATCACTCTATCCATTAAAATCCGTTGCGTAGTTTTAAAGATCTAAGCATACATAGGGACAGACAGACAGCGGGAAGCGACTTTGTGTTATACTATGTAGTAAGGAATAACTGGTTCAGGCTTATTTGGCCCTCCCGATAGCCACCTGAACCCAGTATCTTGAGAGTGGACAGTCGAGGCGCTCCGCCAACACCCTCAGAAGACCATTGCTGCTGCCTCTCAGCCGTCTCAGTAGCGACGCTACTCGTTTTCGCCTGATGGCATAGAAATCGTCGGTGCGCGCCTCGGCGAACATACCCGAGGCGCTGCAATGCCTTGGCAGCCTCAATAGCATTCTGAGTATGTTGTTATACTGCACCCGAATAGCGGAAAAGGCTCTCTGCGTAAAACTAACCCACAGACTGCACGTGTAAAACGTCTGACAGTAAGCTTTAAAAAGCGTCAACTTAACTTGCTTGTTACAACGTGCAAATCTGCGGGCAAGCATATTGCCCCTTACCGCCATTGCCCTCCTCTCCCTCTCAAGATCCATGTCATCCTTCATATCCTCGGTGAGCATATGCCCCAGGTATTTAAACTTACTTACCACTCTAAGGGGGACGCCGCCCAGCATGATTGTAGGTACTGATGTTGGGTTATATTTCCGTGCCTTAAAAATGATAAGCTCACTTTTGGTTGCGTTGTACCTAAGACCATGCCGCGCGGCGTAATCCTCGCATATCCTGATAAGCCTACGTATAGAGCCCACTGATGGACCCAGCAGCACCATGTCGTCCGCGTAACTTATATTATTGAAAGGTGTCCCCCAAATATGGCATCCGACACGTGCGCTGCTGAGCCCCTCAATCAGCTCGTTAACATAAAGATTAAATAGGATAGGCGACGATAGGCCCCCCTGTCTAACACCACATTGGAGCCTATACTCATCCGAGTATTCCCCAGCCCATCTCACCTGATTGACCTGGTTGTTATACCAGTATTTTAACAAGGCTGAGCACTCGGGTGGTAGCCCCGTTTTAGCTACTTTCTACTTTCTCCCACAATACATCGTACACAACCAGGTCAAAGGCCATATATGGGTGTATTCCTGTCCTTGTAATACCTGACAGCTTGCTTAAGGCACAAAATTGCACTTTCCGTCGACAGGCCAGGCCTGAAACCGAATTGCGCATCGTGCAACTTAACATGCTTACAAAGTTGTGCATTAAGCAAGCTGTCCAGAATTTTGGCCAGTATAGTTGCCAGTGAGATGGGTCTGTAGTTCCCGCTGTCTGATATATACCCTGTATACATATATACCTTGACTTGTAACAATTGTTATTAAAATATTTCTTTCTTTCTTTCTTTCTTTGTCATTCATACCTTGGCAATAAATATTCATATTTTTGAGAACATTACACTTACTTTTTTTTTTGAAAAAAAAACCTAGAAATCAAAATAAAATTGACTTTTCGTGGCAGAATGCGCGACAATCATAAGAGATTTTGCTTTGGTATTTATGAGAAGTTGATGATTAATTTATCAAGGATCATTTCGGTCATGGACACTTTTTGTGATTTTTCGTGTATTGTTAACGGTTTTCTTTTTAATGATAAAAATCCACGTTTCGGGACACTTTTGGGGGTGAGAGGAGGTAAAGCTCCCCGCCGGGGGATGCGTGAATGTATATTATTTTTTAATACTCTGTCCTACATGTCGACATCCCAATTTGTTTCAGAACTACAGTATTTTTGGCAAATTTTGAGCTTATAGTTGCTTCCACCATAATAAGAGAGGTTTTACCTACATATACCTAACGATAGGTTAATCTTTGTACTTGTGAAAGTGTTTAGGACACGGATAACAGAGTTTAATTTTGCGTTGCCTGTGGGAAATATTTTTTCTAACCTGGCCCCGTAGCATGGATTTGGCGTTATCACGCGATAAGTGATAGGATAAGCGCGTCGTCTCGTTCTATCGAACGGTGTCAGCCAGGGACGGATGCTCTATCCTGTCACTTGTCGCGTGATCGCTGACTCAAAAAAGTTAGCGGGATATCGAGTCCATTAGACGTAAGCTGGGTCAGTAATTAAAATTCGCAATAACACCAAAAATAAATACAGCAGGTCCGCTATTCTGTAACTTGTTAATTTCACCTCACCGTTCACCCGCAAATAAATCTTGACGCCGCGGTTCGTAGTAACTAAACGTAGGCAGAGGTCTAGTTTCGTAAGACTTGACGGGTGAGGTGAGGCGCATTAGCGTGTTCCAAATAACAACCCAGAGGCTTGAGGCGCACAGGAATGAACTAAATAAATTCCGTCCGGCTCGCGGGCGATGTCAACAGAACGGCGCGCAGCGAGAGAGTGCTCGCGTCTCGCGCCTGTGTGCGTGCGCTATCACATAGACATCCCCCGCCGCCCACAACAGCGCGACAGAAACATTGCGTCAAAAATTAGAGATTTGAAAAGTTGCTCAGCTAGGCATTGGTCTTAATATTAGACGTAACGTCACGCCGTGCCACACTTTACCACAACTGACGTACCGAGCCCCCACTTCTGAACTTTGACGTGCTTTATCTTTGTAATTTTTTTGTTGTCTTGACAAAATAAAAAAATATGTGACCAACATTTTTTTGATAATTTAACCGACGGGATAATTGCAATTTTTAGACAAGTTATACAACGTTGCATACAATACTTTTTCTACGACTAATTTAAGATAAATAGCATTTTTTAGACTTTTCAGGCAGCATGTTTGCTACTCGCGCAATTTCTTCAGGAGTGCAATTATTTTCTTTTTAGTCCATTTTGAAAGGAACGTACCTACATTTAATTTCTTCACAAACACGAATAAATTCTTAATTGGTAATAACGAATATAATCTTTCGTCTTTTAATTTTGAACTGGAATTTTGGTGGGAAATCAGAATTATGACACCTCTTGTTTATGGTTTGTTTTGTTTTAATTTGCTTGCACTTGCCATCCGAACCAAACCGAATCCGGGGCCGAACCGAATTCGAAATTTTTATCTTTACAAATAATACCAAGAAACTACTGGAGAGACTAGGTAATATACAAAAGGATAGCGCCGCTCATAGATCGAGTGGTACCAGTGGAACAGGCAGGTTTCAGAACCGGGCGGAGCTGCACGGACCAGGCCCTAGCTCTGACCACGCACATTGAAAACGGCTTCCAAACAGGGCTAAAGTCCGGTGCTGTGTTTGTGTACCTCACGGCAGCTTACAACACTGTATGGAGAAAAGGATTGCTCTGCAAACTGCTAGCGACGGTGCCTAGCTTGACTATCGTAAAACTGTTATCCAACATGCTCTCCCAGCGGTGATTTAGCGTACACTTGGGCTCAAAGGTCAGCAATACCAGAATGCTGAGTAACGGTCTGCCTCAAGGATCCGTGTTGGCACCCATTCTGTTCAACTTGTATATTTACGACCTCCCTGATACTGCTGCCAGGAAATTTATCTACGCCGACGATATATGTCTCGTTACTCAGGGCAATGAGTTTTAAAACCTGGAAGCAACGTTATCAGGGGTTATGGAGCTACTGGCCAAGTACTTTAGAATATGGCGACTTACACCCAGCGCAAGTAAGACAGAAGCGTGCTGTTTCCACCTGCATAACCAGTGCGCCACGCAGGAGCTAAAGGTCAATGTACAAGGTACAACATTGAGACATAACTTCTTCCCAAAATACCTCGGCGTCATTCTAGACCGCTCCCTGACCTACAAACATCACCTTACTGGTATGGCTCGCAAACTTCAGACCCGAAATAACATCATCCAGGAACTGAGCGGAACCTCATGGGGAGCAAGCGCAGACGTGCTGCGAACCTCGACGCTGTCTCTGGTTTACTCGACTGCCGAATACTGCGCATTAGTCTGGCTGGGTAGCGTCCACACCACCAGAGTTGACGTCAAGCTGAAAAAGGCCATGCGACTTATCTCCGGCACGCTCCAATCTACTCGATGTCGCCCTGTTACGAGAAGTAGCGAAGATCCATAAGAACCCGAGCCTTCCGATGCATGCGGAGTTTATGAATATATAATGACAACTCTATTCCTAGATCCGTAAGAGCGTGTCAGATAATTTTGCGGCCTCTGATTCATCATATGTATTTCTATATTACTCGATATACCGTAAATAATCAAAATTATGTGATGAGTATTTTGTTTTTGTCTTGATTTTACAAAAGTTAGGTAGTTATTGTTAACGATTTATACCGTACCTATTGCTCCCTGGTGAGTAAGTATTACGAGTAGTTGTGGCACGTTCCGTGATTCAAGTTTGTTTGACTAAACGCACTGAATTGATATCGGTTTTACATTTATCGCGGATGTTGGCTTCTACGCGTACCATGCCTTAGTGTTAGAACTACTGCGCGCGACATTTATTTTTCACCTCACTTGCTCGGAAAGGCCTTTTTGTATGTTTGATATCTATTGAGAAAATCGCTTTTTATCCACATGTGAAGAAAGTAGACGTAGAACGTTAAAAGTACGTAGAACGTTAAATGTTTATTTTTGGTTTTTTGTATATTTTATGTGACATATATTTTTTTAACTTTTTTTTTCTTTCTTGAAAACTTATTTTTTTTTACTTTTTTTAAACTTTTTTTTTAGCTTTTTTTACTTTTTTTTAAACTTTTTTTTCTTTTTTGAAAATTTTGTTTTTTACTTTTTTGAACTTTTTTTTAAGTACCCTTCTTATTTTCCTCGCTGTAGTGAGGTGAAAAGATTTGTGTTATACACGGGTGAAAAGTTATTTTACGTCTCGTGTGTTGAAACACTCGCAGGTAAAATACAACTTTCCCCCCTTGTATAACAAATAACTAATACAGATTCCAATTCAAATCGTCTAATCAAATAGCCCCCTGGCCGCATTCCAACTTTCATAACCATTTCGATTTGTAATGTTAACGATACCACGGAAAGTTTCGTGACATCTGTCGTAATTGCCGTTGTTCTAAGTAAACGCCAGCTATTCACAACAGCAATAATATAAACGATATGTAACAGAGAATAAATATAATGGGGAAAAAAAGGCTGTGAGCCTTTCAAGGAAATACAGATATGAGATACTAGCAGCGGTGGCGAATGTGATGGAATGGAAAGATACGCTTAAACGAGTATAATATACATATGTATATAGATATAGAGCGCTGTACCGGCGATACAAAGGGCACAAGTTCGAGTCTTGTTCTTAACAGCGAGCGCATAGTAGAAGTTACCGTCATAGGTACAACGCCATCTATGGGTACATGTTGTTGGTGATAACTTGCTATCATAAAGTTAGAAGCACCAGGTTTTACTGTTATGAAGTAAGCACGGCAGCGTATAATAATTAACTCCACTTATAATAAATCTCTAAATTAAAAAAAGAATCAGCCAGTTTGAAACTAAGCTTTCTGTGGTACGAATGTTCTCAGCATCCCATGGACGGAGAAATATGAAACATTTTATATAGGTACATTATTATTCCAGCTGCAACTTAGGATAGTTTTTATCCGACTGCGACAATTAATTTATTTTCCGTAATATACGACTTCTTTTAATTTTTCATTTATTATTCTTAAAGTATATCGCCGCCACATCTGTCAGCTAAAAGAAACGTCAAAATCACAGACTAATAAGAAATACTACGGACAACATGGCGGAATTTCTTTGCCTTTCTTTCGCCTATTAATAATTTCAATCCCGTCTACGATATACACAGATATATAGAGACACATAGGTACCAAAAGCAAATATAAAATTAATCGATTTTGATATGCGAACTTATATGCGCAAATGTCGAATTAAGGCATAATTTCTACAAATGTAACAACAAATTCGAACAATATAAACTTAGTTTTTTTGAATGGCACGCGCGCGCGCTCTTTGCGTATTCAGCCAAACCAAGAAAACCGAAACTCGAAGTTCGTATATCTGCATTCCTGTCATTCGTTAGTGCTGTTGGATAGTGTGTAACCTCTCAAACCATAAATATTATCTATCTTTAAAACTGTTCGTTGCATGTCTATGGTACCTTCCCGTTCCCCTTCTTCTCTGCTATCCTACAATGGTGTGAACATGCATTTTTATAAATGTATATTAAATAATTAATATTACCTGATAAAATGTGAGGCCTCATACAGCTGATTATATATGTGATGTGTTGTTAAAACATTTTTGCGTAGATCTTTATGAATAAAGGTTTGTACGTATATCGTTGTCTACTCATTCCATGTGGTACAGTCGGCCCACGAGCCCTAGTGCGATAGCAGCCGCTTTTCGCAAACCTAACAGGTTATGGAACCAGCATTTTATTCCAAGAAGGAATCGAGAAGGCAACGATCGGCCGCGGCGTATCGGGTATAACTTAACCTCAAACTTTTAACTACAACACAACGATGGTGACGACACCGGTCGACAACGAGAGTGCCCGAGCTTCATTCTCATTCGAGAAATTGGATGGCATCAGTAACTACTTAAACTGGAAGTTCTGCATGCGACATGCACTCATAATGGAGGGACTATGGGCATCTGTTGAAGGTACGGACACGGATCCAGTTCGAGGCCAGCGTGCTTTGGCTCGAATCTGTTTGTCTGTAAAACCACATTGCATACAGCACATTAGGACGGCGGACACGGCTAAGAAGGCCTGGAATAACCTTCAAGGTATCTTTGAGGACAAGGGTTTGTTCCGGCGTGTCGTGCTACTACGGCAGCTTCATAACGCTCGTTATGATGACTACGGCTCCATGCAGCAATACATCGAGGCCGTCATTACATTATTTTAAGACTCTTGACAGTAATTTTAGCAGTGTCATTACCGTAGCTAATAATGAAACCTTGCAATGCAAAGGTATAGGTTCCGTAGAAATTACCTTACCTAATAATACTGTAAGAATGATTGAAAATGTGATGTATGTCCCAAATCTCTCCACTAATTTGTTGTCTGTGGCTAGATTGACCCAAAAAGGCTATAAGGTTGTTTTTGATAACAGTAAATGTCATATTTATGACACTAAACAACAATGTTTAGCCACTGCTTCTAATAGGAAAGGTATTTATGTATTAGATTGTGTTACTAATTTGACTTCACAGAACAAGACTGCTTCAGCGTGTATACTGAGTCACAAGGACACAGTATGTACACAGGAGGGGTTCACTGGTGCGTCGTCGGATGCTACGAGGGAGCATCAATGTGCTCATACAACCTCTGATGTGCCTATGCACATCTGGCATCGACGGCTAGCACACCTTAGCAAAGCAGGTATGTGTGAACTTCGTAATATGTCCAATGGTTTAAATTTTAGTGGCCAGGACGGTCCGTTGGCTGATTGTGAAGCATGTATTAAAGGGAAGTTGACTGTTAAAAGTTTTCCCAAGGGTGAAGCAAAAAGAGCGCGAAAGCCTCTAGAATTAGTACATTCTGATGTTTGTGGTCCTATTGAAGAATGCACTTGGGGTGGTTCACGCTATCTAGTCACATATACCGATGATTTTACTCGTAAAACATTTGGCTATTTATTAAAATATAAAAGTGAGGTTATGTCTAAGTTTATTGAATTTAAAAACTTGGCAGAGAAGCAAACAGGTCAGAAGGTGTTATGTTTAAGGACAGATGGAGGCTTGGAATATTGTAATCGTAATTTTGATAAATATTTATCTGATTGTGGGATTATTCATCAGGTGACTGTACCCTATAGCCCGAGCCTTAATCGGACTATTGTGGAGAAGGCGCGCTGCATGTTGATAGATGCAGGTTTAGGCGTGCGGTATTGGGGTGAAGCTGTTAAGACAGCAATTTATTTGAAAAACAGGTCCCCAACAGCTGCTGTGTCTCGTGCCACTCCAGAGGAACTGTGGTCAGGGTCCAAAGTTGACTTGAGCCACTTAAGGATATTCGGATGCAAAGCTTTTTGCCATGTGCCAGATTGCAAGCGTCGCAAATTTAGTCCAAAGGCTATAGAATGTATATTCACAGGCTATTCCGAGGAATCGAAAGCGTACAGATTTATAGATCCCAAAAATCCTACTAGGGTTATTAAAGCAAGATCTGTCCATTTTATTGAAACAACTGTGATAAATAATACTGATAAGAATTTTATTAATGAGAATAATAATATTTTAAATATTGACAATGTTATAAGAAATGATAATTTTATAGAATTGGAAAAAGGAAATCCTAACGATAAAAATAATATTGTTGCTTATGACTCATTTGGCAATTGTAATGTTTCAGAGACTCCAGTGTCGGAGCCCTGCCCTGGTGTTGAGACCACCAGATTGCGAAATGAGCCCCTGAGTGAGGAGCCAGCCTCATCTGAGCCTGTGCATGTGCAGCCCGAGCCGCAGAGCAGTGCTGATGAGCCAGAGGAGGCCATGAGTCCTCCAGACAGCCAGTACCAGTCGTGCAGTGACAGTGAAGACTCCAACGAGTTGCCAGTGACGTGTGAGGCTAACGTCCTTGTACAGCCCAGTACGTCACGTCCCGTCAGAAGCACGCGGGGTGCTATGCCCAAAAGGTATGGTGAATATGATTTATCACTCATGACTCAAGTTGAGTCTGAGCCACTTTTCTATTATGAAGCAATGGCATCCGAACGTAGAGATAAATGGAAAGCTGCAATGCAAAAAGAGTATGATGCTCTTATTAATAATGAAGTTTGGAGACTAGTAGATCGTCCAAATAATACAAACATAGTAAAGTGTAAATGGGTCTTTAAAATTAAAGATGAAGCTTTGGGTAAAGATAGGTTCAAAGCTCGTTTAGTAGCTCGTGGTTTTTTCACAGAAAAAGGGCGAGGATTTTAATGATGTTTTTGCTCCTGTAGTGAGACATTCGACTATGAGAATATTATTCTCATTAGCTAATGATCTTGACATGGATATGAATCACATTGATGTCGCTAATGCTTTTCTGAATAGCAAATTAAACGAGGTAATTTATATGGAACAACCTGAAGGTTTCATTAGGGACCCTAGCAAAGTTTGTCTATTAATAAAGAGCTTGTATGGTTTAAAACAAGCCAGTAGAATGTGGAATTTATGTGTGCATGAATTGTTAATTAAAAATGACTATGTGCAGAGTCGTTGTGAGCCTTGTGTATATGTAAGAACATCGAATGGCAAATTGTCAATAATAGCACTATATGTGGATGATTTTTATGTATTTTCTCAAGACCCAGAATGTGCAAATTCCTTAATTATTTTACTGGAAAAACAATTCAATGTTAAAAATCTTGGTGAATTGAGTAATTGTCTAGGTATGAAAGTAGAACGTGATAGAACAAAGGGCATTTTAAAATTGAACCAAAGTGACTATATAAAACGATTATTGGTGCGCTTTAACATGGAAAATTGTAAGTCTGTAAAGACACCCATGATGTTGAATTGTAAACTTGACAAATCTGATCCTACTGCTACAACTCTGCTTGATAGCGAAGTCTTTCGTTATAGAGAGTTGCTAGGCAGTTTGATGTACCTCTCAGTATGTAGTCGCCCAGACATAGCTTTCACTTGTAGTCAGTTGAGTCAGTTCAACCATGCTTATGATAAAAGTCACTGGTTAGCAGCCAAGCGCGTCTTAAGATATTTAGCGGGGACTTTAAGTCATTCACTATATTTCTATAGGAGTAATGACTTAAAAATTACCGCATTTGCAGATGCCGACTATGGCAATAATTTGCTAGATCGTAAGTCATATAGTGGTTTTATTGTAAAACTAGGCAATAATGTAATAAACTGGGAGTCTAGAAAGCAAAAATGCGTCGCGCTTTCAAGTACCGAGGCTGAGTACCTTTCTATTGGGGATGTATGTAAAGACTTATGTTTCATTAAGAATTTAATATGTGAACTTCTGAATAAAGATATCAAAATTGTAATATATAATGATAATCAGAGTGCACATAAGCTACTAGAATGTAAAGAATACTGTCATAAAAGAAGTAAACATATTGATATACGATTTCACTTTGTAAAAGATATGATAAAAGATAACTTTGCTCAAGTTAAATACCTACCAACAGAAAGCATGATCGCAGATGTTCTTACGAAGCCTTTAGGTAGAATTAAGCATGAAAACTTTACAAAGTTAATGAATGTTAAAGTATAATCTGTATAACTTTTAATAAATGTAGAGCTTATGGTTTGTAGAGCTTAAAGGGAAGTGTTGGATAGTGTGTAACCTCTCAAACCATAAATATTATCTATCTTTAAAACTGTTCGTTGCATGTCTATGGTACCTTCCCGTTCCCCTTCTTCTCTGCTATCCTACAATGGTGTGAACATGCATTTTTATAAATGTATTTTAAATAATTAATATTACCTGATAAAATGTGAGGCCTCATACAGCTGATTATATATGTGATGTGTTGTTAAAACATTTTTGCGTAGATCTTTATGAATAAAGGTTTGTACGTATATCGTTGTCTACTCATTCCATGTGGTACAGTCGGCCCACGAGCCCTAGTGCGATAGCAGCCGCTTTTCGCAAACCTAACAAGTGCGATAGAGATAGAGATACCCGAATATTTTCGAATTCCGAAGTTCGTGGTTTAAAAGAAAATACGGATGTCGTATAGATCTAAATTAATATTTTATGTGTGAATATGGTTAAAATTATTTGGAAATACTATTTTTGTTATTGTTTTAGTATATTTGACTAGCTTTAAGTTTAATATTGTACGTCCGAAATGGGCAAGCTGTTGGACTTTATTTTACCCAAAACAACTAAATGTACACAGTTCTGACAATAAAGAAATCTTATTTTATCTTATCTTATCGAAAATAGGGATGTAGACACTAAACAAAATAATCATAATGTTGTATTATCTCGAAAAAAAAACAACGCAAGAGGCTATACTCGTATAGGTAATCACTAAGTTATAAGTGTATATAGTTTTAAGAGGGAGTTTGTTGCGTCTCTTTTCCGCAAAACGCACCTTTATAATGAAACGATTGTTTTTTACTATGACGCTCGAGGATCGTGACGTCACGGTCCCTGATCGTTTTCTCACTCTA
The DNA here is from genome assembly GCA_963854355.1 of Epinotia brunnichana. Classification (NCBI taxonomy): domain Eukaryota; kingdom Metazoa; phylum Arthropoda; class Insecta; order Lepidoptera; family Tortricidae; genus Epinotia; species Epinotia brunnichana. The sequence goes on along the minus strand of OY977936.1, from coordinate 14,525,019 downwards.
ACAAGCGACATTAAAACGGTTGTAGCTTCGTAATTTTTTGAGATATTTGAATGAGTTTTTCGTTTCTTCTTTCTGTTGAAGTGAGTCTACAGCTACACCTCTATTTGGAAGACAAGCGGAAAGAACCCATACTATCCATACTAATAATCCATACTTCCATATTAATATTATAAATGCGAAAGTGTTTCTGTCTGTCTGTTACCTCTTCACGCCTAAACCGCTGAACTGATTTAGATGAAATTTGGTATACAGATAGTTTGAGCCCCGGGGAAGGATAAAGGGTAGTTTTTATATCTGAGGGGCTGAAATTGGGGGTGGAAATTTGTATGGAGCTACTTAAACCGCTGCACCGATTTAGATGAAATTTGGTATATAAATAGTTTGAGTCCCGGGGAAGGACATATAATCGGTTTTATCCCGGAAATCATCCCCTAAGGGGGTGAAATTAGGTAATTAAAAATTCGGATGGAACCCATTTTAATACAATTTGGTATAGAGATAGCTTGAGTCCTGGGAAAGGACATAGGATAGTTTTAATTCCGGAAATCACTCCCTAAGGGGGTGAAATGGGGGGTGAAAATTTGGATGAATCCCGTTTAGATGAAATTTGGTATAAAGGTCGTTTAAGTCCCGAAGAATGACATTAGAGAGTTTTTATCCCGAAAATCATTCCCTAAGGGTATGAAATAGGGGGTGAAAGTTTGGATAAAATCCATGTACCTAGATGAAATTTGGTATAGAGATAATTTGAGACCCTTCGAAGGATATAGAATAGTTTTTGCCTCGGAAATCATCCCTTAAGATGGTAAGTAGAAGTTTGTTTGCATTATATTTTCTAAGTATAAGTTCTACGCGGACAAAGTCGCGGGCAACAGCTAGTAATTAATAATGTAGTTGCTAACTTTAGATTAGACTAATTAAAATACAAAATTCACAAACGCGTCGTGAGTGTAAATTAACTACTTTTGTTAGTTGTCCCATATTCATTAAAATATATTTTTGTAGCGATATGCACAATGGCTCATCGTGACTATTTATAATGTTTATCTACGCACATATCATTAGTGCTCAAAAATGCGTTCAGAAACCGTCGGTAATGACCAGCATTATTACAACCAATTTTACTATGACAACTTTCTTGTCTGTGGTAGTAGGTAAAATCTGTACTGTAATGTTATTACAGTACAGATTATCGGTATCGTTATGAGTTTAAATTTGGAACAGCTGTCAAAACTCAAGTGGGTCTCTAGTCTAGTATATATACAGAGTGTTTTTTTTAAATGGGACAGTATGGGGTAATCCGAATCTAAAGGAGATAGAGGAAAAGTGTCCAAGGAGACATTAGGTGTTTTTTTTATTTAAACAAATTTGGCTCATTAAATTTTTTGGGCAAGCGTGAGTTGTTCTTAAAAAATTATAAAGTTGGTCAATTTTTTTTTTGACGCGGGTCGGCTCTGTTTCATGTAAGGATTATTTCATTGTATGGAAAGAAAAAAATCTGAACAGCAGAAGTTGGTCAAATTTAATGAAAACTAATCTTCATACAGTTGGTTTATTACTTGAGTAAATGTTCGATGTGGCCGCCGTCTTGTCTTATGCAGGTACGAGCACGCTTCAAGACACTTCTAGTTGCATTTAACAGAGACTTATGGTGAATTGTGTTTAAAGTGTTGTAAACAGCATCTTTTAATTCTTGTACGGAGTTGTATCGGGATTCATAAATTCGACCCTTAAGGTAACCCCATAAGAAAAAAATCAAAATCAAATTTGAATTCTTTTTTTTATAATTTCAAGACTATCGCGTGCCATGATGTTTACGCAGATTAAAAAAAAATGTTCTTCTCTTGAATCATCTGGAGCTCTTATCGATTATCGAAATTTAAAAATGGAATAATTTTAAATATTTTTTTACACGCCTAGGCACTTGTAACAATATTAAAAGGCGAATACTGCAATTGTATGAAGATTAGTTTTCATTAAATTTGACCAACTTCTGCTGTTCAGATTTTTTTCTTTCCATACAATGAAATAATCCTTACATGAAACAGAGCCGACCCGCGTCAAAAAAAAATTGACCAACTTTATAATTTTTTAAGAACAACTCACGCTTGACCATAATTTTAATGAGCCAAATTTGTTTACATAAAAAAAACTCCTAATGTCTCCTTGGACACTTTTCCTCTATCTCCTTTAGATTCGGATTTCCCCATACTGTCCCATTTAAAAAAAACACTGTAGATATTAATACAGTTATCGATACGAAACGTCAATTTATTTTGTTTTTTATTTTACTTTTTTTACTTGTTTTTTACTTTTTTTGCACTTTTTTTATTATTTTTTTATTTTTTGCACTTTGCTTTTACTTTTATTCCTTTTTTACCTTTTAACTTTTTTTTTACTTTTTTTCACTTTTTTTCACTTTTAAAAAAAAAATTGTCACTTTTATTCCTTTTTTACCTTTTTTTTACCTTTTTTTTTTCACTTTTTTTTAATTTTTTTTGCTGTTTTTTACTTTTTTTATTTTTTTTATACTTTTTCTAACTTTCTTTTACTTTTTTTCAAATAAAAAAAAATCACTTTTTTAATTTTTTTTTTCACTTTTTTTTTTTTTTAAGATAACTCTCAGGTAGCACTCGTAGCAATGCAGGTCATTTTCCTACGGCTTCTGAACCCATCTTAGAGTACTTATGATATGTGTTTAGATAAATTAGTGTATGCAACTGTACATAATTAGGCCTTAAAACACTCGTGTGATCCTATTACGAAACTCGCTGACGCTCGTTTCATAAAACCACACTCGTATTTTAAGGCCTCTCATTATGTATCAGTAGCATAAACTACTATTTCAACACGATTTGAAATTAACATTGAATAATGACTTTACTAAACATTTAATAAACTAATAACAAGATAACATAGTAAAGAAAATAAACAAACAAACGAATAATTAAAAAATAAATAAAATAAAAATTAGCCCCGTCCAGCAGTTCTGTCTGCGGCATAGAGCCAATAACGCTGGTGGCGTTACCTCTCTGTATTTCTACTGAAATACGTTGGGTGAGGCAAGCGGCAGCCCTATGGTCCCCTGATGCGTCGATGAGTCGTTTAGACATTACTTATTAGACACAAAAGATTTCATGTTAGCTGACCATAGACCCAATGTTTCCAGCACAAGTGCCGTAAACTTGTACGGTCTTATTCATAAAAAGTTAAAACAGTCCGGCTATAGCACTGATTCGCTAAAATGTGATTCATAAACGTCAATTAACGCTGTTGGGTCCATCAAGCCTATTTTAACGACTCGCTAACTTAGAGAACCGTGGACCCTTCTTTAAACCTATTTTATCTCCATTTTAAGGCGACGTGAGCTCAAAAAACTGTTTTTTAAAAAATTTTAGCTCTTGTTTGGATTATAATACGGCTGCCTTAAATTTAATTAGCAATCTTGAGGCCTTTCTCGAGGGAAATCAGCTATTCGAATCCTGAATTTTTGACTTTCGCTCGATAGAAGAAAATCACGAACATAGGTCTAAATTACACTTAAAAAAATCGTAACAAATTATGCACAACGGCTAAACATATTAAAATTGGTTCTAAAAATCGGCAATGTCATGTTTGAGGGAAAGCAGCTATTACTATTTTGTTTATTAAAACGGACAAAAAAATTAAATAAAAAAACATGATATCCGTGCTTCCAAATACGCACTTCCATCTCGCTCACGCTTATGCTCAGTGAGAGGGAGAGAAGACCACGAACCTACGTCCCCTTAAGGATAAAAATGACCGCCGAATTGAAAACAGCTGATTTTGACAGCAAGCAAAGTATTCGAGCAAACTCTCAACACGATTTTGAACGTTTTTATGTTATTTAAGTTATTTTAATACTTTCTCAAGTTATTAATGTTATTATGAAGTAACCAGACAAATAAATGAGTAAATATACGTAAAAGAAAGATTTCCTTTCGATTCTGCACGAACAATGGAATGCGCGCGTATTTCAAGTTATCAGTGACAGTGGGTGAATAAACCTAACCTATTGTGTTTCGTATTAACTAGTTAAGTACGTATTTAGTATTACATATTACCTAATTGTGCACCTGTTGAGAGCGGACCTGCATAAAAGACCGGCACCGACACCAAAAGAATGGCAGCGATGCAGCTGAATACTTAACCGAAAGGGATGTTATTCCTTGAATGCCCAGGAGGTACGTAATACAAAAACTGCTAACGCGCAGGCAGTGGTGACGCGGAGCGGCGAGTAAGGCGCAGGACGGTGACGTTATCCTTCGTAAGCCTCGAACTAGTTACATGCCGTGCTCCGCTCCGCCAGTCCGCCACTGCCGCTGTTCGTACGGTATGTATCGTCCACGAGGACGCGCCACAGCATTTTTTATCCTTAATTTACATCTTATTTACGTGCACCTTAGTTTTGTGGAGTCAAATTACCTACAATTTGCCGGTATTTACGCTGTCAAACTTTTTTTAATTCGAAAATCACCAATTTTACTCTATGATTTCCCAGAACGGCAACACAACATTTCTAATCTGTCAATTAACGGCCCAATAGTTAGCAGAGGCTTAGCGGAGGTTTATGAATCACACTTTTTAACAAACGTCAATTAGGCTTAGTGAGTGTTTTAACTAAAACGTTGATCAACGGTGTTTTAAGGATTTTTTATGAATAAGACCGGTAGTCTTTAATTAAATACGTATTTGCGGCACTTCAAAACCTGGGCCTGGTCAGCTGCAGCACCGGCTTGAGAGCGAGTCACCTGGATGTGCGACTTATTTTTTATTTAATTTCTTTATTCAGACAACAAGATCCACTGTTTGTTAGTAAATATGTTTAATCCTATGTTATCCTATGTTAGTAAATATAGTATGTAGCTAAAGATATGGTGTTTTTAATTAGGTGTTGCATTATTGAGCACTCACTCCTAATGACTACAGTTTTTAGGAGGCTGTTGGAGCTGCCACGTATTCTGGCTAAAAGTGATGCCATCTTTTTCCGCAACACAGCCCCAAAGCTGTCCACTCGCGCTTCAGCGAACATGGTGGACGCGCTGCAGAACCGTGGCAAACCCAACAGCGCCCTGAAGGCGTTGTTGTACTGGACCCGCAGAGAGCTGCGACCGCTGCAAAGAATTTGCCCACAGGACACCAGAGTACATTGCAGTGCATTATTACTTAGCAAACGTATCCACACACGTTGCGTTCCACACCAAGGCTCTACCCAACCTCCGCGACACTAATATGGCACCATTAGGTCTCTTGCCATCGTTTCTTGCAAAACATGCGAGTTCGAAGATAGCAGGCACATACACGGTGGCAAGCGAACGACGGATCAAATCGTTTATAGTGCCGTGACAGTAAGTATAAGCGGCCGGCGCTTTTTATACATGAGAGGCCCATGCTTAGTTGCTTACCCAACTCATCGACGTTTGTGCCACAGACGCATTGGGAAACGATATTCTGGCCCCAAGCAACTTTTTCCCTGTTATAGCATACATGAAGTATTATCGTCGTCCTTGATATAGTTTTTGTAGTCGTTATTAACATTTATGTCCGACATTGAACGCGAACGACTCAGTCATATCGAAAAAATACATTTTAATTTTCGATTCAGTTCTGCTTAACTAGGTACTTCCATTTTATATACATGATTTATATTAACTTGCCTTGTTAGTTTGTTTGTTAACGCCAACCGGTTGAGCTGAAATTTAGCATACTTACGTAAGTTTGAAGACAAAGCAACTTATGGTAGCACCGAGCTGATTTGATGACGGAGACAGGAGATGCCCATAGCAGATCCTAAACCACCCTAGATAAAACCATGAGCTCATTGCAACTCGCTTGACGAGTAGTTGATGACTGCACAAAAAAGTATAGTTGACAAGTTAATTTAATTTATAAGCTTCTATCAAAAAATCTTATTTTTGCACCATAGAAGCGCTCCTCGGGTCGTTTGACGTGGGGTTCCGAATGACGCAGGTGATGACCGGACATGGCTGTTTCGGTCATTACCTGCACAGAATTGGAAGAGAGGGAAGCCCTGCCTGCCATGAGTGCGGCGCAGAGGATGACTCGGCCCAGCACACTCTGGAGTGGTGCAGCAGGTGGGCCGAGGAGCGCCGCACTATGGTAACAGCCCTCAATGTGGATGATATCTCGCTGCACAGTGTCGTGGCGGCCATGCTGGGCAGCGAGAGATCGTGGGAAGCGGTGGCCTCCTTTTGCGAAACAGTCATCTCGCAGAAGGAGGCCGCGGAGAGGGGGCGCGAAGACAGTGCGGACGCGCTCCCGCTCCGGCGCAGACGGCAGGGTAGAAGACGCGCGCGGTTTGCGGCCGCTGGTCGCGTCCTCCCCCAGTAGAGCCAGTGGGTAGGGGACCCACACTGCACGGCTCTACATTGTGGAGTGGGAGGGTCAAGCGTCCTGGCCCTCCCCTTTCTTTTGCGCGGGTGTCCTGGTTAGCCAGGGCCGCCGGGGGGCGTCGTGGTGAAATGTTCGCGATCCCATGGCGCCCCCTTAACGGGAATGCGGGTGACGCCGGTGTGTTTTTAGTGGGTATGTTCCTCCAGTCACCATCAGTCAGATGGCGGCGGGAGGAGAGAGTCCCACATAACCCCCAAATAACCTTCCCTTGGGCCGGGGGTATGCGTAAAGCATTTTCACACCGTCAAAAAAAAAAAAAAAAAAAAGGTTATTTGCACCCTAGTTTTATAAGTGTAAAGGCGAGTGGACGCTCGGAGCGGAGCGTTCGGCGGGGCGGGCGAGCGTGCATTCGCTTTGTGCAGCGTCTACTCAGGACACCAGTATGAGTTTAATTTGTTTAACATGCACGCCGCACGCCCCGCTCCCCCGCACGCCTGACTCGAGCGTCCACTCAGGCCTTTACACTTATAGGCCAGTCCGTAGAGTATATCTTTGTTGCAAAAGGTGGTGTAGAAGATTTGGTTTTTTAATCTTGTTTACATCGATACAACCGAGCAAATATCAAAAATAGTTACACGAGATATCTTGGGACAACTTTTGGCACCCACAAATCTGGGACTTTTTTTGGTTTCTCACTCGTAGCTTCTATACGGTGCATCCTAGCTAAAAGTTACACATTAGGGAATTAAAGAACATGAAATTATGCGTCTAATGAGTACCAATACATATTAATTCAGTTCAGCGACATAGTAGAAAACGATGGTCGAAAACAAGTCTTTCCTCAAGTTTGTAAGTTATTTCAAGATAGTCGTTTTTAAGCTTCTGCGTTTCAATTTTGAATTAAACTATAGGTTTTAGCTCCTCAATTGTAGGAATTTACAGAATCGACAGTCATTTCAGCATTAGTATCATCATAACTGGTAATCGAAGAGCTGGCAGTTTTCTCGTGCAACGCATCAGCATTGCAGTTCAACGAAGAAATACTGCCAGCATACTCGGTACAATGCCTAGAGGGCCTTTTTAGGGTTCGGTAGCCAAAATGGCAAAAACGGAACCCTTATAGTTTCGTCATGACTGCCCGTCAATCCGTCTGTCCGTAAGTCACAGGCATTTTACTCGAAAACTATAAGGTGTAATTGAATAACATTTAGAGGATAGGTGTATTTTATTAGCCGCTACGTAATTCTAAAATACAATGACAAAAAAAATATTCTTTTAGAGGTGCACTCCATACATATAACTGCAAGTCAAAAAAAAGAAAAACATCGTATGTCCACGTGTGGCACATCAAGAGATAGGTCTTTTAAAATAAATAAGGTTTTTCAGCAAGTTTTTCGATTAAGTGAAAATAGTCGGAGATAATCTTGACTTGTCTTAATTATCTTTGCTAGTGTGTAACTTTTCGCTAGAATGCACCGTATAGAAGCTACGAGTGAGAAACCAAAAAAAGTCTCAAAATTTCGAGGATTTGTGGCTGCCAAAAGTTGTCCCAAGATATCTCGTGTAACCATTTTTAGGATTCCTTAGCCAAATGGCAAAAAACGGAACCCTTATAGATTCGTCATGTCCGTCTGTCTGTCTGTCTGTCCGTCCGTATGTCACAGCCACTTTTTTACGAAACTATAAGAGCTATACTGTTGAAACTTGGTAAGTAGATGTATTCTGGGAACCGCATTAAGATTTTCACACAAAAATAGAAAAAAAACAATACATTTTTGGGGTTCCCCATACATCGAACTGAAACTCAAAAATATTTTTTTCATCAAACCCACACGTGTGGGGTATTTATGAATAGGTCTTTAAAAATGACATTGAGGTTTCTAACATCATTTTTTTCTTAACTGAATAGTTTGTGCGAGAGACACTTCCAAAGTGGTAAAATGTGTCCCCCCCCCCTGTAACTTCTAAAATAAGATAATGATAAACCTAAAAAAAATATATGATGTACATTACCATGCAAACTTCCACCGAAAATTGGTTTGAACCAGATCTAGTAAGTAGTTTTTTTTTAATACGTCATAAATCGTAAACTGCAATTTAACGGAACCCTTCATGTGCGAGTCCGACTCGCACTTGGCCGCTTTTGATATTTGATCGGTTGTATCGATGTTAACAATATTTAAAAAAAAAATCTTCTACACCACAACTTGCAACGTACCCCGGGGTGCCTTGAACCTCTACAGACTGGCCTATTACTCAGACAAATGACGTTGATTTACCTACTTTTTACACATGAAAGCACCCGTTTCTTATTCGGCTTACTATTGTATACCTACTCGTACCTACTTACCTAGTACTCTCGTAATATCTACATAATCATTCACGATTTTAGACAATAATCACGTAGGCGCCTAACATCCACTGACCTACAGTAAAAATGTCGCGATATCCATTCATAGTAGGTAGTTGGTCATTTACTCCATGCACTAACAATTAATGGGCAAACTGCGAAAACTAATCAGGTTGTGAGACGGCATGGGTCCCAACGGACTCCGCAGAGTTAGTTGTCTATGCTGATGAGCAAAAGTTGGCTCAAGTAATTAAATTAATCGTGGCTCATATGCATGCCTTCTCCATGCGAGCTGCGGCTGTTAACATCTTGAATGAATGTGATTTAGGATTGTATGTCTACATGTCTAGGTAGGTACTGTTTAATTATGGCGTAACAATTAGCAATACACTATTATTATTATGCGATAATAGTATTATTTATAAGCACGTAAACTCTTAACTATTGAATACAGGAAAGACGAATTATGTTTTAAACACTGTGTACATATGACCCAACTATGTAGTCCAGGCAATGAACTGACAACTTGTATGGAAAAAATGTCAAAAATGGAAATAATTTATAATAGCTGTGTTTTTTTTTGTAATGGATGTATTATCAATTAAATAGTTACCTAGCGACAAAATCCAACAAAATTTCAGTCATCAAAAAAATGATAACTTAACTAGCTTTTGAAAAGTCAGAAAAGATATTAATAAATGGTTTTATCTTTATTTTGGTTCATTTACATTTGCTCTATAATATTCAAAATACATAATTAAAAAAAAACAATTCATGCTTTATTTAAATCTATTTAAATACTTCCGGATGGAAAGTTTGTTGGATTCTTAAATAAAGCATCTTAGAATAATGTTTTAAAATGATATAAAGAAAAAAAACGCTATTATAAATTAATGTTTTTCAAAACCGTATTTTGCCTGGAGTAATGTTTAAGAGTGACTTCCCTTAAGTGATATGAATTCCCGTAAATAAGTGTGCTTATAATATCAAATCAGGGGAACTATTTAAACATGCAAAAATGACAATATTTTTCAAAATCGAATTATTTGTCTATTGATATCTATTACTCTATATAAGAATAATAAAATACATATATGAAAAGAGCACCAGTAGAGTACAACTGGACGAATAAGTACCGGAAATACCAATCCCATAAAAAACATTCCATGTAAAAAATAGGCCAAGTCTCGAAACTCTTCCACAGTAAAAAGTAGTGAGATATTTCTTAGAGCCAAGTCAGGCATTCTTATTAATCTTTATTTGCTTGCTAAATACAATTCTGCAACTTGGGAATCACACAACTATACTGCATTTAATTTAGTGATTTTTGCATAGGTACCTAAAACTATGTGTGATTGCCAAGTCACAAAATTTTATTTAGCAAGCAAATAAAGATTAATAAGAATGCCTGACTTGGCTCTAAGAAATATCTCACCACTTTTTACTGTGGAAGAGTTTCGAGACTTGGCCTATTTTTTACATGCAATGTTTTTTATCATTTCTTTTTGTAGACTTTGTATGGGAATGTTAATTTACCAATCGCAAATAGCGTTTGTATAGTTGAGCAGGAAGGTACTGCAAAAGTAACTTTGTAATCGCATGTATTTGTATAAAGTTACAAACTTACGTATGCAGTTTGTATATATTTGAAACGCGACTGAAATTGCAATATTTTTAGGTTTCTTATGAGTTATTAGGCTAAAAACGAAATACTTTTGAAATTTGAAGATTTTGGGTCTGCTAGAAGTGCCTTAGAATTATGTTGATCATCAGTATATAAGTGAGTATGTCAGTGACAAAACTAACGAACTTTGACGGACAATAGTTCTTAAACTAAAAGTTCGAGTTGAATGTTATTTACATTATATGAAAGCCATATTATGCCCTACATGTTACTGAAAATTCAGGGTTCTAGCTTTAGCTATACCCTAATATGTAATTAAATTAGATTCCATCAAACTACTATTTTTTATGAAGTCTGGTTATTTAAACTGAGTATTTAAACACATTAATTAAAATTACCAATAAATGATGTATATACGAGTACGTCCATTATTTCTAATTTTTTTTTCTATTTATTGAATGTTTTATTTTAATGGCAACACAGTGGTAACTTTGATGGAATCTAATTACATATTAGGGTATAGCACACAATTACATGATGTTGAAAATGGCCTGAATGGCTTCGAGAAAAGGATGGTACTGCCGTGCCAGTATAGAAGTCCATATACTCTTTCTTGCGTCCCAGATCCGGCATGGTAGCATCGCTTTACCGCGATAATGCACGCTATTTCTAGCTAATCTCATTATTTACTGGCGAAATTGCCTCTGTGCATACTATCTAGACATTAATCAGGTGCAGGACAGTAACAGTGCTGTTGCGGTACATTGTGTTTTATAAGAACTTTTATTTTCTTGCTCTTTAACACAAACACTGTTAGAGATCCTATGACGTGGATCGCAGTAGATGAGTGGTCTGTTGCAGCAGAGAAGTAAAACAAGGAATCCTTTTCAGTACGCATATATTATCAAATATAGCACACGGAAATATCGTCAGATATAGTAATAAAACTTATTATTTAAACAGACAAAATTACATTACATGTATTCCGGCTGAGTGACAGAGGAAGAAGGAGGTTGACAACTAGGTTGTCAACATGCCCTCACTAGAAACTTCCCCACATAACCTATAGATACCATTGATACATTGCTAACGCTATATAGTTGCCAGCATGTTGCCAGTTGCTTTGATTTGATTATCATATATATAACAACCATCTTTGTTGAAGAGAATAGAATGGCCATCTTTACATAATTTGGACACAGAAAGCAAATTGGCCGACAAGTTTGGAACTAACAAAGCATTTTTAAATGTTCTTACTTGTCCATTTATTTTGATTTTTAAGTCCCCTATTTGTGAACTTGTCATGACTTTACTATTTGCAATACTTATATTTTTTTTCTTAGCGTCCTTTAAATTTATTAGCACCCCACTGTGTTCTTCCAAGCTTGCTTGGATGTAGCCGCTGATTGAACATATTGATATAATCATACGCTGAGACAAACGCAAGCCAGCGCCAGTGAGTGCAGCATCATCTTGCCGATTGACCATGTCCCAGAGACCTTCACTTATTAATAACATCTTCAATGTAAATTTCCACGTGTGGTAATTTGTGCTGTCCAATTTCTCAATGGCTGCCAGGCCGCCCATTATGGCCGGGCTCTGTACGCGCTCGATCTGATCAGGCATATTGATATTAAATATTTCTGGATTTGGATTATGCACTTGCGTAGGATCGTTCTCTCTATCTTCCTACTGCATAACAGAGAACCACTATTCGGATGTAAATGGATATTTCTCATCTCATTTCACTGGAGGCCATAACCTGTTAGAGATCCTATACCGTGGATCGCAGTGGATGAGTGGTCTGTGGCAGCAGAGAAGTAAAATTAAAATGTTCATTGTGAGCCATAGACTATCCAACAAACACCACTAACAGGCCTCGGTTAATTTTAACAATAGGGAACATTACTGCAATGGTCTGCCGCCAGAGGCAGCACTACCACTAATAGTAAACCAGTATAGAAATATAGGGATTCACACACACATGCACAATTGATTGTCAAATGAGTGAAACGGATGCTTGCATAGACAATACCGCAAGTGCGAACGAGATACAATGTCAACGCTGCTAGTGTCGCCACCTACGAAGAGTTTTGCGTAATCTTCCCTATTATTATTTTTTTACGTGTACCTAGTAATAATAGTTATGTTTTTACTTCTAAATTTAGTTTATTTGTACCAATTGAGTTTACGCTATTAAGTCCCTGTGTTAACCAGTAGTAATGTAACTGACATTGCTAATAAGTATTATTACAGATTAATGTTTTTTTATGTTTCTAGAATAAATGTAATGTCTAAAAGCGAGGGTTATTAAATCGGCGAAAGTCGGGTCGGCAGTAACGAGCTGGTAACGGCTCCTGTCTGAAAGAACGATAACAAAGTTTTAAGCGAACTTCGCATAATATTAGGTCAGACGTCTAATTTTATCGCTGGCTTTATTTACTATATCATTAATATTAACGAAAACGTTCTCTCGTCACTTATCTTAACCGGCGCCATATGTTTCGTTACTTAACTCTAGTATTAGTTTACTGAATAAATTAGGTGCTCATCCAAACGTAATTGTTAGCAAAGGATTAGGATTAGCGGTGGTATACAATTTGAGATGTTAGTGGATTACCTACCAGCTGTGACGACCACTAATATATGGTAAATCATCCTGCTCTGTACATGTAAATAATCCGTGATGCTTAGCAATTCAAGTTTATATTTGCAACCGACTTTCGGTCTTCAAATAGGCACCTATGTGTGCCTTCATAGTCTAGCGGCGCCTGTGAATCGGAAACGATAACACAGGTTAAGCAAATATGGCAGCGGTCAGTCTTTGGATGGGTGACCGCCTGTTTGAGTGGTTACTATAAATTAGCGCTTCCGTGCTTTGGAAGGCACGCTAAGCAATCTACGACAGTAGTCGTTAAGCCGAGTTAGAGGCCTTCGGGCTTATTAGCTTCATACTTAGGTACATATATATCTGTACACACCTTTATGATATTGACAATAAAGTGATGTACAGATATTTATGTCCTTATTTATGTACGTATATTAATACCCCTGACTGTACATCCATAACTTTCTCGTCATAATAAAAAAAGAAAGAGGCGAAAATCATAATTATTTATATGACACTTTCATCTTACTCTAGATTTAGAAGTTAGCTTAGAAATATGGTCGGGTTTATTGAATTGTAAAAGGACGTTACTCAATATTATATAGTTGATACTACATTATCATCTATAATAGCTTATTAAGTTAAGTAATATTCCGATTTTAGATCCATTTCACATACTTATTTTTGCTTTGCTTATTTCAACATTGTATAAAAGAATTCTGATCAGGTCCGTCATTAAATAAATTGCTCAAAGACAAAGACGTGCATTCAAATCATTGTCTCGACGTGGAAATCGAATCCGTGAGCGTACTAGTAACGGTATTCCGCTCTGTGATTTTAACTAGTTTACTGTGGCGAAGTAATATCTGCTATCTTTTTGCTTCAGGTTCCAAACGACAACTCAAGACATATTGACATTGTGTATGCGGTACTGCTGCACAATTAAACAAAATAGGTAACTTTTAATGTATGTCGTGGTACGGTCCTCAACCTTAATGGTATTGTTACTGTGTAGCGTGTATATATAATAAAAAAACGTTTTATTTCTCAATTACATGCAAATAAACAAATGACACAAAGTAATATAAAGTAATCTGAATATAAGAATTAATTAAACAAAATATAACAATAATAATTATTAGTTTTGTGCCGTTTGTATGCGATAAATAGTTGTGTGTGTAGTGCTGATTAGAACCCCTTTACAGGGTGAAGGCCACCTCCAAGCTTTACCATAGTGCTCTGTCGGCGGCTATTGAGATCAATTTCGCCCCGGCGACAGCCCTCAAGTCGTCCGCCCAGCGCGTGCGCGGCCTGCCTCTGGTACGTTTCCCTGCGGGTCCGGTCTCCGGGCCACACGGTTACCTCTTTTGCCCACCGACCGTTTTCTAGTCTAGCAAAATCCATCCGGCCCATCTCCATTTAAATTTTAGAGCTTGTGCCAAAAAGTCCAGGAACTTTGTTTTTCCCTTTATTGTTGTGTTGCGCACTTTGTAGAGTATTTTTAAGTTTAGGACTGACCTTTCCATAGCTGACTGGCAAAACCGTATCTGCTGTTTGGTACGTTTTGTTAGTGGCCATGTTTGCGAGCTGTAGGTGAGACACGGTAGTATACATTCGTCCTTAACCCTTTTTTAAAATGGTAAAGTCATGTCGCTCTTAAAAACCTCATTTAAGGCCCAGTATTTGTTCCATAACAGGTTTATTTGTCGTTTGGTCTAGTCGGGGGCGCTATTCGAGTCAAAAGATATTTTTTACGAAGGTATACCTATGTATGAGCTAACGTACTCTATTGTTGTTTCACAAACTTTGATTGGCAATTCTATGTGGTTAGTCATTATTAGTTATGACATGACCTTCGTCTAGTCGAAGTTCATTTCGAGTCTAACTTGGAGGCTCGCTTTGTTTAAACTGTTCATCATTAGTTCTAGCTGGCAGCTGGATTCTGCGAACAAGATAATATCGTCGACGAAACGGAGGTGGCTCAGGTGTTTACCGTTGACTAGTATGCCCTTTCGTGTCCAGTTCAATTGTTTAAAGACAAGCTCTAGCACTGCAATAAACAGCTTGGGTGAAATAGGATCTCCTTGTTTCACTCCTCTTTAGACTACTTTTATTATCTCTCTAACTTCACTCTGCTTGTGCTTCTCGTATTTTTGAGTACGTTAACGTGATGGCGCCAATAATATTTTCATCAACAATAAAATAATAGTGTTTATCTACGCACATATTCATTAGTGCTCTAAAATGCGTTCAGAAACCGTCGGTAATGACCAGCATTATTACAACCAATTTTACTATGACAACTTTCTTGTCTGTGGTAGTAGGTAAAATCTGTACTGTAATGTTATTACAGTACAGATTATCGGTATCGTTATGAGTTTAAATTTGGAACAGCTGTCAAAACTCAAGTGGGTCTCTAGTCTAGTATCTATAGATATTAAAACAGTTATCGATACGAAACGTTTTTCATTTTACTTTTTAAATTTTTTTTTCTTTTTAACTATTTTAACTTTTTTTTTTACTTTTTTTCACTTTTTTTTTACCTTTTTCACTTTTTTTTAATTTTCGACCTTTTTTTTTCCGCTTTTTAACTTTTTTTACCTTTTTTTTAACTTTTTTGCACTTTTTTTTTTTTTAATTTTTTGCACTTTTTTTTGAACAATTATTTCCAAGTGGTTTATGAATTTTTCATTTATTATTCTTAAAGTTGTTATTATAATTATATTCGAAGACAAATATTTATTGGTATATATAACAATTTATATGGTTTATAAGAATAGAAAATTAAATCTAAATAAATAAAATTAAGCTAGCGTAAAATAGTAGTGAGTAAAAAATTAACTACAAACAGAATACCTTTTTTTTACTTTTTGTCACTTTAATTCCTTTTTTACCTTTTTTTTTACTTTTTCTTTACTTTTTTCACTTTTTTTTTCATTTTTATTGCTGTTTTTTACTTTTTTCCCTTTTTTTTACCTTTTCTAACTTTTATTACTTTTTTTTAACTTTTTTTTTTCAAAGATAGCTTACAGGTAGCACTCGTAGCAATGCAGGTGATTATCCTACGGCTTCTGAACCCATCTTAGAGTACTGATGATATGTGTTTAGATAAAGTAGTGTATGCAACTGTACATAATTAGGCCTTAAAACACTCGCTGACGCTCGTTTCATAAAACCACACTCGTATTTTAAGGCTTCTCATTATGTATCAGTAGCATAAACTACTATTTTATTCTGGCTTATTTTTATGAGACAGGCCATGAATACTATATCATGAAATAAAACTTCAAAATTAAAGTATTTTAGGTGTATTTTCCTGTAAAGGTACCGAGTAATTTATAAACAAATTCCAGTCACAACTTGGATCCGAAACATTAGCAAATATGTGAAATGCGTTAAAATTTAAATCTTATTAACCTTTTTATTAATTTACATGAATGTATAATCCTTTTTAAACTGATCGATTTTGATGTTTTTAAGGTTTTTTATATTACTTATTTCAATTGAAAGCGGCATCCAGCCACGTTTAAATCCTTAAATAAGTTTTTGTCAAAAATTTCATTTTTGGTACTAGCTTTTATTGCCGACTGTACTTTTCTGTATACCATCATCAACTACTAATTGAGACGATTCTAACGAGCCCAAACTCAACGGGGTTACGTCGGTTAAATACTGAATTCCCATGGCCACCTTCTGTCTCCATCATCAGATCAGCTCGATGGTACCATAATATTGAATTGTCATCCAAACTATACTAATACCCAAAATTTCAGCTAAATCGGATAACGGCAAGTGACTGAAAAATGGATTGCTTTGACGGACAACTTACATACTTATATACTTACATACGAACAGGTCAAGTTAATATAAAGCTTTTAAAAAAGAAGTTGGGCGGTTATTTATTATAGCCGCGAAATACGATGGCCATACAGGTCGCAACTAGGCGTTAAAGGGAGAAAGACATGCACTTTCAACTCATTCCACCGCCTATTGTGTGGAGCTAGCTTTATTTGCACGTCCTGAAAGGCTAGCACAAGACCGCGTGCGGGCTGTTTTGCGCCGAGGTAGTCAATCCGTCTCTTTCTATGTGTTCTAATTAGAAACAGACGGATAGATCTCGCCACGAGATAGCTCGCGGTCTTGTGCTAGCTGTGCAGACGTCCGAGCACGGAAGACTGATCAATTCGAACAGTTTTTATTTGTAATCTCTGATTAGGTGCCAGATAAGTACTTACTCCAATTTGGTCCAAAGCCCTACATTTGTTAGACACATGCTCTACATTTGTTAGACATTGCAGACCTGCCAGTATCTAATGGGATTTAAAAGGACCGACGTACCCGAGTATTGAAAACAGCGATGAATTTAGTCTTGAACTAAATTTTATTTTTAAGGATACCTAAGACCTTTTGGATGGTGTTTTCTTTTTATAGTTGGGTTTTTAGTATGTAGGTAGGTTACTTTCTTTCTTTGTTCGTTTTGTTATTTTAATATTATGTTTTTTGTTACCTTAAAATTATGTTTGTATTTCGTTTAAATGATTGTGTGTGTTGAAACAAATACCTATTTAATCATAGAATAATTACGCTCGCACGTTAAATAGATACTCATGTTTGAAAAATTACTTCCCTCGAATGGTAACCAACCATGAAATTACCTACATCCTGCATTGGAAAAATAATCAGGATTAGATATCTCTAATGAACCACCCAGACAGAATCCCGCATTTTAGGCAGTCTGTCTATCCTTCGGAACTGTTATCAAACATTCACATCGCCTGTCATTCAAGAAATGCCGGAGATTGCGTGAATTAATAACGAACCAAGTTTTATTTTATCGTTAATTTTAAGAACGCGGTTTTGTATTAACCACACACTAGGTAGTACATAGTAACATAAAATTGACTAAATAAATAAAGAGCAAAAAATAAATAAATAACGCGTCGTGTAGTTCACTTGGAATAAAGTGATTTTGATGCGAGTTTGGATTAGATTTCGTTGACGCGAGCGAAGATACACGGGGGCTAATTGAATTATTCAAGAGGGCGCAAGCGCGGATCTTAGGTAAGTAATTTAAAATTGCGGCTTTGAACTAACTTGCCAAGTTGTAGGTGCAAGTAAGATGAGCGCTATGATATTTATGTGGGCCCAGCCCCGCGCGCCATGCCTTTCTAGTGCATATTATAATAGCCATTTAAAGATACAAATCCCATCTTTTTGTATATACGAGTACGTCGCGCTCACACACACTTGCCTATTGACTTACGTATGCAAGCAAAATAATTTGTAGCCCGTTCTACTTATATATATGTTAATATCTACGTGATTAATTGTATAACCATTCAATATTTATTTCAATAAAAGTCATATTAGATAAGTTTACATGTCAATAAAACTTAGGCAAATAACCCGCCCCGTGTCATTCCGGGTGCAAAAGTGCCCATCACACTCGCCGCATTGCCGCGTTGAATTGCGATTTATCTCCACTTATAATAAATCTCTAAATTAAAAAAAGAATCAGCCAGTTTGAAACTAAGCTTTGCGCGGTTCGAATGTTCTCAGCATCCCATGAACGGAAAAATATGAAACATTTTATATAGGTACATTATTATTCTAGCTGCAACTTAGGATAGTTTTTATCCGACTGCGACAGTTAATTAATTTACCGAAATATACGACTTCATTTAATTTTTCATTTATTTTTATTGAAATCAAACGCTGCTCCAACTGTCAGCTATAAGAACCGTCAAATTTTCGTCAAAATGGCGGAATTGCTTTGCCTTTCACTTATTAATAATTTAAATCCCGTCTACGATAGACCTTTACGAGACAAATGCTAAAATATAAACCATAAAAAAATATTCGATTCTGATATGAGAACTTATATGCGCAAATGTCGTTTTATGTCGTAATTTCAATAAATGAAATCAACAAATTTGAACAATATAATTAACACGAATTTGTTTTTTTTGAATGACAATGGCACGCGCTCGGCGCATTCAGCCAAAGTACCTGCGGCGCTACCACGAAAACCGATACTCAATGTTCATATATTTGCATCCCTGTCACTCGAGTATGGTTAGTGCGATAGAGATAGAGATACCCGAATATTTTCGAATTCCGAAGTTCGTGGTTATAGCTCAGGAATCGAAAATATGGTAAATAATCATATTGTATTTTCTCGAAAAAGAATTTAAAATAAATATAGTCAAATGGAGAAAAAAACAAAGCAAGAGGTTATATAGGTAATGATTAAGTTATAAGAGTCCAAAGTTTTAAGAGGGGGTATGTTCTGTCCCTTTTCCGCAAAACGCACCTTCATATGAAACGATTGTTTTTTACTATGACGCTCGAGTATATTGACGTCACAGTCCCTCATCGTTTTCTCACTCTAACAAGCGACATTAAAACGGATGTAGCTTCATAATTTTTTGAGATATTTGAATAGGAGTTTCATTATCTTCTATCTATTTATACATAATAAATGCCTATGTCCTGACTGACTTATTCACTCAATCACTCACTCACTCACTCATCAACGCACAGCCGAAACTACCTACTAATCTTAGAGAGTTGATTTTTGCACAGTATGTTGCTTTTATAACGTGGGCTAGGGAAAAAAAGGGATTTTTGAAAATTCTACCCCTAAGGGGGTAAAATGAATGATATGTAAAATGAATGCAAAGTTTGTATGGGAGAACCTTTTTTTTTTGAGCTATAGACTTAAACTTTGTAGAAAAATTAGTTATTAGAATACAAATGAAACACTTTCAGCGTTTTGGAAAATTCCACCCCTACGGGGGTAAAATAGGGGTGCAAGGTAAATAGGGGTGTATGGGGGAAACATTTTTTTTTTAAATAGAGACTTAAAACTTTGTAGAAAGATCAGTCCTTAGAATACAAATAAAGAACTTTCAGGGTTTTAGAAAATTCTACCCCTAAAGGGGTAAAATAGAGTGCAAAGTTTGTATGGGAAAAACTACTTTTTTTTAAATAGAGACTTAAAACTTTGTAGAGAAATTATTCATTAGAATACAAATAAAGTACCTAGATTCAGTGTTTTAAAAAAATCTACCCCTAAGGGGGTAAATTAGGGGTGCAAAATTTGTATGGGGGAAACAATATTTTTTTTTTAAATAGAGACTTTAAACTTTGTAGAAAGATTAGTCATCAGAATACAAATTAAGTACTTTCAGCGTTTTAGAAAATTCTACCCCTAAAAATAGGAGGCTAAAATAGGGGTGCAAAGTTTGTATGTGGGAAACTATTTTTTTTAGCTAGAGTCCTAAAACTTTGTAGAAAGATTATTTAAATACAAAGAAAGTACTTTCAGCGTTTAGGAAAATTTCACCCCTAAGGGGGTAAAATAGGGTGCAAAGTTTGTATGGGAAAAACATTTTTTTTTTTAATAGTGACTTAAAATTTTGACGAAAAATTACTTATTAGAACATGAAAAATACTACATTCGGCGTTTTACAAAAATCATTCCCTAAGGGGGTTAAAAAAGGGTGCAAGGTTTGTATGGGGAACACTTTTTCTGAGCTAGACACTTAAAACTTTGTAGAAAGATTACTTATAAAAATACAAAAAAAAAGACTTTCAGCGTTTTTAAAAAATCTATCCCTAAGGGGGATAAAAAGGGGTGCAAAGTTTTTATCAGGGAAAGTTTATGTTTTTGAGTTAGAGACTTGAAACTTTGTAGAAAGATTACTTATTAAAATACAAAAAAAGAACACAAACCGTTTTAGAAAATTCCACCCCTAATAGGGTTAAAAAGGAGAGCAAGCTTTGCATGGGCAACACTTTTTTTTGAGTTAGACTTAAAACTTTGCAAAAAGATTACTTATTAGAATACTAAAAAAGAACTTTCAGCGTTTTAGAAATCTCCATCCCTAAGGGGATCCTTAAGATCCTTAAGAAGGGTAGCCAGTGTTGTGTGGGAAAAACTTTATTTTTTACTAGACTTAAAACTATTCAAAATGTTACTTATTAAAATTAATAATAAAGTACTTTCAGAGTTTTAAAAAATTCCACCCCTAAGGGGGTTAAGAAAGCTTTGTATGGGCAACACTTTTTTTGAGCTAGAGACTTAAAAGTTTACGAAAAAAGTTCTTTCAGCGATTAGAAAAATTCAACCTCTAAGGGGGTTTAAAAGGGGGTTCAAATTTTAAATGGCGAGCAATAAAATTTTAAAGTGTGAGTAAGAGATTTTTAACTTCGGTCTTATTCTGTACGTTAAAAGACTACAAAACTGATTTCAGAGTTTTTCCAAATTCATCCCCTAAGAGTGTTAAAATTGGTTCAAAGTTTGAGTATTTCAAGGCATTTTTAAAGTAGGTATGAGATTTTTAACTTTGGTTTTAGACTGTTTGTTCACAAACTAGAAAATGAACATCAACTTTTTTTTTAATTATCCCCTAAAAGAGGGTTCAAATTTTGTATTGAGAGAAATCATTTTCTAAGACGATAAAAAGTTCTACGTGGACGAAGTCACGGGCAACAGCTAGTATATATATAATATTATAAAGAAACGCTAGTACAATTTTGACTTGTAAAAGTGCCGTTGCGGCCTACTTGCAGAATAAAATTCATTTATTTAAGGGGAATAGTCTGTGAGATTGTAACGTTGTAAGTTTGTATGTTTTGGGTAATATCCGGAACCACTTATCCGATTTCCAAAATTCTTCCACCTGCGTGTAGAATGGGCTTTCTGGATGGTTATAGGCTATTTGATCACATGGGTTTGCCCAATACACGGGCGAAGCCGCGCGGGCAGCTAGTTGTATAATATAATAATATTTTTATGCTAGTATTAGTGAATGTTACTTGCCATTATACTTTACTATTCAACAGTGTATGCATATGGTGATCTTTAATTATAAATTATTTTAGTTCTTAAGGATACAATTGCTATACCCATTCAGGGTCCATCAGATACCTCCTTATATTGTAAAATAACTTGTATATTACCATGGTGCAATAAATGACTAAACTAAACTATCCATCATCCTGATTCATGAGCTTTTATTGCTCATGAATCAGGATGATGGATATATGTAAAATTTCAATACATCAAAAGCTTCTGCCGGATTTGAATCAAGGGCACAGATTTAAAACTTGAAATGACCGCAATTATCTTCTTACAAATCTATTGGAATGGCGGAGTTTGCTTGTCTCAGTCTAAATTCAGAGCATTAACTAATTAAGTAGGGAGAAAAGAAATATCCGCTGGGATTTAATTTAATTAGGCGCAGAAATTAACACCTGTGCGAAGTGCAGAAGTTGGCGAATTAATGACATGGACGAGATTAGCTCCTCCGGCTGACTCGCACGGAAAGAAGGCCCCTTAATCTCGACTGTAGATATTGTAATTTGATAGGTACTTAAGTAATAGGATGAATCTAGCAACTCTCGAGTGTATCGTGTCTAAAACCTTAAGGAAGAGACTTATTGCCTGTAAGGAATTAATATTAATAATTCATATAACTCCTAATTAATCCTTTTTAATCCTACTTTTCTTAGTGGTAATATAACACTGTAAAAATGGAGGAGTCAGATATGCAAGTCTTATTTCGCCTGTTCATGTTCATACAACTATCCATTTTTCAAAGGTGCTACTTGATGCTTGATGAAGTTGGATATTATTAAGTACCTACTTGATGCTTGATGAAGTTGGATATTATGAAGTACCTTAATGGATAATTAATTGCCTTAAAATGTCGCAGACATGTCCTAGTCAAGTTATGTAATATATTAGCATAGGCACGAGGTGCCGGCGAGTCGCCGAGCCGTTTCATTATGCGCTAACGTATTCCGGCGTAGTCGTCCTTGATGTCAGGTAAAATTAATTCGTAGCACCTTTTAACGGTGCTCCAGGACTGTCGGCGTCCCGGAGGGGCGATAGAAATTTATACGCGACATTGCCTATTCAAAAAGGTCCCCGGCAACAAAATAAATGAGGAGACCGATGTGAAGGATAAAATAAATAGAAGTGTTACGACGTGCTTGTCATAACGTGGGAGTGCGACCGTATCGATTCATATCAGGAAATCGCTAAGTTATGTACATTTTCACACTCGAGCGAAGTGTTAAACGAACTGAATGTGGGTGGATGTTATGTACTCAATTGTGGAATATGATTATGATAATAGAATATCCATCTCTCTTCCAGATGTGTGCTACAGTTTACGCGAGGAGTGGAAACCAAAGATACTAAATTGTATATAAAATAAGTAAGGGATATTATAAATACCTACTGTTAGTAAGTTACAATTCATGACATTCAAAAACATTCAATATACACATTAGGTAGGTATAGCTCGGTTAGTAGAAAGGTACATAAATCTAAAACAAAGTCAAAATACGAGAATGCTTGAAATTTCAGCGTTTTATTCGCTTAGAGAAGCTCGTATATTCCATTCGATTGTTTCCCGAGTCTGTTTGCGCTCGCGTGTCGTGTCCGGCCTGCCTGCAGCGTCCGGGACATAGGGGGCAACATACGCGGCTGTGAACTAGGGAAATGGTGCCGACAAGCTTTGTAATAATCACACTTGTTACACTGTCTTCGAGTATTTCATACCATTTCCTTTTTTTTTCAGAAAATAAAACTAAAAAGTCTGTCACAAAACTGGCACACACAAATGGCGGCCATAGAGCTCGGTTACTCGTACCTTATCACTTAACACGATTTTTTTTTTAATTTGATGATAATTTAAAATGTGATTGATTAAATTTGTTTCTGATAATACGGATGTAACCGTGTTTAAACAGTATTTAATATAGTGCACATACAGCTTCTGTAAAATTTAGACTTTAAAAAATACAGACGATCAAATATTGTTCCTAATTACATCCATACATTGTTCCTAATTACAGTAGGTATGAACTTGTAAAAACTGGCCATTTGACCATCCGTATTTTTTAAGCACAACTTTTACAGGAGCTTTATATAAACTAAATTAAATCTTATTTATAAACAGATACCTCCATATACTCAAAAATAAAATTGGCCAAACATATTTGAAATCATCATTAAAAAGTCATATTTGTATGCAGTTGTAAAAAAAAATCTTGTTCTTAATTATCTAGCCGCGACTGTATATTTTTAAACCGGATTCCCAGTGGCTTACTTACCTGTGTAGCACCTTTCATATTCACCGAACTCAATATTTTGATTTTTGAAAACACCACCACATTCTTCTGCTATTTATTGAAACAAAAATAAGCCAAATTAGCTCCGGCTTGCCTACGTATATTATGTTTGACGCCTCGCCGCAGTAAAACATAAGCTTCTTAACCATAAACTCCTTTTTAACAGTTGTGTATAGATATAAATCACATAACTTTTAGTAATTAGCATACCTCCTGCAAAACAGTCTATAAATTTACTAAACTTCGTATTAGGAAGCATACTTGTTTGTAGTCATTCATTATCTCGGCACTCAGAGTTTGGTTCATAAATCTCTGAAATGCTTCAGCTACTATGTTATGCGGGATTAGTGAGGCATCTCGGGTCGCGAGGAGGGGCTTTAAATAGCGGGTGTTGGTCCGGACCCGGCTGTGGTTAATGTATTATAGAGGTCAAACTTAATAAGAAGAAGGGCGCCCGTGCGAATACGCCACAACAATTTCTTCATAATTTTATTCGACGACATCTTCATAAATAATAATAATGTAGTTAGGTACTCAAAGACGTTTATGATTATTACAGAGACGACGTCATTATGCCATGGAAATTACGGCTCCCGTTATAGTGTCGAGATTTCAGTCCGTTGGAAAAATAAGCCTTGTAGGGCATCGAATCGGCAAGATAGGTACATAATCTCCACTTATAATAAATCTCTAAATTAAAAAAAGAATCAGCCAGTTTGAAACTAAGCTTTGCGCGGTTCGAATGTTCTCAGCATCCCATGAACGGAAAAATATGAAACATTTTATATAGGTACATTATTATTCTAGCTGCAACTTAGGATAGTTTTTATCCGAATGCGACAATTAATAAATTTTCCGAAATATACGACTTCATTTAATTTTTCATTTATTTTTATTGAAATCAAACGTTGCTCCAACTGTCAGCTATAAGAAACGTCAAATTTTCGTCAAAATGGCGGAATTGCTTTGCCTTTCACTTATTAATAATTTAAATCCAGTCTACGATAGACCTTTACGATACACATGCCAAAAGTTAAACCATAAAAAAATATTCGATTGTGATATGAGAACTTATATGCGCAAATGTCGCATTTTGGCGTAATTTCAAAAAAATGTATTAACAAATTTGAACAATAAAATTAACACGATTTTTTTTTTTTTAATGGCAATGGCACGCGCTCTTTGCGCATTCTGCCAAAGTGCCTGCGGCGCTACCACGAAAACCGAAACTCGAAGTTCGTATAACTGCATCCCTGTCACTCGAGTAATGTTAGTGCGATAGAGATAGAGATACCCGAATACTTAATACTTAATGTTTTAATACCATCCTATGTAAAAATGAACATGGACGCAATAAAGAATATGAATATGAATATGAATATTTTCGAATTACGAAGTTCGTGGTTATAGCTCAGGAATCGAAACTACACCCCGTAAGCCGCGTCCGCTGCGTCATGTTTTCGTGGTTTTTAAACGTCAAACATGTTTTGCCAATCAAAACAAAACCTTATTTGTTTGCCGAACCTGACGGAAAACATGTTAGATGTTTAAAAACATGGAAAACATTGGTGCAGCGGACCCGGTTCTAGGTAGACACTAAATAAAATAATCATAATGTATTTTCTCGAAAAAAGGATAATAGAGAAAAAATCAACGCAAGAGGTATGTATAGGTAATACCTAAGTTCCAAAGTTTTATATTCTGTCCCTTTTCCACCAAACGTACCTTCATATGAAACGATTGTTTTTTACTATGACGCTCGAGGATCTTGACGTCACAGTCCCCGATCGTTTTCTCACTCTAACAAGCGACATTAAAACGGTTTTGAGATATTTGATTGGGATTTTCGTCATCTTCTATCTATCTATACGTACATATAAATGCCCTGACTGACTCACCCACTCACTCATCAACGCACAGCCGAAACTACTGGGGCTAGAGAGTTGAAATTTACACCAGAACTACCTTTTAGAACGTAGGCAACGGATAAGAAGGGATCTTTGGAAATTCTTCCCCTAAAGGGGTCAAATAGGGGTGCAAAGTTTGTATGGGGGAAACTTTATTTTTTGTGCTAGAGACTTAAAATTTTGTATAAATATTACTTATTAGAATACAAATAAAATACTTTCAACGTAAAGGAAAATTCTGCCCCTAAGGGGGTAAACAAGGGGTGCAAATTTTGTATGGGGGAAACTTTATTATTTTAGCAAGAGACTCAATATGTTGTAGAAAGCTTACTTATTAGAATACAAATAAAGTATTGTCAGCGTTTTGGAAAATTCAGCCTCTTAGGGGGTTAAAAAGGGGTTGCAAAGTGTGCATGAGCGAAACCTCTTTTTGAGATAAGCTTAAAAGTTTGTAGAAAGATTACTTATTACAATACAAATAAAAAACAGCGTTTTTAAAAGGGTTTGAAAAAGGGGTACAATGTTGGTAAAGAGGATTTTTTTGAGCTAGAATATCAAACCTTTTCAAAAAGATTACATAATAAAATAAAATAAAATACTTTCAACGTTTTAGAAAATTTCACCCCTTCGGGGTGTATTAGGGGGTGCAACGTTGGTAAATATATTTTTATAGCAAGCGACAAACCTTTGTTGAAAAATTACTTATTACAATACAAATAAAGAACTTTCAGCGTTTTGGAAAATTCCACCCCTAAGGGTGATTAAAACAGGTAAAAACTTGTATGGAGGAAGCTAGAGACTTGTAATTGTGTAGAAAGATTATTTATTAGAATACAAATATATAAGTAAATTACTTTCAGTGGTTTGAAAATTTCCACCTGCTAAAAGGGGGATAAAGAGGTGCAATGTTTGTAAAGGAAAACTTTTTTTTAGGTAGAAACTTAAAACTCTTTAGAAAGATTAAGTACCTACTTATTAAAATACATAAAAAATACCTACTGCCAGTGTTTTGGAAAATTTCACCCCTTAAGGGGTTAAAATAGGGTGCAAGGTTCGTATACGAAACACTTTTTTTAAGCTAGAGACTAGATAGTTTGTGGAAAAAATACTTACCTATTACAATAAAAAAACAAGTGTTTTATTTTTTAATTTTTCCCTGAAAAGCGTTCAAAGTTTGTATGGAGAGCAAGAAAATTTTAAAGTATGATATTTGTAACTTCGATCTTAGCCTGTTTAGACTGAAAAACTTAATTTAGCATTTTTTGAAATATATCCGCTAAAGGGGATTATAAGGGTGTTCAAAGTTTGTATGGAGAGCAAGATATTTTTAAAGTAAGGCATTTGTAACTTCGGTTTTAGACTGTTTGCTAAAATACTACAAAACTTATTTCAGCGTTTTTTTTATTCATCGCCTAAGAAGGTTAAAAAGGGGGTTCGAACTTTGTATAGAGAGCAAGACATTTTTAAAGTAAGAAATTTGTAACTACGGTTTCAGACTGTTTACTATGAGGGTTCAGAGATGGTTCTTAGTTTGTATAGAGAGCAAGAGATTTTAAAAGCAAGAGATTTGTAACTTCGGTTTTAGATTGTTTTCTAAAAGACTAGGTAGAAAATTAATTTAAATGTTTTGTTTTTTATTAATTCCTTCAACAAACATTTAGACGATAATATGTTATACGCGGACGAAGTCGCGGGCAACAGCTAGTTATATAAATATATGGCCAGATGGAATCTACCCCATTCTACTACAGGAGGGCGCTACTGTACTAATCCCGCACCTTAGCAGATTGTACAGGGCGTGCTTAGCCTTCGCACACGTACCGCGTGTGTGGAGGATGGTAAAAGTAACCTATTACCTACCCAAACCGGGTAAGGCGGATTACAGTGAGGCCAAATCGTATAGGCAGATAAGTCTATCGTCATTTTTCCTCAAAACATTGGAGAAGTTGGTAGATAGACACATAAGGGATGGCCCACTAAGGAGACATCCGCTGCACGAACTACAATGTGCATATCAGCCAGGGAAGTCAACGGAAACGGCACTTCATCTGGTAACAACCAGGGCTGAACAGGCTATAGAGAATAAAGAACTATGTCTGGCGGCTTTCTTAGACGTGGAGGGAGCGTTTGATCGTACCACGTATAATGCTATTAGCGAAGCAGCTGCAAAACATGGTATAGAGCCGACCATATGTAAATGGATAGGCAACATGCTAAATGGCAGACTGATAAAGTCATCTCTTTTAGGGGATGAGATAATGGCCACGGCCACAAAGGGATGTCCACAAGGTGGGGTACTTTCACCAACTCTATGGAGTTTGGTGGTGAACTCACTCTTGATAGAACTCAATAAAGGTCCCATCCACACGGTAGGATATGCTGATGATTTAGTGATACTGGTTAATGGGAAATTCCCAAGTACGGTATCAGAAATCATGAACAAGGCACTGAGGGAAGTGGAGAGATGGTGCGACTGTCACCAATTATCCATTAATCCAGGCAAAACTGTAGTAATACCCTTTACTAGGAAAAGTACCCTTCGCGGAATACAGCAGTTAAAGCTGTACGGAAGGGTACTAGAAATGTCCAATGACGTGAAATATCTAGGTGTCACACTGGATAAGGAACTGAACTGGAAGAAGCATACAGATCTCACCATTACAAAGGCCCTGAGGGTATTTGGAATGTGTAGATCAGCGTATGGCAAAACATGGGGACTGAACCCCAAGGTACTGAAGTGGATCTACACCATGATGGTGAGACCCATAATACTGTACGGTAGCCTGGTATGGTGGCCAAGGACTTTAATGAGCACATGCAGAGAGGCCCTGAGAAAGGTGCAGAGAACGGCATGCATGGCTATAACAGGGGCGTTTCGTACCACGCCTACAGCGGCGCTAGAAGTCCTACTGGACCTACCGCCACTTCACATGGTGATTAAGTCAGAGGCGCGCAAATCGCTCTACAGATTAAGAACTCTTGGACTATGGAGCGATAGCAAGCCGAAAACTAAGCACACAAACATGGAGACTGATGGTTTCTTAGACAGAATAACAAACATGGGAAGCGACAAAATGCTACCCAAGTATGTATTCCACAGGAACGACACAACAAAAGTTCCAACCAGGGCTGAGTGGGCCGAAGGTCTAGAACCACCAAAGTCTGGTATCGAAGACAGTATATGGTACACGGACGGATCAAAAATGGAATCCGGTACGGGAGCAGGCATTTATGCAAATGACTATTGTAGTAGTGTAAGCATGGGTAGGTTGGCAACTGTCTTCCAAGCGGAGACATACGCCATAATTGCTTGTGTACAGGAGAATATAGACAGGCGAACCAAAGGGTGGACTATATATATACTCAGTGACAGTCAAGCGGCCCTTAAAGCGCTTACGGCGCCGAAAGTGGACTCTAGACTAATTTATAATGGCGTCCAAGCACTAAACAGACTTGGAAAGCACAATAAGGTGCAACTAGTTTGGATACCAGGGCACAAGGGCTTCATCGGCAACGAAAGAGCAGATGAGTTTGCAAGAGGGGGCTCTACAAATCACTTTGTAGGTCCAGAACCATTTGTGGGACTCTCGCAGGGGACCATAATATCGGCCTTTAAAGCCTACGCCAAAACCAAACACCATCACGAGTGGAGGAATGAGGCTGGCTTAAGGCACTCTAAGCTCTTCATAGAAGGAGTGGACTCGGGCTGGACCAGAAAACTCTGGAAATCCAGTAGGAAGCAACTCAGAATTATATCTGGGGTGTTCACTGGTCACTTCGGGGTCAAGGATCTCTTGGCCAAGATGGGACTATCTGATAGTTTAGACTGTAGAATGTGTGGCGAGGAGGATGAGACTATGGAACACTTATTGTGTGAATGTGATGCCCTTGCCAGACAAAGAATGAACTACTTTGGTAACGGTTACCCGCAACCAAAGGAATTCAAGGTGCTCCCGGCGAACTGCATCATCCGCTTTGTGGAAATGATGGAGCAAGCCTGGGAGCAGGTATAAAGGAGAGAGCAAATGCACAAAAGATCCCACTGGGTCGAAGTGCATCCGAAAGGGCCCTCACCTAGATAAGATAAGATAAGATATAAATATATATTTAGGCATATGATATAGATACCTACTGTTTATTTAACCAACAAATTAAGAAAATTCTTCGGATTTTTATTCGTATTCGCTACGTCGGGAGTGCCTGGGATTTATCGACAAATGCAAGCGTTTGCCGGTAGTTAAACTTGTCGGAACGTTATTGGTGGGGGGTTATTGTTTGTCGACAGATTAATCGGTGGGCAAGACACCTGGCGATGTCGCTCGTGACCACCCGACCGTCCGGCAGTCCGCCCGCCCGAATACGTTCGATGCACAATTTCGTCATCGACAAACGAAATGTATGGATACTAGCTGTTTAGAAACGAAACAGAATATAAATCGATTATATCGGTCGTAACTTTATATTTATGTACCTACAGAGGATGTAGCGGCTATAACGTGACATGCGTAAATTTCATGAAATAGCGACCCGGGTTTGGGTATAGAATCGCGAGTATTTATTCGTGTAGGTGCTTGTCACTTTTCTTGGCATTGAGAAAATGAGAATGGCTCGCCTACAGTTTTTCTGTGTCATTGGATCCTTATATACTTTTCAAGTGGACCTACTTTTGTATTGTATATCTGCATTTAAAGTTCCAAGATTGGAGACACAGAAGAATGTAGGTACTTCTAAAACTATACAGGGCTCTAAATTAATTTTGTATTAAGCAGTAACGTCTGCTAACGAAATTTATAAATTGATTTAGTATGGGGTGGCGCATCGTTACTGAGGATTTCTCAATATAATTTGAGACGTGCTTGGTGCCGTTAAGAAGCCTAAGTTTTCTAGGTAGATATCGCTACACGTCTACATCCATAAGGCTTTGTAACAGGGAACCGATTGAAAAATTTGGTGACCGAGACGGATTGTTCCGATAGCTCAGTTGGTTAGTAGCGACAACCATGTATGCGTGTGGTCGCCGGTTCGAATCTGGCTCGGAGTATTATATTTTGTAAATTTTTCCTTTAATTAGAAATTCATACAGGGCTCTATTGGAATGCGATTACTACTTAATATATGTAAAGCTATACCTAATACGCCTAATAGAAGATCTTCTGGTTATACTTTATTATTTCAGTGTCAGGTTATTTGCAGTGGCGACAACGAGTTCATAGTTCGAAGTCAGTGACCGTGGGTATTTCACGATCCAATGGATGCCGAACTGCGGGCGCCTTCACTTATTCACCCGGGCTTTTTGCGAAATTAGTGCACTGCGGTGCGAGAAGACAGCTCACCTGAGCCCACCCCCAGGGATAAACGATCGCGAGACACGGCTAAAACATTTCGGCTAGATTTATTCCCTTGACGGTTCTTACAATAGCACGCGCCAGTTTATGGCTACCTATCCGAGGTGTCTCAATTAACTCAATTTAAGTGAAACTTAAAATATAGGTAGGTACCTACATATTTTTATTTGTTTGTGATCCTATTCAATGATCTTCATGTTCTCTATTTTCATAATCTAGAATTTACATGAAAAATTATACTAAATCATTAAAAAAAAATACACTACGGTTGTACTTTTGCCTGGTTATAATACTGGGCAAGTTGCATTTGGTCGTAAAGTATAGGGTACCTCAATCATTAATGAGATCCTAGTACGCCACACATCATACTATTTAAAATACAGGTTGAAAAAAAAGTCGGGCCCTGAAGGGAAACTACCTTACTTAAAGGATGAGATCCATTTCCGTATTTAAACTGTGAAATTCGGCATTTTCCTGTGATTGTTGATACAGGGTTCCTTAGAAACAAGTGTTCCTTATATCCAGAACTATTCATTTAAGCAAAAAAAACGAACTCAGATTTTTACACAGATTCGACCGGGTTCGATTCCCGGCCGTGTGTGAGGCTTTTTTGAAAATCTTTAAATGCAGTCTTGTTTCGTTTTAAAAATAAAGGAATGTCTCCTTTAAGTAAAATGAGCCAACTTAAGGATTTAAGGTAGTTTTCATTCAGGGCCCGACTTTTTTTTCCATCCTGTATATAATATCAAATTCAATTCCTTCACGACGAATAGAAAAAAAATATCACGGATGCCATTTTTAATATTAGGGTTCCGTAGCCAAATGGCAAAAAACTGAACCCTTATGGATTCGTCATGTCTGTCTGTCCGTCCGTATGTCACAGCCTTTCCGAAACTATAAGAACTACACTGTTAAAACTTGGTTAGTGATGAATTCTGTGAACCGCATTAAGATTTTTACACAAAAATAGAAAAAAAAACAATACATTTTTGGGGGTTCCCCATACTTAGAACTGAAACTCAAAATGTATTGTTTCATTAAACCCATAGGTACGTGTGGGTGGATACGGATAGGTCTTCAAAAATGATATTGAGGTTTCTAGTATATTTTTTTTCTAAACTGAATAGTTTGCTCGAGAGACACTTCCAAAAAATATTAAAATGTGTGTGCCCCCCCCTGTAACTTCTAAAATAAGAGAATGATAAAACTAAAAAAATATATATGATGTACATTACCATGCAAACTTCCACCGAAAATTGATTTGAACGAGATCTAGTAAGTAGTTTTTTTTAATACGTCATTAATCGTAAACCGCAATTTATTTTACGGAACCCTTCATGGGCGAGTCCGACTCGCACTTGGTCGCTTTTTTGGGTGTAAAAATCTTAATCTTTAATTATTTTATACTAGTCATTTATTTCGGCGCAGGTAGTTGCTATTGGTAATTTGATACTATTAGCCTGAGAACTTTACGGTTTCGCTCTATGAAAACACAACAATATATTGATATCAGAGATATTTTTACACCAAAAAATAGGTCGGGTAATTTGACTAAATATTCATTAATAATCCACCTAAATTTAATACCGATACGGTAATAAATAATGAAAAGTAATCTTCATAAATTCCGTAAAAATCAGGCAAAAATGGTATAAACTTTCTTTACTTTACAATTGACTACGTCTATATACGTTCTTTGGGATACGCGCATAATCCACTTATTTTTGTTAATGGATAAACCTTTCTATAGGCCAGTTGAAATTCAATATTATCTCAAGGTCGTAAAATATTTAATTAAAATGCCGTTATTTCCTGATGTATATATTTTTGGATTCAGGTAGTAAGTCTCCAAATTTGTGTACTCAAACATGTTTTCATTATAAAAATACTGATAACATTTTTGCTTGCGGGTTAATTTTTTTTCTTAACTTCCGGTCCATAGAATTATTGATGTCAATAGTAAAAGTTGTTTAAAATAACACATAAAAGCCGTGTACAAATAATTAGCCTGATATTGAATTATTTCCAAAAAAACCGTAATTTTCTCAGGGTATATAACATTACCTATATGTCACATACATAATATGAGAACCTGCAGCATAATGAGCATTTGAGCAAACAAAAAGGGTAACCAAGGAGTACGAATCATAGGTACACTGTTAGAGAAAGGGTTCGCAAAGATTCCATTCAATGATTTTAGAAAAACCTACATTCGTAACCGGGAATCGTAAGTAATAAACTGTATGTCAATAAATCTTTGAATGTGATTTCACTTAATTATATTTTACTTAAATTGCTAATTTAGTATAGTTGTACAGCCAGCATCAAAAGTAACTACGCATTCTACGCAATCGATGACGTCAAAAGCTCTTAAGGTAAAAGTACCCTTCACCGGATCTGCCGTATCGCCAAATTTACCCTATTTTAAGCTGTAAGTCGAGTAGTACCTACAGCTAATATGACGTTGTGATTTTCTCCCCCACTAGCTACCTATCCCTTCCACTACGCGGAAGAAACGGCCATTTTGGACCTCAATGGGGCCGCGATAATTAATCGAGCCAGTCGATCGCCGTTTTGTATGGGATTCCTTACGAAAATCGTTAAGAAATTGAGTGAACTTCATAAAACCATTCAGAGGCAAATTTATGAATAAAAATTGGGTTTTGTGGAATCTTTATTTAATTTGTTTTTGTTATTTGTAAAAACAAGTGCATTTAGTGCAGTTATATTTGAAAATTTTTACTAAAATGAGGATTTGGTGATGGGTCTACCCTCTTTTTGACTAGAAGGTTTCTACGAACAGCGTCCGGAATCAGGGAAACCGTGTATGGAGATTATTTATTTATAGGTTGATCATCACTAAAAGTATAGCAAATTTTATGAGCATTTATCAAGCATTGATAATCAAGATAGATTTCTGTAAAACTGTGTTTGAAATGAACAATTTTCAAGACTTTTTGCCGTTAAAATAAGCTATTTGGCGGCTATTTAAAAAAATCTAAACACATATTTAACATCAATACTAGCAAGAGCTGTTTGTATTTATGGTTTCGCAATAAGTTCTAATTCCTTGTAAAAATATAAAGTTTGTTATTATAACATAATTAATACGATATAAACACCATTTGTTAAATTCTGTTCGCGTGATAGGTGATAATTTGCTTGTCCCAATTCACCGAACGGGCGTCCGGTGAAACGTACCCGTAGTACCTGCTACCGAAACCACGTTGGCCTCAGCCATGCTACTATTTGGTGTTCCTTAAAATATCAACCTTATTTCGTTACGAACTAGGTCGATATTAATGTGTATTTTTTTTGAACGTTCTTGTAAAGGCCAGCGCTTCCAAACATTTAACGCACAACTAGCCACCTACCGAAAAATTGTACGATACTAAATATACACGTACGATTTTTTTACTTTACTTTGAAACCATATATTTAGTGCAATAACAATATGATTAATTATTGTTAATTTGATGCTTATCATATTCTTTTAAAACTTTTTTGTTTTTTTAATACAATTCCCATGTTTTTGAATTAAATAGTCCGGTAGTTTTTTTTCAATTAGTTTTATGTTCTTTACAATTTATAGCCTAATAAGTGATATTTTCGTGATTACGTTAGAATTTCAGCGTTATTTGGGAGTATCAAATTTGTGGGAAATATTATAGGTACTTCTGACCGCTACAGAAGTTTATTTTGCACCTTGTGGGAAATATTTTTCTTCTGACCTTATTGGAGAGTGATGAAAAGTTCTACTGAGTGAAAGCCAGATATTCATATCGGTCTGAAGGAAGATATTTCCCACGAGATTTTTTTTATAAATTATGTCAAATACATAAAACCTATTTAACGGCCTCCGTAGCCCAGTGGGTAGTGACTCTGCCTACGAAGCTGGAGGTCCCGGGTTCGAATCCCGGTCAGGGCATTTATTTGTGTATTTATCACAAATATTTGTTCCTGAGTTATGGATGTTATATATGTATATATAAGTATCTATAAGTATGTATCTATTATATATATCATCGCCTACTACCCACAACACAAACCTTACTGAGCTTACCGTGGGCCTAGGTTGATTTGTGTAAGATTGTCCCGTAATATTTATTATTATTATGTATGTCTTTCCCGCTCACGGGACAATGATGTCCCGGACCTTTGGGAGGCGTGCGTGGGGCTAGGTACCTTCCAATTACCAACTGAGCTAACACGTAGAGGCCCTTTTGACAATTTAATGAAATGCAAGGAGTACACCGAGCGGATGCTATCCCTGCCCGTGTCATGGGACGCACACAGAGACAGCACCCGCTGGGGTGTATAGGGACTATTGCTGGTTGATGGAATCTAAAGAAAACGGGTTATTATTATTATTATTATTTATGTATGGTGTTTTAATACTTTACCCGCATAAAAAAATATGCAGATACTTCTAACATCCTAACATCCATTCGCACGCCATGCCCAATTAAGTGTTAAATATCTACAACTCACAAAGGCAAATTATTTAAAAATATTATCATACCTAATTATTGTGAATAGAAATATAACTTATGTGTTATCTGAACTAAAGTTTTATTTAACATCCCGCTAAGATTTTTGAAGTAGTAACAATACTAGCGCAATTAGTTTGAAAAATAATCTCAATCAACAGTTAACCAACTAAAGTTTGAGCACCACGCAGCGTCCAAATCCCATACATTTCTTCCCTAGTTCGGTGAAGCGGCGCGCAGATTCGGTATTATGTGCAAATCACGTTTCTTAGTTCGGTAAATGGTACAAACCAAGGAAACGAACCCAAAAAACTTTAAAAATATTTTTAGTATATCCATAAGTATGTTATTAATTTCTAGGTACATTTAAATGATGACAAATTTAATGTATCTAAATTACAATTGTACTTTTGTACATAGCCCTACGAAACTCGCAGACCATATAAAAAAAATGTACATCGAGGTCTTAAGCGTTCGGTGAAACGTAATTTTACCTTATTCCCTTTTTATTAAAATATTATCATATATATTTCTGATTTATCACAGTTTAGTTTGCACTGTATCGGGATATTGCGTTTGATCGTAATGAGCGCGCAGTCAGCGGGATTGTTTCCATCCCTCGTTTGTCACACCCGTGATGAGGGAACAAGGGCGATCACAAAAAAGGGTAATGTATTCGGAAATGTTCACCCATATATCAGTGCAAGGGTCGATCCGTTTTCGCGTCGAATCAGAAATATTTCGTCTGTTAATATCGTAACATGCGATTGATAAGGGACTTGTCTGGGTTTACGTTAACTTTCTGAACTATTGACAACGTACCTAACTAGGGTTACTTGGGTGCTCATTCGTAAGTTTTCTTTAATGTTTGGTACGGAATTGCGAAACATAGTTAATTACCTTTTAATTTTTCAAACACGGTGGACTATGAAAGGACTAGGGATGTAGGATGGAAAATACACATGACTTAACCTTATTAGCTATTTGTCTATTGTTATGAAACTCGTATCAAGTAGGCATTCATATTAAGCTAACCCGCATTTCCGTATCACCTGCGAAATTTGTCGTGTTTGATAATTTGATAAAGTTAACTATTGCATACGTGCAGCAAATTCTACAGGAGCAACTATCCAAACAGAACTTTGGGTAACCTGTACTGTAAAAAACCGCCTGTCTCTAACACCTTCAAAGATTCTTTGGTATGAATGGGTTCATTCAAACCTGTCTACTCTTATTTGATCGTAAGTATGTGTTAATTATGACTCGGTTGTAATGTATTGATTTTGAAGCTCGTTTATACATTATTCCAATGTTTCATACATGATGAAATGTGTGAAAACTTTCGGATACATTATTTCTTCTTATAACATTAAGTGATTATGTTCCCAAGAAAAAACATCCCATTTCAGTAGAATGTCGTAGTACAACCTACTAACTTCCCTGCCACACCGCTCAAAAGACATTTCTATCGGGGATAGCGTACCTTTATACTCAAAAACAATTAAATTAAAGCTTTAATAAGATTGGGAATTCGTCGAATCTGTCTTTGTCATCGGTTCGTTGATCGTTGTCCGAGCTCCCGCCATTGGATTAATCTGAGCTACGACCGCCGTCAATTTCAAACTTAATTGTATTTCGAGTTTCAAATATGCATGTTTTTGTTCAAAAGCACTCTCAATCACTAAATACAATCCTAAGCGTCATGGTAAATAAAGCAAGAATACCTTCATAATTCATGCAAACAAGACCTAATATTTCCTGCGGTCAATCTTCAGTTTATATACTCAGTAGGTACCTACCTAGTTGAATATTTATAATCAATATGAATGCACATTACACACTTGTACAAACGAGAAGGATATGAATAATATTTTGAAAAATGTCTTCAAGTTTGTAACACGATGCTTGTTTCCGAGATTGAAAAGCCTACAAATCGCACACCTGTGTCTTGGCCCGGTAACTAGGGAATGCAATTACCGGGAAAATTTCACTACCGGTAAATTACCGACTTGAGTGAGGCAGAACCGGATAACCGGTAAATTACCGGTA
The DNA here is from genome assembly GCA_963854355.1 of Epinotia brunnichana. NCBI lineage: Eukaryota > Metazoa > Arthropoda > Insecta > Lepidoptera > Tortricidae > Epinotia > Epinotia brunnichana. Next base: position 14,487,123 of record OY977936.1, on the reverse strand, counting down.
AATTCAATTTGGCTAATAAGTAGGGTTATTTGACGTTTATTTATCGTAAAAATAAGCTATGATATGGTATAAAGAGTTATCATGTGCCGTAAATGCCGTAAAAATCAGATTCTTTATTATTTAAAACTTGCTCATTGGTAGGAGGGCAAAAAACACAACTGAAAACATTCCTTTGGGATTAGAAGGTCATCATCATCATCAACATTTAAGAGCTTGGCTTTTGTTGGTGGAGTATGCGCCAGTTCTCTCGGTCCTCGGCTAATTTCTTTAGGTCCCGGTAAGACAAGACATTTGATTTTGCTTTTAGTTGCTGTACAAAGCTTATCCTTGGTCGACCTCTACCCCGATAGAAGGTAGGTAGTAATTATCCCCAGTTCTACAGAAACTAACTACAAGCTCATGTAGTAGTCAAAAATAATATTTCACTAAATAGATGCTTCTACGGGCTACAAGAAACGTATATATAACCAATCATACCTAGATCGAAAAGAGTTGGATAGAGAAAAAGGTAGTAATAGTAATAATACATCTTACCTAAGAGCGTTCGTACAAACGGTTTTATATCTTTTTCTAGGAGTGGAGCTCATGGGGGTTCTAAATTACGGCATTGGTTTAGCGATTCGCAGGGCTATATCTATTACCTTAGTTCTGCTGCGGATAGCCTCATTTCTAATGCGATCACGCAGATAAACTCCCAGCATAGCCATCTTCAGTGCCGTTTGGGTGACTAGCCTTCAATTGAGACCCATAGTGAGCGACTACATTTCAGGTGCAATATATTATGTACTAGCTGTTGCCCGCGACTTCGTCCGCGTAGAACTTTTTATCGTCTTAGAAAATGATTTCTCTCAATACAAAATTTGAACCCTCTTTTAGGGGATAATTAAAAAAAAAGTTGATGTTCATTTTCTAGTTTGTGAACAAACAGTCTAAAACCAAAGTTAAAAATCTCATACTTTAAAAATGCCTTGAAATACTCAAACTTTGAACCAATTTTAACACTCTTAGGGGATGAATTTGGAAAAACTCTGAAATCAGTTTTGTAGTCTTTTAACGTACAGAATAACACCGAAGTTAAAAATCTCTTACTCACACTTTAAAATTTTATTGCTCGCCATTTAAAATTTGAACCCCCTTTTAAACCCCCTTAGAGGTTGAATTTTTCTAATCGCTGAAATAACTTTTTTCGTAAACTTTTAAGTGTCTAGCTCAAAAAAAGTGTTGCCCATACAAAGCTTTCTTAACCCCCTTAGGGGTGGAATTTTCTAAAACTCTGAAAGTACTTTATTATTAATTTTAATAAGTAACATTTTGAATAGTTTTAAGTCTAGTAAAAAAAAAAGTTTTTCCCACACAACACTGGCTACCCTTCTTAAGGATCTTAAGGATCCCCTTAGGGATGGAGTTTTCTAAAACGCTGAAAGTTCTTTTTTAGTATTCTAATAAGTAATCTTTTTGCAAAGTTTTAATTCTAACTCAAAAAAAAGTGTTGCCCATGCAAAGATTGCTCTCCTTTTTAACCCTATTAGGGATGGAATTTTCTAAAACGATTTATGTTCTTTTTTTGTATTTTAATAAGTAATCTTTCTACAAAGTTTCAAGTCTCTAACTCAAAAACATAAACTTTCCCTGATAAAAACTTTGCACCCCTTTTTATCCCCCTTAGGGATAGATTTTTTCAAAACGCTGAGTCTTTTTTTTTGTATTTTTATAAGTAATCTTTCTACAAAGTTTTAAGTGTCTAGCTCAGAAAAAGATAAGTAATTTTTCGTCAAAATTTTAAGTCTCTATTAAAAAAAATATGTTTTTCCCATACAAACTTTGCACCCTATTTAACCCCCTTAGGGGTGAAATTTTCTAAAACGCTGAAAGTACTTTCTTTGTATTTAAATAATCTTTCTACAAAGTTTTAGGACTCTAGCTAAAAAAAATAGTTTCCCACATACAAACTTTGCACCCCTATTTTAGCCCCCTATTTTTAGGGGTAGAATTTTCTAAAACGCTGAAAGTACTTAATTTGTATTCTGATGACTAATCTTTCTACAAAGTTTTAAGTCTCTATTTAAAAAAAATATTGTTTCCCCCATACAAAATTTGCACCCCTATTTTACCCCCTTAGGGGTAGATTTTTTTAAAACACTGAATCTAGGTACTTTATTTGTATTCTAATGAATAATTTCTCTACAAAGTTTTAAGTCTCTATTTAAAAAAAAGTTGTTTTTCCCATACAAACTTTGCACTCTATTTTACCCCTTTAGGGGTAGAATTTTCTAAAACCCTGAAAGTTCTTTATTTGTATTCTAATGACTGATCTTTCTACAAAGTTTTAAGTCTCTATTTAAAAAAAAAATGTTTCCCCCATACAAACCTTGCACCCCTATTTTACCCCCCGTAGGGGTGGAATTTTCCAAAACGCTGAAAGTGTTTCATTTGTATTCTAATAACTAATTTTTCTACAAAGTTTAAGTCTATAGCTCAAAAAAAAAAGGTACTCCCATAAAAACTTTGCACCCCCATTTTACCTTCTTAGGGGTAGAATTTTCAAAAATCCCTTTTTATCCCTTGCCCACGTTATAAAAGCAACATACTGTGCAAAAATCAACTCTCTAAGATTAGTAGTTTCGGCTGTGCGTTGATGAGTGAGTGAGTGAGCGATTGAGTGAATAAGTCAGTCAGGACATAGGCATTTATTATGTATAAATAGGTAGAAGATAATAAAACTCCCATTCAAATATCTCAAAAAATTATGAAGCTACATCCGTTTTAATGTCGCTTGTTAGAGTGAGAAAACGATGAGGGACTGTGACGTCAATATACTCGAGCGTCATAGTAAAAAACAATCGTTTCATATGAAGGTGCGTTTTGCGGAAAAGGGACAGAACATACCCCCTCTTAAAACTTTGGACTCTTATAACTTAATCATTACCTATAAAACCTCTTGCTTTGTTTTTTTTCTCCATTTGACTATATTTATTTTAAATTCTTTTTCGAGAAAATACATTATGATTATTTACCATATTTTCGATTCCTGAGCTATAACCACGAACTTCGGAATTCGAAAATATTCGGGTATCTCCTATCTCTATCGCACTAACCATACTCGAGTGACAGGGATGCAAATATATGAACATTGAGTATCGGTTTTCGTGGTAGCGCCGCAGGTACTTTGGCTGAATGCGCCGAGCGCGAGCCATTGCCATTCAAAAAAAACAAATTCTTGTTAATTATATTGTTCAAATTTGTTGATTTCATTTATTGAAATTACGACATAAAACGACATTTGCGCATATAAGTTCTCATATCAGAATCAAATATTTTTTTTATGGTTTATATTTTAGCATTTGTCTCGTAAAGGTCTATCGTAGACGGGATTTAAATTATTAATAAGTGAAAGGCAAAGCAATTCCGCCATTTTGACGAAAATTTGACGGTTCTTAAGCTGACAGTTGGAGCAGCGTTTGATTTCAATAAAAATAAATGAAAAATTAAATGAAGTTGTATATTTCGGAAAATTAATTAACTGTCGCAGTCGGATAAAAACTATCCTAAGTTGCAGCTAGAATAATAATGTACCTATATAAAATGTTTCATATTTTTCCGTTCATGGGATGCTGAGAACATTTGAACCGCGCAAAGCTTAGTTTCAAACTGGCTGATTCTTTTTTTAATTTAGAGATTTATTATAAGTGGAGATTATGTATTCACTGGCAAAACACACTGGTCAAACCGAGCCGACAGGACTGGAACTGGACAGTCTGTTATAGGTATATATAATCTTCTACAACTCTGAGCGTAAAGCGTCTGATTGTACTGAGTGTTGGCACTACATGGGCATTTGACATGACCTTCGTCTTATCCATGTTCATCTTTAGACCAACTCACTCGGAGGCTTTACTGAGGTCATCGAGCATCGTACTAAAGTCCTCCATGGTCTCAGCCAAGACTACTAAATCGCCAGATCGACAATCCGAAGGTGAGTGATGTACTCGTAGTTGATGTCTGCCTTCTCCAGTCCAGAGTCTTGAAAAAATCCTCCAGTGCAGCGGTGAACAGTTTTGGGGAAATAACATCTCCTTGACTGACTCCCCGCTGCAGCAGAATAGATTTCGCGTTCAAATACTGGAGTCGGACTGACACAGTGGCGTTTTTGTTCAAACACTTCAATACTTTGATAAAGCGGTAGTCAACTATGCACTGCTGGAGAGACTAGTACAACCCAGGTTTCGATCAAATCGAAGGCTTTCTCGTGGTTCGCGAACGCTAAGCAGAGGGGCAGGTTATACTTCTCAGTTTTCTGTATAGCCTGGCGGAGCGTATGGATGTGGTCTACGGTGCTAAAGCCTCTCCGGGAACCGGCTGGTCCGGGAGGCTTGAAGTCATCTAGCCTGCGTACGAGACGATTCGTAATGACTCTCGAAAACATTTTATAGATATGGTTCAGAAGTCAGATGGGTTGGTAGTTCTTCAGCAGGGTGTTGTCACCCTTTTTGAAGAAAAGCACCACCGCACCGCACCTCTGTTCTTTGCGTTTGGCGTTCTTCCTCCCAGTAAGACGAAGAGAGGTATTTCTTTGGATTGTAATGATGAGTATACCTCTAAAGTATGTTAAATAAGGCGTCTCTATTGTTCTTATTCAAACTGATTATTAGTCATATTATAAAGAACGAAACCGGGAACGTGTTTGTATTTTAAGAAGCTTCAACAAACGATTGCATTAATTTGATCCTACATAAGGTAAGATAACGCTAACAAGTTTATTCCATTGACATTTTACATGATAAAAGGAGCGTTATTGAGGTATAATCATGACGATGAAGCATTAACAATCGTTAAAATGTAGTATTTTACTAATAATGTGTGTTTCGGTAAATTACCGGTTTTGATTTTAATTTACCGGTAATTTACCGGCCTCATATTTAGTCAATTTACCGGTTAACCGGCTAACCGGTTTGCATTCCCTACCGGTAACCCGCTTTGCCTCAATGACGTATCGTCGTCACAGAACTCGGTTATTTTATTACGAGTATAGCTTAATTTGCTAACGCCAATAGCTTAGATTTCGAGATAGGTTTGACAAAAATTACGTTCGAAAGCATAATCTAGTGACTGGTAGGCTATCGTTATATGGATTTTTAATGATGATTTTCACGAGTAGGTAGCTTATTGTAATATATGTTATACGTATGTAGTTTTGATGGATTTTGGTTATGCTACTTTAACCATGATGATGCTTATGTATGATGAGTTATTATTATTATTGTAAACAAATAATCCAAAACCTCTATTATTATTATTACACGAAAACAACCCCGCTTGCAGATTATAAATTATCGAGAACGATATAAATTGAGCACAAGGCAGACGAGGGGAGGCAATAAAAAAGGCAATGAAGGGCGCCAAGCAAGACGCGCGGTGCCGCCTCGAGGCAGATTTCTGCGGATGCGACACATCACACGTAATGTATTTACAGGGCCACGTTAAGCTGTTGATTGGATGATGCGGTGCCGGGAATCATATTTAGTCTCCCTTACAACTTCTGTATAAATACAGTTAACATTTAGGATGTGTGTATCTATATTATGAAGGTTTAAGTTAGCGAACATCAGGCAGGTGGAAGCCGGCAAGTGAAACATCTTGTCGCATCGAAAATGCATTTTAAACTTGCCGGAGACTTTGCAGTCTTTCTTAAGAATAGCCACTTCGTGTAAGACTATTTTTTTCTGTTAGCATGCTTCAACCTGTCGTCTTTCTCTGTATTCATTATGTAGGGTATATAATCCCTTTGAAATGTATTTTTTCACACCTCTCATTCAGAAAAGTAAGCTTTGGTCCCCGACGAGAGGGAGCAAAATGCTACTGTTCAAGCTACTTTTTTAATTTATTCATTGGCTTGTAGCATTTACGCAGTGCCAATAGAATCTTGATAAAATAATCGATTGTAATTTCATCGTAATCGACAAACGTATATACAGGGTGTTTGGTCCATCGTTTGCCAAATTAAAACTTCAGGTAGTTTAGGTAATTTGCTATCACTTCCAGCATTCAAAAAAAAATTGTGACCACGGGTCCATCATCATCATATCAGCCGAAAGACGTCCACTGCTGGACATAGGCCTCCTCCAAAGAGTGCCAAAATGACCGGTCCTGCGTCACCCGCACCCAGTGGACTCCCGCGACCTTTACCAGGTCATCAGTCCACCTTGTGGGGGGGCCTACGGCCTACGGCCATCGGTTCTACGTGAAATGTAATGTTTGTTTATTTGTTTGTTTTTGTTTTTTTGTTTTTTTTCTTGTTTGTTTTTGTTTTTATTTGTTTTTTTGTTTGTTTCAGTTTTTGTTGTTGTTTTTTTTTGTTTTTTTTTGTTTTTTGTTCGTTTTTTTGTATTTTTGTTAGTGTTTTGTTTTTTGTTCGTTTTTTTTTTGTTCTGTTTTTGTTTTGTTTGTTGTTTGATTTTTGCCGTTTTTTTTTGTATGTTTGTTTGTTTTTTTTTCGTTTTTTGTTTTTTAGTTTTGTTTGTTTTTTGTTTCGTTCTTTAGTTTCTGTTGTATTTTTTGTTTTGTTGTTTTTGTTTTGGTTTTCTTGCTGTTTTTTCCTTTTTTTATGTATTTTTGTTCGTTTTTTTTGTATTTTTTTTGTTTTTCTGTATTTTTATTGTATTCTTTGTATTTTAATTTCTATTTTTTTTTGTAATTTTTTTAAGGTGTTTTTGTTATTTTCTTTTTTTGTTTCGTTTAATTTTTTGGTCTTGTTTTGTTTTTTTTGTTGTTATTTTATATAAAATAAAAATGTGTTTTTTTTTGTTATTTTTTCGTTCTTTTGTTTCGTTTGTTTTTTGGGTTTGTTTGTTTTGGTTTCTTTTTTTTTTAGTTTTTTAGTTTTTTTTGTTGTTTTTTCTTTTTTTTTGTTCTTTTTTTGTTGTTTTTTTGTAAATGTTTTCCTCATAGTCGGTGTGAAAAGTTACATGTGTCACTCAGGAGCAAAATTATTTTCGTCTTGGGCGTTAACACTTGAATACCTCACTACGCTCAGGATCCTACGTTAGAATCCCTCGCTACGCTCAGGATTCTATTGTAGGATCCCTCGCTACGTTCAGGATTCAATACACCGCCCTCGCCGTAAATATACTATTTTGCTCCCTTGTGACATAAATAACTATTCTCTGCTCCTCCCGGTGGGGCGACGGCTAGCGAAGTCCGAAATGGTGACTCACGTAATAAGTTACCGGTAGAAGTCACCTCGACCCCTCACTGCTATGTTTCAAAAAAAAACTAAAGGCTTGGCTTCTCGAGCACACATTGTATAGTTTTGACGAGTTTTTAAACATTAAATTATAGTTAAAATAACTTTTAATTGAATTTTTATGATGGACTGAATGTATTACTTACTAACCAATTGGTTTCACTTTATAATATTTTTTTTATTTTAATTGTAATAAATTGACATGTAATATACTAATGATATTATCAATAAATGAATATGATATATAAACTGCATAAGTACGTTTGTAATCCTATACAAAAACATGCGATTACAAAGTTACTTTTGCAGTTCCTTTCTGCAAAATTATACAAACGTTATTTGCGGTTGGTAAAATAACATTCCCATACAAAGTCTACAAAAAGAAATGAGATCCCATAAAAAACATTCCATGTAAAAAATTGGCCAATTCTCGAAACTCTTTAAGTGGTGAGATATTTCGTAGAGCCAAGTCAGGCATTCTTATTAATCTTTATTGGCTTGCTAAATAAAATTTTGTGACTTGGCAATCACACTTACATAGTTTTAGGTACCTATGCAAAAATTAGTAAATGCAGTAAAGTTGTGTGATTCCCAAGTTGCAGAATTTTATTTATTGGCTCTATGAAATATCTCACCACTTTTTACTGTGAAAGAGTTTCGAGACTTGGCCTATTATTTACATGGAATGTTTTTTATGGGATCACATATTACCGGATTTGACGTATCGATAGACGAAGCAAGGTATAGGTACCTAAAGTTTCGTCATTGTTTTTTCATAAGTTTTTTCTCCATTGTGGAACTACAAAATGTAGATTGAGTATAGGGAATGTCTGTTGAAGTAGTTACCTTGTTAGGCATTTTTTTTAAGTTCAAATAACTACGTTTTCATTCATTACGACGGTAATTTGTTCTGCACAACTTGTAGTTTTTAAACAAATGCAGTAACTAACAGAAAGCTCATATTATTTGACTTTCGGTTTAGGAAACCTTGAGGCTACTTAATCTTTGTCTCGCTGTGACAGACCGCATGCAACATCAGCAAAATGATTTATCACGGCACAAAGCACGCCTGTTCATTCAGTGGCTGGACGACAAAAAACCTTAACGCTAAGCTATGCCACGAGTTACGTACCAACTTATAACTTAGCTAAGCTGACGAGGTTTCACGCGGTATTTCTTGTTCGTGGTGTGGTATGGTGTTGTGGTTAGCTTGTAACATACTTGTAAAAGTATTTCGTACCCTTTCGCATTGTGCTTCAAGTTTCAGATGTACCTACGTCTAGATAGAAGCTGTGAGGAATGCAAATTGAAGTGCTCAATGATAATTAAGTATACGTCGCTCTTTACCATAAAGTGGAGATTACCGCCCTCTATACTCACTGAAATGACCACTTCCTGGGCACCCACCAATCACACAATTCGGCTTCGGCTTGAGTGACCATTATCTACCATCTAAGACATTATTTACTTTCCTGCCGGAGATATTGTAATGCACTATAGGTCAATCTACTGGCCTAGATCATTGCGTTGTAGTTAATCTTCATATCATATGCATACCAAATTTGGTACAGTCGGATGACTACGCAGACGTGAGTGACAATACACTTGCAAGATTTGATTAACTTACTGGGTATTATGAAATTATTACAATTAAAATATGCTGTGATTTGGATATGTTTTTATAAACCTATATTCGCTACTCTACGAAAGTGCTACGTAGGCAAATATTACCGATATTTTCGGCGTTTCTTGAGCCGTTTTCATTTATTTGCCACCAAAAACGTTGCTACAGGTTCAGCATCAAATCAAGTTGAAATAAGCTGCAATGCGGTGAACAAAATCCCCCATGTGACCGCAGCCTACATTTCCTGAAAACTAGGTACTTTTTATTCTGTTATAGTAACATACTCCATAAAAATCTCAGATATTCAAAATTAATATCCCTAACGAGCCGTAAAGTTGTAAAAAACGTTATTTAATGGGCTTGTGACCTTAAATTTGTTTACGATGCCATTCGAACCAGTTTTTGTAGATGAACAAATGTTTGTATGGAATCAACTGCATTTAAAGGACATTAATACCCACAAAATCGAGTTAAAGACGGACCTCGCTGACAGCAGCCGAAACGCTTAATACTGATTGGCTTTAAAGTATGACGTCACAGCGTGCAATTTGTACTAACCATTGCATGGAAAATGAAGTAAATTGCTGTTTCGGTCGCGAACTACTGCGTTTAGGTCCATACTTATCATACAAATTTGTTTCTATAAAAGCGTAAGGATTCTATTGGTACCTTTAAAATTGGACAATAAATAAATACACTTTTTTTTTTAACTTTCAAGGTTCATATCTTTTTATGATTTGAATCATATTTTGTAATTTATACTTTATTACAATCATTTGATGGTTTACTATCCATTTAGCAACACCACGTTTTCAATTTTAACACCACGCAACAAGCCTATTAATTCCCTTGTTCAATATGTTGAGCTACCAACAATCAACATGTTTAACAAGTGCAAAAAAAACAGAATTAAGGCGAGGAATATAGATACTTACTATAGTATCATTACGAAATATTGCGTGGGATGCTTGGGGATTTAAATCGCGTGTTCATGGGAATTGGGATATTAGAATTTATTTAAGCAAGTTACTATTATTCAACCGTGGTAATTTTGTTGCTATTTATTTGGTTCGGATAATAAAAGTATTTATTATATTTGCTAGCTACTGGCTCTAATTTTATTTACAAAATACACAATTACTTCGTACCTAAGTAGATAACTCAATCAGAAGAGATCGCAAACTTTGCAAAGAAAACTTCTAGTTCGAGCTGGATCTAAACATACTCGTACTTACGTAGAGAGGAGAGATTTTGTCCACGAACTTTACTGTTAAATACGTTACTGCAAATAAATAGAGCACAGAATCGTAAGCCTAGATTGAGTGCAATTTACCCGCGCCTTGCGCCAAGGAAATAGTGCTTGCGTATTTCACTGGAATAAACGAGGACGGGACGAATCACAAATAAGGTCTATAATATTTTATTCAATGATTGGGCCTTTAGTCGCTCGATTGTCGTCTTTGCCTGCGAGTCGGGTAGGACTTCTTGAAAAGATTCAGACGAAGTTTCGCAGAAAATTCACGGAATCTAATATATTCGTTATAGAGGTATTTTATTTTTATTTTTTATTTTTTTGTTTTTATATAAATAAATAAATAAATATTTGCGGACAATCTTACACAAATCAACCTAGTTCCAAACTAAGCAAAGCTTGTACTATGGGTACTAGATGACGATATAAGGTTTAAGATCATTTAATCTCATAAAGAATTGTTCAATTCACTTACATGAGATAAACACATAATTAAAAACAAAAATTGTTATGAGCGCACTAAGACACTAAACTATTACTTAGGTAAAAAATAAATCAAAAAATAGAGGGTACTTGTACAAATAATTATCGAGTGCCGTGCCGCTCGCACTGCATGCAGCATGCATATATATACTTAAATAGAGAAATAAATACTTAAATACATAGGAAACGTCCATGACTCAGGAACAAATATTCGTGCTCATCACACAAATAAATGCCCTTACCGGGATTCGAACCAACTAGGCTAAAACGGTCGTCAATGTATGTATGTATGTTCCTCTTTTGATCGTCTATTTTTATTTCCCGTGCAAATGAAAGTTGCCGTTTGAGCTCTTTACGGGTCTTACATTGTAACATTGTTTCAAAACTGTAATCGGAAGGTAAACTCAGTTATTTTGCAGAATTTGTCAACTTACAATAAAGTAAAAAATACTGCATACATACCACGCCGCCAAATGTGGCCTTACTTATTTAAAAAAACACTCATTTCATTGTAGGCGCAGTAATAGGGTAGTACGGTAAAAATCTTACCGTACGTATCCCACACAATGTTTTTCATCACATTTGCGAGGAAACAAATACATTTTTCTCAAACATGCTCGGAAATGTATGCGTTAATGTCACGAAATCAAGACATGAAGTTCCTTGTTTATGGCTCCCTACATTACTTCTTGGCCTAGGCCAAGAAGTAATGTATGAAAACCCTAACTAAAAACATTATTGGCCGCTACTCTAACTTTTTAAATTTGCTTACTGATATTAAACAGACAAAGGAAAAAATACATACTGCCAACCACCAATACTTTTTTTTAATTGTTTTAGTTTTTTGTAAAAAAAAAATTGTTAGTTTTTTACATTTTTTTTGTTATTTTTCGTTTATTTTTCCTTTTTTTTTTGTTTTTTTTAATGTTTTTTGTTTGTTCTTTTTTTTGTCCATTTTTTAGTTTATTTCCTTTTTTTTTTTGTTTTTAGTCTTTTTTTTGGGCGTTTTTTTTTTAGTTGTTTTTTTTTTGTTTTTTTAGTTGTTTTTTTTTAATATTTTTTTCCTTTTTGTTTTACTCTTTTATAATGTTTTTTTAATATTATTCTTTTTTTATGTTTTTTTTTCTTTTTTAGATTTTTTTATCTAGAATCTTTCTCACTTTCGTGAGGTGAAAAGGATTCTATTTTTAAACCACTCACATTCGCTAGCTCGTGTTTCAATTCCACACTCGCGGTTAAATTATAACTGCACCCTTGTATAACAAATAACTATTTATTATTTCCTCACATCGTTTGAGAAAAGCACTATACAAGCCTCGGCCAGAACAGGGATTGCTGGACTCGTTGTATCCGGCCTCGTCTACGACTCGGCCGTCTAGCCCAAACTCGTCCATCAATCCCTTACTTCACGGCCTTTGCAGTAATGTACTATTATACGAAATTATTACTAATCGCAATACAAACTACAAAATGTCAGTTGTCAATTTTGTTGAATTTACGAGTATACTTAGTGAGGCGCGTACGGCAAAGACCCTTCGGCATACAGGCAGCACGATTTGAAATTTATGTCAAAAATATTTTACACAGACGCTATTTTTTTTTATTCTGGCGATTATAACCCTAAAGGACTAGTTTTTCAGGACGTTTTTAAAGTAGATTATTGGGTCTACAGAGACAATTACAGAGAGATTTAATATTGTAGTACATTTAATCTACTTTAAAAACGTCCTGAGAAGTAACTAACAAAAACTAGTCCTTTAAGATTTTCGCGGTATTTTCGTTTTTGACCAAGTTGCGTACGGCGCTCGAAGTCACAAACTTCGATTTTTCATTGGGCCAACATCATAAACAAAGTCTGCAAAAAATCAGAACTACGGGATTTGACGCAAAATACCCCGTTTTTTCAGGCGACAAGGTTACTGGATCATATAGGTACTTATATTTTTATATTTTTTTTTACTTTTAAAGTTATTTAGAAATAAATACTACATCTTATTTGAGTTAAAACCTCCTTGCTTTAAAACTGACGCATGAGTGACAGATATAATTTAAGAAACACCATTACGTCAGTGGGCGTAATATAGGTCATTGTAGCTCTGTATGCCTGCACGTTATGCCCTTTACGAGCAAGTTTGTTGAACATATCTGTACTGAATTGACTGACAGCTTAATGATTGGATCGAGACTGCACCGACGAATGCAGAAGTGGCCTCACAGTGCCGCAGCACATTTACTGGTATTTAAAATGGGATTCCCTTGTTTGGCCTAATAACGTTTTCTCTAATTTCAGTTTGTCTAACAACTTTTGGTATAATGCACAGTTTGTCTAAAGTCAATTTGTATAATTTCATTTTCCATAATAATTGTTTGTTCGAAATCTAGACACGCGGCAGCGTGTCAAGCCAAGTTCAAGCAAAGGAGCTGGCTAGCCAGCGCCGAGTGTATCATTACACGAACCACTTGGTGCCACTTTTGACCCTTCTATAACTCAAAACCTCTTTAACGTAAACACATAAAACTACGTGTGTTTAATTATATCCATAAGGACATCTAGAAGCCCAAATTTCAAGAAGATAGCTCAAACGGTTATAAAGATATGAAGGTCAAAAAGTCGTATATTTTAGCACTGACTGACTGACATATAGTACCTAAACCTAACCTACTTCCAGATGACCTAGAAGGATGAAATTTGGAACCTAAAAATCTAAAAATAAAAAAAAGTTAAAAAATAGGGGGGTCCCTATACAATTTTTTTTTTAATTCTAGCGTTGGAACCGTTACAAGCAGATATTTGAAACTATCCCAATATATGTATATGCTTATTTTTTGATTTAACTTTATTATTATATTTGCTATATAACAGAAATATAAAAATAGAGTTAAGTCAAAAAATAAGGGGTGTCCCCATACAAAAAACTTGTAATACGCGCTAAACAACCGGCCAACGGTGTGTCGTCGGCGGCGCGCGGCACCTCATAATCATAGACAGAACAGAAGTAAATCTCAATACCTGCCTAGTTTTCTTTACAAAAAGTAATGATATCCCACCAAAAACATAAATGTAAAAAAGGAGAGCCAAGTTCAATACAAAAATTATGCTTGACTGTGGGCTTCGCCGCAAAAAGAATGGAGATATAAATGAGTGCCAAGTTGTATGCAAAATCCAAATATATATTTATAGGAACAAAATAACCTTATGAACAAGTATTAAACTCTATGTCTTTGCTTTATTGGATACATATAACAATTGCTGTTATTTAAAAATGTGAGATCTTAAAGTAAGTTAGATTTGACTATCATAACTCTTGTTTTGTATTTTTTTTAACTCAAACTCATTTTATCGATTCTTATGTTGACTAATCATCACATTGCCGAATATCGTTTAAGTTTTTGCCTAATTTCGGTCCAGCTGCGGTGAGCAAAACACCGTTGTTATGCACGTCTACGAGTATAGCGATGTCCCGCTCGCATTTCGTATGTACACCGGATTGGAAACCGCGTAGTATAAAATAAGTATGTTTTGTTTGAAACTTTTTTCTCTCCCCGCACCGACACCGTGATAGTTCCAGTTGAAATTTTCACAGATGATGTATTTCTGTTGCCGCTATAACAACAAATACTAAAAACAGAATAAAATAAATATTTTTATAGATAATAGTACGGAACCCTTCGTGCGCGAGTCCGACTCGCACTTGGCCGGTTTTTTAAATTTAGATATATATTATAAGTGGAGATTAGGTGGCATGTGAACCCTGGGTTTATTTAGTACCTATGCAACATGGAGTTAATCAAAATTATATGATGAGGAGAAATACAATTAAGATAAGAAATAAGGGACCAGCAATATTTTCGTGGCCGCGGTCCCATAATGCCGTCAATTACAGTCTTCAAACAATTTTACTAGTTCGGAAATTGGCGTACCTACTATCGCAAATTGCTTCTTTTCCTTTTTCAATTGCCTACGTTTTAGATGGTATTTTTTATAAAGAGTATATTTTTTATTTCATTGCAGGACCATATATTTGAAATGTGGATCAGAGCTGATGCGATAACCAAGAGAGACATAGAGTGACATCGAATAGAATAGACCAAACGAGTTGTTTATAGGTATAGGGATGCAACGTAGGTACATAATGACACAACATGATCTCTGCGGCAACGGAGCCAGACTTCCAGAAACTAACTAGGTATGATGAGTCCACCCTCAATTTATTAAAATATAAAAACAAGATTAAAAACATAAAGTTTGAGATTGGCATAAACGCGTCGCCTATAATGTGTGCAACTGCAGAGGCAGCATTGGGGTGGGGCCTAGTGCTACCTCTGCAGTCACTCATTTCCAGTAGGTACATACGAGTACGACGCGTGGCGCTGATCGTCGTAATAATTCCGTTTTTGTTTTTATGTGTAATTCTTATTCGTTCATCTTTGCCCGGAATAACTTTCTGTACCAAACGTTCCTATTCCTAGAGGGTTGGTTTTGGTGGCCTAGAGGCCAAACGTTACGAGGCGAAGCCGAGCCCACAACCAATACCAGATCTCCCACTTTTAAGGGTCGTTGGTCTTGGTGCCATTTCTGGCAAGGGGTCATCTGAGGCAGCACTTCACGCATTTTGAAAACGATGGCATTTTCAAAATAGGTTTGCCAATCGATGAGAGGTACGCCATTGTTTACGTAGCTGCGTAGGTACATGTCGGAATGGTCAAAAACCCCACGTGTAGGTAAGTTGGAAGAACTGCCCAACGAAAAATGATTAGGGGTCAAGGCCTTTTGGCTCAACTGTGACGTGTGTAAGTGGGCGACTGTTCACTATCTGTTCGACCTCCGCCTTACGACTAAACGTGCTCAGCACCTCATCTCGCAGAGCCTGTTCTTTTAAGACCACCTTAAGTGAAGCTTTTACCGTACGAATAAGGCGCTCCCACTCACCAGCCCAGTGTCGCCACACTATTGTTGGCAAAAAGTTGGCAAGTGGTGCCATAATTTACGACAAAATCCTTTAGTTCATCCTCGTTGCTGATGGCCAAAGAAATTTTTCTGAGGCCATCAGCAACGACGTGCAGCCACCCTTCGCAGTGCCATTAACGATGCATCAGTTGTAAGCCTCGTGACTATATCTATGTGAACAGCTCGCATGGTAAGGCACGTAAACAAAACTCCTCGACGAACTCGATTATGGTCCATACATGTCAGTTCCACAGAACAAAAACGGGCGCCGGTTGTGGGTCATTTGAGCGGGAGGTAAGTCACCCATTCTAGGTGGTTGCGGTCGGTCGAGCCCTTTTAATTCTACAGAACATGCACTCACTGCCTAAATATTTAACGGTGGACCGGATACGAATCACCCACTATTTCTGTTTCAAGTTGTTTACCACTGTTTGAAGTGATGAGGACCCGAGCAAGTTGGTACAGCCTCCTTCAATGGACGACATTGAGAAAATCACGAGTCAAATGCGCAACGGCACGGTGCCTGGAATAGATCAAGTCGTCACGGAGCTTTACAAAGCCAACACGCAAGAATTAAAAGCCGAAATTCTTGAACATATGACAACAAGTGTAATTGTTTATTATTATTAAATTTTTTAATTCTTTTTAAATGTCAACTCATTATTTATATGATCACTGTTTATGATTAAAATTGACATTTTAATTTATAATTCACTAGGTATTTTTGACTGTTTATGTAAAAATATTGTACCTATACCATAAATATGGTAGACTATGGTTTTGGTAACTATAAGATATGTAACACCTTTTCATGTCACAATAAAGATATTTTGAATTTTTTTGAACAGCCTGGACAAAAAATATTTTACTGCCCCACTGGACGCAATCAATCCAAGTGCCTCTGCCCAAAACGGCTAATCCGAAGGGTGTCAACGATTACAGACGCATCTCTATATGCAGCACAGGTTACCGAATATATGCCAACTTCCTCCTCCTTAGGCTGGACGAAATGACCGAAGAATTAGGAAACTACCAGGCAGCATTCCTACAAAACCGGTCGACGGATGACCATATTATATATAGTTTACCCTGCGATGAATTCTTGACGAGCAATGGAGAGCGGGCGAGAAAACATATGTCCTAACAGTGGACTTAGAAAAAGCCTTTGACACGGTGGACCTAAATGCCTGAAGAGATATAATACTATCGAGAACTAACAGAACTATAACGAATCGAATATTCAAAGCCACAATGAACGAATCTACCTGTATTCAATTGTAGGGGCAACAAACATAATGGATTAAAAAAGGCAAAGGAGTCAAACAGGGCTGCCCACTTTCACCACGACTGTTCACCATACTGATGGACGATGTCTTTCAAACCCTTGAGGACGAACTTCCTTTTGTTAAACTAAAGCAGGATGACCAAATACAACTACAACTTATTTTGACCTTTGCGGACGACGTAAGTGTCCAACAGCATTCAACAGATGAACGCAATTTACTCAAGGGCCTTCTCCGCCACTGTAGGACTAAACGTTAATGAAACGAAGACTAAAGTATTAGTTCGCGACCCAATACATAAGAGTCATAGGAACTTCATAACACTCGATGGCACAACGGTTAGCCCTACCACTGAAATCAAATACTTAGGAACGTATATTACCTCCTCACTAAGCAGAAAAGACACCGTAAATTCGCGTTGCAAACAGGGTGTTAATGCATTATGCAGTGGCAAATTACAAGGTTTCTATACAAAATGGTTATAAAATCAACCATGACGTACGGGCTCAAATGCGCAGCCCTCACTAAAGTCAACATACGAAAACTGAGGAGGTACGAGCGAATAATACTGAGAGACATGATCAACAACTCAGGCACATCACCCAGCCCTGGCAAAGTACACGACATATTGGACGGAAAATCAATTTGACAGGAAATTATTTAACTCGCTGCTTGACATCTGTTCTGTTCTGTTCTGTTCTGGTGACTCATCCAGCCAGCAGTTCTGCTGCAAGGACTCAGGAGTGCTACAGGAGGGAGGAGGTGTTAGAGCAAAATAACGAAGAAGGCTCGCTTACCCCATCTAGTGTAGCATATGGGGCAGAAAGTTAGTGGGGTGGGGTGGTGGAACCTTAACCGAGCACCGACTTAACCGCAAATACTATAATGATGAGGGTAAGCGGGCTTGCATGTCCATTTTGAACCAACTTCTGCCGCCCGGCCGCAGGCAACAGCTTCCTGTCCGAGAAACCGGAGAGCCAAGTAGATAGGACGGGAGTGTAGGTGTGCAGTCAGGATGATAGGAGAGACGGGAGTTGGAGCCGACCCGAATACAGGCATCGTTAAGCCAGCGTGGGGTAGATAGATACTATACTTGGTGCATAATATAGATAATTAGTTTGTGACTGCTTGGTCCCCCCCCCCCCCTTTTTTTTTTTTTTTTATTTAACCCTCAGGTTCTGATATTGAACCTCGTCGCGCTTATTGCAATTGTTAATCAGGACCTGGCAATTGCATGTCCGCTGTCTCTTCATTCTCATCTGGTTCCGATTCAGTGTCCGTTTCCGGTTGTTTGTATATTTTCTCGGCAGTTTTTTTCATCTGGCTTCTGTCGGTGGAAATATTTCTCCAGTAAGAGCGGGATTTATTAGTATAGTGTCGGATGTCGTGGTTGAGGGAGTCTTCCCATGTAAATATAGGGCGTCCAACTTTTCTTTTACGTTCTTCATAGCTGAGAGCTGCGTGTAGTAAATGGGGTCTTTCGCGTCTACGTACGTGTCCGTAATACGAGAGTCGGCGTACTTTAATTATCTTTGTGATGGTTTTGCCGTCCAATGTTTCCCTGATCTTTTGTTTTGGAGAGTCTTTCGCTACTAACAACATTTCTCTTAGAATGTGCCTTTCGTATTTTCTAAGGCGTGATCTGTTTGCTTTGGTGAGCGCAGTGACGTTTAGTCCGTACGTCATGGCCGGTGATATTACCATTTTATACATCAGCCTCGCTATCTTCCACTCTATTTTTTTTTTTTTTTTTTTTTTATCTTTTATAAATCTGGTGAGCATCTTAGAATTTCTTGCAGCTTTGTCGCAGCGCACCTTGATGGTCGCTCTTCTGTTGTGGGATGACGTAATGTATGTACCTAGGTATGTTATCTCCTTAATAGGTTGTATCGGTACACCGCCTACGTATGTTGTCTGTTGATCCGTCATTGTGACACCACATGGGTCCCTTATAACCAGCTTTGTTTTCGTCGTGTTTATTTTAAGGCCCACTGTACTTAAGAGATCTATTAATTTTCTTACAATACGATCAATTCCCGTAATGTTGTGACCTAGGATGATTAGGTCATCCGCGTAGGATAGTATTAGAGGTAGCGTGATATTTTCGTCCTGGTCTAGTCTAACTGATTCGTCTTCCTCCTCCAATGTGCGCAGTACATCATCCATTAAAATTGTGAATAGCCGGGGAGACAGCGGGCAGCCTTGTTTGACGCCTTTGCCTTTCTGAACCGTTTCTGAACTCTGGCCACACCAGGATAGGAATGTTCTCTCCTTCATGCAAGCTTCTACAATTCTGTTAGTGAGAGGGCCATTGGTGCGTGACAATATTATGTCTCTAAGCGCTTTCAAATCGACATTGTCAAACGCTTTCTCGATATCCAGGGCTACGATGAAAAGTCTAGTTCCTTCCCTCCAATTCGTGTCTAGTACCCGGCGCAGGGTGAAAATATGATCGTCCGTTGATCGGTTTGCTAGAAAGGCCGCTTGATAATTTCCGAGAGATTTTATTGCCGCGTCCAGTTTTTCTAATAAGAAGTTTGCGTATATCCTGTAACCCACATTACAAATTGATATTTTTCTGAAGTCCCCGGTAGTCTTGGGGGCAGATTTCTTTGGTATTGGCACCTGCTTTGTAAGTGCCCACTCTGCTGGCACTTTATTGTTGGTCCAAGCTTCTTCTATAATATTTGTTAGTTGTGCTAAAAACGCTGGCGGGGCCGCTTTGTATAGTTCCGGGACAACTTGATCTGTACCAGGTACCGTTCCATTTCTCATGCCGCTTATTATGCGAGCTAATAATAATATCCTCTACTTTGGGGCAGTCTGATTCCGGTACACTGTTAGGCTCACATTGTATTGGATCTATACCCGGGCCTTCGCAATTTTTAACTTCGGATATCCAATTAGCCATAGGAATGAAGTATTTTTGCTGCGTTCGTGTGTGTTTTGACTTCTGTTTTTTCAAATATTTATATGTTATTTTTCATACGCATTGCTCTATGGGCTCTACTTAAACCCTGAAAGAACCGTGAACATTCTAATTCGTCGTCTTCTTCCTCTACTTTTCGAGCGTTTTTTCTTGCTAATTTAAGGTTCCTACCGTGGATAGAAACTTTTGGAAATTTGTATTTTAGGAAGAGCGCCTTTTGCAATTGGGCTTGGGCGATCCTGCTCTCTCTAGATCTTATTATTGCGTGGGACGGGATCGCCCGGGCCGACTTTTTCAAAATTGCATTAAGCTCGTCCCATGTTAAATTCTTATTAGTCCGCCCACTGTCCTGTGCGATCGTTTCTACTTGGGACGCAAGATTTTCATTGACTTCCTTTTGGAAATTGTCGAGAGGTTTCTTACTCTGGAGTGCTTCAAAGTTAACTTTTTTATGATTGAATTGGAATGCATGCGTGTTGCTGTTAATATTTCGTTGTGTATACTGTGTCGCTTTAATGCTAGGAATGTTGTTGTGACTTACTATTGTTCCCCATATGATCTTGTGATCAGATTGAACCTTTTGGGACCATTTGCCTTGTATGTTTAGGAAGTGCGCATTATTAGCACGGCTGCATACAATGTGATCAATTTGAGATGCTTTTTTTCCCATTCTCCATGTTATCTTACTTGATGGACGACCCCAAGTACTTTTTACTACTAGGTTGTGTTGTTCCAAAAAGTTTAATAATAGGGTGCCGTTAAAATTTGATACCTCGTGCAGGAGGTTTTTTCTACAAACATATGGAGATTGGTGCGTGACGTCACATTTACCCAGATGGGCGTTAAAATCACCTAGGAGTACAGGTATTGCATTTTTGGGCATACGGTGTAATAGCACCCCAATCCTTCCTAAGCATGTTGTGGAGTTCGACGGCATATGTGTATTGATGAAGAAAAACTCCTTAGCTTTGTTGTGAGCAGGTAATTCCAGTCTAATGTGTATTGCGAGTATGTTGTTCGAGCTGTTATAGGTCTTTATGATTTCATATCGTGCCGCTTTATTAATAAGGATTGCTATACCTCGCTTTTCTGTTGCGCGTGTACCACCGCTTAAGATCCATGTATAATTGTCAGACGAGAATGTTCCCCTAGCGAGGTGCGTTTCCTGCAGCCCTGCAATGGTGATTTGGTGCTCTGCTAGTTCTTGATCTATATTTAGTTTATCATGTAGTGTGGCACAGCCTCGCACGTTCCATGTTGCAATATTGACGTTCTGTGTGTGGGCGAATGGCTTTGTTTTGCTTGTTGATTCTTGGCGCACTAACCTGTGGCCGGTCGAGTCAACATCCTGCAAGCCAATTGAATTATTAATACTTGGCGTTGACTGTGGGCTGGAGTCGATTTTCATACTTGGGCAAGGGCTAACCTCTGAACTTAGCGTGGGTGTCTCATATAAGGTTTGCGATCCGGACCCAACTCGCACGGAAATATCGGGGTCCCGATCCGCGGATCCGGATAGTCCCATACAGGTCGCGTCCGGGTCGGAAACCCTAGTCCCGTACCTGTCGTAATCGTGTAGTTTAACGCTGTCGTAATGGTGGTCTTTAAAGTGCAAGTGAATGGGTCTTGCCGGGGCAGTGAGTGTCAGCGAGGCTTTATACACAATGGGGTGTGTATAACATCCATGTATGTATACATCAACGGCAAAGAATTCCGAGGCAGCAATTATTATGTCTTCTCCTCCCCAATTACCCTCTAGAAATTGGTTGTTAATGAAAGTATCAATTTGCCCTGGGGTCGGCTGTATTGTTCTAGCATCTTCGTTGGGCATCGAATCTATTACACTGCCTAATAGGGCTTCCCTTATTCTCGGGTCGTCTTTGTTGACTAAAACGTAGCTTGCCAGTTCATTTCTGACGATTTTGTGATCATTCTGACCCGGGCAGCATGCTATAACATTGTTCAATTGATCAGCGATCGACCTATACAAGCAGTTTCCGTCTTTTGGGATTGGTACAATATCCATTCTGACTTTTGCCGGAGAGATTTTATTTCTGGCGTTTATTTGCGTCCTTTCGTGCACTGTATCTGCACGTGTGCTTGTAATAACACCTTTTTTTTTTTTTAAATCCTTATTGAATAGGAGTGGCGCAAAAAGGACTCTTTCCTGTGGCCTATAAGGCCTATTGTTTCTGCTTCTTGTCTCGGGTTTGCCGCGCTCTTTTGTATTCGACGTTGGGCTATCAATAATAACTAAGTAGGTACCGCCGGTACCGGAACGGTGAAGAAACTAGAAAATCCTAGTAACTAGCTATGATAAAAATTCTACATGCAAGTAGAGTATATGGTGACGCCTAGTTGTTATGTTACTGAAATATAAGAACTAAACCTGGGTTACCGACCCTTACTGAGTTCCTACTTGATAGTATATACAATTGGTAACACTAATTTATACCGTTTCGGTACACGCTACTAGGTCACCCCTCACCATATACAATACTACTAACACCTGAATCTAGATTTCGATATGATACACTGAATGTCTTAATAAATAAAACCTTACTTAACCAAATGAATTTCCTATTATTATTAACCAACCATTAGACCCAACAAGCAACAAAGAAGCTGAGATATTAAAAACAAACACATGCAACAATGAATTATATGGTTATGGTTGTTACTTCGGCTGTTGAGTATTAAGTACTTCTAAATCATTTAACCGGGAAGTCTTAAATTGCGCAAATTACGTCACAGATGTTGACGGCGTCAATAGAATGGTCTGCGTCAATAAAATTGAAAAATGGTCTTGTGTTACCCTTTAGCCAAATGTTATTTTCGGAAGAGAACAATGCTTCCTTAAATTTGTAAGGAAATTGCCTGAGTGTTGCTTTTGATGACCAACCAGATGGTGGCCTATGTTCCTTTAATATTTGCGTAACAGCCCGTTCACACAGAGTCTCCGTATTTACGGTACCCGTTTTAACGGATAAACTTATTATGGATTACTGTATACTGAATACTGTGTCATATGTGAAGTCGCTCATACAACTCCACACGCCATCAATGAAAAAAAACGTATACGATAAAACGGAACAGTAAAACGGAAACCCTGTGTGAACGGGCTGTAAGACAGAGCTTTGTGTGATGTTGTTTTGCTCGGGTGTTTTTGTCTTACGTGGGAACCCCGTATGCGTTTGCCACTTGCGGGTTACCCTATCTATAATACTTATAACAGTGGCCCGTAGGTATTAAGATATGTCGGAGTCTGTGGATCAGTCAAATGTAGCTGTACGGAGAACCACAAGGCTTTAGATTCGACTATCTAGACTGCTCCTTCTCCACATGTAGGTATTCTAGGGTATTCTGATGTTAGTTTCTAGTTATTGTTTCAGTGGGATGCGCTATGAGACGACTACATGCATTAGTAAACAATAGTGCAATAATAAAAAGTTATCTAGGTAACTAATTAATTAAGATTAGGGGTGCAATTATAGATTCGCCAAGCCCTATGCGATGGGATGAGCTATGAGACGTATCCGTGCAATAGTAAATGGTTATCTAGGTAACTAATTAATTAAGATTGGGGTGCAATTATAGATTCGCAAATCCCTATGTGTGAGTCGATATCCGATGACCTTGTCCGTACATATACCTATTACAGCGACCTGTGTGTATTGAGGCTTTTGTCGGAGTCTGTGAATCAGTCAACTGTAAGTGTGCGGAGAATATGGTGGTATTGGACCCCGCAAGGTTTTAGGTTCGACTATCTAGTCTGCGCTTTATCCACATGTATATATTCTAGAGTATTCTAATGTTAGTTTCTAGTTTATGTTTCAATGGGATAAGTTATGAGTCGACTCCATGCAATAGTAAATGGTATCTAGATAATTAATTAATTAAAATTCGGGGCGCAATTAAATATTCAGTATATGGCTAATGGAAGTAATTGAGATTATGCGTGAGACGAGTGTTTAGTTGCATTTTAGTTGCAATAAAATTGTCATAGAAGGTTGACCTGTTTTTAATTTCGCGACACACTTCACTCGAAAATGTACCTTAACGACTAGTACATATGGTCCATCGACCCAGGATTATTTACGGTGATCTATTTTACGGAGTGAATTTTGTGTAATTTGGAGTTAATTAAGGACAAATAAGTGAAAATAAGTGAACATTATTGTGGACTAGGACGTTTAATAGTGAACTAAAGTGAAAAAAAGGATAAGGATTGGAAAACTTGGGAGTTAAGACAAAATTCCTAAAACGGTTATAGTTTGTGAATAAAATTCACCTAAGTTATTTGCGTGTTATAAAGGACAGTTGAATAGTACATTATACATAGCTAACAGCAAAATAAGCTATCGCATTGCATTGAACGCGAACATATTTAAGTATTTATGCGCTTACCCTGCGCTGTAAAAAAGATAGTGCCGCGTTGGAACATTCTAGAAAGTGGATATTCGGTATTTAGCTTGGTGGTTTAAGAGTGAACTTACAAAATGGATCAAGTAGAAAAATGTGTGATACTTCAAAAGGATACTTATGAGAAAGTGAATAAAGCTTACAGTAATTACAAAAAATCTCCTAAGGAAAGGATAACTGCGGGTTATGTACACATAAGAATGGATGCTTTGGATACCTATTGGAAAGAATTTAAGATAGCACATGAGGAAATAATCCTAGCGATTTCAGTAGATGAAAGACAGTTAGTCCCTTATTTTACGGAGAATACGTTCGATAATTTCGAAGAGTTATATTATACGTATAAAGGAGAATTGAAGACGGCGTTACTGAAGTTTAGCTCAGAAATCGAAAAGGTGGATGTACCCAGACAAAATGTGAGCAACCTAAGTACATCCAGTAGTGAAATCCGTTTGCCACGCATTTCCATACCTACTTTTAGTGGAAATTACACTGAGTGGCAATCGTTTCACGAGCTCTTCATGGCGCTTATTCATAACAATGCATCGATAGAAAATGTACAGAAACTACACTACCTTAAAAGTAGTTTGACTGGTGAAGCAGAAGTATTACTACGGCAGTTTTCAGTTACTGGAGAAAACTATACGGAGGCGTGGTCGATATTGAAAAAACGATACAACAACAAAAGATATATCGTGAACAACATTTTTAAAAAGTTTTTTGGGCAAAGAGCGTTATCTCAAGAATCGGCCAGCGCTTTAAAACAGCTGTTAGATACCACTGTGGAATGTATGAACGCGCTTAAGAATTTGGGGTTACCTACCGAAAAGTGGGATGCAATCGTGATGTTTATCGTCGTATCCAAACTCGATGTTAACAGTCATAAACAATGGGAAGAGGCGATTAGCGGAGATAGTTCGGATGACATACCGGGGTTAGAGAGATTGAAGCGGTTCCTAGAAATGCGGTTTCGCACGTTAGAGATGATCGAGCCTGCAAGTAGAGGTTACAAACAACCACAAGGTGTCACACTGAAGACCTTTCATGCGACGGCTAGCAACGACGTTCTACGGTGCACCTTCTGCAAAGAAAATCACTACATATATAGGTGCAAGCAGTTTGCTAAGTTACCCAGGGAAGAAAGATACAGCTTCGTTCGGGACAACAACCTGTGTTTTAATTGCCTCATACCTAATCACACCGTGTTCAAGTGCAAGCAACGAAAAACATGTCAAATCTGCAAAAGAAAACACCACTCCTTATTACACAGAGAGAAGAAGCAAGTAAGTGAAGAAAAACAGGTTACAACTGCAACGGTAGAAGAACAACACACACCAAATGAGAAGGAGACATTTACCAAGGTCACAGGGCATGTGACTAGGGGAGAACAGCCTGGTCAAAATATATTGTTAGCAACGGCACTGGTGGACGTCACGTCGAGTTCAGGGCAGTCCCACGTCCTCCGTGCTCTCATTGACCCAGGTTCGGAGGCGTCGTTCGTGACGGCAAGGGTCGTCGAGTTATTGGGCTTAAAAAAAACCCAAATCAGCGGCGTCGTCTCTGGTGTAGGCGAAGATAATCAAATGTCTCTTAAACATATTGTCGAGTTACAAATAAAGTCTATGTATGATTCAAATTTCATATTAAATGTAAATGCATATGTATTAAGGTTTTTAACTCGTAGGTTACCTGCAAGGGAGATCCGAGGTTATATTTGGCCTCAGCTTCAAGATGTTAAGTTGGCTGACCCAACCTTCAACGCACCAGGTAGGATAGATATCTTACTTGGCGCGGACGTCTTTGGTAAGATCATAGACACAGGTCTGATGAGAGGGCCGGATAACGTAGTTGCGCAGCACTCCCATTTAGGTTGGATATTGACAGGCGATATGGATGTAACTCCAAACAGGTCACGAAATATTACAAGCCTACACGTTACAAGACAGGTTGAAGAAGATAACAACCTACTGAGCAAGTTCTTGGAATTGGAGACAGAGCTTTATACAACCAAGAAAGCTTGGTCTAATGAGGAAGAAAAATGCGTGGAAATCTATAAGAGTACAACAAGAAAAGATGCAGTTGGAAGATATGAGGTACATCTACCGCTGAAACAAAATAAAGAAGATACGCTGAAGCTCTGCGGTGACGAGACGAAACATCAAGCCGTTACAAGGTTAAAACAGCTAGAAGAGAGAGTCATTAGCAATGACAAGCTGAAAGAGGAATACACGAAGGTCATCAATGAGTATTTGCAACAGAGACACAAGTGGCCGGACACGGTTAACCCCCCTAGGGTCGAAGATATCGTCGTGATCATGAAGGCCTTACATCCTGGCCCTGATCAGTTGGTGCGGGTTGCTACGGTGCAAAATTTCAAGATAATTGGTTAGGTACTTACCAGTTTGTCATGGTGGGCGGCCAGCTTTATAACCTTAGAAGGAACTACATACGAGTATAGTAGTAATCTTATTTTACCTATCATTTAACCGCATCCCACGATGTACTTACCTGTTTTCATGTGCATAAAAAACTTACTTCTTTTAATAGCAGCGAAGTACCTAATAAAATGGTTATGTAGCAAATAAAGATTAAAAGGTTAGGTTAAGATAATTGGCCAACATCAGGACCCTTACAAAAATAAACTTTAACTCATCGTGTTACGCCCTATATTTGTATAACCGTGTTTTCACGGCTAAAATGTACGGTAATGTGTATTAAATATTTTGTGCAATGCAATGAAGACAGTTCTTTAGAAGTGCAATTGTAATATTTAGGTACTTAACGTTAGTTAAAGCTGTATTAGCCTAGTTTAAGAAGTTCACTTGTTTGACTAACATTTATTTCAATCGAAAAAACAATGTTTACAGTCCATTCACATAGCCTATCGAAAGTATCGAAACTCGTTAGCAAACAAGTTCTTATGTTGATATTATAGTGGTCTATAATAGTTGGCTAATTAATTGTATTGTAATATACGCTGGTTTCATTTAAGTCGGCGATCAGGTCATGGTATTTTGTTTAATTCGTTAACAATATAAAAGTCTTCACAAAGAAAAGAAGACTTTCTGGCATTGGCGTCAAAGTCGATAATTGTATAACGGTCGCTAGCTCTCTAGTTAGACTAATGTTTTTGTCTACCCACTTTTAGCGTTTTGTCAAAGATTTATAAAGTGTGTTAGTAATAAGTATGCTTTAGTAAAAAACTGTTGTTTTTGGTGGGCGGTATGTTTAGTTGCATTTTAGTTGCAATAAAATTGTCATAGAAGGTTGACCTGTTTTTAATTTCGCGACACACTTCACTCGAAAATGTACCTTAACGACTAGTACAACGAGTGCCGATTTTCTTAACCTTTGATTTCAGCAAGAGGTGACGGGTTGTGTGCGAGTTTGCAGGGTGCTATATATTGCAGGTACACTATATATCAAGCTGTATAGTTGGCATTAGTTTGGGCGTGAACCAATTTAGTCTTGGTGTGGTTATCTATCTGTTAAGAGTACACTTTGGCAAGTAGAGGTGTGTTAGAACCACGGGTAAATTCCCAAGATGGATAGGCCGCTAAGACTGGCGTTTGGCTCAATGCTCTAGCCCTCAGAGGGGAGAGCTGGAAGTTTACAAATGAGCGCCGGCTACGGCGGCAGGGCACAATGGAAAGAGCTCACCGGATTATTTCTGTATACTGCGACTCTCGCCCTGGGTACGGGGCTGCTATTACTGCGACTGCCGAAGAGTTGTATTGCCACGCACTTTAATTTCACTCACTATTTGAACCTACAATATATGAACACACCGTGCACACGCCCAACCCGGCCCAATTTTCCAAAATCGAAAGGCCTCAATGACTAAGTCGCGCGTTATAATGGTTGTACTCGCGTAAGGCGCGGGCGCAAGCACATCTGGAGTAACCACCGGCCTATTGTCTAAGGGACTTTGTTTTAATTGTATGGCGTTAGGAAAGGTCGAGAAGGGCTCTCGGGCTACGACGTCCGCTCTGTTTGGCTGTCCAAACGGAACTCCTATTTAACTCGCTGCTTGACATTTGCTTTTATTCCGTAAATGAATTTTTAAATTATTAATTTTCTAATTATTACTTTTATTATTAATTTGTCGTATTGTATGTTGTATTTAATTAATATTTATGTCTTGATAATTTGAATGTTTATGATTTAACTACTTAAATTCAATAATATTTCTACGCCGATATCGGCAGGATATGTGAAACTGAAATTTGTAAGACATACCAACAATTGTACCATATTCAGAGAAATAAACTTTTCTATTTCTATTTCTATAAAAACGATGACTAAGAGGATAAAATGGCTTCGAATGTGCTACTTTGGACACATCCTAAGACGTCCTAATGCACACCTCTTAAATGCAGCATACAGATACAAGGCAAAGAAAGTAAAGGTAGGTTGACCCATATTTACACGGGAATATTCCCTGACACAGGACATGATGTACTACCCCATTAGCTCCAACGAATGGCATGCATGGCATATGGCATCGGACTAGGATAAAATCAATAAAGCCGCCCGCGGTATTTAAGATATGCAAGAGACTGATAGCGAATCAGAAGAAGAGGAGGAATCATTCCGAAATAACGAGTCTGAAGTAACAGCCTCCTAGGAAAGCCACCACATTTCACACAAGAAGAAGCAGCTTACAGCAACTTAAACCAACGCTCATCTTTTAACTAATCTCCGAGGACACCTTCAACATGAGAAGACTTTATACGAAGCAACGTGCATCATTCCACCAACGCTCATCCCCCGACGAAGTATCCTTTCTCTCCTCTTTTCCAATATTGGCTAAAGGCTGCATAGCCTGTTGATTGTGGCCGACTGGTTGCGGCTGGTCGGTCTTCCCTTCCCATCCCAGAGCGTGTCACTCCCAATAAACTTGTGCCCCCGGGTATATCCGGCTCGTCCGGGTCAGGCTTGCCTCCTGGCTGGGTGCGGTACCTATGTCCATGTTCATGTTCATGTTCAAGTTGTTTACTACTGTTTTTTGGTTCCCGTCAGCAGCCTTTGCGTGATGCCTTCTTATCTTATCTTATCTAGGTGAGGGCCCTTTCGGATGCACTTCGACCCAGTGGGATCTTTTGTGATGCCTTCACAATCAACCTGCCACATGATTACGTCCATCAAGAATCACAGGTTGTTTTGTCTCAGGTAAGATGTCTTGGGCTGCACCAATGCGTCCATCAACGCGTAGGATGCCTTGTTCATCGAGGAAGGGCGTCAAGGTAAATAATCTACTTTTACTTTTCACATGCCGGGAGGAATTGTTGTAGTACTGCAACGTATTTTTGCTTGGTGATTTTAACCAGAAAGTCTTCGGATAACTTACTTAGTTTTTAATCACCGTTTATTAGTGTCGGTGCCAACTTTTGAGAGATATCGAAACATTGCAATCGCTCGTCCTATTCATCTTTTTTAAACCAAGGAAAACCTTGCTCTCCGGGATTTGGACTGGAGAGCCTCAGGTATTGCGTGGAAAGTACTTCCCTAACTTTTTAATCCAATACATTACCAACCCAATTAATTTTGATGGCTATACAACTCAGTGATAATATTTTATAAACATCTTTTCGTATTATTTAACCAGATTTTATGAACCTGATACAACGTATCAAGGCTCATTTAACCTTCACATTTCACCATATTGTATGTGTGATCGTGATGCCCGTTTATTAGTGCCGCTCCACGGTCTGACAGTGTCATGGCATTATATTTTCTTTTATGTAAGACCATTATACTTAAAATCATATATTTATATATGTTAATAAGTACTTGACAAGCTCACAACCCATAGTCATCAAATACAATTGGATCAACTTAAACTAAAGATTCGCCAAACTGCGAAGCATAGCTGCTATTGTTATGTAGGTACATATGGTTACAATCGTTTGACGAAATTTCAATCTCATCTACTAATGTGTATTAGCTGTACGGTCGAAGCCAAAGATATGCCTGCATTCCTGTACTTACCTATCCTATTCCTTTGTAATAAGGCCAACAATGCATACACATCTTCGACTCCGATCGCACAACATTCTTATATTATTTAATTGAATTTATGTAGGTACTTATCTAATAATATTCGTTTGAATTTTTGTTTAAGACTAAGTACTCACTTTTAATTCAGGTGTTTCTAACAACAAATTCATTATACATTTCCGGGGTCAAGTATTCTTTTGTTCTTCGTTCATAGTAATTTTTGGCTAATACTGGTTGTGACAATTTTATCGTTTTAGATGATCGAGTAACACGTTTACTTATCTTTTGAACTTTAAAGTCCTCGGTATAACACGAGTAACTATTTAAGACATTTGAGTATATAACTTTACAATGTACAGGCAAAATCTGACATACTGAGAACAGCATATCGTACTGATGTTTACATTTATTTCTCATGTTTCCACTTTCTCTACCTGTAAACTCTTCGTCCATCGCTATCCACTCTTGAATTCAACACTAGCTGCTGCCTTGATGCCTATTACGCAGATGTTACTAGTAAGTTGTTAGTTGATCTGGGAAATTGAAAAATATGTCAGTAATTTGAAGAAGTCCCTCCTCAGTTTATCTCGTTTTTATCACAAATCAATGCTATGATACCAGACTGCTCGTATCCATTTCCGAGGGAATTAATACATCATTCGGTTAGATGTGCAGACGGCCGGCGGCGGGTATAAAACCTGTCTACAAGTTGTAATGGTTTTATTGCTCCGCTACATCGCGTGGGTAGAGCAGCTCGTCCCTGTAATACGAATACTTATACTCACCTATCTATAATGAAGTGGGAATTGCGATAACTGGTGTTTATTTATTTACGCTTCATTTAACGAGATATCAATTTGGTGGTATCCCCTTGGATCGCATAATGGTTTTTAGACTAATGCAGTTTCGCATAATTGGTTTGGCATAATTATTTGTGGCATAATAGTACTTTCGCATAGTAATATTTTGGCCTACTGTTTTTCTGGCATACTACGCTATTAGCATAATTTTAGCTAGGCTAATGTGTATTGGCCGAATATACATTAGGCATACTATTGTTTGGGTTAATAATTAGTAGGTATATCTGTCATTTTCCATAATTTCAGTTGTCTAAATGAATGAAGCTGGTCAAAATACCTAAAATGATATTATTAGTTTTTCCGCTATTTTATAAAAAAAAAATCTCGAAAACGAAAGCGGGAGCAAAGCTGGGTGGGCATCAAATATTTTTTTGGCAAAACCGACTCGGATCGCGGATAGGTTAGAAGACGGAAGCGGGAGCAAAGCTCCCGCTTTCGTCTTCGAGGTTATTTTTTTTATAAAAGAACGGAAAAACCTTTTATTAAAACTTACTACTAATGACAATAAGGCAATTTACTACTAAGTTAACCATAGGCTAAAATCTGAATTTTTAGATTTTAGGGATTTTGAACGTAGGTTATTTAACGTTAGTTTTATTTTAATTTTAGACATTGTGATACGTACCTACCCCTTTTAATATGATAATAGCGTTATGCATTTTGATATGATGTCAATTGATTATTATGGGTATGTTTATGCTTTTTGTTATTGGTTTTAATGAGGGTTATGCTTTCTGTATTTATGCTTTTTAATGTTATGCATAAAAAAATATGCGAAATGTGACTTATGCATATCTTATTTTCGGCGTAAAGTAATTATGCGTAACCATATTAGTATTAATGATTTTATGCCTCTCAATAGTAAACCCAATTTGGTACGCGAAAAGTTAAGCTTGTTCACGGCGAATCTTTTTTAAACACCTTAAATCATTCATCACACGTTTATTTAATAAAAGGACTTAACACTTGACTGTACATAAGGTGTACCGACACTTGTAAAAGCAGTCACACTGAGTTAAAGTTACACTTAACTTAATAATTCAAAGCCTAACTCCAGAATATTTTAAGGTTCTTTTATGGAAGGAACACTTTGGCAAGAAATATAGAATTATAAAAACCAAAACTTGAAGTAACACGTTTTCTTGAGCCTGTGACACCGGGCGCACTTACCATTACAAAAATCTGAAATTATTGACTGACTTTATTTCGTGATATAAATAGTCACTAGTCAGTACAGTCAGCAGCAAAAGTAGTTATCGCAAACGAAGACGTCAAAAGTCTTTATTAAAAGGGAGTAAGAACTTTTGACGTCTTCGATCGCGTAGTTAAAAATAGGTGTATTTTGTTAGCCGCTACATAAGTGTGATATGAGTAAAAAATATCTAGTATTATATGCACTCCATACATGTAACAGCAAGTCAAAAAAATAAATATCATTGTAAAGTCCACTAGCAATGCACTTACGAGAACTTTCCAAAGTTGCGAAACTTTCCACATGAGAATTTCTCGGTAACTTCTGAGAATGTTCTCGAGAACGAGAATTTATTTATTTATCGTAGTTTATACTATGAATATTCACGATAGTTTAGGTGTAGTCCTTATAATATAATTATTTTCTGAGCTGCACTCCATGATGCATGTCTATTGAAGTAATTATAGTAATTGACATTGTTATATAAATAAGGTACTACGACAAACACAGCTCTGGCGTTTATAACAATTTAGTTTATAAAATATAAACTAATGTAAAAAACACATTTGTTTTTGAACACAAAATGCATGGTAAGAAATTCTTTGTTGCACCGATCTTTTTCTGTACTGGCCAATATTTATGACAGACTTTAAAACAAAGGGATAAGAAAAAAAGGATTTTTGAAAATTCCACCCCTAAGGGGGTAAATTGGGGAATGCAAAGTTTGTATAGGGGAACCATTTTTTGAGCTAGAGACTTATAATCTAGTAGTAATTGATTACTTATTATACAATAAGAAAAAAAGTGCTTTCGGTTAAAATTTTATATGGAGAGCAAGAAAATTTTAAAGTTAGATATTTGTAACCTCGTTCTTATTCTGTAAATCGCTGCCCCAATATTATAGAGTTCTATGTTGCACTTTTATCAATTTGAACTTTGTCAGGGTCACACTAGGTCTAAATTGAAGTACCCCGACAATGTAACATAGAACCCTATTATATTGGAGCAGCGATATGTTAAAAGACTACAAAACCAATTTCAGAGTTTTTCCAAATGCATCCCCAAAGAGTGTTAAAAGGGGGTTTAAAGTTTGTGTATTTCAAGACATATTTAAAGTATGAGATTTGTAACTTCGGTTTTAGACTGTTTGTTCACAAACTAGAAAATGAATTTCAACCATTTTTTAAATGTATCCCCTAAAAGAGGGTTCAAAGTTTGTATTGAGAGCAATCATTGTCTAAGACGATAACAAGTACTACGCGGACGAAGTCGCGGGCAACAGCTAGTGTATAATACGATGCTATAGAAATATTCTATTTGCAACTTTCTCTGAAATGTTCTCGAAAATTTAAAGAGAATTTATGAAACTTATTGGCAATTCATGACTTGTCAACCAAATAATGAATAGTAACATAGTAAAACATGTACAGAATACTAAATATGATTAAATTATGTTCATTTAATTTTTATTGTAAGCACATTAAAACGATACGTTTCGTTTTTATACGAACGATAAGTTTCATGTTGCAAGAATGTTCTGGGAACATTCTTGAGAATGCTTCCGCGTTTTGGGAATGTTCTGCAACTTGTACATTGCTACATGTGGCACATCAATCGATAGGCCTTTCAAAATAAATATAGTCGGATATAATGTAATCAAAAGTCACAAAAATTGCATCCTTTCTGATTTTAACAATGCATTTAAAAAAAAAATACATGGAATCACCGAAAATTAATTATTTTGAACAGAACAGGTTCAGAGGTTTTCGAGATAATTGCTGAAAAACTACCTGCAACTAAAAATAATGTAAGTCTCGTAAGATTACTGTGACGATACGACCTTTTTAATAGGCACGGAACCCTTCTTTGTGCGTGGTCCGACACGCACTTGGCCGGCATTTTCTCGATTCTTTTTTATTTAGTCGTAAATTCATAATATACATAAAATAGGGTTATGTACGGAGTAGCATAAGGGGCGAATGGCCTCCACGCCTTCTCTGGAACGTCCGCACTCTTTTTTTCAAAATTACCCATAACCTTTCTCCATACAAGTTTCTACATTGCGTTGAAGCAGCGTTGAATATTATCCCTCCTGCCTGGCTGCAGGCTTGTTGGCCATAGCAGGTAGTCATAACAGCAACACCATTTTCAGCGCTAGGCCACAACCGGCACTGACCGGGCAGGTAGGCTCCGCGACCAATCGGAGCTTTATGTAGGTATCCCTGGAAGCCCCGCCAATATATATGTACTTCAAAGGGTGCATTGATTGTCCGTATAGCTATTAGTTAATAGGATATAGGCATACCAACATAGATATGTACACATATACAGAAAGCCTTTTGGCGTATACAATGACAGACTATTTGCTAATAAATATAGGATTAGGCACTACAGAAGTAGTCTTTCCAAATTCACATTCATCCAACTTTGTATCAACGGATTCCCCGAAAAAATGCTTTGAATTTCTCCTCTTTTGTCCACTGTACCAAATATTATTCTCAACAAAACCCCAACAACAATAAGGAGCCGCGCAAACAGTAGCGCGAAGGAGGAGATAAAGCGCTCAGCGATGCGATGCGGTGAAGGAAGTTCCCGCCGCATTGTCCGCGCCGCCCGCCGGCCGCTCCCTGCCCAGCGACCGCGCCGTACTCCGGGATAATGCTTGAATTAACTTACTTAAATAAAAACAAGATTGCTTAAGACAACCACTTTTATTGTGCCGTTGATGTATAGATTACTGTTTATATTTACCCTAGTCAGTTAAAAGACATAAAGGACTTAGTATTTGCAAAACGAGGGGTGGTAATAATTAAATACTTATAAGTTTAACACTTGTGTGTGTCTGTCTGTGGCATCGTACTTCCCTAACAGGTCTGACTGTCAAGACGCTTCTAAGAAGCGCTTCTTCTGTTTGTTATGTCGGGGACGTTTTAAATGTATAATCAAATCAGTGGAGTTTGAAATAATCTAATTTATATACCTTGAGTGTTGTTCAATTTACTTTATCTAATTTAAGATTATATGAGATCAATAGCTCTCCATCTATAGACAGTTCTGGCTTGTCTTTTTAATTAACCTCGTAACAGCTCCGGCAACTAGATGAAATCGATTAACCGAGATCAACGTACAAAGTTCGCACATTAACCATGGTAATTACTTCACTTTATTGCACTTGCTCCATTATTTAACTACTTTCTGCAGGCTTCATCTTTTTACTCCATTAATCCTCTGTTGTTCGCGGCCTATTGGGTTTAATTGCTCTACAACCAGCCATGTATATACGAACAAGTGGAGCAGATAATACAAAGCGAGCATCATTTTTAATCATGGGGTTAAAATGAGTTCCTTTGAGCCGCTTTTCACGTTGGCTGGCGCTTCCCTGGAGGCTGCTATAAGAGAGCGCTGACCAAAATTCTACAAAAAATATTTATGAAAAAGAAATAAAAGCCAACATTGTAGAAGGAAATAAGTTAAACTACGGCAACAACTGCTCAATGCCTTTTTGACTCTGGACGAAATATTTAATGAATGATGAATGAATGCGGGAGTTTCACTACAAAATAAAACTCGCGCAGAGCGTCGAGCGGAGAGATCGGCTGCGAAGGGAAACGGAGCAGACGCAAATATCGAATCTAATGTGAATCTGAGTTATTCATTGTTTTTATGTTGATATCGTTTCCAGCTGTACTTTTGTATACTTACCTACTCAATTTCCCAGACATTTGTGAATCAATTTCTATAAGATTAAATGAGGATTAAATCAATTCATACTAGGTTTTAAAAAAAATAGGCACGAGAACAGTAGGTAACTGTATGAATATTCTATAAAATATTGTTTGTACTAGTCGATTAAAATCTGTGTATTAAGATTTCATAGAGAATACTGCAACGTCATTCTTTTCATATTTGTAGTCCATGTTACTGTCGAAACAATCGAAATAACTGTTTCGATACGCTCCAGACAACCGAAAAAAATTTGAAAATAGAACTAAAATAAATTCGACCAATCACGTGGCTGCTTTACCGAACTGTAATGAATTGGACCAATAGAATCGCTTTGATTATTGAGTTTACTCGTTGATGTCGTACGCTCGTTCATGTCTTTTAAGATATCAACGAGCGTACGAGCGATAGGCTGCACTTCGTTTCAACAGTATCGAGTTTGTTTAATTAGTTCAGTTGACTCGTAGAAAATTAATTTTAATGAACTCGTCCAAAAAGTATTGTTCATGTTATAATCAAGCTTTTTAATCTCGTACCTTACTTAGGCCACTCAGCAAGCTTCGTGGCCTAAACACGGTACTCGACTAAAAAGCTCTCTATTATAACACGATTGTGAAAAATACTATTGTATAATATTGATACAAAATTTTACGAGTGAGGTAAACAATTTTCTTTGGGGTAGGAATATTGGCCGAATCCTTGCGTGAGGTTAAGGACGATTTTTACTAGTAGGTAGGTAATGCATTTCAATACATTTTGGATAACAACGTGTATACTTTTGCATTTTCATCACTATGGAGGCATTAAATGACTAAAAACAAATAGTGATATCGTGATTCTGCTGCACTAAATAGTTGGCATAATTTCAGTTTGTAGGTCCAATCGAAAATAATAGGTTACTCGTGATAGGTACTCGTAGTTAGGCAGTGAAAAAATTATTTCCTTATTATATTCATCATATTTTTCAGTTGGTAGGTAGGTACGTAGTTTTTATGAACATTCTCGCTTCAATACATTCACGGTTTTAAATAGTTTGAATGCTACTGCTAAATACAAGCCCATGTGAGACTTTTGGCTTAAACTTAGCCAGAAGGATTCGCAAATTTAGTGTTTTTGTAATTTTGTGTGCCTCCAATTTCCAGATTCACGAAAATGTCATGTCCTAAAATCAGTAGGCACCTACTACTTTTAAGCTCTCACTCAATAATTCATAGTTTAGCCTAATTCCAAGTAATTTGGGGAAGGGTTCCCTACTTAAATAAAACCGGTCAAGTGTTAGTCTGACTCGCGCACCGAGGGTTCCGTACAAACTTTCATACACTATAAACGCTTTATTTTGAAAAAAAAATAACAATACCTACCGTCCGAGTCCGGAATGGCGACTCACAGACGCAGCACGCACTGGTGCTACATTAATAATAATAATAACTTGCAACCGGGTATGTTTGTTTTTCAGTGATAATTATTTATCAAGTAAGTAAACTAATTTCGATAATTCTTTTTTTTATTCAAAAGGGGCAAGGGCTGTGATACGAATTTGAAAGAAGAAAATTAAACACAGAAAGTTTTGAAATGCAAACTTAGTTAACAAATGATTTTTGAAGAATTAAAAACAATATGATACATAGAGGTATCGTTATACTTTTCCGGTAATATTTATGTTAATCTTAATCATATATATAAATTTAAAAAAAATCGCTTGGTAAACTTATCTATAAAGGTATTTCTTTCAACATGTTCCTATACTTATACTTCAAAGATTTACAACTGTAGAAAAAAAAATGTTTTAGAATGTGCAATTTAAGCCCTTTCATATTATGCTACCCCATTTGGCCTACTAACTACAATTTGAATTTTTGCCTCCCTCTTATCCGTCTTTTTCACAGAAATTAAATATATACAGGGTGTCCCACGCCTATGCCACATGGAGAGAAAGTACCTTGAATATTGTACATAGAAGATTTTACTAAAAGTTTAATTTTAATAACAATTTAAACTGCATTCATAGATTTTTAAATAATTACATGGTTGAACCGGGAATCGAACCCGCTACACGAGAAAAATAATTACTCTGTTGCTTTATCATACCGATCGAAAGGCTACATCATAAGGATTAATTTTTGCTAAATAATATGTTATGTAGCAAAAATTAATCCTTATGATGTAGCCTAATCCTTATGATGTGTCAGAAATAAAAGGAAGACCATGAATTTTAAATTTTAATTCAAAATTAATAAATTTAATTTATCAAATGCTCAAAATGAGTCCCATTGACAAAATCGTTTACGCGTCTTTCGGCAGATTCAGGATACAACAGAAACTTGATTGGACAGAAACTCGATTTCTTGCATTAAAACCAGGTACAGTCGACTACAAATACATGTATCCATACATACACCCACATACACTTATACATAGACTTTACTGCCATAGTAATAAGGTATACATACATCATTTTGTAACATTAAAAAACATGCATCTCTTTGTAGTCGACTGTACCATCGGCCAGAGCCAGAGTCGACCAGATTCAAAACAAAATCGCTTGCAATGCTATACGGCTGCCAAATTTCAAATTGATAATAGCATTAGTCGTTTCTGAGATACCTATTTAACGTTGTGACAGACAGACAGACAAAGTCGCATAAGGATTCCGTTTTTACCTTTTTGGGCCGGAACCCTAAAAATTTCGTCGAGTCGAAAAGCAGATGTCGTCGATTTCTGTGGCAATATGGAACCCGGCTTTAAATTTGGTATTTTTGGTACATTCACAACACAAGCCTTACTGAGCTTACCGTGGGCCTAGGTTGATTTGTGTAAGATTGTCCCATAATATTTATTTTTATTTATTTATTTATTCATATTTTAGGGGGAATTTATTTACCGGTGTGTGAATACCTAAGTATTCCTTTGACTCAAAAACAAGGAAGACAACTGGTTATAAATGGGCGATTATTCGAGCGTTTCATACGCTTGACTTCGGTGGCCACATTTTTGAAGAATTGGGCATAGATGTTGATGCAATTTTTAGATATTTGTTAGATGTCCGGTAGACTTATATGCTTATTAGAAACGAAATCGAAATCCGCCACTTCTTCAAAAATGTGGCCACCGAAGTCAAGCGTTTTAAACGCTCGAATAATGGCCCAAATACACCTGACGCTAGCTATAAACTAGTAGTATTTTTGGACCTAATATATAAAATTGACTGATGGCCTAGCGGGGAGTGTAGGAAATTGTGGTCGGAAATGGGCGCGAGGACAGCAATAAACTTCGATAGTGGTCGTTACTGTAAACAGAAGTGCCGCGAGGAGGGTTCGGATGTCCGTCGTGCAGTGACTGGTGCCTCGTACGTAACTACGAGTATAGCATGGCTCAGTATGTATTATACTCACCGTACCTACATTAAAGTTATTGAACGAGCGAAACGTCTTGCTTTGGTCCTTAATTCACTAACCCCCGGTTTAAAAAAATCTGTTAGACTTCTTGCCGGTAAGTAATGTCAAATAATGTACCTACTGGCATTTGGTCTAATGGTTCTTTATAAACGCGCACCTTAGTATCGAAAGGACTTCAAATAAGGCAGGTGAGTCATTCCGTCGAATAGTACTTTACACCCGTTAATAGAATTATAATACACAAAAAATTTAAACAGACAGATATACATACGCTTTTATTTATTCTGTAGGTATATGAAAAATTGTGTACACAGGTAAAATTTTAGAGTTGCTGTTTCTTGGAATTACCGTTTCTATATGGATGAAATGACCATGACTCGTCTGCTTTCCTATTAAGGCGCCGTAGGTTCAGCGAAGTTAAGCAAACAGAGTTTTTGAAACAATATATTGTGTATGTTTATAATAATATGGTTTCAAAAAAATACGAATAGTAATCTTGAGGCTTTTATGCAGGGAGATCAGTAATTCGTAACATGATTAAGCAATTTTCACTCGATAGAAAAAAATCACGAATAATAAAATCAAAATACACTTAAAACATTCGTAACAAAGTAAGCTAAACATATTAGAATTGGTTTTAAAAATCGGCAATATCATGTTTGAGGAAATTTAGTGATTACTTTTTCATTTATTAAAACGCACAAAAAATTAAAATTAAAAAACATGATATCCGCGCTTCCGAACACGCACTTCCATCTCGCTCACACTTATGCTCAGTGAGAGGGAGAGAAGACCTACGGCGCCTTAAGATTAGTTCATATAATTTTGAAGTTTAATCTTAGAGAGGGGCCTAAGGCCTAATGCGATTAAAATGTTTTCATTTTATTCCCAGATTAAGTAGACGTCAGAATCATACACAAATTTTAGGTTCTTATTTGGTCAAATTAATACTGAAAGGGAGGTTTTCTGTAAATATTAAGAGATAAGAAAAACAACAAATGTAATTCAGTATGGATTTTAATCGCGAACCACAAGAACATATCAAGTTCAAGTAATAAATCGATGGTAAATTGAATGAGTGGCTGAATTGACCCTAATCTACAAGAATAAATTGCGAAGACGTATTATTCTAGACGATCTAATTATAATAATATCTCAATGTAGAAGTATGTAGTAAGTTACTTTATATCGTCATACCTTTCAAGGTAGTCCCTTGGACTGTACATGACGCACGTACTATTTAGCACAATAATGCTACGGGCTAAGGTATAACTATACCTAAATGCATGCATATGCATGCATATTAAAAACAAAACTGCAATCGAATTATCCATCAAAGTGAAGAATTGAAAAAATATATGCCAAAAGCAGGATTTGAACCCGCAACTTTTACATTCCATGCAAATCCCGCTCGTTTCAAAGAATTTCTCACAATGATCGAATTAAAATTTCGTTAGCTGACGCTTGTGTGTGGAAAAATTTAAAACAGCATTTTTTTGTTACGCAAACAAAAACTAAAAAAACTTTTTACAGCAAATGTAACTCTTTCACTTGCACAAACACCGCTCAGGCTCTACGAGGCCCATTCAGATACACGATCTTTAACCCATTCAGTGCCCATGACGACACATATGCGTCACACCGCTACGAGCGCTTTTCGCTACATACGAGGTTTAACCTGCTACGGACTACGGCGTAGCGCTACGAGATTAGCTTGGCCGTGAATGTGTTAACACATTCAGTGCCGGGAACCCGATATCGAGTCTCGAGGATAACTACGGGATTGGCTACGAGCGTAGCGCGTAGCCATTCACCGCACTGAATGTGTTAACTTGTATACGGGCTACGAGCGTAGCTATTCACCGCACTGAATGTGTTAACTTGTATACGGGCTACGAGCGTAGCGATTCACCGCACTGAATGTGTTAACTTGTATACGGGCTACGAGCGTAGCGATTCACCGCACTGAATGTGTTAACTTGTATACGGGCTATGAGCGTAGCGATTCACCGCACTCAATGTGTTAACTTGTATACGGGCTACGAGCGTAGCGATTCACCGCACTGAATGTGTTAACTTGTATACGGGCTACGACGTAGCGGTGAGAGCGGTGTGTCAGAATTAACACATTCACTGCCAATTAATTAGTAGCGCTACGCTCATAACATAACCGATGCCATGGTTTTCCCGCTATGGTGAGGAAAGTGCCTACGAACAGAGCCCCTGACAGGCGGTTTCCTGGCAGTGTATGTGTTAACGTTCTCCTTCACATGGTCTGGAATACGCCATGCCCGGTTGGATATTCACGGAATTCGTGAATGCAATTTCAGTGCCATTTTCAATTTAACGGAAACATTAGAACATTTACCAACGTTACCGCTTATGTGACGGAGAAGTATTACTCCATACCTACAATTACAATGTATTGCAGCCTTATAGGTTCATTGGGTTGTGTTTAATTACATGCCGTGATAAATGTGATGATATACCTCGGTAGTAGGTACGTTAAAGTGTATATATGTACCTAAATGCCTGCAGCTTTATCAAATGAGTGCATTGATACCATGACCTATGTTTGGCAGAGATTGAGTAATACAAGTCTTATATAATTAGGTATTGAACACGAGGCATTTGGAACCTATTTAAACTATACATTCTAAAAACGTTTCCAGGATCATATACATTCATTCTAATTTCAGCATCTACATATTTATATAGCTCACTTTCTCAAATATTTTATCCGATATACCGTCTTGAACTCGAATACTATTTGTTTCTTCAATATGTATTTATATAAAGTACTATTCTATACATATATATAGGTATACAAAGATGAGCTTTAACTTAACTTGCATCTGCTGCATTAATATTATCGATTTCTCGCTTCAGACATCTGACGCCGAATATTCGTCCGAGTTGCAAAAGGAAGGAAGGTATTTATTGGATTCATTTTGCTTTTGTAGACGTTGTTTAATGTTCAAATTAAATGCGATTAGCACAGCTCTAATGGCCATCGAGATATTTCTAGATAGAAAGAAAGTACCTGCTTACTTAAGTATTTTAGAAGTCAAGCATTCGGAATGGCTTTTTTCCGAGACAATATAATACACTCACTATTCAAAATAAACGTAGTTTCGTTTCAATTTTCTGCATATCGCTTGGTAAAAAATACTAAGGTCGGTAGAGGTTCTTCTGGCGTTCAGGTTTTTCATTTCGCTTTTAATTTCCGTACTTACCTGTCTATACTCGTAGATGTAGGGGATGAACGATACATGAATCAGTACGAAGAAGTCGAAAAGAGCTGGGTGAGTTCGTACAGTCGCCATCACATACATCGGAGCAAACAAGCACGTCACAAGCATTGGAACACACCTCTATTTTCAAGGCATTAGGGTGCATGTGCCGATATTTTTGAACACCTATAGTGTACCGATGTATGTGATGGCGACTGTACTACGGAATCATCAACTTTAGCGAAGATACCGTTTTATATTAAAGATAATGATACAATGCAATTTAATGAACAATAGAGTATTGAATATCCATAGTTTGTATACAGGCAAAAAGTACGTCGGGACAGCTATATGCAGATATATATTATTTCAAAGATAAAATGCGGTAGTCCTTAACTCCACCCGGATACATGAA
Organism: Epinotia brunnichana; assembly: GCA_963854355.1. Taxonomy (NCBI): domain Eukaryota; kingdom Metazoa; phylum Arthropoda; class Insecta; order Lepidoptera; family Tortricidae; genus Epinotia; species Epinotia brunnichana. The sequence goes on along the minus strand of OY977936.1, from coordinate 14,444,124 downwards.
AATCAATTTCTACATTTTGTTCTCCATAATGTATAGTTTGTAAGCCCACTCCCATTACGCCTACGTCTCATGAAAACACGATACAATGCAATGTCAAAGGTGGCCAACTCGGCACCGTCTGCCAAGTACTTCCGGCCATTTCAAGACTGACAGACTTAGGTTTACTCTCTCTACGATTAAATTCAATTCAATTCAATTCGAGACATTTATTTCGACCAACTGGGATCATAGATAAAGTTAGTTACAGTTTCTTAGCCTAAAGTTAGTAAGTACTATAACCTAATACATATAAAATAAGGACAGTACTTAGTAGGGCTTGACTGTCAGTACGTGGATCATATGGCAGTGATTCACATACTCACAGTCAAACCTCTCCGCAAATGCCCTCAGGATACCACTAGAGCTAGCCCGCACCCTGCGCGCCAGGGATGTGCAGCGTTTCCTCATAGTTGTATAGAAACAGTCAACTCTGGCATCCGCGAACATCCCGGACGCACTACAGAAACGGGGCAGCCCCAGTAGCACCCTGAAAGCATTGTTGTACTGTACACGTAGGGCGTTGTACTTTTTTTGCGTATAAGATACTAAATGATTAAAGGATTAAAGGGCTAAATGATGCCACATGTCTCGTACTGTTGTTACATGACGTAAATATACCCTTACAATTTTGACCGGAAGTGAAGGATTTTTCAGACTTTCGGCCAATTTTTAATATCTTCTGATTCTTGCTCAGCACAACTTTCTATTTTATCGTGTTGTCTTTCTATTTCATGAGACGTAAGCGTATTTGGAGTGGGCTTTCGAATTATTACATTAGTAATTTCCGTAATGAAATTACACCTGGTTCAGATTTTACCAGTTTTACTCCTTGTAACGTGTGTATTTTTGAATATCTTTAAACGTAATGTTAAGTACCTACTTCATTTTTAAATTCTGTGGAGGTATGTGGGGTCCGGATGCAATTATGCTTTTAAAAAAGTTAAGTTACTTCAGTTAGGTACTTGCTTATCCGGTCCTCGGGTGACCGTAGGGCTGGCTTCTTCCGCTCGCAGTGCCATTCTGCGAGGAAACGCGGCCGGTCTTATGGGCACTCTGCCCAATGGCAGCGATTTAGGGTTGGTTGATATGTACATATAGTTTGGGTTCCGATAGTTTATGTTAAATTTAGTTTGTTTTTAATACTTTTTAAGTTATCTTTCTGTTTTTTTTAATGTATTCTTGTTAAATAAAATTGTACCTACATTTGTTTCGTAATTTTCTTCTCGACAATACAATTCATATGTATTAAAAGAACTGTGTGAGATTTATTTTACTAAAGTCGCTGTTGACCCGAAACTGCGATTGTTCAAAAATACAAGTTAGTGAACAGGTACTTCCAAAAGGCTAAATTATTCTACAAAAATTACAAAATTAGTAAGGACTGCTTTGATTTCATAAATAAATCTCGACATTACACTGTCAAAGCACAAATTGTTTTGTTCCCGTTTAGGTAGGCAAAGTTGCCAATTTGCATTCTTCAAGCTGGCTTTTAGACTTTGCCGGCCAAACTGATGATACCTTACGATGCCTACTTTAAATAATGTCCTACATTGTCTACCTACAGCATAACGAACAACAGTGTTGTGAGTAAAATAAAATTAGAAAATAAAGTTGGAGCTGTGTTTTCGTTGGCGGGAAGGTAGGAGCTCGGCGCAGCGGGGGCGGCGGCAGGGCGCCTCAGCCGGCTCTCCTCGTAGCTCCCACTGCCTTCGCTTTCGTCTTCTTCATCGTCTGAAGGCTCCGTGGCCTCATGTTTCAATGCTTCTGCTCTCGGTGCGTTTATATCATTCAAATGGCCCGCCACGTTCGTTTTCAATGTAGATGTTATTTGAGCAAGCGATTGCGTGTTATTTGACTTTTCTTGGATTGGTTTCACTGTAATCATATCATACAGTTTGGTGAAAGAAACATTGCCCAATGATTTTAAAAACATTTCTGTTAAATCGAGGCTGGTCTTATTGAACGTGATTATGTTTGAGGAAAATTGAACGAGCTTGTTTCTTAGTTGAGCAGTGAAGAGCGCGTTGCAGCGATGTCCAGTGCACGTGCACGTCAGCTGGAGTGTGTGCGGGGCGTGGGTCAGCGTGCACGGGTGCGGGGCAACTGCGGCGCAGGTTAATGTTGATGTGAAACCTGCGGACAAGAAAAACAATTTGTAAAGGCTGCATCCAGTCCTTAAAAACCGAGATCTGAGGTGAGGCGGTGAGGAGGAATTAATCCTGACGGTTGCAATCGCGCCCACTTTTTATTAATATTTAAAGTGTGTGAACAGTTATAGTTTTAAGGGGCTACCCGAGGTTTTCATCGATTTTTGACTAGTTTTGAATTGATACAAATACTTTTGCACTATATATAGAATTATAAGGCAAACAGCTATCGATTTTTCAATCTTTAATCTCCATTTTGGTTTACCATATAAATAAATAATAAATAAATAAATATTACGGGACAATCTTACACAAATATATGATATGATTGTTTTAAACATTGTCTCAAAAAACACCTTTTTTAATATAAGATTGCTGTAAAAGATCTAATATATACGAAATCTACATATTTAGGTTCGTCTCTGATGTCTCTATAAACGTGTGTACTGTTTTTATTTTAAACTAATTAACACAAAAGTTATGGCCAGAAAACCTGTTTTTTGGTCTAAAATTGTTCAACTTTGATGCCAAATATCTCGAAGACAGTGATGTTTAAAGTAAAACTGGGATATTATATTGCTTAAAGCTGTTGTTGTTAATATGATAAGCTACAAAAAACCTTAGAAAACTAAGGGATTCAGATCGAAGGTCATTGGCGTATGGGATCCCCTTAAGGTAAAATAATAGCATAGGTATATGTATCTCCAAACGGGTGGCATATCTGAGACAAAGCCCTAACAAACCGACTGGTAAGATCTCTCATAGCACAGTGACACTAGTAACACTGTCGAGGCCTAAAGTGACCTGGTGCGACTGCTACGCTGACACAATGTAGCCCGCACACGGGGCAGGGCGCTTGCAGCCACCGCTCCGGTTAGCAGGCACTCTTGTTGTGGCACTAATTAACAACGTCGAGGACATCTGAGACAAAGTCCAAACTGACCTGGTGCGACTGCAACGGTGGCACAATGTTGCCCGCGCACGGGGCAGGGTGCCTGTAGGTACCGGTCTGGCTGGCAGGCACTCTCGTTGTGGCACTGGTAACATTGCCGAGGCTCCGCATCTGCCGACAATCAAAACATGGTTACACGCGTTCGTAAGTAAGCAACACTAAGAAACAACATGGTAATGTTCTGCCAAACTTGGCATATTTTCAAATACCACTAGAGTTTTTGGTGGGTGTCAGATATCACTGATAACATATCAGATACTGAGACTGCAAATGTGAGAGCATCAGATTCAGATATTTATTTTTCTTTATAAAAAATAAATACCGTGCAAAAATTGTATACCTAAAGACAAATCTTGTCGCATCAGTTCACACATGTTTTACCTAAAATTTTAATAACATATGATCTATATTATATGTAATTCTCGAAGCAATATTATTTTTTACATGTTAGTCCAACTTAAGGCGCCGTATATAGGTTCATGGTCTTCTCTCCCTCTCGCTGAGCATAAGCGTGAGCGAGATGGAAGTGCGTGTTTGGAAGCGGGGATGTCATGCTTTTTAATTTTAATTTTTTGTGCGTTTAAAAACTCAAACATGATATTGCCGATTTTTAGAACCAATTTTAATATCATGCGTAAGAGATGCGCATCCCTGGCTCGCCGTGCCTTCGCCGGCGCCAACACCGTCCTGAACATGATCACTAGCCGACTCTATTAGTAATTGCTGCCTTCAGCACATACGTCCTAACTGTTAGATTTATTAGTGACATTGAATGCTGACATGTTGACATTTTTATTTTTATTTTATTTTTTATAGTATAGAATTGTGTACATATTATTAATTTATGACATGATGATGTACCTACTAACATTTAATTGTAAGCATTTACTAACATGTTTGACCCAAGTTAGTCTTTGAATAAATAAATTAAATTAAATTAAATATGTTTAGCTATTGTGCATAATTTGCTACGAATGTTTTAAGTGAATTTTAATATGTTTTAGACCTATGTTCGTGATTTTTTTCTATTCAGCAAAAATTGCTTAATCGTTTTTCGAATCACTGATTTCCCTGCAGAAAAGCCTCAAAATTACTATTCGTATTTTTTTGAAACCATGTTATTATAAACAGACGCATTATATTGTTTCAAAAACTATGTTCGCTTCACTTCGCTGAACCTACGGCGCCTTAAGCGATCAACAATCGGTCACCAAGAGCAGAGCGGCTACCGCGAAACACCAACTTCGTCCGTATATCTCTATCGCACTTGCATATTCGAGCGACAGAGCGAGACATGAACCTTAGGTTTCTGCATCCAAACCTAGTTTACACGTAAAGTGTAATGTACACGAATGACTGACATGACATTTCTTAATGTCAAGGCCCATTAGGTGCTATTAGTTAGGGAGTATAACTCCTCCTCCTCAGGATTAAGAATTTTTAAACATTGGGACGTTAAAAGTACCTAACTGCGGATAATTTAATTAAAGATTAAGGAGTCAACCTATTATTTATTTGCTCTTGTTACATGGCACCATTCATGGCACACACGTTATAGGTACCGGGAATGGTAAAATTGGAATATAAAATGTTACTGATCACAAGTTATGCAGTTTTAATGAACACTGATCAGTGATCACATTACACAGGTCATTACGCACAAGCAATCGGAAATTTTACTGACTCGTATACTGCTAGTAACATATTCTATACATTTGACTTATATATTTTGCCAGTTGTATCTGTGCACAAATTAACATTAGTGGTTTGTAAGTAATTGTGGTAATGCGTAATCGTACAGTCGGTCAAGAAAGTGGGTTACCGCTTTTGAGCCTTAACACTTTCACTGCCAGGAACCTCTGCCTAGCGGGCGCCTACGCCGTACTCGCTTTCCGCTACATAAAGAGAAAACCACGGGATCGGCTACGAGCGTAGCGATTCTTGGAAGTGAATGTGTTGTACAAATAATAGAGTCAAACCATTTTCTTGCCTTAACAGTAAGATAATCGTACTTTAGTTAGCTTAGTTAGTAGAAGCTAGTACCTAAGCCTGGATTCGAATCCCAGTGAAGGTTTTCTAAAGTATATTGAATTAAATTAAATTAAATAGCAATTTATTTCAGAAATTCATCCATATACTTACATAAAAAAAGAAACATAATCAACAAAATAAAATATAAATAAGTAAATTTTGAATTTTACAATAATAAACGTAACTAAAAGAATTAACTAAACTACTTATAACTGGGTCATTGTCAGTCACAAAAACAAAAATCATCTTTCCGGTGGTCAATAGTTAAGGGCTTTACGCTCACATATAATATGTTTTTACGTCATACCTGGCCATAAAGTAGGAATTACCGCACGCTATGCGTGCTTTCTTCTTTCTTTCCTGGCCAGATAGAGACGTAAAATTTTGTACTCACCACGGGCGGTAATAAAGAAAGCCTCAAAGCGCATATTTATCGCCCTTGCCTTCGGCTCGGGCGTCAAATACCTGCGATCTGAGACGTTCTTTGTTTAACCGCCCTAGGTAAGTAATGTACTATTATCACATAGAATTATAGAAGGGGCAACGCCGTTTATGCGGATTCAGAGTTCAACCAAAAATTAGGCTTTATAGCCCTTAACTTTGGCAATGTCCACCGAAAAGACGCGAACCTAAATCTGACAATGACCCAACTAGGACAGTGATCGGCCAACCACCTCTTCATCACGGGTGTGTTCCACCTGTCAGCTAACACGTTCAGGATGCTGTTTGTGGTCGTGCGCAGGCGGGTAAGCACGGAGGCACAACGCTTCCTTATGATAGCGTGGAAGTCGTCGGTGCGCGCCGCGGCGAACATGCCGGACGCGCTGCAGCTCCACGGCAGCCGGAACAGCGCCCTGAACGCGTTGTTGTACTGCACGTGCAGTGCGCGGTACGTGCGCTTAGTATAATTGACCCATAGGCTGCACGTGTAGAAAGACTGGCAGTAGGCTCGAAACAACGTCAACTTAACCTCGTCGCTACAACGTGCAAACCTACGAGCCAACATATTGCACCGCACGGACAGCGCTCTGCGCTCTCTCTATGTCCATGCCATCACTCATGCCCTCAGAGGCCCAGTGACCCAAATACTTAAAATGTTTTACCTGAGTCAAGGGAGTTCCACACAAAGTCACCGGGGGCACATCCTCGTAAGGTTTCTTGCCAACCCTGAATATTAGGAAATATCTTTCTCTTGCATTGTATTTGAGTCCGTGGGCCTCCGCATATGACTCACAAACTCGCAGCATGTCACGCAGCGCACTGAACGAAGGGCATAACAAGACCATGTCCGCATAGTTTATGTTGTTTATAAAAACACCATCAACCGAACAGCCGACCCTGGTAGCAGTTAGTTTTTGGAGCAACAACAAATACCTATACAAGATGATAGAATGAAGTAAATAACAAGTTTCTGTCAAAAATTTCATTTTTGGTACAAGCTTTTATTTCCGACCGTACTTTTCTGCAAGCCATCATCAACTACTTATTGAGACGATTCTAACAAGCCCAAACTCGATGGGGTTGTGTCGTTTTATTGCGGAGTTTCTATGGCCACCTTCCAGCTCCAGCGTCAGATCAGCTCCATGTCATCATAATATTGCATTGTCATGCGATATACATATGCATGCAAAATTTTAGCTCAATCGGCAACCGGGAAGTGTATCAAATTTAACTTGCAAGATTTGATTACAGACAGACAGACAACGGGACACAGGTGAAACTAAATAAAAGCTTGTAAAAACAACAACTTAGCTTAATTTCGTACTAGGACTATTTGGGAGGAATTTCGCGTTTGCAAATTTTTATTTAATTAATAAAATCTAAATCACCAGTTAGCTACATAAGTATGCACCCTAATTTTCATGATTTAAAGAAATCAGAAGCCAAAGATAATCTAAACAATCTGGAGGAGTCAAGAAGTAGAAAATTTGGACACTGTCGGCAAATTTAGCCGTTGTCAGGAAATGCCAAACATTAGAGTCGGTAGAGCTTGGTAAAACATTAGATGGTTTGTGCTAGCACCATTGCCATCACCGCATCTAGTTGGTACGCAGCACACGAGTGGAGGTAAAACTTCCGAAACTTGGCGGAGTCGACCGCAGCCGCGAGTTTGTTTGTCGTGATGAGTGGCTGTTGTGAGTTCAACGGCGCAAACAGGTTTATTTATGCATCGCCGTTTATAATCGGATCTCTATACTGTTGTGGTGTGCTTGACTTTGAGGACAACATACAACGGGTAGACATACATCCGTGTGCTTGAAACTGTTCAGAATTAGGTACCTGCAGTTTAGCTCTAACATTTTACCAGGTAAAACCGTTACTGACGTTTCTCATAAAATAATATTTATTTTGTGATGTAACTACAAAACACTTTTTAGATTTATTCCTGTACTTGGGCTATAAGACAGCTTCTAGTCAAATTTTAGGTCAATGTAAACTACTATACTTATAGATTTTGAGTTCATTGCGAGTGTCAAAAATTCGGCATTCACGGCGTACTGAGTAAATAATACCTTGATACCCAGTTCTTTAAAGTAATACAAGTAGTACTACCACGTAGTTCAACTGGTAGTACAAATGATACACCCTAGGGTCACTAGTACTACCAGTAGTGACCATAATGGAGGACCGGTAGTACAACTGTCCTGTAGTCTGTTGCGTTCACTGCGGATATTTTTATGCGATTGACATTATGATATTAAGATATTATCGAGTATTTGGGGCCAAAATGTTGTAAAAGATAGGTAGGTTAGGTATCTGTTAGGTGCCGAAGGCCAGACATACCAGAAATAGGAGCCCTGCAGAGCGGGGCTCCATCAAAACCTATTATTTTTATTTATTATATTTATTAACCAAAGATATAAAAAACTTATTCTAAAACATGTCCCTGCAAAACTGTTTGAACAGTTTGCCTGCAGGTAAGTCGCTTTTATGCTTAATATACATAGCATAATAATAACATCGTTTTTAATCCTATTTTATACTTAAATGCTAACTTATTAATCTTGTTATAAATATGAGTGTGATATGATAACGCTTGCTCAGTTGTGTTGTGTACTTGTATTGTTTTTTTGGATATATACCTACGTAGCTATGTGAGACAAATATGATGTACATGGTCAGCACTTTATTTCATTGTACCTACTCACATAATCTATCAGAAAAAATGAACAGTAGGTATCATTATTCCTACCTAGTATCATTAACCTAGTCCCTAATTATCTATTGTAACATTTGTAACTGAGCACTTGAATCGTATTTGCATTTTTTTTTCACTTATTATGGAAATCGAATTAAATTAGAAAAAATTACATCTCGGTATGGTGGACTTCCCATGTTTCAAATAAAAAGAAAATGGTAAGAGTTGTACAAAAACAAATTCTTTTGTTAAAAATATTTCAAACAACGAGTGCAAGGTTATTAAAGAAGAACGTGGATTGAAGCTGTAAAACCATTTAAAACGAAATCTCATAGTCGGTTTTCCTTGTACTCACTCTTATATACACGTTGTCCTTTTCCTTGGTAACCAAAAAGAGGTCAGTATGCGTTAGAGTTACAACAGTTCATATTTTATTAGTACCTACTATTACTTATTCTGTGATTTTATTACAAACCCATGTTATGTTAATTCGACATTGTTCAACGACCTCAGCATAAAAGCATAACTTCAAAGTAACGCTCATCAAAAGGAAAACTCTTCTTACAAACCTTATTAGTTACATAAAGGTGTAGCGAGAATGAGTAGGTACCTTCTCATAAATGTTAATGAGTTATTGTTTTAGAATTCTCATCTGGGCATGATTGCGGCCATTGAGTTCGAAGACTTACATAATTATATTAACGAAGATATATTTGCAATCAGAGTACTCAATGGACCACAACTCGAGGTTAGTCGACATTTACTTATCCACTAATTTAAACCTAACGCCTCTTGATTTATATCCCAAACCCATTTCAATTAAGGAACTCGTACACTCGCCACGCGTGTTTGCGAAGGTGCCCTGGTCGAAATCACATTTCTTACGAATAATATTCGGCTAACATTTTGTCGCCGCTTAGGGAAATTCAAATCTCCAACTTTTGTAATAATAAAACTCCAACGATATTACTCAAGTTTGAAGTCACTTGAAATGTTACATTCAGATTGATTTTCATTTAAAGTTTTTTTGCTTGGTTTATAAAATCTACCTTTTTATATAAAGAGTGTAGGTTCAGCAACAACTATGTTGTTAATTTATACATTTTGTATTATAATTGACAACAATTATTACGTTATGGTACATTCTAGAAATAGAACATGTCTTAGAAATTGTACTATTTATAGATAATACAGGGCGGAAAAATCGAATGCTACATGGATGGCAACTACCTTAAATATTGTAAATAGCACATTCTGTGTAAAGGAGACTTTCCTTTGTTTTTAAAAACAATAAATTCTGCGTTTATGGATTTATGAAAAATCGCTTGCCTCAGTCGGGACTCGAACCGGTCAAATGTTTTTACTACGGAACTCTACACTGAGCGTGGCCCGACACGCTCTTGGCCGGTTTTTTAATATCTACCTATTCAAGCTACTAAATATGATGACTTATTTAATGATAATAATTGATGCAATTTTCTTATCTAAGTAGGTTAGTATAGAAGTGGCATTAGTAATCGCAACTAAACTGATTCCTAAACATAAGTGTAGCTCATCATTGTCATTTAAACATATTTATTTTCCTTGCATTTCAGAGATTACTTTTTGATCTTGAATTCGATCACCGATCGATCTTAGTTGCGGCAGGCGCGGCTCACTCGCGATTTTCGTTCATCGCTACAAGTACATGCCGGTTGCCCTTGGGCAGGGTCCTATTCAGTGGCTGCCACGCTGTGCATCGGGGCGGACGGACGCACACGCTACCTACTTCGCGTGCACAAGGTTACGTAAATATATCGCAAGTGAACGTGCCGCCGCATTCGTCTGTTTGTGTGTTGCAGTGTTTCTGTTAAAATGAATAAAAATACACCTAAAAGATATTGTATTGCAGCGGGTTGCAAATTCAATGATAAAAAATCAAATCACGCGTTTTTTTATCTCCCGGCACGCCCCAAGGGTGCCGAGAGGTAACAAAATGAACGTATTTAATAGATAATATGTAGTAAATAATAATAAAAGAGATATAATGGGTGTATCTACTTCCATATATAACACTGTATGAATCAAGTAATAATCAGAACAATTTGAATTGATTGTTTGCTGATACATGTGAATTTAAATTCTAGTATAGTAAAGTATACCTACTTACTAAAACAACAACTTCGTATGCATATAAAGGGTACGTCATAGTCATAGAGGTTCTTAAAATATTAGATGTCACCTTTGGAAAATTATAGCAGTGATGAACTTTTATTCATAACTAACGCCGTAATATCCCTATTTTTCTATTCGTTACGTTGCATGGTAACGTAACGCATTCGTTGCATTATTTTACTTTATTATACATATTAAAATGTTATTAAAAATAAAGCAACAAGATTTTGCATTACTGTGGGTTGCAGCTGCAGCAGAGTCAATAAAATGTGGCCTGGCGGTCTTGGTGTATTCAATTCGTCCAAATTGTGAGATTTGTTATTTTAGAGATAAATAATGTATATAATGTATGAAGATAATATACATTTATTGCTCTTCATTTATTGTTTCTTGAATTCAAGAAATAAATGGGCAATACATTATTATTTTATTTTTAGTTGATGACAGCCCTCACTATCGGCAACACGGCGAGTGAGCCGATTCATTTCAACCGTTCGTACACAGCCTTAACGTTCCGTTTGGCTTGCGCTGGGGTCGACGACGTCAGAGGGACATAAATCATAATGTTTTTGCTAAGAAAAAAGCGGCTTTCGTAAAGATCAAAGGAGTGTGCCTTCTGTACTTGTACTATTACTTATTCTGTGGTTGCGGTGCATTTCACGTGACGGGTGAAAACAAAATTTAAAGGTAATTGTTAGTTTTCATGGCCTTCCGTTATTTTAATTGTATTTGTTATTTAGAGAAAAATTAACCTTATCAGTAACATCATAAAATACGGCACGTTATTATTTATCACATTTGACCGGTTCGAGTCCCGACCGAGGCAAGCGATTTTTCATAATTCTATAAATGCAGGATTTATTGTTTTTAAAAACAAAGGAAAGTCTCCTTTTCACAGAATGTGCTATTTACAATATTTAAGGTAGTGGCCATACATGTGGCATTCGAGCTTTCCGTGTGCTATGTACATTATTTTTTATTATTAATTCATTTATTTTCAGATAAGACAATCCATAGTTATTAATTAATTGTTAGTAACATTTGATCACTTAAAGCTTAAGTATAAGACTACGTTAGTACAATATAATGAAATTAATTAAATACATTTATTTTACATTGAAAATGGGTACCCTGTCTCCCATATGAATTGTGTTCCAATGTTTTACAATTGGACAGTCAAATTTCTCCAAAACGCTGTTCAGGAGGCTGTTGTCACTGTCCCTCACTCGCCGCATCAGGGATGCTACTCGCTTCCGTAATATTGACCTGAAGCCATCTATACTCGCCTCCATAAACATACCTGATGCGCTACAGTGTCTTGGAAGTCCCAACAGCATCCTGAACGCATTATTATATTGTACGCGAATAGCAGGACCTATAATATAAGGAATAGGAGGAATAATAACTAGAATAAGAGGATTGGTCCAGAGCAGGACCAAATATTCGCAAAAATGTATGTATAAAATGTATGTAACGCTTAAAAATCCCCCTCTTGCGGGAAGGTCCGTTGTTCCGTTCCACGCTGTATACGTTGAGTAATTTCATTGCCACTGATTAGTGATTTATGTTATTTAATGTGTATATCTAAAAGCAAACATGTTTATTTCCTGATTACTTATATCCGAAGGCGGATATTTATCTCCCACGCTTCCTTTCCTTGTTTTGATTGTGTTCGTTTGATTTTCCCCCGAGAACCGCTGACCCTTATTGCTCATAGATACGGATATCGGCTAGTCAATAATTACTCTTATTCACAGCGTAGATTCAGCAGCAACAAGATGTCTTAATGGTACGAGATAAAATACACCCCAGTTTTACTTAATGAAGGACTATAACTTAGTGGTATTCTCAAAAAAAAGGATACCTACTAGTATAACCTTGTAACTTCGCAAGAAGGAAACGTTACTATACATTTTCAATATTTTTTTTTAATACAAAGTATTTAAATCAACTAAACAAGCAATGACAACAATGATGACAGTGAGAACTTGTATTAACATACTTCCATTGTTTCAATTAGGTTTATGTGAAACTTCGTTTGGAACATTTAAATCGAGTACAATCATAAGAATTTTTTATTTACCCACTTGCTAAGAACTTATCAGAGATATTAAATCGCAGTCTAAAGCGAAGTGAAGATGAAGTCGATTTACTTTCTCTGATAAGTTCTTAATCAGTTCGGACCAACGGATCTCAATATACACGCGTGGCACTTGCCGCAAAAGAACTGCTTTGGAATCGTGGGATGCGTAGTTCAAACGATAACTTGAAATTCCGGATGCGTGTAATCCGAGCCTAAGTATAAGTAGTAAATCTCATCGAAGTAAATCTGCAGACACAAGCAACATTGCAGCGGTCTGATAGCCCGCTGAAAGCAATGAATTTGTTTCCTCATATAATATCAACCAAAGGGATTCTAAAGGACGTGTCTAATCCATTTATTCATCGACTGCGACCTTATTACTACGAAACTAATATGGGGTCTATGCAAAGAAGACCCGATAGCAATTTCTACAAGCTTCTAAACGTTTACCCGGGCGCAGTATCGTTATGTTGATTTTTCCCAAGGGAACGCAAAATATCTCACAAATGCGAGCTAGGGATTTGATTAACTGGCTCGCTTGTATGTTAAATGAAAAAGAAAACTTTTAACGTTTACGACCGTCTGTGTCGACTGTACATTGCCTATATGGTATATTGTGTAATTCTTCTCATCGATATTGATGACGGCGACTCTAACAATTATGATTAGTAGCCTAATTGCGACACGATTAGGTCCAACGTCCATCAAAAGAACCCAACCGGCTTGTTTTATTTGTAGTTCCTGATAGGTAAGGTCCAAAGCTCCTTAGGTTGCGCCACACCGCTACTCATACATCATATTGTCAATTAAATTGTCAACACAGCCAATCTTCAACATACCTTTGACGAGGCGGTAAAGGGATTTAGAGACCTCAGGAGCTACAAACATTCATAGACTAAGATGTCCACTTACAATCGAGTTGGTTGAATGCTTTTTTGCCATATATAAGGTAAACGTCCGCGTGCTCGAGGCTGTACCTACTAGTATATGGCATGGGCACTATATGTCAAAGCAATATGGGTTAAATGCGAGCTAAGAGGGTTTCTCTCCATTCGAATTTGAGTCACTTTGACATAAAGTGTCCATGCCATATGCTAGTGTAGCATCGAGCACTCTGACGTTTACCTTATGTTGATTTAAACTTTCACGATTCTCACACATTATTTTTACTAAACGGGACTTAATAGCGTATAATTAACTTATTTATTTACCGCTCTGATAAATAAGTTAATCTAGTAAAAATAATGAGCTTATTTGCCGCCAAGGTGGTATAAAAAATTACCAGGTGTAAGTCAAATTGGTATGTCTCAAAGAGACCCAAAAATCCCTCCGGAACCATCGGTCTCCTTTCCCGATCGGTCCACTTTCGCAAACCGTCTACTTTCCCCTTTGGTCAACTTTTACAAACCATCTATTTTCCCGATCAGTCAACTTCTCAAACCGTCTACCTTCCCGATCGGTCTACCGTTTAACCTTAAACTCTAAGGCAGGTCGGTGTAGGTACGACGACGAGCAAAGCGAGGAGGAGTGTTAGTAAGAACCGCGACCCTACAGCGCGCGAGCTGAGCGAGCGAAGCGAGCGTGCCGCGGCAGCGGCAGCGGCCGGCGAAGCGCCAGAACCGAATATTTTTTTACTAATAGTTACATAGTACAAAAGTCCAGGGGATTATATAATAGGAAGTGAAATAAAACATTTTCGGTTCTGGCGCTCCGACCGATCGGGAAGGTAGACGGTTTGAGAAGTTGACAGATCAGGCCGGCTAGCATGGATGAGCTCTTATCACGCAATAGACGACAAGTCACGTGACAATCACATGATTTGTCTACTTTTTCACTCAAATTACCGATTCAGAACATGCTGGCACGTGTTAAAATGGAGTTATCCAACTTTGACAGCGATAAATGTCAAATGATAGCCGTTACCGTTTTGTAGAACATTGTCACTGGTTAATGTGACAGATAATCGAAATTTGACGTTTCGACTTGGTTTATTTTATTATTTTATCTAAGTGCTTCGGAGATGACGATAAGCTATGTAAAAAACTTGGTTTTGCACTAAAATTACGAGTAAAATACTCGATAATAATGATACTGTGATATGGTAATTTTATCCCTATAATCAAACATTGATTTGTTTGTTGAATTCACACCTATTATTGAAAAAGTTCTCGTGAAATTTCATCAAGGAGAGTCTTCAACAAACGCTGTGGGCTCGTGGAGTTCCTAAACCAGAGATTTCGCTGCATATCATTAGTACGCAAAGAGGTGATAATCTTATCGAACCGGTACTTAAGGTAAGTAATGCTATTTGGATGAATTGATAAGTTGTATGGACCGCCAGCCAGTGATTATTTTATTAAACCTCCATCTTTGGGGGAGGCCTACCTATGTCCAGCAGTGGACGTCTTTCGGCTGATATCGATACCCTAGTTCACAATCGTACTAATTACGGGGAAAAAAGTGGTGTAATTAGGATGATAGTGCACAAATCATAAAGTTACAATTTCAGTGACAAATAAAATGTAATTAGTACGACTGTGAACTAGGGTATCGATATGATGATGATGAGGACTTAGTTACCAACTGCAATCAACATGTTCGTCCGCAAGGAACTCATTTATAACGCATCTCCATAAAAACTTTCACCTCTTAGAGAATGATTTCTGAGATAAAAACTATTCTGTCCTTCCCCAGGATTCAAACCATCTCTATACCAAATTTCATCTAAATCGGTTCAGCAGTTAAAGCGTGAACAGGTAACAGACAGACAGGCACACTTTCCCATATATAATATTTGTAAGTATGGATATTCAAGATATTGTGATCATATGTATATTGATTAGTAACTGCAATTTGTCACAATATAAAACAAAATCCCTTCCCGCTGTCTGTCTGACTGTCCCTATGTATGCTTAGATCTTTAAAACTACGCAACGGATTTTGATGCGGTTTTTTTTAATAGATAGATTGATTCAAGAGGAAGGTTTATATGTGTAATACATGTCACGATAATGTACTGGCAAAGAGAGAAGTAAGTATGTATGAGTAGTTCTGGAGATTGCCCATTAAAAACAACATTACAAAGCCACAATCTTACAGACTTCAGCTCTTTATAATAATAGCATAGAAGTATATAGACTAGGATTAACATGCGTAATTGTATTTCATATATTACTGATACCTGTATTTTATCTTCTTTTCAGATCTATTACCAAAGAAAGAAAAGAAGATTACATTCGCTGGTACTCGAAACATCATAACTGTTCAAAAATCAAATTACCTACATAAATATATGAATAAGCTATTGTTTCGTTTGAATTGATTGATACCTTTACTTTGCCACCTATATACAGGGAGTGTTTGAATTTTTAGATCTATTACCAATGAAAGAAAAGAAAATTACACCCGATGGTATTCAAAACATAATAAATGTTCAAAAATCAAATTACCTACAGTAAATACACCTATGAATAAGCTATTGTTTCATTTGAGTTGATTGATACCTTTACTTGTTATCTGCCACCTATATACAGGGAGTGTTTGAAAGGTGAGGTTTTAGAACTCTTCCGTGTGGGCGATTTTACTTCCACTTAGCTGCTTTTCATATGTCAAGCAAAAATGTAGTCAGGGTGATTCATACTAACGCGCCCTACCATCTTAACCTTAAAACAGCTTGTGTGATTTTTAAGATATTCTCAAGAATTTGAAACATATACTTAAAAATAGGGTCTACAGTACTGAATTATTCAAGAAAAGACATTTTTAAAGAATCGGCAACGTAAGTTGGCAGCTTCCATAGGCTACGATGACCACTTACCATCAAGCGGGTCGTACACTTCTTTGCCTACGATGTGGTATAAAAAAATACACAATATAATAAAAACATTGAATTTATTACTTTAATTTATTAATTTGAGTCTATTGTGCAAAACATACAGACTTATCCATTTTAAGTCCAACCTTTGAGTAGATTTGCGTTTTTGCTGTTTGTCTTAAAATTTAGGTCCCATTTACACCATTCTGAAACAAAAGTATTGTTAAGTAGGCACATCTTTAGTCATAATAATAGACATTGACTTTTGTGATGGTGAGTAAGGTCGCCAGACCTCCCAAAGGTGTAATAGATAAGAGTAAGAGATTTGCCTCCAACTATTAACACAAAATCCTCAATTATCTTTACTGATTAGGTGCGTCCACACCAAACGCACGCTTACCCGAGCGGCTCGCCCGAGCCCTCCGCACGCTCACCCGAGCCGCTCAGGCGAGCGTGCGGAGGGCTCGGGCGAGCCGCTCGGGTGAGCGTGCGTTCAGTGTGGACGCACACCGCGAAAATAATTTTCACGTTGTTCATTTGAAAACGATAAATAAATAAATAAGCATGGCGCCGCGGCCCCTTTGATTTCGCCCAAAAAGCCGACAACGCTCGGGTGAGCGTGCGGCCACACAAAACAACCGTCCACACCGGCTCGGCTCAGGCGCGCCGATGCTCGCCGATCACCGTCCACACTTAGCGCGCACGCTAGGGCGAGCCGCGCTCGGGTGAGCGTGCGTTTGGTGTGGACGCACCTATTAAATCTTTGATTGGCAACACACTAGTATAGTAGTCCTTTGAAGTTGCTAGTAACCCAAGAAGTGTTTGCTTATCACCAGGCACAGGCAGGCCATATTCATGCTGTCAAATAAAATTGGATGGGAATCATTGATTCATATTTCAGTAGTCTAGAAACAGATAAGAAATAAACTACAGTATAGCGCAGTATATTTATAATGATGAAATAAATTTTAGTTTTATTTCAGTAAACCAAAGTTGACTGTTATTTTCATGTTACCTATTCCAACATCATTCAAATCACAAAGTTGTAAGTTGTTCATGTTAAGTATTTTTTTACATTTAGTACCTACCGGTAAATTATGTTATGATATTAAGCAAAAATATTTTGCATCGACACTATAGTAGACAAATATTTCTCTATATATATATTATTATAGACTAACATAGGATTATGGATGAATAATGATGAAAATAATCGTTTGAGATACATACAAGCAAGCGGTCAACTAAGTACCATTCAATTTATTGATTAACAGCGGGGAGAAATATTGACAGACCACCAAAAATAATTTATTTCCATTTGATGCAAAGGAATGTTGTTATGTTTCACATTTTATTATTTATTATGGCAAAGTAGGTGTGATATCTAAATGTAAATTATCAAGTTGTATATACATACTTTAGAACATAAAGTAAATAATATTTTGGTTAAAAGAAACACAAAGATAGTTTACTAGACAGGAATACTACATTTGTCTTTCTCGGGTAGATCCTTGGTCTGAAAAAATATTTTAGTAGTTAGTATTTGCTTGGGCAAATAAGTAAAATCACTGTAATTGTAATTAGACAATATGTATCACAACTTACCGACACATTTAAAACACGTGAACTGCCATCGAGCTTATAATCTTTTTGTTCTTTATTTACGTGCTTTTCTGTATGTTTTTCCATCTAACTCAAAGGTAATACCCATAAAACATGATAATGCTTTCGTGTTTTCATTACATTTATCATCATATTTATTAGCACTTTCTTTGAAGTGTGCTGTAGCACTGAGCCTCAGTTATCTTCTATGTTTTCAATAAATACATAATAATTAATGTCTATCATAGTCTTGAAGTCTGTAAAAAGAAGAAACAGCTGAAAACAAGGTAAAAATGTGTTTGTAAGTTAATAGTAAACAAAAAACACACTAACCTGTCAATTAGCTGACTTTCGGCTCGCTTAATTTAGCCCAACTCTTTTCTTAGATCCGCTTTTTAAGCACTGCCATTGATTGATCCATAACTCTTATTTGCCATAATTAATTGCTGGTATAGCAAAACATTCACAACGTAAGCGTTGACAAACATATTTTGTAATTTGTGCCTATTGGAGACATGACGCGTCACTAGCGCCTCTGGCGGATATTCACTAGCGGTATATTAACGTACCGATTGTGTTAATTTTACCGAAAATACAAAGATGGTTTTATCTACAATAATATTTAACGCTATCACCAATCATACGATAGCGGACAATTTGTCCAAATTCGTCGAACGTCAAAAACTTGAGCCATAAAGCCCTTTTTATACTTTTTTTGGTAATATTGGGTGACTGATTGCTAATGAATAGGATGGTATACTATAATGCCATCAAATTGAGAGGTAATAGAAATTCAATACCTTAACACATACTTGACTTAACTCTTTAAAATATTTGGGTTAACATTGTATTGTGTATCTGTATCTGTCCCAAAGCAAAATAAACCGAACATCGTTTATAATATAGTAAAAAAAGTGTATAATTTATTAATTTGGTTAGTTAGTTACATACTTATAGTAATCCTTAGTGAGTAATTTAGTTGTGCTAATGTTATCATGGAGTTTTACTAAACGTAAAGGTTACAAATTGCCAAGACAAAAAATGTCAGTTCAGTGCCGGCTACCGATTTAAAATTGAAATAAATTGTGTGAATGCTGGATTTCGACGTAATTTGAAAGCATGTGAGTATTGTTTGGCATTATTTAGTACCTTAAGTTATGTGTAAGTGCATCAAAACGTAACCTATTTGTTACTTTAGTACTAACTTTTGTACGAAGTTTAAGAGAATAAAAGTGTATTTTGCTTGCGTTCTGTGTGCTTAAAGTGCAGTTAGTAAGCATTCAGTTCAATTCTGAGGCATATATCCTTGGGGGAGGCCTATGTTCAGCAGTTGACGTCTTTTGGCTGATATGATGAGAAATATGTTTAGGATGTGATACTTTCGGATAACAATTTTTCTCAAATTGTTCTAGTTTATACAAGTTTATTCAAAGAAAGGGTGAATTTCGCGCAAATGGAAAGCCAGCCAATTTATGAAAGTTTGTTACATAAGTTTCTTAAAATATCGAGCCGTTAGCCTGCGCATGTCAAGTAACGTTTTGTATGGAAATCGAACCACCTTAATTGCAATCACAAACTGTCAAGCAAAGTATTGCAGGACTATATAGCTTTTATGAATGATGTTCTAGAACCAAGGAGCCGCATTCCGGTCCACTTCGAGTCACTCCTGGGGTCTTCGTGCTCCTCCGGCCCGCCGCCCCTGCGCCCGCCTCCCCCGCGCTCCGCCGCCGCCGCCATCGCACCGTGCAAGCAGGCGTCGCCCGAGCCGCCGCGAGCCGGTATCCCCGCTGCCTTCGTCGGCGTCTGCGCCCGCGCCGGCCGCCCGCGCCGGACCGCCATGTACACGGACCGGGTGGGCGCCGGCCTTGCAATACGTGGGCAGCTAGTATCTTAATGTATATCATTCTTCTGTACGTGCTGTGTTTGTCACCTAATTCCTAAACGGCTGGACTTATAAATGTAACTTGACAAATAAATGTAATAATAATAATTAATTCGTTGACTACATGCTGCAGTGTACCTAAACTAAGACATACTTATAAGACATATTTAAGATCTATAAATTGACATGTAAAACTACGTTTTATAAAGGAACTAGCGAACCGCCCCGGCTTCGCACGGGTTTATATAAGCTTATATTTATGTATAATACATGCATGTATTATACATATAAACCTTTCTCTTGAACCACTCTATCTATTTAAAAAAACCGCATCAAAATCCGTTGCGTAGTTTTAAAGATCTAAGCATACATAGGGACAGACAGACAGACAGCGGGTAGAAACTTTGTTTTATACTATGTAGTGATAAATGAAATGAAATGAAATGAAACTGATTTGAATGAAATTTTGTGGGTATATAGACCAATAATTTCGAGTTGTCAATTTTCAATTTGTGATTTTACAAATTGTTTCACAAAACAGCTCTTTTCCTCCGGCCACTTAGAAATGAAGGATTGCCATACAGTCAAGGGCAAAAACATGTAGCCTTGCAATGTTTTGAAAATATGTATACACGACATAAATGTTAAGTTAATAAAGTAGTGTAGGTATACATATTTTTGAAACTGTACGGCTAAATATTTTGCCTCATGTATGTACCTATATTTATGAATTTTATGGTTTGTCTAAATTTGAGTGATTGAGTTGATTGATGAGGACATAATATTGCACCTGCTGCTTATATAAGTACTTATCTTTCACACAACGCACAGTGTGACAAGAGCCACCATTTTTGTCGATGTTCTGTTGACGATGAAATCCTGCAGATTTTGTGATGTGTCCGTCGAAATCGAGGCTTTCCTCAACTTTGTAAGTTATTTCAAGATAGTGGTATTTAAGCTTCTGTGTTTCAATTTTGAATTTAACAATAGGTTTTAGCTCCTCAATGGGGAATGGATGAAAATTTTAGAAATGCCTGATTTTTTTTTTGTTTTAGGAATACAAAAAATATCTTGAAAATCCGTGGTAAACTGACACTGGCAATGATATTGACAGCTGCAGCTGCTATATTTGTCATTGCCAGGGTCAGATATTCAAAATATTTTTTTGTAATATGAAACGAATCAAGGAAAGTTTCTCATTCGCCGTCCTAAACCCAAAACGTAAGTGAGGAAACTGTCTATATTTTCCAAAAATAATTGACGCACCTGAAAATACTGCATTTTTTTTCTGGTGTTAAGGAAGATTATTCCTAACACCAAAAAAAAATCAGGACTTCTAAAATTTTCATCCATTCCCCATTGTAGGAATTTACAGAATCAAGAGTTATTTCAGCATTAACTAGTATCATCATAACTGGTAATCGAAGAGCTGGCGGTTTTCTCGTGCAACGCATCAGCATTGCAGTTCAGTGAGGAAATACCGCCAGCATACTCGGTTCAATACCTAAGAGGGCCTTTTTAGGGTTCCGTAGCCAAAATGGCAAAAACGGAACCCTTATAGTTTCGTCATGTCTGTCCGTATGTCATAGGCATTTTACTCGAAGACTATAAGGTGTATTTGAATAAAATTTACAGGATAGGTGAATTTTTTTAGCCGCTACATAATTTTATAATGAAATGACTAAAAAAATATTATTTTAGGGGTGCACTCCATACATGTAACTGCAAGTCAAAATAAAGAAAAACATCGTATGTCTACGTGTGGGCCCATCAATCGATAGGTCTTTTAAAATAAATATAAGGTTTCTCAGCTAGTTTTTCGATTAAGTAAAAATAGTCGGAGATAATCGCCCCGAAAGTCACCAAAATTTTCAGGATTTGTATCTGCCAAAAGTTATCCCGAGGTATTTCGTGTAACTATTTTTGAAAGTACCCCGTGCTTTGAACCTCCACTGACTGGCGTAGGCGATTATCTCCGATCATTTTCACTTAATCGAAGAACTTGTTGAGAAACCTTAATCTTATATTGATTTTAAAAGGCCTATCGATTGATGTGCCACACGTGAACTTACAATGTTTTTCTTTTTTTAGACTTCCGGTTACATGTATGGGGTACACCACTAAAATAATATTTTTTTAGTAATTTCATTACATAACTATGTAGCGGCTAACACAATACGCCTACCCTCCAAACTTTATACAAATACACCATATACTTTTCGAGTAAAATGCCTGTGACATACGGACAGATGGATAGACGGGCAGACATGATGTAACTATAGGGTTCCGTTTTTGCCATTTTGGCTACGGAACCCTAAAAAGGCCTTCGCATTGTACCGAGTATGGTGGCAGTATTTCCTCGTTGAACTGCAATGTTGATGCGTTGCACAAGAAAACCGCCAGCTCTTCGATTATCAGTTATGTATGATGTTACTAATGCCAGGGTGTCCACTTTCTGGAAAGTCAGGGAAAATTCAGGGAAGCTCATGGTGGTCAGGGAAAGTCAGTTTTTTTTATAAGTTTCACGTCAAAATAACGACCCATACAGACAGAGTGTATTATTCAAACGGGGCAATGAGATACGGAAATTTGATCTTAGGAACACGAAAAAAATAAAATTGCTTGGTTTTTTTTTGAAGGTGCATGCAATATTTTATTTTACATTTTCGTCATATTATGCGGGTTGCTTTGTTCGTCACATTTTTTTTCTATAGAAGTATACTTTGTGTTGTGAAAAATTAATTCCTGATGCCTGTTCTAGTCGATAACTATATTTACCGCACAAGCCCCAGGTTTAAAAGTTTATCAAGGAGGTCATATCGCAGGCGACGCCTACTTTTTCCACATTCACACCCATCTTCCCAGGTTGATGGGGTGAATCCGAATTGTTACAACATGCAAAAATCTCTCCACCAATTTGATGCTTTTATTTAATCTGAAGCTTACAAATTTTGATGCAATAAACACTAGAACGAGAGGCTTTAAAAAATACAATTGTTTCCGCCCCTCAACTATTTTTCTTCAAGATTTTCAGATAAATAGTTTATGACAAAAATTTTAATAATTTTATCATCTTTAAACATGAAACTATGCTTTGTCATATAATAGAAATAACAAATTAGTCAAGTGCTAACAATGTCAAAGCACGAGTAGGTGTACTAGCTTCAGACGAATTATGCGTCCGACAGCCTTGCAAACGTCTAAAAGGCTGCGGTGACACAGCATCAGGCAGGCCGTGCGCTTGTTTGTCACCATCGTAGTGAAATTTATAAATAAAAAGTTTTCCTTGCGCTTCATAGCTATAAAGAGTTTGGAGTGTGACAGGCGTACTTTGAAATGGCGTTAAAGGAAATTCGAAAGAATGGTCAGGGAAAGTCAGGGAAAAGTCAGGGAAATATTTTCAGGGTTTGCAGTGGACACCCTGGTTACTAATGCTGAAATAACTCTTGATTCTGTAAATTCCTACAATTTGAGGAGGTTTTAACCTATGGTTAAAATAAAAATTTAAACGCAGAAGTTAAACACCACTATCTTGAAATAACTTACAAAGTTAAGCCTCGTTTTCGACCATGGTTTTCTACTATGTCGCTGTACCGAATTGTTATGTATTGGTACTCATTAGACGTATAGTTTTATGTTCTTTAATTTCATCGTGAGTAACTTTTCGTTACGATGCACCGTATAGCAGCTACGAGTGAGAAACCAAAAAAAAAACCCAAAATTTCGAGGATTTGTGGCTGCCAAAAGTTGTCCCAAGATATTTCGTGTAACCATTTTTAGGGTTCCGTACCTAAAGGGTAAAACGGGACCCTATTACTAAGACTCCGCTGTCCGTCTGTCTGTCTGTCTATCCGTCTGTCACCAGACTGTATCTCATGAACCGTGATAGTTAGACAGTTGAAATTTTCACACATGATGTATTTCTGTTGCCGCTATAACAACAAATACTAAAAAACAGAATAAAGTAAATATTTAAGAAGGCTTCCATACCAACACACGCGATTTTGTTGTCGTTTTTATAGATAATGGTACGGAACTACACGAAATACCTCGGGACAACTTTTGGCAGCTACAAATCCTGAAAATTTTGTGACTTTCGGGGCTACAATTGAGGAGCTAAAATCTATAGTTAAATTCAAAATTGAAACGCAGAAGCTTAAACACCACTATCTTGAAATAACATACAAAGTTGAGGAAAGCCTCGTTTTCGACCATGGTTTTTAGGGTTCCGTACTCAAAGAGTAAAACGGGACCCTATTACTAAGACTCCGCTGTCCGTCTGTCTGTCTGTCTGTATGTCTGTCCGTCTGTCACCAGGCTGTATCTCATGAACCGTGACAGTTAGACAGTTAAAAGTTTCACAGATGATGTATTTCTGTTGCCGCAATAACAGAATAAATTTATATTTTTTTTTTATTTTAATTTTTTCATTTACATTCTTATACAAATCAACCTAGTCCCAAACTAAGCAAAGCTTGTACTATGGGTACTAGAAGACGATAAACATACTTATATAGGTAAATAATTACTTAAATTATACATAGAAAACATCCATGACTCAGGAACAAATATTAGTGCTCATCACACAAATAAATGCCCTTAGCGGGATTCGCCAACTAGGCTACAGGAGGCTCCCATACAAAAAACGAGATGTTTTCCCGTTTTTATAGATAATGGTACGGAACCCTTCGCACTTGGCCGGTTTTTTTATCATGTCGCTGAACCGAATTGTTATGTATTTATTGGTACTCATTAAACGCATAATTTCATGTTCTTTATTTCCTAGTGAGTAACTTTTCGCTAGGATGCACCGTATAGAAGCTACGAGTGAGAAACCAAAAAAGGTCCCAAAATTTCGAGGATTTGTGGCTGCCAAAAGTTGTTTCAAGATATCTCGTATAACCATTTGTATACCATGTAATATTAAACCGTGTAATATTAGAAAAAAAACTTCTACACCACCTTTTGCAACGTACCCCCTTGCTTTGAACCCCTACGCACTGGCCTAAATCCATAGCCATTTTTAGGGTTCCGTAGCCAAAATGGCAAAAACGGAACCCTTATAGTTTCTTCATGTCCGTATGTCAAAGGCATTTTACTATAAGGTGTATTTGAATAGAATTTAGAGGATAGGTGTATTTTGTTAGCTGCTACATGGTTCTGTAATAAAATGACAACAAAAAACATTTTTTAGGGGTGTACTTCATACATGTAAGTCATGTAACTTAAAACTAAAATATCATTGAAAGTCCACGTGCGGCACATCAATCGATAGGCCAATCAAAATAAGTATAAAGTTTCTCACCATTTTTTAAATTAAGTGAATATAGTCGGAGATAATCGCCCCGAAAGTCACAAAATATTCACACGCACTTGGCCGGTTTTTGACGTTTTCATTTGCATTATATATAACCACTAAAACTCGTTTTTTGACCATTAGTAAGGCAGTTTCACGTGATAATGTGAACACGCTGGACAAAAGCACCAAATTTTTTTTCAGGTACTAGTTAGGTAAATAGCTTTAAGTTTTTGATAGGAACCAATTCCTCCGTCGGCTATCTTTTTTTATGGGGGTTATTTTGAATTATAGGTACCTATATTATTAATATCTAGGGTTCTTAATCACTTAGAATCACAAACTTGGTGTCTAAATACTAAAAAACATATTTGGGGTCAGGGAATTCAACTAGAATTTTTTAGGGTCGAGCTCCCAAAGGATACCATACGGAACCCATTACCAAGCCTCCGCTGTGGGTCCGTCTGTGGAACAATGTATGAACTTATAAAAAGTGTTGATTTGATCATGTGCATTTGTAGAAGCTGTATGTACACTATATTAAATACAATTTAAACACGGTTACATCCGTATAATCAAAAACAAAATTAATCAAACACATTATAAATTATCATCAACTTGTATAACTGCTACGATCAGAAAGAATGACTATGACTTCTCTGCTGATGTAATATACCATGGAACTACTGAGCAAGTGTTGCAAAATGTGCAGGATAAAATCATTAATAAAAAAAATACTGTTTAATCTTAATGTGCGGAGGCAGCGATTATAATGTCACGCCACTAAATACTACAGTATTAAGGTTTATAGAAGATACTGTAACAAAATTTCGATAAAGAGAAGCATATTATTCAATGTATGTTTTTTTAACGGACATATGCATTTAATTAATAATTCTTCCATAATTATCTTTTTTATAATGTTGACTAGGTACGTAATGTTAGTTTTAGGACCTACGAACTTAAATTATATATTTTTTGTACAAATTTTGTCTACCTACCTAATGTTAATCATTTGTAAAACATGCTGCATGTAGAAGCATATTACAAAAGATACAACCGTATTTGTATGCCGCAAGGAACCACATAATGATACTGAACAAAAATGTAATACCTAATAACCACCTATGTTGGACAAATAAGTCTTTCAAATTTGAAAAGTCATAGTGTATATGCAACGCAACTGGGAAAAAAATCGTGTTTTTAATTATCTGGCCAAGACTAATACATAGGTATTTATTGCGTTTGCCCGCTTCTCCTGAGCTAACCGCAGCAGCCGCCCGTCTTGCGGGTGGCGCACTTGTGCTGGAGGGTCATCCTCCCTCTCTCTCTCCGCTCCCTCTGCTTCCAGCGTATCGAAAGTTGGGAGCGACCTGCAAAAGAAAAGTGTGTCTCAATTAGAAACCTCAAATCCGTAATGTGTGACTTTTATTGAACAATTTTCGGTAATATTCAAGCGCAGGTATCTATAGAACCGCAGCGTTTACCGCATAAAACAACCGCGCGCTTTATAGAACAAAGTTTTTATTTATGTACGTTATAGGGCGCACCAAATATGTGCTTTGCCAATTTGCCATCCACAACCGTCTGCCCGGAGAATTAAGGACGATGTATGGTAACTTGTTCAAATCTAAGTAAAATAATAATGTGACATCCCTTTGTACTGTATTCTATGCAAATAAATATATTCGATTTGATTGATTTGATTTTGTCTTATTGACCATTATATTCGAGAAACAATACACCTAAGTTACCTTTATATGGACTGGCAACTCATCGGCGTGACGAGGCCGGAGGCCCTCGCCCAATTCATCACATCTACTTACGCACTCTATATATGTGATGGATTTTTTTTGCTGTTTTCGGCAGCAGCAACTGACAAGCCAAAAAAATAAAATCGTGAAATATCTACAAATAAAAAAGAAACCGGCCAAGTGCGAGTCGGACTCGCGCACGAAGGGTTAATAATCAATAAAAATATTTATTTTATTTTGTTTTTAGTATTTGTTATTATAGCGGCAACAAAAATACATAATCTGTGAAAATTTCAACTCTCTAGCTATCACGGTTCTTGAGATACAGCCTGAGGACAGACAGACGGGCGGACGGACGGACAGCGAAGTCTTAGTAATAGGGTCCCGTTTTACTCTTTGAGTACGGAACCCTAAAAACGATGCCCTCTGTAACCTAATTGGCTGTGACCCTGCCTACGAAGCCGGAAGTCCCGGGTTCGAATCCCGGTAAGGGCATTTATGTGTGTGATGAGCACGAATATTTCTTCCTGAGTCATGGATGTTTTCTATGTATTTATAAGTATTTATTTATCTACATAAGTACGTATATCGTCGTCTAGTACCCATTGTAAACGCTTTGCTTAGTTTGGGACTAGGTAGGTCGATTTGTGTAAGATTGTCGCCAAATATTTATTATTTTATTTAATGTTTCCTATAAATATGTTTTAGCAAGTGATTGTATGTTATTCTCGTATAAAAAAATATACTTACTTGAAACAGTGCGGAAATTGAGGTTTTTTTGTTGCACAAAATAGCTTATCGTCACCTCGGAAGCACTTAGATAAAGTAAACTAAGTTGAGACGTCAAATTACGATAATCTATCACATTAACCAGCCACCATGTTATACAAAACGGTAACGGCTATCATTTGTCATGTATCCCTGTCAACGTTGGATAACTCCATTTTGAATCGGTAATTTGATTGTTTTTTTTTTTCCTGCTTTTATTGCCTGCGTGTCTGTATTTAAGTCCCCTAATATTTATTTGTTTGTTTACTGGCTTCTGCCCGCGACTCCGTCCGCGTAGAAATCGTTTATGTCGTAGCTATTTCCAGGATAAGAACTATCATATGTCCCCCCCGGGGCTCAAACTATCTCTATGCCAAATTTCATCTAAATCGGTTAAGTGCGAAGAGGTTACAGACAGACAGACACTCTCGCATTTATAATATTAATATGCGCCCGCAAATAAAGGAATGCAGAATGTCACTAACCGTATATTTTAAAAAGTAGCTTAAGTGTGTTAAACTCAAGGCATTCAAAATCGTTTTAATTTGGTGTCATAATAAATAAAACATCCTATTTGTGTGCAAGCATTCATCCAATATTACCAACAAATTTATAAAAGGCATAGAGGCTAGAGTTTTTGAAGCACGACAACTTTTGACACTTGTTGTGCAATAAGTGACAAGCTGTCAAATAATCGACGGGGCATTTGTAAACCATGTTTGCATGCTTGGTTAACGTATCACGAACGATACGGAATCATATCCACAATCACGTGACAAGTGATAGCGTCTATGCTAGGCCCGCAGGAAAGTAGACTTATCAGGAAGTAGACGGATAAGAGAAAAGCAAGTGGACCGATCGGGAAAGTAGACAGTTTGCGAAAGTGGACAGATCGGGAAAGTAGACGGATGGTTCCGGAGGGCCAAAAATACAGTTCACTCACCTTTCTGAAGAAGAGCCCCAGTTCTAACGTCCACCATGAGAATGGCCACAATACTCATAAACCACATTGATGTGTACATTATTATTTATAAGATGTTATAGTGGCACTTGAAGTTCACTTTTCTAGTCCCTTGTCACTTAACTTGGTATATTGTCTCCATCTATAAAATAGGTAGACAAACAACATCTATTATTATATTATCTACATATACAATGAGAAAAAAATGTAATACCTATTTAATTCTATATACCTATAAAATAACACCACTGGTATTCCACGTGGCAATATATGCGATTGTTTACCTCAAATACAAACCTACTCGTAGGTATACTCAAATCACTACCCGCTACCTAAATGTAGTGCCTGTGCTAAAGGTAGGCGACATCTCCACGCTGTATAAGCAATGGTAATCATTTTACTACAGGGGCTGCTTTAGCGTCTTCTAGTTTCGTATTCTTTTATCACATGCCCACAATAGAAAATTAGGGATCTTATTACAAACATAGTAGATCTCCAACAAAAACTATTTAAGTGAAGATTTAAAAAATCATACAACTTTTTTACAAACATCACTATTCAGAAAGCAAACCAGAATGTGTGCACACATTTTAGATGTCTGCTAAAAGGATGCTGCTGGACTGGAAAGTTAGTACTCATTTGGTACTATAGCAAAATGGAAAAATACGTAAAAAGTTCATTAAACTGGTAAAAGCATTTGCCTTTCACAGCACCCTAAGTGTAAAAGAATATTGTACAGATTGTTACAGGTGCAAACAATGATCCATTTTCCTTCAATCTGATTTTTATCGCGGCTACTTTCATTATTATGGCGAGACTTGAGGAAATTACTTCTTTATAAGGGATACGTTTTCCGAATTTAAAATAACATAGCCCCAGTTTGTATCTACCTGTACATTAATGGCAACCAAGGAACTTCAATTATTTTTAAACAATGTGAAACTTATAATATTTGGTGCATGAGGCGTTTACTGGTTTGAACTATAACTAGTCTAGTATGTATGTTGTAGTCCACAAAATCCACACTCGTTTTGGCATTCACCCAATAACCAATAGCTCGGCTCTCCAAAGTAGGTACCTAGTGTAGGTCAGGTGCTACATACATACACCCAGTACTTTTACCATTATAAGGGTAAATATAACCATCCGAGCGGTAAATCAAAGGTATACTGGTCGCGATTTGTTGACCGCGGAATTTTAGTTTGTTAATAACGGCACAAAGTATAATTTTTTTGACTTTCATTATATATTTTTCTATATAATTATGGTTTTATATTGCAATCGGGCACGATTGTCTCTTCACTCCGTGTAAATACTACCAGCGACAAGCTAACTGGTGGCACAAACGGTAAAATAAGTAAGATTCTATTCATAAAAAAAATTAAGCACAATTGCAGCACATATTATTTATGAGATTTTTATGCATGTATAAAAATTTCATGTAGTAAAAGAAAATATTGTACGCCAGGGTGGACGCTCTGCTGAACACCTTTTAGGCCAAGAACTGAACTGCAGCATAAACAGATTTAACCTGTCGCCGGTTCTGAGTAACGTTATGAACCTTCAATCACACGTTATTTCTCGTATAAATTAAATTCGGTCAGTTATATTAAAAATTGGTAAAACCACCAAATATAGCATAGGTACAGTAACTATATTCGTAACTCGATTCCTTACCACTTTTATATTTTAATCCTAACATGTATTCAAAGTATGACAATTACTAATGGGTAGGTATATGACTGGAGGTGCTAGTACAGCCAGCAAACTTAATTAATTTACTGCGTAACTGAAACAAATGATTGTTCTTTTGTTAAGTAGTTGGTGAATGCTATAGAGCCGCCCGGAACGAAACTAATCCATTAGTAGACCTGCAGTTTCCTTGTCTGAATCAGGTTATACCTAACACATTTATAACTATATAACTTGGAAGAATAAACTTGCTACCTCGTTGCATAGTCTGCACTATTGCTTGGTAACAGATGCGGTATTTATATGTAAAAATCAGCATTGTATATGTACATAAAACATGACAAAATGAGAGTTAAAAAAAGAAGCAGAACAAAAGCTTATCTTTTAAGGCTCTTTTGATAGATCTCTTCCAGCTAACATTTGAGTATTCACAGTCGAATGATTATGCTCATCAGGATATGTCAGATATTTATAACAAAATTGTCATTGTTATTTTAATATTTTACGATAGGTATAAATAAGGAATCAAATTTCCTGTCATTAGAACAGGTCAAAGAGAACAGCCAGTAATTAATAATATAAGTAAAGTCAAAACTTAAAAAAAAATACAAATAGTGGAACATACGAGTATAACCTCCTCCTTTTTGAAGTCGGTTAAAAATACAGTTAAATAATTGCAATTATAAATAATGTGAAATAGAATACATAGAGAATTATTGTGATAATGTTATCTTTAGATTTTTTTTACTAGGTTTATTTACATACACGACGTATTCTGTGTAAATATTAAGTTAACTTGAATTGATTAAAATATATTCGTTAATTTGATCGCAACCCCAATCCACGTTGTCGCTCGTTAGCCAGGGGTCTGTCTATTAGGGTTGTCAATCTGAAACTATTGTATTGTGTCTGTTTCAATTGATTTTGAGGAGGATATAATTAATCCCGAATTTTAGCACATATTCATAGGTTTATTATTAAATATGCATACATTTAATTACAAAATCTCTAAATTACTCTCAAACCCAAATTCTTAACATATTTTTACCTTTATATTATAGAACACGGTAAAGTATTGCCAAAAAATTGTAAAATAAATATAACTTTGACGTAATATTTGAACACATAAATAATTAACCGTATGCAACTTATTATATTAGCAGTTTAATTGCCACAAAAATAGCGTTTTATAACTTTTGAATCTGTTTACCATACAAATGAACTTATGCACTGATTATATACTAAGTATATATACACGTTACACAATATTCTTATTATGTAAATGAATTCACGAATCCACTAGCACGCACGTGTTTCTACAACGGCCTGCTACGGCGTAGCACGCTCGTAGCTCCGCAGCTACGGTTCGTAGCGGACTGAGCCCGCAGATTCGCGCATCACCCCTCGCTGTACCACGGAGGCTTTTGTTAACGACTCATTGGACGAATATCAATAATGTATCGAGTATAATGCTGGCTGACTCTCAATGAACAAGAAAACGAAATAATGTTAAAAAGAAATGTAACTCGTCCAGTGAAGCGATTTATTTCTCTTATTATTTCAGAAACGTGCTCACTCACCTGGCGTTAATAAATACAGAGTAATGATTCTGCTTTGTGTTTTGTTCTCGCTTATTCATTTCACCTGCATTGTTCTAGTTATTGCTGCTAATTTGCAGGGAGCGAGTAATGCGCGATTCGTACTCATTATATGTGTACCCGGAAATGGTCCCGCCGGTATAACCGAAGCATTGTCACGGTAATTAGAATTTACAAGTTCATTAGTATCTTAGCTTCTATAAAACTGATTTGTAATTACAATAACACTACATACGTATACGAAATTATACTGTGTGCTAAAAGTGAATAAAACCAAATCACGGATGTTGGGAACTCACGTGAGACGCGGGGCAAGACCGAGCGAGGCGGGTGACGTGGCAGGTGCCCGGACACATTAATTGGCAATTTCCGCGAGCCGGGCCAGCGAGCCGCGAACTCCGAGCCCGAGGGCCAAGCCGCCGGGTCACCGAGCCACCGAGCCTGGCACAACGAGCCAACTGAGCCAACGCGGATCAGATAATAGCCTTCATTAGCGCCGATCCTCTTTGATTGCGCAACGGGGCAAACTGATGGT
Organism: Epinotia brunnichana; assembly: GCA_963854355.1. NCBI lineage: Eukaryota > Metazoa > Arthropoda > Insecta > Lepidoptera > Tortricidae > Epinotia > Epinotia brunnichana. The sequence goes on along the minus strand of OY977936.1, from coordinate 14,411,677 downwards.
TCATTACCAACGCCGCATACTAACTTTCCACTAAAAATTGAGATAAAATGTGATTATTTTTACCGCTGAAAGTTTCAGCCTGCATGTGAGCTCTGCGGTAGGAATTGTGTTTGTTAAAATAATTGGGATGAACGGTGAAGTTACGCCAAAACCAACAGCGCCATGCCGTATATCCATTGTGATTTAATGTCATCCAGAGTTTATTTGGTTATATTCGAAAACTATTTTAATAAACGATATTTCAGAATATATTACGAAATAACTAAAAATGTTGATTCCGTAGGTACTGCTTTATGATCGTTAATAGGTTTTCTCGTTGCAGCTTCTATTTTCTCAGGCACACAATTAATGGCAAGTTACAATTCCGCAATAAAGAGCTGAGATAAATTGTTGAAGCGATCGATTGCGTCAAACTATGAACTATGAGATGGCGATGCAATCCTCTGTACTGTCTTTTGTATTGATCGCACATCTCTTCCTAGTTAACACTCTTAAGCGACTTCCTGACTTAACGGAGCGGGGTCGGTATGCGGTATACAGGGTGTGGCCTGTAATAGGAGCAAAAAATTAAATGGTGGATTATTAAGCTTGTGAACAATTATTTCGGTATGCGGTATACAGGTTGTTGCCTGTAATAGGAGCAAAAAATTAAATGGTGGATTATTAAGCTTGTGAACATTTTTTAATTTTTTTTTTTTAATTTTTTTTCTTCAAAATAAGTTTAGTTGTATTTTTTTACTCCCCTGGAGTGCTATCAGTAACTTTTTATTTTAAAGACACTAAAAAAAAAAAAAAAAAAAAAATTACAAAAATATCTTTTGAAAACAAAAATGCAAAAACTATTATGACTCGTTACATGACGTTACCTCAAAATCCGCATTGACTGCTGTGCTATAATGTCGTGGTGCCAAGATACATTACTTGGAGGTCATACCTTTAGATAAAAATATCTCCAAATCCAAAAAATAATAAAATGAGTGGGACACAATGCGAAGTGGGAGAAAAGCGTCCCTTTGAATATTTGCTCCTATTACAGGCCACAGCCTGTATTGTACTACGACGTGAGTTTACTAATTTAATGTCGCACTTTGTCACTTGTCAATATACTGTCAGTATTAACCCATTCAGCGCCAATGACGACACACATGCGTCAGAGCGCTACGAGCGCTTTTCGCTACATACGTAGTTTTAGCTGCTACGGACTACGGCGTAGCGCTACGAGCGTAGCGTGGCCGTGAATCGGTTAAGTTTGCGCAGTAGTAATATCATACTCGGAAACAGATCGGTGCGCTTTCAGTACTGTATTCGTACCACCCCGCCTTCATGTGAGGTAAACGTCCGAGTGCTCGACGCGGTACTAGTATATGGCATGGACACTTTATGTCAAAGCAATATGGGTTAAATTCGAACTAACAGGATTATTCTTCATTCAAATTTAAGCCCTGTGACTTTGACATAGAGTGCCCCTGCCATATACTCGTATACAGCGTCGAGGACTCGGACTTTACCTTAGATATATCCCGCGCCTCGCAGGAAGCACTCATTTAAATGTAGGCACGCAGTAAAGAGCCCGTACTAACTCGACTGACAGTGCATGCTAACAGCTGACTGATATCGTACCGCTTCCACACTGCCAAATCTTGCAGTCGCCTTACTAATTTTTTTTACGCACAATCGGGGTCGAAATCTTCGTTTGCAATTCAATGAGTTCTCCATTGCCTCCGTTTGGTAGATTAAATGCAAATTAAGTATTTTATGTATTATTGTGTATTATAATAATAAAAAACCATCAGTGTAATAATACTTATCTCAGTTTTTTGTCCATTAACTTAGGTAATCTACGAGTAGAGCACGATTTATGGACGTCATTTTTTGGCCGTGTACATAATCTGTTCACTTTACGAGTCTTGGACGAGTTCCAAAACTCTTGATGCAGGATGAGCAGCCAGCCTGGAACGTTTATTAAGAGCTCGCTGGCATTGCTCAATGATTATACGGTTTTATTTCTATTTTTGTCGTACCTACTATGGTAATAATTTATCTTGGAAGTTAGACCTTTGTAACAATTCACGTGGCCTACTGTGCCGAATTACGCATGGCGTTGTTAGGCGACATAGACCGAAACAATAAGTCACATAAAATAACCTTGCTTTTTTATAATCTTATATATTTTATGTATCGATTTCATCATCATCATCATATCAGCCGAAAGATGTCCACTGCTGGCCATAGGCCACAATGTATCGATTTGTGTGACAATAAATATTTTCTTGTTCTTATGTTGAATGCATTCAAATATCTGAGTGAAAATATATAAACCATTTATATAATAGCTTAGGGGTTTTCAAGCCGCTCGCTCGACGTAATAACGCATGTCGTGTCCATCAATGTACCATGCATTCGGGGTTCGATCAGACACTTACCTACATTTCGCATCTAAATTGATATCGATGTGCTTTACGCGATCGTTTCAAAGAGTGTCGACCAAACGTATCAAAACTTAAGTACGTACACACTGATATCAAATTGGAATAAAAGACGTAAATGTCTGATTGAACCCAAGGTAACGAGATCGATCTTAATAAAAAATCGGGTGTGGCGCGATTGCTCTCGTAAACATTTTAGCCGCACAGTTTCAGTGACGCGGTCGTAAGAATTCGCGTAAAGCCATGGGTATGTTTTATTACTCCGCTAAAAGAACAAAACTATCTACAAAGCACTCACAAACATGCTGCCGAGACAATACTATTTATACAGCCAAATTATTTCTTGAGGTCTGTGACAAGTTTAATTGAATTTCCTAAAACAACTGCTTCACATTGAGTTCAATGTGATTCAATTTTAAACAATGTTAACAATTTCTACTTAAAGCTACAGTTAGAGTCTATTATCCGTTTTGTTTCAATTTATCCAATATTCTTTGAACAATGGTTGTCAACACAAAACTTTTCCGGAGTTACTTTGATGTGATAACAAACTAAATTTGTCGGTGAATAAGAAGCAAAAAGCTTAAAAGTTTGTAGAAAGATTACTTATTGAAATACAAAAAAAGTAAAAGTACTTTCAGCGTTTTAGAAAATTCTAATTGAAGTTTTTTTTTGTTTTATTTACCCTTTACTCGTCGTTTTGACTATTGAAATGATTAAAATACGAGTCTATTCGGAGTAAAACCTAAAGAGTACTGGTTTTTTAGATGTAACTCGAGAGCAAATAAACGGAATCACTCTGCACGTTTGGCTTTTCCGCCCAATAACTTTTTAAATTTTCATGCAATCCTGAACAAATTGGTACCAAATGATAGCTGAGAGTGTAGCCTACATGAAAATGCATAAATTTTTCTTGATATCGGGGTCAATGACCGAGGAAAACCCTTATTTCCTAAGATTGGGCAAAAACGCCTGGAATAATCGTAATACAAAAAATGGAAGACAGACATTTTTCTTAATAAAAAAAATTATTTAACAAACTCAATACTTTGTGTTCCCACCCCTAGCCCTTTCTATACATGTTAAACGATTTTTCATCGACCTGATCAATTTCTGCACGTAGCATTGCGGAATCGCCGCCCGCTCCTCCTGTAACGCCGTTTCAGCTCCTCAATGTTGGATGGTGCAGGATCTCGCTTCCGAACATTCATCTTCAGGTAGTCCCACATGTGTTCGATTGGGTTGAGGTCCGGGCTAAGAGCTGGCCAGTCCATGACGGGGATGTTGGCCCCGTTCAAGAAATTTTTGGTGACCCGAGCGTTATGACAAGGGGCATTGTCTTGCATCAGGAGGAACCCCTCGCCCAAATTCCTAGCGTACGGGACCACATGCACTTCTAGGACTTCGGTGATTTACCTCAAAGCAGTCAAACCACCGCCCCGGCCCCCACCAGGCACGAAAACGAGCTCCGTCCGTCCGCCGTAGGAAATGCCCGCCCAGAACATGACAGAACCTCCGCCATAGGTGACGGTCTCCCTGAAGCAGCATTGCGTATACCGCTCTCCTGGTCTCCGGTAGACACGTCCTCTTCTGTTGCGGCCGTTCAAACACATCCTGGACTCGTCAGAGAAAAGAACGGGGGTCCATTGCTCAATGGTCCAGTTCTTGTGTCGCTGAGCAAATATTAGTCGAGCTTCACGGTGTCTTGGGAGCAGTTTGGGCCCGGTGGCAGGCCTTTTTGGAGTCAAGTTCGCTTCCTTGAGTCTTCTTCTAACAGTCCATGAGCTGGCAGTCACTCCTTGTACGTCCCGAAGCCGCTACTGGACTGCAACTCCTGTCAGGTGGTAGTAACGATGAATCGATCATCCCTCAATGATGTGCACCTCTGGCGGCCGGTCCCTGGTCTTCGAGCAAAGCTGCCAGTCTCTCGGAACCTCCGATAGACTTTTGAGATGGCAGACTGGCTCAAATTCATCACGGCAGCAACAACACGTTGGCTATCCCCACGTTCCAGCAAAGTGACGATTTGGGCGGCTTCAGCTTCGGTGATGTCCATTTTTTTCAGGTACTGTCACTGGGTAATTAGCGGAGATGTGTACTGGTCAACTTCTGATAAGCGACTGATAGCTCTCCCCTCCCCTACACCCTTTTTATACCCTTTAATGGGTGTTCAATGAGTGACCTCAGCAACGCGTAAAATTCGACCAATATGGAAAACGTTTGTAAACTGAAAAATCCTGAACCAATTTTCTCATTATTAATTTATTTTAAAGCTAAATGTTCAGGAAATATATTTCCATCATTAGAGTTCTGAGAAAAACTTAAATTTCAAGATACGACGGAAAAATTGAAAAATGCGAAGTGATTCCGTTTATTTGCTCTCGAGTGTCTAGAGCCGTTATTTAAAACACATTTTTTTCTTAAATTACCAAGAACACCGTTAAATCCTCGCTTATCTAATAATTTCAGATTTTTGACGTACTCCAATTTTTAACACAGTGTGCCCTTTTTTGACGACTGACAGCGTCGCTCACAATAATGTAGGTACGCATCGTATATTACCTTTGATAGCCGCTCCTTTGATGGCAAGTGCCCCTGCTTCGAGAAGAGCCGCACCCTTCACAGCGCCGACCGCCGCTGCCGTCTTCAGCAGGTGGATGCTGCCGAATGCTGATAGCGTCAGGCAGCATAGGCATGCCAACTGGAAAGCAAAGGCATAAATCATCCTTCTTCGGACATCTTTTAACACACCCTAGCCACATTTAAAAATAAAGTTAAAGATTTCAAATTGTGTTATTAAGTTTAAATATCATTTATTTACAACAATTAAAAAAACATGAAACAGAAAGTTAAAAACTAACTAAACCTAACCTAAACTATGTGAACCTAAACTACTATATACACATATTTCCCCCAAATCGCTGCCACTAGGCAGAGTACCCATAAGGCTGGCTGCGTTGCCCCGTTGAATGGCAATGCCAATTCGCTGTGCGAGGAACGAGCCAGCCCTGTTGTCACCAGAGGACCGGATGAGCATGTGACTTAGCTTTTTAAAAAGGTTAATTGCATCCGGTCCCCAAGGACCCAAGGTCTCCACGGCAAACGCCGCAAATATGTAATTCTCGTTAAGAGTTGCATATTTGCGGCGCTTTGCTGCCTCAGCCTCGGTGGCCGCTCCACCAGCCCTCAACGACGTCGTGCCCAGGTGGGACGGCGCTAGTGTATCCACACATGTGGCATCCCAGACTAAGGGCCGCCCCTGTTGCCAAGGCACGAGAGTCATCCCGTCGGGTCTCTTGCCGTCATCACGTGCTAGGCCATTTGGTTCTAATGTGGCCGGCACGTTGACACTGACCAGAGCCCGACGGATAATATCGTTGAGGCAGGAGTGACGGGATATGCGGCCGGCGCTTTTTGAGCAAGCGAGGCCGTGATGACCCGTCCTATCAACCATAGTGCCGCAGTGGCAGCGATGTGGTTCCACTATGTTTGCCCCAAGACGCAAACCAACCGCCAGCCGAAAACTGTTCGGGTCCAAGAGGTTCCCGTAATTGGCAGAGGGGTAGGCGTGGAGCCAGTGACATGACTCCCTCTCCGAAATAGCCAACATACGGGCCCTTTCTGATGGCGATGATGTCGTTTCCATGAGATGATCGTGCACCCGTCGGCAGATAGGTAGGTCCCAATGTTTTTGGAGTTCAGGGCGGGCAGGTAGATCCTTGCCTGGACAGGCCATTCTCCATGCGTCCCTGGCCTCGGACAAGCACGCTATCTCACAATCACGGCGTGATGGGTTGAGAATTTTACCAGTGAGAAGCAGCGTGCTGTGTACCGAGGACAAGAACGCCGGAAGGGCGACGCTAGAAATTTGTCTAAGCCCGAGACCACCGAACTTAACAGGGAGTGATGCCAGTAAAAACATTCTGTTGTTCATTTTGATGTTTATTATTTTTTCAATCTGTGTCCATATAATATTGTCAAGTTTTTCACAGAAATTTGGAAGTTTCCAAAAGGGACTGCAGCGCATAGCGTATGTAAATTTTGGGACGAAATGACAGTATCGGAGGATAAATATGGCCATGTGTGAGTTAATTTGGAGAAGGCGGTCCGAAAATGAATTAAAATGGTCTATGTTTTTATTGATAAAACCAGGGATCGCCTCATCAAAAATCGGCGCCCCAAGGAGGTGCAGAGATTCTTTGGTGAGAATTTTTATACCTGGACAAAGATTTTCAAACGTTCTAATGGTTTCAATGCTATTGTCGCTGTTTCGGTCGACATAAAGTTCACACTTACTAGAATTTAGTTGTAGGCCAATGTGTTCAAATTTAGATGTAATGGCGACAAAATCGTCCTGTACGGTACTCGCTTCACCTCCCAGGGTGCCATCGTCTAGGTACCACGTATTAAATTTTGATCTAAGTTCGGTGATGCATGGGTTTATGGCAAGACTGAAAATGGCCGGGCCTAGGGGGTCACCTTGCTGGCAGCCGACAGAAGATAATATAGTGTGGCTATTGTATTTGAGGTGGGAAGCGGAACTGTAGCATTGCCAAATGTAGGGGTAAATGTCTGGAATATTTTTTTGGACTTCACTCAGAAGAATATCTCTATTAATCGAGTTGAATGCGTTTTTTACGTCTAATTTTAAAAGCACTGTATTATGGGTGTTATTAAGAAAGGTACGGCAAGCGTGTACCGCTGCTTCGCAGCCGCCTTTGCTGCCAAAACCAAGTTGTAACGGTTGGAATTTGGATTCTAAAACTGGAAGGATATGCTTACAACAAATTTTAGAAGCCAGTCGTCTAAAAGTCGAACCTATAGCAATGGGCCGCACACTGCCGTCTTTTTTGGATAGGGCGCAAAGATTGGCGCCGTACAGAGTCTGAGTAACGTCCTTATTTACTTTCCCACTAAGCATTAAGTTAATAAGGCGAGTAATGCTGGAAAGTAAATCACCATGTGTGGCTGCCAACAAGTCCTTTAGATGTTGGGGAGTGATGCCATCCAAACCGCTAGCCGAGCCGTTGTTGAATGACATGACTGCAGCCAGTACAGCATCTTCAGATGTAACGAGACCTGACAAAGCGGTGTCTGGTGGGTCGGGTAGGTTAAGTATCACGGGGGCCGGCGGGTGTTTGCTCTCGAGGGCTGCGAGAGTATCTGGAGACCTTGGGGCTGATGTATCGCTGGAAAAAAGGATGCGTGCGGCGCCGCGAAGATCACCATCATTCACTTTTGTCTCTACCTTTTTGAAAAGATTGTGGTGGGTGGGCGAACTGGGCGATGATTGAATTGATAGAGACGGCGAAAAGGGCTGAGAACAGTTTTGTTTGACTTTACTGGTTAATGATTTGGAGGATGTGGAATGATCGACGTGCAGAATGTGATAAGCGAATGTGAGTAGTTTTTCCCATGACGCTAATGTATTGGAATTAGTACAATCATCGAGAACTTTTATAAGGCTCCTGGCAACGGTGACTCTCGCTCCTCTGGGGATTCTTTTTAGGATGGGAATGGAATCTTTGAGAGCACTTAATTGATCGGATAAAGGCGTTAACAGGGAGCTGGCTGTTGTGGGAAGCTGAGGGATTAATTGGGGGAGAGGTTGACTACGACTATGGTTATGTAATTTACTGATGTGAATGTTCAAACCTCTTTTACCTTTAAACAATTTGGAGTTCGGGCAATAAGGACACCGCACAAAATCGTCCAGCGACACATCCGCGTGGGGAGGTGGCATGCGACTCGGGGGAAATACAACTTAGTTTCTAATATGTACATAAAATAAATATTAAAAAACGTAAACACAAACACAAAAAACACAATACTTAAAAGTGAAAAGTCTGTCAAATCAGCTGTCATGCAGGCAGTGCCGCGGCCGGCCCGGTGCGCCGACGCGGCCTGCAGTGGATGCTAAGGTTTTTGCCTTAGCTTTGGACGTCTATGAAGGCGCTTTGGGATGTATTTCGGTGAAAATAGGGTGAAAAATACTCTGCTTAGAATAATAGCTTGATTCGTCCTTGACGTAAATGACGTGTCAAAGTGGAGGCTCGACCAACTTCTTTCCAAACTCAAAGATAAGAGGCATATTCCGGTGAAACAGGAAAGCGCAGCCTTGAAATATTATACTCTGCCAATTTGGAATGGCTTTAGTGGCTAATTTAGGTCGGAAAATTAATATTAGATAAATTTTCAGTATCTCAGAAATTTGACACGTGTCACCCCCGTTCGTCTTTTTTTCAGTCATTAAGTTTTATGTTAGAGTATTAGATATTTATCGCAATATTTAGGTAAATGTTATGTTAACTATTACATTTTAAACGTTCTAAAAAAGGGTGTCCAACATTTGTATGGAGGAAACATTTGTTTTAGCTAGAGATTTAAAATTTTGTAGAATGATAACTAATTAAAATTAAAATAAAATACTTTCAGCGTTTTCGAAAATTCTACCCTTAGGGTTCATAAGGAGGCTCAACGTTTGTACGGAGGTAACTGTTTTTTTTTTAGCGAGGGATTTAAAACTTTGTTGAAAGATTACTTAATATTAAAATACAAATAAAGTACTTTAAGCGTTTTGGAAAATTCGAGCCCTAAGAAGGATAAAAAGGGGTGAAATTTTGTATGAGGGAAACTTTTTTTTTGAGCTAGTGACTTGTAATTATCTAGAAAGATGATTGATTAGAATACAAATATACGTAAATTACTTTCAGTGGTTTGGAAAATTCCAGCCCTAACCTCTTAGGGAAGAACAGGTAAAATGTTACAATGTTTGTGTGGGGGAATTTTTTTCCTAGGTTTTTAATTTTTGATGACACTCACTTATGAAGACACTGAATCTTTATGATTTTAAGCATGAAACCGTGTGTTGTAACACACGCGCACGCACGCACGCACGCACACACGCACACACGCGCACACGCGCACACACTCACACACGCAACCACGCACACACGCACACACACTCACACACTCACACACGCACACACACTCACACACTTACACACTCACACTAACCTAAATTAAAAATAAATTGTTTTCAGTTTGTAGAAAATGTAAAATGTAAACGAATCAATGAATGTAATTAAAACCTTATCTACTAAACTATATTATAACCATGCTCCATGTGGACGAAGAGCGGAGCCTCCCAACACAAGTATTGCCACACTTACGCCAGCAACGAATGTACTTTTACCTACTTTAGTATGATACCAATAAATATTTTATATTTTTTTATATGACATTGTCAAACGAGTGAAAACGACAAGGTACTTAAGTGTTCAGCAACTTATGAGGTCGACTGTACCTAATAATTTCAGGTACTCTATTCTCGCACGGCTGTATCGCCTAATATTAAATCAAAATTGAATAATAAGTGTATTGGTAATAACAGGCTCCGCTCCTGGTGACGCACCACCGAATGTGTAAGGACGAGACACACTCAAGAATAGATAATATGAGCTTTCTTTGTTGCCACGTATCGGAGAAGTATTCGCGTAGTTAGATAAAAAGGTTAGTTATAGGCTAAAATAAGGAAAAATCTCGACAAAATCTGAAATTAAAATATAATTTACTGTTTGTAACCAGCCTCGCTATATATTCAAGTACCCCGGAGTATAAGTATCTACGCTCTATTAAATCGTAGGTAATAGTACTTTACCTACCAGTAGATACTGGTGCATAAACCATAGTTACAAACCACCAGCGGCCGCATGATGTTCTTTTCTCTTCTCTTATTTAACGTGCATTTATCTCGCATTTACCCGCTTGCTTTATGTCATGTATAAACGCGATATGGGTACGAGTTAATCACATCAGAAAGGGCAGGGCCGAAAGGAAGGCTGTTTGTATTTACGTATGTTCCACTGTAGCCTGTAGTTATTTACAACGTTTTTATTAAATAACTAGCTGTTGCCCGCGACTTCGTCCGCGTATTACCATGTCATCGTCTAAATGTATGTTTAAGGAATTAATTTAAAAACAACATTAAAATTAGTTTTGTACCTAGTCTTTTAGACTTAAACAGTCTAAAACCGAAGTTACAAATCTCTTACTTCCAAAAATTCGAAACCCTTATTCTTAGCCGATGAATTAAAAAAACGCTGAAATAAGTTTTGTAGTAGCTTAGCAAACAGTCTAAAACCGAAGTTACAAATCCCTTACTTTAAAAATGTCTTGCTCCCCATACAAACTTTGAACATCCTTATAATCCCCTTTAGGGGATGAATTTCAAAAAAACGCTAAAATAAGTTTTATAGTCTAAACAGGCTAACATCGAAGTTAAAAATCTCATACTTCAAAATTGTCTTGCTCTCCATACAAACTTTGAACGCTTTTCAGGGAAAAATTAAAAATATAACACTAAGTTTTTTTTATTGTAATAGGCAAGTATTTATTCCAAAACCTATTAAGTCTCTAGCTAAAAAAAGTGTTTCCCATACGAACTTTGCACCCCTTTATAAACCCCTTAAGGGGTGAAATTCTCCAAAACTCTGGCAGTACTTTTTTGTATTTTAATAAGTAGGCAAGTACTTAATCTTTCTACAGAGTTTTAAGTTTCTACCTTAGTAAAAAGTTTCCCCCATGCAAACATTGCACCTCTACCCTGAGAAAATTACAGTTTTTTTGGAAATAATTCAATATCAGGCTAATTATTTGTATACGGCTTTAATATGTTATTTTAAAAAACTTTTACTATTGAAGTCAATAATTCTATAACCCGGAAGTTAGGAAAAAAAAATTAACCCGCAAGCAAAAATGCTATCAGTATTTTTATAATGAAAACATGTTTGAGTACACAAATTTGGAGACTTACTACCTGAATCCAAAAATATATGCATCAGGAAATAACAGCATTTTAATTAAATATATACGACCTTGAGATAATATTGAATTTCATCTCGCCTATAGAAAGGTTTATTCATTAACAAAAATAAGTTGATTATGCGCGTATCCCAAAGAACGTATATAGACGTAGTCAATTACAAAGTAAAGAAAGTTTATACCATTTTCGCCTGATTTTTACGGAATTTATAAAGATTACTTTTCATTATTTTTTACCGTTGCGGCATTAAATTTAGGTGGATTATTAATGAATATTTAGTCAAATTACCCAACCTATTTTAAGGTGTAAAAATATGGCTGATATCTATATATTGTTGTGTTTTCATAGAGCGAAACCGTAGGGTACTCTTTATCCCCCTCTTAGCGGGTGGAATTTTCCAAACCACTGAAAGAAATTTACCTAAACATGGTGTCCCAGAAATCGACGTCAAGCCGTAAACGGATGATAGACCAAAGTCATATCATAAAAATACAAAAAAAAAAACAACTCGCGTTGGTTTTTTTTAATTTATTCATTAATTGGTCAATCGTCGTAAATTTTCAATTTTTAAAGTGACCATAATATTAAAACAACATGAGTTGGATTTTTTTTTGAAATTTTCTGATAACTGTTATGACTCGGTCCGGTCTATCATCCGTTTTCGGCTTGACGTCGATTTCTGGGACACCTTGTATATTTGTATTCTAATAAATAATCTTTCTACACAATTACAAGTCTCCAGCTCAAAAAAAAAGTTTCCTTCATACAAATTTTCACCCCTTTTGATAACCCTTAGGGGTGTAATTTTCTAAAACGCTGAAAATTCTTTATTTGCAAGTATTGTAATAAGTAATCTTTCAACAAAGGTCGCTCGCTAAAAAAATATATTTACAAACGTTGCACCCCCTTATACACCCCTAACTGGTGGAATTTTCTAAAACGCTGAAAGTATTTTATTTTATTTTATTATGTAATCTTTCTAAAAAGATTTGAGATTCTAGCTCAAAAAATCCCTTTTACCAACTTTGCACCCCTTTTTCATACCCTTAGGGGTGGAATTTTCCAAAACACTGAAAATGCTTTAATTTTCCTAAACGTTGAGAGAACTTTATTTGTATTCTAATAAGTAGGTAATCTTTATACAAAATTGTAAGTCTCTAGCTCAAAAAATAAAGTCTCCCCTATACAAAATTTGCACCCCTATCTAACCACTTTAGGGGTAGAATTTCCAAAAATCCCTTCTTATCCATTGCCTACGTTGTAAAAGGTAGTTCTGGTGTAAATTTCAACTCTCTAGCCCCAGTAGTTTCGGCTGTGCGTTGATGAGTGAGTGTGTGAGTGAGTCAGTCATATGTATAGATAGATAGAAGATGACGAAACTCCCATTCAAATATCTCAAAAAAATATGAAGCTATAACCGTTTTAATGTCGCTTCTTAGAGTGAGAAAACGATCGGGGACTGTGACGTCAAGATCCTCGAGCGTCATAGTAAAAAACAATCGTTTCATATGAAGGTGCGTTTTGCGGAAAAGGGACAGAACATACCCCCTCTTAAAACTTTGGACTCTTATAACTTAGTCATTACCAATATAACCGCAAATACATCGGCCTGACAGACCGGCATGTTTTTGCGGCTTTTGCTGTCGAAACCCTCGGACCCTGGAGCCCAGGCGCTCACCAATTATTTGGCCAATTGTCAAAAAAATTGGTCAAAGTATCCGGAGACCATAGGGCTGGCTCGTTCCTTGCCCAACGGATCGGCATAGCCAGTCTTATGGGATCCGACCTTTTGATTAAATTTATGTTTTTCCTAATTTTAGGTTTATTTAGTTTATTTAAGTTTTTTCTGTAGTTATGTATTGTAAGTAGGTTTTTAACTGTCAAATAATTATGTTGATTATAAAGATATTCCTATATAACCTATTGCGTTGCTTTTTTCTCCATTTGACTATATTTATTTTAAATTCTTTTTCGAGAAAATACATTATGATTATTAACCATATTTTCGATTCCTGAGCTATAACCACGAACTTCGGAATTCGAATATATTCGGGCATCTCTATATCTATCGCACTAACCATACTCAAGTGACAGGGATGCAAATATACGAACAATGAGTATCGGTTTTCGAGGTAGCGCCGCAGGTACTTTGGCAGAATGCTCAGAGCGCGTGCCATTGCCATTCAAAAAAAACAAAATCGTGTTAATGATATTGTTCAAATTTGTTGATACATTTTTTTGAAATTACGTCATAATACGACATTTGCGCATATAAGTTCTCATATCAGAATCGAATATTTTTTTATGGTACATATTTTAGCATTTGTCTCGTAAAGGTCTATTGTAGACGGGATTTAAATTATTAATAACTTTAATAAGTGAAAGGCAAAGCCATTCCGCCATTTTTGACGTTTCTTATAGCTGACAGTTGCAGCAGCGTTTGATCTCAATAAAAATAAATGAAAAATTAATGAAGTCGTATATTTCGGAAAATTAATAAATTGTCGCAGTCGGATAAAAACTATCCTAAGTTGCAGCTAGAATAATAATGTACCTATATAAAATGTTTCATATTTTTCCGTTCATGGGATGCTGAGAACATTCGTACCACACAAAGCTTAGTTTCAAACTGGCTGATTCTTTTTTTAATTTAGAGATTTATTATAAGTGGAGATGGAGATGGAGATGGAGATTAAGAATACACTTATGTTTATTCTATTACAATAAAATGATATACCGTCGAATGGGGTAACTTGCAACACGCCGGGTTACTTGAGACACCGGATTTCAACAGGAACTAGTGTGTTTTTGTATGTTGGAATAATTTAGCTTTCTAGTTTGTATGTTGAGCTAGATATAGAGGCTATTCCGACCTACTAACACACACTAGTTCCTGGCGAAATGCGGTGTCTCAAGTAACCCGTCGTGTTCCAAGCTACCCCATTTGACACCAAAAAGTAATCCTCTCTGTTTAAGTAACTAGTGTATTCCGGAATTCAGCCTGAAGGAGTTTCTGCGCTTTCTTTCATAAACTCCTTCCCATTGGTAGGTAGTTCTACAATGATCGTATTTTGGTTGATTAGATGCTTTCCCGGGGTCTTGTCCCAGACAGCTTGTAACTTCGCTAATTCATAAACTTTGCTGGCTCTGCGTGACGGTGACGTGATATAACTTTTTACCAAATAACTTGGAGTCTTGTTGCAACAACTGCCATAAAGTCTTGAAAGTTGAGCATTTAGGAAAACTTCTTCATATTATTCTTTAGTAAAGAAACCGAAGAAATTTTAATTTCTCATTTTTATAAAGCTTCACAAAATGTTGCACTCGTGCCCGTTAATAGCTATTAAAATAAAAACTAAACACCAAGGAATTCAGCCTGAAAACCTTAATTCCAGCAGATATTGACATCATCATCATCATCATCATCATATCAGCCGAAAGACGTCTACTGTTGGACATAGGCCTCGCACCTGCCATATACTGACATAGCACCTGGATACTAAAATATAAATCTGATACAACGTCCGTAGGTACTTAAATGTCGTCTTTCGAATGATCCATGGAACATGGCGGATCGTGCTCCAGACAGTGTTTTTTTATTTTCTGCATCCTGCTGTTTAAAGTATAATTTTGATAGCATATTATGCAGTGAATGGCAAAGGCGACGGCTACAGTTAATGAAGAATTTTCCTGGAAGTGCGAATAACCAATTCTCGGGCATCATTCGGCGGTTCGTGGTCGCGGCCGCCATTATACTTTGTACTGCTCCAGCTATCACCCAGTGCATCGTGAAGGCCTTCTACCGTACATCATGCTAATAATACTGTTTAATTTATAAACCTACTGACTCTGGCAAAGGCCCTCGAGGCTGCCATTTCTTTTATAATAATAATAATACTTAAAATAATTAAAAACATTAGAATCGATCACAGTTTTCCATGTTTACATACTAAAGATTAAACGGGATTGAAATCTAAACGTATTTAAAGTTAGTTATGAATTTTATATCGATAAATATTTTTATTTCTTCGTTTCAAACTATTTGAGACATTTTTAAAAACGTCACTTCGATCACTTACAAAAGTAAGAGTTTTGTCAATGACTTTAAAAAAAACAGAAAACGCGGGAAAACTTTAGGCACACTAGAAACGGGTGCAATTTGTCACACCAACTTGTAATAGTTGGAAAGAGACAGCCATACATTTTTCATTCTAACAATAACAAGTTGTTGTGATAAATTGCTAGGCCTTGAAACGTACGAGCATTTGGCTGTTTGCAGTGATTTGCCTTAGTCAAAACATATGGTTAAAAGGTAAAAAACTATACAGTAAAGGAATTTCATACATTTTCCTGGACGCTGAAGCTGTACAATAATGAATTTTAACTTTTTAAATTTGCGTTTGGCAGTAACGAGGAATTTCACAACTAGTCAAATAAACCACCCCTGGTCGCCTTTGTACTGCTCCAGCTATCACCCAGTGCATTGTGAGGGCCTTCTACCGTGCATCATGCTAATAATACTGTTTCATTTATAAACCTACTGACTCTGGCAAAGGCCCTCGAGGCTGCCATTTCTTTTATAATAATAATAATACTTAAATGTCAATAAGCAACTTCAAGTTAGCTGTCAGCATACATAGGGTCGTTTCGCCGGTAACGCGACCACCTTCGGTTGGCGACCACTTGACGGACTAGGCTGCTTCAATTAAAGATATTAACATTTCTACAAACCCAACAGAAAACTAATTAGTTATTAACTATTCTTGAATAGTTTCAGAATAAGAATAAATACACTTTAAAACCCAAAGCTTAATCCAAAGCAAGAAAAAATAACCTCAATTCACACATTTTACACATTGCTTCCGAAAAGTGTTGACGTGCAGTGAATCTGTAAAAAAAATAACGCGACAGTTGGCGCGAAAACTTTAGTTACGTCACTTAATTTTATTATTATGCTGAAATTAGTTACTTGATTGCTTAAATGATTTAGCTATTGTAATAATTTCGTTGAAATTCGGCATATTATAAAAATAGATTTAAATAAAATGGGGTGGTCGCGTACCCAAAAAAAATATTACCAAAGAAGTCGGATAGCGACCACATCGTTTTTCTTTTTCTTTCCTTATGGATTCTTGCGGCACCCGCGATATTTAGCTTGGCAAGCCAATTATGTCGGTAGCAAGTCGGTAGGTATTTAAGCCGCGCCAATCCATGCTATGTCTATAGTAGGTATATGTAATATAATAATAATATATAATTATAAAATGAATAATTCATATGATTATATGATATGGTTATATTACAAATGCGAAAGTGTGTCTGTCTGTCTGTTACCTCTTCACGCTTAAACCGATGGACCGATTTTGATGAAATTTGGTATGGAGATAGTTTGAGTCCCGGGAAAAGACGTAGGATAGTTTTTATCCCCGAAATAATCCCCTAAGAGGCTGAAATAGGGGTTGAAATTTTGTATGGAGCTACGATATAAACGAGACACACGGACGGAGTCGTGGGCAGAAGCTAGTGTAGGTAAGTAGAATTTAATCTAAAAGTTACATAAAAGCTTGTAAAATGGTGGCATTTAGATACCTACTATGAACGACATGTGTGACTGTAATAGCAATATATATAATAGCACTATGGTGTGAGCGAGATGGCGCGCCGTTTTCGATTCTATTTTGCATTGACAAGCAATGTAATGTAGATTTAGAAGAGTAACAATTTGTAGTAGTATAAGGGCAGTCAGGTCAGGTAGGTCCAACTTTGAGAAAGAGGTCAATCGTCGAATCCGACTCGGCTGGGCAGCGTTCGGGAAGCTACGCTATGGCACATCTTTTCGTCTAATATTCCGCAGTGTCTGAAGACGAGAGTCTTTGACCAGTGCGTGTTGCCAGTGATCACGTGTGGCACCGAAACGTGGTCGCTTCAGAAATCATAAGAAGCATCATAAGAAGGCTCAAAGTCACCCAAAGGGCAATGGAGAGAGGGCTATGCTCGGAGTTTCTCTGCGTGATCGCATCAGAAATGAGGCTATCCGCAGCATAACCAAAGTAATCGATATAGCCCTAAGCCGCTAAAGTTAAGTGGCAGTGGGCGGGGCACATTGCACGTAGAACCGATGGCCGTTGAGGCGGAAAGGTTCTCGAGTGGCGACCACGTACCGGAAGGCGCGGCGTGGGTAGGCCCCCCACAAGTTGACTGATGGCCTGGTAACGATCGCAGGAATCCGATGGATGCGGGTGGCGCAGAACCGGTCATTATGGCACTCTTTGGGGGAGGCCTTTGTCCAGCAATGGACGTCTTTCGACTGATATGATGATGATGATGATGCATCGTTTTATTAACTACTTAAACACTATTTGCAAGAGTGGTCGCCAACTAGCTAACAGGTGGTCGCAAACCGACTAAAGCGGTCGCTATCCAGCGAATTCGCTATTTTGAAACCTTTTCCATATTTTTTCCTAATCTATGGATGAAAGTGCTATATTTTATTGTAGGTTTCAAAACTTGACTATATTCAGAACCTATACGAATACCATCTATTATGTGTGTACATTGAATAGGTATACATTTACTAATCTAAAGTGAGCAACTCGGCTAAGTGGTCGCTAACCGGCGAAACGACCCTACCTATTTACATATGTAAATAAAATGAGGGTATATTTATGCTTTTACAGACTTCCTAAATGATATGTGAGCATAGAACGGAACTGTTGAAGGAGGTTTTCAAGTAATTTCTCGATAAATTGCTCAAATTTGTCACACGATTGAACGTTTTGAATGCGAAAGCTGCCGCTGTCGCCGGTGGCCTGGGCGTTTATTCACATCGCTTGCTGAACGTATTCCTACTGGCAAACCAGTGTATGTCTGCGGTCTGAGTACGTATGGTTGTTACGAATCTACACGTAGCTCTTTTCTTCTTCTTCTTTAAATTTAAGAGTTATCCTCTTGTCGGTGGAGTATTTTCCACTTCTCTCTGTCGTACGCCACCTCCTTGACTCGCTGATATGACACGACACCAGCTTTTTCTTTTATTTGGTCCACGTAGCTACGGGTCAAATTATACTCGAGATGAGTTCACAGTCTAGTATAAAAAAAATTGTGAATAGATAAGCTGCCGGCCCTAACGTTTCCCATCTCTTCGTACATTTATCATTGGAAATGCGTATATACATTTTAAGATTATCGACACACAGTACCTATTTCTACATATAGGTAAAAAAATATCAATTAAAATCTAAACTTTGTAACGCGTTAATCCATGTTAACCACCAAATTGTATAATACATACATACCTACATGGGTTTTCTAGGTAAATAATGAAAATAATTACCGAAAAAATACAATCTGGATCGACTAGGATCATTTCATATACCTATAGGCTATCTACTTATACTGTCAGCTATTAAGATACTTGCGTCACCAAGTGAACAATAGATATTTGTACTATGAAATTTGAATGTCGAACTATAAATCAATTTCTATTTTTCGTAATGAAATGTCCGGGACAGAGCTAACGAAGTAGAATATAAATATTTTAATAAAATGAAATACTTAGACCCCGCAGCGCATTAGGAAATTCAATTCTCAGCATTCAAAATATAGAAGCTACTTTTTACGTTCGCCGTGGTGGTGCCTTGTTTCAAGTCCATATTTTCCAATACACAGAACATGGTATCGATAAAAAAAACAACGTGTTTAAATAAAATACATAACGGGCAGCCGCAAGCGTGCAGCGCGGAAATATGAGGGCGAGACCGCCGGCTGAAGCCGTGTACCAATAACGGTACCTAACAAGTTACACCCGACAGGGAAATACTCTAACGGTGCCTAGAAAAGCCAACCGTTTTCCACGCTTTTATTTACCTAAATTCTCCCTATAGGTACTGTAGAGGCCGTCTATGCAGTATCTGCAGTGCTGGCTCTACAGCACTATTCTCATGGTAGGTACCTACATGTTGTGGCGAGATATCGTTTAATTTGTATCAGGCAAGTCTAATATACCCTGAGGCACATGTCTCATGCTCATGCACCTTTTGTTCGATATATAATAATTATCTAAACCTAAAAATAGATACATTTTGAACACTTTTTGAGACTTGACCGTTTATTATTGTTTATAAAAAAGTCACATTTCACAACGTACGATTGAATGCGAATTAATAACATAGCGCTGGCTTTATAAATAAAACGGCTAGGCGTTTTAAAGCGCGTCAGTGAGCCAGGGAGGTCCTTTAATTGATTCGACGCGAGATTGTTCGCCCGCTGGGATAAGCGGACATTTTTAACTGGCCCTTTTGTTTTAAAAATGACTTTACCCGGTCGGGAATCCGTAAACAGCTGACCCTTTTGTATGCCAATGAAGCTTTTAGCCATGTACCGGAATACTAATCATATTCATTTGAGTTTTTGTTTTTATTCCATTATTTTTGTGAATGTCATTGTCATCAATCATCATCATGTCACAATATATACCTACCACGTGACGTGTATCACAACATTCACAACACAAGTAACAAGACCGAGCACTTATCAAATATTTTGATGCCTATCGAGCCTCCTACGTATATCAGATCTAAAAGGGTCGGGGACAATCAGACTTTTAGTTTCGTATCCCAACTTGGTAAGTAGGTATCAATGTGTTTCGCTCGCTAACTTCCACGCAATTGGTATACAAGATATAGTGTCTGGTGTCCCCAGCAATCACAAGTTCCCAATGCTACACAAAAAGCTACGCCTTTGCGCTACAAACGTGTCGAGTTTCAACCTTACAAACAATAACCGGCTTGCTCTGCAGTCCGATCCGAAACTCAATATCTTTATTGTCTTCGGTTCTCAGGCTGCGGCTGTTTTATCTAGAGCTTTATCAATTTTATTTGCGCAAAACACGTTCGTTTTATGACGCCTTTGTTTCGTGGAGGTGAACGTAAAACAATTTACAATTTCGAAGGGTAGGTAAGATTCAATTAAGGCGAAAGGGACAGCGAGGGCACCGCGCTCAATCAAGCTGCCTAAAAATACATTCGATTTCTTTGCTGATGACTAGAAAAGTAGTAAAAACTATTAGGTTCTCAGAGATATTAGGTACCCATATATTATATTGGTAAGCGGTTACCGTAGTCTACGAGTATGTATGCCTGCACATCCAGGAGACTCGCATGCCACATTGACGACCCTTTAAAAACCAGTAGGTGTAGGTACAGAAGAAATTGACATTATCGAAAAAATTCAAAACGTAGCGTAGGTAGGTACAACCTAATTAATTTCTGATCGCATAGTCAAGACTAAGGTTTCGGATACTTACCTAGCAGTCGGGGCTGATGGTCCGTTAAGATTCAAGCTGGATTGACTTTCTTTATTGGTTACTAGCTGCCCGTGCAGCTCTGCCCACGTATAAAAAAAACAAAACTGCGGGATAAAATACTGTTGAAATTGGAAGAGTTTTATGTAGGGACATATGTATTTATCACAGAACAAGTAAATACTACTATAGAAACGGTAGTGGGCGGGGTGCGTGTAGCCGATGTTATGAGTGAACACTCATAACCATAACACTGTCAAACGCAGTCAAAACGCTGATCAGTTGTCTGTTGACCGTGGGTGACGATTTTTGCCGTATTAAAAATAAAAACATGTCGCGTTCTGCTATTTAGTCGTGCCGACAGGCAAGCCAGGACCCAAAGGTTCCTCCGGGAGCGATTTTCTATCACCGGTAAACACTAAAATAACAGTTTTTTGAATAAATACGCAATCGATTATGACATTCGCATTGCTTGCTAGCCAAAGCCGCAGATTAAGGAACTACCGTAATGCCACAGTAATGTATCGCGTTATTCGCGTTTGACATTTTAACGGGGCGCTTGTCAGTATGACTAGAGTGGTACCATGCCTAGTGTATGTACTTATCGATAAACACACTAATTTAAAATTTACAAAGACAAAAATGATGTAATAATATAAATATTAAATCGTTTTATTTCTTAAAAGGACACATTAAATGGTTACATAATAAAACTACTGCCAAACTGCACGACAGTTGGTTGGCAGTTCGTGCTGCTCTTGATACATATTTGTGTTTCTCTTTATGTCTAAGCCAATGTTCAGTAATACATAAAACTTGAGTGTCATCATTGTCTAAAAATAAGCGTATTTATAGTACCTTGCCGGAAAAACCCTAAGTATTCTGATACTCAGATCGACTAGTAGACCCAGGTGAGCTATTAGCTATTACATCTATTTGTTTGTATGTTAACTAAAACTAAAGACAAGAACTATTTCTTTGTCAAAAATATTTTCTCTGATGTTAGCGTGAAGCGCGTTATGAATTTATTTATGTCAAATAAATGATATTTGTTATTGAAACAAATGACATGGTACATCAAGGAATTCAAATGTGCAATTTTATTATTATATTGATATGTCATACCTACTTTGTGAGTCCTTAGTATCCTTGTTAATATTAAAATTAATTTAATACTTGTAGGGTAGAGGAACCAAAAGATGAACGTTTAAGCGACTATCCCAACTTTACAATTTTTTTTCGAGGAGTGGTGATTTAGTTTGTTTACATTTAATTTTTTTATACGATTTCGTATATAGTCGAGATTGGATATGACTGTTTTAAACCATCCTATTACAATACAGTATTTTATTAAAAATGGTTTTAAGCTGAAGAATGCCATTTTGCCCAGAAGATGAACGCTGTGCCCAATAGTTGAACATTTTGACACCAATAGTTGAACGAATAAAAACGTAACACCGCGCAGCCTGTGACTTTTGGTCTAGTTATTATATAATCATTGTTATAGCAATTTATACTAGTTAACAATCACAATATTGATACTAAACACAGAATAAAACAGTTCAAATGTACCCTTTTCATATGGTTACAATTATAAGAGATTATTTTTTACATATTAATGATTAAAACATTTTTTTATTAATTTATCATTAGATTAAAATACATAAATTGTTGGGTTTTATATGTATGTCACCGTTAGATTGTGAAAACCGTCAGTTTATAATCTTACCCGTTATATTGTAAACTGACGGAATATTGTGAACTGCCAAAACCATTCACAATTTAACGCAACATTTTTCGTTAGTTTATAAACTTTCAATGTCGAATCGTCAAATTGTGAACTGAGATCAAATCGGCATGCTACGGAACGTACACAAAGACTAGGTAGGTTAGGTTAGTTAGGTATCTTCAGTTGCCCGAAGCGCAAAGCGCCCAGAAGTAGGAGCCCTGCGCAGCGGGGCTCCGTTGACACTGCTGGATGCCGAAATAAATGGAAGAAAATGTCTGAATAACAAAAAAAAAACTATCATGTTCTGACGTAAGTGGAAACTGATGCAAGTGGAATAATTCGCTCAACCAAACAGCGCACAGGTTGCGTTCGAATCAGGCAAATTTGATTCAGTTCACAATTTGACGATATGACATTGTTAGTTTATAAACTAACGAAAATGAATGCGTAAAATTATGAATTATTTTGGCAGTTCACAATATTCCGTCAGTTTACAATATAACGGGTAAGATTATAAACTGACGGTTTTCACAATCTAACGGTGACATGTATAATTCAGATTTCATATTTATTACGTATCTTTGTTATCAAGATGTTCATTGTACTAACCCTTGCCTAAAACTTGAACGAATAAATTTTGTTCGTTCATGTATTGGGCACGATGGCAAAGGAATGAACTGACTAAATTTAACAGAGCGTTCACTTATTGGAATCGAAGCCAAAAGTTGAACGAACTAATTTTATTCGTTCATCTTCTGGGCAGCGGTTCTTTGTTGAACAATCGTGCTTTTCATAGTAAAACAAAGCCCAAAATAACCGTGTTACGAATGGATACTCACGTTCAACTTTTGGTACAAAAATCAACAGTTAAAAAACGATAAATTTGAGCCATAAAAGTTTTATGTACCTTTATAATAAGAATTTATATAGGCATTTGAAAAAACTATAACTTGCCCAGTAGATGAACGCTGTTCATCTATTGGCTCAGGTACAAAAAGTTGGAACCGTTAGTTGAACGCTAAATATCTCTTAAATTAACAATAAATACGCAATTTGTGATAGATAATCCATTAAAAGCATTAATCAAGAATCTATATCACGCAAAACAATCCATGTAGACGTTTTATTCAATTTTATACATAATTTAGAGCTTAAATTTAAGAGCGCTTTCCTTAAGTAAATCTCCATACAAACGGTGATTTTGGCGCGAGACCTCGACGCGACAACCGCTCACAGCCGTGTGTGTGTGGGAACTGTATGGGAGTTTAAATGCCAGACTCGGCAAAGGGATGATGCGTTAGGAAAAAAATATCCCGAAGGCGTAAAATTTATCGTGATTTTTTTATTTCAATTTTACGACATAACGTTCAACTATTGGGTGGTGTTCATCTTTTGGTTCCTCTACCCTACGTATTTTGATTAAACAGTGTTAGCATGTTTTCGTGAGCTACACGATTTCTCTGACAGTTGCTTTCAGCACCATCTCCATTTAGAGCGTTTGCGAACAGCGTGTATGAGGTCGCGTACAAGATCAAAATTTCGTTATTTATTTATCGTATGGCAAATCATTGTATTAAATTAAAAAAAAATTCAAATTCAAATATTCGTGACAATAAAAAAAACACATACAAAAGAAATAATACAATACACATTTTGTCACGAAATGGACCCTGCTCAGCATGTTGCTAGCTTTGCAGCCAGCAGCAGCTTTGCTTTGTAGGTTTTTATTAGAACCATGAGATCTTCGAAAAGACGGTACGGTTGCCAGGTTGTTACACCTTTAGTACCGCCTAGGGGTCACGCACGTGTAGGGTATATCCTATATAAACGATATAAAATATCGATGATTATGATCTTAGTCTCACCTCTATTTTGTATTCTAAATTTTCAAATAGGTGTATCACCATTGAGTGTCATAGTAACATAAGACCTTTGGTTTTTAACATAATCAAACGTCAACTTAATTTGAACAGGGCCTCAATTTTGCAATCAAAAAGTAAATGTCAATTTCCGTCAAAAGTACGTCACGCTCACACACGTTGAGTTGTGCTCTAAAGCAAGAAGGAGAGCAGATATCAAGACTATTCTCATATCATTTCCATATTTGAAAACCCCTTTCAAAATTGGCTCCTATATTGATAAAGAATAGATTTACGTGACATTTTTTTGGCATTGGAAATTAGACCGCAAGTAATGCAGTTTTGAGTTACTTTTCGTCCTAAAAATTACAACTGTTGAAATCGTAATGGAATTAAAAGCTTTTACCAATTAGAAGCGTTTTGCTGTAGTGTTTACATGTACAAATTCAGTTTTGATTGTGTTGGGCTGGCTACGCAGGATTCCGAAGTAACTAGCTAACACGCCGCTTCCATCTTATTTAAGTATTCCGTGGTAGGTATTTATAAACTCACGAAGCTATACTTACAGTGGCAAACTTTACTCTTTTATAATATTATAGGTACATGTAGCTTTTTCCGATCACAACACAATTAACCATTTAACCCATTCACTGCTAATCACAACAAATATGCGTCAGAGTGCTACGTGCGCATATATTCGCTAATATAATATATAATATCGCACATATTCGCTACATACGGACATAGTTACAACGGACTACGGCGTAGCGCTACGAGCGTAACTTAGCAGTAATTGAATAAATTACCTACCGAAAAAGTTAAATGTTTACTAAGTATTTCATTTTCACACAACGAAAATAGGGCATCCCTTAGAATAATAACGCATAGAAGGATAGTTTCATACGGCCGACGCGCCAAAGCGTGAGGCATAAAACGGATTCATGTAGTTGTGATCAACTCGTATTCACACGCGCCAATACGCACACAAACGCACCAATTTTGTTCCACCGATCGGCGTACGGGGCCATTTATGGCTGAGTTTAGGTGGCCTCACCGTTGCGCGTGAACTGCGTTTCTATGCGTTATTATTCTAAGGGGCATCCATGTTGTTTAATAGTAAGCATATATTATACATACTTACGTTTTTAATAGCTACCGGTTTCCGGAAATATTAAATGGTAGTACTTATGTAGGTACAGCATCGCAAAGATATGAAAGTTACAGGCACTGCGAGAAGCGTTTCCTGTCATAGAACAACGATTCCTTGCGACGTCACCGTTTCATGCCACAAACAGCGTTTATAAAAATATTTTCCTCCTACTCTTTCCGCTATATACTCCACACTAGGTTGTCTTTATAGTGCTATAAAGTGGTTATTGCTCAAAGGCGATAACAGGCGATTTATAACACTTTAGTGCGCCCAGGGTGGGCCTCGGTCGCATTATCTGCTAACATACACTTTATTTTCCCACGTTAATAATGTTCAGTGTCGCTTATGGCGCCGTAAGCTGAAAAAATATTTTGCACTGGATAGAAAAATAGCTAACGCTTTACTAGGGCTCCTTTCTGGAACGCAGTTTTGGCGCATTTAGATTAAATTGGAGTCTATATTATACAGGACGTATTATTTAAACGGGGCAGTGATGGAAAATCTGAAACTACAAGTGATTCGGGAATTTGCTCTTAGAAGTTACGAGATCTACACTCGGCGTCAAAAAAATCGCACATTTCGAAAATTTCGTTTTGAGCGAAAATTGCTCTTACAGAATGTAATGTACCCCATGACTATGGGGTCTTATTTGAAAGGTAATGAAACCTTCTATCGGAAAATGTCAATTGAAAAAATTAGAAAAAATTAAACTGCAGTAAAAGATTTTTATTTTTGAAATAGGTTATTTTTTCAAAATGAGATTTTAATGTCAACGCAATAGTTCATAACGAGCGCAACATTTTGACATCAAAATCTCGTTTTGAAAAAAAATTGACTAGACATGTTCTTTCCGTGGACCCTTCATATTATTTGTTATTCGTCAATGAAGATGGTGGTGTATTTTTTTTTTAATTATTATTTATTTTATGAATTAATTTAATGAGGATGAGTATGAGTAAAAATTTAATTTTAATGCTTATTAACGACTCCATAGCTCACTTTAGTCTTACCGTGCTAAAAATACTCCGATGCCTGGTGATATCACAGAATAGTAGGGTAGAGGAACCAAAAGATGAACACCACCCAATAGTTGAACGTTTTGTCGTAAAATTGAAATAAAAAAATCGCGATACATTTTACGCCTTCGGGATATTTTTTTCCTAACACATCATCCCTTTGCCAAGGCTGGCATTTAAACACCCATACAGTTCCCACACACACACGGCTGTGAGCGGTTGTCGCGTCGAGGTCTCGCGCCAAAATCACCGTTTGTATGGAGATTTACTTAAGGAAAGCGCTCTTAAATTTAAGCTCTAAATTATGTATAAAATTGAATAAAACGTCTACATGGATTGTTTTGCGTGATATAGATTCTTGATTTATGCCTTTAATGGATTATCTATCACAAATTGCGTATTTATTGTTAATTTAAGAGATATTTAGCGTTCAACTAACGGTTCCAACTTTTTGTACCTGAGCCAATAGATGAACGGCGTTCATCTACTGGGCAAGGTATAGTTTTTTTCAAATGCCTATATAAATTCTTATTATAAAGGTACATAAAACTTTTATGGCTCAAATTTATCGTTTTTTAACTGTTGATTTTTGTACCAAAAGTTGAACGTGAGTATCCATTCGCAACACGGTTATTTTGGGCTTTGTTTTACTATGAAAAGCACGATTGTTCAACAAAGAACCGCTGCCCAGAAGATGAACGAATAAAATTAGTTCGTTCAACTTTTGGCTTCGATTCCAATAAGTGAACGCTCTGTTAAATTTAGTCCGTTCATTCCTTTGACATCGTGCCCAATACATGAATGAACAAAATTTATTCGTTCAAGTTTTAGGCAAGGGTTAGTACAATGAACATCTTAATAACAAAGATACGTAATAAATATGAAATCTGACTTACACATATAAAACCCAACAATTTATCTATTTTAATCTAATGATAAATTAATAAAAAAATGTTTTAATGATTAATATGTAAAAAATAATCTCTTATAATTGTAACCATACGAAAAGGGTACATTTGAACTATTTTATTCTGTGTTTAGTATCAATATTGTGATTGTTAACTAGTATAAATTGCTATAACAATGATTATATAATAGCTAGACCAAAAGTCAGAGGCTGCGCGGTGTTACGTTTTTCTTCGTTCAACTATTGGTGTCAAAATGTTCAACTATTATGCACAGTGTTCATCTTCTGGGCAAAATGACATACTTCAGCATAAAACCATTTTTAATAAAATACTGTATATAGGATGGTTTAAAATAGTCATATCTAATCTCGACTATATACGAAATCGTATAAAAAAATTAAATGTAAACAAACTAAACACCACTCCTCGAAAAAAAATTGTAAAGTTGGGATAGTCGCTTAAACGTTCATCTTTTGGTTCCTCTACCCTAGGTATGTGATGTTTAAGTCACATGTACCCTGTTGGTTTTGTTTCTAAAAATATGCGATTGGCATTGACTGTCAGTTAACACGTTCTGTGCCGGTAACACGACTATTGTGTGCCTACGTAAATACGTCGTAGACGCTTTCCGCTACATACGAGGAACACCACGGGATCGGGTACGAGCGTAGCGATTCGCGGCAGTGAGTGTGTTATTATACTATCCGTAACTATCCGTTTTATTGAATAATGGCATTCTTGTCAAGTCCTAGCTTGCTTGGCTAAGGAAATACATTTTGGCACATCTCTGGTGAGCTAATAACCTAATAATAGTAGTAGTATGAAAATAGTTTGAACCTGGAAAAAGAAATAGGAAATTAGAAAACTTGTCCTCAAAAGCTAGTGCAAAATTCCCTCTTTTGGCAGACTGCCTTACTCAATAAAATTTATCATAACATAACAAATGTAATAGGCTTGTTGCGTGGTGTTAAGCCTTGGTCAGACACACGGCGCGACGCAGCGCCGCGGCCGCGCGGCGCGACCCCGGCGCGATATTTCCATACATGGCCTGTTTGACCACGCTAGCGGTTTGTACGGAGATATCGCGCCGTGTGTCTGACCAAGGCTTTAAAATTGATAACGTCGTGTTGCTAAATGGATAGTTAACCATTAAATGATTGTAATACAGTATAAATTACAAAATATAATTCAAATCATAAAAAGATATGAACCTTGAAAGTTTAGAAAAAAAAGTTTTTTTATTTATTGTCCAAGAGTAAATTTAAAGGTACCAATAGAATCCTTACGCTTTTATAGAAACAAATTTGTATGACAATTATGGACCTAAACGCAGTATATCGCGACCGAAACAGCAATTTACTTCATTTTCCATGCAATGGTTAGTACAAATTGCACAGCGTGACGTCATACTTTAAAGCCAATAGGTGCGTCCACACCAAACGCACGCTCACCCGAGCGCGGCTCGCCCTAGCGTGCGCGCTAAGTGTGGACGGCGATCGGCGCGCCTGAGCCGCTCGCCCGAGCGTCCGCACGCTCGGGCGAGCGGCTCACCCGAGCCGAGCCGGTGTGGACGGTTGTTTTGTGGCCGCACGCTCACCCGAGCGTTGTCGGCTTTTTGGGCGAAATCAAAGGGGCCGCGGCGCCATGCTACTGGCTTAAAAAAACCTAGACGCATGTGGATGCTTTTGCATCCACATGCGTCTAGGTTTTTTTTAATGCCTTTCCTCCGCTTCTGAGCTAGATACAGATGCTCGCCCGAGCCCTCCGCACGCTCACCTGTGCCGCTTGGGTGAGCGTGCGTTTGGTGTGGATGCACCTAAACAGTATGAAGCGTTTTGGCTGCTGTCAGCGAGGTCCGTCTTTAACTCGATTTTTTGGGTATTAATGACCTTTAAACATTTGTTCATCTACAAAAACTGGTTCGAATGGCATCGTAAACAAATTTAAGGTCACAAGCCCATTAGAACATGTTTTGAGTTCCTCATAAACGCAGTATGAAATTGGAGAGGCAGTCGGGACAAGATTAAATAAAATTCTGCTTAAAAATTGAGTTTTTTATTAGTAGATATCCCTTGGTGGTGGTTTACCAAACAGGAGCTTCCATGATACAGGCTGCACCAGCTGCGACATCAAATCTGTTTTCTCACTATAAAACATCAGTAGACCATTTAAGTAATCAACCATTTCATAGGCATCAGGAATATTGTCTCCTTCCGAACAGTATTTATAAACTATTAGACAAGGGACACCTTGCTCTTTAGAAATTTTAAATATTAGTGAAGCAAAGCCACCTCCATAAATCTTGATGTCACCATTCACTGGCTCATGCACCAACCAGTTCAAAGATTTAATTTGATCAATATATGGTGAACTGTCACTTGACACATAACGGAATGGAGAAGTCATGATGTGCTTCCTCTCATGTGCAAAACTGCTTGTCAGCACTACAACATCCTTGATATATTTTGTCTTGAATTGAGCTACAATTTCTTTTAGGAAGTATTGTGCATATTCAAAGAGAAGAGGTGCTCTCATCTGTAGGATAACCAATTTTCTTCCTTCACACTTGTAAGCTTCACAACTGCTTGAAAGTTGGGTTGATTTCAAGTCGTACGGATCATAACCGGCTACCGGGATAAGGGCAGGGCTGTAGACGGAGGCAATTTTTTTCATATTTAGAGATGAAATTAGCAAGTCACAGGCAAGTTGCCCCACATTTCCGACGGCAACGCTCGGAATTATCAACGTAAATTCCTTCAAATCACCGTTGTCGAAAAACTTCCAAACATTACTTTGACTCATCTTTATTTTACGAAGCTATTTTTATTACACTGTTAGATAATATTTAAAAATATTTAAGAAACTTAAAAAAGCCGCATACTGCCTCTAGCTTTGAAGAAATTTGATTGTGACACTGACACTGTCAATAGTGTCAATTTGATACTTAACAGTTGACGTGATCAGTGTTGCAATTATCAACAAAATGTGATAGACTATTAATTTTACTTTGCAATATCATGGGGTATATACATGTAATGATTTGTCAGCCCCAATTTATCAGAATCTGACTAATTGCTATCGTGGAGGCATGTTGCGCTGCCAACTGATGCAACCGTCAAAACTGACAAATTGTATGCATGTGGACAACCAACATAATTTGACCATGGAAAGAATTTATGATCAGCCAAGTTTTCTGGCAGATAATTTTGAAGTAAACTATTTAAAATATTAATGAATTTATTGTAATAAGTCTTTCTACAAATTTTACACGCATTAATTATAAAGTTCGTATTTTGTAGGTGTATAGTGCTATAAAAACACATTTTACAATCGATTTATGTTTTTTTTATCATCACTTTAGCATCTTACTGCGAATAGCGATACCTTAGGAAAAATAAGTAATAACACAATCATGAAACAGTGCTTTGTTATGGCAATACTATTTTTACGAAATGGTATCCCTAAATTGCCACAATTTGTCAGAAATTGGATACGACAAATCAGGAGTGATAATTTTAAGGTTTGTAGAGCCCATCAAGTACTTTTTTAGGGTTCCGTAAAACGGGACCCTATTACTAAGACTTCGCTGTCCGTCCGTCCCTCCGTCCGTCCGTCCGTCCGTCCGTCCGTCCGTCTGTCTGTCACCAGGCTGTATCTCAAGAACCGTGACAGCTAGAGAGTTGAAATTTTCACAGATTATGTATTTCTGTTGCCGCTATAACAACAAATACTAAAAACAAAATAAAATATTTTTTGAAGGGGGGCTCCCATACAACAAACGTGATTTTTTTGCCGTTTTTAGGGTTCCGTACTCAAAGAGTAAAACGGGACCCTATTACTAAGACTTTGCTGTCCGTCCGCCCGTCCGTCTGTCTGTCACCAGGCTGTAGCTCAAGAACCGTGATAGCTAGAGACTTGACATCTTCACAGATTATGTATTTCTGTTGCCGCTATAAGAACAAATACTAAAAACAAAATAAAATAAATATTTTTATTTATAATGGTAAGGTACCCATCGTGCGCGAGTCCAACTCGCACTTGGCCGGTTTTTCATAGCTTTTACCCCTTGTTTTTAGTCACAGGTTAATACTTAGCTACTCCGTTTTAGTACAACACTTTAGTGCATTACATACCTTACAAGACTTAAGGTCGAAACGCACAGACATCGGTGGCGGTGCGGCGCGGTGCGTAGCGGAGGCGGTACCGGTTGTAATGTTCGAGCTAATATGAAAGGGTCCGCACAAAATACCGCGCCGCGCCGCGTCCCGCCGCGGTATTCTTTAATATTAATTAAAGGTGTGTATTTAAATTAAAGTTGTTGTGACAAATTGCTATGTGTGTAATGGCCATGATCTACCTCACTCTTACTTCATATAAGAGAAAGAGAGGGCTGACTAAAATCGTGAGCTCACAAACTGTGATTGATTATTATGCAATGAACGCCAGGTAAGGGCGTCCTGTGCCATTTATTTTTTCCATGATGTTATAAGGAGCGTATATGAGTGCACGTCCTAGTGGCCATAGGAGTATTATTGCCCTGATAGTGCTGTACCTTCGTTCCGACAAGGAACTGCATTCCGGTGCGAAAGCTTTGCCCAGTTCGGCGGTTGGTATCGCAAACCTTAGCTTTTTATCAATTTGGTGAGAAATATCTTCTCCAAACAAGTCGGTATATGATAAGTTATAGACCTCCCAGGATTTTCAGTCGCTGGGGAAAATCAGTGACAGCAAAAAAGGCGTCTTCATCCCCTGGAGTGCCACCAAGGGCTGCCAAGTCACCCATCGTTGTAAGGGCCATGTTCTGAAATCAGAGTAACCAGTTACGACGCGTTATCCGTATTTCAGGTTATGTCGCTTAATTGAAACATCGTCGTTGTGATACGTCGTTAGGCTTGCGTCGCATAAAGTGACGTTTGGTTTTGAGCGACGTCGTTTGACATAACGCGTTGTCTATTTTAATACTACGTCGTATGACATTACGTCGTATGGTGTGGTACGACGTCGTCTGGTTTGATGCGACGTCGTCTGATACGACAAGTGTGTCGTTTGATTGAGGCGACCGAGACGCCAAATGCGGTGCCGATTTTTAAGTAGGTGCAAGGCACGTACATCATCGCTGGTCCCGGGGAGCCGAGCGGAAATCAGACGCTTTGTCAAACACGTCAATCAAAGTGGTGGAGACTGTTAGCTCAACCGCGTGGTCATTATCTTCCGATGAAAACGGGTAATATAGGGTAAAGAACTCATCTAAGTGCAAGGCACGATAAACATCGCTGGTCATAGGCGGAAGACTCTAGAGCCAGACTAACCCGACACTATACCGACGACATCCCGGACATCAGCCTGCACGAGATTGTGATGGCTCTCAAACAGCTCAAGAACACCAAGGCACCCGGTGAAGACGGAATAACATCCGAACTCCTGAAGGCGGGTGGAAAACCGGTCCTAACGGCCCTTCAGAAGTTGTTCGATTCCGTCTTACTGGAAGGGAGAACGCCAAAGGCATGGAACGGAGGAGTGGTGGTGCTGAGTCATTACAAATCGTCTCGTACGCAGGCTAGATGACTTCCAGCCTCCCGAACAAGCCGGTTTCCGAAGAGGCTTTAGTACCGTAGACCACATCCACACGCTTCGCCAGGTTATACAGAAGACTGAAGAGTATAACCTGCATCTCTGCTTAGCGTTCGTGGACTACGAGAAAGCCTTCGATTCGGTCGAAACCTGGGCCGTATTGCAGTCTCTCCAGCGGTGCCAAGTTGACTACCGCTATATCGAAGTTCTGAAGTGTTTGTACGAGAACGCCACTATGTCAGTCTGACTCCAGGACCAGAGCTTGAAACTTATTCCGCTGCAGCGGGGAGTCAGGAAAGGCGATGTTATTTCTCCAAAACTGTTCACCGCTGCACTGGAGGATGTTTTCAAGAATCTGGACTGGAGAAGGTTAGGCATTAACATCAACGGCGAGTACATCACACACCTTCGGTTTGCTGACGATATAGTAGTCTTGGCTGAGACCATGGAGGACTTAAGTACGATGCTCGATGACCTAAAGATGAGTAAAGCTTCCGAGCGAGTTGGTCTAAGAATGAACATGGATAAGACGAAGATCATGTCAAATGTCCATGTAGTACCAACTCCCATTACAATCGGACACTTTACGCTCGAAGTTGTAGACGATTATGTATACCTAGGGCAGACTGTCCAGTTAGGTAGGTCTAACTTCGAGAAAGAGATCAATCGTCGAATCCGACTCAGCTGGGCAGCGTTCGGGAAGCTACGCATATCTTTTCGTCCAATATGCCGCAGTGTCTCAAGACGAGAGTCTTTAACCAGTGTGTGTTGCCAGTGATGACATATGGCACTGAAACGTGGTCGCTTACAATGGGCCTCATAAGAAGGCTCAAAGTCACCCAAAGGGCAATGGAGAGGGCTATGTTGGGAGTTTCTCTGCGTGATTGCATTAGAAATGAGGATATCCGCAGCAGAACCAAGGTAACCGATATAGCCCTCCGAATCGCTAAACTTAAGTGGCAGTGGGTGGGGCACATTGCACGTGTTACAACCTCATTTGATACTATGTATCTTAGTGTCAAATACCACATCGACAGGGGTTGTCTGTCAGTCAGTCATTGTCTTGTCAACGTCTTAAATAAACATAAATTGCATTTAACTGAACTATTATGTTATTTATATCAGTGGCGACGAGGATTAAAAATGAACAGTGAGCAATTTGAAAAATTCCTCATATTGCAAGCAACACAACAAAAACAAATTTCGGACATTTTACAATTGTTACTATCGCAACAACAAAATGCGACTGCCGTGGCTCCCACACCTACAACGACGAATGGCACGGAGTCACCCAGCACATCGCACACGGACAACAACAGAAACAACATCTACAACAGTTTTAAAGGTGACAAATTCAATCCTAGCGGAACCTCAGTCGAAAATTTCGTTGACTATTTTGAAACTAAATGCGGACTTTGGGGAGAGGATGCATGAAGCATACAGAAAGAGCTTTTGTTTACCTGTCTCTCTCCTGAAACTTTTCACGACATGAAAGTTGCACTGACGCCGCATTTTGAAAACAGTACATACTCAGACATAAGAGAAAAGCTCCTGAACCTGTACAGAATAAAACGCACAAGATACAGAGCGTTATCTGATTTCTGGAACTGCATACGCATGGACAACGAATCTATGGAGCACTACGCCAACAGGCTAAAAGAGATTAGCAGAGATTGCGGCTATAACAACGACCTATTAGAACGACAGTTACGTGACCGTTTTGCAACCGGGCTTAACCACCAACAATTGCAGATTGACTTAAAACAAAAATGGCCTGACTTACAGGAATCTCGAGACGGACAGATGAATGAAGTAACCTTTGCTCAGATCTTCAGCGTTGCACAATCGCGGGAACGGGCTGAAGGTGACTTAGATATAGAACACAATATCAAAGTTAACAAGATTAAAAGAAACGCCAGATCTGACTCGAACATGCCTCCGCGCAGACTACGGACTCAACAATGCCTCAGATGCGGTGAACCTGAAAGACACCCGTTAAACCAATGTGCAGCCAAAGCTCACACATGTAAAGAATGCAACACACCAGGTCATTTTGAAGATTGTTGCATCAAGTCGGGCAAAGCATGCCTGTCCAATCGGAGCAATAATAAACAAAGCACATTTACGAAAAGAAACAAACTGTACAAGCTACAACATCATGAAAACAGCAACTCTTCTTGAGTTTCCTACTCAGAAGATAGTGATGACGAATCAGACACGGTTTGTCAAATAAACAAACCAAAAAGTAAAGACAGCAAGAAAATAGACGTTCAAATCAATAATATTAATTGTACGTTAGATTGGGACCCCGGCTCAGTCTATTCAATTATTAGCACCGGTTTCTGGAAGCGTATCGGCGCCCCACCCCTGACGAAGGCTCCAGGTCTACGCGCCTATGGAAACGTAAAACTTAAACCAAAGGGCCTAACAGATGTAACGGTACGAGTTCAAGGGGAGGAAAAGATACTGCCTGTTGTTGTCATGAAGTCAGCTGACCCAATGTTGTTCGGCCTTCAGTGGAGTGAAATGTTCCACATGGACTTTCCAAAGCCAGTCTACTCGATTAAGAACACCCGACACCAAAACATTACTCTGCATCAAGTCCTGGACAAGCACACTGCTCTTTTCAACGGCAAACTTGGAAAAGTCAAGGATTACCAGGTCAACATCCATATAAAGCCCAACGCACAACCTAAACACATTCCGGCAAGATCAATTAAATTTTCATTGAGAAAAAATATTGAAGTCGAACTAGATCGCCTAGTTGAAGAGGGTATCATAACTAAAGTTGACCCAAACATTACACCGATCCAGTGGGCGACACCGACAGTCAACGTAATCAAAACGAATGGTCAAATCAGAATATGCGGTGACTTCCGTAGTACGCTCAACCCTGAATTGATAACACACGCACACCCTGTTCCTCTATTTGATCAACTGCGACAGAATCTCGCAGAAGGTGACAAATTTTCGAAAATAGACCTGAAAGATGCATACCTGCAATTTGAAATAGGTCCAGAGTCTAAGCAATTCTTAACGATATCCACACACAAAGGATATTACCAGTATAACCGTATGCCATTTGGTATTTCCACAGCCCCATCAATTTTTCAGCATTACCTTGACAAACTCCTCGAAGGAATACCGAATGTGGCAGTCTACTTTGATGACATTGCGGTTACAGGAAAAAATGACAAAGACCACATCGAAACACTACGTACCGTTTTCCAAAGACTAGAGCAAGCTGGATTGAAGGTTAACTTGGGAAAATGCACTTTCCTGCAACCGCAGATCGAATATCTTGGACACACGATTGACCGAAACGGTGTACGCCCTACAAAATTTAAGATAGAAGCAATAGCCAAGGCTTTGCCGCCAACCAACGCCAAAGAGCTAAGGTCATTTCTGGGATTTGTCAACTTCTACGAACGCTTCATACCACACCTTCACAGTGTCTGTGCCGACCTCCACACACTAACAGGAAACCGAATGAAATGGCGATGGACTGACAGTGAAACTAAGGCTTTTGAACAAGCAAAGACGTTGATAATACGTTCAAGACCCTTAGTAGCTTTTAATGACAAACAGTCACTTTACCTAGCTTGTGATGCATCAGAAAAAGGCGTGGGAGCGGTGCTCTTCCATAAGAAAAACAACACAGAACAGCCAATAGCGTTTGCATCACGGAAACTTCGACCAGCAGAATCGAAATACTCTGTCATAGACCGCGAAGCTCTTGCAATATTCTTTGGAGTAAAAAAGTTCGATCAGTACCTTCGCGGCATCAAATTTATACTAGTAACGGATCATAAACCACTTATTCATATTTTGGGACCTGAACGGAATTTACCGAAACTTGCCAATAATCGCTTAGTACGATGGGCTCTTACAATTGGAAGCTACAGTTATGACATCGAGTATACAAAAGGCTGTAACAACATTATTGCGGACTACTTATCAAGGATGCCTAACCCTGAAGAGCAACCTTCTAAGCCTGAGCTGGCTGTTCACAGACTTGTGGCGCGCCTACAGACAGATAGGATTGGTGATCTTGCCCTATCAGAAAGTGTTATACGAGACGAAACACTAAAAGATTCCACACTGAAGCACATATCGCAGCTTATTAAAACAGGTTGGCGTGAACATCAGTATACAAACGATGTAAAACCATACGCTCGCAAGCGCTGTGAACTGTCACTTGAAAACAAGATCATAATGTGGCAAGGACGCATTATCGTTCCTGACACTCTAAGGAAAGTGACCCTAAAATACCTACATCGTGGACATCCAGGGATATCAGCTATGAGAGCTCTGGCACGTTTCTATGTCTGGTGGCCCACCCTTGAGGAGGACATAGATTCATATGTAAAAACCTGCCTCAAATGCCAAGAAAACCGGCCCAATACTTCAGATTTGCCAATTTTCTCATGGTCCATGCCAGACCAAGCGTGGGAAAGAATTCACGTTGATTTTGCGGGACCGTTTGAGGGGTCCTATTGGCTAGTTCTATCAGATGCTTTTTCCAAATGGATCGAGGTCAAGCCGATGGCAAAAATTACGACTGCCAGACTTTGCGATGAACTGGACACAATTTTTACCACCTTCGGCATTCCCCAGTTTCTAGTCTCTGACAATGGCCCACAGTTTACTTCTCAGGAGTTCCAAAACTACTGCAAAGATAAAGGAATGAAACACATTAAATCATCACCCTATCATCCGCGGACAAATGGATTAGCAGAACGACTCGTGAGAACTTTTAAGAGCAGAATGTCTTCAAGTACAGAGAGCCTTAAAAAACGCCTGGAAAATTTCCTTTTTGCTTACCGCATCACACCCCATAGCACCACCGGCAAGACCCCGGGCCAGTTAATGTTTGGACGAACACTAAGTTGTGAGCTCGACAATGCTCGACCAAGTGCCAAGCGGTCGTTGCAATACAAACAGATACAAGCGAATGTTGAATCTGAGAGCCGAACGCCGAACCACAGGCCAGGTGATGCTGTGTACGTGCGAGCTAGGGAAAAGCCGCGTTGGGAACCAGCTACCGTATCTCGACGCACACACCGGTATTCGTATGTGGTCAATACCCCAATCGGTGTGGAAAGAAGGTATCACGCAGACCACATACGGCCTCGTCTCACCGAACCAGACGAGCGCTCTTCGGAAAGAACCTCACATACGCCGATAGTTCCTGTTGCGTCCTCGACCCCAGTACTGGAGGCTACTGGATCTCCGACACCTTATCCAGTTTCGATAACCGAAGCAGAAGCTGCGCCATCTCGATCACCTCAGAATGTGACTAACATGCCACCTACGCCAATGGGGCTTCGCAGAAGCAAGCGTACCATTAGACCACCCCGGCGCCTAGTAGACGACATGGAGTTTTGAATCTTATAAGGCGGACGAATGTTACAACCTCATTTGATACTATGTATCTTAGTGTCAAATACCACATCGACAGGGGTTGTCTGTCAGTCAGTCATTGTCTTGTCAACGTCTTAAATAAACATAAATTGCATTTAACTGAACTATTATGTTATTTATATCAGCACGTAGACCCGATGGCCGTTGGGGTGGAAAGGTTCTCGAGTGGCGACCACGTACCGGAAGGCGCGGCGTTGGTAGGCCCCCAACAAGGTGGACTGATGACCTGGTAAAGGTCGCGGGAGTCCGCTGGCTGCGGGTGGCGCAGGACCGGTCACTTTGGAACTCTTTGGGGGAGGCCTATGTCCAGCATTAGACGTCTTTCGGCTGATATGATGATGATGAAGTGCAAGGCACGATAAACATCGCTGGTCCAAGGGAGCCGATGAACTGTTCTTAGTGATGAATACTTACAGATACATTTCTTGATAAACTGCAGTGTACGATCCATTCGGAATTCAAAAGCGTACTGGCAGGCACGGCGCTACCATCGCGCCGCTGCCCGCGCGCTGCTTCGTGAGTGAGCGAGACAACAATATGGTTAGACAGCTAATTTATATACACATCCATGATACACATACACGACAATATGGCAGTGTGAGTGAGGAATTCATAAGACGTCATCTCAAGTGGTTCAAGCGAAGGCTCGAACACCTAAATATAATTATTTATTATAATATGAATATTCTTGACCATCATATATAAATGCGTATTAGTTTGATTTAAGGCAAATTTATATTGTATACAGCGTGTATTTTTAATATTACCTCAAATTGTAACCAGAGGTAGGTGTTAGGGCTATGAATCGATATTGCAAGATTTTTTTTTTCTTATAAACTAATCCAGCACGCATTGTATCACTACATTGTCTTACTGATGTGACGTCACAACTGTCACAAGTAACCCGCTTCTTCCATGTGTCAAATGAGTGTAAGCATTACATTGCTGCTCGATAAATTTTCAAAAATCAATTACGCTTTGGTAGTTAAGATTAACTTACAATTTTCTTACAATATCGGTTCATAGTACTAAAAGCTACGTATGGTTAAAATTTGAGGTAATATTAAACATACAGGCTGTATTATATTGGAATAAATGATCTTATCTTATCTTATTGCCACAATTTGTCAGAAATTGGATACGACAAATCAGAAGTGAAAATTGCATGGTCTCTAGAGCCCATGGTACTATTGTTGACATTTATATTATTTTTTGACATCTCTCTGATCTTTGATCTATGATAATGATATTTTACGGGCTGGATGTGGTTGCCTTGTCCAATACGTTTAGGCGTTTTAACAGCAAAAGAAAATTATAACAAGTTAGTAAGTATTCAAAATTCAACATTTTAACTGATATGACCGAGAAGAAAAGTATAGATCCGCAGATAGAAGACTTCATCAACGCAGAAACACAGAAACAACGTTTCCAGGTTAGTCGTGTAAAATTATTTCCTTATTATTGTTCCTTTCTTCATTGTTAAAGTAGATATGACTTTCACGTAACCACCTTTATATCGTGCGTCACACTTTTTATATAATAAGTGTTATTAATTTTGTTATAAATGTTTCTAGACGAGTCTCGACTTATGCGCTTAACAGTTAATGATACCGTAGTTACATGTTTCAGGTGTTAGTTCACGGGCTCACCGACACCTGCTGGGACTCGTGCATGGGGCGGCCCTCGACGCGCATGGACTCTAAGACGGAAGTATGCATTATGAACTGTGTTGAACGGTTCATTGACGCCACCACGTTCATTACGAAACGTCTGATGAACACTACTAAATACCGCTCTGACGCTCCGCTACAGTTCCAGTAATTGTGTGTTTAATTGTGGTACTTTAGTATTAAACATGTTCTCCAGTATAAGAAACTTTATGTACCGCCACAGAAGGAAGTTCATTGTAACTGGTACAGTATTTGGAGGTCTATACTTACTAACAAGTTATGCTCAAAAAAAGCTGCGAGAATGGCAAGAAAGAGAAGCCAAAAAGTTTTTCGAAATGACTCGTAAAAAGCAACACTTTGAGAGTACTGAGCGGACTTGCAATCAGACAATTCTCTCCTTGTCTAAAATTGTAACAGATAATATTTTGAGTTCCCTGGACACTGAAAGAATTGTTCAGGAATTGCAGGATAATCCAGAAAACAAGTTGGCATTGTGGGAACAAATGAAAGTAATGATTTTCACTAGGATCTGTGTAATTGTGTATGCTCTGACTATACTGCAAGTGACATTAAGGATTCAACTGAATATAATTGGAGGATATCTCTACAGAGACTCAGTGTGTGAGGAGGAACCCCTGATTGACAGTGACCTTCAAGCTAAATACCTATCCTTGTGCCATCATTTTGTCAGCCAAGGGATTGAAGATTTTGTCAAACAAATTGAACAAGCAGTCAAACGAGTAGTAGATCCAGTGTCACTCAAAAAGAAAATCACATTACAGGAAGTGGAACAAATGTTCTGGTCCATACAAACCATTTTATGTACAGATGCAGTACAGGGTGATCCTGTGAAGAAGATGGTGCACTATTTAGTGGGACACACTACCACCAATGAAGCTAAGCTGGACACTATTGTGAAAGAGACTATGGACATATTAGAAAGTGATGAGGTCACATCTATAACAATGTCTTCAATTGGTAGAAGTTTCTCAACTGTTATAGACGAGGTGGCAAATTTGTTTGCAACCAAATCAGTCCCGATGAACAAAAATCATCTGGAAGTAGGTGATACACATGTGGTCACAAATGGAGCATTAAGACTGGGTACAAATCCAATCCCATTCATAGACGTTAATAAAGTTGAGCTGCATTTTGTTAAAATTTTACCTCTAATCAATGAATTGGTCACGAAAAACACATGCAAGGGCAATACTAACATTCCAGACTTGTTGACTCAACAATTGACACTGAATGACAAGTTGAAACTGTTGGGTGCAAACATTTATGAAGTATTCAGTAGCTCTTAAATTTGCTTAATTTATAGCATTAAAAAAGGATAGGGAGATGGTATAACAATATTTCGTCGGGTGACAACCAAAACTCACTAAGTAACAAATACCTACTTAAATAAAGGTCGTATCTCGATATCGACTATGTACCCAGATACGAGGTTTTGAAGAGCAGTGACAGTTTTGGTAGTGACTTTTGGTTGTCACCTGACGATTTATGAATTAATAGGCTGGGTTACTGGGTTTGTTTTTTATCTAATTAATGATAAAAGTGGTTTAAGTCTGAAACGCACAGACAGCGGTGGCGGCGCGGTGCAGTGCGGCGTGGAGGCGGTACTGGTTGTAATGTTCGAGCTAATATGAAAAGGCCCGCACAGAATACCGCGTCCCGCCGCGGTATTATGTGCGGACCCTTTCGCGTTAGTTCGAACACCACCTCACCGCGCCGCCACCGCCGTCTGTCCGTTTCCAGCTTTAATTATTATCTCATAGGTATGATCAGAAACTAGTAAAATATAAAGAAAGCAAAGCAAACAGCTGCAATACCAAAGTCAACAGCTTCACTAAATGCTCATGAATAAGTGAGGTCTCAGTGCCATACAAAATATGTAGAACTGGGACCCCACCTAAAGGACGAAACGCACTGACAGCGGTGGCGGAGCGGTGCCATCGCTGTCAGTGCGTTTCGGCCTTAAACAATGTCACCATGGAACCATTGATATTGGCCGAATTTATAATTTACTGATCTAGTACTTATAAATATTATACTATGTTAATTTAATGGTTGTAGCGATAAACAAGACATCTGTAATTATTGATCTTGAACACTTCAATTCATACTATATTCCAAGTAATTGTGACCATGACTAATATCTGCCTATTAAATAATGGATAAGATAATTTGTATCTGTAATGATAAGGGGGGCAATAAAAATACAATTGGAATGAGAACTATCTTTATTATTACTTTTCGCATTATTGGATAAGTTGAATCATATAGTACATTACTTACCTAGGGCGGTAAAACAAAGAATGTCTCAAATCGCAGGTATTTGACGC
Organism: Epinotia brunnichana; assembly: GCA_963854355.1. Classification (NCBI taxonomy): domain Eukaryota; kingdom Metazoa; phylum Arthropoda; class Insecta; order Lepidoptera; family Tortricidae; genus Epinotia; species Epinotia brunnichana. Next base: position 14,369,451 of record OY977936.1, on the reverse strand, counting down.
CCGAGCCGAAGGCAAGGGCGATAATATGCTATCTGAGACATTCTTTATTACCGTCCGTGGTGAGTACAACATTTTACGTCCCTCCCTGGCCAAGAAGTGGGATTTCCCATACGCATAGCGTGCGATAATTCCTACTTTATGGCCAGGTATGACGTAAAATACATAAATAACAGTCCTTTAAAAAAAAACATCCAAATCGGTTCGGTGGTTTAAGCGTGAAGAGGTAACAGACAGACACACATTCGCATTTATTATATTAGGAAGTATGGATTATACGAAATGCGAATAGAGATAGTGTTACCTCTACCATGTATAAGGTAAAGTCCCTGGGCGAGCGAGCTCTGCTCGGGTGAAAACGGAGAAAATCTAGATCGATTTCTCGCCCCCGTAAACCCCTGCATTCCGAATTTCATCGAAATCGTTAGACCCGTTTCCGAGAACGTGATTGCAAATATACAAATATTGCTCGTTTAATAGTATAGGATATATAGAAATGACAGCGGCCATTAAACATGTGAATATAAAAATAAGTACAACTTAGGAAAGTTGAAAAACCACCGACATTTTCATTTCAAAGTTCAATATCTCAAAAACGGCTGAACCGATTTTGTTGAAACGTAGCTAAGAACCATCTCGATCACGTTAGCTTTCGGATAACAAAAACAAATCTGTCCATTTGTTTAGGAGTTACGATGCCACAGACAGACAAACACAAAGGCACGTCAAACTTATAATAACAGCCCTCTTTTTCCGTCGGGGGTCAAACATAGGTAATGTTGAAATCATTTAAGGTGACGGACGCACATTGTTTTTTGTTGTTTTTTTTTCTTTCTTTTGTTTTTTTATTTCGTTTTTTTTTGGTTTTGTTTGTTTTGGTTTGTAGTGTTTTTTTAAAGTTTTTTTTGTTTTTGTTGTTTTTTGTTCTTTTTTTGTTGTTTTTTTTTGCAAATGTTTTCCTCATAGTCGGTGTGAAAAGTTACATGTGTCACTCAGGAGCAAAATTATTTTCGTCTTGGGCGTTAACACTTGAATCCCTCACTACGCTCAGGATCCTACGTTAGAATCCCTCGCTACGCTCAGGATCCTGAGCGTAGTGAGGGATTCAATACACCGCCCTCGCCGTAAATATACTATTTTGCTCCCTTGTGACACAAATAACTAATTTATGTTGAAAACCATTTCGAAGTTGACAGTAACATCGATCGATGTTTTGCTACTACACTTTAGTATAGGTGCCCCGAGTTAGCACAGGGTGCGGCTATTATACTATTCTAAATGATATAATTGATAATAAAGAACCGGCTAAGTGCGAGTCGGACTGGCGCACGAAGGGTTCCGTACCATTATCTGTAAAAACGGCTATAAGAAGGGATTTTTGAAAATTCCACCCCTAAAGGGGGTAAAATAGGGGTGCAAAGTTTGTATGACGGAACCTTTTTTTTGAGCTAGAGACTTTTCTTAAACAGTTTTTAGGGTTCCGTACTCAAAGAGTAAAACGGGACCCTATTACTAAGACTCCGCTGTGCGTCCGTTCGTCCGTCTGTCTGTCACCAGTATCTCACTGATACCGTGATAGTTCCAGTTGAAATTTTCACAGATGATGTATTTCTGTTGCCGCTATAACAACAAATACTAAAAACAGAATAAAATAAATATTTTTATTGATAATGGTACGGAACCCTTCGTGCGCGAGTCCGACTCGCACTGGGCCGGTTTTCTTTTATTTCTATAGTAGTAAAATTTTGATTTATTTATTTATATATTAACCATTCCCTCCTCCCTTATCTCCGAAGTTTACCGAGCGAAAAATATGAAAATATTACCGGAAAAGTAAGTATAACGATACCTCTGCCTAGCGTTTTTTTTTATTCTTAAAAAAACATTTAATATGTATGATTGTAAGTTAATACTTTTTTGTATTTTTTTTTGTCTTCAAATTTGTATGTAAGTATTCTGAAAGTACCTTTGAGCAAATAAAAAAGAATGATCGAAATTGGTTCACTTGATAAAGAATTATCTCTGAAAAACCAACATAGTTTTTTTCTTAATAAAGCGTGGTAAAAGTTTGTACGGAACCCTCGGTGCGCAAGATAGACTCGCACTTGACCTTTTTTTTCTTCAAAATCTGATTCTACACTTTTGTCAGCCAGTCAGCCTGATTGATTTACATTTTTGACAGCTCCAAGGGGCTGCAGACCTAAATATTTGATTTTAATTTCAACTTGAAACCTCTACGCGTTCCTTAAAAAAAAGAATAGTGATTAACAGACTGACATACAGACAATAAAGTGATCCTATAAGGGTTCCCTTTCACTTTTTGAGATACTGAATCCCAAAAGTAGGTATTCAGCACAAATTGAATAAAAACTAAAAATTACTGGTTGAATATGAAAAATACCAGATGGAAAACTGTACATCCCAAAACCTAAAAAATGCAAAAAAGGTAGGTATAACTTTCTTATAGTGAAACTAGCAATTTTGGTATTAGTCAAAAGAAATACTTCCAAATTACTCCATAGTTACCAAAAAGCAAAATATAAAAATGTGTAACTTAAGGGGACGTAGGTTCGTGGTCTTTTCTCCCTCTCACTGAGCATAAGCGTGAGCGAGATGGAAGTGCGTGTTTGGAAGCGCGGATATCATGTTTTTTAATTTTAATTATTTGTGCGTTTCAATAAATAAAAAAATAATAGCTGATTTCCCTCAAAAATGACATTGTCAATTTTTAAAACCAACTTTAATATGTTTAGCTGTTGTGCATAATTTGTTATGATTTTTTTAAGTGTATTTTAGACCTATGTTCGTGATTTTTTTCTATCGAGCGAAAGTCAAAAACTCAGAATTCGAATAGCTGATTTCCCTCGAAAAAGGCATCAAGATTGTTTATTAAATTTAAGGCAGCCGTATTATAATCCAAACAAGAGCTACGATTTTTTAAAAATCAGTTTTTGGAGCTCACGTCGCCTTAAGCGATTTCCATAAACAAATGAAGGCTCAATGCATAGATTTAAAATCGATTGCTCAATGACGTCAGTATGGGACGAATGTATCAGGTGACATTTCTGATCTCTTCTCGATGAGCTTCAAATTTCAAAATTAGAAAACTGGGGGCATCGCACGCTCACATTGATGATTTACGCACACATTCACAGAGTAGGTTTTACAAACATCAATTTTTCAAAAATCTCGCTCACCGCGCTTCCTCTTAAAGGTGGGGGAAACATTGTACGGGGACACGGGGAGCAATGTACTAAGCCTACACCTGAAATACTTTGATAGCAATTATCCTCTAAGGCGATTAACGAGATCCACGCGGACGAAGTCGCGGGCTAAAGCTAGTTTAAAACATTATTTTCTCCTAAATTACCAAGAACACCGTTAAATCATCGCAAACACTTATAAAACTAACTAGGTATTTCTGATTTTTTGACGTAGAGGTACTTACCTACATACCAACCAAATTACAGAGCTCGAATTGACATGACTTTGAGATAATTGTAGGTAATATGGTATAGGAACCATAAGTGACGTGCTAAGGACGTGATAAGGACTTGTAAGTAAACCGGCGGCTAGATGTTTTAAACCATAATGTCTATTATTAATTAGGTAGCTCTTGAAAAGTCGGAATAAATATTAAATATTAATAAGTGTTTTAATCTTTATTTTTGGTTCATTTACATTTGCTCTAAAATATTGAGTAAAAATCAAACAAAAAAAAATGAATGCTTAATTTAAATCTATATAATTAGTCCGGGTGGAATGTTTGTTGGATTCTTGAATAAAGCATCTTAGAATAACGTTTTAAAATGAAAGAAACAATAAAAATGCTAGAGAGTCCATATTCGCAGGATAAGTAAGGTGGCCTTAGTTGTAGATAGTAATGTAATGAAACCCATAAAGTTTGGTTTTTCTTGCTTTTATAGTTTAGATTTTATGGATAGGTCGATTTGAGACGAACTCTCACTCGCTGGTGATCATCATACCTTTTACCTACTATCTGACGTCGTAGAAAGCCTGAAAGGTACACAGACAGACTAAAATACACACAGGCCCTAAAACTACATAAAAATTAAAATATGTAGTCGACTACAAAGATAAGTATGTTTTTTATGTCACAAATATATGTATGTACCTATATCTTATTACTATGGTAGTAAAGTATATGTATACATATTTTTGTAACATCGTATGGATACATCTCTTTGTAGTCGACTACCTACACTGTACTTATTATTTTTGGTTTACCCCATTTTATTAATTTATATTATCAATCGTCCATTTTCGCAATAATTGAGTTAGTAAACCACACTCTTTATTTAATAGGGAAGTTTCCTCATGTTAATATTGATACGTACTTATAGTGTTGGTAAACGGAAGTATTAAATACTAGCTGTTGCCCGCGACTTCGTCCGCGTAGAACTTTTTATCGTCTTAGAAAATGATTTCTCTCAATACAAAATTTGAACCCTCTTTTAGGGGATAATTAAAAAAAAAGTTGATGTTCATTTTCTAGTTTGTGAATAAACAGTCTAAAACCAAAGTTAAAAATCTCATACTTTTTTAAAATGCCTTGAAATACTCAAACTTTGAACCAATTTTAACACTCTTAGGGGATGAATTTGGAAAAACTCTGAAATCAGTTTTGTAGTCTTTTAACGTACAGAATAAGACCGAAGTTAAAAATCTCTTACTCACACTTTAAAATTTTATTGCTCGCTATTTAAAATTTGAACCCCCTTTTAAACCCCCTTAGAGGTTGAATTTTTCTAATCGCTGAAAGAACTTTTTTCGTAAACTTTTAAGTCTCTAGCTCAAAAAAAGTGTTGCCCATACAAAGCTTTCTTAACCCCCTTAGGGGTGGAAGATTTCTAAAACTCTGAAAGTACTTTATTATTAATTTTAATAAGTAACATTTTGAATAGTTTTAAGTCTAGTAAAAAAAAAGTTTTTCCCACACAACACTGGCTACCCTTCTTAAGGATCTTAAGGATCCCCTTAGGGATGGAGTTTTCTAAAACGCTGAAAGTTCTTTTTTAGTATTCTAATAAGTAATCTTTTTGCAAAGTTTTAAGTCTAACTCAAAAAAAAGTGTTGCCCATGCAAAGCTTGCTCTCCTTTTTAACCCTATTAGGGGTGGAATTTTCTAAAACGATTTGTGTTCTTTTTTGTATTTTAATAAGTAATCTTTCTACAAAGTTTCAAGTCTCTAACTCAAAAACATAAACTTTCCCTGATAAAAAATTTGCACCCCTTTTTATCCCCCTTAGGGATAGATTTTTTCAAAACGCTGAAAATCTTTTTTTTTGTATTTTTATAAGTAATCTTTCTACAAAGTTTTAAGTGTCTAGCTCAGAAAAAGTGTTCCCCATACAAACCTTGCACCCTTTTTTAACCCCCTTAGGGAATGATTTTTGTAAAACGCCGAAAGTAGTATTTTTCATGTTCTAATAAGTAATTTTTCGTCAAAATTTTAAGTCTCTATTAAAAAAAAATATGTTTTTCCCATACAAACTTTGCACCCTATTTTACCCCCTTAGGAGTGAAATTTTCCAAAACGCTGAAAGTACTTTCTTTGTATTTAAATAATCTTTCTACAAAGTTTTAGGACTCTAGCTAAAAAAAATAGTTTCTCACATACAAACTTTGCACCCCTATTTTAGCCCCCTATTTTTAGGGGTAGAATTTTGTAAAACGCTGAACGTACTTAATTTGTATTCTGATGACTAATCTTTCTACAAAGTTTTAAGTCTCTATTTAAAAAAAATATTGTTTCCCCCATACAAAATTTGCACCCCTATTTTACCCCCTTGGGGGTAGATTTTTTAAAACACTGAATCTAGGTACTTTATTTGTATTCTAATGAATAATTTCTCTACAAAGTTTTAAGTCTCTATTTAAAAAAAAGTAGTTTTTCCCATACAAACTTTGCACTCTATTTTACCCCTTTAGGGGTAGAATTTTCTAAAACCCTGAAAGTTCTTTATTTGTATTCTAATGACTGATCTTTCTACAAAGTTTTAAGTCTCTATTTAAAAAAAAAATGTTTCCCCCATACAAACCTTGCACCCCTATTTTAGCCCAGTAGGGGTGGAATTTTCCAAAACGCTGAAAGTGTTTCATTTGTATTCTAATAACTAATTTTTCTACAAAGTTTAAGTCTATAGCTCAAAAAAAAAGGTTCTCCCATACAATCTTTGCACCCCCATTTTACCCCCTTAGGGGTAGAATTTTCAAAAATCCCTTTTTATCCCTAGCCCACGTTATAAAAGCAACATACTGTGCAAAAATCAACTCTCTAAGATTAGTAGTTTCGGCTGTGCGTTGATGAGTGAGTGAGTGAGTGATTGAGTGAATAAGTCAGTCAGGACATAGGCATCTATTATGTATAAATAGATAGAAGATAATGAAACTCCCATTCAAATATCTCAAAAAATTATGAAGCTACATCCGTTTTAATGTCGCTTGTTAGAGTGAGAAAACGATGAGGGACTGTGACGTCAATATACTCGAGCGTCATAGTAAAAAACAATCGTTTCATATGAAGGTGCGTTTTGCGGAAAAGGGACAGAACATACCCCCTCTTAAAACTTTGGACTCTTATAACTTAATCATTACCTATATAACCTCTTGCTTTGTTTTTTTCTCCATTTGACTATATTTATTTTAAATTCTTTTTCGAGAAAATACATTATGATTATTTACCATATTTTCGATTCCTGAGCTATAACCACGAACTTCGGCATTCGAAAATATTCGGGTATCTCTATCTCTATCGCACTAACCATACTCGAGTGACAGGGATGCAAATATATGAACATTGAGTATCGGTTTTCGTGGTAGCGCCGCAGGTACTTTGGCTGAATGCGCCGAGCGTGTGCCATTGTCATTCAAAAAAAAACAAATTCGTGTTAATTATATTGTTCAAATTTGTTGATTTCATTTATTGAAATTACGACATAAAACGACATTTGCGCATATAAGTTCTCATATCAGAATCGAATATTTTTTTATGGTTTATATTTTAGCATTTGTCTCGTAAAGGTCTATCGTAGACGGGATTTAAATTATTAATAAGTGAAAGGCAAAGCAATTCCGCCATTTTGACGAAAATTTGACGGTTCTTATAGCTGACAGTTGGAGCAGCGTTTGATTTCAATAAAAATAAATGAAAAATTAAATGAAGTCGTATATTTCGGAAAATTAATTAACTGTCGCAGTCGGATAAAAACTATCCTAAGTTGCAGCTAGAATAATAATGTACCTACATATATAAAATGTTTCATATTTTTCCGTTCATGGGATGCTGAGAACATTCGAACCGCGCAAAGCTTAGTTTCAAACTGGCTGATTCTTTTTTTAATTTAGAGATTTATTATAAGTGGAGATAATTAAAATCATAAAACAATTTGGATCTAGTCTAGAAAAAAAAAATTTTTAGGGTTCCATGGCAAAAACGGTAAAGGAACCGTTATACTTTCACCATGTCCATCTGTCCGTCTGTCTGTCCGTATGCCACAGGCATTTTACTCGAAAACTATAAGGTTTATTCAAATAAAATTTGGAGGATAGATGTATTTTGTTAGCAGACATAGTTCTGTAATAAAATGAGTAATAATATTTTTTCACCTCACTAGCTCGGAAAGCCCATTTTTATTTTTTAAAAACAGATAGCAAAACTGCATTTTATCCACAAGAGTGCAAAGAATATTTGAAATCCGAACGTGTTATTAGTTACTTTCTTAAACATAATAACATGTAAAGGCCAGTCCAGACAGGACATTTTTCGCCCATCAGATTTATTTTATTTAGGTACCTTTTTTTGAATGTTTTATTATTATTTTTAATGTTTTTAATTCTTTTTTTCTTTTTTAAATGTTTTTTTGTTTTATAAATCTTTTTTCTTTTTCTCCTTTTTAAAAATGTTGTTTCTCTTTTTAAATGTTTTGTTTCTTTTTGAATGTTTTTCTGTATTTTTTTTCTCTTTTTTATGTTTTTTTGGTCTTTTTATACGTTTTTTTCTTTTTTTTTATTCTTTTCTTCTTTTTTTAATGTTTTTTGAAATTCTATTTATTTTTTTAATGTTTTTTGAAATTCTATTTATTTTTTTGATGTTTTCGTCTACATTTTAATGTTTTTTTTATGTTTTATTGATTTAAATGTGTTTATTCATGTTTATTTTCTAATTTTTTCCACTTTAAAAAAAAAAAAAAAAAAATATGGTTTTTTTCTTTTTGATTTATTCTTGTGGTTTTTCCAATTTTTTCTCATTTTAAATGTTTTTTTTTTTAAGTTTTTTGTCTTTTTTAATCTATTTTTTACGTTTTTTCTCTTATTTTAATGTTTTTTGTAACTTTTTTTTCTTTTAATATGTTTTTGTCTCTATTTTATTGCTTTATTTTTCTTTTTTCAATGATTTTTGCTTTTTTCTCCTTTTTATTAATGTTTTGTTTCTTTTTGAATGTTTTTTTTCTCTTTTTTATACGTTTTTTCCTTTTTTTTAATGTTTATTCTTTATTATTTCAAAGTTTTTTGAAATTCTCTTATATTTTTTTGATGATTTTGCCATATTTTAATGTTTTTTTTATATTTTTTATTGAATTATATGTGTTTTTCAAGGTTTTTTCTTTTTCCATTATTTTAATTTTTTTTTCCACTCTTTTTACATGGTTTTTTTGTTTTTTTGTCTTTTTTTGTCTTTTTTTACGTTTTTTCTCTTAATATAATGTTTTTTGTAACTGTTTTCTTTTTACATGTTTTTTTTGTTTTTTGTCTTTTTTTGTCTTTTTTTACGTTTTTTTTCTTAATGTTAGGTATGTTTTTTGTAACTTTTTTCTTTTTGATATGTTTTTGTTTCTATTTTATTGCTTCGTTTTTCTTTTATCAGTCTTTTTTAATGTTTTTTGAAATTATTTTTGCCTTTTTTTAAAGTTGTTCTTTATTTTAATGTTATTTTTTTTGTTTCTCATGGTTTTTTCTCTTTTCCTTTTTATTAAATGTTTTTTTTTTAATTTTGTAATATTTTGTTTTTTTTTCATGTTTTTTAATTTTTTTTTCTAATTTTTAATGTTTTTTCCCTTTTTAATATTTTTTTAAAAAATTTTCTTTCTTTACTTTTTTGTTTTTTTTTGTTTTTTTTCCTCGCTTTAGTGAGGTGAAAAGATTTGTGTTACACACGGGTGCAAGTTATTTTGACGTCTCGTGTGTTGCAACACTCGCTACGCTCAGGATTCTATTTTTGAACCACTCGCTTCGCTCAGGATTCTATTTTTGAACCACTCGCTTCGCTCGTGGTTCAACCATAGAATCCATTCGCTAGCTCGTGGTTCAACCCTAGAATCCATTCGCTAGCTCGTGTTTCAATTCCACACTCGCGGTTAAAATACAACTTTGCACCCTTGTATAACAAATAACTATTTATATGATAATATGATAATATTTTTTAGGAGTGCACCCTATGCAAGTATAGTTGAAATTATTTAAACTGAGCTGATCTACTTATCTTCAAAACAGAAAAAGGTTATCGCGTCATAAAATGTTAATTGAATAATTATTATTATTTTTTATTATTGTTTATTTATTTCAGGCCAGGAGCCCATAGAGTTGTTAGTACAGTACATCATTAAACTATGTTAGTATGAATTATTACATTAGAAATTGTATTATCTCCACTTATAATAAATCTCTAAATTAAAAAAAGAATCAGCCAGTTTGAAAGCTTTCTGTGGTACGAATGTTCTCAGCATCCCATGGACGGAAAAATATGAAACATTTTATATAGGTACATTATTATTCCAGCTGCAACTTAGGATAGTTTTTATCCGACTGCGACAATTAATTTATTTTCCGTAATATACGACTTCATTTAATTTTTCATTTATTATTCTTAAAGTATATCGCCGCCACATCTGAAACGTCAAAATTACAGTAATAAGAAATACTACGGACAAAATGGCGGAATTGCTTTGCCTTTCTTTCGCCTATTAATAATTTTAATCCCGTCTACGATATACATTGACGAGACACATAGGTACCAAAAGCAAATAAAAAATTAATCGATTTTGATATGCGAACTTATATGCGCAAATGTCGAATTAAGGCGTAATTTGTACAAGTGTAACAACAAATTCGAACAATATAAACTTGGTTTTTTTGAATGGCACGCGCGCGCGCTCTTTGCGTATTCAGCCAACCCACGAAAACCGAAACTCGAAGTTCGTATATCTGAGGGCCTACCGCGAACGGCATTCGAAGTTTTCCCTCTCTGTCGCACTTATGTACGAACTTGTAAGTATGACAGAGAGGGGAAACTTCGAATGCCTTTCGCGGTAGGCCCTCTGCATTCCTGTCATTTGTTAGTGCGATAGAGATAGAGATACCCGAATATTTTCGAATTCCGAAGTTCGTGGTTTAAAAGAAAATACGGCTGTCGGATAGATCTAAATTAATATTTTATGTGTGAATATGGTTAAAATTATTTGGAAATACTATTTTTGTTATTGTTTTAGTATATTTGACTAGCTTTAAGTTTAATATTGTACGTCCGAAATGGGCAAGCTGTTGGACTTTATTTTACCCAAAACAACTAAATGTACACAGTTCTGACAATAAAGAAATCTTATTTTATCTTATCTTATCGAAAATAGGGATGTAGACACTAAACAAAATAATCATAATGTTGTATTATCTCGAAAAAAAGCAACGCAAGAGGCTATATAGGTAATCACTAAGTTATAAGTGTATAAAGTTTTAAGAGGGGGTTTGTTGCGTCTCTTTTCCGCAAAACGCACATTTATAATGAAACGATTATTTTTTACTATGACGCTCGAGGATCGTGACGTCACGGTCCCTGATCGCTTTCTCACTCTAACAAGCGACATTAAAACGGTTGTAGCTTCGTAATTTTTTGAGATATTTGAATGAGTTTTTCGTTTCTTCTTTCTTTGGAAGTGAGTCTACAGCTACACCTCTATTTGGAAGACAAGCGGAAATAATCCATACTATCCATACTAATAATCCATACTTCCATAAATATAAATATTATAAATGCGAAAGTGTGTCTGTCTGTTACCTCTTCACGCCTAAACCGCTGAACCGATTTAGATGAAATGAGCCCCGGGGAAGGACAAAGGGTAGTTTTTATATCTGAGGGGCTGAAATTGGGGGTGGAAATTTGTATGGAGCTACTTAAACCGCTGCACCGATTTAAATGAAATTTGGTATATAATTAGCTTGAGTCCCGAGGAAGGACATATAATAGGTTTTATCCCGGAAATCATCCCCTAAGGGGGTGAAAGGGGGGGGGGGGTGAAAATTTGGATGTAATCTATTTTGATGAAATTTGGTGTAGATATAGGTTAAGTCCTGGGAAAGGACATGGGATTTTACCCCAGAAATCATCCCCTAAGGGGATGAAATTAGGGGTGAAAATTCGGATGGAACCCATTTTAATACAATTTGGTATAGAGATAGCTTGAGTCCTGGGAAAGGACATAGGATAGTTGTAAGTCCGGAAATCACTCCCTAAGGGGGTAAAATGGGGGGTGAAAATTTGGATGAATCCCGTTTAGATGAAATTTGGTATAAAGGTCGTTTGAGTCCCGAAGAATGACATTAGATAGTTTTTATCCCGAAAATCATTCCCTAAGGGTATGAAATAGGGGGTGAAAGTTTGGATAAAATCCATGTATCTAGATGAAATTTGGTATAGAGATAATTTGAGACCCTTCAAAGGATATAGAATAGTTTTTGCCTCGGAAATCATCCCTTAAGATGGAAGAAGTTTGTTTGCATTATATTTTCTAAGTATTAAGTTCTACGCGGACGAAGTCGCGGGCAACAGCTAGTATATTAAATAAAATTGAATTAAATTTATATTTATATGCCAAGCATTATCTGCCTCCACTTATTATAAATGGAGCAGTCAAATTTATTAGACAACATTATCAGGATGCTGTTGCTGCTGCTCCGAGCGCGCCAGAGCAGGGAGGCCACTTTCTTGCGGATGATCGCGTGGAAGCCATCCGTGCGCTCCTCCGCAAACATTCCCGACGCGCTACAAAAGCGGGGCAGCTGCATCAACATCCTAAGAATGTTGTTGTATTGGACTCGCAGCGCACTGACAGCCTTACGAGTATATTTCACCCACAGACTGCTCGCATAAAATGATTGGCAAAAGGCTTTGAAAAGTGCCACCTTAACTGGTTTCGAGCACCGAGCAAATCTGCGAGCAATCATGTTCCCCCTAACTGCCAGTGCCCTGCGCTCCCTTTCTATATCACCGTCGTCATTCAGGTCTTCTGTAACTATGTGACCCAAGTATTTAAACTTTGTCACTACCCGAAGAGACGTGCCCTAGCCTAATAGGCGGAACATTTATCGGCTTCTCTTTGCCACTCTTAAAAACAAGTATCTCACTTTTACTACAGTTGTAGCTAAGCCCGTGTTCTGTCGCATATGCTTCACAAATAGCCACCAGTTTCCTGATTGACCCCACTGACGGCCCCAGCAACACCATATCATCAGCATAGCTGATATTGTTCACGCATGTGTTATCAATATGACAGCCTGTATGTGTGTTGCTGAGCTCGACGATGAGATCATTAACATAAGCGTTGAAAAGCAGCGGGGACGTCAGCCCCCCCTGCCTCACACCGCATTCCATGCCATATGAGTCTGACAGTGCCGCACCCCATCTCACCTGGTTCCTTTGACTGCCATACCAGTAGCGCAAAATTGAGATACATTCAGCCGGTACACCCGCACTTCCCAATTTGTCCCACAATTTCCCATACAAGACAGTGTCAAATGCTTTTGACAAATCAACGAAGCACGCGTACACCGGCGAATTCCTCTCCGTGTAGTATTTGACAGCTCCTTTGAGACATAGTATTGCCGTTTCTGTGGACAGCCCAGCTCGGAAACCGACCTGGACATCGTGCAGTTGTATATGTCTAGTAAGTATGTCATTAAGAAGGGCGTCAAATACCTTAGCCAAAATGGTCGCAAGTGAGATGGGTCTATAGTTGGAAATACTGGCCACATCCCCAGTCTTGTTTTTGACTATAGGCACTACAATGGTTTTTGTCATCTCATCAGGCAAGAAACCATGCCCCAGAAACAAGTTAAACATAAGGGAAAGTACCCTGGGCAAATGCACCCCAGCATGTTTCAGGTGCTCAATGCTGAGACTGTCATGACCAGGTGACTTTCCTCGTTTCATCCTCTTTATTACATTTGTAACCGGCTTCGCCGTAAATATCACAGAACGAGTAGTCATGTTCAGCTCAGCATTGGTCACCTGGTCCGGAGCGCGATCGGGTGCGGTGGCTGTAACACTGAAGTGCCGTTTAAACAAGTTAGCAACATCACTATGTTCACTTATTCCCTCGATATCGGCAGGTTGGCCCGCCTTAACATTTAGCTTGTTCGTCTGTTTCCAAAAGTTTTTAAAATCCTGATTGGCGTGAAGTGAAGCTAGATTATCCATTTGTAACTGTTCCTGTCTATCTTGACACCATTTTATTTTACGCTTAAAAACTTTTCTACTTTGACACATATTGATGTACACTGGGCCACACGGGGGTTTCCCAGCTTGAACCCAGGTAATAAAATGCAACCGGGCCTCCCTGTGATACCGAGCGACATATTTATTCCAGCCCGAGATGTACCCGCCTCTTATCCTTGATCGTCTCTGTGCATAACACGCGCTGGCCGCGCCCGACAAGACAGTAATAACCCTATTATACATGTTTCGTAGTAATTTCCTATGTTCCTCAGAGGTTACAAATTCGCTTTTTTTAACCTGTTGATCCGAGTGATATTTTTTGGAAAAAATATATGTGGTTAAAAGGTTTAAAAAATATCCAATATTGGAAGGCCACCTTGCAAGAAAAAAAAACATTTTGGAATATTAAACATCTTTTTTTTTACTTAGATATAACGTTTCATGGTAATTTTTTTTTATAAAAAGTCGTGTATTATCTACATAATATATACAAATTTCAAAAAAATCGGGCTGCTACTTAAGTAGATGATAAATAAAAACGATTTTCCTTTTTTTTTTAGTATCTCAAAAATCACGACGATTTTGGGGCTGATATTTGGTGAAATTACAACGTATATAAAGATAATTATCCGAGCAAAAGGAAAACCATTTTCTCGTCAAAGGCAGTTTCGCCATACAAACACGGCTATACCCTTTCTGGGTATTTTTGTTCTTTAATTGTAGTTGCTATGATACAAACATCTGTTCCTCTCCAAAAACTGGTCCGAGATGCATTGTAATTATACCTATTCTCGGTCGTATTTTTTACCAAACAGTTTTTTTACCATTACATAGCCCAATGTCCGAAATGCCCGAATCTGCAAAGACATAATCTATTAGCTGTTAAATTGTAGCCTTGTAGGTTTATCCCGAATTTCGGACCAACAAATCCATACTTATTGGAGGAGTTGAACATCAGGCAGCGCCTTTCCTCCACTGTCCAGTCCCGCATTCTAATTTTCTTCGGCCACGTATAACGGCGAGGCGATGACTTTGTGGTGCGGCTTCTAGTGCATGTCAGGATTGAGGGCACAAGAGCGCGCGGCAGATCGCCTATGAGATGGACTGACCAAATCAAGGCCGCGGTAGACGCACCCCTACATATGTGCACAAGGAAGGCGACCTTGAGAGACGAATGGCGACGGATTGTCAAGCTTGCCACTAAACCGACATGACGATCACGACCACTCTGCTAAGAGTGAAGCGACTAAGAAGAAGAAGGTATATCTTTAAGTCCGACGACCACACGTACAATAAGTACTAAGTACATAACATAATACAAATATACTATACATAATTATATATATATATATATATATTATATACTAGGTATATACGGGTTACTGTTCGACCCGTAGCCAAATTTTACTATGAGCTACAAGAAGCCGCGAAATAATTATCTATTAAAATACAGAGGTCACAGGTTCGAGTCCTGTCTAGGGCTTCAGAATATGATGGTTTATTTCTCCATTATACAGGGTGTTTGGTCCATCGTTTGCCAAATTAAAACGGCAGGTTTGGCAGTTTGGGCCATTTACTATCATTGCCGACATTCAAAAAATGATCTTTTTTAGTTTTTTTTTTATTGCAGATCAAATTATTCCAAGACAAAAATTTTGCACCTAGAACTTTTTTGAGGATCAATAAAAAAATAAGTAGACGTTACTTGCAAATAATTTTGACTTTGATAGAGACGTACGACATCAAACATTACAATTTAAAAAAAGCGGTCAAGTGCGAGTCGGACTCGCACATGAAGGGTTCCGTGAAATAAATTGCGGTTTACGATTTATGACGTATTAAAAAAAAACTACTTACTAGATCTCGTTCAAACCAATTTTTGGTGTACATCATATATTTTTTTTAGTTTTATCATTCTCTTATTTTAGAAGTTACAGGGGGGGGGACACATTTTACCACTTTGGAAGTGGCTCTCGCGCAAACTATTCAGTTTAGAAAAAAATGATATTAAAAACCTCAATATCATTTTTGAAGACCTATCCATAGACACACGTATGGGTTTGATGAAAAAAAAATTTTTGAATTTCAGTTCTGAGTATGGGGACCCCTAAAACTTAATGTATTTTTTCAATTCTTGTGTGAAAATCTTAATGCAGTTCACAGAATACATCTACTTACCAAGTTTCAACAGTATAGCTCTTATAGTTTCGGAAAAAAGTGGCTGTGACATACGGACGGACAGACAGACAGACGGACGGACATGACGAATCTATAAGGGTTCCGTTTTTTGCCATTTGGCTACGGAACCCTAAAAAAAGTAGGCACTACCAGTTCCTTTTTTTTTAAATTCAAGTTGAAACGCGTAGGCCCTTAGAATTTAACAAAATTTATTTTAAAAATCATTAAAAAAAGACCCGTAGCCACAAAAAAAATTAAATGTCTAAAATGATAGCAAATGATCAAAACTACCTGCCGTTTTAATTTGGCAAACGATGGACCAAACATCCTGTATATTCGTCCTCTGTATCATATCGTTTGAAACAACAATTCATTATTATTTGATATTCCAGATTTAATAGCCTTTTTTTTAATCCTAACACCGTACACGCATTTGGTCACCCTACAGGTGTTTTGTTAGAACACGTCACGTGAACACACGCGCCGAGTAGTGTTGCACCGAGACACGACGTATCATGTGTGCCCCGCCCCGCCCGCCTGAATCCAATTTTCTCTTTAAGGCTGGGCGCAAACGTTCGGTTTCCGCGTACGGTTTCCGAATTCAGTTTTCGACTTTTAGCGCTCGCAGGCGTTTACAGAACAATAATTATCGCTCTAGAGGGCTGTAAGTCGAAAACCGAATCCGGAAACGAACGTTTGCGCCCAGCCTAAGTCACGCCACATACAGGCGGAATCCCGCCACCGGATTCTGTCGCGTAACTCCGCTGCATGATGATGACGACGTTCTTAAAACCATCGTAATTAAAGTAGTTTCCCATTTCTTTAGCTAGGGGAGCCGGCGCGGCGGCTGGTTTTGAGTCAGACAAAATATGTGAAAAAAAATACATACAGTGGAACATATAACCTCCTCCTTTTTTGAAGCCGGTTAAAAAGGAATCATCATATTTATTTACGACAAATAAAATCAAATTTGAGAAATAAAGTTATTGAAGTACGTACGTACGTACTGTAATAATTGCCCAAAGTACAGTCCGTCCCTTTTGATGCAGAAACGCGCACGTATACGGTTAGCCGCCCTTCAATAAAGTATGGTCCAACAATTACACTGTCTATATATGATTCCTGCTCACACATTAATATTAAAACTTAAAAACGTTCTTGATGTTAATGTTCCCGGATTACATGTGGGTTGCCCAGAAATGTTCATTATGTACAGTAACCTGGGCGACCGAGCTCTGCTCGGGTGAAAATGGAGAAAATACGGAGAAAACGAATTTTCCCGGACATGAGACCTATATAGATCGATTCCTCGCCCCCGTAAACCCCCGTATTCAAAATTTTATCGAAATCGTTAGAGCCGTTTCCGAGAACGTGGTTGTAAATATATATATTTATATATTGCTAGTTTAATAGTATAGGATTGTACAGTCCAACACGAGTGAACAAGGCCTCATCAGTCCACTAAATGTTTCTGTAAAGTGTTGTACGTCTGCGTCATTAAGTTAGTAGCAGTCAAAGTGGCCAAATAGTTCGGTACACCATACTAAATATTATGGTGTACCGAACTATTTGACTACTTTGGTTGCTACTAACTATATGACGCTGACTGTACCACTTATGTACAGTAAGTATGTGCACAGTTGCACGCCGTCAACATCGTGCAGGCTTTCCAGATGAAGTGGTACGGATGTATCTAATGTAGGTAAACCTGCATTGTTAAGAGTCTTCCAGACGTAAAACTATCTAGTACCCAAACGCCGAGCTGCGTCATTAATTGGAATACAAAAGGAGATAGGAAGGAATCCGTAATATACAAGTAGAGTTATCAAGTTTCTTCGTTATGTACGGCTTCTTTCTATTAAAAAAAAATTAAAAAACTAGTCTCTTTTATTAACCGACTTTAAAAAAGGAGGAGGCTCTCAATTCGTCTGTATTTTTTTTTGTGTGTGTGTGTTACGCGATATTTCGGTAATTTATGTACCGATTTGAATTTTTTTTTCTTTGTTTGAAAGCATATACTTCCAGATTGGTTGTCACCAAAATCCAGTTCTGATGATGGGATCCTGGAGAGATCGAGGGAACTCTTCAAATTTTATAGGCAATCTCAAAGCAATTTGGCTACTGATTTGAAGTCGGTTAATACTTTGTTTTTAAAGTAAACTATTCTAAGTATCGATTGTACTGGTGCTCTAGAATAATGTGGCTCAATATGGCGAGTGGTCGAAAAATAACCCTGTATATGATATGAGTCATGCCACTCATGCCTGAACGGGCGATTTTCACAATACAGGAGACTAAGACCGGTTTATAGATAAGCGGTGTACCCTCAGAGCATAGAATACTAGAGAGAGGACAAGCCGCTGGCGGCCGTGTCGCAGCTGTTAGCTCAATGGGCATACTCTGCCATACTGTGCACGCGTGCTGATCGCAGAGAATATTACGTTTTTTCCCAAAATGCCTGATATCATGCGCGTTTATTGTCAAATAAGCGTGTAGGTATACAAGTGTGTGTGTTTTAGATGTGTGCGTGCTTTGTCTTGTCAATTACTTGGGCGTTGTGTGGGTTAATGTACTTGCCACAGGCGTCTTCTATACAAATCGGCCGCCATGTCCGATCTCTTTATATTCATACATCTGTGGGTGTACCTAATCGGCGGCGCGGGGCCTGCGTCGGAACACGCGCCAACAAACATATGTACGGCGTTGCATAGATAGGAGTGCTTATGTACCTTTTTTTTTTGTTGACGCAGAGGAAATGCCTTTACGCATCTCCCCGGACCCGGGGAATGCCCAGGGGGTATGTGGGACTCGCCCTTATAAGGTAATACCCACTAAACTACTCTGCGGCGTCGACCCGACCCTCACTGCCGTTAAGGGGGGCATAATGGGATCGCTAGCATTCTACCACGATGCCCCCCGAGTGCGTATGTACCTAGGCGTGAGCGTTGCAACCACAGATTATCTGTGGTTGCAACACTCGCCTGACAACCAGCGTCTCGCGCCGATGGACGCCCGCCTTAACACGGCCAAGCTGCTAAGGGCTACGGTGGGGCACACGTAGCATTTATTTATTTAATTTTAAGGCGCTAGTCAACAATCATCATCATTAGGTAGGTAATATAAGATTGGCCTCGAATGGATTATTTTACAAATACCTATGTGGTCCTATTTCCTGAAACCACGATGGTACCTACCTAGGTCATATTTTTCTCGGACCTACGTACGAGTAGGTATACCCCGACTGACCCCACAGTTGCATACTCTACCTTCTCTCCTCGACTATTCTCATTAAATGTCACTTTATGAAGAAAACCTATGAAGAAACAACATTCTAGGCTACCTACTTTTATTTATCGTGTCATTCCATTTATCAGGTTGATTTGTGTAAGATTGTCCGCAAATATGTATTATTATTATTTATTTATTTATTCCGTTCTTTTGTAGCATCCGACGTCGGATATTAATTCAATATGTGATGCTTTTAGGGTTCCGTACCTCAAAAGGAAAAAAGAAACTGCTCTAAGGATCACTTCGTTGTGGGTCTATCTGTCCGTCTGTCAATACCCTTTTTCTCAGAAGCGCGTGGAGGTACCCAGCAAGTGTAGGAATTTACATAAATCAATTACTCAGGTCTGCAGTTCCTTGAAGCTGTGCAAAAATCAAAAAAAGTAAAGGCCTTTATGCCGCATATGTATTGCCGCATGTTTTGACACACGCAAGGGGATAAAAAACCTATAGGTGCTATAGGGTATACTTCCTGTTGACCTAGAATAATGAAATTTGGTAAGAAGTTGGTAAGTCTTACAGCACAAGTACAGAAGAAAGTCTTATTTTATTTTAATTTCATCACAAATCTGTTGAGGTGAAACCTCTTTCATAGCGATGTAATACCTAGCGCATATTAAAAAGTAGGTTTGAAGTTGTCATGTCTGTAAAAATGTCAGAAAATAAACTATGGATATTATCTCGTTAAAAACGTATTTTTATTAGTGCTCCGTTGAATGATTGGTTTGTTATCATACTTCTACACTGCCGACTCTGCTCGCATGGTAAGTCCTACCTATTTAACAGGTTATGGTAACCGCACGTACGAAGTGATAACTAACCATGGAACTAAGTAAAATCCAAATCTCCAAGTTGGATGGTACCAACTGGGTGCAGTGGCGATACAGAATGACTGCACTGCTACACGGGATGGATGGACTTATTGATATTGTTCGAGGAAAAATAAGTAAGCCTGAGAAGCCAGTGGTGAGTGGTGGCATTGGAGATGCGGCTGCTACAGCGGCAATGGCTGCCTATGACAAGAGTATATGAGAGTACTTAAAGCGGGAAAGTACTGCTTATGAACAATATTACGGATGACGCACTAGACAAGGTATACCCAGGTTCACAAGTCCAAGTGATGTCTGGAATTAACTGCATCGGATACATGATGGCGTGGACGACGACCGCCTATATCATGCATGCATGGAATTGTTTCAACTGAAGATGGACATCAATGGCGACATGGCAACTCACATTTCAAAAGCAAAGAATTTGTGGCATAAATTAAATCAAGAGCTCATTAAAGAGAACGAAGGGGAAGAACTACCTGAGTTACTTTTGATATGCAAGATTTTGGATACTTTGCCGGAGGAATACTTTTCTTTTAAGTCGAGTTGGCTTACGATGTCAAAGAAGGACAGAACGATAGATAATTTAACTGGTCAGCTGTGTGCGCACGAAAGAGCCTTGACGACAACCTCCAAGGAAGATAATGGATGCGTGTCAAGATCTTCGGGTGAAGCACTGGTGGGGAACAGCAATAAAAAGATAATCAAGAACAGAACTAAGTCTGACTGCCCTAAGAAGGAACGAAATGGAAAACCTGGCATGACCAACATGATGGCTGTGTTAGTAAATGTCACAGATTGTAATACGGATCGGAACGAGTGGTACGTTGATAATGGAGCCACGCATCACGTTACAATGAGAAGTGACTGGAACCAGGATTTCGAGAATTTCCAACAACCGCACATGGTGACGACTGCTGATGGGAAAGTAATTGAAGCTTTAGGAAAAGGTTCGATTCTGATGAAGACAAAGAAAAGGACATTCATATTGAAAGATGTGTGGCATGTTCCGAAGGTCACTAAGAATCTTTTTTCTGTGCTCTCAGCACATGATATCAACACAGAAAGCTTGTTTGAGTCATGAGGCACAACATGTTTATTCACCATCAACGGGGAACTGTGCGTGACCGGAAGCAGGCAAGAACACGGCGGTTTGTACAAGCTGAACTGTATACCGGTTCAACCCAAAGAAAGCGTGATGGTAAATGCAGTTGACACCTTACAGCTTTACCATGAACGCATGGGTCATCAAGACAAATGCCACGTGAAGCGAGTCATAGAACGAGAACTTGATGTGAAGTCGAAGGACAGTGGGAGTCTATGCGAAGGATGCATTTTTGGAAAGACACATAGAAAAAAATTTGGTGTTTGAGAAAAAGCTGTCAGTCCAGGAGAACGAATACATTCGGATGTCTGTGGTCCGTTCCCACCTAGTTGCTCGAAGGCTCGGTATTTCGTCCTATTCAAAGACGAATTCTCCAAGTATCGTTACGTCTACATTATGAAAAATAAATCGGAGGTACCTGAGCTATTGCGTTTAATGTTGGAAGAATCGAAGGTAGCAGGTCACCGAATTAAGGAATTTCTAAGCGATAACGGCAGTGAATTTGACAACGAAAAAGTACGCAAAGAATTGGACAAACGTGGGATAAACCAACGCCTAGTTATGCCCTATACGCCAGAACAGAATGGCACTAGAGAAAGGGAAAAAACGTACAATCGTTGAAATGGTCAGAGCTATGATGTATGCACACGAAGAGCTTCCTCAATTTTTATGGGCAGAGTTGGTGAAGACTGCAGCTTACTTATTAAACAGAACAGGGCCAACCTCTGTGGATGGAAAGTCTCCAAGTTCGAGTTGTGGTTTGGAAAGAAACCGCAAATAAAACATTTGAGGATCATCGGCTCTACATGCTATATGCATATTCCGAAACAGAAAAGGAGGAAAATGCAGAAGAAGGCACAGAAGTGCATCCTAATAGGCTATGATAATGACGATGGGTACAGGCTTTGGAACAAGCAATCGAACTCTTTAGTAAGATCTCGGGACGTCACATTCGACGAAATACCTATAGAATCAAGGATTGACGTCGAGGATTCTGAAGTCAGGAAAGAAGTGACTGAGATGGAAGTTCCTTTATATGGCAGAAAGGAGACACTTACTCCTGCTGCCGAAGTGGATGAGGAAGAGGTAGAGTTCGAGGATGCGTTGCCAGAATTGCAAGAACAAGACGAATCTATTGAATTAGAGGGGGAGAATGAAGAGAACTGCGATGAAGAGCGCATCATTGATAATGAAAATGATGAAGGCGAGGTCATCAAGCAGTTAGCAAGGCAAGGTATGCACTTAAGAGATCGCTCTACCCTCAGACGCCCGGGTAAATTCAATGATTACGTTTTTTATGTCGGCACAGATTCGTACTTGGAACCTAACACTTATAAGGATGCAATAGCCTGCCCTGATAAGGAATTGTGGAATAATGCTATGGATAGCGAGATTGGATCCTTGAAGGAGAATAAATCTTGGATTTTAGAGAAGCTACCCAAGAACCGGAGAGCGATTCCTTGCAAATGGGTTTATAAGGTGAAGCTCAACCCTGACGGAACAGTCAATAAGTATAAGGCTCGGTTGGTAGTAAAAGGCTTTCGACAAAGAAAGGGAGAAGACTACGACCAGACTTTTAGCCCTGTAGCCAAGATGGCAATAGTCAGAGCTGTGTTGAGTATAGCAGCTTGTGAAGGGATGAAGCTAAGTCAGTTCGATGTCTCAACAGCTTTCCTGTATGGCTCTCTATCTGATGAAGAAATTTATATGAAGCAACCGGAAGGGTATGATGACGGGATGGGTCGAGTTTGTCTGCTAAAGAAAAGCCTCTACGGTCTAAATCAAGCTCCTCGTTGCTGGAACAGGACTATTCTGGATTTCTTCAAGGAAATTGGATTTGAAGTCAGTAAGGCTGACCAATGCCTATTCAAGAGAGAGAAAGCAAATGGAAAGTTGATTGTGGCTCTCTATGTCGATGATGGCCTGGTTGCTGGTTCAAGCAAGGAAGTAGTTGATGAGTTCCTTGAGCAGATACAAGCAAGGTTCAAAATTACTACGAAAGCAATCTCTTATTTTTTAGGAATAGAGATAGAAACCAGAGAAGATGGTGATATCAGAATTCACCAGACAGCTTATGTGAAGAAGATTTTGAAGCGGTTTGGAATGCAAGAGTGCAGGCCGGTGACTACTCCAATAGTAAAAGAAGATGTAGTCCAAAGACCAAAGAAGGTTGAAGCGGAAGACTACTTTCTAACTAACTATAGACAAGTGGTTGGAGCGCTTGCATACCTGATGGTAGGCACCAGACCAGATATTGCGTACGCCGTGAGTGTGGTCTCCAGAAGCCTAGAGAATCCAACTCAAGCAGATTGTGTTAGGCTAAAGCGTATTCTACGCTATTTGCAGTATGCTCCAGATATGGGAATCCTATACAAAAGGTATTATAAGAAGGGTCACATAGAATGCTACAGTGACGCCGACCACGGTGGAGATATTGCTACAGGAAGGTCAACTTCTGGGGTTTTATGCCTTTATGCCGGTGGAACTGTGTCATGGCTCAGTCAGAGACAGCCAAGTGCAATCTCAACAACGGAAGCTGAGATAGTTGCAGCCAGCGAAGCTGGAAGAGAAAGCGTTTGGCTAACTCGTCTTATTGGTGGATTGATCAATACAGAAGGTCTACCAGTGTTATACGTAGATAATGAGGCAGCTGTACGCTTAGCGGAGAACCCAGAGTTCCACAGGAGGACAAAGCACATACGCATTCGCCATTTCTTTGTGCGTGACTTAGTGGCGAATGGACGTCTCATCGTGAAAAGAATCAGCACTGAGTTGCAGCTGGCGGATATTTTTACGAAGCCGCTCGCTAGACCGAGACTTGAGCAGCTGGTAAATCAGCTAGGTCTACACATCGAGAGAAGGTGTTGAGGTGAAACCTCTTTCATATCGATGTAAAACCTAGCGCATATTAAAAAGTAGGTTTGAAGTTGTCATGTCTGTAAAAATGTCAGAAAAGAAACTATGGATATTATCTCGTTAAAAAACGTATTTTTATTAGTGATCCGTTGAATGATTGGTTTGTTGTCATACTTCTACACTGCCCACTCTGCTCGCATGGTAAATCCTACCTATTTAACAAAATCCACATCCCTATGCAAGGAATGGTGTGGCCAAATTTTAAAGTAAGGCGACTGTATCACTGATTTTCGGGGAAAACTCGAAAATATCTTCGAGACTCTATTCCCGAACTTTTTACTAACCTACAAGTTTTTCACGGAACCCTCGGTGCGCGAGTCCGACTCGTTTAGTTGGAATTGAATCCCGTTTCGCGCGTAGTGTGAGTGACTGCTAGGAAGCGTTCCTATTTCATTAATACGATAAAAATAATTTTCTATTTTGAAAAATGATTCATAGAAGGAAGCCGTTCATCCCAGCAACTGTTTACAATCGATCTTATATATCGCTAACGCTTGAAAAAACAATCTTAGTAGTTTGTGGCAGAGCGAAATTCATAATTGTAAATAATGAAGTTTTGCCGGTTGAACGAAATTTGAAGAGTGGGCCGGCCCCCGTAATGATTTAGTCCGTGTGGATTGATATATTCTGGCCGGATATCTAAACTTCGATAAACCTACTATTTATCTTGATTCCCTACGCAAACAGACATAGATATCTTATATCAAGTCACAAATGGGCCGTCAGCCGATATCGGTCGCTCTCTCGCTCCTATTCATACTAAACTTGTTCAATGTTGAAAAATAAACCTAATAGGTATAAAGCTTCTGTTGACAGAGCACTCCCATTATTTAATTTAGTCGTAAGTTTAATCCCTCAGTTAGTTGAAAAGTGTTGAGTAACGGATGAAGTAATCTGTTAAGTAACAGGCAAATTAATGACAACTGTTTTCAAAATCAGGGATATTACGTGACCCAAGTTTAAGATAGTATCTTAGCTTTCCAGTCAGCACGGCGGCGTGTAAACGCAGTATGTGTGCGCGGTGCCGTCACTGCAGGCCCATGGTGCGGCAGGCTGCGCGCGCAGCCCTGCCGACGTCGCCGCCGTTCGCCGGCGCGGCCGCGCCGCCGACTAACCAAACCAACCAATAGTCCGCCTGAACTGGGCACGAGCGCGCGCCGCCGGCTCCCTATTGACGCGCAAACGTGATACACCACGGGTGACACCCGGACCCTCAATAGTGCTGCACATTTTGTTTGTGAATAATAAAATACGGAAATAAATACAAATACGTCACTGACCAGTGCACAAATCCAGCATCATTACCCACGTTATTAGTGGCTGAAATAGCAAAAGTGCACAAACATGTAAGTAAATAAATAATCGTTACCAACGGGTGTGCTTGTTTTGATTAAAATTCATTCAATCAATCACTGAAATTGTATCGATAAATCTTCAATATACACGTGTTTATGAGTATACGGTATAATCCTAAACAGAAACATCAATATAAAGACAAAATACCTGCCTTCACAGTTAATGATTAGTTGGAATAGTAACTGATGATGATGGTACACATTTTTCGATTTAAGTAAGTTAAGGCATTAGGTAACATGTCAAACTGATGGATTTGTCGAGTAGCACACTCAAAACGTGTGAGTACCTACCTATTTGCCTACCTACTTACTCTATATCATGAAATGTTACCTGAAGGGTCCTATTTACTCCGGGTCTATTTTCCAGGCAGTATGCTTTCCTACGTTTTCAGTTAGTCAGAATTAATTCCACACTTTTGGGCAAGTGTGGAATTAATAAAAATGACGATGTTTCACCTAACCACTATATAGGAGTAAGCACGGAGTAAGAGTACACATTGGCTAGACAGACACTACCATATTCCAGAGAACATTAGAAACATCGTGCGTTAATCGTCATGTAATTTCATGAAAACCATTTCGGAACGCAAAAAGATTATTATTGTTGTGTTTTGGAACAGTTGTAAACAAAGCTAATCCACGTGAATGGAAAATGATCATATGAAAGGGCTTGAATTGCACAGTCTGAAACAGTTTTTCATTTTTTTCTAAAGTGGTAAAATTTTGATTTACAAAGGAAACTATTGAAAAAAATACCATCTCCCCCTTATCTCCGAAGTTTACCGAGCGAAAAATTTGAAAATAATATATATAATCAATATCAACGTTAATAATACCGGAAAAGTATTTTTATCGAGACCGCGTATTTTTTTTATTCTTCAAAAAAACATTTAATTATATTTAAGTTTGTAATTGAATACTTTTGTGTTGATTTTTTTTTCCTTCAATTCCTTCGTATGGAAGTATTCTGAAAGTACCTCCTAGTAAATAAAAAAAGAGTTATCGAAATTGGTTCACTTGATAAAGAATTATCTCTGAAAACCCAACATAACAGATTGCAATTTATTAGTAACTGGCGACCCGCCCCGGCTTCGCACGGGTTAATATGTATAATAAATGCATGTATTATAGGTACACTCAGCGTCAAATACTTTGTAGCAACCAAAGTAGACAAATAGTTCGGTACACCATATATTTAGTATGGTGTACCGAACTATTTGGCCACTTTGACTGCTACAGAGTATTTGACGCTGAGTGTACATGTAATCCTTCCTATTGAATCATTCTATCTACCTATTTAAGAAAACCGCATCTAAATCCGTTGCCTAGTTTTAAAGATCTTAACATACATAGGGGCACACAGACAGCGGGAAGCGACTTTGTTTTATACTATGTAGTGATGTAGCACCAGCACGCGCCAGCGCTATCACAAGGCAGCCGCGACATGCTCTCGAGCTCTCTCTCACTATCCGTCTCTCTCTTATTAGACCACTTAGAAAGAAACGGATAGTGCGAGAGAGCTCGAGAGTATGTCGCGGCCCTCTTGTGATAGCCGTGCAGTCGTATACATACACACGTCACGAGTTTACGCAGTTACACCCTAAATGTTGCTGCCTGTAAGATAGATCACGCTAACGCTTGTTCGACGTAGAAACTATGGAGAAGGAAAGTGTGCTCCCTTCAGCGCTTTAATTTGTGGGAGTGTGGGACTCTCGGAGACAACCCTCAACTATCGACCTGCGGTTGTTCGTGTTTCGGATGATCACTCTTGCGTCTGTGTGTGAGTCGGCATACTGGACTCTAGACATTATTGCTAAAGCGGGGTGAAAGTTTGTACGGAACCCTCGGTGCGCGAGAAAGACTTGCACTTGGCCGGTTTTTTTTTGATGCTACGGGTCAGATTGATTCATATGGCATAAAGATCAATCGTTCCGATTTTCATGTTTTTAACACCATTTGCGGTTTTTTTGGCGTACCGCTAGGACTATTATTTTATTATACCGACATTGACATTGCGCAAAGAAAACATGGTGTCGAGCGGCTAGCTCGGCTAGGCCATGTGAGTGTGTCGCAACATAATCGATATTTGCTACTCGGAGCCCACTTATCAAACGGCTGCTACCTAACTTACTACTGACTGAACACCTTTATATACCGTGAAATTGAAAAATTATAAACACTATACGCTACACTACACACATATTGTT
This sequence comes from Epinotia brunnichana, assembly GCA_963854355.1. Taxonomy (NCBI): domain Eukaryota; kingdom Metazoa; phylum Arthropoda; class Insecta; order Lepidoptera; family Tortricidae; genus Epinotia; species Epinotia brunnichana. The sequence continues at coordinate 14,342,071 of OY977936.1, read as the reverse complement.
TTCACATACCTTAGGTATTTAAATAAACAAACTGAAATAGCGACCAGTGTCTTAATAGCCAGTGTGTATGCAACAAAAGGATTTGTTTTTGTAAGATCATATTTACTAACATACTTAGTATTATCAGCGATTTAAAAGACAGCCGCGACATAATAACTTTTTTCTACTCGTCGACTTTAATCTTTGAATTAAGATTTTGTACACGAAACTAAGATCACATACTTTTTGATCCTGGAGCTCCACGAGGTGAGGGTGGTTTCATAAGATAACCGCCAGCAGTCATTTTATGAATCCAGGAACTGTATAAGATAACTGTGAAGATATCAACGCGCAAATATACTAAGCTGCTGCGCTTCATTTCAGCAGGGCGATTTTCAATAGATATCAAGTTTGTTTAATAAATTATTATTTCCGTTGACTCGTAGAAAAAGTATTGTATACAATAGTTATATAATTAGCTTTTTAAGTCTCGTACCTTAATTAGGCCACTCAGCAAGCTTCGTGGCCTAAACGTGGTACTCGACTTAAAAAGCATACATTATATAACGATTGCATAAACTACTATAGGAGATCGTTTACTTTACTTACGCTCACCCTAAGGGCCTAGGTCTAGGTGGACGTCAGAGGGCAGCGGAGCGACGAGCGGGCGTTTATAGATTGTATTGAACTCTATCAAATGTATGAACTGCCGCTCGTCGCCCGCTGCCAGCTGGTGTCCAGACCGTGGCCTCAGGGAGGGTTCTTAAATATACTCAGTGCACATGCCTGTCGGACTCGCTCACCAATCCGGAATGGAAATGGATTATGAAAGTTTGCCCATGCTTTTAAATTCTATAATTTGTGTCTCAACAACTGTATTTATTCGGAGGTCTGCCTTTGTTATGCGGTTCGCCATGGCTTGCAGCATGGTCGGTAGTTATGATGATTATTCCAAGCAAACATTTATATTTAATGGTGATATTATTTTACGCCATGTGTAGTGTGTAGGCACATCAATCCCAAGCGCGATAAGAAGTCGTGCGTACTGGGAACCAATAATACATTAGTAGGTACATAGTATACGATTTCATAGTATACGATTTCATAGTATACGATTTTCATAGTATACGATTTCAACAAGCTGATTAATTTCCTAAAATTATAGGGCCACGTAAGTCGACCTACCTATTCGATGTGACATCAAGGTAGTCTATCAACGAAACATTGAATTAGCAGCGCTCGAGAGCTGACACGCTCGGTAAACGTCGTACGATAAATACGAAACTTACTCCAATCAATATGTTTAGTTAAATAGACCCCCGGATTAGCTGCTTGATATCAATGCTATCACTGGTGTCCATGGAGTTGCTGCAGTTATGGTCCGCAAATTAATCCGTTAATTAATTAGTACGGTTTTGTTTGTATACTACAGTCAGGGGTATTAATATACATACATAAATAAAGACAAATATTACAGGACTATTGTCAAATTCATAAAGGCGTGTACAGATACTAATGTCCTTTTTTTATAAACGTATATTAAATCCCTGACTAAATCCAAACAAGGTTTATTTTTTTGTTTAAAAAAAAAAGTAATAGCTAAGTTCCCTTAAACATGATATTGGCGATTTTTAGAATCAATTTTAATATGTTTAGCTTTATATTCGCACTAAAAGTCATAAAATATTATATAAGTTTACAAGTCAATAATTTTTTGTTTAAAATATCTTTGATACTTTTTGAGATAAAATATGGACTTTTGACACTTTCTTCATTAAACCTGAACCACAGTCTAAATGGTATCTAATCTAACCTAATGTACGATTAGATACCATTTTGACCATCTCACTGTGGGAAGTTTAATGGAGAAAGTGTCAAAAGTCCATATCTAAAAAGTAGATATCAAAGATATTTTAAACAAAAAAATAAACCTTGTTTTGTATTTAGAAGATCTAATAGAAACAGGAAAATGTTTTTTAACTTGATGTATTAATTACAGAGTAAAAAAAAAAATATTTAAAATCAATAATTTTTCAGCGGCATCTATAAATACAAATCATATATATTTTTTCAATATTAAAATACACATTTTATTAATTCCTAAGACTACCACAACAATTAACAATTCGATAAAATAAACTTACTAACCAGCTTCGTACCGTTTATTTTATTATTAATCAAAACCTGATATTAAAGCATAATCAAATCTTAAAATCTAACAGGCTAATGACAGACTCAGATAAAATAGTTTTTTTCTCCCTTCGTAAATTCGTTAGTCCCGTAATGAATGTATCGGAATTCAATAAAAGTCGATTTAAAATATCGGTATTTGTCAAAACGCGTGTCATCTTTATTGTATTATTGAGCCTTTATATTTTTAACCGACTCCAAAAAAGGAGGAGGTTATATGTTCCACTATATGTATATTTGTTATCTGTGGACTCGGCAGCTTCTTCAGAGAGCTCTCCTGTAATAGACACAAGTATATGTTTAATAACTTGAGCCCCGTGAATAAGCTTTAAAACCAACTTTATGCACAGAAGCCGGCAGATTGTACCATCATGGATACTCGTGAACAAGCGGCCGGGCCGTAAGTATCTATAGCATTAAAGTTATCTGAATTAATCTTAAAACCAGAATTAAGGCAGTCTAAAATAGTGCTACATCTATCAATTAAGTAATTTTAATGCCGGAGTCGCACACTCTTTGAAGTATTTTCTTGTCCTTCCTATCTTCGAAGTATGTATTACTATAACACTCTCTTCTTGGTCTAGTGCCGCTCGGCTTGAACTAGACGCGGTTGTTTTAGACAAGTTGATAGTTTCAATAATATTTAACAAACCACAATACCGATCCACCATATATCTAAGGTTTCTATTTACTTTATTTCAATAATCTGTTAGTTTCTTGCACAAAAATGCACCACAATTGCATAGATTCTCATTTTCTACATTTACGCATTTACATGAACGCGGGGTCCACCCTACATGTCGTGTTTTTTTCAGTTGGCAATCCAGGAGCAGGTTTCCACAACTCAAATACGTACATTCTTGAAAATTGGCAGTGATAAAGCACATCTGAAAAGAAAAGCTCGCGGCGTAGCGCTGCTACGTAGTTCGTAGAGGGCTCATAGAATAATATCTGGCAGACTCTGGCAGACAAACACGTTTACGTTGATAACTACGCATCGTGGCCATCATACTGGTAAAAAAATGCCAGGGCGGACCGACGGAATATATTTTAGGAATAGGCCGTCGGCTCAGGCAAAAGGGTGAGGATCCCCGCTCCGAGTCGTTTCTGGTGCAAAGGTTGTCTTTGGATATTCAACAGGGTAATGTGGCAAGCATAATGGGCACCTTTGGACCAGAGGCGACCAGGGGTGGTTTATTTGACTAGTTGTGAAGTTCCTCGTTACTGCCAAGCGCAAATTTAAAATGTTAAAAGTCATTATTGTACAGCTTCAGCGTCCAGGAAAATGTATGAAATTCCTTTACTGTATAGTTTTTTACCTTTTAACCATATGTTTTGACTAAGGCAAATCACTGCAAACAGCCAAATGCTCGTACGTTTAAAGGCCTAGCAATTTATCACAACAACTTGTTATTGTTAGAATGAAAAATGTATGGCTGTCTCTTTCCAACTATTACAAGTTGGTGTGACAAATTGCACCCGTTTGTAGTGTGCCTAAAGTTTTCCCGCGTTTTCTGTTTTTTTTTAAGTCATTGACAAAACTCTTACTTTTGTAAGTGATCGAAGTGACGTTTTTAAAAATGTCTCAAATAGTTTGAAACGAAGAAATAAAAATATTTATCGATATAAAATTCATAACGAACTTTAAATACGTTTAGATTTCAATCCCGTTCAATCTTTAGTAAGTAAACATGGAAAACTGTGATCGATTCTAATGTTTTTAATTATTTTGAGTAACTACTTATGTAAATTAAAACTGTCACTACGAGTCATGCCGTGTACCTACATATCTACTTTAAAAAAATAAGTTGGGTGGGAAGGTGGGAACTTGATAGGTTATTGACAAATTCGCAGTTTTAAGACTATTGAAAATATTATTTGATTTCCTCGCATTTTTGGAGAAAAGCACTATTTATATATGCCTCGGCGGGAACGGCAATTAGTGGATTCGTCTCTATTGTCGGATTCAGCTTCGCTTCATCCGACAAAATCAACTTATCCACGAATTGCAATTTGCAATCAACTTATCCACGAATAGGGAACATTACGCAAAACTCTTCGTAGGTGGCGACACTAGCAGCGTTGACATTGTATCTCGTCCCCACTTGCGGTATTGTCTATGCAAGCATCCTTGTCACTCATTTGACAATGAATTGTGCATGTGTGTGTGAATCCCTATATTTCTATACTGATTTACTATTAGTGGTAGTGCTGCCTCTGGCGGCAGAACATGGCAGTAATGTTCCCTATTGCAAGCCTCTGCAATAATGTACTATTATATATATGAAAGATCACTTTATATGAATTGACATGTAATATTTATTTAAAAATTTGACCAGTTTATAATTTTTTAGGAAAGTAAAGAAACGTTTACTTTTGACAGGTCCGAAAATTAATGATTATTCCAAATACTTGAGAATTTTTATATAGTGTAATGTTATGTGGTACGGCTATTAACTAGCGAGTGATTATGCATTGAGATATAACAGTCAGGTCGTTGTCGATTTCTAGACTTCTGGCCTTCCACCGGACCACTGTGTATCTGTGAAATAGACTGAGTAGCCATGTTAATTTTGTACCTATCACGTATGTTGTGGATTTGATTAAATTCAAAAAATTCAAATTCAAATATTTATTCGTGACACACAATTTACACATATACAAAATAAATAATATAATACACATTTTGTCACGAAATGGACCCTGCTCAGCATGTTGCTAGCTTTGCTAAAGGGTTTATCTATCTATCTATGTGTTTAAGGTCCGTATTTTTTTCTCACTTTCACTCATTATATCCTACGGTTATAAGAGAGGTAGGGCACAGCGGAATGTCATCTCGCTCAAATATGGAGCAGCCCAACTGGGGAAGTACCTCCACGTGACCTGACAGAAGACCGCAGCCATGAAGCCACTACTTCTTCTGTAGGTGTGTAGTTTTGTGTTCCGTGGTGAGTCAGGTCGCCAGAGCTCCCGCGAGGAAGTGTCGTGTTGAGAGTGAGGGACCTGCGTTCGTCTGTAGCTATCAACACAACGAATCCTCAAATCAATAAAGGGTTTGCAACGCGCTTGTGATTCTTCTGGAATCGCACCGTCGCTACATGAACGCTGGAGGGAATACCACAGGCCCGTCGTCGCGGGATCGGGGTGACCCGCGAAGTTGAATATTATTATTATTTATTTATTTCAGATAACTATGTGATCCATATTGACAAAAACAGCACAAAAGTAACAGTTCTAACCTAAAACAAATAAATGAACAGTCTAGTGTTTTTAATAATTAAATTACAATAAAAATAAATAAATAACTAACTACCTACTTGTCGTGTGTCACACAACCTCTGAGACAATCGACCCACTGTTTTTGGAAGAGACATTGACACATTCTGTCTGCAATCATTTTCAGAATGCTGTTGTGACTACCCCTCAGTCGCTGCTGCAGCGACGCGTACTTCTTGCGATCTTGCGCATGATAGCGTGGAAGCCGCCGACGCGCGCGCTCACGAACATACCTGACGCGCTGCATCGCCGGGGCAGTCCCATCAGCATTCTGAAAGAATTATTGTAGAGGACGCGCAGGGCGTCGTAAGCTCGTCGTTTATACCTAACCTTCCCGTGTAAAATGTTTGGCCACTGAATAAACCCGGCCCTTATATTTTCATAGTTTATAATTTGTAATAATAATAATTAATGTATTCGTGTATCATTTAATATCTTTTGTTTATTCTAATGTACACTTGCTAAAATGGACTTGTTCTGGATTAAATTATAAAAAATAAAATTAAAAAAAATAGGCAATAAATAAATAATTCGGTGTATATTTACCATCAGGCAGACCGTAGGCTTGTTTGTTACCGTCGTAGTATTAAGAAAAAGCCCCACGTGATGATCATGGTTGCTTAGTAGCTAGCTAGCGTTGTATTCGTCAATAATTAATTTAAGTATCCTCCTACTTTGTTTGCATTTTTTCCAACGGATCTACACCGATGTTTTGTAAAACACATGATACGTTTGCGAATAAACTTCCAAACGCGAGACATTGTTTCTAAAAGGTTTATGGCATTTGTACATAATCGACTCAATCGTAAACAACGTTCTCTTTAACGATGTCTGTTAAGTTTAACAGATGGCTGTGGATTTTTTAGCACTGTATTTGTTTATACAAAGCACTTAGGTAACCCCTTTTTAAGCAGATTTGAAAAGATGATTTCATCCCTACTTAAATCCTTGATTGCACAAGGCAATGCTAATTTCCAGGCACTACAGCCCTCGACACTAAACCTAGTTCGATAAGACGAACAGATGATATACATATACATATATAATTAGTCACGTCTTAATGGAGGAATTGGCGATGCTGTAATGCAAAAAACCTGGCAAAACAATAAAAAAAATTGTTGACGAAGGTCAAGGATATCTAAAATAAATATTGTGCTACATGCATAGTTTAGTATACAATAATCTCCACTTATAATAAATCTCTGAATTAAAAAAAGAATCAGCCAGTATGAAACTAAGCTTTGTTCTGTCAGGAATGATCTCAGCATCCCATGAACGGAAAAATATGAAATATTTTTTTCACTTCTCATGCTCTAAAAGTTCGTCTTTATGTCGTGCGTAGGCGACATAAAGTCGCTTTTTATGCTCTAGAGCATAAAGTAAAATCTTCGTCGAAGACCAAGGCAATCGCTGCAACAGCCACACGAACATCTTTAACTTCATACAACAACCTCTTTATTTTATTTCGTTTCGTTCGTATTCTAAGACCAAGGCAAAGATACCAACAGCCAAAGTACACAATAAAACTTCATGAAATAAACTTATAATTTGTATTTCGTCTCATTTACTATATTTACGTGTTGCTGTTTCATTTCCTCGCAATCGAAGTGAAAAGTAGAGTGTACAACTCGTCCATAAAACCCATTTTACACTCGACTTTATATCTATCCTCGCTCGCAAGCTCGCTCGGATGGATAAACGTCTCGAGTAAAATGGTGCGTTTTATGCACTTGTTGTACAATCTACTATTTCAACACACCTACTCGTAAAGTAGGTCTTATTACAGCGTATTTACACTGATAATGCAGAATATTACCCATGCCGTGCCTTTTACATTACATTATCGCACTAGTGCCTTTTCATTACATATCTTTTTAAATATTAGCAAAATAATGCAGAATATTACCCATGCCGTGACTTTTACATTACATTATCGCACTAGTGCCTTTTCATTACATATCTTTTAACATTTTAATTTTTTTTTTTTTTTTTTTCCTCGCAAATGTGTTGAAAAACGTCGTATGAAACACGTGAGCATTGGTCATTACACTTCTCGTCTCCATTAAGCCTTCGCCTTCGGCTCAGGCTTAAAAACCGACTCGAGTGTAATGACCAACTTAGCACACTTGTATCATAATGTACTATTATAGTTACATTATTATTCTAGCTGTCACATAGGATAGGTTTATCCCACTGCGACAGTAAATACATTTTTCGAAACATTCGACCTCATTGACTATTTAATCTGGGGGCACGGAAGTGCCCCCGCCAAGTCGAGCAAAACAAAGACGCACGGCCGTACCCCATCCTTTTCTCGAAGGCATTCAGGCCATTTTCAACGTCCTGTAATTTTGTGCTGGCTAAAGCCAGAACCCTGAATTTTCAGTAACATTAGGGCATAATATGAATTACATATATTCTAAACAACATTAAATTTGAACTTTTAGTTTTAAAACTATTGCCCGTCAAAGTTCCTTAGTTTTGTCACTGACATATACACTGACTCACTTATGATCATCGTAATTCTAAGGTTCTTCTAGCAGACCCACAATCTCCAAATTTTTAACATAATTAGTTTTTAGCCTATCCATTGATAAGAATCCTAAAAATATTGCAGTTTTCGTCACAATTCTGAGATGTACAAACTGCATTGTAATTTACATTTGTATTTACATGCGATTACAAAGTTACTTTCGCAGTTGCTTCCCGCAAAACTATACAAACTATACAAAGTTGATAACACAATAACCTACAAAAAGAAATGAGATCCCATAAAAACATTCCATGTCAAAATAGGCCAAGTCTCGGAACTCTTCCACAGTAAAAAGTGGTGAGATATTTCGTAAAGCCAAGTCAGGCATTCTTATTAATCTTTATTTGCTTGCTAAATAAAATTTTGTGACTTGGCAATCACACTTGCATAGTTTAAGGTATGCAAAAAATTGTAAATTCAGTAAAGTTGTGTGATTCCCAAGTTGCAGAATTTTATTTAGCAAGCAAATAAAGATTAATAAGAATGCCTGACTTGGCTCTACGAAATATCTCGCCACTTTTTACTGTGGAAGAATTCCGAGACTTGGCCTATTTTTTACATGGAATGTTTTTATGGGTTTCTTTTTCTTGGGGGAAATCGCCGTCATGCTGTCAGCTTTCAGTGACGTCAAAATGGCGGAATTGCTTGGTCTACCTATTAACAATGTCTGACTTGGCTCTACGAAATATCTCACCACTTTTTACTGTGGAAGAGTTCCGAGACTTGGCCTATTTTTTACATGGAATGTTTTCATGTAGTTGTATAGGATTACAATGCAGTTTGTATATCTCAGAATCGTGACTGAAACTACAATATTTTTAGGGTTTTTATGAATAGATAGGCTAAAAACTAATTACTTATGTTCAAAATTTGGAGCTTGTGGGTCTGCTAGAAAAACCTTAGAAATACGATGATCATATCCTTCTAAGGCCCATGGCCTACTGGAATGACTTATTCTCTTAAAGGAATTTTAACCATTTTGGGTTGGATTAGAGTTGTATTTGTTTTAATTTGGTCTTTTTTTGAAACAAACGATATTCAACTCTTTTTCTTACATAAGTTGATTCAAATTTCTATGTCATTTTGTGTCGTATGGTGGGCCTTAGGAGGATAAGTGAGTCAGTGTATATGTCAGTGACAAAACAAAGGAACTTTGACCGGCAATAGTTTTAAAACTAAAAGTTCAAATTGAATGTTATTTAGAATATATGTAAGTCATATTATGCCCTATATGTTTCTGAAAATACAGGGTTCTGGCTTTAGCCAGCACAAAATTACAGGACGTTGAAAATGGCCTGAATGGCTTCGTGAAAAGGATAGGGTACGGCCGTGCCTCTTTGTTTTGCTCGACTTTGCGGACTCTCACCACTTTTTACTGTGGAAGAGTTCCGAGACTTGGCCTATTTTTTACATGGAATGTTTTTATGGGTTTCTTTTTCTTGGGGGAAATCACCGTCATGGCTGTCAGCTTTCAGTGACGTCAAAATGGCGGAATTGCTTTGTCTTTTACCCAAAGAGAATATAAATAAGAGACGGGACTTCGAACAAGGTTTTGGATGACAGTGACAGCGTCATTTGATTTTGACATGACAACTCATTCGAACTTTAGCTAGTTTGAAATACCACAATGCCAATAAAAATAAACGCTAGTACGGAAGTAGACTTACCAACCTAACGAACAAGGACGATAGTAGGGTTGTAGTACTTAACGTTATCGATATCGATAATATTAGAACCCAACGTTATCGATATCGATAAATTATGATTAGGGACGTCGTTGGGCCCACTGCATGAACAGAAAATTGCTTTACAAAATCTAAAACTAATCCGATTTAGGTATGATATAATAAAAGGAGAACAAATATTTCATACAGTTTATTTCACACTTAGTACCAAATCACAGTATATTTACAAAAAATCACCAATCTGTACACATATCTTTGCGGGTCGCAATGAATTCTTCTCGAACTAAGAAACCTCGCGCTTGTAGGTTTTATCCAAGTACCAACCGTTGTTTATCATAAGTAAATCAATATTGGCGCTTGATATTTCGTTATTAATACTTACGTGTTTTATTTTAAGATAATTATTAATGTTATTTCGTCAAAAGCATTGTTTGTTTGACACACGCATGTTCTCTAGTGAAGTTATAATATCCATGGTAACCGGCCAAAGTCACCATGACAAAATAACAGACAGAGAAAGAACGGAAGTAGGAGATAGCATGAGTCCGCCATAGCAATAGCACAGATAGAAAACTTGTCACTTGTCAGAACTTGTCAGATTTGATCTGAATTTGAGCAGTTGGACGTCATTCATATTTTTGTTCCTAGTTGCGCTACACTGCTTTTACCTATTAATAATTTCGACCCGGTCTACGATAGATCTTCACGAAACGCATACCAAATGATAAAGCATAAAAAAAGAATCGATTCTGATATGAGAAGTTATATGCGCAAATTTCGTATTAAGACGTAACTTCAATAGATGTATCAACAAATTCGAACAATGAAACACGAATTTGTTTTTTATAATGGTATCTCGCTCTTTGCGCATTCAGCCAAAGTACGAGGAAGGGGATTTAAAGAAAATACGGATAGATCGAAAATTTTGGAAGACAATAGAATGACCAGGCAAGGGTAGTACTTATAATGTAAATTAAAGTTTGATATTATTTAAAGATAACTTTTTATATAAGGCATTACATTTATATACAAGGATGAGTATTTTATATACAGGAGTGAAGGAATAAATACAGGAAAATGAACTGTAAGGCTTGACAGCATAGAGTATAATGTTATAATATATGTTAGGAACATATGTGACGTTCCACGGGTAAAGGTACGGTCAACCAATTTGATTCCTAGGCCATCATAGAACCTTGCCGTTGTAAATGCTACATATATCAATACGGGTTACTAGGATTATTGCGTCGCTTTGTAGCAGTTAAAATGACAGGGTTCTACGGTGGCCTAGGAATCGAATTGGTTGACTGTACCTTATGGCGGTAGTTTCGAAGATATTGAATGTTTTCTAAAATGGGGTAAAAAAAACGTTTTTACCGCGATTTTGAAAACTATAAGATGTAATATTTGGTTGACGTAGCTTAGTTTAATTTTAATACTTATATGTAAATTACAGTTACTTTAGTCCTACGGTTTAGTAGAAAAGGTACCTTACGGCCGTGTGATAAGAAAATATGCAAAATAATACTTAAAAAACTGAAAAAGACTACATTCTATCATGGTGAGGTGGGTCATAGAAACCAAGTTTGCGGCGGAGTCTATTTTGTAAAAAAAGGCGTTCAGAATAAGCTAATCTATAAAATCATGTAACTCAGCCATAATGATATTAATGATCCTTTTCGTTTTATACAATCTATACTAATATTACAAATGCGAAAGTAACTCTGTCTGTCTGTTGTCTCTTCATGCGTAAACCGCTAAACCGATGACACCACTAATAAGTCGTCGAAAAACTATATGCTACATGGCCCAAAAACGCACTGTTTAGCGTACTTTTTTGGTTCATAAATTTTTCATAAAAGCACTGTTTAACTTTTTTTAACTCGGCCGCTATATTGCAGTGGTGCCAACTTCATGAACTAATATTTCGAAATAAAAGTATTTATTTAAGTTTTAACATTTGTATATTATAAATTATTTACAACAATAATAATAAATCATCATCTAATGTGTGTTAAATTACATATCTATCTATATCTATATTATTATTACGCGAGCCCGATTTTTGTACTTACATGCCATCAGATCTACAGTTATGGTCCGATTTTGATAAATGATATGTCACTGGATTCGTCCCATGCTGCAGATTTGCAATAAGGTCTTCGTTTTTTCATTTTTTATCGGTAAGTTACTAAAATATAAATTTAAAGAAACTACTGTGCGCTGACCACGTGACTTTGGCTGCGTGACATCACGTGGCGTAACTTCTGTTTTGACTCGAGATGACAATGTAAAATAATAAACAAGAATTAAACTCAAACCTGTACTAAGTTCTCCAGCATGAGAAATTATAAATGTTGAGTCGGCCACATATGGATACAACACTAAGAAAAGTAAGAAAAATAGAAAGTAAACGGCCTTTTGTAAATATTGTTTATTTACATAAACTGACAGACGTATTGTGTCAAATGTGGTTTTTTTTATTGACAGAGACGTCAGTATTACTTGCCATGTTCTTTTTTACTTCAGAAAAGTTTATATACAAACTTATTTTCCCATATTCGAGATGATGGGAGAAGAATGAGGTTTAATTAAATCCATTAATTGTCGTGGACCCAATAGACGGCTTTTTTAACCTTACTTAGTACAATGCCGTAGGCGCCGATAGGCTCCGCCTAATTTCCAGTATATAAAGAAAGATGTAGAAAACGAAACTTGATTACAAAATTTTCTTTTGGCGACTTTGTTGACCTGACTTGAATACCATCCAAATTATTTCAGGTTCAGATAATTATATTTTGATTACAGGTAGGAGGTTAGTTATATAAATTTTGTAATTAAACGAGCAATATTTGTACATATATATATTTGCAATCACGTTCCCGGAAACGGCTCTAACGATTTCGATTAAATTTGGAATACAGGGGTTTACGGGGGCGAGATATCGATCTAGATAGGTCTCATGTCCGGGAAAATTCGTTTTCTCCCTATTTTCTCCATTTTCACCCGAGCAGAGCTCGGTCGCCCAGGGACTAAATTGTAATTTGTCAAAACGATATGACTTAATACTGGAAAACATAAATTAGTATATATTAAACTATACAGCGGTACCTACCTATAAATAGCCTGTGCCGATACTAATAATAAACAGGTGTAATGTCTGTGAAATGTAAGTTTGTATGTTGGGGGTTATCTCAGAAACGATACCCATCCTATTCTAAAAACCCTTTGTTCAGTAGGTAGGTTATATGTATGTAAGCACTTTATTGTGCACAAAACAGGTTAAAACATAAACATGATATGTAAGATTAAGTAAAGTAGGTACAAAGGCGAACTTATCCCTATAAGGGATCTCGGGGGGAATATAAGGGATATGTAGAATGGCCCTACAGGATTAAGTATGTGCTATATTTTATACCGTCGCTCCGCTTAGATTCTTTGTATACGCGGCGGAGCCGCGCGGGTAGCTAGTTTTATATATTTATGAATATAAACACTTTGAATTCGGTCCGGGTCCGGATTCGGTTTGGTTCGGATGGCAAGTGCAAACAAATTAAAAACAAAACAAACCATAAACAAGAAGTGTTACATTTTCGATTTCCTACCAAAATATATAGGTAGGTACAGTTCAAAATGAAAAGATGAAAGATGATAAACTATTAGTCCTAGACTAATAAGATTTTATTCGTGTTTGTGAAGACAAAAGTGTTCGTTCCTTTTAAAATAGTCGAAGAAATTAATAACTGCACTCCTGAAGAAATTGCGTGAGTAGCAAAAGTACGAATAGAAAATTTGCTGCCTGAAAAGGCTAACTAAATATTGTGTAGTCTGCTATTTATTTAAAATTGGTATATAAAAAGTATTGTATGCAACGCCAAGGCTCGCATCGCAACCCACGCCACTCGCGTTTTAAGACCCTTCTTATACAACAGTTGCATAAAATACTGTTAACACCACGCAACAAGCCTATTCCGGGGAAGGACAAAATATAGTTTTTATCTGCAAATTCATCACCTAAGGGGGTGAAAAGGGGAGAGAAAGTTACGATATAAACGAGTTCCGCGCGGACGAAGTCGCTGGCAAAAGCTAGTACTACAATAATAATTAAAATCGCATGACGATAACGCACGACTTTTCTAATCCTATTTAATACCACATTCGCACTATCGACACCATATTGTACCTACGACTCTAAAATTGCTCTATACTATTACGACAAGTAATAGTATGGCATTTATCAAATTTATGTACAGCACAGCGCTATAATAATAATAACAGCCATTGTTAAACGTCCGTTGTTATGTTACAATAAATACTCAAATTGGCTTTTCGTTACTTTTATAGGTGTTTAATTCAGTGTTGAGAAGTGTTAGGTATTGTCAGGCTAAAATTATGTGTACTTACTGTATTGCGAGCAATGAATGCTGCCCGATTATCTCTCTGTGGTTGTGTGATAATGGTAATGATTGCTGTAGTCTATAGATAATGAAGTTAATAAAGATTACTGCCAAACATTGTTAATATGTGGTGCGTGTCTAATTGCCTATTAGCACCGTGGATTATGTAGGTACTTAGGTATTTGTACCATTAATTACATATTATTATTATTTGTAATATTATCCTCCACTTCACGGAATTCCAATTATATTTTGTAAATTAATAATCAGATACGGATAGGATTTTTTCTTTTCTCAAAAATAGTATGAAATGTTCCCATAACATCTGTGAAGATAGTATCCGAAAGTGACTCATCCTGGACAATTTCTAGAAGTGTCCAGGAAAACGCAAAAGTGTCCAGTAAGTAAGTATGAAATCCCATTATAGTTGCTGGTGTTGGCTTCATTATACGACAATTTGTGATTAAGAAATTTCCTTTTGCTGAGTTGGTCCTTGCGATTTAAGAAAGGGAGCCATCAAAATTTCAGATGTAAATTTTGGGAGAGGGGGGTGGCTCATTTTTCAGTCACTTGCCGGTATCCGATTGAGCTGAAATTTTGGGTATTAATATATTTTGCATGACAATTCAATATTATGGTACCATCGAGTTGATCAGATGATGGATCTTTCGTTTATTCGGAACCGACACCAAGTTTGATGCAATAGCCTAAACACAAGCTGTTATAAAATTAACACATTATTGATAACGGACCCCCCCCCCTCATCTTCCTGCATCAAAAATCAAGATGGCTCCCTATCTTAAAACGTTCTGGGGGTGAAGGGGATTCACTCTGCCAAAGGACACCTTTTAATCATCAAACGCCGTATATTGCACTTTTATGTCGTGAACAGATGCCACTATTACCTACATATCATAATATTTAAACATAGAACTATTTTTTTCATCAAAGATAAGCTAAGGAGGTTATTGGCAGCTAAGGGCCTTTAATAAAAAGGAGGGACCATAGACATATAGACGTTGACGTGTCCGAATTGCACTTGTAGCTTGTAGGTATAGCACGATGTAAAATGGCGGAAAATTCAGTTTAATCGTGTTTTTTACTATTTTGCTTAGAATAATAACGCATAGAAGGATAGTTTCATACGGCCGACGCGCCAAGCGTGAGGCATAAAATGGATTCATGTAGTTGTGATCAACTCGTATTCACACGCGCCAATACGCACACAAACGCACCAATTTTGTTACACCGATCGGCGTACTGGGCCATTTATGGCCGAGTTTTAGTGGCCTCACCGTTGCGCGTGAACTGCGTTTCTATGCGTTATTATTCTAAGCTATTTTGATACTAATTAGGAATTCGATACTAACAGTAGAAAAAAAAGAATAAAATAAAATATTCACAAACATAAAACTAATACTAAACTTATGTATTTATTCTATTGAGGTTGTGGCAGAATATCAGTATCTTAAACAACATAGAGCAATAAAAAATAATCGCACTCGTATTTTGGCGGGATTGACTTCATTGAAATAAAATTGTTAAAAATGAGTACTGATGAATCAGATTGCATGAAAACAGATTTCTATTTAAAAGCCGAGGCGAAAATTGTGATAAATAGTTTACTTTCAACCAACTATGTCCGAGGAGAGATAATTACACAATTTTGAAGAATTCATGAAGTGAACTACAAGTTGGTCACAAAATGTATTTATTTTTAAGAAAAGCACTAGGTATACATGCTTTGACCATAAGTGTGCCATCCTGGCCACGTATTATAGACAGACCTCGCCTTCGGCTCGGCCGGCTAAATCATACTCGTCCAGGATGGCTTACTGGTCTCTGCAGTAATGTACTATTATTAGTAATAGGAAAATCGAACATGCAAAATCGTCACAATACGAACAATTTTTCCTCACTTCATTCGGGAAAATGACCAACTCGTGGTAATATGACCTATTTAAGACCCTAGGTTTACTACCTAAGTACTTACTTATTCAAATTAATTTTTTTTTTGTTTTGATTAGCTGAACCATTTGTTCATATAGAAATTGATATATACAGGGTGTTTGGTCCATCGTTTGCCAAATTAAAACGTCAGGTAGTTTGGGTCATTTGCTATCACTTCCAGCATTAAAAAAAAATTGTGGCCACGGGTTTTTTTTTATTATTAAAAAAAAAATTCTAAGGTCCCCCTTAGAGTTTAACTTTATTTTATGAAATATAAAAAAACCCGTGGCCACAATTATTTTTTGAATGCTGGAAGTGATAGCAAATGACCCAAACTACCTGACGTTTTCATTTGGCAAACGATGGACCAAACACCCTGTATATACATACGAGTATATATATATACAGATTATAGAATAGTTCTTATCTAAGTGGGTACACTAATAAAATAAAATAAAAATAGCCTTTATTCTAACACATGCAACAACTTCGTATTTTATATTGAATTTATTGTTTAAAATTTAAAGTAGGTAGTTACGTGTATGTCGCCTCTGCGGCGTAGGCCTCCCCCAGTTTACACCATATTTCCCTGTCTCTAGCTTGTCTTCTCCAGTCTGGTCCACATTTTTAGGGTTCCGTAGCCAAATGGCAAAAAACGGAACCCTTATGGATTCGTCATGTCTGTCTGTCCGTCCGTATGTCACAGCCACTTTTTTCCGAAACTATAAGAACTATACTGTTGAAACTTGGTAAGTAGATGTATTCTATGAACCGCATTAAGATTTTCACACAAAAATAGAAAAAAAACTATAAATTTTGGGGGTTCCCCCATACTTAAAACTGAAAATCAAAAAAAAAAATTATCAAACCCATACGTGTGGGATATCTATGGATAGGTCTTCAAAAATGATATTAAGGTTTTTAATATAACTTTTTTTCTCAACTGAATAGTTTGCGCGAGAGACACTTGCAAAGTGGTAAAATGTGCCCCCCCCCCCTGTAACTTCTAAAATAAGAGAATGATAAAACTAAAAAAAATATATGATGTACATTACCATGCAAACTTCCACCGAAAATTGGTTTGAACGAGATCTAGTAAGTAGTTTTTTTAATACGTCATAATCGCAATTTATGTTACGGAACCCTTCATGGGCGAGTCCGACTCGCACTTGGCCGCTTTTTTTCTTTGATATATCTTCCCATCTTCTCCTTGGTCTACCTTTGCTTCTTAGTCCATCTCTGGGTACCCACTCTACAAGTTTTCTGGCCCATCTATCATATGGCATTCTACATGCATGTCCCGCCCATTACCATTTTAAATTTCTTATTTTTTTCAGAATATTAGTCACTTGTTTTCTTTCTTATTTCTACATTTTCAATTTTATCTTATATTTTTATGCTCAGCATACCTACTCCTTTCCATTTTGCGTTGCAGTTTGCAGTAGGTTTCCAGTAGGAGTAGGTACTTATACCAAGGTCTAAATGTTTTATTTCATATTTCACCTAAAGAAACTCTTTAGGTGACATATTCATATTCATATTCTTTATTGCGTCCATGTTCATTTTTACATAGGATGGTATTATAATATATAATATAATAATATCATCTTTATTTTTTATTTCAGTACAACAGAAGTTATAGGTACAAAGAAGTGTGGTTGAAACTAGTCACATAGTTATCTTTTGTAATTTAAATTATTGGTGCAGAATGAAGTCCTTTACTTCCCGTACTAGTTAAAAACTGTATCACGGTGAAGTAAGATTCGTCAACCCACATCAATATAGGTATATAACTGATACACAGTAATGTATTTACAATATGCGGCAAGTTACTTATTTTCTTATATTACATTTATGCAGTGGATCATAAATTTATACAATTTGATGGTATGTTAAATAACCAACAATGTAGGTAGGTAGATAATTATTTAGAGTTGGCCGAGCTACATTAAAATAGTCCATTCAAAAGCAACTCCACCGTCCCAGGGCTAAGAATCCAATTCCAATATCAGCCGGCACATTAAAACATTAAGTAGGTACATTGTACCCTGTTAGGGCATGGCAACAATCTTAAACTACAAATTATTAACTAAATACAAATTACAAATAATATTAAACTTGATCTAAAATATTTGAGAAATACCTTGCAGAATAATTATAATAAATAAATAATATAAATCTTAATTAAATGGGATTTATGCGGCATTTTACATTTTATGATTGTACAATTCATCATTAAAAAGCTAAATAATCAATAACCAATAACAAAATGAAATCACAATTTAAATTTAAATGTTCTATTGATACCAATTTGGCAAAGCGTCGTCATTTAAATATTCTTCGATAGTATAGTAAACTTTCTCTTTAAGTAGGTTATTTAAATTTCTTTTAAATACTTTGTCGTTCGTTTCACGTAAAAGTTGTCGGGGTAGCTTGTTAGCTATTTTAACGCATCTACAATAACGCATCTAACATACCCGCCCTTATGCCTAGCGGACCAGCTTCATCCACCGGCCGGCCGGCTGGTCCGCTAGGCCCAGCTTCAACCAGATTTGACTCATCTGGGTACTCGACTACAGGAGTAAAAATGTTTTCAAAGACAGAAAAAAACCGGCCAAGTGCGAGTCGGACTCGCGCACGAAGGGCTACGTACCATTATCTATAAAAACGGCAAAAAAATCACGTATTGTTGTATGCCCCTTTCAATATTTATTTTATTCTGTTGTTTAGTATTTGTTGTTATAGCAGCAACAGAAATACATCATCTGTGAAAATTTCAATAGTCTGACTATCACGGTTCATGAGATACAGCCTGGTGACAGACGGACAGACAGACGGACGGACAGCGGAGTCTTAGTAATAGGGTCCCGCTTTACCCTTTGGGTACGGAACCCTAAAAAGAGATAAATAACTTTATTTTGCAATAAGTCACTATTATTTGTAACATTAGTACTCAGGTATATTATATGAAAGTGTTCAAACGGCGATAAAGAGAGCCGAGGCGATGTGAGAATTTTCCTGTAGGTACAGTCAAAGAATTTAATTTCCTACCCACTTTGGACTTTGTCAAAGTGACGTAATCAATCAAAACGTAAGAGACTTCTTATGATTTTATTTACAGTGTCACTTTGAAATAGTCCTAAATGGGTAGGAAATTAAATTCTTTGACTGTACCTACGCCTCTCGTCACCTTAAAGCGATACACCTATCAATTTGTCACAACAACCGCCTTAAAAGCGAATGAATTGAATGTTTGCTGCTTTCCATCTTGTAGCTGCGTCTCTAGGTTGTTTTGACTAATTGCTATTTAGGTAATATTAAATTAATGTATAATGGCCTTAACATACCTTTGAGATCAGCCTGCAACTAACCTATTGTGGTCTTGTATAACATCACGAATGTACTACAGACACGACGAGGTGTATTTATTTTATTCTAACTAGAGTATTGTAATGCAACCTATTGTATATCGGTTTTTAACGTGTGTATGCTCAGACGACAAGCGGTACTCCCATTAGCATCTGAGTCTTAACTAACCGAGTCAAGTTCATACACCCTAGGTACCTGCCTTTTGTAGGCCGACCTACTTTAATCATTATCGTCATATGATTATGGTGCAAAAGATTGTAAAACATGGGCACTATTTACTCGCACGATAAAATTTAACGACTGCATTTTATAAGTAGATATTTACATCACTGTCACGATCATGATCAGTGATCAAAGCGCCCGTTCGTTACATTTGATGTAGATATCTCCCTGCTAGGCTTTGACGTATTTCATCTACTTAGATACACTAGGTACAAATCACAATACGTCGAAATTCGTTGCGACCATTTTGGAAAATGTCGCTTGGCCGTATTGATTGGTTTAAACCTAGTCTTTTAGTAAACAGTCTAAAACCAAAGTTACAAATCCCTTACTTTAAAAATGTCTTGATCTATATACAAACTTAGAACCCCCTTTGAACCCTCATAGTAAATAGTCTGAAACCGTAGTTACAAATTTCTTACTACTTTTAACCTTCTTAGGCGATGAATTAAAAAAAGCGCTGAAATAAGTTTTAAAGTATTTTAGCATGTTTGATTTGTCTAAAACCGAAGTTACAAATCCCTTACTTTAAAAATGTTTTGCTCTCCATACAAATTTTAAACGCCCTTACAATTTTTAAGGCTGGTAATAAATGTCCTTTGAGTTTTCCTGTAATATTATTAAATGGGGTGCCCTTGAAAAGGGTGTCTGTTTTTAAGTATCTTGGACATATTATATTTATGTGATGATCTCAAGGACGATGAGGATGTAAAAAGGGAGCGGAGGGCCCTGGCAACCAGAGCCAACATGCTGGCACATAGGTTAAGGCGATGTACACTACCTGTTAAATTAAATTTATTTCGAGCTTTTTGCACAACATTTTGTACATGTGCCCTATGGAACAGCTGCTCGCAAAGGGCGCTGAGTGCTCTCCGCGTCCAGTATAATAACGCGTTCAGGGCGCTGTTGCGGTTGCCACGCTGGTGTAGCGCGTCCGGTATGTTTGCGCACGCGCGCGTGGATGGTTTCCCGGCCATCATGCGTGCGCGATGCGCAGCCGCGCTCCGGCGCCTGCGGGGCAGCCGCAACAGCCTCCTGGCCGTTATAGCTGACAGGATGGACAGTCAGCTTCTCATACATTGGACCAGAGTACACTCTATAGTCACCTCGTACACGTGAGTGTCCTCGTTCTTTTACCTTGACATAACTAACACTAGTAATTAAGTAGGTAAACCTTGATAATAATTTTAACATGTATGGACCCGTGGTTGTCTGAATTAAACGAATTTTATTTTTTATTTTATTTTTATCATCCCCGTTAGGGGATGAATTAAAAAAAAACGTTGAAATAATTTTGGTAACAGCCTAAGATCGAAGTTACAAATCTCATATCTTTAAAATTTTCTTGCTCTCCATACAAACTTTGAACAGTATTAACGCTTTTCAGGGAAAAATAAAAAATGAAACACTAAGTTTTTTTGTTATTGTAATAGGTAAGTATTTTTTCTGCAAACTATCAAGTCTCTTAACTAAAATAGGGGATGAATTAAAAAAAACGCTAAAATAATTTTAGTAGTCTAAACAGCCTAAGATCGATATTACACATCTCATATCTTTAAAATTTTCTTGCTCTCCATACAAACTTTGAACCCCTATTAACCCTGTTCGGGGAAAAATCAAAAATAAAACACTAAGTTTTTTGTTATTGTAATAGTAATAGGTAAGTATTTTTTCTGCAAACTATCAAGTCTCTAGCTAAAAAAAAGTGTTTCCCATACGAACCTTGCACCCCTTTTTAACCCCTGGCTGCTTCCAAAACGCTGGCAGTTCATTTTTGTATTTTAATAAGCACTTTATCTTTCTACAGAGTTTTAAGTTTCTACATAAACAAAAGTTTCCCCCATACAAACATTGCACCTTTTTATCCCCCTCTTAGCGGGTGCAACTTTCCAAACCACTGAAAGTAATTTACCTATATTTGTATTCTAATAAATAATCTTTCTAAACAATTTCAAGTCGCTAGCTCAAAAAAAAGTTACCTGCATACAAATTTTTACCCCTTTTTATCACCCTTAGGGGTGGAATTTTCCAAAACGCTGAAAGTACTTTATTTGTATTTTAATAAGTAATATTTCAAAAAAGTTTTAAGTCGCTCGTACAATTTCCTCAATACAAGTAATATTTCCTCAATACAAACGCTGCACCCCCTTATACACCCCTAAGGGGTGGAGTTTTCTAAAACGCTGAATATATTTTATGTTTTTTTAATTATGTATTCTTCCTAAAAAGTTTTGAGAGTATAGCTCAAAAAAATCCCCTTTACCAACATTGCATCCCTTTTTCAGCCCCTTAGGGGTGGAATTTTCCAAAACGCTAAAAATACTTTATTTGTATCGTAATAAGTAATCTTTCTAAAAACTTTTAAGCTTCTATCTCAAAAAGTAGTTTCCCTCATACAAATTTTGCAACCCTTTTTAACACCCTTAGGGGTGGAATTTTTCAAAATGCTGAAAGTATTTTATTTGTATTTCTAATAAGTAATCTTTCTACAAAGTTTTAAGTCTCTTGCTAAAAAAATTAAGTTTCTCCCATACAAAATTTGCACCCCTTTTTAACCCTCTTAGGGGCAGAATTTTCGTAAACGTTGAAAGTACTTTATTTGTATTTTAATAAGTAACCTTTATACAAAGTTTTAAGTCTCTAGCTCATAAAATAAACTTTCCCCAATACAATTTTTGCACCCCTATTTAACCCCTTTAGGGGTGGAATTTCCAAAAATACCTTCTTATCCGTTGCCTACGTTGTAAAAGGTAGTTCTGGTGTAAATTTCAACTCTCTAGCCCCAGTAGTTTCGGCTGTGCGTTGATGAGTGAGTGAGTGCGTCAGGACATAGGCATTTATATTTTTGTTTCCATAATATAGTTAATTAGTATACTTTTTGCTGTCAATCCATACAGTTCTTTTTCCTGTAGGTATCTATTTCTTCACATGACTCATCTTTAATATAGATTACTCTTTCCGCTTGTCTTCCAAATAGGGGAGTAGACTCAAAATTTATTATTACTTCAAAAGAAAGATAAAACGAAAAACCCATTAAAATATCTCAAAAAACTACGAAGCTACAACCGTTTTAATATCGCTTGTTAGAGTGAGAAAACGATCGCGGACCGTGACGTCACGATCCTCGAGCGTCATAGTAATGGTCGCACCACACTTGGGGGTTCGTGTTCGCGTTGCGTCGTTGCCTCTCTTTCATTTGCCGTAGGAAGGAAAAAGATGCAACACGAATATTTGGGCATACACCCCCAAGTGGGGTGCGACCATAAAAAACAAGCGTTTCATATGAAGGTGCGTTTTGCGCAAAAGGGACAGAACATACCCCCTCTTAAAACTTTGGACACGTCTTATAACTTATTATATATATTACCTATATAACCTCTTGCGTTGTTTTTTTCTCCATTTGACTTCATTTTAAGTCCTTTTTCGAGAAAATACAATATTATGATTATTTTATGTAGTGTCTACACCCAATGATGTAATATAAAAAATAGGTAGATATGTTGTCTATACGAAATTCCGTGTTTAAAAATGGCCACCAAATTCTGACGGTTTTCGTTTCCATTGACGACGCAAAACTATGGAAAGCTGTGCGACTTGACCGAGTTTTAGTGTGCCACTTTTGGACCGCCTATAACATATCTACGTATATTTTATATTACATCATTGTCTACACCCCTATTTTCTATCTATCCGACATCCGTATTTTCTTTTAAACCATGAACTTCAGAATTCGAAAATTATTCGGGTATCTCTATCTCTATCGCACTAACATTACTCGAGTGAGAGGAATGCAGATATACGAACTTCGAGTTTCGGTTTTCATGGTTTGGCTGAGTACGAAAAGAGCGCGCGTGCCATTCAAAAATAAATAAATTTGTGTTACTTATATTGTTCGAATTTGTTGATACATTTATTGAAATTACGTTTTAATACGACATGTGCGCATATAAGTTCTCAAATCAGAATCGATTCATTTCTTATGCTTTATTTCTTGGTATCCACAACCCGTGGACAAAGTCACGGCAGAAACACACGCGGGCAAAACCTCCTGAACGTCCCGTTTCGTCGACTCGAAAAAACACGAAAGTCACTCGGTGTCATTGGTGCGAAAATATACAACACTCTCCCAACTGAAATAGTTAACTCGGAAAGCGATGCAATATTTATTAATAAGATAAAATCTCTATTAGTTGACCAAGCATGCTATAGCATTGAAGAATTTATTTTAAGAAAATAACAAATATTATATAACTAGCTGTTGCCCGCGACTTCGTCCGCGTAGAACTTTTTATAGTCTTAGAAAATGATTTCTCTCAATACAAAATTTGAACCCTCTTTTAGGGGATAATTAAAAAAAAAGTTGATGTTCATTTTCTAGTTTGTGAACAAACAGTCTAAAACCAAAGTTAAAAATCTCATACTTTAAAAATGCCTTGAAATACTCAAACTTTGAACCAATTTTAACACTCTTAGGGGATGAATTTGGAAAAACTCTGAAATCAGTTTTGTAGTCTTTTAACGTACAGAATAAGACCGAAGTTAAAAATCTCTTACTCACACTTTAAAATTTTATTGCTCGCCATATAAAATTTGAACCCCCTTTTAAACCCCCTTAGAGGTTGAATTTTTCTAATCGCTGAAAGAACTTTTTTCGTAAACTTTTAAGTCTCTAGCTCAAAAAAGTGTTGCCCATACAAAGCTTTCTTAACCCCCTTAGGGGTGGAATTTTCTAAAACTCTGAAAGTACTTTATTATTAATTTTAATAAGTAACATTTTGAATAGTTTTAAGTCTAGTAAAAAAAAAAGTTTTTCCCACACAACACTGGCTACCCTTCTTAAGGATCTTAAGGATCCCCTTAGGGATGGAGTTTTCTAAAACGCTGAAATTTCTTTTTTAGTATTCTAATAAGTAATCTTTTTGCAAAGTTTTAAGTCTAACTCAAAAAAAAGTGTTGCCCATGCAAAGCTTGCTCTCCTTTTTAACCCTATTAGGGGTGGAATTTTCTAAAACGATTTGTGTTCTTTTTTTGTATTTTAATTAGTAATCTTTATACAAAGTTTCAAGTCTCTAACTCAAAAACATAAACTTTCCCTGATAAAAACTTTGCACCCCTTTTTATCCCCCTTAGGGATAGATTTTTTCAAAACGCTGAAAGTCTTTTTTTTGTATTTTTATAAGTAATCTTTCTACAAAGTTTTAAGTGCCTAGCTCAGAAAAAGTGTTCCCCATACAAACCTTGCACCCTTTTTTAACCCCCTTAGGGAATGATTTTTGTAAAACGCCGAATGTAGTATTTTTCATATTCGAATAAGTAATTTTTCGTCAAAATTTTAAGTCTCTATTAAAAAAAAATATGTTTTTCCCATACAAACTTTGCACCCTATTTTACCCCCTTAGGGGTGAAATTTTCCAAAACGCTGAAAGTACTTTCTTTGTATTTAAATAATCTTTCTACAAAGTTTTAGGACTCTAGCTAAAAAAAATAGTTTCCCCCATACAAAATTTGCACCCCTATTTTACCCCCTTAGGGGTAGATTTTTTTAAAACACTGAATCTAGGTACTTTATTTGTATTCTAATGAATAATTTCTCTACAAAGTTTTAAGTCTCTATTTAAAAAAAAGTAGTTTTTCCCATACACACTTTGCACTCTATTTTACCCCTTTAGGGGTAGAATTTTCTAAAACCCTGAAAGTTCTTTATTTGTATTCTAATGACTGATCTTTCTACAAAGTTTTAAGTCTCTATTTAAAAAAAAAATGTTTCCCCCATACAAACCTTGCACCCCTATTTTACCCCCGTAGGGGTGGAATTTTCCAAAACGCTGAAAGTGTTTCATTTGTATTCTAATAACTAATTTTTCTACAAAGTTTAAGTCTATAGCTCAAAAAAAAAAGGTTCTCCCATACAAACTTTGCACCCCCATTTTACCCCCTTAGGGGTAGAATTTTCAAAAATCCCTTTTTATCCCTAGCCCACGTTATAAAAGCAACATACTGTGCAAAAATCAACTCTCTAAGATTAGTAGTTTCGGCTGTGCGTTGATGAGTGAGTGAGTGAGTGATTGAGTGAATAAGTCAGTCAGGACATAGGCATTTATTATGTATAAATAGATAGAAGATAATGAAACTCCCATTCAAATATCTCAAAAAATTATGAAGCTACATCCGTTTTAATGTCGCTTGTGAGAGTGAGAAAACGATGAGGGACTGTGACGTCAATATACTCGAGCGTCATAGTAAAAAACAATCGTTACATATGAAGGTGCGTTTTGCGGAAAAGGGACAGAACATACCCCCTCTTGAAACTTTGGACTCTTATAACTTAATCATTACCTATATAACCTCTTGCTTTGTTTTTTTCTCCATTTGACTATATTTATTTTAAATTCTTTTTCGAGAAAATACATTATGATTATTTACCATATTTTCGATTCCTGAGCTATAACCACGAACTTCGGAATTCGAAAATATTCGGGTATCTCTATCTCTATCGCACTAACCATACTCGAGTGACAGGGATGCAAATATATGAACATTGAGTATCGGTTTTCGTGGTAGGTAGCGCCGCAGGTACTTTGGCTGAATGCGCCGAGCGCGTGCCATTGTCATTCAAAAAAAACAAATTCGTGTTAATTATATTGTTCAAATTTGTTGATTTCATTTATTGAAATTACGACATAAAACGACATTTGCGCATATAAGTTCTCATATCAGAATCGAATATTTTTTTATGGTTTATATTTTAGCATTTGTCTCGTAAAGGTCTATCGTAGACGGGATTTAAATTATTAATAAGTGAAAGGCAAAGCAATTCCGCCATTTTGACGAAAATTTGACGGTTCTTATAGCTGACAGTTGGAGCAGCGTTTGATTTCAATAAAAATAAATGAAAAATTAAATGAAGTCGTATATTTCGGAAAATTAATTAATTGTCGCAGTCGGATAAAAACTATCCTAAGTTGCAGCTAGAATAATAATGTACCTATATAAAATATTTCATATTTTTCCGTTCATGGGATGCTGAGAACATTCGAACTGCGCAAAGCTTAGTTTCAAACTGGCTGATTCTTTTTTTAATTTAGAGATTTATTATAAGTGGAGATTATTGTAGCTAACAATTTTAACAAATTGACTTGTAAAATGTTACTTATACTTTTACCAATAAAATATATGAATATGAATATGTGTTACGTGAAGGTCTATCGTAGACGGTATTTAAATTATTAATAGGTGAAATCAGTGAACGAATATACATATATGTATTGATATGTATATTCGTTCACTGTATAGCAATGCTGTATAGTCCGGAATCACGGGACCAATTTCAAAAACTCTTCCACTTGTGTGTAAATTGGGGTTTTCTGGGCTGTTATTCTTTACGCGCTAATGCGCCTCACCCCACCCGTCACGCCTAACGAAACTAGACCTCTGCCTACGCTTAGTTACTACGAATCGCGGCGACAAGATATATTTGTGGGTGAGCGATGAGGTGAGCTTAAAACAAGTTACAGAATAGCGGGGCTGGATGGACATAGGCTACTTATATTTTATCCCGCGAGTTTGCACGCGTACGAGTATTGCAATACGCGAGCGAAGCCGCGTGGGCAGCTAATATTTAATATTATTATTAATTATTTAATCTTCCTTGTGTAAATTATTATTAATTATTTAATCTTCCTTGTGTAAATTATTATTAATTATTTAATCTTCCTTGTGTAAATAAAGGACTGTTCGTGATAAAGAACTGTTTCAAATTTGTTTTCAGATGTCACCTGGGTCATAATGGAGGCAAGGGGGCGGATACCATGACATTAGGCATGGCAGAAAGCAATATAGAGGTTAGAACTGTTTACTATTATTATATTATGTATATTACTACTTGTTCCAATATATGTACCTACGACATATCTAGTTACCTATAAGGTGAGGAAACATACTATTGTATACCTCCCCTCCAGGTTCACACGCTCCACGACGTTTCTATAAAATGTCTACAATCGCCAACGCCTTGTCGTTAGCATTGCACAGTTCTTCATAACGCTTTCCGAGCCAGTCTGGCTCACCGATTAGGCATAATTGTCACGAGTTTCAGGGTTTGCAGACTCTAGACTAGAACTCACAGTCAAATATAATATTTAGTTGATAAGTAAATAAGTAAATTAGGGACATGGAATGTACGCACGCTGTTAACGCCAGGAAAATTAAAAGAACTTAAAGAATATAATGGATAGGCTTAAGATTGACGTACAAGGACTTAGTGAAATAAGGTGGGAAGGGAGTGGAGACTATTGGAGCGATGAATACAGAATTATTTATACAGGAAAAGATAGAGGAAGTAATGGAACAGCAATTTTACTTAATAAGAAATGGCGCAGATTAGTCGAATATACAGTACATTATAGTGACAGGATAACAGCCATAAAAATAAAAACAGAACCGATTGATACATATATAATTCAAGTCTATATGCCAACAGGAAATTACTACGAAGAAGTAATAGAAGAAATGTATGAACAACTCAATTACATTATCTCTATAACAGCAGAAAAAGATAATCTCGTTATAATGGGCGATTTTAATGCCGTGGTAGGAGAAGGAAAGGATGGGAATACTGTAGGAGAATACGGATTAGGAAATAGAAATGAAAGAGGAAATCGACTGGTACAATTCTGTAAAGAATATAGTTTAGTTATCCTTAATACGCAATTTAAGCACCCCAAAAGAAGACTGTACACATGGAAAATGCCAGGGGACTTGGCTAGATACCAATTAGATTACATACTAATCAAAGAAAAATATAAATACTTAGCATTGGACTGTAAAACATTCCCGGGAGCAGACCTGAATACATATCATAATTTACTTATGAGTAAGATGAACACGAGAGTGAAAAAAAATTTAGAACACATAAGACCAAGGTAATTGATCTCAGTATTTTAAGGCATAGAAATAAGGAAAACAATGTAAAAGTGCAATATAGTAATAGTGTGGGCAATAAATTAATAGAATATAGAGAAAAGTATAAATACAGTATGATAATACAAATACTGATATTAATAATAGATGGACCAATATTAGAGACATAATAAATTCAAGTGCGCAGGAATGTCTAGAGAAAGAAAAAATAAAGCCACGGAAGAAATGGTTAAACAAAGAAATCATAGATTTAATGATTAAGAGAAGGGACTTCCGCAATAAAGAATGTGCAAGCAACAAGAAGGAATATCAACGACTTACTAATATGATTACTATGAAATGCAGAGAGCGCAAGGAACAAGATATTAAAGAAGATTGCGAAAACATCGATCAATGTATTGTAATGGTCGTCGCTGAGGGCGAGCCACACAAATCCTTCCGCCTGAAGGGCGTTGCGAAGGTTTCCTAGCTCGCTCAGGGGTAGAAGGGATTTCCACTAAATAAAAACAACAATCGAGTCAGAAGTAGGTCGGTGGGACTGTGATGCCCTTTATTTATAAACAATCTTAATATTACGGAATCTAAAGCGGGGGTTGCAACCCCGTTGCAAAACGTAGTCGGTAATCGGCAGCGCGGGAGCGCTGAGGTAAACGCGGGGGACCCTTCGGGAAGAGCCTCGGGTGACGGCCTGGACGCCTGGTAAGGGCGCCAGCGCAAACGAGTACTATTCCCTTAGGAACGGCAGCGTGGGAGCGCTGAGGCAAACGCGAGGGAGCCTTTCGGGAAGGGTCTCGGGTGACAGCCTGGATGCCTGGTAAGGGCGCCGGCGCAAACGAGGGCCTTTCCCTTCGGGAACCCTAACCTGTGCAGCTGACGCGAAGAAACACACCGCGCACAAGGTGCAGTCAACCCTTGCGACCGTATCGGAGCGGAGGCAAAGACTGACTGGTCGGGACTTTTTTTTTTTTTTTGGTTGGATCTTCTATAAGCCGGGCCACGTAGGGCCCTTTTGCTCAGTGTTGACTGTAGCGTGTGTTGGCGCAGAGGGCCAACCAGCAGAAACACTGGTCGGGACTGGGCGCGCTCCTGCTTTTATACGGTCGGTCGCCTGCGGTGTGTGCGCGCGGCGTGAAGTAGCCGGACCCTCATCTTGTTCTTGGTGGTGTAGCCGGATGCCGCTTGGTGTGCGCCGTGGCTTGCTATGCGCGGTTGGACCGTCGCAGTATGAAGAAAGGGAAAATAGACAGTGCATACAATATTATTAAAAAGTTGACTACAAGACATAAACATAAAACCAAATCTACAGCGATTCTTGATGAAAGTGGGAAACTATTGATAGATAATAAAGTAATCACAGAGCGATGGAGAAGATACATAGAATTCTTATACAAGGGTGATGGACTGACTGAAAGAGACATAGAAGATAAGTTGGAAATAGAACCAGACGACCTTGGTCCAAAACTCATGAGGGAAGAATTTAACTGTGCTATAAGAAACATACACGATGGTAAAGCAGCAGGAAATGATGGAATACATATTGAACTAATTAAATATGCTAATAATGACATTTTGATGAATGAACTTTTCGAGTTAACTAGCGAGATGTATGATACCGGACAGATACCAAAAGATTTCATGACCACAAAAACAGTTACAAATGTTACAATACCTAAAAAAGCCAACACAGTTAAGTGTGAGGAATATAGAACAATTAGTCTTATATCACAAGCCTCAAAAATTATTCTAAAGATAATCCAAAATAGAATTAGAGATAGAATCGAATGGCATTTGGGGGATGATCAATATGGATTCCGTAAAAATAAGGGCACTAGAGAAGCCATACTAGCACTAAGGCAAACTAAGGATAGTGTCGAGTGGAAGAAAATGCTAAAAAAGCTTAAAGAAATAGGATTAGATTATAAGGATAGAAGGATCATATTCGAATTGTATAAGGACCAGGAAACTATAATAACAGTTGGAGAGGAGAAGGGATCAGCAAGAATTAAGAAGGGGGTAAGACAGGGCTGCCCACTCTCTCGGCAAATTTTTAATGTTTTCATTGAATCTGCCATAAGAACAATACAAGAGAAAACATATGTAGGTGTAAAATTTAATGGACACAGAATAAAATTCATAAGATTTGCAGACGACATAGCCGCAATAACAGAATCAGGCAAAGATTTAAAGACATTACTAGAAACAATGGAAACAGTATTTAAAGAATTTGCGCTTAAGATTAATGTCAATAAAACAAAAATTGTAATAGCATCTAAAACAGACAGTCGATCGTTCACACCAATCTCATTAAACGGATCCACAATCGAAAAAGTAAACTCATTCAGATATTTAGGAAGCCTTATCACCGCAGACTCTAGATGCACACCAGACATAAAGTCCAGAATAGCAATGGCAAAACTAGCTTTCCACAACAAAACACATATATTAACTTCAAAAATATCGAAAGAAACGAAAATAAAATTTATTAAATCGTACATATGGAGCATAGCATTGTACGGAAGTGAAACTTGGACCTTGACCCAGAAAGATGCGGAGATATTAGAAGTGTTTGAGATGTGGTGTTGGAGGCGAATGGAGAAAATTAGCTGGAGAGATAGAGTAACAACCCGCCATAACAATATCTTCGATTTATTTTAGGTTGCCCATGGATGTCGAATTAATGGAAGTTGTTCTTATATCAGAAGTTAACAAAAAACATGCATTAATAAAAACATAATATAGTCATACAAAAGCCAACAGAAGTATAATTAGGTATGTAAATTGAATACATGAATTGATTTATTTCCTATTTATTATACTATGAGGCCATGACGTATCCCGCGATTCCCGCGTAGGTTTAACCACGGCTTAACCGCTCAATTGCGATGTCGCCCGTGTGTCACATAGTGAATACTTAGGTACTGCAAGTATGTTATAATTTACTTTAAAAATAAAGTTTAAAACGACTTCAATTCAGTACTTCGCCAAGCCACATGGTACAAGAAAATTTCCACATTTCCTTTCCAATTTACCACATGAACTGCTTTCCGAGAGCAAATGCGTTGATTATTGCGTTGAAAAAACCTGATAATATTTGAGGAGTTCCGTCGATTCCTCAAGGATATCAGAATTAACACTTCATTAGTTGCTACTTCAACGGAATCATGTCAGAATCTTTGACGTACTTTACACCTTTGAGGAGTTCCATAAGTCATCTGTGGTCTTCATCATCAGTTCCACTTCACCAAAATTACGATTTCCGAGGGTAAATACACAAGATATAATAGAAAATACCGAAATCACTACTCGCGTGCCTATAAAATTTGAGGGTTGCCCTCAATTTCCCTGGGATTCCATCATCAGATCCTGACTTGGTGACAATGGGACCACCTCAGGAGTATACCATTCGAATAAAAAAAGAATTTTAGAAAAAGGTCCACCGGGTCCACAATTGACGGAGAAATCGGCTCATTAATGTTCCATTAAAAAAAACATACAGTGGAACATATAACCTCCTCCTTTTTTGAAGTTGGTTAAAAATAGGATGAGGCATCATGGGTATTTCAGCCTGCTCTAAATTCGGCACTTATTCCTAGATATATGTAGTTGTTGCTTTTGTTAACATGGAAACTTGGCTTATTTTGAATAGACTTCAAAAAAGAAGGAGGTTTTCAATACATCTGTATTTTTTTTTGTTTGTTTGTTACGCTATAACTCGTTAATTTATGAACCGATTTGAAAAAAAAAATTTTTCGTTTGAGAGCATATATTTTCAGATTGGACGCGTTGTCACCAAAATCCAATTCTGTTGATGGGATCCAGGAGAAATCGAGGGAACTCTTCAAATTTTATAGCCAAACTTGAAGCAATTTGGCTACTGATTTGAAGTCGGTTAACACTTTGTTTTTAAAGTAAATAAACTATTTTATTCATGTTATTTAATACTCCATCGGGCACGCTGGCTTGCGTTTTCTGCAAAGTAGGTTCTTATGTAGTTATAGTAGTAAGTAGTATTTATAACTCTTTATTGTAAAAAAATTAACATAGTAGACAACACTCGCCTTTGTACACAACAAGATAAGTTGTGTACAAAGGCGAACATATCCTCACTTAAAAACTTACTGTCTTAGTTGTAGTAGGTACCTACTTACTTATTATGTCACTACCTCCATAAAATATTGTAACAATGCTTTTTGTACTCGACGATTAAAATATGTGTATTAAGATTTCATAGAGAATACTGCAACGTCACTCTTTTCATCGTTGAATAGTCTGTTACTTCCGAAACTACCAAAATAGCTGTTTCGATACGCTCTAGACAACCGAAAAAAATTTGAAAATAGAACTAAAATAAATTTGACCAATCACGTGGCTGCTTTACCGAACTGTAATGAATTGGACCAATAGAATCGCTTTGATTATTGAGTTTACTCGTTGATGTCGTACGCTCGTTGATGTCTTTTAAGGTACCAACGAGCGTACGAGCGATAGGCTGCACTTCGTTTCAACAGTATCGAGTTTGTTTAATTAGTTCAGTTGACTCGTAGAAAATTAATTTTAATGAACTCGTACAAAAAGTATTGTTCACAATATTGTTATAATCAAGCTTTTTAATCTCGTACCTTACTTAGGCCACTCAGCAAGCTTCGTGGCCTAAACACGGTACTCGACTAATAAGCTCTCTATTATAACACGATTGTGAAAAATACTATTTTAGTGTTCCGTACTCAAAGAGTAAAACGGGACCCTATTACTAAGACTCCGCTTTCCGTCCGTCCGTCCGTGCGTCCGTCTGTCTGTCACCAGGCTGTATCTCACTGATACCGTGATAGTTCCAGTTGAAATTTTCACAGATAATGTATTTATGTTGCCGCTATAAAAACAAATACTAAAAACAGTATAAAATAAACTTTTTTATTGATAATGGTACGGAACCCTTCGTGCGCGAGTCCGTAATGACTAAGTAATCATACCTACATGTTTATATTTGGTTTAGATAGATATTCACTGACATTGACAATGATTGTCAAAGGATTGTTCGCATTTTATTATTTTTATTATTGTCTTCGTTATATTTTGTATGTTATTTAGTTTTTTAACAAATAACGGCTAAATTATGGAAAAATTACTGTCACAGCACCACTGGAATCTAGGTTATTTCATATTTTGTCAAGAGGTATACCTTCCTACTATAACTAGTAAATCTATATTTAGGTGCCTGATTTCGAAAAACGGGAAAATAGCAGGCTATTTTTAAATTAATATATTAATTAAAAGCTTGTATGGGACCAAAAGAAATTTCCGGCTAGAAAAGCCATAAATCGAGAAAAACTTTCCCCATACAATTTGTAAGACTTACAAATTGTATGGGGAAAGTTTTTCTCGATTTATGGCTTTTCTAGCCGGAAATGTCTTTTCAAGCTTTTGATCCTGGACAGGAATGCGATCGATTAGCATCAAAAAAAAAGTTTGTCAAAAATGATCATTTTCTCACTCCCTGTAAGTATGTTTTTTTCCAAAATCTGTACACGCCAATCTTCCATAATTTGAAATCGAAGGAAGGTCTCCTAAGACCATTTTCGCCTAGCAACACGGGATCTGGTAGCTGCCCTCACTGACCCAAAATCTATTTCCACCCTGTATATAAGGAACTATTAGTTCCTCGTAGCAAAGAAAAATAATCCGATCTATTCTTTTAACGATACTTACAAATCAAGATTTACGTTTTTGTACCTAAGAGTTTAATGCGTCTACATATAAGTACCTATAATAGAATTATGTCCCTGCGGTTATATACAGAGTGGCGGGTAACGCAGCGGCCAGAATGTGGGCTCGAGTGTCGCGGGCGCTGCGGCGCGTGGCGCTGCTGCTGCCGCTGGCGCTGACCGCGCTGGCGCTGATGCTGCTGCCGCGGCCGCCGCCACTGCCGCCCGCACGCCTGCCCCCCGCGCCCGCGCAGCCGGCGCCGCTGCGGGAGGAAGCACATCTCCAGGTATGCACATAGTAACCTAGCAATGTGGGCTCGAACATCGCGGGCGCCGTGGCGTGTGGCGCTGCTGCTGTCGCAGCTAGCGCTGACCGCGCTGGCGCTGATACTGATGCCGCGGTCGCCGCAAACTAATATATACGAGTATATACATATATATTTGAATATAGAATAGAATAAACTTTGTTTTATTCAATTGGATTTACTGTTTTCTGGCCGCCAAGTATGGTTTATGTTATCTTACACATACCTACTTATGTCTTACTATATGATCTAATTATGACATACCTACTTACGGCTCTATTTCTAGCAAGAAGTATGTACCTATATATTTTGAGGAATTACTTGCACAAACAGCGGCCCTGAGCATTTGCGTGGTAGTGCTCAGTATGTATCACGGTACCATCCCAAGGTCCCTTCCACTGCGAATAAAAAAAACAGCACTTAATTGTGCCACGCACACTTGTAGTTCTTACACATAGATTGACAATAGTAACACTGCACTGAGTCTAGTCCGTTATCGGTGTTTATAGGGCATTGTTTAACTCAATTATTTTTAGCGGCAGCTTATCGCCTGATTTGCATTCACTATCTACATCCATTCTTCACTTAGTAAGTCCCGCGCAGATAATAGGCGTCCCGTGCTGGCTGGTGTATACATAGGCCTGGCATGGTACTACCTCCTGGCGAGAGTCATAGTAGCAACATCGTATGCGCCCGTGCGTTCTCCTCGACTGCCAACTCGCGTCTGTAACAATGTGGGCTCAAGTGTCGTGGGCGCTGTGGCTCGTGGCGCTGCTGCTGCCCCTGGCGCTGATTCTGCTGCCACTAGTGGTGATTCTGCTGCCACATCCGCCGCCGCTGCGGGAGGAAGCACATCTTCAGGTATAAGTACACACAACTTAAGACTGACCTACTACTGTTAACTGTTGGCGGTGATGCCGCTAAATCCGGTCCGCGCCTGCGCTGCTTGAGGAAACATCTCCTCTCCAGATGACAATACTTTAACTTTAAAATTGTCAAATGCACACAAAACACGTTGCGTTACTTCAATCACTACGCGTTTTAATTACTGTTCTGTCATTTGCATTCTAATCTTTGATAATTAGTTACGTACATAATGTTATGTGCACGTTCCAACTATGCCTCTTTCTTGACTTCGTGAAATTGTCTTTAAAAAATAAGAGCATACGTTGAGCCAAACATGTTACCTTATGTATGGCCAATCGATGACCTGCGAACACGGTACTTACCTACAGATCAAAGCACTAAATTGATCTCATTGTAACAAGTATACGCAAGTGCGAAGGAAATAATAAGGGTCGGTTGCACAAACCCGTCTGTAATCGATACGTTCGTTAAAATCGGAATACTTATATGGAAAGTTTGACAAGTTTCTATGGAACAGCTGCCGGTGCCATATTTAACGTTGATTGGCCTTAATCAGATGATACTTGCTATCTTTTCAGAATGCGTTGAACGACATCGCGGAGAGCGAGGAGGCCCCCGCGGCGGAGGACGTGTCTGACGTAGCTCGGCGGCCGTGGTTCATGAAGGGCGGCGAGCAGCGCCCCTGGCAGGTCGACCCGCACAGCGCGCGGCTTTTCCCGGAGGACGCGCCCGGCGAGGACAGGCGAGTACTCGACAAGTGTAACGGCGAAGGACGTGTCTGACGTAGCTCGGCGGCCGTGGTTCATGAAGGGCGGCGAGGAGCGCCCCTGGCAGGTTGACCCGCACAGCGCGCGGCTGTTCCCGGAGCACGCGCCCGGCGAGGACATGCGAGTACTCGACAACGCCGAGTGTAACGGCGGAGGACGTGTCTGACGTTGCTCGGCGGCCGTGGTTCATGAAGGGTGGCGAGCAGCGCCCCTGGCAGGTCGACCCGCACAGCGCGCGGCTGTTCCCGAAGCACGCGCCCGGCGAGGACATGCGAGTACCTCGACAACGTCGAGTGTAACGGTGGAGGACGTGTCTGACGTAGCTCGGCGGCCGTGGTTCATGAAGGGCGGCGAGCAGCGCCCCTGGCAGGTCGACCCGCACAGCGCGCGGCTGTTCCCGGAGCACGCGCCCGGCGAGGACATGCGAGTACTCGACAACGCCGAGTGTAACGGCGGAGCACGTGTCTGACGTTGCTCGGCGGCCGTGGTTCATGAAGGGCGGCGAGCAGCGCCCCTGGCAGGTCGACCCGCACAGCGCGCGGCTGTTCCCGGAGCACGCGCCCGGCGAGGACATGCGAGTACTCGACAACGCCGAGTGTAACGGCGGAGCACGTGTCTGACGTTGCTCGGCGGCCGTGGTTCATGAAGGGCGGCGAGCAGCGCCCCTGGCAGGTCGACCCGCACAGCGCGCGGCTGTTCCCGGAGCACGCGCCCGGCGAGGACATGCGAGTACTCGACAACGCCGAGTGTAACGGCGGAGGACGTGTCTGACGTTGCTCGGCGGCCGTGGTTCATGAAGGGCGGCGAGCAGCGCCCCTGGCAGGTCGACCCGCACAGCGCGCGGCTGTTCCCGGAGCACGCGCCCGGCGAGGACATGCGAGTACTCGACAACGCCGAGTGTAACGGCGGAGGACGTGTCTGACGTTGCTCGGCGGACGTGGTTCATGAAGGGCGGCGAGCAGCGCCCCTGGCAGGTCGACCCGCACAGCGCGCGGCTGTTCCCGGAGCACGCGCCCGGCGAGGACATGCGAGTACTTGACAACGCCGAGTGTAACGGCGGAGGACGTGTCTGACGTTGCTCGGCGGCCGTGGTTCATGAAGGGTGGCGAGCAGCGCCCCTGGCAGGTCGACCCGCACAGCGCGCGGCTGTTCCCGAAGCACGCGCCCGGCGAGGACATGCGAGTACCTCGACAACGTCGAGTGTAACGGTGGAGGACGTGTCTGACGTAGCTCGGCGGCCGTGGTTCATGAAGGGCGGCGAGCAGCGCCCCTGGCAGGTCGACCCGCACAGCGCGCGGCTGTTCCCGGAGCACGCGCCCGGCGAGGACATGCGAGTACTCGACAACGCCGAGTGTAACGGCGGAGCACGTGTCTGACGTTGCTCGGCGGCCGTGGTTCATGAAGGGCGGCGAGCAGCGCCCCTGGCAGGTCGACCCGCACAGCGCGCGGCTGTTCCCGGAGCACGCGCCCGGCGAGGACATGCGAGTACTTGACAACGCCGAGTGTAACGGCGGAGGACGTGTCTGACGTTGCTCGGCGGCCGTGGTTCATGAAGGGCGGCGAGCAGCGCCCCTGGCAGGTCGACCCGCACAGCGCGCGGCTGTTCCCGGAGCACGCGCCCGGCGAGGACATGCGAGTACTCGACAACGCCGAGTGTAACGGCGGAGGACGTGTCTGACGTTGCTCGGCGGCCGTGGTTCATGAAGGGCGGCGAGCAGCGCCCCTGGCAGGTCGACCCGCACAGCGCGCGGCTGTTCCCGGAGCACGCGCCCGGCGAGGACATGCGAGTACTCGACAACGCCGAGTGTAACGGCGGAGGACGTGTCTGACGTTGCTCGGCGGCCGTGGTTCATGAAGGGCGGCGAGCAGCGCCCCTGGCAGGTCGACCCGCACAGCGCGCGGCTGTTCCCGGAGCACGCGCCCGGCGAGGACATGCGAGTACTCGACAACGCCGAGTGTAACGGCGGAGGACGTGTCTGACGTTGCTCGGCGGCCGTGGTTCATGAAGGGCGGCGAGCAGCGCCCCTGGCAGGTCGACCCGCACAGCGCGCGGCTGTTCCCGGAGCACGCGCCCGGCGAGGACATGCGAGTACTCGACAACGCCGAGTGTAACGGCGGAGGACGTGTCTGACGTTGCTCGGCGGCCGTGCGGCCGGCGAGGGGCGCTAATTACTTACAGATAAGCAATCCGTAAGTTAATGGATGAAACAACCCTAAATTGCATTTAATTACGAATGTGAAACCTAGCAACGGAAAATAATTACTCGGTTTTTTTCGTAGATACCTACCGTTTACCTCATTGACTCGTTATCAGCGACTTAGGTGCCCATTCTTAATGCAGTACTTATAAAGAGAATTACTTATGTAGGTGTGTAATAATAGTTCCAACTGTCTGGTCATAAGGTCTATTTTTGTTTGTCGCCTCCGATCCCAATCACATTTTAATCAGTTTTACGCGCTATTTACATATAGCTAACAAATCAGAACGCACTCTCTTTCTCTTACATTAAAATGTAATGGGGATTGAATTGAGGCCCAAAAGTCCAGTCTAAGTCGAAATATTTAGTATCATATTGTTATTGAATCATAAATTATGTAGTAGTCGGTTCGTATAATCCGCCGGATCACATTACGGCTAGCCGTTTTCAAAAGCAGGGCTGTTTTGAAATGCGGCGGTTTTACGATTAGCCGGATTGAATGCGGCTGAATGAAAATCCGCCGGAATGTATTCGGCGCCATACCTACGTTCTTCGACACGGCAAGCCGTAATGTAATACAGCGAGTCATACAGCCGCCGCTATGACAGTTTTTAGTTCTCATTTTTAACACTCGTAGCGCTGCCGTGCCGTACTACTATTTAGATTGTAGAGTGACCAATAAAATGTCAAACATCTATATAATAGAATACGTAGGTAGGTTTAGGTATAGAGATGTTAGTTTTGCAGCAGGCCCGGAGGGCGCGGAGCTCCGTCGACACTGTCTTACTTAAAATCAATAAGTTTCAATATTTTATATTTTATTGGTCACTCTACAATCTAAATACGTGTTTCATGTACATATTTTCTAAAGCTATTCAGGTATTTGCGTCTGGTAGTCATCACTTCATGTTGGTAGGCTGATGATGATGATAGAAGGTACCTACAACTCCTCAACGGTTAGGATTTGGAGGATATTTTTTTTTAAATTTATAGTTACGTATGGAGCTTTAATCATATTCTTTCAAGTTATTCGGTGAGCACAAGTCAGGATCTGATAATGGGTGTAAGCGACGCATTTATGTTAACTTCAAACTTTATGTTTTTAATATGATTTTTATATTTTAATAAATTGAGGGTGGATGGAAGTCTGAGTGGTATGTGCCGCTTATTATGACGTACGAGGGGCAGGGGCCCGGGAGGGAGGTCAATCGCGGATACCATTGGCTGTGAGGCAGTCAGTCGCTCTCAAATATTACGCGCTAAGACACACGCTTCTCGCTGTCCATCCACTCTTACGTTTTCTTTTGTATTTCTGCATTACGTCATTTCACCCTGTCCCCTACAAGCTGGTCTTCGAACCGAATCTCGACTCTGGATGTACCGGACTCCGCCGCGCACGATGGTGAACACACGAAGAAGCACTAGAAAACAGGAAGAACAGCAAAAAATTGTCAAGTCCGACCTAGATGTAGCTACACCGAATCAGGAGCCATTTTGCCCACCGCTCCAACCTGAAGGAAATGTAAAAGTCAAATCAAAACAACAAAAAATGGAGCAATTTGATAAAACGGTTACCGTTAATGTGGGTAGT
The DNA here is from genome assembly GCA_963854355.1 of Epinotia brunnichana. Lineage (NCBI taxonomy): Eukaryota > Metazoa > Arthropoda > Insecta > Lepidoptera > Tortricidae > Epinotia > Epinotia brunnichana. Next base: position 14,302,121 of record OY977936.1, on the reverse strand, counting down.
GCCTGTAAAGAAAAGGTGGATTCTAAATCTGCCTGTAAAGAAAAAGTGGATTCTAAATCTGTGAAATCTACACGGAAGACAAAATTATCGGGTTCCGCATCCTCGTCGCTCTTGGCCAGGAAAAAGAAACTAGAACTAGAAGCGGCAGAAGCAAAAGCGCGTATACAAATGGATTTAATCGACAAAAAGCTAGCGGCGGACCTAGCACAATTGGATGAAGAAGAATACAGTTCACAATCAGGTGTTAGTGAAATTCACACGAATAAAGAAGTGGAAAAATGGTTAGAACGCAGTCATTTCGAACTGGAAGCGCAGCCTGTACCCCCAACGGAAAATGCACCGGACAAGCTGCACCCGCCCCCCGCGCCGCCGGCTGCTCCGGCCCGCGACGGCACCGAGGACACAGTTCACCTTTTGGCGACTGCACTCAAGGACATAGCCAAAGTTTCCGCTACTAATGGGCCTAATTCTGGAATGTTAAGCCGCCTTTGCACACCGCGCGATTTACCCTCGTTTTCTGGTGACCCTATGGAATGGCTCCAATTCAAGCAGGCATATGACGAATCAACTGAAGTGTGCAATTTCAACGCGAAAGAAAACTTGTGGAGGCTACGAAAATGCCTACACGGACCAGCTAAAGAAGCAGTAACAGCTCTGTTGATTGGAGCCACTGCCCCGGACACTGTGATGTCCACGCTTGAGCTACAGTTTGGGAACCCGGATATTATAATAGCAAGAATCCTGCAAAGTATCAATAAACTTCCGGTTATGGCTCAAGAGTACCACAAAGATATAATACCATTTTCAATTAAAGTAAAAAATTACGTTGCTGCAGTAACGGCCATTGGTCAAGATGAGTACCTGAGGGGGATGAAAATTATATCCGTAGTTTTGTCCAAATTGCCAACTGTGTTAGTATCCAAATGGGTAGACTACAGTTACCCGCTCATCAACGAAGGCACGAAACCTCGGCTTGTCATTTTATCGGAGTTTTTAAATGACGAAGCTATCAAAACATCGAAAACAGCTGTGATCCTGGCGAACACTTACAGTGATACGAATCGTAAACAAAGTGACTTTATTAATTACCGCTCACAAACCGTGTTAATGCAAAATGAACTAAGTGACCATACGTGCAAGTTCTGTCGTGCGTCTAAACATGACTTGCCAGACTGTAAAATGTTTAAAAAATCATTGCGCAAAGATAGGTGGACTTATGTGAAACGTTACGGGTTGTGCTACAAATGTTTAGTGTCGCGGCATAATAAAGAAACGTGCCCCGCGCCTTCGTGCGATATAGATAGCTGTGGACAATCTCATCACCGTTTGCTGCATTACGTATCGCATGCTAATTCAAATATGCGATCTAGTGTAAACATTACGGAAATAGTGGACACCGATGTGAGTGAAACGCAATCTGAGACTGTTACACATATTAACGCGACGAGCTGCAAAGTGTTGTTACAAACTGTGCCTATTTACGTACACGGGCCTAACGGTATAATTAGTGCAATTGCGCTGCTCGATTCTGCATCGACGGTATCACTGATAAGCGCCGAGCTAGCGGCGCGCGCAGGGTTGCGCGGCGACAAACAAACAATGCGTGTGAGTGGGGCATGGAATAACACCGAACTTAAGTGCGAAAGTGAGGTCGTGAACTTTAATGTGTCAAATAAAGACGGACAGATGTTTGCGCTACGAGCTCGAAGTGTAAATGAACTAAACTTACCTGTGCAAAATACATCTACTGTGAACCTTATGAACTATGATCTTAAGGTTGAAATTAGAAACCGGTTATGTGAAGTCCAATATGAGAAACCACAGTTGTTGATAGGGCAGGATCACTATAATCTTATGATGCCTTTGCATATAATAAAAGGTACACCCGACGGACTATATGTCACTCAGACTGCTTTGGGCTGGTGCTTACACGGATGCGTTACGGCACCACGCGATAAGTGCCAGCAGCGAGATACGACATTATTTGTCACTGAAGACCTGCAATTAGAAAATGAGCGTACACTCCGCAAAATACATGAAGAAGTACGCCGAAGCTTCACTGTCGAGTCCATGGGCGTCTGTAGCAAACCACGTCAGAATTCAGAAGACCTGCGAGCTTCTGAACACCTGGAACGAACGGCTGAATTACAAGATGGCAGGTGGCATGTTGGACTTCCCTGGAAGGATATAAATTGCAACATGACTGAATCTTACGGAAACGCGCTGACTAGACTAAACGGAGTGATGAGAAAATTTCAAAAGGATAAGAACTATGCATCCAGATACACTGAAAGAATAAACCACCTGTTCGAAAACGATTACGCAATGAAGCTCAACGACCCTAAGCCTTCTCCAAAAACGTGGTATATTGCGCATTTTGGAGTTGACAACCCTAACAAGAAAAAGCTAAGACTTGTGTTTGATTGTGCATCGAAGAGCAATGGCATATGTTTAAATGATTACCTTTATAAAGGGCCTGACCTACTGGTTTCTTTATATGGAATAATGCTTCGTTTTCTCGAAAATAAAATTGCAGTTACTGGAGATATTCGCGACATGTTTTTAAGAATTAAAATCGTCCCTGAAGATCAAGATGCTTTACGTTTCTTGTGGAAAAATACTCCCGAAGACTCCACCGCTCCCGATAATCTCGTAAGCACCCATAAAATGACATCTTTGATTTTTGGGATCAACTGTTCTCCATTCATATCGCAGTTCATTAAAAACAAGAATGCCGAGCGCTATCAGTTATCAATGCCGGCCGCCGCAGCTGCGATTTGTAAACAACATTACGTAGATGATTACATCGACAGTTTTGAAGACGAAGAAACTGCTATCAACGTTGTAAAACAGGTATCTCACATTCATAAACAAGGTGGATTTGAAATACGTAACTGGACGAGCAATAACGAAACATTAATAAATAGCTTACCAAAAGAAACCTTGGGTTCAACGGCCATAAGGTTCAAAATCGATCAACAAGATGACAGCGAACGTACACTCGGATTAGTTTGGTTTCCAAAAGAAGACTTACTTGGCTTCGACGTATCTTTCAAACGCATACCTGAAGCTATAATATATGGACAAAAGATACCTTCAAAACGAGAAATGCTGCGAGTTGTTATGTCAATTTTCGACGTCTACGGATTCTTATCACCGATAACAATAAGAGGCAAAATAATGATTCGTGATACATGGAAACAAGGACTACATTGGGATGACATAATTACCGTTAATTTATATAAAAAATGGACCGAGTTTCTCGAACTGCTGAAGCGCGTAAGTACGGTGCGCTTGCCCCGATACTATCAAGCGGCCGTGCGTGCGAGCGAGATAGACAATGCACCGAATGCACCGAATAGCAACGGCCGTTCGCCGGCTATATATACAAACCTACAGCTGCATCTTATGTGTGACGCGTCATCGCAAGCCCTGTGCACCGTTGCTTACTGGCGTTGGTTAAACAATAACAATTGCTGGCAATTAGCTTTTATTTCGAGTAAAAGCCGTGTCGCACCTGCAAAACATAGAAGCATTCCAAGATTAGAATTAGAAAGTGCTGTTCTAGCTGCAAGATTGGCACATAGTATTATTAAAGAACACAAAATGAACGCGCAAAAAATATATTACTGGACGGACTCCACTACTGTGTTGCATTGGATATATAACGATGCGCGCACATATAAAGCATTCGTGGCGCATCGTCTCGGCGAGATAGATGAATTAACGCAATCTAATCAATGGAGATACGTACCTACTAAGATGAATGTAGCCGATATTGGTACTCGCGACAGCTGCGAATTAACGGTGCTTGAAAATGAATGGTTTAACGGTCCGGCATTCTTGTATGGCGTTGAGGGCACCTGGCCTTCACATAAACAGCTACCGATGCCTAATGATGAAGATATGGAGTACGCGTTAACTCTGACGCTAACTCCTGAAAGCTTACCTGCTGTTCCAGAACCGGAAAGGTTTTCATCGTGGTTGCGGTTGCTTAGATCTACCCGTGCTATGTTGGTGTTTATAAATAAATGCAGGAAACTTACCGAACATATTAACGGCGGTGAACTGATGGAAAACGCCGAGCGCTTTCTAATAAAATACTCTCAGATGCAATCATTTCCTGAAGACCTGGAAAACCTGAAAAATAAAAGGCAATTAGATCGGAAAAGCAGACTACTTACCTTGACGCCCTTCCTCGATGAACACGGCATCCTGCGCGTTGATGGGCGTATTGGTGCAGTCCTAGACATCTTACCTGAGACAAAACAACCTGTTATTCTTGATGGACGTAATCATGTGGCCAGGTTGATTGTGAAGCATCATCACATAAAGGCTGCGCATGGGAACCAAGAAACAGTGGTAAACAACCTGAAACAGAAATATTGGATTATTCGTATTCGGCCTACCGTTAAGAATGTAAGCAGTAAGTGCATGTTCTGTAGAATTAAAAGGGCTCAACCACAACCACCTAGAATGGGTGACTTACCTCCTGCTCGAATGGCCCACCACCAGCGCCCGTTTTCGTTCTGTGGAATTGACCTGTATGGCCCAATGGAGGTAACAGTATTGAAACGTCGAGAAAAGCGCTACGGAGTTTTGTTTACGTGCCTTACCATGCGAGCTGTTCATATAGAGATAGTCACGAGGCTTACAACTGATGCATTGATAATGGCACTGCGAAGGATGGCTGCACGTCGTGGTTGGCCTCAGCAAATCTTCTCGGACAATGGAACAAATCTGAAAGGCGCTGATAACGAGCTCAAAAGGTGCGTCAGCGAATTGAACGAGGATGAACTAAAGGATTTTGTTGTAAATTATGGCACCACTTGGAACTTTTTGCCACCAGTTAGCCCACACTGGGGAGGTGCGTGGGAGCGCCTTATTCGTACTGTAAAAGCTTCACTCAAAGTGGTCTTAAAAGAACAGGCTCCGCGCGATGAGGTGCTGAACACGTTTATGGCGGAGGTCGAACAGATAGTGAACAGTCGCCCACTTACACACGTCACAGTTGAGCCAAACAGCAATGAGGCCCTGACCCCTAATCATTTTTTGTTGGGCAGTTCCTCCAACTTACCAACACTTGGGGTTTTTGACCATTCCGACATGTACCTCCGTAAACAATGGCGAACCTCTCAACGACTGGCAGACCTATTTTGGAAACGATGGGTACGTGAAGTGCTACCTCAGATGATCCCTCGCCAGAAATGGCACCAAGACCAACGACCCTTACAAGTGGGAGATCTAGTATTGGTTGTGGACCCGGCTTCGCCTCGCAACGTTTGGCCGAGAGGTCTAGTACAGGAAGTTATTCCGGGCAAAGATGGCCGAATATTAAGAATTGTGCACATAAAAACACAGACTGGAATATTACGTCGATCAGCGGCACGCGTCGCATATGTACCTACTGGAGATGAGTGACTGCTGACGCAGCACTGGGGTGGGGATTGTAAGCGACGCATTTATGTTAACTTCAAACTTTATGTTTTTAATATGATTTTTATATTTTAATAAATTGAGGGTGGATGGAAGTCTGAGTGGTATGTGCCGCTTATTATGACGTACGAGGGGCAGGGGCCCGGGAGGGAGGTCAATCGCGGATACCATTGGCTGTGAGGCAGTCAGTCGCTCTCAAATATTACGCGCTAAGACACACGCTTCTCGCTGTCCATCCACTCTTACGTTTTCTTTTGTATTTCTGCATTACGTCATTTCACCCTGTCCCCTACAATGGGATCCCAGGGAAATGGAGGGCAACCCTCAAATTTTACAAGCAGTATTACGTGTTTCATGTATTTTCTAAAGCTTGAAAGGTTTTTGCGTGTGGTTGTCATCACTTCATGTTGGTGGGCTGATGGTGGAAGGTACAACTCCTCAACGGTTAGGAGTTGGAGGATATTTTTAAAAAGTTTATAGTTAGGTACGTATAGACCTTTAATCGATTTGTTAGCTGGCCGTCCAATACGCATTTGGTCCAATACGCAATTCGTCCATTATGCAGTTCGTCAAATGTCGTTAACGTAGTTCGTCCATGTCGCTATTCGTCAATGTCGCTATTCGTCCATATCGCTATTCGTCCATATCGCTATTCGTCCATCTTAAATTTAAGTTTCCGGTTTTTGATAGAGCTAAATTCCGGTTATTCCGGTGACTTTTTACATGAATTCTGACATGATTTCGTTGAAGTAGCAACTAATGACATGTCTTTTCTGAGATCCTTGAGGAATCGACGGAACTCCTTTAATATTATCAGCCCACGAGTAGCGATTTTTTATATAATAATCAACGCATTTGCTCTCAGAAAGCAGATCATGTGGTAAATTCGAAAGGAAATGTTGAAATTTTCATGTATCTACGAGTATGTGGCTTGGCGAAGTACTGAATTGAAGTCGGTATAAACTTTGTTTTTAAAGTAAATTATAACATTATTGGTTACATGCGCCTGGTGTAATCGGCACCGGTCTCCTCCTCACCTTTAAACTTTAAAGTGGTTTCCGCGGGTCGTACACTTATTTGAAGATTTTGTTTGATCTAGTAGGTACATACGTAATAGATAGGGTTAGGTAGATTTTTTGTTAGGGTTCCATATTTCATGGCACTTTTTATTGCTTCGTAGCATGTAGCGAAGACATTTGCCCTCAGAAACAGCTGTTACTCGTTAAGGTGCCATCTGCTGGTTCTTTCCGAGGCATACATGTAGCCTAGGTAAATGTAGGTATATATATATATATATATATATATATACATTTCGTGTTGCGAATTGCGATACTTTTTTCATAGAATATGTTTATCATTGTCATCTAATACTTGCGCCTAATATCACAAGCGCGACACACCTAGACCTCTGCCTACAAGCGGTAAGATTAGCTTATACATAGGTATGGCTATAGTCCACACACTGACACGATGCGGGCACAAGTTTTAATAGTAGATTGTTAACCGAGGGTTGAAAGCCATCCATTTCCATTTCCGATGAGTTCGATTCGAAGCTGAAATGGGTGGCTTTCCCCGAGTTAAATACTCTACTTTTTATTTAGAGTAAGAACAAACGAAATGAAGCCAAAAATGCTATCATATTCTAAAACAGTCAGATCCGTATAGAACCCATTTTATAATCGTTTGTGTGTGGACCATTCGGGCGGTAACCCTCGACTGAGTTTAAGAGGATTGTGAAGTGCCGATACGCGGCGCAAGTAGGTATTTTAAAAAATTCTATCTGTTTCACACCGCTATGTGCCTCACCCGTATCGTGCGATAGAGAGAGTAGCAAGTCCTGGAGGCAATTGCCTACGTTTCCTTGTTGAAATATTGTTTCGGGTGATAACGTTTTTACCCACCTAAACCTATATAAAATGAAATAATTGTGGTATTATTAGATTCAGTACACTTTAATCTATGTCCGTACGTTTTCCTTTTTCAGTAAATCAATTATGATGAATTTAAAAAAAATAAAACGATAGACAAAGTTTTTAAGTCAAAAATATCGATTTTTAGATGCTAATAACTTTTAACGCAAGCAATATTTCTTAAAAATCAAAACGTACAGACCTAGTTTTTCATTATATCTACAACATGTCCAAAAAGTATAAAAATCGAACAATGTTTACGGGGTGAAAAACGGTATCGCTTTTTGTATGAAAAATTACAGGTTCACAGTCCTCTTAATAACTAGCTACCCGCGCGGCTCCGCCGCGTATACAAATAATCTAGGCGAAGGTTTGTTTTTAATTCTCGGCAAATGGATTCTTACTCGAGTAAACAAATTAAATCCTTCTTGTGAATTAATTGATTATTTCTTCTTGGATATGATATAGAAACGTTCCATTTAGTAAAACTGTTTACTTTTGATAACATTTTACATGAATTTATATTGAATACGAAAATATTTATTTTATTTTGTATTGGCTGTTTGGAGATTTCATCTAAGCCTCGCTTTAACACTTGCGCGCGCACTGCGCGAACTTCACGAAAAAAAATTGTTGCGCGCCATTATAGGTAATTTCACAAATATTTGTAAACATTGTTGATGCGCTCAAAGTTGATGCGTGTTTGGTTATTATTAAAAAAGTTGACTCGTGGTGAATAGAAAAGTGATAAATAGAATTGAAATTCTTGGAGATGTACAATTAAGTATGTGAGTAAAAACCTGTTCTCATCAATAACTAAAGGAAATAGCTAAGGAGCCTGTAATATTTTTATTTTATGAAGACGATTTTTTACTCGCAAATGTGTTGAATGAATGAATATATATTTATTTATTTCGGAGTAAAGGGTACATCCATATAATATTATGTTAGTAACAATTTTTACTTAGGCCTATGTTATGAGACTTCGTCCATTGGCGGAATATAGGACTTTCATGTGTTTCCTTCCGCAACTGCACTCAGGAGTCCGTTGGAGCTGCCGCGAACACGATGCATCAGGGACGCGACTCGCTTACGCATGATAGCGTGGAAGCCATCCGTACGCGCCTCCGCGAACATCCCCGATGCACTACAGTAGCGTGGCAACCTCATCAGCATCCTGAATGCGTTGTTATAGAGGACGCGCAGGGCGCTGTAAGTAGTCTTCGTGTAGTCGATCCACAGGCTGCATGTGTAAAAAGACTGGCAGTAGGCTCCAAACAAGGTTAATTTAACACTTGCTGTGCATTTTGCAAACCTGCGGATCAACATGTTGCTTCTCACTGACAGCGCCCTGCGCTCCCTCTCCAAGTCCAGGTCGTCCTTTAGTGACGCGGTGACCCAATGCCCCAGGTACTTAAATTGCGATACTATCTTAAGCGGAGCTCCAGCCAGCTCGACTGGTGGTACAATTTTGTAGCTTTTTGTGCCCGCTTTAAAGATAAGTAGTAGCTCGCTCTTACTAGCAAAAAAAAAACGTTGAAAAACGTCGTATGAAACGCGTGAGCTTTGATAATTACGAGTGTTTGAGAAAAGCACTATTACATGCCTCGGCGTGAAAACGGATTTCCGGCCAAGTAGGATAGAGATATGTGTTTTGCCGGCCTCTGATGTACTACTCGTATTACCGGTTATAAGTGCATTATACTTAATTTATGTTTCCCAGTATTTAAGTCATATCGGTTTGACAAATTACAATTTATATAACCTACATGTTATTAAATTATAATTATCTGAACCTGAAATAATTTGGATGGTATTCTAGTCAAGTCAACAAAGTCGCCAATGGGAGTCCCCGGCATCCGAAAAGAAAATTTTGTAATCGAGTTTCGTTTTCTATATCTATATAGGTAGGTACTGGAAATTAGGCGAGCCTATCGGCGCCTACGGCATTGTGCTAAGTATTGTTGACTCAGCCGTCTATGGGGTCCATGACAATTAATGGATTTAATTAAACCTTATTCTTCTCCCAACATCTCGAATATGGGAAAATAATTGTGTATATAAACTTTTTGAAGTAAAAAATACATGGCAAATAATATTGACGACTCTATGTCGCTAAAAAAAGAGTCCACAGTTGACACAATGCTTTTGTCAGTTTTTGTTAATATGATCGTCATTAAGATCGTTAATTTTCTATTTTCTTAATTTTCTTAGTGTTGTATCCATATGTGGCCGACTCAACATTTATAATTTCTCATGCTGAGGAACTTACTGCAGGTTTGAGTTAAATTATTTTATGTTTATTTACATTATCGTCTCAAGTCAAACCAGGCGTTACGTCACGTAATGTCACGCAGCCAAAGTCACGTGATCAACGCACAGTAGTTTTTTTTAATTAAAACTTTAGTACCTTACCGATTAAAAATGAAAAAACGAAGACCTTATTGCAAATCTGCAGCATGAGACGAATCGAATGACATATAATTAATCAAAATTGGACCATAACTATAGATCTGATGGCATGTACAAAAATCGACCTCGCGTAATATTCATATTCATTTATTCATTGTTATGTCATGCATACATAATAAGGTGTTACATTTTTATTATAAGTCACTTCATGACACCCTGTAAGGGCACACAATAAATTAAAACATTAATTCAAGGTAGATTAACAAACCGAATAATAATATAGATAGATAGATAGATAGAAAGATAGATAGATAGATAGATGTTTGTTTGTGGACCAGTTCCTGGGGCCTATTTCTCGAAACTTATTAGACTAATAATACTAGTCCATGGACTAATATTTTTTACAAGTTTACTAGTCTGCGTTTCTCGAAGCTACAATAATAAAATATTAGTTACCAACTGATAAATATTAGCTAATATTATTAGAGTCCATTGGGTTTTGGTTTCATGAATAAAAATTAAAAAAACTACACTAGTAAAAAAAGTTAATAAAGCTACTAGTCTCGGATGGTTTGTAAAAAATATTAGCCCAAAGTATTTGTGGAAAATTAAATAATAAAAAACAAATTTACAAAATGTGGACTGATTCGGAAGCTTCCGACGGTGAAGAAGAATTAATAACAGTTCGCCGTCGTCGAGTTTTTTGAATAGAAATACGTACGAACTATTTGAATCTACGTTTCAGTTTAATGAAAGATTTCGTTTGAGAAGCACAAAAATGTAAGACCTCATTGAAATCATCGGACCTGGTTTGCAACAGTTGACTGAGAGAAGCTAGGCCCTGTCACCAAAACTAATCATTCTAGTTGCTTTACATTGGATGGAAAGGTTCTCGAATGGCGACCACGTACCGGAAGCCGCAGCGTGGGTAGGCCCCCCACAAGGTGGACTGATGACCTGGTAAAGATCGCGGGAGTCCGCTGGATGCGGGTGGCGCAGGACCGGTCATTTTGGCACTCTTTGGGGGAGGCCTATGTCCAGCAGTGGACGTCTTTCGGCTGATATGATGATGATGAGATGATGATGATGACATTGGATGGGTACGGGAGCACAGTACCACGCAGTACCGGATATAATCGAAATCGAAGCCTAACAGTTCGCTATTACCGCCAATGTACAAACGTCAAAAGAAAACGAATGAAAAAATGGCGGGAACTTTTGCCGCCATTTTTAATAATAATAAATAAATAATTAATAAATATTATGGGACACAATCTTACACAAATCAACCTAGGCCCACGGTAAGCTCAGTAAGGCTTGTGTTGTGGGTACTAGGCGATGATATATATATATAGTCCTCCTTGTCGTATCCGACGATGATATATATAATAGATAAATACATATAGATACTTATATACATATATAACATCCATAACTCAGGAACAAATATTCGTGATAAACACACAAATAAATGCCCTGACCGGGATTCGAACCCGGGACCTCCAGCTTCGTAGGCAGAGTCACTACCCACTGGGCTACGGAGGCCGTTAAAAGGTAAAGTAGGCATGGGTATTGAGTCATTCAGCCTAGCCAGACTAATATTTATTATAGTCCTACTTGTTATGAACAAAATGCTGCACTTTGTGAAGAAAGCAAGCCGCTTTGCACAGTGATAGTCGGGACCAAACTGAGTGATTTGACCCGCAGCAGCGGAAGTTTCACCCCTTAGGAACAGAGATTCACAACACTTCTTTAAAAAATATTTCAAAAAATTGTACAAGCTAAACTAATGGGCCTGTTTATATGTATCATACCTCAAATGAAAGATCATTATATATATTAGTAACAAAAAAATATAAAAAAAATATATTCAGAAAACTTTTGGCAAAAACCAGCATGTTAAGTTTTTTTTTCTTACGTGATTGGTAGTTTTTTCTTGATTTCATAAAAAAAATGTATCCAACATGAATGGTTTAATGCATATATATATATTACTGAGAGAATAACAAGTATTATAAAAAAAAACTTGACACCAATACCTTTCTTACTTCACGAAATATTAAATTTTAAATGTGAGCGCCATTTCTTTAAAAAATATTTTTAAAAAATGTACAAGTTAAGCGAATGAACAAATTTTAATGTGTAATACCTCAAATGAAAGCTCATTTTATATATAAGTTATAAAAAAATAAAGATAAAAAATATTCAGAAAAAAATTGGCAAAAACCGGCATGTTAAGTTTTTTTTTCTTACTTGATTGATAGTTTTTACTTGATTTCATTAAAAAAAATTATCTAACATGAATGGTTCAAGGCTATATATTACTGAGTAAATAAAAAGTATTATAAAAATAAACTTGACACCAATACCTTTCTTACTTTACGAAATATTAAAGATTAAATGTGAGCGCCATTTCTTTAAAAAAAAAATCAAGTTAAACGTATGTACAAATTTTAATGTGTAATACCTCAAATGAAAGCTCATTATATATATTGGTTATAAAAAAATATATTCAGAATTTTTTTAGTAAATACCGGCATGTTAACATTTTTTTCTTACTTGATTGGTAGTTTTTACTTGATTTCATTAAAAAATGTATGCAACATGAATGATTTAATGCATATATATATTACTGAGTAAATAACCAGTATTATAAAAAAATCGACACCAATACCTTTCATACTTCACGAAATATTAAAGTTTAATTTAGAGCGCCACTTCTTTAAAAAAAATTATAAATGTATACAAGCTAAAGAAATGGATTAATTTCAATGTTTAATATCTCAAATGAAAGCGCATTGTTTTATTGTTAATAATTAAATTAAATAAAAAGATATACCAAAATCTTCTGGCAAAAAACGGCCTATTCAGTTTTATTTACTTTGTTTGTAGTTTTTATAATGTGTTAAGTTGTTCTTTGAAATTTAAATGTGAATTAACCAAATAAACATATTATGTTATACGTTTTGACTAGATTTCATAAAAAAAAATGCATGCAACATGAATGTTTTTATGCACTGGGTTGATAAAAAGTATAAAGTATTAAAAAAAGCGGCCAAGTGCGAGTCGGACTCGCACATGAAGGGTTCCGTTAAATAAATTGCAGTTTACGATTTATGACGTATTAAAAAAAAACTACTTACGAGATCTCGTTCAAACCAATTTTCGGTGGAAGTTTGCATGGTAATGTACATCATATATTTTTTTGAGTTTTATCAATCTCTTATTTTAGAAGTTACAGGGGGGGGGACACATTTTACCACTTTGGAAGTGTCTCTCGCGCAAACTATTCAGTTTAGAAAAAAATGATCTTAGAAACCTTAATATCATTTTTAAAGACCTATCTAATGATACCCCACACGTATGGGTTTGATGAAAAAATAATTTTTGAGTTTTAGTTTTGTGTATGGGGACCCCTAAAACTTAATGTTTTTTTTCGATTTTTGTGTAAAAATCTTAATGCGGTTCACAAAATACATCTACATACCAAGTTTCAACAGTATAGCTCTTATGGTTTCGGAAAAAAATGGCTGTGACATTCGGACGGACAGACAGACAGACGGACATGACGAATCTATAAGGGTTCCGTTTTTTGCCATTTGGCTACGGAACCCTAAAAATACATAAATATATTTCATAGTTCACGAAATATTTAATTTTAATAGTGCGCAGTCTACTTACAAATAAACTTAAAGAAATCTTCAAGCGCAACGAGCGCTCTCATTTTAATGTTGAATGTGTCATATGAAAAGAAATTACCTAATTTATTTTATTAAATAATAAAACTTGAATAAAGAGTTTTTTCCTGGTGCTGAATTACGAAAAAATATAATTACTTACTTTAAAATTACTAGGTAACTATTTTTATTTAAAGTGACTCTATTTGTACACAAAAAATAAAAACTACATATATCGTCCGCGGCATAGTTGGTTCCTAGATATATTATATGTTGTTTAGTAGTTGGCGAATTTATGTACAATTTTTAGCTTTAAATCTGATAGAGGACTACCTACTCACATTGAAAAGTTATGTTTACTTAGATAGGTATATAACGTTTTTAAATAAATATTATATGTTTTATTAAATATTTGTATTAAAATGTAAATTTCCTCTTCGGGTTCACCGGTGGAAAAGCGATTTTGAAGTACTCGTACCATTCAAATACTTACTACAAAATGGAATGGTTGCTGTAGATTACTGTAGAATTATTGTTGTGCCAAGTTGATTACCATTAGACCTCAAATTTTGTGCCAGCCAGTGGAAATCAGTGGTCAGCATACAAAATAACTCTGCATTGAAAATTATATTAACTTACTTTTGATTTGTACAGCCACCTTTGCAGGATTTACAGTGGGCAGACAGTACATGGTAAGCTGACGTGACGACACCCACAATTAACGCATCACAGCCAGATTTGCAGCCACAATGGTCCAAGAGGCTTAGTTGCGACCAAATCGCCGTAACTGCCGACCATTCTGGAGTCCAACTCTCTTTTGCCTTGGTCCATCTCCAAGAAGATGGACATGGTATGGAAACTTTTGTTTTCAGAGCGTTTACCCAGTCCTTATAGACCTTATATAAAAGATCAGTGATTTTGTAGTATTGGAATGGTACGAGTACTTCAAAACGACTTTTCCTTTTCAGTTCTACATCTACCGGTGAACCCAAAGAGGAAATTTACATTTTAATAAAAATATTTGATAAACATATATGTAAATAGTCTTTGACATTGGGTCGCTGGTCAGCTGACATGAGGTCGTTCATGAGAGCTTTGTCGAGGCGGCTCATCAACACCTCAGGCGACCCCAGGGCTGGCGCTTACCTCTCTCAAAGAATCGCCCTCGCGATACAGAGAGGTAACGCAGCCAGCGTCATGTGGGCAATGCCGCAAGAGGATATCCTCGAAGGTGTTCTTTTTATAATACTTATGCATTTTTACTTCCTTTTTATTTAGTTTAGTGTTATTTTCTTGTTATTCTTGTTTAAGTTATTTTAGATTTGTATTTGTGAATAAATAAATAGTCTTTTATTTCAAAACGTGACATACCTATCTAATTGAACATAACTTTTCAACGTGAGTAGTAGTCCTATCAGATTTAAAGCTAAAAATTGTACCTAAATTCGCCAACTACTAAGCAACATATGATATATCTAGAAACCAACTATGCCGCAGACGATATATGTAGTTTTTATTTTTAGTGTACAAATAGAGTCACTTTAAATAAAAATGTCACATTCAAATCAGCAAACAGCGCTAGTTGCGCTTGAAGATTTCTTAAAATTTATTTGTACGCACATATAAATTTAATTATTTCGTGAACTATGAAAGATATTTATGTTAAGTTTTTTAATACTTTTTATTAACCCAGTAGTATACATGCATTAAAACATTCATGTTGCATGCATTTTTTTAATTAAATCAAGTAAAAAATACCAATAAAGTAAAAAAAAAAAACTTCACATGCCGGTTTTTGCCAAAAAATTCGGAATAATTTTTTTTGTAACTAATATATATAATGAGCTTTCATTTGAGGTATTATAAATTAAAATTTGCCAATGGGCAAAATAAACGAAATATTAAAGATTAAATGTGAGCGCCATTTCTTTCAAAAAAAATCAAAAAAAATTACAAGCTAAACTAATGAGTTTAGCTTGTAATTTTTTTTGATTTTTTTTGAAAGAAATGGCGCTCACAGTTAATCTTTAATATTTCGTGAAGCAAGAAAGGTATTGGTGTCAAGTTAATTTTTATAATACTTTTTAT
Source organism: Epinotia brunnichana (assembly GCA_963854355.1). Lineage (NCBI taxonomy): Eukaryota > Metazoa > Arthropoda > Insecta > Lepidoptera > Tortricidae > Epinotia > Epinotia brunnichana. The sequence continues at coordinate 14,286,598 of OY977936.1, read as the reverse complement.
TTACTCAGTAATATACATAGTGTTTTTTTTTAAATAGGACAGTATGGGGAAATCCGAATCTAAAGGAGATAGAGGAAAAGTGTCCAAGGAGACATTAGGTGTTTTTTTTATGTAAACAAATTTGGCTCATTCAAATTATTGGTCAAGCGTGAGTTGTTCTTAAAAAAATATAAAGTGGGTCAATTTTTTTTTTGACGCGGGTCGGCTCTGTTTCATGTAAGGATTATTTCATTGTATGGAAAGAAAAAAATCTGAACAGCAGAAGTTGGTCAAATTTAATGAATTATAAATGTATACAAGCTAAAGAAATGGATTAATTTCAATGTTTAATATCTCAAATGAAAGCGCATTGTTTTATTGTTAATAATTAAATTAAATAAAAAGATATACCAAAATCTTCTGGCAAAAAACGGCCTATTCAGTTTTATTTACTTTGTTTGTAGTTTTTATAATGTGTTAAGTTGTTCTTTGAAATTTAAATGTGAATTAACCAAATAAACATATTATGTTATACGTTTTGACTAGATTTCATAAAAAAAAATGCATGCAACATGAATGTTTTTATGCACTGGGTTGATAAAAAGTATAAAGTATTAAAAAAAGCGGCCAAGTGCGAGTCGGACTCGCACATGAAGGGTTCCGTTAAATAAATTGCAGTTTACGATTTATGACGTATTAAAAAAAAACTACTTACGAGATCTCGTTCAAACCAATTTTCGGTGGAAGTTTGCATGGTAATGTACATCATATATTTTTTTGAGTTTTATCAATCTCTTATTTTAGAAGTTACAGGGGGGGGGACACATTTTACCACTTTGGAAGTGTCTCTCGCGCAAACTATTCAGTTTAGAAAAAAATGATCTTAGAAACCTTAATATCATTTTTAAAGACCTATCTAATGATACCCCACACGTATGGGTTTGATGAAAAAATAATTTTTGAGTTTTAGTTTTGTGTATGGGGACCCCTAAAACTTAATGTTTTTTTTCGATTTTTGTGTAAAAATCTTAATGCGGTTCACAAAATACATCTACATACCAAGTTTCAACAGTATAGCTCTTATGGTTTCGGAAAAAAATGGCTGTGACATTCGGACGGACAGACAGACAGACGGACATGACGAATCTATAAGGGTTCCGTTTTTTGCCATTTGGCTACGGAACCCTAAAAATACATAAATATATTTCATAGTTCACGAAATATTTAATTTTAATAGTGCGCAGTCTACTTACAAATAAACTTAAAGAAATCTTCAAGCGCAACGAGCGCTCTCATTTTAATGTTGAATGTACATATGAAAAGAAATTACCTAATTTATTTTATTAAATAATAAAACTTGAATAAAGAGTTTTTTCCTGGTGCTGAATTACGAAAAAATATAATTACTTACTTTAAAATTACTAGGTAACTATTTTTATTTAAAGTGACTCTATTTGTACACAAAAAATAAAAACTACATATATCGTCCGCGGCATAGTTGGTTCCTAGATATATTATATGTTGTTTAGTAGTTGGCGAATTTATGTACAATTTTTAGCTTTAAATCTGATAGAGGACTACCTACTCACATTGAAAAGTTATGTTTACTTAGATAGGTATATAACGTTTTTAAATAAATATTATATGTTTTATTAAATATTTGTATTAAAATGTAAATTTCCTCTTCGGGTTCACCGGTGGAAAAGCGATTTTGAAGTACTCGTACCATTCAAATACTTACTACAAAATGGAATGGTTGCTGTAGATTACTGTAGAATTATTGTTGTGCCAAGTTGATTACCATTAGACCTCAAATTTTGTGCCAGCCAGTGGAAATCAGTGGTCAGCATACAAAATAACTCTGCATTGAAAATTATATTAACTTACTTTTGATTTGTACAGCCACCTTTGCAGGATTTACAGTGGGCAGACAGTACATGGTAAGCTGACGTGACGACACCCACAATTAACGCATCACAGCCAGATTTGCAGCCACAATGGTCCAAGAGGCTTAGTTGCGACCAAATCGCCGTAACTGCCGACCATTCTGGAGTCCAACTCTCTTTTGCCTTGGTCCATCTCCAAGAAGATGGACATGGTATGGAAACTTTTGTTTTCAGAGCGTTTACCCAGTCCTTATAGACCTTATATAAAAGATCAGTGATTTTGTAGTATTGGAATGGTACGAGTACTTCAAAACGACTTTTCCTTTTCAGTTCTACATCTACCGGTGAACCCAAAGAGGAAATTTACATTTTAATAAAAATATTTGATAAACATATATGTAAATAGTCTTTGACATTGGGTCGCTGGTCAGCTGACATGAGGTCGTTCATGAGAGCTTTGTCGAGGCGGCTCATCAACACCTCAGGCGACCCCAGGGCTGGCGCTTACCTCTCTCAAAGAATCGCCCTCGCGATACAGAGAGGTAACGCAGCCAGCGTCATGTGGGCAATGCCGCAAGAGGATATCCTCGAAGGTGTTCTTTTTATAATACTTATGCATTTTTACTTCCTTTTTATTTAGTTTAGTGTTATTTTCTTGTTATTCTTGTTTAAGTTATTTTAGATTTGTATTTGTGAATAAATAAATAGTCTTTTATTTCAAAACGTGACATACCTATCTAATTGAACATAACTTTTCAACGTGAGTAGTAGTCCTATCAGATTTAAAGCTAAAAATTGTACATAAATTCGCCAACTACTAAGCAACATATGATATATCTAGAAACCAACTATGCCGCAGACGATATATGTAGTTTTTATTTTTAGTGTACAAATAGAGTCACTTTAAATAAAAATGTCACATTCAAATCAGCAAACAGCGCTAGTTGCGCTTGAAGATTTCTTAAAATTTATTTGTACGCACATATAAATTTAATTATTTCGTGAACTATGAAAGATATTTATGTTAAGTTTTTTAATACTTTTTATTAACCCAGTAGTATACATGCATTAAAACATTCATGTTGCATGCATTTTTTTAATTAAATCAAGTAAAAAATACCAATAAAGTAAAAAAAAAAAACTTCACATGCCGGTTTTTGCCAAAAAATTCGGAATAATTTTTTTTGTAACTAATATATATAATGAGCTTTCATTTGAGGTATTATAAATTAAAATTTGCCAATGGGCAAAATAAACGAAATATTAAAGATTAAATGTGAGCGCCATTTCTTTCAAAAAAAATCAAAAAAAATTACAAGCTAAACTAATGAGTTTAGCTTGTAATTTTTTTTGATTTTTTTTGAAAGAAATGGCGCTCACAGTTAATCTTTAATATTTCGTGAAGCAAGAAAGGTATTGGTGTCAAGTTAATTTTTATAATACTTTTTATTTACTCAGTAATATACATAGTGTTGTTTTTTAAATAGGACAGTATGGGGAAATCCGAATCTAAAGGAGATAGAGGAAAAGTGTCCAAGGAGACATTAGGTGTTTTTTTTATGTAAACAAATTTGGCTCATTCAAATTATTGGTCAAGCGTGAGTTGTTCTTAAAAAAATATAAAGTGGGTCAATTTTTTTTTTGACGCGGGTCGGCTCTGTTTCATGTAAGGATTATTTCATTGTATGGAAAGAAAAAAATCTGAACAGCAGAAGTTGGTCAAATTTAATGAAAACTAATCTTCATACAATTGCAGTATTCGCCTTTTAATATTGTTACAAGTGCCTAGGCGTGTAAAAAAATATTTAAAATTATTCCATTTTTAAATTTCGATAATCGATAAGAGCTCCAGATGATTCAAGAGAAGAACATTTTTTTTAATCTTCGTAAACATCATGGCACGCGATAGTCTTGAAATTATAAAAAAAAGAATTCAAATTTGATTTAGATTTTTTTTTATGGGGTTACCCTAAAGGTCGAATTTATGAATCCCGATACAACTTCGTACAAGAATTAAAAGATGCTGTTTACAACACTTTAAACACAATTCACCATAAGTCTCTGTTAAATGCAACTAGAAGTGTCATGAAGCGTGCTCGTACCTGCATAAGACAAGACGGCGGCCACATCGAACATTTACTCAAGTAATAAACCAACTGTATGAAGATTCGTTTTCATTAAATTTGACCAACTTCTGCTTTTCAGATTTTTTTCTTTTTATACAATGAAATAATCCTTACATGAAACAGAGTCGACCCGCGTCAAAAAAAAAATTGACCAACTTTATATTTTTTTAAGAACAACTCACGCTTGACCAAAAATTTTAACGAGCCAAATTTGTTAACATAAAAAAACACCTAATGTCTCCTTGGACACTTTTCCTCTATCTCCTTTAGATTCGGATTTCCCCATACTGTCCCATTTATAAAAAAACACTCTGTATATATGCCTTGAACCATTCATGTTAGAAACTTTTTTTAATGAGATCAAGTAAAAACTACCAATCAAGTAAGAAAAAAAAACATAACATGCCGGTTTTTGCCAATTTTTTCCTGAAAATTTTTTGTCTTTATTTTTTTATAACTAATATATATAATGAGCTTTCATTTGAGGTAGTACACATTAAAATTTGTTCATTCGTTTAACTTGTACATTAAAAATATTTTTTAAAGAAATGGCGCTCACATTTAATCTTTAATATTTCGTGAAGTAAGAAAGGTATTGGTGTCAAAGTGGTCAATCAAGTTGTTTTTTTTTTAATACTTGTTATTCACTCAGCATATATATAGCTATATATGCATTAAACCATTCATGTTGGGTACATTTTTTTGATGAAATCAAGAAAAAACTACCAATCAAGTAAGAAAAAAAAACTTAACATGCTGGTTTTTGCCAAAAGTTTTCTGAATATATTTTTATTTTTATTTTTTTGTTACTAATATATATAATGATCTTTCATTTGAGGTATTATACATATAAATTGGCCTATTAGTTTAGCTTGTACAATTTTTTGAAATATTTTTTAAAGAAGTGGCGCCATCTCTGTTCCTAAGGGGTGAAACTTCCGCTGCTGCGGGTCAAATCACTCAGTTTGGTACCGACTATCACTGTGCAAAGCGGCTTGCTTTCTTCACAAAGTGCAGCATTCGGCCAAAAAATCGCCATAACAAGTAGGACTATTATTAGCCTACGGTTATTTTATTAGTTACCTGGGGCCCATTGCATAACAATCTACAACTTATATTACAAGCGGAAGTCTCTTTCTAATGCGAGGAGTTAAAAAGAGCTTTCCGCTTGTAATATAAGTTACAACTTGTTATGCAATAGGCCCCAGTCTTGTAATTTTTTTTGAGAAACAGAAATTATTAGAACTAATATTATTTTGACTAGTAACTAATAACTCATATACTTGTAAACTAATATTTACGAGAAATAGGCCCCGTTTCTGCCATTGCTTTTTTTTTAATACTTATCAGCCCTAGGGGTGACACGCATTACTTTCAACCCGCTATTTCGATAAACAATGAGACAATGACCTACTTTCAGGCCCCGTAGCATGGATGGCCTTATCACGTGACAAATGACAGGATAGAGCATCCGTCCCTGGCTGACACCGTTGATAGAACGAGACGACGCGCTTATCCTATCACTTATCGCGTGATAACGCCATCCATGCTACGGGGCCAGACTATGAGAGATGAAAAATATTTTCGCGAACAGCTCTATAAAAACTACTCTACTTTACAGGATGGTCGAGCAGCTAATGTTTCGGCTTCCGGCCGACGAGGAGGTTCCGATAAAAAAGATCCTGCTGGCGAACGGGCTGGGTGCATGGGGCGTACCGAGCGGGCGCACGGAGTTCCTGCGCAACAAGTGCCCGGTGGACCGCTGCACGCTGACGGCGGACGCGAGGGACGCCGCCTCCGCTGACGCTATCCTCTTCAAGGACCATCACACGCCATTCAACGTCAAACGCCCGCCTAACCAGGTAACTACAATAGGGTTCTTTAAGTATTGAACGGGCTGTTAGTTAGAGGACCGCCGACGAGGTTGTTCCGATAAAAAAGATCATTTTGGCGACCGGACTGGGTGCGTGGGGCGTACCGATCGGGCGCACGGAGTTATTGCGCAACAAGTGCCCGGTGGACCGCTGCACGCTGACGGCGGACGCGAGGGACGCCGCCTCCGCTGACGCTATCCTCTTCAAGGACCACCACACGCCATTCAACGTCAAACGCCCGCCTAACCAGGTAACTACAATAGGGTTCTTTAAGTATTGAACGGGCTGTTAGTTAGAGGATCGGTGATGAGAAGGATACCGATCTAGACACACGGCAGCGTGTCAAGCCAAGTTCAAGGTTAAGGTGTGATCTATTTTTACACAGTTTTGGACAATAAATGAATCTTATCTTATCTTATCTTATCAAGCAAAAGAACTGGCTAGCCAGCGCCAAGTGTAATATTACACGAACCGCTTTTGACCCTTCTATAACTCAAAACCTCTTTAACGTAAATACATAAAACTACGTGTGTTTAATTATAATTATATCCATAAGCCATCTAGAAACCCAAATTTCATGAAGCTAGCTCAAACGGTTATAAAGATATGAAGGTCAAAAAGTCGTAAATTTTAGCACAGACTGACTGACATATAGAACCTAAACCTAACCTACTTCTAGATGACCTAGAAGGATGAAATTTGGAATTCAGCTCGGTAATTGTGTGAAGGCGTAGGAAAAAATCTAAAAATAAAAAAAAGTTAAAAATGCGGCCCAGTGCGAGTCGGACTCGCACATGAAGGGTTCCGTTAAATAAATTGCGGTGTTCGATATATGACGTATTAAAAAAACTACTTACTAGATCTCGTTCAAACCAATTTTCGGTGGAAGTTTTTATAGTAATGTACATCATATATTTTTTTAGTTTTATCATTCTCTTACTTTAGAAGTTACAGGGGGGGGGGGGGGACACACATTTCACCACTTTGGAAGTGTCTCTCGCGCAAACTATTCAGTTTAGAAAAAAAATATGTTAGAAACCTCAATGTAATTTTTTAAGACCTATCCATAGATACCCCACACGTAAAGGTTTGATGAAAAAAAAATTTGAGTTTCAGTTCTTAGTATCCAAACCCCAATTTTTTTTTTCTATTTTTGTGTGAAAATATTAATGCGGTTTACAGAATACATCTACTTAGCAAGTTTCAACAGTATAGCTCTTATAGTATCGGAAAAAAGTGGCTGTGACATACGGACGGACAGACATACAGACAGACAGACATGATGAATCTATAAGGGTTCCATTTGGCTACGGAACCCTAAAAATAGGGGGGGATCCCCATACAATATTTTTTTTATTGTACCGTGGAACGGTTACAAGCAGATATTTGAAACTATCCCAATATACTCGTATGTATTATTATATTTGCTATACAAAAGAAATATAAAAAAAATAGAGTTTAGTCAAAAAATAAGTGGTGTCCCCATATAAAAAAAGTAAATCTCAATACCTGCCTAGTTTTAGGGAATGATTTTCGGGATAAAACTATCTAATGTCATTCTTCGGGACTCAAACGACCTTTATACCAAATTTCATCTAAACGGGATTCATCCAAATTTTCACCCCCCATTTCACCCCCTTAGGGAGTGATTTCCGGAATCAAAACTATCCTATGTCCTTTCCCAGGACTCAAGCTATCTCTATACCAAATTGTATTAAAATGGGTTCCATCCGAATTTTCACCCCTAATTTCACCCCCTTAGGGGATGATTTCTGGGGTAAAAACTATCCCATGTCCTTTCCCAGGACTAAACCTATATCTACACCAAATTTCATCAAAATAGATTACATCCAAATTTTCACCCCCTCCCTTTTCACCCCCTTAGGGGATGATTTCCGGGATAAAACCTATTATATGTCCTTCCCCGGGACTCAAACTATTTATATACCAAATTTCATCTAAATCGGTGCAGCGGTTTAAGTAGCTCCATACAAATTTCCACCCCCAATTTCAGCCCCTCAGATATAAAAACTACCCTTTGTCCTTCCCCGGGGCTCAAACTATCTGTATACCAAATTTCATCTAAATCGGTTCAGCGGTTTAGGCGTGAAGAGGTAACAGACAGACAGACAGACACACTTTCGCATTTATAATATTAGTATGGAAGTATGGATTATTAGTATGGATAGTATGGATTCTTTCCGCTTGTCTTCCAAATAGAGGTGTAGCTGTAGACTCACTTCAAAAGAAAGAAGAAACGAAAAACTCATTCAAATATCTCAAAAAAATACGATGCTACAACCGTTTTAATGTCGCTTGTTAGAGTGAGAAAACTATCAGGGACCGTGACGTCACGATCCTCGAGCGTCATAGTAAAAAACAATCGTTTCATTATAAAGGTGCGTTTTGCGGAAAAGAAACGGAACAAACCCCCTCTTAAAACTTTATACACTTATAACTTAGTGATTACCTATATAGCCTCTTGCGTTGTTTTTTTTCGAGATAATACAACATTATGATTATTTTGTTTAGTGTCTACATCCCTATTTTCGATAAGATAAGATAAAATAAGAATTCTTTATTGTCAGAACTGTGTACATTTAGTTGCTTTGGGTAAAATAAAGTCCAACAGCTTGCCCATTTCGGACGTAAAATATTAAACTTAAAGCTAGTCAAATATACTAAAACAATAACAACAATATAGTATTTTCAAATAATTTTAACCATATTTACACATAAAATATTAATTTAGATCTATCCGACATCCGTGTTATCTTTGAAACCACAAACTTCGGAATTCGAAAATATTCGGGTATCTCTATCTCTATCGCACTAACAAATGACAGGAATGCAGATATACGAACTTCGAGTTTCGGTTTTCGTGGTTTGGCTGAATACGCAAAGAGCGCGCGCGCGTGCCATCCAAAAAAACCAAGTTTATATTGTTCGAATTTGTTGTTACATTTGTGGAAATTACGCCTTAATTCGACATTTGCGCATATAAGTTCGCATATCAAAATCGATTATGTGTCTCGTCAAGGTATATCGTAGACGGGATTAAAATTATTAATAGGCGAAAGAAAGGCAAAGCAATTCCGCCATTTTGTCCGTAGTATTTCTTATTAGTCTGTGATTTTGACGTTTCTTTTAGCTGACAGATGTGGCGGCGATATACTTTAAGAATAATAAATGAAAAATTAAATGAAGTCGTATATTACGGAAAATTAATTAATTGTCGCAGTCGGATAAAAACTATCCTAAGTTGCAGCTGGAATAATAATGTACCTATATAAAATGTTTCATATTTTTCCGTCCATGGGATGCTGAGAACATTCGTAACACAGAAAGCTTAGTTTCAAACTGGCTGATTCTTTTTTTAATTTAGAGATTTATTATAAGTGGAGATTATTAACTGAACTTGGCCCCCATTTAGATCTCAATTCTTTTGTCGGCGAAGTTGACAACCAGGATCAGGTAAATCTCTTGCCGCTCGTGATTACGGAGAACTGTAGATTTAGGATTTTTCCAAAGCTGTTTATCTTTTTGTCATTTTTTATATTCGCTTCAAAATAAGCACGTTTTTGTTGTAGAAAGCACAGTTAACCAATCCTTTGAGGTCCTTATAATATGCTTTAAATATTACTTTCTAACCCTGTGAGACAAAATCTTTGGTGCTTCATTACGAAGTTCCATCATGAGTCATGAACTTAAATAAATACACTCAAGAGCAAAAGTTTCGGGTCACCCTAAATTGAATAACCGCAATAGGTTTTTTTATAGTAGTTTATAACTCGTGTGATGGTATTATGAAACTCGCCTTCGGCTCGTTTCATGAACCCACACTCGTGTTTAATGCCCTTCATTATGTACAGTTACATACACTACTTTATCTATCCACATATGGGCGTAACAGCCATTACAACAACAGGCTGTTACGCCCTTTGAGTCTGCAGGTATCGATATCATAAGCCTCCATGATGCATTCAGGAGCCGCTAATTATGACCGGCATCGCGGCGTTGTATTCTGGCTGCTGTCATCGTTTTTTTTTTAATTCATAGACAAACTAGAGTCGGATCCAACTGATCCGACTATCATATCGTTCGATATCTTACTTACGTGCGACATTTGTCAAATTTGTATGCAAAATGACAATTAATTTCGAACTAAACGTCATCTCGACTGATATTAGAATAGAGGTTAAATCAAATTTCTTTGTTTTTCAGAGACGTTCGAAATTTGAATGAAATAATATTATCGAAATCGATGTTAATATTTAGCAATATTAACATTTTCACAGATAATAAATTTGTTTGTCTATTTTTATGGTGGTCATAATGTGCGGTTCTTGAACGCATCATGGAGTGTTTATGATATTTGGATAGATAATAGTATTTTATGCAACTGTTGTATAAGAAGGGTCTTAAAAGGCGAGTGGCGTGGGTTGCGATGCGAGCCTTGGCGAGCATCGCAATTAAAGACGCCACGAGCGTTTTTAGACCAGTTATACACCGTTGCATTCAATACTTTTTCTACGACAAATTTTAAATAAATAGCAGACTACAGAATAGTTAAACTTTTCAGGCAGCAAGTTTTCTATTCGTACTTTTGCTACTCACGCAATTTCTTCAGGAGTGCAGTTATTAATTTCTTAGACCATGTTAAAAGGAACGCACACTTTTGTCTTCACAAACACGAATAAAATCTTAATAGTTTAGGATTAATAGTTTATCATCTTTCGTCTTTTCATTTTGAACTGTATTTTGGTGGGAAATCGGAAATGTGACAGCTCTTGCTTATGGTTTGTTTTTTTTTTAATTTGTTTGCACTTGCCATCCGAACCAAACTGAATCCGGACCCGGACCGAATTCGAACTGTTTATTTTTATAAATAATACCAAGAATTTATAAAACATGTAATTTAAACACACAATAGATGATGATTTATTATTATTGTAGTAAATAATTTATAATATACAAATGTTAAATCGTAAATAAATACTTTTATTTCGAAATATTTGTTTATGAAGTTGGCACCACTGCAAGATAGCGGCATTAGCGGCCGATTTAAAAAAAAGTTAAACAGTGCTTTTATGAAAAATGTATGAACCAAAAAAGTACGCTAAACAGTGCGTTTTTGGGCCATAGAGCATAGAGTTTTGCGATGACTTATTAGTGGTGTAATTGTATTTGAGCTACAGCCTATATAAATGACAGATAACGGTACAGGAGTAGAAAAAATATTTTTCACTAGTCTTATTTACATAACATACTAGTCTTCGTAATACCCAAATGTATTAGCAATTTCCGGGAGCCTATCATAAAGATATCAACATCCAAAAATGACGATTTTTGCGATATCTCGCTCCGTTAACGTTGTTTTTTTCTTGGGTTTTTACGAGTCCGATTTAAACCTGGTAACGTGTTTCTTTTTTACTGTTATTTCTGCAGTTTAGATGTAAAATTTAATAAAAATCATGAAAGTATTAAAAAACTGTACAACATTTGGACTATTTTAGGAAATATGACGGTATTTCATCGACCCGAAACTTTTGCTCTTGAGTGTATAGGATATGGAAAAAAATTACAACGTTGGGTCTTTATTTTCCTTATTGTCTCAACCGTAATAATCTAGTTAAAATTACGATATTTTACCTCGTTTAAAGATTCATAAAGGGGAAGGTGGCCTAAAGCGGGCACCGTGCCCAAAGCGGGCACTCGAAAAAATGTTTTAAACTGTTTTTTGAAAAATATTTTTTGTACTCGTCGATTAAAATCTGTGTATTAAGATTTCATAGAGAATACTGCAACGTCACTCTTTTCATAGTTGTAGTCAACTGTTTCGATACGCTCCAGACAACCGAAAAAAAATTTAAAATAAAACTAAAATAAATTCGACCAATCACGCGGCTGCTTTACCGAACTGTATATCAACGAGCGTACGAGCGATAGCACTTCGTTTCAACAGTATCGAGTTTGTTTTATTAGTTCAGTTGACTGGTAGAAAATTAATTTTAATGAACTCGTACAAAAGTATTGTTCACAATAGTGTTATAATCAAGCTTTTCAATCTCGTACCTTACTTAGGCCACTCAGCAAGCTACGTGGCCTAAACACGGTACTCGACTAACAAGCTCTCTATTATAACTACGATTGTGAAAAAAAAACTATGTCCTCTAATTATTTAACCGACTTTAAAAAAGGAGGAGGTTATATGTTCCACTGTATGTTTTTTCGCCGCTTTCTCCGTCAATTGTGGACCGATTTCCAAAATTCTTTTTTTTACTCGAAAAAGTATACTTACTCCCGAGGTGGTCCCATTGTCACCAATTCAGGGAAATTGAGGGCAACCCTCAACTTTTACAGGCACGCGTATAGTGATTTTGGTATTTTCTATTATCTCTATGTTAGGTAACTCGTGTATTTAATTTACCCTCGGAAATCGCAATTTAGGTGAAGTGGAACTGATGATGAAGACCACAGATGACTTATGGAACTCCTCAAAAAGATGTAAAGTACGTCAAAGATTCTGACATGATTCCGTTGAAGTATCATCTAATGAAGTGTTAAAATCGTTCTTCTATTTTCTCTAGAGCGTGGGAAGACGAGTTTAGGTACGTCCATACACAGGGGCATGGTTTACGAAAATCGAGGAAGCCTTTTAAGAATTCCTCGCGTCCACATCGCATATTTGCCGTAAGTCTCTTGCGCCGATGGTTCACTAAACTATTGTACCTTGTGCTATTCAGATCTGGATTCTGTACTACCTGGAGTGCCCATACCACACGGCGTCACTAAGGCCCGCGTCGCTAGACGTGTTCAACTGGACCGCCACCTACCGCCGCGACTCCGACATCGTGACACCCTACGAGAGCTGGGTCTACCACGACCCGCTCATCACCGAGAACAAGATGGAGCGGAACTACGCTGCCAACAAAACTAAGAAGGTAGCTTCTTGTGTAAATATTTGCGCAAGGCGTCGACGCTGGACGAATTATGACTGAAGACTCTTCAGTGAAGACCTATCATAGGCGTGGCGTCCATAACACCTCGATTCCTACTGACATGCTGATGTAGTGACAATTTACCTACCTCTTTCCATATCATATCCTTCAGCCCTTGAAGAAAACGTAAGCCAAAAGCTTCGTCTTGCTTACAGATATATTTGAAGCCACGCCACTGAAACCAGTGATAGGCGCGTTATGTTTTTTTGGGCTGTTGATGAAACATACGTATTTAACAAAAGATAACTTATTTATCATCCACTGTGAAAAATTCTAAATCACATAAGCCATTGTAATACTCGTGATATTATTATATGGTCATGCTATCGCCCGCAATTCTATCAGCTTCACTCTATTTGCGTGCTGTGTCTCTATGTGTATACCACGACCTGCGCATCATTGAGAGAAAAGTAGAGCGGAACTATATACGCTGCCAATAAAAACTAAGATGGCATACTCCTTGTCTATAAAATTAGGTAACTGGGCATTTATGCCAGTGGGCGGAAAGACGATACTCAGGCAATTAACGTTCCCATCGAGGTCATCTCGAATAAATTAGTTCCAAATACTTACTATCTGCTTCTCGAGGACACCTGACAGCTCAAGGGCATCTTGACGAAAACGCTCGTAGAGGACCGTATAGCACAATGCACTTAGGTATAATTTGCCTTTGTTTTTCTATTATGTACCTACTACTCCTGGTGAGCCAATAAAGAATATTTGTATTGTATTGTACTTACGTCTTGTCTTGTCTTTATAGCTCTGGAATACCTACTGATACTTACCAAAGGAATACCGATCTCTTCTGGCAATTTTTTCTCTTACACATCGCAATTACAGATAGCCAGTACCTAGCTCGTAGCGCTACGCCGTAGTCCGTAGCAGCTTAATGTCCATATGTAGCGGAAATCCCACGTAGCGTGTCGTTATTAGCAGTTAGTGAATGAGTTAAGTTAAGGCACATTTTGCTATTTACATATATATATAAGTACAAATGTACCTAACTGTAGTTTTCTAACCAATTCCGTTACCAAACAAACCGTCTGTAATTTTTAATGTTACCTACCTACTTAAAATAGGTTATGCCATAGCGAATGGTTATCGCTTGTCATGAGTAGGTTAGGTACCTACTTCGCCCGATAGGCGTTTGCCGTGCCATCCTATTAACTACTACGATACGATATCGGCAGCACGATATGACACGGTTGGTTTATCAGATAGTAGGTAGGTACACTACATATAGGCCTTTTTCGAAGCACTAAGTAGGTGCCCATGATGACGGTTTTGTTACCTACGGGACATTCATTGTATAGCTATAGTTATAGGCTTAAGATTAAGACTCGACCTTTCAAATTTTCGTAAAAATGAGTTGTTTAGTAACCACTTTATACATTATGTATGACGTAACAATTATTGTCGGAAAAAATATACCATAATCTGCAAGATATGAGAAGTAACATAGTTTTCGTAGAAACCCATTTTAACAAAAGAAAGTAGAGAAAAAAAATCTAAAGTGAACCCTATTATTTCACTTGTAACCAGTTTACTGCTCCATTTTTTATCAGAAAAAGATGACATTTTATAATCTTCTGCATAAAATAATGGACAATCACTTTATTTTCTTACTTACTTTTTCTTCTCGTTTTCTGAAATATTCCGAAAAACATGATATCCGCGCTTTCGAACACGCACTTCTATCTCGCTCACGTGTATGCTCAGTAAGAGGGAGAGAAGACCATAACCGTGCGGAGCCTTAAGCGTCATGCCTGGCCTCGATCCGCGTCATAGATCACAATTTCAGGCGCTGCAGGTATTGGTTTTTTTCATATTTAGCTTTCAGAACTTCAGTTGTCGTTGGTTTTTGATTATAGTAGGTAAGTATTTCGTGCCAAATCATGTCAGAATCATACTTTAGCATATAATGGCAATTAAAAGCCAACATAAAAACCACGATATGAAAACTTCGATTCCTATGTTTAATGGAGCCGATTTTCAGCGCACAGTTCGTCGTCAAGGTGGCAGTACCTATTCCACACGGCGACATACCATACGGCGGTCAGCGTCGAATTTAGCTTTGTAGCTATAGTTTAAATTTAGCTTTAGCTGTATGTCGATTTCTACTCATTTGATGATCCGAAAATATACCTACCTAAGTAGATAGGTTTATTTATTTATTTATCGTATGGCGGTTACACACTGGTACATATATGTATTCGTATCGATGTCGCTGATAGAGTTCCAGTGTGCGCTGCGAGGTTCAGAAGGAACAGTCCAGCTGCCGAGTTTGTTGCCTTTTAGGGTTATTCCTACGGACGTAGAACAACAACGACCTCCAGTAGTTTAGTAGATAGGTCTGTGGGATTCAGAAAATGAGTAAGTATACTTAAGTAGAACAGGACCATCGAAATCTAAAAATGTACCTATAGGTATCTAAGGGCTTAGAATAATAACGCATAGAAGGATAGTTTCATACAGCCGACGCGCCAAGCGTGAGGCATAAAATGGATTCATGTAGTTGTGATCAACTCGTATTCACACGCGCCAATACGCACACAAACGCACCAATTTTGTTCCACCGATCGGCGTACTGGGCCATTTATGGCCGAGTTTTAGTGGCCTCACCGTTGCGCGTGAACTGCGTTTCTATGCGTTATTATTCTAAGTCTAAGGGATAGTAACAGGGTATATTGAAATTAAGAGTAGGTACCTACCTACTCACTAAACTATAGAAAATTTGTCTACTTTTTCAACAGTGCATACCTAGGTATTTATATAGAGCTGATTGTTCGAAACGATTAGTTGTTAATATTATCTAGCTATACATACAAAATATACAAATTTTAATAAAAGTGGTAAAATTGTTTTTAATTATAACGTAGGAGATAGTACTTAATGTCTTAAACTACACTGAACTCATCAGATTTAACTTGATATCTACCTCGAAACTAAAATCATATTATTAAACCAAAATAGTATGTGTGAATTAATCATCAGTTTTTTTTATTATCGCCGACAGGTAGCGTGGTTCGTGTCAAACTGCCACGCGCGCAACCGCCGGCTGCAGTACGCGAGGCAGCTCGCCAAGCACATCTCCGTCGACATCTACGGGGCGTGCGGCTCGCACCACTGCCCGCGCGCCGACCCCAACTGCCTCGAGATGCTCGACCGCGACTACAAGTTCTATCTCGCATTTGAGAACTCCAACTGTCGCGATTACATCACCGAGAAGTTCTTTGTCAACGGATTGCAGTGAGTCTGTTTGCGATATTAGATGTTAGCATAGAACTGTATCAGGAGATCTACGGACGTAACAATCTGCGAGCACGTCTCTGTTGATGTCTACGGAGCGTGTGGCTCATAATAAGGCTCATACATACCACTACCCGCGCGCTGCCTCCAACTGAAACGACATGTTCGACCTCACCGCTACTATAGTTAGATTAGTTAAGTCCAGCTCCAACTGCCGCTAATACAGGTACCTATATCCACTGGGAAGTTCTTCGTCAATGGTAGGTAGGGCAAACCTTGTCTAATCTGTGATATGAAGTTATTCGGTGATAGCTACTTTAAGGTCTAATAGCGGAGTTACTCGATATCTTTACGGCTTGTAATAATTTTCAGTAGGTGGCGGCACTGTCATTCAACTTACTTACGTGCAGCAAGTATCCGAACGCATCCGTCAAAATTAAGAAAAAAAAAACTCAAAAAACCTAACTATCACCGATTAACCAAGGTTTGCCCTATGCAGTGATTTTGAGAAATCGAATGACGTATAAGAGGACTATGGGGTTCAGTGGATCGAAGGTCAACGTGGATCTTTTGCTACTTATATATTTTACATTAAATAAATACTATTTTTTATTATTATGTATCTCCGATTTAAATTCACGGGGCGAACCCCGGTCTTTTGGAAAGTGTGCGTGAGGATATAGATCCAAGTTTCATCGAGAAACTAACTTATTTAGAAGTGAAAATACGCTACGGCACTTTGGTAAAAAATTACACAAAAGAAGTCCCTTAAGATAGGCGAACCCCGGTCTTTTGGAAAGTGTGCGTGAGGATATAGATCCAAGTTTCATCGCCGAGAAACTAACTTATTTAGAAGTAAAAATACGCTACGGCACTTTGGTAAAAAATTCCATTAAAGAAGTCCCTTAAGATAGGCGAACCCCGGTCTTTTGGAAAGTGTGCGTGAGGATATAGATCCAAGTTTCATCGAGAAACTAACTTATTTAGAAGTGAAAATACGCTACGGCACTTTGGTAAAAAATTACATAAAAGAAGTCCCTTAAGATAGGCGAACCCCGGTCTTTTGGAAAGTGTGCGTGAGGATATAGATCCAAGTTTCATCGAGAAACTAACTTATTTAGAAGTGAAAATACGCTACGGCACTTTGGTAAAAAATTACATAAAAGAAGTCCCTTAAGATAGGCGAAACCCCGGTCTTTTGGAAAGTGTGCGTGAGGATATAGATCCAAGTTTCATCGAGAAACTAACTTATTTAGAAGTGAAAATACGCTACGGCACTTTGGTAAAAAATTACATAAAAGAAGTCCCTTAAGATAGGCGAACCCCGGTCTTTTGGAAAGTGTGCGTGAGGATATAGATCCAAGTTTCATCGAGAAACTAACTTATTTAGAAGTGAAAATACGCTACGGCACTTTGGTAAAAAATTACATAAAAGAAGTCCCTTAAGATAGGCGAACCCCGGTCTTTTGGAAAGTGTGCGTGAGGATATAGATCCAAGTTTCATCGAGAAACTAACTTATTTAGAAGTGAAAATACGCTACGGCACTTTGGTAAAAAATTACATAAAAGAAGTCCCTTAAGATAGGCGAACCCCGGTCTTTTGGAAAGTGTGCGTGAGGATATAGATCCAAGTTTCATCGAGAAACTAACTTATTTAGAAGTGAAAATACGCTACGGCACTTTGGTAAAAAATTACATAAAAGAAGTCCCTTAAGATAGGTGATTAAGGCGACGTAGGCTCATGGTCTTCTCTCCCTCTCACTGAGCATAAGCGTGAGCGAGATAGAATAAATAAAAAACCGGCCAAGTGCGAGTCGGACTCGCGCACGAAGGGTTCCGTACCATTATCTATAAAAATATTTATTTTATTCTGTTTTTAGTATTTGTTGTTATAGCGGCAACAGAAATACATCATCTGTGAAAATTCCAACTGGAAGTATCACGGTATCAGTGAGATACAGCCTGGTGACAGACAGACAGCGTAGTCTTAGTACCTAATAGGGTCCCATTTTACTCTTTGAGTACGGAACCCTAAAAAGTAATCTCCACTTATAATAAATCTCTAAATTAAAAAAAGAATCAGCCAGTTTGAAACTAAGCTTTGCGCGGTTCGAATGTTCTCAGCATCCCATGAACGGAAAAATATGAAACATTTTATATAGGTACATTGTTATTCTAGCTGCAACTTAGGATAGTTTTTATCCGACTGCGACAGTTAATTAATTTTCCGAAATATACGACTTCATTTAATTTTCCATTTATTTTTATTGAAATCAAACGCTGCTCCAACTGTCAGCTATAAGAACCGTCAAATTTTCGTCAAAATGGCGGAATTGCTTTGCCTTTCACTTATTAATAATTTAAATCCCGTCTACGATAGACCTTTACGAGAAAAATGCTAAAATATAAACCATAAAAAAATATTCGATTCTGATATGAGAACTTATATGCGCAAATGTCGTTTTATGTCGTAATTTCAATAAATGAAATCAACAAATTTGAACAATATAATTAACACGAATTTGTTTTTTTTGAATGACCATGGCACGCGCTCGGCGCATTCAGCCAAAGTACCTGCGGCGCTACCACGAAAACCGATACTCAATGTTCATATATTTGCATCCCTGTCACTCGAGTATGGTTAGTGCGATAGAGATAGAGATACCCGAATATTTTCGAATTCCGAAGTTCGTGGTTAGCTCAGGAATCGAAAATATGGTAAATAATCATAATGTATTTTCTCGAAAAAGAATTTAAAATAAATATAGTCAAATGGAGAAAAAAACAAAGCAAGAGGTTATATAGGTAATGATTAAGTTATAAGAGTCCAAAGTTTTAAGAGGGGGTATGTTCTGTCCCTTTTCCGCAAAACGCACCTTCATATGAAACGATTGTTTTTTACTATGACGCTCGAGTATATTGACGTCACAGTCCCTCATCGTTTTCTCACTCTAACAAGCGACATTAAAACGGATGTAGCTTCATAATTTTTTGAGATATTTGAATGGGAGTTTCATTATCTTCTATCTATTTATACATAATAAATGCCTATGTCCTGACTGACTTATTCACTCACTCACTCACTCACTCACTCACTCACTCACTCACTCACTCATCAACGCACAGCCGAAACTACTAATCTTAGAGAGTTGATTTTTGCACAGTATGTTGCTTTTATAACGTGGGCTAGGGATAAAAAGGGATTTTTGAAAATTCTACCCCCAAGGGGGTAAAATGGGAGTGCAAAGTTTGTATGGGAGAACCTTTTTTTTTTTGAGCTATAGACTTAAACTTTGTAGAAAAATTAGTTATTAGAATACAAATGAAACACTTTCAGCGTTTTGGAAAATTCCACCCCTACGGGGGTAAAATAGGGGTGCAAGGTTTGTATGGGGGAAACATTTTTTTTTTAAATAGAGACTTAAAACTTTGTAGAAAGATCAGTCATTAAATAAATAAATAATAAATAGCAATTTATTTCAGAAAATATGGTAAATAATCATTTATATTAGAATACAAATAAAGAACTTTCAGGGTTTTAGAAAATTCTACCCCTAAAGGGGTAAAATAGAGTGCAAAGTTTGTATGGGAAAAACTACTTTTTTTTTAAATAGACTTAAAACTTTGTAGAGAAATTATTCATTAGAATACAAATAAAGTACCTAGATTCAGTGTTTTAAAAAAATCTACCCCTAAGGGGGTAAAATAGGGGTGCAAATTTTGTATGGGGGAAACAATATTTTTTTTAAATAGAGACTTAAAACTTTGTAGAAAGATTAGTCATCAGAATACAAATTAAGTACTTTCAACGTTTTAGAAAATTCTACCCCTAAAAATAGGGGGCTAAAATAGGGGTGCAAAGTTTGTATGTGGGAAACTATTTTTTTTAGCTAGAGTCCTAAAACTTTGTAGAAAGATTATTTAAATACAAAGAAAGTACTTTCAGCGTTTTGGAAAATTTCACCCCTAAGGGGGTAAAATAGGGTGCAAAGTTTGTATGGGAAAAACATATTTTTTTTTAATAGAGACTTAAAATTTTGACGAAAAATTACTTATTAGAACATGAAAAATACTACATTCGGCGTTTTACAAAAATCATTCCCTAAGGGGGTTAAAAAAGGGTGCAAGGTTTGTATGGGGAACACTTTTTCTGAGCTAGACACTTAAAACTTTGTAGAAAGATTACTTATAAAAATACAAAAAAAGACTTTCAGCGTTTTGAAAAAATCTATCCCTAAGGGGGATAAAAAGGGGTGCAAAGTTTTTATCAGGGAAAGTTTATGTTTTTGAGTTAGAGACTTGAAACTTTGTAGAAAGATTACTTATTAAAATACAAAAAAAGAACACAAACCGTTTTAGAAAATTCCACCCCTAATAGGGTTAAAAAGGAGAGCAAGCTTTGCATGGGCAACACTTTTTTTTGAGTTAGACTTAAAACTTTGCAAAAAGATTACTTATTAGAATACTAAAAAAGAACTTTCAGCGTTTTAGAAAACTCCATCCCTAAGGGGATCCTTAAGATCCTTAAGAAGGGTAGCCAGTGTTGTGTGGGAAAAACTTTTTTTTTACTAGACTTAAAACTATTCAAAATGTTACTTATTAAAATTAATAATAAAGTACTTTCAGAGTTTTAGAAAATTCCACCCCTAAGGGGGTTAAGAAAGCTTTGTATGGGCGACACTTTTTTTGAGCTAGAGACTTAAAAGTTTACGAAAAAAGTTCTTTCAGCGATTAGAAAAATTCAACCTCTAAGGGGGTTTAAAAGGGGGTTCAAATTTTAAATGGCGAGCAATAAAATTTTAAAGTGTGAGTAAGAGATTTTTAACTTCGGTCTTATTCTGTACGTTAAAAGACTACAAAACTGATTTCAGAGTTTTTCCAAATTCATCCCCTAAGAGTGTTAAAATTGGTTCAAAGTTTGAGTATTTCAAGGCATTTTTAAAGTATGAGATTTTTAACTTTGGTTTTAGACTGTTTGTTCACAAACTAGAAAATGAACATCAACTTTTTTTTTAATTATCTAAAAGAGGGTTCAAATTTTGTATTGAGAGAAATCATTTTCTAAGACGATAAAAAGTTCTACGCGGACGAAGTCGCGGGCAACAGCTAGTAGCTAATAAGTTCCCTCAAACATGATATTGCCGACTTTTAGAACCAATTTTAATATGATTAGCTTTTGTGCATAATTTGTTACGAATTTTTAAAGTGTATTTTAGACCTATGTTCGTGATTTTTTTCTATCGAGCGAAAGTCAAAAACTCAGGATTCGAATAGCTATAGTCCCTCGAAAAAGGCCTCAAGCTTGCTAATTAAATTTTAGGGCAGCCGTATTATGTCCCAAACAAGCGCTACGACTTTTTAAAAATCCGTTTTCTGAGGCTCTAGTATAAGTTTTAACGATACAATACGTTTTAGCGTTTAGTTTCAATATGTATGGCAACGCGAACAGCGCCTCTGGTGGTAACTATTAGGAACTACGCGTTGTCATACAAATTTAAACTAAACGTTAAAACGTATTGTAACGATAAAACTTATACTAGGGCTACAGAGCCTACGTCGCCTTAAGTTTTGTCTTATGTCCTAGGCACGACGTGCTGCCAATAGTGATGGGCGCGCGGCCCGCGGAGTACGCAGCGGCGGCGCCGCACAACTCGTACGTGCACGTTGAGGAGTTCGCGACGCCGCAGGAGCTGGCCATCTACCTCGACCGGCTGGACCGCGACGACGCGCTGTACAACTCCTACTTCAAGTGGAAGGTGAGTCTGTACCACTACCACTGCACTGCACTAGTAGACGGCGTGATGGGAGAATCCTAGGCCGCAGCAGGTGACTAGTGTTCTGATATCGCCATCAATTGAAATTACAAGTTATTATTAGATTCTTAGCGAATGAGAGCTAGGCGATTGATTCAACCATCACGACATCGACAGTTGCTTTTTCGTTCATTCCAATAAGTTCAATAACTCTATGGGTGGGTTAAGTACACCAGAGGCCCTAGCACACTAGGTTTTATGTCGGAGAAAATGTACTGAAACGTCACGTAAAACGCGACATAAAACGTAGTATGCTAGGGGGGCAGGGGGGCTAGCACACTAGGTTTTATGTCGCGTTTTACGTGACGTTTCAGTACATTTTCTCCAACATAAAACCTAGTGTGCTAGGGCCTCAGACCATCTGTAATCGTAAGCGGTGTTCGTTAAAATCGGAATAAATAAATATTTGGGAATAATCTTACACAAATCGACCTAGTCCCAAACTAAAGCAAAGCGTGTACTAGACGACGATAAACATACTTATATAGATAAATAAATACTTAAATACATCAATGACTCAGGAACAAATATTTGTGCTCATCACACAAATAAATGCCATTACTGGGATTCAAACCCGGGACCTCCGGCTTCGTAGGCAAGGTCACACTCACTACCAACTATGCTACATACTTAGGTCGTCATGAATGGAGAGTTTGACAGTTTCTATGGAATGATAGCTGCCGGCGCCATGTTTAACGTTGATCGGCCTGTAATCGTAAGTTGGTGCAACCCGCCCTACTTTGTACAATAGGTAAGCTAATTGGTATGCTTGTACACCTCAGAGCATAGAATACTAGAGAGAGGACAAGCCGCCGGCGGCCGTGTCGCAGCTGTATGCTCAATGGGCATACACTGCCATACTGTGCACGCGTGCTGATCGCGGAGAATATTACGTTTTTGCCCAAAATGCCTGATATGATGCGCGTTTATGGTCAAATAAGGCTGTAGGTATACAAGTGTGTGTGTTTTAGATGTGTGCGTGCTTTGTCTTGTCAATTACTTGGGCGTTGTGTGGGTTAATGTACTTGCGACAGGCTCACTCTATACAAATCGGCCGCCATGTCCGATCTCCTTATATTTGTTGTACACCTTCCAGGGTACAGGCGAGTTCATAAACACGTTCTTCTTCTGCCGCGTGTGCGCCATGCTGCACGCGGGCGAGCGGCGCCAGCGCTCGGCGCACCACGCGGACGTGCAGGCGTGGTGGCGCGACGGCGCCTGCACGCGCAACGAGTGGCGCGCCGTCGCCACCGAGTACGCAGACACCCGGGACAAGGGATAGACCGTTCCCACGGGACCCAGTTACGATGAGGACCTCCGCCTATTTCGTGAAACGTGCGAAGCCAGAATTACATTACGAAATTAGTGGCATGAAATTAATTTCGTGAATGAAAATGAGTTTCGTGCCCTGCGCGATTTTTGGTGAAATTAGTGTCATGCAACTAATTTCATAGTGTAAATGCGACGTGAAACTAGTGTCGCGAAAGCGCCTGTGCTGTGCGAACGTGTGTATTTTTATCATTGCGCGCGCTTCAAGCGTTGAAAATGGCAAACCAACGATGGAGTACAGATAAAAATATACAATTCATCAATGAATATCAGCGATAAGAGTTTATATAGAAGCATCTCTTTAGCTACATTGAATATAGAAAAATATATATAGCTTTGATGCTGATGGGGCCATGGTTACTGCGATACTGTGGATTTCACGACACTAATTATTTTACGAAATTACTTTCGCATATATCGAAACTACTTTCGTGAAACTGATTTCAACATGCATGACACTAATTTCGTAATGTAATTCCGACTTTATGTTTTGTTACGATTCAGATGAGCCGAAGACGGTAAGTAGGTACGCTGTTCGCCAGATGGAGTCCGTACAGACCAGTACAAATGCGCCCTTGATTTATGTATTGTGATATTCAAGGTTTACCACATTCACCGATTGTTTTTGCTGTTATCAAGGTTTCTACGATGCGGACACAGGCGTTGAGTTTTTAGTCGTTGCTTACTAATAGCTTAAAGAGACATAGGTACACTCGTGCTCACACGTCCATTACTAGTAATAGTTGTACTTATAAAAGTTATATTTTTAATCATAAGCGTTTGTATCACAATTTGTAAAACCGAATTAACGATCGATTGCGTGATTGCAACTAATTAGCACCCAACGTGGGTCCAAATAGTGAAAATTACCCTACGCCACAGACAATAAAAAGAAGCTTAGTGAAAATAAATTCACACAATATAATACGATACATACACGGCAATATGGGATGTGTAATGATCGGTATAAAAACAAATAATATAATTTCATTGGGTATAACCATTTTTGATATAATTTCAAAGGGCAGAATCATTCATTGTACATAATAAACGTTTGGTATAATATCAAAATATATATTTTTATTTAGTATAACTATCATACGGTATAACGCTTATTTCCTATAACCATCATAGAGTATAATTCTTATTTGATATACATCTCATATTGTATAATGATCAAGCGGTATAATTTTTATGTGCGAATTGCGTTTTATTTACCTTAGCTAAACTACTCTTTTTCCGTTCTAACCTAACGTAAACCTAACCCAACCGCCAGCGTGTCGACGTCACCCCGCTTCGCGGGGTGCCTATTTCCGCTCTAAGGCACGCAAGTGAACCCTACCTAACCCACCAATAGTACAATTGTTGCGAGTGTGTTTTTTTTACTGCCCTTGCGGGGACCTCGCTCCGCCCGTCCCCCCTTTTTCTGGGTATTCTAGCTTGATTATATCAACTGTACATTAGACGAAATGAGCATTATATCCAATGTTCAATATAGCAAATATGCATTATACTTAATGTATGTTATACTAAATAATATTATACCAAATGATCGTTATATAAAATTATAATTATACCAAATAAAAATATATTAAGTGTTGTTATACAACTCGAGAATTATATCAGATGAGCGTTATTGCGAGTAATATTATATGAAAAATATTTATAGCCATCGTTACGCACCCGGCAATATGACACGAGCTTAGCCTGTGCAAAAGAAAACTATAGTACCTACCATACAAATTATAGCACAACATTTACTTCACAAATTACATTGCAGTAATTTGCTTGTTTATTGAGTTTGATATTTATTTGTACTTACATATGTTTATTATACTGTTGTCTTATTTGTAGTATTAAATATACTTCTCGCATCTGTGATGCTACTCAAATAGCACAAATTTTACACGCACATTGCAACGCCCACACAACTTGCACTATGCGGCATAAGAGTATTTTTTAATGTTTAACATTATTATATCAATTTTACTTCTCAAAGAAGGTTTTGTCTGTGCAAGCATTTATACTTTTAAGTCATTTTATATGTTACTGTTGTTATTTTTTTATTAAGTAAATATAAGAATTTCTCTATGAATGAGCTAATTATCTACTGGTTCAGGTAGGTATATTGAAGACAGACAATGTAAAGTTAGTACTTGCTAGGACTTCCTATTTAAATTTGTACAAAATGTCCCCATTAGTACGGCCACGGACTTTAATTGTTGAGCCATTTAGAGCTCACGTTATACTGGACACTTCAAAGCTTAACTATTAAAAAACCAAAATTAGTTGATACCTAAATGGCTCAATAATAGGGGGTATTACTGCAATGTTCTGCCGCCAGAGTGCAGCACTAGCACAAACCGTAAACCATGAAGGATGAATAGAATATGCGTGTGTGTGTGAGTCCCCATCCCACACACATGACACACATGAGTAACAAGGATGTATGCATAGACAATACCGCAAGTGGGAACGAGATACAATGCCTAATCTGCTAGTGTCGCCCCCTACGCAGAGTTTTGCGTAATATTCCCCAGTTCTTGAGCGTACATACGATGGGATTCCCTGCTCCCCATAGCCATGTTACGTGTAATACCTAACCTTTTTTTCATTTATGGCACATTTATAAATTGTATAATAAACTTCTAAAGCCGTACGGTAACGTCTGCAACTTGTTATTCTTGATATGTTAATGTTAATTTAAAATTACTGTTATCGATTTTAACGCTCAAAGATGTAGATAAATATTATTTCAGCGGCGTTTTAATTGGTTTAGTAGTACTTAAGTAGAATAATTTTAATGTAGGTATGGTTTTGCGAAACAGTTATTTATTTATCAGGGTAATAATAAGTAATTCACTAAAAAAAAGAAAATAGGTGAAGTTAATCATAGGTATGTGTCGGTAATAATAATAAAATACTTATACCTCAGACATCTAAGGTCCTAGTGGGAATCGAACTGTACAGTTGATTCATATCACGAAATCGGGTGAAGCGCATTACAAATGATGCTATTTATCACAACAAATGACATAGACGCAGCTACACTTGGAATGGGAAATACAAATACCTATAAATTGCCATCTCGTTTCTACAGTTGGAATGGGAAATACAAATACCTATAAATTGCTATCTAGTTTCAACTAGTTATAGGTATCTTAAAAACCTAAATTGTCGCACCGTACCGCACGGTTTCAGATAAATGTCCTCCCTCGAACGCTCCGGATGTAGAATGAGCCCCTGCCGAGGTTTTCCCGAAGAACTGCAGTATGGAGGGGCGGGGCGTCTGAAGGTCCAAGCGCGGTGGGCTGCACAAGGCACGTCTAGACGAGCGAGCGCAGCACTCCTGCATGAACTCCGCCGCGTGATTTCGGCCCTTTTGGATAAGTGCAGAATGCACGGCGTCCGGCAAAACCGAGGTCACTCCGTAATAGATTCCCTTTGACCTTCCTCGGTAGTCTGCCGCGCTCGGACGTCTGTACGCGGCTATACGGGGCATAAGCTATAAGATGGAGCGAGACAGGAAACCTAAAGGTAACTTTCCTCTTTTGATACCAATATATTTTTAGTAATTTCTATAAGGCATCAAGATTCTTTAAAATAAAAGTAGGATAAATAAACAAACGAGACTTGAACGCACGATTTTGTTGTACTTTGCAAAGTTTAGATATTGATAATACTTTATCTTTCTTGTTACGCGCCTTTTGACGATTATTATTTGACGTACAAAAATATTTATTCGTTTTCGGTGCGGTTGGTTGTATTATTTTATTTTAAATAAATACTAGGTAACACAAATAATATTTAGTTACTTTACATTCCATCAACTGTTTTTTTTCCGTATTGTGGCTTTTTGCTGCTTAGGCACTTTGCCAATTCCAACAACTTACTAGGTACTTTAAGACCATGGACATGGGATACTCCTAGTATCCTACGTCCATGTTTAAGACAGTAATGTCAATGTTTTTTTTCTTCGTATTGTGGCTTTTTGCTGCTTAGGCACTTTGCCAATGTGAAGTGGAGGAAGACCCTTCGGACCCGTGTCTCCCCTGGTCAAACCTCCTGGGGGAGACATCAGGAATATTTAGTACCGGGGTCTCCCCTTGCTTGGGGAGACATCGGTACTAGGGTTTGAATTATATTTGAAGTACTCGTGTATCCCCTGTCATGGTTATACATTCTGGGTTTCCCTCCGTCGCAGAATACGATATTCGCATAACACGATATTCGCAAAACACGATATACATATAACATGATTTGATTATGCACAAAACACGATAATCGCAAAACACGATTTTCGCATAACATGATATTCGCATAACATATTTGCAACACATCATATTAGCAAAACATAATATTCGCAAAACATCATACTTACTAGCAAAACATGACCTTCGCAAAACATTGCAGTAACAACTTTGTTGCCTACTGTATTGTAATAGGAATAGAGGCCCGACCTTCACCCATCTGCTTAATTGATGAAAAGTATTTTATATCGAATTTAGTAGGTACATTAAAAAGTATAAGCAATTTCAGGAGGGGTTCAAGACATTAAATCAACATAAATATGCATAAAATAAAATGACAATTTTGGTTAATGTAATAGTCCCTGGGCGACCGAGCTCTGCTCGGATAAAAATGGAGAAAATAAGGACAAAACGAATTTTTCCGGACATGAGACCTATCTAGATCGATTTCTCGCCCCCGTAAACTCCCGTATTCCAAATTTCATCGAAATCGTTAGAGCCGTTTCCGAGAACGTGATTACAAATATATATATATATATACATATATATATATATATATATACAAATATTGCTCGTTTAATAGTATAGGATTTTGAAAATTTCGGGGTTTCTGGCTACGCCCATTTTGCGAATATCATGTTATACGAAAATCGTGTTTTGCGATTACTTATCGTATTTTGTGCGTAATCAAATCATGTTATGCTTATATCGTGTTTTGCGAATATCGTGTTATGCGAATATCGTATTCTGCGACGGAGGGAAACCCAGTATGTATAACCATGACAGGGGATACACGAGTACTTCAAATATAATTCAAACCCTAGTACCGATGTCTCCCCAAGCAAGGGGAGACGCCGGTACTAAAGATTCCTGATGTCTCCCCCAGGGAGGTTGACCAGGGGAGACACGGGTCCGAAGGGGAGGAAGATTTGGCTTTACGGTTCCGTGGAGTGCACCTAATAATTTTGCCTCAGGGACTAATCGTACAAAAATACCATATATGGATAATGATAATGTTGATAATAAAAGTGGGTAAAAGAGTGCTTATAGATATTCATAAATAGTTATAGTTCAAGTGTCAATGTTAAATATAACCAAGACCACGTGTACCTACATTTTTAGTATTTTTTTCCTGTATTGTAGTGTATATACAACGCGGTCGAGTTTTAGAGCATATAGACTGGAGTAGCCTTATATGTCGTATTTGCTTACAAAAATGTCTGCCGAATTTTGCGGGGGGGGTGAAGAAATAACACATGCAAAAGATTACTCACAAATGCAAAAACGGTGTTTATTTACACACGTACATTTTGAAAACGAAAAACATTCTCATATTGATGCACACAAACATATCACACATGTAAAGACTTCGTAGCAAAGACTACAATATACATACTGAGATAGACAGGCAAGTCGACCAAATTGAGAAGGCATTTAATGCTTGCGTACAGGCGCCATCTTTTCTGCGATTACTGCGATACTTAAAACTTTTCTTTGAATGTTAAAACAATAAAAAGTGCGTCGGTCGCAGGGTTTGAACCCCGGCTCATCGACTCCAAATACCGCCGTCTGTACCCCTAGGCTACTGATGTCTTATGACAATACGGCGAATTTCGAAATACCTTGACAGCCTAGCCTAGCAATCGCTACAGCTTCAGAGATTTTGCCCGCTATCAAGTAAGTGACACTGTTTTCAATAAGAAACTGGATTTGCATTAAGTTCTAAGTTCCCATAGCATGCTTCGTAGAAACATGGTTTAAGAATACGTAAATGCCAGTGTGATCGGCTAAACCAGTAGGGCGAGGTTTGGGTCGTTTACTAAGGTCGATAATTCTATCGATATATGCAGAAACATAGGGTCATTTCGCCGGTTGGCGACCACCTAATTTCATGTGCCGGTTAGCGACCACTTAGCTGGCTTCTTCTAGCTGAATTATTAATTTTTGAAATTATAGATCTCGGAAACCGCCTTCCAGACAACGAAAACATAACTAATATTGTCTCCGGTATGAACACTAAAGTATGATTAATACGAAAAAAGCAGAATTTTATTCTAAAAAGATAAAAAATAGCTCGAATACTGTTAGGTCCATGTGGGCTGTAATAAATCAGGAAAAAGGCAAAACGTGTTACAATCGAGTCGACTTTACAGAGGTTATCACGGATACAGATGGGAGCAAATTTAAAAGCAAAAAGGCTGCAGCCGATGCCGTAAATAATAGATTCGCGGGCGCGGCCGCGGCCTGCGGCGCGGCCCCTGCCGACTTGCCGCGTGCGCTCGCCGCGCTGCACGCCGCGCGCCCGCCCGCTGACCGCTGCGTCAAACTCAGGCCGTTCACTCCCGATGAAGTCTTTCGAATCATTACTTCCCGAATAGCTAAAAAAACTACGAAAGATATCTTCGATATCTCCGTGACGCTCGTTGACTCCGCGGCGGCTGAACTGTCTCCGCTGCTCGCTCTCGTGTACAATAGATGCCTTCGCGAAGGTACCTTTCCAGACCCGCTTAAAGAAAGTCGTATCTCTCCATTATATAAGGGCAAGGGAAACATTGACAACATGGATGCATACCGACCTGTAGCAATAATTCCAGTGTTAGCCAAGATATTTGAGCACGGCCTAAGTTCTAGGATAACAGAATTTTTATATTCGACTCACGCACTATCAGAAAGGCAATATGCGTATCGCAAAGGTCGCTCTACAACTTCACTAGCTCGAGCTGTGATTAGGCAAGTACTGGAAGCCCTCACGGGCAAGAATCAAGTCGCAGTCCTATTCTGCGACTTGTCAAAAGCTTTTGACGTTGCTGATCACGAAGTCCTAATTAACAAACTACGTCACTACGGCTTTGAAGGTCCCGTGTTGTCATTAATGTCTGACCTACTACGGAACAGGACGCAGGTTGTGGTTGCAGATGGCGGTCTTATTTGGTCTGACACTGTTACCACAACTATGGGCGTGGCACAGGGTTCCTCGGTCTCAAACATTCTGTTCTCCCTGCTGTTAAATGACCTACCAGAGGCTGTTAGCAGTGGAGAGATATTCATGTACGCTGACGATGTGGCTGTTGTCGTACACGCACCTACACACTATGAGCTGGAAAACAGACTGAACTTGACTGCCACAACACTGACAAACTGGTTTGGAAGTAATGGGCTGATCTTAAATGCGAGCAAGACTCACTATATCAGCTTCGATCTCTCTGGCCGAACACCGAAGCAGCTCTCAGTGACAGCCAACGGTATAGCCATCAATCAAGTGGCGAGCTCAACATTTCTCGGCTTTGAGGTAGATAGCTGCCTTACCTGGGGCGGTCATATAGACAAAATGTGCAGCAAACTTGCTACTGCATGTTTTGCATTAAAAAGACTAGCACGTACGCTTCCAGCTGATATGGTCCGAAGCTGCTACTTTGCCTCAGTACACGCGTACCTCCAGTACGGAGTTGAGCTTTGGGCGGGAGCTGCTGATTGGGAAAGGGTGTTCCGACTCCAAAAACGAGCCGTGCGGGCGATAGCGCGTATTCCTCAAAGTACGTCGGCAAGACCCCTCTTTAAGTCACTGCAAATACTGACGTCGCCCTCACTACTTATTATGCAAATGGCATTAAGTGCACGTGAAGTAGTCGACGCCAACCCCAGCCACGAAACCCCGCGTAGGTATCCAGTCCGCAGCGCGCGCGCCGGAAAGTTACCACTCGTGTCGCACAGGCTGGCGAAATCAAATAAACTGACGCATATCATGAGCCGTAAGATTTACAATCATCTCCCGCGTGAAGTTGTCGGTGCTCATAGTGCAGCAATTTTTAAAACTAAACTTAAAATATGGCTTCTTGAGCAGACGTTCTACGACCATAAGGAATTATTTATCAGAAGTAGCTGTTAAGTTAAACCTACGGTTTATAAATATTATGTTGTTTTGTAAATGTTTCCACATAGCTATTGTGTGCTGATAATTTGACATGTAATGGTCGCTAACCGAAGGTGGTCGCGTAACCGGCGAAATGACCCTATACAATTTTGGTACAAACTAATATGTATGACCATCTTAATAGGATATTGAAACTCAATTGTATATTGAAGTAATTGTTAAGTTATAAAATACATTAACGCAAAAATATGACTTTTTTGATTTATCTTTATTAACAATTTTCCATTTCAATTAACGATATAAATATGAAGTAGCGAGTAGTATTATATTACAGTAGAACCCGCTTGATACGTCGCTTTTTCGAATAAATTGTGTTCACTTGGCAAATTTTGCAGGTTCTTAGTGAATCATACTTACTATCGATAATTAATGAATTCATCGATACTTCCCTCATCTCTACTTATGAGTCTTGTCTTGAGACACTGATCTGTCATTTGAGATTATCCTTGCAAATATTATTATTAACTCTAATTTCATTGCAATTAGGTTCATTCTTACAAAGCATGAAAACATAGTCTCGTGGGAAGTGCAGAGTTGTCCGTAATTTTGATTAATCAATGCTAATAATATTATAGACTCTTTTTCAAATACCATTGTTATTTTTTACAAAGCATGAAATAAAGTCTCGTGGGGAGTTCCATGACGTATCAGGACGTATCCAAGAAAGAATTGTAAATCGATCACAAAATCGTTTAATCTGACGTGTGATGAAATAAATTAATATTTTAGCAATCCAAAAATACTAGATACTTGCAAATGGAATGTAATACCATCTTTTTCTAAGCTTGAAGTGGTTGAACGTTTATTACATGTGTTGACAGCATATGCGGGATTTTTTATGATTAGTGTTCTCTTGCGAGTGCGAGGCGATTTTGTGAATGACCATGAATCGATTGTGAAATTGGTTTTCTATGATTTTTTGCACATTTGTGCACGGTTTTCAACAGAGGGGTAAGTTACTGAAAGGCTACTCCGGTCTATATACTCTAAGGGTCGAGTTGACTGCGTATAGTTAAGCCGATTTCAACTGAGCTCATGAATGGTCTTTGTTCTTTGCGAGCGCGAGCGAAACATTGCAAAAAATATGTTAGCGCCACATAAAATGTTCATTGAATAATGAACTCTTAGACCAATCAAATTAGCTTACCCTGGACATAATTCGTAAACTCGTTGTTTTTATTGTTTTATCGGATTTTACTATTCAGTATCAAATATTAATGAAATATATTAAGTAAAAAATATGCGATCGTAACCGTAGTTAAAAAAAACACGAGTTAACGTACACTACTTAACTTTTTCCTAAAAGTAAAAAAGGTAACCAAGTACCTTGTTAGTATAACTTTGAGGTGTATTCAAATTCGATCACTTAATAGCAAAATTAAACTGATATCAAATTCGCATATACGTTTTTTTGCACAGTTTTCCTCTGATCTCATTATCTAGACAAGCCAAAATGGTAACTATGATGTTTTTATCTGTTTAAGGTATATTGCGTCTTTTTAGACATTTAAGACAATAATTAAACATTTATTTTTAACGTTTTAATAATAATGTATTTCTCAGTAATTATAAATAGTAACTATGATTTTTTTGTTTACTAATAGCCTTTTGTGTACGATAATCATGTTTTCATCAAAATTAAGCATGTTAATTTCACGCTTAAGAAATTGAAAATTTAATTGAAAATACTCGCGACCTTGTCGTGGAGTCAGATGCATGCGGTGGGTGCGAGGCGGGGAGAGAGTGGGGCGCCAGCGGGCGAGCGCACGGCGAACCCGTCTTAACGAGTTTATTTCAATTACGTGTTTTGCACCGACCGCGCCGTGTACAAATAAAACAAATATAACGGAATATCCTAATTGTAGGATTTTTAGCACTAATGAAAAATCACAGTTTGTTCCTTACACCCTTTGAAAACTCTGGTCCAAAGGGCGTAAGGAACGATTGATTTGCTTTTATCATCGAAAACATAAGTAAACTCTTAACTGTTAAGTAAATGAAAGAGATGATGCCATGATCGTGGTTAGCATAAAAAAAACCGGTCAAGTGCGAGTCAGACTCGCACACCGAGGGTTCCGGACCACCCCGTACAATAGAAACAGGTCCACTATAAACTGACACTCACTAAGTATGTATTTACATACTTAGTGCGTGTCAGTTTATACTGGACATCAAATTTTCAGTGATGTAACTAAACATTTACGGTTTTCACAATTTTTCCTTTATTTGTGCTATAAATACTTCGTACCAAATTTCAAGATTCGGAGTTCACGGGATATGGGCATGGGCATTTCGTCCCTTACGCCCTTTGAGCCTACGGTAGTCGATATCCTTATTGGCAAAATTGAGCCGACACAGTTGGCCAGAACGCCAAAAAAAAAGAGAAGATATGCTTATCCACCCAGAGATGGGATAAATTTATTCGAATACGAATAACGTTTAAGTATAAATAGGATTATTCGCGAATGACGAATAAATATTTCGAATAATTATTCGCCAATATTTATTCGCGAATAACTTCTTAATTCGCATAATCATTCGTAATGCTTTTCGGGAATAATATTTTGAACGAATATTGTAGGAATGCTTTTTAATAGAATATATCTCAAAAACGTAATATTTTCCTACAGACAGAACAGTGATACCTAGTTTCTAAATTTGTTAGAAAAAGGTTACCGCTTCATCAAGGGTACCAAGTAACATCGCCGTGCATGGTGAAACGGATATTAATTGTAATTATTTCACCTGTTTTATTTTTACTATTTCGGCTTTACCACGGGTGAAAAAAAACCGGTCAAGTGCGAGTCAGACTCGCGCACCGAGGGTTCCGGACCACCCCGTACAATAAAACCAAGTCCACTATAAACTGACACTCACTAAGTATGTATTCACATACTTAGTACGTGTCAGTATATACTGGACATTAAATTTTCAGTGATGTAACTAAAAATTTACGGTTTTCGCTATCTTTCCTTTATCTGTGCTATAGGGCGTTGCTTCGCACCAAATTTCAAGTTTCTGAGTTCACGGGAAGTAGGTTTTGATTCCCTTGCGGGTTTCGAAAACTTGCGGAAATTTGCGGCATAAACGGCTGTATCTTTTGATTGTGTTGGCTTAGAAGTTTGATTTTTTCACAGCTCCAAGAGACAGTAAACCTGAGTATTTGATATAATATACAGGGCGTCCCACGGCGATGCCACATGGAGGGAAAGTACCTTGAATATTGTAGATAGAACATTTTACTGAAAGAAGACATTATTTTAATTTTAAAAACAATTTAAACTGCATTCATAGATTTTAAAATAATTACATGGTTGAACCGGGAATCGAACCCGCTACACGAGAAAAATAATTACCCTGTAGCTTTATCATACCGATCGAAAGGCTTCATCGTAAGGATTATTTTTTGCTAAATAACATAGTGTCAGAAATAAAAGGAAAGACCATGAGTTTTAACATTGTATGTGAAATTTTGTTCAGAAAAATGAAAAGCTGACATTGCCGTAAGGACATACAACTGACATTATCATAAGTACCTATTACTAATAAATCAGTACCCACTTGAGAAGTACGCATCATTTCCCTATTAAAATTTAAGTGCATGATAAAATGACAAAGAGATACGTAATTAGTAGGTACCTGGTTTTATGCAACAAATCGAGTTTCTGTCCAATCAAGTTTCTGCCATATCCTAAATCTGCCGAAAGGCGCGTAAATTATTTTTTCAATGGGACTCTTTTTGAGCAATTGATAGATTAAATTGATTAATTTTGAACTAAAATGTTAAAATTCATGGTCTTCCCTTTATTTCTGACACTATGTTATTTATCAAAAAATAATCCTTATGATGAAGCCTTTCGATCGGTATGATAAAACTACAGGATGATTGTTTTTCTCGTGTAGCGGGTTCGATTCCCGGTTCAACCATGTAATTATTTTAAAATCTATGAATGCAGTTTAAATTGTTTTTAAAATTAAAATAATGTCTTCTTTCAGTAAAATGTTCCATCTACAATATTCAAGGTACTTTCCCTCCATGTGGCATCGCCGTGGGACGCCTTGTATATAGTTATATAGTTGTATAAGTGTTTTGTGTTTTTGTTTTGTGTTTTGTAATGCTATGGATCTAAGAAATCTGAAAAAAAACCATTTTTATTTATAAATTTCAGCTTAACTCATTAATTTGTCTGCAACAATGGGTCTCTCAATGCAAACATATGGGTCTTACAAGATGTTACATATAAATACAGTTCCAGCATAACCCTGTTAGGGCACAGCAAAATTAATATAAAAAATATTAATTCTAAAATAATGCATGCACACACTATGCACAGGAATTCAAACTTTAAATGATTGATACCTCCACGCGTTCCTGAGAAAAAGGGATTTGACAGACGGACGGACGGACAACAAAGTGATCCTATAAGGGTTCCGATTTTACATTTCGAGGCACGGAACCCTAAAAACACACAGATCAGAATATAACATGATTAAGTACATACAATGTACAATTACAGGTATATAGTTGAACAATCTTACATGCGTAATCGCCTCTAATAACATACATTGATCCAATTACAGACAGTGGCTGTCCATAAATTACGTCATTTCAAAACTGGGGGGGGGAGGGGTCTATTGGATGACGGTAGTCATTTTATGAGCCGGGGAGTGTCCATTTAGGAATTAACAGGATGATGATAGGAGGGGGGGGTAAAGAATTGAGAAAAAACAACCGGCCAAGTCCTGAGTCATGGATGTTTTCTGTGTATTTAAGTATTTATTTATCTATATAAGTATGTTTATCGTTCGTCTAGTACCCATAATACAAGCTTTGCTTAGTTTGGGATTAAGCCGATTTGTGTAAGATTGTAAAAGAAAAAAAAAACAGGTTTTTAGTTTTTGTTGTTATAGCGGCAACAGAAATACATCATCTGTGAAAATTTCAGCTGTCAAACTATCACTGTTGTTGAGACACAGCCTGGTGACAGACAGACTGACAGACAGACAGACAGACGGACAGCGGAGTCTTAGTAATAGTGTCCCGTTTTACTCCTTGAGTACGGAACCCTAAAAAAACAATGGTTCAGTTTCAATTGTTTTTTCGAGTGGTTGAGTCGCCGCTGAAGATGGAATTGTCCCGTAAAAAAATATTACGACTTTCAAAGTGGATTAACACTAAAACAATGTGGAGACCGGATTATTGCTGCTTTTAGTAATGAAACACCTTCAAAGACGACAATATACAGGTGGTATTCAGAATTTCAACGTGGCCGAGTATCCCTCACGGACGACGCGCGTGAAGGTCGACCAAAATCGGCAGTTACGCAAGAAAACGTCCACCTTGTGAGTCAGCTGATAAAAGAAGACAGGCATGTGACATATCGGGAAATTCAGGAGTCTTTGCGGATTGGAATGAGTCAGATACAAATTATTTTACAGGAAATATTAGGCGTGCGAAAGTTGTTTTCCCGTTGGATCCCGCACTTATTGTCTGACGAGCAGAAAATGACTCGTGTCAATTGGTGCCGCAAAACATTGAATAAATTCAACGGAGGAAGCTCAAATGCAGTTTTTAGTGTCGTATCAGGTGACGAGTCGTAGATATACGCATATGAGCCTGAAACTAAAAACCAATCTCGAGTATGGGGTAACGAAGACGAGCTTCAAGCCAACAAAAGTTATTCGCTCTCGCAGCAAGGCCAAGAAGATGGTGGCTATGTTTGTCTCCAAATCGGGTCACGTGGCTACTATTCCACTTGAAGATCGTAGAACAGTCAAAGCCGATTGGTATACAAGTATTTGTTTGCCGATGGTCTTTGCTGAACTTAGGAAAAAAGGCCTAGTCGCCGCATCATCCTTCACCACGACAATGCCAGCCCTCACACCGCTCGTAAAACAAATGAGTAACTGGAAGGTGAAAAAGTCGAATTACTGGACCATCCTCCATACAGCCCTGACCTAAGTCCCAACGACTTTTTCACATTCCCCAAAATCAAGGATAAGTTGCGTGGTGGGCGCGGTGTTTCGGCGGCCGGCAGAAGCAGTGGAGGCTTTTAAAATTTTTAACGACTGGTTTGAACGCATGGAAAAGTGCATAAAATATAAAAGGGAATACTTTGAAAAACAATAAAAATACTTAAATCAATGTAACTGCATATTTTTTTATATTCCCGAAACTTTCAGTTTGACCCTCGTAGTGACCCTGCCTGCGTAGCCGGAGGTCCCGGGTTCGAATCCCGGTAAGGGCATTTATTTGTGTGATGAGCACAAATATGTGCTCCTGAGTAATGGATGTTTTCTATGTATTTATGTATTTATTTATCTATATAAGTATGTTTATCGTCGTCTGGTACCCATAGTAGTTTGCTTAGTTTGGGACTAGATCGATTTTTGTAAGATTCTATAAGAAAAAAAAAGAAAATAAAAAATCTGTTTTTTAGTATTTGTTGTTATAGCGGCAACAGAAATACATCACCTGTGAAAATTTCAACTGTCTACCTATCACGGTTCGTAAGATACAGCCTGGTGACAGACGGACAAACAGACAGACAGACTGACGGACAGCGGAATCTTAGTAATAGGGTCCCGTTTTACTCTTTGAGTACGGAACCCTAAAAACGATGACGTAATATATGGACAAGCCCACACACATGACATATTGAAACAAACCTGTTAAATGCCCCATGAAGCGACTCATTTAACTCACAAAAATATTGTTAATTAGTAGAAAAGGGTATTAATACTTGAAAATAGGTACACTTGTAGTGATCATGTTAAATTCGTGTACGTGTTACAACGAGCAACCGCATCCTTAAATATTATTCGTGGATTTATTGGAATGAAATGAGAATAAATCATTCGTCATTCGAAAGTGTAGACGAATAAATTATTCGCGAATAAATGTTTATTCGAATAATTATTCGAATAAAAATCATTCCAACAATGCCCCTTTCTGCACCCACACAAGTAACATATTTTATTTAAATAATTCTATACAGAAGACTGAGCGCTTATAAATAGGTAATCGACATTCCACGACAATTATGTCTCATGCTGAACAATTTAGTTATTATCGATCTAATAAACACAATATTTCAATAAATCTCCACCCTAGCTGAACCGTGGTAAACGCCACGTTCGTCTTTATAAATGTTTGACAATCATTGACCTATCCATAATAAATGAAGGCCGAAACGCATTGAGAGCGGTGGCGAAGCGGCGGCGCGGCGCAGTGTAGAGGCGGTACCGGCTGTAATGTTCGATCTAATAAAGCCGGGAAAAAGCGTTCGGATCCTTTCATATTAGCTCGAACATTACAAGTACCGCCTCCGCGCCACCCCGCGCCGCTTCGCCACCGCTGTCAGTGCGTTTCGGCCTTGAATGCCTGCGACTCGCGACAGCACGGTCGGTAGTTGAGATGCAAAGCAATGACGGCCTTATTCTGCAATAGATAAGGTTCATATTAAAACTTTAGTACGAAAAAATATGAATTAATTAATAATCGTGGATATTTTTTGTTTAATTTGTTTCTCATAGTACTAATAATATGTTGACAGCATAAATCAAACACTTTCCAAGTAGTTATGTATTTTGGTTTTCCAAAAACTAACAATATTTGTGATTTTAGAAATCCGCAAAGAGAATCTGTTTAACTTTTAATAATTTATCAACACACATAATATACTATTCAGAATAATTTGTTAAATTGCAGTTATCTATAATTTCTGGTAAGATAATCCAGAAAATGTGTAACTTACTGAACTTTCTTTATTATTGATAGTCCCGGTTGATTAATTAGATTAATTTTGATTTCTTTAACTGGAATGCAAGCGTCATATCATAATAGAGGCACTTTTACAAAGTTACATATTATGCTGCACTTATGAAATCAGAATTTGTTAAAAATTTAGATTTTTGGTTTTTTTACAATGACGCGGAACCCTAAAATGTTTAATTCTTTTTATTTTAACTATAACTAACAATACTTTACATCATAGAAAAAGAAAATTACAGTTATCGAATTATGTCCGGGTTTAGCTAATTTGATTGGTCATCGTGCTCACCCAAGAATCAAAATAAAGTAACAAATATTGAAGTAACATTTGTCTGGTTTATACCTAGCACGATGTGTGTATTTTATCTCGTAGCTAATTTGGAATCTATTGTAAAAGAAGATAGTTTATTATTCGATAAATATTTCACGTGGCGCTAACACTTTTTTCGCAAAGTTTGGCTCGCGCGGCATACAATGTCTATTCATAAGCTCAGAACAAAGGCCATTCATGAGCTCAGTTGAAATCGGCTTAACTATACCTGCCAATCGTACATTTAAGTGAGTTCCATATTTATGTGGGTTTGTTATATTCGTAGTATATTTTGTTACAAACTCAAATACCTATTACCTAAAACCCGTACGAATTATCTCTGCACCTGCCCGGCTAGCACACTAGCAAAATGACGACTTTTATGCACATGTTTTATGTCCACAACTGACGTATAAAATTTTACCGTCGTGAGCTAACATGCTATACCATCATTTACGTAAATTGTGACCATTTATATGTCTTGCACATAAAACTATTTGTTTTACGTCAAATGCTAACATGCTCTTGATTTTGGCACATAAAACTTGACGATATGAGCCGTTGACGGACGAAATTTTATGTAGGTCACTCGAGACCCCGGATAAATTTTAACACTATGAAAACAATATAATTTTCGCAGGATTTCTCCGATTTCTGTCACAACACATACGGTTTCAGTTTCAAAACTCATATCGTCTCCTGAAACAATGATCTAGCATTTTTAATTTTAGCTATCATCTATCATGATAACTAAATATAAATTAGTATAAATTACGCAATGATTATGATTTTTTGCTTGTGTTGTAATAAAGTATATTACACAAATTTACAAATATTGTTGATTCAATTATAAACTAACATGTGTTTTGGTACTCGCTAAATTACTTAAAACTTTTTGTGGGGTGGGAGTATATATATGGGGTGGGAGGAAATAAAAACAAATAGTAGATTGTACAACAAGTGCATAAAACGCACCATTTTACTCGAGACGTTTATCCATCCGAGCGAGCTTGCGAGCGAGGATAGATATAAAGTCGAGTGTAAAATGGGTTTTATGGACGAGTTGTACACTCTACTTTTCACTTC
Organism: Epinotia brunnichana; assembly: GCA_963854355.1. NCBI lineage: Eukaryota > Metazoa > Arthropoda > Insecta > Lepidoptera > Tortricidae > Epinotia > Epinotia brunnichana. Next base: position 14,245,990 of record OY977936.1, on the reverse strand, counting down.
GATTGCGAGGAAATGAAACAGCAACACGTAAATATAGTAAATGCTAATTTAATTGTTGTTGTTATGGCTTAAATACTATACTGATCTACTAAATTGAAAAATAAACAAATATAAAAAATAATAAATGAGACGAAATACAAATTATAAGTTTATTTCATGAAGTTTTATTGTGTACTTTGGCTGTTGGTATCTTTGCCTTGGTCTTAGAATACGAACGAAACGAAATAAAATAAAGAGGTTGTTGTATGAAGTTAAAGATGTTCGTGTGGCTGTTGCAGCGATTGCCTTGGTCTTCGACGAAGATTTTACTTTATGCTCTAGAGCATAAAAAGCGACTTTATGTCGCCTACGCACGACATAAAGACGAACTTTTAGAGCATGAGAAGTGAAAAAACTATTATAACACAACTTAATACAGGAGAACAACTGTTTAGTAAACTGTGCAGTGCCAGCCCGGCTAGCACACTAGCAAAATGACGACTTTTATGCACATGTTTTATGTCCACAACCGACGTATAAAATTTTACCGTCATGAGCTAACATGCTATACCATCATTTACGTAAAATGTGACCATTTATATGTATTGCACATAAAACTATTTGTTTTACGTCAAATGCTAACATGCTCTTGATTTTGGCACATAAAACTTGACGATATGAACCGTTGACGGACGAAATTTTATGTAGGTCACTCGAGACCCCGGATAAATTTTAACACTATGAAAACAATATAATTATCGCAGGATTTCTCCGATTTCAGTCACAACACATACGGTTTCAGCTTCAAAACTCCTATCATCTCCTGAAACAATGATCTAGCATTTTGAATTTTAGCTAGATCATGATTACTACCTATAAATAACGCAATAATTAAGATTTTTTGCTTGTGTTGTAATAAAATATATTACACAAACTTACAAATATTATTGATTCAATTATAAACTTACATGTGTTTTGGTACTCGCTTCATCACTTAAAACCACTACGTCAAACTTTTTGCGGGGTGGGAGTAAAGTAAATAAAAACAAAAAACTATTATAACACAACTTAATACAGGAGAACAACTGTTTAGTAAACTGTGCAGTGCTTATCATTACTCTTTAATTAGGTAGTATTATATTGGCTTCTAACCATAGACTACTATTGAACGAATGAAATGAATGTAATAATTTTGCTACGTGGGCAGCCCAGCTAGCACACTAATCGGACATATATTTACGTTCTGACGTATAACTTTACGATTGTGCCCATTTTTACGTTACTTAGCTAACATGGTAATCACGCAGCATATATTTATGCCATAGCGTAAAATATACGTAGCAAAATTATTACATTCATTTCATTCGTTCAATAGTAGTCTATGGTTAGAAGCCTATTATAATACTACCTAATTAAAGAGTAATGATAAGCACTGCACAGTTTACTAAACAGTTGTTCTCCTGTATTAAGTTGTGTTATAATAGTTTTTTGTTTTTATTTACGTTACTCCCACCCCACAAAAAGTTTTACGTAGTGGTTGTAAGTAATTTAGCGAGTACCAAAACACATGTTAGTTTATAATTGTATCAATAATATTTGTAAATTTGTGTAATATACTTTATTACAACACAAGCAAAAAATCATAATCATTGCGTTATTTATACTAATTTATAGTTAGTAATCATGATCTAGCTAAAATTAAAAATGCTAGATCATTGTTTCAGGAGACGATAGGAGTTTTGAGACTGAAACCGTATGTGTTGTGACAGAAATCGGAGAAATCCTGCGAAAATTATATTGTTTTCATAGTGTTAAAATTTATCCGGGGTCTCGAGTGACCTACATAAAATTTCGTCCGTCAACGGCTCATATCGTCAAGTTTTATGTGCCAAAATCAAGAGCATGTTAGCATTTGACGTAAAGCAAATAGTTTTATGTGCAAGACATATAAATGGTCACATTTTACGTAAATGATGGTATAGCATGTTAGCTCATGACGGTAAAATTTTATACGTCGGTTGTGGACATAAAACATGTGCATAAAAGTCGTCATTTTGCTAGTGTGCTAGCCGGGCAGCACACTAGGTTTTATGTTGGCGTAAATGTACTGAAACGTCACGTAAAACCCGACATAAAGCCTAGTGTGCTAGCCCCCCAGCCTAGCTAGCACACTAGGTTTTATGTCGGCGAAAATGTACTGAAACGTCACGTAAAACGCGACATAAAGCCTAGTGTGCTAGCCCCCCTGGTATGGTGTTAACTCGACCGTGTTGTGCCTCTATGAGACTTATTTATATTCCATCTAATGGTGTTTTAGCTTGATACGTTTTTCTAGACATATTTGTATAGCAAAGTACGAATTTATGCTGTTATGGTCATCCGGGATGCATAGTCTATTAAGTAAATTTCACAAAAACACTTTCTCATAGGTACATTTTTAACTCACGTCACATAAAGTGCTTATTGTTCACATAATAAAGAAATGCGATAGATGTGCCTGCCGCCTGCCATTTAAATAAAATTGTAAAGCCAAAGACATACTATGCATAAAAAATATTCATATGTTGGTTTAGGAATAAACATTTAAGGTATGAATGTAGAAAGAAGAGCATTGATGTGCCTAGTAACTGTACTTATACATAATAACATTAATAAGAAAATAAATCGTATGTAATATAATAATTACTTTGTCAGTCAGTATCATGATTAATGTAACCAAAATAATAATAACATCACAACCTGCACAAATTTGTAACTGTATCACAGGAAAAGTTGATGATGCATAGACACTAAGCCAACGAACGCCAATCACTATGATGCAACTATTTGCAGGAAACCTCTTTCATTCTTACAGATAGCTGTTTCTCTATCAGTTGCCCTTTATTGGACAGATGTGGCTGCAGCATCAGTTTAAGGGCTGCATCACACATTACAATACCTATATTTTACTGCTGTATGCTATACAGAAATGTGTATAGGTACAAATAGCAACTATAAATGTATTTATTGTTATTAGCACATAAGTAGAAAACATCTAATTTTGTCTAAGTGTGTAAACTGATGTAAACTCAATGACAGCATTGAGACAATGCTTTATTGAAAACGTGTTTTCCATCTGCTCTGCTACCAACATCACCATTACAAACAAATTGTATTAGGTAAATGTTCTCAATATACATGGCATGTGAACCTAAATGAATGAATGTATACCTAAATTTAAATTACTCCTGTTTAAACATTGAGGACGAAAATGCAATGCAAGTCAAATGTATTGAATTATTATTCGTATAATTTAATGGTTTGTATAATATTCTGTCTATTTGCCAACGTTCTAAACATTAATTCCAAAGCCAGTTCTTACTATAGTGACCAGTAGCTGTCCCTTTAAAAATGAATGCTGATGAAAAATACACCATTTTAAATATATTATTTACAAATTGTTAATTAATATTTAAAACTATTCATCAATATTAAGGGCAGACTAAACAGCTCTGTCACCACTTTGTTATAATTATAAGTATTATAACACATGCAAATGAAAATATGCCTAAGCAGTACAATAAACTACTGATTGAAATCTGTGTTAAGTTGTATCTACCAATCACCTACCTATTTATAGTAAATAAAATCATTCAAATGTATGCCTTTTCTTTATATTTCATGACATTTCCAGGACCTGTGTTGCTTATACAGATTTGAGCAATTGTTTGTATCTTTGAAGTATACCAAAGTTCATCATATTTTCATATATTTGGTACTGGATCCCAGCACATTCCGCCACATAACTGACTGTATTTTGGAATATTTCTTGTGCCTTGTGCATATTTTGGGGTACTAATATCCCAAACCATTTAAGTGGATTGATTGTATCTTCAGCTTTATTATTTATAACTTGAAATAGTTTGTCTTCAGTGGATTGCACAAGTATAGATGCACAAAACTCTGGACTGCTTTCAGTTGGGAGTCGGGCAGTACTCACTGAGGTTTGACCCATAATATATCTCGATTTAGCAAGGTTGATGCTGCCGTCATGAATCTTGGACTCTACAATTATTACATTCTGCATTTTTTCTTCCATTAGATGTAGTTGCTTCAATGCAAGTTTGTCAAGAAGATCCGACACTGCCTCTAAATTGACTGTGTTCCCCTCTGGAATAAGAATTACGAATATTAAAAAAATGCAACATTAAGATACCTAATCCACCCAAAGATTTTGCCTTGCAAAACGTGAAGAGGACAATATTTTGATTTATATTCGTTGATGTATAAAAAATGGGTATTTGGGTACAAAAATAGAAAGTCTTGCAAAAAAAGTTGTGACTGGTGGAAAAATTTGTATATTTTTTTTATTCATGTGACATAATAATATGTTCTTATCACATATAATTATAGAAGGGGCAACGCCGTTTATGCGGATTCAGAGTTCGACCAAAAATTAGGCTTTATAGCCCTTAACTTTGGCAATGTCCACCAAAGAGACGCGAACCTAAATCTGACAATGACCCAAATAGTAAATGACAAGACAATTGAATATGTGGATGAATATACGTACCTGGGACAGATAATATCTCCAAAGGACCTCACAACAAAGGAAGTAGAAAATAGAACCAGCATCACATGGAAAAGATACTATACTATTTTTGATTCATGTATCCTGCCCAGTATGACATACGGGTGCCAGACGTGGAGCCTTACAAAACACAATATGCATAAATTAGAAGTATGTCAACATAGCATAGAGCTGGCAGCTTTCTTGCGCAACGCATCAGCATTGCAATTCAACGAGGAAATGCCGCCAGCATCCTCAGTACAATGCCTCGAGGGCCTTTTTTAGATTTAACATAGTTTTAATTTAATTTAGTTTATGTTAATTATAATCTTGTATATATTGACAATAATAATATTCAGTAATTAAAAACGATAAATAATATTTGGAACCGAATCCTTCAGTTGCACATGTAGTAACTGTAGGCTCGTCTGACTTACACTGGTTTGACATAGAACGTAGTATACTCAACATTAAACTTAAATATAAAATAAAGCTAAAAACAATAAGGAAACAGACAAAAACAACCGACGTAAAAACTGCATAAGGAAACTCAAATGGAAGTGGGCAGGCCATATGATAAGAAACAAAAAAGATAAATGCACAAAAGACATAACAGAGTGGTGCCCAAGAGAAAACAAAAGAAAAAGAGGATGACAACGTCGCAGATGGGAGAATGACATTGTTAGGGTAGCAGGTACAACTTGGATGAGAAAGGCACATGATCGAGAGTTGTGGAGTTCTCTAGGGGAGGCCTATGCTGAGAAGCAAAAGGACGAAGATAAATAGAGAAACATATATTAAATAAAAACATGTATTAAAATTTGGTTGAATAAAGGCTATATTATATTATAGTTATATTTTATAACATTTTGTGTTCCGGGTTGCCCATTGAAAATTTTCACGCGCCGTCACTGTTAGGCGTACAAGCTGAAGAAGTGACCAAAGTTCTGTTGTGACATAATAATTTACCATGCATTAATTTTTGTGTCACAACAACAACTTTCATAAAATAAATGAGTGAGTTGTGAAAATATGAGATTCGGCTAACTTATGGCCAAGAATTTGGTCCTCACACAAACATGAGTTAGTTTTGTTGACCTCATGCCGAACCAATATTGTAAATCAAAACATCTTCCTCTCCACCTTTTGCATGGCAATGTATGGAATTTTAATATGGATTCGTTTTTGTACTAACGAGAGCACACCACAAAGCATTTTAGAAAAATTCTTGTTGTGCTAGAAATAATTATAACTTACACCATAATTGTATATTTGTGATATGCTCACCTGTCAATTCCATTATGAAATATATCGTGTATGCAACGATAATCAACACTTGAATAATTAACCCTATATACCTATTAAATTAAACTTTAATTATATGATACAAAGCAATCCCCGGTCCCCGCCTACCGACAGTTATCACATCACATGACAGTACAATACAATAGACAATAGACATGACATTGACATATTACATTACAATACTGACACAGAGAATATAAAACACTACGTAAAATTATTTGACAGTCTGCGGTCATGTTTGACGTGTATGTCAAACAAACTACGTGTGGCTGTTTCTTTGAGTAGATAAAGTTTAATTAGTCTGAGGGCTGTTTGTTTAAGAGATTTGATAGGCAGCCAATACACGGTGATTAAATACTGATGATCCACCATAGCTGTCTCTTTCTATAACATGCAATAGAAAGAGACAGCTATGGTGGATCATCAGTATTTAATCATCATGTACGGGCCGCCATTGACGGCGTGTCTGTCATAATGTTTGAAGGTGTACAGTCATGTTTGTCAAACAAACTCGCCATTTTCGAGCGATCGCCGCTTTGAAACTTGATTATGACCACCATAGATATTTAAAGTAAATAGGGTCGTTTCGCCGGTAACGCGACCACCTTCGGTTGGCGACCACTTGACGGACTAGGCTGCTTCAATTAAAGATATTAACATTTCTACAAATCCAACAGAAAACTAATTAGTTATTAACTATTCTTGAATAGTGTCAGAATAAGAATAAATACACTTTAAAACCCAAAGCTTAATCCAAAGCAAGAAAAAATAACCTCAATTCACACATTTCACACATTGCTTCCGAAAAGTGTTGACGTGCAGTGAATCTGTAAAAAAAATAACGCGACAGTTGGCGCGAAAACTTTAGTTACGTCACTTAATTTTATTATTATGCTAAAATTAGTCACTTGATTGCTTAAATGATTTAGCTATTGTAATAATTTCGTTGAAATTCGGCATATTATAAAAGTAGATTTAAATAAAATGGGGTGGTCGCGTACCCAAAAAATTTATTACCAAAGAAGTCGGATAGCGACCACATCGTTTTTCTTTTTCTTTCCTTATGGATTCTTGCGGCACCCGCGATATTTAGCTTGGCAAGCCAATTGTGTCGGTAGGTATTTAAGCCGCGCCAATCCATGCTATGTCTTTAGTAGGTATATGTAATATAATAATAATATATAATTATAAAATGAATAATTCATATGATTATATGATATGGTTATATTACAAATGCGAAAGTGTGTCTGTCTGTCTGTTACCTCTTCACGCTTAAACCAATGGACCGATTTTGATGAAATTTGGTATGGAGATAGTTTGAGTCCCGGGAAAAGACGTAGGATAGTTTTTATCCCCGAAATAATCCCCTAAGAGGCTGAAATAGGGGTTGAAATTTTGTATGGAGCTACGATATAAACGAGACACACGGATGGAGTCGTGGGCAGAAGCTAGTGTAGGTAAGTAGAATTTAATCTAAAAGTTACATAAAAGCTTGTAAAATGGTGGCATTTAGATACCTACTATGAACGACATGTGTGACTGTAATAGCAATATATATAATAGCACTATGGTGTGAGCGAGATGGCGCGCAAACTTCGATTCTATTTTGCATTGACAAGCAATGTAAAGTAGATTTAGAAGAGTAACAATTTGTAGTAGTATAAGGGCAGTCAGGTCAGGTAGGTCCAACTTTGAGAAAGAGGTCAATCGTCGATTCCGACTCGGCTGGGCAGCGTTCGGGAAGCTACGCTATGGCACATCTTTTCGTCTAATATTCCGCAGTGTCTGAAGACGAGAGTCTTTGACCAGTGCGTGTTGCCAGTGATCACGTGTGGCACCGAAACGTGGTCGCTTCAGAAATCATAAGAAGCATCATAAGAAGGCTCAAAGTCACCCAAAGGGCAATGGAGAGAGGGCTATGCTCGGAGTTTCTCTGCGTGATCGCATCAGAAATGAGGCTATCCGCAGCATAACCAAGGTAATCGATATAGCCCTAAGCCGCTAAAGTTAAGTGGCAGTGAGCGGGGCACATTGCACGTAGAACCGATGGCCGTTGAGGTGGAAAGGTTCTCGAGTGGCGACCACGTACCGGAAGGCGCGGCGTGGGTAGGCCTGACATCAGACAAGTTGACTGATGGCCTGGTAACGATCGCAGGAATCCGATGGATGCGGGTGGCGCAGAACCGGTCATTATGGCACTCTTTGGGGGAGGCCTATGTCCAGCAATGAACGTCTTTCGACTGATATGATGATGATGATGATGCATCGTTTTATTAACTATTTAAACACTATTTGCAAGAGTGGTCGCCAACTAGCTAACAGGTGGTCGCAAACCGACTAAAGCGGTCGCTATCCAGCGAATTCGCTATTTTGAAACCTTTTCCATATTTTTTCCTAATCTTAGGATGAAAGTGCTATATTTTATTGTAGGTTTCAAAACTTGACTATACTCAGAACCTATACGAATACCATCTATTATGTGTGTACATTGAATAGGTATACATTTACTAATCTAAAGTGAGCAACTCGGCTAAGTGGTCGCTAACCGGCGAAACGACCCTATAGGCCCAACCCGCACGAGTAATTCGTCCAATGCGGTGGCCCTAAACTAGCAATGGAATGGAGGGCCACCGTGCCTTAGTCTGTGGCAGGACGCCGTACCGTTCAGCTGTCAGTGTGTCAGAGCTTTGCGCCGTAAAAGGGTTCAAAAATTATGATACAAAAGTAAAAGAAAATACATGGGATATCGTAGCATCGGTAAGTATCGTCAGTTTCTTTTTTATCGCTTAGTAACACATTTTCAAAAGAATTATTTGGTTACCTAGCGCCATTACGTTTTGTTAGTTCGCAACCGGTTGTCAATCAAAAGTAACCTTGTAAGGGCGTCATTTTTATACTGCCCAGCTAGCACACTAATCGGACATATATTTACGTTCGGACGTATAACTTTACGATTGTGCCCATTTTTACGTTACTTAGCTAACATGGTAATCAAGCAGCATATTTTTATGCCATAGCGTAAAATATACGTAGCAAAATTATTACATTCATTTCATTCGTTCAATAGTAGTCTATGGTTAGAAGCCTATTATAATACTACCTAATTAAAGAGTAATGATAAGCACTGCACAGTTTACTAAACAGTTGTTCTCCTGTATTAAGTTGTGTTATAATAGTTTTTTGTTTTCATTTACGTTACTCCCACCCCACAAAAAGTTATACGTAGTGGTTTTAAGTAATTTAGCGAGTACCAAAACACATGTTAGTTTATAATTGAATCAATAATATTTGTAAATTTGTGTAATATACTTTATTACAACACAAGCAAAAAATCATAATCATTGCGTTATTTATACTAATTTATAGTTAGTAATCATGATCTAGCTAAAATTAAAAATGCTAGATCATTGTTTCAGGAGACTATAGGAGTTTTGAGACTGAAACCGTATGTGTTGTGACAGAAATCGGAGAAATCCTGCAAAAATTATATTGTTTTCATAGTGTTAAAATTTATCCGGGGTCTCGAGTGACCTACATAAAATTTCGTCCGTCAACGGCTCATATCGTCAAGTTTTATGTGCCAAAATCAAGAGCATGTTAGCATTTGACGTAAAACAAATAGTTTTATGTGCAAGACATATAAATGGTCACATTTTACGTAGATGATGGTACAGCATGTTAGCTCATGACGGTAAAATTTTATACGTCGGTTGTGGACATAAAACATGTGCATAAAAGTCGTCATTTTGCTAGTGTGCTAGCCGGGCTGGTGTATGAACCATTGACTATGGACATTAAATTATAATACAGTCGTAGAACACGATTTTTTTCCCATACAGTTGCATACAAATATGATTTTTAGGGTTCCGTACTCAAAGAGTAAATAATAATAAGAATAAAATCTTTATTTCGGAATACAAAAGACTCCATAGTTGTTAGTAACATAAAAAAAACATACAAATTATATAAAACTATGTTAGTTTAAGTACAATAAAATACAAGGTTACTTAATTAAATTAAATACAAATACAAATTAAAATACTTTTCAGTCGGGGTTTAGGGCCCTAAAACGGGACCCTATTACTAAGACTTCGCTGTCCGTCCGTCCGTCCGTCCGTCCGTCTGTCTGTCACCAGGCTGTATCTCACTGATACCGTGATAGTTCCAACTGAAATTTTCACAGATGATGTATTTCTGTTGCCGCTATAACAACAAATACTAAAAACACATAATAAAATAGTTTTTTATAGATGGTACGGAACCCTTCGTGCGCGAGTCTGACTCTCACTTGGCTGTTTTTTTTTTAATTTGATGATAATATAAAATATGTTTGATTAAATTTGGTTCTGATTGTGGATGTAACCGTGTTTAAACAGTATTTAATATAGTGCACATACAGCTTCTGTTAAATTTAGACTTTGAAAAATACAGGCGATCAAATATTGCTCCTAACCTAATTACATTCATACATTGTTCCTAATTAGTAATTACAGTATGAACTTGTAAAAACTGGCCATTTGACCATTCGTATTTTTTTAAGCACAACTTTTACAGGAGCTTTATATAGACTAAATTAAATCTTATTTATAAAAAGATACCTCCATATACTCAGAAATAAAATTGGCTAAATATATGAGTCTGTATCACGACACTGTCTCTGTTCAAACCCTTGTACAAACAATGGAGAGGATGGGTATTAGAGGAGTCCCCCTTCAATTGCTCAAGAGTTATCTCTTTGAAAGAAAACAAAAGGTTAAAATAGGAGATTACATAAGTGGTTTGAGAGATATTACTTACATACACACAACACACTCAATCACACACACACATACACACACAAACATACACATACACACACACACACTCACTTGCACTACACATAATATACATATATTACCCACCTTCAATTACAAAATCCTTCAATTGTTCTTGTTTCTAACTTTATATAAATTGTGTACTCCTAGAAAATTAACTACCTGCATCGATACCTGCATATGGAAGAGCGGTGCCCCTTAGCACAGGTATTACTTTTACTTAAAAAGGGACACCTGTGTAGCTAGCATGCTAATTTTATCCACGGTTTTATAGTAACACAAACGTCAAAAACGTATGGGAACTGACAGTTGTGTGACCACATAATCCGACGTAAAAATTAGCATGCTAGCCCCCCAGGGGGGCTAGCACACTAGGCTTTATGTCGGGTTTTACGTGACGTTTCAGTACATTTTCGCCGACATAAAACCTAGTGTGCTAGCTAGGCAGGGGGCCTCGAACTCGTAAGTATGAAAGAGAGGGGAAACTTCGAATGCCTTTCGCGGTAGGCCCTCAGATGGCGCCACTCATTTTAAGCCCGCATCACACTGGCGCGGCCTGGCCGCGGCGGACAATAGAAAACTTGTCATTAGCAGTCAAATTTACTATGGCCCGCCACCGTAGGCCGCGCCAGTGTGATGCGCCGCGTGTCCGCTGCGCCAAAAAACTAACAAAACATGTTAGCAAAACATGGTACAAAACATGTTTAGGTACAGAGGGCCTACCGCGAACGGCATTCGAAGTTTTCCCTCTCTGTCTCACTTAAGTACGAACTTAAAAGTATGACAGAGAGAGAAAACTTCGAATGCCTTTCGCGGTAGGCCTTCAGTTGCACATCCATTGCGACTTTGGTTGGAGTGAACGATGTATTGTTTGTCACTTTTCTTTTGACATCTGACATCTGTCATCCCAGTACAATTCATTCCATGACAAAACATGACCCCCTCCCCCGCAGACGAACGCGGGGAATGTTTTCCATCCGTGATGGATAACATGTTTCTATGTTTGTAAACAAAAAACATGTCGGCCACTCCCCTTTTCTGTTCGAAAAACATGTTAGATGTTTGCAAACACCGAAAACACGGCGCAGCGGACGCGGCTTAATAAGGACAGAGAGCCTACCGCGAACGGCATTCGAAGTTTTCCCTCTCTGTCGCACTTATGTACGAACTCGTAAGTATGACAGAAAGGGGAAACTTCGAATGCCGTTCGCGGTAGGCCCTCTCAGGCCCTCAGATGTCAAGCGAATTGTTCGGACGGGCGTATCCATGGACATAGGATACTATGGACAGGCTATGGTAATAATAATACCACGAGCGAGCGCGACAGTGCTATACCAAACGCAATAAGTGTGACAGAAACCGATATATCATTCGTTGTCCTTGTCATAGTTCCACTTTTTTTTGTTGGTACAACTGATTAAGTATGAAGTTGTGTCCAACAAACCATTACCCGTCCAAATTAAGTAGGTTATTTATGGTAAGCCATCAGCCATTTAAAGACCAGTTTTTAATTTAGCTGCATAAGAGCCTTTCCGTCTCTCGTTGTGGCATCACGTATAGCCTGTCCAGAGTATCCTATGTCCATGGGCGTATCTTTACTTTATAACTTCGGGTATCTCCATCTCTATAGTGATAAGTATTGGAATTGTCTTATCTATGCCCACGGTTGTTAAAGTGACACTTAGTCTTATCTGTCTCTTGCGCAAGAAAGAAGAAAGATAGTTTTTAGTGCGCACTCCCAATGGCGGCGAGCGGATTGTTTTGTACTTAGGTCTTGTGAAGTTAAATAAAAACTATATTTCTTTCTTGATCATGGGGCTTTCATTAATCAAATTCCTTTAGGGTTATGGGCCCAGCACGCTTCCACTGCGCCCTTCATTTTATTAAATATATAGTGCAAAAGGGTCTCTTAACATTAAAATATGTAAACACTAATGTAAATAAAGCTGATATACTTACCAAGTCGTTATCGCAGGTGAAATCTCTATATATTCATAGTACTCTTTGCCTCCCACTTTAGTCTACCCATATAGCCACAAATATATATAATACGAGTAACCTTGCCAGTGCAAATAATCTCTTAAGGTGGCACCACACGGTCCGACCACGAGTTAAAGTCCTCGCGATATCATCAACTGCCATGACATGATTCGCGACAGCATTTGGCCGAGCTCCTGCGCTGGTGATCGCCACCACCGCACACCTTACAGCCCGCCATTGGAATAATTAAAATTTCACAATTAAGTAGGGAGTTTGTCCCTTTAAGCTAAATAAAAGTGACCGTCCGTTTCCCGCCCCTTTTGGTGAAAATTTGTGTTTTCACTTTTCCCGCCATTGTTCTTTTTAATTGGTTCCAAATTCCAATTTGTACGTATGTTCTTTCTATCAATAAAATCACGCTCAAGTTTTTTAGTTATGTAGCAATAAAAACAAATCTAACCTTTTGGTAATTTATCTCAACATCCTTAGATAAAGTTTATTACAACATTCACATAATAATTTAATTATTTTGGCAAGGCGTTCGCCCTTAAAAAGGGTCCAGCATTATCATACCAAGTACGGAAATGTAGGTATACTATACTCCACTTGCATTGCATTGGCAGGACAGCCCAGCTAGCACACTAATCGGACATATATTTACGTTCGGACGTATAACTTTACGATCGTGACCATTTTTACGTTACTTAGCTAACATGGTAATCGCGCAACATATATTTATGCCATAGCGTAAAATATACGTAGCAAAATTATTACATTCATTTCATTCGTTCAATAGTAGTCTATGGTTAGAAGCCTATTATAATACTACCTAATTAAAGAGTAATGATAAGCACTGCACAGTTTACTAAACAGTTGTTCTCCTGTATTAAGTTGTGTTATAATAGTTTTTTGTTTTTATTTACGTTACTCCCACCCCACAAAAAGTTTTACGTAGTGGTTGTAAGTAATTTAGCGAGTACCAAAACACATGTTAGTTTATAATTGAATCAATAATATTTGTAAATTTGTGTAATATACTTTATTACAACACAAGCAAAAAATCATAATCATTGCGTTATTTATACTAATTTATAGTTAGTAATCATGATCTAGCTAAAATTAAAAATGCTAGATCATTGTTTCAGGAGACTATAGGAGTTTTGAGACTGAATACTGACCCGGCTAGCACACTAGCAAAATGACGACTTTTATGCACATGTTTTATGTCCACAACCGACGTATAAAATTTTACCGTCATGAGCTAACATGCTACACCATCATTTACGTAAAATGTGACCATTTATATGTCTTGCACATAAAACTATTTGTTTTACGTCAAATGCTAACATGCTCTTGATTTTGGCACATAAAACTTGACGATATGAGCCGTTGACGGACGAAATTTTATGTAGGTCACTCGAGACCCCGGATAAATTTTAACACTATGAAAACAATATAATTTTCGCAGGATTTCTCCGATTTCTGTCACAACACATACGGTTTCAGTCTCAAAACTCCTATCGTCTCCTGAAACAATGATCTAGCATTTTTAATTTTAGCTAGATCATGATTACTAACTATAAATTAGTATAAATAACGCAATGATTATGATTTTTTGCTTGTGTTGTAATAAAGTATATTACACAAATTTACAAATATTATTGATTCAATTATAAACAAACATGTGTTTTGGTACTCGCTAAATTACTTAAAACCACTACGTAAAACTTTTTGTGGGGTGGGAGTAACGTAAACAAAAGCAAAAAACTATTATAACACAACTAAATACAGGAGAACAACTGTTTAGTGAACTGTGCAGTGCTTATCATTACTCTTTAATTAGGTAGTATTATAATAGGCTTCTGACCATAGACTACTATTGAACGAATGAAATGAATGTAATAATTTTGCTACGTATATTTTACGCTATGGCATAAATATATGCTGCATGATTACCATGTTAGCTAAGTAACGTAAAAATGGGCACAATCGTAAAATTATACGTCCGAACGTAAATATATGTCCGATTAGTGTGCTAGCTGGGCAGGAGCTTAAGGGGCTACATAAGCGACAATTGACTACCATAGACAAAGTGCCCGGGCATGATATAAGGGCATTACACACCTAGCATCTAAATTGATGAGACAAATTTTTCAAATATTGTAACATTACATTATTGGATACGCCGACACGCCGCCATTTTCTTGATGAAAATCGTATGAGTTGAGTTGGTTAGCACTAGCTCGTTCTTATTGTTGTGTGATTTACCAACTTGTGATTTAAATAAACGATTTTCCATCTATTATTAGAGCCTGTCCAAAAATAACATGTCCGACCGAAAGCGCTTACTGGAGGAATTAAGAGTAATAGATTTGCGTGCCGAGTTGGAGAAGCGTAACCTAGATAAGAGTGGCGTTCGCGGTGTACTAATCACACGTTTATCAAAGGTAGAGACCGCTGTGAAAGATTCAGCCCAATCGAATTGCTTACTATTTACTAAATATTCTAGAAATTCAAGTTACTGTACAATTAATAAGCCTTTTTGGATCTTGACTACACCCACCTAGGAATCTTAACTATATAAACATTGTTTGTTCCAGCATTTAAAGGAAGAGGGGCATGACCCTGAAACATTCAAGTTTGAATTGAGCACACCCGAGGGTAAGACTCCGTCGAAGAGGACTCGTCGTTCAGAGAGCACAGTGGAACAAGAGGCTGAGGAAACTCCTGCCATGGAAGACATGATCGTCCAAGATGACGCAGGGGAGGAAGACGACTCCGAATCACAAGATGGTCAGTCCAATCCGGCTGCCACTGAAGCGGAGAAGCCACAGGACACAATGGAGGTAGATGAGAATGAGAAAAACAACAGAAAACGTGAAAACAATGATGAACCTGAAGCATCTCCCGCTAAAAAACCCTGCCCGGAGAAGGTAGACAATGAGGAAGAAGATCAAAAAGCTGAGAATAACTTGGAAGAGGACAGCATTAATTTGGATCTTGGTGAAGATGAACTGCTCAATGAAGAGGTACGGTTTTATTTCTTTCGGGTCACGGTCACTTTACCCTCTGTTGCCCCTAAACTAACCAATGGCTTCATGATGGAAGTAGATTGAACATCTTCAGTACATAGTTCTTATCATGTCTGTGTCATCTAGTCATTTATGCATAGTTACTGTAACAAGTAAAAATTTGTTAATATTTTGTACATAAATATATTATGTTCTTTCTCAAGAATTTATCTTTATTTTTAACAGTCATAGTTGTCTAACACTGTTTATGATTATGAGTAATGATATACTTGCTCATAAAATAGTTTGGAATCTTGCCAAGTATGCGGCTGCAGCTATTCTACATGTTGTTCACTTGTTTCAGACGGATTCCACTGCAAAGCTCAAGAAAGGTAAGATCCTTTAAAACCTGCCAATCCCCACTCCCATTGTTAAGTTTCAAGTTGTATTCTTTATATAAAATGCTCCATGAATTTGTTATGTGTGTTTAAACTTAATGTATAATCGTTGAATATTCTAAGGATGATAAATATTGAACTATTGCAAAAACTATTGTGGAGTGCTGGTGCCTGCAAGATTGGAGACAAGTTACAGGAGAAAAAACTCAGATTGTGAAAATCGGAGGCATTACAATACAGAACTTGCTAGTGGTTATTGCCACAGAAAAACAAGCATTGTATAGGACGAGGATCCGTTCCAGTTGCTACAGACAGTTTCCAGGGATCAACATACTCATTCAGCTGATCTCCTAGTGTTAATGTCACAGTTCTTCTCATGTCACAAATCAAGACATTAATCACACGCTTTCCTGGTGTACAAAAATTATGTTCAACATAGAGCTCCTGCTCTGCTCTGGTGCTTGATCCATCCATAGGGACAGCAGTGCTAATATCGAATCAAGTTTTCAGGTCAAGATGAAATTTCATTTCCCATTGTGAAGAAATGTGAAGAGAATCATCTTGCTAGTTTTGAGTTGAGCGAAGAGAGAAGGCTCGCAGGGCGGGTCGCTCTAGGTGAGCGACCCGTGCTGCCCTTGGACAGCGCTGGCACTGACTCGTGTACTCGCGTAGATGACTGCGTCGAGGAACAGCCCGCGCCGAGCGCCGAGGCCGCGCCGCCCGCCGCCGCGCCGAGCGCCGCCGCTGCCGCTGACCCTCAAGTAACCTCCGAAGCCGCCACCACTAGGTTTGTGAATGCCGAACGGCCGTCGAGACGCCGCCCCGCGCAACTATATTCTCCGATTCGAACGATTGATACTCTAGTATGTTATCACTACAAAGTTTTGCACCAAGGCGTCTCGTCATGCGGCGTGAACTGCAACGGCCCTCCGCTGGCGGCCAGCAACACCGCTACTCCGTATCGGACTGGATGCCCTTATCGAGTGAGCAACGAGCTTCGTGCTACGGTTGTTGCGACTTCGAGCGCCATGGTACTGAAGAGGACTTCGAGCCGATCGTCCCGACGAGAAAGCACGGCCGCGCTGCATCACCACGTCGGTCCCAGCCTCCACTCTTCACTTCGTTCGTCGGAAGGATTAGTGGTGCAAAACTTTGTAGTTGATTGGGTGTGACACAATGTAACGACCTCCCGCGTTTCCTTTGCACATGACAAAGCAATAATTACATCCTAATTATGTTTGTACTAATGTTAAAATTCTTTACCATTTTACTGACCTTGATTTTTGTTTTTCAGCAACGACAGCATTCAATCTGATAAGGAATCCAAAGGTAAATTGAGTTTGAAAGACTGAGGTCAGATTGATTTGCAATTGGGATTGCGGTTTTATTAATATGTACGTGATAAATTGTGCAGAGGCCCAGGACAAGGAGGGTGAGGTGGACAAGAAGGAGAAGAAGGATGACGGCAAGGAGGGCGGAGCTCGCAACCTGTGGGTCAGCGGGCTGTCGGGCGACACGCGCGCCAAGGACCTCAAGCAGCTCTGCAGCAAACACGGCAAGGTATGTCTGGTACACTTGTCTATGGGAGTATGGGATTTTATTATTGTTATTCTGGTAGTGGCTGTCAGAGCCCTGGTATCACTGCAACCATCGCTGATCTATTGTGATCGCCACTTACTACAATTCTAGGTCGTCCTGCAAACTCAAAGAATTGCAGGATTTTATTGACCTTAAGAATTTTTGATCACCTCCGGGCACATGTGTTTGCCCAGAAAGGAGTTACAACTGCGCATGAGGCAAGGGCAATCAGTTAGGATGTGTGTAGGCTTGGGACACATTACATTCATTATTTGTTTTGCTGAAATAATGTATGTCTATTTTCTATTTGCGAGTCAGAATGGAAACCTTAAATTAAAAAAAATAATGTTTATGTACAGGTAATAGGAGCGAAAGTGGTGACAAATGCTCGAACGCCAGGCTCGCGGTGTTACGGTTACGTCACCATGGCAAGTTCTCAGGACGCCGAAAATTGCATCAAAAATCTGCATAGAACAGGTCAGTGTTTCATAATTTTTATTTGTCAAATACGGTATTTGACAACAGTCAAATCAGCTTATCTTTATGAAACGTCGAAAACGCTCCGTTAGTGTATGAAATTTGTAGGGATTACTTGTAGTGTTGTGGATAACGCTCATTTTGAGGCTTAAAGACTCGAACCCTAAAGACTCCCGAGGCTTAAAGACTCAAGTGACAAAAAGTCAATATTTTGCATTTATATGCGTAAAATAAACCATCACGGTTCTTAAACAGCATCGAGTCTTTAAGCCTCGGGAGTCTTTAAGGCTTGAGTCTATAAGCCTCGAATAAATGGTCTAAACTAACTGGGTCATCCATAAGCGTAAAAAAAATACGTTATTATTAAACAAGTCCTGTAGTTTCATAATAAAATGTTTTTTTTTTCAATTAACCATCATAATCGTCAAATAAAAAATGTTTCAACAAACCGAATTAGACATTTTGTAGTATTATTTTTTAATAGGAAATACCAATATTTTAGAACTAGTGCGATTGGAGAGTACTAAAAGACTATATATTCTATTGTAAAAAGCAAACATCGAAACACTTTTGCAAGTTTAAAATGGAAATATCCTACCTAAAAGATAGCTCTGACGCGTAGTTTTGGAAAACACTCCGACGAAAACCTGGTTGTATTAAATAACCGTTTATAGAAATAGAATTATAGCAATGGAGTGTTCTAGAATAAGAGAATCTATACAAAACATTAGTTTACTTTAGTAAGCATTTGAACAAAAATATGGGCTTTGAAAAAGCCTTACGTTAGGTAAAATACCAACTTTTTGTTTGCACGCTCTTAAGTCTCAGTACACAAATTCCAATTGCCCAACATCCGCTCTGTATATACTGGGGAATGCTTTGCTATTTTGAAGGCGGTGAAATATGTTAGAGAACACAGACTGGCAAATTCAGTAATTTTTTCAGACAGCCTTAGCTCTATCCAAGCCATTAAAAGCAATACAATTAATTAAAAACTGGGCCAAAACACCATTGGTTTGCCTCATCAAGGAGGATCTCCTATCCTGTCGACTTCTTAACTCGGAAGTAATCTTATCCTGGATCCCCAGCCACAAATACATGGAAATAAATTAGCGGATAAAGCTGCAAAGGAAGCAGCAGTAAACGGCAATAGAACTTTCTTTCAAAGCTTTTGCAAAGACTTAGACGCGATCTCCTCGTTAAAATTATATTCATCATGGTCGGCTCTATGGGCTACGGACAATAAGTTGCAGTTCTAGAAATATTCCGGCTTCTCCCTGGTTTTTTAAATTTAAATTTAAAAAAACAGTAACGAGTTGCATCGTACGCCTCAGGCTGGGACATTTGTGCTCCCCTGAATTGTTATTTAAAATCAAATAGTTATAAATAGTGCGGAATGCCCCGGAGTGTCCTTCAACTCTCTTCTGTCTTTATGACCTACTAATAAAACTTAAAGTCCAACTCCCTACTAATTTTAAAAACTCTCTTGGCTAGTTTCGAGTCCAAAGTCGCCAAGGTTTTGGCTTATTTTATAGATAAAAATAATATCAAACTATAACGTTTCTTGGATTTATCCAAAGCGTTCGATCTCGTGTCGTACGATATTCTGTGGGACAAATTAACTAGTGAAACTAGCGTGCCGGCCGAGTTGATTGAGGTTTTAAAGTTTTGGTATGGCAACCAAATCAACTCCGTCAGATGGGCAGGCATGCATTCAGATGAGTACCAGTCAGAGTGTGGTGTAAGGCAAGGAGGGCTAACCTCTCCGAGGTTATTTAATCTGTATATAAACCGTCTGATGGATGAGCTCAACAAAGCCTATGTTGGATGCTCTATTGACAATAAATCAATCAATAACATAAGTTATGCAGATGATATGGTTTTGTTGAGCCCTTCCATCAGTGGGCTGCAAGAGCTGCTGGACATCTGCGAGAGGTACTCGGTGAAACATGGGCTAAGGTATGATGGGAGGATGAGTGAGGTACCAGTCTTCAAAGCGGGGAGAAAATCCTATAAGACAGTGCCGCCGGTGATCTTGGGTGGAGAGCAACTCAGGATCACAAAAACCTTTAAATATCTTGGTCACTGGGTCACCGAGGACCTCAAGGATGACCTTGATATCGAAAGGGAGCGCAGGGCGTTGGCAGTGAGGGGAAATAAGCTGGCTCGCAGGTTCGCTAGGTGTAATAAGGACGTCAAAAAGACGTTGTTTAAGGCATTCTGCCAATCCTTTTACACCTGCAGCCTGTGGACCAGCTACACCCAGCGGTCGTATAACGCCCTGCGCATACAATATAACAACGTCTTCAGGATGCTGTTGGGGCTGCCGCGATATTGTAGTGCGTCCGGAATGTTTGCGGCAGAACATATGACTTATACGCAATAATACGCAGCAGGACAGCATCACTAATGCGGCGGATGTGTGGCAGCGGTAACAGTATCCTGAGGACGTTGGCTGCGAGGCTGGATGCTCCATTACCTAGGCACTGGAACACCCTACATTGTGCAGGACCCTATGCCAGGGGATGGAGCATCTAACTCTATTAGGATTATAGGATTAAATTAAGGCGCTGTATGCAGCTGCGCATCGAAAAAGTGCCTTTTCCAAACCGATTTATTAGTATACTTGTACTATTGCTAGAGATCCAAATTTTTTATATGTATATCTTCAGTTCATTGGCTATGTTCGTGCTTCGTAGAATCACGATTGCTTACAAAAACCTTGATAGATTTTGCCTTTCAAAACAGTGCTTTTTTACCACCAAACTCGAAATATCTCAAAAGTTATTTGGAACATTACAATGAAATTTGTTGTGATAGGTAGCTTTTTGGTAGATCTATCTACCGGCTTCTTAGAATTTCAATATGTTTGATAATTCAATACATTTGGTCATTTGTCTGAAAAACCGGGTGCCCGCGTCGTGCATGCGCGGTGGCGTGTACGATTTAGTACGCCCGTGGCCACTGCCGACGACGGACCTGTGAATGTTTACCTGGCACGCAAATACGCCTTTTTACAGCAATTATTATGAGTTGTCACGGTAAATAAAAATACTTAAAGGAATAGGAAACGCTAATACATGCTGAAGAACACATTCGAAATGATAGAATAACAAATATAAGGTATGCGATATTTACTACAGTAAAGCGTTTCTACATCCGCACCTAAAACGTATTAATAGGTAGCTGGAGCATATTGACAAGATGTCAATAAAAATCTTCAGTTATCCTGAATACGTAGAACTGTTAGGTAGTAAGTAGTCGGGTGTAAATCGGATTCGGACACGAGCACATGGTTGGGGTGGTAATGGTACCAATTATGGACTGTACGAATAATAGATTTATTTATTCATACATAAATTTATCAAAAGCATTTAGGGCTATTGCGCCGGATAGCGACTACCTAGTCTAAAGTCGTAAACGAGTTGGTGAACTGAAGTATATTTACTTGCTGTTTAGTAAATTCTATTAAAAACTAGTGCGGAAAAAGATCCTGCCACTCCACCAGCAGCAGGCCACGGCCCTTCCTCATCTTCGTCATATAAATACATGCATACATACGCTACGGCACATCTTTTCGTCCAATATTCCGCAGTGTCTCAAGACGAGAGTCTTTGACCAGTGTGTGTTGCCAGTGATGACATTTGGAACGGAAACGTGGTCGCTTACTATAGGCCTCATAAGAAGGCTCAAAGACACTCAAAGGGCGATGGAGAGTGCTATGCTGAGAGTTTCTCTGCGCGATCGCATCAGAAATGAGGCTATCCGCAGCAGAACCACGGTAACCGATATAGCCCTCCGAATCGCTTAACTTAAGTGCCAGTGGGCGGGGCACATTGTACGTAGAACCGATGGCCGTTGGGGCGGAAAGGTTCTTGAGTGGCGACCACGTACCGGAAGGCGCGGCGTGGTTAGGCCCCCCACAAGGTGGACTGATGACCTGGTAAAGGTCGCGGGAGTCCGCTGGATGCGGGTGGCGCAGGACCGGCCATTGTGGCACTCTTTGGGGGAGGCCTATGTCCAGCAGTGGACGTTTTTGGGCTGATATGATGATGATACATACGCTCGAAAAACATAAACTTCCTTCTGAGGCAGTCGGGTACAAAGTACTACAGGGTGTTCCCCTATACAGCTGCAAAACTTTGCCAGCTGTTTGTGCACATGATACCCATCACAAAACACTAAAAAATGCCGTTTCACATCTGGGACTCACTCTGCAGCCGCTGCTTCTCTAAATAAATGCCTCTCTAAAAAAAGCAAATAAATATGACGTTATCTAAGTGAACATACCTTTTGTCGGTATG
This sequence comes from Epinotia brunnichana, assembly GCA_963854355.1. Taxonomy (NCBI): domain Eukaryota; kingdom Metazoa; phylum Arthropoda; class Insecta; order Lepidoptera; family Tortricidae; genus Epinotia; species Epinotia brunnichana. The sequence goes on along the minus strand of OY977936.1, from coordinate 14,223,595 downwards.
GAGTTATTGATATGACTCACTCACTCACCCACTCATCAACGCTCAGCCGAAACTACTACTAGAGAGTTGAAATTTACACCAGAACTACCTTTTACAACGTAGGCAACGCTAAACAGGATTTTTGGAAATTCCACCCCTAAAGGGGGTAAATAGGGGTGCAAAGTTTATATGGGGGAAACTTTATTTTTAGAGCTAGAGACTTAATTTTTTGTATAAAAATTACTTTTTTTTAGAATACAGAGTAAGTACTTTCAATTTAATTCAATTTATTTTGTTAAACATACAAAATATAAGACCTCTATGCTTTACCCACAATGTAGGTTTACTAAATATTCCTTTAGCCAGCTAATATATTTATAAAAATTAAAAAAAAAATCAATACAGTGATTGGTGTTAAATACTTCAAACACATGCCAAAAACTCTCAAAAAATACTATAACTAAGGAATGTCTGGAATGGAACCATGTTATGTCGTAGGGTCGTTTAAGTAATATTTAATGGTATAATAACACTTTTCAATCAAATATGAAGTCAATTGTCTTTTAAATTTATTAATATCCATTGTTTTAATTCGGTCTGGAATTTTATTGAAAATGTTCGGTCCCATTCCCAAGATTCCACCTCTGATTAGCGCTGTGTTGTTGCTACCCTGCAAAGTTTATGTTTGTATTTGCAAACGTGAATAACAGATGAAAATCTATTTTCAAATGTAACATTCCATATTAAAACAACGTCACACGGAGTTATGTCGCATCTAAGAAAGGAGTCTGCATTACAAACACGTGCAAATCGCAATCGTCTTATCTAAATAGTAATACGTCCTTTTAATGGATAAATGACGTCAATGATAATTATTAATTAATAACATAAGTAAACAGATATCTTTGAGTAAAAGTGCTTTAACTTGATCCATTGAATTAATAATTTAAGATTTCATCGTTTTCCTTTCATTTAATTTATAAAGTTTGTTAGAGAGATTTCATCCTTATAATTGACCCTAACGATCGATGCAATAAAAGTACAGGGTGCAACTTTTAAGATTTTAGTCAGTTCGATTACCGGGTGCGACAAGCAAAATTTTAAAAATCTTTGAATGCAGTTTTCTTTCTTTTAAAAAATAAAGGAATGTTTTCTTTGAGTAAAATTTTCTATCTACAGTATTAAGAGTACTTCCCCTTCAGGTGGCATTTCAAAATTCCACCCTGTATATATATTTATTTAAGCTTTATTTATTCCATATTGTTTGTGTTAGTACATATTTACTAAATCTAAGAGATTTATGCCATTTTTCTTTCTTATATGGACCCCATTCGGGTAAAAGCCATATATCGCCAGATATTAGGAGAAAAGATGGGCACTGGAAGCAACAAACAGGTCAGGGCCGAAGGCAATAGAAGGAAAGGTAGACGACGAAGACGTTGGACCAATGACATAACTGAGGTCGCCAGACCTAGCTGGATGCAGTTGGCTAAAGACCGAGAAAAATGGCATGAGATCGAGGAGGCTTTTACCTTAATTTACATTTGCTTTAAAAATTAAATATTCAATATAAATAAATCAAACAAAAAAAGACAATTAAAGCTTAATTTAAATTTATATAATTACTTCCAGTTGGAAAAATTGTTGGATTCTTGAATAAAGCATCTTAGAATAACGATTAAAAATGAAATATACAAAAGAACGCTATTATAAATTAATGATATTCGAAACCGTATTTTGCCTGGAGTATAGAGTCAAGTAACAAGTGTAAGTCCAATCTTGTTGGCTTGTTGAAAGTATCAAGGTCCATCGCGGTGTGGCCGCTGGTCGAGGTAGCAAGGTAGGCAGCACGCGCCGCGCGAGCGCAGCGACATAACACGTTTAGGTATTTAATAGACAAATTGAAATTGTTCTTTATATATGATGTTTGGTCAAATTACATTTTTTAATAGACATAGTCATGTACTGAAGAACTTGCTGGTCTTAAAATAACCACCCTGTATAATAAAATGCTCTTCTGACTAACAGTGGTCTAATTATCCAGTTTTTGATCAGTCAGTCATACATATGTTATATAGGTAATAATATAATTTGCCAGGAGATAAATAGATGAACATAGCTATTTGTTTATTATTTTTGATGGTTTCTTAAGCGGGTGTTAACCGGCGCTATAACTTTACCTAGAAGTAATCGATTTTATTTCGGTTTAAAAAAAAACTGTAATATATATATTAGTACAATCCATAATTGGTGACGTTCACCCTTTGGAAGTGAAGATTTACTATTATTTTATCAGTTCTACGTATTTGGAAAACGGAAGCACCCACCTAGGAACTGGGAAAATGCTAGGTGGATTGATGATGAAGAAATATGTACTAACATATCTTTGGAAAGTAAGTGTCCATAAGTGATGTCATCATACTACGATGCACTTAAGAACTGTAACTACCTATTATTCCTTATTTTCTAAAATAATAGATTTAAATAAATAAATACATAATAAATATTTAGGGACAATCTTACACAAATCAACCAAGATTTGAAAAATAAAACAATTATTCAAGATGAAAAATATGATCCGCAAAAACGAGGCGAATACGGATGCTAACAGAATAAGGCCGTTAGCGGGGTGCGCGGGACGCGCGTCTCCCACTCCGTCTGCCTCACCTCCGCAAAACCTAAAGATCGTCTAATAAGAGCGCCTTAATTTGTAATACTATACTTCGTTTTTTTTAAGATTAGAATTATCTGTCAAACGGGTAAACAAAGAAGCAGTGGTCGTAAACCTTCCTTCTTCGATTTCGACCGATACCACTGAATTTCTCGGAACTTATGTACATACGAGTACATGTCATTTGATATTTACCGATAGCTGAACGCATATATTATCTTATAAAATGTTGTATACCGTAGCCAACGATATGCCAGCAGTCTCGGCAGTCTTTCTCACACGGTCCGATTTAGTAGGATACTCCTTTCTATGGCACATTTCTGACACTAATTTATAAATATTCACCACCATCCGCTTTTCACTGGCAGTCAGAGGATTCTGATTTTACCTTATCTTCTTTGGAGATGAAAAAACATACTTAAGCCGGAACCGGCTGCGACTTCTGTAGCCCACTCGGGCCAGCCTCGGCTTCATCCATTGTAAATGTGCACCAACAAACAAAATATCTAAATAGATCAACAACTAATAATAAAATTCAACAAAATTGATAACAACAATCTTTAAGTAAGCTAACAGCAATAAAAATCACAACCGACTCAACCGACAACAAAATTAACTCGAATGAAAAACCCACATGAGTGATAATTGACAGATAGTGACAGTGACGTTTAAAAATAGACCATTGTGTGAGAACTCTGCCTCTTTAGGTTTTTTAATGTACAACCTTTATATGAAAAATTGCAAACGCAATTTATTAGAATTCTTATCTTTTCATCTTAGAATATAAATTAACTAATATTATGTTTCTTATCTGTTCACAACACTGAGTAATGTATGTATTAATAAAACATGATAATAAATACGTGATATTTTTTAAATCGTATTCACTGTTCGATCCGCAGAATGTGCCCGATAAAAAACCTTATATCTCGTTCTGCAAAGGTCTCTCTAATGCTAAAAAAAACGAAGTATAACCGTAGTCATAATTCGTGATTGTATACTAACAACTTATGGACAGTCCGAAACAAATAAATAATAATAATAACTATTTATGAATATTTATAAGCACTCTTTTACCCACTTTTATTATCAATATTATCATTATCCAAATATCGTATTTTTGTATGATTAGTCCCTGGCGCAAAATTATTAGGTGCACTCCACGGAACCGTAAAGCCAAATCTTCCCCCAATTGACATTGGCAAAGTGCCTAAGCAGCAAAAAGCCACAATACGGAAAAAAATGCAATACCCTATTTGTTTGCCAAAACTAACGGATAACATGTTAGATGTAATTAGTGCAGCGGACGCAGCTTGGCGGACCTTTCCGAGCATATTGGAGAAAAATATTTTAAACATAATAAATATGCACGTAAAATAAGAAAGAGCGTATTTAATAATTAAAAATGATAGGATACCAATAACTTCTGTTTTTCATACCCATTCTCAGAACTTATTGAACACCCCTAGTATGTTATTAAATTGCACTTTCATTGTAATTAAAATGCCAAAACATCCACAGAATTGCATGGGCGCATGATTTCTGTGGAAAAGGCCAAATCAGAATCGGAATCGTCGGCTAGAAGGCAGCCGACAAGGCCAGACCGCAGACCGAGTAAGGATCGTAAAGAAGGCTCGAAAGATAAGGAAAACGAGGTATGAATCATTAAAAAATAATGTGTTTTGAAACGAAACGACACGATACACGATTTTAACGAAATATTACTGTTATAGGATGGTAAAGAGAGTAGTGAAAAGAGCACTGAGAAAGTGAAAAAAGAGGGAGAAGTGTCGGGCGAAGAAAGCGCCAGGTCACCATCCCGCGACAAAGCCGACCAGAAAGACAAGGTAGGTTGTTACTAATATCGTGTGTTGGTGTTATCCTTAAACTAAGACTTTTTTAATAATAAAACCATACCAACCGATTCCTTTCACAGGACAAAGTTAGACGCAGTACCAGAAGTCGCGAAAGGAGAAGGTCGCCAAGAGAAGTTCTATCATTTTCTAAGATATGGGTGAGTGAAATCCTCTGAATTTATAATGTTAGATTTTTCTCCCAATCCGCACTCGTCGGCATTTCGATATTTATTAAGGTGGTTCGATTGCCATACAAAGCGTTATTTGACATTCACAGGCTAACGGCGTGATATTTTAAGAAACTTATGTAACAAACTTTCATCAATTGGCTTCCCATTTGCGCCAAATTCCCCCTTTCCTAGAATAAACTTGTATAAACTTGATTAATTTGAGTAATTGGTTTTGGACGTGATATTTTGGGAAAACTATTTTTCTCACATAATTGATAAACACGTGCCATGTTGTCCCTCTCGTAATTGTTGTTCATATCCAGTGTGGCACAGCAGATCTTTGCGAAAAATTTTGAAAGAAAAAAGTAAATATCATATCATAAGCTATGGAAATGTTACGGCAACCCATTAGACTATGAAAGTTTTAAACTACTAAGAAAAAGGGCTGACAAAATCGAAAAAGAGTGTTACAGACATTTTATTGATTTTTCTGAGAGTAAAATTAAATCACATCCTAAATATTTTTGGAATTTTATTAAATCAACTTCGTCTAATAAAGGCGTACCACAGACAATGTACTATAAGGGGGGTTCAGCTTCTGATGGGGTAAGTATATGTAATATGTTTAGTGATCATTTTCAATCTGTATTCGAAATTTCTGCCATGCCATTGCTGGATGTCGGATCTTTGGTACCACCTTTGAAGCCAGTTCTTAATCTTAATACAATAAATTTGTCCGAGGAAATGGTAATTAAATACTTAAAATCTGTTGATATAAACAAAGGCACTGGGCCTGATAAAGTACATCCTCTATTAATTCGTAAATGTGCAAGTGCATTAGTCGTTCCAGTCACCAAGATCTTCTCCTTGTACTGAGGGTCAGGTTCCACAAATTTGGAAGAAAGCGTGGATCACACCAATCCCTAAGGGAATTATAAGTCAAAATATTGAAAAATTTAGACCAATTTCTAAATTAAGCCAATTCGGCAAGTTATTAGAAAAAATCGTTACTGACCAGCTTTCATATGCTGTCCGCCGCCATATCAATCCAAACCAGCACGGGTTTTACAAGGGTCGTAGCGTTGAAAGCAATCTTTTGTCCTTTAGTGAAGTGGTTCGTGACGCAATGGATAATATACAGATATACAGATTTTGCAAAAGCTTTTGACAAAGTTTCTTATAATACGCTTCTGCTGAAACTTTGGGACCTTGGGATACATGGTGACCTCTTCCGGTGGATTAAGTCATATGTGGAAAATAGGTTCCAAGCTGTTGTACTGGGAGGCTTTTCATCTGATTATAAGAAAACAGATTCTGGCGTCCCACAGGGATCCCATTTGGGGCCTTTATTATTTATATTGTACATCAATGATCTAACGGAATGCCTAACTAACTCAAAAGCTCTACTATACGCAGATGACACCAAAATGTGTAGGGTTGTTAAAACACACACTGATTGCATATTGCTACAAAATGACTTGCTCAGTTTCGAGAGCTACTGTGCACGGAATAATTTATTCTTAAATAATGACAAATGCTCAGTAATAACATTTACACGTAAAAAGCAACCCATTTTGTATCATTACAATTTATGTGGAGTAGTTCTAGCGCGACAGGACAACATACGTGATCTAGGTGTTACAATGGACACTAAATTTACTTTTAACGCTTACATCGATAACGTTTTAAATAAGGCGTACAAACAATTAGGCTTCATACTTCGCGTTGCAAAACCTTTTCGTCTGCCTTTAACATATAAGTTACTGTATAACAGCTATGTCCGTAGCCGTTTAGAATTCGCGTCGGTAGTCTGGAACCCCTGTTATGATGTACATAAAACTAGGATCGAAAGGCTGCAAAAAAAGTTTATTAGAGCACTTGAATTCCGAGTAGGCGGAAATTACGTTGATTATGCTTCCTCAGCTAAAAGATACAATTTTCAAGGCCTTTCAATCAGACGCTCGTGTGCTGATTTACTTTTCCTGTATAAAATAATCAACAACTTTATAGATGCCCCTGAATTGTTACACAATATAGACTTTCGTGTGCCTCGTCGAACAGAACGTAGTTGCCGCAGTAAAGCATTGTTCAGCATTGCATATAGCAGAACGAATCACGCACAAAATTCATATATTAAACGCGCATGCCAGCTTTACAATATAAAGTGTATGAATGCAGATTTATTTGGCAGTTCGCTAGTAACATTTAAAAAACAAATTTATTCCTTTTTTAAATAATGTAATATAGTGTGTAATATAAAACATTAGTTAATGGTAAAAGTTAAAAAATATATGTATTTATATTGTATGTAAATAAATATATATATTGTATGTAATGATATCGGTTATACCTAGTGATTTAAATAGTTATGTTAATTTTAATAACAATAAGGAAACTATAGGTCTAGTGATATTGTTAATGTATAGCTTCCAGCTAATTAATTAAATTAAATATTTTAAGACCGTTTGTTTCTAAATAAAAAAAAATAAAAAAAATATCACGCCGTTAGTCTGCGAATGTCAAATAACGTTTTGTATGGCAATCGAACCACCTTAAGTTAGATTATTTATGTACGAGGGCTGCCTTTTAAGTTGAGTCACCTCCCGCGATTATTAAAAAAAACATAAGGTGTTTTCATCTTTTTGAATTTAGAATTCAAAAACAAAAGAATGTTTTTTGATTGGTCGAATAGTTTTATTGTAGCGTCTGTTCAAAGGTGACAAGTCGGTTGTAAAAATGGAAATATCAAAGGAAAATATGCGTGCGATAATTTTCTACTACTTTCAAAGGGGATTAACTCGACTTGAGTGCTTTGAGGAGATCACTTCTGTGTTTAGTGATGCAGCACCATCTTAGGTCTGTAGAACGCTGGTATTTAGAATTCCAACGTGGGCACTCTAGCCTCAGTGACAAGTCACGTGAAGGTTGTCCAAAAACTGCCATGACGCAAGAGAATGTCAACGCCGTGCGGCAGCTAATTGTCGAAGATCGTGTGACATACCGTGAAATAGAGGCATCCGTGGGCATTTCAGGGACTACCTTAGGTCACTACGAAAGTTTTAAGATACAACAAAAGTATAAAAGTTATAATTTTTTTTTTATTACAGTTTTTCAAAGTACTCTCTCCATTAGCTTCTATGCATCGATTCATCCGCCTAAACCATGATTTATAGCATTCCCAGTACTCTTCTTTAGGGAGGTCTTCTACGGCCTGCAAGTAGGCATTCCGTGCATCCTCAGGACTGTTATATCGCGTGTCACGAAGTCCGAGTTTGATTTTCGGAAAGAGGAAGAAATCGCAAGGAGCTAAATCGGGGCTATACGGAGGATGACACAATTCTTCAATCTCTGTACTCTTCAAAAACTCCTTGGTGACAATGGCCTTGTGCGGCGACGCATTGTCATGATGCAAAAAGAGCCCCCTCAAACCAGTTTTAGGTCGTTTTTGTTTTAAATTATTAAATACAGTAGGTAAACACACTTTAATATACCACTTAGCATTCACAGTTTTTTGGTCGTCTAAGGAAATTGTGGCCACATGACCACTTGCAGAAAAAAATGTGGCCTTCGCCTGCGTTTCACCTACGTTGGAGGTTCATCATCGGGAAAAACCCAAATTGTCGATTGCCGTTTAGTCGGTGGATCATATTGGTAAATCCAACTCTCGTCTACAGTAATAATGCATAATGTTAAAAATTTACCGTCATTCTACCTGATAAAATTTTCTGAGCAATATCTTTGCACCATGTCACGCGAGCTTCTTCTTGTTCTGCAGTCAGCGAGTGAGCTCACCCATCGTGAACATAATTTCCTGACTCCAAGCCGGTTGTTTAAAATTTCATCAATAGCTGGCGATGAAATCTTCACGACCTCTTCTATTTGTTTATAAGTAAAAGCAGTTTTGGGTCTTCCTTAATTTTTTTTTTCACAACGTTTTCTTCTGTAACTGAAGTAAATGTCAATTTCTGTCAAAAGTACGTCACGCTCACACACGTTTAGTTATGCTCTAATGCAAGAAGGAGAACAGGTATCAATACTATTCTCATATCATTTCCATATTTTAAAACCCCTTTCGAAATTGGCTCCTATATTGATAAAGTATAGACTTACGTGTTTTTTTTTGTCATTGTAAATTAGACCGCAAGTAATGCAGTTTTGAGTTACTTTTCGTCCTAAAAATTACAACTGTTGAAATCGTAATGGAATTAAAAGTTTTTACCAATTAGAGCGTTTTGCAGTAGTGTTTACATGTACGAATTCAGTTTTTATTGTGTTGGGCTGGCTACGCAGGATTCCGAAGTAACTAGCTAACACGCCGCTTCCATCTTATTTAAGTATTCCGTGGATTGAAAGGAGACAGATATTTATTTAGCACGTGCTCTTTTATTTCTTTAATTGGGCCGACCATTAACCGGGCCTTATCTGTGATGCAGAAGGAGCGCGACGTGGCGCGCGCGCGCGAGCGCTCCCGGGCGGCGCGCGAGGAGGAGCGCCGGCGCCGCGCCGCCGAGGACGCGCTGCGCGAGCGCGAGCGAAGGCAGCGACAGGAGAAACATCGGCTGGAGCTCGAGCGGGAGAAGCTGCGCGCGGAGAGGTATGTGTGATGCAGAAGGAGCGCGACGTGGCGCGCGCGCGCGAGCGCTCCCGGGCGGCGCGCGAGGAGGAGCGCCGGCGCCGCGCCGCCGAGGACGCGCTGCGCGAGCGCGAGCGAAGGCAGCGACAGGAGAAACATCGGCTGGAGCTCGAGCGGGAGAAGCTGCGCGCGGAGAGGTATGTGTGATGCAGAAGGAGCGCGACGTGGCGCGCGCGCGCGAGCGCTCCCGGGCGGCGCGCGAGGAGGAGCGCCGGCGCCGCGCCGCCGAGGACGCGCTGCGCGAGCGCGAGCGAAGGCAGCGACAGGAGAAACATCGGCTGGAGCTCGAGCGGGAGAAGCTGCGCGCGGAGAGGTATGTGTGATGCAGAAGGAGCGCGACGTGGCGCGCGCGCGCGAGCGCTCCCGGGCGGCGCGCGAGGAGGAGCGCCGGCGCCGCGCCGCCGAGGACGCGCTGCGCGAGCGCGAGCGAAGGCAGCGACAGGAGAAACATCGGCTGGAGCTCGAGCGGGAGAAGCTGCGCGCGGAGAGGTATGTGTGATGCAGAAGGAGCGCGACGTGGCGCGCGCGCGCGAGCGCTCCCGGGCGGCGCGCGAGGAGGAGCGCCGGCGCCGCGCCGCCGAGGACGCGCTGCGCGAGCGCGAGCGAAGGCAGCGACAGGAGAAACATCGGCTGGAGCTCGAGCGGGAGAAGCTGCGCGCGGAGAGGTATGTGTGATGCAGAAGGAGCGCGACGTGGCGCGCGCGCGCGAGCGCTCCCGGGCGGCGCGCGAGGAGGAGCGCCGGCGCCGCGCCGCCGAGGACGCGCTGCGCGAGCGCGAGCGAAGGCAGCGACAGGAGAAACATCGGCTGGAGCTCGAGCGGGAGAAGCTGCGCGCGGAGAGGTATGTGTGATGCAGAAGGAGCGCGACGTGGCGCGCGCGCGCGAGCGCTCCCGGGCGGCGCGCGAGGAGGAGCGCCGGCGCCGCGCCGCCGAGGACGCGCTGCGCGAGCGCGAGCGAAGGCAGCGACAGGAGAAACATCGGCTGGAGCTCGAGCGGGAGAAGCTGCGCGCGGAGAGGTATGTGTGATGCAGAAGGAGCGCGACGTGGCGCGCGCGCGCGAGCGCTCCCGGGCGGCGCGCGAGGAGGAGCGCCGGCGCCGCGCCGCCGAGGACGCGCTGCGCGAGCGCGAGCGAAGGCAGCGACAGGAGAAACATCGGCTGGAGCTCGAGCGGGAGAAGCTGCGCGCGGAGAGGTATGTGTGATGCAGAAGGAGCGCGACGTGGCGCGCGCCGCCGAGGACGCTCTCTATGCATGGTTAAATAAATATATGAAGAAAGTATTTGGGTTTTTTGAAATATCTTTAGATCACTTGTTTTTCGGATTGCATGGACCACACTTTACTGGTTGGTAAACGCTTAATATGGCAGGTGTGATTCTCTCACTGTGAATTTTCCCATTCAAACAAATTTTAAGTATTTAGAAGCCAGTCTTAATAATATGATATGATTTCAGGGAAAAAATCGAGCGGGAGAAGAACGAGCTGCTGCGGTTGGAGCGCGAGCGGCACCGGCTGGAGCGCGAAAAACTCGAACTTGAGCGGCTCGAGCTGAAGCGCGCGCAGTTACGGTACTCTAACATGCACTTATTCGATTGGATCCATAAACCTTCAAATACGCCTCTAGTAAATGTTGCTTGCAGTATACAATAATGTTAATCTCAAACATGCGCCGAAATTTAGACCGAGACAACACAGCGGGCGTCACGAATTTACAAGTCGGTAATGGGATTTGTATAGGAAATTGATGGCGCGCACGATTTTCAGCCCGGGCTGAAGCATAGGACTTCGTTCGCTGCGCTTGCTCGTTCGATAACACACTCGGCAGGCAATACCTTCATTCCCGACCTTTGTAGTAATGTTTCAGTATTGAGGGTGCCGTTCTTGTTGTCAGGCTAGAGGAGGAGCGCCGCAAGCGCGGCTACGAGAGCAGCGCGGCGTACCGCAAGCCGGCCGCCAGCCCGCCGCCCGACGCGGCCTACGAGCGCGAGGCCAGGCACAAGCGCGCGCCGCCGCCGCCCATGGTCAGTGTAAGTTCAACACACTACGAGAGCAGCGCGGCGTACCGCAAGCCGGCCGCCAGCCCGCCGCCCGACGCGGCCTACGAGCGCGAGGCCAGGCACAAGCGCGCGCCGCCGCCGCCCATGGTCAGTGTAAGTTCAACACACTACGAGAGCAGCGCGGCGTACCGCAAGCCGGCCGCCAGCCCGCCGCCCGACGCGGCCTACGAGCGCGAGGCCAGGCACAAGCGCGCGCCGCCGCCGCCCATGGTCAGTGTAAGTTCAACACACTACGAGAGCAGCGCGGCGTACCGCAAGCCGGCCGCCAGCCCGCCGCCCGACGCGGCCTACGAGCGCGAGGCCAGGCACAAGCGCGCGCCGCCGCCGCCCATGGTCAGTGTAAGTTCAACACACTACGAGAGCAGCGCGGCGTACCGCAAGCCGGCCGCCAGCCCGCCGCCCGACGCGGCCTACGAGCGCGAGGCCAGGCACAAGCGCGCGCCGCCGCCGCCCATGGTCAGTGTAAGTTCAACACACTACGAGAGCAGCGCGGCGTACCGCAAGCCGGCCGCCAGCCCGCCGCCCGACGCGGCCTACGAGCGCGAGGCCAGGCACAAGCGCGCGCCGCCGCCGCCCATGGTCAGTGTAAGTTCAACACACTACGAGAGCAGCGCGGCGTACCGCAAGCCGGCCGCCAGCCCGCCGCCCGACGCGGCCTACGAGCGCGAGGCCAGGCACAAGCGCGCGCCGCCGCCGCCCATGGTCAGTGTAAGTTCAACACACTACGAGAGCAGCGCGGCGTACCGCAAGCCGGCCGCCAGCCCGCCGCCCGACGCGGCCTACGAGCGCGAGGCCAGGCACAAGCGCGCGCCGCCGCCGCCCATGGTCAGTGTAAGTTCAACACACTACGAGAGCAGCGCGGCGTACCGCAAGCCGGCCGCCAGCCCGCCGCCCGACGCGGCCTACGAGCGCGAGGCCAGGCACAAGCGCGCGCCGCCGCCGCCCATGGTCAGTGTAAGTTCAACACACTACGAGAGCAGCGCGGCGTACCGCAAGCCGGCCGCCAGCCCGCCGCCCGACGCGGCCTACGAGCGCGAGGCCAGGCACAAGCGCGCGCCGCCGCCGCCCATGGTCAGTGTAAGTTCAACACACTACGAGAGCAGCGCGGCGTACCGCAAGCCGGCCGCCAGCCCGCCGCCCGACGCGGCCTACGAGCGCGAGGCCAGGCACAAGCGCGCGCCGCCGCCGCCCATGGTCAGTGTAAGTTCAACACACTACGAGAGCAGCGCGGCGTACCGCAAGCCGGCCGCCAGCCCGCCGCCCGACGCGGCCTACGAGCGCGAGGCCAGGCACAAGCGCGCGCCGCCGCCGCCCATGGTCAGTGTAAGTTCAACACACTACGAGAGCAGCGCGGCGTACCGCTTCCATAGGCTATGGTGTTCACATACTATCGGACAGCCCGTATGCTTGTTTGACGAAAAAAAAAGTGTCAATGGATACTTTTTTTTAAACATGAATGCATTAGCTTCCTGAGCTGCAATAAGCGATGGGCTGTAATTAACATTCAGTGATTTAGTAGGTATACTGGTCGTTAGAAGTTTAAAAAGCGTATGAATTTGAGCAGCCTCGGGTTGAGGCACGCACATCTCACCTATTTTGTTAACCTAAGGGTTCCGTGAGTCAAGACATCGAAAAGTATCGACCTATTTCTAAATTATGTCAATTCGGTAAAATATTAGAAAAAATAGTTACTGACCAGCTTTCATATGCTGTTCGTCGTCACATCAACCCAAATCAGCATGGTTTCTACAAAGGTCGAAGCGTAGAAAGTAATCTGTTGTCTTTTAGTGAGGTCATACGTGAAGCCATGGATAATCGGCACCAAGTCGACGCAGTTTACACAGATTTCGCAAAGGCATTTGACAAAATCTCCTACGACACGCTTTTGCTGAAACTTTGGAGCCTCGGTGTGCATGGCGACCTTTTCCGGTGGATCAAATCGTATATAGAAAAAAGATCTCAAACTGTCGTACTCGGAGGTTTCTCTTCTGGCTTCAAATATATTACCTCAGGAGTCCCACAAGGGTCCCATTTGGGCCCTTTATTATTTATCCTATACATTAATGACATAACGGAGTGTCTTACTGAATCGAAAGCTCTTCTATACGCTGACGACACTAAAATATTCAGAGTTATTAAAACACAAGCAGACTGTACTCTATTACAAAATGATTTATTTAGTTTTGAAAGTTATTGTACTAGAAACAATTTATTTTTAAATAGCGATAAATGCGCAGTAATAACATTTACGCGAAAGAAAGATCCCATACTATTTAATTACTGCTTGTGTGGTGGTAATCTGGCACGCCAGAATAGTATACGTGATCTAGGTGTGATACTTGATGCTAAATTGACATTTAACTCTCATATTGATGATATTCTAAATAAGTCGTATAGACTGCTGGGTTTCATTCTTCGTGTTGCGAAACCCTTTAAAAGACCTCTTACTTACAGACTACTTTATAATAGCTATGTCCGAAGTCGATTGGAATTTGCTTCTGTAGTGTGGAATCCCTGCTTTACTGTACACGAGGTTAGAATTGAAAGACTCCAGAAAAAGTTTGTTAAGACAATGGAATTCCGAACAGGTGGTAACTATGAAGATTACGCCTTATCATCCACAAGACTCCATATCCAACCCCTTTCACTCAGACGCACTTGTACCGATTTACTTTATCTGTTCAAAATTATGAATAATCTAGTTGATGCCCCTGAACTATTACATAATATATTTTTTCATGTACCCCGTAGATTAGAACGAAGTTGTCGCAAGAAGGCCTTATTTAGTATTGCAAGCAGCAGAACTAAATACGCACAGCATTCATATATTAAGCGCGCATGTAAACTGTATAATGAAAAATGTATGGACGCAGATTTGTTTGGCAACTCATATAGTATATTTAAAAGATTAGTTTTTTCTTTAATCTAAGAATGTTTAAACGCAGTTACCTTAACCTTTTCATTAACTTTTTCTTTCTTTTTTTGCATTGTATAATGGTGTAACTAAGTTGTAAAATGTACTTAACTGTCATAAGTGTATTTACAACACATATATGTATATATATATTTATATATTTATGACATTTGGTCTTATATTAAACATATTTTCCAATTTTTAATATAACTTGTAACTTTGTAAACATTTATGAAACTATAGGTCTATTATAGCATTATTCACATAGCCATAGCTAAGTTACTTATGTTGTTTTTTAAGACTGTTTGTTTCTCAATAAAAAAAAAAAAAAAAAAAAAAAAAAACCAGAGTCGGTCTTTTGATGGTGCTCAAAGGCGCGAGCGTACCGCGAACAGAACAACCGCGATGTAATTTGTTTGTGCGCGAGGCGCTTACGAGTTTGAGCAAGTGGCTGAGTACGGCTCAGAGAGTAAATCTCGGGTGTCATCGTTTGTTCGTAAATTTGGAACAATTATTGATACAAATATATGTAAAGGAAAAGGTGTTGTGGGTTCCGAAATCAATCAGTTGTAAATGTTCGGCTCCATTTTGAACGATGAACAATTTCGGCTCGCGGCCAGCACGCTGCCTCGCCCGCGCATTTTTATGTGCAACATTTAGGCTTGCGAGCAACGGGGCGAGCGTGCCTCAGGCTGAGCCGCTCTCATTCGTACGCACCTTTATGTTAATGTTGTTTTTGTACAGTCGTCGAGCCGGAGCCAGTTCGAGGCGCCGCCGCCGCCGCGCTTCGAGATGCCGGCGAGCTACGACCGCTCCGACAAGCGCGACCGCGACCGCGACTACAAGCGCGACTACCCAAGACACGTCGCTGGTATACTTTCTTACCTTACTCTATTTTTTCACGTTTGTATGGAATGTACGTTCTGGATGGACCCGAGCGAAGCCGCGCGGGCAGCTAGTCTATACTATAATATATAAAATCAGCCAAGTGCGAGTCGGACTCGCACATGAAGGGTTCTGGATTGCTTTTTACGATTTATGACATATTAAAAAAAAACTACTAACTAGATCTCGTTCAAACCAATTTTCGTTGGAAGTTTGCATGGTAATGTACACCATATATTTTTTTTCAGTTTTATCATTCTCTTATTTTAGAAGTTACAGGGGGGGGGGGGGGGACACATTTTACCACTTTAGAAGTGTCTCTCGCGCAAACTATTTAGTTTACAAAAAAACGATGTGAGAAACCTCAATATCATTTTTAAAGACCTATCCATAGATACCCCACACGTATGGGTTTGATGAAAAAAAAAATTTGAGTTTCAGTTCTATGTATGGGGAACCCCAAAATGTTGTTTTTTTTCTATTTTTGTGTGAAAATCTTAATGCGGTTTACAGAATACATCTACTTACCAAGTTTCAACAGTATAGCTCTTATAGTTTCGGAAAAAAGTGGTTAAAATACGGACGGACAGACAGACATGACGGATCTATAAGGGTTCCGTTTTTTCTGCCATTTGGCTACGGAACCCTAATAATAAAGAGGAAAGGTCTGTGATATTGTAGCTATGTAAGTTTGTATGTAAGGGGATTACCCTCCGGTACAACTTACTCGATTTCAAAAATTCTTTCATTGATTTATAGAATGGATCTTCAAGACTGATGGCTATATTTTATGCCGCGGCTCCGCCCGGGTTCTCGTAATATGCATGCTGATCCGCGGGAGCGGACAGTCTCATATAAAACTGTTAAAGTTTCCACACAATCTGATTTTAGCACATTGATTGCCAACCCATGGAACTAGTCTACACTGCCAGGCTAACAAAATATTTATGAGATCCGATAGTCGGGTACATTTAAATACGTAGCGAACGAATCGACGTTACACGCCAAAATCACGAAGTTTGTATGGAACGACAGCCGCCGGCGCCATATTTACCGCCGATCGGTCCGTAACACGAGTGTTCGCAACCCGCCCCTAGACGCACGTTGTAATGTTTCAGCCGGCAACATGAAGTACCCGAGCAACGGCAGCTCTAGCTCGGAGGCGCGGCAGCCGCTCCCGCCCGGCACGCGGCCCAAGGAGCCGGCGCGCGGGTACTCGCGCGAGCGAGCCTACCGCGCCGAGCCGGCCGCCAAGCCCGAGCCGCGTGCCTGGCCCGCGCAGGCGCGCTACGTCGACGCCGCGCCCGCCTCCAAAGGTACGTGTCCCTACCTCACGCGGCCCAAGGAGCCGGCGCGCGGGTACTCGCGCGAGCGCGCCTACCGCGCCGAGCCGGCCGCCAAGCCCGAGCCGCGCGCCTGGCCCGCGCAGGCGCGCTACGTCGACGCCGCGCCCGCCTCCAAAGGTACGTGTCCCTACCTCACGCGGCCCAAGGAGCCGGCGCGCGGGTACTCGCGCGAGCGCGCCTACCGCGCCGAGCCGGCCGCCAAGCCCGAGCCGCGCGCCTGGCCCGCGCAGGCGCGCTACGTCGACGCCGCGCCCGCCTCCAAAGGTACGTGTCCCTACCTCACGCGGCCCAAGGAGCCGGCGCGCGGGTACTCGCGCGAGCGCGCCTACCGCGCCGAGCCGGCCGCCAAGCCCGAGCCGCGCGCCTGGCCCGCGCAGGCGCGCTACGTCGACGCCGCGCCCGCCTCCAAAGGTACGTGTCCCTACCTCACGCGGCCCAAGGAGCCGGCGCGCGGGTACTCGCGCGAGCGCGCCTACCGCGCCGAGCCGGCCGCCAAGCCCGAGCCGCGCGCCTGGCCCGCGCAGGCGCGCTACGTCGACGCCGCGCCCGCCTCCAAAGGTACGTGTCCCTACCTCACGCGGCCCAAGGAGCCGGCGCGCGGGTACTCGCGCGAGCGCGCCTACCGCGCCGAGCCGGCCGCCAAGCCCGAGCCGCGCGCCTGGCCCGCGCAGGCGCGCTACGTCGACGCCGCGCCCGCCTCCAAAGGTACGTGTCCCTACCTCACGCGGCCCAAGGAGCCGGCGCGCGGGTACTCGCGCGAGCGCGCCTACCGCGCCGAGCCGGCCGCCAAGCCCGAGCCGCGCGCCTGGCCCGCGCAGGCGCGCTACGTCGACGCCGCGCCCGCCTCCAAAGGTACGTGTCCCTACCTCACGCGGCCCAAGGAGCCGGCGCGCGGGTACTCGCGCGAGCGCGCCTACCGCGCCGAGCCGGCCGCCAAGCCCGAGCCGCGCGCCTGGCCCGCGCAGGCGCGCTACGTCGACGCCGCGCCCGCCTCCAAAGGTACGTGTCCCTACCTCACGCGGCCCAAGGAGCCGGCGCGCGGGTACTCGCGCGAGCGCGCCTACCGCGCCGAGCCGGCCGCCAAGCCCGAGCCGCGCGCCTGGCCCGCGCAGGCGCGCTACGTCGACGCCGCGCCCGCCTCCAAAGGTACGTGTCCCTACCTCACGCGGCCCAAGGAGCCGGCGCGCGGGTACTCGCGCGAGCGCGCCTACCGCGCCGAGCCGGCCGCCAAGCCCGAGCCGCGCGCCTGGCCCGCGCAGGCGCGCTACGTCGACGCCGCGCCCGCCTCCAAAGGTACGTGTCCCTACCTCACGCGGCCCAAGGAGCCGGCGCGCGGGTACTCGCGCGAGCGCGCCTACCGCGCCGAGCCGGCCGCCAAGCCCGAGCCGCGCGCCTGGCCCGCGCAGGCGCGCTACGTCGACGCCGCGCCCGCCTCCAAAGGTACGTGTCCCTACCTCACGCGGCCCAAGGAGCCGGCGCGCGGGTACTCGCGCGAGCGCGCCTACCGCGCCGAGCCGGCCGCCAAGCCCGAGCCGCGCGCCTGGCCCGCGCAGGCGCGCTACGTCGACGCCGCGCCCGCCTCCAAAGGTACGTGTCCCTACCTCACGCGGCCCAAGGAGCCGGCGCGCGGGTACTCGCGCGAGCGCGCCTACCGCGCCGAGCCGGCCGCCAAGCCCGAGCCGCGCGCCTGGCCCGCGCAGGCGCGCTACGTCGACGCCGCGCCCGCCTCCAAAGGTACGTGTCCCTACCTCACGCGGCCCAAGGAGCCGGCGCGCGGGTACTCGCGCGAGCGCGCCTACCGCGCCGAGCCGGCCGCCAAGCCCGAGCCGCGCGCCTGGCCCGCGCAGGCGCGCTACGTCGACGCCGCGCCCGCCTCCAAAGGTACGTGTCCCTACCTCACGCGGCCCAAGGAGCCGGCGCGCGGGTACTCGCGCGAGCGCGCCTACCGCGCCGAGCCGGCCGCCAAGCCCGAGCCGCGCGCCTGGCCCGCGCAGGCGCGCTACGTCGACGCCGCGCCCGCCTCCAAAGGTACGTGTCCCTACCTCACGCGGCCCAAGGAGCCGGCGCGCGGGTACTCGCGCGAGCGCGCCTACCGCGCCGAGCCGGCCGCCAAGCCCGAGCCGCGCGCCTGGCCCGCGCAGGCGCGCTACGTCGACGCCGCGCCCGCCTCCAAAGGTACGTGTCCCTACCTCACGCGGCCCAAGGAGCCGGCGCGCGGGTACTCGCGCGAGCGCGCCTACCGCGCCGAGCCGGCCGCCAAGCCCGAGCCGCGCGCCTGGCCCGCGCAGGCGCGCTACGTCGACGCCGCGCCCGCCTCCAAAGGTACGTGTCCCTACCTCACGCGGCCCAAGGAGCCGGCGCGCGGGTACTCGCGCGAGCGCGCCTACCGCGCCGAGCCGGCCGCCAAGCCCGAGCCGCGCGCCTGGCCCGCGCAGGCGCGCTACGTCGACGCCGCGCCCGCCTCCAAAGGTACGTGTCCCTACCTCACGCGGCCCAAGGAGCCGGCGCGCGGGTACTCGCGCGAGCGCGCCTACCGCGCCGAGCCGGCCGCCAAGCCCGAGCCGCGCGCCTGGCCCGCGCAGGCGCGCTACGTCGACGCCGCGCCCGCCTCCAAAGGTACGTGTCCCTACCTCACGCGGCCCAAGGAGCCGGCGCGCGGGTACTCGCGCGAGCGCGCCTACCGCGCCGAGCCGGCCGCCAAGCCCGAGCCGCGCGCCTGGCCCGCGCAGGCGCGCTACGTCGACGCCGCGCCCGCCTCCAAAGGTACGTGTCCCTACCTCACGCGGCCCAAGGAGCCGGCGCGCGGGTACTCGCGCGAGCGCGCCTACCGCGCCGAGCCGGCCGCCAAGCCCGAGCCGCGCGCCTGGCCCGCGCAGGCGCGCTACGTCGACGCCGCGCCCGCCTCCAAAGGTACGTGTCCCTACCTCACGCGGCCCAAGGAGCCGGCGCGCGGGTACTCGCGCGAGCGCGCCTACCGCGCCGAGCCGGCCGCCAAGCCCGAGCCGCGCGCCTGGCCCGCGCAGGCGCGCTACGTCGACGCCGCGCCCGCCTCCAAAGGTACGTGTCCCTACCTCACGCGGCCCAAGGAGCCGGCGCGCGGGTACTCGCGCGAGCGCGCCTACCGCGCCGAGCCGGCCGCCAAGCCCGAGCCGCGCGCCTGGCCCGCGCAGGCGCGCTACGTCGACGCCGCGCCCGCCTCCAAAGGTACGTGTCCCTACCTCACGCGGCCCAAGGAGCCGGCGCGCGGGTACTCGCGCGAGCGCGCCTACCGCGCCGAGCCGGCCGCCAAGCCCGAGCCGCGCGCCTGGCCCGCGCAGGCGCGCTACGTCGACGCCGCGCCCGCCTCCAAAGGTACGTGTCCCTACCTCACGCGGCCCAAGGAGCCGGCGCGCGGGTACTCGCGCGAGCGCGCCTACCGCGCCGAGCCGGCCGCCAAGCCCGAGCCGCGCGCCTGGCCCGCGCAGGCGCGCTACGTCGACGCCGCGCCCGCCTCCAAAGGTACGTGTCCCTACCTCACGCGGCCCAAGGAGCCGGCGCGCGGGTACTCGCGCGAGCGCGCCTACCGCGCCGAGCCGGCCGCCAAGCCCGAGCCGCGCGCCTGGCCCGCGCAGGCGCGCTACGTCGACGCCGCGCCCGCCTCCAAAGGTACGTGTCCCTACCTCACGCGGCCCAAGGAGCCGGCGCGCGGGTACTCGCGCGAGCGCGCCTACCGCGCCGAGCCGGCCGCCAAGCCCGAGCCGCGCGCCTGGCCCGCGCAGGCGCGCTACGTCGACGCCGCGCCCGCCTCCAAAGGTACGTGTCCCTACCTCACGCGGCCCAAGGAGCCGGCGCGCGGGTACTCGCGCGAGCGCGCCTACCGCGCCGAGCCGGCCGCCAAGCCCGAGCCGCGCGCCTGGCCCGCGCAGGCGCGCTACGTCGACGCCGCGCCCGCCTCCAAAGGTACGTGTCCCTACCTCACGCGGCCCAAGGAGCCGGCGCGCGGGTACTCGCGCGAGCGCGCCTACCGCGCCGAGCCGGCCGCCAAGCCCGAGCCGCGCGCCTGGCCCGCGCAGGCGCGCTACGTCGACGCCGCGCCCGCCTCCAAAGGTACGTGTCCCTACCTCACGCGGCCCAAGGAGCCGGCGCGCGGGTACTCGCGCGAGCGCGCCTACCGCGCCGAGCCGGCCGCCAAGCCCGAGCCGCGCGCCTGGCCCGCGCAGGCGCGCTACGTCGACGCCGCGCCCGCCTCCAAAGGTACGTGTCCTTACTTATCTATACTCTATAGCGAGACCCATGCTTGCGGCCCGCAAACCTCCCTGGTTGTTTAGTATGTAAAGGTCGTTGAATTCAGAATTTTGGAACTGCCTGATAAATTCACAATTAATTAAGAAGTGCGGCCCGCGTAATTTTTGCTGGCTCGTACGTGGCCCTTGGTTGCTAAAAGGTTGCCGACCCCTGCTCTATATGAATATTATATAGAAGAAAAGTCTGTGAGAATGTAAGTTTGTAGGTTTTGGAACTAGATAACCGCATATCCGATTTCAAAAATTCTTTGTTCAGTGTATAGATTAAACTTTCCGAATGGACATATACTTCACTTTGTCCCGCCGGTTTGCCTGTGTGCTTTGCAATACGCGGGCGAATCTATGCTAACACCACATTATGTACAAATTAAAAAGGGCCTAGGGACACTAGGCCTTTTTAAGGTTCCGTACTCAAAGAGTAAAACGGGATCCTATTACTAAGACTCCGCTGTTCGTCTGTCCGTATGTCACCAGGCTGTATCTCATGGACCGTGATAGTTAGACAGTTGAAATTTTCACAGGTGATGTATTTCTGTTGCCGCTATAACAACAAATACTAAAAAAAACAGAATAAATAAAGATTTTTTTTTCTTTTACTATCTTACACAAATCGACCTAGTCCCAAACTAAGCAAAGCTTGTACTATGGGTACTAGACGACGATAAACATACTTATATAGATAAATACATAGAAAACATCCAAGACTCAGGAACAAATATTTGTGTTCATCACACAAATAAATGCCCTTACCGGGATTCGAACCCGGGACCGCCGGTTTCGTAGGCAGGGTCACTACCATCTAGGCTACAGGAGGCTCCCATACAACAAACGTGATTTTTTTGCCGTTTTTATAGACACGACTCGCATTTGGCCGGTTTTTTAATTTGTACATAATGTTGTAGCTGTGTGTGTGTGTTAGCTGGGACACAGCTCAAGTATATTAGCCGTCTACACGAGCACGCACGTGCGAGCTGACTGCAATAAAATTCAGTCCCGTAAATACCGACGCCATGAACAAATGTGCAGCTACCGCGAAAGTTGTTGTAAGGATGACGACGGTGTTTTTGGGCGGCCGAGCCATAACCAAGTGCCGACACCGAGCCCGGGCCATAACCAATTATGGCTCGGCCACGCAAAACCGCAGTCGTTTTTCTTAGAAAACGGCCCGGGCCGGACATTCTAGCGTGAGTCATCCTTTATGCGGAAGGCAATTGAAAAACGTCGAAAGACCCGATTGCTTAAAAATTACATCTGCAACGTTTCGTGATATGTCGTCGTGTATCTTAACCATTAAAGTCATCACTTAGACAATATTTTTTTTTGTTGACATTCCGGGAGTAATTTTGAGGGTTTACTGAGGTGCTGTAAAGTTGAAATGTAAATAATGTAGAATTGAATAGTTGGGCGGCCCTTAGGCAGCAGCGCTCCCGGCGGCAGCAGCTCGGCGTGGGCGGGCGAGGCGCGCTACGGGTACGAGGCGCGCTACCCGCCCGCCTACCAGCCGCCGCCGCCCGGCGCCGCCTACCCCGACCGCTACGCGCAGCCCGCGCGCGACTACCGCAAGTACTGAACACCAACACCAACAACTACACCAACAACTACAACTACACAACACTAACAGGTCATTCAGGAGAAACACCCCGCATCATACTTATGTTTTTCGGCCAAATTTGTGTAATTACAAACGTCATCTTTTGAATTGTCCATCCAGTTATTCTACTCCCGAAAATAAAGACGTGAATTTTGGTTGGCATGCATAAAGTTGTGTACTATTCTTGTTTTACAAGAGGTTTAAAACACTGAAATGAGGTTATTATTTTCGGGGCTATATTATTGACGTTACCAACTACAACTTACAACATGTTGTATGCTAGTTTTTGGGAGATTTTACAGTGATGTAACCTTGTCTTAATGTTACCGAAGCAAGTTACTAAAGCTTTACGCACACTTATCGCCGTCAACCCAACGCTAAAGCCCGCATCACACCGGCGCGGCCTGGCCGCGGCGGCCAATTGTAAACTTGTCATTAGCTGTCAAATTTACTATTGACCGCCACCGCAGGCCGCGCCAGTGTGTGAGAGGCTTTATTTTTGAAGTAGGCCCTAAACATTCATCCGGCGTCAAAACTAGCAAAGTATTCCAGACAACCCACCATAAATTGCAAGTTTTTGAAATAATTTTAGAAAAACGATTTTACCCGGAAAACGTTTGTATGAATGAGACACGAAACCTTCCCCTTAATGAGTATTTTGATTGATGCATGGAATAGGCTTTTTTCTACTTTGGTTCTGCTCATCTTCATTCTGTTGTACACCCTTGATTTGGCAAATCTAAAAAAAATCGTGAGTTCAAAGCTCGTTTGCGCCTTGAAGAGCAAAATTAAATGTGCATAAAAAAAATACAAAAAGCACATCAAAATATGTGTATACTGTGTCATACATCATCAAATAAAGGGTTAAAGAAGAGAATGTTTGGCACAGCAACAACAAATGCCAAAGAATCCCGAGCACGCTCGACACAAGTCGGCTCCCCATACAAACGTAGTTTGGCTCGCGTTTTAAAACAGCGTGCTGGAATTAGATGAATATTTGTATACCTAGTAGGATCCGCTATATTCTAGGTCAAAACTAGATTCTGTTGCTAGAAATTCTTACAGAAAAAATATATAAAGTAATTTACTATGAAAAACGTCTTCGTCCTCTAATTTTGCCCGACTACGGTTTAGCAGTGTGTTTGTATTGTGTTCGACCGAAGCGTTTAAGATACTGAACCGATTTTGATAAATGAGGTGTCAATCGATTCGAAATTATGCTCCGGGTGACATATGCTACCTGTTGCATGAAAAAAAGAATCAGTTTTCAGGTTACATTTTTTTGAACTGTTTATAATTATGCTAGTTTCTATTATAATTTCTAGCAACAGAAACTAGTTTCCGCCTAGATATGGCGGATCCCATTATGTATTCAAAGTTTAATGTTACTCCAGCATGTAGTTTTATGTTATCCCAGCATGTCGTTTTAAAACGAGAACCAAACTACGTTTGTATGGAGAGGGGTCCCTTTAATAAATAAATAAAATACAGTCGAATTAAGATGTAGGATGGTCGGCAAACGGCTGGAGCAGGGCCTAGAATCCCGCGCTGGCCAGCAGTGGGTCAGTCAGTTGTATACAATATTACCATAAGGAGTGGGGAGGATGGGACAATCCTTTTGATCCATATACCTATAGGTCGCTGGGAGACGAAGGGGAGTGCGTTCATGTGCACACTAGCGCCACTGGTAAATAATTGTGATTATTTACCAGTGAACAATAGAGATATTTAAAAAAGGAGGCCGCTTACACTGTATTTCGTATTTAAGTACCTTGTGAATACATCATGATGGACACTGCGGAAGACCAGCGCTGGCTGCAAAGCTAGCAACATGCTGAGCAGGGTCCATTTCGTGACAAAGTATGTTTAATATTATTTATTTTGTATGTGTTTTTGCTGTCACGAATAAATATTTGAATTTAAATAGTTTTTATCTAAAGTGCATTCATCCTTACTTGTCTTATTTGGTAAACAACATTCTAACCTCATAATGCATCTTTTTGGTATAGGATAGCAATCTTGTGAATATAGTGCGTGTTGTTAGGGGATTCCGTCGAACAAATACTTCACTTTCGTATACCGGCGCCATATTTTAGTATGTTGTTAGGCATGTCCCCTGGATTCCAAAACTGCCGGGACACAATCTCTAAGGAGTCTGTCTCCCCTGTAAGACAGACTCTTCAGAGACTGTCTCTTTGCAGTTTTGCGGTGCACATAACATGTCTAACAACATACTAAAAGTTCGTGCTGGTTTCTGGAAAATAGTCATTTCGATAAAATTAATCTTGTAGGGAAAACTCGCTTCGCGTCGTTGGTTTTTTGAGCACAATTTTCCGAATTTTGCTCTTGTCTTAAAATAAAAAACTAAAAAGTAAAGCTGAAATACTAGATATCATTTTTGATGGCCGCGGCGTTTTTGATAACGTCAGTACAAGGGAGATCGACTCCTAAGATATTGTTACCCGGCAGTTTTTTTTTTCCTGTATTATTTATGTTACTCTTAATCATATGTAATAATTTCAGAATTTTCGCTTGGTAAACTTCGGTGATAAGGGGGGGGGGGGGGTATATTTTTCAACATATTCCTTAATAGATCAAAATTTAACCACTGTAGAAAAAAAATAAAAACGGTTTTTACCCCACTTGATATATGGGCATTTTTAAAAATTTGTGTACTCAATTAGCGTGAGTTGTTGAATAAAAATTTACTCAGTGTCAGTTTTGTAACGAAAGTTAAGCATACAAATGATGTCAAACTGAACTTTTTTCGCATTTAAATAAGGTCTATATGCATATGATTTATATATTGAAAAGAAAAAGTAAATTTTATACAAATTTAATACTTAATTGTCGTTACAAAACTGACACTGAGTTAATTTTTGTTTAACAAATTATGCTAATTGGGTGCACGAATTATTGAAAATGCCCATATTAACTGAACTTTGAATTTTTAACCCCCCTCATGTTCGTCATTTACACAGAAAATAAAAATGTATATTAAATTATTTCATTTTCCATACACGTGTCTTAACTTAACCTTCTTAACAGTTGTTCCAAATTTCAAATTGATAGCATAAGTAGTTCCTGAGATATTTAACGTTGTGACTGACGGACAGAGTCGCACCCATAAGGGTTTCTTTTTTACCTTTTTGGTACGGAACCCTAAAAACCAGCATTATTACAACCAATTTTGCTTTGACCACTTTCTTGTCTGTGGTAGTAGGTAAAATCTGTACTTTAACCCTAGGGTGCTCGGCAAACGGCTGGAGCAGGGCCTAGAATCCCGCGCTGACATATATATGGGTCAGTTGCATACAAACCCGAACCCAAATATATATATATAGGTCGCTGGGAGACGAAGGGTGTTATTACAGTACAGATTTTTGTATCGTCGTTATGAGTTTAAATTTGGAAAAGCTGTCAAAACTCAAGTGGGGTCTCTATTCTAGTATCTATGGATATTAAAACATTTATCGATACGAAACGTCAATTCATTATGTTTTTTTTTTATATAAACCTCACGACATTTGATCTCGAGTGACATGAGAATAGGGACTTGATTCGTTTACTCTGATTAAAAAAAAAAAGATTCGTCTTGACGGAGGATCGCATTGTCGCCATTTAGGTACTGTTGTAATTTGTTTGTACGTTGTTTGCTGTTACGAAAGTAGAATTGTGAAAAGCTGTGTGTAATTTACATTTTATTTAGTTGAAAATATGAGCAGTAGTGACTCCGAGAACGATATGAGATGACACTGCGCCGGATATCGTAAATGCAGCCAAGATTGCAACAAAGATATCGTCGGGTGACAAGCAAAACTGACTAAGTAACAAATACCTACTTAAATCAAAGGTCGTATCGAGATATCGACTACGTATCGAGATACGAGGTTTTGAAGAGCAGTGACAGTTTTGGTAGTGACTTTTGCTTGTCACTAGACGATATTTTACAGGTAGCACTAGTAGCATTGCAGGTCGTTTCCCTACGGCTTCTGAACCCATCTTAGAGTACTTATGATATGTGTTTAGATATAGTAGATTGTACAACAAGTGCATAAAACGCACCATTTTACTCGAGACGTTTATCCATCCGAGCGAGCTTGCGAGCGAGGATAGATATAAAGTCGAGTGTAAAATGGGTTTTATGGACGAGTTGTACACTCTACTTTTCACTTCGATTGCGAGGAAATGAAACAGCAACACGTAAATATGAAGTTTTATTGTGTACTTTGGCTGTTGGTATCTTTGCCTTGGTCTTAGAATACGAACGAAACGAAATAAAATAAAGAGGTTGTTGTATGAAGTTAAAGATGTTCGTGTGGCTGTTGCAGCGATTGCCTTGGTCTTCGACGAAGATTTTACTTTATGCTCTAGAGCATAAAAAGCGACTTTATGTCGCCTACGCACGACATAAAGACGAACTTTTAGAGCATGAGAAGTGAAAAAGTAGTGTATGCAACTGTACATAATTAGGCCTTAAAACACTCGTGTGAACCTATTATGAAACTCGCTCACGCTCGTTTCACAAAACAACACTCTTATTTTAAGGCGTCTCATTATGTATCAGTTGCATAAACTAGTATTACGTTGCTGGATTCGTCAATCTATGCGCCCAAAGTTAAAACGGCCGTTTTTCTTTATAGTTCATAGATCGACGAATCCAGCAACAAAATACTAGTTTGATGTATCCACAAGGTACTTAAATACGATATTTATTGTTAAATTTAAATAATCACAATTATTGGCTAGTGTGCACATGAACGCCCTCTTAAAAATGAAGTCCGCTCAGCATCATTTGAGGCTTAAAAAAGAAAGAATATTTTAAGAGCAAATTTTTATTTCAGGTAAAGGACGTCATTTGAAGCAGATGGACGAGCCGTTTTCATCGCATCTGACTTCTTGTTACAAGATACATTCTAATGCTCTTATTCATAAACGTTCGTTAAACCTATTTTAGCTAAAATGCTGTTAAAACATGGTTGTTTTTGTCCTGGACATTTTTATTTGTGAGAAAGGGACAAAACCCATTTCTGTTAACAGAGGTTTGCTGAGTTTTATAAGAGGGTAAATCGATTACTAATGATTACCTTACGTAGTCAGCTCAAATAAGATGTGTCGTATTTTGGACTCGAATGAGTGTAGTGTGTTAATAATTGTCTTTATAATATGTGAAAACCCTATAATAAGTCATTGATTTTAAATAATGATAGTGTGTGACAGTGCATGGACCAAATGTTAAGCTATTTGAGTTTCTTCTCAAAGTACAAATCATATGCACCTATAATTTCAAATCGGACTATTAAGAATTGAGAAGATAATTTTTTAGTTTACAATTGCTTGCATAAAGTGAAACTGTGTCAGAAAAATTGTACACTATAGTACATTACTTACCTAGGGCGGTTAAACAAAGAATGTCTCAGATCGCAGGTATTTGACGCCCGAGCCGAAGGCAAGGGCGATAAATATGCGCTCTGAGGCTTTCTTTATTACCGCCCGTGGTAAGTACAACATTTTACGTCTCTATCTGGCCAGGAAGTGGGGTTTTCCGCACGCATAGCGTGCGGTAATTCCTACTTTATGGCCAGGTATGACGTAAAAATATTTATGCATGTGGTGCTTAGTGGGAATGCCACAAATTTTGACTATAATTTACAATTACAAAATATGTTACAGAGGTTTAGGACCGTCTACCGGTATTATTTTCATACAAAGATATTGTTATTTAATTTCGGTATCTCGCTGAATATTTCATATTTTTGTATTCTAATTCTAACAGACTAAATTGATATTTCAGCGTCATGACACAAAATATACAACTTTGGAATACCAAAAAGAATCGCTGGCTTAGGATGATTATTATTTTTTAAGAATACCGGTTTAAGTCCCTGTGTTAACATTGTATATATTAGGTAAAATGGAAATTAATAAAACGACTATGTACGGACTAATCGTGTTATTTATTATTTTTTTACTAAACCTTATCATATCAATATTTAACAAAGACATCACATTAAACATAGTCGCATGTATAAAAAACAAAATCAATAAAAGGTACATAAATCACGAAATTTTATTTCGTACCTAAACTATCCAAAGAAAGCAATGTAATCTGAACATATACAATGTGGAATAATATGGGGGTGGGTTCATCACATAATACACCGTGACCACGACTATACTTGGATAACATATGTACACAAAGTTTGCTCGATTCAGTCTAAAGCGCAATTTACACCTGCAAGAAATTGCTTGCAAGTTTCATTACCTTGCGGGTTGCCGGCGTATGCTGAGCTCAATTGCTCTATGAAACCCGGCAATATAGTTAAACTTGCATGTGTAAATTGCGCTTTAGTTTAGAAAATTCATAGATTTTTATGTAAAAGTCTGAACCACGCCTGTCGCGTCGTCTGAACGTGCGCCGTAGACGTGGCGTGCGCGTAGCCCGGTGTGACGGGTGCTGTGCTGTCTCGGCCTTTGGGCTGGCAGCAAATGTTCGCTTTCCGCGTACGGATTCGGTTTTACACTTATAGCGCTCGCAGGCGTTTACAGAACAATAATTATCGCTCTAGAGGGCTGTAAGTCGAAAACGTAGTATAGTACGCGGAAACTGAACATTTGCGCCCAGCCTTATTGTGTCTGAACGTAGTTTGAACATAATTGTTGGCACTAGTAACAGATACCCCCGAAACTCGTCATTAATAAAAATAACTGTCAATAGTCTGTTAGGAGATCTGTACATCCATACGAAGTGAAAATAAAAAAACAATACCATAAACTCAAAAAAAAATGTTTTGCCAAATTGGACCTTGGCGGACATATAACCTTCTCTACTGCTAATAACCTCAGAAAATCATGGCTAAAATTTATTGGGGTGTCGGGCCACGGTGTATAGTAACATGGTTGATTTCTCTCCTTACAATTTGTAGTATAGTTATCGTATGACTTCTGATCGACTGTCTCATTCTAATAAAAACACTTGGGCCGAATTCGACAAACGATTAGTAGCTGGCCGCCTAGTACGTACTATAATATTAGAAACTATTTTTACGTGGCAAATATTGGTGCTAAAACAGTATAAAAGGGTAAAGCACCTGCACTCACTGTGGAAGTCACATTTCACCAAATAATCCCACCACCGTTAAAGCCCAATTGATTTAAAAGTAAGACTCCACGGTACGTCTGTCACCAGGCTGTATCTCAATAACCGTGATAGTTAGACAGTTGAAACTTTCACAGATGGTGTATTTCTGTTGCCGCTATGACAACTACTAAAAAACAGAATTAAATAAATATTTATAGATAATGGTACGGAACCCTTCATGCGCGAGTCCGACTCACACTTGGCCGGTTTTTTTTACGGCCTATATTTATGATTTATGTTTAGTGCGAGTCCATAGAATAGGAGCGAGTTCTGTTCCTTTGCGAGTAGATTTTGTATGGACTCGCACTAAACACTAATCAACGTGTAAACAGGGTCTTAGGCTGGCTATCCATTGAAATTCAGATACTTACTGTTAATGCTACATTTGGCTCCAAAAAATCATGTCAATAATATATCACTACCTGACTGAGGTGGTTGCAACTAAACTTATCAGCTGTGTCCACTAAAATACTAATAGGTAAACTTAAAGAAAATAAAATCAAAGGTTGTTCAACTTAGGTTTACTCTACTGCGACTAAATAGATGACTCCTGTGTCTCCACATTCTCGTAAAAACATTTCAACATGTTGCAACATGTGTGTACATCGTCAATAAGTCCGCTAGCCGACCCATTCTCTAAATCTAGATGTAAAGTTTACTAATATATCTGGGTGTGAAGCATTTGGGCATTGTCAACAAAAAGAGTGGCTTGGGCAGGAACAATGTTACCATTGTCACTATGCAGATAAGTTGCAGATGGGTAGGTATGTGCCCAAGGGTCCTCCTTGCACTTCTGCTCTGCTTCGACAGTTTCCTCTTCAAGTTCTTTCAGAGCTCTGATAGCCTCTGTCTGACCCTGAAATATAATTTCATCATAACAATTCATTTTCATCAGTTCATAACAAATCATTAATAGTCCAGTAACTTTATCACATCCAGAGCTTGCGTCAAATCCGATAGTTCTCATTTTTTGCAGACTTGTTAATGATGGTGGCCCAATTGAGAATCCAAGTTTGTGACCTCGAGCGCCGAACGCACTTTTGTCAAAAATCGAAAATGTCTAATCAATCAGTCAATATTTATTGATACAACAAAATAAATAAAAATAGCAAATGTAGGCATGTACCTGCACTGCAGCTAGACGCAGCAGACGTGT
The DNA here is from genome assembly GCA_963854355.1 of Epinotia brunnichana. Taxonomy (NCBI): domain Eukaryota; kingdom Metazoa; phylum Arthropoda; class Insecta; order Lepidoptera; family Tortricidae; genus Epinotia; species Epinotia brunnichana. The sequence goes on along the minus strand of OY977936.1, from coordinate 14,192,914 downwards.
GGCGGTGGGCATGTCGCGCGCGAGGCCGCCGCGGCCTTGCCCGTAGTAGATCCCCAGGTTGTACAGCGCTGCAGGATGTTCTCGCGCAGCTGCTGACCGGTACAGCTCCATTGCCTGAAATACATATTTATATTATAAATGTGAATTAATAATTCATTTCGTTTGGCTATTTGAGTTCTGGACTGGCGAAGGAGATAGGGTACTACTTCCCGAAGAAATGTTAGGTGGAAGTTGAGAAGAAACCAATTCAGTTTATGGTCATTCTTTTTAAAAACCAGTTTGCAATAAGGCCAAGTGGCATACACAAATCCTTAGTTATATTTGAACACTATGTTTAATTTTGCAGCTTTATCAAGTCGGAGGTTCTGAAGTCGACGCATATATATATATATATATATATATATATATATTTTATGTATGACCACGCATAACTTTTTACAGAGTAGTTCTATTTTGATAATTATTTTTTTATTGGAAAGGGTATACCCCGAAGTTGGTCCCATATAAATTAGGAAAAAAAAACAACTTTAAGGGTAGGAAAATAGGGGTGATTGATTTTTCGTCGGTTAAAACTTTGTTTTTAAAGTAAATTATAACATTAGATATTATACCTGCAAATCTCAGAAGTGTTCTGAAGCTTTGTTCCATGAAACCTAAGGCAGTTTATAAATATTTTTTTCTACTCCTGTACCGTTATCTGTCATTTATATAGGCTGTAGCTCAAATACAATGACACCACTAATAAGTCGTCGAAAAACTCTATGCTCTATGGCCCAAAAACGAACTATTTAGCGTACTTTTTTGGTTCATACATTTTTCATAAAAGCACTGTTCAACTTTTTTTTAATCGGCCGCTATATTGCAGTGGTGCCAACTTCATAAACAAATATTTCGAAATAAAAGTGTTTTCAACACACCTGCTCGTAAAGTAGGTCTTATTACAGCGTATTTACACTGATAATGCAGAATATTACCCATGCCGTGCCTTTTACATTACATTATCGCACTAGTGCCTTTTCATTACATATATTTTTAAATATTAGCAAAATAATGCAGAAAATTACCCATGCCGTGACTTTTACATTACATTATCGCACTAGTGCCTTTTCATTACATATCTTTTAACATTTTCATTTTTTTTTTTCCTCGCAAATGTGTTGAAAAACGTCGTATGAAACACGTGAGCATTGGTCATTACACTTCTCGTCTCCATTAAGCCTTCGCCTTCGGCTCAGGCTTAAAAACCGACTCGAGTGTAATGACCAACTTAGCACACTTGTATCATAATGTACTATTATTTATGATTTAACATTTGTACATTATCAATTATTTACTACAATAATAATAAATCATCATCTATTGTGTGTTAAATTACATGTTTTATAAATTCTTGGTATTATTTATAAAAATAAACAGTTCGAATTCGGTCCGGGTCCGGATTTGGTTTGGTTCGGATGGCAAGTGCAAACAAATTAAAAACAAAACAAACCATAAGCAATAGCTGTCACATTTCCGATTTCCCACCAAAATACAGTTCAAAATGAAAAGACGAAAGATGATAAACTATTAGTCCTAAACTATTAAGATTTTATTCGTGTTTGTGAAGACAAAAGTGTACTTAGGTACGCTCCTTTTAAAATGGTCGAAATAATAACTGCACTGCTGAAGAAATTGTGTGAGTAGCAAAAGTACGAATAGAAAACTTGCTGCCTAAAAAGTTTAACTATTCTGTAGTCTGCTATTTATTTAAAACTTGTCTTAGAAAAAGTATTGTATGCAACGGTGTATAACTGGTCTAAAAACGCTCGTGGCGTCTTTAATTGCGATGCTCGCCAAGGCTCGCATCGCAACCCACGCCACTCGCGTTTTAAGACCCTTCTTATAAAACAGTTGCATAAAATACAATTTCTCAAACATGCTCGGAAATGTATGCGTTAATGTCACGAAATCAAGACATGAAGTTTCATGTTTATGGCTCCCTACATTACCTCTTGGCCAAGGCCAAGAAGTAATGTATGAAAACCCTAACTAAAAACATTATTGGCCGCTACTCTAACTTTTTAAATTTGCTTACTAATATTAAACAGACAAAGGGAAAATTACATACTGCCAACCACTACTAGGTAGGTGCTCTTTTTTAATTGTTTTTGTTTTTTTGATGTTCGTGATTTTAGTGATCGTTTATAATCATTTTAAAAAGTGTTTTTATTTTTTTGATGTTTATGTCTAATTTTTAATGTTTAAAATTTTGTATGGTCTTTTATGTTATTTTTCAAGTTTTTTTCCCTTTTTTCCCTTTTTAAATGTTTGTTTCCCTTTATGTATGTTAATTCTTTTCTTTTTTAAATGTTTTTATTTTTTTGTTTTTTTTTCTCTTTTTTTAATACTTTCTTTCTGTTTTAATGTTTTTTTATTTCTTTGATTTTTTTATGTAGAATTTTCCTCAATTTAGTGAGGTGAAAAGGATTCTATTTTTGAACCACTCACATTCGCTAGCTCGTGTTTCAATTCCACACTCGCGGTTAACATATAACTTCACCCTTGTATAACAAATAACTATTTATTATTTCCTCACATCGTTTGAGAAAAGCACTATACAAGCCTCGGCCGGAACAGGGATTGCTGGACGAGTTTGGGGTAGACGGCCGAGTCGTAGACGAGGTCTTACTTCACGGCCTCTTCAGTAATGTACTATTTTTAACACACTAGTAAACATTACGTGGGAGATCTAGCTTTGCATGGACTCATGAATTAATGCCAGAATGTTAATCCCGTTTCGGAGAAGTCCCGAATACCCATAAAACCAATCAACAAATGTTGCTGTAGTATAGGTTATAAATACATTTTTTAATTATTTAGCTACAAAATACATTTTATTTATAGCCTCTTTTCAGAAAGTTACAATAACATACTTAAAACTACAGTAACCGCAAAATATTACATTTCTGTGTGCCTACTGGCAAAGGTCTCAGCCCAGTCTTCTCCATTCCTCCCTGTCTGTGACCACTCTGGTCCACGTCTTGCCGGCCATTTCTATAATTTCGTCCTCCCATCTTTTGAATTGTCTGCCTCTATTCCGTTTGCATCCTCTTGGGTACAATGTTGTTAAAATTTTGCTCCATTTCTCGAGTCCTCTTATTGTATGTCCAGCCCACTTCCATTTAAGATTTTTCACTTTATACGCTACATCCTCGAGTTTTGTCTTGTCTCTCAGTTTCGAATTCTTTATCTTGTCTATTCTTCTCTTCTTGAGTATGCTTCTTTCCATGGCTCTCTGACTTACTTTTAATTTCAGACACTGTGCCTTGGTCAGTGCCCAAGTTTCGCAGCCATATGTGAATATTGGCAAAATGCATGTGTTGAATAACTTCCTCTTTATACTGGTACTAAACTGGGTGCTCTTCATAATCTCTTTCATTGACCAGTATCTCTTCCATGCATTTCCGATTCTTCTGTCTATTTCTTTGGCGGTCGACTCATGTGGCGAGATTATTTGGCCTATGTATAAATATTCTGGGACATATTCAATTATATTGTTATTTAGCCTAATTATATTTTTGTTGTTTGCATTGGACATAGCTTTTGTTTTTTGTACATTCATCGAGAGTCCCACCTCTCTGCTAGCTCTGTCCAGGTCTTCTAGCATTTCTTGTAAGTCTTCTGCGCTTGTCGCAAATACTACTATGTCATCCGCAAATCTCAGATGGGTAAGTTTAACACCGTTTATGCGCATGCCATAGTTCATCCACTCCATCTTCTTGAAGACTTCTTCCAAGACCGCTGTGAATAGCTTAGGCGATAGGGGGTCGCCCTGTCTCACCCCTCGTTGTACTTTTGTGTCTTCTCCTTCTCTTTCTAATTTTATCCTTGCTGTGGTATTTGTATAGATGTTTCTAATTAGCCTTATATATTTGTGTTCTACACCTTGCCTTTTGAGTGCTTCCCAGATCTTTGTGTGGAATAACGAGTCAAATGCTTTGCAGTATAATCTTATAGGAATGACGGCAAAGGCTGGGCCATATGGCCTTGCCACTTAAAACGTACAATGCTCAGATACAATGTTGGTTTTTAGGGAATGAGTTGTTTAGAAATCTACGTAAATTGTGTCTGACTAATCAAACACATCTCTGTAAACAATAACGGATCATTTGGAAACAATTTTCGGCTTCCGAACTGCAAAAAATGATTGCCCAAAAGTACTCATTTGTACCTAACACAAAGAGTGAACTTAAACTTTTGACCGGTACTGTAAGCTAGTGTATTTAAGTTAGTGCAATTTAAGTTAATATATTTCAATATCCTACCATGTAACTCCAGAAATAAGGCTTTTTTTTTATTAAGAAGCAGAATATTCTTTACCGTTTTCTCATCAGCAGCAACTCCTAGGCCCATTTCATAACACAACCCTAAATTGTACTGAGCTGGTGCATGGTTACGGTTTGCAGCAGATCTGTAACAAGACATTGCAAGCGATATATTCATATATCTATAAACAAGACATTAGAAGTGTCACATACAGCCTTTGTTTTTTTCTATGGTTTTAAGATGCCTAGATGCTTAGAATAATAACGCCTAGAAACGCAGTTCACGCGCAATGGTGAGGCCACTAAAACTAGGCCATAAATGGCCTAGTACGCCGATCGGTGGAACAAAATTGGTGCGTTTGTGTGCGTATGAATACGAGTTGATCACAACTACATGAATCCATTTTATGCCTCACGCTTGGCGCGTCGGCCGTATGAAACTATCCTTCTATGCGTTATTATTCTAAGCCTAGATGTTAATAATAATGATGTGCAGCTGACTGCAAGTAAGTGTAATAAATAATAGCTTAACAGATTCAGTACCCATAAGAAAAAAAATCTTACTCCAATGCTGGTGACACAAATGCATGATTGGTAACCCTTTTGGTGGTGAATTCAAGATATTAAAATGTCTAATTAGTACAGTAAACTCATCCAAATGTGAAATTAATTGACTGAACAGAATTAAACTAAAACTAACACTTGAATTATAACTTTAATAAAAATATAACATAGTCAAATGGCATCTACTTGGCTTCAGCCCATAGATGACATTAATTACCAGCAGCTCATGCTGAGAAATAAAAACCCAATGGAAAATAATAATAATGTCTGTGTCCTAAGGGTTCAGAAGAAGAATGGTGTTGGTGCGTAATAATAATGAAACTATTTAAAGAGAACATAATCTGGATTATATTCAGGATTCTGATTAGAATGAAACCAACCTGAGTAGGCTCAAGCCATCTTGGTGGTGGCCATTTTCAATAGCAGCAAGCCCCAATTTATTCTCAATAGAATTCAGGACTTCCCCCAAGTCATTTTCTGATGAATCAGGATTACTGCTCGCACCGTTGCTGGAATGCCTTTGCTTTTCTCCATCTTGTTCATTTGAGATCAAACATACAGTGGGAGTAAAGGTCTTCAAAACATTCTCGATGTTGGGAATGGGCTTTAACAATCCATCATTTTTCTTCACATGCTTTACATAAGGATACAAAGCAGAAAATAAGCCATTTATCGATGGACATTTCTTAGAGGACTCCCTGAGCTGACACTTGTGTTTTAAATGAAGCAGTTGACTAGCATACCACCCGATGACTAGAGCACTGCTCTGTAAATAAATTAAATACCATAAATTACACACAACTATAAAAAGGAAATAATGATTTAATAATGACATGTACAGCACAACTGATATGGTATTTATAAACTGACAAGACTGCTTACCCATGTGATGGCACCTATCCAAGTGCGATTTAGCTGATCGAAGTTCCATCTATTACTATTCGTGTTGTTATCATTTTGATAAGAGTTACAACACCTCGTATACCATCGACAGGAGGGAGACCGCTTGTCCTTATCCTCCGAAGAACCACTTGAAGAGTTCGCAAATCCTGTAGTACTACGTTTGTCGAAATGCGCGGCGTTCCGCTCTAACGTGTCCCTGATGCGACGTGATACATATTTCCACATGTTTAAAAGAGGACAGAATATCGATTGTTGTCAGGCTAATTACAGGACTCCCATTGTCGGGAATACAAAACAAAACTATCACTTGGCCTTCGCCAAGCCAGGCCACTGTGTTGCACTTGCACACTGCTTGTTTTTTTTTCTCTAGGTAAACCAAAACCATAGTGTTTTGAGTGCGCCGGCGAACCAAGTGACAGTGACAGCACTGTCATAAAGCGCATTACAGACGTAGCAATTTATTACAACAACCCGTAGATAGAGGATATATGTATAAGTATCTATATGTATTTATCTATTAAATATATCATCGCCTAGTACCCACAACACAAGCCTTATTGAGGTTACCGTGGGCCTATGTTGATTTGTGTAAGATTGTCCCGTAATATTTATTTATTTACTAATTTTTGCATAGGTACCTACCTAAAACTATGTAAGTGTGATTGCCAAGTCACACAATTTTATTGAGCAAGCAAATAAAGAATAATAAGAATGCCTGACTTGACTCTACGAAATATCTCACCACTTTTTACTGTGAAAGAGTTTCGAGACTTGGCCTATTTTTTACATGGAATGTTTTTTATGGGATCTCATGTCTTTTTGTAGACTTTGTATGGGAATGTTATTTTACCAACCGCAAATAACGTTTGTAAAGTTTTGCAGGAAGGAACTGCAAAAGTAACTTTGTAATCGCATGTATAATTTAAAGGATTACAAACTTACTTATGTAGTTTGTATATCTCTGAAACGTGACTGAAATTGCAATATTTTTAGGTTTTTTATGAATTATTAGGCTAAAAACAAATTACTTTTGTAATTTGGAGCTTTTGGGTTTGCTAGAAGTACCTTAGAATTAGCGTGATCATTATCAGTATATAAGTGAGTAGGTATGTCAGTTACAAAACTAACGAACTTTGACGGGCAATAGTTCTTAAACTAAAAGTTGAAATTGAATGTTATTGATATTATATGTTAGCCATATAATATCAATATATGGCTAACATATAATATCAATAGCCCTACATGTTCCTGAAAATTCAGGGTTCTAGCTTTAGCCAGCACAAAATTACAGGATGTTGAAAATGGCCTGAATGGCTTCGAGAAAAGGATGGTACGGCCGTGCCTCTTTGTTTTGCTCGTATTGGCGGGGGCACTGCCGTGCCCCCAGAGCCCCCAGATATTACACAAGTTTACAAATATTATTGATTTAATATTTTTTTTATTTTATTATTTAGAAACAAACGATCTTAAATTATGTACAAATTAATTAACTCGAAGCTATACAGTAACAATATTACTAGACCTACAGTATTGTTATTAAAATAAACATTATTAAATTACTAGGCATAACCGTTATCATTACATACATTAGTACAGTTATATTGTTATACAGTATTACTCGTACAACAACCTCAAGTAAAGAAAATATATGTAAAGAATGTTTTGAACTTTTACCATCATCAAATGTTTTACATTACACACTATTTTTACACTATACATATTAACATTATTTAAACAAGGAATAAATTTGTTTTTTAAATGTTACTAGCGAACGGAATTTTGCGAACGAAATTGAGAATTGGCATGGCAACACCAGCCATGTAAACACTTGCAGTGATAACTCTTACCTATTTTAATTACAATTAATTACTTACAAGTTGAAAGTATTAGTGGGTCTATATCCAATAGCAGAGGAAGGCAATAACAACTATTTATCCAGACGGAAATAACACACTAGAGGCACAAATAATAAGCAGAAACATCGGTAAGATCCATATCATAGCCGTTATACACCGAATCATATTTAAAAACGATAAATAACTTGAACTGTTCGTCTGTTTTCGCTAATAAGTAACGGTACCTGAAACAGCTGATTGGATACCGATTGACAACCGTTGACAAATGACGCACTGACAGTGACGGATACGTTCCGATACACTCATGTGAAAATTTTGTGTTACCAGCACAAAGTAAAGTCGGATACTCAACTCGATTTTTATAATCGATTCAATACATAAACTAAACTAATGATACAAAATAAATAAATAGACAAGCTGAAGTGACTCTAACTAACTTTTGAACACTTAATAATAATAATAAAAAAAGAAAATGCCGCCAAAAATAGTGCGAAAACCGGCATGTGCTCACTGTAAAAAAACAATTTTGGATACACATTTTTTGACGTGTTCCCTGTGTGGACGATCATATGACCTTACATGTGTTCACTCGGAAAAATTGTATGACTTAATGGATGCAGAGAGAAAATCTTCATGGTCTTGTATCAAATGTCGCCAAACCAAAGCCCCACTGAGAAAAGCAAGCACACCTATCCCGAAGAAGAACGTTTCCAGTGTTTCAAACCCAAAACAAATTATGAAAACACAAGAAGGAGAAGTGAGAAAACCAAATGAAATACCTAATGCACACTTACCTGAGTTGCAACAACAACAAGTGCTGAACTCTTCTGTAGACAACGTCACAAAAAGGAGATATAATGTACCCGTTCGAAATTCTTTTGACTCTTTAAGCGATGAGGAATTTGATAGCTCTTTGAATCGCAATGATACACTTAACAGAAGCTGCCCGGACTTGACTATAAATTATAAAGATGAAGTTGAAGTATTAAAGAGTAAGATAGCATCTTTGCAAGAGAAACTTGAAGACTCCGATAGTTTCAGTACTAAACTCCTTATCGAAAATGAAAATCTTAACAAGCAGCTATCCGAATGTAACCGGCAAATCCAACAGTTGAAGAATATATGTAAATCTACATCTAAACCTGCGAAAAATCCAAGTAAAGTTAAACATCAGTCAGCACAAACGACACTGATGGGAGACGATATGGAACAGAAACTTGACCAGTCAGCCGAAAGCTCGAAAATTCCAGCAAGTAATGAAAACGCATCAACATCCAATGTTGAACACAATCAAGCTGCACCGGTAATCCGCAATAAATTATCGAAAAAAATATACATCCTCGGTGGAAAACAAAACTGTGGACTGGCTGCCGCACTATCAAAGTCAAGACGTAATACATCGTTTGAAAAATACGAAATAACGTCTACCATCAAGCCCAATGCACGTTGTGAAGAAATATTAAAATCAACAGAAACTTTAAGTTCAAATGACGATGATATAATAATCTTAACTATAGGAGAAAATGACTGTAATCCCAACATATTGCTTGCAGAGCTTAGTGTCTTCATAAAAATGCGCCCAAAAGCTTTTCTTATTGTTACTAGTCTAAAAAAATAGTTTACATCTTAATGAAAGCAAACTGAACAACACTATAAAATTGCTTTGTCAGAGTTTTGATAATTGTACGTTTCTTGATCTCGCAGACTTGGATTATTTTGGCAAAAACTTTATGTACAAACTATGTTCTAAAATTAATTATGTTCTCGACTCGAGAACGTACTTCGATAGATACCTCAGTTACAACAAATTGAAACCGAGAATTAATAACCAGCCAAAACAAGTAGGTAGTAAGCCACCTAAATTAGCTGATAAAGAGCGTAAAGGTACTATACCATACTATTTCAAACAATCACCACGTAATGGGCAGAGCACTGAAAACACCAAAACACTGACGCAAAAATCCATCACTGACTATTACGGGAGAATTAACGCAGGTAATACAACAATACACGAACAAATAACAGGTAACAGGTTTTTTCGTCTCTAAACGTAATTTTTTTACAATATTTCATCAAAATATAGCAGGGTTTGTCAGCAAAAGAGAATTACTCGAGTTAACGCTTGATGAGTTGACAGAAAGTGATAAACGATTAAATGTACTGTGTTTTACTGAAACATTTATAAAAAAAGGTAATGAAGGGAGTTTACGCGTGAATGGATATCGGTTAGCATCGTCGTATTCTAGGTCACATCAAAAAAGAGGTGGTGTTTGTATATTTTGTGAAAATCAAATTCAAACACGAGCGATAACTCTCCTTAACGAGTTATCTGAGGATTACGTGTTCGAATGCTGTGGTATAGAGATACCGTCAATAAAATGTATCGTTGTTTGCCTATACAGAACACCAACTGCTAACACAACACATTTTCTCCAGAAATTAGAACGGCTCATAAACAAACTAAAACACAAAACTAAATATAAGGTAGTGATTGCCGGGGACTACAATATAAACTTGCTTAAGCCATCAGAAAGTGCAACCGAACTCACCAGAATTGCTGCGAACAACAATTTTAAATTACACATACTTTGTCCCACACGTAAAGAATCATGTCTAGACCAAATTTTATCCAATGTTCCCGAAGCTGAAAGTAATATTCTTGAACTAGGCTTGTCTGACCACGAAACTGCACAATTTTTGAAATTTCCTGTTGATAACATAGGAAAGCCACTTTTATGTTTGTATCGCTATAAGAGAGATTACAGTGCAGAAAACATCAAAAAATTTCATGACTGCCTTGCTAGTTTATCCTGGTCTGATGTATATGATAAAAATGACGCATCAGTGGCCTTCAAACAATTTCACGAGACGTTCAATCTCTTTTACAAACTATGTTTCCCTATTATTAAGATAAAAACTGTTATTAAGACTAAATCTGTATGGTTTACACGAGGTATCAAGCAATCCGTAAAAACAAAGAGGCGTTTGCGGTTTAACTACTATACGAAATGCAAAAACCATACTGGTTATTTACACAGTAAGGTCAAATATAATAGTTACTCTAAGATTTTAAGACGATGCATCCACCAAGCACAAAAAATCATGAACGTTAATTATGTAAGTAGATCTAAAAATATAAGTAAGGCAACATGGGACGTCATTAAAAATGTAACTAATAAGTCTAATTCAAACGATGCTAATTTACAGAAACTAGTCATTAATAATAATAAAGTTCTAAATCCAACTGACATTGCAAATTCTTTTAATAATTTTTACATTAATTTGACTAATTTGAATAATAATAATACATCTAAACCTGACCTTTCGCTAATCAATGCAAGTAACGCTAACCTATTTCTAGCCCCGACAGATGAAAACGAAATATGTAATATCATCAATAACCTTAATTCCACAAACTCTGCCGGTTATGATGAAGTCCAAACGAACATAATTAAAGGTTGTAGACAAACAATTGCTGCCGTTTTAAGCTACTTAGTGAATTTATCGTTCACAAACGGTGTCTTCCCGGAATCTCTGAAAGTGTCCTTAATCAAACCACTGTACAAAAAAGGTTCTAAAGAATGTGTAGAAAACTACAGGCCAATCTCACTTCTTCCCGTTATCTCAAAAGTATTTGAAAAAGCATTCCATGTACGTTTAACATCATTTCTTAACAAGTTCAGAATCATTAAAACTGAACAATTTGGGTTTCAGAAAGGGAAATCAACGACATTAGCTGCCTTCACATTAACAAATAATATTCTTAGTTACATGAATAGAAGCATGCCGGTAACTGCCATATTTTTCGACATGAGCCGTGCATTTGATTTTGTCTGCCATGAAACGCTTTTGGCCAAATGCGAGCTGTATGGTGTAAGAGGTGTAGCCAATGAATGGCTCAAGGCCTATTTGCACGGCAGGACACAATTTGTAGAAATAACCCAAATTGATCCTTCTGATACCGTGGTTGCTTATAAGTCTTCCACTAAAATAAACGGAGTTGGAGTACCACAAGGGAGTATTATGGGTCCCCTTTTATTTTTATTATACGTTAACGATCTACCAAATGTAACAAACTTTGCCTGTACTCTTTTTGCCGACGATCTATCCATCGTTATACCATGTAGTGATGCTAGATCTTATAATAGTGACATAAATATGACAATTACTAATATTATAAAATGGTTACGTAGAAATAATTTGACTGTAAATATTAATAAGACTACATTTATACAATTTGTTAATAGAAATGGCAATAAACGCCCACTACATGTAACCTTTGAAGATCAGACCTTAACAGAATCCTGTAACACGAAATTTTTAGGCATATGGCTTGACGATGCATTTTCTTGGAGGGATCACACTAATAAATTATGCAATAAAATAAACTCCTTTGCATATGCGTTATGGAAACTTGCAAAAGTTAGCTCAAAGGAAACTGCAATACAGGCATATCACGGGTATGTTGGTTCCATTCTGAGATATGCCATCCTTCTTTGGGGTAATTCAAGCCATGCAAAACGAGTGCTTATATCGCAAAAACAATGCATCAGAGCTATTTACAACTTGGATATTCTCACATCCTGCAAACCGTTATTTAGAGAATTAAAAATATTAACTGTGCCTAGTATGTATATATATGAAATTTGTATATTTGTTAAACTTCATCCAGAATTTTTCAATAAAAAAAGGGACGTATGCAAATCTAATACGAGGTACCCAAATCGTCTTGCTATTCCGCCTATAAAGACTCAATTGTACGGCAAGAACGCATTTTGTATGGCGATTGGAATCTATAATAGGTTACATGATGACATTAAAGAATTACCATTTAACATATTCAAATCAAGACTGAGAAATTTTTTAATACAGGAATCGTTTTATACTGTAAATGAGTACTTTGACTATTATAAAAACTTGAATTTGTATTAAGACTTAACTAATTTAATTTGAATTTTAATTGACATTATATTTATTGTGTAAATCCATTATGATTAATTTCTATTTCGTTAGGTATATTCAAATTTTTGCATGCCAGTTGCTGGTGAAATGTGTGTTTCTCTGTGATATATGTATACCATCTTCTGTACCACGTTTTACGCAAAATAAATTACTTTACTTTACTTTACTTTACTTTACGGCCAAATTAATCTGCATTCATACACTTTTTATTGTGAAGCTGGCATGCGCGTTTAATATATGCATTTTGAGCGTGATTCGTTCTGCTATATGCAATGCTGAACAATGCTTTACTGCGGCAACTACGTTCTGTTCTACGAGGCACACGAAAGTCTATATTGTGTAACAATTCAGGGGCATCTATAAAGTTGTTGATTATTTTATACAGGAAAAGTAAATCTGCACACGAGCGTCTGATTGAAAGCCCTTGAAAATTGTATCTTCTAGCTGAGGAAGCATAATCAACGTAATTTCCGCCTACTCGGAATTCAAGTGCTCTAATTAACTTTTTTTGCAGCCTTTCGATCCTAGTTTTATGTACCTCATAACAGGGGTTCCAGACTACCGACGCGAGTTCTAAACGACTAAGGACATAGCAGCCCAGCTAGCACACTAATCGGACATATATTTACGTTCGGACGTATAACTTTACGATTGTGCCCATTTTTACGTTACTTAGCTAACATGGTAATCAAGCAGCATATATTTATGCCATAGCGTAAAATATACGTAGCAAAATTATTACATTCATTTCATTTTCGTTCAATAGTAGTCTATGGTTAGAAGCCTATTATAATACTACCTAATTAAAGAGTAATGATAAGCACTGCACAGTTTACTAAACAGTTGTTCTCCTGTATTAAGTTGTGTTATAATAGTTTTTTGTTTTCATTTACGTTACTCCCACCCCACAAAAAGTTATACGTAGTGGTTTTAAGTAATTTAGCGAGTACCAAAACACATGTTAGTTTATAATTGAATCAATAATATTTGTAAATTTGTGTAATATACTTTATTACAACACAAGCAAAAAATCATAATCATTGCGTTATTTATACTAATTTATAGTTAGTAATCATGATCTAGCTAAAATTAAAAATGCTAGATCATTGTTTCAGGAGACTATAGGAGTTTTGAGACTGAAACCGTATGTGTTGTGACAGAAATCGGAGAAATCCTGCGAAAATTATATTGTTTTCATAGTGTTAAAATTTATCCGGGGTCTCGAGTGACCTACATAAAATTTCGTCCGTCAACGGCTCATATCGTCAAGTTTTATGTGCCAAAATCAAGAGCATGTTAGCATTTGACGTAAAACAAATAGTTTTATGTGCAAGACATATAAATGGTCACATTTTACGTAGATGATGGTACAGCATGTTAGCTCATGACGGTAAAATTTTATACGTCGGTTGTGGACATAAAACATGTGCATAAAAGTCGTCATTTTGCTAGTGTGCTAGCCGGGCTGTTATACAGTAACTTATATGTTAATGGCCTACGAAAAGGTTTTGCAACGCGAATTATGAAGCCTAATTGTTTTATAAACTTACATGTGTTTTGGTACTCGCTTCATCACTTAAAACCACTAGAGTCTGACCTGCCCGGCTAGCACACTAGCAAAATGACGACTTTTATGCACATGTTTTATGTCCACAACCGACGTATAAAATTTTACCGTCATGAGCTAACATGCTGTACCATCATCTACGTAAAATGTGACCATTTATATGTCTTGCACATAAAACTATTTGCTTTACGTCAAATGCTAACATGCTCTTGATTTTGGCACATAAAACTTGACGATATGAGCCGTTGACGGACGAAATTTTATGTAGGTCACTCGAGACCCCGGATAAATTTTAACACTATGAAAACAATATAATTTTCGCAGGATTTCTCCGATTTCTGTCACAACACATACGGTTTCAGTCTCAAAACTCCTATAGTCTCCTGAAACAATGATCTAGCATTTTTAATTTTAGCTAGATCATGATTACTAACTATAAATTAGTATACATAACGCAATGATTATGATTTTTTGCTTGTGTTGTAATAAAGTATATTACACAAATTTACAAATATTATTGATTCAATTATAAACTAACATGTGTTTTGGTACTCGCTAAATTACTTAAAACCACTACGTATAACTTTTTGTGGGGTGGGAGTCATCATCCTCCTAGCGTTATTCCCGGTTGTGGGTTGTGCCCTAAAGGAGCCAGGGGTCCGCTTTGACACCTAATCCCAAGATTTGGCATAGGCACTAGTTTTTACGAAAGCGACTGCCATCTGACCTTCCAACCCACAGGGTAAACTAGACCTTATTGGGATTAGACCGGTTTCCTCACGATGTTTTCCTTCACCGAAAAGCTAACGGTAAATATTCCGTACATAAGTTCCGAAAAACTCATCGGTACGAGCCGGGATTCGAACCCACGACCGCCGCTTGACAGCCGCATGCCTGAACCACTAGGCTACCGTAGCTTATGGAGTAACGTAATTAAAAACAAAAAACTATTATAACACAACTTAATACAGGAGAACAACTGTTTAGTAAACTGTGCAGTGCTTATCATTACTCTTTAATTAGGTAGTATTATAATAGGCTTCTAACCATAGACTACTATTGAACGAATGAAATGAATGTAATAATTTTGCTACGTATATTTTACTCTATGGCATAAATATATGCTGCGTGATTACCATGTTAGCTAAGTAACGTAAAAATGGGCACAATCGTAAAGTTATACGTCAGAACGTAAATATATGTCCGATTAGTGTGCTAGCTGGGCAGAATAGCAAAGCATTCCCCAGTATATATAGAGCAGCCCAGCTAGCACACTAATCGGACATATATTTACGTTCGGACGTATAACTTTACGATTGTGCCCATTTTTACGTTACTTAGCTAACATGGTAATCAAGCAGCATATATTTATGCCATAGCGTAAAATATACGTAGCACAATTATTACATTCATTTCATTCGTTCAATAGTAGTCTATGGTTAGAAGCCTATTATAATACTACCTAATGCAGGAAAACTAGTGTAAAAGTAAACACTCATGCAAATTAATACGAACGTAATTTATTACACAATGACATCGAAATTCTATTTATGCAAGGAAAAGAAAAATGAAAATACATTTTACACAATTAAAGATTGTTGTCGCGGTTGAGTTGTCATTAACATTATCAGAGAAAATTAATCAAAGAAATCAACAGCCTGAAAAGTTATAACTTTGAACCAATTTTATCACTTTTTAATGGCCCTAAAAAAAGGTTACATAGGATGTCCCCAAGTAATAGATTATAACCCTTTTGACGCACAGCACGCAAAGGTAAACAATACTAATATCCCCACTTCCCAACTGGTAACGAACCGCTCCGCCTGTTGTTCGTTATCGGTACGACCAGCTATGGGATAGCAGGACACGGATGCTTTTTAAATAATATGATGAGGGTAAGTAATGATAAGCGCGTGGAATGGTGGTATGACGTGAATGGTGATATGTAATGATGGTCCTAAACGAATTAACCAAAAAAAATTACTACGTTGGCGAACAAGAAGCCTTACTAAATTTTGAAAATAAAAGTTGATCCGATAAAATAATCAGAGCCCGGCTATGCACGCTCGGCGCGATAGCGGGTAGTCACCCAGAATAAGAAGTGAGGGGGGGGTCGAAGGTGCGAAGGGGAGCCTAATTACAGATCGAAAGATAGAGGCTAGACCTAACTCCTAATGTAGTACTAATCTGATCGCAAGGGTTCGTAGCCGACGAAACTCGACGAACTGCCCACACGTTGCCTGCGTGGCACAAATGCAGGGGCACAAATGCAGGATGTCCAGCACGATCTCGTTGCCTCAACCGGTTTCCACGCCTGGCGAAACAGACGCGTCCAAGCGTTTGTTTGTGTGTCGGTCCGATACTTGTCCGCCCGAAACTGGCGGCTAGTAACAGAATAAAACCCGTTAGCACAACACCACAACAACTACCAAGCCGGCAAATTAACGGGCCCTAATGATGTAAACAAACACTCACCCGAACTGTCCTCTAGTCCGGCACTACTAATGTCCAATGGTCGATCCAATTCAACATTCGCTGAGAAAAAATTATAGGCCTCCTGTTGCGCTGTGGCTGGAGCCTCCGGAACAATATACTAAGCAGAAATGTTCACAACAAAGTGAAGATAGGGCACTTGTACGCCTTTTTATTTAACGCAGCCCCATGAAAATAAATATCCTAGCCAACTTAATATGAATGTTTTCCAGATCAAAACTCAAGTCAGAATGAAGTCTCTCCCAGTCTGTTTACCAAAATTGACAAGATTCGAGAAGAATAATCTACGCATTTCAAAATTTGAATAATTAAAAATAATAGCCGAAAAACCAGCTAGTCCCTCAACACGACGTGCAGCAAGGAGATTAGATCAAAGAGTACTATGAATAATATAGAGATAGAGACGTCAGTCAAGGTTTTGCATGCCGCGCGTCATCTAGTTTTTATCCGACTTCAACAGCCCAATAGTTAGCTCTAGTAAGTTCATATGTGTGCGTCAAGTGTACGCATGTGTGCGTCACGTGTACGCATGTGTGCGTGTACGGAAATACTCACACACACATATACACTTTCCCTGTACCTACATGCATACATATTGATGTATAATATGCCAATTCCTATTTAACGAATAAATTTAAAATAATAAAGACAATTTATGAGTTATAATATATTTTATTCGAGGAATCACAGTCAATTACGAACATGAAACAGTTATTCAAGCAGTAGGTGCAGCAGTTTGGTATCCTGTTACTAGTTTGGTATAATATTATTGACTTACAATCGTCAATAAGCAAATCAAGGTCCAGGTGAGAAAACAGCAGGTCCAAGTGATCAGCGCACTCGTAGCACACGATAATAAACTATAAATAATAATTAAAGGCAATTATGAAACCATTTTCAGAGTAACGGTGACAGTCTGACAATGACGTGACGTGAATGACGGCAGCATAGACTAGACGGAAGCATAGACTAGACGGAAATGACGGAAGCATAGACTAGACGGTTTACGTTCCATTTCATGTAAAATGCTCTAACCGTAAATTTAATGTTCTGTTTTAATTATAAGGTAACTATAAGTAGTAAGTTTTTTTAGCAGAATCAATTGTATGACGAATATACTAACGTGGAAATGTAGTCTCAGTTATAATCAAACTACGTAAAATGGAATTTTCCTGACTGTCATACTTAGGCAGGCCTGTTTCCGCTTCCGCTTTGGACTGCCACCTGCAGGCGTCGAAACAGAACAACGATAGGTCTCCTCAAACTCGCCACTATTTTGACGTATAAACGTCAAAATAGGCTTTATAAGGCACTGAAAACCAGGGATTGTAACCCGGTTAATTTTGCCGTAGCGGTTAGAGACAGATTTTGAGAGCCTAACCCATAATAAAGGTTACGCTCGCAAGAACACCGCTCTCCCCGGAGCATATTTCGGAGCGCAAACAGGGAACGAAGTACCATTTACCGGTTAGAGAGCGCTCTCTCCGTGTACGGGTGAACGACCGCTCGCTGGCTCGCTAGAGTCGCAAGCTTATACAGGATTAGTTGGCTATATATATAGACGCTTGAGTATTATTACTATTTATTTATACTTTATTGCCCAATATAAAAAAGTAAATGGCGGACTTAATGCCATAAGGCATTCTCTACCATTCAACCATTGGGCTAATAGAAACATTTGGTGCAGGCATTTAAATTATTATTATTAGTATTAGATTCGATTTTACTAAGTAAGCACCCAAATTTACCTAAGTATTTATATTGTTCATATATTGGCATTGTACTGTAGTAAGTAATAGTGGCGGAGCGCCCGTTCAAGCCGATTCCCACCGGCCTTCCTAAAATTTATTTTTAGGCAAGCCTATAGTTAAAAACTCTTAACTCATTCATAACTTATTTTGTTCCGGGTTGCCCATCGAAAATTTTCACGCGCCGCCACTGGTAGGTAAGGACTTACATAAAACATCAAGTATGATTCGCGAAACATTGTATAAGTACTTAAGCCCCTGCTAGACGGTCGCCAACACGCCACTCCGACCGAGCGACCTTGGTCGGCACCGACCGCTGTAGTATGACATTTAGCTCCAAACAACTGTCTACACGGTTGGTGCGGAACAAGGTCGCCCGGTCGGAGGGGCGTGTTGGCGACCGTCTATCAGGGGCTTAAGAAATTTAGCTCCAAACAACTGTCTACACCGTCGGTGCGGACCAAGGTCGCCCGGTCGGAGGGGCGTGTTGGCGACCGTCTATCAGGGGCTTAAGAAATTTAGCTCCAAACAACTGTCTACATGGTCGGTGCGGACCAAGGTCACCCGGTCGGAGGGGCGTGTTGGCGACCGTCTAGCAGGGGCTTCACACCAATTTGTTCGACAAAATGGTAAAATGCCCTATCGCAAACCTAACGTGCATAGGTAGTAGGTAGGTAGGTACTTATCCAAAGAATTAGTGAGCCATTAGCTACCTGTGACGTAAGTAGGGACCAAAAAAATATAATGAGTTATAAATATTTTTTCACACCTCTCATTCAGAAAAGTAAGTTTTGGTCCCCGACGAGAGGGAGCAAAATGCTACTTTTCTGTTCAAGCTACTTTTTTAATTTATTCATTGGCTTGTAGCATTTACGCAATGTGCCAATAGAATCTTGACAAAATAATCGATTGTATTTCATCGTAATCGACAAACGTATATATATCATCATCATCATATCAGCCGAAAGACGTCCACTGCTGGACATAGGCCTCCCCCAAAGAGTGCCAAAATGACCGGTCCTGCGCCACCCGCATCCAGCGGACTCCCTACCCACGCCGCGCCTTCCGGTACGTGGTCGCGACTCGAGAACCTTTCCGCCCAACGGCCATCGATTCTACGTGCAATGTACGTATATATATAGGATATTTCTTTTGTTTTTTTTTGTTGTTCTTTTTTTGTTTTCTTTTTTTTTTGTTTTTTTCTTGATTCTGTTTTTATTTGTTTTTTTGTTTTAGTTTTTGTTGCTTTTTTGTTTTTCTTTTAGTTTTTTTGTTTTGTTCGTTTTTTTTGGTTTTTTGTTTTTTTTTTCGTTTCGTTTGTTTTTGTTTCGCTTTTTAGTTTAGTTTTTTTTTGTTATTGTTGTTTTTTGTTTTTGTTGTTTTTGTTTTATTTTTTTTTGCTGTTTTTCATCTTTTTTGTATTTTGTTCGTTTTTCTGTTTTTTTGTATGCGTTGTATTTTTTCTTTTTTTTGTATTTTTTTTTGTTTTTATTTTCTTTTTTATGTTCTTTTTTTGTTTATTTTTGTTGTTTTTTTGTATTTTTGTTAGTTTTTTTTGTTTTTCTGTTTCTTTGTTTGCGTTGTTTTTTTTTTGTTTTTTTTTTCTTTTTTTGTTTCGTTTGTTTTTTTGTTCTTTTTTTGTTTTTTTGTTGTTTTTTATTTTTTTGTTTTTTTTTTCTTTTATTCTTTGGTTTTGTTCCTTTTGGTTTGTTTTTTTTTAGTTTTTTTGTTTTTGTTATTTTTTCTTTTATTTTGTTTGTTTTTTTGTTATTTTCTGTTGTTTTTTTTTTGTATTTTTTGCAAATGTTTCCTCATAGTCGTTGTGAAAAGTTAAGTGTTACTCAGGAGCAAAATTATTTTCGTCTTGGGCGTTAACACTTGAATCCCTCACTACGCTCAGGATTCAATACACCGCCCTCGCCGTAAATATACTATTTTGCTCACTTGTGACACAAATAACTATAATATAGTCACTTACTATTACTAATCAAAATCATATACCTACATAACGCACATTACATGTAGGTAATGTATGGAAAATATTCAAATATCGAATACTGATGGTTGCGAACAGTCTCAACTAGGTTATACTTAGATACATACATTACATACAACATACAAAAGGGGCATTTCGTTTGTTTTTATCTATAGGCACCTACCTATATATACCTTTGAAGTAACTTTGTAAATAAGTTAGTTACCTGCCTACCTTTATTTTGGTTCAACAACCTTCAACTAGGCATTTTGATGTGTGCTAATTTCTATCATAATCATAAAATTGGTAGATGTAGTTCCTCTTTTTTCTGCCCATTTTGAGTAGGTGTTTACGATGTACACTGTACAATAGTTATTTGTGTCACAAGGGAGCAAAATAGTATATTTACTGCGAGGGCGGTGTATTGAATTCTGAACGTAGCGAGGGATCCTACAATAGAATCCTGAGCGTAACGTAGGATCCTGAGCGTGTTGAGGGATTCAAGTGTTAACGCCCAAGACGAAAATAATTTTGCTCCTGAGTGACACATGTAACTTTTCACACCGACTATGAGGAAATACTTAGCAAAAAAAAAACAAAAAAAAACAAAAACAAAACAAAAACAGCAAAAAAAACAAAAAAAAACAGCAAAAACAAAATAAAAGCAAAACAAAAACAAAACAAAAAAAACAAAACTAACAAACATAACAAAAACAAAAGAAAAGCAAAATAAAAAAGAACAAAAAAACAACAAACACGAAAAAAATAACGAAAAAAGGAACGAAAAAAAACA
This sequence comes from Epinotia brunnichana, assembly GCA_963854355.1. NCBI lineage: Eukaryota > Metazoa > Arthropoda > Insecta > Lepidoptera > Tortricidae > Epinotia > Epinotia brunnichana. The sequence continues at coordinate 14,171,749 of OY977936.1, read as the reverse complement.
AAAAAACAAACAAAACAAAAAAATCAACCAAAAAAATAAAACAAAAATACAAAAATAAAGCAATAAAAACACCAAAAAACAAAAAAAAACAACAGTAAATACAAAAAAAACGAACAAAAACAAACTAAACTAAATAACGAACAAAAAAAATCAAAAAACAAAAAATACGTAATAAAAAACAAAAAGAAAACAAAAACAAAGCAAAAAAAGAACAAAACGAAAACAAAAAAAGAAACAAAAAAAAACAACAAAAAACACCAAAAAACAAACAAAAATCCTAAAAACAGCTAACAAAAAAAACAACATAAATACAAAAAATAACAAAAAAACCAAAAAACGAAAAACGAAACAAAAAAACAAACGAAACAAAAAAAACAAACAAAACTAAAAAAAGAACAAAACAAAACAAGAAAAAACAAATAAAAAAAACAGACAAAAAATTACTTATATATACGTTTGTAGATTACGATGAAATTACAATCGATTATTTTATTAAGATTCTATTGGCACATCGCGTACGAGCAAATGCTACAAGCCAATGAATACATCAAAAAAGTAGCTTGAACAGAAAAGTAGCATTTTGCTCCCTCTCGTCGGGGACCAAAACTTACTTTTCTGAATGAGAGGTGTGAAAATTTTATTTCAATATTTTTATGAGAAAACTAGGGCGTCAGCATCGGCGGAACACAAACGAATTCATCGAATAAAGTAGGTAGCTACACTGTAGCTAGGTATGTACCTACGCTCACTTCTCGCGCGCGTTTGGTCTGGCAGGCAACCCGCAGCGCCCCGCAACGAAGCGGCGGTCATTGATCCCGTATCGCAACACGGACTGAACGGTTAGAGAGCGCTCCGAAATAAGGCTCCCAAATCAAATAGTTCGAACGGAACCTAATCAATTAACCGGTTCTGTAACCGGTAAATTTGTAACCGGTTACAATCCCTGCTGAAAACACCGTGGATTAGATACTGCTAAAAAATAATGAACAAAATAAGACACAGATAACGCAATAATAGCGAATGCAGGGAGTTATCACTGCACTAATTAAAGAGTAATGATAAGCACTGCACAGTTTACTAAACAGTTGTTCTCCTGTATTAAGTTGTATTATAATAGTTTTTTGTTTTTATTTACGTTACTCCCACCCCACTAAAAGTTATACGTAGTGGTTTTAAGTAATTTAGCGAGTACCAAAACACATGTTAGTTTATAATTGAATCAATAATATTTGTAAATTTGTGTAATATACTTTATTACAACACAAGCAAAAAATCATAATCATTGCGTTATTTATACTAATTTATATTTAGTAATCATGATCTAGCTAAATTAAAAATGCTAGATCATTGTTTCAGAAGACGATAGGAGTTTTGAAACTGAAACCGTATGTGTTGTGACAGAAATCGGAGAAATCCTGCGAAAATTATATTGTTTTATATTACTAAATCTTAATTTCTTAAATTTTTAATGCTAATTACTACAAATAAAATTAATTATTATTAAATTAATCAAAATTTTACACTAAAATTTATATGTAAAATAAATTTAAAAAAAAATTCCAAAATCATAAAAAAATTATTTATATAAATATTTTTTTGCATAGATTTAAAATTTAATATTTTAGTGTTAAAATTTATCCGGGGTCTCGAGTGACCTACATAAAATTTCGTCCGTCAACGGCTCATATCGTCAAGTTTTATGTGCCAAAATCAAGAGCATGTTAGCATTTGACGTAAAACAAATAGTTTTATGTGCAAGACATATAAATGGTCACATTTTACGTAAATGATGGTATAGCATGTTAGCTCATGACGGAAAAATTTTATACGTCGGTTGTGGACATAAAACATGTGCATAAAAGTCGTCATTTTGCTAGTGTGCTAGCCGGGCTGATATTGGGCAATTGGAATTTGTGTACTGAGTTAAGGTTATCGTGAATGAAAGCACATCCTATGGGCCCATCATTGAACTTAGAGGCATCTGTATAGAGACGGTCCCAATTTTGCCACCTTTCACCAACCGAGGCTAGGAATTTTTTGTTAGCTGAAGAAGAGGACCTATCGACTCCTTTGTTCACTGATTTCGGTTGGAACGTAATTGCATCAAACGGGATTGTGTATATAGGCATCTTAGGGAACCTTGTTAAGGGAGACTCAGTCTCAATGTTATTTAATCTGATTAGGCTAGTCAGCAAATTTGGAATCGGTTTGCCCGGAGCGGTCCGGTTGACTTCAACGTGGTCTCTCAATATATTCAACTTAGGAAAAATGGGGTGGTGCTCAAGTTGAGCGCTCCGGAACAAGTATCTGTCTGCCAGGTATTGGCGTCGGACCGTGAGGGGGGGATCAACGCATTCCACTTGGGAGAAGATTTCATGGATCCCGTAACTATTCTAAGAGCCTTGCTTTGTATTGAATCCAGTTTTTTGAGGTCTGATTTATTACAAGGTTCAATCAATATGGAGCCAAAATCCAAATGAGACCTGATTAGAGCGTTATACACCAATTTTCGAGTAGGGATGGGCTCCCCACCATGCACCGGATAGGGCTCGGATGACGTTAAGGTTCTTTTCACATTTTGCTACGACACTATTTATATGTTCAGATGGGGATAATTTGGAGTCCAAAATAACACCCAAGAATTTGGTTTTATCATGTACAGGGATAGAATGAGACCTAAACTTGATGTCAATAGACGGGAGTGTTCGACTTTTTGTGAAAACCAGTGCCGTGCACTTAGAGGGAGACAGATCTAAGCCATGAGAATCTAGCCAAAGCCCCAGAGAGTTCAGAGCTCTGTTGATAAAGCCGACAGCTAAACAGATGTTTTGATGGACGCAATATAGAGCTATGTCATCAGCAAATTGTAGAACCTTACAGTGTTGGTTTATAACCTGATCCAGATCAGAAGTGTAGATATTATATAATAAGGGGCTCAAGCCTGAGCCCTGAGGTAAGCCCTTCCAAACGAGTTTAGTGTGATCTTGATTATTATTGGCCCTTAACGAGATCTTTCTACCGGACAAGAGGTTATTTACGAAACGGGTTAATTTCTGGGGAACGCTAATACTTCTCAACTTGTCACATAGCACAGATATCAAGACGTTGTCATAAGCTGACGATATATCTAAGAAGACCCCCACTACTGATTGTTTTTGCAAGAATGCTAGTCTGACTTCTGTAAATAACAACGCATGACTATCCGTTACACTTCTTCCCTTTCGGAAGCCGAATTGGGTTTCCGAGATGAACCCTGAGCTTTCTACATACCACTCTAGTCTATTTTTAATTATGTGCTCAACTACTTTACATAAGACGGATGACAGAGCAATAGGACGGTAAGAATTGGCAAGCTCAGGGTCTTTGCCCGGCTTTAGAATTGGTAGGATGATTTGGTGTTTCCATGAGTCTGGTATATCACCAGATTCGAAGATTCTATTCACAAGGTCCAAAAAGTACTCCTGGCTCAATTGGCCAGCTTTCTTTAAAAAAGAGTAAACGATGCCATCCAGTCCTGGAGAGGAGTCTTTTGTGGCTGCAAGGGCTATCTTAAGTTCATCCAAAGAGAATTCCCTATCAAGGAAATGATCTGAATTATTAGGAGAGTATGGGACTGGGATGTCGTAGCAGTTGGGGGCAGTAGGAGGAGCCAATTTATTTATAAAATCATTCGTCCAAGCAAACGATGAACTCGCAACTGTTGGGGGAGCTGTTCCTCTGCGGAACCTGCGAATATATAATCTTCCACACAAGAGTGGGGGGAGTAGTAGGTGAAATAGATTCACAGAATGTATTCCAACCCTCAGCTTTTTTTGACGCTAAGGTTTTACGGCACTTTGCCCTTACTTTTTTAAAGAGATGAAGTTATCCAGACTCATATCACTAGCGTAAATCATTTCAGCCTCATTGCGCTCCTTCACCGCCTTAGAACACTCTGAATCCCACCACGGTTGGGATGGGGCATGCTTTGAACTGACCCTTTTAAGAGGGATGGATTCCTCCGCAGATTTGTGGATGACGTCGACAAAGGACTCGTGAACTATTTTTAAATTTTGATTACTGTTCATGGCAAGAGTGCGGATTTCCGAATCCATAGAAGAAGAATATTTATCCCAATCTGCTTTTCTCAGCTGATATTTCTGCAAGGGAGGCAAAGAGCCAGGGGAGTACGGTTTCCGAGGGAAATTAATAAATATCGGAAAATGGTCACTGTTATGGGACAGTGGCGAGATATCCCATAATATCTCCGAGGCTAGTTCGGTGGAACATAAAGATAAGTCTACCGCGGACAAATTTTGACCAGGGGCCGTGCGCCTAGTCGGCCTGCCATCATTTAGGCAGCAAAGGTTAAATCTATCTGCCAACTCTAGGATAAGTCTGCCATTGCTGTCCGATGATCCTGATCCCCAACACACATGGTGACAATTGAGATCCCCCATAATAACGATCGGCTTAGGAATATCTTTAATTATAGCCTGAAATTAAAACAAAGTTCTCCTCGAAGGACGGGGGATGTACACCGAAACATAGGACACATTGAAAACCCTAGCAGCAACAACGATTATATCTGTAGAGTGGACCGGGAGTGGTATATGAGAAAAGGGGATATTAATTTTAATAATTAGGGCAGACCCATCCCAACCATCTGCTCTGTCGTCTCTTATCGAGTGGTAACCTGACAATTTAAATTGTTGTTGAGGTTTTAACCACGTTTCGGCTATTGCAAATAGGATGGTATTATGTTTTTTGGAGAGATAGAGTAATTCAGCTTTTTTGTTTGAGACACTACGCGCATTCCATTGAACCGCCGTATACATTGATGAGTCGTTTATTTAGTATATCACAGAGTGTTTGAATTTTGGAAGCAACGTTGGACGGTATTCAATCTATGCTAAGAAGCATTACAACAGTGGACAATAGAGAATCGAGCACCCTGTCATTTACAAGGCCCTCCTCAGGAGGCGTGGTATTATATTGAGATTCGATGATGGCTGGGGACGCGTATGATATATCGTCGTGGGTTGAACCGGGCTGGCCTAGTTCCGTACCCCAACCCGTCACCGGGAGGGCGCACCCGTCCCTAGGGGGGGGGATGCGATAACTATCAAGAATCGCTTGATGGGCTTTCCTGTCATATTCCTGCGGGAGAGGAGATCGGGGTTTTCTCGATAGAGTGACCGTTTTTTTGTACGTGACTAAGGGAGGCGGTTTCGGGCCTAAAACTTCGGCGAACGATCGTCTGGTTGAGGGGAATCGTTGCCAGGCTTCCATGAAGGAGATGGCCTCTTCGGTCATGGCCGATTTAATCCTATGTTGACGATCATATTCGGGGCAGGCCTTGTCTGTGGCAAGGTGGGACCCAGAGCAGAACAAGCATAAAGCATCGTTGTGTGATGAGCACTCATTAGTTGGGTGGGATTGGCCGCATTTCGAGCAGCGCGGTTGCGATCTGCAGTTCGCCTTAACATGGCCGTATCTGCAGCATTGAAAACATTGAATTACTGGGAAGTTATACTTTTCAGTAACGAAAGAGTTATGAAATAGAAAGACGCGTTGAGGAAGCTTTTGCCCGTCGATGGTAAGAGCCACCGTCTCAATAGGGATCCGCGCACGAAGGGTTCCGTACCATTATCTATAAAAACGGCAAAAAATCACGTTTGTTGTATGGGAGCCCCCTTAAAAAAATATTTTATTTTGTTTTTAGTATTTGTTGTTATAGCGGCAACAGAAATACATAATCTGTGAAAATTTCAACTCATTCCTGAATATCGTTGATTTTATTTTTAACGCTTAGTCGCCTGGCTTTCGTTACTTTACCAAAACCTTCTGGAGTTATGACACATGACGCGATTTCTTCGTTGGACAAGTCTTTTGGTACCCTGCGGATGATACACATCCTCTGGACATTAAAAGATGGGACGAATGCTAAATATTCCGTATTCTCCAGTTTATGAGAGTCTAGAAATTTGTTCGCCGCATTGGCACTCACAAAGTCCAGGCTGATACGATGTCTGCCTATTTTGGCTACTCCACCCTGTTTTAAACCGGTTGTCCAAATTTAACTGGGTTTGTTTTTAAGGAGGTACCTTTTTTTTTTTTTTTTAATAAACTATGGTTTTATGATCCAAAGACCCCGCGAGGAATACGGGCGAACTTTGGTTCTTTTAACTATTATGACATATGAGACTAGTATATATGTAACTTTAAAATATATTGGTACTATGAAATATATTTTACGTGTTATTGAATTTTTTAAGGCTGTCTATGATTTTGTTGATGAATTTGGTGAATGATTGAATTGAAGATTCTTTTTTAATTATACTTTTGATGTCGTATGGGTCTATATTTATATTGTTACACACGATTTCGTGGTATATTCTACTCAGGTTAAATTTAGGGCATTGTCTAAGAAGATGGTCAATTGTTTGTGAAGTAGTGGTGTCACACGGGCACAGATCATCCGCAGTGATTTTGAACTTGTGCAGGTATGCTTTGTGGTACCCATGTCCGGTGAGCACCTGTGTTAATTGGAAGCTGATTGGAATAGCGCCTCTTATGTTTCTTATGTCGCTAATTTTAGGCAAATGCTGTTTAAGGTGTGCTCCAGTTTCCGAATATATATAATTCCGTTCGTGAGCTAAATCAGTGTCCTTTCTTCTATGCAGTTTTTCGTATGAGATTGGGAAATATGCATAATCTGGTGCTTTGTGCAGATTTGCTGCTCTCTTCGCCTCCATATCCGCCATTTCGTTTCCCAGAATTTGATTGTGAGCTTTTACCCAGCAAAATACTATTGTTCCTGTGCATCTTATTTGAATAGTAAGCCTGTGGATGTTGTGTATAGTGTGTTGGGTGCTATTACGATTAGTTAATTCCTGTAGGGCAGACATGGAGTCTGAAAAGACAGCGACGTCTTGTAAGCGTTCCTGTACGATTTTCTGGCAGGCCATTTCAATAGCAAGGCATTCAGCTTGGTAGACGGTGCAACTGTCATGTAGTTTGAGCCGTTTTGTAAATTGGCTGCCATCCGGGTACAGCATGACGTATGCAGCGCCGACCTTCCCGCCGAGTTTGCTCCCATCAGTGTACACCTGGACGGTATCGGCATTACAACGCGGTTCCATATCCCTACTGTCCTCGATTTTCGAGAATTCGATTACTGGACGTTCTGCTGGGTGGATCATTTTCTTAGTCGTGACCTTCTGCTCAAGCCTGAGGTCACCCGGTAGGTATGATGATGTGCCCCTGGATTTGGTCCTCTCAATCTCCATAACTTCCACAACCTTCAGGTCTAGAGGGGTGAAATCTGCCAACGCAATTGCAGCTGTAGTGGATATTGTGCGGAACCCTCTAACCGCTTTGATGGCGAAGCCCCTCTGCATGGATCTTAGTGTTCTCTGCACAGTTTTATATTTTATGGCCGCTTCACCCCATATTTCTGCGGCGTATGTAATTAGAGGCTCTATGACATGTTTATATATTATCTCCACATTGGTAGAGTGTATGCCCCAAGTAGGCCTTACGATTTTACACAGCTTTTTATAAATGTTTAATGTTTTTCTTACTGTTTCTTTAGCGTGGTGGATAAATCGAAACCGTTTGTCGATGTGCAGACCTAGTAATTTTATAGAATCACTGTAGTTAAGTCGTAGTTCGTTCATTTTAATGTTGGCGCTCTCGGCCCTTGGGGTGTTGGTTAGCATTTGCGTCTTTTCGGGTCCAAATTTAAGCTTATTATTATTTCCCCACTGTGCAATTATTTTTAATGCCTCATTGGCTCTATTTTCTAACTCTATTGCTGTGCTGCCGGTGACGATTAATAGAACGTCGTCTGCGTACGCCTGCAAATGACAACCATCAGGTAGTGTCGTGAATAGTTGATCGTCCATTATGATATTCCAAATAAGCGGCCCCAGTACAGAACCCTGAACACATCCTCGCGTAAGGGTTTTGGTGCTAGTTACATCACAATAATTAAATTCTATGGTTCGGTCTTTGATGTAATTTTTTATTATAGAGAATATGTTTTTGGGACATCTAATTTGTAGCAATCTATTCAGAAGAACAGGCCACCAGGCATTATCAAACGCTCCCTTGATATCCAGGGAGACAGCTGTTACGAGTTTTTTGTTGTTTTTGGATTCCTTCATCCTGCTGATGGCCTCGTTCAGAGCATTAGTTGTGTTCGACTGAGCTTTAAATCCATATTGTCTTGGGCTTTCGGATTTAGTTACTTGTAAGTAATAGGTGAGACGTGTTGCAATTAATTTTTCTAGTAACTTTCCGAAGACGTTAATTAATCCTATAGGCCTGTAAGCTGTGATTTCCGTGTGATCGGATTTTGTTGGTTTAGGGATGATTTTAATAAACGCTTTTTTCCAGGGTGTTGGAAAATGGGATATATGTAGGCAACGGTTTAATAATTTTGTGGTCAATGCTGGGTATGTTTCGATGAACTTTTGGCAGATGTCTGATGTTAGATGGTCGGGTCCTGGAGCCTTCTTTGGATGCATGCTCTTTATGCAGTCTAAAACTTCATGTATTAAAAAGTCTGGATCATCTTCGTTATTTGGTGTGTTTTGAATTCTATCTCTAATAGCTCTGTGTAGGTCATCGTCATCGGTGTCGTCAGGGAAGAAGTGTTGGGTTAAGGCTTGTGCAGTTTCGTCGCTTGTTTGGGTATACTGGTTGGGGGCAATTTTTAGAGTTTCCGGTGGTCCAGTTTGAGTAGTGTCTTTTAAAAGTCGGTTTGTGAGTGACCAAACACTTTCTTTGCCTTGCTGGGTACAGAAATCCCTGAAGTGCTCACTGGATGTCTTCTGAATGGCTTTAGAATATTCAGTGCGGATCTCTACTTGTTCTTTAAGGGCATTTTCGATACTTTTATTGTTTCGTTTCAGGTCTTGTATTCTATGGTGGATATGAATAGCTTTTTTCTTTAGTAACGTAAGCTCTTCTGTCCACCATGGGGGTCTATTATAGGGAGTTTTTCTAGATATTGTACGGTCGCATGCTGTAATAATGGTTATAGTAATTTTCTTCACATATTCATCTATTTGTGGTGCATTTAGTTGGTCTAAGTCAATATGGGCCAAATTATTGTATTCCATACATCGTTTCATTTCATCTGTGACCGCATCCCAGTTCGTTCTTCCTGTATTGTACCTGAAGGTAGTAGTAGGTTTCTTCTTTTTTAGTGTATCCTTATTTAGGTTATAGGTGAAATCGATCGCGTGGTGGTCGGATGTTATACACGCTTCATTGTTTACTCTCCAGTTTAAGATATGCATGGCTGCGTTTTCTGTAACAAGGGTAAGATCAACAATAGAAGTCCGTGTCTGTCCATGCGCATTAGTTTCGAAGGTGGGTCGATTCCCTACTTTGCAGATCTCTAGGTCATTTGCCATAATAAGATCCATCATTTCTCTGCCTCTTTGGTTATTATTTGCTGACCCCCATGCCGTATGCCATCCATTGAAGTCTCCACATATTATATGTTTCCTATTAGTGACCCGTGTTTGCAGGTGCATTTCCAGAGCATTCAGTGTGTGGTCTTCGTCAACTTCCGGTTCAACATATACACAGATAAGTCTAGTTATGTTATTTTGTAGGATTAGGTCAACGGTGCAGATATTTGAAGTGTACTGTTGGGTGATGCCAAGGTATGTCCCAAGATTATTTTTTATGGCGATGCATGCTTTCACTCTATTACCCTTAAGATTATTGGTGTTTCTGTTGGTGTATTGGTAGATATTATAGCCGTTAATAGCGCCTGTAGAGCACCGGTTGCCGACATAAGGCTCTGTAATGAACACCACATCATATTGATGATCAATTATGTATTTAGCTAAATCGCACTTGGCTGCGTATCCTCTACCTAAGTTGCACTGAATCATCCTGAGCTGCCCAGGTTGATAAGGTGTGGACAGTCCAATATTTCTCTGTGTATTGTCATAGCTGTTAAGTTGCATTTGGCTGCCCTTAGCAGTACTGGATAAGCGGGCTATCCGATCCCATTTTTGCCATTCGGGGCAGTCCGTGCTATACGCCGGATGAGTTTCGAGGAGTCCTTGCTTCCTGCAATTGACACAGCAGGGTGCGGCAATTGCTCTGTATGGGCAGCTGCGCGTGTCGTGTTCGTCTGTGCAGTGGCCGCATACATTCCTTCCTTGGCAGTTGGTTGCCCTGTGGCCGAATGCTTGGCATCTAAAGCATTGTATAATCGGCGATTGGTCATACACTGGTATGACTTGATATCCAACTCTGATCTTATTATCTTTCAGTGCTGACCACATGGGCGGGCTCACTTCTAGGACTATATTGTTCGTTGCACTCGTTCTACCTCTTGTTCGACGCACGACCCTGACATACCGATCTGTCTGTGGAATATGTAACATTACATTCTCGTTCTGTTTGATCACAGCCTCTTCAATCGGCGACAGATCAAACGGACTAGAGGTTTGCGCAGTTGTGGAGTTGAAACTGTGAGTTTCTGCACATTCTTTTTCACGGCTTCAGCGAACTTAGCTCGATCCTGTTCTGAGTTACAAATAAAGGCTACCTTTTGGTTTTTGGTTGTTCGAACATTGTTTACGGCTATTCCCATTTCAACAACATCAACTTTGTCTTTGATTTCTTTAAGGATTTCGTCACCGGTATGTCGTGGGTCAATGGATTCAACCATCACTGTGTATCTTGGCTGCACTATACTCGCATGTGTTATCGCTTCGGTTTGCTGTTTCTGCATCTGCCTCCTTTTATTCCTCCTGGTTATAACTGGAGTGAAATTACGAGTGTCTTCATCATCTTCGTCATCCACAGATGGTCTGGCTGGGTCAGCTTCTGTCTGTGGATGGCCTGTAGTATCATCGTTGCTCCCATTTTGGCCTCGAGCTCTTTGAACTGTGAGTGATGTTTTTATTTCATCTAATTCCTTCATTAAATAGGCCATATCCTCTGCTTTGGGAAGCTCCTTTAGTTTCTGTTTTATTTCAAGGAGGGGCTCGCTTACTTCGATTCGGACAGCCTTTCTGATTCCTTCGATCGAATCTGCCCGTGTGGAAGACGCCACGTAATAGTCTGAAATCCTAGATTGACTGAGTGTAGGTACTGGGCTTTTAGCAGCCTCAAGCGCTTGCCTGATTTCTTTCTTTTGTGATGAGGTGATATCATATCTCATAATAGTTAGTTTTTATTACTTCAAGGGCATTTGAAATTTCGTAAGCCGCCTTGGTTACAGCATCTCTGTTGGGCTTGGTAACTCTATGTCCTTCATTAACTGTGGAAGTAATGAATTTCGCCAGTTGGCTAACGACAGAAAAGAACGATTCCATGTCAGTAATCTGTGATGCGTGTGCGCTAGTGTCTAACTGATCCTCCATTCTAGGCTTTTTGGATACCTTGGATGCTTTTAGTTTGTTAGGTTGCGTTTCCAGCAGATGCGGTTGTAATTGAGACTGGATGTCCGGTTGGATCTGCAACGGGCCATAAGCAGCAGGGAGACTGGACTCCAACTCACCTGTGTAGTTGTTTACATTACCATCCATTTCAGCTGTGGCTTGTTCCTCTGTCTGCGGTGCGAGATGCTGGGAGGATGGTATCGAGTCCAGGCTATAGCGGAGCGGCTCCATTTCTCCCGAGCTATAGACGCCATTGTTGGATCATGTGCGCCCGCGGGTCTCATATTCATCTGAGTCATGTCGGTGGCATCTACTGTAAAAGTTTTATTTATAGTACTCTCTGACTCATCGAGATCGATGAGGCTCGCCTCATTGGTATCCATTGCCCCAGTCTCAGGCTCTTCCAAGTCTATAAGGTTCTTTTCTTGCGCTTCTTGTGTACTGGTTTGGCTCTGCGAGCCAGGCTGTGCTGGCCCGGAAGATCTGAGACGATTTTTCATTGGTGACGTACGACCAATTGCATACATTTTAAGTATTTTACCTACTTCGATACTAACGATGCTATGCTATGGTTACGAAAACGACCGAAGGGAAATCACTTCATTTCTTAGCGGGAAAAATTCAAAATATTCACGAATTGGTAGTGATATAGTTGTTTTTATACACCAATTGCACTATGACTTAAACAGTACGTCGAGATAGATGCAGTTTTAAAAGTTATGTTCGCTAAATTTCGAAATTTTACGCAAAGTTCAACTGAGGTCACCACAGTTCGCACAATTCACTCAAACTACCGGAGAACTAGCGTCGGCGTAGTTCGCGCCCGAAATGTCGTAAGCGTCGCACAACTTCCTAGTTCATACGGTTTTTGATAGACGGATCGTCAGATTCGCGCGCGATCTGTATTTATTAGTGTTTTCTGTGGTTTATGATCACTATTCTCATTTACTTAAACTTTCACACAACCACTGTCTTATACGGAACACATGGTATTAATTTCAACGCAAAAAACACACTGTAACCTTTATTATGACAATAATTAAACGGAGCGATTCGGAATCGCTGTTTACGCGCCGAGTGCACGCGCCAACCGAAGGAGGTACCTTCACCCGGAGAGGTTTTATTCAGTTGGACATGAACCACGAAGGGGCCAGAGTCTTTGTGGGTGTAGCACTGCCTACTCGGGGGTGGCTGAGTGGACTGAGGTGGCTGCGCGGCCTGAGATGGCTGAGCGGCCTGAGCTGGCTGCGTGGGATCACTCGTTTTAGATAATTTATTCTTATTCAAATCTTTCGGGGGTGAATTGGAGGGGAGCCTTTTCTGGCCTTTCGATTTTACTAGAGAATAATCTGAATCTACGATATCTGGATTTATGGAGGCCTGCTGGTCTTCCATTGGAGGGCTAATAGGTGAGTTAGATGCTGGCTGAATGTTAACGCCGGCCGGCCCCAATAACGGGTCATGGTTACCCGCCATCGCGCCAGCCCAACGGGCTCATTCGGACAGCACTATACACCTCTCAGCCCGGCTAGCACACTAGCAAAATGACGACTTTTATGCACATGTTTTATGTCCACAACCGACGTATAAAATTTTACCGTCATGAGCTAACATGCTATACCATCATTTACGTAAAATGTGACCATTTATATGTCTTGCACATAAAACTATTTGCTTTACGTCAAATGCTAACATGCTCTTGATTTTGGCACATAAAACTTGACGATATGAGCCGTTGACGGACGAAATTTTATGTAGGTCACTCGAGACCCCGGATAAATTTTAACACTATGAAAACAATATAATTTTCGCAGGATTTCTCCGATTTCTGTCACAACACATACGGTTTCAGTCTCAAAACTCCTTATCGTCTCCTGAAACAATGATCTAGCATTTTTAATTTTAGCTAGATCATGATTACTAACTATAAATTAGTATAAATAACGCAATGATTATGATTTTTTGCTTGTGTTGTAATAAAGTATATTACACAAATTTACAAATATTATTGATTCAATTATAAACTAACATGTGTTTTGGTACTCGCTAAATTACTTACAACCACTACGTAAAACTTTTTGTGGGGTGGGAGTAACGTAAATAAAAACAAAAAACTATTATAACACAACTTGATACAGGAGAACAACTGTTTAGTAAACTGTGCAGTGCTTATCATTACTCTTTAATTAGGTAGTATTATAATAGGCTTCTAACCATAGACTACTATTGAACGAATGAAATGAATGTAATAATTTTGCTACGTATATTTTACGCTATGGCATAAATATATGTTGCGTGATTACCATGTTAGCTAAGTAACGTAAAAATGGTCACGATCGTAAAGTTATACGTCCGAACGTAAATATATGTCCGATTAGTGTGCTAGCTGGGCAGGCTAAGAAAATATGGCTATTAACTACATCAGCCCGGCTAGCACACTAGCAAAATGACGACTTTTATGCACATGTTTTATGTCCACAACCGACGTATACAATTTTACCGTAATGAGCTAACATGGTATACCGTCATCTGCGTAAAATGTGACCATTTATATGTCTTGCACATAAAACTATTTTTTTACGTCTAATGCTAACATGCTCTTGATTTTGCACATAAAACTTGACGATATGAACCGTTGACGGACGAAATTTTATGTAGGTCACTCGAGACCCCGGATACATTTTAACACTATGAAAACAATATAATTTTCGCAGGATTTCTCCGATTTCAGTCACAACACATACGGGTTCAGTTTCAAAACTCCTATCATCTCCTGAAACAATGATCTAGCATTTTGAATTTTAGCTAGATCATGATTACTATCTATACATAACGCAATGATTAAGATTTTTTGCTTGTGTTGTAATAAAATATATTACACAAACTTACAAATATTATTGATTCAATTATAAACTTACATGTGTTTTGGTACTCGCTTCATCACTTAAAACCACTACGTCAAACTTTTTGCGGGGTGGGAGTAAAGTAAATAAAAACAAAAAACTATTTTAACACAACTTAATACAGGAGAACAACTGTTTAGTAAACTGTGCAGTGCCTATCATTACTCTTTAATTAGGTAGTATTATAATGGGCTTCTAACCATAGACTACTATTGAACGAATGAAATGAATGTAATAATTTTGCTACGTATATTTTACGCTATGGCATAAATATATGCTGCGAGGTTACCATGTTAGCTAAGTAACGTAAAAATGGGCACAATCATAAAGTTATACGTCCGAACGTAAATATATGTCCGATTAGTGTGCTAGCTGGGCTGAACTAATAAAATACATAAACTTACCACAATGAGGCACTAAAAACAATTATTATAATAAAATTCTAGGAGAACACTAACAACCGCTTTAAGGTTACGTTCGGGACACATACCGTGTAATAAATTCTATCACTTAATGAGAAGAAAAGATCATAATCTATGCGATAGTTGTGGCAAAGTAGAAGATCTAGTCCATATTTTAATAGAATGCACCCGGTTTAGTAGTGAAAGACAAAGAATTTTAGGAAATTTACTGGATAATACTACATCTATAAATTTGATACTTGCTGAACCTATGTCTGATGATGCCATGAAAATCTATATGTTCTATCATAAATACCTAGAATTAAGTCTTAACTGAAAGGTGGTAAAAAGTGTTCTCCTATGAGGCCACAGTAGTCTGATAAGAGATACTACGTTATGAGGCTGGCATTGTCACCGTGAGTGTACAAAAGCCTCTTTAAAATACAAGAATAAAAAATTAAAAAAAACAGCCTGAAAATACCGTACTATTCGTCTCATTCTAACACACATCGGCTGACCATAAGAAGTGACAGTGACAACTATATGAAATATCGTCTGACTTAGTCTGTGGTTTAGAGTGAGATAGAAGAGAATTCTACATAGCCGTTGGCCTTAAATGTATAATAAATAATTCCAACCGTTTATTTAGTTAGCTGGAACGATCTCATTAAAATATGACATTTTGGTTGGCGGTATCTTGCCCGATTCGAGTATTTCGAGTTTCATTCATTGCCGTTAGTTTATTTTGTTTCAATACATTGATATGTGTGGTCGCACTGGTTTGTAAGTAACATAATCTACACTTATAACTAAGTAGTAAAATTGCCTCACGATATCGTAAAAAAATTAGGTAAGTATATGACTGTAATACTTGTTTTCAGGTCGCTCAATAAGGAGCAAATTATATGTGCTTGCAGTTATAAGCCAAAGTCTAGTAATCTGTACTGCAAACCTGAATGGAAACACGAACATAATGATGGTAGGGAATACAAACCTTCACACAATATTGCACCCACTGATGTTACTCCCGTTTTGATCTCTGCCAGTAACTTCAAAAATGCAGCTCATACCCACAGGATTTTAAAACCTATGATGTGGGGAATCATCCCTTCCTGGCACAAGGTAAGGTTTCAATTGCTTGCATTTTGTTAGTATTCTATTTATTATATTGTCAATGTGATTATATTTCTTTCAGGGTGATTACAGAAATCACAATTTGAGTACCAATAATTGTCGCTTGGAAGGCATACAAGGTTCAAAGCTCTACAGCCCTATTTTACGAAACGGTGGTAGATGTGTGATTGTTGTTGAAGGGTTTTATGAATGGCAAACAACAAATAAAGAGAGCAAAACTAAACAACCTTATTACATATTCTCTCCTCAAGACGACAACATTAAGGTAGGGTGTTTTACACATCAATCTATTTATTTGGTATACTTTATTCCTTCACCCCTTCACTATGAATGGACACTATTTTGGACAATTTGACCATACAATTCTGAGCTTAGAGGATATTAACTGTGTGCTGCTATCACTACTTATCTAGCCAGAAGTATATGGCCATTGTCAGGTGACAATTTTCATGCTGATGAACTAGGGGCCTGAATGGACTTTAATATTTGTGTCAGTGTTTAGTAAAAGTACACATGTACTTGTACAATTTCTTGCATTTGTGTTTTAGTAAAGCCTCCAAATGGTACCCTTGTTATGATTCCATACAAAAAATACTTGTGAGTCACAAAACTTTATTGTAAAAAAAAACTTCTTTAAACCGTTATTTTTGCTTAGTTAGTCAAGTAACACTAAATATAGTCTGATTTTGTGATATAGCTTAAAAACATGTACAATTTTTGTTATGAATATGAACATTTTTGATTATTATAAAAGTTGCAGTGTTATTAAGATTTTAGGTTTTTTTTTTTTACAACAATGGTGGCAAACAAGCTTACGGCCTGCCTGATGTTAAGTAGTTACTGTAGCCTATGGACACTTGTGACTCCAGAAGAATCACAAGCGCGTTGCCGACCCTTTATTCACTTGAGGATTCGCGGTGTTGGCAGATAGAAGAAGCATTATTTTAAATGAATTACCCAAAATTAAGATATTTGATTTTCTTCTACCCTTGCGTGTACCCTTATTAACAGTCAATTTATCAATGTTTCTGATATAATTGACACCACATGACAACTTCATAAAATAATAAAAAAACCGGCCAAGTGCGAGGCGGACTCGCGCACGAAGGGTTCCGTACCATTATCTATAAAAACGAAAAAAAATTATGTTTGTTGTATGGGAGCCCCCTGTATTCAAGTATTTATTTATCTATATAAGTATGTTTATCGTCATCTAGTACCCATAATACAAGCTTTGTTTAGTTTGGGACTAGGTCGATTTGTGTAAGATTGTAAAAGAAAAAAAAACTCGTGCACAAAGGGGTCCATACCATTATCTATAAATATTTATTTAATTCTGTTTTTTTAGTATTTGTTGTCATAGCGGCAACCGAAATACATCATCTGTGAAAATTTCAACTGTCATGTCAACTGTTTTAACTATCATGGTTATTGAGATACAGCCTGGTGACAGACAGACGGACAGCGGAGTCTTAGTAATAGGGTCCCGTTTTACTCTTTGAGTACAAAACCCTAAAAAGAAAAAAATGTACATCATCTGTGAAAATTTCAACTATCTAACTATCACGGTTCATGAGATACAGCCTGCAGGTCGATCACGTAACGCATTGTACGAACGTCAGGTAGGTCTAAATGTCACTTTTTATATGGAAAATTTACAGTTAAATTGTACCGACGCGCGTTCGGAAAGTTACGTGATTACCCTTCTGGTGACGGAGAGCGGAGTCTTAGTACCTAATAGGGTCCCGTTTTACTCTTTGAGTACGGAACCCTAAAAATAATGGTGGTACCTAGAAAATATTATGTAGTTTTAGGAAATATTATATTTATTTTGGCCATTGTGGCACTCTTTGGGGGAGGCCTATGTCCAGCAGTGGACGTCTTTCGGCTGATATGATGATATTTATTTTTATTTATTAAGTTAAAACCTGTAGATGGTTGTAGCAGCAGGGCATACAAAAGCAGGTGGATTTTTAAAGCTTTTATTTTTCTTAATACAGATGGATGAACCAGTTACTTGGAATAATTCCTACAATGATGAAAGTGGCTGGAAAGGGATAAAACTGTTGCACATGGCCGGCTTGTACAATGTTTGGCAAAATGAGGAGGTCATAATGTACTCCTACTCTGTGATCACTATGGACTCTAACAGCACCCTCGATTGGCTCCACCACAGAATGCCTGCCATATTGGATGATGAAAGTCAAATTGATGTCAGTTTATTCTGCATATCCATGTAATTTGTCTAACCCATAAAAAATAGGCCAAGTCTTGAAACTCTTTCACAGTAAAAAGTGGTGAGATATTTCGTAGAGCATTCTTATAAATCTTTATTTGCTTGCTAAATAAAATTCTGCAATTTGGGAATCACACAAGTTTACTGCATTTACTACTTTTTGCATAGGCACCTAAAACTATGTAAGTGTGATTGCCAAGTCACAAAATTTTATTTAGCAAGCAAATAAAGATGAATAAGAATGCCTGACTTGGCTCTACGAAATATCTCACCACTTTTTACTGTGAAAGAGTTTCGAGACTTGGCCTATTTTTTACATGGAATGTTTTTTATGGGATCACGTTTCTTTTTGTAGACTTTGTATGGGAATGTTATTTTACCAACCGCAAATAACGTTTGTATAGTTTTACAGGAAGGAACCGCTAAAGTAACTTTGTAATCGCATCTATTTGTATAGGATTACAAACTTACTTATGCAGTTTGTATATCTCTGAAACGTGACTGAAATTGCAATATTTTTAGGTTTTCTATGAGTTATTAGGCTAAAAACTAATTACGTTTGAAATTTGGAGCTTGTGGGACTGCTAGAAGTACCTTAGAATTAGCGTGATCATTATCAGTATATGTATAAGTGAGTCAGTGACAAAACTAACGAACTTTGATGGACAATAGTTCTTAAACTAAAAGTTCAAATTGAATGTTATTGACATTATATCTAAGCCATATTATGCCCTACATGGTCCTGAAAATTCAGGGTTCTAGCACAAAATTACAGGATGTTGAAAATGGCCCGAAAGGCTTCGAGAAAAGGATGGCACGGCCGTGCCTCTTTGTTTTGCTCGACTTGGCGGGGGCACTAGATAAAATTATTAACTCGTGCCTAGTCAAAATTAATAGTTTTATAACGATTACAGGCTTGGCTCAACATTTCTGATGTTGATCCACACATGGCACTGGGATATTTAAGTCCAGTCAAGATACTGTCCTGGTACCCCCGTTTCATCATTCGTTAATAATTCAAGACATAAATCAGCAGATTGTAATAAAAGAAAATCTTTGGAACAGAAAAATAAGTCCACACAGAAAACCCTGACCGGATGGTTTGTTAAAGCTGAAAAAAGGAAGAAAGACGACAACCCTGGTGGGGAACCCAAACGAAAAAAAATATAGAGAATCAAGACCATTTTATTCCATGAAATCCTGCCATGCCCTAACAAGTGAAAACTGGTAAATATCTACACAGTTAAAATGAAGTTCCTTACTTTTAAAACTAAATCTTAACTTATAAATCTTATAATATATATTTGAACCAAAATAAACCAGCTGGAGATCCAGATTACTTCGTGGAAATTTGACTCTCCTTTTCACAAATTGTCGATCCTGAACTGTTTAAAGTCTGCTTCACACCGGATCATCTTATGATTCTCCAAGAAATCTGATACAAAGCTTCTCACTTCATATTCATCTGAAACCAAGTGTGTGTTTATTACAAAAAAAACGCGTAATTTTGAATTTTTCGTTGTTGAAAATGTATACTTATTTTTCAATCGATTCATTGCTGTAACATACTCATTGCAATGCAATGATGTAATATAAAAATAGGTAGATATGTTGTCTATACGAAATTCCGTGTTTAAAAATGGCCACCAAATTCTGACAGCATTAGTTTCCATTGACGACGCAAAACTATGGCAAGCTGTGTGACTTGACCAAAATTTAGTGTGCCACTTTTGGACCGCTTATAACATATCTACGTATATTTTATATTACATCATTGTTGCAATGTATAACTATTATTCTGGTATTGTTTTTTACAAGCTTTTATTTAGCTCATCCCGTTTGTTTTATTTTTTATTCTTGGCTCAAATTTATTAATTGATCACCCTCTTCCTGTCAACCGATTGATCTGAAATTTTGCATGCATTATGTATATCGCATAACAATGCAATATTATGACGACATGGAGCTGATCTGATGCTGGAGCTGGAAGTTGGCCATAGGAACTCCGCAATAAAACGACACAACCCCATCGAGTTCGGGCTTGTTAGAATCTTCGCAATGAGTAGTTGATGATGGTATGCCGAAAAGTACAGTACAGGGCAATAAAAGCTTGTACTAAAAATTTAATGCTATTATTGCTTAGATGAATTTTGGGCTGACAATCTTAGAGACATGAAACATTTTTAATGAAGGTATTTTTTATTTGAAGTAGGTTTTCATAACAAAAATATTGTAAATAACAGATTAAGCATTTAAAACAGAAATTAATTGAAATGTATAAGAATAATGGAATGGTATCATCATATCAATATGCGCCACGTTTCAGAGAAAAAAAGAGGAACCATTATAGGCCTTTTCTATTAATAAAATTAATTAATTTTGCTACACCTTTGTCAGTTGCTACGCCCTAACAAGGTCATTGTACTGTACCTACTTAGTATTAAGCTGCATGAGTTTATTTATTGTACAGTCAACCAATTTGATTCCTAGGCCATCATAGAACCTTGCCGTTGTAAATGCTATGTCAATATGGGTTACTAGGATTATTGCGTCGCTATGTAGCAGTTAAAATGACAGGGTTCTACGGTGGCCTAGGAATCAAATTGGTTGACCGTACATGGTTGCAAATAAATTAATTGAAGTCTCTAGCTCAAAAAAAAGATGTTTCCTCCATACAAATTTTCACCCCTTTTTATCCCCCTTAGGGGTGGAATTTTCCAAAACACTGAATGTACTTTATTTGTATTATAATAAGTAATCTTTCAACAAAGTTTGAGTCTCTCGCTAAAAAAAGATATTTTCTTAATACAAACTTTGCAAAACCCTTTTTAAGGGTGGAATTTTCCAAAACGCGGAAAGTACAGTACGCGGCACAAAAGTTTGCGTGTCTGAAGTTAGCCTCGAGTCGCCTCCCGCATACCCGTCCCACCCCTCTGACACCTTTGGGGCGCTACTAGTAGCTAACATCAGAATCGTTAATTGATTTTAATCATATTGTAGTTCTAGTGTAAATTTCAACTCTCTAGCCCCAGTAGTTTCGGCTGTGCGTTGATGAGTGAGTGAGTGAGTCAGTCAGGACAAAGGCATTTATATATATAGATAGATGACAATGCAATATTATGATGATGGAGCTGATCTGATTCTGGAGCTGAAAGGCCATAGGAACTCCGCAATAAAACGACACAACCCCATCGAGTTTGGGCTCGTTAGAATCGTCTCAATGAGTAGTTGATGATGTTATGCAGAAAAGTAGTCGGCAATAAAAGCTTGTACCAAAAATGAAATTTTTGATAGAAATTTATTTTGTTTCAATTTAGTGAGCAACGTTATTCTTCCAAAGGAAGTTTAGCAGGGCCGTAGCCAGAGTTGAATTTAAGTTAGGGCAGCCGTAATTACAGGCAGTTTCTTAAGATAAGGCAATGGTATTTTAAGGTAGGGCATTGCCTCATAATCCCCCCCCCCCCCCCCCCCCCCCCTAGCTACGGCCCTGAAGTTTACAAACTCGCAGTGCGTCAGTTACGATTAGCAGGTTGTTAAAGATACATTACAACGGAAGAGAGGCACACAATTTAAAAGATGGGAGGACGTAATTATAGTAATGGCTGTCAAGACGGTGGACCAGAGTGGTCACAGACAGGGAGGAATGGAGAAGACTGGGGGAGGCCTTTGCCAGTAGGCACAACTTACGCAAAAAAGTTAAAATCATATCTGGCAAACAAAACATATTACACAGTAGAAGATTATTTTAGTGATAGATAATAAGAGTGAAAGTTTTTTTTTTTTGTTTTGATTTTATGATGTATACTATATTGAATTTAATTTAGATTTATATAAGCTATAGTGTGTTTTTGCTTTGTAAATTTAGCTTTTCCTAATTTTACCTACACACACTAGCAAATGTAGGTAACAACTTAATAATTTAAGTTTGCTATACCCGTCCAGGGTCCATGAGACACATACATATTGTAAGAACTTTTATTTTACCATGGTGCAATAAACGATTATGATTATGCACACATAGGAAAAATTAATTGAATTGATACCAATTTGTCCGTGTTTTGTCTATTTCTTTTACTATACAAAAAAGTACTTACTAGGGTACCGACTACACTGGTATATCAGCTTTATTAAATGTTTTGCTAAAGCTTTGAACAAAGCTTTGCCTCTTATGCGACCCTTGATGTAGTATGGTGTTAACAACTTCACAACCCAAGGGGCTATGCGCTCTTTACAACTTATTACAAATTCTGGAGTTTCATCCATTGGTGATAGCATTCCTTCATCATCACTATCATCACCAAACAGGTCGCGGAATAAATCTTTGATCTATGGACAAAGCAACAGATTCAAAGATTAACATATGCATGGTCTAACCTAATGTACAACAGATATTATTAATTTTATTTGAGACTGTAAAAATGTTAGAGCTTGTTACCCGCATGTGTCCCATCCTGTTAGTCTCTCTTATCAGGTCCAACAATTCATACAAACGAACTTTCAGAAAATACTCCTCACATAGCCACTTATTTGAATTATGTCTCTTGGATCTTTGGCTATCTGTTCTAGTCTGGCTGTCACTGATTTGCTGTGGTACAGGATTGTCAGAGTTTGCCAGCAGACCAGCAAGTGAAGCCACTCTTTCATCTAATGATTTTATTTGTGCTTCATGAGCCTCTATTACAGTGTTATTCATAACATGAGTCTGAGGAACTGACATGCCTTTAGAGTTCTCTACTGGAACCTTTTTTGTATTGTCATTGTAAACATAATCATTAGAACAAAGTGTACCTTCGAACAAATCATCATCATTGGGATCGCTGTGAAATAGTTTTTCCAACTGCTCTGCTAATTCATCAGAGTAAGGTGTTTCCACAGCCTTCGGAGGGCTCACATAGTTTAGTGAAGGTTTATTGGGAACCATTTGTGTTATCTCATTGTCTGTAGTTATTGGAGGCAGCACAGAACCATCAGAGTTAACAATTTTTGACTTCATAGTCTGAATACCAGGCAAGTCCAAATTGTTGTTATGAATTGAATCACTCATGAATGATTCATTCATACATGCAGTAGGTGCATTTGATATTCTGCGACGTTTCTTTCTGTCATTGCACTTGCATTGACAGTTGCAGTTACTTCGAGCATCAAAATCTGTTTGAAGTTTTTTCTCATTCTCTGGTGGTTTGTGAAGACAATCATATAATTTCTTATTCAATTTTCCTTTTTTGGTGTCATTCTTTAATTCCTTTATCTGAAATGTTGTAGTGGCATGAGGTTAAATTCATAAAATATATTTTCTGAGGGCTACACTAATCTCCCATCCTTTGGCTAGACCATGTTAAGTAGTGTGCCTTGAATGAAGGGAGAATATTTGCCTCACGAAGCAACCTCTGTGAGGCTACCTCGCGCGGCAAATTCTGGACTAGTGTGTATTCAGCTAATGGAGGAAAATTATAAATGAAAATTCTGCCAGCACATTGGAAATATATGAATGCAAATACTGACCACATTTTGGATGTTCTTCCTGTAGAGCTGTACCACCATGCATGCTTGAACTGCTGATGTTTCAATACTTTTAGCACACCTCCATATAGCACTTGGTAAATAGATATTCTTATTCAACAGTTTCTGATTATTTTCATAATTCAAAGCCAATAATTTGATTACATATTCCATGTAGTGTTTTCTGACCTACATTATGAAAAAAAATATATCAAAATATGCCCGTTGACTTTACTTACAAATATAATTTGGTGAGCCAAAAAATGAGAACCTTTGAAATTAGAAGATGGGGTTCGGATTCCAAATCCGGCAGCGGCATAGAAGTCTCGTCATATTTTTTTATCAATTGGTCCACAATTGTGTCCGGATCTGGACCTGGGTTCCAAGTTTCCATATCTTAGGTGGAACAAATCTCTGGATATATAAACTCGCAAGTATTTCTAAACTACTTCTTTTATGCTCTAGTAGCAATTAACACAGCCTTATTATTTATTCATCGCATAATATTCAATGGTGGTTATATAGCGGCTTTCAACCTAAAACACCGAATTATAGAGAGCTTGTGTCTATAAATAAATAAAATAAAATGTTTTTTTGTCATTTCTTTTTTTTTTTTTTTTTTTTTTTTTATGGCATCGCACTCTTGGCGCATTCAGCCAAAAAACGAGGAAACGGGTATAATTCAGGAAAATATGGATCGGAAATTTTGATAGAAAGGAAAGATCAGGAAAAGGTTATTATAATATATATTATAGTTTAATATTATTTACAGATAAAAATGAATACAAGGCTTTAAATATATACAAGGATGAGTCATTTATACATAGGAGTGAAGAAATGGATACAGGAAAAGGAACGTTAAGGGTTGACAGCTGATTTAATAATATTGAGCGATCGTATTGTTCACATTCGAAAAATATGTGGTTTAGGTCACAGGGATCAGCACCACAAATGCATGCAGAACTGGCCACAATGCCTAGTCTTGCAAGATGCTCCGGTGTACACAAGTGACCCAATCTCATGCGGATTACCATACTGGTTGCTGGTTTGGAAATTGTTATTTTAGAAAACCATGGTTTGGCAGGAATTACAGGTTGTATGCCCCGGTACCGTAAACCCGTCCTTGCATCAGGTGATGTCCAAAGTTTCATCCAATCGTCTCGTAGGTATACTTTGGGCAAAACTAAAAGATCTTCAGGTATATTTTCATAAGGAAACATATCACCACAGTCAATGGCATCCCGAGCCAGTGCATCCACCTTTTCGTTCCCTTTTATGCCTCTATGCCCGGGGATCCAGGCAAAGGAAACAGAACAGTCATTAAGAAAACATTTCAACAAAAGGCTACGTATTTTATAAATTATTGGATTATTAGATTTTGAACTGAAAGGAAATTTTGCAATTGATTGTAAAGAACTTAATGAATCCGAAAATATTATGGACTTTTTAAGACGCATAATAATGATCATCTCTATTGCTTTCAGGATGCCAAAGCACTCGCCACTATACACGGATGACTCTGGGGGCAACTTGACTTTTTGATATACATTTGATTGAATGTGTAGAACTCCAATTCCAACACAACCATCAACTGATATCTTAGAAGCATCCGTGTAAATATGATGAGCACCCAGGCCCTCAGTTCCAATGAAACTCAGAAACTGCTTATTGTGTTCCACATCATTCTTTGAGATGCCGATATTTAAGAAAACTGAAGGAACAAGTGTGAGAGATTCATATTCATGCTGGAAGATCGGCAGTGTAGAAGCGCTAACAGTGGGGGCAGGTATAGATTTAACTTTTTCAAAACTTTTAATTAAGCAAGGGGGGCTCTTATGTTTCCAATATTTAGATGAGGTTATTTCAAAAGAGAGGTTTATTAAGATAGGCCAAAGTTGGTGATTTGAAAATTGAGAGCAACGGAAGAGATACCTATCTGAAACAAATTGTCGCCGTAAATGAAGAGGTGGTTCACAACACTCAACCTGCATTGCATTAATGGGACTAGATTTCATAGCACCACAGATAATTCTAAGAGCTTTAGACTGTATACTAGATAGTTTCTTGAAACCTGCAACACTTCCTGGTTCTAGCAGAAATGTCCCATAGTCTAGAACACTCCTTATCAGGGCATTATACATCAGTTTAAGGCAAAAAGGATGTGCTCCCCACCAAACTCCAGATACACACCTAAGTATATTAATATTTTTTTCACATTTAGAAACTACATAGTCACAATGGGGAAGACCTGTTAATTTTCTGTCCAAAATGACACCTAAAAATTTTGTTTGACTTTTTACAGAGACAGGACTGTTACCATATTCTACAGTGACCGGAGGAGGAAATAGTTTTCTTGTGAATAAAACAACTACACTTTTAGGAATAGAGAGTTCTAAACCATTAGAGTCTAACCACAATTTCAATAGACTCAATGAGTAAGAAATGGTTCTACTGGCCTGTTGAACAGAAACATTTGGTGAGTATAATAGCAAGTCATCAGCATACTGCAAAACTCTAACAGTGCCATTTAGAGATGATTCTAAGTCAAATGTATAAATATTGTAAAGCAGAGGGCTTAAAACAGACCCTTGTGGAAGTCCTCTCCACACTAAGCGAGTAATCCTGTTGGTATCATCTATGAGAAGACTAATGGACCTTTGAGACAAAATATTAATTATAAAGTTGCTTAACATTATTGGTACTCCTAATTTGAACAGCTTTTCTGTTAACACTGAAACTAAGACATTATCATATGCAGCACTAATGTCCAGAAAGGCAGCTACCACTGATTCATCTCTGGAAAATGCCAACCGGATATCTGATGTTAATATAGCTAAACTATCATAAGTAGATCTACCTTTACGAAATCCAAACTGACTATCAGCCAGTAATTTATTGCTTTCAATAAAAAATTCTAATCTGTTTTTAATCAAGTGTTCTGTAATTTTAGCAAATACTGAAGATAAAGCAATAGGCCTGTAAGAAGTAACATCTGACGCTGGTTTATTGGGTTTTAAAATAGGAATGACTATTTGAGATCTCCATGAATCTGGGACTATTCCAGACTGTGTAACAGAATTAATAATGTGAAGATAATAAATAAGAATGCAATCACCGGCATTGGCCAGAAATGAATATGGGACTCCATCATGACCAGGTGCAGTATCTTTCAAGTTACTTAATACACCTTTTAACTCTTCAATTTTAAAGGGAGCATTAAAATTAGGACTGCATGTGGGATCGTATAAAAAGGAAGAAGGGTGAAATACGTATTCTTCTGGAACTGAAGCTGGTGCTAATCTGTCCATAAATTGCTGAGCTAAACTTGAAGGAAGAATCTGTGTAGAAGGCTCATTAAAAGCGTGTCGGAACCTCTTAATATTGTTCCACACTATGGAAGGTTTAACATTAGGATTAAGAGAAGCACAGAATCTTCTCCATCCTTCAAATTTTTTCTTTCGCAATAACTTTTTAGTGTCACGCGCTACCTGCATGTATAGCTCAAAGTTTTCGTTTGTCATAAAGTGACGGTACTGTCTTTCAGCCTCCTTACGCCTACGAATTGCCTGAGTACACTCATTGTCCCACCAGGGAGGAGATGGAATTTTACCTGATGCTCTATTTTTTACAGGGAAAGTTTCATCAGCCGCTTCTATGATGACTTGGGCTAATGCAACTGAACAACTCACTATGTCACTGTCAGCTACACTAGGCAACTGCAACAATTTATCTTCAATACGACTTTGAAAAACTTTCCAATCCGCATTGCATAAATTGTACTTTAGCCTTGGACTAGGCTTAGGAGATGATGGAACAGGATTGGAATATGTAACTATGATTGGGAAATGATCACTACCAAATGTAGATTCCAGTCTATGCCAAGTTAAAGAAGATGAAATTTGAGCTGAACAAATAGATAAGTCAACAACACTTGTTAATTCAAAAGGTGCTGTTCGTCGGGTAGGAAGGCCAGTATTTAATACACAAAGGTTTTGATTATCAAGAATTTCTATTATACGCTCCCCATGGTAACTAGAGATCGAACTACCCCATAGCTGATGTTGGGAATTAAAATCACCTAAAATCAGCATGGGCTTTGGAAGAGTACATATTAATTGTTCAAATTCGTGTAAAATAGATGAAGATGGATGAGGAATATATACAGATATGATACACATGTTATTTACAATGGCAGCAACAATTGAGACATTGTTACTATGAGATGGGAGATGAACTGGGGGCCGATTTTTGAATCTCACCAAGTGACTAATTCTCACCGATGTGAGTGATTTCCGAAAGTTCGTATTTTTGAAACTCATCGGTGACTTACATTTGTCATACCTATGATATCGATTTACGAGTGCCCCTACCCACTCGTAATTGAAATCACCATGTGATTGTTTTTGACAAAATAGAAACCGGTATCAAGGACAACACTATAACATCTGCGTAAAAAGGAACGTAACGGGAAGATTGTCTCTGACTGACATTGTAAAATTTCTGCATGTTGGTAAACAGCGTGTGACTTTCAAAAATACGGCTTTTGGAAAATGGTGACATAAAAGTCATCGGTGATAATTTTAGTCACCGGTGACTTTGATATCACCAGTGAGATTCAAAAATCGGCCCCCTGGTGTAAATGAAATGGAATTCCTGATAAGTAAGGCTACTCCACCATACCCATCAGGACGGTCTTCTCTGAGACATGAATATCCAGTAACTCTAAGAAGAGCTCTGGGTTTGAGCCATGTCTCAGAAAGGGCAAAAACATAAGGTTCATATTTGTTTAATAAATAACTTAAATCATGCTTTTTATTTATTACACTTCTGCAATTCCATTGAATTATTTTGTCCATTATTTTGTATGGCTACTAAAAGTATCTCAGCAAGAGGGGCAACGTGGGACGGTAAGCTAATATTCGGATTCGACAACAGATTAATTAAGAGTGCTCTTCAAAAAAGCGCTCGCTCAGAATTCGGTATTTTGACACGCGTAGTGCGTTTGTGTGTGTAAATACTACTACCACCCACACAAACGTACCTAACCCCCACATGCACAGCGAGATCGCACCAGCCGCGGGTGCCGTCCCTTTCTGGCTATATGTAAGTGCGATCGGGATAGAACTAACCGCGAAACTTGCCGATGCAAATATCTGTATAGCGCACCGTTGGAATTCACTCCGTGACCGATATTGATACTTGCACTAAAAAGTGGTAAGTAATTACTTCGCTAACATGATGTTCTAGAACATCATGTTAGCGAAGTTAGATAACTTGAATAAAGTAAGTATTTGATTTTTGAGCACAAGTTTTCTATTTGTATTAAAATACTATGATATGACAAAGTATATTTAGTTTCGTTTTTTTAGTATAAAATAAACTAACGAGTTTTAAAGTTGTCAGTAATAAGAACAATAATTTGTTTCACGGATATTAATAGTTTGCATGTTATCTGAGTCTTATTTATATATAGTAATGTAGTGAAATTATACCAGTAGACCCTCTACTAGGAAATTACTGGGTACTTACGTATTCATTTCTTGAAGAATTTTTTTTTTGTTATGGACAGTAAAAAAAAACTGCCCTTCATAGAAATTGCTATGTCCGTTTCTTACCAAAGGAACTGAAAATTATAAATTATACAAACACAGCTTTTTATCTAGAATACAATTAATTAATGCGTGATTTTATTCAAAAGCCTAAAACCTCGGATGATAAAAAGGAATAGATATGAAACGGGGGCTTGGCGCGTATCGGTGCGACATGGCCAAATGGGCATGTCACTGCCCACCGCATGTTAGTCGCAATTTGCCGTGAATCTGAAATGTTTTTCCACGTTTACTCAAAATGCCGAATTGTAGCGTGGTTACATGCAAAAATAGGAATGAAACTAAAACCTACATGAATGGTGGTGGAGTCACGCACCACATGTGAGTATTAGTATTTTCACTTAAGTCAGTAAAAACTAATATTTTAATAAATAAACGCAACGCCGCATCATTTCTCGGGATCGAACTAACATATCGAACGAAAAAGCATACGTTTGTTCTATGCGTTGTACATTGAACGTTCAATACAGTAAACCACGGCGCAATGTATTAAACCACTATGGATATGGACGATGCTTGATTTTTTTAGTGGTACGGCCGCTGCTTGGCGTCGCAAACTAGAGCGGTGCCAAAGTGCAGTTACAATTTACGCGTAATCGATAAAATAGAAGTACGATATCATACTAGTTATTTTATTTCGACTACTTTCGCTGTTTTATTTTATTTAATTACTTGTTTTGGTTGGGTACCTATCTTAAAGGTAACTAATAACATACTAATAAGATTAAAAGGCACAAAATGTTTACGGTACCTACTAATAAGATTTTCACTAAGTTGCAGTATGAACGGTAAATAGACATATTAAAATTGTATGTACAAGTATATAATTTAGTTGCAAATGGCTTCAGAACAACTTTAAATGTGATATTATTACCAATAATTTATTTTAAATGAGTATTTTTACTTTCATTTGAAATGTGATAATTGAAGAAGAAATCTCGGTTTCTTATTACAGTTTTCCAAAGAATCCGAGTAGGTACTAAAAAAATGTATAGATGCTACTGGCAGAGGTCCTAACTGGTTTCCTGTACAGAGAAGAGTTAATGTGTTCGTAACATTTTCAAGAAAAATGTTTCCAACCACTTAATAAGAGCCGTACACTTTTCGAATATTTGACACCTCGCTTGCTTGAAACCTAGGTGTAAAATGTATGGTAACACATCTTCGCACATCTTTGGTGGATACTCGCCCTTAGCCTTAAATCTCGTAATATGAGTAATGGACATATTATTTCGCGCCAAAATGCGAGTCGGATCGGCCTAGTACCTACAGGTCAAAAATATAGATGTGACCAGAGTTTTAAATGTATGTGAACACGAACTTTTAAAAAGCCGTTTATGTTACTCTGTAGGTATTCGTCAATATTTTTTACTTTTGCGATTTATGGTAAGTTAACAACCCGTGTTATTTAAACTTGTTGCTAGAAGTTTAAATACCACCACATAAACTTACCATGTCGTTGAAGTTGTTACCCATCAATATCTTAACATAATATTAATTTTAATATCAATGTCGATAAAACATAATTTTAACGTTTGTCGCCCCCCTAGTGTAGTGCGTTTAAGCCAATCACAGCCCTTGTTTGCATGTTGCCGTAGACTCACTGGCAACGCCCGAGTCTTTGTTTTTACACGGTTCAATGTGTGTGGGCGCTGCGGTGGGAGAAAACTGGGGACATCGGTTTTGGTTGAAATTAAGCAGTACGGCACTTCTCCCTTTTTTTATGTTCTGAGCATAAAACCTATGTCACTTTTTAGGATTCCGTACTCAAAGAGTAAAACGGGACCCTATTACTAAGACTCCGCTGTCCGTCTGTCTGTCCGTCTGTCACCAGGCTGTATCTCATGAACCGTGATAGATAGAGATTTGAAATGTGATGTATTTCTGTTGTCGCAATTTATAACAAAAAATACTAAAAAACAGAATACATAATTTTATTTTTATTTTAGTTTTTATATGTTTATTTTTCTTTTACAATCTTACACAAATCGACCTTGCCCCAAACTAAGCAAAGCTTGTACTATGGGTACTAGACAACGATAAACATACTTACATAGATAAATAAATACTTAAATACATAGAAAACATCCATGACTCAGGAACAAATATTTGTGCTCATCACACAAATAAATGCCCTTACCGGGATTCAAACCCGGGACCTCCAGCTTCGTAGGCAGAGTCACTACCAAGTTACTAACTAGGCTACAGGGGGTTCCTATACAACAATTTTTTTGCCGTTTAAAGATATAGATAATGGTACGGTACCCTTCGTGCGCGAGTCCGACTCGCACTTGGCCGGTTTTTTAAACATTTATTTCGAAATAAAGAGTGATACTCGGAAATGTCGAAGGGAAGGTCAATCGTCGAATCCGACTCGGCTGGGCAGCATTCGGGAAGCTACGGCACATCTTTTCGTCCAATATTCCGCAGTGTCTCAAGACGAGAGTCTTTGACCAGTGTGTGTTGCCAGTTGACATATGGCACGGAAACGTGGTCGCTTACTAAAGCCCTCATAAGAAGGCTCAAAGTCACTCAAAGGGCAATGGCTCTCCATTGCCCTTTGAGTGACTTTGAGCCTATGCTATGCTATGCTGGGAGTTTCTCTGCGCGATCGCATCAGAAATGAGGCTATCCGCAGCAGAACCAAGGTAACTGATAAAGCCCTCCGAATTGCTTAACTTAAGTGGCAGTGGGCGGGGCACATTGCACGTAGAACCGATGGCCGTTAGGGCGGATAGGTTCTCGAGTGGCAACCACGTACCGGAAGGCACAGCGTGGGTAGGCCCCCCGCAAGGTGGACTGATGACCTGGTAAAGGTCGCGGGAGTCCGCTGGATGAGGGTGGCGCAGGACCGGCCATTGTGGCACTCTTTGGGGGAGGCGTATGTCCAGCAGTGAACGTCTTTCGGCTGATATGATGATGATGATGATGATGACTCGGAAATGTAATAAAACCACGTAAAAATCTTCCTTTCCAGTGTAAACCCCCGGTGTGTGTTATTATTATATATAAACGAAAATAATTACTAAATGCAAGGTAGGATCGTGCTGTACTTAACAAACGCCATATAAGCTTGTTTTTTAAAAAGTTTTTTATTCATCTTGTTATTTTCAATAACCCTGCATATTCTGTCGCTGGTTCGTGGGTACTTGTACAGACAAATCACACAAACCCAAACAAGATAGGTCTATCTATTTTAGTTAAGGAGTTCCCATGACCACCTTCCATCATCAGATCCTGGAAATCATCCATCACCAAAGTGTTTACCAAGACAAAACAGATGAGCTCAAACTAGATGGGTTTATCTAGTTTAGTGTAGGAGTTCCATGACCACCTTATAGCTCCATCATCAGACTCTGGAAATCATCCAGCACCAAAGTCTTGCCGTGCCATGACCAAATAAATGAGCCCAAATTCGATGGCTTTATCTTGTTGAGTTTAGGAGTTGCTATGGCCACCTTCCGACTCCATCATTAGACCAGCTCTATGATATTATGTCACCGAAGATACGCAATTGTACCTAATTTGAAGATTTCACCCAAACTCCCATACATACATACATACTAACAAGGTGGACTGATAGTAACAAGTAAATAAATTAAATCTATCAAGTATCACGATCACTCGTACAATAATAATTGACTATAAAACGCGTAGTTTAGACAAAAGGATCCAACCCACAAGACATCACCATTGAAATGTATGACTTTTGTTTTAGGTAGAAGGTTCAATTTTAAATGTTACGTATCCGGTGGGTTTGAGCCTTTTCGCTACACTACGTCATATATGGCAGCTATGCAATTCATAACTTGTCTCGATTAGCCTCACGAATGTATCCCCAGTATAGTTTGACCCCGAGGTTGGTAACAACTATGCCTAGTCGGAGATCAAAATAATATTATTTTATCTGAAGAGTGGCCGGTTAGCTTCGTGAATAGCCACAAATAAACACACTACACGTCTGTCTCGGAGGGCTATTCAGCCGGTACTGAGATATATTCCCGCGCGACGGTAAATTTATACTAGTTTTGAATAATTATTTATAAATATAAATTTTGACTAAAGTTATATTTTTTGGACTGGATCTTGTTGGTACAAGCATGAACTTTAATGTTGTGTAAGATTCAATACAAAAATTATTCAACAATAATGAGAAAATCCTTGAGTTTTCAGTACGATTTTGTTGACAAATATGGTGTAATTGAGAACAGTTTACATATATATACGTGCAGAATAAGGAAAATTCGAGGCGGCTAGGCGCAATGGCAACATATTACTCTAGTGAAAATAGAAAAAAACAAGTAGGTTCTCATATAACATCATGGAGTATTAGATGCTCAAACTTATGACTCTGCGCTCTCTTCAGAAAACTACTGTCGGTAATCGGGTATTTTCGGTTAAAGTATTCAGTTCTTCGTAAATTGGAGGCGGCTAGGACCAATATGAGGAGTTTACCTATGCAAATAAGTAATCAGGATCTAGAAAAAGCTCTCCGTTTCTTAGAATTACAACGTCAAAAATCCGTCATTCTCGCTTATTCCTGACCAAAAAACGAGCGCCCTCTTAAGGCTTGGATATCATCAGATGTAGACTGCCTCTCTTCTTTATTGGTATTGCTCTGCAGCGCACAGCCGTTTTGTGGCGATGGCATGGAATGCCCGCTAACCAAGGCATTATGTGCGGCAACATCATAACCCTTGGTGGTTTGTCTCAGAGCCGTACATGGTTTAAGGAAAATTGTTTTTCTATAACTATTGTGGCTATTAGACTGAGCGGTTGTTTTTGGGGATAGAGTAGGGATATTATGGGGTGGACTAGAGTAGATCAGTTGTGGCTGGGGTTGAGTCTGAAGAACATCAGCAAATGACTTGGAGGCTGCTGGGTGGATTTTGACTGCTTCTCCATAAGAGATGCAGTTGTTAGCCATGGTTACTTTTATGTCCTTTTGACGCTTGTGTTCTGGGCAAGATCTATTAGTTGCGAAATGAAAACCATTGCATAAGCAGCAACTAGCACAATCTTCCTCTACTGTACAAGTGTGTCCAGCATGCATCTGCCCACACTTGAAACACTTAGGCTTCGATCTGCAGTTTGTTTTTGTGTGTCCAAATTTACAGCAATTGAAACATTGAATTGTTGGGAATATATATAAATCTACCGGAAGGGAATTATAGCAAGAGAATACTTTTTTTGGGAGGATTTGGCCATCGAAAGTGATTACTATGGTTTCGGAAGGTTGCCATGTAATCGACCCATTAACCGGAACTCTATGATTCAGGCGTCTTACCTTGAGTACCTTTCCACACCCAGCGGGTACAGAAATGTTCTCAATAATATCTTGTTCTGTCCACTCTGCCGGGATGCCACGGACTAAGCCCATGCGGGTCACAGAAAATGATGGAATGAAGGCGGTCAAATTCTCAGCTTCAAGGCGAGAATCACTCAAAAATACGTTGGCGTCATTATACTTCGAGAAGGCCATGGATATACGAGTCCTACCAATACGTTTCACGCTACCATTTATGATATTATTAAATTTGTTCCTCATTAAAAACTTCCCAAAGGATACCGGATGCAAGGACGAGTTTCGTTCGGTCTGCTTAAGTTGGACATGAATTGTAAATGGTGCTGCATCTGTGGTTGAGAATAAATCTCTGCCAACTTTTGTAAATTTATCTTTGGTTATATTCAAGTCAGAAACTACAGGAGATTTAGTCACTTGGTCATTAGTATGATTCGGAAGGGTTTCTTGGATCATTTTTATCTCAGAAGACTGACAAGCACAAACAATAAAGTTAATGCCATCCTGACTCTTTCGAACTTTTTTATCGCAATTTTTGCATATCTTACTGTGTTTACGTTTTAAAGTATTTCTGCCACTAGCAGAAACAACAGATGCATCTGTGTCCACACTGGACTCGTTGTTATCAACTATAACATTGTAACCAACCTGAAGACCTCCCCCTCCAGGGTCAGGAGGTTCCTTTTCCGTCTCCATATTACATACAGTAAAGAAAACTTACCTAATCCAATGTAGATATTTACACTAACTACAAAAAAATAATATTTACACAAAATACAAAGAAACTACATACAAAATAACACTTTTCTGATCTATAATTTACACTAAATTTATAAATAAAAGTATGAGAAACGAAAACCTAAACCGCCGCGTTCCACGTTTCCCGCGCTTTTTTTCTTTGTCATTTCTAATTAGTCGCTGTCATAATTGACATTTACCTTTACCAACGTAGCCCTGTTCAAGTCAACCTTAAACCTGCCTATACAATAATTGCTAATGTTGCCAGATTTAATATACCAACGTCATGAGCATCCGGCGAAGGTGCCGGTTAATGTACGGCCCAATAATTGGCGTCCACTATATATCTGTTTCTTTTTAACTTATGCTAAAAGTGAGAGAAAGATAGATGGACGCGTATTATCGGGCCGTACATTAACCGGCACCCCGGCGAACCGTAACCCACTACAATACAAGCAAACATAGACAAGAGAGGAGATTTGTCAGCGGAACGTCAAGTGCGGTTTTTTCCAAATTATTGCGCAATTATAGGTTTTTTTGCTTATAATCTCGGTGATTAGTCCAGATTTTCCTTAATTTTCTGTTATTTATATTATTCTTTAGTTTTAGATCTGAGTGACTTCTTTATAGCAGTCAACCTGTAGGTGTAATTATGGGGAATCACTCCCCTGGGGACCCGGGGGGGTCAAAGTTGACTTCTCCGGTTCCTCCTTCTCCTGGCGCGTACATAACTCTCCGGCAGTCTGAAGCCCGCGATCTTGATGCCCGACGTTGCAGAATGGAAAAGTCGGAATCGGAACACAAGGGTTTGAATTTAAATGTTAAATCTCGCTCTCGGTCGAGCTCTCGCTCGCGCTCATTGCGGCCTGGCTCTGCCTCTACGGACACTTCGGTCAAGTCAATGGTGGTTGCCAGCGACATTAGGCTAAGTAACTCGTTTGCAATTTTACCTGACTCGAATCCAGACTCTCAGGACTCTGTGTTGGTGTTGGGGCAGGCATCAGTCCCAGTAGCCCATTTATCACAGGCTGCCTCTCCTTCACTTTCGTATCAGAATACTCCCCCGGCCCATTTACAGGCCTCGCAGCCTTCCCTTCCAGCTTCTACCCCTCAACTGGTGACATCACTGCAGTCAACGGAGAGAACCTGTTACGAACGCAGTGATCCTGGCCCCTTCATAGTCCATGTACAATACGACAGTCAGTCCCTGGGGGCTACTTTGCATCCAGTCTCTTTTGGACAGTTCCTCCATTTCCACCACCGAGAATTCCCTAACGTGATTGACGGCTCGGTTAAAGGCTTAGGCCGGAACAGAGTATCGATAAGCTTTCACTCGTTCACGGACGCTAATGAGTTTATATCTTCTCCAACCTTAGCTAATAAGAAACTTAAGGCTACTATTCCCTCTTTTAACGTCACCAGGTTGGGTCTGGTCAGGGGCATCCCAACTAGCTGGTCCCTTGAGGATATTATCTCTTTTGTGAAAGTTCCAGAAGGGTGTGGCCGTGTTATCAAGGCCAGACGGCTGAATTTCAAACAAAACAATTACTCAGATGGCTCATACAAGTGGATTCCTTCCGAGACTGTTGTGGTAACATTCGATGGGCAAGTGCTCCCATCGAGGGTGTTCGCGTGTTATAATGCTTTAAAGGTGGAAGTTTACTCTTTTCCCACTGTTCAATGCTTTCAATGCTGCAGGTTCGGGCACACCAAGGACAAATGCCGTTCGACTCCCCGCTGCTTCCGTTGTGCTGGAGTGCACTCTGGTGAGACTTGCAATGAGGAAATTCTCAAATGTATTAACTGCAAAGGCGAGGTGGGGCACTCGGCTAAAAGCAAGTCTTGTCCGGAATTTACTCGCCAATGCAACATTAAAAAGTCAATGGCTGAAAATAATATTTCATATGCGGAAGCTGATAAACTCCAACCAATCTTTGGGAAGTCTTTCGCGAATGTAGTAGCTTCTGCGTCCCCGGGGACTAAAGGCAGCTCCTTCAGAAAGACAGTTTTTTCAAAAGCACGTTCTCCTCCCCCTCCCCGAGCTGGTTACGACAGGGGGGCTCATATGGGCCTTACTAATGAGCCCTCTCCTCAGCTTGCTAATGGAACTGCGCTGAATAATCCGCATTCGTCTGCGCCCACCGAAGATGTGGTGGCGATTCTTATTAGACTTTTTTCAGTCCTGTCTAAAGTGTTCTCTTCCTCCAATAATGATTTGTTGTCCCACGTTGCCCCTCTTCTCTCCTCTCTTTTCAATTCCCTCAATAATGGCTCAGTCAATTCTGCAATGGAACTGTAGGAGCATTCTAAATAAAAAATCAGATTTAATTTATCTTACTAACAAATACAGCCCTTTTGTAATTGCCCTTTCTGAAATCTGGCTTAAACCTGATTATAACTTCCGTTTTTCAGGTTTTACCTGTGTACGGGATGTAAGAGTTGATGGGTATGCAGGTTGTGCCTTGTTAGTTAAAGAAGGTACCTCTTTTAGTAAAATTATGATCCCCTCCCCAGAGAATTTTCACATCGTTGCTGCCCGTGTGAATAACTACACCTTTGTCTCCCTCTATATTGCTCATACAACTAAACCCATTCTTTTACAGCTCTCCTCTATTTTGGAATCTCTTCCTCCCCCTCTTTTTATCCTGGGAGATTTTAATTGTCATCACCGCGTTTGGGGCTCTGGGAAAACGGATTATTTAGGTGAAGCGTGGCTGGAACTAATGCATCCCCTTAACCTTTGCATTCTTAACTCAGGCTCACCTACTAGGCGCTCGAGGCCTAACGAGGTGTCTAGTGTGGTTGACCTCTCGTTATGCTCCCCTTGCTTGGCATCTCAGGTGACCTGGAGTACACTTGACTCTTCTTTTGGCAGCGACCACTTCCCGATACTGATTGAATTCCCTCTCCTTTGCCGTGAAAAGCTCACTCCTAATCCCCCACTCCTAAAATTTAACTTGCTTAATGCTGATTGGGTTGAGTTCAGGAGAGTTATGAGCGAATCGGAGTCACTGTTGCCTCCTTTAACAACGGGTGATATTAATCTCTGTGCGAAGGAGTTCTCAAGAGTGATAAGTCTCTGTGCGGAGAAAGTATTTCCTGTTAAAAATGCTGTTTCCGGGAAAATCCCTTCCCCTCCCTGGTGGGATTCACAGTGTACTCTGGCTGTTAAAAACAGGAAGTGGGCAGAAAATGAGTACCGGTTTGTCATCTGCCGAGCAAAGTTTATCGATTTAAGTAAATCAATTGCGGAAACCAAACGCCTTCTCCAATCAAAGAAACGGGATGGTTGGAAGTCTTTTTGCTCCTCTATATCTCCTACCACTCCTGCTCGTTTTCTTTGGAGGAACATAAGGAGATTTAGAGGTAGCAGACAGAGTTCTACTGGGTCTCATCCTTTGGGTGGAGAGTGGGCGGAGTCGTTTATGGACTCTCTTGCTCCGCAGTATGCCCCTAGTAGGTTAGAAGTTGATGCTGGATACTGTTCTTTCTCTCTTGATCCCCTTGATTCTTCGTTCACGATGGTTGAATTAAAACTGGTCCTTGGCTCTGTCACGGACTCTGCCCCTGGCATTGACGGTATCCCCTATTCTTTTATCTCTAACGCTACTGACTCCTTTCTTTCTTACTTCTTGGGTCTTCTCAATAACATTTTCATTTCTGGTAGTGTCCCACATGCCTGGAAAGCTCAATTAATTATCCCTATCCTTAAGCCTAATAAAAACCCTTCTGATCCTTGTTCTTACCGTCCGATTGCCCTCTCCTCCACTCTCCTAAAAATATTAGAACATCTTTTAAAAAACAGGATTGAATGGTTTGTCGAAAGTCGTAATTTATTGTCTGATACTCAATTTGGCTTTCGGAAAGGGAAAAGTACGATGGACAGCCTCGGAATGTTTTCCTCGGATATCCGCATAGCCTTCTCCCAGAAGAAATCTATAGTTGCTGCTTTCTTGGATGTTAAAGCTGCCTATGACAACGTCCAGCTCCCAATTCTCTGGGAAAAGCTCTGTCGGCTTAAAATTCCCTCCAGACTGTCGTACCTCACACTTAAGTTACTTTCTGAACGTCTCATTTCATTCCGGGGTAATGACAGGACAATATCTCCGTCTAGACGAATTTGGAAAGGGCTTCCGCAAGGATCTGTTCTTAGTCCCCTGCTCTTCAATATCTATTCTGCCGATTTGGAGGCTGCCAAAGGTCACTCGAGCATCCTCCAATATGCTGATGATATTTTGTTGTATTCTTCCGATACTAATATTTTGAGGGCGGCGCACCAAGTTTCCCGATCTTTGGAATCATTAGAGGGTTGGCTAGGGCATCATGGTTTTGAGTTGTCTCCCTCCAAAAGTAACATAGTAGTCTTTTCTAGGAAACAGTCCATTCCAAATGTTTCTGTTTCGTTAAAAGGCCATGTAATCCCCTTAAAGCAGCATTTTAAATTTTTAGGCTTAGTGTTAGACTCTAAACTGTCTGGTCTTCCACACTGCGAATACGTAAGAGAAAGGTGTGAAAAGAACCTTAACATTCTAAGGTGTTTGGCTGGAGTGTGGTGGGGTGCTCACCCTTTTGCCCTTAAAATGGTCTACAATGCCACCATCAGGAGCGTCTTGGATTACGGAACCTTTTTGTTGGAACCTGCCTCTGCAGAAGGTTTGCAGCTTCTTGATCGAATCCAATCTAAAGCGTTGCGTATAATTGCTGGTGCAATGAAAACTAGTCCTATTAACGCCCTTCAGGTGGAATGTCTGGACCCTCCGCTTGACCTTCGTCGTCAGTTTCTGTCTGACCGCTATCTGTTTCGTACTTTCCAATATTCTACTCATCCCATCTTCCCTAAAATTGTGCTCTTGAATGATTACTTTACCAAGTCTCCTTATTGGACTAATAAGTCTCCTTCCTGTTTAGTTACTAGTTTCCGCAGGTTCAAAAGTATTAAAGACCCCACTTTTCACTCTCGCAATCTCCCCATGTTTGAACTCCCCTACTTTGTAACTATTCTCCAACCCCGCGTTATTTTAGATTTTGACGTTATGAAAGGCGATATCTCTGCTAGGGAATATTCGCGTGGTCTTCTGGCAAAGGATTGGGCCGGGTGGCACACTCTTTATTCCGATGCTTCGAAGTTATCCCCCTTGGGCTGTGTGGGGGTGGGTACCTTTCACTCACAATACCGAATCGTCCAAAAGGCAAAATGCCCTCCGGAATCTTCCGTGTTTTCTGGAGAGTGCCTTGGTATCCTAAAGAGCGTGGAGTACATACTATTGGCCGGCTTACGTCGCTCCATTGTCTTTTCCGACTCTCGCAGTGCTCTGGAAGCAGTTTTGGCTAATCCGTTCACTTCCAAACTTCACAACCCCCTAATCTTGAAAATTAAAGAAGCGATTAGTCAATGCAGTTCCAGAGGCTCCGAGATCGTCTTGGCTTGGATTCCGAGCCACTCGGGTATTGTTGGCAATGAAAAGGCTGATAGCATCGCGAAACAAGCAGTCTCTTGCGGTGATAAAGTTCCATTTAGAATTTGCTGCCACGACCTTCTTTCCCTTCCTCACATATATTTAAGGAAAAAGTGGAACTCTCGGTGGCGGTCTAGCAGCAAACGGACGGGCTCAACCTATGCTAAGGTCCAACCTGATCTACCCCTGAAAGTCTGGTTTTCAAAAATTCTTCTGAGTAAGCTGTCCACTTCTTCTATTATTCGCATGAGGCTGGGCCACTGCTGTACCCATGTTCATTTAAAATGGCTTCGTATTCGGGACTCTTCCTTGTGTGAGTGTGGTCTAGACGAGGGCAACTTAAATCACTTGATTTTGAGTTGCCCTCGTTTGGACCATTCTAGCCTTTACGCTGGTCTCATTTATCAGAAAGTCCCCCTGCCTACCCACGTACTTTCCCTCTTGTTTCCGAATCCTGCTGTTTTCCGGCTGATCGCAAATTTCCTTTCCTTTAATAAATTTAAACTTTAGTCCTTCTTTCCATTCTATATAGTTAATTATGTATCTTGTTATGTCCTATTTATGCACTCCTATTATCTTTATTTATATCCTTCATCAAAATCTGGTCAAATCTTCTTCGTGTTTTTCCCTTACTTTTCGTCTACCTTCCTCTAAAAGTTCATTTCTTTGACGTGATGCTGGCAAAAATGTCAATTTAAGACAATTGCCATAAAAAAAAAAAAAAAAAAAAAAAAAAAAAAAACATAGACAACCGTCTAAAGAACGTACATATACATATTGAATTTTTTCTTCCATAAAGCTCATTCTCAAGTGAGGTTTCGTGTTAAAGAAATGGCTGATTCAACGGTATTAGACGCTAGTAAAATGAAGGTAGTTGATTTACGTAAAGAGTTGAAGACACGTGGACTCCCTCACACGGGCGACAAAGCAGAACTCGTGTCTAGACTGCAAACGGCCATGGCACAAGAAGACCATCAGGATATTAACTTAGATTCAGATGAAATTGACTCTGACAGCGTTTTGGAAGAAGATGAAAAATTAGAAGACGACGATGAGAAAAATCAAACCGACATTCTTGATGACGACACGGCTGTGGATACAATAAATGAAGAATTGGCGCTTGCCGACCAACCGGTGCCGAAGCCCGCTAGTGAGGTGAAGCCGATGAGAACGCTCAAGAGAAAAATAACAGCAGATACAAAGGAGTCCAAAGAAATTGGGACAAAAAAAATTGTACTGAACAGGGCCATTTCGGTGACACCAGTAGACCCAGTAGTGAAACCAGATGAAGAAACCACCGAAAGTAAGCCTGAAGTCATTACTGCTCCAACTGATAGTAAAGTAAAAATAAATGCAGACATTGATGCCAAGACAAGGTTAGAAATGCGTGCTAAAAGGTTTGGACTCCCCGTCAAGGTATCTGATGATGATAGGAAAGAGGCTAGGAAACAGAGATTTGGCCAGACTTCTTCAGCCAATGTGACTTCTGACAAGACACCGGCTTCATTGAGTGAGAATTTGGATAAACTCAAAACACGAGCTGAAAGATTTGGACAATCTGTGTCCAAAATTATGACTGAGATAGAAATTAAGGAAAGGATTGAGAAACGTAAGGCAAAGTTTGGTACTGTTAAGTAAGCCTTTGTTTAGAATAATTAAATTGACTAAATACCATCACCTTTGACAAGTTTTGCTGTTTAACCTTTTCAACACTCTGTCAAAGAGAAAAGTTGTCAACCACACGCCAAGTCAACAAGACATTTATTGTGGAGTTAAACCTTATGTTAATGCTAGAAGGTTGCTATCGCGCTGGGCACCTTAACAAATATTATCAGTTGTTGGCATTATACCTGCAGTGCGGATATATGCATTGTTGGTGTCAAAAAAGGTTAAACAAGGTTTGTTTAGACTATCTTCACAAAATAAAAAATTTTAATACACAGTAATAATAATTTTTATTATTCAATGTCCTTAAATGGTAATTCATTAAAGTCTTCAATTACTACAGCTCCTGTTGATAATGAATGATTCTCCTCTGGGTTGTTATTGAAATCTTGAGGTATGTGCAGAGAGAACTCCATGTCAGGGACTTTGTGTAGAGTTGCCCAGCGAACAGCTACTTCCTTGCTCAGACTTTTTCTAAATGCCATGCAGTGCATATGCTTAAATTTTTCATATTTAATTCTGGAGAAGCCTATACATGCCAATGTGTACCTCCAGGTCTTCATCAATTTGCTATTGGCACCAACATGTTTAGAATCTGGAGTGGTAATTATCAATAATCCACCTGGTTTTAAAATTATATAGGCTTTTTCACAAGCCTTGATTCTGAGAAGAGAACTAGGTATATATTCTAAAAGGAAACAAAATGTAACAATATCAAAGTTACCAGAAGGTAACTGCTCAATTTTATTATTACAAGCTTGTTGCAAGGATGATCCACATGGCACCTCAAGGAAGTCACATTCATAGACAGATGTGTTTGCTGGACATAAATCTACAGCTAAAACATTAAAATAATCATACTGCC
This sequence comes from Epinotia brunnichana, assembly GCA_963854355.1. Lineage (NCBI taxonomy): Eukaryota > Metazoa > Arthropoda > Insecta > Lepidoptera > Tortricidae > Epinotia > Epinotia brunnichana. Next base: position 14,128,542 of record OY977936.1, on the reverse strand, counting down.
TGAATGGGTTGTAACAGCTCCCCACATCAATAAGTTTTAGCGGGTCTGAAAATTCCTCTTCCATAATAATTGCTATCTTCACTTTCTCAGCTATGAGGTATTCTTTTGATCTATATGTTAGGTACTGTTTTTTAATAAAATAAGCATGAGCCAAATCTGCTGTCCACTTAATTCTTGATGTTGCCTCACTGTGTTCATTTGCACAGTTCTTTTCCCAGTGAGTAGTTGCTAATTTCTGCATAGATTCTGCATAAGTAATTAGTTTATCCTTATTCCTACAATGATCACGCCAAGCTTCTTCTGCACCCACTTTGAACGATGACCTTCTTAGAGACGCATGAACTTCTTTGATAATATTTGCCAAACGTTTATGTTCATCGCTAGCCATTGCGTTGATGCCTATATTGCCTATGTCTTACAGGTTATTCAATATAGTCTATGCCTATCTGTTCAAAAGTCTCAGAGGTATGTTCCACACAATGATGATAAAATGCTCTCACCTCGTCTGTTATCTGTCAACAATGTTGCCAGATGACGGAATAGAAAAAGCAAAAGGAGCGATTTAAAAACAGGGGGCCTACCGCGAACGGCATTCGAAGTTTTCCCTCCCTGTCGCACTTACCTACGAACTCGTAAGTATGACAGAGAGGGGAAACTTCGAATGCCTTTCGCGGTAGGCCCTCAGGTCTATGGCAATACACGGTGAATTATTAAAGGCGTGTCCGCTGCGCCAAAAATAGTATTTTTCACAATCGTGTTATAATAGAGAGCTTTTTAGTCGAGTCAATAATATGTGGATAGATAAAGTAGTGTATGTAACTGTACATAATTATAATTAGACATTAAAACACATGTGATGTTATTATGAAACTCGCCTTCGGCTCGTTTCATAAACCCACACTCGTGTTTAATACCCTTTATTATGCACAGTCACATAAACTAATATAAGTGATGTATAAATTAATGTACCGAGACCTTAACAATAATTACATTAGTAAAAACAGTTTCTTATTTTATTTCGGGTCCACATACAAGTCCAACCTTGTACATGCGACTTAAATGTGGACTCGTACAGTCGCCATCACATACATAGGTACACTTTAGGTGTTCAAAAATATCGGCACATGCACCCTAAGGCCTTGAAAATAGAGGTGTGTTCCGATGTTTGTGACGTGCTTGTTTGCTCCGATGTATGTGATGGCGACTGTACCTAACCTAAATTCGATAAAAAAAATTGTTGCCATATGAGCCTGTATTTTAACCCTGTTCATTTTATCGATATCGATAAAAAAAATCAAACGTATAGACCACTACACTATTTTAGTCTGTTAGGTTGGTACTATTGGTTCTTTGACGTACATGTTCTGTATGTTGGTATTGATATGCCATGCAAACTGATTCTAATGGCTAGTATGAGAGTCCCGCCTCTTAAAGCCTGCATCACACTGGCGCGGCCTGCGGTGGCGGACCATAGTAAATTTGACAGCTATTGACAAGATTTCTATTGTCCGCCGCGGCCAGGCCGCGCCAGTCTGTGAGAGCCTTAAAACGTAGTGATTATATTCTCTTTGACATGGACTACAACTATGAAAAGAGTGACGTTGCAGTATTCTCTATGAAATCTTAATACACAGATTTTAATCGACGAGTACAAAAAACATGTTAGATGTTTGCAAACACCGAAAACACGGCGCAGCGGACGCGGCTTAACCAAAGTCGCAATGGACGTGCAACTGTACCAAAACATGTTTTGTTAGTTTTTTGGCGCAGCGGACACGCCTTTAGTTAGAGTCATCGCGAGACATGACTGACTGCCACTAGCCACAGATTTAGTAAATGAGTGAGTGAAAAGTGAACGAAGTGTGGGCAGTCGACGCGCTATTCGGCTAATTCGCCTCCTTTGATGTGTACCAAAAAACCGATAAGTCGACGGATAGGCGTAGGTATTCGCTATTCGCGCTTATGCGTGCGAATAAGGCAAACATAGACGAATAAACCGTCCACACTTCGTCGAATACAGGCGCATAAAACGAAAAACGAATAGCGCATAGCGAAGTGTGGTCCCGGCATCAGATTCTGATAAATTTGCGCTGACAAATCTTTACATGTATAGAGCCCATCACACAGGCTTATAGGAGACGCTACACGGGCCGATTTTGTCGGACGGCCAAGCAAGGTCACAAAAAACCTAGTATGGAGTAACCGTGATTTGGCCGGCCGCCGTGCTTCCGACACGTATGGTATCCACACGGGCCGAATCACGCGTCAGCCGGCATGCAGCGGCGCTACCACGAACTTCGGAGAGACGGCTCTGTCGCTCGAACACCATAAACCATAAGTGCGATAGAGACGGAGATATACGAAGTTCGAGGTTATAACCAAAGAAGCTATAGCTCAGCGGCGCTACCACGAACTTCGTATATCTCCGTTTCGGTCGCTCGAGTACCATAAACCATAAGAGCGATAGAGACGGAGATATACGAAGTTCGAGATTCGAAGTTCGTGGTACCGCCGCTGGCCGGCCGATATCGGCCCGTGTAGCGTCTCCTTAAGATGGGTCCGATTAATGTACATTGACCGGCCGGCCGTACGTACGGCCCAATAATCCGCGTCCACTTATCTATTTCTCTCTTTCTGCATGGGTTGACAAGATACAGCGTGTCCCTGGATAAATGCACAAACGAATAGGGATAAAACTAGACAATTATGTTTTCACCACACTAGCTCGGAAAGGCCTATTTGTATGTTTGATATCTATTGAGAAAATCGCTTTTTATCCACATGTGAAGAAAGTAGACGTAGAACGTCAAAAGTACTATGACGTAGAACGTTAAATGTTTATTTTAGGTTTTTTGTATATTTTATGTGACATATATTTTTTTAGCAATTTTTAAAACTTTTTTTATTTTTTTTACCCTATTTCTTATTTTCCTCGCTGTAGTGAGGTGAAAAGATTTGTGTTAATTTAATACACGGGTGAAAAGTTATTTTACGTCTCGTGTGTTGAAACACTCGCTACGCTCAGGATTCTATTTTTGAACCACTCGCTTCGCTCGTGGTCAATCATAGAATCATTTCGCTAGCTCGTGTTTCAAATGAACACTCACAGGTAAAATAAAACTTTCCCCCCTTGTATAACAAATAACTATTTCTCCTTCGATAAAATTGCATCTAGTCTCATAAGGATAGTTGGGCCGTACGATCATTTTGAGGTACAGTCGGGTTCAAAAATATGTGCACGGACAAAGTGATCAAAAATATGTGAACAGGACTTTATTGATAACAGGACTTTATCTGAGCAACCTAATGCTGGCAATGCTGCTCAGATATTTTTGATCCATTAGGAACGCATTTATATTTATGAACTACATGATCCTGATCACGACCAACACAAAAAGTAGCATCAAACAAATTTAGGGTGACATAAAAATCACCAACCAAGTGCGCGTCGGACTCGTGCACGATGGTTCCTCGTACCTACTCGCAGAAAGTAGAGAAATAAAAGTCTAAAGTGAACCCTATTATTTCACTTGTAACCATTTTACTGCTCCATTTTTTATCAGAAAAAGATGAAATTTTATAATCTGCTTCATAAAGTAATGAACAATAACTTTATTTAATTACTTACTTAAATTTCTTTTCGTTTTCTGAAATATAAATGAATAAATATTTGCGGACAATCTTACACAAATCGACCTAGCCCCAAACTAAGCAAAGCTTGTACTATGAGTACCTACTACAGTCCCCCGCGGCTATGAAATCAATCCTGAGACATTGCGCAACTAACTATGAAGTTTCTGAATAATGACAATGTCAACCATAGGAAAAAAATTGCATATTCAACCCTAGAGGCATGTCTCAGGATTGGCTTCATAGCCGCGGGGGACTATAGACGAAGATGAACATACTTATATAGCTAAATAAATCCCCAAAACACATTAATTCCGCAAAACATGATATCCGCGCTTTCGAACATGCACTTCCATCTCGCTCACGCTTATGCTCAGTGAGAGAGAGAGAGAAGACCATGAACGTGCGGAGCCTTAAACTTAATTTTAGGACATGTCTAGTGTAACGAGAGATCCCGTCACTAATTATTTACCGGGTCTGGATGACCCTTTCGCTGGTTACATTCAAACAGTATTTTTATGCGATATAATATACTTACGAATTCACAATGTTCGGGATGATTCCTTTACTTTTGATAGCCTGCGACCAAGAAAACCGAAGTTTGTATATACATCCCAAGTAACGTTTATAACTGTATAAAGGTTGTACTATAATTTTTTTTTTTACTTTAGGCTGTATAACGTGGCTGCATAGGGGCTGTATAGGGGATATACAGCTATTATACATCCTAAAGGGGCCCCAAATTATACAGCTTCAAGTGTAAATACAGCTGGTTAACACCTGTATTATATTATAGCTGTATACGCCAAATAAAAAGCTGTCTTAGGGTTTAATAAAATTCCATTATACAGCTACAATTCTACGATTTGGCCATTTCATTCTTATAGTACAGGCTGGTAAAAGTCTGGATATAATAATTATTTTTTGCACAGTGAAAAACCTCTAGTTACTTTATAGAATTATTGAATTGCGGCCGGCCATGTATAATTTGTGATGAGAATTTTATTAGTCGAGTATTATGTACCCATATTTCTATTCCCTGTCGAAATTTTGCTTGCGGCTCCTACTTTTCCGTGAATATGTATATCAATTAATAGCAATAAACTCACGCGCCCTCGAAATAAAAGATAATAATAGAAATAAACAATAGTTATTTGTTATATAAGGGGGGAAAGTTGTATTTTACCTGCGAGTGTTCATTTGAAACACGAGCTAGCGAAAGGACACTATGATTGACCACGAGCGAAGCGAGTGGTTCAAAAATAGAATCCTGAGCGTAGCGAGTGTTTCAACACAAGAGACGTAAAATAACTTTTCACCCGTGTATAACACAAATCTTTTCACCTCACTACAGCAAGGAAAATAAGAAAAAGGGTAAAAAAAAGTAAAAAAAAAAACAAACAAGTTTTTAAAAAAAAAAAGTTAAAAAAAATAAAACAAAAGTAACAAAAAAAATAAAAACGTAAAAAAAAGTAAAAAAAGTTAAAAATAAAAGTTAAACAAAAATATGTCATAAAATATACCTACAAAAAACAAAAATAAACATTTAACGTTCTACGTCATAGTACTTTTAACGTTCTACGTCATAGTACTTTTAACGTTCTACGTCATAGTACTTTTAACGTTCTACGTCTACTTTCTTCACATGTGGATAAAAAGCGATTTTCTCAATAGTTAACAAACATACAAAAAGGCCTTTTCCGAGCTAGTGAGGTGAAAAAAAATATCATAACTACCAACTACTTAGTTTTTATCAAACCTAAAACTTCGATTTTTGTATTCACAATACTTATCTACTAAAAATAAACCAATTGTATTGTGTCTAGTTACCTACTTATTCTAAAGAAATTTACAAAGTTGGACTCGCGCACGAAGGGTTCCGTACCATTCAGTTCAGTTCAGTTATTTAGCGGTAAAATAGATAAATTTACACGTCAACAATTTATAAAATATTTACATGAAAATAATTAAAAACATAATTTATACATTGTATATGTATTATTTGAACGTAGTGCATTACACGTTCGACATTTTTGTCAGCACTTCATGCACAGCAATAGTTTTTTTTAATTTTGAAGTGAAGGTGATGTCACTGGGCGCTTCTTTTATTTCATTTGGGATACTTAGCGTTATATATTTTTGGTCCCATGACCCGCAAAGATTTGCTGGACTTGGTCAGCCTCCTCGCAGGTACATATAAGTGATGCCGTTTCCGACTGTTAAAATAGTGGTGCTCGGCGTTTGTGGGGAGCTTGTGCAGATGCCGTCTCACATACTTATAGTCCGGTGGCCGACTGCAAGAAACCCTACGTGATAAAAAAATAGAAAATGCCTACTCTGAAGGGGTAGCTGACTTTTAGTCACTTCAACTGCTCTTGGTCGGCCGCGGTTTAACTTGGCAAATTTTGCGCAAATGGCAAAAAATTCATCGAAAAATAGAATTAAACTTGTATGGTATGCCTTTGAGGACAGTAAAAAAAAAAGTGGTCGGCCAAATCCAATGTTGGCAGCTTCCTGTGTCCGACCGAATTTGTGGTACCACGTGACTGCTGCATTTTACGTCATCGAAAAATGGAATGAAAAAAAACGGATTATAATAGCTAAATTAAACCAGTTGACGTATGTCTTGGTCGGCCTCACCTTAGCCTGGCAAATTTTGCAGTCCGACCACATTTATAAAAAAAATTTGGTTGTTTCAATTATTGAATATATGGTTTCTTCATTGCTTAAACTGAACTAATAAAGTTTAATTGAATAAGACTATCGCAATATACTGCCGTGCTTTTTTTTAAAAGCAGTCTTTTTCATACAATTTTATATTATTTCAATTTTTGAATGCCTTTTTAAGAATCACGGCAATACTGCCTGACTAACTGACTATACAGTCATAAGTCATAACCATGCCGACCGACCGGTATCTGCGTACCGGCGTTCGGCTGCATCTAAGTACTTGGGGTCAGCTTCATCTACTTGAAGTCGGCTACATCTACTTGAGGTCAGCTACATCTACTTGGGGTCGGCTCCATTTATTTGAGGTCGGCTCCATCTACTTGAGGTCGGTTACAACTACTTGTGGTCGGCTCCATCTACTTGAAGTCGGCTACATCTACTTGGGGTCGGCTCCATCTACTTGAAGTCGGCTACATCTACTTGGGGTCGGCTCCATCTACTTGAAGTCGGCTCCATCTACTTGAAGTCGGCTTCATCTACTTGGGGTCGGCTCCATCTACTTGAGGTCGGTTACAACTACTTGTGGTCGGCTCCATCTACTTGAAGTCGGCTACATCTACTTGGGGTCAGCTTCATCTACTTGAAGTCGGCTACATCTACTTGAGGTCAGCTACATCTACTTGGGGTCGGCTCCATTTATTTGAGGTCGGCTCCATCTACTTGAGGTCGGTTACAACTACTTGTGGTCGGCTCCATCTACTTGAAGTCGGCTACATCTACTTGGGGTCGGCTCCATCTACTTGAAGTCGGCTACATCTACTTGGGGTCGGCTCCATCTACTTGAAGTCGGCTCCATCTACTTGAAGTCGGCTTCATCTACTTGGGGTCGGCTCCATCTACTTGAAGTCGGCTACATCTACTTGGGGTCGGCTCCATCTACTTGAAGTCGGCTCCATCTACTTGAAGTCGGCTTCATCTACTTGGGGTCGGCTCCATCTACTTGAAGTCGGCTACATCTACTTGGGGTCGGCTCCATCTACTTGAAGTCGGCTACATCTACTTGGGGTCGGCTCCATCTACTTGAAGTCGGCTACATCTACTTGGGGTCGGCTCCATCTACTTGAAGTCGGCTCCATCTACTTGAAGTCGGCTTCATCTACTTGGGGTCGGCTCCATCTACTTGAAGTCGGCTACATCTACTTGGGGTCTGCTCCATAACCTTGGGGTCGGCTTCATCTAATTGCGGTCGGCTACATCTATTTACTTGGGGTCGGGTACATCTACTGGAAGTCGGCTACATCTACTTGGGGTCGGCTACATCTACTTGGGGTCGGCTCCATTTATTTGAGGTCGGCTCCATTTACTTGAGGTCGGCTACAACTACTTGGGGTCGGCTCCATCTACTTAAAGTCGGCTGACACAGTGGCGTTTGTACGAAAACGCCACTGTGTCAGTCTGACTCCAGGATGCGAACGCGAAACCTATTCTGCTGCAGCGGGGAGTCAATCAAGGAGATGTTATTTCCCCAAAACTGTTCAACGCTGCACTGGAGGATTTGTTCAAGACTCTGGACTGGAGAATGCGGACATCAACGACGAGTACATCACTCACCTTCGGATTTATGACAATTTAGTAGTCTTGGCTGAGACCGTGGATGACTTTAGTACGATGCTCGTTGACCTCAGTAAAGCTTCCGAGCGAGTCGGTCTAAAGATGAACATGGATAAGACGAAGATCATGTCGAATGCCCATGTAGTGCCAACTGCCATTACAATCGCACGCTTTACGCTCAGAGTTGTAGACGATTATATATACCTTTGACAGACTGTCCAGTTCCAGTCCTCTCGGCTCGGTCTGACCAGTGTGTGTCCTGAAATGTAGTCGCTCACTATGGGCCTCAATAGAAGGCTAGAAGTCACCCAAAGGGCAATGAAGATGGCTATTTTGGGAGTTAATCAGCGTGAAATAAATGGAGCCGACCCCAAGTAGATGTAGCTGACCCCAAGTAGATTTAGCTGACCTCAAGTAGATGGAGCCGACCTCAAATAAATGGAGCCGACCCCAAGTAGTTGTAACCGACCTCAAGTAGATGGAGCCGACCTCAAACAAATGGAGCCGACCCCAAGTCCAAACCCCCATATCACGGACCCTCATAGCACGGCCTTACACGTCTGGGGGGATGGTCAAGCGTTCCTGACCACCCTCTCCTTTGGCGTGGGTGACCTGGTACAAGCCAGGACCGCCGGGGGGCGTCGTGGTGACATGTTCGCGATCTCATGGCGCTCCCATTAACGGCAGGGACGGAAACGCCGGAGTGGTTTTAGTGGGTAAACTCCCTCCCCCTTCTCTTTAAATAGAGATAGCTGGAAGGTGTGAGTCCCACATACCCCCCTTTATAGCTTCCCGGCTGGGGGGATGCGTAAGTGCATTTCCATTGACCCCAAGTAGATGTAGCCGACCGCAATTAGATGTAGCCAACCCCAAGGTTATGGAGCCAACTACAATTAGATGTAGCCGACTTCAAGTGGATGGAGCCGACCCCAAATAGTTGTAACCGACCTCAAGTAGATGGAGCCGACCCCAAGTAGATGTAGCCGACTTCAAGTAGATGGAGCCGAACCCAATTAGATGTAGCCGAACGCCGGTACGTGCGGCCTCGCAGATACCGGTCGGTCGGCATGGTTATGACTTATGACTATACTGTCGTGATTCTTAAAAAGGCAGCCAAATATTGAAAATTTTATTAAAAAAGACTGCCTTTTAAAAAGCACGGCAGTATATTGCGATTGTTTTATGAAATTAAACATTATTAGTTCAGTTTAAGCAATGAAGAAACCATATTTTCAATAATTGAAACAACCAATTTTTTTTTATAAATGTGGTCGGACTGCAAAAACTGCCAGGCTAAGGTGAGGCCGACCAAGACATACGTCAACACGTTTAATTTAGCTATAATAATCCGTTTTTTTCATTCCATTTTTCGATGACGTAAAATGCAGCACTCATGTGGTACCACAAATTCGGTCGGACACAGGAACCTGCCAACACTGGATTTGGCCGACCACTTTTTTTTTACTGTCCTCAAAGGCAGCTATCCTACCATACAAGTTTCATTCTATTTTTCGATGACGTTTTTTTCGATGAATTTTTGTACCTACTACTTTTTTGCCATTTGCGCAAAATTTGCCAAGTTAACCCGCGGCCGACCAAGAGCAGTTGAAGTGACTTAAAGTCAGCTACCCCTTCGGAGTAGGCATTTTCTATTTTTTTATTACGTAGGGTTTCATGCAGTCGGCCACCGGACTTATTATTACTTACCTCTAAAATGTAGAGGCACGGCAGTGTGAGCATATGGTTTTGACGGAATAGGCTCTGAGCAGGCTGGTCTGGTGCGGATCCTGTGATTGTGCGGATTGCTCGTTTCTGGAGTCTTAGAGGTCTTTCACGGTCAGCGGCTGTTCCCCAAAGATCGATTCCGTACGTTAATATGGACTGGAAATATCCGTAGTAAACCTTCTTGAGGTTTTCCATTGTGAGACTAGGCACGACTCTTGCCAGGGCGTAGCATGCGTTTGCTAGTTTTGCGCATGTGGCATCTATGTGTGGGGCCCATGTGAGGGCGGAGTCTATCACGAAGCCTAGGTACTTCACGTCTTCGACCTGGGGAACGGATATGCCGTTACAGTTAATATTTCAATCTAAATTTGTGCGTCTGCGTAGCTGGAAATGCATTATGTTGGTTTTCTCGACATTTAGTATCATTCCATTGACGGAAAACCAGTCCGCAAGAGCGGAAATTACTCTGGACAGTTTATCCCTTAGCTCTAAGTGGCATTCGGCATTGACTATGTATGACACATCCGTCGTCTGCAAAAATCACGTATTCCCATCGATGATCCTTGTGGTACTGCTCAATCTCCAATGAGCTCGAGATCTGACACGGATTCCTGTACATATGTCCGTTGTTTTCGATCGTTGAGAAACGAGGCTAATATCTTTAGGAATTCATCGGAAATGCCATATTTTTCAAGTTTAGCCAGCAATAGTGAGTGGTTGACCAATTCGAAAGCTCGCGACAAATCGCAGAAGTTTGCTGCCACCTGTCGCTTACCTTCGATGTGGCCCACCACAGTGGATACCACTTCGCCTCATTATCTATAAAAACCGCAAAAAAATCACTTTTGTTGTATGGGAGCCCCCCTTAAAAAAAATATATATTTTGTTTTTAGTATTTGTTGTTATAGCGGCAACAGAAATACATTATTTGTGAAAATTTCTACTCTCTAGCTATCACGGTTCTTGAGATACAGCCTGGTAATAGACAGACGGACGGACGGACGGACGGACAGCGAAGTCTTAGTAATAGGGTCCCGTTTTACTCTTTGAGTACGGAACCCTAAAAATAAGATATTGAATGTAATATGAAATAAAATTCATAGGTTATGTTTTGATGGCGTCCGCAATTTATACAGCTGTTGTTCTTCCGGTACACTATTAATAAGCTATTCGCTGAACTGAGGCATAATATTAGAATAAGTATCAGCTTAAAGAGTAATACTGTCTGTATATTAGAATTTAATTATTACAGTAGGTAGCTGCTTAGAAGTAGATATTGTGTCGTATTACATCGATTTAGGGTTAAATTAAATTGAACGCAAACCCATAATGACTATTTAAACCAAACACAAAAAATATTAACCCTTTACCAGGCGAAGGGATATATTCCTCCCACATCTTATATTGGTTACCGTAGTCAGGTTTTAACTCCAAACCTCCTACAAAATCCCTCAAAATAGTATTTTATGATCTTCATTCACAACACGCTTCTAAATCGCGTAATATATCTTTGGCAGCCGTTTAAATTCACTTGAACTCTAATAACAGTAAACTACGGAGAAATTCGAACACTTTCCTTAATTTCTATGGAACAGAAGTACATAGGTCGAACAATTTTTTGATATTTTATAGATTTTGAGTGTTGAAAGGTAATGTAATCGTAAACATTGCTAAATATTCATGCATTATGGTGTATGACCAGAATTAGGATGTGGGTTGACATTATCCCATGGCCTTATTAGAGTTTAACTTTGCGGGAGCTATTCTTCCCATAGCCCGATAAATTGTCATGTCATAAAAACTCACGGTATACTCTTGGCTCGTCTCAATCGTTTTTTGTGAAGTTCTTAAATTCGTCCCGTTCTGCTTTCGTCACCCATTCTTCCTTCGTCACTTTCGAGGGTCGACTATATCAACTTTGGTAATCTTTGTTGTTTGTCTATTTCTTATTCCGGCTCATTTCGGTATTCGACGACCTCTTCTTTGGGCATGTTCGATTTTAGTCTATGTTGTTATTAGACTTACACGTTATTTGTCCTGTCGTTTTTGGTAATATTCTAAATTGGTATTTCTCTTATTTCGCCTCTTTTGGAATTTATATCTTTCTTTGTTGGACTCATTCTCTATTAAGCTCGTTTGATATTCGCCCCATTCGTTATTTGACTATTTAGGTTTTTGTTTTGTTTTAGGCAACTTCAAAAGAAAAATTGCATAGCATAACAATAATTTAGTTGTTTCTGACATTGTGATAATAGATCGACCGCAACGCCGGGCCGTGCTCGTCTACATCACCATCCCCCATGATGACAATCTCGTGAAAGCCGAGAAGGACAAGACCAGTAAGTACCTAGACTTGGCTCACGAGATAACCGCCATGTGGGATGTTGATTCGACGATCATTGTCCCAATAGTCGTTTCAGCGAACGGTCTCATAACGAAGAGTCTCGACCAACATCTTGAAAGACTCTCGCTAGGTGGCTGGATCAAGGGTCAAATGCAGAAGGCAGTGATCTTGGACACGGCGCGGATAGTATACGTATTTATGCGTTACTATCAGGAATTTAAGACATGAAGTTATGTAACGACTAACAACAAATATGACCTAAGATGACAAAGACTACCAGGGAAAGTGACGAATGCAGAATGAGATGATTTAATAACTTGTCAAAAACCGAATAGGACCAACAACGAACGTGCCGAGGAAAAAATCACGAATAACGCGTGAGTCTAATAACAACACAGACTAACATCGAAAATGCCCAAAGAAGATGTTGACGAATACCGAAATGAGCCGGAATAAGAAATAGACAAACAACAAAGATTACCAAAGTTGATATAGTCGACCCTCGAAAGTGACGAAGGAAGAATGGGTGACGAAAGCAGAACGGGACGAATTTAAGAACTTGACAAAAAACGATTGAGACGAGCCAAGAGTATACCAAACTCACGTAAGTAATAAACCTGTTTTTGTGTTCAACCGAGAGCGAATTCATGTACCTTCCCTGAAGACTTTGGAGTTAAACCTTGACTTTGATAACCGTTATAAGATGTGGGAGGAATATATCCCCTTCGCCTGATCAAGAATTATAATACGACAAAATCGAGTATGACAGTTAATTACTTAGACAGGCGATGGGATAATCGTAACCCACATTTTTATTTCTGGTTTAAAGGAATATCTCCGACTTTCGTAAATACATTTTTTACAAGGCGCTCAATACGGTTGTAACAGTATATAAAGTACATATGAAGACACGCTAGTTCTTAGGGGCCTGGTAAAGGGTTAACTGGACCCTACGCACCACACTCTATAACTTAACGTTCACAGTTTCACTTTTAAGCTGGACTATCCTCTTTATAAACACTATAAGAATTAAAATAACCCACCATAATGCTAAATAATACTAATGACTGTACTATACGGTAAAACTTACACTAATCGCATCGGCTTTGTAATAGAGTTGCAATAAAGTTTCATTCAGCCAACAGCATTATATTACACTCTTGTAAAGCACATTGCTTGTGAAGGGTTTCCTAGATAACTGTTGATCAGCCTATTATGATGGCGTTACAACAGAGTAGGTTTACATCACTATTTAGTAGCAATATTATATGCCCTCATATAGCGTTAAGCAGTACAAAAGAATAAGTCAAGAGCTGTAAACAGTCGTTATGTAACTCTAGTCTGCTAAAACTGCTTATTTTTATATACTAAATACTGTATTTTAGTGTCTTTGACAATGTGTCTTGAAATACATAATTTAATAGTCATCAGTGGTCTGTCAACATTGCTGATGAATTTTATGACAGTGTTTGACACACAAGCTCGCGCACGGCCCCGCCTCCGTCAGCGCGACAGAAATATTTATTGAGAATTCTCGAATCTGAAAAAAAGGCACAGCTAATGTAAATACGCTCCTCTACACATGGCGCTATATAAGTTGGTTTCTTAAAAAAAAAGATTAAGATTATCTTAAGATTCCGGGACTTAAAGTTTACTTAGATTGCATTCGTTTCAAAACTATGATAGTGAGCCACGCGGGAGTTTTTGTCCTTCATTCGTGAAATCTTTCTCTATTCGATCATCCAATAAAGTAAGACTGTCTCAAAATGAGGTTCAAGGGAACACTGTGGACCGGGACGCAGTTTTGCTGTGGAATGAGATGGAAAATGTCCGTCTTCCTTTAACTTGTAGTTGCGTCCTGTATGATGGGCCATGATGACCGATTGCGAAGGAGTCTTCAGACCTTGCTTCTAACCAATTTCATAATTTTAGGACAACAGGAAGTACCTTACTACTTTTCTTTAGCTTTCTAGGCCCACCCTACACGTGTCCCCCGGGTGGTGCAAAACGAGTAACAATAACGCCGAGCATCGGGCGGCGGTTAACTAACCCGACCCAACAGGCCTAACAAGTAGTGTTGTGGATAACGCTCACTTTGAGGCTTAAAGACTCGAACCCTAAAGACTCCCGAGGCTTAAAGACTCAAGTGACGAAAAGTCAATATTTTGCATTCATATGCGTAATATAAACCAACACGGTTCTTAAACAGCATCGAGTCTTTAAGCCTCGGGAGTCTTTAAGGCTCGAGTCTATAAGCCTCGAAATGAGCGTTATCCACAACACTACTAACAAGCCTTGTCAGTGCTAGTAGGAAATGACCAGCACAACCCGCAACCTCGTGGTCATGTCTTGCGAGATCGGTGGTCTCGGCTTTACCGCCTGGGCCAAGAGGAAGAAAACCTCTACAAAAACTACCCTAATCCAACGGTGGGAAACGCGCCAATTGGATGCATGACTGATAGGGTGATCAGTCTCTAGCGCCAACTTCTGCAGACCTGGCAAATGCAGTCGTACTTTGCCTTCTTAGGGAATGGCGTCACCCCTAAGTGACCTATATTTCGTCCTTACTCGTGGGAACAAAATGAATAGTTCAGAAAATAAAACAAATCAGCCCCAAACGGCCCCAACTCTTATACAGCAAACCCTACATAAGAGCGTGTTCATAAGAACGCGCTGCAACTCTGACGGATACATACCGAACGAAAAATCGACACCAAAAACTACGTTTCAAACAAATGAAGACCGCCAGCAAACTAAGCACTCGTGGCAAAAAGACCGTATTCCGCCATCAAAAAGGAAGCGGACGGAAAATGGCCAATCGCAACAGGAAAATGTCAATAAAAAACCAAACACAACATCATTCGCAATCCCGACCCGAAATCAATTTGATGACCTAGACAAATTAGATGCTGAAGAAAAAAGCACAGCCAACAATGAACAGGAAAGGCCCCCTAAACCACAACCGATATTTGTTACTGGAGTTATTAATATCAACCCTTTAAAAGAAATCCTACAAGGAATTGTTAAAAGCGATGAATATACCACGAACACACTAAAATCCGGACACATTGTAAAAGTTATGCCTACAAATATTGAAGCATACAAAACAATAAGAGAAAAATTTATTGCAGACAACATAAGTCATCATACATACAAACTGAAATGCGAGAGATCCTACAGAACAGTACTGCGTGGGCTTCATCAAACGGAGGACACCACCGAAATTATTGAACAGCTTAAAGAACATGGCCATGATGTCCGGCAAATTGTAAACGCACTCCACAGAGCCACAAAAGAGCCTTTGCCACTCTTCTATGTGGACTTGGAACCCAAACACAACAACAAAGATATTTTTAATATAAAAGTATTAAATCACTGCAAAGTCTCGTTTGAGGCCCCTTACAAGAAAAAAGAGGTACTACAGTGCAAAAGATGTCAAAGGTTCGGTCACTCTAAAAACCAGTGTAACAGGCCATATAGATGCGTAAAATGTGGCGCCGACCACCCTACCTCCAGTTGTACCAAAAATAGAGACACCTATGCTACATGTGCTAACTGCCAGGAAAAACACCCAGCCAATTATAGAGGCTGCCATAAGTATAAGCAATACAAGGAACACATACTTAAACTCAAACCAAAAGAGACACTTGACAAGTTGAAACATCCCAGACCCCAGAAGGAAGATCAAACACAACCCATAAGATATAACCCATATAGACAACCTTCCCAGACTTTCGCTGACATAACAAAGGGTAAAAATAAAGACGAAAGCTCAACAAACGAAGATAACAACCTTGTAGGGGTACTTGACAAAATGTTAAACAAATTCCAAACTATCATGATCGACATGATGGACAGCATGATGAATCGTATGATTCAACTAGTTAGCAGCCTGTTAATGAAAAATGATCCGTAACCTAAGAATCATCACGTGGAATGCGAACGGGCTAACCGAAAGGAAACTGGAGCTAGAGACCTTTCTCCATACAGAAAAGATAGATATCGCATTAATATCAGAAACTAGATTCACAGCTAAAAGCCACATGTCAATTAAAAGTTACACCCTTTATACTACTAACCACCCATCCGGAAAAGCACATGGAGGAACGGCAGTCTTAATTAAATCAAATATAAAGCACCACCCACTGGAAACAGATAATGCCGACGAAATTCAAACAACACAGATAAAAGTACACGACGAAGGCGCTGGAATTACCCTTTCTGCAGTATACTGCCCCCCTAGATACACAATAACCAAAGAGCAATTCATAAGTTTCTTTTCGAAACTGGGTCACCGGTTCATAACTGGTGGAGATTGGAACGCAAAACACACTTACTGGGGCTCCAGACTCATAACCACTAGAGGTAGGCAGCTGTTTCAAGCCGTTGAGGCCCTTAATCTGGAATGTACGTCAACTGGAGAACCCACCTACTGGCCCACGGATAACCGAAAAATCCCTGACTTATTAGACTTCTTCATAAGTAGAAACGTTCCCAACGACCATATGCATGCAGAACCGATAATGGACTTATCCTCTGACCACACCCCAATTGTTCTCAATATCACCGAAAATGTTACCCTTACAGAAGTTTCACCTAAATTATATAACAAAAATACAGACTGGAAGAATTATCAACTTCATATCGAAACAAATCTAAACCTACGAATCTCATTGAAAAACATCGACGAAGTAGAACAAGCCATAGAAATGCTTAACATAACTATACACTCAGCAATCCAGGAATCTACTCCAGCCAGAAAAACGGGGATAGCGAAGGAACACGTGTACCCGGCGTATATCAGAAATAAAATTCAAGAACGAAGACAACTGCGAAGGGTATGGCATACAACTGGCTGCCCAGTCGACAAGGCAGCATTTAATAAATCCTCGCAAAAACTAAAAAACCTTACTAAGGATATGAAAGACAGAAACCTGCAGACTGACCTTGCGGCTCTGACACCGACTATAGACACAAATCATTCATTATGGAAAGCCACCAAGAACTTGAAAAGACCGAAATCTCAAGCAACACCTGTTAAAACACATACCGGAACCTGGGCCCGATCAGATTTAGAGAAAGCCGATGCCTATGCAGAACTCTTACAGAAAGTGTTCCAACCCTATCCTAGTATCAGTGAAGAACACGACAAAGAAATAAAAACGCATATGCACACAGCACTTCAAATGAGCATGCCGCTAAGGTGTGCCACGCCGAAAGAAATCTACAAAGAAATCCACAAATTACAGGATGGCAAAAGCCCGGGCTATGATTTAATAGATGCTACTTTACTAAAACACCTCCCTAAAAAGGGAATACTAATGATATCTATAATTTTTAACGCATGCCTTAGATTAAACCTGTACCCTAGTCAGTGGAAAATAGCACAGGTGGTGATGATACTAAAACCAGGTAAACCACCTCAGGAAGTTACATCATATAGACCTATAAGCCTTCTTCCAGTAATTGGAAAAATGCTAGAAAAGATCATACTTAATAGAATGCGCGAACACCTCGCAGACATCATACCAACACATCAATTTGGATTCAGAGAAGGTCACGGAACCATCGAACAAGTGCACCGGCTGGTAGACATCATATCTAGAGCATTTGAATGCAAAAAATACTGCTCAGCTATATTCGTAGACATTAGTCAAGCATTCGACAAAGTATGGCATGAAGGACTTCTTTATAAAATTAAACAAAAATTGCCACAGTCATTCTTTCTCATCTTAAAATCGTATCTTGAGAATAGATGTTACGAAGTAAAACATAATACTGAAACATCAAAAATGCACTGTATCAAATCAGGCGTGCCTCAGGGTAGCATCCTGGGCCCAGTGCTCTACCTCATCTACACCGCCGACTTACCAACCGGTAATAACACCATGATAGCAACATACGCAGACGACACGGCATTGCTTTCCGTTCACGAAGATCCCAGCATAGCCTCTCAAAACGCACTTGCTGATAATCGAAAAATGGTTTGACAAATGGCGCATTAAAGCAAACAAGGATAAGTCAGTTCATGTTACATTCACGCTCCGGAGAAAAACCTGCCCCGCTATTAAGTTATATGAAGAAGAAGTCCCGCAAAACGAGGACGCCAGGTACTTGGGCATGCACCTCGATCGCCGTCTCACATGGAGAAAGCACATATGGACAAAAAGAAAACAACTAGATTGCAAGCTCCGCAACATGTATTGGCTGACCGGCAGGAAATCACAGCTCTCAGATACCAGTAAAATGGCCATCTATAAAACTATACTGAAGCCTATATGGACGTACGGCATCCAGCTGTGGGGAACAGCGAGCCATAGTAATATCGAAATATTGGAGCGTTTTCAAAGCAAGGCAATGAGGACTATGCTCAAGATACCACCTTACATAAGTAACAAATATATCAACTTAGACCTCAATCTACAAACAGTAAAAGAAGAAATAGCAACATATAGTAAGAATTATCAAGCCAGACTGAATAATCACAGAAATTAATTAGCTGCGCAGCTGCAAGGAATTGGAAGCTTGCAATTCTCCCGACTAAAGAGGAATAGTGTAGTGGACCTGGCGAGGAGATTCGCAGACAAGGAATGAGGAAAGCATCATTGGATGGCTTCCCCATTAAAGAAATTATAACTGATGAAGGACATCAGACAGCAAAACGGATTATTGTTTTGTATAACACAGATTGCCAAGATTTGCAGGATACAAAAAAAAAAAAAAACTACTTTTCTTTCTCATTAGTCGTTCACTATTCGCTGGCAAACCCGTAATACAGTAGAGATAATAAAAACTACTTTTAAATTATCAATTTGATACTTTATTGCATTTCAACGCCTTAAGACGGATGTCGGATGTGTGCATCCCGGTGCATTTTACTCTGTGGTATCGCTGTGCACGTCAGAACTGTCGACAATCTTCTTGTTAATGATATTGTGTTGTGCCATAAATACATATACCTACATCTTACGATGAGCCGAGGAATTCCATGCACGTAGGTAGTGGTAAGCGGGGGATGAGCTCGTTTCCCAATGTACCTTATTGCAGTGAGATAAGGTGTAAAATCTTCTGCCTACCGGCGCATTTTGGGGTATAGACTTTTACGCAGTATGCGTGCACCGGCGATTCAATTTATAGGTTGATTGACCAGCCAAAGTATACATATATTTGAGAAACTTATGAGATCGTATCCTAATAAAAGGGTTAAGGATTGGAGTTACAGTAGTGTTGTGGATAACGCTCATTTTGAGGCTTAAAGACTCGAACCCTAAAGACTCCCGAGGCTTAAAGACTCAAGTGACGAAAAGTCAATATTTTGCATTCATATGCGTAAAATAAACCAACACGGTTCTTAAACATCATCGAGTCTTTAAGCCTCGGGAGTCTTAAAGGCTCGAGTCTTTAAGCCTCGAAATGAGCGTTATCCACAACACTAAGTTACAGGCATGAACACATCAACGTCCCTGATTCAGAAAATTTTATAATCATAGACAAAAGTGTATTTAACCCTGCTCGGCTTACCATGCTGGCGGGTTTAAACCAAGAATAAAATGCTTTTTTTAATATTATAGAATTTAATTAAGGTACATACAAACACTTTGTAATGTTGGAGTATAATAATCAAACTAATAAGCACATTCTTTTGAGTAGCTAGTGAAAAAATTGTAAGTAAGTAGCTTTTTAACAGTTCATCTTCTGTTCATATTTATTATAAGAATAGGAGAGGAGCCAGTTTTCATAAACATACCACTAGGTTATGGCCAAGTACACGTCTATAAATATTTTCCTATATTATTACTCCAACACTAGATTTTACGACTGCAAAAAATCGATGAACTATAGTATCACTAAACTTTTGTTGGTCATTGTCAATATTGCTACCACTTGCTGTTTCAATATGGACGACAAATGTTAAAATATCAGTCTGCACCGGCTCCCCTCGAATATTAGTGGTTAAATTAATAACATAAACGGACTATCCAACGATAATTATTTTAATGTATGTATTTAAATAGATTAAAACATTCCATAGCTATTATTCTCTACGAAAAAGGAAATCACACAGATTTTTCGAAAGCCAACAAAACAAACATAAGCATCCACTAATAAGTGTTAGCGAAAACAACGAAACTAGTCGATCGCGGCCCCAGTCTCACCGAGGCCGCGGCGGCCTCAGCCGCGTATGTACAACGGCCCGCCGGCGCGGGCGCTCATAAATAATATTATATAGACTACCGTACGATCTAACGAATAAACATTAAATACTTTCATCTACCGACATCTGTACAGGGTGCGGCGGCCCCGGGCGCCGGCGGCGCGGTCGGGGCGGCGCCGGCCTCGGGCTTCGGGCGCGGCTCGGCGGCGCCGGTCGCCGCGCACACCGCGGGCGCGGCCGGCCGCGGGCGCCGCGCGCGTGGCGGCGGCATCGGCGCGCGGCCGTCGCGCTCCTACCTGCCCTCGGGCAGCTGTCGCGCCGGCGCGTGCGCGCGCGCCGCCGCCTCCTGCAACACGGGGCGGATGAGCGCGGGCGGGCGCGGGACGCGGGGCGCGGGGCGACACGTGACCACGTCAGCATACCTTGGTGCGCGGCTGGGGCTTGGTGCGCGGCAGCGGCGCGGCGACGGCGGGCGCGGGCGCAGCGGGCGGCGCGGGCTCGGGCGTGGGTGCGGGGGCGAGCGCGGCGCGCGGCGCGGGCGGCGGCGCGCGCGGCGCGGGCGGCCCCAGCGACGCAAGCACGAGCCCGCGCAGCAGCGCCGCGCGCGACTCCGCCTCGGCGGGGCACACGGGTATCGTGGCTCCTGCCGCGACACGACATACTTCAATTAGGCTCAGTTGTTCCAAAGCGACGGTAATCGTAAGGGAGTGGTCTGCACGGCAGCAGGCAGCAGGGCGACGAGCGGCCGCCAATACATTGATGTCGCTTGAATGTATGAATTGCCGCTCGTCACCCTTAAGTACGTCCGCTTCATACAACTTTCTATGACGTATATTAAAAATATGATATCAAACTGTAAGTATACATACCTATGTATATTCTTAATTATGTACTTTCATTAAACCCAATGTTTTGTTTTCCAAGTTCCTTTCTTGCATAATTCCTTATTCCTGTTTCCCTAGCTTAACTCCTCAACGTGAATTTGGCAAATTTTAGTAAAACCAGTTTTTTTTTTTTTACCTACGTCTCATGACAACACGATAAAATGCATGCCAGCAGGTCGTGAAAGTTGTGCTGAGCATTATTGGAGTCGTGGTGGTCGGGCTGCGGCGCGACCTGCGCCTGCGGCTGCGGCGCGGGCGGCGGCGCGGCCGCGGCCGCTGCGGGGGCGCCGTGGCAGTCGCTCCAGCTGCTGCCGCGCCGCCTGTGAATACAAACAGCTTACCTAGGAAGCTGGAGAGCAGGTACATGGAGTCCTGGTGGTCGGGCTGCGGCGCAACCTGCGCCTGCGGCTGCGGCGCGGGCGGCGGCGCGGCCGCGGCCGCTGCGGGGCGCCGTGGCAGTCGCTCCAGCTGCTGCCGCGCCGCCTGTGAATACAAACAGCTTACCTAGGAAGCTGGAGAGCAGGTACATGGAGTCCTGGTGGTCGGGCTGCGGCGCAACCTGCGCCTGCGGCTGCGGCGCGGGCGGCGGCGCGGCCGCGGCCGCTGCGGGGCGCCGTGGCAGTCGCTCCAGCTGCTGCCGCGCCGCCTGTGAATACAAACAGCTTACCTAGGAAGCTGGAGAGCAGGTACATGGAGTCCTGGTGGTCGGGCTGCGGCGCAACCTGCGCCTGCGGCTGCGGCGCGGGCGGCGGCGCGGCCGCGGCCGCTGCGGGGCGCCGTGGCAGTCGCTCCAGCTGCTGCCGCGCCGCCTGTGAATACAAACAGCTTACCTAGGAAGCTGGAGAGCAGGTACATGGAGTCCTGGTGGTCGGGCTGCGGCGCAACCTGCGCCTGCGGCTGCGGCGCGGGCGGCGGCGCGGCCGCGGCCGCTGCGGGGCGCCGTGGCAGTCGCTCCAGCTGCTGCCGCGCCGCCTGTGAATACAAACAGCTTACCTAGGAAGCTGGAGAGCAGGTACATGGAGTCCTGGTGGTCGGGCTGCGGCGCAACCTGCGCCTGCGGCTGCGGCGCGGGCGGCGGCGCGGCCGCGGCCGCTGCGGGGCGCCGTGGCAGTCGCTCCAGCTGCTGCCGCGCCGCCTGTGAATACAAACAGCTTACCTAGGAAGCTGGAGAGCAGGTACATGGAGTCCTGGTGGTCGGGCTGCGGCGCAACCTGCGCCTGCGGCTGCGGCGCGGGCGGCGGCGCGGCCGCGGCCGCTGCGGGGCGCCGTGGCAGTCGCTCCAGCTGCTGCCGCGCCGCCTGTGAATACAAACAGCTTACCTAGGAAGCTGGAGAGTCGTGGTGGTCGGACTGCGGCGCGACCTGCGCCTGCGGCTGCGGCGCGGCGCGACCTGCGCCTGCGGCAGCGGCGCGGCGGTGGCCGCTGCGGGTCACCGCGGCAGTCGCTTCAGCTGCTGCCGCGCCGCCTGTGAATACAAACAGCTTACCTAGGAAGCTGAAGAGCAGGTACATGGAGTCGTGGTGGTCGGGCTGCGGCGCGACCTGCGCCTGCGGCTGCGGCGCGGCGGTGGCCACTGCGGGTCACCGCGGCAGTCGCTTCAGCTGCTGCCGCGCCGCCTGTGAATACAAACAGCTTATCTAGGAAGCTGGAGAGCAGGTACATGGAGTCGTGGTGGTCGGGCTGCGGCGCGACCTGCGCCTGCGGCTGCGGCGCGGCGGTGGCCGCTGCGGGTCACCGCGGCAGTCGCTTCAGCTGCTGCCGCGCCGCCTGTGAATACAAACAGCTTACCTAGGAAGCTGGAGAGCAGGTACATGGAGTCGTGGTGGTCGGGCTGCGGCGCGACCTGCGCCTGCGGCTGCGGCGCGGCGGTGGCCGCTGCGGGTCACCGCGGCAGTCGCTTCAGCTGCTGCCGCGCCGCCTGTGAATACAAACAGCTTACCTAGGAAGCTGGAGAGCAGGTACATGGAGTCGTGGTGGTCGGGCTGCGGCGCAACCTGCGCCTGCGGCTGCGGCGCGGGCGGCGGCGCGGCCGCGGCCGCTGCGGGGCGCCGTGGCAGTCGCTCCAGCTGCTGCCGCACCGCCTGTGAATACAAACAGCTTACCTAGGATGCTGGAGAGCAGGTACATGGAGTCGTGGTGGTCGGGCTGCGGCGCGACCTGCGCCTGCGGCTGCGGCGCGGCGGTGGCCGCTGCGGGGCACCGCGGCAGTCGCTTCAGCTGCTGCCGCGCCGCCTGTGAATACAAACAGCTTACCTAGGAAGCTGGAGAGCAGGTACATGGAGTCGTGGTGGTCGGGCTGCGGCGCAACCTGCGCCTGCGGCTGCGGCGCGGGCGGCGGCGCGGCCGCGGCCGCTGCGGGGCGCCGTGGCAGTCGCTCCAGCTGCTGCCGCACCGCCTGTGAATACAAACAGCTTACCTAGGATGCTGGAGAGCAGGTACATGGAGTCGTGGTGGTCGGGCTGCGGCGCGACCTGCGCCTGCGGCTGCGGCGCGGCGGTGGCCGCTGCGGGGCACCGCGGCAGTCGCTTCAGCTGCTGCCGCGCCGCCTGTGAATACAAACAGCTTACCTAGGAAGCTGGAGAGCAGGTACATGGAGTCGTGGTGGTCGGGCTGCGGCGCAACCTGCGCCTGCGGCTGCGGCGCGGGCGGCGGCGCGGCGGCGGCCGCTGCGGGGCGCCGTGGCAGTCGCTCCAGCTGCTGCCGCGCCGCCTGTGAATACGACATACCACCGTTATCCTGCAATAGGGATGTAGACACCAAATAAAACAACCAATATTGATGAATTTTCTCGAAAAAGGATTAAAAATATTGTCTAATGGAGAAAAAAGTAAAGCAGGGGATTAAATAATCACTAAGTTATATGTGTTCAGAGTTTTAAGAGGGGGTACGAGGGTGGATCAAATAGTACCCATGTTTGATGGCAGGTGGCGTTACTTAGGAAAGTTCGCATTACCGTCGTGTAGTTATTGACCTTATCAAATAAAAAAATGAAGACTGGCAATTGTCTATGGTTCAGTTTTCTTCTGGCGGCAAATTTTGTAAGACTTGTTTTGTTTTTCGTACGAAATGGAGTAAAAGCAATATCGTTCCGTAATTTGCTTCTTATTTTTGGATGGAAAAACATGCGAACAAATATAAGTTAAGTTAGATGCTGTCAACGGAGGTCTTACGCCGTCTATGACAACCGTGAGATATTGGTTTAATTAATTTAAACGAGGTCGTACATCTGTTTTCGACGAGGACCGCCCAGAGGGCCTACCGCGAACGGCATTCGAAGTTTTCCCTCTCTGTCGCACTTACGTACGAACTCGTAAGTATGACAGAGACGGGAAACTTCGAATGCCTTCCGCGGTAGGCCCTCAGGGCGCCCGGCGGACGTGGTTACTGAAGAAGTCGTGCAAAAGGTAAAAAACATAATGGTCACCGTTTACGTACCAAAGTGCGTGAATTAGCAGAGGCTGTAGGGATGTCGTACGGAACAGCAATTAATATAATACACGATAAATTAAATATGAAAAAAGTGTTCGCCCGATGGGTGCCGCGATTGCTCACGGATGAAAATAAGCGGTTACGGCTGTCAATGTCAAAGGAGTCTTTGGGCTTGTTTGAGCGAAATCCGCAGGAGTTTTTCCGTCGTGTCGTTACTGTTGATGAAACCTGGATCCATTACTATACACCTGAGACCAAGCGGCAGTCTAAACAATAGATTTTTTCTAACGAATCTGCCCCAAAGAAGGCTAAAACGGTCCCAGCAGCCGGAAAAGTCATGGCCACAATTTTTTGGGATAGTAAGGGAATAATCCTTATAGATTTCTTACAAAAAGGGAAAACTATTACAGGGCCGTACTATAGTGAGATATTACCGGTTTGATGAAAAAAAAGGAGACACGGCCCCATTTGGCAAAGAAGAAAGTGTTGTTCCATCATGACAACGCACCAGCACATACATCCAAAATTGTCACTGCCAAATTAACCCAACTACGTTACGAATTGCTGCCACACCCGCCTTACTCACCGGATCTGGCTCCCTGCGACTTTTTTCTGTTCCCCAATATGAAAACATGGCTCGGGGGAAAGAAATTCAGGTCAAACGAGGAGGTTATAGCTGAGACAGAAGCGTATTTTGAAGGATTTGACAAATCCTACTTTTTGGAGGGGTTAAAGAAGTGGCCGAAACGCTGGGAAAAGTGTAAGGACCTAGACTAGAAGGAGATTATGTTGAAAAATAAAATAAAACTTTTAAAAATATATGCGTCTTCATTTCTAACACAGGTACTTTTTGATCCACCCTCGTATATTCTGTCCCTTTTCTGCAAACCATATGAAACGACTGTGATTTACAATGACGCTCGTGGATCATGATGTCACGATCCCCTAGCGTTTTCTCTCTCTAACAAGCAATATTAAAACTTTTGTAGCTACGTAATTTTTCGAGATATCTGCATGGGATTTTCATCACTAGGCATATTTTTTTGCCATTTTTCTTTTTGAGTAATAATAAATTTTGAGTCTACACCCCTATTCCGATAGTACATCACAATACGATTAAAATCAGTTAACGATTCGGCCAACCTCGGTAATTGTCGTGAATCCCTCATCTCTCACATAGAGTTATCAATTTACAGATTTGACCTTTAATTATATTACTCGTTGTCTTATTGAATACAATACAAGAACGATATGAGCAACAAAACCTCATTTGTAGCTCAAAACTAACACCAGCTTTATATTGAAATTAATAAGAAAAATAATTGACTATTTTGACAGTCTGCCTTCTTAGTGTCAATAAAAACAGTTTCACGTATATGATACATGTATGTTTATGAACGCTAATTTCATTCGTGAAAATATTCGATTCTATCAAATTTTATCAAAATTAACTTACAATAGTTAAGTAATATGGCTTCAACTTGGACAGGGTTTGTGAAGCAACCGGAGTTTCGAAAAGCAGGGTGTTAAATTTTTTTAAGGAAAACGACAAGCTCTCAGATCAGTCAACTAAAGATCAACAATCCAAAGAAGTGCCCGGCAAAAAATATCGTTTAAAAAACCGGTCAAGTCCTGACTCGCGCACCGAGGGTTCCGTGCAAACGTTCATACACCATGCCCGTCACGTCACGAGCCCATTCATTCTTATTCTTGAACAATCTTAACAGCTCATATAGTAGAGTATTACCTACCGTTGTACAGCGCCTTCTGCATTTTGGTACTAATAACTTGCAACTAGTATGTTTGTTTATAAGCGATATTTTTTTTATCACGCGTACTGATTTCGATTATTATTTTTCATCACACTTGCTCATAAATGGTGTTATTCCTTGCCTGTATACAGAAGGACAATAGCCTAAATTGTCCCCGCGGGAAATAATGACACATGGGAGTTATAAACTTGTGTGTGATCTGATTGGTTAAGCAAATCTGGACGGCCGCTAGCGACAAGAATTCTGCTCTGTGATTGGTTGAAAATATAATCAAGCAGGCTCTGTGATTGGTTGAAATATTGAAGCTACGCCCTCCACTCGCACTGATCTGGAAGTGAAGTTGTCAATCTCGTCAACATTTGATTGATGCGCTAGTATAAAACATAGGTTTTCTGTCTTTTTTGGTTATTTATTTCCTCGCCTGCAGGCACAAAAAACCAGATTGAAGGTTTGCCAACGAGCTATGGAGCGTAGCATGCTGGGAGTCAAACGGATCGATCGGGTCCGAAACTCTACGCTACGCTCAAAAACTTGCATTGCTGACGTTGGCGCCAAGACCGCCAAGCTGAAATGGGAATGGGCTGGCCACGTTTGCCGCATGCACCCGCAGAGGTGGGCTAAATTAGCTACGGAGTGGGTGCCGCATGGTGGGAGGCGACGGCGTGGCAGGCCGAGAAGGAGATGGCGGGACGACCTGGACGTGTTTCGCAGCGATTGGCCGGAGATTTCTCGGAATCGGGACGAGTGGAAGTCAGGAGGGGAGGCCTTTGCCCAGCAGTGGGACACTTTATAGGCTTCAAAAAAAAAAAATTCCTCGCAAATGTGATGAAAAACATTGTGTATAACACGGGCGTGAGAATATTGCAAACTCGAGTCATCAAAAGCCCTCCGCCTTACGGCGTCGGGCTCCTGATAGACTCTCGTTTGCAATATTTCTCATACGCCCCTTTTTAAACAATGTACTATTTTTATTTGAAAGAAGGGACTTTAACGATAATCTGTTTGGAATTTGATGACATAAAATTTCATACAAAAGAATTTAAATTACAAACTTAGTTAAGAAATGATTTTTGATAATTAAAAAAAATTACGCTAGATAGAGGTATCGTTTTATTTTTCCAGTATTATTTATGTTACTCGTAATCTCTCGTAAATAATTAATTCGTAATTAATTAATTTATGTTACTCGTAAATAATTAATTCGTTGACTAAAACACTGCAGTGTACCTAAACTAAGACATACCTACTACTTACCTACCCGCTGTAATATAATATAAGACATACTTACCTTAATGTGATATTTTATTTATGTATAATCTTATTTAAGATCTAAAAAAATTACATGTAAAACTACGTTTTATAAAGGAATAAATGAAATAAAATCTTCATTCAAACTTCTGAGATAAGGGGGTGGCGAAATGGTATTTTTTTCAACACTTTCCTTAATAAATCAAAATGTTACCATTGTAACAAAACAATGGTTTTAGAAAGCGCAACTCAAGCCCTTTTATGTGATACTCCACTTGATCTATTAAATAGACTTTGAATTTTTAACCCCCCTCATATTTGTCATTTACATACAAAATTAAAATGTATATATATTTTTAACCCCCCTCATATTCATCATTTACACACAAAATTAAAATGTATATATATTTTTAACCCCCCTCATATTCGTCATTTACACACAAAATTAAAATGTATATTTATTTTTTTCATTCTCCATACACGTGTACATACGCTCAAGTAGTTATATTTAACGTTGTGAGTGTGACAGACGGACGGACGGACAGACGGACAGAGTTGCACCATAAGGGTTCCTTTTTTACCTTTCTGGTACGGAACCCTAAAATGGATGATTTTGATTATTGCGTGATACGACGAATGATATATAACTTTCATGAAAGATTTAAAGAGCTTCCTACGTTGCGATCACTACACAAAAACGAAAAGAGGATATGGGATTCAAAGGCTCAATTTCATCTCTGCGAAATATAATCCGAGACATGGGATTCAGATTTAGAAAAACCGACAATAACATGAGCATTTTGATGGAAAAACATAGCGTCCGTGTAAATAGAATAAAATATTTGAGAGAAATCCGACAATTAAGGGCTACGCGAGACACAGCACGGGGGAGAGTACCAACCGTGGCCTGCTGGCGCTCGAGCTGCAGCTGGCTAGGTGTGCCGGGCTGGCCGGCGCCGCGCCGCACGCCTGACAGCCGCGAGACTCAGCTCGGGGGAGAGTACCAACCGTGGCCTGCTGGCGCTCGAGCTGCAGCTGCATCTGCAGCTGCTGCAGCTGGCTAGGTGTGCCGGGCTGGCCGGCGCCGCGCCGCACGCCTGACAGCCGCGAGACTCAGCTCGGGGGAGAGTACCAACCGTGGCCTGCTGGCGCTCGAGCTGCAGCTGCATCTGCAGCTGCTGCAGCTGGCTAGGTGTGCCGGGCTGGCCGGCGCCGCGCCGCACGCCTGACAGCCGCGAGACACAGCTCGGGGGAGAGTACCAACCGTGGCCTGCTGGCGCTCGAGCTGCAGCTGCATCTGCAGCTGCTGCAGCTGGCTAGGTGTGCCGGGCTGGCCGGCGCCGCGCCGCACGCCTGACAGCTGCGAGACACAGCTCGGGGGAGAGTACCAACCGTGGCCTGCTGGCGCTCGAGCTGCAGCTGGCTAGGTGTGCCGGGCTGGCCGGCGCCGCGCCGCACGCCTGACAGCCGCGAGACTCAGCTCGGGGGAGAGTACCAACCGTGGCCTGCTGGCGCTCGAGCTGCAGCTGCATCTGCAGCTGCTGCAGCTGGCTAGGTGTGCCGGGCTGGCCGGCGCCGCGCCGCACGCCTGACAGCCGCGAGACACAGCTCGGGGGAGAGTACCAACCGTGGCCTGCTGGCGCTCGAGCTGCAGCTGCATCTGCAGCTGCTGCAGCTGGCTAGGTGTGCCGGGCTGGCCGGCGCCGCGCCGCACGCCTGACAGCTGCGAGACACAGCTCGGGGGAGAGTACCAACCGTGGCCTGCTGGCGCTCGAGCTGCAGCTGCATCTGCAGCTGCTGCAGCTGGCTAGGTGTGCCGGGCTGGCCGGCGCCGCGCCGCACGCCTGACAGCCGCGAGACTCAGCTCGGGGGAGAGTACCAACCGTGGCCTGCTGGCGCTCGAGCTGCAGCTGCATCTGCAGCTGCTGCAGCTGGCTAGGTGTGCCGGGCTGGCCGGCGCCGCGCCGCACGCCTGACAGCCGCGAGACTCAGCTCGGGGGAGAGTACCAACCGTGGCCTGCTGGCGCTCGAGCTGCAGCTGCATCTGCAGCTGCTGCAGCTGGCTAGGTGTGCCGGGCTGGCCGGCGCCGCGCCGCACGCCTGACAGCCGCGAGACACAGCTCGGGGGAGAGTACCAACCGTGGCCTGCTGGCGCTCGAGCTGCAGCTGCATCTGCAGCTGCTGCAGCTGGCTAGGTGTGCCGGGCTGGCCGGCGCCGCGCCGCACGCCTGACAGCTGCGAGACACAGCTCGGGGGAGAGTACCAACCGTGGCCTGCTGGCGCTCGAGCTGCAGCTGCATTTGCAGCTGCTGCAGCTGGCTAGGTGTGCCGGGCTGGCCGGCGCCGCGCCGCACGCCTGACAGCTGCGAGACACAGCTCGGGGGAGAGTACCAACCGTGGCCTGCTGGCGCTCGAGCTGCAGCTGCATTTGCAGCTGCTGCAGCTGGCTAGGTGTGCCGGGCTGGCCGGCGCCGCGCCGCACGCCTGACAGCTGCGAGACACAGCTCGGGGGAGAGTACCAACCGTGGCCTGCTGGCGCTCGAGCTGCAGCTGCATTTGCAGCTGCTGCAGCTGGCTAGGTGTGCCGGGCTGGCCGGCGCCGCGCCGCACGCCTGACAGCTGCGATAGCAGCTCCGCGATGGGGTCCACCACCGCGTCCCGCGACGATGGCGACAGCGACGATAGACCGCCGCTCGTACTGAAACGTATGCACATTCATTAGTATACTATACACAGTATCGAACACATTAGAACAAGACTTAATACGTATCAGTTCAGGCATTAAATAGGTACAATACGCGGCACATAATTGCGTCTCTGAAGTTAAGCTCAAGTTGCCTCTCCCGCACACCCGTCTCCCGCACTCCGGCAGCAAACATCAGAGACAGCATCAGACACGCAACGTTGTATGGCGCGTACTTTATAATTGAAAATTTAGATGATTTTCTCATAAAATTAGTCATAGGGGTAGTTTTGAGAGTTTTCGCAGGTGCATGTATTCTAAGATGGTACCTGAAGTGCATGTTAGTCCGCCGCGCGCGACTGACGCCGCGGCCCGAGTGCGGCATGCGCCGCACGCCGCCATGCCGGATGCCACTCGGCTCGTCGTGCGATGAGTTAAGGATTATCATCATACATTTAAATCGGAATGCATGTAATAAATAGTACAGTTATAAAGATGTAGTATACAGTTGCCTGCAAACTACATGACGTAAATTGTATCTTAGGATCCTTGATATTAAATTATTAGTGCGTTATAACAGGCTTCAAAGTATCACGTTTCACAACTCGAGAGAACTGTAAAGGAATTTCATACGAAATTGAAAGCCTAGGCCAAGAAGTTTTTTTTTATTTGCGTTCCACAATTTGTGGCACTCCATCAAGGCGTTCAGCCATAACAGTTTGTTTGATTTCGTGGAGTTTTCATTTATTTATTTCATTGCGTGTTTGAGAAAAGCAATACATGCCTGGCCGTGAAAAGGGCTTGCCGTGTATAGACGGCCGATCGTAGGAAGGCCGGATAGTGATACGGAGCTTCTTTCCTGGCGTCTACAGTAATGTACTACTTTATATTCATAGCATTACTGCAGACGCCGGGAAAGAAGGGCTTACCAGGTGAGTAGGTATAGACCGGCTACGGCCAGGCATGTATAGTCTATCAGCAGTATATCAGCGGGAAAATAGAAGTTAGATATTTTTTATATATTTTTTTATTTAATGGATAATAGTGGACATTGTAAATTTATCTCATATAACTGTAAGTCAGTCTCACGCTCTGTTGATTATGTAAGGACCTTGTGCAAACAAGCTCACATATTAGCCACGGTCTCCTGGCTGTCGTGGCAGAGAGATGGGACAGCGCCCTAATCAGGCACTGGACCTCTCAGCACTTAAGTTTAGGTACTAACATAGTTATTTAAGTTTATTGTAATACTAACATCTATGGATTATTTTGTCCGAAATAAATGCTTTTTATTTTTTAAATTAAACTTGGCTTTTCTCGCACGATCTGCCATAGCTGGGCGATATTGATAGCAGTTTTGGATTTACGGGCAAGTCAGCGATTGATGACACGGTCGGTATATAATACGCGGTAGGCCCTATGGAGGTGTAGCCTTATTATGGAAGAAGAGTGCGTATGACTCGGTTGCCGTGATAGACTGTGTGAGTAACCGGCTCGTGGCTATTAATGTAAGGGTTCGTGACCGCTCATTTCTTGTGTTTTCGGTTTACATGCCCGTTAATCAAACTGATAATTTAGCTGAATTTACCGAGTGTCTCAGTGTGTGCTATTGTGGAGAACGTGCAGGTATCATCTGTTTTTATGCTGGGTGATTTCAACGCGCACCCCGATAGTTTGTTTGGATGTGAAATGATGAAATTTTGTGAGGTCCAGTCATGGCTATGTGCGGATATTCTTAAGTTAGGTGCAACGTCGGATACATTTACATTTGTGAGCGGCGCTCACGGTTGCACACGCTGGCTCGACCACTGTCTGGTGACCGAGGCAGCGATGCAGTCAGTGGTTGACGCTGAGGTGTATTACGGGTCAGATTGGTCTGATCATCTAGCTCTAGAAATCAGCTGTGATATTTTTATTTTGCAACCGTTACAAAGTCGGACCGGGAATGCTTATAGCAAGGTACTTTGGGGCCATAGGGATGCGAAACAGGTTGTAAAGTTCCATAATTTGTGTAACGAGGGACTCAGAGTTATTGACTTTCCCCAAGATTTATCCGAATGTTGTGATGGTATATGTAGCAACAGAGACCACAGGATTGTATTAGAACGGTTGCATAATGATATTTTCTTATATAGCTTTTATATGTAATCCAGTGACCAAAATGCCATACGATAAATAAATAAATAATGATATTATTAATACACTGAAGTATGCGGCGGAGGAAAGTTCGTGTGGGTCTCGTAATAACGATAAGAAACGTTAGTATGTTGTGGGGTGGAACAAACATGTTTATCACGCACACCGGGATGCCAGGCACCATTTTCAGATATGGTTGACATATAGAAAACCATCTAGCGGGCACTTCTATGAGCGCATGGCGGAGTCAAAGCGTATTTTTAAGTCG
The DNA here is from genome assembly GCA_963854355.1 of Epinotia brunnichana. NCBI lineage: Eukaryota > Metazoa > Arthropoda > Insecta > Lepidoptera > Tortricidae > Epinotia > Epinotia brunnichana. The sequence goes on along the minus strand of OY977936.1, from coordinate 14,095,987 downwards.
CGACTGAAATGGTGCCAGGACAATGCGGATCGGATAAGGATGCATGTTTTAGCCACGCACCATACCAAAAAAGACTTTTGCAGTTTCTGGAAGCAGACCAACAAACTTAGTCCGAAACCGTGTACCCCTCTCAGTGTCAATGGTTCTAGTAAGCCCGTTGACATAGCCAATGTGTTTAGGGATAGCTTTTTGGTGAAACCTCTTGACAAGGATGTAAAGGCTCACCAGGCACCTATGGTAGTTCCGTGTGGGTCCAGGTCACCCATTAAGTTTGATGCCGCATAGGTCGCTTCGGTCATTCGTGGCATGACCAGAGGGAAATCACCTGGTCACGATGGAATTAACGGATGGAAAAAACGGGGGATCCGTCGGATAAGGCCAATTATAGACCCATATCATTAGCAACAACGACAGCCAAAGTGTTGGACAGTTTGCTTGATCGACAACTGTCTAAACATCTTAAGTTGCATGATGCCCAGTTTGGTTTCCAAGCTGGGTTATCAACTGATACAGCAATTCTATGTCTCAAGCATACTGTCCGATACTACACTGATAGGAAAACTCCGGTTTACGCGTGTTTTCTAGACCTATCGAAAGCTTTTAATATGGTATCTTATGACAGTTATGACCAGGGCCCGTAATTTTCATGCCGATGACATCAATTTGACGTCACGCTGCATATAGGATGATCCCAAATAGTCTTATTTAATTTTTTAATTTATTTTTATTTATTAGAAGACCAACAGCTTTTAACATTCAATATAGGCTTACATTTAAGATACAATTGTCGAGCCAATGACAGGTCTCCCTAACAGATACAGGAAGAAACGGATTTGCTTAAAATATGTTAGGTTAATGAGTAAATATTACAATCTTTTATCTTCTTTATGCGTGCGTGTGTGTATGTGTGTGTGTGTGTGTGTGTGTGTGTGTGTGTGTGTGTGTGTGTGTTTGTGTGTGTGTGTGTGTGTGTGTGTGTGTTCAGCCCTCCTCAATATTATTATGTATTTGTTTCGCAATTGCACTTTTAAACGATTTTTTGTTGTTATACACAAATGGGTCGATGTCACTAAACTGATTGTTGTATGTCCTTGATATTCTATATATTACAGAATTCCTACCGTAATTTGTTTGATGATTAGGTAAACTAAGAAGGCGTGGGTACCTGGTGTTTGTTTTCGGTGTGAAGTAATTGATGGCTGCTATAAGGTTAGGGCAATCTACACAACCTCTGATAATGTCATAAAGCAAACCCATATCGAGCATGTCTCTCCTATCCTCCAGACTCATCATATTATGCCGCTTACAACTATCACTATAACTAATAGATGTACGTTTGGTTCGGTAATTAAGGTATCTTAGAAACCTCTGATGTAGTCTTTCAAGTCGAGATTTGTAGGTAATGTAATGAGGGGACCATATATTAGACGCATACTCCAAGACACTACGTACGTAAGTAAAATAAATAATTTTGATGCAAACAGGGTCATTAAATGCTTTACAGACTCTCATTACAAAACCTAAGTTTTTATAAGCTTTGTTTATAATATTATCAATATGATCAGACATTAACATTTTACTATCTAATAAAACTCCTAAGTCTCGAATTAACTGGACTCTTTGTAAAATAATATTGTTCATAGTGTAGGAAGCACTAATAGGAGATGGTTTTCTAGAAAAAGTTATTATCTGGCATTTAGATACGTTTACCGTTATTTTGTTCCTGTGGTAATATTCTACTAGAGAATCAAGAGTGTTTTGCAAAACTTGACAGTCAGACGGGCTTTTAATTTTGATAAAAACTTTTTTGTCATCTGCATATAACAGGTGTTCCACAGGCGATTCAATACATGTGTAAATATCGAATATATATGCATTATAAAATAAAGGCCCTAAGTGTGATCCCTGTGGAACGCCTGATGGCACAAATATACGATTCGACCTGAAACCACCAATTGTGACAATCTGTGATCTATTGGAGAGATATGATTTTATCCACCTCAATAGACAGCCGTGTATGCCTAATGTCTCCAATTTCGCCAACAAGATGACGTGGTCTACCCGGTCGAAGGCTTTTTCGAAATCAGTGTATACTACATCAATCTGTCCACCACCTTCCATGTTACTTAGGACATAGTTGGTAAATTCAGAAAGGTTCGTTATAGTAGATCGGCGCTTAAGAAATCCATGTTGGTTAGTGCTGATGCCTTGCAATACAGTTGGATAAATTTGGTCATATATAATTTTCTCAAAGATTTTACTAAATATGTTTAAAATTGAAATTGGACGGTAGTTTTCAATAGCTGTTTTTGATTTTTGTTTATGTACAGGTATGACATTGGCCTCCTTCCATTTGTCGGGAAATATACCCTCCGATAGAGATCTATTTATTAGGACCGACAATGGGTAACTAATAGCTTTAGCTGTGTTGCGGATATAGTGTGGTGAAATACTATCTGATCCTGCTGATTTTGTGGTGTCTACCTTACCAAGTAACGTGGCAATTGTTTTAGCTGTGACAACGACATTACCGATGGTGTTTACATCTCCTACTACAGTTGGAATATTCAGATTTCTAGTATCGTAGTTTATGTCTGGTTCGACATACACGCTTTTAAAAAAGTTTATAAATCCATTACAAATACCTGTGCCGTCACTGAGTGACTCATTACCAACGGTCATTGTTTTAGGATAATTTGAGCCTTTACGCATTGATTTGATATAACTCCACAATTTTTTCGGATTGCCTTTAATTTGTTCTTGTGCTGATATTAGAAAACTATTGTAATTATCGACTTCCAATTGATTGACTCTGCGCCTCAAATAAGAAAATTCTAGGTAGTCAAGGTCATTTTGAAAACGTTTCCATTTTCTATGTGCCTTCCATTTACGACGTAACAAACGTATAAGGGTTTTACTATACCAGGATGGATATTGCTTAGAAGAATGACTGTACTGTACTTTGGGAATAAATAATTCTATACTTTCACTTAGTTTTTTATAAAAGCAGTCTACTGCACAGTTAACTGAGTCACAAGAAGAAAACAATTTGTACCAGTCTATTTCACTAAGATAGTTGTTTATTTTTTCATAGTCACCTTTGTAGTATAATATTTTTGTGGTAATATTTTCTGTTAGAGGTGTAATAAGTAAGTCATACGGTATGATAGAAAAACACGGATGCGCCTTGTCCTCTTTCAGTATTGGATTAATTAATGTATTTACCTCTAAGGAGAAATTGCTAAATATCAGATCTAGCGTATTCCCGTTCGTATTTCTTATACAATTTCGTTGCTCCATGCCAAGACACGAGAATTCTTCAACTAATTCAATACCTGCCCTTTGAATTTCCGCGGAACCCTTTTTTAAATAAGTTGGCCCATCACTAGCCCATTCTATGCAGGGTAAGTTAAAGTCACCTATAACCATAAAATAATCCTGAATATTCCGTCGGTGCACTTGTGTTACTGTTTCTATAACGTTCTTAATATCATTAACTAATGTCCGGTAATTAGGTGGTAAGTAAACAGTAGCAATATTAAGATTAAAGTTTGAGTTAGTGGTCTTAGAAGGTATCGTGACCCACAGTAGTTCAGTAGGTGGAGTTGACCTGTCCACGCGCATCGTCACTCCTAGTTCGCGCCGTGCGCACACCATGACCCCCCCCCCCCCCCCCCCACCCCTAGTTACATTTGTCAAATTCAAATTTCGGTCCAATCTAAAGACATCATACTGCGAGTTACATAATTCACTATCAAATATCCCTGCGTGTAGCCAAGTTTCAGTAATTATATATATGTCATAGCTATTTAGTAAGATACTACTATAAAATTCAGATGTTTTTGTACGCAAACCGCGCACATTTTGGTAATATATGTTAAGGGTCATGGTAGCATACGTGTGCAATAATTAAGGCGCTGTATGCAGCTGCGCATCGAAAAAGTGCCTTTTCCAAACCGATTATTAGTATACTTGTACTATTGCTAGAGATCCAAATTTTTGATATGTATATCTTCAGTTCATTGGCTATGTTCGTACTTCGTAAAATCACTATTGCTTACAAAAACCTCGATAGATTTTGCCTTTCAAAACAGTGCTTTTTTACCACCAAACTCGAAATATCTCAAAAGTTATTTGGAATATTACAATGAAATTTGTTGTGATAGGTAGCTTTTTGGTAGATCTATCTACCGGCTTCTTAGAATTTCAATATGTTTGATAATTCAATACATTTGGTCATTTGTCTCAAAAACCGGGTGTCCGCGTCATGCATGCGCGGTGGCGAGTACAATTTAGTACGCCCGTGGCCACTGCCGACGACGGACCTGTGAATGTTTACCTGGCACGCAAATACGCCTTTTTGCAGCAATTATTTCGAGTTATCAAGGTAAATAAAAATATATAAAGGAATAAGAAACGCTAATACATGCTGGAGAACACATTCGAAATGATAGAATAACAAATATAAGGTATGCGATATTTACTACATTAAAGCGTTTCTACATCCGCACCTAAAACGTATTAATAGGTAGCTGGAGCATATTGACAAGATGTCAATAAAAATCTTCAGTTATCCTGAATACGTATTTAGAACTGTTAGGTAGTAAGTAGTCGGGTGTAAATCGGATTCGGACACGAGCACATGGTTGGGGGGGTAATGGTACCAATTATGGACTGTACGAATAATAGATTTATTTATTCATACAGAAATATATCAAAAGCATTTAGGGCTATTGCGCCGGATGGCGACTACCTAGACTAAAGTCCTAAACGAGTTGGTGAACTGAAGTATATTTACTTGCTGTTTAGTAGATTCTATTAAAAACGAGTGCGGAAAAAGACCCTGCCACTCCACCAGCAGCAGGCCACGGCCCTTCCTCATCTTCGTCATAGACATACATGCATACATACGCTACGGCACATCTTTTCGTCCAATATTCCGCAGTGTCTCAAAACGAGAGTCTTTGACCAGTGTGTGTTGCCAGTGATGACATATGGAACGGAAACGTGGTCGCTTACTATAGGCCTCATAAGAAGGCTCAAAGTCACTCAAAGGGCGATGGAGATGGCTTTGCTGGGAGTGTCTCTGCGCGATCGCATCAGAAATGAGGCTATCCGCAGCAGAACCACGGTAACCGATATAGCCCTCCGAATCGCTAAACTTAAGTGTCAGTGGGCGGGGTACGTTGCACGTAAAACCGATGGCCGTTGGGGCGGAAAGGTTCTCGAGTGGCAACCACGTACCGGAAGGCGCGGCGTGGTTAGGCCCCCCACAAGGTGGACTAATGACCTGGTAAAGGTCGCGGGAGTCCGCTGGATGCGGGTGGCGCAGGACCGGCTATTGTGGCACTCTTTGGGGGAGGCCTATGTCCAGCAGTGGACGTCTTTCGGCTGATATGATGATACATACGCTCGAAAAACATAAACTTCCTTCTGAGGCAGTCGGGTACAAAGTACTACAGGGTGTTCCCCTATACAGCTGCAAAACTTTGCCAGCTGTTTGTGCACATGATACCCATCACAAAACACTAAAGTATGCCGTTTCACATCTCGCACTCACTCTGCCACCGCTGTTTCTCCAAATAACTACCAAGAAAGCCTCCCCCGCCACGCCCCTTTAAAAATAAGCCCACTAAAGCAAATAAATGTGACGTTATCTAATTGAACATACCTTTTGTCGGTACTCATCAACGCACAGCCGAAACTACTAAGACTAGAGAGTTGAAATTTTCACCAGAACTACCTTTTACAACGTAGGCAACGCTAAGAAGGATTTTTGGAAATTCCCCCCCTAAAGGGGGTAAATAGGGGTGCAAAGTTTGTATGGCGGAAACTTTATTTTTAGAGCTAGAGACTTAAATTTTTGCATAAAGATTACTTATTAGAATACAAATTAAGTACTTTCAATTCAATTAAATTTATTTTGTTAAACATAGGTTACAACTTTTACAAGTATTGTTGGTATACAAAATATAAGACTTCTGTGCATTACCCACAATGTAGGTTTACAAAATATTTCAGCCAGCTAATATATTTATAAAAATTAAAAAAAAATGTCAATACAGTGATTGGTGTTAAATACTACAAATACATGTCAAAAACTCTCAAAAAATACTATAACTAAAGAATATTATAACTAAGGAATGTCTGGAATGGAATCATGTTATGTCGTAGGGTCATTTAAGTAATCTTTAATGGTATAAAATACCATCTATGTAACACGGTTAAACAATAAAGTTTTTTCTATTTCTATTTCTATAATAACACTTTTCAATCAAATATTGATCTATTGATTGAAATGATTGATCCAATAATGTCATGTAAAGATCACATAGATACATTATACAGTAAGTTAGCAAGAGGGATCTATGCTCTAAGACAGTTAAGACCACTTGTGTCAGAAAGTTGCTTAAAAGAGCTGTATTATGCGTACATATACTCTCAACTTTCATACGGGATAATGCTTTGGGGCAACAGTACGGATTATGAGCGCATCCTAAAGATCCAGAAACGTGCAATTAGAGTACTTCCCTATGCAAAGGACAGATACACGTGTCGCGAACATTTAAGAAAACTTAGTATCTTAACATCAGTTTCAACTTATATATTGGAAGTTTTGATGTATGTTAAACGTTATCCAAATGAATTTCAAAGGAGAGGTGGAAATAGTAAAGTAAGTAAGTTAAAAAGAAGCGGGTTGTGTCCGAGATATAACCGTTAATTAAGTTTAAGTGGATACTTATTTGTTGGTTGTCCCCGTAAAATATATATCTGCATTAATTTACTAAAATCTGTATAAGCACAGATAAATCGGTATATATAGCAACATTGACTGACGTAGCTCGTTTGACTCGCGAGGCATTGAAAATGGCGGTCATTTCAGCATAGTTTTCATGCCCGTCACATAAACTAAATAACATTTTGTGATTAACAACTAATAGCAAATAAAGAAGGATTAAAACATGTAACAAACAATTATTTGAAATCAGATTAGGCTTCTCTACAAAAAGTTAATCCGGAAGTTACGTGATACATTTTGAACTGTACCCCTATACAAGAACGCGAGCAAAGAAGTATCCACTTCAAAACAACCTCGCCCAGACTTAGAATAGGCACAAAACTTCCGAAGTTAATAGGACAAATACTTTTTAACCGGCTACCTTCAAACCTTAAAACCATAACGAACGACGACTCTTTTCGCTTCCATGTAAAACAACTATTGCTTGAAAAAACACTGTATAGTTTACAAGAATTTCTTTCAAATGACTAAATAACAAGATCTTAAAAGCTTGACGTTAATATTTGTATTATGTTTTCTTTCTCTATTTTATGTAATAGCATTATGCTATGAGTATGAGTATTATTAAACTATTTACAAATAATAACAATTCTGTACACAACTGTACACATCTATTGTATTTTATTGTAACTGACAAGTTATAATTTTAACACATTTTTATCTGTATATTCATTGTACTATGATTTCAATTGTAAAATTATGATAATAAACAAATCTGAATCTGAAGTCAATTGTCTTTTAAATTTATTAATATCCAGTGTTTAATTCGGTCTGGAATTTTATTGAAAATGTTTGGTGCCATTCCCAAGATTCCGCCTCTGATTAGCGCTGTGTTGTTGCTACCCTGCAAAGTTTTCAATTTTTGTTTGTATTGTTTACGTGTCGGAAATCTGCGGCCTTCTGAAACGTTACTGAACATGCTTGGATTGGTCTTGACAAAAATACCTACTTCTAGGATATACAGTTCTTCTAGTTTGTATGGAGAGCAAGACATTTTTAAAGTAAGGGATTTGTAACTTCGGTTTTTTAATTATTAATCACTTAAGAAGGTTAAAAGGGGGTTCGAATTATATAAAGAGAGAAAGACATTTTTAAAGTTAGAAATTTGTAACTTCGGTTTCAGACTATTTACTATGAGGGTTCAAAGAGGGTTCTAAGTTTGTATAGAGAGCAAGACATTTTGAAATAAAGAGAGATTTGTTTCTTCGGTTTTAGACTGTTTACTTAAAGACTAGGTACAGTCAGCGACATATAGTTAGTAGCAGCCAAAGTAGCCAAATATATCGTAACACATCCTTACACCTATAGTAACAAAGACGTAATGCGATATATTTGGTTACCTAGGCTGCTACTAACTATCTGATGCTGACTGTACAAAACTAATTTCAATGTTTTTTTTTATTAAACAAACATTTAAATTTCTTAAACAAACATTTAGACGATAACATGTTATACGTGGACGAAGTCGCGGGCAACAGCTAGTTTATATATATATATTTATTTAAGCTTTATTTATTCCATATTGTTTGTGTTAATCTAAAAGATTTATGCAATTTTTTCTTTCTTATATGGACCCCATTCGGGTAAAAGCCATATATCGCCAGATATTAGGAGAAAAGAAGGGCACTGGAAGCAACAAACTGGTCAGGGCCGAAAGGCAAAAGAAGGAAAGGTAGACGACGAAGACGTTGGACCAATGACATAACTGAGGTCGCCGGACCTAGCTGGATGCAGTTGGCTAAAGACCGAAAAAAATGGCATGAGATCGAGGAGGCTTTTACCTAAATTTACATTTGCTTTAAAAAAATCAATATAAATCAAACAAAAAAAGACAATTAAAGCTTAATTTATATTTATATAATTACTTCCGGTTGGAAAATTTGTTGGATTCTTGTGTAAAGCATCTTAGAATAACGATTAAAAATTAAATATACAAAAAACGCTATTATAAATTAATGATTTTCGAAACCGTATTTTGCCTGGAGTATAGAGCCAAGTATAAGTCCAATCTTGTTGGCTTGTTGAGAGTATCAAGGTCCATCGCGGTGTGGCCGCTGGTCGAGGTAGCATGGTAGGCAGCACGCGCCGCGCGAGCGCAGTGACATAACACTTTTAGGTATTTAAGAGACAAATTGAATTTGTTATTTTTATATGATGTTTGGTCAAATTACATTTTTTAATAGACATAGTCATGTACTGAAGAACTTGCTGGTCTTAAAATAACCACCCTGTATAATAAAATGCTCTTCTGACTAACAGTGGTCTAATTATCCAGTTTTTGATCAGTCAGTCATACTTATGTAACAAAGGTAATAATTATGGTAATAATACTCCTTGCATTTCATTAAATTGTCAAAAGGGCCTCTACGTGTTGGCTCCGTTGGTACTTTGTGGGTACCTAGCCCCACGCATGCCTCCCAAAGGTCCGGGACATCATTGTCCCGTGAGCGGGAAAGACATACATGGTAATAATATAATTTGCCAGGAGATAAATAGATGAACATAGCTATTTGTTTATTATTTTTGATGGTTTCTTAAGCGGGTGTTAACCGGCGCTATAACTTTACCTAGAAGTAATCGATTTTATTTCGGTTTAAAAAACCTGTAATATATTAGTACAATCCATAATTGGTGACGTTCACCCTTAGGAAGTGAAGATGTACTATTTTTTTTATCAGTTCTACGTATTTGGAAAACGGAAGCACCCACATAGGAACTGGGAAAACGATAGGTGGATTGATGATGAAGAAATCTGTACTAACATATCTTTGGAAAGTAAGTGTCCATAATTGATGTCATCATACTACGATGTACTTAAGAACTCTAACTACCTATTATTCCTTATTTAAAAAAAAATAGATTTAAATAAATAAATAAACAATAAATATTTGGGGACAATCTTACACAAATCAACCAAGATTTGAAAAATAAAACAATTATTCAAGAAGACAAACATTTGATCGTATGTTCCGCAAAAACGAGCCGAATACGGATGCCAACAGAATAAGGCCGTTAGCGGGGTGCGCGGGACGCGCGTCTCCCGCTCCGTCTGCCTCACCTCCGCAAATACCTAAATATCGTCTAATAAGAGCGCCTTAAGTAGATGTATGAAGAGATAAAACGTATGGCATTAGCGAACCAAGAGATGTAAACAACTTTTTCTAGACGTTGGGATTTCAATAAACCATATGTGAGGGTCATTAAGGCAGTCACCTTCGCAGAAATGCGCGCCCAGTTGCATTGAGTAGCAATCCCGGATTGTATTGACATATACCGTATATTTTTGCGGAAGAACAGGCTTTGTGTTGAGATATTATCTAGTTTAGATACAGAAACCGCGTAGAACACACTGTTTTCGAAATTAGTTTTTGTATTAATACGATAAATGTAAACGTAGTTGTACTGTATTATGCTTATCAAAAGTATTAGTCTAGTTAAGTAGGTAAAAGTCGAGTTATAGGACAACAAAGTGAAAGCTAATATGTGTAAACAATTTGTTGGTTTAAAAGAAGATATTTTTGTGCAATTGGAGGTGTGTGAATTCTGTGTGTGTATTTGTGATTGTGGGTAAGTAATTAGGTGATCTAAGTGTAATACATATGAAGTGTACAAGTGGTAAAACAAAACAAATGTTAATGATAAGACAAGAAGTAATTCAGTCGCGATTCATAACAGCTTCTTGATATCTTTGAGGGACTCGAGTAGTACTACCGGGGCACCGTCAGACTTCCTGGCATAAATGTTGCAGTCACGAACCCACACGTACTGGTAGCCTCGATTCTTTGCTGCGGTCTTACATTCTTTGAGCACTTGCTTCCTAGAAGGTATCAAGTGCTCGTTGACGTAAAGTTTACGAGCTTCGCCCTGGAGGCCGATGTCGGCTGTGGAGACACCGCGGGTTTTACGCAGGCCTGCAAGGATGTTAATCTTGTGTGTCCGATTCTTGAATTTGACTATGATGGCCCTTGGACGACCCTCTTGTGGTGTCATCGGACGTACTCTAGTTACATGTTCAATGTCATGTTGAGTTATTTCTACTCCAGCGTGTTTGGCAATAGATATTATGACATTCGGTAAGTATTCGTTCTTCGATTCCGGTATGCCACTGACCTCGAGATTCTGAATACGAGCATATTGTTGTTGTTTGTCTGACTCAAGTAACAACTGGTCATATTTATTGCTCAGTACCTCATAATCGGTGTGCCTCTTTTCTAAGTCGGATACTTTTGAGGTTAGTTCGGTGACTCGCCTCTCCTGGTCACGTTGATTCTCGGCAACAAATTCAACGGAGGTCTTCAAGTCACTGAATTCCGATAACATCTCTCGTTGCTGCGTTTTCAGGTCAGAAATTGAGTTGTGAATCTTGGAGTTATCCGAGTGCAGCGACTTCAATTCAGACTTGATGACCGTAAACATTTCCGTAATTTCAGTTTTGAAGTCAGAGAAATCCATTTCGCATCCATCTATATGTTTTCTTTTTGTCCGTTGATTGAGATTAAGGTCCTGGTTGACTATTTGAAGCTCAGGATTAGATCCAAATTGTTTATTCGGTGAGCGAAATTTATTAAAAGTCGCCATTTTTCACACTAATGACAGACAAATATGCACTTTAACTCGCACGCACTGAGTACTTTTTAGCGTAAATTTGATTCAAGTTAATTCTAAGCGATCCGTAGATAAACACACGTCCGTCTGAGACGACGACGGTAGGTAGGATTATTAATCATTAGTCGTCAATCATTTTAATCATGTATAAATTACTTCAAAAGTAATATATTCACACGTGGAATAATTAATAGGTACCTACTTGATACGTGAAACGTAAATTATTTGTTTTGTTTTTATACATACATTTTATTAAATGGTATTGTTACCACATTTCAATAATTACGTAGAAAACAGAATTCCTCTTTAACTTGAAGCACGCCATCCTTCTTGCATTCATTCCCACGCAGATAAAATGACTTAGATTACTTTTGAAGTAATTTGTACATGATTAAAATGATTAGACGACTAATGATTAATAATTAAAATAAAACTATTTGGGATCATCCTATATGCAGCGTGACGTCAAATTGTTGTCATCGGCATGAAAGTTACGGGCCCTGCTTATGACCTACTCTGGCACAAGCTGCGTACAGAAACGGAGGTCCCGGAGGAGATTATCAGTGTTCTTGATTATTGGTACAACAACCAGTCAAACGTCGTCAAGTGGGGCAATGCGTTTTCTGATGAGTACAGGTTGAAGTGCGGGGTAAGACAGGGGGGGTTAACGTCACCGCGTCTCTTCAACCTGTACATTAATTCTCTCATAGAGGACCTCAGCAGTACTAGGGTTGGTTGTGCCATTGCTGGGGATATGGTCAACAATATAAGTTATGCCGATGACATGGTGCTGCTGGGGCCTTCGATGTGTGCGATCAGAAAACTGCTGAGCAAGTGTGAGGAGTACGCCGTGGCACATGGACTTAGGTACAATGTGGTTAAGAGTGAGTAACTTGTTTTCCAGCCGCGTGAACACAGGGTTGAGAGGGTACCTGAAGTCACGCTGTATGGAGTAGCCCTAAACAGAACCACGAAATTTAAATACCTGGGTCACTGGGTCACGGAGTACCTCTCAGACAATCCTGACATTGAGAGGGAGCGCAGGGCGTTGGCTGTGCGGGGGAATATGTTGGCCCGCAAGTTTGCACGATGTACGCAGGAAGTTAAGTTAACCCTTTTCAAGGCTTACTGCCAATCCTTTTACATGTGCGGCCTGTGGGTCAGCTACACTCAACGGGCAATCAACGTCTTGCGCGTTCAGTATATTAATACGCTTAGGTTGCTCTTGGGTCTTCCTAGACACTGTAGCGCTTCGGGAATGTTTGCCGTGACACGAGTAGACGGTTTCCACGCAATCTTGCGAAAACGGGTCGCCGGCATGAAGCGCCGTGTAAGGGACAGCCCCAACAGCCGCCTAGCAATATAGGCTGGACTGTCCCATAATGAAGCACTGGGACCAACTCCATGTTATGTAAATTTTATACCTACTAACATAAGTTTTTAAGTTACTTAAACTAACACATTAATGATATTATTTTTTCTTGTAATGTATGGATCTTCGTTATCTGTAATAAATGATTGATTGATTGATTGATAGTGCTTTTCTCAAACATGCAATGAAATAAATAAATAAAATCTACTCAAATCAAATTAATTTTCAAGACTGAATGCCGTGATGCTGTGCCACAAATAGTGGAATGAAAATTAAAAAAAAAAATCTTCCCAACCTAGGCCTTAAATTTCGTATGAAATTCCTTTTCAGTTCTCTCGAATTGATCCGCCCGAAACGTGATACTTTGAAGCCTGATATTATGATATAACCCACGTAATGACGACATTTCATTGCATGTTTGAGAAAAAACATTTTGACATTTTGAGATGGTTAACACAGAACCTGGCTTACTCGTAAAAATCAATTTTCTCGTATAGAAGGAATCCAGATGGGTGAAAAAATTTAGCACAGCCCTTCTTGCATGTAGTTTGCCCTGTTCGATTTATTTATTGTCTATATCTAGGCATTTGATTTATTTATTTAAAAGTAGCCGAAAAAACCTCGCGTGATTTGTGCACAAGCCCATATGAGAAGAGCTTTACTTAAGTTTTTTACCTATACCTACTTCCGAGTATGCAGACATGATTACGACACGACGAGTTTGGAAACATTAAACCCGTGTTTGGAGAAAACCGGCGTAACATATTTGGATTGATAATAAAGCACACAACCATCAACAGACATAATTAATTAGACTTACTTATTAATCTTATTATCTTTCTGTTACACGTGTTCAATATGACTCAAAAAAATTCCCTATGCTGTTTATCGCATAAATCGATCGAGGAATGCATTTTAAACGCAAGACTAGAACACCCACAAGTCAATTTCAAATACTTTGTTTTATAAAAAATATTTAATATTTCGTGACCGTGACTTAAAAAAATGATAATAGTACATTACTGCAAAGGCCGTGAAGTAAGGGATTGATGGACGAGTTTGGGCTAGACGGCCGAGTCGTAGACGAGGCCGGATACAACGAGTCCAGCAATCCCTGTTCCGGCCGAGGCTTGTATAGTGCTTTTCTCAAACGATGTGAGGAAATAATAAATAGTTATTTGTTATACAAGGGTGCAGTTATAATTTAACCGCGAGTGTGGAATTGAAACACGAGCTAGCGAATGTGAGTGGTTTAAAAATAGAATCCTTTTCACCTCACTAAAGTGAGAAAGATTCTAGATAAAAAAGCCTAAAAAATAAAAAATAAACATTAAAAAAGAATAATATTAAAAAAAACATTACAAAAGAGTAAAACAAAAGGAAAAAATATTAAAAAAAAACAACTAAAAAAACAAAAAAACGCCCAAAAAAATGACAAAAAACAAAAAAAAAAGGAAAAAAACAAAAAATGGACAAAAAAAAAGAAAAACAAACAAAAAACAAAAAAAAAACAAAAAAAGAAAAAAAAAACAAGAAAAACAAAAAAAAACAAAAAAAAAGGAAAAAAACAAAAAAAACATTAAAAAAATGTAAAACAAAAAGGAAAACTTGAAAAAATTAAAAAAAAACGACAAAAAAACAAAAAACATTAAAAAAAGTGAAACAAAAAGGAAAAATAGATTAAAAAAAACTTAAAAATAACATAAAAGACCCTACAAAAATTTTAACATTAAAAAATAGACAAACATCAAGAAAAGAAAATATTTTTTTTTAAATCATTAAAAACGATAAACAACACTAAAAAATAAACGAAAAATAACAAAAAAAATTAAAAAACTAATAATTTATTTTTTACAAAACACTAAAACAATTAAAAAAAAGTATTGTTGGTTGGCGGTATGTATTTTTTCCTTCGTCTGTTTAATATCAGTAAGCAAATTTAAAAATTTAGAGTCGCTCGGCCAATAATGTTTTTAGTTAGGGTTTTCATACATTACTTCTTGGCCTAGGCCAAGAAGTAATGTAGGGAGCCATAAACAAGGAACTTCATGTCTTCATTTCGTGACATTAACGCATACATTTCCGAGCATGTTTGAGAAATAGTACATTTTACAACTAGTGTGAAAAGAATGTCTTTTTACCACTAGTACCGAGGTATCTTGCCACGAGCTGAAAGCGAGTGGCAAGACTCGGTACGAGTGGTAAAAGACATTTCACACGTGTTGTAAACGACGTTTTTTAATACAATTGCGAAAAAATAATAAATTAATATTCGTCATTTATATATTAATGAATTCTTTAAATAAATTTATATTATTGTACCTCGATCTCAACTGTTAGTGGCTGCATCGAAACTTCTGCTTGCGTATGCGCTCCTGGTACCTATAGGTGGACCGTTTAACTCGGTCCTCGCCTGCGCGGCGCGCGGGTGCAGGGGTATGACTATAACGGGCTGCGGGCGACGTGCGGAAGGCAAACCCCGGCGCCCGCACCCCGTTATCGTCATACCCCTGCACCCGCGCGCTGCGCAAGCGAGGAATGAGCTAAGCGGTCTACCTACAGATGCGTACATTTTCAGCTTCAAAAATGACTTTCATACTAACGCGATCAAAAATAAATACTCCTAGTATTCGTAAGCGTTTTTAATTTCATAATTTCCAAGTAAAAAATCTGATATAAAATTACTGCGTTTCGAAAGTATAGTTTGGAACTAAAAAGTAAAAAGCACTAGTGCGAGAAATTGAGCTTCTCGCACGCTACGCAGCCACAAAAAGTACCACTTTTTGAGCAACTGTATTAAAAAATAAATTATGTAAGCGTATCTGATCAAGATATTTATTTGTGATAAATAAATATTGATAAAATACTTTTTCACGCATATTTTCTAGTTCTTATTTTTGGAATTTCACCTCTGGTTACCGAGCTATTAATGTTTTTTCAGATTTTTGTTTTTATTTTTTTCCTCCAAAAAAACCCAAAAGTGCGACTTGTGACCAGCATCGAAAGATAGCTATTAACTAGGTCTATCACTGGTAATAAAAACGAGTTCCACTATTGCGGCGTTTCGGAGTTATCGAATTTCAAAATATAGTGGTAGGGTTGTCATTCAAATTGACCTTTCATTTCTTAGTTAGAATTGATCCAGTTTCACTGGTATGTTCTGATTTGATTTGAATTCAACCATTCTAGAAACTGTTCTAGACTCCTGGTGAGCTTACGCATTCAAATGTGGTGTCATAAATAGCCGCACGATTTGGGAACTGAGTTTTACTTAGCAAGTGGTTTTTTTTTGAATTTTCAAATTCAATTTACACAAAAAGTAACTAGAATACACTTGTTGAAAACCTAATATAAACTATTTTTGAGGTAAATGCGCATAATATAGTCAAACACATTTGAAAAAGTTGGTCAGGGAAAAAGTGGATTTCGGAATGATAATTACGTAAAGACCACGTGATTTCGGGACTAGGTTTACTATAAATTACTTTACTCAGATAGGCAACACCATTGCCGGAAAATGAACAGGAGAAAAACTATGGTAGACCTCTTTCACCATGCACTAGAATCATCGCATCCGTTCGTGTCTATGGTACATTACAGGCAACGCCAAAAATCGACCAGGGGGGCGATTTTTGACTTTCGAGCGCTCGAAAATTAAATAAACGTAAATACGATTGTAGTGTCATAATTGCAGGCAATTACTTTCTACCGATAGAATTGAATACGAGTGGTCAGTACAGCTCGTTTTGCAATTTTCTATGGCTATTTCAAAATAGTATTTCATATTTTTTGTCAGTTTTCGAGTGAAAGAGTCGAACGCTCGAAAGTCAAAAATCGGTCCCCTGTAGAATTTGCCGGCCAGAAGCAGCTCGTGAACTACTGAAGCCGATTCACGAACAACACTTGCAGGTGGCTGAAGTCGATGACGATCATTACACGATGATAAAAATCCATCTAATGTTGACGACTGCACGTTGATACTCGAAAATGACAATGATTTGTATGCGTCATAAAATACATCAAACCTGAAACCAACTTGCGAAAAGACACTATATTTTAACATGACTTCTCGTTAGTTGGGTTCCGATTTTCTGAATTTAATGACTTACAAAGTATCTTATATTGTTCATTGGATATAAAAATATCTTATTACAAAATCTCATTAGAGTTGTTATTAATCCCACATATTTGTTCGACCTTTTTAGTGACAACCCTAAAAAGTATAATTTGACTTTTACACGTAACTCCCAAACGCCGCAATAGTGGAACTTGCTTTTTTTATCAGTGATAGAACTAGTTAAAAGCAATCTTTTGGTGCTGGTCACAAGTCGCACTTTTGAGTTTTTTTGGAGTAAAAAAATAAAACCAAAATCTGAAAAACATTAATAGTTTGGTAACCAGAGGTGAAATTTCAAAAAGAAGAATTGTAAAATATGTGCCAAAAAGTCCTTTACCAAACTATATTGATCACAAATAAATATCTTGATCAGATACGCTTAAATAATTTATGTTATAATTTTTTTAAGTCACGGTCACGAAATATGAAATATTTTTTATAAAATAAAGTATTTGAAATTGACTTGTGGGTGTTCTAGTCTTGCGTTTAAAATGCATTCCTTGATCGATTTATGCGATAAACAGCATAGGGAAATTTTTTGAGTCATATTGAAGACTGTGTGTTATGATGTCTGATTTTTCAGACCAAAGTCTGAAACGCAGACGGAAGACAAGCTCAGCATTCTTTTAATTTTTTTTTTTTGGTTGTTATTGTTACTATGGTTTCCTGCAGGAATTTCAGAAATAGATTGTACAGCAGGCTGTCTACAAACGGAATGCTTTGATTTTGTTAAAAAAAAGAAGGAACTAGTTACTTTAGGTCTATCAATTCCTTAATTAGTAATTCGAATCTTCTATTTGTCTAATACTCGGTGTTGCTGTCTTCAAAGTCTTGTTTAAATCTAGTATTTTTTTCAATAGGGAACAAAATGTCCCGCGACCGCTGACGCTAGCCACGTCTGGCGACACGGGTCGAGTAACATTTATCCCCTAGAGAATCCATGGTTTTACGGAAATGTCACACGCGGCGAGAGTGGCGTGGAATATATTACAGTTCTTCGTTTGACCAAATCAAGCATTAAAATAATCACTTCTTCCTGCCTATCAGCTCTCCTCGAATGTCATATTAAAAAGGATATTAAAAATGAGATGAGATCTCTAGGGCCAGTTCGATGTTCAAGAGTGAGATGACCAGCAAAGTCATCTGTCACGAAATTGGGTTCTCCGCCGGGCATTGAAGCGCATACTGGACAAACCACCTGAAATGAAATATGTAAATCAGTACACTATTTGACCTGTAAATGAAGACAACGCCCATAGCTTTATTATTGCGACTCTACAATCTCTACATGCGACTAGTACCCAGTGGTGGCCTGGTGGCTATGTAGGTACTATCGCCCATCAAGGGTACGGGTTCACACTTTCTCAACAAAATCGTCTGCACACACATACAGTTCATTCGAAAAATGACCCTAGAGGGGTGTACTTGGACGATAGTACCTACAATAGGCTTGTGTCCAAAAAAAAATTACGATGCCATTCGAACCAGTTTTTGGAGAGCAACAAATGTTTGTATCGGAGCAACTACAATTAAAGAAATTTGATTCAAAGACGGACTTTGCTGGCGGCAGCCGAAACAGTTCATACTAAAGGATGACGTCACAGTTTTATATTTGTACTAACCATTGTATGGAAAATATAGTAAATTGCTGTTTCGGTCGCGAAATACTGCGTTTAGGTCCATAGTTGTCATACGATTTTGTTTCTATAAAAGCGTAAAGATTCCAATGGTAGCTTAAAATTTACTTTATGACAATAAAAGAGTTGCATTTTTTTTTAAATTTTCCGTGCTTTTATTATTTTAATTATATTTTATACTTTATTTATTACTATTATTTGATGGTTTACTATCCATTTACCAACACTACGTTACCAATTTTAACATGAGGAAAGTACCCTATTCTACAAAATAGTCATGGTATGGCATCCAAATCTTATCAGATGTATTTAAGCATGCCACCTATCGCAGTCATAACCTTTGTTCTGTACTTGCACGTACCGCACTGATGCAAAAGAGTGTTTTTTGCATGGCACATATTTTTTTTTAATAAAATACCCTTAGCTTTAAGAATGTTGCCTTTACATCAATTTACAAAATAAGCTTTGTAAATTACTTATTAGTAAGTCCTACTCAGCAGGGCAGCATTAGGGAAGCTACGGCACACCCTTTCGTCCAATATTCCGCAGTGTCTCAAGACGAGTCTTTGACCAGTGTGTGTTGCCAGTGATGAAATATGGCACGGAAACGTGGTCGCTTACTATGGGCCTCATAAGAAGGCTCAAAGTCACCCAAAGGGCAATGGGGAGGGCTATGCTGGGAGTTTCTCTGCGCGATCGTATTAGAAATGAGGCTATCCGCAGCAGAACCAAGGTAACCGATATAGCCCTCCGAATCGCTAAACTTAAGTGGCAGTGGGCGGGGCACATTGCATGTAGAACCGATGGCCGTTGGGGCGGAAAGGTTCTCGAGTGGCGACCACGTACCGGAAGGCGCGGCGTGGGTAGGCCCCCCACAAGGTGGACTGATGACCTGGTAAAGGTCGCGGGAGTCCGCTGGATGCGGGTGGCGCAGGACCGGCCATTGTGGCACTCTTTGGGGAGGCCTATGTCCAGCAGTGGACGTCTTTCGGCTGATATGATGATGATGATGAAGTCCTACTATTCAATATCGGAATGTTTAATAGACAACATAACTTCATTTATATTCTCATTGACCATGTTTTTTTATTTTTGTTGTGATTGTTATGTTTACAAATAAATCGCTCTATGTGTATGTAAGATAATTTTGTAGTGATAAGACCTTTGACTGATAATTATTATGACATACCGCATGATTTGCCGAATATTTTAGTTTTTTTTTCATATTATTATAATTTATTAATACCAAATTCCAAAATGTACCTTTGTCATTCGCTAATGACTGTTTGTATGCCCCATGGCCAGAACATAGTGATTCCAGACTCTTATAACACCAATGTATTTGTACCTAATGTATTACAGACAAATAAATGAAAAAAAAAAATGAAAAAAAAAACCGTTTTTTAAATATACATTCTCTTTCTCCAAATGTAAGTAATAAAGTAATAATAATTACAAATTGCTGTTATAATTTAATCACACTAAAATAGCTCAATAGTTTGGATGAAATGCGGCACACACGGTTGATTCAGATAATGCGGCGGCACACACGGTTGATTCAGATAATGCGTCGGCACACACGGGTGATTCAGTTAAAATTAAGTATGGAAAGTCTCGCGATCAAATTAGCAAAATAACTATATAAGTACCTAATTATCATAGACGAAAAAATCAAGAGGACATCCAATGTTTTTTTCATGTGGGAAAATTTGAAACAATCATGTTTTGGCTTCTATTATAATAGCATAACTACAAATTAGAAAAGTTGAAAACCCCCGACATTTTCATTTCAAAGTTCAATATTCAATCTTCAAATCATAACAAAACGGCTTAACCGATTTTGTTGAAACGTAACTAAGGACCGTATCGGAAAGAAAGTAGACAACTTTAGGCATCTCTAAAAACTGGTACGTACATAAATTCGGCATAAACTTTTTTTTAAATACCGAACTATATCCTTCTCTTTTGATTCCACTACTTTAATTTAAAGACATTTACTTGAGTTTAAAGTACATACATACATATATCTTATCTACTCTTTGATTCATGCTAAGTCTACGGACAGAATCGGGCCTTCAAGTAACATCTGAGTAACTTTTCGACGCGTGGTCTCGTCGTTAAAACTGGCTTCAAATCTATCCAATTAACGACATTTTGAACAAAAAAATTTGGCAACTTGAATTTACTCTTAAACGTTTATCTCGAATCTATTTAACGTATAATGATTAGTGCCCGTCAGAAATCGAACGCTAATCTAATAGTTTTCTTTTGTACGAAAATAATTTTTCTAGCGGCGCGTGGGCGCCCACTGACCCGCCACCAGGAGATAATAGACAGATCTCAAGTTAACTGATAGTGTTCGTCGAACAGAACACATAATATGAAATTTTACCTTCCAATAAAATTGTTATTATGTTTCTTGAGACGAACACCATCAGAATAATGGCTTCCTGGGGGCTACCAACGGCATTTCCTCCGCAACAATGAGGAAACCAATATGGCGGCGGGGTGCACGGGAGCCGGTTCTAGAGTTGACAGTTTGGCGAAGGCGGATGTGACGTCACAGCGAAGGCGCTGAGTGGGTTGTTTGACGCAATCGGTTACTTCCGGTCGTGCGAACACATAATAACGACATTAAAAAATGGCTTAAGGGCAACACCGGTCAGAGACCTGGGGGGTAGGGAGACTAGGGAGGTGGCACTGGACTTTAAACATGTAGCCAACTCGCCACTTAGGTGACCACATCTACCCTCGAGCAACAGCTCTTGCGACTCCACTCTGGCAGGTGCGGCTCACTCGCGATTAGGTGCGTCCACACCAAACGCATGCTCACCCGAGCGCAGCTCGCCCTAGCGTGCGCGCTAAGTGTGGACGGCGATCGGCGAGCAACGGCGCGCCTGAGCCGCACGCTCGGGCGAGCGGCTCACAGCGGCAATGTACTTATTTATTTATTTATCGTATGGTGGTTACACACTGGTACATACATACTATACTAGTACTACATAGTATAAAACAAAGTCTGTATGTCCCTATGTATGCTTAGATCTTTGAAACTACGCAACGGATTTTGATGTGGTTTTTTTTAAATAGATAGTGATTCAAGAGGAAGGTTTATATGTGTAATATATATGCATTTAGTATATATCGCGGGTCGCTAGTAGTATATATATACATCAGGTAAATAGGCATGCATGTATGTATGTATAGTTGTTATTTTCTAAGCCGTCCGTTCCGCACTAAAGAACGCCGCACTGCAGAACGGACGGCTTAGAAAATAACAACTATACGTAGTAGGACTAGTAGGTACGGACGACCAGTCGCTCCTCGACAATACCAGCCCCGCCACTGGCGGATCTAGATTTCAGTCGGCTTACCCCTAATATGCAATCGATTTTTTTACGTAGTAGTCCATAATTGTGGCTACGTTTTAAAGCCAAAATAAACTGCGAATAGTAAAGACATTATTCACAAAAACCGTGACCGTCACGTCAATCAGACCGGACTCTGTTTCTGATTCCGTGGAGTATGGGACGGGTTCTGGAGTGGGATGCAACCTGCAACTAGCCCCGTCGCATCTCCACCGAACCTCCGTGAGGGCAGCGGCAGCGGCAGAGGCGGCTGAGAAAGCCAAGGTGGGCAAATACAGTGGTCTCGGCGCCGAGTATAATTTTGTTCCATTCGGCGTAGAAACCCTAGGTCCGTAGGGCCCTGGCGCTCTGAGCCTCTTTAAGGACATGTCGAAGAGGCTCAGAGACGCCACGGGAGACCAAAGAGCTGGCAGTTTCCTCGCTCAACGCATCGGCCTGGCGATCCAGCGAGGAAATGCGTCTTCGGTACCATGCTGCAGGGGCCATTTTTAGATATATTTTAGTTTTATTTAGATGTATTTTAGTTTTAGTTTAGTTTAATTATAGTGCTGTATTTATTAATTTTTATGAATAAATTTTTTAGATTTAGCTAGAAGATTATCTTAAGATTCCGGGACTTAAAGTGTAGATTGCATTCGTTTCAAAACTATGATAGTGAGCCACGCGGGAGTATTTGTCCTTCATTCGTGACATCTTCCTGTATTCGATCATCCAATAAAGTAAGACTGTCTCAAAATTAGTTTCAAGGGAACACTGTGCGGCGGTCTTGAAAGCGACACATCAGTGTGAGTCTTCGGAGTCACAATCTGAAGAATATTTAAATATCGAATACGTAGTTGGAATCAGATATGGATGGATAGATATTTATTATAAAGCAAATAATTTTTACATTCAACCAAATACACAAAGCAAATACACACTATCCTGACTATACATGACGTATCCACTATCTATCTATCTAATGCTAATAAATAACACTGAAATTTTATCGAAATCCCGGAAACCGGGTTTTTTTATTTTATTGTTATCTCCTGAAGTCCGCGATATATGCAATCTGATTTTTTTGTGGTAGTAGTCCATTATTGTGGCTACGTTTTTCAGCCAAAATAAATTGCGAATACTAACTAAAGACATTAATCACAAAAAAATAAATACGATTTTGACATTTTCGCGATTATCTTGAAACTGAGAAGCCCTAGCCTGGCCACCAATGGTTTATAATTTAGCCTTATACTAAGCCTTTTCATCGCAGTGCAAAATCAAGATACGTTGTTTCCTTTAAAAAAAAGATAAAGATTATCTTAAGATTCCGGGACTTAAAGTTTAGATTGCATTCGTTTCTAAACTATGATAGTGAGACTTGCGGGAGTTTTTGTCATTCATTCGTGACATCTTTCTCTACTCGATCATCCAATAAAGTAAGACTGTCTCAAAATGAGGTCCAAGGGAACACTGTGCGCCGCATTCGTCTGTTTGTGTGTTGCATTGTTGCTGTTGAAATGAATAAAAAAACACCCAATAGTACATTGTTTAACAAGGGGCGTATGAGGAATATTGCAAACGAGAGTCTATCAGGAGCCCGACGCCGTAAGGCGGAGGGCGTTTGATGACTCGAGTTTGCAATATTCTTACGCCCGTGTTATACACAATGTTTTTCATCACATTTGCGAGAAAATAAATAACCAAAAAAGACAGAAAACCTATGTTTTATACAAGCGCATCAATCAAATGTTGACGAGATTGACAACTTCACTTTCAGATCAGTGCGAGTGGAGGGCGTAGCTTCAATATTTCAACCAATCACAGAGCCTGCTTGATTATATTTCCAACCAATCACAGAGCAAAATTCTTGACGCTAGCGGCCGTCAAGATTTGCTTAACCAATCAGATCACACACAAGCTCATTACTTCCCATGGGCCATTATTTCCCGCGGGAACAATTTAGGCCATTGTCTTTCTGTATACAGGCGAGGGATAACACCATTTATGAGCAAGTGTGATGAAATAGTACATTATGATACAAGTGAGGTATGTTGATCATTACATCAGAGGCGGAATTGTCACGCGAACCGCAGGTGAGCGTGATAATAGAGCCGAGGATGTAATTATCAAAGCTCACGCGTGTCATACGACGTTTTTCAACACATTTGCGAGGAAAAAATCCTTTTCATAAAATGAACATTTTACAGGCTCCTAAGTTGTTTCCTTTAGTTATTGATGCCAACATGTTATTACTCACATATTTGTACATCTCCAAGAATGTACAGTGGCGTCAAATCTATTTATCACTTTTCTATTCACTACGAGTCAACATTTTTAACAATAACCAAACGCATCATCAATGTTTACAAATATTTGTGAAATTACCTATAATGGCGCGCAACTATTTTTTTTCGTGAAGTTCGCGCAGTGCGCCCGCAGCGAGGCTTAGATGAAATCTCTAAACAGCCAATACAAAATAAAATAAATATTTTCTTATTCAATATAAATTCATGTAAAATGTTATCAAAAGTAAATAGTTTTACTAAATGAAACGTTTCTATATCATATCCAACAAGAAATAATCAATTAATCCACAAGAAGGATTTAATTTGTTTAGCCGAGTAAGAATAAGAATCCATTTGCCGAGAATTAAAAACAAACCTGTATAACCCGGTCAATTTAAGAATGTGCCGAGTCCATACATACACCTTGCTGCAAGGTGCCAACGTGTCTTAATCGGGATATAAACATAACTACACGAGTGTCGTAATGTTATTTAACACGCGTGTTTAATACCCAGGATTATGAGCCCAAAAGCGGCACAATAAGAGGCACGTTACGAGCAAATGTGTTGAAAAAGATATTGTATTGCAGCGGGTTGCAAAAAAATAATAAAAAATCAAATCACGCGTTTTTTATCTCCCGGCACGCCCGAAGGATGCCGAGAGGTAAGAAAATGAACGTAATAGATAATAAGTAGTTACTGAATAATAATAAAAGAGATATTATAGGTGTATCTACTTCCATATATAACACTGTATGAATCAAGTAATAATCAGAACAATTTTTATTTGGTTTAAGTATGTAAGTAAATTTAAATTGAATGATTGTTTGATTGATACACGTGAATTTAAATTCTAGTATAGTAAAATATACCTACTTACTAAAACAACAACGTCGTATGCCTATAAAAGGTACGTCATAGTCATAGAGGTTCTTATGTCACCTTTGTATAATTTACTTTAAAAACAAAGTTTTAACCGACTTCAATTCAGTACTCCGCCAAGCCACATGAACATTTCCACATTTAATTTCCAATTTACCACATGAACTGATTTCCGAGAGCAAATACGTTGATTATTAGTGAAAAAAACCAAATCGCTGTATATGGGTCTATAATATTTGAGGACTTCCGTCAATTCCTCAAGGATCTCAGAATCACGTTTGGCACTTCCTTGTTTGCTATTTCAACTGAATGATATCAGAATCGGTGACGTACTTTTATAGTTTGAATTGAAGTACATCATTGAGAAGTTCCACAAGCCATCTGTGGTGTTCATCATCACTTCCACTTCACCAAATTTATGATTTCCGGATGTAAATACACGAGTTATATGTGATCGCGACCGACCTCAAAGACGATCTGGACATGGAAAGGGAACGAAGGGCCCTGTCGGTCCGGGCGAATATGATCGCCCGCAGATTTGCAAGGTGCTCTAAAGAGGTGAAAGAAACACTGTTTAGGGCGTTTTGCACCTCCCTCTATACCTGCAATCTGTGGGAGCAGTATACGCAACGGGCATATGGGGCCCTTAGGGTCCAGTATAATAATGCGTTCCGGGTGTTGATGGGACTGCGTCGTTTCTGTAGCGCATCAGGGATGTTCGCGGCGGCGCGTGTGGACTGTTTTTATACGAGCATGCGTACGCGCGCAGCATCCCTGGTGCGCAGGGTGCGCCGCAGTCCCAACAGCATTCTGCGCATGATAGCGTTCACTGTCCCTACATGTCGCACTGCGAGGGACTACACTCCCATGTCAGTGTTGTTTTGTTTTAAATGTAAGTTTAGCTGTAACTACTAACCCCCTAGTTTTGTAAATTCTACTAACAACATGTGTCCATGGTTACACGAAATAAAAGTTTCATTCATTCATAATAGAAAACACCGAAATTACTACACGCGTGCCTTATATATTTGAGGAGTTCCCTCAATTCCTCATGGTTCCCATCATTCAACTGGAGTTTTGAAAACAATGGGACCAACCTGGAAGCATATACTTTCAATTAAAAAAATAATGGTACGAATCGGTTCATAAATGACGGAGTTCTGAGGTAACACACATTAAAAAAAATAAAAAAACTTACAACCGAATTGAGAACCTCCTCCTTTTTTTTAAGTCCGTTAAAAATTATCAGTGATGAATGTTTATTCATAACTAACGCCGTACTATCCCTATTTTTCTATTCGTTACGTTGCATGGTAACGTAACGCATTTGTTGCATTATTTTATTTTATTATACATATTAAAATGTTTAAAAATAAGCAACAAGATTTTGCATTACTGTGGGTTGCAGCAAAAGCCAATACAATGTGGCCTGGCGGTCTTGGTGTATTCAATTCATCCAAATTGTGAGATTTTAGAGATAAATAATGACATTCAATATAGTATGAAGAATATACATTTATTGCTCTTCATTTATGTTTCTTGAATTCAAGCAATAAATGGGCAATACATAATTATTTTATTTTTAGTTGTTGACAGCCCTCACTATCGGCGACGCGGCGCGGGGAGTGAGCTAATTCATTTTCACCGTTCCTACACAGCCTTAACGTTCCGTTTGGCTGGCGCTGGAGTCGACGACGTCAGAGGGCCATAAATCATAATGATTTTGCTAAGAAAAAAGCGGCTTTTGTAAATATCAAAAGAGTGTGCCTTCTGTACTTGTACTATTACTTATTCTGTGACTCTGGACAGCCAGTTAAGGCAAGCCAGAGGTGGAGGGCCTGTCCAACCATCCACCCGGTCGGCTCAACCTGACCACAGGAGACACCCCCAGGTGCACTCAGATACGTAGGGTCGCTACTCCCTAACAGCCCGCCACAAGCTGCCTTACGTTGACTGATAGCACCAGAAATCTGGTGGGCGATGGGGCCGTCACATCCCTACGCCATAAATAATAATAATTAATAATAACAATAACATAGGTCATTTATCGATAATATTGAATGCACACTGATACACTGCTACCGCCATACGCCGCGCACACGAAGCTGCGTAAGGTGTTTGCACTAGCAGGTCAAAGCTTTTAGGGTGAATTTTACAAGGAAAAAACTTTAAAAATAGAAATACTAGTTTAAATTTGCATTTACCAGTAGCATGTTATTCCACATGTCTTGTAGTTTTGTTTATTACTGCGATATTTCCAACAAAACACGCTACAGACCGGCATTTTGTAAAATATCCGGAGCTCTAGCGTGCGCAACGGTCGCCACGCAACTGAGTCAGCGCTTAGAGCGGTGTGTGCCTATATGATCAATTTGATCATATCGAGGCGACACGCACCACGTCCGCATGCCATATCTCCTTCTTTCTATTATCTGAGGCCGTATATCATGTGGCATGGCAACTTACGGCAAGAGTTGTATCCGCGTGTTCGGCTGTGACGTGCTCCATGAGCGCCGTGTCTGTGAAGCCCATGCGGTTGCAGAACGGACACGTGTAGGCTTGCGGCTGCTCCAAGGCGAGAGCCTCACCCCCATAGTACAGATCTGGAAAACAAACAGCAATAAATCTACATTCAAATAGTTATTTGCATCTCAAGGAAGCTAAATTATGTATTTACAGAGTGAAGCGAAGGATTCAAGCGTTGACGCCCATGAGCCCATGACCAAAATAATTTTGCTCCTGAGTGACACATACTTGCAACTTTTCACACCGACTATGAGGAAAAAATAATAAAAAATATGTTCGTTTTTAATCGATTACGATGATATTACAATCGATTATTTTATTAAGATCTGTGTTCAATTGGCACAATGTGTAAATGCTACATGCCAATGAATAAATAAAAAAAGTAGCTTGAAAAGAAAACTTGCATGTTGATCCCTGTCGTCGTGGAGCAAAACTTACTTTTCCGAATGAAAGGTGTGAAATTGTTATTCACTATACAAGGGTACAAAGTTGTATTTTAACTGCGAGTGTGGAATTAAAACGCGAGCTAGCGAATGGATTCTAGGGTAGAACTACGAGCTAGCGAATGGATTCTATGGTTGATACGAAAACAGAATCCTGAGCAAAGCAAGTGGTTCAAAAATAGAACTGCTCCCGTGAGTAACACAAATCTTTTCACCTCACTAAAGCAAGGAAAATACTACACAAGCAAAAAAATATTAAAAAGAAGTGGGTTGTGTTGGAGATACAACCGTTAATTAAGTTTAAGTGGATACTTCTTTGTTGGCTATGGAACCCTAATATATCCGAATTAATTTACTAAACTCTGTACAAGTACAGATAAATCGGTATATATATGGCAACATTGACTGACGTATCTCATTTGAAAATGGCGGTCATTTCATTATTAATTTCATGTCCGCCACATAAACTAAATAACATTTTATGATTAACAACTAATGGTAAATAAAGAAGGATTAAAAGATGTAACAAACAATTATTTAAATCAGATTAGGCTTCTCTACAAAAAGTTATTCCGGAAGTCACGTGATACATTTTGTACTGTACCCCTATACAAGAACGCGAGCAAAGAAGTATCCACTTCAAAAACAAAAGCTTTAGCCTAGTTGGTAGTGAACCTGCCTACGAAGCGAGAGGTCCTGGGTTCGAATCCTGGTTAGGGCATTTATTTGTGTGATGAGCACGAATATTTGTTCCTCAGTCATGGATGTTTTCTATGTATTTAAGTATTTATTTCTCTATATAAGTATGTATATCGTCGTCTAGTACCCATAGTACAAGCTTTGCTTAGTTTAGGACTAGTTTGATTTGTGTAAGATTGTCCGCAAATATTTATCTATTATTAAAATCTGAAGGCCGAAATTTGTCCTGTCTGGACTGGCCTTTAGAGCTCGTTCCCACTATGTCGTCAGGACGATATTTAATCGGGTGTCGGCGCCTCATACAAATTGGTGTCCGACAAGTGTGAATAGCTTCATATAAAAGGTTCTGCCACTATGACACCCGATAAAAAATCGTCCCGACAGACATAGTGGGAACCGGGTCTTACATGTTATTATGTTTAAAAAAGTAACTAATAACACGTTCGGATTTCAAATATTCTTTCGACTTCTAAAATGTAGTTTGGCTATCTGTTTTTTTACAAGCTTTTTAAAGAATAAATAAGAGCTTTCCGAGCTAGTGCTGTGAAAATAAAATATCTTAAAAATGACATGGTTGGTTAAGCATTCTAATGCTGCTGGTTAGAAACTCTGTGAGCTACATCACAGTGATCAATCATTTTCATTTTTGGAACATACATTTCTCATCTTTAACTACAAAACACATTTTTAACTTTTTAATATTTAATGTTTATTTGATTTTGTGCTCCTTTTTACTTCTTTATACAGGGTGTCCCGTAAACCGAGGATAATTCGTGGACAGCTGATAGGTCTGCTAAATACCTTTCAGAATATTAAATTTTAGTTGTAAATTTTAGTAGTAAAAATGCCTTAGTTTTCAAGATATTGTCATTTTAGTAAAAATCGATTTATTCTCTTCCCTAAGTCAGCTTTTCGACTGCAAAAGCTACAAATTGTGTTTATTTTTAAACCCTGTTGACACACTTAAATTTTTTTTTGATATTCCAACCTCCTTAGCTGAAGAACAACTTAAGAAACTCTTTTTGAGATATTTTTGTAATATGAGACGGATCAAGGAAAGTGTCTCATTTGCCGTCCTAAACCCAAAACGTGAGTGAGGAAACTGTTTATATTTTTCAAAAATAATTGATGGAGCTGAAAAGTCTGCAACTTTTTTCCCGTGCTAAGAAAGGTTATTCCTATCACCAAAAAAATAATCAGGCACTTCTAAAATTTTCATCCATTTCCATTGGTCTAAATTTAAATAAACATACAATTCGATTAAGGGTTTCCTACATAGATCACAATAAATCAGCGATGGTCACAGTGATACAAGGGCTTTGACAGCCCGGAAGCCACTACCAGAATAATAAGGGTTCCTGGATAGGTGAATAGGAGACGTATTTCAATGATACCTAAGAAAGCCAAGAACCTACTTCCAACAAGAGCTATGAGCGAAAATATTGTATGAAATTGTAGTTATTCTTAATTCTAAAAATAAAATGAGTGCAATTTGCTATCTCCAATATTCAGTGTACACAATATTGTGGAATATTTCACTCCATATAAGTTCTGGGTTAAATTTATTCCATTGTTTAGGTAAGTTCAGATCCAAAACATTATCCCACTTGTCAAATTGTCTTATTAGTATGGGATGACAAGAAGCTCATTGCAGATAGTTAAGCAGAAGACTCTTAATAAAAAAAAAGTAGAAAAAAAGGCAACCACTTGTTCTACAAGTTATGAGTTGTTTGAGAAAGTGTCTGAATTCATTCCATATTGAAATATTATTAACATATCATATTTTAATAATAAATAATCAAGTTGTGTTATCTGCGTTTTTTTTGCATACACTTTCAAACTTTATTAATGACACATCTGCCTCCGCCTTTTGTTAATGGGGCGAATATTCAGCGTTTTTAAGGCGTTTTTTTTTCGTCATTGTCGTCTCCAGGAAATACAATTAAAAGAGATAATTCAGAGTCCACTTTTAACAAAGACGTAAGCCAATATAGGTGCTGAGTCTTTTCTGATTTAAGTTTCCGCGGTATGTTTTACCTCTGCTGGAATAATCTTGAGCCGACAATGACTTTAGAACCGAGCGGTTCAAACGCTCAGAGATTGGCCCAATGACTTATTTTTTGATTACATTTTTAAGAGATTCTTATTTTCTAACAAATAATGAAGAGTTGTCATGGTGTTAACATCTATTAACTCTCTAATTATAATGCCATCAATAGTTATGATAAATAACAATCATTTCATGATATTGGTACTTTTCAAAATGTATTTAGTAGTACTAGTTCAAAACTCATATCAGACACAGATTCAAAATGTATATCCCACAATCCATTAATAGATATGCCATGAAAACTATGAGTTTAATTCATGCCTGTCTGTATATAACATGTAATTTCTTACATCTTGGGCTACTCACAGTCTGTCATTGATTTCCAAATGTTTGATAACCATGAAATAGTTATATTCCATACAAATAATGCATCTCCAAATAAGCCCATGATCACTTTGTCATTTGAATGACAGTTTGTACAAAATTAGGCCAAACTAATGTAGCTATACGACACGGTTTGCAGTAAGAGGTCTCACCAAAGTCACTTCTGGAAAGAATACATTGCATGGGGTGCTCTGTTGTGTGTTGGTTTGTGGTAGCACCACTCTCATAGCAGGCAGCGCACAAGTCGTAATCGATGCATATTAAACATTTGTACCGTCGTCCTCTGAAGTTATTTTTCAAACAAGAATCACAGCTGACTCCTGAAAACACATCACACTAATTCAATAACAATCCGCGATTATCGTAGGCCAAACTTTCAAAATAAACAATTAATCTCGTATGCAAATTGATCAAAGAATCAGATGAAGATTTTACAAAACAAAGCAAAGAAAATCATAGTGACAAAAGCATCGAACAAATTTTGATTATCATTACACACCTTCATGGCGATTCATTTTCGCCAGAAAATGTCGCTGACACAATTACTCCTTGGCACCAGGATTACCGTTAATCTATGAGGTATTTATATTACTAATCTAAACTAAGCTGTTCAACATATAACACACTAAAATACGAGATTTTTAACAAAAATTTCCAAGCAACCCTAACCCAACCAGGCCATAATGACGTCACATAAATCTAACTTTGTTCGGTGCTGCCTTTCGGAATAAATATTAAACTTCCACAGACTGAGAAAAAATGTCAGAATTTATAAGAGCGACGATTTTAATTGTGTCTTGAACGTTAAAAAGAATTCGTTCGTTAACTGTCAAATGTGTTAAAAGGAAAAAACGATTCGCGAATCGCGAGTTTAATTGTCATCACTCGCATGTTTCAGAATTTTTAAAATTACCGTTGATTCCGAGCATATAATTCTGTACAATAGTTTCAAGGAAATCCTTAAATCACATAACTTGCGTAGCACTCGTAAAATTATTTGGCTTCGTTTGGCAGCTCTTGTTATATGTTAAATTGCGCGGGAAGCCGGGAATTGACCCTAAATCTTGTAATGCAATTTAATCTGTTTATTTAGTTGCATTTCAAGATGACTGATGCGTTATGCCATTTGGTTGTGGACGGTAACGAGGTATTGGAACTAAAATTAGGTGAGTCGCACTATAATGTCAAGGAAAACTAACAATTGGTATACATGCTACGACCGTCTAGAACATAACCTTTGTGCCCTTTCAGTGAAGTCTCCAGATGATATTGAGGATGAAGAAGCTAGTTTTGCACCCGAGATGTGCCACCAAGTGTTTGGTGAGAACGAAAATATTTTTGGATACACGGACTTACGTATACGACTGTACTATACTGCTGGAAGTCTTCAAACATATCTCGGCATCGAATACACTGAAAAGGTGACAATTACCTGCCATATATCTTTTCTTTGTAGTCTACCGTGATTAGGTATTCATGATTTAAATTAACTAATGTTAACATAATCTCTAGATGTCATTATGGCGTTGTTTTTTTTTTCAGATTGAGCCCAGTATCTCAGAAGGAATGAAGGCTGATGATATAGAAGGAGCTATGAAAAAGATTCTGGCACCTGGTTATACAACAAATTTGGATCAATTTGTATCACTGTTAGAAAAGGACAAAACTTTCAGACCAATGGGAAAAATGCTCCATTCATTTACTTCAACTTCTCGTAAGTTGGTAGTAAAGTCATATTTGCATCCCTGGGATTTGATGTTATCAATATAACAAAATCAAGTCTTTTTTAGGGTTCCATACTCAAAGAGTAAAATGGGACTTCGCTGTCTGTCCGTCTGTCTGTCTGTCTGTCACCAGGCTGTACTCTCAAGAACCGTGATAGCTAGAGAGTTGAAATTTTCACAGATTATGTATTTCGGTTGCTGCTATAACAGCAAATACTAAAAACAAAATAAAATACAACAAACGTGATTTTTTTGCCGTTTTTATAGATAATGGTACGGAACCCTTCGTGCGTGAGTCCAACTTGCACTTTGCCACTTTTTTTTTCTCTATACTGCACAACCGAAGCATGAATGCACAATTTTTGTATTTTGCCAATGAAAAATGACCTCTTTGATAGTCGAAAAGAGGCCTATGCTCGGTAATGCGTGATTTCAGGCTAGATAAATATGATGTTAATGTGAAAAATGACTTGCTGAAAAACTAACATAAAAAAACCCTTGCCAGACAAAGAATGAATTACTTTGGTAATGGCTATCCGCAACCAAAGGAATTCAAGGTGCTCCTGGTGAACTCCATCATCTGTTTTGTGGAAATGATGGAGCAAGCTTGGAAGCAGGCGTAAAGGAGATGACAAATGCACAAAAGATCCCACTGGGTCGAAGTGCATCGGAAAGGGCCCTCATCTAGATAAGATAAGATAAAATAAAAATAGAAACTAACTTTACAATTGTTTTATAATTTGTAATTTATTTTTAACCAACTTAAAAAAAGGAGGAGGTTATATGTTCCACTGTATGTTTTTTTTTATGTATGTCGCCGATTTCTCTGTCAATTGTAGACCGATTTCCAAAATTCTTTTTTTATTTGAAAGAGTATACTCAGGGTCCCATTGTCACCAAGTCAGGATCTGATGATGGGATCCCAGGGAAATTGAGGGCAACCCTCAAATTTTATAGTCACGCGTGTAGTGATTTCGGTATTTTCTATTATAACCCGTGTATTTACCCTCGGAAATCGTAATTTTGGTGAAGTGGAACTGATGATGAAGACCACAGATGACTTATGGAACTCCTCAAAGATGTAAAGTACGTCAATGATTCTGACATGATTCCGTTTAAGTAGCAATTAGGTAATGAATTGTTAATTCTGAGATCCTTGAGGAATCAACAGAACTCCTCAAATATTATCAGCCCAATTTTTTTTTTTATTTACTTATGAGCTTTTTCGCTATTGCGAATATATCGCTCGATAAGTGCCTCTTATCTTAATTAACAAAGTTGTACACTTATACTAATTATTTTACAATGTAAACAAATTTATCTGTCAATCAGACCATATTTTACAAGCTCTAATATCTTTCCGACCATCTCAGACATTGGATAGCTATTGCATAAACCGATGGAACTGCCCTTGAATATCTGTCGCCTAATTGCATCATTTCGGACACATTCCATTATTACATGGTAAACATCTTCTACGCGATTACACGCACTGCATAATGGCGAATTTACTTTGCGCATGAGATATGCAAACTTATTCAATGGAATGTGTCCGGAACGCATATAGCGACTTGGGCTTTTGCTTTTGGGTACCATGTTGTTAAAACTTTGCTCCATTTCTCAGGTCCTCTTATTGTATGTCTGGCCCACTTCCATTTAAGATGTTTAACTTTGTATGCTACATCCTCAAATTTTGTCTCTCAGTTCTGAATTTTTTTTTTGTCTAATCTTCTCTTTTTAAGTATGCTTCTTTCCGTGGCTCTCTGACTTACTTTCTATTTCTTACACTGTGCCTTTGTCAGTGCCCAATTTTGCAGCTATTTGTGAATATTGGCAACATACATGTGTTGAATAACTTTCTTTTTATACTGGTACTAAATTGGGTGTTTTTCATAATCTCTTTCACCAGTATCTTTTCCATGCATTTCCGATTCTTCTATTTCTTTGGCGGTCGACTCGTGTGGCGAGATTATTCGGCCTAAGTATAAATATTCTGGGACATATCCAATTATTTTTGTATAAAGCAGTTACGCTGCTAACGAAATTTATAAATTTCAAATTAAAGGAAGGAACTGATTGAAAGATTTAGTGACCAAGACAGACTGTTCCAATAGCTCAGTTGGTTAGTAGCGACGGGCCATGTACGCCTGTGGTCGCCGGTTCGAATCCAGCTCGGAGCCTAAATGTTTCCTTCAATTTGAAATATTCAATTATATTCGTATTTAGCCTAATTATACTTTTGTTGTTCGCATTGGACATAGCTTTTGTTTTTTGTACATAAATAATTTGAAATTTATTAAATATGAACAATTGCTTCTGTACCTAGGTGATGGTGGAGACAAGCACACTTTTGAGGTGTATTTCTGTGACACAACCGCACCGGGCTTCCTGCTATTCCATGAGCGGCTACAGACTTTCCTGCTGTGGTATGTCGATGCCGCCTCCTTCATTGATGTTGATGATGATCAGTGGACATTTTTTACAGTGTAAGTATTATTTTGTAACTGGAAAATAATTTAATGTAGAGTGAGTAAATTCTTTATTAAACTCATCAAACTCTGCTATTATTGAGCTGTTTTTTAACAAGGTACATGTATAGTGCCGATTCTTTTTCTGGACCAGATCTTATCTTAAAGCTTTCAGTTAGACGAACAAGTATGTACAGTGAGGTGCAGAGAAACCTTACCCCCTGCCAAAAAGTTTTTATTCAGGGGGGTCACGTTTCTCTGTTGTGAGTGTCCACTACAATGTCGCATCCCCTGGTCCAGATTCGAGAAGTACCCGACGAGCGAGGGCGGCTGGGCGTACGCGGTGGCGGGGTACGCGACGGTGTACCGCTACTACGCGTACCCGGCGCACGCGCGCCCGCGCGTCTCGCAGGTGCTCACGCTGCCGCCCTTCCGCAAGCTCGGCGTCTGCGCTAACCTGCTGCTGGTAAATATACGTGTTGCCATAGTATGCGTACGCGGTGGCGGGGTACGCGACGGTGTACCGCTACTACGCGTACCCGGCGCACGCGCGCCCGCGCGTCTCGCAGGTGCTCACGCTGCCGCCCTTCCGCAAGCTCGGCGTCTGCGCTAACCTGCTGCTGGTAAATATACGTGTTGCCATAGTATGCGTACGCGGTGGCGGGGTACGCGACGGTGTACCGCTACTACGCGTACCCGGCGCACGCGCGCCCGCGCGTCTCGCAGGTGCTCACGCTGCCGCCCTTCCGCAAGCTCGGCGTCTGCGCTAACCTGCTGCTGGTAAATATACGTGTTGCCATAGTATGCGTACGCGGTGGCGGGGTACGCGACGGTGTACCGCTACTACGCGTACCCGGCGCACGCGCGCCCGCGCGTCTCGCAGGTGCTCACGCTGCCGCCCTTCCGCAAGCTCGGCGTCTGCGCTAACCTGCTGCTGGTAAATATACGTGTTGCCATAGTATGCGTACGCGGTGGCGGGGTACGCGACGGTGTACCGCTACTACGCGTACCCGGCGCACGCGCGCCCGCGCGTCTCGCAGGTGCTCACGCTGCCGCCCTTCCGCAAGCTCGGCGTCTGCGCTAACCTGCTGCTGGTAAATATACGTGTTGCCATAGTATGCGTACGCGGTGGCGGGGTACGCGACGGTGTACCGCTACTACGCGTACCCGGCGCACGCGCGCCCGCGCGTCTCGCAGGTGCTCACGCTGCCGCCCTTCCGCAAGCTCGGCGTCTGCGCTAACCTGCTGCTGGTAAATATACGTGTTGCCATAGTATGCGTACGCGGTGGCGGGGTACGCGACGGTGTACCGCTACTACGCGTACCCGGCGCACGCGCGCCCGCGCGTCTCGCAGGTGCTCACGCTGCCGCCCTTCCGCAAGCTCGGCGTCTGCGCTAACCTGCTGCTGGTAAATATACGTGTTGCCATAGTATGCGTACGCGGTGGCGGGGTACGCGACGGTGTACCGCTACTACGCGTACCCGGCGCACGCGCGCCCGCGCGTCTCGCAGGTGCTCACGCTGCCGCCCTTCCGCAAGCTCGGCGTCTGCGCTAACCTGCTGCTGGTAAATATACGTGTTGCCATAGTATGCGTACGCGGTGGCGGGGTACGCGACGGTGTACCGCTACTACGCGTACCCGGCGCACGCGCGCCCGCGCGTCTCGCAGGTGCTCACGCTGCCGCCCTTCCGCAAGCTCGGCGTCTGCGCTAACCTGCTGCTGGTAAATATACGTGTTGCCATACGTATGCCTACTCTTATCTGCTTCTAACGTCCAAACACTGGGGGATGGTAGAGATCTGTTTGAACAGTTTTTAACACACTTACTCTGTAGTTTTTGAGATATGAGATATTTAATGTTGAAAAAAAAACAAGTATGTATTTGTTGTATTTTTTCTTGTTGTAACTTGTGTGTATGTAGCAAACAAATAATTTCAAATGAATGATTTACCGGTTCTATCTAAAATTTATACAAATAGGAAATAGAAAGTATATCAAATTAATAAATGATTTTTCTCAAACATGCAATGAAATGTCGTCATTATGTGGGTTATATCAGGCTTCAAAGTATCACGTTTCGGGCGGATCAACTCGAGAGAACTGTAAAGGAATTTCATACGAAAATGAAGGCAGAGGCTGGGAAGCTTTTTTTTTTAATTTTCATTCCACTATTTGTGGCACAGCATCACGGCATTCAGCCATGAAAAATAGTTTAATTTGAGGAGTTTTTATTTATTTATTTCATTGCATGTTTGAGAAAAGCACTATACATACCTGGCCATAGCCGGTCTATACCTACTCACCCGACAAGCCCTTCTTTCCCGGCGTCTGCAGTAATGTACTATTACACCAATTTCAATTTATCAAAGGGCACCAATTTTTATTATTTGACCGTAACAGGTTGGCAATGGGATAACTGGCAATTCATATATATTTAAATACTGTTTAATCCGGGTCTAACGCGATATTTATTTACCTTTAAAGGTAAATAAATATCGCGTTAGACCCGGATTAAACAGTATTTAAATATGTGTACAAAGCGCGAGAGTTTAAAGTGTTATAATTCATATATAATTTGACGTAAGTATTCAGCTAAACAGACACCCCCATGACCAATCCAATCGCAGCTTGATAATATTATAGTTTGTATTCAAATCAGCATTCAGGTTTGGCACTAATCTGTGACTACGTTCTTTGTTCCAGGCTATTTATTCCCATTTCGTAAGTCTCCCAGACGTAATTGACATGACAGTGGAAGACCCATCAGAAGATTTCCAAAGAATCAGAGATTATGTCGACTGTAAAAACTGTGAAACTCTCCCAGCTTTTTATCCAGCCAAACTTCATCAAGGGTGAGTACTACAGTTAAAACATATCATTAAGCCTGGTTAGCAAATCCCAGGGACAAGTTAGAAAGAGATTAATGCCTTTTAACACACATGCTCCAATACAAGTGCGAAGTAAGCGTCTACCACGTTTCCTTGACAACACAAATCATAATATTAGGCTCATACTCGTATATTACATTGCAGGTTTTCGCCTGAGATGATGTCACAAGCGTGCGCCAAGTTCAAGATCAACAAGAAGCAGGTGCGGCGCGTGTACGAGATCCTGCGGCTGCGCGCCACCAACACCTCCGACAAGGCGCAGTACCTGCAGTACCGGCTCGACGTCAAGAACAGGCTCAACGCGCCCTTCCAGGTACGGGGCTTGTATTATCAACAAGAAGCAGGTGCGGCGCGTGTACGAGATCCTGCGGCTGCGCGCCACCAACACCTCCGACAAGGCGCAGTACCTGCAGTACCGGCTCGACGTCAAGAACAGGCTCAACGCGCCCTTCCAGGTACGGGGCTTGTATTATCAACAAGAAGCAGGTGCGGCGCGTGTACGAGATCCTGCGGCTGCGCGCCACCAACACCTCCGACAAGGCGCAGTACCTGCAGTACCGGCTCGACGTCAAGAACAGGCTCAACGCGCCCTTCCAGGTACGGGGCTTGTATTATCAACAAGAAGCAGGTGCGGCGCGTGTACGAGATCCTGCGGCTGCGCGCCACCAACACCTCCGACAAGGCGCAGTACCTGCAGTACCGGCTCGACGTCAAGAACAGGCTCAACGCGCCCTTCCAGGTACGGGGCTTGTATTATCAACAAGAAGCAGGTGCGGCGCGTGTACGAGATCCTGCGGCTGCGCGCCACCAACACCTCCGACAAGGCGCAGTACCTGCAGTACCGGCTCGACGTCAAGAACAGGCTCAACGCGCCCTTCCAGGTACGGGGCTTGTATTATCAACAAGAAGCAGGTGCGGCGCGTGTACGAGATCCTGCGGCTGCGCGCCACCAACACCTCCGACAAGGCGCAGTACCTGCAGTACCGGCTCGACGTCAAGAACAGGCTCAACGCGCCCTTCCAGGTACGGGGCTTGTATTATCAACAAGAAGCAGGTGCGGCGCGTGTACGAGATCCTGCGGCTGCGCGCCACCAACACCTCCGACAAGGCGCAGTACCTGCAGTACCGGCTCGACGTCAAGAACAGGCTCAACGCGCCCTTCCAGGTACGGGGCTTGTATTATCAACAAGAAGCAGGTGCGGCGCGTGTACGAGATCCTGCGGCTGCGCGCCACCAACACCTCCGACAAGGCGCAGTACCTGCAGTACCGGCTCGACGTCAAGAACAGGCTCAACGCGCCCTTCCAGGTACGGGGCTTGTATTATCAACAAGAAGCAGGTGCGGCGCGTGTACGAGATCCTGCGGCTGCGCGCCACCAACACCTCCGACAAGGCGCAGTACCTGCAGTACCGGCTCGACGTCAAGAACAGGCTCAACGCGCCCTTCCAGGTACGGGGCTTGTATTATCAACAAGAAGCAGGTGCGGCGCGTGTACGAGATCCTGCGGCTGCGCGCCACCAACACCTCCGACAAGGCGCAGTACCTGCAGTACCGGCTCGACGTCAAGAACAGGCTCAACGCGCCCTTCCAGGTACGGGGCTTGTATTATCAACAAGAAGCAGGTGCGGCGCGTGTACGAGATCCTGCGGCTGCGCGCCACCAACACCTCCGACAAGGCGCAGTACCTGCAGTACCGGCTCGACGTCAAGAACAGGCTCAACGCGCCCTTCCAGGTACGGGGCTTATATTATCAACAAGAAGCAGGTGCGGCGCGTGTACGAGATCCTGCGGCTGCGCGCCACCAACACCTCCGACAAGGCGCAGTACCTGCAGTACCGGCTCGACGTCAAGAACAGGCTCAACGCGCCCTTCCAGGTACGGGGCTTGTATTATCAACAAGAAGCAGGTGCGGCGCGTGTACGAGATCCTGCGGCTGCGCGCCACCAATACCTCCGACAAGGCGCAGTACCTGCAGTACCGGCTCGACGTCAAGAACAGGCTCAACGCGCCCTTCCAGGTACGGGGCTTGTATTATCAACAAGAAGCAGGTGCGGCGCGTGTACGAGATCCTGCGGCTGCGCGCCACCAACACCTCCGACAAGGCGCAGTACCTGCAGTACCGGCTCGACGTCAAGAACAGGCTCAACGCGCCCTTCCAGGTACGGGGCTTGTATTATCAACAAGAAGCAGGTGCGGCGCGTGTACGAGATCCTGCGGCTGCGCGCCACCAACACCTCCGACAAGGCGCAGTACCTGCAGTACCGGCTCGACGTCAAGAACAGGCTCAACGCGCCCTTCCAGGTACGGGGCTTGTATTATCAACAAGAAGCAGGTGCGGCGCGTGTACGAGATCCTGCGGCTGCGCGCCACCAACACCTCCGACAAGGCGCAGTACCTGCAGTACCGGCTCGACGTCAAGAACAGGCTCAACGCGCCCTTCCAGGTACGGGGCTTGTATTATCAACAAGAAGCAGGTGCGGCGCGTGTACGAGATCCTGCGGCTGCGCGCCACCAACACCTCCGACAAGGCGCAGTACCTGCAGTACCGGCTCGACGTCAAGAACAGGCTCAACGCGCCCTTCCAGGTACGGGGCTTGTATTATCAACAAGAAGCAGGTGCGGCGCGTGTACGAGATCCTGCGGCTGCGCGCCACCAACACCTCCGACAAGGCGCAGTACCTGCAGTACCGGCTCGACGTCAAGAACAGGCTCAACGCGCCCTTCCAGGTACGGGGCTTGTATTATCAACAAGAAGCAGGTGCGGCGCGTGTACGAGATCCTGCGGCTGCGCGCCACCAACACCTCCGACAAGGCGCAGTACCTGCAGTACCGGCTCGACGTCAAGAACAGGCTCAACGCGCCCTTCCAGGTACGGGGCTTGTATTATCAACAAGAAGCAGGTGCGGCGCGTGTACGAGATCCTGCGGCTGCGCGCCACCAACACCTCCGACAAGGCGCAGTACCTGCAGTACCGGCTCGACGTCAAGAACAGGCTCAACGCGCCCTTCCAGGTACGGGGCTTGTATTATCAACAAGAAGCAGGTGCGGCGCGTGTACGAGATCCTGCGGCTGCGCGCCACCAACACCTCCGACAAGGCGCAGTACCTGCAGTACCGGCTCGACGTCAAGAACAGGCTCAACGCGCCCTTCCAGGTACGGGGCTTGTATTATCAACAAGAAGCAGGTGCGGCGCGTGTACGAGATCCTGCGGCTGCGCGCCACCAACACCTCCGACAAGGCGCAGTACCTGCAGTACCGGCTCGACGTCAAGAACAGGCTCAACGCGCCCTTCCAGGTACGGGGCTTGTATTATCAACAAGAAGCAGGTGCGGCGCGTGTACGAGATCCTGCGGCTGCGCGCCACCAACACCTCCGACAAGGCGCAGTACCTGCAGTACCGGCTCGACGTCAAGAACAGGCTCAACGCGCCCTTCCAGGTACGGGGCTTGTATTATCAACAAGAAGCAGGTGCGGCGCGTGTACGAGATCCTGCGGCTGCGCGCCACCAACACCTCCGACAAGGCGCAGTACCTGCAGTACCGGCTCGACGTCAAGAACAGGCTCAACGCGCCCTTCCAGGTACGGGGCTTGTATTATCAACAAGAAGCAGGTGCGGCGCGTGTACGAGATCCTGCGGCTGCGCGCCACCAACACCTCCGACAAGGCGCAGTACCTGCAGTACCGGCTCGACGTCAAGAACAGGCTCAACGCGCCCTTCCAGGTACGGGGCTTGTATTATCAACAAGAAGCAGGTGCGGCGCGTGTACGAGATCCTGCGGCTGCGCGCCACCAACACCTCCGACAAGGCGCAGTACCTGCAGTACCGGCTCGACGTCAAGAACAGGCTCAACGCGCCCTTCCAGGTACGGGGCTTGTATTATCAACAAGAAGCAGGTGCGGCGCGTGTACGAGATCCTGCGGCTGCGCGCCACCAACACCTCCGACAAGGCGCAGTACCTGCAGTACCGGCTCGACGTCAAGAACAGGCTCAACGCGCCCTTCCAGGTACGGGGCTTGTATTATCAACAAGAAGCAGGTGCGGCGCGTGTACGAGATCCTGCGGCTGCGCGCCACCAACACCTCCGACAAGGCGCAGTACCTGCAGTACCGGCTCGACGTCAAGAACAGGCTCAACGCGCCCTTCCAGGTACGGGGCTTGTATTATCAACAAGAAGCAGGTGCGGCGCGTGTACGAGATCCTGCGGCTGCGCGCCACCAACACCTCCGACAAGGCGCAGTACCTGCAGTACCGGCTCGACGTCAAGAACAGGCTCAACGCGCCCTTCCAGGTACGGGGCTTGTATTATCAACAAGAAGCAGGTGCGGCGCGTGTACGAGATCCTGCGGCTGCGCGCCACCAACACCTCCGACAAGGCGCAGTACCTGCAGTACCGGCTCGACGTCAAGAACAGGCTCAACGCGCCCTTCCAGGTACGGGGCTTGTATTATCAACAAGAAGCAGGTGCGGCGCGTGTACGAGATCCTGCGGCTGCGCGCCACCAACACCTCCGACAAGGCGCAGTACCTGCAGTACCGGCTCGACGTCAAGAACAGGCTCAACGCGCCCTTCCAGGTACGGGGCTTGTATTATCAACAAGAAGCAGGTGCGGCGCGTGTACGAGATCCTGCGGCTGCGCGCCACCAACACCTCCGACAAGGCGCAGTACCTGCAGTACCGGCTCGACGTCAAGAACAGGCTCAACGCGCCCTTCCAGGTACGGGGCTTGTATTATCAACAAGAAGCAGGTGCGGCGCGTGTACGAGATCCTGCGGCTGCGCGCCACCAACACCTCCGACAAGGCGCAGTACCTGCAGTACCGGCTCGACGTCAAGAACAGGCTCAACGCGCCCTTCCAGGTACGGGGCTTGTATTATCAACAAGAAGCAGGTGCGGCGCGTGTACGAGATCCTGCGGCTGCGCGCCACCAACACCTCCGACAAGGCGCAGTACCTGCAGTACCGGCTCGACGTCAAGAACAGGCTCAACGCGCCCTTCCAGGTACGGGGCTTGTATTATCAACAAGAAGCAGGTGCGGCGCGTGTACGAGATCCTGCGGCTGCGCGCCACCAACACCTCCGACAAGGCGCAGTACCTGCAGTACCGGCTCGACGTCAAGAACAGGCTCAACGCGCCCTTCCAGGTACGGGGCTTGTATTATCAACAAGAAGCAGGTGCGGCGCGTGTACGAGATCCTGCGGCTGCGCGCCACCAACACCTCCGACAAGGCGCAGTACCTGCAGTACCGGCTCGACGTCAAGAACAGGCTCAACGCGCCCTTCCAGGTACGGGGCTTGTATTATCAACAAGAAGCAGGTGCGGTGCGTGTACGAGAAAAAATGTATA
This sequence comes from Epinotia brunnichana, assembly GCA_963854355.1. Lineage (NCBI taxonomy): Eukaryota > Metazoa > Arthropoda > Insecta > Lepidoptera > Tortricidae > Epinotia > Epinotia brunnichana. The sequence continues at coordinate 14,052,416 of OY977936.1, read as the reverse complement.
TTAATATCTACTGGACAAAACAATCTAATACGCAAATGAGAAGACACGCCTCCTCATGTATTGCATGAATTTAAAATGTAAGCGTGATGCCACTGATGACCATCGATGTTATTAACACAAACATAGAAATTACAATTCCTTGACCGTGATAGCGACCACCCTTTCCCACGCGTCTGAATGTTTAATCAATTGTTCTCTCCCACAGAAAAAGAAATTAGAAATGAAGAAGCTGGAGAAAGTGCTGAAACCAGAAGAGTACGCGGCGACACTGACTTCGCTGGGAGTGAACGAGACGCAAGGCCGGCTGTCAAGCCAATACCTCGCGCTGGAGGGCGACTACCGCCGCGTGCTGCACCGCCTAGAATACGATTAGCTACCATGTGCGGCAATCTTTACCCTTTCAAGCCGGAAGCGTACGACTATCTGCGACGTAGCGCATACTAAATAGATACAAAACGAAAAAGAATTGTGCTACGCGCGCTAGCTGAAAGGGTTAAGGCAGAAGCCCACTGCGGCGAATTACGTACAAAACATCTTGTGTTCGAATGAAAAACGACACTACCGCGGCAGCATGCGCAGTATACCCGCGATACGTACAACTTGCGTGGGTCGGCCCACGGGGCTCACACTCGTGCGCCGTGTGCGCCGCAGAGGGCTTCTGCCCTTACTAATTTGTCCAAATATTCATGTCAATAATTTTGTAATGTATCCAGTATAATGTATTAGTATTTAAATGATTTTTTTATGTCATTTTATGTAAAGACATGGTCAGTTCTTTATGAGATGTAAAATAATCAAAATATTTAGGAACATTGGACTTTTTAGAATCCGCTTGTATAAGCGCAATCGTGGTTAATTTGATGGCTGTAACACTTAAATTAGGTCAGTTTCAGAAATTCGAACCTAAACAGATCAATGGCAGGGATTAGGATATTTAGATGCATGCGTTGAATCGTGTTGATAATGGTTTACGAAGAATGTTTAAAGTTGACCTTGTCGAATTAGTGGTTAATTATCTGTTTAGAGCTGGTTTCTAAATTTTCACTTTTGTTTCAGAGCTAGACTAGTCATTTTCGGGATAAAAATGAATCCATAAACTTTAGCTCAGTAGTTTATTTTAAGCGGGAAGTAGCTTGAACAGAAAATTTGTGGTTTTCTTTCTTTTGGAATAATAATAAATTTCGAGTCAACAACCCTAATATTGGATCTTTTCTGTAACTGAAAAAGTAAATTATATTTGGAATTGCTTCAGTAGGACCCGCTTAAAACACAATTCTAATAGCTATTCAATCTCAACCTAGTTTTAAGTTTTTCTTGTACCAAATTAGTCCTTTGTCTCCCTTTTTGCTATGTTTACTTACAGAGACGTGTTATTTTTGGCTAGCATTAAATGATGATTATCATAATTTACCTGGATGAATTTTCAAGTAAAAAGTTGATTTTTATACATACATTGTTGTTTTATGATTATTATTTTTTAACCCTATAACTCCACTGAATTTGATTATTATCTTACTTAGTTAACTCGCTTGTTGTATACTGATGAGTTGGATATATAACTGATGAGTTGGAAAATATCTATATAACCCGCAAGAGTTAACTTGAGACTCGAGCGCGTACTAAAGCGGCCTTTAGACCTGGCTAAATGCAGTGCACTAACTGCACTTAGAGCGAGATGGTTTATCTCCCCTCCCTCAATTAGCGCAATGAATTTAGCCAGGTCTAAAGGTCACTTAATACGAACGAGGTCTCAAGGCAGACTGGCGTAAGCGGGTATCAACATTTTGCTGCACGGGTTTTTCCAACTACCCGCATTTATTACACTGTTAACTTTCAGGACGCAGTATAAGGAACAAAATGATACACATTTTTAAATTTGCTGATAATACTTATATATAATGGCTAACAAAATAATTGTTTTGGGTTACAAACATTAACTTAATATTGGAATTGACACATACCTAGATTGCAAACCCTTCGTCTCCCAGCGACCTATATATGGGTCACAAGAATTGTCCCATCCCCCCACTCCTTATGGGAATTTTGTATGCAACTGACCCATATATAGGTCAGCGCGGGATTCTAGGCCCTGCTCCAGCCGTTTGCCGACCACCCTAACAATTTTAATAATTGTTAAAGTAATAGTCAAATCACAATATGTACTAATAATAATAAAAATAAACATCGTTAGGTACAAGCACCTTGTACTTACATCGTAATGAGATAATTGATGCGATGTACGCCATTACGTGGAAGACTAGAAAGTTGAAACCAACGCTTTAGAATCTGTAGAACATCTTATTTTCTTAAATAGAATCTGCTCTTAATGTAAGAAAATATCCTATCTACTCATATTTAGAAAGTGGCGAAGCTACCGAATGTACTAATTAGAACGTGATGTAACCATGATGCTTTTGGTTAATGTGACCGCGACACGCTGTCCGCTATGTAGTACATCTCTCCAAACCATTCACTGTGCTCGTCCAGGTACCTACCCAATAAAGAGACTGTTAAACAAAGTGCAGTAGCTCTAGTATAAGTTTTATCTACATACACGTTTAATACATATATTACGTTTGCTTTTAGTTTCAATTTGTATGGCAACGCGAACAGCGCCTCTGGTGTGGTAACTATTAGGAACACAAATTGAAACTAAACGCAAACGCGTTCGAAAACGTATATTATGTATCGATAAAACTTATACTAGAGCTACAGATTCGATAATACCTCGTGTGTTTATAAGTTTTGAGACGAGAAAAAAACTCAAATTATAAAAAACAAACAATTTATTTTAATAAAACAGACATCAATATGCATTGAATAAATAAAAATAAATTTTCTCAAACATGCTCGGAAATGTATGCGTTAATGTCACGAAATCAAGACATGAAGTTTCATGTTTATGGCTCCCTACATTACTTCTTGGCCTAGGCCAAGAAGTAATGTATGAAAACCCTAACTAAAAACATTATTGGCCGCTACTCTAACTTTTTAAATTTGCTTACTAATATTAAACAGACAAAGGGAAAATTACATACTGCCAACCACTACTAGGTAGGTGCTCTTTTTTAATTGTTTTGTTTTTAATTTTTTTGTTTTTTAATGTTCGTGATTTTAGTGATCGTTTATAATCGGTCGGTCGGTCGGTCGGTCGGTCGGTCGGTCGGTCGGTCGGTCGGTCGGTCGGTAGGTAGATCGGTCGGTCGGTAGGTAGATCGGTCGGTCGGTCGGTCGGTCGGTCGGTCGGTCGGTCGGTCGGTCGGTCGGTCGGTCGGTCGGTCGGTAGGTCGGACGGTCGGTCGGTCGGTCGGTCGGTCGGTCGGTCGGTCGGTCGGTAGGTAGGTCGGTCGGTCGGTCGGTAGGTAGATCGGTCGGTCGGTCGGTCGGTCGGTCGGTCGGTCGGTCGGTCGGTCGGTAGGTAGATCGGTCGGTCGGTCGGTCGGTCGGTCGGTCGGTCGGTCGGTCGGTCGGTCGGTCGGTCGGTCGGTCGGTCGGTCGGTCGGTAGGTAGGTAGGTAGGTCGGTCGGTCGGTCGGTCGGTAGGTCGGTCGGTCGGTCGGTCGGTCGGTCGGTCGGTCGGTCGGTCGGTCGGTTATTATTTCCTCACATCGTTTGAGAAAAGCACTATACAAGCCTCGGCCGGAACAGGGATTGGTGGACTCGTTGTATCCGGCCTCGTCTACGACTCGGCCGTCTAGCCCAAACTCGTCCATCAATCCCTTACTTCACGGCCTTTGCAGTAATGTACTATTACTCGAAATGACCGCCTCTTTTTTGATACAGGCCATTAAGCGTGCTGATCACTCGTCAATAGCGGCACGCACCTATTCTATAGGGATTCGCTTCGATTCTCTCACTAACGTGCGTTTTAGTTTAGGGACTGAAGGTTTCGATGTGACTTTCGGCATGCTCTTAGCTCTAATTCTGTCCACAAAGCGTAATCCAACGGGTTTAAGTCAGGGCTTGACGAAGGCCACTCTTCAGTACTAATAAAGCTTGGTAAATTCTCTTTTAGCTACTTTTGTGTCGATCTCGCTTTAAAACATCTCGATAAAGAATGACAAATAATCGTTTTTTTTTTCAAATAACAAGATTCCAAATTCAATATTCGAAACACTAAGTTGCGGGCATGTTCTTATTTCAAATTCAATTCAACTTTTTAAATTCGTCTCAAAACTTATGAACACACGAGGTATTTAACCCCTCTTATGAGGATGTCAAAATTGTCCAATCAAATTAGGACGTTGAGATGTAAAACAGCAGGTTCAAATGTTTGGCGCGGATCACCTAAGCATACGAGGGGTTAAGTAATATACTATAGTATCCGCAAAACTATCTAGCTGGTAGGGAAATAAAAGTAACAATGAAACCTTTTTGTGTGTAATAATAGCATGCTTCTAATATTTTACGACCTGACCGGCCAGATAGTATTGCGGATACTTTAGTATCTACTATACATAAACAACCGGTTTGTCGTAGTGGGTGGCGAGTCTGCCTGCAAAACTGACGGTCCTGGGTTCAAATCTCGGTAACGTAAATATTTGTGTGATGAGCATATCAATATTTGTTTCCGAGTCTTAGATGTTTTATTTTTTAAGTATGTATACTAGGCTAGTTCGATTTGTGTAAGATTCAAAATATTTATAAAACCATGGGCCACGTAAGCTTTTCTGTTGTCAGGCCATGTTTAGTTTAACCAGGGAATTTAGGATGTAGTGTGTATTTAATACTTACTGGACAAACATATCAACATGTTTCAAGATGAGCTTCAATTTGAAATCGGGCATCTGCGTTGCATTCAAGAAGTCCGGCAATTTCACTGGAACACGTTAAAATTATAAGAATATCATTTCTATTAATGCGTCACAATAGGTGAACTAATGTCTAGTTTACACAAAACAACATCGATATCTCTTTCACATTTTTTTAAATGTTAACAATATAACATGTCGGCTTCTCAACGGAACTACAGAATAAACTTACGTACAAAACATGGTCCGTTTAACAAAGGTGCAACAGAGCCAAAGTAGCCGAAGCAGCAAGAGAAACAGGTCTGAAAGAACTTTGAAATGAAAGGTTGTAATTACCAAAGAGCCTTGCAAGGTGTATCGCGCCGTACACTCGACACGGGAGGTGCTCCGTGCCTTCCCGAGGGATTATCTGCCATTTCGCCACCTGCACATAATATACGTCATACGTCTATATGATCTATATCCAAGTAAATTTAAAAACATTTTCATCTTAGCTTGACCCGAATCTATTGCGAGATTAGCGATATATAATTAGTGACATAACCTTTTCATGACGGGGCTGTCAAATCGCTGACATATCATTGTTGAATCTCGCAAAGTGTGTCAGACCCACCTATCGTCCGTCCTAAAGCAAGAGCTAATAGAAGCCATGAACGTATTATCTTTAACAGGATCACGCCTATCTTTAAAACGTCGCTCACTCCATAGTGAGCGACGTTTTAAAGATTACTACTCCATAGTAGTAGTGCATGTTGTTAGGGGATAATACTTCACATTGAGTATATTGTTAGGCATGTCCCCTGGATTCCAAAACTGCCGGGAGACAATCTCTAGAAGTCTGTTTCCCCTTTATTTATTTAATCGTATGGCGTGTGTACATAAACGTTTCATGCAATAAAAATAAGTCCACATTCAGAGTCCCGAGCCAAGTAAGAGCGTCAGGTGTTAACTTATACAGATCTTCTGGAGGCCCCGAGTATGAGTGCAGGGGGCAGCGTTGTATGATGTGATCTATGTTTTGATCCTCCTCGCCACAGTCGCAGAGTCCGGAGTCCCGCCAGCCCCACCTGTGCCGGAAATAGTTACAGCGGCCGTGACCCGTTCTCAATCTTTTCAAGCGGCACCAAAGTTTGCGTGGCAGGTTGAAGCCGTGGGATCGATGGCTTGCAAGACAGCCCCAGTTGCTTGGGTACTCCACTCGTCCTTCCAACTCTGTCTGAGGTCAAAACTTTTCAACTTTTGGGCTGCAATGCAAGCAAGATGTCGAGACTTAAGCCGCTGTGTCCCCTGTAATGTCGTCATCGAAAACGCCGCGGCCGCGCTTGAAAAGTGTAAATTACACCCAAACATGAATCAAAGGTCGCAAAAATATCTGACACGCTCTTAGGGCTCTAAGAATAGAGTTGACATCAGATATTTTTACGGCCTCTGGTCCATCATATATTTATGCCGGTGACTGTACATGCACATGTGGAATACCAAATGAACGCTGGATAAATTGTCAATAGTTCATACATACATTATATATCCATATATACGCAAGTTTAAGTACTATTAGCAAAAGTATAAAGAAAATAGTGTGCGACCGAAACATGTTTTTTTGCCGAAACGTTGAATAAAATGACAATGGGCCGTTCTTTCCAGATAGATGAATAATGGAACATCTCGTTTTAAAACATGCCTATGCTCGGCTTCATGTTGTTTTAGACCGTGCACGGTTTGTTAGGGTTCCGTAGCCAAATGGCAAAAAACGGAACCCTTATAGATTCGTCATGTCTGTCTGTCCGTCCGTATGTCACAGCCACTTTTTTCCGAAACTATAAGAGCTATACTCTTGAAACTTGGTAAGTAGATGTATTCTGTAAACCGCATTAAGATTTTCACACAAAAATAGAAAAAAAAACAATAATTTTTTGGAGTTCCCCATACTTAGAACTGAAACTTACAATAATTTTTTCATCAAACTCATACGTGTGGGGTACCCCCCCCCCCCTGTAACTTCTAAAATAAGAGAATGATAAAACTAAAAAAAATATATGATGTACATTACCATGCAAACTTCCACCGAAAATTGGTTTGAACGAGATCTAGTAGTTTTTTTTTAATACTTCAAATCGTAAACCGCACTCGTACTTGGCCGCTTTTTTCAGGTTCATGGCTACCGAGTGAAAACGGCTTGTTACAGACTTTACAGATAGCTTTCGATAAATTAGCTGTGGTCTTCGCGAAAAATTGCTAAATCGGATTTCTTTCTCTTTTGTGATATTTTTTATCTAGTAAGTACTTATTGAATACCTATGGTGTTAATACAGTATACGAAATGATATTTTCTCAAACATGCTCGGAAATGTATGCGTTAATGTCACGAAATCAAGACATGAAGTTTCATGTTTATGGCTCCCTACATTACTTCTTGGCCTAGGCCAAGAAGTAATGTATGAAAACCCTAACTAAAAACATTATTGGCCGCTACTCTAACTTTTTAAATTTGCTTACTAATATTAAACAGACAAAGGGAAAATTACATACTGCCAACCACTACTAGGTAGGTGCTCTTTTTTAATTGTTTTGTTTTTAATTTTTTTGTTTTTTAATGTTCGTGATTTTAGTGATCGTTTATAATCGGTCGGTCGGTCGGTCGGTCGGTCGGTCGGTCGGTCGGTCGGTCGGTCGGTCGGTAGGTAGATCGGTCGGTAGGTAGATCGGTCGGTCGGTCGGTCGGTCGGTCGGTCGGTCGGTCGGTCGGTCGGCCGGTCGGTCGGTCGGTCGGTCGGTAGGTAGGTAGGTCGGTCGGTCGGTCGGTCGGTAGGTAGATCGGTCGGTCGGTCGGTCGGTCGGTCGGTCGGTCGGTCGGTCGGTCGGTCGGTCAGTCGGTCGGTCGGTCGGTCGGTAGGTAGATCGGTCGGTCGGTCGGTCGGTCGGTCGGTCGGTCGGTCGGTCGGTCGGTCGGTCGGTCGGTCGGTCGGTCGGTCGGTCGGTCGGTCGGTCGGTCAGTCGGTCGGTCGGTCGGTCGGTAGGTAGGTAGGTAGGTCGGTCGGTCGGTCGGTAGGTCGGTCGGTCGGTCGGTCGGTCGGTCGGTCGGTCGGTCGGTCGGTCGGTTATTATTTCCTCACATCGTTTGAGAAAAGCACTATACAAGCCTCGGCCGGAACAGGGATTGGTGGACTCGTTGTATCCGGCCTCGTCTACGACTCGGCCGTCTAGCCCAAACTCGTCCATCAATCCCTTACTTCACGGCCTTTGCAGTAATGTACTATTGTGAATTTATATTTGTTTAATAATATTCAGCCGTGTGAACACTTGTTTTTAATGACGCCGTCTAGCGACTTGAACATCTACAGCGAATGTGCCAACCCTACGCCATTCACGCACACATTGACGTGTGCACCGACAAGGCGCGCACACATATTTACCGGAACTAACTCATTTCTTCGTCGCGAGCGCGACCACCCTGTGCTTGATAACTAAAGGAAATAGTTTAGGAGCCTGTCACATTTTCATTTTATTTATGAAAAGGATTTTTTACTCGCAAACGTGTTAAAAACGTCGTATGAAACGCGGTATGATTTTGCATATCGATATTTTTATGATATTTATACATTAAATATTAAAGCTAATAAGACTCAGGTTACTAATGCCTTAGTTACAAATTGTTTCCAATAAAATCTTGTAATAATATAGTAGTTAGTAGGTGACATTTATAGTTCATCATCATCATCATATCAGCCAAAAGACGTCCACTGCTGGACATATGCCTCCCCCAAAGAGTGCCAAAGTGACCGGTTCTGCGCCACCCGCATCCAGCGGACTCCCGCTACCTTTACCAGGTCATCAGTCCACCTTGTGGGGGGCCTACCCACGCCGCGCCTTCCGGTACGTGGTCGCCACTCGAGAATTTATTCAGCGTTCATTTAATACTCTACATGTGTATGTACGTTGCATGGTTTGGGTGTAATTTACACTTTTTCAAGCACGGCCGCGGCGTTTTTGATGACGTCATTACAGGGGAGATCGACTCCTTAGAGATTGTCTCCCGGCAGTTTTGGAATCCAGAAGGCAAGCCTAACAACATACTAAAAGATGGCGCTGGTATCCAAAAGTGAAGTATTTGTTCGACGGAATCCCCTAACAACTGTAGGTACCCAAGGTAATGTGGTAATCTTTTGACTGTTCTCCTAAGGTCTATGGTACTGATAGGATCTATTCTTTTTTTTTTTTTTTTTATTGGTTAATCGGCGATCAGTCGCGAGACTATAAGCTGATTTGTTGACAACAAGTGATTTAGTGACTTGTAGGCGTAGTGGCCAGTGCCTCTACTGTCCTTTCACAAAACATTCTTTCTCTTTAGTCGCATCTGAGTAAGAACAGGCTGTAGGAGTTGCGTTGCCAGGGGATTAGGGTGCATAGTCAGGCGTTCTGCATATTTTTTTCTATGCCTTTCTATTTCTTCTTGGATTGTCGGTACTTCGAGGTGTTTATGTATATCTTCGTTCCTGGAGAACCACGGAGCGTTCGCTATAGTGCGCAGAATACCATTTTGTACGCGTTGTAAGCATATAATGTTTGATTTGCTGGCTGTGCTCCAGAGCGGGATACCATAGGTCCAAATAGGTTTTAGTACAGAGTTGTAAATTAGCAATTTGTTGTCAACGGAGAGAGCCGAGTTTCTTCCCAGAAGCCAATATAGGCTCCTGCACTTTAGGTTTATCTCGTCTCTTTTCTTTTTTATATGGAGTTTCCAAGTAAGCCTTCGATCCAGGTGAAACCCGAGGTATTTTACACAGTTGGTGTCTGGGAGAATTGTAGAACCGAGTCTCACGGGTGGACTATCCTTTTTTCTCAGAGTAAATGTGATGTGATTAGATTTTTGTGCACTTGGCCGTATGCGCCACTTTTCCAACCAGGTGTGTGTCATGTCCAATACATTTTGAAGTTTATTGCTGGCTTCTTCAGGAATTTCATCACTGGCTAGATATGCTACATCATCAGCGTATGTGGCGACAGTCACATCTTCAGTGGTAGGCAGGTCCGATGTGAAAATATTATATAGGACGGGGCCAAGCACAGAGCCCTGTGGTACCCCGGCTTCTATTTTGTGTAGGTTGGACCTTGCATTCCCATGTTTTACTTGGAAAAGTCTGTCAGATATGTAGGATTTGATCAGGACGTACATAGTGTGTGGGAGATGTAGTTTCACTTTACACAGTAGGCCTTTGTGCCATACTCTGTCAAAAGCTTGTTGTACGTCCAGGAAAGCCGCTGAACAGTAAAGTTTCCTTTCAAAGCAGCGTCTGATTTCTTTATATACGCGGTGCATCTGCTCAATTGTTGAGTGCGATTTCCGAAATCCAAATTGGTGCTTAGGTATGACTTCATGGTCGTCCAGGTGAGCTGTTACACGTGCCACAAAATTTTTTTCCCATAATTTTGAAAGAACTGGAGTGAGACTGATTGGACGGTAAGAAGGTGCTTCGTGAGGAGGTTTCCCGACTTTGTGGATCATGATTATTTGTGATATTTTCCACAGGGTGACCACTATTTACTACAACCAAAATTCCCTGACTTTTCCCGGTTTTCCAGGCTTTTTTTCAAGTTTTCCCTGACCATAATCTAAAATGTGATAATGATAAATATAAAATATATAACTGGAATTACTTTTTGAGTTTTTGCAGGATTATCTGCTAGCAAATTACAATTTATAAATACAATGTTTACAAAAACTGAAATAAGAAGAAGTAGTATCTGAATAGTTCAGTTGGTAAGAGCGAAAGCATAGTTAGAGGGAAGTCATGGGTTCACAGTTTCATTGTATTTATAAATTGTAATTTGCTATCAGACAGGACAGTTCTACAATTACCCAATGATTCATTGAATTTTTGACCATTTTTGTTCAAAGCTGTACAGGAAAAACCAATTGAAACAGTAAATCTGACTAAATTAATTTATTGGATATATTAACTGCATCATATAATCCAGCGAGAAATACTAAAGCAAACACTTTATATGGGCCTTAGGTATAACTGAAACAAAACTACCTAGTCATCAGTTATCCATCGTTCGCTTGCCACTGCCTCAGTGCCAGTAATTCTCGAACCTGTGGGTTTGGCGCGTGACGATGGCAAGCGTCCAGACGGGGCTACATTGGTGCCATGGAAACTAGGCAGAGCCCTGGTGTGGGATGTAACTTGCGTTGACACCTTCGCCCAGTCCCACATCCAAGGCACCCGTTCACAGGCCGGCGCTGCAGCCGACCAGGCCCAAATGAACTAGCGCCGCAAATATTCCTCCTCGTTAAAGGATTACGACTTTGCGGCGCTTGCTGTGGAAACCTTGGGTCCTTGGTCGTCAGATATGAGGAATTTCATTAAGGCCTTGTCTTCGCGGCTGGTCCAAGCAACTGGAGACCCCAGAGCTGGCGCTTACCTCTCGCAACGTATTTCCATTACGATTCAGAGAGGTAATGCTGCCAGCGTAATGGGGTCCATGCCGCAGTCTGACCTCTTAGAGGCAGTATTCTTTTTATAACTTCCCCTTTTTATGTTTTTTGTTTATAGTTATAACCTATTTTAATGTTATTTGAACTTAATTGTATTTTTTATATTTGAATAAATCATACCTCAGTTATCATGTTTATTATATATTTGAAAAAATAATAACAAAATCTATTGCAACTTGGTAATCTGTTTTTCCAACAACGCAGCTTCTTAGGCAACTCCTTCGAGAATTTATTGTCATTTTGCTTCTAATTCTTTGACCATTTCCGCAGTTTTTCTTTTTTCTGCTCTGATTTTCGCCTCTGAACTCACTCAACGTGGATCATTTTTTTTCAATATTTATTTTGTATATACCGCCGTGGTAGGATATAGCGTCATAAACGCGTCTTTGCGCAATTATAGACTCTTGCGAAAGATTTTCCACTAATATCTCCTTATTCATGGAAAAGCCACGTTCACTATAAGCGTTTCCGTGGGATAACACCATGACCATTTTTATTAAAGTTTGCAAGTCTTTATTGGGTATAATTTTAATGGCGCGATCCACAACGATAAAGTTCTCGAGCCAACATACTGCACAAAATTTTATTTGGAGATGGTAAATTTAATAATTTGTCTTTTTTATTATGTACATACAGGGACAATTTTTATTCCCTGACCTCCGTTAAATTTCCCTGACAATTCCCTGACTTTTCCATGACTAGCGAAATTCCCTGACTTTTCCCGGTTTTCCCGGTTTTCCAGAAAGTGGCCACCCTGTTCCAGAGCTTAGGGATGTGCGATGTCCTCAAGATAGCATTGAAAAGAGAAGTGAGAAAAGTAATGCACTTCTTCGGTAGCTTCTTCAAAACTTTTGGAGTGATCAGCTCAAAGCATGGGGCTTTATTAGGGTCAAGGGTCCGTATTTCTCTTGCTATTTCTTTTGGTGACGCCGGTGTGATAGGTGGGCACATCTGGAAATCCTGCAAGAGAATTTCGTCCACATCTGATTCGTCGGCGCCCCCCTTATTTGGCTTAAAAACTTTTGCTAGATGATCTGCAAAAACCTCAGCTTTTTCAGCATCTGTTCTTGCCCAAGAGGTAGGTGATCTAAGAGGTGGGAAAGACTGTTGTGGTTTTCCGGTAATTTTCGTTGCCTTCCACAGTGACATTTCACCTTTTCCCTGAGGAGTCATTTTTTCTAGGGTGTTACGAACTCTCTCATTTTCCGCTGCCTCTAATAGTGCCTTCAGTTGTTTTGCAGCTCGATTGAATGCAGTTTTATCCTTGGAACGATGAGATTGATGCCAACTTTTGCGTAGGCGTCTTTTTTCTTGCAGCTTGGATTTGATGTCACCCGATTGTGGCTTCTTGGAAGGAGGTTTAGAAACGAATGGCGTGTTTTTCCAAGCTGATATCTGAATTAAGTTGGTTATATGTTCACAAGCATTATCCACATCTTCTAAAGTCTTCAAAGGCAACTTTAAATTTATATTTTTCGTTAGGTAACTCTGAAATCCTTCCCAGTCAGTTTTATGATTTGTTAAAGTTTCCGGTGGCTCCTCGTTGAGGGCGGTAGTATTTAATGTAAGAATCACCGGTGTGTGGTCTGATGATCCATCCAGATTTGACTCTACAGAGGAGTAGATGTAACCGATGCCTTTAGTAATAAAGAAGTCTAACAAATCCGGGATTTTTTTGGGGTCAGTAGGCCAACTAGTGGGTTCACCGGAAGATATAGGTGATAGATGATTCGCATCAAGGCAGTTTTTTAATGAACGGCCTCTAGGCAGCGGGATACGTGATCCCCAAAACGTGTGCTTCGCATTCCAATCTCCTCCCGCTATAAATTTGCTACCCAATGATGCAAAGTAGTTTTCAAACATCTGTTGTGTAATTTTATGTTTAGGCGGGCAATAAACCGCTGATAGTGTTATCAGCCCTGAACGATCCTCAAGTCTTATGGTTGTGGCCTGAATGTGGTCCGTGGTATAGCCCTCCAGCAGGGAGTGTTTTATGTGGGATTTGATAATAATCGCAGTACCCGCATGAGCTTTTCCATTGTCAGGGTGTGGCGTAAAATAGATATTAAAACCGTTCATACTGTAACAGCTGTTTCTAGTAGCGTGGGACTCCGATATGAGAACCACATCTATTTTGTTATTTTTTATAATTTCTTCAAGTTCAAGGATGTTAGCAGAAAGTCCATTTATGTTCCACGTTGCAATTCGAAGAGAAGTTATGAATGTAACTTAGAGATGACAGTTGTTAATAGGCCAAGCAAGGTTCCTGTTCGCGCCATCGGCGCGACGATATAGGTAACTCGTTCAATCATTCATCGATTCACTCGTTGACGTGCCGACGCAAGCGACGCGCCGCGAGAGTAGCCATTTGACCGCCGTCGCGCACTGACGTGTATCTCAATCCCAGCGTTCCGTGCTCACCTGAACCTACGAAAGTGTCGTGATTATACCGGCCGGTACCCTTATTGTAGTGACTGTGAAGTTACGTGGCTCATCAGCTCAAAACTAGGCGCGCGAGTGAATTATAACCCTCAGTGTGCGTGAAGACTTTCATCAGCTCAAGGTCGGCTCGAAACCAGAAGAAGACTCCTACTCAGCCCATCCATCATATCAGCACGGCAAGCCGCTTAAGTCGTCGCGGCCCAGTACACAGAACAACCTTACCTACATATTCAAGTAAGCCAGTTCCCATTTCTCACTCCCATTCTCCATCTCATTCAGCTCACGTCGCGTGTTATTGCCCCCAGCGATAACAATCTTTGTTCCTTCGAACCGGTATTCTTTGGTCCTTCGAAAAACCCCACCCACACCAGCCCTTTGGATAAGCAGTCTTTCTTTTGCTCGAAAAAGCACACCCAGTTAGGTAAAAAAATCCACCCACATTTCAAAAAAAAAAAATTAATTCTTTCGCCCAAATTATTCAACTCATAACGTAATATATAACATTACATGTAAACTCAGCCCATTTCAAACAAAGGTACATTACCAAAAAGTACCACATCTCATTTATTTGCCTACGAAATTCTGCACATTCGAGAACATTCCGTCCGTTCTGTAGGTAGCTACCCTGAGTTACCGATCACTTACAGCGGTCTTCAGCCCTTTATAAGCTATTTTCTAAAAGCAAACATTCTCGAAACGTAATCAGACAGTGTGTAGAATAACCTATAGATATAACTTACGAAACCGCTCATTTCAAAAAGACACGTTTGATTGCATCATTATTCTAAAGCAAAATTTTTAAAGCGCCGTCATAATTACGAATACCTCATAGGTACTAAATTCATTCTCCAGCTCATACATGTAACAGATACATATAACTAGGCATAAATAAACGTTTAATTTTTGTAAACAATTGAACAGCTCGCAGATCTAAAATAATACATTAAAAAGCAACCTTACTGCTCAGAGGATAAGGCTCAAAATTCAATAACCGTATAATATCTGCCCGATGACAAGTACCTATTAGAGACAAGCCACAACTTGGTAACACTCCACATTGGTTAGTGGTTAATATAGTTTCTTATTTCCCTCACTCAAATTAGTACCTACTCATTAGGTAACTTACATCGTGAAACACAGGGTGTCCAGGGAGAAATTTTTTTTTTTGTGCAACAATTTTTTTTGGTTTTTTATCTTTTGTTGACAAATTCACATTGGTGTAACAGTCAATTGTTAGTCAGCTCATCACAAGTCATCATACAGGGTGTCATATTTTTTAAATTATTATTATTTTTTTTTTTTTTTTTTTTTTTTGTCTCTCAACTCATTTAAGTACACATAAACAACACCATGCCGTCCAAATCGCAAGCAGCCATCTTCCGAGAGGCAACAAAGGCAATTACTCTGCTCAAGGAGATTGCGGAGGCAGCACTAGCAAAGGATACGAAAAAATATACATTGTCGGATTTCACGGCTCGGTACACAAAAGTAGACCTCTATAAATCCAAGCTAGAGGACGTCTATTATGAAATACTAGACGACGAGGAACTCACTGACGAGACCGAAGCCGTCTACACAAAACATTATGACACCGCGGTAACGGACTACAATTACATCCTAGTCGCGTTCGACAAATTGAGCGTGACTGCGGCCCTCCCAGAGACTTCTCACCCCTCCACGTCTGCCACGCCTACAACTGTGCTACCCAAAATCACGCTCCCAAAGTTCAGCTCAAAGGTTGAAGACTGGCCGTCCTTCATTACCATCTTCAGGAGCTTAACGGACGACATGACCATCATTTCGGATGCCGTAAAGCTCCACTACCTGCTCTCGTGCCTGACAGGCGAGGCACGCAGTATGGTATCCCACCTCCAGCTCACCAACGACAATTTCGCCGTAGCGATGAATATCCTAACTCGGCGCTATGAAAATCGTCGGGTCTTGATCGACCGGTTTGTAGATATCATCATTGAACTGCCCAACATTCACGTGCGCTCCGATATACGCACGCTCTTTTTAACTCCGCTCATTTCCGCGCAATGCGCCCTCAATAACCTCGATCTGCCCATGCAAGAAAGTGACTATGTTTTTGTGTCTATAGTAGTGCGAAAACTTAAAGGTGAACTTCGGACACTTTTTGAACGAAAGTACGGATCACGCCAGTCTCTGCCCACCCTCAAGAACCTGATCACCTTCTTGGAAGAGCACGCGCGTTGTGTAGAGACCGAATGGTCCAGCTCACCCAAGCCCAGCACCTCCCAACTCACTCAGCATTCGCCACAACCAGCTCAGTACCGCAGGCAGTCTCCCGTAAACTTTCCTCGAGGCCCGCCCCGACAGCCTGCGTATCATGAATCACGTCCCATGACCCCGGTTAGGAGCCGGTCAGACTATTCAGCTCAGCACAGGCCGACTTACTCAGCTCAACCGTCACCTCAAGACGCAAACACCACCAACACCATGCCCTGCCCATACTGCGGAGAAAGAGGGCACAAGCTCATCGCCTGCCCACGGTACAACGACCAACCAATACAAGGCCGTTGGGACTTTGTTCAGGCCCGCAACCGCTGCCGACGCTGCCTAGGCCCCCATTATGAGAATGAGTGCAAGTCCACGAAGGCTTGCAAAGAGTGTGGGAATGACAGACACCACACATCTCTTCACCGCCCCGGTGCTTCTTCTCCAACTCATTCGTCCGCTCATCTCCTACCTCCACATCTGAGAGAACAGCCCAGGACGCGTCCAGCTAATGAGTACCAACCGTTCTCGGCACACGCCTCACAGGCGAAACCCACGTCTCAGGACCACCCTCGCTCGCCCAGTACGTCCCGAGCAGGTGGTCAATCGTGACTACCTACAATAACTGAACACTGTGAAGAGGAAGACAATCAGCACACACACTCACACCCAGAACACACACACTCACACGCAGACCACACACACTCAGCCCATACCCAGACATCTCAAGCTCGCTCACCGCGATCAGCTCCACCAACAGCGAATCATTCCTCTTGTGATTACCCACGACAGGATGAGCACGCAATCAATCAGCCCATATTATTGCCTACCGTCACGCTAAAAATAGCAGACGTAAATGGCCAGTTTCACACAGCACGAGCCCTGCTAGATTGCGGTAGTATGCTCACACTTATCACTCAGCGCATGGCTCGTAATTTAAAGTTACCACAAAACTCAACATCACTCAAAATCACAGGAGTGGGCAACCACCACACACAGGAATCAAAGGCATCAATCACAATAATCTGTCGACCTACACATCATGACACACCCACGATTACGGCTACTGCGCATATTTTAAAACACGTTACCGGTTATCTACCGTTACAAAAGGTCCCACACATAGCACAAGTGAGAGGCCAGCCAAATATTCCCTTAGCAGATCAAGGATATAACACACCCGCTCCAATCGATCTCTTGTTAGGTTCTGATGTTCTCGGCCAAGTTCTGGACGGGACTAAGGTCTCCTTAGGCCGAGGGAAGCCCATAGCCTTCGGCACGATTTTCGACTTCGCATTGATAGGACCCATTGAGGACTTATATGCAACACCTGCAAACCAGGCCAACTCAGCTCATATTACCAGCTCTCAGCCAGAATCTGACGTACCCACACATGACATTTACAAGAACCTTGAGAGGTTCTGGGAGACAGAAGAACCACAACCTCATGTACAGACCAGCCCATTACAAGAGCAGTGCGAGGAAATTTTCCGTACTACAACCACCCGAGATCCATCAGGCCGCTATATGGTAACACTGCCGTTTCTACCAAATGCGCCGGCCTTAGGCAACACTCATGCCATTGCACTACGCAGGTTTCTTACACTGGAAAGGAAACTACAAGCAAATCCGCCCCTACGCTCTAAATATGTTGAATTTATGAGCGACTATCTCAACCTAGGACACATGTCACCATGCCACCCAAGTACCTTCGCGAACAAGCCTCATTTCTACATTCCTCATCACGGCATCTTCAAATCGGGATCCGACAAGTTACGCACTGTCTTTGATGGGTCCAGTAAAAGCTCAAATGGCGTCAGTCTTAATGATTGCCTGCACACAGGTCCAGCTCTCCAGCAAGATATAGTTGACATTATCATGTCTTTCAGGATACACCCCATAGTTTTCAGTACTGACATCAGAATGATGTTCAGAAACATACTCATCCACCCAGACCAACGACAGTATCAGCTCATTCTCTGGCGGTCTTCACCGGACCAGCCCCTGCTCACTTACGCACTAAATACCGTCTCCTATGGATTACGCTCAAGCCCGTACCACGCCCTCCGTACTCTGCTCCAATTGGCGGATGACGAAGGTCATCACTACCCGCACGCTGCTCAGGTCCTACGCAATTCAGTTTTCGTCGATGATATACTCTGTGGTCATGACTCTGTGGAGTCTGCTCAAGCGCTCCAAACAGAGTTGATTAACTTACTGGCCCTAGGTAGTTTTCAGCTCAGTAAATGGACCTCCAACTCTTCTCAGCTCCTTAATCGGTTCCCAGATGACCAATGTGACATGCCTAAAGACTTCGACATCAGCCCAGAATCGAATTCCATTAAAGTATTAGGTATACAATGGATTCCTCAATCGGATGAGTTCACTTATCGCATCTCTCTCCCCTCACTGACCCAAGTCACAAAACGCTCAATCCTCAGCACAGTAGCTTCGCTGTACGACCCCAATGGTTGGGTTACACCCGTCATACTCCGCGCAAAGCTACTTTTACAGAAGTTATGGCTTCTGAAACTGGGATGGGACGAGCCCACCCCCGATGAAGTTCACACAGAATGGCAGCACATCTCACAAGACCTTCCTCAACTCTCAAATCTCCGCTTACCTCGGCACATCTGCAAATACAAGCCCACGTCCACTTACTCACTTCACGGGTTCGCGGACGCCTCAGAAGCCGGTTATGGTGCTGTCACTTATCTGCACGAGCTCGATGCCAATGGACTTGTCAATGTGCATCTGGTCATTGCCAAGTCGAAGGTCGCTCCTATCAAGAATCGCCTCTCAATTCCCAAAATGGAACTCTCAGCTGCAGCTCTTTTATCACAGCTCATGACACGACTGTCAGCTAAATTGTCAGCTCACATTGCTATAGAACAACATACCTGTTGGTCAGATAGCACAATAGTGTTAGCATGGCTCAACACGCCCCCTCACCGACTCCAGACATTTGAAGCCAACCGAGTGGCTAAAATAACGTCTAGCCCGATCAGCCCTAGGTGGAGGCATGTCCCTACGAACCTCAACCCTGCAGACTGTGCAAGCAGGGGTATGTCAGCCCAATCTCTATCAACCCATGACCTCTGGTGGTCTCCCAGCTGGCTCAAAGAGCCTCCTCATACCTGGCCCCAGATGCCAGCCGCTCTGGGTCATCACGCTTTACCAGGCCTTAAGCCAAAAAGTGTGCCAGCTCATATAGCAGTTCCTGATCTGGATCATGATCTGCTTACCCGCTTCAGCTCTTTTGACAAGCTCGTCGGAGTGACGGCTTGTATCAAGCGCTTCATTTATAATTGTAAGCACGGCCCAGATGTACGTCGCTCTGGACCGTTGACAGCCTGTGAACGGAGAGAAGCTCTGTTATTCTGGGTCCGCTCTGTTCAGCGGAATGAGTTTGCAGAAGACATTCATCGTCTCCACACTAATAAACTCTGCAGCAATCGACTCCAGCGTCTCTCCCCATTCTTGAAAGATGGGCTCTTGAGAGTCGGTGGTCGTCTCTCTCATGCGTCACTTAGGTACAACGCTCAACACCCACTCATTCTTCCCAGCTCAAGCCCGCTCGTTGACCTCATCATTGACCATTACCACAGAGTGCACTGCCATCCTGGCGCTGACACTCTACACGCAATGCTCCGCCAGCAATACTGGATACTATCCGCTCGCCGTGCGATCCGACACCGTGTGTTCAAATGTATTAGATGTTTCCGAACTCGCGCTCAACCAGCAGCCCCGTTTATGGCTGACCTTCCAGCAGATAGGGTTAACCCACAACCTGTATTTAGCCAAGTCACGACTGACTTTGCCGGCCCATTTCTCGTTAAGTCTAGCACGTTACGGAACGCTAAACTGTTAAAGGCGTACTTTTGTATATTTGTGTGCCTTTCAACGAAGGCAGTTCATTTGGAGGCAGTCTCCGCTCTTACCACGGAAGCCTTTCTTGCAGCGTTGCAAAGATTTGTCTCGCGTCGCGGTACACCAGTTCTAATTAGATCGGATTGCGGCACGAATTATGTAGGCGCTAGAAATCATCTCAAAGAAGTTCAAAACTTCCTCGCTGAAAATAATGATGCAATCACACACCAGCTCGCCAACCAGCAGGTAACCTGGTTGCTGAACCCCCCCAAGGGGCCTTGGTTCGGTGCCTTACATGAAATTAACGTCAAATCTACGAAACAGTTGTTCTATCGTGTAGTTGGTGAACAGCACCTTACTTTTGAGGAATTCTCCACACTCCTGACACGAATCGAGGCTGTACTCAACTCTAGACCTCTCTGCCCACTTTCATCCGACCCTACGGACATTGAACCCTTAACCGCTGGACATTTTATCATAGGCCGTCCACTCACTACTCTGCCCGAGCCGTCCTTTGATGACAGGCCGTTATCTGCTCTTAAACGCTTTCAGCTCATACAAGCTCTCTCTCAACGCTTTTGGACTCTGTGGACTAGATCTTACCTCCATACTCTCCAAACCCGCTCAAAATGGCTTTCCCCTTCATCGCCTCCTCAAGTTGGCGAACTCGTGCTCATCAAGGAAGATAACTTGCCACCGCTGCAATGGAGACTGGGTCGAATTACCCGCACAATACCTGGCAAGGATGGAGTGATCCGAGTTGTGGATCTGGACACCGCCAGTGGACATCTGCGCAGACCTGTGCTAAAGATAGCCAGGTTTCCATTGGATTCAGCTCAGGAAGAGGCTCTACTACGGGCCCCCCAGGATGTTCGCGCCATCGGCGCGACGATATAGGTAACTCGTTCAATCATTCATCGATTCACTCGTTGACGTGCCGACGCAAGCGACGCGCCGCGAGAGTAGCCATTTGACCGCCGTCGCGCACTGACGTGTATCTCAATCCCAGCGTTCCGTGCTCACCTGAACCTACGAAAGTGTCGTGATTATACCGGCCGGTACCCTTATTGTAGTGACTGTGAAGTTACGTGGCTCATCAGCTCAAAACTAGGCGCGCGAGTGAATTATAACCCTCAGTGTGCGTGAAGACTTTCATCAGCTCAAGGTCGGCTCGAAACCAGAAGAAGACTCCTACTCAGCCCATCCATCATATCAGCACGGCAAGCCGCTTAAGTCGTCGCGGCCCAGTACACAGAACAACCTTACCTACATATTCAAGTAAGCCAGTTCCCATTTCTCACTCCCATTCTCCATCTCATTCAGCTCACGTCGCGTGTTATTGCCCCCAGCGATAACAGTTCCTATTTGTTGAATGAGTTGATCTAACTTTTCTGATTGTTTAGATAGGATTTGTTCTAGAGAAGATCTTGGTTGAGTGTTTGTTTGCTGCTGGTTCGTAGTGTCTGGGGGACATCTGTTGGCTGTGACATCAGAGTATTTTCCTTTATCACGAGGTCTCGAGTTCGTTGTTCCTGGTAAAGGTTCATCCTTGTTACGATGGAAGTTTGGGTCTACATTGTAATTGCTGACATGTTTCTGCAGGGAGTTTGTCTTGTTGTTCTGATTCGTTTTTCTGGCCAGAATTTCTATGTATACCTGGCATCCCTTGTAGTTGGCCGGATGGTCACGCAGGCACAGGGCACATTTGGCTGGAGTATTTCTGTCCTTTTTGCAGTCTGCAGACTTGTGTCCCTCACCGCATTTGACACAACGGTATAGTCGCATGCAATTGTTCTTTGTATGTCCAAGTTGCTGGCAACGTTGACATTGTACGATCGTTTTGGATTTACGGGGGTCCTCTATGATGACTTGTTGGTGAAAGATACTCTTTATATCCTTCACTGCTTTGTTGTTAGCGTTTCGTTCAAGATTAACAAAGAAAGTGAAAGTCGGGGTTTTGTCTGCGCCGTAGCGTGCGTTGATAATTTCTCCGCAAACTTTGTTACCTGTTGCTTCTATCGCTTCAACTATTTCTTGATGGGGTGTTGTTGGGTGTAGCTTCCGTATGACTATTCGGTATAGTTTTTTGTCTTTTGGGGTGAAGGTATGCCCGATTAAGCCGCTTTCCCTAATTTTCGATATGACAGTCTTATATGCTTCTGGGCATTGCACTAGGACTCGTAGCAGGTTTTTATTAGCAATGTTTATCTTGAACTGTTCAGGATTACAGACTGTTTTTAGAAGTTTATTTAGTTCGTTTACATCCTCGATTCCATATAAAACGATAGGTGGGGGCTTAATTGAAGTGGGAGTAACCGTATTATTGTTAGAACTTTCTATTTGATCCTGTGGTAGTGAATCAAATCTATTGGATACATTCAAGCGTTCAGTGTTAGGGGGAGAGTCGCTGGTTCTTCTCCGTTTGTTGCTGGTAGGAACTCGCTGCCAGGAGGGTTGAACTGGCCCTTGGTTGTTCATGGCTACATCGGTATTCTCCCCTTGCGGTGGTCGTTGAGGGTTAGCAGTAAAATAAGCATTCTCGCCCTGCTCTGATTGTTGAGAGTTCACGTCAGTCTTGGTTAGGTCGCTGAGAGAAGATGATCGTGTTTTGTTGAACAATGCTGGATGGAAAACTTGTTGTGTGAGAGTTTTTTTCGTTGTTGTGGTTGTAGAGCTTTCGTTGGATTTATTCATCGTGCTCCTACGACTGTTTTCATCTTTTAGTAGTAATTATTTTTTATTCGCCTGGCAACACTACTTCAATAAATATTTAAGTGGGTACTTCGACTCCATAATAAAATTGTTCTAAATTTGAGGGTTGGTTGAAATATGGCGAGTTGTAAAGTGTCACACGCGTAGTTTATTGAACTGATTTTAGCACTTTTTCAGTTTTTTTACGTCGAGATAACACTAACGCCATTTGGCGTGATCACAATGTTCACTTCGGTAACAGTTTTATGCACTTTTTCAATGTTTATGGTATTAAGAACTGAATTTTCTTCAAGAGCACTTGCACACTCATGACAGTTGTTGACAGGTATATTTTGAAACTGTTCTCCTAAGGTCTATAGGCCTACTGATAGGATCTATTCTCTTAAACGAATTTAAATCATTTTCCATTGGAACAGACTTGCATTTGATTTGATTTGACCGTTTTTTGAAGCAACATTTCTAACATTGGTTGATTGAAATTTCAAACCCATTTTGTGTTGTGTAATGGACCTTAGGAGGCTATGATGATATTATACCTCTAATATTAAGCTCCTAGTCTATAGTATTAAATAACTGCAATAATTTCTTTTCATCCGTCGGTCAAAAATTAGCCAAAAACATTATATCACAAACAGGAGAGACAGAAGAAAACCTCGCCAACAAAATTCAATTCGGTGGTGTCACGGACAAGTGCTTTTTCATGCAGCCTACTGACTGTACAGAAATTGAATCCATCATCATGCAACTGAAGGATGACAGTGCACCAGGCCTGGACGGGATTAATAACAAGCTTATAAAGTGTGTCAAAAATAATATTATAGAGCCCATCACTCACATTTATAATTTAAGCCTCAGCTCGGGCTGTTTTCCTGAGCATTGGGAAATAGCAGCGGTCGTTCCAATTCACAAAGACGGCCCCAAAGATATTCCTGGAAACTATAGACCAATATCTCTGCTTAGTACCTTTTCAAAAATTCTGGAAAAGCTGGTAAACACTCGTTTAGTTAAGTACCTTGAGAAGTTCGGTCTTCTATCTGAGAGACAGTTCGGTTTCAGGCAGAACCTTTCCACCGAGGACGCCACCTCACTTCTTATCAACCTTGTTTCTTCCTACCTAGATAATAACTTCAAGTGTGTGGGCGTCTTCCTAGATCTGGCAAAAGCCTTTGACACTGTCTCCTTTCCAATTTTGCTACGGAAACTACAAATGTTAGGCATACGTGGTGTACCGCTGACGTGGTTTGAGAGCTATCTGTCTGGGAGGAGTCAGCTGGTCAGAGTGGGTTCTATTAGCAGTACTACGGAGCAAATTAAATTTGGCGTACCGCAAGGAAGCATACTCGGACCCACTCTTTTCATTATTTACATCAACGACATCCTTAACCTGCAAATTCCAGGTTCTGAAATAATTTGCTACGCTGACGACACGGTAATTCTGTTTAATGATATTAGCTGGGAAAAAGCAGTTGCTGCTGCAGAAAAAGGCATGAAAATTGCCTCCGACTGGTTTCGTGCCAACCTTTTGACTCTTAACAATAATAAAACAAAATTTCTTTGCTTTCACAAAACCGCCTCATCGAAACCGTCCCTCAATCCCGTTATAAAAATTTATTCTTGTAAAGACTTCCCTGCCATCTCCTGTAACTGCGATTCCATCCAGCGCACTGACGTGATTAAGTACCTGGGTCTATTTGTCGACGAACAACTTAATTTCAAGCACCACATAAACAAACTCTCCGCAAGAATTAGAAAATCTATTTATATTTTCAAAAAACTTCGGCAGTCTGCAGATAGCTCTTTGTTACTACTAGTCTACACTGCGCTGTGCCAGTCAGTGATCAGTTATTGTATCACAGCGTGGGGCAGCGCAGCAAAGACGACCATGTTGGAAATCGAAAGAGCGCAACGTTCGGTGCTGAAAGTCATGTTAAAGAGGCCCTTTCGATATCCAACTGCGACCTTGTATGCCGAATCACACGTTTTAACCGTACGTCAACTTTATATCCTTAAAATTTCATTATGTACACACAAAACCTCTAAATATATGACTTGCTACGACACACTACTTAAAAAACGCGTCTTTAGGTTACCAGTTCCTAGAGTTCTTTCCAGCTTTGGTAAACGTTTTGGCGATTATATTAGGGTAGCAATATATAACACTTTACTGAAATATTGTAACCTAACGGGCAGCACAAAAAATTAAGCCAAATAACTTATTTTTAAATTTCTTCATTCGTTAAATTATGCCGAGACTGAAGCTATCTTTAATATCTAAGTTAGTCTCTAAGTATAAACTTTTCAATGTAAAATATTTTTTCTTACTCCTCCAAATGTAATAAATATCTGTGGTAACTTATTTCTGATGTTTAAAAATTAACTGGTTCTCCACGATACAGGCGTAGCCTAGTGTGGGGACCCCTGGTAACTATGTAAAACTCATTCTGTTTAAATAAATGACTTTTTTTTTTTTTTTTTTTACTAAATACTGATGTACATTATGTTTTATGAATAAATTATCTTTTCACGCCACTGCTCGGAAATATGGCCAAAGATGGATTGAAATGAGAGTAGAAAGTAGTTCTTAGTAGTACAATTAAAAAACAGTCAAACAATGTAGATTTGCAAAGTAAAATGTAGTGTTTAGCGGCCTTTTTTATTTTCTACTCTGCTATTGGTCGATTATTTTTGACATTAGTAACTCGTTCAGAAAATAACAAAATTATTAGAGCAACATTACATTTGTGCGTTTAATTAAAAAATTAAAACGTCAAATTCGCTCAATGAATGTGTACTTTTACGATTGTAAGCGTTTTTTATTTAAGTATGTGAAAAACGCCTTTGCATGCTTAAAAAAAGTATAAAGGAAAATTTCTTCTGTCTGTTCTTTAGATCGGAAACAAACATTCAGACATTGATTTAGTATATGTAACTAGATACACAATCAGCCGAAAAAAATGGCAGTCCAAAAGAACCGGCTGATGGAATTGGCCGGCTCTTTTGTGTTTAGTCTGGTTTCGACCGTCAGACTTGTTGGTTGTCAGATAGGTCTAAATGTTCAGTCAAAAACTGCGTAAATACCAAGAAAAAAAGATGGGAAATATTTATTCCAGTAAATTCTCTTGATAACGTAACGAAATTTGTGTAAACTCGTTGTAATTTAATAGTTTTAAACATGTTTTAAATAATTAGTGTTGTTAGTTCAAATGACGTACGTCGCAGAACATAAATCTAAGGAGTCGGTATTAGATACTTTTTTTATGACGTTGTTACCTACGTTATATGGTTTTCATATTTAAGATTTCCAAGAAATCCTCAGCGACATGCAAAATGGGCTGCAGTCATAGCACGCGACAGTCGAGACGATTTATTTAAACCAAACGACTTTAAAATAAAAAGCGAAGTAAAACATCAATATGTTACAATCTGTGAGCTGTAAATTTGCTACACGATATAAAATAAATGTACTGATCTTTAAGACATATTCCATAAAGGAGACACCCGTTTAGCGGACATGATTGTAACACCGAAAAGAAAAAACAATAAAGAACTTTCTATTCTATTATATTCGCGCGTCGTTTGTTGGACTCATTTTTCTGCTTCGGATAATATATACGACAAAAAATGGATTAAACAGCCAACTAAAACTGCCACACCTGTCATGGAAAGAAATTGACTAACGAGTCCAATTTTAATTTCAATTCTTTCCAATAATTTGTCAGGCAAAATTAATAAGTTTATATGGATCCAGTTTATAAAACAAACAAAATACAGCAAAAACAAGTTTTGTATGAAAAACTTAATTTTGCTGATTTTTTTTACTATTGTACTGAAGCTACATAAACTAATTAAAGACCTGGACGGTATTCTAAGTACAAAGTTTTAGAGCAAACTACTAGTCGTTTTAAAATGAGAGCGTAACTACGTTTGTATGGAGAATTGAGCTTACTGCGGACTCTTAATTAACTATAATATAATTGTATAATCCAATATTAATACATAATTTGGACATTTGAAACTGTTTATTCCCCACTTGTAAAATAAGGAAACCTGATTTATTTGTGATATTGGTCTTTCTGTTTAAATTCCTACATAAAATATTGTTAAAATAATTTTATAACGCGACTCCATTCATTCGCTATTTAGTTTTGACGTGAGCAGTTAAGTCACATTATGATAAAATCTCAATAAACTAAAAAGTGTTTTATCTGTTGATGTTGATTTGCTAATATGGTGCTTAAAGTCTCAATAACTGAGTTCTTTTTTTTATGAAACATATATCTTAATGTAGGTTATAAGTTAACGCTATTAGCAACTACTGAAATAAAGCTAGAGTTGTCATTTTGGGGCACATTTCTAGAAATTTTTGTTCGGCATTGTGAGTTACTTTATGGTACGGCAATGCATTCAGATAATGGTGTATAATTCTGTACGATTTGAAATAAAAATAAATAACAATGTGTGACACGAGTACGCACATGGATCTTACACCGCCGGAAATTCAAAACACTGCAAAGTCAGTGATTCGAAATTTATTGCCCATTAAATCCCGAAATAAATATAAGAAAGTGTATGAAAATTTCAAGACATGGCAAATAAATAAAAAACAAACTCTTTCTCTGAAAGTGTAATGCTGACGTATTTTGATGAACTCTCGAAAAAATATAAATCCTCCACTTTATGGGGCATTTATTCAATGCTAAAGGCAACGCTTAATACGGAGCACAGCACGAAAGCAGGACCATCAACACCTAAGGAAACCTTACTGTCAAATTCACCTATGCAGGATGAGGTGAATTTGACGATATTTCGATGATATCCCATTAGCATCACACTCCCACTGGCCGAAATGACACAAAATACTAATATAAATGTTCCGGGAAAAAACATTTCCTTGTCATTCCACAACTGCCCTAATGCGAATATCAATATTACTTTTAATTAAACTGTGTATTATACTGTGTACTCAACCTGTTATATTTCCTTACATTAGGCGTGAAAAGCACATAGTAAATAGATGGAATAACTCGTCCATCTATTGCTTACTCTCTATAGGTACCTGGGCAACAATGTACTATATCTATATTGAGCAATTTAAGTATAGAGGCACAGCTGAAGCGCATATAGCCTACCTTCTCGAGCAGCAGAGACAGCGGCGTCCTGGTGGGCGGCGCGGCGGGCTCGGCCTGCGCGGGCCGCGCCCAGCACTCGCTCAGCGACGACCCGCTACTGCACACCATTTACAATAGCGTACCTTCTCGAGCAGCAGAGACAGCGGCGTCCTAGTGGGCGGCGCGGCTGGCTCGGCCTGCGCGGGCCGCGCCCAGCACTCGCTCAGCGACGACCCGCTACTGCACACCATTTACAATAGCGTACCTTCTCGAGCAGCAGAGACAGCGGCGTCCTAGTGGGCGGCGCGGCGGGCTCGGCCTGCGCGGGCCGCGCCCAGCACTCGCTCAGCGACGACCCGCTACTGCACACCATTTACAATAGCGTACCTTCTCGAGCAGCAGAGACAGCGGCGTCCTAGTGGGCGGCGCGGCGGGCTCGGCCTGCGCGGGCCGCGCCCAGCACTCGCTCAGCGACGACCCGCTACTGCACACCATTTACAATAGCGTACCTTCTCGAGCAGCAGAGACAGCGGCGTCCTAGTGGGCGGCGCGGCTGGCTCGGCCTGCGCGGGCCGCGCCCAGCACTCGCTCAGCGACGACCCGCTACTGCACACCATTTACAATAGCCTACCTTCTCGAGCAGCAGAGACAGCGGCGTCCTGGTGGGCGGCGCGGCGGGCTCGGCCTGCGCGGGCCGCGCCCAGCACTCGCTCAGCGACGACCCGCTACTGCACACCATTTACAATAGCGTACCTTCTCGAGCAGCAGAGACAGCGGCGTCCTAGTGGGCGGCGCGGCTGGCTCGGCCTGCGCGGGCCGCGCCCAGCACTCGCTCAGCGACGACCCGCTACTGCACACCATTTACAATAGCGTACCTTCTCGAGCAGCAGAGACAGCGGCGTCCTAGTGGGCGGCGCGGCGGGCTCGGCCTGCGCGGGCCGCGCCCAGCACTCGCTCAGCGACGACCCGCTACTGCACACCATTTACAATAGCGTACCTTCTCGAGCAGCAGAGACAGCGGCGTCCTAGTGGGCGGCGCGGCGGGCTCGGCCTGCGCGGGCCGCGCCCAGCACTCGCTCAGCGACGACCCGCTACTGCACACCATTTACAATAGCGTACCTTCTCGAGCAGCAGAGACAGCGGCGTCCTAGTGGGCGGCGCGGCGGGCTCGGCCTGCGCGGGCCGCGCCCAGCACTCGCTCAGCGACGACCCGCTACTGCACACCATTTACAATAGCCTACCTTCTCGAGCAGCAGAGACAGCGGCGTCCTGGTGGGCGGCGCGGCGGGCTCGGCCTGCGCGGGCCGCGCCCAGCACTCGCTCAGCGACGACCCGCTACTGCACACCATTTACAATAAATAGCCTACCTTCTCGAGCAGCAGAGACAGCGGCGTCCTGGTGGGCGGCGCGGCGGGCTCGGCCTGCGCGGGCCGCGCCCAGCACTCGCTCAGCGACGACCCGCTACTGCACACCATTTACAATAGCGTACCTTCTCGAGCAGCAGAGACAGCGGCGTCCTAGTGGGCGGCGCGGCGGGCTCGGCCTGCGCGGGCCGCGCCCAGCACTCGCTCAGCGACGACCCGCTACTGCACACCATTTACAATAGCCTACCTTCTCGAGCAGCAGAGACAGCGGCGTCCTGGTGGGCGGCGCGGCGGGCTCGGCCTGCGCGGGCCGCGCCCAGCACTCGCTCAGCGACGACCCGCTACTGCACACCATTTACAATAAATAGCCTACCTTCTCGAGCAGCAGAGACAGCGGCGTCCTGGTGGGCGGCGCGGCGGGCTCGGCCTGCGCGGGCCGCGCCCAGCACTCGCTCAGCGACGACCCGCTACTGCACACCATTTACAATAGCCTACCTTCTCGAGCAGCAGAGACAGCGGCGTCCTGGTGGGCGGCGCGGCGGGCTCGGCCTGCGCGGGCCGCGCCCAGCACTCGCTCAGCGACGACCCGCTACTGCACACCATTTACAATAGCCTACCTTCTCGAGCAGCAGAGACAGCGGCGTCCTGGTGGGCGGCGCGGCGGGCTCGGCCTGCGCGGGCCGCGCCCAGCACTCGCTCAGCGACGACCCGCTACTGCACACCATTTACAATAGCCTACCTTCTCGAGCAGCAGAGACAGCGGCGTCCTGGTGGGCGGCGCGGCGGGCTCGGCCTGCGCGGGCCGCGCCCAGCACTCGCTCAGCGACGACCCGCTACTGCACACCATTTACAATAGCCTACCTTCTCGAGCAGCAGAGACAGCGGCGTCCTGGTGGGCGGCGCGGCGGGCTCGGCCTGCGCGGGCCGCGCCCAGCACTCGCTCAGCGACGACCCGCTACTGCACACCATTTACAATAGCCTACCTTCTCGAGCAGCAGAGACAGCGGCGTCCTGGTGGGCGGCGCGGCGGGCTCGGCCTGCGCGGGCCGCGCCCAGCACTCGCTCAGCGACGACCCGCTGCTGCCCACGCTGCACACCATTTACAACCATATCAGGCTTCATCCAATCATATGAGAGTTATAGTATATTCAAATAAACATCTTTTTAACCGACTTCAAAAAACACAACACATGTTCAACACGTGTTGATCTGAGGATGGGGACAGAAGCTGGCCATGGGAATTCAGTACTTAACCGAAGTAACCGAAGGAGTTTGGGCTCGTTAGAATCGTCTTTAGTAGCTGATGAGTGATGACGGTATACAGAAAAGTACAGTCGGCAATAAAATCTTGTACCGAAAATTAAACTTTTGACACAAACTTATTTTATTAATGTAATTATTTTTCTTTGAGATTCGGGGCATGCAATGACAATCAGTGCCCTATAAATGGTGTGAATACCTGGACGAGAGGGTCTCGAACGCGCGCTGCTCACCCGCGGACGTGCCGGGCGCCGGCTCCTCGTTCTCCGACTGGGACACCACTGACTTGTGCGACCGTAATCTGCAAAACAGCCGCTTTATAATTACGTTGCGATCATCCACTTTAAAAGGCACACAAAATAATAATCAATCGGAAAATAATAATCAAGCAAGTATATACAAACCCCTCGCTCCTGACCTCGTTTTCGTTTTCGCACGTCTCGTTCCTTACGGGCTCCATGTCCGCGTTAGTGATCTCATTCGATCTAATATAATTTCTCTCATCGTCCAGCTGGTGTTTGGAGCCCGCGGAGTCCGCTTGATTATAGGGAGGGTTCTATCGACCACGTTTTACTGACCAGTTACCAGTTAGTAGACCTGCGGGCGTCGCATGGTTGACATTTTATCACTTATGGCTGTCGATAAGACATCCGCCACGTTCAGACAAGAACGCGAGTGCGAGGGTGACGGATTAAGTACATTTTTTTTTTTAAATTTTCATTAAAATGGGTGGGAGGGTGACGGATGACTCATCCACAACGATAAGTGATAAACTGGCAACAATCTTAGGCCCGCAGAACGTTAAATATGGCGCTGGCAGCTGTCATCTAATAGAGACGGGCTGATGTATCTTATGATTACAGACCGTTTGAAACTACCGAGCTATACATATATAGTCTCACCGGCGGTTGAGGTTGCCGCTGCGCGTTGCGGGGCGCGCCTCGCGCTTGGGCTCGGCCTCGCGCTTGGGCTCGGCCTCGCGCTTGGGCTCGGCCTCGCGCTTGGGCTCGGCCTCGCGCTTGGGCTCGGCCTCGCGCTTGGGATCGGCCTCGTCGGCGCTCGGCTCGCTCTTCGCGGGCTCCTTGCTCGCTGTGCTGGCCTCTTCGCTCGCCGGCGCCGGCTCCTCGTGACTGTTGGTCGGCTCCTCTACAATGATGTCAATGATACATATCGATAAGAAAGGATACTTCGTACCCATTCGCTGCCACAGATTAAAATGCGATGGAGCACCACCAAAGTTCAAGTCTATTGTATTTGGACTTCGTATGACGTCATTGGCAGTTGGGTTGCGACAGTGGCGAACTTGAGTTTAAGTCAGTGGCGGGGAAAAGGTACCCTAAAATTCTCTAAGATAGATCTTTATAACATTAGCTGGCAGCACTATGTTGAGAGATTTAGGTGTTCAAATACACCGATCATGTTTAATCACCATTCGTTTGATTGTAATGATTGGTGGTTTTTGTCAGATCAGCTAGCGATTTTTTATGGTCGAAAAAGAGCACGCCCCTGTATCCGCGCTTGCAGGTGGCATAATTAATTCAGTAAAATCCTAATTCTTTAAAACATGAAAATAAAGTAGTCAAAGAAGCTAGAACTCGTGTTCGACAATACGTACCGACGGGCTCCGTGGGGTCGGGCGGCAGGTGCGAGTACTCGGGTATCTTGGGGCTCTTGATGTCCTCCGCCAGCTCGGCCGCCTCGCCCTCCGCCGGCTCGCTAGTGTTCGACAATACGTACCGACGGGCTCCGTGGGGTCGGGCGGTAGGTGCGAGTACTCGGGTATCTTGGGGCTCTTGATGTCCTCCGCCAGCTCGGCCGCCTCGCCCTCCGCCGGCTCGCTAGTGTTCGACAATACGTACCGACGGGCTCCGTGGGGTCGGGCGGTAGGTGCGAGTACTCGGGTATCTTGGGGCTCTTGATGTCCTCCGCCAGCTCGGCCGCCTCGCCCTCCGCCGGCTCGCTAGTGTTCGACAATACGTACCGACGGGCTCCGTGGGGTCGGGCGGTAGGTGCGAGTACTCGGGTATCTTGGGGCTCTTGATGTCCTCCGCCAGCTCGGCCGCCTCACCCTCCGCCGGCTCGCTAGTGTTCGACAATACGTACCGATGGGCTCCGTGGGGTCGGGCGGTAGGTGCGAGTACTCGGGTATCTTGGGGCTCTTGATGTCCTCCGCCAGCTCGGCCGCCTCGCCCTCCGCCGGATCGCTAGTGTTCGACAATACGTACCGACGGGCTCCGCGGGGTCGGGCGGCAGGTGCGAGTACTCGGGTATCTTGGGGCTCTTGATGTCCTCCGCCAGCCCGGCCGCCTCGCCCTCCGCCGGCTCGCTAGTGTTCGACAGTACGTACCGACGGGCTCCGTGGGGTCGGGCGGCAGGTGCGAGTACTCGGATATCTTGGGGCTCTTGATGTCCTCCGCCAGCTCGGCCGCCTCGCCCTCCGCCAGCTCGCTAGTGTTCGACAGTACGTACCGACGGGCTCCGTGGGGTCGGGCGGCAGGTGCGAGTACTCGGGTATCTTGGGGCTCTTGATGTCCTCCGCCAGCTCGGCCGCCTCGCCCTCCGCCGGCTCGCTAGTGTTCGACAGTACGTACCGACGGGCTCCGTGGGGTCGGGCGGCAGGTGCGAGTACTCGGGTATCTTGGGGCTCTTGATGTCCTCCGCCAGCTCGGCCGCCTCGCCCTCCGCTAGCTCGGCCGCCTCGCCCTCCGCCGGCTCGCTAGTGTTCGACAATACGTACCGACGGGCTCCGTGGGGTCGGGCGGTAGGTGCGAGTACTCGGGTATCTTGGGGCTCTTGATGTCCTCCGCCAGCTCGGCCGCCTCGCCCTCCGCCGGCTCGCTAGTGTTCGACAATACGTACCGACGGGCTCCGTGGGGTCGGGCGGTAGGTGCGAGTACTCGGGTATCTTGGGGCTCTTGATGTCCTCCGCCAGCTCGGCCGCCTCACCCTCCGCCGGCTCGCTAGTGTTCGACAATACGTACCGATGGGCTCCGTGGGGTCGGGCGGTAGGTGCGAGTACTCGGGTATCTTGGGGCTCTTGATGTCCTCCGCCAGCTCGGCCGCCTCGCCCTCCGCCGGCTCGCTAGTGTTCGACAATACGTACCGACGGGCTCCGTGGGGTCGGGCGGCAGGTGCGAGTACTCGGGTATCTTGGGGCTCTTGATGTCCTCCGCCAGCTCGGCCGCCTCGCCCTCCGCCAGCTCGCTAGTGTTCGACAGTACGTACCGACGGGCTCCGTGGGGTCGGGCGGCAGGTGCGAGTACTCGGGTATCTTGGGGCTCTTGATGTCCTCCGCCAGCTCGGCCGCCTCGCCCTCCGCCGGCTCGCTAGTGTTCGACAGTACGTACCGACGGGCTCCGTGGGGTCGGGCGGCAGGTGCGAGTACTCGGGTATCTTGGGGCTCTTGATGTCCTCCGCCAGCTCGGCCGCCTCGCCCTCCGCCGGCTCGCTAGTGTTCGACAGTACGTACCGACGGGCTCCGTGGGGTCGGGCGGCAGGTGCGAGTACTCGGGTATCTTGGGGCTCTTGATGTCCTCCGCCAGCTCGGCCACCTCGCCCTCCGCTAGCTCGGCCGCCTCGCCCTCCGCCGGCTCGCTAGTGTTCGACAGTACGTACCGACGGGCTCCGTGGGGTCGGGCGGCAGGTGCGAGTACTCGGGTATCTTGGGGCTCTTGATGTCCTCCGCCAGCTCGGCCGCCTCGCCCTCCGCTAGCTCGGCCGCCTCGCCCTCCGCCGGCTCGCTAGTGTTCGACAGTACGTACCGACGGGCTCCGTGGGGTCGGGCGGCAGGTGCGAGTACTCGGGTATCTTGGGGCTCTTGATGTCCTCCGCCAGCTCGGCCGCCTCGCCCTCCGCTAGCTCGGCCGCCTCGCCCTCCGCCGGCTCGCTAGTGTTCGACAGTACGTACCGACGGGCTCCGTGGGGTCGGGCGGCAGGTGCGAGTACTCGGGTATCTTGGGGCTCTTGATGTCCTCCGCCAGCTCGGCCGCCTCGCCCTCCGCTAGCTCGGCCGCCTCGCCCTCCGCCGGCTCGCTAGTGTTCGACAGTACGTACCGACGGGCTCCGTGGGGTCGGGCGGCAGGTGCGAGTACTCGGGTATCTTGGGGCTCTTGATGTCCTCCGCCAGCTCGGCCGCCTCGCCCTCCGCTAGCTCGGCCGCCTCGCCCTCCGCCGGCTCGCTAGTGTTCGACAGTACGTACCGACGGGCTCCGTGGGGTCGGGCGGCAGGTGCGAGTACTCGGGTATCTTGGGGCTCTTGATGTCCTCCGCCAGCTCGGCCGCCTCGCCCTCCGCTAGCTCGGCCGCCTCGCCCTCCGCCGGCTCGCTAGTGTTCGACAGTACGTACCGACGGGCTCCGTGGGGTCGGGCGGCAGGTGCGAGTACTCGGGTATCTTGGGGCTCTTGATGTCCTCCGCCAGCTCGGCCGCCTCGCCCTCCGCTAGCTCGGCCGCCTCGCCCTGCGCCGGCTCGGGCGCTGCTCTTGCCGCTTCCTCCTCTTCCACTTCTGATTTCATTTCCTCTTCCTCTGTTTCATCTCTGAAATATATGGACAAGTAAGGAATAAGTATGCAAGGACCAATAAAATGCTTAGAAGGCTGTATGATTTATTTCGCCGCATACAGGTGATCACGGAATTCACAAAGGGTACAGATTCTATCTACCGCTCAGCAGTTCACTATAAGGGCGGGTCGCATCGACCACACTTTACTGAACGTCATCTCATAGAGAAATGTCAAACTTCCTATACAAACCGATTTTAACGGACGTAACTTGCGATTACCGATGGTTTGAATCAACAGGGCTCAAAGGCGGGTTGCATCAACTTACGATTAGGTTCAGACCGATGAACGTTAAATATGGCGCGGGCAGATGTCATTCCATAGAAACTTGTCAAACTTTCCGTACAATCATTTGAACGAACACCGCTTACGATTACAGACGGTTTGGTGCAACCCAGCCAAAAAGTCTTACGGCCTTATGTTAAAGTTTAGACATGAGAGTAATTGATTGTGCACTATGTGACTAGAGTGACTAGGTACTCACTCGTGCAGGAACTGTCCGCAGAGCTCGTGGTACTGCGCGCGCTCCTGCTTGTAGAGCAGCTGCGCGCGCAGCACGAAGTCGAAGTACACGCGCAGCCCGTCCGCCACCTCGCGCACCA
The DNA here is from genome assembly GCA_963854355.1 of Epinotia brunnichana. Classification (NCBI taxonomy): domain Eukaryota; kingdom Metazoa; phylum Arthropoda; class Insecta; order Lepidoptera; family Tortricidae; genus Epinotia; species Epinotia brunnichana. Next base: position 14,017,015 of record OY977936.1, on the reverse strand, counting down.
GGTTCAGTCTGAACAACAAGTCGGACGTCCGTTGTGGACTATGTGACTAGAGTGACTAGGTACTCACTCGTGTAGCAACTGTCCGCAGAGCTCGTGGTACTGCGCGCGCTCCTGCTTGTAGAGCAGCTGCGCGCGCAGCACGAAGTCGAAGTACACGCGCAGCCCGTCCGCCACCTCGCGCACCAGGTTCAGTCTGAACAACAAGTCGGACGTCCGTTGTGGACTATGTGACTAGAGTGACTAGGTACTCACTCGTGCAGGAACTGTCCGCAGAGCTCGTGGTACTGCGCGCGCTCCTGCTTGTAGAGCAGCTGCGCGCGCAGCACGAAGTCGAAGTACACGCGCAGCCCGTCCGCCACCTCGCGCACCAGGTTCAGTCTGAACAACAAGTCGGACGTCCGTTGTGGACTATGTGACTAGAGTGACTAGGTACTCACTCGTGCAGGAACTGTCCGCAGAGCTCGTGGTACTGCGCGCGCTCCTGCTTGTAGAGCAGCTGCGCGCGCAGCACGAAGTCGAAGTACACGCGCAGCCCGTCCGCCACCTCGCGCACCAGGTTCAGTCTGAACAACAAGTCGGACGTCCGTTGTGGACTATGTGACTAGAGTGACTAGGTACTCACTCGTGCAGGAACTGTCCGCAGAGCTCGTGGTACTGCGCGCGCTCCTGCTTGTAGAGCAGCTGCGCGCGCAGCACGAAGTCGAAGTACACGCGCAGCCCGTCCGCCACCTCGCGCACCAGGTTCAGTCTGAACAACAAGTCGGACGTCCGTTGTAGAAGTATACAAGCAGGGTTCGAAATTATCAAGATAATTATCGGATCCCCACGGCGCGGCACGTCACCTTGACACTTCGTGTTTCCGCATATAGACGCAAGTGCGGAAAAACACGTTCGAATACTTCTAATACAGTTCACTTTCATAAGCGCAATTTTTTGCTATTATCAATCGCTAATTATCCATCTGTTATTATCACGAAAATTATCATGATAATTATCGTGATAATTATCATTGATAATCATATATATCATTTTGTCGATCTTTTATATCCACATTTATGCTAAAAGTGGCACTGGAATACAAGTTTCATGTGCTCTGCCTACCCCTTTTAGGGATAAAGGCGTCATTGATAATTATCCTTTCGAACCCTGTATACAAGCAAAGAAACTCTCGCTCTGTATCTCTATGATGAGATGGTGTACATTCACTATTAATATACGTCCTACATAAATATCTGTACACGCTTTTATGACATTGATAATTGATAATAGAGTCTTATACAGATATTTATGTCCTTATTTGTGCAGGTACTACTAGGTACGTATATTAATATCCTTGACTGTACTCCATACATGTCTCCAGCTCATCGCAATACGCGGCGCGCTAATGTGGCATTAAACTAATACAGTTAAAATATATGTTCATAAGAATTTTTATTTACAACTTTTTGTAAAAATTTTCTTCATGGTTCCTACAAGGTGCTCAGGAGGAACCCAAATAATTTCACTAGCATATTCCTGATCATATTTAGACAATAAAATGTCGTATAATAAACTGGATTGGACTTAGGTTTTTTTGTATGTATTTCGTATGTAAGCAAAAATTTTTCATGTATAAAAAATCATATGCTTAAGATCTCATGAGTACGCTTGTATAATTGACAACAATTCATAATTTTTAGCCCTTAGTTCGATTAGCTCATTGCATTCTACTCGAAAAGAGGAACACGCTGGTAGTTTTGTATTTCCAGTATTATTATATTATTAATGTTAATTTTTTTACGATTTTTTAAAAATGCATTCGTAGCAAATCCAATTCTAGTGCAGAATAGGCACCTTGATTTAGTCCGGTTCCGACGAAAACGTTTAAAAAGTTTAAATGTAATTTTCGGGTGGGTTACGTTGACGCCATCTTGACAATGCTTGTTTTTAATTTGGTATATGTAAACAAGACTAAAGCAAGGTGCCCTTTCAGCAGTAGAATTGGATTTGCTGTGAGTGCATTTTTAAAAATTCGTTAAAAAATAAACATAAATAATACTGCAAATATAAAACTACCAGCGTGTTCCTCTTTTCGAGTAGAATACAAGGAGCTAAGTAGTCAAATCATGGACTTAGAATTATGAAATGTTGTCAATTATTTGGGTTCCTCCCGAGAACCTTGTATTATAAGTATAAAAGATAATTCGAAAAGAACCTCCAATGTAATCTGTTTTGATGTAATGTTTTAGACATGCCGCACTGGTGACCTCGTGAATGTCCAATACCTGCAGGACACGTCGCGCAGGTCGGGCTTGCAGGGCGGGTCGTGGCGCGGGCGCTGCGGGTGCCAGGCGCCGGCGCGCGCGAACCACTTGACGAACGACTCCAGCACCTGCGCCGCGCTCGGCGCCGCCGGCAGCCGCGACAGGCGTCCGCGCTTCACCACCAGGTGGTAGTCGAACGTGAGACGGTCTCTGCCAAAACACGACGAGTTGATAAAGGCGTACAGCTCTCTCCTAAGCTCGAAGGACCAAGTGTCACAGAGAAAGGGCACGAACGAACTTCGTTTTCGTTTCAACCAAGGGCTTCAGAACTTTGTTTAGCACGGCTAGCACAAGACCGCGCGCGAGCTATTTCGCGCACGAGATAACCTACCCGTCTCTTTTTAGTAAGAGATGCGAGACAGTTCGCGAGAAGGGGCAAGGAAATAAACTTTTCGATTCAGTTTGTACTCCTCGCCAGCGCCAACCCTGCAAGAGAGAGGCAGTAGTCCCATTTTAGCCTCTTCAGATCGACCAAGTCGCTGAAAGTTTCTCTCGCGAGGCCGCATCAAGCCTCATCCTAACCGACACTACAATAGGGAACTTGCATCTTTTTATTTTATTATGAAAATCAACAGTATAATCCAGCATTAAAACAACTGTAGCATTAAAACTTTCTTATTATTTATTTTTCTGATGTTATTTGCATTTGAAATCTGCACGCGCCGGCACCCCCCGAAAACGCTCTTATGCGGGCTTATGCTATGACATCACAGCATGTATTCTCGGCGCGTTTACTATGGAGTAAGTCATTAATTTGCAATTATCTCAACAAAATTTGCGTTTAAGTCTATACTTGATAGGTATACAAAATATTATTTCTAATTTAATATTCTGTGTCACTGTTATGTTATTTTTTCTACTCCTGTACCGCTATCTGTCATTTATATAGGCTGTAGCTCAAATATAATGACACCACTAATAAGTCGTCGAAAAACTCTATGCTCTATGGCCCAAAAACGCATTGTTTGGCGTACTTTTTTGGTTCATACATTTTTCATAAAAGCACTGTTAAACTTTTTTAAATCGGCCGCTATATTGCAGTGGTGCCAACTTCATAAACAAATATTTCGAAATAAAAGTTTTTATATACGATTTAACATTTGTATATTATACATTATTTACTACAATAATAATAAATCATCATCTATTGTGTGTTAAATTACATGTTTTATAAATTCTTGGTAAGTATTATTTATGAAAATAAAGTTCGAATTCGGTCCGGGTCCGGATTAGGTTTGGTTCGGATGGCAAATGCAAACAAATTAAAAACAAAACAAACCATAAACAAGAAGTGTCACATTTCCGATTTCCCACCAAAATATATACAGTTCAAATCAAAATGAAAAGATGAAAGATGATAAACTGTTAGTCCTAGAATATTAAGATTGTATTCGTGTTTGTGAAGATAAAAGTGTACGTTCCTTTTAAAATGGTCGAAGCAATTAATAACTGCACTCCTGAAGAAATTGCGTGAGTAGCAAAAGTACGAATAGAAAACTTGCTGCCCGAAAAGGCTAACTAATTTGTAGTCTGCTATTTATTTAAAATTTGTCGTAGAAAAAGTATTGTATGCAACGGTTTATAACTGGTCTAAAAACGCTCGTGGCGTCTTTAATTGCGATGCTCGCCAAGGCTCGCATCGCAACTCACGCCACTCGCATTTTAAGACCCTTCTTATATTTAACTTGAGATAAAACTAATACCATCGTTTTTTTTCTCTTTTGTATGATATCTCTACGTATATCCGCATCGATTGAGTGCAATTTATTCGAAATTGAAGTCCCATGCAAGTTCCCCATTAGGCTTGTAGGCCTCAGGTGTATCTTAGCACGGAGGGCTGCTGCAGCCCGACCCCGACATGGAGTCCGTGTCGCCCGTCGACCCGTCTGCGAACATGTGCGGCGTACCTGAGCGCGGAGGGCAGCGTGATAACGGCGCGGCCCGGCGCGTGCGGCGGCGAGTGCGGGCTGCTGCAGCCCGACCCCGACATGGAGTCCGTGTCGCCCGTCGACCCGTCTGCGAACATGTGCGGCGTACCTGAGCGCGGAGGGCAGCGTGATAACGGCGCGGCCCGGCGCGTGCGGCGGCGAGTGCGGGCTGCTGCAGCCCGACCCCGACATGGAGTCCGTGTCGCCCGTCGACCCGTCTGCGAACATGTGCGGCGTACCTGAGCGCGGAGGGCAGCGTGATAACGGCGCGGCCCGGCGCGTGCGGCGGCGAGTGCGGGCTGCTGCAGCCCGACCCCGACATGGAGTCCGTGTCGCCCGTCGACCCGTCTGCGAACATGTGCGGCGTACCTGAGCGCGGAGGGCAGCGTGATAACGGCGCGGCCCGGCGCGTGCGGCGGCGAGTGCGGGCTGCTGCAGCCCGACCCCGACATGGAGTCCGTGTCGCCCGTCGACCCGTCTGCGAACATGTGCGGCGTACCTGAGCGCGGAGGGCAGCGTGATAACGGCGCGGCCCGGCGCGTGCGGCGGCGAGTGCGGGCTGCTGCAGCCCGACCCCGACATGGAGTCCGTGTCGCCCGTCGACCCGTCTGCGAACATGTGCGGCGTACCTGAGCGCGGAGGGCAGCGTGATAACGGCGCGGCCCGGCGCGTGCGGCGGCGAGTGCGGGCTGCTGCAGCCCGACCCCGACATGGAGTCCGTGTCGCCCGTCGACCCGTCTGCGAACATGTGCGGCGTACCTGAGCGCGGAGGGCAGCGTGATAACGGCGCGGCCCGGCGCGTGCGGCGGCGAGTGCGGGCTGCTGCAGCCCGACCCCGACATGGAGTCCGTGTCGCCCGTCGACCCGTCTGCGAACATGTGCGGCGTACCTGAGCGCGGAGGGCAGCGTGATAACGGCGCGGCCCGGCGCGTGCGGCGGCGAGTGCGGGCTGCTGCAGCCCGACCCCGACATGGAGTCCGTGTCGCCCGTCGACCCGTCTGCGAACATGTGCGGCGTACCTGAGCGCGGAGGGCAGCGTGATAACGGCGCGGCCCGGCGCGTGCGGCGGCGAGTGCGGGCTGCTGCAGCCCGACCCCGACATGGAGTCCGTGTCGCCCGTCGACCCGTCTGCGAACATGTGCGGCGTACCTGAGCGCGGAGGGCAGCGTGATAACGGCGCGGCCCGGCGCGTGCGGCGGCGAGTGCGGGCTGCTGCAGCCCGACCCCGACATGGAGTCCGTGTCGCCCGTCGACCCGTCTGCGAACATGTGCGGCGTACCTGAGCGCGGAGGGCAGCGTGATAACGGCGCGGCCCGGCGCGTGCGGCGGCGAGTGCGGGCTGCTGCAGCCCGACCCCGACATGGAGTCCGTGTCGCCCGTCGACCCGTCTGCGAACATGTGCGGCGTACCTGAGCGCGGAGGGCAGCGTGATAACGGCGCGGCCCGGCGCGTGCGGCGGCGAGTGCGGGCTGCTGCAGCCCGACCCCGACATGGAGTCCGTGTCGCCCGTCGACCCGTCTGCGAACATGTGCGGCGTACCTGAGCGCGGAGGGCAGCGTGATAACGGCGCGGCCCGGCGCGTGCGGCGGCGAGTGCGGGCTGCTGCAGCCCGACCCCGACATGGAGTCCGTGTCGCCCGTCGACCCGTCTGCGAACATGTGCGGCGTACCTGAGCGCGGAGGGCAGCGTGATAACGGCGCGGCCCGGCGCGTGCGGCGGCGAGTGCGGGCTGCTGCAGCCCGACCCCGACATGGAGTCCGTGTCGCCCGTCGACCCGTCTGCGGACACACAAAATGACAACCCTAACAAAAATACAAGTAATATAATAACTACTACTATTGTTACCAATGCTGATAAACATGAAAAGCATAATGTGATCATTAAATCCCATAAAAAAACATTCCATGTAAAAACTAGGCCAAGTCTCGAAACTCTTCCACAGTAAAAAGTGGTGAGATATTGCGTAGAGCCAAGTCGCCTGGCATTCTTATTAATCTTTAATTGCTTGTTAAATAAAATTCTGCAACTTGGGAATCACACAACTTTACTGCATTTAATAACTTTTGCATACCTAAATCTATGTAAGTGTGATTGCCAAGTCACAAAATTTTATTTAGCAAGCAAATATAGATTAAAAAGAATGCCTGACTTGGCTCTACGAAATATCACACCTTTTTTTTTATACTACGACGGTGGCAAACAAGATGCCGGTACCGTCACCTATGGACACTTCACACTTGTGATTCCAGAAGAATCACAAGCACACTCACTCGCTCACTTTTTACTATGGAAGAGTTTCGAGACTTGGCCTAGTTTTTACATGGATTGTTTTTTATGGGATTTCATTTCTTTTTGTAGGTTATTGTGTTATCAATTTTGTATGGAAATGTTGTTTACCCACCGCAAACAACGTTTGTATAGTTTTGTAGGAAGGAACTGCAAAAGTAACTTTGTAATCGCATGTATTTGTATAGGATTAAGTATGCAGTTGGTATATCTCTGAATCTGACTGAAATTGTAATATTTTTAGGTTTTCTATGAATAGATACGCTAAAAACGAATCATGTTCAAAATTTAGAGCTTGTGGGTCTTCTAGAAGTACCTTAGAATTAGATGATCATAAGAGAGTCAGTGAGTATGTCAGTGACAAAACTAAGGAACTTTGGCGGGCAATAGGTAGTTCTTAAACTAAAAGTTCAAATTGAATGTTATTGAGAATATAATATATGTAAGCCATATCGTGCCCTATATGTTACTGAAAATCCAGGGTTCTGGCTTTAGCCAGCACGAAATTACAGGATGTTGAAAATGGCCTGAATGGCTTCGAGATAATTTACTTTGAAAACAAAGTTTTAACCGACGAAAAATCAATCAACTCTTATTTTCCTACGCTTAGGGTTGGTTTTTTTTTCCAAATTTATATGGGACCAACTTCGGGGTATACACTTTCCAATAAACAAATAATTATCAAAATCGAACTACTCTGTAAAAAGTTATGCGTGGTCATACATAAAAATAAAATATATCGTCGACTTGTGAACCTCCTCCGTTTTTTTCGTCGGTTGAAAAGAATGGTACGGCCGGGCCTCTTTGTTTTGCTCGACTTGGCGGGGGCACGGTAGTAAGGTAGTCTTCTGTTTGGCAAGATCTAAAGAACACAATTAGTTCTTATCGAAACAGACAATCCACATTAAAATAGTTTTTGCATGCGTAATCTAGAATGTACCTAATCCACAACGTTATGAGTTTTTGTCAGGGACTGAGTACTAAAAGTACCTAGTAGTACACAATACAAAATCAACACATCATTTTGTACAGGTAATACAAAATCGTTCAGACTATTTCAACAATACTACAAAATTGGATGCCAATTAAAACAATGAATAATATTTCATTGCATGTTTGATGCGACCTTATCCAATTTTTCGGGAGTGTGTACAAACGTAAAAAAGCTTTCCATGCATTTTCAGTCAACCAATGGCTAAACCAATTCATAATTACAACAAACGTTTCTCGCACATAGCAAACTGTTATATTATGATATAAATGTGATGTGAGGTCGCAGTCTACCTGATGGTAGGTGATTATTCGGCATTCCTTGGCTACTGTTACGGTCGTTAACGTCGCTAACGGGCGCGGGCTCACCGTCGGGCAGCGAGGAGGAGGACCCGTCGTCGCTGAAGCCGTGCCGCGTGCGCTTGGCCGGGCCCGCGCCGCTGCCCTTCTTGCGCTCGCGCCGGTACAGGTACGCGCCGCTACAACACACATACTAATTATATCATGCAAACAAGTGTCGGATTGTTTGAAAACTCATTCCTTGCTCATCGTGAAACTTCTTATTTTCACTAATTTGCAATATTTGTAATTTTTTTAACCAACTTTAAGAAAGGAGGAGGTTGTATGTTCCACTGTGAGTTTTTTTTAAATGTATATTCACCGATTTCTCTGTCAATAGGGGACATTACGCAAAACTCCGCGTATGGGGCGACACTAGCAGTATCTCGTTCCCACTTGCGGTATTGTCTATGCATGCATCCTTGTCACTCATTTGACAATCAATTGTGCATGTGTGTGTGAGTCCCTATCTATCGTCCTCTACTGGTTTACGGTTTGTGCTAGTGCTGCACTCTGGCGGCAGAACATTGCAGTAATGTTCCCTATTGTGGACCGATTTCCAAAATTCTTTTTTTAATCGATAGTTTATACTCCTGAGGTGGTCCCATTGTCACCAAGTTAGGATCTGATGATGGGATCCCAGGGAAATTGAGGGCAACCCTCAAATTTTACAGCCACGCGTGTAGTAATTTCGGTATTTTTTAATATGACTCGTGTATTTACTCTCGGAAATTGCAAATTTGGTGAAACTGATGATTTATGGAACTCCTTAAAGATGTAAAGTACGTCAAAGATTCTGTGGAAGTAGCAACTAATAGTGTTAATTCTGAGATCCTTGAGAAATTGACGGTACTCCTCCAATATTATCAACCCTAATGAAGTGTTAATTCTGAGATCCTTAAGGAATTGACGGAACTCCTCCAATATTATCAACCAGATGTTTATTTATCTACTAGCTGTTGCCCGCGACATATAACATGTCATCGTCTAAAAGTTTGTATAAGGAATAATTAAAAAAAAAACATTGATATTAGTTGTGTGCCTAGTCTTTTAGTAAACAGTCTAAAACCGAAGTTACAAATCTCTTACTTTCAAAATGGCTTGCTCTTTATACACACTTGGAACCCCCTTTGAACCCTCATAATAAACAGGCTGAAACCGTAGTTACAAATTTCTTACTTTAAAAATGTCTTGCTCTATACTATACAAACTTCGAACCCCGTTTTAACCTTCTTAGGCGATGAATTAAAAAAGCGCTAAATCAAGTTTTGTAGTATTTTAACGTGTTTGTTTTGTCAAAAACCGAAGTTACAAATCCCTTACTTTAAAAATGTCTTGTTCTCCATACAAACTTTGAATGCCCTTATAATCCCCTTTGGGGGAAGAATTTCAAAAAACGCTGAAATAATTTTGATAGTCTAAACGGGCTAAGATCGAAGTTACAAATCTCATATCTTTTATTTTTTTTTAATATTTAATCTTTCTAAAAAGTTTTGAGATTCTAGCTCCAAAAAATCCCCTTTACCAAAATTGCACCCCTTTTTCATTCCTTTTTAGGCGTGGAATTTTCCAAAACGCTAAAAATACTTTATTTGTTTCGTATTATTTGTATCGTAATAAGTAATATTTCTAAAAACTTTTAAGCTCAATAAGGAGTTTCGCTCATACAAACTTTGCAACCCTTTAGGGGTGAAATTTTTCAAAACGCTAAAAGTAATTTATTTGTATTATAATAAGTAATCTTTCTACAAAGTTTTAAGTCGCTTGTCTAAAAAATAAAGTTTCCCCATACAAAATTTACACCCTTTTCTAACCCCCTTCGGGGCAGAATTTTCCTAAACGTTGAAAGTACTTTATTTGTATTCTAATAAGTAATCGTTATACAAAGTTTTAAGTCTCTAGCTCAAAAAATCAAGTTTCCCCCATACAAACTTTGCACCCCTATTTAACCCCTTTAGGGGTATGATTTCCGAAAATTACTTCTTATCCGTTGCCTATGTTGTAAAAGGTAGTTCTGGTATAAATTTCAACTCTCTAGGCCCAGTAGTTTCGGCTGTGAGTTGATGAGTGAGTGAGTTGAGTCAGACATGGCAGGCATTTATATTTTTGTTCCCATAAATATAATTATTATACTTTTTGCTGTCAATCCATACTGTTTTTTAGGCTTCCGTAGTCAAAGAGTAAAACGGGACCCTATTACTAAGACTTCGCTGTCCGTCCGTCCGTCCGTCCGTCCGTCTGTCTGTCACCAGGCTGTATCTTAAGAACGGTGATAGCTAGAGAGTTGAATTTTTCACATATTATAAAAAAAAATATTTTTTTTTTGGGGGGCTCCCATACAACAAAGGTGATTTTTTTGCCGTTTTTATAGATAATGGTACGGAACCCTTCGTGCGCGAGTCCAACTCGCACTTGGCCGGTTTTTTTCTGTAGGTATCTATTTCTTCAAATGACTCATCTTTAATAGATTAGGTACTCTTTCCGCTTGTCTTCCAAATAGGGGAGTAGACTCAAAATTTATCATTACTTCAAAAGAAAGAAGAAACGAAAAACCCGTTCAAATATCTCAAAAAATTACGAAGCTACAACCGTTTTAATATCGCTTATTAGAGTGAGAAAACGATCGGGACCGTAACGTCACGATCCTCGACCCTCATAGTACTCATAGTAAAAAACAATCGTTTCATATGAAGGTGCGTTTTGCGGAAAAGGGACAGAACATACCCCCTCTTAAAACTTATAACTGTCCTTTTTCGAGAAAATACCTACAACATTCTGATTATTTTATTTAGTGTCTACAGTGTTTACATCCCTATTTTCGATCTATCCGACATCCGTATTTTCTTTTAAACCACGAACTTCAGAATTCGAAATATTCGGGTATCTCTATCTCTATCGCACTAACATTACTCGAGTGAGAGGAATGCAGATATACGAACTTCGAGTTTTGGTTTGCGTGGTTTGGCTGAATGCGCAAAGAGAGCGCGAAACATTTGTGTTACTTATATTGTTCGAATTTGTTTATACATTTAATGAAATTACGCTTTACGACATTTGCGCATATAAGTTCTCATATCAGAATCGATTAATTTCTTATGCTTTACCTCTTGGTATGCGTTTCGTGAAGGTCTATCGGAGACGGGATTTAAATTATTAATAGGTGAAAAGGAAAAGCAATTCCGCCATTTTGACGTTTCACAAAGCTGACAGATGTGGCGGCGATATACTTTAAGAATAATAAATGAAAAATTAATGAAGTCGTATAGTTCGGAAAATTAATTAATTGTCGCAGTCGGATAAAAACTATCCTAAGTTGCAGTTAAAATAATAATGTACCTACAAAAAATGTTTCATATTTTTCCGTTCACATGATGCTGAGAACATTCGTGACAACCCAAAGCTTAGTTTCAAACTGGCTGATTCTAGAGATTTATTATAAGTGGAGATAAATATTATCACAATATAAAAGTGACATACTTATTTACTTATTGTTTTGTTTTTTGGCGTGTAACTAATTCGCGAGCTCAACTAAAAGCCCGTAGGTAAATTCGGCCGAGCGCATTTGGCTCGGACATGCCGCGCGGTGTACGTCCTCACTGAACGCATGCTCACCCGAGCGGCTCGCCCGAGCCCTCCGCACGCTCACTCGGGTGAGCGTGCGGAGGGCTCGGGCGAGCCGCTCGGGTGATAAGATAAGATATAATTTATTGTCAAAACTGTGTACATACATGTCATAAAGTAAATAAGTTTCAACAGTCTGCCCATTTCGGACGTACAATAGCATGCGTTCGGTGTGGACGCACCTATTGAAGTGTTAATTCTGAGATCCTTGAGGAATTGACGGAACTCCTCCAATACTATCAGCCCACAGATAGCGACTTGGGGTTTTCTGTAATAATAATAATAATTATTTTATTTTAGACAGGCAGCTGACGCTGATACGTCTAAATCATGATTTCACTTAGCACAGGTTCACACTGCTATAGATAGTTTGTCAAATCTGTTTTTAAACTGATTAACACTTTTCGAGTTCACTGCTTCTGAGGGGGTAATTTGTTCCATGAATTAACTATTTGATTTCTGATTAAGTTTTTGCCGATGTTTGTTTTACATTTATTTGCTGTCAATTTAAAGTTGTGTCCTCTCGTGCGTGTCGAGTGAACAGGTCAGTTCTGGGCAGTCGTAATAGTCATTTAAGATTTTAAAAGTCTCAATCAATTGCCCCCGTTCACGTCTCTTTTCGAGTGTTGTCAAGCCTAACTTCTGTAGCCTTTCCTCGTAAGGCAATGATTTGAGCTGTGTGGAAATTTTGGTGAATCTTCTCTGAACTTTTTCTATCATCTCAATGTCTTTCTTGAAGAATGGGTTCCATATCTGAAAACCATATTCCAGAATGGGTCACATATGTTTTGTAGATTTTTAGCATGGTCACAGGTGTGAGAATAGTTACGAAATGCTTTTCTTATGATAGTTAATGGAGTTAGCTTTTTTAAGAGGATGGGTGGTCAGAGAGCTTTTTAAAAAACAGGTAATTTGTAAAACCAATTTCCGTCGCGTTTCGCACGAATTAGGGAGTCTCTGTAAATGTGTGCGTAAATTATCAATGTGTGCGTGAGAGACCCCAGTTTTCTAATTTTTAAATTTGAAGTTTATCGGGAAGAGATCAGTAATGTCACGCGATACATTCGTCTCTTTCATTTTACTGCTGACGTTGTGTTTTAGTTAGCTACACGATTTCTCTGACAGTTGCTTTCAGCACCATCTCCATTTAGAGCGTTTGCGAACTGCGTGTATGAGGTCGCATACAAGATCAAAATTTCGTTAATACTTACCCGATTTCTTCAGACGTAATTACTTCGGACTGATATTTAATCAGGTTCGGATCGGCCGCAGTACGCAAACGCTCTTACTCTAAGAAATAAGGGCATTTAAATTTGATTTAACTATATACATACATACGATATCCTATATAAACGATATATAGTTACCAAGAATATAAAATTTCGAAGAGTGTCATAGTAACATAAGACCTTTGGTTTTGAACATAATAAAACGTCAACTTCATTTGAACAGGGCCTCAATTTTGCATCAAAAAGTAAATGTCAATTTCCGTCAAAAGTACGTCACGCTCACACACGTTGAGTTATGCTCTAATGCAAGAAGGAGAGCAGGTATCAAGACTATTATCATATCATTTCCATATTTGAAAACCCCTTTCGAAATTGGTTCCTATATTGATAAAGAATAGACTAACGTGATTTTTTTTTGCATTGGAAATTAGACCGCAAGTAATGCAGCTTTGAGTTACTTTTCGTCCTAAAAATTACAACTGATGAAATCAATTAGAAGCGTTTTGCAGTAGTGTTTACATGTACAAATTCAGTTTTGATTGTGTTGGGCTGGCTACGCAGGATTCCGAAGTAACTAGCTAACACGCCGCTTCCATCTTATTTAAGTATTCCGTGGGACATACGCATTTATATAGATAGATAGAAAATGACGTAAATCCCATTCCGTGATTTAAGGAAATCGCTTTTTATAACAATTTAGATTTTCCTTTTTACCAATTGTAGATAATTCAATGAAATCAAAATTAGATGTCGATATTGGCGACTTAGTACATATTCAGTAAACGTGATGGGTATCGTAGTCTATCGTAGTCCATTTTAAGCACTACAAAACAAAGTCTTTACACGAAAGCAGAGAAGAATAAATGAGTAGGTATATAGTAAGTGTTGGTGTGTTTAAATCTTACGAGTAAAACTTTTGGTCCGTCCATTTGGGCTGAAATTTGGCATACGACTGTAACTTGGATAAAAATGGGATGATGGAGCCCGGGGGTTGCCATACGAACTGTAATCAAAAGAAATGCAACCCCTTTTTGAAATGGAATTTGGACTTGTTTCAAGTATCTTCGTGGATACGAAAATGCAAAGAAAAATACAGCCATAAAATAAAAGCATGTCTCAAGCAATAACTTCTATAACAATAATAAAGAAAATTATGTTTTATTAATTTGACTGCTCTGGTTTAAGCTGTGATTTGACTGTAGAACAAATCTGACGCATCATCTCAATGGCAGTACGTGTTAGTGGCCAGTGTTCGCACACAAGTGCTGATATAAATATAATACCTCTTAATAGGTGCGGCCACACCAAACGCACGCTCACCCGAGCGGCTCGCCCGAGCGCTCCGCACGCTCACCTGAGCCGCTCAGGCGAGCGTGCGGAGGGCTCGGGCGAGCCGCTCGGGTGAGCGTGCGTTTGGTGTGGACGCACACCGCGCGGCATGTCTGAGCCAAATGCGCTCGGCCGAATTTACCTACGCGCTTTTAGTTGAGCTCGCGATCGTCATGGAGCCGCACGTGAGCACAGCTGTCGCTGCTACGACATCAATATTGCTTCTGCATCTAGCTCAGAAGCGGAGGAAAGGCATTAAAAAAAGACCTAGGTTTTGATTGATGTTTTTAAGGTATCTGGGACTTCTAAAATCTGGGACTTGAAATTCTTGAAAAACAGTCCGATTTGGTTCAAAATCGATATCTGAGGGTCCGCGGGGCCTATTAATATGAATCCGAGCTTGGATTGTAAAAAAGTTGCCGCCATCTTGAAATTCTTAAAAAACAGTCCGATTTGGTTCAAAATCGATATCTGAGGGTCCGCGGGGCCTATTAATATGAATCCAAGCTTGGATTGTAAAAAAGTTGCCGCCATCTTGAAATTCTTGAAAAACAGTCCGATTTGGTTCAAAATCGATATCTGAGGGTCCGCGGGGCCTCTTAATATGAATCCGAGCTTGGATTGTAAAAAAGTTGCCGCCATCTTAAAATTCTTGAAAGCAGTCCGATTTGGTTCAAAATCGATATCTGAGGGTCCGCGGGGCCTCTTAATATGAATCCGAGCTTGGATTGTAAGTTTTATCGCACTCGGGCCCGTCGGACCCTCAAATATCGATTTTGAAACAATGCCAAAACGATGGCTAGACGATATCCAAGAAATCACAGGGAAAGACTGGCTAAACAAAGCGGAAGACCGGCAAAAATGGAGTGAGTTGGAGGAGGCCTACACCCAAAGAGGGGTCCAAATTAAATAAAATAAAAATTAGTAAGCAATATAACACTAACAAAACATAGCTATAAGAAACTTACTAACAAACACAGAAGATAACTTATGTAAAAAATAGTTAATTTGGAAATAAAGGCTTTTTTATTTTTATTTATTTTTATTTTACTAGCGACCCACGATATATACTACATGCATGTATTACACATATAAACCTTCCTCTTGAATCACTCTATCTATTAAAAAAAACCACATCAAAATCCGTTGCGTAGTTTTAAAGATCTAAGCATACATAGGGACATACATACTTTGTTTTGTACTATGTAGTAGTATAGTATGTATGTACCAGTGTGTAACCACCATACGATAAATAAATAAATAAGTACATTGCCAGTAGCACGGCGCCGCGGCCCCTTTGATTTCGCCCAAAAAGCCGACAACGCTCGGGTGAGCGTGCGGCCACACAAAACAACCGTCCACACCAGCGCGGCTCGGGTGAGCCGCTCGCCCGAGCGTGCGGACGCTCGGGTGAGCGGCTCAGGCTCGCCGATCGCCGTCCACACATAGCGCGCACGCTAGGGCGAGCCGCGCTCGGGTGAGCGTGCGTCTGGTGTGGCCCCACCTATTAAATAGGTTTAATAGAGGTATATAAATAAATATGTGTACTACATTCAGTTACTTATCTCGATGGTATAAGACGCATAAGAGGTCATTGCAGATACCCCTGATTCAAATATATGGCTTTGACTATCAGACACAAATTGTATAGATATTTTTGTCCCCTGTTTTGTTCACATGTACGGGTAACTTATCGCAATCACTAAATTTCATTTCCCATCTGTATTGTTTGTCCGAGTTTTCATTTCGGCAGAAAGCCAGTTATCTCGAAAACCCAAAAGCTTTTAAATTTTTTTCATACTTATCGCGTAGAACACATTAGGTTAGGTTTGTTTTATAATATTTATGGCTTCAGAGAAAAACGGCTTTTAGGACAAATGAAAATTCGGACAAACGATACAGTTGGGAAACCATTTTTAGTGATTCAGATAGGTAACCGAACCATATGTACGACATAGTACGGATATTTGTAGCTGCGTGTTTGTCTACCCACAAATACGTTTGTTTCCCATGGATGTAATGATACCTAAATGTTCACTTTTTTTTTTGATTTTTTTGAACGAATTGTCGCATGGATATTTTTACCTTACAGGATAGAAAAGCTGGGAACTAACCTACATATTATTATTGACCTTGACTGTAATTAAACTCTTCTAAACGAATTAACGGTAGAACCGATGGCCGTTGGGGCGGAAAAGTCCTCGAGTGGCGACCACGTACCGGAAGGCGCGGCGTGGGTAGGCCCCCGACAAGGTGGACTAATGACCTGGTAAAGGTTGCGGGAGTCCGCTGGATGCGGGTGGCGCAGGACACACACGTTGCACTTTGCGCACTTTGGCACTCTTTGGGGGAGGCCTATGTCCAGCAGTGGACGTCTGTCATCTGATATGATGATGGTGAAACGAATTAAAATTTATGCTCGTACATTTGGTTTCTAATATCACTATTCCTAGAACACAATACAGTTGTTTTTTTGTGAAATATAAGCAATGTTTTCAAAAACGTACAGTTGCAATTGTGATTTCTCAGCAAGGTCTCTTTGTAACTGTCGGTTCTCCTCCGTGTCCTTCAGCACAAAGTCCTCGCTCACACAGCGGTCCCATGATGAGTTCCAGCCTTGGAAATGTATCAAATATTCCACTGACCTCCTCCCTCGCTTGTCCTTGCTTTCAATTACTTCCAGAACCTTGACAAAATGTATTATTAAAACACACAGTACTAGCATAATTTAAATAAAATAACATGCTTCCACTAAATGGTATTCTAAATTAGGTTACATTTTATATAATAATAAAGTAAATAGTTCATGATTTACTACACCAAAAACCAGTAATAATTAACATTAATTACTAAGTACAATGTACCTTTGAATCGTAGAGCACTTTGGCTTTCGTAGGGTCTGGTTCATAGCATAAAACACGTTCCCCTTCACTGAATTTGTAACGAACTCCTCTTGTAGATACCATTTTAGCTTCACTTGAAGACAGGGTTGCGGCTAATATATTTTAGAGGGCCTAAATCAGCTGCAGAACGTTACCAGCTATACACAAATGAATAAATGTGGACTACGCTTGATTTTAGTTTGATACTCCCGCGCTCGGCTTAGACTAATTACGATGCACTTAGAATGTGTAATATTTAAATCTTATAATAACATCACTTTCATGTAACATTTGTTTAGTATGTTTTAAACTAAAACGGTGTATTGATACGACGCCAAACGCAAATAAAAATATTATATTTTAGAATTCATCGAGCGTCCCCTCGCCCGGTAGTGTTATTGTTTGCGTCTATTAGTCCAAACCAAGGTAAAACTGTCCTTAAGGCTGAGGTAAAGTGACATTTGTGTGCTCATTTTTGGAGTTTACAGATATGATTTGGACTCCATATGAATAGCTGTCATTCTTTTTTTTTTTTTTATAAGGAGATGCTCCTCTGTCCGATTCTATCTGACGGCCAAGCAAGTTCACAGAAAATCTAGTATGGGATGACCTTGATGGGGTCTACAGATTATATGATTTCACCACAATTTGTCAGTACAACATGTCGAAGTCAGCATGCAACTTCTGTACAACTCGTTTGACAGTTGGATCAGCAGCGCAACATGCCTCCAGACGATAGCAAATGTATCGACCCGATCATGTTCGATCGTCTGTAGCGAAGTTTACATGAAAATGGAAATGAAAATGTTTTATTTCATAGATTGCTAGATTACATTGAAAATAAGGTTGGGTCTTCGTAGTAGGTAAAAAATACCTGTGTCAGGAAGACCCGCTCCTCCATAAAAAAGCAGTTGGTGTTTATTTCTTATATGTAGGTAAGTACTTGGATGTATCAACTATTTCTTGTTGTCATTCTGTCCTGTTAGCCAGGAGACAATAAGACAGAGTTTCTTAGAAAAATTGGTACAATATGGAATTTAAACTTGCTTTAAAGATGGGCCATACAAAAAGGGGTTAAAAGTGATAAGAAAACCCCACATTTGGTGAAATTAAACTCATAAAATGTGCGTGCGTGCGTGCGTGCGTGCGCGTGCGCGTGCGCGTGCGCGTGCGTGTGCGCGTGTGCGTGTGCGTGTGCGTGTGCGTGCGTGCGTGCGTGCGTGTGTGTGCGTGTGTGTGCGTGTGTGTGTGCGTGTGTGTGTGTGTGTGTGTGTGTGTGTGTGTGTGTGTGTGCGTGCGTGCGTGCGTGTGTGTGTGTTGTTTGATAAAGTAGGTATACTTATATTATAACATTTCCCATTTTGTTATGTTTAACTAACTATAGAATTAAATTTAGATTAATACAAGAGTAAGTAAGAGCTCTTACAATTATATTTATTTTGTTTTTTTATAAAGGTATGCTGCACGTGTCTTATACTGCCTTTTAGCAAACAAATATCTATATGTTGTAAGTAGACCAGCGGCTGAACAAAAATGGGTTTTGATAACATTAAAGTTTTTTCTTTTTTGATATGTCATTGGAGGCATGTTAAATAATACTTATACAAAAAGTTAGAAGTTTTTAGGTTCGGCTTTCGGTTATATTGAAATATTTTATTTTTAGCCAAGAACTATTTAAATATAGAATTAAAGTTACCAAAAACTGTAACATATCCAATAACACTTTAGTTTCTTTAAAATAATCTGTTTTTAGAAGTCTGGAACATCTGCATTTTGGTGAACAAAAAAATGCAAATAATTTTGCAAATAAAGAATTAGAGTAGCTGATATTGTAAAATTATGATGTAATCGATCCACTTAATATACTGGAAAAAAGTTAGATGTGTAGACAATTGGCTTGTGTAGATATTTATTTCTAGTTAAGCAGTATAACCAATATTGAATAAGAGTTTGTAGAGTTAATAAATAATAATAAATCATAAAGTTGCTCCTATTTGTGCTGCAAAATCAGCGTTTGCCAAGAGGCAATACAATACAATATCGTCACATTTATACAATAAATTAAATAAAACTATCAATATTTACCCGATGCAATTACGAAACTGTAAAGAAAAAATAACGGAATGGCTGATCACACTTACTTATGAAGACACTGAATCTTTATTAGTTTAAGCATGAAAACGTGTGTATTAACGCTTAAAATAATAAACAAACGCGCAAACACTCACTCACAAACACACACACACACACACACACACACACACACACACACACACACACACACACACACACACAAAACACACACACTCACACACACACACACAACACACACTAACCTAAATTAAAAATAAATTGTTTTTAGCTTGTAGTAAATGTAAACGAATCAATGAATGTAATGTTATTAAAATCGTATCTACTAAACTATATTATAACCATGGTCCAAATGGACGAAGAGCGGTGCCTCCCAACACAAGTATTGCCATACTTACCGGGAGACGCCAGCCACTAATGTACTTTTACCTACTTTAGTATGATACCAATAAATATTTTTGATTTTTGATTTTTTGATTTTTGAATAATAAACGGTCTTGACAATGATCTCAGTTACCAAACAAAAGTTTAGAAATATAGAATCACGGCTACACTAAATACTGATATGTATAGGTAAGCATTCCGTGCCTATATTACTACGTTTCAAACGCGCTGTATTGTATGCGCGCGCCGCGCTGTGCGCTGTGGCGCTGTGGCTCCAGGCAGCGATCAGCGGTGGCGGGGCAGCGGGGTGCCCTTAACTCATCCATAAAAAAAACCGCAAAGCATGTTTTAAACTAATATCAATGGAAAATTGTTATTTTGTTTTAAGTACGCTAATGGAAATACAAAGACGAAACTTACCCTTATTTATTACTATACTAGGAATTGCCCGCGGTTTCGTCGGCGTTAAGTCCATTATAAAGTAGGTATTTACTTATAGTTTTATGTTAAAGTAAGTATTGGTGGCTTACACCATTGTGTACAAATAACAAAAATACAACTTTTTACAACAAAATTATAATTGCAACATTTGCAAATCATTCATATTTGTAATTGTAGGTATATACATAATAACTAGGGTACGGACAAGGTGGCGGCAGATTTCACACAGAAGGTAGTAGAGTCGCCTAGATATTTTTATGACTAAACAAATACCGATTGAATGATTTATTTCTTTTAGTTTTTTTTAATTCTCTTACGACTAA
Organism: Epinotia brunnichana; assembly: GCA_963854355.1. Taxonomy (NCBI): domain Eukaryota; kingdom Metazoa; phylum Arthropoda; class Insecta; order Lepidoptera; family Tortricidae; genus Epinotia; species Epinotia brunnichana. Next base: position 13,996,869 of record OY977936.1, on the reverse strand, counting down.
ATATTAAGTTTTAGAAATGAAAATGTACATGTGTTTACATTTTATGTTTAAAGAACTTTATTTCTCATAAAGAATCAACATAATTCACTTATATGAGAAAAGTTATAAGTTAATACTAAATCTAAGCATACAGTGTTAACAATTGTACAAAATTCATAGTGGGTAGACATGCATTATAATACAGGGTATATTATTCAAACTGGGTAGTGAGGGAATATCCGAAACTATAAGATATACGGAAATTTGCTCTAAGGAGTTACGAGACCGATTTTAGAAAAAATCAAAACTGCATTCAAAGATTTTCAAAAAAGCCTCATACACAGCCGGGATTCGAACCCGGTCAAAACTGTCTAAAAATCAGAGTGCGTTATTTTGCGTAAATCAATAGTGTAATGTAAGGAAGCTAAGGAACCCTGTATCTACAATCCCAGGAAGATGCTGAATTTCATAGTTTAATGTACGGAAATGGATCTCCCCGCACAAACAGTGTACCTACCTACAATGAGTAAGTATGGGAATTATATTTTTTTTACAGCTTTGAAAAGATTGGTGTAAATAATGAAAATAAATTAAAAAAAACCACGAATTTACCAATTTTGTCTAGTTTCAGACGCCACAGTTATTCTCCCCGTACTTACTAAGGAGCTTAGTATGGGGAAATCCATTTCGTCAATCTATGAAATTAGGCATTTTCCTGTGATTGTAGATACAGGGTTCCTTAGCAACAATAACTTAGTCCTTACAATTCCGGACTTTCGAAATTCCGGAATCTTGGGCAATGTTTTGTTCCGGAATTGGTACACTCAGAATATCGGAAATTTTCAGAATTTATGACTGTTTATTTTCATAGTTTACCATAAACTGGACAAGTCTCGTGACTCCTAAGAGCAAATTTCCGTATCTCTTATAGTTTCGGATTTTCCCTTACTGCCCCGTTTGAATGATACAACCTGTATATTACGCTAAAGTTCGGCCGCCTTGTTGCGGCGATAACGGCGATTTTTGTTTAAGTTATCTTCCCTACAAAAATTTAAATCTTTCGTCTACTACAGACTACAGATGCCATTGTGTTGGCATTTACGACTTTGTACGCTAACAAATCTGCCCTTCTTATTGCAAACGCAGTACTTGCAAAATGGTGGTTTCGAGATGAACGCGGTTAACATATTTTTTGGTATCTATACAACAAATCAATGTTATACGACTTTTGAAGTGTTCTGAAAAAATGTTAAAAAAATAAATCTTTCGATTGACATATTTTTTACTTTACTGCCTTATTTAGATAAAATACGCAGTACTGCATTTTCATCAACTATATGGGTTTGCAGTTAGGTCTATGTCAAGCAGTGGACGTCTTTCGGCTGATATGATGATCTGGGTTTGCAGGCATTACAGTATCACTAAGGCTTAATGCAGTATTTGTGTTTATTACTGCAAAATCACCTAGCACGTGTTCAATACTGCGTTTCTACATAGTTCGCAATCATGCTCTATTTTCATACCTAGTAATAAATAAGTGTTGGTAAGATTTAACTTCAGACAAATATTGAAGTGACGAAGAGGCGAAATAAAATAGATTTTAGGTAGGTTCTAGAAATAATGAATATTTTTCTTATCAGCGTATCAAATTATTATTTTTAATAGTCTATAAAATGTGTTTCAGGAACATTTTTTTATAAGAGTCTATTAATATAAAACACCTCCACTCATCAAGCCATCAATCACTCTTTTGAATTATACAAGGTGTAACCAAATCAAGTGCGAATATTTCACTCTGATTGCTAGCACGAAATGCGGCACTGTACCGTGTGGCTTCGGTGCATGCGTAGCTTTATGTTACTCTCGAATACCTCTTGATACTCTTAAGCGCAGCACTGTGGAATAAGTACTGCGTTTGAGTACTTTTAGCGTGACAAGAGTAGCTCTTTGGTTTTCTCGCTAAACTCAAACGCAGTAATTTTGAATACTGCGTTTGGCTTAAGTTAGTATTCGTTGCAAAAAAGTTATATGCCTAATGAATCTGCAGTAAACGTAGCAAGCACTTCACAACCTTCTAGCACATGCTGAATGCTGTAGATCTTGTTAGCAAAAGTAATATTTTTGTGAAAGTACTGCGTTTTTGATTAGATAAGAAACATGTTTGAAATATAAAAAAAGACCTGAAAACTTTTTTTTAGGCTTGGGATGTCATTTTTGCAGAAAAGTGAAAATCTCGAAAATGACTACTGCAAGTACAATTATCAGGGCCTTTGGCCACATTATCAACTGTTTCGTGTACTGCAACTACTGCAAGCCATAAATTGCAATAAAATATATTTAAAATACTTAATATAATTTGGATATATTTTTATTTTTGATATCCAAATTACATTATAGTTTAATACTCTAAAAATATAAATTAAATAAATAATGTATTCATTCAACCGTAAAAAGTTAATAAAAAGCAACGACTCCATTTTACTCCCTGTGCGAAATTTGCCACCACTTTTGTCCGGACGCTACTATAATAACAATTTTAAATTAACTTCTGTAACTTCACATTATTCCATGCAGATTTTTTCATAAAATAACAGTATCTGTAATTTTTTATTGTACATAATAAAAATAAAAATAGGTAAACTAATGTTACATCTTATAGTTTTTGACATAGCTGAAAAATGGTTTTTTTTTTCAAAATGCGGCAGAACGGGGGCGCGCGGGCGGGGCGAGGGATACCTAGCAAGCGATAGCTTGCAAGGTCGACTAAGATCTGCTCCGCCGGTGCGTTGTATGCTACAACTTGTAGCGCGGCTTGGTTTTCGCGCCTTTTTTTAATAATATGCGTTTATGATGCAAGCTATACACAGAAATTTCTTACTTTCCATAATATGGCTGCATATATTCTTTTATAGTATTAGACTTATTTTTATAGACTCTAATTCAATATTAGATCTTACAGGACAAAAAATGCATATTAATTTTAAAGCTTTTATCTTATTCCTCTAAACTTTTGACTTTGTCTATTAACTTAAGACTTTAGAGATATTGTTGTGGATTTTTAAAACTCTAATTCAATATCGACTAAATAATAAGCTAATTCTGGTTTGACGTAGTCGCGGGTGTTTTTTTTTTCTAAAAACTTAACAGTGTAAAGCGTCATACATATTATAAACGATGAAGCTTAAACTTGGCACTTTAATTAAATATTCACAAATCATCAATAAAAATAAATAAATACCGAATTTATATCTAACCCTCGTTCTTACTTTTTTCATATAATACAAATATGCTTGAAAATAAGTCATATGCCATATAAGCATAACTTTTCCGACTTTAGAATTATCAAAACTTCTAGGGCCAAAATCCGGTTCCACTACTGAGCTAAAGTGGATTTGAACACATTAATATCAACTCTATTTGGTTAAACACAACTGTTTTTCAATAAGTGTGAAAAGTGGTGGCATATTAAAAAATCATGAAATATTATTAAAAAACGTCAACTTTGCGTGATATCACAACAAATTTCAGTTTATATTTAAATAATATTGATGTATTTCACCACAGAAACATTGCAGGGTGGCATGTTAGAACCTACATATAAACTATATGTATACTGGCTGTATAAAAACTGAAAGACATTGTCGTTGCATTGCTTACATGACGGTTACTAGGCTCCTAACAGTATAGCTGTAACTCACAATACGTATTCACGGATTAAACTAACTTTTACTCTACTAAAGTGGTTTTCCTCTATCATGATTCATGGTAGCTTTCGCTTAGGTAAAGTGAGTTGCGAAGCTATGTGTGCTGTGTAAATACTTTTTATCGCAAAAAATAAATTGTGTGCACGAACTTATCCCAAATGGCGACGTCCAGCACAGGGGCGGCTATTGTTACTGCCATGGAAAAATTGAACGGCATGGGTAACTACGGATCGTGGAAATTTCTGATGAAAATGGTCCTAATCCAGGAGGATTTGTGGGAGTGCGTTGAGAGCAAGGACGGCGTGAAGCCTAATTGCGATGATAAGAAGAAGCAGCAGAAGGCTCTGGCTCGCATTTGTTTGAGCATAAACCCTGTGGCTATCACCCACGTGCGGAACGCCACTACCGCATTGGAGGCGTGGAAAAGTCTTCAGGCTGCGTATGAAGACAGAGGTCTTAGTCGAAGACTTGGGTTAATGCGGCAGCTGTTCGGGATGAAACTCCAGGAGTATTCCGGTATGGAACCTTACATTACAAAGATAAACGATATCTCACAACAATTAACGGATATCGAAGCTCCTTTGAACGACGAATTTTTAGCTGTAATAATGCTAAGTGGGCTCACACCCGACTACGACCCACTGATCATGGCGTTGGAAAATTGCAACGTAAAAATGTCGAGCAAGCTAGTTAAACAAAAGTTGTTACAAGAACAACAACGTCGGACCAACGGAATGGATACGAGCAGTGATTCCGTGATGGTGATGAAACGGCGTGATAAACTTGTCAAATGTTTCCGCTGCAAAAGGCTGGGCCACATTTCCAAGTACTGTCCAGAGAATAAGAAGTCGAAGGATCCCGTCGCTAAAGAAATGGCGAATATGATGAGCGCGCTGTCGGTGGACGTGCAGGAGGATTCCTGGTATATAGATAGTGGCGCTTCCCGTCATTTTTGCAACAGGAGGGACATACTCAACGACTTCGTGGTGGACACAACCTTGGAAGTCACCGTGGCGAACGGTGAAAAACTTAAAAGTGCAGGTTGCGGCAGTACCGAACTGCATGTTAAAGACGGTATAAAAACTTTAAGCAGTGTAGTTTTTATTCCTAACTTGTCATGTAATTTGATATCTGTCAACGTTTTGACGTCAAAAGGTTTTCGAGTTATATTTTGTTATGATTTTCGTAATATTTATTTTGGAAATGTTTTGATTGCTAATGCAAAACGTGAAAATGGTCTTTACAAATTACAAACCTTTTCGACGCGTAGTAAACCGACATCGTCTGAGTCTGCGTCCACTAACCGTGTCGCAGCGAACGTGGGGAATGGGCGTGTTGTGTCTCAAGATGTAATGGCATCAGCGATTGGGACATTTGAACTGCAGGAGCATGAATCTACTGAGAACAGGTATGGCGAATGGCATAGACTTTAATAACTCTGAATATAAACAATGTATTTCGTGCATAGAAGGGAATACAACAAAATTACCTTTCCCAAAGAAATCGTTTACTAGGGCGACTGAAGTCTTAGGACTCATACACAGTGACGTGTGCGGGCCTATGCCGCAATCTTCGTTTGGTGGATCTCGCTACATGCTACTTTTTATAGATGATTTTTCAAGGAAAACTTTTTGTTATTTTATTAAGACAAAGGACGAAGTTTTTGAAAAATTTAAGCAATTCAAATCTCTTGTCGAGAATCAAACAAACAAAACAATTAAGGCTTTGAGGACAGATGGAGGAGGTGAGTTTGTTAGTAAACAATTTGACGCTTTTTTGAACCAGCATGGTATTATACACCGGAGGACTGTTCCTCACTGTTCTTCTCAGAACGGCGTAGTGGAACGAGGGAACCGCACGATTGTTGAGGCTGCACGGTGTATGTTACAGGGTGCTGGCTTGGAACAAAAATACTGGGCAGAGGCGATGCACACTGCGGTTTACTTGAAAAATAGATCGCCAACCAAGGCTGTGTTGGGTGCTACTCCTGAGGAGAAGTGGTCGGGATCAAAGGTAAACCTGAACCATTTACGAATTTTTGGCTGTGTGGCATACTCTGTCGTAGAGGGACGAAAGAAGTTAGACCCGAAATGCAAGAAGTATATCTTCATAGGTTATTGCGAAAATACGAAAGGATATCGACTTGTGGATCCCGCTTATCCGACAAAATGTATAACTTCGCGCAATGTTGTGTTTGTAGAGGACAAATTCTTCAAGGATACAGTTGAACGATCTGTGGTCAACGAGCTGACTCCGTATGTGATCATCAGTAATGGATCTGAAAATATAGGAGAGCAGACGGCGGAACCTGTTGACAGCACAGAAGAGCCCCACGATATCCTGATCCATGACACAGATAATACCGACAATGAAGAATCCAATACTTCAGATGAAGACTACGTTCCTGGTTCGTCATCTTGGGATTCGGAGGAATCGAGAGAACGGAACGAGTTTGAGGACACCTACTTGTCGGCACTGACGACCGGTGCGAGTAGCGACACGGAAACACCAACTACCGTTCGCGAGGCACTCGACGGTCCTGAGTCTGCGCAGTGGAAGGCAGCGATGCGGGATGAGTATCAGTCTTTCTTGGATAATAAATGTCTCGAACTTGTGGACTTACCGAAGGGCAAGAAACCTGTTAAGTGCAAGTGGATTTTCAAGAAAAAGAGAGGACTGAACGGAGAGCTCTTACAATACAAGGCTCGATTGGTTGCGAAGGGATTTACACAAAAATATGGAGTAGATTATTTTGAAACGTTCTCACCTGTCGTAAGATACTCTACAATAAGATTACTTTTGGCGCTGGCGGCTGAATATGACATGGAAGTGGATCATATGGACGTCAAGACAGCGTTCTTAAATGGTGACTTGAAGGAAGTCGTTTATATGGAAATTCCTGAAGGCTTTGACGTGGAAAACAGCAAAGGAAAGGCATACCGTTTGCTTAATGCTGTATACGGACTAAAACAAGCCAGCAGATCATGGAATGAAAAGATAAACGACGCGCTTGTCAAGAAGCTGAAATTTAAACGACTAGCGTGTGAGCCTTGTGTCTACGTCAGATCTAGTAATAACGGACTTGTCATCCTCGGCCTTTATGTCGATGACATTTTATTACTTAGCAACAGTCAAATTGAGAAAAAGGCGGTAAAAGAGGAGATAATGAAGCTATTTGTTATGAAGGATCTTGGGCCTGCAAAAAGTGTACTCGGAATACACATCCGTCGTGAAGATGGAAAGATCATTCTCGATCAGTCTGCTTATATTAGCAAAGTTTTAGAGAGGTTCAAAATGACTGAATGCAAACCAGCTAAAACACCGATGGAAGTTGGACTGAAACTTACAAAATCCGAGAAGAATGGAGACTATGAATACAGGAACTTGATTGGTTGCCTTCAGTATATCGCAGTCTGTTCACGTCCTGATATTGCGTATGCTGTGAGTATGCTAAGGCAGTTTAACGATTGCCACTCAGAAGCTCACTGGAAGGCGGCAAAGCGAGTGCTTCGATACCTTAGGGGTACTATGGAGTACAGCATCACCTATGAGAAGAGCGGGTTAAGCGTGACTGGGTCAGCGGACGCAGACTGGGCGGCTAGTGTAGTCGATCGTCGGTCGTATACTGGTTACATATTTAAATTGGGCAATTCTCTAGTTTCGTGGGAGAGTCGTAAACAGCAAACAGTAGCTCTTTCTAGCACGGAAGCTGAATATATGGCGTTATCCGATGCGTGCAAAGAGGCGCTGTTCATAAAAACATTCATGAAAGAGTGCTTGAGATTGGATGTCAAAATAGTAGTTTACAATGACAACCAATCTGCAATAAAATTGACCGAAAACCATATGTATCATGCAAGGACTAAGCATATTGATGTTAGACATCATTTCATTCGCGAAATAGTCGAAAACGGTGTATTGGTTGTGAATTATATGTGTACCAACGATATGCTGGCGGATGCTTTGACAAAGCCTTTGAGTACTGAAAAGTATCAGCGTTTTGTAAAAGATTTTTATATGCTTAAGTAGGTGCTTAGTGATGTAGTAGTTAGTAGGTATATGTAGTATGAACATATAGTTTAAGGGGTGGTGTTAGAACCTACATATAAACTATATGTATACTGGCTGTATAAAAACTGAAAGACATTGTCGTTGCATTGCTTACATGACGGTTACTAGGCTCCTAACAGTATAGCTGTAACTCACAATACGTATTCACGGATTAAACTAACTTTTACTCTACTAAAGTGGTTTTCCTCTATCATGGCATTCGGTCAAATTATTAAGCAGATTTAGAAAATACAGAGTAGATTTAGGTGGATGTCTCTATTATGTCTGACAATTGCAGGCAAGAAGGTAGAGTAAAATCAGATTTTATCATAACTTAAATAAAACTAACGAGTTTCACTTTCATTCAATAAACGGTCAACGTTGCTGAAGATATTATTGTCTACATTTTCGTTCTTATTCGATTATTTTAATTTTACTGACAGATAATGTTTTATGTACTTTGAAAAGTACAAATCAATAAGGTGCCGATGTACTTTGTAAAGGACATAGTGAAAAACTACAAAGAAAAACAAGGGATTTTTTGCTTTATTTTTCCTAGCCATTTTACTTCCTAAGTAACATAATTTTAAAGTTTCAATAGGATATTCCAAAAAAAGTCAAAATCAAAATCAAATCAAAATCAAAATATTTATTTTGTAAATAGGCTTAAGGGGGTTCGATTGCCATACAAAACGTTATTTGACATTCGTAGGCTAACGGCGTGATATTTTAAGAAACTTATGTAACAAACTTTCATAAATTGGCTTCCCATTTGCGCCAAATTTCCCCTTTCCTAGAATAAACTTACATAAACTAGATTAATTTGAGAAATTGGTTTGTCACGTGATATTTTGGGAAAACTATTTTTCTCAAATTAATCTAGTTTATACAAGTTTATTCTAGGAAAGGGGGAATTTGGCGCAAATGGGAAGCCAATTGATGAAAGTTTGGTACATAAGTTTCTTAAAATATCACGCCGTTAGCCTGCGAATGTCAAATAACGCTTTGTATGGTAATCGAACCACCTTAAGCTAGCTCTTTTACACGTCATGTTTAACTTAACTATTTTACATAAAATGCTTCTTTATCATCTATAAATTCCTTTATAGTATAATAGGATTTCTCTATAAGATGGCGTTTAACGCTCGACTTAAATCTATTCACAGACAATTTCAGCATACCTATCAGAAGGTAACTTATTGTAAAATCGTACACAATTCCCCATAAATGACATATTACTCACTTTGCAGAGACGGTATTGGGGAATGACTAACTTATTTTTATTTCTGGTGTTATAATTATGAACATCACTTTTTAATTTATACATGTCAAGATTTTTACGAATATACATTATATTTTCATATATATATTGTGAGGCAACGGTGAGAATATTGATTTCTTTAAACCTATCTCGCAGAGAAACGCGTGACCCTAAATTATAAATACTACGTATAGCACGTTTTTGTAAAATAAAAATTGAATTTATATCAGCAGCTTTGCCCCACAATAGAATACCGTAAGTCATGATACTATGAAAATAGGCAAAATATACCAACCTTGCCGTCTCAACGTCTGCAAGTTGACGAATCCTTTTAATTGCGTAAGCAGCTGAACTGAGTCTACCTGCCAGAGTAGAAATATGTGGACTCCATTGTAATTTCGAATCTAATGTTATGCCAAGAAGAAGTACCTTTGGTAGGAGGAGGTTAACAAATTCAAAATGCTCTCGCTCTAACTGGAACCTGCATCTTTCTTAAATAGTTTTTAATTTTTAATTAAATTTATTTGAATATAATTTTTGGATTAAATAAAACAAACATCTGCCATAGATCATGCAAATTCCATGGTCCAAATTGTGATTTTTATGCAATTAGTCAGTACAACTCGTTTGACGGTTGGATCAGCAGCGCAACATATGCCCCCAGACCTTTGAGTAGATAAATACATGGAGAGGCCCTATTCTACTATAGATACATTTATGTTATGCAAATATACATGAAATCTACATAGAAGGTCAAAAACACAACTTATCTCTTTCTTTCCAACTTTCGATAGCGTATGGTGAAAGAGATAGCATGATATTACGTTGCTCTTACTTCCGATACTAGCAACAGACATTACAGCCGCGTGCCATGCGCCATTTTATGCGCCAAATGTCTTTGTAGTACATGCGCTGTCAAGTGGTAAACAACTCAGAGTTAAAATCGTAATTTTCCGTATTAAAATAGTTTTTTTGGACTTGGTTTTGTGTAGTGAACACATATAGATGTGAACGCAAAATGCCTGCGTGCTCAATAAAGCAATGTGGTGCACGGAAATCAAGTAATCAACCGAATTTGACCATTCATAGGTTAGTAGCCGTTTTTCTTTGTTAACTGCCAGTATATCGCACTATCCGCCAAATGATAGTCAGTTTTGAAATAGATTTATCGTTCCCAACAAGAAAATACTCGTTTCGCTATATTTACAGCAGTATTATTAGCATTTAAATCATACATCTTATTTTGACTAGTGCTGCGCTCTGATATCGACAACTTGCTATTAAATTAAAGACTATGTGAGTAATTTTATGATGTTATTTCAGATCAATCCGTTGACAGGAAGAGGGTGAAATTTCAATTACTAAATTTGACCCAAGAAACAAGAATAAATAATAAAAACAAACGTGGTGAGCTAAATAAAAGCTTGTAAAAATACCATTGTTTTATTCACTTCTGCACCATTCATATAGTAATCATAGTATACACAGTGGGCTGGGCCTGAATAACCCGACAGATTTTAATTGTATTTCTGACCATATTGGAAGGGTCCACGAAAAGAACATGTCTACTCAAATTTTTTTTTCAAAATGAGTTTCTAATGTCAAAATGCTGAGCTCGTTATGAAAACTTGACATTAAAACCTGAATTTGAAAAAAAAGTGACTACACCTGTTCTTACCGTGTCATTCACACTATAGGCAGCTGCGACCTTATCGGTTGTACCAATAAAATGCAATGTTGGTAAAACACTTCACAAATAATATAGTTACGGTAATAGAGTAGTGTACTTGGATATTATTATTCATCTCGGTCAGTTTCAATTACAGAGAAAACTCAAATATTGATGTCGATATTTTTCAAAGTCCAAGTTGATATCGATAATTGTCTCTAATCGATGACTACAGCCACGAATTGACAGGCCGCCATATTATGCGCCAGGATTAGGTATACACGCTCATTTCGTAGGTATTTCGTGTCCATATAGTTTAATTAGTCTGAGCCCCAGACGATAGCAATAGGGAACATTACTGCAATGTTCTGCCGCCAGAGGCAGCACTAACACTAATAGTAAACCAGTATAGAAATATAGGGATTCACACACACATGCAAAATTGATTGTCAAATGAGTGACAAGGATGCTTGCATAGACAATACCGCAAGTGCGAACGAGATACAATGTCAACGCTGCTAGTGTCGCCACCTACGAAGAGTTTTGCGTAATGTTCCCCATTAGTCAGATGCTGACAAATTGGGGCTGACAAATCATGACATGTATAGACCCCATGAGGTAACAAACATTAAAAAAAAAACATCCGGATTGAGAACCTCCTCCTTTTTTTAACCCAATTTAAAAAAAGGAGGAGGTTCTCAATTCGTCTGTATGTTTTTTTTATATGTGTATGTTACGCGATAACTCCGTAATTTATGAACCCATTTGAAAAATTCTTTCTTTGTTTGAAAGCATATACCTACTTCCAGATTGGTCCCGTTGTCACCAAAATCCAGTTCTGACGATGGGATTCTGGAGAAATCGAGGGAACTCTTCAAATTGTATAGGCAAACTTGAAGCTATTTGACTACTGATTTGAAGTCGGTTAAAACTTTGTTCTGAAAGTCAATTATTTGAAGTCAGTTAAAAAGGAGGAGGTTATATGTTCCACTGTATGTTTTTTAATGTATGTTCGCCGATTTCTCCGTCAGTTGTGGAACGATTTCCAAAATTCTTTTTTTATTTGAAAGAGTACTCCCGAGGTGGTCCCATTGTCACCAATTTAGGATCTGATGATGGGATACCAGGGAAATTGAGGGCAATCCTCAAATTTTATAGGCACGCCTGTATAGTGATTTCGGTATTTTCTATTATAATTCGTGTACCTTCGGAAATCGAAATTTTGGTGAAGTGGAACTGATGATGAAGACCACAGATGAGTTATGGAACTCCTCAAAGATGTAAAGTTCGTCAAAGATTCTGACATGATTCCGTTGAAGTAGCAACTCATGAAGTGGTAATTCTGAAATCCTTTAGAAATCGACGGAACTCCTCAAATATTATCAGCCCACACATAGCGATTTGGGTTTTTTCTGTAAAAATCAACACATTTGCTCTCGGAAAGCAGTGCATGTGGTAAATTAGTTTGGTGAAGTACTGAATTGAAGTCGGTTTAAACTTTGTTTTTAAAGTAAATTATAATACTTTACTGTTTCAATATATGGTTTTCAAAGATACATATTGCTTAAAATGTACGTTTGCTAACCTAAAAGTTCATATTTACCGGTTAGATACACATAGACACAGCTTGTGCTAGTTGTGCTTGATTAGTGACATTGCGAAATGAAATAAAGTGCATTATTGCAGAATGCAGGCACAGCTGGGAAGGCGCCGCCCGTGCCGGGTCGTGGGAACACGGGAAATATCAAGGTTGCATGAATCGGCACCGTAAAGTGCCTGCTAGACGATCTCCAACACGCCCCTCCGACCGAGCGACTTTGGTCCGCACCGACCGTGTAGACAGTGGTGTTGTTTGGAGCAAAATTTCATACTACAGCGGTCGGTGCCGACCAAGGTCGCTCGGTCGGAGTGGCGTGTTGACGACCGTCTAGCAGAGGCTTTAGTGTCGAACACATCCTCCAAGTGTATTTATTGCATGCCCGATAATTGTGAGCAACTTCTACCACATAACCTATGCGAATAATTTGTTATTTATTATAGGTACTTTCCCTATAGATTCGTAACATTTAGGTATTATTATATTAGTACGAACGTTCCTGGAAAACAATTATGCACTAGGTACGGTCAACCAATTTGATTCCTAGGCCATCATAGAACCTTGCCGTGGTAAATGCTATGTCAATACGGGTTACTAGGATTATTGCGTCGCTATGTAGCAGTTAAAATGACAGGGTTCTACGGTGGCCTAGGAATCAAATTGGTTGACTGTACATCTTGTAAAAACCTGCAATGCTGGGAGGTAAGTAACCAGAGGCGCTATCTGGTTACCTCCCAGCGTTGCAGGTTTTTACAAGATGTATCATCTAATACTTAGTGCATAAATTGTTTTCCATCGTATTTTCACGGTACAAAAAGTGCTGAGGTTGACTGAAGTAGCATGACAAATATGAACGTTTCCAAGAAAATACGATGGAAAACAATTAACTATGCACTACTTACATCTGTACATCTTTACTTTACTTATAAAACCTTTGGCCCCTAGAGCACCTTTATCGGCCGCAGCAGACGATTTCAAGGACCAGTTGACACTCTGAATTACATCTCAGCGTATTTATTTAACACCATAATGAGTACAGCACGCGCACTGAGTTAAAATGAAGAAAATAAAAGTAAGATGTAGTTAGAAAATAATAATTTAATTATATACTTTCTGTCGCAGTATCGTAAATCACACTTTAAGCGTAGTTTCAGCTACCTACTTCATAACTTAATTTCTACGTTTTGGCATTGGTGTTGTTTAGTGGTGGTATAAAGGAGCAGAGTACGCAACAGAAGCGGCGTCGTAGACGGGGGCGGAGTGGTAGGCGACCGGGGCGGCGAGTTTGGCGACCGGAGCGGCGTGCACCACGGGGGCGGCGGCGTACGCGAGGTTTGCCACGGGCGCGGCGTGGTAGCCGACGGGAGCGGCTACCTTAGCGACCACCGGTGCGGCTACCTTCACGACAAGAGGCTCGCGGTGAACGACAGCGTTGAAACCGTTGTGCGGGTCGGCGGTGTAGTCGACGGTGCGCTTGGTGCCGTCGGGGTCGACCACGGAGTACGAGCCCTGGACGACATCACCGTCGCGGGTCTCGTGCTGGCTCTTGGAGTCCCCGGTAATACCGTCTTGCACATCGTACGCGAAGCTGTACCGCGGGTGCACGTCGTATTCCTCGACGGCGAGCTTGGCGACGGGCGCAACGGCGGCGATCTTAGCGACCGGGGCGGCGTATGCGACGGGGGCGGCGTGATAGGCGGGCGCAGCAGCGTAGGCCGGTGCGGCGTGGTAGGCCGGCGCGGCGTGGTAGGCCGATGCGGAGTGGTAGGCCGGTGAAGTGTGGTAGGCTGGCGCGGCAGCGTAGGCCACCGGGCTGGCGTGGTAGGCCGGGGCGGCTGCATACGCCGCAGGAGCGACCGGAACTACGCCGGCGCTTGCGGCCGCCACCAAGCATGCGAGTACCACAAACTGTAAACAAACAAATATCTATTAGATGTATCTGAAAATACCTAATGTTTAGTAGGTACACTAGTGCAAAATTTTGAACGGATATTGTTTTTTATTTAATTTAGTTCCAAATTTGCAATCCATTCCGCTATGTAACGATGAAATCGAATTAGCTTGCTGTATTCATATTTAGTTTTCGTTGCATAGATAATGAATGAGGTATGGACTATATTTTGTGTTACTGTGGAGGCTGTACCTTGAATGCCATTGTGTGTTGTGTTGATCGAGTGTGTTGAATGATGCCTGATGAGAGTGTTGGGAGCTTTTATACCGGCGCACCCTTTCACTCGAGCTGCGTAGACGCGATGCGACCGTGAACTCGAGCCCGGGGCGCTAATAGAATCCCTTACCTACTTATTGTCCATATGATTAATGGCAACAATATTTTCTGTCACCTAAATATTAGATTCGTCACTAATCTGCAAGACCCTAATTATAATTTATATTTAATTATATATTAGTCACCATTTTAATCAAAACTGTCTCTAAGTAAATATACTATGATTTATAAATCACTTTTTTTCTATAGCCTGAGTATAAGATCTGAGCGCCAGAGAGAATCTGTCATCTAAGAAATAGATCAGTTCCTTAATTTAATGAAAAAAATGCTAATAGGGGCTGAGTCAAATACGATATTTGACAAAAGTCAAATCAGCTAGGTACTTTTTTTTCGTCAATGCTATACATTTCAAAAGATATAAGTTGGTTTTACTATAAATAACTTTAGATATAAATAAATGATTAAAGGTAAAAATTGCTACCAAAACCCGAATCAGCGCACCCCACTTCCACGTGGTCTTGTCTGTCCTACCCCTAGAGTGAAGGTATATAAAAGCCCGCGGAGCCAGAAGCTCGCTAAGGAGGTCCTGAGTTGAACGGTTGCAGGAGGCCGAGCGGAGCGTAGGTCGAGTGCGCACGTGAAACGAAGGGCCGAGGAAGCAAGTTTCTGGCGGGAGCCTGGGCGGAGGGCGGTAGACTGAGTCCCAGAAAAGAAAGCGAAACTCAGTCACATAAAAAAAAAATATGAAAAAAAAAGAAAAAAATGTATTCATATATTTTTTCCAGTGATTTATAGTTATTTGTTATACAAGGGTGCAAAGTTGTATTTTAACCGCGAGTGTGGAATTGAAACACGAGCGAGCGAATGGATTCTAGGGTTAAACCACGAGCTAGCGAATGGATTCTATGGTTCAAAAATAGAATCCTGAGCGAAGTGAGTGGTTCAAAAATAGAATCCTGAGCGTAGCCAGTGTTGCAACACACGAGACGTCAAAATAACTTGCACCCGTGTGTAACACAAATCTTTTCACCTCACTAAAGCGAGGAAAATACTACATTAGAAAAAAAACATTCAACAAGAAAAAAAAAACATTAAAAGGGAATGAAAAGAAAGAAAACATTTTTAAAAAACATTAAAAAGGAAAAAAAAACTTCAAAAAAGAGAAAAGTAGGCATTAAAAACCAAAAAAAAAACATTAAAAAAGAAAAAAAAAACCAAAAAAACATTAAAAAAGAAATAAAACAAAAAAGCGGCCAAGTTCGAGTCGGACTCGCATATGAAGGGTTCCGTAAAATAAATTGCAGTTTACGATTTATGACGAATTGTAAAAAAACTACTCGCTAGATCTCGTTCAAACCAATTTTCGGTGGAAGTTTGCATGGTAATGTACATCATATATATTTTTTAGTTTTATCATTCTCTTAATTTAGAAGTTACAGGGGGGGGGGACACACATTTTACCACTTTGGAAGTGTCTCTCGCGCAAACTATTCAGTTTAGAAAAAAAATATATTAAAACCTCAATATCATTTTTGAAGACCTATCCATAGGGGCATCTATGGATAGGTCTTCAACGTATGGATTTAATAAAAAAATTTTTTTTTAGTTTCAGTTCTAAGTATGGGGAACACCCAAAATTTATTGTTTTTTTTTCTATTTTTGTATGAGAATCTTAATGCGGTTCACAGAATACATCTAATTACCAAGTTTCAACCGTATGGTTCTTATAGTTTCCGAAAAAAGTGACTGTGACATACGGACGGACAGACATACAGACAGACAGACATAACGAATCTATAAGGGTTCCGTTTTTTGCCATTTGGCTACGGAACCCTAAAAAGAAACATTTTAAGAAAAAGGAAAAAAAATGGAAAAAACTAAAATAGACAAAAACATTAAAAACAAGAAAAAACATTTCAAAAAACGACAGGAAAAAAGGAAACATTAAAAAGAGAAAAAAATACAAACAAGAGCAAAAGACATCAACAAAAAAATACAAAAAAATACATTAAAAAAGAAACAAAACATTAAAAAAAGACAAAAAAAAACATTAAAAAAAAGGGTAACAAATATGAAATGTAAAAACATCAAAAAAACAAAGAACTTTAAAATATAGACAAAAACATTAAATAAAAGAATTGAAAAAACATTAAAAAAGACAAAAAAAAACATTAAAAAAAAGGGTAACAAATATGAAATGTAAAAACATCAAAAAAACATAGAACTTTAAAATATAGACAAAAACATTAAATAAAAGAATTGAAAAAACATTAAAAGAAAACAGACATTTAATAAAGGTAACAAAAAAACCGTCCAAGTGCGAGTTAAACTCGCGCACGTAGGGTTCCGTATCGTCAATAAAAACGGCAAAAAATTCACGTTTGTTGTATGGGAGCCCCCCTTTAAGAAATATTTTATTTTGTTTTTAGTATTTGTACATATTTGTAGGATACATAATCTGTGAAAATTTCAACTCTCTAGCTATCACGGTTCTTGAGATACAACCTGGTGACAGACAGACGGACGGACGGACGGACGGACGGACGGACGGACGGACAGTGAAGTCTTAGTAATAGGGTCCCGTTTTACTCTTTGAGTACGGAACCCTAAAAAATTGAAAAACATTGAAAAAAAAACATCCAAAATAGACAAAACATTTAACAAAAAGAAAAAAACATTAAAAAATTAAAAATAAAATCATTAAAAAGGACATGGGCCGTTGACTTAGGCAAAAGGGAGAGGACCCCCGCTCCGACTCGTTTCTGGTGCAGACAGTCTATAGCCATCCAGCGGGGTAATGCCATAAGCATTATGGGCACTTTTGCACCGGAAGCGATAACGAGCGGGGTTGACTAGTTGACGTGTGTATTATTGTATTATAATATACTAGTTTATATTGAAAATGTATTTCATGTAAGAGAAAATAAATAATATTTTCCAAATTTATAAAATTTAAAAAGGTAAATACTTAAAATAAAATAAAAAATCAGATGGGCGAAAAATGTCCTGTCTGGACTGGCCTTGACATGTTAAAAAAGTCCTTAACTAATAAAACGTTCGCATTTAAAATATTCTTTGCACTCTTGTGGATAAAATGCAGTTGTGCTATCTGTTTTTAAAGAATAACAGAGGGCTTTCAGAGCAAGTGAGGTGAATTTTTTTATTTTAAGGTAAATTTACTTTATAATTTTTATAATGTTTGGTGATTCTGTTTTAGTGACAATTTCATTATTTTGAAACCCAATATTAAACCCATTTGGTGATAGATATTATTTCCAAGTAACTCTTTATTGATTTTAGGTAATCCTTTTACTATAATTAATTAGGTGATTCAATTTAGGTGACAGATCTATTATTCTAGGAACTGAAAATGCAATTAATTATGGGTATGATAAAATCATACCTAGAATTGATTTAAAGTTCCGCACTGACTATATGGTTATAACTAGTTATAAGTCATACCTACTCATCTTGCCTATCTCTGGATAGATTGTCGCTAACTACGGCTTAACTATATTATTCTAAGATTTTTGGGTGGATATTGATGACGCGCAAACGCGGATTCATTTGATGATTGAGATTGAACAGATTGTCAATTTTTTACCCGACTACGGCAGTTTTTCAAGTGTGAGTATGTAATGTACCTACATCTACATATTTCTATTTCTTTGGCACGCTCTTTTAAGATGTAGGTAAAGTCACCGGCATCAATATATGATGGAACAAAGGCCGCAAAAATATCTGATGACAACTCTATTCCTAGAGCCATAAGAGCGTGTCAGATATTTTTGCGGCCTTTGGTTCATCATATATTGATGCCGGTGACTGTCCTGTGTAGTTAGATTCGTTTTTATCGGTCGTCCCTGAATTTCACTTGTTTTATCTTTTTGGATATAGGTAACGTTATACTTATCAATTACTATCAGTTCCGTATTGTAACTGATCATAGCTAAAGTG
This sequence comes from Epinotia brunnichana, assembly GCA_963854355.1. Lineage (NCBI taxonomy): Eukaryota > Metazoa > Arthropoda > Insecta > Lepidoptera > Tortricidae > Epinotia > Epinotia brunnichana. The sequence continues at coordinate 13,978,425 of OY977936.1, read as the reverse complement.
ACCCTTAGTCACAGTATAAAATTAAAAGAAATTAAAAAACCCGGCCAAGTGCGAGTCGGACTCACGCACGAAGGGTTCCGTACCATTATCTATAAAAAAAAAATATTCTGTGTTTTTAGTATTTGTTGTTATAGCGGCAACAGAAATACATCATCTGTGAAAATTTCAGCTGGCCTATCACGGTATCAGTGCCTGCAGCCTGGTGACAGACAGACGGACGGACGGACAGCGGAGTCTTAGTAATAGGGTCACGTTTTACTCTTTGAGTACGGAACCCTAAAAACATAGACTTAACTCGCACTAGGATTCCAAACTTTTTATATTTGAATGTCAGGATTAGGATCCAAACATATTGTATACCTACTAGCTTCCGCCCGCGACTTTGTCTGCGTGGACCCAGGATAAAAACCACCCTATATTTTAATCCAAGCTATAAACTATCTTAGTGCAAAATGTCATCCAAATCGGTTCAGCCGTTGACGCGTGATTGAGTAACAAACATCCAAACTTTCGCATTTATAATATTAACATTTATATATACCTACCTTTAGTAGGATTATTCACTGTGTTTTGGGTTCCGTACCAAAAAGGTAAAAAAGGAACCCTTATATATATATATATAGGACTCTGTCCGTCTGTCCGTCCGTCTGTCACAACGTTAAATATCTCAGGACCTAATTAAGCTATCAATTTGAAATTTGGAACAACTGTTAGAAGGGTTCAGACACGTGTATCTAAAAAGAAAAAAATAAATAAACATTTTTATTTTCTGTTTAAATGACGAATATGAGGGGGGTTTAAAAATCAAAGTCTAGTAAATAGATCAAGTGGGGTATCATATGAAAGAGCTTAAGTTGCACTTTCTAAAATTGTTTTTTTTTTCTACCGTCGTTAAATTTTGATTTATTAAGGAAAATGTAGAAAAAATACCATCCCCCCCTTATCTCCGAAGTTTACGAAGCGAAAACTCTATGATTAAGAGTAACATAAATAATACAGGAAAAATAAAACGATATCACTATCTAGCTTATTTCTTTTTATTTATCAAAAATAATTTCTTAATTCAATTAGTAATTTACTTACTTTTGTATGAAATTTTATATCTTCAAATCCCTATCAAATTATCGTTAAAGTCCCTTCTTTCAAATAAAAAATAAATAATCGAAATCGGTACTCGTGATAAACAGCTATCGATGGATAAACAAACATACTAGGTTGTAAGTTGTTAGTACCTACCTAATAAATACAGAAGGCGCTTTGCAACGGTAACTTCTAAATACTATGAGCTGTTTAAGATTGTTCAAGAATGAATTAGGTCCTGACATGACGGGTATGGTGTATGAAAGTTTGTACGGAACCCTCGGTGCGCGAGTCAGACTCGTACTTGACCGTTTTTTTTTTAATGGGCATCCTTTATATGAATCTTGTAATGTTCGTGAGCCCGAGGCCAATGGCGATTTAAATTAAGTAAATAAATTTCACTTCACAATCAGTTTCTTTCGAGCACTAAAGTTAATTTTCGCCTCGACTTAATTATTAAGTATACCTACTATCCTTTATGAAAAAACACAGATTCTCAACAACAGCTACTAAGGAGGACCTTTGTTTTTTGAGAATCTGTGTTTTTTCGCCGCGTCGTTAAAAATGTAGTTAACTAGTTACTTACCTACTTACGCCTTGGCCACGACTTTGGTCTTAAGCGACATGCGACCAGCGTTTTATCTGTTCATTGCGCGGTCGCGACGCGCAACGCACTGTGGTTAGTTGGCATCACGCGCAATGAACAGATAAAACGCTGGTCGCGAGTCGCTTAAGACCAAAGTCGTGGCAAAGGCGTTAGTATCTAATAAAATTACGTTAAATTCAAATACCATTACATTAAGTTAAGTCTAAGTTTGTAATTAGCTTCCAGCACCTATATAATTGCATTTCCTCGTCGGAGCGGTTACGCAGGATTGAAATATCAGGGACCCGTCGCCTGACCCAGAACACGAAGGGCCGGGTCAACGCGTTCACTCGGTGTCGCTGTCGTCGGCGCGCCGCAAAGTTCAACGGATCTCCGTTTGCATAGGTACATTACACTGCCGCTTTTTGAACTTTGCTTTTTAGACTTTAGATATCTATGTAGAGTAACTTCGTCAAAGGTCCCTTGGTGTCAGTGTACCACGGATTTTTAAAATATTTTTTTGTAATATGACAATTTTCCTTAATCCGTCTTAAGGAAAGTGTCTCATTCGCCGTCCCGTCCTAGACTGTAAAGTCTGCAACTTTTTTCTGGTGCTAAGGAAGGTTATTTCTACCACCAAAATAATAATCAGGCACTTCTAAAATTTTCATCCATTCCCAATTTGGCTCAAGTGGGTTTGTTTCTAGAGCTCGTTGAAGTCTAATGCTTGCCCTTTTCGTTTTCAGCTCTTAATGCTAAAATGTAGGTACTTTTATTCAAAAATACGTATCAAGTACGGTATTTATGCTATTGGCGAAATCTTTTGCACCTATTCACAATCAGATTATACAATGTGATTGATGTGATTGATGGTTTGTATTGATTCCATCAAAATGTGACCAGTATTAACATTCATGAATTTCACCAGTCTCAGGTGCTCGTCTTTCCGAATAAGAATTAGGTACATACAAGAAAGAAAAGTGATATTCTAAGGACGTCTATGTCAAATAGAGTGATACATAAACTGGTTTATTTTCATGTATAGTTTTTTTTAAATTAAAATGTTAAAATAACATTAAAAGACAGACTTTTAATTTAAATTTTGAGCGTTTTTGCAGCTCATTGCGGAGTCAAAGATATATTATACATAGTTATGCACCTTATTCCATTGTAATAAAGCAGAATATATATACCTTTTTTTATATTTATATTTGTTGTAAATATTTGTTTATAATCCTATAAGTAATAAAATGTGTGAGTATTCAAAAAAAAAAAAAAGAATATATATACATATATCTTTGATGTCGACTTCCCATAAATGCAGCTAGTAGAGTCCGCAAAGCTAATTTACATGCAAGTGTCTCGGTGACATTTTACCGGCTCACGCGTGCTCTTGTTACAATTGGTTGCGCAAGCGGTGCCGGCGCGCCCGCGCACCTTCCTCAAGGATGCAGCAGGAAAGTGCATCTTAGGTGCCAAATGGCATACAACATCCAGCATATTAACGACATGGTTGGCCTTTTTTGGGTGCACCTACCTACGGAGCTAGCTGCATCGGGTCCAGTAGGGTTAGTACGAGTTACAATATAAAACTCGCGTTCGATTACTACTTTTCAACGTGCTTCGAATAGATTTCGATCTCGCTACGGTACTCTTCGATTCGAACTGTCAAATTTGTAACTCATAGTCGTACTGCCGTTGTACCTACTCCGAAAACAACCGCAAAACGTTAGTCGTTAGCGTTTAGTTTTCGATGCGTAATTTAACGTTCGATTCGTACTACCAATTGATTGGTAGGTACCATGTGATATTCCGAATCGAAGAATACCGTAGCGACTGTAGTTTACTATTTCGCTTGCAAAATAAATAAATAAATAAATATTACGGGACAATCTTACACAAATCAAACTAGGCCCACGGTAAGCTATGTAAGGCTAGGTGTATACATATAGATACTTATATACATATATAACATCCATAACTCAGGAACAAATATCCGTGATAAATACACAAATAAATGCCCTGACCGGGATTCGAACCCGAACCTCCAGCTTCGTAGGCAGAGTCACTACCCTACGGAGTGCCTGGGCTACGGAGGCCGTTAAAATGGCGCGTGATAACGTATTATTCCGTCAAGAGTTACTGTAGATCAAGTGGGGTAATCACGTAACGTTCCGAACGCGCGTCGGTACAATTTAACTGTCAATTTTCCATATAAAAAGTGACATTTAGACCTACCCGACGTTCGTATAATGCGTTACGTGATCGACCTACCGATCAACACCTATCTCAAATTAAAGTACCTACGTATAAAAATAAGGGTTTTGAATTGACAACATATATCCGCGAAATCCGGATTGTCGCGTATTTAGTATTTAATAATTTGCTTTAAAAACAAAATTTTAACCGACTTCAATTCAGTACTCCGCCAATCCACATTAATATTTCTACATTTATTTTCCAATTTACCACATGAACTGATTTCCGAGAGCAAATACGTTGATTATTAGAGAAAAAAACCAAATCGCTGTATGTGGGCCGATAATACCTACTCGTATTTGAGGACTTCCGTTAATTCCTCAAGGATCTCAGAATCACCTTTGTCACTTCTTTGTTTGCTATTTCAACGGAATTATATTAGAATCGGTGACGTACTTTTATAGTTTGAAGTACATCATTGACAAGTTCCACAAACCATCTGTGGTCTTCATCATCACTTCCACTTCACCAAATTTATGATTTCCGGATGTAAATACACGAGTTATAATAGAAAATATCGAAAATACTACACGCGTGCGTAATATATTTGAGGAGGGAAACAATGGGACCAACCTGGAAGCATATACTTTCAATTAAAAAAAGAATTGTACGAATCGGTTCATAAATGACGGAATTCTGAGGTAACAAACATTAAAAAAAAAAAAAAAAAAAAAAAAGCGGCCAAGTGCGTGTCGGACTCGCACATGAAGGGTTCCGTTAAATAAATTGCTTTCTACGATTTATGACGTATTAAAAAAAAACTACTTACTAGATCTCGTTCAAACCTATTTTCGTTGGAAGTTTGCATGGTAATGTACATTATATATTTTTTTTAGTTTTATCATTCTCTTATTTTAGAAGTTACAGGGGGGGGGGACACACATTTTACCACTTTGGAAATGTCTCTCGCGAAAACTCTTCAGTTTAGAAAAAAATTATGTTAGAAACCTCAATATAATTTTTACTCCATACGTATGGGTTTGATGAAAAAAAAAATTGAGTTTCAGTTCTTAGTATGGGGAACCCCAAAATTTATTGTTTTTTTTCTATTTTTGTGTGAAAATCTTAATGCGGTTCACAGAATACATCTACTTACCAAGTTTCAACAGTATAGCTCTTATAGTTTCGGAAAAAAGTGGCTGTGACGTACGGACGGACAGACAGACAGACAGACAGACAGACATGACGAATCTATAAGGGTTCCGTTTTTTACCATTTGGCTACGGAACCCTAAAAAACCGGCCAAGTGCGGACGGACGGACGGACGGACGGACAGCGGAGTCTTAGTAATAGGGTCCCGTTTTACTCTTTGAGTACAGAAACCTAAAAAAACATCCGAATTGGGAACCTCCTCCTTTTTTTTGAAGTCGGTTAAAAAGATTGAATCTGTTAACAATGAATCCACAACAACAGCTGGACAACTGAGAGATCCCGGAGATATACAGAAAAAAGTAAATAACCGGAAGTAACCTTGTTTTACCGACAAATGTTCCATCGCATGTATGTTTCGCAGAATTTTAATTTCAACGAAAACTATTTTTTTAATACAGTTGCTCAAAAAATGCTACTTTACGTAGCTGTTTAGCGTGCGGAAAGTTGGTTTTCGCGCTCTAGTGCTTTTTACTTTTTCACGTAGGTATATCGAACGACGTTTTTTAATACAGTTGCGAAAAAATATGAATTGTTGTTTTTCTTATTTTTTGGCAACTGTATTAAAAAACGCCTAGTCAAAAGGAATTTGAACCTTTTATATTATTCATTCTGTAACATCATAGTTATAAAGTTGAAAAATAATGAAGTTGTATTATTTTTTTTAATACAGTTCTTCCTTACTTGTTGTTTTTCTTATTTTTTCGCAACTGTTTTAAAAAACATCGTTCGATACAAGTGCGGAAATGTCATTCTTCACTCGTCCCGAGTCTTGCCACTCGCCTACAGCTCGTGGCAAGATATCTCGGTACTCGTGACGTAATGACATACTTTCCGCACTAGCATCGAAATGTACTATTCAGAATTGGTAAACTTTTCAGGATTGTTTTAAAACAAACCTAATCTAACCTAATTGGCTCTACACAATGGACTTTTAGCTGTACCTAAAAAGTTAACGGTTTCTGAGTAACAAAAAATCGATGAAATGATTATTCGGCGAAACAATGCATTCGGTGAAACGTTTGTCGGTGAAATAAGGGGACACCTTGTACCTTATATGTAGAACATTGTCCAAATCTGGAGATTTTTCATAAACTATTTAGTAATTTCTCGTTTATAAATTGTGTATTGTTTGTCCTCGTTTATTTCTGTCTGCACTTACAAAGCTCAGGACCATGCGGCATGCACCTTGATGCACAAAGTTCACGTTTCCATAAATTGGCCTGGCATTACGTTACGACGGCAGTCTTTCGTAAATTGTGCGGTCGTACTTATTGTCCAAATTGTTCTTGATTCCCCGCGATCCAGCGCATGGTCATGACGCAATGGAAATATTGTGTCCAGTCATTTGATCGAAAGCTGCACTTGTATAATTATGTGCTACTTCACCATATTTACGTGTGAAATTAATCTAATGATCGGATCAACCCTGCGTATAAAATAGGGATCATTATGATTCCTATTTTATATCAAGGGCTCGGAAATTTGGATGCTTTTATACCTACAGCTAGCAAAATGCCGGAAAAAGCTAAACAAGGAGTCGGCTTCTTAAAAATAATATTTCTATTATTTGAGTTGCGGGATTTCGGGATTGTATAAAGCATCTCGAAAAGGTAAACCATTTCATATATACTCCCCGAGGTCGTTGCCTGTGGGAAGGGTGCCCATAAGGCTGGCCATATTTCCTCGTTGGATAGCTATTCCTATGCGTTGACCGAGGAAGTAGCCAGCCCTAATGTCTGCCGATAAACGTCTAAAGTATATAAAATAATTAGTTACGTGGACATATTTACCGAGACGGCATGCAAAAAATGTAGCATTATAAATGTTTGCGATGTAATAGGTGCTTACAATAGATTTATTGTTGTTGTTTGAATGAAGTTAAAATACTGGTCACATTTTGTTGACTTTTTTTCTGGTGGTAACGTATTTAATGCCCACTGCGCCCGCGACGATCTGTCTGATATCATTGCACTTTAGGTAATTACAATGAATCTGAAGTATAATGACCGTAATACAAATTTATTCCTGCCTTTGTAATTGTTTTTATATAAGTACCTATTTAAAAACTTAATTATAGCCAATGGCATCGCGCATCGAGGAAAGTTATAATAGAAATAGAAATGTTTATTGCATATCACATTACAGACGTGGATGGTATTAATAAGTAGGTATACATGTGACACCCTGCAAGGGCACAGCAATATAAGAGGGCTAACTAATTAAAATTATAAATAGTAAATTTATACATAAAAAAAGCCTGATAAGAAAAACACACAGCAAGATTTTTAACTTTTAGGCACCATTAAAGTATTCCTTCAAGTTATAAAAACATCTGTTTGTTAAAAACATTCTCAATTGTTTGTTAAACTTGGACTTTCCAGATTCTTTCTTTTCAGATTCATTAGGAAGGTGATTATAAATGTTGATGGTCATATAATGAGGGCTACTGCAGACTAGTTTTAACTTCGAGAATGGCAGGTTAAGTTGGTTACGGTTACGATCATTTCTTTTAATTTGAGTTGTGTCTTTCGGTGAGAATAGATTTAACTGTTTCCTAACAAATTTACATGATTCTAATATACAGGGTGGAATTTCATAAACTGTACATAATAAAAGGAGAAAAATTTCAGCCAATTTCATCGGTGAAACGGTGTTTTTTTTTTTTCTAGTCATTAGTTTTTTTTTTACAGAATTTTGAAAATTTTTGTAAAAACTCGGGTAATACACCTAATTCAGACGGTATAACGTTTGATCCAATGGTCCTAAAATAAATAAAAAAATGCAGAGTATTACCAAGGGACAGGTTAATAATTCTTAATAACAATAGAAAACCAACTAGAAGAGAAAATCCGCAAAAAAAAATATTTTTTTTGAAAAATGGCTACAAGCGAGTAAACCACACCCAATGTATTGTACAGCACATTACATAAGCTATCAATTGACACTATTTCTAGAGTGATACTCGACTGCATATAGAAAATACAGAGGCGACAAAGTAGAAAATCAGCTTTCTATGAAAAAGTGCATTCATTCAAGATTTGCTGCATCTTAGACGGCAAGCGAGTAAACCGCACCCAATTTATTGTACAGCACATTATTGTACAGTACATTACATTTTGTACCCGTTGATAATGAAATGGATGCAGTCCTTCCTTCTTCAAAATTTTCCAGACAGAGAATTTTGAGATTCCGTGCCTCAATGCCAAGCGTCTTAGACTCGTGGTTGGGTCCGCGTACAAGTCTCTGAGAACTGCTTCTTCTATGGCAACATCAATTATGTTTCCTGGCTCTCGGCGATTTCGGCCACCGTATCCCAGGCCAATATTGCACAACCGGCGATGAACTTCTTGAAAGTGGCGAGCAGCAGGTCTTGGAACGTCATTAGGATACTGCTCCAAATAGGCGATACACGCAACTCTTGCAGATCCATGGCACAATCCATAATAATAGTGCATGTTGGCCATTTGTAACGGCGAAAACTCTCGTAAGCGGGGCATGATGATTCAAACTGAACAAGTACTGGAGTAATCAAAGAAGTGGCGAGCAAAGACATGCAATTGCGATTTGCGAGCGACTGAATAGTTGACCTATTGCCCAATGCCTTTATACCCCTCATGTTATCTCCACCTTCAACCCAAAAACACCCTTCAACTACCTGGGAACAAGCGGTCATTAAGGATTTTAAGAGGATTAAAATTAATAAAATTATGGTTTGATTTACGTACCCATTAGCGTGGTATTTTTCAAAGTCTGAGACAGTTTAAAAACGGTTTTAGAATCGGCATTAAGTGAGGATTAATACTAAGTACGTAATTTGTTATTTCCACCTAAAACCCAATAACACCCTTCAACTACCTGTGAACAAACGGTCATTAAGGATTTTAAGAGGATTAAAATTAATAAAATTATGGTTTGATTTACGTACCCATTTGCGTGGTATTTTTCAAAGTCTGAGACAGTTTAAAAACGGTTTTAGAATCGGCATTAAGTGAGGTTGAATACTAAGCAAAAAAAATGGTAACTAAATCTGCGTTTTTTTCAGAAAATTGTGTTTTTCTTTTAAAATTCGTAATTTTTTTGGCCATTTTTCAAAAACAATAATTTTTTTTGCGGATTTTCTCTTCTAGTTGGTTTTTTATTGTTATTAAGAATTATTAACCTGTCCCTTGGTAATACTCTGCATTTTTTATTTTCATTTTAGGACCATTGGATCAAAAGTTATACCGTCTGAATTAGGTGTATTACCCGAGTTTTTACAAAAATTTTCAAAATTCTGTAAAAAAAAAACTAATGACTAGAAAAAAAAAAACACCGTTTCACCGATGAAATTGGCTGAAATTTTTCTCCTTTTATTATGTACAGTTTATGAAATTCCACCCTGTATAGATGGAAGTAACGGTTAGTATTTGATGTTTGATGAAGTAGGGTTTGCATGACACCATTTGGTCTATATTAACTAAAATTCTGATGCACTTCTTTTGCAAAATAAATATTTTATCAATGTCACTGCATATAACATACATGTTCCTGCGAATCCTGCGTTTGTAAAACATTGTATGTATAATTAACTATTTAGGTATACATATCAAAATGTATAAATTTGGTCTTGTTCAATAATCACTGGCATTACGTTTCGATGTACTATACCTACCAAGCATTAATTACTAACTTTAAACTTCTACGTATTGTTCAAATAGGTATCGGTTTAACCTTATTCACATACGTCATTCATTATAGACGGGCAAAGATTGAATTGACCCCTGGAATCCATCTGAAACAATACTCCACCTTGACATTAACGTGGCGGTAGGTACTTAGTTGGCCGCGGATCGCCATCGCCCACTCTGAGCGGAGATGACAGCGATAAGCTATAGAAGAATGACTGGTCTAACCTGCTGCTTTCGACAGTTATTAATGAGCTAGTAAGTACGAAGGTTTACCAGTGATTAAGGTGCTGCGGATGTGAAGAAAACGAATAAATATTTATCATCAATTCATCATGCTCCTAGCGTTATTCCCGGTTGTGCCCTAAAGGAACCCGGGGTCCGCTTTGACACCTAATCCCAAGATTTGGCATAGGCACTAGTTTTACGAAAGCGACTACCATCTGACCTTGCAAGGGAAAACTATTTAGACCTTATTGGGATTACACCGGTTTCCTCACGATGCGATGTTTTCCTTCACCGAGAAGCTAAAGATAAATATTCCGTACATAAGTTCCGAAAAACTCTTGATAGCCGCATGCCTGAACCACTGTAGCTTCAAAACGAATAAAATATTATATTCTAAAATGGTTTAACATGTTAACATTTGTGACACATGCTTGAAATCTCAATTAAATCAAACCTCGCTAATAAAATGAATACTTACTCGATATATGCACCATGTGAAGGATAAAAGTGTTAATCTGAATATCTTAAAACTTTAACTTAGGTACGCTTACTTTTGCTTGCGACGTCGTTCGCCTGATGCATCCACCCCTAATTTGGTCACCTTAATCAGAGGATAGTTTCTGCAACTAGAAAAATGTCAAATCTGTTCAGAACCCGTTTTGAGATTACCAATATGACGACGGCGCGGCGCTAATGTGCGAGCAAATTACATCACAACACACGTGACATATTCGTCATGTGGTGTAAGTGTATCCTACCTATCACTATCTACCGAAAGTATCTAAGTATCTGCCAAAAGACCAAAACCACGTCTTAAATGAAAGTATAGCTAGGTACCTATAGCTATTATTTTTCTGGTTTTGTGTAGTCGTAAGACTCGTGAGTTAATGAGGAATATATGTCACTGTTACCTATGTAGTTTCGACTGGTGATATCAGTATAATATCTGTTTACAAAATTGACCCTCGGTCAAATCCGGCTGCACATAGGTATTATGTGACCGGCCGTATCTAACTGTCCGGTCGTGTAGTGTAGGTGATTATCTCTGCAACTTAGGTACCTAAATACTCGCCACACCCGTCCGTTTACTTGTTATAATATTGTACTGCTCATGTGTTAGCATCAGACCTTCGACGCGTGTCTAATAGGTATCCTAAATGAGTGGACACCATGGCATTTAACAGACAAGCTACTTGGGTATTATGTTGTGTTACAACCTTGGGGGTAACCTTGTTTTACCGACAAATGTTGCATCGCATGTATGTTTCGCAGAATTTAAATTTTAACGAAAACTATTTTTTTTTAAATTGGTAAACTTTTCAGGATTGTTTTAAAACAACCCTAATCTAACCTAATGGGTTCTACACAATGGACTTTTAGCTGTACCTAAAAAGTTAACGGTTTCTGAGTAACAAAAATTCGGGCTGAAATACTCAAAATTTATAAAAAGAACGCTACTAGATTGAACCTTTTTAACAGACTTCAAAAAAAGAGGAGGTTTTCAATTCGGGTGTTTTTTATTTTATTGTTTTTTACAATTTAAAGGTAAATTATTTATAATTCGAACATACAAAACCATTTTGATCAAAAATAAAAAACGACGGTTTTTTTTCGTTTCAATTCCGCGGGATTTTATCGTCAACTATGGATTTTAAGCGAGAACATTTTCGTTCGATGATTTTGTACGATTATGGATTAAATGAATGTGAGTGCAGAGAGCGATTAGTTTCGGCGTTTGGGGACTATGCACCATCGTGTGCAACAGTCTTCAGATGGTTTGCTTAATTTAAACGAGGGATTTTCTCCTTAAATGATGATGAAAGAAGTGGCCAGCCCGTGACAACAGAATAAGTAATAGTACAAGTACAGAAGGCACACTCCTTTGAACTTTACAAAAGCCGCTTTTTTCTTAGCAAAAACACTATGATTTATGGCCCTCTGACGTCGTCGACTCCAGCGCAAGCCAAACGGAACGTTAAGGCTGTGTACGAACGCCGATAGTGAGGGCTGTCGACGACTAAAAATAAAATAATAATGTTTTTTTAACATTATTTCGATTAGGGTTATTAATTCATTTATATACCTATGAAACAATCAATCAATCATTAAAAAATTAAATGATCGATGAAGTTATGAATAAAAATTAATCACTGGTAATTTTACAAACGAGACACCTAATATTATAAGAACCTCTATGACTATGATGCCCCTATATATTTATATACTCTTTACCATACGAAGTTGTTGTTTTAGTAAGTAGGTATACTTTACTATACTAGAATTTAGATCCACATATGTAGGTATATCAGCAAACAATCAATTAAAATTTACCTGCATACTTAAACATAATAAAAATTGTTCTGAGTGTTACTTGATTCATACAGTGTTATATATGGAAGTATAATATCTCTTTTATTATTAATCAGTAACTACTTATTATCTATTAACTTCATTTTCTTACCTTTCGGCATCCTTCGGGCGTGCCGAGAGATAGAAAAATGCGTGATTCGATTTTTTATTATTGTTCTTGAAACCCGCTGCCATACAATATTTTTAGGTGTCTTTTTATTCATTTCAACAGTAATTCAACAACACACAATCAGACGAATGCGGTGGCACGTTCACTTCCGATATAATATTTACGTAAGTTTGTGCGCGCGAAGTAGTGAGCGTGCGCGTAGCGTGCGATCCCATGCAGCCACTGAATAGGGCCCTGCCAAGGGGCAACCGGCATGTCCGGCATGTACTTGTAGCGATAAACGCAAATCGCTTCACTCTGTGATCCCGTCGCGCCGCTACAAGTACATGCCGGCGGCCGCCAAATTGGCGGCCCATTAGTAGCTGCCGCGCGTTGGGACGGGATGCTCGCACGCACGGGTCGCAGCGAGTTGCATGCGATAGAAAGGGATGGCCAATTGGCCACATTTAGGCACGTTTGGCGTACCTAAACAGGGAATTTGTTAACAGAGAACCTTCTGTACGTAGTACTATTACTTATTCTGTGACCGAGAGCAGAGCCTGTCATACCCGTCCTAGTTCCCCGTCTAGGTGGGATGCGTAAATGTATTTCCCCAATATAATATAAATAAATAAAGAGCGGTTAAGTCTGTTTGTGTTTCACCTTTCATGCTTAAACCACTGAACAGATTTTACATGGGATTCCGTTGTTGCGAGAGGGGTTTTACCTCTTCCTCTACAGTCTACGCGGACAAAGATGTCGTGAATAAAAGCAGCTAATAATGTAAACCCCCTAGTGCTTGACACAGACCCAATACTTAGAAATAACAAAAAAACATTTATTGACACTTTAAATTTTAATTCATAACAATGAAGGTGAATAATTACTTTAAAAACAAAGTTTAAACCGACTTCAATTCAGTACTTCGCCAAGCCACATGGTACATGAAAACTTCCACATTTCCTTACCATTTACCACATGAACTGCTTTCCGAGAGCAAATGCGTTGATTATTACAGAAAAAACCCAAGTCGCTATATGTGGGCTGATAATACTTGAGGAGTTCCGTCGATTCCTCAAGGATCTCAGAATTAACAATTCGTTATACCTTAGGTCACTACGAAAGTTTTGAGATACCTACAAAAAAAGTATAAAAGTTATTAATTTTTTTGTATTACATTTTCTCAAAGTACCTACTCTCCATTAGCTTCTATGCATCGATTCATCCGCCTAAACCATGATTTATAGCATTCCCGGTACTCTTCTTTAGGGAGGTCTTCTACGGCCTGCAAGTATAGGCATTCCGTGCATCCTCAGGACTGTTATATCGCGTGTAACGAAGTCCGAGTTTGATTTTCGGAAAGTGGAAGAAATCGCAAGGAGCTAAATCGGGGCTATACGGAGGATGACACAATTCTTCAATCTCTGCACTCTTCAAAAAATCCTTGGTGACAATAGCTTTGTGCGGCGACGCATTTTCATGACGCAAAAAGAGCCCCCCAAACCAGTTTTAGGTCGTTTTTGTTTGAAATTATTAAATACAGTAGCTAAACACCTGTAAACACACTTCAATATACCACTTAGCATTCACAGTTTTTTGGTCCTCTAAGGAAATTGTGGCCACTTGCAGAAAAACATGTGGCCACCATTTTTTTCCCAACATTTCGCCCGCGTTTCACCTTCGTTGGAGGTTCATCATCGGGAAACACCCAAATTGTTGATTGCCGTTTAGTCGGTGGATCATATTGGTAAACCCAACTCTCGTCACCAGTAATAATGTTAAAAATTGACCGTCCTTCTACCTGATATAATTTTCGGAGCATATCTTTGCACCATGTCACGCGAGCTTTTTCTTGTTCTGCAGTCAGCGAGTGAGCTCACCCATCGTGAACATAATTTCCTGACTCCAAGCCGGTTGTGTAAAATTTCATTAATAGCTGGCGATGAAATCTTCACGACATCTTCTATTTGTTTATAAGTCACTTTTGGGTCTACCTTGATAATTTTTTTCACAGCTAGGACGTTTTCTTCTGTAACTGTTATTCGCGGTGCCTCGGTAGGAAACCGCCCCGCCCGGACTACCAATCTCTGTGTCGATTTATTTGTACCATTTCTGCGGATCAACCGGATCAAGAGGAATCTGAAATATGTAAGCATACACATGTTGATTTAGATAGTCCATCAATATTACTATTAGGTAGAGATTAGTAATCCTAAAAAGTTTTTTTTTTCAATATTATTACCTACGATCTTCCATGCCGTGTAATAAATATGTTATGTGTGTTCTTTGTGTTTTAAGAATCGTGAACGCCACCAAAAAAAAAGAAAAGAAAAGGAAATCTCTCTACAGAAATGGACCTTATAGTACTTAGAAATAGACCTATAGTACCTAATACGTACTTCCGTATTCGTTCGTTTCGTTGTACCGATTAAAGTTTCAATCATATAGGATTAAAATATTGAATATCTTTATAATAATATATAAACCCAAAGCAGGGAAAAGTTTGGTCCGTTAAGCTTATCGCCAATAAAATAAAATCGTGAGGAAGTCTAAGCTGAGAGTCAAAGTGTGAGGTCAGCGGTTAATTATCAATTATTCACTTCATTGCCCACTTTTTGCTGAACTTGACTTTATGCGAGTTAAAACAAAGCATAACCTTCAGATCTAGCAATTTTCGCATTATGATTTTATCGAATTCCAGTTATCCTTAATTATCTTTATTGAGACCTCGGGTTCATGCATACAAGGTATAATATTACCTATTTCTAGTTAGAACATAGTTATATGAATCAGGCTTGTTTAAAAGTCTCCGGATACGTAGGTATCTAGACACGCGGCAGCGTGTCAAGCCAAGTTCAAGCAAAGGAACTGGCTAGCCAGCGCCGAGTGTAATATTACACGAACCACTTGGTGCCACTTTTGACCCTTTTATAACTCAAAACCTCTTTAACGTAAACACATAAAACTACGTGTGTTTAAATATATCCATAAGGACATCTAAGAGCCCAAATTTTATGAAGCTAGCTCAAACGGTTATATAGATATGAAGGTCAAAAAGTCTTAAATTTTAGCACTGACTGACTGACTGACATAAGTATGTATGTAGTACACTAAACCTAACTTACTTCCAGATGACCTAGAAGGATGAAATTTGGAATCCAGCTCGGTAATTGTATGTAAGCGTAGGAAAAAGTCTAAAAATAAAGTCTAAAAGTTAAAAAATAAGGGGGGTCCCCATACAATTTTTTTTTAATTGTAGCGTTGGAACCGGTACAAGCAGATGTTTGAAACTATCCCAATATATGTATTTGCTATATAACAGAAATATAAAATAAAGTTAAGTCAAAAAATAAGTGGTGTCCCCATACAACTTAAATACGCGCTAAACAAACGGTGTGTCGTCGGCGGCGCGCGGCGCGCGGCACCACATAATTCTTAAAAAATAAAACCATGCAGCGGAAACGCAAGAAAAAACTTTAAATCTCAATACTTGCCTAGTTTTCTTTACAAAAAGTAATGATATCCCACCAAAAACATAAATGTAAAAAAGGAGAGCCAAGTCCAATACAAAAATTATGCTTGGCTGTGGGCTTCGCCGCAAAAAGAATGGAGATCTAAATGAGTGCCAAGTTATATGCAAAATCCAAATATGTATTTATAGGAAAAAAATAACATTATGAACAAATATTAAACTCTATTTCTTTGCTTTATTGCATACCTCTTCTCTCTCTTCTCTATGAAATCTTAATACACAGATTTTAATCGACGAGTACAAAAAGTATTGTTCACAATAGTGTCATAATCAAGCTTTTAAATCTCGTACCTTACTTAGGCCACTCAGCAAGCTTTGTGGCCTAAACACGGTACCTACTCGACTAAAAAGCTATCTATTATAACATTTATAACACTATTGTGAAAAATACAATTTTATAGATAATGGTACGGAACCCTTCGTGCGCGAGTCCAACTCGCACTTGGCCGGTTTTTTAGTATTTGTTGTTATAGCGGCAACAGAAATACATCATCTGTGAAAATTTCAGCTGTCAAACTATCACTGTTGTTGAGATACAGCCTGGTGACAGACGGACAGCGGAGTCTTAGTAATAGGGTCCCGTTTTACTCTTTGAGTATGGAACCCTAAAAATAATAAGTAACCTATGGTAAAAAGTGACCTAATTTTGACGAGGAATGCCTAACGTACCTATTGCGCAAAAAAGTCGTCAGCTGTTTGTGCCTGAGTCACACAGATGCTTGTAATGCGCGCTGCGCGCCGCATGGCCCCGCCCTGCCCCGCCCCGTCGCGTCGGTAGCTGAACACTTTCCTTGGATAGTTCTCAGAACTCGGTCACTGGACCACATTACTACTTCCAAGGATATGATATGAGCGCTAATCACGATTTGAGACTTAAGTTACGTTACCTACTTCTCGAAACCAATCTGAAACCTCTCCTTCTCCTCTACTTAAGTTCTTGAAATAAATTTGGGGATGTTAATAAAAAGTAGGGTCGCTTCGCCGTAGTAACTAAAGTTTTCGCGCCAACTGTTACGTTATTTTTTTTACAGATTCACTGCACGTCAACACTCTACGAAAGCAATGTGTGAATTGTCATAATTTTGCTATTTTGAAACAGGTACCACAATACAAATAAAAATAAACGTCTAATGCGGAAGTAGACTTACCAACCTAACGAACGAGTACGATAGTAGGGTTGTGGTACTTATCGATAGTATTAGAACCCAACGTTATCGATATCGATAAATTATGATTAGGGACGTCGTTGGGTCCACTGCATGAACAGAAAATTGCTTTACAAAATCTGACACTAATCCGATTTAGGTATGAAATAATAGAAGGAGAACAAATATTTCATACAGTTTATTTCACACTATTTCCAAATCATAGTAGGTATATTTACAAAAATTCACCAATCTACTATCTAAAAAACACATATCTTCATTATATCAGAATGGGGTCGCAATTAATTCTTCTCGTACTCAGAAACCTCCCGCTTGTAGGTTTTATCCAAGTACCAACCGTTTTGTTTTTCATTAGTAAATCAATATTGGCGCTTGATATTTCGTTATGGGTAATTACGTGTTTTACTTTAAGATAATTACATCCTATAAAAAACATTCCATGTAAAAAATAGGCCATGTCTCGAAACTCTTCCACAGTAAAAAGTGGTGAGATATTTCGTAGAGCCAAGTCAGGCATTCTTATTAATCTTTGTTTGCTCGCTAAATAAAATTCTGCAACTTGGGAGTTTTTATAGAACGATAAATGAATGCGTTGTTACTTATATTTATTTTACTATAACATTAAGAAAAGTTTAAGGAAAAAATATGAATTGCACTCTATCTCTACTTATGTACAGAAAGGACCTCTACCTATAGAGTGCAAAGTTTGAACGAATCAGTAAAGGGCAGCATAGTAACTTCTTTTACCACCACGAGAAGATGATCATGAGTCGTCGACAAGAACATTTGAAGATACCGAATGACACAATCAGCAAGAAAAGTAGCTGTCCTTACTGGCCCGTTTCAAATGTAAGTATCTAAGTAAATTATAGAACATTAGACAACGGTTTAACAAATTATGAATCGCAATTGAAAGTGAATTAGCCGTGGAAGCTAGTCGTAATGATACATGTTACAATTGAAAGTAAACTATTCAGCAAGCTCCATGCGTTTTGCATGCTTATTAAACGAAAAGGTCACGCGCTAGCCATACCAGCCATAGCCGCGCCACGCGACTCTCACGAATTACTTGTACCTACTACCTACACGGTCATTAAAGCTTATATACCTACGTATTTTCTAGCTCGGTCTCTACTTACATTTTTCAATTGGTCATACCTAATCAGTTAATCACATCACACAGTATTGCTTTAATTTTGTATAATAGAACTAAATAGGTAGGTACGTAGGTACCTACTATGAAAGTATTATACTTACACTGAATTATGTTCAAATATATTCGTTCAGAGTGAGCAATTCAAATATTAGCGAGAGGAAGTCAGAAACTACAAAAAGATTAAAGATTTTTTAACCCTTTAATGCATATTTGCTTTAATTATGTTTGATCCTACCTACATGAGTGAATATACAAATATAAACCGAGAACTTTATTAAAAAAAAAAAAACGTAACAACATTCCATAAAAAAAATTGTTACTTAGTGAAAAATCACCCAAAACCATTGTCGAAAAAGTCTTTTTTGTACTCGACGATTAAAATATATATGTGTATTAAGATTTCATAGAGAATACTGCAACGTCACTCTTTTCATAGTTGTAGTCCATGTTACTGTCGAAACAATCGAAATAACTACTTTTCGATACGCTCCAGACAACTAAAATAAATTCGACCAATCACGTGGCTGCTTTACTGAACTGTAATGAATTGGACCAATAGAATCGCTTTGATGTCGTACGCTCGTTGATGTCTTTTAAGATATCAACGAGCGTACGAGCGTTAGGCTGCACTTCGTTTCAACAGTATATAGTTTGTTTAATTAGTTCAGTTGACTCGTAGAAAATTAATTTTAATGAACTCGTACAAAAAGTATTGTTCACACTATTGTTATAATCAAGCTTTTTAATCTCGTACCTTACTTAGGCCACTCAGTAAGCTTCGTGGCCTAAACACGGTACTCGACTAAAAAGCTCTCTTTTATAATTATAACACGATTGTGAAAAATACTATCTTAAATTTGACGCCTCTTTTTCCACGTTGCTGCCATTTTTTCATACACAATTGTAACTTTCTTTTAAATACAGGTTCGACAACAAATTAATAATATATTCAAAAAGATATTTTTTTTACATGTGGGTATTCACTCAAAAGAACAAAATTAACATCCCTATTTAAGAAAAAAATGATTATTTGGTTATTTAAGGGTTAAGGAAAAAAAATACCCAAATGCATTACCTATAGGTACTTATAAATAATTTAGCCATAGCAAAAAAAAACGACTTACATTTAGTACCTACTATACGTCTTGTCACACACACTTCATCTTCAGTTTTACTTCAAAATGTTATATTTGGCTAAATATTAGTTGCTAGTTTCTCGTCGGAATCTGTGAAGTATCATACGTCATCAGTGGTCATCATCATCAGTTCCACATCACCAAAATTATGGGATCCTCTATGTGCATGACAGATTTTCACCATATTGGGATTTCTCCGCAAATACCTGATTTCAAAGGGTATAGCTCTAGGTCAACGGAAAGTATAGGGTACCTAGTACCTACTTTAAATGATTCCCTTGAGAGAGACGAAATATACGTTGTTTGCGGTATAAACGGCCGTATCTTTTTTTTTGGTTAACTTAGATTAGAAGTTTGATATTTCGGACTGTCGTAACATAATAAAATAAAATAAAACCATACCTACCAGACTACACGTCCCTACATAAATAAATAAATACAAAATGCAGAGATATAGATAGCAAAATATATAGCAAATTAACTAATAAATAAAATAAATACATAAACATACCATAATGATGATACCTATCAATATAATATCATTTAGTGACATAATTTACTTTTCATCACACTTGCTCATAAATGGTGTTATTCCTTGCCTGTATACAGAAGGACAATGGCCTAAATTGTTCCCGCGGCAAATAATGGTTCCATGAGAGTAATGAGCTTGTGTGTGATCTGATTGGTTAAGCAAATCTGGACGGCAAGAATTCTGCTGTGTGATTGGTTGGAAAATAAAATAGAGCAGCAAGAGCCCTGCAAGAACCACATGCTCCATGCTCTGTGATTGGTTGAAATATTGAAGCTCCGCCCTCCACTCGCACTGATCTAGAAGTGAAGTTGTCAATTTCGTCAACATTTGATTGATGCGCTTGTATAAAACATAGGTTTTTCTGTCTTTTGTGGTTATTTATTTCCTCGCAAATGTGATGAAAAACATTGTGTATAACACGGGCGTAAGAATATTGCAAACTCGAGTCATCAAAAGCCCTCCGCCTTACGGCGACGGGCTCCTGATAGCCTCTCGTTTGCAATATTCCTTATTAAACAATGTACTATTAAAAACAATGTTTAAACCGACTTCAATTCAGTACTTCGCCAAGCCACATAGGTAGGTACAAGAAAATTTCCACATTTCCTTTCCAATTTACCACATGAACTGCTTTCCGAGAGCAAATGCCTCGATTATCACAGAAAAAACCCAAGTCGCTATATGTGGGCTGATAATATTTGAGGAACTCCGTCGATTCCTCAAGGATCTCAGAATTAACACTTCATTAGTTGCTACGTCAACGGAATCATGTCAGAAACTTTGACGTACTTCACATCTTTGAGGAGTTCCATAAGTCATCTGTGGTCTTCATCATCAGTTCCACTTAACCAAAATTGCGATTTCCGAGGGTAAAAACACGAGTTATAATACTTATAATAGAAAATACCAAAATCACTACACGCGTGCCTATAAAATTTGAGGGTTGCCCTCAATTTCCCTGGGATCCCATCATCAGATCCTAAATTGGTGACAATGGGACCACATCGGGAGTATACTCTATGGAATAAAAAAAGAATTTTGGAAATCGGTCCACAATTGACGGAGAAATCGGCAAACATACATTAAAAAAAAGATACAGTGGAACATATAACCTCCTCCTTTTTTGAAGTCGGTTAAAAACGAAATACAAAGTAAATAAATACGCTATGCTACTTCCAGTGTACGTAACTCAACGATTTGGATATCTTGTTGACAATAAACTCAGCGCACGGATCTTCTAGCTGTATTGACAATATGTACCGTATACGAGTATGTATTGTCCAGCTAGATCTATAGGTAAGTAATCACTAATCATGATCGCTTCTGTACGACGCAGGCGTTGTCGTTGCGCAACGGTTGGCAGCCTTGTGAAGGACTGCGCGTGCTCGGGTAGAAAATGATCAAGCGCATTTTCATGAGCTACGACTACTCGTGACCGTATCTTTAGGGCCAGCTGTAATCGAACACATTTCTTCCTTTGATTTATTTGTTCAGGAATAAGTGATTTTCCATTCGTTTTGAAAAGTACATAATATTGCACGGGATCTCCTTATTTCACGTATAGACGTTTTTTCGCAGAAGTTTCATTTCATGGAAAAAAAACTCAGATGCAGTTAACTTTTTATGTACAGTTTTTAAAAGGGAGTTGCTTAGAACCCATTAGGTTAGGTTTATTTATAACAATTCTCAAAAATGTACTAAGTATTTCTAAAAAACGGTTCCAAAAAACGCTTGATTTCTATTTGTGTTCTTTTTACAAGCTTTCTATCAACTTGCGATATGTAACTACTCGTAACTATGTATGTCCCTATGATTGTTCTGGTGAAATCTTGCAACTCAATTTTGAAGCAGATATCTTCAACCGGTTGAGCTGAAATTTTGGTGGTAGGTAGGTAATT
The DNA here is from genome assembly GCA_963854355.1 of Epinotia brunnichana. Classification (NCBI taxonomy): domain Eukaryota; kingdom Metazoa; phylum Arthropoda; class Insecta; order Lepidoptera; family Tortricidae; genus Epinotia; species Epinotia brunnichana. The sequence goes on along the minus strand of OY977936.1, from coordinate 13,956,578 downwards.
TTGGTCCGGATGACAATTCAATATTATCACACCATCAAGCTGATCTGATGATGGAGAAGGTGGCCATGGGAATTCAGTACTCGACCGACGTAACCCCGTTGAATTTGGGCTCGTTAGAATCGTCTCAATGAGTTGTTGATGACGGTATACAGAAAAGTACAGTTCGCAATAAAAGCTTGTACCACAAATGAGATTTTTGACCGAAACTTATTTCGTTACTTACACCGTTTTTTACACGCATCGCTATATGTTACAGTCAGGACTCACTAGAAATTTTTGAACCCATTTAAATGTGTGTTTTCGCCTTATCAAAACGGAACATGTGCAGTGCCAAAGTGTAAACCGTAGTGCAGTAATTAATTATACATAAATTTAAAATGTATAATACCCAGCTAAAGTTTATTTTTATTTTTTATTCGGGTATACGTAGTTCTGGAGAGCTCCTCCATTAACTATGCATAGACGCCAACCTAGCTAAAGTGTGACAGTTACACAGTTAGTATGCAATAAGTACAAGAAGTTGTGGTAGTTATAATATTACGGCTGCCGACAAAACTGCTGTGATTTTCAAAGACTAACGCCTTGGACACGACTTTGGTCTTAAGCGACTTGCGACCAGCGTTTTATCTGTTCATTCATTGCGCGTGATCCCAACTAACTACAGTGCGTTGCGCGTCTCGACCGCGCAATGAACAGATAAAACGCTGGTCGCAGGTCGCTTAAGACCAAAGTCGTGGCCAAGGCGTAAATACCTACCGTAAAACCTCTCAACTATAGTCCAGAAGAACAACCACCGTAAAATGGGGTGAGTAGGGATTGAGGGGGCAGATGGGATGCGAATATTTAAAGTTGCTACTTTGATTTTCTGGCTCAGGGTGCCCTAAAAGTAATTTTATTATACTTTTAGACCTATTTTCATATCTTGCGGCAACACGGAGTAGCCAAATTATAACATTTAAAAAGTAGAGTCTCTAGAAGTGAGAGGTGAAAGATATGTGGCCTGGAGTGGAACCAGGGTTGTGGGGAGCGATAATGCGGAAGAGGAGCCATAAATATGAGCTAATCCGAAATTCACAATCCGAAAGTTTTTCCTCATACATTTTCTCAGCTGGAAAAATTGCCATTTTTTGCCATTGTCATCCCCTCTAACTCCACTACGGGGTGAGGTGGGATTTCCCACTATTTTTACAAGCTTTATATTAACTTGCACTGTTCGTATGTAAGTTATGTAAATATGTAAGTTGTCCATCAAAATTTGCAATCCATTTTTCAGTCACTTCTTGTTATGCAATTGAGCTGAAATTTTGCAAGCATATGTATATTGCATGACAATGCAATATTATGATGACTTGGAGCTGATCTGATGCTGGAGCTGGAATGTGGCCATAGGAACTCCACAATAAAACGACCAACCCCATCGAGTTTGGGCTCGTTAGAATCGTCTCAATGAGTATTTGATGATGGTATGCAGAAAAGTATAGTCAGCAGTAAAAGCTTGTACCAAAAATTAATTTTTTGACAAAAACTTCTTGTGTTTATCGTTTAATACATGAAATTAAACGACAGATAATCATTAAAAAACTAAAATTCATACGGCCGGAACATTCTTTATGCATGAAAATTAAAGTGCCATGTAAAAATACATTTTTATCGACGTTTGAATGTCTATTTTGACCCAACTCACCCTATTTTACGATATGGTCTAAAGTAGAGTAACTAATCTTTGCCGAAACTGAGGGCATATTTAGGTATTTGCTTCGTTTTTAACCGCCTTCAAAAAAAGGAGGAGGTTCTCAATTCGGATGTATTTTTTATTTTTTTATTTTTTATTTTATTTTTAATGTTTGTTACCTTCGAACTCCGTCATTTATGAACCGATTCGTACAATTATTTTTTTTACTGAAAGTATATGCTTCCAGATTGGTCCCATTGTTTCCAAAACCCCAGTTGGATGATGGGAACCATGAGGAATTGAGGGAACTCCTCAAATATATTAGGTACGCGTGTAGTAATTTCGGTATTTTCTATTATAACTCGTGTATTTACACCCGAAAATCATAAATTTGGTGAAGTGGAAGTGATGATGAAGACCACAGATGGCTTGTGGAACTTCTCAATTATGTACTTCAAACTATATAAGTACGTCACAGATTCTGATATTATTCCGTTGAAATAGTGAACTGCAAACAATGAAGTGCCAAAGGTAATTCTGAGATCCTTGAGGAATCGACGGAAGTCCTCAAATATTATCGGCCCACATACAGCAATTTGGTTTATAAGTCTAAAAATCAACGCTTCTGTTCTCGAAAATCAGTTCATGTGGTAAATTGAAAAAAAAATGTGGAAATGTTAATGTGGCTTGGCGGAGTACTGAATTGAAGTCGGTTAAAACTTTGTTTTGAAAGTAAATTATTGCCGTATTACATTGCCTCTCATCCAAAAATAGGTAGTTCTCGTGACATTGAGTTCATTTGGATCATAGGTGATTTACGGCCGCCTGTAGGTACCTATTCATAAAAACAACAAGCCTATTTTAACTAAGTAAAAATGCCGTAAAAATTCGTTTTTCTTTATCTGTCACTTTGACATTTGTGTTCGTAAGAAAGGGACAGAGCACATTTTATTTAGCAGAGGCATTTTAAATTTTATGATTGAGGGGGTTAGACCGGTCGGCCTCATAAGTTGCTGAACACCTAAGTACCTTGTCGTTTTCACTCTTTTGACAACTTCATATGGCAGTTTAACATGACGTTTAATGCGACACGGTACAAAGGTCAGCCTCACCCCTTGTGACCACTGTATCAGCGTATTACTATAAGCAAACCACAATAAACCTGACCCCCGATTAAGTATGCATACTTGTCACAAATGTTGGAGTTAAATAATAGTAGGGCCCGCAGATGTTTCGTGAAGCAAGTCTAGTCTATGCCCATTGTCAGCACTGGTATGCGACCTTGTGTCCTTGTGCTATTGATCGTCCACGTCCACACTTACTCGAAAACAGTTTATTCTAATGCAAATACGCCAACGGCTTACAAATTATTCGCTGTTCGCTTAAAATAGCTAGACTGCCTTGGTTTCGAGTGCACTTTGAAGTACCAAGGGGATAAAAATATACTTAAGTTTTATTTTTTAATTTGTTGAAGATTTTTTTATACCGTATACAAAATATTTATTGTTGCGTAGAGTTTGCTATTTTCGATGATGATGAGGTTGATGTTTGTATTGTGGTTCTGTGGCGTTTATTATTTCCATACTGTATACCTACCCTGCTGGTACCTAGTGGTCTACGCCAAAAAGCCGAGTGTAATTCGGAATGTCTAGAGGAGATAGGACTTTTTGGCTTAACTTAATTTCTAATTAATATGATGCTTTGAAAAGTAAGACACACTTTACACTCGGTAGACGTAAATTTCTCGCGAAATTTACAAACATAATGTACCTATAGATAGGAACTTTCTTATTGGCTAACACTTAACAATTACGATAAACATAGAGTTTTTTTTAACTTATATTATACCTAGCAATATAGTGTTCCCGTATTAATTTTGCATCCTTTGGCATGTAGTTGATCTTAGGTATTTTGTATTTATTTCTTAAGTATTCTAGTCTAAATAGGATAGTTGTTACGGATAAATATGTAAATAGACTTAAAGCCAGCTGCTGTTTTTTTCAAAAACCTAGGATAAAAACAATTTTGCCCAAATACTTCAGTAGGTGTAGAAAGGGAATTGAAGTCTATGTCGGCTATTCAATAGAGTTGGTTTAGTCAATATTTATAAAATAACTAATGACCACTTTATTTTGTTTTCGTCCCATACAATTCTTCTCCGATTAAACTTAGTAATTGTAACAAATCAAGATTTAATCCTACCTATTTACACAGTTTTAGCACGGTGCTGGACCAAGATATAACACAGGTATTCAATAATAATAACGCTGTGACCAAATTAATATAACTACCTTAGCAATATGTAAAGTTCATTATAAATGTGGTAATTGCAACTCGTCTCAAGTCAAAGCCAGTTTCAAATGTCGCCGGATCCAAAAATGTACCTGATGACCTAAACTAGACCACTTACGCTACAACTCAGTTAAAAAGATTTATAGCGTCTAGCAAGGTAACGACTTTTTATTCATTTACGTTGGACGTTTTCCACGGTCGCGGAATTGATCGGTATATAGGTAATACTGACAGATCACAATATTTATTATGTAGCCAGTATTTCCTAGAAAAAGAGTTGATTATGTACATTTCCTGATAACATTTTCATATTTCCACGACATATAGACAGCAGCATGCGAAATTCATAGACTCCTGAAAAAAGCAGGGTTTTTGTCAAGTGTGTGAATAATCGATGTGACCGCGACGTGTCGCCTCTGCGGGCGGTTGCACAAGTAGCGCTTTGTTCACGTGGCATTGTCCAGCCGTCCCGTCGGCCAGGCTCGTACGTGCGTACTTGAATATATTTAAATTTGGAGATGCGACCGGGATGAGGCAAGCGCCACGAACTACTATAAATGCTGTTAGTGCCGACTGAGGGGTACAGTTCTCAGGTCTAAGCAACCCCGAGCACATCTCACCAAACAATCGAAATGGCTTTTAAGGTACGGAACCTCTTCGGATATTTGTGGAATGGAATGTGAAGTGTCAAAAAGTGATCGTGAAAAAGTGCAATAAGTGTAAAGGATTGTGATCATTGGACCCATATCAAATATTCTACTTGCCATCTGCACAAGTGCAATGTATAAGCTTACAATTTGGGACTATATCCATCAAATTTATGACTCTCCCTTTAATCTGGTTTTAATAACTAGATCAACATTTCTATTTAAATATTAATCGAGCAATATTTGTATTTATATATATATTTGCAATCACGTTCTCGGAAACGGCTAACGATTTCGACGAAATTTGGAATACAGGGGTTTACGGGTCGAGAAACCGATCTAGCCAGGTCTCATGTCTAGGAAAATTCGTTTTCACCGTATTGTCCCTATTTTCACCCGAGCAGAGCTCGGTCGCCCAGGGACTTTCCATTTAAACGTGACAATTGTATAGATGAATTATTTCGTTATTATTTGTTTTAGTTGGTGGTTTTCACTTGCCTTATCGCCGCCGCCTATGGCAGCGTGGCCCCGGTGGCCATCGCGTCAGCGCCGGTGGCGGCGCGGCTCGAGGAGTTCGACCCCCTGCCGCAGTACCGCTTCGGCTACGACGTGGCGGACTCGCTCACCGGCGACTACAAGAGCCAGACGGAGCAGCGCGACGGTGACCTGGTGCAGGGCCAGTACTCGCTGGTCGACTCGGACGGCACGCGCCGCATCGTGGACTACTCGGCAGACCCGGTCAACGGGTTCAACGCCGTCGTGCGCAAGGAGCCGCTCGTGGCCGCCGCACCCGCCGTCGTGGCGGAGCCCGCCGTGGTACCCGCTCGCTACGCCGCTGCTCCCGTGTTAGCCCAGCCCGCCTTCGCCCGCTACGCCGTTGCCCCTGCCGTCGCTCCCGCCAGGATTGCTGCCGCCCCTGTCTTCGCCCGCTACGCTGCTGCCGCCCCCGTCGATGCCTCCGTGGTGGCTGCTCGTTACGCTGCCACTCCAGTGGCTGCCGCTGCTCCTGTAGTAGCTGCTCGTTACGCTCCTCCCCCAGTTGTCGCGGCTTACAGATCTCAAGTAGCCGCTTACTCTGCTGCCTACAGCGCACCCGTGGCGGCTCAGTTCGCTGCTCCTCTGGCGGCCTACAGCGCTCCTGTTGCCGCAGCCTACAATACTCCCGTTGCCGCAGCCTACAGTACTCCCGTTGCCGCAGCCTACAGTACTCCCGTTGCGGCGGCGTACTCTGCCTACCCCGCGCCGTACGGCGCGCCCGTAGCGGCATATGCCGCGCCCGCGTCGCCCGCCCAGGTGTTCGCGCGCGCGGCTCCCGCGAAACTCGTGGCGCCCAACGCCCCCGGATACTACTACCCTTGAACAAAGATCACGGACTTAATGGCTCATTACTAAAGACTTGAATTATATATAAGTTATTGAAATATACTTTTTGTTTACTTTTACCTTTATTTTTATTTACTGAAAAACTCACCCTAATAGTATTCAACATTGCATTTGCATATGTACTTATACATATTTACCTACCGTCAGCAACCTTTACAAGTTTGAGATATAGGAACATTCATTTGATGTTATTCATTGTGGAATTTTGGTGTATTTATACTTAGAAGCAGAAACATAGCTTCAATTCAGTACTTCGCCAAGCCACATAGGTACATGAAAATTTCCACATTTCCTTTCCAATTTACCACATGAACTGCTTTCCGAGAGCAAATGCGTTGATTATTACAGAAAAACCGAAGTCGCTATAATATGTGGGCATATTTGAGGAGTTCCTTCGATTCCTCAAGGATCTCAGAATTAACACTTCATTAGTTGCTACTTCAACGGAATCATGTCAGAATCTTTGACGTACTTTACATCTTTGAAGAGTTCCATAAGTCATCTGTGGTCTTCATCATCAGTTCCACTTCACAAAATTGCAATTTCCGACGGTAAATACACGAGTTATAATTATAAGTTATAATATAATAGAGAATACCGACCTCACTACATGCGTGCCTATAAAATTTGAGGGTTGCCCTGTTGCCCTCAATTTCCACCGGGACCACCTCGGGACTATATATATATATATATATATAGTCTTTCGAATAGAAAAAGAATTTTGGAAGTCGGTCCACAATTGACTGAGAAATCGGCGAACATACATATCACCCAACATAAGTATAACCTCCTGCTTTTTTGAAGTCGGTTAAAAATCGGTAATCATGGTAAAAAAATTACGCTTAACATTTATAACTACAAAAGCAAACATATTAACGAACTGAGTATGTATGTTCCACTGTATGTATTTATTTTATTTTATAGGCACGCATGTAGTGATTTACCTTCGGAAATCGCAATTTTGGTGAAGTGGAACTGATACTGAAGACCACAGATGACTTATGGAACTCCTCAAAGATGTAAAGTTCGTCAAAGATTCTGACATGATTCCGTTGAAGTAGCAACTCATGAAGTGGTAATTCTCAGATCCTTTAGGAATCGACGGAACTCCTCAAATATTATCAGCCCACAGATAGCGACTTGGGTTTTTTCGGTAATAATCAACGCATTTGCTCTCTGAAAGCAGTGCATGTGGTAAATTGGAAAGGAAATGTGGAAATGTTCATGTACTTATGTGGCTTGGCGACGTACTAAATTGAAGTCGGTTTAAACTTTATTTTTAAAGTAATTATGATAATTCATTTTTGTTCAATAGGTATACCTTGCGTTGCGGTGGTCCCATAAATAAACTTGTAAAGGTTTGATGATGGAATCTAGGAGGGATCGAGGGAACACCTCAACTTTTATAGGCACGCAAATGGCGATTTCGGTGTGCTTGGTTAACCATGCATTTCCTCTCGGAAACCAGACAATTGGTGAAGACCGCGGATGGCATATGGAACTCCGCATTGATGTAGGTAGGTACTTCACAGATTCCGTCTTAACTTAAAGACTAATGCTCGTCAAAACACACATCTTGAAGTGAAACTGGTCATGAGGAATTAAAGGTAAGTATAGATGGAAATGGAATCCCTAAGGAATCAACGGAACTCCCGAAATATCGTCGGCCTATATAAAGCGCGACTTGGCTATTTGCTGCAGTAACCACCGCATTTACCTTCGAAAAGCAGTTCATGTGATGAAGGGGGACGTAAACTTTGTGTATGAAAATGTCATGTGGCGAAGTACAAAATTAAAACCAGGTTTTTGGGTAGAAATTTTTATTTCTATAATTTTACGCAGTGACAGATTATCGTTTGACTTTTAAGAAACTTATGAATGTTGTTTCATAGATTCCAGTGCAGAAGATACAAAACATTAATATTAATGCCTTTTAAGTAAGCGGAAGAATTTGAGCCCTATTATGTAACCCGTGAGTACCCAACAATACCTACTTCAACTTTTTAATGTAGGTGTGGACATTATTTAAAGATGGAACATTTGAATGTTACATTAAAATTATCAAATAAGGTAAATGTCACACGACCCCAATACTCAAAACCTTAATGCCTAATAGTTGACACCTTTTTTTTTGACGGAGTGGAAATGCTCTTACGCATCCCCCCAGCTTGAGTAAGCTATAATGGGGGGTATGTGGGACTCTCACCCTCCAGCCAACTTTATTTAGGTTTAAAGAACTTTATTTTTTTTCTCTAAGAAATTATACATTTCACTTATGAGAAACTTAAACTAATTTTACTAAACTTTATCGGTAGGTAAGCACCACAAGGTGCTTAACACTCTAAGCATATTACACAAAATAGATTATAAATTACAGTAGTACACACAATAGGTAGGTAGTTATGTAACAAAATTTATAAAATCTATTAAAATATTCACTAAATCGAAATACGCTATCCAGTTTAAATTATAATAGGTCTAAGCCTGTAATAGTATCTAATACAAAATATTAACAAAGGTATTTGTTGAACAAATTTTGTTCCTAGAAGTAAGAAAGTGTAATACAAATAATACAAAATTGCGCGAATAATTCGCACACTGAGGGTAGGGAGGGATTAGTTGAATACAGTCAGAAAACAGTTCACTTATAACATTGGATTCGATTACATTTTATGCCTTAATGCAATGCACATTAGGTCGAAAATAATTATACGGGGATTAGTTGAATAGTAACACGATACTTCTTTGTTTACGACTTGTCACTGACAGGGCCGGATTTAGATATTTTTAATAACGAAGTCTTTTAATTTCCGTTTAAACATATAATTTTTTTTACAATCTTTGATGTGTTTAGGTATTTTGTTATAGAACTTTGCCCCTTCATATTCTATGCTTTTTTGTCCAAATTTAGTACGCGCTGGCTGGAGACATAGATTGTTGGCATTACGTAGAGGACGTAATCCTGCCTCTGTTTTAGTTTTAAAAGATATTTGTGAATGGATTTTTTTCCGAGTATTTTTCTTATTAGGAGGCAAGTATTGTTAAAGTATAACTGGTTAAGATTCATAATTTTAGTTTCTGAATAAATTTTAACGCTGGGTGTGAGAAAGTCGTAACGAAAAAGTGTTTTTATGATTTTATTTTGGGCAATCTGTAGATTTTTAAGTGTGGATTTATTGGCGCTACCCCTTATCTCTACGAGATAGTTCAGATGTGATTTTACTAACGAATTATAAATTGTGTATAACACTTTGCGAGGGAAACAGTGTACAATATTAAAAAGACACCCTCGAAGTGATGATAGTTTTGATTTTATTCTGTTTATGTGTGGCTTCCATGATAGTTCGCTGTCTAGTATTAGTCCCAAATATTTTTCTTCAGATGTTTTTTTTATTTTTATTGAGTTAATTGTAAGTGGAGTTTCATCATTTATTTTCTTATTTTTGGCCTTAAATATAACATAACTGGTTTTTGCTACATTTATTGTGAGTAGATTATTTTGAAACCATTCGTGTAGTTGATCGAGATCATTTTGCGCTTTTTTTTTTATTTCATCTATCGATTGCCCAAAATAAAATACGCAAGTGTCATCTGCATACACACTAAGTTCTCCTCTTAATGATACTTGGTTAATACTGTTGATATATATTAAAAATAGAAGTGGGCCAAGTATGGAGCCCTGAGGAACGCCATAGGTAATCTGTTGAGGAGAACTTTGTTCATTGCCTATCTTGACAATCTGAAAACGATTTTTTAAGTATGATTCTAAAATTGCATATGCTGCGCCCGAAATTCCTATACTCATTAGTTTTGATAGTAAGAGTGCATGACTTACAGTATCGAACGCCTTTTTTAGATCGATAAAGATACCGAGAGTTATTTTTTTATTATCTATGTTTGATTTTATCATACTGACTAAGTCAATCGTTGCGGATAGTGTACTGGATTCTGGGCGAAAACCGTATTGTTTATTAAAAAGGAAATCAATTTGTGTAAGATAGTTGAAAAGCCGGCAGTAAATAATCTTTTCAAAAATTTTTGAAAATATTGGCAACACGGAGACTGGCCTGTAATTTCCCGGGTCCGTTTTGCAACCAGATTTAAAAATTGGTGTCACTTTTGCCACTTTAAGCGAGTCCGGGAAAGAACCAGTCCTCAAACTGTAATTAATACATTCTGTTAGATTTGGCACTAAATATTGTTTCATACATTGAATCGATTTTGTTGTGATTTTGTCTATACCAGCACTACATTTGGGATCCAGATTTTCGATAATTTTTGATACTTCTTCTTCGCTGCATGATGTAAAATTTGACATTTCGTTTCCATCGCCTTGTATGTTGTTGTGGGTTCCAGGCGTATCTATGTTGTGATGATAACGAAGTGGGATTTCATTAGCCAGGTGTGGACCAATTGTAGCGAAGAATTCGTTGAATCGTTCGCATATTTCCTTTCCATCCGTGGTTGTACCGGTTGTAGTCATTAGTTTTGAAGGAGTACTCTCAGTTTTTCTTTTATTGTTCGACAACGATGTAATAAGACTCCACATCTGTTTCGGGTCGTTCTTGCTTTTTAGAAAAGAGTCATAATAATATTTGTTTTTTGTTTTGTTTGTTAGAACCGTAGTCTCGTTTCTTTCCTTCTTGAACCTTGATAATAGTTCGTCGTTATCTGGGTTGTTTTTTAGTTGCTGCCACAATTCATTCCTTCTATTAATCTTTCTTATGATGTCTTTATTTATCCAATCCTGCTTTGGAGGGTTCATAATTTTGGTCTTCGTTATCGTACTACATTTTAACATGTATTTTACAGAATCGTATAATTGCTTGAAATCTGGATCACCAGTCATACCAAATCCATGTTGTGCTAGTTTGCGTAGTTCTTCAAAATGTATAGCCTCATATTGTGCTTTGAGAAGAGTTTGTATTTTACATTTTTTTATTTGAATAAACATTTGTTTATGATCCGACAACGAAGAGTCAGCTAAAGCTAAATGAATATTTTTGTCGCTCATGTTTGTTAATACGTGGTCCAAGATACTTTTCGTTGTAGACGTTGAACGTGTTGAGTATTGTTCATTTAATTGATTAACGATATTATAGCCATTTTCTTTGAGCATCGTCGTGTACATCTTAGAATTAGTTTCTTCTTTTAATAAATTTATATTAAAATCGCCAAAAACAATACATGGTTTTCTTTGTGGGATTTGTTTTTCGAAATCTTCTAAAAATGTGTTGATATTCGTGTCACCAGGTTTGTAGACTAACCCAATATTTAGGTCTAGTTTATCAGTGTGTATCCATAGGTAGTTATTGCCGTTTACATATTTTCCTCCAACTAGACTATGTTTCAGATTTTTGTGTATATAAATAGACACACCACCTCCCCTTTTATCTGTTCTGTAGTTATAATAGTGAAAATAATTAGGAATGTTTAGATAACTGGCTTCTTCTTCCGATTTGATCCACGTTTCAGTGAGTAATATCAAGTGGAATTGTATACTTATTAACTAGTTTTTTGCCTGCGGCGCGGCGCGCGAGCGCGCCGCGGTACCTATTTGTACTTTTGACTTGTTTATTCAAAATCTGCCTGTATTTTTTTGGTTTTTGTATATCCAAGGAAAAGGAAAGTGAAATTCCGCTATGGGAAGGGAAAAGCGGAGGGTATTTTTTGTCAGAGAGATCGCGCACTCAGTCTTGCTTGTGACGGGAAGGTGCGGGGGGTGTGTGTCCGCGTGGGCTCGCCCTTCGGGCCTTCGGCCCTCGGGCTCGCGTAGAGAGCGAGCTCTACAGGGCCGCTTCGGGCCTTCGGCCCTACGCGGAGCTCGGCCTTCGGCCTTCGCGTACCTGGAAGCTCACCTTCGGGCCTTCGGCCCTCAGGTTCGCTTAAAGACACTTGGGGGGCGTAGGGTTTCCGCAAGCGCGCTCTGAAGGGACGCTTCGGGCCTTCGGCCCTACGCGGAGCTCGGCCTTCGGCCTTCGCCTACCACGAAGCTCACCTTCGGGCCTTCGGCCCTCAGGTTCGCTTTTAAGACACTCGGGGGTTAGTGAGTGGTAGCACAACCTTAAACTCCCGCAGCTCGGCCTACGGCCTCGCAGGACGCTTCGGGCCTTCGGCCCTACGCGGAGCTCGGCCTTTGGCCTTCGCGGCGCTCGGCCTTCGGCCTTCGCCTACCGGGAAGCTCACCTTCGGGCCTTCGGCCCTCAGGTTCGCTTTTAAGACACTCGGGGGTAGTAAGTGTCCGCGTAGGCTCGCCCTTCGGGCCTCCGGCCCTCGGGCTCGCGTAGTAAGCGCACTCTGAAGGGACGCTTCGGGCCTTCGGCCCTACGCGGAGCTCGGCCTTCGGCCTTCGCCTACCACGAAGCTCACCTTCGGGCCTTCGGCCCTCAGGTTCGCTTTTAAGACACTCGGGGGTTAGTGATTGGTAGCACAACCTTAAACTCCCGCAGCTCGGCCTACGGCCTCGCAGGACGCTTCGGGCCTTCGGCCCTACGCGGAGCTCGGCCTTTGGCCTTCGCGGCGCTCGGCCTTCGGCCTTCGCCTACCGGGAAGCTCACCTTCGGGCCTTCGGCCCTCAGGTTCGCTTTTAAGACACTCGGGGGTTAGTGATTGGTAGCACAACCTTAAACTCCCGCAGCTCGGCCTACGGCCTCGCAGGACGCTTCGGGCCTTCGGCCCTACGCGGAGCTCGGCCTTTGGCCTTCGCGGCGCTCGGCCTTCGGCCTTCGCCTACCGGGAAGCTCACCTTCGGGCCTTCGGCCCTCAGGTTCGCTTTTAAGACACTCGGGGGTAGTAAGTGTCCGCGTAGGCTCGCCCTTCGGGCCTCCGGCCCTCGGGCTCGCGTAGTAAGCGCGCTCTGAAGGGACGCTTCGGGCCTTCGGCCCTACGCGGAGCTCGGCCTTCGGCCTTCGCCTACCACGAAGCTCACCTTCGGGCCTTCGGCCCTCAGGTTCGCTTTTAAGACACTCGGGGGTTAGTGATTGGTAGCACAACCTTAAACTCCCGCAGCTCGGCCTACGGCCTCGCAGGACGCTTCGGGCCTTCGGCCTTCGCGGCGCTCGGCCTTCGGCCTTCGCCTACCGGGAAGCTCACCTTCGGGCCTTCGGCCCTCAGGTTCGCTTTTAAGACACTCGGGGGTTAGTGATTGGTAGCACAACCTTAAACTCCCGCAGCTCGGCCTACGGCCTCGCAGGACGCTTCGGGCCTTCGGCCCTACGCGGAGCTCGGCCTTTGGCCTTCGCGGCGCTCGGCCTTCGGCCTTCGCCTACCGGGAAGCTCACCTTCGGGCCTTCGGCCCTCAGGTTCGCTTTTAAGACACTCGGGGGTAGTAAGTGTCCGCGTAGGCTCGCCCTTCGGGCCTCCGGCCCTCGGGCTCGCGTAGTAAGCGCGCTCTGAAGGGACGCTTCGGGCCTTCAGCCCTACGCGGAGCTCGGCCTTCGGCCTTCGCCTGCCACGAAGCTCACCTTCGGGCCTTCGGCCCTCAGGTTCGCTTTTAACACACTCGGGGGTTATTGAGTGGTAGCACAACCTTAAACTCCCGCAGCTCGGCCTACGGCCTCGCACGCTTCGGGCCTTCGGCCCTACGCGGAGCTCGGCCTTTGGCCTTCGCGTCGCTCGGCCTTCGGCCTTCGCCTACCCTGAAGCTCACCTTCGGGCCTTCGGCCCTCAGGTTCGCTTGTAAGACACTCGGGGGCATAGTAGCATAGTCCTATACTCCCGCAGCTCGGCCTACGGCCTCGCTGGACGCTTCGGGCCTTCGGCCCTACGCGGAGCTCGGCCTTCGGCCTTCGCGTACCTCGGAGCTCACCTTCGGGCCTTCGGCCCTCAGGTTCGCTTGAAAGACACTTGGGCGCTGTAAATAGTAGCAAATCCTTAAGCTCCCGCAGCTCGGCCTACGGCCTCGCAAATTTGTTTTGCCCATGCCGTCCGCCATTTTGGATTTTTTCCATTTTTTTTTTCTTTTTACAACTCTTGGGCCCCTCAAGTCCTTGCATGCCAAATCTCGGCGCGCTGCGACCAATTTGAAATTTCAAAAAAAAAAAAGTTTTTTTTTTCGGCCAAAAAAAAATGCGGTTGTACTCCCTTTGGGAACCTTTATGACATTTGGTCGAAACCGCTATTCAAAAGTCGAGCGGTTTGGCCGGAAAAAAAAATCGAAAAAATTCCCCATACAAAATTTTTTTTAGAGCTAAAAAAAAAAAAAAAATATTTTCAGAATCTAGAGCCATATAGAATTCCGCTAGCTAAATTTCAGCGCTCTAGGAGCATTTTGAAAAAAAATTAAAAAAAAACTTCGTTTTTTTTTAATTTTTTTTCCGCCAGCAAAAACTGCACGCAGTTCTTTATGACATTTGGTCAAGCACCCCTAACCTAGCTGTAACCGTTGAGCCAGGCTGTATAGCAACTTTTTTCCAGGAGCCAAATCTTCAAATGTCAGATTTTTCTGGGGGTCACATTGATGACAGTAACACTTTTTCCATACAAGTCAAAGCTCCAGTTACACTCCTTCATGGAGAACAACCATATGAATGAGAAATGAGTCGTGCTGGAGCTTTATAGTATATTAACTAGTGCATTGCCTGCGGCGCGGCGCGCGAGCGCGCCGCGGTACCTATTTGAACCTTTGACTTGTTTATTCAAAATCTGCCTGTATTTTTTTGGTTTTTGTATATCCAAGGAAAAGGAAAGTGAAATTCCGCTATGGGAAGGGAAAAGCGGTGGGTATTTTTGTAAGTAGGAATTTGCACTCTATTCTTGCTTGTGACGGGAAGGTGCGGGGGGTGTGTGTCCGCGTGGGCTCGCCCTTCGGGCCTCCGGCCCTCGGGCTCGCGTAGAGAGCGAGCTCTGAAGGGACGCTTCGGGCCTTCGGCCCTACGCGGAGCTCGGCCTTCGGCCTTCGCGTACCTGGAAGCTCACCTTCGGGCCTTCGGCCCTCAGGTTCGCTTAAAGACACTTGGGGGGCGAAGGGTTTCCGCAAGCGCACTCTGAAGGGACGCTTCGGGCCTTCGGCCCTACGCGGAGCTCGGCCTTCGGCCTTCGCCTGCCACGAAGCTCACCTTCGGGCCTTCGGCCCTCAGGTTCGCTTTTAACACACTCGGGGGCTAGTGAGTGGTAGCACAACCTTAAACTCCCGCAGCTCGGCCTACGGCCTCGCAGGACGCTTCGGGCCTTCGGCCCTACGCGGAGCTCGGCCTTTGGCCTTCGCGTCGCTCGGCCTTCGGCCTTCGCCTACCCCGAAGCTCACCTTCGGGCCTTCGGCCCTCAGGTTCGCTTAAAGACACTTGGGGGGCGTAGGGTTTCCGCAAGCGCGCTCTGAAGGGACGCTTCGGGCCTTCGGCCCTACGCGGAGCTCGGCCTTCGGCCTTCGCCTACCACGAAGCTCACCTTCGGGCCTGCGGCCCTCAGGTTCGCTTTTAAGACACTCGGGGGGTAGTGAGTGGTAGCACAACCTTAAACTCCCGCAGCTCGGCCTACGGCCTCGCAGGACGCTTCGGGCCTTCGGCCCTACGCGGAGCTCGGCCTTTGGCCTTCGCGTCGCTCGGCCTTCGGCCTTCGCCTACCCCGAAGCTCACCTTCGGGCCTTCGGCCCTCAGGTTCGCTTTTAAGACACTCGGGGGTAGTAAGTGTCCGCGTAGGCTCGCCCTTCGGGCCTTCGGCCCTCGGGCTCGCGTAATAAGCGCACTCTGAAGTGACGCTTCGGGCCTTCGGCCCTACGCGGAGCTCGGCCTTCGGTCTTCGCGTACCTGGAAGCTCACCTTCGGGCCTTCGGCCCTCAGGTTCGCTTAAAGACACTTGGGGGGCGTAGGGTTTCCGCAAGCGCGCTCTGAAGGGACGCTTCGGGCCTTCGGCCCTACGCGGAGCTCGGCCTTCGGCCTTCGCCT
The DNA here is from genome assembly GCA_963854355.1 of Epinotia brunnichana. Taxonomy (NCBI): domain Eukaryota; kingdom Metazoa; phylum Arthropoda; class Insecta; order Lepidoptera; family Tortricidae; genus Epinotia; species Epinotia brunnichana. The sequence continues at coordinate 13,940,703 of OY977936.1, read as the reverse complement.
ACCACGAAGCTCACCTTCGGGCCTGCGGCCCTCAGGTTCGCTTTCAAGACACTCGGGGGGTAGTGAGTGGTAGCACAACCTTAAACTCCCGCAGCTCGGCCTACGGCCTTCGCCTACCCCGAAGCTTACCTTCGGGCCTTCGGCCCTCAGGCTCGCTTTTAAGACAATCGGGGGTAGTAAGTGTCCGCGTAGGCTCGCCCTTCGGGCCTTCGGCCCTCGGGCTCGCGTAATAAGCGCACTCTGGAGGGACGCTTCGGGCCTTCGGCCCTACGCGGAGCTCGGCCTTCGGCCTTCGCCTACCACGAAGCTCACCTTCGGGCCTTCGGCCCTCAGGTTTGCTTTTAACACACTCGTGTTAGTGAGTGGTAGCACAACCTTAAACTCCCGCAGCTCGGCCTACGGCCTCGCAGGACGCTTCGGGCCTTCGGCCCTACGCGGAGCTCGGCCTTCGGCCTTCGCCTACTTCGTGAAAGACACTCGGGGGCCTATACGCACAGTCCTATACTCCCGCAGCTCGGCCTACGGCCTCGCTGGACGCTTCGGGCCTTCGGCCCTACGCGGAGCTCGGCCTTCGGCCTTCGCGTGCCTCGAAGCTCACCTTCGGGCCTTCGGCCCTCAGGTTCGCTTGTAAGACACTCGGGGCTAGGAATAGTAGCCCAACTTTAAACTCCCGCAGCTCGGCCTACGGCCTCGCAAATTTGTTTTGCCCATACCGTCCGCCATTTTGGATTTTTTCCAAAATTTTTTTCTTTTTACAACTCTTTGGCCCCTCAAGTCCCCGCATGCCAAATCTCGCCGCGCTGCGACCAACTTGAAATTTCAAAAAAAAAAAAGTTTTTTTTTCGGCCAAAAAAAAATGCAGTTGTACTCCGCTTGGGAACCTTTATGACATTTGGTCGAGACCGCTATTCAAAAGTCGAGCGGTTTGGTCGGAAAAAAAAATCGAAAAAATTCCCCATACAAAATTTTTTTTAGAGCTAAAAAAAAAAAAAAAATATTTTCAGAATTTAGAGCCATATAGGATTCCGCTAGCCAAATTTCAGCGCTCTACAAGCATTTTGAAAAAAAATTAAAAAAAAACTTCGTTTTTTTTTAATTTTTTTTCCGTCATCAAAAACTGCACGCAGTTCCCTATAACATTTGGCCGAGCACCCCTAACCTAGCTGTTACCGTTTAGCCAGGCTGAAGTGCAACTTTTTTCCTGGAGCCAAATCTCCAAATGTCAGATTTTTCTGGGGGTCACATTGATGACAGTTACACTTTTGCCATACAAGTCAAAGCTCCATTTACACTCCTTCATGGAGAACAACCATATGAATGAGAAATGAGTCGTGCTGGAGCTTTATAGTATATTAATTTAATGATGCATTTTAGTTCGTCTAGTTTCCCGTGTCGTACGAGACTTCGGATGTTGGTGTAGAAAAAGTTAAGGGAGCCTGCTGTAAAATCTAGATCATCGTAATTTTTCAAAATTTGGTACGATATAATTTTTTGATTGTCTGATTCAGCTGTGTTAATTTTGCTTATTGCTTTATGATTGCATTGTCGTTTTTTGGTAGCGATACAATTTTAGGGTGACCCCTGACATATTTTATAGTCAAATCAGTTTCTCCGTTTTCTATCCTTTTCGAGAGCTGCTCACGTAGACTTTTCATATGTGCCTGTTGAGCTGGAGTTTGATCGGAAAATACTTTAAGTTGGCTGTGTGGGTAGTTTGCTCGGTTTCGTAGCTTCTTATTTAAAGAGGGAGGGAGTCTTCCCACTAAAACCACTCCGGCGTTTCCGTCCTGCCATTAATGAGAGCGCAGTGGGAGTGTTTTGCATAAGATTGAAAGTGAAATGTATAAGGCCAGTGACGGGCACTGCGACGTTAACTTTTCAATTATTTGAATTAGGGGAAAATAGTTCATTTTCGGATACCAGCGCTATTTTAGTATGTTGTTAAGCATGTCCCCTGGTTTTTAAAACTGCCAGGAGACCATCTCTAAGGAGTCTCTCTCCCCTGTAATGACGCCATTTACCCTGAGAACTTTACGGTTTCGCTCTATGAAAACACAACAATATATCGATATCAGCCATATTTTTACACCAAAAAATAGGTTGGGTAATTTGACTAAATATTCATTAATAATCCACCTAAATATAATACCGATACGGTAAAAAATAATGAAAAGTAATCTTCATAAATTCCGTAAAAATCAGGCGAAAATGGTATAAATTTTCTTTACTTTATAATTGACTTCGTCTATATACGTTCTTTGGGATACGCGCATAATCCACTTATTTTTGTTAATGAATAAACCTTTCTATAGGCCAGATGAAATTCAATATTATCTCAAGGTCGTAAATATTTAATTAAAATGCCGTTATTTCCTGATGCATATATTTTTGTATTTAGGTAGTAAGTCTCCAAATTTGTGTACTCAAACATGTTTTCATTATAAAAATACTGATAGCATTTTTGCTTGCGGGTTAAAATTTTTTCTTAACTTCCGGTCCATAGAATTATTGATTTCAGTAGTAAAAGTTGTTTAAAATAACATATAAAAGCCATATACAAATAATTAGCCTGATATTGAATTATTTCCAAAAAAACCGTAATTTTCTCAGGGTAATTAAAAACGCCGCGGCCGCGCTTGGAAAAGTGTAAATTACGCCCAAGCCATGCAACGTTCATATACAGTGGGGTACTAAATGAAAGCTGAATAAACTGTCAATAGCTCATTGATACACAATATTTCAATATATAGGTACGCTACCTTAAGTAATATTAGCAAAAGAATTAAAAAACCGGCCAAGTGCGAGTTGGACTCGCGCACGAAGGGTTCCGTACCATTATCTATAAAAACGGAAAAAAAATCACGTTTGTTGTGTGGGAGCCCCCCTTAAGAAAATGTTTTATTTTGTTTTTAGTATTTGTTGTTATAGCGGCAACAGAAATACATAATCTGTGAAAATTTCAACTCTCTAGCTATCACGGTTCTTGAGATACAGCCTGGTGACAGACAGATGGACGGACGGACGGACAGCGAAGTCTTAGTAATAGGGTCCCGTTTTACTCTTTGAGTACGGAACCCTAAAAATCAAAGAAAAATCTAAGAACTTTCAGACTTTGCGGCAAAACTAGAAAAGATACACGAATGTAATGTATGACACAAATGATAAATGACACGAGTTATAACAGAAAATACCGAAATTACTACCCGCGTGCCTATAAAATTTTAGGGTTGCCCTCAATTTCCCTAGGATCCCATCATCTGATCCTGACTTTGTGACAATTGGGACCACCTCAAAAGTATAATATTTCTATTAAAAAAAGGGTTTTGGAAAGCGGTCCACAATTGACGGAGAAATAGGCTTACATAAATGAAAAAAATATATATACATACAGTGGAACATATAACCTTCTTCTTTTTCGAAGTCGGTTAAAAGGGGGATATTTTAATTCAGATTCAGATGATTTGCCTCGAATGTGTTTACCGTCATTTGTCGACCGATTAATAAAAGCTCAAATAATAAGGTCAAACTAAAATCTGGTTTCGGAGTTCCAGGAGGATCCGACGGAACTTACGTTAAAGCTTATGTTAAAGCCGTCATCTAGGTACATTGTTTGAGTCTCTCAACGAAAGAGCATCATTAAACAGCATCTCCAAACGGATCGGTGGAAACTCGATTATCGATTATTTGTTACCTAGTTATTTGATTTACAAGTGCCTATAATATTTGACCCCCTGGAGTCTAGAGCGTCCTTAGGCTAGTACTATCACCAGGCGGGCCGACGTGGTATTTATAAAAGAAATCCAACATATGTCCGCGGTGAGTGAAGAAAGCATTTCGGACCCGGAGCAGGTAGCAAGTATCGCAAGAGTATCGTAACGCGGGAGTCCACAATGAGCCGTGCCGTATGGAACTCACGTCCCGCATTACGTAGCGTATGATATATAACGCGGCGGGGCCCGGGGGCTGGCACAGTTCGCTTGGAACCTGCTCATCAACCCACGCCAACAAACATGGACACCAAGGTGAGTTCATTGTTGCATAGGATTATTGGGATAATCTGGAACTTAAGGATTTACATAAACCAGAATGTAATAGAGTACCTACCAACTCAAGCCTCCGTACGCAGAAATGACCAAAACACTAATCACCTTTATTGGTTTCTTTAACACCGTTGGATCTTGACTCTTGGGACCGGAATACATTCCCAAAAATATGTAAGCGTTTCTTTTGTAGATAACTACTTATATGAATAATGACTATAATATAAATAGGTCGAATCCTGAGGTCCTGTATATGGCGCGGATCAAGTCGATCATATAGATAGATCATAAGTCATAACAATAGTAAGGGTTAGGTACGTACTGTATTGTATGGTCATAATATTAGGACATTAGAAATGCTTGTCTGTTGCCCTTAATCCGCATTATTTATTATAAACTAGCCGAAATAATCAAGGTTTATAATGCAATCACAGCTTTTGTGCATACCGGTTGTCGCGACGCAACGCTAGATCCCTCAATTGCGCACGCGACGCACTAGGCACGACCCGCGACGCGTGCAGCGCGTGCTTTTTGGCGTTGACGTTGACCAACCGATCCTTATCTGGATTGTGACATCTGGTAATCGCTTTCTTCGCTCTATCCTAATTTTCGGGAACCGATTTGTCTGGACTGAGAACGCTTAATTTTGATTAGGTGTAGTCTCACTCTGGATTGCAACAGTTGGAACTTGGAAGGTCACACACCAGTCGCGCGTAACAACTAAATCCTTGGGTTAGGTAGGTAGCAAGCGAATCCCGTGTCCCTTCAGGATGCCCCAGGATTATAGTGGGATAACGCTCTTTTGTTTTCTTGCGAATAGAATTTACAACTTCACCCTATTTATCTACTTTAAATTAAATTCGTCCAACTACTGAATGATAACGGGATTTAGTTCTCGTCACTTTTAATGGCGTATTTCCATTATCTGTATATCTGCAAGGGCATACATTTTGCTCAGTCCTCGTATATATTCACTTGTCTATATTATACACTCTACTTGGAGCACTCTATATATTTTTCATGCGCACCCGAAACTTGGTGTCAATTATTTTACTTAGGTACAGTATTTCAAACTCAATTAAGATAACCGGATAATAAATTATTCTACACTCTACTTGAAGCACTCTATATTTTTCATGCGCACCCGAAACTTGGTGTCAATTATTTTGCTTTCAGTATTTTAAACTCAATTAAGATAACCGGATAATAAATTATTCTACACTCTACTTGAAGCACTCTATATTTTTCATGCGCACCCGAAACTTGGTGTCAATTATTTTGCTTTCAGTATTTTAAACTCTATTAAGATAACCGGATAATAAATTGATAGAATATTTTCGCAATCAATTGTGGTCGCAATCGATCATTGTATGTATATCGTATGGTAATGGCATGCCCACGAGCGTTGCAGTGGTGAGCATAACGAATCCTAATGGCGTGAAATTACTAACAGATTTAATCGTCGCATTGTCAGTTCAATAACAATACTTACGGCTAATGTAAGTATAGTTTGTAGTTGATTGTAAATCGGAAAATACCGGAGCCTTTGGCCTGGCCAGTAATTTACAGCTCGAAACACTGAGTTTAGGTCACCGAATAGTTGGACACTACTTATTCCAAATTAATTCTTAACTGTGGCACCTGGCACTAGTAGGTAAATAGCAGTGGCGGCGCGTGAAACATTTCACTGGACAACCCACAGCACAAAATAGGGCTGTTTTTTGACGATTTGCGAGTTTGGTAATATATAGCAAGACATTTTAGGCAAGCCGGTGGGAATCGGCTTGTATGGGCGCTCCGCCACTGATAAATAGTGATTTCTCTATGGGCCCAGATCGTTAAACATATTTGAGCACATATTATGACCGAATTCAGCAGCCGTAAGCAGATAATATGGGTCATATTTTGTAAGTAAGTAGTTATGTTTTCGAAACAAACTTGCCAAAGCCCATATTTGATATTCAATAATAATATGTGCATCCCTCGCTTTAGATTATGTTTGTCTTAAAGGGCCTTTGCGCTCCCGCATGGTCCCGTGATATGGCACAAACATAATAATAATAATAAAATTATTTATTACGGACAGTACCTACAAATCCATAGCTTGTTAGTAAAAGCTTATTAACTAGGTTAGTAAAGTTCAAATTGGGCTACACTTTTTATTTGCCCTACCCAAAACTTAATTATAGGGCCATACCTTTCTGCAACCGCACAACGAACGAGCACGCGCGGTTAGGGGCTAACCGGAGCAGTGCTGACGCGACGTGTGATGTTGGAAAGCATACCGATGTACCTACATTAAAATGGGTAGGCACAATTGTCACAAAAGGGACGTTATGCAATGTGGTCGGTCGATATGCAATTAATATTAACTGTTGAATAGAGCCATTAGTCGCCCCATATCATTGGTATTGACCAACAGTTCTGGGAATAGGTACATATTAAATTGTCATACCCGCTGGGTCGTTTAATAAATTTTATTTCTCATCTTAATAACGTAAATAAGTAGCATATCTACGGTCCTTCTACAATATGCTCTGTAAGTACCTATACCGCTCACTGTATCAATGTATAAGTACCGTAGAAGGGGTTACTTTGATTCGCGGGGCGACTTTGATCAAATAGGTTTTTCTCCGAAATCATTGTTTTTACTTGTGGGTGAACTGGGGGCCGATTTTTGACTTTCGAGCGCTCGAAAATTTATTAAAAATAAATAAGAATGTATTGTCTAAATTGCAGGGACTTACTTTCTACCGATATAATTAAATACGAATGGTCAATACCACACGTTTTTAAATTTTCTATCGCTATTTCTAAATAGAATTTCATCATTTTTGTCAGTTTTCGAGTGAAAGAGTCGAGCGCTCGAAAGTCAAAAATCGGCCCCCTGTGGCAGTGAATATATTAGTTATCTATCTTGCTGTATACTCGATTAAATCTTCTTCATTTCAAATAGTTTTGCTTTTATACTACATTCTAAATGATCAAAGTAGCCCCATTTTTTCCTAAAGTAACCCCAGTCTACCGGTATTGCTGTTTGGATCGTTTGGCAACACAATAGATAGCCTACATGTTGTGTCATATTGATGAATCACACGACATGTTTGTGTACAATACCAATTAGTTTAAAATGTGTTTCTACGAGACGCTACTTCATACTTAATAGCTATAAGTAGGTAGATAAGTAATGTAATGAGCGTTATTTTATTACCGGAAGAAAATAAAGTAAACTGTAAGTAATTATTATGATTAAAACTGGATTTAGGTAGTTTTATTGTAGCTTGTTTTCAATTCCTTAAATTGGTTTCCGGTTCCTTTAAGTTGGTCAAGGTAATCGATTTTATACTGTTAGTTTTAGTTTCCTATTTTTATTATACAAGTAGCCAATAGGTGATATTTCATGAAATCATGACCTAGCTATGCCTAGCTAGAACTAAACTCACACACAATTTCCTACATACATTTATTTGCACGGTAAGTAGAGGTCGTGGGTTCAAATCCCGCTCGTGTTAGTGTAGGAGTAATAAGCGTTACTTTCATGACGTTACTTACACATAACATCAAAAAATTAACACGTTTTCAAAAAAATATTAAAAATGAATGAAAACTGTATTTCATAAAAGCTTTTCATAAACGTGTGGATTAAACATTACAGGACGTTATGTTAACTTATGTATTATAAAAATGTAAGAGAGCTCAAAATTCATGAAATTACATAAAATAGCATCTGTTCATAAAACAAGATATCACAGATTTGATTATTGTCGAATAACCATATCGCTAAATTAAAACAAAAATGGGTCAAGCAAAAAAATCAAATGTACAATTTTTCGCGGACATAGGTACCCATGTAGTAAATTCGTAAAGTTTACGAAAATACACAATTGTTTTCAAAAGTGTAGCTAGGTAGTTACTCAGCTTTTTACTATCACTTACTTATCCTTATCACAAACCATCAGCAGAAAAGTGGGATAGAAAGTCTCAATTAGAATGTTAGGCTGTCGCACCATATAGTGTAAATATCATTTCCCCGCCAAAGGTTAAATTTCGTTCATCACTTTCGCATTTAAATGTATCTCGCGTGCTCGCTTCCAGCTAATGTGTCAAAATGAGTGCCGTAAAACTGCCCAACTGTAGTCCATCAACACACCCACTATTGTCTAAAGTCTAAATGAACTCGAATGTTACTCTTTTAGGTGTTTAGGGATGTACTCTAAGAAGGACAATATAAGGAATGTTTTACTGCAGTCAAAACACATTGAATTGCGAATGTGAAGCCAAAGTGATGAACCAAATTGAGGCCCAGGTTTATACATAGGTACCCACAATTTTTTTAAATGTAGTTGGCGGTTATACTTATTGATGGTAATTAACTTCCAGATTGTAGTATTGATCTACATGCTGGGCGCCGCGGCGGCGAGCGTGGTGGTGCCGGCGCCGCTGGCGCGGCTCGACCCTCTGCCGCAGTACTCGTACGGCTACGACGTGCAGGACGCGCTCACCGGTGACTACAAGGGCCACCAGGAGCACAGGAACGGGGATCTAGTCACCGGCTCCTACTCAGTGGTCGACCCTGATGGCACCCGGAGGATCGTCGATTACACGGCGGACCCCCTCAATGGCTTCAACGCGGTCGTGCGGCGTGAGCCGTTGTTCGCGCCCGCGCGGGTCGTGGCCCCGGCCCCTGTGTTGGCCCCGGCTCCTGGCCCCTTCCTATCCCGCGCGCCGGTGTTTGCGCCAGCGCCGGCCCCCCTGCTCGCCCCCAGACTACCCAGCCCGTACTACTTGTAGATATAATGTTACGATCTTGTTGATTTTGTACTGAATAGTTAATAAATTTATAATTGTTATTTATGTTATTAAAATCTATCTATACATATAATAAAGCTGAAGAGGATCGAAAGTCTGTACATGGAAGATATTCGAAAAAAAATTGGCTAGGGATACTTAAAATCGATAACAGAACACGTTCCAACAGTTTTTAGAATTTTTGTCTGTTTGTCTGTTTATCTGTTTATCTGTTTGTCTGTTTATGTGACCGCGCATCACGTGAAAACGGCTGAACCGATTAAGATGAAATTTGGTATAGAGATAGTTTTAGTCCTGGGGAAGGACTTAGGGTAGTTTTTATCCTGGAAATCAACCCCTAAGGGGGTGAAATTGGGGGTGGAAATTTGTATAGAGCTACTTAAACCGCTACACCGATTTGGGTGAAATTTGGTATATAATTAGTTTGAGTCCTGGGGAAGGTCAGAGGATAGTTTTTATCCCGAAAATCTTCCTTTTAGTGGGTAAAATGGAGGGGTGAAAATTTGGATGTAATCCATTTTGATAAAATTTGGTTTTGAGGTAGTTTAGGTTCTGGGGAAGGACATTGGATAGTTTTTATTCTGGAAATCTTCCCCTAAGGGGATGTAATTGGGGGTGAAAATTTGTTTGTGACCCATTTTGATGAAATTTGGTTGAACGATAGTTTGAGTCCCGGAGTATGACAACGGATAGTTTTAATCCCGAAAATCATCCCCTCAGGGATGAAATAGGTGGTGCAAATTTGGATTAAACCCATTTAGATGAAATTTAGTAAAGATATAGAAGGAGTCCTAGGGAAGGACAATGCATAGTTTTTATCCCGAAAAATCATTTCCTGAGGTGGTGAAATGAGGTTTGAAGATTTCGATAGAACCCATTCAGATGAAATTTGGTATAGAGAGAGTATCAGTCCAAGGAAAGAACAAAGAATAATTTTTATTCCGGAACACAAGACATAGGATAGTTTTATCCCGAAAATCATCCCCTAAGAGAGTGTAATTTGGGGTGGAATTTTGTTTGTGACGCATTTTGATAAAATTTGGTTGAAAGATAGTTTGAGTCCTGGAAAAGGACAAATGATAGTTTCTATTCCGGAAATCATCCCCTAAGGAGGTGAAATGGGGGTGAAAATTTGGATGTAGCCCATTTAGATGAAATTTGGTATAAAGATAGTTTGAGTCCTGGAGCATTCTCCATGATTTTCGGGATAAAAATTTTCCGTTGTCATAACAACGGATAGTTTTTATCCCGAAAATCATCCTCTAAGGAGGTGAAATAGGGGGTGAAAAATTGGATGGAACCCATTTACGGTATATAGCGGTAGTTGGGAGTCCTGGGGAATAGGAACATTATATAGGTAAATATATGTATGTGACGTTCCATGGGTAAAGGTACCTTATGGCGGTAGTTTCGAAGATGTTTTCTAAAACGGGGTAAAAAATACGTTTTATTATGGCTATTTTGAAAACTATTAGATGTAACATTTTGTTGACGTATCTTTATTTTTAATATAAAATATTTAAATTACAAGTCAGTTAATTTAGTCCTACGGTTTAGTAGAAAAGGTCCTTACGGCCGTGTGATATGAAAATATGCAAAATAATAATGAAAAAAAGCCTACATGCATCTATTATGGTGAGGCGGGTCATAGAAACCAAGTTTGCGGCGGAGTCTATTTTGTAAAAAAAGGCGTTCGGAGTAAGCTAATCTTTAAAATCATGCAACTCAGCCATAATGACCCTTTCCTTCATCCATACTAATATTACAAATGCGAAAGTAACTCTGTCTGTCTGTTAACTTTTCATGCTTAATTTGGTTGAAATAAAATTTGGTGTAGAGATACTTTGAATTCCGGGGCATTCCCAAAGAATCCTTACTAAAGATAGTTTTTATCTGGAAATTCATCACCTAAGGGGGTGAAAAGGGGGGAGAAAGTTACGATATAAACGAGTTCCGCGCGGACGAAGTCGCGGGCAAAAGCTAGTGATTAATAATCTGACTGAATTATGATTTTACTTATTTACGTTTATTGATACCTAACTAGCTTCTGCCCGCAACTCCGTCCGCGTGGAACTCGTTTATATCGTAGTAGGTATCAGGGGATGATCCTTCACCAGGATAGTTTGATCTCCATGCCAAATTTCATCTAAATCGGTTCAGCTGTTTAAGCGTGAAGAGGTAACAGACAGATAGACACACTTTCGCATGTATAATATTAGTACCTATCGATATCTGTAAAAGAGAGAGATAAGATCCACTTAATGGTATTACTTTTTCGGAATATCAGACAGTTAGACATTTTAGAATCCAATTTAATATGACACGTGCCGAGACTTGCCAGAACGAGCGCGCGCAACACATTGATATCAAATTATAATGATAAATGTAACCGTCACATCATAGTATAAAGAGGGCAATAGTAGATTGTACAACAAGCGCATAAAACGAGCCATTTAACCTGAGACGTTTATATCCACCCGAGCGACCAACGAGGGTGGATAGTTAAGTCGAGGGGTTAAATGGCTAATTTATGCCCGAGTTATACTCACTGCTTTTCACTTCGATTGCGAGAAAATAACGAATAATTGCAAAATTTAATAAAATAATAGTACATTCCCGCCACTTAACTTTTTAAAGTTATGTTAAATTAAGTATAACGTCTAATTTTCGACACGTTATATTAGACTTAGGTACTTCATACTGCCAAGTCATTTAATGGTTCAATACGTTTTAAAATTATAATTGACTCCTATTTTATCTGGTTTTATTAATTTAGTGATGGAAAACACGGATGTGAAATTTATTAAAGCAAATCAAATCAAATGACAAGTTTATTCTACGAAGTTTTATTGTGTGTGTGGCTGTTAGGCCCGATTACCTTAGTCTTTAAAACAATTTTACTTTGTGCACTAGAGCATAAAAGTGGCATTTTGTGCAGCATACATCCAGCACAAAGGCGAACTTTGCGAGCATGAGAAGTGAAAAGTATGTTATCTTCATACAAACGCACCGCGCGCGGCTTGTATGTGTGCGCCACAGTATCTGTCGCACACTCAAACAAAATCTCGATCTGCTTCGCGCGAAGCAGTCGCGCAAGTCGTTAATAACTACCTATATTTATAATTACTTTTCAGGAAAAATGTATGTACCTAAGTAAGTAGACGAGCTAACTCATACTGGAAACAACACTTATATTTTTGTTTATGCGACTGTTTGGGTTCTAAATAAATTAAAAAAAAAAAACTTCTTTGTAGCATTTTCGCACATTTCTAAGGCTGCCATTACTTTTGCTGTGGCTTGTTCGATATCGATAAATTCAATTCAACAGACATTGCCTCTCGTACCTGGTCTACACTCTCACTACTCTCAGAGAACGACACATACATACGAACCAAGGTTCAAGTATGATTTTATAATGTTGCTGTTTTCACATGCATTCCACATGCTCCCAAAGGTGGAAAACGGGTCCTTGGTGATAATGAGATTTAAAATTGCCCTTATTCTACAATTACTATGAGAGCCAAGTAACATTAGGTCTATCAAAACGCCAACCAAAGCAGTAAAAAGGAGACGCTACTCGGGCCGATATGCCAGCCGACACGTGATTCGGCCCGTGTGGATACGTGTCGGAAGTACGGTGGCCGGCCAAATCAAGGTCACTCCATACTAGATTTTCTGTGACCTTGTTTGGCCGTCCGAGAAATTCGAAGGTGTAGCGTCTCCTAACAGAGGAGAGCAATGTCCAGTCATGTGATGTCAGAAACCTACCGTAAGTGATCAGATCATGCTACCATAATTATACTTAGTGATCTGCGTAAGGCTTGTCCAGAAATCAAGTGATCGTTTATGGGTCAGAAAAATATCACAAATTATAAAGACATCACGTGTAATTTTTTTACATAGCAGGAAAGTCAAAAAATATCGAAATTATTTTTCTCATATCAAAATAATCCGCTCTGAGCCATCTCCAGCCTTAGCCATCTCTGTCCCATCATCACCATCCAAAACATTAGTGAAAACCCGTGGACCGAGGACATGACGTAGCGTGAGCGTGACATGGCTTAAATTAAACCAATTTTTATTAAGTTATTGCTGTTTTTTAATTAATTCATATTTGGTCCCAAAAATACACGTGATCTTGAATGGGGGGGGGAGGGGAAGCGTTATGCAATAAATTATATGAATATGAATAATCACCAAATATCAACAAGGGGGGGATCAAAAGTAGGCCAAATAACAATCACATGATTTTTGGACGAGCCCTCAGGATCTTTGCATTGGATGGGTCTCTAAAACTAGCTCTAGATAGAATACGATGCAAATAAAGTTTTCCTAAGCATCCGGTATAATTACCAGCATATGAAAAATACATGTCTTTTTGTTTTCAGTAAGTAAATAAGTTTCTGACAAAATTTAAATTTTTGGTACAAGCTTTTATTGCCGACTGTACTTTTCTGCATACCATCATCAACTACTCATTGAGACGTTTCTAACGAGCCCAAACTTGATGGGGTTGTGTCGTTTTATTGCGGAGTTCCTATGGCCACCTTCCAGCTTCAGCATCAGATCAGCTCCATGTCATCATAATATTGCATTGTCATGCCATATAACTACATATGCATTGAAAATTTCAGCTCAATCGGAAACCGGGAAGTGGGTGAAATTTCAATTACAAAATTTGACCCAAGAAAGAATAAAACAAACGGGGTGAGCTAAATAAAAGCTTGTAATAACGGTGCACTGCAAAATCATCATCCTCCTAGCGCTATTCCCGGTTGTGCCCCTAAAGGAGCCCGGGGTCCGCTGCACTGCACACATATTATCGTCTGAATATCTACACGCTTGTGTGGGAGTGGGAGCGCTAAAGCCCCGGGCATGATCGGATGCCGGCGACCGCGACCTTGCCTCTCGGCAATTAAAAGCGAAAGTTCCATAAGGCTTCTTATAGGTGTAGGTTGATTACCGGGGCAGCCATGACGTCACTCAGCCACATGCGCCCAATATAAAACGAGAGCACTACTTCAATTCGGCAGTTCAATCGTAACTCCACACATCAACGCTACTCAAAATGGCATTCAGAGTAGGTTGATTGGTGTATGATTGTTTGAGCAAAATACAATTTCATGTCTTGAGTACTCTTCTGAAGAAGACCTATAAGTGTTTCTATAATTGAAGCAGTAATCAAAACTATTATGAACCTCTTTATATTATCTATGTTCATGTCGGACGACTCTACACATAACATGTATCTCTTGATAGATAATTGATTACTTCGTAGGCAGCATACCTAGTTACTGCCTTAGATATTTGAAATATTGTAGTCATAAAATTTTAAAACCAACCATAAACTTTTACCTTTTTTTTTAATACCTTGTAATTTCGAGAATACTTAGTAATTTTATTGTGTTGATTCAACAGTTCGTCGTGTTCACCTGCTTGGTTGCGGCCGCCAGCGCTGGCGTGGTCCCCGCCGCCCCTGTGGCGTACGCAGCCGCCCCGGCCTACCACACCGCCCCAGTGGCCTACGCCGCCGCTCCGGTCGCGCACGCCGCCCCAGTAGCTTACCACTCCGCCCCGGTAGCCTACCACTCCGCCCCAGTAGCCTACCACTCCGCCCCTGTGGCCTACGCCACGCCCGTCGCTAAGGCCGTCGAGGACTACAACGCACACCCGCAGTACAGCTTCGCGTACGATGTGCAGGACGGACTCACCGGTGACTCCAAGAGTCAACACGAATCTCGCGACGGAGACGTCGTTCACGGCTCCTATTCCGTTGTGGACCCCGATGGCACCAAGCGTACCGTTGAATACACCGCTGATGACCACAACGGTTTCAACGCGGTGGTGCACCGTGAGCCTCTCGCCGTCAAAGTTGCCGCACCCGTGGTCGCTAAAGTCGCTGCCCCCGTCGCCTACCACGCCGCGCCCGTCGTGCACGCTGCTCCCGCGGTTCACGCCGCCCCCGTCGCCTACCACGCCGCCCCCGTCGCCTACCACGCCGCTCCCGTCGCCTACCACTCTTCTCCCGTCTACCATTCTGCCCCTGCCGCCTATTCTGCTCCCATCTACCATCACTAATTTTACTGTGCCTACTTCGTGTGTGTACATGTGTACACTCATGAATGCCATGTAACTAAATAAAGTATTTATTTTATTCAAACTGTATTTTTTTCTACTTGAGTCTTCTGTGGTTAAAAATAAAAATAATAGCTTACTGAATTGCGACTTGTTATAGTGAGTTAAGAAGTTGATGTACTGATGAGTAGGTTTAAAATCAAATCAAAATGTTATAATACGTAATCAGGTATTGGTTTTAGATGTCAAATGGTTGTAAACCAAGCACTTCCGTCTTGGGCGGTTTTGGCAACGCCTTCTCGGGACCCGAGACGACAGTGAGGCCGCGCTGTTTGCGTTTGCGGCGCTCCGGCTCGGTGTTGACGCCCTCTTGCTTGCACGGCAGCACCGAGAAGCGCCGCCCGGTGGGCACCGTCGACATGCGCTTGAACAGCACCTCCGTCTCTATACGCGTTTCATCATCCAAGTTGCGTACTATCTGTCGCTCACGTTGCACGATAGCTTTGCGCTCGTCTGTTGTCACAGTCTCTGTCACCATCTGAAGGCACTTAGCAAGGAAAGCTTGGACTTGTTCCGAATCGGTTAATTTCTTCGTCCATTCGTATGCTTCTTCAATTTCGATTCGGACATCGTTGGAATTGCCTTGTTGCATATCACCACTCATGAGCACGAAACATCCATTAAGCCACCAAACTGGGCTTCCGAGTTCTTGGGCGTCTTTTTGGCATCGTTTAGCATAATACTTGGCCAGCGTATAATTCTTTTGCGTGCTAAGTAGACGAGCTAATTCATACTGTAACCAGCACTTCATGGTAGCATTTTCGCACATTTCTAAGGTTGCCATTACTTTTGCTGTGGCATGTTCGATATTGATAAATTTGTACGGATATGTTGCCATAACAGAATCGAATGAAGTTGGTCGACCGACCGGCAGACCCATGAGGAAAGCGATGCGGCGTCGATTACCCCGCTCGCTTAGAGTGTACGACAGTCGGTGCTGAGACAGGTATCCATCCCCGACGGCTCTGTACAGGCGATCAGTGTACAGCTCCTTGTCGGGCAGTGTGCGCGGCGTCGCATTGTCCAGGAACCGCTGCATCTTCTCCGCTTGCGATATCAAGTCCATTATTCGTTTATCACGCATGCTCTTTTCCAACTGTTTCAGCATGCGCTCTGCAGTACGTGCTCCGATTTCTCGATATTTTATCAACACCTCCTCTTTGTACTTATTCTGGTACTTCGACTCTGCCTTTTCAGCTAATTTGATAGTATAATAAGGTCTCTGTGCCCGCATCATATCCTGTCGCTCTGTTAGGGATCGAAGGGCTTCTTGGATGATTCCCTTCAGTTCACGACTGCCAGCGGAATTAGCGGACTGAACACGAGGATCTTCAGTGAGCTCTCGTAGAAAGAATTTGTCGTATGCCATAGGGCCCAGATATTTCATCGCTAGTACTCGAGCCAACGTTAAATGTTTTCTCGCTTGCATTTGAGTCAGTTTCTTTTTTTTCACAAGTCGAGGAATTCGGCACTTGTGTAGTGATTTTGGCTTTGCAGCGTCTTCGTCTAAAAGTTTGGCTTCATTTTGTTTGATCAAAGGTAAAAAGTCTAACATTACATTACCTGCATTACGTCCGACGCAGTCCTCTATAGTTTCCGTTCCTTGATTAATGCCTTCAAGGAAATAAGGTGGTTGTCGTCGTTGTCTGTAGCCCCGGTAGTTCATGACAAGCGAGCGCTCGAAGTCTGACATGGTGTAGAGCGCGCGCGCCTGCATGTTGCGCGCGAGGATGAAGCCGGGCGCGAGCTTGAGCGCCAGCTCGGCGTCGGCGTACGCCTGCACGGGCTGAACGGCGTCCGCGCACGCTTTACTGCGTCCCGTCAGCGTGCGCACGTCTTCTGGCTTACTTTTAAAAGCCTCATCAAACGCAGCCTTTGATTTCTCAAATTGTTCGAGCCGATTTAGATAAAATCCGCGCTCACGGTACACCGTCAAGGCGCCGTAAAGTTGTTTCTCTTCCATTTGCATTTTGAACGAAAAATATAATCCCCTCCAAAAATACTAAAAGATTTATAGAACCTCTGAAATCATCGAGCAAAAAATACGTTATGAAATCATGTACTTATTACGTAAATGCAAAGAGTAGGTACTATGAATAATATAGAGATAAAGACGTCAGTCAAGGTTTTGCATGCCGCGCGCAATCTAGTTTTTCGTCCCGTCAACAGCCCAAGAGTTAGCTTTAGTAGGTTCATATATGTGTGCGTCAAGTGCACGTATGTTTCCGTGAACGCAAATACTCACACACACATATACACTTTACCTACATCTACGTGCATACATATTGATATACTAGCTGTTGCCCGCGACTTCGTCCGCGTAGAACTTTTTATCGTCTTAGAAAATGATTTCTCTCAATACAAAATTTGAACCCTCTTTTAGGGGATAATTAAAAAAAAAGTTGATGTTCATTTTCTAGTTTGTGAACAAACAGTCTAAAACCAAAGTTAAAAATCTCATACTTTAAAAATGCCTTGAAATACTCAAACTTTGAACCAATTTTAACACTCTTAGGGGATGAATTTGGAAAAACTCTGAAATCAGTTTTGTAGTCTTTTAACGTACAGAATAAGACCGAAGTTAAAAATCTCTTACTCACACTTTAAAATTTTATTGCTCGCCATTTAAAAGTTGAACCCCCTTTTAAACCCCCTTAGAGGTTGAATTTTTCTAATCGCTGAAAGAACTTTTTTCGTAAACTTTTAAGTCTCTAGCTCAAAAAAAGTGTTGCCCATACAAAGCTTTCTTAACCCCCTTAGGGGTGGAATTTTCTAAAACTCTGAAAGTACTTTATTATTAATTTTAATAAGTAACATTTTGAATAGTTTTAAGTCTAGTAAAAAAAAAGTTTTTCCCACACAACACTGGCTACCCTTCTTAAGGATCTTAAGGATCCCCTTAGGGATGGAGTTTTCTAAAACGCTGAAAGTTCTTTTTTAGTATTCTAATAAGTAATCTTTTTGCAAAGTTTTAAGTCTAACTCAAAAAAAAGTGTTGCCCATGCAAAGCTTGCTCTCCTTTTTAACCCTATTAGGGGTGGAATTTTCTAAAACGATTTGTGTTCTTTTTTTGTATTAAGTATGTAAGTAATCTTTCTACAAAGTTTCAAGTCTCTAACTCAAAAACATAAACTTTCCCTGATAAAAACTTTGCACCCCTTTTTATCCCCCTTAGGGATAGATTTTTTCAAAACGCTGAAAGTCTTTTTTTTTGTATTTTTATAAGTAATCTTTCTACAAAGTTTTAAGTGTCTAGCTCAGAAAAAGTGTTCCCCATACAAACCTTGCACCCTTTTTTAACCCCCTTAGGGAATGATTTTTGTAAAACGCCGAATGTAGTATTTTTCATGTTCTAATAAGTAATTTTTCGTCAAAATTTTAAGTCTCTATTAAAAAAAAATATGTTTTTCCCATACAAACTTTGCACCCTATTTTACCCCCTTAGGGGTGAAATTTTCCAAAACGCTGAAAGTACTTTCTTTGTATTTAAATAATCTTTCTACAAAGTTTTAGGACTCTAGCTAAAAAAAATAGTTTCCCACATACTAACTTTGCACCCCTATTTTAGCCCCCTATTTTTAGGGGTAGAATTTTCTAAAACGCTGAAAGTACTTAATTTGTATTCTGATGACTAATCTTTCTACAAAGTTTTAAGTCTCTATTTAAAAAAAATATTGTTTCCCCCATACAAAATTTGCACCCCTATTTTACCCCCTTAGGGGTAGATTTTTTTAAAACACTGAATCTAGGTACTTTATTTGTATTCTAATGAATAATTTCTCTACAAAGTTTTAAGTCTCTATTTAAAAAAAGTAGTTTTTCCCATACAAACTTTGCACTCTATTTTACCCCTTTAGGGGTAGAATTTTCTAAAACCCTGAAAGTTCTTTATTTGTATTCTAATGACTGATCTTTCTACAAAGTTTTAAGTCTCTATTTAAAAAAAAATGTTTCCCCCATACAAATCTTGCACCCCTATTTTACCCCCGTAGGGGTGGAATTTTCCAAAACGCTGAAAGTGTTTCATTTGTATTCTAATAACTAATTTTTCTACAAAGTTTAAGTCTATAGCTCAAAAAAAAAGGTTCTCCCATACAAACTTTGCACCCCCATTTTACCCCCTTAGGGGTAGAATTTTCAAAAATCCCTTTTGATCCCTAGCCCACGTTATAAAAGCAACATACTGTGCAAAAATCAACTCTCTAAGATTAGTAGTTTCGGCTGTGCGTTGATGAGTGAGTGAGTGAGTGATTGAGTGAATAAGTCAGTCAGGACATAGGCATTTATAATGTATAAATAGATAGAAGATAATGAAACTCCCATTCAAATATCTCAAAAAATTATGAAGCTACATCCGTTTTAATGTCGCTTGTTAGAGTGAGAAAACGATGAGGGACTGTGACGTCAATATACTCGAGCGTCATAGTAAAAAACAATCGTTTCATATGAAGGTGCGTTTTGCGGAAAAGGGACAGAGCATACCCCCTCTTAAAACTTTGGACTCTTATAACTTAATCATTACCTATATAACCTCTTGCTTTGTTTTTTTCTCCATTTGACTATATTTATTTTAAATTCTTTTTCGAGAAAATACATTATGATTATTTACCATATTTTCGATTCCTGAGCTATAACCACGAACTTCGGAATTCGAAAATATTCGGGTATCTCTATCTCTATCGCACTAACCATACTCGAGTGACAGGGATGCAAATATATGAACATTGAGTATCGGTTTTCGTGGTAGCGCCGCAGGTACTTTGGCTGAATGCGCCGAGCGCGTGCCATTGTCATTCAAAAAAAACAAATTCGTGTTAATTATATTGTTCAAATTTGTTGATTTCATTTATTGAAATTACGACATAAAACGACATTTGCGCATATAAGTTCTCATATCAGAATCGAATATTTTTTTATGGTTTATATTTTAGCATTTGTCTCGTAAAGGTCTATCGTAGACGGGATTTAAATTATTAATAAGTGAAAGGCAAAGCAATTCCGCCATTTTGACGAAAATTTGACGGTTCTTATAGCTGACAGTTGGAGCAGCGTTTGATTTCAATAAAAATAAATGAAAAATTAAATGAAGTCGTATATTTCGGAAAATTAATTAACTGTCGCAGTCGGATAAAAACTATCCTAAGTTGCAGCTAGAATAATAATGTACCTATATAAAATGTTTCATATTTTTCCGTTCATGGGATGCTGAGAACATTCGAACCGCGCAAAGCTTAGTTTCAAACTGGCTGATTCTTTTTTTAATTTAGAGATTTATTATAAGTGGAGATAATATACCAATTCCTGCTTAACGAATTAAAATAATTAAGACAATTTATGAGTTTTAATATATTTTATTCGAGGAATCACAGTCCATTACGAACATGAAACAGTTATTCAAGCAGTATGTGTTGTAGTGTAGCCTCTTTAATAAAGGTCAATGCTTTTGACGCACGACATGGTGTCAGCCCAGCTAGCACACTAATCGGACATATATTTACGTTCTGACGTATAACTTTACGATTGTGCCCATTTTTACGTTACTTAGCTAACATGGTAATCACGCAGCATATATTTATGCCATAGCGTAAAATATACGTAGCAAAATTATTACATTCATTTCATTCGTTCAATAGTAGTCTATGGTTAGAAGCCTATTATAATACTACCTAATTAAAGAGTAATGATAAGCACTGCACAGTTTACTAAACAGTTGTTCTCCTGTATTAAGTTGTGTTATAATAGTTTTTTGTTTTTATTTACGTTACTCCCCCACCCCACTAAAAGTTTTACGTAGTGGTTTTAAGTAATTTAGCGAGTACCAAAACACATGTTAGTTTATAATTGAATCAATAATATTTGTAAATTTGTGTAATATACTTTATTACAACACAAGCAAAAAATCATAATCATTGCGTTATTTATACTAATTTATAGTTAGTAATCATGATCTAGCTAAAATTAAAAATACTAGATCATTGTTTCAGGAGACGATAGGAGTTTTGAAACTGAAACCGTATGTGTCGTGACAGAAATCGGAGAAATCCTGCGAAAATTATATTGTTTTCATAGTGTTAAAATTTATCCGGGGTCTCGAGTGACCTACATAAAATTTCGTCCGTCAACGGCTCATATCGTCAAGTTTTATGTGCCAAAATCAAGAGCATGTTAGCATTTGACGTAAAACAAATAGTTTTATGTGCAATACATATAAATGGTCACATTTTACGTAAATGATGGTATAGCATGTTAGCTCATGACGGTAAAATTTTATACGTCGGTTGTGGACATAAAACATGTGCATAAAAGTCGTCATTTTGCTAGTGTGCTAGCCGGGCTGGTGTGAAAAAATGTTATTCAAAATATAATTAATTAAAATTGAGTGAATTTAATATAAAAATGCCGGATCAAGTAGATGATACTAAAAAAATGCAAGCGCAAAATAGTAATAGTGTGTATGCTGCAATACAGCAACCCGGTCCATTGCAAGACTACGGGAACATGGCGGTCAACTGGAAAGAATGGAAATCCGCTTTTGATTTTTTTCTTATCGCTTCGGGCAGAGATACGGCTACGTCGAAGGAAAAGTGCGCATTATTCCTACACGTCATCGGAAAATTCGGTCGAGAAACTTTAGAGGAATTTGAACTCAGTGTTAAAACGGATGACTATGACAAGTTAGTAAAAGCATTTTCAGAGCGTTTTGACCCGAAAAAAAACGTGAACTATGAACGTCATACGTTTTTTGAAAATTATCAAGACGATTCTTTTGATAAGTTCCTTAGCGACTTGAAAATTAAAAGCAAAAGTTGCGAGTTTGGTCAGTTGAAAGATAGCTTAATCTTAACTCAGATAATAAGAGGTCTAAAAGACGGACATATGCGTGAACGATTACTTTCGAAGTCATCACTAGACCTGGAGCAGGCTGTGACCTACTGTCGCGCGGCGGAGCGAGCCAGCGTGCAAGCGGCAACGTGTCGGAGTATGAAATTTGATCACACCGCACCAGTTGCGTTAGAGGAACTAGCGCGCGGGCGTGGTGCGCCTGGCGGTAGTGGCTACGGCGCCGGGATGAGGTCGCGTAGTGCAGGAGCACGAGGACGCGCAGGCCGTGGAGGCTTCGCTCGTGCTGCTCCTTCAGGCCGAGCACCACGTTATGGCGCCGAGTGCGACAAGTGCGGTGGAAGACACTCCGCCGATGACAGATGTCCAGCATTTAATGTTCGCTGTTTCAGGTGTGAGCGCGTAGGACATTTTGCTAAAACCTGTCGTGAGAAGCTTATAAGAGAGGTTGAGATTAATGAAACACAAGGTGAGGACTATACAGAGGACAATGGTGAGTTTTTTCTTCATAATATTATTGTCAACGCGTTGGACTACACTGGCACCTTTTGGTCAGAGGAAATATTAGTCAACAATGTGTCAATAAGGTTTAAATTAGATAGCGGTGCTGAGACGTCTGTAATGTCATTGAGGTGCTTTACACAGGCAGGTTTTGATACTAGTATATTACGTAAAACAAATACAGTGCTTAAAGAAATCAGTCGAAACAACTTGCCTGTTGTAGGATACTTCATGGCAAATATGAAGTACAAAACTATAATTTCATTGCAAAAAGTTCTTGATATAGAGTGTAACAACTTATTGGGACTGAAGGCATGCACCGAATTGCAACTTATCTCGCGAATTAATGAATTACAAAAAAGTGACGAGTCTGTTTATGTGGGTATAGGTTGCTTGCCTTCAGTTATTAAAATATCTATTGATGAGACCGTACCACCTGTGATTTCGGCTTCTAGGAGGGTACCGATGTGTTTACAACCTCGTCTGAAGGAAGAATTAGATGAGATGGAAAGTTTGAACATTGTTAAACGTGAGGAGGGCCCTACGGATTGGGTGTCTCCTATAGTTATTGTGGAGAAACCAGACAAGAAGTTGCGCATTTGCCAAGATCCTTTGCATCTAAATAAGGCTGTACGCAGGAGCCACTTTCAATTGCCGTCGCTCGACGAAGTCGCGAGTGAAATGAGTGGTGCAAAGTACTTTTCGAAACTTGATGCTTGTAAAGGGTTTTGGATGTTAAAACTCGATGAAGCTAGCTCCAAGTTTTGCACATTTGCGTCTCCTTTTGGCAGGTATCGCTTCCTCAGGATGCCTCTTGGAATAAACTGCGCGCCAGAGATTTTTCACAGTGAAATGGTAAAGATTTTCAAGACAGAAGGAGTTGCTGTCTATATTGATGATTTGATAGTGTTCGGTCGCACTAAAAATGAACATGATGCGAGATTACTACAGGTGTTTGAGAAAGCCAAGGTCAATGGTGTTAAATTTAATAAAGCAAAGTGTGTCTTTAACACTGAGGAAGTACAATACCTTGGTCATCTGTTCAATGCTGAAGGGATGCGTGCCGATCCAAAACGAGTGAAGGCAATAAATGATATGCCTGCCCCTACAAATAGGAAAGAGCTGGAGAGATTTTTAGGTGTGATCAAATATGTATCCCGTTTCATACCTAATCACTCAAACATAGTTGCACCATTGCGTGATTTGTTGAAAATAGATTGTGATTTCAAATGGTGTGGTGAACATCAACGGATTTTTGATGAGTTGAAGAGAAGAATTTGTTCCGCACCAGTGCTGCGATGCTATTCTCCACACGAGGAGGTGACTGTGTCGGTGGATGCGAGTTCACGGGGACTTGGTGCTGTTTTACTACAAGACGGGCAGCCTGTGGCTTACGCGGCTCGAACACTCACACCAGCTGAATCGCGGTGGGCGCAGATAGAAAAAGAACTTCTAGCGATTGTGTTCGGTTGCACGCGTTTTCATCAATACATTTACGGTCATAAGAAAGTTATTGTTGAGACAGACCATAAACCACTGGAATCTATATTTAAAAAACCACTGAACAGCACTCCGGTGAGATTACAGCGCATGCTTATGATGTTGCACAGGTATGCGTTTCAAACAAAGTACATGCCTGGGAAACTCATGTACTTGGCAGACACATTATCACGTGCCCCCTCAGAACAGGGTTCGGACGATGACGTGCATGCAGATGTCACAATACATGTGAATAATTTAATAGAGTGCCTTAATGTGTCCAAGGATAAACTTACCAAAATTAGGGAAGAAACAAATAAAGATGAGATCCTACAGCGTGTAAAAGAGTACTATTTGAGTGGCTGGCCTATAAATAAAAACCAAAGTCAAGATATTACGGGGCCATACTGGACCATTCAAAATGAGATACACGTGATCGACGGCATAGTATTTCGCAATCACCAAGTTGTAATTCCTACTTCGTTACGGAAGGAAATTATTTCAATAATCCATGAGGGGCATTTAGGAATCGAGAAAAGCAAGCGGCGTGCTAAGGAGCTGGTGTGGTGGCCTGGAATGGGAGTCGACATCGAACAAGCCGTACAACGCTGCGAGCCTTGCCAGCGACACCGCGCGGCGCAGACACGCGAACCGCTGAGCCCATATCCCATACCAAATTTGCCATGGGAAGTAATCGCTGCTGATCTCTTCGAATTTCAACAAAAACATTATCTAATTGTCGTAGACTACTACTCGAAGTTTTTTGAAGTAGCGTCGTTAAACAGTTTGACGAGCGGTGTTGTAATTATGCACCTTAAAAACTTTTTTGGTCGATTAGGAATACCACAGAAAGTAGTATCTGATAATGGACCTCAATTCTCTTCGCAAGAGTTTAAGCAGTTTGCTGCATACTACGGTTTTGAACACGTGACGAGTTCACCTATGTATCCCCGTTCTAATGGGTTAGTTGAGCGCAATGTACAGACAGTTAAGAGGTTGTTTATTAAGGCTCAAGAAGACAACACTGATTGGCAATTAGCTCTGCTTAATTTTAGGAATACCCCCATTTCAGGAGAGAAGTATTCGCCAGCACAACTACTGATGGGTCGCAAACTGAGAACAAGGCTCCCTGCTACTGATGAAAGTCTAATACCTGAATCAGTTGACCCTGCTATGGTTCAAAAAACTCGTACAGAAAAAACTTTGAAAGTTAAAGAATATTACGATAGAAGTGCCAAAAAGCTGCCGCAGCTCACACCCGATGAGCCGGTTCGCATGCGAGACAATAACGTCTGGGTAGCAGGCGTCGCACGTGGAGAGCGCTCATACTGGATCACTACGGACAATGGCCGGTCGTACCTGAGAAATCGTGTTCAGATTCTAAAAGGTAACAAAAAAGCGTCTTCGCCTTCGTTACATTCCACAACAGTGCCACTAGTCGCGAACAGATACAGCGATCTCGATTTTATTCTTCCAGACACAGACGAGGAAGTGACACCTGTATTTTCCACTCCAATTTCAAGTCCTGGGTCTCCGCAAGGGTCACGCAACGCAGGTGCGGCAGGTGGTAGTGGTCTCGTCACTAGGAGCGGAAGGCTAGTTCGTCCGCCAAAAAGATTCAGCTTTGACTAAATATAAACTTGGCTTGTAACGTAACTTAGATTTTCTTTTTGTTTCTTTTGTTTTATTTAAGGAAGATGTAATGTAAGTTAACATATTTTTATATCTTTCTGAAATTGTTAATTGTTCTAATTGTATAAGAAGGAAGATGTTGTAGTGTAGCCTCTTTAATAAAGGTCAATGCTTTTGACGCATACCTATTTACATCAGTTTGGTATAATATTATTGAAAACAAGGTCCAGATGAGAAAACAGCAGGTCCAAGCGATCAGCGCACTCGTAGCACACGATAATAAAGGATATTACGAAACCATTTTCAGAGTAACGGTGACAGTCTGACAATGACGTGACGTGAATGACGGAATTTTGAGTTGCTTACGTACGTTTCATTTCGTGAAAAATGCTCTAACCGTAAACTCGATGTTCTGTTTTTTAGTCGAATCAATTGTATAACAAATATACTAACGTGGAAATGTAGTCTCATACTACATTTCCACGTTACAGATCAAACTACATAAAATGGGATTTGCCTGAATGTCGTACTTAGTCAGCCTCGCTTCCGCTTCCGCTTTGGTTGGACTGCCATCTGACGAATCATAACGGAAATCTACGATAGGTCTCCTCACACACGCTGCGATTTTAACGTTTGTAAGGATAATAAGGAACTGAAAACACCGTGCACCGTGCGTAAATGACATTCAATGACAATGACAAC
Source organism: Epinotia brunnichana (assembly GCA_963854355.1). Lineage (NCBI taxonomy): Eukaryota > Metazoa > Arthropoda > Insecta > Lepidoptera > Tortricidae > Epinotia > Epinotia brunnichana. Next base: position 13,914,565 of record OY977936.1, on the reverse strand, counting down.
TACTTAATATTCTTCTTTGCCATAAAGTTGCCATAAATATTGATATTCCATAAATTTTGTTCACAGCTGACCTTTCGTTCAGAGATCACATTGTTATATGAATATGACTTGTAAAAAAGCATAATACAGAAACTTAGGGTTTGTCTTGCGTCAGGCACAGGGTTTTTCCAACATAGGTGCTATCCGAGCACTGTATGAAGCTCTCGTAAAGAGCCACTTGGAAGTCAACTCGAGTGTCTGGAGCCCGCACGAAGCTAAGTACCAATTTATGCTGGAACGGATATAAAATAAATTTGTGAGAATTTTATATTTTTTATCTACACCCATATCATAAATCCTCTATAATGTGTTCGGAAACCATACATAATGACCACCATTATTGCAACCAGTAACGTAACATCAGTGTTTTATCTGTGCCAGTGTTATTATAATCAAAGGGCGGACGATGGATGCAATGTAGTGAAGAAATCATAAGATGGATAAGACTTTTATTAAATTTCGAGTAACATTTATGTATAAACATATGTATGTTTACAGTACAGTGCAAAGGTATGCAGTTTTGTAATACATATATCAGTCAGTACATAATAAATAGGCATTTTCCCTATATAAGTGGATAGTGAACCATAAAATGAATGGACTTAAAATATGTAATATAGAAAAAAATATGATTATTTACTACAACAATAAAATTACATACACTCTTTTTAGGGTTCCGTACTCAAAGAGTAAAACGGGACCCTATTACTAAGACTCCGCTGTCCGTCCGTCCGTCCGTCTGTCCGTACGTCTGTCTGTCACCAGGCTGTATCTCACTGATACCGTGATAGTTCCAGCTGAAATTTAGACAACAGAATAAAATAGTTTTTTTATAGATAATGGTACGGAACCCTTCGTGCGCGAGTCCGACTCGCACTTGGCCGGTTTTTTTTTTAACCCATTGGAGTCATATCCATATTATGTAATATCGTTTGACATGATTTTGACATAATTTGCATCCGTCGTCCGCCCATTAGTTATAATTTAATGTATGTAAAATCATAATAACATCGATATCGATGTTATTATGGAAATCTAGTTGGTCATGATTTGAAATCTAGTCGGCCATGGCGGTGAAATGGCGGTTATTCTATTGGTTCCCGAACACATCATTGAGAATTTATAATATATGGGTAGATAATAGTAGTTTTTCTACTCGTCGACTTTAATCTATGAATTAAGATTTCGTACACGAAACTAAGATCACATACTTTTTAATCCTGGAGCTCCACGAGCTCATCACTAACTCGTATGGTTTCATAAGATAACCGCCAGCAGTCATCTTATGAATCCAGGAGCTGTATAAGATAACTGTGAAGACATCAACGCGCAAAATTACTAAACTGCTGCGCTTCATTTCAGCAGGGCGATTTTCAATAGATACCAAGTTTGTTTAATAAATTATTATTTCCGTTGACTCGTAGAAAAAATATTGTACACAATAGTAATATAATTAGCTTTTTAAGTCTCGTACCTTAATTAGGCCACTCAGCAAGCTTCGTGGCCTAAACGTGGTACTCGACTTAAAAAGCATCCATTATATAACGATTGCATAAACTACTATTATGTGACTGTAGGTACATAATGTAGGGCATTAAACACGAGTGTGGTAATGCCTAATTATGTACAGTTACATACACTATTTTATATATCCACATATCATAAGCCTCCATGATGCATTCAGGAGCCGCATATTATGACCGGCATCGCGACGTCGTTTTCTGGCAGCTGTTATAGTTTTTTTTTTATTCAGAGACAAACTAGAGTCGGATCCAACTATCATATCGTTCGATATCTTACTTACGTGCGACATTTGTTAAATTTGTATACAAATTGACAATTCATCTCGAACTACGTCCTCTCGACTGATATTAGAATAGAGGTTAAATCAAACTTCTTTGTTTTTCAGAGACGTTCGAAATTTGAATGAAATAATATTACTTTATCTACCCACATGTTATAAATCCTCTAGAATGTGTTCGGAAACCATATATAACGACCACCATAATTGCAACCAGTAACGTAACATCAGCGTTTTATCCGTGCCAGTGTTATTATAATGTATGAAAAATCATAATAGCATCGACAATCGATGTTATTATGGAAATCAGATCCGGTGTTGGCGTCGTGCAGCATGATGTTGTCGGTCATGATTTGAAATCTAGTCGGCCGTGGCGGTGCAATGGCGGTTATTCTAATGGTTCCCGAACACATCATTGAGGATTCATAACATGTGGGTAGATAAAATAGTGTATGTAACTGTACATAATTAGGCATTAAAACACTCGTGTGATGTTATTATGAAACTCGCCTTCGGCTCGTTTCAGAAACCCACACTCGTGTTTAATGCCCCTCATTATGTACAGTCACATAAACTACTATATCGAAATCGATGTTATTATTTAGCAATAATAACATTTTCACAGATAAGAGATTTGTTCTAACAAAACAGTTTATTTTTATGGTGGTCATAATGTGCGGTTCTTGAACGCATCATGGAGGGTTTATGATATTTTATTTGGATAGATAAAGTAGTGTATGTAAACTGTACATAATTAGGCATTAAAACGCTCGTGTGATCCTATTACGAGTATGAAACTCGCTAACGCTCGTTTCATAAACCCACACTTATGTTTGATGCCCTTCATTATGTACAGTCACATAAACTACTAAAATGTTATGGTGTGTGTTCGTGTTGTAGTGTAGCCTCTTTAATAAATGGCTTTTGACGCACGACTTGGTGTCAGGTATGAAAAAATGTTATCTCCACTTATAATAAATCTCTAAATTAAAAAAAGAATCAGCCAGTTTGAAACTAAGCTTTGCGCGGTTCGAATGTTCTCAGCATCCCATGAACGGAAAAATATGAAACATTTTATATAGGTACATTATTATTCTAGCTGCAACTTAGGATAGTTTTTATCCGACTGCGACAGTTAATTAATTTTCCGAAATATACGACTTCATTTAATTTTTCATTTATTTTTATTGAAATCAAACGCTGCTCCAACTGTCAGCTATAAGAACCGTCAAATTTTCGTCAAAATGGCGGAATTGCTTTGCCTTTCACTTATTTATAATTTAAATCCCGTCTACGATAGACCTTTACGAGACAAATGCTAAAATATAAACCATAAAAAAATATTCGATTCTGATATGAGAACTTATATGCGCAAATGTCGTTTTATGTCGTAATTTCAATAAATGAAATCAACAAATTTGAACAATATAATTAACACGAATTTGTTTTTTTTGAATGACAATGGCACGCGCTCGGCGCGCATTCAGCCAAAGTACCTGCGGCGCTACCACGAAAACCGATACTCAATGTTCATATATTTGCATCCCTATCACTCGAGTATGGTTAGTGCGATAGAGATAGAGATACCCGAATATTTTCGAATTCCGAAGTTCGTGGTTATAGCTCAGGAATCGAAAATATGGTAAAGAATCATAATGTATTTTCTCGAAAAAGAATTTAAAATAAATATAGTCAAATGGAGAAAAAAACAAAGCAAGAGGTTATATAGGTAATGATTAAGTTATAAGAGTCCAAAGTTTTAAGAGGGGGTATGTTCTGTCCCTTTTCCGCAAAACGCACCTTCATATGAAACGATTGTTTTTTACTATGACGCTCGAGTATATTGACGTCACAGTCCCTCATCGTTTTCTCACTCTAACAAGCGACATTAAAACGGATGTAGCTTCATAATTTTTTGAGATATTTGAATGGGAGTTTCATTATCTTCTATTTATTTATACATAATAAATGCCTATGTCCTGACTGACTTATTCACTCAATCACTCACTCACTCACTCATCAACGCACAGCCGAAACTACTAATCTTAGAGAGTTGATTTTTGCACAGTATGTTGCTTTTATAACGTGGGCTAGGGATAAAAAGGGATTTTTGAAAATTCTACCCCTAAGGGGGTAAAATGGGGGTGCAAAGTTTGTATGGGAGAACCTTTTTTTTTTGAGCTATAGACTTAAACTTTGTAGAAAAATTAGTTATTAGAATACAAATGAAACACTTTCAGCGTTTTGGAAAATTCCACCCCTACGGGGGTAAAATAGGGGTGCAAGGTTTGTATGGGGGAAACATTTTTTTTTTAAATAGAGACTTAAAACTTTGTAGAAAGATCAGTCATTAGAATACAAATAAAGAACTTTCAGGGTTTTAGAAAATTCTACCCCTAAAGGGGTAAAATAGAGTGCAAAGTTTGTATGGGAAAAACTACTTTTTTTTAAATAGAGACTTAAAACTTTGTAGAGAAATTATTCATTAGAATACAAATAAAGTACCTAGATTCAGTGTTTTAAAAAAATCTACCCCTAAGGGGGTAAAATAGGGGTGCAAATTTTGTATGGGGGAAACAATATTTTTTTTAAATAGAGACTTAAAACTTTGTAGAAAGATTAGTCATCAGAATACAAATTAAGTACTTTCAGCGTTTTAGAAAATTCTACCCCTAAAAATAGGGGGCTAAAATAGGGGTGCAAAGTTTGTATGTGGGAAACTATTTTTTTAGCTAGAGTCCTAAAACTTTGTAGAAAGATTATTTAAATACAAAGAAAGTACTTTCAGCGTTTTGGAAAATTTCACCCCTAAGGGGGTAAAATAGGGTGCAAAGTTTGTATGGGAAAAAAATATTTTTTTTTAATAGAGACTTAAAATTTTGACGAAAAATTACTTATTAGAACATGAAAAATACTACATTCGGCGTTTTACAAAAATCATTTAAAAAAGGGTGCAAGGTTTGTATGGGGAACACTTTTTCTGAGCTAGACACTTAAAACTTTGTAGAAAGATTACTTATAAAAATACAAAGAAAAAGACTTTTAGCGTTTTGAAAAAATCTATCCCTAAGGGGGATAAAAAGGGGTGCAAAGTTTTTATCAGGGAAAGCTTATGTTTTTGAGTTAGAGACTTGAAACTTTGTAGAAAGATTACTTATTAAAATACAAAAAAAGAACACAAATCGTTTTAGAAAATTCCACCCCTAATAGGGTTAAAAAGGAGAGCAAGCTTTGCATGGGCAACACTTTTTTTTGAGTTAGACTTAAAACTTTGCAAAAAGATTACTTATTAGAATACTAAAAAAGAACTTTCAGCGTTTTAGAAAACTCCATCCCTAAGGGGATCCTTAAGATCCTTAAGAAGGGTAGCCAGTGTTGTGTGGGAAATTTTTTTTTTTACTAGACTTAAAACTATTCAAAATGTTACTTATTAAAATTAATAATAAAGTACTTTCAGAGTTTTAGAAAATTCCACCCCTAAGGGGGTTAAGAAAGCTTTGTATGGGCAACACTTTTTTTGAGCTAGAGACTTAAAAGTTTACGAAAAAAGTTCTTTCAGCGATTAGAAAAATTCAACCTCTAAGGGGGTTTAAAAGGGGGTTCAAATTTTAAATGGCGAGCAATAAAATTTTAAAGTGTGAGTAAGAGATTTTTAACTTCGGTCTTATTCTGTACGTTAAAAGACTACAAAACTGATTTCAGAGTTTTTCCAAATTCATCCCCTAAGAGTGTTAAAATTGGTTCAAAGTTTGAGTATTTCAAAGCATTTTTAAAGTATGAGATTTTTAACTTTGGTTTTAGACTGTTTGTTGACAAACTAGAAAATGAACATCAACTTTTTTTTTAATTATCCCCTAAAAGAGGGTTCAAATTTTGTATTGAGAGAAATCATTTTCTAAGACATAAAAAGTTCTACGCGGACGAAGTCGCGGGCAACAGCTAGTTCAATAGTTATTTGTGTCACAAGGGAGCAAAATAGTATATTTACGGCGAGGGCGGTGTATTGAATCCTCAACGCAGCGAGGGATCCTACAATAGAATCCTGAGCGTAGCGAGGGATTCTAACGTAGGATCATGAGCGTAGTGAGGGATTCAAGTGTTAACGCCCAAGACGAAAATAATTTTGCTCCTGAGTGACACATGTAACTTTTCACACCGACTGAGGAAAACATTTCCAAAAAAATACAAAAAAAAGAACAAAAAAAAGAAAAAACAAAAACAACAAAAAAACTTATAAAAAAAGAAACTAAAACAAACAAAACCAAAAAACAAACGAAACAAAAAAACAAAAAAATATCAAAAAAAAAAAAAAAAAACCACGAAAAAAACAAAACAAGACCAAAAAATTAAACGAAATAAAAAAAGAAAATAACAAACACCTAAAAAAAACAAAAAAAAATTCAAAAAAAATACAGAAAAACAAAACAAAAAAACTCAAAAAAAAACAACAAAAAAACTAAAAAAAAAAACTAAAACAATTGAAACAAACGTAACAAAAAAAACCTAAAAAACAAAAAAAACTTAAAAAAAAACGTACAAAAAACAAAAAACTAACAAAAACAACAAAAAAAAAACAAACAAATATTACATTGCACGTAGAACCGATGGCCGTTGGGGCAGAAAGGTTCTCGAGTGGCGATCACGTACCGGAAGGCGCGGCGTGGGTAGCCCCCCTCACAAGGTGGACTGATGACCTGGTAAAGGTCGCGGGAGTCCACTGGGTGCGGGTGGCGCAGGACCGGTCATTTTGGCACTCTTTGGGGGAGGCCTTTGTCCAGCAGTGGACGTCATTCGGCTGATATGATGATGATGATGATATATATACGTTTGTCGATTACGATGAAATTACAATCGATTATTTTATCAAGATTCTATTGGCACATTGCGTAAATGCTACAAGCCAAAAAATAAATTAAAAAAGTAGCTTGAACAGAAAAGTAGCATTTTGCTCCCTCTCGTCAGGGACCAAAACTTACTTTTCTGAATGAGAGGTGTGAAAAATATAATTATAGACCGGACTCTCAGTGGAGATTCGTTTGCAAAAATAGCGCACCGCAATCTGACTTCTGATATGATATATATTATATGGATTCCAGACATCCAATAAAATGATGGTGCCAACCTGTTTTGAGGTTATTCCTTAAGAGGGTTAAAAGGGTTTTCAAACTTTGCATGGAGGGCAAAAAAATAAAAATAAAAATAAAAGTAATTTGTAACGTTGGTTTCTGACTGTTTTTTTTTTATTCATCCTCTAAGAGGGTTAAAAGTGGGTTCGAAGTTTGTATAGAGAGCAAGTCATTTTTAATGTAACAGATTTGTTACTTCGATTTTAGACTGTTTACTAAAAGACAACAAAACTTATATCTGCGTCCTTTGCTGTCCTGTAGGTAATCCTAACCTATTACGATGCGCAAACATGGTCGCTCAGAGAGAGTCAGAAGTCCAAATTGAAGGTTAGGTACGCGCGATAGAGCGCAGTATTTTAGGTGTTAAAAGGATGGATTGGTTCGGGTCCAAAACACTACATTGGTCTCCAAAACACACATAATTGACTTGACGTGGGTGCAAAAACTGCCAGGCTCATGTGGGACCGGGCCAGCCACGTCTGCCGGATGCATCCAGACAAGTGGGCTAAGATAGCTACCAATTGGGTATAACGGGCGACGGAGACGGGCCCGACCTAGACAAAAACGGCAGGGCGGTCTGGATGCATTCCTCACCGATTGGGCAGAAAAAATACATTGTTAGGGACTCATGGAAATCACGGGAAGAACCTTTGCACAGCAGTAGGACACTGAATATGAACAGATTTTTTTTTGCATACATTTTCATTTGTCAAATTAGGGTACAGCGACATCACTAATCCTGTTCTAATCGTTTTGATAAATAAATTGTCAACTAAATGTGCAAAGACTTGTTTTAAAACCAAAATTTTGAATGAATTTTTTTTTGTTCCATCCAATCCCGGGATCCCAGGATCCCAGGATTGTCGAGGACAGTTTCGGTATTAATCCCGGCTTTGCGAAAGGTCCGGTATTTGGAAGCCCTAGTAGCTAGGTAGTTAGGCGATATATTGTGATAACTTAAACTGTTCGCTTTATATTTGAATGAAGGACGCTCAGAGCTATAATGCCAACTCATTACCATCCAATTTGGTGTAGTAACAAAACTTAATTGGTCATGTAAAATTATTTAATAGGCCATAGTTGTATAACAGGTTGTCGATGATAGGAAATCTTATACAGCCACAACCGGCGCTGGGGCGGCGTATCTGTACGCTAGTGGCGCAGAATATGCAGCCACCCTGGCGACCGGGGCGGTGTAAGCGGCGGTGTAAGCGGAGGCCAAGGGTGCTGTGTAGGCGGCCACTCGAGCCACGGGAGCGCTGTACGCGGCAGGGGCGAAGGCGTAACGGGCGAAAGCGGGCTGGGCTATCGCGGGAGCAGCGGCGTATCGTGCAACCGGCTCGACAACGGCTGGAGCGGCAGCGAAGCGCGCGGAAACCACGGCGGGCTCCGCCACGATGGCGGGCGCGGCAGCCACGAGCGGCTCCTTGCGCACGACGGCGTTGAACCCGTTGACTGGGTCGGCCGAGTAGTCCACGATGCGGCGCGTGCCGTCCGAGTCGACCAGCGAGTACTGGCCCTGCACCAGGTCACCGTCGCGCTGCTCCGTCTGGCTCTTGTAGTCGCCGGTGAGCGAGTCCGCCACGTCGTAGCCGAAGCGGTACTGCGGCAGGGGGTCGAACTCCTCGAGCCGCGCCGCCACCGGCGCTGCCGCGAGGGGTGCGGCTACTGCTACTGGGGCCACGCTAGCCTTAGCGAAAGCCACAATGCAGGATAAGACGACGAACTGTAATTTAATGATATTTATGTTATTTAAGTATGATAAATATGATGATGGATGACAGGACAGATTCTACTGGTATCCAGATGTATTCCCAAGCTATGCAAATACTTGTGGATATAAATAATATTTACGAAGGTAAAACGAGTCAAATTGTTTTGGTTACAATATGGAAGATAACATGCAAGAATATTGATTTCAATCGTCAATATTCTGAACATACTACTTACAAAGTTACTTAACAAGCACATGATCGTATACAATGATAATACGTGGTAGAGTTCACTTTCGGTATATAAGTAAATATGTAAAGATCCTCACGCATGCCAGCCACCTTAGTTAATGTAAGTCATAATAGTTGTACTTGAAACAGTGACACGGTTTCGCGAGGGCGAGACTAGAGCGTTTGCGCAAGCCGGCGAGGAGAAATTACTAACAAGCTGATGATACCGACCGTCAAGGACGCTGGACGCTGCCCGCTGCATCCCAATGAGATCAACACCATAAATAGGGATTTCTTAGGTGTACTTATTGATATTTTAGGCTCATTATGATTTTGGTAGTAAGGACAAGTGTCTTTCAAGGTAAAGGAAGGCACGAGTTCGAATTATTTTAGGTACACAGGGCGGGTGTACCACTTTGTTTTATTTGGAAATACACTACAAAGTGCACATTTTTTTTTCCTTTTGGGTGTAGTTTGCATAAATTACGTAACTACGTCATAATTGCCAAGATCCAAACACAAAGGCAAAGATGATTATGATTAACACGATTGCAAAAGATTTTCTAGTACATATTTTCCACGTAGGTATTCAATTTCCCTTCATGGCCATATTAATTTAATTACTGAGTTATTTATTTATCGTACACACTGGTACATATATGTATTCGTATTGATGTCGCTGATCGAATGACTGAGTATATACTAGTGACCCGCCCTGCCCCTGTCACTACCAAATTCGGTTCAATTCAATAGTTTAGGAATGTGTTAGAGTTGAGAGTGGATTTCGTTTTCTACCTATGCGAATTTGATAATCGTTTTTTTTTTTATGGTGGTAAGTAATGGATGATTACATTCTGGTACACCTATTGATTATATTATATAAGACTGACGTACAGTCACCGGCATCAATATATGATGGATCAAAGGCCGCAAAAATATGTTACACGCTCTAAACGCCTCTAGGAATAGAGTTGTCATCAGATATTTTTGCGGCCTTTGTTCGATCGTATATTGATGCCGGTGAATGTACCTAAAATATATTTATAATAATTATAATTCAACAGAAATATAGTTTTTTAATGATTTACAGAAAGCGTTTAAAAGCGATGATCGTGCTATTTTATTATAACTCTATATTTTACATAGTTAACCAAAAATTATTCAATAACGTGTCTAAGATAAATACACAAGATAGGTGAGACGATTTTTATAAGATGTTGGAGAAGTGAAACATTACCTTAAAGGCCATTGTTCCTGAGGATGGGTTGTCGAGTGCAGTCAAGTGCGACTATGGTCCCCTGGAGCATACCACAGTATATATACCAGCCACTGGTTGTGACACAGCTCAAGTTCGCACTTAGTATTATGTCTGCGCATCACTATGGATGTGCACGCAATTGGAAATGAGCTGCAATTTGTCAATGGCGGAAAATTCGGCCGTTTACTTGAGTGCGGGCCAACACCGTTATGAAATTGAGTAAGGACGAAGGCGAGTCATTATTTTAAGAGAGTGTAATTAACTTTCTAAACATTCATTTATTTTTCAACTGCACTGTATTTTTCTAGTGATTCCGTTATTTTATTGTCTACGTGAATGGAATAAAACCTACCCAAGAAGTATTGCTACTAACTAACACCTATATATGTGGTGTCGGGTCAGAATAGCAGAACCCCCTTTCTTCCCGTGGGTGTCGAAGATTCGATTAAAGCGGAATACGGCAAAGGTTTGTTGTGAGCGACCGGCTACCAACATTTTCTGCATTGCAAGAAGTGTCACTAAATATTAAATTGTATATGCTCTGCCTACCACTTTCAGTAAAACGGATGAGAGTTGATGTATGCAATGTATGAGTATAACAAAGGGCCTGTGCACTAAGGTCATGTACCACTGAGTCAGCGGGTCGCTATACGAATGATTTATGGGAATTAAAATTGAAACGTCTGAATGCTAACCATCCTTGTTGATGCAGTTTGATATTGAATTAATGAGCACCTTCGACTGAGCATTCCGGTGCGAGCGTAGGTACCTATTGTTCCATTATAACACAGATGAGATTTACGATACAATATAAATATGTACAAGTAAATTAATGCCATCCATAAAACATACATGTAATAATAATTTAGTTTAAAAACAAAATTTACACATTTCCTATCCTATTTACCACATGAACTGCTCTCCGAGAGCAAATGCGTTGATTATTACAGAAAAAACCCAAGTCGCTATTTATTTATTTATTTAATCTTTTTTGCACAAAAGAAGAACTTATTATTACTAACTATACTTAATTAACTTATATATAAACTTGCCTAATGGGGTCTACAGATTATATGATTTAACCACAATTTGTCAGTACAACATGTCGAAGTCATAGTTGGGTGTATCGTACAGATGTAACAATCCGACCTCATGTGCATACAATTTGTCAGTACAACTCATTTGACAGTTGGATCAGCAGCGCAACATGCCTCCAGACGATAGCAATTAGTCAGCTTCTGACAAATTGGGGCTGACAAATCATCACATGTATAGACCCCATAACTAGTGCCTGTTTCTAAAACGTACCCTGTTAAATTCTCGTAGACAGAAACAGCAGTAAAGACTCAAGTGACAAAACATAGAACTACTAGTTCGCCATGTTACGTCACTTGAACATCAACTCTGTTTAAAAGTATAGGAAAAGTAAACAATTTCGCTGTTTTCGAGTATTTTTGTTTATTGATTCATAAGTTTTTGTTTTTTTTTCATGGCGCGTTATGTATATTAGGAGTTTCATGCTTGATTATACACTTACTTATGTGTTTAATTTTTAGAGATATAGACACCGTGCACCGCCTGCCTGCCATTTTTTTACGCGGTAAGTTTAAAATCATCATTTAACTTGCCCCTTTCGTACTCAACATTTTGGGATATTTCGTACTGGTACGAATTAGGAATTATTATACTAACCAAAACCAACCAAAACAAAACTTGACCATGTAATTGTATGGGAAAAGCCCTTAATGGGTATTTAAGTAAGTAAATGAAAATTTTAAATGTTATTAAACTTGCTGTCTAGTTAATATTCCAAAGGCAACGTTTCGACGTAGTCATACCAAGTCTTACTCCTTTATGCAGACTTCGTAAACCAAAACGGCCTTATTTCAAACTAGCTGTTGCCCGCGACTTCGTCCGCGTAGAACTTTTTATCGTCTTAGAAAATGATTTCTCTCAATACAAAATTTGAACCCTCTTTTAGGGGATAATTAAAAAAAAAGTTGATGTTCATTTTCTAGTTTGTGAACAAACAGTCTAAAACCAAAGTTAAAAATCTCATACTTTAAAAATGCCTTGAAATACTCAAACTTTGAACCAATTTTAACACTCTTAGGGGATGAATTTGGAAAAACTCTGATATCAGTTTTGTAGTCTTTTAACGTACAGAATAAGACCGAAGTTAAAAATCTCTTACTCACACTTTAAAATTTAATTGCTCGCCATTTAAAATTTGAACCCCCTTTTAAACCCCCTTAGAGGTTGAATTTTTCTAATCGCTGAAAGAACTTTTTTTGTAAACTTTTAAGTCTCTAGCTCAAAAAAAGTGTTGCCCATACAAAGCTTTCTTAACCCCCTTAGGGGTGGAATTTTCTACAACTCTGAAAGTACTTTATTATTAATTTTAATAAGTAACATTTTGAATAGTTTTAAGTCTAGTAAAAAAAAAAGTTTTTCCCACACAACACTGGCTACCCTTCTTAAGGATCTTAAGGATCCCCTTAGGGATGGAGTTTTCTAAAACGCTGAAAGTTCTTTTTTAGTATTCTAATAAGTAATCTATTTGCAAAGTTTTAAGTCTAACTCAAAAAAAAGTGTTGCCCATGCAAAGCTTGCTCTCCTTTTTAACCCTATTAGGGGTGGAATTTTCTAAAACGATTTGTGTTCTTTTTTTGTATTTTAATAAGTAATCTTTCTACAAAGTTTCAAGTCTCTAACTCAAAAACATAAACTTTCCCTGATAAAAACTTTGCACCCCTTTTTATCCCCCTTAGGGATAGATTTTTTCAAAACGCTGAAAGTCTTTTTTTTTGTGTTTTTATAAGTAATCTTTCTACAAAGTTTTAAGTGTCTAGCTCAGAAAAAGTGTTCCCCATACAAACCTTGCACCCTTTTTTAACCCCCTTAGGGAATGATTTTTGTAAAACGCCGAATGTAGTATTTTTCATGTTCTAATAAGTAATTTTTCGTCAAAATTTTAAGTCTCTATTAAAAAAAAATATGTTTTTCCCATACAAACTTTGCACCCTATTTTACCCCCTTAGGGGTGAAATTTTCCAAAACGCTGAAAGTACTTTCTTTGTATTTAAATAATCTTTCTACAAAGTTTTAGGACTCTAGCTAAAAAAAATAGTTTCCCACATACAAACTTTGCACCCCTATTTTAGCCCCCTATTTTTAGGGGTAGAATTTTCTAAAACGCTGAAAGTACTTAATTTTTATTCTGATGACTAATCTTTCTACAAAGTTTTAAGTCTCTATTTAAAAAAAATATTGTTTCTCCCATACAAAATTTGCACCCCTATTTTACCCCCTTAGGGGTAGATTTTTTCAAAACACTGAATCTAGGTACTTTATTTGTATTCTAATGAATAATTTCTCTACAAAGTTTTAAGTCTCTATTTAAAAAAAAGTAGTTTTTCCCATACAAACTTTGCACTCTATTTTACCCCTTTAGGGGTAGAATTTTCTAAAACCCTGAAAGTTCTTTATTTGTATTCTAATGACTGATCTTTCTACAAAGTTTTAAGTCTCTATTTAAAAAAAAAATGTTTCCCCCATACAAACCTTGCACCCCTATTTTACCCCCGTAGGGGTGGAATTTTCCAAAACGCTGAAAGTGTTTCATTTGTATTCTAATAACTAATTTTTCTACAAAGTTTAAGTCTATAGCTCAAAAAAAAAAGGTTCTCCCATACAAACTTTGCACCCCCATTTTACCCCCTTAGGGGTAGAATTTTCAAAAATCCCTTTTTATCCCTAGCCCACGTTATAAAAGCAACATACTGTGCAAAAATCAACTCTCTAAGATTACTAGTTTCGGCTGTGCGTTGATGAGTGAGTGAGTGAGTGAGTGAGTGAGTGAGTGAATAAGTCAGTCAGGACATAGGCATTTATTATGTATAAATAGATAGAAGATAATGAAACTCCCATTCAAATATCTCAAAAAATTATGAAGCTACATCCGTTTTAATGTCGCTTGTTAGAGTGAGAAAACGATGAGGGACTGTGACGTCAATATACTCGAGCGTCATAGTAAAAAACAATCGTTTCATATGAAGGTGCGTTTTGCGGAAAAGGGACAGAACATACCCCCTCTTAAAACTTTGGACTCTTATTACTTAATCAATACCTATATTTATTTTAAATTCTTTTTCGAGAAAATACATTATGATTATTTACCATATTTTCGATTCCTGAGCTATAACCACGAACTTCGGAATTCGAAAATATTCGGGTATCTCTATCTCTATCGCACTAACTATACTCGAGTGACAGGGATGCAAATATATGAACATTGAGTATCGGTTTTCGTGGTAGCGCCGCAGGTACTTTGGCTGAATGCGCCGAGCGCGTGCCATTGTCATTCAAAAAAAACAAATTCGTGTTAATTATATTGTTCAAATTCGTTGATTTCATTTATTGAAATTACGACATAAAACGACATTTGCGCATATAAGTTCTCATATCAGAATCGAATATTTTTTTATGGTTTATATTTTAGCATTTGTCTCGTAAAGGTCTATCGTAGACGGGATTTAAATTATTAATAAGTGAAAGGCAAAGCAATTCCGCCATTTTGACGAAAATTTGACGGTTCTTATAGCTGACAGTTGGAGCAGCGTTTGATTTCAATAAAAATAAATGAAAAATTAAATGAAGTCGTATATTTCGGAAAATTTAATTAACTGTCGCAGTCGGATAAAAACTATCCTAAGTTGCAGCTAGAATAATAATGTACCTATATAAAATGTTTCATATTTTTCCGTTCATGGGATGCTGAGAATATTCGAACCGCGCAAAGCTTAGTTTCAAACTGGCTGATTCTTTTTTTAATTTAGAGATTTATTATAAGTGGAGATAAACGGATAAAACAACATCATATAAAATTAAATGTGAGGATTCTCACAGAAATCCCCTTCTAAGAAAAAAATACAAAAGTCGAAAAAATAAGTATTCTTAAGAGTGATTATTGGACAAAATAATTTATTAGATTTGTCACTCAATAATTATTATAATTGCTGTAATTATGGGTCTGATAGTACTAAAAGCCTCTCACTCAAGTACGATAAAGGAATATAAGGGTACGTTTTAAGAACAACTAAACCCAATTCGTACCTTTTCCATTTTTTTTAAACTTAATTTTCTCGGTGTTTATTGTTTATGTTTGTTAATATAAAAGAATCTTCATTTATTGATATAAATGAAGATTCTTTTACCATCAAAAGAATGTCCTTTACTTGTTTTATATATTGAGATACTTAGCATTTTCTCTTAGGGGGTACGAATACGGCAAGTTTCCCCTACAAAAGGCGCTATGTGTGGGCTGATAATATTTGAGGAGTTCCGTCGATTCGTCAAGGATCTCAGAATTAACACTTCATTAGTAAAACAACATCATATAAAATTAAATGTGAGGATTCTCACAGAAATCCCCTTCTAAGAAAAAAATACAAAAGTCGAAAAAATAAGTATTCTTAAGAGTGATTATTGGACAAAATAATTTATTAGATTTGTCACTCAATAATTATTATAATTACTGTAATTATGGGTCTGATAGTACTAAAAGCCTCTCACTCAAGTACGATAAAGGAATATAAGGGTACGTTTTAAGAACAACTAAACCCAATTCGTACCTTTTCCATTTTTTTTAAACTTAATTTTCTCGGTGTTTATTGTTTATGTTTGTTAATATAAAAGAATCTTCATTTATTGATATAAATGAAGATTCTTTTACCATCAAAAGAATGTCCTTTACTTGTTTTATATATTGAGATACTTAGCATTTTCTCTTAGGGGGTACGAATACGGCAAGTTTCCCCTACAAAAGGCGCTATGTGTGGGCTGATAATATTTGAGGAGTTCCGTCGATTCGTCAAGGATCTCAGAATTAACACTTCATTAGTTGTTACTTCAACGTACTTAATCATGTCAGAATCTTTGACGTACTTTACATCTTTGAGGAGTTGCATAAATCATCTGTGGTCTTAATCATCGGTTCCACTTCACCAAAATTGCGATTTCCGCGGGTAAATACATGAGTTATAATAGAAAATAGCGAAATTACTACACGTGGCGCTATTTGAGGGTTGCCCTCAATTTCCCTGGGATCCCATCATCTAATCCTGACTTGGTGACAATGGGACCACCTCAGGAATACTCCTGAGGTGGTGGAAGAGTATCCACTCTTTCGATTAAAAAAAGAATTTTGGAGATCGGTCCACAATTGACGGAGAAATCGGCGAACATACATAAAAAATATATATTATATATACAGTGGAACATATAACCTCCTCCTTTTTTTTGAAGTCGGTTAAAAGTACGAGTCTGACCCGCGCACTGACGGTTCCTTACAAACTTGTAGGTATGTAAACAGCCGGATAGTTCTCGTTTTGCATACTTCGGAGATAAACGCAGGAATAGTTATTTACGATACAAGTGCAGAAAATAGGAAAATAATAAATAAATAAAAAATTATAAATCGACACGAGTTGCGAATTACCTAGTCGCACATGTATCGTACAACACACATACTCTTTAAAGTTTCGACATATGCACGGAAAGTGCTCTTTTCCGCACACGTGCGGAAAAGTAGCACCATGTGTTGTACTATTACTTATTCTGTGCCATGTGTACTGTAATGATACAAGTGCGGAAAGTAGGTAATTCCCAACGAGTGGCGATGACCAAAAACACGACCGTCAGGGAGTGTTATTGATCGACACGAGTTGGGAATTACCTATCCGCACGTGTATCATACAACATTTTATAATGCATCATGCGAGGAAATAAAAAAAATTGCATATAAGGTGAAATTTTAATTGTCACGAAATCTCATTCCCGCATAGTGTGCGGGAATTTTGGCCTGAAATCCATTCCTGCACGGGCAGGTCCTGCAAAGAGAATATAATCACTACGTTTTAAGAGGCAGGACTCTCATACTATTAGCCAATAGAATCAGTTTGCATGGCACATCGATACCAACATGCAAAACATGTACGTCAAAGAACTAACAAACCGCAACAGTACCAACCTAACAGACTAAAATAGTGTAGTGGCCTATACGCTTGCTTTTTCTATCGATATCGATAAAATGAACAGGGTTAAAATGCGGGCTAATATTGCAACAATTTTTTTATCGAGATTAGGTTAGGTACGAGTCAACATTTAAGTTGCATGTACAAGGTTGGACTTAAATGTGGACCCAAAATAAAATAAGAAACTTGTTTTACAAATGTAATTATTTATAAAGATTTCGGTACATTCACATACACATACACAACAACGGTTTCGGTACATTCATTTATACATCACTTAGGACTTTTATTTTATTATTTTGTGATGCCCTGTTGCTGTGCTTTTTTAGTAATGTCAGCAGTTGATTCCTCGGCCTGCATCTGAAAATATTTTATAATTAAAATCGAGTTTCAATTTCTTACATCTAAGGTTAAAATCATGAATAATTACCAGACTCATAACAAATTAATTAAAGAATAATCATTGATATATCAATAAATTCGTTTAAAAAGTGACTGGACAGATTTCAAAACTATAAAAATCAAATGGATATTGATTTGCACGCACCATGTATAAGCTGCCTGTGTATCTTAAAATAATCTGTATTCTTAAAGTCATATTTCATGCTTGTACTCACTCAATTCGACTTATTTAACGAAATTATTTGCACTGATAAACAAATAAGCCTGTATAGTTATCGATAGATACAGTACATCTCTAGTACACAATAAAAATGGAAATAAATTATCTAGTTTAGCTTGTTTATAACCCGCTGCACCATATATCTAAAAATGGCTAAATCAATTAATGCTTACCGGTCATCATCCAAGGGAAATTTCGCCATAAACATAAATTTTTCGAGATTTTCGACTAGCGCGATTTCCACAAATTTCACATGTAATAAACCGTCTTTTCGGTGGCATTGTCACAAAATATATACACCAAACAGTGTTCAATCACTTTTCACTACTTTCAATTACAAATTAGGAAAAAATCAATTAGAAATGAGCAAAAATAAACAAACAAGAGACATAGACGCAATCTCAAGCAAAACAACATGGCTGACGAGGTATGACCACAAATTAGTAAGATTAGTTGTACAGAAGGAGTATGTTGGCTATTGTTTGCCATGCAAAGTCCATATAAAAGTTTTTTTGTTCCTAGTTGCGTTAGACTGAGGTCCTGCCTTGCGCCACCATGCAGGCGTCGAGCACTTTCCGTGTTTATGTTGAACCATACAAAGGCGCACTTTCAGAGCAAGTGCATTTTACAACGCACTTGCTCTGAAAGTGCATATCGCGATAGTAAGAATAAAAACTGCTGACTCCTATTAATTTTGATAACAATGATAGTATTGGGTCTACAGCACAAAAGCCACGAAATATGAATAAAAGAAAACAATACTCACATAAATGTGAACAAGAATCTATATGGAAATCCATGTGGTCGAAAATACATAATGAAATAATACTGACGGAATTTGTATTTATACAACTAACGTTAAAAACTTCAATAGTGCGATGCAGCGCGTCACACATTTCCAGGCATATTCTAGCCGTAATAGGTAATTCTTCCGATTTTTCTATGCGTTTAAATTCTGCCAAACCATATGAGGACGTAAAAAAGAAGTTTGATGGAGTTTAGGTATCCGTAGACAGAGTTCGAGAATGACCGATTTAAAAACGCATCACCAGCGCCATCTTTTGGTATCCAGTGGCGACAAGACTTCTTCGCTAATGCAAAGATAATTAAGACAACCTTGTCTTAATTATCTTTGGCTAATGTAACCAGTCAAACCAGTGCATCGATTTAAAATCGATGAACCAGTGGCTTTGAGGACAGATTAAACAAAAATGGCGAAGTGCAAAATTTTAGTTGGATTTTTGGGTATAAATGATTGGTGGTAATAAAATATTTAATTTGAAAAAAAAAATACTTTATGTTCATGTTATGGTTGCATTTGACAATAAATAAGAATGACTAGTAATTGTTCCAATTTAGTGATGGTAGACAGGGGAAGAGTACGCTAAGGGCGCGGCGTGGTGTTGGGGCGCGGCGTGATAGGACTGGTAGGCGACGGGGGCAGCGACTTTAGCGACCACGGGTGCGGCGGCAACTTTGACGGCGAGAGGCTCACGGTGCACCACAGCGTTGAAACCGTTGTGGTCATCAGCGGTGTATTCAACGGTGCGCTTGGTGCCATCGGGGTCCACAACGGAGTAAGAGCCGTGAACGACATCGCCGTCGCGGGACTCGTGCTGAGTCTTGGAGTCTCCGGTGAGTCCGTCTTGAACATCGTACGCGAAGCTGTACTGCGGGTGCGCGTTGTAGTCCTCGACCACCTTGGTGACGGGGGCGATGCCGATGGCCTTAGCGACGGGGGCGGCGTGGTACGCTACAGGGGCGGAGTGCGCGACGGGCGCAGCATAGCCCACGGGGGCGGCGTGGTAGGCTACTGGGGCGGCGTGGTAGGCTACTGGGGCGGCGTGCGCGACCGACGCCGCGTGCAGCACGGGCGCCGCGTGCGAGTACACGGCGCCGGCGGGGGCAACCACTCCCGCACGCACACTCGCGATCGCGCACACCAACACTACCAGCTAAATAAAACAAAACAACACATATATTTAATAAAATACAACCCATTCATTATTGTAGGTAATAATTTTTATAGTTACCTAGCTAATCAATAATACCTAGTAACAAATCTAGGCATATAAGTTTGCAAGTAAATAGGTAAATGTCCACTCCAGCTTTCTGACAATGATAACATTGGAGTTATTTAACAAGTGCCAAGGTGTAAGTCACATAGGTCGATATATGGATGGGCAAATTGGTCGCTGACCTCTGAGATGGAGATGGCTCATCAAGCAGAAGAAAATGTAAGTACTAGCTAATTAATATAATAGAAGACTAACTTTTAAACATCTTAAATTTTGATAATCGAGGTTTTTCTAAATATCTAAGTTTATGACGGTAGGTAATAAATCGGCCGTAAACAACCAATTTTATAGTTCAATTTTAATTGGCCAGATCAAGCTAATTTAAACAAATTAAATTGGAGGACATTGCTCAAGGTAATAATGACGTTATTAATTCGAACATGCTAAAAGCTCGTACCTTGAAAGCCATTTGGGCTGAGATGAGTGACTTCACCGTGAGTAAACCTCAAGTTGAATGTACCGCAATTGTATCTCTCAGACTTTTTATACACCGCCCCAGCGCCTGAGGCGTTGCATTATATCATTGTCGAGAGTATGACTTCGTATAAACCGGTTGTATTAAAGAGTTACTCAATGTGAACATCTCTATATGAGCTTCTTTTTGATGGGGCAGTATACTGAATTAGTCCGTATTATATTTAAATGAGACCAATCTTTGATTGATCTCGGGCTTGGAAAGATCACTTGCATGGCGGGCGGCTTTCTTTGGGCGGCTCGTCCTTGCTTTATCATAACAGCTATATTATAGCTGTTGGCCAATAAAATATGGATAAATAAGTTTCATTTTTGGTGCTGAGTTGCTGACTTAGATTTTTTTTTGCACGTCTTGTGTAGTTTAGGAGTTGCTATGGCTACCTTCTGTCGCCATCATCAGATGCTCGGTGGTAATATAATATTGTATTGTCATCGTGATTACATAAGTATTCAAATGGGATGTTCAATGGGATAGGAATCGGCAAAAGTGGCTGAAATATTAGTTACAAATTTTGAAGGAAAAGTTACTTACATATTTATTTATCTACATGCGAACAGTGCAAAATAAATATAAAAATTTGTAAAAATAAGCTTTTGTGTTGCACCCTAGAAGCATATGGGTGGATATTTTAATATATAAGTAAACTACTTTGAACTTTATTGACAAATAGGTTTTATTGAGTTTTTTTTATGATGAACATTCAGAAAATTTGAAAATGTTGCGTCATGTCATTAGTGTCAAGTATACGGATATAGGTTCAAAAGATTTGGGGGTTTAATTTATTATTAACGTGATCCACGAAAGAATTTGTTACAGTTTTGCTGATTAAAGAATATTAAACGTAAGTACCTACATTTTAGCGAAATATAATTCTGCGGTTCGACCCATCCAGTAGGTATGCCGATGAAGGCAAACCGTCTATTGTAGGTATGAGAATTTTTGCGGTTTTCTTTGAGATAACAGCTAACAGCGTGGTTGAAACAATAATCAACAGAAGGGGCATTCAAACTTCGGTTAGGGTGTAGCAAAGGGTATGCAGGACTTAGAAAATAAATCGTACACCCCGACCCAATTTTCTTTGATATGTCTGTTACCGGCGGTAGGTAATAAGACCTCTGAGTAGGTAATGCTTGGATATATTTCCCGAATCGGTAAAAATGAGGAAACCTGCATACACCTGCGTAAATTTCTAAAGGTGCATGTGAAGTTGGGAAGTCTCCAACCCGCACTAGGCAAGCGTGAGGACTATTATTATACTGAGTCATGGATGTTTTCTATGTATTTAAGTATTTATTTATCTATATACAGGGTGTTTGGTCCATCGTTTGCCAAATTAAAACGACAGGTAGTTTGGATCATTTGCTATTATTTCCGGCATTAAAATTTTTTGTAGTTACGGTTTTTTTTTATATTTTTTTTTATAAATTTTATTAAATTCTGTCTACGCGTTTCAACTTGAATTTAAAAGAAAGGGAAGTGGTAGAGCCTACTTTTTTTTATTGTATAATTTAACGTTGTACGTCTCTATCAAAGTCAAAATTATTTGCAAGTAACGTCAACTTACCTTTTTACTGACCCTCAAACAAAACCTAGGTGCAAAGTTTTCGTCTTGGAATAATTTGATATGCAATTTAAAAAAAAAACTAATAAAAAGACCAAGTTCTTAAAATTCTTTACATAAGTTCTCTAGTCTAGTTTAATGATGTGCAATAATGCCAAAAAACCTCTAAGGAAATTTCTTAATTTGCCAATTTTGAGTAGGTCCCGCACTAGTATCGTAATCGGCATGCGATAAAAAACATATATATACTAAGTATTGAAAATAGAGTTGTGTTCAGATGTTTGTGAGTTGCTTGTTTGCTCCCATGTATGTTTTGGCGACTGTACAGCGGATACATCGGAGCAAACAAGCACGTCATAAACATCGGATCACACCTCTATTTTTAAGACATTAGGGTGCATGTGCCGATAGCCTGTAGTGTACAGATGTATGTGATGGCGACTGTACTAATAATCAATTTTTTACATACCTACCAGATGCTACGTGTGCGTTCGCGTTTTTGTAGTCAATCTGCAAGTCTTGTTTACCAACTACTCGTAGGTAAGTACTTAGAATAACACACCCTTGAGATTAAATGAAATGAAATTAAATTTATTCATTTCATCTAAATCGGTGCAGCGGTTTAAGTAGCTCCATTCAAATTTCCACCCCCAATTTCAGTCCGTCAGATATAAAAACTACCCTATGTCCTTCCTCGGGGCTCAAACTATCTGTATACCAAATTTCATCTAAATCGGTTCAGCGGTTTAGGCGTGAAGAGGTAACAGACAGACAGACAGACACACTTTCGCATTTATAATATTAGTATGGAAGTATAGATAGTGTGGATTCTTTCCGCTTGTCTTCCAAATAAAAGTGTAGCTGTAGACTCACTTCAAAAGAAAGAAGAAACGAAAAACTCATTCAAATATCTCAAAAAATTACGAAGCTACAACCGTTTTAATGTCGCTTGTTAGAGTGAGAAAACGATCAGGGACCGTGACCTCACGATCCTCGAGCGTCATAGTAAAAAACAATCGTTTCATTATAAAGGTGCGTTTTGCGGAAAAGAGACACAACAATCCCCCTCTTAAAACTTTGGACACTTATAACTTAGTGATTATCTTACCTACTCGTATATTGCGTTGCGTTGCTATTTGCGTTGTTTTCTTTTAAAAAAAATACAACATTATGATTATTTTATTTAGTGTCTACATGCCTATTTTCGATAAGATAAGATAAAATAAGATTTCCTTATTGTCAGAACTGTGTACATTTAGTTGTTTTGGGTAAAATAAAGTCCAACAGCTTGCCCATTTCGGACGTACAATATTAAACTTAAAGCTAGTCAAATATACTAAAACAATAACAACAATAGTATTTCCAAATAATTTTAACCATATTTACCTACACATAAAATATTAATTTAGATCTATCCGACATCCGTATTTTATTTTAAACCACGAACTTCGGAATTCGAAAATATTCGGGTATCTCTATCTGTATCGCACTAACAAGTGACAGGAATGCAGATATACGAACTTCGAGTTTCGGTTTTCGTGGTTTGGCTGAATACGCAAAGAGCGCGCGCGCGTGCCATTAAATAAAAGCGGCCAAGTGCGAGTCGGACTCGCACATGAAGGGTTCCGTGAAATAAATTGCGGTTTACGATTTATGACGTATTAAAAAAAAACTACTAACTAGTTCAAACCAATTTTCGGTGGAAGTTTGCATGGTAATGTACATCATATATTTTTTTTAGTTTTATCATTCTCTTATTTTAGAAATTACAGGGGGGGGGACACATTTTACCACTTTGGAAGTGTCTCTCGCGCAAACTGTTCAGTTTAGAAAAAAATGATAAGTATTAGAAACCTCAATATCATTTTTGAAGACCTATCATAGATACCCCACACGTATGGGTTTGATGAAAAAAAAAATTTTGAGTTTCAGTTTCTGAATATGGGGACCCCTAAAACTTAATGTTTTTTTTTCGATTTTTGTGTGAAAATCTTCATGCGGTTCACAGAATACATCTACTTACCAAGTTTCAACAGTATAGCTCTTATAGTTTCGGAAAAAAGTGGCTGTGACATACGGACGGACAGACAGACAGACAGACAGACATGACGAATCTATAAGGGTTCCGTTTTTTGCCATTTGGCTACGGAACCCTAAAAACCAAGTTTATATTGTTCGAATTTGTTGATACATTTGTTGAAATTACGCGTTAATACGACATTTGCGCATATAAGTTCGCATATCAAAATCCATTAATTTTATATTTGCTTTTGGTACCTATGTGTCTCGTCAAGGTATATCGTAGACGGGATTTAGAGAAATTATTAATAGGTGAAAGAAAGGCAAAGCAATTCCGCCATTTTATCCGTGTTATCTCTTATTAGTCTGTGATTTTGACGTTTCTTTTAGCTGACAGATGTGGCGGCGATATACGTTAAGAATAATAAACGAAAAATTAAATGAAGTCGTATATTACAGAAAATTTATTAATTGTTGCAGTCGGATAAAACCTATCCTAAGTTACAGCTAGAATAATAATGTACCTATAAAAAATGTTTTATATTTTTCCGTTCATGGGATGCTGAGAACATTCGTAACAACACAAAGCTTAGTTTCAAACTGGCTGATTTTTTATTTTATTTAGAGATATATTATAAGTGGAGATTATCGCATGCCAATTACGAGCTTAGTGCGGGACCTACACAAAATTGGCAAATTAATAAAGTTCCTTAAAGGCTTTTTTGGCATTATTGCACATCATTAGAAAGAGGGTAGACTAGAGAACTTTTTTAAAGAATTTTAAGAAAATGATGTTTTTAAGTTTTTTTATAAATTGCAGATCAAATCATTCCAAGATGAACATTTTGTATATAAAAAAATAAGTAGATGTTGCTTACAAATAATTTTGACTTTGATAGAGACGTACAACATTAAACGTTACAGTAAAAAAAATTTAGGCTTTACCACTTCCTCTTCTTTTAAATTCAAGTCGAAACGCGTAGGCCCTTAGAATTTTACAAAATGTCTCAAAAAAATATTTAAAAAAACCCGTGACTACATTTTTTTTTTAATGCCGGGAATACAACTGACACAAACTACCTGCCGTTTTAATTTGGCAAACGATGAACCAAACACCATGTAGGGGTATGTATATCATCGTATTCATCGTCTAGTACCTATAGTACGTTACCGGCATCAATATATGATGAATTGATGAATCAAAGGCCGTAAAAATATCTGACACGCTCTTACGGCTCTAGGAATAGAGTTGTCATCAAATATTTTTGCGGCCTTTATTTATGCCGGTGACTGTACAAGCTTTACTTGGTTTGGGACTAGGTCGATTTGTGTAAGATTGTCCCCAAATTAATTTTTTTTTTGTAATTTCCGAGAAAGTTCCCAGCTGTGAACGCGTGATCCGGCTATTACGAGGATTACTTTTATGCCCTAATCATTTGTTATCCGTAAATCCTTTAGTAAGTTACTCAATATGATCCAGCGGCGCGATGCTGAAGCTTAGCCGAGTGCTGCCATGGCGGCGCGCGGGTACGCGTGTGTACGGCGCCTTCCACGACCCGCTCGACCAGGCCACGGGGCTGGAGAAGAGGGAGCTGCTCGCCCACCTCGCGGGCGACTGCGATCCATTCCGCATCCTGTCCTTTAAGAGAGGTAACAATATGATCCAGCGGCGCGATGCTGAAGCTTAGCCGAGTGCTGCCATGGCGGCGCGCGGGTACGCGTGTGTACGGCGCCTTCCACGACCCGCTCGACCAGGCCACGGGGCTGGAGAAGAGGGAGCTGCTCGCCCACCTCGCGGGCGACTGCGATCCATTCCGCATCCTGTCCTTTAAGAGAGGTAACAATATGATCCAGCGGCGCGATGCTGAAGCTTAGCCGAGTGCTGCCATGGCGGCGCGCGGGTACGCGTGTGTACGGCGCCTTCCACGACCCGCTCGACCAGGCCACGGGGCTGGAGAAGAGGGAGCTGCTCGCCCACCTCGCGGGCGACTGCGATCCATTCCGCATCCTGTCCTTTAAGAGAGGTAACAATATGATCCAGCGGCGCGATGCTGAAGCTTAGCCGAGTGCTGCCATGGCGGCGTGCGGGTACGCGTGTGTACGGCGCCTTCCACGACCCGCTCGACCAGGCCACGGGGCTGGAGAAGAGGGAGCTGCTCGCCCACCTCGCAGGTGACTGCGATCCATTCCGCATCATGTCCTTTAAGAGAGGTAACAATATGATCCAGCGGCGCGATGCTGAAGCTTAGCCGAGTGCTGCCATGGCTGCGCGCGAGTACGCGTGTGTACGGCGCCTTCCACGACCCGCTCGACCAGGCCACGGGGCTGGAGAAGAGGGAGCTGTTCGCCCACCTCGCGGGCGACTGCGATCCATTCCGCATCCTGTCCTTTAAGAGAGGTAACAATATGATCCAGCGGCGCGATGCTGAAGCTTAGCCTAGTGCTGCCATGGCGGCGCGCGGGTACGCGTGTGTACGGCGCCTTCCACGACCCGCTCGACCA
The DNA here is from genome assembly GCA_963854355.1 of Epinotia brunnichana. Classification (NCBI taxonomy): domain Eukaryota; kingdom Metazoa; phylum Arthropoda; class Insecta; order Lepidoptera; family Tortricidae; genus Epinotia; species Epinotia brunnichana. The sequence goes on along the minus strand of OY977936.1, from coordinate 13,888,107 downwards.
GGCCACGGGGCTGGAGAAGAGGGAGCTGCTCGCCCACCTCGCGGGCGACTGCGATCCATTCCGCATCCTGTCCTTTAAGAGAGGTAACAATATGATCCAGCGGCGCGATGCTGAAGCTTAGCCGAGTGCTGCCATGGCGGCGTGCGGGTACGCGTGTGTACGGCGCCTTCCACGACCCGCTCGACCAGGCCACGGGGCTGGAGAAGAGGGAGCTGCTCGCCCACCTCGCGGGTGACTGCGATCCATTCCGCATCCTGTCCTTTAAGAGAGGTAACAATATGATCCAGCGGCGCGATGCTGAAGGTTAGCCTAGTGCTGCCATGGCGGCGCGCGGGTACGCGTGTGTACGGCGCCTTCCACGACCCGCTCGACCAGGCCACGGGGCTGGAGAAGAGGGAGCTGCTCGCCCACCTCGCGGGCGACTGCGATCCATTCCGCATCCTATCCTTTAAGAGAGGTAACAATCAAATATTGCTACCTGGCTGGTCTGATAATGGAGAAGAAAGTTTGCGATAAGAACTCCTCAATTACTCATTACAAACCTGTCGTTAAGATGAATATCCACCAGAAATGTGTGGATCTTCGCACATCTTTGTTTGCATATATTTGACACTGACACCTCGCATACTTGGCAGCTAGGTGTCAAATAAGCATCTGAAAACCCCTCGTATGCGGATGTCAAAATTGACCATCATATGATTGTGAGATCTAAAACAATAGGTTCAAATACTTGGCACGGAACCGGGTTGGGGTACTTATAGGAAACTGCGGTATAGGGCCGGTCTTAGGACTTGGAAAAATGTTGAAAATTTTTATTTTCTTTTATCATTGTATAGAATGTGCAAAGGAAAACATATTATTTCAAATAAATGTTTCTCTACGAGCTACCATTGGCAGGTCGGTGTAGTTACGACGAAGAGCAAAGCGAGCAAAACACTCAACCGACACAAAATCTTAATGCGGTTCACAGAATACATCTACTTACCAAGTTTCAACAGTATAGTTCTTATAGTTTCGAAAAAAAGTGGCTGTGACATACGGACGGACAGACAGACAGACAGACATGACGAATCCATAAGGGTTCCGTTTTTTTGCCATTTGGCTACGGAACCCTGAAAAACATTATTTTTATTTATTACATAATGGGCCATCCTGACCGCAGGACAGCACGCAGTTATACGGTGTAATGAGTTGAAAGTATGTTAAACTCCCTGTAACGCATAATTGTCTCGTTGTAGGAGGGGCCAGTGTGTACAGCCGCCTTAATATTTCCACAGGCCCAGGCACGAAAGAGCGCCCCAACCTCGTGCCCAGCGCGTTCCACCAGCGGCTGGTGGGCTGCAAGTGCACGCCTGACACGTACCACATCGCATGGATGTGGCTGCATGCCTCCGAGCCCAAGCGCTGCGAGTGCGGCTACTGGTTCGAGCTCTGCCCCATCGCGCCTATTGTCGTCTAAACACTATAAAGGTTTAGTTGGTCATTTTTTTTACCACGATGTTGGTATGGTTTGAAAAATGTTTGTATTTATAATTAAATTATATTGTATCCTGTTGTAAAACTATGTCTCATCGCCGAACTCTGACCAGACCTTACGTTTTGTAATCAAATTTCATTTCAATGGGTATACGTACCTACACGACATCTAAATTCTGAGATATGATCACACTTTTGCTTTTTATTGGTTTGTAGTAAGATGGTAACACAGGAAAAATGTATTCATATATTTGACGTCGGTCGACTGTACAAGACAAACAGAAGACAAGACACATTGAAATAAAATTTGAACGCGAAACGTAACGTCTTGACACATTGATATCAAATTGAAAACGTAGGTACCCCTTGATCGACGCCATGCTGAAGCTCTATGGATTCACGTGTCCCACATTGAGAGACCCTAATATAAGCCGATATCATAGATATTTGATAGAGAGGTAGGGCACAGCGGAATGTCATCTCGCTCGTATGTGGAGCAGCCCAACTGGGGAAGTACCTCCACCTTACAGAAGACCGCATCAGCCATAATAGCACCACTGCTTTGTAGTGTTGCTATATTATTGCATGCTATGAAGTATGTGGTGTTCCTGGTGGTGAGTAAGGTCGCCAGAGCAGAGAAGGTGCGCTGTGTTGGGAGTGAGGGACCTGCATGTCTCTATCTGCCAACACAGCGAATCCTCAAGTGAATAAAGGGTTGGCAATGCGCTTGTGATTCTTCTGGAGTCACAAGTGTCCATAGGCACGGTAACAGCTTAACATCAGGCAGGCCGTAAGCTTGTTTGCCACCGTCGTTGTATAATTTTTTTTATTTACCCTAAACGTATGAATTTACCGTTTTACCCTAATTTCACCTAATATCATTTTACCCTAAACGTATGAATTTACCGTGGTTGTTCATCCTCGCAAGCTGATTTTTGTCTCAAATTGAATGCAGGCTCAAACTTACAAATATTGAATGAGGTACTTTTTAAACACTACACAAACTCAATGTAGAGACAAGTTGTTGAAATGAGCACAAAGCAAAGTGAGTGATCCCAACGTCACAATTAATTATTTAGTTATGTTGACTAATCCAGTTGCTGAGCCCTATTATGGCGCCGTGGTAAGTGGATAAAGTGGCTTAGCGCCGCTCGCTCCACTTCGGCGACCTTGAACCGCGCACCAGCCCGGCCGGCTCCGGAACCGAGCTGTTTACTCACGATACAATTACTACCATTACCATTACTACTTATTACCAATGTTACTTAACGGTGGCGCTGGTAATTCCAGCGTTTTGGTGATCCTTAAACTCGTGATCTTGGCGCTATGGAAAATCTACCTAGTCAAGGACTTTAACTGTTGAGCCATTTAGGTGTCAACTAATTTTGGTATTTTAATAGTAAAGTATTGAAGTGTTCAGTATAAAGTGAGCTCTAGATGGATCAACGATTAAAGTCCGTGACCGTACCTATTTAAGACAGTTTAAGAGATGGGTTTTTAAATATTTATCTTGATCCTACTTTGCTACTTGTTAATGGTTTAAGTACCTACTTCTATCTATTTTTTGACATTTAATTCGAGTTTTTTGGATAATATGTATGTGCAGGAGGCATAGCTAAAAACAGTCGACGTCGAGGTGTGAATATGGTGGAGGTTTAAAGATTACCCATCAATTCATGTTTTGCCATCGAAGAATAAAACAATTGCATCTAATAATTCCACTTCATTTAGGTACCTACCACTCAATAAAATAACAAGAAACGATTACCTATATATTTATTAGTTTTATTACATTAAGTACCTACTCAAATTTTCTTATCTATCACATCAACATCACCATTTTTTTAAATCACTACACACTTATTACATACCTAGTTATCACAATCATAGGAAATAAGGTTTACAATAAAAACAATGCAACAGGTACATCGGTGTACTAAATCTAATTATAGTCTTTAAAACTGGTAGCCGGCTGAAAGTACTGTCCTTGTGCGAAACTGTCACGATCAGATCTTATTTCATTCGCGGGAGTGAAATAGAAGGCCGGTTTGTCTTCGTAATTCGTTTTAGGATACAATTTGGTGTATAGAACCGGTCGGAAAGACGGCGGGGGTTTCGCAACGAGATCGTCGTACAGCGGGGGGGCTTGGTGGTCGTCCTGGTAAACGTATGTTTGGGGCGGTGCCGGCGTGACCACCGCCTGTACTGGTTCTCGATGGATGACGGCCGTGAAGCCGTGTTGTGGGTCCGCCGTGTAGTTGACAGTCCGTCGGATCCCGTCCGGGTCGACGACGGAGTACGACCCGCTGACGACGTCCCCGCGCCGCGTCTCATGCTGGCTCTTGGAGTCGCCGGTCGTTGGGTCTTCGATTTCGTACGAATATTTATATTCGTTCGGTTGCGGTGGGTCTTTTACCACGATCCCGATGACAGCCATGGGGAAGAGGCACAGTAGCTGCAAATACAGATGCAGTTTGTATACATATCTAGTGATTTATATTAACAGGAAGTATTAAGGTTCCAATTCCAAACAATATTTAGTTAACTGATTTTCGTTTCTCTACCGTTATTATTATTAATTAAACCCAAATTGAATGGTTAGTGTAAAAAGCAAATAACTTCGTAACATTTACCCCGTGCGTATGCATCGCGTATGCAGGCTTCAGTTTGGTATCCGCAGTGCCGTCAACAATGGGCTTGGAAGTAAAACGCAGTTTGGTCGCAGCTCGTATTTATAGCATTGCAGTGCATTCACTCGAACGTTCCGGATTGCCGGCTGAGTCTGTCCCGATCGTGAACACGTTAACACACGGAGCTTCGATATGCTTTTACCCGCGGATTCCCGTCTTGTGCAATCAATTAGATGGTTTCGACAGCGATTTCACCGCTGCACAACGTACCATATGTTTATAGTGAATAAACTACATTCATTCATTCATTCACCGTAATAATAGGTACAGTTGACTACAAAAAATTCATCAATTTTTTCACCTTGTTTGCTTTTAATAAGGCGAAAAAATGTATACATCTCTGTCGTAATGTACAATTCTCATACCTCCTGTGTTTTCTGTGCTAACTAAGCGCATCGGAGCACGTGGAAGCGAGAACGGGCAACACATTGAAACCACATCGTGATGCGAAGTGTCAAACCAAATCGATCTCTCGGACCACTCTGGTCCCTATAGCTGCAATACGAACCTTTATCCTTAGCCCCTGGTATGTGGACGACAAAATTGTCTAGTCTAAAAACTTTTAGATGTAAAACATACCACACGGTTGAATCTATACCTGTTTGGCACGGACAGTGCTTATTTAATAGCATCTTAGAGCGTTCCCTTCCGTCAATTCCCCCTAGGATATCCTTTTTAACTGACTTCAAAAATGGAGGAGGTTCTCAATTCGTTTGTATTTTTTTTTATGTTACGCGATATCTCGGTAATTTATGAACCGATTTGAAAATTTGTTTCTTTGTTTGAAAGCATATAATTCCAGATTGGTCCTGTTGTCACCAAAATCCAGTTCTGATGATGGGATCCTGGAGAAATCGAGGGAACTCTTCAAATTTTATAGGCAAACTTAAAGCAATTTGGCTACTGATTTGAAGTCGGTTAAAACTTTGTTTTGAAAGTACAATTATTATTTCATACCCATGTCATTCTGATTTTGAAAGATTTCTAGACTTTTGTGAACTTTTTGTTGGCTATTGTGCTGTGACGCATCGTCTTGACTCTAGATTTTTAAATGCACAAATTACAATACAATACTAAACGATATGATCTGTACCTGGCTCCGCTGCATATACATAAATATTAATTAGCTAGTTGTTAGGTATCTCGCAGCTCGTGGCATTGGGACGACGGATCCGTTTCCCGACACCTTTCCCAAATAACATACTGGCGATATCTAGTTAAACGTATTGGTTTGAAATCAAATTAACATTTCCTGCACGCTCGTAACGCTCGTTCAGATAGGTACCTACGTTAGGTCGCATTTACGCACGGGCGTATAATGTTGCGCGCCGTATATGTATGGCAAGGAACTTGATACAAAATACAAAATACAAATAATACAAAATAATTTATTCAGTAACTTAAATGATTTATAAAAATGCAGGTTGGTGTCTCTTTTTAAGCATACCAAGACACTTGTGATAAGAGACACCGCTCTTCGAGGAGGTGTAACATAATATGCACAAGGTGTAAGAATAAGATTTAGAAAAATGATCTCAATAGGTCTTCAATTTCAGTATAGGTTTTACTTTTCAGCCAATCAGTTAACATTGCTTTACACTTCCTAATGGTTGTTGGATAGATGTTGAGTTGATCGTTAATAGTATTATACAGCTTTGCAGAGCGACAGTTGATGGTATTTTTGCTTTTAAATATTATAATGCGCCGAACTGTGTAGAAGATAGAACATTGACAAAATATTCTTAATTAATAACTAATAAATAACGGTGGTTAAACTACGCTATGCCCGCGGGGAAGTTGTACGTCTCCCCCTAGTCTTATCTTATCTTATCTTGTCTAGGTGAGGGCCCTTTCGGATGCACTTCGACCCAGTGGGATCTTTTGTGCATTTGTCCTCTCCTTTATACCTGCTCCCAGGCTTTCTCCATCCCCCCTGGTTAGGAAGAAGAATTAATTTTCTAAACACGTAGCGGACGGTAATTGCATTTTATAGACAGGTGTGACGTAAACAATCATTAATATTGATGACTCCAATCCCGGGAGATTAATCAGACATAAACGTAACGTTTAGTCAATTTCAAATATTCCAATATCTCCAATATCTTAAATCGCAGCTATAATTGGATGTCTTAATTAACGGAAGTCAATCAAACATTTCATTTAAAGGCCGTCATACTTGACCATGTTGCCAGCATGTCGGGTTTCCTTAATTTTGTTGGCAATAATGTTAGTAAAGATAGAGCTGTGCTCACTGCTTTTGGTCTTCATACAAAAGACATCAACGCGAGTCACTCTCAGCGTGCGACTATATTCTTGCTTGTGCTCATGTAGGTAAACGCGTACTTTAATATGTAAAGTTGGTTAGTTATGCACGATGCGGGAAGTTACTAATATATAGGAAACTTCTCGGAAGTTTCAGCAACCTTTTACAAGAATTTAAGAAAGTTTCCGTCATAGAAAGTTCTGCATAGGAAGTTTCTAAAATTACCGAGATCTTACGTGCCTTAATTAAGGGTGGGTCGACACAAGGTAGATTTACACTCCTTAGGCATAGTACATAATTCGTAATACATATCGTAAAGGGTATCCTATCGCAATCACTAAATTTCATTTCCCAACTGTATCGTTTATCAGAGTTTTCATTTCGGCAAAAAGCCAGTTTTCTTGAAGACCCCAATGTTTTTGATTATTTTTAAATACTTATCGTTTAGAACCCATTAGGTAAGGTTAGGTTTAAATTTAACTTGAAAATTTCATAGTTCCAGAGAAAAATTACTTTTTGCCAAAGTTAACATTCGGACAAACTATACAGTTGGGAAATAAAATTAGGTGTTTGCGATAGGTGACCATCGTAACGTCTAACTAACATGACAAATAAGCCAGTAACTTTGTCGCCTTAAATTGTTTGCGTCAAATCCGGTAGTTCTGATTTTAAATTTTTGACAAAGTTGCGTTCGGCGCTCGAGGTCTCAAACTTGGATTTACATTGGGCCAACATCTTGTTGATGTTGTGAAGGGACGCCTGGCCGGAAACAGGCGGGCAGTCGACCGCTCGTCGCGGTCATTCCGCCCAATCCCCTTAAGCCCCTGCTAGACGGTCGCCAACACGCCCCTCCGACCGAGCGGCCTTGGTCGGCACCGACCGCTGTAGTAAGAAATGTTGCTGTAAACAACTGTCTACACGGTCGGTCGGAGGGGCGTGTTGGCGACCGTCTAGCAGGGGCTTTAGGTTGGAGCCTCAGGTTACTGTCCCGGCGGCGTTCCCACATCAAACTCTTCCATTCTTCTCGTTTTCCTGCAGAAGAGAAAGCCAACATCTTAGACAAGTATACAATAAATCACAACGACCGGATTTGACGCATGCTCTGGATGTATCAAGTTACTGGATTAAAATACATGATCATCGTAGCATTTCGTGGTATTTCTAATACAGGTTCCGAGATAAAAGTAGAACGATTAACTACCTCTAGACGGCTGTAGTTGTCTCGCCCTGACGGTTGCAAGCGTCGCGGGCGGCGACGGGTCATGACTCATTTTTACGAGCGCTCTACATTAAGCAACGCTTTTAGGGTTGTCACATCATGTTGCACATTTTTAGTATTGGAATTATTCTCATGTGGTTATAGTTTTAGTTTCTGCGTTTATAAATGGTTCCTTAGCAATATAACAACAGTAATCATGCTTATAAATGCAGACTCGGGTCAAGATGATTAGAATTGATTAGTAAAACATATTTGTAATAGTACATTATGATACAAGTGTGCTATGTTGGTCATTACACTCGAGTCGGTTTTTAAGCCTGAGCCGAAGGCGAAGGCTTAATGGAGACGAGAAGTGTAATGACCAATGCTCACGTGTTTCATACGACGTTTTTCAACACATTTGCGAGGAAAAAAAAAAAAAAAAAATGAAAGTGTTAAAAGATATGTAATGAAAAGGCACTAGTGCGATAATATAATGTAAAAGTCACGGCATGGGTAATATTCTGCATTATTTTGCTAATATTTAAAAAGATATGTAATGAAAAGGCACTAGTGCGATAATGTAATGTAAAAGGCACGGCATGGGTAATATTCTGCATTATTTTGCTAATATTTAAAAAGATATGTAATGAAAAGGCACTAGTGCGATAATGTAATGTAAAAGGCACGGCATGGGTAATATTCTGCATTATCAGTGTAAATACGCTGTAATAAGACCTACTTTACGAGCAGTTGTTGAAAAGTTAATTTATAGGTACACAGTGTTCTTTTAATAACTCCATTATTACAATTTTTGAAAAACGTATTCAATATAAGTAGGTACACTGTAAGATTGGTGGAATATATAGAGTAGAGCCAATAACCACGTCTTGTATGTTTTTACACCACGTTGGTGGCAAACAAGGGTACGCTTCGTTTGATGTGATTACCGTAACCTATAAACGGTTGCAAATTCAGGGATAAAAACCTTTAAAAATCTAAGCGTACGTTCCTTTTGTGAAAATTGCAATAGGAAATAGTACAAGAGACGGTGACTTCAGTTTGGAAAATAACTGCTAAAACCGTTTTTGTTTCAATTTAGCTTAAGCTCAAAAATATGACATCTTGCAACTATATTTTAATTGTGATAGCCCTAGTTAGGGCTTATTAAACTGTGCGCCTACGCAAATATCTAGTATACATATACGAATACAAGGCGGCTGGGTGCGGTAACGATCTCATGTGCAACTATTATTGTGCTATTGTCGCACAAGTGAACTAATTACAATCCAAGCAATAATAGACCTTATCTCAACGAGATAAGAAATTTGAGAAACCATTTAATTAAATAGGCGTGTTTCGCATCGATTCGTGCATCAGATAGTTCTTAAAAGCCACTTACTTCAAACGGCGAGTCGCAGAGTGCCTGTAAATTGGAGCTACAGTCTACAGTCACGATATGAAGCTGAGGGACCTATGTATTGTATCTTTAATACCTACTTAACCTTAAAGGTTAAAGCACACTTATCGACCCAACCGGTTCCAACACGTCTCACCCGCCCGTCGCCCACCCGGCGTCAACCCATCGCAAGCACGTAACAGCAACAGCACCGACTCAGTAGCGCCGAGGTGGCCCCTCGCCGGTGACGGCTAACTGTAAGCGCTGCGGTCCACCGGCGTAAGCGCAGCGACAGCGAGTTGCCCAACCGCCGCCGTTATCTTGTATTGTACCGAGCCGGAGCAATGCCGTTACTGAATTGATAAGACAAGTGTGCATAGTATGGAATTTGATCGCCAAGTCGAGCAAAACAAAGAGGCACGGCCGTACCATCCTTTTCTCGATACAAAGAATACCGAGCGGCTCGGGTCGAAGTGTGCGTTAACCTCAATAGCCTCGATCAACATGCTCTAAACACCCTTACTAATAAAACTGTAACTGCCATTTTTAAGCGTTTATCTATCCAAATATCATAAACCCTCCATATGCGCTCGAGAACCGCACATTATGACCACCATAAAAATAGACTGTTTTGTTAGAATAAATTTCTTATCTGTGAAAATGTTATTATTGCTAAATAATAACATCGATTTCGATAATATTATTTCATTCAAATTTCGAACATCTCTGAAATCAAAGAAATTTGATTTGACCTCTATTCTAATATCAGTCGAGATGACGTTTAGTTTGAAATGAATTGTCAATTTGCATACAAATTTGACAAATGTAGCACGTAAGTAAGATATCGAAAGATATGATAGTTAGATACGACTCTAGTTTGTCTCTGAATTAAGAAAAAACTATGACAGCTGCCAGAAAACAACGCCGCGATGCCGGTCATAATATGCGGCTCCTGAATGCATCGTGGAGGCTTATGATATGTTGATAGATAAAGTAGTGTATGTAACTGTACATAATTAGGCATTTTGTACAGTCACATAAACTACTATTAGGTATGTGTCTCCTACTGGACGAAACTTGAGCAACACGGCCACCAGTAGTTTTGCTATGCTACCTTGCCGAAGCAAATGTAATTAATACAAACCAATCCTTTAACGGCACGGTATATAGTATTAAAAAAAAACAAAGCAGTTTGATTCCTCTTATTTATTACCTTAGCTTTAACTTTCAACAATTAATTATACATAACACATAACATAACACGTCGTTAAGCAGAAAACATTCCAATTATCACGATGCTTCTTGTGACGTTTCCTCCTTAACCACGATCCTTAATAAATATGGTTCAGGTCCCATTGGCAAACGGTTATAGCGAGCGTTCAATTCAACGAATCTAGCTTGTATTGTGGAAGATGATATTATGTTTGATGACAGTGAATTTGAAAGCAAAATATCAACTCTTTAGGTATTCGACTTTACAAGTGAAAATCTTGGGCTTGGGCAAGACTGCAAAGATTGGTCGTCTTTGTATTACACGTTCAGAATCCAATACTTCAATACCTATTATTAATTGCTAGACCTAGACCAGAAAGCCAAAATATTGCTTTTCCCCTTGCATCTTACAATTACCAAATCCATGTAATCGACGCTTTTGAAATTGGCCAATCCTAAAAGTCACTTCTAACCTCCTGCACCTATCCACCATTGTGGTGAAATAAGATAAGTACCTATAACATTTTAGCACTGTGCACCTCCCAGACAGTATATTTAGTATAGCTCAATTCTTACCGGTACGGTACACATAAACCATTTAAAACCTGGTGTTTCAAACACTTTATGGCCAATGCCACATTGAGGCAGCGCGACCAGCGTCAACGATCAGCGGTGAAATGTATGACGCATACTACAGTGTAGCTTTGACTTAAATGCAGCATCCTCCGTGACTTCTAGAACTGATGGGTAACCACGAACACCCGACGATCGAAGGCCTTTTATTGCTAGTGCGATATAGTTAGATGGAGATATTTGAACTTCAATCTTCGATTGTCGTGGCTCTATTGTCTTGACTAGTGTATGTATGCGGGCGCAGCGACGGCCTTCACAGCGCCGAGCGGTTCCTTGTGGACGACGGCGTTGAACCCGTTGTGCGGGTCGGCGGTGTACTCGACGATGCGCCGCGTGCCGTCCGGCTCCACGAGAGAGTACGAGCCCTGCACCACGTCGCCGGACCGCGTCTCCTGCTGGCTCTTTGAGTCACCTAGCCGGGAATAAATGTTGTGCTTAGATAATATCATAAATTGAACAATTCTCGGATACAGTAAAGTATATCCGTCAAGGAGCCCAGCGCGCTAGCAACCAAGAAGGTTGCTAGCGCATTGGCATAAGGTTTAACTCCGGAAGTCCGCACTAAATGTCTTATTGACTTGGCGTGTGGCTGACAACTTTTCTCTTTGACAGAGCGTTGAAAAGGTTAATGACTTATAATATAATATAACGAATCTCCGTTTCAGTCGGATGTTATAACATTTACCTATATTCCTACTAATGTTAGGTAGGTATCTACCTACGCACTTGATCTTTAGCAGACGAAAATCACAATATGCTTTCTGCTATACGCTTATTTTTAACGCTCAAAGAGTAAAACGGGACCCTATTACTAAGACTTCGCTGTCCGTCCGTCCGTCCGTCCGTCTGTCTGTCACCAGGCTGTATCTCACTGATACCGCGATAGTTCCAGCTGAAAGGGTCTAGCAGGCTAAGCTAACAAGAGTGGCCCCCGCAAGGGATTTGGTTGTAATTTGAGGTGCGGTACTGGCAGGACCTAAGAACACTGTATCAGCCTTCGATCTTCTTTTGTTTCAGACTTATTCACGACTAGCTGTTGCCCGCGACTTCGTCCGCGTAGAACTTTTTATCGTCTTAGAAAATGATTTCTCTCAATACAAAATTTGAACCCTCTTTTAGGGGATAATTAAAAAAAAAGTTGATGTTCATTTTCTAGTTTGTGAACAAACAGTCTAAAACCAAAGTTAAAAATCTCATACTTTAAAAATGCCTTGAAATACTCAAACTTTGAACCAATTTTAACACTCTTAGGGGATGAATTTGGAAAAACTCTGAAATCAGTTTTGTAGTCTTTTAACGTACAGAATAAGACCGAAGTTAAAAATCTCTTACTCACACTTTAACATTTTATTGCTCGCCATTTAAAATTTGAACCCCCTTTTAAACCCCCTTAGAGGTTGAATTTTTCTAATCGCTGAAAGAACTTTTTTCGTAAACTTTTAAGTCTCTAGCTCAAAAAAAGTGTTGCCCATACAAAGCTTTCTTAACCCCCTTAGGGGTGGAATTTTCTAAAACTCTGAAAGTACTTTATTATTAATTTTAATAAGTAACATTTTGAATAGTTTTAAGTCTAGTAAAAAAAAAAGTTTTTCCCACACAACACTGGCTACCCTTCTTAAGGATCTTAAGGATCCCCTTAGGGATGGAGTTTTCTAAAACGCTGAAAGTTCTTTTTTAGTAGGTATTCTAATAAGTAATCTTTTTGCAAAGTTTTAAGTCTAACTCAAAAAAAAGTGTTGCCCATGCAAAGCTTGCTCTCCTTTTTAACCCTATTAGGGGTGGAATTTTCTAAAACGATTTGTGTTCTTTTTTTGTATTTTAATAAGTAATCTTTCTACAAAGTTTCAAGTCTCTAACTCAAAAACATAAACTTTCCCTGATAAAAACTTTGCACCCCTTTTTATCCCCCTTAGGGATAGATTTTTTCAAAACGCTGAAAGTCTTTTTTTTTTGTATTTTTATAAGTAATCTTTCTACAAAGTTTTAAGTGTCTAGCTCAGAAAAAGTGTTCCCCATACAAACCTTGCACCCTTTTTTAACCCCCTTAGGGAATGATTTTTGTAAAACGCCGAATGTAGTATATTTCATGTTCTAATAAGTAATTTTTCGTCAAAATTTTAAGTCTCTATTAAAAAAAAATATGTTTTTCCCATACAAACTTTGCACCCTATTTTACCCCCTTAGGGGTGAAATTTTCTAAAACGCTGAAAGTACTTTCTTTGTATTTAAATAATCTTTCTACAAAGTTTTAGGACTCTAGCTAAAAAAAATAGTTTCCCACATACAAACTTTGCACCCCTATTTTAAGTCCCCTATTTTTAGGGGTAGAATTTTCTAAAACGCTGAAAGTACTTAATTTGTATTCTGATGACTAATCTTTCTACAAAGTTTTAAGTCTCTATTTAAAAAAAATATTGTTTCCCCCATACAAAATTTGCACCCCTATTTTACCCCCTTAGGGGTAGATTTTTTTAAAACACTGAATCTAGGTACTTTATTTGTATTCTAATGAATAATTTCTCTACAAAGTTTTAAGTCTCTATTTAAAAAAAAGTAGTTTTTCCCATACAAACTTTGCACTCTATTTTACCCCTTTAGGGGTAGAATTTTCTAAAACCCTGAAAGTTCTTTATTTGTATTCTAATGACTGATCTTTCTACAAAGTTTTAAGTCTCTATTTAAAAAAAAAATGTTTCCCCCATACAAACCTTGCACCCCTATTTTACCCCCGTAGGGGTGGAATTTTCCAAAACGCTGAAAGTGTTTCATTTGTATTCTAATAACTAATTTTTCTACAAAGTTTAAGTCTATAGCTCAAAAAAAAAGGTTCTCCCATACAAACTTTGCACCCCCATTTTACCCTCTTAGGGGTAGAATTTTCAAAAATCCCTTTTTATCCCTAGCCCACGTTACAAAAGCAACATACTGTGCAAAAATCAACTCTCTAAGATTAGTAGTTTCGGCTGTGCGTTGATGAGTGAGTGAGTGAGTGATTGAGTGAATAAGTCAGTCAGGACATAGGCATTTATTATGTATAAATAGATAGAAGATAATGAAACTCCCATTCATATATCTCAAAAAATTATGAAGCTACATCCGTTTTAATGTCGCTTGTTAGAGTGAGAAAACGATGAGGGACTGTGACGTCAATATACTCGAGCGTCATAGTAAAAAACAATCGTTTCATATGAAGGTGCGTTTTGCGGAAAAGGGACAGAACATACCCCCTCTTAAAACTATGGACTCTTATAACTTAATCATTACCTATATAACCTCTTGCTTTGTTTTTTTCTCCATTTGACTATATTTATTTTAAATTCTTTTTCGAGAAAATACATTATGATTATTTACCATATTATCGATTCCTGAGCTATAACCACGAACTTCGGAATTCGAAAATATTCGGGTATCTCTATCTCTATCGCACTAACCATACTCGAGTGACAGGGATGCAAATATATGAACATTGAGTATCGGTTTTCGTGGTAGCGCCGCAGGTACTTTGGCTGAATGCGCCGAGCGCGTGCCATTGTCATTCAAAAAAAACAAATTCGTGTTAATTATATTGTTCAAATTTGTTGATTTCATTTATTGAAATTACGACATAAAACGACATTTGCGCATATAAGTTCTCATATCAGAATCGAATATTTTTTTATGGTTTATATTTTAGCATTTGTCTCGTAAAGGTCTATCGTAGACGGGATTTAAATTATTAATAAGTGAAAGGCAAAGCAATTCCGCCATTTTGCCGAAAATTTGACGGTTCTTGTAGCTGACAGTTGGAGCAGCGTTTGATTTCAATAAAAATAAATGAAAAATTAAATGAAGTCGTATATTTCGGAAAATTAATTAACTGTCGCAGTCGGATAAAAACTATCCTAAGTTGCAGCTAGAATAATAATGTACCTATATAAAATGTTTCATATTTTTCCGTTCATGGGATGCTGAGAACATTCGAACCGCGCAAAGCTTAGTTTCAAACTGGCTGATTCTTTTTTTAATTTAGAGATTTATTATAAGTGGAGATAATGTAAAAAAATCAAGGTAATTTTTAAACTGTTATTTTAGCTAAACCAAGCAAGCGAGAGTAACCAAATAAGTTCAGAATGAAGGAGCATAAAATGGGGTTCATAATGCATATTTTTACAGACATTCATATCCTTGAACTTGGCTGGAAAAAAAAGTTTTTTTTTCGCTTAATTTTTTGCCACTTGTCGCGGAGACACAACTATCAAAAAAATTACTTAATAAGCCACAGTTGTCAACTACGTATTTATTAAAAAACATTTTGAATTAGCTTATCCTGCTGCTAGACCCTTTTCACAGATGATGTATTTCTGTTGCCGCTATAACAACAAATACTAAAAACACAGATAAAATATTTTTTTATAGATAATGGTACGGAACCCTTCGTGCGTGAGTCCGACTCGCACTTGGCCGGTTTTTTAATTGATAACAAGTTACTGCCTAAAAGTTAAGTGATAATGTTAGCTACTCACCCGTAAGTGCATCTTGTATATCATAGGCGTAAGAATACTGCGGGTTGGGGTCGTACTCGTCGACGCCTGGCGCTACTGCCGCCACCCGCGCCACCCCCAGCGGCGCCAACGCCGGGTGCGCCACTCCCAGCGGTGCCAACCCTGGTGCCACACCCAGCGGGGCCAGCGCTGGCCGCGCGTACCCGTACGGAGATACGGGGACGATGCTGGCAGCTTGGTGCCACATGAACGCAAGAAGAGCTACGACCAAAATCTGAAAACAAATGCATGATAATCATCGTGATTGATTCTAATCTAACGTATGTTAAGTTTCCCATTTTCCGGCCATTTGCAGCCTGTTTCTTAGTCTTATACTTAAGAGTAGCCTTCGCAACTCATACATAACTACCTGCATACATTAAAAATTTAAAATACCCCCGACAAATCAAACATATGTACGTACTCGACCGACACATGACATTCAATTTACAAAAATTCAATTTACCGCACTCAAATCGGTGCAGCCGCTGAAAAGCTTTGATGCCACAGACAGATACTAGTAGGGGGTTAAAGAAACGATAGAAATACATTTAAAACTTATCAAACGATAGTTTAGTTTGTCCTTTGAAATAGGTATCGGATCGTACCTTCATAATGCGTGCGGTGTGGTGCGGTGCGTCCCAACGTGATGTGAACGCCGGAGGGTGCGCGTGCAGCGGTTTTATACGCATGCGCGTCGGATAATAGCCATTACGGCCGCCCGCCTACAAAAACTTGTGATTTGTACCGCTTCGCTTAGTACACCCTTCACTATGCACGCTTTTCATGCGAGTTTGCTTGGAAAACATGCATATAAGTTAATAAAACATCGTTCCCCACAAATTGTGAGGTAAGTATATAATGGTTTGTTATCATCTAATCTAACTCTGTTTACTGATAATAGTGTTAATAAATGAAAAAGAAACAAGATTCGCAGCTGCCAACACTTAAAGATAGAACGACGCACAAGACGCACTGATATTCATGCTTTGTATGGCTGACGTTCGTTCTCGCTCCGACGTTAAAATCGGTAGGTACATCGTTATATCAATACCCTGAGAACTTTACGGTTTCGCTCTATGAAAACACAACAATATATCGATATCAGCCATATTTATACACCAAAATATAGGTTGGGTAATTTGACTAAATATTAATTAACTAGCTGTTGCCCGCGACTTCGTCCGCGTAGAACTTTTTATCGTCTTAGAAAATGATTTCTCTCAATACAAAATTTGAACCCTCTTTTAGGGGATAATTAAAAAAAAAGTTGATGTTAATTTTCTAGTTTGTGAACAAACAGTTTAAAACCAAAGTTAAAAATCTCATACTTTTAAAATGCCTTGAAATACTCAAACTTTGAACCAATTTTAACACTCTTAGGGGATGAATTTGGAAAAACTCTGAAATCAGTTTTGTAGTCTTTTAACGTACAGAATAAGACCGAAGTTAAAAATCTCTTACTCACACTTTAAAATTTTATTGCTCGCCATTTAAAATTTGAACCCCCTTTTAAACCCCCTTAGAGGTTGAATTTTTCTAATCGCTGAAAGAACTTTTTTCGTAAACTTTTAAGTCTCTAGCTCAAAAAAAGTGTTGCCCATACAAAGCTTTCTTAACCCCCTTAGGGGTGGAATTTTCTAAAACTCTGAAAGTACTTTATTATTAATTTTAATAAGTAACATTTTGAATAGTTTTAAGTCTAGTAAAAAAAAAAGTGTTTCCCACACAACACTGGCTACCCTTCTTAAGGATCTTAAGGATCCCCTTAGGGATGGAATTTTCTAAAACGCTGAAAGTTCTTTTTTAGTATTCTAATAAGTAATCTTTTTGCAAAGTTTTAAGTCTAACTCAAAAAAAAGTGTTGCCCATGCAAAGCTTGCTCTCCTTTTTAACCCTATTAGGGGTGGAATTTTCTAAAACGATTTGTGTTCTTTTTTTGTATTTTAATAAGTAATCTTTCTACAAAGTTTCAAGTCTCTAACTCAAAAACATAAACTTTCCCTGATAAAAACTTTGCACCCCTTTTTATCCCCCTTAGGGATAGATTTTTTCAAAAAGCAGAAAGTCTTTTTTTTTGTATTTTTATAAGTAATCTTTCTACAAAGTTTTAAGTGTCTAGCTCAGAAAAAGTGTTCCCCATACAAACCTTGCACCCTTTTTTAACCCCCTTAGGGAATGATTTTTGTAAAACGCCGAATGTAGTATTTTTCATGTTCTAATAAGTAATTTTTCGTCAAAATTTTAAGTCTCTATTAAAAAAAAATATGTTTTTCCCATACAAACTTTGCACCCTATTTTACCCCCTTAGGGGTGAAATTTTCCAAAACGCTGAAAGTACTTTCTTTGTATTTAAATAATCTTTCTACAAAGTTTTAGGACTCTAGCTAAAAAAAATAGTTTCCCACATACAAACTTTGCACCCCTATTTTAGCCCCCTATTTTTAGGGGTAGAATTTTCTAAAACGCTGAAAGTACTTAATTTGTATTCTGATGATTAATCTTTCTACAAAGTTTTAAGTCTCTATTTAAAAAAAATATTGTTTCCCCCATACAAAATTTGCACCCCTATTTTACCCCCTTAGGGGTAGATTTTTTTAAAACACTGAATCTAGGTACTTTATTTGTATTCTAATGAATAATTTCTCTACAAAGTTTTAAGTCTCTATTTAAAAAAAAGTTGTTTCCCCCATACAAACCTTGCACCCCTATTTTACCCCCGTAGGGGTGGAATTTTCCAAAACGCTGAAAGTGTTTCATTTGTATTCTAATAACTAATTTTTCTACAAATTTTAAGTCTATAGCTCAAAAAAAAAAGGTTCTCCCATACAAACTTTGCACCCCCATTTTACCCCCTTAGGGGTAGAATTTTCAAAAATCCCTTTTTATTCCTAGCCCACGTTATAAAAGCAACATACTGTGCAAAAATCAACTCTCTAAGATAAGTAGTTTCGGCTGTGCGTTGATGAGTGAGTGAGTGAGTGAATAAGTCAGTCAGGACATAGGCATTTATTATGTACTAGCTGTTGCCCGCGACTTCGTCCACGTAAAACTTTTTATCGTCTTAGAAAATGATTTCTCTCAATACAAAATTTGAACCCTCTTTTAGGGGATAATTAAAAAAAAAGTTGCTGTTCATTTTATAGTTTGTGAACAAACAGTCTAAAACCAAAGTTAAAAATCTCATACTTTAAAAATGCCTTGAAATACTCAAACTTTGAACCAATTTTAACACTCTTAGGGGATGAATTTGGAAAAACTCTGAAATCAGTTTTGTAGTCTTTTAACGTACAGAATAAGACCGAAGTTAAAAATCTCTTACTCACACTTTAAAATTTTATTGCTCGCCATTTAAAATTTGAACCCCCTTTTAAACCCCCTTATAGGTTGAATTTTTCTAATCGCTGAAAGAACTTTTTTCGTAAACTTTTATGTCTCTAGCTCAAAAAAAGTGTTGCCCATACAAAGCTTTCTTAACCCCCTTATGGGTGGAATTTTCTAAAACTCTGAAAGTACTTTATTATTAATTTTAATAAGTAACATTTTGAATAGTTTTAAGTCTAGTAAAAAAAAAAGTTTTTCCCATACAACACTGGCTACCCTTCTTAAGGATCTTAAGGATCCCCTTAGGGATGGAGTTTTCTAAAACGCTGAAAGTTCTTTTTTAGTATTCTAATAAGTAATCTTTTTGCAAAGTTTTAAGTCTAACTCAAAAAAAAGTGTTGCCCATGCAAAGCTTGCTCTCCTTTTTAACCCTATTAGGGGTGGAATTTTCTAAAACGATTTGTGTTCTTTTTTTGTATTTTAATAAGTAATCTTTCTACAAAGTTTCAAGTCTCTAACTCAAAAACATAAACTTTCCCTGATAAAAACTTTGCACCCCTTTTTATCCCCCTTAGGGATAGATTTTTTCAAAACGCTGAAAGTCTTTTTTTTTGTATTTTTATAAGTAATCTTTCTACAAAGTTTTAAGTGTCTAGCTCAGAAAAAGTGTTCCCCATACAAACCTTGCACCCTTTTTTAACCCCCTTAGGGAATGATTTTTGTAAAACGCCGAATGTAGTATTTTTCATGTTCTAATAAGTAATTTTTCGTCAAAATTTTAAGTCTCTATTAAAAAAATATATCTTTTTCCCATACAAACATTGCACCCTATTTTACCCCCTTAGGGGTGAAATTTTCCAAAACGCTGAAAGTACTTTCTTTGTATTTAAATAATCTTTCTACAAAGTTTTAGGACTCTAGCTAAAAAAAAAAATTTCCCACATACAAACTTTGCACCCCTATTTTAGCCCCCTATTTTTAGGGGTAGAATTTTCTAAAACGCTGAAAGTACTTAATTTGTATTCTGATGACTAATCTTTCTACAAAGTTTTAAGTCTCTATTTAAAAAAAATATTGTTTCCCCCATACAAAATTTGCACCCCTATTTTACCCCCTTAGGGGTAGATTTTTTTAAAACACTGAATCTAGGTACTTTATTTGTATTCTAATGAATAATTTCTCTACAAAGTTTTAAGTCTCTATTTAAAAAAAAGTAGTTTTTCCCATACAAACTTTGCACTCTATTTTACCCCTTTTTATCTCTAGCCCACGTTATAAAAGCAACATACTGTGCAAAAATCAACTCTCTAAGATTAGTAGTTTCGGCTGTGCGTTGATGAGTGAGTGAGTGAGTGATTGAGTGAATAAGTCAGTCAGGACATAGGCATTTATTATGTACTAGCTGTTGCCCGCGACTTCGTCCGCGTATAAAATGTTATCGTCTAAATGTGTGTTGAAGGAATGAATTAAAAAAAAAACATTGAAATTAATTTTGTACACCTAGTCTTTTAGAAAATAATCTAAAACCGAAGTTACAAATCTCTTACTTTCAAAATCTCTTGCTCTCTATACAAACTAAGAACCCTCTCTGAACCCTCACAGTAAAAAGTCTGAAACCGTAGTTCTTTACAAATTTCTTACTTTAAAAATGTCTTGCTCTCTATACAAAGTTCGAACCCCCTTTTAACCTTCTAAGGCGATGAATTAAAAAAACGCTGAAATAAGTTTTGTAGTATTTTAGCAAACAGTCTAAAACCGAAGTTACAAATCCCTTACTTTAAAAATATCTTGCTCTCCATACAAACTTTGAACACCCTTATAATCCCCTTTAGGGGATATATTTCATAAAATGCTAAAATAAGTTTTGTAGGTAGTCTAAACAGGCTAAGATCGAAGTTACAAATATCATACTTTAAAATTTTCTTGCTCTCCATACAAACTTTGAACGCTTTTCAGGGAAAAATTAAAAATAAAACACTCGGTATTTTTATTGTTATAGGTAAGTATTTTTTCAACAAACTATCAAGTCTCTAGCTAAAAAAAGTGTTTCCCATACGAACCTTGCACCCCTTTTTAACCCCTTAAGGGGTCTTTTTCTTTCTTTATAAAATGTCTTTATTAATAACAATAAGTACAACAGTATCTTACTTATCTAGTGTACATTTAGATCCTAGACAGCAAAAACATAATACACGAACAGTTTAGTGAGCTAATTTTAAACTTTTTGATACGCTCAACCAGGCGTTTAGCTATTTTTTATTTACACTTAATCAATATTAGTGTACACTTTAGGTACAATAACGAATAACATTTTTATGCTTGATTAGAAAAGCTCGCATTTGTTGCATACCCAAAACGCTGGCAGTAGATATTTTTATTTTATTTTAATAAGTAGGTACTTAAACTTTCTACAGAGTTTTAAGTCTCTACCTAAAAAAAGTTTTCCTATACAAACATTGCACCTCTTTATCCCCCTCTTAGCGGGTGGAAATTTTCAAACCACTGAAAGTAATTTACCTATATATTTGTATTCTAATAAATATTCTTTCTACACAATTTCAAGTCTCTAGCTCAAAAAAAAAGTTTCCTCCATACAAATTTTCACCCGTTTTAATCACCCTAAGGGGTGGAATTTTATAAAACGCTGAAAGTATTTTATTTTATTTTATTATGTTATCTTTTTATAAAGGTTTGAGATTCTAGATCAAAAAAATCCCCTTTACCCCTTACCAACAACCAACAAATTGTAATTTTTATCTCGAAATAAATAAATCTAAATCTAAATCAACATTGTACCCGTTTTTCATACCATTTTCCAAAACGCTGTTTTTAGGGTTCCGTAGCCAAATGGCAAAAAACGGAACCCTTATAGATTCGTCATGTCTGTCCGTCTGTCTGTCTGTCTGTATGTCTGTCCGTCCGTATGTCACAGCCACTTTTTTCCGAAACTATAACCTCCTGAGTCCCTGAGTCCGTTTTAAAGGCCAAAATCGAACCATGTTTATAGAGCGAGCACCAAAAAATAAAGTTATTCATAAGCGCCGAGTGTCCGTTACAACGCCCCTAATATTTTGCGCTTAAAATCGGGCGATAGTGGCGTGATCCTGAGAACCAATCGCTATCCTCCAATACAGAATACATATATCTCCCTTTAGCAAAAGCTATTGCATAGAAAACAGGAATATTCCGGTCAGTACGATGCCACGAGTCCAGCAAGATGTCGCGTCGTGCAGGTGGAGGTAAGTTCAATCCCAAAATTTTCGCTCAATCCTGTATGTGTTGGTCTGTTTTTTTAAGTATTTAATGAGTATTTTGTATGGTTATTATTATTCCGTTACTATTTTTGTTGTAAATATGATATTTGAAGTACAGTAACAAGTTAAATTCGTTTGACCTTTGTAAAGCCCTCTCGGACTATGTTAATAGTATAGTTCGTACTATGACTATATTAATAGTATATTGTATGGTGAGAAGTAGACTGATTTGGCTACGACAGTTTTATATTGAATAAGATTTTAAAAGTACGTTTGTTATGTTTTTTCCAACAGAGTGGTTCTGTGTTTTTTGTTATTTTCGATTATAATACCATTTTAACAATTATTTGCATTTTATTTAATTGTTTAAAGATATACCCAATTCCATACAAAATGACACATATTAGCCATATAAATTCATAATCTTAGTCGTGTAAAAGCCGAGAGGCGTTTATAAAGCCCAAATAATTAACAAATAAAATGATGCTTAAAGTATTCCTCATAGAGTATATAATCAACTTTGTTTTAACGAAAATCCGAGAAACTCATTTTAGACCTTAGAGTAAGCGACAGAAAGTTCAGGACTCAACGCTGTTTCCTTTATAAAGGACTCTCGGCTTTTATGCGAGTGTACTCTTTTTTTTACCAGGACTCAGGAGGATAAGAGCTATACTGTTTAAATTTGGTAAGTAGATGTATTCTGTGAACCGCATTAATATTTTCACACAAAAATCGAAAAAAAACATTAAGTTTTAGGGGTCCCCATACTCAGAACTGAAACTCAAAAAAATTTTTTTCATCAAACCCATACGTGTCGGGTATCTATGGATAGGTCTTTAAAAATTATATTGAGGTTTCTAATATCATTTTTTTCTAAACTGAAGAGTTTGCGCGAGAGACACTTCCAAAGTGGTAAAATGTGTGTCCCCCCCCCCCTGTAACTTCTAAAATAAGAGAATGATAAAACTAAAAAAATATATGATGTACATTACCATGAAAACTGCCACCGAAAATTGGTTTAAACAAGATCTAGATCAAGATCTCAAGTAGTTTTTTTTAACACGTCATAAATCGTAAACCGCAATTTATTTAACGGAACCCTTCATGTGCGAGTCCGACTCGCACTTGGCCGCTTTTTTTTATTTGTATTGTAATAAGTAGTCTTTCTACAAACTTTTAAGCTTCTATCTCAAAAAGAAGTTTCGCTCATACAAACTTTGCAAACCTTTTTAACCCCCTAAGAGGCTGAATTTTCCAAAACGCTGACAGTACTTTATTTGTATTCTAATATGTAAGCTTTCTACAAAGTATTGAGTTTCTTGCTAAAATATTAAAATTTCCCCCATACAAAATTTGCACCCCTATTTGACCCCTTTAGGGGTAGAATTTCCAAAAATCCCTTCTTATCCGTTGCCTACGTTGTAAAAGGTAGTTCTGGTGTAAATTACAACTCTCTAGCCCCAGTAGTTTCGGCTGTGCGTTGATGAGTGAGTGGGTGAGTCAGTCAGGACATAGGCATTTATATGTAGGTATAGATAGATAGAAGATGACGAAAATCCCATTCAAATATCTCAAAACCGTTTTAATGTCGCTTGTTGGACTGAGAAAACGATCGGGGACTGTGACGCCAAGATCCTCGAGCGTCATAGTAAAAAACAATCGTTTCATATGAAGGTGCGTTTTGTGGAAAAGGGACAGAACATAAAACTTTGGAACTTTGATCCTTTTTTCGAGAAAATACATTATGATTATTTTATTTATAGTGTCTACCTACAGCTGAGTCCGCTGCACCAATGTTTTCCATGTTTCATGTTTTCCGTCAGGTTCGGCAAACAAATAGGGTTTTGTTTTGATTGGCAAAACATGTTTGACGTTTAAAAACCACGAAAACATGGCGCAGCGGACGCGGCTTACGGGGTGTAGTTTCGATTCAGGGCCTACCGCGAAAGACATTCGAAGTTTTCCCTCTCTGTCATACCTGTGAATTCGTACGTAAGTGCGACAGAGAGGGAAAACTTCGATGGCCGTTCGCGGTAGGCCCTAGCTATAACCACGAACTTCGGAATTCGAAAATATTCGGGTATCTCTATCTCTATCGCACAAACAATACTCGAGTGACAGGGATGCAGTTATACGAACTTCGAGTTTCGGTATTCCTGGTAGCGCCGCAGGCACTTTGGCAGAATGCGCAAAGAGCGCGTGCCATTGCCATTCAAAAAAAACAAATTCGTGTTAATGATATTGTTCAAATTTGTTGATACATTTATGGAAATAACGCCATAATGCGACATTTGCGCATATAAGTTCTCATATCACAATCGAATATTTTTTTATGGTTTAACTTTTGGCATGTGAATCGTAAAGGTCTATCGTAGACTGGTTTTAATTATTAATAAGTGAAAGGCAAAGCAATTCCGCCATTTTGACGAAAATTTGACGTTTCTTATAGCTGACAGTTGGAGCAGCGTTTGATTTCAATAAAAATAAACGAAAAATTAAATAAAGTCGTATATTTCGGAAAATTAATTAATTGTCGCTGTCGGATAAAAACTATCCTAAGTTGCAGCTAGAAAATTAATGTACCTATATAAAATGTTTCATATTTTTCCGTTCATGGGATGCTGAGAACATTCGAACCACACAAAGCTTAGTTTCAAACTGGCTGATTCTTTTTTTAATTTAGAGATTTATTATAAGTGGAGATAAATAGATAGAAGATAATGAAACTCCCATTCAAATATCTCAAAAAATTATGAAGCTACATCCGTTTTAATGTCGCTTGTTAGAGTGAGAAAACGATGAGGGACTGTGACGTCAATATACCTACTCGAGCGTCATAGTAAAAAACAATCGTTTCATATGAAGGTGCGTTTTGCGGAAAAGGGACAGAACATACCCCCTCTTAAAACTTTGGACTCTTAGAACTTAATCATTACCTATATAACCTCTTGCTTTGTTTTTTTCTCCATTTGACTATATTTATTTTAAATTCTTTTTCGAGAAAATACATTATGATTATTTACCATATTTTCGATTCCTGAGCTATAACCACGAACTTCGGAATTCGAAAATGTTCGGGTATCTCTATCTCTATCGCACTAACCATACTCGAGTGACAGGGATGCAAATATATGAACATTGAGTATCGGTTTTCGTGGTAGCGCCGCAGGTACTTTGGCTGAATGCGCCGAGCGCGTGCCATTGTCATTCAAAAAAAACAAATTCGTGTTAATTATATTGTTCAAATTTGTTGATTTCATTTATTGAAATTACGACATAAAACGACATTTGCGCATATAAGTTCTCATATCAGAATCGAATATTTTTTTATGGTTTATATTTTAGCATTTGTCTCGTAAAGGTCTATCGTAGACGGGATTTAAAATATTAATAAGTGAAAGGCAAAGCAATTCCGCCATTTTGACGAAAATTTGACGGTTCTTATAGCTGACAGTTGGAGCAGCGTTTGATTTCAATAAAAATAAATGAAAAATTAAATGAAGTCGTATATTTCGGAAAATTAATTAACTGTCGCAGTCGGATAAAAACTATCCTAAGTTGCAGCTAGAATAATAATGTACCTATATAAAATGTTTCATATTTTTCCGTTCATGGGATGCTGAGAACATTCGAACCGCGCAAAGCTGAGTTTCAAACTGGCTGATTCTTTTTTTAATTTAGAGATTTATTATAAGTGGAGATAAATAGATAGACGATAATGAAACTCCCATTCAAATATCTCAAAAAATTATGAAGCTACATCCGTTTTAATGTCGCTTGTTAGAGTGAGAAAACGATGAGGGACTGTGACGTCAATATACTCGAGCGTCATAGTAAAAAACAATCGTTTCATATGAAGGTGCGTTTTGCGGAAAAGGGACAGAACATACCCCCTCTTAAAACTTTGGACTCTTATAACTTAATCATTACCTATATAACCTCTTGCTTTGTTTTTTTCTCCATTTGACTATATTTATTTTAAATTCTTTTTCGAGAAAATACATTATGATTATTTACCATATTTTCGATTCCTGAGCTATAACCACGAACTTCGGAATTCGAAAATATTCGGGTATCTCTATCTCTATCGCACTAACCACACTCGAGTGACAGGGATGCAAATATATGAACATTAAGTATCGGTTTTCGTGGTAGCGCCGCAGGTACTTTGGCTGAATGCGCCGAGCGCGTGCCATTGTCATTCAAAAAATACAAATTCGTGTTAATTATATTGTTCAAATTTGTTGATTTCATTTATTGAAATTACGACATAAAACGACATTTGCGCATATAAGTTCTCATATCAGAATCGAATATTTTTTTATGGTTTATATTTTAGCATTTGTCTCGTAAAGGTCTATCGTAGACGGGATTTAAATTATTAATAAGTGAAAGGCAAAGCAATTCCGCCATTTTGACGAAAATTTGACGGTTCTTATAGCTGACAGTTGGAGCAGCGTTTGATTTCAATAAAAATAAATGAAAAATTAAATGAAGTCGTATATTTCGGAAAATTAATTAACTGTCGCAGTCGGATAAAAACTATCCTAAGTTGCAGCTAGAATAATAATGTACCTATATAAAATGTTTCATATTTTTCCGTTCATGGGATGCTGAGAACATTCGAACCGCGTAAAGCTTAGTTTCAAACTGGCTGATTCTTTTTTTAATTTAGAGATTTATTATAAGTGGAGATAATCCACCTAAATTTAACCTCAACGTTAAAAAATTATGAAAAGTAATCTTTATAAATTCCGTAAAAATCAGGCGAAAATGGTATAAACTCTCTTTACTTTATAATTGACTATGTCTATATACGTTCATTGGGATACGCGCATAATCCACTTATTTTTGTTAATGAATAAACCTTTCTATAGGCCAGATGAAATTCAATATTATCTCAAGGTCGTAAATATTTCATTAAAATGCTGTTATTTCCTGATGCATATATTTTTGGATCAAAAATCAGGTAGTAAGTCTCCATATTTGTGTACTCAAACATGTTTTCATTATAATAATACTGATAGCATTTTTGCTTGCGGGTTAATTTTTTTTCCTAACTTCCGGTCCATAGAATTATTGATTTCAATAGTAAAAGTTTTTTAGAATAACTGCGAAAATACGGCGCAGCGGACCCGGCTTTACATGCACAATATACGTGACTCACGTCAAAATCGGCCGGCTAGAAAAAAAATATTGAAGAAAGATCAGATTTAGTTTTTTTTTTTTTTTAAACGATAAAGTTTGTGGAGTGAAATTTGGCATACTAGATACTAATAGAAAGACAAATAAATAAAAAAAATTACAAGCCAAAACTCGCTGGGGGCAGATTCACTTAGCTTATCCTGGCATGGCCTTTACAATTTTGCAAATAAAAACTCGCTTCTTATGTCAGGTGTTTAAAGTCCTCAGCTGATCCGTTGTATCTGGTGTTGGGGCACTCGAATACTATATGGTGTATTGTTTGTTCCGGGTTTCCACACTCGCACGCCGGTGACTCGCTCCATGCCCATTTGTGCCAGATGTATACGCAGTTTCCGATACCAGTCCTTAAGCGATTCAGTCTGTACCAAATTGATCGGCTTTCATTAAACCCCTTGGGCCGCTCATCAACCCTAAGCTCAAAGATGGTGTTGTTGATATTGTGATGCTGGGTTTCCCATTGTTTGAACATGTTTATAACAATCCCGCTAATCGTTAGTGGTAAAAGTTGTATACAATATTGTTGACATTTTCAATGAAACGTAATACTATTAATTATTAAGATAAGCGTGTACACCTGCAAAGGTAGAGTTCAGTGAAACTTTCTTTATGTAACTATATCTGCAATTGTAACCTGGATTCATTATACGCAATAAATTTCATTCATTCATTCATTCGTCGACCCGCCGCAATACAAAACGGCCCTGTTTTGTAGCTAGCTGTAATGTATTACGGCGGGTTGCCGCTATATTGTAGAACTTATCCTAATGACAATCCCGCAATTCGTCGACCCGCCGCAATACAAAATAGACCGGGAGATGCTGACACAATTTTTCCGGTTATTTGTACCAACTGTACCAAGTATGGTGACCCTTCAGGTGTCTAATTACGTAATGTAGAAAAGGAAAATGATGGTCATAGCGCTTGTAACGGCGGCCCAAACGCGTGAAATTACGCCTTTGCGGCGGCGGTATGGCGGCCATTTGGAACCGTCGGAAAAGTAGGTATGGCATGGTGATTTTCATGAATGGCTACTCGACGATGATTAGCTGTGCAAAAATTAGCCTTGTACAAATGGTCGATTTCTAGGGTTCGGCACCTCGAAAGGAAAAAGCGGAACCCTTATAGGATCACTTTGTTGGCCGTCCGTCCGTCTGTCAAGACCCTTTTTCTCAGCAACGCGTAAAGGTATCAAGATGAAATTTATATCTAATACTCAAGTCTACTGTCTCTTGGAGCTGTGACAAAATCAAACTTCTAAGCCAACGCAATCAAAAGATACAGCCATTTATGCCGCAAATTTCCGCAAATTTTCGAAACTCGCAAGGGAATCAAAACCTACAGGGTACTTCCCGTGAACTCAGAATCTTGAAATTTGGTACGAAGCAACGTCTTATAGCACAGATAAAGGAAAAATTGCGAAAACCGTAAATTTTTGTTACATCATATATAATAAAAATATTTTTAATAAATAAAAGGTTTGTACGGAACCCTCGGTGCGCGAATTCAGCCGGTTTTTTTTAATGAATGTGCTCTCGCCGTTATGGCGGGTTTGTAAGTCACACCGGAAAAGTATGGCTTACGCTCCTGCCTACTTCTTTTTTCATCGACTATCAGAAAATATAAGAATTTTTGTGTAACAAATCGTTCGACTTTCGTTATTTATCCGACACGTTCGATTAACGCACACGCGTTTGGGCTGCCGGTACTGATATCAGGAATAGTACATTGTTTAACGAGGGGCGTAAGTGGAATATTGCAAACAAGAGTCTATCGATGTCTATATGATGACTCGAGTTTGCAATCAATTGCAATTTTCATCACATTTGCAAGGAAATAAATAACTATAAAAGACATAAAAATCTATGTTTCATACAAGCCCACCAATCAAAAATTGACGAAATCGTCAACTTCACGTCCAGATCAGTGCGAGCCCAGCTTCAATATTTCAACCAATCACAGAGCACTAATTCTTGCAGCGCATGGCCTACTAGGTTTTTTTCACCCAATCACAGAGCAGAATTATTGTAGCGCGCGGCCATTTAGATTTGCTTAAACCAATCAGATCACACACAAGCTCACAACTCCCTTGGGAGCTGTAAAATACCATTACTCCCCCTAGAACAATTTAGGCCATTGTCTTTCTGTATACAGGCATGGAATAACACCATTTATGAGCAAGTGTGATGAAAAATGATTTACCTTTTCTTTATTACGTAATTAGACTCCTGAAGGGTCGCCATAGTCGACGAATGACCGGAAAAATTGTGTCAGCATCTCCCGGTCTAAAACGGCCCTGTTTTGTAAAACAGCTAGTTGTAACGGATCAACTATACATATAACTGCGATATCAATATGAGAAATAATGAAAAATTACGAACAGACAACAAGTACTCGGGATTTAAAGTTGTGGCGGTTCGAGCTTTATAATAGCCGTATAACAAGATCATGTTTTTGGGTCACAGCTGTGCGTTATCAGCTCGTACCTCTATGTGATAGTGGTCGCGCGGGTATTGTATATGTGCTTCTATATAACTACATATCATTTAACATAAAAATAATGGCTGCATGTTCAAGGATAATGCTCATTAAAATACTAGCACATGTTCGTACTCTCCTATGTCCAACCAACCAACAATACCTACTTACACATTAAAAGTGAGTGTATTTTATGAGGCACAAAATTTAATGATTTGAAATTAATGACGAATTGTCATTATCTCATTATATATATATATTAGGTATTAAGATGTTAAAAGTGGGAATGCTACCCTACGGCGTAGGTAGGTATTTAGTTACATACCTAACTATATGAAAATGCTGTACACCTCTCGTCACGCTGTTTAGGACCCTTCCTTGACCGTGGTACCATTAGATAGTACCCTTGACCGTGGTACCATTAGATAGTACCCTTGACCGTGGTACCATTACATAGTACCCTTGACCGTGGTACTATTAGATAGTATCCTTGACCGTGGTACCAGTAGATAGTACCCTTGACCGTGGTACCATTAGATAGTACCCTTGACCGTGGTACCATTAGATAGTACCCTTGACCGTGGTACCATTAGATAGTACCCTTGACCGTGGTACCATTAGATAGTACCCTTGACCGAGGTACCATTAGATAGTACCCTTGACCGTGGTACCATTAGATAGTACCCTTGACCGTGGTACCATTAGATAGTACCCTTGACCGTGGTACCATTAGATAGTACCCTTGACCGTGGTACCATTAGATAGTACCCTTGACCGTGGTACCATTAGATAGTACCCTTGACCGTGGTACCATTAGATAGTACCGTTGACCGAGGTACCATTAGATAGTACCCTTGACCGAGGTACCATTAGATAGTAATACCTACCCTTGATGGTAATATAGTGTTTTTAGGGTTCCGTACTCAAAAAATAAAACGTTATTCAAAGAGCATTACTAAGACTCCGCTGTCCGTCTGCCTGTCTGTCTGTCTGCCGTCTGTCACCTGGCTGTATCTTAGGAACCGTGATAGTTAGACAGTTGAAATTTTCACAGATGATGTATTTCTGTTGCCCTATAACAACAAATAATTACAATCGGACACTTTACGCTCGAAGCTGTAGACGATTATGTATACCCAGGACAGACTGTCCAGTTAGGTAGGTCCAACTTCGAGAAAGAGGCCATTCGGGACGCTACGGCACATATTTTCGTGCAATATTCCGCAGTGTCTCAAGACGAGAGTCTTTGACCAGTGTTTGTTGCCAGTGATGACATATGGCACTGAAACGTGGTCGCTTACAATGGGCCTCATGAGAAGGCTCAAAGTCACCCAAAGGGCAATGGAGAGGGCTATGTTGGGAGTTTCTCTGCGTGATCGCATCAGAAATGAGGCTATCCGCAGCAGAACCAAGGTAACCGATATAGCCCTCCGAATCGCTAAACTTAAGTGGCAGTGGGCGGGGCACATTGCGCGTAGTTCCGATGCCCGTTGGAGCGGAAAGGTTCTCGAGTGGCGACCACGTACCGGAAGGCGAGGCGTGGGTAGGCCCCCCACAAGGTGGACTGATGACTGCTGATATGATGATGATGATGATGATGATAACAACAAATACTAAAAAACAGAATAAAATAAATATTTTTATAGAAAATGAATGGTACGGAACCCTTCGTGCGCGAGTCCGACTCGCACTTGGCCGGTTTTTAATTTGCCATGGTACCATTAATGGAACTACCGAACATTTTTTTGCACCGTAGTACTTAACTATTGATGGTTATACGGCAATACAAACGTTCGCTAGTACCATTGCGTTACATACTTAGGTATTGAAATGCAGTTATCTCAATAGAGGACAATGGCCATATTTGACTTCTTCTTCCAACACTAGGTAGTTTAGGTTCGTTGGGTATCTTCAGATGCCCAAAGGGCAAAGAGACCAGAAACAGGAGCCCCGCAGAGCGGGGCTCGTCATAACTGTCTCAATACCAGGTGACCATACATTAATAGGAAATCCTAGATTTTTTTTCCATTTTCATAACCAGAATCCCAAGGCAGGTAGCAAGGCATCGAACCCATTTGATTTTTAACGAGGCTGTTTTGCTTTTCCACCAGAGCAAAGATAATTATATTGTCTTAATTATCTTTGACCAGAGTAAGAATTTTTGCGGATATTATTTTATCTATAAATCAAAAACAAATGATCGCTTTTTAAATATTGCGTAAACTACTATAAGTACCTAGGTATAGTTGCTTTTATAATTATAATATCTTACTCTTACCCAGATGCTTCCGATATTTTTCTACATCATTTAAATTTTAAGAAGTGTTTGATAGGGCAGTTGAAACAAAAAAAAGGGGGCAATAGAAACAGTACTAATTGCCAATGTTTTTTTTAGGTAGGTACGTAATAATTTCAAAAATCCGTCGATAATCTGTACAAAAATACCACAAAAACCGATAATACTGAAATAATACAGGCAAAAAACGGAAGAAATAGACAAACCAAAAATTTTTTTGGTCATTATTATAAATTGGTATCAAAATAATTCCAACATTTTAGGTACCTATGTTAAAAACCATTAGGACTAAATTATGTTACCTAAGTTATGATATCAGGTAGTATATTTGAAAGGAAATCAATCCAATCAATTATTTAAGTGATTCATCATCATCATCAGTGATTATGATAATTTAATATTATTTTATTTTTAGATGTTTCACCTGCCCCTAGCCTTTGTTTCATCCGACCCAGACTCAGGGTCATTTGAAACGTTTTCCGATGCTTTGTAAAACGCTTAAACCATTACTGGTTAGTGGTTACCTTCATATAGTCAAATATCCTAGCTATGGCTGAAAACATTTACCGAACAGATTTTATTAAAAATTAGAACATAATAGCCTTTTTAACCAGCGACGCAAAAAGAGGGGTGTTATAACTTATAAGTTTGATGTGTCTGTGTAATGTGTATCTGTGTGTCTGTCTGTTGCCTCGTAACTCCTAAACAAATGGACCGATATTAATGCGGTTTTTCTGCCCGAAAGTTGACGTGATCGAGGTGGTTCTTAGCTACGGTTCAACAGAATCGGTTCAGCCGGTTTTGAAAATTGAACATTGAAATGAAAAAATTCAACTTTCAACCTGTCTAAGTAATAATTATTTTCAAAAATTCCTAAAAGTTCCTATTGACCCCACCCAGTCTCCCCTACACTCCTTTTCGTTGGGCAGTCGTGTAAAGCCGGATTCGCTGCGCCAATGTGTTCGATGTTTTTAAACATCAAACATGTTATCCGTCAGTTTCGGCAAACAAATATTGTTAGAAAAACAAGTCAGACATTTAAGGCGCTATAGGTTCAGCGAAGTGAAGCGAACATAGTTTTTGAAACAATATAATGCGTCTATGCGTATATGGTTTCAAAAAAATACGAATAGTAATCTTGAGGCTTTTCTGCAGGGAAATCAGTGATTCGAAACACGATTAAGCAATTTTTGCTCGATAGAAAAAAATCACGAACATAGGTCTAAAACATATTAAAATTCACTTAAAACATTCGTAGCAAATTATGCACAATAGCTAAACATATTTAACATTGGTTCTAAAAATCGGCAATATCATGTTTGAGGGAACTTAGTGATTACTTTATTATTTATTTAAACGCACAAAAAATTAAAATTAAAAAACATGATATCCGCGCTTCCAAACACGCACTTCCATCTCGCTCACGCTTATGCTCAGCGAGAGGGAGAGAAGACCATGAACCTATAGCGCCTTAAAAACCACGAAAACACGGCGCAGCCGTGGCGCAGCGGACGCGGTTTCAAGCCTCTCACAGACTGGCGCGGACTAGCCGCGGCGGTCAATAGTAAACTTGTCATTCGCTATCAAATTTACTATTGACCGCCACCGCAGGCCGCGCCAGTGTGTTGCAGGCTTAGAATAATAACGCCTAGAAGGATAGTTTCATACGGCCGACGCGACGCGCCAAGCGTGAGGCATAAAATGGATTCATGTAGTTGTGATCAACTCGTATTTACACGCGCCAATATGCACACAAACGTACCAATAGTGTTGCCAGCGCATACACATTCCCTGAAAATATATGTCTTATAATAAAACTACAATATGTACGTTACGTACGCCCAAGATGAATTATCTAATTTGTTGACGAAGTCATTACCATGGTAACCATAACGTCGCTCTCGCAACATAAAAATATTTGGTCTCCATACAAAGTTTCATCCCCTTTTTGATGAAATTTGACATAAATTATAGCCTATGTCCTATTCTGCTACATAAGGTACATTACTGGATAGTTTCATAAAAATTCGTCCAGTAGTTTTTGAGATTGATTGGAACGTATAGGTACATCCATCCATACAAACTTTCGCATTTATAATATTAGTAGGATAATTTAGGAGTTCCTATGGCCACCTTCCGTCCTCATCATCAGGCCCGCTCGGAAGTAGGGTCGTTTCGCCGGTAACGCGACCACCACCGGTTAGCGACCACTTGACGGACTAGGCTGCTTCAATTAAAGATATTAACATTTCTACAAATCCAACAGAAAAGAAATAACTTATTAACTATTCTTGAATAGTATCAGAATAAGAATATATACAATTTAAAACCGAAAGCTCAATCCAAAGCAAGAAAAAATAACCTCAATTCACACATTGCTTCCGTGGAGTGTTGACGTGCAGTGAATCTGTGAAAAAAATAACGCGACAGTTGGCGCGAAAACTTTAGTTACGTCACTTAATTTTATTATTATGCTGAAATTGGTTAATTGATCGTTTAAATGATTTAGCTGTTGTAATAATTTCGTTGAAATTCGGCATATTTAAAAATAGATTTAAATAAAATGGGGTGGTCGCGTACCCAAATACATAATTACGAAAAAAGTCGGATAGCGACCACATCGTTTTATTTTTCTTTCCTTATGGATTCTTATGCGGCACCCGCGATATTTAGCTTGGCTAGCCAATTGAGTCGGTATTTAAGCCGCGCCAATCCATGCTATGTCCATAGTATATAATAATATATAATTATATATTATATTATATAATAATACACAATTTATATGAGATGGTTATGTTATAAATTCGAAAGTGTGTATATCTGTCTGTCTGTTATCTCTTCACGCTTAAACCGATGGACCGATTTTGATGAAATTTGGTATGGAGATAGTTTGAGTTCCGGGAAGAGACATACCTAGGATAGTTTTTATCCCCGAAATAATCCTCTAAGCGGGTGAAAGTTTGTATGGAGCTGCGATATAAACGATTTCCACGCGGACGGAGTCGTGGGCAGACGCTAGTGTAAGTAATAGAATATAATCTAAAAGTTAAATAAAAGCTTGTAAAAAGGTGGCATTTAGATACCTACTATGAATGACATGTGTGACTGTAATAGCAATATATATAATAGCACCATGGTGTGAGCGAGATGGCGCGCTTTTTTCGATTCTATTCTTCATTGACACAGCAATGTAAAGTAGATTTAGAAGAGTAACACTAAATAAAATGACCTATAATGATGAAGTTTCTCGAAAAAGGATTAAATGTAATGTCAAATGGAGAAAAAAAGAGCAGGGGATTAAGTAATTACAAAGTTATAGTATCCAAAGTTTTAAGAGGGGGTAGGTATATTCTATCCCTTTTCCGCAAAACGCACCTTCAGCATATGAAACGATTGTCATTTACTATGCCGCTCGGGGATTGTGACGTCACGATCCACTAGCGTTTTCTCTCTCTAACAAGCAATATTAAAACGGTTGTAGCTTCGTATTTTTGGAGATATATGAATGGGATTTTCGTCACTTAAGCTTATTATTTTGCCTTCTTTTTTTGGAGTAATAATAAATGGTTAGTCTACACTCCTATTTGTAGTGGTATAAGGGCAGTTAGGTAGGTCAAACTTTGAGAAAGAGGTCAATCGTCGAATCCGACTCGTCTGGGTAGCGTTCGGGAAGCTACGCTATGGCTTTTCGTCCAATATTCCGCAGTGTCTCAAGGCGAGAGTCTTTGACCAGTGTGTGTTGCCAGTGATGACGTATGGCACTGAAACGTGGTCGCTTACTATGGGCCTCATAAGAAGGCTCAAAGTCACCCAAAGGGCAATGGAGAAGGCTATGCAGGGAGTTTATATGCGTGATCGCATCAGAAATGAGGCTATCCGCAACATAACCATGGTAGGTAACCGATATAGCCATCCGAATCGCTAAAGTTAAGTGGCAGTGGGCGGGGCATATTGCACGGAGAACCGATGGCCGTTGGGGCGGAAAGGTTCTTTAATGGCGACCACGTACCGGGAGGCGCTGAGTGGATAGACCCCCACAAGGTGGACTGATGACCTAGTAAATATCGCAGGAATCGGCTGGATGCGGGTGGCGCAAAACCGGTCATTGTGGCACTCTTTGGGGGAGGCCTATGTCTAGCAGTGGACGTCTTTCTACTGATATGATGATGATGATGATAAATCGTTTTATTAACTACTTAAACACTATTTGCAAGAGTGGTCGCCAACTAGCTAACAGGTGGTCGCAAACCGACTAAAGCGGTCGCTATCCAGCGAATTCGCTATTTTGAAACCTTTTCCATATTTTTTCCTAATATATGGATGAAAGTGCTATATTTTATTGTAAGTTTCAAAACTTGACTATACTCAGAACCTATACGAAGACCATATATTATGTGTGTACATTGAATAGGTATACATTTACTAATCTAAAGTGAGCAACTCGGCTAAGTGGTCGCTAACCGGCGAAACGACCCTACCATTGTCACCTGATTTAAAACACGCGTACACAATTTAAACTCGATTGAACTCTGGGAAGTTAGTCAACATTGACTTGCAAGATTTGACCTACATATACTCAAACATACACGGGGAGTCAAGTAAAAGCTTGGTACAAATCAAGTGATTTATCTTCTTCGTATTTTCAACCCTGCCGATATTTGTATTTTATGTTAGTATATTATCAGAACAGAATTATGGGTAAATATATCCGTTACATCATGTAGAACCGCGACTAAAGCTCTGAACGGTGCGGTGGCCCGTCCACATGAGCGAACTTGGTGCGGACCGCACCAAATCCTGTGGGAGAATCATCGAACCGAGCGCACCGTCAATAACATACCATCGAATATTGTCCGGAGCAGACCAAGTTCGCGGTGCGGAGCGCACCATATTCGAACGTCTGTTAATGCTATAACCTACACTATTGTACAGTCACCGGCATCAATATATGATGAATCAAAGGCCGCAAAAATATCTGACACGCTCTCACGGCTCTAGGAATAGAGTTGACATCAGATATTTTTGCGGCCTTTGTTCCATCATATATTTATGCCGGTGACTGTACCTACGTTATCGGGTGTATGCTACCTACTTGTGGACGATTGAATATTGCGCTATCTATCGGCAACACTCATAACTAGAATAATTAACTGGTGCTGTCATCTTTTGGGGAGTAGTGGAATTAAATAATAACATATGGCCATTATGATATGTTCGACAACAATAAATTAATAATACTAATAACCTGTGTCGATTATTATAAACTGTATGCCATAAATAAATAAAAAGATTTTAATTAATATACAACTGTGTTTACTGAAATAATGTAGCAAGTTAGCAACACTGACTTTGTGCTTAGAAACGTCACTCAAATTTTCTTCCATGAATGTTGTAATTCAACAAACAAAAACTGTGCTTTGTTATGTGTTAAAAATATACAAAATCGCATTTTTTTTAAGCTAGTGATTAAGTAAAATGGCAGATTTTGATGCAATTTATCCGGATGAGACTGAAAGTGAGGAGAATATAGAGGAGACTCATGTGACATTAGTGCCTGATCCTATACTCGTACGGGGAGCTGGTAACATGACAGTGTAAGGATTTATTTACCATATTCTTCACATTCCAAACGTATGGAACTTTTCATCTTTCTAAAGCTATATTTTTGTTATTATGAACATTAATATGTGTCGACATCATCTAGACAAATGTATCGTATTCCTTTGTTATCTGCGACCTATCTCTTGAAGGACTTTTCCTTGGGGTAGGACATTGACCAGGGATCCATTTTTAGGTAACCTATATTCATAGTATTGTTTTTTTCCAAGGTTTTTAGCGACTAGATACTAGTTTAATGTTATTCCAGTACAGAGGTCATACTGTTCAAACTAACTTTCAAATTGCAGCATTATTGCTCTATGACTCCCTCAAGTCATGACATGATATCAATCTCATTACGATTAATTAGACAAGGCAATTTGTTTATTTACTTTCTTAAAGACAACAACAGACATTTACATGATAACATCATCCAAGTACAATCCATTCCATAAAAATTGTGTACTATTTGGTAATCTTATTTTATTATAGAACAGTATATATAACAACAAAGCTAAAAAAAACACAATTAAAAAAAATTAAGATTATTTTATATTTATTGAAAACTTGTATGGTGTAATAATTTAAAGTAATGTTCATTCATTCTTTTTACAGTTTTGGTTTAAGTAATCGATTTAATGGGGAGTTTCCATCGGGCTTGCAGTCTCGGGTGGCCCCTGAGGAATACCAAGCGACGGTGGCACGCATCAACAGTGTGCTGAAGAAAACGCTGCCCGTTAATGTTAAATGGCTGTTCTGTGGTTGCGTCTGCTGCTGCTGTACTCTTGGATGCTCTCTATGGCCTGTCATATGTCTTAGTAAAAGGGTAAGTAGTAAAATAAAAGCATAGATGTTCTAATATAGTTTCTATGATATGTTTACATGCAATGCAAAGTATACATTGTAATTGCCGCAATGCCATTAGCCATTACACACAAAACATAAAAGTTGTTGGCTACCTCTTTTCATGTGTTCTTAAATATCATACTTTATTCTCTATGGAAACAATGAAGATATAATATTGTCAGGTCAGGAAAAAATAAGTATTAAACTAACAATGGTTTAGGTATGTAAATAATTGGTTTGACTACTCTGGAGTCTGGAGTAAAGAACAGTGTGGCGAGTCCTTGTAACATATACGATCTATACATGTGCAGTGATGCACACATCTCAATCAAGCATTATTAATAAATTGTGTTAATACATAAAGTATTTTAACCATATAATATTGGTGAAGTAATTTTCCACTATGTTTATGATTATATTTCTATACTTATACTCTATTTTTCCTCCTTTATTTGTTATCTTAACTTACATTCACTGGCAAGAATGCGCTACGCTCGTAGCCGATCCCATGGTTTTCCTCTTATGTAGCGGAAAGCGACTAGGCAGGTTCCTGGCAGTGAAAGTGTTAATGTGCATTAGATGAGCAGGACTATGCCAAAGTTAATGTTTTCGTGTGGCACAGCTCCCTAGCTCCTGAAGGGGGAGGGTGGCGGGCGGTGTAGGTGGTCCGCCCACATGCACATGATTTCCGCCCCAGGTGGCACGGTGTAGCTACGCCACTGTTGTTGCGTTGTGGCTTACGTAGTTAGTTTATACGTAGGGCAATATTAATTATGCTGATATGATAGTCTATTATAGATAACTTCAGTACCATTCTCTGAAAGTTGACTCCCAACTGCAGGATTGCAATGACTAGGTTTTATTTAAAACGCTCTTCTTAGTAGTTTTTTTTTATATTTAATTATAATAAATAAAATAAATAAATAAATATTTGCGGACAATCTTACACAAATCAACCTAGTCCCAAACTAAGCAAAGCTTGTACTATGGGTACTAGACGACGATATAGATACTTATATAGAGAAATAAATACTTAAATACATAGAAAACATCCATGACTCAGGAACAAATATTCGTGCTCATCACACAAATAAATGCCCTTAGTAAGTAAGGGCATTTATTTGTGTGATTTTATTATTAATACAATATTAACTTTATATACAGTGTGAGTCTTTATATACAATTCCATCGAATGGTTATTTTTTTTCGATTTATCGCCAAAATTCTTCTTTTTAAAGCGCTGTGGCACTGTTGCAAAGAAATTGCTATAATTTTTAAACTAAGAGGTCACTGACGATAAAACAACATTAATAAAGTTAATTAACAGATGATTACGATAAAATACAGTCTTACATTAAAAGAAAATACCGGCAACTACTGAGAGAGAAAGCAAAATGTTCAATGATTTGTATTAGTGCCACACTTGCGCAAGGCCTTTGTTTAACCGCTTATAGAAAATGTTCTACTACAGATAGACATTTGGTAATTGTTTTATCCGAAAAGCCACAGAATAACCTTATACACTGTGAAATTTTAGTGGTTGTTTTCCTGTGGCAGGGCGTTTTGCTATCGGTAGTACTTTCGAATTATGATAGACAAACTTATAAATAAACTGTTTTCCAAAAAAAAATTACAAAATAATAAGCGAAAAACAATAGTAACGCACTAAAACTTCAAGGTAGGTACTAAGCAGTGCTACTACTGGTGTTAGGTCACTGGGCATTTCTTAACATTATTAAAAAAAAAGATTACACATCGACTGTATATCATCGATAGCAAAATCATTTCGTTGCGGGATAACAACCACTAAAATTTCACAACAAGGATGAAAAAATATTTTTTCGGGTGCCGGTATTTTTTTTAATGTTATACTGTATTTTATCGTAATCGTCTGTTAAGTTTTTGTTTTATCGTCATAATCCTCTTAGTTTATAAATTATACCGATTTCTTTGAAAAAAATCATTCAAAAAAAGTGTTTTTATTATTTTTGCTGTTGATGGAATTGTGTTTAGAATTAGATTCACCCTATTTCATATGTGCACTATATGGAGACTCACACTGTATTTCCGACCTTTCATTAAATTTGACAGCTCCAGCAGACACTCTGGAAATACTAAAAAAAACACTTATACTAGTCACCAAATTCTAATTCTTCATGAGTAGAATAATATCCATGCTTATCAGTAAATATGTAATTGCAGACGCAACACTCCCTGAACAAGCTGCTGGAGTGGGAAAACAGTCGGCTGTACAACAAGCTGGGGCTGCGCTGGCGGCTCACCAAGCAGCACTGCGACTCCTCCTCCATGATGGAGTATGTGCTACTCATCGAGTTCATCCCCAGAATACCCATCTACAGGCCCGACTAGACATCACTCCACCTTCCTTGTAAAACAGTCGGCTGTACAACAAGCTGAGGCTGCGCTGGCGGCTCACCAAGCAATACTGCAACTCCTCCTTCATGATGGAGTATGTGCTACTCATCAAGTTCATCCCCAGAATACCCATCCTACAGGCCCGACTAGTCATAACTCCACCTTCCTTGTAAATACCCTAACCTTATTAAGTCTTATCAATTGATAACTCACATCCTAGCAAATTGAACATTGAATTTTAAAATCACATGGCCAAGCCAATGAATATGTTAGCTGCTATGATATTATCATATTAGGCACCTGCTTAGAAGGAAGTTGCGTACGTTTAAAATATTAACTTTTTAACGAATACTTAGTGCTGTATCAATACTATATTTGACGGTAGAGTGCTTGTGTCGTTCAGTCTCGGAAGCTACTGACCTATCTCGGTGTAACTGTTTCCTTATGCTTGTATCTTTCCGCATTAAATGAGCTATAAATGTTATGCTTACTTACCTACGGCTTAAGTCGAACCGTGAAACGGACGCGAATAATCTATAAATAAGA
Source organism: Epinotia brunnichana (assembly GCA_963854355.1). Lineage (NCBI taxonomy): Eukaryota > Metazoa > Arthropoda > Insecta > Lepidoptera > Tortricidae > Epinotia > Epinotia brunnichana. The sequence continues at coordinate 13,846,796 of OY977936.1, read as the reverse complement.
TTGGTTCTAACCCATTAGGCACGGGACCTAAGGCCCACTATGTTAAACTGATTGGGTCGATTCGACACGAACGTGAGAACATGTTGGCAACGTTCAAATAAAATCAAGTAGTACCTATGTTTACTTTTCATGTATGTATTGATCACCTTATGAAAATTGCAAGCTTCCATTTGTTAAATATAAATACTGTTAACTTAATGTGTATTTACCTATAAGATGATTCGTCTGATAGTTGTTGAGGTGTCGATATATAGGTTAATTGGCTAAAATAATTGGAGACATGAATTAAAATATTAATTGTGATTATTATTACGGCTTTATACTTAACAAAAATGAGAAACATTCGTCTTCAGTGTAGTTTTCAAAACTGGTATAGAAAAGTTATTACCTTATTACTTAAGAGTTTCCAATGTGATGGTAATCTTTGAAAATATAAACTACTAAGGAAAGTTCGGGTTATTCCCACCTGTAACAGCTGGGATTTTTTCCCCATCTTTTACCAGATGACTGGGAATATTTTTCCCATCTTTTACCTGTGGACTGGGAATATTTTTCCCATATTTTACCTGTGGACTGGGAATATTTTTCACATCTTTTACCTGTGGACTGGGAATCTTTTTCCCAGAGTTGCCACTAGTACTTAAATGGTAAAAGATGGGAAAAAGTCCCAGCTGTTACCACTGGTAACAAATTGGTGGTAACAGGTGGGAATAACCCGAAAGTTCACTGCATGCTCATATCCTATTATGAAGTAGACTGTGCAAGTGTCCACCCAGTGTCTAAGTAATAGTTTCGTTTGTTTTATTTTTAAATTTAGGAACTTTCTGTGTTACATGTTTCACCTGATTAGTTTTTCTATAAGAAAAGCATTTGCTTGCCGTGTTCTTTGCTTCGATCCTTCACTGACATTTAACGGTATCTTCCACTTTTATTATAATCTCTAAAGCGGCCTTTAGATCTTGCTAAATGGAGCGCACTAACTGGGGGAGGGGAGATAAACCATTAAATGTGAGTGCAGTTAGTGCACTGCATTTAGCCAGGTCTAATAGCTGCTTAAGAGCCCGTTCACGTGCACACTAGCGCCACTGGTAAATAATGGTGATTATTTAAATTTAACGATAGATATTTAAAATAGGGGGCCGGCCGCTACACACTGTATTTTGTATTAAAGTATCTTTGGAATACATCATAACAGTTTTTACGTTGCTGGATTCGTCAATCTATGCATCCAAAGTTAAAACGGCCGTGTGTCTTTTGAGTTCATAGATCGACGAATCCAGCAACATAAAAACTAGTTTGATGTATTCACAAGGTACTTAAATAAAAAATGCAGTGTGTAGCGGCCTCCTCTTTTATTTAAATATCTAGCGTTAAATTTAAATAATCACAATTATTAACAGTGGCGCTAGTGTGCACGTGAACGGGCTCTTAACTATTATGTCTTTATTTTATATTTACTCTGCCTAAACAAATACTTATTAGGCTTTTATTGTGAAAAAGACCAAGAGTTTTATATTTTTATTTTGTACCTGAAAATATTATAGATCTACATATATTATATATTCAAAACAAACTTGGGAGCGCTTTATAGCGACAGAAGAGATGTATATAATTTTGCGAAATCGGAAAATTTATACTAGGCAATGTTCGGGACTGTGTTATTAGAAACTTAGAAAATATATAGTGTGTATTCTACATTAGAAAAAAATCCTGCCCTCTTTTCCCTTTTCAACATGTTGTGAATGAAGATTCGTTATGTATGTATCGGTACACATCTCATCGTTGTAATATAACCTGTAGGTTTAAACGGAGTACGTTTTTATTTCTCGAATCGCAAGTTACGGAACTCGGGTGTTCTTGCCACCAACACGTTACCTAAGCGATGTTTACTATAAAGCAACGGTTGAAAAGCGAACAGGGTATGTTGACACTAAGTTGTAATTAAGGAATTGTAAATATTTTTAAGCATAGATTATTTTTGTTGATATAATAAACCTCACGGCATGTGATGAAATCGGTGTTTCATTGTCATGATTTTTTAAAGACCAACTAAGGGTGGTTAGCGGACTAGTACATTTTAAAAACGCCACTGTCAACAGATCAAGCCTCGGTCGGACTGTAAAAATCGTCCAGCAAGAAAATGCAAAAAGGTGGCAAAAAATTGTGTGCATTTAAAGATACACTCGTCGTCCACAAGCTGGACGGGTTGACGCCATAAAGAATATCGCGGGTCATTCCTGGACGAGGTAATTTTTGGTATTAACGATCGCACGATAGCGTTTTTTTGTATTATTAAAAATACCGTAACATAGCCCATTTATCTGTTATTATAAAAAGTATCACTTAACCCTTTAGTGGGTAACGGCAAGATATTTGCCGTCATACGACTCAGATATTTTATTTTTTTCTCAATGAAACGTGTTGTTAGTTAATATAACTTTTGGTTCGCATAAGAGAACATACTCGTACCAATTTACGAAAAAAAGAATAGCAGATAAACGTTATTCCAACCCATGTTAAATGATGATTCTTAGGCCTGAACTTAGATTTTTAACTATTCCTTACAATTGAACAAAAATGTTTGTAAATAAAATTTTGTTTGCTGGATTTATCCGATAGTCACAATTCTCTACTTTCAGAGACAAGATTGGCGATATAAAGTTTAAAGAAAAAAAATCTGTTATTTGATAATTTAAAAAAATGAAGACGGCAATATATTTGCCACTATCCGTTAAGTGTCTGGTGTTTATTAAAGGAAAGGGTGGGTTAGGCTACAATTGTTATTGATTTATATATGGAGCAATAGCTTAATTCAATACTTCAAATTTGCCTTTTACCTTTATTGCTGAATTAGCCGTGTTAGTTAGAAATGACAACGGAAGTAAAAAAATCTCGCAAAAAAAGTGTTGATTGTTCGTGCGTGCAATCTTATAATATAATATATTGTTGTTGCTTAACTCGCAGGTTAGGTAATTATTTCTTATCATCTATTGGTTTTTAATTTATTTATTTTAGATACGTCGTGCTACCCGTAGTTCCCCCGGCAAACGCGGCAAACTGACATGACGGTCTTGTCACTTAATGCCCTTGGCTGATAGCGGCAAACATATTGCCGTCTCATAATTCGGAAACCCTGCAATAATATATACATTTCTCTTTCTCAAAAATCATAAAAAAAATCATTCATGCTGTGCGTATCGTTAAAGTTCTCGATTCATTGCTTTAAAAAAATAATGGTCAAAGGGTTAAAAGGCAAGTCTTAAGTAAAATTGGTTTAATTGGTATGAAAAAAATATTTTGTATCGCGCGAAGTAACAGATTTCAACGGCGTGGCGGCTGTGTGCGGTCTATCAGGGAACTATACAAATTGCAAACTTATGGCCTTATATCTTAAGTGGCTGACTTTTTTCCTGCCATCACAAATGCCACCATCCCAGCCATCTAGGGCTCGCCTCATGATGTACTCCCCGTAAATGAAAATTAATCGGAGAAAGAATACATCCTTGCCTAACACCTTTCTGCTGCTTTAACCTACATTATTTACTTTGATAAGTGCTTCCATCCTGATTAAGTGTTTGCGATTAAATAGAGTTGTGATCTGTGGGTCCATCCATTAAGGAATTCCACAGACATTCTTATCTAACACAATCGAACGTTTTCGAGTAGACAACGAAGCACATCAATATTGAAATGTTAAACTTCCCTTTAATCTGTCTAACACTCACTAACTTATGCTTCGTACTTTAACGAATCCAGCTTATTATAATGGGATCTGCCAGTGCAAAAATGCCTTGAGCCGTTCGTTAAAGACATAATAATGACGTAAAGTGGAATATGAGCGGCATTCCTAAAGTTTCCACATGACTTGGTCGAACCTTTCTTGTGCAATGGTATTAGAAAAGACTCTTGCCAATTTCTAATCCATTCGCCTGTCCTCGATATTGCATAGGGTGTGCAGAATATTGAAGCCAGTATCACCTATGAGCTTCAAGTTTTCGTCAAAAATGCAGTCACTACCGGCAGATTTATTCCGTTTCCGTTAGTTTAAAGCAGCAACTTGAATTTATGACTTTAGGATATCAGTCTCAATAGTTGCTCATGGAGTGTCGAGAACTTGTTGTTATTGTAGTAGTTGCGCCTGTGTCTGTGTAAAAGCTTTCGCAATACCATCGCCATCTTTCTACCACCTTACCAATCTCCGTTAGGAAGGCTCCGTTTGCATCCTCCGCTGCCCAGGTGTTAGTTTTAAAGTCTATCGTAATGTTTTCTAATTTCGTAAATAGGTCTCGGGTATGCATCTTCTGGGCATGGTCTTCAATTTTCGCGCACATGTTTCTGTAATATCGATTTTTATTCTCTCTACACCGGAGTTATACTTATCTTGAGAGTATCTTGTATCTTTCACGATCATCATCACATGAGAGCAGCTATCCCAGCTAGCTGCTATCATGTGATGCATGCATTACGTTGAAAATGTACTGTAAAGTCAGGTAAAATACAACGATTAGCCGTATCATAAGTAGGCCATAAGTTTGCAATTTGTATAGTTCCCTGATAGACATTCACCGTACACAGCCGCCACACCGTTGAAATCTGTTACTTCGCGCGATAGAATTTTTTTTTCATACCAAATTTACTTAAGACTTACCCTTCAAGTCATACTTTTTATAATAACAGATAAATGAGCTATGTTACGGTATTTTTATGATACAAAAAAACGCTATCGCGCGGTCGTGATAGACAAAATAGCAACAATTTTTTTTATCTAATTTTCAAATATTGCCTTTTTTTTGTTTTTTGTATGGAAAGGTAAAAAGTTAAATTCACAAATGAAAGCGCCATCCCTGAATTATCGAAAATGATACCAAACTTGACCTAATAGCTATGGTTAGGCATAAATACACACACACACACACACACGCGCACACACACACATACACACTCAACTTTAGGGTCACGACACTATGCCTGTGATACCTAATTCGTCTTTATTTTAAGTTATAAGTACCTACTTACCTACATATAAGAAATAAACACCAACTGCTTGGACTGCCAACTGCCTGCAAAAATGGAGGAGCGGGTCTTCCTGACACAGGTATTTTTAGGGTTCCGTAGCCAAATGGCAAAAAACGGAACCCTTATAGATTCGTCATGTCCGTCCGTCTGTCTGTCTGTCTGTCCGTCCGTATGTCACAGCCACTTTTTTCCGAAACTATAAGAGCTATACTGTTGAAACTTGGTAAGTAGATGTATACTATGAACCGCATTAAGATTTTCACACAAAAATCGAAAAAAAACATTAAGTTTTAGGGGTCCCCATACTCAGATCTGAAACTCAAAAAAAAAATTTTTCATTAAACCCATACGTGTGGGGTAGTCTTCAAAAATGATATTAAGATTTCTAACATCATTTTTTTCTAAACTGAATAGTTTGCGCGAGAGACTTCCAAAGTGGTGAAATGTGTGTGTGTCCCCCTGTAACTTCTAAAATAAGAGAACCATGTAAACTTCCACCGAAAATTGGTTTGAACGAGATCTAATAAGTAGTTTTTTTTAATGCGTCATAAATCGTAAACCGCAATTTATTTCACGGAACCCTTCATGTGCGAGTCCGACTCGCACTTGGCCGCTTTTTTTATTTACCTACTAGGAAGACCCAACCTTATTTTCAATGTAATCTTAGCAATCTATGAAATAAAATATTTTCATTTAATTTTTTTTTTTTTTTTCAAATATAGCTGAGACCGGGCCTCGGGAGACGGCCCTTCCCCCCCCCCTCTTTTTGGGTACTAGCCAGGGCTGGATCTCGTGGCTAGGACGCTAAATCAGCTTAGTTTGACCCAAGGGACATTCGTGCCAAGCGGCGTCGCCTGAGACAAAAGTGCAGACTGCTCCATACATTGCTGCCACTATTTCCCCTACTAAATAGGAAAGGAATTGCATTCATTTGTTCCTCTTTTTATTGATTTATTCTCTTTGCCAGTTTCTACTACGACGATTAGCACGAATCCATTGGTGACATTGGGTCCAATGACGTTAAAGCAACTAGCGTCTACTCTGAGCTTCCTTATTAGCATAGTAAGATAAGATAAGAGTCACGAATTATGCTAGCCTAGCCCTCGGGCCGTGCCAACGCTACAACTACTCGATTTTAATCGTCCCGTGGGCGTACTTTCGCAATGAGCGGATGAAACCGAGTCACTGGGGAACTTTTGAAAAGTAAAAAATAATTGGTATTAGATTTTATTATAACTACATAAATAAGATCATCTATATACACATTATTGGGTTGGAGATACGTAAGGCACTTATTATTATGGTCCCTTTAAAATTATGTAACGAAAACATTTATTTAATTACGATTTGTACTACTGAATATACATTACGGGATGCATCACTACTATGATATGATATATGTTTCGATTGGCGAGACACAATAATGTTGACAGATTAGTTATCACTCTTACAATTTAGTGATGACTTGCAGTGGCAATTCCATTTACAAAAACAATTACAAATACCAAAACCACTGTCGCAAATATTATCGGCCGAAGTAAACCACACTTTGCAAGTTACAAAGTATGTGGTTACTTACTCACCTCATTGATAAAAAATTAACTTGAATTCAAATGTACTATTTAAGTTAGGTCAAGACATGACACCCTACCGCTACATCCTAAAACATATATTAATACTGAATTTACAATGTGCACTATTTACAACGGTTCTATCATCATTGCTATTAATTTTTCATATGGTGCCACTTACAAGTGCTTAAGCTACACTATGTTATTATGGCAACATCAGTGCGAAAACGCAAATTAATTGTACACTTATGGCTTCACAGGAGCCTACCTGATTTTCATTAAATCAAGCAGCCTTTGAATTTATCTGGAAAAAATATTAGCGCCACCGAAGACATCAATAAAATACATGGCAATATTGCACACTAATATCAATTTACAAAATTATTCACTACGTTCCTGTCGCCTGCCTCACCTCGGGCGCGAGACCGGACGGAGGCTTCGCGGGCGATACGGTAGTCTTCAGTCTTACAAACGGTATATTTTATCACATCACTAGTTAAAAAATACCAGCACCGAGACGATTCGAGAATTTAAACACGAGAGCCGCATTAGCTCATATACACGTAGTTAATTGGGAACTGTCCTTTGGCTCCGTTGCACTCGCCTTCGTACCACTCGTCGTTTAGTTTGGAGAGCAGGGCGACGGCGTCGCCGGCGCGGAGACGCAGGTCGCCGGGCTGCTCGGGCTCGAAGTCGTACAGCGCGGTGGCGGTGGCCGCGGGCGCGCGACGCAGGTCGCCGGGCTGCTCGGGCTCGAAGTCGTACAGCGCGGTGGCGGTGGCGGTGGCCGCGGGCGCGCGGTCCCGCGGCAGCGGCACCTTCGTCTCCACGTAGGCGGCGGGGAACAGGCCCTCCGCGCCGCCGTACATGCGCCCGTACAGCCATTCTGAGTCCACTCTTCTTATTAGATAGATTTTTGAATTTGTCTGTAACACAAAATATAGGTGGATTCAGGAAATATTACTTTTATAGGAACGGTACGTACACAATTTAATTATAGTCCCTGGGCAACCGAGCTCCGCTCCGCTCGGATGAAAATGGAGAAAATACGAAGAAAACGAATTTTCCCGGACATTAGACCTATCTAGATCGATTTTTCGCCCCCGTAAACCCCTGCATTCCAAATTTCATGGAAATCGTTAGAGCCGTTTCCGAGAACGTGATTGCAAATAAATATATATATATATATATATACAAATATTGCTCGTTTAATAGTATAGGATTAGTACCGTAAGTCTTAAAAAAACTATAATATAATAAGATACTATTAAAAAACTTTTAGTAAGAAAAAGTTATCTCAAATAAGAAAAATTTTGCTCTTCTTTCCAATGGCAAGTCCTTTTTAGCCAGCTGCGCGGCGCAAAGGAGGGTAATGTGTTTACTTGACTATGTATGTATGTCGGTTCCTTTGTGGCAGTCTAGTTGAATTTATCATCCGCCCAACATAAACGTACCAAATTGTATGTCAATCCAACAACTGAAGTGAATAAATCTACCTCATCTCATAATCATAAAATCAAGATTTCAAAATCTGACACAACGGGGGTTTCATTAAGAATAAAATACCTATGCTAAATACATTAAAAACAAAAAAAATAAGATGCAAAGTGTAAACATTATATTCTATGTCGACTGAATAAAAAAATGTCCGCAATCTACCCCTCCGGGAAACCGATATGATTGTATACAGGGCGTCCCACGGCGATGCCACATGGAGGGAAAGTACCTTGAATATTGTAGATAGAACATTTTACTGAAAGAACACATTATTTTAATTTTAAAAACAATTTAAACTGCATTTATAGATATTAAAATAATTACATGGTTGAACCGGGAATCGAACCCGCTACACGAGAAAAATAATTACCCTGTAGCTTTATCATACCGATCGAAAGGCTTCATCGTAAAGATTAATTTTTGCTCAATAACATAGTGTCAGAAATAAAAGGAAGACCATGAATTTTAACATTGTATGTGAAATTTTGTTCAGAAAAATGAAAAGCTGACATTGCCGTAAGGAAATACAACTGACATTATCATAAGTACCTATTACTAATAAATCAGTACCCACTTGAGAAGTACGCATCATTTCCCTATTAAAATTTAAGTGCATGTTAAAATGATAAAAAGATACGTAATTAGTAGGTACCTGGTTGTATGCAACAAATCGAGTTTCTGTCCAATCAAGTTTCTGCCGTATCCTGAATCTGCCGAAAGGCGCGTAAATGATTTTTTCAATGGGACTCTTTTTGAGCATTTGATAGATTAAATTGATTAATTTTGAATTAAAATGTTAAAATTCATGGTCTTCCCTTTATTTCTGACACTATGTTATATGGCAAAAAATAATCCTTATGATGAAGCCTTTCGATCGGTATGATAAAGCTACAGGATGATTATTTTTCTCGTGCAGCGGGTTCGATTCCCGGTTCAACCATGTAATTATTTTAAAATCTATGAATGCATTTTAAATTGTTTTTAAAATTAAAATAATGTCTTCTTTCAGTAAAATGTTCCATCTACAATATTCAAGGTACTTTCCCTACATGTGGCATCGCCGTGGGACGCCCTGTATATTGGAGCTATGATGCATCTATGTAATATAGACCATATTTAATATTAATTCTCAACAAGCATCTCATAGGCATACGAGGCATAAAGTTTCATTGCGGTAATAAGCACCTAATAACTTATACCTAACAATAAAGTGAATCCTCAAGTGGGTGTAATTCTAATGGAGACTCAGCTCGTCAAACGCTATCAATAAAACCTAATGAGAATATCGTCAAGGCCTTCTCCTCACATTTAGACGCATGCCCTTGATTACGATTTGTATTTACACATTCTATATTCACAGGATGTTATCCGGCGTCAAACGAACATAGATATAGATACACCTACCTATATGCATGGCCGGTTGATATAAAATAAAAAGGAAGTTGGTAGGAGATGCGGTTTGGACTAGAACAGCCTATTAGATGCTTTCGATCTGCATGCCCGTGACGCGGATTTACATCGATCGAACAATAAAGGTGGAGATACTATAACCTCGGATTGTTAGCCCTGTTGATTTTGCGCTGCGCATCAGTGCGATAGCAGGTCATTATCAAGAACGATAAGAATTAACAACATTGAATCAAAACGGAATTAGGTGACTCAAAAAGAACAGCAAGAATCTAAAAACAGATTTTATCTAATCTAGACGGTAAATAACAATGGACTTTAAGCCTATCGGTATTTAACACAGTGAGACTAGATTAGTCGTGAGTTCTGTTCTAATTGCCGACATCAATCGACTGACTTTATAATTAGGTATCTGCCTATAGTTCTGATATAATAAAGCTTGTAAAAACAACGCTTACCCGATACATACACGACCTCGAAAAATAACAATTTAACAAAAAGTGTCTATTTCTGATAAACACTTCTTAAAAAAGTTGGTACTTACAGATCATTGAACTACTATTGTACTAGCGTACGTACGTTATACTGTAACTAGCTGCTGCCCGCGACTTCGTCCGCGTAGAACATGTTAGATATCGTCTAAATGTTTGTTTAAGGAATGTATTTTAGAAAACATTTAAATTAGTTTTGTAGTCTTTTAGTAAACAGTCTAAAACCGAAGTTACAAATCTGTTACTTTCAAAATGTCTTGCTCTCTATACAAACTTAGAACCCTCTTTGAACCCTCATAGTAAACAGTCTAAAACCAAAGTTACAAATCCCTTACTTTAAAAATGTCCCCCGGGGTATGTTGGGCCAAATGTCAGAATGTCCAAGATGTCAAAATGACAACGAAATAATGCCCAATTGTTAAGGGGACGTAGGTTCGTGGTCTTCTCTCCCTCTCACTGAGCATAAGCGTGAGCGAGATGGAAGTGCGTGTTTGGTGGCGCGGATATTATGTTTTTTAATTTTAAATTTTTGTGCTTTTTAAAAAATAAAAATGTAATAGCTGATTTCCCTCAAACATGACATTGCCGATTTTTAAAACCAAATTTAATATGTTTAACTGTTGGGCATAATTTGTTACAATTTTTTGAAGTGTATTTTAGACCTATGTTCGTGATTTTTTCATCAAAAGTCAAGCAAAGTTCAAGCAAAAGTCAAAAAAGCGGCCAAGTACGAGTCGGACTCGCACATGAAGGGTTCCGTGAAATAAATTGCGGTTTACAATTTATGACGTATTAAAAAAAACTACTTATTAGATCTCGTTCAAACCAATTTTCGGTGGAAGTTTACATGGTAATGTACATCATATATTTTTTTTAGTTTTATCATTCTCTTATTTTAGAAGTTACAGGGGGGGGGACACACATTTTACCACTTTGGAAGTGTCTCTCGCGCAAACTATTCAGTTTAGAAAAAAATGATGTTTGAAACCTCAATATCATTTTTGAAGACCTATCCATAGATACCCCACACGTATGGGTTTGATGAAAAAAATTTTTTTGAGTTTCAGTTCTGAGTATGGGGACCCCTAAAACTTAATGCTTTTTTTCGATTTTTGTGTGAAAATCTTAATGCGGTTCACAGAATACATCTACTTACCAAGTTTCAACAGTATAGCTCTTATGGTTTCGGAAAAAAGCTGTGACATACGGACGGACGGACAGACAGACAGACGGACGGACATGACGAATCTATAAGGGTTCCGTTTTTTGCCATTTGGCTACGGAACCCTAAAAATCAGGATTTGAATAGCTGATTTCCCTCGAAAAAGGCCTCAAAATTGCTAATTAAATTTAAGGCAGCCGTATTTTAATCCAAACAATAGCTACGATTTTTTAAAAATCGGTTTTTGGAGCTCACGTCGCCTTAAAATGCCCAGTTGTCATAATGTCAAGCTACCAAAACAACAAATTGTTAAAACGTCTAATTGCCATAATGTCAAGCTACCAAAACAACAAATTGTTAAATAGTCGGATTGTCATAATGTCCAACATCAAAACACCCAAATTACCTACCTATTCTACTCTAAGGTTGGTCGGTGTAGGTACGATGACGAGCGAAGCGAGGAGGAGTGTTAGGAAGAACTGCGACCCTACAGCGCGCGAGCCGAGCGAGCGATGCGAGCGTGTCGCGGCAGCGGCCGGCGAAGCGCCAGAACCGACAGCGGTACATATTGGATAATATTTATAACATCTGGACATTATGACTCCTTGCACATGCAGATATTTGTACATTTTGACTAATGGTCTTTATAACATCTAGGTATTAAGACTTTTTGGACATTCAGATACTTGTACATATTGACTAACGGTCTTTATAACATCCGGACATTATGACACCTTGGACATTCTGACACTTGGTCAAACATACCCCGGAGGGAAATGCTGAAATGAGTTTTGTAGTCTGTTAACAAACAGGCTAAGATAGTAAACTCCCTATAAACGCTTTTCGGGGGAAAATTAAAAAGATAACACTACGTTTTTTTATTGTAATAATTATTTTTTCTACAAACTATCAAGTGTCTAGCTCAAAAAAAGTGTTTCCCATACGAACCTTGCACCCCTTTTTACCCCATAAGGGGTGGAATTTTCTAAAACGCTGACGGTAGGTACTTTTTTGTATTTTTATAAGTAATCTTCCTACAAAGTTTTAAGCTTCTACCTAAAAAAAAGTTTCCTCCAATACAAACGTTGCACTTCTTTTTCCCCCTCTTAGGGGTGGAATTTTCCAAACCACTGAAAGTAATTTACCTATATTTGTATTCTAATAAATAATCTTTCTCCACAATTTCAAGTCCAGCTTTTATCCATTTATTTTACAGCTTAACCGAGAATCACAATCAAAAATTGATTTTACGAAATTTTCACCCCTTTTTATCCCCCTTAGTGGTGGAGTTTTCGAAAACGCTGGATATACTTTATTAGTATTGTAATAAGCAGGCATCGGAGTATTTTTAGCACGGTAAGACTAGAGTGAGCTGTGGAGTAGTTGAAGGCATTAAAATTTTTTTTTTTGACTCATGCTCTGTCTAGTTACTGTTTTTTTTCATAATGAGATTTTGGTGTCAAAATGTTGCGGTCGTTATGAACTATTGCGTGACATTAAAATCTCATTTTGAAAAAAAAAAGTCACTAGACATGTTCTTTCCGTGGACCCTTCATATTATTTGTTATTCGTCAATGAAGATGGTGGTGTATTTTTTGTAGTTATTATTCATTTTATGAATTAAATTAATGAGGATGAATATGAGTAAAAATTTGATTTTAATGCTTACAACGACTCCATACCTCACTTTAGTCTGACCGTGCTAAAAATACTCCGATGCCTGGTAATAAGTAATCTTTCAACAAAGTTTGAAGTCTCTCGATACAAAAAAATCCTTCATACAAACTATGCAACCCTTTTTAACTCCCTTAGAGGTGGAATTTTCCAAAACTCTGAAAAAACTTTATTTGTATTCTAATAAGTAAGATTTCTACAAAGTTTTAAGCCTGTAGCTAAAAAATAGCTTCCTCCATACAAATTTTGCACCCCCCTTAGGGGTGGAATTTTGCGCTGAAAGTACTTTTTTTTATATTTCAATAAGTAATCTTTCTACAAACATTTAAGCTTCTATCTCAAAAAAGAGTTTCACACATACAAATTTTGCAACCCTTTTTAACCCTCTAGGGGTGGAGTTTTCCAAAACGCTGAAAGTGCTTTATTTGTATTTTAATAAGGCATCTTTCTACAAAGTTTTAAGTCTGTAGCTCAAAAAATAAAGTTTCCCCATACACATTTTGCACCCCTTTTTGACCCCCTTAGGGGTGTCATTTTCTAAAACGCTGAAAGGAATTTATTTGTATTCTAATAAGTAAGCTTTCTACAAAGTTTTAAGCCTCTAGCTAAAAAAACAAAGTTTCCCCTATACAACATTTGCACCCCTTTTTAACCCCCTTAGGGGCAGATTTTCCAAAACGCTAAAATTACTTTATTTGTATTCTAATAAGTAATCTTTCTACAAAGTTTTCAGTCCAGCTCAAAAAAAAAGTTTCCCCCATACAAACTTTGCACCCCTATTTAACCCCTTTAGGGGTGGAATTTCCAAAAATCCCTTCTTATCGCTTGCCCACCTTGTAAAAGGTAGTTCTGGTGTAAATTTCAACTCTCTAGCCCCAGTAGTTTCGGCTGTGAGTTGATGAGTGAGTGAGTCAGTCAGGACATAGGCATTTATATATATAGATAGATGTAATGAGTTCACTCAAGTGCATAATTACTATTACAAAATGACATTATTTTTATAACTTCTACATAATAAGAAGTAATTAAATAAGCATAATGTATTTATTATGTTGGCTGCCGCTGCCAGTAAGATATTAAAAGTTCATTCGAACAATATCATCTGTACCGCATAAAAACCAACGCGCGATAACAAGTTCCTGTCATTGTTATCGGAGTCTGAATGGAAACAGATTTATCACTGTGGTTCGAAAACACGTCGCTGCAAATTCACTGACGTCCATGCGAAAATAAACAATTGGAAATCCACACCTATGTCAATAAAAAGTACTTACACAGCCGTACGTCACTACCATATGGCCGTTATCATATTGAAATATGTATGAAAACATTTTTTTGTAAATAGCAGTGAGCAATAATGATCGGTTAATCATATCGATATGCAGTCTTATCGCACGGTCGCTGACACGTGCAATTATGGATTACTAGTCGGAGAATTTTCTACGCACTTAAAGACTTCTTTCTGTAAGTAGGTCAGAGCATACGCAGCAAGCCGTTATAAATGTGGAGTAATGCCGCAAAAACTATACAACGTATACTAAGAAACCTAACAAAGAGCAGGTTAAGCATTAGTATGTAAAAATATATTGCTATTGTTAACTTATGTTTTAAGACGGTTTTGTACCTTCTCTTACTGCCCTTGAAGGATAACAATAAAAATTTGCTCCGGCTTACCGACCCATGTCAGAAGTTCGCCCAGAACTTAAGCTACTAAATACCTATACGTATATTACATTAATAAATGGACATGTCAGAAGTTCGCCCAGAACTTACGTTACTGATACCTATACGTATATTACATTAATAAATGGACAGAGCTTTAAAATACCTACGTGTTTATCTTATTTGATCATGCATGACCAATACCGCAAGTAAGATAAAAATACAAGTCTTATGTAAGATCCATTATGTCACAATCAAGAGGAACGAAGCGTTATAATAAATATGTATACCCACTAGTTAAGGACATAATTATACAAAGGGCAGACTTTCGTCATGTAATCATCACTGTATGTATAGTCGCCATCACATACATAGGTACACTATAGGTGTTCAAAAATATCGGCACATGCCTTGAAAATAGAGGTGTGTTCCGATGTTTGTGACGTGCTTGTTTGCTCCGATGTATGTGATGGCGACTGTACAGTCGCGGAATTAAAAGGTTGACCACCTTAAGATCTGTTTTTGCTTGCTCAGTATAAGTTATCAGTATCTGCTTTATCGACCGAGTGTCAGACACATTCCGTCATAATGAATGTCATTTCACTACATGGCCTACAGATACGTTCACTATGAGAATTGACCTCTTTGAATTTTGGAAAACGAGTTAAAAAAAGAAAAAAAACGTATACAAGAATAGCAATGATGACATTGACAGGACCTGTTACTCACATTTATAGTTTTAAGAGGGCGCTCGTTTTTTGGTCAGGAATAAGCGAGAATGACGGATTTTTGACGTTGTAATTCTAAGAAACGGAGAGCTTTTTCTAGATCCTGATTACTTATTTGCATAGGTAAACTCCTCATATTGGTCCTAGCCGCCTCCAATTTACGAAGAACTGAATACTTTAACCGAAAATACCCGATTACCGACAGTAGTTTTCTGAAGAGAGCGCAGAGTCATAAGTTTGAGCCCCTAATACTCCATGATGTTATATGAGAACCTACTTGTTTTTTTCTATTTTCACTAGCGTAATATGTTGCCATTGCGCCTAGCCGCCTCGAATTTTCCTTATTCTGCACGTATATATATGTAAACTGTTCTCAATTACACCATATTTGTCAACAAAATCGTACTGAAAACTCAAGGATTTTCTCATTATTGTTGAATAATTTTTGTATTGAATCTTACACAACATTAAAGTTCATGCTTGTACCAACAAGATCCAGTCCAAAAAATATAACTTTTGTCAAAATTTATATTTATAAATAATTATTCAAAACTAGTATAAATTTACCGTCGCGCGGGAATATATCTCAGTACCGGCTGAATAACGAAGCTAACCGGCCACTCTTCAGATAAAATAATATTATTTTGATCTCCGACTAGGCATAGTTGTTACCAACCTCGGGGTCAAACTATACTGGGGATACATTCGTGAGGCTAATCAAGACAAGTTATGAATTGCATAGCTGCCATATATGACGTAGTGTAGCGAAAAGGCTCAAACCCACCGGATACGTAACATTTAAAATTGAACCTTCTACCTAAAACAAAAGTCATACATTTCAATGGTGATGTCTTGTGGGTTGGATCCTTTTGTCTAAACTACGCGTTCTATAGTCAATTATTATTGTACGAGTGATCGTGATACTTGATAGATTTAATTTATTTACTTGTTACTATCAGTCCACCTTCTTAGTATGTATGGGAGTTTGGGTGAAATCTTCAAATTAGGTACAATTGCGTATCTTCGGTGACATAATATCATAGAGCTGGTCTGATGATGGAGTCGGAAGGTGGCCATAGCAACTCCTAAACTCAACAAGATAAAGCCATCGAATTTGGGCTCATTTATTTGGTCATGGCACGGCAAGATTTTGGTGCTGGATGATTTCCAGAGTCTGATGATGGAGCTATAAGGTGGTCATGGAACTCCTAAACTAAACTAGATAAACCCATCTAGTTTGAGCTCATCTGTTTTGTCTTGGTAAACACTTTGGTGATGGATGATTTCCAGGATCTGATGATGGAAGGTGGTCATGGGAACTCCTTAACTAAAATAGATAGACCTATCTTGTTTGGGTTTGTGTGATTTGTCTGTACAAGTACCCACGAACCAGCGACATAATATGCAGGGTTATTGAAAATAACAAGATGAATAAAAAACTTTTTAAAAAACAAGCTTATATGGCGTTTGTTAAGTACAGCACGATCCTACCTTGCATTTAGTAATTATTTTCGTTTATATATAATAACTAGCTGTTGCCCGCGACTTCGTCCGCGTAGAACATGTTATCGTCTAAATGTTTGTTTAAGGAACTAATTTTTAAAATCATTGAAATTAGCTTTGTAGTCTTGTAGTAAACAGTCTAAAACTGAAGTTACAAAACCCTTACTTTAAAAATATTTTGCTCTCCATACAAACTTTGAACACCCTTATAATACCTTTTAGGGGATGAATTTCAAAAAACGCTGAAATAAGTTTTGTAGTCTTTTAACAAATATACTAAGATCGAAGTTACAATTCTCATACTTAAAAAAATTCTTGCTCTGATAGTCTGCATACAAACTTTGAACCTTTGAATTAACGCTTTTCGAGGAAAAATTTAAAAGAAAACACTAAGTTTTTTTATTGTAATAAGTATTTTTTCTACAAAATATCAAGTCTCTAGCTCAAAAAATGGGTTTCCCATACGAACCTTGCACCCCTTTTTATTCTCATTAGGGGTCGAATTTTCCAAAACGCTAAAAGTACTTGATTTTTATTGTAATAAGTAATCTTTCAACAAAGTTTTAAGTCCCTCGCTAAAAAAATATTTTCTTCATTCAAACGTTCTTATAAACCCCTAAAGATCGAAGTTTCTAAAATGCTGAAAGTATTTAATTTTATTTTTAATTAGTAAGCATTCTACAAAATTGTAAATCGGCTAAAAAATGTTTCCTCCATTCAAATGTTGCACCCACTTTTAACCCCCTTAGGAGTGGAATTTACTAAAACGCTGAATATCCTTTTTTTTTGTATTTCAATAACTAATCGTCCTACAAACTTTTAATCTCCTATCCCAAAAAGAGTTTCCCCATATAAACTTTGCAGCCCTTTTTAACCCTCTTAGGGGTGGAATTTTCCAAAACGCTGAAAGCACTTTGTTTGTACTCAAATAAGTAATGTTTCTACAAAGTTTTAAGAACCCCCTCAGGAGATGATTTTCGGGATAAAAACTATGCATTTTCCCTGGGACTCTTACTATCTCTATACCAAATTTCATCTAAATGGGTTTTATCCAAATTTTCACCCCCTATTTCATTACCTTGGGAACTATTTTCGGGATTAAAACTATCCGCTTTCATTCTCCGAGACTTAAACTATCTCTATACCAAATTTCATCTAAACGGGTTGCATCAAAAGTTTCATCCTCCATTTCACTCCATTGGGGGGTGATTTCCGGAATTGAAACTATCCTATGCCCTTTCCCAGGACTTAAACTATCTCTTAACTAAATTTCATCTAAATGAGTTCATCCAAATTTTCACCCCCATTTCACCCGCTTAGGGGATGATTTCCGAAATAAAAAATATTATATTTCCTTCCCTAGGACTCTAACTATCTCTATACCAAATTTCATCTAAATGGGTTCCATCAACATTTTCACGCCTAATGTCACCTACATTGTCACTATGCATTGTGCTTCCCTGGGACTCCTACTATACCAAATTTCATCTCCATGGGATTTATCCAAATTTTCAAAACTATCTAATGTCATTCTCCGGGAATCAAACTATCTCTATACCAAATTTCATCTAAACGGGTTCCATCTAAAGTTCAACCCCCCATTTCACCCCCTTAGGGGTGATTTCCGGAATTAAAACAGTCCTATGTTTCATCCAAATCGGTGCAGCGGTTAAGTAGCACCATACAAATGTTCAACCCCAGTTTCATCCCCTTAGGGGTGGATTTCCGGGATAAAAACTACCCTATATGTCCTTTCCCAGGACTCAAACTATATCTATACCAAATTGTATTCATATAGGTTCCATCCGAATTTTAACCCCTAATTTCACCCCCTTAGGGGATGATTTCCGGGATAAAAATTATCCTATGTCCTTTCCCAGGACTTAAACTATCTCTAAACCAAATTTTATCAAAATTGCTTACTTCTAAATTTTCACCCTCTCATTTAACCCCTTTAAGGGATGATTTCCGGATTCAAACTCAAACTATTTATAAACCAAATTCCATCCAAATCAGTGCCGCGGTTTAAGAAACTCGATATAAATGTTCACCCTCAATTTCACCCCCTTAGGGGTAGATTTCCGGGATAAAATCTTCCCTATGTCCTTCCCCGGGACTCAAACTATCTCTATACCAAATTGTATTGAAATGGGTTTCATCCGAATTTTCACCCCTGATTTCAACCCCTTAGGGGATGATTTTCGGGATAAGAACTATCCTATGTCCTTGCCCAGGATTTAAACTATCTCTGATACAAATTTCATCAAAATTGGTTACGTCCAAATTTTTACCTCCTCATTTCACCCCCTTAGGGGATGATTTCCGGGATCAAACCTATCCTTTGTCCTTCCCCGGGACTCAAACTATTTAAATACCAAATTTCATCCAAATCAGTGCAGCGGTTTAAGTAGCTCCATACAAATTTTCACCCCCAATTTCATCCCCTATGGGTGGATTTCCGGGATAAAAACTACTCTATGTCCTTTCCCAGGACTTAAACTATATCTAAACCAAATTGTATTCAAATGGGTTCCATCCGAATTTTCACCCCTTATTTCACCCCCTTAGGAGATGACTTCCGAAATAAATACTATCCTATATCCTTTCCTAGGATTTAAACTATCTCCAAACCAAATTTCATTAAAATTGGTTACCTCCAAATTTTCACCCCCTCATTTCACCCCCTTAGGGGATGATTTACGGGATTAAACCTATTCAATGTCGTTCCACGGGACTCAAAGTATTTATATACCAAATTTCATCCAAATCGGTGCAGCGGTTTTAGTAGCTCCATACAAATTTTCACCCCCAATTTCATCCCCTTAGGGGTCGATTTCCGGGATAAAAACTACCCTATGTCCTTTCCCGGGACTCAAACTATCTCTTTATCAAATTTCATCTAAATCGGTTCAGCGGTTTAGGCGTGAAGAGGTAACAGACAGACAGACAGACAGACAGACAGACAGACAGACAGACAGACAGACAGACAGACACACTTTCGCATTTATAATATTAGTATGGATAACACACACCGGGGGTTTACACTGGAAAGGAAGATTTTTACGTGGTTTTATTACATTTCCGAGTCATTATCATCATCATCATCATATCAGCCGAAAGACGTTCACTGCTGGACATACGCCTCCCCCAAAGAGTGCCACAATGGCCGGTCCTGCGCCACCCTCATCCAGCGGACTCCCGCGACCTTTACCAGGTCATCAGTCCACCTTGCGGGGGGCCTACCCACGCTGTGCCTTCCGGTACGTGGTTGCCACTCGAGAACCTTTCCGCCCCAACGGCCATCGGTTCTACGTGCAATGTGCCCCGCCCACTGCCACTTAAGTTAAGCAATTCGGAGGGCTTTATCAGTTACCTTGGTTCTGCTGCGGATAGCCTCATTTCTGATGCGATCGCGCAGAGAAACTCCCAGCATAGCATAGGCTCAAAGTCACTCAAAGGGCAATGGAGAGCCATTGCCCTTTGAGTGACTTTGAGCCTTCTTATGAGGCCTTTAGTAAGCGACCACGTTTCCGTGCCATATGTCATCACTGGCAACACACACTGGTCAAAGACTCTCGTCTTGAGACACTGCGGAATATTGGACGAAAAGATGTGCCGTAGTTTCCCGAATGCTGCCCAGCCGAGTCGGATTCGACGATTGACCTTCCCTTCGACATTTCCGAGTATCACTCTTTATTTCGAAATAAATGTTTAAAAAACCGGCCAAGTGCGAGTCGGACTCGCGCACGAAGGGTACCGTACCATTATCTATATCTTTAAACGGCAAAAAAATTGTTGTATAGGAACCCCCTGTAGCCTAGTTAGTAACTTGGTAGTGACTCTGCCTACGAAGCTGGAGGTCCCGGGTTTGAATCCCGGTAAGGGCATTTATTTGTGTGATGAGCACAAATATTTGTTCCTGAGTCATGGATGTTTTCTATGTATTTAAGTATTTATTTATCTATGTAAGTATGTTTATCGTTGTCTAGTACCCATAGTACAAGCTTTGCTTAGTTTGGGGCAAGGTCGATTTCTGTAAGATTGTAAAAGAAAAAGAAACAGATAAAAACTAAAATAAAATAGTAGATTGTACAACAAGTGCATAAAACGCACCATTTCACTCGAGACGTTTATCCATCCGAGCGAGCTTGCGAGCGAGGATAGATATAAAGTCGAGTGTAAAATGGGTTTTATGGACGAGTTGTACACTCTACTTTTCACTTCGATTGCGAGGAAATGAAACAGCAACACGTAAAATAATAAATGAGACGAAATACAAATTATAAGTTTATTTCATGAAGTTTTATTGTGTACTTTGGCTGTTGGTATCTTTGCCTTGGTCTTAGAATACGAACGAAACGAAATAAAATAAAGAGGTTGTTGTATGAAGTTAAAGATGTTCGTGTGGCTGTTGCAGCGATTGCCTTGGTCTTCGACGAAGATTTTACTTTATGCTCTAGAGCATAAAAAGCGACTTTATGTCGCCTACGCACGACATAAAGACGAACTTTTAGAGCATGAGAAGTGAAAATAAAATTATGTATTCTGTTTTTTAGTATTTTTTGTTATAAATAGCGACAACAGAAATACATCACATTTCAAATCTCTATCTATCACGGTTCATGAGATACAGCCTGGTGACAGACGGACAGACAGACGGACAGCGGAGTCTTAGTAATAGGGTCCCGTTTTACTCTTTGAGTACGGAATCCTAAAAAGTGACATAGGTTTTAGGCTCAGAACATAAAAAAAGGGAGAAGTGCCGTACTGCTTAATTTCAACCAAAACCGATGTCCCCAGTTTTCTCCCACCGCAGCGCCCACAGGCACACACATTGAACCGTGTAAAAACAAAGACTCGGGCGTTGCCAGTGAGTCTACGGCAACATGCAAACAAGGGCTGTGATTGGCTTAAACGCACTACACTAGGGGGGCGACAAACGTTAAAATTATGTTTTATCGACATTGATATTAAAATTAATATTATGTTAAGATATTGATGGGTAACAACTTCAACGACATGGTAAGTTTATGTG
This sequence comes from Epinotia brunnichana, assembly GCA_963854355.1. Taxonomy (NCBI): domain Eukaryota; kingdom Metazoa; phylum Arthropoda; class Insecta; order Lepidoptera; family Tortricidae; genus Epinotia; species Epinotia brunnichana. The sequence continues at coordinate 13,825,050 of OY977936.1, read as the reverse complement.
GTGGTATTTAAACTTCTAGCTACAAGTTTAAATAACACGGGTTGTTAACTTACCTTAAATCGCAAAAGTAAAAAATATTGACGAATACCTACAGAGTAACATAAACGGCTTTTTATAAGTTCGTGTTCACATACATTTAAAACTCTGGTCACATCGATATTTTTGACCTGTGAAATGTGTGCGAAATAATATGTCCATTACTCATATTACGAGTTTTAAGGCTAAGGGCGAGTATCCACCAAAGATGTGCGAAGATGTGTTACCATACATTTTACACCTAGGTTTCAAGCAAGCGAGGTGTCAAATATTCGAAAAGTGTACGGCTCTTATTAAGTGGTTGGAAACATTTTTCTTGAAAATGTTACGAACACATTAACTCTTCTCTGTACAGGAAACCAGTTAGGACCTCTGCCATCTATCCATTTTTTTAGTACCTACTCGGATTCTTTGGAAAACTGTAATAAGAAACCGAGATTTCTTCTTCAATTATCACATTTCAAATGAAAGTAAAAAAATACTCATTTAAAATAAATTATTGGTAATAATATCACATTTTAAGTTGTTCTGGAGCCATTTGCAACTAAATTATATACTTGTATATACAATTTTAATATGTCTATTTACCGTTCATACTGCAACTTAGTGAAAATCTTATTAGTAGGTACCGTAAACATTTTGTGCATTTTAATCTTATTAGTATGTTATTAGTTACCTTTAAGATAGGCACCCAACCAAAACACGTAATGAAATAAAATAAAACAGCGAAAGTAGTCGAAATAAAATAACTAGTATGATATCGTACTTCTATTTTATCGATTACGCGTAAATTGTAACTGCACTTTGGCACCGCTCTAGTTTGCGACGCCAAGCAGCGGCCGTACCACTAAAAAATTCAAGCATCGTCCATATCCATAGTGGTTTAATACATTGCGCCGTGGTTTACTGTATTGAACGTTCAATGTTCAACGCAAAGAACAAAAATATGCTTTTTCGTTCGATATGTTAGTTCGATCCCGAGAAATGATGCGGCGTTGCGTTTATTTGTTAAAATATTAGTTTTTACTGACTTAAGTGAAAATACTAATACTAACATGTGGTGCGTGACTCCACCATTCATGTAGGTTTTAGTTTCATACCTATTTTTGCATGTAACCACGCTACGTTTCGGCATTTTGAGTAAACGTGGAAGAACATTTCAGATTCACGGCGAATTGCGACTAACATGCGGTGGGCAGTGACATGCCCATTTGGCCATGTCGCACCGACACGCGCCAAGCCCCCGTTTCATATCTTTTCCTTTTTATGATCTGAGGATTTAGGCTTTTGAATAAAGTCACGCATTAATTAATTGTATTCTAGATAAAAAGCTGTGTTTGTATAATTTATAATTTTCAGTTCCTTTGGTAAGTAACGGACATTAGCAATTTCTATGAAGGGCAGTTTTTTTTACTGTCCATAACAAAAAAAAAATTCTTCAAGAAATGAATACGTTAGTACCCAGTAATTTCCTAGTGGTGGGTCTACTGGTATAATTTCATTACATAACTATATATAAATAAGACTCAGATAACATGCAAACTATTTATTAATATCCGTAAAACAAATTATTATTCTTATTACTGACAACTTTAAAACTCGTTAGTTTATTTTATACTAATTAAACGAAACTAAATATTATACTTTGTCATATCATAGTATTTTAATACAAATAGAAAACCTGTGCTCAAAAATCAAATACTTACTTTATTCAAGTTATCTAACTTCGCTAACATGATGTTCTAGAACATCATGTTAGCGAAGTAATACTTACCATTTTTTAGTGCAAGTATCAATATCGGCCACGGAGTTAATTCAAACGGTGCGCTATACAGCTATTTGCATCGGCAAGCTCCGCGGTTAGTTCTATCCCGATCGCACTTACATATAGCTAGAAAGGGACGGCACCCGCGGCTGGTGCGATCGCGCTGTGCATGTGGGTGTTAGGTACGTTTGTGTGGGTGGTAGTAGTATTTACACACACAAACGCACTACGCGTGTCAAAATACCGAATTCTGAGCGAGCGCTTTTTTGTAGAGCACTCTTAATAATTTTAAGCGAAGAGGATTTAGGTAATCATTAGATTTATCAAACTTGACACAACGTAATGGCAAAATCAAACTAATAAACAGGGTTTAGTCAACTATTAATAGTCAAAGAAAATTCGTCTAAGTAAACTTGAACTTTGTTGTCAAACAGTTGAACATAATTTTCAATACAACACTCTCGTCTGATACAGTTTAAAAAGGTAACATGTGCTTGCAACGCGTAAATGATTTGATTTGAAAACTGGTTAACCTTTTCATTCCGCCACTGTACCTACATTACAGTACTGTGTTACTATTGATAGTAATTACCGAGTTAACAGCGTACAACGTACTAAACCGAATTTTCATTTATGTATGTACGTCGGCTACGATTGGATATAAGAAAGTCAGAGGTTGTTATTGATATAAGTATGTAGTCCTACGCTATATGTATAAAAATATTGAGTTCCAAAACTTAATACAAAGTGGTATAGTTATAGTATAACTAAAGCTAGTTTATCTATTATCTATAGTATTACATATATAAACTATGTAGTATCTTTTGATACGTTCTTCAAATCCAACGTTTTGAGACCATGTACACAAGGGACAATCGGAAAGTAAAATTGAAACGCGATCAATAGCGGCATAGACCAGGAATCGTACCCTGGCTTGCCGGACCAATGTGTCGTAAGTCGTAACTTAACGCTAAAAATATTTCGAATTTAGCCTTGTGCTCCTCTTGTCGATCTTTTTACTCGTTTACCAAAAATGTTTATATTTTGTATTCGCATTAAGTTACAAAACGTAATCCTATTTCAAAAAAAATACTCTAAACCGTTTTAGGAGAAATAATCGATATACTCATTCAAGCACCCTGAAATGAAGAGCAACAGCTACATACTTGCGGCTATTAATAGCCCGCTAATTTGGCCACCGGCCATACAGTTCATAAACAAAACAAACAGGGGATTGTTTGTTTTGAAGAATTATTCTAGAAACGATAGATATGAACTATTCTCTAGAAACTTTAGATGATTATTTCCCGGTCTACGTTGTGATTTCAGAGGCAAAGTAAATAGTCAACAAACGATTGAAATTAATCACATATGGTATGCAGCTGTACTAAACCGCATCAGAGAAATCTATTGTATTTTTATGAAGTGTAACTATAACATGCATACCTATCGTGTACGTAACGTATTGAGTATTTCATAGTTCGCTTTATGAATTGAGGAAACATTTTGTATCCTCCTTTGACATAAAGTTCTACAGTTCCATTATTCATATTCATATTCATTATTCATATTCATTATTTCCACAGCTACAAAGCAAACTTTGCAATAGTACCTATTCCCCTAGCATAGGTTATTAAGAGGGAACGACGTTCCACCTTAAGTGGGGGGTACGCCCACTAAGGGTGGTGTGACGTCAATCTAAAGATCTAAAGGCTGCTTAGGGTACGACATGCTGGAAGAATTATGGAACCGTTAAAAAATATGAAAATCCCGACAATACTTAAAATTTAACTTTATTTCGTAGTAACCCATTGATGAATAGAGGGGTATAGAGATATTTCCTTAACTAAACGTTAGGAAAGCCTCGCTTTACAATAATGTACAGTCGCCATCACATACATCGGAGCAAACAAGCACGTCACAAACATCGGAACACACCTCTATTTTCAAGGCATTAGGGTGCATGTGCCGATATTTTTGAACACCTATAGTGTACCTATGTATGTGATGGCGACTGTACGCTCGGTTTTAGAATGAATTAATGATCCGATACAACTTATAACCAAATATTAGTAACTCAAGTTTTTTGACGTTACCGAAATGTCTACTTAATGGACATTTATAAAATCGGGCCTGAATCTAATTCAACTTACCGAGAAACATAAATCCTCAGCGTGATCCGTGAAGTAATCGAACAGAGCTATGGCGTAAGGTTCATCACCCTGGGGCTCGTCTGGGAAGTCGGGTTCGTCGGGGTCTGACGGCCACGCCGACGGCTCGTCGTCGGCGCCGGGCGGCGGCGGCGGCGGCGGCGGGACCGACGGCATGGGCGGCGAGCTCTCGCGGTGTTCCCGCTCGGGGGACTCCCGGTACCAACTTAACGGCTTTGAGTCCTAGAATTAAAGTTAGTTTTACGTTAGTTTCAAAGGCGATACTAACATCAATGGAGTATAAAAAAACATAAATCGTGTGCCATATGCTGCAAATGTTGATTTTCGAGACCTCATTATACACACACACATACACACACACACATACACACACACACACACACACACACACACACACACACACACACACACACACTCAACTTGAGGTTCAAGCCACTATGCCTGTAAAACCTAATTCGTCCTTGTTTTTGATTTTATTTTAACTGTTTTCTTTTTTATTGTGGAGAAGCGGGTATTCCTGACAAAGGTATTTTCACCTCACTAGCTCGGAAAGCCCATTTTTATTCTTTAAAAACAGATAGCAAAACTGCATTTTATCCACAAGAGTGCAAAGAATATTTGAAATCCGAACGTGTTATTAGTTACTTTTTTAAACATAATAACATGTAAAGGCCAGTCCAGACAGGACATTTTTCGCCCATCAGATTTATTTTATTAAGGTACCTTTTTTTGAATGTTTTATTCTTTTTTTGAATGTTTTATTCTTTTTTTAAATGTTTTTAATTCTTTTTTTATTTTTTAAATGTTTTTTTTGTTTTTTTAATCTTTTTTCTTTTTCTCCTTTTTAAAAATGTTGTTTCTCTTTTTAAATGTTTTGTTTCTTTTTGAATGTTTTTCTGTATTTTTTTTCTCTTTTTAATGTTTTTTTGGTCTTTTTTATACGTTTTTTTCTTTTTTTAATGTTTTTTGAAATTCTATTTTTTTTTTGATGTTTTCGTCTACATTTAAATGATTTTTTTTATATTTTGTTGATTTAAATATGTTTATTCAAGGTTTTTTTTATTTTTTCAACTTTAATAAAAAAAAAAAATTATGTTTTGTTTCTTTTTGATTTATTTTTGTGGTTTTTCCACTTTTTTCTCTTTTTAAATGATTTTTTTAATGTTTTTTGTCTTTTTTTATCTTTTTTTTACGTTTTTTTATCTTATTTTAATGTTTTTTGTAACTTTTTTTCTTTTATTATGTTGTTGTCTCTATTTGATTGCTGTTTTTCTTTTTTCAATGTTTTTTGCTTTTTTCTCCTTTTTATAAATGTTTTGTTTCTTATTGAATGTTTTTTTTTTCTTTTTTTGTTTTTTGGGTTTTTTCTTTTTTTTTATACGTTTTTTTCCTTTTTTTTTAATGTTTTTTTTTACTATTTCAAGGTTTTTTGAAATTCTCTTATATTTTTTTGATGTTTTTGCCATATTTTAATGTTTTTTTTATTTGATTTGTGTTTTTTTAAGGTTTTTTTCTTTTACCATATTTTTTATTTTATTTTTTTCCACTGTTCTCTTTTTACATGTTTATTTTTTGTTTTTTTGTCTTTTTTTACGTTTTTTCTCTTAATATAATGTTTTTTGTAACTTTTTTCTTTTTACATGTTGTTTTTTGTCTTTTTTTACGTTTTTTTTCTTAATGTTATGTTTTTTGTAACTTTTTTCTTTTTTATATGTTTTTGTCTCTATTTTATTGCTTAGTTTTTCTTTTATCAGTCTTTTTTAATGTTTTTTGAAATTATTTTTGCCTTTTTTAAAAGTGTTATTTTTTTTGTTTCTCAATGTTTTTTCTCTTTTCCTCTTCATTAAATGTTTTTTTTAATTTTGTAATATTTGGTTTCTTTTTACATGTTTTTTAATTTCTCATTTTTAATGTCTATTCCCCCTTTTGAATATTTTTTTCAAAATTTACTTTTTTGTTTATTTTCCTCGCTTTAGTGAGGTGAAAAGATTTGTGTTACACACGGGTGCAAGTTATTTTGACGTCTCGTGTGTTGCAACACTCGCTACGCTCAGGATTCTATTTTTGAACCACTCGCTTCGCTCAGGATTCTAGTTTTGAACCACTCGCTTCGCTCGTGGTTCAACCATAGAATCCGTTTGCTAGCTCGTGGTTCAACCCTAGAATCCATTCGCTAGCTCGTGTTTCAATTCCACACTCGCGGTTAAAATACAACTTTGCACCCTTGTATAACAAATAACTATTTTTGCCTACTAGGAAGACCCAACCCTGTTGTCATTTTGTAACGCGTTTTATGAATTAAACCATTTTCATTTCATTTTATTGGATATCAGCTATTATAATGTATTCGTTAAGGTATATTTTTTGGACGTGGGAATATGTACAGAGCAGTATAGTATCAGTATAATTAAATGCTTTATCACAATATTCATGTTATTTGACTCGGTTTTTCCTTGACCAATATTTGATTTAACTCTATTACGCGAGTTCAAGGTCCAAGTCAATTGATAAATGCTAGTCGGATTATTGCGTAAAATGTTTTACCTAAATTAAAAGTCAGTTGTATACGACGAGAGTATCAGACTGTACGAGCGTGCATTTCGTGTTATAGAAATTATATTTTAAAAACACTACCCTGTGTAGTTACACCTTCTTTGTCTTTACAAGATATTTGTACCTGAACAAATTCACATATTCTAAATCCCATCAGGCTTAATATAGTCTGCAGTAGGTATTGATATAATTAGCACATACGCATTGCGGACACTGCAGCCTGACTAGCCAGGTCGACTTGTTTACAGACATGAGTCTGTATCGGACAGCAACATCTAAAGATTCGGCCTCCGGGTCTTCACCCTCGCAACGGAAATTATTAATTCAAAATTGGAAGGGATGAAAGCAGATTTGCCTCTGAGTAGAGTACTAAAATAAAATAACCGTTGAAGCAACCTAGCTAAAAAATTGTCAAGTCCATTCAAAAATTAGGCTTTACAGCCCTTAACTTCGGCAACATCCACAGGAAAGACAGGAACCTAAATTTCTTATGGCTTTCTCTTTAGGTAGAATCATCATAATTTTTCATATACGTATCGCTTACGGTTGTTTTTGGGTGCAGGTGAATCTCACCATTTTTTTCATACATTGCAATCTAGATAGCTTCAACTAATAATAGAAGTTATTGTACTAACATATAGTAAATCTAACACGACAAACGACGCGTGCGTGACGCCCCCTTCGCAACTACCTGTCCACTTGACATTGAATCAGTTTTTAGGCTGAGCCTTTTGCAACACTTCGTATCATTAACATTGTTTCGTGACTAAAATACAATGCGCGGCATGGATATATGGAAAACAGCACGTAAAAGCTGTATTAAGTAAGCATTCATTGAGCTAAACGGCAGAACTAGTAAGCGGTTTGTAATCGGTGTCAGCTTAAATGGCAATTTTCCACCGCCTTTCAGGAAATGGGTTTGAAAGTATGCTATGCCACTGGTCTGTCTAGCCTAGTCTATATCTACCGATATTACTCAAAGATGTTGCAAGCCGATTTCTAAATCGATCTTTATTACTACAAGCATTATAGTAAACATTTGTAAATCGGTAGGCAACTAAGAAATAATTATGCAATAAATTTTTGAAAATAGAATGAAACTGGTCACTCCCATCTTTGAGGTCGAATATCGCTCGACATGTTTCGCACCAATACAGTAGATGGCAAACTTCGTGCGCAAATGACCTTGCCTGCGCAAAGGCGAATTGTACGTGCAAGCTGCCCCCCCACTTCCCCTCATTTGCGCACGAAGTTTGCCGTCTACTGTACTTGGTATTGTGAGCACTCGCGATGCCGAACTCTCCAAACAGGCTTGTCTTCAAAAACTCCCTAATCAATTTCTTTTCTGGCAGAACTAAAAAAATATAATCCATCTGATTTGTAAGTTTCATCTTTATTCATATGTATATGTATGTATTAATATATATTATTATATTATATTTTATCATATCGTATTTTATTATATTTACTTATCCTATCCTTACATCCTGACACGCTAAAGATTATTTATTTTTTGTTTTAATTAAGTTGCACTGCCCACAATTTATCTGCTTAGCCTTAAGGTTGATTGGTAGAGAATGCTTTATAACATTAAGTTCGCCTATTGTACCATAAGTTATTATTTTGTGCAATAAAGATTAAATAAATAAATAAATGCTGGCGCGCTTCGCACGATTAAGGATCACGTATTGGTTCGAAATATGTCGAGCGATATTCGACCTCAAAGCGTGACTGACCCATTTCATTATATTTTAATGTCTGACTTGAGACTCACGGGATTTTCTATATAAAAATGTTGAAAGTTGATTTTTACCAGCTGGTGTAGAAAAGGTGACAAAAAAAAGAACATTTTGGAAGCGCCTCCTGCCAACTTAAAAGGCTTTCCAAAAGTTCACAATCATAATTTTATTATGTCATCAATAGTTCTCATTAGATATTTTGATCAGTTGGGAAGGATCTGCATTTGGCAAAATTTATTCATAATGGTAGGTTGTGACCATGACCAGCAGCAAGAAACTGTAATTAAAGATAATTCATACCTAGTTACAATTAAATTTATCTCACGAAGGATCACTGTGGTCATAACTAGCAATAACCAATGTTTATAAGTATGAACTTTGAAATAAGTAGACTCTATGTAATGTTAAAAGGAGGCTGACATAAGAGCAAATATGTTTGAGAATATGATTCAATTCATTGTTGATGGTTGTTATAATTTTAAAGTAAACCTAATTTGCCTCAAGCAGAATTTATAATATGACATGTAGGTACCTATAAAAAAACATGTTGATGTTTTGCCTAAATCTTTGTTTGTTATCATTATCACATTATATTTATAGATAGATAGATAGATAGATTAAAACTTTATTTTATATAATTGGTTTTACAGTTTTCTGGCCGCCAAGTACACAGCATTGCTATTTTACACATGTGTCTTACTATAAGATCTAATTGTAAAGTAAATGGTTATAGATAGATAGAGCCTCTGGCCCCTGCTAAAATGTATCAACATACTCAACCTTAGCAATTAAATAACACACTTCTCTCAACGCAAAACACATGCTTCAATTCCTGGATATTAAAGTTGACTGTACAAAAGAATATGAAATACATAACATACAAATTCAAGTTCATTACTTGAACAACTTTACTAATTAGTTTCACATCCATTTAGGAACTTTTCTAGACAATAGGAAGGTCTCATCAACTTGTTTTGGTAAATAATATTAATAATTATGCAATTAGGTGAGCTCAGGGTTGTTCTGAATGACTCAATTACTGCATAATTAATTAGATGATTGGGTTTAATTAATATCATTGCTGACATTGTGACATCAGAAATTATAATACTCACATAACTGTCCCCGAAACCATTGTTTATCTTCTGTATAGGGGTGGTGGTGTTCACATTCATGGAGGAGATGGACGAGTTTCCAAAGGTACTCTTCAACAAGGAGGAGTTGTCAGGGGGCTTGGGCCTGGCGGGCTTTGCTCGTATTATAGTCGGCCCTACAGAGAGAGCTGCAGGCACATTTGAATTACTGGACACCTCAAATAGATCTTTACTTGAAGTGGGCTTCTTCAACAAAGGCAGCTTATTAGACGTTGGAGGTGGTGAGAAGGGATCCACAGATGTAAAATCATCTAGAGTATCCTCTTTACTCATTTGTTTTCTAGAATTTAGAAAGAGATCAAAATCATCCTCGAACCCACTTTCAGCCTGTGAAGCATTTCCATTATTAAATGCATTGTGGTGATTAGTGGAGGTGGTGGCATCTGAGCTGAAGCTGTCTACGCTGAGGCCATCACTGCTTGATCTAGTTGTGAAGGTTGGAGAGCTGGGAGGTGAAGACAGGTCTATCAGTGCACCAGTCTGAACATTCTTTGGCTCACATCTAGGAAACATTTTGCTTGCATCTAGTTCACTGTTCCCATCCATTAGCAAGTTATTGTGGCTATTGACATTAATGTGACTACTTTGATTAGTGACTGTGGTTTTGTTTTTCCTGTAGAGTAAAGATGTAAGAACTGTAGGCTTCCTCACGAAGTGGGAAGGTTTCACAGGGATGTCTGGCTGCCTGGTGTTGACCTTGGGTGGAGGGGGCCGAGGAGGTGGCTTCTTTTTCTGACCATATTGTGGTGTTGGCTCAAATAAATCTGATCCAAAGGGATCATCATTCCAATTAGTCACTGGGGAGTAGCGATTGACCCCGCTGCCCGGCACTGGGGGAGCCTGTCTGGTTGGACCCTTCATGCCTAAGACAAAAAAATATCTGTAAAACACTGCAGATTTGTTACCATGAATTTTAACACTGCTGGTAGTTGTTGTGAGAGATAATTAATAAGACACACTATTCAACTATCTTGTACCTACCTTATATCTACAATAATATCACTTTCAAAGGCACATAAATGATCACTTATATTTTGATTTTAATTTAACCAATACAATCGAAATTTATTCGTCTCTACAATAATAAATCACTCACTGAATATTAGCAATAAGTGCGGCTATCGCGTTTCCTATGTTACACAGCTTCGACGAAGCGAAGACAATGATTGCGTATCCAATTAACTCGACTGTAGAACGAAGCTAGGCGCCCGTACACTGCGCAGTCGAGCGACACGCAAATAAGAATGTTATGGCCACCCAAACACGCGATAACAGACTCCCGATAAATTATCCAGATCCACCCACTGATGGCGAGACGGGCTGCCCAGCTCGACGGCCCAGCCCATACGCGCTCGTACCAGTTACTGGATCGTACGGCCTTGATAAGTTCTCACAGCTAATGCGTCACACTAACAGGGTTTACGAACCCGACTTCTTTCTTTCAAAAGCTTCGGCGATTTCAATATCAGGCCAAGAGTTACAACAAAAGGAAAATTATAAGACTTACCCTGTTTAAATAAATCCATTATTCGGCTATCGGCTAACACAGAACTATTTCATCGCAAAACGGTATTTAGACAACAATACACACTTACTAATTTTGATACTTTTTACTACATTACATTACATTATCAATTATCACATATGCGTTGACGTCTTTTCCATGGAATTCTAAGAAAATCGAGGGTATTTTTTCTATGAGAAAATAGAAAAACCGTTTACAAAGTATATAAAATGATACCGTGGTGATTGGTGATGTCTGTCTGTTTGTCTTGCTCGCACACTGCCATAGACTATATTGAATAACCAGCTTGTTGCTGTCATCCCATCCCGTTGTCAGTCTGTCACTTGTTTTTTTTTACTCGTGTGAGACCTCAGACTAATTAAACTAGTGAGACGGAGTTTCAGACCAATCCGTAAATGTCAGTGTAGGATCCGACAACGATATCGGAGGCAAGTAAATGTATGGAAAACTTCGCCTGGCCACAAAGTTGGAATGAGACAGCAATACTCACCTTTCATTTCACATTTAAGCATTTATTCAACATTTTTAACGATAGCTCAAACAACACAAGCTGTCAGATGTCAGTTCTGTCATTTTCCTTCGTATAATCGTATCCATATCTATTATATCCGATTGTAGTTAGTTCATTTTATGTTGGCAACTTAACAGTAAAATTACTTGCATTTTTTGTTCCGTGTTTTCTTATATAAAATCTTGCTACTGGTCAGATTCCCCGAATTCTTAATTTTTTTTGTATTTGCTCAAAGAGTAAGGATATATAACTATTTGCTACCTATATTATGTTAAACGAAACGTCAAATCAGATGTCAACCAAATCAAAACTGTCTTTGGCAAAGGCCCCTGAGGCTGCCACTTCACTTATAACTAATTATATCCAATCCAAGTTTTATTTATCGTCGTTTGAGGTTTGCGGACAGCGTAATAAATTAATCCATTGTATCAACAAATATGCTCTAACACCCTGGCCATGAGTTGGACTCGACACAGACATTATGTCCGACTTAACATTACTTGATCTTCCTTTTGATATTCAGTCTAAAATCTTCAAATTTTTACTACTATCAGACCTTGGTAATGTAATGCTTACTTGTAAAACTCTGAAGACCTTTATTGCAGAAGATAATACAATCTGGAGATCTTTTACTACCTTATTCATTCGCAACAGTTTGGATAACAGGTAGGTTCACGTTTTACAATTCCAAATGTTATCAGGTCAGGTGAAAATCATTAATAATTTACTTGTCTAGTTTAGTAAACAAACATTTAAACTCGATTATAAAATCTCTTCAAAGTTAAGTTTACCTGTAACACTCTTTTTCCCTACTTTACTAAAATTTGGCTTGAAATTGCTTGATTCACAAATTTATATTTAAGAAATTTGCTTATTTATTAATAGGAATCAGAAATTTGGGTACATAATTAAAAATATGGATTTGGCTTCTTAAAATATACTTGTTTGTCCATCTCTTTGTTTCAGTTCCCAATGTAGATACAAATAGATGTTAGTTTATGTTTATTATTTTTTATATTGTTTGGATTAAACTTTACATCAATTTGTTTATCAAACTTTGTTACTTGAGTAAATAACAGATAAATTAAATAACATTAGAATAATAATAATAAATCGTTTATTTGCATTAGTTAAAGTAGGTATTAATTAAAGCTAATGTTAGTATAATTTTCTAACAGACTTATTATTAATAGAACAGATTTCTAGTGTACTCCGATTTACCTATTTAATATACTATTTAAATAATTGTTCAGTTGTTCTGGTCTTATAAAGCCCCCCTTGAGTTTGGGCTTGTAGTTTTTATGGATGGTGGTGTGGCTCTACATTACGAGATAATGTGCAAAATTTGAGCACCCAAAACTTCATAGTTCCAGTTTTTTACTGGGCATAAGGATATAGAAAAAAAAACAGCTGATTTTATAGCCAACCGGTTTTAGCGTGTTTCACATATGTTGTTTATTTACTAAAGATTATATTCATTATGTCAGAAAAAGAATTAAAAGAGCTGAGTTTTTTTATTTAGGTTTTTACTTTCACATTAGTGACATTAGAGACCACTCCATTTTTTTACACCATTTTCATACACCCACTAAAAACCTATAATATGTATATTGTTTTCTAAATTATAGCTGTGGGAGAATGGAGATATTTTACATATATACGGCCTTTCAGTTTTGTAGCTATTTATATAATATTCAGGTTTTATCATACTGACATACCTACTTATTGTTACAAAAATCGATATGAATGCCACAAAGCATTCTGTACCGGACTACCGGTCAACCTTATGGTGTTATTCCAATGTTTCAATCTTATTTGGTTTTGTTTTCAGTTGCCAGCCACTGTTACCTTACACATTGTGCAGAGTTTCCCGTAATTGGTGCAATGGAATTTACTGGCAGGTAGATATTTTAAATTTTAACTTGTACTAGGTTCCATGATTTCTATGTAATTGATAATATTTTACAACTTTGGTTTTTTTTTGTTTTCATTTAGTGACATTTAGTTTGTTAACCGTTTAGGTACTAATTGGTTAAAATCTGCAATTTTTAAATGGTTATTGTGTAAGATTATTAATATTATATTGTTGAATACCATTTGACATGTAAAAGTGCCCTTGTGGCCTATTTGCAGAATAAATAATTGATTTTAATTTTGATTATGATATTTGTTTCTACAGTAATATTCTTTCCAGAAAAACTTCAACTATAATACAAGATATATGCCCTGGCTTAAGTTTCACAACTCTGAAGCGGTGCTCATTGCGCTTGGATCAAAGCTTTGCTGCTATCCGACAAACCAACAAGGTTTAAAGGATGGTGGATACGTATGGAGTCTGGAAGTTCCGAAAGTGCAACGGAATGACATAAGAACAAATGATGTGTCACGTTTTGTGATCAAAAATGGTCTCCTTGTTTGTGGGAACAGGTAACCAAACTCTGCAGAAAAGCTATTGAAAGTAGTTTAAGTTCCATTGTTTTGTTCTAATCAATTTTTCCAGAGATGGGTGCGCTATAGTCTATGAATTTAAGGGTACAAAACAAAGACCATACAAACTGCACCACATAAGAGATTGCCATAATGAGGGCCAGTCAGAGGTCTCCGCAGTTGAATTGATTCATACAGAGAATGTATCCATTGCTGTGACAGCTTCAAGCAGCAGTCCTAATCTTTGCTACTGGGATATCAAAGGAAAAGAAAGCCATATAAATACACCATTAAGTAAAAAGTATCATGAAAGTAAGTTACATTTTATATCAAAAATGCTTTTTATATTATAATAACAGTTACTTACTTTTAAATGCTCTTTGATGCTTTCATGTTAGTGTGGAGTTATGTAGTACATTATATTCTATCTGTTACAGATTCAGAAATGATCAGTGTACCACACATTGGTATTGAAGGTTTGAGATGCTTAGCCCTAAATAACTCACAAACAAAATTAGCAATGGGCCCAAATGGACACAGTAAGCCTCTTTTAATTGATGTCACAACGTAGGTGACTTCTTTGATTTTATACTTCTTTCAATATTAAACAATAATAAAATTCCTATATATTGCAAAACAATTCAAATAATGCTTTCTTGAGGGATATTATTATATTTAAATAAAAGCGATATAAATCGACATTAAATTCAAACAGAAAGTAGAGTTAGGTTAGGGCACTATGGAACAGCACAGATTGCCCTGTACACAGCATTGTGCTGTAGTATTCTTATTTTATTGCTGTTGCTGCCATGCATTGCATCGTCATCCCCGAGTATGCCACGGAAGGCTTCTGCCAAGGATTTTTCTTTTACACCATATTGGTCCCAAATAAGCATATGGCCTGATGGTAAGTGATTACTGTACCCTATGGACGCTTTCAACTTCAAGGGAGTCACATGCGAGTTACTGACCCTTTAAAAATCTATAATGCGCTCCCTTTATTGACACAATGTTGTGGTATAAGTATTACTATTTGTCAGCAACAAATCCTGTGCCTTGGCGTCATTGGGCGCTCCATCCTGCAGGTTACAGTATTAAAGTCTGCATGCGTAGGCTGTATTATTATTAAAAGCCACTAACTATGTGCCAATAAAATACTTCAGCAGTATTCTATTGTCCTGAACGAATATTGTAAATATCTTTAAAAAGAACAGTATCGGTTATTAACGTTAAAATATCAGTATATAATAATATCATCTTTAGTGTTGTTGTTCCGATAGCTATAAGGTTCTATTTTGGATGGTTTCAAATTTTAATACTTTTTGCGTGTGGTCACAGCGATTGTTTAATTGCAACTGACTTACATACGAATCGACATTAATATTACGAGCGACATGCATGAGTGTGCGTCTAATGAATCAAACATACAGCCCACCAAAAAATACATTTTTTCCTCACGGGCTTAAGTAACGGTCTATATGGTTTGAAGTCGACAACTAATTAAGTTTACGCAAGCTACATATACATGCATGTGGGCTCTTACAAATTTAACACTAAACCGTAAGAACTTTTATTTCTAAGATCACATTTAACCAATAATGCTAGGGTAGAGGAACCAAAAGATGAACACCACCCAATAGTTGAACGTTTTGTCGTAAAATTGAAATAAAAAAATCGCGATACATTTTACGCCTTCGGGATATTTTTTTCCTAACGCATCATCCCTTTGCCGAGGCTGGCATTTAAACTCCCATACAGTTCCCACACACACACGGCTGTGAGCGGTTGTTGCGTCGAGGTCTCGCGCCAAAATCACCGTTTGTATGGAGATTTACTTAAGGAAAGCGCTCTTAAATTTAAGCTCTAAATTATGTATAAAATTGAATAAAACGTCTACATCGATTGTGTTGCGTGATACAGATTCTTGATTAATGCCTTTAATGGATTATCTATCACAAATTGCGTATTTATTGTTAATTTAAGAGATATTTAGCGTTCAACTAACGGTTCCAACTTTGTGTACCTGAGCCAATAGATGAACGGCGTTCATCTACTGGGTAAGTTATAGTTTTTTCAAATGCTTATATAAATTCTTATTGAAAAGGTACATAAAACTTTTATGGCTCAAATTAATCGTTATTTAACTGTTGATTTTTGAACCAAAAGTTGAACGAGAGTATCCATTTGCAACACGGTTATTTTGGGCTTTGTTTTACTATGAAAAGCACGATTGTTCAACAAAGAACCGCTGCCCAGAAGATGAACGAATAAAATTAGTTCGTTCAACTTTTGGCTTCGATTCCAATAAGTGAACGCTCTGTTAAATTTAGTCCGCTCATTCCTTTGCCATCGTGCCCAATACATGAACGAACAAAATGTATTAGTTCAAGTTTTAGGCAAGGGTTAGTACAATGAACATCTTAATAACAAAGATACGTAATAAATATGAAATCTGACTTATTCATATAAAACCCAACAATTTATCTATTTTAATCTAATGATAAATTAATAAAAAAATGTTTTAATGATTAATATGTAAAAAATAATCTCTTATAATTGTAACCATATGAAAAGGGTACATTTGAACTGTTTTATTCTGTGTTTAGTATCAATATTAACGGCCTCCGTAGCCCAGTGGGTAGTGACTCTGCCTACGAAGCTGGAGGTCCCGGGTTCGAATCCCGGTCAGGGCATTTATTTGTGTGTTTATCACGAATATTTGTTCCTGAGTTATGGATGTTATATATGTATATAAGTATCTATATGTATGTATCTATTATATATATCATCGCCTAGTACCCACAACACAAGCCTTATTGAGCTTACCGTGGGCCTAGGTTGATTTGTGTAAGATTGTCCCGTAATATTTTTTTAATTTTTTTTTAATATTGTGATTGTTAACTGGTATAAATTGCTATAACAATGATTATATAATAACTAGACCAAAAGTCAGAGGCTGCGCGGTGTTAAGTTTTTCTTCGTTCAACTATTGGTGTCAAAATGTTCAACTATTGGGCACAGTGTTCATCTTCTGGGCAAAATGACATGCTTCAGCATAAAACCATTTTTAATAAAATACTGTATTGTAATAGGATGGTTTCCAATCTCGACTATATACGAAATCGTATAAAAAAATTAAATGTAAACAAACTAAATCACCACTCCTCGAAAAAAAATTGTAAAGTTGGGATAGTCGCTTAAACGTTCATCTTTTGGTTCCTCTACCCTACATGGTGGATAACCATCTTTATAATTGATATTTGTTCAATTCTTATACGAGAAATTACTGAAAATTTCCGTAAAGCAATGAAACAATAGCATTATTGAACATAACACAAAGCAATCATGCGATAAAGTTATGCAAAATCACAACTTAGCACTATAACATACTTAAGACAGTCATGCAAACAAATAAATGCAAAGCTACAATTTAGTCCTCATCAGAATTAACAGGCAGTTCACACAACTTAGATACGAGCGCTTGGTACTGTCTCCTCGACACCGCACACTATAGACACGAGTCACACCGTTAAATAGGAGGCTGCGGCGGTCCCAAAGGTCACTCGAAGCATGCAATAGTCTTTGATTTCTTCGCCTGGATGTCGCCACAAGAATCGATGATAGTTTGTTTTGTGTCAGACTTTGTTACCAGTATCTGGCGGTACATTTTCTCGACGTTGGCCATATAAGTAATATACTCTTTTCGTCTTCCAACGCACAATAATACTGCTCAAATCTTCTTGCAGGGGAGGTCCCACCAGTAAATCATCATTCAATGATTGGTTGTTAGAACAGTGGAGGCAGCATCAAATACTGCTCTAACCTTAAGTAGTCTCCTTTTCTTACGGATGCTTATTCTTCATAGCTTTCATAGGTAACTCCACTATGTACCTTCCTTCATCAGTCCTGGAGTTAAAGGTTTCATACTTTTCTTCACAGAGCCTTTCATCTTCCGCGTGTGCTCGTTTCGTGCTGGAATCACCCTCCGATTCCAGCTCCCACTTATTGTTTAATATGTTGTCGAGGTCCAGGTGGTGGTGCAGTGATACTACTTCAGCGGGCGATTTGTCTCCTTGAATTTTCCCGAATAGAATCCAACCAAGGCTGGTAAGTTGAGCACATGGTGAACCTGGTGGACCCTTGATGATTTTCTCTTTCAGAATTTGAGCACACACTTCCACACCCAGAAGCAAATCCACTTGTCCAGGTTTATTAAACGATGGATCTGCTAAGGTTTGGTTCTTTAAATACGCCCAATTGTTTGAACTTTCTTCCAAATGTGTCTTTGCCGGGAGTACTGCTGTTAATCGTGTAGGCATGACATACATCTTCACTTGGAGGTTGAAGTTCTTTTCGAATCGTGACATTACCTCCAACTGCACTGCATGATTAACCGTCGCTTTGGTACCACCGATACCCGTGACTCGCTTCCCTCTGACTGGCTCCCTCTTTGCCTTAAACAATTGAGCTGCCGTTTCGCTGATAAATGTCGCTTGTGACCCTTGATCTACTAAAGCTCGCAACATTATTACATTTCCCGTCGAATCACGTACTGGTACTATTGCCGTAGCTAGTAATGATGTTGATTCCTTTGCCGCAAAATTGGTTACTAACTCTTCTTCTCGTGCTTCATATTCATTTATCTTGGAGTGTGCAGACATGTCGGTTGCCTTATTTTCTTCAAGTACGGATGTCAAACCCTTCCAATTACTTTGATGAAAAAGTGAATGATGTCGACGATGGCAAACCTTGCAGGATACTATTTGTTTGCAGAACTGTACAGAATGACCCGGTAGTAGACAGTTGTAGCATAATCGTTGAGTCTTAGCATATTCGCTTCTTTCAGTGGGATTCAATTTTCCAAATTGCTTGCAATGATATCATGAGCATCTTGACAGGTGAGACAGGTTTTTTCTGTTGTAGTATTAGTATAAAATGATCGTTCTGTGACAGTCTTTACTTGTGACGATGCTGCAGACGTAAGTTCCAATGTTTGAATTTTATCCTCTAAAAATTTGTACATTTCGTCTATGGTGGGTAGCTCCCCGGCACCTTGCATGCTTACATACTCCTCCCATTGTCTGTGGCTCTCCGGATCCATTTTTTGCGTGGCTAAGAATATCAGCATAGGATCCCAAGAGTCCGTATTAATTGACATACCTCTGAATCCATGAAGACACTCTTTCATATTATCTACTATCACTTTCAGTTGAGTGGCCGATTGATTCAACATTTTTTTTGATGAAAAAATTCTTTTAAGAATTGCATTCACGACCAGACGTTTATGACTGTACCGTTTCTTTAGCGTGTCCCAAGCTGGTCTGTAGTTCTTCTCCACGACCTTGTAATGTTTTAATGTGGTTCTGGCTTCACCGACCAAACAAGACTTTAAGTAATAAAACCGCTGCACGTCACTCAATGATTGGTTATTATGTATTACCGATGTAAATATGTCTTCGAATTCTTGCCATTCCTCATAACTACCCGAGAATTTCTTTAATTCTAGACGCGGTAGTTTGACTTCCATCACAGTCCTAATTTCTCCATCAACTAAAGACGTATTCATTAGAGTAGTGGCCGGCTTTGATGAATTATAGTCCAACAGGTCTTGAAGTGTAGTTTTTAAATTCAAGTATTTTTCTTCACACTTATCATAGTAGTTCTCAACAAAGCATAACAGCGTTTGCCGTTGTTTCGTGGTTGATATTTGTAGTAAAACGGAGTTCAATTGCTTGAATGACGCCCAATACTCGTCAATATTTTGCACACGCACCTTAACGTAGCCAAATGTTAATCTTTCCTTGGGGCATTTTTTAAAATTGGTCTCCGCTTTCGTGATACTGTTATAAATATCTTCTATTTGCACCGAAATCTCTTCTATTGTTGGTTTAGCCATGTCACCGAACGACAAAAAACGTTATAGGGGTCCGTAAACAACGAAGTTATTCACTTATAAATCACAACTATATAACTGAGCCGCCGAGCGCCCGATAATTAGCAATGATTTTACGTAAACCACTGCACTTTGCCTCGATGCATACAACGTGTCCCAAAACTCAACGATAAGCCGGCACCAGAGGATGCCTGAATTATTAGAAGACGTGCCTTTACGTGATTTACAAAACATGTGGTTTCAAAATGATGGTTGCCCAGCTCACTATGCCCGTGCAGTGCGAGAATACTTAAACCAAGAGTATCCAGGGCGTTGGATCGGGCGACTTGGTCCTATCTTGTGGCCACCCCGTTCGCCCGACCTGAACCCCCTGGACTTCTTCTACTGGGGCTGTCTTAAAGACAAAGTCTACTCAAAACCCATAGCAACATTGGACGAGCTTCGCCAAAAAATCACACAAGCTGCGGATCATATCAATGGTAGAAGATATGCACGACGGATAAAACGATCATTTCTAAGGCGATGTCATGTCTGTATTAATGCCGGTGGCAGGCAATTTGAACATTTACTGTAGTATTAATAATGTAGTAAATGAATTTAAAAAAATTAAAAAAAATTGTACCATTTCTTTGCATTTATTCAACATTTTTCAACAACAAAAATCCTTTTTTGGGTACAGTAAAAGTGATTACCGCCAACATTAAATAATGTCGATTCTTGTTTAAAAATTCGTTGTTTTTTTTTGTGACTAGGTTTCCTAAAGTATTATACCATTTTGGAATCTTGGTTAGTTGCGTCAACTTTTGAAAATAATTGCCATTGTGGTGTCAATACAATTTTTTTACACCATGATGATTGAGAGTGGACTGTAAGAAAAAATCTTTCAAAATTGTAGGGACAAAATCGATTTTGATTATTTTTTGTGTAAAAACTACATGTATTATGGTATTTTTAAGAACTGTGTTAGATAGCAGGGCTACTTAAGTTTCCAAAAACAAAAAAAAAACAGTAATATTTGAATATTTGTAGACATGGTCGTTAAAAATACCATTAGGGATGTCGATTTTCGATGAATTTCATTTTTTTTCTGTAATTTCTAAAATAATTGAGATATATTTTTTTCCTTATTTTTTCTCGACTAATCATAAGTAGCTCCATCCTCTGGTGCCGGCTTATCGTTGAGTTTTGGGACACGTTGTATACCACCGCGTTGGCCGGCAGGTGATAAACTTGTTATTCTTCTAATTCGCATCCGGTTCGATAATGGACCATGTTCCGATAGCTATAAGGTTCTATTTTGGATGGTTTCAAATTTAAATACTTTTTGCGTGTGGTCACAGCGATTGTTTAATTGCAACTGACTTACATACGAATCGACATTAATATTACGAGCGACATGCATGAGTGTGCGTCTAATGAATCAAACAGTTGTATTTGATGATAAGATGCAATATATCACATTTCACATAGACTTTACCATTTAATTGCAGCTCGAAATTCGTATCGTGTAGAGACGTGATCCCCGACATGAGGCAGGCGGTGCGGGATGTGCAGTGGCACGACGAGAACACAGTGGTTTACGTCACGCATGCGGGGAAGCTGCAGTTCATTGACACTAGAACTTTTGACGTGGTAAGTAAGTAAAAGGCCGCGTTTACGCACAGGCGTAATTTCGCGCGCTTTTCAGGCCCTATGGATCGCAGTCCGCGTTGGACTATATTAATCCGGAATCCTGCCCCTCCCTTTTCGCGTTAGCCCCTCAGGGGCGGGGTTGAGAAAGGCAGAAATGAGCCCATTAAAAACGATGGAATTTGTCAAAACAACGGACACTACTGATGGACGCAGCTATAGTTAGAATGAAATGTTTGTATTGCTGTCTTATTCCAACTATAGCAGCGTCTCTGTAAGTTGTTATGACAAATTGCTTCGTTTGTAGACTGGTGTGATTTTCCGAATGCATGCAGAGCCTTTAGGCCATATGATGCACCTAGCATTTTTTCACAACAACTTAGAGATGCAGCTATAAGATGGAAAGAGACATTGGTTCAATTAATTCACTTTGAAGGTGGTTGTTGTGGCAAATTGATAGGTGTGTAGAATGTTTTATGGAGCTTTATTTTTTAAATGTTGGAGTTGGTAATAGTTGTATGATTTCAACAAAGTCAGAGACATGGATTGTAACCGGTTTTTTTTTGTATGGGAACGTAACAGTTATTTTTTCGAGATAGGTTTTTTACCTGTATACAGTATGTTTCTTCGACCAATTACGAGTAAAAAACATAAAACATATGAATTTGTATAACATTACAATCAAACTTTTTTTTTTAAGTTTGTAATTTTTTTATATACACCTTTCTAACTAATATGCTTTTATCTCAAAACTGTCATTGTGTGGGTTTGGTTCCTGTTTGAACAACTAAGTCCAAATGGACGCCTGGGCCATTTTATTATGCAAACCAGATTCAAAACACATGGTTCCTTAAGTATCACAAATATAATTATTTTAACATAGAACCATGCGATGTAGATCTTTGTGATAATATGAGCTTTGGCAATTTTTATTTAGCAAACAAGAACCAACCCGGTCTCATCTCATATGAAATAATTAAAAACATACTTTAACGAGAAACCACGTGAAATGGGTCTTTTTCATAAATATAGAATAATAACATTTTGCTAATTGCCGGGTTATCATGTGATTTAGATCTTTTTGATTTATTATGAAACTGATATTATGTGCGTTGGTATCTTTGTCAATGTTATGTTTTTATAAGTTAAAGTTGTCAGATCAGTTTGAACTTTACAGGGTCGATAGAAGGTGCATTTTAATAGTTTTCTGTATACTTAACTCAATTTTTGGGTAAGTGTGGGTTGGTTCCTGTTTGCATAACTACGTCCAATTGGGCAATCTAATAATAAGCACTCGTTAGGTACCTCAAAACACAACTGAGTCCTACATAATTATGAAGTACAAAATAGTTCGAGATATGTGGTTATTTCGAGGTTCTTAAAAACCGGTTACAATCCCTGGTCAGAGTTCCAGACTTGATCTATTTAACCCCCAACGGAAAAAAAGAGGGGTCTGTGTGTGTGCCTCTCTGTGGCATCGTAGCTCCTAAACGAATAGACCGATTTGAATGCGGTTTCTTTTATCCGAAAGCTGACGTAATCGAGATGGTTCTTAGCTACGTTTCAACAAAATCGGTTCAGCCGTTTTTGAGATATGGAACTTTGAAATGAAAATGTCGGGGGTATTTCAACTTTTCTAAGTAGTACTTATTCACGCTTAAGCAAGAGGCAGTTGAAAAATGATGATGCCTTTATCTAAATTTAAGAGCACCAGTAAATTATAGGCTGGTATATTCTAAATAAACATATTCCGGGTGCTCTGGATTTTATTTTTATCATTTTGATCATTTTTAGGTATATGATTCAAAGGATCCGTTCTTAGTAACCCTTTACTGCGTGAAGACCGACGGCGATCGCGCCATCTTGGCGGGCGCCGCGGCGCACTCTAGGTGCGTGTTGTACGATCGGAGAAACGCCAGTACCCATGTTCAGGTAATCGTTTAGCGCCCCTAACATAAAACTTCACAATGCATACTCAGATTGTGTAAAAGTACACTCGGGGCTATTAATATACGTACATAAACATCTGTACACGCCTTTATGAGATTGACAATTAAGTCCTGTACAGTTTGCTATAGGTGCATTTAGGTGCACTGCGGTGACCATTGAAATTTAAACCTTATGTCAATAACGATAATCCGCAATATACATTGACAAAATTTGAAATCCTTTCTGTGTCGGTTATTAGTGCTATCATTAATCTGTATCAAATATTCTAACGACTAGCATGTATCATTAATATCATTTTAAAGTGAAACAAAATGTTTACATTATATTTTTCAGATGTACTTCACTTCAAAGAGGCCCTCACCAGTTTATAGTCTGGACTTCGACTCAACTAGACTTATAGCAGCAGCAGACCTTAATCTAGTCAGCTTGAACTTCAATATAAGGGCTGATAAGAGGAGACAACGCGACTACTCTTCATTCGACTTTAAGATTACCTAGTCTGTAAATAAAAATGCGTAACACACTATGAAACAAAATAAATCGATTACCTACAAAATGTTGCTTAGGTATTTAAATTATAATAAAAAAATCAAGAAGTTTTTATGTAAATGCTTGTTATTACACACACAGGTATGTACAGTCGCCATCACATACATCGGAGCAAACAAGCACGTCACGTCACAAACATCTGAAAACATCTATTTTCAAGGCATTAGGGTGCATGTTCAGATATTTTGACACCCTGTAGTGTTCAGATGTATGTGATGGCGTCTGTACAACTCAAATACTGAACTCCCTTTTTCAAAACGTTGAAAAAGGCATCCCTTACGCAGTGTTTATAAACACATTCACTGCCAGGAATCTCTACTTAACCCTTAAATGCATAGTGTTGCCAAATGTCTACAAAGCATCAGACAGCTCACAAATTAAAAAAAGTACAGATAACATACATACATACATATAATCACGCCTCTTTCCCAGAGGGGTAGGCAGAGATCACGGATCTCCATTTGCTACGATCCTGACAAACCACTTTCGCTTCACTCACTTTCATAACATTTCTCATACATGCTCGTCGGTTTAGGGTACTTTTGATCTGGCTTTCTGTAAGATTTCTCCAATTTGATCGGAGAAAATTCGCCTAGGTCTTCCCCTTCCAACTTGCCCTTCCACTCTTTTTATATACACTCTCTTCGTTAATCTTCTTTCATCCATCCTCTCTACATGCCCAAACCACCTTAACATACCCTTCTCAATGTTCCTTTCCACACTTATCTCTTATCACACTGTTTCTGACTCTATCACTCAATTTCACTCCACACATACTTCTCAACGCTCTCATTTCTACTGCATTCACTCGACTTTGATGTCTTTTTTGCCACACCCAACTTTCGCTACAATATATAAGTGTGGGCACCAACACTCCCCTATGCACAGCCACGCGTGCTTTTTGCGATATTTTCTGGCTGCTCATAAAGGCATTCAGTGCCCCATTCACTCGATTCCCTGCATTCACTCTCCTTTCAATATCTTTCTCATGCTTTCCGTCTCCAGTAAATAGTGTCCCTAAATACACAAACTCTTTTACTTGTTCCAGTCTTTCTTCACCAATCATTATTTCGCAGTCTGTCATAATTTCATCTTTTTCAAATACCATCACTTTCGTCTTACTTACATTCATCTTCATCCCTTTCCATTCAAAAGATTCATTCATCTTCGTTACCATCATTTGTAACTCCTCAGCAGACGACGCAATTAGTATAAGGTCGTCAGCATATAGGAGACATTTGACGCGTAACCCTTCCATTCTCAAACCACATTCATCACCTTTCAGATCCTGCAGACAGCTGTCCATGAATAGATTAAACAGCCACGGAGACGCTACACATCCTTGTCTAACACCCTTTTCGATGTTAAACCAGTCAGTATATGACCCGTTTATTCTCACGCAAGCACTGGAATCCTTATATAAAGATTTCAGTGCTTGAACGAGGCGGATGTCTACTCCATACGTGCACAACACCGACCATAGTTCATCCCTCATCACTCTATCATAAGCCTTTTCCAAGTCCACGAAAGCGCAATAGACCTTTGGCCAAATATTTCTCGGCTATGCATCGTAAGGAAAATACTTGATCCGTACAACCCATACCCTTTCTAAATCCTGCTTGTGCATCCCATACTTTCTCATCGGTCTCTTTCACTATTACTCTTTTAATCAACACTTGCATACAATTTGCCGACGATGCTGAGTAAGCTAATGCCCCTGTAGTTTTTGCAGTCAAGTTGTGATCCATTCCCTTTGTAAAGAGGAACGATTACGGCCTTTCACCAGTCCCTCGGTACACGGCCGGTGCTGTAGCACAAATTGAAGAGGAGATACAACTGACTCGCTACGACGCCCTGTCCTGCCTTCAGCATCTCAGCGGAAACTCTGTCATACCCTGCCGCCTTACCCGATTTCATTTCTCTCAATGCTTTCACAATTTCGTCCATGCTGATATTACTTTCATCCTCGGTTGCGCTACCATTCAGACTTGAGGTTAGACCATTTTCTTCCTCCCTATCAAACAAACTTTCAAAATATTCCTTCCACCTCCCTAATATGCATTCTGTCTCATTAAGCAAACTTCCATTCCTGTCTTTGACTGACTTCAGCTCAGAGTTCTGGCTCTTACCTCTGGCTAGTCGAACAGATTTCCAGAAATATTTTATGTTCGTCTGGAAGTCCCGCCACAGTCTTTCATCCAAATGGTCATTCTGTTCATCTTTCTTTCTTTTTACTACTTCTTTCACCCGCACTTTCATTATTCTATATGCCTTTTTGCTTCATTGACTTCGTCAAAGGAGGCTTTATTGACTCTTTGGTTAGCTCTTGTAGCTAACCAATCCCGCCACAACTTTTTCTTCTCACATACAGCTTCTTGTACTTCCTTATCCAACCAAACATTCTTCTCCTTTCTTCCTTTGCTCCTTTGACTGACACCGCACACTTCCTGAGCCACTTTAACAACTTTATTTTTAAAGTTGTGCCACAAACCACCCATCTCGCTTAAACCATCCATTCCTTCGAATTCAATCTTCAACTTACTGACAAACTCATCACTTATTTATTTTTCTTGCAAATTCTCTACTTTTATTCTCTCTAACACGCTAGTAGTAATACGCGGTCGGTGTCGCCATCCCTTGAACAGACCTCTTATTCGGCTCATTACCAGG
This sequence comes from Epinotia brunnichana, assembly GCA_963854355.1. Taxonomy (NCBI): domain Eukaryota; kingdom Metazoa; phylum Arthropoda; class Insecta; order Lepidoptera; family Tortricidae; genus Epinotia; species Epinotia brunnichana. Next base: position 13,798,478 of record OY977936.1, on the reverse strand, counting down.
AAGTGACCAGTGTGGACACCGGAGCCGCGATATACTCTAGCGTCTAGAAGATTCTTTCTCATTCTTTCGTCAACTATTATAAAATCAATCATACTTTTCCTAACATTCTCTGCCTCTCGAGTGTACAAATGGATCAATTTATGGGCAAACATTGTGTTTGCCACACAAAGATTCCACTCAAGACAAATTTCTAACAGACTTCTTCCATTCTCGTTAACTCTTTCGTCACCATGCAATCCCTAACACCTTTTCAAATCCATCTCTTATCACTCCTACCCAGCTATTAAAGTCACCTAACATTATTAACCTTTCGTTGTCCTTGCATAGCCCTAACACGGTAGACAGATGTTTTGGGATGAATTGAGATCCCAAAACATCTGTCTTTCATCCTTTGTACGCTGTGAGCTTCCCGCACCCTGGTCTACAGGTGCGTAAACCCCAACGACAAAAATCCGCACTAGGCCCACTTTCATTCTTACCCATATCAGTCTGGGACTCACGCAGTCAAACTCGTTCACGCACTTAGCCATCCTAGCGGAGAGTATAACACCAACTCCCTTACAGTCCCGTTCTGAGCTTGGCACCCCTGACCAATAAGCCGTATAGGGTCCATGTGTGGTGGTGTCACATCCCTTCCGCTTTGTCTCATTCACGCATAGCACATCAATCTTCCTTTCATCTATCATCTGTAATACCTCATCAACTTTCTCACTCATACCTCCTTGAACATTCAACGTAGCAAAACGGCTTTCCGTGAGCCGCTTCTCGCCCCCGTGAGAAACGAGACGTGACGGGTGGCGTACCGCGTCGCCGCCATTCGAATGATTTTTATTTATAGTCTCCATTGCGTTCCCGCGAGTAATAGGCATTTACGAGTCCAGTTAAATCGTTCCAGATAAATCGGTATATATGGCAACATTGACTGACGTAGCTCATTTAACTCGCGATACATCGATACTTATATGCAGGGATTGTAACCCGGTTAATTTTGCCGTAGCGGTTAGAGCCAGATTTTGAGAGCCTAACCCATAATAAAGGTTACGCTCGCAAGAACAACGCTCTCCCCGGAACATATCTCGGAGCGCAAACAGGGAACGAAATACCATTTACCGGTTAGAGAGCGCTCTCTCCGTGTACGGGTGAACGACCGCTCGCTCGCTCGCTAGAGTCGCAAGCTTATACAGGATTGGTTGGCTATATATATAGACGCTTGAGTATTATTACTATTTATTTATACTTTATTGCCCAATATAAAAAAGTATAAATGGCAGACTTAATGCCATAAGGCATTCTCTTCCATTCAACAATTGGTGCAGGCATTTAAATTATTATTATTAGATTCGATTTTACTAAGTAAGTACCCAAATTTACCTAAGTATTTATATTATTCATATATTGGAATTGTACTGTAGTAAGTAATAGTGGCGGAGCGCCCGTTCACGCTGATTCCCACCGGCCTGCCTAAAATTTATTTTTAGGCAAGCCTATAGTTAAATACTCTTAACTCATTCATAACTTATTTTGTTCCGGGTTGCCCATTGAAAATTTTCACGCGCCGCGGTATTACAAAAAACATCAATATGATTCGCGAAACATTGTATAAGTACAAACCCCTGCTAGACGGTCGCCAACACGCCACTCCGACCGAGCGACCTTGGTCGGCACGGCTCCGACCGCTGTAGTATAACCCCTGCTAGACAGTCGCCAACACGCCACTCCGACCGAGCGATCTTGGTCGGCACTAGGGCTTCCAAATACCGGACCTTTCGTGATCCCGGTATTAAAACGGGATTGGTCATCATCAATCCCGGGATCCCGGGATTGGATGGTACAAAAAAAAGTTGCATTCAAAATTTCGTTTTAAAACAAGTCTTTTAGTTTCTTTGCACATTTAGTTGACAATCTATTCATCAAAACGCAAAATATAAAGCTCAAAAGCTGCAATACGACACATTTCCGTTGACACAATTGATCTCCGGGAAGGAGTCATGGTGGGGGTGAGGTTTTGATAGGGTTGTATAGCGAGGTTACCACCAGAAAAATCTGACTTCTTGGGATTTGACTCAGGGTAAAAAATTGCACTGGTACTTTAATTATATGGTAGTATCTACTTGTTCGACGATTGTTTATTTTTAACATGACGCACGAAGATTTTTGAAGATATTTTTATATGTGTATGTAGTGGGCATTGGGTGGCTTGTTACGATATTTTTTTTGTAGGTGTACCTCCGCGAAAAGTGTCATAAAAAATTAAAACAAAAATAAAAGCGTTTTTTTTTAATGAAATTTAAGGACATGATGTTGGTTGAATAAATGCATTTGGTAGCCAATTCTATTTTTATTCATGATGATTTTGTTTGGTTACTCTATCTTGAACAGTTTACCTAATATGACACTTTAAATGGCACCCTGTATTTTTTATATTATCCTAAATTACTCGAAAACAAAAGAAGATCGAGGACTGATATTAAGCATGGAGTGTTCTTAGGACCTGCCAGTACACCACCAGAAAGAATCACCAAATCCCTCGTCGGGGGCCACTCTCCTTAGCTTAGCCTGCTAGACCCTTTATTTTTATATTTTTATCGTAGAAAGTAGGAGCGGCGAGCAGAAAACTAGGGCGTCAGCATCGGCGGAACACGAACGAATTCATCGAATAAACAGAGTAGGTAGCTCCCTGTAGCTAGGTACCTACGCTCACTTTTCGCGCGCGTTTGGTCAGGCAGGCAACCCGCAGCGCCCCGCCCCTGGAGCGGGCGGCGCGACGAAGCGGCGGTCATTGATCCCGTACCCAAACACTGAGTAACCGGTTAGAGAGCGCTCCGAAATAAGGCTCCCAAATCAAATAGTTCGAACGGAACCTAAACAATTAACCGGTTCTGTAACCGGTTACAATCCCTGTAATACATGGAAAATGGCGGTCATTTCAGCATTATTTTCATTGTCCGCCACATAAACTAAATAACATTTTATGATTAAAAAGTAATGGCAAATAATCCTTAAAACATGTAACAAACAATTATTTGAAATCAGATTAGGCTTCTCTACAAAAAGTTATTCCGGAAGTCACGTGATACATTTTGAACTGTACTGTACCCCAATACAAGAACGCGAGCAAAGTAGTATCCACTTCAAAAAAGATCTCCAAGTATCTTTCATTTGACGACCGCTTTAGCCTATAGCAAAGAGAATATTGAGAACTAGTTATTAGTTAAATAAAATAAATACGGATGAAAAAGGTCGAAAAACACAAGTGCCATGAGCGTTTGAAACTGTGGCCGAAACATACCCTCCTGTGACATTGACATCTGTCAATTCTAACATAACCTCAAATCGGTTCAGTTCAGTTCTCAATCCAAACCAAACAAATCCTCTGTCAATAGCATATAACTTCAACAATGGAATATATACTATGAAAACCTTCTAAATAAGTCTATCCCAAAGAAAATGTTTGCACGTAGATTACTAAATACTATAAAAACAATTTATAGGGCGCGCAGAACGATTCGCCATAAACTTCGAATATTTTCACCAGTTGCGTTACCCTTGCTCACGCATGTTGCCTGTAAGTCAAGCCTTGAAGAGGACGCTCAGGTTTGGGATGAAGATAAATTGGGCCATGAGTTTCTTATTCGCCAGGCAACTACCGTCAATGTGAATGCTGCTACACAACTGCTTACTGTGACTTTGGTCGCTATTCAGGATACGAGTGAGAGGTCAGTTTATTCCATTTTTAAAAGAGCAACAACTAAATGAAATACTGTCTTATTACTACATATGCTAAACAAATATAAATTTTTATACATTTTCAGATTGAGAGAAACACTGTCCAAAGAAATTTGCTTAGTCAAGCAGGCTCTAGAATGGGGAGACGATGGCACCCCACCGCACCATTGGGATCAACTAGTTGCTGTGAGAGGGACTCTCTGTGATCTCAAGCACAACCTTAGAACTCTTTTCAGTAAGCATGTTTATATGTTTACATGTCCTTAAACTCCTTAATTATTATTTTTTGTACATAAGAAAATCTTTAGGATGCAAATTTTATTTTTCATTAAACTACCAACGTTTTACAATTGCCATGCCATGTCCTTAATTATTTCTATGCATGCATGAGACTATACAATGTTTTTCTACAGGTTATATGGATTATGCAGAAAAACTTGCCACTGTTGCCGCAGAAATATCCTACTTATCAGGAAATGTTGTTGCATCAGATGCAATCTGTGAGAGAATAGACCAAGCATGCAGGTAAGTCAAATCATAATCTATACTAATATCACAAAGTAAAGTTTGTGCCTTTGCCCAGCAGTGGGACACAACAGGCTCTTAATAAATAAATAAAAAAGTTTGTGCCTGCAAGTCCATAAAAAAAGTAAAGATTGTGAGTGTGTAGCTTTGCAAGTTTGTGTGTAGGGGGTAATCTCCAGTACAGATCTGATTTCAAAAAGTATTTTCACCAGTGTATAGCTTTATTTTATCCTGCGGCTTTGCCTGCATCCTTTGTAATATGCGGGCGAAGACGTGTGGGCAGCCAGTATATAATAAAACAAAACTTGTATAAAAACCTTTATTAAAGCATAATATACTTTTACTCTAACATTATCAATAAAGTTCAACTATATTTTCTTAGTTAATTTGAAGTTGATCAAAGTAACAAATTGTTTCTTTACAAAACTAAGTGAAATTGCCATTATATCTTAATGAAAATCAACATAAGCCACTTCTCTGGCCTTTAACATTGTAATAAGATTTAAAAATATAACAATTATAAACTTATAGTTAGTGAATAAAATGTGTGTTGTATGTGTATGTACAGGGTGTGTGATGTGTGCAGGAGCTGTAACACGCAGAAGCAGCAGACGCAGGAGCTGCAGCAGGAGTCGCTCGAGCTGCAGCAGCTGGCCATCACCATGGCTCCGCAGTTGCAGGGGAAGCTTGTCGAACAACCCACACAGTCTGCCAACAAGTGATTGTGCCATTATATTATGCTGACATATTCCAAGCATTATTCATTTGGATGGTTTGGATCTGGTCTGGATTTTATTTTCCGTTAATTACCAGTCACAGTCATTCAATAGTAATTAAAAAAGAGAAGTTACTATGTATTTATTTATGTGGACAATGCAAGTGCAAGCACTTTATGAGTGTAATTAGCTTCAAGGTTAGGCAGAAATTAGTATGTATAAAATGATTACAATACTATATAATAACATTAGCAATTGTGAGTTTTTTAATTGCTTCATAATCGTGACTCTTGTTTATATTTTTTAGTTATATTTTTTTACAACCCACTAACTACCTGATAATTGTAGAATGATAGTAGGTAGTTTAGTTTGTGCTTTAAGACCGGCTATTGTTGATGTCATGAGGAAAGGGGTTTTGTACCTTTCTCTGTTGATGGTTAGAAGGCGGCATCCTTGTTGAGGTGTGTCTCTATGTCGACGCGGCAGATGGGGCAGTGTTTGTTGGTGCTGAGCCACTGGTCCACGCACTCCATATGGAACAGGTGCATGCACGGGAGTCGCCTGCAAGACATAATACATTTAAAATTTACTTTTAACTTGAATAACCATCGTTTTCTTCTAGGCATTTATTCAAAATTAGACTCTTCATTAAAAAGACTTTATAAACTCACTATCCTGTTCAAACCCTTGCACATTTCTCTGTCACCCGACAGATAAATTAATACAATGAAATGAGTGATATAGTTTCGACGCCTAAGGTGCGATGTACTAATATCGCATGGGCACTTTATGTCAAGCAATATGGTTTAAAATCGAACTAAGAGGATTTTTCTTCATTCGAATTTAAGCCATGTCACTTTGACATAGAGTGCCCATGCCATATACTACTACAGCGTCGAGCACTAGGACGTTTACATTATATCTTATCCGCGGCGTCCTTACTTTTTGGTGTGCAAAAATGAGTACCTAATTTCGATTAATTTGGTTATTCAATTCAATTCAATTCAAGACATTTATTTCGACCAACTGGGATCATAGATAAAGTTAGTTACAGTTTCTTAGCCTAAAGTTAGTAAGTACTAACCTAATACATATAAAATAAGGACAGTACTTATTAGGGCTTGACTGTCAGTACGTGGATCATATGGCAGTGATTCACATACTCACAGTCAAACCTCTCCGCAAATGCCCTCAGGATACCACTAGAGCTAGTCCGCACCCTGCGCGCCAGGGATGTGCAGCGTTTCCTCATAGTTGTATAGAAACAGTCAACTCTAGCATCCGCGAACATCCCGGACGCACTACAGAAACGGGGCAGCCCCAGTAGCACCCTGAAGGCATTGTTGTACTGTACACGTAGGGCGTTGTACTGTTTTTGCGTATAAGAGACCCACAGACTGCTCGTGTAGAGGGTCGTACAGAAGGCTCTGAATAGAGTTACTTTTACCTCAGCAGAACAACGAGCAAATCTGCGGGCCACCATGTTCGCTCTAACAGACAACGCCCTCCGTTCTCGCTCAATGTCTGCATCGTCCCTCAGGTCAGAGGTTACCACATGTCCCAAGTATCTAAAGGTGGCCACCCTTTTTAATGGTGTTCCATATAGACGAATAGGGGGTACAGGTGGCAGATCTTTGCCTCTGACATGAAAGACCATGCATTCACTTTTTTTCTCATTATATTGCAAGCCATGACTAAGGGCAAACTTTTCACAAATTCCCAATAGCTTAGCGAGACCACACGGCGAGGCACTCAGCAGCACCATGTCGTCTGCGTAGCTAATGTTATTGAGACACACATCATCAATGTGGCAGCCGACATGAGTGTAGCTGAGCTCCTCTATCAGTGCATTGACGTACAGGTTGAAGAGCTTCGGTGAGGTAACTCCCCCCTGCCTCACCCCGCACTCCATCCTGTACGGCTCCGAGTATGCCTTCGACCACCGTACCACGTTCACTTGGTTATGATACCAAAACCTGAAAACATGGTACAGCTCCGACGGCAAATCGGTACGTCTCAATTTTCCCCACAGCAGATCGTAACTAACAAGATCGAATGCTTTAGTCAGGTCCAAAAAGCACGCATAGATGGCCGTTTTACGTTTCGTGTAGTACTTGACAGTCTGCTTTAGACACAAAATGGCCGTATCTGTCGATAGGCCCGACCTGAAACCGAACTGATTTTGATGGATATTTAGGTACTTGTCCAGTTGCGTGCTAAGCAGACTGTCAAGCACCTTGGCAACCACCGTCGCCAGCGAGATCGGCCTGTAGTTGTTTTTGTCACTTATATCTCCACTTTTGTTTTTTACGATTGGCATACAACAGTTTTCATTAGCGCGTCCGGCAGGTATGAGTGACTTATACACAGATTATACAACAAGGCAAGAACCCGCGGGAGATGTGAACCTGCGTATTTAAGATGTTCCACGCTAAGGCCGTCAGCCCCAGGAGATTTTCCTCTTGACATAGATTTAATAATTTTGTCAACCTCTTTGGCGGTAAATCTAGTAGTGATCTCCTGCCTACTCGGTTCCTCCTCGGCCATCAGGCGTGACGGCCCCAATGGTGACACCACAGTAAACTGCTTTCTAAATATACTGGCTATGCACTTCTGATCGTTAATGCCATCAATACTTGCCGGTAGATTAGGCTTGCCATTCAGCTTTTTAGTGGATTTCCAAAAGCTGCGAAAGTCATGTTTTTTATGATGAGATGCCAATATGTCCATTTTAATTTGTTCACTATGGTTTTGACACCATTTGAGTCTAGGTTATAGTGGCAAAATTTCGTTAGCAAACGTTTTTGCATAGCATTTACTGTTAATAATTAGTCATTCGAGAGAGTGGCTCGACGTTTTCTAATTACACAAGTGAAATAATAATAGTGCTGATGTGTACGGTACCTGCACTGCGAGTCGACCTCGAAGATGGAGAGACGGATGGTACATTTCTCGTCGGGCATGCCGGGCGCGTGGCGGTAGGTGTTGCGCTCGATGACGGCCAGTGAGGCGCCGCGTACACAATAACAATACTAGTGGCTCCGGCACGGTGCCTGCAATGCGAGTCGACCTCGAATATGGAGAGACAGATGGTAGAAGTACACTTCTCGTCGGACATGACGGTCGCGTGGCGCGCGTAGGCGTGGCGGTAGGTGTTGCGCTCGATGACGGCCAGTTAGGCGCCGCGTACACGTGGAATAACAATACTAGTGGCTCCGGCACGGTACCTGCAGTGCGAGTCGACCTCGAAGATGGAGAGACAGATGGTACACTTCTCGTCGGGCATGCCGGGCGCGTGGCGCGCGTAGGCGTGGCGGTAGGTGTTGCGCTCGATGACGGCCAGTGAGGCGCCGCGTACACGTGGAATAACAATACTAGTGGCTCCGGCACGGTACCTGCAGTGCGAGTCGACCTCGAAGATGGAGAGACAGATGGTACACTTCTCGTCGGGCATGCCGGGCGCGTGGCGCGCGTAGGCGTGGCGGTAGGTGTTGCGCTCGATGACGGCCAGTGAGGCGCCGCGTACACGTGGAATAACAATACTAGTGGCTCCGGCACGGTATCTGCAGTGCGAGTCGACCTCGAAGATGGAGAGACAGATGGTACACTTCTCGTCGGGCATGCCGGGCGCGTGGCGCGCGTAGGCGTGGCGGTAGGTGTTGCGCTCGATGACGGCCAGTGAGGCGCCGCGTACACGTGGAATAACAATACTAGTGGCTCCGGCACGGTACCTGCAGTGCGAGTCGACCTCGAAGATGGAGAGACAGATGGTACACTTCTCGTCGGGCATGCCGGGCGCGTGGCGCGCGTAGGCGTGGCGGTAGGTGTTGCGCTCGATGACGGCCAGTGAGGCGCCGCGTACACGTGGAATAACAATACTAGTGGCTCCGGCACGGTACCTGCAGTGCGAGTCGACCTCGAAGATGGAGAGACAGATGGTACACTTCTCGTCGGGCATGCCGGGCGCGTGGCGCGCGTAGGCGTGGCGGTAGGTGTTGCGCTCGATGACGGCCAGTTAGGCGCCGCGTACACGTGGAATAACAATACTAGTGGCTCCGGCACGGTACCTGCAGTGCGAGTCGACCTCGAAGATGGAGAGACAGATGGTACACTTCTCGTCGGGCATGCCGGGCGCGTGGCGCGCGTAGGCGTGGCGGTAGGTGTTGCGCTCGATGACGGCCAGTGAGGCGCCGCGTACACGTGGAATAACAATACTAGTGGCTCCGGCACGGTACCTGCAGTGCGAGTCGACCTCGAAGATGGAGAGACAGATGGTACACTTCTCGTCGGGCATGCCGGGCGCGTGGCGCGCGTAGGCGTGGCGGTAGGTGTTGCGCTCGATGACGGCCAGTTAGGCGCCGCGTACACGTGGAATAACAATACTAGTGGCTCCGGCACGGTACCTGCAGTGCGAGTCGACCTCGAAGATGGAGAGACAGATGGTACACTTCTCGTCGGGCATGCCGGGCGCGTGGCGCGCGTAGGCGTGGCGGTAGGTGTTGCGCTCGATGACGGCCAGTGAGGCGCCGCGTACACGTGGAATAACAATACTAGTGGCTCCGGCACGGTACCTGCAGTGCGAGTCGACCTCGAAGATGGAGAGACAGATGGTACACTTCTCGTCGGGCATGCAGGGCGCGTGGCGCGCGTAGGCGTGGCGGTAGGTATTGCGCTCGATGACGGCCAGTGAGGCGCCGCCGCGTACACGTGGAATAACAATACTAGTGGCTCCGGCACGGTACCTGCAGTGCGAGTCGACCTCGAAGATGGAGAGACAGATGGTACACTTCTCGTCGGGCATGCCAGGCGCGTGGCGCGCGTAGGCGTGGCGGTAGGTGTTGCGCTCGATGACGGCCAGTGAGGCGCCGCGTACACGTGGAATAACAATACTAGTGGCTCCGGCACGGTACCTGCAGTGCGAGTCGACCTCGAAGATGGAGAGACAGATGGTACACTTCTCGTCGGGCATGCCGGGCGCGTGGCGCGCGTAGGCGTGGCGGTAGGTGTTGCGCTCGATGACGGCCAGTGAGGCGCCGCGTACACGTGGAATAACAATACTAGTGGCTCCGGCACGGTACCTGCAGTGCGAGTCGACCTCGAAGATGGAGAGACAGATGGTACACTTCTCGTCGGGCATGCCGGGCGCGTGGCGCGCGTAGGCGTGGCGGTAGGTGTTGCGCTCGATGACGGCCAGTGAGGCGCCGCGTACACGTGGAATAACAATACTAGTGGCTCCGGCACGGTACCTGCAGTGCGAGTCGACCTCGAAGATGGAGAGACAGATGGTACACTTCTCGTCGGGCATGCCGGGCGCGTGGCGCGCGTAGGCGTGGCGGTAGGTGTTGCGCTCGATGACGGCCAGTGAGGCGCCGCGCGCCGCGCGTCGCGCCACCGCTGCCTCGCGCGTTAGCGCCTCCGACAGCGAGCCGTAACCCTGTGAGCCAATACCTCACTCTTACTACATACTGTCTGCAAGCTCATGATCTGCACAGGTGAATGAGGGGGTTGATTTATTTATTTAAATTTGATTTTATTTAAAATCGATGTGGGAGGTTGGTCCGAGAGATCTTTGTATATATACGGCCGCGGTATAGGACGAGTTAATACAAATCCGAGGTCAGACTTGAAAAAGAAGTGGTCGCCATTTAGAACTTTTTTGTGTAAGATCAGGTTTCCTTTTGATGTACAGTCACCGGCTTAAATATATGATGGAACAAAGGCCGCAAAAATATCTGACGACAACTCTATTCCTAGAGCTGTAAGAGCGTGTCAGATATTTTTGCGGCCTTTGATTCATCATATATTGATGCTGGTGCCTATGCCTGTACGAAGAACCCATGGGTAGGGTTAATGCGAATTTTGAATCAAAGGCCAAAAATTAAAAAATTGTTCGCCATATCGAACTTCTTTGTTTATTCTTCGATTGCATTCAAGTTCAGGATTGGACAAAAAAAGAACCATCCGAATCCAAAAACCAAAGAATGATAAATAAGAAATAACAGTTACCGAGGGATGTATTGAGATATGCAGATGCGGCGGGTACATCTGCAGGTAGTGATGCATGTGGTGATGCACGTGGGGGCCTTGCCTGGAAACAGACACATGTAATCAATCACTTGGTGAACTTATTGTAAGAACTCACACAATAGGCTTGTGTACTAAAAAAAAATTACGATACCATTCGAACCAATTTTTGGAGAGGAACAAATGTTTGTACTTATGGGAGCAACTACAATTAAAGAACATAAGTACCCAACAATTTTAGACAAGATTGGCCTCGCTGGCGGCAGGTGAAACGTTTCATATTTGACACACAGTGCACAGGTATAACGTCACAGCTTTCTATTTGTACTAATCATTGTATGGAAAGTCAAGTAAATTGCTGTTTCGGTGGCGAAATACTGCGTTTAGGTCCGTAGTTGTCATACAATTTTGTTTCTATAAAAGCGTAAGGATTCTATTAGAATCTTTAAATGTACTCTTGGACAATAAATAAATGCATATTATATATCTTTTTATGATTTTAATTGTATTTTTAATTTTACTATATGTATAAAATAACTTGATGGTATACTATCCATTTAGCAACACTACGTTATAAAATAAAAATAACTTTATTGGTAAGGAACAAGACTTACTACTACTTACACTGTAAAAACTTTTTTCTACTCCTGTACCGTTATCTGTCATTTATATAGGCTGTAGCTCAAATACAATGACACCACTAATAAGTCGTCGAAAAACTCTATGCTTTATGGCCCAAAAACGCACTGTTTAGCGTACTTTTTTGGTTCATACATTTTTCATATAAGCACTGTTTAACTTTTTTTTTTAATCGGCCGCTATATTGCAGTGTTGCCAACTTCATATACAAATATTTCCAAATAAAAGTATATATTTACGATTTAACATTTGTATTTTATAAATTATTTACTACAATAATAATAAATCATCATCTATTGTGTGTGAAATTACATGTTTTATAAATTCTTGGTATTATTTATAAAAATAAACAGTTCGAATTCGTTCCGGGTCCGGATTCGGTTTGGTTCGGATGGCAAGTGCAAACAAATTAAAAACAAAACAAACCATAAGCAAGAACTGTCACATTTCCGATTTCCCACCAAAATGCAGTTCAAAAAAAATGAAAAGACGAAAGATGATAAACTATTAGTCCTAAACTATTAAGATTTTATTCGAATTTGTGAAGACAAATGTGTATGTTCCATTTAAAATGGTCGAAGAAATTAATAACTGCACTCCTGAAGAAATTGCGTGACTAGCAAAAGTACGAATAAAAAACTTGCTGCCTGAAAAGTTTAACTATTCTGTAGTCTGCTATTTATTTAAAATTTGTCGTAGAAAAAGTATTGTATGCAACGGTGTATAACTGGTCTAAAAACGCTCGTGGCGTCTTTAATTGCGATGCTCGCCAAGGCTCGCATCGCAACCCACGCCACTCGCCTTTTAAGACTCTTCTTATACAACAGTTGCATAAAATACTATTTTCTACTCCTGTATCGTTATCTGTCATTTATATAGGCTGTAGCTCAAATACAATGACACCACTAATAAGTCGTCGAAACACTCTATGCTCTATGGCCCAAAAACGAACTGTTTAGCGTACTTTTTTGGTTCATACGTTTTTCATAAAAGCACTGTTTAACTTTTTTTTTAATCGGCCGCTATATTGCAGTGGTGCCAACTTCATAAACAAATATTTCGAAATAAAAGTATTTATTTACGATTTAATATTTGTATATTATAAATTATTTACTACATTAATAATAAATCATCATCTATTGTGTGTTAAATTACATGTTTTATAAATTCTTGGAATTATTTATAAAAATAAACAGTTCGAATTCGGTCCGGGTCCGGATTCGGTTTGGTTTGGATCGCAAGTGCAAACAAATTAAAAACAAAACAAACCATAAGCAAGAGCTGTCACATTTCCGATTTCCCTCCAAAATACAGTCCAAAATGAAAAGATGAAAGATGATAAACTATTAGTCCTAAACTATTAAGATTTTATTCGTGTTTGTGAAGACAAAAGTGTACGTTCCTTTTAACATGGTCGAAGAAATTAATAACTGCACTCCTGAAGAAATTGTGTGAGTAGCAAAAGTACGAATAGAAAACTTGCTGCCTGAAAAGTTTAACTATTCTGTAGTCTGTTATTTATTTAAAATTTGTCGTAGAAAAAGTATTGTATGCAACGGTGTATAACTAGTCTAAAAACGCTCGTGGCGTTGCATAAAACAACAGTTGCATAAAATACTATTATTTCGAAATATTTGTTTATGAAGTTGGCACCACTGCAATATAACAGCCGCTTAAAAAAAAGTTAAACAATGCTTTTATGAAAAATGTATGAACCAAAAAAGTACGCTAAACAGTGCGTTTTTGGGCCATAGAGCATAGTTTTTCGACGACTTATTAGTGGTGTCATTAAATTTGAGCTACAGCCTATATAAATGACAGATAACGGTACAGGAGTAGAAAAAGTTCTTTAAACCTAAATGGCAAAAAACGGAACCCTTATAGATTCGTCATGTCTGTCTGTCTGTCCGTCCGTATGTCACAGCCACTTTTTTCCGAAACTATAAGAGCTATACTGATGAAACTTGGTAAGTAGGTGTATTCTGTAAACCGCATTAAGATTTTCACACAAAAAAAGAAAAAAAAAACAATAAATTTTGGGGTTCCCCATACTAAGAACTGATACTCAATTTTTTTTTTTCATTAAACCCATACGTGTTGGGTATGTATGGATAGGTCTTCAAAAATGATATTGAGGTTTCTAACATATTTTTTTTCTAAACTGAATAGTTTGCGCGAGCTGTAACTTCTAAAATAAGAGAATGATAAAACTAAAAAAAATATATGATGTACATTACCATGCAAGCTACCAACGAAAATTGGTTTAAACGAGATCTAGTAAGTAGTTTTTTTTTTAATATGTCATAAATCGTAAAAAGCAATTTATTTAACGGAACCCTTCATGTGCGAGTCCGACTCGCACTTGGCCGCTTTTTGTCATTGCCGTCGTCACCTCTTGTTTGTACATTTTCTTTATGAATAAAAATATATATAAAATATAAAAAACATGATTCGCAGGAGTTTAAAAATAAACTAGTTACTAGTTATGTCTTATAGTTATATCTAATATTAAAGAGAAAATTCTATCCTTTACTTTTGTCATTCATACCTTGGCAATAAATACATTTTGAGAAAATTACACTTACTTTTTGTTATGAAAAAAAAACCTAGAAATCATAATAAAATTGACTTTTTGTGGCAGAATGCGCGACAATCATAAGAGATATTGGTTTGGTATTTATGAGAAGTTGATGATTAATTTATCAAGGATCATTTCGGTCATGGACACTTTTTGTGATTTTTCGTGTAATGTTAACGGTTTTCTTTTTAATGATAAAAATCCACGTTTCGGGACACTTTTGGGGGTGAGAGGAGGTGAAGCTCCCCCCCGGAGGATGCGTGAATATATATTTTGAATACTCTGTCCTACATGTCGACATCCCAATATGTTTCATAACTACAGTATTTTTGGCATGAGCTTATAGTTGCTTCCACTATAATAAGAGAGGTTTTACCTACATATACCTAACGATAGGTTAATCTTTGTACTTGTGAAAGTGTTTACGACACGGATAACAGAGTTTAATTTTGCGTTGCCTGTGGGAAATATTTTTTAACCTGTACGTAGGTGTACCAGACTACCATTACATAAGAAGTCCAGTAAACAAAAGCTGATTCACAAAAGTTAGCGGGATATCGAGTCCATTAGTCGTAAGCTGGGTCAGTAAGTAAAATTCGCAATAACAAAAAAAAACAAATACAGCAGGTCCGCTATTCTGTAACTTGTTTTAACCTCACCTCACCGTTCACCCACAAATAAATCTTGACGCCGCGGTTCGTTAGTAACTAAACGTAGTCAGAGGTCTAGTTTCGCTAGGCTTGACGGGTGAGGTGAGGTGCATTAGCGTGTTCCGAATAACAACCCAGAGGCTTGAGGCGCGTAGGAATGAACTAAATAAATTCCGTCCGGCTCGCGGGCGATGTCAACGGAACGGCGCGCAGCGAGAGAGTGCTCGCGTCTCGCGCCTGTGTGCGTGCGCTCACACATAGACAGCCCCCGCCGCCCACAACAGCGCGACAGAAACATTGCGTCAAAAATTTGAGATTTGAAAAGTTGCTCAGCTATACTTCGTTTTTTTTAAGATTAGAATTATCTGTCAAACGGGTAAACAAAGAAGCAGTGGTCGTAAACCTTCCTTCTTCGATTTCGATCGATACCACTGAATTTCTCGGAACTTATGTACATACATACGAGTACATATCATTTGATATTTACCGATAGCTGAACGCATATATTTTATTTTAAAATGTTGTATACCGTAGCCAACGATATGCCAGCAGTCTCGGCAGTCTTTTTCACACGGTCTGATTTAGTGGGATACTTCTTTTTATGGCACATTTCTGACACTAATTTGTAAATATTCACCACCATCCGCTTTTCACTGGCAGTCAGAGGATTCTGCTTTTACCTTTTCTTCTTTGGAGATGAAAAAACATTAGCCGGAACCGGCTGCGACTTCTGTAGCCCACTAGGGCCAGCCTCAGCTTCATACATTGTAAATGTGCACCAACAAACAAAATATCTAAATAGATCAACAACTAATAACAAAATTCAACAAAAACGATAACAACAATCTTTAAGTAAGCTTACAGCAATAGAAATCACAACCGACTCAACCGACAACAATATGAACTCGAATGAAAAACCCACATGAATGAATTACAGATAGTGACAGTGACGTTTATAAATTGTGTGAGAACTCTGCCTCTTTAGGTTTTTTAATGTACAACCTTTCCATGAAAAATTGCAAACGCAATTTATTAAAATTCTTAGCATTTCATCTTAGAATATAAATTAACTAATATTATGTTTCTTATCTGTTCACAACACTGAGTAATGTATATATTACTAAAACATGATAATAAATACGTGATATTTATTAACTCGTATTTACTGTTCGATCCGCAGAGTGTGCCCGATAAAAAACCTTATATCTCGTTCTGCAAAGGTCTCTCTAATGCTAAAAAAAACGAAGTATAGGCATTGGTCTTAATACCTTAAATTGACAGTCAGAGCTCATGAAAGCACCTTTGCAGCACTCGGGATATTCCACTGCCATAGAATTACCAATATTGATGTTCTCATCAATATCAGATGACAATAAGTTTATGTCATTCATTGTAAAATAGATATAGGGTAACAGTTGGGTAATGTTTGTGTAATTCACTGGCAGCGTGAATTCGCGTAATGCTGCTGTGATAGATAAGTAAATGGCTTGTGTATATGAATGTTTGGTGAGGTTGTGCTGTGTGTGGAGTGTCTACTAACATAGGTAGTACATGTGAGAAAAAGTTACTAAGTAACATTTTCAATAGTCATTGAGATGAAGTAGTTGCCTTTAGGGATTCTACTTGCTGTTCCGATTTGATAAGTATAGCTTGCGATTCATCCGATTGCTTGACTAACACCTTCCCTTGAGAAGTCCAGCAGTGCTTGAAATTATGGTTCTTGCGCAGGTCACGTGCTAGGTAGTGTAGTTTTCTGGCTCGCGGTGTTAGATATTCGGAGAGGTAAACCGGTTTCTTTTCTCCTGCTATGTTCAAAATTTGCGTGTTGAACTTGTCTTCTGGGTGTATGAGGTTGTACTACTAGCGGTTAAAGAGTACAACTTGTACTCTTTAACCGCTAGTAGTAAAGCTTTTACTTTGCTGAACGGTGTGGAACTCGGCAATAATCAACTTTTGATGAGCATTTTTTAGACGTCTGGCCTGTTTTAAATTATTCGGGGAAAAGGGTAAGCGTAGTGTGCTGTGGATTGTGGCTAGTACATCACTTAAATTTTCGTTTACTGTTTCAGGAATATTCCTTATCTCGATCGTTATCAATTTTAACATGAGGCATCATGCCAATTATTTTAACATGAGGCATCATGCCAATTATTTTAACATGAGGCATCATGCCTATTATTTTAACATGAGGCATCATGCCAATTATTTTAACATGAGGCATCATGCCAATTATTTTAACATGAGGCATCATGCCTATTATTTTAACATGAGGCATCATGCCAATTATTTTAACATGAGGCATCATGCCTATTATTTTAACATGAGGCATCATGCCAATTATTTTAACATGAGGCATCATGCCTATTATTTTAACATGAGGCATCATGCCAATTATTTTAACATGAGGCATCATGCCTATTATTTTAACATGAGGCACCATGCCAATTATTTTAACATGAGGCATCATGCCAATTATTTTAACATGAGGCATCATGCCTATTATTTTAACATGAGGCATCATGCCAATTATTTTAACATGAGGCATCATGCCTATTATTTTAACATGAGGCATCATGCCAATTATTTTAACATGAGGCATCATGCCTATTATTTTAACATGAGGCATCATGCCAATTATTTTAACATGAGGCATCATGCATATTATTTTAACATGAGGCATCATGCCTATTATTGGCATGTTCAACCCTATCTCGAGACAATAGTGGTATAATCTCTCCGAAACTGTGAGTTCTGTCAAATGAACAACTTTGTGATCTAACTATGAGGTAGAATTTTTGATTGCGATTATTTGACAGGATTTCCTCTTACAGTTGCGACCTAACCAGTATTTAAAGTGCCAAACAGTGGTGTGTTACCATATTGAATGAAAAACTGTTTCATATTTTTATAACCAGTATTTCAGAAACAAAGGAAAAGTAGGGGGCGTTCTCTGGAACTAATAATCCGATTTTTTAAAATGTTTCATCACATTCGTCAGTAGGTTATATTTATATAGTATGGACCTTCGGGAAGGACATAACTATATTTTATACCGCGACTTCGCTTGCGTTAGGTGTCTTAATGCGGGCGCGGCCGAGCGGGCGGCTAGTGTTTTTACAATTGTTTAATTATAACCATACTTATAAACTTACATCAAGATGGGTCTTGCCGAATCAAAATCATTAGGTCCGTTTCCGTCCAGGCCTTCGAGATAATCAGGAAACTGAAAAGTAAGTAAGTCGTTTGTGAGAATGAAAATGAGATATTTATTGATAAAATTATACATAATTTTACATGTCATACATTTTACATGGATTATATTAAACTATAGGTTAGTTTAGATTAGGTAAGGTTAGTTCATTTTATTTTATATTAATTTTAGTATATGTTGGTCAGTTCTATAAATTAATTTAAGTTAGTATTTTAATTTAATAAAAATACTACAACTCTTATTTCATCATTTAACTATTTTAACATTCGAATTACATAATATTATTGTTTTATTAATCAGTCTTCCTCAACATAAATTCATTTATATCGTAACATGCTAGGTCAATTAACATTTCTTTGAGTTTTTTAGACAATATAGCGTCACTTTCGGTGTTAATGACATCATACGGAAGGGTGTAAATCTTTACACCAATGACACCGAGTGACTTTCGAGCCTTCGTCAGTCGGCGCCACGGGACGTGCAAGAGGTGTTGGCCGCGCGTGTTCCGGCCGTGGCACTGCCCACGGGTCTAGATTTGCACGTACATATTTGCAGGCTGATAGAATATAGACGCAAGGTCATGTCAAATTTTTTTGTTCCTTGAATAATGACTGTGCCGGATAATCATAGGGTTTTTTTCAGATTATCCTAAGAGCACGTTTCTGTAATATGAACAGCCTAATGCAGTCTCGACACCCTGAGTTAGTATTGAGTTAAAGTACCCATAGTAGGCTGTTCTCAGGTTTTGAGGTGTCAGACATGGTGCAAGCCTTGAGAGGGCAAAGCACGCTGATAATAGCGCCGCTGCATCTCCTGCACCACACACAACATTATAATACTGACCGCGAGTACAGCGGTGGGCGGCGGCGGGAAGTGGCCCAGGCCGGCGCCCGCGGGCTCGCGCGCCATGCTGCGCCGCTGCATCTCCTGCACCACACACAACATTATAATACTGACCGCGAGTACAGCGGTGGGCGGCGGCGGGAAGTGGCCCAGGCCGGCGCCCGCGGGCTCGCGCGCCATGCTGCGCCGCTGCATCTCCTGCACCACACACAACATTATAATACTGACCGCGAGTACAGCGGTGGGCGGCGGCGTGAAGTGGCCCAGGCCGGCGCCCGCGGGCTCGCGCGCCATGCTGCGCCGCTGCATCTCCTGCACCACACACAACATTATAATACTGACCGCGAGTACAGCGGTGGGCGGCGGCGGGAAGTGGCCCAGGCCGGCGCCCGCGGGCTCGCGCGCCATGCTGCGCCGCTGCATCTCCTGCACCACACACAACATTATTACGGCGGGTCAAGTCTCTACACAAAGCTTGTGTGTTTTACTACAGAGTTCCTCTAGCCATCTTCCGACTCCATCATCAGAACTTTGGGATGGACTTAGGCTATATTTTATCCAGCAGTTCCGCCTGAGTTTTTTGTAATGAGTGGGAGAAAACCGCTGCTAGTGTGCATTATAAAGTACGTTTACAAGGTCATAGAAAAGGTATAGTAAACAGATGTGTTACCAGCATGTGCCGCTGGCTGTGCCACAGCTGCTCGTGCACGCGGTACGGCGGCGCCGGCATGTCGCGCAGGGCTGGAACCAACCACTCACGTTAACACATTGCACAGAAACGTAAGTAAATTTGTTCACATGGCGATTTTACTATCTAGTCGAAATGTCGAAATATATCGTCCCTTGATTGCGATCCGCTTAAGCTCCGTTTTGGACAAAACTGAGATATTAATAATGATAGTAATAATGCAAAAACAAACTAATATAAGCGGCTTTGCTTGTTACGCTTCACCCTCGAAATCACACATTATTCATTCAACCAAAACCGCCTAATTGAGCTTTGACGATCCTTGCATGCATAATGGCAATATTGTGCTAATATGAATATGGATCATCACATGGCGGCAAAAACCGCCTAACTGCATGAAGCTCCTAGTATTGAGTAAAATGCAAATGAAGGAACAATAATTGCTAATGTATTTTCGTGTTTTTAACCGACGTCAAAAAAGGAGGAGGTTCTCAATTCGTCTGTATGTTTTTTTTATGTGTGTATGTTACGAGATAACTCCGTAATTTATGAACCGATTTAAAAATTCTTTCTTTGTTTGAAAGCATATACTTCCAGATTGGTCCCGTTGTCACCAAAATGGGATCCTGGAAAAATCGAGGGAACTCTTCAAATTTTATAGGCAAATTTGAAGCTATCTGGCTACTGATTTGAAGTCGGTTAAAACTTTGTTTTGAAAGTCAATTATCACATGAACAGTTGCTTTGCTAAACTTGTAAGGTAGTTTGATGAAATGGATCCGACCTGAGAAGAGAGGAGTCGCTTTGCTGAACTTGCCTCCCGTGAGGTAGTTTGGTAAACTGGACTGGACACAAGAAAAGGTTAACCATTTTGCTAAACGTGTAACCCGTAACTTGTGAACGTGTAGTATTGTAAAGTGGACTGGATCTGAAATATATTTTATTACGTTATATACTCGCTGAAAGACTGGGGCTCGATTCTCGTACTGGAATATAGATATACATTTTGAAGTACTCAATTCTCACCAAAAATAATTCAATTGCCTGCATTTGGTATAACAGTAGTCTGAATTGTCTTATGTTATAAAGTCTGCTTTTACTGTGCAAATATAAATAGCATAATTAACAAGTGGCTCAGTGAGCTGTGCAACTCGCATGCCTGTCCTTTTCCAAAAAGTTTTTTTTTTAATTTCGAAAAAGTGACGCAACAAAAAAAACGATTCAATTAACGAACCTGCTCACAAGATTTCATGAGAATCGGTTGAGAAATGCGACCTGTAGAGGAGAACAGACGGACAGCGTGACAGGCGCACAGTGGACAGCGTGACAGAGACCGGACATACGAATTTTCGGCCCAAGCTGAAGCATAGAACTTCGTTCGTTTCGCTCTCTCGTTCGAAAAGCTGACCAAATACATATGGAATGGAGACGGCATTTACCTTATTTGCAATTAACTCAGGCCCCGGTCAGCAGTATAGTAACGAAGTACCAGTGTGTCTAATGTTACAAATTTGACAGAAATCAGGTAAGAGTTTTGATGTAGGTTACTATTGAAAGAAAGAAAGAAAACATTTATTCGTGGACAAAACAATGAGTGTAAAAAACAAAACACAGAACGTAAAAATAGCAGGGTCCACGAAAAGGCCCCGACTCAGCATGGTGCTAACCTAGAAGGCCAGAGCTGGTCTTCCGTCGGGACCTTTACATGAGTTACCTCCTGGGAGGCAACACAAAACAAATACCTACGCTAAACTTAATATATCTTAAAACTATTCCAAATCCGACGCCAGAGTGGCACGGCAGATTGCATCGTGTGAACGCATCGCCAAACTGTGTGTCAGTGTCACTGTCAACTTGACAGACCGAACGCAACTTTTATTTCAGATAGTGAATATACGTAAATACAGAAACTGAATACTAAGTTAAAAGTACATTTGTGATACAGGAAGAAAACTAAGAACGAATACAGTTTGGTGCAAAATTAAATATTGAACGTAACAAGCTCAACTGTACATACATAAAACGACTGCTTTCTGTACCAGGTCATGACTCGGGTGACTAACGGCAGTGCCAAGAATTCACACAATCTAAACATGATAGATAACACAATTATTATGCGAACCAGATTATTGCAAAAACTCATGTAGTTAAACCATGCAAAATGAAAAAAATTAATGAAACCTCACGGGACAAAACATTGTACACGTATTTTCTTATTATAAAATGGTTTTAAGTCCTTAATTTGAAAACTCTTCAAGGCAAAATCTATTAACTGCATCCTGACTTTTAAGTAAACTAATATAATGTAAAATCAGACATCGTTAGAGGACTTTATTACGGTCAAAATTCCGGTCTAAGGCTATTATTTTAGGAAATACGAAAAAAAAGTATCTTCACGAAAATCCGCTTAACTGCAGTACTTTTTACAGTAGATCCTAAGTTTCATCTGTTTATCTTATAAAAAACTTAATTCATTCAAATAGGCTTATCAAGCGATAAATTGATAATGCAAAAAACTAAAATACTTTAGTAATTATAGGCCCTTCATAGATTTTTTACGTAATAATATTTATTTGCGTTTTTCTCAAAACTACGTCTCATGCAGTTAGGCGGTTTTTGCAGCTTAGGGACGATATTACTGAACTAAAAAGCGGCCAAGTGCGAGTCGGACTCGCACATGAAGGGTTCCGTGAAATAAATTGCGGTTTACGATTTATGACGTATTAAAAAAAACTACTTATTAGATCTCGTTCAAACCAATTTTCGGTGGAAGTTTACATGGTAATGTACATCATATATTTTTTTTAGTTTTATCATTCTCTTATTTTAGAAGTTACAGGGGGGGGGGGGGACACACATTTTACCACTTTGGAAGTGTCTCTCGCGCAAACTATTCAGTTTAGAAAAAAATGATGTTAGAAACCTCAATATCATTTTTGAAGACCTATCCATAGATACCCCACACGTATGGGTTTGATGAAAAAAATTTTTTTGAGTTTCAGTTCTGAGTATGGGGACCCCTAAAACTTAATGTTTTTTTTTCGATTTTTGTGTGAAAATCTTAATGCGGTTCACAGAATACATCTACTTACCAAGTTTCAACAGTATAGCTCTTATAGTTTCGGAAAAAAGTGGCTGTGACATACGGACGGACAGACAGACAGACAGACGGACGGACATGACGAATCTATAAGGGTTCCGTTTTTTGCCATTTGGCTACGGAACCCTAAAAAAGGGAGGATGAGCTGTGTTAAGTGTGGGACCTGCGATATGTATATAGTTGTCAACACAAGGAATCCTCAAATCAATAAAGGGTCGGCAGCGCGCTTGTGATTCTTCTGGTGTTGCAAGCGTCTGCTGACCATTAGCAAGCCGTGTGCTTATATGCCACCGTCGTGTTAAAAAAATAACGGAAAACAGTATCTTTTATCAAATAATGTGAAAACTCGTGTATCGCCTCAGTTTACTTTGAGGTGTCTGTTTCGTCGTCCATCGATTTTTGACACCCCCATCATCATCCTGTTAAGTCCTTGAATTGACCCTTCCCGCCTAATAAAATAATGACTACCGCCATCCAATGGTCAGACCCATCCCCCTTTTTAGGGTTCCAAAGCCAAATGGCAAAAAACGGAACCCTTATAGATTCGTCATGTCTGTCTGTCTGTCTGTTCGTCCGTATGTCACAGCCACTTTTTTCCGAAACTATAAGAGCTATACTGTTGAAACTTCGTGAGTATTCTGTAAACCGCATTAAGATTTTTACACAAAAATAGAAAAAAAAACAATAAATTTTTGGGGTACCCCATACTTGGAACTGAAACTCAAAAAAATTTTTTTCATCAAACCCATACGTGTGGGGTATCCATGGATAGGTCTTTAAAAATGACATTGAGGTTTCTAACATAATTTTTTTCTAAACTGAATAGTTTGCGCAAGAGACACTTCCAAAGTGGTAAATTGTGTCCCCCCCCCCCCCCCCCCCCCCCCGTAACTTCTAAAATAAGAGAATGATAAAACGAAAAATAAAATATGATGTACATTACCATGCAAACTTCCACCGAAAATTGGTTTGAACGAGATCTAGTAAGTAGTTTTTTTTTTAACGGAACCCTTCATGTGCGAGTCCGACTCGCACTTGGCCGCTTTTTTTGAAATGACGTAATATATGGACAGCACCCTGATAAATCATAATCAATTTATTCGTAAAGCCAATTTACATGTCATAATGTTCATACAAATAATAAAATAAAATAAAAATCAAGATAGTCAATACAATAAAACAATTGCACTATTATATAATATTATGTTTTATAAGCAATGAACTCATCATAGCTATAAAACGATTGCTCGATAAGGCAACGCTTTAAGCGAAATTTAAAGGTGCTTAAGGCGAGGCTAGGGTTTGCAATCCGGATAACCGAATTATACGGAAACCCGCGAAATTTCGGATCCGGATCTGACGGGCTCTTGGATCCGGATTTTTCGGATATTACGGATCCTTAAAATACAACAATGAAAATCGAAAATACGGCTACAAAATTATGTTTTTACCGAGTCCACGCTGAAAACCGAATGATAGATAACTCAATCTCTGTCTTCATTCGCCACTTTATCATCCCAGACCAGATTATTTTTGTTTTTAATTAATTAGTCACAAAAACTAATTAAACCTTACCTTTAAAACATACTACAAACTAGTAAAATTGCCGCAATTTGATGGCGAAAGTTGGCGATGGTTTAAATGCACTAATTCACCGTAGGTAATAAACACAAAGTAATTATATAAATCCAATATTACCTATAGGTACTATTATAGCTACCTTCTAAAGACTTACGCCCGTATTCATAAATGTTCTACAAGCCTATTTTAACTAAAATAGCGTTAAAATTCGTTTGTTCTTATCTGTCACTTTGACATTTGTGTTCGTAAGAAAGGGACAAAGCACATTTTATTTAGCAGAGGCATTTTAAGTTTTATGAATAAGGGGATTAGTTTATAAACCATAAGAAATATTTAAGAAGTATATTTGACACAGGAAGTAAAAAGTGAATGCAGCAACAATACCTACTGTGCAAGATTGCACAACTTTTTATAGTATTTTTACCTTTTTGTATATCGTTATTGTCTTTGATTTTTATATACTTTTTATTGTCATATTTGACATCATTATACTTTTGTTTTCTTCAACCAAAACCAGTGCCTTTTTATTTCGTCTAGAATATTGGTTCTTCTACCGGTAGAAAGTATGCATACTCGTTCTAAAGGTGAAATAAGTGCTCCTTGCACGGGAGACGGTGTGACAGCGGGTGCAAAAGAAATAACCCCGTCCGCGCAGGCAAGCCCGGATCAATCCCATCAACCAGAGCTGCCGGCACCTTCCCGCGCGTCGAGCGCCGCCACCTCGCGCTCCTCCGCCACCATCGTGGCCCAGCAGCTGGACGCACAGGCGCAGCATGCGCGCCGTCTAGCTGACTTAGAGCGCCACGCTGCGGAGCAGGCTGTGGAGCGAGAGCGGCGCGCTGCGGAGCAGGCTGTGGAGCGAGAGCGGCACGTTGCCGAACTTCAACTAAGAGCCGAACTCGCGGCTATTGATGCGGGCGCGAGCCTGCGTGGCGGCAGCCGCGGCACGCGCAGTCACGCAAGTGTACAGGAATGGGTAAATAATGTGATTCCTAATCCGAACGACCAACAATTATTAAGTGCCAACCCACCTTTCAGATACGACAACAATGCGGCCCAGTGCGAGGCACAGGGATCGAGAGCGCCGCACGGCCAGGGTGCCGCGGAGTATAGGCGCTCTCCCGAGCAGAATTGTCCTGAAGACGGAGGAGTGAAGCATTTAGTCAATTCGTTGGAGAAGTTAATAAATAAAGTTAATCCTCATCCACACGTTACGAAGACTGAGTTGCCAATTTTCGATGGCAAGTCATATCTAGATTGGTTAGCTTTGAAACGTGTTTACGAAAATACAGCCGAGAGTTTCTCGGCCACCGACAATTTAGCCCGGCTGTCGTGCGCTGTACGCGGAGCGGCGCGTGATGCCGTGGCGGGACTGCTGGCGGCGGCCCGCGCGCCCGGCGCGGTGCTGGCCGCGCTCGATGCGCGCTTCGGCCGTCCCGAGCTCGTCGTTATGCACGAAGTGGCGGCGGTGCGCGCGCTACCTAAGGTAAGCTACGACGGCAAAGATTTAGTAATTTTCGCAAGCCGGGTACGCAATTGTGTAGAAGTAATCCGTTTGTTAAATCAACCGGACTACTTACGATCACCCGAGCTTTTTCAAGCATTGTGGAGCAAGCTGCCTCCACTGCTGCGTCCGCGGTGGTTGGATTATGCCCATTCATGCGATGGTTTTGATTCTAAAATAGAAATGTTCGCCAATTTCCTGTCTCGTGAGGTAGATTTGCAGTGTAGGTTTGGTGGCGTATTTGATTACACGCCGTTCACTGCGGCTCGGCCGAGCGCGAGCGCATACACGGAAGGGGTTAATATTGTAGCTGAGAGTAATCATACGAATAATAGCATTCCAACGCCAAACAATATGCAAAATAATATTGACAATATTTGTTTGTTGTGTAAACAAAGTCATGAGTTATTTCGCTGTGACAGATTTATCAAAATGACGGTTAATGATAGATGGCAACTCATCAAAAAGAAGAAAATCTGTCACAGATGCCTGAAAATAGGTTTTCATAAGAATAAAGCTTCTTGCATGAAAAAAGTCTGTAGTGTAGAAGGTTGTAGCATGCGTCATCACGTTTTGTTGCATGAGTCGAAACTTGAGCGTGCTGTCACCGCACACGTCGACGTGGACGACGGTGACAACGAGCCCGCGCCCTCGACGTCCGGCGAGGCCGCGCCCGTGGCCAGCAGTGCGTCCGCAACGGAGTCACCGTCTGACGAATCGGAACACGAAATAATGACGCATGCAACTTCATCCTCACCCAAAGAGCCTTCTGCTCGTCCGCTATTGAAGATCGTTGCTGTCACCGTGTCAGGGCCCGCTGGTAGTGTTGACACTTACGCTTTACTCGATGACGGTGCGACAGGGACATTTTTAGACTCTGAGATCTCGGCTCAAATTGGTGCCACGGGACCCAAAAAACAAATTCATTTAGATTGTGTAGGTGGTTTAGGCAAGGATGTTGACGTGCAGTACGTCAATTTTCTTTTACAGGGCCGACACTCCACTGAAATTCACCGCGTCGAAAAAGCTAGATCAATTAGTGATTTAGGTGCTGCACGCCAGTTTGCGCATCATGATAGCGTGTGCAAATATCCGTACCTAGCAGACATAGCTCATGAATTTTGTTACGAGGACGTAAAACCTATGGTGATCATAGGAATTGACAACTGGCATTTATCCATTGCTAAAGCTACACGCAAAGGAACCAAGACACAACCCGTAGCTATTTTGACTGCGTTGGGATGGGTTTTGTTTGGTTTCGGTTGCAGCAAAACTAAACGGGTTGATGTTGTCAACCATATAACAATAAACAATCCTGAAGTAGAAAGCGATCGGTTCATTGTAGAACGCCTTATTAGAGAACAATTTAAAATCGATTCAATAGGAATATCGAAAAATGAAGCCCGCAGTACTGACGACGAGCGCGCCATACAAGTTGTCGAGCGCACAGCGCAGCGTGTTGAGGGAGGCCGCTTTGAGGTAGGCTTGTTGTGGAAGTCCGATAATTTAGATTTTCCTGATAGTTACAAGTTAGCTTTGTCTAGATTTCTCAGTTTAGAAAAAAAGATGCTGAAAGATCCTTGCTATGCCGAACGCTATCGCCGTAATATACATGACATGTTGTCAAAGGGATACGCCGAACCATGCTTGACACGTCCCGATTCGAGGTGTCCTCTTTGGTACTTGCCGCATTTTGGCGTTACTAACCCGAACAAGCCCAATAAATTACGGACGGTACACGACGCAGCCGCCGTATCTCACGGCGTATCTTTAAACTCTTTGTTATTGACAGGCCCAGATCTTTTGCAACCTTTACTGGGTATTCTGATGCTGTTCCGGGAGGGAAAGGTCGCCTTAAATGCAGATATTCGTGAAATGTTTCCTCAAATAAAAATTATAGGGAAAGACAGGGACGCGCAAAGATTTTTATGGCGCGATTCCCCAAACGAACCGATCAAAACATACCGCATGTCGTCCATGATCTTCGGTGCTGCCTCTAGCCCGTTTACTGCCATTCATATAAAAAATAGAAACGCTTCGGAATGGCAGGAAACTTACCCGGACGCAGCACGAGCAATCATCGCTGATCATTATATGGACGATTGCATAACTAGCTTAGATAGTATCACTGAAGCCGCCAAGCTGGCATCAGATATATATACCGTTCACTCTCATGCTGGTTTTGAGATGCGTGCCTGGATATCGAACAATCCTTTGGCGCTCTCGTTGTTGCCTAAGGATTCACTACTTGAGGCACCAACTCACAATGATATTGACATAGATTTGGGCCGTCTGGCCTCGCCCGTCCGTACGCTTGGTCTCATCTGGCAACCCGCCCCAGATGTGATAGGTTTTAACACGCGGGTAAAAAAGGAGGCCGTGTTGCCAGATAAGCTGACAAAGCGACAGGTGCTAGTACACGTGATGCGAATTTATGATCCACTTGGAATCCTTGCCCCAATCGTTGTTCGTGGTCGCATCATGTTTCAAGACGTTTGGCGCAAGGGTGTGGACTGGGACCAAGAGCTCCCTCAAAGTGACTGCGCTGCGTGGAAGTTATGGTATCAGGATCTTATATCGGTATCTACTCTGCGAATTCCACGGCGCTATAACTTAAGCGATGCTAAGGTAGTGGGTTGCGAACTTCATTTGTTTTCAGATGCGAGTGAGTCTGCTTTTGCAACGGTCGCGTTCTGGCGATTTCTTTACGATAATGGTGACGTTGGGCTCTCTCTCATCTGTAGCAAAGTCAGGGTATCCCCACTTAAACCTGTCTCGATTCCTCGCTTAGAGCTTCAGGGCGCTCTGATGGCTGCACGTCTTGCGACGTCTATATGCGAAGCCCACCGATTGAGGCCTTCGAGACGTATTTTCTGGTGTGACTCGATGACTGCTCTGGGCTGGCTTCGCAGTGACGCTCGCACGCTCAAGCCTTTTGTGTCTCATCGAGTTGGTGAGATACTGGAGCTCACAAATGCTGCCGAGTGGCGTTGGGTCCCGAGTGACCTAAACGTGGCAGATGATGCCACACGTGTGAAGCGTACTGTGCTATCTCCAGAATCTCGCTGGATATCGGGACCCAAATTTCTTCTTTCTTCGGACTGGCCCGCCGAGCCTAAGATTGATATCAGCGGACTAGGCCGTGAAGAGTACAAGCATAATACTCTTATTCATCTCATCACCGAAACCGATCTGCCCGCACCAGTCTCTGCAAACCCAAGCCGTTTCAGTTCATGGTTGAGAATGGTGCGAGCAACAGCAAAAGCGCATCAATTCATTTCATTATTGCGTACGCGTAGTCTGCGGAGACGAGATCCTAATTTTAACATGCCTCGTCTCGAAGGGTATTTGTGTACCTTCCAACCTACTTGCACATCCTCTCCTAGTATCCCTAATACTTCCAGTACATCGGCAAGAATATCTGCGAGTGATATACGCCTAGCTGAGGTCCACATCGTACGGCAGAGTCAGCTGGATTCTTTTAAAGAGGACTTCTTGCGCATCAAGAATCGAGAGCCGTTGCCTCGAAGCAGCCGCCTGTTCAGACTGTCGCCCTTCATTGATGACAGCGATCAGCTTAGGATGTCCAGTCGCATAGTCGCAGCAACGGCCATCACTGATGAAGTTAAGCGCCCACTCATATTGGATGGCAAACATCCATCTGTACGCCTCTTGATAGCCAAATACCACCAGAAGGCTGCTCACGCATACCACGCACTGGTTTTAAACGAGTTGCATCAGAGATTCTGGATTATAGGTCTCAGAAATGCAGTCCGGTTTGTAGCCCATAACTGCCAGCTGTGCAAACTTCGGCGCTCCAGAACCTTCCAACCACCGATGGGAAACCTGCCAGATGCTCGCTTGGCTCACCACCAGAGGCCATTTTCCTTCGTCGGCCTTGACTACTTCGGACCTGTTCACGTCACTGTTGGTCGGCGACAAGAGAAACGCTACGTGGCTCTTTTCACGTGCCTAGTTGTTCGCGCCATACACATAGAAGTAGTCCACAGCCTTTCAACTGACGCGGCAATAATGTGCCTTCGCCGCTTTATCGCTCGACGTGGGACTCCTGTCGAGATTTGGTCTGACAACGGAACTGCTTTTGTGGGAGCCAGTAGAGAACTACAAGCGCTCTATAGCGAGTCAGTTGAAGATTATGCTGCTAACGAGTCCATCAAATGGTGTTTTATCCCCCCTGCGGCGCCTTTTATGGGTGGAGCGTGGGAGCGGCTAGTCCGTAGCGTTAAGGATGCACTTAAAGTGACGCTTAGAGACAGAACTCCTTCTGACGAGGTCTTGACTACCCTTTTGGCGGAAGCTGAGGCATTGGTGAACACGCGACCTCTTACACACGTCTCGCTGGACTCCGACGCCGACGAAGCGCTAACGCCAACGCATTTTCTTCTTGGATCATCGTCCGGGCGCCCTGTCCCAGCTGCCCTTGATGAGTCGGACCATCTCAACCGAAGCAAATGGCGAAGAGCGCTCAGGCTGGCCGACCATTTTTGGCAGCGTTGGGTGCATGAATATCTGCCCTCCTTATCACCCAGAACAGGAGGCGGAACTCCCCCAAGTATCGCCGAGGGCGACGTCGTGATCATATGCGACTCCAACCTGCCACGCGGTTCGTGGCCCAAGGGACGCATTGCACGGCTGTTCCCAGGGCGAGACGGTGTGGTTCGAGTGGCGGATGTCGCTACCGCTGCAGGCACCTTTCGGAGGCCTCTAAAAAAGCTGGCGAAAGTCCTTGTCACTTAAAAAAGGGGAGAATGTGCAAGATTGCACAACTTTTTATAGTATTTTTACCTTTTTGTATATCGTTATTGTCTTTGATTTTTATATACTTTTTATTGTCATATTTGACATCATTATACTTTTGTTTTCTTCAACCAAAACCAGTGCCTTTTTATTTCGTCTAGAATACCTACGTTTTATAATTGTATTTTATTTTTTTATTTTTAGTATGATGTTCTTGACTTATAATGTGATCATGTAATATAATAAGCTTGGTACGCTATATTCATGGCCCGTTCACCGCTTTTGCCATATTAAACAGTCTTGCCTAAATGAATGTCCCCTCATCCCGCTCACATTGTTAATTTCTCTTCCTTAGGCTTAATACCTAGTTACAACCCTATTGAATTAACTCCGTACCTAGAGCTCATTGAAATGTATGTACGAGCACCAGGTACGGAGTTAACTCGACCTGCTGGTTGATCACGTAACGCATTGTACGCACGTAGGGTAGATCTAAATGTCAATTTTTATATGGAAAAATGAAGTTGGATTGTCTTAGCGCGCGTTCGGAACGTTACGTTGATTACCCCTGTTGTAGTTATTCAAGTGACAGCTTTCAGTGACGAAACTCTCACTTTGCCAATTAGTTTGTAGTTGTTAGTAAAAAGTTGAAAAAAAAAATTAATCCCTTTATGACATCGGGAATGCGTACCTATTTAAAATCTTTCAGGTATAGGGTGGTATAGCCGTTTTTTCCTAGTTAAACCTTACAATTCCTACTTTATACCAAAAAAATCTTGTGGATCCGTATTATCCGAAAGATCCGGATATCCGGATCTGTTGAATTAAAATATCCAAAATATCCGGATCTGAAATATTGGCGGATCTTGCAAACCCTAGGCGAGGCCGGTTCACGATCTTCTCTCCCTCTCACTGTGCATAAGCGTGAGCGAGATGGAAGTGCGTGTTAGGAAGTGTGTAACATCACTTTTTAGTACATATTAATTAATTTTTGGAATACTGGATAATTTATAAAAAATCTATCCGGTTATTGTGTTAAAACAAAAAAAGCTATCCTTTTTATAAAAAAAAAACATAGATTGTCGTTAAAAATTACGAAATCTCGAACATTAAAGTTTATTTTACAGTGTTACCAAGCCATTTTGTAATATTATGTTCGGTTATTGTGTTTCTTTGTTTCTTTTGTTAATTTTTCTGTAGTAGAATTCTTCACTATTTCTTCACACTGGAAGCTCAAAAATCAATCTTTCCGTCAGATCGTGAACCGGCCTCGCCTTAAGCTTGGGGCATCAATGACATTTTTAGGTAACTTATTGCATACAGTGGCACCCATTACAAGCGTGAGTTTTGATGACTTGGTCAACTTCCGGCTTATAACCTACCTACAATCTTATCCGCGTTTCTAGTTCCGTACGAGTTTAACATACCAAATGTTTTAAATGACGCCAGGTTCACTCTCATATATACAGCCTAACAGCCGGCAGTGTTAGTATGCCTAGTCTGGTAAAAAGAGGCTTCGCGTGAGTAATGTGGGGAACTGACTGCATGTTTCTGGAGGCGGAACGCCCCGCTCCCACTCCGCACAGCGACCCCAGAGCTCGGCGCCATACTGCAGCAGTGAGTGCACCGTGGCGAAGTAGCAGGTGCGCGCCGCCTCTGCAGACACACTGACCTCGCAACTCGGCCCAGCGCGAAGCACGCGCTACTGATGAGTTTTCCACACAGCCTGTCTATATGCTGATTCCAAGCTAGGCACGTGTCGATCTCGAACCCTAAGAAACCTGTATTGCTGGCTTGTTCAATTACCTCGCTGCCTACACTGACTGTGAGCGGTCTCATCGTAAGGCCAGCGAGATTGAAAACAAGGTAGTGGGTTTTCTTCAGGTTCAAGGATAGCCCGTCCACATCGAACCACTCAGCCAGCTGTGCAGCGGTTTGGTTCAGTTTCAGCTCAATATTATCGACACTCGGTGCAGTTAAAATCCGGTTATATGGGAACTTTGACAGATTTTTACTACTACCCAAACATATATACTCATGTTTTCATGAAGCTATCAACGTATCTGTTCTGTTGACAAGGGGTGCACTATACTACTCACGGTGCAGATGCGACGGCGCGTGGGGCGCGTGGTGCGCGTGGTGCGCGCGCGGCGCACGCACGAGCGGCGCGTGCGCGTGCGGCGCGTGTGGCGCGCAGCAGCAGCCGCGGCACGCCAGCACGCAGCCGCCCACGCGCACTCTGCAACGTCACACCAACAAGTATCTGTTCTGTTGACAAGGGGTGCACTATACTACTCACGGTGCAGATGCGATGGCGCGTGGGGCGCGTGGTGCGCGTGGTGCGCGCGCGGCGCACGCACGAGCGGCGCGTGCGCGTGCGGCGCGTGCGGCGCGCAGCAGCAGCCGCGGCACGCCAGCACGCAGCCGCCCACGCGCACTCTGCAACGTCACACCAACAAGTATCTGTTCTGTTGACAAGGGGTGCACTATACTACTCACGGTGCAGATGCGATGGCGCGTGGGGCGCGTGGTGCGCGTGGTGCGCGCGCGGCGCACGCACGAGCGGCGCGTGCGCGTGCGGCGCGTGCGGCGCGCAGCAGCAGCCGCGGCACGCCAGCACGCAGCCGCCCACGCGCACTCTGCAACGTCACACCAACAAGTATCTGTTCTGTTGACAAGGGGTGCACTATACTACTCACGGTGCAGATGCGATGGCGCGTGGGGCGCGTGGTGCGCGTGGTGCGCGCGCGGCGCACGCACGAGCGGCGCGTGCGCGTGCGGCGCGTGCGGCGCGCAGCAGCAGCCGCGGCACGCCAGCACGCAGCCGCCCACGCGCACTCTGCAACGTCACACCAACAAGTATCTGTTCTGTTGACAAGGGGTGCACTATACTACTCACGGTGCAGATGCGATGGCGCGTGGGGCGCGTAGTGCGCGTGGTGCGCGCGCGGCGCACGCACGAGCGGCGCGTGCGCGTGCGGCGCGCAGCAGCAGCCGCGGCACGCCAGCACGCAGCCGCCCACGCGCACTCTGCAACGTCACACCAACAAGTATCTGTTCTGTTGACAAGGGGTGCACTATACTACTCACGGTGCAGATGCGATGGCGCGTGGGGCGCGTGGTGCGCGTGGTGCGCGCGCGGCGCACGCACGAGCGGCGCGTGCGCGTGCGGCGCGTGCGGCGCGCAGCAGCAGCCGCGGCACGCCAGCACGCAGCCGCCCACGCGCACTCTGCAACGTCACACCAACAAGTATCTGTTCTGTTGACAAGGGGTGCACTATACTACTCACGGTGCAGATGCGATGGCGCGTGGGGCGCGTGGTGCGCGTGGTGCGCGCGCGGCGCACGCACGAGCGGCGCGTGCGCGTGCGGCGCGTGCGGCGCGCAGCAGCAGCCGCGGCACGCCAGCACGCAGCCGCCCACGCGCACTCTGCAACGTCACACCAACAAGTATCTGTTCTGTTGACAAGGGGTGCACTATACTACTCACGGTGCAGATGCGATGGCGCGTGGGGCGCGTGGTGCGCGTGGTGCGCGCGCGGCGCACGCACGAGCGGCGCGTGCGCGTGCGGCGCGTGCGGCGCGCAGCAGCAGCCGCGGCACGCCAGCACGCAGCCGCCCACGCGCACTCTGCAACGTCACACCAACAAGTATCTGTTCTGTTGACAAGGGGTGCACTATACTACTCACGGTGCAGATGCGATGGCGCGTGGGGCGCGTGGTGCGCGTGGTGCGCGCGCGGCGCACGCACGAGCGGCGCGTGCGCGTGCGGCGCGTGCGGCGCGCAGCAGCAGCCGCGGCACGCCAGCACGCAGCCGCCCACGCGCACTCTGCAACGTCACACCAACAAGGATTAACAAGCGTTCGAAAACGTGCCGTAATACATTGTCTGAATGCGGGTCCAAAACTATTAATAGATGTTGTACAAACACCATCATATTACTTACTTAGCCAGAATAGGCTATCCTACAATTTCTTTTTACTATATTTTTAAATGTTCGTATAGATTCGATAGTCGACTAGTATTTTTATTTCCTGAAAATACTACCGCTAAGCGAAGAAAAATTGGTTAAAATTTGAATGATATACAGGGTGATTGGTACATCGTTTGCCAAATTAAAATGGCAGGTAGGTTGGGTCATTTGCTATCATATCCGAAATTCAAAAGAATTTTGTGCCCAGGGTTGTTTTTTAATTAATGTTGTAAAATTCTAAGGGCCTACGCGTTTCAACTTGAATTTAAATGAAAAGGAAGTGGTAGAGCCTACGTTTTTTTTATTTGTAATGTTTAATGTTGTCCGTCTCTATCAAAATCAAAATTATTTGCAAGTAAGAAGTAATGTTTACTTATTTTTAGGGTTCCGTACTCAAAGAGTAAAACGTCACCAGGCTGTATCTCACTGATACCGTGATAGTTCCAGCTGAAATTTTCACAGATGATGTATTTCTGTTGCCGCTGTAACAACAAATACTAAAAACACAGAATAAAATAGTTTTTCATAGATAATAGTACGGAAAACCCTTCGTGCGCGAGTCCGACTGGCACTTGGCCGGTTTATTTTATTTACTCTCAAGAAATTTTCTAGTTGCAAAATTTTCGTTTTGGGTAATTTTGATTCTGCAATTTAAAAAAAAACTAAAAAAGATCATGGTCTTAAAATTCTTTAAAAAAATTCTATAGTCTCTTTCTAATGATGTACAATAATGCAAAAAAAACCTTTAAGCCTGCATCATGCTTTGTTATCGCATGCCGATTACGAGCCTAGTGCGTCGCTTACACAAAACTGGCAAATTAATAAATTTCCTTAACGGTTTTTTTTGGCATTATTGCACATCATTAGAAAGAGGGTAGACTACAGAACTTTTTTAAAGAATTTTAGGAAAATTATCTTTTTTAGTTTTTTTTTAATGGCAGATCAAATTTACCCAAGACGAAAATCTTGCATCTAGATTTTTTTTAAGGGTCAATATTTTTTTTTTGACTGAGGCGTACAACAATTCACATTACAATTTAAAAAAATATGAAACTCTACCAAATTATTATCTTTTAAATTCAAGTTGAAACGCGTAGGCCCTTAGAATTTCACAAAATGTATTATGTATTTTATAAAAAATATTCAAAAAAGACCAGTATGCACAAGATTTTTTTAATGCCGAAAATGATAGCAAATGACCCAAACTTCCTGCCGTTTTAATTTGGCAAAACGATGGACCAAACATCCTGTATAATCGCGCCAAAGAGGCAGTCGCCATTAACGTGACGTCATAAGAGCACAATGTCCTTGTCCTTTAGATATAGAAACGTCAAATGTGCATTTCCTTTACATCGAAAACTTGTTGCTATACTCCCGTCACTCAAGAGAGAAAAAATGGCGGTTTTTTCGGTCACGTGACATACTGATAATAAGAAAATATCTTATGTTTTTATAACAAAACAAGTGATATATTCGTATTTCGTATGGTAAAAACTATACAAAAAATACTTTGATGATTTAATTTTGATTGATGAAAATACCCTATAATGTGAGGGTAAGCAGAATTAAGTAAGTAGTTTGTGACCCCGGGAACACCCCAGGACAGGATCATCCCTTAATCTTCAAAGGGGCGACAAGTTGAGTGGAAGTTTCCGTGTTAGTGCAACAATTGATGCTGCACCCGTGGGAAGTCTAGTAGCAAATTTGCTATACGATTCTGTACAGGCTAGATATACAAAAAAGTAGCATAGACTTAAATGAAATACCTATTTAGTCTAAAATGTGATTATGTGCAAAGTGCACTTAGATGTTAGAAACTGTGGTGAAACATGTAGTTTTGTAGAAACAAGTCCAACAGTTTGAAATGTGAAGTGACCTGGTGCGCAAGAAGTGGTGCGAGGGCGGCGCGTGCAGGGGGTCGGCGCGCGGGTCGGGGGGGAAGCACGCCGCCGGCGCCAGCGCGGGGCTCGGCGCGCGCGGCGACGTCAGGTCGATCACCTCACGCTGCAACACAACACTACTCAAAGACTGCTCTTAAACCAGTTACACACGGCCACAGGGTGGACACGACGTACAAATGAGTTAGTTCCGGTAAATATGTGTGCGCGCCTTGTCGGTGCACACGTCAATGTGTGCGTGAATGGCGTAGGGTTGGCACATTAATTTATTGCGATCATGTTCATTGTCCATACAGTAGATCTTATGATAGGTTACAGTGGCGGAGCGCCCACACAAGCCGATTCCCACCGGCTTCCCTAAAATGTCATGCTATATATTACCAAACTCGTAAATGATCAAAAAACAGCCCTTTTATTTGGCTCTGGTTGTCCAGTGAAAATTCTTACGCGCCGCCACGCCGTCCTAACCACAAAACGTAAGTGAGGAAACTGTTTATATTTTTCAAAAATAATTGACGCAGCTGACAAGTCTGAAATTTTTTTCTGGTGCTAAGGAAGGTTATTCCTATCACCAAAAAAATAATCAGGCATTTCTAAAATGTTCATCCATTCCCAATTAAGTCCAAAAAATTGTTAACCCTAGAGTGCTCGCGCTATGGGCATTTTGCCGCCCGCGGTACCATATTCGTGTCATTTTGTACACTACGCATTTCTCAAGGTCAAGCGTCCGAGTAGCTGCCCCCCCCGTACCTCACCTCCTTGTTTTAGAAATACGAATAAATTCAGTGCGCGGATGACCGCAGGAGACAAAGGTTATCGCAGGTGTGTCGCGTTTGGCGGCAAATTCCTCACTGCGCGACTACTCACGTAAGTAAAGTTTGTGGGTCTCGGTTTTTACTGTTGTTGAAATAGTATTAGTTTTCATTGCGTAAGTATTGCTTTTATGTAATTATAGTATTATATTGATTTTTAGTTTGTTTTGATTAATTATTGGGCGTTGTCTTGTTTTATTTTGCTCAGTTTATTTTATATATTTTTAGATAAGCATCGCGTGAAATGAATAATCAAGACCAACAACAACAAGTACAATGTTCGGATTTGGTGAGAAGAAGGTTCTAATATCCTATGTGCCTAATAAAAAGCAAAAAAAAAGTGGTTTTACTATTGTCAACATTACACGATGACAACAAGATCGACACTGGCAGTTGTCGATCTTGTTGTCATCGTGTAATGTTGACAATAGTAAAACCACTTTTTTTTGTTTTTTATTAGGCACATAGGATATTAGAACCTTCTGATGAATAATCAAGACCAACAACAACAAGTACAATGTTCGGATTTGGTGAGAAGAAGGTTCTAATATCCTGTGCCTAATAAAAAGCAAAAAAAAGTGGTTTTACTATTGTCAACATTACACGATGACAACAAGATCGACAACTGCCAGTGCTGCTCAAAAACCAGAATCATAACATATTACAATGGGACTAAAGGAGGAGTTGACGTCGTTGATCAAATGAAAGAAGAGTATTCCGTGGGCAGAATGACTCGCAGATGGCTAATGAGATTATTTTTCTCAATTCTGAATATTGCTGGCATAAATGGTTAGATAATATACAAAGAAAATACTGGTCAGTTATTATTACGACGAACATTTCTAAAAGAAATTGCCCTAGCGATGACTAGACCACATATCATTAGAAGATCCAACGTGAACCATCTGAAAACCAGAAACATCTGAGAAACCAAATCGCCCGATTTGTGCCACCGGATCATCAAAATATACCCTCAGGTCGAGAAGGTATATGCGCAGTATCCAAGAAAAATAGAAGGACAAAAAAAGGGTGCAACAGATGTGCAAGGGTTGTTTCGGTGAAATGCATGTTGCAGATGATGAAAACGCATAATTTAGCTATTAAGTTTTTTTTTTTTAAATACAAATAATAATAAAGATGTTGCAAAAAACCGAAATTATTACCTAAGATTTCCCAAAAAATTGTTTTCTAAATTCTAAGTTTAAAACTTTAATAAATGTTTCTTATTCTTATAGTTTATGTCTTATTCTATCCTTTAATTATAATTAAAAATTCATATGACTCCTATCCGCTAAAAAAAACGTATTAAGTATGGGCGGCAAAATGCTCCTCACGCGATCACTCGCGTTTCACGGTAAGGCGCGGGCGCGACTACTCTAGGGTTAAGTATAGTTGATAAGTTTTTTTGTACATATGTATTTTTTTTCAATAAATACATTTTTAAATAGGTATTTTAAATGTATTAAATAAGTATGATAAAGTAAAATAAATAGGTTAAGTATATTTTATAAGATTTTTTTGTACATCTTTTTAATACAATTTTCCATAAAATCTTATTTTTTTTTCCATTAAAACCTTTTATTTCCAAAATAAATAAATAAACTTTATAATCATACATAAGATGCGTATAGCAACCGATATCACTACACAGTATAAAACAAAGTCGCTTCCCGCTGTCTGTCTGTCCCTATGTATGCTTAGATCTTTAAAACTACGCAACGGATTTTGATGCGATTTTTTAAATAGATAGTGATTCAAGAGGAAGGTTTATATGTATAATACATGCATGTTATTATTATTTGCATACATATAAACCCGTGCGAAACCGGGACGAGTCGCTTGTAAATAATAAAATAATGTTGTCCTGCTAGCTTGTTCTACGCGAACCATAGTGTGACGGTCGTGTTTTTGGTCATCGCCAATCGCCACTCGTTGGGAATTACCTACTTTCCGCACTTGTATCATAAATAACTATTACGTCATATCTGGCCATAAAGCAGGAATTACCGCAAGCTACGCTTGCGGAAAATCCCACTTCCTGGTCAGGGAGAGACGTACAATTTTATAATCAACGCGGGCGGTAATAAAGAAAGCCTCAGATCGCATATTTATCACCCTTGCCTTCGGCTCGGGCGTCAAAATACTTGCGATCGGATACATTCTTTACGTCATACCTGGCCATAAAGTAGGAATTACCGCACGCTATGCGTGCGGAAAACCCCACTTCCTGGCCAGATAGAGACGTAAAATTTTGTACTTACCACGGGCGGTAATAAAGAAAGCCTCAGAGCGCATATTTATCGCCCTTGCCTTCGGCTCGGGCGTCAAATACCTGCGATCTGAGACATTTTTTGTTTAACCGCCCTAGGTAAGTAATGTACTATTGTTTTATGTGCCGCCCTAGGCAAGTAATGTATTATTATTTACGCCATTTACGTCATTGAGGTTTCGGACCAGTTGCAACATCTCTGCTCGCCAGAGATTGGCAAAAATGTAACCCCATTTCAGTAAAAATAATGTGTTAAGTTAAATCGTAAAAGTTTAATTCTTCATATTACCATTACAGATTCCCGTTTCTACAAACTCCCAATGCGATCCGATAGATGGATCTGCAGATCTACGTTTTTGCATTTTTACATAATATATAGGTATCGTAAAAATAAGTAAGTAAGTAAGTCTTAGAGAGGATTTCCGGGTATAACATTACTGTAAATGCGACTAGCTGATTACACTATTTTTCTAATCGCCAAATGTGTTCATCCACAAGTTTCTAACGGTCATATCAATCCCATAAAAAAAAACCATGTAAAAAATAGGCCAAGTCTCGAAACTCTTCCACAGTAAAAAGTGGTGAGATATTTCGTGGAACCAAGTCAGGCATTCTTATTAATCTTTATTTGCTTGCTAAATAAAATTCTGCAACTTGGGAATCACACAAGTTTACTGCATTTACTTATTTTTGCATAGGTACCTAAAACTATGTAAGTGTGATTGCCAAGTCACAAAATTTTATTTAGCAAGCAAATAAAGATTAATAAGAATGCCTGACTTGGCTCCACGAAATATCTCACCACTTTTTACTGTGGAAGAGTTTCGAGACTTGGCCTATTTTTTACATGGAATGTTTTTTATGGGATCTCATTTCTTTTTGTAGATTTTGTATGGGAATGTTATTTTACCAACCGCAAATAACGTTTGTATAGTTTTGCAGGAAGGAACTGCAAAAGTAATCGCATGTATTTGTATAGAATTACAAACTTACTTAAGCAGTTTGTATATATCTCTGAAATGTGACTAAAATTGCAATAGTTTTAGGTTTTTTATGAATTATTAGGCTAAAAACTAATTACGTTTGAAATTTGGAGCTTGTGGGTCTGCTAGAAGTACCTTAGAATTATGTTGATCATCAGTATATAAGTGAGTACCTATGTCAGTGACAAAACTAACGAACTGACGGACAATAGTTCTTAAGCTAAAAGTTCAAATTGAATGTTATTGACATTATATCTAAGCCATATTATGCCCTACATGTTGCTGCAAATTCAGGGTTCTAGCTTTAGCCAGCACAAAATTACAGGACGTTGAAAATGGCCTGAATGGCTTCGAGAAAAGGATGGTACGGCCGTGCCTTTGTTTTGCTCGACTTGGCGGGGGCACTGCCGTGCCCCCAGATAATGTGTTCATAATGCACTTGAGAGCTCTTATCAGTTGTTCATGCTCAGAACGGTTTAATTTGGTATCGTTCGCGAGACGAGGGGCCGAGACTAATGCCGGCCACTCCGCCAATGCGCGAGAGTACCGATAAGAAGCATTCGATATTCTACTACTAAGTACCTATTATAATGCGCACTTGAATGCCACCCAGGTGATAACACTGGACGATTTTGTCTTCTGAGACCATTATATCCAGACAGATCATTACTCCAGATTCCAGATGATTTTAGTAGCAATTATATCCAAAACAAGGATCCCCCAAAACGAACTCTCAAATGATTATATTGGAATACACATGTCTAATTATATTATAATACTAGCTGTTGCCCGCGACTTCGTCCGCGTAAAACTTTTTATCGTCTTAGAAAATGATTTCTCTCAATACAAAATTTGAACCCTCTTTTAGGGGATAATTAAAAAAAAAAAGTTGATGTTCATTTTATAGTTTGTGAAAGTCTGTTTGTCTAAAACCAAAGTTAAAAATCTCATACTTTAAAAATGCCTTGAAATACTCAAACTTTGAACCAATTTTAACACTCTTAGGGGATGAATTTGGAAAAACTCTGAAATCAGTTTTGTAGTCTTTTAACGTACAGAATAAGACCGAAGTTAAAAATCTCTTACTCACACTTTAAAATTTTATTGCTCGCCATTTAAAATTTGAACCCCCTTTTAAACCCCCTTAGAGGTTGAATTTTTCTAATCGCTGAAAGAACTTTTTTCGTAAACTTTTAAGTCTCTAGCTCAAAAAAAGTGTTGCCCATACAAAGCTTTCTTAACCCCCTTAGGGGTGGAATTTTCTAAAACTCTGAAAGTACTTTATTATTAATTTTAATAAGTAACATTTTGAATAGTTTTAAGTCTAGTAAAAAAAAAAGTTTTTCCCACACAACACTGGCTACCCTTCTTAAGGATCCCCTTAGGGATGGAGTTTTCTAAAACGCTGAAAGTTCTTTTTTAGTATTCTAATAAGTAATCTTTTTGCAAAGTTTTAAGTCTAACTCAAAAAAAAGTGTTGCCCATGCAAAGCTTGCTCTCCTTTTTAACCCTATTAGGGGTGGAATTTTCTAAAACGATTTGTGTTCTTTTTTTGTATTTTAATAAGTAATCTTTCTACAAAGTGTCAAATCTCTAACTCAAAAACATAAACTTTCCCTGATAAAAACTTTGCACCCCTTTTTATCCCCCTTAGGAATAGATTTTTTCAAAACGCTGAAAGTCTTTTTTTTTTGTATTTTTATAAGTAATCTTTCTACAAAGTTTTAAGTGTCTAGCTCAGAAAAAGTGTTCCCCATACAAACCTTGCACCCTTTTTTAACCCCCTTAGGGAATGATTTTTGTAAAACGCCGAATGTAGTATTTTTCATGTTCTAATAAGTAATTTTTCGTCAAAATTTTAAGTCTCTATTAAAAAAAAATATGTTTTTCCCATACAAACTTTGCACCCTATTTTACCCCCTTAGGGGTGAAATTTTCCAAAACGCTGAAAGTACTTTCTTTGTATTTAAATAATCTTTCTACAAAGTTTTAGGACTCTAGCTAAAAAAAATAGTTTCCCACATACAAACTTTGCACCCCTATTTTAGCCCCCTATTTTTAGGGGTAGAATTTTCTAAAACGCTGAAAGTACTTAATTTGTATTCTGATGACTAATCTTTCTACAAAGTTTTAAGTCTCTATTTAAAAAAAAAATTTTATCCCCCATACAAAATTTGCACCCCTATTTTACCCCCTTAGGGGTAGATTTTTTTAAAACACTGAATCTAGGTACTTTATTTGTATTCTAATGACTGTTCTTTCTACAAAGTTTTAAGTCTCTATTTAAAAAAAAAATGTTTCCCCCATACAAACCTTGCACCCCTATTTTACCCCCGTAGGGGTGAAATTTTCCAAAACGCTGAAAGTGTTTCATTTGTATTCTAATAACTAATTTTTCTACAAAGTTTAAGTCTATAGCTCAAAAAAAAAAGGTTCTCCCATACAAACTTTGCACCCCCATTTTACCCCCTTAGGGGTAGAATTTTCAAAAATCCCTTTTTATCCCTAGCCCACGTTATAAAAGCAACATACTGTGCAAAAATCAACTCTCTAAGATTAGTAGTTTCGGCTGTGCGTTGATGAGTGAGTGAGTGAGTGATTGACTGAATAAGTCAGTCAGGACATAGGCATTTATTATGTATAAATAGATAGAAGATAATGAAACTCCCATTCAAATATCTCAAAAAATTATGAAGCTACATCCGTTTTAATGTCGCTTGTTAGAGTGAGAAAACGATGAGGGACTGTGACGTCAATATACTCGAGCGTCATAGTAAAAAACAATCGTTTCATATGAAGGTGCGTTTTGCGGAAAAGGGACAGAACATACCCCCTCTTAAAACTTTGGACTCTTATAACTTAATCATTACCTATATAACCTCTTGCTTTGTTTTTTTCTCCATTTGACTATATTTATTTTAAATTCTTTTTCGAGAAAATACATTATGATTATTTACCATATTTTCGATTCCTGAGCTATAACCACGGACTTCGGAATTCGAAAATATTCGGGTATCTCTATCTCTATCGCACTAACCATACTCGAGTGACAGGGATGCAAATATATGAACATTGAGTATCGGTTTTCGTGGTAGCGCCGCAGGTACTTTGGCTGAATGCGCCGAGCGCGTGCCATTGTCATTCAAAAAAAACAAATTCGTGTTAATTATATTGTTCAAATTTGTTGATTTCATTTATTGAAATTACGACATAAAACGACATTTGCGCATATAAGTTCTCATATCAGAATCGAATATTTTTTTATGGTTTATATTTTAGCATTTGTCTCGTAAAGGTCTATCGTAGACGGGATTTAAATAATTAATAAGTGAAAGGCAAAGCAATTCCGCCATTTTGACGAAAATTTGACGGTTCTTATAGCTGACAGTTGGAGCAGCGTTTGATTTCAATAAAAATAAATGTAAATGAAGTCGTATATTTCGGAAAATTAATTAACTGTCGCAGTCGGATAAAAACTATCCTAAGTTGCAGCTAGAATAATAATGTACCTATATAAAATGTTTCATATTTTTCCGTTCATGGGATGCTGAGAACATTCGAACCGCGCAAAGCTTAGTTTCAAACTGGCTGATTCTTTTTTTAATTTAGAGATTTATTATAAGTGGAGATTACTTATATTATTTGATGGAATTTATTGTAATGTAATTAAAGCGGACATACCCACATAATTATTAGAATGCAGTGAATATTTTTTTATTTAATTTATTCATCTTATGCAATTTAATTTAATCAAAAATATTTTTTGACATTCTATTCCATTGCTATTGTTTCATTTATGGTAATAAATTTGTTTAGTGTAGCATTCGATTTCAGTTTCAGTGTCAGTGTCGTTGATTTATTCATAAATATGTATCTTTATCAATGTAAACTGCTAATTAAATTCCATGTAGTATTGCAAGTTACTTTAAATATGTTTAGTTTAAGTATAATTTTGCTGTGCTCTAGCAGGGTTCATGTTCTGAACAATAATGTTAAAATTAAGACCCCCTGTACAACATGATACGCAATAAATGAATTATGAATTGACCAGGTGATTTAATTGGAATATCCAATGGGGAATGGATGAAAATTTTTAAATGCCTAAAA
Organism: Epinotia brunnichana; assembly: GCA_963854355.1. Lineage (NCBI taxonomy): Eukaryota > Metazoa > Arthropoda > Insecta > Lepidoptera > Tortricidae > Epinotia > Epinotia brunnichana. The sequence continues at coordinate 13,753,893 of OY977936.1, read as the reverse complement.
TTTTTTTTGGTGATAGGAATAACCTTCCTTAGGCACCAGAAAAAACTTGCAGACTTTTCAGCTGCATTAATTATTTTTGAAAAATATAAACAGTTTCCTCACTTACGTTTTGGGTTTAGGACGGCGAACTTTCCTTGATCCGTTCGTCTCATATTACAAAAAATATTTTAAATATCTGACCCTGGCAATGACAAATATAGCTGCTGCAGCTGTCAATATCATTGCCAGTGTCAGTTTACCATACGTATATTTTATTTTTATTTTTCTACTTTTGACATACTGTCATGGCCAGATGATTAAGAACATGATTTTTTCCCCCATACAGTTGCATACAAATATGACTTTTCAAATTTGATGATAATTTATAATGTGTTTGATTAATTTTGTTTTTGATTTAATATAGTGCAAAAGAGCTGTAAAATTTAGACTTTAAAAAATACAGGCGATCAAATCAATATTCAATTTTCAATCAGCAATAAATGAATCTAATCTAATCTACCACGGATTTTTAAGATATTTTTTTGGATTATGACATGGATCAAGCAAAGTGTCTTATTTGCCGTCCTAAACCCAAATAATTGATGCAGCTGAAAAGTCTGCAACTTTTTTCTGGTGCTAAGGAAGGTTATTCCTATCACCAAAAAAATAATCAGGCACGTCTAAAATTTTCATCCATTCCCAATTGAATAGTCCAGAACATTTTATTTATCAAGTGGAGGACCTTTGACACCTTTGTCAACTTTTGGCCGCGCTCTGGCTTGTATGAGGCTCAAAAAGTTTTCTGTTAAAAATGGAGCAATTTTTTTAATGATGATATGAGGGAAGATATAGGTAGAGGTATTACTAAGCTTATAAGACAAGTAAACAAACCAGGGCTTTATAATTAAGTAAATGGTTTATGGCTTAAATATTAATTTGTAGGATGAGTAAAAACCCAGGAATTTATAAGCAGCTAAATGCATTCTGCATTAACTTACATCAATGACTTACTTTACTCAATCCAGGTAAATATTAAAGTAACATACTGAGTGTATTTGATAACAAAATTAAACGAACTTTATAAGTATGTGGTACTTACAAATTAAACGAACTTTATAAGTATGTGGTACTTACAAATTAAACGAACTTTATAAGTATGTGGTACTTACAAACTAAACGAACTTTATAAGTATGTGGTACTTACAAAACTGGGATCCTCTTCTAACACCTGCACATCATCATCAGATCCGGAATCAGACACCCAGTCTAGCTGTAAGTCTGGGGCCAATAACACTTCATTCCCTGTTGATGTGGAACTCTCTTCCTACAAAGTTTAAAATTGTAATTTTTATTATTTCAAATAGTTCAACACTTGTGGTCATATGCACTATACAGGGTGACTGGTAATTCGACCTATTCCTTGAAAGAGCTAATTTGCAACAATTTACGTCCAGTCAACCAGGTGTCGAAACTCGCTGGTTTACGAGCTTTTGTTTGTATGAAAAAAATCGCCTTGTAGTTGTAGCCTTGAACTGGTGATCGTGACAAAAATGTTTTTTTTACCATCCAAATGGAAGTATTTTTGTCATAATCACCAGCTTAAGGCTGCAAGGCGGATATCTTTCATACAAACTAAAAACTCGAATAACTCGAAAACCAGCGAGTTTCGACCCCTGGTTGACTGGACATAAATTGTTGCAAATTAGCTCTAGTATAACCCCTTTCAAGGAATACATAGGTCGAATTACCAGTCACCCTGTACATGTATGAAAAAAAGGTTTACCTTTATATCAGTAATGATAGGTTTGGTATCAGGAGCTGCACTCTGCCCAGAGCTGGGGCCGGGCTGTGGCGAGGGCTCCTCGCGGTCGCCGGCGGCGTCCACGTCGCGCCGCCTCGCCGAGGCCTCCACTTCAGGCTTCACACTCACTGGATCAAGCCTGCTACTTTGCGAACTTGACTGCCCTGGCTCTGTTTTGACTTGAGCTTGAGATTCCACTTTAGTCACCGGGGCTGGTGGATTTGGTTCACAATTTGGAGCAGGTGATGCAGTTGTTTCTTGTTTGACTGCCACCTGAGCAACAACAGGTTCGTCCTTCACCCGAGATGTAGAGGGATTAATGTTGACTGGAGCATTATGATCACATGGTCTTATTCTGTGGTGATGATGGTGGTGGTGGACTTGGAGATTTTGAGCTTCTATGTGAGAAGGGTTATTGTGACAGAAGTCTCGGTGGTGGCCCGAGTGAGTGTGCATGCAATTGCCATGAACATGGTTCATAGAACAGGAGCAATGTGGGCCATGAGCATTGGCACAAGTTCGACTTTCTTGCTTAACATGGTTATTGTGGACATAGTGGGTAGGTTGTGTTGGTGTGGTGTAATGTCCATTGCCGAGTCTCCCCGCACACACATGGCCGGGCTGGCTGTGCCTGGTCAGTTCTGCATCACCAGCTGCTTGTGAAGCAACATCCGTTGGTTCCCTTTTTATCTGTGGAGAAGCAAGATCTAACGCACCAGTTCCACTGCCAGTAGCCATGCTGACTGAGAATTCTGAATCTGCAGCTTGTTGCTGATCCACACTGTTGTCACTCTGTCGTTTTCTCTGGACAGAAGTATTATCTTCCTCTTCTGAACTTACCTCAATCAAGTTAGGACTGACCTCATTCTCTTTAGACTGTCTCCTCCGGGGAGATATATTCAGCTTACGACTTGGTCTCTCCAAATTACTTGAGGGTAGATCACGAAGATTAGAAGAGGTGGCCACCATGTGATCATTGAAGATGTTTTCAACAGCCGGTTGTAGAGATTGATATGTCATTTGAGGGTTAATGTTTTGTGCAGGAGGATCAGCAACAGGCACAGTATAGTTTATTGGATTGTTAGAGAAATTTCGGTCATCACTGACCACAATAACATTGTTTGCATTGTAGGGTCCCGCTACATAATCTCGCGCAGGTCGCTCACCATGCGCATAGTGAGGAAAGCTAGGAAAGTAATATCCTCTTGGTTGATTAGTAGTCAAAGGTTTCGGCTGGTATCTCATGTTGAGATCTGGTATCCTTCCATGATTAGACAAGATGTGGTTCGTGCCATCGGCTCCGGTGACCCCAAGCATGTAATCCAGTGAACTGGAGCTGTCGGGGAGAGGCTGGTACTCGTCTGGGATGGGCGTACGCGCCGAGTTGGGGTGCAGCAGCGGCGTCACGTTCACTTGGAACGCTTCGACGGGGGACGTGGAATGAACATAATTCGATGTTATGACTCGTTTGGGTGCGCGGTCACTCCTGCCCGGCGACACGGCCTCCGACGGCAACACTTCCAGATCGTCGTCGCTCTCAGCGAATAACGCTTCGCATTCCATTTCTTCTGCAAATACATATACAATCAAATAAATGGTAAGTGGGAACAAAACGAACAACAAGTAACAAGATGCTATGTGTGTTTACTATTTATTTACCATGTCTCGATGGGTTGTCAGATGCTGATGAAGTAAACGCCGTGTCCAGGATAGCGGCCAGCGACGACGGGCCGGGCAGGTCCCACACGGGACCCGACTGCTCACCTTCGTAACCCTTTTCAGTCATTTTTGATTACTGGTAATTATATCGTCATATTACTATTTCACTGATGAGTTATCATCACAGACGAGTGTCAACAGGCATCTCAGAAGAACTGTTTTTGCACGATTTAAGATGTTTTACTTATTTATTTAATTAAATACACATGACTTTCATGAATATATTGTATTTATTTTCATTATTCTGGCCAAATAAGATACTAATTTCAGAAACAGACAGACTAAAATTTTACTTGAGTGTGGCCATTATAAAAATTATCAGCCACAGCCTGCCATAAATTTAATTTATATTCTATCATCTATGTACAGTTCCCGGCAAACAACTTGAACATGCGGGACGAAGTGGGGGGGCAGCTCGCACGTACAATTCGCCTTTGCGCAGGCAAGGTCATTTGCGCACGAAGTTTGCCGTCTACTGTACCATGTATAGCGACATCGGCGCTACCACGAACTTCAAATCTCGAAGTTCGTAAATCTCTGTCTCTGTCGCTCGAGTACCATAAACCATAAGTGCAACAGAGACGGAGATATACGAAGTTCGAGATTCGAAGTTCGTGGTTATAGCTCTGTTCCTATTTAGCCCTCGCTATGTTGCGGATTTTCAGTGGAACTAATTTATTTTAATGGCAATGTTTTTTTTTTGACAACAGAAGTTGGAAGTCATTGAACGTCACCGATGTAAACAAAACGAAAAAAACTCTTCATATTTCAGAATAGTAATCGATTTTGCAATCAAAATGCCCAAAAAAGTTCACCCCGATGCAAAAATTACATTTTAAATACATTCAAATGGTTGCGGCAGAAAAAGGACGAAGGATTCAGCAGCATTCCAATAAACAATGTTTTGAAATTAGTTGTTGACATGACGGGTACTGATATTCATAGTGCGGTTGTAATGAACTAGTTAGCTTGGTACTAAATATGTTTATTACTCATTAAATTATTATTTTTTTCTCATTCAAGGCGTCTGTAGTGCTACAATCAAAAATATATACAAAAAGAATGAGCCGTTACCGCCATTGCCACCGATATCAAAAAAACTACCAAAAAAAAAGAATACAAATAGACGACTTCGAGTACTTCGACAAATGTGCCACAACATCCATTCATCCTATGCTGTGCGAAAGCAAGTGCCAACTGCCGCGACATCTGGCAGTTGATATCGCGAAGACTTCAACTCGTGGTCGGAACGTGCAGTGACGCCTTAAGAGATTATTTGCACTGGCAAGGTTAGTTGTGACTGTGGGTAGACTATGGGAGTTTTGGAGCATTTAATCGTTTGTTCCGTGGAAAAAGCCTCATTTCATCATGGAGCGGCGGCGAGTGACGAGGTAATCTACGGGGTTCTCGCCAAGGAGCCGGGGGCTACGCAGCTGGTCTCTGAAAGCTGAGTGTCTTAGTTTCTTGGTACTTTATTTGTTCTATGAAGATTATTTGCTCTGATATAATTGTGTGCTACAATCTACATATTCTAAAGGTATTATACTAGAACTATTTCCTGAAACCTGTGTTACTTAATGATAATTATAACCATCGTGATAACACGCTACCAGTAGCCTGAGAACATAGTTACTTCTGATAGATAGTATGCCCTAGTCATGATGACAGTATATAGGGGAGGTACCTCCATAGTTTCTCGGTCGAAGGGCGAGAACTAGATACAGTAATATAGTGTACACACCTTATGTGGCTAACCCTAGTGAAGGAACGACGATTATTATATATAGGAGAAGTAGTACAACTCCAGTTGTTCAGTAGGTAGAACTTATATGTGCTAAGTTTCTAAGGCCTACGTGACAGGTGTGTCATGGTTATCTTCATAACCACAGATGGTAGACGCGAGCGTCACCGTGCGTGTGCCGCGAGCGTCATCGTCTAGAAAAGCGAAGCAGATATCCGTGGACTGCAGGGATGATTCAAGGTAGAATTCAAATTACCCTTCCTATGTCCACATATAAACCCTTTCGCGGCGCCCTCTAATATTGCGCAGTCTAACTGTATTTGTACCGGTTACATTCCTATATAAAGAGAGGGCGTTCGCGACACCAACTCTCAAAACTCTGCTTACCGAATTAAATTACTTTACACTTTGTTATTGGAGTAAATGCTGCGACCACGTAAAAAATATAGAAGACGGATATAGGACACAAGCTCCTATAATCGAATCACAGACCGAAAGATTTATAATCGAGGTTGGTGGTCCTGAAAGTCATTTCGTCAATCAACTGACGAAAGTGAAGATATATCAATTCAATTCAATTCAAAACATTTTAAATACTTTTCGAATGTCTAAAATTACAAGAATCTTATAAATAGCATTCATCCAGAGGTGGAGTCGTGACATTAGTCCATTAACAAATACTCATTTATATAAAAATAAAATGCTTACTATGTATACTTAAGTGCTAGGGGATCATCATACCACTCGCAACATATCACTTGACTGGAGCCACTGGAGGTATGACATCTGACCATATTTGTTTGTCTAACAAATACTCGTCTAATCTATAGTACGCTCTACTACTCAATGTTTGTTTCATAACAGCCTTAAATTTATTATCTGGCATACATGTAATGGCACTGGGTAACTTATTATAACAGAGTGTATAGAATCCCACAAAAGACTTCTGAACCCTACTTAACCTAGTTCTTACTGCTATCAATTTATCTTTATTTCTTGTATTGTATTAATAAATTGTGTAATGTGTTTTCTTACATACAATATGTTTTCATAAATGTACTGGCAACGCAAGGTCATCATTTAAATAGTTCCCTGAGTGATTCGCGGCTTTTTAGTCCGTACATTGCACGAACTGCTCGTTTTTGCAGGATAAATATGGACTCAATGTCAGCTGCTCTGCCCCACAGTAATATAGCGTAGCACATGATGCTATGGAAGTAGCTAAAGTAGACGAGTCTTGCTGTAGCCACGTCAGTTAGCTGTCTTATTTTTTTAATAGCGTACACTGCAGAACTTAGCCTTTTAGATAGTGCTGCAATATGAGGACTCCATTGCAGTTTGGAATCTACAGTGATGCCCAAGAAAACTGCATTTTGGACGGAACCTAAATCCTGGTTATCTATTTTCAATCCTTGTATGCTACCTTTGACGTTAGGTAGCTTAAAGTGCATACATTTGGTTTTTATGGCGTTTAGTACCAGATTGTTAGCCGTGCGTGAACCATTCCTGTATCTGTTGAAGTGCATTGTTTATACTGCATGCGTCCTGGGTATCTCTATTTACTTTAAATATGAGTGATATGTCATCTGCAAATAACACTATTTTCGATAGTTGTTCCACCATCAATGGAAGGTCGTTGACATATATTAGAAATAAGAGAGGTCCTAAAATCGATCCTTGTGGAACTCCTATTCTAACTTAATACCCTGCTGAATTAGTTATATTTAAAACTACTGTTTGAGTCCTATCTGTTAAGTATGACCGTAATAAGTCGAGTGATTTTCCTTCAATACCGTAGTGGTTTAATTTAACTATCAAAGTCTGATGATCCACGCAGTCGAACGCTTTCGACAGATCACAGAAGATGCCAATCGCGTCCCTATTCTCTTCCCATGCTTCAAAAATATACTTAACTAAACATATTCCCGCGTCTATTGTCGATCTGCCTTTGGTAAATCCAAATTGTTGCGAATGAAACAAGCAATTTTTATTAAAATAGGTAAGTAGCTGTTCCATTATAACCTTCTCAAAAATTTTACCCGGCACAGGCAAAACAGATACAGGTCTAAAGTTTCCAGGATCCTTGCTATTGCCGGCCTTAAATATGGGTATTTAACTTTACTCTCTTTCATCAGATCAGGAAATATGCCTTCGTCTAAACATTTATTAAATATTAAAGCTAAATTGGGTGCCAGAATGTCTATGATAGCAGTGCATACTTTCACAGACATCCCCCACAGATCTTCTGTAAATTTAATTTTCACTTCTTTAAATGTTTTTCTAATCTTTTCTGAATTGACGTGCTGGAATTCAAATTCTTAGCCCTACTTGAAGAAAAATTGAGTAATGCAGTGGTTTTAATTGGAATGTTCGTGAAAAACTCTACGAACTCTTGGGCTACTTCTAATTCAGAACTGATGATTCCTTCTGAGGTTTTGAGTACTATGTCATTGATTGGGGATCTGATTTTCCCGGTTTCTTTCCTAATAATGTTCCAAATCATTTTAATTTTGTTGTCAGCTAATTTAATCTTATTACAAATAAAATTTGATTTTGCCACCCAGCAGACACCCTTAAATATTTTTGAATAAGTTCTGACATAAGTACTCCGTGCAACTTTCGGTTCGTATTAGATTCTTCACTTCATACAATTCAAACATTTTTTCTCTGCTTTTGCGGATACCTGGAGTCGCCCAATCACTAAACCTAAAATTTTGTTTAACTTTTACTACTTTGATAGGAAAAGTTTTATCAAATTGAGTTCTTACTATTGACAACATTTCCTTGTACATATTATTACTACTAACACTTTCTAGCCCTTCTGTACCATCTTGCGATATATAATGACGTACTCTTTCATTAAATTGTTGTAATCGATGATGTGTAACTGGACGTGATTTAATTTCTATTTCAGTAGCTACTGTTTTCCTATATGGTAATAAGATTTCCTGACCGGAATGGTCTGATTGCATGATATTTACGATTTGTTTGGCTAATATATCACAGTTTACAAATATATTATCCAAACAAGAAGATGTAGAGGATGTCACTCTAGTAGGTTCACGAAATACATATTGTAAATTGTATGAATTGAATAAATTAAACAGTTTATGACACAATACATTATCATCATCTAGAATATTCACATTAAAATCTCCACATATCAATATGTTCTTATTCTCTCTACTGATTACAGAAAGTACATCGTCCATAGTTGCTTCAAATATGTTGAAATTTTGTAGGTTTGGTGGTCTATACACACAGACTATTATATATTTTTCTAGCTCTGCGCAAGCTAATTCAATAGACCGCTTTACCGACATCCGTTCTATATCACCACGCTGTCTAAATTTAATATATGTTCGTACCAATATAAGTGAGCCACCATGAATAGCATCGGAGCCAGAATCTGATAAATATATACTTACTTACTTACTTACTCCGTTGGCTCAGCGACCCAAAATAAGTCTTGGCCTCCGACACGAGAGTGCGCCATTTTTCTCGGTTCTGCGCTAGCTCTTGCCAATTGCAGATTTGGAGCTCACTCAGATACCATGTCGCTCTCCAGCGGTACCTTGGAAGTCCGATCGGACAATAAATATATTCAAATTCAAATATTTATTCGTGACAATAAAAAAATAACACATACAAAAGAAATAATACAATACACATTTTGTCACGAAATGGACCCTGCTCAGCATGTTGCTAGCTTTGCAGCCAGCTCTGGTCTTCCGCAGGGTCCATTCGGTGAGAGCACGGTGGGCAACAACAACAGTTACACACCCAATAGCTTTAAAAAATATATATATATATATATATATATATATATAAATAAATGAACTATTAATAACTAAAATACACACTTAATAATAAAAATACACAAAAAGGAAAGAACGAACAATTTTGAAAAAACTAAGAGCTAAAAGTTGCATCCCACAAACCACTACGTGTGTGTGAGCCTTTACGGTAACAGTGAACGCAGCCCATACACAACCGTTACTACTAGCGCCAGCGGGATTACAACGTAACAGAACAGAAAACAAACAAAACAAAACCCTAAACGTCAAATATAACCATGGAAAAAGCTTACACGAGTAGTTAAATTATTACCTATGACTAAAAAGCACAATACATATTAGAATTAATTTTAATTATGGTGATGGATGTATATGGATGTTGAATATTTAGAATCGGATTTTGACGGATAGGTAGGTATTATTCATATTTAATTATCAACCAGACGTGCTCTTCCGATTACCTGAAAACATAGTTTCACAATCTACAAGTACATAATAATTGTATATCTCACTCGTTCTTGCGCGATGCCAATACACACTGTCCCGACTATTCATGACGTACACGTATTATTGCGATATGTAAGCTGTTTGTAGCGACACTATCCCGGCTAGCACACTAGCAAAATGACGACTTTTATGCACATGTTTTATGTCCACAACCGACGTATAAAATTTTACCGTCATGAGCTAACATGCTATACCATCATTTACGTAAAATGTGACCATTTATATGTCTTGCACATAAAACTATTTGTTTTACGTCAAATGCTAACATGCTCTTGATTTTGGCACATAAAACTTGACGATATGAGCCGTTGACGGACGAAACTTTATGTAGGTCACTCGAGACCCCGGATAAATTTTAACACTATGAAAACAATATTTCTGTCACAACACATACGGTTTCAGTTTCAAAACTCCTATCGTCTCCTGCCCGGCTAGCACACTAGCAAAATGACGACTTTTATGCACATGTTTTATGTCCACAACCGACGTATAAAATTTTACCGTCATGAGCTAACATGCTACACCATCATTTACGTAAAATGTGACCATTTATATGTCTTGCACATAAAACTATTTGTTTTACGTCAAATGCTAACATGCTCTTGATTTTGGCACATAAAACTTGACGATATGAGCCGTTGACGGACGAAATTTTATGTAGGTCACTCGAGACCCCGGATAAATTTTAACACTATGAAAACAATATAATTTTCGAAGGATTTCTCCGATTTTTGTCACAACACATACGGTTTCAGTTTCAAAACTCCTATCGTCTCCTGAAACAATGATCTAGCATTTTTAATTTTAGCTAGATCATGATTACTAACTATAAATTAGTATAAATAACGCAATGATTATGATTTTTTGCTTGTGTTGTAATAAAGTATATTACACAAATTTACAAATATTATTGATTCAATTATAAACAAACATGTGTTTTGGTACTCGCTAAATTACTTAAAACCACTACGTAAAACTTTTTGTGGGGTGGGAGTAACGTAAATAAAAGCAAAAAACTATTATAACACAACTAAATACAGGAGAACAACTGTTTAGTGAACTGTGCAGTGCTTATCATTACTCTTTAATTAGGTAGTATTATAATAGGCTTCTGACCATAGACTACTATTGAACGAATGAAATGAATGTAATAATTTTGCTACGTATATTTTACGCTATGGCATAAATATATGCTGCATGATTACCATGTTAGCTAAGTAACGTAAAAATGGGCACAATCGTAAAATTATACGTCCGAACGTAAATATATGTCCGATTAGTGTGCTAGCTGGGCTGAAACAATGATCTAGCATTTTTAATTTTAGCTAGATCATGATTACTAAATATAAATAAGTATAAATAACGCAATGATTATGATTTTTTGCTTGTGTTGTAATAAAGTATATTACACAAATTTACAAATATTATTGATTCAATTATAAACTAACATGTGTTTTGGTACTCGCTAAATTACTTAAAACCACTACGTATAACTTTTTGTGGGGTGGGAGTAACGTAAATAAAAACAAAAAACTATTATAACACAACTTAATACAGGAGAACAACTGTTTAGTAAACTGTGCAGTGCTTATCATTACTCTTTAATTAGGTAGTATTATAATAGGCTTCTAACCATAGACTACTATTGAACGAATGAAATGAACGTAATAATTTTGCTACGTATATTTTACGCTATGGCATAAATACAGGGTGGAATTTCATAAACTGTACATAATAAAAGGAGAAAGATTTCAGCCAATTTCATCGGTGAAACGGTGTTTTTTTTTTTTTTCTAGTCATTAGTTTTTTTTTTACAGAATTTTGAAAATGTTTGTAAAAACTCGGGTAATACACCTAATTCAGACAGTATAACTTTTGATCCAATGGTCCTAAAATGAAAATAAAAAATGCAGAGTATTACCAAGGGACAGGTTAATAATTCTTAATAACAATAAAAAACCAACTAGAAGAGAAAATCCGCAAAAAAAATTATTGTTTTTGAAAAATGGCTACAAAAATTACGAATTTTAAAAGAAAAACACAATTTTCTGAAAAAAACGCAGATTTAGTTACCATTTTTTTTGCTTAGTATTAAACCTCACTTAATGCCGATTCTAAAACCGTTTTTAAACTGTCTCAGACTTTGAAAAATACCACGCAAATGGGTACGTAAATCAAACCATAATTTTATTAATTTTTATCCTCTTAAAATCCTTAATGACCGTTTGTTCACAGGTAGTTGAAGGGTGTTATTGGGTTTTAGGTGGAAATAACAAATTACGTACTTAGTATTAATCCTCACTTAATGCCGATTCTAAAACCGTTTTTAAACTGTCTCAGACTTTGAAAAATACCACGCTAATGGGTACGTAAATCAAACCATAATTTTATAATTTTAATCCTCTTAAAATCCTAAAACGCCGCGGTACCGGTGTTGTGTTTGACTTTATTATTCAAAATCTGCCTGTATTTTTTTGGTTTTTGTATATCCAAGGAAAAGGAAAGTGAAATTCCGCTATGGGAAGGGAAAAGCGGAGGGTATTTTTTGTCAGAGAGATCGCGCACTCGATGCGGGGGGTGTGTGTCCGCGTGGGCTCGCCCTTCGGGCCTTCGGCCCTCGGGCTCGCGTAGAGAGCGTGCTCTGAAGGGACGCTTCGGGCCTTCGGCCCTACGCGGAGCTCGGCCTTCGGCCTTCGCGTACCTGGAAGCTCACCTTCGGGCCTTCGGCCCTCAGGTTCGCTTAAAGACACTTGGGGAGCGTAGGGTTTCCGCAAGCGCGCTTTGAAGGGACGCTTCGGGCCTTCGGCCCTACGCGGAGCTCGGCCTTCGGCCTTCGCCTGCCACGAAGCTCACCTTCGGGCCTTCGGCCCTCAGGTTCGCTTTTAACACACTCGGGGGTTAGTGAGTGGTAGCATTAAACTCCCGCAGCTCGGCCTACGGCCTTCGCCTACTACGAAAGACACTCGGGGGCATAGACGCACAGTCCTATACTCCCGCAGCTCGGCCTACGGCCTCGCTGGACGCTTCGGGCCTTCGGCCCTACGCGGAGCTCAGCCTTCGGCCTTCGCCTACTACGAAAGACACTCGGGGGCATAGACGCACAGTCCTATACTCCCGCAGCTCGGCCTTCGGCCTTCGCGTGCCTCGTTTTCTCCTGACACAATTGATCTCCGGGAAGGAGTCATGGTGGGGGTTAGGTTTTGATATGGGTGTATAAAAGTCGGCGAGGTTACCACCAGAAAAATCTGACTTCTTCAGATTTGGCTCTAAGTAAAAAATTGCTCTACTGCCCGGCTAAACGGTAACAGCTAGGTTAGGGGTGCTCGACCAAATGTCATAGAGAACTGCGTGCAGTTTTTGTTGGCGGAAAAAAAATTAAAAAAAAACGAAGTTTTTTTTTTAATTTTTTTTCAAAATGGTTCTAGAGCTTTGAAATTTGGCTAGCGGGATTCTGTAGGGCTCTAGATTCTGAAAATATATTTTTTTTTTTTAGCTTTTTTTTTTTTTTTTTTTTCAAAAAAAATTTTTGTATGGGGAATTTTTTCGTTTTTTTTCCGGCCAAACCGCTCGACTTTTGAATAGGGGTTTCGACCAAGTGTCATAAAGGTTCCCAAGGAGAGTACAACCGCATTTTTTTTTGGCCGAAAAAAAAAACTTTTTTTTTTTTGAAATTTCAAATTGGTCGCAGCACGCCGAGATTTGGCATGCGGGGACTTGAGGGGCCCAAGAGTTGTAAAAAAAAAAAAATTGGAAAAAATCTAAAATGGCGGACGGTACGGGCAAAACAAATTTGCGAGGCCGTAGGCCGAGCTGCGGGAGCTTAAGGCTTGGCTTCTATTCCTTGGCCCGAGTGTCTTACAAGCGAACCTGAGGGCCGAAGGCCCAAAGGTGAGCTTCGAGGCACGCGAAGGCCGAAGGCCGAGCTGCGGGAGTATAGGACTGTGCGTCTATGTCCCTGAGTGTCTTTCGTAGTAGGCGAAGGCCGAAGGCTGAGCTCCGCGTAGGGCCGAAGGCCCGAAGCGTCCTGCGAGGCCGTAGGCCGAGCTGCGGGAGTTTAATGCTACCACTCACTAACCCCCGAGTGTGTTAAAAGCGAACCTGAGGGCCGAAGGCCCGAAGGTGAGCTTCGTGGCAGGCGAAGGCCGAAGGCCGAGCTCCGCGTAGGGCCGAAGGCCCGAAGCGTCCCTTCAAAGCGCGCTTGCGGAAACCCTACGCCCCCCAAGTGTCTTTAAGCGAACCTGAGGGCCGAAGGCCCGAAGGTGAGCTTCCAGGTACGCGAAGGCCGAAGGCCGAGCTCCGCGTAGGGCCGAAGGCCCGAAGCGTCCCTTCAGAGCACGCTCTCTACGCGAGCCCACGCGCGAAGGGCGAGCCCACGCGGACACACACCCCCCGCATCGAGTGCGCGATCTCTCTGACAAAAAATACCCTCCGCTTTTCCCTTCCCATAGCGGAATTTCACTTTCCTTTTCCTTGGATATACAAAAACCAAAAAAATACAGGCAGATTTTGAATAATAAAGTCAAACACAACACCGGTACCGCGGCGTTTTAGGATTTTAAGAGGATTAAAATTAATAAAATTATGGTTTGATTTACGTACCCATTTGCGTGGTATTTTTCAAAGTCTGAGACAGTTTAAAAACGGTTTTAGAATCGGCATTAAGTGAGGTTTAATACTAAGCAAAAAAAATGATAACTAAATCTGCGTTTTTTTCAGAAAATTGTGTTTTTCTTTTAAAATTCGTAATTTTTGTAGCCATTTTTCAAAAACAATAATTTATTTTGCGGATTTTCTCTTCTAGTTGATTTTTTATTGTTATTAAGAATTATTAACCTGTCCCTTGGTAATACTCTGCATTTTTTATTTTCATTTTAGGACCATTGGATCAAAAGTTATACCGTCTGAATTAGGTGTATTACCCGAGTTTTTACAAAAATTTTAAAAATTCTGTAAAAAAAAAACTAATGACTAGAAAAAAAAAAAAAACACCGTTTCACCGATGAAATTGGCTGAAATCTTTCTCCTTTTATTATGTACAGTTTATGAAATTCCACCCTGTATATGCTGCTTGATTACCTAAGAATACCATTAGCTAAGTAACGTAAAAATGGGCACAATCGTAAAGTTATACGTCCGAACGTAAATATATGTCCGATTAGTGTGCTAGCTGGGCAGAGGCCCTAGCACACTAGGTTTTATGTCACGTTTTACGTGACGTTTCAGTACATTTTCGCCGACATAAAACCTAGTGTGCTATAAAGTGGATAATGAAATTAAAGATAAAAAATGTAAACAAAGAACTGTCAACGTCGAAGTGTCGTCTCAGGGGCAATCAACCAGGTTTTGGTTTTAACTAATAAATATATCGTCACTACTTTTAAAACAATCTTATATTTTACTTTGATCACTTTAATGTCGTAGGTTGGTATGAATAGGTACTTAGTAGGTGACGATAGTCCGGGTACGATATACAGCAAAAGCCTATTGCCTGCAGCCACTAGAACCACACCAAGCGATCGAAGCAAGACGTGCCATTATTATATGTCTTATTAGGACAGGAAAACACAAAGAAAAATAACACTAGATTTTTAAATTTTTATTTATTCACTTCCATTCTCGCTTTCTGAGGAAGACGTCGAATCCTCCTCAGTTACATTTATTATTAATGTCTCTGTTACATTGTCTATTAGGTGGTCAAGTTGGCACAAGTTATCCTCTACTTTTATTACATGAGCCACACAGTCACTCCATCTTTGAGGCGTCACCAATTTTAAACCTTCTTCGAACATTAAGAATAAGGAATAGGAATATCCAGGTATATTAATTATATTACGAACCAAATGTTTACAATTCCTAACCATTGCCAGTGGCGTAAATATAAACTGCACATATTTCTGAATATAAAATAATTACGTTTTCATTTGGCTTATTTGAATATTTACGAATATTTTCCAGGCATTGTTTTACGTATAAATTAGTCGCATTATTTTTTATCTCGCGTATTTAACGAATTTTTAGTTTCCACTTCTTGGGACTGATTTTATTGCAGTGGCAACACATTTGTTTACATTTTTTATCTTTAATTTCATTATCCACCTTAGTATCCGCAAAACTATCTGGCCGGTCAGGTCGTAAAATATTAGAAGCATGCTATTATTACACACAAAAAGGTTTCATTGTTACTTTTATTGCCCTACCGGCCAGATAGTTTTGCGGATACTATATATATTTTGCCCTGAACGACACAGTGCCTCTCAGCGTACAAATTATACTTTTCTTTTCTTTTCTGTTTTGCCTACTAACATTTAGCTTTAAAATTATTTTATGTACTAACAAACTTATGGATTCTATGAGTCTGAAATAAATGATTTTTATTTTTATTATTTTTTTATTTTATAGGGCCTCTGACTACGTTATCTACTAGAACGTAGTGGTTATATTCTCTTTGTTATCTACGTCTTCAGATTGTTGTGACGAATTGCTAGGTGTATAATGGCTTTTAGAACGATTTACGCCTGCAACACACTGGCGCGGCCTGCGGTGGCGGACCATAGTAAATTTGACAGCTACTGACAGGTTTTCCATAGTCCGCCGCGGCCAGGCCGCGCCAGTCTGTGAGAGGCCTTATGCCTATCACAGACTGGCGCGGCCTGACCTTAACTGTCAAATTTACTAATGACAAGATTTCTATTGTCCGCCGCGGCCAGGCCGCGCCAGTCCGTGAGAGGCCTTAAGGCGTCTCACAGACTGGCGCGGCCTGGCCGCGGCGGACAATAGAAAACTTGTCATTAGCTGTCAAATTTACTATGGTCCGCCACCGCAGGCCGCGCCAATGTGTTGCAGGCTTAAGGCCTGAATCACACTGGCGCGGCCTGCGGTGGCGGTCAATAGTAAATTTGACAGCTAATGACAAGTTTACTATTGACCGCCGCGGTGCAACAAACATTCGTAAAGACGTAAACAATTTTCTTCTAAAAACGGACGTATACATATATGCTCCTTTAGGCATGCAGGAATTTTGCCACAAACTGATTTCGCCTGTTTGTCACGATCTTGACAGCAAAATAATACAATTTGGAACCTACCTATATTATCACAAGCCAATGACACTGTCACTGTCACTATAGTGTCAGCCGTCAGGATTGTCATCCATATATTCCATATCAGCAGTCACCGTATATTCTACTATACAAAAGTAGTCTGTGTGAATGATCCGTGGTGGTGTTTACGTGTACCTATCGAGTTCTGTGGTTACGAGTGAGGTAAATTTTGAACCAATTCAAATAGACATAATAACTTTGTATATTTTTAGGGAGTTATTATTTTAATAGGCAAATAACTGGTTTAGCGAATGTACACTGCTCTATATTATATAATTACACTATATTATCTTAATGTAATACATTATATTAAATACCTAATACCGTAGGTCGCATCAACTAATGTTTTTATCTCGGTTTCTAAATTCATTTAGTAAAGGTACGGGCAAAAGAATGACGTCACAATTACCACTATTCATCGAAGGCGAAGTTATCAAAGGTTTTGGAAGAGGATCGAAAGACTTGGGATGTCCAACAGGTAGTAATTTGTGCCATTATTAGCATATCAAATTGGTACGTAGTTTTTTGTGTGGAAGGAAACAGTATTTATTTTTCAGATGTTTACCTACATGAGCGGACAGGTCATTGTTAGGTATTTGTTCCATGTTTTCATATATTAGATATATTAAATTACTTGCGCAAATTGTATCAGTAAATTGGCCATTGCTAACTAATAATTTTATGACCATAAAATAGATTATTTAGGCTGCATTCATAATAATACCTATATGAGCAAATTATTTGTAGGATAAATATTATTATATGCCAAATTAAAAAAAAAAAATTGTTAGTACCTACTGGTTAATATCTTATTGTTTCAACTTGAATGATGAACAACATACCTACATATTGCTAACACACAATAATGATTGTATAAGTTATCTATTGTGCAACAAAAATCAACTATGCAATAATATGGTTGCACAATTTGTGGCCAATCATTCCAACTTTTTAAACTCCACTCATATTCAATGTGCGTAACTACTAGGTTTGCTTACAAATAGAAATGAAAATATTATTATAAGCTTTTATAGTTTATAATGTTCGAATATATGTCTACAAATGTATATGTTTCAGCGAACTACTCCTTGGAAGTAGTAAAATCCCTACCCAAAGGAACAGAGCCGGGTGTGTACTACGGGTGGGCGCAGGTGGACTCTGGCCCCATCCACAAAATGGTTGCCAACATAGGCTGGTGTCCCTTTTATAGCAACAAAGAGATGTCTATTGTAAGTAAAAGGAATACTCAATATAAAGATAAACACTACTCAATACTGTCTTACTCATACACTTGAGAGGAAGGAAAATGGGTCAGTAACAATAAAGGATTGTCTCAAAAACTAATACAATTAAACAATTCAATGATGGTAAAATTTGAGTCACTTTCTTGGTTTGTGTAAATAATGCCAGAAGAAAGAGTACAATTTATTCAGGTACAATAAAATCTTACATTTGTGTTACTGAAAAAATTAAGTAAAATTCATGTGTTTTTTCTTTCAGTGGTTAGGTACATTGCCAAATATGGGGTAAAGGCTTGCAAATGACCTGGATTAATTTCTCTCTAGTGTACATAGCTTTTATAGTACTTGTTCTCTATGACTAAGATACTATGAATCTCAACAATAAGAATAAGTACAGTCCGCATCAAAAGTAGCTACGCAAACGAAGACGTCAAAAGGCTTTATTAAAAGGGAATAAGAACTATTGACGTCTTCGATTGCGTAGTTACTTTTGATGTTGTCTGTATACAGGGTGGAAAGTTAAAACGGGGCAGCAAGGGCAGCTACTAGATCATTTGCCGCCACGCAAAAATGGCATTAGGATTTCATTCCTAACTTTTTAAGTGATGACAATCTACATACATGTCATTCGATCCCATTCCTATTAAGGATCAAAATACTCTTTGGGACCGACTAAGGTTTGACAACCAGAACGCCCAGAAATCAAAGAAAACTTTTTCCATACAGTTAGTATGGGAATCCCAAAGTGCAATTTTTTTTAATGCAATTCGATCCCATTCCTATTAAGGATCAAAATACTCTTTGGGACCGACTAAGGTCTGACTACTAGAACGCCCAGAAATCAAAGAAAACTGAGGAATTAATTCTCTCCTTTCTAATCTAAATTAAGTTATCTCCAGCTCCATACAATTTGAACTAAAGGACTTGCACTTTGGGATTCCCATACTGACTGTATGGAAAAAGTTTTCTTTGATTTCTGGGCGTTCTAGTTGTCAAACCTTTGTCGGTCCCAAAGAGTATTTTGATCCTTAATAGGAATGGGATCGAATGGCATTAAAAAAAAATTCGCCAAAAGTGATGATTTTCTCGCTGACTGTACTTTTTTCAAAAATCTGTGAATGTAGATTGTCATCACTTAAAAAGTTAAGAATGAAATCCTAATGCCATTTTTGCGTGGCGGCAAGGGATCTAGTAGCTGCCCTTACTGCCCCGTTTTAACTTTCCACCCTGTATATAGACAATTCAATTTCACTCATTAGCTTAATATTAGGGGCTTAACAAATCAGAATTGTATATGTGTGTATATGTTACAGGAAAAGCCCGAAGTGCGGTAAATCCTAGGATTTACCGGTAAATCATAGGATTTACCGGTAAAACCTAAGATTTACCAACATGGTTGGTAAAAGTCCGAAATGCTAGGTAATCATCGTTTATTCCGCACTTTTACCACTGTTTACTTGGTAAATCTTAAGTTCTACCTCAGTGACCCGGTAAAAGTCGAATTTAAAGACGCGTCGTCTCGTACTCAAGGACATTATCTGTAAATCCTTATCAAATACTGCGGGCTAGGGAGGCCGTTAAGAGCCCATTCACGTGTTCACTAGTGCCACTGGTTAGTTAGTTATACTTCTTTCGCAAGTCGACATCCATTGTGCCTATTTTGCGTGAAAAGGCGGTGTGGCGCTACTCTAACCACCCCAGCTCATCTAGAAAGTCTGTGATACCTAAGTTATAGAGGTGTATGTTCAAGGTGTTGTGTCCTGGTCCAATAACCTTTTGTTTCTCAAATAGTGGTATTTTCCGTAGTTTACTAGATATTTCTAATTTTTCATATTGACTCCGTACAGAATTAAACAAAAATAAGGAATAGACTGTCCGTTTATCTTTTGAATTGACTGAAAATGATTTTCCTAGGTTACAATTAAACACAAAACAAATTTTGAATAAAAGAGTTGAAAAATTTTTTGTTTATTTTTTTTGGATTTAAAAAAAAAGTGCACCCAGGGGAGAAATTCCAATAATGACAAAAAATCATAAATAATTGTTACTATACGCATATGCAAGGATATTTGTGTTTAACATGCACTTTCAGAGCTACACCTGTTTTACCATTATTCTCCATACATATTTTTATTAAGATGTCTATAAAAAAATAACAACAAGTCCAAATTTCCTCAGGCTCATTTTTTAGTATGATCATGACTACCTAATGCGATTT
This sequence comes from Epinotia brunnichana, assembly GCA_963854355.1. Taxonomy (NCBI): domain Eukaryota; kingdom Metazoa; phylum Arthropoda; class Insecta; order Lepidoptera; family Tortricidae; genus Epinotia; species Epinotia brunnichana. Next base: position 13,733,790 of record OY977936.1, on the reverse strand, counting down.
CAATAAAAAAAGGATATTTTCGACTTCGGTTTCTATTTCTATGAAAGCCGAATTTCAGCCCACAGTGTGGCCTATTTACCGCATATCGGGCTTCTATAGTAATATAATATACAGTGCGTTACCGGCAAGTGGGCTTTTTTAAATAGGGTAAATTAACGTACTTCTTTAACTTAACCATGGCCTTAATTTAATGAATTACTTAACTAAAATTCCGACTTCATAAATATTCTAACAAAATTTAAATTGCCAGCAATGTACAGCAAACTAGATTGACAAGTAAGTGTAAATGACAGCTACTCAAATACTTTGTTTAGTACGACGTCGTACTAAACAAAGTACGAGTATTGAAGGTTCGAATTTTGGAAATTTAATTGTGCTTGGAAATTTAATTGTGCGTAGATAATTATGATTTGCTAATAGATGTAAACAATTGGTAATGGAACATATTATTATCAGTTTTAATAAATGCCCGTAAAATCGTGCTATGAATGACCCTGAATGGCAAACACATGTTTTCTAATATGTGGTAAACGGTGTGGGTCCACACATATTGTAATCATTAGTCATATAAGTATGCATAAGTATCCCTTGTAGTGGCTGTTTGTTTACCTAAATAAAAAATAAAAAAAAATGCCCGCGTGCCGGTAACACACTGCATAATTATATATCTACACCTACATAATATGGTGTCCCACTTATGAAATTGTCCTCTTCATCTCTTTGTAAATATGCATAGGTATTTGTTTTTGGAATATCTGCTGATTACAGAATTGCTCTTCATTCATACTCATGTGATATTATGTAGGTACCTACCTAGTTATCAAATTAACATTGATAACAATTGCATCAATGATAATTACAAATTAATATTGAAACACGTAAGAACACAATGGTATTTGCTGTGTTCTAGACTTCTAGATAATCACTAAATAGATTACCTACCTACAGCAGTAGCGGTTGTGCAGTGATGGCTAACAGTGTCTTGCTTTATACTTTTAGATATGTACTACAAGGCCTTGAGTCCAGCTGGTGTGTTCCGTCCTTATTTTAAATAATTACAAGTATGTACCTAAACTGCGAACCAAATTATTTTATCCTATCAGTCTTGTAACATTTCTAACCCAAATATTTGTGTGTTGAGCTCAATGTTTGGTACACAAAACCTCAACATAGCTTGGAACACAAAACCTCAATAGTGAGTCGAAGTGACACAGTTAAGAGCCCGTTAAAGTGCTCACTAGTCTAGCACCCGCGTCACTGGTAAATAATTGTGATTATTTAAATTTAACGATATACACGGTGTTTGGTCCATCGTTTGCCAAATTAAAAGGGTCCCCCTTAGAATTTTTTTTTTTTTTTTTAAATATAAAAAAAAACCCGTTGCCATAATTTTTTTTTGAATGCTGGAAGTGATAGCAATTTACCCAAACTACCTGACGTTTTAATTTGACAAACGATAGTGTAATATGTTTAATCTATGGTCTTGCTTCATGAGAGATGATTATCTGTATCTGGACTCTAATAAAGATGTCAGAACTTTCAGCATGTTTGTTTAATTAAAATGTAGTTTATAATACATAATATTATATGGCGCAGTCAGGTAAATAAACTAGAACAAGGAAAAGAAATGGAGATGTTAAAGCAGCCGCCTCCGCTATCGTTAGTCGGCGATATATCGCAGAACTTTAGACGATGGGAGCAACGATTTTTGCTGTATTTCAAAGCGTCAGGGGCTGAAGAAAGGCTGGACCAGGCAAGTCAAAATGCCCTGCTTTTACATGTTATCGGTGAGGATGCCTTAGAGGTGTATAACACGTTTGAAATCGACGAAAAAAAATCAGACTTCAAAAGCATTTTAACGAAGTTTCGAGAATATTGTTCGCCGGCGAGGAATGAAACCATGCAGCGTCACCTATTCTTCACTAGGGAGAAAAAAGAAAGTGAATCATTTGATGAATTTGTAACGGCGCTGAAAACGTTAAGTTGTGATTGCAATTTTGAGAAATTAAAGGATAGTTTAATTAAAAGTCAAATTATAAGAGGAATAAACGATAGCAAATTACAAGAAGCATTACTACAAGATCCAGACCTGGATCTTCTCAAGTGTGTGAGGGTGTGTAAAGCAGCTGAGTTGGCCAATGAAAGTGTAAAAAAAATGACATCCGAGATGCAGGTGAATAAAATCAGCAAATTATCCCATACACACCCAGCGCAACCCAAGCATATCCCAGAAAACTCACAAGAAGCACGGGACAGTCGCCAGGCTGGGAAAAAGCAGTGCATGAGGTGCGGCTACTACCATGGATTCAAATGTCCTGCATTTGGGTACCGTTGTAAAAAATGTAACCGTTTCGGACACTATGCAAAAATGTGTAGGACTCCCTCAGTACATGTGGTGAATGAAGACTTACAAGACAGTGATGACTCGGACATTGTACTAGGTATGGTGAAGTATGACCTTAATACATCCATGGACAAACAGTTGTATGAGTCTTTACAGATTAACAATAAAATTGTTGATGTAAAACTAGACACAGGCAGTGATTGTGATGTTATGCCATTATATATCTTAAAAAAATTGTCACTAGAACATAAAATTAGCAAAAATGGCCTAAGGCTCAGCAATTATGATGGTTCTAAAATTAATTGTGTGGGACAAGTGTGGTTGAAATGTCAACTTATTAATGGAAAAAATACCCAAATATTGTTTCAGGTGGTTGATAGTAATGAAAAATCTCCGGCAGTCTTAGGTTATAAAACTATTTTTTCACTGAAACTACTGAAACGTAAGTATTTGAACAAGATTACTCTGGATAAAAATTGTGATTATGATCATATAATTAGAGAACATATAGATTTATTTGATGAGCAGTTAGGTTTGCTGAAGGATGGAGAGTATGAGATAAAATTAAAAGATGATTATCAACCTAAAGTTGAGCCTTGTAGAGGAGTTCCCATGGCATTACATGAATCACTCAAGAAAGAACTGGACAAAATGGAAAAACTTAAAGTGATAAAAAAAATTTCAGAACCTACAGATTTTGTCAGTAACATTGTAATTGTAAAAAAACCTGATGGCAAATTAAGAGTATGTCTTGATCCTAGTAATCTAAATAATTGTATCAGAAGAGAGCACTTTAAATTACCAACTTTTGATGAGTTATCAGCCAAAATGTCTGGTGCTACAGTGTTTAGTAAGTTAGATGCCTCAACCGCATTTTATCTAATCAAACTCAGTGAAAATAGTTCTAAACTGTGCACTTTTGCCTCTCCTTTTGGTCGATACTGTTTTTTAAGGCTCCCATATGGATTGGCTTCCGCCCCAGAAATCTTTCATAGACAATATAGTCAAATATTTGAAGAAGTATCTGGGTGTGAGGCTTTTATTGATGATTTAATAATATATGGAAAAACTAAGGATGAACATGACAAACGATTACTAGAGGTACTAAAAATTGCTAAAAATAATGGTATTAAGTTTAATTTAAAAAAGTGTGAATTTGGTGTTTCAGAAATCACTTATTTGGGCCACATATTGTCAAAACATGGCATCAAACCGGACCCAAGAAAGGTACAAGCAATATTAAACCTAGAGCAACCAAAGAATGTAGCAGACTTGCAACGGGCAATAGGTATGATCACGTATGTAGCTAAGTTTATCCCGTCATTGTCAGAAGTTTGTCATCCTTTAAGAGATTTAGTAAGAAAGGGTGTAGATTTTATTTGGACTAAAAAACAAGATGATTCTTTTAAACAGTTAAAAGATATATTATGTTCAGAACCAGTATTGCAGTTTTACGATCCTAACAAAGCTTGTAAATTGTCAGTAGATGCTTCAAAAAATTCTTTAGGAGCAGTGTTACTGCAAAATGACCTTCCTGTTGCATATGCCTCTAAAGCAATGACACCCACACAACAGATGTATGCACAAATTGAAAAAGAAATGCTTGCTATAGTCTATGGTTGCTTACGGTTCCATCAGTATATTTATGGAAAAACTATAGAAGTAGAGTCAGACCATAAGCCGCTTGAAATAATATTTAAAAAACCCCTATGTGATGTTCCATTAAGACTGCAAAGAATGAGGCTACAGTTGCAGAAATATGACCTAGTAGTCAAGTACAAAGCAGGCAAAGAATTGTTGTTAGCAGATTCCCTATCCCGTAATTTTAATAATTCTAAAGATGATGACACAATGCTGGATGACCTTGTTGAACCACATGTTAGTATGATTAAGTGTAATTTAAAAATCCAGCCAGAAAAATATAAAATAATTAAACTGGAAACTACAAGGGATAAAGAATTGACTGAATTAACAAAATATATACGAAATGGATGGCCTGACTATAAAAATGTACCGGATAACTTAAAGCCATATTATACATTTAAAGAAGAATTGTTCTCATTTGATGACTTAATATACAAAAACAATTGCCTTATTATTCCGCTATCATTAAGACAAGAGATGTTAAACAAAATTCATTATAACCACCTAGGCATAGACAAGTGTAAATCAAGGGCCCGCAAATGTTTATTTTGGCCAAGAATGACAGTAGATATAGAAAATAAGGTAGCGGAATGTAATACTTGCAACAGATTTAGGAAAAATAACTGTAAAGAACCTATGATAATAAGAGATTTTCCTGATAAACCATGGTCAATGCTAGGCTGTGATGTATTTCATTATGAGAATGATAACTATTTAATTGTGGTTGATTATTTTAGTAAGTATGTGGAGGTCGCCAAATTGGATAATCTATCAGCAGAAAATACTATAACAACACTTAAAAGCTTATTTAGCAGACATGGTATACCAGATGTATTATTTTCTGATAATGGCACAAATTTTTCGAGTTACAAATTCAAAGAATTTGCTAAGGAATGGGAATTTGAACATAAAACCAGCAGCCCACTGCATTCTCAGTCTAATGGTCTTGCAGAACGGTTCGTACAAACTGTAAAAAATATATTTAGAAAAGCTGACTATGAACATAAAGATAAGGATTTAGCATTGTTAGAACTAAGAAATACACCAATATCACATGATGTAGGTCTTAAGACTCCGTCAGAATTATTAATGGGCAGACAAACTAAGGGATTGTTGCCTGTAAATGAAAAACATGAGAAAGACATGAATGTTCAAAGTCGATTGTACAAGAATGCTAATCAACAAAAATATTATTATGATAGGAATACTAGAAAATTACCTGAGCTTGCACAGGGTCAGAATGTTATTATTAAGGATAATGTAAGCAGAAAGCCAAATCTGTATGGTCAAGTTATTAGTCGGGATGAGAGACCTAACGCATATGTTGTAAGAACAGAGAAAGGAAATGTAATTTACAGGAACAGAAGGTATTTAATACATAATAAATCGGATGTAAATGTTAAAAACAATAACACTTATTACAGGTCAGGAAACTTAGTTAAGGAAAACAACCATAGCCCTGATTCTGTATATGATACAGTGAATCCAAATGATAATTTCATGAATGATACTAATAATGTTGATGTAAATCTGGATACTTCAATTCACAATTTACCGAAAAGCGATATTGACCTATCAGCTCAAAACAATTGTGATACTGAAGTGTATAGATCAAGAGTTGGTAGAAGTGTTAAAAGACCTAGGTATTTGTCAGAATATGTCACTGATTAGAAGTTTTATTATTTTTGTTATTTCTCATCTCATTAGAAAAAAAGGGATGTAATATGTTTAATCTATGGTCTTGCTTCATGAGAGATGATTATCTGTATCTGGACTCTAATAAAGATGTCAGAACTTTCAGCATGTTTGTTTAATTAAAATGTAGTTTATAATACATAATATTATAGATAGGACCAAACACCCTGTATATTTAAAAACGTAGGCCACTACAACATACTGTTTTTTGTATTTAAGTACCTTGTTACACCTTACACCAAACTAGTTTTTATGTTGCTGGATTCGTCGAACTATGAACGCAAAAGAAAAACGGCCGTTTTAACTTTGGACGCAGAGATTGACGAATCCAGCAACGTAATAGTACATTATTGTAGAGGCCGGGAAATTGCAATTCGTGGATAAGTTGATTTTGTCGGATGAAGCGAAGCTGAATCCGACAATAGAGACGAATCCACGAATTGCCGTTCCCACCGAGGCATATATAGTGCTTTTCTCCAAAAATGCGAGGAAATCAAATAATATTTTCAATAATCTTAAAACAGCGAGTATGTCAATAACCTATCAAGTTCCCACCCAACCCAACTTATTTTTTTTAAGTATGTACACGGCATGACTCGTAGTGCCAGTTTCAAATTACATACTTAAAATAATTAAAAACATTAGAATCTATCACAGTTTTAGATGTTTACTTATTTAAAGATTAAACGGGATTGAAAGCTAAACGTATTTAAAGTTCGTTATGAATTTTATATCGATAAATATTTTTATTTCTTCGTTTCAAACTATTTGAGACATTTTTAAAAACGTCACAACGATCACTTACAAAAGTAAGAGTTTTGTCTATGACTTAAAAAAACAGAAAACGCGGGAAAACTTTAGGCACACTACAAACGGGCGCAATTTGTCACACCAACTTGCAATAGTTGGAAAGAGACAGCCATACATTTCTTTCATTCTAACAATAACAAGTTGTTGTGATAAATTGCTAGGCATTGAAACGTACGAGCATTTAGCTGTTTGCAGTGATTTGCCTTAGTCAAAACATATGGTTAAAAGGTAAAAATAAAAAAAACTATGCAGTAAAGGAATTTCATACATTTTCCTGGCCGCTGAAGCTGTACAATAATGACTTAACTTTTTAAATTTGCGCTCGGCAGTAACGAGGAACTTCACGGACTATTTTTGCTACAGTAAGGCGGACATTTCCGAGCATATTGGAGAAAATACTATTATGATGTATTCAAAAGATACTTAATTACAAAATACTGCGTTGTAAAATCCTTTTTAATACGACAGCAGGTCAACTAAGAAATCGGACGGAATAACATTTCATTTGTAAAACAACTGAAATTACACCTTAGAACGCTTTTAGGAAACGCATACTATTTTTGCTTTGCTTGGAGTACAAAACCTCAACAGTCAGTCGAAGTAATAAAGAATAAAAGTGTATGATTTTTACCTACATGTACATGAAGACCGTACCTATATGGTTCGCTACGCTATACTTAGTAATAAAATCGAGTGGGCTTTGCCGGATCAGTGTTTGTTACATTCTAATGGTGGTTCTAATGGTAATATTTTGAGTAAAATTAGGTATTCCGTGAATTTGTACATTATAAACTACTATTGACCCGCCCCGGCTTCGCACGGGTTTATATGTATAATACAATTAACACATGCATGTATTATACATATAAACCTTCCTCTTGAATCACTCTATCTATTAAAAAAACTACATCAAAATCCGTTGCGTAGTTTTAAAGATCTAAGCATACATAGGGACAGACAGGCATACAGCGGGAAGCGACTTTGTTTTATACTAGGTATGTAATTGATAAAGTGCTCTCGGTTCTTTACGAATGACTGCCGGTCGCTGTACGTACCTGGCTTAAACTATATAGGCGTGGTTAGGTATCTACAAACATGAAGATAATGTTTACCTCACTTTACCTCTATATGACTTTGCATGTTTGTAAGTATTTTGTATACAGTTTGGCACATTTAGATCGGTCAGTATGGGAAAGTCTGAAACTATAAGATATACTTACGAAGATCTCTTCTTAGGAACCATGTCGTCGATTTTAGTACCTAACAAGAAAAACTGCATTCATACCTACATTATAAAAAATCTTGTACTCAGACCACCATTTTTTTCAATACAACATTTTGTTTCGGAAACTTATTAAAATAAATTAAAGGATATGAAATTTATTCATTTTACACATCATGTTTCATGGTAACATTTACTAATTAGGTAAGTACAGTCGGGGAATGAAAAGGTTGACCACCTTAAGATCTGTTTTTGCTTGCTCAGTATAAGTTATCAGTATCTGCTTTATCGACCGAGTGTCAGACACATTCCGTCATAACGAATGTCATTTCATTACACCTCTTTGAATTTTGGAAAACGAGTTAAAAAAAAGAAAAAAAAAACGTATACAAGAAATAGCAATGATGACATTGACAGGACCTGTTACTCACATTTATAGTTTTAATAATTTTAAGCGAAGAGGATTTAATCATTAGATTTATCAAACTTGACAACGTAATGGCAAGATCAAACTAATAAAAAGGTTTTAGTTCAACGATTAATAGTCAAGGAACATTCGTCTAATTTGAACTTTGTTGTCAAACAGTTAATAGTAGATTGTTAACCAAGGGTTGAAAGTGACCCATAGTACCCGAGATATTTCTGGCGCTCGAACGAAGTGAGAGCGCCAATAGTTCGAGGGTAAAATGGGTAATTTCACCCGAGTTAAACACTCTACTTTTCATTTCGACTGTGAGGAAAGTAAAATACTGCACGTACATTTTATAAAACAGGTATATTAAGAATAATCAGTTAAAATACACATACTGCCAACTTTAGAAAAGTTTAAAAAACGTATCTGATCTAATAGTTTTAATCTTATTTCTTGTATTTATATAATTCTATAAATAAATGTATAGAATGATTTGCTTGATATGAAAAAAATAATTATTCGATTTTAGATATACCTAAGTAAAATAATTAAAACTATATCCAACCTCTAACCTCTTTGCACTGGCCACTTGCCACGGCCTACTCGATTGTAATCGATTGTAATCGAGTAGGCCGCGACGACGCTACTAATCTAGAGGGCCATGACGAAACGTGAAAAAAAAAGTTTTATAGCATTATTTCGGGCAGCCGATATTTACAGAAAGGGTTTTGAATGTTGATTTTCATAAGGAAGAAAAATACCAACAGTAAAATGATTTTTTATCAACATCGTCGTAATGAACCCGTCGCTTAATGTATAGCTGAGTTTCGATATATGTAAAGTTTTTATTTTAATAATATGAAGTAACTCAATTATCTTCGACTCCGTGGCTGACCGTAACAATTAAAAAAAAAATATTTTCCACCCTAGGGGAGAAAACGCTATTTTCCACCCGGCTATATGCCCATGAAAAGTCAACTTTCAGAACAGGAGAGATGAAAACATCATTTTCAATACCGTAACCTCGGGTTGCCTCGGGGTACATTAACCCAATGGAGGGTTACTTTGGCCCGCATAAAAACCACACATAGCAATGTCAAATAATAAAAGTACCAACGTGAGCAATTAGCTAAAACTAAAAATAAGGTGATCAGACCATTCCTAAAGTCATAAAAAAGCGGAGGACCAAGTAATTCGCGAAAGCCAAAGTAACCCTCCAGGGCCAAAGTACCCCGGGTTTACGGTACATCACTCTCTCGTCTGATACACAGTTTAAAAAGGTAACATAACATGTGCTTGCAACGCGTAAATGATTTGATTTGAAAACTGATCAACCTTTTCATTCCGCCACTGTACCTAGTGTTAGTTTTATTTTTCAAAACGTCCGGGTTCGATTCCCGAGCTGAGTACAAGTTATTTTTTAAATGTATAAATGTAGTTTTTCTTGTTACTAAAATCGATGACATGGTTCCTAAGAAGAGATCTTCGCACGTCTTATAGTTTCAGGCTTTCCCATACTGACCAATCGAACTGTGCCACATATTGTACTAAAACTCGCGTGACCATGACGTCACCGATATAACACGACTAAATTGAAAACGACATTAGACGTCAAGAATATCTTAGTCTTCTGTTACTTCTCAATTTTGTATGGTTAATTTACCATCGTCCCTTTTGGGTATACGCTAGGACGCTATCTATCTTCTTCTTCTCTTTTTTTTGGCGTTCTGGTTCTCTGCTTCCCTGTCCCGCACCATGATGGCCCATTGTGTATAGGAGCCTTTACGCACACATATTTAAAGGAGACGCTACACGGGCCGATATCGTGATTCGGCCCGTGTAGATACGTGTCGGAAGTACGGCTTCTAACCAAATCAAGGTCACTCCATACTAGTTTTTGCTGCGTTGATATCGGCCCGTGTAGCGTCTCCTTAAGGGCTCTAAATATAAGATTGCAGGCTCCTATACATCCATCCATTCCCATCCCATAGGACAGAGACGCAGTTATGCGTTGGAAGTACGACTTTGTCCGTCTAAAGCACAGTTACGTCCTGTATGATGGGCCAGCCGTTAAAGAGTGGCTTCATTTTCCTTCCTTTCCTCTGAGCCTCACCACAAGGTCCCTAGTATAACTTGACCCCAAGATCGTAACAGCTATCTATGCGTGATGTAATCGGAGGTCAAAATTATATACTGATTCCTCTTTAGTGAACTGTCTGTAAGGGTTGCGCTTGCGAGTAGTACCAGGAATGTCCTCTAATATTTATTATTATTTAATTCCAGGAAACGCATGTAATGCACAAGTTCAACGACGATTTTTACGGCTCAGTTCTAAAAATATGTATTGCTGGTTACTTGAGAGGAGAAAAAAACTTCAGCTCTTTGGAGGAATTGATAAAGGCTATTCAACAAGACATAAAGAATGCAGATGAAAAGCTGGAGCACGCGGATGCAAGAAATTTTACAATAGGGACCTTTTGGAACAAAGTTCTATAGTGACCATACATTCCAAATAATAATGAGTCGATACCAGGGAAAGCCGACCTTGAGGTGTGGTTGCACCAATCCGTCTGCAATCATAAGAGGTGTTCGTTAAAATCTGAATGTATGTTTATATGGAACGACAGCAGAGCTGCCGGCGGCGGCGCCATATTTAACGTTAATCGGTCTGTAATCGTAAGTTGGTGCAACCCGCCTTTCACTTATACCTATCACAGAATAAAATAAAATAATAGCCCAGTCGCCATCACATACATCGGAGCAAACAAGCAACTCACAAACATCTGAACATGTTCAGATATTTTTGAACAACCTGTGTGTACAGATTGTGATGGCGACTGTACTACGTGCCTTAGTGCGGTAGGCGCTTACGCTATTTGCTCGACTACGGCAAAGCCTAAAGGAAAGGATATTATTTTAAGAGCCTATTGTTTTAAGTTCAAGATAAGATAAAGATCCGATTTTGTTGAACGAGGCTTATATATAAGATAAAACTGTATTTTCAGCTAGTTTTCCGTAGTCGGGATACTTACAGTTTTTTTTTTTACTTTATATACTAGTTTTAACGACGAAGATACGACGGTTGACGATTCCAGAGGGCCTACCGCGAAAGGCATTCGAAGTTTCCCCTCTCTGTCACACTTACAAGTTCGTACCTAAGTGCGACAGAGAGGGGAAACTTCGAATGCCTTTCGCGGTAGGCCCTCTGGCGTACTAATAATAACGTAAGTGGTTAAACGCCAAACGGGCTAAGGTCCCTTTTTCCTGCATGGGTAGGTATGACACAATTAGTGAAATATCTTATCTTGAATTATGATTAGATTTGAATGAATTTACTATTTTGACTGCAATACAGCGTCGTCTTTTTATAATAATGAAAGAGTATTTATATTAATTATCTAAATTAAATGGAAAAGAATTATGAATTTATATTTTTGCAATAAGTCAATTAAGTATGACAGGTTTATAAATTATAATAAATGATTAAGTATGCTTATTACGCCGCCGCGCCGCCGTGAACAGAGACACATATCTATCATTATTTTGATGATAAAACTGAAGTTCAGACCTGTTTTGACCAGGTATTGATGCCAAATAAATAATGTCATCTGGCAGTTTGTATGTCAATGTTGTTTACATCAGAATCCCGGGACGAGCCTATGGATACCTAAGTACTTACTGCTCTTTACCATATATATTTTTGTTTATCTTCATAAAGTATCCTCATAAAGTATTCTCATAAAGTATCCTTACTTAACGATGAAAATGTATTACGCCCCATTGTTATTTATTAAACAATCAGCTTTTGCTATAAAGGAGATTCGCGACTTGTCTGTATTTTTCTTACGCGAAATCTCAACCGTTTGTGAATCGATTTTCAAAAGGTATACCTACTTGGCCGGAAATCCGTGTATTCCCGGCCTCTGATGTAATGTACTATTTATTCTAACCAATTTGAATGATGTATAAAGAATTTATATTTTTAAGATGATAAAAGGCAATTAGTAATAAATTCCATAAAATGTGATAGTTGGTAGTTTTTTACTGTATTGTCACAGAATAAGTAATAGTACTAGTCTACGTACAGAAGGTTCTCTGTTAACAAATTCCCTGTTTAGGTACGCCAAACGTGCCTAAATGTGGCCATCCCGTTCTACCGCATGCAACGCGCTGCGACCCGTGCGAGCGTCCTGTACCAACACGCGGCAGCTACTAATGGGCCGCCAATTTGGCGGCCGCCGGCATGTACTTGTAGCGGCGCGACGGAATCACAGAGTGAAACCGCCCCTGGTATTACAAAATATACATAATTTTAACAAATACCTATTGCGTTTTAGTTACTTTGTCTTGGTAATAGTCTAGTTTACATTTCTGACAGTAGAAACATGTATATTGCCAGAATTTAACTATTCAAATGATACCAAAAATCAAGCACATCAAAATGCTGAATTTTGACAAACATATGCATATGCACACCGCGTTTTTTTTATCCCCCGACGGAAAAAGAGGGGTGTTATAAGTTTGACGTGTCTGTCTGTGGCATCGTAGCTCCTAAATGAATGGACCGATTTGAATGCGGTTTTTTTATCCGAAAGCTGACGTGATCGAGATGGTTCTTAGCTACGTTTCAACAAAATCGGTTCAGCCGTTTTTGAGATATTGAACTTCGGAATGAAAATGTTGGGGGTTTTTCAACTTGTCCAAGTTGTATGTTATTAAACGCGCCGTCGTTGTCGAAACTCACGTGATTCGACTCCGGCCACATAATAAATAATAGTACTAAGTACGTACAGAAGTTTCTCTGTTAACAAATCCCGGTTTAGGTATACCGAACGAGCCTAAACGTGGCCATCCCTTTCTATCGCATGCAACGCGCTGCGATTCAGAACGCGTGCGTGCCGTAGCAGCGCTAACATTCCGGCTGGTTTGTATTGTAGCGGCGCGACCAAATCATGGACTGAGCCGCCCCTGCTACGGCAGATTCGAATATGGCAAGTAAGTAACTCAGAAATACTAAAATTTCAGAGTTAGGTAGGTACCTACTTGCCATCTTTGAGCACATGTGTAAAGGTGAATAAACATAGGTGTGAATGTTTGCAGTACAACACCTTCATACTTATTATTCGGGTTAGGGTGTCGGTCGTCCTTCCTTCAAACTAGTCCTTGAAGAATGATTGATTAATTGATTATATATGAAAAGGTCTAATTTGCATCACGTCACGATAGTAAAGTGCCTAAGCATGTAAAATGCCATACTTAACGTAACATAATTTACTTTAAAAACAAAGTTTAAACCGACTTCAATTCAGTACTTCGCCAAGCCACAAGGAACATGAAAATTTCCACATTTCCTTTTCAATTTACCACATGAACTGCTTTCCAAGAGCAAATGCGTTGATTACTACATAAATAACCCAAGTCGCTGTATGTGGGCTGATAATATTTGAGGAGTTCCGTCAATTCCTCAAGGATCTCAAAATTAACACTTCATTAGTTGCTACTTCAACGGAATCATGTCAGAATCTTTGACGTACTTTACATCTTTGAGGAGTTCCATAAGTCATCTGTGGTCTTCATCATCAGTTCCACTTAACCAAAATTTCGATTTCAGAGGGTAAATAACACGAGCAGAGCGTAATAGAAAATACCAAAATCACTACGCGCATGCCTGTAAAATTTGAGGATTGCCCTCAATTTCCCTGGGATACCATCATCAGATCCTAAATTGGTGACAATGGGACCACCTCGGGAGTATTCTCTTTCGAATAGAAAAAGAATTTTGAAAATCGGTCCACAATTAACGGAGATATCGGCGAACATAAGTAAAAAAATAACCCTCCTTTTTTGAAGTCGGTTAAACATTACTGGGTATAGCATTGGACTGCAAAATGTCCTAATAGCAAATAGACTAAGTATCGAATCCGAGCATACTGAGAGCAAAATGACATAATAGTTCTACAGTAGACGGCAAACTTCGTGCGCAAATGAGGGGAAGTGGGGGGGCAGCTTGCACGTACAATTCGCCTTTGCGCAGGCAAGGTCATTTGCGCACGAAGTTTGCTGTCTACTGTACAAAGGTTCTTTAATAATAATCGCCTCCCCTTCACATCATAACGACTGCTTAAAACCTAGTGTGCTAGGGCCTCAGTTATAACTTGGTCGATATACGACCACGACGTTTTACTACCTAGACATGGTACTAGACTATGGTGACTATGGGTAGTAATATCTAGACAAAATACAATGTGTCATTTTACAATCAAGGCATAAATGAATATGACTCCAAATCTACCTAGTCATTGTGCCACTAAGACAATCTAGTTATATATAATTGACATACTGCTTACCAGATCATTGTTCAAAAAAATCATTGGGTTTATAGTTGTTATTTTCTAAGCCGTCCGTTCCGCACTAAAGAACGCCGCACTGCAGAACGGACGGCTTAGAAAATAACAACTATACTGACCTATACTATCCTCAAACCAAATAGACGACTGGGATCGTATTGGCTCAGTCGTCCGTTTGGTTTGAGGATACTATAGTCCTTAATAGTACATTACTTACCTAGGGCGGTTAAACAAAGAATGTCTCAGATCGCAGGTATTTGACGCCCGAGCCGAAGGCAAGGGCGATAAATATGCGCTCTGAGGCTTTCTTTATTACCGCCCGTGGTGAGTACAACATTTTACGTCTCTATCTGGCCAGGAAGTGGGGTTTTCCGCACGCATAGCGTGCGGTAATTCCTACTTTATGGCCAGGTATGACGTAAAATACTTAGCAGCTGTTGAATTGTCTAATAAATAGAGATGCATTAAATATTCGGTATAATCTCGCGAGTTCTTAATCAGACAATTATTAGGGCTTGATTGCAGATTATTTTTACATACTAACTTTCTGCCCGTGTGGAACTAGATTATAACGTAGGCGTAGCTCCATACAAACTCTCACCCCTTTAGGAGATGATCTCCGGGATAAAAACTATCCTATGTCCATCCCCAGGACTCAAAGTACGAAATTTCGTCTAAATCGGTTCAGCAATTTAAGCGTAAAGAGGTAACAGACAGACACACTTCACATTTATAAACTTATAAAGTGTGATTAGTTTGGATTTAGAGAAAAATGTAATTACCACATCCCTACTAATTATTATCCTGTTTCTATAGGAACACGCATTCAACATACTAAAACACCAAATCCTTTTGAAAAAGCCTTTATTTGTAATGCTTTAACGGATCCATTTTAATGAAATTGAAAAATATCACTCCTTCATACAACTGGAAATAAAATGCAAATCTTAAATTAGGGCTCTCTCTCCAGGCTTCTCAGTGTTGTTTTCTCCTAAACGAACATCCTGCAACAAAATAATTCAAGTGTTAAGTCTGGTTTTTTTTAAATGGTAGGAGGAAGTAGGATGTCAGTTAAAATCCCCCTGGGCGGCATAAGGCCCTGGGAGGTTCTCCCACAGCAAATCTGTGACTGGCTGCGCTGTGCCAGCCAAGTGAGAGTCGTACTCGCGCACGAAGGGTTCTGTACCATTATCTATATATAAACGGAAAAAAAACACGTTTGTTGTATGGGAGCCCCCTTACATACTAATTTTATTGTTATTTAGTATTTGTTGTTATAGCGGCAACAGAAATACATCATCTGTGAAATAAATAATAAATAAATATTTTCGGACAATCTTACACAAATCAACCTAGTCCCAAACTAAGCAAAGCTTGTACTATGGGTACTAGACGACGATATAGATACTTATATAGAGAAATAAATACTTAAATACATAGAAAACATCCATGACTCAGGAACAAATATTCGTGCTCATCACACAAATAAATGCCCTTACCGGGATTCGAACCCAGGACCTCTTGCTTCGTAGGCAGGGTCACTACCAACTAGGCTAAAGCGGTCGTCGATCGAAATGTCAACTGTCTAACTATCACGGTTCATGAGATACAGCCTGGTGTCAGACGGACAGTGGAGTCTTATAATAGGGTCCCATTTTACCCTTTGGGTACAGAACCCTAAAAACTTTTTAATTGAAATGTGCAGTCTTGACTGGTTAGCCTAGTGGGTAGTGACGCTGCCTACGAAGCTGAAGGTCCTGGGTTCGAATCCCGGTAAGGGCAAATATTTGTGTGATGAGCATGAATATTTGTTTCGGAGTCTTGGATGTTTTCTATGTATTTAAGTATTTATATCTATTAAATATATCGCCGTCTAGTACCCATAACACATGCCTTATTGAGCTTACTATGGGGCTAGTTCAATTTGTGTAAGATTGCCCCTAATATTTAGTATTATTTATTATTTACTCTTATTGAGACATCTGTTATAAATGTGGTCAATGCAACCTTTCTCTAATTCACTTGCTATCACTTTCTGAATTTGTTCTGAATCATCAAGAATTGCATTCAACTGTCCAGTTGCACAATTAAATGCAATAAAAGCAGCTATATGAATAATCAAAAAACTATGATTTCACTTTCAGAGCTCAATATGTACATAGGATTATACATATTGAGCTCTTTCAGATTCACTGAACATAGTGCACAAATTATAAAATAAAGTAACAATTTCAGTGACAAAAAAATATGAATCTGTGAATATATGCATCATATGTTGATAATATATGCATCATATATTGATAATATACACGGTGGAATTTAATCGGTGAACAGGAACCCATTTTTCTAATTCAGTAATCGATGGCGGTCACGTTTATGTAGTACTTAAGTGGAACCAAGTATTTTTTTATCATAACTAATTTTTAAGTTGAAATTAAATTTTAATTAAAATTTATTGTCACCCTACTAATGGTTTAGTCTGAAAAGTTTAATGACGTTTCATTTATTGACGTCTGATCTGTCTAGTTTCCCGCCAAAGCCAGCAAGCACTTGACGTATGTACACTTAAGAGTAACTTCCCTTCAATAAAAGTAGGGTGTCCATTTATTCAGTCAGTGTACATTTTACCGATGTTAATTAAGTGTGATTAATTAGATTGTGAGCTATATTGCACGAGATCTCACGTATTGGTTTCTGTGTAGATTGATAATTAAGATTTTTGGATTCCTGATCACCGATTAAATTCCACCGTGATACCGTGTATGTATGTAACATAAAAAAACTTGTTGTCACTGTGGGTCATAGATTATTTAAGGTTTTAATTTAATACCGTTTGCAATAGTTACGAAACAAGGGGAGCACTAAATACCTATAATTTTTATTAGATGCTCTCTAATTGTCAAAATATCATCAATATTACCAGAGACACTGAAAACCAGAGTGGTGCTTTTCCAAGTGGTTTAACCATTGAGTGTGCCTGACCTCATTATCAGTATCAAAAGATTTGGCATTTTGAGAGAGTTTTGACAAGACAACAAATTTAATCACAAGTATTCAAGCGGGATGGATGTGGGTGGCACAGGACCGGTCATTGTGGCACTCTTTGGTGGAGGTCTATGTCCAGCAATGGACATTTTTCGGCTGATATAATGATGATTCATGTGGTAAAATTGTAGGAGCATAAAAATGAATACCTCCGGCTATGTTGGCTCTGAGGGCCTACCGCGAAAGGCATTCGAAGGGAAAACTACGAATGCCGTTCGCGGTAGGCCCTCTGTTGTTCCTTAACACTGGTAGAAATCTACCCCCTATATTCCCTATCATTAATTGAGAAAAAAAACAACTGTGCCATAGAGATAACAATTTACAACAGTGGACAACTATTAAAGTTTCGAAAAATCTGTATGTTCCGTATCTGGTCTTGTGACCAGTAATACTTGATTATATTGTATTGTAAAAAC
Organism: Epinotia brunnichana; assembly: GCA_963854355.1. Lineage (NCBI taxonomy): Eukaryota > Metazoa > Arthropoda > Insecta > Lepidoptera > Tortricidae > Epinotia > Epinotia brunnichana. Next base: position 13,715,855 of record OY977936.1, on the reverse strand, counting down.
TTAAGGGTTCCATTTTGGCTACGGATATCAAGTTTAGTACAAAGAATGGTCAAAAGCAGCCAAGCCGAGGCAGGAAATAAATAGTTAATTCAACTGTTTAGGTGACAAAAAAGCAAAGAAAGTGTGTCATGTCATGGCAATCATGACATGTACACCATTAAGATCATCCTTGAAACATAACCCAATACGAGTAGCCAACGTTTAAAAAAACATGTTCATAAATATGACACAAGAATCTTCAATGAAAAGAGGATCTTGAAACATAACCTTTATAATGCATTCACAATGTTGTGAAATAAACATGTTACTCATTCGTATCTGTTGTTTTGATCCTAATCAATAACGAAATGTGATAGGTTTTTCTAAGCAAACTTAAGCGGAACAATAAATTTTCAATTTAGTAAGTGTATTTACCTTCAGTTAGTCTGGCGCGGCCTCCTGTGGGCTGGCACAGGATAGTCGAGCAACCGGCGCAGACGACCACCCTTTGCGCGTGACTGAATACCGTCGTGATTTTATAGCAGCCGGGGCATTTCACATCCATAAAATATGAGTTAGGATGGGGCACCAGCCTCTTCAATTTATGCTTCCTTCTCTCCGAGACAGGAGTTGGGTGCAATAGATCCACTGCGAGCTGAAACCGTTTATGTTGAGGTTAGTTATCACTCATCACTCCCGTCAGATGAAAGAATACTCACGTAAACTATTAGTGGGACACGTTAGTACTATTCGAATGATCCCTTTCAATTTCCATCTCATTTATCTCACGCGAATAACAGGGTTTATAATTATTAGGTAGCAATCTATGTGCCATGTCAAAAAGGCCATGTGTAGCACCGATTTTAGGCGTAATTTTAGTTTTATTTAGAATCATAGGTCACTGTGATAAACTTAATAACATATGTAAAAACTCATTGGGCACAAAACTATGATACAGAAATATAACTTTGTTTGATTAAATAGAATAAATGTTATAAAATACACACCGGCATGGTTACAGCTTTGATGCAGAACCGGAAAAGGAAAAGCGTTCAATGTACCAAAAATAAGAGAGCAAAGCATAGACAACACAAAATGGCGTTTATTCAATAACCGTTATCACATAATTACATCGTAATTCGGGTTATTTATAATTACATTTTAATTATAATATAGAATAAGTTTGTTTGTAAAAACAAAGAATATGTATTATTTAAATTTCTAACATGTATAGTAAAATAATAATTTCGGTTCTTAAATTCTCATCCGTTTTAACAACGATTGAAACTTCTGTCGCGACATCTTGGCGAAGACTTTAACTCGTGGTCGGAACGTGTAGTGTCGCCTTAAGTGATTATTTGCACTGGCAAGGTTATGATATATTTGAAATTTACTATCAATTTACTATGGTCCGCCACCGCAGGCCGCGCCAGTGTGATGCAGGCCTAAGGCCTCTCACAGACGCGCGGCCTTGCCGCGGCGGTCAATAGTAAACTTGTCATTAGCTGTCAAATTTGCTATGGTCCGCCACCGCAGGCCGCGCCAGTGTGTTGCTGCAGGCTTTAAGTAAGTATATAGGTATTTTATAGGTCTATCTAGGTAATGTAGTCGTAGTGTCAAGATAGTGACAGTGACAGTCAGTTGTATCATAGACTATATTGAACTGAGTTGTATGTATGTATACTGATTACTGACAGACGATAGAGGCAAGCGTGGGGAGTGAAGAGCTTTATTATATTAAATTAAACATTTTAAATAATATTATATTGAAAAAGCTTAGTAATACAGGTGTACTATTTCAACTTTACATTATACTTTCTTAAATTGTCATTTGAGACGCAATGGCGGACGAGGAATACGAAGCTGACGACGCGGGAGCAGACTATGATGATATCGCTGAGGAAGATGACAACATTGAAGAGACCGAGGAGCAGGAGGAGGAGGGCTACAACGCGCAATGCCTGGCGCCCGGGCAGGCTGGAGGTGGCGTCGAGAAGTCCAAAAGGATTACCACGCGATATATGACCAAATACGAAAGAGCTAGAGTGTTAGGTGAGGTTATGTTTTGTTTTCTTTTAATATGCTAAAATGGTTAAAATGTACTTATCCTTGTAGTATATAATACGTGTTCAGGGAACTTATATTCACTAAGCTAAGGGCTGATTACTAGTAATGTTTCCAAATAGCATTTCAATTTATTATTTAACTTAATGTATTCCATCTTTGTGTGTATAAAAATTATCCCAACAATACATAATAATAATTGAAATTTAAAAAAATTTAGATAGTTGATCAATAATCATTTGGGAATATACCTAGTTCTATGTTATTCTTAGTACTGATTTATTTTACAGGTACCCGAGCACTTCAAATAGCCATGTGTGCACCAGTAATGGTGGAGCTGGAAGGTGAAACTGATCCGCTGCAAATTGCCATGAAGGAATTGAAGCAACGGAAAATTCCCATAATTATCCGAAGATACCTTCCTGACCATTCCTATGAAGACTGGAGCATTGATGAACTGATCATTATTGATCATTAGTTACACAATAGATTATGCATATTTTATGTCATCTTCATGAGTTTTGGTGAACTTACATTGTAAATTGGATTTTAGCATGTGGTAATACTATGAATACATAAGAAATATTATAGAGTAGCTTAAAATAGTAAGTATGTTAATTTCAAATGAATAGAATGCTTTAATAATAGAACTTTTACAAGTTGCTGGTGTCACAGTCCCATCTATTTTACGTGGTGATGAGACTGTCACATGTCAACTTTATTAAATACAGTGCAGAGCAACTCTATTATAATTGTAACTTTACTCTAATATTATCACTATCACTCAATTAGTCCTATTATATTTTTCACAGTAGTGACATTAACAATATTAGAAGAGATGGAAACTTATTATTTAATGCATTGTACTGATATATTTATTTTATAAAATAAATCATTCTAATATCAACCTTACACTCTAAGGCCTAAGCCAAATCAAATCATCAAATTGTAATAATTTGCAAGTCCTGTTTATATATCAAATAATTTTACTCGTATTTTAACACTAGGTACTGTATATCAGTAGCGGAGCGCCCACCAAGCCGATTCCCACCAGCAACTCTTTCATAACTTTTTGTTTGTATCGTAAATTTTCCCGCGCCGCCACTGCTGTATAGGGTCTGTCATTTCAAAGCTCATCCTGTTCCAGGTATTACTATTTATTTTGACACTTCAATTTCAACATTTTATTGATCTTTCTTCCATCTTTATTACTGTTTGGTTATTTAAAAAGTAACACTTGTCTAGATTGGGTCTGTTCTTATTTTATTATATAATTTTTTTTGAAATTGTCTTAAGGTTAACTTTTTGTAAGCAGTTATTCATCATCAGGTAAAATGGCCTTGTTTAACCACAATTAAGGACATGATCTCGCATTAATCCACGAAACTATATTGAACAATCATAGAACTTAATTCTTGGTTCAGCGAATCAAAACTTAATGATGTGCATATTGTAAGATTAATAATAAAGTTTATTTTTAAGATTATAATTTAGTTTTATTACCCCATCTGTTCATCATATGACACATACGTCACGTCACTTATTTGCAGATAGGTGTCCAGGAGGTCACTTTTCAGTGAAGGTGACTGTACATAACGTCTTGCTCGCGGACGCGCATCAGGGACAACATTCTCAATAGGGAACATTACTGCAATGTTCTGCCGCCAGAGGCTGCACTACCACTAATAGTAAACCAGTATAGGGATTCACACACACATGCACAATTGTTTGTCAAATGAGTGACAAGGATGCTTGCATAGACAATACCGCAAGTGGGAACGAGATACAATGTCAACGCTGCTAGCGGCTAGCGTCGCCACCTACGAAGAGCTTTGCGTAATGTTCCCTATTGGATAGTTTCCTAATGTCAAAATGTATGACATGGTATCACTATATAGATTGGAACCATGTAATTGTCACAATAAATAGTAAGTTACAAAAAATATCACAATCATAAAAAGATTGAAACTTCAAAGATTTGAAAAGATATGTAGGTACTATCTCCCAAGGCAACGGGTTCACACTTTCTCAACAAAATTGTCTGCACACACATACAGTTCATTCGAAAAATGACCCTAGAAGGGTGTAACCGTACCCTTGGGCGATAGTACCTGCTTAACACAGTATGTCATGAAAAAGACAGTAATTAACTTATTTTTCCATACAACAGGGGGGCTCGCACACTAGGTTTTATGTCGCGTTTTACGTGACGTTTCAGTACATTTTCGCCAACATAAAACCTAGTGTGATAGGGCCTCAGTTGTACGAATATACTAGTCCAGGCAATGAACTGACAACTTGTATGGAAAAAATGACACATTTGGAAATAATTTATAATAGCAGATTTTTTCTATGTAATGGATATATTTTTAATTAAATAGTTACCTAGCTATAAAATCCAACAAAAATTCAGACATCAAAAAAATGATAACTTAACTTGCTACAGAAAAGTAAAAAAAAAATTAATAAATGGATTTATCTTTATTTTGGTTCATTTACATTTGCTCTATAATATTCAAGATAAATAATGAAAAAAAAACAATTCATGCTTCATTTAAATTTATATAAATACTTCCGAATGAAAAGTTTGTTGGGTTCTTGAATAAAGCATCTTAGAATAATGTTTTGAAATGAAAGAAAACAAAAAAACGCTATTATAAATTAATGTTTTTCAAAACCGTATTTTGCCTAAATTTAAGTATATTAAAGTTTTGACGTCATAATTCTGTGTCAATTAGTATATGTGCCGTTTTTGCGGTCGCTAACTATGTCTCATTTGGAGTATTAAAAAAATTTGAATAGAATAGAAAAGCTTTATTCAACACTAGCTGTTGCCCGCGACTTCGTCCGCGTAGAACTTTTTATCGTCTTAGAAAATGATTTCTCTCAATACAAAATTTGAACCCTCTTTTAGGGGATAATTAAAAAAAAAGTTGATGTTCATTTTCTAGTTTGTGAACAAACAGTCTAAAACCAAAGTTAAAAATCTCATACTTTAAAAATGCCTTTAAATACTCAAACTTTGAACCAATTTTAACACTCTTAGGGGATGAATTTGGAAAAACTCTGAAATCAGTTTTGTAGTCTTTTAACGTACAGAATAAGACCGAAGTTAAAAATCTCTTACGCACACTTTAACATTTTATTGCTCGCCATTTAAAATTTGAACCCCCTTTTAAACTCCCTTAGAGGTTGAATTTTTCTAATCGCTGAAAGAACTTTTTTCGTAAACTTTTAAGTCTCTAGCTCAAAAAAAGTGTTGCCCATACAAAGCTTTCTTAACCCCCTTAGGGGTGGAATTTTCTAAAACTCTGAAAGTACTTTATTATTAATTTTAATAAGTAACATTTTCAATAGTTTTAAGTCTAGTAAAAAAAAAAGTTTTTCCCACACAACACTGGCTACCCTTCTTAAGGATCTTAAGGATCCCCTTAGGGATGGAGTTTTCTAAAACGCTGAAAGTTCTTTTTTAGTATTCTAATAAGTAATCTTTTTGCAAAGTTTTAAGTCTAACTCAAAAAAAAGTGTTGCCCATGCAAAGCTTGCTCTCCTTTTTAACCCTATTAGGGGTGGAATTTTCTAAAACGATTTGTGTTCTTTTTTTGTATTTTAATAAGTAATCTTTCTACAAAGTTTCAAGTCTCTAACTCAAAAACATAAACTTTCCCTGATAAAAACTTTGCACCCCTTTTTATCCCCCTTAGGGATAGATTTTTTCAAAACGCTGAAAGTCTTTTTTTTTGTATTTTTATAAGTAATCTTTCTACAAAGTTTTAAGTGTCTAGCTCAGAAAAAGTGTTCCCCATACAAACCTTGCACCCTTTTTTAACCCCCTTAGGGAATGATTTTTGTAAAACGCCGAAAGTAGTATTTTTCATGTTCTAATAAGTAATTTTTCGTCAAAATTTTAAGTCTCTATTAAAAAGAAATATGTTTTTCCCATACAAACTTTGCACCCTATTTTACCCCCTAGGGGTGAAATTTTCCAAAACGCTGAAAGTACTTTCTTTGTATTTAAATAATCTTTCTACAAAGTTTTAGGACTCTAGCTAAAAAAAATAGTTACCCACATACAAACTTTGCACCCCTATTTTAGCCCCCTATTTTTAGGGGTAGAATTTTCTAAAACGCTGAAAGTACTTAATTTGTATTCTGATGACTAATCTTTCTACAAAGTTTTAAGTCTCTATTTATAAAATATATTGTTTCCCCCATACAAAATTTGCACCCCTATTTTACCCCCTTAGGGGTAGATTTTTTTAAAACACTGAATCTAGGTACTTTATTTGTATTCTAATGAATAATTTCTCTACAAAGTTTTAAGTCTCTATTTAAAAAAAAGTAGTTTTTCCCATACAAACTTTGCACTCTATTTTACCCCTTTAGGGGTAGAATTTTCTAAAATCCTGAAAGTTCTTTATTTGTATTCTAATGACTGATCTTTCTACAAAGTTTTAAGTCTCTATTTAAAAAAAAATGTTTCCCCCATACAAACCTTGCACCCCTATTTTACCCCCGTAGGGGTGGAATTTTCCAAAACGCTGAAAGTGTTTCATTTGTATTCTAATAACTAATTTTTCTACAAAGTTTAAGTCTATAGCTCAAAAAAAAAAGGTTCTCCCATACAAACTTTGCACCCCCATTTTACCCCTTTAGGGGTAGAATTTTCAAAAATCCCTTTTTATCCCTAGCCCACGTTATAAAAGCAACATACTGTGCAAAAATCAACTCTCTAAGATTAGTAGTTACGGCTGTGCGTTGATGAGTGAGTGAGTGAGTGAGTGAGTGAGTGAATAAGTCAGTCAGGACATAGGCATTTATTATGTATAAATAAATAGAAGATAATGAAACTCCCATTCAAATATCCCAAAAAATTATGAAGCTACATCCGTTTTAATGTCGCTTGTTAGAGTGAGAAAACGATGAGGGACTGTGACGTCAATATACTCGAGCGTCATAGTAAAAAACAATCGTTTCATATGAAGGTGCGTTTTGCGGAAAAGGGACAGAACATACCCCCTCTTAAAACTTTGGACTCTTATAACTTAATCATTACCTATATAACCTCTTGCTTTGTTTTTTTCTCCATTTGACTATATTTATTTTAAATTCTTTTTCGAGAAAATACATTATGATTATTTACCATATTTTCGATTCCTGAGCTATAACCACGAACTTCGGAATTCGAAAATATTCGGGTATCTCTATCTCTATCGCACTAACCATACTCGAGTGACAGGGATGCAAATATATGAACATTGAGTATCGGTTTTCGTGGTAGCGTCGCAGGTACTTTGGCTGAATGCGCCGAGCGCGTGCCATTGTCATTCAAAAAAAACAAATTCGTGTTAATTATATTGTTCAAATTTGTTGATTTCATTTATTGAAATTACGACATAAAACGACATTTGCGCATATAAGTTCTCATATCAGAATCGAATATTTTTTTATGGTTTATATTTTAGCATTTGTCTCGTAAAGGTCTATCGTAGACGGGATTTAAATTATTAATAAGTGAAAGGCAAAGCAATTCCGCCATTTTGACGAAAATTTGACGGTTCTTATAGCTGACAGCTGGAGCAGCGTTTGATTTCAATAAAAATAAATGAAAAATTAAATGAAGTCGTATATTTCGGAAAATTAATTAACTGTCGCAGTCGGATAAAAACTATCCTAAGTTGCAGCTAGAATAATAATGTACCTATATAAAATGTTTCATATTTTTCCGTTCATGGGATGCTGAGAACATTCGAACCGCGCAAAGCTTAGTTTCAAACTGGCTGATTCTTTTTTTAATTTAGAGATTTATTATAAGTGGAGATAAATAGATAGAAGATAATGAAACTCCCATTCAAATATCTCAAAAAATTATGAAGCTACATCCGTTTTAATGTCGCTTGTTAGAGTGAGAAAACGATGAGGGACTGTGACGTCAATATACTCGAGCGTCATAGTAAAAAACAATCGTTTCATATGAAGGTGCGTTTTGCGGAAAAGGGACAGAACATACCCCCTCTTAAAACTTTGGACTCTTATAACTTAATCATTACCTATATAACCTCTTGCTTTGTTTTTTTCTCCATTTGACTATATTTATTTTAAATTCTTTTTCGAGAAAATACATTATGATTATTTAAGTACCATATTTTCGATTCCTGAGCTATAACCACGAACTTCGGAATTCGAAAATTTTCGGGTATCTCTATCTCTATCGCACTAACCATACTCGAGTGACAGGGATGCAAATATATGAACATTTCGTGAACAACGGTTTTCGTGGTAGCGCCGCAGGTACTTTGGCTGAATGCGCCGAGCGCGTGCCATTGTCATTCAAAAAAAACAAATTCGTGTTAATTATATTGTTCAAATTTGTTGATTTCATTTATTGAAATTACGACATAAAACGACATTTGCGCATATAAGTTCTCATATCAGAATCGAATATTTTTTTATGGTTTATATTTTAGCATTTGTCTCGTAAAGGTCTATCGTAGACGGGATTTAAATTATTAATAAGTGAAAGGCAAAGCAATTCCGCCATTTTGACGAAAATTTGACGGTTCTTATAGCTGACAGTTGGAGCAGCGTTTGATTTCAATAAAAATAAATGAAAAATTAAATGAAGTCGTATATTTCGGAAAATTAATTAACTGTCGCAGTCGGATAAAAACTATCCTAAGTTGCAGCTAGAATAATAATGTACCTATATAAAATGTTTCATATTTTTCCGTTCATGGGATGCTGAGAACATTCGAACCGCGCAAAGCTTAGTTTCAAACTGGCTGATTCTTTTTTTAATTTAGAGATTTATTATAAGTGGAGATCACAATGCACGAAATTATAAATAAAGATAGGTACATGTGAACCTTAAGATTAGACTTACAATATAAATTTAAAATTAATGTTACATTTTAGTTGGCCCCATGTCTAAAAACTGGTTCGAATAGCATCATAATAAAATAGGAATGTACTTAGTCAATTGTGTCGTTCTTATATAGGGGAAGGGTAACTTAGCGTTTAGTATTTACGCTATTATCAAGGATGCTTCTAATATACATCCCACCAAAAACATTACATGTAAAGTGACTGCCAAGACTCCCTAGCTCATATAGCTTTCAGCGTTTAAAAGATATCAGATCATAAGGAGCGCCAAGCTTCCTACTCCACACGGCGTAACCTACCACTACCAGCCACGCGCTAAAAGTTCTACATCTTGGCTAAAAAGTATAGCTTTGTTGGGCACATCCCGGTCGCCACATAGAATCTCACGCTTCAGTTTACGAGTATAAGCGACGGGTCTATACTTTTTGTATGTTAATCCCGCGCAGTGATGACACTGATACGCATGCACATGGCGTTGCGTTAGCGCAGTCGCACGGGCAGGCACTGAGCTAGTAGGGACACGTTGGCTAGGGGTGTGTGTCGCGCTCACTAAAGTATTAAAAATACATTCGTTTTGCCCATGTTTGCGTTACCTACTGTGCACCAGCAACCCACTGTCAACCACCTTACCCTATTTTATTATTTATAATACCAAAGATAATACGGACTCCGTATTTCAATTTTCAGACCTCTAGCATCAAAATTTGCGGAAGTCTCATACAAAATTGCATCCCCTAGTTTAAGGGGTTGGGGGGTAAAAGTTCCAATTTTTTGGTTTTTTTTGTTGATTGTGTACTAATACTAGCTTACATACCAAAATTCAGCTTTCTAGGACTTCAGGAAATACCCTAGAGGTTTTGATGATCAACGTGAGTGAGTCAGTGACGAAATCGGCGTTTTTTTAGATATCAATAAAATCTAAAGTATTAAGAAATATGCAATTGAAACTGTATAGGTATGTTTAATAAGTTCACTATTGACATCATATCCGGAGAATTTCGTTTATCCAAACACAAGTTATGAGGGTTCAAAAAAACGACGAAGCGCTTCGAGAAAAGGTAGGTGGTGCCTGCCCTTGCGCTTCGCTTGGCGCCAGATACAAGTGCGTCGTTTTACGGCGCAAGCGACAAACGCAGTAAGGGTGTTTTAACACCAATCGATTGGTGTGGTAGGTTTGGTTGATACGTAGTAGAAACTGTCGATCGACGTCGACCACCATAGATCGATGGCAATCGAAAGGGAATGGAGATCTTAGGATGTTACCACACCAATCGGTGTCTTTCCCTGTCGATTTAGGTTTATAATTTTTATTCCAACTAGACAGACGTGTCAGGAATGTTATTGTTGTGACGATTATACTGCACTTTTCTTTGCACAATCATTCATCAACTACCTACTCAATAACGTGAGACCTTTGTAGCAATAACGCACTTAAGGTGGTTCGATTGCCATACAAAGCGTTATTTGACATTCGCAGGCTAACGGCGTGATATTTTAAGAAACTTATGTAACAAACTTTCATCAATTGGCTTCCTATTTGCGCCAAATTCCCCCTTTCCTAGAATACACTTGTATAAACTAGATTAATTTGAGAAAAATAGTTTTCCCAAAATACTTATCACGTGACAAACCAATTTCTCAAATTAATCTAGTTTATACAAGTTTATTCTAGGAAAGGGGGAATTTGGCGCAAATGGGAAGCCAATTTATGAAAGTTTGTTACATAAGTTTCTTAAAATATCACGCCGTTAGCCTACGAATGTCAAATAACGTTTTGTATGGCAATCGAACCACCTTAAATTCGCTATTCAGTTAAACAGGGGATGTCAGTCAAACAAATGTAACTTGTACGGTTTTAATCAATTTTAAGCCTTAACTTCAATCAAAGCACTATTATGTAGGTATTATATACCTAGGTACCTACCTAAGAAGATTCTTAGCGTACCTATCTCGATTTTACTGCAGTTAGTACATGGCAGTGCGTTAACAGTGCGGCGAAAATAGATCAACATGCAAACTATTTACGTAACATTCGTTTTGTAAGGTCGTGTCAGTGCAACGAGGTGCAAATATACGGGGGCAGTAATTTCAGTTTGACAGCATGAGATATCGGAGCGCGTGGTGCGGCGGCTTCGTCGGCCAACTCGTACTTACGAATCGTTGAGAATCTAGATAAGTACTTACTACTAGTAACGGGTGGGATTAATCAATTCAAATGCTAAAGATGCACATTCATGACTACAGATAAGTGCATTGCATCATTTGCCAATCTTGATCGATGCGTTGGTTCATTTCAGTTGTCGACGTTAAGTAGATACGATAGAATGGTATCTACGTAGCGGCTTTGTTAGCGTATTATACGGATACGGAACCGGCGGCTCACTCCGTGATTTCGTACCGTGATCAAGTACATGCCGCCAGGGCCTGTATAGGAGACGCTATCACGAGCGACGAGGATTGCCAAGCAAGGTTTGAAAATCTAGTATGGAGTGACCTTGATCTGGTTGGAAGCCGTGCTTCCGACACGTATCCACACGGGCAGAATCACAATCAGGACTGCATGAAGGCCCGCCGATTTCGCTCGTGTAGCGTCTGCTTATGTTAGCGCTGCTACGGCACGCACGCGTTCTGAATCGCAGCGCGTTGCATGCGATAGAAAGGGATGGCCAAGTTTAGGCTCGTTCGGCATACCTAAACAGGGGATTTGTTAACAGAGAACCTTCTGTATGTAGTATTAGGTACTATTATTTATTGTGACAGAACGCAAGCGAAACCGCGGGAACAATTAGGTATAGCAGTCCATCTTGAAGGTCCATTATAATATCTACTACTGGTGAAAGATTTTTTGGAATGGGATTGTTTGTTCAGCTAGTAGATTATTCCCTACATACGGTACAAACTACAACGGTACGGTATCTGAGCCGTCAAATGGGGGACATTGAAACTGATGTGTAACATAGGATGAAACGTAGTATAACATTTGATTATTCGTGATGGCAACACCATTAGAGATATTCCCCTCAGTTTACCCAGTGATTATTCAATATAGTCTATACAGTGATTCACCCGCAGGATCAACAATATCAACATGTTTCCACAGGTAACGCAAAAAGTTGTTATTTCTTTCAGTAATTCCCTTAAAATTCGATTTTGCACGTGCTTTACAAATTGATGATAATAATTGTTCTGTAAAAGAGTGTCTGCCACGAGTTCCGTATTCAATATTTCACTATAAAAATACCCAGTAGGCTAATCTCACTTTATTGCCGATTGTTTGAAATTGAAACTACTTCAGTAATGCCAGCCTACGAAAAAAAAACAAAATCAATAAAGGTGCATTATATATATTTAGGTAAATTGAGACGAGACGACGTTACCCCTGCGTGTCCCAAGTTTGACTTTTTTACTTTTATATAATGCTTATTTGCATTTCAGATGCCACAATGCCTCGAAAATATATCCGATCTATAGCGAAAAGGCACTATGCACACTATAGTACCTAGTAGTAGTGACCTTGATTTTCAGGATTTGGATGACAATGGATGGCAGCTTTTAAAAGCTACTCGCCGGATCCATTGACAGTTGAGTCAAATGTCTTAAAAACTATGCCTCGCACATCCAAAGATCCTCTGGCCGTTGATTCTTCAGATACCTATAGCTAAAAGCTAGGCACATCAAAAAAATTGTTTTCTGCTGATGTGGGTCAATTCAACCACAGCGTGGACTTATCTATTAGCGTTATGTAAAAGTAGACTTTATGGTTGTAAAATTGGCCTTTAAAACGCTGGCGTGGCACAAAGAAAACTCTGGAAAAGTTATAAATGCACTGTGAATTTTTGTGAAATTTATGAAAAAATCTGGGAAGACGACTTTCATATATATCCTCAAGTGGATGTCGCGCAGTTAGTCTATCTAAAAGATGTAATTATAAAAGTCTCTCCACTTCAAGTTTTGACATACATTCCCAAAATTTATTATAGAATATTCGTATTCGTAAATTGTGACACTGCTGCACCTATTTTATATTTTTTCTAGAAATATTGTGGTTATTGTTGATTTTTTGATATTTTTCTAGATAAATAAGTTTAAACTAGTGATTTTCTAAATAATAAGCAATAATAATTGTGATCTCAATTATTAATTACGTTCGAAAGAGGTAACTAAAACGATTATTTTATGTTTTGAAGTTTTTTTTAATATATAAACGTTTTCAATGTGGACGCATCTTTACTAAAACGCCTTTGTAATTTTTTTTAAAGGCTAAAGGCGTCCTAAGTTTCCTATTTAGCAGTGTAACTTCGATGTAGGTACATCACGAAAACGTTGTTGTCTTAAACCCATTCTACGTTCGAACTTTTGACAGCCAGTAAAAAAAATATAAAAAAAGCTATTTACATAATTGTTAATATTATATGCAAAAGGGAAAATATAAGTATGAACTGCAACCTAAGACCACCAATCAGATTGCTAACTCTATTATAATTATGGTTGTTTTGTCCGTGAATTCGCAACTCGTCACATTGTCCCCCATTTGACGGTACTTTTCCTCTTTATAATATTTGTATAGAAGGGTCATACAAAGATTTAGGTTTGCGTCTCTTCTGTAGACATTGCTAAAGTTAAGATTTTTGATTGGACTTAATAAGCAAAATCCCCATACCATAACGGCGCCTCCTCTTAAGAGCCCGTTAACGTGGTTACTAGCGCCACTGGTAAATAATTGTGATTATTTGAATTTAACGATATATATTTTAATTTAAAAAAGAGGCCACTACACACTGTATTTTGTATTTATTTATTTATTTATTATGAAATTTATTTAAGTTTCTTTTTAATACATCATACTTAATAGTTTTTACGTTGCTGGATTCGTCAATCTATGCGTCCCAACATGAAACGGCCGTTTTTCTTTTGAGTTCATTAATCGACGAATCCAGCAACGTACAAACTATTATGATGTATTCAAAAGATAGGGTAGAGGAACCAAAAGATGAACGTGTAAGCGACTATCCCAACTTTACAATTTTTTTTCGAGGTATGGTGGTTTAGTTTGTTTACATTTTATTTTTTTATACGATTTGTTATATAGTCGAGATTGGATATGACTAGTTGAAACCATCCTATTACAATACAGTATTTTATTAAAAATAGTTTTATGCTGAAGTATGTCATTTTGCCCAGAAGATGAACGCTGTGCCCAATAGTTGAACATTTTGACACCAATAGTTGAACGAAGAAAAACGTAACACCGCGCAGCCTTTGAATTTTGGTCTAATTATTATATAATCATTATTATAACAATTTATACTTGTTAACAATCACAATATTGATACTTAACACAAAATAAAACAATTCAAATGTACCCTTTTCATATGGTTACAATTATAAGAGATTATTTTTACATATAAATAATTAAAACATTTTTTTGTCATAAGATTAAAATAGATAACTTGTTGGGTTTTATATGTATAAGTCAGATTTCATATTTATTACGTATCTTTGTTATTAAGATGTTCATTGTACAAACCCTTGCCTAAAACTTGAACGAATACATTTTGTTCGTTCATGTATTGGGCACGATAGCAAAAGAATGAACGAACTAAAATTAACAGAGCGATCACTTATTGGAATCGAAGCCAAAAGTTGAACGAACTAATTTTATTCGTTCATCTTCTGGGCAGGTTCTTTGTTGAACAATCGTGCTTTTCATAGTAAAACAAAGCCCAAAATAACCGTGTTGCGAATGGATACTCACGTTCAACTTTTGGTTCAAAAATCAACAGTTAAGACACGATTAATTTAAGCAATAAAAGTTTTATGTACCTTTTCAATAAGAATTTATTTGCAAAAACTATACCTTGCCCAGTAGATGAACGCCGTTCATCTATTGGCTCAGGTACAAAAAGTTGGAATCATTACTTGAACGCTAAATATCTCTTAAATTAACAATAAATACGCAATTTGTGATAGATAATCCATTAAAGGCATTAATCATGAATCTATAACACGCAAAACAATCCATGTAGACGTTTTATTCAATTTTATACATAATTTAGAGCTTAAATTTGAGAGCGCTTTCCTTAAGTAAATCTCCATACAAACGGTGATTTTGGCGCGAGACCTCGACGCGACAACCGCTCACAGCCGTGTGTATGAGAACTATATGGGAGTTTAAATGCCAACCTCAGCAAAGGAATGATGCGTTAGGAAAAAAATATCCCGAAGGCGTAAAATGTATCGCGATTTTTTTATTTCAATTTTACGACAAAACGTTCAACTATTGGGTGGTGTTCATCTTTTGGTTCCACTACCCTACCAAAGATAATTAAGACAAGGAAGATAGCTGACTCTTTGGAAACGTCGTCGTAGTTCAGAAAGCAATTCGAGATGGCGCTACTAGGCTCTCAATGAAAAAAGTAGCATAGAATTCGTCAAAATGTTGCATTTTAGTGTCCTAAATCATCACATTAACACATTTTAAGGCATAAAATACTTGTCACAACATAACACGAAAATAGCAAAAGCTGTTTTTAATCGGTGACTAGATCCATTGGTCGCACGTTTTTCTAAGCTGAATGGCTACGCAGGGGTATTGCATTCCGCTAGATGGCGCATATTCAAATATCGTGCATAACTAAATAAACTTAAAATGGTTAAACAATCAGAGATTATGATTTAAAATCAGTACTTAATTAAAAGCATTTACTCATATCTTTTTTAGCACTATTTTATTAAACTGAAATCTAAAATGAACCGTAACCAATAGTTTTACAACACAACATGGTTAATTCCGACTAGAGTTATGTAAGTTT
This sequence comes from Epinotia brunnichana, assembly GCA_963854355.1. Lineage (NCBI taxonomy): Eukaryota > Metazoa > Arthropoda > Insecta > Lepidoptera > Tortricidae > Epinotia > Epinotia brunnichana. The sequence goes on along the minus strand of OY977936.1, from coordinate 13,700,118 downwards.
ATCTAAAGTCGTATACAAAAAGAAGAGAGTGTTTTCTTTCTTTCATTACGTCCAAAAAGCGTACCCCTTGCTGAATTATAGAATCAGAATCAGAAAAGTATTTATTGCCACAAAAAAAATGGAAAAAAAAAATTACAAGTAAAAAATAAATAAAATAAACATACAAACTAACAAACAGTAAGTAAAAAACAGAATTTGTGACAATAGGCCCCAGTCTCAAGTTGAGTCCCAACTCTCAGCATGCGCTGCGCTAGGTTAGGCTGGTCACGGGAGATCGGTCGATCGGAGTCTAACAAATATAACGGCGCACAAAGTACAAAATTTATAAATACCTACTTACCACAAACTTGCCGCCAGACACTTTCGGTAGGTATTCATATTTGCATATTTTAATCTAGTATCGGTAATATTTCAAATGATTTTAAACTAACCCACAAACTAATTCTAAAGTACTAAATTCTAAAACTACAAATATCAATAAACAAAATATTGTTCATAATATATGAGATTTGAACTTCATCCCTCTGAGTTCGATTATCGTGTCTTCTTCACTTTTATGTATATATAGCTATTTATACACTACTGGCTCTGTGAGCTATATAGGTAGAACTTGCTAGCACGTCTTTTACACAAAAAAATCTAGTTAAAAAATTACTCGCTAAAACAACTATATTTGCTATAATTTCGCTATAAGTTAGAATAAACAATTTACACGGCATTACAGATAAATCAATTCGCCGAGAAACGAAATTAACACATAAAAATATAGTAGCAATTGCATAGGGAATAATCCACCTAAATTTAATACCGCAACGGTTAAAAATAATGAAAAGTAATCTTTATAAATTCCGTAAAAATCAGGCGAAAATGGTATAAACTTTCTTTACTTTATAATTGACTACGTCTATATTCGTTCTTTGGGATACGCGCATAATCCACTTATTAGGGTTCCGTAGCCAAATGGCAAAAAACGGAACCCTTATAGATTCGTCATGTCTGTCTGTCCGTCCGTATGTCACAGCCACTTTTTTCCTATAAGAAACTATAAGACCTATACTGTTGAAATTTGGTGGAAAAAACACATTATGTTTTGGGGGTTCCCCATACTCAGAACTGAAACTCAATTTTTTTTTTTATCAAACCCATACGTGTGGAGGAGTATCTATGAATAGGTCTTCAAAAATGATATTGAGAATTCTAGTATGATTTTTTTCTAAACTGAATAGTTTGCGCGAGAGACACTTCCAAAGTGGTAAAATGTGTGTCCCCCCCCTGTTACTTCTAAAATAAGAGAATGATAAAACTAAAAAAAATATATGATGTACAATACCATGCAAACTTCCACCGAAAATTGGTTTGAACGAGATCTAGTAAGTAGTTTTTTTTTTGATACGTCATAAATCGTAAACCGCAATTTATTTTACGGAACCCTTCATGTGCGAGTCGCACTTGGCCGCTTTTTTTTGTTAATGAATAAACCTTTCTATAGGCCAGATTAAATTCAATATTATCTCAAGGTCGTAAACATTTAATTAAAATGCTCTTATTTCCGGATGCATATTTATTTTATTTTGTTCTTAGTATTTGTTGTTATAGCGGCAACAGAAATACATAATCTGTGAACATTTCAGCTGGAACTATCACGGTATCAGTGAGATACAGCCTGGTGACAGACGGACGGACGGACGGACGGACGGACGGACTGACGGACGGACAGCGAGTCCGACAAATAGTTTTCCGAAATCATTCTAGTTTGTAAGTATACCTAAGTTATAATTATAAAGTTGTGGCGTGTACACATTCAGAGCCGCGAATCGCTACGCGCTACGCTCGTAGCCGATCTCGTGGTCTTCCTCGTATGTAGCGGAAATCGCCTACGACGTAGACACACGATAGTCGTATTAGTCGTGTTCCCGGCACTGAATGTGTCTATAGTTTGGTTAATACACACCACAGCGATTAACATTGCATCACACTTGCTCGTAAAGGGTGTATTATAGGCAAGTTTACAGAGTTTAGTTTTATATTATTTTATATACTAGCTGTTGCCCGCGACTTCGTCCGCGTAGAACTTTTTATCGTCTTAGAAAATGATTTCTCTCAATACAAAATTTGAACCCTCTTTTAGGGGATAATTAAAAAAAAAGTTGATGTTAATTTTCTAGTTTGTGAACAAACAGTCTAAAACCAAAGTTAAAAATCTCATACTTTAAAAATGCCTTGAAATACTCAAACTTTGAACCAATTTTAACACTCTTTGGGGATGAATTTGGAAAAACTCTGAAATCAGTTTTGTAGTCTTTTAACGTACAGAATAAGACCGAAGTTAAAAATCTCTTACTCACACTTTAAAATTTTATTGCTCGCCATTTAAAATTTGAACCCCCTTTTAAACCCCCTTAGAGGTTGAATTTTTCTAATCGCTGAAAGAACTTTTTTCGTAAACTTTTAAGTCTCTAGCTCAAAAAAAGTGTTGCCCATACAAAGCTTTCTTAACCCCCTTAGGGGTGGAATTTTCTAAAACTCTGAAAGTACTTTATTATTAATTTTAATAAGTAACATTTTCAATAGTTTTAAGTCTAGTAAAAAAAAAAGTTTTTCCCACACAACACTGGCTACCCTTCTTAAGGATCTTAAGGATCCCCTTAGGGATGGAGTTTTCTAAAACGCTGAAAGTTCCTTTTTAGTATTCTAATAAGTAATCTTTTTGCAAAGTTTTAAGTCTAACTCAAAAAAAAGTGTTGCCCATGCAAAGCTTGCTCTCCTTTTTAACCCTATTAGGGGTGGAATTTGCTAAAACGATTTGTGTTCTTTTTTTGTATTTTAATAAGTAATCTTTCTACAAAGTTTCAAGTCTCTAACTCAAAAACATAAACTTTCCCTGATAAAAACTTTGCACCCCTTTTTATCCCCCTTAGGGATAGATTTTTTCAAAACGCTGAAAGTCTTTTTTTTTGTATTTTTATAAGTAATCTTTCTACAAAGTTTTAAGTGTCTAGCTCAGAAAAAGTGTTCCCCATACAAACCTTGCACCCTTTTTTAACCCCCTTAGGGAATGATTTTTGTAAAACGCCGAATGTAGTATTTTTCATGTTCTAATAGGTAATTTTTCGTCAAAATTTTAAGTCTCTATTAAAAAAAAAAATGTTTTTCCCATACAAACTTTGCACCCTATTTTACCCCCTTAGGGGTGAAATTTTCCAAAACGCTGAAAGTACTTTCTTTGTATTTAAATAATCTTTCTACAAAGTTTTAGGACTCTAGCTAAAAAAAATAGTTTCCCACATACAAACTTTGCACCCCTATTTTAGCCCCCTATTTTTAGGGGTAGAGTTTTCTAAAACGCTGAAAGTACTTAATTTGTATTCTGATGACTAATCTTTCTACAAAGTTTTAAGTCTCTATTTAAAAAAAATATTGTTTCCCCCATACAAAATTTGCACCCCTATTTTACCCCCTTAGGGGTAGATTTTTTTAAAACACTGAATCTAGGTACTTTATTTGTATTCTAATGAATAATTTCTCTACAAAGTTTTAAGTCTCTATTTAAAAAAAAGTAGTTTTTCCCATACAAACTTTGCACTCTATTTTACCCCTTTAGGGGTAGAATTTTCTAAAACCCTGAAAGTTCTTTATTTGTATTCTAATGACTGATCTTTCTACAAAGTTTTAAGTCTCTATTTAAAAAAAAAATGTTTCCCCCATACAAACCTTGCACCCCTATTTTACCCCCGTAGGGGTGGAATTTTCCAAAACGCTGAAAGTGTTTCATTTGTATTCTAATAACTAATTTTTCTACAAAGTTTAAGTCTATAGCTCAAAAAAAAAAGGTTCTCCCATACAAACTTTGCACCCCCATTTTACCCCCTTAGGGGTAGAATTTTCAAAAATCCCTTTTTATCCCTAGCCCACGTTATAAAAGCAACATACTGTGCAAAAATCAACTCTTTAAGATTAGTAGTTTCGGCTGTGCGTTGATGAGTGAGTGATTGAGTGAATAAGTCAGTCAGGACATAGGCATTTATTATGTATAAATAGATAGAAGATAATGAAACTCCCATTCAAATATCTCAAAAAATTATGAAGCTACATCCGTTTTAATGTCGCTTGTTAGAGTGAGAAAATGATGAGGGACTGTGACGTCAATATACTCGAGCGTCATAGTAAAAAACAATCGTTTCATATGAAGGTGCGTTTTGCGGAAAAGGGACAGAACATACCCCCTCTTAAAACTTTGGACTCTTATAACTTAATCATTACCTATATAACCTCTTGCTTTGTTTTTTTCTCCATTTGACTATATTTATTTTAAATTCTTTTTCGAGAAAATACATTATGATTATTTACCATATTTTCGATTCCTGAGCTATAACCACGAACTTCGGAATTCGAAAATATTCGGGTATCTCTATCTCTATCGCACTAACCATACTCGAGTGACAGGGATGCAAATATATGAACATTGAGTATCGGTTTTCGTGGTAGCGCCGCAGGTACTTTGGCTGAATGCGCCGAGCGCGTGCCATTGTCATTCAAAAAAAACAAATTCGTGTTAATTATATTGTTCAAATTTGTTGATTTCATTTATTGAAATTACGACATAAAACGACATTTGCGCATATAAGTTCTCATATCAGAATCGAATATTTTTTTATGGTTTATATTTTAGCATTTGTCTCGTTAAGGTCTATCGTAGACGGGATTTAAATTATTAATAAGTGAAAGGCAAAGCAATTCCGCCATTTTGACGAAAATTTGACGGTTCTTATAGCTGACAGTTGGAGCAGCGTTTGATTTCAATAAAAATAAATGAAAAATTAAATGAAGTCGTATATTTCGGAAAATTAATTAACTGTCGCAGTCGGATAAAAACTATCCTAAGTTGCAGCTGGAATAATAATGTACCTATATAAAATGTTTCATATTTTTCCGTTCATGGGATGCTGAGAACATTCGAACCGCGCAAAGCTTAGTTTCAAACTGGCTGATTCTTTTTTTAATTTAGAGATTTATTATAAGTGGAGATAATATATTTATTTATAACTCCCTAGGGAGTTATGAGCTTGTGTGTAATCTGATTGGTTAAAAACAAATCAAACAAATTGGTTGGTAAATCTAGTTGGCCGCGCGTTACAAGAATTCTCTGTGATTGGTTGAAAAAATCTAGCAGGCCATGCGGCGCCACGCCCCCTCGCCCTTTTCAAATCTGTAAGTGAAGTTGTAAATTTCGTCAATTTTTGAGTGGTGCGGTTGTAGGAAACTTAGATTTTTCTGTCTTTTGTAGTTATTTATTTCCTCGCAAATGTGATGAAAAACATTGTGTGTATCACGGGCAGTAAATAAGTGGCGTCGGGCTTCTAATAGAGTCTCGTTAGTAATCCACTTCTTACGGCCCTTAAACTGCACAATGTACTATAGCTGCATACCGGAATTTGGGAGGGTAGAAAACGGCGGGCGGCGCCGGAGCGGTCTCGGTCATGCCCTGCTCCTCGAGGTGGGTACATCCTGTGCGCGTGGCGCCGCCGCCGCGGCCGCGACACTTGGCAACGACACCCAACTGCCTATTCATTCACTAAACATCTTGCTTCAACCGCGAGCACATCCCAGTTTAAGCTGACTCCGAGACTCTTAACAACTATGCATCATCGCAGCTGCGACTTAGACTGGCCTGCCTGTGCCGGTAGGCGTTGCGAATGACAGCCCTGAATATCACCGAAAGCTCCGCCGCGGGGAACGACGTGCGGGCGCGCCAGTACCCCTCCGACCAGCGATGCTGTGCTGTCTCCGGAAATAGAGTACGTCCGTCTTTACATGCAGTTCGCGTACCGTACATACTTGAACAGCGCCGCCGGAATCTATTAAATTGCGGTTAACACGAAGCTTGTGACCTCGATCGCGATCTCAATCGGGACACTCGTGTAAACCACAATTTAATGGAACCAATTTAACTCGACTTGCACTCCTCCTGGAATACGAGTCGAGCCGAAGCGCCTCAGTGATTTCTTTCTTTTAGTGTAGATGTAGGGATATTCTCGTCCGTAGATCCGGGTGCGCGAGTGAGTGCAAATGACTGATAGCCCGACATAACCGGGCTGGAACTGTACAAAATGTGGACCAAAAGGCAGTTATGGAGGTTTATGTTGTGCATACTGTTCGCCGCGTCGGCGCTGGCCGTGGCTGCGAGAGGTGAGTCGCGCTCGCGAGTGGGAGTCCCGCTGCGCTCGCGCTCTGCGTCACTACCCGTTGCTATTTTCAGAACAACTAGCGCTGAAATTATGTAAAAAGCTCTCCCATTTGCTCTATTTTTGGCAATAACCTTAGCAGAGCTCTGTGTGACATAATTACTAACCCAGTAACACGGTTTGATCATGAGCCCACCTTATTGTATTGCCGACGCTTAATCGCATGGAGTTTGGCGAGAGAAAGACGTCATCAGTTGCCACCTCGCATAGCTACGCAAATAGAAATACAGGGATTTGTCGCTGTACGTCGCCATCTTGTGAAAAGCGATAGGATTGTGATGACGATATAAAAATGTAATAGAGAAATTAATGACCTCATAAATTACTACGATTTTGTAGCTTCTATGAGTTTTGATCTTTATAATATGTTGTTAGCGATATGCAATTCATCTGAGTTGTGTGCCCGCATCGTTACTGGAGTTACCTACATATTGTACTTCACAGTATTCATTCCACCTCTAAATCAGGGTAGAGCAAGTAGGACTGTAATTCTTTGTGAATTACACATCTTAGGTACCCTTTAGTATATAAAAAGTAAGTAGGATTAGGTACTTTATTTATCTGAATTCCGATTACGCATAGATGTAAGTAGGTACCTACTTGTTAAGAATCGAGGTCTCAAATTATAGTAGGTAGGTAGAGTAGTGATAGATATCCGAACACATACACAGCACAAGTTCTCTTCTCTCAATATTTTTTTAATAAATGTATTATAAGTAAAATAATTAAAAGTGAAAATTATTATGATCCCTACTCACAGCAGGAGAAGCGCAGCGCTACGAAGAAAATGGGTCAAACACAGATTTAGGTTCGCGTTTTTCCTAAGGCCATATAGACAAAGTTAAGGGCTACTAATATAAAGCCTAATTTTTAGTTATTTTTCTCTATTTGACATGATAATGATAAAAACATAACTTACAGGCGCATAAGCTATTAACTAATGACCTATTAAAGACCACTTTTAATGACCACTTATATGACGACCCAATTAAAACATACGCGCGAACATCAACACAAGTAGATCTATCTGCTGCGAGGGGGAGATACCCGAAATACACGAAGGAAGTTCGTTTGCGTATCGCGGTAGCCCCTCTGGGCGGATTAGGGGATGTTCCCTGTAACGTGACGGTACTTCCCTAGTTGGCTACTCCAAATATCAGGGGACGTCAACCCGTTTTGCTCTAAATATTTAAAAGCCCGTTAACGTGCTCACTAGAGCCACTGGTAAATAATTGTTATTATTTAAATTTAACGATAGATATTTAAAAAAGTAGTTCACTAAACCCTGTATTTTATATTTAAGTACATTTGTGTTTATGTTACTGGATTCGTCGATATATGAACTTCAAAAGAAAAATGGCCGTTTTAACTTTTAAGGAGCCACACTGGATGAATTTGTTTAGCTGACCTGACCGCAGACCGCACGCAACGCACCCAGTATGGGAAATCCCTTTAGTGTAGCGCCAGTGAGCACGTTAAGGTGGTTCGATTGCCATACAAAACGTTATTTGACATTCGTAGGCTAACGGCGTGATATTTTAAGAAACTTATGTAACAAACTTTCATAAATTGGCTTCCCATTTGCGCCAAATTCCCCCTTTCCTAGAATAAACTTGTATAAACTAGATTAATTTGAGAAATTGGTTTGTCACGTGATATTTTGGGAAAACTATTTTTCTAAAAAGCAACGCAATTTCTCAAAATAAAAAAAAATACGGCTTTTATTTTAATTATTTATCTCGCGATTTCTACTGCTAGTGTTCTATACATATCATCATTACATCATCAACATTCTGTACAGCAAATCATTAACTTATCTTCTGAAACATTTTACTTCAGATTGGTAATATATATATAGAAAAACCCAGGCATGTAAAAAATTATAAAAGTAGATCTTGTAAAATTGAATCAACCAAAGCAGCTCAAATTGTGTAAAATCAAATGTAGAGTGTGACCCCCGACTTCTCCTAATAGCCCGCGAGCTACGCGCAAATTTTTTCAGTCACTTTTCCCGGTCAACAACTTGTGAGAACCAGTGAGAAGCTTCAGAAAGCTGAGTTATCATGAAGCTCCGTCGATGTCAGCTTCGCCTCCGTTGGTGGGTTGACCAGCGGCATCAGCCTCCCAGCAAAGCATGTAAAAAAAAATCGTCGGGGGACATGACGATTTTTTTTCGATTGAATTTATCATCAATTCCAATATCCAATTCAAGATCTTGAGGAAAAAAAATCGTCAACGGTGGAATATACGAAAGCGGGTCACACAAACATGTAAAGTAACACGATTTATTTTTCGGTTACCTCCTCCACTAGGATGTGCCACTAGTAAATTACCGTTTTCCATTTGGGAATATTTCCAGTAAGTTCCCATTGTTCCCGGTAATATTCCCAAAAGCAGGTAATATGCAATACTTAGGGTTAATTAATTTTCTTACTTTTTACTTACTTAGTTTGAATTGACTACAAACAGGCTGTTTCACTAATAGTATCACACATCACACATAATCTTTTTCACTCAAATGCGTGGAAGTTGGAAATCGAACCCGGTAAAATATGTTTAAAAATCGGAGTTCATTTTAAGGCAAAATTGAATACGTAGTGCTGGTTGTAAGGAACAATTGTTGACCCTGTATCTACGACCACATGAAAATGCCGTATTTCATAATTAAAGGGTATACTTAAGCCGTGTTTGTATGGCGAAACTGCCTTTGACGAGAAAATGGTTTTCCTTTTGCTCGGATAATTATCTTTATATACGGTGTAATTTCACCAAATATCAGCCCCAAAATCGTCGTGATTTTTGAGATAATTAAAAAAAAGGAAAATCGTTTTTATTTATTATCTATACTCTACCACATATATTTTTTCCAAAAAATATCACTCGGATCAACAGGTTAAAAAAAAGCGAATTTGTGACCTCTCATACATAGGTTTCCCTTTACTAGGTAGGGTAGACAGAACACTCTTTATGTAGGGTCATTTCGCCGGTTGGCGACCACCTAATTTTATGTGCCGGTTAGCGACCACTTAGCTGACTTGGTGAACTGAAAGCATATTTTCTCGTATTTTTTGTAAATTTCTATTCCATAACTACAAACAATAAGGCATACGGCTGACTGTTTCAATAGGCTCTGTAGAATTGATGTTATCTTCAATTGAAAAAAACATGTTCTTCAAGTGGTCGCTAACCGAAGGTGGTCGCGTAACCGGCGAAATGACCCTACTAAGTCATTGGAAATATAATAATAAAGTCATATAAATCTTTGCTGTTAAGAGAAATACAAATACAAAACGTTTATTTGTTAGACTCTGACATTATATATGTATTAAAAAATATATATATCATGGAAATAGATTTTGGGTCAGTGAGGGCAGCTACGAGTACCAGATCCCGTGTTGCTAGGCGAAAATGGTCTTAGGAGACCTTCCTTCGATTTCATACGAAGGAAGGTCTCCTAAGACCATTTTCGCCTAGCAACACGGGATCTGTGAAGATTGTCGCGTCCAGATTTTGGAAAAAAACATACAGTTTGCGAAAAAATGGTCATTTTTGACAAACTTTTTTTTAGATGCCGATCGAAACTTCAGTAAGTAATGTACAAAAAAGCCAGAAATTAAAAACAGTTTTCTTTAATTTATCGTAGTCACAAGTCAAGTCGTAGTTACAAGGAAACCTTAATGGTGATGGCTATTTGAACTTTTTACAAAACGACATGCCTGAATTATTAGAAGACGTGCCTTTACGTGATTTACAAAACATGTGGTTTCAAAATGATGGTTGCCCAGCTCACTATGCCCGTGCAGTGCGAGAATACTTAAACCAAGAGTATCCAGGGCGTTGGATCGGGCGACTTGGTCCTATCTTGTGGCCACCCCGTTCGCCCGACCTGAACCCCCTGGACTTCTTCTACTGGGGCTGTCTTAAAGACAAAGTCTACTCAAAACCCATAGCAACATTGGACGAGCTTCGCCAAAAAATCACACAAGCTGCGGATCATATCAATGGTAGAAGATATGCACGACGGATAAAACGATCATTTCTAAGGCGATGTCATGTCTGTATTAATGCCGGTGGCAGGCAATTTGAACATTTACTGTAGTATTAATAATGTAGTAAATGAATTTAAAAAAAATAAAAAAAATTGTACTATTTCTTTGCATTTATTCAACATTTTTCAACAACAAAAATCCTTTTTTGGGTACAGTAAAAGTGATTACCGCCAACACTAAATAATGTCGATTCTTGTTTAAAAATTCGTTGTTTTTTTTTGTGACTAGGTTTCCTAAAGTATTATACTATTTTGGAATCTTGGTTAGTTGCGTCAACTTTTGAAAATTATTGCCATTGTGGTGTCAATACAATTTTTTTACACCATGATGATTGAAAGTGGACTGTAAGAAAAAATCTTTCAAAATTGTAGGGACAAAATCGATTTTGATTATTTTTTGTGTAAAAACTACATGTATTATGGTATTTTTAAGAACTGTGTTAGATAGCAGGGCTACTTAAGTTTCCAAAAACAAAAAAAAAACAGTAATATTTGAATATTTGTAGACATGGTCGTTAAAAATACCATTAGGGATGTCGATTTTCGATGAATTTCATTTTTTTTCTGTAATTTCTAAAATAATTGAGATATATTTTTTTCCTTATTTTTTCTCGACTAATCATAAGTAGCTCCATCCTCTGGTGCCGGCTTATCGTTGAGTTTTGGGACACGTTGTATGTATATAATGTCAGAGTCTAACAAATAAACGATTTGTATTTGTCTTAAAAACAAAGATTTTTAGGACTTTAACATTATATTTCCAACTAGCTGTTGCCCGCGACTTCGTCCGCGTAGAACTTTTTATCGTCTTAGAAAATGATTTCTCTCAATACAAAATTTGAACCCTCTTTTAGGGGATAATTAAAAAAAAAGTTGATGTTCATTTTCTAGTTTGTGAACAAACAGTCTAAAACCAAAGTTAAAAATCTCATACTTTAAAAATGCCTTGAAATACTCAAACTTTGAACCAATTTTAACACTCTTAGGGGATGAATTTGGAAAAACTCTGAAATCAGTTTTGTAGTCTTTTAACGTACAGAATAAGACCGAAGTTAAAAATCTCTTACTCACACTTTAAAATTTTATTGCTCGCCATTTAAAATTTGAACCCCCTTTTAAACCCCCTTAGAGGTTGATTTTTTCTAATCGCTGAAAGAACTTTTTTCGTAAACTTTTAAGTCTCTAGCTCAAAAAAGTGTTGCTCATACAAAGCTTTCTTAACCCCCTTAGGGGTGGAATTTTCTAAAACTCTGAAAGTACTTTATTATTAATTTTAATAAGTAACATTTTGAATAGTTTTAAGTCTAGTAAAAAAAAAGTTTTTCCCACACAACACTGGCTACCCTTCTTAAGGATCTTAAGGATCCCCTTAGGGATGGAGTTTTCTAAAACGCTGAAAGTTCTTTTTTAGTATTCTAATAAGTAATCTTTTTGCAAAGTTTTAAGTCTCTAACTCAAAAAAAGTGTTGCCCATGCAAAGCTTGCTCTCCTTTTTAACCCTATTAGGGGTGGAATTTTCTAAAACGATTTGTGTTCTTTTTTTGTATTTTAATAAGTAATCTTTCTACAAAGTTTCAAGTCTCTAACTCAAAAACATAAACTTTCCCTGATAAAAACTTTGCACCCCTTTTTATCCCCCTTAGGGATAGATTTTTTCAAAACGCTGAAAGTCTTTATTTTGTATTTTTATAAGTAATCTTTCTACAAAATTTTAAGTGTCAAGCTCAGAAAAAGTGTTCCCCATACAAATCTTGCACCCTTTTTTAACCCCCTTAGGGAATGATTTTTGTAAAACGCCGAATGTAGTATTTTTCATGTTCTAATAAGTAGTTTTTCGACAAAATTTTAAGTCTCTATTAAAAAAATATATGTTTTTCCCATACAAACTTTGCACCCTATTTTACCCCCTTAGGGGTGAAATTTTCCAAAACGCTGAAAGTACTTTCTTTGTATTTAAATAATCTTTCTACAAAGTTTTAGGACTCTAGCTAAAAAAAATTGTTTCCCACATACAAACTTTGCACCCCTATTTTAGCCCCCTATTTTTAGGGTTAGAGTTTTCTAAAACGCTGAAAGTACTTTATTTGTATTCTGATGGCTAATCTTTCTACGAAGTTTTAAGTCTCTATTTAAAAAAAATATTGTTTCCCCCATACAAAATTTGCACCCCTATTTTACCCCCTTAGGGGTAGGTTTTTTTAAAACACTGAATCTAGGTACTTTATTTGTATTCTAATGAATAATTTCTCTACAAAGTTTAAAGTCTCTATTTAAAAAAAAGTAGTTTTTCCCATACAAACTTTGCACTCTATTTTACCCCTTTAGGGGTAGAATTTTCTAAAACCCTTAAAGTACTTTATTTGTATTCTAATGACTGATCTTTCTACAAAGTTGTAAGTCTCTATTTAAAAAAAAATTGTTTCCCCCATACAAACCTTGCACCCCTATTTTACCCCCGTAGGGGTGGAATTTTCCAAAACGCTGAAAGTGTTTCATTTGTATTCTAATAACTAATTTTTCTACAAAGTTTAAGTCTCTAGCTCAAAAAAAAAAGGTTCTCCCATACAAACTTTGCACACCTATTTTACCCCCTTAGGGGTAGAATTTTCAAAAATCCCTTTTTATCCCTAGCCCACGTTATAAAAGCAACATACTGTGCAAAAATCAACTCTCTAAGATTAGTAGTTTCGGCTGTGCGTTGATGAGTGAGTGAGTGAGTGAGTGAGTGAATAAGTCAGTCAGGACATAGGCATTTATTATGTATAGATAGATAGAAGATAATGAAACTCCCATTCAAATATCTCAAAAAATTATGAAGCTACATCCGTTTTAATGTCGCTTGTTAGAGTGAGAAAACGATGAGGGACTGTGACGGCAATATCCTCGAGCGTCATAGTAAAAAACAATCGTTTCAGATGAAGGTGCGTTTTGCGGAAAAGGGACAGAACATACCCCCTCTTAAAACTTTGGACTCTTATAACTTAGTCATTACCTCTTGCTTTGTTTTCTCCATTTGACTATATTTATTTTAAATTCTTTTTCGAGAAAATACATTATGATTATTTACCATATTTTCGATTCCTGAGCTATAACCACGAACTTCGGAATTCGAAAATATTCGGGTATCTCTATCTCTATCGCACTAACCATACTCGAGTGACAGGGATGCAAATATATGAACATTGAGTATCGGTTTTCGTGGTAGCGCCGCAGGTACTTTGGCTGAATGCGCCGAGCGCGTGCCATTGTCATTCAAAAAAAACAAATTCGTGTTAATTATATTGTTCAAATTTGTTGATTTCATTTATTGAAATTACGACATAAAACGACATTTGCGCATATAAGTTCTCATATCAGAATCGAATATTTTTTTATGGTTTATATTTTAGCATTTGTCTCGTAAAGGTCTATCGTAGACGGGATTTAAATTATTAATAAGTGAAAGGCAAAGCAATTCCGCCATTTTGACGAACATTTGACGGTTCTTATAGCTGACAGTTGGAGCAGCGTTTGATTTCAATAAAAATAAATGAAAAATTAAATGAAGTCGTATATTTCGGAAAATTAATTAACTGTCGCAGTCGGATAAAAACTATCCTAAGTTGCAGCTAGAATAATAATGTACCTATATAAAATGTTTCATATTTTTCCGTTCATGGGATGCTGAGAACATTCGAACCGCGCAAAGCTTAGTTTCAAACTGGCTGATTCTTTTTTTAATTTAGAGATTTATTATAAGTGGAGATGACTTAGTACATAAAGAGTGTTGTGTCTACCCTACCTAGTAAAGGGAAGCCTATGTATGAGAGGTTACAAATTCGCTTTTTTTAACCTGTTGATGATTTTGGAAAAAATATATGTGGTAGAGTATTAAATGGTTTATAAAATATTATTAAATGGTTTATATATTGGAGGGTGTCGCCAACCTGCAAGTAAAAATTTTTTTTTTTTAAATATTAAGAATCTTTTTTTTTACTTAGATATAAAATTTTATGGTCATTTTTTTTATAAAAAGTCCTCTATTACCTACATAATATAAACAAATTTCAAAAAAATCGGGCCGCTACTTTAGTAGATAATAAATAAAAACTATTTTCCTTTTTTTTTACTATCTCAAAAATCACGACGATTTTGGGGCTGATATTTGGTGAAATTACAACGTATATAAAGATAATTATCCGAGCAAAAGGAAAACCATTTTCTCGTCAAAGGCAGTTTCGCCATACAAACACGGCTATACCCTTTACGGATGCGGGGAATGTATCAGACAAGGGGAATGTTCCCCAGTAATATTGGGATTTTATTTCAAAAGTAAAACTATGTTGATTATTGCATTTTATATGATGCTTTAGCGAACACGGAACAGTTGAATGTAAAAACAACATAAGCTTATACATACATACAAAATTGGAATATTTCCGTAAATTTCTGTGTCTTGGGAATATTACCGGTAGCCGGAATGGCACATAACTATACGGAACTCTACACTGTGCGTGGCCCGCCCAACACGCACTTAGCCGGTTTTAGGGTTCCGGACCAATAAGGTTAAAACGGAACCCTTATGGTGCGACTCTGTCCGTCTGTCTGTCTGTCACAAAGTTAAATATCTCAGCAACTACTAATGCTATCAATTTGAAATTTGAAATAGTTGTAAACAAAGGTAATCCACGTGTATGGAAAATGAAAAAAATCAAAGATATATTCTTAATTTGTATACAAAAGGACGGATAAGAGGGGGGGGCAAAAATTTAAAGTCTAGCTACTTACCTAGTAGGCCAAGTGGGATATCATATGAAAGGGCTTGAATTGCACATTCTATAACCGTTTTTGTTTTTTTTCTTTAGTGGTAAAATTTTGATTTACAAAGGAAAATGTAGAAAAAAAATACCATTCGCCCCTTATCTCCGAAGTTTACCGAGCGGAAATTTTGAAAATAATATATATAATTAATATTAACGTAAATATTACCGGAAAAGTATAACGAGAGCTCTATCTAGCGTATTTTTTTTTATTCTTCAAAAATAATTTCATATTTAAGTTTGTAATTTAATACTTTTGTGTTGAATTTTTTTCCTTCTTATTTGTATGGAAGTGTTCTGAAAGTACCTTCTAGCAAACAAAAAAAGAATTATCGAAATTAGTTCACTTGAAAAAGAATGATCTCTGAAAAACAAACATAGATTTTTTCTTAATAAAGCGTGGTGAAAGTTTGTACGGAACCCTCGGTGCGGGAGACAGACTCGCACTTGACCGGTTTTTTTTATAATGGTTTAGATAAATAAAATGAAACGCGTTAACAACATCGGAGCCGAGATATTTTTAAGTTTTATCTATCCAAATATCATAAACCCTCCATGGTGCGTTCAAGAACCGCACATTATGACCACCATAAAAATAGACTGTTTTGTAAGAACAAATTTCTTATCTGTGAAAATGTTATTATTGCTAAATAATAACATCGATTTCGATAATATTATTTCATTCAAATTTCGAACACCTCTGAAAAACAAAGAAATTTGATTTGACCTCTATTCCAGTATCAGTCGAGATGACGTTTCGTTCGTTATAAATTGTCAATTTGCATACAAATTTGACAAATGTCGCACGTAAGTAAGATATCGAACGATATGAGAGTTAAGGCCGACTCTAGTTTGTCTCTGAATTAAAAAAAAAAACTATGACAGCTGCCAGAAAATAACGCCGCGATGCCGGTCATAATATGCGGCTCCTGAATGCATCATGGAGGCTTATGATATGTGGATAGATAAAGTAGTGTATGTAACTGTACATAATTAGGCATTAAAACACTCGTGTGATGTAATAAACCCACACTCGTGTTTGATGCCCTTCATTATGTACAGTCACATAAACTACTATTAATATTAACCTTTTGAGAGCGAGGGTGTAAAACAGAAAGGTGCCCAACTGAGGCGAGCGCAAAAACGACAGTCCGATCGTGGCAAAACATAGTGATTTCAAAGAGGAATATCGATACTTAAATAATACCTAAATAATAATAACAATAATGTAGAAAACCTGTTAGAAATATACATACAATGTGATGTTATTATGTTTTCATTGATTACTAATTAACATTATAAAACAACATTAAAGTATGAAAATATCAAAAAATTCCCACAGAATGCATTTTAGATGAATGGTTGGGTACAGATAAGGATTATTACCTGCTTTAGAACAATGAAGTTCGCACCTGCGAACATAAACACTCAATAGACCAAGCCAAATTAGGTTTTATGGCATAGACCGTAAAGTTTGATAAGTACTTTCTAAATTGGCAAAATGAGTGAGAACTGCAGCTGCGTATACTTTTTTTTTTTCGTTTATTATCTAAATACGTGTTTACCTCGAATAATACCTGCCCCGGCTGGGATGACATTCCCACTCGATTTCTAAAACTGGCAAGACCTCTTGTTGTCCCGATAATTAGTAAACTTGTAAACAGGTGCTTTGCCGTTGGAGTATTCCCTGAGATGCTTAAGCAAGCTATTGTAACACCGCAGTGTATAAGGGTGGGGAGAGAGATGAAGTCAACAACTACCGGCCCATATCTGTTCTACCTGCGATCTCCAAAATTATAGAAAAAATCATGAACAAACGGTTAATTAATTACCTTAATAAATATGACCTCCTTTCACAATCCCAATTTGGTTTCCGGCAAGGAAAGTCCACAGAAGATGCCGTGCTTGCGCTTACTACGGAAATAACGCAGCAGGTAGACAGAGGGCAAAAATGCCTTGCAATCTTCCTGGATTTGCGGAAAGCATTTGACACCGTCTCTCTCCCTATCCTTTTACAGAGACTTGAATCAATTGGCGTCAGAGGAAAACCTCTCAAACTGTTTGCTGATTACTTGTATAACCGCACACAAAGAGTAAAAATTGTAAATCACATAAGCTGCGAGCATACTATCTCCTTTGGCGTCCCACAGGGTAGCGTGCTTGGGCCCACCTTGTTCTTAATATATATTAACAACCTTACCAGCCTATCCACTCTCGGAGGTTGCGTGCTTTCATATGCTGACGACACTGTAATAATATTTAATGATAGGTCCTGGGAAGCAGTATATCAAAAAGCAGAAAGAGGCTTGAATATAATCTGCTCTTGGCTTAGACAGAACCTACTTACACTAAATACCTCCAAAACTAATTACATGTGCTTCTCGAAATATGAAAACACGCAGAAACCAAACAACTTAGAACTAATAATACATACCTGTAACACAAATTCCGGAAACTGTCACTGCTCAAAAATTGAAAAAGTAGCTTCTACAAAATACCTTGGCATAATATTGGACCAAAGGTTATCTTGGTATAACCACATTGAACACTTAAACGGTCGAATTAGAAAACTGATGTGGATATTTAAGATTTTAAAACATGTCGCTTCCAATGTACTCTTAAAACAATTATATTTATCATTAGCTCAATCAATAATGTCATACTGCATACCAATATGGGGAGGTGCTAGTAAATCTAGATTTATTGAAGTTGAGAGGGCGCAAAGGAGTTTACTTAAAGTTATTTTCCAAAAGCCCTTCAGGTACCCTACTACTGAACTGTACAAGGAATGTGAGTTACTATCCATGCGTAAACTATATATTGTACTTAGTCTATCGAAACTGCACCATACCTTAAGTTATGTACCACAAACTCAAACGAGGAGGAGGAAAGTCAAAGTTGCCCCTATGCCAGTCTGTAAATCTAATTTTGCTAGGAAACAATTTGCTGCGCAGTCCGCCCTTTTATACAATCGCATCGATGCCCATTTAAATATTTACCCGATGCTGCTACATACCTGTAAGAAAGCTATTTCTACGTGGATAAAAAACTTAAACTATGAAGAAACAGAGATACTTTTAAGTTATGTACCTTAGTTCAACAAAATGTACAAATATGAACAGAAAATAAGTAACTAAATTAATAAATAGAAAATAATAGTGTATAAAATAAGTTAACATTGTTAAGTTAGTAATTGTGAACCAAACACACATACACACACACACACACACACACATACACGCACACACGCACACACACACACGCACACGCACACACACACGCACACGCACACATACCTACATTATATAATTAAGTTGCTTATATTAGTAGTATTTAAACTTAATTTATTTGGTTTTTGTTACCATCTCCGAGTGATGGAAGAGCGGGATCTTCCGATACAAGCATACGACATGCTTAATGGAAGGTTCCAACCTTGTATGTTTTTATACCGTGTTAAAAAGTCAAATAAACTATTTTTGTATTTTTTTTTGTATTTTGTATAATAAATTGAAGAAACCTAAATCTGAAGGCTTGAATCAAGCTATATTACCACGGTTGTACAGTTAGTGTCAGAATAATATGCCTGGCTCATATAAAGATAACATAATAAGCATTGTTATAAAGGTTATTCGAGCGCATGGATTCCCATACAAACACAGTCCTCCATTAATATCCGCCCTTAGGCATTCAATTTTAATGACGTACAGCATATACTCGTACTGATAACGACTGGTTGCAAAACACAAAACTACGAGTAGTCTCGAAGTAGAAGTCCCTAGAGGGGAGTTTCTGGCACTGTAAGTATTTTATTAAATTTACCTTACGGTAATAATCTCAGACATTCCATTATCAAAATAAATAAAATACGGTAACGAATTTATAACAAAAAATATGGTTACAAATAAGTGGTTTAGTTAAATTGAAACTAATTTATTTAATTTAACCTTTTTTTTTAATTTAGAGTTACATAAAATTTTGACATAACTATATATATAAAAATCAACACACAAAAAAAACAAAATACAGTCAACTAAATAATAAAATGGCACATAGGTACATCCCTAAGACGCGTGGAGGGCCGCTCTTAGCTCACAGAGCACCGCAAAATACTTCAATCAAACATAGCCAGACAAAATATGAATAAAATGAAACTTCTGATATATATTTATAAACTAGCTGATGCCCGCGACTTCGTCCGCGTAGAACTTTTTATCGTCTTAGAAAATGATTTCTCTCAATACAAACTTTGAACCCTCTTTTAGAGGATAAATTAAAAAAAAACGTTGATGTTCATTTTCTAGTTTGTGAACAAACAGTCTAAAACCAAAGTCAAAAATATCATACTTTAAAAATGTCTTGAAATACACAAACTTTAAACCCCCTTTTAACACTCTTAGGGGATGAATTTGGAAAAACTCTGCAATTAGTTTTGTAGTCTTTTAACGTACCTACAGTATAAGACCGAAGTTACAAATTTCTTACTCACACTTTAAAATTTTCTTGCTCTACATTTAAAATTTGAACCCCTTTTTAAACCCCCTTAGCGGTTGAATTTTTCTAATCGCTGAAAGTACTTTTTTCGTATTGTAGTAAGTACTCTTGCTACTAACTTTTAAGTCTCTAGCTTAAAAAAAGTGTTGCCCATACAAAGCTTGCCCCCTTCTTAGGGGTGTAATTTTCTAAAACTCTGAAAGTACTTTTATTTTATTTTAATAAATAATCTTTGTAATAGTTATAAGTCTAGTTCAAAAAAAGTGTTTCCCACACAACACTGGCTCCCCTTCTTAACCCCCTTAGGGGTGGAGTTTTCTAAAACGCTGAAAGTAATTTTTAGTACCTATTCTAATAAGTAATTTTTTTGCAAAGTTTTGAGTCTCTAACTCAAAAAAAGTGTTGCCCATGCAAAGCTTGCTCCCTTTTTTAACCCCCATAGAGGTGGAATTTTCTAAAACACTTTTTTTAGGGTTCCGTACTCAAAGAGTAAAACGGGACCCTATTACTAAGACTCCGCTGTCCGTCCGTCTGTCTGTCTGTCACCAGGCTGTACCTCACTGATACCGTGATAGTTCCCGTTGAAATTTTCACTGATGATGTATTTCTGTTGCCGCTATAACAACAAAAACTAAAAACACAGAATAAAATTGTTTTTTTATAGAGAATGGTACGGAACCCTTCGGTCGCGAGTCCGACTCGCACTTGGCCGGTTTTTGTATTTTAATAAGTAATCTTTCTACAAAGTTTCAAGTGTCTAACTCAAAAACATAAACTTTCCCTCATAAAAACTTTGCACCCCTTTTGATCCCCCTTAGGGATGTTTTTTTCCAAAACGCTGAAAGTACTTTTTTGTATTTTTATAAGTAATTTTTCTACAAAGTTTCAAGTGTCTAGCTCAGAAAAAGTGTTCCCCATACAAACCTTGCACCCCTTTTTAACCCCCTTAGGGAATGATTTTTGTAAAACGCTGAATGACCCTACTTTTTTCATGTTCTAATAAGTAATCTCTCTGCAAAGTTTTAAGTCTCTATTTCAAAAAAGTAGTTTTTCCCATACAAACTTTGCACCCTTATGTTACCCCTAAGGGGGTTAGGGGTGAAATTTACAAAAACGCTGAAAGTACTTTCTTTGTATTCTAATCACTAATCTTTCTACAAAGCTTTAGGTCTCTAGCTCAAAAAAAAAGTTTCCCACATACAAACTTTGCACCCCTATTTTACCCCCTTAGCGGTAGAATTTTCTAAAACGCTGAAAGAACTTTATTTATATTCTAATGAATAATCTTTCTACAAAGTTTTAAGTCTCTATTTAAAAATATATTGTTTCCCCCATACAAACTTTGCACCCCTATTTTACCCCCTCAGGGGTGGAATTTACCAAAACGCTGAAAGTACTTTATTTGTATTCTAATGACTAATCTTTCTTCAAAGTTTTAAGTCTCTATTTAAAAAAAAGTAGTTTTTCCCATTCAAACTTTGCACCCTATTTTACCCCCTTAGGGATGAAATTTTCCAAAACGCTGAAAGTACTTTCTTTGTATTTTAATCACTAATCTTTCTACAAAGTTTTAGATCTCTAGCTCAAAAAAAAAGTTTCCCACATACAAATTTTGCACCCCTATTTTATCCCCTTAGGGGTGGAATTTTCAAAAATCCCTTCTTATCCCTAGCCCACGTTATAAAAGCAACCTACTGTGCAAAAATCAACTCTCTAAGATTAGTAGTTTCGGCTGTGCGTTGATGAGTGAGTGTGTATAGAATGTATAGATGACGAAACTCCCATTCAAATATCTCAAAAAATTATGTAGCTACAACCGTTTTAATGTCGCTTGTTAGAGTGAGAAAACGATCGGGGACTGTGACGTCAAGATCCTCGAGCGTCATAGTAAAAAACAATCGTTTCATATGAAGGTGCGTTTTGCGGAAAAGGGACAGAATTTTGGACTCTTATAACTTAGTCATTACATATATAACCTCTTGCGTTGTTTTTTTCTCCATTTGACTATATTTATTTTAAATTCTTTTTCGAGAAAATACATTATGATTATTTACCATATTTTCGATTCCTTTTCTATAACCACGAACTTCGGAATTCAAAAATATTCGGGTATCTCTATCTCTATCGCACTAAACATACTCGAGTGACAGGGATTCGGTTTTCGAGGTAGCACCGCAGGTACTTTGGCAGAATTTGCAGAGCGCGTGCCATTGCCATTCAAAAAAAACAAATTCGTGTTAATTATATTGTTAAAATTTGTTGATACATTTATTGAAATTACGCCATAATACGACATTTGCGCATATAAGTTCTCATATCAGAATCGAATATTTTTTTATGGTATATATTTTAGCATTTGTCTCGTAAAGGTCTATCGTAGACGGGATTTAAATTATTAATAAGTGAAAGGCAAAGCAATTCCGAAATTTTTGACGTTTCTTATAGCTGACAGTTGGAGCAGCGTTTGATCTCAATAAAAATAAATGATAAATTAAATGAAGGTATATCGGAAAATTCATTAATTGTCGCAGTCGGATAAAAACTATCCTAAGTTGCAGCTAGAATAATAATGTACCTACAAAATTTTTTTCATATTTTTCCGTTCACGGGATGCTGAGAACAATCGTGACAACCCAAAGCTTAGTTTCAAACTGGCTGATTCTAGAGATTTATTATAAGTGGAGATATTGTCATGTCAAAATTAATGTACGTATCATATACTATAAAAAAATGGGTCAAGTTACTTGTAAAGCTTTATATTACATAAAATTAACGCAAACGCAGTCGCAGGCGGCCACAGGGCCGTCCGTGGCTTCAGTGGCACGAGTTTCCGTCCGCGCCCACAGCCGTCTTTAGGTCTTCGCACATTACAAAAACTCAACGCCAACTCGACAGCAACTCAAATCACACTTTCTATGACCTTAGTGTACAACGCGTAGACCACTCGTCGTACACTACCTTAATATCATTTTTTGAAATTCAACCTACAACATATGACATAAGGCTTAAATTTCAATATTAGGCATAGAGTCGAGTCGCCATTGAGTTGTTGTAATGTGCGAAGACCTTTTAGCTGTCAAAAGGCGTTTCTTTTAAAACTTTTCAATTTGACCAAGTGGAAATATATATTGCAAATATTTTGACTCAGTGCATTTTAGAGTATTACATTATAAAACAAAATATGTGTGTTCTATCATATCATAATCTATCACTTTTACGATAGTCCGCTGGCCGCTCATCTAAAAAAATGACACAACTTTTTACACAAAGCCCTATTTTTTTAAGCTATTATAAATAATTAAACGCGTCAGCTGGTTCCATTGCGCTGGAACATGCGTCAGCTGATGCCCTGAAGTTTGTACCGCAGCCTACTGTAGCCCGCGTGCTACGCACAAATTTGTGTAAGTGACTTCCCCCGGTCGATAACTTGTGAAAAGCTTCAGAAAGTTGTATCATGAAATTCGTGAAGCCCCGTGGACGTCAGCTGCGGGTCCGTTGGTGGGTTGAACAGCCTCCTAAACACGTAAAAAAATCGTAATTTCGCCAGATTGATTTTATCATCAAATGATAGGTAATCCAATATCTTGACGAAAAAACGGTCAACAGTATACAGTTGTGGAAAGTCCGTCAGCAGTTCACACGAAGATTTAAAATCCCTCATGCCCTCAATTGAAAATTTGTCTGATAACAGTTTATTTTATATGCTGTTAAAAATGAATAAACGTGTCAGCTGATCTGATGCCCTGAATGAAGTTTGTAACGCAGGAGCCAGATCGGAGCATCTTTCGCGTATTACCTTGCTTATAGACCAGCTTTATGGTACCATCGCATTGCATTGTCATCCGACTTACATAATTGTAAAAAAATACCGGCCAAGTGCAAGTCGTACTCGCGCACGAAGGGTTCCGTACCATTATCTATAAATATCTATTTTATTCTGTTTTTTAGTATTTGTTGTTATAGCGGCAACAGAAATATGTGTCATCATCTGTGAAAATTTCCACTCTTACTATCACGGTTCATGAGATACAGCCTGGTGACAGACAGACAGACGGACAGCGAAGTCTTAGTAATAGGGTCCCGTTTACTCTTTTAGTACGGAACCCTAAAAACAACTCGAGTGTACTTCGGGAAGCTGGTCTATAATTTGACTAACGAACGAACGAACTAACAAGTTAATGTAAAGCTTAAATTTAGGGACTGTTTTCGAATACCTATTAAAATCCTTTTCTTGTCAAAATTTACTCTCAGAAGCGCCCATTGTGTCCCGGTGTATAAACAACGGGTGTAACTATGTAGTTAGTTTTGCACATAGGGTTGAATTTTGCTACCAAAACTTGACAGACCATGCGAGTTTGTTATCCGCCAATACCTACTTAAAAAAATATTTTATTGTTTTCAGCTGAGGACGTGCCTTCAGAGTCACAGTGCCGACCTTACATCGAGAAAGCTCTCAAAGAGCTCGAATCGGGCGACACAGAAACAGGTTAGATGCATTTACCTACTTTAGTTAGTACCGTAAAACTACACAACTACCTCTATAGTCCACTACCCCAACTATGGTCCAAAAGTAAACTCATTCGTTTCTATTAACACCGATTTCTTATTAGTGAATTTATTTCATACGTTTTTGTTTAAATTTGTGTTATTATATTGCCTGTCTTTAAGTTCATCCATCAAAATAGTCTCACCTGAGCAAGTAATATGAGAATTGATTTGGACTATAGTTATGTGTTGTTTCTTTTATTCCGGTAGGCTTCACTTTTGGCAAGGTGCACAAGTTTCTAAGATTCCTTCATTTGAATGACTTCTTTTACACTTTTGTGTTGATACCCTTATTTCCTATACTTAGGTACCTACTTACTTATTTTGCTCCTGGCTTCCCTTTTGGCAAGGTGCACACGTTTCTAAGATTCCTTCATTTGAATTACTTCTTTTAGAATAGAATAGAAAAGCTTTATTCAACATCACATCACACGACATTATAATTAAAGATACATGTGAACCTTAAGACTTTTACACTGATTGTGTTGAAATATCGCATGATTGAGGGCATTTGTATCCTCACTTTACGCGTACCTGTACCGGAAAATTGAGTGTAGGTAAGTCCAGATAGAATAGCGGACTAGTCGATACAACCAACTAATCATTACCACAGAACATATGCCAGGAGTAGGTACATAAACCCCGCATATATATGCGGGGTTTATGTACCTACTCCTTAACGAAGAGAAGCGTAATTATTATAAGAATTAGTATACCTACCCTTCACACCATGAGTAACTTACCTTAAGAGCAGATCTGGCATATGTTCTGTGGTAATATACCTACAACCCTTAGTTTGTACCTATTTAGAAAGCATGTGGATAGTTTGCACAATGTAATTTGTCAGGGAAATTTATATTTTTCTCTGTCTACCCAATTAGCCACGAACGAGTACTGGAAAGGGCTCGACGTTGGGATGTATTTATTTTCCCCTCACTGCCTCGGAAAGCCGTCTTTTATCGTTTAAAACCAGTGAGCAAAAACGCATTTTATCCATTAGTGGGCAAAGTAATTTGACCTTGGAGCTTAGACAGTTCACAGATGATGTGAAAAAACAGAATACAATAAATATATGTATGTTAAGTGTAAAATATGTATGAAGTGGAACTAATGTATATTTGTGTAATAAATATTATGAATTATGAATTTAAGGGGCTACCTAGCAGACTTTAATTTCCTCTTTATGATATAAATATATATTGGCATAGGACATAATATACGCGATTAAATCCGTTTAAATCGTTATATTTCGATCAAATAAGATTAGGCTGATCTAAAAGTACTGTACACCTTTTCTCTTATCCAACGCAAAAACGTTTTCTTACGATCATAAGCTTCAGGCTTACGTAAAACACACGTGAAGTTGAATATTTTGTGAATAATGAATGAGTCATTCCATGTCTATGAAATTGAAAAAACAGCAACAGCTGGCTTAAGTAGTGGCCTCTATTATTGAGCGGCATTATATATCGGTGATGTCGCTCAGTCTCTACTTACGTAATTAAAATAGAATCTCCAATACTAAAACTCCAAGGAAGAGTAAAACTAAAGACATTCCGATATTGCTCCGGTTTCATTGAGGTCATGTTTAATGATGACTTTTAACTTCCCACACGTCGTAAATTTCGACGGAAACACATTTTACGAATAAACAATCGTCTATCACCCATCGTCCTATGGATCAAATGACTCGTATTTACAAAATATTTAACTAGTGGATTTAAGAAAAAAAATATTACGGACGTGTACGTGGGGGACAGCATGCCATGTCTTTTTAACTGACTTCAACAAAGGAGGAGGTTATATGTTCCACTGTATGTATTATTATGGATGTAGGATTGTATATTCATATCTAGGTATATTGATTAATGCACCTAGACATATTAGATTATTGTATGTCGTTAGAAAAGCACATAAAGTATTATCCTGGACGATCACGGATGTCATAATTTAAAAAGAATAAACGATAGATGCCAGCTGGCGGAGCGAAAACGAGAAATGAGACTTTTCTACATCATTGTCCTCCAAAATATCTTGTAGCGGGGTCGTCTAATTATAGTTGCTTTATATTTATACGGACGATGAGACATATATCTATCTAACGTAGAGTGTCAAGACCACCATCCACTGACGTGTTTACTATATTAGTAGAACTACTAAGGTGCGTTTTTGTATACTCATATACTTTTATCATTCACAGATTCCTCAGAAAACCACGATAGTAGTGAAATAAGTATAGACAACGAAACGAAGGAAGCTGATTCAGCAGAAGACAGTGGAGATGCCGCAGATGCGGACAGTAAGGAAGATGCACCATCGGTTGAAGTAGCTGAAGAGCCATACGTTGCTCATGCTTCGTTTGAAGTGGAAGGTGGAGCCAACGATAACGAATCGAAAGAAGAGGAGGCGACAGTAGAAGAAGGGGACGCTGAGAGTGCGGAAGACACCGTACCGCAAGAAGACGGAGACAGCAAGGAAGAAGCATCTGCTGAAGAACAGGCAGCCGAAACAGGTAAATTTGAATTCAAATGTTTGTCGAAGAATTCTCACTTTCAGTCCATATACATCTCATTGGTGGGCACAGGCTTATATTCAGGTGTAGTGGGAATTGCAGAACAGCTAATGGTAATACTTTATCAATGATGTACTGCAAATAAGTTCCGAAAAACTCAATATTCCGAGCCTGTATTCGATCTCCCGGCCTTCGTTTGAAAATCGCATGCTTGAACCACTAGGCTACTACATACATATAAATAGCTATCTCTGTTTTCAAAAAAAAAACTTATTATGTAATTCGTACAATTACAACAAAAGCTTTTTTAGTTGGATAGGATTTTTTTTTGAAGTTAAATTCTGAAATGAACATGCCGTCGTCAAATCCGTTTCGCATACGTAATTAAACGGTGATTTTTCTGAAGTGGAACTTAAAACTGCCTTTTAGTTAAACACACTTTCCACAATTTATTATAGGATTTTTTAAATCACAAGCTAATTCACATCATTAAGAACTAGTCAAATAGTACGAATTATTTACGGTGTTGCTAGAGCATAGAGCTATTTATATAGGAAACAAAACCGATCGAACAACATTAGAGAAGAAATACGCATGTTTATTTACAGAGAGTGGCGCAGAGGATGACGAGTCTGAACAACCTCAAGCCGATGAATCTCAGGAGAGCCAGGAAGAAGACTCTGCAGGTGAAAATACTTCAGTAGAAGATGGAGCAACATCTGCATCTGAAGAACAGATAGAGGAAGAAGGCGACGACTCTAAAGTGTCAGATGATGATGATGGATCTCAAGAAAAGGCTGACTCTGAAGAAAACACAGTGGAAGACAAAGACGAATCTAAAGAAGATTCTACCACCGAGGATAAAGAATCCGCTGAACAGGACGAGGCGAAAGACGAAGTTTCATCACAAGATGATGATGAAAAATCAAACGAAGCTCAGGATGATATATCCGAAGAACAGGATGACGAGCCTCAAGCTGATGAACCTTCAAAGGATGATGATGCAGATAAATCAGGAGAAGAAACTACTGAAGTAGATGATAAGTCAGATGAACAGGGAGAAACTGCTCACGGTGAAGAAAGTACTACTGAGGATGAGAAATCGTCAGAGGAGGGTGAACAAGCATCAGAAGAAGGAGAGCAAGAATCTCAAGAAGATGACAAGGCATCGGAAGAGGGTGATCAAACCGCTGATGATGGAAAAAAATCAGCCGAAGGTGAAACAGAGGAAGGAGCACCAGAGGAAGAGTTGTTAAATGTGAGTATCTTGTAATGCTGAAGGAAAGGTTTTAGATTAAATACCACTTACCATCAGGTGGGGTGGGCCGTAAGCTTGTTTGCCACCGACGTGGTATAAAAAAAAACAACGTAATTTAGTTTTACCTAATACTTCAAGATCTCAAAATAACTGAGTGTCAAAATGCCTAAATCCCAGAATACCAATTTTTTTCTCAAAACTGGCTGGCTGGTTGGTAAAATGTTTTAGTCTTATGAGTAATTACAAAACTTAACAACATTTCTATTAAAACACCATACGTCGAAAAGAATTCGATGTTTTGAGAAAACATTATCAAGCATTCTGGGTTTTGAGAATTTTCACATTGAGTAAGTTATTTTGAGCTATAGAAGTGTTGGTGTATTAGACAAAGTAAAATTAAAATGTCATGAACCTAAAGCAAGGAATGTTAGGTTTGTCCGATTAGTTTGCTTCAGAAAGTAATGAAAAAAGTAAGAAAGAAACAAATGATTTTCGCAAATGCCTCATTTATCAACATGCAATGCGGAAAGTGTTATAGGTAAAATTGTTTATTTTCAGATTCCTGAAATCCCCGAGAACTTAAGATCTCGCGACCACATTGCCCAAATCCTTAGATTAGACGAAGAAGCAAGTGAAGCTGAATTGACCATAGAGAAATCTGCTGAAATCGTACTTAGAGATATTAAGAGATTGTACGAGAATTCTATCAAACCCTTGGAATCTATTTACAAGTACAGAGATTTGAGCAACAGACACTTCGGTGACCCAGAAATCTTTTCAAAACCCTTGGTCTTGTTTATGGGGCCATGGAGTGGCGGAAAATCAAGCATTTTGAACTATTTGACGGGACTTGAATTTACCGACTGGTCTCTGAGAACAGGTAAGTAGACTTATTTTCACAGATCAGGAAAGTCACAACTTTTTAACCCGACTGCCTCAGAAGGAGAAGGAGTGTTATGTTTTTTGAGCGTATCTATACGAGTATGTATGTATGCATGTGGACAAGAACATTCTATTTCACGGCACGTGTCTAAACAGCTTGATAGATTTTGAGTTATATGAGGTGTCGTGGATTCCTCATAATCGTGTGAGTGACAATAAGCTGTAAAATATGAAAAAAGCAGTTAGGTTTTTTGAAAAATGTTTTAATTTACTTGTTATATCATACACGTGCATATACCATGATTAAATGTTTTATAGGTGCTGAGCCATCTCCTGCGTACTTTAACATTCTGATGCACGGAAAGGACCCACAAGTACTTGATGGTACTCAGCTGGCCGCTGACTGGACTTTCTCTGGACTTCAAAAGTTTGGTCAGGGTCTAGAAGAGCGTCTAAGAGGATTAAAGCATCCTAGCAAAATATTAGAGAAAGTATGTAGATTCTATTCAGGTTTCCCTAGCGTTGGAAACATCTTTTTAATAAATCTTGTATTATAACAGGTAAACATCGTAGAGATCCCCGGTATTCTGGAAGTGCGGAAGCAAGTTTCACGCGTGTTCCCCTTCAACGATGCTTGCCAGTGGTTCATTGATCGGGCCGACATTATTTTCCTCACCTACGATCCTTCTAAGCTTGACGTTGGTCCTGAAACTGAAGCCATTCTTGACCAATTAAAGGGTAGGGAATCTCAGGTAAATTAAATACATGTACATCTTGGGCGAGAGTTTAAGTAGCTTTTGTTTTCCATTTTAGAAGATTGATTTTGCTATGTTATTTTGTTAGACTCGTATCGTGCTGAACAAGGCAGATTCCGTGAAACCTGAAGAATTGATGCGCGTGCAGAGCGCGTTGATTTGGAATATTTCCCCCTTGATGAGCTCCGCTCAGCCTCCAATTATGTACACGGTATCTCTGTGGTCGATGCCCTTCGAGGCGGGGGCTCCCGTGAGGCTGCTGCAGGCCCAGGAGCGTGAGCTGCTGAGAGACCTGCGGCAGGCCATCGACAAGCGCGTTGAAAACAAGATCTCCAGCGCTAGGAGATTCGCTGTAAGTTCTTAATCTAACTTAATAAGGATTTAATTATCAGTATTTACAGTCTGACCTGTGCCAATCGACTAGGTACATATGTGTAATCAAGGCCAAGAATTAACCTGAATTTATCTGTATCTGATATCACGAAGCTAAGTATATACCTAGCTTAGTAATATTGTACACTCAGCGTCAAATACTTTGTAGCAACCAAAGTAGTCAAATTGTTCGGTACACCATATATTTAGTATGGTGTACCGAACTACGAGTATTTGGCCACTTTGACTGCTACAGATTATTTGACGCTGAGTGTAGATCTCGGTCGAAATTTTGTTAATCCTTACCGACTCCATTTTTAGGTTCGGGTGCGAAATCACGCTAAAATGGTCGACTGCTACTTATCAACGTATTACAACCACAAGACGATATTCGGAAACAAGAAGCTTATTGCTGATGCCATCATCGAAAATCCACAGAATTACCACATCTACGAGGGTCTCAGCACGCTTACCAACATTTCCAGGTTTGTGCCAGATCAAAGTGTATTGTAACTAATTGTTCGTTTAGGAATAAGCTGGAGCTGAACAGCAGCTCAAAGTTGTGCTATCCGTCGCTTTTTCCTGATCGATATAATTCCTCATCTCAGTTATTTCTTATAGTCAGCGTAAAACATTTGTCTCGTTTTGCAAATAGGTACTGCACTAAGTAATGACTTTTCAAAAAAATATTTGTAAACAACAATGAGGATTGGACATGCGATGACTTCAGTTTTAACTGTTTTTATTCACAGATATGATTTGCCGGACCCGGAGACCTACAGAGATTTCTTCCGGCTGAACTCGCTATACGAGTTCCAGCAGTTGTCTGCAACTTGCACGTACTTCCGTGGCTGCCCCATTAACCGGCTCGACGTGGCCATCGCGTACGACCTCCCTGAGATTGTCGGCAAATACAAGAAGATGGTGGAGACCTCCACGCCCCAGGGCATGCCCAAGAGTTGATACGGCCCCGAACGAACGAAACCCGCCCATCGCGCCCGTGCCGCGCCGCCCTAATCTGCTTTTTATTTTAGATATTTAAATTGGACATTTATTTTGGGCACATTTTGCATTTCTTTTTTCCAATCGGGCATCAGGATTATAAATTTTCTTAAATCGCATTTCTGTTTCATAACTTATTAATTTATTTTTTAATTTTGCTTGTTTTGAACTTGTACACTCGCTTATTTCTTTTTGTTAAATGGATGATGTATCGTTTCGTATGTCTTTTCTATTGTGAGTTTTTTCGTGCGTTTAGAAAATAAATGAATCGGCTTGTGAATTCCCAGCACCTATCTACCGATATATCATTAGCGGACCTCACGTACCTACGCCAGAAAATACAAAAATATCTGAACGCTTCTCTTGCAGCAACACATGATCATCTAACTGAGTGACATCAGTAGGTGATCGGATGGTCGATCTGGCTCCGTGTCTCAGTGGTCAGATATTTTTTCTTGAACTTGCGTATTTCCGTACTGTTTCCATTAAGTAGCAATGTGTGGTTATTTTACGTAGCTGATAACATCGTGCAAGACAATTTCCAAAGTCCTAATTAATAATTTTTATTTTAATCAAGTCGCAGAATTATTAAATTAATCTAGTCATTATATATTAAAGTTTGTTAGAGAGATAGGTATTGTTATTTATTATTTGAAGTGAATTCCTACAATCCTTAGAGGACTAATCGTGTATCATTTTTATTATCGCCTGATTATTTCTTTGATAGATATGTAATGAAACACAATGTGACTATATAAGGAAAAACTAAATAAAAATGTTATAAAACAGTAATAGATGTTTTATTATTTAGTCTATAAATTCCGTTACTTAGTACAGACAGCATCAAAAGTAGCTACGCAATCGAAGACGTCAAAAGTTCTTATTCCTTTTTAATAAAGACTTTTGACGTCTTCATTTGCGTAGCTACTTTTGATGCTGACTGAACGCCAGTCCGCAGAATAATTCTTTGTTGCAAAAGGTGGTGTAGAAGGTTTTATTTTTTTATTTCGTGTAATGTATACCGACAAAACCGAGCAAAGATCAAAAATGGTTGACACGAGATATCTCGGGACAACTTTTGGCAGCTACAAATCACTTTCGTAATTTATTTGCTAGAATGCACCGTATAGAATTACGGTGCATTCTAGCGAAAAATTGCTTTCTAACAACATAAAAATTTACTTCTAATGAGTACCAAAACTTAACAATTCGGTAGCGACATAGTATAATGCATATGGATTGTATATCTGAAATAAATATTTAAAATTATAAATTGCTGTATAAAAAATTAAAAATATTACCAGTACATGAAAAAGTTATATATCTAATATCCATTGACGAGTATGGACTTGACAGATTTAAGACTATTAGAATACCGTTACGTAACCTCAGATAGAATAGAAAAAAAAGCAGGAAAAGATATGTAGAATACTATGCGAATAATTACTATGGCCAGAGAACTCGCAAACATATGGTAGGTACCTAATATTCTTTACGTCACACCTGGCCATAAAGTAGCAATTACCGCACACTACGCGTGCGGAAAATCCCACTTCCTGGCCAGGGAGAGACGTAAAATTTTGTACTCACCGCGGGCGGTAACAAAGAAAGCCTCAGATCGCATATTTATCGCCCTTGCCTTCGGCTCGGGCGTCAAATACCTGCGATCTAAGACATTCTTTTTTTTACCGCCCTAGGTAAGTAATGTACTATAACCAGTTAAGTCCAATAATCGAACAATGTATTTAGTAGTACACAAGTATTTAAAAATAGATTAAAAAAGGCACTGCTGGATAAAGGATTAAAGTCAATCAATACGGTACTTGGCGGTCTTTTGTGTACGGATTAATACATAATAGACCACTAATACACATATAGGTATTTTGTTAGTTTGCATGATAATTTGTAAATGTATTAAAATGAGAGAGCGCATCACTCGCCAACAAATTGTGAATACAGTTTGGCGAGGTAAAGTATGTAACTATAAGCTATAAGTATTTTTTTCGAGTTCAATAAATAAAAAAATAAAATAAATAAATAAAATAGTAGCAAACCACGGTCGAAAACGAAGTTTTCCCCAACTTTCTAATTATTTAAAGATTTAAGCTTTTGGTTTTTAAGGTGGTTCGATTGTCATACAAACCGTTATTTGACATTCGCAGGCTAACGGCGTGATATTTTAAGAAACTTATGTAACAAACTTTCATCAATTGGCTTCCCATTTGCGCCAAATTCCCCCTTTCCTAGAATAAACTTGTATAAACTAGATTAATTTGAGAAAAATAGTTTTCCCAAAATATCACGTGACAAACCAATTTCTCAAATTAATCTAGTTTATGTTAGTTTATTCTAGGAAAGGGGGAATTTGGCGCAAATGGGAAGCCAATTTATGAAAGTTTGTTACATAAGTTTCTTAAAATATCACGCCGTTAGCCTACGAATGTCAAATAACGTTTTGTATGGCAATCGAACCCCCTTAAGTTTCTGCGTTTGAATTTACCTAACTATATAATAGGGTAAAGTGCCGGACAAAAGCACCACATTTTGTTCAGGTACTAGTTAGGTACATAGGTTTAAGTTTTTGATAGGAACCAACTCCTCCGTCATCCATTTTTTTATGGCGTTCATTTTGAATTCTAGTTATATTATTAATGTCTAAGGTCTTTCACTTAGAATCACAAACTTGGTGTCTAAATATACATAATGGGGGTCAGGGAATTCAACTAGATATCTTTTAGGGTCGAGTTCCTAAAGGATACCAAACGGAACCCGTTACTAAGCCTCTGCTGTGGGTCCGTCTGTCTGCGTGTCAGTCACACTAGCGTCATAGTAAATGACAATCGTTTCATATGAAGGTTCGTCTTACGGAAAAGGGACAGAACATACCCCCTCTTAAAACTTTGGACACTTATAACTTTGTGATTATTTAACCTTGAGCGTTGCTTTTTCTCCATTTGACTACATTTTTAATATTTTTCGAGAAAGTATAACATTATTGATTATTTTATTTAATGTCTAAGTACACCCCTATTGTAGGAATTTACAAAACCGAGAGTTATCTCAGCATTAGTATCATTTTAACTGGTGGAGGAAATACCGCCAGCACAACAACCGCCGGTACAATCCCTCGAGGGCCTTTTTATGGTTCCGTAGCCAAAATGGCAAAAACGAAACCTTTATAGATTCGTCATGTCTGTCCGTCCATCCGTATGTAACAGGCATTTTAATAAAATTTTGAATAAAATTTTCATGGAGCATAGGTGCATTTTGTTAGCCGCTACATAGTTCTGTAATAAAATGTGATAAATTCTCAAGTTTAGCAGCTTAATTATGTTTTATATGAATTTATATGGGCTTACTATTAAATTAAACAACGGATGTACAAGACAGAACGTAGACAAGAATTTATTACTTTTTTAATACAGTGTTGCTATATATATTTTAGTAGATGGCGCTAGTGGTTAGTGTCTGTGGTTTTGCGATAAATTATCATTTATTTAACATCCTCCCTTTAAGCGCAAACTCATAGACTTTGAACATTTTTCAATCTTCACTTGCGGCGTGGACTTTGTAAGGATATCTGCCACCATGTCCTCCGTTCCAAGATATATTACTTCAATCTCCTTCTTAGCAACTTTCTCTCGGACAAAATGGTACCTGATGTCTATATGTTTGCTGCGGGCACAGTATGACTCTGTACCTGCAAATTTAATAGCACTTTGATTATCACAATAAATTACTTTATTAAAAATACTTTTTTTTAGGGGTAAAAAATATATCATTGTAAGTCCACATGTGGCACATCAATCAATAGGCCTTTCAAATTAAATATCAGGTTTCTCAGCAAGTTTTTCGATTAAGTGAGTTGGAGATAATAGATACAATTTTATAGTTTTCGAGTACCTAAAATGCCTGTGACATACGGATAATTGGATATCGAGGATTTGTACCTAGCTGCCAAAAGTTGTCCCGAGATATCTTGTGTAACCATTTTGAATATTTGCTCGGTTTTGTCGGTAGGCGGCCTTTACACCTGTAAGTTACTTACGTAAGTTCAGTCCAAATATTGCTTACAGACAACTTACGTGAGCAGTATTTGTACTGAACTTACGTAAGAACTTACAAGTGTACAACAGGCCGTATACATAAAAAAAAAACTTCTACACCACCTTTTGCAACGTACCCCCCTGCTTTGAACCTCTACTGACTGGCGTATAGGTTTGACATACTTACTCGTATATTAACCCCTCAGTCAACATTCAGCGCGATAACATGCGTCTCGGAAAGCTCATAAAGAATCCAGGACGATCTGCTGCTCTCATTCAACTACGTGGGGTTCTGATTCAGCTCATATATTGGCCATCATCTGCTTGACCTCGCCTATTTTTAACTAACACCCATCGTTTATTTTTTGTGTCAACAATATGTATGTAGATTGGCAGAAAGCTTCTTATTTTCTGCCGCCTACGTATCGACACGTGACTACCAGAAGAAAAAAAAAGAATTTATAGGAATTTCCAGAAAACTATAAGGTTTTTATTATTTGTATTGTGCCGCTATGATACTGTATCTTGATTGGTTGGCTAACGCCACGCCACGTATTTACACCACTATAGACTAATAGTGGGGCAGACTGCCGGAACAAATTGTCGTAAATGTGGACACACCGGACAAAAGCACCAAATTTTTTTCAGGTACTAGTTAGGTACATAGCTTTAAGTTTTTGATAGGACCCAGCTCCTCCGACGACGGCCATCTTTTTTTTATGGGGGTCATTTTGAATTATAGGTATATTATTAATATCTTGGGTTCAAAATCACTTAGAATCACAAACTTGGTGTCTAAGTATACATATTTGGGGTCAAGGAATTCAACTAGATATTACTATTTTTAAAGTCGAATCCCCAAAGGATAGCAAACGGAACCCTGTTACTAAGCCTCCGCTGTGGGTCCGTCTATCTGTGTGTCAGTAATAGCTAGACTGTTCAAATTTTCACAGAGTTTGTATTTCTATTGCTATTATAGCTAAAATTTATAAAAATAAAAATATATTAAAAATTAAACAGTGCTCCCATACATTGAAAGTTATTTTAAGGCGTTTTTTTTCTCGCCCATTACAAACGGTATATCTCTAGAACCGTAATAGATAGACACTTGAAATTTCCGCAGACTATCAATCAAATCAAATCAAAATCAAAAATATTTATTTGGTATCAAAAATTTGGTTTTTACAATTGTACGTGGCTGACCCCTCCAGGTAAGTATGACAATACTTGTGTTAGGAGAAGCCGCCCCTCCCATCCGGAGTTATGCATAATTTGAATACACAAATCTTACATTAATTTTACATTTCTAGTTATACTGATAACATAGTTGTTATCAGAATTAAATTTAGTTTAAGAGTTTAATTACATTGCATTAGTGAAAAAAATACTACAAAAAAAAGTGTGTGTGTGTGTGTGTGTGTGTGTGTGTGTGTGTGTGTGTGTGTGTGTGTGTGTGTGTATGTGTGTGTGTGTGTGTTTATGAGAGGGATTGTCTGTAACTTATAGAATCTATGTATA
Source organism: Epinotia brunnichana (assembly GCA_963854355.1). Lineage (NCBI taxonomy): Eukaryota > Metazoa > Arthropoda > Insecta > Lepidoptera > Tortricidae > Epinotia > Epinotia brunnichana. Next base: position 13,663,648 of record OY977936.1, on the reverse strand, counting down.
TTTAAGGAGTGATTCGGTGTTATCATATGTAAGCGTAAGTAGTAATGTATAACTATATCTACTATAATTACAAATAATAAAAGAATAATAAGCTTAACAGTCTAGCTATTCCTGACACGCAGAAAGACAGACCCACAGCGGAGGCTTGGTAACGGGTTCCTTATGGTATCCTTTGGAAACTCGACCCTAAAAAATATCTAGTTGAATTCCCTGACCCCAAATATGTATATTTAGACACCAAGTTTGTGATTCTAAGTGATTTAGAGCCCGAGATATTAATAATATTCCTATAATTCAAAATGACACCATAAAAAAAAGATGGCCGACGGAGGAGTTGGTTCCTATCAAAAACTTAAATCTACTGAGGTACCTAACTAGTACCTGAAAATAATTTAGTGCTTTTGTGCAGCTTGTCCACATTATCACCTGAAACTGCCCTACTATAAAGGTACTGGACAAGGCTACTGTTGTGAACTGTACCCGACTCGTCGTCGACATCGTCGTCCTGTCGTGTGTCGTCTGAACTGAACTGCTTGAGTTGAGCGACACTATTTGGGACGAAGTACATACCTAGGCAAAGTACCGCTCGTTTAAAAAATCGACCGAGTTTGGTTTTTTACGCATTCTTACCCTCCTTCTCTCTCTCTCTCCTTGGCAATCTAGACACGCGGCAGCGTGTCAAGCCAAGTCCAAGACTTACAAGACTAGAACTGACGGCGACGATGCAGCTGCTTGTTATATTTACACGAAACATTTGGAGCCATAATAAATATTATTACAATAATGGTCAGAAACGTTACAGCACCCGCAAGTTCTTCACCGTAAGTGAACCCAACTATATAAACTTCCTCCTCGCTTCTTTGCAGAGTTGGTCCTTTTGGTTTCATGAATATTAGGTTCGTGGTTCCGCCTGCTCTCCTGCAGCTTAAAGCAATATTCTTACTGTCCCATACTTCGGACGAGCTCGTGACGTATGTACTCGTACCACCTACCTACCTTTTGGTGACTTTACAACCTCGCAGTTGCAACGAAGCATCTTTCGTCTATGCCACGGTTCGTAGCGGATTTGCAATTTGGCCGCCCAAAGCCGTGTAAGGCCTCTCACAGACTGGCGCGGTGGCGCGGCCTGGCCGCGGCGGTCAATAGTAAACTGGTCATTAAGTAGCTGTCAAATTTACTACTGATCGCCACCTCAGGCCGCGCCAGTGTGATGCGGGTGATACGGAAAATATGTCATGACGTCATGAATACGAGAGCAAGACTCGGGAGAAGTGAAGAATGACATTTCCGCACGTGTATTGAACGACGTTTTTTAATACAGTTGCGAAAAAATAAGAAAAACAACAAGTAAAGAAGAATTGTATTAAAATAGTTATTTGTTATACAAGGGTGCAAAGTTGTATTTTACCCGCGAGTATGGAATTGAATCACGAGCAAGCGAAAGGATTCTTTAGTTGAACCACGAGCGAAGCGAGTGGTTTTAAAATAGAATCCTAAGCGTAGCGATTTGTATTTATTGTTATAACGGCAACAGAAATACATCATCTGTGAAAATTTCAACTGTCTAACTATCACGGTTCATGAGATACTCTCCAAGGTCAAATTACTTTGCCCACTAGTGGATAAAATGCATTTTTGCTTGTTTTAAAGGATAAAAGACGGCTTTCCGAGGCAGTGAGGGAAAATTTTTTTTTAAACAACTTCACTATTTTTCAACTGTATTACAATGATGTCACAGAATTAATAATATAAAAGTTTCGAATTCTTTAATTGCTGTTTTTCTTATTTTTTCGCAACTGTATTAAAAACGTCGTTCGATATATGTACGTGGAAAAGTAAAAAGCACTAACCAAACCAACCAAGTTCGCGAAAACCAACTTTCCGCACGATAGACAGCTACGTAAAGAAGAACTTTTTGAGCAACTGTATAAAAAAAATGATACTTGAACTGACAAAAGCAGACCGTGGAGCGTATAGGAAACGCTACACGAGCAAAATTGGCAGGACTGCCAAGCAAGGTCACAGAAAATCTAGGATGGAGTGACCTTGATTTAGTTGGAAGCCGTGCTTCCGACACGTATGCACACGGGCAGAATCGCGATGCAGGACTGCATTCACTGCATGGAGGCCTGCCGATTTCGCTCGTGTATCCTTCTCTTATAGATATTACTGTTGCCTAAAAAGTTTTAATTCAACCTCGGGCTCATCTTTCATAGCACTTCCAATGTTGAAGATTTTGTTAAGGCAATTATACACCTAACAATTTGCCACAACAACCTAGAGACGCAGCTATAAGATGGAAAGAGACAGCAAACATTCAATTCATTCGCTTTGAAGGCGGTGGTTCTGACAAATTGATAGGTGTATAAGGTCGCTTTAAGGTCTCTCGTGGCAATTGGTTTAAAGCCATTGCCATTACACACCTAGCAATTTGTCACAACCACTTTTTATAAGAATATCGATATCGGTCGGACCGTGATCGTCCCCGTGTACTCGTTAGTGCACAATTTAGGATAATGTTATAACCCCTTAACAAACAGCTGTCACATAAATTTATGCTTCGCGTTCGTTTGCTCAGTGTGTACCATGGACATAGGATACTCTGGACAGGCTATACGTGATGCCACAACGAGGGACGGAAAGGCTCCTATGTAGCTAAATTAAAAACTGGTCTAAAAATGGCTGATGGCTTACCATAAACAACCTACTTAATTTGGAACCATTCAACTTTTATGTTTGTACCCCATAATAGTAAAAAAAAAACAGATGTGTCAAATGTCAAACTCCGTCTGACGGGAGTCCGTCAACCGAAGTGAAGCTATCGCTTAAAATAAATACCTAGTTGATTTTCCGTTCTTGGAGAGAATTCATAATAATTCATTAATATTCCTAAGTTATGCATACAGACTTGTCTGCCCATTTGCACACCGACGAATGTAATGTTTTGATAAAAAAGTTAATGGACTGCCACTCCGAGGTAGATCATCGTTTCTTGTAATTTCTGGTTGTTTTAGTAAACGTGATCCGTGTGTTACTAGTTTTACCTGTTATATGTTTTTGTAAGTTGCTTCTTTACTTATATTGTGTTTAGTTGCCTATTAAAATTTTCAGTTTAAATTATAGTAGATTAGGAAATGTTAATAATCAAAACATAACCTTATTGTTTTCAGCACCCATTCCGTAAGTTTATGGGTTATTGCAACGACTATGACAGTGATATGAGAAAGTGTTTGAAGCAAGAGCGTCTTCGGCGACAGAAAGCCAATCTAGACGAATCGCGAATACGGCATGCAGAAATCCATGCTAGAATCTTGAATTCCCAGAGAGAAAAAGCGAATCAAGCTCAGTAATCACAACTCTTGTTTTGTTAGCCAGGTAATATTTATAGGTAATATTATGGAGTACAGTATCTTAGATGATATCCCCGATCTATCCAATTACAAATCCTTCACAGAGAGGTACTTTACTAAGAGATATGTGCTCAATGCAAATGGTATTGAAAATAATGACATTATGATAATGTTCCATTCTAACAGAATAACTTTGCTATCACTAGCCCCTAGTCACTTTTTCTTTAAAACAGAAAGTGAATACAAATTAAATTTTACTATTGGAGCAGTTGACCGATTGACTAATGCAGTGAAAGGAAAAGGGAAGAAAGGCGGCCAAGTGCTGCACCCAAAATCAGTGGTGTGCAAAGTTGAGTTTGACAATGGCCCAAGCTTTGATGTGCCTTCCTGTATGAAAGGGACTCTAGTTGAAATTAATGAACAACTAGTGAAAAATCCAAACCTGCTGAAGGAGTTCCCAGATTCTGATGGATTTATAGCTATAATATTATCCAGTATTGCTATATCTGAGGCAAACAAAAATGAAATGCTGACTCATGAAGAGTATGTGAAAATTTTCAAGTAGACTTACTTAGTCAATAAATTGTTAAAGAAATAACGTATTTGTTTTTATCTGCTAAACCTTTATGCATATTGTTAAGGAGAGTAGGATTAATGGATTTCACACAGAGCTGCATAGGTTATGATATGATTACAAAATATAGAGATGATAAAGTTACTTATTTATGCATAAACAACTATTCCATTCACACCATGTAATGGTCGCACCACACTTGGGGGTTCGTGTTCGCGTTGTGTCCTTGCCTCTTTTTCATTCGTCGTAGGAAGGAAAAAGATGCAACACAAATATTTGGGCAAACACCGCCAAGTTGGGTGCGACCATAATTTCTGCCTTTCAGAAAATGCGATCTGTTTCCCGAAACATCCGTTCTCGTCACTACTGTTTCCTAGAAAGTGTTTGCCAAAGCGTGTTCCGAAACCAATGGCTTGTATTGCTAGCTGTCAATATCACATCTACAGCTGTTGATATTGCTCTTGCGGCGCTACCACGAACTTCGTATATCTCCGTCTCTGTCCCTCGAGTACCATAAACCATAAGTGCGATAGTGATACGGAGATAGTGGTTATATGATAAGTTCGAAGTTCGTGGTTATATTAGGTAAGGAACCTATGAAATTGGCGGTTTTTTCACAGATATTATTTTGTACGTAATTTATTCATTTCTATTGCAACTTCCAAATTATTTTTTAATTTCATTATTAGACTATGTAACAAAGGTTTTAAATACAAAAAATAGGTTTGAATTTTTTATTTAGTGTTTCAAATTAAAGCTTGAAAACCGCCCTTTTCATGTGCTGCCGGTTAATATGTTTCAATTACGTATAGTTTTATGATGCGAACTATTTTTAAGGAATGAAGATATGTGTAAAGTAGCTTAAAAGTTTTCTATATTCCTACCAAAATTTAGTTTGCTTTAAATTTGACATTGCTGAATAATCCGCAAAATTCAATGTATGAAAATCACAGTTTTCATAAAATTCTCCATACACACCGCCAATTTCATAGGTAAGGACCTAATAGCTCTGGTATGAAGAATGTGCTCGAATGTCAGTTCAAAATTACAATCCCACCTTTAAGAAATGGAAAAATCAAAATAAAATGCCTTCTCTGTCACTATTGAGATACATTGATTTCATATGGCACTTACACCTCTGACTTAAGCTGCAAACGCACAGACAGCGGTGGCGGCGCGGTGCGGTGCGGCGCGGAGGCGGTATCGGTTGTAATGTTCGAGCTAATATGAAAGGGTCCGCACAGAATACCGCGCCGCGCCGCTCTATGCGGATCCTTTCATATTAGCTCGAACATCACAATCGGTACCGCCTCCGCGCCGCCACCGCTGTCTGTGCGTTTCGGGCCCTAAGCCGATTCAGACCGGAATGGCAGCAGCAGGCTCGCGTCACCGCGAGCGGCCGCGCGTCGCCGCCGACGGCCGCCGCCTTTTATCTACATACTTAAAGACCCCAGTATCGCTTGAAAAGGTTGCGCGGCGCCGCGAGCGGCCGCGGGTAGAACCGCCGACAAAGACGCGTGGCACCGCGCGACCTTTTCAAGCGATACTGGTCTTTTAAGTATGTAGATAACGTTCAAAATTATTTCACACTGAAAGTGCTCGCCGTGTCGCTGCCGGCCGCTGCCATTTCGGTCTGAATCGGCCCTAACACTGCTCTGGCTTTTTCATTGACTGTCTATGAACTCAATGAAAAAGCGTCTATATCGTATTTGGAGTCAAAACTGAGGTCTACATGCCAAACAAAATTGCCATATTTGTTTGTAAATGAATTCTGAATGCGGGTGGCGCAGAACCGGTCATAATGGCTGTATTTGGACGTTTCTGTAGTGACACCAGCTACAACAGGCATTTTATTAAATGTGTATTAGTGCTCTTAATTCAAATGTTCAATGTTCATGTTGTGAATGAAAGGATATATATCTGACCAATGTGCATTTTATCTAGATTATATCCCTTCGAAGATTAAGACCACTAAACATAGTAAGGCTCTTTTAACCTTTAAAACGCCACACTAAACCTTGCCACCCCTTGCTGTCAGCCTTGTTGTCCTTCACACGCTAGCCTGTATTTTGAAATATGTCAACAAAACTGGTTGTTGTATTTAAATACACAAATGCCTTAAAATCTGAAGAATATTGATAAATACCTATATGATTTATGAACCGTAAAATTCCTATGTATCATGAAAAAGTTGCGCCTACTGTGTCTGTGTAAAAGCTTTCTTTCTACCACCTTATCAATCTCCGTTAGTAAGGCTTCGTTTGCATCCTCCGCTGCCCAGGTGTTAGTTTTAAAATCTATCGTAATGCTTTCTAATTTCATAAATAGGTCTCGGGTATGCATCTTCTGGGCATGGTCTTCAATTTTCGCGCACATGTTGCTGTAATATCGATTTTTATTCTCTCTACACCGGAGTTATACTTATCTTGAGAGTACCTACCTTACCTTGTATCTTTCACGATCATCATCACATGAGAGCAGCTATCCCAGCTAGCTGCTATCATGTGATGCATGCATTACGTTGAAAATGTACTGTAAAGTCAGGTAAAATACAACGACTAGCCATATCATACCTAGTAGGCCATAAGTTTGCAATTTGTATACTCGTAGTCCCCTCATAGACATTCACCGCACACAGCCGCCACGCCGTTGAAATCTGTCACTTCGCGCGATAGTAAATATTTTTTTCATACCAATTTTACTTAAGACTTGCCTTTCAAGTGATATTTTTTATAATAACAGATAAATGGGCTATGTTACGGTATTTTTATTATACAAAAAAACGCTAATGTGCGATCGTGATAGACAAAATAACAACAAATTTTTTTTGCTAATTTTCAAATATTGCGTTTTTTTCTGTTTTTTTTGTATGGAAAGGTAAAAGGTTAAATCCACAAATGAAAGTGCCATCCCTGAATTATACGAAAATGATACCAAACTTGACTTAGTAGCTATGGTTAGGCAGAAATATAGCTGAGACCGGATCTCGGGAGACGGCCCTTCCCCCCCTCTTTTTGGGTACTAGCCAGGGGTTGATCTCGTGGCTAGGAAGCTAAATCAGCTTAGTTTGACCCATGGAACAATCGTGCCAAGCGGCGTCGGTCGCCTGAGACAAAAGTGCATACTCACTGCCACTATTTCCCCTACTAATATCTATATATCGTCGACCGTAGTAGCAAAGAGAATATAATCACTACGTTTTACGTAGTAGGTTCAATTAAGGTAAGGGACAAAATACGCAAAATGAGTTGAGTATACAGTTTTGTTCAGAATTTTTCGCTCTTTTGAATGGTAGATATATATAAAAAAAATCTAGCTAAAAAGAAATGTCCCTTATACCCTACTATTTTTTTTGGGTCCCAAGTCAAATCAGCTCCATCATAACAATGTATCGGGTTATGTTTTTTAAATTGTAACTTTAAATGGTGTAATTACCACCACCAATCCAGTTTGAATAAGGTAAGGGTCTTTGCAATCAAAGAATTACGTTTACATGGTTACTTTTAAAGAGATAACCATAAAACTAACTTTAAATGTTTTTTAACAAGGAGAATGTGGTAAAAATTTTGCTATGTTTGGGGTGAATGTGACGGAAAGCGAGGGTCGAAAGAGATAGGATCATGTCTTTTCAAGTATCTGAAAGACGTCGATGACAGAGGAATAAGAAAACTTATCCTGTATTGCGATTGAAATCGTAACAGGACGGTTCTGTCAATATTGCTATATTTCTCGTCAATATCTAAAAATATCGAGACAATTCAGATTAACTACTTATATACCGTACCGGTCATAGTTACATGCCTGTTGACAGCATGCACTCCGTTATTGAACGTGAAGTGCGAAAACTGTTTGGAGTTACACGCAATAGCCTAGTTACATGGAAGCCGCAAGAAAGAATCCTCGTCCCTACGTCGTAACCGTTATGGAGTACAAGGATTTCATTGACTGGGACCCTGTGACAGAATAGTACATTTCGATGCTAGTGCGGAAAGTCTGTCATTACTTCACGAGTGGCGAGATATCTTGCCACGAGCCGTAGGCGAGTGGTAAGACTCGAGACGAGTGAAGAATGACATTTCCGCACGTGTATTGAACGACGTTTTTTAATACAGTTGCAAAAAAATAAGAAAAACAACAAGTAAGAACAGTATTGAAAAAAATTTTTTTTTGAACAACTTCATTATTTTTCAACTGTATTACAATGATATTACAGAATTAATAATATAAAAGTTTCAAATTCCTTACTTGTTGTTTTTCTTATTTTTTCGCAACTGTATTAAAAAAACGTCGTTCGATACCCGTGGAAAAGTAAAAAGCACTAGTGCGCAAAATACAACTTTGCGCACGATTTGCAGCTACAAAAAGTAACACTTTTTGAGCAACTGTATTAAAAAATATGTTTCCACCAAAGGTGAAGGAGTTGCAAGTTACTAAAATCAGAATAGCTATACGTTATACTATATATTTACTAATACGATGAAGAAAAAAGACCTGAAAACCATTAAAACCAAACACTCCATGAAAGAGGGATCTCTTGTTCATGTAATCAAAGCAGCCGAAGAGAAAGACAGTATTCCAGAATCTAAAACAAAAAGTGGCAAGGGAAAAGCGAAGTTAAAGGGTAGGGGGCAAGGGTAAAATATCTGTTAGAGTGCCTTCACCACCAGCTGACTCACTTGATATAAGAGTTGAAAATGAAACCATAGAACTAAAACCTTTGTATAACCACAGGCTGCCGATATCTTTGGTAAAATATAACGATTTGAAAAAAATGTGTGTAAATGCTATGCCTAGTAGATTTCACAAAGATTATTTGCAGCTATCATATTGCGCTAAAGTGACTGACACTTTAAACCAAACGGATGAAGAAGATAATGTTGATAAAATCAACCTTTAATTTAATTAACGTTTATTGATCTCCGTATTTTACACATTGATCTCAATTGAAAGCTTATGAAGATATGAAGCGGTAGAAGATTTTTTTATATTTGATTTACTAGGTATTATTAATACCTATACTTCGATTTTTTTAGCATTAGAAAGACCTTTACAGAAGTATGTGTAAGGTTTTTTATAGAACACGTTTTACGATACCTGCCGTAAATGCGGCGGAATAAGTGAAAAACTATGAAAACATTTTTTAAAGCATATTAGACGATAGCAAAATGTGTAATTTGCATTTACTTAAAAGGATTATTTAATAATACAGCATTCATATTTTATTTGTGTTATTTTTAATGTATCGCAAAAATATTGCATGATAAAAAACCCAGAGAAGCAGAGGTTTCAAACAAACGGAACGTTTTAAACGCATAAATTGCGACTAAATTGAAGAGATCGTGTCCCACATCAATAAGAGTTTAACGTTTTGACATTTGCAATCGGTCGGATAAAATGTCCGCCATTACATTGTTCATGTTTGTTTTTAAACGTCACTCTCATCTCGTATGTCATGCGAATGCAAGTGCAATACTTTGTCATTATCCAGAATCTTGTTGTTTTGAGTTTTTAAGTTTCATTGTTTTCCGTTCAAGTTATTTGTTATTGTTGTTGTTATTGTTATTATCTCTCGTTGATAGTGCGGTTCAGTTCAGGTGCCTGAGTGCGGCCTTTATTCTGATACTACCTACTAAATAATAACTCCTAATAACTACAAGGTTACATCGCACTAGTGTGTGGTGGACGAGGTCGGCAAAGCTTCAAATTAAGCTAAAATAGGTTCTACTTACTTATTTCAGAGATACCACTTGATATGCATGCATTTTAAGGTTAACACCACCCAATTCAGTGTAGTGAAAGGTTAGGTTAGGTTAGAAATAGTTAATAATAATATATATATAATATTTACAAACCTAAGTGATAGGAAATGTGAAATCATTGATAAGTACCTATGATGTAACAAAGAAAAATATACAATAATTTAATATTTTATTATTTACTTCTGAAGAAACAGGTTTACGACACCTGCTTCTTTGTTTATCGAATTTCTAATGCTAAAAAAATCGAAGTATAGTAGGCTCTAAGATAATTATTTTGTTGCTTGTAGCTACTCTTTTATCCAAAATGACTCGTAAGATGACATTGGTTATCTTAGTAGTTGACATAGTAGATATAAGTAAATACTAAAAAGGTGCATTCGGGTAAATCCGAAAATCGGGTAATTCCGATAATTTCTACCAATCCAATAGTATGTTTTTTAGGAGGGTAACTCCGAATAAAAAAGGAATATGTACCCATTGTGTCAGAACTATATAAGACTCACTTTTGTAGATCATTCGGAATAATCCGATTTTCGGAGTTACCCGAATGCACCTTACTGTACCTACAGGTAAAATTGTTACCTTTTTTGCGATATTATAACAAACTCAGTAAAGCTACCGTTTTTTAAGAAGATAATGTTGATAAAATCAACCTTTAATTTAATTACCGTTTATTGATCTCCGTATCTTTACACATTGATCTCAATTGAAAGCTTATGAAGCGGTAGGCGATTTTTTTATATTTGATGTATAATGCCTAGTAGGCTCTAAGATGATCATTTTGTTGCTTGTAGCTACTCTTTTATCCAAAAGGACTCGTAAGATGACATTGGTTATCTTAGTAGTTGCTGTAGTAGATAAGTAATAGTAGATTATACACCAAGGGGATAAAGCACTGTTTTATGTAACGGGAGCGAATTGAATCCCGAACGTAACGAAGGACTCATAATTTAACTCCTGAGCGTAGCGAGGGAGTTATAAGTTAATTCCTGAGCGAAGCGAGGGAATTAAGACTGAGTCCTGAGTGCAGTGAGGCTGCCGATATCTGCACAGGCTGCCGATATCTTTGGTAAAATATAACGATTTGAAAAAAATGTGTGTAAATGCTATGCCTAGTAGATTTCACAAAGATTATTTGCAGCTATCATATTGCGCTAAAGTGACTGACACTTTAAACCAAACGGATGAAGAAGATAATGTTGATAAAATCAACCTTTAATTTAATTAACGTTTATTGATCTCCGTATTTTACACATTTATCTCAATTGAAAGCTTATGAAGATATGAAGCGGTAGAAGATTTTTTTATATTTGATTTACTAGGTATTATTAATACCTAGTAGGCTCTAAGATAATTATTTTGTTGCTTGTAGCTACTCTTTTATCCAAAATGACTCGTAAGATGACATTGGTTATCTTAGTAGTTGACATAGTAGATATAAGTAAATACTAAAAAGGTGCATTCGGGTAAATCCGAAAATCGGGTAATTCCGATAATTTCTACCAATCCAATAGTATGTTTTTTAGGAGGGTAACTCCGAATAAAAAAGGAATATGTACCCATTGTGTCAGAACTATATAAGACTCACTTTTGTAGATCATTCGGAATAACCCGATTTTCGGAGTTACCCGAATGCACCTTACTGTACCTACAGGTAAAATTGTTACCTTTTTTGCGATATTATAACAAACTCAGTAAAGCTACCGTTTTTTAAGAAGATAATGTTGATAAAATCAACCTTTAATTTAATTACCGTTTATTGATCTCCGTATCTTTACACATTGATCTCAATTGAAAGCTTATGAAGCGGTAGGCGATTTTTTTATATTTGATGTATAATGCCTAGTAGGCTCTAAGATGATCATTTTGTTGCTTGTAGCTACTCTTTTATCCAAAAGGACTCGTAAGATGACATTGGTTATCTTAGTAGTTGCTGTAGTAGATAAGTAATAGTAGATTATACACCAAGGGGATAAAGCACTGTTTTATGTAACGGGAGCGAATTGAATCCCGAACGTAACGAAGGACTCATAATTTAACTCCTGAGCGTAGCGAGGGAGTTATAAGTTAATTCCTGAGCGAAGCGAGGGAATTAAGACTGAGTCCTGAGTGCAGTGAGGGGTTCAACCGCCCAAGACTAAAACAGTCTTATCCCCGAGGTGTATACTCTACTTTTCACACCTTATGCGAGACAAAAAAACAGGCTCAGTAGATAAATAATGTTTATTTAGCAAATTAAAAGTACATAGTAAACATTAGACACGTTAGTCCAATTATGGAAAGATAAGGTAATGTTTTTATTTGGTACGTTTATTGAGGTTGAGTTGGAGTTTATTATGCCTATGGCATCTAATTTGATAAACTCAGGAGTCAAAACACTTTCATCACTCGACATTTTCAATATTATTTTTGAAATTAAATCTTCTATAGGCACCTACAAGAACTCGATTTGTTCGTCACGCGTGAACAAATGAAGGCGCGCGGCGTTCCAAATTCGAAAGCACAAGCCGTGGTCCTAGATTCGAAATTCGAATTTCGAGCACCGCGCTCCCCGGACCGGGGTTCACACGGAGGCAAACTTCATTTATTTTGTCGAATCAAGTAGGCCATGGCCTAGGACAAATTGTGTTTAGCAAAATTAAACTTTATGCATATAGTAATAAGAATTATGAAAAGTGAAATCATATTATTAACCAGCCGGTTACAATGAAATTCAGTACAACATTATAACCCGGCTAATACCAAGGGATTTAATGTCTTGCTTTCGGTAGGGTTTACATGACCTATAATTCGGCATTGTCGAGCATGTGGTTTGAAAATACTAATAGGGTCGTTTCGCCGGTAACGCGACCACCTTCGGTTGGCGACCACTTGACGGACTAGGCTGCTTCAATTAAAGATATTAACATTTCTACAAACCCAACAGAAAACGAATTAGTTATTAACTATTCTTGAATAGTGTCAGAATAAGAATAAATACACTTTAAAACCCAAAGCTTAATCCAAAGCAAGAAAAAATAACCTCAATTCACACATTTCACACATTGCTTCCGAAAAGTGTTGACGTGCAGTGAATCTGTAAAAAAAATAACGCGACAGTTGGCGCGAAAACTTTAGTTACGTCACTTAATTTTATTATTATGCTGAAATTATTTACTTGATTGCATAAATGATTTAGCTATTGTAATAATTTCGTTGAAATTCGGCATATTATAAAAATAGATTTAAATAAAATGGGGTGGTCGCGTACCCAAAAAAAATATTACCAAAGAAGTCGGATAGCGACCACATCGTTTTTCTTTTTCTTTCCTTATGGATTCTTGCGGCACCCGCGATATTTAGCTTGGCAAGCCAATTGTATCGGTAGGTATTTAAGCCGCGCCAATCCATGCTATGTCTATAGTAGGTATATGTAATATAATAATAATATATAATTATAAAATGAATAATTCATATGATATGATATGGTTATATTACAAATGCGAAAGTGTGTCTGTCTGTCTGTTACCTCTTCACGCTTAAACCGATGGACCGATTTTGATGAAATTTGGTATGGAGATAGTTTGAGTCCCGGGAAAAGACGTAGGATAGTTTTTATCCCCGAAATAATCCCCTAAGAGGCTGAAATAGGGGTTGAAATTTTGTATGGAGCTACGATATAAACGAGACACACGGACGGAGTCGTGGGCAGAAGCTAGTGTAGGTAAGTAGAATTTAATCTAAAAGTTACATAAAAGCTTGTAAAATGGTGGCATTTAGATACCTACTATGAACGACATGTGTGACTGTAATAGCAATATATATAATAGCACTATGGTGTGAGCGAGATGGCGCGCCGTTTTCGATTCTATTTTGCATTGACAAGCAATGTAAAGTAGATTTAGAAGAGGAACAATTTGTAGTAGTATAAGGGCAGTCAGGTCAGGTAGGTCCAACTTTGAGAAAGAGGTCAATCGTCGAATCCGACTCGGCTGGGCAGCGTTCGGGAAGCTACGCTATGGCACATCTTTTCGTCTAATATTCCGCAGTGTCTGAAGACGAGAGTCTTTGACCAGTGCGTGTTGCCAGTGATCACGTGTGGCACCGAAACGTGGTCGATTCAGAAATCATAAGAAGCATCATAAGAAGGCTCAAAGTCACCCAAAGGGCAATGGAGAGAGGGCTATGCTCGGAGTTTCTCTGCGTGATCGCATCAGAAATGAGGCTATCCGCAGCATAACCAAGGTAATCGATATAGCCCTAAGCCGCTAAAGTTAATTGGCAGTGGGCGGGGCACATTGCACGTAGAACCGATGGCCGTTGAGGCGGAAAGGTTCTCGAGTGGCGACCACGTACCGGAAGGCGCGGCGTGGGTAGGCCCCCCACAAGTTGACTGATGGCCTGGTAACGATCGCAGGAATCCGATGGATGCGGGTGGCGCAGAACCGGTCATTATGGCACTCTTTGGGGGAGGCCTATGTCCAGCAATGGACGTCTTTCGACTGATATGATGATGATGATGATGCATCGTTTTATTAACTACTTAAACACAATTTGCAAGAGTGGTCGCCAACTAGCTAACAGGTGGTCGCAAACCGACTAAAGCGGTCGCTATCCAGCGAATTCGCTATTTTGAAACCTTTTCCATATTTTTTCCTAATCTATGGATGAAAGTGTTATATTTTATTGTAGGTTTCAAAACTTGACTATACTCAGAACCTATACGAATACCATCTATTATGTGTTTACATTGAATAGGTATACATTTACTAATCTAAAGTGAGCAACTCGGCTAAGTGGTCGCTAACCGGCGAAATGACCCTACTGTACCTACAGGTAAAATTGTAAATTTTTTTGTGAGATTATAATAAACAAATTTAGTAAAGCTACAGTTTTTTTAATTCCAAGTAATAAGAATTAGCTATTACATGTACAAATATTGCATGTACTCGTAATTAAAGATACGAAAAAAATATACGACACAAAGTTCCAATACATTTTTGTATCTCTTAAATGAATTTGTGTAACGTTTTGCAATTTTAAGATAACCTTACGTCAAATTTGTGAACTTTTTTTTAAGCAGTAATTGATTTACACTATTTTACCTTAACATACATTTTGCAACAAGTCCTTTACGTTAATTTATCATCAATATATTGGATTCAGCGTAGAGGTCAATTTAGCGTAAGGGACGAGACTACAAAATACTTGGCTTGTAAGGGACAAGACTACAAAATACTTGGCTTGTAAGGGACATTAGTAACCAAACACGTTGGTGTAAGGGACACCTATTTTCTAAAATAGCTTAATTATTAAAATAAATGTTGAACAGGTAGATAGAGCACCAAAATATAAGATTATGTGTGGAATCAGATCCAAAAAAGCTGAATTACAAAAATAAAATATGCGCGATTTCTTTAGTCCGAAAAAAAACTTTCTCGGCCTCTCCTGAAAAATCGTATTGTGTCCCTTACCTTAATTGAACCTACGGTCGACGATATTGCATAAGCTGTTACTAAACTACCTATGTAGTTTAGTAACAGCTTATGCAATTAAATTGTCCACACATAGTTACTTTATCATATTCATATCACCACCTATTTTGTTTGTTACTATCATCTTGGTGACCCTTGACCCACCATTACGAGAAGCTGATAATGATAGCTACAAACTGCAGTCCTTACGTTGATTCAGCTTGGTATAGTTGACTAAATCTCTGTGTAGCTGTGAAAATGGGGTCCATGAGCCGATTTTGCGGGTTTACTTGTAAACATTCAAATGTTAAGATGATTACCCCCTTGCCGTTTCAATTAGTGCGTGCGTACAGTGACGGACATCAAAAGGCTGTGAAAACACCGCTGTATGACTTACACACTAGGTACGGTGGCAAGCTCGTGAACTTTGTTGGATTTCTGCTGCCAGTACAGTACGCAGACCTGAGTGTCACGGCCTCTCATTTATTTACACGTAAAAGTGCTTCCATCTTTGACGTGTCCCACATGCTACAGACGAATGTGCGAGGCAAAGATTGTATCTCATGGTTCGAGTCTCTCTGCCCAGTGGACTTGAAAGGGATGGCGAATGGATCTAGCGCTCTGACAGTATTTTTGACAGATAAAGGAGGCATAATAGATGATCTGATAGTGACCAAAGTGAATGATGAAACTTTGTATATAGTGTCAAACGCTGGACGGCTGGAAGTCGATAAGCAACATATGTTAAATACATCTAAACAAATTCAACAGCAAGGTAAAGACATACACGTTGAATTTTGGGATGTCAGCGAAAGAGGTCTGATCGCAGTACAAGGCCCTAAGGCCGCATCGTTGCTTCAGCCGCTTACAGATGTTTCAATGAATGACCTGACTTTCATGAATTCCCGTGAGGGTTCAGTGGCAGGAGTGAAAAATTGCCGCATCACGCGCTGCGGCTACACCGGTGAAGACGGCGTGGAAGTGTCCATCCCTGCCGACAAGGCAGACCATGTCACCGAGGCCTTACTGCAATCGAACGACATGAAACTTGCGGGCCTTGGTGTCCGAGACTCACTCCGCTTGGAAGCAGGCTTATGCTTGTATGGCAATGATATTGATGTAACTGTTACTCCAGTGGAAGCCAATTTAACTTGGCTCATCTCTAAACGAAGGAGAGGTGAAGCAAACTTTCCGGGAGCTGACGTAATTTTAAAACACATTAAACAAGGAGTTGATAAGCGGAGGGTCGGCGTGCGTATGGAATCCGGAGCTCCAGCGAGGAAAGATGCTGTCCTCAAGAACCCTGACACTTCACAAGTGGTCGGGAGAGTGACCAGCGGCTGTCCGAGCCCCTCGCTCGGCGGGAACGTGGCGATGGGATATGTGGCGGAACATTTGAAGAAAATAGGGACTCAATTGTTAGTTAATATAAGAGGCAAAGATGTTTCATGTGTTGTTGCTAAAATGCCTTTCGTCCCGTCTAATTATTATATAAAGAAATAAAGAATTTAACATATAAAAGTATAATTTTTTATTTATTTATTGCAACGCATAAAAGAAACAATATCGTTTATAATAAGTACATATAACTAATACTAATTAAACAAGTCATTTACACAACGATAGTTGAGCGATTATTAATAAAACTTAATTGAAAAAAGGAACGTTGTGTCATCATCGTTATTTCACTGCTAATAGGCAGTAAACTGCGATACAAGCAACTAAACATAGTGAGCATGGAATCCGAAGGAATGTTAGGTGATTTGGCACATCGTTACACGCTAATACTTCAATACGTATGTATAATTACATTGTACTTATCTTTGACTATCACAGGATTACTTGTATGGAATATAACGTTTTTTAATATGTACATAGAAAACATATCAGATATCAGTCAATGCTCCTCCAACACTTATATTATATTAAAATACCTTTAATTTTTTTCATAATAAGATACAGTTGACATTCCAATTCAAACCCGCTCGGCGGCATTAGTTATTTTCATTTTGCATTTTGTATCTATTTCTGTAAATATGATTATTGTACACAATTTTAGACCGCGCACCTTTAAGTCAACTGACATTAGATTACAAAACGTGCACTTATACTTCGCTGCCCCAATATTAGACCTAGTATAGTATCACTATGACAAAGTTCAAATTCCAAGTTGATAAAAGTGCAACATAGAACCCTATAATATTGAGGCAGCGATTTGTCTACAAACAAGGCAAAGGCAGTTGGCTCCATTCAGAGCCAGTCTGTAACAGACCCAGATATTGTCAAAATCCGCTCTAAATGTAACATTTTCAATACACTCTAATAACTAGCTTAAGCTAGTGAGTTAAACAGGTACTTGTAAGTCTAAAGTTCAAAAGGCGTGTTTGTCCAAAAGAGAACAGGACGGATCACACGGTAGGTAGTGTTTATCTCGTTTTCAACGTGTATTTTCCAACAATTTGTACATCATATTTAATAAGGTCTATCTTCACAATATTAAAACTGAAATAAATATCATTAAAATACCTTCACATCGGGTCTCACTTGTCATCCAGAAAGTCACTGGTCATCGCAGCTGCGCGCTCAGTGAGTTGTGCAAACTCCTTATTCAACATATTAATTTTTTCTGCAAACTGAAAGTGAAATACTGTATATACATAGTAAGTTTCAAACTTAAAAATGTAAAATGAATGCAGATGTTCTCATTCCAATGCCAACATGTCCAACGTCTAAGAACAATTTTCGCTACACTCCTACACTGGAAAAAAGCTACTTCAGCATTAATTTCACGTCGGTGTTATGTAAACGAGACATGCGGCATGCCTCATTATATTATATGCTACCATAAGCGCGTTTGTTTGGTCAGTCGTTCTGAACCCACCATTATGATATTCTTATTTCGGAGCAACAATAACGTAGATTGGCAGTCTATTTTATTTTATGATGTGCCTGTACGTAACAAACTGTTGAATTATAGTATTTTATGAAACTGTTGTATAAGAAGGGTCTTAAAAGGCGAGTGGCGTGGGTTGCGATGCGAGCCTTGGCGAGCATCGCAATTAAAGACGCCACGAGCGTTTTTAGACCAGTTATACACCGTTGCATACAATACTTTTTCTACGACAAATTTTAAATAAATAGCAGACTACAGAATAGTTAAACTTTTCAGGCAGCAAGTTTTCTATTCGTACTTTTGCTACTCACGCAATATCTTCAGGAGTGCAGTTATTAATTTCTTCGACCATTTTAAAAGGAACGTACAGTCGTACACTTTTATCTTCACAAACACGAATAAAATCTTAATAGTTTAGGACTAATAGTTTATCATCTTTTGGCTTTTTATTTTGAACTGTATTTTGGTGGGAAATCGGAAATGTGACAGCTCTTGCTTATGGTTTATTTTGTTTTTAATTTGTTTGCACTTGCCATCCGAACCAAACCGAATCAGGACCCGGACCGATTTAGAACTGTTTATTTTTATAAATAATACCAAGAATTTATAGAACATGTAATTTAACACACAATAGATGATGATCTATTATTATTGTAGTAAATAATTTATAATATACAAATGTTAAATAGTAAATAATTACTTTTATTTCGAAATATTTGTTTATGAAGTTGGCACCACTGCAATATAGCGTCCGATTTAAAAAAAAGTTAAACAGTGCTTTTATGAAAAATGTATGAACCAAAAAAGTACGCTAAACAGTGCGTTTTTGGGCCATAGAGCATAGAGTTTTTCGACGACTTATTAGTGATGTCATTGTAATTGAGATACAGCCTATATAAATGACAGATAACGGTACAGGAGTAGAAAAACATTATTACCTCGTACTGATGTGTGGGTGTTGTGGGTCTCCGTTTACTTTTCTCCTCCTGTACCCGACAGTTGGTA
Organism: Epinotia brunnichana; assembly: GCA_963854355.1. Lineage (NCBI taxonomy): Eukaryota > Metazoa > Arthropoda > Insecta > Lepidoptera > Tortricidae > Epinotia > Epinotia brunnichana. The sequence goes on along the minus strand of OY977936.1, from coordinate 13,644,614 downwards.
AGATGTGTTATCTGGCTTTGCATTTTTACAAAGATTTGTCTATATTCTTCTTGGATCCTTTTAAAGTCGCTATGCATATGGTCATCTTTCTTAGCTATGTATTCCTGTAAAACGAATGTTTAAATTAGGTACTATTTATAACTGCGTCCGACTGTTACATAATTGGTTGCGAGTGTGGGAATAGCGCGTATGTGTGACTAGCTAATAAATAAAGAATCGAATCTATTGTCAGGGAGAAAGCAGTTTCAAATAACTTAGTAATATATATATTTAAGGTCTAGAGATTCTGATAAAGTTAAATGATACTTTGTTCGCGTTTCTTTTAACAATTCACAGATTTTCTAAATAAAACGTAATTTCTTGCTCACTAAAACTACCTAAGTACGTGGTTGTTCGCATATAGTCTTAACATGGATGTAAATAATGTCAATGCAGAGTGACAAGATATTTAAAATATTTAGAAAGAGGTTGATGATCTCCATGTGATAAGATAATTAAAATCAATTGTGTTTAAAGTGTTATATGTGATAATTATTTCGCCATGTAAGTAAAGTTGGAATGTTGTTTATGAATTAAAATGTTGAAATTGTGATATGACCCACCTTTTGAGTCATAATAGTTCTTTTAGAAATTTTGTACTTTTCCAAAAGGGCTAGGTGTTCAGCCTGCATGGTCTCAAAATCCTGTTCCGAATTTGCAATTTTTCTTTGCAAACTATTTATTTTACTTTTCACATTTCGCAGTTCTTTTTCGCAAGAACTGTGACTGTGTTGTAATTCTTCTTTTTCTTGTTTCAGTAAATTCTCCTTATTGTCTAACCGTTGTATCTTTTTTTCATATTTCTCTGCCTTGAGTTGCCATTCATTGAGAGCGTCTTTAGCTTTCTCACACTCGGCTTGTATCGCATTATGTTCCTTTATTAGCACAGATATTTCATTCTCCTTGGCGTCGAGTATCTGCGATACTTTGGCTCTCTCCGACAGTATGAACTGCTTCAGAGTCTCGACTTCTTGCATTTTCCGCTCCAACAGCTCCTTCAACTTGGTAACCGTCGCTATTTGGTCGTTTTCCATCTCCTTCATCCGCCGCGCGCAGTTCATTTCCGCGGTTTTCATTTCAAGCGTGAACTTTTCCGCTATTTGATCTCTTATCGCTTTCTCTTTCATCATGAGAGCAGTCTGTAAATAAAAATGATAAGTTATAAGTTGAATTTGACTTACCATGAAATAAAAGCATGACGAACCCCTCAACCACTAGTCCATCTACGTAATTAACAATTTTGGTGTAACCGTAGAGCCCACGAAGACGCGGCATCCACTAAGATGAACTGAGGGCCTACCGCGAACAGCATTCGAAGTTTTCCCTCTCTGTCGCACTTACGTACGAACGCACAGGTATGACAGAGAGGGAAAACTTCGAATGCCTTCGCGGTAGGCCCTCTGACCCGATCACCCAGATGATCGTATTGGACGAATATGTCTACCACGACGGTTCCAAAGAAGCATATGGCCTGCTTGATGTTTAGCAGAGTCCGTAGCCTATTAAAACTTGCGACTACAGAAGAATTTCAAACGCGTTGCCTACCCTTTATTGTTTTGAGGGTTCGTTGTGTTGACAGCTACAGATAAATATAGGTCCTTCCCACTCAACGCAGCCGCATCTTCGTGCGCGACATCCACTAAGATCACATGACCCGATCACCCAGGTGATCGTATTGGACGATATGTCTTAGGAGATCACACAGGTGATCCTATTGTACGCCATATCCAGCACGACCCCTGGGTGATTTTAGTGGACAGAATTATATCCAGTAAGTTACCCCAGAAAGTAATATTACTTTGCAAGTGATTCTTAGTGGACGAACTTATCCAGCAAAATCACCCAGGTGATTCTTTTGGATTATGTTGTACATATACAACCCCTGGGTGATCCTAATATAATAGGATCACCCAGGGGATTTAAATAGTCTGTTATATCCAAAACAATCACCCGGGTGATCAATTTACTCTAATTGTATTTTGATTATTCAGCTAAATATCTAGACGATAAGAAGAAGTGTACTGCTGTCTTCCTGGATCTCTCAAAAGCCTTCGACACCGTCTCTGTCCCCATTCTTCTTTTAAAAATGGAATGCCTTGGTGTAAGAGGATTGCCTCTTCAGCTCTTTAAGAGTTATCTTTTTAACAGAAAACAATGCGTACGCATAGGTGATATGACCAGCCAGTACTCTTTTATGAATTTCGGTGTCCCACAAGGCAGCATTCTAGGTCCAACACTGTTTTTAATTTATATTAATAATCTATGTGACCTAAAAGTCCCAAACGCCCACATTACTACTTTTGCAGACGATACAGCCATTCTATTTGTTGGAGATAGTTGGAGAGAAGTTCAAATAGCTGCTGAATGTGGCCTGAAAGTAGTCTTGGACTGGCTTAATAATAACCTGCTCACTTTAAACACTTCTAAAACCAAGCATGTAAATTTTTCCATCACTAAGCATAACCAACCAAATTTTCCATTCACCATTAAAGCACACACCTGTTCCTCAGATAATCCAGCTATTACGACTACCACTACTGATTGTAATTGTAATTTAATCGAAAACACTCAGCAAATCAAATATCTAGGTATAGTAGTAGACAACCATCTCTCTTGGTCAAACCATATACGTTATCTCTCGGACCGCATACGTAAACTCATTTTCATTTTCAAAAAACTGAGGCGTGTCTCTGACCCTCATTTCCTCAAGTCGGTATACCTTGCCTTAACTCAATCTCTGCTAACTTACTGCATAACAGTTTGGGGAGGCGCTGCAAAAACACACTTGCTTCCACTAGAACGCGTTCAAAGATTTATTTTAAAAGTTATGCTTGCTAAGCCCATTAGGTTTTGTACGCGAACACTATATTCAATAGCGCAAGTGTTAACAGTCCGACAACTGTACATTGAACGAGTTTGCCTAAAACAACATAAAGCTACAAACACACTTAGTGCATACGCACGTAAACGTCTTGAAGGCCGTAGAAAATTCCAAATTTTCAGCCCAGTCCCACACAACACCGCCTTTTATCAACGACAATTTAATTTCCTTGCACCTTTTCTTTACAATAGAATCAACCAACATTTAAACATCAGACAGTGTAGTAAATATAACTTAACAAAATCTATCCGAAAATGGTCTATGTCCCTTGATTTTTTGAAACTGAAAAAATTCTCGCAACTGTAAAATAATAACCCCTTACAAAAATATTAGTAAACAATTGATCCATCAATGCCCACTCTCTTTCATTCTCACACAAACACGCACACAAACACACACACACACACATACACACACACACATAACATATATATATATATATAAACAACGCACTAACACACAGTTAGATAAATTAATTTAAGCATTAGTTACACCACGTAGCAATTACAAAAAAAAAAAAAAAAAAAACTGCATGTAAAGAAATCCTTTATTTCTTTCCCTCAGTACCAATGTAGGTAGTAGCGATCTCATAATGAGCATTAGAACTCCCCTGTTCCCTATAAGACAGGTTTACCTAGTTTAGGGCACAGGACACCGTTCCTAGGCTTATCTAAAAATAGTGCACTCTATCTATCATATCATGATGTATTACTTAAATAAGCTGATGTACTGATTCTACAATAAATATATTTTCATTTTCATTTCATTTTCATTTCATTTTCATTTCATTTTCATTTCATTTTCATTATGACCCCTATTATAACAGTCTGACAATTGTACAGTCGATGTAAAAGACATGTTTACACTTTTCATCTTTATATTGCATTGGAATAAAGTGAGTCAATTGTATACAGGGCGTCCCAAGACTATGCGACATGAAGGGAAAGTACCTTAAATATCGTAGATATGATAATTTGCTGAAAGAAGACCTTATATTATTTTTATTAAAGTATGTAAAGATTTTCTAAAAATTACTTGCTTCGTCTGGGAATCGAACCGACTTAAATGTGAAAAAATATCACTCGTATTTTTATGTTGCCAATCGAAAGAATGGACAAGAATAATAATTCTTCTTGAGTAATATATAGTGTTGTGGATAACGCTCATTTCGAGGCTTATAGACTCGAGCCTTAAAGACTCCCGAGGCTTAAAGACTCGATGCTGTTTAAGAACCGTGTTGGTTTATTTTACGCATATGAATGCAAAATATTTACTTTTCGTCACTTGAGTCTTTAAGCCTCGGGAGTCTTTAGGGCTCGAGTCTTTAAGCCTCAAAATGAGCGCTATTCACAACACTAGTAATATAGTATCTTTAAAAAAGGAATAACGTAAAATGTTGGATTTAAATTGCAAGAATATTATTTATTGGCGACGATGACGCAAAAATTGCAATATTAACATTACATAGATAGCTTTGATTATTCGCAAACAAGTACCCACTTAAAAAACGACTTCCTGGCACAGTTTTCCTTATTATAAGTGCACGTGCAGATAAAATGATACAACATTGTATTTGAATGCCATTTTTAGGGTTCCGTAGCCAAATGGCAAAAAACGGAACCCTTATAGATTCGTCATGTCCGTCCGTCTGTCTGTCTGTCTGTCCGTCCGTATGTCATAGCCTTTTTTTTTCGAAACCATAAGAGCTATACTGTTGAAACTTGGTATGTAGATGTATTTTGTGAACCGCATTAAGATTTTTACACAAAAATCTAAAAAAAACATTAAGTTTTAGGTGTCCCCATAAACAAAATTAAAAATTTCAAAATTTTTTTTTCATCAAACCCATACGTGTGGGGTATCATTGGATAGGTCTTCAAAAATTATATTAATGTTTCTAAGATAATTTTTTTCTAAACTGAATAGTTTGCGCGATGGACACTTCCAAAGTGGTAAAATGTGTGTCCCCCCCCCTGTAACTTCTAAAATAAGAGAATGATAAAACTCAAAAAAATATATGATGTACATTACCATGCAAACTTCCACCAAAAATTGGTTTGAACGAGATCTGGTAAGTAGTTTTTTTTTAATACGTCATAAATCGTAAACTGCAATTTATTTAACGGACCCCTTCATGTGCGAGTCCGACTCGCACTTGGCCGCTTTTTTTTAACGTTGGGGAATGCTTTGACGCACCGTCCGCCCGGTCAGGGGGGACCGGACGGGTGTGTGGGACTCCCGGACAGAAGGCCCAGACTACCCACTAAACCCCCAACGATTGTCCAACCATGTCGCTGCCAAGGAGGGCCAAAGGTTCGCTTGACGCATTCTACTTTGACCCTCGCGACTGGCCCGTTCACGCGGGCACGACCAGGGAGAGCGCCCCGGGACAATTTCGGGGCGCTGCCATCCCGTGGGGAGTATTTGAATGCCTAACCTAACCTAAGCTAGACAGAAAGCAGATTCAAAAGAAAAATTATATTGTTCTTAAATTTGATTAAATGATTATTTAATTTTACGTTATTCCTTTCTAGTACGGGAAGTAGTGTCATCAGGTACAAATTTTGGTATCGGATGAATTCACTTGGCACAGATGTAATATACGTAAAGCTTAGCTAATTTAGCCCGGTAGCCATCCGCCACCCCCTGGGGGGTAGGCAGGGGGGGCATTCAAAGTTACACGCCGCCGCGCTTCAGAAAAAAAAACAGCTTCTCCTAGCACTAACATCTAGCACCTAACATCTCGAGTATGGTATCATTTTCTGTGGAGTTAATTTTTGTGACATTCAATGTATAATTTAGTAGAAAATAAAGGAAAATATTGACCAACATATCAGTCAGTTTGCATTTTTTTTTACTCAACTATTAGTATTCTTGAAAATCTTGAATTTTGTGCATAATAAAAAAATATATTTATCTAGCTTACAAAAAATATATACTTTATTATATATAGTTATCTAACTTATCTATCATACATCTATCTGAAACAATCGGATATGGTACGCGGCGCTGCCTAGAAACTTTTCCAATCGTCTAGTCTCACATATATATAGAATACATACTTAACTTAGTGTGTACGTACGTAGCGTGACTGTTGCTAATGGTCTGATGCATCAATAATCGTACCCCCTGCCTACCCCCCAGGGGTGGCCGATGGCAACCGGGCTAAATTAGCTTAACTTTACGTATATTTTATTACATCTGTGCGAAGTGAATTCATCCGATACCAAAATTTGCACCTCCCATAAATTGGGTGACACTACTTCCCGTACTATTCTTTTAAGATACTATGTTACTTAAGAATAATTATTATTTTATGTCCATTCTTTCGATTGGCATCATAAAAATACTTGTGTTTTTTTCACATTTAAGTCGGTACGATTCCCAGACGAAGCAAGTATTTTTTAGAAAATCTTTGAATGCAGTATTACTAACTTTTAAAAATAACAAAGTCTTCTTTCAGCAAAATATCCTATCTATGATATTTAGGGTACGGTACTTTCCCTTCATGTCGCATAGTCTTGCGACGCCCTGTATACCTTCAATCAAAATAAGCAGGGTCCGTGCGTGTCCGTCCGTACGAAGCCAAGAGTAGGGGTCGTAATTAAAATACAATTGGTTTAAATGGATCAACCGGGTGTTTGGTTTTGACATAACAGTCCATTTACATCCCCTTCTTCTTCTTGTTGTGCCATATCCTCAGCGGATGTCAGCGACCATCTTCCGGAACTTGTTTCTATCTTGTGCCGGTCTGCAAAGACTGGCAGTGTCATTAATGTTAGACCAGCTTTTAATGTTATCTACCCAGGTTAGCTTTCTCCTTCCTCTGCTTCTTTTACCGTCGATTTTCCCTTCCAAGATGTTACGGATTATATTATATTTTTCGTGTCTATAGATATGGCCAAAATATGACGTTTTCCTTTTCTTGACCGTGCTCATAACTTCAAGGTTTTTATTCATTCTATTCAGAATTTCGATGTTTGTTACTTTATCTTTCCAGGAAATTTTTAACATTCTTCGGTATAGCCACATTTCGAATGCATTTATTTTAGCCTCCATGCTCTTATTAATGGTCCATACTTCGACACCATAGAAAAATATCGACAGTACGTAGCATTTTACCATTCGCCATCGAAGCTTTAAGTTAATGTGCGTACTTCTGAACTTTCATTTTCATGAACGTACTTCTGGCAATTTCAATTCTGATACGTATTTCTTTTTCCGAATCCCATTTCTCATTAAGTGAGCTACCCAAATATTTATAAAATTTTACTTTTTCTACAATGTTGCCGGTTATAGTCAATGAGTTCGGTTCAGTCGCGTTCTTATTCTTACTCACAATCATGCATTTGGTCTTTGCTATGTTCATTTTTAGGCCGTATTCTTCTACTACAGAGTTGAGGCGGTCTAGTAGCTGCTGAAGTTCTTCCATTGAGTGAGCAAGAATAACGGTGTCATCAGCATATCTTAGGTTGTTAATGACCGTTCCGTTGACTTTGATGCCAGTTTCCACGTCTTCAAAAGCTTTTTGGAATATATATTCTGAATACAGGTTAAACAACAATGGTGACAAAATACAACCTTGTCTTACACCTTTTAGGATATTGAGGTCGCTTGTGCTTGGTGTCCCTACTTTAATATTGGCGGTCTGGTTCCAATACAGGTTCCTGATGATTCTTTGATCCTTGCTGTCTACTTCAGTTTTATTGAGTATTTGCATTAATTTATCATGTTTCACGTTGTCGAATGCTTTTTCGAAGTCAATATTTAAAGCATGCGTCTTTATTGAATTCCAAGCTGTTTTGAATCAAGACCTGTAATGCCACCAGGGCCTCTCTTGTTCCTAATCCACTTCGAAATCCAAACTGAGTTTCTGATATATTTTTATCTATTTTATCGTAAATTCTCATGTGTAAGATCTTCAAAAATAATTTCAGTGCATGACTCATCAGACTTATTAGTCTATGATCTCCGCATGTTTTGCGTTTGCTTTTTTTGGGTAATGGGAGGAAGGTGGATTTAAACCAATCTTCTGGGAGCTGTACTTTGTCATAAATTTAATTGAAGTCTAACTAAAAATTGCATGCTGTTCTCATCTAATAACTTTAACATTTCCGAATATATACTATCTGGGCCCACAGCTTTTCCATCTTTCATAGTATTAATTGCCTTTTCTATCTCTGTTCTTAACATTGGTGGACCTTCCAGGAGTTCTTGTCTATCTGTCTCAACCATGACCGGCTCCGCTCCTTTGTCGCCGAATAGCTGTTCAATGTACCCATGTCTTACACTGTTCTTCTTTATCAATAACCAATTTGTTTTGGGTATTTGTAAGTTTTCCAGTAACTGTTTTTCTTTGAGTATTTGTAAATTCTTTAACTTTCTTGTGTAAATTAAAACTATCTCTCTTTTTCTCCAGCATTTCTATTTCGTTACAGTCTTCGTTCAAACACTTATCTCTGGCTTCTCTGATCTTAGTTCGGATTTGTCTATCTATTTGAATGTATTTATCATATATACATCCCCTGGGTGATCCTAATAGACAACATAATCCGAAGAATCACCTAGGGATTTTGCTGGATAAGTTCGTCCACTAGAATCACTTGCAGAGTAATATTACTTTATGGGGTATCCTTCTGGATATAATTCTGTCCACTATAATCACCTGGGGGATCGTGAGAGACATATGGTCCAGCACGATCAACTGGGTGATCTTACCGGACAAGTTCGTCCACCCCAGAAAGCCTAATATTACTTTGCAAGTGAAATGTAATATTACTTTCTGGGGTATCCTATCCTACTAGATATAATTCTGTCCACCAAAATCAACCAGGGGATCGTGCTGGATATGGCGTACAATAGGATCACCTGAGTGATCTCCTAAGACATATCGTCCAATACGATCACCTGGGTGATCGGGTCATGTGATCTTAGTGGATGTCGCGCACGAAGATGCGGCTGCGTTGAGTGGGAAGGACCTATATTTATCTGTAGCTGTCAACACAACGAACCCTCAAAACAATAAAGGGTAGGCAACGCGTTTGAAATTCTTCTGTAGTCGCAAGTTTTAATAGGCTACGGACTCTGCTAAACATCAAGCAGGCCATATGCTTCTTTGGAACCGTCGTGGTTACAAAAAACTCGTGAGGTATATCCGGACAGCTGGAAGTGTATTTTAGAGGCAATAACGTCGTCACAGAACCATGTCGTCCAATAAGCCTACAGGATCGTAGCGCTCCGAAATTGCCCCGGAGTGCTCTACCTGCTCGTGCCCCCACAAACGGGCCAGTCGCGAGGGTTAATGTAGAATGCCTCAAGCGAACCTTGGCAGCAACTCGGTTGGACAATCGTTACACCAGACTACCCACTAAAGAGTGGGTAGTCTGGGCCTTCTGGGACACATACACCCGTCCGGTTCCCCCCAGACCGGGCGGACGGTGCAACGATGCAATCCCCAAACGTAAAAAAAAGACTGCACCATGTCCTCGATGGAGTGGTCGGGGTCCGGCGCGGTGTTGGTGGCCACGGAGCGCTGGTCGCGCAGCTTGTTGAAGCGCTCCAGGATGTACTGCTGGAAGTATACCTTAGTGGCGATGGCGTCGTCACAGGTCTGCACCATGTCCTCGATGGAGTGGTCGGGGTCCGGCGCGGTGTTGGTGGCCACGGAGCGCTGATCGCGCAGCTTGTTGAAGCGCTCCAGGATGTACTGCTGGAAGTATACCTTAGTGGCGATGGCGTCGTCACAGGTCTGCACCATGTCCTCGATGGAGTGGTCGGGGTCCGGCGCGGTGTTGGTGGCCACGGAGCGCTGATCGCGCAGCTTGTTGAAGCGCTCCAGGATGTACTGCTGGAAGTATACCTTAGTGGCGATGGCGTCGTCACAGGTCTGCACCATGTCCTCGATGGAGTGGTCGGGGTCCGGCGCGGTGTTGGTGGCCACGGAGCGCTGATCGCGCAGCTTGTTGAAGCGCTCCAGGATGTACTGCTGGAAGTATACCTTAGTGGCGATGGCGTCGTCACAGGTCTGCACCATGTCCTCGATGGAGTGGTCGGGGTCCGGCGCGGTGTTGGTGGCCACGGAGCGCTGATCGCGCAGCTTGTTGAAGCGCTCCAGGATGTACTGCTGGAAGTATACCTTAGTGGCGATGGCGTCGTCACAGGTCTGCACCATGTCCTCGATGGAGTGGTCGGGGTCCGGCGCGGTGTTGGTGGCCACGGAGCGCTGATCGCGCAGCTTGTTGAAGCGCTCCAGGATGTACTGCTGGAAGTATACCTTAGTGGCGATGGCGTCGTCACAGGTCTGCACCATGTCCTCGATGGAGTGGTCGGGGTCCGGCGCGGTGTTGGTGGCCACGGAGCGCTGGTCGCGCAGCTTGTTGAAGCGCTCCAGGATGTACTGCTGGAAGAACTCGGCTTTGCCTTTCAACTCCTGCATCAGGGCTTCGTTGCTCTCTTGAGTAGCTAGAAATTACGAACAACCTAGTGAAGCCGGTTTTAACCATGCACAATAAGTAAGCACACGCTCACACACACATATACAAACTCAATCATTCACAAAACTCGTCATGTGCTTTTCATATTGACTTACTATTGCATTAATTTATGTATTGCTATTGGAAATGTAGGTGCAAACGTAACATAACGTAAAGTAGAAATCATACCTAATTTAACACTGAATTTGCTAAGCTGCTCATTCAACTGTCTAATTTGCTTCAAATTCGTCTCACATTGCTCGCAAGGTGCCATTTCTTTTCTCATTGCACTCTTTTCATCTGAAAATTAAAAATATGCATTAAATTAGACTTCATAATAAAACAATGTATCAAATAAATAGATGCCTCGTTAAATTTAAATTTTTAGGCGTTATACATTACTTCTGAATTATATATCTATTTAACAGCAATGAGGCTTCCAAATTTAAAGGGGCATGCATGAGATGCTCTATAAGTCCATATCTTACGACGCTTTCGCCGTTGCTCTTGATAGGACATACCTTCAAGATATTTGTTAAGCTTGTCCGTAAACTCTTTCTGTTTGTCAGTGAATTCCTTCTGCAGTTCCGATATTCTCTTGTTCGCTCGCTCCAACTCCTGTTTAGAGCTGGTGAGCTCTGCCATCAGCTTTTCCCCTTGTTGTCTTTCCTTTTCTATCCTCTCAACATATTCTTTTTCTTGTGATTTGTACAGCTCCACCTCTTGTTGTGTTCTTGTTTGGACGTCTTTTAGTTCTCTTGATACACTTTCCCGTGAACTGCAAGCCTATGAAATTTTGAAATAAGAATAAGTATTTCGAAATAAAAGAACAAAACCTTATAAAAACCTAACCTGTAAAACTTCTATTAGAATCATCTCTCAATAATCTTAATTGAGGGTTACAAACTATGTAGGAGCGGACACGATTCACGTTGGCCCCTAGAAATTCTTGAGCTAAACGTTACCTTCTGGTGCTCTGACTCCAACGTAACTACAGCTCCAGCTATACAGTGTAGGCTGTGACAATACCTGCAGGTACAGTGTCTTGAGCTCGGCGTTGTCCTGCAGCGTGGCGCGCAGCTGGCCCGTGCAGCGCTCCAGCTCCCGCAGCAGGTCGGCGTTGGCGGCCGCCGCCAGCGACGCGCGCCCGCCTCGCGAGTCCTTCACCTTCTGGTGCTCTGACTCCAACGTAACTACAGCCCCAGCTATACAGTGTAGGCTGTGACAATACCTGCAGGTACAGTGTCTTGAGCTCGGCGTTGTCCTGCAGCGTGGCGCGCAGCTGGCCCGTGCAGCGCTCCAGCTCCCGCAGCAGGTCGGCGTTGGCGGCCGCCGCCAGCGACGCGCGCCCGCCTCGCGAGTCCTTCACCTTCTGGTGCTCTGACTCCAACGTAACTACAGCCCCAGCTATACAGTGTAGGCTGTGACAATACCTGCAGGTACAGTGTCTTGAGCTCGGCGTTGTCCTGCAGCGTGGCGCGCAGCTGGCCCGTGCAGCGCTCCAGCTCCCGCAGCAGGTCGGCGTTGGCGGCCGCCGCCAGCGACGCGCGCCCGCCTCGCGAGTCCTTCACCTTCTGGTGCTCTGACTCCAACGTAACTACAGCCCCAGCTATACAGTGTAGGCTGTGACAATACCTGCAGGTACAGTGTCTTGAGCTCGGCGTTGTCCTGCAGCGTGGCGCGCAGCTGGCCCGTGCAGCGCTCCAGCTCCCGCAGCAGGTCGGCGTTGGCGGCCGCCGCCAGCGACGCGCGCCCGCCTCGCGAGTCCTTCACCTTCTGGTGCTCTGACTCCAACGTAACTACAGCCCCAGCTATACAGTGTAGGCTGTGACAATACCTGCAGGTACAGTGTCTTGAGCTCGGCGTTGTCCTGCAGCGTGGCGCGCAGCTGGCCCGTGCAGCGCTCCAGCTCCCGCAGCAGGTCGGCGTTGGCGGCCGCCGCCAGCGACGCGCGCCCGCCTCGCGAGTCCTTCACCTTCTGGTGCTCTGACTCCAACGTAACTACAGCCCCAGCTATACAGTGTAGGCTGTGACAATACCTGCAGGTACAGTGTCTTGAGCTCGGCGTTGTCCTGCAGCGTGGCACGCAGCTGGCCCGTGCAGCGCTCCAGCTCCCGCAGCAGGTCGGCGTTGGCGGCCGCCGCCAGCGACGCGCGCCCGCCTCGCGAGTCCTTCACCTTCTGGTGCTCTGACTCCAACGTAACTACAGCCCCAGCTATACAGTGTAGGCTGTGACAATACCTGCAGGTACAGTGTCTTGAGCTCGGCGTTGTCCTGCAGCGTGGCACGCAGCTGGCCCGTGCAGCGCTCCAGCTCCCGCAGCAGGTCGGCGTTGGCGGCCGCCGCCAGCGACGCGCGCCCGCCTCGCGAGTCCTTCACCTTCTGGTGCTCTGACTCCAACGTAACTACAGCCCCAGCTATACAGTGTAGGCTGTGACAATACCTGCAGGTACAGTGTCTTGAGCTCGGCGTTGTCCTGCAGCGTGGCACGCAGCTGGCCCGTGCAGCGCTCCAGCTCCCGCAGCAGGTCGGCGTTGGCGGCCGCCGCCAGCGACGCGCGCCCGCCTCGCGAGTCCTTCACCTTCTGGTGCTCTGACTCCAACGTAACTACAGCCCCAGCTATACAGTGTAGGCTGTGACAATACCTGCAGGTACAGTGTCTTGAGCTCGGCGTTGTCCTGCAGCGTGGCGCGCAGCTGGCCCGTGCAGCGCTCCAGCTCCCGCAGCAGGTCGGCGTTGGCGGCCGCCGCCAGCGACGCGCGCCCGCCTCGCGAGTCCTTCACCTTCTGGTGCTCTGACTCCAACGTAACTACAGCCCCAGCTATACAGTGTAGGCTGTGACAATACCTGCAGGTACAGTGTCTTGAGCTCGGCGTTGTCCTGCAGCGTGGCACGCAGCTGGCCCGTGCAGCGCTCCAGCTCCCGCAGCAGGTCGGCGTTGGCGGCCGCCGCCAGCGACGCGCGCCCGCCTCGCGAGTCCTTCACCTTCTGGTGCTCTGACTCCAACGTAACTACAGCCCCAGCTATACAGTGTAGGCTGTGACAATACCTGCAGGTACAGTGTCTTGAGCTCGGCGTTGTCCTGCAGCGTGGCGCGCAGCTGGCCCGTGCAGCGCTCCAGCTCCCGCAGCAGGTCGGCGTTGGCGGCCGCCGCCAGCGACGCGCGCCCGCCTCGCGAGTCCTTCACCTTCTGGTGCTCTGACTCCAACGTAACTACAGCCCCAGCTATACAGTGTAGGCTGTGACAATACCTGCAGGTACAGTGTCTTGAGCTCGGCGTTGTCCTGCAGCGTGGCACGCAGCTGGCCCGTGCAGCGCTCCAGCTCCCGCAGCAGGTCGGCGTTGGCGGCCGCCGCCAGCGACGCGCGCCCGCCTCGCGAGTCCTTCACCTTCTGGTGCTCTGACTCCAACGTAACTACAGCCCCAGCTATACAGTGTAGGCTGTGACAATACCTGCAGGTACAGTGTCTTGAGCTCGGCGTTGTCCTGCAGCGTGGCGCGCAGCTGGCCCGTGCAGCGCTCCAGCTCCCGCAGCAGGTCGGCGTTGGCGGCCGCCGCCAGCGACGCGCGCCCGCCTCGCGAGTCCTTCACCTTCTGGTGCTCTGACTCCAACGTAACTACAGCCCCAGCTATACAGTGTAGGCTGTGACAATACCTGCAGGTACAGTGTCTTGAGCTCGGCGTTGTCCTGCAGCGTGGCGCGCAGCTGGCCCGTGCAGCGCTCCAGCTCCCGCAGCAGGTCGGCGTTGGCGGCCGCCGCCAGCGACGCGCGCCCGCCTCGCGAGTCCTTCACCTTCTGGTGCTCTGACTCCAACGTAACTACAGCCCCAGCTATACAGTGTAGGCTGTGACAATACCTGCAGGTACAGTGTCTTGAGCTCGGCGTTGTCCTGCAGCGTGGCGCGCAGCTGGCCCGTGCAGCGCTCCAGCTCCCGCAGCAGGTCGGCGTTGGCGGCCGCCGCCAGCGACGCGCGCCCGCCTCGCGAGTCCTTCACCTTGTCGTACTCTGACTCCAACTCGGCATACTTCCGCTTCAACTGGACAAGGTAATTGGCATAAGTAGGTACAAAAGGTTTTTTTTTCCATTAAAGAACAATTTTTTACACATCGATATACTAACAAATGCGCGCAGATATTAAAGGCAATCTGTATCTATTATATTGAACGATATATGTTGTACGTGATGGTTGTTATTACTTCGACTCTATTTATACCAGACTTTGTACGAACACATCGAATCCTCATATACCAAGACGCTCCTGAGTTGCTAGCGTGTTACACCATGGAGTCCGCTCAACGGGTGAGCAGTGCGGCATTCCACAAGAATACGTTACGTACGTTTTTCTACTCCTGTACCGTTATCTGTCATTTATATAGGCTGTAGCTCAAATACAATGACACCACTAATAAGTCGTGGAAAAACTCTATGCTCTATGGCCCAAAAACGCACTATTTAGCGTACTTTTTTGGTTCATACATTTTTCATAAAAGCACTGTTTAACTTCATTTTAATCGGCCGCTATATTGCAGTGATGCCAACTTCATAAACAAATATTTCGAAATAAAAGTATTTATTTACGATTTAACATTTGTACATTATGAATTATTTACTACAATAATAATAAATCATCATCTATTGTGTGTTAAATTACATGTTTTATAAATTCTTGGTATTATTTATAAAAATAAACAGTTCGAATTCGGTCCGGGTCCGGATTCAGTTTGGTTCGGATGGCAAGTGCAAACAAATTAAAAACAAAACAAACCATAAACAAGAGCTGTCACATTTCCGATTTCCCACCAAATTACAGTTCAAAATGAAAAGACGAAAGATGATAAACTATTAGTCCTTAACTATTAAGATTGTATTCGTGTTTTTGAAGACAAAAGTGTACGTTCCTTTTAAAATGGTCGAAGAAATTAATAACTGCACTCCTGAAGTAATTGCGTGAGTAGCAAAAGTACGAATAGAAAACTTGCTGCCTGAAAAGTTTAACTATTCTGTAGTCTGCTATCACAGATAACCTCCGTTCTCTGTGTGTGCTATTTATTTAAAATTTGTCGTAGAAAAAGTAATGTAACGTATGCGGAATGAAATTTGCACAAAGTTTTAAAAAAATCGAGACAGCAATTGCATCTTACGGTTAATTTAAAGACTACATATCTGTCAATCAATCTGGTAAGTTTCATGGACATTGGATTTTTTCTCTTGAAATTATGGCAAATCGAGAAGAACGACGTCGCGAAACTATTTGTAATTTCTACAGTACACATTCCCTACGGCCGAAACTGCAGATAGTGAAAATTTTGTGCAAATGGGTGAGAGCCGAAGCTCTGTTTATATTATTTTTGTGTCCTTTTCTTTGAGAAAAAGTATTATAGAAGGACTGGTTCAGGGAAACATTCCAGCTTTAGCCAGTTTTCTGAGGGGGCTCGATTAAAGAAAAATACGGCCGGCCGAGTCGCAAAATCTTACAGAGAGCTCAGAGGAAAATCAAATATGACAGCAAAACTGTAAAAAACATATCTTAAAGACATGGGCATCTTCAATCGTTCAAGAAAAGTTAAGCCCGCCGTCTCCGAAAATGCGGCTACGTCATTTGGTCAAAACATGTAAAAACTAGCAGTTTTTGCGTTATGGGATTTATGGGTGACGAATCATAAGATTCATAAGTCACTTAAAATGGAAATACGTGGCAAGGTAACTTTTATTTTGAGAACACCAATAGTCTAACGGACGACAACGTAAAATATGTCGAGCATACGAAGTTTCCTAAAAAAAGTTTTCTTAAGAAGGATAATATTGCACCTAAAAAAATGCTTATATCTGTATGTTCGACAGCGATGGACAAAGTACCACAAAACTGCCGTAAATCATTTCGCATTGGAGTAAACTTTTTTTAGCATTGAACGTTGTGAAATACACTATTAAAAAACATTAATATTTATAAAAATACCCATGTGTTTTTTTATTTAATACTACATTGAACTTTGTGCAAATTTCACTCCGCATACGTTATGCAACGGTGTATAACTGGTCTAAAAACGCTCGTGGCGTCTTTAATTGCGATGCTCGCCAAGGCTCGCATCGCAACCCACGCCACTCGCCTTTTAAGACCCTTCTTATAAAACAGTTGCATAAAATAAAAAAGTAACTTACATCTGTCAGCTTCGCCCTGACGTGGTCGAGCTCGGCCTGCAGGTCGCTCTGCTTGAAGTCGGCGCCCGCGCCCACGGACTCGAGCTGGCTCTGAAGCACGGCCGCACGCGAACTCAGCTGCAGTTCGATGCCCCTCTGCTCCTCCAGTTTGGCTCGCAGCTCAGACTCTTGCTTGCGGTGCTGTTCTAGTTTTTTGTCCCTAAAAGTAAGAACGGATCGCACGCTTATTTTCGCTGCATCAAAAATAAACAGCCTATATAAATTTGTTTTTTTATTTGGTAAGTCCGATTTTCTCTAATTATAACTTTGACCCTCTGATTAGGTATACCTATTTTATATATTTCTGAAAAATTTAAGTAAAAAATGTGCCAGTAATTCAAAAGAATGAATTTCATGTTCAAAATAACTTCAAAATCAATTTTTGCTGTGAATTTAAAGAAGAAAAGAGACAGTGCGATGTTTTGCACAAATGTTTGTAAGTAGGTTGCAAAATTTAATTAAAAAAGTTCTTTGAGAATTTACCTCTTAGCAATTTCCTCTTGTAACGCTGAGATCTTCTCAATTTGCTGTTTATACCTACTTAGAGCATCTTTCAGTGTTGATAATTTGCCCGGCGACGGAGGTTCACCTAAAAATAATAACACAATGACAAATATACCTGTTTAAAATCTCGTATGGGCAGTGAATTAAAATGTTGTCTGTAACCTACCTAGATAGGTAGTTTCCGGGAGCATGTCAGCCATTATCTGGTGAAGGGTGGTGCGCCAGCCCTCGTGCTCTTTCTGTGTCGCGGCCAACTTGTTCCGGCAGAGCACCAGCTCGTGGGCCGTCACTTCCAGCTTAGACTGAAAATTCATGGTAGGTAACTAGAAGCAATGGTCAATAGGAGGCTACAATAGGGCATCATGAATATCATGATACATATTAGTACAGTCAGGGTTATTAATATACGTGCATAAATATCTGTACACGCCTTTATGGCATTGACAATAGAGTCCGGTACCTACAGATATTTATGCACATAAACCCCATACTCCAACACACAACACAAGACAAACAACACAAAAACCGACTGTACAAGATTTTAATCTTCAAAATTCACCCTCGCTTTTCGATTATGACAGTATTTATAATTGTACGTCTGTCTGTAATTGTTTTTCTTTTACCCAATGACAACTCCCTATTCTCTGCTATTACTCATAATCATAACTATTCATAAATAATTTTCGTCAGTCAATAACATGTCCTCTCATCACATCGGCTTTCTCAATCATAAAGGTCGTGGTCAATCCCCCAGAACACATTGTCGCGGATGTGTCCACCAACACCTATATTCTACAGTATAGTATACAACATATAATCATATCACTTACCCCTAACTCCTTGACCTGTTCCTTGGCTGCGTTCCTCTCGCTGCTGAGCTGCGCCACCTTCTCCTTGAGCCGCGCGGATTCCCCGCTCACCAACCGACTCTGAGCGGCCTCCAACTCATTGGCCAACCTATTGATAGTCGCCCCTTTATCGATCAACAGCTCCTCTTTATCTCTGTCTTTTTCCTTACATCGCTTTTCTAGTATTTTTATCTCGCTATCCTGAGAGATTATATTAAATAAATGTCAAACATTTGATAATGATTCAATTCAAGAAGAAGTTAGATAGAGATGAGATAGATACAGCAACTTACTTTCTCTTCCAATCTGCTTTTAGCCTTTGTTAAGTCAGCGTGTAGCCTATCCACTTCCTCTCTATGTCTGAAAAAGTTATTCCTCATACAAATTGCAGCAATACATTCTTTATTTTACGGTTGTGATAATGACCATCTTGTCTGTGAGAGGCCGCATTGGTCAATCCGAAAGGCAAATGTATGAATTCGAATAAACCTCGTTCAGAAACAAATGAACACAGTTTTTTAGCAATTTAAATACATCAAGTAACGGCATGTGCCAGAAGCCACTCATGGAGTCCGGTGCGGTGGTTCTGTGAACATATATTTTCATCAAGTTTATAAATACTTTCTATCAAGCACATACCTGTCTTGCTGTTCTCTAAACAGTGCATCAGTGTCATGTGTGTGAGCAACCTATGAACAAAGAGAATACTTTGTTGACTCTCAGGTGCTACTGTCAAGCGGTCTATACAAAAATATGCAGTGCTTACTTACTGCTTGCAATACATTAATTATCAATATACTTAGTTAAATTATCTATGATGAATACTTAGTGTTTAGGAATGTGTACTAAATTATTTACATAGTATTGTAGTACTATATAATATACAATTTGAATGACGTGCAGCAATTTTTTTATCACAGGTCTGTTTCTATTGAAATTAATAAATAATAACCGTAACCTGGACACCTAGGTACTGCTCCAAAGAAGTCACATGCGCTATGCAGTCCCTTTATTTTTTTAATTTTCAGGATACGCCGTGTCGACAGCGAGAGACATTTGTCAGACAGATGCCTATTGAAATAAATAAATATTTGTGGACAATCTTACACAAATCGACCTAGTTCCAAACTAAGCAACTTGTACTGCGGGTACTAAGTAGACGACGATATACATACTTATGTAGATAAATAAATACTTAAATACACAGAAAACATCCATGACTCAGGAACAAATATTCGTGCTCATCACACAAATACCTTACGGGATTCGAACCCGGCTTGACCCGGCGGAAGCCTCCGGCTTCGTAGGCAGGGTCACTACCAACTATTCTACAGAGTTTCGATCAAAGAGGAAAATTGAAAAATTATTCGCCTCGGTAGCTCAGTTGGATTAGAGCAATGGACGGAATCCAGAGGTCGCGGGTTCAAATCCCGCTCGAGGCGAATTATTTTAAAACAAATCTCTTTGATCGAAACTTAGAATTTTGTTAGCGGACGTTACTGCTTAGTATAAATTTACTATTAGGCTACAGAGGTCGCCAAACTGCCGATTGTGTTTCGATTTACACGTGATTGGATACAAACTGCCAACACAGCCTGACTTGACGACTTTACTCACCACCAGGGGTCGGAACCGGTTTTAAAAAAAATCCTGGAAGTAGTCTAACATTTTGAATTATTTTTGGCTCTTAATGTAGGACTTTATCATGTAATCAGGTTACATTTTATGATCAAAAATGATATCATTAACCAAATAAAGAAATAGAACGTAAGAAAAGATGGTGTTGAATTTTGAAAACAAACAGCATCGCCATACTGAAACTGCTACTTGCAAATAATTATTATGACCTACGTAATTATTAATATTAAACTGTCTTCTACTCTCTGCTACTTATTGTCAACATAACGAACGTCTCAAGCTATCAACACAGCGAATTCTCAAATCAATAGAGGACCGTAATTTGTCTGTTGTCGCAAGCACGACGGTGTCTGCTTTGCATACCATCAGGCAGGCCGTATGCAAGTTTGCCTCCGTCGTAGTATATAAAACAGCCAATGCAACAAAGAATGGTTACCTGGAAGGTGTGCATCCTCTGCTGCATCTCTTGCAGGCTGAGGTTGGCGGCGCGCAGCTCCAGTTGCATCTGTTCCTTGTCCTGGTCGCTCAGCACCAGCTTCTCCGTGAGACCAATCACTTGTTGTTCCAGTTCCATTACTTTGTGTTTACTGGAAGCTGATTCATTACAATTCTGTTCAGTAAGAGTGGCCAACTCGAAGAAATTTATTCTCCTCATTAGGCAGACCTCAGTCAGACATACTCATTTATTTATAATGGATAAAGTACATTATACGTCAAAAAAAAAAAATTACAAATACATATTGATTTTTGGTACAAGCTTTTACTTCCGACTGTACTTTTCTGCATACCATCAACAAGTACACATTGAGACGATTCTAACGAGCCCAAACTCGATGGGGTTGTGTCGTTTTATTGCGGAGTCCCTATGGCCACCTTCCAGCTCCAGCATCAGATCAGCTCCAAGTCATCATAATATTTGATTGTCATGCAATATACATATGCTTGCAAAATTTCAGCTCAATTGGATAACAGGAAGTGACTGAAAAATGGATTGCAAATTTTGACGGACAGCTTACATACTTACATACGAACAGTGCAAGTTAATATAAAGCTTGTAAAAATACAATTAATTTAAAATCTGAAAATGAAATAAAAATTTGATTCAACATTCTAATTCTTAAAATCTAACAAATCAATTCAAATTATTAAACATATAACAAATGATCTTTAATTAAAAAAATATTAAATGGCACAAAATTCTGAAATTGTATAAAGGCATGTTGAATGAGGAATGATTTTAATTATTTATAGAAATTGATTTCATTCAAATCATATATCTGTATAGAGCCAACGACATATACTATTAAATTTTTTTCAAACTTTGAATTAAATATTATTTTGCTCTATTATCTTATTTGTCCGTCTAGATTGGAGGGTAATCAATATAAGAATAAAAAAAAACCGGCCAAGTGCGAGTCGGACTCGCGCACGAAGGGTTCCGTACCATTATCTATAAAAAACGATTTTATTCTGTGTTTTTAGTATTTGTTGTTATAGCAGCAACAGAAATACATCATCTGTGAAAATTTCAGCTGAAACTATCACGGTATCAGTGAGATACAGCCTGGTGACAGACAGACGGACGGACGGACGGACGGACGGACGGACAGCGGAGTCTTAGTAATAGGGTCCCGTTTTACTCTTTGAATACGGAACCCTAAAAAGTAAGTATAATTTACACGTGATTCGAAACAAACGCGCGTCGAAGGAGCGTTTAAAAGACGCGGAGTGCATAGGCCCTTATATGGCTGTACATATACTCGTATATCACTTATACGTCATCCCCATTACCCTAGGCTGATCAATATCAAGTTTGATTTAAGACACACATGAGTTAGCCACGAAGTCTCTTATGGTCTAGAGACCCTGAAAGAAAACCTAATGACAAGCTGCAGGTTCTATAGATTCCAGTAAGACCAATAAAATTAGTCACCAAGTAAATGATGCGATTCTTGCATAGACAGCTCCGCCTTGTCCCTGTCATTGACAGCAGCCGCAAGTCGGACACGGAGACTGTCAATTTCTGTATCCAGCTTTTCCATCTGTGCTGCTATCTGTTGGCATTCTTTCTCGCGCATCTAAAAAAGATAAAAAATAGTTTATTTAAAAGAAACAGAACACAACATAAGCTAGTCCGCTAGGCTTAGCCTGTATTGTGGTGACCCTATGAAAAACATTAACAGTACAAGTTTGTTCATCTACATTCTACAATAATACATTTTAATCATTTAAAGCAGTGTTTTTTTTTTATCTTTTTGAAGTCACGGCTTCCTTACTATGGAAACATATTATGTTGATTAAGCTGTTCTTAAAGGCACCGTCACATCTTCAGACTGTTTACACGAAGACAATTTTCTGCCGCCTAAATCTCGGCGCCAGTGACCAGCAAACCGTTTACACGGTGCCTTTTCAGTAAAAATAAGGCGCGGGGGCAGCGAGAGGCGCGGGGGCAGCGAGAGACGCGGGTGGAGGTCACTGGCGCCGAAAAATAGACTCGCGTTCTATTCCGTGGCAGCGCTGGCATGCCGCGAAAAAATGGCGCCGAAAGTGTTTATACGGTGCCTTTTTTAGGCGCCGTAATTTAGGCGGCTGTAAATTGTCTTCGTCTAAATCGACCTTTAATAATATAATAATACAATATCCTTTAATAATATAATATCCGTGAAAAAGGATTCGCCACAGTTTGAAAAAAACCAGGGAAGGTAGGCAGGGAAACCAGACAGCAGACTGATGATCAGCAATAAAATTTCGTACACCAATTGCCAATTTTAGCACCATGTATATGCATACAATAATTTAGGCAAATTACGCACACATGCACCCATGAATGTTGATCTCCCTGCTGGACTAGCATAACCAACGAGCAGTGTGCTAGTAAGAAAGGAGTCACTGAGTCGCGCGAGTCATCTTGGAAGCAAGTTGTGCTACTAATGTAGTTTAAAAACCTTGTTCCAAACATACATACCTCATACATCACCTTAAGTTTTTCATTATTCATATACTCTTGCTTAGCATCAATATTGTTTATTCCATTCAAATGTCCTAAAAAATGAAAGTTTACATTTTTAGTACTGCTTTTCTCTGTATTGTTTTTAGAGTCCTAAATAAAGAGAAGAGAAATATTAGTTGACTTAGGGCAGTACTTCTAACCACCAACTTTGATAAAAATATTTGGTTGAGTATGAGATTATTACACTGCAACTGCTGACTCACCCCTATATTCCTGTTGATAATAATGATTTTGTCCATCCCCAGCCCCATAAGGACTAAACTGCAATTTCACTGGGTCCTCATGGTGCTGAATCGGAGTGTGCCTGTTTTTGGGGGTCTCATAGATCTGCGGTGAGTCCCGAGTGTGCTGCAGTTCTTTTAGGTGGTTAAGGGAATCCACGTAGCTTGGGGGCAAGCCAGGCCTTGTCTGGCTGTTGGGGTGTCCTAAAATATAAAAAAGTTATACAAAAACTATCTACATTTTAAATTTAACTACTATCTTTATTATAAGGGTCATTATGTGTTTCAACCGCCTGACTTTTGTGCACACGTTTTTGTTGAAGTGGCTGTGGTGTGTGTTCGATTTTGTTTCTGGTTAGGTATATATGTTAATATCCAAAAACTGCATTTAAATCTACATCCAATTCTTCAAAAATGTGCCCACGAATGTCAGGCGTTTGAAATGCTTGAACAATGACCCATAAACCCAACTATGAAGTGGTTGGGCAAATATTCAGCATTTTTTTTTTCGTCATTGTCGTCTCCAAGAAATACTGTTAAAATTGACAAATATCAGAGTCTACTTTTGATGAAGACGTAAGCCAATACCGGTGCTGAGTCATTTTTTATATAATTTTCCACGGTATGTTTTACCTCTGGTGAAATAATCTTAAGCCGACAATGATGTTAGAACCGAGCGGTTCAAACGCCCAGAGATTGGCTCGGTTGCTGTTAGTTACTAACAATCAATTAAGAAATTAAATAATCTTTTATCTTTCAAAAGTACATACAAAAATTTCCAAACAAAAATATACATGATCAGAGGTGGGGATAGTTATTGGCAGTCATCTTGCGAAGTTTAAGTGTGAAATTTTTTACTATGTGATATACATATATAGAAAGTTTGTAAACTAACCACATAATACACACAACCAAAATCAACAACGGATATGCAAAATAGAGCTATTATCAAGGTCTACCTTGATACTAATCTACTAACTTAGTCCTTCTAAAACACTTCTTTAATTACAAACTTTATTGTTTCCACATCATTCAAAACTTTGAATACAGAGATTAAACATTGGTTACTTGTTACTTCTATCAATTTTACCATTTCCTCCATTAGTTTGAACATCCAGGGTAAAGTTGCCACTGCTATTCACAGAACTCACTTCGTCATCGTCTTGGAGATCATCAAAAGCATTTGCTAGCTTATGCTTCAACTGTAATATATAGTCAGATCAGAGAGCAACATTGGTTTTATAATTCTAGCTATGTATGTTCATAGATCAATAAATAGTACACAAGCTGTAATAATTCAGTAACCTCCTCATTTCGTCGTTTCTGATCTTCTAGCTCCTCCTGTTCCTCAAGCCTGTCCTGAGCACTGTTGTTGATATGAATACTGCCAGCTCCTTGGAACAGGCTCATGCCCGGTCCTTCCATGATCCTATAAGTCGCGGCCCATTAAAGGGACTCATGAAACTGTTTCGATGTGAATGTAACAACTATTCGGTAATGATTTACCGTCTTATTTAATTAAATTCTCCAATGTTTTTGGTTTTCTAACCTTCGCGTAGCAACCGTTGACGTCGTAAGTCGATGTTTGTGTTGACAACAACATATCTATGTTGTCTGTGGTAAAATGTTGACTGGTATAAGAGACGCTCCACGATCCGATTTTGTCGGACGGCCTTGCTTGGCCGTCGGACCTTGCTTGGCCACAGAAAATCTAGTATGGAGCACGTATGGAGTGCCGAATCACGCTGCTGCAGGACTGCATGCAGAGGGCCTACCGCGAAAGGCATTCGAAGTTTCCTCTCTGTCATACTAACGAGTTCGTACATAAGTGCGACAGAGAGAGAAAACTTCGAATGCCGTTCGCGGTAGGCCCTCTGGCCGCCGATTTCGTTCGTGTAGCGTCTCCTTGTCAGTGTTATAGGCTCTACAGATTACATGATTTCACCACAATTTGTCAGTACAACATGTCGAAGTCAGAATTGGGTGTGTCGTAGATGTAACAATCTGCAAATCTCCAACTACAATTTCATTCAATGTGGCCAGTTAACAGTAAGAAAGTGAAAATTGCCGCATTCAAACTTCTCTCGTAAATACTTTTTTTTCGCGTGTATTCATTTTCCTAAGATCACTTAAAAGTTTACACTTAAACAAACAGCGGGGCTACCACGAACTTTGAATCTCGAGCTTCGTATATCTCCGTCTCTGTCGCTCGAGTAGGTTCCATACGTGCGATAGAGACGGAGATATACGAAGTTCGAGATTTGAAGTTCGTGGTTATAGATTCGGCGCAATAAAGACTGGCACTAGCAAGACTCTCCAGTTATTTTTATTCCATCTACAAGCAGTTTTAAATTTGCGTCCAAATTTGAGAATTACAATGTAAAATATTAAAACAATATTCTTTCTTAAATGCAAACACCGAAAATATGGCGCAGCGGACGCGGCTTTAAGCAGACGATAGCAATAAGTCAGATTCTGACAACACACCTAGCAATTTGTCACAACAACTTGCTTAAGGCCGCTAACAGACTGGCGTGGCCTGGCTGCGGCGTACAATAGAAAACTTTTAGTATGGTCCGCCACCACGTCAAACATGTTTAGCCAATCAAAACAATACCCTATTTGTTTGCCGAAACTGACGGAAAAATATGTATGTTTAAAAACATGGCAGCGGACCCGGCTTTAGTTGGAATGAGACAGCAATATTAATATTATAATATTTTATTCCGTATTATATCTACTTTTCAAAGGAAATGGTTGATGATGATTTGATGTAAAATGATAACCCATTACACCTTATTCCCGTTTCATATCTTTCTGCGTGTATTTCAAACGGGGTCTATACATGTCATGATTTGTCAGCCTTAATTTGTCAAATGCTGACTAATTGCTATCGGCTAAGGCGGAGGCATAGTACGCTGCAGAGGCCCTAGCACACTAGATTTTATGTCGGCGAAAATGTACTGAACCGTCAAGTAAAACGCAACATAAAACGTAGTATGCTAGGGCCTCTGATCCAACTGTCGAACGAGTTGTACTGAGAAATTGTATGCACATGAGGTCGGATTGTTACATCTGTACGATACACCCGACTATGACTGCGACATGTTGTACTGTCAAATTGTGGTGAAATCATATAATCTGTAGATCCCATATAAGGCCGACAAATTGAGACAGTGTGTACACGGCATAACCTAATAGCGCAAATATTAAATATACTTTAAAGTTCAAAAATAAATAAATAAAATTTACGTGCCGTGCTTCCATTTGTGGAAAATTTCGCTGCAAGAAGAAAATCAAATAATATGATGGGTGCTCTTACTCCGGTAACACATGTCCTTTTCGACATGGATGGGCTTATACTTAGTAAGTTACTAACTACTTGTTATTTTCCCTTATGATTTCATTTTCGATGCCTAACTTATATTATTCGTAATATTCGTATTTTTCAGATACTGAGGATTTATACACAGTTGCGTTTCAGAATATCGTGTCAAAATTTGGTAAAAGCTATACGTATGATTTGAAAGTCACCCTAATGGGCTCTCAAATGCACGAAACTGCCGATAGGATAATAAAGGCGTTAGATTTGCCAATGACTCGGGAAGAGTTCATAGAAACGAGTAAAAAGGAGTTTGCCGCTTTGTTTCCGGATACTGAAGTTTTACCAGGTAGGCATATGGAATGAAAATTTAAATACAAATTTAAATTTTGAATTTAAATGATGCAATATGAATTAGGTATTAAGGAAAATCTAATCAATGTCAGTTTCTATGAAGACATACACATATTTGTATTGTGTATTTTAGGTGTTAGGAGATTGATTGAGCATTTACATAAACACAATATTCCACTGGGACTTGCCACAAGTTCAAGCATAGAGAGCTATGAACTGAAAACAAACAAGAAACATCAACAGCTGTTCTCATTGTTCCCATATAAAACATTTGGTTCATCGGATCCTGACGTCAAGAGAGGCAAACCATTTCCTGATATATTTCTTGTAGCAGCATCAAGGTTTCCTGATAATCCAGCTCCAGAGCAGGTATGGTGAAATTTAGGTGCAATACTATTTATGAAAAAATAGGCTGCCCAATTTATTAAAATAAATGTATCTTTTAATAATTTACTTTAAAAACAAAGTTTTAACCAACTTCAATTCAGTACTCCACCAAGCCACATGAACTTTTCCACATTTATTTTCCAATTTACCACATTAACTGATTTCCGAGAGCAAATACGTTAATCAATAGAGAAAAAAACCAAATCGCTGTATGTGGGTCGATAATATTTGAGGACTTCTATTCCTCAAGGATCTCAGAATCACCTTTAGCACTTCTTTGTTTGCTATTTCAACTGAATTATATCAGAATCGGTGACGTACTTTTATAGTTTGAAGTACATCATTGACAAGTTCCACAAGCCACCTGTGGTCTTCATCATCACTTCCACTTCACCAAATTTATGATTTCCGAATGTAAATACACAATTTATAATAGAAAACACCGAAATGACTACACGTGTGCCTTATATATTTGACGAGTTCCCTCAATACCTCATGGTTCCCATCATTCAACTGGAGTTTTGAAAACAATGGGACCAACCTGGAAGCATATACTTTCAATAAAAAAAAAAGAATGGTACAAATCGGTTCATAAATGACGGAGTTCTGAGATAAAACACATTAAAAAAAAATACAACCGGATTGAGAACCTCCTTTTTTTTTTGAAGTCGGTTAAAAATGGATCCTTCTTTCTCAAAGTAGGCTACATATTACTGTCTTGTATTACTATTGAGGTGTGCAATAAAGAATATTTGTGATGTATTGTATTCTTTGAAAATGGGTATTATTTCTTCAAGAAAGTGGTTTATCAGGTTTAAACCTTAATATACAGTTAAGTCTCATCATCATCATCATATCAGCTGAAAGACGTCCACTGCTGGACATAGGCCTCCCACAAAGAGTGCCACAATGGCCAGTCCTGCGCCACCCGCATCCAGCGGACTCCCGCGACCTTTACCAGGTCATCAGTCCACCTTGTGGGGGGCCTACCCACGCCGCGCCTTCCGGTACGTGGTTGCCACTCGAGAACCTTTCCGCCCCAACGGCCATCGGTTCTACGTGCAATGTGCCCCGCCCACTACCACTTAAGTTTAGCAATTCGGAGGGCTATATCGGTTACCTTGGTTCTGCTGCGGATAGCCTCATTTCTGATGCGATCGCGCAGAGAAACTCCCAGCATAGCCCTCTCCTCTCCAGCATAATTAAGTCTAAAAGTGATAGATAAATCAGTTTCTTCTCTCTTGTTGTTATTTTTCCTTGATGAATCGAGAAACTTACTTGGCTTACAGTACAACAAAAAGATTTTATGCTTTACTGATACAAACATCTTATTAATTTTCAGTGCTTAGTGTTTGAGGATGCTGTGAATGGTGTTAAGGCAGCCCGAGGCGTTGGGATGCAAGTAGTCATGGTGCCAGATGAAAAACTTGACAGAAGTCATACCAAAGAAGCCACCCTTGTACTCAACAGCATAGAGGAATTCAAGCCAGAACTCTTTGGCTTACCTCCATTTACTGATTAATGTTAAATAAATCAATATGATGGGGGGTATCATAGTCATCTTGGTACTTAAGTCATAGTTAGGTATGGATAGTAAAAATGAAACAGTGTGTAATGGGCTTTAGAGTATTATATAATTAAGGACAGTAATGACTCTTCATTAATGTGAGTGATCTATGGCGACATTCTTAGTCCTCTTATCTGGTGTTGTTTAAAATAAAACACTTCTCTCATATTTGTAATAAGTACCTACATGATTCATATAAGCTCAGTAAAAATAATATAAAGTGCTGTTCTTGTGATATTAATTGTTTTAACATTTTCTATTTATATTTTAAAATAAAGTATGTTTCAACCAGTGAGCCATGTTTTATTTGATATGGATGGACTAATATTGAGTAAGTTGATTTTATATACCATTATGAAATTTATTTGTGATAAAATGTTACCAAATTTAGTTGGATTCGAACATTACGAGTAATAAAACGTATAGTTACGAGTAGTATAAGACTATAGCATGTTTTTGCAGCTGTATCTACTCTTAATCTATCAAGGCCAATGACTTACATATGATATGAGATATGAGCAGACACAGAGCGGAATAACGCTGCTACGCGCTACGGCGTAACACACGTAGCGATGCGTGGCCTCGAATGGGTTAAGTATATTTAAATAAATGAATTAGAATGGAGGCTATACAGGATGGAAATAGATTTTGGGTCAGTGAGGGCAGCTACCAGATCCCGTGTTGCTAGGCGAAAATGGTCTTAGGCGACCTTCCTTAGATTTCAAATTAATGAAGATTGGCGTGTACAGATTTTGAAAAACACATAAGTACAGGGTGCGAGAAAATGGTAATTTCTGATAAACTTTTTTTTGATGCCAATCGATCCCATTCCTGTCCAGCATCAAAAGCTTGTATGGGACCAAATAGAAATGTCTGGCTAGAAAAGCCATAAATCGAGAAAAACAACCCCATATATGAAAATGAAAAAAGTTTTTTATACATGTATTTTTTTATGTCAATCGATTCAATTTCTATCCAGTATCAATAGTTTTCTTGGGGTCAACTTTCGGTAATGTACAAAAAAGCCAGAAATTAAAAAAAACTATTTTCATACATTTACTATGGAGAAAAAGTATCTATATATAGTACTTAATAATTTACTTTAAAAACAAAGTTTAAACCGACTTCAATTCAGTACTTCGCCAAGCCACATAGGTACATGAAAATTTCCACATTTCTTTTCCAATTTACCACATGAACTGCTTTCCGAGAGCAAATGCCTTGATTATCACGGAAAAAACCCAAGTCGCTATATGTGGGCTGATAATATTTGAGGAGTTCCGTCGATTTCTCAAGGATCTCAGAATTAACACTTCATTAGTTGCTACTTCAACGGAATCATGTCAGAATCTTTGACGTACTTTACATATTTGAGGAGTTCCATAAGTCATCTGTGGTCTTCATCATCAGTTCCACTTCACCAAAATGGCGATTTCCGAGGGTAAATACACGAGTTATATTAGAAAATACCGAAATCACAACACACGTGCCTTTAAAATTTGAGGGTTTCTCTCAATTTTCCTGGGATCCCATCATCAGATCCTAAATTGGTGACAATGGGACCACCTCGGGAGTATACTCTTTCAAATAAAAAAAGAATTTTACAAATTGGTCCACAGTTGACGGAGAAATCGTCGAACATATATATACATAAAAAAATCGTATAACATACATAAAAAAAAATACATACATTGGAACATATAACCTCCTCCCTTTTTGAAGTCGGTTAAGAAATCGAAGGAAGGTCTCCTAAGACCATTTTCGCCTAGCAATCTGGTAGCTGCCCTCACTGACCCAAAATCTATTTCCACCCGTAGGCCGCCGAAATAAAATACGTTATATTATAATATTTGTATGATTTTCTACAGACACTGAAGAATTATATACAATAGGCTTTGAAAAGATTGCATCACGCTTTGGAAAGAAGTTCACGTTTGAACTCAAGTGCCAGATCATGGGCCAGCAGAGCAGGGAGTTGGCAGCGTCCATTATACGGAGGCTCGGCCTGCCACTCACTGTTGACGAGTTTCTGGACGAGTCACGGGCTATCTTTAGTGAACTGTTCCCTGACTGTAAGATAATGCCTGGTGAGTGTGTACAGTGTCGAGGAGCTTCTTAAACTATATCCTATCAATTATTCAGCCGTCTAACGTCGTCGCTGGTATCTGTCGCAGGAGTAAGATAGGTTTGAATAATGTTTATAAATTGTGCATTTGGAGTATGGTCGGCTTTTGACAAAAAAAAGTGTTGTACCTGTGTAACTAAATCCCAATTTAACTCACATTAATTAATTGTTTGCAGGAGTCAAAAAACTTATTCGCCATTTACACAAAAATAAGATTCCCATAGGATTGGCTACGAGTAGCAGCCAAGACACATATGATCTGAAGACTCAGAAGCATCAAGATTTTTTTGCTTTGCTGGCGTACAAAACTTGGGGTTCTTCCGACCCCTTGGTCAGGTTGGGGAAACCACATCCAGATATATTTTTAGTGGCTGCAAATAAATTTCCTGAGAAGCCAGCACCAGAGAAGGTATTATTATTCTTATTTATTTTATTATAAAAAAATGGCTAGGCATTTCACAAAGGTAAGAGTAGGTAGGTGGATCAGATAGGTGTACTTAAGTTTATTTAAGTTGACCGAACTGCATCAAAGTAGTCCATTCAAAAAGCAACTAAGATCAACGATTAAAATTCCATTGACAGTTTTATAAAAAAAGATCGGTCACATTAAATAATCTCAACTATACCAGGGGCGGGGCGGCTCACTCCGTGATGTAGTCGCGCCGCAATACAAGTACATACAGATGTAGTGCATAATTATTTTCCATCGTATTTTCACGGAAACGTACCAACGTGTCTTGCTATTTCAGTCAGTCTCGGTACAAAAAGTACTGAGTATGACTGGAGTAGCATAAACAATACGAACGTTTCCGAGAAAATACGATGGAAAACAATTATGCACTACATCTGTACCCAAGTACCGGCCCCAGGGGGCATGAATGTTGCTACAGCACGCACGCGTTCTATCGCAGCATGCGTTATAACGATATGGCCACGTTTAGGCTCGTTCGGCATACCTAAACGGAGATTTGTTAACAGTAGCCCTAGTATAAGTTTTATCGTTACAATACGTTTTCGAACGCGTTAGCGTTTTGTTTCAATTTGTATGACAACGCGTAGTTCCTAATAGTTACCACCAGAGGCGCTGTTCGCGTTGCCATACATATTGAAACTAAACGCAAACACGTTCGAAAACGTATTGTATCGTTAAAACTTATACTAGAGCCTCAGATAACCTTCTGGCCCTCTAGCACACTAGGTTTTAGGTCGGCGAAAATGTACTGAAACGTTTCAGTACATTTTCGCCGACATAAAACCTAGTGTGCTAGCTAGGCTGTACGTAGTAGGTACAATTATTAATTCTGTGACTATAAGTACTTGTGTGTAAATTACGTTATCTAAGTATAAGACTAGAATAATGCGTGAGACGTCAGAAAAGGCGCGTAGCCAGGTAACGACTGACGGGCTGAGGGGTGACACAGCCCCTTCCTAGCATTAGATATAAGAGTAAGGATGCTCTCGAACCTACCTTGAACTGTAGAATTTATTTGCCTGCCTAACCTTCAGGATGCCATTCATCACGAAAATGACACGGACAAACTAACTTTTTTCCATGATGGTGAATAACCTTAGTTGAAAGCATGAAGGTGACTTTGACAGCGTAATCTATAATACCTGATAGCCGTTCTTGGTGCCGCGGGCACGATAATACGCAACACATTCAGGTGTTCTTGGCGTCCAATGGGTTAAACAAAGTCCTTATTGGGCTCGCTTATTGGACTAGTCGTGCGCACCTGTGCTGTGGGTCGAACGCGAAACGGGAGTTCTTTGTCATGTGACACGCAGTGTTCTTGTTGGCAGTGCCTGGTGTTTGAGGACTCCCTGAACGGCGTGGTAGCCGGACGAGCCGCCGGCATGCAGGTGGTCATGGTGCCCGATCCGCGGCTAGAACGCGCCCGGGCAAAAGAAGCCGGCGCCACGCTAGTACTCGACACTATGGCCGACTTCCGGCCGGAACTGTTTGGTTTGCCAGCATTTACAGACTAGTGCACACTAAATCGGGAGTTCGCAACTTGGCAGTTGATCAGAAACTTAGGTTTCGCATTCTAACGCGTCCAGCGTATGTCATAAGGAGTGTGTGAAACACATTAACCTATTCGAAGCCAAGCAACACCGTAGCACGTAGCAGTATTTTTCCGCTTCGTAGCGGAAATCACTTGTAGAGGCATGACTCATACTATGTGATTAATTGGCCTTGAATGCGTTAGTAAGGCTTAAGGGCTTTGATCGACCTTCTTTCCAAGTGGGTGGGCCGAAAAATATGGCAAGGGGACTCAACGTAAGAAACCGTGCACTAAAAAGTTGTTATGAGGAGAAAAAGTATTGAAATTAAACTAGGCATGCTGATAAAATCTAAGTCGCAGTTTATTGCAATAATAATAGTTTAATGTGACTGTACTGCACATAATGAATGGCATTAAACACGAGTGTTTTAATGCCTTATTATGTACAGTTACATACTAGTAGTTTATGTGACTGTACATAATGAAGGGCATTAAACACGAGTGTGGGTTTATGAAACGAACCGAAGGCGAGTTTCATAATAACATCACACGAGTGTTTTAATGCCTAATTATGTACAGTTACATACACTACTTTATCTATCCACATATCATAACCCTTTCAGACCCGGCCAATACAATTGTGCGGGTTGATTACATTTAATTGTTAAATCAAAAACATATGTCAATATACTTCATTTTACGTTAGCAGGGTCTTGTTTCTCCGGTCTGAAAGGGATAAGCCTCCATGATGCATTCAGGAGCCGCTAATTATGACCGGCATCGCGGCGTTGTTTTCTGGCAGCTGTCATAGTTTTTTTTTAATTCATAGACAAACTAGAGTCGGATCCAACTGATCCGACTATCATATCGTTCGATAGCTTACTTACGTGCGACATTTGTCAAATTTGTATGCAAATTGACAGATAAGAAATTTGTTTGTCTATTTTTATGGTGGTCATAATGTGCGGTTCTTGAACGCATCATGGAGGGTTTATGATATTTGGATAGATAAACTATTTTATCTATCCACATATCATAAGCCTCCATGATGCATTCAGGAGCCGCATATTATCACCGCCATCGCGGCGTCGTTTTTTGGCAGCTGTCATAGTTTTTTTTTTATTGAAAGACAAACTAGAGTCGGATCCAATTGTCATACGCCAACCGGCAAAACATAGTGGTTCGCTTTATGCTTTAATTTTAAGATCTCTACATGTACCTATGTTTTACAAATAAATACATTCATTCATTCATTCATATCGTTCGATATCTTACTTACGTGCGACATTTGTCAAATTTGTATGCAAATTGACAATTCATTTCGAAATACGTCATCTCGACTGACTTAAATCAAATTTCTTTGTTTTTCAGAGACATTCGAAATTAAAATGAAATAATATTATCGAAATTGATGTTATTATTTAGTAATAATAACATTTCCACAGATAAGAAATTGGTTCTAACAAAACAGTTTATTTTTATGTTATGTTATGATGGTCATAATGTGCGGTTCTTGAACGCATCATGGAGGGTTTATGATATTTGGATAAATAAAATATACTTATACATCTAACCACATAAGATTTTTCAATTAAAACATAAAATATAAAAAGAGGTAATTTAAAGCATCAATCACTTCTAAGAACATAATTTTAATTAATTGCTAAACATGTAATTTTACTTTTAACTTTTCTAGATCTATTATAGTGTGTAGTCTATTATAGTAGTTATTAACTGTACTATTAAGATATGATATGACTATTGTTGTACTAAGTATGTACTTATTTGATTGACTAGATGAGTTAATAATATAAATACTCTACATGGTCATGGAGAATACCAGAATCTGTAGTCAGACTTTTCAACCTGAAGTCAGTGCTACACATTAATAAACAAAAAAAAAAATTCGATTTAACAACCATCTAACTTAAGTACTATAGAACATTCAAGCAACAAACAATGTTTAATTTAATCTCACCACAAAGCTTTCATTAAAAAGCTGGAAGACCAAATACTTCAGGTTGGAATTCCTCTAATGAATTTAAGACCAAAGTGGCAGTTTTCAGTAATTCACGATCTATGCGAGGGTCTGGGATTGCTACTACTTGCATGTTAGCTGCATTCGCAGCCTTCACACCATTAACTGCATCTTCAAATACAAGGCACTGAAAAATATAACACAAGTAATGTAGGGTATATGCAGATAATATATTGTGTTAAACCTTTAACCTTAATTTTCTAAATATTACAGCCTTAAAGAGTGAAGTTGAACATAAGAGTTTCCAAAGTAATGAATGTTCTACAAAAAAGGAATTTCATAAGAATTTAAAATTGCAGTTTCAATTAACTCTTGATATAGGGCAGATGAAAATAAATCTTGTAATATCACAAAGACTGAGAAGGCTCTTGTCACTCTCTGTACTTTACTTACATCTTCAGGTTGAGGCTTATCAGGAAACCTGGAGGCACACACTAAGAAAATGGCTGGATCTGGCTTTCCCTTCGTAACTTCAGGGTCTGTAGAGCCCATAGTCAGGTGATGGAACAGACTCAAGAACTCCTTATTGTTTCTCATCTTCATGTCCACACTGTCTTGGGCCGAGCTGGTGGCCAGTGCTATTGGAACACCGTGCCTATGCAAGTGCTCTACTAGTCTCTGAGCTCCTGAAATATGTTTAAAGTTTAATTAATTAGACTTTGGTAACAAATATGGAACCCAGTTTGATGATGCAAAATGAGGTGCCCATAGAATGAACATAATATGTTTTATACAATTTTTATTTTATAAGCAAGTTTTTTTCTACAACTACTGTTGCAATTTTTAAAATTGATGGTATTAGAAGCCATTGAGTTGACTATGTTTGTTGTATCAAATACCAAACTACTCCAAAAAGTTAACAGATTTACTCAAAATTTATTTATTTCAACACAGTTTGATTTATTTCAACAATTAATTTTTTGGTATAATATTATAAGGATATTTTACATCAAAAAAGACATTCATTTGTCTCATATACAGCAAGGTGTTAGGGTGTTAGCGATTGGCAAGGTAAGCATTTAGAGGTTTGCACATAAATATCAAACTAACACACATACATACATGTGATTTTATATTCAATTTTACCTGGCATGAGCTGGACTTTGGGGAACAGTACCTCATATTCCTTTTGACATAATTTCATGAACTCCTCCACAGTGAGTGGCAAGCCCAGGGTTTTAGTAATTTTTTCCGCACATTCGTGACCTTGGAAACCCAGCAAACTGGACTTGAGTTCCCACGTGAATTCTTTGTCATATTTAGCGCAAACATTGGTGAATGCTTGGGTGTACAATATTTCAGAATCTGAAGTAGAAAAGTGTTATTTTCACAATGTTGAATTATTGTATATGATAAGGTTAGAATTAGGATTGTTGTACCTATAAGCAGACCATCCAAGTCAAATAATACATGAGATACTTTCTTGAACGCCATAGTTACTTTAGTTTTACTTTACAAGTATGTTAATTATAATGGTAAATTTACCAGAAATATTCCACGATCTACTCAACTTTAATTAATTTTGATCGATTTGACAGTGGCAGTTCAGTGAGTGACAGTGACCACAGATTACTAATATGTAGCTAGCTCCCAGACAGTGACGGCAATGTCTGGGACGGTGTTTTCAGTGCCTTATAAAGCCTATTTTGACGTTTATACGTCAAAATAGTGGCGAGTTTGAGGAGACCTATCGTAAGTGTCTATATGCGCCTGCAGGTGGCAGTGCAAAGCGGAAGCGGAAACAGGCCTGCCTAAGTATGACATTCAGAAAATTTCAGTTTTACGTAGTTTGATTATAACTGAGGCTACATTTCCACGTTAGTATATTCGTTATACAATTGATTCAGCTAAAAAAACTTGCTATTTATATATATTTTATTATTAAAACAGAACATTGAATTTACGGTTAGAGTATTTTACATGAAATGGAACGTAAACTTAGTGTTTATATTCTCTTTGGTAAGCAACCCAACCTTCCGTCATACGTCACGCCATTAATTGTCAGACTGTCAGTGTCACCGTTAATCTGAAAATGGTTTCATAATTGCCTTTAATTATTATTTATCGTTAATTATCGTGTGCGAGTGCGCTGATCGCTTGGACCTGCTTTTTTCTCATCTGGACCTTGATTTGGTTATTGACGACCGTAGGTCAATAATATTATACCAAACTCGTAATAGGATACCAAACTGATGTACCTAATTCTTGAATAACTGTTTCATGTTCGTAATTGACTGTGATTCCTCGAATAAAATATATTATAACTCATAAATTGTCTTTATTATTCTAAATTTATTCGTTTAAGCAGGAGTTGGCAGATTGATACCTGCAGAATCAAAGGGCGTAATAGCCTGTTGTTGTAATGGCGGTTACGCCCTTTCAGTTTGCAGGTATCAATAGTATATATCAATATGTATGCATGTACAAGTAAAGTGTATATGTGTGTGTGAGTATTTCCGTTCACGCACACATGTGTACACTCGACGCACACATATGCACTTACTAAAGCTCGCTCTTGGGTTGTTGAACAGACGAAATACTAGATGACTCGCGGCATGCAAAACCTTGACTGACGTCTCTATCTCTATATATTCATAATACTCTTTGATGTCTGGGGTCTACAGATTATTATGATTACCACACCAAACCACAAATTTTGTCAGTACAACATGTCACATGTATTCATCTATACATGTCATGATTTGTTAGCCCCAATTTGTCAGAAGCTGACTGCTAGCATGGAGGCATGTTGCGTTGCTGATCCAACTGTCAAACGAGTTGTACTGAGAAATTGCATGCACATGTGATCGAATTGCTACGTCTGTACGACACACCCAATCATGAATTCAACATGTTGTACTGACACATTTGTGGTGAAATCATATAATCTGTAGACCTCTTAACAATCCGATCACATGTGCATGCAATCACTCTTTTAGTACAAGTTGTTTGACAGTTGGATCAGCAGCGCAACATGCCTCCTTATGACATCTCCAGTGGGCTTAATACTCAAAGGATAGAACATAACAAGAGAAAGATAATAAAGGATACCAAGATCATCTTCTTATTTATTACATATTTACATGGCGGATGGTGATGTTGACGTGTCCGTATTGCACTTGCCTTGCACGATGTAAAACAAATGTAAAATGACGAAAAATAAAGTTCAATCGTGTTTTTAGGGTTCCGTACCAAAAAGGTAGAAAAGGAACCCTTATGGTGCGACTCTGTCCGTCTGTCCGTCTGTCACAACGTTAAATATCTCAGGAACTACTTGAGCTATCAATTTGAAATTTGGAACAACTGTTAAACGGTTAAGACAAGTGTATGGAAAATGAAAAATTTATATATGCATTTTTATTTTCTATGTAAATGACGAATATGAGGGGAGTTAAAAATTCAAAGTCTACAAGTTTTTGTAGTTAATAAATTAAATGGAGTGTCATATGAAAGGGCTTGAGTTGCGCTTTCTAAAACCATTTTTATTTTTATTCTGCCGTGGTTAAATTTTGATTTATTAAGGAAAATGTTGAAAAAAATACCCCCCCCCCCCCCTTATCTCCGAAGTTTAACAAGCCATAATTCTGAAATTATTACATGTGCTTACGTTACGAGTAACATAAATAATACAGGAAGAATAAAACGATATCTCTATCTAGCGTACCTATCTTTTTTTATTTATCAAAAATAATTTCAATCCAATTCAAATAATTTATTTGTCAAACACAGGTATACAAGGTATGGTAGGGTATCAAATAATTTACTTTCAAAACAAAGTTTTAACCGACTTCAATTCAGTACTCCGCCAAACCACATGAACATTTCCACATTTTTTTTTCCAATTTAACACATGAACTGATTTCCGAGAGCAAATGCGTTGATTTTTAGACCAATAAACCAAATCGCTGTGTGTGGGCCTATAATATTTGAGGACTTCCGTCAATTCCTCAAGGATCTCAATCTCTCTTCATTGTTTGCTATTTCAACAGAATCATATCAGAATCTGTGACATACTTATATAGTTTGAAGTAGGTACATCATTGAGAAGTTCCACAAGCC
Source organism: Epinotia brunnichana (assembly GCA_963854355.1). Classification (NCBI taxonomy): domain Eukaryota; kingdom Metazoa; phylum Arthropoda; class Insecta; order Lepidoptera; family Tortricidae; genus Epinotia; species Epinotia brunnichana. The sequence continues at coordinate 13,605,947 of OY977936.1, read as the reverse complement.
ATCTGTGGTCTTCATCATCACTTCCACTTCACCAAATGTATGATTTCCGGGTGTAAGAGTGACACGAGTTATAATAGAAAATATCAAAATTACTACACACGTGCCTAATATATTTGAAGAGTTCCCTCAATTCCTCATGGTTTCCATCATCCAACTGGGGCTTTGGAAACAATGGGACCAATCTGGAAGCACATACTTTCAAAGGGATCCCAACTTCAATAAAAAGTAAGAAGCTTAAAAAAAATGAAAAAATTACCAAGTATAACATTAATGGAATCTCCATTACAAAATGGAAGGATCGCCGCGAAATTTTGATTATTTCATCGGAGCACTCCGGCGAATGGCAAAACCACACAACACGGCGTAACCAAGTTACGACGAAACCGGCAGCAGTATTAAAATATAATAAATACATGGGGGGGATAGATCGTCATGACCAAATGATGTCGTATTATAACTGTGAGCATAAAACCATCCGGTGGTATAAAAAACTAGGAATTCACTTTCTTCAAATAATGCTCGTTAATAGTCACAACCTTTACAATAGGTACGGTGAAAAGCCTTTGCCTTTAGCAGATTATAGGACAGTTATAATTCGACATCTATTAACACAGCGCGAGCCCCCCACTACCCCACTATATATAACACCTATACATTCAATTATTAAAATAGTACCTAACGAAACTCATAAAACGGCCCGCAAACGTTGTGTGGTCTGCCACAAGAAAAATAAAAGGACAACAGTTCGAACAATTTGTGGGAAATGTCCTAAAAGACCAGGACTTTGCATGGGAAGATGTTTTGACGAATACCATGAAACTATTTTTAATAATAATAATTTATAGAGTTCAGTCTGTTTTATTGTATTTTTAGGATAAGTACTTTTGTGATATTTTAATTTGTTCCTATTTTGATTTTACATATTTGTTGATTTAGTTTTATCATATGTGTTTATTTTGTAATAAAACATAATAATGAACTGGTTTTTTTTTTTCTAAACATATCTGATAACCCACTATAATGTATTTAATAATAAATACTAGTAAACTCCATGTTGGAGGACCATATCATTAAAATTAAAAAAATAATGATGTACATATTTAATTTTTTTGGTTTGTGGAAAAAACGCATCAACCCATCCATTTAACGATTCGCACCCGTCGGCCGGCATGACGCCGGCTCGGCGCATCGGGTTTACCGAGCTTTTTGTTAGTTCTGCGCCTTAGCGGTGCGCAAAGCGCGGACAGCGTTCGCCCTGAAAGGGTTAAAATTTCAGTCATTAATGACGGAGTTCTGAGGTAACAAACATTAAAAAAAAAAACATCCGAATTGAGAACCTCCTCCTTTTTTTGAAGTCGGTTAAAAACATGTCTCACTGTGTTTTGCCACAAGCCACAAGGCATACAAAATTAAGTGAAAATTAAAATTACGACTTCAGTACGATCAAAATTATAGGTTCATCATCATCATCATCCTAGCGTTATTCCCGGTTGTGCCCTAAAGGAGTTCGGGGTCCGCTTTGACACCTAATCCTAAGATTTGGCATAGGCACTAGTTTTTACGAAAGCGACTGCCATCTGACCTTCCAACCCAGAGGGAAAACTAGACATTATTGGGATTAGACCGGTTTCCTCACGTTATAATTAAATGTCAAATACCTAAAAACTAAATAATATTAATTGTGATAAATCGTTATTTCAAATTGTATATATCAATAACTAAATAATGTCGTGATTAATTGGTCAAAAGTATAAATAAACATTATTAATAATAGAGCATTCCTATATGTAAGTATTATCATGCATGTCAACTACATAAATAGTTACTCTTTTATAGAATAAATACGCTTTTTTGTCAAATAACTGTGTAGCTCTTTTTTGAATTTAATTACATCCTCTATCTGTAGTATGGCTTTGGGTAAATTATTAAAAATTCTGGGTGCCATGCCAAACACACTTTTTCCGAGTAAGGCGGTTTTCATTGGTCTGGTGTCTATTTTACCTCGTTGACGTACACTATTAAAATAAATTACCATTTCTTTTACATATAAAGCTACTTCATAAATGTATAGGCACGGAACTGTCAGTATGTGAAACTTTATAAACAGTGGTTTACATGAGTCTGTTTGTTGAATACCACAAACAGCTCTTATACATTTTTTCTGTCCTCTAAATACCAATTCTCTTTCCGTTGAGTTCCCCCATAACATAATTCCATATTGCAATGTTGACGTACATATGCGTGATATGCCATAAATACTGTTGATGTGTTAACTACTTTTCTATGATTATATAAAGCATATGAAAATTTATTTAATTTATAATATATAAATTTAATCCTAAAATATGAGTAATGTCAGTTTTATCGATGTCTTTGCCATTGGTATGTCACAGTTAGAGTCGTAGATTTCTTAACTAAGTTTGTAATTTAAATACTTTTGTATGAAATTTTATGTCTTCAAATTCCAAGGAGATTATTGTTAAAGGGACTTTATCGATAATCTCCTTGGAATTTGAAGACATAAAATTTCAAATAAAATAATTATAATCGAAATCGGTACGATAAACAAACATACTAGTTGCAAGTTATTAGTACCAAAATGTAGATGGCGCTGTACAACGGTAATACTCTACTACGAGCTGTTAAGATTGTTCAAGAATGAATGGGGTCGTGACGTGACGGGCATGGTGTATGAACGTTTGCACGGAACCCTGGGTGCGCGAGTCAGTCCCGCACTTGACCGGTTTTTTATTATTTTTATACTAATTAAGAATTAAAAATTCGATAGGTACTAACAGGAGAAAAAGAAGAATAAAATAAAGTATTAACAATAATCATAAAACGAATACGATTGATTATATCTTAAACAACAGAAAGCAATAAAAAAAAGTCGCACTCGTATTTTGGCGGAATTGACTGGTTGGGGGATAAAATTGTTAAAAAGCGGCCAAGTGCGTGTCGGACTCGCACATGAAGGGTTCCGTTTAATAAATTGCGGTTTACGGTTTATGACGTATTAAAAAAAACTACTTACTAGATCTCGTTCAAACCAATTTTCGGTGAAATTTTGCATGGTAATGTACATCATATATTTTTTTTAGTTTTATCATTCTCTTATTTTAAAAGTTACAGGGGACACACACACACATTTTACCACTTTGGAAGTGTCTCTCGCGCAAACTATTCAGTTTAAAAAAAAAATATGTTAGAAACCTCAATGTCATTAAAGACCTATCCATAGATACCCCACACGTATGGGTATAATGAAAAAAATTGAGTTAAGTTCTAAGTATGGGGACCCCAAAAATGTATTGTTTTTTTTTCTATTTTTGTGTAAAAATCTTAATGCGGTTTACAGAATACATCTAATTACCAAGTTTCAACAGTATAGCTCTTATAGTTTCGGAAAAAAGTGGCTGTTACATACGGACGGACAGACAGACAGACAGACAGACATGACGAATCTATAAGGGTTCCGTTTTTTGCCATTTGGCTACGGAACCCTAAAAATGAGTAGGTACTGATGAATCAGCTTTCATGTAAACAGATTTATATTTAAAAGCCGAGGCGGAATTGGCGATAACTAATTTACTTTCACCTATGTCCAAGGAGAGATAATTGCACAATTATGAAAAAATCATGAAGTGGAAAAGTGAACATCAAACTACAAGGTAGTCAGAAAATGAATTTATTTTTGAGAAAATCACTATACATGCTTCGACCATAAGTGTGCCATCCAGGCCCTAGCACACTAGGTTTTATCGCCACGTTTTACGGCGAAAATGTACTGAAACGTCACGTAAAATGTGACATAAAACCTATCGTGCTAGGGCCTCTGGCCTCGTATTATAGCCGGACCTCGCCTTCGACTCAGCCGGCTAAATCATACTCGTCCAGGATAACTTACTTACTGGTCTCTGGAGTAATGTTATAATGTACTATTATTGCACATCTCACACAAACAAAGCAGTTACAAATACAAAAAGGTTTATTAGCAAAAACAGAAAAACATCCATTCAACTTCATTCCATCCACGACCAAACTAGGCCGAGCTTGTATCTTAGCCTTCTGCCAGTGCGGTTAACATCAATAACATTATCATTAATTAAATCTTTAGGTTCATGTTCATACACACAAGAATGGGGAATGGATGAAAATTTTAGAAATGCCTGATTTTTTTTTGGTGGTAGGAATAACCTTCCTTAACACCAGAAAAAAATTGCAGATTTTTCAGGTGTGTCAATTATTTTTGAAAAATATAAACAGTTTCCTCACTTACACATAGTTTTGGGTTTAGGACGGCGAATGAGAAACTTTCCTTGATTCGTCTCATATTACAAAAAATATTTTGAATATCTGACCCTGGCAATGACAAATATAGCTGCTGCAGCTGTCAATATCATCGCCAGTGTCGGTTTACCACGGATTTTTATGATATTTTTTTTAATATGAGACAAATCAAGGAAAATGTCTCATTCGCCGTCCTAAACCCAAAATGTAAGTGAGGAAACTGTTTATATTTTTCAAAAATAATTGAAGCACCTGACAAGTCTACAATTTTTTTCTGGTGGTAAGGAAGGTTATTCCTAACACTAAAAAAAAAATCAGGCACTTCTAAAATTTTCATCCATTCCCCATTGTTACAATTTTGAGAATAATTCAATTCAATTCAATTCAAATAACTTAATGCAATAAGAATAGCACAAGTCAAATCAATAACACACAGAACAATAATTACACACACAAAAAAAAATACAAGTCAAAATGAAATAAAAATCCAATATAAATAGCAAAAACGAATAATAATAATTAAAATGTCCCTATACTAATGTCCTATAATTACAAAATTCGTCAACACTGTAAAAATCACTGTCCACTAAGAACTGCTTCAACCTTTTTACGTAATTCTTCCGTAATTAAAAAAAAACAAATACTACTTCCACTAGGTACCTACTATTCTATACTTAGTTACAAAGAGAAACAATATAATAACATGTAGGTAGAGGTAGACAATAGGCGGTCTTATCGCTGAAGAGCGATCTCATAATACCTACATGAACATTTCCACGTTTCCTTTCAACTTTCCCACATGAACAGTTTATGATGAACTATCCGAGAATTTCGAGAGTAGGTACCTGAAACCTGAATGCGTCGGGTAATACAGAAAAAATCCAAACTGCTATGTGTGGGCTGATCATATTCGAGAAGTTCCGTCAATTCCTCAAGGAACTCAGATTCACATTACGAGATGTTATTTCAACGGAATGTACCTCTACGTAGATGCTACTTCAACGGAATCTCATCAGAATCTGTGACGTACCTAGGTACATTGGTATGGGTGGAGTTCCACAAGTTTGTTGCTTCCGTTAATCCTACCACATTTGTGGTTTCGGAGTACCGTATTTGATGCGTGCCTAATATAATTGAGGAGTTCCTTAAATTTATTATAGATTTCATCATCTATCTCGTTTTTTGATAACAATGGGACCAAAGTTGTTAAATAAAACTATGTGTAATACTTTCATATAAAAAAATACGAATCGGTTCACGAATGACGGAGTTCCGAGACAGGGTACCTATGTACTTTTAAACAAACATTAAAAAAAACGAAATTTAAACCTCCCTCTTTTATTGACATCAGTATGATGCTGCTGCAACGCTACGTGTGCTACGCCGTTTTACGCTTTGTAGCAGATATCGTTCGTAGAGGACGTAGAGGCATGACTTGAATGGGTTAAAAAGACTACGAAATGCGATATAACACACATGTATTTATTAAGCAGCTATTCTAATACTTAAGAGCGGCCTACCAGGCGCCTACGCGTTAGGCGGTTTCCGCTACATACAGGGAAAACCACGGGATCGGCTACGAGCGTAGCGCGTACCGATTCTTGGCAGTGAATGTGTTAATACATACAGACAGGTATCTAGTTCGATAAAGCGATAACGAGTTAAATAGGTATTTAAGAGAGGTAATCGTTTTAGGACCTGACTATTTCTATTTAGGTAGGTACTCACTTAATTAAATCCGTTAAGAAAGCAGTTATTCGCATTTTCTCACACCATGCTATTATATTATCACCTCAATCTTACTGAAACACATTCGTCTGGCTGAAAGTTGGTTCGATGGATGACTCAACATTCAACAAATGCGTCTTTCCCCTTTTCGTCATAAATAATTAAGCTGGGCCTGCATTCAGAGACAACAGATTTAACAAAAATATTGTAGCAATCCAATCATTAACATGCTATTATTATTCCTTCGCGCTCTCTCATACTCGTATGTGGCTACGGGGCCGCGGTAGCGCACCAACCAATACGACAACACCAATCTAATCTCCACTTATAATAAATTAAAAAAAAAATCAGTCAGTTTGAAACTAAGCTTTGTGCTGTCACGAATGTTCTCAGCATCCCACGAACGGAAAAATATGAAACATTTTTTTATAGGTAGGTACATTATTATTCTAGCTATCACATAGGATAGTTTTTATCCAACTGCGATATATAATGAATTTTCCGAAATATACGACTTCATTTAATTTTTCATTTAGTTTTATTGAAATCAAACGCTGCTACAACTGTCAGCTATAAGAAACGTCGAAATGGCGGAATTGATTTGCCTTTCACTTAATAATAATTTAAATCCCGTCTACGATAGACCTTTACGAGACACATGCAAAAAGTTAAAGCATGAAAAAATATTAGATTCTGATATGATAACTTATATGCTCAAATGTCGTATTAAGGCGTGATTTCAATAAATGTATCAACAAATTCGAACAATATAAGTAACACGAATTTGTTTTTTTTTGAATGGCAATGGCACGCGCTCTGCGCATTCTGCCAAAGTACCTGCGGCGGCTCTACCACGAAAACTGAAACTCGAAGTTCGTATATCTGAACCCCTGTCACTCGAGTATTGTTAGTGCGATAGAGATAGAGATACTCGAATATTTTCGCATGCCGAAGTTCGTGGTTATAGCTCGGGATTAAAAGAAAATAAGGATGTCGGATAAAGCAAAAATAGGGGTGTAGACACTGTAGTATTCACTTATTTGCCGATTCTAAAGGTTTAGGTTTTAAATAGCTTGGCTAGCCAGCGCACCACCACTCCCGGCAACGGTTGGGCCATGACTGCTGTCATCGTGACGTATGCGCACTAGATAAGCACAGATAAGCACACTACATCCCTTTCTTGTTTTAATGAAAAGGAAACCTATTCATGTAATCTATTTATATAAATTAAATTATCTATTTACGTATATCATCATGCTTATTTATTACGTTTTTATGAATTTTACTAGTGAATGAATTTTACTTTATTCCTGCATATTTGAATCCTCTCGCTCTCTAGTCTCTTGATTACAAACTTTCCATTGACCTTCACCCTTTTTCATAGGCAGGACATTTCTCCGATATATTTGTCCAGTACTATCATTTCAGACTTCGACATCACCAGTATCACCACCTTTCCTATTTTCAATAGTGCGAGTGCCTAATATCGTACTTAGTCCAACCTAAGCTTGTTTTATTTTTAATTTTTTTTTCAACCCAGGGTTAATAATATTATGCACTTATACACCTGTAATTACCACTGTTTCTAAAAATAAACCTCAACCACGAGAAAACCCGGCGTAAGAAACTGTGTGTCGGTTTATTATAAAATTTATAAATGACATTATTCCGATATTATAAATTTACAATCCTACTAAGGAACACCTGTTTATTTACTTTTCCCGCTAGATCACACATGTATTTTAATGTACATTCATGTAAGGTAGGTACCTAACTCATAGAAGTCATAAAAAATCAATAATGCTAACATGATGTATTTCAATGTCCGATTTAATATTACCCCCAATAGTATGCAGGGAAGTTTTAATTAGAGGAATCAATTACACCGCCACCAGAGTTTTACCTGTGGTATTTGATGTAAATATTATTTTCCATTTCCAACTGTTTTCGTTGCGCTAGAATTGAGCGGACAGAATGCTTCCATGTTATTTTTGTTCGTAGATCTAGATACATATAAATGCGTATGTCCCACGGAATACTTAAATAAGATGGAAGCGGCGTGTTAGCTAGTTACTTCGGAATCATGCGTAGCCAGCCCAACACAATCAAAACTGAATTTGTACATCAAAACACTACTGCAAAACGCTTCTAATTGGTAAAAGCTTTTAATTTCATTACGTTTTCAACAGTTGTAATTTTTAGGACGAAAAGTAAGTCAAAACTGCATTACTTGCGGTCTAATTTCCAATGCCAAAAAAATGTCATGTAAGTCTATTCTTCATCAATATAGGAGCCAATTTCGAAAGCGGTTTTCAAGTATGGAACTGATATGTGAATAGGTTTGATACCTGCTCTCCTTCTTGCACTAGAGCATAACTAAACGTGTGTGAGCGTGACGTACTTTTGACGGAAATTGACATTTACTTTTTGATTGCAAAATTGACCCCTGTTCCAATAAAGTTTACGTTTGATTATGTTCAAAACCAAAGGTCTTATGTTACTATGACACTCTATGATGATACACCTATTTGAAAATTTAGAATACAAAATAGAGGTGAGACTAAGATCATAATTATCGATATTTTATATTCTTGGTATGTATTGTTTATCGGGTAGGTATATGTAAGTATATAGTTAAATCAATTTTAGATGGCCTTTGTTCTTAGAGTAGGAGCGTTTGCGTACTGCGTTCGATCCAAACCTGATAAATATCAGTCCGAACTTCGGACTGATATTTATCAGGTTTGGCAAAAAGCACTATACTGCTACTTCGGACTCCGAAGTAGCAGTATAGTGCTTTTTTTGAGAAATTACTATATATATATACTCACCTTAGGTATGACATATCATTATCTCCACTTATAATAAATCTCTAAATTAAAAAAAGAATCAGCCAGTTTGAAACTAAGCTTTCTGTGGTACGAATGTTCTCAGCATCCCATGGACGGAAAAATATGAAACATTTTATATAGGTACATTATTATTCCAGCTGCAACTTAGGATAGTTTTTATCCGACTGCGACAATTAATTTATTTTCCGTAATATACGACTTCATTTAATTTTTCATTTATTATTCTTAAAGTATATCGCCGCCACATCTGTCAGCTAAAAGAAACGTCAAAATCACAGACTAATAAGAAATACTACGGACAAAATGGCGGAATTTCTTTGCCTTTCTTTCGCCTATTAATAATTTTAATCCCGTCTACGATATACATTGACGAGACACATAGGTACCAAAAGCAAATATAAAATTAATCGATTTTGATATGCGAACTTATATGCGCAAATGTCGAATTAAGGCGTAATTTCTACAAAAGTAACAACAAATTCGAACAATATCAAAGTTCATATATCTGCATTCCTGTCATTTGTTAGTGCGATAGAGATAGAGATCTGATACCCGAATATTTTCGAATTCCGAAGTTCGTGGTTTAAAAGAAAATACGGATGTCGGATAGATCTAAATTAATATTTTATGTGTGAATATGGTTAAAATTATTTGGAAATACTATTGTTGTTATTGTTTTAGTATATTTGACTAGCTTGAAGTTTAATATTGTACGTCCGAAATGGGCAAGCTGTTGGACTTTATTTTACCCAAAACAACTAAATGTACACAGTTCTGACAATAAAGAAATCTTATTTTATCTTATCTTATCGAAAATAGGGATGTAGACACTAAACAAAATAATCATTATGTTGTATTATCTCGAAAAAAAACAACGCAAGAGGCTACTTATACTCGTATAGGTAATCACTAAGTTATAAAGTGTATATAGTTTTAAGAGGGGGTTTGTTGCGTCTCTTTTCCGCAAAACGCACCTTTATAATGAAACGATTGTTTTTTACTATGACGCTCGAGGATCGTGACGTCACGGTCCCTGATCGTTTTCTCACTCTAACAAGCGACATTAAAACGGTTGTAGCTTCGTAATTTTTTGAGATATTTGAATGAGTTTTTCGTTTCTTCTTTCTTTTGAAGTGAGTCTACAGCTACACCTCTATTTGGAAGACAAGCGCAAAGAACCCATACTATCCATACTAATAATCCATACTTCCATATTAATATCATAAATGCGAAAGTGTGTCTGTCTGTCTGTCTGTTACCTCTTCACGCCTAAACCGCTGAACCGATTTAGGTGAAATTTGGTATACAGATAGTTTGAGCCCCGGGGAAGGATAAAGGGTAGTTTTTTATATCTGAGGGGCTGAAATTGGGAGTGGAAATTTGTATGGAGCTACTTAAACCACTGCACCGATTTAGATGAAATTTGGTATATAAATAGTTTGAGTCCCGGGAAAGGACATAGAATAGGTTTTATCCCGGAAATCATCCTCTAAGGGGGTGAAATTAGGGGTGAAAATTCGGATGGAACCCATTTTAATACAATTTGGTATAGAGATAGCTTGAGTCCTGGGAAAGGACATAGGATAGTTTTAATTCCGGAAATCACTCCCTAAGGGGGTGAAATGGGGGTTGAAAATTTGGATGAATCCCGTTTAGATGAAATTTGGTATAAAGGTCGTTTGAGTCCCGAAGAATGACATTAGATAGTTTCTATAGAAATCCCGAAAATCATTCCCTAAGGGTATGAAATAGGTGGTGAAAGTTTGGATAAAATCCATGTACCTAGATGAAATTTGGTATAGAGATATAGAATCCCTTCGAAGGATATAGAATAGTTTTTGCCTCGGAAATCATCCCTTAAGATGGTAAGTAGAAGTTTGTTTGCATTATATTTTCTAAGTATAAGTTCTACGCGGACAAAGTCGCGGGCAACAGCTAGTAATAATAAAATTGCACATTTGAATTCCTTGATGTACCGTGTCATTTGTTTCAATAACAAATATCATTTATTTGAAATAAATAAATTCATAACGCGCTTCACGCCAACATCAGCGAAAATATTTTTGACAAAGAAATATTTCTTGTCTTTAGTGGGTCTACTAGCTTTTAACATAGAACCAAATAGATGTAATAGCCAATAGCTCAACTGGGTCTACTAGTCGATCTGAGTATTAATATTTTTCATCAGAATATTTAGGATTTTTTCAGCAAGGTACTATAAATAGGCTTATTTTTAGACAATGATGACACTCAAGTTTTATGTATTACTGAACATTGGCTTAGACAAAAACAGAAACACAAATATGTATCAAGAGCAGCACGAAATGCCAATTAACAGTAGATTTATTATGTAACCATTTAATGTGTCCTTTTAACTCGTTCACTGCCAGGAACCCGCCTACGTCGTAGTCGCTTTCCGCTACATACGAAGAAAACTACTAGATCGGCTACGAGCGTAGCGCGTAGCGATTCTTGGTAGTGAATGTGTTAAGAGTGCTCTTCAAAAAAGCGCCCGCTCAGAATTCGGTATTTTGACACGCGTAGTGCGTTTGTGTGTGTAAATACTACTACCACCCACACAAACGTACCTAACCCCCACATGCACAGCGAGATCGCACCAGCCGCGGGTGCCGTCCCTTTCTAGCTATATGTAAGTGCGATCGGGATAGAACTAACCGCGGAGCTTGCCGATGCAAATAGCTGTATAGCGCACCGTTGGAATTCACTCCGTGACCGATATTGATACTTGCACTAAAAAGTGGTAAGTATTACTTCGCTAACATGATGTTCTAGAACATCATGTTAGCGAAGTTAGATAACTTGAATAAAGTAAGTATTTGATTTTTGAGCACAAGTTTTCTATTTGTTTTAAAATACTATGATATGACAAAGTATATTTAGTTTCGTTTTTTTAGTATAAAATAAACTAACGAGTTTTAAAGTTGTCAGTAATAAGAATAATAATTTGTTTTACGGATATTAATAGTTTGCATGTTATCTGAGTCTTATTTATATATAGTAATGTAATGAAATTATACCAGTAGACCCACTACTAGGAAATTACTGGGTACTTACGTATTCATTTCTTGAAGAAATTTTTTCTTGTTATGGACAGTAAAAAAAAACTGCCCTTCATAGAAATTGCTATGTCCGTTTCTTACCAAAGGAACTGAAAATTATAAATTATACAAACACAGCTTTTTATCTAGAATGCAATTAATTAATGCGTGATTTTATTCAAAAGCCTAAAACCTCAGATGATAAAAAGGAATAGATATGAAACGGGGGCTTGGCGCGTGTCGGTGCGACATGGCCAAATGGGCATGTCACTGCCCACCGCATGTTAGTCGCAATTTGCCGTGAATCTGAAATGTTATTCTACGTTTACTCAAAATGCCGAATTGTAGCGTGGTTACATGCAAAAATAGGAATGAAACTAAAACCTACATGAATGGTGGAGTCACGCACCACATGTGAGTATTAGTATTTTCACTTAAGTCAGTAAAAACTAATATTTTAATAAATAAACGCAACGCCGCATCATTTCTCGGGATCGAACTAACATATCGAACGAAAAAGCATATTTTTGTTCTATGCGTTGTACATTGATCGTTCAATACAGTAAACCACGGCGCAATGTATTAAACCACTATGGATATGGACGATGCTTGAATTTTTTAGTGGTACGGCCGCTGCTTGGCGTCGCAAACTAGAGCGGTGCCAAAGTGCAGTTACAATTTAAAATAGAAGTACGATATCATACTAGTTATTTTATTTCGACTACTTTCGCTGTTTTATTTTATTTAATTACTTGTTTTGGTTGGGTGCCTATCTTAAAGGTAACTAATAAGATTAAAAGGCACAAAATGTTTACGGTACCTACTAATAAGATTTTCACTAAGTTGCAGTATGAACGGTAAATAGACATATTAAAATTGTATATACAAGTATATAATTTAGTTGCAAATGGCTTCAGAACAACTTAAAATGTGATATTATTACCAATAATTTTTTTAAATGAGTATTTTTTACTTTCATTTCAAATGTGATAATTGAAGAAGAAATCTCGGTTTCTTATTACAGTTTTCCAAAGAATCCGATTAGGTTCTAAAAAAATGGATAGATGCTACTGGCAGAGGTCCTAACTGGTTTCCTGTACAGAGAAGAGTTAATGTATTCGTAACATTTTCAAGAAAAATGTTTCCAACCACTTAATAATAGCCGTACACTTTTCGAATATTTGACACCTCGCTTGCTTGAAACCTAGGTGTAAAATGTATGGTAACACATCTTCGCACATCTTTGGTGGATACTCGCCCTTAGCCTTAAATCTCGTAATATGAGTAATGGACATATTATTTTGCGCCAAAATGCGAGTCGGATCGGCCTGGTACCTACAGGTCAAAAATATCGATGTGACCAGAGTTTTAAATGTATGTGAACACGAACTTATAAAAAGCCGTTTATGTTACTCTGTAGGTATTCGTCAATATTTTTTACTTTTGCGATTTATGGTAAGTTAATAACACGTGTTACTTAAACTTGTAGCTAGAAGTTTAAATACCACCACATAAACTTACCATGTTGTTGAAGTTGTTACCCATCAATATCATAACATAATATTAATTTTAATATCAATGTCGATAAAACATAATTTTAACGTTTGTCGCCCCCCTAGTGTAGTGCGTTTAAGCCAATCACAGCCCTTGTTTGCATGTTGCCGTAGACTCACTGGCAACGCCCGAGTCTTTGTTTTTACACGGTTCAATGTATGTGCCTGTGGGCGCTGCGGTGGGAGAAAACTGGGGACATCGGTTTTGGTTGAAATTAAGCAGTACGGCACTTCTCCCTTTTTTTATGTTCTGAGCCTAAAACCTATGTCACTTATTAGGATTCCGTACTCAAAGAGTAAAACGGGACCCTATTACTAAGACTCCGCTGTCCGTCTGTCTGTCTGAATGTCTGTCTGTCCTTCTGTCAGGCTGTATCTCATGAACCGTGATAGATAGAGATTTTCATAGATGATGTATTTCTGTTGTCGCTATTTATAACAAAAAATACTAAAAAACAGAATACATCTTTTTATTTTTATTTTGGTTTTTATTTGTTTCTTTTTCTTTTACAATCTTACACAAATCGACCTTGCCCCAAACTAAGCAAAGCTTGTACTATGGGTACTAGACGACGATAAACATACTTATATAGATAAATAAATACTTAAATACATAGAAAACATCCATGACTCAGGAACAAATATTTGTGGTCATCACACAAATAAATGCCCTTACCGGGATTCGAACCCGGGACCTCCAGCTTCGTAGGCAGAGTCACTTCCAAGTTACTAACTAGGCTACAGCGCTTCGTGCGCGAGTCCGACTCGCACTTGGCCGGTTTTTTTAACATTTATTTCGAAATAAAGAGTGATACTCGGAAATGTCGAAGGGAAGGTCAATCGTCGAATCCGACTCGGCTGGGCAGCATTCGGGAAGCTACGGCACATCTTTTCGTCCAATATTCCGCAGTGTCTCAAGACGAGAGTCTTTGACCAGTGTGTGTTGCCAGTGATGACATATGGCACGGAAACGTGGTCGCTTACTATAGGCCTCATAAGAAGGCTCAAAGTCACTCAAAGGGCAATGGAGAGGGCTATGCTGGGAGTTTCTCTGCGCGATCGCATCAGAAATGAGGCTATCCGCAGCAGAACCAAAGTAACCGATATATCCCTCCGAATTGCTAAACTTAAGTGGCAGTGGGCGGGGCACATTGCACGTAGAACCGATGGCCGTTGGGGTGGAAAGGTTCTTGAGGGCAACCACGTACCGGAAGGCGCAGCGTGGGTAGGCCCCCCGCAAGGTGGACTGATGACCTGGTAAAGGTCGCGGGAGTCCGCTGGATGCGGGTGGCGCAGGAACGGCCATTGTGGCACTCTTTGGGGGAGGCCTATGTCCAGCAGTGGACGTCTTTCGGCTGATATGATGATGATGATGATGATGACTCGGAAATAAACCCCCGGTGTGTGTTATTATTATATATAAACGAAAATAATAACTAAATGCAAGGTAGGATCGTGCTGTACTTAACAAACGCCATATAAGCTTGTTTTTTAAAAAGTTTTTTATTTATCTTGTTATTTTCAATAACCCTGCATATTATGTCGCTGGTTCGTGGGTATTTGTACAGACAAATCACACAAACCCAAACAAGATAGGTCTATCTATTTTAGTTTAGGAGTTCCCATGACCACCTTCCATCATCAGATCCTGGAAATCATCCATCACCAAAGTGTTTACCAAGACAAAACAGATGAGCCCAAACTAGATGGGTTTATCTAGTTTAGTTTAGGAGTTCCATGACCACCTTCCAGCTCCATTATCAGACTCTGGAAATCATCCAGCATCCAAGTCTTGCCGTGCCATGACCAAATAAATGAGCCAACATTCGATGGCTTTATCTTGTTGAGTTTAGGAGTTGCTATGGCCACCTTCCGACTCCATCATCAGACCAGCTCTAGGATATTATGGCATTGTCACCGAAGATACTTAATATAAGAAGATAATTGTACCTAATTTGAAGATTTCGCCCAAACTAATATACATACATACATACTAACTAATCATATTGGCCGTTGGGGCGGGGAGGTTCTCGAGAGGCGACTACGTACCGGAAACTGCAGCGGACCCTCCACAAGGTGGACTGATAGTAACAAGTAAATAAATTAAATCTATCAAGTATCACGATCACTCGTACAATAATAATTGACTATAGAACGCGTAGTTTAGACAAAAGGATCCAACCCACAAGACATCACCATTGAAATGTATGACTTTTGTTTTAGGTAGAAGGTTCAATTTTAAATGTTACGTATACTGTGGGTTTGAGCCTTTTCGCTACACTACGTCTTATCTGGCAGCTATGCAATTCATAACTTGTCTCGATTAGCCTCACGAATGTATCCCCAGTATAGTTTGACCCCGAGGTTGGTAACAACTATGCCTAGTCGGAGATCAAAATAATATTATTTTATCTGAAGAGTGGCCGGTTAGCTTCGTTATTCAGCCGGTACTGAGATATATTCCCGCGCGACGGTAAATTTATACTAGTTTTGAATAATTATTTATAAATATAAATTTTGACTAAAGTTATATTTTTTGGACTGGATCTTGTTGGTACAAGCATGAACTTTAATGTTGTGTAAGATTCAATACACAAATAATTCAACAATAATGAGAAAATCCTTGAGTTTTCAGTAAGATTTTGTTGACAAATATGGTGTAATTGAGAACAGTTTACATATATATACGTGCAGAATAAGGAAAATTCGAGGCGGCTAGGCGCAATGGCAACATATTACGCTAGTGAAAATAGAATAAAACAAGTAGGTTCTCATATAACATCATGGAGTATTAGGGGCTCAAACTTATGACTCTGCGCTCTCTTCAGAAAACTACTGTCGGTAATCGGGTATTTTCGGTTAAAGTATTCAGTAATTCGTAAATTGGAGGCGGCTAGGACCAATATGAGGAGTTTACCTATGCAAATAAGTAATCAGGATCTAGAAAAAGCTCTCCGTTTCTTAGAATTACAACGTCAAAAATCCGTCATTCTCGCTTATTCCTGACCAAAAAACGAGCGCCCTCTTAAGATATAAACGATTTATATTATTAGATAATTTTTGACTTTGTAAATTTTAAATTAGTGAGTTTATCGATAAGTAGGTACATACAATAGGGATGGTATTTTTTTAGCGAACAACTTAAAACTTTTTTAAAATGTTACTTATTACAATACAAATAAAGTACTTTTAGCGTTTTGGAAAATTCCATCCCTAAGGGTGATAAAAAAGGGTAAAAATTTGTACGGAGGAAATTTTTTGAGCTAGAGACTTGAAATTGTGCAGAAAGATTATTTATTAGAATACAAATATAGGTAAATAACCTTTAGTAGTTTGGAATATTCCACCCGCTAAGAGAGGGTTAAAGAGGTGCAATGTTTGTATGGGGGAAACTTTTTTTTTGGTAGGAACTTAAAACTCTGTAGAAAGATTAAGTACTTATTAAAATACAAAAAAAGTACTGCCAGCGTTCTGGAAAGTTCCATTCTTCAACGGGTTAAAGAGGGGTGCAAGGTGCAAGGTTCGTATGGGATACATTTAGTTTAGCTAGAGACTTGATAGTTTGTAGAAAAAATACTTACCTATAACAATAAAAAAACTTAGTGTTTTATTTCGAATTTTTCCCTGAAAAGCGTTAATAGGGGTTAAAAGTTTGTATGGAGAGCAAGAAAATTTTAAAGTATGAGATTTGTAACTTCGATCCTAGCCTGTTTAGACTACAAAACTTATTTCAGCGTTTTTTTTTAATCCATCCCCTAAAGGGGATTATAAGGGTGTTCAAAGTTTGTATGGAGACCCAGACATTTACAAGTAAGGGACTTGTTACTTCGGTTTTATATTGTTTTTCTAAAATACTACAAAACTTATTTCAGCGTTATATTTAATCCATCGCCTAAGAAGGTTAAAAGGGGGTTCGAAGTTTATGTAGAGAGCAAGCCATTTTTAAAGTAAGAAATTTGTAACTACGGTTTCAGTCTGTTTACTATGAGGGTTCTATTCTAAGTTTGCGTAGAGAGCAAGACATTTTGAAAGTAAGAGATTTGTAACTTCGGTTTTAGACTGTTTAGGTACTAAAAGACTAGGTACAAAACTAATTTCAATGTTTTTTTTAAATTCATTCCAACAAACATTTAGACGATAACATGTTTGTTATAGGCGGATGAAGTCGCGGGCAACAGCTAGTCTCATTATAAAAGTCACTAGTGTGTTCCGGAATTGCATTCGCTCCTAATAATTAATTTTACCATTGTATACGTTTCTGCCTCATAACTTTGATGTAATCCGAACCCCTCGTCTGTAATTGCAAGAATGTAAATTACGTGTTGATTATATATCAGTAGTTTTCAATTGGGATGTATAGTAGAACCAGCTGCAATGAAAATTATTCACATCAGCATACTTGAATAATACGTCAATTATTTGTTTGTAAATGGGTTCTCGAAAATGGCTTGAACGATATCCGTTAGATTAACAGTGCTGACCGGTCCTGCGCCGTCAGTCATTGTGGCACTCTGTGGGGGAGGCCTATGTCCAGCAGTGGACGTCTTCCGGCTGATATGATGATGATGATGATGATAATGAACAGTGCTGGGTGAAAAATACGATTAGGTATCTTGTGTTGTGGCACTCTGTGGGGGAGGCCTATGTCCAGCAGTGGACGTTTTTCGGCTGATATGATGATGATGGTGATGAACAGTACTGAGTGAAATATACTAGTAGGTATCTAGTGTTGTGGCACTCTGTGGGGGAGGCCTATGTCCAGCAGTGGACGTCTTTCGGCTGATATGATGATGATGATGATGAACAGTGCTGGGTGAAATATACGATGAGGTATCTAGTGTTGTGGCACTCTGTGGGGGAGGCCTATGTCCAGCAGTGGACGTTTTTCGGCTGATATGATGATGATGGTGATGAACAATACTGGGTGAAATATACTAGTACGAATAGGTATCTAGCTCCTGTTACTCCGTTTACTGGGACGAAAAATATATTGATCCAGCTAATATTTAGTCTCATTTCCAGGAAAAATCATTTAACTCCGACGCAGACGAGGATGTTATACGTTACACATGACTGTGTGTCTGTGTGCATGTCTGTGGCATCGTAGCTCCCAAATTGATGAACCGATTTGAGGGCGTTTATGGGCGCATGCTAAGAGGAAATAGGCCAGCATCATACGGTCATTTTGCCGGTTGGCGACCACCTAATTTCATGTGCCGGTTAGCGACCACTTAGCTGACTTGGTGAACTGAAAGCATATTTTCTCGTTTTTTTTGTAAATTCATATTCCATAACTACAAACAATAAGGCATACGGCTGACTGTTTCAATAGGCTCTGTAGAATTGATGTTATCTTCAATTGAAAAAACCATGTTCTTCAAGTGGTCGCTAACCGAAGGTGGTCGCGTAACCGGCGAAATGACCCTAAGTGTTTTGTTTTAATCGCAGTTTTTAACTTGTCGATGTAAATTTTCGAGCGTTAACATACAGCAGCATGTAGGTAGGTGTACCTACTTACTCCAAATATTTTGCGGTTTTGGTTCGATAATGAATATTAATATCATTTTACATTTAGTCTCGTAATGATGAGTCTAGACGGCGCGCCGCGCGCCGCGCTACCCCGGGGTGTTTTCGTGTATTGTGCAAGTATAGGTGCGTTCACCCTTTTAGCTGCCAGACGCAGGGGCTGATTTGACTATAATTCATTGTATTTTTTTAACATATGTGATTCAGTTAACACGAGTGTCAGTGTCAGTATTGCAACCAAGATAAAGATTTAATTAATCGAAGGATATTCTATCCTTCTGGATAACAATAGAATGTACCACCGCGAAAGGTTTTGTCGTTATTTGCCAAGGAAGAAAGTCGGGCAAAGTGATTATCATTCACACGATGTGCACTAGTATACTGGTAGACTTGATGGCCAATATCCAAGATCCATAGTTAATTCGTGGATATAGAGCGTGAAACCAAGCGTTCAGGCAAAGCAAGAAGTAAGTATATAGAGGCAGAACGTGTTGGTTGTGTGTCAGTCGGTAGCTCGGCAGCGAGTAGGTAGCGTGCGTTGAGGTTCGGTCGACCGCACCGCACACGTGAACTTACGATAAACGAATTCCTATGTGATGTTAGTAAACAAAAAGTGTACAAATAAAAACTGTGCCGTGTACCTCCTGTCAGTCTTGCGGTGAACTTCTGCTCACCATCATGTCTCTTCCGGGAGGTTACTTTTTCTCTCAATATGTGGAAAGCTTTTGGGTAAGTGCAGTGCTTTCGTCGCCCTTTATGAAAACGATTGAATTACATGAAGTTTATGAATGATAGATAAACTATTTATTAAGTAACTATTTATTTATTTATTAACTATTTATTTATTTAGTTTTTTCAGTGCATACTTATTATGGTCTATAAGATAACTTTTAATTCAACATAGAACACATATAAAGACCCTAGCTGAACTAGTGCACATTATTTAAGTACGTTCGTCCGTAATTTAATTAACCCAGTGTTTATTAGACCCGATTAAGGCACGAACCAATTGTAGTGTAAGAAATATGGCTATAAGTGGGGAATATACATTATTCAGACTTCTTTCTTGTACATACTTAGGCATCGTGGAAGCGTACCAACTTGCGTGTTTTGGGGAAATAATATTAGGCAGAGGGCTTATACATATTTCAATGCAATGGAATTCCTGGATTTATTGGTCGTCGTTTGATTCATTCCAACATTTACAAACCCCAATAAGGAAGGACGTGATGTGCATACCTACGTACAATCAAATATATATTATAGGTAATTAACTATTCTAGTTCGTATACGTTTAATAAAACACATTGACATTCGAAATAGGTTCAGCGTATATAGACTATGAATGAACTGGTTTGCTCGCCGGGCAGAAATAAAAAGTGATGAGTCGTGGTATTGAAACCGTAGCAATTTTCATGTCGATTCGTACAATTAAGTAAACTTGGCTATTCAACCGTAACAAGAGTGTTACGGTCGATGTGTTTACTTAAAGTTTACTGCTTCCTGCGCGTGCGTTTCATTAGCTCTGACCTTTGCAAAAACAGCATACCTACTTGATAAGAAAAAGTTGAATTAGCCTATATTTAATAAGGTGTAGCTTTTTCGAGTCGTCATGGATAAATTAAAAGGCTTAGGTATACTAGGGCAAGTGCTTAAGTCAAGCTAAGGCCTTGTTTAGGCAACGCGTGCGGCGGCGCGACAAGCGTGCTGTCAGGCGACTGTGGCCGGGACATACTTAAACACTCCTAAGCAACGCCATTTGTTTGCGTCTTGGCGACTTCCATCGCAGGGCTCGCGCCACCGCACGCTTCGCCTATATACGCGGTCTAATTAGTTGATCAAGCACATATGCACTGTGTAAGTACTGTAGTCAACGCGCGAAGTACTGGTACTGTACTGGTTTGACCAAGTAGCCGGCAGTGGCGTAATCGCAGCGCGGGCGCAGTCAGTTCCGCTACTCTGCTGGCAGCGTTGCCCAACACATATCGTGTCGTGGATGTCATGCGGTGCTGTGCGTGCGACCAGCTGACCGAGTCGTTGAATATTCAGCACCTGTTCACTTCACGATTTATTAAAATGCAAACGGTCGCTAACTCCACCTGATTCAAGGTTAATTTTTTATAGCACATAAAGTAATTAGCTATAATTGCTAATGATTACTTACATGATCAGTGCCCTTCAATTTGCAACTAATAATTTACTTTAAAAACAAAGTTTTAACCGACTTCAATTCAGTACTCCGCCAAGCCACATGAACATTTCCACATTAATTTTCCAATTTACCATTATGAACTGATTTCTGAGAGCAAATACGTTTATTATTAGAGAAAATAACCAAATCGCTGTATGTGGGCCGATAACATTTGAGGACCTCCGTCAATTCCTCAAGGATCTCAGAATCACCTTTCAACGGAATGATATCAGAATCGGTGACGTACTTTTATAATTTGAAGTACATCATTGACAATGTTCCACAAGCCATCTGTGGTCTTCATCATCAATTCCACTTTACCAAATTTATGATTTCCGGATGTAAATACACGAGTTATAATAGAAAACGCCGAAATTACTACACGCGTACACCATGAGGAATTGAGGGAACTCCTCAAATATATAAGGATATATTTGAGGAGTTCCCTCAATTCCTCATGGTTCCCATCATTCAACTGGAGTTTTGAAAACAATGGGACCAACCTGGAAGCATATACTTTCAATTAAAAAAATAATGGTACGAATCGGTTCATAAATGACGGAGTTCTGAGGTAACAAAAAAAAATTAAAAAAAAATACAACCGAATTGAGAACCTCCTCCTTTTTTTTAAGTCGGTTAAAAAGACTTATCTATTTAATATGTAACGATGAGTATTCTTAGCAAGTAAATGATGATGAACTATTGGCATCGCTTTTCGATAAAACGTTGAAAACAACATAAAAAAATAATAGTGAACTCAGTAATTGATAAAACACTGCAAAACGAATGTATAGTAAGGGGGTAACTGGCCTCTGTTTTGTGGTATGTACTATTTCTAGTGAGCAATAAAGAATATTTGTATTGTAACTACATACCTACATTAGTTCCTTACCTGTTTTGAATTCATTTATTTGGATATTCACACTTACGTGCTTGGAATGGATTAACGTGAATACCCACCCCATATCTCTTAATTTCCTTTTTCTGTGGCTTAAGTCTGCCTTGATCAATAAGTTATTAGGAGTAAGAAGTATATACCTTGCTAATTCTGGTTTTTTGGAAATTACGGCTTTAACTTAATATTCATTTTAATTTTTCGTCAAAGTTTCCAGTTAAAGAAAAAGATACTCGTTTTTAGGGTTCCGTACCAAAAAGGTAAAAAAAACCGGCCAAGTGCGAGTCGGACTCGCGCACGAAGGGTTCCGTACCATTATCTATAAAAAAACTATTTTATTCTGTTTTTAGTATTTGTTGTTATAGCGGCAACAGAAATACATCATCTGTGAAGATTTATACAGCCTGCTGACAGACAGACGGACGGACGGACGGACGGACGGACAGCGGAGTCTTTTTTAATCTTTGAGTACGGAACCCTAAAAAGGAACCCTTATGGTGCGGTGCGACTCTGTCCGTCTGTCACAACGTTAAATATCTCAGGAACTACTTGAGCTATCAATTTGAAATTTGGAATAACTGTTAAGAAGGTTAAGACACGTGTATGGAGAATGAAAAATTTAAACATACATTTTTATTTTCTTTTTGAATTGATGAATTTGAATTCTGAAATAACATATGATTAAGAGTAACATAAATAATACAGGAAATAAAAAATTATACCTATCTAGTGTAAGTATTTTTTTATTTATCAAAAAGCATTTCTTAATTAAGTTTGTAATTTAATTACATTTGTATGAAATTGAATGTCTTCAAATTCCTATGAAATTATCGTTGAAGTCCCTTCTTTCAAATAAAAAATATTAATTGAAATCGGTACGCATGCTAAAAAAATATCGCTGATAAACAAACATAGGTACTAGTTGCAAGTTACGAGTAATTAGTACCAAAATGCAGATGGCGCTGTACAACGGTAATGCTCCACTAAGAGCTGTTTAAATTTTGTTCAAGAATGAATGAGGTCGTGACGTGACGGGTATGGTGTATGAACGTTTGCACGGAACCCTCGGTGCGCGAGTCAGACTCGCACTTGACCGGTTTTTTAGGGTTCCGTAGCCAAATGGCAAAGAACGGAACCCTTATAGATTCGTCATGTCCGTCTGTCTGTCCGTCCGTATGTCACAGCCATTTTTTTCCGAAACCATAAGAGCTATACTGTTGAAACTTAGTATGTAGATGTATTTTGTGAACCGCATTAATATTTTTACACAAAAATCGAAAAAAAACACTAAGTTTTAGGGGTCCCCATACACAAAACTGAAACTCAAAAATTTTTTTTCATCAAACCCATATACGTGTGGGATATCATTGGATAGGTCTTCAAAAATGATATTGAGGTTCCTAACATCATTTTTTTCTAAACTGAATAGTTTGCGCGAGAGACACTTCCAAAGTGATAAAATGTGTGTCCCCCCCCTGTAACTTCTAAAATAAGAGAATGATAAAACTCAAAAAAATATATGATGTACATTACCATGCAAACTTTCACCGAAAATTGGTTTGAACGAGATCTGGTAAGTAGTTTTTTTTTAATACGTCATAAATCGTAAACTGCAATTTATTTAACGGAACCCTTCATATGCGAGTCCGACTCGCACTTGGCCGCTTTTTTTTATTCAGAATATCTGTCCATTTTACTCTGATATCATAGGGGCGTACATGCGGGGTCATTCGGTTCAGGTACAAAGTTTAGAATTTAGATGGCTTTATTTAAGCCGTTTAAGTCTGTGTCCTTCTTCCTTCAGTCTCATGATAATGTGCTTCAGGAAATAAGTAACTTGTCTCCAAGAGAGTACCAATTTTTATTTGAATGGTGCTTAGTTATATATGTATGCATGTAAATACTTTATTGTACACAAGACATTGGTAAAAATACAGACAGAATAGGTTAGGTTGGTACAAAGGCAAACTTATCCATGCAAGGGATCTCTTCCAGTTAACCTTTGAGCAATTGAGACGAGATCAGGAACTAAAAGATAGACAAACTAACACGTGTACAGAGACGTATTTACCTCTGTAGGTACCTACTAAACCAAATTACTACTACAAGCTAGTACACATCAAATAATAATATAATACACATACTATAAATAAATATATATATATACCTATACATATACATTCGAGTATATATATATATATATAAATATTTACGTTATACTTGGCCATAAAGTAGCAATTACCGCACACTACGACACTGAATACGCGTGCGGAAAATCCCACTTCCTGGCCAGGGAGAGACGTTGCAGCCTGTGGGTGAGGTTTACACAACGGGCCTAATATACTGCGTTACGGCCTGTGGGTGAGGTTTACACAACGGGCCTATACTGCGTTACGGCCTGTGGGTGAGGTTTACACAACTGGCATATAATGCGTTACGGCCTGTGGCTGAGGTTTACTCAACGGGCCTAAAATGCGTTACGGCCTGTGGGTGAGGTTTACACAACGGGTCTATAATGCGTTACGCATTCAATATAAAGAATGCTGTTGCGGCTGCCGAAACACTGCAGAGTCAAAGAGTCGCCTCCATGCTAAGGCGAGTGCGCAGCAGCAGCAACGGTCTTCTCGGGGCGTTGGCCGAAAGACTCGACTGCCCGATGATGAAGTTTTGGGTTGAGGTGGCTATAGGGAGAGCTAAAAAAGCTCTCTCAATAGCCAACTTTTTGTGTCAGCATTTTATTACATTTTGAATCTTTTACTTTTCTTACTTTCTTTTTTGTTTCCAATACTAACATACTTATTACGTAAGGTTTTACTTACAAAAATATGGGCCATAGTCTGAAATAAATTATTTTTATTCTATTAATTTTTATTTTAATATATACTTATAAACCGCTGGATGCGGGTGGCCCAGGACCGGCCATTGTGGCACTCTTTGGGGGAGGCCTATGTCCAGCAGTGGACGTCTTTCGGCTGATATGATGATACTTATAAATAAACCAATATATCTACACAATATACAAACAGTATCCAACTAAATCACAAGTCATTGGAGAGCCACATTCCCTCATTGCACTGTTAATAGTTCCCATTTTACGCATTTTTTATGATCTTTGAAATGTAGGTATGTGCATAGTTGACTCCAGGATCTCATTCAGAACGCACTGCCCCCCCCCCCCTCGCACCTCGCTACTGGAAAAGATGTCCCTCGCCTTCCCTGGGCTTTTTAGGCGAGTGCCCCGGCCCCCGCCAAAAACCCTGCGACCCCGATGACCCCCTTTAGTGGCCTTCTACGGCAGGCGGGGGAGACCGTAGACCTTAGAATAATAACGCCTAGAATGATAGTTTCATACGGCTGACGTGACGCGCCAAGCGTGAGGCATAAAATGGATTCATGTAGTTGTGATCAACTCGTATTCACACGCGCCAATACGCACACAAACGCACCAATTTTGTTCCACCCATCGGCGTACTACGCCATTTATGGCTGCGTTTTGGTGGCCTCACCGTTGCGCATGAACTGCGTTTCTAGGCGTTATTATTCTAAGCCGTAGACTTATTCTTGTCGGAGCCTACACGGACTCTATCATCCTACAGAAACTTGCATTTTACTATTCCTCCGACATCATTTTGAAACACATTAATCAAACGTAACAATTTCCTCGAACCGAAACGAAGTACCCAACACCTGTCCTGTCAAGTTATCGAATCTCAACTATAATTACGGTTCGATCTTGTTTTCGACATGATAGCCCTCCAGCCGCGAGTTAAACTCCATTTGTATGATAATGGTTTGCCAAACCGGGCTGGGACCTTCGTGTGCTTTACTGCTACAACGTAAAAGGCGTAAGTTAATACCAATAAGGAAGACCATCAACATTTTTATTCTGGGCGGTTATGCTGCGATGGCGGCCTGGCTGAAGGACGTCTTTATCTTTGCTCGCGGGCTATGCTGATATAGAGAATTAAATTTGGAAATGTATCTTAAACATATTTTTCTAATGTCTTCCTTTAAATATAAAGCTGTTTTTGCTTTAACTTCGACACAGTGCTTGGTACATTCACAAAAACAAATTAACATAATAATTTCTTGAGAAAAAAAAACGCAAACATTTTTTTTTTCCATTTTTGTGCAAATTAATTTAATGTAGCATTAACGGTTATTGTCTTATTGTACAAGGGTCTCGAAACACATGAATTAATAAATATGTATGTAAAAACGAACTCACTTTCTAAACCTTCTTGTAGTGTAGTAGGACCGTATAAAATTTTAAAAGCTGTTATGAAGTCACAGTTAAGAGCCATTTACCTACACTGGTTAAATCTGCAAAACTGATAAAATTAAACATTGATTATCTTGATAACAGTAAGAGTTAGGTAAGATACTACTTTCTTGGAGAAATTAACTTTATTTGATCTAAACTATGCCCTGCAATTAACGGAAATTTTCATCAACACGTTGTATACTTAGGATAGGAACAATATTAAATTATCTGCATCATAAGATAATAATACTTCAGCCTATATAAGAAAGAAGAAAGAAGGAAAATACACTTATTTAACGTCACAATTCACAAAAAACATACAAACCAAAGATTATTGAAGAAAAGTTTGTTTTTATTTTAAGGCTACGTAGGCTCAGAATACGGATTTTTAAAAGGTCGTTTAGCTTGTTTGGATCATAATACGGCTGCCCTAAATTTAATTAGCAACCTTGAGGCCTTTCTCGAGGTAATAGCTCCTTCAAATCCTGAGTTTTTGACTTTCGCTTGATAGCAAAAAATCACGAACAGGTCTAAAATACACTTAAAAAATTCGTAACTAATTATGCACAAAAGCTAAACATATTAAAATTGGTTCTGAAAATCGGCAATATAATGTTTGAGGGAACTTAGCTATTACTTTTTTAGGGTTCCGTACTCAAGTAAAACGGGACCCTATTACTAAGACTCCGCTGTCCGTCTGTCTGTCTGTCTGTCTGTCTGTCCGTCTGTCACCAGGCGTATTGATGATGTATTTCTGTTGCCGCTATAACAACAAGTACTAAAAAACAGAATTAATAGATATATTTTTTTCTTTTTTTACTTTTACAATCATACAAAAATCGACCTAGTCCCAAACTAAGCAAAGCTTGTACTATGAATGAATGAATGAATGAAATATTTTATTTCAGGTCTTCACCGACCAATATAAGAGGTGTTCGTATGGTGTACCAGACGACGATAAACATACTTAAATATATACACTCAAGAGCAAAAGTTTCGGGTCGATGAAATACCGTCATATTTCCAAAAATAGTCCAAATGTTGTACAGTTTTTTAATCCTTTCATGATCTTTATTAAATTTTACATCTAAACTGCAGAAATAACAGTAAAAAAGAAACACGTTACCAGGTTTAAATCGGACTCGTAAAAACCCAAGAAAAAAACAACGTTAACGGAGCGAGATATCGCAAAAATCGTCATTTTTGGATGTTGATATCTTTATGATAGGATCCCGGAAATTGCTAATACATTTGGGTATTACGAAGACTAGTATGTTATGTAAATAAGACTAGTGAAAAATATTAGAAAAAACCTATTGCGGTTATTTAATTTAGGGTGACCCGAAACTTTTGCTCTGGAGTGTAGATATTTAATTAAATACTTAATTAATTACATACAAAACATCCATGACTCAGGAACAAATATTTGTGCTCATCACACAAATAAATGCCCTTACCGGGATTCGAACCCAGGACCTCCGGCTTCGTAGGCAGGGCCACTACCAACTAGGCTACAGGGGGCTCCCATACAACGTGTTTTTTTTGCCGTTTTTATACATAATGGTACGGAACCCTTCGTGCGCTAGTCCGACTCGCACTTGGCCGGTTTTATTATTTATTTAAACGCATAAAAAAGTTAAATTAAAACCATGATATCCGCGTTTCCGAACACGCACTTCCATCTCGCTCACGCTTATGCTCAGTGAGAGGGAGAGAAAACCGTGAGCCTGCGTCGCCTTAAAAACTATCACAAACGCCGACAACCAGTTAATACCGGTGTGTTAACTATTTAAGTTAATTTAACTTTAACTAATTAATTATTTAAGTAAAGTTAACTTAAACAGTTAACACACATAAGCAACAAAAAAGATAAAATAAAATACAAAGAAAAGATATATACGTCCCACTGGATGGATGAGACGGAACGGGCAGTAGTCCCCTTTTCACCTCACCTTTTCACCCCTTTAAGCGATTTTCCGGGATAATAGCTATCGTATGTACTCCCTAGGGTTTTAAACTATATCCATACCAAATTGTATCTAAATCGCTTCAGTACAGGTACACCTGGACAGGACAGACACATGTATAAACAGGCGGATAGAGTAACTTTCGCATTCACTGGAAACATTATTACTTACAAGGCTGTCGATTGTGTAAGTTTTGACATTATTTTAGAACAGCTTGATCATATAGGAATAAGGGGAAGCGCAAATCAGTTGTTTTACAATTACTTGTGTAACAGGGAGCAGGCAGAAGAAATTGTAAACTAAGTATAACGGTCAAACAAAAACAGTAGAACATGTGCAGTCTTCGTTTGAGAGAGTTCTGATGGGAGTACCTCGAGGTAGCATTTTGGGACCACTCTTATTTCTAATTTACCTGAATGAACTTCCCAACATAGTCGAAGTGCCATATGTTTTATATGCTGACGACGTCACTTTGCTGTTTTCAAGCGAAACACCAGTGAAAGTATGCAAGAACATATAAATAACGAATGAACGAAAATTATAAAATGGCTAAATAGTATTAACCCCAATATTAACCTCAACAAAACCAAGCTTATCCAATTCAGAAATTATAAATCTATTCCGAAGTCCCTTGTAGTGTCAAACGAAAAGACTGTAATAGATGAAGTAAATCATGTAAACTTTCTTGGAGTCGAAATAGATTCACATCTGAATTGGAAAGCGCACATTGAGAAGGTGCATAAAATTATTTCTAGTCGATGCTATGCTTTGTCAATTCTCTCTGAAACTTGCTCTGAAAACATAGTAAAAAATACATATTACGGAACAATCTATCCATTACTTACCTATGGAGTCATTTATTGGGGAAATTGCACTGATGTGCATAAGACGTTCATACTGCAAAAAGATGCTACAGATGCCTAAGGACTGTTTACCGAATGTACATTGTGGAATCACTTCGAAACATTTTCCGAGAAAAGCGTTTTCTGACTGTTACCGGTATTTACCTACTTGAATTATGCCTACTTGTTGAAAACTACCCTGAATGCTTTCAATGGAGATCGTGCAAACCTAACATACGGTCTCAATACAAATATGATATCACCGTCCCAAAAGTAAGTACATCCATATACAACAAAAGTACATTCATATCAGCCATACGCATTTTTAACAATCTTCCTGTAGAAATAAAAAGCCTGGAAGGAAATAACTTCAAAAGTTGTTTAAAAATTTTCCCAATAGATAAGGTTTTCTACAACCTAAACGAATATTATAGTAATGTGTAATATTATAATGTAGTAATTTTTATAAATAAAATTGTAACTAGGTTAAGATTTAAAAAACTGTATGCCCGAAAAGGGTAAAACTGTTGGAACCCATAATATCATGCTTCTACCTTTGTACCTACATGGTTTTATACAATAAAAAAATCTATTTACATTTCTATTTCTACATTACTGGATTTTATTTATCAAAATCCTTTGAGTAGTTACTACTTAGATACGTTAGTTTGGGCTACCCGTTATCTTATACTATTAAAATACGCAAAACTTTCCATTCCATCCCAATAGGGAACGTTACTGCAATGTTCTGCTGCCAGAGGCAGCACTACCACTAATAGTAAACCAGTATAGGAATATAGGGATTCACACACACGTGCATAATTGATTGTCAAATGAGTGACAAGGATGCTTGCGTAGACAGTGGGAACGAGATACAATATGTCAACGCTGCTAGTGTCGCCACCTACGAAGAGTTTTGCGTAATGTTCCCTATTTGACGGTAGTAGATAATACAATATTTTGACTGATTCATGAACTGATAAGCATTTTCTGATCAAAAAACTTTTCAATAATGGACAGCAGTTCTAATACCTAGCCTACTTTTATGTAGCAGTTCCCTTCAGTGAGGGTCGCAGTTCTAACCTAAACTAACCTTTACTTTAAGTCGGAATCTATTTTACTAACGGCTAATCAAAATAAAACTTTGTGTTTAATGAGATATTGCTGTTCAATCAATTATTTTGCTGGTCTACAATTTATAAGGCGGACTAATATTGGTTATATAGTTGATCGTTTGGAACATTCTTTGCAAATCAAGAGTTGCATCCTGATTTTATTTATCTAATATTATAAACAGGAAAAGTCTGTGAGATTTGTAAGTTTGAGTGTAAATGGGTAATCTCCGGAACCACGGGACCGATTTCAAAAAATATTTCTTTTGCGTATAGAATGAACTTTCTGACATGACATAGGCTATGTCTATCCCACGGGTCCGCCTGCGTTATTTGCAATACGCGGGTGAAGCCCTACGGGCAGCTATTAGTGTCTAATAAATTCAATCTTATATGCTGGTCTAATAATTTGACGAAAAGTTTATTTTTGTTGGGAGCCAATAATAATAACAGCGAACCACCCTTTCAAATCGTTTCAACAGAGTTACAATTTCTCACTAAGGCAACTCTAGACTCCATTTAGTAATTCGCCAGGCCACATCTTAGACCTTTCCACGTCACCACATGAACTACGGTCCGCACTTGACTTGTTTTCCATACACACATATATACCTTTTTTAAACACACTTAAGGGTTGAACTTTGTACAACCCTTAAGTACTTATTGCTTGCCCACCATGAATAAGTAACCTACCTTAAACATTTCAAGACTATTGGTTCAGTAGTTTCAGCTTAGTATTGATGAGCAAACTCGAAATGATTTCGTGGTATTATCCTCTGATTTTATCATGCTAAGGGTTGATTTACCCAAGATGCTTGATGAATGAAGAATACTTAGATGTCATTATATCTTTGTAATCAAAATCGTGGACAGCTTCCAAGTCCAAAAATAACTAAACTTTCATACAAACTTTTACCCCTACAAAGTACGAATATCTAAGAATGCTTCAAGGTAACCTTTTTTTTTTGTGACCGAAAATCTAAATCTCAAATTTCATAGATCTACCTTCAAAAATAACGAAACTTTCATATAAACTTTCACTCTCCATTTCACCCCTTTAAAGCACAAATATCCGATAATACTCAAAGGAAACCTACTTTTATTTCTGACCGAAAAGCCAAGTCTCGAATTTCATAGATCTACCTTCAACAATAACGGATTTGCATACCACGTTTTATCCCTAATTTCACCCCTTTAGGGGTTGAATTTCAAAATGGCCTTCCTTAGTGCGCCTCTACGTCACTTGAAGAATATGTGTTCCAAATTTCATGCTTGTATCTTTAGCGGTTTAGGCTGTGCGTTGTCTGTCACTCTATAAGTAATGGTCCAATTTGTAATAGAATATACGTAATTGATAATCTAATAATAATAGATGCATATTGACTCTCCGTCTGAGCTGACGGGGTACTTTCTCATACTCTTTATTTTAGTCGAGTGTTTTTTGCAAAAGCAACTTTACTATAACATAGTTAACTTTAATTTAATAAAGCAAGCATAGACAAGAGGTTGCGAAAGTAATCGGACGTATGGCCGCATGCGTAGTGTTATAGTGACACATATCTGATCAGCCAGACGTGGGACCGGGCGACCTTCGGGAAGCAAAACGAATCCGCCCTCGCTCCGAGTCTGCGGGGAAGCTCTATCTACCTAAGTAGGTACGTAGTGTACGAACTTAACCACAGAACAAATACTGAAAACCTGCTGCTCCATATTTACAAGTCTTATTATTATACACGATCAATCGATAAACAAATGCTATATACAATTGCTATAAATCTATATATATTGAGTACAATCTGTATGCAGACGAGACAAGGGCGTTTTACTGAGCGTAGAGATAATTCTCTAAATAAACATATAAAGACTTTTAATTAAACAAAGTGGGGTCCTACCTTATTTAAGGTCTGCTTCATATTAATATTTACGTTTTCCACAAGGAATCCCTGTAATCTTAAATGAGACAAGAGCGGTTTTCTGAGCTTTCGCGTAGTTTAATTAGACCGATAGTTTACTACGAGTAATACTGCAATGTGGACACTATGCTAATCAGAGTAGGTAACGAAACTGCAACTACATCTCTATCGTCTCCCGGACAACAAAACGCGTGCTTGATAGATTTAGATTTATTTATTGTCACAACATAAAATTGCACTTAAAGCTACTTTACATTAATATTTAGGAAAAAACACGTATATAAACCAGTTTATTATACTTATATACCTACGTGCGTAGCAACCGTTAAATAGGAAAAAAGTGTAGCGCCAATCTAGGTTTCCCTTTAGTTTCCCTTTTGGCCGCCATCGCAACTCAATAGGGAATATAGGGATGATGACTAAGTTTTTTTTTACAATGCCATTCGTACCAGTTTTTGGAGAGGAACAAATATTTGTATGTGAGCAACTACAATTAATGAACATAAATACCCAAAAAATTGAGACAAAGATTGACCTCGCTGGCGGCAGCCATGAACGCTTCATACTAATTGACACTCAGGTATGACGTCACACCTGTTATTTTGTACCGTTGTATGGAAAATCAAGTACCTAAATTGCTGTTTAGCTCGCGAAATACTGCGTTTAGGTCCATAGTTGTCTTACAATTTTGTTTCTATAAAAGCGTAAGGATTCAATTAGTAGCTTAAAATCTACTCTTGGACAATAAAAAATTCATATTTTTTCTAAACTTTCTAGGCCTCTTTTTATGATTTTAATTATATTTTGTAATTTATACTTTATTACAATAATTTGATGGTTTACTATATATTTAGCAACACTACGTTATCAATTTTAACATGAGGTATATATTGTCGTATAAATATTAGCAAGAAGAAACTAACTACCAAGTTGTAAAAAACAAAATATTAAGGAAATGAATCCATAATCAAATATTTGTCGGTTACCCAAAGAACCCGTTTAGTTATTGTGTCGGGCGAGTCCGATATCTGTCACTGCTTCGTAAAACGCATTCAACTATGTAGATGCAGGTAGGTTTTTTATTGACCCTCAAAAAATTAGCAAGATGCAAGAATTTCGCACAAAATTGGCAAATTAATAAAGTTCCTTAAAAGTTTTTTGGCATTATTGCACATCATTAGAAAGAACTAGAGAACTTATTTATAGTAGTTTATGTGACTGTACATAATGAAGGGCATTAAATAAGAGTGTGGGTTTATGAAACGAGCCGAATGCGAGTTTCAAAATAACATCACACGAGTGTTTTAATGCCTAATTATGTACAGTTACATACACTGCTTTATCTATCCACATATCATAAGCCTCCATGATGCATTCAGGAGCCGCATATTAAAACCGGCATGGCCGCGTTGTTTTCTGGCAGCTGTCATCGTTTTTTAGGGTTCCGTACTCAAATAGTAAAACGGGACCCTATTACTAAGACTCCGCTGTCCGTCCGTCCGTCCGTCCGTCCGTCTGTCTGTCACCAGGCTGTATCTCACTGATACCGTGATAGTTCAAGCTGAAATTTTTACAGATGATGTATTTCTGTTGCCGCTATAACAACAAATAAAATAGTTTTTTATAGATAATGGTACGGAACCCTTCGTGCGCGAGTCCGACTTGCACTTGGTCGGTTTTTTTTAATTCAGAGACAAACTCGAGTCAGCTCTAACTATCATATCGTTCGATATCTTACTTACGTGCGACATTTGTCAAATTTGTATGCAACTTGACAATTCATTTCGAACTAAACGTCATCTCGACTTTCTCGACTGATATTAGAATACAGGTCAAATCAAATTTCTTTGTTTTTCAGAGATGTTCGAAATTTAAATGAAATAATATAATCGAAATCGATGTTATTATTTAGCAATAATAACATTTTCACAGATAAAAAAATTGTTCTAACAAAACAGTCTGTTTTTATGGTGGTCATAATGTGCGGTTCTTGAACGCATTGTGGAGGGTTTATGATATTTGGATAGATAAAATAATTTAAAGATCATGATCTTTTTTACTAAGACTCCGCTGTCCGTCTGTCTGTCTGTCTGTCTGTCTGTCTGTCTGTCTGTCTGTCACCAGGCTGTATCTCACTGATACCTTCATAGTTCCAGTTGAAATTTTCACAGATGATGTATTTCTGTTGCCGCTATAACAACAAATATTAAAAACAGTATAAAATAAATATTTTTATAGATAATGGTACGGCGGAACCCTTCGTGCGCGAGTCCGACTCGTTTAGTTTTATTTTTTAATTCCATCAAAGTTACCCAAGACGAAATTCTTGCAACTTGAATTTTTTTTTTAAGTCAATAAAAAAATAATTATTTTAAAAACAAAGTTTAAACCGACTTCAATTCAGTACTTCGCCAAGCCACATGGTACATGAAAATTTCCACATTTCCTTTCCAATTTACCACATGAACTGCTTTCCCAGAGCAAATGCGTTGAATATTACAGAAAAAACCCAAGTCGCTATACGTGGTCGCTATATTTGAGGAGTTCCGTCCATTTCTCAAGGATCTCAGAATTAACACTTCATTAGTTGTTACTTCAACGGAATCATGTTAGAATCTTTGACGTACTTTACATCTTTGAGGAGTTCCATAAGTCATCTGTGGTCTTCAACATCAGTTCCATTTAACCAAAATTGCGATTTCCGAGGGTAAATACACGAGTTATAATAGAAAATACCAAAATTACTACACGCGTGCCTATAAAATTTGAGGGTTGCCCTCAATTTCCCTGGGATAACATCATCAGATCCTAAATTGGTGGGACCACCTCGGGAGTATACTCTATCTAACAAAAAAATAATTTTGGAAATCGGTCTACAATTGACGGAGAAATCGGGGAACATACATAAAAAAAATACATACAGTGGAACATATAACCTCCTTTTTTGAAGTCGGTTAATAAGTAGACGTTACTTGCAAATAATTTTGACTTTGATAGAGCCGTACAAGTTACAACCTTACACATTACTTTTCTTTAAATCAGGCCTACCACTTCCTTTTTTTTATTCAAGTTGAAATGCGTAAGCCGTAAGCCCTTAGAATTTTCCAAAATTAATTTAAAAAAACCCCACAAAAAAAACCTTGGGCACAAAATTTTTTTGGAGGCTCGAAGTAATAGCAAATGGCCCAACCTACCTGCCGTTTTAATTTGGCAAACGATCGACCAAACAACCTGTATAATGTATATCTACACAATAAAATGGACATTAAGTAACATAATGATACAAAATGCTAAAACTTTCACAGACCAGTTTAAAAAAAAAAACGGCTAATCATGGTTTTTTTTTATTAAAAATGCATTATAATTGTGTTATAAACTTATAATTGTAAAAAACTGCTGCTTCAATTTTAAACTTGTCTATAACAAAACATTGGTATCTGTTTTTTTTTCATGTTAGTTACCGGATGGTTTTTTGCAGGAGTGCCGTTAATAGTATTTTATGCAACTGTTTTATAAGAAGGGTCTTAAAACGCGAGCGGCGTGGGTTGCGATGCGAGCCTTGGCGAGCATCGCAATTAAAGACGCCACGAGCGTTTTTAGACCAGTTTTACACCGTTGCATACAATACTTTTTCTACGACAAGTTTTAAATAAATAGCAGACTACAGAATAGTTAAACTTTTTAGGCAGCAAGTTTTCTATTCGTACTTTTGCTACTCACACAATTTCTTCAGGAGTGCAGTTATTATTTCGACCATTTTAAAAGGAGCGTAAGTACACTTTTGTCTTCACAAACACGAATAAAATCTTAATAGTTTAGGACTAATAGTTTATCATCTTTCGTCTTTTCATTTTGAACTGTATTTTGGTGGGAAATCGGAAATGTGACAGCTATTGCTTATGGTTTGTTTTGTTTTTAATTTGTTTGCACTTGCCATCCGAACCAAACCGAATCCGGACCCGGACCGAATTCGAACTGTTTATTTTTATAAATAATACCAAGAATTTATAAAACATGTAATTTAACACACAATAGATGATGATTTATTATTATTGTAGTAAATAATTGATAATGTACAAATGTTAAATCATAAATAAATACTTTTATTTCGAAATATTTGTTTATGAAGTTGGCACCACTGCAATATAGCGGCCGATTAAAAAAAAGTTGAACAGTGCTTTTATGAAAAATGTATGAACCAAAAAAGTACGCTAAATAGTTCGTTTTTGGGCCATAGAGCATAGAGTTTTTCGACGACTTATTAGTGGTGTCATTATATTTGACCTACAGCCTATAAAGGCCTATAAAGGTACGGGAATAGAAAAGTCGTCGAAAAACTCTATGCTCTATGGCCCATAAACGCACTGTTTAGCGTACTTTTATAGTTCATACATTTTTCATAAAAGCACTGTTAACTTTTTTTTTATCTGACGCTTTATGGCAGTGGTGCCCAACCTCATAAACAAATATTTCTAAATAAAAGTTTTTATTTAAGATTTAACATTTGTAGATATATTATAAATTTATTATTGCAAGGATTATTACAATTAGTTATAAATATAAAAAAAACCAGTCACATAAACCACCCCTGGTCGCCTCCGGTGCAAAGGTGCTCATAATGCTGCCACCTGCCTACCAACGGGGTAATCGTTGAATGGCCAAAGACAACCTTTGCACCAAAAACGACTCGGAGCGGGAATCCTCACCCTTTTAGCTGAGCCGACGGCCTATGTCCCGGACAAATTTCTTTGCGTCCGATCCCCAGCAACCTGCAGTTTTTACCGCCAGGGGTACAAAAATATAACCTCATGTAAGGGGAGCGTACTTTTGTCGCTTTAATGCGGCCTGAAATTCGGCTGCTGCCCCGGCCGCGCGGGTAGTCCGGTTAATATGGGATGCCGCGAAGGTACTGATGCACGTGGCGTCCCACACTAAGCACCACCCTCTTTCCCATGGCAACAACGTCAGGCCATCGGGTCGTTTGCCATCAGTGCGACTAAGGCCCGGCGGCTCAATAATAGACGGAACAACATGCCGACCTTTGAGGGCATGGTGACGGGGGTGCCTACCGGAGCACCAGCGGCAACTCAGAGCGTGATGACCGTCGGCACCCACCATGTTACCACAAATGCAAACATGTGGTTGGCACACATTGCAGCCCAGGCGGAGAGCCAGGCCACAATTCCCGATTGGGTTGACGGCAGCGCGTGCACGCTCGTGGCGTCTTTAATTGCGCAACCCACGCCACTCGCGTTTTAAGACCCTTCTTATACAACAGTTGCATAAAATACTAATTTCCTGAAGGAAGGTTTTGATTTTTTTTTGAATTGTTTAACTTCGAGAGTAAACATGTTTTTAGTAGGCATTTGAAATGTCGTTTAAACAAACGATTTTTATTTATAACATAATTATATTCTATTCATTTGAGTCTGATCACTTTTTTTACACAGAGAGCTAGTCTCGAGCTTACACGCGCGCAATATTTCGAATACGCCCTAAGATATGCGCCTACACGAACTTCCAAATATGCATGTTTGACGACCGCTTTAGCCTAGTTGGTAGTGACGCTGCCTACGAAGCAAGAGGTCCCGCTTCGAATCCCGGTAAGGGCATTTATTTGTGTGATGAGCACGAATATTTGTTTCTGAGTCATGGATGTTTACTATGTTGTATATTTATTTATTATTTCGGCACCATGCCGCGGGGAGACCCTTTATTTTAGTTATAAAATAGGTTTTTTACATTCTTTTGTTTTTAATCTTATTTAGTTTAAGTTTTGGTATTTTGTCAATAAACTCTTTATCTATATAAGTATGTTTATATTCGTCTAGTACCCATAGTACAAGCTTTGCTTAGTTTGGGACTAGGTCGATTGGTGTAGGATTGTCCGCAAATATTTATTTATTTTATTTATTTATTTATATAGGTACGCTCTTTTTAAAATAGCCAAGCAGCGACACAGATCCACTCTGGTTTTTTTTTTCTGTGTCCATTATACAAAAGCAAAGGCGATGTTTCCAATTGTAACAACTATAGAGGGATTAAACTTACATCACACACTCTTAAACTATGGGAACGTGTAATTGGTGCACGTCTATCGTCCATATCTTACACAACTGCAAATCAATTTGGTTTTACGGCCGGTAGATCTACAACAGAGGCTATCCAAACTATCCGAATTCTGATGGAGAAATATTGACTGAACAAGGAAAATCTCTATTTTACTTTCATTGACCTGAAAAAGGCATTCAATAGAGTACCGAGGAAACTAGTGTGGCAAGCAATGCGTGCACAGAATATACCGGAATCGTATGTTTCTCTGGTGCAAGATATGTACGAAAATGTTTGCACCCAAATTAAGAAGCCCGCTGGTATCACCGAACCATTTCAGGTCAAAGTTGGCGTTCATCAGGGTTTGGCTCTAAGCCCTCTACTCTTCAATTTGAGTATGCACTACATCACTAAAGCCCTGCAGTCTCGAATCCCATGGTGCATGCTGTACGCAGACGACATTGTACTGATAGCAAAAACAGCATCGGAGCTACAACAAACTTTTAACACGTGGTTAATGGAACTCGAAAAACACGGATTGCGTATCAGTCGCACTAAAACTGAGTACATGGAGTGCGATCTGGGTGGGACTGAGGAGTTAAACTGCAAAATACAGATCGGCGACGCATCACTGCCCAAAGCCAAACGCTTTAAATATCTCGGGTCCATGCTGACGACTGATGCGTGCGTAGACGAAGATGTGAACCACAGAATTAATGCAGCCTGGATGAAGTGGAGAACCTTATCAGGGGTACTGTGCGATACTAGGATGCCAGTAAAAACGAAAGGCAAAATATACAAAACCGCAGTGAGGCCTGCTATGTTATATGGTGCGGAATGCTGGACTGCCCTAAAGAAGCACGAACAAAAACTGCACACAGCAGAGATGAAAATGCTGAGATGGGCGGGTGGCGTAACGCGACTAGACAAGGTTCGCAACGAGTATATCAGGGGATCGTTTAAAGTAACTCCAATACCAGCAAAGCTCAAAGAATGTATTAGGCTCCGTTGGTATGGTCATGTAATGCGCCGAGAAGATGACTACTCCGTAAAGACAGTGCTTAATACCAACACCCAACCCAGAGGGAGAGGCAGACCACCGGCTCCGTGGTGGTCAAAAATCGAGAGGGACCTAAAAGCACAGAACCTTTCACCTATGACAACCCAGGATAGAATTTCATGGCGCCGCTGCACAAGGAGGCCCGACCCCAGCTGAACTGGGACAAGGGCAGGAAGAAGAAGAAGAAGAGATTTATATAGGTACGCTCAAAACAAAACGCTAATCAAAAATACTTAGCTCTTAGTTATAACATTTACTAATTTTGCTGCAAACTTTTACAGTGTCTTTGCCAACATAGCGCCTTTAGAGGGCTGGCATCCTGTCCGAACGATGGAAGTGCAATCAATTAGAATCGCGTGAACCGAGTGAACTGGCCCAGATACACAGACAGGATCATGTTGTTTGCGCCAGCTTTCCTCGCTTCTAAAATAATTTGCTTCGTAAGTTAGAAACGGCACGTGAGCTTAGCGAGCGGACTAGATTTAGGACGTTAAGCGAAGGTGTATTTAAAAAATAATACGTATTGAAATCCTCAATGAACACTTAAGTTTGCATTTCAGTAAGTTTTTTTTAAAAAGCGTCCCACCGAAAAGTAAAAAAAAAATATTGAGTATCTATCCCTTGACGGGCCAGAAGGTATACTTTGTAAATCAAATATGACGAAAGAATTTCGAGTCAAACATTATCTTATCTAGAACATATTTATCACAGAGTCGTGAATACTGCCCCTCAGTGTACATATATGTAGAGATAGATATTTATAAATGATATATGCTCTGAACATTTACTTAACCGTGTTTTACACCACGTCACCATTATAAAGTCAAAGTAGTTTTTTTTTAATCTGTTTTTTGAATTGACGGAGTGGTCCGTTTCAAAAATGACACCAGTCCGAACAGCATCGCCATTATTAACGACTTCAGGCTTTTCTAAAAATACTTATTAGCCATCAGGCTATCACTTTTATTTAATTTAGGTACTCGTAATCGTGATGGTTATTTGATTTCCCGCGAAAAGCAAAAGGCTTAACCAGTTGCACTGCCCTTTCATATTCGTATCACCAAACATTTCATGTCTAGGTTGTGTATACATTAATTTAGATAATCTCCACTTATAATAAATCTCTAAATTAAAAAAAGAATCAGCCAGTTTGAAACTAAGCTTTGCGCGGTTCGAATGTTCTCAGCATCCCATGAACGGAAAAATATGAAACATTTTATATAGGTACATTATTATTCTAGCTGCAACTTAGGATAGTTTTTATCCGACTGCGACAGTTAATTAATTTTCCGAAATATACGACTTCATTTAATTTTTCATTTATTTTTATTGAAATCAAACGCTGCTCCAACTGTCAGCTATAAGAACCGTCAAATTTTCGTCAAAATGGCGGAATTGCTTTGCCTTTCACTTATTAATAATTTAAATCCCGTCTACGATAGACCTTTACGAGACAAATGCTAAAATATAAACCATAAAAAAATATTCGATTCTGATATGAGAACTTATATGCGCAAATGTCGTTTTATGTCGTAATTTCAATAAATGAAATCAACAAATTTGAACAATATAATTAACACGAATTTGTTTTTTTTGAATGACAATGGCACGCGCTCGGCGCATTCAGCCAAAGTACCTGCGGCGCTACCACGAAAACCGATACTCAATGTTCATATATTTGCATCCCTGTCACTCGAGTATGGTTAGTGCGATAGAGATAGAGATACCCGAATATTTTCGAATTCCGAAGTTCGTGGTTATAGCTCAGGAATCGAAAATATGGTAAATAATCATAATGTATTTTCTCGAAAAAGAATTTAAAATAAATATTGTCAAATGGAGAAAAAAACAAAGCAAGAGGTTATATAGGTAATGATTAAGTTATAAGAGTCCAAAGTTTTAAGAGGGGGTATGTTCTGTCCCTTTTCCGCAAAACGCACCTTCATATGAAACGATTGTTTTTTACTATGACGCTCGAGTATATTGACGTCACAGTCCCTCATCGTTTTCTCACTCTAACAAGCGACATTAAAACGGATGTAGCTTCATAATTTTTTGAGATATTTGAATGGGAGTTTCATTATCATCTATCTATTTATACATAATAAATGCCTATGTCCTGACTGACTTATTCACTCAATCACTCACTCACTCACTCATCAACGCACAGCCGAAACTACTAATCTTAGAGAGTTGATTTTTGCACAGTATGTTGCTTTTATAACGTGGGCTAGGGATAAAAAGGGATTTTTGAAAATTCTACCCCTAAGGGGGTAAAATGGGGGTGCAAAGTTTGTATGGGAGAACCTTTTTTTTTGAGCTATAGACTTAAACTTTGTAGAAAAATTAGTTATTAGAATACAAATGAAACACTTTCAGCGTTTTGGAAAATTCCACCCCTACGGGTGTAAAATAGGGGTGCAAGGTTTGTATGGTAGAAACATTTTTTTTTTAAATAGAGACTTAAAACTTTGTAGAAAGATCAGTCATTAGAATACAAATAAAGAACTTTCAGGGTTTTAGAAAATTCTACCCCTAAAGGGGTAAAATAGAGTGCAAAGTTTGTATGGGAAAAACTACTTTTTTTTAAATAGAGACTTAAAACTTTGTAGAAAGATTAGTCATCAGAAAACAAATTAAGTACTTTCAGCGTTTTAGAAAATTCTACCCCTAAAAATAGGGGGCTAAAATAGGGGTGCAAAGTTTGTATGTGGGAAACTATTTTTTTTAGCTAGAGTCCTAAAACTTTGTAGAAAGATTATTAGAAAGAAAGTACTTCCAGCGTTTTGGAAAATTTCACCCCTAAGGGGGTAAAATAGGGTGCAAAGTTTGTATGGGAAAAACATATTTTTTTTTAATAGAGACTTAAAATTTTGACGAAAAATTACTTATTAGAACATGAAAAATACTACATTCGGCGTTTTACAAAAATCATTCCCTAAGGGGGTTAAAAAAGGGTGCAAGGTTTGTATGGGGAACACTTTTTCTGAGCTAGACACTTAAAACTTTGTAGAAAGATTACTTATAAAAACACAAAAAAAAGACTTTCAGCGTTTTGAAAAAATCTATCCCTAAGGGGGATAAAAAGGGGTGCAAAGTTTTTATCAGGGAAAGTGTATGTTTTTGAGTTAGAGACTTGAAACTTTGTAGAAAGATTACTTATTAAAATACAAAAAAAGAACACAAATCGTTTTAGAAAATTCCACCCCTAATAGGGTTAAAAAGGAGAGCAGCTTTGCATGGGCAACACTTTTTTTTGAGTTAGACTTAAAACTTTGCAAAAAGATTACTTATTAGAATACTAAAAAAGAACTTTCAGCGTTTTAGAAAACTCCATCCCTAAGGGGATCCTTAAGATCCTTAAGAAGGGTAGCCAGTGTTGTGTGGGAAAAACTTTTTTTTTACTAGACTTAAAACTATTCAAAATGTTACTTATTAAAATTAATAATAAAGTACTTTCAGAGTTTTAGAAAATTCCACCCCTAAGGGGGTTAAGAAAGCTTTGTATGGGCAACACTTTTTTTGAGCTAGAGACTTAAAAGTTTACGAAAAAAGTTCTTTCAGCGATTAGAAAAATTCAACCTCTAAGGGGGTTTAAAAGGGGGTTCAAATTTTAAATGGCGAGCAATAAATTTTTAAAGTGTGAGTAAGAGATTTTTAACTTCGGTTTTATTCTGTACGTTAAAAGACTACAAAACTGATTTCAGAGTTTTTCCAAATTCATCCCCTAAGAGTATTAAAATTGGTTCAAAGTTTGAGTATTTCAAGGCATTTTTGAAGTATGAGATTTTTAACTTTGGTTTTAGACTGTTTGTTCACAAACTAGAAAATGAACATCAACTTTTATTTTAATTATCCCCTAAAAGAAGGTTCAAATTTTGTATTGAAAGAAATCATTTTCTAAGACGATAAAAAGTTCTACGCGGACGAAGTCGCGGGCAACAGCTAGTTGTAAATATGTATACACCTAACCACAAAGGTCTAGGCGACAGGTATCAGGTGTTTACCTTGTACTTTTTTTCAAGTCGGTTCGGAATGTCCCAATTAATACTGCTCTAGAATTTAGATCTCCACAAATCCCTAATATCAAAAGATATAATCCTTACTAATTAATACTAATTAATTATGTTGCTCCGTTAACCCATCACAACATTCACGATGAACATCGGGAGTTATGAGTCATGACTGATGATTATAAAAGTCGTTAGTATCCCTTAGTAAAAAATGCTACGAACCTAGCTCGCACAAGGTGGGATCTTTTGTCCGACTAATTCATCATCATATCAGCCGAAAGACGTCCACTGCTGGACATAGGCCTCCCCCTAAGGGTGCCACAATGGCCGGTCCTGCGCCACCCGCATCCAGCGGACTCCGGCGACCTTTACCAGGTCATCAGTCCACCTTGTCGGAGGCCTACCCACGCCGCGTCTCATCATCCTTACTCCAGGCAAAATACGGTTTTGAAAAACATTAATTTATAATAGGGTTTTTTTCTTTATTTCATTTTAAAACATTATTCTATGATGCTTTATTCAAGAATCCAACAAACTTTCCATCCGGAAGTATTTATATAGATTCAAATAAAGCATAAATTGTTTTTTTTTATATTATTTAGATTTAATATTATAGATTTTTGACGTAAAAGTCCCTACTATTGATTGCATTGATAATATATCCATTACATTGAAAAAATCAGCTATTATAAATTATATCCAAATTTGTAAATTTCTCCATACAAGTTGTCAGTTCATTGCCTGGACTACCTCTACATTTCTACAGTAGAGTTCCGCCAAATACTATAATATTGCATTATCATAAAACGGATATAATATGTGAATGCGTCTTTAGTGCCTGTGGCCTCCCGCTTACTTATGTGGTTTTTCACTTCTCATGC
This sequence comes from Epinotia brunnichana, assembly GCA_963854355.1. Lineage (NCBI taxonomy): Eukaryota > Metazoa > Arthropoda > Insecta > Lepidoptera > Tortricidae > Epinotia > Epinotia brunnichana. The sequence goes on along the minus strand of OY977936.1, from coordinate 13,561,750 downwards.
TCTAAAAGTGTGTCATATTAGGCTTAGCAAGCGGGGCTAAAGTAGTAGGGAACAGCACAGCCCCTAGGGAAAAGTATACCTACATATTTATGATTTTAAAACATTTTAATTTGACCAATCAATGTAACTGTACATAATTAGGCATTAAAACACTCGTGTGATGTTATTATGAAACTCGCCTTCGGCTCGTTTCATAAACCCACACTCGTGTTTAATGCCCTTCATTATGTACAGTTACATACACTACTTTATCTATCCACATATCATAAGCCTCCATGATGCATTCATTCACGCGGCGTTGTTTTCTGGCAGCTGTCATAGTTTATTTTTTTAATTCAGAGACAAACTAGAGTCGGATCCAACTAATCCAACTCTCATATCGTTCGATATCTTACTTACGTGCGACATTTGTCAAATTTGTATGCAAATTGACAATTCATTTCGAACTTAACGTCATCTCGACAGATATTAGAATAGAGGTTAAATCAAATTCTTTGTTTTTCAGAGGCGTTTGAAATTTTAATGAAATAATATTATCGAAATCGATGTTATTATTTTGCAATAATAACATTTTCACAGATAAGAAATTTGTTCTAACAAAACTGTCTATTTTTATGGTGGTCATAATGTGCGGTTCTTGAACGCATCATGGAGGGTTTATGATATTTGGATAGATAAAACACTTAACCGTATTAAATCCACCAACCACAACGCTTTAAAAAAACATTTGTATTTGCTATCGACCAATCAGGAAACTGAATTAATTTCAAACATCAGGCGTTTTAATTACAAGCGTTATATAACTTATATTAACTTGCACTGTTCGTTACGAACAGTGCAAGTTAATATAACGAACTTCGTATGTATGTAAATATGTACATAAGTATGTAAGTTGTCCGTCAAAATTTGCAATCCATTTTTCAGTCACTTCCCGTTATCCGATTGAGCTGACAATGCAATATTATGATGACTTGGAGCTGATCTGATGCTGGAGCTGGAAGGTGGCCATAGGAACTCCGCAAAAAAACGACACAACCCCATCGAGTTTGGGCACGTTAGAATCGTCTCAATGAGTAGTTGATGATGGTATGCAGATAAGTACAGTCAGCAATAAAAGCTTGTACCAAAGTAATTTTTTTTACAGAAACTTATTTATTCCCTAACTCACAATCACGCCTATAAACAGTCAGAGGCGTTTATTCTGTGTCAATATTTTGTATCAGTGTCAACACAGTTTATTAAAAAAATCATGCCGCCAAATTGGACAATTCTGGGAAATAACCATCTCGTGGTAATATGGCTTATTTAGACCCTTGTCATACAATCAACTATTATTCCTTAGTCCGATGTAAATGAAGTGCATTGTACCTACGAATGACTGGACAGAACCCTAACCGAATTAATTAGCAGACCAGCCCCGCTATTCTGTAACTTGTTTTAAGCTCACCTCAACGCTCACCCACAAATATATCTTGACGCCGCTATTCGTAGTAACTAAGCGTAGGTAAAGGTTTAGTTTCGTTAGACGTGACGGGTGGAGTGAGGCGCATAAGCACGTAAAGAATAACAGCCCAGATGTCGCGTGTTCGCGGGACATCCTTCGTCGCGACTTTCCGTGTCCCCAGGCATGTCACGAAGGTCAAATCTTTAATAAAACATCTTTTTATTCCCTTTCTTAAGCCGCTTCGCCCCCCTTGGGCGCTGAGCAGGTGTGACTTCATTTCTTCGTCAGGAGCGCGCAAAACAACGATAAAGATCGTGTTTTGTTTCGTCTGGGCCTTGTGTTGTGGCGGGAAGTGGCCAAAATTAACCTTTATATGTTTTTAAGACGGGATGTTGACGAGAAAACGACAGCAAATCGTGGATCACGTTATTTATATAAGACATTTATTTTGTTCTTCACATTGGGGTTGAGACACCTTTTCAAGTAGGTACCTATACCTACATACAACCTTGGGCAAAAATTCAAAATAAAAAAAAAACAAAATTATTTATTATTTCACTTATATTTAATACAGATACTCGTATGTGGAATCCTCCTTCTAAGTAAAAAACTTGTGTCAGAAGGTATTCGCTCTTTCATACAAGCTATTTAAAAAAAATTGTTAAAAATAAAATAAAGCTAGGTATATTAGTCCTAATTATCCTAAATATACTCAAGAGAAATGGAAGATGATGATCCTTTTTCTTTTTTTTTTTTTTTTCGTGGGGAAATGCTTTATGCATTCCGCCTGGCTGGGGAATCAGGACGGGTATGACGGACTCCCGGGAACCGCCCGGACTACCGTCTAAAACCCCACGGTGTTCTGCGCGCTGCTCTTTGGCGGAGCCACGGGAACGCTTGCGCACAATTCCGCGACTCCACCAGCAGCTGCAAACCATCGTAAGGAGCGCACCCGAACACCTGGCACGCTCTCCAACTCGAGGACCTGTAGTGTGGGTGGCAGACGCCCCCGTGTCTGTCACCCGGAGGTCCTCATTATGGCAGTAGGCGCCGAACATGCGCCGCACGCCTTCGTCATACGTCCTGATGAGTATAGTCAGTCACATAGCATAGGTCTGTAGGAAAAGGTCTCTTATAGGAATACTAAGTAGACCTAAAAATTATCTAGAAAAATTAAATATATACATATATTGGAATAGGTACCTAACTAAATGAAATGATAAAGACCTCAAAAGGAAAAAACGGAACCCTTATAGGATCACTTTGTTGTCCGACTGTCAAGAGTCAAGAACTCAAGAACGCGTGGAGGTATCGAGTTTAAATTAAAACCATATACTCAGGCCTACAGTCCTTTGAATTTGTGAAAAAATCAAACTTCTAAGTTAACGTGTATTAAAAAAGATATGGCCGTTTATGCCGCAAAAAACGTATATTTCGACACTCTCTCAGGGCAATCAAAATGTATAGGGTAGGTACTTTCCGTTGACCTAGAACTATGAAATGTGGCAAGTAGGTAATATCGTCTTATACTACAATTACAGGGAAAAATCGGAAAACTATACATTTTTTACGTATTTGGTACGGTGGGCGAGTCCGACTGGCACTTGTCCGGGTTTTTAGGGTTCCGTACCAAAAAGGTAAAAAAGGAACCCTTATGGTGCGACTCTGTCCGTCTGTCCGTCTGTCACAACGTTGAATATCTCAGGAACCACTTAAGCTATCAATTCGAAATTTGGAACAACTGTTAAGAGGGTTAAGACACGTGTATAGAAAATATGTTTTTTTTATATACATTCTTATTTGAGGTGTAAATGACGAATAAAAGGAAGGTTAAAAAATCAAATTATAGTATATAGATAAAGTGGGGTATCATATGAAAGGGCTTGAGTTGCACTTTCTAAAACCATTTTTTTTCTACAGAGGTTAAATTTTGATTTATTAAGGAAAATGTAGAAAAAAATACTATGTGGGATTGGGACCAAAACCCGAGTTTATTTCTATTCTGAGTTACAAAAGCTATAAGGGACAAAGGTGCTCATTATATTTCTACAAAGGCATTTAATCGTAGCCACATTTTTACAGTTGAGTCCCTTTCATAGACGACCGGTTGGCCTAGTGGATAGTAACGCTGCCTATGAAGCTGAAGGTCCTAGGTTCCAATCCCAGTAAGGGCAAGTGTGATGAGCATGAATATTTGTTTCTGAGTCTTGGATGTTTTCTATGTATTTAAGCACTTATCTATTAAAGCGTAGCAGAGGTCTACCTACACTTCTTTTAGCATTTGCTACGGCGCTAAGACGGCGTGGAAGACGAGTGGGTGATGGCATACGATGCACATGCCCCAGCCATATCAACCTTCTCTGTTTGTGCAGAGCGGTGAAACTGGGCAGCTGTGAGATTTCCAGCACCCTCTCATTAGTTACTCTGTCCTTCCAGCTGATGCCAAGGATGTTGCGAAGACATCGCATGTAAACCGTATTATGCCGGCGTTCTTGTTTTGCATACGATGTCCAGGTTTCTGCTCCGTACAAGAGTATACTCAAGATGCATGTTTGAAACACGATCATCTTAGTCCTTGTTGTGAGATGCCCGTTATTCCATACTCTTATACGGAGCTTCCCAAACATTGTCGCCGCTTTGCCGATACGCAAGTTGATCTCTGCGTCTAACGAGAGATTGTTCGACACGGTCGACCCAAGATAGCAAAACTGCTCGACTACATCTAGGGGTTTGCCATCCAGTATAATCACTGGGTGGCTCCACTAACTACCGTCTTTTTGGCGTTAATGCTCATGGAGAACAGAGTGCAAACTTGTCCATCATCACCTGGAGCTGGTGGATACCCTGCTGGTTATCGCCGAAATCCACTTTTAGTAGCAGCGAAAAAAATATGCCAAACAGAGTAGGTGCCAAGACGCAACCTTGCCGGATAGGGCACTGCGGCTCCCGCATGGGGCTACATAGCCATTTAAAAAAGTGCTCTACTATGCATTTGCAAGGGGCTGCTTGAATCGTCTGATAAAGACGTAAGGCCAATGATGATTTATACCTATCTATTAAATGTGTCGTCGTCTAGCAGGTACCTACCCATAACGGCCATAAAACAAGCCTTATTGAGCTTACTATGGGACTAGTTCGATTTGTGTAAGATTGTCCCTGAATATTTATTTATTTGTATATTTCTTGAGACAATGTTTGTTTGAGCCGTGGCAGATACATATACAGTTGACGTATTCCGAGGTAGACATGATATAAGTACAGTGAACGCAGCGCAGTATGAAAACAAAACCGTCGCAGACGCAGCAACAATTTTCTTATCCAATGTAAAATATTTGCAAAGATAATGTGCATTTATCCAAGTTTAAATAAACCACTTATAAAAATACAAGTATCTGGTGAGCAATTAAATGTGACGAAATCCTGCTAGTACCTACATACTTAACAAGTCTGGCGATAATACTGAATGAGAGGCCATTGACGGTAAACAAGTTAGGTATTTTTAACCGACTTCAAAAAAGGAGGAGGGAGGAGGTCATATGTTCCACTGTATGTTTTTTTTTTATGTATGTTCGATTTCTCCGTCAATTGTTGTCAGATTCCCAAAAAAATTTTTTAATCGAAATATTATCACCAAGTCAGGATCTGATGATGGGATCCCAGGGAAATTTTATAGGCACGCGTGTAGTGATTTTGGTATTTTCTCTTAAAACTCGTGTAGGTATTTACCCTCGGAAATCGCAATTTTGGTGAAGTGGAACTGATGATGAAGACCACAGATGACTTATTGGAACTCCTTAAAGATGTAAAGTATGTTTAAGATTCTGGCATGATTCCGTTGTAGTAGCTACTAATGAAATGTTAAATCTGAGATCCTTGAGGAATCGACGGAACTCCTCAAATATTATCAGCCCACAGATAGCGACTTGGGTTTTGTCTGTAATAATCAATGCATTTACTCTCGGAGAGCAGTTCATGTGATAAATTGAAAAGGAAATGTGGAATGTTTCATATACAAATGCTATGTGGCTTGGCGAAATACCTACTGAATTGAAGTCGGTTTAAACTTTGTTTTTAAAGTAAATTCTCACAGAATAATGTAAACCATATCTACTGCATAACTGCACTTAAATATTTAATCGATAATCCATTCCACAGACAAAACAATCATTGAACACCCCATGCTAGGCACTTATATTTTGCAGGCTATTCTGAATGTGTGATGCGAGCATTGCTCTTGTTCTTGAAGTAGGTACACTAAGTTGTACGATACAGTCGTAGGGCCTCCATCTTCTTTATTGTATCTCAATATCAATAAAATAAAGAAGAGAACATCTTCAACGACACCACATAGGAATATTGATTTATACACGCATTGTGTTATTACATATTATTACCGTAGAAGTCGAGAACATGCATTTATTTCTTTGAGTTGCATTAGAAAAAGTTAGGATTGGTCTCTATGATTCGATCTAGTGATATACATCTTTCGCCAGAACGCAGCTATAAATTCAAAATGAATAATCGACTACCACAGATCCGATTCGGGCCAAAGGTTAATATGTGGCCACTCTTTCCTGATATAATTTATAAAGTTACTCTTGTAAAATAGTTAAAGTATAGGTACAGGAAGTCCGACGGGTCTCTTTGGTATCACCAATGTTAAAACATTGCGTATCTAAATTACACTGTTTTCTTCATAAACATGTTTTTACTGTTCTTATTGTAGAGATATAAATTAATGAACACTTTGAATTCAAATTAACGTCTCAACCGAGCTGTTGACACGAGTCTTGATTTTTACGAGGTCTTTGACCTAGACCACTAAGTTGTTCAAGCCGGAACCTGATAAAAATGACCATAAATGCCATTTCGCATTAAACTCGCCATTTGTACATTCTCTTTTGTATTTTATGCAATAAAGTTTAAATAAATATAATCGCTATCAATATTAGGTAGTTGTGGTATACCAGAGATAACCGCGGCCTAAACAGTAGGTACCTACGTTTGAATAAAAAAATACGGCAAAGGCGCTGGAAGTTTAACGGACGCTGATAAATTGATAACAGATGGAATGTATTAGAACGCTTAAAAATACTTACATCAGTGTCTTGCATAAATAGTAAGTATTATATATTTTGATCTGTGCTAAGACTTAAAATTGAAGGTGCTATCTATTGGGGCAGAGTCTTTACCTTATACAAGGCCACTTAGATATGAATAAGCTCGAAGCTTAACTTATTGCTTTGTTTAACACATTTGCTGATAAATGTGTTAAACAAGGTCGGAGTGCATTCAATTGGATGCATTATTCGTGTGATAGGGTCGCGCGTCCTTGAGGGAGCGTTTACTGAAATTGGAACACAGAGATAGACGCCGGAGATGTTTGATTACTGCTTATCTTTTACGCACGTGTTGAGTGTCCGACTCCGTATTTGTTGGAGTTTAACCGTAAATACTGGCTTCCAAGAGGCAAGATTGTGACGACGGACGAATAATCAACTATCTCACCTCCTGTGGATAAGGTTTATTACCAGCTTTTATTAATTTTTGATTTTTAACGTAGGTAGGTTCTATTAAGAGCTCCGTATCCAAAAGGTGCATATGGTCCGCCAATCTGTCTTAGGGCAATAAAGTAGGTATGTTTGTAGGTAAGTAGATAGACATCTTCACTGAAGGTGTGTTTTTACTCTCTAATATCGCAAGAACTTATTAAAAAAAACCTGTCAAGTCTAACTCGCGCACCGAGCGTTCCGTACAAACTTTCATACAACATACCCTTCTTTCCCCGTCCATTAATTCTGGAAAAATCTTAACAATTCATAGTAGAAGTGTCATCGGTAGGTACTTACAACCCATATGTTTTGTAGATATTTAACGTTGTGACAGACAGCCAGACAGACGGACAGAGTCGCACGCACCATAAGGGATCCTTTTTAATTTTTTGGTACCTACATACCGAACCCTAAACGTAAACATGTACAAGAGATCGATACATGAAAGAAGCCTGAATCGAAATAATGGCAATACATATCTACATACGTTTGAATATTTATTGTAGTACCCAGTGTTATACTTTAACTTATTTCAACTGGGCTCATGAATGGTTCTTTATTAGCCAGGTATACAATGGTATTATCTGCTTTTGTTTACGGACGCGTGCCATTTTTTGAAAGAAAAAGTTTAGCGCCACATAAAATGTTCATTGAATAATGAACTCTATCTTCTTTCACAATGTATTCCAAATTAGCTACGAGATAAAATACCACACACAGCTCGTTAAACGGCGTGGCGTTCTGTGGTTCGTGAATTTATCTCTTGAGGCCACTGAAGTTATGCAGTCTTTTGAAATTTTAAGAAGGTCTAAGGCTGGCTCTTTAAGGCTGTGGCTTTCCTTCAAATTATTGGAATTATTGCGTGCGTGCGAGAGATATGGAAGGATAATGGCATCGATTTTACTCCCTCTTTGGTCATCTGCCGGGACTCAAGGCTCTGTTGAAAAGAAAAGCCTTCCGGCTAGCTTCAAATTGTTACAAGGTGGCTATTTCGTGGGGGCTCCATTTTCGTTATCACAACAATCGCTTTTACGACTAATAAGATAATGTATGTTAAGTACATTTCGAGAAAATGGGATACGCGGGAGCGCAGCGGTACGAGTTCAGTAAGTGGGTACTGCATGTTTCATTAAAAAACCGGGCTTCATGGGGGTGGTTACTTGGTTAGGTAGTAGCCACTTTCGTAACTCAGCCCTCAAAGGGATATAAACGGAACTAAATTGAATGCTGTAGAATAATAGTAATAAATTGTACATGACTCTTATTTACAAGAGCAACATTCACACAAGTATTGAAAACCATAATTAAGTACCTATAATTTTTCACTCTCTTCAAACGTTTGTAATTTTGGATTACTTAAGAACCTTGCTCTTGTCGGTGGAGTAACCGCCACTTTTCTCTGTCCATTGCCAGCCTCTTGACTTCCTCATATGACTCGACATCAGCTTTATGTTTTATTTGGCTAGAATATGTTAGCCTAGGCCTTCCTCTGCCTCTCTTGCCTTCAATTTTACCCTCCAAGATGTTTAGGAAGAAACTGTCGTGCCGTATCAGGTGGCCCACCATCTTGCCTCTCCTATTTCTAATAAGTACATCCTAGCAAACATCTTTTCTCATCTACCACCCTTAAAACTTCTTCGTTTGTATTTCTCTCCGTCCAGCTAATCCTTTCCATCCTTCGCCAGCACCACTCAGACACCTTAAAACGGCAGAATAGTTTTAGGTGACTCTTGTCCTGCTGGTAAATTGTTTATATTTGCATTAAGACATTGAATAGGGCAAACCTTGGCTAATCTGTGATATGAAGTTATTCGGTGATAGTTACTTTAAGGTCTAATAGCGGAGATAGTGGTTACTCGATATCTTCACGGCTTGTAATAATTACCAGTAGGTGGCGGCACTGTCATTCAACTTACTTACGTGCAGCAAGAATCCGAACGCATCCATCAAAATTAAAAAAAAAAACTAAAAAAAAAACTCAAAAAACCTTACTATCACCGATTAGCCAAGGTTTGACCTACTATTTTAGGAATTATTATCTAACGGTAGTTAAAGTAATAAGAAATGGAAGTTAATACTGAATTCACGCGGACGAAGTCGCGGGCAAAGGTTATTATATAATACTAGCTGTTGCCCGCGACTTCGTCCGCGTATAACATGTTATTGTCTAAATGTTTGTTGAAGGAATGAATTTAAAAAAAACATTGAAATTAATTTTGTGCCTAGTCTTTTAGAAAACAATCTAAATCCGAAATTACAAATCTCTTACTTTCAAAATGTCTTGCCCTCTATACAAACTAAGTGAACCCTCTCTGAACCCTCATAGTAAACAGTCTGAAACCGTAGTTACAAATTTCTTACTTTAAAAATGTCTTGCTCTCTATACAAAGTTCGAACCCCCTTATAATCCCCTTTAGGGGATATATTTAAAAAAATGCTAAAATAAGTTTTGTAGTCTAAACAGGCTAAGATCGAATTTACAAATATCATACTTTAAAATTTTCTTGCTCTCCATACAAACTTTGAACGCTTTTCAGGGAAAAATAAAACACTCGGTTTTTTTATTGTAATAGGTAAGTATTTTTTCTACAAACTATCAAGTCTCTAGCTAAAAAAAGTGTTTCCCATACGAACCTTGCACCCCTTTTTAACCCCTTAAGGGGTGAAATTTTCCAAAACGCTGGCAGTAGGTTTTTTTTTTGTTTTAATAAGTAGGTACTTAATCATTCTACACAGTTTTAAGTTTCTACCTAAAAAAAGTTTTCCTATACAAACATTGCACCTCTTTATCCCCTCTTAGCGGGTGGAAATTTTCAAACCACTGAAAGTAATTTACCTATATATTTGTATTCTAATAAATAATCTTTCTACACAATTTCAAGTCTCTAGCTCAAAAAAAAAGTTTCCTCGATACAAATTTTCACCCGTTTTAATCACCCTTAGGGGTGGAATTTTCCAAAACGCTGAAAGTTTTATTGTAATAAGTAATCTTTCAACAAAGATTTGTCGCTTGCTAAAAAAAATATGTTATACACCCCTAAGGGCTGGACTTTTCTAAAACGCTGAAAGTATTCTGTTTTATTTTATTATGTAATCTTTTTAAAAAGGTTTGAGATTCTAGCTCAAAAAAATCCCCTTTACCAACATTGTACCCCATTTTCATACCATTTTCCAAAACGCTGTTTTTTTATTTGTATTGTAATAAGTAATATTTCTACAAACTTTTAAGGTTCTATCTCAAAAAGAAGTTTCGCTCATACAAACTTTGCAAACCTTTTTAACCCCCTAAGAGGCTGAATTTTCCAAAACGCTGACAGTACTTTATTTGTATTCTAATAAGTAAGCTTTCTACAACGTATTGAGTTTCTTGCTAAAATATTAAAGTTTCCCCCATACAAAATTTGCACCCCTATTTGACCCCTTTAGGGGTGGAATTTCCAAAAGTCCCTTCTTATCTGTTGCCTACGTTGTAAAAGGTAGTTCTGGTGTAAATTTCAACTCTCTAGCCCCAGTAGTTTCGGCTGTGCATTGATGAGTGAGTGGGTGAGTCAGTCAGGACATAGGCATTTATATGTAGGTATAGATAGATAGAAGATGACGGAAATCCCATTCAAATATCTCAAAACCGTTTTAATGTCGCTTGTTAGAGTGAGAAAACGAGCGGGGACTGTGACGTCAAGATCCTCGAGCGTCATAGTAAAAAACAATCGTTTCAGGTGCGTTTTGTGGAAAAGGGACAGAACATCAAATTTAGTGATTACCTATACATATATAACCTCTTCCGTTGATTTTTTCTCTATTATCCTTTTTTCGAGAAAATACATTATGATTATTTTATTTAGTGTCTACCTACAGCCGGGTCCGCTGCACCAATGTTTTCCATGTTTTTAAACATCTAACATGTTTTCCGTCAGGTTCGGCAAACAAATAGGGTTTTGTTTTGATTGGCAAAACATGTTTGACGTTTAAAAACCACGAAAACATGGCGCAGCGGACGCGGCTTACGGGGTGTAGTTTCGATTCCTGAGCTATAACCACGAACTACGGAATTCGAAAATATTCGGGTATCTCTATCTCTATCGCACTAACTATTCTCGAGTGACAGGGATGCAGTTATACGAACTTCGAGTTTCGGTTTTCGTGGTAGCGCCGCAGGCACTTTGGCAGAATGCGCAAAGAGCAATGGCATATTGCCATTCAAAAAAAACAAATTCGTGTTAATTATATTGTTCAAATTTGTTGAAAAATTTAATTGAAATCACGCCATAATGCGACATTTGCGCATATAAGTTCTCATATCACAATCGAATATGTTTTTATGGTTTAACTTTTGGCATGTGTATCGTAAAGGTCTATCGTAGACTGGATTTAAATTATTAATAAGTGAAAGGCAAAGCAATTCCGCCATTTTGACGAAAATTTGACGTTTCTTATAGCTGACAGTTGGAGCAGCGTTTGATTTCAATAAAAATAAATGAAAAATTAAATGAAGTCGTATATTTCGGAAAATTAATTAATTGTCGCAGTCGGATAAAAACTATCCTAAGTTGCAGCTAGAATAGATAGATAGATTCATTTATTTCATTTTGAAAATTTACATGTCATTTTTATAAGTTAAAATAGCATGAATTCACAAAAAGATCGTCAGAGTGTATAAGAATAACAATAATATAAATAGTCAATAATAATAAAAAAAAAATAAAAAAAAAAAAATTGTTTAATTCAGCTTACAAGACTATATTAGTATTACACGTTTAAGTTTAGTTTAAATAAAATTTTAATTAAATTTACATTTAGGCACCTCTTCGGTTACCTATGGCAGAAAGGTAGGACCAAGTAGCGAATATTTTATTCCCTACTTGGCCCTACCAATGACCACTTCAACCCAATATTTGGTGAGCGGGCAGTCGAGGCGCTCTGCCAACACCTAATATATAATAATGTACCTATATAAAATGTTTCATATTTTTCCGTTCATGGGATGCTGAGAACATTCGTACCACACAAAGCTTAGTTTCAAACTGGCTGATTCTTTTTTTAATTTAGAGATTTATTATAAGTGGAGATTATAAATGCGAAAGTGTGTCTGTCTGTCTATTACCTCTTCATGCTTAAACCGCTGAACCGATTTAGATGAAATTTGGTATAGAGATAGTTTAAGTCCCGGGGACGGACATAGGATAGTTTTTATCCCGGGAATCGGTTTTTATGGGATTTGAAGATTTGTACGATATAAACAAGTCCCACGCGCACGGAGTCGCGTGCAGAAGCTAGTATGAAATATCACTACCTATGAGTGATACGTTTCTGTAAAATAATCATATCCTGTGTTCGAAGCTATCATACGTTTACAAAACGATTCAAGTATTTTAATTAAACCGAATTTGTACCTACCATAACATTACATATGAGTCCGTCTGGGTACAAGACCCAGCCTTGTAAATGTATAAATGGTTCGTATCCTAGACCTAGTAATATATGGGCCTAGGAATATAGAGTAATCGCTGTATTCCAATTAAGAAAATAAATTGCCTGAAGATTGGTGAGCGGTTAGTTAGAATTATTATTCCTACTGCCTGGGAGAGAGAGTAGCGGTTGTCTATCTATACATAGGTACCTCTATAATAAAGCTGAAGAGGGTCTTTAAAATTTGTAAAAGTTGTATAGAGCTTCAGAAAATTTTGATGCAACCCATTTAGATGAAATTTGCTATAGAGATAGTTTGAGTCCCACCCAGAGAATAACATACGATAGTTTTATCCCGGAAGTCATCCCCTAAGGGGGGTGAAAGTCTGTGTGGAGCAACGAGATAAACGGAGTCGCGGGCAGAAGCTAGTAGGTATATATCTATTGTTATGGTAAATAAGATATTTTTGATGAGGCGCCGTAGGTTCAGCGAAGTTAAGCGAACAGAGTTTTTGAAACAATATAATGCGTCTGTGTATAATAATATGGTTTCAAAAAAAACGGCTAATAAGTGCGAGTCTGACTTGAAGGGTTCCATACCATTATAAATAAAAATATTTATTTTATTTTGTTTTTAGTATTTGTTGTTATAGCGGCAACAGAAATACATAATCTGTGAAAATTTCAGCTGGAACTATCACGGTATCAGTGAGATACAGTCTGGTGACAGACAGACGGCCGGACGGACGGACGGACAGCAAAGTCTTAGTAATAGGGTCCCGTTTTACTCTTTGAGTACGGAACCCTAAAAATACGAATAGTAATCTTGAGGCTTTTCTGCAGGGAGATCAGTGATTTGAAACATGACTTAGCAATTTTCGCTCGATAGAAAAAAAATCACGAACATAGGTCTAAAATACACTTAAAACATTCGTAACAAATTAGGGACAAAAGCTAAACATATTAAAATTGGTTCTAAAAATCGGCAATATCATATTTGAGGGAACTTAGTGATTACGTACTAGACAAAATTAAACATTTTAAACTAGAAAATTAAGTATTGTAATTTTGTAGGACCAACTTAAGTAGGCACTCGCCTAGGGTTTGCAAGATCCGCCAATATTTTGGATCCGGATATTTCAATTCAACAGATCCGGATATCCGGATCTTTCGGATAATACGGATCCACAAGGTTTTTTTTGGTATAAAGTAGGAATTGTAAGTTTAAATCAAGAAAAAACGGCTACACCACCGTATACCTGAAATATTTTAAATAGGTACGCATTACCGAAGTCATAAAGAGTATAAACTTCTTTTTTTTATTCAACTTTTTATTTACAACTACAAACTAACCGGCAAAGTGAGAGTTACGTCACTGAAAGCTGTCACTTGAATAACAACCAAGGGTAATCAACGTAACGTTCCAAACGCGCGTTAGCTATCGAACTGTCATTTTCCCACATAACATTTGACATGTAGATCTACCTTACGTGCATACAATGCGTTACGTGATTGACCACAGCAGGTCAAGTTAACTCCGTATCGTACATATATTTCAATGAGCTCCATGTACCGGAGTTAATTCAATAGGGTTGTAACTAGGTATCAAATCTAGGAGGAGAAATTGACAATGTGATCCGGACGAGGGAAAAGGTGTTTGTCTAGCAGGGGGCATTCCTTTAGGCAAGACTGTATCTGGATATGGCAAAAACGGTGAACGGGCATTAATATAGCGTACCATGCGTATTATATTACATGATCATATTATAGGTCAAGATCATCATACTAAAAATTAAAAAAAAAATTACAAGTATTAAACGTAGGTATTGCTTCTGCATTTACTTTTTACTTCCTGGGTCAACTATACTTCTTAATTATTTCTATAGGTTTATTTAACTAAACTAATCCCCTTATTCATAAAACTTAAAATGGCTGCTACATAAAATGTGCTTTGTCCACTTCTTACGAACACAAATGTCAAAGTGACAGATAAAGACAAACGAATTTTAACGCCATTTTAAATAATTAAAATAGGCTTTTTGAACGTTTATGAATACGGGCGTAAGTCTTTAGTAGGTAGCTATATAGGTAACATTGGATTTATAATAATTACCTACTTTGTGTCTTTGCCTACGGTGAATTAGTGCATTTAAACCAACGCCAACTTTCGCCATGAAACTGCGGCATTTTTACTAGTTTCTAGTATGTAGGTTTAATTAGTTTTTGTGACTAATAAATTAAAAACAAAAATAATCTGGTCTGGGATGATGAAGTGGTGAATAAAAACAGAGATTGAGTAATCTACCATTCGGTTTTCAGCATGGACTCGGTAAAAACATAATTTTGTAGCCGTATTTTCGGTTTTCATTGTTGTATTTTAAGGATCCGTAATATCCGAAAGATCCGGATCCAAGAGCCTGTAAGATCCGGATCCGAAATTCGGCGGATATCCGGATATTTCGGATATCCGGATATCCGGATTGCAAACCCTACACTCGCCTGTACCTCGCCTGTCGCCTGCTTACAATGATCTCGTTACAGAACAGGAAAATGTTGATATTTTTTGTGATTCTCATAATAGCTTCAAATGCAAAATCAGGGATTTGTTGTTGAACCTTGAAGCATAGTCTGACTGATATGATTTAGTTTTTTATTTATAAGCCTAGATAATTAGTTTAATAATGCTAAAAATTGTAACGCAACGCATGCTGTGGTTGCCTATTATTAGGGTTACAATTAGTCATTACAAAGTGCTTGTTTTTTTCTTTAAATGTTACATTGTGAACTCGGTTGGCAATCCTTAAATAAAAAAAAATAAAAAAAGAGGCCCCGCGGACCCTCAGATATCGATTTTGAACCAAATCGGACTGTATTTCAAGAATTTCAAGATGGCGGCCACTTTTTTACAATCCAAGCTCGGATTCATATTAAGAGACCCTGCGGACCCTCAGATATCGATTTTGAACCAAATCGGACTGTATTTCAAGAATTTCAAGATGGCGGCAATTTAATTTAAACGAAATGGGACTGTATTTAAAGAACTTCGATTTATATTAAAAGACCTTCAGCCCTCAGATATCAATTTGGAACACAATTTAAGTGACATCATAAAAAAACACCTAAACCTTACCGATATTTAAAGTCGGTTTTATAAAGTCAAACCTGACACCCCGTCTCCCGCTTCCCCGCGTTCCCCCCCTTTCGTAAACCCGCGTGGCCTTGAGCTTGCAGACTGTATGTAGTTAGACTGTGGTAATATTATACCAAACTCGTAATAGGATACCAAACTGATGTAACCTACTGCTTGAATAACTGTTTCATGTTCGTTATTGACTGTGATTCCTCGAATAAAATATATTAGAACTCAGAAATTGCCTTAATTATTTTAAATTTATTCGTTAAGCAGGAATTGGCATTATTATATATCAATACGTATGCATGTACAGGTAAAGTGTATATGTGTGTGTGAGTATTTCCGTTCACGCACACATGCGTACACTCGACCCACACATATGAACTTACTAGAGCTAACTTTTGGGCTGTTGAAGTCGGTTAAAAACTAGATGACGCGGCATGCAAAACCTTGACTGACGTCTCTATCTCTATATCGATACCTGCAAACTCAAAGGGCGTAACCGCCATTACAACAACAGGCTGTTACGCCCTTTGAATCTGCAGGTATCGATATATTCATAGTAAGCTAGTTAAGTTATCATTTTTTTGATGTCTGAAATTTTGTTGGATTTTGCCGCAAGGTAACTAACTATTCAATTGATAATATATCCATTACATAAAAAAAATCTGCTATTATAAATTATTTCCAAATTTGTAATTTTTTCCATACAAGTTGTCAGTTCATTGCCTGGACTATTAATTAGGTACGTTTTGGATTCATGAGTTGTATGAGTAGTATTTTTAAAGACGAGAGGCGTAATTGTGGCTCGCCTACAGTTTTTGCTGGTAGGTACAGTAAATGTTGGGCTTCCCAGAAGTTGGTTTTGATTGGTAGGTAAGTACTCCGTTAAAACTTTACCTTTACTTGTAACTTTGTCGTTTACAACTTACAACACTCGTAAGTTGTGTACCGCTCGCCAGTGGTGTAAATTACTTGCCGTTGTTTACTTTGAGAAAGTCCTATGTTGTATTGTACCGCTGTTTCCGTGGGCTGGTCATACGAAACACGTAGGTAGGCGTCGTTAGTACGTTACGTAATACGTAACACGTTACGCCAAACCAATGTCAAGAACGCTACGCATGCGACAGCGGCCCGCCGCGGGTCGATGACCGCCGGCGATAGCAAATAATGCTTTGCTTAACCCGAGACCTGAACCCGTTCAGATTCGACGGTTAATTTATTTTTAATTAGAATGTTTCAAAACAAAATATCACGACTTTTTTTTTATTAACGCTGACTCGTTAAAGAGAAGATTTTGCAGCACGATGTTATTGTGGTATTTTATTGCCGAAGTCTGCATTGCATAAGGGACTTTACATAGTTATTTCTGGTGAGCTACAGATACGTAAATGTTGCGATCCTGGGCCTGGGATGTCCATTTAAACCTCGACAGAGGCAACTGTTTGTTACAGTCTTTATCCAGTCCACGAGGTCCACGGGCCTCTTCTAATAGACGAGAGAGCATGGCGTACAGGCCCCACTCTGATCGTATGGCAAAACAAAATTTGAGAGCAATCAGAGTATAGCTATGAGGTTGTTAATCCAGGCGTACAAATCTTCAGCAGGTCACTCTGACTCATTTCCCGTCACAAACAACTTTGCATACTTTATGCTTTATCTCCCATTGAAAAGCTAGTGGTAAATATTTTTCGAAAAACTCATTGAGTTGGGATTGAAACCCTCGACCTTCAGTATGAAAGTCGCACATGAACTGCTTGGCTGCACCATTCTAGCAATGTTTGCTGGCAGGTGGGATGGGGCTTACCTAAACCACTTCACTAAGCTCCAATCCATACTAACACTAGATGTAAAATAATGTTACTAACACCTATATTCTAAATTCAAAATTAACATGTTTTTATTTTTATGGATTATATTTTAATGAAAACCTATTAATATTATTTATAACTGAAATGTTGTTACTTATAATTTTTTTTATTTTGTATATTGATACGTATGTTAGTCTGTAAGGTATTTGTAAATATGGGCCTTGTTGCCTGAGACAAATAAAAAAAAATAAAAAAATGAAGTGCGCATATTAAAGAGAAGTATGTTTGCCAGAGCACGTCCCCGCCGCTGCTGGACTGGTCGGGGGTCCCGACGCTGGTGCTGGCTGTGATCGCGTTGGTGGTTGCGGCGACGGCGCTGGCCACGCGCGCCGAGGGCAAGCCGCGCCTGCCGGGCCCGCCGGCGTTGCCGCTGCTCGGCACGCGCTGGCTCTACTGGAGTCGGTATAGGATGAATAAACTACATGAAGCTTATGAAGGTGAGTTCATTTCACGGCATAAAAATGTATTTTATAACCGACTTCAAAAAAGCGATGACTCGGTAATTTATGAACCGATTCGAAAAAAAAATCTTTGTTTGAAAGCATAAATACTTCCAGATTGGTCCCGTTGTCACTAAAATCCAGTTCTGATGATGGGATCCTGGAGAAATCGAGGGAACTCTTCAGATTTTATAGGCAAACTTGAAGCAATTTGGCTACTTATTTGAAGTCGGTTAAAACTTTGTTTTTAAAGTAAATTATAAACCAATCTTACTAATAAACAAATTATTGTCAGGTCCACTGTTTTATTGTATATCCACAAAGGGTCTAAACACCGACCTTTGCACGCAATTAGAAAAAAACTGAGAAGGATCTTTGATTAAAAAAAGAAAAGATAATTAGTATTTCACTCACCACCCCACCAATTCAAGCAGGTTACACTTTTAGCTTACTTAATGTAAAGTTCAGAGAGACGAATGATTTACTTATTGACGATAAACGTCAAGTCTCAGTTCTCTTTTATGCGATCCATAAAAATTAAATAATGTATATATTGATTGGACCTAGGCTATCACAGTCCACGAATAACCCCAATTAGAGTGTTAATTAAGTATTGTCAAGGCCCCCTCGCTGTCACAGTGAGAGATATTTGCACGCAGACATGTTCAGGCGCTACGGGCCGGTGTTCGTGGAGACAACGCCGGGTGGCGCTGAGCTGGTGTCCATCGCCGAGCGAGCTGCGCTGGAGGCAGTCCTGCGGACCCCCGCGCGCCGCCCCTACCGCCCGCCCACGGAGATTGTGCAGGTCTACCGCAGGAGCCGCCCTGACAGATACGCTTCCACTGGACTGGTTAATGAGTAAGTCGTACTTTTACGTCCCTAGTGGACTTTACGAATTCCCGGTTATGCCATTTGGGATTTAGGTTGCATTCAATTCAATTCAATTCAAAAATTTATTTCGGACATGTACATCCATATTTGTGGTTAGTAGCAATAAAAACACTTATTATTAAACTAATGTTAGTGGACACAAATTACAATGATAAATAAAATATTAACTTAGTACTAAAACTTACGCAGCCTAGATTGCCCGCATCCCATTCACATGCAGTTGCATCCAGTGGTGTTGGAACGGGCAATCCAGCCTGCCGGCCACAACGCGTAGGAGGCTGTTGGAGCTGGCGCGCACGCGTCGCATCAGGGATGCCGCACGTTTACGCAAAATGGCGTGAAAACCATCAGTCCGGGCCTCCGCAAACATACCTGATGCACTGCAGTAGCGCGGCAGTCCCATCAGCATCCTGAACGCGTTGTTGTACTGTACCCTTAGGGTATTAAGGGTACTAATGGAATATCTGATATGCATTGATATCTTTGAGTTGTTTACTTTTGTACCTAGTGCAGTGAAAACTCATTGCTGGCTATTATGTTTTTTTACCATCTGTATTCCTTTTTGGGAGTTAGTTCGTTCGATTGTCCACTTCATGCGTCTGTTGTATTTAGATGGATTCCCAGTTGTCTATGTGATGTCAGCTTTTTTCTCGTAGATGGCGTTTTTATTTGATTATTTTAATATTTTTTTTGCCCTGAATTAAATCTCTTTGTTTCGCGTCGTTTTGAGACTCTGGCTGATTTTTGGCTGTTTCTTTTTAATTTATTCTAAACTTTAATTTCATACAAGATCCTTCTAGAACCTTGTCAAATATGGAAAACAAAAGACATACCGTTCATTCTGTTGGTGTATTTTGTCGATTAAGCACGATATTTTGCTGATTTCTTTGCTTCACCAGATTTGATTTTTTATTCTTCCGGCTAATACCAGTTCTTGTCATCGAAGTAAAACCCCCTCTCAATACCAAGCGGGAGTCGAGTTGCTGTTTTTACGCTGCGAACAAGGCAGTTCGCAGGTTCTCCTATACTGGATTTTTATTTTGTGAAAGGCCAGACGCCTGATAGCGTGCTGGGTAAGTTTTGCTCGTTTTTGTTCAGATTTGGCTTGTAGTTATGTCAACTGTATAGTGGGTTTTACCATTTCTGTATTTACTTTGTAGCTTTCTGACACGGCACACCGTGAGCCGCGTTTGTCTCTGCTACCGCCAGTGTTGGAGTAGAGGAGTTAGTGACGTGCGCTAGCTGCTTAACTGAAACGAATCCCCGAAGTTGCGTCTGAGCGCAGGGACCCGCGCCTTGCGCATACTCCACTTCGGGAGCGGATCTCCGCTGAGGAACTCCGGATGCTGTGACGTTTTTTTCACCTTTTAAAAACGTGTTTAATTAATTATCCGTAGTTAGGAAGGCCTAGGATTTCATTGTAAGACCTTTTATTTAATGAGTGCAACTAGATTTTTACCCTTAGCATTGTCTGAACGCTTTACCTTACCTCAAGTGAACCTCGGTATGAAGGTCTCAACTCTTGACAGGTTTTTCATCAGTTGCACGCCACCAATTTTTTCCCTAAATTCTGTAAGGCAGTAGTACGCCACCGTCTGTAGTTTTATTCGGCATTCCCTCTTGGTTATATCATTCACCCATTAATCCATCCATCCAACCATTCCATTCATCCCAATTCCGTTTTTTTGACCATACCAGTTTTAAGACGCAACCCTTCAAAGTTGGTTCTGTTCTTCGGGTTCAGGATAGCGCGTGAGCCAGCGCATTTCTTTGCGGCATCTGAAGGTGTTCGGGAAATCTAGTTGTAAACTTTGTGACAACCGTACCCTGTTTTAACATTTTACTCAGCTTAGAAATAGTGTTATATGGTTTCGTATTACGTGCAAAAAGTGTTATTGTTGAAATAATTATATACCTAAATTACAATAGTGTATATTTGCAAGCGTGTTTAATTTTTATACTAGTTTTGCTGCACTAGGTATGTATTGATAACTGTTTCCTACAAAATTTAGCTCCCTAGTGGTACTGGTAGTTGACCTTTACCCATTATTGTATATGTATGCATATTTAATTAACTTTTAAGAAACTCGACAGTTACCCCTTGGGCCGCTTACGGTAACCAGTGACGTCAGTTACGTGTGAAGAATTATTTTTCTTGCTACGAAACTAGTTAGGTTAGGTTAGATTTTTTGAAATCGGTTAAGCAGTTCCGGATATTGCCCATTACTTACATACAAACTTACATTTTACAGAGCTACAATCTCACAGACTTTTCCTCTTTTAATAATTACTTCCTGCCCACGCGGCTTCGCTCGCGTATTGCAATGAACGCAGGCAAACCCGAAGGATAAAATATAACTTATAGCCATACAGAAAGTCTATTCTGCACGCTGGTGAAAGCATTTTTTCCAAGTGCTCCGTGAGCGTATTACTTTGGCCGGTTTTGGCTCATCTTGGAACACCCAAACAGTCGACTGCTGTTTAGAATCGGGATCGTAGGCATATATCCAAGATTCGTCACCACTGATAATGTCGTAAACATGTTTCGAGTTTCCTCGGTTGAATTGCCGCAGAGTTTTGCGACGCGAGCCATTTTTTGGTCTTCACTGAGTAAATGTGGTATCCAGCGTGAGATCAACTTTTTTACGCCTAAGTGATCATGCAAAATACTGTGAACACTGGTCCCTGAAATACTTAAGGAAACTTCTATCTCACGGTATGTCGCATGGCGATCTTCGACGATCAGTTGCCGTACAGCATCTATGTTCTCCTGGGTTACGGCTGTTTTTGGTCGACCTTCACGATGTCTATCACCAAGACTAGAGCAACCACGTTGAAATTCTAAATACCAGCGTTCCACAGTCCGGAGGCATGGTGCTTTATCATTGAAAACCGTAGTCAACTCTTCGAAGCACTGAAGTCGCGTTAAGCCCCTTTTGAAGTAGTAAAAAATTATCGCACGTAAATTTTCCTTCGAAATTTCCATTTTCACAACTGACTTGTCAACTTTGAACGAACGCTGTACTAAAACGGTTGGGCCGATTTCGAGTCATTCTTTTGTTTTCGAATTCTAAATTCAATTAGTTTAAGATGACACTAGTTCTTTTTTATGCAACCACGGGAGGTTTGCAAACGACAGAATTTAAAAGGCAGCCCTCGTACCGGCCTCACTACAGCTGTGTAAAGCCACATAGCAGTTTTGGGTCTTATGCTCCTTTATCTTGCTCCTGCCATTCGACAACAAGTCCACATGGCCATTTTTGCCTTTTGTGTTACATTATTTAAATGAGCGTTCCAAGTTAACCTTTGGTAAAAAGTAACTCCTAGGTAACTGACCTCATTTGAGTAGGGTATTTCCTGTCCATTCAGTTTTAATTTGGCAAGCTTATCTAGTTTCCTTTTCCTAGTAAAAGGCACTAGTACTGTTTTGCTCGCATTGATGGCCAGGTCATTTTCTATGCACCGTTTGTTTATGGTGTTGAGTGCTCCTTGCATTAGGTTCGAGATTGTGTGGAGGCAGGGACCTTTGATTATGACTACAAGGTCATCGGCATATCCTTGCGTGTCATAGTCTAGGTCCTTCATAGTTGCTAGGAGTTGGTCCAATGCTAGGGTCCATAATAGTGGGGATAGTACGCCTCCTTCTGGACACCCTCTTGTGGTGTAAAATGTATGCTCAATTGCATTGAAGGTCAGAGTGGCAATTCTATTTGAAAGCATGGTCTGGATCCATCTGATGATGTTTTCGTCCACGCCCTTTGATACCAATCCCTTAAGGGATCTCTGTGGGTGTGTTGTCGAAAGCCCCCTCGACATCAAGGAATGCACATAGAGCCGTTTGCTTACCTATCCTCTAGGGTTTTTTTGCACTTTGTCGACCAGATCTAGTAGTGCAGTTTCCGTAAATTTCCCCTTTTGGTAAGCATGTTGGTTCAGTCTTAGTGGTCTGACTACCAGGTATTTCGCTCTAATGTGCTGATCAATGACTCTTTCCATCGTTTTAAGTAGGAAAGATGATAGACTAATTGGTCTGAAGGATTTGGGCTGTGAGTAGTCCTTTTTCCCTGCTTTTGGTATGAAGCGTACCTTGACTCTGGTCCATCGTGCTGGTATGGTACCTCAAGCAAAGCTAGCTCGGAATATTCTTACCAGGTGCGGCAGGACTAGGGTTTGTCCTTAATTGCTAGAGTAATGCAGGAAAAATACCGTCCTCTCTCGCCGATTTAAATGGAATAAAAATATCCATCATTATCCTTAGAGATAATCTCGTTTCACTTTCCAGCCATCCAGAGCTCTCAGTTTCTCTATTTTAAAAAGGCTTGAAATACCAACCTCATGCTAGGTATGTGCATACAGAGCGGTGTTTGATTACTCGTGAAGAATACAGTGAGTATACATACTGTACACTATTATAGGAAGGGTGTTCGGTAGTATCCCTACCAGTATCTATCTCGATACTCTCCGATAGATACCTACTCTCGATAAAGACCACCGATCAATCTACGATTTTTTACTAAAGTGGGTACAGCCTTGTCTCACGATGTAATTCGTTACGTATTACAAATTAAATAGCAAGGTATCCATACCTAGTATCCATGAACCCACCTTACAATACAAGACCTATGTCCCGTTTATTTATCATAGCACAAGTTTGCACCCGTGATTATTGCAAAAATTACACTTACTACGCGGGCGAAGCCGCGGGCAAAAGCTAGTAGTATATATAGGAAGGATTAGGAACTTTAATAATAATTATTATTATTTATTTCGGACATTAACATCCATATGTTGTTAGTATACAAGCACGACTTATCAACTAAGGTTATTCATACAAATTAATGTAATCTTAATATAGTTAGATGCTCCATCCCCTGGCATAGGTTCCTGCACAATGTAGAGTGCCCGACTGACTTTGCGAGAGCCCGGTACCCGGTACCTTAGTTATATTTTGAGGGATTCCGGGTAAAATAGGGCAATGCTATGCTGCCTAAGCGTATTAGAGATTGAGGACATAACTGCTCAGTGATCTGTAATATTATATCATTACACAACACGACGTTGCGTAATAATGAATGATACACGTGTAGATCATTACTAACGTAGGTAGCTATTTATATCTATTTAATCGAATTCTTCCTCTCATCCGGCGTATCGCAACTACGACGCCTCTACTATTTTTTTTGTTTTGTTTTTGTACGAATTGTTCGCTGGGCGCGAGTTTATCACTCGCGGGATTGATGTCATGCGACCAATATTGAATATTGACGTGTTTCCCACCTGTTGTCTATTATTTTAACATTTTATAATGCAAGTCGTAGATAAACTATAGTACCATTTCGTTTTAAACTTATTCAATGTGGAAGTGGAAAACATTATATAGGTATACGTAAAATGTAAAATTGTATACCAACATATTTTTAGAGTTAGCCGTACTACTGACTACTGACTCATCGTATTATTACATACAAACATACATTTTACAAAGCTTATCTCACAGACTTTTCTTCTTTATAGAAGAAAACCTACTGTACCTGTTGTATCAACTTCTTTTCTTAAGTACATAGAGATACATGCCGGCTAGCATAGTGCATATGTAGGTACCTAGGAATTTTATCATTAACATGTACGTAAATGTAAAAAATCTAGCTAAGAAAATGAATAAAACTTATAGAACTTCTGCTTGAGGTACTTTTACATTGGTGGTGTAAACTACTGCAGCTATAAAACTTTATAACTTGATTCGCTTCTACGAAAGTAAATAAAGTTGTCATTTCAAGCACTTGTGTTTGCTAGTAATGTAACAAGTTAACATTTGTGATTTGGTTAGAAACGAAAAATGCTAAATGATGAGGTAGGCACCATCGGGCACTTAGAAAAACGAAGTTATAATTCATCCGTGCCTTTTTAAATAACTATCTGCAGCAGGGTAGAGTTCAAAACTCAATAGTTTGGCTTCTATATCCTTAATTGTCTCCATTTCCCAACGAATCACTCGTCATTTTGAATCATAAAAGTTATAATGAATCGGCTTTTATTGCGAAACATTTTGATAGTGCGTAAAACTTAATGGTTGTTTTTTATTGTCAAATTAGCTTTAAGTACCATTTCCGCAACGGGTGAAGGCCACCGGGACTTTGGGCATGTATGTAAGGCTCGACCTTTAACATTTTCGTATGAAATGACATGAATGAGACAAATGAGTTGTTTAGTAACCCACTTTATACATTATGACGTAACAATTTACCGTCGGAAAAAATATATCATAATCTGCAAGATGTGAGAAGTAACATAGTTTTCGTAGAAATCCAAGTTAAATGGAAGTGAAGTTCGTTTTAAGAGAGGTAGGGCACAGCACAGCGGAATGTCATCTTGCTCGTATGTGGAGCAGCCCAACTGGGAAAGTACCTCCACCTTACAGAAGACCGCAGCCATAATAGCACCACTGCTTTGTAGTGTTGCTATATTATTGCATGCTATGAAGTATGTGGTGTTGTGTTCCTGGTGGTGAGTCCTAGGGAGCTCTGGCGACCTTACTGTGCGCTGTGTTGGGAGTGAGGGACCTGCATGTCTCCATCTGCCAACACAGTGAATCCTCAAGTAAATAAAGGGTCGGCAACGCGCTTGTGATTCTTCTGGAGTCACAAGTGTCCATAGGCGACGGTACCAGCTTAACATCAGGCAGGCCGTAAGCTTGTTTGCCACCGTACGTAGTAGTATAAAAAAAAAGCCCAAATCTGTGCGAGGACCACACCGAAATGTTTTAAGCCCAAAGCTGTGCGAGGACCACACCGAAATGTTTTAAGCCCAAAGCTGTGCGAGGACCACACCGAAATGTTTTAAGCCCAAAGCTGTGCGAGGACCACACCGAAATGTTTTAAGCCCAAAGCTGTGCGAGGACCACACCGAAATGTTTTAAGCCCAAATCTGTGCGAGGACCACACCGAAATGTTTTAAGCCCAAAGCTGTGCGAGGGCCACACCGAAATGTTTTAAGCCCAAATCTGTGCGAGGACCACACCGAAATGTTTTAAGCCCAAAGCTGTGCGAGGGCCACACCGAAATGTTTTAAGCCCAAATCTGTGCGAGGACCACACCGAAATGTTTTAAGCCCAAATCTGTGCGAGGGCCACACCGAAATGATCGGGAGTGCAGTACTAGTAGGACTAAGTTACCCGAAAATCTTCTTTCGTAAGTTTGTGACGTTAACTTTTGAAAAATTGTATATTTTTTAGTGGAAATAATAACAATAGCGTATAAATTTACATACGGCATACCAGGACATTTCGTTATCTATAAGTACCTAATTCTTTGAATGACTCTAGTAAGAAAAACGTTATAAAAAAACCGGTAAAGTGCGAGTCAGACTCGCGCACCGAGGGTTCCGGACCTCCCTGTACAATAGAAACAAGTCCACTATAAACTGACACTCATCATCATCATCGTCACTTAAGAGCCTTGCTCTTGTCGGTGGAGTAACCGCTACTTTTCTCTGTTCATTGCCAGCCTCTTGACTTCCTCATATAAACCTCAGAAAAAACGTTATAAAAAAACCGGTAAAGTGCGAGTCAGACTCGCGCACCGAGGGTTCCGGACCACCCTGTACAATAGAAACAAGTCCACTATAAACTGACACTCATCATCATCATCGTCACTTAAGAGCCTTGCTCTTGTCGGTGGAGTAACCGCTACTTTTCTCTGTTCATTGCCAGCCTCTTGACTTCCTCATATGACTCGACATCAGCTTAATCTTTTATTTGGCTAAAATATGATAGCCTAGGCCTTCCTCTGCCTCTCTTGCCTTCAATTTTACCCTCCAGGATGTTTAGGAAGAAACTGTCGTGCCGTATCATGTGGCCCACCATCTTGCCTCTCCTATTTCTAATACTAGCCCGAATGCATATGTTTTCGTCTAGTCAGAGCAGTTTTGTAGGTTCTCCCTTGTAGGTAAGGAAATAATGTTATCGATAAAAATTCAATACCGTTTAATACTAGTTGGATCATAGTTCCATTATTTATGAAAATATTCCACATTAACACAATTAAAATATAAGGACACCACTTTTACGAGCAGAAGAAATTTTACGTTTTTTTTTTCAAACTATTTCGGTAACGAACTCAACAGGCCAAAAAGGACCATTACTAGAGAAAGCGACACGGCAAAGCTATATGCTGACGGTTCTGCTTCGAGCCCATGAGTCAAGAAGTGCAGTTGGAGACCATTGAATTGGACAATAGTTTTTAAGTGCCCTTTTTTTCTACGATAAAAATCTTTTAGGGTTTCTTTTTAACAATGAAAATAAACTACATTAAACATTACTAATATTGTTCCTATTACTTAGTCGCTTGAGCTAAGCATGTAATAAATATCAAAATAAATGTAATAGTTGTTAATTACTTGACGAACTCTTCTGCATCGGGGAGTACATCCTAGCAAACATATTTTCTCATCTATCATCCTTAAAACTTCTTCGTTTGTCTTTCTCTCCGTCCAGCTAATCCTTTCCATCCTTCGCCAGCACCACATTTCGAAGGCCTCTAGTCGTTCTCTGTCTCTCTGGGTTAGCGTCCACGACTCGCTCCCATATAAAGCAATGCACCAAATGTAAACTTTAATCAGGCGCTTTTTAGCTGTTTTTGATATGCGTGCTTTTAAGAGATGCTTTTTGTTATTAAGGCGCTCTTATTAGACGATATTTAGGTATTTGCGGAGGTGAGGCAGACGGAGCGGGAGACGCGCGTCCCGCGCACCCCGCTAACGGCCTTATTCTGTTGGCATCCGTATTCGGCTCGTTTTTGCGGATCTTACGATCAAATGTTTGTCTTCTTGAATAATTGTTTTATTTTTCAAATCTTGGTTGATTTGTGTAAGATTGCCCCCAAATATTTATTGTTTATTTAACTATTTAAATCTATATTTTTTAAGAAAATAAGGAATAATAGGTAGTTACAGTTCTTAAGTACATCGTAGTACGATGACATCAATTATGGACACTTACTTTCCAAAGATATGTTAGTACAGATTTCTTCATCATCAATCCACCTATCGTTTTCCCAGTTCCTATGTGGGTGCTTCCGTTTTCCAAATACGTAGAACTGATAAAATAATAGTACATCTTCACTTCCTAAGGGTGAACGTCACCAATTATGGATTGTACTAATATATTACAGGTTTTTTAAACCAAAATAAAATCGATTACTTCTATAGGTAAAGTTATAGCGCCGGTTAACACCCGCTTAAGAAACCATCAAAAATAATAAACAAATAGCTATGTTCATCTATTTATCTCCTGGCAAATTATATTATTACCATGTATGTCTTTCCCGCTCACGGGACAATGATGACCCGGACCTTTGGGAGGCATGCGTGGGGCTAGGTACCTACAAAGTACCAACGGAGCCAACACGTAGAGGCCCTTTTGACAATTTAATGAAATGCAAGGAGTATTATTACCATAATTATTACCTTTGTTACATAAGTATGACTGACTGATCAAAATCTGGATAATTAGACCACTGTTAGTCAGAAGAGCATTTTATTATACAGGGTGGTTATTTTAAGACCAGCAAGTTTTCAGTACATGACTATGTCTATTAAAAAATGTAATTTGACCAAACATCATATAAAAATAACAAATTCAATTTGTCTCTTAAATACCTAAAAAGGTCATTGTCAGATTTAGGTTCGCGTCTTTTCGGTGGACATTGCCAAAGTTAAGGGCTATAAAGCCTAATTTTTGGTTGAACTCTGAATCCGCATAAACGGCGTTGCCCCTTCTATAAGTCTATGTGGTAAAAACATATTATATGTGAGCGTAAGCCCTTAACTATTGACCACCGAAAAGATGATTTTTGTTTTTGTGACTGACAATGACCCAAAAGTGTTATGTCACTGCGCTCGCGCGGCGCGTGCTGCCTACCATGCTACCTCGACCAGCGGCCACACCGCGATGGACTTTGATACTCTCAACAAGCCAACAAGATAAGGCTTATACTTGGCTCTATACTCCAGGCAAAATACGGTTTCGAAAATCATTAATTTATAATAGCGTTTTTTTGTATATTTCATTTTTAATCGTTATTCTAAGATGCTTTACACAAGAATCCAACAAATTTTCCAACCGGAAGTAATTAAATAAATTTAAATTAAGCTTTAATTGTCTTTTTTTGTTTGATTTATATTGAATTTTTTAAAGCAAATGTAAATTTAGGTAAAAGCCTCCTCGATCTCATGCCATTTTTTTCGGTCTTTAGCCAACTGCATCCAGCTAGGTCCGGCGACCTCAGTTATGTCATTGGTCCAACGTCTTCGTCGTCTACCTTTCCTTCTTTTGCCTTTCGGCCCTGACCAGTTTGTTGCTTCCAGTGCCCTTCTTTTCTCCTAATATCTGGCGATATATGGCTTTTACCCGAATGGGGTCCATATAAGAAAGAAAAAATGGCATAAATCTTTTAGATTTAGTAAATATGTACTAACACAAACAATATGGAATAAATAAAGCTTAAATAAATATATATATATAAACTAGCTGTTGCCCGCGACTTCGTCCACGTATAACATGTTATCGTCTAAATGTTTGTTTAAGAAATTTAAATGTTTGTTTAATAAAAAAAAACATTAAAATTAGTTTTGTACAGTCAGCATCAGATAGTTAGTAGCAGCCTAGGTAACCAAATATATCGCAACACGTCTTTGTTACTATATGTGTAAGGATGTGTTACGATATATTTGGCTACTTTTGCTGAAAACTTTGCAGAGTAGCAACAACACAGCGCTAATCAGAGGCGGAATCTTGGGAATGGCACCAAACATTTTCAATAAAATTCCAGACCGAATTAAACACTGGATATTAATAAATTTAAAAGACAATTGACTTCAGATTCAGATTCAGATTTGTTTATTATCATAATTTTACAATTGAAATCATAGTACAATGAATATACAGATAAAAATGTGTTAAAATTATAACTTGTCAGTTACAATAAAATACAATAGATGTGTACAGTTGTGTACAGAATTGTTATTATTTGTAAATAGTTTAATAATACTCATACTCATAGCATAATGCTATTACATAAAATAGAGAAAGAAAACATAATACAAATATTAACGTCAAGCTTTTAAGATCTTGTTATTTTGTCATTTGAAAGAAATTCTTGTAAACTATACAGTGTTTTTTCAAGCAATAGTTGTTTTACATGGAAGCGAAAAGAGTTGTCGTTCGTTATGGTTTTAAGGTTTGAAGGTAGCCGGTTAAAAATATTTGTCCTATTAACTTCGGAAGTTTTGTGCCTATTCTAAGTCTGGGCGAGGTTGTTTTGAAGTGGATACTTCTTTGCTCGCGTTCTTGTATAGGGGTACAGTTCAAAATGTATCACGTAACTTCCGGATTAACTTTTTGTAGAGAAGCCTAATCTGATTTCAAATAATTGTTTGTTACATGTTTTAATCCTTCTTTATTTGCTATTATAATAATAATAATAAATAATAATAAATTCATTTATTTCGACCAACTAGGATCATACAAATTACAAAAATACAAAACACAGCAAAAATTTAGAGAATAGGTAAAATTAAATATGTTAAGTACGGCGACCGCTGGACGCATATGACCACATTATGTGGTCACTTACCCCCCACTACCGCCGCAGTTTACTAAGATTTGTTTGTCATTACATGAATCATATGACAATGATTCAAGCAATGACAATCAAATCTCTCAGCCAATGCCCTCAGGATGCTATTGGAGCCAGACCTGACCCTGCGCACCAAGGATGTGCAGCGTTTCCTCATTGTAGCATAGAAGCAATCTACCCTGGCCTCCGCGAACATCCCTGATGCACTACAGAAGCGGGGTAGCCCCATCAACACCCTGAAGGCATTGTTATATTGTACACGATTGTATTAGTTGTTAATCACAAAATGTTATTTAGTTTATGTGACGGGCATGAAAACTATGCTGAAATGACCGCCATTTTCAATGCCTCGCGAGTCAAACGAGCTACGTCAGTCAATGTTGCTATATATACCGATTTATCTGTGCTTATACAGATTTTAGTGAATTAATGCAGATATATATTTTACGGGGACAACCAACAAATAAGTATCCACTTAAACTTAATTAACGGTTGTATCTCGGACACAACCCGCTTCTTTTTAAGTTATTCGCATTTCTCATTGATCTCGAACTATTTTCACCTCTCCTTTGAAATTCATTTGGATAACGTTTAACATACATCAAAACTTCTAATATATAAGTTAAAACTGATGTTAAGATACTAAGTTTTCTTAAATGTTCGCGACACGTGTATCTGTCTTTTGCATAGGGAAGTACTCTAATTGCACGTTTCTGGATCTTTAGGATGCGCTCATAATCCGTACTGTTGCCCCAAAGCATTATCCCGTATGAAAGTTGAGAGTATATGTACGCATAATACAGCTCTTTTAAGCAACTTTCTGACACAAGTGGTCTTAACTGTCTTAGAGCATAGATCCCTCTTGCTAACTTACTGTATAATGTATCTATGTGATCTTTCCATGACATTATTGGATCAATCATTTCAATCAATAGATCAATATTTGATTGAAAAGTGTTATTTAACCATTAAAGATTACTTAAACGACCCTACGACATAACATGATTCCATTCCAGACATTCCTTAGTTATAATATTCTTTAGTTATAGTATTTTTTGTGAGTTTTTGACATGTATTTGAAGTATTTAACACCAATCACTGTATTAACATTTTTTTTTAATGTTTATAAATATATTAGCTGGCTGAAATATTTTGTAAACCTACATTGTGGGTAATGCACAGAAGTCTTATATTTTGTATACCAACAATACTTGTAAAAGTTGTAACCTATGTTTAACAAAATAAATGTAATTGAATTGAAAGTACTTAATTTGTATTCTAATAAGTAATCTTTATGCAAAAATTTAAGTCTCTAGCTCTAAAAATAAAGTTTCCCCCATACAAACTTTGCACCCCTATTTACCCCCTTTAGTGGTGGAATTTCCAAAAATCCTTCTTAGCGTTGCCTACGTTGTAAAAGGTAGTTCTGGTGTAAATTTCAACTCTCTAGTCTTAGTAGTTTCGGCTGTGCGTTGATGAGTGAGTGAGTGAGTGAGTCATATCAATTACTCCATACCGACAAAAGGTATGTTCACTTAGATAACGTCACATTTATTTGCTTTAGTGGGCTTATTTTTAAAGGGGCGTGGCGGGGGAGGCTTTCTTGGTAGTTATTTGGAGAAACAGCGGTGGCAGAGTGAGTTCGAGATGTGAAACGGCATACTTTAGTGTATTGTGATGGGTATCATGTGCACAAACAGCTGGCAAAGTTTTGCAGCTGTATAGGGGAACACCCTGTAGTACTTTGTACCCGACTGCCTCAGAAGGAAGTTTATATTTTTCGAGCGTATGTATCATCATATCAGCCGAAAGACTTCCACTGCTGGACATAGGCCTCCCCCAAAGAGTGCCACAATAGCCGGTCCTGCGCCACCCGCATCCAGCGGACTCCCGCGACCTTTACCAGGTCATTAGTCCACCTTGTGGGGGGCCTAACCACGCCGCGCCTTCCGGTACGTGGTTGCCACTCGAGAACCTTTCCGCCCCAACGGCCATCGGTTCTACGTGCAATGTACCCCGCCCACTGATACTTAAGTTTAGCGATTCGGAGGGCTATATCGGTTACCGTGATTCTGCTGCGGATAGCCTCATTTCTGATGCGATCGCGCAGAGAAACTCCCAGCATAGCCATCTCCATCGCCCTTTGAGTGACTTTGAGCCTTCTTATGAGGCCTATAGTAAGCGACCACGTTTCCGTTCCATATGTCATCACTGGCAACACACACTGGTCAAAGACTCTCGTCTTGAGACACTGCGGAATATTGGACGAAAAGATGTGCCGTAGCTTATGTATGCATGTATGTCTATGACGAAGATGAGGAAGGGCCGTGGCCTGCTGCTGGTGGAGTGGCAGGGTCTTTTTCCGCACTCGTTTTTAATAGAATCTACTAAACAGCAAGTAAATATACTTCAGTTCACCAACTCGTTTAGGACTTTAGTCTAGGTAGTCGCTATCCGGCGCAATAGCCCTAAATGCTTTTGATATATTTCTGTATGAATAAATAAATCTATTATTCGTACAGTCCATAATTGGTACCATTACCCCCCCAACCATGTGCTCGTGTCCGAATCCGATTTACACCCGACTACTTACTACCTAACAGTTCTAAATACGTATTCAGGATAACTGAAGATTTTTATTGACATCTTGTCAATATGCTCCAGCTACCTATTAATACGTTTTAGGTGCGGATGTAGAAACGCTTTAATGTAGTAAATATCGCATACCTTATATTTGTTATTCTATCATTTCGAATGTGTTCTCCAGCATGTATTAGCGTTTCCTATTCCTTTATATATTTTTATTTACCTTGATAACTCGAAATAATTGCTGCAAAAAGGCGTATTTGCGTGCCAGGTAAACATTCACAGGTCCATCGTCGGCAGTGGCCACGGGCGTACTAAATTGTACTCGCCACCGCGCATGCATGACGCGGACACCCGGTTTTTCAGACAAATGACCAAATGTATTGAATTATCAAACATATTGAAATTCTAAGAAGCCGGTAGATAGATCTACCAAAAAGCTACCTATCATAACAAATTTCATTGTAATATTCCAAATAACTTTTGAGATATTTCGAGTTTGGTGGTAAAAAAGCACTGTTTTGAAAGGCAAAAGCTATCGAGGTTTTTGTAAGCAAACGTGATTTTACGAAGTACGAACATAGCCAATGAACTGAAGATATACATATCAAAAATTTGGATCTCTAGCAATAGTACAAGTATACTAATAATCGGATTGGAAAAGGCACTTTTTCGATGCGCAGCTGCATACAGCGCCTTAAATGCCTTTTTGGCCATACCAATCCTCTGTATGAAGTCAGGGGTGCACCTAGAGTCCCTGGTAATGATACTTCCCAAATATTTAAATTTCTGAACTTGCTCTATTGTCGACTGTCGTATCTCTGATTACGATTGGGTTTCTGTACATTGTTGTGCGCAAGGACCGGAAAACCCCTTTTCAGGCGTAAGCCTATCGATTTGGTAGCCCTATCAATTTGGTTACCTTATGATAACGTAACCTTACTGATAGGGTAACCCTATTGTTAAGGTAAACATATCGGATGTGGTAACCATAAGGTAACCGTAACAAAACCCTATCGACTGGCACCGGATCGCTTAAAAATAGCGCGACAAGAATTTGAAGACATGGAACGTACTGGTATCGCAAGGAGATCTGAAAGTGCTTGGTCATCTCCCCTCCACTTAGTTCCTAAAAAAGATAACGGCTGGCGCCCTTGTGGCGATTACCGCTCGCTTAACGCTCGCACGATACCAGACCCATACCCAGTACGCAACATTGCCGATTTTTCGCACAATCTTTTTGGTTGCCAAGTTTTTAGTAAGTTGGATTTAGTTAAAGCGTATAATCAAATTCCTGTCGCACCTGAAGACATTTCGAAAACGACAATTACGACCTCTTTGAATTCCCTTTCATGAGTTTTGGTTTACGGAATGCAGCGCAGACTTTTCAGCGCTTCATGGACGAGATTTTGAGAGGTTTTGATTGCTGTTTCCCTATATAGATGACGTATTAGTAGCATCGGTGAACGAGGCGAGGTGAACATTTACGATTAATATTCGAACGTTTTACCGAACACGGGATTTTACTAAATCCTAACAAATGCCTATTCGGCGTACCGGAAATTTAATTCCTAGGCTATATGGTTTCGTCGGAAGGTTCGAAACCGATCGGAGATAAGGTCAAGGCAGTACAAGATTATCCACAACCTAAAACAATTAGAGACCTTCGTCGTTTTCTTGGCGCAACTAATTTCTACAGGCGCTTCATGACTGAAGCTGCCAAGCTGCAGGCTCCACTGCACGCATTGCTCAGTGGACCATCTGTTAAAAGTAACGCTACCATTAATTGGACCCCGGAATTGGTAAAAGCTTTCAATGATGTAAACAGAGCATTGTAACCGCGACACTTTTAGCCCATCCAGACCCTCGGGCTCCGTTGGCTATTGCTACCGGCGCATCCGACTATTCCATTGGCTCTGTATTACAACAAAAAGTGCATGGCCACTGGCAACCACTTGGTTTCTTTTCTAGGAAATTGACTCCAGCTCAGACAAAGTACAGCGCCTACGACCGGGAACTATTGTCAATATACGAGTCCGTTAAAAATATTTTCGGCACATGGTTGAGATGAAACATTTCTTTATTTTGACAGATCATAAACCTATAATTTCAGCTTTTAAAAAATCTCATGATTCCAGCTCGCCACGTCAGTTTAGGTATTTTGACTTCATTTCGCAATTTACCACTGACATAAGGTACATCGCTGGCGAGTTTAATGTCGTAGCTGACGCACTATCCAGAACTGACGCTATTACTGATGGATTACCTTTTAGTTAAATCTCAAGCCACAGATATAGAACTCCAACATTTAATCAGAAACGGGTCATCCCTTAAACTGCGACAAGTGCCTTTTGCGGACACTAAACTGTTTTGTGATATATCCAGGCCTATTAAACGCCCTTACATTACTCCAGAGTTACGAAAGGCCATATTCGACTCACTGCATCGATTTAGTCATCCTAGCGCCAGAGCAACTATTAAATTGGTTACTGAGCGTTACGTTTGGCCAGGAGTTAAGAAAGACTGTCGTAACTGGGCGAGAACTTGCATCCCCTGCCAAAAGTCCAAGATTTCTTGACACGTTCACTCGCCGGTCCACGAATTTAAGCCTCCTTCAGCGCGACTTTCACACGTCCATTTGGATTTAATAGGCCCGTTGCCGAGTTCAGATGGTTTTTAGTACTGTTTTACCGCTGTTGATAGATTTACGCGATGACCTGAGGCAGTACCGATCGTAGATATAATAGCGGAAAGCGTCGCGAAGGCATTTATAACTACTTGGATAACTCGTTTTGGTTGCCCCGATAAGGTGACCACGGACAGAGGTAGGCAGTTCAAATCACACTTGTTTTGTCATATTTCATAATTAACTGGTTTCAATCATTTAAAAACGACTGCTTATTATCCAACTGCCAACGGTTTGGTGGAACGTTTTAACCGTCAGCTGAAGGCAGCAGTAATGTGCCATGCAAACGATACCTGGACAGAGTCTCTTCCACTAGTACTACTGGGAACACGTAGTGCATGGAAGGATGACCTCTCAGCATCTCCAGCTGAACTCGTTTACGGGGACCCCTTAAACTCCCCGGGGATTTCTTAAATCACCCGTCCTCCGATGTACTTACTGACTATACTGATTTCTTAGCTCGATTGCGTTTGCATTTTAAGAAATTGCAACCTGCAACAGTGGTACGTCACGGCACCCACAAAACGTTTGTCTTTAAAGACTTGGCCACAGCTTCACACGTTTTTGTGAGGCAAGATCTTATACGCAAGTCTCTTCAGCCACCTTTTACGGGTCCGTACCGGGTTTTAGAAAGGAACGATAAGTATTTTAGAATTGAAATATCCGGGAATTCAGTTTCTGTGTCGATCGATAGGTTAAAGCCGGCTTATATTTTGTCGGATGAACCAGACGGTAGTCGTACGCCGCCCATCCCTGTTGTTTCAGCAACTCCGGAAATAATTCCACCTGCTCCGGTCCTTGCTGGGCCTAGAACGACCCGTTCTGGTCGTCGGGTGTGGTTTCCCGAACGATACCGTCACTAAAGGTCTCGGCGGAGGCTGATGTGGCGACAGCGGATTAAACCTCTACAGATGTTACCCGCGGATCGCACTGGCCACCGATAGATATGACAGGAGGGACTTGTAAAGTATTTTTCCCCGTGATGTATTGTATTATTTTATGGTGGTTAATTGGTGTTAATAAATAACGTGTAATTGTTAAATGAAGGTTTTATAGTTTGATTTATCACTACCTCAAGAAGTACCCTTCAGATTCAAATATACCTCCTTAGTTCTGTTCCACTTTTATGCGAGATGGAAGGTACCTCTACTCAGTGGAGATATCAGCTATTTCTGAAGCGCGTAATTGGTCCGACCGCATTAAGTTACAAAGTTGCAAACTAGAAATGAGCTCGCACGTGTTTTAATTAGTTCCGATGGATAGATAGAACACAAGGGTGCTGTCTTGCAAGCTGTAAACTATTAACGTCATTCAGTTTCGTAGGTAGATGACAATAATAAGGCACTATTCAAATGGTTACAGGTAGCTACGTTAGTAGATACCTATCTACCTGGAACTTGTTGTAGAGAACAAAAAGTTCACAATATTCGACACCTAAAATGCTGATTGTGCCTTCGTCACTTTCCGTATTCACCTATAATTATAATTGCTCTGATAATAGGATTATAGGACTAAACGTATTAAGCTGAAATCAGATTTACATTTGTCGAGAGCACTCGTTTTATAGAAAAACGCAAAAAGCCTAATACATAAATAATGTGTCGTAACAACACGATTTTATTGCCGACTCTACTTTTCTGTAATACCGTCATCAACTACTCATTGAGACGATTCTAAAGAGCCCAAACTCAACGGGATTATGTCGGTTAAATACTGAATTCCCATGGCCACCTTCTGTATCCATCATCAGATCAGCTCGATGGTACCATAATATTGAATTGTCATCCAAACTTTACCTTTGCCCAAAATTGCAGCTCAATTGGTTGACAATATCTGCTTCAAAATTTAGTTGCAAGATTCCACCCTAACAATAGTACATTACTGCAGACGCCTGGAAAGAAGGTCTTGCCGGTTGAGTAGGTATAGATAGTGATACGAAGCCGGCAAACCCTTTTCACGGCCAGGCATGTATAGTGCTTTTCTCAAACATGCAATGAAATAAGTAAAAAAACTTCAGGAAATCAAATACATTTTCATAGCTGAACGCCGCGATGCTGTGCCACAAATTGTGGAAAGAAAATTAAAACAAAATTACTTCCCGGCCAAGGCCTCCATGTTCGTATGAAATTCCTTTACAGTTCTCTCGATTTGATCCGCCCGAAACGTGATACTTTGGAGCCTGTTATGACGCACGGAATGACGACATTTCATTGCATGTTTGAGAAAACATAGTTACATAGTTAGTTAGGTACAGTCGCCATCACATACATCGGAGCAAACAAGCACGTCACAAACATCGGAACATACCTCTATTTTCAAGGCATTAGGGTGCGTGTGCCGATATTTTTGAACACCTACAGTGTACCTATGTATGTGATGGCGACTGTACATACAATCCAAATAGCTTTACAAAGTATATGTACAATTTTGATTCCTATTCTTTAGATACAAGTTCCAAAATCTATACATATGTATTGATATGAATTTCGATACATGCTTATAACTCGCTCCCAGTGGTGCTTGGAGGTATTTCCCTCTTCAGCACGACACAATAATAAGAAACGCAGTAACAATACTACATTGTTTAACAAGGGGCGTAGAAAAATATTGCAAACGAGAGTCTATCAGAAGCCCGACGACGGAGGCGGAGGGCTTTTGATGAGTCGAGTTTGCAATATTCTTACGCCCGTGTTATACACAATGCTTTTCATCACATTTGCGAGGAAATAAATAACTACAAAAGACAGAAAAATCTAGGTTTCATACAAGCGCACCAATCAAAAATTTACGAAATTGACAACTTCACTTCCAGATCAGTGCGAGTGGAGCGCGCAGCTTCAATATTTTGACCAATCACAGAGCAGTATTCTTGCAGCGCATGGCCTGCTCGATTTTTGTTCAACCAATCACAGAGCAGTATTCTTGCAGCGCATGGACTGCTCGATTTTTATTCAACCAATCACAGAGCAGAATTCTTGTACCTAGATTTGCTTTAACCAATCAGATCACACACAATCTCATAACTCCCTAGAGTTATAGAAATCAATAACTCCCGCGGGAGGTAAATCGGCTATAGCTGCTCTATGCACCTGCCTATAATACACCCTTTACGAGCAAGTATGATGAAAATACATTTACGTCATACCTGGCCATAAAGTAGGAATTACCGCACGCTATGCGTGCGGAAAACCCCACTTCCTGGCCAGATAGAGACGTAAAATTTTGTACTCACCACGGGCGGTAATAAAGAAAGCCTCAGAGCGTATATTTATCGCCCTTGCCTTCGGCTGGGGCGTCAAATACCTGCGATCTGAGACATTCTTTGTTTAACCGCCCTAGGCAAGTAATGTACTATTACCGGGTTGCAGGCAAGGCGAGAAGTGGCATCACCTGCGGCGGCACCTGACCTCGGAGTTGACGAGCCCTCACACCATGCAGGGGTTTCTTCCCGAGCT
Source organism: Epinotia brunnichana (assembly GCA_963854355.1). NCBI lineage: Eukaryota > Metazoa > Arthropoda > Insecta > Lepidoptera > Tortricidae > Epinotia > Epinotia brunnichana. Next base: position 13,522,653 of record OY977936.1, on the reverse strand, counting down.
GAACCGCATCTGCGACGACTTCCTCGAGCTCCTGCAGGCATGCAGGCACGCCGACGGCACCGTTAACGGCTTCGATCAGCTCACTAACAGGATGGGCTTGGAATGTAAGTACCAGTTTACACAAGGCTTCCCAGAAGTTTTTTTGCGTATGTTTGCGGACACACATTAACATTTCCGAATGCCAGGAAATTTCTAGAGCTTTTGTGATTATGTTCAAGCGAGACAAATTAAGAAAGACTAGATAAAAAAAAACGGCCAAGTGCGAGTCGGACTCGCGCACGAAGGGTTCCGTACCATTATCAATAAAAATGTTTATTTTATTCTGTTTTTAACCGACTTCAAAAAAAGGAGGAGGTTCTCAATTCGGATGTATTTTTTTTATTTTTAATGTTTGTTACCTCAGAACTCCGTCATTTATGAACCGATTCGTACAATTCCTTTTTTAAGAGGGCGCTCGTTTTTTGGTCAGGAATAAGCGAGAATGACGGATTTTTGACGTTGTAATTCTAAGAAACGGAGAGCTTTTTCTAGATCCTGATTACTTATTTGCATAGGTAAACTCCTCATATTGGTCCTAGCCGCCTCTAATTTACGAAGAACTGAATACTTTAACCGAAAATACCCGATTACCGACAGTAGTTTTCTGAAGAGAGCGCAGAGTCATAAGTTTGAGCCCCTAATACTCCATGATGTTATATGAGAACCTACTTGTTTTTTTCTATTTTCACTAGCGTAATATGTTGCCATTGCGCCTAGCCGCCTCGAATTTTCCTTATTCTGCACGTATATATATGTAAACTGTTCTCAATTACACCATATTTGTCAACAAAATCGTACTGAAAACTCAAGGATTTTCTCATTATTGTTGAATAATTTTTGTATTGAATCTTACACAACATTAAAGTTCATGCTTGTACCAACAAGATCCAGTCCAAAAAATATAACTTTTGTCAAAATTTATATTTATAAATAATTATTCAAAACTAGTATAAATTTACCGTCGCGCGGGAATATATCTCAGTACCGGCTGAATAGCCCTCCGAGACAGACGTGTAGTGTGTTTATTTGTGGCTATTCACGAAGCTAACCGGCCACTCTTCAGATAAAATAATATTATTTTGATCTCCGACTAGGCATAGTTGTAACCAACCTCGGGGTCAAACTATACTGGGGATACATTCGTGAGGCTAATCGAGACAAGTTATGAATTGCATAGCTGCCATATATGACGTAGTGTAGCGAAAAGGCTCAAACCCACCGGATACGTAACATTTAAAATTGAACCTTCTACCTAAAACAAAAGTCATACATTTCAATGGTGATGTCTTGTGGGTTGGATCCTTTTGTCTAAACTACGCCTTCTATAGTCAATTATTATTGTACGAGTGATCGTGATACTTGATAGATTTAATTTATTTACTTGTTACTATCAGTCCACCTTGTTAGTATGTATGTATGTATGGAAGTTTGGGTGAAATCTTCAAATTAGGTACAATTGCGTATCTTCGGTGACATAATATCATAGAGCTGGTCTGATGATGGAGTCGGAAGGTGGCCATAGCAACTCCTAAACTCAACAAGATAAAGCCATCGAATTTGGGCTCATTTATTTGGTCATGGCACGGCAAGACTTTGGTGCTGGATGATTTCCAGAGTCTGATGATGGAGCTATAAGGTGGTCATGGAACTCCTAAACTAAACTAGATAAACCCATCTAGTTTGAGCTCATCTGTTTTGTCTTGGTAAACACTTTGGTGATGGATGATTTCCAGGATCTGATGATGGAAGGTGGTCATGGGAACTCATTAACTAAAATAGATAGACCTATCTTGTTTGGGTTTGTGTGATTTGTCTGTACAAGTACCCACGAACCAGCGACATAATATGCAAGGTTATTGAAAATAACAAGATGAATTAAAAACTTTTTAAAAAACAAGCTTATATGGCGTTTGTTAAGTACAGCACGATCCTACCTTGCATTTAGTAATTATTTTCGTTTATATATAATAATAACACACACCGGGGGTTTACACTGGAAAGGAAGATTTTTACGTGGTTTTATTACATTTCCGAGTCATCATCATCATCATCATCATATCAGCCGAAAGACGTTCACTGCTGGACATACGCCTCCCCCAAAGAGTGCCACAATGGCCGGTCCTGCGCCACCCTCATCCAGCGGACTCCCGCGACCTTTACCAGGTCATCAGTCCACCTTGCGGGGGGCCTACCCACGCTGTGCCTTCCGGTAAGTGGTTGCCACTCGAGAACCTTTCCGCCCCAACGGCCATCGGTTCTACGTGCAATGTGCCCCGCCCACTGCCACTTAAGTTAAGCAATTTGGAGGGCTTTATCAGTTACCTTGGTTCTGCTGCGGATAGCCTCATTTCTGATGCGATCGCGCAGAGAAACTCCCAGCATAGCATAGCATAGGCTCAAAGTCACTCAAAGGGCAATGGAGAGCCATTGCCTCTTGAGTGACTTTGAGCCTTCTTATGAGGCCTTTAGTAAGCGACCACGTTTCTGTGCCATATGTCATCACTGGCAACACACACTGGTCAAAGACTCTCGTCTTGAGACACTGCGGAATATTGGACGAAAAGATGTGCCGTAGCTTCCTGAATGCTGCCCAGCCGAGTCGGATTCGACGATTGACCTTCCCTTCGACATTTCCGAGTATCACTCTTTATTTCGAAATAAATGTTTAAAAAACCGGCCAAGTGCGAGTCGGACTCGCGCACGAAGGGTAACCGTACCATTATCTATATCTTTAAACGGCAAAAAAATTGTTGTATGGAACCCCCTGTAGCCTAGTTAGTAACTTGGTAGTGACTCTGCCTACGAAGCTGGAGGTCCCGGGTTTGAATCCCGGTAAGGGCATTTATTTGTGTGATGAGCACAAATATTTGTTCCTGAGTCATGGATGTTTTCTATGTATTTAAGTATTTATTTATCTATGTAAGTATGTTTATCGTTGTCTAGTACCCATAGTACAAGCTTTGCTTAGTTTGGGGCAAGGTCGATTTGTGTAAGATTGTAAAAGAAAAAGAAACAGATAAAAACTAAAATAAAAATAAAATGATGTATTCTGTGTTTTAGTATTTTTTGTTATAAATAGCGACAACAGAAATACATCACATTTCAAATCTCTATCTATCACGGTTCATGAGATACAGCCTGGTGACAGACGGACAGACAGACGGACAGCGGAGTCTTAGTAATAGGGTCCCGTTTTACTCTTTGAGTACGGAATCCTAAAAAGTGACATAGGTTTTAGGCTCAGAACATAAAAAAGGGAGAAGTGCCGTACTGCTTAATTTCAACCAAAACCGATGTCCCCAGTTTTCTCCCACCGCAGCGCCCACAGGCACACACATTGAACCGTGTAAAAACAAAGACTCGGGCGTTGCCAGTGAGTCTACGGCAACATGCAAACAAGGGCTGTGATTGGCTTAAACGCACTACACTAGGGGGGCGACAAACGAAAAAATTATGTTTTATCGACATTGATATTAAAATTAATATTATGTTAAGATATTGATGGTACTTCAACGACATGGTAAGTTTATGTGGTGGTATTTAAACTTCTAGCTACAAGTTTAAATAACACGGGTTGTTAACTTACCATAAATCGCAAAAGTAAAAAATATTGACGAATACCTACAGAGTAACATAAACGGCTTTTTATAAGTTCGTGTTTACATACATTTGAAACTCTGGTCACATCGATATTTTTGACCTGTAGGTACCAGGCCGATCCGACTCGCATTTTGGCGCGAAATAATATGTCCATTACTCATATTACGAGATTTAAGGCTAAGGGCGAGTATCCACCAAAGATGTGCGAAGATGTGTTACCATACATTTTACACCTAGGTTTCAAGCAAGCGAGGTGTCAAATATTCGAAAAGTGTACGGCTCTTATTAAGTGGTTGGAAACATTTTTCTTGAAAATGTTACGAACACATTAACTCTTCTCTGTACAGGAAACCAGTTAGGACCTCTGCCAGTAGCATCTATCCATTTTTTTAGTACCTACTCGGATTCTTTGGAAAACTGTAATAAGAAACCGAGATTTCTTCTTCAATTATCACATTTCAAATGAAAGTAAAAAAATACTCATTTAAAATAAATTATTGGTAATAATATCACATTTTAAGTTGTTCTGGAGCCATTTGCAACTAAATTATATACTTGTATATACAATTTTAATATGTCTATTTACCGTTCATACTGCAACTTAGTGAAAATCTTATTAGTAGGTACCGTAAACATTTTGTGCCTTTTAATCTTATTAGTATGTTATTAGTTACCTTTAAGATAGGCACCCAACCAAAACACGTAATGAAATAAAATAAAACAGCGAAAGTAGTCGAAATAAAATAACTAGTATGATATCGTACTTCTATTTTATCGATTACGCGTAAATTGTAACTGCACTTTGGCACCGCTCTAGTTTGCGACGCCAAGCAGCGGCCGTACCACTAAAATATTCAAGCATCGTCCATATCCATAGTGGTTTAATACATTGCGCCGTGGTTTACTGTATTGAACGTTCAATGTACAACGCAAAGAACAAAAATATGCTTTTTCGTTCGATATGTTAGTTCGATCCCGAGAAATGATGCGGCGTTGCGTTTATTTGTTAAAATATTAGTTTTTACTGACTTAAGTGAAAATACTAATACTAGCATGTGGTGCGTGACTCCACCATTCATGTAGGTTTTAGTGTCATTCCTATTGTTGCATGTAACCACGCTACGTTTCGGCATTTTGAGTAAACGTGAAAGAACATTTCAGATTCACGGCGAATTGCGACTAACATGCGGTGGGCAGTGACATGCCCATTTGGCCATGTCGCACCGACACGCGCCAAGCCCCCGTTTCATATCTTTTCCTTTTTATGATCTGAGGTTTTAGGCTTTTGAATAAAGTCACGCATTAATTAATTGTATTCTAGATAAAAAGCTGTGTTTGTATAATTTATAATTTTCAGTTCCTTTGGTAAGTAACGGACATTAGCAATTTCTATGAAGGGCAGTTTTTTTTTACTGTCCATAACAAAAAAAAATTCTTCAAGAAATGAATACGTAAGTACCCAGTAATTTCCTAGTGGTGGGTCTACTGGTATAATTTCATTACATAACTATATATAAATAAGACTCAGATAACATGCAAACTATTAATATCCGTAAAACAAATTACTATTCTTATTACTGACAACTTTAAAACTCGTTAGTTTATTTTATACTAATTAAACGAAACTAAATATTATACTTTGTCATATCATAGTATTTTAATACAAATAGAAAACCTGTGCTCAAAAATCAAATACTTACTTTATTCAAGTTACCTAACTTCGCTAACATGATGTTCTAGAACATCATGTTAGCGAAGTAATACTTACCATTTTTTAGTGCAAGTATCAATATCGGTCACGGAGTTAATTCAAACGGTGCGCTATACAGCTATTTGCATCGGCAAGCTCCGCGGTTAGTTCTATCCCGATCGCACTTACATATAGCTAGAAAGGGACGGCACCCGCGGCTGGTGCGATCGCGCTGTGCATGTGGGTGTTAGGTACGTTTGTGTGGGTGGTAGTAGTATTTACACACACAAACGCACTACGCGTGTCACAATACCGAATTCTGAGCGAGCGCTTTTTTGAAGAGCATTCTTAACTGAAAGTATATGCTTCCAGATTGGTCCCATTGTTTCCAAAACCCCAGTTGGATGATGGGAACCATGAGGAATTGAGGGAACTCCTCAAATATATTAGGCACGCGTGTAGTAATTTCGGTATTTTCTATTATAACTCGTGTATTTACCTACACCCGGAAATCATAAATTTGGTGAAGTGGAAGTGATGATGAAGACCACAGATGGCTTGTGGAACTTCTCAATGATGTACTTCAAACTATATAAGTACGTCACAGATTCTGATATTATTCCGTTGAAATAGCAAACAATGAAGTACCAAAGGTAATTCTGAGATCCTTGAGGAATCGACGGAAGTCCTCAAATATTATCGGCCCACATAGAGCGATTTGGTTTATTGGTCTAAAAATCAACGCTTTTGTTCTCGAAAATCAGTTCATGTGGTAAATTTCAACTGGAACTATCACGGTATCAGTGAGATACAGCCTGGTGACAGACAGACGGACAGCGGAGTCTTAGTAATAGGGTCCCGTTTTACTCTTTGAGTACGGAACCCTAAAAAAATAAGAAATTGGTATACTTTCCTCGACAATAGCTCCAGAAAAGCAAAAAGCTAGTCGCAAGTCGCAACCAATGGGGCTGGCAACTGTCAAACCAATAATGGTCCTTAAAAAAGCTAAATTTGTATGGCGGCAAGTAGCTTCTATATATTTTTTCGAAATAGTACATTACTGCAGACGCCTACTGGAAAGAACGGCTTCGTATCACTATATATACCTACTCACCCGGCAAGCCCTTTTCACGGCCAGGCATGTATAGTATGAAATAAATCAATAAAACTCCTCAAATCAAACTAATTTTCATGGCTGAATGCCGTGATGCTGTGCCACAAATAATCAAATGAAAATTTTAAATAAATTATGTCCCGGCCTAGGCCTTCAGTTTCGTATGAAATTTCTTTACAGTTCTCTCGATTTGATCCGCCCGAAACGTGATACTTTGAAGCCTGAGGGTCTACCGCGAACGGCTTTCGAAGTTTTCCCTCTCTGTCGCACTTAAGTACAAACTTGCAAGTATGACAGAGAGAGAAAACTTCGAATGCCTTTCGCGGTAGGCCCTCTGAGGGCCTACCGCGAACGGCATTAGAAGTTTTCCCTCTCTGTTGCACTTACGTACGAACTCGTAAGTATGACAGAGAGGGACAACTTCGAATGCCTTTCGCGGTAGGCCCTCAGATATAAGCCACGTAATGACGAAATACGTTTGAGAAATAGTACATTACGTCAGAGGCCGGGAAAACACGGATGTCCGGCCAAGTAGGTATAGGATAGAGATACGAGGCCGGGAATCCGTTTTCACGCCGAGGCATGTATAGTGCTTTTCTCAAACATGCAACGAAATAAATAAATAAATAAAAATCCTCAAATCAAACTAATTTTCATGGCTGAATGCCGTGATGCTGTGCCACAAATAGTGGAATGAAAATTAAACAGTTACTTTGCAGGCCTAGGCCTGAAAAGTTGTATGCAATCCCATTTCAGGCCGCCTCGAGATGCTGCGCCCGAAAAATAATACTTCCGAGTCTATTATAAGGAACGTAAAGAGAATATTTCATTGCATGTTTGAGAAAAGAGAATATTTAATTGCAAGTTTGAGAAAATGACTTTTAATGCAGTACCTACCCTTGTCGCCAATAATCCAAGTTTGTGACCTCGAGCGCCGAACGCAACTTTGTCAAAAATCGAATCTACCGCGAAATCCCTAAAGGACTCGTTTTTGATAGAATATTTTAAGGACGGACGAGAAGAATATGAGACTAGAATTGTCTCTGTAGACCCAATACATAGTTTCCGAGATAAAGCTTTTCAAAATTCATATTTTTTTTGTACTTACTTCGCAATATTTTAGACGTCGCTCGAAAAACTCTAGCGGGATGAAGTTCCAAGTACCCCACGACGAAGTTTGCTAGTGTTGCGAAAAATCGAAAAATTATAAACTTTTAAGGGACCATACGCCTGCATAGTAAATGGAAGGTATTGTGTAAAGCAATAATATTTTAGGAGAAATAACGTTTTTTTCGCTTCCTGTAAAATCAATACCAATGTACTTATGTTGTCTTTGTAAACAGCCCCTCAATTCTGTGATATTAAAATGGCATGGCAATAAAATGGCACAAATGAATGATGCCCTTCATTCTTTCATCCAATTACGCAGCACTGATGCATTCTATTTATTGAAATATTTGATCCAGAGCTTTGAAGGACTTGTCAAAGTTGTCAAAAAAACTGTTTACTAATTGTGATAGTGCTGCACTCTGGCGGCAGAACATTGCAGTAATGTTCCCTATTACTCCGAAGCCGAAGTGGGAATCCACAGTTTTCCGAAAAATGTTAAAGATAAAAGGATGTGGATAGAGCTACGGAAAAGATTTTTGCCTAAGAATCGATCCTCTGTCTGTCTCTCTAGTCGTATGGAATCTAGAAGAGCGCCATCTACAATTAGCTTTCACCGGCCATCCCCATTGGAGTAAAATTTTAGAGGAACACTGGCGACTTGACCGTTTTTTAGATACCCAACCAAGAAGAGGGCCGTAGGAAAACAACAGTTCGCTCAATGACAAAGGAGCTCTTGAAGAAAACCGCTTGAGCTTATTTATCTTTATGAGAAGGTACCTATTACACAGCGCCGTTCGTGTGTTCTGTGTTAAAACATGAATCTCAACATTGTTGGCTAGAGAGCTATTTAGAATGAAAACGAACGTCGCTGTTGGGTAACACAACGGTAACACGTCTTGGTCAGCAATGAAGCTATGAATATGAGTAGGTACTTTATTATTTTATTCAACGATGTATGTGTATGTGGCACTAGAAATTTGCCTTTCGCGATATTCTGGCTGCGTCCTAACAAGGTCAGACGCGGTGGCCCTGGGCATGCCGCAGGTAGAAATAGGACAGTAAGTAAATTTTGATCACCTGATTTAAGATTCAAGGCCAAGGTTGTGAATAGACTTGATCAGGGGCACCGCCGAGTAATAATATATGCCTAATTTGGTACAATACGGGAATATAGTAGTACACTCAAATTATTCGTCTATTTTTATTAGTTTCGTGTTTATCATCTATCGAGAGCAAGACCATGATCCCTATTTCTAATCAGTAAATAACAAACTATGACCATGACAGCTGAATGAGGTAGGTACGTAGGTACGTACACATCAACTATTCGTTGCTAACATTATTATCATGATGAGGTACCTAATTAAGCAATATGTATATTGAAATGCAAGAAGATGGGACTAGTTAATTGTCTTCTCCCTAGTTACCCACTTTCAATATTTTCTGGTGATTTAGGAGCACTTAAGATAACCGTTTAATTTCGTTCGTGACCGCGTTCGTTATCATACTGTACGACTAAGTTATGAGCTTTTAATTGCAGTCTACAATGCAGACGAACAAGAAATAATGAGTAAGGTACAGCTTCCGCGTGAATGTTTTTGTTTGAAGGGGAGAATTTCTTTATTATCTTTTCATTAAACATATATTGTTAATAAGTTGCATAATAACAAATTGAGATTAGTATCAAAATGATCGAAAACTCATTAGTCTACGGCGTCAATTCGTTAAAAAAATCATCTGTCATTGGTCAGATTAGCGGTTCGTCTGATACATAACCAGTTTATCTTGTTAATTGTCTTAAGATCATCCGACAAATTGGTAGGTAAATACTTAAAGTCATTGGCCTTTAAAGTAACTCTTCAGAAAGCTTTGCTATAAGACCAGTTGATGTTGTTAAACTACTTCTTTAGGCCACCGATTATATGATTTTTGGATAATTTGTGGTAGGTTAGGTTAGGTTGTTTCATTATATGGTCATCTAGATATTCATGCATTTGTGGACGTATCGATGAGAGTACAGTAGGTACTTAGGTGTAGACAGATTTTTTTCTGACGAGATGATGGCTGGCGACCTAGCGGTGGTAGGTTTGTGGGTCTGTGACACGTAGGGTTTACTCCAGTTTTAGTCTATATCTGGCTAGAATAATGATGAATGAATCTGAATTATTCAATGTAACTGCATCCGGGCTTTCAACATGAATGATGTAGTCTTCCGTTCCAGTTTTGTATATGTAGCTAAGTGAAACTCACTGTGCTTATCGGACGATGACGTTCTCACTCCAGACCTAATGGCCCTGCGTCGAAGACGCTGCATTGTAATGACGGATATAATGACGTTTCTTAAGATAAGGCCCGCGAAGTGGGTCAGATAGCACAGGAATGGCATTCGTTTTACGTGCATGGTGCATCCATGGAATATGTACCTACAATGCACATGCAGTGAAATAGAAATAGGTACGATCAGCACATCTGTTGAGCGTTTTGAATTGAACGGAGTAGGTACTTAAGATCAAAATGAAATCGACTGATAAAAATGTTAAACCGGGAAAGGTTTACCATCCCACATTATATAGGTAGGTAGGTAGTTACCTATGTTTGTTTTAAAAAGTATACAATAGAATAGGCAGTGACAGGAACAGGACATGGACCGAAGTCAGCATACAATAAGTTTCTGTCAAAAATTTCATTTTTGGTACAAGCTTTTATTGCCGACTGTACTTTTCTGTATACCGTCATCAACTACTCATTGAGACGATTATAACGAGCCCAAACTCAACCGGGTTATTACGTCGGTTAAGTACTGAATTCCCATGGCCACCTTTTGTCTCCATCATCAGATCAGTCCGATGGTACCATAACATATGGAATTGTCATCCAAACTATACCTTTTAGGTCGATCAACGAAGACTCGAAATTGGCAAATAAAAACAAAAAATTGTGTAGTCTGGATTAATATTTTTTACTAGCTGTTGCCCGCGACTTCGTCCGCGTAGAACTTTTTATCGTCTTAGAAAATGATTTCTCTCAATACAAAATTTTAACCCTCTTTTAGGGGATAATTAAAAAAAAAGTTGATGTTCATTTTCTAGTTTGTGAACAAACAGTCTAAAACCAAAGTTAAAAATCTCATACTTTAAAAATGCCTTGAAATACTCAAACTTTGAACCAATTTTAACACTCTTAGGGGATGAATTTGGAAAAACTCTGAAATCAGTTTTGTAGTCTTTTAACGTACAGAATAAGACCGAAGTTAAAAATCTCTTACTCACACTTTAAAATTTTATTGCTCGCCATTTAAAATTTGAACCCCCTTTTAAACCCCCTTAGAGGTGGAATTTTTCTAATCGCTGAAAGAACTTTTTTCGTAAACTTTTAAGTCTCTAGCTCAAAAAAAGTGTTGCCCATACAAAGCTTTCTTAACCCCCTTAGGGGTGGAATTTTCTAAAACTCTGAAAGTACTTTATTATTAATTTTAATAAGTAACATTTTGAATAGTTTTAAGTCTAGTAAAAAAAAAAGTTTTTCCCACACAACACTGGCTACCCTTCTTAAGGATCTTAAGGATCCCCTTAGGGATGGAGTTTTCTAAAACGCTGAAAGTTCTTTTTTAGTATTCTAATAAGTAATCTTTTTGCAAAGTTTTAAGTCTAACTCAAAAAAAAGTGTTGCCCATGCAAAGCTTGCTCTCCTTTTTAACCCTAGTAGGGGTGGAATTTTCTAAAACGATTTGTGTTCTTTTTTTGTATTTTAATAAAGTAATCTTTCTACAAAGTTTCAAGTCTCTAACTCAAAAACATAAACTTTCCCTGATAAAAACTTTGCACCCCTTTTTATCCCCCTTAGGGATAGATTTTTTCAAAACGCTGAAAGTCTTTTTTTTTGTGTTTTTATAAGTAATCTTTCTACAAAGTTTTAAGTGTCTAGCTCAGAAAAAGTGTTCCCCATACAAACCTTGCACCCTTTTTAACCCCATTAGGGAATGATTTTTGTAAAACGCCGAATGTAGTATTTTTCATGTTCTAATAAGTAATTTTTCGTCAAAATTTTAAGTCTCTATTAAAAAAAAAAATGTTTTTCCCATACAAACTTTGCACCCTATTTTACCCCCTTAGGGGTGAAATTTTCCAAAACGCTGAAAGTACTTTCTTTGTATTTAAATAATCTTTCTACAAAGTTTTAGGACTCTAGCTAAAAAAAATAGTTTCCCACATACAAACTTTGCACCCCTATTTTAGCCCCCTATTTTTAGGGGTAGAATTTTCTAAAACGCTGAAAGTACTTAATTTGTATTCTGATGACTAATCTTTCTACAAAGTTTTAAGTCTATATTTAAAAAAAAGTAGTTTTTCCCATACAAACTTTGCACTCTATTTTACCCCTTTAGGGGTAGAATTTTCTAAAACCCTGAAAGTTCTTTATTTGTATTCTAATGACTGATCTTTATACAAAGTTTTAAGTCTCTATTTAAAAAAAAAATGTTTCCCCCATACAAACCTTGCACCCCTATTTTACCCCCGTAGGGGTGGAATTTTCCAAAACGCTGAAAGTGTTTCATTTGTATTCTAATAACTAATTTTTCTACAAAGTTTAAGTCTATAGCTCAAAAAAAAAAGGTTCTCCCATACAAACTTTGCACCCCCATTTTACCCCCTTAGGGGTAGAATTTTCAAAAATCCCTTTTTATCCCTAGCCCACGTTATAAAAGCAACATACTGTGCAAAAATCAACTCTCTAAGATTAGTAGTGTCGGCTGTGCGTTGATGAGTGAGTGAGTGAGTGAGTGAGTGAATAAGTCAGTCAGGACATAGGCATTTATTATGTATAAATAGATAGAAGATAATGAAACTCCCATTCAAATATCTCAAAAAATTATGAAGCTACATCCGTTTTAATGTCGCTTGTTAGAGTGAGAAAACGATGAGGGACTGTGACGTCAATATACTCGAGCGTCATAGTAAAAAACAATCGTTTCATATGAAGGTGCGTTTTGCGGAAAAGGGACAGAACATACCCCCTCTTAAAACTTTGGACTCTTATAACTTAATCATTACCTATATAACCTCTTGCTTTGTTTTTTTCTCCATTTGACTATATTTATTTTAAATTCTTTTTCGAGAAAATACATTATGATTATTTACCATATTTTCGATTCCTGAGCTATAACCACGAACTTCGGAATTCGAAAATATTCGGGTATCTATCTCTATCTCTATCGCACTAACCATACTCGAGTGACAGGGATGCAAATATATGAACATTGAGTATCGGTTTCGTGGTAGCGCCGCAGGTACTTTGGCTGAATGCGCCGAGCGCGTGCCATTGTCATTCACAAAAAACAAATTCGTGTTAATTATATTGTTCAAATTTGTTGATTTCATTTATTAAAATTACGACATAAAACGACATTTGCGCATATAAGTTCTCATATCAGAATCGAATATTTTTTTATGGTTTATATTTTAGCATTTGTCTCGTAAAGGTCTATCGTAGACGGGATTTAAATTATTAATAAGTGAAAGGCAAAGCAATTCCGCCATTTTGACGAAAATTTGACGGTTCTTATAGCTGACAGTTGGAGCAGCGTTTGATTTCAATAAAAATAAATGAAAAATTAAATGAAGTCGTATATTTCGGAAAATTAATTAACTGTCGCAGTCGGATAAAAACTATCCTAAGTTGCAGCTAGAATAATAATGTACCTATATAAAATGTTTCATATTTTTCCGTTCATGGGATGCTGAGAACATTCGAACCGCGCAAAGCTTAGTTTCAAACTGGCTGATTCTTTTTTTAATTTAGAGATTTATTATAAGTGGAGATTTAGAGATTTATTATAAGTGGAGATAATAGGGTTGACCCCCAGGTATAACATACTGAAACTACTGAAAGTCCCCAGCCAAGGGCCGCTAGCTTTAGGCGAGGTGGGGGGGGATTAGTCCCATATTTTAGTTTTTCTTAAATATTTCAAAAACTAAGCGTCGTAGGAAAAAAAAGTCTAAAAACGTAATGAAGCTTATTAAATTTCTTACAAAACGATATATTATTTGTATTTATATGACAAATACAAAAGGAAATGCAAGGGATATAAACGTGATACAAACTGTAAACACGGAGCACGTATTAGACGGTTTCTCTCGCTTCCAGGGGATCAAGAACGGTGCCATCTTTCTCGACGTGGCGGTAGCCTTCGATAAGGTCTGGCATAACGGGCTGGTATATAAGTTATATACCTGCTCGGTGTACCGGACAGACTCGTACTCACCATACGAGATTATCTCAGGGATCGAAGCTTTCGCTACCGACTAGAGGGAACGTACTCGATCCCACATTTCATGGGCCGCAGTCCCGCAAGGCTCTGTGCTCTCTCCCACTATTTACTCGTTGTTCACAAACGACATTCCCAGGCACCCTAAGGTGCAACTGGGGTTGTTTGCGGACGACACCACGTTCTTTACGACCCATTGTAAGTACGCTACTATCCGGCGATACCTCCAAGAGGCAATCACCGTCCTAGGTCGTTGGTTTGATCTTTGGCGTATCGAAGTCAACCCGGAAAACAGCACTGCAATAGTCTTCCACCCGTCTGACTGCGTTAGTACAGAAAAGCGAGTGGCTCCGATCCAGATGTTTGACCGACCCATCCCCTGGGTCAACGACGCCAAATATCTTGGTGTAACCCTCGGGTTACACTGTACCTCGGGTAACTTTTTTTTCCGCTTTTTAACTTTTTTTTTACTTTTTTGCACTTTTTTTTATAATTTTTTTATTTTTTGCTCTTTTTTTTACTTTTTGTCACTTTTATTCCTTTTTTACCTTTTTACTTTTTTTTCACTTTTGTTCACTTTTTTTTCATTTTTTTTTGCTGTTTTTTACTTTTTTCACTTTTTTTTTACTTTTTCTAACTTTTTTTTACTTTTTTTTAAATTTTTGTCACTTTTATTCCTTTTTTACCTTTTTTACTTTTTTCACTTTTTTTTTACTTTTCCTAACTTTTTTTTCAATTTTTTTTTTTTTAAATTCACTTTTTTTTATTTTTTTTCAAAGATAACTTACAGGTAGCACTCGTAGCAATGCAGGTCATTTTCCTACGGCTTCTGAACCCATCTTAGAGTACTTATGATATGTGTTTAGATAAAGTAGTGTATGCAAACTGTACATAATTAGGCCTTAAAACACTCGTGTGATCCTTTTATGAAACTCGCTGACGCTCGTTTCATAAAACTACTGTTAATCGCGTCCATGTACCTACGTCACGTTCTTAGGGTGTGTTAGACTTGAGATTTTAAAATTTTAATTTTGGTTTAAATAATTTATACCTCGACGATTATGCGTAATTGGACTATATGTTATACCACATTATATACACCAAATAGGCTCTAGAATCGATAGTTAAAGTTTGTCGGGTTCCTCAGGCCCACGGTGTATATGCATTAAACCATTCATGTTGCATAATTTTTTTTTATGAAATCAAGTAAAAACTATCAATCAAGTAAGAAAAAAAACTTAACATACCGGCTTTGCCCCCACTTTTCTGAATATATTTTTTTTATATTTTTTCAAGACTAGTATATATAAAGAGCTTTCATTTGATGTATTATACATTAAAATTAATCCATTAGTTTAACGTGTAGATTTAAAAAAAATACTTTTTAAAGAAGTGGCGCCATGTCTGTTCCTAAGGGGTGAAACTTCCGCTGCTGCGGGTCAAATCACCCAGTTTGGTCCCTACTATCACTGTGCAAAGCGGCTTGCTTTCTTCACAGAGTGCAGCATTCGGCCAGAAAATCGCCATAACAAGTAGGACTAATACTCTATCAGAGTTTGTTGAGTTCCCGTACAAAATAATACCGTAGGACATTAGTGAATATAAGTATGCATAGTAGATCTGAAGTAGTGCGTCACAGGAGACAATTGGCTTTAGTTTGCGCAGTGCAAATACAGCACTGCCCAACCTTTCACACAAGTTGTCTACATGTTCTCTCCACTTCTTCAGCCTGGTGTCAATAGTAAATCCGAGGAACTTGCAAGAGTCACAGTGGGGTATAAGTATTATAACATGTATAACCTTTTTCTTATTCATTCCCAGCTGTTTGCGGCTTGATGCTGGGCGCTCGTCTCGGGTTCCTTGAGCGGTGGATGTCGGGGCGCGTGTCCACGCTGGCCGCCGCGGTGAAGGCCCACTTTCGGGCCCAGAGGGACTCCTACTACGGTGCGCCGCTGTGGAAGTTCGCGCCCACCAAACTTTACAGGACGTTCGTTAAAAGCGAAGAAACCATACATACGTGAGTGACTTGACGAGGTTATTGAAACTATTTTAAAGCTTCAGTGTTTTTTTTAAGTCATGCACAGCGCAAGCGGAGAAATCATCGCTGCGCGATATCTCGAACGTTATTTCCATTTGTAGCGAAAATTTGAGGTACATTTAGCAGCATTAAGCGCGCCCGCGCGATGCGCAGTAAAAGGGTAGAGTCGAGTCCTCGAGAATAAGTCCTAGGTTATTTTCTAGGCAGCGCACAGTAAACCGCAAAAATCAAGAGAACAGTAGAACACGAAAGAAGCCCAATAAAACTATTATACCACTTTTGCCACCTTTTCCTCACGTCTCAATACTTATTTTGATATTCTCATTAGATTGTATGAAATAAATCTGATCTGGCAGGATAGTGTCAGAGTTAATGGAGGAGGCGAAGTTGCGCACGCGCGTCTCCGCGCAAGACAACGGTATGCAGGAGATCTTCCTTAAGATCCTGTCCAATCCCGCGTTGGACATGCGCGATAAGAAGGCCGCCGTCATCGATTTTATCACCGCTGGAATTGAAACCGTGAGTCCTTGTAAAATGGAGAAGTGTAACAAAACAACATACATTATAACGACCTCCGTAGCCCAGTTGGTAGTGACTCTGCCTACGAAGCTGGAGGTCCCGGGTTCGAATCCCGGTCAGGGCATTTATTTGTGTGTTTATCACGAATATTTGTTCCTGAGTTAGTTATGGATGTTATATATGTATATAAGTATCTATATGTATTTATCTATTATATATATCGTCGCCTAGTATATACCCACAACACAAGCCTTATTTACCGTGGTGTGGGCCTAGGTTGATGAAGATTGTCCGGTAATATTTATTTATATGTTTCATTTGAGATCTTATTTCTCTTATCTTTGCTACTAATTAATGGTTCACACCACTATATCTTTGGCAGTTGGCGAACACCCTGGTCTTCCTGTTGTACCTGCTGAGCAGCCGTCCGGACTGGCAGCAGAAGATCCGCTCGGAGCTGCCCTCGTGCGGAGACCTGCGCGTGGAGGAGCTGTCTGCCGCACCTTCTGTGAGGGCCGCGGTGAACGAGAGCTTCAGGCTGCTGCCAACCGCGCCCTTCTTGGCTAGGCTGTTGGACGGACCTTTGACTACTGACGGGCATACGCTGCCCGCTGGGGTGAGATATATTTCCCGTTTATAACCCTCTGTCTGTTAGCTAAGAGCCCACAGTCTTCCTGCCGCACCTGCTGAGCAGCCGCCCGGACTGGTACAGAAGATCCGCTCTCAGGCAGCGCCGTCTGTGAGAGCAGCGGTGAATGAGACCTTCAGGTTGCTTCCATTTGCGTATTTTTTGGCTCCTATAACTATAATGGCGGATAGTAGCGTATCCGCCAGGTACCTACTCTATGTGGTGAGATATATTTTTGATCCAGAACCCTATGTCAGGTCCCACACAGCCTAGTGTTACTGATGTATGGACATGCTGAGTAGCCCTGCATACAATATTTGTGTTGTCTCAGGAAAAATGTGCCAAATGCTTGTCGGTAACATCGATTTTTAATTGCATCATGCCAATATCGGTAATGCCTGGAGAGGACACGTTAGTGAAATGTGATGTGACCATTACGGTCCGAACATAAAAAATATATATATAATAGTATTTTATGCAACTGTTGTATAAGAAGGGTCTTAAAAGGCGAGTTGCGTGGGTTGCGATGCGAGCCTTGGAGAGCATCGCAATTAAAGACGCCACGAGCGTTTTTAGACCAGTTATATACCGTTGCATACAATACTTTTTCTACGACAAATTTTAAATAAATAGCGGACAACGGAGGTTATCTGTGATAGCAGACTACAGAATAGTTCAACTTTTCAGGCAGCATGATTTCTATTCGTACTTTTGCTACTCGCGCAATTTCTTCAGGAGTGCAGTTATTAATTTCTTCGACCATTTTAAAAGGAACGTACACTTTTGTCTTCACAAACACGAATAGAATCTTAATAGTTTAGGACTAATAGTTTATCATCTTTCGTCTTTTAATTTTGAACAGTATTTTGGTGGGAAATCGGAAATGTGACAGCTCTTGCTTATGGTTTGTTTTGTTTTTAATTTGTTTGCACTGGCCATCCGAACCAAACCGAATCCGGACCCGGACCGAATTCGAACTGTTTATTTTTATAAATAATACCAAGAATTTATAAAACATGTAATTTAACAGACAATAGATGATGATTTATTATTATTGTAGTAAATAATTCATAATGTACAAACGTTAAATCGTAAATAAATACTTTTATTTCGAAATATTTGTTTATGAAGTTGGCACCACTGCAATATAGCGGCCGATTAAAAAAAAAAAAGTTAAACAGTAAACAGTGCTTTTATGAAAAATGTATGAACCAAAAAAGTACGCTAAACAGTGCGTTTTTGGGCCATAGAGCATAGAGTTTTTCCACGACTTATTAGTGGTGTCATTGTATTTGAGCTACAGCCTATATAAATGACAGATAACGGTATAGGAGTAGAAAAAAATTAAAATAGTGGTTTATGTGACTGTACATAATGAAGGGCATCAAACACGAGTGTATAAATCCTCAATGATGTGTTCGGGAATCATTAGAATAACCGCCATTGCACCGCCATGGCTGACTAGATTTCAAATCATGACCAACTCCACCAGACCAACCCAGACCACCACCCGACCACCAGACCAGATTTCCATAATAACATCGATTGTCGATGTTATTATTATTTTTCATACATTAGCATAGATACACCGCTGATGTTACGTTACTGGATGCAATAATGGTGGTCATTATATATGATTTCCGAACACATTCTAGAGGATTTATGATATGGGTGTAGATAAATATAATAAGCTTATATATCCCTCTCTGTAGACATTCGTGCTAGCGCACACCGGCGCGGCGTGTCGTCGGGAGGAGAACTTCTGGCGCGCGCAAGAGTATCTACCCGAGCGCTGGCTGACCGTGCGCGAGCCGCACGCCGCCTCGCTCGTCGCGCCCTTCGGCCGCGGCCGGCGGATGTGCCCCGGGAAGAGGTTCGTCGAGCTCGAGATCAATCTGCTCCTTGCGAAGGTAAAACAACTTGTTCACAAATAATACGTACACCAGCACGGCGAGCGGAAAATATATCCGCGCGTGACTGCCCCAGGGCGGTGGCTTCCCGATCTTTCTTCAAGGTCTGGATCTACTGGGGTTTCCATGTCGCCAGTCAATGCAGCACTAGCTCATTTATATACGCCTCAATCCTCTTTCACTGGCTCTACATCAACATTGAAGCTAAATCGGCGGTCGAATTTTCTTTGACAGAAGTCTCAAAAGTTGTATATTTTGACAGATTCTCCAGCGATGGCGAGTGGAATACGACGGGGAACTAGACGTGCAGTTCGATTTCCTTCTGGCCCCCAAGGCGCCGGTGTCTCTGCGCCTTGTGGAGTGGTAGGCTGACGTTTACATAACTGACCATCTACTTATAACATTTTTCGGCATATAGGACAAGCCCTTAACTGTCAAGGACAGGAACGACAATTCGGACCTAATTTTGCGAATGAACCGATAAACGGTAGTTACATTGGCATCGACCCCTAAGAGCATCTGGGATTTGCGTTACATGTTGTACCCCTAGTAAACAGGTGTACTCCTGGATGTATTTGTGTGCCACTTTGTATTATTGCCTTTCGCCGCCGCTTGGAGGCAAATATACTGTTTATAATAATCGTTTGTGTCCGGACGGATCCAACGACATAGTTACTTAAATCTTTAGTATCCCAGTGTCCGATAGCAATCTAAGGATGTCTTGCTGGTTGCCAATGTACGAATTTACAAAATGTAGGTATGTAATATAAATGATTGTAAATGGTCGGATTCTTCGTTCGATAGAGTAAAGTGACGATCTCATTATTTTTTTTATAAATAGCGCCTAATTGGATGTAAACATGAGGATCTGTCAATACTGTCGAGTTAAAATCCGACTTGGATAGGTTAAGGGCTCTTAGTATCAATTCGACCAAACCCGAATAACGTTGATCCAGAGATTAGTCCATTCAGTATTGACGTTTATGTAAACTAGTTTTTACTATTGTTATGCCGGCACCACACTTCGCTACGCGATATTCGTTATGTGACTGCGCCGTATTTGCGAAAATATTTGTTATGTGCGCGAACAACAAACATGCCCACCACACTTCGTGCCGGTGTGCCGAACATGCCAAATATGTGTGTTGTTTGCGTTGGGGGCTGCATCTGGTACAATTCAAGAAATCGCATAACTTCTGTTCACTCACTCATTTAGTAAATCTGTGGCTAGTGGTAGTCATGTCTCGCGACGGGTTTGAAAACATAAATATGGAGTGGACTAACGAGAAAGTTATGCGATTTCTTGAATTGTAATGTGAATATTCCACAACGCAAACAACACACATATTTGGCATGTTCGGCACACCGGCACGAAGTGTGGTGGGCATGTTTGTTGTTCGCGCACATAACAAATATTTTCGCAAATACGGCGCAGTCACATAACGAATAGCGCATAGCGAAGTGTGGTGCCGGCGTTAGAATCAGATATTTTATTCGCCCGAGTAAAATACTTAGTTCTTGGTTGGTACTTGGTGCATGGTTGAAACTCGTTGCCATGACTGTTTGGATAGGAGATTCCAAGACTTGAATATTAAGACTTAAGTAATAATGCAAAATGCAATCATAGATTGTTTATGGTTTTCAGGCTGTCGTATAATGTGTTTATTATTATATAACCATACACATTCCTGCTTGTGATTCCTATACCATTTTGTTTTATATCATCTCATATTTACTAAATATTTCTAGTTTTAAGTTTTTAGTGGAACTAATTAAAAGGATAAGGTCTGCCGTATTAATACGCGCCAATGTCGGCTCTCCCAGGAGAAACATTATGCGTACGGTACGGGCAAACAATATTATCAGTTTCTAAAATCGTATTTCGTGTGACAGACGTGGGACAGAAAATCGATTTATTATTAAGGTTATCTGCCAATTTAGATACGACACTGAGGTTGTTTGACATGCAGCGCGTGTGCGAACTATTTGGATGGCGTTGTATGGAGGGAGCGTATTTTCTGTAATAGGTATATCAGGCTTAAGTTCAGAATTATCACTTTTTCGAAAAGCGAATTTTCTTGCCACTTCTAAAACACAACAATTCCCGACAACTTTCATACGCGTTGTAAGACTTTCTTACCTATACAAAACAACACATAAATAGATCGTTTTTGATAAGTGTGCTTTTCGGGAAAGTGAACAGCAGCCTAATTGCGAAAGGTGGGTCCGTTTAATTTGTCCACATGAATGTACTGTCAGGTTCATATAAATAAGGACATAAATATCTGTACAGGACTCTATATTGTCAATGTCATAAAGGCTTGTAGTGTAGGTACAGTCGCCATCACATAGGGTCGTTTCGCCGGTTAGCGACCACTTAGCCGAGTTGCTCACTTTAGATTAGTAAATGTATACCTATTCAATGTACACACATAATAGATGGTATTCGTATAGGTTCTGAGTATAGTCAAGTTTTGAAACCTACAATAAAATATAGCACTTTCATCCATAGATTAGGAAAAAATATGGAAAAGGTTTCAAAATAGCGAATTCGCTGGATAGCGACCGCTTTAGTCGGTTTGCGACCACCTGTTAGCTAGTTGGCGACCACTCTTGCAAATAGTGTTTAAATAGTTAATAAAACGATGCATCATCATCATCATCATATCAGTCGAAAGACGTCCATTGCTGGACATAGGCCTCCCCCAAAGAGTGCCATAATGACCGGTTCTGCGCCACCCGCATCCATCGGATTCCTGCGATCGTTACCAGGCCATCAGTCAACTTGTTGGGGGCCTACCCACGCCGCGCCTTTCGGTACGTGGTCGCCACTCGAGAACCTTTCCGCCTCAACGGCCATCGGTTCTACGTGCAATGTGCCCCGCCCACTGCCACTTAACTTTAGCGGCTTAGGGCTATATCGATTACCTTGGTTATGCTGCGGATAGCCTCATTTCTGATGCAATCACGCAGAGAAACGCCTAGCATAGCCCTCTCTCCATTGCCCTTTGGGTGACTTTGAGCCTTCTTATGATTTCTGAAGCGACCACGTTTTGGTGCCACACGTGATCACTGGCAACACGCACTGGTCAAAGACTCTCGTCTTCAGACACTGCGGAATATTAGACGAAAAGATGTGCCATAGCGTAGCTTCCCGAACGCTGCCCAGCCGAGTCGGAATCGACGATTGACCTCTTTCTCAAAGTTGACCTTGACCTGACTGCCCTTATACAACACAAACAAACAACACAACAAACCAAATTGTTACTCTTCTAAATCTACTTTACATTGCTTGTCAATGCAAAATAGAATCGAAAACGGCGCGCCATCTCGCTCACACCATAGTGCTATTATATATATTGCTATTACAGTCACACATGTCGTTCATAGTAGGTATCTAAATGCCACCATTTTACAAGCTTTTATGTAACTTTTAGATTAAATTCTACTTACCTACACTAGCTTCTGCCCACGACTCCGTCCGTGTGTCTCGTTTATATCGTGGCTCCAAACAAAATTTCAACCCCTATTTCAGCCTCTTAGGGGATTATTTCGGGGATAAAAACTATCCTACGTCTTTTCCCGGGACTCAAACTATCTCCATACCAAATTTCATCAAAATCGGTCCATCGGTTTAAGCGTGAAGAGGTAACAGACAGACAGACACACTTTCGCATTTGTAATATAACCATATCATATAATCATATGAATTATTCATTTTATAATTATATATTATTATTATATTACATATACCTACTAAAGACATGGATTGGCGCGGCTTAAATACCTACCGACACAATTGGCTTGCCAATTAAATATCGCGGGTGCCGCAAGAATCCATAAGGAAAGAAAAAGAAAAACGATGTGGTCGCTATCCGACTTCTTTGGTAATAATTTTTTTGGGTACGCGACCACCCCATTTTATTTAAATCTATTTTTATAATATGCCGAATTTCAACGAAATTATTACAATAGCTAAATCATTTAAGCAATCAAGTAACTAATTTCAGCATAATAATAAAATTAAGTGACGTAACTAAAGTTTTCGCGCCAACTGTCGCGTTATTTTTTTTACAGATTCACTGCACGTCAACACTTTTCGGAAGCAATGTGTGAAATGTGTGAATTGAGGTTATTTTTTCTTGCTTTGGATTAAGTTTTGGGTTTTAAAGTGTATTTATTCTTATTCTGACACTATTCAAGAATAGTTAATAACTAATTAGTTTTCTGTTGGATTTGTAGAAATGTTAATATCTTTAATTGAAGCAGCCTAGTCCGTCAAGTGGTCGCCAACCGAAGGTGGTCGCGTTACCGGCGAAACGACCCTACATCGGAGCAAACAAGCAGCTCACAAACATCGGAACACACCTCTATGTTCTAGGCATTAGGGTGCATGTGCCGATATTTTTGAACACCTATTGTACATATGTATGTGATGGCGACTGTACCACGAAATAAATCGAGATACTTAAGGTGGTTCGATTGCCATACAAAGCGTTATTTGACATTCGCAGGCTAACGGCGTGATATTTTAAGAAACTTATGTAACAAACTTTCATCAATTGGCTTCCCATTTGCGCCAAATTCCCCCCTTCCTAGAATAAACTTGTATAAACTAGATTAATTTGAGAAAAATAGTTTTCCCAAAATATCACGTGACAAACCAATTTCTCAAATTAATCTAGTTTATACAAGTTTAGTCTAGGAAAGGGGGAATTTGGCGCAAATGGGAAGCCAATTTATGAAAGTTTGTTACATAAGTTTCTTAAAATATCACGCCGTTAGCCTACGAATGTCAAATAACGTTTTGTATGGCAATCGAACCACCTTAACGGGAACAGGCAGAACGTTTCTCCATTGGGCTGCGGCCAGCGGGTCGATTACGTAACGCATTGTACGCGGCAGGTAGATCTAAATGTATATTTTTTAATGGAAAAATGACAGTTGAATTGTGCTAACGCTCGTTTAAAACGTTACGTGTTTACCCCTCTGAACTAAACCTATTATACCTACTGTGGCGATTCTATCGAATTATGGCTGTGTTAATATCAAAAAGGCGTATTTATATTAACTTTGTGAACCGCAATACCTCTTGTAAAATAAGACTGCGTACTACGGCACATGCATTTTTTAAGCATTTATTATGTATACTTGTACTCATAGTTTGTATGTATCACGGATAATTTAAGTGCATAACACAGACTCCCGAGTGAATAAATGTACAAGTACGAGTAGGTATAAAACATACTGTTTTAGCTAAGTACTTTATATTTATGTATGTACCTATAGTATTAAATTCCGCAACGTAATCGAACTGTTTTCACCTGTTAATTTTAACCAATAACTATCCTCACCGTGTCGCTTCAATGAGTTTGTATGAATAAACAAATCTATAATACGGTATGTATGCCGCTTCTCATATTATTTGATGTAAAATTTATCCAAGAAGTTATTTTTTTCTATGCCAAGTGCTTGACACTTCTTTATTTCCATTTTCTTAAAACTTAACATGAAACGTCCTGCCTAGAGCTAGCATGATCGTTTCTTTTGGATGTAAAAACACTCGCCCTTCACAAGCAACTGTACTTTTCTGCATACCATCATCAACTACTCATTGAGACGATTCTAACGAGCCCAAACTCGATGGGGTCGTGTCGTTTTATTACGGAGTTGCTATGGCCAACTTCCAGCTCCAGCATCAGATCAGCTCCAAGTCATTATAATATTGCATTGTCATGCGATATACATATGCATGCAAAATTTCAGCTCAATTGGATAACGGGAAGTGACTGAAAATGGATTGCAAATTTTGACGGACAACTTACATATTTACATACATACCTACGAACAGTGCAAGTTAATATAAAGATTGTAAAAAACCACAAGTTTTTCTTCAATAATCTAGCAAGTGTTATACCCAAAGGTTATACCTCCTATTAGTAAATTCGGACTAAATAGACCATCTTAAGCTACTTGGGTCATTGTCAGACACAAAAACAAAAATCATCTTTCCGGTGGTCAATAGTTAAGGGCTTACGCTCACACATAATATGTTTTTATCGCATAGAATTATAGAAGGGGCATCGCTGTTTATGCGGATTCAGAGATCAACCAAAAATTAGGCTTTATAGCCCTTAACTTTGGCAATGTCCACCGAAGAGACGCGAACCTAAATCTGACAATGACCCACTTGCCAAATTCGCGTAGTATTTTTTTTTCAGTACGGACAGTTAAAATTAGTAAGAACGATTTTAAATACATATTTGGGAAAAATGTGTACCCACCTAATTTTAATTTAAACCGAAGCATTTATGTTTTAACTCCTAGGATTTAATTTAGGTACAGAAGCGATTCACGATTGCACTTTTGTAGCCGTTAAACATAATAACAGGGTGTCGATTTTTTTCCTTTTAGAATGCTTGTTATTTTATAAATAAATGACTTGGTTTTTTTTCGATTCTTTTGATATCACCCGTTTTCGGCTTGAAGTCGACTTTTGGGACACGTTGTATACGAGTATGTATCACTAACCTAACCTTTTTTTTTTTTTTTTACTTGGGGAAATGCTTTTACGCATCCCACCTAGCCGAGGAACTAGGATGGGTATGACGGACGGGAACCCCCCGGACTACCGTCTAAAACCATCAAGGTATGCCCTCTCTGCCGTGTAGTAGGGGCGACATGGGATCGCGAACATTTCACCACGACGCCCCTCGGCAACAGCCGCAGCTGCCCTCACCTGTCGTAGTAAGCTTGCAGGGCGACACCACACGCTTCCCGACCCGACCAAAAGACCTCTACGCCGGGAGAGGGTGATAGACCTCGGATTCACCCTCTCAGGTCCCCTCGTAACTTTTTATAGAGGTTTTCTTCCTCGCAGCCACAACTCGGCCCCGGCCTGACGGTCGCAGCCCCCGCGCCTAACATGGATCCTCTGATAGCAGAGGATTTGTCAGGGTTCCGGGTCCGTTAGTCCGGGTAGGCCCCCCACAATGTGGACTGATGACCTGGTAAAGGCGTGGCGCAGGACCGCTCATTATGACACTCTCTGGGGGAGGCCTATGTCCAGGCTCCTTAGCATGGATGACCTTATCACGCGATAAGTGACATGATAGAGCATCCGTCCCTGGCTGACACCGTTCGATAGAAGATGAGACGACGCTCTTATCGATGCTACGGGACCAGCAGTGGACGTCTTTCGGCTGATATGATGATGAGCGTGTCAGTGATCAAAGTAAACCCTCAGAAGTGATCAATGACACCCCATGCTACAAATATCGAAAAAAGCAAACGGCCGTCAAGGTTGTGATTTGCAACAGTATTTGATGTTATAGCCAGATACATGCCTGATTCAGTGAATTACATAAAATTAATGTATTTACTATACAGAAAGTTGTACCTTATAGACCAAGAGCTGAGAACTGCAACAGTTTTATAAAGGCTGATATTTTAATATTAGGTCATAAATAGCTCGAATATCAATAGCCTGCCGTCAGTCAGCCAGTTTTTGGGACATCTGACGTGGGGGTGGTTCCTAAGTTGTTAAAAAAACACCTACGTCGCAACTGTTTTATAAAATCTGAAAATTTGTCTGTGGATAGTAAGACAACTAACAAACTATGCGGACATAGTCAGTCTGCAGAATATTGGAACAGTACCTACGCGTCAGCAGCCCGCTAAACCCGTCAAAAAATTTGGTTGCAAAAAAAGTGTTTTATAAAATCTAAAAAAAATCGTACAAGTAGTTCATAGTACCTAAAACCAGACTAACATAGTCAGCCCAAAGTTTTATGGAACATACGCCGTCAGCAGTCAATAGAACGGAGCTACGGCGCACCGTTCTATTGACTGCTGACGGCGTATGTTCCATAAAACTTCGAAGTTATACAAGCTATTAAAAGTCCGAAAAATTTGTACGCACAATGATGTAATATAAAAAATAGGTAGAGATGTTATAAGCACTCCAAAAGTGGCACACTAAAACTTGGTGAACTCACACAGGCTTGCCTCAGTTTCGCGTCGTCAATGAAAACATGCTCTAACGTGACTAAGCTGTCAGATTTGGTGCGCGAAACTAAAAACATGCCATCTTGTGTGATGCGATTTTGCACAAATCATATCAAAAAAACCAAGGAATAACGTATAATTTGTAAGTAATCTACTTTTATATATACGTAATACCTATTAATATATTTTACGTATTCAAAGGGTGAAATTTAATGTATTCAAATGGTTAAATACGTTTTAAAATAATAATAAATCTAAAATAACATAAACAAGAATAACAAGAAAATAAAAATAAAACTAAACTAAATAACAAGAAAGTAAAAATGCATAAATATTATTTATAAAAAGAATACCCCGTCAAGGAGATCCTCCTGCGGCATTGTACCCATGACGCTGGCTGCGTTATACCTCTCTGTATCGCGAGGGCGATTCTTTGAGAGAGGTAAGCGCCAGCCCTCGGGTCACCTGAGGTGGTGATGAGCCGCCTCGACAAGGCTCTCAAGAACGACCTCATGTCAGCTGACCCCCTGGTCAGCTGACATGAGGTCGTTCTTGAGAGCCTTGTCCCTACCCATTGTCTCTACAGCAAGGGCCGCAAACTCAATCTTTAAGTAAAGACGAATATTTGCGGCGCTTGAGTAGTTGGGCCTGGTCAGCTGCAGCGCCAGCCTGTGAGCGGGTTCCATGAATGTGGGACGGTGCGAGCGTGTCGGCGCAGGTGGCGTCCCACACAAGGACCCTGCCCAGTTTCCACGGTACCATGGTAGCTCCGTCGGGCCGCTTGCCATCGTCTCTGACCATACCACCAGGCTCTAAAATCGCAGGTATAGAGGCGGTAACAAGCGAACGCCGGATGAGGTCGTTAATGGCACCGTGACGGAATAAACGGCCGGCGCTCCTTGAGCACGACAAACCATGCCGACCCAGCTCATCAACACTAATTACGTACATAAAAATGGTTACCAGAACATGTTGAGTGCAACAAAAATATACCCGAAGAGTAAGTGCGATAGAGAAGCAATATATTGGCCGATCAAAGAGTAGTATAAACACAGGGGTCTAGATGAGATTAGTGGGCTGATTTTTGACAAAGTTCGCGGTCTTGAAATTATTATCTCCACTTATAATAAATCTCTAAATTAAAAAAAGAATCAGCCAGTTTGAAACTAAGCTTTGCGCGGTTCGAATGTTCTCAGCATCCCATGAACGGAAAAATATGAAACATTTTATATAGGTACATTATTATTCTAGCTGCAACTTAGGATAGTTTTTATCCGACTGCGACAGTTAATTAATTTTCCGAAATATACGACTTCATTTAATTTTTCATTTATTTTTATTGAAATCAAACGCTGCTCCAACTGTCAGCTATAAGAACCGTCAAATTTTCGTCAAAATGGCGGAATTGCTTTGCCTTTCACTTATTAATAATTTAAATCCCGTCTACGATAGACCTTTACGAGACAAATGCTAAAATATAAACCATAAAAAAATATTCGATTCTGATATGAGAACTTATATGCGCAAATGTCGTTTTATGTCGTAATTTCAATAAATGAAATCAACAAATTTGAACAATATAATTAACACGAATTTGTTTTTTTTGAATGACAATGGCACGCGCTCGGCGCATTCAGCCAAAGTACCTGCGGCGCTACCACGAAAACCGATACTCAATGTTCATATATTTGCATCCCTGTCACTCGAGTATGGTTAGTGCGATAGAGATAGAGATACCCGAATATTTTCGAATTCCGAAGTTCGTGGTTATAGCTCAGGAATCGAAAATATGGTAAATAATCATAATGTATTTTCTCGAAAAAGAATTTAAAATAAATATAGTCAAATGGAGAAAAAAACAAAGCAAGAGGTTATATAGGTAATGATTAAGTTATAAGAGTCCAAAGTTTTAAGAGGGGGTATGTTCTGTCCCTTTTCCGCAAAACGCACCTTCATATGAAACGATTGTTTTTTACTATGACGCTCGAGTATATTGACGTCACAGTCCCTCATCGTTTTCTCACTCTAACAAGCGACATTAAAACGGATGTAGCTTCATAATTTTTTGAGATATTTGAATGGGAGTTTCATTATCTTCTATCTATTTATACATAATAAATGCCTATGTCCTGATGTATTCACTCAATCACTCACTCACTCACTCATCAACGCACAGCCGAAACTACTAATCTTAGAGAGTTGATTTTTGCACAGTATGTTGCTTTTATAACGTGGGCTAGGGATAAAAAGGGATTTTTGAAAATTCTACCCCTAAGGGGGTAAAATGGGGGTGCAAAGTTTGTATGGGAGAACCTTTTTTTTTTGAGCTATAGACTTAAACTTTGTAGAAAAATTAGTTATTAGAATACAAATGAAACACTTTCAGCGTTTTGGAAAATTCCACCACTACGGGGGTAAAATAGGGGTGCAAGGTTTGTATGGGGGAAACATTTTTTTTTAAATAGAGACTTAAAACTTTGTAGAAAGATCAGTCATTAGAATACAAATAAAGGACTTTCAGGGTTTTAGAAAATTCTACCCCTAAAGGGGTAAAATATAGTGCAAAGTTTGTATGGGAAAAACTACTTTTTTTTAAATAGAGACTTAAAACTTTGTAGAGAAATTATTCATTAGAATACAAATAAAGTACCTAGATTCAGTGTTTTAAAAAATCTACCCCTAAGGGGGTAAAATAGGGGTGCAAATTTTGTATGGGGGAAACAATATTTTTTAAAATAGAGACTTAAAACTTTGTAGAAAGATTAGTCATCAGAATACAAATTAAGTACTTTCAGCGTTTTAGAAAATTCTACCCCTAAAAATAGGGGGCTAAAATAGGGGTGCAAAGTTTGTATGTGGGAAACTATTTTTTTTAGCTAGAGTCCTAAAACTTTGTAGAAAGATTATTTAAATACAAAGAAAGTACTTTCAGCGTTTTGGAAAATTTCACCCCTAAGGGGGTAAAATAGGGTACAAAGTTTGTATGGGAAAAACATATTTTTTTTTAATAGAGACTTAAAATTTTGACGAAAAATTACTTATTAGAACATGAAAAATACTACATTCGGCGTTTTACAAAAATCATTCCCTAAGGGGGTTAAAAAAGGGTGCAAGGTTTGTATGGGGAACACTTTTTCTGAGCTAGACACTTAAAACTTTGTAGAAAGATTACTTATAAAAATACAAAAAAAAGACTTTCAGCGTTTTGAAAAAATCTATCCTTAAGGGGGATAAAAAGGGGTGCAAAGTTTTTATCAGGGAAAGTTTATGTTTTTGAGTTAGAGACTTGAAACTTTGTAGAAAGATTACTTATTAAAATACAAAAAAAGAACACAAATCGTTATAGAAAATTCCACCCCTAATAGGGTTAAAAAGGAGAGCAAGCTTTGCATGGGCAACACTTTTTTTGAGTTAGAGACTTAAAACTTTGCAAAAAGATTACTTATTAGAATACTAAAAAAGAACTTTCAGCGTTTTAGAAAACTCCATCCCTAAGGGGGTTAAGAAGGGTAGCCAGTGTTGTGTGGGAAAAACTTTTTTTTTACTAGACTTAAAACTATTCAAAATGTTACTTATTAAAATTAATAATAAAGTACTTTCAGAGTTTTAGAAAATTCCACCCCTAAGGGGGTTAAGAAAGCTTTGTATGGGCAACACTTTTTTTGAGCTAGAGACTTAAAAGTTTACGAAAAAAGTTCTTTCAGCGATTAGAAAAATTCAACCTCTAAGGGGGTTTAAAAGGGGGTTCAAATTTTAAATGGCGAGCAATAAAATTTTAAAGTGTGAGTAAGAGATTTTTAACTTCGGTCTTATTCTGTACGTTAAACGACTACAAAACTGATTTCAGAGTTTTTCCAAATTCATCCCCTAAGAGTGTTAAAATTGGTTCAAAGTTTGAGTATTTCAAGGCATTTTTAAAGTATGAGATTTTTAACTTTGGTTTTAGACTGTTTGTTCACAAACTAGAAAATGAACATCAACTTTTTTTTTAATTATCCCCTAAAAGAGGGTTCAAATTTTGTATTGAGAGAAATCATTTTCTAAGACGATAAAAAGTTCTACGCGGACGAAGTCGCGGGCAACAGCTAGTAGATATATATATATATATATATCTTTTTAGTTGCTGGTGTTGGCTTCATTATACGGCGATTTGTGATTAAGAGATTTCCTTTTGCAGAGTTGGTCCTTGCGACTCAAAGATGGATTTAAGAAGGGGAGCCATCAAATTTTCAGATGTCAATTTTGCGAGGGGGGGAGGGCTTACTCCGAATTACCTGACGATGTTTATTAAGCTATAAGGGCAAGCTTGGTATCATTTTCGTATAAATCAAGGACGTCGAATTCATTCCTGATATTTAATTTTAACTTTTTTCAACGTAAAAAGGAAAAAAAGGAAAGAAATGAAAATTTACATTGTCTTGTTTTCTTAAAATATCTTACTAACTTTTTTATTTAAATTTTAAGAAAAAAAACAATAGACATATTTGGATAGCCCTATAGTGAATGATTGTAAAAATTACCCATATGATTTTTTAGTCTGAGTATTGCGCGTGTGAAAAAATAGCTATTATGGCAAGTTTGGTATAATTTTCGTATAAACCAAGGATGCCAAATTTTTTCCTGATATTTAATTTGCATTTCTTTTAACGAAAAAAGGTAAAAACTTGTCTAGCTAACTAATTTGTCCGTCAAAATTTGCAATCGATTTTTCAGTCACTTGCCGTTATCCGATTGAGCTGAAATTTTGATGTTAGTAAATTCAGTATTGTGGTACCATCGACCTGATCTGATGATGGAGACAGAAGTTTTTTTTTGAGTTTGGGATCGTTAGAATTGTCTCAATGAGTGGTTGATGATGGTATAGGTACAGAAAAGTGCAGTCTTCAATAAACACACAAAGGACACCGCTTAATCATCAAACGCCGTATATTGCACTTTTATGTCGTGTACAGACGCCACTATTTCTCCTTATTTAGTTTCATTTAAGAGTCGCCAGAACGCGCGGCTTTTCATACAAACATAGTTTTGTTTTGGTTGTCATTTTAAAACGGCAATCTGGACGAATAACATGAAACTTTCTTTATCTATCCAAATATCATAAACCCTCCATGATGCGTTCAAGAACCGCATATTATGACCATCATAAAAATAAACTGTATTGTTAGAACAAATTTCTTATCTGTGGAAATGTTATTATTACTAAATAATAACATCGATTTCGATAACATTATTTCATTCAAATTTCGAACGTCTCTGAAAATAAAGAAATTTGATTTAACCTCTATTCTAATATCAGTCGAGATGAGGTAGTTCGAAATGAATTGTCAATTTGCATACAAATTTGACAAATGTCGCACGTAAGTAAGATATCGAACGATATGACAGTTGGATCCGACTCTAGTTTGTCTTTGAATTAAAAAAAAACTATGACAGCTGCCAGAAAACGACGCCGCGATGGCGGTCATAATATGCGGCTCCTGCCTGAATGCATCATGGAGGCTTATGATATGTGGATAGATAAAATGATGTATGTAACTGTACATAATTAGGTATTAAAACACTCGTGTGATGTTATTATGAAACTCGCCTTCGGCTCGTTTCATAAACCCACACTCGTGTTTAATGCCCTTTATTATGTACAGTCAAATAAACTACTATTTGTATAGATAGACAATGGGAATAATGACATCCGCCATATCTAGGTCGGAAATTTGTTTCTGTTGCCACTAACTATATATGTACAAGAAATATAATAGAAAAAAAACAATTAGACAATTTTTTTCAATCTTAAGAGAAATGCCTAGCTGAGCAACTTAAAAATTAAAAATACTCAAAAATCGAGGTTTCCCTCTCGACTATTTCCTCCTCCAAAACGCCACCAATCATCATATTTTTTTGGAAACTGCAAGAGGAAGAAATAATCTACGCCGCTATGTTTTGATTTTTTTGGTATTTGTTGTTACATTTGTATACTGCGCCTTTTTTGCAGCCATTTCAATTAAGTCAACAGTCGAGAGCGTTTGTATGGGAAAATCGCAAATAGGCATTCCTCTTAATTTCTAGCAACAGAGACTTAGTAATTTCAGTAAGTGTCATGTTATTCCAGTAAGCCGTTTTATAATGAGAACTAAACTTCGTTTGTATGAAGAGCCGAGCGTTCTGACGACTCTTAAATCGAGACATATGTTTGTACTAATAAATGTAAAATAGTACCTACATAATATGTAATACACATTAATAAGAGGCAAGGTGACTAGTCTGACTTATTTTACTCTTTGTCCATTGACAGCAGGAGACGGTATGATAATTTCTGGAAGCGAAACAGAGACAAGTATTTGTTTCTCAGCATCGGACGTTACGACACATTTACTTGTCTCTGTTTCGCTCCCGGAATTAATCATACCGATCCTACGTAAAGACACACTGACAGTGACGTTCAATGCTGCCAATCGTAAAAAAAACAAACGATGCGTTCAAAAACCGTTTATTTAGAGTTTAAACATGAAGAGAAGTTTTTAATTATCAATATAGACCCAGGAATTGAAGTAACCAATTCCACGGTATGTAGAATGTAAAAAAAATTACGTATAAGTACCTACATCCAATTATAAGGAATCTATCCCACTCATCCAGAAATTCTACTTCAACCTAGAATTAGAAATTAAAAAACAAAAACAAAATGGAGATTTTTTTTGCGACGTGTATTCTCATTTTAGGCCTGCATCACACTGGCGCAGCCTGCGGTGGCGGACCATAGTAAATTTCACAGCTAATAACAAGTTTTCTATTGTCCGCCGCGGTCAGGCCGCGCCAGTCTGTGAGGGGCCTTAAGCTGGGTACTGACCAACGTTACGAGGTGTAATGTAACATGTTACACAGCGAGCATTCATGCAGTCGGTATGTAATTTTCCCCGTAACACTACGGACTGACTGCATGAATGCTCGCTGTGTAACATGTTCATTACACCTCGTAACGTTGGTCAGTACCCAGCTTTAGAGCAAGTGAAATCGAATTAATATGCGCCTTCAACTGCCACATAAAACAATGCCACGTTAAACGATGAACTGGCTATAGTTTTCTTATAGGAATTAATTTTCCTTTTCCATTCGTGACAAGGTCACACATACCTTAAAAATTCTATTTGAAAAAATATGATAATCGGTATAGGAGACATCTCGTCTCGCATTTGTAATGAATGATGCAAGCAATAGATTTGTCTAATAAGAAGAGAACGTCTTTTTTTGGGTCGAAAAGCATACTGTGCTCCGTTATTATGCATGAATGAAATATTTTATTTCAGGTCTTCACCGACGCATATAAGAGGTGTTAGTTACATTTTAATTATAAGGTTAGATTACACAATACAAAGCTTACATAAAATTTAACATACAACATAAACTGACACACAGAGAACATACACTTAATATATCGCAAGGTAGATTTGACCTGCCCAATCCAATACAGAAGTATTGGACAGTCAAACCTACCAGCCATCATTTTCAGGATGCTGTTAGTACTTTTCCTCACTCGAGCCATCAGGGATGAAATTTTATTTCGCACAATCGCATGAAAGTCTTTAGTGCGTGCCTCTGCCAACATCCCCGAGGCCTTTAGGGGTTTGACGTCTGGCTCCCACCACGTCTGGTGGCTATTTAGGCCGCTTCCCAAAATGGCTTATTTCCTAAATTACCACTTCCCAAAATGTTAACTTTTTCTAAGTAGTAGTCCGAAAATGATAACTTTTCAGACTTTCCAAAATACAAAGGTTTTCAGGGTTAGTAGCACGGCGTCTAAAACGCAACTCGTCTATGGGGCAGCTCGTCTAAGACGCAGGCGGTCTATATCGCATCTAGTCTAATTTAGCAGTTCGTCTAAAAAGCAACTACCTGTCTACTTTATTTTTGAGTAGCAACTCGCCTAAGTAGCGTCTGGTCTAAGTAGCCAGTCGTCTATCCTACCTATTTTACTCTAAGGCAGGTCAGTGTAGGTACGACGACGAGCGAAGCGAGGAGGAGTGTTAGGAAGAACAGCGACCCTACAGCGCGCGAGCCGAGCGAGCGAAGCGAGCGTGCCGCGGCAGCGGCCGGCGAAGCGCCAAAACCGACTTTATACGAACAAAATAGTAGCAAAATAATGCACGTATAATAGTAGCACACACTATCAGTAATCGGTAGTGTACAGTGAGTCTATGAAAATGTTGAGCACATTAGTGCCTTGCAAATTAAGTAACAAAGTAGACGTTTTGAGAAGTGTACATAATGAGAATTAGATATTTTGGTAAGTAGACGTTTTGAGAAGTGTACATAATGAGAATTAGATATTTTGGTAAGTAGACGTTTTGAGAAGTGTACATAATGAGAATTAGATATTTTGGTAAGTAGACGTTTTGAGAAGTGTACATAATGGGAAAAAGCCGTGGTGGGAGTTCACAATTTGGGAAGAGGCCTAAATAGCCACCAGACGTGGTGGGAGCCAGACGTCAAACCCCTAAAGGCCCGAGGCACTACACCATTTGGGCATTCCTAACAGCATTCAACATTGTAACGGCCTCCGTAGCCCAGTGGGTAGTGACTCTGCCTACGAAGCTGGAGGTCCCGGGTTCGAATCCCGGTCAGGGCATTTATTTGTGTATTTATCACGAATATTTGTTCTTGAGTTATGGATGTTATATATGTATATAAGTATCTATATGTATGTATCTATTATATATAAAATAAATAAAATAAAATATCTTTATTTCAGATCTTTAGTCGATCCATATGATGTTAGTAACAGTGGAGACTTATGAACTACGTTAGTGACAATAATGACAATAAATTAATGATACTTAAATGACAAATGACTTAACGCGCCGGCTTTGCACGGGTTTATATGCATGAATTATACATATAAACCTTCCTCTTGAATCACTCTATCCATTAAAACCCGCATCAAAATCCGTTGCGTAGTTTTAAAGATCTAAGCATACATAGGGACAGACAGACAGCGGGAAGCGACTTTGTGTTATACTATGTAGTGAGGAATAACTGGT
Organism: Epinotia brunnichana; assembly: GCA_963854355.1. Lineage (NCBI taxonomy): Eukaryota > Metazoa > Arthropoda > Insecta > Lepidoptera > Tortricidae > Epinotia > Epinotia brunnichana. The sequence continues at coordinate 13,486,701 of OY977936.1, read as the reverse complement.
TCAGGCTTATTTGGCCCTCCCGATAGCCACCTGAACCCAGTATCTTGAGAGTGGACAGTCGAGGCGCTCCGCCAACACCCTCAGAAGACCATTGCTGCTGCCTCTCAGCCGTCTCAGTAGTCAATATATCATCGCCTAGTACCCACAACACAAGCCTTACTGAGCTTACCGTGGGCCTAGGTTGATTTGTGTAAGATTGTCCCGTAATATTTATTTATTATTTATTTATTTATTCTTCTGAAAACATTGTTATACGTAACGCGTAGGGCGCTATAAGCTCGCTTTGTGTACTTAATCCACAGCCCGCTAGCGTAGAAAGATTGGCAGAAGGCTTTAAAAAGTGCAATCTTTACCTCTGCGGAACACCTAGCGAAACTGCGGGCAAGCATGTTACCTCTGATTGATAACGCCCTACGCTCCCTTTCTATATCCTGGTCATCACTCAGGTCTTCAGCAATAATGTGGTCACATTATTGCTGAAGACCTGAGTCATGACCTTGACCAGATACTTAAAACTGTGTACAACTTTAAGTACAACTCCACCAAGAGTGACGGGGGGCACAAAATAAGGCTTGATTTTGCCCGCCTTGAAAACCATTACTTCACTCTTAGCGGAGTTGTACACTAATCCATGCTGCTTAGCATAAGCTTCACATCTTCCAACCAGCTGTATGAGAGCTCCGATGGAAGGGCTCAGCAGCACCATGTCATCGGCATAACTTATATTGTTGAGACAGGTATCTTCAACATGACATCCCGCATGCATGATGCTGCTGAGTCCCTCCATCAGGTCATTCACGTACCAGTTGACCAGCAGGGGAGATGTTAAGCCACCCTGTCGCACCCCACACTCCAGCCTGTAACCTTGAGACAGAGCATCAGCCCATCTCACATGGTTCCACTGATTTCGATACCAGTACTGAAGGATATTAACGCAATCCAGTGGAATACCAATCTCACGCAGTTTACCCCAAAGTATACTATAATCAACCCGGTCAAACGCCTTAGAGCTTATGCAGTATATAAAATATAATTAAGCCAATTGATTATAAAAAAAATCTTTTTCAACACACCTGCTCGTAAAGTAGGTCTTATTACAGCGTATTTACACTGATAATGCAGAATATTACCCATGCCGTGCCTTTTACATTACATTATCGCACTAGTGCCTTTTCATTACATATCTTTTTAAATATTAGCAAAATAATGCAGAATATTATATACCCATGCCGTGACTTTTACATTACATTATCGCACTAGTGCCTTTTCATTACATATCTTTTAACATTTTCATTTTTTTTTTTTTTCCTCGCAAATGTGTTGAAAAACGTCGTATGAAACACGTGAGCATTGGTCATTACACTTCTCGTCTCCATTAAGCCTTCGCCTTCGGCTCAGGCTTAAAAACCGACTCGAGTGTAATGACCAACTTAGCACACTTGTATCATAATGTACTATTACATGAAATGTATACTTAGTTATGCACTTAACTATTTTATGAATGTAACGAAATGTGCCTAATAAAGGATTAACGTAAAAAAAGTTTTTTTATACCACAATGGTGGCAAACAAGTTTATGGCCCGCTATAGCCTCGTGGCGCCCACATACAACACAAAATGACATTGAAATTTGAATCAAACTAATAAAAGAAATATAGTTGAATTTCTTTTGTTTCAAGAGAAGACCAAAACAAAACAAATGCAACTCTATTCCAACCCAAAATTGTTTAAATTCCTTTAAGAGAATAGGTACGAGTATGTCCTTCCAGTAGGCCCATGGGCGCAAGGAGGCTATGGAAAGTGGACACCGTACCCTATAGACGTCTGACCTGTAAATGAGTAATTATGGATTTACGAAGATTTCTATATTAACCTCCATACTTTTAATATTTTTCTATTTAATAGAGAGCGTTAATATTGCAAGAGCGAGCGGAGCGAACGACGTTCTCCGTTTCAGCTTGGGCAAACATTATTTCGTATGTCCGGATGTTCTCCTCTACAGGATTAATCAACCGATTCTCGTGAAATTTTGTGAGCAGGTTCGATAATTATAAGTACCTACCTGTTGTTGTTTTTTGTCTTTTCGAATTTAGAAAATTCTAAAAATATATAAAACGATATAGGCAGACTCGCGAGATCTACAGCTCACAGAGACTCCAGTTTAATAGTATGTTCGTCGTATTGTCATTTAAAGGTACTTAGGTATTTGAAAAGATTTACTCGGCGTTTTCGAGTTTTTCCGGAGAATACAAATTTTCCTGGAAATGAGACCTAGTGTTAGAGCCGATTTCAAGAACCCATTTACAAGAAATATTTAATATGTAGGTAGGTATGTATGTCTCATATAATAGTAGAGAATTTTTTCTCACTAATCATTCTAATTTTGTTTCGTAATCTCATCTATCAGTAACCGGTGTAGGATTCGATAATTATATCGAAGGCAAGTAAATCTATGGTAAACATGCTCACCGCTCACACCTAGGTACCACATTAACTTCTGTATTGTTTATTTCTAACTAGCGACCCGTCCCGGCTTCGCACGGGTTTATGTTTGTTTATGTGTAATACATGCAAAAACCTTCCTCTTGAATCACTCTATCTATTAAAAAAAACCTCATCAAAATCCGTTGCGCAGTTTTAAAGATTTAAGCATACTCAGTGCGAAACGGGTCGAGATTTTGTTTTAGTATGCGTGCGGCGACGTATAGGATAGTATAGCGCACACATACAAGGCGCGCGCGGTGCGTTTGTAGGAAGATAACATACTTTGCCGTCTTTATACTATGATAACTAGTTTTTTGCCTGCGGCGCGGCGCGCGAGCGCGCCGCGGTACCTATTTGTACTTTTGACTTGTTTATTCAAAATCTGCCTGTATTTTTTTGGTTTTTGTATATCCAAGGAAAAGGAAAGTGAAATTCCGCTATGGGAAGGGAAAAGCGGAGGGTATTTTTTGTCAGAGAGATCGCGCACTCAGTCTTGCTTGTGACGGGAAGGTGCGGGGGGTGTGTGTCCGCGTGGGCTCGCCCTTCGGGCCTTCGGCCCTCGGGCTCGCGTAGAGAGCGAGCTCTACAGGGCCGCTTCGGGCCTTCGGCCCTACGCGGAGCTCGGCCTTCGGCCTTCGCGTACCTGGAAGCTCACCTTCGGGCCTTCGGCCCTCAGGTTCGCTTAAAGACACTTGGGGGGCGTAGGGTTTCCGCAAGCGCGCTCTGAAGGGACGCTTCGGGCCTTCGGCCCTACGCGGAGCTCGGCCTTCGGCCTTCGCCTACCACGAAGCTCACCTTCGGGCCTTCGGCCCTCAGGTTCGCTTTTAAGACACTCGGGGGTTAGTGAGTGGTAGCACAACCTTAAACTCCCGCAGCTCGGCCTACGGCCTCGCAGGACGCTTCGGGCCTTCGGCCCTACGCGGAGCTCGGCCTTTGGCCTTCGCGGCGCTCGGCCTTCGGCCTTCGCCTACCGGGAAGCTCACCTTCGGGCCTTCGGCCCTCAGGTTCGCTTTTAAGACACTCGGGGGTAGTAAGTGTCCGCGTAGGCTCGCCCTTCGGGCCTCCGGCCCTCGGGCTCGCGTAGTAAGCGCACTCTGAAGGGACGCTTCGGGCCTTCGGCCCTACGCGGAGCTCGGCCTTCGGCCTTCGCCTACCACGAAGCTCACCTTCGGGCCTTCGGCCCTCAGGTTCGCTTTTAAGACACTCGGGGGTTAGTGATTGGTAGCACAACCTTAAACTCCCGCAGCTCGGCCTACGGCCTCGCAGGACGCTTCGGGCCTTCGGCCCTACGCGGAGCTCGGCCTTTGGCCTTCGCGGCGCTCGGCCTTCGGCCTTCGCCTACCGGGAAGCTCACCTTCGGGCCTTCGGCCCTCAGGTTCGCTTTTAAGACACTCGGGGGTTAGTGATTGGTAGCACAACCTTAAACTCCCGCAGCTCGGCCTACGGCCTCGCAGGACGCTTCGGGCCTTCGGCCCTACGCGGAGCTCGGCCTTTGGCCTTCGCGGCGCTCGGCCTTCGGCCTTCGCCTACCGGGAAGCTCACCTTCGGGCCTTCGGCCCTCAGGTTCGCTTTTAAGACTCTCGGGGGTAGTAAGTGTCCGCGTAGGCTCGCCCTTCGGGCCTCCGGCCCTCGGGCTCGCGTAGTAAGCGCGCTCTGAAGGGACGCTTCGGGCCTTCGGCCCTACGCGGAGCTCGGCCTTCGGCCTTCGCCTACCACGAAGCTCACCTTCGGGCCTTCGGCCCTCAGGTTCGCTTTTAAGACACTCGGGGGTTAGTGATTGGTAGCACAACCTTAAACTCCCGCAGCTCGGCCTACGGCCTCGCAGGACGCTTCGGGCCTTCGGCCCTACGCGGAGCTCGGCCTTTGGCCTTCGCGGCGCTCGGCCTTCGGCCTTCGCCTACCGGGAAGCTCACCTTCGGGCCTTCGGCCCTCAGGTTCGCTTTTAAGACACTCGGGGGTTAGTGATTGGTAGCACAACCTTAAACTCCCGCAGCTCGGCCTACGGCCTCGCAGGACGCTTCGGGCCTTCGGCCCTACGCGGAGCTCGGCCTTTGGCCTTCGCGGCGCTCGGCCTTCGGCCTTCGCCTACCGGGAAGCTCACCTTCGGGCCTTCGGCCCTCAGGTTCGCTTTTAAGACACTCGGGGGTAGTAAGTGTCCGCGTAGGCTCGCCCTTCGGGCCTCCGGCCCTCGGGCTCGCGTAGTAAGCGCGCTCTGAAGGGACGCTTCGGGCCTTCAGCCCTACGCGGAGCTCGGCCTTCGGCCTTCGCCTGCCACGAAGCTCACCTTCGGGCCTTCGGCCCTCAGGTTCGCTTTTAACACACTCGGGGGTTATTGAGTGGTAGCACAACCTTAAACTCCCGCAGCTCGGCCTACGGCCTCGCACGCTTCGGGCCTTCGGCCCTACGCGGAGCTCGGCCTTTGGCCTTCGCGTCGCTCGGCCTTCGGCCTTCGCCTACCCTGAAGCTCACCTTCGGGCCTTCGGCCCTCAGGTTCGCTTGTAAGACACTCGGGGGCATAGTAGCATAGTCCTATACTCCCGCAGCTCGGCCTACGGCCTCGCTGGACGCTTCGGGCCTTCGGCCCTACGCGGAGCTCGGCCTTCGGCCTTCGCGTACCTCGAAGCTCACCTTCGGGCCTTCGGCCCTCAGGTTCGCTTGAAAGACACTTGGGCGCTGTAAATAGTAGCAAAACCTTAAGCTCCCGCAGCTCGGCCTACGGCCTCGCAAATTTGTTTTGCCCATGCCGTCCGCCATTTTGGATTTTTTCCATTTTTTTTTTCTTTTTACAACTCTTGGGCCCCTCAAGTCCTTGCATGCCAAATCTCGGCGCGCTGCGACCAATTTGAAATTTCAAAAAAAAAAAAGTTTTTTTTTTCGGCCAAAAAAAAATGCGGTTGTACTCCCTTTGGGAACCTTTATGACATTTGGTCGAAACCGCTATTCAAAAGTCGAGCGGTTTGGCCGGAAAAAAAAATCGAAAAAATTCCCCATACAAAATTTTTTTTAGAGCTAAAAAAAAAAAAAAATATTTTCAGAATCTAGAGCCATATAGAATTCCGCTAGCTAAATTTCAGCGCTCTAGGAGCATTTTGAAATTTTTTTCCGCCAGCAAAAACTGCACGCAGTTCTTTATGACATTTGGTCAAGCACCCCTAACCTAGCTGTAACCGTTGAGCCAGGCTGTATAGCAACTTTTTTCCAGGAGCCAAATCTTCAAATGTCAGATTTTTCTGGGGGTCACATTGATGACAGTAACACTTTTTCCATACAAGTCAAAGCTCCAGTTACACTCCTTCATGGAGAACAACCATATGAATGAGAAATGAGTCGTGCTGGAGCTTTATAGTATATTAACTAGTATTTGCCTGCGGCGCGGCGCGCGAGCGCGCCGCGGTACCGGTGTTGTGTTTGACTTTATTATTCAAAATCTGCCTGTATTTTTTTGGTTTTTGAATTACCAAGGAAAAGGAAAGTGAAATTCCGCTATGGGAAGGGAAAAGCGGAGGGTATTTTTGTAAGGCAGAGTTTGCACTCTATTCTTGCTTGTGACGGGAAGGTGCGGGGGGTGTGTGTCCGCGTGGGCTCGCCCTTCGGGCCTTCGGCCCTCGGGCTCGCGTAGAGAGCGAGCTCTGAAGGGACGCTTCGGGCCTTCGGCCCTACGCGGAGCTCGGCCTTCGGCCTTCGCGTACCTGGAAGCTCACCTTCGGGCCTTCGGCCCTCAGGTTCGCTTAAAGACACTTGGGGGGCGTAGGGTTTCCGCAAGCGCGCTCTGAAGGGACGCTTCGGGCCTTCGGCCCTACGCGGAGCTCGGCCTTCGGCCTTCGCCTGCCACGAAGCTCACCTTCGGGCCTTCGGCCCTCAGGTTCGCTTTTAACACACTCGGGGGTTAGTGAGTGGTAGCACAACCTTAAACTCCCGCAGCTCGGCCTACGGCCTCGCAGGACGCTTCGGGCCTTCGGCCCTACGCGGAGCTCGGCCTTCGGCCTTCGCGTCGCTCGGCCTCCGGCCTTCGCCTACCGCGAAGCTCACCTTCGGGCCTTCGGCCCTCAGGTTCGCTTTTAAGACACTCGGGGGTAGTAAGTGTCTGCGTTGGCTCGCCCTTCGGGCCTTCGGCCCTCGGGCTCGCGTATTAAGCGCGCTCTGAAGGGACGCTTCGGGCCTTCGGCCCTACGCGGAGCTCGGCCTTCGGCCTTCGCCTGCCACGAAGCTCACCTTCGGGCCTTCGGCCCTCAGGTTCGCTTTTATGACACTCGGGGGTTAGTGAGTGGTAGCACAACCTTAAACTCCCGCAGCTCGGCCTACGGCCTCGCAGGACGCTTCGGGCCTTCGGCCCTACGCGGAGCTCGGCCTTCGGCCTTCGCGTCGCTCGGCCTCCGGCCTTCGCCTACGACAAAAGACACTCGGGGGCATAGTCGCACAGTCCTATGCTCCCGCAGCTCGGCCTACGGCCTCGCTGGACGCTTCGGGCCTTCGGCCCTACGCGGAGCTCGGCCTTCGGCCTTCGCGTGCCTCGAAGCTCACCTTCGGGCCTTCGGCCCTCAGGTTCGCTTGTAAGACACTCCGGGCAAGGAATAGTAGCCAAGCCTTAAGCTCCCGCAGCTCGGCCTACGGCCTCGCAAATTTGTTTTGCCCATACCGTCCGCCATTTTGGATTTTTTCCAAATTTTTTTCTTTTTACAACTCTTGGACCCCTCAAGTCCCCGCATGCCAAATCTCGGCGCGCTGTGACCAATTTGAAATTTCTAAAAAAAAAAAGTTTTTTTTTTCGGCCAAAAAAAAATGCGATTGCACTCCTCTTGGGAACCTTTATGACATTTGGTCGAGACCCCTATTCAAAAGTCGAGCGGTTTGGCCGGAAAAAAAAATCGAAAAAATTCCCCATACAAAATTTTTTTTAAAGCTAGAAACTTTTTTTTTTGGTTTTCAGAATCTAGAGCCATATAGGATCCCGCTAGCCAAATTTCAAAGCTCTAGGACCGTTTTGAAAAAAAATTAAAAAAAAACTTTGTTTTTTTTTAATTTTTTTTCCGCCATCAAAAACTGCACGCGGTTCCCTATGACATTTGGTCGAGCACCCATAACCTAGCTGTTACCGTTTAGCCGGGCAGTAGAGCAATTTTTTACTCAGAGCCAAATCCGAAAAAGTCAGATTTTTCTGGTGGTAACCTCGCCGACCTCTATACACCCATATCAAAACCTAACCCCCACCATGACTCCTTCCCGGAGATCAATTGTGTCAAGAGAAATGTGTCGTATTGCAGCTTTATATAATATTAACTAGTATTTGCCTGCGGCGCGGCGCGCGAGCGCGCCGCGGTACCTATTTGAACCTTTGACTTATTATTCAAAATCTGCCTGTATTTTTTTGGTTTTTGAATTACCAAGGAAAAGGAAAGTGAAATTCCGCTATGGGAAGGGAAAAGCGGAGGGTATTTTTGTAAGTAGGAATTTGCACTCTATTCTTGCTTGTGACGGGAAGGTGCGGGGGGTGTGTGTCCGCGTGGGCTCGCCCATCGGGCCTTCGGCCCTCGGGCTCGCGTAGAGAGCGAGCTCTGAAGGGACGCTTCGGGCCTTCGGCCCTACGCGGAGCTCGGCCTTCGGCCTTCGCGTACCTGGAAGCTCACCTTCGGGCCTTCGGCCCTCAGGTTCGCTTAAAGACACTTGGGGGGCGTAGGGTTTCCGCAAGCGCGCTCTGAAGGGACGCTTCGGGCCTTCGGCCCTACGCGGAGCTCGGCCTTCGGCCTTCGCCTGCCACGAAGCTCACCTTCGGGCCTTCGGCCCTCAGGTTCGCTTTTAAGACACTCGGGGGTTAGTGAGTGGTAGCACAACCTTAAACTCCCGCAGCTCGGCCTACGGCCTCGCAGGACGCTTCGGGCCTTCGGCCCTACGCGGAGCTCGGCCTTTGGCCTTCGCGGCGCTCGGCCTTCGGCCTTCGCCTACCGGGAAGCTCACCTTCGGGCCTTCGGCCCTCAGGTTCGCTTTTAAGACACTCGGGGGTAGTAAGTGTCCGCGTAGGCTCGCCCTTCGGGCCTCCGGCCCTCGGGCTCGCGTAGTAAGCGCGCTCTGAAGGGACGCTTCGGGCCTTCGGCCCTACGCGGAGCTCGGCCTTCGGCCTTCGCCTGCCACGAAGCTCACCTTCGGGCCTTCGGCCCTCAGGTTCGCTTTTAACACACTCGGGGGTTAGTGAGTGGTAGCACAACCTTAAACTCCCGCAGCTCGGCCTACGGCCTCGCAGGACGCTTCGGGCCTTCGGCCCTACGCGGAGCTCGGCCTTCGGCCTTCGCGTCGCTCGGCCTCCGGCCTTCGCCTACGACAAAAGACACTCGGGGGCATAGTCGCACAGTCCTATGCTCCCGCAGCTCGGCCTACGGCCTCGCTGGACGCTTCGGGCCTTCGGCCCTACGCGGAGCTCGGCCTTCGGCCTTCGCGTGCCTCGAAGCTCACCTTCGGGCCTTCGGCCCTCAGGTTCGCTTGTAAGACACTCCGGGCAAGGAATAGTAGCCAAGCCTTAAGCTCCCGCAGCTCGGCCTACGGCCTCGCAAATTTGTTTTGCCCATACCGTCCGCCATTTTGGATTTTTTCCAAATTTTTTTTCTTTTTACAACTCTTGGGCCCCTCAAGTCCCCGCATGCCAAATCTCGGCGCGCTGTGACTAATTTGAAATTTCAAAAAAAAAAAACTTTTTTTTTTCGGCCAAAAAAAAATGCGATTGTACTCCTCTTGGAAACCTTTATGACATTTGGTCGAGACCCCTATTCAAAAGTCGAGCGGTTTGGCCGGAAAAAAAAATCGAAAAAATTCCCCATACAAAATTTTTTTTAAAGCTAGAAACTTTTTTTTTTGGTTTTCAGAATCTAGAGCCATATAGGATCCCGCTAGCCAAATTTCAAAGCTCTAGGACCGTTTTGAAAAAAAATTAAAAAAAAACTTTGTTTTTTTTTAATTTTTTTTCCGCCATCAAAAACTGCACGCGGTTCCCTATGACATTTGGTCGAGCACCCATAACCTAGCTGTTACCGTTTAGCCGGGCAGTAGAGCAATTTTTTACTCAGAGCCAAATCCGAAAAAGTCAGATTTTTCTGGTGGTAACCTCGCCGACCTCTATACACCCATATCAAAACCTAACCCCCACCATGACTCCTTCCCGGAGATCAATTGTGTCAAGAGAAATGAATCGTATTGCAGCTTTATATAATATTAACTAGTATTTGCCTGCGGCGCGGCGCGCGAGCGCGCCGCGGTACCGGTGTTGTGTTTGACTTTATTATTCAAAATCTGCCTGTATTTTTTTGGTTTTTGAATTACCAAGGAAAAGGAAAGTGAAATTCCGCTATGGGAAGGGAAAAGCGGAGGGTATTTTTGTAAGGCAGAGAGATCGCGCACTCTTATCTTGCTTGTGACGGGAAGGTGCGGGGGGTGTGTGTCCGCGTGGGCTCGCCCTTCGGGCCTTCGGCCCTCGGGCTCGCGTAGAGAGCGAGCTCTGAAGGGACGCTTCGGGCCTTCGGCCCTACGCGGAGCTCGGCCTTCGGCCTTCGCGTACCTGGAAGCTCACCTTCGGGCCTTCGGCCCTCAGGTTCGCTTAAAGACACTTGGGGGGCGTAGGGTTTCCGCAAGCGCGCTCTGAAGGGACGCTTCGGGCCTTCGGCCCTACGCGGAGCTCGGCCTTCGGCCTTCGCCTGCCACGAAGCTCACCTTCGGGCCTTCGGCCCTCAGGTTCGCTTTTATGACACTCGGGGGTTAGTGAGTGGAAGCACAACCTTAAACTCCCGCAGCTCGGCCTACGGCCTCGCAGGACGCTTCGGGCCTTCGGCCCTACGCGGAGCTCGGCCTTCGGCCTTCGCGTCGCTCGGCCTCCGGCCTTCGCCTACCGCGAAGCTCACCTTCGGGCCTTCGGCCCTCAGGTTCGCTTTTAAGACACTCGGGGGTAGTAAGTGTCTGCGTTGGCTCGCCCTTCGGGCCTTCGGCCCTCGGGCTCGCGTAGTAAGCGCGCTCTGAAGGGACGCTTCGGGCCTTCGGCCCTACGCGGAGCTCGGCCTTCGGCCTTCGCCTACCACGAAGCTCACCTTCGGGCCTTCGGCCCTCAGGTTCGCTTTTAACACACTCGGGGGTTAGTGAGTGGTAGCGTAACCTTAAACTCCCGCAGCTCGGCCTACGGCCTCGCACGCTTCGGGCCTTCGGCCCTACGCGGAGCTCGGCCTTTGGCCTTCGCGTCGCTCGGCCTTCGGCCTTCGCCTACCCCGAAGCTCACCTTCGGGCCTTCGGCCCTCAGGTTCGCTTGTAAGACACTCGGGGGCATAGTAGCATAGTCCTATACTCCCGCAGCTCGGCCTACGGCCTCGCTGGACGCTTCGGGCCTTCGGCCCTACGCGGAGCTCGGCCTTCGGCCTTCGCGTGCCTCGAAGCTCACCTTCGGGCCTTCGGCCCTCAGGTTCGCTTGTAAGACACTCCGGGCAAGGAATAGTAGCCAAGCCTTAAGCTCCCGCAGCTCGGCCTACGGCCTCGCAAATTTGTTTTGCCCATACCGTCCGCCATTTTGGATTTTTTCCAAATTTTTTTTCTTTTTACAACTCTTGGACCCCTCAAGTCCCCGCGTGCCAAATCTCGGCGCGCTGTGACCAATTTGAAATTTCAAAAAAAAAAAACTTTTTTTTTTCGGCCAAAAAAAAATGCAATTGTACTCCTCTTGGGAACCTTTATGACATTTGGTCGGGTCCCCTATTCAAAAGTCGAGCGGTTTGGCCGGAAAAAAAAATCGAAAAAATTCCCCATACAAATTTTTTTTTAAAGCTAGAAACTTTTTTTTTTGGTTTTCAGAATCTAGAGCCATATAGGATCCCGCTAGCCAAATTTCAAAGCTCTAGGACCATTTTGAAAAAAAATTAAAAAAAAACTTTGTTTTTTTTTAATTTTTTTTCCGCCAACAAAAACTGCACGCAGTTCTCTATGACATTTGGTCGAGCACCCCTAACCTAGCTGTTACCGTTTAGCCGGGCAGTAGAGCAATTTTTTACTCAGAGCCAAATCCGAAGAAGTCAGATTTTTCTAGTGGTAACCTCGCCGACTTCTATACACCCATATCAAAACCTAACCCCCACCATGACTCCTTCCCGGAGATCAATTCTATCAGGAGAAATCAGTGGTAATGCAGCTTTATATAATATTAACTAGTATTTGCCTGCGGCGCGGCGCGCGAGCGCGCCGCGGTACCGGTGTTGTGTTTGACTTTATTATTCAAAATCTGCCTGTATTTTTTTGGTTTTTGAATTACCAAGGAAAAGGAAAGTGAAATTCCGCTATGGGAAGGGAAAAGCGGAGGGTATTTTTGTAAGGCAGAGAGATCGCGCACTCTTATCTTGCTTGTGACGGGAAGGTGCGGGGGGTGTGTGTCCGCGTGGGCTCGCCCTTCGGGCCTTCGGCCCTCGGGCTCGCGTAGAGAGCGAGCTCTGAAGGGACGCTTCGGGCCTTCGGCCCTACGCGGAGCTCGGCCTTCGGCCTTCGCGTACCTGGAAGCTCACCTTCGGGCCTTCGGCCCTCAGGTTCGCTTAAAGACACTTGGGGGGCGTAGGGTTTCCGCAAGCGCGCTCTGAAGGGACGCTTCGGGCCTTCGGCCCTACGCGGAGCTCGGCCTTCGGCCTTCGCCTGCCACGAAGCTCACCTTCGGGCCTTCGGCCCTCAGGTTCGCTTTTATGACACTCGGGGGTTAGTGAGTGGAAGCACAACCTTAAACTCCCGCAGCTCGGCCTACGGCCTCGCAGGACGCTTCGGGCCTTCGGCCCTACGCGGAGCTCGGCCTTCGGCCTTCGCGTCGCTCGGCCTCCGGCCTTCGCCTACCGCGAAGCTCACCTTCGGGCCTTCGGCCCTCAGGTTCGCTTTTAAGACACTCGGGGGTAGTAAGTGTCTGCGTTGGCTCGCCCTTCGGGCCTTCGGCCCTCGGGCTCGCGTAGTAAGCGCGCTCTGAAGGGACGCTTCGGGCCTTCGGCCCTACGCGGAGCTCGGCCTTCGGCCTTCGCCTACCACGAAGCTCACCTTCGGGCCTTCGGCCCTCAGGTTCGCTTTTAACACACTCGGGGGTTAGTGAGTGGTAGCGTAACCTTAAACTCCCGCAGCTCGGCCTACGGCCTCGCACGCTTCGGGCCTTCGGCCCTACGCGGAGCTCGGCCTTTGGCCTTCGCGTCGCTCGGCCTTCGGCCTTCGCCTACCCCGAAGCTCACCTTCGGGCCTTCGGCCCTCAGGTTCGCTTGTAAGACACTCGGGGGCATAGTAGCATAGTCCTATACTCCCGCAGCTCGGCCTACGGCCTCGCTGGACGCTTCGGGCCTTCGGCCCTACGCGGAGCTCGGCCTTCGGCCTTCGCGTGCCTCGAAGCTCACCTTCGGGCCTTCGGCCCTCAGGTTCGCTTGTAAGACACTCCGGGCAAGGAATAGTAGCCAAGCCTTAAGCTCCCGCAGCTCGGCCTACGGCCTCGCAAATTTGTTTTGCCCATACCGTCCGCCATTTTGGATTTTTTCCAAATTTTTTTTCTTTTTACAACTCTTGGACCCCTCAAGTCCCCGCGTGCCAAATCTCGGCGCGCTGTGACCAATTTGAAATTTCAAAAAAAAAAAACTTTTTTTTTTCGGCCAAAAAAAAATGCAATTGTACTCCTCTTGGGAACCTTTATGACATTTGGTCGGGTCCCCTATTCAAAAGTCGAGCGGTTTGGCCGGAAAAAAAAATCGAAAAAATTCCCCATACAAATTTTTTTTTAAAGCTAGAAACTTTTTTTTTTGGTTTTCAGAATCTAGAGCCATATAGGATCCCGCTAGCCAAATTTCAAAGCTCTAGGACCATTTTGAAAAAAAATTAAAAAAAAACTTTGTTTTTTTTTAATTTTTTTTCCGCCAACAAAAACTGCACGCAGTTCTCTATGACATTTGGTCGAGCACCCCTAACCTAGCTGTTACCGTTTAGCCGGGCAGTAGAGCAATTTTTTACTCAGAGCCAAATCCGAAGAAGTCAGATTTTTCTAGTGGTAACCTCGCCGACTTCTATACACCCATATCAAAACCTAACCCCCACCATGACTCCTTCCCGGAGATCAATTCTATCAGGAGAAATCAGTGGTAATGCAGCTTTATATAATATTAACTAGTATTTGCCTGCGGCGCGGCGCGCGAGCGCGCCGCGGTACCTATTTGAACCTTTGACTTATTATTCAAAATCTGCCTGTATTTTTTTGGTTTTTGAATTACCAAGGAAAAGGAAAGTGAAATTCCGCTATGGGAAGGGAAAAGCGGAGGGTATTTTTGTAAGTAGGAATTTGCACTCTATTCTTGCTTGTGACGGGAAGGTGCGGGGGGTGTGTGTCCGCGTGGGCTCGCCCATCGGGCCTTCGGCCCTCGGGCTCGCGTAGAGAGCGAGCTCTGAAGGGACGCTTCGGGCCTTCGGCCCTACGCGGAGCTCGGCCTTCGGCCTTCGCGTACCTGGAAGCTCACCTTCGGGCCTTCGGCCCTCAGGTTCGCTTAAAGACACTTGGGGGGCGTAGGGTTTCCGCAAGCGCGCTCTGAAGGGACGCTTCGGGCCTTCGGCCCTACGCGGAGCTCGGCCTTCGGCCTTCGCCTGCCACGAAGCTCACCTTCGGGCCTTCGGCCCTCAGGTTCGCTTTTAAGACACTCGGGGGTTAGTGAGTGGTAGCACAACCTTAAACTCCCGCAGCTCGGCCTACGGCCTCGCAGGACGCTTCGGGCCTTCGGCCCTACGCGGAGCTCGGCCTTTGGCCTTCGCGGCGCTCGGCCTTCGGCCTTCGCCTACCGGGAAGCTCACCTTCGGGCCTTCGGCCCTCAGGTTCGCTTTTAAGACACTCGGGGGTAGTAAGTGTCCGCGTAGGCTCGCCCTTCGGGCCTCCGGCCCTCGGGCTCGCGTAGTAAGCGCGCTCTGAAGGGACGCTTCGGGCCTTCGGCCCTACGCGGAGCTCGGCCTTCGGCCTTCGCCTGCCACGAAGCTCACCTTCGGGCCTTCGGCCCTCAGGTTCGCTTTTAACACACTCGGGGGTTAGTGAGTGGTAGCACAACCTTAAACTCCCGCAGCTCGGCCTACGGCCTCGCAGGACGCTTCGGGCCTTCGGCCCTACGCGGAGCTCGGCCTTCGGCCTTCGCGTCGCTCGGCCTTCGGCCTTCGCCTACGACAAAAGACACTCGGGGGCATAGTCGCACAGTCCTATGCTCCCGCAGCTCGGCCTACGGCCTCGCTGGACGCTTCGGGCCTTCGGCCCTACGCGGAGCTCGGCCTTCGGCCTTCGCGTGCCTCGAAGCTCACCTTCGGGCCTTCGGCCCTCAGGTTCGCTTGTAAGACACTCCGGGCAAGGAATAGTAGCCAAGCCTTAAGCTCCCGCAGCTCGGCCTACGGCCTCGCAAATTTGTTTTGCCCATACCGTCCGCCATTTTGGATTTTTTCCAAATTTTTTTTCTTTTTACAACTCTTGGGCCCCTCAAGTCCCCGCATGCCAAATCTCGGCGCGCTGTGACTAATTTGAAATTTCAAAAAAAAAAAACTTTTTTTTTTCGGCCAAAAAAAAATGCGATTGTACTCCTCTTGGGAACCTTTATGACATTTGGTCGAGACCCCTATTCAAAAGTCGAGCGGTTTGGCCGGAAAAAAAAATCGAAAAAATTCCCCATACAAAATTTTTTTTAAAGCTAGAAACTTTTTTTTTTGGTTTTCAGAATCTAGAGCCATATAGGATCCCGCTAGCCAAATTTCAAAGCTCTAGGACCGTTTTGAAAAAAAATTAAAAAAAAACTTTGTTTTTTTTTAATTTTTTTTCCGCCATCAAAAACTGCACGCGGTTCCCTATGACATTTGGTCGAGCACCCATAACCTAGCTGTTACCGTTTAGCCGGGCAGTAGAGCAATTTTTTACTCAGAGCCAAATCCGAAAAAGTCAGATTTTTCTGGTGGTAACCTCGCCGACCTCTATACACCCATATCAAAACCTAACCCCCACCATGACTCCTTCCCGGAGATCAATTGTGTCAAGAGAAATGAATCGTATTGCAGCTTTATATAATATTAATTAATACGTCTTTATAGTATTAGTTATATCTACGGCTGTTGTTATCCTCAATACCAATAAATAAATAAATAATACAAAATAGAATCACGTTGATCCACGAATCTATCAAAAGCGACATATTAGATTATAATCAATCGATTCCTTTTATTACCTAGGTACAATCAATCGTAATCGGATATTATGACAATCGATTTGCTCTAGCCACATCACTCTTTACGTCATATTGGAACTGTCAAAAGACCAGTCGCATTTATCGTAAACTGTAGTAGTCTGTGTTGCAAATAATGTACCTAAACTAAAAGCAAAATCACGTTCAAACATAAAAGTATAGCACAAACAGAGATAAACAAGCGATAGTATTGTGGCCTTTAGCCATATTGCGGTGAGATAACAGTGTAGAGTGCAATGATAACAATCATTTATAAATAAGACACTCAGACATAGATGTTCAGTTTTTAATTTGGTTTTCAGTAAAATCAATCATGAAGTTTTGTTCCAACCTCGCGTTTATGTTTACGGAGGCTTCGAGTGTCTTGGAAAGGTACGCGTTGGCTAAGGAGGCTGGTTTTAAGGCGGTGGAGACGGGCTTCCCGTTGGGACACACGGTGGAACAAGTGAAGCAAGCCAAGGAAAACGCTGGACTAGAACAAGTTTTGATAAACCTTAAAACAGGTCAGCAGGTACTTCATTCTTTATTTAATCAATTGCTGTCAATAATATAGTTTTTGGTACAAGTTTTTATAAATCATCCCCTGTACTTTTGAGAGGATTCTAATGAGCCTAAACACGGCGGGTTTATCTTGTGTAATGGAAGAGTTCCTAAACACGGCGGGTTTATCTTGTGTAATGGAAGAGTTCCTAAACACAGCGGGATTATCTTGTGTAATCGAAGAGTTCCTAAACACGGCGGGTTTATCTTGTGTAATGGAAGAGTTCCTATGGCCACCTTCCGTCCCCATGATCATTTCAACTCAATTGGACTTCGGGAAATTGTTTAAATTTGACTTGCAAGATTTGACCCAAACATTGCAAAGGCTATAGCCATGTTTCTATACAAAATTTGCCTTTCTGTCAAATGTTCTAGTAATTTCATTTTTAGATACTCCATGTAGGCAAAGGTCTGTTCTCCAAAGAAGAGCCATGTACACTTGTCAGTTTTCGTAATATGGCGGTTTGTTTTTTTTCACTTTTTAATTTTTTTCTTGAATTCGGTCTTTGCGATTAATTTGATTTTTTGGTAAACTATACTACATAATAAAACCCATCACTACAAAAAATATTGTCTGAAACTTTAGTACAAATATATGTCAAAATAATGGAAACTATAATTTGATTTATTTTTTTTGGTGTTCTGGTGTAGCGGCACCTACAGTTTTTATTTCATAAATTGCCCATCTATAGACCTACTACATATATTAAATTCAAATTATTAGCTTTGGTACTTCATGCCAAAAACTAACTACAGAATCATTTCATAAGTAGAGGTACCTATTTCTATTTAAAGAGTTGAGTGAATAGGTACTACTCACTAGGTTCAACTCTTTAAATAGAAATATACATATAAGTTTAGAAAAGGCGGCCATTTTTTTTTTTCAAAATCATTATTGGTTCCGAGGGGCTTTTTAATAAGAATCCAATATTGGATTTTCAAAAAGTGGCCACCATCTTGACATTCTTTAAATACTGCCCGATTTGGTTCAAAATCGGTATCTGAGGGTTCGCGGGGGCTCTTAATATGAATCCGAGCTTGGATTGTATATAAGTTGCGCCATCTTGAAATTCATTAAATGCAGTCCGATTTGGTTCAAAATCGATATCTGAGCGTCCGCGGGGCCTCTTAATAATCTTGAAATACTTGAAATACAGTTCGATTGAGCGTCCGCGGGGTCTCTTAATATGAATCCGAGCTTGGATCGTAAAAAGTTGCCGCCATCTTAAAATTCTTGAAATAGAGTCCGATTCGGTTCAAAATCGATATAACTAACACCAGATCGAGTCTGATATGGGTCTGAGACGAAGTATTAGAGTATATTAAGAGACCCTGCGGACCCTCAGATATCGATTTTGAACTAAATCGGACTGTATTTCAAGAATTTCAAGATGGTGGCAACTTTTTTACAATCCAAGCTCGGATTCATATTAAGAGGCCCCGCGAACCCTCAGATATCGATTTTGAACCAAATCGGACTGTATTTCAAGAATTTCAAGATGGTGGCAACTTTTTTACAATCCAAGCTCGGATTCATATTAAGAGGCCCCGCGGACCCTCAGATATCGATTTTGAACCAAATCGGACTGTATTTCAAGAATTTCAAGATGGCGGCCACTTTTTTACAATCCAAGCTAGTATTCATAAAGAGGCCAAGCGGACCCTCAGATATCGATTTTGAACCGAATCGGACTGTATTTCAAGAATTTCAAGATGGCGGCCACTTTTTTACAATCCAAGCTCGGATTCATATTAAGAGACCCTGCGGACCCTCAGATATCGATTTTGAACCAAATCGGACTGTATTTCAAGAATTTCAAGATAATGGCAAATTTTTTACAATCCAAGCTCGGATTCATATTAAGAGGCCCCGCGGACCCCCAGATATCGATTTTGAACCAAATCGGACTGTATTTCAAGAATTTCAAGATGGCGGCCACTTTTTTACAATCCAAGCTAGTATTCATAAAGAGGCCCCGCGGACCCTCAGATATCGATGTTAAACCGAATCGGACTGTATTTCAAGAATTTCAAGATGGCGGCAACTTTTTTACAATCCACGCTCGAATTCTTATTAAGAGGCCCCGCGGACCCTCAGATATCGATTTTGAACCAAATCGGACTGTATTTCAAGAATTTCAAGATGGCGGCCACTCTTTTACGATCCAAGCTCAGATTCATATTAAGAGGCCCCGCGGACCCTCAGATATCGATTTAGAACCAAATCGGACTGTATTTCAAGAATTTTAAGATGGCGGCAACTTTTTTACAATCCAAGCTCGGATTCATATTAAGAGGCCTTGCGGACCCTCAGATATCGATTTTGAACCAAATCGGACTTTATTTCAAGAATGTCAAGATGGCGGCAATTCAATTTGCACGAAATGGGACTGTATTTAAAGAACTTCGACTTATATTAAAAGACATCGAGCCCTCAGATATCAATTTGGAACACAATTTAAGTGACCTATAAAAAAAAAACGCCTAAACCTTACCGATATTTAAAGTCGGTTCTATAAAGTCAAACTTGACACCCCTTCAGAATAGTTCTCGTCTCCCGCTTCCCCGCGTTCCCTTTCTTTCGTAAACCCGCGTGGCCCTGAGCTTGCAGACTGTATGTAAGTAGTTAGATTGTGATATCGCTCGTAATAGGATGATACTACGCGGGCTGTTTGATAAGTACCAGTGTTTAGAAAAAAAAACATTTTTTGTACATGTATAATTATTTCTCTACGCAGTCACCTTTTAACTCTATACACTTGTTCCAGCGGCTTTAATAAGCCATCCAAAAAATACGATTTCGGAAAGTCGTCGAAATAGGCCTCTGTGGAGACGATGACCTCTTCATTTGACGCAAATCTCTTTCCGCCTAGCCATTTTTTTAGGTTTGGGAATAAAAAAAAGTCGCATGGGGCTAAGTCTGGTGAATATGGTGGATGCGGCAGCAATTTATAGCGTAATTTTTCTAACGTTGCCGAGTGAACTGGTGCATTGTCATGGTGGAAAAGAACTTTTTTAGGGTTCCGTACCAAAAAGGTAAAAAAGGAATGGTGCGACTCCGGCCGTCTGTCACATCGTTAAATATTTCAGGAACTACTTAAGCAATGAAGTTGTAATTTGGAACAACTGTTCAGAAGGTTAAGACACGTGTATGGGAAATAAAAAAATAAAAAAATTAATATACATTTTTATTTTCTGTGTAAATGACAAATATGAGGGGGGTTAAAAATTCAAAGTCTAGTAAATAGATCAAGTGAAGGGTCCACGGAAAGAACATGTCTAGTCACTTTTTTTTGAAATTGAGATTTTAATGCCAAAATGTAGAGCAAGTGGGTCGATCAACTATTTCTTGTTGTTATTCTGTCCCTGTAAGCCAAGAGACAACAGTAACAGACTTTCTTAGAAAAAATACTATAAACTGGACTCCTATCATGCTAAGGAGATGCGCCACCATGGAATGGGTTTACCAATATGACAAAAACACGTGTTTCGTGGATTTAAACCCCATAAAATCATAGTTTTAAAGAGTGACCCAGGAGACGTAACCATGGCTACAACGAGCAACAAGAAATAATTGATTGACCCAAGTAATAAACTATTACAACTGTGTTATTATATTAACATGACTTTTTTTTACTTTAATGTGCCACTGCATGGACTCTTGTTTGCTCTCAGGGTCATAATGAAGAACCCAAGTTTCATCTCCGGTAACAATCTTTTGCAGTATCTCATCAGGATTTTCCCCGCACAGCTCAATACATTCGGAACAACAAGCAAAGCGCGTATTTTTTTCTCTCCACTTTTTTAATATTTTCTTTTGAAGAAGCTTCGACGGGCCGACCAGGTCTAGGTAGAGGTGTGCGCCGATGGCAAAATCATCGGCGGCGGCGTCTGGTGGCATATTGATCGGCGGCGGTGTATGGAAAATTAAAATTATAAAGCGTAAACTCTCATTTATGTCACATTTTCTGAAATGTAATTGCGCCAAAACACTAAAAAGAAATATCAATCAGGAATCTTGATAATCTTCTTCTTCTTGACCACCAAGAGCGCAGTTCTTCACAACTATTTTCCAAACCCCTCTATTTTGGGCTAATTATATTGCGCCTTAGATATTGACGCCCGTGACATCGCGGATTGCATCAATCCATCGTGTGGGTGCTCTGGCGCTACTTCTATTTCCTTCAACGCAGCCAACCATTATCATCTTCTTCAAGCTGGACTGGTCTCGGTGGGCTACGTGGTCAATGAATGTCATCATTCTCTGGAAGCATGTACCTAGTTGAAAGCCTGGTGTTGAGCGGTTGTGCGGAGCTTCTTGATTATAAGCGTTGTACGTATACATGAGATGCCCGACATTCTACGCCAGACGCCAGCACTTAGATGCGTTCGAAATGTGTCAAATCCATTTATTTTTGCTTTCACCCGTGGCTTCCATGTCCATGTTTCAGAAGCATATTGAAAAATTTAGAAAATAAGGATGCGCATAAGTCTTACTTTGGTGTTGCGGTTGATGTTCCTTCTCTCAAAAGATAAGGAGATCTTTTCCACAGCACTTAACTGATGTTTTAGCAATTTGCGATCTTCTGATGACCTCTTTCATACCGTTGGAGATCTGCGAGCCCAAGTAAGATAAAGTCTTCTACCAAGTCCAGCTCGTCGATAATGTAACGCTCGCGCGTCAGGTAGATCTAAATACCAACTTTTGTATTGACAAATTAAAATTAATTTGTCCTATATTTCGTTTGAAGCGTTACGTATTTATCCCTCAGGTCACGCAATTCTCCTGTCCTCTGCATCAACCCATCTCTGTCTATGAACAACAGCCTCGTTTTATCCAGTTGATGATCAATTCAACTTTTATTAGAAGTGAAGCTAGCTCAGCCTCATCGACACCTATTATGGTCGTGCGTGTCAATTATCATCGAGCCATGTCTTCCAGCTGGATACGAGATTTGCCGTCCAGGTAGGGGTTTTGCACCAAAAAGGACGGATATTCAGATATACCCATTTCCCCAAGTACTTCAAAAATTTTCCGCCAATCTATGCAGTCAAACGCTTTGGCGTAACCGATGAAGCATATGGCCACGGGTATGTTAAATTCTCTGCTCTTCTGAATTAATTGCCTGATATTTAAGATCTGCTCTATTTTGCCACTACCCTTAACAAAGCCTGCTTGCTCTATTGCGATTATTCTGCTCATGGAGTACTCAAGATGTTTGTTCAGAATGTGCAATAGAAATTTACCAGCGTGGCATATTTATAAGAGAGATAGTTTGGCATGGGATATAAGAGGGAACAGATTTCTTCATGGAATGAGTTAAAAAATATTTTGTTACTGAAAAGACCCAGTCGTGCAGACGTCAGACGTGCTAGAGAAACGAATTCACATTTACTTATCTTCAGCTAATGTTGCAAACCTATGATCCATCTCACTCAATCTGATCCATTTTTACAGGAGGCACAAACAATAGTATTTAATTTAGTAGTTCAAAAATATTGGCCAACAATAGATTTATCACAAACAGTTCCAATAAAACAAAAGCAACTTGGACACTGATAAAACATTATACTTCTAATACAAACACTATGAAACCTATGATCGATAGCATTGACACAGATGGACAAATAATTCAAAACCCCTCAGAAATAGCAACAACGTTCAACAACTCTTTTATAGACCGAAATATTACCGACACAACAGGGTTAAAATGGAAACCAAAAAGCTCATCTCTTTCTCACAGCATATTTCTGTCCCCGGTAAGCATATCTGAGCTAAACAAGATTATTCATTCATTAAAAAATAAAAAAAGCACAGGCCACGATAATTTACCTTTATCAGTAATAAAATCTTCTTTTGAATACATCGCCCAACCTCTTGTTCATATAATAAATTTAATACTTGAGTCTGGAATCTTCCCCGATGATTTCAAAAAATCTTTGATAAAACCACTGCACAAGAAAGGTAATAAAAAATTGATTTGTAATTACAGGCCCATTGCACTGTTGCCTACTTTTTCTAAAATTGTAGAGAAAGTTATTCATAGTAGAGTTGTAAAGTTCGTCACGGTAAATAATTTATTAAACAAAAACCAATTTGGATTTCAACAAGGTAAATCCACATCTTTAGCAATATTTAAAACATTCAAGCATATTTGGGATGCCGTAAATAACAGAAGCCCTTGCGTTAGCCTCTTTCTTGATATGTCCAGGGCATTCGATTGTGTAGTGCCATCTATTTTACTAACACAGCTCGAACATGTAGGTATTAGAGGCAATGCTTTAAAATTATTTGAAAACTATTTTACGAACAGAAAACAGGCGACTATCATTGATACTTATAATAAAAATACCAAAACTATTGAACAAGTACGATCTAATTTTAAAAGTATAAAACTCGGAGTACCTCAAGGTAGTATCCTAGGCCCTCTTTTATTTTTAATCTATGTCAACGAATTACCAAATGTTATGGATGAATTATGCGTAATGTTTGCCGACGATGCAACCATTTTATTTTCCGGTGAAACATTAGATGATGATTTTCAAAAAAATATAAATAACACTGTAAAAACTGTCGTCAGCTGGTTAAAATCAATAAACTTAACGGTGAATTTAACAAAAACTAAGCTTATGCAATTTCGTAACCACGAACAAATTCCAGCAACATTAAATGTTATGGAATCTGGTATTTCAATTAATAGAAACAATTAGTTTCTTAGGTATAATAATAGATCCTCATTTAACCTGGAAACACCACATACAAAAAATTAACAACAAAATTTCAAGTCAATGTTACGCACTATCTATATTAGCCGATACGTGTTCCCAAGAAGCCGTTATTACTGCGTACTATGCTAACATATACTCCTTATTGACTTATGGTGTAATATACTGGGGTAACTCGACAGACGTACAGTCCACCTTTGTTTTGCAAAAAAGGTGCTTGAGAATTATCTTTCGCATGAACAACAGGCAATCACTCCGAAATATTTTTAAAGGGCAAGGTTTTCTAACATTAACTAACATTTATATTTATGAGCTCTGTAACTTTGTAAAAAGTAACAAAGATTACTTCACAACACTAGCCTCCCAACGCAATAATATACGTAGTCAATATAGGTACAATTTAACATTGCCTTTGGTAAAAAATAAAACTTACGATAAAAGCACATTTATTAGTGCCATTCGAGTTTTTAATCAGCTTCCTAACGAAATAAAAATGTTGGATGACGTAAAATTTAAACGTAATCTAAAAACATGGTTAAATAAGAATGGTTTCTATTCATTAAAAGATTTTTTTGAATTTTCATCTTAAAGAAAAAGATTGTGTTATATATTCGTTTTGTTTTCCTTAGTTTTAAGTTAATATTGTACACCCGAAATGGGTAACCGTTGGGACCTAACACTTGTATAAAATACCATCTATGTAACACGGTTAAACAATAAAGTTTTTTCTATTTCTATTTACATCACATGGAAAACATGACCTCTCTTTCGGCAGTCAGGTAAAAAGTTAAGATTTGCAGCAGTAGTACTTAATAAAGTCATCACAATTTTTTAATTGCCAAATATTTATTTGAAAAAAAAAATGGAATTAAGGGGTTTGTGACTTTAGCTGACGATATCTGGCATGGTTTGTATGTTCGTACTAATATTACAATTATGGATATAACAGCATGAATGTGAACCAATACCAAGTGAGGGCATTCTTTTCGTACGTAGCGTGTCCCGCTGCAGATTTTTATTTAATTGAAATGAATGAAATGAAATGAAGTTGCGAAGCGAATTAAATCAATCTCTTTAATGAGAACATTCAAGGGTTGACAATGAGCTGTAAAGATTCCTTTATATTCAGCGTTGGAATTAAAATTAATTTAATAAATTGCATAGAATAATTGACACTGTTCTAACTAAAACGAAATTACGCCACGCCGATCTCACGCCGGTCAAATTTATCGGCGGCGGCGGCGTGGAAAAATCATCGGCGGCGGCGGCGAGGCGGCGCGGCGCACACGTCTCTAGGGTCGTCTTCGATACTCTCTCTCCCACGCTTAAATTCACTTGACCACTTTTGAATTGTTGACAAAGAAGGAGCAGACTCTCGGTAAACATAATCCATTTCTTCTTTTATAGCTTTTTGATTTTTTCCTTGTTTGGTCAAGAATTTTATTACCGCTCGGTGCTCTAATTTAATTAACCATTGAAAAATCGCTCATTGTGATCACGTTTGATCGGCAGTTGCAGAAAAACAAAAGAATATCGCCTGTTAAATTTTACTTTTTTTTAATGTTAATGAATGACACTTACCGGCCAGTATTAAAAAGTTTACTGAAAAGGTTTAAAAGATGTTAATACCAAGAATTTATCGAACGCCCCTCGTATTCTGGGTTATAGTTATGAATCCACGTTTCGTCTACAGTCACAAAACGCCGCAGAAACTCATTCGGATTGCTTTTATACTTTGCTAAACATTGCTTCGAAGTAGTCATTCGGGTAAGCTTTTGTTCCTCGGTGAGCAAACGCGGCTCCCATCTTGCAGATACCTTTTTAGGGTTCCGTAGCCAAATGGCAAAAAACGGAACCCTTATAGATTCGTCATGTCTGTCTGTCTGTCCGTCCGTATGTCACAGCCACTTTTTTCCTATAAGAGCTATACTGTTGAAACTTGGTAATTAGATGTATTCTGTAAACCGCATTAAGATTTTTACACAAAAAAAAAACCATAAATTTTTGGGGTCCCTATACTTAGAACTTAACTCAAAAAAAAATTTTTTTATCAAACCCAAACGTGTGGGGTATCTATGGATAGGTCTTTAAAAATTTACTACTAACATAATTTTTTTTTAAACTGATTAGTTTGCGCGAGAGACACTTCCAAAGTGGTAAAATGGGTCCTCCCCCCCCCCCCCTGTAACTTCTAAAATAAGAAAATGATAAAACTAAAAAAAATATATGACGTACATTACCATGCAAACTTCCACTGAAAATTGGTTTGAACGAGATCTAGTAAGTAGTTTTTTTTAATACGTCATAAACCGTAAACCGCAATTTATTTAACGGAACCCTTGATTGCGAGTCCGACACGCACTTGGCCGCTTTTTTATCCCTAATTTGTTTTCTAAAATATATTGTACTGGCTCGATTGAAACATTAATAGTGTCGACAATTTCTCTAAGCTTTAATGGTCGGCTAATACGATATTTTCAATTTTCTTGACCATCTATTCCGTAGTCACCTCAATAGGGCGGCCTGGACGACCTACGTCAAATACGGATGTTCTGCCCCGTTTAAACTCGTTATACCAATATCTGATAGTTGTTATAGAAGGTGTATTATCCTTGTAAACAACTTCCATTTGTACTTTTATCTCATCAGTTCATCACATGTTTTTGCTTCCAAAAACAGAAAACGAATTACAGAACAATACTGTTCTTTCTCCATATTTGCAATTAAAATCGAACTATGACATTCAAGAGCTGTTAAACGAAAAAAAACAAAAGACCGCTGTGATATATTTTTAATTTTATCTATCCAAATATCATAAACCCTCTATGATGCGTTCAAGAACCACACATTATGGCCATCATAGACTGTTTTGTAAGAACAAATTTCTTATCTGTAAAAATGTTATTATTGCTAAATAATAACATCGATTTCTATAATATTATTTCATTCAAATTTCGAACATCTCTGAAATCAAAGAAATTTGATTTGACCTCTATTCTAATATCAGTCGAGATAACGTTTAGTTCGAAATGAATTGTCAATTTGCATACAAATTTGACAAATGTCGCACGTAAGTAAGATATCGAACGAAATGACAGTTTCCGACCAGACAGACAGGATCCGACTCTAGTTCGTCTCTGAATTAAGAAAAAACTATGACAGCTGCCAGAAAACAACGCCGCGATGCCGGTCATAACATGCGGCTCCTGAATGCATCATGGAGGCTTATGATATGTGGATAGATAAAGTAGTGTATGTAACTGTACATAATTAGGCATTAAGACACTCGTGTGATGTTATTATGAAACTCGCTTTCAGCTCGTTTCATAAACACACACTCGTGTTTAATGCCCTACATTATGTACAGTCACATAAACTACTATTTCCGGTCCACGAAGGATGCCTTAAAACGGTCGTATACATCTTTTCAGCCAGTGATAAGAATAACATTTGAAAACGGGTACTCATCAAACAGCCCTCGTATTTATTTTTGTTAAACACATTGAGAACCATCCTCTTTTCTTTTTTACATAGGCAATATGATTAAAAGCTTTTTAATGGAGTGCCTGTGTTTGTATTTTAGGAGATGTTACAAAGGGTGAACTAGGAGTTACTGCAGTGCCAGGAAAAGAGAATGAATTCAAAGACAACCTCAAAGTGACAATAGAATATGCGAGAGCCGTTGGTGCGAAGAAAATCCACATTATGGCGGGCAGATTGGACTCAGTGACTTCAGAGAATTGGAACACATATGAGAATAATTTGAAGTATGCAGCAGAACTACTGAAGCAAGACAATCTTTTAGGTGTGATTGAGCCAATCAATCAGCATTCTGTCCCCAAGTACTTTTTGAGTGATTACAGCAAAGGTTGGTTATGAAGTTATGATTTATAGATATAATATTATATGAAAACATGGTTTGTATAAAGGTTAAATATTAAGATGATATTAACAACATCTTGTTTTTCAGCTGTAGACATCATTAAGCGCATCAACAGCCCTCATATAAAGCTGCAGCTGGATATATTCCACTTGCAGCATATATGTGGTGATTTATCACATAACATTAAAAATCTTATGCCTTATGTAGGTCATGTACAGGTAATTGATTCTCATGATTTTTTTTTAATACTGTTGTGAATATGACAACATTATAAAAATATAGTTGTTTTGCGTATCTCCTTCTTTTGTGGCAGTTCATTGCAAACAGAGATGGGCTACACTTACATTAGTCTACACTTTCGAATGACGAATGATTTATTCTCATTTCATTTGAATAAATCATCGAAAAATCCACGAATAATATTTAAGAATGCGGTTCCTCGTTACAACACGTTCACACGTCAATCTTTCTAAGTCAAATAGGCTTTCAGACCATTTATTTGAAGAAATGATTGTATTAAAAACGAATTTAAAGTAACAATTATGTGTTTCCGGTTAGTTAGATATACTGGGCGTTTTCCGCAAGTCGACATCCATTGTGCCTATTTTGCGTGAAACGGCGGTGTGGCGCTCACCACCCCAGTTCGTCTTGAAAGTTGGTGAGTGCCTTGGTGTTGCTGACTGCGTCCCGTAGTGTGTCTGGAGAACCTAGGTGCTTTATTCTGTATACTTCTACCTGCTTGCAGTCCAGTAGTATGTTTAGTCGTTTCGTCTGCCTCCATGCACGCTCGCTCTGCACATGGGGCTGTATGTGATACCTAAGTTATAGAGGTGTCTGTTCAAGGTGATATGTCCTGTTATTATTCCCACTATCTTGCGCAGTTGGTTTCTATGTGTCCTTAAGTACTAGTGCGGTTGTGAGTTTGTAGTCGCGTTTTAACAGAATCTCTTTGGTCTGTCTCCTCCCAGTATCTTTGGTGTAGTTCGTTAGTGTGTTGGTCCAGTTGATTTTATTTGTGGCAGGGGCAAGAATGGCTCCGGTCCGTATGCTGTTGTTTCTGAGCCTTTCCTGACCAGTTCATCCACTGCATCGTTTCCTCTTGAGCCACTGTGCTCCTTGATCCATTGTATAGTCACTTTGTTTTTATCTGCGCACACCTCTGTGAGGTTTTGGTGGCATTCGTATATCAAGCTAGATGTGATGTTATCACTGCTCAGTGCTTGTAGTACCGATTTACTGTCTGAAAGTATCCGCACGTTTGTGTTTTCGACTTGTCGTCTCTTTATAGCATTGCAGGCTTCAATTATCCCTACGCATTCAGTCTGGAATGCCGTGTTTTGTACACCCAGTGGTTTGGATATGTGTATGCTTAAATCCTCTGAATTAGTTTTGTTAGCTAGTTTAATTTGGAGTACGATATATTGTTGATTTTAAATAATTTATTGATGGCGTTAGACGAATATTTAATTTACAACGATGATTTTATAACAAACAGTATCCGTCAGTTCGTCCGTCGTCGTCGTCGTCCCAGTTTGGCGAAACAAGAAAATATGTACCTACTTATACCATTAAAGTTGCTTTTTGAGAATAAAAAAAAATGCTATACGTTTAAAATGCAACAAATTTAAAAAGTAACACTTATGTACGTCCTGTTAGTTATACAAGATAATTTTTCTACTCCTATACCGTTATCTGTCATTTATATAGGCTGTAGCTCAAATACAATGACACCACTAATAAGTCGTCGCAAAACTCTATGCTCTATGGCCCAAAAACGTACTGTTTAGCGTACTTTTTTGGTTCATACATTTTTCATAAAAGCACTGTTTAACTTTTTTTTAATCGGCCGCTATATTGCAGTGGTGCCAACTTCATAAACAAATATTTCGAAATAAAAGTATTTATTTACGATTTAACATTTGTATATTATAAATTATTTACTACAATAATAATAAATCATCATCTATTGTGTGTTAAATTACATGTTTTATAAATTCTTGGTATTATTTATAAAAATAAACAGTTCGAATTCGGTCCGGGTCCGGATTTGGTTTGGTTCGGATGGCAAGTGCAAACAAATTAAAAACAAAACAAACCATAAGCAAGAGCTGTCACATTTCCGATTTCCCACCAAAATACAGTTCAAAATGAAAAGACGAAAGATGATAAACTATTAGTCCTAAACTATTAAGATTTTAGTCGTGTTTGTGAAGACAAATATGTACGTTCCTTTTAAAATGGTCGAAGAAATTAATAACTGCACTCCTGAAGAAATTGCGTGAGTAGCAAAAGTATGAATAGAAAACTTGCTGCCTGAAAAGTTTAACTATTCTGTAGTCTGCTATTTATTTAAAATGTGTCGTAGAAAAAGTATTGTATGCAACGGTGTATAACTGGTCTAAAAACGCTCGTGGCGTCTTTAATTGCGATGCTCGCCAAGCTCGCATCGCAACCCACGCCACTCGCCTTTTAACACCCTTCTTATACAACAGTTGCATAAAATACTATTAACTTGGAATACATTTGATTTATTGTTGATTTTAAATAACTTATCTTTATCAATGTTGGCGTTGCGTTAGACGAATGTTTAAATAACAAAGTTAGTAGTTAGTTAAGTATTTTATAGATGTAATTTTTAAATGTAGGTACCAAATTTAAAAGCCATATTATATTTGCGTTACGTATATTTTTAACATGTTTGATTATTTTTATTATGTCATGTGTGTGTGGACTTGTACATATATTACGTCATCGTTTTTGTCGATTCTTGAGATATATCCAAAATTTGGTCATAATCTGACCAAGATGGCTTTCGAAGTAGAAGCAGACCGAAAAGGCGGCGGGACGACCTTGACACATTTTGTACAAATTGGCGAACACTAGCACTGGACCGAGACAAGTGGCGGAAAAAAGGGGAGGCCTTTGCCCAGCAGTGGGACACAATATAGGCTACAAAAAAAAACTGACCACATGGCTAAATATTATTCCCGAAAAACATCACGAATGATTATGCGAATAAATATAGGCGAATATTTATTCGTCATTCGCGAATAATTATAATTATTCTTATTCGTATTCGAATAAATCTTGCCCATCTCTGATTGCAAATCATATATCTACAACCCTAACGCTATGCTAGATCTAAATGTCACTGACCATTCATGAACCTTGTAGCAACAGGATAAGGTCTACTCATGCACAAGAAAGTATGATGCTGTTTGCATGTACATAATTTCATAAAAAAAAATTGGGTTCTTATGATTTTGTTTTCATTATTCAGATAGCACAAGTTCCCAATCGAAATGAACCAGATACTGTGGGAGAGGTGAACTATCCCTACATCTTACAACACTTGGATCAGTGTGGATACAATGACTGGATCGGGCTGGAATACAAGCCTGCTGGTGGCAGCAAGGCTGGCCTCAAATGGATACAAAACTATGGCTACTCTCTCTGATTTTTTTTTGTTGAATAATGTGGATTATTTCGTATATCAGTTGTTTCATTTTGTGTGCATCTGCATCTGCCACTAACACTTTTACCTATATACTATCAAATCAAAGGATTTGTTGACTCAAGCTAAACAAAAAATATACTTCCTGTTTCAAAGAGAGGACATTGAAGCCTCATGCTAAGGGGTTTGAAAGAATTGTTCCCAATTCTATACTTCGTTTTTTTTAAGATTAGAATTATCTGTCAAACGGGTAAACAAAGAAGCAGTGGTCGTAAACCTTCCTTTTTCGATTTCGACCGATACCACTGAATTTCTCGGAACTTATGTATATACGAGTACATATCATATGATATTTACCGATAGCTGAACGCATAGTTTTCACATTAATTACTAATTTGTTGGCAAAACTTGTTAACCCGTTTGACAGATAATTCTAATCTTAAAAAAACGAAGTATAGGTACAGATTTCTATTACAGAATTCCAATTCTACAGATTTCCAATGCTACAGATTCCCAATTCTACAGATTCCCAATTCTACAGATTCCTTATTCTACAGATTTCCAATTCTACAGATTTCAAATTCTACAGATTCCCAATTCTACAAATTTCCAATTCTACAGATTTATATGTCTACAGATTCCTAATTCTACAGATTTCTACAGGGTGACTGGTTCGATTCGACATATTCCTTGAAAGGGGTAATACTAGAACTAATTTGCAACTATTTATGTCCAGTCAACCAGGGGTCGAAACCCGCTGGTTTCCGAGATATTCGAGTTTTTAGTTTGTATGAAAAAAAACCTCCTTGCAGCCTTAAGCTGGTGATTGTGACAAAAGTACTTCCATTTGGATGGTAAAGATACATTTTTGTCACAATCAGCACTTTAAGGCTGCAAGATTTTTTTTCAAACAAACTAAAAACTCGAAAAATTAAAAAAAATCGTGTTTTGACCCCTGGTTGACTGGACATAAATTGTTGCAAATTAGCTCTAGTATAACCCCTTTCAAGGAATAGGTCGAATTACCAGTCACCCTGTATGTCTACAGATTTCTATGTCTCAACTGTAACGTTTTTTAACTCTACTATTCCCGCATGGTCGTGCCGGAGGTTCCCCAAGCTACCCTCCAACCACGCCGTTGGACCGCTATATTGGGTTCGTCCTATCATAGCAACAGTCAGGTTCCAAAAATAATTGCTTTTAGTACCTTTTCAAAAAATAATAAAAATATCACTATTAAATAAATAACCTTTTCCTTTATATCTAGATAAACGAGACAATAAAAAATCTTTTATCTATCCAAATATCATAAACCCTCCATGATGAGTTCAAGAACCGCACATTATGACCACCATAAAAACAGACTGTTTTGTTAGAAAAAAAATCTTATCTGTGAAAATGTTATTATTGCTAAATAATAACATCGATCTCGATAATATTATTTCATTTAAATTTCGAACATCTCTGAAAAACAAAGTAATTTGATTTGACCTCTATTCTAATATCAGTCGAGATGACGTTTAGTTCGAAATGAATTGTGAAGTTGCATACAAATTTGATATATGTCGCACGTAAGTAAGATATCGAACGATATGATAGTTAGAGCTGACTCTAGATTGTCTCTGAATTAAAAAAAAAAACTATGACAGCTGCCAGAAAACAACGCCGCGATGCCGGTCTTAATATCAAATGCATCATGGATGCTTATGATATGTGGATAGATAAAGCAGTGTATGTAACTGTAAATAATTAGGCATTAAAACACTCGTGTGATGTTATTATGACTCGTGTTTAATGCCCTTCATTATGTACAGTCACATAAACTACTATTTTGACATTTTCACCTCCCGGCATTTGGTAGAAAATTTAATCAGCTTTATTATTTACAAAAGGTTATCTTTTCTAAAAAGCATGGTTTTTTAGAGAATCACAACCTATTTGCTCTTCCCCCTCCCAAAACAAATGCCCCCCGCTGGGGACTTTTAATATGTTATACCTGGGTAACTACCTGAAATAATAACCCAGAATACACAATTTATTGTTTTTATGGTTTCTTCGTTGATGGACCTATACGTGATAGGCAGTGCGTGTAGGTATTAATGACAGCTCCTTGAATTTGAGTGCATAGTTACCCCCGACTTTCTGACCATTATTGTCATTGTGATTAAATAAGGGTGTATGTGTTAAAGAACAACTCAGAAGTTAAGATATAGGTATGCGACGAACTGAAATTTTTGTGACGATTGAAGTGTATGTTTTCTTGGACACCTTGCCCGCTCAGGTATATCTGATGCTCTGATGCTGACTGTACCTAGGTACTAATCATGTAAAATCTGTTGAGATGGGAATTCGTACTCTAAAGAGTCTGTAAAGTTTGGAATCCGTAGAGTTAAGAATCTGTAGTATTGGGAATCTGTATTATTGGGAATCTGTAGTATTGGGAATCTGTAGAATTGGGAATCTGTATTATTGGGAATCTGTAGTATTGGGAATATGTAGACGTGGATATAATTCTTTTGAAATACATACGTTTCCAAACACAGTTTTGGCCTCTAGCAATATTGTGGATTATTATGCAATTAATCAACTGTGACAAACATGAAAGACAAATTAGACCAAAATCCTTTAATGACCGAAATGTACATTATTAATATTATTATTTAAACAATAGAACTTAATTGTGAAGAATCAATGAATGCCTGGCTAGCTGGACCGAGTTCAAATCTCCCGTCCAAACCACATAGGCAAAGGGCCTGGGATACAATAGCCTCCATCGCCACCTTACAAACATTAATAGACCCTTCAACAGGCAGGGACGGGCCAGGCTGTTAGCGGTGTCCAAGCCAGAATCTGGCTACTGGCTCCATGCATATCCCCCAACACTGTTACTTTTATCGACCCAAACACTCTACGCATACCCGTCGGTCTCCGGCTGGGAGCAGGTATCTGCACAGGTCACAAGTGTGTTTCTTGTGGGGCTCCAGTGGACCGACTCGGCCACCATGGCCTCTCCTGCTCCTCGGGCGCCGGCCGCCTGTCCCGCCACGCCGCTCTCAACGACATTCTCAGAAGGTAGCTCGTCAGTGCCAACGTTCCCGCTGCTCTGGAGCCCCAGCTTGTGCGGAGCGATGGCAAGAGCCCTGACGGAATGTCGTTGATACCCCGAAAGACGGGCCGTGCGCTGGTGTGAGACGCCACCAGTACAGACACCCTGGCGGCGTCCTACCTACCAGCGACTACCAAACGTGCGGGGGCGGCGGCAGACGCCCGGGAACGCCTCAAGGTCTCAAAGTACAGCTGTATCGGCGCCCAATATCAGTTCTTTGCTTTCGGCGTCAAGACACTGGGTCCTTGGGGTAAGGGTGCGCTGGAGCTTCATAGGGAGCTGAGTAAAAGGTTGAGGGAGGCAACGAGTTACCCTTGCGCCAGCAGCTTTCTCGCGCAAAGAATCGCAATCGCAGTTCAGCGCGGGAATGCTACCTGCGTGATGGGCACCCTGCCAAGAGGCCTAGGTCTCTTATTTAATTAGTTCTTTTATTTTTTCTAAGTTTCAGGTTTAGTTTTAGTTATTTTAATTGAATAATAGGTAGTTTAGTCTTGTATTTGTTTTATTCATAAGTAATTGTAATATTTTATAAATCAAATATTTGTCCACTTAATTCTCGAATGATGACTTATCCCTTTCAGACAAAAACAAGACCCTGCTAAAGTAAAATGAAGTATATTGACATATGTTTTTGATTTGACAATTACAAGATACAAGATATTTATTCATAAAAGTAAATGTTTTACAAGTCAGGTATGTACATAATAAGTAGTATTATTTATTAATTATATCGGATGTCAAATAAGGTCGCATATAGCTTTACATTTAAATGTAATCAACCCGCACAATAGGCTTGTTGCGTGGTGTTAAAATTGATAACGTCGTGTTGCTAAATGGATAGTTAACCATCAAATAATTGTAATAAAGTATAAATTACAAAATATAATTCAAATCATAAAAAGATATGAACCTTGAAAGTTTAGAAAAAAAAGTTTTTTTATTTATTG
This sequence comes from Epinotia brunnichana, assembly GCA_963854355.1. Lineage (NCBI taxonomy): Eukaryota > Metazoa > Arthropoda > Insecta > Lepidoptera > Tortricidae > Epinotia > Epinotia brunnichana. The sequence goes on along the minus strand of OY977936.1, from coordinate 13,452,341 downwards.
TCCAAGAGTAAATTTAAAGGTACCAATAGAATCTTAACTAGTGTTGTGGATAACGCTCATTTCGAGGCTCATAGACTCGAGCCTTAAAGACTCCCGAGGCTTAAAGACTCGATGCTATTTAAGAACCGTGTTGGTTTATTTTACGCACATGAATGCAAAATATTTACTTTTCGTCACTTGAGTCTTTAAGCCTCGGGAGTCTTTAGGGTTCGAGTATTTAAGCCTCAAAATGAGCGTTATCCACAACACTAATCTTAACGCTTTTATAGAAACAAAATTGTACGACAACAATGGACCTAAACGCAGTATTTCGCGACCGAAACAGCAATTTACTTCATTTTCCATGCAACGGTTAGTACAAATTGCACGGCCTGACGTCATACTTTACAGCCAATCAGTATGAAGCGTTTTGGCTGCTGTCAGCGAAGTCCGTCTTTAACTCGATTTTTTGGGTATTAATGTACTTTAAATGTAGTTGCTTCCATACAAACATATGTTCATCTACAAAAACTGGTTCGAATGGCATCGTAAACAAATTTAAGGTCACAAGCCCATTGTATTGGCCGGGTCTGAAAGGGGTAAGTATATTTAGTTTAAGAACATGCTAAAACGACAATCAACACAGAAAAAAATGGCTACTAACAGGTAAATACTATGATGATCCCTCAGTCCTGAACTGCAGCACCCATGGGTGTTTCTTAACAGCACTTAACGACAATCTGTCTTTGTTTGAATGCTGTAGAAGCTGAAACAAAAACAATAGTATATTACTGCAGAGGCCGGGAAAAGTCATTTCGTGGATGAGTATGGTTTTGAAGGACGAGGCATAGCCGAGTCCTTCAATAGATACGAATCCACGAAATGACATTCCTGCCGAGGCCTGTATACTGCTTTTCTCCAAATATGCGAGGAAATAAAACAAAATCTTAAAAGGTTATATTTATTTCGCACATGTTTATATAACAATCTACCTACAATCTAAACAAATTCAACACTTTAATAGTAATAAAAATAAACCTTATGTCAGGAGTTTTAATTGAATGTTATAGATACATTATTCATATTAGGGCAGTTCGTGAAAGACAGAGTTATATTTTTCCCCGGAACGCTTATGTTGGTTTGAATATTTTCTTGATTAGAAGTTGTTGTTGATTGTGTGTTAGAATGCTGCGGATTAGGTGATAAGGGAGCAGAATCTATGCGGGAGGTGGATGGTTTCGGACTTGATATTTTATTACATTGATGATTCGATGTAGATGGCTGAGATTCTGTTTGAAGGGTGATAGTTTGATTAATTTTTTCGGATATGTTCTTTTTGTTTTGCACCGATTCTTCAATATAGCTCTCGGCTACTGCGTCAGATTTCCAACCACCGTGCCTCTTTATGGTTGTTAAATTTGCCCCGGAGTCAGCTAGCAAGGTGGCCGATGACCGCCGAAAGCAATGGCCTGTGTAGCAATCGCTGTCAGCTAAATTTAAGTAGCTTGCGATTTGTGTTGGCATTTTCGCCATTGCATGCCGTCCAATTACTTGATTGACACACTTCCCATTTTTATAATTTATAAAAAATCTGTCCGAATTGGTACTTTTGGGACGAAGTAATTGGTATTTTTTTACAACTGGCACAAACTCATTTGGAATAACGAACATGCGGTCGATTTTAGTTTTTGTGTCCCGTAGTTTTACCAGAAGTATATCATCATGGCACGTTATGTCGTTTACTGTTAAATTAGTCAACTCGATCATTCGGCATGCACCGTTGACGCCTAAAATGAGAGCAACCTGAAACAAATAAATAATAATGTTAACATACGACGGATAGAGTCCAAATATGGAAAATAATATTTAAGTCAGTTATACAATATTATGTTTACCTTTATTGCTAGGAAAATCTCATCTGGAGCTTCATTTAAGAATATTGTGATGTCCTCATTGGTAAGAATCTTCGATTTCTTGCTTTTGAAACCGGATGATTTCCGTTTCAAAAATGACAATAAGTTCGCGTAGTTCTTAATGTTTATATTATATTTTAGTTGTATAGTACTTTTCAGCATTGAGTACATTGCCCACAGAGTAGAAGGTTTTTTATCTTTTGCAAGTTCGTTAAAATACGCCAAAATAACATTTTCCGACAACGAACTGGTATTTTTCTTCTTTCGCCAGGAATTGAAATTTGCGAACGTTCTTAAATATTTTTCTTCGGATTTAGGCGGAAGCAAGTTAGCTCTCGCCAACTTTGCCTCTGCTGCTAATTCTGGTGGTGTACCCATTGGGATATCTTCGTCACTATTTGTAGAACTCATTTTATTTTCGTAAAAATAACACGGCAGAAAATCTTTGACAAAATGAATTCCAGTTTCCCGCCTAATTTTTTTTTAAGGATATTAAAGTTTAAAGTATTGGGTCCGAATTGTATATTTGATTCCACATAAAACATAGCAATGAAAATAAATAAAAGAAAACTTATAGTATTAGTAAATATAAATATAGGCATTATTACATTTAGTTAAATCGACAATCCCTAAACGCATTAGACATTTAAAAAAACTATACATTTGTTACAAAATATTTATCAGTCCGAGAAAATAATTAAGTCTAAAAAAACTGTCTTATGATTTGGACACAATTATTATTCTATCTATGTCGGTTTTTGTACGTGACTATTGGACAATTGGCTGTATGGTGAATTTGTAGTCTTGCATGAAATTAAAAGTAAGTAACCTGCACAATAATATTTACTTCCCGGGCATGTCCGGGAAGTATTTCCATTTTTTTTAATTTATTATCTCATCAATGCATATAACGATAAACTTCGAGGTGTGTTTTTACTCCATTAATGGAAACATTTCCGAGTAAGTTGGAGAAAATACATTTACAAAACTAGATTGTGTGTATGCCGGAGAAAACAAGTGACTAAATTGTTTGTGTACGTATTGTAAATCTTGTGTGGAACAATAACAAAATTATACATTTATTATTTTGCCCTGACATCAATTTACCCTGAAGTTGCAGTGCAGGTTGGGATCTGGTAATACGTAACGACCAACAAAAAAGCTTTATAGGACATCGATGTATGGGAAGCAATATTTTTGTCATTAAAGCATGAGCCTTTACACACTAGTTGCTTAGGTGGAATAGAGCTGAAAACGCCCGGGCGCCAAGGGCGGACGCCCCGCTGGTGGGGTGGGGGAGGGGGGGAAGTTTCGTTCCGCCGCGCGTTCTTTCAGTCATCCTAACATCTTATTTATAGACTAGGAAATGTTTGGTATCGTTTTCGGATAAATTAAGGATAGTCGATCATTTTCTACATCTAGGTACATTAATAACATCTTTTCATAGAAAAAAAGTTAAATACCTACGAGCAAAAGTCAAAAAAATCTCCGTTAAAAAAAATCTTTCTGCAACAATTACGTGAAAACCCGCAACGATTTGGCAATGAAAAAAATATGATTATAAAGCCATATTTATGTAGATTTAAAAAATATATAGTTGTACATGGGTATATATAAAAATAATCAAAAAAAAATAATAACTACATTGAAGCAAACTACGTACATGCTGAAAATCACAAAGCAAGTTTTACGTTTTTGGAGTTGTACATTATATTATAATCATTATACGAGTAGTAGCCGAAAGACGTCCACTGCTGGACATAGGCCTCCCCCAAAGAGTGCCAAAGCGACCGGCCCTGCGCCATCCGCATCCTACCAACACTATCGATACCTGCAGACTCAAAGGGCGTAACATCCTGTTATTGCAATGGCTGTAACGCCCTTTGAGTCTGCAGGTATCGATATACGATAACCCTCAAATCCGGCAAATTGCTCTTTTTCCGGGAGGGCGACCAGTTTCAGGGAGGTATCGGGTTCCTCGTCCACAAGCCCCTCGTGAACAACATGGTGGAGATCGAGAGTGTGTCGACTAGGGTGGCGTACCTTATTATCAGAGTATCAAACAGGTTTACGAGCCGACCTCGGCACACTCCGACGAAGAGGTGGAGTGGAGGATATGTATGAAGATATATCGAAGGCCATGCATAGTTCAAAAACCTACTTCACCGTTGTCATGACTCATGCGGGACTTCAACGCAAAACTGGGCAATAAAGATGGTGAAGAGCTGAATATGGGGCAATTTGGAGTTGGAAGTTGGAGCCACCGGGGTCAAATACTGGTCGGCTTCTTGGAGAAGGAGGGACTCTACGTAGTCCTACATGATGAATTCCTTGTTCAAGAAACGCGAGCACAGGAAGTGGACCTGGTAGAGTCCTGACGGATCAACTAAACACAAGATTGACTTCATTATGTCAACGAGGAAGAGATGTTCAACGATCTCTGTGATCAATACGGTTAAAACTGGGAGCAATCACCGTCTGGTAAGAGGCACATTGAATAAACGCGTCAAGCAAGAGCGCTCTCGATAGATGAAGTTACGCTGCGTGCGTCCAGCATCAATCCATATTCAAAATAAAATAAACAAATCGACTAACAAAATAAAGGCAGTGTGGCAAATTGTTGGTGAGCAAACGGGTAAAACAAGAGTAAATACAATAATAGTAGGGAAAATCTAAGCTTAAAAATTAATGGTAGCCTATCAAGTAACCCACATTTAGTAACAAACACCTTCAACTTGTTTTTTGCTTCTATAGGGCTGAATACGACCATTAGTAAACCGTGCGGCCGCACCGTCGTTAATCCCACCTCCAACACTTTCTTCTTATCGCCTGTCCACCCATCAGAGACTTATAAATGCATACAACAGTTAAAAAACAAAACTAGTTATGGAATTGACGAGATACCCCCTTTGCTTAAAATCATGTGCCAACGAGCTTACGCTTCGTCTCACATACCTGATTAACCAGTCTTTTTCTGCTGGAATATTTCCAGAACGTCTCAAAATGTCTATAATAAAACCAATCAGTAAAAAAGGAGATCTGTCAGATCCCCAAAATTACCGCCCGACAGCCTTACTCAGTACCCTTTCAAAGATTTTTGAGACAATCATGGCCAAGCGTCTAACCTGTTTCTGTAATAAATTTGATGTTTTTGATGAACGCCAACACGGGTTTCGTAAACAAAAATCAACAACATTAACAGTATACAAATTTATCCAGGAAGCCTTAGCTTTAATAAACAATAAAAAACATGCATTTGGGTTGCTCCTGGATATGAGTAAGGCATACGATCGAGTCCAACACGATATCCTTTTAAATAAGTTGTACGGAATAGGTGTCCGGGGCACTGCGCATGAATGGTTCCAATCATACCTCAAAAACCGCCAGCAAATAGTTGAAATTGATTTCTTTGATGACGGTAATAAAACATTAAAAAAAGTTCGTTCATCTACATTAAACACGAAATGCTCTATTCCACAAGGAAGCGTACTGGGCTGCATTTTGTTTATCTTATACATTAACGACCTACCGAAACTATTAAATACTATTAATATCAAATCCTTCCTATATGCAGACGATATTTCAATTATATTTCCTAGCATAAACACAGATGAAGTTACAAATAACCTGAATATTTGATACAATTTTACCTTGGCTTGAAGATCACAATCTGAACCTAAATTTGCAAAAAACTAACATAATACAGTTTAGGCCCCACCAGAGAACAGCGTTAAATATTAACTATTCCTACCAAAATAACAAATTAGAAACTGCCAAAACCTGTCCACTGCTTGGTTTAAACATCGACGAACATATAAGCTGGAAAGTCCACATTGATAAAATATCGATAAAATTATCTAAATTTGCTTATGCCCTGAGACAAATATTGATAAATACCAACTTGAAAACTGCTATAGGTAGGTGCCTACCATGCTTTTGCCCCATCATGGTTGCAATATGGAATAATGTTGTGGGGCAGTAGTGCAAATGCCAAAGACCTATTTTTATTGCAGAAAAGATGCGTCAGAGTTCTCAGCAACATAAGAAATGAAGAGAGTTGCAGACCACACTTCTGTAGATTAAAAATTCTTACCCTCACATCTCTGTACATATTGGAAACGTGCAAATTTGTCCATAAATATCCTAGTCTGTATCCCAAACTTCAACTCTCATGCACACAACTTACGTCATCGCAATAAAATAATTCAAGCAGTTCCCGCCAAACTAACAATGTTCAGTAAAGGCCCTTACGCAATGTCTATTAGAATCTACAATAAAATCCCGCAGCTTATAAGAAACGAAGTTACATGTAACACTTTTGTTAATAAACTTAAAACTTACCTCCTAACTGAATGCCCATCTTATCTTATCTTATCTAATCTAGGTGAGGGCCCTTTCGGATGCACTTCGACCCAGTGGGATCTTTTGTGCATTTGCCCTCTCCTTTATACCTGCTCCCAGGCTTGCTCCATCATTTCCACAAAGCGGATGATGCAGTTCGCCGGGAGCACCTTGAATTCCTTTGGTTGCGGGTAACCGTTACCAAAGTAGTTCATTCTTTGTCTGGCAAGGGCATGAATGCAACTGAATGCCCATACTCGCTGCAGGAGTTCATGGGCCAATAATTTTTTACAATTTAATAGATGGTGCAAATGCAATCAAGTAGGTATGTTGTTATCTAATGTGCAGATTTTATATAAATATAACAATATGTTGATTTTTTTTAAATATATGTATGTTTAGGTTAGTTTAGTATTTAAACATGTTGCTACACCCTAGTAGGGTCCATGTCTGTACTGATTAATTTTAAGAACATCCTGTAAATACCATGGTTGCAGCAAATAAATGAATATGAATATGAAAAAAAACCACGAGAGCTTTAAGCTGGGACTCCAAAACCGTTTCGATTGCCTAGGCGGCGATGTGGACGAATTCGACGACGGGTTTGTGGAAGCTGTTTACTGGGTCTAAGTTTTTCGAGGCCCAAGGGGCAAACGAAACTACAAAACCTCTATAGCTCAACTCAAAAGCTCATGAAGGAAAGGAGTGAAATGATCCCGCAGTCTTAAGCCGATGCGACCGTATACCGGCAGCTCAATAAACAGATCTCCAAGTCCCTTACCCAACCTCTGCGCCAATTCAGTACAAATCGTATTGACGAAGCCATCCAGCGTAATAACGGCTCTAAAGCATTCTCGAGAGATCTGTCTATAGAAGAGAATAATTTCTTCTAAACTGGAGATTTTGGGTGAGATAGAGCATTTTTACGGACATATATACAATTCACGTCAACTCGCAGACCCAAAGTTAGTCTGCCGGAAGACCCTTGAGCTAGACTAACCCGACACTATACCGATGACATCCTGGACATCAGCCTGTACGAGATTGTAATGGCTCTTAAACAACTCAAGAACAACAAGGCACCTGGTGAAGACGAAATAACAGCCGAACTCCTGAAGGTGGATGGAACACCGGTCCTTACGGCCCTTCAGAAATTGTTCGATTCCGTCTTACTGTAAGGGAGAACGCCAAAGGTAGGAACAGAGGGGTGGTGGTGCTGTTCTTCAAAAAAGGGTAAAAACACCCCGCTGAAGAACTACCGACCCATTTCACTTGTGGTCCATGTCTATAAGCTGTTTTCGAGAGTCAATACAAATCGTCTCGTACTCAGGCTAGATAACTTCCATCCAGCCTCTTAGTAGACCACATCTACATGCTCCTTCTGGTTATAAAGAAGACTGAGGAGTATAAGCTGTCCCTCTACTTAGCTTTCGTGGACTACGAGAATTCGAGATTCGATCGAATCCTGGGCTGTAGGTACTACAGTCTCTCCAGCGGTGCGAAGTAGACTACCGCTATATCGAAGTACTGAAGTGTTTGTACGAGAACGCCACTATGTCAGTCCGACTCCAGGACCGGAACTCTAAACCTATTCCGCTGCAGCGGGGAGTCAGGCAAGGAGATGTTATTTCTCCAAAACTGTTAACCGCGGCACTGGAGGATATTTTCAAGACTGGATTGGAGAAGGCTAGGCATCAACATCAACGGCGAGTACACATCACTCACCTTCGCTTTGCTGTAGTAGTCTTGCATGTTAATAATAGTACCTAGTCTTGGCTTGGACCATGGAGGACTTAAGTACGATGCTCGATGACTCAGTAAAGCTTCCAAGCGAGTTGGTCGTGGGTTGAACATGGATAAGACGAAGATCATGTCAAATGCCCATGTAGTAGCAACTACCATTACAATCGGACAAATTTACGCTCGAAGTTGTAGACAATTATGTATACCTAGGACAGACTGGCCAGTTAGGTAGGTCCAACTTCGACTCAGCTGGGCAGCGGTCGGGAAAGCTACGGCACATCTATTCGTCCAGCATTCCGCAGTGTCTCAAGACGAGAGTCTTTGACAAGTGTCTATTGCCAGTGACGACATATGGCACTGAAACATGGTCGCTTACTATGGGCCTCATAAGAAGGCTCAAAGTCACATAAAGGGTAATGGGGAGGGATAGGCTGGGAGTTTCTCTGCGTGATCGCATCAGAAATGAGGCTATCCGCAGCAGAACCAAGTTAACCGATATAGCCCTCCGAATCGCTAAATTTAAGTGGCAGTGGGCGGGGCGGCACAATGCACGTAGAACCGATGGCCGTTGGGGTGGAAAGGTTCTCGAGTGGCGACCACGTACCGGAAGGCGGGGGGGGGGGGGGGCACAAGGTGGACTGATGACCTGGTAAAGGTCGTGGGAGTCCGCTGGATGCGGGTGGCGCAGGGCCTTTGGCACTCTTTGGGGGAGGCATGTGTCCAGCAGTGGACGTTTTACGGCTGATATAATGATATGATGATTATAATATAATGTACAACTCCAAAAACGTAAAACTTGCTATGTGATTTTCAGCCAATACTTGAATGTACGTACCTAGTTTGCCTCAACGTATAGTTATTTTCATGCCTAAATCGTTGCATGTTTTGACGTAAACGTCGCAGAAATATTTTTTTTTGACAAAGATTTTTTTGACTGTTGACCGTATTTCATTTTTTTTCCATGACAAGATGTTATTATTGTCCCAGAAAATGATTGGCCATCCTTAAGGGGATCCCATACGCCAATGACCTTCGATCTGAATTCCTTAGTTTTCTAATGTTTTCCGTAGCGTATCGTATTAACAACGACAGCTTTAAGCAATATAGTGTCCCATATTTACTTCAAACATAACTGTTTTCGAGATATTTGGCATCAAAGTTGAACAATTTTAGACCAAAAAACAGGTTTTTAGGCCATAACTTTTGTGTTAATTAATTTAAAATCAAAACCCTACACACGTTTATAGAGACATCAGAGACGAACCCAAATATGTAGATTTCGTGTATTAACATTCTTTCACAGCAATTTTATTACAAAAAATGTGTTTTTTTAGACAATGTTTAAAAAAATCATAAAAAAATAACTATTCAATCCTTTCAAAATATGGTACACCAAAATGGAGATTAAAGATTGAAGAATCGATAGCCGTTTGCCTTATAATTCTATCTGTTGTGCAAAAGTATTTGTATCAATTCAAAACTAGTCAAAAATCGATGAAAACCTCGGGTAGGCCCTTAAGAGGAATGCCTATCTGCGATTTTCCCATACAACGCTCTCGACTGTTTCCTCCCTGGTTTTTGAACCAAGAGCAATGATTTTTTCAAATAAGATCGATATCATCAATATCTATGCCGCTACGTTTTGCTTTTTTGGATATTTTTATTTTAAAGAATCTTACAGCGGCTCGAAAATCGCAAAAACGGCTTTATTGAATTCGCTGCAAAAAAAGGCGCAGTATACAAACATGACAACAAATATCCAAAAAATCAAAACGTAGCGGCATAGATTATTTCTTCCTCTTGCAGTTTCCAATTTTATAATGATTTATAGCGTTTTGGAGGAGGAAACAGTTGAGAGAGAAACCTCGATTTTTGTGATTTTTCCGTGGGAATTTTAGTCCGAGCTGCAGTTGTCCTTATCGCAAGAATTGGAGGCGGAGGCAGTTTCTGAATATACGTACACAGAAGGAATAGTGATGGGCAACAGTCGCACAGTGTTTTATAGAAGCCAAAAAAGTGACATCCCCGTTTTATTAGAAATTACTATAGTTTAGATCATTACAAATGTGAGACTAAAACTCCCGCGTTTCTAATATGCGTAGTTTTTAAGAATTGTGCGTGCGCTCACACATAGACAGCCCCAGCCGCCCACAACAGCGCGACAGAAACATTGCGTCAAAAATTTGAGATTTGAAAAGTTGCTCAGCTAGGCATTGGTCTTAATTTATCCGAAAACGATACCAAACATGCCCTAGTCTCTATAAGTAAGATGATAGGAGGACCGAAAGAACACGCGTCGGAACGAAACTTCCCCCCCTCCCCCACCCCACCAGCGGGGCGTCAGCCCTTGGCGCCCGGGCGTTTTCAACTCTAATGACAAAAATATTGGTGTTGTCCTATAAAGCCCTAACTACTTGTAGGAAAGTGGCATTACCTTTGATATGAGGTCTTTAGCTCCTTCAGGCACATATTCAGGATATTTCATATCCAATGACAGGATCCTCGCGTAAGTCTGATCCTGGGTCTGGCTCTCAAATGGAGGCTTGCCCACGAGGAACTCATAAAGTAGCACTCCAATACACCAGTGGTCCACGGATACGTCATACACTTCCCGCTTGATCATCTCTGGAGGGAGGTAGTCCAGAGTACCGCACATGGTTTTACGCCTGTAAACATAACATTACAATACGGTGTTGGTGTATCGGGTCTGTTGTTCATTAAATTATATTACATTACATCAGAGGCCGGGAAAACACGGATAGATATACGAGGCCGGGAATCCGTTTTCACGCCGAGGCATGTATACTTAGTGCTTTTCTCAAACATGCAATGAAATAAATAAATAAAAATCCTCAAATCAAACTTATTTTCATGGCTGAATGCCGTGATGCTGTGCCACAAATAGTGGAATGAAAATTAAAACGTTACCTTGCAGGCCTAGGCCTGGAAAGTTGTATGACATCCCATTTCAGGCCGCCTCGAGATGCGCTGCGCCCGAAAAAGGGTACTTCCGAGTCTATTATAAGGAACGTAAAGAGAATATTTCATTGCATGTTTGAGAAAAATATTTTACTGGATTGTCAAATAAGGAACTAGGAATTTGGGAAATTAGCTTGAGATTCAGTAAATCTTACATTACATTTATTAATAATAACCCCATGTATCAGTGGCGGCGCGTGAACATTTTCGATGGGCACCCCGGAACACAAAAAGTTATGAGAGTCTAGAGTATAACTATAATTATAGGCTTGTCTAAAAATACATTTTTCACCTCAGCAGCTCGAACAAGCATATTTTGCTGCGTGAAAACAGTGAGCAAAATGCGATTTTGCTCACTCCGTGAGTCAAAGTAGCTTTTTAATTTTGATATCGAGCACTGACATTTCATAGTGTGGGGTCTATTACAAATTCAGAAATAACCCTCCTCTCCTTCCGTAAAAGCCTAACGATATATTTTTAACGTGAAGATGTTCTCACTGCTGAGGTGAAAAGTTGTATGTATCACACGAGAGCAAAGATATTTGCATCTCGTGCCTTTGAGTCCCTCACTACGCTCAAGGTTCTAATTTTGAATCACTCGCTACGCTCGTGATTCAAATATAGAATCTTTCGCTTGCTCGGGACTCAACATCAACACTCGCAGCAAAAATCTACTTTGCTCTCTGGTTGAACAAATAACTATAGGCAAGCCAGTGGGAATCGGCTTGTGTGGGCGCTCCGCCACTGCTATGTATAATACAATACTATGTTTACCTTTGTGATGGTGCATGCACAGACCAGCCAAAGTCGGCTAGCTTGAGGTCTCCACTGAAGGAGACCAGAATATTTTCAGGTTTGATATCCCGGTGTATCACATGGTTCTGGTGACAGTACTCCACAGCATCTGCTACCTGCAAGTAGGGTTGCCATACGTCAGGATTTGTCCGGACATGTCAGGATTTTTGACCCTTTGTCCGGATTGCGGCCGGACTTGGCAAGTGTCAGGATTTTTAGGAATGACCTCATTAAAAAAACGTTTACGGGATATATTTATTACAAAGTTTACACAGTTTTAATGAATGAAAGAATACATAAAAGTAGCAAGTACTTAATCAACAATAGTAGATTGTACAACAAGCGCATAAAACGAGCCATTTAACCTGAGACTTGGCTCGGGTGGATAGTTAAGTCGAGGGGTTAAATGGCTAATTTATGCCAGAGTTATACACACTGCTTTTCACTTCGATTGCGAGAAAATAACAAATAATTGCAAAATAAAATAAAATAATAGCTCATTCCCGTCACTTAACTTTTTAAAGTTTTTATGTTTAATTTTCGACACGTGATATTAGACTTAGGTACTTCATACTGCCAAGTAATTTAATGGTTCAATACGTTTTAAAATAATGATTGACTCCTACTTTATCTGGTTTTATTAAATTAGTAATGGAAAACACGGATGTTAAATTTATCAAAGCAAATCAATTCAAATGACAAGTTTATTCTACGAAGTTTTATTGTGTGTGGCTGTAAGCCCCGATTATCTTAGTTTTTAAAACAATTTTACTTTGTGCACTAGAGCATAAACGTGGCATTTTGTGCAGCATACATCCAGCACAAAGGCGAACTTTGCGAGCATGAGTAGTGAAAAAAAACCCGGCCAAGTGCGAGTCGGACTCGCGCACGAAGGGTTCCGTACAATGGTATAAAAACGGCAAAAAAATCACGTTCGTTGTATGGGAGCCCTCCTTAAAAAAAATATATTTTGTTTTTAGTATTTGTTGTTATAGCGGCAACAGAAATACATAATCTGTGAAAATTTCAACTCTCTAGCTGTCACAGTTCTTGAGATACAGCCTGGTGACAGACAGACGGAAGGACGGACAGCGAAGTCTTAGTAATAGGGTCCCGTTTTACTCTTTTGAGTACGGAACCCTAAAAACAATTTAAAAGAAAATCGTAGCTTTTGTTTGGATTATAATACGGCTGCCTTAAATTTAATTAGCAATCTTGAGGCCTTTCTCGAGGGAAATCAGCTATTCGAATCCTGAGTTTTTGACTTTGGCTCGACAGAAAAAAATCACGAACATAGGTCTAAAATACACTTAAAAAAATCGTAACAAATTATGCACAACAGCTAAACATATCACAATTGGTTCTAAAAATCGGCAACGTCATGTTTGAGGGAAATCAGCTATTACTTTTTTTATTTATTAAAACACACAAAAAAAACATGATATCCGCGCTTCCAAACACGCACTTCCATCTCGCTCACGCTTATGCTCAGTGAGAGGGAGAGAAGACCACGAACCTACGTCCCCCCCTTAAGCGAAATTTTTCACTTTGTTAATTGCCCATAAAGTAAGAAATAAAGTACTGGTGTAAGAACGCGATTGGAAAATCATGAAATCACTCCATTGATTGGAAAATCACTTTACTGACAAAGTGATGATACCTTTTGTCTGACAAAATGACACATTAGTAGTTATCTTGATACTTTCAGTACCTGCTCTTAAATAAATAGAGATACACAGGAAAATCAGTGGAGGAATAATAATAATCTAATAATTTAATTTAAAACCAAAGTGATAACCGGTTTAGCGTAGTTGGTAGTGACCCTGCCTATGAAACTAGAGGTCCTGTGTTCGAATCGGGTAAGGGCATTTATTTGTGTGATGAGCACTATTTTTTTTATCTATATAAGTAAAGTAAGTTTATCGTCCTCTATTACCCATAGTACAGTCGCCATCACATACATCGGAGCAAACAAGCACGTCACAAACATCGGAACACACCTCTATTTTCAAGGCATTAGGGTGCATGTGCCGATATTTTTGAACACCTAAAGTGTACCTATGTATGTGATGGCGACTGTACAAGCTTTGCTTAGTTTGGGACTAGGTCAATTTGTGTAAGGTTGTCTTGTCTGCAACTATCTATTTATTTATTTATTTTTATTTAAAATTTATATCATTTTCAATTCAGTACTTCGCCAAGCCACATACATGAACATTTCCATTTTACCACATGAACTGCTTTCTGAGTGTTGATTATTACAGAAAAAACGGAAGGCACTATTATGTGGGCCGATATTATTTGGAGTTCTGGCAATTTCTCAAGGATCTCAGAATCACCTATTTAATACTTAATTGCTACTTCAACGGAATCATATGAGAATCTTCGACGTACTTTTGAGGAGTTCCATACCTCAATTGTGGTCTTCATCATCAGTTCCAATTGATCAAACTTGTGATTTCCGGTGGTAAAAATACACGAGTTATAATAGAAAATACCGCAATCACTAATATGCATGCCTATTAAATTTGAGGGTTGCCCTCAATTTCCCTGGTATCCCATCCTCAGACGCTGACGTGCTGCTAATGGGACTACCTACAGGAGTAAACTCTATTGAATAAAAAATTTGGTACAAGCTTTTATTGCCGACTGTATTTTTCTGCATACCATCATCAACTACTCATTGAGACGATTCTAACGAGCCCAAACTCGATGGGGTTGTGTCGTTTTATTGCGGAGTTCCTATGGCCACCTTCCAGCTCCAGCATCAGATCAGCTCCATGTCATCATAATGTTGCATTGTCATGCGATATACATATGCATGCAAAATTTCAGTTCAATCGGAAACCAGGAAGTGGGTGAAATTTCAATTACCAAATTTGACCCAAGAATAAAACAAACGGAGTGAGCTAAATAAAAGCTTGTAAAAATGGTGAACATAGCTACACAAAAAATAAAAAAATACAGTGAGACATAGAACGTCCTCCTATATTTATGTCCGGTAATATTGATCTAAAGGTAATCATCATAGCATGCAGTATAAATATGTGAAAAAAGATTATAAGTAGGTACCATCCAAGAATCTAAGACCAGTTATGTTATATTTAAGGCCAAAAATCAGAAAATAAATGATGAAACTCCACTTTTTAACACAATTAACGCAATAAAAATAAAAAAGCGGCCAAGTGCGAGTCGGACTCGCACATGAAGGGTTCCGTAAAATAAATTGCGGTTTAGATTTATGACGTATTAAAAAATCTACTTACTAGATCTCGTTCAAACCAATTTTCGGTGGAAGTTTGCATGGTAATGTACGTCATATATTTATTTTAGTTTTATCATTCTCTTATTTTAGAAGTTACAGGGGGGGGACACACACATTTTACCACTTTGGAAGTGTCTCTCGCGCAAACTAGGTAGGTATTCAGTTTAGAATAAAATGATGTTAGAAACAATCTTGATTTTTTTTTGAGTTTCAGTTCTAAGTATGGGGAACCCCCAAAACTTAATGTTTTTTTTCGATTTTTGTGTGAAAATCTTAATCCGGTTCACAGAATACATCTACTTACCAAGTTTGTTTCAACAGTATAGCTCTTATAGTTTCGGAAAAAAGTGGCTGTGACATACGGACGGACAGACAGACATGACGAATCTATAAGGGTTCCGTTTTTTGCCATTTGGCTACGGAACTCTAAAAACCGGCCAAGTGCGAGTCGGACTCGCGCACGAAGGGTTCCGTACCATTATCTTAGTAGGTATAAAAAACTATTTTATTATGTGTTTTTAGTATTTGTTGTTATAGCGGCAACAAAAATACCTACATCATCTGTGAAAATTTCAGCTGGAACCAGCCTGGTGACAGACAGACGGACGGACGGACGGACGGACGGACGGACAGCGGAGTCTTAGTAATAGGGTCCCGTTTTACTCTTTGAGTACGGAACCTTAATTTTAACTAAATTTTGTATGCCTTGTGGCAGCAAAACACAGTGAGACATGTTTTTTTGATACCCTACCATACTTTGTATACCTGTGTTTGAAAAATAAATTAATTGAATTGAATTTGAATTGAATTGAATTGAACCCTAAAGAATCATCAGGAGAAAAATATTTGGGACTAGTACTCGACAGCGAACTATCGTGGAAGACACACAAACAGAATCATCAAAACTAATATCATCACTGCGAGGGTGTCTCTTTAATATTATATAGGTAGACATGGGGTAGCGCCAATAAAATCACGCTTAAGTCTACAGATTGCCCAAAATAAAATCATAAAAACACTTTTTCATTACGACTTTCTCACTCCCAGTATAAAAAAAATATTCAGAAACTAAAATTATGAATCTTAATCCCCCTTTCCTAGAATAGACTTGTATAAACTTGACTAATTTGAGAAAAATAGTTTTCCCAAAATATCACGTCCCAAACCAATTTCTCAAATTAATCTAGTTTATACAAGTTTATTCTAGGAAAGGGGAAATTTGGCGCAAATGGGAAGCCAATTTATGAAAGTTTGTTACATAAGTTTCTTAAAATATCACGCCGTTAGCCTGCGAATGTCAAATAACGTTTTGTATGGCAATCGAACCACCTTAACAATATTTGCCTACTTATAAGAAAAATACTCGAAAAAAGTCCAATCACAATTATCTTTTAAAACTAAAGCAGGGGGAGGATTACGTCCCCTACTTAATGCCAACAATCCGTGTCACCAACCAGTGCGTACCAGTGTTGGGCAAAACGTAATTGAATTACTAATTAATAATTACAATTACAAAAAGTAATTGCAATTACAAATTATAATTACAGGGAAAATGAAATTGTAATTATAAGTTTCAATTACAATTACAAAATGTAATTATTAATTGAATTATTAATTACATTTTGCAATTAATTACTTATTAAATTACAAATTACTTTTGTTTTATTAAGAGTGTATGAGTGTAATAACTTTGTTTTCGAAGAGCTTTGCAAGGTTTAACTTGAAATGAAAAAATAAATTATACGTGTTGTATGCAACTAATTTTACATTTTTATATCAGTCCGGTCTAACCTAACAACAGTATTAGTTTTGTGGTTCAGTCAATTCAAATAAATATAAATATAGGTACACACATTTATTGTTTTGATTATTACATCATTGCAATCAGACCAAGTAAACACGTATGCTTCTCATTGTTTATAAAAAAGTTGACTTAAAGTAATTTAGTAATTTAATTCACAAATAAATGTAAATACAAATTACAAAGTAATTTCAATTACATGAAATTTTAATTACATTCAATTTAATTAACGTAATTGAATTAATAATTGTGTAATTTGTAATTAAATTACAAAAAGTAATTAATTACGCCCAACACTGGCGCGTACTACATTTGGACAAAAAAGCATAGGCACTGTTCTATAACAAAATACCTTAACACATCAAAGGGAGGAAAGTTGTATTTTACTTGCGAGTGTTTCAACACACGAGACGTAAAATAACTTTTCACCCGTGTATAACACAAATCTTTTCACCTCACTACAGCGAGGAAAATAAGAAAAACCGGCCATGTGCGAGTTGGATTCGCGCACGAAGGGTTCCGTACCATTATCTATAAAAACATCAAAAGATCAAGTTTGTTGTATGGGAGCCCACCTTAAAAAAATATTTTATTTTGTTTTTAGTATTTGTTGTTATAGCGGCAACAGAAATACATAATCTGAGAAAATTTCAACTCAGCTAGAGTTGAAATTTTCTCAGATTATGTATTTCTGTTCTTGAGATACAGCCTGGTGACATTGACAAACAGACAGACGGACGGACGGACAGCGAAGTCTTAGTAATACGGTCCCGTTTTACTCTTTGAGTACTTACGGAACCCTAAAAAGGGTAAAAAAAAGTGAAAAAAAGTTTTTTTTTTAAAGTATGAAAAAAATATGTCGTATTAAATATACAAAAAACAAAAATAAACATTAACGTTCTACGTCATAGTACTTTTAACGTTCTACGTCTACTTTCTTCACATGTGGATAAAAATCAATTTTCTCAATAGATATCAAACATACAAAAAGGCCTTTCCGAGCTAGTGGGGTGAAAAAGAATTAATGTTTAAACGAAAATCTAAATCCGGCCCTGGCAGTGACAAGTCGTAAACAAAGAAACGTCGTGTTATATGCAACTCATCCCTGTATATAATTATCTTCGACTTAGTGCATGCATTCTTCGTGCTTTGCATTAAAGCATCGGGTATGTTTGCGGAAGCTCGAGTCGATAGCTTTCAGGCAATAATGCGCAAACGAGTTGCCTCCCTGATGCGTCGCGTGCGGGACAGTCCCAGCAGCCTGCTGAACACCATTATTGACAGATTGGATTGTCCGATGGTGGGACATTGGAACGCCATGCATACGAGTATGGCTAATAGTCTGATAGTTTTTTAAGATTTTAATATTTATTTAATTTTTGTTTATATTGTAATGTTTATAATAATGCATATTTGTAATTTTAATTCTTATTTTATTTCATTGTGTAATGTGTGTATGGACCCTAAATGGTCGAAATAAATGAATAATAATAATTAAAGCACTGGGTCACCGACGACCTCTGTGATAATATGGACTTGAATAGGGAACGCAGGGCGCTGTCCGTTCGCTGTAATATGTTGACCCGTAGGTTTGCAGGGTGCTCGAAAGAGGCTAAGGTTACTCTATTTAGAGTATACTGCCAGTGCTTCTACACATGCAACCTATGGGTCAACTATACGCAGAGGACGTATAGCCAATCTTTTTACTCTAGCGGTCTGTGGGTTCGGTATACCAAAAGAGCCTACAACGCCCTACGCATACAATACAACAATGCCTTCAGAATGCTGTTGAGACTCCCGAAGTGGTGCAGCGCGTGGGAAATGTTTGCTGAGACGCGCACGGACGATTTTCACGCCATAATGCGAAAGAAAACCACGTCGCTGATGGGTCGCGTCAGGGAAAGTCAAAACGGCATTCTGAAGTTATTGGCTGGTAGATTTAATTGCAACATAATGTGGCACTGGATCGAGCGGGTCAGAACTACTTTGACTTAAGTATGTCAAGTAGTACTGCAGTTCTTTTATTTTTAATGTATACTTAATAATAATTGCTAACATAGTTTTAAGTTTATTTTGTTACAAACAGTATATGGATCACATGGTCTGAAATAAATCTATTGAATTGAATAGCGCTCTGCGTGTGCAATACAACAACGCCTTCCGAGTGCTGCTCGGACTTCACTGGAGATGCAGTGCGTCAGGCATGTTCGCAGAGGCAGGAGTTGACGGCTTTCACGCCATCTTGAGAAAGCGTTGTGCCTACCTGCTCAACAGGTTGAAGGGGAGTCCAAACAGTATCCTCAGGGTGTTTGCTGGGAGATGGTTCCAAAGATGGGTCTGTATGCACTCTAGTTTTGTTAATTTTGACAGTTGGCAATTCATTTATTTAATTTTCATGTTTAATGATAATAATGATTTGACATAATGTATACCCACTATTTTATTTTCCTCCTCAATCCTATCAGCCGAAAGACGTCCACTGCTAGACATAGGCCTCCCCCAAAGAGTGCCCCAATGGCCGGTCCTGCGCCACCCGCATCCAGCGGACTCCCGCGACCTTTACTAGGTCATGTTAGCATGTTTTTAATAATAAATAATAATAATAATCAGTCCCCCTTGTGGGGGGCCTACCCACGCCGCGCCCTCCGGTACGTGGTCGCCACTCGAGAAACTTTCCGACCCAACAGCCATCGGTTCTGCGTGCAATGTGCCCCGCCCACTGCCACTTAAGTTTAGCGATTCGGAGGGCTATATAGGTTACCTTGGTTCTGCTGCGGATCGCCTCATTTCTGATGCGATCGCGCAAAGAAACTCCCAGCATAGCCCTCTCCATTGCCCTTTGAGTGACTTTGAGCCTTCTTATGAGGCCCATAGTAAGCGACCACGTTTCCGTGCCATATGTCATCACTGGCAACACACACTGGTCAAAGACTCTCGTCTTGAGACACTGCGAAATATTGGACGAAAAGATGTGACGTAGCTTCCCGAATGCTGCCCAGCCGAGTCGGATTCGACGTTTGACCTCTTTCTCAAAGTTGGACCTACCTAACTGGACAGTCTGTGTCTGAGTGATGTACTTGCCGTTGATGTTGATGCCTAGCCTTCTCCAGTCCAGAGTCTTGAAAATGTCTTCGAGTGCAGCGCTGAACAGTTTTGGGGAAATAACATCCCCTTGCCTGACACTCCGCTGCAGCAGAATAGGTTTCGAGCTCCGATCCTGATGTCTGACTGATTTTATTTTATTTTATTATTAATATTATAATTCTTTGATGTTATTAATTTATTAAAATGTAATTTTATTGGCACTATGTACCTACTAACAATAGTTTTTATGTTTTTGTAACCTGCTAACACTTTTATGGGCTAAGCCTAAAATAAACAAATTGAATTGAAATAAAATGTAATCAACCCTAATTTTTATAATGGAACCGTTTTCTGACTGTATTCAACCCCCCCTACCCTCAGTGTGCGAATTATTCGTGCTATTTTGTATTACACTTTCTTACTTCTAGAAACAAAATTTGTTCAACAAATACCTTTGTTAATATTTTGTATTAGGTACTATTAGTTGAACTGTAGTATGCTTAGACCTATTATAATTTAAACTGACTAGCGTAAGTATTTATATTTACTAAATATTTAGTAAAGCTTAGCCCATAAAAGTATAAAATTTTATATAGATTTTATAATTTTAGTTACCTATTGTGTTGCTATTGTAATTTTATTTATAATATATTTTGTGTAGGTACCTACTTATGCTTAAAGTATTTAGCACCTTGTGGTGCTTACCTACCAATATCAACTTTTTGTAATGTTTATTAAGGTTCTCATAAGTAAAAAGTATAATTTCTTAGAGAAAATAAAGTTCTTTAAACCTAAAAGCTGATGGTAATGATTACCTGATAAATGTACTTAGCAGCTTTGGCTTCTGTGAACCGCTTCTTGGGTGCATCAGTCAGGTGTTTGTACAACTCGCCACCAGCTGCAAACTCCACAACCAGGTAGATACGCTTTTCATCATGGAACCATGTAAGCAGCCGGAGAATGTTTGGGTGTCTATAATAATTCATTATAAAGGTAACTAACATGCTAGTAGACAAACCAACACACAAGATGATAAATCTTAATTGTTAAAACTTTGTTAAATTATTAGAATAAAAAAAGCATAGGGAGAGTATTTAACACACATATTCAGGATATAGGTAATAGTGATTGCCTTGGCAGGGGCACTGCCATGACCCCAGATCAATTTAAACAATCAGCAACTGTATGGCTTGCAGACCCAGTATGGGCTTGAATTAAATTGCCAGGGTTACTTTAACCAGTTAATATCATAATTATTGCTTGTTTATTAAAGGTACTATGAAAATAAACAACATAATTACCACCACAGGTAAACACACCATGGACATATTCATATGCCTCTTTCAATCAGTGCAACAAAAAGAGTACTTACTTCAAATGGGATTGGATCTCAATCTCACGTAGTATTTGTTTCTCACATTTCGATTTCATTATTTGTGACTTGAACATGGTTTTGATAGCAACAAGGAGTCCTGTTCGCTTCTCTCTAGCTATATGTACATGTCCAAACTTCCCTCGTCCAAGACCTGATCCCAATTCAAAATCTCTGGGCGACCAAGCATATCTAGATAACAATAGGCTTGTGAATAATACTTCTTAAATAATTGTTAAAATGATAATGTAGAGGATAGCATTTGGAAAAATTATTCTTCCAAGCGTCACCCTTGGGTTCTCAGCTCTCCGGCCGAGTAGGGCCTAGATTCCCATTGACCCGCAGGCAGGTCGGCAGGTGTAGTACCAGCGGTCCAGCAGTCAGACACCTGAGACGGTGTTTATTGCTCCTGTAGGGGGATCTTCAACCTGACATGCAAGTGAGTCAGTGGGATTCTAGAGTACCTAAAATGGAGCCCCCACGGGACAATCCGTCTGGCCCATATATGGGTCAATGGGAAGTATTTGGTGTAAAGAAAAGATGTCTTATAAAACCACTTACGCAGTTTCGTAAGCAGGATGGTTAATAATCTTATTTTCGTAGTCCTGCAATTCAGTATTTACAGCTTCCAATGCCATTTTGTGGTTGAGTTGAATTGCCAATCTATTTTAATGTTGAATATCTTCGCTGGCTTCGCTTTTATTTTATTTGCGGTTGCGGATAAACTACTATACTCTTTGGGATAAACCGTTCAGGCGATTGACTGTTGACTCGCCGTCAATTCAAATTCGAAAGTATATTCTACTCTACCTCTATGATATTTTGACGTTTGTTTGACACTTCCTTCTACATGTCTATGGGTAAAATGTGGCCAGTTATGAATTATATGTACCCCACTTTAAGCCTGCATCACACTGGCGCGGCCTGCGGTGGCGGACCATCAAAGATAAATAAATAGCATAGATGGAGTGTATCTTGAAGGATCTGAATAACTAGTACCGTCCTTTACTTTCTTAAGGAGTATATTCATAAGAGAAAAAGAGACAAATATGGCTACTCTACTTGGTCTTTAATGGTGCAATGGACCCATTTATGGATTAAATTCTCAACTATATATTTGTCAGATGTCATCACGACTAGTGTTGTGTAATCTTCATAGTAAGCTTTTGTCGATAAAATATTTAATCATAAAATAAAATAAACTGGATTTACTGGTCCAAAATATCACTCTCTTGACTAGCTTGGCGAATTCTTATGTTATTACGCATGGTGCATCTTGGTTGGAAGGTCAGATGGCAGTCACTTTCGTAAAACTAGTGTCTATGCCAAATCTTGGGATTAGGTGTCAAAGCGGACCCCGGGGCCCTTTGACACCTAATCCCAATAAACAGTACAATTTCAATAAACAGTACAATCCGACAAATTTGCAGCAAAACGAATCGACCTGAACGTGTCTCGCCTTAATTTGATACTTATGGCAGCTACTATAGGGTAAAAGCGGAAAGATTAAAAGACGTATGTAGTTCATATTTTTTGTTTATTAAATTATCACTTGCAAATTTTATAAAACTTGCAAACATTATAAACCTTTAATCAATACAAGTTTGTTATAAAAACTGCGAACATTGTGAAAGTGTTGTCAGGTTATATCAATACAAATGAGCACTTTGACAAATTTTGACTTGTACATGTTGATATTGTTTGCCACTTGTTTGAATAAATCACACCAGACTAGCTGAATAAGTCTTAGACGTACTAGGACTTTTAAGCATACGGCTTGTATAATCTGAACACTTACCGGTTGACATGATAAGGGATGATTAACAAATATTGTTGGCACTGCATGCGAATGGAGAGTTTTTCAAGTGTATCCCAGACGAAAACAGGATTCTTCAAAATGTGCAGAGCATATCCTTGAGTATTGTGTAGGACTCCATTCCTCGCCTCTGTTTATATTTTAGACCCATTCCTTTCTTATTTCTAAATCAGCCGGAAACCTATTTATATAAAAAAAAAACAGTAAAATGTATAAACTCACTATCAAACGTTATCGATGTTAGTAGGATCTCAAGTACAACACGATGTGGTATGTGAAGTGTCAAAATATCGGGTTGCATTATTTATAATTGAAATAATAATGTAAAGCTGATGCAAATACGCAAAATTGATGCAAAAAACTGTACATGCTTTTCCAGTGATCGATACTCAATTAGATCTGCAGGTATTTCATACTTAACAAACATTAAAATAACAATATTTATGTCATAAGGCTTACCGGTGAAATGATGCACTTGAATTAATTTCACTTAGTACACCCATTCGGTGATTACAACCTGTACCACACACGCCATATTTAATGTTAAATGCGTACATTTAACCAAAAGATCACTTTCAATACTAAAAACCACAAATTATTACCAAAACACGACAACGCGTTTGATATCCAGCTGGCTATCAAGCTAATATGGCCGCCGAGGTGAAGTGGCGCGCACGGCTTGAAGATAGGGTTGGAGACATGATGCTACCTCGTTTTAACACAGACAGTTTGCCGTTAGACTAAAGAGCGTATTAGATAAGGAACTTTGTTCAACTTAATATACTCCATCTATGCTATTTATTTATCTTTGCGGACCATAGTTAATTTGACAGCTACTGACAGGTTTCCTAGGCCTATGCCTCTCACAGACTGGCACGGCTTGGCCGCGGCGGTCAATAGTAAACTTGTCATTAGCTGTCAAATTTACTATTGACCGCTACCACAGAATAAGTATTAGTACAAGTACAAAAATTGCACTTTGCACAAGTCCAAAAATAGAATAATAAAAGGACAAGTAAAGTTCTAATATTAAGTATTAAAACTGTTGTAGTACTATTTAAGTAAGTATTTTTTCCCCTCACTGCCTCGGAAAGCCGTCTTTTATCCTTTAACACCAGTGAGAAAAATCGCATTTTATCCACTAGTGGGCAAAGTAATTTGACCTTGGAGCGTATCTCATGTATCTCATGAACCGTGATAGTTAGACAGTTGAAATTTTCACAGATGATGTATTTGTGTTGCCGCTATAACAAAATATACAAAAAAACAGAATAAAATCAATATTTAAGGGGGCTCCCATACAAAAAACTTTTCAGAATTGCTTGTTGCCTTCATCAGGCGCTGGGTCTCAAAATGTATGGCAAAACTAAAATCCGACTCGCACCTGACCAAAATAAAAAATTAAAAAGTTATTTGTTATACAAGGGTGCAAATTTTATGTTTAAATTAAATAAAGTTGTTTTGCATGTTGCACTTTCCTCGCTACAGTGAGGTGAAAAGTTTTGTGTTACACACGGGTGCAAATGTATTTTACTTCTCGTGTGTTGAAACACTCGCTACGCTCATGATTCTATTTAAGAACCACTCGCTTCGCTCGTAGTTCAACTATCTATAGTATAGTTTCGATTGCTCGTGTTTTAATTCCACACTCGCGGGTAAAATACAACTGTGCACCCTTGTATAACAAATAACTAGACCCCGACGACTAATTTATGAATGGTTCGTACTATGAAAATAACGATAATTTGTTAGTAATGATGAAAGATTGAAGATTTTTATTTATAAAAATGTAAAAATATTGAACAGACAATTTTGTAATTATAAAGCCCTGTTTTATAAAATAAAAACGTTTAATTAAAGTCTTAGACTCTCATTTTGGTAAAGGAAAATTATCGACATATAGCTAATATTTCAAAATATTTTTTACCCATCCCTAGAACTTGACAGCTACCAATTTGCACCTCCGATAGCGGGGTCTACAAATAACTATTGATTTATTGAACGAGCGATCGAAGCGAACAATGATCTCAGTTTCAGGGGCTTTGCAATATTTTTTTCGTATGTCCGGCTGTCCAGCTGTTCTCCTCTACAGGTCGCATTTTGTGAGCAGGTTCGTTTATTAAATATGTTTTTATGTCGATCCAGCTTTTAGAAAAGTTTCAAAAATTTTTCTACATCGCACAAAGCCTATAATATAAGTATGTTTTTCGTCGTCTCAAGCTCGTCGTAGTACCTACAAGCTTGAGACTAATAGGAATAGGTCTGTTTGAGTAGGAATAGTAGGATTGTACCCAAAATTTATTTATTATCCTAAAATTTCAATTGCCTATAACTAGAAAATACCTACTCCATGTGGTCTTAGAACTATTTACCTCATATTTTAAATGAAAAAGGATAAACAGTTTACGGTAGGGCTGAAAGTAGTTACCTAATGGTTGTTAAAGCACTAGACTACCTCATCCCCGCGAAGTGTTTGTCCCGAACCCACCCCAACCCTCAACGCCTCAACCCCTGTTTATTATCTGGCCGATACTTACATGTACTCGTACGGTGTTTATAGCAAGACACAGTATATACGCAACTGTGGTTTTAATTACTAGCGGGGATGGTGTACGCGTCATTCAGTATTAAAATAATGTACCTACCTACAACAAGCTCATCAATCGTAGTATTCGTAATAATATGAGTAGGCATGACGATATCTTTTGAAAAAAAAATCACTGTTATTTTTGTTAACCTATTAAGGATGAATCTCTTCTACAATAATGGTTTTTTGATTACTAATAATAAAATAAACAATAAAATGCTCATTTGTTCCATAACCAAAGTAAAAGCAGTAAAAATATAAAATTTCTACTGTGTTATTTTTTATCTTAATAATTATAAAACAATTATCTGAATTGGTTATGATCCCTTTTGGGTAAAGGCCTCCTCCAGCTCTAGCCATCTTGTTCGGTTCTGTGCTGTATTTGGCCAATCGGTTGCTGCTTTACAGAGATCGTCGTACCACCTTGCATTTGGATCTACCCAATCTTCTTTTCACAGAGCAGCTATCTTCGTCCATCTTTCTTCATGCATTCCAGCTACATGACTAGCCATTTAGATTTTAGGCTACATTCCAGCATTTCCAGCGCATCTATTATTTTAGTTTTTTCCTTGATATCGCTGTGTCTTATCTTATCTTTGATTATCTTTGAAAAGAAGGAGGTTCTCAATTCGACTGTATTTTTTGTGTGTTTGTTAGGCGATATCTCGGTAATTTATGAACCGATTTGAAAAGGTTTTCTCTGTTTGAAAGCATATACTTCCAGATTGGTCTCGTTGTCACCAAAATCCAGCTCTGATGATGAGATCCTGAAAAAATCGAGGGAACTCTTTAAAATTTATAGGCTACCTTGAAGCAATTTGGGTACTGGTTTGAAGTCGGTTAAAACTTTGTTTTCAAAGTAAATTATCATAATACTTCTAGCGCCGCTGTAGGCGTGGTTCGAAACGCCCCTGTTATAGCCATGCATGCCGTTCTCTGCACCTTCCTCAGGGCCTCTCTGCATGTGCTCATTAAAGTCCTTGGCCACCATACCAGGCTACCGTACAGTCTTATGGGTCTCACCATCATGGTGTAAATGCACTTCAGTACCTTAGGGTTCAGTCCCCATGTTTTGCTATACGCTGATCTACACATTGCAAATACCCTCAGGGCCTTTGTAATAGTGAGATCTGTATGCTTCTTCCAGTTCAGTTCCTTATCCAGTGTGACACCTAGATATGTCACGTCATTGGACAGTTCTAGTACCCTTCGTTTTAGTTAGACATCAGCTTAGTTTTTTGTAAGCTTATTTATAGATCTATTTAATTACTAGCTCTACTTAGAGATGACATCATATACTGGAGATTATTGGCTGTGGCCGAGACAACCACAATGTAATCTGCGAAACAAAAATGTGTCAGATCTGTAGATAAATAAATAAATAAATAATAAATAAATAAATAAATATTACGGGACAATCTTACACAAATCAACCTAGGCCCACGGTAAGCTCAGTAAGGCTTGTGTTATGAAATTTTAATGCCTCTATTTTTCCATTGTAGATGTAGAACCTTCATCATTTGTTGAAGAACAGTTATAAATAGGGTCGGAGAAACTCTGCCCATTAGGTACTACTTAAAGGTAAGGTTTGATGGTCTTTGCCTATCGTAACATGACTGTAGAGGGAGACATACAGTCAGCATCAAAAGTAGCTTTATTAAAAGGGAACTTTTGACGTCTTCGATTTTCGATTGCGTATCTACTTTTGATGCTGACTGTACCTGCGACTATTCATAAAAGGTACCTAAGTAATAATGTAATGCACGGTGTCTCTGTACATAATTCATAAAACGCAAACTTAAATAAAGAGTGTTTTTCATGATTGAATCCTCTTCGTAGATTGCATACAGTTGCCAGAGCATAACGTGACGGTGTGCATTGTAACAGTACCTTTGTGCCCACACAATAACCGGCCTCAACAAACGAAACAACCAGTGTTTAGCTAGCAACAAACGAGACAAGCGAACGGTCTGCTGTCTAGCGAGCGACCAGCGCTGATGGCTGGGCGACCAGTGTACAGTGAGCTACCCGCGGTGCCATACCGGCGGAGGGAAAACGTGGAAAACGCGCGCAAGGGTAGTAGTGTAGAGGGTGAGGCATCGAGGCATGGCGTCGCCCCCTGCCGCTCACACTCGCTCGCAAGACGCGCGGCCGCGCGCCGCTCAATCGATACATTTTCCACGCTGGAAAAACATTTATACCCAAAATATCTGTTAATTAACCAAACAAACCAACAGTCCATATCCTTATTTAGTTTAAGTGGTACGAAATATTCGTGACTTTGCTGAGAACTTGGTTTGTTCCGAGCATAAACAAAGTGCGACGCAAAATCGTTCCAGGAGTGAGTACCAGTCATGGTAAGTGTAATAATTATTGGCACGTTGTTAGATGACCTAGTTATTGCTACGGTTCATTATGCAATTTCTGCGCTTTTGAGTGGTCTTTGATTCGCGATAGTATGAGGCCGGCACCCCAGGGTTGTTCGCTTTTGAATTTCCGATTAGAACACATTGACAGCTTGTTGATTAATATTTCACTTCCTAAAGTAGTTATTAATGTAGCTATACGTTTAAGTGTGGAATAATATATAAAAGGAAGTGTGTTAAAATTTAATAAAATTCTGGATTTATACCATACCCTCATTATAATTGTAGGTTTAATTTGTTGTACGGGTACCTATAATGTATACCGGTATTAAGTATACGGAATAGAACAGGACATTACGTGCCAATGTAGGTTGAAATTGCTGAAAAATACGAACAACGGATATTACCTACTGTATTACCTACCTGAATGAATGTATTTAATTGGGCCTAAACTGTAGGTATACCTACATAATAGTAACGGCGCTACCTACTAATTCGCCCGCGCGCGTGAGGTTCTAAATAATCGGTCTTGCTATGAGAAAATGCTCTGTAATGTAATATATCAATATTTTTCAATAAAACTGTATATATATTATGATATTATGAATGTACTTTGTGTAAATATATAGTACCTAATTACCTATCTACATTTTTAGCTTCTAACTATTCACCTTTGGAAATGCTGATATTAGTAGGTACGCGCGTACGCCGCTACAAAAATATTTTTCACCTCTAGTCAGGCAATGAACTGACAACTTGTATGGAAAAAATTACAAATTTGGAAATAATTTATAATAGCAGATTTTTTCTTTGTAATGGATACATTATCAATTAAATAGTTACCTAACGACAAAATCCAACAAAATTTCAGACATCAAAAAAATGATAACTTAACTAGCTTCTGAAAAGTCGGAAAAAATATGAATAAATTGTTTTATCTTTATTTTGGTTCATTTTCATTTGCTTTATAATATTCAAAATAAATAATAAAAAAAAAACAATTAATTATTTATTTAAATCTATATAAATACTTCCGGATGGAAAGTTTGTTGGATTCTTGAACAAAATGATGTAAAGAAAAAAAACGCTATTATAAATAAATGTTTTTCTAAACCGTATTTTGCCTGGAGTACTCACCGGCTCGAAAAGGCTTGCTTTGTTGCTCAAAATTTGCGTGCAAAAGTCCAATATCCGCTAGCGTGGAAAAAGTTTTTGAATTTCGAACGTGACGCTCTATCGCGAGATCCAAATTTTTTCTATAGGAATGAGAGCTTATTATCCTGCGTTCAGAAACTGGTGTAATGCTAATAATTCATTATTATTATTTTAATAAAATAATTTAATAAATAATTTAATTTAATAATACTTAGTCTTTCTTAATTAAGTACATAACTATGAAATATTAATAGAAAGAAAGAAAGAAAACATTTATTCGAGGACAAAACAATGGGTGTAAAAAACAAAACACAGAACGTAAAAATAGCAGGGTCCACGAAAAGGCCCCGACTCAGCATGGTGCTAACCTAGAAGGCCAGCGCTGGTCTTCCGTCGAAACCTTTACATGAGTTACCTCCTGGGAGGCAACACAAAACAAATACCTACGCTAAACATAATATATCTTAAAACTATTCCAAATCCGACGCCAGAGTGGCACGGCAGATTGCATCGTGTGAACGCGTCGCCAAACTGTGTGTCAGTGTCACTGTCAACATATGGTGAATATACGTAAATACAGAAACTGAATACTAAGTTAAATAGTATTTTATGCAACTGTTTTCTAAGAAGGGTCTTAAAACGCGAGTGGCTCGAGTTGCGATGCGAGCCTTGGCGAGCATCGCAATTAAAGACGCCACGAGCGTTTTTAGACCAGTTATACACCGTTGCATACAATACTTTTTCTACGACAAATTTTAAGTAAATAGGAGACTACAAAATAGTTAGCCTTTTCGGGCAGCAAGTTTTCTATTCGTACTTTTGCTACTCTCGCAATTTCTTCAGGAGTGCAGTTATTAATTTCTTCAGCCATTTTAAAAGGAACGTACACTTTATCTTCACAAACACGAATAAAACCTTAATATTCTAGGACAACAACAGTTTAGGTATCATCTTTCATCTTTTCATTTTGAACTGTATATATTTGGTGGGAAATCGGAAATATGACACTTCTTGTTTATGGTTTGTTTTGTTTTTAATTTGTTTGCATTAGCCATCCGAACCAAACCGAATCCGGACCCGGACCGAATTCAAAATGTTTATTTTCATAAATAATACCAAGAATTTATAAAACATGTAATTTAACACACAATAGATGACGATTTATTATTATTGTAGTAAATAATTTATAATATACAAATGATAAATCGTAAATAAATACTTTTATTTCGAATATTTGATTATGAAGTTGGCACCACTGCAATATAGCACCCGATTTAAAAAAGTTAAACAGTGCTTTTATGAAAAATGTATGAACCAAAAAAGTACGCCAAACAGTGCGTTTTTGGGCCATAGAGCATAGAGTTTTTCGACGACTTATTAGTGGTGTCATTGTATTTGAGCTACAGCCTATATAAATGACAGATAACGGTACAGGAGTAGAAAAAGCACATTTGTGATACAGGAAGAAAACTAAGAACGAATACAGTTTGGTGCAGTTTGATGGAAGATATTTATAGATTTTAGTGCAGAAGATATACATAAAATGAATTTTAATGCCTACTGAGTTAGCGGAAAAAGTAAAATATGCGTATTTGACCCTTAGTTTAGCCGTGAGCACCTAGTACCTACCCAGAAATACTTTGACTTTTTTAATGTAAGCGTGGAGTCTAAATATTTCAAGATGCGAAGATTTTATGTTACATTTAATAATTATAAAATGCTTTGATTTTGATGAGATGTAAACAAACGTTTATTGAAAATGAGTACCTATGAGGTCCAAATTACTTTCATTACATTTATAATTTTCCTCGCGGTTGTGAGGTGAAAAGTTGTGTGTTTCGCTCGGCAGCAAAGTTGTTTGGCGTCTCGTGCCTTGAAAGCCTCGCTATGCTCAGGATTGTACTTTTGAACCATTCGCTTCGCTCATGGTTCAATCTAACAATCCTTCGCTAGCTCTGCTTTCAATACAAGCACTTGCGCCAAACAACAACGTTGCAGCCTTGCATAACAAATAACTATTATTTATTTATATTTGTTGCGTCAAACCTTGTAGGGATCGTCCTAATACAACGCGAAAAGGTACGCGATTATATGGCAAGTTCGCGCGAATTTTACTCGCGCAAACGCGCAATCAACATATTGTACCTACTCGAATAGGTGTCCTAATTGATCGCGCGATTGTCAATGAGTGATTTTGTACGATATACGAGTAGGATATATAGGTGATACCTTACATAGCCTACCTGTATGATGTAAGTATTTGCCGATCTAAGAAGTAGTAGGTAGATTCCGTAATAAAAAGGTTAGGTAATTAGTTTTAGGAAAATATTTCGAGGGCTGGGGCCCGTTTCTCAAAAGCTTGTAACTTGTAATACAAGCGGAAGCCTCTTTTCAACTTGTCTCATTAGAAAGAGATTCAAGCTATTGAGAAATAGGCCCCAGGACGTTGCTTCTAGATACTTGACGCAATCCAATAGGTCTAATCTCTTTTCAAGAAACCCAAAGAGTGTTCTGCAAAGCAAGACCAACCGACACGTAACAAAATGTTTCTCACTATAGAATGCCAAATTGCCCTTCCGGACATTGACCGCGCCGCGCCGCGACTTGGGCGATCCCCTCGTAGTCTGGATTACCGCTGACGGGGATAAGATACGGGGCCGCGTATAACATCTTATCAAATTCATCCCCTCCCTTAAGTGCGTGATGGGGGACTTCTAAATATTCCATACTACGTGCAATTAATATGTGGGTAGGGGAGATGTTTATTTTATTACATTTACAGACCATAGATTTTTTATTTTATTCCACTCTATTAGAGATGGCGTTAGGTAACATACGAGGAAGTATGACTGCTGTTTTCAACGTCTTGAGAGTTAAATATGAAACTTACATACTTCTTGCACAGGAATTAGGATCTAACTATTTGACATAGGTATTATATTATTTACATTGCTGGACATTACTCTCCATTTTACGATATTGAACGGGAACGTAAGTCGCTGGCGATAAGGGCGAATATGATATAGCCCATAGGTTCAGAGGTTGTACAGCGCAGGTTAAGGTAACACTTTTAAGAGCGTACTGTACATCTCTTTATAATTGCAGCCTGTGGGCTGACTATTCGAAGAAAGCGATCAGCGCCCTACGGGTCCAATATAATAACGCCTTCAGGATGTTGTTGCGTCTGCCGCGCGACTGCAGCGCGTCAGGCATGTTCGCGGACGCCATAGACTATATTGAATAACCTGTAACCAGAGTTGGGCATTCAAGAATAAAATCATGAATAGAATAAGAATAACGCGTGAATAAAATCACGTTGATTTTATCCCCGTCAAAGTTATTCCAAATAAATTTCGTCGGGAATAATTCTTGGGAATGAAAATTGAATGAAGATAACTTATTCTTATTCAAATAAAACTAATCCTGATTTTGTATTCTAAATAATATTCCATGAATATGAATGTAACTAGTTCGGTTCGGATTCGGATACTCGGGAGCCTCGGGGCCCTTGGGGTAAACACAGCGCATTTGGTATCGGTATAGAGGCACTCGGTTGATGTATAGAACATAACACTTGGTGACGATGGTCTGATGATGGAGTCAGGAGGTGGATAGTGGAACTCCTCAATGGCTAATTGTATACCCTCGAGTGTGGAATCATTTGGTTTGTTTTGATGAGTTCTATACATTATACTTGGTGGTATACTTGGTCAAGTATAATGTGTAGAACTCGTCAAAACAAACCAAATGAGCCCACACTCAAGGGTATACAATTAGCCATTGAGGAGTTCCACTATCCAGCTCCTGACTCCATCATCAGACCATCGTCACCAAGTATAATGTATAGAACTCATTAACACAAACCAAATGAACCCAAACTCGAGGGGTATTCAAGCAGTCATTGAGGAATTCCACTACCCACCTCCTGACTCTGTCATCAGACCATCGTCACCAAGTATAATGTATAGAACTCATTAAAACAAACCAAATGAGCCCACACTCGAGGGTATACAAGTAGCCGTTGAGGAGCTCCACTATCCACCTCCTGACTCCATCATCAGACCATCGTCATTAAGTATAATGTATAGAACTCGTCAAAACAAACCAAATGACCCCTTCTCGAGTGGTATACCAGTAGCCATTGAGGAGTTCCACTATCCGCCTCCTGACTCCATCATCAGACCATCGTCACCAAGTATAATGTATAGAACTCATCAAAACAAACCAAATGATTCCACACTCGAGGGTATACAATAAGCCATTGAGGAGTTCCACTATCCACCTCCTGACTCCATCATCAGACCATCGTCACCAAGTATAATGTATAGAACTGGTCAAAACAAACCAAATGAACACAAACTCGAGGGGTATTCAAGTAGCCATTGAGGAGTTCCACTACTGACCTCCTGACTCCACCATCAGACCATCGTTACCAAGTATAATGTATAGAACTCATCAAAACAAACCAAATGAGCCCACACTCTAGGGTATACAAGTAGCCGTTGAAGAGTACCACTATCCACCTCCTAACTCCATCATCAGACCATCGTCATTAAGTATAATGTATAGAACTCGTCAAAACAAACCAAATGAACCCTTACTCGAGTGGTATACCAGTAGCCATTGAGGAGTTCCACTATCCGCCTCCTGACTCCATCATCAGACCATCGTCACCAAGTATAATGTATAGAACTCATCAAAACAAACCAAATGATTCCACACTCGAGGGTATACAATTAGCCATTGAGGAGTTCCACTATCCACCTCCTGACTCCATCATCAGACCATCGTCACCAAGTATAATGTGTAGAACTGATCAAAACAAACCAAATGAACACAAACTCGAGGGGTATTCAAGTAGCCATTGAGGAGTTCCACTACTGACCTCCTGACTCCACCATCAGACCATCGTCACCAAGTATAATGTATAGAACACGTCAAAACAAATCAAATGAACCCAAACTTGTCATAAAATCCCTTGCGTGAAAAAAAAACCTTTCAAATTTGTACCGACGATACCACAAAGTTATCTTTATTTAAATAAAAAGTTAGTTAGAATAACCCCATTTTTGGAATAATTATTCCGTATTTCACTCCTTATTTAAGATAAAAGTAGCGTGAATTATTGCCGTTCAATTTATTCCGGAATAACGAGCGCATGAATTTATTCTTATTCCCATCGATTTGAATAAGAATAAAAATTCTGTTCTTATTCTTATTCAAGATAACTTTTGCCCAACTCTGCCTGTAACGGACGCCCATATAGACGGCTTCCACGCCACAGTGAGGAGGCGCGCCGCAGCGACGCGCCGCAGAGTGCGCGACACGACAGTACGAGCAGCATCCTGAGAGTGATAGCGGACAGGCTTGACAGTCGCTACAGTCAGCAGGGTAAGCCTGCACCGCTCTTTAGCTCTATATCCATACTAAATACTAATATTATAAATGCGAAAGTGTGTCTGTCTGTCTGTTACCTCTTTACGCCTAAACCACTGAACCGTTAGATGAAATTTAGTATAAAGATAGTTTGAGTCCCGGGAAAGGACATAGGGTAGTTTTTATCCCGGAAATCTACCCCTAAGGGGATGAAATTGGGAGTGAACATTTGTATGGAGCTACTAAAACCGCTGCACCGATTTGGATGACATTTGGTATATAAATACTTTAAGTCCCGGGGAAGGACATAGAATAGGTTTTATCCCGTAAATCATCCCCTAAGGGGGTGAAATGAGGGGGTGAAAATTTGGAGGTAACCAATTTTGATAAAATTTGGTTTGGAGATAGTTTAAATCCTAGGAAAGGACATAGGATAGTTTTATCCCGGAAATCACCCCCTAAGGGGGTGAAATAAGGGGTGAAAATTCGGATGGAACCCATTTGAATACAATTTGGTTTAGAGATAGTTTGAGTTCTGGAAAAGGACATAGGGTAGTTTTTATCCCGGAAATCCACCCCTAAGGCGATGAAATTGGGAGTGAAAATTTGAATGGAGCTACTTAAACCGCTGCACCGATTTGGATGAAATTTGGTATTTAAATAGTTTGAGTCCCGTGGAAGGACAAAGGATAGGTTTGATCCCGGAAATCATCCCCTAAGGGGGTAAAATAGAGGGTGAAATGAGGAGGTGAAAATTTGGACGTAACCAATTTTGATGAAATTTGTATCAGAGATAGTTTAAATCCTGGGAAAGGACAAAGGATAGTTTTTATCCCGAAAATCATCCCCTAAGGGGTTGAAATCAGGGGTGAAAATTCGGATGAAACCCATTCCAACGATAGCTGGGAAAATCAGTTTCGATAATGGTAGTCTATTAATATGACCTATATTCCTTGCGCCTAGCTATGCTCGATGGCCTCAGTAAACCCTTCGAGCAAGATGGTCTAAAGATGCACATTGAATAAGGCAAAGACCATGTCATATGACGACGACTACAAACTCCTTTGGACACTTTATGCTCGAAGTTGTAAACGATTAGGTACATATACCCAGGACAAAATATCCAGTTAGGTATGTCAAACTTCGAAAAAAGGGACAATCGTCGAATCCGACTCGGCTGGCCAACGTCCGGAAAGGCACATATTTTCGTCTAATATTCCGCACTGACTCAAGACGAGAATCTTTGATCTTTTGTGTTGCCAGTGATGACTTATGGCACTGAACCGTGGTCACATACTATTCTCCTCATAAGAAGGCGCAGTCACCCAAACGGCAATGGAAAGGGCTAAGCTGGGAGTTTCTCTACGTGGTCTTATGAGAAATGAGGCATATAGCTATCTGAATCGCTAAACTTAAAAGTGGCAGTGGACGTATCTTAGGGTATAGTACCTATGGATAAACAACTTAGGTAAAACCCCTCTTCCATGTAGGGGTGACGTGTTCGAATAGGCATTAGTTATGTTTGTGTTAGAAAATTTAAATATGTAATGTGTATTCGAATATATCACCACTCCTTACAAGAAGGGCTTTACTTACTTAAGTTTTTTACCCATATAACCGATGCCCGTTGGGGCGGGGAAGGTGTACCCATTGCAGCAAAGGCCGTTTTTCGGCTGATATGATGATGATGTTGAAGATGATTAATAAATATAATTTATAATTTTTGGTCGACAACGTATTCAGGCGTTGATGACATAAGCGTCCAAGCAACAAAGAGGTGAATAAAGTGAAATATTTTATACTCAACAAGTTTCAAAATCCAAGTGAGGAACATCTTTCCGGGGACCTCGTAGTAGATGCTGACGAAATCTTTCATTGCCTGACAGAAATGTAAAATTCGTTGAAACAAAGCGCTAAAGTTTTTCTCCTACGAAAATTAGACCCGCCGAGGAAAAACTTGCACCACCCGTGCGAAGCCGGGGCGGGCAGCTAGTTTGAAATATAATGTAACCTAACACTAAGGATATTTTTTGTTGTCAGAATTAAATGTTTTTTTTTTTTAGTCCCGTTACGAGTATTTTTAACCGACTTCAAAAAAGGACTTCTATTATAACTCTTGTAGTTACCCTCGGAAATCGCAATTTTGGTTAAGTGGAACTGATGATGACCACAGATGACTTATGGAACTCCTCAAAGATGTAATGTATGTTCCAAAATTTTTTTTATTCGAAAGAGTATACTCCTGAGGCGGTCCCATTGTCACCAAGCCAGAATCTGATGATGGGATCCCAGGGAAATTGAGGGCAACCTTCAAATTTTATAGGTAGGTACGCGTGTAGTGATTTCGGTATTTTCTATTATAACTCGTGTATTTACCCTCGGAAATCGTTATTTTGGTGAAGTGGAACTGATGATGAAGACCAAAGAAGACTTACCTATGGAACTCTTTAAAGATGTAAAGTACGTCAAAGATTCTGACATGATTCCGTTTAAGTAGCAACTAATGAAGTGTTAAATGCTGAGATCCTTAAGGAATCGACGGAATTCCTCAAATATTATCAGCCCACATATAGCGACTTGGGTTTTTTCTGTAATAATCAACGCATTTGCTCTCGGAAAGCAGGTCATGTGGTAAATTGGAAAGGAAATGTGGAAATTTTCATGTACCATGTGGCTTGTCGAAGACCTAAATTGAAGTCGGTTTAAACTTTGTTTTTAAAGTAATTATTTTCAAAATGTTTCAAAACGAAAGAGTGTTTTAACAATGTGTAAACTTACTTTCCAGCGTTTTTTAATGTTTATATAATATTTCATAATAATCAACACATAGTTACACATAGTTAGGTACACATTAATGAACACATTTTTTAAAATATACAATTAGAAAAAAAAACAACCCAATGCGGCAATAGGGATGGACTCAGCGTCATCTTCACGTTATTCACTCTATGATCAGTTGCAATGATCACTACAATACCATAACCATTCAGCGTTGTTTTTTTTTACCCGCTGCTTACCAATGCTACACTTGTACATCGGAAGTAAAATTAATTGTTAGTACGCAGTTTGCTTTTCATCTGATTGAAAGTGTATTGTGGAGTTGTGTGCAGTGCAGCAAGGGCCTCGCGTCGTGGAAAGCTGTTTGCCCACACCACACCGCTAGTAGCTCAAGTGGTGTGACGAGTTGACGAGAGGAAAGCTCGCGGTGACCATGAATTATGCATTCATCGACGCGACACACTATTCAAGTCACATATACAATTCGACACTTGAAATCGGTCCACTTCCCAGTGTCTCGCTAACGATAGACATCCTTCTTTACGTGTAATATTTGTTTGATGCTCAGTTTGGAACATGGTCAGTTTTTCAGTCTCGAATACTCTTAAATCGTGGAGTCCGCTTCTTCGGTACCTCAAGTACCGTTGCTGGTTGGTTAGGGACACTTTCACTAGTCATGTCTGGTCGCGGCACACGCCCCGATCATGTGATAACTGTTACTGTAACAAGTAAGTAGGTGACTGTGCAATCTGTGATGAAAGTTCATTAACACTGCCATATGAGGTTTGTCATGAGTAGAAGTTATCGTTCGCGGATTGCGTGACCCTAGTAAATGAATGCTCAAAGGCATCGTACGTATCGTAATATTTTATAGATGGAGTCAAAGTCAAATATATATACGTCAAAGTTACAGTAGTAATAAGTACAGTCGCCGGTTTTTTTTAACTGTCTCTTACGTGTTAACAGTGTTTAGGTAATATTTGACGTCTTCAAAAGGATTTAGATATTTGATTTGCTATTGCCTCTACCTACGTTTAATTAAATATCTTTATACTGGATACTATTAATTGGTTGGGTTCGTAAAGCGATTAATGCAGGATTAGAACCCTATCAAATTTTGTCGATCTTGTATATCCACATTTATGCTAAAAGTGGCGCTGCAACATAAGTTTCATGTGCTCTGCCAACCCCTTTTGGGAATAAAGGCGTGAATCTTTGTATGGATGTATGTGTGCAACCCTAATAATTTACCTAATATATTGTACACAACGTTTATTAAAAAAATACTGATTGCGTCTGTGCCTCAAAAGTATTCCGCAACCCGTTTATCGTCGTGCTATGAAATAAACCCTTGGGACTGTGATACATTAATAAAGAACTCGCAATTTCAAAACGTATGTTAGAAGTGTTAGAACAATCACCGGAATTGCCGCGCTGCCCTACACTTACTAGCTCTACAATATTTTTACTAAAGGCTTGATGTATCTCAAAACCTATCCCTTGAGACCATTATTGCCTTGACTCTAAATAAAAACGTCTACAAATCATGCGGACTCTGTAATGTTCCCGTTCCCGAGTATCTGTGACAGTAATCCCAGCTGAGAGTAATCTGAGAGCAAAAGCCTCACCGACTCCGCCAATCAGGCTGTTTTTTTACTGATTTACCGGCGACCGCCATTTCCAATATTATGGATTCATTTGGTTAGGTTTCAGTAATGGCCAAAGTAACGGTTTGACAGCTAAAGCGACAAATGGAGTGCGAATAATGGCGGTAATCGGAAACAGGCAGCAGATAATGACTAATGACGAAGTGCATTATGCCTATAAAACGTTTCTTGCCCGGGAATCATGCGGCACGAGCGTTAGGTACGTGTTAAAAAACGAAGTAAACCAACACTTGCTTTTGAACTTGCCAGATAATGACATTCGAATCAAAATAATAAGTTAGGTACCTACTCGCCTAAGTCGATTTCAATGTCAGCTTAATTAATACACACATAAGTAATTCAAAACTAGGAATGATGGCCTGGAGCTTGCTGGCGAAGCATGTGTCTGGAAATACTATAAAGTTGGCCAAATTTTCTACATTCAAGGAAAAATGCTACTGAGTTTTCGTTTCCAACGTGAAATTTATTGCTTTCGCCGAGAAAAACTGCAGTTTTTAAGTTTCCGTTTTTCCTTTTTGTTACGGATTGTTACAGTTTGTAGAATACATAGTACCTACCCAAATACAATATGGTGTAAGTAATGATGTATGAAGCGTTGACTCATCTCATGTGTAACTAAGTCTTAAACACTCTAACAGTTAAGGCGACGGGAGCTCCGAAAATGAATTAAAAAAAAAATCATAGCTCTTGTTTGGATTATAATACGGCTCCCTCAAATTTAATTAGCAATCTTGAGGCCTTTCTCGAGGGAAATCAGCTATTCGAATCCTGAGTATCTGACTTCCGCTCGATATAAAAAAATCACAAACATAGGTTTAAAATACACTTTAAAAAATCGTAACAAATTATGCACAACAGCTAAACATATTACAATTGGTTTTAAAAATCGGCAATGTCATGTTTGAGAGAAATCAGCTATTACTTTTTTTTTTATTAAAACGCACAAATAAATAAAATTAAAAAACATGATATCCGCGTTTCCAAACACGCACTTCCATCTCGCTCACGCTTATGCTCAGTGAGAGGGAGAGAAGACCACGAACCTACGTCCCCTTAAACTAGTAGAGAAGACCGGTAAAAACGAACAACTATAATATTATGTTTAAAGTAACTTTTCCTAGAAATATCTCCATCCACGCTCTATCAAACTACCGTTGCCAATTGCGAGACCTTTACCACAAACATCTATTAATTTCTCGGTGGTTTACTGTGGGTGGTCGCCTAGTCGGTTTACTAAACCGCCCGCGCCCTTTGGAATGCATAAGCAAAATTATAAACCAACTCATTTAAGTTTTTACAAATAGTAGCTCATAGTTTAGTAGACAATTAGTGTTTAATAGGTGGTTATTGTATTTACACAGTAACAATAGTAGATTCAGAAAACAGTAAATTGTTGCCCTCGTATAGTGATCAAAGTATAGTAGTTTTCGTCCCTGATATTCCCTGATAATTGTCTAAGGGTCTGAAAACATGTGCAACAAAGCAAAGCAAAGGGGGGGCTACAATCAATGAAAATTACACCGCGCGGCAACGGCAACAAGGGCCATGCCAGGATAAGCTAAGTGAATCTGCCCCCAGCGAGTTTTGGCTTTTAATTTTTTTTATTGATTTTTCTTTCTATTGGTGTCGAGTATGCCAAATTTCAGCTCCCCAAACTTTATCGTTTTAAAAAAAAAAAAAAAATCTGATCTTTTTTCCATATTTTTTTTTCTAGCCGGCCGATTTTGACGTGAGTCACGTATATTGTGCATCTAATAAAGACGATTATATGATATTAATTTTAGGACATATTGCCATACAAACACTTTTACAAAAACATAAAAAAAAATTATTAAAGTATTATCAGATTATCACGTAACCTCCAGATTTTTCACCAAAGTAAGCCTCTTTAATAAGCTATCAAATGAATATAACAACTTTATTTTATCTGTGATAGAACATAGTGTTTTTTTTTAATTTAATACACCACTATATTTTTTTTTGCATACCCGCTCGTTAAAACTAATCGCTTAAAAACTCTTTAGAGAAACATGCACGTTCGTCATAAACACTGGCCA
Source organism: Epinotia brunnichana (assembly GCA_963854355.1). Taxonomy (NCBI): domain Eukaryota; kingdom Metazoa; phylum Arthropoda; class Insecta; order Lepidoptera; family Tortricidae; genus Epinotia; species Epinotia brunnichana. Next base: position 13,411,267 of record OY977936.1, on the reverse strand, counting down.
CTAATAAAAAACCGGCCAAGTGCGAGTCGTACTCGCGCACAAAGGGTTCCGTACCATTGTCTATAAAAAAAAATATTCTGTTTTTAGTATTTGTTGTTATAGCGGCAACAGAAATACATCATCTGTGAAAATTTCAACTGGAACTATCACGGTATCAGTGAGATACAGCCTGGTGACAGACAGACGGACAGACAGACAGACAGACAGACGGACAGCGGAGTCTTAGTAATAGGGTCCCGTTTTACTATTTGAGTACGGAACCCTAAAAAAATAATATCAATGTGTTCCTTCTGTGCCGGTTATTCACAAAAATAAACTTTGTCGTCTATAACTTCGAATTTCTCGTCTATAACTTTAAGGACGGACGCCACTGCTAAATTATACAGTGTATCAATATCCCTTTTCCTAAAAACGTACTGGACTGCTTTTTTGTAATCCATTGTTAATAAATAGTCATCCAACAAGTAAAGTTTATCTTTGTGAATAACCGGCACAGAAGACATTGATATTCTTTTTTTTAGGGTTCCGCACCTCGAAAGGTAAAAGCGGAACCCTTATAGGATCACTTTGTTGTCCATCCGTCCGTCTGTCAAGACCCTTTTTCTCAGGAACGCGTGGAGGTATTAAGCTAAAATTCAAATACTCAAATCTACTGTCCCTTGGATCTGTCAAAAAATCAAACTTCGAAGCCAACGCAATCAAAAGATACAGCCGTTTATTTCCGCAAATTTTCGAAACTCGCAAGGGAATCAAAACCTACAGGGTACTTCCCGTGAACTCAGAATCTTGAAATTTGGTACGAAGCAACGTCTTATAGCACAGATAAAGGAAAAATTGCGAAAACCGTAATTTTTCACTTACATCACTGAAAATTTAATCTCCAGTATAAACTGACACGCACTAAGTATGTGAATACATACTTAGTGAGTGTCAGTTTATAGTGGACTTTTTTCTATTGTACGGGGTGGTCCGGACCCCTCGGTGCGCGAGTCTGACTTGCAATTGACCGGTTTTTTTATTAGTGGCCAGTGTTTATGACGAACGTGCATGTTTCTCTAAAGAGTTTTTAAATAAGTAAGCGATTAGTTTTAACGAGCGGGTATGCAAAAATAAGTATATTCAATTAAAAAAAAAACACTGTTCTACGACAGATAAAATAAAGTTGTTAGATGCATTTGATAGCTTATTAAAGAGGCTTACTTTGGTGAAAAATCTGGAGGTGTCGCTGACGTGATAATACTTAAAAAAAAAAAAACTCTATTTTTTTTCAAGTTTTTGTATAGCAATATGTCCTAAAATTAATATCATATAATTGTCTTTATTACATGCACAATATACGTGACTCACGTCAAAATAAAATCTAGAAAAAAAAATATTGAAGAGAATTTAGATTTCGTTTTTTTTTCTTAAAAAAACGATAAAGTTTGGGGTGCTGAAATTTATCATACTCAATGGGCAGATTCACTTAGCTTATCCTGGCATGGCCTTTTAATAGAATTGTTTTGCATTTGTAGTATATGTCTTAAATGAAGAATCACAATAAGAATAGTTTGAGGAATAGGTAGAAAACTGTAAATGAAGTAAAAATGTTTACTATAATTTTACATTTGTCAAGATAACCGCACCGGAATTGCAATATAAAAATAATTTAACTTTCATCTTATTTCATCGTGCTCACGCCACTTACCCTATCAAGTTTCTAATTGACACTTTTCTCTTTCCAGAGATTACCTTCGTGAAATTGCCGGTGTCATCATACAGTGACTGATTATGGTGGTGAACGAAGTGATTTCAATTTAGTGACATTTGGGAGGGAATATCAAAGATGGCCGCCGCTCCAGCTGCTTCCTGCATGAGCGCTGAAAATGGATGCGTTATGTTCGATTGCCTGGTACATCTGTGGGAATGGTGAGTCGATTTGTTTATTTTCACTATTCTGTGAGAAATTTTGGAAAACGGAAGTCGTTAGTTTAAACAACTAGCTAAATTAGCGCGAAGACTTCCGTCTCTTACTGGCGATTTTAGTTTACGAGGCAGGGACCACTGTTTTTCTTTCCTCATTATATAGGTAGTGTTTATTTCCTACTCTAAAGATACATGTCAATAAATTTAAAAAAAAACCTACCTGGAATAGGTAATTCAGAAAATGGGTGAAACTTGTTTGTTTGAAGAATATTGCTATTTATATAGGTATTTATTTTTCATTAACTCCCGTACACGCTATAAACCGTGTTTAGGACGATTCAGTGCTGCCTTTATACGTCCATAAAGCTGTAAATCTGACAGTAAAACATTGATTTGTTGTTATGGTGTCACTTACTCGTCCCTTTCTCGAAAGGATAGGAATTCTAACAGTAGTAAAGGATACCTTTTACTTTGTGTGGTGACACGGCACGTGCAGGAAACTAATATGAAATAAGGGCTCTTTAGGGAATATACTTTACATAAGTTCGTGTTTCAATTGAATATACTCGTACATATAACCTTTACAAGATTAATGTTCTAAAACGATGTGTATATCATAAAATAGAACCTACATTTATGTGGTCATACATACACCAACGTGCTGATAGGTGGCGATATCGAAGCTATGCTTGTTTTGCAGCTTTCGTTTAATGAAACTAATAGTCTTAATTAACGGTTTGAATTTGAACTAAACTAAGAAACTTGTTAAGTATGAAAAGTAGGTCATACGGAATACGCAGTTTCTTTTAGTAGGTGGCACGTCTTGTAAGCTGGTAGAATAAGTGGATATTAGAGTTTGTATGCTAGGTACTTGCTATAATCGAATCTTTAGTTTGTATCTAGAAATTCGTGTGTGGGTAGTTTATACAATTTTGTTTGCCAGATACAGATAATTTATGTTTTTCTCAGTCCACGAGCGCCGTAAAAGGCTCGAAACATCGGGATGTATTTATTCATTGCAATATTATATGTGATGTAATACGTTTAAATCGTTTTATTTAAAAACATAATCGTTTTCGTATTATGTTCATATGAGTCATTTTGTACTGATCAGGCCGAAAGAACATCAGCAAAATACCTATGCAGAACTGCTTTACCTTCAAAAAAGGCTGTGCGAGGATATGCTAAGTGATTCTGCCTCCACCAAATTTTAACTTGTAATTTTTATGGATGGTGTAATTCCACATTTGTGACAAATAAGGCAAATTCCAGCTTTCATAACTTTAGTTTATGGTAAGGTTATCCATAAAGAATTACAAGCCAAAACTCGGTGGAGGCAGAATCACTTAGCCTATCCTGGATACGGATACGGATCTATCTATCTATCCTTTAACAAGAGCTTCTTCCTTCATTCATTAATTATGAAATTGTCATGTTTAAATTCCGTTACATTAACCATTTCGACGCTCTCTGTCAAAGAGAAAAGTTGTCAATCACACGCCAAGCCAACACGACATTTAGTGCCGAGTTAAACCTTATGTCAATGCAAGAAGGTTGCTATCGCGCTGGGCTCCTTGGCGTATATATCAGTCGTTGGCGTTGAACCTGCGGTGCGGGTATACGCGTCGTTTGTGTCGAAAAGGTTAAACGACTTCAATATGACGTTTGACATTTAAATAAAATACATAGTAGGTCACGAAAAAATATTTTACATTTCAACACTCCGTGTAAGGCTGCAATGCGCGGGAACGGTTCTCTGAAATGTTCCCTGCCTCCGTAATATCACTCCCAGGAGGGCCAGGAGAGTTTCCCCGGTTCTGGTTGACATCTACTTACCACTGTGCCGTCTTCGTTTTTGACACGCCAGATTTGTGGTATGATTTAGGATTTTTATAACTGGCACTATTATAGTTAATGTTTTGCTATGCAGAGCCTCCTGCTAAGCAAATTATCAAATTTCACGACCACGGGCCGATCTGTAGAAAGGGCGCTGGTTTGTATATTCAATCCCTTGCTCGAAGCGTTGAATTTCATTGGTTTTTTGTTTTGGCAGAAGTACAGGTGACAGCGGACTCTCTTGTCTGTAGCCCAGACCAGAGCCACGTATACCGTATTATCAAAGAAGGAACTGTGCGAAATTTGATCCGTCCGTGGCATCTGGCCACCCTGCCCCCTTGGTCTTCTGGTTTCTTCGCTCGCTTCTTCTTTAAATTAAAAACGCCTAATATTATTTGTTTATCGTATGGCAATTACAAAACAACACAGTATTTTTATCATGTAAACGCATATTCAACGCGTATTCAAGTAGGTACCTACTTTATACCTTGAGAACTTTACGGTTTCGCTCTATGAAAACACAACAGTATATCGATAGCAGCTATATTTTTACACCATAAAATAGGTTGGGTAATTTGACTAAATATTCATTAATAATCCACCTAAATTTAATACCGCTACGGTAAAAAATAATAAAAAGCAATCTATATAAATTCCGTTAAAATCAGGCGAAAATGGTATAAACTTTCTTTACTTTATAATTGAATTCGTTCTTTGGGATAAGCGCATAATCCACTTATTTTTGATATAAACCTTTCTATAGGCCAGATGAAATTACATATTATCTCAAGGTCGTAATAATATTTTTCACAATCGTGTTATAATAGAGAGCTTTTTAGTCGAGTACCGTGTTTAGGCCACGAAGCTTGCCGAGTGGCCTAAGTAAGGTACGAGATTAAAAAGCTTGATTATAACACTATTGTGAACAATACTTTTTGTACGAGTTCATTAAAATAAATTTTCTACGAGTCAACTGAACTAATTAAACAAACTAGAATACTGTTGAAACGAAGTGCAGCATATCGCTCGTACGCTCGTTGTATCTTAAAAGACATGAACGAGCGTACGACATCAACGAGTAAACTCAATAATCAAAGTGATTCCATTGGTCCAATTCATTACAGTTCGGTAAAGCAGCCACGTGATTGGTCGAATTTATTTTAGTTCTATTTTCAAATTTTTTTCGGTTGTCTGGAGCGTATCGAAACAGTTATTTCGATTGTTTCGACAGTAACATGGACTACAACTATGAAAAGAGTGACGTTGCAGTATTCTCTATGAAATCTTAATACACAGACTTTAATCGACGAGTACAAAAATATTTTTCAACACATTTGCTCGTAACGTGCCTCTTATTGTGCCGCTTTTAGGTTCATAATCCTGGGTATTAAACACGGGTTTTTTATAACATTACGACACTCGTGTGTTATATTTATATCCCGATTAAGACACGTTAGCACCTTGCAGGAAGGTGTATGTATGGACTCGGCGCATTCTTAAATTGACCGGGTTATACAGGTTTGTTTTTATTTCTCGGCAAATGGATTCTTACTCGACTAAACAAATTAAATCCTTCTTGTGAATTAATTGATTATTTCTTCTTGGATATGATATAGAAACGTTTCATTTAGTAAAACTATTTACTTTTGATAACATTTTGCATGAATTTATATTGAATAAGAAAATATTTATTTTATTTTGTATTGGCTGTTTAGAGATTTCATCTAAGCCTCGCTGCAGGCGCACTGCGCGAACTTCACGAAAAAAAATTGTTGCGCGCCATTATAGGTAATTTCACAAATATTAGTAAACATTGATGATGCGTGTTTGGTTATTATTAAAAATGTTGACTCGTGGTGAATAGAAAAGTGATAAATAGAATTTACGCCACTGTACATTCTTGGAGATGTACAAATATGTGAGTAAAACATGTTGTCATCAATAACTAAAGGAAACAACTTAGGAGCCTGTAACATTTTCATTTTATGAAAAGGATTTTTTCCTCGCAAATGTGTTGAAAAACGTCGTATGACACGCGTGAGCTTTGATAATTACATCCTCGGCTCTCTTATCAAATATAACAAATTCGCCTCTGATGTAATGATCAACATACCTCACTTGTATCACAATGTACTATTTAATTTTTTTTCCTAACTTTCGGTCCATAGAATTATTGACTTCAATAGTAAAAGTTTTTTTTAAATAACATATAAGAGCCGTAGGTATACAGATAATTAGCCTGTTATTGAATTATTTCCAAAAAAAACCGTAATTTTCTCAGGGTATTAGGCATAAATAGTCGATAAATAGATGGATGATTGTGTATCCGGATTTTTCATTTAGCACCACATTTGAAAGACGGTTTTATTTAATTCAACAATTTACAGCATTAATTTTTTTCAAGTAGGTAGGCCATTTTATTTTTCGCTAGAAAATGTTGTTTTAAGCGCCACGTGTTTTTTTATTTCTCCTTAAATTGTATTTTTCATTTAGAAATATCATTAAAAAGTAGTGAATTCCAGAAGGTCGTTCGTAACTAAATTATGACGTCAACGTTACGGCTCTGTATGGCAGCTTTGCACACCTTTCATATGACAGTCGTAGTATTGACGACACGGCTTAAACTATACAATTTTGCGATTTTCTCAAAAACAGGTGAGAAATGAAATCTGAAAACTACGTTATTACGTTCAGCTAACATAATTACCGAAATGGTTTTCGAATTAGGTATCATTACATAGTTTGAAATGTTGTCAATTGCGGCCACGGAATAAGTATGGATTTGTTATTTCTGATTGCGGCGTTTGTTTAATAGAGAATATCGGTGTTGAAACTAAGTTGTTATTTTTACAATGCATAATTATTGTTGCGAATTACAGTGATGTGATCCTCGGCATTGAAGGGTATCCCTGGAATACAGAATAAATGCAGATAAAACAAAAGATATTAATTAATATATTATTAATGGATATTCAATTCAATTATTTATTTCGGACATTAATTTCATAACTCATAAGTTTTAGTATGCAATCACGACTCAACTAAGGTTATTTTTACGAATTAATTTAACCTAATAGAGTTAGATATGGTTAGATGCTCCATCCCCTGGCATAGGTTCCTGCACAACGTAGAGTGTTCTAGTGCCTATGCCTAGGTAATGGAGTATCCAGCCTCGCAGCCAACGTCCTCAGGATACATCACATATGTATATGTATGTGAGTGTATGTTATGTATGTAGTTATGTATGTGCATACGAAGTTCGTTGCATGAAAGAATGTCGGGCCTTGTTGATATGCCACATGGAGGACGAATAAAACAATACGCCACATCTCACGATTAGGGTAGGTCAGGTTGGTGTGCATTTCGACCTTAATGAATAATGATGGGGCTAGACTATGTAACTATGCATATCATATACCTAGGCGAAAGCATCGTTGATAGCTACGGACGTATGGTTGGAAAACGGTCCTACACGCCAATGCGCGTGCGGAATTGTAGTGTTGATTCAACTTTATTTATAGAGATTGCAATTTGGGAGTCTGCATCTCGAGATTCGAAGTACCGCGAAATGCAACTAGGTACTCGGTAATGTACCTAATAACAATGCCACTATTATACTATTTTGAAGTAGTTAGTATAATGCGATGTGGAAGGCAAATGTGGAAACTACCTCATTAATATTCCCCAGTATGCCTTATGGAACAGAATAGTGAACATAATGGCAATTACTTCACCGACAAAAGATAGGTTCTTAAATATAATATGATGATGATGTGATAATTACGATACGAAAGAGGAACTAAATGGTTTTGCTCATAATATAAATTCATACTTTCATACATTCATTTTGTTATCGCAGGGTAAATAACGCGGATAAATTACTGAAGTACCACCAATGAATACGAAGTACTTATTACTGGAAGAAACGATAGTAGGTACTACAATACAAAAGGGGTCAATCAAGGAACCTCTTTAATTAGAAAATCAATATTTTACAATATAGGTACTTACTCGAATCGATTTTCCAAAAAAGGTAATTAATAGCTTTAATATGACTCGACGATTTAATGATACAAACATTTAATAAAAATAAAGTGGTTTTTTTACTGTTAACATCTGGGACATTAATCTAATCTTGGATCAAACGTAGGTTTTGGCAGGGAAAGTTAATTCGGTCCCACTGCGACCGATTGGCGTCGTCTTCAACACCACGTCAGTTTCATAAAACTTCCAGTAATGTGGTATTTAGCTTTGGCTTTTATGTGTAGTCTCTACCTAATCGAAGAACTCGCTCGTATAAGATAAATTAACGAGAGCATGGAATTGCATATGTAGTAGTATTGTATGTTTACAGGCATTCTATATTTGAATTTTCTATTTTCTCGTACTATCAGCATAAAAAGAGGTTTGTTATATATAAAAGAAGTAAATACCAAAATAATGTCAGTGTCAAATTGTGAAGAAAAATTAAGAGAAAATTATTCTCCTTTTGTTGCAAAAGGTACAACCACTACAAATGCAATTCCATGTTCTCGATAATTCATCTATTGTAAAATAACCACATCTTGGTTAAATGGGCGCTAATCCCTCTTTTGTTTAGGCACTGAGAATGAAAAGGGATTGTAATTAGATAAAACTGAATTTGAGCTGTATTTTGTTATAAAACCTATCTGTTTATTCCTTTTAAATTTATTGGAAACAACATGGAAGTTATTCGATAAACATGTAAAGCGGTTAGAAGTTGTATTGAATGCACTAATCTTGAGAAACTTTACACAGCAAGTCGAACGACAAGGATATTTAAATAATGAATATTTAACAAAATAAAGTTCATAGATATGAGAAGCGCATTATTTAAATTTATGAGAAGAGTCACAAGGAGCGAGCACAGCGTCGTCGTCGCTTTAAGGTCAAAAGTTGTTAAGACGACGAGGGATGAAATTAAGTGTTCTTACCGTCTTGTGAGTGGCTGAGGCTTTTTGTATAATGAACCTTCTGTAATTGACTTTATTAGGGACTGATTTAACCTAAGTTGCAGCGTGGAGGGTGATCTTATTTGAGCACTTTTGAAGCATCCTTAAATTGAAAAGATTTTGGACCTTTGTGGATATTATATTTAACGACATTATGATATATATTTAAAAACCAGTATGATAATGATTGACTGTGTTCATATTTCATTGTATCATATATTATGTGTTGCTCGTCTCGCACTCTTTATATGTTGACGGATGATTCGGGGTGTAGGCGTCCTACATTAAAATTGTCAAGTTAATAATGTAGTGGCGTGACCAAATCGATGATGAATATCGAAGCTACTGTTATCTACATAAACTGATGGATGTTTAATTTGACTTTGGTTGGAATTGTGTCGCGTACAATCCAAGTAAGTAGGGTCATTATTATTCATCGTACAAAGGGGTCAGGCGTCGTTTGGTTCGATTTCCACCGTCGTGTCCGTTAGCGATGCTAATACCCTTCCGTGGCGTGCTTGACATCTGGACAACATTACTGTCTACGTGGCACTGCATGTGAAATCTGTATTGGTGGAATTTCATTATATGTTTAGCCCTTTTGACTGACTAAATTTCGAGAAAGCAAAAAGAAACATACAATTCGGTAGGGAGGGCTTATGGCACATGCTTTTCAGTATGGAAACAATTTGTGCATGTCTTGTTTTTGTTTCTAAAGACGAGACGTATGGATGGGAAAATGGGCCCGCGCCGGCAGGTTTTAAAAAAAAATACCAGTGTGGAATTTTGAGTCTTGACCAGCATCCTGGGGTGGGCACGGCCCACCCAGCTCCCCCCCTATACCCATGGGAACAATGGATGGAAGCTTACCACTGTTGCCTGCGAAGACTTTTTACGCTGACTAAGCAGAAGACTACCGACCGGCAGGTGTTGGCGATAGCGGTAGGTTTTCGAGTTGTTGCTTGAGCTTTGCCTTGACTGCCTCAGGTTTTAATATACATATAATCAACTTAACGTTAGTAGTTGTTACTATGGTAGTTCTAGACTTCTGGAGAATTTTAATACCAGTAATTAAGTAACTATGTACTTCTAAAAGCCCCTTTGAATTTTAATGTGACCAGAAATGGACACGTATTTTACTAAGTTTGAAATATAAATGAAAAATATTAAAATACACGTTGGTCAGTTTGAAGCACTTGCACAGATTCATGTATCACACACGCTATTGCCAAGTCTTGCCTATATGCTGATTGAGAAACAGGAGTTGGAGTGCGTAAATTTTTACTGAGGATGTACCATTTATACGTTATTACTTCTTATCAGATGCATTAATTTGCACTATTTTTACAAGCATACAATCAAAACCGAAAAAGCCGAAGTGTGTATTGTAGATTGATTTTCACTTGCTTTCGGAAACAAAGTGCCTCTGTTGATGCCCGTGCGCAACCTAATTGGTAAAAGTGAAGCTTTTCTTCGTCGGTCAATGAGAAAGGCAAATAGATGAGTAGCCACGTTTTTCTTTTCTGACTCACAGTTGATTACGTGTTAGGCTTGCTCAATGACTTGCAAAAACGTTTATGATTAAGTTCTAGCTAGACTTGATAATGAGTTTAGTAATCTTTGTATATAGGCATGTCCCCAATACAATTGTACCTAAAATGTCTAATGTAATTAGAAAAAAATAGGGTCTTTTTACACTGTAGCTTAATACTAACTATACTTAATTTTCAAAAACCGTCAAAACATTTATTCCCCAGAAATGTTATACCTACCTTCAAAAGCATAAAATCTACAATGAAGTCTTTTATAAAATCGTTTGTTTAAACAACGTGTTAGAAGTTTGTAACTGATTAAGCTTCTTAGGTCTTAAGTCTCATAAATGAATCTCTTAGACTTTTAGTTTACCTACTGATTGAAAGTTAGCTTACAAACAGAACGTAACTCCGACCGTTAACGTATGCCATATTCAAATTAAAATTAACATTTGACTTTTGAAACCGAGAATGTTTGTACACGCTTTAAGAGTAGAACCTCCGAGCAACCTTCTTTTTCACTCTGCAGGAATCCAAATTACATTATCTTGTACGCGGTTACAGGTAAAACCGGTATAACGCTGTAAAAATGTGGAAACTGTTATATGTGACTCGTTTTATTCAATGCGAGGACAGTTCTGATTAGCTGGGTTATAGTTGTGGCGATGACGTCCGTTTTTGTCTCTCTCTGATAGAGGCGAATTTGTATTTGTGTCTCATCGCCCTCCTCCCACTCGATGCGGCTAACTCGACGCTACTACTCGACCACCAGTCGACGGCCGCTCGCGTTCTCCGATACTACTGCGAAGCGGCCTCAACGCGAACATATATCGTCGGTCAAACAAAACATGACTATTTCCTAAGTCATAACTTAAAATATTGCCAAAATAAATAACAAACACTTAGTTGACAGTTTATACATATTAAAACAGTTATAAAGTATCGATATGAAGGTATAATCGAATAAGATTCACACAAAAGTTTTCGTGTTTGGTGTTAAAGTGTAATTACTGCTTACGTTAGTGAACCATTAACTACAAAGAGTATAAAGTGACACACATGATAGCAGTCAAAATGAAGCAAGATATAATCCGTATTAGCGGAGGATTTGATGCCGCCAGCGAATAAATAAGGTACTATACAAACCGGATATTGTACTAGACAGTTGCCCGACTGCTTTATCTACTCTACAGCCACCACTCTCTCATTATATCCAATTCTTTTGAAAAAGGAACTCGATCTTTTGTGTTGGTTGGTTAATTTTTTCCCCGAAGCGTTTAAATTTGAAGCATCATTGGTCCAGTCACGCGAGGGATAAATATTTGGTGTTAGAGGCATAAAGTTAACGACACGGAATGATGCTCGTTCCCCAAACTTACCAGGTGTGGCGTCAACAGGTGCACTTCATAACACTTACTGTCCATAAATTAAATTTTAAAAGTGTTAATGCAACTTTGTTAATTACATGTCAAGTTGTAGCGTAGACAGCGTAGTCGACATCAAGAAAGAATAAATAGTCTAACAGTTCTTTCAATGTTGTGACTAATTATTTATCTTTTTATAATTAAGAAAACGATGATATCATAAAACGAGAAAAGATGTTAGGTACTTACATATATTGGGTAACTAAAAGACATCAACGCAACGTTCTATGTTTCATGTGATATTATCCTTAATTGACAATTGTTTCCGAAACCTCGTTTTTGTCAAGAAATGGGATTTATTTATTGCCAAGTAAATATTTACAAGTCAAAATAGTCAAACATTCGAAACTCATAAAAATGCAGGAGAGAAGTCGTTAGGACGTAGCATCCCACGCTGAGCTGCCAATTTTAAAGGCTTTTTGTGTTCGCACAGGACAAAACATAAGTATTTATGAGTTTTTTCTGAGGACCGCCGCCGTGAGTCACGTCCACGTGAGATGATCAGCTGCTAAAAATAATTTCAAGCGAGACATTCTTGGGGTACCCACCTATACATACCTACCTTACCGACCTTAAACACATACATAAGGCGATGTGTCATCGACTTCAGTGGCGAAGATTCCTTCCACCTCGCGGGGTCATTACTAGCGGCGAGTCGTCTTTGAAGCAGGTAGTTGAGGGACCTTTCGCAAGGAGTTTTTTGTCCTCAAACCTTTGTTCCGTGGAGGGGAGCTGAATGGCGGCGCTCGCTCGGCACCATGGGATTTGTTTGCATACGTCAAACACTTGTTGCTATTCTTTACTTAACTGTGGTTTAAGTTCCCATAAACTTGCGCTTTCTTCTTAAAATACCATGGAAGTTGGCCACTAAACGGTTATTACGTTGAGTTTCATCAAATTTTATGAACGTCTTAATTCTTAATAATCATTGCGAAATGTTATTTTCACGCTTTTGTCTGAATCATCGTCAGATTGGCCTTTCTCCTGTTTTATTTACTTTTTAACGTGCTATTGGTTTTCATTTGCGTGCTAATAGATATTCATCATCATCATCATATCAGCCGAAAGACGTCCACTGCTGGCCCCGTAGCATGGATGGCGTATCACGCGATAAGTGACAGGATAAGCGCGTCGTCTCGTTCTATCGAACGGTGTCAGCCAGGGACGGCAGCTCTATCCTGTCACTTATCGCGTGATAACGCCATCCGTGCTACCGGGCCTGGACATAGGCCTCCCCCAAAGAGTGCCAAAATGACCGGTCCTGCGCCTCCCGCATCCAGCGGACTCCCGCGACCTTTACCAGGTCATCAGTCCACCTTGTGGGGGCCTACCCACGCCGCGCCTTCCGGTACGTGGTCGCCACTCGAGAACCTTTCCGCCCCAACGGCCATCGGTTCTACGTGCAATGATATATTAGTTTGTTTAAATGTTTGCTGACAATAAGGTTTGGTGACTAATGTCCATTCTTTCCTCTTTTTGGGTCACCAACTTAATAAGTATTTGGTAATTTCATACTATACATTCTAATAATATTCTTCTTTACAAATGTTATTACAATTGAATTCAGATCTGTGGCATTTCTTTACTTAAATGTAGATAAATAGAATTCGGTTAGGTAATTTATTTATACCTTCTTAACATTAGCTATCTCACCTCTGTGCCCTATTCATCTGACTGGTTGCGCCGCGCTTTAATTTTAAATTTGTTTGTGACAGAGTTTCTTAGATCTTTCTACGTCTATGAGCTTAATTAATATTTATTGAATTTTGCTCTTGTTGCCCATTTTAAATACTTATTCACGATGATAACACTGTCCTAATTATCAACTTTATTAATATTATCTACTGGAAATTTTTCATTTGGTAGTTTAGAGTTCAGTCGGCAAATACTGGCTTCTGAAACTCGCATTGCAATGTTATGTTTTCTAAGTTATGTTGCTCAAAGAGAAAAACGATTTATTTCTCGACATTTAAATGTCTAGCTCCAAGGCGGTAAAGCGCGGAATGGTACCTACTTCGGTACCTATTGCGAAGCGTGAAAGGAATGCGGTGATCGTCCCTGCGCTCGGATAGGTACTATGAATCATATCTATTCGAACTATCTAAATCGAACACAACGTACCCAAACTATAGGAGCTTAGCCGGGAACCTAATGTGATGCTAGTTATCTTGCATCTCAGGCCATCTCTTCTTGATTTCTCCACATTCCTTCTGCAAGCGTTAGTATTTAGGCTTAGAATAATAACGCATAGAAACGCAGTTCACGCGCAACGGTGAGGCCACTAAAACTCGGACATAAATGGCCCAGTACGCCGATCGGTGCACGGTGGAACAAAATTGGTGCGTATAGGCGCGTGTGAATACGAGTTGATCACAACTACATGAATCCGCCTCACGCTTGGCGCGTCGGCCGTATGAAACTATCCTTCTATGCGTTATTATTCTAAGTATTTAGGTAACTAAATATGTTTAATTTATTCTGTAATTTTATAGAACTGCTTAATAAATTGGTACCTAATCACCATCCAGAATGTGTCTACTAGATACATGGTTGATATCATTGAGATATCAACAGTGCATGAAGGAGGTATCTACTTATAACATAATGTCAATATGAAGCCGACAAAGCTTTGCAGCATGCTATGTTATACATAATTACATTCTCATTATAAAATTCATGGCAATAAAGCCAGACTCAGGTAGACGGTCCTCGCAGAAAATACCACGATCAATACAAACGGCTACCTATTATAGATACGGGTGGACTGATGACCTGGTAAAGGTCGCGGGAGTCCGCTGGATGCGGGTGGCGCAGGACCGGCCATTGTGGCACTCTTTGGGGGAGGCCTATGTCCAGCAGTGGACGTCTTTCAGCTGATATGATGACGGGTAGTTTTCTCATTAGTGTCATATTGGCACATTAGTGGCGAAGCACCTCTACTCGTCGTAGGAAAGCGGGATTAGGCTGTGTAGGTACATACCAAAGGTGGTAAATAAATAGGATTTACTTCGTAAGCACACTTAAGACTTAAGTTCAACACGTAGGTACGTGACCACGCGTGTTAAGGAAAATGAAGGCTTAATCTCAAAAGCCTTGAGAAATATACCTTTACCTCTAATGAAGGAAACATGAGTAGGTAGGTACTCGTTCTAATACGTACCCAGGTAACAAAAAATATAGTTGCAATTAACCTATAGGTACTTCTGAGATGTCTAATGTCAATATTCTAATAGGTACCATCTCGAAGTAAATATTTACTCATATGCAAACGAATGAATTTGTCTGACAATAACGAAATTAAATTTTATACCTATATAATGAAATTTCGCATTAAATACATCGAAGATTAAGCTTTCGTGCCTGTATTATATGCGTAGCAGAACGATAGCCAATTCAGTGTATCGAGGCTGGATTTTAGTGTATTGTCTACCTATTTATTTTCAGGCATATAAATTCCTAACCCTATGCTTAATGTTAGCACGAAACAGATTGCAAGAAGAACTATTAAAAATATGTATATAAATATATATGTATATATATATATACCTATTTCAGGCAACAAAGGCTTACCAAAAAAATATAACTTAATAACTATCGTTGCGAATGTCGTGATGATGTACTACGCAACCTCGCAGTGTCGGGTAGCCAATGCCGGCTTAGTCTTGGGACGGAATAAATCTGAATGGCGTTGGAATTTGCTGTATCCAGCCCCACTAGATATGCGATGCACTAACGTACCAGGAATACGAGTTATGCAGTTAGCTGGCCGGTCGATAGGGACATGGCTGCGGCATTCGGTTGCGTAACACCTGCACTTCGTTTATCTCGAAAGTACAGTTAACTTTGCCTTTACATTTTACACCCACTCCGACAAGGTTGTTTACGGACAAACATTCAAACTAGGTCCCGCGTGGATATGTAGACGTACGGAGATAAAAGCAATACAAGCGCTTTACGTGAATCTGGGATATAGAATTATATACCTTTCTGAGATAGGGTAAGCGCTTAACACTCATTTATAATTCACCAAGTGTACGATAACCTGCTGAGTAAATTTAATACTCATAATACCTATTACGAATATTACGGTATTGCTAGACGGTCGCCAACACGCCCCTCCAACTGGGCGACCTTGGTCGGCACCGACCGTGTAGACAGTTGTTTGGAGCACATACTACAGCGGTCGGTGCCGACCAAGGTTGCTCGGTCGGAGTTGCGTGTTGGCAACCGTCTAGCAGGGGCTTTAGATTATTATAAACTAGCTGTTGCCCGCGACTTCGTCCGCGTAGAACTTTTTATCGTCTTAGAAAATGATTTCTCTCAATACAAAATTTGAACCCTCTTTTAGGGGATAATTAAAAAAAAAGTTGATGTTCATTTTCTAGTTTGTGAACAAACAGTCTAAAACCAAAGTTAAAAATCTCATACTTTAAAAATGCCTTGAAATACTTTTTGAACCAATTTTAACACTCTTAGGGGATGAATTTGGAAAAACTCTGAAATCAGTTTTGTAGTCTTTTAACGTACAGAATAAGACCGAAGTTAAAAATCTCTTACTCACACTTTAAAATTTTATTGCTCGCCATTTAAAATTTGAACCCCCTTTTAAACCCCCTTAGAGGTTGAATTTTTCTAATCGCTGAAAGAACTTTTTTCGTAAACTTTTAAGTCTCTAGCTCAAAAAAAGTGTTGCCCATACAAAGCTTTCTTAACCCCCTTAGGGGTGGAATTTTCTAAAACTCTGAAAGTACTTTATTATTAATTTTAATAAGTAACATTTTGAATAGTTTTAAGTTTCGTAAAAAAAAAAGTTTTTCCCACACAACACTGGCTACCCTCTTCTTAAGGATCCCCTTAGGGATGGAGTTTTCTAAAACGCTGAAAGTTCTTTTTTAGTATTCTAATAAGTAATCTTTTTGCAAAGTTTTAAGTCTAACTCAAAAAAAAGTGTTGCCCATGCAAAGCTTGCTCTCCTTTTTAACCCTATTAGGGGTGGAATTTTCTAAAACGATTTGTGTTCTTTTTTTGTATTTTAATAAGTAATCTTTCTACAAAGTTTCAAGTCTCTAACTCAAAAACATAAACTTTCCCTGATAAAAAATTTGCACCCCTTTTTATCCCCCTTAGGGATAGATTTTTTCAAAACGCTGAAAGTCTTTTTTTTGTATTTTTATAAGTAATCTTTCTACAAAGTTTTAAGTGTCTAGCTCAGAAAAAGTGTTCCCCATACAAACCTTGCACCCTTTTTTAACCCCCTTAGGGAATGATTTTTGTAAAACGCCGAATGTAGTATTTTTCATGTTCTAATAAGTAATTTTTCGTAAAATTTTTAAGTCTCTATTAAAAAAAAATATGTTTTTCCCATACAAACTTTGCACCCTATTTTACCCCCTTAGGGGTGAAATTTTCCAAAACGCTGAAAGTACTTTCTTTGTATTTAAATAATCTTTCTACAAAGTTTTAGGACTCTAGCTAAAAAAAAAAGTTTCCCACATACAAACTTTGCACCCCTATTTTAGCCCCCTATTTTTAGGGGTAGAATTTTCTAAAACGCTGAAAGTACTTAATTTGTATTCTGATGACTAATCTTTCTACAAAGTTTTAAGTCTCTATTTAAAAAAAATATTGTTTCCCCCATACAAAATTTGCACCCCTATTTTACCCCCTTAGGGGTAGATTTTTTTAAAACACTGAATCTAGGTACTTTATTTGTATTCTAATGAATAATTTCTCTACAAAGTTTTAAGTCTCTATTTAAAAAAAAAGTAGTTTTTCCTATACAAACTTTGCACTCTATTTTACCCCTTTAGGGGTAGAATTTTCTAAAACCCTGAAAGTTCTTTATTTGTATTCTAATGACTGATCTTTCTACAAAGTTTTAAGTCTCTATTTAAAAAAAAAATGTTTTCCCCATACAAACCTTGCACCCCTATTTTACCCCCGTAGGGGTGGAATTTTCCAAAACGCTGAAAGTGTTTCATTTGTATTCTAATAACTAATTTTTCTACAAAGTTTAAGTCTATAGCTCAAAAAAAAAAGGTTCTCCCATACAAACTTTGCACCCCCATTTTACCCTCTTAGGGGTAGAATTTTCAAAAATCCCTTTTCATCCCTAGCCCACGTTATAAAAGCAACATACTGTGCAAAAATCAACTCTCTAAGATTAGTAGTTTCGGCTGTGCGTTGATGAGTGAGTGAGTGAGTGATTGAGTGAATAAGTCAGTCAGGACATAGGCATTTATTATGTATAAATAGATAGAAATAGAAGATAATGAAACTCCCATTCAAATATCTCAAAAAATTATGAAGCTACATCCGTTTTAATGTCGCTTGTTAGAGTGAGAAAACGATGAGGGACTGTGACGTCAATATACTCGAGCGTCATAGTAAAAAACAATCGTTTCATATGAAGGTGCGTTTTGCGGAAAAGGGACAGAACATACCCCCTCTTAAAACTTTGGACTCTTATAACTTAATCATTACCTATATAACCTTTTGCTTTGTTTTTTTCTCCATTTGACTATATTTATTTTAAATTCTTTTTCGAGAAAATACATTATGATTATTTACCATATTTTCGATTCCTGAGCTATAACCACGAACTTCGGAATTCGAAAATATTCGGGTATCTCTATCTCTATCGCACTAACCATACTCGAGTGACAGGGATGCAAATATATGAACATTGAGTATCGGTTTTCGTGGTAGCGCCGCAGGTACTTTGGCTGAATGCGCCGAGCGCGTGCCATTGTCATTCAAAAAAAACAAATTCGTGTTAATTATATTGTTCAAATTTGTTGATTTCATTTATTGAAATTACGACATAAAACGACATTTGCGCATATAAGTTCTCATATTAGAATCGAATATTTTTTTATGGTTTATATTTTAGCATTTGTCTCGTAAAGGTCTATCGTAGACGGGATTTAAATTATTAATAAGTGAAAGGCAAAGCAATTCCGTCATTTTGACGAAAATTTGACGTTTCTTATAGCTGACAGTTGGAGCAGCGTTTGATTTCAATAAAAATAAATGAAAAATTTAATGAAGTCGTATATTTCGGAAAATTAATTAACTGTCGCAGTCGGATAAAAACTATCCTAAGTTGCAGCTAGAATAATAATGTACCTATATAAAATGTTTCATATTTTTCCGTTCATGGGGTGCTGAGAACATTCGAACCGCGCAAAGCTTAGTTTCAAACTGGCAGATTCTTTTTTTTATTTAGAGATTTATTATAAGTGGAGATGACAAATCTCTCTTAAGACATAATCTTTAAGTAGAAAACAATTTCAAAATAATATCTCTTTCACGCTATAAAGGCGAAAAGAAAATTGCAATGAAACGACCGTAATAAAGGATCTGTGACAAGCGGCATGGTGGCTCTCTCTTGAGTAATGTAACTTTAATTCAGCCTTTTTATTACGTAATTCTCCGCTCATTAAAGTCAAAATGATATTTCATTGTTTAGCACCTGTTCGCAGATGTAATCGAGCACCTGTCCAGTAAACAGCTGATAAACAGCAGCTTTTAGTTCTTAACAAAAATAGACAAACCATTTGCTTTTCAATGCAAATTAAAAATATTGTATTTTAAATATACATACATACATACCATCACGCCTTTATCCCTAAAAGGGGTAGGCAGAGCACATGAAACTTGTGTTCCAGTGCCACTTTTAGCATAAATGTGGGTATAAAAGATATCGACAAAATGTGATGTTGCAGTGATAGGTTGCTAGCCCATCGCCCACAACACACTTCAACCCTGTTCCCTTAGTCGACTCTTACGAAACCCACGGGAAGACAGATCTTAAATATGAAAGCAATTAAGCATTATTATGTAGTACAAACACTTATTCAGGCTTCGCAGGACGTTCGCGGTCAGTTAGCCAAAGCTACTTAGCAATTCCACGATACGAGTATAATGTTTCGTAGAAGAGCCCGCAAGGGTCGCGTTACTTATATTAATAACGCTCGTTTGACGCTCGGTTACGTTGTGCGCGAGATGGTTTAACAATGATAACGAGGCGGCTTGAATCTACAAACAGATAACACAAGAGGTAAACAGCCGTTTTGTAGTAATTTGTAGCTTTTGCCAGTTATGGAACACTGGCGTCATGTGCTTACATTCTCTAGCTCAGCGAAGGAACACAAAACACATAGCACATAGAATAGACACAATACTCGTAGGTATTTACGATACAAGTGCAGAAAATGGGAAATTCGCAACGAGTGGTGATAAATTAAAACACGACCGAAGGGAGTGTTTTAAATCGACACGAGTTGCGAATTACCTATTCGCACGTGTATCGTACAACGTTAGTAGGTACATATGGCTCTTTAAAGTTTCGACATATGCACGGAAAGTGCTCTTTTCCGCACACGTGCGGAAAAGTAGCACCATGTGTACTGTAAAGTACATTTTATTGAACTGCAAATTTGTGTATTTTAATAGATTTGCGCTTTAGTTTGACTATATAACGGCACACAAACGAATGATTATTTTAGAACGGATTTGGATCTGAACTCTGAACACATTCCCTTCATTCATTCGATTTTCTAATTTGAGTATATATTTTTTTAATATTGCGTCGCGTTGGTATTGTAGTAAGTACCTACTGTACCTAGTATAAATCCGAAAAGAGGCACGACCTTCACCCATCTGTTAAATGTATTTTATAACGGCCTCCGTAGCTCAGTTGGTAGTGACTCTGCCTACGAAGCTGGAGGTCCCGGGTTCGAATCCCGGTCAGGGCATTTATTTGTGTGTTTATCACGAATATTTGTTCCTGAGTTATGGATGTTATATATGTATATAAGTATCTATATGTATTTATCTATTATATATATCGTCGCCTAGTACCCACAACACAAGCCTTATTGAGCTTACCGTGGGCCTAGGTTGATTTGTGTAAGATTGTCCCGTAATATTTATTTATTTATTTATTTATATCGAAGTTAGTACATTTAAAAATATTTCGCCAATGGGTTGGCTAAAAACTTACTGTCCAGAAAAAAATATTTTTATTTTTACATTGCATTCAAAAGTTTGTATTAGTTACTCGTAGTGCTGCCTGTAATCGTATCTTAGGCTATTAATAAAAAACGCACAACCTACATCGTTATGAACAGAGTTGTGTTAACAAGACAATAAAAGTCATAACAAGAATTAAGGCGGTTGATCTGCTAATTGTACGTATTACATTTTAATGAAATATATTTCGTCACTTTGTTTTAATCAGTGTTAAAGCGCGACGACAAGTAGGATTTGAAGCGGGTACCTACCTACTACGGAGCTAATGCATCTTCTGGGTTTTAAGTAGCTTAAATATATGTCGTCTCTGCTTAAAAAAATCGTATGATATTAAATAGGCGAGACTGGGCTTCTAGGACTTAATAGGTACTACCGTTTATCGCAGATAATATTTTTCTAAGTTACATAATTCATTATTGTTTGTGTGCGTAGCAACAGCAACCCAACAAATAAGCAACATAGTTCACTGTCTAAACCTTTAGAAGGTAACTATATGATATCACCAGTCCTAAACTCAATCGGGTCACGATCGTCGTGGATCGGGCCCTTTAATAAAAATACTTTTATCTTCTTAATAGATCTACCTATTCAATTACTGTTTTCATTAACTTCAAGTAATTACGTAAAGATATTTTCTACCGAAAGGTATATAATCTATGTAGGTAAGTATATAAGGAACTACGACCAAAACAGCTGATATTTTGTCAAATTTAGGTATCTATTAGTGTTTCAGCTCATTATTGGTCAAGACTGTGCCTCTATAGTGGCAATCTAATACCTTCACTAAATAATTGTAATTAACATTAGGTTTCGTCACTAGATTAATTGAGTTAGGTCTGTCGATTAATCAAGCGAAAAACGCGAGATGCGTAATGGAATGCCAGTAGGCAGATGACCTATAAAAGTTAGAACGGTGGGTATAAAAGTACCTAATATAAAAGTTATAAAAGGGCTAGACATAAGGTTTAATATCTCGTAAACGTACAAGTAAGAGAGAACCTCATGAATGGTTCTTTGTTAGCCAGGTACACAATGCTCTTATCTGCTTTTGATTGCGAACGCGTGCCATTTTTTTTAAAGGAAAAGATCAACACCTTGTATCTAACGTAATGGATATTTTTTTGTAATATTGTTTTCATTTAGTGACATTTAGTTAGTGTTAAACTGCAACTTCTAAATAATTGTTGTTGTAAGATTAACTATATTTTTTTAACCGACTTCAAAAAAGGAGGAGGTTATAATGTTCTAATGTATGTATTTTTTTAATGTATGTTCGCCGATTTCTCCGTCAATTGTGGACCGATTTAAAAAATGTTTTTTTTTAATTTGAAAGATCTGATGATGGGATCCCAGGGAAATTGAGGGCACCCCTCAAATTTTATAGGCACTGTGTAGTGATTTCGGTATTTTCTATTATAACTCGTATATTTACCCTCGAAAATCGTAATTTTGGTGAAGTGGAACTGATGAAGATGACCACAGATGACTTACGGAACTCCTCAAAGACGTAACCTTCTGACATGATTCCGTTGAAGTAGCAACTAATGAAAGTAATGAAGTGTTAATTCTGAGATCCATGAAGGATCGACGGAACTCCTCAAATATTATCAGCCCACTTATAGCAACTTGGGTTTTTAGGGTTCCGTAGCCAAATGGCAAAAAAACGGAACCCTTATAGATTCGTCATGTCTGTCTGTCTGTCTGTCCGTCCGTATGTCACAGCCACTTTTTTCCGAAACTATAAGAGCTATACTGTTGAAACTTGGTAAGTAGATGTAATCTGTAAACCGCATTAAGATTTTCACACAAAAATAGAAAAAAAAAACAAATTTTGGGGTTTCCCATACTTAGAACTGAAACTCAATTTTTTTTTTTCATGAAACCCATACGTGTGGGGTATCTATGGATAGGTCTTTAAAAATGATATTGAGGTTTCTCACATCATTTCTTTGTAAACTGAATAGTTTGCGCGAGAGACACTTCTAAAGTGGTAAAATGTGTGTGTCCCCCCCCCTGTAACTTCTAAAATAAGAAAATGATAAAACTGAAAAAAATATATGATGTACATTACCATGCAAACTTCCAACGAAAATTGGTTTGAACGAGATCTAGTGAGTAGTTTTTTTTTAATACGTCATAAATCGTAAAAAGCAATTTATTTAACGGAACCCTTCATGTGCGAGTCCGACTCGCACTTGGCCGCTTTTCATATTTTTTCTGTAATAATCAACGCATTTGCTCTCGGAAAGCAGTTCATGTGGTAAATTGGAAAGTAAATGTGGAAATTTTCATGTACAGTCGCCATCACATACATAGGTACACTATAGGTGTTCAAAAATATCGGCACATGCACCCTAATGCCTTGAAAATAGAGGTGTGTTCCGATGTTTGTGACGTGCTTGTTTGCTCCGATGTATGTGATGGCAACTGTACCATGTGGCTTGGCGAAGTACTGAATTGAAGTCGGTTTAAACTTTGTTTTTAAAGTAAATTATTTATTGTGAATTACTGATTGACATGTAGAAGTGCCCTTGTGGCTCAGTTGCAGAATTAATGTTTGACTAGCAGGTACCCGGATGAATATCGAATACACTGTGACCAAGAAAAAAAAATCTACCCGTTTGTAACCACTCTATATTATGTGATGTGTCCTCTTGCGAGGAATAGGTATTTCGGCTCATCTAATTCCGATCTCTGAATTGATTATCAAATTGTTTAGCTCGGTTTTAATTTATAATAATTGTTTGCCTATTAGGTGTATAACGCCAAGTTCCAAATATCTTCCGTACCTACTCGTTCCGTCTCATCTAAATTAAGTTATTCCCAAAAATCTTGCGTTGCCTTGAGTGCATGCGGGACAGCTAATGTAATGGAGATATTTAGAAACCTAGATATGTATAGGTACAGTCTCCATCACATACATAGGTACACTATAGGTGTTCAAAAATATCGGCACATGCACCCTAATGCCTTGAAAATAGAGGTGTGTTCCGATGTTTGTGACGTGCTTGTTTGCTCCGATGTATGTGATGGCGACTGTACATACCTATAATTAGTTCAGTGTTTGTAACTATGAACTAGCTAGAGAAATGAAAACAATGGAAACCAACATTATAAAGTAATTTTCTCACTTACAAATTAATAACACTTGTCAACTTACCTGCCACAATGGCTTTCTTCTCCCACATTCCGCTTTGCTTTGCTTGTCTGAGATGGTGTAATTGTAATGCGATGCCCACTAGGTACCTACCACTTCTTTTATGAATCCATTTCGTACTTGAGCATTCAAACAGCGTGTTTTAATAGTACATTTCGATGCTAGTGCGGAAAGTATGTCATCACTTCACGAGTGCCGAGATATCTTGCCACGAGCCGTAGGCGAGTGGTAAGACTCGGGACGAGTGAAGAATGACATTTCCGCACGTGTAACGAACGACGTTTTTTAATACAGTTCCGAAAAACTCATTGGTACGAGCCGGGATTTGAACCCACGACCGCCGCTTGACAGCCGCATGCCTGAACCACTAGGCTACCGTAGCTTAACATTATGACCACCATAAAAATAAACAGTTTTGTTAGAACAAAATTCTTATCTGTGAAAATGTTATTATTGCTAAATAATGACATCGATTTCGATAATATTATTTCATTCAAATTTCGAACGTCTCTGAAAAACAAAGAAATTTGATTTAACCTCTATTCATGCTGAGCAGGGTCCATTTCGTGACAAATTGTGTTTTATGTTATTTCTTTTGTATGTGTCTTTGTTGTCACGAATAAATGTTTGAATTTGAATTTTTAATATCAGTCGAGATGACGTAGTTCGAAATGAATTGTCAATTTGCATACAAATTTGACAAATGTCGCACGTAAGTAAGATATCGAACGATATGATAGTTGGATCCGACTCTAGTTTGTCTATGAATTAAAAAATAACTATGACAGCTGGCAGAAAACGACGCCGCGATGCCGGTCATAATATGCGGCTCCTGAATGCATCATGGAGGCTTATGATATGTGGATAGATAAAATAGTGTATGTAACTGTACATAATTAAGCATTAAAACACTCGTGTTATGTTATTATGAAACTCGCCTTCGGCTCGTTTCATAAACCCATACTCATACTTAAAGCCCTTCATTATGTACAGTCACAAAAACTACTATTACCACGTCGCATTTATATGTAGGTATAGTGCCATTAGTGCCCGTTTCAGTGCTGTACTGTACTTCTACCGGGTGTCTCAATAAGATTGCACCATTTCATTGCAAATAACCCTAAAATTAGACGGACATTAGGGTTTAATAGTGCACTATTATTGATACACCCGTTATAATAATAATTCGAAGTATTTCAAACGTAAGTTGGTTAGTTCGTAAAAAGAGACGCATAACAAAGATAATGAAATTAGTGACCCCGTGTAGAATAAATGAATAAACTATGGCACGGTTTCATTAGATAAGAAAGTCTTATCTGTTAGTATTGAAAAGTATTGCCATCTAATTGAGTATTGTTGCTAAAGCGCTGTGGCGCAATGTATGTTAATGATGGTGGGCTTGTATTGTAGATAGTGAGGATCAGCAGAAAGTATCTATCAATAATTTAATAAATTTATTTTTTTGCCTAGTTATAATATATTAAGACTTCTTTAGGAACTATAATAATTTAACAATTACCTAGGGATATTATATTCTACTTATCAAATAACATTAAAATAGGTTATAACTATAAACAAAAAACATAAAAAGGGGAAGTTATAAAAAGAATACCGCCTCTAAGAAGTCAGACTGCGGCATGGACCCCATTACGCTGGCAGCATTACCTCTCTGAATCGCAATGAAAATACGTTGCGAGAGGTAAGCGCCAGCTCTGGGGTCTCCTGTTGCTTGGACCAGCCGCGAAGACAAGGCCTTAATGAAATTCCTCATATCTGACGACCAAGGACCCAAGGTTTCCACAGCAAGCGCCGCAAATTCGTAATCCTTTAACAAGGAGGAATATTTGCGGCGCTTGTTCACTTGGGCCTGGTCGGCAGCAGCGCCGGCCTGTGAACGGGTGCCCTGGATGTGGGACTGGGCGAAGGTGTCAACGCAAGTTACATCCCACACCAGGGCTCTGCCTAGTTTCCATGGCACCAATGTAGCCCCGTCTGGACGCTTGCCATCGTCACGCGCCAAACTCACAGGTTCGAGAATTGCTGGCAAGGAGGCGGTGGCAAGCGAACGACGGATCAAATCATTTAAAGTGCCATGACGGTACAGGCGGCCGGCGCTTCTTTGGCAAGAGAGACCATGTCTACCCAGCTGGTCCACGGCCCTCCCACAGTTACACGTATGAGCGACACAAAATCTAGCTCCAAGTCTGAGGCATACCGATATACTCAGACAGCTTGGGTTCAGAACTGTGCCTACGTTCCGTGATGGGAGAGCATGCAGTCAGTGCCCCGACTCGCTCGCCGAAATAGCCAGGATACGAGCACGATCTGAGTCGTCCGGACTATTGGCAAGAAGTGAAGCATGGGTTACCTTGAGGCGTGGAGTATCCCAAGGTCTCTGAACGTGCATTGAGTCGGGGACGTCTGCACCTGGGCACATTTAATATATCGAAATATTAGTGACGTCGTGTAGGGCACAAATATAACATGATTTTCATAGATAATAAAGACGTGTCTTATCATATAAGACCACCACCACCAATTAGCAAAACATAGATAACAAGACATTTCTATGAATTTTAACGCATTATGTCGCAATCGATGGTGAAAGCGTTATGATATTTCCGTACTTAATTTATTTACTAGATATATTTTTATTAGACATGATTTATAAGCGATTGATTCATAATGGTGTTTGGGATCCTCATGAGACAAAATATATCTAGCTTCTAGAAAGGGTGCAAAAAGTAACCCTGCGTTTTCTTTATAAAAAAACGAACGGTTTACATATTTCTATACCCTACAAAATTTTTGCTAGGCGTTTTAGGTTTAAATTCACTCGAGGTGAGGCGAAATTGCGGACTTCTTTCCTTAGCTCGTAGCATTTTGCGTTGTGATTTAGACTGTCCCGAATAAGTAGCTTAGTTGCCGCCTGTATGCTGCCTCGCCCTCTAGATTTGATTTTCGACCTCGTTGGCGACATTTAAGTACTAGCGGCGCCGGCAGCGCGAACGTTGTCTCGCAGAAAGTCCCCGCTTATTTATTCGAGCTTTTCACTTTATAAACTCGTTGCTTGAATCAGCACCAAACTGTGATATATTTGCTAGCCGATGGATAGATTTGTGTGATGAATGTTTGACGTTCTGCGAGAAGATGGATGCACGACGACCGTCTTCTGTGGTAATAATTATTTGTTTCTTTTGTGTATTATTTTTTGTTTCACAGTGCTTTGGTACTACTGTACTTAATGCTGTGAAATTGTATGGAATAAATGGGTGCGTAACGATCGATATAAAAACTTTTGATATATTTTCATTGGATATAACGATTAAAGGACATAATGCACTCTTGATATAACATCTTGACATTTGATATATTCTCAAGTAATATAATTATCAACAGATATAATGAACTTGTAATATAACAACTATTAATCTAACAGTCATAACGTATAACATACATGGGATAATAACTTTGTTGGATATAAAACTCAGTTGGTATAATGTACTATTGGCATAATCTGGAATCGTTATATCCAGTGAAAATAAATCAAAAGTTTTTATATCGATCGTTACGCACCCCACTGAAACAACAGTATAATAGCCACGGATAAACTGGTAACACATAGTATATTTTCGTATAAGAATTATTATATAGAATATTAGGTTAGGGCAGACATAAAAAAGGGGGACGGGGGGGGGGGGGGGGGGCGAAGCCCACCTCAAGGGGCTCGGGGGGCGAAGCCCCCCGCAGTAAAAAACGACAAAGGATTGTAATAGAGGAATTATTTGTAGATTAGGTTAGGGTTAGCTTGTGTCCCTTAGAGCGGAAATAGGCACCCCGCGAAGCGGGGTGACGTCGACACGCTGGCGGTTAGGTTAGGTTTAGGTTAGGTAGAAATAATTAACGTGTGTAACACGGTGAAACCTACCCTAACAAAGTCTTAAGACTACCCACCAATGTTAATAAAAAACAACAGCGAAAAGTACCTATCCTTTCTGAGTCATTACTCATTGCTTATTTATTTACATAGGCGCATCTACGCATGGTCCTAAACAGATTGCAACCGAAAAAATATATTATATCTTACAAAACATTATACCACTAATACTTATATCCAATATACACTATATCCATTAAACGTTATATCAAAAATGTATTATACTATTTGAGCATTATACGCCATGAAATTATACAGATTGTTGTTATACCAATAGTTTATTATGTCCCTTGAGTGATTATATCCAATGAAATTATATTAAATGTTGTTATATCCAGTGAAAATATATCAAAAGTGGTTATACCAATCATTACACACCCCTTGATAACAAATGCTATCGCGACATTCGCGATAGGTGCTCTTCAAGGAGTCGAGTCGTCATTTATCCCTAAACAATACAAACCGAATGTGATCTAGCGTTTTATTTTCAATGTACGTGTATTTATACACTGTCCCCTTTTATTAAGGCATTCCTTCTTATTGCCTGTGATTCGCTAAAATGTCGTTTATTTTCCATTGTCTCAGTTTATTGATCAAGTCATTGAACAAAGGCTCCCACTGCCCCAGTTAGATTCTTAGCACCATATATTAATTACATCGGAATTTACGCGCATTTCTTTAAGCAGATATTATTAGATAAGTTCAAGAACGCAATAATAAATCAAGTGGTTAGTGCTTGTTTCGTTAATGCGTTAGTATTGGGCATTATTTACTTACTGATAACATCTTTATGCTAACCTTAACCCTTTACCTACGGGTGTCAACCAGAGTTGCCAGTACGGCAACACCGCTGCAGTACGGGTGTCAACTATAGTTGATCGAAGTAATGGTCATGTTCAATATTTTTTTTTATCAAAACGAAACCTTGTGTCTTGGTAATAGCGGTCACATTATGCATTGGGATTAGTACAGATACAAAGAAAAAAATATCAAAATGTTTCGGTAGATGGCTCTGAAATAAACATATTTATAAAAATGACCGCTTTCTTGGTGGCAACTGGGGTTGACACCCGTACTGCAGACGTGCAAATAATTGAACTAAATATGGCGGACATTAGTGTTTTTGTTAGAGTACGGCGTGGGAGTGTTTGGAGTGTTCATTTTAGTGATTGATATTTATGCATTATTTTTATAATTATCGTTATTAAAGTGTTTATTTGTGTTAAATATACTATAAACTAATGTTCTTAAACTTAAACATGTGAAATCCGCGAGAAGTAACTTAAAAATCTGCAATTTCTTAGTGACTGATATATTGCTTGATATCAGAAAAAATAGTGAATATTATTACTCTAAGTGATTATTTATTGATTAAACACATTATACTCATTGTCTGTGTGAAATTTCAACTGTGTAGCTGTAATACTTCAAAAGTTACAAGTAAGTGAAGTTATGCCTAACCACTGACTCTCGCCAAAACATGCCCGTATTGAGCGATGACGGAGTGATTCAAGGCCCCGTAGGTAAAGGGTTAAATTAATTATTTATGTCTGCATATAATAAGATGCTTAAAATTCGTACCAATTTTTAAGACCGGTCCGTAGCAACATTTAAGTGGGTATTTCCTTATGCAACGCATAATCATTAATCAGCTTAATTTGCAGACATTGATTTGCTCGTTATGACTGACGGCTGGCTAAAAGTTTGTTAATCTGTATTATCTACCACTAATGGACTTGAGAAATGTCTTGTCTAATCTTTCAAACTACATAGTATTCAATTGTTTACATTCCGGCCATATCTGACTACTCGTAGCATTAGCTTTTTTCTTTAACTTGTCTGTTAGCAGCCGGTGGTCCGTGCAGGGTTTTTGCTGCTGGGCATGAGCTCGCAATTAATACCTAGTGGAATGACAGAGTGCCCACAGGACTAGCAGATCTAATGAGTGAATTTCTTAAGTAGAAATCGTCTTTCTGAATCTGATAAATAAAAGGTACAAGTATTAGGCTAGGGCTTTTTTGCTAACGAGCTACCGTTACACGTCTGCATGGTCCCATTGTTTCTGGTTTAGTGAACTTGGGAGTTCCGTACCGTAGTTTCAGATATCGTGGTAACTTTATCCGCGAAGTGGACAAAAACACGGTCATACTGAACCTGTCACGGTCCGCGGACTGTGCTGACATCAAACCGTGTATTAACGTATTAAGTAAATACGTATTTTCCTCAATTGGTAGTTTTTTTCATGAAACCAAACTTGATGCTCTTTATTGATTTTGATAGACATTTAGTATTTTAATTATCCAGGAAACTTTTACACATATTCATATTGAAGTAGTCACCAAGTAATATCTAGAAAAACACTTGATATTCTGAACATAACTGGAATTAGTAAATAGAGATTTAAAAAAGCGGCCAAGTGCGAGTCGGACTCGCACATGAAGGGTTCCGTGAAATAAATTGCGGTTTATTATTATTATTTCTGGTAGTGGCTTTCGGGCTGTCAAAGCCCTTATATCACTGCGACCATCGCTGATCTATTGTGATCGCCACTTACTACAATTCTTGGTCAAGTCCTACAAACTCGAAGAATTGCAGGATTTTGTTGAACTCAAGAAATTTGATCTCCTCCGGGCACATGATGTGTTTGCCCAGGAAGGAGTTACGACTGTGCATGAGGCAAGGGCAATCGGTTAGGATGTGTGTAGGCGTCTCCTCTGCTTCGAAGCAGAATCTGCACTGCCTTGTGTCACACAGTCCTATCGTTTGCATGTGCTTATTTAGGCGGCAGTGCCCAGTAAGCACCCTGACCAGCATGCGTAGACGGTTCCTACTTAGCGCCAAGGCGTCAGAAGACGCCTTTTTGCTAAAGGCTCTAATAAGTGCCTTGGAATGTTTCAGTCCTGGGTTAGCTCTCCAGGCTTGAATGGTCTTGTAGAAACAATAGGCTTTTAGAGTGAGCTTGGTTAGACTTTTAGGGATACCACAGAACGGCTCTGGTCCGCAGTGTGTTCCCTTCGCCCCCGCTCGTGCAAGCTCATCAGCCTTTTCATTTCCCTCGATGCCTGCATGCCCTGGGACCCGGGGAATTGCGGTTTACGATTTATGAAGTATTAAAAAAAACTACTTATTAGATCTCATTCAAACTAATTTTCGGTGGAAGTTTACATGGTAATGTACATCATATATTTTTTTTAGTTTTATCATTCTCTTATTTTAGAAGTTACAGGGGGGGGGGGGGGGACACACATTTTACCACTTTGGAAGTGTCTCTCGCGCAAACTATTCAGTTTAGAAAAAAATGATGTTAGAAACCTCAATATCATTTTTGAAGACCTATCCATGTACACGTATGGGTTTGATGATAAAAAAAAATTTGAGTTTCAGTTCTGAGTATGGGGACCCCTAAAACGGAATGTTTTTTTTCGATTTTTGTGTGAAAATCTTAATGCGGTTCACAGAATACATCTACTTACCAAGTTTCAACAGTATAGCTCTTATAGTTTCGGAAAAAAGTGTTGACATACGGACGGACAGACAGACGGACGGACATGACGAATCTATAAGGGTTCCGTTTTTTGCCATTTGGCTACGGAACCCTAAAAATCTCCCTTTTTTGGCAGTCGTGTAAAAAAAATAGGTACACCTATTCTGTTATTTTTTTATAATAAAATGCACCGGATATGGACCGGACCTTCTATTAGAGTGAGAAGGCCGTGTTGCTCGAATGAGTGAGTAGACCATTCTTTTAGTGGTTCATTGCGGTCATAGATTGCTAACAAGTGCGCTCTAAGATGAAATGCGGAAGTAAATGGCAGTTGTTCCGTGAGACATTGAAACTGATCGATAATCAACATAGGTGATCGACGTTTCGTTTGAAAATAGTAATAGAACTGTTTATGAACGTAGTCGTGTTCATTATTTTTAACCAACTTCAAAAAGAGTAGGTTATATGTTCCACTGTATGTTTTTTATTTTTTATATATGTTCGCCGATTGCTCCGTCAATTGTGGACCGATTTCCAACATTCTTTTTTTAATCGAAAGAGTACCTATACTCCCGAGGTGGTACCATTGTCACTAAGTCAGGATCTGATGATGGGATCGTAGGGAAATTGAGGGCAACCCTCAAATTTTATAAGCACGCGTGTATAGTAATTTCGGTATTTTCTATTATAATTTATAACTCGTGTACCTTCGGAAATCGCAATTTTGGTGAAGTGGAACTGATTATGAAGACCACAGATGACTTATGGGACTCTTCAAAGATATAAAGATCCTTGAGGAATCCATGGAACTCCTCAAATATTATTAGCCCACACATAGTGACTTGGGTTTTTTCGGTAATACTAATGAACCCATTTGCTCTGTGAGAGCAGTTCATGTGGTAGATTGGACAGGAAATGTGGAAATTTACATGTACCTACCTATGTTTCTTGGCGAAGTACCTACTGAATTGAAGTCCGTTTAAACTTTGTTTTTAGGGTTCCGTACTCAAAGAGTAAAACGGGACCCTATTACTAAGACTTCGCTGTCCGTCCGTCCGTCCGTCCGTCCGTCTGTCTGTCACCAGGCTGTATCTCAAGAACCGTGATAGCTAGAGAGTTGAAATTTTCACAGATTATGTATTTCTGTTGCCGCTATAACAACAAATACTAAATAAAATATTTTTTTATGGGGGCTCCCATACAACAAACGTGATTGTTTTGCCGTTTTTGTAGATAATGGTACGGAACCCTTAGTGCGCGTTTCCAGCTCGCACTTGGCCGGTTTTTAAAGTAAATTATTTTATTGAAAGTTTATCGCAAAGAATAAAACATCAATCTTACTTAGGGCATTTTGGGTTTTTTTAACCAAATTGTGCGTCAATAATAAACTAAGATTTCCAGATTTACACCCCAAAAAGTATAACATAATGGGTGTTTGTAACTATTTGATTATCCGTTTTTTACCCGACCGCTGCAGAAGGGAGGATAATATTTTTTATGCGGGTTCTATGTAGGTATTTACTTACCTAGATGTTAATGAAAACCTATAGCAGCTTTAATTTATTTATTTATCGTATGGCGGTTACACAGGTACATTTAAGTATTCGTATCGATGTTGATGATAGAGTTCCAGTGTGCGCTGCGAGGTTCAGAAGGAACAGTACAGCTGCCGAGTTTGTTGTTCTTTTAGCACCACCCGGAGGTCACGTGTAGGGTTTCTAGGGACGTAGAACAACAACGGCCTCCAGCTTTAATCAATGGGTAGTATGTAGTATTTAAATATGTTGTGTCATAAGACAATATGTTATAGGTTATAGGTTGTACGCGGGCTGGGTTTCCGCAACTCGACGTCATAAATGCGCCTATTTTGCGTAGGGGTTTTGGCACTAATTTTATTCGTGCCAACCCAGTTCCACCAGGAAGCCTAGCAGACCCTTTATGTTGCCGACGGCCTCCGGTAGTGACCCCGGTGTTCCGAGGTGTTTTGCCCTGTATTCCGCCACTCCAGGACATGTCAGGATGACGTGGGCGGCTGTCTCGTCCTCTTCCATGCAAGCTCTGCAGAGAGGACTGTCTGTAACACCTAAAGTAAAAAGGTGTTTGTTTAGTAGTGCATGACCAGTTATAGCTCCTGTCAGAAGACGGAGTGCCGGCCTCTTATGTTACCCGTGTGCAAAGCAATTATAGCGAGTACGATATAGCCAACTACCCGAATAACTAATGACTGGAAATATAGGTAGGTAATGATGATAAGAGCCAAGCCTGACGGAGCCAAAGGTCTCCAGTTGTTCTTCTTTTATCGAGCTGATAAATACGTATAAAACTAGTAAAATTATCGTGCTTCTACTTAACAAACACAATTGTAGTAGTTGCATCTCCCATCTATTACTACTATGGTACATGTTGAAACATTATGTTGGTTTTCTCATAAAAAGGACAAGTACCTAACAAAAAATACTAAGTACTCCCAAATATATAGGTACATACCACAGCGATGTCAATTAAAAGTCATGAAATTAATAGATACTCGTAAATGACGCACAGCCGATATATTATGTATATTAGTTTAGGAATTCTTTAATGCTTTCGAAGTTTTTTTTCTACACACTAAATCACTAATTACTTTTATTCAAAGGTACTTAATTATTTTAACACACTTACAACTTTATTGTATCCCTTTACGAGTATACATAGGTACCCATTTACACCTAAACATGCGTTCTTTGCAACCAGTGATCATTTCGTCGCAGGAACTATACAATTAACTCTGCGTGGGGGCTTATCAATAGTTAAGGTGGTTCGATTGCCATACAAAACGTTATTTGACATTCGCAGGCTAACGGCGTGATATTTTAAGAAATTTATGTAACAAACTTTCATAAATTGGCTTCCCATTTGCGCCAAATTCCCCCTTTCCTAGAATAAACTAGTATAAACTAGATTAATTTGAGAAATTGGTTTGGGACGTGATATTTTGGAAAAACTATTTTTCTCAAATTAATCTAGTTTATACAAGTTAATTCTAGGAAAGGGGGAATTTGGCGCAAATGGGAAGCCAATTGATGAAAGTTTGTTACATAAGTTTCTTAAAATATCACGCCGTTAACCTGCGAATGTCAAATAACGCTTTGTATGGCAATCGAACCACCTTAATGGAAGAAAAACTTCCTCACGCGCACATAAAACGGCGCATGGTACCTGGTCCAGAGGCTGTAGAAAGGAGCAAGCTCCAAGGACGAGGCGCGCGCGCCGGTTGTTCACCTCGCACGTACGTCGCGCAGGAATGCGCGGGACCGCTTGCGGTCGCGACCGATGATGCCGGCTGGTGTTATCACATAGCTTTAGGTGCTTCATGCTATAAGAACATTGATTAAACAATTGTATTTCAACTAGTGGTTCTGTGAGATAGGGACCTCGTGAATTCACATAATTATCGAACCTGCTCACAAAATTTGAGTGTATATATTGTGGAGGAGAACAACCGCACTTCCGGACAGACATACGAAAGCATTCTTGCCCAAGCTGAAACGGAAAACTTCGTTCGCCTTGCTCGCCCGTTCAAATATCTTAATTGCCTCTAGTCTTCAACTTAAAAACCAGAAAAAAAGAATAAATAAAACTACTTATTACTAAACTAAGAGGTCTCCCCGCGGCATGGTGCCGAAGATGCTGGCAGCATTTCCCCGCTGTATCGCAATACTAATGCATTGAGCGAGGAAGCTGCCAGCTCTTCGGTCCCCGGTGGTGTCGGCTAATTTTTTGGCGAGCTCTTTGATTAGGTTGAGTGCGCTGGGACCCCATGGACCAAGGGTCTCGACGCCGAATGGAACAAAGCAGTATTCAGTACTCTAGTCTTTACATTGTAAAGTTGGCAGTCGCGGTCAATATCCAAAGCACGTCTATGAACAAAATTAGAAATTCTTATAAGTAGGTACCTAGGTAAGTTAGTAGCCGTAACAAAGGAAATATTATCGGAAGTAAAGTTAATGTTATGACAACCGACCTCATATTGTGACATAATGCTAAATCGTTACCTAACAATATGGAAACAAATATTACTAACTATACTTACCTGTCAATTTCTGCGTAACATTTCTCGATATCGTTTTTCAATAAATGCAGGTGATATTAAAGCCTTAATCTCACGTTTTGTTATGTAAATGTAATATAATATTTTCGTTGCTCAATCAACCAACGAGTGCTATAGGTAGAAGAGTAAATAATCAAATACATAGATCGTATCTGGTATCGACGATCGCTTCACGAGAAGTGATATTAATTACCGAGCATGCGTTTGCATACACTTCATAATATAAACAAGCAAAGTATGCCAGTTAATGAGTTTAATTTAAACAAATAGACTTAAGTAGGCACATATTATTTTGACCTCAATAAGTTTATTTTTATTTTTTGTATTATATTAAGCAGTTTGTTACAAATCTTAAGAAAAAGTTTGCAGTTTCTTAATATAGCGACATCGTTTTCATTGTAAACTATGTCAAGCGGACTCACAAAAAAGCGAAACTGAAGAGACTGTTTAAAAATAGTCAAATATTAATTAGAAACCGAGTTGTCTCGTTCAACGCGTCTGAACAATTCTTGTCGAAACCTAATTAAATTACTTACCTAATAATATTTTTTTTTATAATATTTTTTTTGCGGACAATCTTACACAAATCAACCTAGTCCCAAACTAAGCAAAGCTTGTACTATGGGTACTAGACGACTATATGGATACTTATATAGAGAAATAAATACTTAAATACATAGAAAACATCCATGACTCAGGAACAAATATTCGAGCTCATCACACAAATAAATGCCCTTACCGGGATTCGAACCCAGGACCTCTTGCTTCGTAGGCAGGGTCACCAACTAGGCTAAAGCGGTCGTAATAGATATTATGAAGTACATATTTATATGTATAATACCTGTTAGGATATCATTTAGGTAATTTATGGTCAAATAATACCCAAGCCTGTTCGAGGAAATTATTTGCATTAATTGCACTGCACTGCAAGTGTGATAAGTTTGCTTTGACGACCGGTTAGCCTAGTGGGTAGTGACCTAGTGACGCTGCCTATGAAGCTGAAGGTCCTGGGTTCGAATCCCGGTAAGGGCACACATTTGTGTGATGAGCATGAATATTTGTTTCTGAGTCTTGTATGTTGTCTATGTATTTAAGTATTTACATCTATTAAATAATATATCGTCGTCTAGTACCCAGTACCCATAACACAAGCCTTATTGAGCTTACTATGGGGCTAGTTCAATTTGTGTAAGATTGTCCCCTAATATTTATTTATTTTGTAGATTAAATTGTTTGTCATTTTTATTTCTTTTGTATTTTTTTTCTATTGGGTGTCAATATACATATTACATACATATACGTTTAGAGATTGGTAGATATAACATGTACCCTGAGAACTTTACGGGTTCGTTCTATGAAAATACAACAATATATCGATATCAGCCATATTTTTACACCAAAAATACGTTGGGTAATTTGACTAAATATTCATTAATAATCCACCTAAATTGAATAACGATACGGTAAAAAATTATGAAAAATAATCTTCATAAATTTCGTAAAAATCAGACGAAAATGGTATAAACTTTCTTTACTTTATAATTGACTACGTCTATATACGTTATTTGGGATTCGCGCATAATCCACTTATTTTTGTTAATGAATAACCCTTTCTATAGGCCAGATGAAATTTAATATTATCTCAAGGTCGTAAATATTTAATTAAAATGCCGTTATTTCCTGATGCATATATTTTGTATTCAGGTAGTAAGTCTCAACATTTGTGTATTCAAACATGTTTTCATTATAAAAATACTGATAGCATTTTTGCTTGCGGGTTAAATTTTTTTTCCTAACTTGCGGTCCATAGAATTATTCATTTCAATAGTAAAAGTTGTTTAAAATAACATAAAAAAACCGTAATTTTCTCAGGGTAATTCAGCATCATTATATTGATATGAATATTACTATGTATTTCCCTTTGGTGCGTGCTCTCCAGGTTTTCAAGTTAATTAAATTACCAGCGAATGCAGTCTCAATACTCTCAACAGTTACTAGTTTCTATACTGTGCGAAGTAGCTCGTTCCCACGCTAGGAGACTTTTGTGGTTTCTGACCGGCCCCGCGCACAAAACAGGTCGTGTATACTTAACGCTCATTCAAAATAAAAGGTTTATTTATATGCTAGTCCTAGACCAGAGTCCGTTGTCTCTGGTAATAATAAGCTGTTGATGAAGTTTTAAAAATAAGGCAATGGAAATGTAAATACGTTATCACAATACTGACTTGTCAATGTGTTCGTTTTTAATGCAAATGTATCCCTACTACCTATTTTATTAAATAATCAAGTAATTACATTTATTTTGATGATCCTCCTGATCTCGTGTACGAGGATATGCATGATTGCATTTATCGTGGTGTGATTATCTCTTGGCAATATTTTCTCATGCTTTCAACGTAACGCGACGGATCGCTAAGTCTGCGTTACATAATGTTTAATAGTGTTTTAATAATATCTATTATACGATATTGAAAAGCTTTTAAGATAGAGTGTTTAATGTTACGTGAGTAAAATACAAATATCTACGTAACCAGATAATATCACCTGTCAGCTGGTAATTTGCCTATTGTTATTAAGTTCTTAAAAATATAAAAATTTGCTGTATGTATGTAGAACTATCACCCGTATTCAAACTTATTTAAAGTTTAACTGCTGTTATAAAATAGTTACCTACCTACTCGTGTCCTAACTGTTTCTGAATTTATACTAGTTTATGGGTGAATTGCAAAACATTGTGATTAGATTAAGGCCCTTAATTATATATGTACAAATTTTTTGCAATTCACCCTTATAGAAACTAACACGGGGTGCACTAGTAAGACCGCCTGTTGTCCACCATTGTTTATTATTTAAATTAGTTTCCTCTTTTATAATATTTAAGTGAGTAGTCATAATTTTTTTGCATCATATTATAGTTACGAAACCTAGTGAAAATGACCTAGAAACTAAGGGTACTTACCTATGTCAATAAACTCACCATAAGCCATCATTTGGTTATTTTGGTTAAAAGCAGCAGAAAATCACGAAACCAAAGAATTCTAAATCGTGTGAGCATTCTTAAATCTAATTGTGATACTGATCAGTTTCAAATCCATGCAATTATCTTCGGTTATCCGCGACATAATTTATTTTTAAGCGCTTATTTGCGTCACGGGTAATGAGGTCGCAGTGAAATTCCACGCTATTTATAATTGATTTCAGCGCCCTGGAAAACATTGCAAAAATCATCAGTTTCATAATCGGTCTAACATCGGACAATTACGAACTCATATTGATGGATGCTGCTGAATTACACTGTATTAAATCCTTTAATAGGTTGCAGTGTTTTTTCCTTTGATTCTACCTAGGAGTCACAATTCCATATAGTTCGACTCTTCATCCATTTTTACGGGCTAGGTATTAAAAGGTATTTTCACATAACGTGTTACTTTATGTTAACGGATAGATTTTTTTGATAGCTTCCTAGAAACCTGCTCAATTTATGCACTTTAGTGAGTCACACGAATAAAAAATATAAGAGAACGTTTCGCAAACTAGTGTCGCTATTCAAATTCCGTTTGGCCATGCGTCATGGTTGTTTCATTATGTAAGTAAGTTAACCTAGCGCATTATTTTCACTGCAATGTCATCTTTAATTTTACGCCGCGCTTTGATGTCAAATTGGTACTCAGTTTAGTGGGTCAATACGCAAGATTGACATTGAGGATTGGTTAGGCGTCGCGGTCTATGTGTAAACAGAGATAAGCAGATTATCTGGCGAAGTGCCAACTGGATCAGCCACCAGGGCGGCTGGTCCGGTCTCGGTAGAATAATGCATTAAGTGACTATAGGACGTACTGCTTTTTTTGTCCAAAACATATGATCTCCGCAAATTTACGTTATAATAGGTAGGTACTTTTGTGACCCAGACTAAACAAATGTTTCGCGTGTCTACTTCCACCGTCTCCTTTTGTGCACAGGCAAGGTATTTAGTTATGAGTATTATGAATTTACTAGCTGTTGCCCGCGACTTCGTCCGCGTAGAACTTTTTATCGTCTTAGAAAATGATTTCTCTCAATACAAAATTTGAACCCTCTTTTAGGGGATAATTAAAAAAAAAGTTGATGTTCATTTTCTAGTTTGTGAACAAACAGTCTAAAACCAAAGTTAAAAATCTCATACTTTAAAAATGCCTTGAAATACTCAAACTTTGAACCAATTTTAACACTCTTAGGGGATGAATTTGGAAAAACTCTGAAATCAGTTTTGTAGTCTTTTAACGTACAGAATAAGACCGAAGTTAAAAATCTCTTACTCACATTTTAAAATTTTATTGCTCGCCATTTAAAATTGGAACCCCCTTTTAAACCCCCTTAGAGGTTGAATTTTTCTAATCGCTGAAAGAACTTTTTTCGTAAACTTTTAAGTCTCTAGCTCAAAAAAAGTGTTGCCCATACAAAGCTTTCTTAACCCCCTTAGGGGTGGAATTTTCTAAAACTCTGAAAGTACTTTATTATTAATTTTAATAAGTAACATTTTGAATAGTTTTAAGTCTAGTAAAAAAAAAAGTTTTTCCCACACAACACTGGCTACCCTTCTTAAGGATCTTAAGGATCCCCTTAGGGATGGAGTTTTCTAAAACGCTGAAATGTATTTTAATAAGTAATCTTTCTACAAAGTTTCAAGTCTCTAACTCAAAAACATAAACTTTCCCTGATAAAAACTTTGCACCCCTTTTTATCCCCCTTAGGGATAGATTTTTTCAAAACGCTGAAAATCTTTTTTTTGTATTTTTATAAGTAATCTTTCTACAAAGTTTAAAGTGTCTAGCTCAGAAAAAGTGTTCCCCATACAAACCTTGCACCCTTTTTTATCCCCCTTAGGGAATGATTTTTGTAAAACGCCGAATGTAGTATTTTTCATGTTCTAATAAGTAATTTTTCGTCAAAATTTTAAGTGTCTATTAAAAAAAATATGTTTTTCCCATACAAACTTTGCACCCTATTTTACCCCCTTAGGGGTGAAATTTTTCAAAACGCTGAAAGTACTTTCTTTGTATTTAAATAATCTTTCTACAAAGTTTTAGGACTCTAGCTAAAAAAAATAGTTTCCCACATACAAACTTTGCACCCCTATTTTAGCCCCCTATTTTTAGGGGTAGAATTTTCTAAAACGCTGAAAGTGCTTAATTTGTATTCTGATGACGAATCTTTCTACAAAGTTTTAAGTCTCTATTTAAAAAAAATATTGTTTCCCCCATACAAAATTTGCACCCCTATTTTACCCCCTTAGGGGTAGATTTTTTTTAAACGCTGAATTGTATTCTAATGAATAATTTCTCTACAAAGTTTTTAAGTCTCTATTTAAAAAAAAGTAGTTTTTCCCATACAAACTTTGCACTCTATTTTACCCCTTTAGGGGTAGAATTTTCTAAAACCCTGAAAGTTCTTTATTTGTATTCTAATGACTGATCTTTCTACAAAGTTTTAAGTCTCTATTTTAAAAAAAAATGTTTCCCCCATACAAACCTTGCACCCCTATTTTACCCCCGTAGGGGTGGAATTTTCCAAAACGCTGAAAGTGTTTCATTTGTATTCTAATAACTAATTTTTCTACAAAGTTTAAGTCTATAGCTCAAAAAAAAAAGGTTCTCCCATACAAACTTTGCACCCCCATTTTACCCCCTTAGGGGTAGAATTTTCAAAAATCCCTTTTTATCCCTAGCCCACGTTATAAAAGCAACATACTGTGCAAAAATCAACTCTCTAAGATTAGTAGTTTCGGCTGTGCGTTGATGAGTGAGTGAGTGAGTGAGTGAGTGAATAAGTCAGTCAGGACATAGGCATTTATTATGTATAAATAGATAGAAGATAATGAAACTCCCATTCAAATATCTCAAAAAATTATGAAGCTACATCCGTTTTAATGTCGCTTGTTAGAGTGAGAAAACGATGAGGGACTGTGACGTCAATATACTCGAGCGTCATAGTAAAAAACAATCGTTTCATATGAAGGTGCGTTTTGCGGAAAAGGGACAGAACATACCCCCTCTTAAAACTTTGGACTCTTATAACTTAATCATTACCTATATAACCTCTTGCTTTGTTTTTTTCTCCATTTGACTATATTTATTTTAAATTCTTTTTCGAGAAAATACATTATGATTATTTACCATATTTTCGATTCCTGAGCTATAACCACGAACTTCGGAATTCGAAAATATTCGGGTATCTCTATCTCTATCGCACTAACCATGCTCGAGTGACAGGGATGCAAATATATGAACATTGAGTATCGGTTTTCGTGGTAACTTTGGCTGAATGCGCCGAGCGCGTGCCATTGTCATTCAAAAAAAACAAATTCGTGTTAATTATATTGTTCAAATTTGTTGATTTCATTTATTGAAATTACGACATAAAACGACATTTGCGCATATAAGTTCTCATATCAGAATCGAATATTTTTTTATGGTTTATATTTTAGCATTTGTCTCGTAAAGGTCTATCGTAGACGGGATTTAAATTATTAATAAGTGAAAGGCAAAGCAATTCCGCCATTTTGACGAAAATTTGACGGTTCTTATAGCTGACAGTTGGAGCAGCGTTTGATTTCAATAAAAATAAATGAAAAATTAAATGAAGTCGTATATTTCGGAAAATTAATTAACTGTCGCAGTCGGATAAAAACTATCCTAAGTTGCAGCTAGAATAATAATGTACCTATATAAAATGTTTCATATTTTTCCGTTCATGGGATGCTGAGAACATTCGAACCGCGCAAAGCTTAGTTTCAAACTGGCTGATTCTTTTTTTAATTTAGAGATTTATTATAAGTGGAGATGACATTCGATTATTATGTTGTTTTCAGTGCAATGGCCTAGCAAAATAGCACGGGGGCGTTTACTGCGGACCGGCCCTTGTGCATATCATTCGTTTACATCCTTTGATAATCTTCAACAAGCCATTATGGCCACGGTTAAAATATAAACCAGTAGATAAATACAATCAATCAATCAATATATAATCAATATAGCGGAATCAATATAGTTTATTGAACGACTGAGCGAAGCGAACGAAGTTCTCCACGGTTTAAGCGTGGGCCAAACTTCTTTCGTGTGCCCGGATGTCCGGCTGTTCTCCTCTACCGGTCGCGGTCGCATTTCTCAAGCGACTTTCGTGAAATTCTGTATATGTAAGCAGGTTTAATCATTATATAGGGTCTTGTTTTGTCGATTCAGTATTTTTTAAAGACTGTCTCGTGAGATCTACAGCTCACAGTTTAGGTAAGTACTAGTATTAAAGCTTAGAATAATAACGCCTAGAAACGCAGTTCACGCGCAACAGTGAGGCCACCAAAACTCAGCCATAAATGGCGTAGTACGCCGATCGGTGGAACAAAATTGGTGCGTTTGTGTGCGTATTGGCGCGTGTGAATACGAGTTGATCACAACTACATGAATCCATTTTATGCCTCACGCTTGGCGCGTCAGCCGTATGAAACTATCCTTCTAGGCGTTATTATTCTAAGTATTCAAGTTACAGAGGATAAGTACGTACACCTGTTATACGGACACGTAATCAAATTATTGCAGCCATGGAAACTTGTATCTATCTACGTATAAAACAAAGTCGCTACCCGCTGTCTGTCTGTATGTCTGTCCCTATGTATGCATAGATCTTTAAAACAACGCAACGGATTTTGATGCGGTTTTCTTTAATAGATAGAGTGATTCAAGAGGAAGGTTTATATGTATAATACAATACAATACATGCATGTATTATACATATAAACTCGTGCGAAGCCGGGGGGGTCGCTAGTCTATAATAAATTAGTATAAATACATAAAGTATTCGGAGTCTAAAGCGAAATTTACACATGCAAGAAATGGCATGCAAGTTTCACTACATTGCGGGGTTCGACAGTTCAATTGAACTCAGCATACCTCGGTTACCGGCAATGTACCTAATGCAACTTATTGCAATGTGTAAATTACGCTTAAGCTTGCCGAAAAACA
Source organism: Epinotia brunnichana (assembly GCA_963854355.1). Lineage (NCBI taxonomy): Eukaryota > Metazoa > Arthropoda > Insecta > Lepidoptera > Tortricidae > Epinotia > Epinotia brunnichana. The sequence continues at coordinate 13,367,899 of OY977936.1, read as the reverse complement.
GAACAGTTGACAATTGGTATGCGTCGACGAACGTAATGATTGACATGATTCATTATTTTCATTAATGTCGCCGAGGAAATCCGGAGGAGAGACAGACGCACCAGACGTGACGTGTAAAGTGACATTTCCATACGGCCTAAATATATCACTGAACTAACCATCAGCCTATTTTAATCGCCCCAGATAACGAATCCGTTTCTTATTGACGCTTCTCCTTGATATTAAATCCTTTGATATGATTCTGTTAAGGGGATCCCATACGCCAATGACCTTCGATCTGAATCCCTTAGTTTTCTAATGCTTTTTGTAGCTTATCATATTAACAACAACAGCTTTAAGCAATATAGTATCCCATATTTACTTCAAACATCACTGTCTTCGAGTTATTTGGCATCAAAGTTGAACAATTTTAGACCAAAAAACAGGTTTTCTGGCCATAACTTTTGTGTTAATTAGCTTACAATCAAAACCCTACACACGTTTGTAGAGACATCAGAGACGAATCCAAATATGTAGATTTCGTATATGTTAGATCTTTCACAGCAATCTTATAACAAAAAAGGTGTTGTTTTAGACAATGTTTAAAAAAATCATAAAAAAATAACTAATCATTTCTTTCAAAATATGGTACACCAAAATGGAGATTAAAGATTGAAGAATCGATAGCCGTTTGCCTTATAATTCTATCTGTAGTGCAAAAGTATTTGTATCGATTCAAAACTATTCAAAAGTCGATGAAAACCTCGGGTAGCCCCTTAATAAACCATTGTTACTGAAACGCGTCCTTATCATTCGAAAAACAAAAAGCAGTCATTGTAATCATATTTTTTTATGCTAAACTAGCTGCTACCTACCTATACTATAAAAACCCGCGCAATGCAAAAAAAGGCGGCTAACCCGCGTGATAAAATATAGCATGTCTCCATCCAGAAACTCCAATCTGCATATGCAAGAGAAATAATGTTTCAAATCGGTCCAGTGGTTCTGGAAATTACCAATTACATACAAACTTACAAAGCTAGATAATCTCACAAACTAAGCTAGATAATCTCACAGACTTTTCATTATTATAATATCAGATTACCTTTACGGCTAAAGCGTGTTGATTGTCCACTTACAGTATCTTAAAACAATCTCCACAGTATTTAGTCAAACGATTTAAGCTGGAACTGGAAATTTAGTCTATGTTTGTACAGCTACATCGATCTCTCTATTAGATAGTTGGCCTGTTGCATTTTCTCCTTATTAGATGACAGCGAGGCTGATACTTACCGTCTGACTTCCGGTCATTAAGCCCAGCCTGGTCCTTCACGCCGGATATAAGATAAATACTGTCGTGCTATGCCAAAAGGGCTTAAACTCCTTGAACGGAAATATGTTTGTCGGTCTTTTTTTGACGTAGAGTATTCATACTACATTAGCTATTTGATCGCATATCTTCTATGATTGATGGCTTTGTCCGACTTAATTAGAACGACTATCTGATAAAAATAGGCACATTATAAATAAAAGATAAACTATCTATCACTTCAATAAATAAAAATCGATGACACCAATTATAAAATGTAATACTTATCATAATTTATCGTTTGATTATATGTATGTGTAGTAATGATATCTACATACCTATGGTAGGTACTGTCATAGATTTGTAACTCTAAGCGGGACTATAAGACCGGGACTATAAGACCGGGACTATAAGACCCACCTACCTACTAGGATTTTTTTTTCGATACATTTATAATTTATTATACATTTTAGTAGGCAATCGAAATATAATTAAGTTTTGCAAAATCTGTAAATTCTCACGATAATATTACCTTCCCCTATTTTTATCGGCGTTCGATAAGCGTGGGAAGCCAGCGAAGCGTGTAGTTGTGAATACGGACAATTCGTAGCCCATGGTTGGAGTAGGTGTGAGAGTTTGTGGCAACACTTTTATTGGTCCTAGTGCCATACACATAAACGTTTATTGTTTGATTCATGCACAAGTGGAAGAACTGACATTCATTAGGTCAGCAACATTAATATCTTCAAAATACAATACACTTTTATCATCATCATCATCATCATCATATCAGCCGAAAGACGTCCACTGTTGGACACAGGTCTTTCCCAAAGAGTGCCAAAGTGGCTGGTCCTGCGCCACCCGCATCCAGCGGACTCCCGCGACCTTTACCAGGTCCACCCTGTGGGGCGCCTACCCACGCCGCACCATCCGGTACGTCGTCGCCACTCGAGAACCTTTCCGCCCCAACGGCCATCGGTTTTACGTGCAATGTGCCCCGCCCACTGCCACTTAAGTTTAGCGATTCGGAGGGTAGACCAATCAAATTAGCTAAACCCGGACATAATTCGATAACTTTAATTTTCTTTTTCTATGATGTAAAGTATTGTTAGTTATAGCTAAAATAAAAAGAATTAAACATTTTAGGGTTCCGCGTCGCTGTAAAAAATCCAAAAATCTAAATTTTTTACAAATTCTGATTTCATAAGTGCAGCGTAATATGTAACTTTGTAAAAGTGCCTCTATTATGATAGGACGCTTGCATTTCAGTTAAAGAAATCAAAATTAAACTAATTAATCAACCGGGACTATCATTAAGAAAGAAAGTTCAGTAAATTACACATTTTCTGGCTTATCTTACCAGAAATTATAGATAACTACAATTTTACAATTTATTCGGAATAGTATTTTATGTGTGTTGATCAATTATAAAAAATTAAACAGATACTCTTTGCGGAATTCTAAAGTCACAAATATTGGTAGTTTTTGGAAAACCAAAATACATAACTACTTGTAAAGTGTTTGATTTATCCTGTCAACATATTATTAGTACTATAAGAAACAAATTAAACAAAAAATATCCACGATTATTAATTAATTAATATTTTTTCTTACTTAAGTTTTAATATGAACGTTATATCTTGCAGAATAAGGCCGTCATTGCTTTGTGCCTCAACTACCGACCGTGCTGTGGCGAGTCGCAGGCATTCAAGGCCAAAACGCACTGACAGCGGTGGCGAAGCGGCGCGGGGCGGCGCGGAGGCGTTACTTGTAATGTTCGAGCTAATATGAAAGGATCCGAACGGTTTTTTCCCGGCCGGTATTCTGTGCGGACGGACGCTTTCGTATTAGAGAAGAACATTACAGCCGGTACCACCTCCACGCTGCGCCGCGCCGCTTCGCCACCGCTGTCAATGCGTTTCGGCCTTCATTTATTATGGGTAGGTCAATGATTGTCAAACATTTATAAACACGAACGTGGCGTGCACCACGGTTCGGCTAGGGTGGAGATTTATTGAAATATTGTGTTCATTATATCGATAATAACTAAATTGTTCAGCATGAGACATAATTGTCGTGGAATCTCGATTACCTATTTATAAGCGCTCAGTCTTCTGTACATAATTATTTAAATAGAATATGTTACTTATGTGGGTGCAGAAAGGGGCTTTATTCGAATAAAAATTTAAAATAATTTATTCGCGTATAATTTATTCGTCTACACTTTCGAATGAAGAATGATTTATTCTCATTTCATTCGAATAAATATATACCACGAATATATAATTAAATAAATACATAGAAAACATCTATGACTCAGGAACAAATAATTGTGCTCATCACACAAATGCCCTTACCGGGATTCGAACCCGGGACCTCCGGCTACGTAGGCAGGGTCACTACGAGGGTCAAACTGAAAGTTTCGGGAATAGAAAAAAATATGCAGTTACATTGAATAAAAGTTTTTTTTTTAAAGTATTCTCTTTTATATTATAATGCGTTCAAACCATTCGTTAAAACAATTATTGAACGCTGAAAAAGGGTCGACAAAATGGCCACTGAAGTGAAGGCTTTTTCACTGCTTCTGCCGGTATCTGAAACCGCTGACCACGCGATAGGTACGTTGCGTGGTCAGCGTTTCAGACACCGGTGATAACGTCATAAAGCCGAACGCTCGGCTCAGGCGGAACGGGACAATGATTCATATTTTTACGTGCATGCTGCTGGTGTTCAATTGTTCATCGGTAAGACGTTATCACGTCAATAGAAAAAACAGAGCAACTAGAACGTTTTTCATACCAAGTCTCCAATATTTTTTTTTTCTATTTGGTATTATTTATTGCAACAGAAACAAGTTTCCGACCTAGATATGGCAGATCCTATTGTATATAAAAAGTTTCATGTTATTCTAGTGTGCCGTTTTAAAATGAGAACCAAACTTCGTTTGTATGGAGAGTCGACTTGAGTCGACCATGCTGGGGACTCTTACAGTCAGCATCAAAAGTAACTACGCAATCTAAGACGTCAAAAGGTCTTATTCCCTTTTAATAATGACTTTTGACGTTGGAGCTGTGAAAAAAATCAAACTTCTAAGCCAACGCAATCATAAGATTTATGCCGCAAATTTCCGCAAGTTTTCGAAACCCGCATAATCAAAACCTACAGGGTACTTCCCGTGAACTCAGAAACTTGAAATTTGGTGCGAAGCAACGCCTTATAGAACAGATAAAGGAAAACATTGCGAAAACCGTAAATTATTAGTTACATCACTGAAAATTTAATGTGCAGTATAAACTGACACGCATTAAGTATGTGAATACATACTTAGTGAGTGTCAGTTTATAGTGGACTTGTTTCTATTGTATAGGGTGGTCTGGAACCCTCGGTGCGCGAGTCTGACTCGCACTTCACAGGTTTTTTTTGTCACCCGTGGTAAAGCCGAAATAGAAAAAATAAAAGAGGTGAAATAATTACAATTAATATCCGTTTCACCTTTGCACGGCGATGTTAATTGGTACTCTTGATTGAGCGGTCACCTCTTTCTAACAAATTATAAAACTAGGTATCACTGTTCTGTTTGTATTAGGATATTACGTTTTTGAGATATATTTCATTAAAAAGCATTCCTACAATATTCGTTAAAAATTATATTCCCGAAAAGCATTACGAATGGTTATGCGAATAAAGAAGTTATTCGCGAATAATCCTATTTATTCTTAAACGTTATTCGTATTCGAATAAATTTTGCCCATCTCTGGGTGGGTGGCAATAAGCATATCGACTACCGTAGGCTCAAAGGGCGTAAGGGACAAAATATCGAAAATGAGCTAAAATGCAGTCATACTCAGTTTTTTTCTCTCTATCGGTTGGTATAGATAACGTCCCGATAGCTTGAAAAAATTGTCCGTTACAACCATGAAAAATATTGCGTTGATACTCAATTTTACCGAGCATTTTTGTCATATCCAATCAAATAAGAAACGTCTCTGATACATTTTGTCGTAACTCTCAGTTCATTGTAAGATACGCCATTTTGCTTTGTGAACTTTTTCACAAATGTGTCTGTTACACCAAAATACTCTTGTTTTAAATATTAAATAAGTCTGGATACGCTAATTTGTAATTTCATAAATCGAATAATTCTTAGCTTTAACTTATTAGGGTTCCGTACCTCGAAAGGAAAAAACGGAACCCTTATAGGATCACTTTGTTGTCCGTCCGTCCGTCCATCAGTCTGTCATAACCCTTTTTCTCAGGAACGCGTGGAGGTATCCAGCTGAAATTTATATCAAATACTCAAGTCTACTGTCTCTTGGAGCTGTGAAAAAAACAAACTTCTAAGCCAACGAAATCAAAAAATACAGCCGTTTAATTTCCGCAAATTGTCAAAACCCGCAAGGGAATCAAAACCTAAAGGGTACTTCCCGTGAACTCTGAATCTTGAAATTTAGTACGAAGCATTTATAGCACATAACTAATGGAATAAGTTTTTGTCAAAAATTTCATTTTTAGTACAAGCTTTTATTGCCGACTGTACTTTTCTGCATACCATCATCAACTACACATTAAGACTATTCTAACGAGCCTAAACTCGATGGGGTTGTGTCGTTTTATTGCGGATTTCCTATGGCCAACTTCCTGCTCCAGCATCAGATTAGCTCCAAATCATCATAATATTGTATTGTCATGCGATATACATATGCAAGCAAAATTTCAGCTCAATTGGATAACGGGAAGTGACTGAAAAATGGATTACAAATTTTGACGGACAACTTACATACATACGAACAGTGCAAGTTAATATAAAGCTTGTAAAAATTGCGAAAATTGTACATTTTTAGTTACATCACTGAACATTTGATGTCCAGTATAAACTGACACGCACTAAGTATGTGAATACGTACTTAGTGAAATCCTACAATTAGGATATTCCATTATATGTATTTGTTTTATTTGTACACGGCGCGGTCGGTGCAAAACACGTAATTGAAATAAACTCGTTATGACGTGTTCGCCGTGCGCTCACCCGCTGGCGCCCCACACTCTCCCCGCCTCGCACCCACCGCGTGCACCTGGCTCCACTACAAGGTCGCGAGTATTTTCAATAAAATTTTCAATTTCTTAAGCGTGAAATTAACATGCTTAATTTTGATGAAATAGTATTTTTCACAATCGTGTTATAATAGAGAGCTTTTTAGTCGAGTACCGTGTTTAGGCCACGAAGCTTGCTGAGTGGCCTAAGTAAGGTACGAGATTAAAAAGCTTGATTATAACACTATTGTGAACAATACTTTTTGTACGAGTTCATTAAAATTAATTTTCTACGAGTCAACTGAACTAATTAAACAAACTCGATACTGTTGAAACGAAGTGCAGCTCATCGCTCGTACGCTTGTTGATATCTTAAAAGACATCAACGAGCGTACGACATCAAAGCGATTCTATTGGTCCAATTCATTACAGTTCAGTAAAGCAGCCACGTGATTGGTCGAATTTATTTTAGTTGTCTGGAGCGTATCGAAAAGTAGTTATTTCGATTGTTTCGACAGTAACATGGACTACAACTATGAAAAGAGTGACGTTGCAGTATTCTCTATGAAATCTTAATACACATATTTTAATCGTCGAGTACAAAATAGTATTTTTCACAATCGTGTTTATAATACAGAGCTTTTTAGTCGAGTACCGTGTTTAGGCCACGAAGCTTGCTGAGTGGCCTAAGTAAGGTACGAGATTAAAAAGCTTGATTATAACACTATTGTGAACAATACTTTTTGTACAAGTTCATTAAAATTAATTTTCTACGAGTCAACTGAACTAATTAAACAAACTCGATACTGTTGAAACGAAGTGCAGCTCATCGCTCGTACGCTTGTTGATATCTTAAAAGACATCAACGAGCGTACGACATCAAAGCGATTCTATTGGTCCAATTCATTACAGTTCAGTAAAGCAGTCACGTGATTGGTCGAATTTATTTTAGTTGTCTGGAGCGTATCGAAAAGTAGTTATTTCGATTGCATCGCATGCCAATACATTCTTGAGAATATTATGTATGTGCGGAAAAACCTTCAGGACTTCAATCTCAACAGTGATATCCACGACTACAACACCAGAAGTAAACACAAGATCGCAGTGCAGTACAGTCGTCTTCGCAAGGTTAGCACGTCGTTCGTGGGGAACTGTATACGTTTTTACAATAAAATACCTACCGAAATTGTTAATTTGCCGTTAAGTAAATTTAAGTCTCATATAAAAAAATATTTGCTAAGCAAGGCGTATTATAATGTCAACGATTTCATAAACGACAAAAATGCCTTTAAGCCAGTAGCAGTCAAATTGTATTAGAATTAATATACCTTCGAGTATGATTGTCTTGGCGTATTACCTTTGTAATTATTATAAGTACCGGAAATAGCTGTTCCGTTTTATGTAACATGAGAGCACGTAATGCTTTTTCTCGCCGAACAAGTAGCTTTAATCTTTGCTATTATCAATGTCCAGTGTGGCTTGAATATGTCATGCTCGCTTAAAGGGCTTTGCTTACGGTGGCGTCGTTGATCGGGTCGCCACCTTCCCTAACATATGGTTGAGGGAGGCGATGGCTGAGATATGCGTCATACTCGTGATCGGGTGCTGTTTGTGGAGTCCGGTCTGTTCATGCTTGCAAGGGCATAGTAACTACCTAAATACTAGTGTTATTATCATTATTTTGACGAGAGACATCATTCTGTTCTTGACACGTTTTATTGTTATTGACCCTGTACATCTCTGACAATATTACATTAATGATCCTTTTTTTTCTGTTTTAACGCTTAGGGACAGTATACATCTCTACAAGAACATTAGAATAATTATTAATTGTATTTGGATGCTCAGAGACATTATACATCTCTGGGGTACTAAATTATATCATAAACTTATTGTTAATTCTGATACAGACCTTATATCAAATGTATTTGATAATATTTTACAATTTTGGATTGTTCTAGTTTTCATTCAGTGACATTTAGTTTGTAACCATTTAGGTACTAATTAGTTAAAATCTGCAATTTTAAAATGATTATTGTGTAAGATTATTAATATTATATTGTAGAACACCATTTGACATGTAAAAGTGCCCTTGTGGCCTATTTGCAGAATAAATAATTGATTTTGATTTTTTGATTTTGATTGTTTCGACAGTAACATGGACTACAACTATGAAAAGAGTGACGTTGCAGTATTCTCTACGAAATCTTAATACACATATTTTAATCGTCGAGTACAAAAACATGATTATCGTACACAAAAAGCTATTAGTAAACAAAAATTTCATAGTTACTATTTATAACTACCGAGAAATATATTATTATTAAAACGTTAAAAATAATTGTTTAATTTTTGTCTTTAATGTCTAAAAACACTCAATATAGCTTAAACAGATAAAAATATCATAGTTACCATTTTGGCTTGTCTAGATAATGAGATCAGAGGAAAACTGTGAAAAAAAACGTATATGCGAATTTCATTTCAGTTTAATTTTTCTATTAAGTGATCGCATTTTAATGCACCTCAAAGTTATACTAACAAGGTATTTGGTTACCTTTTTTACTTTTAGGAAAAAGTTAGGTAGTGTACGTTAACTCGTGTTTTTTTTAAATATGGTTACGATCGCGGATTTTTTACCTAATATATTTGATAAATATATGATACTGAATAGTAAAATCCGATAAAACAATAAAAACAACGAGTTTACGAATTATGTCCAGGGTAAGCTAATTTGATTGGTCTAGGGCTATATCGGTTACCTTGGTTCTGCTGCGGATAGCCTCATTTCTGATGCGATCACGCAGAGAAACTCCCAACATAGCCCTCTCCATTGCCCTTTGGGTGATGTTGAGTCTTCTTTTGAGGCCCATTGTAAGCGAGTATTATTAATTATATACCTAGTCAAGAGCAAAAGTTTCGGGTACAGTTTGTATTGAAATTCTATACAAAGTGCACCCGAAACTTTTGCTCTTGAGTGTATATAAAGATTTTAACCATCCATTCCATATCATTTATCATATAACGTTATAAATAGTGATTTAATTAGTTCTCACCAGCTTGGACTTTTAATTTCAGATTAAGTCCTTAACACAATTCGGTCTCTTATCCTTTAACCTTTAATCACGTCTGTAACTTAAAAGATAAATTCAATGGTGAAATACGCACTACGGTAGTCACAAATATTGCTTCCATACATAATAATGATAAGCGCTTAAAAATATATTATTGACTAGAAATAGTTTAATACAGCCTAGATATATCGTTATAATACCCTATTACATTGCATGATACTTTGCTGCTTACCAATAATAAATGGACAATAACGTGATCGTAATACATATTTTGATCTCTACACATTTTTCATAGCTACCATATGTATGTACAATTTTTTCACGAATTTTAAGGGATAAAAATATGGAATTAAATACATCACTTATTTTTATTCTCGGCCCTCGTTTTTACTACATTTCGTGATAATACGCAATGCCATTAGTTTTTATAACTCCTCCACACACGCAGCTTATCAAACCGACGACGATAACGCTTCTTCCGACCAAGCAGTTCGAATTGATTGAATCGTTACGGTATACGCGCCAATACCACGCGAATCTTGATGTTTTTGTTTGCAATATCGTACTAAATTTCATCACGATACCTACAGTTCTTTTTCAAAATACTCTTGATGTAATTAATGAATAATGATGAAGTGCAAATAAATCAGTGCAATATGATTAATGTGTTTTTTTTTGTTTCAGGCTTGACCCTCCAATTTCACAATCACAATTTCAAATGGAGAATAAAAAGGCGATGCCCGCTACGCAACAACCCCTGACGCAGCAGCACCTGATGGCGCACCACGTGCACCCCGACCAGATCTACAACCAGCAGCAGCCGCCCGTCGCAACCCACCTCTCTTCCCCGCAGCCTGGCCAGCTTCAACCAAATGGCGTTATGCACCAACTCCTGCAAAGCCAGTATCACTCTAACATAGATGCCCGTTCACCATTACTGGAAAACAGACATGAATTGTACGGTACTGGTTACAACCAAGACTACGCTAGGCAATACGGAGTAAATGATAATTACAACTACCCACAATCACCTCCTAGGATAGAAAGAACAGAACACACCGATCACAATGTAAATAACGAAATACTCCACAATATTCCCAAAGGATATAATGCTGAAGTATATCAAGATTATTTAAAACGGAACCCACCGAAAGATACCAACCAAATATACCAAAATCATCAACCGACGTATCGACCCAATTCAAACCAGTACGGTTCTAAACCGTATCTCCCGTATTCGAGCAGAATAGGACCGCATAGTAATACAGAGCTATTAAGAAGACAGTACAACGAAATCCAGCAAATGAAGTTGCAACAGCAACTGCACTATCAAAACCAAGCGCAGATGCATCAACAACAGAAGTTTGCTGAGAGGCAGCTGTTACTTCAACAAATCCATGGCGTGCAACCACCACCTAACTTACAAAATAGTATATACTCTGATAGCTCTTATAGAGACTTAGATAGATATAGTAGTAAAAATGATTTTAAAGAGTATAGTAGTACTGATATACAAAAAGATATCGACAGATACGCCAAGAACAATGAATTCAGAGAAAATGAGAAACAAAGCAGGCAATACCCCGATCCGCGATGGCAGTCCAATCAACAATCAGATTTTCGGGAGACGGAAAGATATAGGAGGCAGTCAGAAAGCGATAAAGGAAAGAGTCAGTCTCCGCCATCGGATCAAAGTCAAAAGAGTAATGTTGGTGTGATATCGCCAATGAAATCCAGTGAGTCCAGTAGTCCGAGTGCAAAATCGCCTTCTTCGGATAGCAGAAGAAGCAGTGGTGGGACTCAAGCATTACGCTCTCCGATAGCACAACGACTACCTTCTGCCTCAGTAACGACGGCCGGTATTCTATACAAGCAAGGATCAGATGGGCTAAAAGTATGGAGGAAGAGGTGGTTTGTTTTATCGGAGTACTGTCTGTTTTACTACAAAAGTAAGTTTTTATCGCTAAATCGTTGAGTGTAATTTTATAAGCTTCAATACCAACTCCTTTCAATTCGACCAGTAAACTGACCCGATTATATTAACTTGTATTAAAATGTTTATTTAATTGTAGGTCACGATGAAGAGAAGCTGCTTGGATCCGTACTTCTACCTTCATATAAAGTGTCAGCTTGTACCGCCGAGGACAAAGTACTTCGCAAATTCGCTTTTAAGTTGGAACATGCGAATATGCGAACGTATATACTCTGCGCCCCGGACCAAGAGGCCATGATGAAGTGGGTGAAGGCGCTGACCATGGCGGCACTCATGCAAAGCCCTAAGTGAGTTATACTTCTAATAGGCTAATTACAGGCATGATAACCATCTCTAATTAAGACCTTGCTATTTTAAAAACCACTTATTAGTTTGTAAACATATCTAGACCAGATCTACCTATTCCGTTGTAAAAGTACAAGTACGATTATATTTCGTCAACTTAATGATGTGCAAGATTTAGGGTGGGTTGCACCAAACCGTTAAAATCTGAATGTATGGAAAGTTTGTCAAGTTTGTATGGAATGGCAGGTGCCGGCGCCATATTTAACGTTGATCGCCCTGTAATCGTAAGTTGGTGCAACTCTCCTTTATTAGGTAGGTATTCATTCAGAAAAGGGCTATTCATTTGTAGCCTTTTTATTAGGGTTCCGTAGCCAAATGGCAAAAAACGGAACCCTTATAGATTCGTCATGTCTGTCTGTCTGTCCGTCCGTATGTCACAGCCACTTTTTTCCGAAACTATAAGAGCTGTTGAAACTTGGTAAGTAGATGTATTCTGTAAACCGAATTAAGATTTTCACACAAAAATATAAAAAAAAACAATAAATTTTGGGGTTCCCCATACTAAGAACTGAAACTCAAAACTTTTTTTTCACCAAACCCATACATGTGGGGTATCTATGGATAGGTCTACAAAAATGATACTGAGGTTTCTTATATAATTTTTTTCTAAACTGAATAGTTTGCGCGAGAGACACTTCCAAAGTGGTAAAATGTGTGTCCCCCCCCTGTAACTTCTAAAATAAGAGAATGATAAATCTAAAAAAAATATATGATGTACAATTTACTAGCAGCAACTATGCAAACTTTCAACGAAAATGGGTTTGAACGAGATCTAGTAAGTAGTTTTTTTTAATACGTCATAAATCGTAAAAAGCAATTTATTTAACGGAACCCTTCATGTGCGAGTCCGACTCGCACTTGGCCGCTTTTTTTTAGTATTCGTTGTTATAGCGGTAACATAAATACGTGATCTATGAAAATTTCAACTGGCTAACTATCACGGTTAATGAGATACAGCCTGGTGATAGACGGACAGATAGACAGACAGACATACATACAGACATACAGACAGAAAGACAGACATACAGACAGACAGACATACAGACAGACGGACAGCGGAGTCTTTGTAATAGGGTCCCATTTTACTCTTTGAGTACGGAACCCTAAAAACAGGGTTGAAGAACTATGTTATGTTATGATACTCTTATTTGCTTTGTGCCAGGTGACCCATGTCGTAAACGCCATAAGTGTAGGGATTCAATACCAAGGCCATAACGGTGGTTTAGAAGCCCGCAAAGTAATTTTAGACCGTCTATTTTCAGTGACCAGCCACAAAAACAGAGCGAGCGGGCAGCTGCAAAAACAGAGGTGGGTATTATTGTGTGCACGACATGTACCGCTGCAAGTGATCGACAATTAGTTTGCCAGAGCGGAACCAAGGACAGCGATTACGATGCTTCTAACTGCAGATAATATGCGACTGCCGTAAAATGACAGTGTTACTGACAACGTGTAACTGACTATAGTAGTATTCATAATTAATCAATTATGTTGATCACTTGCCGCAAAAAACCATTCGCTTTTAACATGGTCTGGCTAGTTTAGAACCAAATGTTTCTTTTTCAGGAGGACGAAATTCCCGGGCCCACTTATGCAAATGCACCACCAAAGCCGCGACGCTCAAATGAAGGATATAATTCACCAAGTTCTGATATGTGAGGATCTATATATCTTATCACATAGATTATTTTGAATTTTGTTTAGATTGGACTTTACTGAATGTTTTTTTTTATAATCATATACTCCATCACAAATTCCAGATATGATCCAAACTACGACCTACTCAAACAGCCAGCATCACACTACAGTCAAGGCACTAGTCACACACGCTACCAGGAACACAATTACCCGAGCAGTCCAAATCAAGAAAGCATATACACTCGGAGCCCACAGTCGCCCCCGGCACCGCCGCAGTATCCGGCGAAACGGCCCTACGACACCCACCATCTCTCTCTGCCTCTGACAAACACCGTTACCGACAGATTAGAAAACAACCAACCAAGCACCTCAACAACTATGTATAATACCACACCTAACTCGCCTTACTTTGATACTAGGAGCAGAACCCAACAAGAACCTAAGCAAGAGCAAATATATGATCGACAAGTCCAGTCCAATCCTTTTCTCCAGGATAGTACACCACAGACCGAAAGCTCTAGAGATATTGATATGCTGAATAAGAATTGTCGAATTTTTGAACAAGAACGTTTGCAATCTAATACGAATGATACGTATCCAGAACCGCGTTTAAATAACACCGCAAATGTGGATATGGGGCAGTACAGTCGAGATGTTTATGGAGAGTTGAATCAAAGACCCAGTAGGTCAGGAAGTGCAATTAATGAACGCTTATTAATAGAGAGGCGAACACCCGATGCGTACGGCCGATCGACCACTATGTCCGCTTACAGTAAAGATAAAGTTGGTGACTACGAAGACGTGTATGCAACATATGCTACTGAAAATGATTACGGTCAAACATATGCAAAGTCTCCAAATACCTCCCGGGATGCGACTAGCATTTCTGGTCAACTACAACAGCAAACTCAAGATCAAAGTGGAAATTATGTAAGTTTAATTATTTATAATTGACACCTGATTTCTTTATTTGACTTCACACTGTAGTAATTCCACTTTTTTATATTTCAGGCTCAGGAAAAGACTTTTAGCGGGCCTTCAGTTTTAAGACGAAAGAAAATGCAATCAAGTGGGATTCAACCTCAAATGCCAAGACCCCACAGCGCAGATTTTCTTGAATACGAATCAAAGAACGAAATGATTAATAGATCTATGCCAAACCGAACTGTCGGTGATCTTCCAAGGCAGCCACAAAGGCCTAAATCTAGTTTAGATATCAATTCTACCTATGATCCCAGTTCAGACAGATACTACTCTGAAAAAAGTTATGCAGAAAAAATGCGCCAAAGTGCTCAGTACTTACAGCAAGGTTTGGGACCACGGAATATCCAAATTCCTTTAGCAAAATATGCGAGTGGCTTGGTAGAAAAACAATTGCATTCACCATATTCACACACCCCGAACAATAATTATGAAACCGAATTTGGATCCCCTAGGAACGACGGAGACAATGTAAGCAATCATCCAAAGTACAGCGAAGGATTACATTCAAACTGGACTTTGAAAAATAAAGATAATAAAGAGTACCTTAATAGGAGTGGCAGCGTTATAAGTGACGGTTCTAATATTAGTGGGTACGTGAAAGATGTTAATAAAGTAGATGCAAACATTGAAGGCTTCATGAGGTCTGCAAGTGCTCGACTACCTTCAACAGCTCCTGAAAGAGAGGGTGAAAAGAAAGTACAACAGGTAATTATGGAAAATAAAACGCAGAATTCCGATTATACCTACTACTTACTCTTTTAGTAAAAAATGACAAATATTTTAAATGGTAACTACATTGTTTTGTTTTAGCGCGAGGAATCCATGAAGCGATTGTTGGAATGGAAACAGCGAATGCTACAATCACCTTTGACGCGCAAAAGTACTCCTGCCACCATCTCTTTGGCCCGGTCCCTTAATCAGAGTCGGCAGTCATTGAAAGACTATAAATCAAAGACCTACACAAATGCGTCGTATAATAGCTATTCTTCCGACGATGAAGGTTAGTAGTGGAATAATTACTGTTACTTATGTTCAAGCATATCCTGTACATTTATTTATTGAAGCATGTGCGATCAATTTAAGAATATTTGTGCATATTTGCCCTGGCCCCGTAGCATGGATGGTCATATCACGCGATAAGTGACAAGATAACAGCGTCGTCTCGTTCTATCGAACGGTGTCAGCCACGGACGGATGCTCTATCATGTCACTTATCGCGTGCTACGGGGCCAGGATTGCAATTCTTGAATAAATTACAGGTACACGCATGCTTCGATATCATTGTCAAAATCTTCATTGCATGAACGAACCTTTACTAAAAAAAAGTAGGTACCTACTTATTTAAACAAGGACAATAAATAATATGTGTATGTTTAAACAAAATCGTTATATTTCACCGTCCACGTGCGCAAGGACAATGGATGGTATATTTTGTATGTATTCGTATGCCACAAATTACAGACTTTTTTAACTGACAGTGTTCATTGGTATGTATTTTAAAATACTTGTATGATATTTTTATTTACGAATTTATAAAGCCAAGATCTATAACGAAACTTTATAATGTTATATGTACTTAAAGTATTTTTTTTATTGAATACTTGCAGTAGTGTTATGATGACTTCGCTTTGCGGAAAGGTACCTTCCTGCCTGCTGGGACTTAGTGGCACTAACAAGATATCATATCGGATTTGTATTGGTGGTGGGTTACAGATACTCGTTTCTGCTGACATATACTGAGTAGAATGTTTCACTTTCTAATTCTAACATTGGAGTCAATTCAAATTTACTAACAACATGTGCAATAAAAATATTAAATTGATTTATACCGACTTGAATGTAACGTTCGGTTTATTTTATATTTACACCTCAGAAGACACACCGGGTACTGAACTGCAAAAACTGAGAAATATGCAGGCAGGAAGGTCCCAAAAAGAAAATCTTTTGAATCCCATCATAACTGAGCCGATATCCCCGCACGCACCCCTACCCACACAGTCATGTGGATCCCTAGTGCAATATGTAAAAGAAAATATTGAAACAAATATTAATAATGATACAACCGAAAATGCCTATGAAAATATTCGTTCTACATCTAACCCGAAATTATACATTGAAAACAAAGATAGTGATTCTGAAACTAATAATGAGGATAGTAGACATACTGCGACTATATCTCAACTTGGTGTGAATGATACCCCAGATATAGAAGATGGCTACGAAACTCATGAAAGTGAGGCAGAGTCTGAAGCGCAGATGGAGTATACAGATAACGATTTAGATGAAGTATTATTAGAAACAGTTTTAGATAAAAATAATGATGACAAAATTACACAAAATCTACCCGAAGAAAATGAAGCAATGTCTAAACAGGAATGTCAAAATAAATCAGAAACGCCGCCTATACATACTGTAGGTGAAGAACATTATTTGCCAATGAGTCCACGCAAGGTTTCCACGGTAGAACCTGCCCACAAAACAATAATTCAAAACTTGAGCGTTTTTGATCAAACAATGCCCCAATGCTATGAAGATAATCCGTACGTTGAAATGAACCTAGGAAATGACGATGACGACATGCAAACATATGAGGTTGTTTGTGTTAATAATGGCAGAGTTGAACCCGTGTACATGGAGTTGACTAATGTTTTAGCTAATGAAACGAGTTCATCCAATGCGACTACAGATGTGGCTACCTTAAAAAGATCATCTTTAGATACTGCATCAAATTTTGCTGATACCAAAGATCATACATTGAAAAGAGCTTCAAAAAGTGACAAATTATCGAAAGAATCAATAAAGACTGAAGACAAACAAAGCTACTGCTCTGATGCAGATGACGAAGCATCCAAAGAAATATCACTTGATAGTCCTTTCAGTCGGTTTAGTATATCGGACACATTCAGACCAGCATCGTATTATTTGAGTAACAGCATTAGTAACGTACTAGATTTGCTAGATAGTTCTGATAGTGAGATATTTCCACCACCTTCAGTTCCGAATTCATCTCCACCTTGTGATGAGCTGTCTGATGATGCTTTATCAAAATACATTTTGGATAAATTGGATCAGTCGGATATGTCTCAAGATAATTCAATACTGAAAATGTTGACCAGCGAAAACCAGAAAAAAAACACAGCAAAGAGGAGAACCACATCATTAATGATATATGGAAGTCGAACTTCTATTCATGACACACTTTCTAGAGGTGAAAAAGCTCGCAGTAGCAGGGCTAGTCTTACACTCGAAAGAAATAAAGCAAATGATACACAATGTAATATTCTAAGTAATTCAATACTTGAACGACAAAACTCTACTAGTATAGAGTCGGACTCCCTGAAGAGCTATAATGCAGACCGGGGATCATCTAGATTATCATTAGAATCTGATATCAGCAGCAAATTTGAAATGACACCATCAAATAATTCGTCAGAAGTTGCAAGTTTGAATGGAAGTGATTCGGCAATAGAATTGAGACATTCTAATTCGTATCGAGATTTAGAAATGATGATGAAAAGGAGACCTCTCTCTGATGATTCATTATTTGAATTAGAAGAACCTATAATGCGTACTCATAATGATTGTGCATCTAATATAGATTTAGATCGTTACTTAGATAATTTACAACCCATCCCAAGTAACTCCAGTTTTAACGGTAATAATAGCCAGAGTATTTCGTTAAATAACAATGACAACCAGTGCAATATTCATAAAGACACTGTTAATCTGACGGTTAATGTAAAAACTACCTTACATATGCGCTGTTCCAGTTCACCGGTTACTAATACAAACAAAAAATGTCATGTGCATTTGTCTGATACGCAAACTTCATGCAGCTCAGTGGGGATGCCCAAATCTCAAATATCGTATTATTGTAAAGACTACGACGAGGAAAAAAATATGGCAAAAAATTTAAATAAAGACATATCATGTGACAAAATAAAGGACTTCGAATGTGAGAAACTACCACTTATAGCGGGGGTTGATACTAATGCTTCATCGAGCACTACTGGTTTTCATAGTAGAGAAAGCTCGACAGAACATAGTGCACCATACTACTACTCAGATCTCTCTTCTCAAGAACATATTAATATACTACCAACATCTCATTACTTAAAAAATACTAACCTCCATCGAAAATTGAATAATCAGCGTCGAAGGGGACCTCTTCATAAGAAAAATGAAATTTCACATATACATAATCCTATTCGCAAAGGCCAGGCATTTACAGATCACCATTTTGAATTAGCAGCATCGGCCAGAAGTGTGTCCGTAGAATTTTTGAGTGCAGCAGATAAAGATCCGGAAATAGATTTAAAAAACATTTATGAATCAACAGGAGGAAAGCATTCTAAAATTCCTGAATCGTTGTCATTAATGTCTGGATTAAATTGTAAAATAAATTCTGGTAGTAGTATCTTGGATAATTCTTCTCCAGAGTCTAACAATGATAACCATAGCAGTTTGAATGTCAGTTCTCCCGTGCAACTGTCCACTGCGAGTATGTCCTCTCATTGCAGCGGCACTTCTTCTAATACAGTTTATTATGATGCAGAGGCAGAAGCGAGTGCTTATGAAAATATCATGTGCCAAGGTGAAAAACACTGGGAAGAAGACTCTTTGTGGAGGGAAAACTTGAGAAGAGTATCACATAGGCATGCTAGGTCCATGGACGACTTAGAAACTGTCACCACGGAGTCAACTACGGTACCAACAGGGCGAACTAGCGTTGATGTTTGTGCCATGAATAGTATTAAACGAATAAAGAAAGAGGGAGTAAAAAAGATAAGTCGTAACGTGACGTACGTTAATTGTGATATTCAAAACCAAGTGTTAAAACTTAGAGATAGTAATATTCATAATGTTTGTATTGAAGAGCAAGACAAAGTTGGTGACAATGATGTGTATGTTAGTTTGGCGCAAAATGTTAGCACCTCACTAGAACCATCGGACGAAGGAGTTTATGAACAACTTACCGTGGAATCATTGAGCAATTCACTTACATTACCAAAAACAGTTAGTTGTAAGAGTGATAGTAAAGGTAAACGAAAATTTGAGATCGATAGGGAAAAGCTTCGGCAATGGGATCTAATGTCAAGTGGGCTTATGAAGGGTGGAGCGGGTCGTGTGCGGGGAACGGGTGGCACAGCGGCCGCAGGAGACGCGCTGTGTAGCACGGACAGTGGGCCTGACAGTGCAAGCAATGAAGGTATCCTCTAGCACTCTTCTCCCATATGGTACCTTATGTAAGTCACATTTATATTTCCATTGTCAGCAAAGCAAAGTCATTTTTATTTTATTTGTAAATAAAAGGTGGTTTATTGAACATAGGAAATGTACTCATGATCATGATTAATGCAATGAAAGGTTAAAACACGATAAGGTGCTAAGAATAAAATAATTCAGCATGTTATTTGGACTATCCAGCGGTTCATTCATTTTAAGTGGCACAATATTACTAATGAGTTTCGCATTATGTTGGCGGTTGCACACAATTAATATTTCATAGTGATCTACCTACTACTGTACATAGTCTTTGTCAACATCTTGGTCAAGTAACTAAACGGGATATGTGTACACACTTTATCATGTTTTCACCGATATCTCTAATTTGAACGTACTTATTTGCAGACTTATCCCTATGGATGTATTAATAAGGTTCTCTATTTTAGCTTCAATGACGATTACTGGCAATAATATGGAATCGGGCACGAATCATTTAAATCAACAAGCGTTGTCTAAAAAAGCTTTTCTCGGAAGTAATACATCTATCGGCAGGAGTAATAGAGATAGCAATATACCTGTGCGGGCAGTGAGCCCTAGGGTTCGATGGGTAGAGGAAAAACCAGCTAATGAACAATACGGCTCGGAAAATTTAACAGCATCACAACAAAACGTGAGTTGACCAATTTTTTTTCTTAAAATCTTAAAACATCTTGACAACGACCTCAAATCAACAAAAAAAATTCCAACAGGAGCTAGCATTACTATAATTATGTATGACCATTAATTTACAGCTAAGAATCTCAAACACGACTGAAGACTCGTGGGCAACGGGTAGATCCCCGTCTAGGGTGTCGCAACAGCCAATACGAGCGGTCAGTCCAAGAGTTCGAAGAATCACTGAACACGACGATATGGTACGACTTTACTCTTTACTATTAAGGTGGTTCGATTGCCATACAAAGCGTTATTTGACATTCGCAGGCTAACGGCGTGATATTTTAAGAAACTTATGTAACAAACTTTCATCAATTTTGGCTTCCCATTTGCGCCAAATTCCCCCTTTCCTAGAATAAACTTGTATAAACTAGATTAATTTGAGAAAAATAGTTTTCCCAAAATATCACATCCCAAACCAGTTTCTCAAATTAATCTAGTTTATACAAGTTTATTCTAGGAAAGGGGGAATTTGGCGCAAATGGGAAGCCAATTGATGAAAGTTTGTTACATAAGTTTCTTAAAATATCACGCCGTTAGCCTGCGAATGTCAAATAACGTTTTGTATGGCAATCGAACCACCTTAATTCCAATTGGATGTTCACATCACTAGATCTCATCGTGATTGTTTTTTTTGTTCCACTGCCATGTTTTTGTTTTCTGCTTTATCACTTCATGTTGCTTTTTTGTTGGGATATCAGCAAAGGGAGCACCAATCGGGTCAACAGTTGGGTGAAGTGCCAACAGCTGGAGAGCTCCTTGGTCGAACTCACGAAGAGTTGGTGCTACTACTGATTCAATTACGGAGACGGCATACGGCCACTCACCGAGCCATCGAACAGTGCTGTGCACAAATCAATAGCATCAAGGTCTTTAGCACTATATTTTATTTATTTTGTTTGAATTACTTTGCATCTTAACGTATTTGAATCTTTTTTATTTTTCTGCACTGTTAATTTGATACGTATTTACACATTACTGATTTTGCAATTTCTCTGACAACTGCACATAATTTACCTTAACTTATTTACAGGACTGCCTCAGTTCTCTGAAAGCCATGGAGCGAGAAGAGAGTTTGCAAAGACTCGAATATTTGAAAATGCAACTGATGGAACTAGAACACCAGTACGAGAAAAGTAAGCCGCTTGTGCAATTGGTTGACAATATGGTGAAGTTGGGCTCCTTGTACAACAGGCCAGGATCCACAGTCGAGCGGCTTGAAAGGAACCAGAGATTAAGGCAGAAAGTGCTTGCAGAACACGCGCTGGAACAACAAAGGTAATTTAACAACAATAAAAGGCAATAGAATATATATTTCCAAACCACATTAATACTGGGGTACGTACACAAATAATTTAAATGAATGTTTCAAAAACCACGGACATAATTATGATTAATTATATTCACGAAACGATCGATATTTCTCAAGAACGAAACAGTTACGGTGGGTTGCACCGAACCGTCTGTAATAGAAAGCGTTGTTCGTTAAAATCTGAAGTATAAAAAGTTTGAAAAATGTGTATGGAATGACAGCTACCGGCCCCATATTTAACGTTGATCGGTCTGTAACCGTATGTTGGTGCAACTTGCCTTTAGTCGCGTGAAATTTATTTTGGAATGTTGCTAGCCGCTTAAGTATAAAGTTCCACTAACCCAGGGACTTTCCAACTAAACTAGGAATTCGTGAACTCGAGGAATATGATCACGAATAACATATGTTGGTCGTTGCAGTATAAACTATTACCTATTATACGATTTATCTTTACAGATGGTTAGAGAGTGCTGCAGCAGGCAAACAACTGGAGACGGAAGCTGCTAGAGCGAG
Organism: Epinotia brunnichana; assembly: GCA_963854355.1. Lineage (NCBI taxonomy): Eukaryota > Metazoa > Arthropoda > Insecta > Lepidoptera > Tortricidae > Epinotia > Epinotia brunnichana. The sequence goes on along the minus strand of OY977936.1, from coordinate 13,345,784 downwards.
GGTGACCGAGTTGTGGGCTCTGGAACAAGAGTTAGCCGACGAAGCTGCCATTTTGCAGGGACTAAGAACAGACAAAGACGCCATTGAATCTTTACTCACAGGTTAGACTCGATCTCAATTCATAATATTGTTTCCGTGTAGAGTGAGATGGGTCTCGATAATCGCTTGCATTACTATTTCAGAATTATCGTCTACTGAAGAAACTTTTCTATTCTGAATGTTCGTCAATAAAAGAAAACATTTTGCTTCTTCCAAATACAAATTCGTTTTCAAACTGTTTAGGGTTCCGTAGTCAACAAGGAACCCTTACAGTTTCGCCATGTCTGTCCGTCCGCCTGTCTGTCCGTCCGTTTGCCCGACGCCAAATTACAGCTTTCTAGTAGATAGTAGTAGTAAGGGTACCCTTACTACTAGAAAGCTGTAATTCGGCATGAGTATACAAATATATCACGTTGACAAAGCCGAAGAATAAATTTTTAAAAGAAACATTTTTTCTCGGTAAACCTATAAGCTGTTGTTGGATAGCTTGCTTAAAAATAAGATGGGTCTTCAAAAACCATTTTTCAATTCAGGGATGCGATTGCGTGATTTTGGGCTTTAAAGCCCACATTTTTGTTATAGTCATGTGTCCGGCCCTCGATCGGCTAAATGGTTACTATTTATACAGGATGTGGCCTGTAATAGGAGCAAAAAATTAAACGGTAGATTATTAAGCTTGTGAACAATTATTTCCACATGATTAAATTTGAAAAAAAAAAAAATTTTTTGTTTTTTTTTTCTTCAAAATAAATTTAGTTGTATTTTTTTATTCTGCTGGAGTGCTATCAGTAACTTTTTGTTTTAAAGACACAAAAAATAAAAAAAATAAAAAAAAAATCACAAAAATATCTTTTGAAAACAAAAATGCAAAAACTATTATGACTCGTTACATGATGTTACTTACCTCAAAATCCGCATTGACTGATGTGCTATGATGTCGTGGTGCCAAGATACATTACTTGGAGGTCATAACTTTAGATAAAAATATCTCCGAATCAAAAAAATAATTAAATGAGTGGAACACAAGGGGTTGCACAAATGCTCTAAGGAAGCGTCCCTTTGAATATTTGCTCCTACGAGTATTACAGGCCACACCCTGTATATACTTGACGACCGCTTTAGCCTAGTTGGTAGTGACCCTGCCTACGAAGCAAGAGGTCCTGGGTTCGAATCCCGGTAAGGGCATTTATTTGTGTGATGAGCACGAATATTTGTTCCTGAGTCATGGATGTTTTCTATGTATTTAAGTATGTATTTCTCTATATAAGTATCTATATCGTCGTCTAGTACCCATAGTACAAGCTTTGCTTAGTTTGGGACTAGGTTGATTTGTGTAAGATTGTCCGCAAATATTTAATATTTAATACTTATACTCATAAGAAAAAAAAATGGCAGTAGTAAATATAATGAATGTACTTCGAAAACTATCACATATAAGTAGGCCTAACTAGTTAATGAGTAATAGTTGACCAACTTAATAAATGTACTTGAAAAGGTCAACTTTCCTATAAATTCGGGCGACTCAACCGCAACGTTTAGTTTGCGCGTGCGTGTCGATGTGATGCTGGAACTTCACTTGGCATTGCGTATTCGCGTTGCGTCTTTGCCTCTCTTTCATTTGCCGTAGGAAGGTAAAAATTGCATCACGAATATTTGGGCAAACACCGCGAAGTGCAGTGCTAGCATGACAAAAGTTTTACATTCTGAATCCGAGATGTGAGTAAAAGTACCTTTATCAACTTCAACTTTTTGTTTCTTCGTCTTAAAAGTACAAAACTACTAAATACTAGCACGATAACAGCTACAAAAGAGAATTTTAATTTTTCAGGCGTTCGTGGTAAACTTGACAGCGTACAAACAAGAAGTGATTTATCACACATCATGAATGCACGTGCGTCGGCCGTACCCGAGATGGGAAACGGGTCTTTGGAGGCTGAACTGACCCGAGTGCACGCCATGCTGGCACTGAATTCTAAGGTTTATAAGGTTTTCATCTATGCCATGCACTTATTATATTTTTATTATTAAGTTTTTATCAGCACACGCTACTGCATGACGTTCAAGCAGAAAATGTTCGCGTGAGTTATATTATAACACTTAACGCATAAACATTTGGTTTTGTTGTTATGCATGCATAAGTGCGTGTTGAATTTTGTTTTAAGCACCCTGTCTCTAGCTCTAAATTTCAGTATTTAGTCAAGGTAACGGATCGTGCATTTCGTAGTTTGTGTAACACTTTTATTTCGAATTTTAGTCACAGTATTTTAGTTATATTGATTTTAGTTACTTGAAATTTAACATTCTTAGTTTTGGTTATTATTATAATGTATTTTATTTCACTGTGTGCGTGTTAAAAAATAACTATTGAGTTAACTTTTACAAAAGTTTCACTCAACATGGATTTTCCCTTGATTAGTGAAAAATAAATATTGATTACATCATGGAAATCAATTCTCGACTTACAACCTTTTCTGAAAATAAAAGCGTTCATCATTTCATTTTGAACTCAGAAACTAGAACAAACCGTGGCAGACAACGCCCGCCTGGAGCGTGAGCTGCAACAGCTGCGACGCGCGCTGCAGGCTCGCCGCGCCGCCGCGCCCGCGCACCCGCCGCCCGCGCACGCCACTGCTATGCTCGAGGACGGTCAGTATCCATAAACTCTTGTTGCAACAGCTGTGACGCGCTCTGCAGGCTCGCCGCGCCGCCGCGCCCGCGCACCCGCCGCCCGCGCACGCCACTGCTATGCTCGAGGACGGTCAGTATCCATAAACTCTTGTTGCAACAGCTGTGACGCGCTCTGCAGGCTCGCCGCGCCGCCGCGCCCGCGCACCCGCCGCCCGCGCACGCCACTGCTATGCTCTAGGACGGTCAGTATCCATAAACTCTTGTTGCAACAGCTGTGACGCGCTCTGCAGGCTCGCCGCGCCGCCGCGCCCGCGCACCCGCCGCCCGCGCACGCCACTGCTATGCTCGAGGACGGTCAGTATCCATAAACTCTTGTTGCAACAGCTGCGACGCGCTCTGCAGGCTCGCCGCGCCGCCGCGCCCGCGCACCCGCCGCCCGCGCACGCCACTGCTATGCTCGAGGACGGTCAGTATCCATAAACTCTTGTTGCAACAGCTGTGACGCGCTCTGCAGGCTCGCCGCGCCGCCGCGCCCGCGCACCCGCCGCCCGCGCACGCCACTGCTATGCTCGAGGACGGTCAGTATCCATAAACTCTTGTTGCAACAGCTGTGACGCGCTCTGCAGGCTCGCCGCGCCGCCGCGCCCGCGCACCCGCCGCCCGCGCACGCCACTGCTATGCTCGAGGACGGTCAGTATCCATAAACTCTTGTTGCAACAGCTGCGACGCGCTCTGCAGGCGCGCCGCGCCGCCGCGCCCGCGCACCCGCCGCCCGCGCACGCCACTGCTATGCTCGAGGACGGTCAGTATCCATGAACTCTTGTTGCAACAGCTGCGACGCGCTCTGCAGGCTCGCCGCGCCGCCGCGCCCGCGCACCCGCCGCCCGCGCACGCCACTGCTATGCTCGAGGACGGTCAGTATCCATAAACTCTTGTTGCAACAGCTGTGACGCGCTCTGCAGGCTCGCCGCGCCGCCGCGCCCGCGCACCCGCCGCCCGCGCACGCCACTGCTATGCTCGAGGACGGTCAGTATCCATAAACTCTTGTTGCAACAGCTGCGACGCGCTCTGCAGGCGCGCCGCGCCGCCGCGCCCGCGCACCCGCCGCCCGCGCACGCCACTGCTATGCTCGAGGACGGTCAGTATCCATGAACTCTTGTTGCAACAGCTGCGACGCGCTCTGCAGGCTCGCCGCGCCGCCGCGCCCGCGCACCCGCCGCCCGCGCACGCCACTGCTATGCTCGAGGACGGTCAGTATCCATAAACTCTTGTTGCAACAGCTGCGACGCGCTCTGCAGGCGCGCCGCGCCGCCGCGCCCGCGCACCCGCCGCCCGCGCACGCCACTGCTATGCTCGAGGACGGTCAGTATCCATGAACTCTTGTTGCAACAGCTGCGACGCGCTCTGCAGGCTCGCCGCGCCGCCGCGCCCGCGCACCCGCCGCCCGCGCAAGCCACTGCTATGGTCGAGGACGGTCAGTATCCATGAACTCTTGTTGCAACAGGTGCGACGCGCTCTGCAGGCTCGCCGCGCCGCCGCGCCCGCGCACCCGCCGCCCGCGCACGCCACTGCTATGCTCGAGGACGGTCAGTATCCATGAACTCTTGTTGCAACAGCTGCGACGCGCTCTGCAGGCTCGCCGCGCCGCCGCGCCCGCGCACCAGCCGCCCGCGCACGCCACTGCTATGCTCGAGGATGGTCAGTATCCATGAACTCTTGTTGCAACAGCTGCGACGCGCTCTGCAGGCGCGCCGCGCCGCCGCGCCCGCGCACCCGCCGCCCGCGCACGCCACTGCTATGCTCGAGGACGGTCAGTATCCATGAACTCTTGTTGCAACAGCTGTGACGCGCTCTGCAGGCTCGCCGCGCCGCCGCGCCCGCGCACCCGCCGCCCGCGCACGCCACTGCTATGCTCGAGGACGGTCAGTATCCATGAACTCTTGTTGCAACAGTTGCGCCGCAAGATGCGCTGGCTGCGAGCGATGCATAGATAAATACGCCAGCTTACTGCAGATTGCGCGTACCTTTTTACAGACCAAAGATGTCGAAGGGTGACGGCTGAAATCACATATTTTCGTGTTCACATCTCTTTGTTTTAACATAAAATAATAATATCGCTAGAGTCGAACTCCGCTTCTAAAACCCGTAGAAGATTTTGAAAGCTCACGAATTGCACCGTTTTATTTTATGTCGCCCTAACGATATCGCTCATAACTATTTATTTAATTTAACTGAGTATAAAGTAAGTTCTGTTTTTATGCATTACAGAAGTATCGCGAGTGCAGCAGCTAGTGTCGGCCTTGCAACGGCAACGTCAAGAGCTCAGCCGGGCAGTGAGGCATCTCACTCAGCAGTCTCATGCTTTGCAGACCACTCACGATTCTATGCCTGGTGAGATTGTTTTCCCTTGTCTAGATTGTTTTCCATGTCATTATTTATCTGTGTTCACGAAGGAATACAATGGCAGCAGGGGAAATACACGTGAACGGGAATTACTTGGGATTCCCAGTGTGAAGCACATTACGTATTATAGTAAGTTCGGGGTGTATGTCGCCGATCGCTTTTTTAGATCGGACACCGCAATCTCACACTACTAGTCTGGTGCAAGACTGTTGTGCACCAATAGATCACAGCGCGCTAAACGCGCCATTACCCGCCAGCCACAGCTGTGATAAACTCCACCTGATGAAGGACTTCCAATGAGTTCGAACCCTGTTACCAATAGTGACCACTCTGTCATTGTTCACAGGAAAACGTCGGCCAACTTCCTCGTGGCAAGAAACCAACCTAGATACGGGCCATACAACTGACCACGGTAACTCTGACTACGACTACGATATGGGTAGCGGCACGATGTCTCCTGGCAATTATGAAAGCATTAACATGGATATGCCGTTATACGTGGACACGAGAGGAGGTGGAAATGACGTTATGTCTCCTATGACTAGCGAAGAAATGCAGAATGGTGCATTTGGTAAGACATTATAAAAAAAAAACAATAACTCATCTTATACAACAATAAAATACCGAGTGCCCATACCGACTGAATAAATAAGTCTGTGTCTTTTCTTTGAGCACCTCATATAATTAAGTCGCCTATGATACTGTCATGTGGCGACACAACCTCGAGTGGCGACCACGTACCGGAAGGCGCGGCGTGGGTTGGCCCCCCACAAGGTAGACTGATGACCTGGTAAAGGTCGCGGTAGTCCGCTGGATGCGGGTGGCGCAGGACCGGCCATGGTGGCACTCTTTGGGGGAGGTCTTTGTCCAGCAGTGGACGTTTTTCGGCTGATATGATGATGATGATAATGTTATTTATCTTTTTTCAGCGAACCTGTCTAACGTAGAAAAGCAGGAGATCAAGACCGTACGTATAGTAAAACGCGAAAGCGAAAGACGACAAAGGGACAGAGAGCGTTCTCTCCAACCCATGTCCGATTGGCATTCCACCAACATCACTGCCAACCTTGACCAGTTTTTGGATGAGGAGCTCATCCAGTCTTCCAATTACCCCCGAGCTTCTTCCGTGTCTCGAACTGATTTTAGCAAATTCGAAGAATACTACTCCAAGCCTCAGCCTGCCGAACCTCCAAACTATCTTAGACTGAATGACAAAATGTCTTCTATGGAACTTAGCCCTAAATATCCATCAAGCCCGTCCCTGTCAAACTATGATTATTCTCGAGACATATCCTCACTTAGCAGCAGTTACAATAGAAGCTACGACAAGTCTGGTTATGATAAAACTATTTCGATTTCGACTCAATATTTGAACAGTCCCACGGATAGTGCTAGAACTCTGACAAACGATCCTCTCTCGAAGACTAGCAGCATTGGAAGCCTAACGAGGTCACACATGGAATTGTCACCTATTTTCAAGAGTGAGGCGGCAAAGCAAATCATAACGGAGATGTCCGGAGACATTCCCAAGAACGGGTCTCTGCATAGGCGACAAGTTCCGAAGGAGAAGCGAAGACATTACACAGCACCGCATCACCTCAGCGCTAAAACGCTGAATGACATGCCTAAGGAAGCGTACAATCAAGATGTAAGTTACGATAATTTTCTTTCATCATCATTCTTAGCCTGTATAGTACTGTATACAATCGCCCACTCCTGAACCATCATCATCCAAGCATCTTACTTTGTTGATGGATTACTAGTTATAAGTTGTATAGCACGTTTTATGCAAGGTATAGCATATCTCGAGTCGTAACAAAATGCTGGTTGTTTCCGCAGAAGCTGGGCCGGTCGCTGGACGACGCGGACATGGAGCGCGCTCTGCGCGCGCCGCCCGACGTGGTCCGCTCGGCGCTGGCGCCGCCGCCGCGTTACGCCGACTCCATCGACCAGCTGCTCGCCGCGCCGCAGAAGATCCTCATACCGGAGCGCTACATCCCGGAGAAGGTACATTTTTTTTCATCCTGTACACAAATAGGCTTGTGACCTAAGATTTATTTACGATGCCATTCGAACCAGTTTTTGGAGAGGAACAAATGTTTGTATGAGAGCAACTACAATTAAAGAACGTAAATACCCAAACAAATTGTAAAAGACGGACCTCGCTAACGGCAGGCGAAACGCTTCATACTAATTGACGTTAAATTATGACGTCACACGTTGCAATTCGTACTTATCGTTGTATGGAAAATCAAGTAAATTGCTGTTTTGGTCGCGAAATACTGCGTTTAGGTCCATAGTTGTCGTACAATTTTGTTTCTATAAAAGCGTAAGGATTCTATTGAAAGCTTTAAATTTACCCTTGGACAATAAAAATTAATGCATATTTTTCTAAACTTTCAAGGTATATCTTTTTATGATTTTAATTATATTATGTAATTTATACTTTATTACAATAATTTAATGGTTTACTATCCATTTAGCAACACTACGTTGTCAATTTTAACATGACGCAACTACCCTATTAATTCAAATTCAACATATTTATTTCAGGTTACTGGACCCATAATGTGTTAGTTACAATAAATTAAATTAAGTGTTAGTGACAATAGTACATTACTTACCTAGGGCGGTTAAACAAATAATGTCTCAGATCGCAAGGCAAGGGCGATAAATATGCGCTCTGAGGCTTTCTTTATTACCGCCCGTGGTGAGTACAACATTTTACGTCTCTATCTGGCCAGGAAGTGGGGTTTTCCGCGTGCGGTAATTCCTACTTTATGGCCAGGTATGACGTAAAATAAATTACTAAATACTACTCTAACATGACTTATTTATTCATTTATTTAGCCCAGATATGAGACACTGGTGCATGCAATGACTGCCAGTGTCTCATAAATAGACAGTCAATACGGTCGGCGACGACCGCCAGCAGGGCGCTGCCGCCGGCGCGCGCGCGTCGCGCCGCAGAGGCCGCCCTCTTGCGCATGGTGATGTAAAAACAGTCCACGCGCGCCTCCGCGAACATGCCCGAGGCGCTGCAGTATCGCGGCAGCCGCAGCAGCACCCTGAAGGCGTCATTGTATTGAACGCGGAGAGCGTTGTATGCTTACTTTGTGTAACTTACCCACAGGCTACTCGTGTAAAAAGTAGTGCTATTGTAACAAACTCACAAATACCAATTTAAAATTACCAAAAAACATAAAAAAGAAACCTTGATCAAGTGAAGCATTTAAACGATAATGTGTCCTAGTAACGCCATCAGCAGGTACTAAGGGCATCTCTAGAAACTGATCACTGTGAAGGTTCTATCCTCGTAGGAAAGGTGTCAACGTCTATTTCTTAAGGATATCAAACGGACAATGGACATCATAATGGGATTGGCCCCTAGAGTATCGGATCCATTCCTCCTCTATTACATCTTTCTTTAAAGTAATTCCGACAACATACACCTAAATTCTTTTTTTGTATAATGCAGTTCCGCCTGCTAACGATATTTATAAACTTCAAATTAAAGGAAAAATTTAAAAATTTAGGCTCCAAGCCGGATTCGAACCGGCGACCACAGGCATACATGGCCCGTCGCTACTAACCAACTGAGCTATCGGAACAATCTATCTCAGCCCCTAAATCTTCCAATCAGTTCCTTCTTGCAACGCCTTAGGGAGACGTGTGGCGACATCTACCTAGAAGACATATGCTTCTTTAACGGCACCAACGTCTCAAATTATATTGAGAAATCGTCAGTAACAATGCGCCACCCCATACTAAATTCTTTTTTTGTATAATGCAGTTCCGCCTGCTAACGATATTTATAAACTTCAAATTAAAGGAAAAATTGAAAAATTTAGGCTCCGAGCCGGATTCGAACCGGCGACCACAGGCATACATGGCCCGTCGCTACTAACCAACTGAGCTATCGGAACAATTTGTCTCAGCCCCTAAATCTTCCAATCAGTTCCTTCTTACAACGCCTTAGGGAGGCGTGTGGCGACATCTACCTAGAAGACATATGCTTCTTTAACGGCACCAACGTCTCAAATTATATTGAAAAATCGTCAGTAACAATCGAATCCGGCTCGGAGCCTAAATTTTTCAATTTTTCCTTTAATTTGAAGTTTAACGTATACCTAATTTTTGAAAAAATATTTCAATGTAATAGTTTAATTTATAATTTTTAGCCTCCTGAACTGTCTCCCGAAGAGCAACAGAAGCGTCAAGAGAAGGTTGAGTCGATTAAGAAGATGCTTTCGGGGTCTACAGATCCCAACCACAAGGTAAAATAAAGTTGCAAGATCGTAGCAATCAAATTCCAACTTATTATTGATAATTGTTGATCATGAAATCACATACTAACTGTTACACATATTGTTATAAATGTTATAATATTACATATATATATATATATATATATATATATACCTATATGAATATGTAGCTGTCAATCATAAAATTAATATTTAAAACAACATATTTGCTATCATCTTCCTAAAATTAGTGTACTTATAACTTACTCAATGTAGTACTTAGTACCATCTGTACTTAGCTTCATTTAATCACAGAATAAGATGTCGAATGTGCAACGCTTAACCCATCCATCTCAACCCATAGTCCATACTCTTTCATAATACCTCTACTAAATCTCTATTATATCACGACATAGGCTGAATGTAAAAATATCCACATCCACGAAAATCGTAAAAACATCTATCCCTACTTCTGAATACAATGATATGATGAACATTTTTACAACTTCATTTTCATTCTCTTTACATTCTGCATGTTGAGACCGCTCACCCTGCTTTTATTGTTGTCTTGAATGACCTTTTGTAATTTTTGCATGATCATTCCTTCATTATTTTATGTTTCGTGAAGAGACTTTCACTTATTCAATTAAAGGAAGTTTATATTAGTTCTCGGGGGCAGAAACTGAAGGCTTTAGACATGAAATACTTAATTATAATGCTGTAAACGAAGTGTACAACTATTGGAGGCAGTTACTAGAAAATTGTTGGCATGGCCGATTGATCTTTTGGAAGACTTTTAAATCCAATAACTTTTTGTCATCATTAGGATATCTATACCTACATATGTTTGTTTCCTAAAATCCTGATAACTATACTCGTAGACAGAGTTGCACAGCACTTTAGTGTTCAATCAAAAAGTGGCAGGCGTTGGAGTTCTTATGTGTCATGTTCACAGTAAATATCACCATGATGCTCTAGCAGTATGACTCTTTGCGAAGAGTTTGACCTTTGGTACGTTGCATATAAGGTCCATAAACGTATGTATTCTGCCTCCGAGATAGGTTAGCTTGCCTAGCAGCTTCGAATGTTGGCTGTAAATATGTAATCTAGCACACCTACATGTGTCTGCTTGTTACGACGCCTTTAGAGCCCGGACGGCGAAGAGAAGCGGCAGCGGGAACACTTATTGCAGATGAACCAGCTGCTCGCCAAGCAGGTCACCGAAATGAGCAAAATCATTGCCGGTAAGAGAGACATGTTGATGCAAATACAGTTTTATTCCTCTTGTTTACGGTTCAAAATTGTTTGTATAATAAATCGTACTATTCCTTATTAATGATACGGGGTCTATTACATAATGTTAATTCGTTAATGGTGTACGTACATTACCAGCGATTCGTTTGAACGACTACGAGTTAAAATTTTACAAGTCGAAATTGGATTATTTCTGTATAATTGTAACTTGCATTTTCGTGAAATGGGGCCCTGGCAATTACGCTAGCACAAGCTTCTTAAATCCCTAATATTGTTGTCAGTAGAATTTTGTAAGTGATACGATTTATTAAACAAACCCATTAATTTAATACCCCTTAACTTCACTTGATGCATTATTGACATATTGACATGCTAATTGACTGAGTTTGTTCGTGTGCACTTCTGTTTTATCTGGCAAGTTTACAATTTAATTCAAACTTTTGAAATAACCAGAAATTTCACCACATATCTCAACCGTTATCTTTTTATAATAGATGAACATTTCCGTAGTGGCCATAGTTCGACATTGCTCTTAATTTTTTACGTCTGGTGATTTCAAAAACTAGTACATGTTACTAACGTTCACGTGTGTCCACGCATGTAACATTATTTTGCTTGATGTTGTTTTGTTTTGTCCCGTTTTCTCCAGGAACCAACACAGAGCAAGGCCCGACCGGAACCAGCAAATAAATAAGCCATTTTCATACAAATTTCACCTACAAACTAGATACCTACCTTATCAAAGTATCATCATTAACTCCATTAGTCCTATTGTGAATTTGTAAGTAAATTGGCTTGAACATCGGTCGTTCGAAGAATTGTTGCAGCATGGTTTCGTTTTTGCATTTTGTTGTGAGTAGACCCGAAATTACGTAATCATTTAGTTGCATTGATTTGTTGTTTTGTCTTTTTAGATTTGACTCCTTTTATTACTCTTCGTTAAATCTTAAGTGTTCCTTTCTCTGTCCTAAATACAGAAATTTACCAGTGCGATACCTCCTGAGGCTGTTCTGTTTTTTTTTCATACAGAGTAAGAAAAATAATTTTCTATGAAATTGTTTATAAGGTTTATCAATTTATCACAGTCCATAATTACTAAAAGTCCGAATATAGAACTCAGGAGGTTAAACTAGTTAGGTACAATATAAACTAATGATGGTATTGGTGTTTTCAGAGAAAGCGTTAGAAGAGTTGCCGCAGCGCAACAACGCGGACGACTTGGACGACCGCTCCCCGGATGTGGAATTGCCTATTTATCAGCAAAGAGACAACTTCTTTACATAAAAATCTAATGAATGATTCAGATGTATTACTTTGAAGATACTTTTGTATTTGATGTGCTGGTTTACCTGTGACTGAATCGTTATGTCTCTTCTATGACTTACAGAAGGGTAGGTACCTATTACATAATGAATACGTATACACTGCGTACATACTTTTTACGAGTAAGTGTAGCCTAGAAATCGAAGTGTTGTGGAAATTAAATAAAACTTATGATAAAAAAATAAACGCGTCCTAGGACATATTTTATGTAAATAGTTAATGGTTTATTTTCGCTTTTCCGAGCACATGTTTAGAATATTCCGATTGAAATGTAAAATATACTCGTAAAAGCGTACTTTACCTGTTCAAAAGCAAATTTATAGTATGTAATGTATTCGTGTCTTAATACTTATTTATTGCAAAGAAACATGCTATTATCAACTTAACGAGTTGTAATAAATAAACTATAATCAAGTTCTACTTATGGGCTTTAAATATTTTGTAAGTTATACAATTAGGAAAATCAATTAATATCCAACGTATAGGACAACGTACAGAAAATGTTTGATTAATTAACCTTTTTTAATTGTCGTATTTTAGCTCAATTATCTTTTATCTTCATATTTAGACCCCATATTATAATATGTAGGTACCTCATAGTGAAATATGCAATTGGACATAAAATGATAAGGCGAAGATTAAGTTTCAGGGCCAAGAGTTCTGCAGGCTTCTTTCAGACTTGGTTGAAAAAATAACGGAAACATAACAAATGTTTGATTATACCTATACTTAACCACTCACTGTTAGTAAGCTATTGATCTAACTTATATGTCTGTTTGTTTAAATATACATTTATAGTGTAGGTTCTGTAATATTATGCCTAACGAAACAGCCAACATATATTAAGCAAAACCGTGCTTTACCGCCCTGCATCCTGTCCCTTGAGTTACACACGCCTACTAATATACAATCTACTATGTTACGCTGTTAAGCCCTGTTTTGCTTAAGGTAAGTCGTGTTTCCATTTGTGACTTGAAGGTGAACACCCTCTGCCGGGCTGTTATTCTGAACGTGCTCATTCGCCTCGCCCCACCTTACCCGTCACCCCTAACGAAATTATACCTCTGTAACTTGTTTTAACCTCACCTCACCGTTGACCCACAAATATTATCTGGTCGCCGCGATTCATAGTATAGTAACTAAGGTAATCAGGGCTGTTATTCGGATCGCGCTCACGCGCCATACCTCACATGTCACGCCTAATGAAATTATACCTCTGATTACGCTTAGGTACTACAAATCGCGGCGCCGATATATATTTGTGGGTGAGGTTAAAACAAGTTACGAATAGCGGGGCTGACTACGTTTAGTTACTACCAATAGCGGCGCCAAGATATAAAGGGGTAAAGTTACGGAATATCATAACGTAGGTATTAGCTCACCGTTAGAACAGGAAACATAGAGATTTGGTAAACATAATCTGAGTCGATGAATAGGTAACGATATGACATTTCGAGCGACTGGCTGACGACCAAAGTAATCAATGGAGGTATATTTATTTCAGAGTATGTTTCTTATGTGTAGTATTTGCTCAATTTTCACAACATTCCTTCGATAGTTGATTTAAAGTATAATATTGTAGATAATATATGTAGACGGGTAATATTGCAAATTTCACGCGAAATTAATTATAAAACGTTTTATAACTAGGTCGGTTGTTTTTCAAATATATCTACTCATTAAAAAGTCTTCTATGACAAAGGCCTTGGATTGTTACTTTAGATAAGGTTCTATGTAGTAAGTAGGTAAAACGTATTAGTTAGGTATAAGACGATGCCATGTTAATCATTTAATCAATTAAAGAATATAGTACCTAAAGCACATTATTTAATATAATTACCGTACTTAAGTTGAGAAATCGAATTAAAATGCGTTTTAGTATTATTTCGTTTCTTTCATTTGTAGATACAAGTTACTTAAATTATTTATCTCTAAGTTTTATACTTATTTTATTACCTACTTCCTAATATGATAAACACTACCTATAACATTGTATCTATATTTTTTTTTATGACATGCACAGTATAGGTTGTCAATTTGTAGCAAGTAGCATACCTATACTCCTTATAATGGAATATATCAATGACTTATTATTAATGGGCATTCTAACATTTATAAGTATGACCCTATACCTCGTGTCATATCAATAGGAGTAACATTTATTGTGTATCATAATGTTAACTAACAGGGTGCGACAAGATGATAGCGAGACAAAGAAATTAGATGCCTAAACAATAAATAAAAACAACTCTTGTCACGCGTGTTAAATTCCTCGCTCCACGTTTTCCAGGGTAGGTAGGGTTCAGCGAAGTTAAGCGAACAGAGTTTTTGAAACAATATAATGCGTCTGTTTATAATAAGTAATATGTTATCAAAAAAATACGAATAGTAATCTTGAGGCATTTCTGCAGGGAAATCAGTGATTCGAAACATTATCAGGCAATTTTCGCTCTATAGAAAAAAAATCACGAACATAGTAAAAACATATATAAATAAGTATTGCACAGATTCTAAACATACTAAAATCGGCAATATCATGTTTGAGTGAACTTAGTGATTACTTTTTTAATTATTTAAACGTACAACAAATTTAAATTAAAAGACATGATATCCGCGCTTCCAAACACGCACTTCCATCTCGCTCACGCTTATGCTCAGTGAGAGGGAGAGAAGACCATGAACCCACGTCGCCTTAATTGTACTATTACTTATTCTGTGCCTTAAGTAGCGTTTCCTGCAGGTCGATCATCTACGCATTTTACGCGCGTCAGGTAGATCTAAATGTCAAATTTTGTAATGGAAAAATGACAGTTGGATTGTCCTAACGCGCGTGGATCCTACTGCCTGCTAAATAACATAAAAAATCGTGTCATCATTAAGGTATTTATTAAAATTTTAAATACAGTGAATAATATTTGGTTATAGCTGAGAACGAAATCTAAATATTTAGAAAAAATAACCGAAGTTATTAAATTGCATGTATTACGTTGAAATGCAGCTAGGCAAAGGGTCATCTAATGGCGTCATGCGAAAGTACAAAACACACCCACACCCTTCTTAATAATTTTCGAAGTTTGAACTTAATAAATAAGTTACATATATTGATTTATTTAAAATAGTTTTATGAACATATTCGTGGTTCATTGGTGGCAAACGGCATCGTTGGCGTGGAGCGAGCATCAATGTAGACGCGTTTCTATGGTAGGTAGTATTTAATGTGCATAATGGCGTATTTGCCTATCAAGAGCTTTAAATAGTTACTGTATTCTCCTGTTACTTGACTTCGTGCGTATTACGTGTAGGTACTTACTAAAATTGTATATCTAAGTAAATGTTTACTTAGTGCGTAATCGACTTTACCATAATTGTATTAATTAGTTGAAACTTTGCGGTGGGTGACGCTGAGTGTTGACATAATTATTTTGCCATAATTATGTTGTAAGTTTGAATTATGTAGCGTACGGACATAAATATTTCATTAAGCACTATGAATGAATGCTAATAATATATTTTGTAATTAATGATTTCTACTAAAAACTAAATAAATTATTTTTGATTTTTTAGCCGTGAATCCACAATTCATGTATAGGTACGCTTCTTTAACAACTGATTAGGTAATAGACAATACTGTCAATCACATATTGAATACCCGTCATCTTTGTAAATTGTGTGTTTACAATAATCACATTTTTTTCATGCTTATAATACTTACCGTAAAATGGGGTGACTTAGAAACACAGGAGTAAGTAACATATTTTTTTTTTGCTATAGGTACATAATTTTGTTTGTAGCTTTAGTAGGTAGTAACTTTTACAATACCTGTTTTCTGTAGGAATAAGCTGAACAAAAATAACGTTATTTTTACTACTATTTGGTTATTTCTGTGGAAGTCACCCCATTTTCCTATATTTCATCTACGCTGTAATCATTCATCATCATCATCATCATATCAGCCGAAAGACGTCCACTGCTGGACATAGGCCTCCCCCAAAGAGTGCCACAAGGGCTGGTCCTGCGCACCCGCATCTACCAATCATTAATCATAAATCTGTAATCATTATTTGTATTTAATTGATATCTACTATGGAATCGGGATAGGTCAGCCATCATTATGAGCATTAAATAAAAGGAACAAACCGACGGCTTATTTCAGTATATACAAACAATATAAAATCTTCATGTGTCTAAAGTTTATTTAGACTGAAAAAGTAGCTTTCGTAATTAGCCATGTTTATCAGATAGTTCGTCGAATATTATGGAATTAGTAGCACAACATTACATTTTGCTGACTTCAAGAAGCTATACAAAATTATGGCCCTTTAAAAAAGAAAAATCCTGCAGTAATATTTTTGTTTTCTTTTCTATTTTTATCCAACTTAATAATGCATTAACTAGATGCTAATATGTATAATGATCAATTATAGCCAGTATTTTAGCTTCATATTTGTTACTACACTCTTTTGTTACCTACTACAATACGCGAGAGTATATTAGTACGTAGTACGTAGGTACTATACAGCGTTTGTCAACTCGTGTAGGTACAATTTTTTTTATAAGGTATTTTATACACAATATGTAGACGAAATACAGACTATAATATTTTACCAACTGTAACAATGATGTTGTGTAAATACTTACAGGGAATCCGTATAGTTTGATATTTTGTTATATTGGGTTGGTATCAAAACGACCAGAACCGCTTAAATACTATCGCAAAACGACCACAGCTGCAAAAAGCCTTTATCTCGTAATTAATTTCTAGTAAAACGACCACCGAGCAAAAAGTCTAAATCTCAGAATAGCTTACTATCAAATTACTAGATCGCGAAAGAACCATCTCGCAGAAGGTCTACATCTTAAAATGCCCTAATAGCAAAATTATCAGATCGCGGAAAAACTTGATTTCAGAATGGCATGGTAGCAATTAGTCTCGTTAGTAAAGTGGCATGAAACAATTATATCGGCATCATACCATCATAAATAGGTACTTCTCGTGTTTTGTCATTATAAAAGAACCTGTTCGCTTTCCCTATTTTCTGTTCCTGCAAAAACTCTAATAGACAATAGGTATGATCCAATGAAATCCGTGAAACAAAGCTATGAAAGAGCATGTCTTTCACACATGAATGAAAATGAAGTTTCTGAACAAATCCAACTGTTGTTAAGTTTTAAAAAGCAAGCAACTAGAAGAAAAAAAACTTCGTATTTATATCGCCTTTTTATTTCATAATAAAGTACTAAAGTAGTTATTTCATAGTTTAGTAGTTACGCAGCCTAGTAGGTACTGAACCTGCATACGAAGCACGAGGTCCCGGTTTCGAATCCCAGTAAGTGCAAATATTTGTGTGATGACCATGGGTATTTGTTTCTGAGTTTTGAACATCTCATATGTATTTAAGTATTACATCTATTTATACAAAGTATGTATATCGTCGCCTAGAAGATACCCTTGTACAATGTACAGGCTTTGCTTAGTTTGGAATCAGGTCGATTTGTGTGAAAATTGTCCTCCCAATGTTTATTTATTTAACAGTACTCTATAGATTTTGTTGCTATTCTGATAATTAGTCGTTTTGCTACCATAAATTGTAGTCGTTTTACTAGGAAGTCGTTTTATGATCTAGTTATTTTACTAATAGGGCATTTTAAGATGTAGACCTTCTGTGAGGTGATCCTTTCACGATCTAGTAATTTTGATTGTAAGCTATTCTGAGATTTAGACTTTATGCTCGGTGGTCGTTTAACTGGAAAGTCATTACGAGATAAAGGCTTTTTGAAGCTGTGGTCATTTTGCGATCCAGTCTTTATGCGGTTCTGGTCGTTTTGAGAATCCAGTCGTTTTGATACCAACCCCTTATAACCTACCTACTTAATGTTATGGACTCAATTAGCTAAAGTACAACTTTGTTGAGGGCTGTTAGGTATGTGAACAAAATCTGAAAATTAATAAAATATGCTATTCATCTCCATTTGTTTTATTTTTTACCTAATTTTACCTGCCTAGTTTAAGGGTTCGGTCCGTACTACTAGAAAGCTTAGAGTTCATAACAATAAAAGAGATAGACCGAGCATGATAAACAACCCAGTGAAGCCGGTTTTTAACCATGCCAAATAAGTAAAGCATACGCTCACGCACACGTCAACAAACTAAATTGCACAAAACTCGAAATAGGTGATCTTGGCAGCATTGCAATTTGCAACACGTGCTGAAGAGTACGCCACGCCGCGTCCGCCGCGCCGCGTGCGGAGCGTGTGCTCCGTTTTAAATTACCGTCAAACATGCCTACTTTGCCACCAGGGGGAACTTTGCCCAAGAGGACAATTTTAAAATTTGCTTCTTGGGCAAAGTTCCCCCTGGTGGCAAAGTAGGCATGTTTGACGGTACATTACATGGGTCATTCTAAAGTCCGTTGCAGAAAATGATGTTCCGAAACTAAACTACTTTCTTTTCACTGTGATATTAGAACCATTTTATAGCATTATGGGATCATTCGTTAAAGGACACATTATTTAATAACTTTTTAAACATCTAACGCCTTTATTATTGAGTAATCAGAATCACCAATTTTTTCATGTAACAGAGTAGTCATTCATGGTTTAGTTGTTATTTTCTAAGCCGTCCGTTCTGCAGTGCGGCGTTCTTTAGTGCGGAACGGACGGCTTAGAAAATAACAACTATAACAGAGTTGTTTTTCATACAAAAAAATTGTGTCCCAGACCGCAGACCATTATACGGTAATCGTGATATCATTTTATCAAACTGTATGGATCTTTTTGTTTAAATGCTATAGTAATTAACCGATTTTAACATTTTCAGCAACACGTTTTATACCTAGTAAATACAATTTGTAGATCCAGCTATGATTACTTCAAATTTTGTCCCGATTTATTTTAAATAGTAAGCGTACGCTCTGTTACCAAGTTACCACATATATTTGACACCTTCCAAGAGATAGCGCCACCTTTTCAATGGAAACACTTCATCAACACTGTTCGTTGCAAGTGAGGCCGGGGGTATGCGAACCAGTTGTCCGTTGGTTGTGATGTGAGGCGCGTTGTTTTATTCTGCGTTTACTCTGTTACCGGCGTTTTAAGTAAGTATTCCTATATTTCTTTACAAATTTACAACTTTAAAGTTGATCTAGTGGAATAATTACCTTATGTGCATTTATTTTAACACTAGCTGTTGCCCGCGACTTCGTCCGCGTATAACATGAATGAATTTAAAAAAAAAACATTGAAATTAATTTTCTACCTAGACTTTTAGAAAACAATCTAAAACCGAAGTTACAAATCTCTTACTTTCAAAATCTCTTGCTCTCTATACAAACTAAGAACCCTCTCTGAACCCTCATAGTAAACAGTCTGAAACCGTAGTTACAAATTTCTTACTTTAAAAATGTCTTGCTCTCTATACAAAGTTCGAACCCCCTTTTAACCTTCTTAGGCGATGAATTAAAAAAACGCTGAAATAAGTTTTGTAGTCTAAACAGGCTAAGATCGCAGTTACAAATATCATACATTAAAATTTTCTTGCTCTCCATACAAACTTTGAACGCTTTTCAGGGAAAAAATAAAAATAAAACACTCGGTTTTTTTATTGTAATAGGTAAGTATTTTTTCTACAAGCTATCTAGTCTCTAGCTAAAAAAAGTGTTTCCCATACGAACCTTGCACCCCTTTTTAACCCCTTAAGGGGTGAAATTTTCCAAAACGCTGGCAGTAGGTATTTTTTTGTATTTTAATAAGTAGGTACTTAAGAGGGTATCCTAGCAGCATTTTTCCATACAAACGTATTCCCCTATTTCCTTTCTGGTTTATCCCTCTAGAGGACTCGTTTTTTTTATAAAATGTAGGTGTACTGTATGTATGCCCTTACTTTTTCCCAAAAAAATATTACCAAAACAGATACGAATTTTCGAAAACCTAAATACCGTCACGCTGCCTGGCAATATGTCCTGCCCAACTCCATTTGAGTTTGGTTATGACTTCGCCGACGTCACGCACCTTAGTGCGACGTCGGATCTCAATATTCCTCACTCGATCTTGTAGCTTAATGCCTCGCATGGCGCGCTCCATGGCTCTCTGTGCTACCCGTACTTTATGCACAGTCTCCTTTGTGAGCGTCCATGTCTCAGCACCATACGTCATTGTGGGCAGGACACACTGATTATAGAGACGAGTCTTCAGGCATTGTGGAACGTCAACGGATTTGAGGATGTCATCTAACTTGTTGAATGCCGCCCAACCCAGCTGAATTCTCCTGGAGATCTCTTTGTTTTGATGTTCCTTGTCAAAGGATAGAGTATGACCAAGGTAAACGTACCGCTCAACAATCTCCAGTGACTCATGTACATACATAACATGAATATCTTTACACCTAAATTAAATAATTTAATTTTTATTTTAGAATTTAGATTTATTGCCACGGTTTTCTGCAATGGATTTTAGCATGACCCACTTACCTACACTTTTTTCCAAACATGTTCTTCATAAAGTTACACCCAATAACTTGAACCGACTGTACTGAAAAAAAGTAAGTACCTACGCTAATTTGGCAAGTAGGTTCAAAAGATGGCCTATTTAGTAGGTACGAATTTCATTACTGTATCACACTTGCTAGATTATTGAAGAAAAAATTGTTTTTATTTTAATTTAAGGCGACGTTGGCTCAGAAAACGGAATTTTTGCTTGCGCTTGTTTGGATCATAATACGGCTGCGCTAAATTTAACTAGCAATTTTAAGACCTTTCTCGAGGGACTATAGCTGTTCGAATCCTGAGTTTTTGACTTTCGCTTGATAGAAAAGAATCACGAACATAGGTTTAAAATACACTTAAAAAAATCGGAACAAATTATGCACAAGAGCTAAACATATTAAAATTGGTTCTAAAAATCGGCAATATCATGTTTGAGGGAACTTAGCTATTACTTTTTAGGGTTCCGTAGCCAAATGGCAAAAAAACGGAACCCTTATAGATTCGTCATGTCCGTCTGTCTGTCCGTCCGTATGTCACAGCCACTTTTTTCCGAAACTATAAGAGCTATACTGTTGAAATTTGGTAAGTAGATGTATTCTGTGAACCGCATTAAGATTTTCACACAAAAATTGAAAAAAAAACATTAAGTTTTAGGGGTCCCCATACTCAGAATTGAAACTCAAAAAAATTTTTTTCATCCAACCCATACGTGTGGAGTATCTATGGACAGGTCTTCAAAAATTATATTGAGGTTTCTAATATCATTTTTTTCTAAACTGAAGAGTTTGCGCGAGAGACACTTCCAAAGTGGTAAAATGTGTGTCCCCCCCCCCTGTAACTTCTAAAATAAGAGAATGATAAAACTAAAAAAAATATATGATGTACTACCATGTAAACTTCCACCGAAAATTGGTTTGAACGAGATCTAGTAAGTAGTTTTTTTTAATACGTCATAAATCGTAAACCGCAATTCATTTCACGGAACCCTTCATGTGCGAGTCCGACTCGCACTTGGCCGCTTTTTTTATTTATTTAAACGCACAAAAAATTAAAATTAAATAACATGATATCCGTTCTTCCGAACGAGCACTTCCATCTAGCTCACGCTTATGCTCAGTGAGAGGGAGAGAAGACCGTAAGCCTACATCGCCTTAAAAAGGAGTGAGTGTTGTCAATTGTGTAATACGGAAATAGGAAATTCAATGTTCTATTTCCAGAGAAATGAATCATTTTTTTTTAAACATGACTTATTTTTGAATAACTTTTATCACCCGTTTGCTGACTTTGACTTTTGGGACATTCTGTATGTTACATGCACACTAAGATTAAAACCTCGAAATACTTAGTTTTTTAATCATCAGTCTGTTATAGGTATCTATTATTGAATTTTTGCCTCCAAGTCTTCTGGAGTTAGGCGCCAGTTATTAGTTCACTTTTAAAACGTACCTACTTATGAATCTTACCTACGAACATTCAAACCAAAAAAAATAATTTGGATCAAGTCTCTCTACGAGTTACGATGCAGAGATCCACGTTAAATTGACTAATTAATTATTTTCAGTTTGCATCAAAGGTTAAGATAAAACTGAAACATCCTAAACTAAAGTACGTGGAATGGAATACTTAAGAAAAAAAATGGGGCTACTTTGATCATTTAGAAAGTAGTGTAAAAGCAAAACTATTTGAAATTAAGAAGATTTGATCGAGTATACAGCAAGATAGATAACTAATATATTCACTGCCACAGTTCACCCACAAGTAGAAACAATGATTTCGGAGCAAAACCTATTTGATCAAAGTCGCCCCGCGAATCAAAGTAACCACACCCCCAATTCCACCGTATCTACGTTCTTGACTGTTGTCTGGGTTAGCTCTGTTTATTGAATTGAATTAATCTTCATAAACGGAACGATTGTCTATTAGCCTAATTTTAACGGCATAATAATTTCTTTACATCCAGGTCGGCGCTCTACTAGGTGCGCTGATCGGTGTCGGAGCAGGCGTGCCCGTTTCCATTGTAATCACGTCACCAATATTCAAATTAAGATACTACAAATTTCACAGTAGATGCATGGTATTGAGAATATAGTTCTGTTATAATAATAAGTATCTAGGCGACCGTACTCGGCCCAGGACCGATATGAAATATATATCTACTTCTTGCCTGTGTCTATACAAAATATAAGAGTTTTAAGCTCATTATGTGAAATCATGAAACATTCATTAAATAATTATAATTAAGAAATGCACATAGACAATGCCTAAGTCCTAAGACGTTATCTAATTTGTTTTCACCTCACTAGCTCGGAAAGCCCATTTTTATTCTTTAAAAACAGATAGCAAAACTGCATTTTATCCACAAGAGTGCAAATAATATTTGAAATCCGAACGTGTTATTAGTTACTTTTTTAAACATAATAACATGTAGGTAAAGGCCAGTCCAGACAGGACATTTTTCGCCCATCATTTTATTTAGGTACCTTTTTTTGAATGTTTTTTTTTTTAATGTTTTTAATTCTTTTTTTGTTTTTTAAATGTTTTTTTTTGTTTTTTAAAACTTTTTTCTTTTTCTTATTTTTAAAAATGTTGTTTCTCTTTTTAGATGTTTTGTTTCTTTTTGAATGTTTTTCTGTATTTTTTTTCTCTTTTGAATGTTTTTTTGGTCTTTTTTATACGTTTTTTTTTTTTTAATCTTTTCTTCTTTTTTAAATGTTTTTTGAAATTCTATTTATTTTTTTGATGTTTTCGTCTACATTTTAATGTTTTTTTTTTATATTTTATTGATTTAAATGTGTTTATTCAAGGTTTTTTTTAATTTTTTCCACTTTAAAAAAAAATATTTTAATGTTTTGTTTCTTTTTGATTTATTTTTGTAGTTTTTTCCACTTTTTACTCTTTTTAAATGTTTTTTTTAAGTTTTTTGTCATTTTTCTTTTTTTTTCTCTTTCTCTTATTTTAATGTTTTTTGTATTTTTTTTCTTTTATAATGTTTTTGTCTCTATTTTATTACTTTGTTTTTCTTTTTTCAATGTTTTTTGCTTTTTGCGCCTTTTTATAAATGTTTTGTTTCTTTTTGAATGTTTTTTTTTTCTTTTTTTGTTTTTTGGTCTATTTTCTCTTTTTTATACGTTTTTTATTTTTTTTTAATGTTTATTTTTTATTATTTCAATGTTTTTTGAAATTCTCATATTTTTTTGATGTTTTTGCCATATTTTAATGTTTTTTAAATTTTTAAGCGATTTATGTCTTTTCAAGGTTTTTTCTTTTTAAATTTTTTTTTTTTTACCACTGTTCTCTTTTTACATGTTTTTTTTGTTTGTTGTCTTTTTTTACGTTTTTTCTCTTAATATAATGTTTTTTGTAACTTTTTTCTTTTTACATGTTTTTTTTTTGTTTTTTGTATTTTTTTACGTTTTTTTTCTTAATGTTATGTTTTTTGTAACTTTTTTCTTTTTTATATGTTTTTGTCTCTATTTTATTGCTTCGTTTTTCTTTTATCAGTCTTTTTTAATGTTTTTTGAAATTATTTTTGTTTCTCAATGTTTTTTCTCTTTTCCTCTTTATTCAATGTTTTTTTTATATTTGTAATATTTTGTTTCTTTTTACATGGTTTTTAATTTTTTTTTCTCATTTTTAATGTTTTTTCCCCCTTTTTAATATTTTTTCAAAAATTTTCCTTTCTTCACTTTTTTGTTTTTTATGTTTTTTTTCCTCGCTTTAGTGAGGTGAAAAGATTTGTGTTACACACGGGTGCAAGTTATTTTGACGTCTCGTGTGTTGCAACACTCGCTACGCTCAGGATTCTATTTTTGAACCACTGGCTTCGCTCAGGATTCTATTTTTGAACCACTCGCTTCGCTCGTGGTTCAACCAAAGTATCCATTCGCTAGCTCGTGGTTCAACCCTAGAATCCATTCGCTAGCTCGTGTTTCAATTCCACACTCGCGGTTAAAATACAACTTTGCACCCTTGTATAACAAATAACTATTAAACAGAGACGTATTGCATGCACCTTGCACCCGCATACATCTTCCCGCACCCGCGGTGGATGGGGTCGCAACTTATATAGAATATGGTGTAATAATAGGGTTCACTTTAGATTTTTTTTCTCTACTTTATTTTGTTAAAATGTATTTCTACGTAAACTATGTTACTTCTCATATCTTGCATATTATGGTATATTTATCCGACAACTCATTTTTACGAAAATTTTAAAGGTCGTGCCTTAAGGCTCGTTGTAGTGATCGATAAAACAGAATGATGAAAGTCACCACGAGTACGCTAACAAACATGTTTATTTTTGACCCCCGACGCTAAAAGAGGGATCTTATAAGTTTGACGTGTCCGTGTGTCTGATTGTGGCATCGTAGCTCCTAAACGAATGGACCGATTTTTATTGCGTTTTTATGTCCGGAAGCTTCTTAGAATAGCTGCGTTTAAACAAAATCGGTTCAGCCGGTTTCGAGATATTAAACTTTTTTTTTTCTAAATTTGACAAGAGCTTAATGTGCTCTGTGTGCGATTTATCAAGAAAACTCCGATACGTAATTATCAAGTATCCCATCCTATCTTCTTTTACGGTCACTGTGAACGTTTTACTTAAAAAGGAAATGATATTGTAGGCCAACTATATTAATTGAAAATCACATACAGAGAGATAACTACACTTCACTCAATTTAGAGGTCGCGATTCAAATCCTGGCTGTAAGTAGGTACCAATGAGTTTTTGGGAACTTAGGTATGTAAGAAATATAATTTTTCATATTTGCTGCTAGTTTTCGATGGAGCAGTCATATCATTGTGCAGGTTAATAAGTATCTGGGCGCAACAAGCAAACAGTGCATGGATTTCAGTGGTTACCTATACATTATACGCCTTATTACAATGGAATAAGGTACCTACAAAGGGTACTGTTTATTTTCATACTTTCGCTATACTATCTAGTTTATGAAGTATCGATTCCAAATCCAATTTCAATCCCTCTATCGAAAGATACTAGTAGATAAGAAAGTCTATTTCTTTATTTTCTTCCAATTTCACGGTTCGACTGTTGAATAATTTCCAGATGTTTATTTGTCACTGTCGCGCATTTTGCGTCGACGTCAGTGAGAGGTTTACACTTTTGGACCTTATTACACTGTAATACGGCTTATAATGTGTAGATATCTTTGACGTTGTACAATCGACGGTTAACAAAGCAACTTTCTTCGTCAGTGAATGGACGTTGAAGGGCTGCACGGCATTCGTCACCGTCAGTCTCACACTTACCTAAAGGTTGAAACGCACAGACAGCGGTGGCGGCGCGGTGCGGTGCGGCGCGGAGGCGGTACCGGTTGTAATGTTCGAGCTAATATGAAAAGGTCCGCACAGAATACCGCGCCGCGCCGCGTCCCGCCGCGGTATTCTGTGCGGACCCTTTCATATTAGCTCGAACATTACAATCGGTACCGCCTCCGCACCGCACCGCGCCGCACCGCCACCGCTTTCAGTGCGTGTCGGCCTTAATTGTTTGATAGATGCAAATTGATTTATGTCGGTGTTTTAATTCGCGCATGTCCACGTTTTTTTTTACAATAATGGGGACTATCGGCGGCATTTAAAGAAGAAATCTAACTCAAACAATACCCACCTACTATACGGCGACGGGCGAACCTCGAGTCGAGTACCACAACATCGCTTAGTCTATTTCTATTTCATTTTCAGCGACACAGTCGCGCGAAACATTTTTCTATTCTATTCTATTCTAAATGGTTTCTAATACTTGCTATGTTTCCCATTGTTAGAAGATCATTAAGTGCACATAGGTAGGTACACATTTTGTTTTAAAATGCAGCAGTAAATTAACAATGCCCGAGAAAATGCATTACAATACGACGTAGAATAGAAACTAGGGCATAATTTAATAAATAAGTGTTATCAGCTGATCGCGTCACCGGCATTCCGCTAATGGTCGTCGCGTCGCTTACTCTATATTGAATGCCATGCCAGCCTTCCCCGTCGATTAAAGCTGGAGACAGATGCGTGACTTATGATACCTACTGATTTCGCGCGAAGTGGCAAACTCAACTAAAACTATGGTTGGTAGCCTACAGGGCAACAAAATACCGGTTTTAGGCACATCACTGCCACTTTTGGTGACTTTAAATGTAAGTATGTGGAATATTATAACTTTGAAACACTATTTAATTTATATTTAAGGAGCTTGACTTTCGAACGCTGGAATCTTAAATATGAGTAAATACGATTGTACTTACTTGTAGTATCAAAATTGTAGGCACTTACTTTCTACCAATAGAATTAGATACGAGTGGTCACCACTCGCTTTTACATTTTCTATCGCTATTTCAAAATAGCATTTCGTTGTTTTTGACAGTTTTCGAGTAACGGGGCGTCCATTATTTACATGAGGCGTATTTAGACATTCTTTGAATGGATACTGGATCTACTTATATATACTTATAATCGATTTGAGCGGGTTTTTTTATACTAAGTGAGGATCATTTTATCCGTTTTATTATAAATTGTGTAAGGTGCATTCTGGTAACTCCGAAAATCGGGTAATTCCGATAATTTCTACCAATCCAATAGTATTTTTTTAGGAGGGTAACTCCGAATAAACAAGTGAAATAAAAAGAATTTTCAAAAAACCCAACTACTTTTTTACAAATATCATAGTCTATGTCACTTCTACGACCACGAGGAATCGAACAACACCTCATAATATGTCGAAATCCGACAAACGGTTTAGGCTGCAGGGCGTGTCAAAGTATAAGACTATACACACATATATACATACATACATACGCTCGAAAAACAAAACCCCTCCTCTTCTTCGGCAGTCGGGTAAAAAAAATATGTACATTGTGTCAGAACTGTATAAGACTCACTTTTGTAGATCATTCGGAAAAACCCGATTTTCGGAGTTACCCGAACGCACCTTAAATTAATCAATTGCGTGTTCTAACTCTTTAATTTAAAATGTTAAGTATTTGTTTTTAATGAATTATGTATGGGTGTGAACGAAGCGAAAAAAATAAGTCGGAAACTCGGGACCGTAGTATTTGACGTTATTAATTTGATATCTACCAGTGGCGGCGCGTAAGAATTTTTACTGGCCAACCCGGAGCCAAATAAAAGGGCTGTTTTTTGATGATTTACGAGTTTGGTAATATATAGCACGAAATTTTAGGGAAGCCGGTGGGAATCGGCTTGTATGGGCGCTCCGCCACTGATATCTACTTACCCTAATGAGATACGGCTGTGAGAATAGGTATCTAATGTACCTATGTATTTTTTTATGCAGTAATTAGTATGGCATTACTAAATTACAGTAATTGTTGTAATTGGACAGTGGTATGTATAAGCATTACAAGTTATCCAGTATTTAATATACTTACTTCGCATCGCATCAACTCCACTAAAAGAAAACCGGGCATCCTACAACATCCATTTTTAAATCGGAAATAGAAAAGTTTTTGTAAGTCATAAGATATCCAGCTTTTTCTGAGCTCATTGCCTTATGTAGGTATCTGTAATATTTAGGACATTGATATCTTGTGAGACATGATACCTATTGTATTCAAACTTATTGTAACTTTTCGTTTATGTGTTTTTTATACGAATTTTAGCTTGCTATTAATACAAACCGAACTAGGTGCTTACTCACAGGTAACTTTGTTATGAAATTTAATAAAATGTTACTCTATCTATATCGCTGATCAATTTTAAATGTGACGGTTATAATTATAACGTAACGAGTAGGTACCTAAGGTCATGGCATTTTTGGTTACATCTAATAATACTCGTACTTCTCCGATTGCTAATCCAAGCCCCATTCCGGAATTCATCCATTTGACAATTGCCTGTCAATCACAAAGCATGGAATTGGTTTAAAATAAGAGACCAGCTAAATCTTATTGGGGAAAAAGGGCGCTGAATTGAATGTTGATTGCATTCTTCTGTTGAACTGGATTATGTACAGTTAGCAGCAGAACTAATACATTTGTTTTCCATTCAAAACCTATAGGAAAGTTCTCGCTAACCTAGAATCATGAAATTCATTATTGACAATAAGCAACAAGATTCACAAGTAGGTAAATAAATAATAGGCTTGTTGCGTGGTGTTAAAATTGATAACGTCGTGTTGCTAAATGGATAGTAAACCATCAAAAGATTGTAATAAATATAAATTACAAAATATAATTCAAATCATAAAAAGATATGAACCTTGAAAGTTTAGAAAAAAAAGGTTTTTTATTTATTGTCCAAGAGTAAATTTAAAGGTAAGTACCAATAGAATCCTTACGCTTTTATAGAAACAAATTTGTACGACAACTATGGACCTAAACGCAGTATTTCGCGACCGAAGCAGCAATTTACTTCATTTTCCATGCAACGGTTAGTACAAATTGCACGGTGTGACGTCATACTTTAAAGCCAATCAGTATGAAGCGTTTCGGCTGCTGTCAGCGAGGTCCGTCTTTAACTCGATCTTTTGGGTATTAATGTCATTTAAATGTAGTTGCTTCCATACAAACATTTGTTCATCTACAAAAACTGGTTCGAATGGCATCGTAACCAAATTTAAGGTCACAAGCCCATTCCGAAAAATGTGAATTGGTATGTTTTGATTCATATGATCAACATATGCGCAGCATAAACGGCGGCGGGTCTTTTTATGGCGTCAACTTAAAAGTTTTATTTTTTCACAGCTCCAAAGTGCAAAGCACTGCAGACCTAATAAAATAATAATAATAATATTGACCTCAACTTGATATATCCAGGGCCCGCCCGAGGGTAGAGCGTAGAGCGGAGGGAGAAGCGGCTCTAGGCGCCAGAATTTAAAAAAAAGTGAAGACGTGAGAGGGTCAACCACAGGGCACCCAAAGATCATCTCGCTCCACCCGGACTGGGGGCTAGGGCCGGCACTGGGACTACTGGGATCCACGCGTTCTCGAGAAAAAAAATCTGAAGAGACAGACGGACTATGAAGTGATCATCCTACAAGGGTTCCCTTTTGATGCACGGTACCCTAAAAACTAAGTTAGTTTAGAATAAACATGCCCAAGTTCTTTGTCATAAATCCGCATTTGTTTTTAGAATAAGAATAGAATTCATCACACTACATCATGACCAAAATCACGTTTCGACAATTAAACAATTTGTTCGGCAGTTTAGGCTTTGTTTTCCTTAAAAAATATAGCATAATTTCACGGAATCTAGATTTTACGAACCCACATGAAATCAATTTTATTAAACTAGATTTGACACATTTTTATTATTAGATATAATATATATTACTGCATATATTGTGTTGAAAAACGTTGTACTTGATTTTATATACTAGAACATGAATTTTAGTCCTAAACAGTTCGCACTAGGACTTACTCTGTTGTAATAATTGCTATAACAATAGGAAAATCTGATGTACTTCCCACTTTCCTGTTGAATCTATTGGATAAGTCATAGCGAACAGACGAACACGTTCTAAACGAGCTTTTCATATTTGGGTAGAACGCAAAAAAATTGTACCCATAACTTGTGTTATGCCTTATTGAGCTTACTTACTGTGTATGGGTAACTTTCGTTACGAAATTAGTAAAAGTTACATCGTAGATTAGATTAAGGCTCTTACATTTGTTTGCGTTCTATCTATTTAGAAGGCTTAACGTACCTGTATCTACTTGCGATTCATCATGCCTCCCACAAGATTCGGAATCTTATATACCTAATGGTGAAGTATCATCAATCTCTGAAACAGGTGGCATATTTTCAATTACCGCTGTTGAATGAATAGCGTATTGAAAGACAGATTGATAGAAAATACAGCGGGGGTTTCTTAAATGATAACAGCAGTACATATAAAATACAGCGGGGATTTCTTAAATGATAACAGCAGTGAATAGACATATAAAATACGTTAAACTTATGACACCGCCGGGGATAAAAAGTATGTTTTCTCAAACATGCTCGGAAATGTATGCGTTAATGTCACGAAATGAAGACATGAAGTTTCTTGTTTATGGCTCCCTACATTACTTCTTGGCCTAGGCCAAACTCGTCCAGCAATCCCTTACTTCACGACCTCTGCAGTAATGTACTATTATATAGCTCATACAGTTTTTGTACCGTAAAACACCTCGTTTAACTACTTTTACTTATATTAATAATGAATACTGCCGCATAACATATCATATTAGAAAATAAAATAGGGATGGCCGCAACTAAGGCAAAATAAAATAGGGATGGCCGCAACTAAGGCAAAATAAAATAGGGATGGCCGCAACTAAGGCAAATTAAAATAGGGATGGCCGCAACTAAGGCAAAATTTCACACTGTGCGCTCGCTATAAGGAAAAGTGGTGCACTTTTAATTTTATATTTTCCCGCTAAATTAGTATCTACTTGGGTAATAGGTACCTACTTACATATTTATTAATCAAAAAAGTAACTAATTTTCAGGTGAAATGTACCTTTTTCGTGACTACATTTTATAATGTACATAGTTACGAGTAGGTGTAGTGTAGGTACAGTAGGTACACGAGTTCAAAATGTTCACGACTGACGGAAATAATGTGATTTAAGAAATATCACAGCAAGTCGTTAAATCATGGTAACAGTGCCTACTTATTATTTTTAATTATTTTGACCAATTACTTTGCAAAACATTTTGTAAGCGGAGCATTCCCTGTTTCAGCTGAGCTTACACAGTGCTTTACGTAGTGACGGTTTTCTGTGAATATGCCCGGAAGTTGTAAATTTAAATGAAAAGGGAATTAATTATAAAAAAACCAGAAGTGCGAGCCGGTCTCGCAAAATTAGGAATCTAAAGTTTTCCGCATTTTTCCTGTACTTGTAGTAGGTATAAGACGATATTACTTGCCAAATTTCATAGTTCTGGGTCAACGTTTAAAGTACACTATATAAAAAAAAAAAAAAAAAAAAAAAAAATATTATGGGACAATCTTACACAAAGTAAACATTTTGATTCCCTTGAGTGTCGAAAGGACCGTATCCTTTTTTTAACTGAACTTAGAAGTTTGATTGTTTCACAGCTTCAAGGGACTGTAACCTTGAGTATATGGTTTTAATTTAAATTCAATACCTCCACGTGTTCCTGAGATAAAGGGTCTTGACAGACAGACAGACGGACAAAAAAGTGATCCTATAGGACCCTTATAAGGATTCCGTTTTTTTTCTTTTGAGGTACGGAACCCTAAAAAGCGTGTAATTAAGTAATCAGAGTTAACTTTGTAGTCATTTTTATGTTTATGGGTCAACACACGCCACAGAGGGTGGACGGAGCGCACGCTACCGATTAGACAAATAACTAAATTCTACTATCAAGAACACACGTCATTAATTTATGTTTATTAAAAACTCAGAAAATTATATCGCGAAATTTGCATTAATTCTTACTTATGTATGTCATAAAAAAATGTGTGTGTATAGAAAATGATAAAAACTATAGGTGTCTATTTTATTCTTCATAAGTTTTATTAGAAATCTTTAATAAATCGTGGGCGCGTTAAAATTGAGATGTAAAACATGGTATACATTTACCGTAAAATCTCAAGGGCAGATAGTTTACACTTAATAACACAAACACAAATCACTTTCAATTAGTAACTCCTGTCAAATACACTAATACCTATCTTAGCCATTTTGTCGGTAGACACATTTGTCTCATAATTTTACAGTAAGAAGTAAAAATGCTCACTCATTTTGTAGAGGGTTGGTCAACACTTTGGGTGTCAGATAAAACTGCTCTAAAGGCTTTCTAAGACCTTTACCTGTAAGATCGTGGGCCTGATTCGTGGTTATAAGGGTGTTAGATCATGCTCTAACACCTTTTTTACAGGCATTGTAACACCTTAGCATTTGGCTGGAACCGATATAAGAATGATAATTATAAGGGTTATTTTAAAGCTAGTGTGCTAGTTGGGCATATCTCCAAAATATACCTGTTCAAATAAAGGTATAGGTATTACTTTAATTTTTCATAACAATCAAACGCAAAACGTTGTAGGTACTTCACAGGACATAAATGTACTATTTTACTTCTCACCCCCTATTGAACCATGAGTAGTGAAAACTAAGATCACCGCGGGTCTGTAACTCTGAAAATCCTTTGCCGACAATTTTCTAAAGGGGCAGTTATTGAGGTGCAGATGATGAGGAAACAGGATGATCTTAATTCTATGACCATTGTGTCAATGGACGGTCAGTAGCGATTCAACGCGCGTACGGCGACGTGGACGCTCAATGCCGATCGCTCTTCCTTCCGTTATGTCTGACGACGGGCCGGCTATTAAACGTTAAAGTCTCGTTGATGTTTTAAAGACAAGAGCTAGCGGAATATTAGACCGAAACTGTTAATTAGTATTGACAAAACTTTATTCAAGATCTTTACCTTTCTGTAGCTAGAACGAGTTTGGATGAGCCATTAAACTAAATTTGAAGCCGTAGCACCGATAAAGTAATGACTCGAAAAATGTTAAAAGTAGGTATAAGTATTTAAACATAATTGAGGCTTTCTTACCTAATCGTGCTTCAACCTCAAATTTAGTTTATTAGGATATACAACGTTTTCATGACAATTTCCGTTAATTGCATGGGGGCATAGTTTAGATCAAATACAGTTAATTTCTCCAAGAAAGTAGTATCTTAACTCTTACTGTTATCAAGATATTTAATGTTTAATTTTATCAGTTTTGCAGATTTAACCGTTGTAAATGGCTCTTAACTGTGACTTCATAACAGCTTTTTAAATTTTGTAAGGTTCCTAACTCCCTATACACTACAAGAAGGTTTACAAAGTGAGTTCGTTCGATATAACATATTTTTTACATACATATCACAAGCCTTACTGAGCTTACCGTGGGCCTAGGTTGATTTGTGTAAGATTGTGTCCCATAATATTTATTTATTATTTATTTATTTATATTTTTTATTTCACGTGTTTCAAGACCCATGTACAATAAGACAATAACCGTTAATGCTACATTAAATGGGTGCGTAACGATGGCTATAAATATTTTTGATATAATATTACTCGAAATATAGCTCATCTGATATAATTCTCGAGTTGTATAACAACATTTAATATATTTTCATTTGGTATTATTATCATTTTATATAACGATCATTTGATATAATAATATTTAGTACTAGCTGTACCCGCGACTTCGTTTGCGTAGGATTAAATGTGTTCCTTCTCTTTGGACCATGGAGGACATAGGTACCTACTTATTGATTATTCATTAGGCCTGCCTAAAATAAGCGCGGCTTGTGGTGGCGGCCAGATGTATAGCTACTATGATAATCAAGGCCGCGTGTGTCTGAAACATTAATTATCATAGTAAACAATTGGCCGCCACCGCAGGTCGCGTTAGCTTGTGACAGGTTTTATAGTATTCCGACAATTCGACCGAAGTTCTGTATAAAATTTATACAGAACTTCGGTCGAATTGTCGGATTATGGCCAGCTCAGCATACAGGACGCAACTATGCGTTCAAGTTTTACTTAAATCCGTTATATCTAATGTCGGTGTAAATTTTAATAAGTCAATATTATTTTTACTTTACTTATTTACAGAAATTGACGGCTTTTAACGGATCTGTATAAAACTGAGTTTAACTATATGTGCCTATAAAAAATAGAACAATTTGTAAAAAAAGGTATAATCATTATAAAAGACATATCTACATCCTTATCTACAAATTATGGGTTTCGCATGCTATGATCTAATTTAAAAGTCGAATCAGCATTTTTAGATTTGAATTGTACAACGTAACAGTTTTTTATTACTTATTAGTATGAAAGACTGTATGTCTTCACATTAGTATTTAATCATGCCATGTACATGCAACCACGTGGTGGGTAGTGACACGTTTGCTTCTACTAAAACAATTAATTAAAAAGTATAAAAATTATATAACATTTAGCAAGTAGGCAGTAGTGTCATCTACATAATGTCTTAGGTACACATATCTATCAATATACAGCCTAAAAATAAACGTGTTACTCTCAAATTTTTTTTTGTTTTAAGACACGGTTAACATATTGCTGTCCGAATATTTATTTACACAGTCATCAATTTCTCGCCGCAACATTGTAAGGAACATAAGTTTGGTTGGGAAACCGTATTATTCGTAGCATTATCAGATAGTTGTTATGAAAATCATCGATATCATGACCAGTAAAGCTTGTCGGTAAGTTACAATTTGATCAGTCCAAGCAACACTTTAAAAAGGCCACTAGTCATAAATATTGACTACACGACGGATTGACGTCTAAATAGACGTGTATTTTTTTTAAACTACCTTTTGTAGTTGTCTCTAAGGGTAAGGCCTCCCGTTTCCGTCATCAGACTAACTTTATATATATATATATATATATATATATATATATTAGGTATCATTAGTTAAAAAAATACTTCTGTAAGTTGATCATATTTGATGTACACAAATTAACATTATATATTACTTAGGTACTATAGATACCCTACCGTTTAACTCAGACGGCGCGTGGACGCTGCTGATGCTGCAAAGTAGCAGGGGTGACGTCAAAAAGTAAGGACTTGCCGCCCACTAACCGCCCTACACCCTTTGACGTCTCCCCGCTTGTGCCGCGCGCCGATCAGGGACCATCTGAGTTAAACGCTTGGTCTAAAGTGCAAGTTAAATAAAAGCTTGTAAAAATGCAGTCACTTGATGAATGATGAATTACATTGTTAGACATTGTTACGTTTTTTGGGAATAATTTATGCTTTTACTATTGAATGGCAAAACCGAAGCTTGCCACGTTTACCTACCTGACTACACATTTTTATATGGACCATACAGATAGATGATATCATATGTGTATCAGCCTAGCTAGCACACTAGGTTTTATGTCGGCGAAAATGTACTGAAACGTCACGTAAAACGCGACATAAAGCCTAGTGTGCTAGCCCCCCGGATCTACATGTTATTGTAATTACGAACATGATACACGGCCCCTGTGGCGCCATCAACCCCTAATTACCGTGCATTACACACGGGAAGTGTTCCGAAACCACGTTTACCTACCTGACTACACATTTTTATATGGACCATACAGATAGATGATATCACATGTGTATCAGATCTACATGTTATTGTAATTACGAACATGATTCACGGCCCCTGTGGCGCCATCAACCCCTAATTACCGTGCATTTACACACGGGAAGTGTTCCGAAACATATATAATTTACATAATTTGACGGTACACTATTAATGACAATGATGAATCTGAGACGGTATGTTCGCTGAGTTACTTAGTAGGTACGGCATAAATTATTTAGTGCAAAACTTCTTGATAAACTATGTTAGAAGTTTTATTCTCCGGTGTGTAAACACATACATCAGCGGCATCGCTGACTCGAGAGAGAGCAACGTAGAGTTGACCGTGCGAGAAACAGCTGCTAGTGAGATCTATGCCTGCTTTGCGCAATGTCTGGCCCTGGGCCTTGTTGATGGTCATGGCAAAAGCAACACTAACAGGCAGTTGAATCCGTTTAAATTGAAATGGGTAATTATTGGGAATTATTGGAATGCGCGGAATAAAAACACATTCTCCTGCACCGCAACCGGTAAGTATTTCCGCTTCGATTACGTTCCTCTGTAACGCAACTACTTTTAAACGCGTTCCGTTGCATAATTTTGGGGGGCTTAAATTTCGCATTAAAATGATAGGTACGCCTATTTTGAGTTTGAGTTCATGCGCTGGGAGACCAGACGCTGATAATGAGTTTAAAAATTCTACCGGGTACGTTGTAGCCTCTTCTCGATCGATTACTCGGTTTATCGAGGTATAAGTGTGGAACTGCCCTTCAACTTTTTCCATTATGTTTGAGTTGATTGTTGTCGCCTGATCATTCCGAGGCGTAAGAATGGCTCGCTCGCAAAGCCAGCTGTTCTCCTGATTTATTATGTCATGTGGGTCGCCATACACCGACGAAATAAGTTCGTTGAGATTGGATACCAATTTACATATGTCGTTTGTTAAAGTTATTTTGCCTTCTACTACGGGATATCTGCCTTCGCCTATGCTTAGCAACAATTCGGAGAACTGTTGAGCATTTATATTTCCCCCCAGTAGAGCTCGCATATTGGTTGTTAAATTTAATTTGTTAACATATGGCCACAGATCAGATTTTTTAAAGCAAGCATTCACTTCATCCGCTCTCGTTCCACGGGTTACGACTGGTAATGTTTGGCGAAAATCTCCACAGAAGAGTACAGTAAGCCCGCCCATGAGTTGGTTATTTTGGCGTATGTCTTGAAGCGTTCTATTTACTGCTTCAATTGCTTTGCGATGCGCCATTGTGCACTCATCCCATACAATTAGTACACTGTCACGCAATACTTTAGCCTTTTCACAATTGCGCGAAATGTCGCAGACGGGAGTTTCAGTGACATCTAATTGTATGGGAATTTTTAGCATGGAATGTGCAGTTTTTCCTCCGGGCAGTAACGTGGCCGCAATTCCAGATGATGCCACAGCTAAGGCAATTTGACCTTGGATTCGAACTTGTGCAAGAATGAGTTTCGTCAAAAAAGTCTTTCCTGTGCCTCCCGGGGCATCCAAAAAATACAATCCTCCGGATGCATTTGAAACACTTTGGAATATTATATCAAAAACTCCTTTTTGTTCTGTTGTGAGGCTTGAAACCCCTTCAAGAGCAACAGTAAGTTCTGCGAAGTTATAATTAACTTCGGTTGCGTATTCTCTATGAGTGTCGGTTTCATTCAGGTCAGGCTCAGGCAGACCGTAGTGTGGTAACGGGTGGCCGCCAATTGAGATGACAATTTCTTGCAAGTCACACAAACAACAGTTTAATTTGATATTGCGCATGCGGTCATCGAGCTCGTGATGAGTTTCAGGACCTGATGTGCGTAAATAGTCCTCTGCCAAGTAGTTTTGGTATTTTAGCCACAGGTGATTGGCGTCGGAAATCCCGCAAAAAACTAACATCACGGCAAACAACTGTCGTAAACGATGTGGACTATCACCAAGTGATGCTTCTGATAGAGCTTCGTCCCAATGCTGGTCATCGTCCAATAGTCCGCGAGCCCGACAAGCTGCCTGGAAAGTCGGGTACTCGGTGCCATTGAAAATTTTTAAATCTGAAAAAGACGTCGGTCCTCTAACATTGTGCAAAAGCAACCGCACATAAAAACATTCTGCGTTATTGGGGTGCACGGTGTACACCCTTCCAATAACGTGTTCTCTCATGATGGAGGGAAAATTTTCAACAGGCGTTCCACGTCGCCGGCGTGTAAACAATCCGTGTTGTTTGTCATACGTATAGTACGATGGAACTTCGTCATAAAGCAATGTTTTTGCAAAATCGTCTGCCTCGCATAACGAAAAGAATGCCGTTAATGTTGTTTGCCTGGGATTCTCTAACTGTTCTGTTAAATTGTTTGTATTGAAATAAATACGTTGCCCACCTTCTACGTGAACGTTTAGGTGTATCACAGGCGGAAATCGTTCAAAAATCGGAAAACTGAATATCCGCCATGCTGCTTCCGAGGAACTAATGTAACGCCCCGTTTGGAATCTGGTTACTTCGTCACGGTCATTACTTGTAGCAAGCGTAGCCTGATCGGTTCCTTTATTTACATACTTGAAAATGTATTTAATCGATTTTATACTGTTACACAGTTCCACGTTTACATGACCCTGAAACGTTCTCGACAATACAGGTGAGAATGGTACAACCCACCGATTGTCTACTTCCAACAACCGTAGCATTGCAGTAAACCCTCCATGGTCTGGAGCACGTCGCCGGTATTTAGGATAACCATCTTCACCTGTAATTGTCTCTTGTAGTAGGCTTTTCGGAAATTTTTTAACACATCGTCCGTCCTGCATGCAAGGAGAGCTATTGTTTAAAGGGCCACAAGGTCCGTGAATCATGTGTTGCTTCACAATTGCGTGTAAAGCAGGATCTGAAATGGGATTTGGTATTTCTGCGCTTATTACTTTATCTACGTCATGGGGACGTATTTTTTCTTTAAGCCATAAAAGTATATGAGCGTGTGGTAGTCCTCGCTTTTGCCATTCAATGTTATATGTAAAGCACAAAGATGCGCCATACATTTTTTCTTTTGTGAGTAAATTAATTAATAATTTAAGTTTTAAATGAAAAACTCTACTTATTAAGTCGTGTCGGTCATACGGAACTTGACCTGGCAGCAGCTCTTGAGTTATTTCATTCCATTTAGGATTTGTAGTAGCAGTGATAAATAAGTCTGGCTTACCATATTTGCGAACATACGAAAGTGCGTCTTGCACTTGCTCGTGCATGTTACGTGGACTTCCGATGAAGCTTGAAGGTAAAATTACCAAGCGCCCCATGTTCTCGGAATTAGTATCATTTTGCAGTGCATCTTGGAGATCTGCATAATTCTCAGCTCGTAACTGCCTTTGATGAGTGCGGATATAAACTAAACGCTCAGTTTCGATTTTTGCGTACATGTCAACAATGAATTGAGAAAATAGACCGCGAAAACGTTGTAAATACGTAAATCTGTTTAGTCGGACCTGCAAAAGGTAGCAGTAAAATTGTAGCGCCGTGGCTTTTTTGTCGTTTCGTATTGCCCCAGTGGTAGGATCAAGTTGTCGTATTGCAAAGTTATAACCATCTTCACCGCGACAGTAAATAAGCGGATATTGTAATGAATCGTAAGAACGATGGGTTTCACTTATACGTTTCAGACGGTTATCTCGTGCACGTAAGACAATATCACGTTTGTCGCACTGTTGGTCTACCAGAACAACAGCTACTTCGTTGGTAGAAGGAGGGTTGTAGCGACCGCGGTGTTCTGTAGGAGGTCGTTTATCAGCACTTATAACAAATTTGTACTCCTCCTGCTGATCAGGAGGTATAGATTCCAATGCGGCCTTAAAATCGGACAAGTAATGGTTAGACTGATGAAGCATCTCCTGAAGATCAAATATGAGACCGGAGTTTAAATTTGTGAAGTGTTGGTTCCTGATATTAGCCTGCTCTTGGTAATCGGAAACAAAATAAATTTGCAAAAATTTAGGATTTTCTTCGGGCAATAAAGATCCTATTAGGTGATACACTTGTCCTTGCACTTTAAAGGTAGGCATAAATGTCCCGTGTATCACCTGTTTTGCACCAAAAGACGTCATTTGAAAAGCGGCATTATATGTACGAATATTGGCTAGAAATTGTTGTGATAATGGATGTTCTCCATTCAAAAGTGACTTTATAAGTTCAGGCGGATTTGAAAATAAATCAAAACGAACTTTGCCACCTGAACAACAGAATCCCATCGATTCTTTTGCCCACTTCAAAGCTTGACAATTACCGCAAACATTAACCATTCTCCCAACTGAGGCAAATTCTTGGTAATTAATATTAGGTAAGTAGGCAAAACCACTATTTTCTATTTGATCCCATCGAAGTTGTATGAGGTTTTCTTCTTCATTAAAATGTGCGGAGCTTGGTGTAAATGTCTGCGAAGCCCGTGACATGGCATCTTCATCGCCGCTTGCGGAGAAAGGCACCGGGCTCGGTGCAAATGTCTGCGAAACCTGTGACATGGCGACTACACCGCTGCCTGCGGACAAACGCGCCGAACTTGGTATAAATGTTTGCGAAGCTTGTGACATGGCGTCTTCACCGCTGCTTGCGAACAAACGCGCCGAGCTAGGTGTAAACGTTTGTGATATGATGTCTTCGTCTCTGCTTGTAGACAAAGGCGCCGAGCTTGGTGTAAATGTTTGCGAAGCTCGCGCCACAGCGTCTTCACTGCTGCTTATGGAGAAATGCACCGAACTTGGGGTAAATGTTTGCGAAGCTCGTGACGCAGCATCTTCATCTTCACCGTTGCTTGCGGAGAAATGCGCCGAGGTTGGTGTAAATGTTTGCGAAGCCTGCGCCACAGCGTCTTCACTGCTGCTTATGGAGAAATGCACCGAACTTGGGGTAAATGTTTGCGAAGCTCGTGACGCAGCATCTTCATCTTCACCGTTGCTTGCGGAGAAATGCGCCGAGGTTGGTGTAAATGTTTGCGAAGCCTGCGACACAGCGTCTTCACCGTTGCTTGCGAAGAAATGCGCCGAGCTTGGTGTAAATGTTTGCGAAGCTCGCGCCACAGCGTCTTCACTGCTGCTTATGAAGAAATGCACCGAACTTGGGGTAAATGTTTGCGAAGCTCGTGACGCAGCATCTTCATCTTCACCGTTGCTTGCGGAGAAATGCGCCGAGGTTGGTGTAAATGTTTGCGAAGCCTGCGACACAGCGTCTTCACCGTTGCTTGCGAAGAAATGCGCCGAGCTTGGTGTAAATGTTTGCGAAGCTTGTGCAACGGCGTCTTCACTGCTGCTTGCGGACAAACGCGCCAAGCTTGGTGTAAATGCTTGTAACGATTGTGATGTGGCAACTTCACTGCTGCTTGCGGACAAACGCGCCGAGCTTAGTGTGAATGTTTGTGAGGCCCGTGACATGGCGTCTTCACCGCTACTTGCGATCAAACGCGCCGACCTTGGTGTAAATGTTTGTGATGTGACATCTTCGTCTCTGCTTGTAGACAAATGCACCGAGCTTGATGTGAATGTTTGCGAAGCTCGCGCCACAGCGTCTTCACCGCTGCTTGTGGAGAAATGGACCGAGTTTGGTGTAAATGTTTGTGAGGGCCGTGACATGGCGCTTTCGCCGCTGCTTGCGGACAAACGCGCCGAGCTTGGTTTAAATGTTTGTGAAGGCCGTGACATGGCATCTTCACCGCTGCTTGCGGACAAACGCGCCGAATTTGGTGTAAATGTTTGTGAAGCCTGTGATATGACTTCATCGTCTCTGATTGCAGACAAACCTGCAGAATTTGGTATAAATCTCTGTGAAGTCCGTGACATGGCGTCTTCGTTTCCACTTGTAGACAAACCTGCAGAACTTGGTGTAAATGTTTGCGATGTCCGTGGCATGGCGTCTTTTTCTCTGGTAGCAGACAAACGCGCACAATTCGATGTAAATGTCTCTGAAGTCTGGGAGATAGCATCTTGTTCTAAGTCTGAAGTCGCTGAGCTTTGAGTAAGCTCCTCTGATATTCGAGCCTCTGCTTTGCGAACGCTCTCTCGTCTTCTCTTTATAGCGACCCGAGTGCGACGTGAAAGATTTGTCTTTCTGCGAACCATTTTATTCTTTATTGGGTCATGTCTCTAGTATAAGTAGTTACTTTCGAATGCTTTCTTGACTCAAAATCGGGAACCAAAATAAACGTTCTGTTCTTCCTGTAAACAATACAACAGTTAACGGTTTATACACCTATACATATGTATATAAATTATGTTCGATAAACTGCCACTGATAAGGAGTCATTTTTGTAGCTATTGTAACATCTGTGTGAACAGGCTATGTGGGTCGTCGGCCTACCTCAATTGGAATCCATATTCCTGATCAATTTTGCTACAAATATAGTCATACATTCACAGTCGTGAGGAAACATTATTTAGTAGGATTATATGTTTTGTCGCCACAGCACGGCTATCACAAGACGGCGCGCGAGCTCTCTCGATTTTTCTCCCACTATACATCTCTTTCTAAGTTTTCTAATAAGAGAGAGACAGATAGTGCGAGAAAAATCGAGAGAGCTCGCGTGCCGTCTTGTGATAGCCGTGCAGGTCCTAATAGCGCGATAGGTTTTAGTGTCAAGTTTTACGTGACGGTTCAGTACATTTTCGCCATAAAACTTGACGATAAAAGCTATCGTGCTAGCTGGGGCTCTCGGTCGTCGTGGCATGGTATGGCATGTACGTATTATCCATTGCAGTCGGTCATATAGCTACCCACAGGCAGAATTCCGTTGCGAAATTCTGCTTGGCAGGCCACATGTAAAGGTTCCTCTACTTAAATGACGACGAACACAAACTACCATCACGGCGGCAGTACTTATGCGGATGAGATAAAAGTAGGCCCTTTCTCCCTTTAACGCATAGTTGTATCCTGTATGATGGGTCATGAGGTATTGATGGCCCATTATCAAGAGCATGCCTAAGCGGAATGACGGCTACCGCCATGGTACCGCGTATGAAATCGGTGCTAGAGGCGCTAGAGTGTATGGAGCCAATTAACATAAATACTTATGTAATACACGGCCAGATAATGTACCACTTTTTTGGGCCGTGCATTATGAGCCCGAACAAAAGTGGCTTCCAATTATTGCCCCGGACCAAGATTGATGTGATGAATTCAATTCGGCCAGGTCAATAGTAAACTTGACAGCTATTGTCAAATTTACTATTGACTGCCACCGCGGGCCGCGCCAGTAAGGCGTGGCCTGCGGTAACGTCAGTAATAAACTATACGATTATTATTACCCGACTGCCGAAGGAGAGGAGGGTTATATAGTTTACTATTGACGGCCGCGCTAGTCTGTGAGAGGCTTGAAGCCTGAATCACACTGACGCGTCTTGTGTGATTCACTCTGAAAGTAAACTTGAAATTAGCAGTCAAGTTTTATATTGACGGCCACCGCAGGCCACGCTAAGCGATCGCTAATCGCTAAGGGTTAACTTATACCATATAGGTAAGTTATATGTAACTACACCTTAAGGATCAAGGCACGCATGTTTTGTACGAAGTACAACGTACCTAGTACCTACCTACCTATTTCACTCGCGAGGAAAACACATTACATTAGATTATAAGGTACCTACTTACGTTTTCGCTGACCATTCTTTGCAGCATTTAATATTTATATTAACCTACACTACACGAGTTAAGTATGATACCTATGATATGAAATGAATAAATAATGGCGCGAACTTTTTTTTGTACCTATATACCTACTTACTTTGATATTGAAATACCTATGCGCGCGCATGTAAGACAAAAAAGGCTCCA
The DNA here is from genome assembly GCA_963854355.1 of Epinotia brunnichana. Lineage (NCBI taxonomy): Eukaryota > Metazoa > Arthropoda > Insecta > Lepidoptera > Tortricidae > Epinotia > Epinotia brunnichana. Next base: position 13,302,507 of record OY977936.1, on the reverse strand, counting down.
AACAGCCAATATAATATCAATTAATTCATAGTCAGTCAAATATTTTGTGGAAATTATTAAATAATATAATGAAACGTTACGAAGTATGTTTACATTGTATTATTATATTATATATTTCGATATTTTAATCATAGGTTTTAAAAAAGTAGTAAGTACAACTTGATTATTTAAAGGCGTATATAGACGGGCGACCACGGAGGACTCTGGTTTTGCCGGACACCGTGCAGCGTGTAATGGTTCGCGTTCGTTCTTTTGTTCAGTGTGTGCCCACCATAAGAGCTGTTAGGCCTGAATTACACTGGTGCGGGCTACGGTGGCGGACCATAGTAAATTTGACAGCATTAGACAACTCTTCTATTGTCCGCCGCGGTCAGGCCGCGCCAGTGTGTGACAGGGCTTAAGCCTGCACCACACTGGCGCGGCCTGCGGTGGCGGACAATAGTAAACTTGTCATTAGCTGTTAAATTTACTATTGACCGCCACCGCAGGCCACACCAGTGTGTGAGAGGCCTAAAGGAAACGCTACACCTACGAATTTTCCGGACGGCCAAGCAACGTCACAGAAAATCTAGTATGGAGTGACCTTGATTTGGCCGGCCGCCGTGCTTCCGACACGTATCCACACGGACTGAATCACGCGTCGGCTGGTGTGCAGTCCGGCCGATATCGGCCCGTGTAGCGTCTCCTTAAACGGTCTTGCATTGTTTCGACCATGGCGGCCATTACACAGTGAGTATTATCAGGCGACCCACTCATTTTACAATCCCAATCACAGGCATATTGACGTGTATTACAGGATTGAGATAATAGAGCAGAAAATCCGGATAATTTTAAAATCCACCCAAAGATAAGAAATAATCTATCAGCGACTAAAGCCACACCACACGATTCTGTTTGATGGATGGCGCCCATACACGGTGAAGTATTATCACGCGATCCATGCGCATTCTCTTTCTCAATTACTTGATTGACACTTGAGTATTTTAGCAATATTTTTATTATAATCATATTGTGATACTCGAAATTGTACGGTGATATATTTCTAGCTTCTCTATCTTTAATAGGTTATGACAGACAGCTAGAAAAATATCACGATGATAAAAGTGGGCGCACGTTATGGCGTTCTATATTATTTGTCGCACCAACTTGCTTTAGTAAGAGCCATGAAGTCTCTCACAGACTGGCGCGGCCTGGCCGCGGCGGTCAATAGTAAACTTGTCATTAGCTATCAAATTTACTATTAACCGCCACCGCAGGCCGGGCCAGTGTGACTCAGGCCTTACACGCCTAGCAAATTGACACAACCACTTACTATAGTTGGAATGGCGGCCAATACACGGTGATTAAATACTGATGATCCACCATAGCTGTCTCTTTCTACAAAATGCAATAGAAAGAGACAACTATGGTGGATCATCAGTATTTAATCATCGTGTATGGCCGTCTATGAGGAAACCGTATATATCTTTCATTCCAAGGCCTGAATCACACTGCCTGCGGTGGCGGTCAAAACTTGCCAAAACGGACCCGGGGCTACTTTAGGGCACAACCAGGAATAACGCTAGGAGGATGATGATTTTAAGGAGTTCTATACATCTAATGCCTAGTTTACACTATGCCGAAGTGAGCAGGGAAGTGTAGGCAGAATGGGCGTAAAATGCGGTATTACGCCCGTTCTGCCCACTTCCCTTCCAACTTCCCTGCTGACTTCGGCTTTGTAAACGTAGTATAACATTTTGTCACAACAACCGCCTTCAAACTGACTTTACAGCTGCGTCGGTAGATTGCTGTGACAAATTGCTAGTTGTATAATAGCCTTAACTACATCAAGTTGGTTTGACAAATTGCATATATTTGTGCTATATATCAAAAAATAAAATAATTTATTTCAGTAACTTAAATACATATACAAGTATCTGTGCTGGTGCCTCTTTTTAAGTATATAATATACTTGTGCTAAGAAGATCACCGCTCTTCCACATGTTGTGATTTAGGTGTAGGCATAAGTAACTTAAAATATAAATTAGAAAGTAAACATTTTATATTATACTATGTGGTAAGTGTGTGTGTGTGTGTTTGTGTGTGTGTGTGTTTGTGTGTGTGTATCACATTTAACATACATTACATTATACATTGTACTCATATTATTGGGCCGTGTATTATCACCCTGAGGAAACTCGGTACGGGGGGATGCCACATTAAAATTTGTCCGGGCTGATAATGCACGATCCAATCATTCACGTACATTGGACGCGAATTATTGGGCTGTACATTATCATGGCCGTGCATTATCATGGCCGTACATAACCGGCACCTACTCTACAAAGAGAATATAAACACTACGTTATACTCTACTCCGTGATTCCCGAATAAATTATAACCAACAATAAGGATACAATAGCGAAAACGCTGGACGTGGTGTTTGTGAAGTGAAGATCATTGATTTGTAAAGGCATTTACCAAAACCGAATCGTATTCTCAATCCTACAATCGAGTGGTTACAAAACAAACGCTGATGCCTCTCATAGGACAGCTTAACCTGTCCTACCCCACGACTCGCGCACTCATTAATGAGCATAAAACTAATAATAAGATTTGGTAAGTTATGATACTAATATGCTTTATTGATTTGGAGATTCGTTGCATTGACAGTGAGAGACTTACGTAGATTCCTCACAGTGGGTGACCTTACTAACCATCACAAACACAACACTGTCTTCTGGAAGGTAGAGGTTGTTCTCCAGTTGGGCTGCTCCAAATATGAGTGAGAAGACATACTGTGCTAGGGCACAGTATGTCTCAAGCTAGGGCTTGAGCTATAAGACAAACTCACTCTTTTGTGTACCTATTTAATGTAATACTACAGTTATAAACTTTTTTGTTGTAAAAACCTAATCTATATAATAATTTATTTTAGGTATGGATTTTCATGGGCCATGGATTTTCTCAACCAAGGAACATAATAATTATAATATGATGTGTAAAGACAAACCAAAAAAAATGGAATTGTGTTCAGTTGAGTATGCAGAATAAGAAAAGGAAGAAAAACCACTCAGCAATTGGAAAGCCAAAAATAATGAACGATTTACTAAGTTTCAATTATTGTGCTTATTAAAATTGATGTTTGTTTTGTATCTAATTTTATTTTTCACTGGGCACATTATCATATTTGGCAGATGATTATTGCCGAATTATCTATCATCATCATCATCAGTCCTTCCCCCAATGCTGAGGATGGTGACTTCATGTCCTATTGTTGTTGACCAGATTACCCCATGGGCTCCTAACACCCACTTTATGCGTGGCCTCATGCAGATGTAGTTGCAAGGGTTCAGTGATTTGTATGCTCGATTTAGCAGGTGCTCTGCCGGTGTGCTGCATCATAATAATCCTCTCCAGGTTATCTGAAGAACATTGTCTATACTAATATTACAAAGAGGAAAACTTGAGATTGTAACTTTGTATGTAATGGTTGCCAAAGTAATGGGTAATCTCTGGAACCACCAAACCGATTTTAAAATTTCCTTTACCTGAGAAGAGTGACTCTAAGATAAAAGTTGATGGAGAAAGTTTAGAAATTCACAGTGCTGTCTTTGAATTGTTGTATAATATGTACTTGTAATATATGAAATTAAAAACTGCCAATACATCAGATAATTTAAGATTAACATCCTATACTAACCTTTCCTTTCATCACATTGACAGTTGTTATGTGGCAATGACAATTTGTTGTACATTGAGAGCTCTATATGTAAAGAAGATTGCCATAGAACAGCATCATTACTTATTATCTTGGCAATATTATGTCAATTTAAGGTTGTGAAATATCTCCTATCATCATCATCATATCAACGGAAAGACACCCACTGCTGGACATAGGCCTCTCCCAAAGCGTGCCACAATGGCCGGTCCTGCGCCACCCACATCCAGCAGACTCCCGCATCCTTTACCAAGTCCACCTTGTCTATCTCCTATAAAATATCTATTTGCCCAGACATAAGTGGTGAACCTTTTCTTCAGACTGAACATTGCATTGCAAAGGATAGACCTACTGGGTGAAAGATATCATACACTTTGGTTAAATAATCTATATGTTTACTATATGTTTATTTTAAAGAAAATATTCACACAATTAAAATATATTAAATTTTACTAAAAGAAGATTGTAGCTTTACAATTTTGCATGTACCTACTTAATGGGTACCTACATAATATCCAGAACCACTTATTCATTTCACCTGCATGTTGAATGCAAAGGTTATAGGCTATATTTTATCCCGCGAGTTTGCCTGCATTCTTTGCAATACACGGGTAGCTAGTAGGTATACATCGTGTAAAATCAAATGATAGGGAAGTACAAGTAATACATTTTGATAATACAACCAAAATCAATGTTGAGAGTACATAGCTGTCCAGCAAATAACTAAATTACCTATACAAGTAATACTTGTCTCGGTGTTTCTTCATAATTCTTTTTACAATTAGGTACGTCCCAGTTATAAGTTAAAATTCTTGTTAGTTTTCAATGCTTAGATTGACTCAATTCCGTCTTTACGGATTTGTTATGTTGGCCGTCTCTCTTATCTGCAAGAACAGTATCACGCCTGTTTCTCATCTCGAATATTTAATTAAGTAGCATTAACATCAGAATCTCGATTCACTGTATTTTCACCTATACTTACTCAATTTTTCACCTATATTCAATTTTGACTGATATTTCCCATGGGCCTTTTAAATATAATTTCATGATGATCATAATCTTTTGAAACTTGTATAAAATTGCCGAGATATTTTTGGTTGACAAATTTTATAGTACACATCAAATATCAGTTATATCATTCATATCATAACCCGCCATGAATATTTTGACTTCGCAGTTCGCTGACAGCTCACCTGTCAGTGTCACCTGACAGTTGTAGCAGCGTTTGATTTCAATAAAAATAAATTAAAAATTAAATGAAGTCGTATATTACGGAAAATAAATTAATTGTCGCAGTCGGATAAAAACTATCCTAAGTTGCAGCTGGAATAATAATGTACCTATATAAAATGTTTCATATTTTTCCGTTCATGGGATGCTGAGAACATTCGAACCGCGCAAAGCTTAGTTTCAAACTGGCTGATTCTTTTTTTAATTTAGAGATTTATTATAAGTGGAGATAACATACTAGTATAATGCATATTTGCTATATTGAACATTGGATATAATGCTCATTTCGTCTAATGTACAGTTGATATAATCAAGCCAGAGTAGCCAGAAAAAAGGGGGGATGGGCGGGGCGAAGCCCCCGCAAGGGCAGTAAAAAACACACTGGCAACAATTGTACTATTGGTGGGTTAGGTTAGGGTTCACTTGTGTCTCTTAGAGCGGAATTAGGCACCCCGCGAAGCGAGGTGACGTCGACACGCTGGCGGTTGGGTTAGGTTAATTCTCAGACCAAGAAAAAAGATAGACAGAGCATTACGAACAACCTAGTGAAGCCAGTTTTTAACCAAGCCAAATAAGTTTATCATACGCTCACGCACACATAAACGGTAACCTATCGATGTTTCGAAAACACTTGTCCGATTTTCACTTGTCCAAAAACGGTTCACCGAATTCTTATAACCCATATACTTTGTTTACCATAGTTTTGAAATTCCGCTGGTTTGTTTTCCCACATTAACGTTTTCCCGAGACTCAATAACCAGAAGAACGATTGCCAACATTATTATTTGACAACCGATTTGTTAACCACCGTCAAACAGGCCTACTTTGCCCGCTTTTTTCAGAGGAACACGAATTTCTCATTTTTTTTCCATGGCTGGATTCGGTTTTTTGGCATAAGTGCATCATTGTAGATTGTAGACACATACATGCGTTCATTAGGAGAATATATTTTTAAACCAATATTTTACCTTATTTTTTAACGATTTTCATCGCGGGCAAAGTTATCTGGACTTTAGCCAACATTGCCCATGTCAATTATTTCCGTAACTATAGCTCTTATGACGTTAAGACAAGGATCAGTGTGAAATCTCGGGTAATTTTGGCGTTTCTATTTAATCATCCTAGTCTTAACTTGAAAAGTCGTGAGAAATATGGGTGGGCAATGTTACATAGGCATTTTGCTCTTTTCCATACAAGTCGCATCAAGCAGCTTGAAACGGTTAGGGTTGTCACTTTTGGCTTAATCTGTGTAGTAGTGGTTTTTGTGCCGTTCTTTCACACGACCACAAAATAAAATAGATTATTTCAACATAAACAAACTTTTATTCAAAATAATTATTTATGAAAAAAAAATTAACAGTGCTTTGGGTTTTTTTTACTCCTCGTAGCCTAACATAATAATTTATTCGTCGTCATTAATATGTGTAACCAGATTACACGATTTACATGCCCCTACCGGGATTTGAACTCAGGACCTTCAGCTTCCTAGGCAAGGTCACTAAGCTCGTCAAACCATACAACAATACGTATATGGATACTACTTACTACTAAAACACGACCGATTAATAGAAATATAATTTACCGTAACTATATCCTACATAAATTAAATACATAACCTTCCTTTACTAGCGCAATCAGGTAAACAGGATGAGGGTGACAACCCTAAGCCTTTTTTGAGGCTGGGCAATGTTTAAACTCTAGGTTGGCAAAATACTAGATAACATTGCCCAGCATCATAACTTTTGTTGTAAGAAGTATATCCAGATTAAATAATAATAAAAATGATAAACAGTTCTTATTTTATTACAAGTAGAAGATTCACAAATCTGCGGCTTTCCCATTTTGTAGAAAAAAATTTCAAACTTCCGCAAGAATTGGCCCGCCAAATCACGACCTTATTCGACGAGTTCCGACACGTTACTTAATGGAGTTAGACGCAAATGTGATGCGTAGTGATACCACAGATATAACCTATTTTCTACTAAAAATAGTGGTGTTGCCACAAAACTTTTTTATTTTTCTACATTAATGGATTTGTTTAAAAGTTGCATTTTGGGCAAAGTTTCCCCTGTTAGCAAAGTAGGCCTGTTTGACGGCACGGCACCTGTTCATAATAATTCCGATGCTACGTAAGAACTAAATCTCATTTTCCCTAATATCATTTTACCATCACAAAATCTCATAATACCAACTAAAGTGCTGTACGAGTTTTTAAAAAGGTTAAAAAAGGGGGGTGGGGGGCCACTTTGCGTACTCTACAACCTATGTACATACTACCTAAGTCAATATATTCCCCTCTCTTTAGACTTACACCGCAGCGCAACATGATTAAAAAGAAATAATCATTCGATATTTATCGCTCGATACTTGAACAAATACGCTTTTACCGGTACGCGGTGTAAACATTCACCTTTCTTTTAAATTTGTGAATTTACCTGCTTACAAGTAAATTCCAGAAAATAAACGAAAGTTCAACTTATTAAAACCCTAACTTTCGAATTTCTTTGAATGTGTGCAATTTTTATTACATCAGGGTTTAACCACAAAACATTTTCCAATTAAATTGATTTATTCATTCGATTCGCACTTGAACTCATTGCGCAATACTACCGAATTACGACTAACCTTATAACCAGAGGACTGGCCACTATTTCGCACAGCGTATTAGTATCGCTATACAGCGGGGAAATACGGCCAGCCTTCTGGGCACCTTGCCTGTTGACGGCGACTTAGGCCAAAATTTTTACCTTTAGGTTAAGTTTTATATTGTTGTTTTTATTAATTACCTTATAATATAACTTTTCCTTTGTCAACCATATGACTGAACAATAGAAATTCGAGTAGCTAGCATATTATTAATAGTCAATAAAATAATAATTAGTCAGAAATAATTACAAACAATTTAGGTCATCATTTAGACAATCGAGATCTGAATAATAACACTTATTCGTAATGAGGGTTATTAATTTACTTACGTCTCAGAAGTGGTATTGGTCACAGTTTCTATTGGTAATTGGTTATGAACTTATGAATCCTTATCGCAAGAGAACATACACTTTTGTGCATCAAAGCGGGTTTTCCAAGGTTATTCTTCATGCACATCCACATCACGTACATATTATAGTATTTTATGCAACTGGTGTATAAGAAGGGTCTTAAAACGCGAGTGTGGCGTGAGTTGCGGTGCGAGCCTTGGCGAGCATCGCAATTAAAGACGCCACGAGCGTTTTTAGACTACAGCTAACGTGAGTTTCAATCGTAACCTTACGATACGTAACTACATACGAGATCGAATAAACGCGCTTCGAATAGATTTCGATCTCGCTTCGGTATTCTTCGATTCGCCCCGTCAAACTTGTAACTCACACTGCCGTTGTACTACGTACTACGAAACCAACTGCAAAACGTTAGGCTCTAGCGTTTAGTTTTCGATGCGTAATTTAACGTTCGATTCGTACTACCAATCGGTAGTGTGAGACATTTCGAATCGAAGAAGTTTACTATTTCACCTGCAAAATGGCCCGTGATATCGTATTATTCCGTCAAGAGTTACCGTAGATCCGATCGAAATTTATCTCAAATTAAAGCACTTACAAAAATAAGGGTTTTGAAGTAGGACCGGAACCCACAATTCCTCTACCCTCTGCATGGCTGCGGAGCACACTGCGACTAAACACCAAGGTAGAACACCAAAAACATTGGAACACCCTAGGAACCTGCAGGCAAACCAGGGAGGCCCTCCCGACAATCAACCCCGGATTGTCAAGGAAGCTAAAACACCTAAAGAGGCCGGCACTCCGTCTTCTGACAGGAGCTATAACTGGTCATGCACTACTAAACAAACATCTTTTCACTTTAGGTGTTACAGACAGTCCTCTCTGCAGAGCTTGCATGGAAGAGGACGAGACAGCCGCCCACGTCATCCTGACATGTCCTGGAGTGGCGGAATACAGGGCAAAACACCTCGGAACACCGGGGTCACTACCGGAGGCCGTCGGCAACATAAAGGGTCTGCTAGGCTTCCTGGTGGAACTGGGTTGGCACGAATAACAGTAGTGCCAAAACCCCTACGCAAAATAGGCGCATTTATGACGTCGAGTTGCGGAAACCCAGCCCGCGTACAACCTATATAAAAGGGTTTTGAATTGACAACATATATCCGCAAAATTCGGATTGACGCGTATTTTGTATTTAAAAATGCAAATAAATGGCCCACGCGCCGCCATATTGTATCGACACTGTCGACGTCGCGATGCGCGTATTCTCTAATGTCATAACCGACAAACGCTAGCATTTAAATTAAAACGATAAATGCTAGTGATCTAAGGTTGAATATTGGAAAATCGATTAAACTATACGAGCGAACGTGAAGTCGATCGCGAATTAAGTAATGTATAAGTGACTCACGTTACAGTTTGGATTCTTAGTTCTATGAGTGACCACCAGGGGCGGTGTATAGACTTTTCATACTAAATCTGTAGTAAACGCGACTCACTTCAATCCCACGCTAAGGGTGCTGTGGGGCAATCACTTAACGTTCCGAACGCGCGTCGGTACAATTTAACTGTCAATTTTCCATATTAAAAGTGACATTTAGACCTACCCGACGCGCGTACAATGCGTTACGTGATCGACCTACTGTTATACAACGTTGCATACAATACTTCTTTCGCTACCCTACACGTGGCTACAAGTGCAACAACCTGGCAACCGTACTGTCTTTTCGAAAATCTCACGGTTCTAAATACACTGATTTGCCATACGATAAATAAACACGACTAATTTAAGATAAATTGCATTTTTTTGACTTTTCAGGCAGCATGTTTGCTACTCACGCAATTTCTTCAGGAGTGTAATTATTTTCTTGTTAGTCCATTTTGAATGGAACTTACATTTTATTCTTCACAAACACGAATCAAATCTTAATTGGTAATAACGAATAGTTATAATCATTCGTCTTTTAATTTTGAACTGGAATTTTGGAAGGTAATCAGAATTATGACACCTCTGTTCATGGTTTGTTTTGTTTTTAATTTGCTTGCACTTGCCATCCGAACAGAACCGAATCCGGATCCGAACCAAATGAAATTATTATCTTTACAAATACCTAATACCAAGAATTGTTAAAAGATAACACAATAGATAATGAATTATTATTATTTTAGTAAATTATTAATAATATAACTTGGTCGTAAATGAACTAATAGGTAGGTACGTTTGGTCGTAAATGAACCTTTTATTTTGAAATATTTGTTTTGAAGTGGATACTTCTTTGCTCGCATTCTTGTATAGGGGTACAGTTCAAAATGTATCACGTGACTTCCGGAATAACTTGTTGTAGAGAAGCCTAATATGATTTCAAATAATTGTTTGTTACATGTTTTAATTCTTCTTTATTTGCCATTAGTTGTTAATCACAAAATGTTATTTAGTTTATGTGGCGGAAAATAATGCTGAAATGACCGCCATTTTCAATGTATCGCGAGTCAAATGAGCTACGTCAGTCAATGTTGCCATATATACCGATTCCCCTACACTTATACAGTTATACAGTTTTAGTGAATACCCTACACTTATACAGTTTTAGTAAATTAATTCAGATATAATATTTTACGGGTACAGCCAACCAAGAAGTATCCACTTAAACTTAATTAACGGTTGTATCTCCGACACAACCCGCTTCTTTTTTGAAGTTGGTACCACTGACAGTGTTGTTATGAAAAATGTATGAACCATAATAACATCACGCTAAACAGTTTTTGGGCCATAGAGCATATAGAGTTTTCGACGACTTTTTATCGGTGTCATTATATTTGAGTTAGTGTTTATAAATATAAATGGCAGATAACAGTACCGGTGTAGAAAAAAACATTAATTTAAGGTATTGATTAACAGTATCTGATAAGTACGGCAATCGGGGCAACTATGACTAAGTTTCAGTGAGATCACGACCACGTTACACAAGAATATTATTTAAGTACCTACTTATAAGTTATAAGGTACTAAGTTTAAAACCAAAATAAATAAATATGATTAACTTAAATATTAAAATGACTTAAAATTAAAATGAATGATTAAAACTACTCAACAGTAAACAACGCAACGTTACCTTTACAAAACAGTGATGTTTACAATAGTTGATTTTGACTTATTCATACTTTTAAATCGAAATAATATCTTTTACGTCTGGCCATAAAGCATCTATTACCGCACGCTACGTGTGCAAAAAATCCCACTTCCTGGCCGACGACTGACTGGCTGGCTGGCTTCCTGGTGACGTAACATTTTGTACTCACCACGGGCGGTAATAAAGAAAGCCCCAGATCGCATCGCATATTTATCGTCAAATACCTGCGATCTGAGACATTGTTTTGTTTTACCGCCCTCGGTAAGTAATTTACTATTAACAATAGGTACATGCTTAGAACCATTAAAATATTTCGGTAAAATAACATAATAAATTGGAAGTAGGCTAATGGTGTATACCTATATGTATACATGTTTGAATGATAAAATCTATCGATTTAATTAATGTCGTATCGTATTCACGGCCTAAAAAATATACTTGAGAAAGTAGAAAGTGAAGATTATTATTGATTTTCCGTTTGTTAGTATGAGTGGAACCTAGGTCCAGTACTGTGTACTTACTGTGATTTTCCGTTTGTTAGTATGAGTGTAACCTAGGTCCAGTACTGTGTACTGTGATTTTCCGTTTGTTAGTATGAGTGTAACCTAGGTCCAGTACTGTGTACTGTGATTTTCCGTTTGTTAGTATGAGTGTAACCTAGGTCCAGTACTGTGTACTTACTGTGATTTTCCGTTTGTTAGTATGAGTGTAACCTAGGTCCAGTACTGTGTACTGTGATTTTCCGTTTGTTAGTATGAGTGTAACCTAGGTCCAGTACTGTGTACTGTGATTTTCCGTTTGTTAGTATGAGTGTAACCTAAGTCCAGTACTGTGTACTGTGATTTTCCGTTTGTTAGTATGAGTGTAACCTAAGTCCAGTACTGTGTACTGTGATTTTCCGTTTGTTAGTATGAGTGTAACCTAGGTCCAGTACTGTGTACTGTGATTTTCCGTTTGTTAGTATGAGTGTAACCTAAGTCCAGTACTGTGTACTGTGATTTTCCGTTTGTTAGTATGAGTGTAACCTAGGTCCAGTACTGTGTACTGTGATTTTCCGTTTGTTAGTATGAGTGTAACCTAGGTCCAGTACTGTGTACTGTGATTTTCCGTTTGTTAGTATGAGTGTAACCTAAGTCCAGTACTGTGTACTGTGATTTTCCGTTTGTTAGTATGAGTGTAACCTAGGTCCAGTACTGTGTACTGTGATTTTCCGTTTGTTAGTATGAGTGTAACCTAAGTCCAGTACTGTGTACTGTGATTTTCCGTTTGTTAGTATGAGTGTAACCTAAGTCCAGTACTGTGTACTGTGATTTTCCGTTTGTTAGTATGAGTGTAACCTAAGTCCAGTACTGTGTACTGTGATTTTCCGTTTGTTAGTATGAGTGTAACCTAGGTCCAGTACTGTGTACTGTGATTTTCCGTTTGTTAGTATGAGTGTAACCTAAGTCCAGTACTGTGTACTGTGATTTTCCGTTTGTTAGTATAAGTGTAACCTAAGTCCAGTACTGTGTACTGTGATTTTCCGTTTGTTAGTATGAGTGTAACCTAAGTCCAGTACTGTGTACTGTGATTTTCCGTTTGTTAGTATAAGTGTAACCTAAGTCCAGTACTGTGTACTGTGATTTTCCGTTTGTTAGTATGAGTGTAACCTAAGTCCAGTACTGTGTACTGTGATTTTCCGTTTGTTAGTATGAGTGTAACTTAAGTCCAGTACTGTGTACTGTGATTTTCCGTTTGTTAGTATAAGTGTAACCTAGGTCCAGTACTGTGTACTGTGATTTTCCGTTTGTTAGTATGAGTGTAACCTAAGTCCAGTACTGTGTACTGTGATTTTCCGTTTGTTAGTATAAGTGTAACCTAGGTCCAGTACTGTGTACTGTGATTTTCCGTTTGTTAGTATGAGTGTAACCTAGGTCCAATACTGTGTACTGTGATTTTCCGTTTGTTAGTATAAGTGTAACCTAGGTCCAGTACTGTGTACTGTGATTTTCCGTTTGTTAGTATGAGTGTAACCTAAGTCCAGTACTGTGTACTGTGATTTTCCGTTTGTTAGTATAAGTGTAACCTAAGTCCAGTACTGTGTACTGTGATTTTCCGTTTGTTAGTATGAGTGTAACCTAAGTCCAGTACTGTGTACTGTGATTTTCCGTTTGTTAGTATGAGTGTAACTTAAGTCCAGTACTGTGTACTGTGATTTTCCGTTTGTTAGTATAAGTGTAACCTAGGTCCAGTACTGTGTACTGTGATTTTCCGTTTGTTAGTATGAGTGTAACCTAAGTCCAGTACTGTGTACTGTGATTTTCCGTTTGTTAGTATAAGTGTAACCTAGGTCCAGTACTGTGTACTGTGATTTTCCGTTTGTTAGTATAAGTGTAACCTAGGTCCAGTACTGTGTACTGTGATTTTCCGTTTGTTAGTATGAGTGTAACCTAAGTCCAGTACTGTGTACTGTGATTTTCCGTTTGTTAGTATAAGTGTAACCTAAGTCCAGTACTGTGTACTGTGATTTTCCGTTTGTTAGTATGAGTGTAACCTAGGTCCAGTACTGTGTACTGTGATTTTCCGTTTGTTAGTATGAGTGTAACTTAAGTCCAGTACTGTGTACTGTGATTTTCCGTTTGTTAGTATGAGTGTAACCTAGGTCCAGTACTGTGTGATTTTTCTTGTTAAGTCGAGCACCAAGCGTACGCTCGCGGTCGTTATTAATGGTAGCTAGAAAGTGGAGATTTCTACTATCATTATCCATTTATCTTATTTGGCCCTTTGGTTTCCCGCTAGGAATATGTAAATCTTTATTGTGCCATTTTGTATGAAGTATGTAACATAAGCTACATCGATGGGTACGAAGTGATACTCTATTACCTAAAATCTCAGCAAAACACCGCACCATATGATACCTATCATCAAGACATTTCCCCTTCCCTGCCCATAGGATTTTAAACAAAAAAATAACCTGTTTTTATGGCATTACAAGAAAAATATTAACAAACACTTATTTTGAATTAGGAGTCACTTAAACATCTGGAAAAATTAAATAGTAAGTGATAGCGTTCATGGACAGTGACCAATTTCTAAAAATAAGCGTACTTATTTTTTGAACGTAATAAAATAAGATCTGGACCTTTTACAGAGAGGCACTTAAAGGATGAATCACGCTAGAAAGGGCCGTGTCCGGCCCGGGCCGTTTTCTGAGAAAAACAACGGTGTTTTTGCGCGGCCGAGCCATACCCAAGCCCGGCCGATAGTCCAGGCAATGAACTGACAGCTTGTATGGAAAAAATGTCAAATTTGGAAATAATTTATAAGAGCAGATTTTTTCTATGTAATGGATATATTATCAATTAAATAGTTACCTAGCGACAAAATCCAACAAAATTTCAGACATCAAAAAAATTATAACTTAACTTACTTCTGAAAAGTCAGCAAAAATATAAATAAATAGTTTTATCTTTATTTTGGTTCATTTACATTTGCTCTATAATATTCAACATAAATAATAAAAAAAAAAAACAATTCCTGCTTTATTTAAATCTACATAAATACTTCCGGATAGAAAATTTGTTGGATTCTTGAATGAAGCATCTTAGAATAATGTTTTAAAATGAAATAAACAAAAAAAACGCTATTATAAATTAATGTTTTTCAAAACCGTATTTTGCCTGGAGTACGAGCCACGGCCGGGCCGTGCCGCTACCGAGCCGCTTCCGAGCTTAATGCGGCATGAATAAACACGCGTAAATAAGAAAGTAAATCGAGCGTTTATTTTGACAAGTCCTTACTGCTTTCTTTTGTGTTCTTCTGAAACGTTAACTTTATTTCCCACAATACAAAGCCCTCTTTTCAAGTTGTTAACTGCTTAAGATACGTGGTTGGGAGAGTAAGTTGAAATTTGGTTCCTTTCCCTGGATAACAACTGGTTTGGGGACCGTTGCTCGACCCACGCCGCAACATTGATCTCATTGTTTGAAGCAATGCATTTTTTGGATTGTCATACATTAAATGCCATCATCGACAATAAATTAGACATCTATACAGGTTGATGCAAACAAGAAATAAGCATAATTATTCATTTTTATTTGTTCACCTCAGACGTGGTCTTTTTGATCAGACTTGTAAATTTTCCTACACGGTCTATTTGAGTTTTACGACTTAAGACAATTTTCAAATAGGTATACATAAATCTTTGTGTACAAAACATATTAACAAATCATAAATACTAACTGTTTCTCGAAAGGAGAGGCATGGAACATATTTAGGTGCCAAAGGTAAAAATATTGATAAAGGTTCATCGATGAAAATACCAAGAGAAGAGCAGACATAGAAAGTGACTCTATGGACATCGCCGGTTATCTAAATATATAAAAGAAGAAACTGACTGACTGATTAACAACGCACAGCTCAAACCGCTGGTTCTAAAGATTCCAAATTTGGCACGTAGGTTCCTTATTAGGTCTAAATTCAAATTCAAATTCAAATATTTATTCGTGACACACAATTTACACATACAAAAGAAATAATATAATACATATTTTGTCACGAAATGGAGGTCTAGGAGTGCACTAAGATAGGATTTTTCTAAATTCATCCTCTAAATGGGGGTCCAAAATTTGTATGGGGAAACAAGATTAGTCCGACTATTTTATTCGAAACTTCACACGAGTATTCCTAACGATAAATAAGTAAATACGTGTTTCAGGATTTTTGACAATTCAACCCATAAAAGGGGTAAATGTGGTGACAAAATCTGAAAATCAACATTGGTATTGTTTCTATGGTTTTTCGGGTCGCTGATTACGAAACAAACAACGATTTTAAAATCCAACGTGGCGGACGTGAAATACCATCTCCCTGTTGGGGTGCGATGGGGTTGAAATGTCTAAATATCAATATTAGTGTCGTTTTTATGGTTTTTTGTGACGTTAGTTACGGAAATGTCATCGATTTTGAAATTTAATGTTGTGGACATGAAAATTCTTGAAAATATTTAGTGTGTAGGTATATGTAGAGTCGATATGTAGAGTCCAACCAATTTCAGGGTTTTTTTTAAATCATTCCTTAAACAAACATTTACATTCTACGCGGACGAACTCGCGGGCAAACACACAGACATACCCATAAGATAAGAGGGTGGTGGTGTGGTGTGGGGGAAACTACCTGCATCCGTAATTAATTAGTACATTCAAGGTGCTGCACAAAAGTTATCTGCTTGCTTTCGATAAATTTAGGTTTGCATTCTAAGTGAAATGCAGAAAATCGTAAGTACCTGCATACATATATCTACCTACTTACGTTCCTCAATTATTCATTTGATAACATGTAATATAATTGATAAATATTAATAATAATAATAATAACGGGCAGGGACAGCATCCACTCGGTGTACTCTTTTGAAGGTACGAGATTTGTAACTTCGGTTTTAGACTGTTATACTAAAAGACCAAAAAACTATTTTTTTTAACCAACTTAAAAAAAGGAAGAGGTTATGTGCCATTGTATGTTTTTTTTATGTAGTTTCGCCGATTTCTGCGTCAATTGTGGACCGATTTCCAAAATTCTTTTTTTATTCGTAAAAGTATACTTCCGAGGTGGTCCCATTGTCACCAAATCAGGATCTGATGATAGGATCCCAGGGAAATTGAGGGCAACCCTCATATTTTATAGGCACGCATGTATAGTGATTTTGGTATTTTCTATTATAATTCGTGTATTTACCTACGGAAATTGCAATTTTGGTGAAGTGGAACTGATGATGAAGACCACAGATGACTTATGAAACTCCTCAGAGTTGTAAAGTACGTCAAAGATTCTGACATGATTCCGTTGAAGTAGCAACTCTTGAAGTGTTAATTCTGAGATCCTTTAGGAATCGACGGAACTCCTCAAATATTATCAGACCACAGATAGCGAATTGGGTTTTTTCTGTAATAATCAACGCATTTGTTCTCGGAAAGCAGTGCATGTCGTAAACTGGAAAGGAAATGTTCATGTACCTATGTGGCTTGGCGAAGTACTGAATGGAAGTAGGAATAAACTTTGTTTTTAAAGCAATGATTACTTATTTAAATTCATTGCTTTAAGTCCTTAAACAAACATTAAGACGATAACATGTTTTACGCGGACGAAGTCGCGGGTAACAGCTTGTGGTTTTATAACATTTAATTCTTTTACACTCTGAAATATAGATTTAAGAATAGGATTCTAAGTTTAAAACCCCAAAAATCTAAAATAATTTAGTCTTCAATAAATTGTAATTTATTCATTCCGACAAAATACAATAAAATAAAATAATAACAATAAACTTAAGACTAACTTAGCCTAGTCAAAAAGTCAAATCCCCCTCGAGTCGTCCCTGTCCCAAAGGTACCCATCACACTAGCCGCGTTACCACGTTGAATGGTGACGGACAACCTTTGCACCAGGTACGACTAAACGCGTGCGTCAGATCCTCTCTCCCTAATTCGGCGTCCTACTTCCCTAATGAAGGCAATAGCCTCCAACCCCCAGCACCCAGTAGTCTCAAACGCAAAAGCAAAGGGGAACAATATGTTTATTACCGCCCAGGCTCGAATATTTATCCCGCTTTTTGCCCGCTTCATAATCTGCAGCGGCACCAGCTGACCAGTCTGTGCGGCTGAGCTGTCTTCAATATTTTGCTGTACTAGTTTCGAAGCTGAGCAATTATACAAAGCATCAGCCCTTACCAATTGTACCTAAATGTCACGTAGTAAGTGGGCTCGGTACTTTGAGAAGATCGTGAGGAAATTAACCTTGGCAGACATATAAGCGTTCCCATAGATTTAAGATATTTTCATACCTACTCAGCTGCAAGTTCTGTGAAATAAAACATAAACACAGTCAACACGTCTGCCCAAGATGTGATTTTTGGTGACTCGTAGTCCGCGAAACCATTAGTCAAGAATAGTTTTACACACACTTTTAACGTGGATATTTCCAAGTTTAAGGATAATTTGTGGCACCCTATGCAGCGGCGCTTCTTTCGGCGGGCGCATATAACCGCGCTGCAGCCGCTGCGCGCCACACTCCTGCGCACGCCGTCGCCGACACAACCGTGAGTACTGACTCTTAATAAGCATTCATGTGGTAAAAGGGAAACAGTGAGTGAACGTGTCACATAGTGAGTTCGTATCAAGACTAACTTGTACAAAATCAAACCATTGTCATCGCGTCAAGGGAGAGTAAGTACCTAAGTGCAATTTGTAAAAAAAACAAATAAATAAAAATAAAAAAATCACTCTTTTTGTAAACTAAACGAAAATGAGGAATATTTCTTTTATATTTATAATGATTGAATTAATCATTTTGTTAGTATAGCATACTGCTGATATTTGTGAATACAATGTGATGATTATTAAAGGTTCATGTTTGTAACCAGCTCTTGAATACAGAGATGAAAAAAAAGTATAAAAAGACATGGTAGTACAATAGATTCACAAGCTTGTAAACAGCCTTAAAAGAAAGTAAAAAGATAAATCATTCATAACTACTTTCTCGGGAAGTATAGAAAACCACTCCGGAAATGCAAGTATTCTGTATAATTGTGTATATCTATGCAATTACCATGTCCAATTGACCGGTTTAGTTTACAAAACTGACTTTAATTTATTGTTTACAAACGGATCTGTGCAAATTATAATACCAAACCGACTCCGTTGAACTTGACTCTCAGTGAAAGTTACCGCTATCTACTACTCCGATTATGATAATTCTAACGGCTTTCGAAGTCCTTTTGCCACTAATAAAAGGGAAAATCGATAGCTTAGTTCCTGCACGATTCCGGGAGTTGCACAAATGGCTCATAAATGTGCTACAATTGGTAATAAATGTACGGCTGAATGATTTTCTTTTTGTTTACTTACATTATTTTAATTTATTTGTACTGCGGTTTATTCGGTTGTTATGCCGTCCTAAAACTAAAGAGCCGTGAATCAAAATTTTATTAGAGGTAGCTTTAATTCTAAGTCGTTTCAATTAGGTTTAGAATTGATGAAAATTGACCGGTGCTTTAGAGCTATTTTGTATTAAAGTCGCGACTTATGCGGCGCGTGAATGAACCGAGCACGCGAGAGCCACACGCAAGTGACATTACGACCGCTTATTTCCACTAACTCGTATCTCGTTCAAGTTATTTATTTGTGTACATATACATTAAGAGCCGGCACCCAGTGTTCAATTAGGTCACAATTTTTAACAATAACGGAAACTAAGTTAAGATACATGCAAAATAAAGCTAGGTAGGTAGGTAAAGTCCGAGAGCTTTTACAAACCTCACCAACAGAAACACAAGTGGCGTTATTATGGCTGCGGTCTTCTGTAAGGTGGAGGTACCTACTTACCCAGTTGGGCTGTTCCAAATATGAGTGAAATGACATAGGCTCTACCTCTCTATATATTTACCCATAAATGATGGTACAACACGGTCGTTGATTTACCTGCATTTCGTAGAGTAAGATTTACCAAATCGACACTTATTCTGATACAGTATTCGGAATTAAATAAATTTAGGTTTTCCTGGCTGAAGATGAGTCATAGTGGAATCCATTAGCTTACATTTTAAATTAGTCTTTCCTGCTCGTGATAGCTAAAATATCCACAATTTTGGAATACGCCAACGTCAGGAGAGAGCGCTATTTGAAAATACCCTCAAAAGCCTGATATTTGGGTCAAGTGTTCTTAACTTTCAGGAACGAAAGGGACATTTTTTTTACGCCGCGTATGACCCAGAGTTTATGGTTCAGCGATTTTTTTTATTCACCAAAAAGAGGGAGGTTTTTGCCCAGCAGTGGGCCACTTAAGAGTTAAGGCTATTGTATAAAATAAATAAATAATTATTCACCAAAGATTTACATTGACTATTTTGTCTTCAATGTTTTTTTCAGGATACAGTAGGTACCTACTTATTACAATACTAGACTATAATATAATGCCACTTTTGTACTTGGAAATATAAATAGACAACAGAAGTTTCACTTTCGGCTGATGACCTTTGATGACAAAGGATTATCGACACTTGTAAACTCATCGGGAATCCCTATTCTGAGCGAGTCGACAAAACCTTATCGTACGAGCTATTGATATCTCTTCAAAGTTGTTATGTGAGAGAGGGACGCAGTGGAGTAGTTGCGCAATGGTTGTTCGCAACTTGTCTGAATAATGATCGGAAGGTGGTTTAATATTCTGAACGCCTGCGCATTCCTCATTTATGATGTGCTGCCGCGTATTGGTAGGCGCTGCGTACCCACCGATAGGGTCGTGCATTTGACTTGACTATATTTGCAGGTAGAAGCATTTACTGGAATACTTAAACACAATATAAACATTATAGTTATTGGAATATCTCAACGCGAAATTTGTATATTAGCAATTTTTATTAGGTATAACGATACCTTAATGACATGTCAGACATGTGAGACATGGGTCTATCCGCGAAAAATTGTACATATGATTTTTTACATGACCCAGTTTGTTTAAATTTAGCGGTGTCCTTATTCGATAATATGAAAGCTGTTGGATACTGTATGCAATAGAATATAATGTTCTTTTTTATGTTATTCTATGAAATTTGAGCCCTCTTAAGTTTTTATATATTTTTATTTATTTTATCAGTGACTTACTTTCACTCCCATACTAAAATTATTTGTCCAACTACTACTCTCACTTACGAAATTGAATAGCTATCCCGTATTTTTAAGTAAACATGAAGTTCTACGATATTTAACTCGCACGTGTCTGAAAAGCTTTCATGAAATACTGTTTTCATCCTATATACATTTTTGAAAACGTGTCCAAGTTTTGATATGATGTGTAACGTCATGTAAAAGTAACACTTATAACTCCTGAACTAACTGAGTATCCTCCCAATTTGTTTCTCGAATGGCAAGACCATTCAACATGATGGCAACAAAAAAGAGCACCTTTGCTGAGTGGAATTATGTTTTGTGTCGACGACAGTTTTGTGACCCGAAAAAAATATTTTTTTGTGTGTAAACTGCACGGTAAGTAGAAATACAATATTGTTCTATACTCGTATGTATAATACGTGATTATGCTGATTTACAACTCAATAACAGAATTAAAGTGATTCGCAGTCCATTGCTATTCGCAATTGAGTGCTATCTTTTTTTAAGTTATGTCCTGCCTATTTTTGTCTTGACTGTAACTACCTATGAAATTATATGAAATTCAGTCATGTACGTAACATCATGTGTTATAATGTCATGAATATAACAGTACAATTTTTCGCGGACATTTTAGAGCATGTTGTTAGGGAAAAATACTTCACTTTCGGATACTAATAGAGCAATATTTTAGTGTTTTGTAAGGCATGTCCCCTGGATTCCAAAATTACCGGGAGACAATCTCTAAGGAGTCTCTCTCCCCTGTAATGACGCCCGCCATCAAAAACGCCGCGGCCGCGCTTGGAAAAGTGTAAATTACACCCAAACCATGCAGCGTACATAAATATGTGGGTACCAAATGAAAGCTGAATAAACTGTCAATAGTTCATTGATACCTACATTATATTTCTAAAATAGTTTAAAAAAATCTAAGAAAAATCTAAGGACTTTCAGCCTTTGCGGCTACTAGAAAAGAGATGTATTTCGGCTTTACATCTTAGTTTTTTATTTTAAGATAAGAGCAAAATTGGGAAAATTGTGCTCAAACCAAAAACGGAAAGCTAGTTTTCCCTACAAGATTAATTTTATCGAAATTACTATTTACCAGAAACCAGCACGAACTTTTAATATGTTGTTAAACATGTTAGGTAAACCGGTAAAGGCATTTATTTGTGTGATGAGCAGAAATATTTGTTCCTGAGTCATGGATGTTTTCTATGTATTTAACTATTTATTTATCTATATAAGTATGTTTATTGTCGTCTAGTACCCATAGTACAAGCTTTGCTTAGTTTGGGACTAGGTCGATTTGTGTAAAATTGTCCCCAAATATTTTTTTATTTTTATTTATTTTATTTATGTTATGTGCACCGCAAAACTGCAAAGAGACAATCTCTAAAGTGTCTAGTTCATAAGTAATGACATACTCTTCATTGCTGCTACGGCTTTTTGAAAACTGGGAGACAGACTTCTTAGAGATTGTCTCCCGGCAGTTTTTAACAACATACTAAAATATGGCGCCGGTATCTGGAAGTGAAGTATTTGTTCAACGGAATCCCCTAACAACACGCACTACATATACTATGCATAATGTAAAATTATCAGATCAAACGATGGATAGTCTGCAATTAGGCTGCTGCTAGAATATTTACAATTTCTAACATTGAAAATGTTTTTTCACCTCACTAGCTCGGAAAGGCCTTTTTGTATGTTTGTTAACTATTGAGAAAATCGCTTTTTATCCACATGTGAAGAAAGTAGACGTACAACGTTAAAAGTACTATGACGTAGAACGTTAAATGTTTATTTTTGTTTTTTGTAGGTATATTTTATGACATATTTTTGTTTAACTTTTTTTACTTTTTATTAAACTTTTTTTTTTACGTTTTTTATATATTTTTTTTACTTTTATTAAACTTTATTTTACTTTTTTTTGTTTTTTTTTTACACGACACTGCTGGAAGCCGTGGTAAACGGAATAAAACGTCTGAATACCAAAAAAAACAATCGTGTTCTGACGTAAGTGGAAACTGATGCAAGTGGAATAATTCGCTCAACCAAACAGCGCACAGGTTGCGTTCCAAATCAGGCAAATTTGATTCAGTTCACAATTTGACGATATGACATTGTTAGTTTATAAACTAACGAAAATGAATGCGTAAAATTATGAATTATTTTGGCAGTTCACAATATTCCGTCAGTTTACAATATAACGGGTAAGATTATAAACTGATGGTTTTCACGGTGACATATATATATTGTGAGGTTTCTATATTTATTTGTGGTTAAAATAAAAAATAAAATATTTTTGAATAAATTGTAATATTACTTTGAGTTTAGTTTTTAATGATAATGTGAGTTATAAAGTAAAACAAATAAATAAGTTTCGTATTACTTTAACATAATATATAATTAAGCCTCTCTATCTCTTACGTGTATCACAGTTACAGGGCGCACGTTTGTTTTTATTTTAAATTATAATAAAGGTATATTTATTTTGAGGTTTTTGTATTTATTTGTGATTAAAATAATAAAATTTATTTATTTTTGAATAAATTTTAATATTGCTTTGAGTTTAGTTAGGTATGATTATGTAGGTAAAATATAAAGTAAAACAAATAAAATGTATATTTAATCATATAAACTACCTATATTCAAAACAACATAGGTTATAAAATAATAAGTATTAACTAAACTAATTATTAAAAACTAAATTAAACATTAAATACAACTTATACTAAACAATAGTACATTGTGCATTAAGGGCCGTAAGAAAGGGATTACAAACTCGACTCATTAAAAGCCCTCCGCCTAAATGTTTAGTTTGTTTTAATAATGTACAGTTCGTCTGTCAAGAGCTGATTATTATATTAAGCACGTTCCCTTATTTTGTTTACTTATTGAATTTTCATAGCTTCTTCGGTTATTTACCTACAAATTAATGCCAATGTCTCGAGCTACATGTCTGCCATAACACCCTAACCAACCGTGTAAAGAGATCGTTAGAGATCAAAACATCAAATTATCACCGTCAAACCGGTAACAAAAAGGTATATGCCTTAAATCGATCTCCGTACATACGACTTCTATCATCTGGATATATTACCGTCACTGAATTTTTCTCATATTTCACTGTTAGGGGCGTGTTTTATGTCTTTTGCCGAGTGTCGGCATTTATGGCCCTTTCTAGCCCATTTTAGGCCTTTGACAGTTCATTGGTTCTATAAATCAATTGTGTAAACATTTGACTCTGGAAACGTGAGGTGCATTTCGTCAAAAAAATACAGAATTGTATTTAATCTAGATCATTATTCATTATAATTTACAAGACACATTTTAACTGGCACATTTTAACTTCTGGTTGATGATATTTCTCATATGGGTTGTTTAGGTATCTGTAATTTAAATCCGCGTAAATTACTTCAAGTACTAAATAGGTTTTAAAAATAACAAATGAAGAAGTGCTGAGAAGAGTGGGAGAGAAAAGGAAACTGATAAAAACGATAGAGAATAGGAGAGGGCAAATGATTGGTCACCTTATACAACATGACGCTTTTATTAATAACGTCATGGAAGGAAAGGTAGAAGAAGAAGGCAAGTGAAGAAGGGTAAGACCAAGGATAAGTTACATGAAACAAATAAAAGAAAAAGTAGCAGTCATGTCGTATAAACAGGTCAAGGAGGCGGCCCTAGATAGAGTCAGATGGAGGGAGCTACACCGACAAGAGTCTAACTCTTAAATTTATGATGAATAGGTTTAACAAACTCAGCTGAAAAGTTTTAAAACGAGTTTTAAGCGTGGTACGAAATGATAATTGTAAAATTACCGAGGAAGGGGTAGGGAAATGTAGATTTCTACCATAAAAACGAGCGTTATTAGCATAGAGGCATAGAGTCAAAATTTTAGAAATAAAGAGATTTATGTACAGTCGACTACAAAGATAAGTATGTTTTTTAATTTTACAAAATTATATATGTGTACCTTATTACTATGGTAGTAAAGTCTATGTATAGTATACATATTTTTGTAACACCATATGGATACATCTTTTTGTAGTCGACTGTACTACTTCCTGAGAGAAATATTATGTAGGTTTGTACCATGTTCGTGTCCTAAGTTGTGACTTGTAACTAAGTTGCGAGTTAGCTTCTTTGTTATACTGATATAAACACGAGTTGTTTATGGGATTCGGGTAACGTAAAACTTGATGATTTATCTGATGCGTTGGTTTATTGTTATTTATTTATTAGTAGCTGCTTACTTTTAGTACTAAAACGGAATATATCGTGCTCCTTAAACAGCTCTGATGTTCCTTAATATTTGACATGATGTCAACAGCTTCGAATTTATACGTTCGTAAGGTTACGTTGTGAGTGCTTAAACAAAAACATAGCAACATACAAATATAAATAAATTAAGTCTTTTACTTTGTTATTTATTTTATAAACTGGTGTCAGTTAAGCGCGATAAAATATAAATAGGTACCTACTTAAGCAGCGTCCACTAATCCAATAGTGAGTCAGTGTTTGCAAATAAAATTTGCATTCTGGACCGCTGACCCGTTGCGTTTCTACATATGTTCGACATTTTGACCGGTTTGCCGTGCTCGTGAGACTGGCATACCTCTATATGTAGCTGAAAGTTTGTCATATACACCTTTCATATTTGTATCATGTTAGACTTCGCATTAAATGTTTTTTTTGCTCATCCCATCATGTAAGTAGTTTGCTGTGTTTGTGATCTCCGTTGTTTACTAACAATAGTTTTGTAAGTTATGTCGAACTATTGTACTTAATACTAACACTTTATGGGCTCTGCCTGTTTACAAGTTTTCAATTCAATTCAATTAACACCTCTGGTGTTAAAAAAACAGAGGTTTATACCGAACTGTTCAATTCTTCACTATCTATTTCGTACATATCTCGTATTATCGTTTCTGTGAAATTAATTATCAATATTACTAAATAAAATAATTTGAGTCTAATTTAACCATCACCCTAGTCGAACTCCTTAGTTCCTTAGTACTTTAGATCTTTTGTGAATCTCGTAATAAAATCTGTAGTTTGACTCTGACCTACAGTTAATCGATAGGTATCCTAATAATCGTGCAGATTCCTAGTTAACCCCACCTACTTGAGTTGCGCAAATGACATTTTGCACATCCTAAATAAACTACATCCTAAATGGCACCACAAAATCACGATTTAAAGTTATAGTTGCGTAAGTATCTGATGTGTACCGTTTGTTCAATTATTCCCTCAGGGCGAAACAGTTTTACGTAAAGGTTTGCCCAAATCCTACGTTTTTACGAGTATATAATGGTAGTTAGGTTATTCGATCTATGTTTTGATAATCGGGTCTAGTCTATTTTAAAACGAAAACAATTTAATGTACCCGAAAGTATGATGCAGGCTTTATTGAATTATTGAAAATGAAAGCAATTATGCTTACTTATTACTATTAGGACTATTAGGAGGGGAAGGGCACAGATGAATGTTATCTCATATCTGGAGCATCCCTACTGCGGAAGTATCTCCGCCTTACATGACAACGATAATGAAACCACAATTTGCTCTGTGGTGTTGTACTCCCGTAGGTTGATCACGTAACGCATTGTACGTGCGTCAGGTAGGTCTAAATGTCACTTTTTATATGAAAAATTGACAGTTAAATTGTACCGACGCGCGTTCGGAACATTACGTGATTACCCCTCTGTTGGTAAGTATGGTTGCCAGCATTCGCGCTGTGTGTGTGCATTTGTGTTTAACTGTCAACACAACGAACCCTCAAATAAATAATTAAAGGGTCAGCCACACGCTTGTGATTCTTCTGAAGTCACAACCATCCACAGGTTACCGACTCCAGGTGCTTACTCTCAGGCAAATAATATAAAAGAAGAGTATGTAGCCTATTCAATGTAATTCCATACGATTAAATAAATCAGGCAGCCGCTTGTTCCGCCGTACCTACATACAATAAAAAAAAACTTTCGATCGTTAAGTACAAATTATAGTCATCCGTATTGCAGCGTTTTAAAAAAGCTCCCCTGAGCTTAGATAAGTAAATTATAGCAACTACAATACAATACAACTTCTTTATTGCTCACCAGAAATAGTACATAAAACAAAAACAGAGGTAAATTAATCATAAACAATGGTAGACAACAGGCGGTCTTATCGCTAAAGAGCGATCTCTTCCAGACAGCCTTAGGGTGTACGGTGACGATGCAAAACAATCATGTGATTTGAGTAGGTGAAACAGAAAACAGAATATAAACAACCTAACTATAAGAAAGACTATACATACACTTACATAAATACATATATATAAACCCACATACACATACAATAACTAAAATATCAACGAAACAGTATTATTTACAGTCGAAAACAAACAAACTACGTCTGCGTCTGGAAAAGCCTTACACGTGGTGAGGAGCCCCCATATGCAAATTTGCCAATGTTAATCGACCTAGATCTCAACATCTATAGTGATTACATATCTGTCCTTACAGTATATGAATCTTAAACTGTTTTTCTTCAGTCTGTTAAAAGTGAAAACATGATTGGCAATAATTTTCTCGATACTTTTATTTTTCAAACCTAACCCTTCTTTTGGATGTTTTTGGTTGGATCTTTAAGACAATAAGATAATAACAATGATTTTTGGTTTAATAGTTGTAAAATGATAAGTTCTCAAATCTGGTAAAATGATTTTGCTTATAAATGTACGTACAAAAAAATATACCTAAAAAACCGGCCAAGTGCGAGTCGGACTCGCGCACGAAGGGTTCCGTACCATTATCAATAAAAATATTTATTTTATTTTGTTTTTAGTATTTGTTGTTATATCGGCAACAGAAATACATAATCTGTGAAAATTTCAACTCTCTAGCTATCACGGTTCTTGAGATACAGCCTGGTGACAGACAGACGGACGGATGGACGGACGGACAGCGAAGTCTTAGTAATAGGGTCCCGTTTTACTCTTTAAGTACGGAACCCTAAAAAAACATGATATCTGCGCTTTTAGCACGCACTTCCATCTCGCTCACACTTATGCTCAGTGAGAGGGAGAGAAGACCACGCCACTACGCCCTCTTAATACGTATTGCAAATAGCCCCACGACGGTTATTTTTGGATACCCTGAATAAATCAAAATTAAACTTCTCCGTTGACTGCTAGATACAAATGCAGGGTGGCGACCTTTTTTCAATTATAAGTCTTATACACAGCCTGAGCTTGTAGCGAGCAATATACTTAGCCAGTGGAATGATTCATGTTTAATGTTACACATGCTAGACTTTTTCATATTCGACCACATAAATATTTCATTCTGTGATTACTTATTCAGGATAATGAATTATTGATTCAAAAGTTTCGGAGCATGCTTCATGTCCAATAAATATAAACACATTGTTGCACAAGAGCACAATGACAGACACTGGGTCAGTAGGCGTCGTTAACTGGAGCAATATGCACCGTTAATAACCGACAGATGAGACCGTTAACTAAACGCCTGTCATCATTGTTCAACACTGTTGTCATTTGGACGTGAGAAGTTGGATATAATGGCATGCATTGTACCTATTGTTTACAATAAGGATTCAATACGGGTGCAGAAGTAGGTGTGGGCCATTAATTCATTACCTATGTATTTTATTTCAATGGGAGGTACTCAACGGTTTCCCGTATTGGATTTATTTACATTCTGGTTGCCATAATAAAGTTTGTCAGTAAATACGAGCATATTATTGTAATTTTGTACTACGAATACTAAAGTCAAATTTTAACTTTTTTCATCTCAAAGCATACAGCACTGCCGATTGTGCTGCGGAAATATTATATTTTATGTATAACCTTCGAAATGATACTAGCGAAACGCTTATTCGCCACTGTTAGAGACTGAATGGCTAACAACTTCTACGGTTGACACATTTTTGCATCCCTGAATAACTCGGAAATGCTGCCAACATCTTTAGTTAGGTACTTCATCATATCAGCCGAAAGACGTCCACTCCTGGACATAGAAAAAAAACCTTTTTTTTGACTCTTGTTACTTATTTATTATTAATTCTTACCTATTTAATCATTTTGCTAATATTATTATACTAGGTATATAAATAAATCATTTATTTCGGAAGTATTTCCATAATTCGTTATAGTAACAGTGGTCTTAAAACTACGTTAGTAGTTATTTTTATTTATTTTATTAATTTTTTTATTCACACAACTATTTTATTACAATTAGCAGTTGGATGCCCTATGCAGTGGAACAAGCAGGGGCCATCCAGGCGCGTCGCCATCGCCACCGTCTGCAGGAGGCCATTCAGCCCGTTCGGGATAATATCTCGTTTACTTTTCTCAATTATTATTTTTGATAGAAAACTAGGTTTTGAAATATTTACTCGTACCAACCAAACTATTTATAGGATGTTGTTTCAATATCCAGCCAGCTTTGTGAGTTCATTGCAAGACAAAATTTATAAGCATATTGAGACAAAACAACATACTTACCTCGTAAAATAATTGATGTTACAACACGTCAAGAATGTATGCACATACTTACAGTTACACATTCCAATACTAGTTTTTAATTTAATTCTAGTGAACGTTGATTGTGCTCTGAGTTTAGCAAAAACATAACATCCTCCCATATGCCACTACATAAGTAGGTTACCAATATAGGTAGATATGTTGAACAATTTAGGATATTAAAATCTCTCTTTGTTAGCTTTGCGCAACACGTCACATGTAGTCAACTAATCCGCAAAATCTCGGGGTGACAATGAAATTCAGCTGTGAAATTTAATAACACACTATGATCATATTTATGATTTCGGTATAGATTGATACGTAATACTGTTAACGGGCATACTTTTCAGTTTAAGAGCACAGCGTGGGATGCTTTATCCAGTATACTTTATATATAGGATTTTTGTTCTGATGATTATGTTATTTTCAGGTGCAAGATGCGAGCGATCCTAGCGTCGTTGGCCTTCCTGGCGGCTGCCATAGCTGCGGTACAAGGTAAGGTTTCAACCGACGAAAAAGACGGAGGAGGTTCTCAATTCGACGCGTATATATATATTTTTTTATGTATGACCACGCATAACTTTTTACAGAGTAGTTCAATTTTGATAATTCTTTTTTTATTAGAAAGGGTATACCCCGAAGTTGGTCCCATATAAATTTGGAAAAAAAAACAACCCTAAGCGTAGGAAAATAGAGGATGATTGATTTTTCGTCGGTTAAAACTTTGTTTTCAAAGTAAATTATATCCAATTTGATTATCCAGGTAGTTATCATTTTGTACCCCTTGCTTTTGAGGCTACTGGGTGCTGGGGGTCGGAGGCTATTGCCTTCATTACGGAAGTGGGACGACGAGTAAGGGTGAGGGGATCTGACGCTCGCGTAGGGTCGTACCTGGTGCAAAGGTTGTCCATCGCCATTCAACGTGGCAACGCGGCTAGTGTTATGGGAACCTTTGCGCCAGGGACGACTCGAGGGGGACTATTTGACTAGGCTTAAGGTAGTCTTAAGTTTATTGTTATTATTGTACTTATTGTATTTTAAGTTTAAATGAATAAAATTATTTGATTATTTTAATCTTTGACAAGGCAGAACTTCATAACGGGGTATATTACTTCTATAATTATGAGTTATACATACTTGCGCGTTTTCATATTTAGGTTTAACTGCATTTTAGATTTCGATTAGTGTTCGATACTGTCTCAATAGTCGGCACCTTTTCAATCTTAATGCCAATAAAATAAAGGTGTAAAGCAATGTGTCAATGATTAAAATTAAGGTTGTCTAACATTGGGACGTATCTAGTTTAATATGCAGTTTAAATAGTTTTTTTAATGATTTTGTTGTTTAGCTTAAATAATGAGTACCTAGTAGGAGATTTTTCTAGTATTGAGTATCACCATTAGGTACGCATGTGATTACTTGAAATTACTCGTATTAGTACTTACCTACCAAGTTTGTTATTAAGACCGACATCAATAAATACAAGGTTTGGGTTTAATTGATTTTAAACATTATAAACAAGTTTTTAAATTATTAAAATGAATAATTATACGAATTTTTTATTTGCCATAAAAATACCCACCTAGCATACTGTGTTTTATCATTGAACATGTAATAGGCACATTCTAATTTAAGTTGATTGATTTTTACCTAAATGAAACTCTGAACGTGGAATTAATACTATTGCAAAGCTACATTTTTCTCATCACAGCCAGGAAAGAAAACGAGTTTATAAATAACAACATTCCAAGACAATGTGCACGCTGAGTGTGTCGTCTTCTGCTAACTCGGTCCTTTGATAACTAAGCTACATTTTAGTTGGTCGTAGTGAGAGGACGCAGCGGTGATAACTCCAGTACAGTAATGCTCTCCCAGGGAAGGCTTTTACTTATTGAACCATCGGTTTATCCTCGCCAGCCATAAAAAGGGTCATTGATTGCATTAAAACCCCATGCGACCCAGCGTTAGCAATTAAGCAAACAGGTTAGGTATTCGAAAAGTCATTACTTAGTTACTGGAAATTAATTACTAAATTAATTTACGCCGACTTCAGAAATAGCAATCGAGCGAGTCAAAATTCATGTGGATACTTAAAGTAAAATTTTACGACCTCATTTTTAATTCAACATTATACTGCATTAAATTAAGGAAGCAGTGTCTTAAGACGAGAGTATTTGACCAGTGTGTGTTGCCAGTGATGACATATGGCACGGAAACGTGGTCGCTTACTATGGGCCTCATAAGAAGGCTCAAAGTCACTCAAAGGGCAATGGAGAGGGCTATGCTGGGAGTTTCTCTGCGTGATCGCATCAGAAATAAGGCTATCCGCAGCAGAACCAAGGTAACCGATATAGCCCTCCGAATTGATAAACTTAAGTGGCAGTGGGCGGGGCACATTGCACGTAGAACCGATGGCCGTTGGGGCGGAAAGGTTCTTGAGTAGCGACCACGTACCGGAAGGCGCGGCGTGGGTAGGCAGACAAGGTGGACTGATGACCAGGTAAAGGTCGCGGGAGTCCGCTGGATACGGGTGGCGCAGGACCGGCCATTGTGGCACTCTTTGGGGGAGGCCTATGTCCAGCAGTGGAAGTTTGTCGGCTGATATGATGATGATGATGATGATGAAATTAAGGAAGATCATTAATAAAAATAAGTGAATATTCTCGATTTCACGATTTGCGTTCATTGTTCATGGTTTTAAATGGAGATATTAAATCTTTCTCGCACATACGTTGCCTGTTTTTCATTTAAACATGAAGTTGTTCGTCTCGTGTACAGCGGATGGCAGAGCGCGCATCGTATGCTACTTCAGTAACTGGGCAGTGTACCGGCCGGGCGTCGGCAGGTACGGCATTGAGGACATCCCTGTGAACTTGTGCACCCACATCATCTACTCCTTCATCGGCGTCACTGAGAAATCCCACGAGGTCCACGTCATCGATCCTGAGGTAAAACCAATAGCTTTCAACCATAAACTCGATTGCTTTAGGTATCACACATAATAAAAGCTGTGACAAGTGAAATTACATAAAATTATTAACACATCGTCTTCATCATCAGCACATTCAAATTCTGCTGCTTAAGATTAGCAATGTGTCTAATTTGCAGAACATTCTATAAAAGATAGGAACATACTCAGAAGTTCTTGGAAATTTTCATGTTTCCATTTAGGGAGTTCCCTTAAGAATTTTTTGCATTTCCAAAACACTATTTTGTCATATTAAATTACTTACTCGTGAATCGTCTTAGTTAGCTCATGCACTCTTCCGTTAGCGCATAGTCAAGTATGCGTGAGGTAGACGCAGTAGTAATTCGATTATTTTTGAATTAAGTTAAGTTGGATAAACATTTAGAGGCAATGAACATCATAAAATAGTATACCTATAGTCTTGGTGCAATGCAAACCTAGGCCCACCAAAATCGTGACTTTCCCGAACATGAATGGGTGAGGGTGTAGGTAAATGTAAGAACATTGCGTTTGTCAGATCGTGATATTAGCTGATGAAGACATTTGCCTAAACGTTTTTGTATTTTCTCAAATGTGTCACAAGCCCTGTGCGAATAAAACAATACGTTTACAGTACCTAAATTATTTTTAGCAAGGGAAAAAGTGAATTAATTTCAGTAGCAGTACCTTTAAGAAACAAGAAATACAAAGTTGATTGGTATGGATAATTTCCAGTTGGACGTGGACAAGAGTGGATTCCGCAACTTCACGTCGCTGCGCGCGTCGCACCCTAACGTCAAGTTCATGGTGGCAGTGGGTGGCTGGGCCGAGGGCGGCTCCAAGTACTCGCACTTGGTCGCGCAGACCAGCTCCAGGATGACCTTCGTCAGGAGCGTGGTTGGTAAGTTCATGCAGATTGCAGGCTGGCATTGTCTCAAAGTCAAATCTAAGATTAACCCAGTTGGACGCTTCTCCGAGCAATACCCACCTTAATTTTGCAGGCCATATCGACGATTTTTGGTCTCAATTTTGTTAAGGTCTTCTAAAAATTATTAAATATAGCTTCCAAATTTATATTTAATGGGTAACGTCAAAGACGCAATCACCGAAGTCAAAGCAGGTGAAAACATTAAAGAACGCTCGCATTCATCTTTGCTGAACTCAGATTACACAAGCCCCATTTTAAAAAAAGCTCGTTCCTTTTTATACAAAATTAAATAAATTACAATCTACAATACGCAAACTGTAATTAAATAAGTAGGTACGAAGTATTATAAAAAAACTGCCATTTGCTTCAATTTAATAAGTTACGGAATTATTTTGTTCTGTAGTGTATTAAACAGTAGGTACGTCATGTTACAAATATACGCAACACGCAGGTTTTTAAAGTAGGTAGTTGAAATACTCATGAAGTCCATTAGTTCGGTACCACAGATTATCTATGTTCAGTACGAATATTTGAGGTTTCCATTTTGTAAACATTTGTTGAATTATTAAGGTCAGTGGCTTAATTGCCCGAGGATCAAATCGGGTTAATAGGGTATTGTATTAAACCTTTAAGACAACCAAACCATTACGCGAGTATACTACATAATCGTGTTATTGTTTATAGGCGATTTCTTCCTCGGAGAGATTCCTTTCTATTAGTATTGTGGTTCACGGGATTAAGGTCCATGTTATTTGAGTACTTATTAGCAATCAATTTAATTACTTATTCTTCAAACATGTTACAGTTTCCACAAAAAATTACAGTTTCAAATAACTGCTTTATCTACAGAATACAATTAAGATATGGACTAAGCTTGTGTAACGTTACCCTGCGTGAAAAAATAATAACTCCAGTGTGTAGTAATAAATTACGTCAGAATTACATAAACTGTTCCGGAATACACGGTAATATTTCTGTTACGTTAAGTGCTTATAAAGAAATACATTTTTCCGGATGCCGGCCGGCAGATGCGACAAAATGCGAAAGAAAAACGTGGTATTACGTTTCTGTGATTTCATATGTAGGTTGTCTATTCGCATTGACATTGTTATTGAATATGAGGAAAAAACTAAACATAAAATAGTATCACTACCACCCTAAACCAGAAATATATGTTACCAAACATGACAACATTCCGCAAATAACAAGACACCTGGACGCGTTACCAAACAAGTGTCTGTTCTAGGTTGTTAACGTTGTATTTCGTTTTTCTTAATTATCGAAACCTTAGCAAGCTCTTGTAAAATGAATAATTTACAAGAATAGAAGCACCCTTTCATTTTCCTACATAAACACATTTGAATAATAGTGAGTGGTGGGCGACCCGGGCGTGATTAAAAATATATAATACCTACGTAAACATTCTCATCACGACTGAGCCACGACAGCGGGAATTTTTATATTGTTCTACGTTAGCCCGTTTTGCTTTGACTCGAGTCGAATAAATGTCATATTCCCGAGATATATCATACTCCGCGTAAGCCTTGGTCTACACGCAGCCATCTCTACCTTTTGACGATTTCGAATAAGATTTACACGAGATATGAGATAGTGTATTTCTCTGATGTCGTATTATGTTCTTTGTTGACTTTAATGCGGGCCAAAAAGGGAAAATATCAATGTGGGAATACGAACAGGGAAATAGCAAAATTTACATGAATTGATATGATCCGTTTCGAGTAAATCGTATTTTTGTAACAAGGCAACGACGGCGTGTAGATGATTTATTACGAGTCTGCCGCTTGCGATACAAGTTATGATATTCAATTATCTTAAAATTCATAATATAATAACTACTAAGCAAGAATTTACTGAGTTTTGAGTCAAGATATTGCTTGTGAGGTAACGTTGAGTACCTATAGGAACAGCCTATCCGAAGTAGTCTATTGAATATATTTAAACCCAATCTAAAAACGTCATTATTTAAATGAATTGATGCAATTGTAGAATATACGACTAGATACCAGAATTTTGCCACAGCCTCAGCGCTATATTAAAGTAATAAAATAGTTGAATTGGATTCTTCTTGGTATGTTCTCCACAATATTATTTATTCACTTTAAAAATCATACTTATTTAAAGAATGTTTATAACCTTTCAGATATGTACATTATGTACTTACTTTCATGATTTTTATTCCAGACTTCCTCCACAAATACGAGTTCGACGGTTTGGACCTGGACTGGGAGTACCCCGGCGCGGCTGACCGCGGTGGCTCCTTCTCCGACAAAGACCGCTTCCTGTACCTTGTACAAGAGCTGAGGCGCGCCTTCATCCGCGCCGGCAAGGGCTGGGAGCTCACTGCTGCCGTGCCGCTCGCCAACTTCAGGCTGATGGAGGGATACCATGTACCGGATTTATGCCAGTGAGTGCACCATAAAATACGAGTTAATTCAGAGACAAACTAGACTCGGTGCCAACTATCAAATCGTTCGATATCTTACTTACGTGCGACATTTGTCATATTTGTATGCAAATTGATAATTCATTTCGAACTAAACGTCATCTCGGCTAATATTAGAATAGAGGT
The DNA here is from genome assembly GCA_963854355.1 of Epinotia brunnichana. Lineage (NCBI taxonomy): Eukaryota > Metazoa > Arthropoda > Insecta > Lepidoptera > Tortricidae > Epinotia > Epinotia brunnichana. The sequence continues at coordinate 13,266,814 of OY977936.1, read as the reverse complement.
TAAATCAAATTTCTTTGTTTTTCAAATGCTTGGACTTGAACGGACTAGGACGGGCTAGGCTGGTAGAAGGATACCATGTACCGGATCATTCCAGTGAGACATCTTGTCAATCGTAGCTGTCTTATTCCGATTCGAAACAAACAATTATTTTGGTATGCGTACTAACTTAGCTACTTTTCTCCTGTGTCAAAATTGCAATACAATTTATCATTAAAAAAGCGACCAAGTGCGAGTCGGACTCGCACATGAAGGGTTCCGTTAAATAAATTGCTTTTTACGATTTATGACGCATTAAAAAAAAACAACTTACTAGATCTCGTTCAAACCAATTTTCGTTGGAAGTTTGCATGTACATCATATATTTTTTTCAGTTTTATCATTATCTTATTTTAGAAGGTACAGGGGGGGACGGGACACATTTTACCACTTTGGAAGTGTCTCTCGCGCAAACCATTTAGTTTACAAAAAAATTATGTTAGAAACCTCAATATCATTTTTGAAGACCTATCCATAGATATCCCACACGTATGGGTTTGATGAAAAAAAAATTTTTGAGTTTCAGTTCTAAGTATGCGGAACCCCAAAATTTATTGTTTTTTTTCTATTTTTGTGTGAAAATCTTAATGCGGTTTACAGAATACATCTACTTACCAAGTTTCAACAGTATAGCTCTAATAGTTTCGGAAAAAAGTGGCTGTGACATACGGACGGACAGACAGACAGACAGACAGTCGGACAGACATGACGAATCTATAAGGGTTCCGTTTTTTGCCATTTGGCTACGGAACCCTAAAAAAGTATACCTAAGTACCTAAGTAATATTTTATGAAAGCCCCATGGGTTATTTTTAATTAGGTAATGAGCAGATTCAGGAGGCTGTATTTCGGCTTATTTGGTTAACAGGGAGCTGGATGCGATTCACGTAATGTCGTATGATCTGCGCGGTAACTGGGCTGGCTTCGCTGATGTGCACTCCCCCTTGCACAAGCGTCCGCACGATCAGTGGGCATATGAAAAACTCAATGTGGTAAGCTATTGTTTCCAGTTGCTGCATTTATTTTGTAGGTATTACAGGCTTCTTCCAAGTATTTTGTAGTTATGTGTTGGTCTACTGGAGTTAGGTGTACATTACTCGGTCTATGACCTACCTTTCTGATCTGGCAAATGTACGAGCTCAACCATTGCTGGCATAAAAGAGTAGGCGTCTTAATATTATTATATTTATTATGTTACACGGTAAGAAGTTATGACGCCAATCGTTTCATTCATGTGGATGTGCGTGGGATAAAGAAATAGGAACAAACAAGTTATGTATGTATCCCCTTTTCTTAATAGCCTTGGTTGGAATGCGAAAGTAGGTACTCCATAACACGATACGTTGTAAAACGGGATTCATGAAGAGGGAAATGAACTGATGTATTTATGATACATGTATATGCATACTTATGCTATGAAGACGGTATATTTAATGTAAAAAACAAAATGCCATTACATCAACATCATAATATGTTTCATATACAGCGTGGAAATACGAGCAACCAGGTTAGTAGGGTCATTTCGCCGGTTACGCGACCACCTTCGGTTAGCGACCACCTGAAGAACATGGTTTTTTCAATTGAAGATAACATCAATTCTACAGAGCCTATTGAAACAGTCAGCCGTATGCCTTATTGTTTGTAGTTATGGAATAGAAATTTACAAAAAAAACGAGAAAATAAGCTTTCAGTTCACCAAGTCAGCTAAGTGGTCGCTAACCGGCACATGAAATTAGGTGGTCGCCAACCGGCGAAATGACCCTACTTACAGGACCTAAGAAGCGTATTAAGATATTTTTTGTCTAAAATTACAACGAAAAAGTTAACCATACAAAATAATTCAGCCCGCAATGTAACGTTAAATGTTCAAGTTAAGAAGTCTCGTTGACAGTTAGGTACTTGTCACCACCAAGAATCATATGCGTTAAATTGCTGCTCGGAATTTAAAAAAAAATCATTAGTCTTTTAATTAAGTGTAAGTAACTTAAAAAAGTCCCGTTAATTAATGTTTACGCTACTAAACCCTCTGTCTGGTTGAATTCTTTGCTCGTATTGGATTTCCACTCTGTATGTTACTGGCAGATTATTAACAACGTCAGTTTATAATCTTACTCACGATTATAATAAACGGTCGAAAAATTGTGAACTGTCAAAACCGCTCTTTTCGTTTCTTTATATGATATTAATGACTAGTCGTCAAACTGAATCAAATTGGCATGATTCGGAACGCACCATGTAGCGCTGATTGGTTGAACGAATTATTCCTCTTGCATCAGAGGGCCTACCGCGAAATGCATTCGAAGTTTCCTCTCTCTGTCATACTTACGAGTTCGTACGTAAGTGCGATAGAGAGGGAAAACTTCGAATGCCGTTCGCGTTAGGCCCTCAGCTTCCACTTACGTCAGAACATGATTCTTTTTTTTTTCATCCCGACATTTTATTCCATTTATTTCGTCATCCGGCAATGTCGACGCCTATTTCTGGGCGGTTTGCCCTTCGGGCTACTGAAGCTACCTGACCTGACTAACATAATAGGTAGGTTATGTTAGTCAGCTCAGGTAGCTTCAGTTGCTTTGTGTACCTACGCGTTCCGTAGCATGCCGATTAGTTCTCAGTTCACAATTTGACGATTCAACATTGATAGTTTATAAACTAACGAAAAATAATGCGTTAAATTGTTAACGGTTTTCACAGTTCACTATTTTTCGACAGTTTATAGTATCGCGGGGTCAGATTATAAACTGACGGTGTTCACAATCTAACGGTGACATTGACATATAGGTACATATTGTACACAATTGAATCTTAGAAGAGGTACAATTTGTAGTGGTAAAATAAAAGTGTTTTTTGTGGGCGGATACATGGGCGGAGGCTAATAAACTAATAAAACAAACATTCAACCCATATTATAAATACCTAATAAATTTCAGAATGACGGTCTCAATCTCTGGGAAGAAAAGGGCTGCCCCTCCAATAAGCTGGTCGTCGGTATTCCGTTCTACGGGCGATCGTTCACTCTGGCCGCGGGAAACAACAACTATAACCTTGGCACTTTCATCAACAAGGAGGCGGGTGGCGGAGACCCTGCTCCTTACACCAATGCCACAGGCTTCTGGGCTTACTATGAGGTATTAGTTATTTATCATACAAGTGCGGACAGTAGGTAATTCCTGTCCGCACGTGCACGGCACTGGGAATTACCTATCCGCACGTGAATCATACAACATTTTACAATGCATCATGCGAGGAAATAAAAAATATGCATAAAAGTTGAAATTTGAATTGTCACGAAATCTTATTATCGCACAGTATGCGGGAATTTTGGCCTGAATTCCATTCCCGCACGGGCTGGTCCCGCCCGGCGACACCGTGCCGGCACAGACCACTTCCTGTGAAAATGTTGTACCATATAAAGGGGCACATTCAGAGCAAGTGCATTGTAAAATAATATTTGATTCGACAAAACGCTCATAAATATCTAAATTTTGAGTGCCTTGTTGTGCCGTGCCACGCGCAAAGTTGCACTAATTAGAGAAGTCAACACCAGCGCCTTCACATAATTTATGAACTAAAACAGTTTTACTCTCTATATTTTATAGATTTGCACAGAAGTAGACGGTAAAGATTCAGGCTGGACCAAAAAATGGGACGACGCCGGCAAATGCCCTTACGCTTACAAAGGCACACAATGGGTGGGCTACGAAGACTCTCGCAGTGTCGAGATCAAGATGAACTGGATCAAGGAAAAGGGCTACCTGGGAGCCATGACCTGGGCCATCGACATGGATGATTTTAAGGGACTTTGCGGTGATCAAAATCCTTTGATGAACCTACTGCATAAACACATGAGCTCCTACACCGTGCCGCCTCCTCGTACCGGACATACTACACCAACAGTAAGTGTCGATATTCTTATATCTTATCGTGTAGTTAGTTCTACCAAGTGATACATCGTTAAAGTGTAAAACAAAAATAGAGTTCTTTACAAAATTTGAATGAAACCTATAGAAAAAAATTCTGTTCGCAGCCGGAATGGGCTCGTCCTCCGTCGACAGCGTCTAATCCTTCAGAAGGTGCCCCCATAATCACAATGACGACTACTTCAAGACCCGCGCCAGCCAAGCCTGTGGCGACTGTCAGACCGACTTCCAAACCGGTCACTACTGCCGCACCCACTACTGCCGCACCCACTACTGCCGCACCCACTACTACTGTGAGGGAACCCGAGGCGCCAGCGAGCGTAGCGCCGGAGATCCCGGATGTCGAGGAGCCACCCACGGTAAGGCCACTTACGGTATATACGAAACACATACCGTAAAATGGCAGTACGGATGCAAATATTTTCAGTTGCGACTTTGATTGATTTTCTCTCTTTTTATGGCTTAGTAATTTTATTATATTTTTAGACATATTTTCTTATCTTGCGGCAACACGGAGTAGCAACATTATAACATTAAAAAAAAGTGGAGTCTTAGAAATGAGAGCCTGAGAGGTGAAATATATTATGTGGCCTGGAGTGGAACCAGGGTTGTGGGAAGCGATCATGCAGAAGAGTGATACAATACATAATGAGCGGAGAATGGGACAGAACGCGGATCGCGGCAAGCTAATCCGAAATTCACAATCCGAAAGTTTTTCTCAATACATTTTCCCAGCTTACTCCATTGCTATCCCCTCTAACTCCCTTACGGGGTGAGGTAGGATTTCCCACTTTTTTTGTGTTTATCGTTAAAACTATGAAATTGAACGACATATAATCATTAAAAAAGTAAAATTCATAGGGCCGGAAAATTTTTATGTATAAAAATGAACGTGCCACATGTAAAAATACATTTTTTATAGAGGTTTGAATGTCTATTTTGACCCAACTCACCCCATTTTACGGTAAATCAAACATGATTGTTTGATTGAAATTGTAGACTGTTTATACCGTAGTATGCAGGTACAATTAAATAAATCCACTCGGAAATAGACACGCGGTTAATAACTTTAGGATTTAATTTGTTGTTGTCGTTGTCTCATTGACAATTAAATGTTTCAGGATAACGAAGTTGATAATCACAATGTGTGCGACGATGAAGAGGACTACATTCCCGACAAAAAGAAATGTGATAAGGTACGTACAAATATTCGTCTTCTTTACTCTACTATTTTAAATGGCACAAGGGGCTATAGGGACAAGAAAATAATAATATGGAATCTTTATAATTGGGGGTATATCTTAGAATAATACTTTAGTACCTATGCAGGTACACCATGCTGAACAAGAATTTGTATAGTTTACCCCAAAAGACGCATTGTCAGTCTAGATTATATCGATTTTGATTAGAATGACTGGCTCGACCTTTTCTATCTTTTTTGACGACCTCTGTAGCCTAGTTGGTAGTGACCCTGCCTACGAAGCCGGAGGTCCCGGGTTCGAATCCCGGTAAGGGCATTTATTTGTGTGATGAGCACGAATATGTGTTCCTGAGTCATGGATGTTTTATTATTTATTTATCTATATAAGTAGGTATGTTATCTTCGTCTAGTACCCATACTACAAGCTTCGCTAAGTTTGGGACTATGTTGATTTGTGTAAGATTGTCCCCAAAATATTATATTAAGTAAATGGGCTGGTTGCACCTAAAGAACGTAGTATTTAAGAATAGGTTTTTTTTTCAGTATTGGCGCTGTGTCAACGGAGAGGGGGTGCAGTTCACTTGCCAGCCGGGCACTGTGTTCAATGTCAAGTTGAACGTATGTGACTGGCCAGACAGCGCCAACCGGAACGATTGTCAAGCGTGAAATAAAATTAGACTCTAAGCAGCATTTGAATCTCCTAGGATGTAAGTAGCAGTTAAACAGTGTTTGGACGACACCTACAAAAAAATTACTAGATCTGATTTATGGAAGGAAATGACATACATAAGTTATTAAATTAAATGAAGACAGAAATTATTAACATTGGTCCAAAGAAGAGTCTAAACGCTTGAATGTTATACTTATTGCCTGTCATTATAAAACGGTTACTGCCAATTCTTCAATACTCATGCCAACGGTTTCTTTGTTTAATACTTCTGCGTCTTCCCTGAGCCTCATTCAGTATTTATGTTTCGTGAAAGTGGTGTTTAATCTTGGCTAATTTAAACAATGTTGTCGTCAATTTATCTGATTAGTGTAATTTATTTGGTGGATAGGCCGTGGATATATTGTTTCTCCGGTGCTATTTTTGTGCGACTGTATTCTGGCACGAAAGTGCTCTTTGAATTGTGCGAGAGTTATTTTATAGACGTTAGTGTTACATAGGTCGTAGTAAAGGTCTCGTATAATATTGTCGTATTTCGTTTTTATGTTTGGAAGGAACTTAATACGCTAATGTTATTATCTTAGGTACAATTTCGAAAGATTCTCGATTGTGTAAATACTCTCATTTTACAGGGATCGACTATAGTCTATTCGATGTGTTCAAATTATTTTAGAATTAAGTTTTAACATATTTATTATTTGAGCATTATTATAAAATAAACATTTCTAAATGTATTTTTGTTATCATTCCCACCTCGGTTGCCACTTAAACCCGTAGTTAAAGATACCTAGAAGTCTTTACTCCTTATTAAACATACAGATAGCAGTAGATATAATTTAATACAGGTAATGTAAGCATTGTTATACTTATCTACCTATTCAATAACATTTTCGTATCATCGCAGATTGTGATAAAATTGCAATGAGTTAGTAATATCAGGTTTTAATACTCAATCGCCGAACAAACCGAATAATATTTAAAGTCAAATATTACGAAATAATTATTCAGAGGTTAACACTTTGGGCGCCGCAAGTTAAAATCACTGCCGCGCCCTAACAGCAAATCACGCCCTCCACCCGTATAATGCTCTTTTGCCTAAGTACGCCGCGCATTTTTTACAGCGTCACCTTTCCTTTACTTAGTTTAGCAGAAAGTGATTAAACTGGCCGTCATACTTAAGTAAAATAACGTACCGGCTCCCAAATTATAAATTAGAGGTAGGTACAATTTTGCAGATATTATTTTAGCAGAGATTGGTTGAAATCAATTGTTTTTGTTCCTAAGGGCAAAACGTGTGTGTACCGCCACGTATAAATGACAAGAAGTTAAGAGAGAACACGTCGGGGACGTTCTAATACAATATATGCCTGCATGACTATGTAGGTACTATTGAGAGGGCCAATTGGTCATGCATGAGAACTACACCACGTGCTAGCCTACTGTCCTTTAATAGTCGACTAATTTCAATGTTGACCTTAACGCAGCAACGTCAGTCACAAATCAATATCTTATATGAAATGCAAATATAACAATTTTTTGAATATTGGCCTCAATAGGCCTCATAATAGCTACCTATTAGTTGATGTAACTAGGGCCTTAATATGTGGTTTGTTGGAAAGATGCACAGTTAACGTATTCAATTGGTAAAGGCTGATTTACATTGGTCAAGTAGTTACATGAGGATTGGATTAATAATGGATTATTGGGAAACCAATTCTATACAGTTTACTATTACTATTACTATTACAGTAAGTACCTACCGCGTGTGTTTATATTAATCCAGCGTACAGAGATGCTACGATTCCGCTGTAAATATGCTTAACAACCTATGTGCGAGTATAGTCTACTCTGCCTGCATGACATCAAACATTTTTGATAAGATGATAATGACATGGATATAGTGTTGTGGATCATAGACTCGATGCTGTTTAAGAACCGTGTTGGTTTATTTTACGTATATGAATGCAGAATATTGACTTTTCGTCACTTGAGTCTTTAAGCCTCGGGAGTCTTTAGGGTTCGAGTCTTTAAGCCTCAAAATGGGCGTTATCCACAACACTACATGAATATCCCAAAAGTCATATAAAATAAAAATAAACACGGTTTGTTTTCAAAATGTACTTACCTAGTGTGTGAAATAAGAAGTAGCTATTTATATAATAAATCGTTGAATTATATACATATGCCCGGAGTAAGATCCCAACAAACCTGCCATACTTAATTAAAATTAAAAATATTAGTCCGAAAAATATAAAAATTATGTTTCCGCGTAAGAACCTACGCATACACGACTGAACCCGTCTTTTTGAATGCTTAGAGAAGTACCTATAGTTAATTTCCGTAGAACTTCATCAGAAACGGTACCTATAGAATGGATGTATTCGAAGCGCAATATTTTAAATGCCAAGGTATTTCAGTTAACATGAAATTTGTTAAAAGGTTTCTGCATAATTATAGCAGGAGAGAGAAGTGAACACAAAAGTTAGTTAAGTTATATTCTAATTAATTGGATGAAAAATGATGCAGTCTGGTCTATTCCAGACGTCTCGCTTGACTACTTCTTATAATGTCTAGAAAAGGTTACAAAAATAAAATAAAAACGATAGTAGGTAGATACGTAATGTATTCTTTGACCTTTTCCTATGTTTATTAAAAGCAGCGTCTTTATCGTGGTGGGCGTATGAGACACAGAAATAAAGTTTCATCAAGTTAGAGCGACATGTCATGTATTTTGTCGGTACTTTAGTAAAGTAATATACGCCCCGAGTCGCCTCACGTACACCCAGTGGGCCGTTTCTCGGGCCCGATTCATATTATGTTTATTTGCGATTCCATAGAAGTGACTTGGCATTTTGAACATATTATTATTACGGTAGGTAAGTCATCTCGATCGAATTGAGAACTTTGGCACATGCTGTTATGAAAGTTCGGTGTTTTTCAAAGGATTATTATTACTAAGATTAATCATTATCCTGTGTTCTACACGTGCAGCCTGTGGGTCAGTTATTCCATTAGTACCTACCCTTAATAGGGTACAGTACAACAACGCGTGTAGGATGCTGATGAGGCTGCAGCCGCGCTACTGCAGTGCATCAGGTATGTTTGCGGAGGCCAGGACTGATGGCTTTCACGCCATTTTGCGTAAACGTGCGGCATCCCAGATGCGACGCGTGCGCGCCAGCTCCTACAGCCTCCTACGCGTTGTGGCCGGCAGGCTGGATTGCCCGTTCCAGCACCACTGGATGCAACTTCATGTGAATGGGTTGCGGGCAATCTAGGCTGCTCATTTTTTAGACCCAAGTTAATATTTTAGTTATCTTTGTAATTTGTATACACGTCCGAAATAAATTTTTGAATTGAATTGAATATGATAAAAAAACATTACTATATTACTTCAATAATTTACTTAAAAAACAAAGTTTTAACCGACTTCAAATCAGTAGCCAAATTGCTTCAAGTTTGCCTGTAAAATTTGAAGAGTTTCCTTGATTTCTCCAGGATCGCATCATCAGAACTGGATTTTGGTGACAACGGGACCAATCTGGAAGTATATGCTTTCATACAAAACATATTTTTTTTAAATCGGATAATTAATTACCGAGTTATCGCGTAACAAACACACAAAAAAAACATACAGACGAATTGAAAACCTCCTCCTTTTTTCAAGTCGGTTAATAAAAAAATATGGGGCACCGCATGCAACAGCAACATCGACATCTTAGAACGTTTTCAAAGCAAAACACTAAGAAATATCTTCAACATCCCCCACTGCATCAGCAATAAGTATACGTATCTTGACCTCAAAACACGGACAGTGAAGCAGGAAATAAGTCAGTATAGTCTTAGATACCAGAAAAGACTCGCACACCATACAAATGAGCTGGCATTGGCACTGAGTGGAGACGGAGGACAAAAGCACACTAGACTGAAGAGATGTGACATTCCCAACCTCGGAGGGAGGTTTACCTAGAGAGATGGAGAGTTAAACCACACTGTTGGAATCTCCCTCTATATAAAAAACAAAACTTGACAAACCGTCAGACAAACAAATGGCTTATTGTCTACTGACAGATCGCCATGACTCAGCCAAAAGAGAGAAAAAAAAAAAAATTATCATACGTCAAGGAAAAGCTATCATAAAAACTCAATATTTATTTACTTAATTAAAATGGTTAAGTAGTTACTTGAAATAAACGTTTGCTCACAAATTTAATGTATAGGTAGTTAATGTACAGTCGTCTAGTACCCATAGTACAAGCTTTGCTTAGTTTGGGACTAGGTTGATTTGTGTAAGATTGTCCGCAAATATTTATTTATTATTATTTATTTATTTATTTAATCGTGCACTCATTTAAATCAGATTATTTATGGTCAGCTGGTGCTATTAATTTAACAGCGAAAGAGAAAACGTTTTTTTTTCGACATCGACAATATAAAGCAAACAATAGTGCAGGTATATTTACTGTATATTACTGCTATAATAACTGACTTTCCTTTACGCACAGATTAACTATTCCGGTTCGTATACCTAGTCCTGACCTTTACCATATGGAATTCATACATCAATGTCTGTATTATCTTAGTAAACAAAAGGAACATTTGGCATTATTGTTTCTAGTGGAATATCCTTCTCGCTCGAGGGTATTTATGTGGGAGATCGTAACTTTATAATATTATATTTATTTAACTATGTAGGTATAGGTAGCACAATTATCCCACATTTCTTTTGGCTTGACGTATATCCATAAATTACCTACTCAAATCTGTTATTTATATGTGTTGATTCCTTGCGGCAGTACAGACACGTTAATAATAATAGCACATACATTTATAACAAATCGAAAAAAAGCAAAAAAAAAACGTTTGGGCTCGTCCGGGATTTGAACCCGGGACCTCTCGCACCCTAAGCGAAAATCATACCCCTAGACCAACGAGCCGGTTATGAAAGTGTCCGAAATAGCCGACTCGGTGAATTTAAAAATTCACGCTGCCGCTCACGCGCTCCACATTTTTTATCTCGAATAAATTGACACTCATGTTGTATAAGACGGGACGCGTCGTGGAGCATAATAAAACAAATAGAAGTCTTACATGACCTTGCTCCATACTTGGATTGGTATTTTAAATTATTGACTGCTTTATCATCAAGTCTCCAGTGTCCTCGGAAGGAGGAAAAACTAACACGTTTATGCTAAGTAGAAGGCCTATCAGTAAAAACATTATACATACCTACATCACCTGCTTAATATTACTTATAACCCATTGTACCTCTCTTACATGTTCGCTCCCTACTTATTTAGAAAATGATTTTTGGGATTTAGCTTCGTACGCGTATAAATTATAGCTTATAATTAAGTACTTGACATTATTTGAGTTGGCCAAATTGCGTTAAAGTAGTTAGTCCATTCAAAAATATGTTATTTTTATATATAGGTAAGCCATACCTAGTCACTATTGGAAAATTAGTAAATAATGATTTCCAGTCTATGCGTGTAACGGTTCAAATTCTCTTCAAATCAAAACACCCTCACAAACCCGATCGTCAATTATACAACATTTTAGTTATTTAATATTTATTGTAAACGATGTACTTAGTTATAGCCAGACTTAAAACGCCGCAAGGTATTCTGTACACAGTGTATCTGTCAGTCAACCTTAAGGCGAAGCAGATAATATTTGGTGGGAAGTAGAATTTTATGGAAAATAATTAAGCTTATTTGTCTTGTCTAAACGTAGAGTATAAACGATTCATGACTCTCATCTCAGTTTTGAAATCGATTAAAACAGTTCTTTTGTATCTTTACTTAGAGTCTATTTACGAAGTTTTAAGGTTGAGAGTTGGAGTCGGAGGACCTATTAGGTACATTCAATAGGTATGTCAACAGTAGGTAGGTATCCCGACTGCAAATGAACTATTATACTTGTCTTATTCTGTTGTATGGTTCCAATCATACCTAAATAACCGCCAACAAATGGTAGAAATAGATTTCTTTGATGACAAAACTAAAACACTATCAAGAGTCCGTTCATCTACAATAAATACGACATGCTCTATTCCACAAGGAAGCGTACAGGGATGCATTTTGTTTATTTTATATATTAACGACCTACCAAAATTACTAAACACATCAAATCCTTTCTATATGCAGACGATATTTCTATTATATTTCCTAGCAAGAATGAAGTAACAAATAAGCTAAATACAATATTTAATACTATCTTACCCTGGCTTGATGATCACAATCTGAACCTTAATCTGCAAAAAACGAACATAATACAGTTTAGACCACATCAGAGAACCGCGTTAGAAATTAACTATTCCTACCAGAATAACAAACTAGAACCCGTCAACACCTGTTCACTACTTGGTTTAAACATTGATGAAAACATAAACTGGAAAGTCCACACCGAGAAAATATCAGTCAAATTATCTAGATTTGCTTATGCCCTAAGACAAATATTGATAAATACTAATCTAAAAACCGCTGTATGTGCGAATCATCCTTTTGCTCAGTCATGGCTACAATACGGTATAATGTTGTGGGGCAATAGCGTAAATGCTAAAGACCTATTTTTACTGCATAAAAGATGCGTACGTGTTCTCAGTAACATAAGAAACGAAGAGAGTTGCAGATCCCATTTCACTAGACTAAAAAGTCTGACCCTCACATCTTTGTATATACTGAAAACCTGCAAATTCGTTCGTAAATATCAAAACTTATATCATAAACCTGTGGGTCGATCACGTAACTTTTCTTACGCGCGTCTGTAAGGTCTAAATATATAAAATATTTTATATGGAAAAATGACAGTTAGATTGTGATTTTACTTTTAGACGCGCGTACAATGCGTTACGTGATTGACCTACTGATAACCCCAACTCTCACGCACACAACCTACGTCACCGCAACAAAATAGTTCAAGCACTTCCCGCCAAGCTAACAATGTTCAGTAAAGGCCCTTACGCTATGTCCATCAGAATCTACAACGAAATTCCGCAGCATATAAGAAATGAAGTAATATTCAACACCTTTGTCAATAAACTAAAAACGTACCTCATTACTGAATGCCCATACACTCTGCAGGAGTTCATATGGGCCATTAAATTTTAATAATTTAATAAGTAGAGCAAACATAAGTAAGAAGGAAGTGTTATAAATATCTTTTGTTATCTAACGTGTAGATATATATATAAAATGTTGATTCTATAAATATATGTTGTTTAGTTTAGGTTAGCTTAGTACATAAATATGTTGCTACACCCTTGTAGGGTCCATGTCTCTGTACAATTAGATTTTAAGAACATCCTGTGAATACCATGGTTGCAACGAATAAATGAATATGAAATATGAATATATTCCAGATATAGATAGAGCATCCAGGTAAATTTATATATTATTCGTTTGATTTCTTAATGGAAATAATTACTTAATTTAACAACTTGTTTCTTAATTTCTAGGCTGCTTTTTATTTATTTATCTATTTATTGGAAAACCAACAGCTCATAAAACAGGTTAACAAAATATATAGAAAAAGGAGGCCAATTATATAGGTTCTCACAGATAGCAGTCTTGCAAGCGAAACCTGAGGACTGAAGTCGAGAAGATGAGCGGCGAGGCAAGTTAGGTCGGAAGCCGAGTTTCTCATAGGGATGAAAGGCCTAGAGCGTCCCTTCAGAGCGCGCTCACTATGCGAGCCCGAGGGCCAAAGGCCGGGGGCCTGGGGGCGAACCCCCACGGCCCCTCACTATTATGCCCGGATGTTTGCAAGCGAAACCTGAGGACCGAAGTCGAGAAGATGAGCGGCGAGGCAAGCTAGGCTGGAAGCCGAGTTTCTCGTAGGGATGAAAGGCCTAGAGCGTCCCTTCAGAGCGCGCTCACCATGCAAGCCTGAGGGCCAAAGCTCTGAGGGCGAACCCCCACGGGCACTCACTATAGTCACTATTATCCCCGGGTGTCTTGCAAGCGAGACCTGAGGATCGATGTCGAGTAGGTGAGCGGCCGAAGGCAGAAGCGCCCATTATGAGCACGCTCACTCACTCATTATCTCCGAATGTTCTTTAAGACTAAACCTGAGGGCCGAAGGCCCGATCGTGAGCGGTAAAGGGACGGGAGGCTGGAGGCCGAGCTTCGCTCCATGTGCCTAATGCTTACTTTTACACTATTATTCTAGTCAAGACAGACTTTTTAACACTTATTATTTTTTTTACATGTTTTTTCGAATATTCCAAGCTGCGTTCCTAAAGTTACGTGATTGCTGATTACCCCTCTGGTCTACCAAATTTGAGTCTGTTTTCAAAATGACCAATGAGTATACACCAAATATTTTATTTTTTTATGTAAAGTCATGTTCGACTCAATTCGACTTCATGATCTTGCCATCTTGTGTCCCTGTCCTTCTTGAAACATTGTAACAATTTGTACCTACCTATAAGTTTCGTTTGACCATCGCACCGACTTCTTGAAACATTGTAACAATTTGTACCTACCTATAAGTTTCGTTTGACCATCGCACCGAATTCTTGAAACATTGTAACAATTTGTACCTACCTATAAGTTTCGTTTGACCATCGCACCGACTTCTTGAAACATTGTAACAATTTGTACCTACCTATAAGTTTCGTTTGACCATCGCACCGACTTCTTGAAACATTGTAACAATTTGTACCTACCTACAAGTTTCGTTTGACCATCGCACCGACTTCTTGAAACATTGTAACAATTTGTACCTACCTATAAGTTTCGTTTGACCATCGCACCGACTTATTGAAACATTGTAACAATTTGTACCTACCTATAAGTTTCGTTTGACCATCGCACCGACTTCTTGAAACATTGTAACAATTTGTACCTACCTATAAGTTTCGTTTGACCATCGCACCGACTTCTTGAAACATTGTTACAATTTGTACCTACCTATAAGTTTCGTTTGACCATCGCACCGACTTCTTGAAACATTGTAACAATTTGTACCTACCTATAAGTTTCGTTTGACCATCGCACCGACTTCTTGAAACATTGTAACAATTTGTACCTACCTATAAGTTTCGTTTGACCATCGCACCGACTTCTTGAAACATTGTAACAATTTGTACCTACCTATAAGTTTCGTTTGACCATCGCACCGACTTCTTGAAACATTGTAACAATTTGTACCTACCTATAAGTTTCGTTTGACCATCGCACCGACTTCTTGAAACATTGTAACAATTTGTACCTACCTATAAGTTTCGTTTGACCATCGCACCGACTTCTTGAAACATTGTAACAATTTGTACCTACCTATAAGTTTCGTTTGACCATCGCACCGACTTCTTGAAACATTGTAACAATTTGTACCTACCTATAAGTTTCGTTTGACCATCGCACCGACTGTCTCGCTCGATTCGACTTCTCCGAAATGGTACAACTCCTTGATATAAATAGTTCTGTGCACAACTCTGAATAGGTGGATATTCTGTTGAAAACTTCCATAGTGTGTAGCACAAAGTACTTTGTTATATACTGAAATAGAGAACAATCTCTGGGCCTAAAAACGGTAACCCTGTAATTGGTGACATTTGATGCGCCATCTGATATTTTTATTTGAAGACTCCACTTGAATGTTAAAACATACAAAACGTGGTCTACTGGTGTCTTTTGACAATACGGTGAATTTCGAAATACCTTGATGGCGCGTTTCATCACCATAGAAACAAGGCCATTATTGACCCCGCCGTCGTCACAGTATAGTTAAAGAAAATTAATAAATTATACAAGTATTTTAGTTTTGAAATTATTTATTGATATTATTAGTACAATTAATTATTCTCCGATTTTTAGTAGGTGCCGCGTGCTTCCATCTATTATTTGCATTTTACATCTATAAATTATTATGTGACTAAATTGGAAATCACCAGATATTCATAGTAGGCCCCTATACTTAATGTCCTTCTTTATTTAGTAAACTTATTATGCTGGCATTACCGTCCACCTAGTACTAAGATTGGCCGCCCTGGTGTGTAGTTAATAAGTAATTGGATTCGTCTGGATATTTTCATCGAGTTAAATCACAAAACACAGCTCTTCTTGCTAAAAGTATTTTCGGGATGGCACCTACATTGTACAATAAATTGCCAAGAAATATAACTAAGTTAGAAGGATTGGTAGTGTTCAAAAAAAGCTTGTTTGCACTTCTAGTTAAAAAAGCCTACTATTCACTAAGGGAATACTTGACAGATGAAGAATTGTTACTGTTTATGCATGCTCCATCTCTACTTAAAACATTTGTATGCCTTATGCAAAACATAGATATACACTATAAGACCTTTGTAAGACCTTTCAACCTATGTTTATAAATAAATATTTTGTCTTTGTCTTTGTCTTGTTATGCCGTGTTCTCAAAAGGATTGTTGTATGCTTTCGGTTAACGGCGCTTGACTTGAGTGTTTGGTTTACAGGCCGAATTCACAGCTTGGAGATTCTGAAAGTACCTAATTAAATTCCGTTTCTACAAAGCTCTGAAAACTTGCATAAATTGTTCTTAAGTGAAGGGGACCCTTGTTCTTTGTTGATATAAAATAAACTTTTTTGATGCAAGAGTTTTTTAAAGATAAGTTGAATGGAAAACTCAGCAAATACACAAATGTTTGTTCATCATTTTCTAGTGATTAACATGCGTAGGTACCTACTCGTATTTTATTGTTAACTATGAGTGCCGTGAAACAAAGTACGATTAACACAACAGAATAACCGACCGAGGGAGCGAAGCGAACGAAGAGAACGAACTTCAGCTTGGGCCGTAAATCGTTCGTATGCCCGGTGTCTGTCCAGATGTCCGTCTGTCCTTCTGTCCTTCTGGCCTTCTGTCCTTCTGTCCGTCTGTCCGTCTTTTCTCCTCTATAGGTCGCATTTCTCTACCGATTCTCGTGAAATTTTATCAGCAGGTTCGTTAATCATATATACATATATATATTTTTAGTCTAATCACTTTTTCGCAAAAATATAAAAAAAAATTAAGAAAAGACAGGCTCGCAAAGTCACAGAAGAAGCACAAAGGTAGAGAAGGTTCACTGCCTAAGTGATGACGTTAGCTGTAATTTTTTGGCAATAGACAATCGTAGAGTGGGATAGGGTTGTCGACGGACGACATTTAACTGAACACCCAACATTATAAGTAAGTGTTTTAGGTTCTATATTTGTTACCGAAATAATCATCCATTTTGGAAATAATATATATTTTGACATGTAATTACCGTCAATTGTATCATATTTTCAATTGCATGAGGCTTAACATTTGTATTTCTACTTACTTACCTAATGTTTTGTGCGCCCATTGGCAACACATAGAATGATCACAAAAACAACTTAACAACTTATGTATTTAACAACTCATACTTACAACCCACCTATCTTCTACAATAAACATTTTTTTCTGATTCTGATACTTTACTTTAGCAAAATGTAGTAAAATTGAAAATCGTATACTGATGTGCGATCAATGAAATTAAATTGTTACTACGTACAAAAGAACGTACCTATATATAAAACTTCAATGTGTGCGATACGCTGTACAGCCCTAACTAGACCTCCACAGGAGATTACCTAGATTTAAGCGTCATTTCGCGCTGACAAGTGGGATAGGCCTGGTAACACTTGGGTAAAAATATACCTAAACTCTACTTTAAGCAATTTAGACTCAATTTATAAACGTTTTTAAGTGCCATTAGGTGAAGCAAATGCAATTTATACCTATTACAAAACTAACATTCACTAATTTAGATACAGGTAAGTACCTACTTATATTTTTTATATATCGCCATAAATCCATTCTAATACATGTACTTATTTAAGATCTATGAGATTACGATGGCCTAAATAACTTCAAATGAGAATATATTATCTGACGAGTTCCATCGGGGAAGTTTGACCGAGGGACACGTCGTCACGTGGGTGGAATCTACCTCATTACGAATTTGTTCGCGGCACCCAACTTCCTCAAGTATCCCGCTTCTGATTGAAAAGGACCTATATGCGTCTGCGGATCCAATACCTATAAGACTCTTTGGCCTTTACAGATATTATGAGGTTAAAACTTAGGCGTTGGGGATAGTTTTACCGTGACCGCGGTTTTAAGATGCAACCGGAGACGTGTTTGGCTTGGTAAATCTCTTTGTCGTCCAAATTTAGATTTTACTTATTTAAAGGTAAAGATGTGGTAGTCATTTTCGTGTGAAGTCAGAAGTTGCAAGATTATTTTAAAGGGATTCTATAGGTAGGTAAAAATACCTATCTGTATACGAATAATTTATTGTTTGATAGTGAGTGATTAACTATAAAAGGTCACATCATCTTTATTGTTCGTCAAAATCAGCTAGAGTTAATGTATTTTAACATAGATAGGTATTTTAATAATGACAATAAAAGTAAAACAACAACAAAAAAATATTATAAGAACAATATGAATGTCAATGTCATGATACGAATATCTTAATGCGATGTCAATTATCAATTATATAATACATAATAAAAATAAAAATAAATTACAAGTCACAGAGAATGTATAGGTAGGTATAAGAATTTGGTCACATACATGCCAGGAATTATTAATTTCAAAGTGTTCGTTAATTCTATAATACATTTTATTTAGGCACCAGTTACATAATTTTTTGAATTCTGGTAAATTCAGAGTTTTTAGGTCATTTGGCAAATGGTTACAGATTTTGACCGACATATACGATATACTTTTCTTAAAGTGAGCAGAGATGGCTTGGGTAACAGAGATTAAACCCATGTTGCCTAGATGTTGTCCTTGGATTGGAGGGCATGATTTTATTGCTGTTTATTTGGGCTTTCACAAACAGATATATTTCAAATATATACAGAGTGGGCAACGGTAGTATCTTTAATTCTTTGAACAGCGGTCTACATGAATCAGTATTATTTGCGCCACATATAGCTCTGATGCATTTTTTTATGGAGTATGAACGCCCGGGTGGCAAATGCGGAGTTTCCCCATAAAATGAGGCCGTATCAGAGGTTAGACATGACGTGTCCATGGAACGCCAATAAAGCTGATTTCTGTGATACCACTTGTGTTAACCTGCGCAGGGCAAAAACACTTACGATAAGTAGGTAATATTTAAAATGAAATAAACAAAAAATGTGTTATTACGAGTATAAACTAATGTTTTTCAAAACATTAATTTTACTGCCCGGGTTTGATTCAACATCATAAATATAATATCGTAAAACAGATATTACAATTGCAGAACAATTTTATAGACTAAAACATCTATAAATCCTCATTTTATGTCTTTATGAATCGTTTTATATTATTAGTAGATAAAACACATACTGCTGCATCCTAGATAAATTAAAATGTTTGACGCAGACTGAGTATTTTTTCAAACAGGTGTTGCAAACAACCTACAGATTCTGACTGAATTTTGAAGTTCGTATTATTTAATAAATAACTATTACTTTTATTTTAGGAAAGGAACGACCGCTCAAGGTATTAAATGTAGAGTAGTTAACTATATTCTTTAAGTAATTTTCGGGGCAAAAATGTAGACTATACTAAAAAGTTGTACTAACTATTACATATTAAAATAGATTTTATTTCCAACTTATGTAATTAAAAATAAACGGCTAAAATTATTGGACACAGCTCTGAAACTCCCTATACTTATATGTGTTTTTGTGTATGTATGAAGTCTTCCATCTTAAATTCAAAATATCATATTGGTATTAAATATTCAATACAAATTTGATAGTAATCGTCATCAGTAGTCTACTAATCTACCGTATATCTAGTCTAGATTATGTAGAAAGACCCTAAAATGTAATATCGGTTCCGATATTAATTTGTGGAGGAAAACCTAAAATACTACATGCTTACATGCTTATGTATTATGACATTTATGACTTATATGTATGTATGTATGTAATTGAAGTATATTGTTAGCACCAGCACGGCTATCACAAGACGGCTGCGGCATACTCTCTCGCACTATCCGTCTCTCTCTTATTATACCACTTAGAAAGAGACGGATAGTGCGAGAGAGCTCGAGAGTATGTCGCGGCCGTCTTGTGATAGCCGTGCTGGTCCAAGGCTATTAATGTCATATCGATCATACTCATATTAATTAGCTTAGTGCCTGGGCGACCGAGCTCTGCTCGGGTGAAAATAGACAAAATACGGAGAAAACGATTTTTTCCAGGCATGAGAACTAGCTAGATCGATAATTCGCCGCCGTAAACCCTATATTCCAAATTTCATAGAACCGATTCCGATTTCGAGAACGTGACCGCAAATATACAGTGTGTAAATCTAATACGGGCGAATCTCTTAACGGTGGTTAGTATAGGACATAAAATATGTAATTAGATAACTATTACTTTGAATTCCAATTAAATTTTTATCCATACAAAATGATTCGGCCCGCGTTAAATGCTCGTTGACATTGAGTTACTTTCAAAAGCGCATATCGCGTATGTAATGTCATCCATGTTTACAGTAAACACAAGTACAAGTATGTAGTGTTTACATAATTAAATTAATTTTTGAAAATTGTATCAGTAGCAATTTTCAAAAGTTAATTATGGTGTCACAGTTAAGTGTAACTTAAAATAACATCATAATTAATGATTACACTAATGAGTTTTACTCGTATGTCAGAGGGGTAAACACGTAACGTTCCGAACGCACGACGGTACAATTTAACTGTCAATTTTCCATATAAAAAGTGACATTTAGACCTACCTGACGCGCGTATGCGTTACGCGATCGACCTACTGGTTTAATGTATCGCCCGTATTAGATTTACACACTGTATGTATAGGTAGGTATATACAGAATGATTCAGAAGACCTGGCCCCGTAGCATGGATGGCGTTATCACGCGATAAGTGACAGGATAGAGCTTCCGTCCCTGGCTGACACCGTTCGATAGAACGAGACGACGCGCTTATCCTGTCACTAATTGTCGTGTGATAACGTCATCCATGCTACGGGGCCTGAGCAGGATTCAGTAGATTATAAGCTGGAATACTCATTCGTACCAGCATTGGTAATATTACCGTTAATTTTTTTTACTTGTGTTGGGTGACCATGATTTTGAAATGAATCATTTATACATTAAAAAATATACTCACTTCATAAAAATTGCATAATTATACATTTGAAGTCGATTTTATATCCTTGATTTTACACCCGTTTACGCATAACGCTTGCAGTTTAGAATTTAATAAGCCACATCCGGATTTTTTTTAAACGAAGGGTTCTTTGATTTCTTATAAATGTTTATCGTGTTGATATTTAATGATCATGCACCGACATTGATCATTTCCTCTGTCATTTCTATCTCACTACGAGTATACGAGTACCTATAATAGACCGTAAGCCAACTCCCAGTACAACTACGTCTCATGACCAAGGATCGGACAAACGCCCGTCATTTTCAAAACATAACCCTGTTCCGTACAGCAGAGACTTCCTTACCTTGATGATGATGATGATGATGTTGTGAGGGGACGCCTGGCCGGAAACAGGCGGGCTGTCGATCGTTTGTCCCGTTCATTCAGCCCGATTCCCTTAGTGTAAGGCCTGGGTGGACGCTCCGCTACGAGCGGGGCGTGCGCGTCCATATAAAACAAATGCAATTTATATGGACGCTCCACGCTTCGCTCGTAGCGGAGCGTCCACTCAGGCCTTACACTTAGGTTGGAGCCTCAGGTTACTGTCCTGGCGGCATTTCCACATCAAACTCTTCCATTCTTTTCGTTTTCCTGCAGAACAGAAGGCATCTTTAAGGTCGACATCCCTCAATTCCCTCTTCTCTAACATATCTTTACCGAATGTATTAAACCGCGGTGCCGCGTACATAACACATTCCGCTAGTACATGCTTACTTGTTTCTTCCTCCCCACAGTGTGGGCAAGAAGCATCGTTACTTATACCTATTATCTTTAAGTGTCTATTTAGAGTATTGTGACTGGTTATGCTGCCAGTCAGCAGTCTCAGATTGCTCTTACACAGTTTCAGCAGATACCTGGTCCTTTTGTGATTAATACCTCCTATCATCATCTTTGTCTGTCTGCATCCAGATGCTTCCCTCCATTCTCTTTCCCCATCCACTTCTTTTAGCCTATCTATGACCCTTTGTGACTTGAGCCGAGAAAGGAAGGACCGGTTCTGGGCCTTCAAACTCCCTTCCCGCACCCTCCCTGGCCAACTCATCCACCCTCTCATTGCCCACTATTCCCTGATGTCATGGCACCCACGCCACCGTCACACCTGGGTTTTCTCATATCGTATTAAGCTCTTCCTTGCATTCTTTCACTTCCTTACCTTAGGTATATTATTAATGAAAAATATTATTAGGTATTTAATAGATTTATTATACTACTAGCTGTTGCCCGCGACTTCGTCCGCGTAAAACTTTTTATCGTCTTAGAAAATGATTTCTCTCAATACAAAATTTGAACCCTCTTTTAGGGGATAATTAAAAAAAAAGTTGATGTTCATTTTCTAGTTTGTGAACAATAGTTTGTGTGTTTTGTAGTCTAAAACCAAAGTTAAAAATCTCATACTTTAAAAATGCCTTGAAATACTCAAACTTTGAACCAATTTTAACACTCTTAGGGGATGAATTTGGAAAAACTCTGAAATCAGTTTTGTAGTCTTTTAACGTACAGAATAAGACCGAAGTTAAAAATCTCTTACTCACACTTTAAAATTTTATTGCTCGCCATTTAAAATTTGAACCCCCTTTTAAACCCCCTTAGAGGTTGAATTTTTCTAATCGCTGAAAGAACTTTTTTCGTAAACTTTTAAGTCTCTAGCTCAAAAAAAGTGTTGCCCATACAAAGGTTTCTTAACCCCCTTAGGGGTGGAATTTTCTAAAACTCTGAAAGTACTTTATTATTAATTTTAATAAGTAACATTTTGAATAGTTTTAAGTCTAGTAAAAAAAAAAGTTTTTCCCACACAACACTGGCTACCCTTCTTAAGGATCTTAAGGATCCCCTTAGGGATGGAGTTTTCTAAAACGCTGAAAGTTCTTTTTTAGTATTCTAATAAGTAATCTTTTTGCAAAGTTTTAAGTCTAACTCAAAAAAAAGTGTTGCCCATGCAAAGCTTGCTCTCCTTTTTAACCCTATTAGGGGTGGAATTTTCTAAAACGATTTGTGTTCTTTTTTTGTATTTTAATAAGTAATCTTTCTACAAAGTCTCTAACTCAAAAACATAAACTTTCCCTGATAAAAACTTTGCACCCCTTTTTATCCCCCTTAGGGATAGATTTTTTCAAAACGCTGAAAGTCTTTTTTTTGTATTTTTATAAGTAATCTTTCTACAAAGTTTTAAGTGTCTAGCTCAGAAAAAGTGTTCCCCATACAAACCTTGCACCCTTTTTTAACCCCCTTAGGAAATGATTTTTGTAAAACGCCGAATGTAGTATTTTTCATGTTCTAATAAGTAATTTTTCGTCAAAATTTTAAGTCTCTATTAAAAAAAAATATGTTTTTCCCATACAAACTTTGCACCCTATTTTACCCCCTGGGGTAAAATTTTCCAAAACGCTGAAAGTACTTTCTTTGTATTTAAATAATCTTTCTACAAAGTTTTAGAACTCTAGCTAAAAAAAATAGTTTCCCACATACAAACTTTGCACCCCTATTTTAGCCCCCTATTTTTAGGGGTAGAATTTTCTAAAACGCTGAAAGTACTTAATTTGTATTCTGATGACTAATCTTTCTACAAAGTTTTAAGTCTCTATTTAAAAAAAATATTGTTTCCCCCATACAAAATTTGCACCCCTATTTTACCCCCTTAGGGGAAGATTTTTTTAAAACACTGAATCTAGGTACTTTATTTGTATTCTAATGAATAATTTCTCTACAAAGTTTTAAGTCTCTATTTAAAAAAAAGTAGTTTTTCCCATACAAACTTTGCACTCTATTTTACCCCTTTAGGGGTAGAATTTTCTAAAACCCTGAAAGTTCTTTATTTGTATTCTAATGACTGATCTTTCTACAAAGTTTTAAGTCTCTATTAAAAAAAAAAATGTTTCCGCCATACAAACCTTGCACCCCTATTTTACCCCCGTAAAGGTGGAATTTTCCAAAACGCTGAAAGTGTTTCATTTGTATTCTAATAACTAATTTTTCTACAAAGTTTAAGTCTATAGCTCAAAAAAAAAAGGTTCTCCCATACAAACTTTGCACCCCCATTTTACCCCCTTAGGGGTAGAACTTTCAAAAATCCCTTTTTATCCCTAGCCCACGTTATAAAAGCAACATACTGTGCAAAAATCAACTCTCTAAGATTAGTAGTTTCGGCTGTGCGTTGATGAGTGAGTGAGTGAGTGATTGAGTGAATAAGTCAGTCAGGACATAGGCATTTATTATGTATAAATAGATAGAAGATAATGAAACTCCCATTCAAATATCTCAAAAAGTTATGAAGCTACATCCGTTTTAATGTCGCTTGTTAGAGTGAAAAAACGATGAGGGACTGTGACGTCAATATACTCGAGCGTCATAGTAAAGAACAATCGTTTCATATGAAGGTGCGTTTTGCGGAAAAGGGACAGAACATACCCCCTCTTAAAACTTTGGACTCCTATATTATAACTTAATCATTACCTATATAACCTCTTGCTTTGTTTTTTTCTCCATTTGACTATATTTATTTTAAATTCTTTTTCGAGAAAATACATTATGATTATTTACCATATTTTCGATTCCTGAGCTATAACCACGAACTTCGGAATTCGAAAATATTCGGGTATCTCTATCTCTATCGCACTAACCATACTCGAGTGACAGGGATGCAAATATATGAACATTGAGTATCGGTTTTCGTGGTAGCGCCGCAGGTACTTTGGCTGAATGCGCCGAGCGCGTGCCATTGTCATTCAAAAAAAACAAATTCGTGTTAATTATATTGTTCAAATTTGTTGATTAAATTTATTGAAATTACGACATAAAACGACATTTGCGCATATAAGTTCTCATATCAGAATCGAATATTTTTTTATGGTTTATATTTTAGCATTTGTCTCGTAAAGGTCTATCGTAGACGGGATTTAAATTATTAATAAGTGAAAGGCAAAGCAATTCCGCCATTTTGACGAAAA
The DNA here is from genome assembly GCA_963854355.1 of Epinotia brunnichana. Lineage (NCBI taxonomy): Eukaryota > Metazoa > Arthropoda > Insecta > Lepidoptera > Tortricidae > Epinotia > Epinotia brunnichana. The sequence continues at coordinate 13,241,872 of OY977936.1, read as the reverse complement.
TTTGACGGTTCTTATAGCTGACAGTTGGAGCAGCGTTTGATTTCAATAAAAATAAATGAAAAATTAAATGAAGTCGTATATTTCGGAAAATTAATTAACTGTCGCAGTCGGATAAAAACTATCCTAAGTTGCAGCTAGAATAATAATGTACCTATATAAAATGTTTCATATTTTTCCGTTCATGGGATGCTGAGAACATTCGAACCGCGCAAAGCTTAGTTTCAAACTGGCTGATTCTTTTTTTAATTTAGAGATTTATTATAAGTGGAGATAAATTATATGTATTCAACGACAATTTTATTAATGACTGACATTCCGGTGTCTGTGTTCGAGAAAAAAACACTTTTGCCAATAAAAAAGTATGACCAAAATTTTTTCCAACTAGATATTTTGTGTAAACGTGTTAAGGCGACGTGAGCTCCAAAAACAGATTTTTAAGAAATCGCAGCTCTTGTTTGAAGTATAAAACGGCTGCCTTAAATTTAATTAGCAATCTTGAGGCCGTTCTCGAGGGAAATCAGCTATTCGAATCCTGAGTTTTTGACTTTCGCTCGATAGAAAAAAATCACGAACATAGGTCTAAAAATCAACACACTATTAAAAATACACTTTAAAAATCGTTACAAATTATGCACAACAGCTAAACATATTAAAATTGGTTTTAAAAATCGGCAATGTCATGTTTGAGGGAAATCAGCTATTACTTTTTTATTTATTAAAACGCACAAAGAAATAAAATTAAAAAAAACATGATATCCGCGCTTCCAAACACGCACTTCCATCTCGCTCAAGCTTATGCTCAGTGAGAGGGAGAGACCACGAACCTACGTCCCCTTAATAAATAAATAGTATAAAATATAATATCGTAACATCATAAGGAAGTCTTTGCTGTACGGAACACGGTTAAGTTTCGAAAATGACGGGGGTTTGTCCGATCCTTGCTCATGACACTACGATAAAATGCATAGCATTACTCTCAGTTACCCTAGATTGTTATCAGATATGGTTATGTGAATTCTTCACATAAATAAACATTTATTTTATAAAGGAGTTCCGGCCAGATTTGGTTTGGCAGACTTATTTATACTTAAACATACTATTATTCCACAACGTTCATAATCATTTTCGTATCCAGCTTTGGCACCGTCTGCCAAGTACTTCCGGCCATTTCAGGACTGAAAGACTTTACTCTCTTTATGATTAAAGGGCTAAATGATGCCACATGTCTCGAACTATTGTCACATGACGTAAATGCACCAATAAATTCTTTAACCGGAAGTGGAGGATTCTCTCAAACTTTCGCCCAATTTAAGGTGGTATAATCTTCTGATTCTTGCTCAGCACAATTCTCTCGACCTCTCGAAATTTTGTGGAGATAATTGCAAATGAGTGACTTATTCCATAGTAAACGCGCCGAGAATATATGCTGTGACGTCATAGCATAAGCCCGTTTATTATAGAGCGTTTTCGGGAGGTGCCGGCGCGTGCAAATTTCAAATGCATATAACATCAGATAAATAAATCACAAGAAAGTTTTAATGCTACAGTTGTTTTAATGCTGGATTATACTTTAGATTTTCGTAAATTTTATTTTAATAAAAAATGCAAGTTTCCTATTTTTACTCATACTCATCCTCATTAATTTAATTCATAAAATAAATAATAACTATAAAAAATACACCACCATCTTCATTGATGAATAACAAATAATATAAAGGGTCCACGTAAAAAACATGTCTAGTCACTTTTTTTTTTGTAAATGAGATTTTGATGTCAAAATGTTGCGCTAGTTATGAACTATTGCGTGACATTAAAATCTCATTTAAAAAAAAAAGGAACTAGACATATTTTTTCCGTTGACCCTTCATATTATTTGTGATTCGTCAATGAAGATGGTGGTGTATTATGTTATAGTTATTATTTATTTTATGAATTAAATTAATGAGGATGAGTATGAGTAAAAAAATAATTTTAATGCTTACAACGACTCCATAGCTCACTTTATTCTTACCGTGCTAAAAATACTCCGATGCCTGATGATGATACTTACCTACTACATACATACACAAAGTCGCACCTGTACTCCCAAAAGAGGGAGGTAGAGCACATAAAAAGTAATTTACAGTGTCACTTCTAGTAATTGTGGTTAAAAGATGGAGATTTGATAATGCAGTGCTACGTTGCTAGCCCATTGCTCACGACACATTTCAACCCTACCACCCGTGTGGGTGGATTAGAATAGACCATCACATATACGATTATCTACTCGTCCTTGACCCCACAACTGAACCAAAAAAATAAAAATAAGTAGGTGTACCTTCAGTGAGCCAAAACACGTATCCAGGAAAACTATTCACAATTATTTAAAAGTAGAAAATTGAAAGCAGAAAGGAAAAGCCAGCTTTGATCCCTGTTCGCGGGTAAGAGAATCTGACAATTATAAAGTTAAAACCTGTTATAGTATTTTATGTAACAGTTGTATAAGGGAGGTCAAAAAAGGAGAGTGGCGTGGGTTACGATGTGAGCCGAAAGCGAACATCGTAAAGAAAGACGCCACGACCGTTTTTTGACTTAGTTGCATACAATATTTTTTCTACGACTAGCTACTATGAAATAACATGCAAAATTAAGCAAAGAAATTTTTAATTTATTTTCATTATTTTTTTTTTTGTAGTTGTTTCATTAAAAACTAAACTCAAAGTAATAATACAATTTATTCAAAAATATTTTTTGTTTTTTTATTTTAATCAGTAATCAATTTATAATTTAAAATAAGCACTGAAACCTCAAATAAACACTCCAATAACAACACGACACTCGTATTGCAGAACATAACGAGCCGCACCCTGAAATTGCGCCACATAAAGGGCACCTTCCTGCCTAGACCGTAAGAGATAGAGAGGTTCTCTTTTTTACAAAATGTAGGCCAGCTCAATACCCCGAGGGCTTTTTCCATTTTTTCGATATCGCTTTTCATTTTCAATAAATTGCCGATTTAGTACGAGAAGACATCAAAAAAATTTGTCATTTTTCGACATTTTAGCTACTTTTAAAAGATTTTAATTTTTTTAGTTTTTTTATACTTCTTTGTAACCCTTGCCAGGAGGCATCTTTTGACACCTCAATCATCCACGTAGCCGTAAAACTCACGAGACCTGGGGACCGATTTTTGAATTTCGAGCGCTCGAAAGTTAAATAAAAGTACATACGATTTTAGTGTCAAAATTGCAGGCATTTACTTTCTACCGATATAATTGAATACGACTGGTCTATAAAACTCGTTATTAAATTTTCTATCGCTATTTCAAAATAGCATTTCAGAATTTTAGTCCATTTTCGAGTGAAAAAGTCGAGCGCTCGAAAGTCAAAAATCGGTCCCCAGGGCAATGTATCACTCTCGCTGAAATTGGAGGCTATAGGCACTGAAGCGATCGAAAAAACATTTTCAATGTAAAAAATATGGATTTCGTTTGTATTACGACTATCCTCGACGTAAAATGCACGGTGCTTACATGTTAAACACTACTATATACTACTTACTGGAATCTTTTCTGATAATGAATGCATCAAGTTTTTTCTACAATTTCATAGAGAACAATAAAATAAAGTCTTTTCCGTTTTACAGTGCATCCAAAGCGTGGGCGACAGATTGCGCATCTAGAGCGGCGCATAAGCGTAGCGATCTGCCAGTGCCAGAATCGCTAGTAGCTCCTCGGAAAGCGTCGCTGCCGCGTCACCCCGGCGGCCATTTTAATTTTCCCCCGTTTCCCGCGCAAACTAACGAAGTTACAACAGCCATAAACTTGAATTCAGATACGCTTATAGAAGATGAGTGATGAAAATTATGACATAATGTGTATTCGTTTTGTTGAATGAGTAAAGAAAATTTTAAACAATGTTGGGTGCTTGGAACCAACAGCATTACTTTTATATAAAACGTAGAAATGAATAACTATATAAAAGTGTGTCAATAACTGTATTAAGAAGTAGTACTTTCATGTGATTAGATTACCCTTACCCTTTGCTCACTAAGTAGGAATCCTAATCGTAATGTAATGAATAGTGTAATGTAACATTGAAGTGATGTGTAAAGTTCTGGTACTCACTTATGGGCATCGAAAGTAAGTAAAACTCAAAACGTCAGCTATAAAATGTTCATTATTTACTGTTATTAATTAACTTATATTAATTCCCCTTTTCATGTCATAATATAATTAATTTTGCGTAACTATTCTAAACAAGGGAAGTTATTAATCTATCACTTTTTTCTCTCACTGTATACTTACTTACCTTGAGTAAGTATTAAATTTGGTTTCTATTTCAACCTGTGTCGACGTTTTATCACACAGTTTTAAAAATGACCATTGAAATAATTTTCGTCGATCTGAAGGTTGAATCGTTCCCACTCGCATACAAATTGATTAAGTGAAAACATGCGTATTCTCATAACCAAGACAACGATTCAACGATGCATCAATTATAGTAGGAATTAATATTTTACAACTACACAGTAAGAATTTAGAGTTGTCTGTACGTCGATGTTAGGTATGTATACATTTTTCGCCGTATTACATTGGGATAAAATACAAAATGGTAAACAGAGGTTTCTTTGTCGTCGACCCTAAGTTGGTTGGATAGAAACTCTGGATGACATTAACTTAGTAATTTTATAGATATACTCGTATTAATTATCTCCGAAATTGATAGTGTTTCGGCAACAAAGGCGAGAGTTAAGATATCCATATCTTAATTACAACCACCAACCAGTTTTAAACATAATGAGAAATTACTTCGAACATGATATTAATTAGTCAGACGAAGCGCTGAAGAATTTTTGCATTCTTGCATAGAAAATATGGTTTCTTTACCAATTATAGTATTCTTTACCATGATAGTTAATTAGACATTTGTGTTAAAAAACAACTTTCAACGACAGCATTTTTAGCGTTTTTAATAAAGCTTTATTTATGAATGCTTTAATAAAAACGCTAAGAAAGCCATAGCGCGAAGCATAAGCCGTGTAGGTACACGATATTGATCAGTAAATGACATTGCATATGTAGGTACACGATATTTGTATATATATAGGAGGTTTCAGTTATGTTAATCTTATCTCGATAGTTCCCAGGGCCCTGGTATTAATGCCATGGGAAGATTTACCGACCTCGTATATAAGCGGAGGCTCCGACTTGGCGAGATGCCAAATACAGTTTTTGTTAAATTTTTTGTCCGACCATTTGGAGAAATAAATCCTTCGGAAATAAGAAAAATACAAATCAAAAGGGTGGCCCCTTTTGATTTGTATGTGATGCGGTTCAGCTTATCGGTCAAAGTGTTAGATTTGAGAGAATTTATGTTCGAGTGTGATTCATGGCGTGGGGGTTGGTATACAGTGTGTGTCTACGACCCGGGCTTTTTTTAAAGGAGGTTAAAATAACGTATATTTATAATGTAATCATGATATTAATTTAATTTATAAACTAAATTTCAGACTTTGTTAATTTTCTAACAATTTTTTTATTGCCAGCAATGTACAGCGAAGTAAATTGACAAGTTAGTGTAAATGACAGCTCTTCATACTTGTTTAGTACGACGTCATACACCTAGTACATTGAAGGTTCGGATTTTGGAAATTTAATTGTCCAGTTAATTTACATCTTTATGATTTACTAATACGTGCAAATGCTTGTTAACGAAGCATATTATCATCAGTCTTAATAAAAATCCGGGTCGTAGACATACACTGTATATCGTGTACCAGCTTCAATATATTTTCAAAGATATATGCAGCTTTCCTCACGAAGTTTTTGCTTCATCGAAAAGCTAACGGTAAATATCCAATGACATTCCGTACATAAGTTCCGAAAAAAATATTGGTACGAGCCGGGATTCGAACCCACGACCTTGCCTGACCCGATAAGGCTGTATTTTCATCGAGCATAAAATACAATAGTAGGCCAAAATGAATTTCATAAATTCATCTTTTCGGTAGAGTATAAAAAAATCTCTCGAGACTAAATTCCATACAATTAAACAACTTGCCAACTAATTCTAACAATCACTATGAAATAAAAAAATGTAGCTTTAATGAATGAAATCCGAATACATACACAAAGCTGGTAGGTACTCGAAATACGAAATAGGTCAGTTCAGGAGTTGCCAACGAGCGGAGCTCACCTTATTTGAGGCGATTAGAGAGATGGCTACAGTGAGAGAAGCGTGGATCGCGAATACATTTTCGAAAAAAAGATTAACTAAGTATTATCGAACCAAAAGTGAGAGGGCAAACTTTGGGTCAAGTTCTGTCATGTATGTATCTGACCTAAGCGCTAACCTGACGACACGAATAACAATGGTAGAAATAAAAACACTTATGCGCGCGGGGATCGTCGCAACACTGAAATAACACTATGTTTTATAAAGGAATAAATGTAATGAAATGCATATCTTGACCAAAATTATGTTTACCCTACGGATGAAAGTAGTTCCATCATGTACTTGAAAAAGCACAACTTTATTGTCACGAACGTAAGTACATAATAAATTTATAAAAATGAACGATTCTATTCTACTGATTTGCGACATTGAGTTTGGTATAATAATATGGCCATTGTGGTACTTACCCCAAAATAAAAATCGAGTTAGTAAAAAATATATACATTACTTATACACTGAAATATATAATAAACTAGCTGTTGCCCGCGACTTCGTCCGCGTAGAACTTTTTATCGTCTTAGAAAATGATTTCTCTCAATACAAAATTTGAACCCTCTTTTAGGGGATAATTAAAAAAAAAGTTGATGTTCATTTTCTAGTTTGTGAACAAACAGTCTAAAACCAAAGTTAAAAATCTCATACTTTAAAAATGCCTTGAAATACTCAAACTTTGAACCAATTTTAACACTCTTAGGGGATGAATTTGGAAAAACTCTGAAATCAGTTTTGTAGTCTTTTAACGTACAGAATAAGACCGAAGTTAAAAATCTCTTACTGACACTTTAAAATTTTATTGCTCGCCATTTAAGATTTGAACCCCCTTTTAAACCCCCTTAGAGGTTGAATTTTTCTAATCGCTGAAAGAACTTTTTTCGTAAACTTTTAAGTCTCTAGCTCAAAAAAAGTGTTGCCCATACAAAGCTTTCTTAACCCCCTTAGGGGTGGAATTTTCTAAAACTCTGAAAGTACTTTATTATTAATTTTAATAAGTAACATTTTGAATAGTTTTAAGTCTAGTAAAAAAAAAAGTTTTTCCCACACAACACTGGCTACCCTTCTTAAGGATCTTAAGGATCCCCTTAGGGATGGAGTTTTCTAAAACGCTGAAAGTTCTTTTTTAGTATTCTAATAAGTAATCTTTTTGCAAAGTTTTAAGTCTAACTCAAAAAAAAGTGTTGCCCATGCAAAGCTTGCTCTCCTTTTTAACCCTATTAGGGGTGGCATTTTCTAAAACGATTTGTGTTCTTTTTTTGTATTTAATAAGTAATCTTTCTACAAAGTTTCAAGTCTCTAACTCAAAAACATAAACTTTCCCTGATAAAAACTTTGCACCCCTTTTTATCCCCCTTAGGGATAGATTTTTTCAAAACGCTGAAAGTATTTTTTTTTGTATTTTTATAAGTAATCTTTCTACAAAGTTTTAAGTGTCTAGCTCTGAAAAAGTGTTCCCCATACAAACCTTGCACCCTTTTTTAACCCCCTTAGGGAATGATTTTTGTAAAACGCCGAATGTAGTATTTTTCATGTTCTAATAAGTAATTTTTCGTCAAAATTTTAAGTCTCTATTAAAAAAAAAAATGTTTTTCCCATACAAACTTTGCACCCTATTTTACCCCCTTAGGGGTGAAATTTTCCAAAACGCTGAAAGTACTTTCTTTGTATTCAAATAATCTTTCTACAAAGTTTTAGGACTCTAGCTAAAAAAAATAGTTTCCCACATACAAACTTTGCACCCCTATTTTAGCCCCCTATTTTTAGGGGTAGAATTTTCTAAAACGCTGAAAGTACTTAATTTGTATTCTGATGACTAATCTTTCTACAAAGTTTTAAGTCTCTATTTAAAAAAAATATTGTTTCCCCCATACAAAATTTGCACCCCTATTTTACCCCCTTAGGGGTAGATTTTTTTAAAACACTGAATCTAGGTACTTTATTTGTATTCTAATGAATAATTTCTCTACAAAGTTTTAAGTCTCTATTTAAAAAAAAGTAGTTTTTCCCATACAAACTTTGCACTCTATTTTACCCCTTTAGGGGTAGAATTTTCTAAAACCCTGAAAGTTCTTTATTTGTATTCTAATGACTGATCTTTCTACAAAGTTTTAAGTCTCTATTTAAAAAAAAAATGTTTCCCCCATACAAACCTTGCACCCCTATTTTACCCCCGTAGGGGTGGAATTTTCCAAAACGCTGAAAGTGTTTCATTTGTATTCTAATAACTATTTTTTCTACAAAGTTTAAGTCTATAGCTCAAAAAAAAAAAGGTTCTCCCATACAAACTTTGCACCCCCATTTTACCCCCTTAGGGGTAGAATTTTCAAAAATCCCTTTTTATCCCTAGCCCACGTTATAAAAGCAACATACTGTGCAAAAATCAACTCTCTAAGATTAGTAGTTTCGGCTGTGCGTTGATGAGTGAGCGAGTGAGTGAGTGAGTTAATAAGTCAGTCAGGACATAGGCATTTATTATGTATAAATAGATAGAAGATAATGAAACTCCCATTCAAATATCTCAAAAAATTATGAAGCTACATCCGTTTTAATGTCGCTTGTTAGAGTGAGAAAACGATGAGGGACTGTGACGTCAATATACTCGAGCGTCATAGTAAAAAACAATCGTTTCATATGAAGGTGCGTTTTGCGGAAAAGGGACAGAACATACCCCCTCTTAAAACTTTGGACTCTTATAACTTAATCATTACCTATATAACCTCTTGCTTTGTTTTTTTCTCCATTTAACTATATTTATTTTAAATTCTTTTTCGAGAAAATACATTATGTTTATTTACCATATTTTCGATTCCTGAGCTATAACCACGAACTTCGGAATTCGAAAATATTCGGGTATCTCTATCTCTATCGCACTAACCATACTCGAGTGACAGGGATGCAAATATATGAACATTGAGTATCGGTTTTCGTGGTAGCGCCGCAGGTACTTTGGCTGAATGCGCCGAGCGCGTGCCATTGTCATTCAAAAAAAACAAATTCGTGTTAATTATATTGTTCAAATTTGTTGATTTCATTTATTGAAATTACGACATAAAACGACATTTGCGCATATAAGTTCTCATATCAGAATCGAATATTTTTTTATGGTTTATATTTTAGCATTTGTCTCGTAAAGGTATATCGTAGACGGGATTTAAATTATTAATAAGTGAAAGGCAAAGCAATTCCGCCATTTTGACGAAAATTTTACGGTTCTTATAGCTGACAGTTGGAGCAGCGTTTGATTTCAATAAAAATAAATGAAAAATTAAATGAAGTCGTATATTTCGGAAAATTAATTAACTGTCGCAGTCGGATAAAAACTATCCTAAGTTGCAGCTAGAATAATAACGTACCTATATAAAATGTTTCATATTTTTCCGTTCATGGGATGCTGAGAACATTCGAACCGCGCAAAGCTTAGTTTCAAACTGGCTGATTCTTTTTTTAATTTAGAGATTTATTATAAGTGGAGATAATAAAATTAATAAATACCAATTATTTTATTTGTAAAACGAACTTTTTTATTTAGCAAGAGATATAATAACATTATTGTATGATACTCTTCTATGATGCTTTCACTTACCAAATTACAAATATTGATTTGAATATCGCTAAATATCTGCACAATCTCGAAAGGTCCCTTTCTTGTTCTTTGAAAACATCACTCTTCTGGAAACTGCGTATCCCGCTGAAGAGCTTTTAATTTTTACACGACTGACAACAATAAGGAGTGTAATGTTTATCATGATAAATATATTAGAAATAATTACCTTAAAAAAATATTTATATGATTTAAGTACCATTTATATTTTGTTAAATTATCTAAGTTATAGTTTTTTCGGGATTATTATATTTTTACAATAGCTTTATTCAACCTTAGGGATGTTTACTTGAATTCATCGGAAATTAAGAGAAATACGTTGAATAATATGTCTTTATCCCACATTATTTTTGAATAACCTGCCTTCATCTCCAATTAAAAACACCTATTGCAATTTTTTTCTTCGATTATCCGGGGAAGCTACTACACTCGGAGTAGTCCCCCTACTACGTGTAATGTACGAGTATATATATCTGGCGTTCCAAAATTTTACGGTAAAAAATTCAGCGCTTGGCGGGTATTTCATGTCATGAATATTCAAATTCATGTTATAAACGGGAATAACTCTAGGAGGATGATGATGATGTTATTTGAACGCTAAGCTGTGCATGAGTTGGGAATAAGTTACCTGACAAGTGTCTCACTTGGCGTGCCTCGGGGCATCTCCTACAAAATACTCATGTATTTGCACTGCACGTTCAAGGACACTTATTTTTTAGGATTCCGAAGTTAACCTTATAGTTTCGCCATGTCGGTCTGTTCTTTGTTTGCGGATCTCAGTGACCCTTATTTGCTACTAGAAAGCTGTAATTTGGCATGTGTATGCTCGTACATACCAATCACGCCGACATATTGTTAAAAAAACATGAAACAACATTTTTTTATTATACCTTCCCTACATTTCTTCATTGATTCAATAGTGTGGGGTGTTGTCGGATAGCACGTACAAGTATATTTTGGGGTTTATGAAAACCATTTTTCGATGCAGAGATAGGTTAATTTGCATTATCTCTCATTTTGACAACATTGGTTCTACCTATAATTGAACTTTAATGTAGAGACAGTATTGGAAAGTTAAAAAGTCGCTGTTGTTATAGGGCTTTTTTCCGAAATCAGATGGTATTTAAATAATTATTTTTAAATAACTCACTGCCAATCTTTCTGTAGTGCTATGCACATAGCCGAATAGATAGCCTATTGCGTGTTTAGTAGAAATTGTCTATGGACAGAGAACCCGCCAAGTGGATCGCAGGCAGTGGAATGGTCCAAACTCTAATTTATACTTATATCTTTAAAGTTGTTTAGATATAGACGTTCGAATTCATAAGTCGCCAGTTACTTAAATGTTCTATTTTTAACCCGAACACATCATTGTTCTGAAAGCGCACGATTCATTAAAATTAGTACCATCATTTTTTTAATCGTATGGCATTGGCATACCTACATTATTTGGCCTTGAGTTTGGCACTCTTTAGTACCATCATTTAAACTATATTTATCTGCTTCCGCGACCGAATATCCTACTTAGTGTAAGTACATGTTCAAAGGCAGTTTTGTTTTGTGGAATGTAAAGTCCAAAACATAAAAAAGAGATACGAGGAAACAAAATTACAACGCGCCGTTCAACGGAAGCGAACCTGGGTCGTATTGTTGCGGGAACAATACGGTTGTCTGACGTGTTAACTGCAGGTTTCACATGTGCCGGTGGGCGTTACGTCGGTTAAGTACTGAATTCCAATGGCCAACTTCTGTCTCCATCATTATATTGCATGTTAATAGAAAGCTTGTAAAAAGTAAAAAGTAAACCGGTCTCCACTTTTTTACTGTAAACACCCTGGTCTACAGCTGAAATTCCATGTGAGTATTAGGTAAATACGGCCAATTTAGTAACTATAACTACCTATTATATTTGTCTCTACCTTGTAAGTACCTATTATATAATCTCGCAGTAAATGGCCTTGAAAGCAACGCAGTGGACATCTAATCACAAACTTTACCGATAATGTACACACTACATACTACTACAGATTTACTGAGAATAGTTACGGGTCTAGATATACATGTATGTAATTTTAAGGATTCTGCTTTTAATATGAATGCAGTTGAAACTTGAAAATCTTCCTCCCCCATCAATAGGCACAAATAATGTAGACTTTGTTGAAATTGTGCGTGCCACTGAAAACCGGGCCAGAGACACAGAGAAAGTGTACACGCAAATTGAAACGTTCCAGGAGTAAGTACCTCTAGATTTATGAGTTCCGCTCACAGCACGTCTGTCAAACTAATGTGGCCTGTCAAAATATTACGTTGACTGGGAACGTTTCGGCGGTGGAGCTTTTAAATGACACCTATTGTTGGCAGTAATATATTTTGGTGCACCTAATGTGTTTTTGGATCTACGTTTCTATGATACTACGTTCTAATATTCAAGTTTCGTAGAAGACAATCAACAACTGTATAAATACAAAGATAGGTACGGGTACCTATGTGAAGATAATTAATAAAACTTCCAAGTTTTTTTTTAAATTCACCTACAGCAATGATGGACGGCGGATGGACGTAAAAGTCAGGGTTATAGACTCGTGCTATATATAACGTGTATTCTCGTACTATTTTATTTATGTGTATTTTATTTAAATGAAATTTATATTGGTAAAAAATAAATTGAACTGTTTACTGTTTTTTTGGTACTGGTGGCTAACATAACATACGTGGGTAAATAAAATTCTGCGTATAGTTCTATTTAGATGACTTAAATTAAGTATTTCACAAAAGTGTTATGATCATGTCAAAGATCACATTTTATATTATTCAATTCATTAATATCCGAACAAACCAAATGAAAAATTGATAGCTTTTTAAAATCTTCACCAAATACGAAAAACATTGTATTATGCACCTCATATATTTTTATTAAAATACTTAACGAATTTAAGGAAATAAATAATGTGTATATCCTCATATAAATAAAGCATGTACAGTCCAAACCTTCATTTTCCTCGACCGTACGTCATCATTATATCAGCCGAAAGACGTCCACTGCTGGACATAAGCCTCCCCCAAAGAGTGCCAAAGTGACCGGTCCTGCGCCACCCGCATCCAGCGGACTCCCGCGACCTTTACCAGGTCATCAGTCCACCTTGTGGGGGCCCTACCCAAGCCGCACCTTCCGGTACGTGGTCGCCACTCGAGAACCTTTCCGCCCCAACGGCCATCGGTTCTACGTGCAATGTGCGTGCCATATAACATAGATATTAAAAGTGTACATAAATATGTGTATAAATAAAGCCCAGCAATGGCGAGCGTAGAGCCGTAAGAATCTTGCAGTCGATGGCAAGCTTGTAAACGTCGATCGTTTCTCAGAATTCATGTCAGCCTTCGAGGCGCCGGGGCCCAATTATATCCATTTCCTACAATTCTAGTACGTCAGAATTATAGTACTCTTGGGGGTTAAAATAAACTATGACTGAAATGAAACACGAGAAAGTTGCTCACGCCTCGTAATGGTATTAAAGAATAAGAATAAGAATACTTTATTGCACTCATGTCAGGTCTTAAATATCTTACAGTCTATAGTAGGTACAACATGCCACCCTGTAAGGGTATTGCAAATCCATCGTCTCAAAACGTAGGTACACATTACAAATTAAAAACTTAGATTTACATGTAGGTAGGTATCAATCAATATCTAGGATAACATTTGCGAAGATTATCTATGGTAACTTTTTACATTGAAGAAGTCTTTCAGTGAATAAAAACTGTTTTCAATTAAATATGATTTTAACTTATGAACAAATTTAGTATGTTTGACCTCATCAGCTATTTCTTTAGGTAGGCTGTTGTAAATGCGTATTGTTATCATATGGGGGCTTTTATTTCTCATTTGTAAGTTACTTGTTGGGTGGGCTATTTTATCTCTATGTCTTAGATTTAGGGTGCAAGTGTGACGGTCTTTGGCTTGAGTGTATAAATGTTGATGCTTCTGTACAAATTTACAAGTTTCCAAAAAATAGAGAGAGGGTAATGTTAAAATGCTTAATCTTTTAAAGTGGGGTTTGCATGTTTCATTATTTTTAATATTTGTGAGAATTATTATGCACCGTTTCTGTAATACGAATAAATCCGGTAGGTCTGTACTATTGCCCCATAAAATTATCCCATATTGAAGCCAAGTCTGGGTAAACGCATAATACGCACTAACTGCAGTTTTAAAATATGTGGTTTTCTTTATATTTCGTAAGGCATACGTAAAACGAGACAGTTTTGTACAGATTTTTTCAATATGCGACTTCCAATTAATGTTTTCGTCGATATTAATTCCAAAAATCACACCTCATGCAAACGTAAACTTTAAGAGCCGTTCGTATTGCCATAGTTGTTGTTAGTACTAAGTATATCTGTACAGTTATTGACAGGGATATTATTTCGACCAAAATATGATAGTGGGGTATTTACAAAACCCACATTCTATTTTCCAGTAGCCGATTGAAATTTTCAGAGAACATGGTATTTTTCCCGTCAATTCGTGTAGTTATTAATATCACGCTAATTTTAAGGTACTTCTAGCTGACCTACAAGCTCCAAATTTCAAACGTAATTAGTTTTTAGCCTAATAATTCATAAAAAAATTTAAATATATTGCAATTTCAGTCACGTTTCAGAGATATACCAACGAAATAAGTAAGTTTGTAATCTTATACAAATACATGCGATTACAAAGTTACTTTTGCAGTTCCTTCCTGCAAAACTATACAAACGTTATTTGCGGTAGGTTAAATAACATTCCCAATACAAAGTCTACAAAAAGAAATGAGATCCCATAAAAAATATTCCATGTAAAAAATAGCTCAAGTCTCGAAACTCTTTCACAGTAAAAAGTGGTGAAATATTTCGTAGAGCCAAGTCAGGCATTCTTACTAACCCTAATTAGTACAAGGGGATATTATTTCCCACTTCGTGTGTTGGTATAAAATTTTATGTATTTTGTATACGGCAACTCTTAATGAAACCTACCATACAGTTTTACACTTCTTAGTAAGTATTATACTTATTATACTGGCAACACTTTTCACTCAGACTTCATCTGTCAACACACTTCAATGTCTAAGTCAAAAGTTGTGAAAAAATCGTAAACAACAGTGTTTTTCGCCAATGAGTGTCCAGATCCATCAAAAAAAATTAGGTAAGAGGGTTTTGATGGCAGTTACGTACAATTAACTGTATTATTTGTAGCATAGAAATTACTGTCTGAAACCATTGTTTTGTCCGGCTAAATGTCCTTTGAAGTTGGAGGGTCCAAGTGGGAAAATAATTCCCTTTGTTCGCTCACGAACTTAAAAAAATCACGCCCGTAAACTTCTTATAAATATATATAGTAAGATATACAACGTAATGACGACTTTTGAAGCCCGTTTCTATATAATAAATAGTCTTTGATATTATTTGTTTGAGTTTAGTACACAACCATTACTTTTTAACTTATTTTCAACCGACGATAAAAACGGAGGTGGTTCTCAAGTCGACGCGTATATATTTTTTTATATATTACCACGCATAACTTTTTACAGAGTAGTTCGATTTTGATGATTATTTTATTATTGGAAAGGGTATACTCCGAAGTTGGCACCATATACATTTGAAAAAAAATACCAACCTTTAGGGTAGGCAAATAGGGGATGATTGATTTTTCGTCGGTTAAAACTTTGTTTTTAAAGTAAATTATTTGTGTGAAACAGGTGCTTGACTTGTAAAATGGTGTTTTAATATTAAACTGATGTATGATATTAGTTTTTTTTGTAATTTTGTGATAAACACAAATAAAAATGAGGCTTTGTAATTTTTTTTCCAATTATAAGATGACGTTACGAAATTTTACGTTTTGTTTATATATTTATATGATTAAAAGTTTGTTTTTTTATGAATTTCCCTGTTTTATTTTTAAGATTGTAATAGAAAATAACAAGAAACAAAGAAAACTCATAAAAAAGTCATAAAATGAAGAAAATAATAAAGGTTCCTCAACGGTCGGACCAATTTTTTCAATACGATCATCGAACAAGGGGAAATAATTTCCCACCAGAAATCACCCCCTTCCACTTACCCTCCCCACTTTTAACGTATTTTTTCTGGATCAAGATACCCAACTTACCCATAAATCAAACTCAAATTTTAATTTCCAAAAAAAATATGCTCTGTCCTATTAAGGGTTAATCTTTATTTGCTTGCTAAATAAAATTTTGTGATTTGGCAATCACACTTACCCACATAGTTTTAGGTACCTATGCAAATATGAGTAAATGCAGTAAAGTTGTGTTGTGTTGAAATCTGAAACAAACTTAAAAAAAAAACAATTTTTAGTGTTTGTAGATCGTAACATTCGCAACATAACTAAAAATACCCATCCAGTCGGCTTGGGTATAAATCAATATTGTTCGAAATGGCCGGCTCTGCATTAAGTGGTTTCGGGCAGATACCGTTGGGTTATAGCCAAATAAGTCAAACTTTGCCGCTTTCGCCCTTGAGTACCTAACTAATATTCTTAATACATATATCCTAAATAATCCTTTGATTTATTTTTCCTTTTTTAGGACTGTACGTGGTATTTATGTAATTTCTAGATGTTAAAGTATAAACAAATCTAAGTAATATCAGAGGAATCAAGAATCCGTCTTGGTCTAATAGTTGGACTTCGAGAGTATTGCAAGATCAGTCTTCTGACGACGAAAAAACCAAACTTTTGATCAAATTTGATGAGTTGTATGTCAAGTATACACTCAAGAGCAAAAAAACGAGTATGGTTTGTATCGAATTTTCATTCAATGTGAACCTGTTTTTTTGCCCTTTAGTGTAAGTATGTAACATACTATCGATTATGTCTCGTACCTCATATAACCTACTGTACGGTCCGTTACTTCGAATGAGGTGTCATTTGGCGGATGTTGGGATGGGCTACATAATGTCATAGAATATAGTAATACGAGCTCATCTAAAATTATTTACTACAATGCAGTGTTAATAGGGTCATTGTCAGATTTAGGTTCGCGTCTCTTCGGTGGACATTGCCAAAGTTAAGAGCTATAAAGCCAAATTTTTGGTTGTACTCTGAATCCACATAAACGGCGTTGCCCTTTCTATTAATTCTATGTGATAAATAAAGCTTGTCCCAGAAAAAAATGTCGCTCATTATTAGATGGGGTGGTATATCAGGATGAAATCTCAAGAGATTTGAAAACTATACTCTCCGTTAGGATGGTCATTCATGTATAAATTAAAATAAAAAAAACGCTTTCAGTACTAGATGTTCAACGATGTCGTCGGTGCAAGAAGTTACACGAAAATTTTTTGTACAAATATGTTCAATATGGAGGCATCTCTGCGAAAAAAGTGGCAAAGGAGCTAAAAACGTCTACAAAAACCGTTCAAAGGGTTTTAAAACGGTTCAGGGAGACTGGTAATATACGGCGACGGCCTGGAAGTGGACATAAACCAGGGTTTGTAAACAAGAATATCGAGAAGAAGATTATAACAGCTTTACAGAAAAAACCTACCCTCTTTGTACGAGACTTGGGCAAAAAGTTTAAAACCTCGAAATCTACTGTGCAAACGAGTGAAGAGAAATAATTCTATAAAAACGTTTTAACAAACTAAAGTGCTCAATAGAAATGCAAAATTGTCAAAAGACTCTAAAACCAGATCTAGAAAGCTTTATTCAAAAATGACGAAGAAAAATTATTGTACTGTTATGGACGACGAAACTTACTCCAAACTTGAATTCAAATCACTTCCAGGACACCACTATTATTCTGGGACCGACAGAAAAGCAGTAAGTGAAGAGCATAAGGTCATCAAAATGGATAAACTTGCAAATAAAGTTCTCGCGTGGCAGGCGATCTGTTCATGTGGCAAACGCAGTAAACCATATTTTACTAATGGAACCATAAATGGTGATTTGTACCTGAATGAGTGCCTCAAAAAACGATTGTTGCCATTCATTAAGAGGCATACTTCACCTGTACTGTTCTGGCCTGATTTCGCCACGTATCACTACACGAAGAAAGCAATAG
This sequence comes from Epinotia brunnichana, assembly GCA_963854355.1. NCBI lineage: Eukaryota > Metazoa > Arthropoda > Insecta > Lepidoptera > Tortricidae > Epinotia > Epinotia brunnichana. The sequence continues at coordinate 13,223,998 of OY977936.1, read as the reverse complement.
AGTGGTACAAAGCAAATAATGTCGATTTTGTTGAAAAACACCTCAATCCTCCCAACTGCCCGGAGCTACGACCCATTGAGAAATATTGGGCTCGTGTGAAACGAAGCTTTTAAAACCTAAAAGTAATGACACTTCAGTCGAAAACTTCAAACGGAAGTGGAATGAAGCATCCAAACTAATCACCGATGACGATGTACAAAACTTGATGGCAGGGGTCAAGGGAAAATTAAGAAGTTTCTGGATGAACCAATCTTAAACTGATCTTTATGTGTAAATAATAATATTGAAAGGAATATCAAATAAACCTGTATTGGAAAATTTGTTGAATTTTAATAATTAATATGGAATTTTTACTAATTTATAAGCGACATTTTTTTCTGGGACAAGCTTTACATATTATATGTAAACGTAAGCCCTTAACTATTGACCACAGGAATGATGATTTTTGTTTTTGTGACTGACAATGACCCAATACTGAAATGTAATCCTGGTTTAAGCATGGGCGAAATATTTATCTGTACTTATTATAATAAGTTTAATAAAAACTGGCCAAGTGCGAGTCGGACTCGCGCACGAAGGGTTCCGTACCATTATCTATAAAAATCTTTATTTTATTCTTGTTGTTATAGCGGCAACAGAAATACATCATCTGTGAAAATTACAACTGGAACTATCACGGTATCAGAGAGATACAGCCTGGTGACAGACAGACAGACAGACAGACAGACAGAAAGACAGACAGACAGACGGACAGACGGACAGCGGAGTCGTAGTAATAGGGTCCCGTTTTACTATTTGAGTAAGGAACCCTAAAAAGAAAAAGTCTGTGAGATTGTAGCTCATTCGATAAAGGGTCGGCAATTCGCTTGTGATTCTTCTGGAATCACAAGCGTCCATATGATACGGTGTCCACTGTCCGCTTGCCATCAGGCAAACCGTACGCGACTTGGCACCGCCGAAGTTTAAAAAAAAGCTTTTCACTTCTCATGCTCGAAAAGTGTGTCATAATATTAGAAAGCGGGGCTAAAGTAGTACATTTAGCCCCTAGGGAAAATATGTATACATATTTATGATTTTAAAACATTTTTATTTGACCAATCAAAACACTTCATCGTATTAAATCCACCAATCACAACCCTTTAAAAATATATTTGTATTTGCTATCGACCAATCAGGAAACATACTTAGGTAATTAATTTCAAACGTTTTTTATTCCCTAACTCACAATCATTAAAAAAAATTTACGCCTCTGACCGTTCTATAGCCGCGTCCAAACGTTGGAGCTTGGTTGACTGCATACATGGCATAAGCTATGAAATTGAGCGGGATAGACTGCTGTCTATCTCGCTTTATCTTATGCCCTGTATGCTGTCCGCCGCGTTCGGCCGTTTGGACGCGGCTATTAACGGTCAGAGGCGTTTATTCTTGGTGTCAATATTTTGTATCGGTGCAAAGCAGTTTATTAAAAAAATCATGCCACCAAATTGGACAATCTTTTCGCCGCGGAATTTATTATTGATTGTGGATGAATAGTCTTTGTTTTTTGTATTTTCTCGCAGTCGAAGTGAAAAGTAGAGTACCTATATAACTTTGGTCTAAAAGCCATATTACCACTCGAACAATTTCCCCTCAATTCTTTCCAGGAAATAACCATCTCGTGTTAACATGGCTTATTTTAGACCCTTGTCATACAATCTACTTATATAATCTGTGCTATAGTAACTAATTGTATTTCACCAGTATACAGGATGAATCCTAAGTCGTGAACAGAAATACTTGTTTCCGATGCACTTCAGTTTGACGATTTAGAATATCTACTAGCAATTAAATAACGTTTAACATAATTTCTAATCATTAGAAGCATTTCCAGTCTCGCTAACATTTTCTTTTGGTCACCCTACTTAGCTTGTAGTGATTTGTCATTAATGTGTCAACTGCATAAAACACCTGTAGGGTGACCATGAGTTATGATGAAATAACATAGAAATATTTTTTTCATCTTTGAAAGAATATGCTATCTTTTTGCCCTAATTATCACTCTATTTAGACAGCAGTTAGATAGAATAGTACTTAGAAAAAAAAACTGGTCATGACTTAGGATTCACCCTGTAGGTATAGAATGGACCTTCCTGATGGACATAATATTTTATTCCGCGGCTTCGCTTGGGTTCTTTGCAATAGGGCGGAACGGTGCGGGCTGCTTATTAGCTTAATTATAACGTCCGTATATGAGTTAACAAGACTTTTAATGGCACCATTATTATCCTGAATTCATCAAGGGATAATAATAAGATCCATTGTTACTTAGATTATATGCAATTTACTTATTCAAGTTTCGGAGGAAGTGCCTAATCATACAGGCAAGCTAAACATTAACTTTGGCTAAAGAAAGCGTTTCTACTGAAAGAGCCATGATTGGTCTTACTAATATTTTAGTTTAGTCGTAGTAGTACTTAACTCCTTAAGTTCCTGGCTGTCGTGGCAGAGAGATGGGACAGCGCCCTAATCAGGCACTGGACCTCTCAGCACCTAAGTTTAGGTACTAACATAGTTATTTAAGTTTATTGTAATACTAACATCTATGGATAATTTTGTCCGAAATAAATGATTTTTATTTTTATTTATTTAACAGTAAATAGTTTAATATAAACCAAAGGATTTTTTTTCGTCACACTTGCTCGAAAAGGTTTTCTGTTATTAAAACCGCAGACATACTGAGCTACAATAGCCTCTATTACATCCATGGACGTAATGATGATACTGGCCCATTTATTGTTCATGTTTCCCGAGATGCGGATTCTCTTACCGACTTCGTTTCTCAAAGTACTATTCTCTAAGTAACTATTTCAATAGCATGGCGAATAGTTTTTAGTAATTGTAGCTGTAAAATACATATATTTTTTACGCATATACCTATACCGTGAAAATTCTGTATTCATGCAGACTTTATTTATACAAATTCGATGTTTTTGACTGCTATTTGCGGCACGTACTGCAAACACCATTTGGATTAAAATGGCGTACTTAACTACTATGTAATGTAAGTATATGTATAATCTATACTTTCCTACAAGTACCTATTGCAATGTTTGAAATACACGCAGATAATTGAAAGGGAACCTAATACCGATGAGTAGGTGCAGGATCAGATAACTGACTACTAGGTACTTGATCTGCATGAAAATAATTAAATCATTATACATAAAAGCAATAAAAATCATAAACAGTTTATATATTTTAGACAAATATGATTAAATTCTTGTATGTGGCACAAATTTGTAACGACTCAACAAAGCTTTTATTGCGTAAGTAGCTTCTTAGCTAAGCAAATTGTAACAAGTTTGTTAATTTTGTAATCAAAACTTATAATGAGCGTAACTCAAGTTTCAAGACGTTGGCACCAATAAATAAGATTAATTTGTTTATGTTGCACACAGAGAACTTGCAAGAAAAAAGGTTCTTTATAGTCAGTAGACTTTAAATAACTTAATAAAGAATTGTCTTAAAATTTAATTGAATAGGTATGTGACGTTCCTTAAATGTACGCTTCCAACCAAAATATAAATGTCATTTTTAAAATGACTCAATTAGGCATCATCAGGGTATGCTTTAGAGGGGCAGAGCACTCACTCATATTTATTTGGAACAGCCGTACCTCCACCTCACAGAGGATCTCAAACATAATATCTAACGGCCTCCGTAGCCCAGTGGGTAGTGACTCTGCCTACGAAGCTGGAGGTCCCGGGTTTGAATCTCGGTCAGGGCATTTATTTGTGTATTTATCACGAATATTTGTTCCTGAGTTATGGATGTTATATATGTATATAAGTATCTATATGTATGTATCTATTATATATATCATCGCCTAGTACCCACAACACAAGCCTTACTGAGCTTACCGTGGGCCTAGGTTGATTTGTGTAAGATTGTCCCGTAATATTTATTTATTTATTTATTATAATACTCGTATCACCACTACGTCGTCTTTGGGTGTGAGTATGACTAATGTTGTGTTCCTGGTGGTTAGTGAGGTCTCTAGAGATCCCCAGGATGCGTTGTGATAAGAGTGAGAGTCCTACATTTATCTCTATCTGACAGATAGATACAAATGCAGGACACAGCGAATCTTCAAATCACTAAAGGGTTAGCAACATATTTATTTGATTTACTCGGTTATCAAGATCGTCAAGACTTTACTTCTCTTTTAAGTGTATATAACAAAAACCCAGTATTCATTGACACGTTAATATTTAATCATGGTTTGCCGCTGCGGTCGCTAACTTTCATCTTATTTCAATCTTCTTTGAGTACTCCAGTTAATAGATGGTATTGAAAAGTTAGATTTGTTCTAAATTAGAAGACAAGTTGAAAGGATGATGTTAAATTTATTAAAATATCTCCAAAAGAAGCGTAAAGCGAGATAGCTTATTTTAAATAATAATTTCTCACCATAATATATATGGTATCTACGGATTATTTTTCTACCGAATTCACATCTATATATACCCAGTAAACAAAGCGATTGTCTTTTTTTGTTAAGTGGTACAAACAAAGCGATGGTCTTTTATTGTTAAGTGGTAAAAACAAAGCGATTGTCTTTTATTGTTAAGTGGTAAAAACAAAGCGATTGTCTTTTATTGTTAAGTGTAACTGTTAATAAATACTTTAAAATAAACGCAGTAAACATCAACACTTCTTCAACCAAAAGGCGGCTTTATGTCTAAGGAAAGGATGTCCACATTAAAAATACTAACTTTTCAATATTGATCATTTTGTATTTAAAACAATAGACTAGTGTAACAATAGAGTGGCTATTCGAGTAAAGTATTTATTAAACATAGTATTGTAGTTTAGTTGTTAGCCGGTTTTTAAACGTCAGAACGTAAAAGACAAACAGACTAGTAGATGTACAGACAGAGTTCATTTAATTATATTATCGCGGATCCCAGGTAACCAATATTTATTAAATAAAAAAAATAGATATGAGTATGAAACTTGTATTCCAACTAAGGAAAAAAATTACAGAAGCTTCGGAAAGTAACGTCCGGTACATGCGTCCAATAATGTGCAAAACGTGTCTGAATTTCAATGTCATAGACAGTGTTTTTTAACCTTTTTCATGGCGCGACCCCCCTAGAGTAAGAATCCAAGCAGCCGTGACCCCCCGGGGGTTCGCGACCCACAGGTTGAAAAACACTGCATGACATCAATTAATCCATGGTTTACCGAGGACATCGGCAATATATATAAAAACACTGCTTACTATCGGAAACTGTTATCCGTCTAAATCATATAATATTTATAAATAGGTACCTACGCCTGACTCTCGCAAAATAAACTTTACATTTGACCCCGTCCGAAAAGCGATTTCCTGAAAAAAATAGACCATACTTTACGGGAGCGCATGATTTGAACGACCAGTAGTCATATTTTCGCAAATTTAAAGCTAACAGTCATTCGCAGCAGGTTTGAGATTTACGGATACACATTTTTATGAGCTTTATTTTTATTATGCCGAAAAACTATATGAGGGCGTTAAACACTTACTGAACAATTACTATGTATAGGTACTTCAGTTTTCCTAGCAGATGAACAATACATTTTGGTATTTTGTATGCGACCTTTCGACCATTTCTGTATAGATTTTAACAATTTTTTTTATATATTGAATAGTTATGGTGTCCTTTGTAAATTTGGCCGGATCGGATCACTAGCAGACAGTAGCAGTAAACCTATGTTCAATTTGTTTATAAATAAAATGGGTTACACGGAACCCTGACGGAACACGGACCCTTTTGTTCCGAGGTTAATTTGATTAGAAGAAAGTTCAAAAGATAACATTGAAAAAGGAGTTGCAAAGGTCATTATTCTTGGTCTTTGCAACTCCTTTTTCAGTGTTATCGTTTGTTCTTGATAACTCAAATAAATGAATCCCTGCTCGCGTGGACACAATAGATTTGCAGAAAGGACGCGGGAAGGACTGTGATATGGTGCTAAAAGGTCCTATTTTCATGGTTCCGTACCAAAGAGGCAAAAAAGGATGACTTATTGTGACTTTGTCCATCTGACACATCGCTAAATATATCACGAACTATGTAAATAATGATTCGGAATTGAAAATTTAAACTTATATTATAAACAAGGCTAACCCAAGCATGGAAAAAAAAATATACCTAATTTTATTTTGATTGCAAAATGACGTAAGTCATGTTTAAAATAATACTATTAGTAATAACGGTCAAACTCACGTATATTAGTCAATATACGTACCTACATAAATAATAAAATTACATAAATATCTGTACACGCCTTTATGACATTGACAATAGAGCACAGATATTTATATCCGTATTTATGTACGTATATTAGTACCCCTGTAGTAGAGACTATTAGGACTTTGATATTGAAAAATAAATAGAATGATGAAAATACTACAAAAAAAGAAGCGGGTTGTGTCGGAGATACAACCGTTAATTAAGTTTAAGTGGATACTTCTTTGTTGGCTATGGAACCCTAATATATCTCAATTAATTAATTCACTAAAATCTGTATAAATACAGATAAATCGGTAGGTATATATGGCAACATTGACTGACGTAGCTCATTTGTCTCGCGATACGCAACAAAATGGCGGTCATTTCAGCATTATTTTTATGTTCGCCACATAAACTAAATAACATTTTAAGATTAACAACTAATGGCAAATGAAGAAGGATTAAAACATGTAACAAACAATTATTTGAAATCAGATTAGGCTTCTCTACAAAAAGTTGTTCCGGAAGTCACATGATACATTTTGAACCTGTACAAGAACGCGAGCAAAGAAGTATCCACTTCAAAAAAACAATAATGATGCGTTTAATAGTGAGACTATGAGACCAACTTCTTGAAAAAATATATACCCCACGTTTATTTATTACCACTCATTCAGGTACCTATTCAAAATATTCGTTTTATCCGGATTTGCATTGTCTCTAAATCCGGATATCAAATCAGGCGCAGGATTGCAAGCCCACGACCAGGGGACCGATTTTTGACTTCCGATCGCACGACTCTTTCACTCGAAAACTGACAAAAACGATGAAATGCTATTTGAAAATAGCGATAGACAATTGAAAAACGAGTGGTATTGACCACTCGTATTCAATTATATCGGTAGAAAGTAAGTGCTTGGAATTTTGAGATTACAATCGTTTTAACGTTTATTTAATTTTCGAGCGCTCGAAAGTAAAAATCGGTCCCCTGTGACGTAGCTGTACGCGCTGACACCACCGTCATGTTAGGACCTGGCGGAGGGTGGGGGGGGCAGTCTTGCGCTGGAGTTGCTGTGTTATGTGTATGTGGCGTTGATATGTCCTAAAATATACTTACTTATATTTAACCTAGTATCTTTTAACACGAATTTTAAAAGATCCGAACACAAAAAAATACGCAAGACTTCAGAGTAGGTATTAAGTAAGTAACATATACTTAAATCCTTCTTTTTAGATAAACCAAAACACTGCATATTTCACAGTGAATCTCGTTTCCAGTCCAGCAGGTGACGCACACAACATAGTTTTGTAAGGCGACGCGATTTCTCGCCTCAGAGTAAATTAGTAAATTCTTTTGAAGCATATTCGGTTGCAGAATTATTTTATTCCAGAGTCTTCGAGACCATGAAAACCGGTATAATAATTAATACATTTTTAGAATGGAAGTGAAAGCGCTTGGATGTTTCTTTTAGTAAGCATTACTGTTGTAACGCCCGAAAATTGTGTAGTTATTTACTGATTTATTCCTTGTGTTCTTTAAATATTCTTAAAGTGCAATTATATGGGATAATGTACGGTACCTACTACATCAGTAAATTTTACTTTAGCCTGGCTATTATTATTTAATATCACAAGCTCAATTAGTCAAGAGAAATTACAGTATGCTTATAAAAGCCACCAGCTATATTATTTTACTCTTTTTCCATATAAAGTTTTGTAATTCATTGAAATAACGTATGAAACGCCAAACGTCATAGTGGTTATATTATTTCTATATTTATTTTCACTCCTTCTATTCGAAAAACAGTATTTTCTAGCCCGTTTATAGGGAGCAAAACTTGTTTTTGATCCCTATGCATATATTTTTTTCAATTTATCTTTTTGCCCTGAAAATTGAATTTTGCTCCCTGCACGCTAGTCATAGAAGAAAGCACTAAAAACATTATTTAAAAAAATCTGTGGGCCTGAGCGAGACCAGAGACAATATGTTATTTCAGTAGCGCGTTTGAGGAGAGACTTTTATTGAGTGTTTTTAAATACCGCGTTGTTTTGTTCTTGGAGCGTTTAGTGTCTCATATATTGTTTTTCTTGAACGCTTTTGAATATTAATATGATTAATAAATAAAAATATGGATTTATAGATACCTACTACTTTCTAATAGCTACCTACGTGTTATTTCAAACAATGTTTATTTGATAGGTATAATATGATTACTAATAAATATACATATATTAAGTTCAAAAAGTTTAAGACCATGGAACAAAAAGCCGTAACAAAAAGTCCGTATCTTTTTATAAAAAAAAACCGTCGTGACTTATGACTAGCACGGAAAACCATTTCCTATACTAATATTTTCAATTTAAGATGATGAATTCATCCAGTTGAACTGAAAAATATACGTTAACACCAGAATTTTTTAAAACGGAAGCTACAAACGTTAAAATAAACGTCAATAACAAAGCCCTATTCTTTTGAAATACCTACTTATATTAAACCTTGTTCTTTGGTAAAAAGTATCCTGTTTTTAATTATCATGGAAGGAGTGAAAAGAAGAGTGACCTCTCACTGGACGTAGAGATCAACGTCCGCATTGGCAAAGCATCCACGATGTTTGGGAAACTCAGTACAAGGGTATGGGATAACAAACACCTAACTGTAAATACGAAGATGATCGTGTACCAGACATGCATCTTGTGCATACTCTTGTACGGTGCTGAAACTTGGACATCGTATGCTAAACAGGAGCGGAAATTGAACAACTTCCATATGCGATGTCTTCGGCGTATTCTAGGGATCTCATGGAAGGATCGAGTTACAAACGAGAGGGTGCTTAGCATCGCACGTTTACCCAGCATTATTGCTATCTTGAAGCAAAGACGTCTTCGCTGGCTGGGGCACGTGCAAAGGATGGAGCCCTCTCGTTTGCCACGTATAACTCTCCTGAGCGAAATAGCCCATGCGAAACGACCAGTAGGGCGACCAATGCTTCGTTTTAAGGACAGCGCAAAACGAGACATGTTGTCCTTTAAGATTGACCCAACCAAATGGGAACTGGAATCTGGGGACCGAAACCACTGGAGGAAGACCCTGGGCGAAGGTATGGTTGCGCATGATGCAGCTTGGTTCGATCTTCTGTCGTTCCGACGAGAACAGAGACACCAGCTTGCTGCTGTCCTCCCTATATCATCGTGCACAACTTTTACTTGTCAATTATGCGGTCGGGCCTGTCGCTCCCGTATCGGCCTTACGAGTCATGTGCGTAAATGCCGCACCACCTTGACATAGACGCTGTTTAAATCATCTTATCATAGATGTACAAGGCCAATGATGATGATGATTCTTTTGAAATACCTACTTATATTAAACCTTGTTCTTTGGTAAAAAGTATCCTGTTTTTAATTATCATGGAAGGAGTGAAAAGAAGAGTGTATTACGCGGGCGCAAAATTATTTATATCTCGGGCGACGTTGCTTGAATCCTTCACTACGCTCAGGATTCTATTCTGGAATCCTTCTCTTCGTTCTAGATTCAATCAGTCACCCTCGTTACAATATATCATTTTGCTCCCTAGTAATACAATCTACTATTGTACGTCCACTCGGCTACCATAAATCAGCGGAGGGAAAATTAATCACAAATAATGACAAAAACAAATGATACCTACACTAGTCGAGTGCTAAATGTCATGTTTTCCTCGCGGCCGGGTTCTTGTGTGAAATCTTCATTACTCTTGTAGCATTTCCGACGATCATACGAGAGCACAACAGGTTGGATTTCTTACCGTTAATTTGGTACGTAGTACTTGTATGTTCAAGTCGTTACTACTTCAATTTAGTCTCTATATATAAGTATAAAACTAACGTTTATTTATTTTTCTTGATATCAATTTGGAAGCGAAGAGCGAATAAAGGGCATTGGGCAACTTAGTAGTTACGACAAAAATTCACGTATGTTTTTTTTGCAGCGGCCAATGATGGTTTTTTAATAATCGTTTAGAGGTTCTCTTAATACGCTTAGATAGGTATATAAAATCAAAAGCGTTAAACAATGTCGGAGCCGAGATATTTAAGTTTTGTTTATATTATAACTTTTCAATATATTGCAAAAATCTCGGCTCCGATGCATTATAGAATATTACATTTTATAACAAAATATGTTTGTTTTGAATAGATCTTTCATAATCTATCATCACATTTACGAGTGACCGCTCACCTAAAAAAACTACCACATTTTTACCCAAACCCCTTAATCAACTAGTTACACAATTCAATTTAAATTCAGTTTCAGAAAATTGGAGTAGATAGGTACTCTAAGTAGGCAAATTACGGAAGGGTCGGTAAATATTAGTACGACTCATTTTGTCTGTGCAAGATTATTATTTAAATTGTATCCAATCATCAGATCTATCATAAGCATACCCTATTATTCTTTATTGTTATTAATATATAAAATAAGACTTGCAATTTATTGAATTATTTCGACAATGATTACATTACTATTGTGCAATCAAGTGGGATAATTGAACACGACTTACTGGATACAATGCGTAGTTTAGTGGAAATCAATAGTGTGAGAACTAGCAAGCATTTCAAGTCCAGTAGATGGGCGCTGCAAGTCTCGAAATTAGGTTACAACCAAGAATTTGGGTCGAACTATTCGAACTTACATTTGTTGCACTGAACGTTTAAGTTTTAGTGATAAGATTTAATTATACATTTTATTGTCGCTTAATAAACTAGCCACGCATTTTCTTTTTCAATGAAGTATACTCGACTTCGGTGATTGTAATCATGCCAGTACGGGGTTCCTATACATACAGTCGCCATCACATACATAGGCACACTATAGGTGTTCAAAAATATCGGCACATGCACCCTAATGCCTTGAAAATAGAGTTGTGTTCCGATGTTTGTGAGGTGCGTGTTTGCTCCGATGTATGTGATGGCGACTGTACATCCTATAATACACGTCACACGTAATAACCGATTGAGTGATCCCAGCTATGAAATGAAATTTCTCGTATAAGACGAAACTTTCTCGATAGTAACCGTATGCTCATTGCTATTCTTCAATTGTGTCGAAAATTACACTAAGGAACAATAAGCGGGTCAGTTTAGTAACTAGAGCCGATATAAAGCGTACCTACTCCTTTTCTTTGCTCGTGACTAATACATTGTGTAATGTGTTTCTAAGTTAGTTTAAGGACAATGACATGAAACAAATTATAATTAGTATAGCCATTTATTAGTTATAAAATATTATTACATGAAAATATAGTTTTTAACAGGTTCAACAACAACAAATACTAAAAACAAAATAAAATATTTTTTTAAGGGGGGCTCCCATACAACAAACTTGATCTATTTGCCGTTTTTATAGATAATGGTACGGAACCCTTCGTGCGCGAGTCCAACTCGTACTTGGCCGGTTTTTCAACTTGTCATTTTAAGATTTGTATTCTCAAATACATTGTATCCAGGATCATTGTTGAATTCGTTGAAGTTAATTCATGGCGAATTTAATAAAGAACGAGAGATTCTTCGGTTTCTTATTCAAAACGAGATATTTTCATTCAATCCTTTGAAGTTTTTTGTTGAAGTTCGTATGAAATGGCGTTACTATTTGGAGGTTTGAACAGAAGGTTTTCCTCTCTGAGCCTCATCTGTCTTAAAGTAGTCTCCTCAAGTGTTTTTAAGTAGTGCAGATACTTAGTATAATATCTATATCTGCACTACTTAAAAACACTTGAGGAGACTACTTTAAGACAGATGAGGCTCAGAGAGGAAAACCTTCTGTGTCCACAGTACAGTATATAATACTTAGTATAATATCTATAATTATTATATACTGTACTAGCTTTTGCCCGCGACTTCGTCCGCGCGGAACTCGTTTATATCGTAACTTTCTCCCCCCTTTTCACCCCCTTAGGCGATGAATTTCCAGATAAAAACTATCTTTAGTAAGGATTCTTTGAGAAGGCCCCGGAATTCAAAGTATCTCTACACCAAATTTCATCTCAATCGGTTCAGTGGTTTAAGCATGAAAAGGTAACAGACAGAACGCCTTTTTTTTACAAAATAGACTCCGCCGCAAACTTGGCCGCCTCACCATAATAGATGCATGTAGGCTTTTTTCAGTATTATTTTGCATATTTTCATATCACACGGCCGTTAGGACCTTTTCTACTAAACCGTAGGACTAAATAAACTGACTTGTAATTTAAATATTTTATACTAAAAATAAAGATACATCAACAAAATGTTACATCTAATAGTTTTCAAAATAGCCATAATAAAACGTCTTTTTTACCCCGTTTTAGAAAACATCTTTGAAACTACTGCCATAAGGTACCTTTACACTTGGAACGTCGCATACATATATTTACCTATTTAATGTTCCTATTCTCCAGGACTCCCAACTACCGCTATACCGTAAATGGGTTCCATCCAATTTTTCACCCCCTATTTCACCTCCTTGGAGAATGCTCCAGGACTCAAACTATCTCTATACCAAATTTCATCTAACTGGGCTACATCCAAATTTTCACCCCCATTTCACCCCCTTAGGGGATGATTACCGGAATAGAAACTATCATATGTCCTTTTCCAGAACTAAAATTATCTTTCAACCAAATTTTATCAACATGTGTCACAAACAAATTTCCACCCCCAATTACACCCCCTTAGGGGATGATTTTCGGGATAAAACTATCCTATGGAGTGCGTGGGGTTCTATCGAAATCTTCAACCCTCATTTCACCACCTCAGGAAATGATCCTTCGGGATTAAAACTATGCATTGTCCTTCCCTAGGACTCATTATATCTCTTTACCTTTCATCTAAATGGGTTTATCCAAATTTTCACCCCCTATTTCATTCCTGAGGGGATGATTTTCGGGATTAAAACTATCCGTTGTCATACTCCGGGACTCAAACTATCGTTCAACCAAATTTCATCAAAATGGGTCACAAACAAATTTTCACCCCCAATTACACCCCCTTAGGGGATGATTTTCGGGAGTAAACTATCCTATGTCCTTCCTCAAGACTCCAACTCGCTATACCGTAAATAGGTTCCATCCCAATTTTCATAGCCCATTTCACCCCCTTAGGAGATGATTTCTCGACTAAAAATTATGTTAAGTCCTTCCCCAGGACTCGTAACTATCTCCATACCAAATTTTATCTAAATCGGTTCTATTCTAATTTTCACCCCTCATTTCACCCCCTCAGGAGATGATTTTTCAGCATGAAAACTATGCAATGTCCTTCCCTGGGACTCCTTCTATCTCTATACCAAATTTTAACTAAATGGGATTTATCCACATTTTCATCCCTATTTCATCCCCTTGGGGGATAATTTTCGGGATTCAAAACTATCCATTGTCATTCTCCGGGACTCAAACTATATCTATACCAAATTTGGTCTAAACGGAGTCCATCCAAAATTTCACCCCCCATTTCACCCCCTTAGGAGAAGATTCCTAGAATAAAAACTATCCAATGTCCTTCCCCAGAACTTGAACTACCTCTAAACCAAATTTTATCAAAATGGATTAGATCCAAATTTTCACCCCTCCATTTTACCCCCTAAAGGGAAGATCTTAGGAATAAAAACTATCTTTTGACCTTCCTCGGGACTCAAACTAATTATATACCAAATTTCATCTAAATCGGTGCAGCCGTTTAAGTAGCTCTATACAAATTTCCACCCCTCATTTCATCCCCTTAGGGGTTGATTTCTAGGATAAAAACTACCCTAAGTCCTTCCTAAGGACTCAAACTATCTCTATACCAAATTTTATATTAATCGGTTCAGCCCTTTTTACGTGATGCGCGGTCACATAAATAGACAAACAGATAAACAGACAAACAGATAAACAGACAAACAGACAAAAATTCTAAAAACTGTTGGAACGTGTTCTGTTATCGATTTTAAGTATCCCTAGCCAATTTTTTTTCGAATATCTTCCATGTACAGACTTTCGACCCTCTTCAGCTTTATTATATGTATAGATTGTGGTGCAGATGACTCTACGAAAACAGACCCTAATGTATAAACTTGGCAGATACAGAATAGGGGTGTAGACTCAAAATGTATTATTACTTCAAAAGAAAGACGGCAAAAAAATATGCTTGATGACGAAAATCCCATTCAAATATCTCAAAAAGTTACGAAGCTACAACCGTTTTAATGTTGCTTGCTAGAGAGAGAAAACGCTAGGGGATCGTGACATCACGATCCTCTAGCGTCATAGTAAATGACAATCGTTTCATATGAAGGTGCGATCTGCGGAAAAGGAACAGAAGATACCCCCTCTTAAGACTTCGGACACTTATAACATTGTGATTATTTAACCTCTTGCGTTGTTTTTTCTCCATTAAACTACATTTTTGATACTTTTTAGAGAAGATGCAACATTGTTGATAATTTTATTAAAGGCCTCCACACACCGGTCGCGTGCGCGGGCCCGCGCACGCGACCGGTGTGTGGAGGCCTTTAGTGTCTACACCCCTATTTCTAGTTTTCTAACCAGTGAAACACAGCTGTCACTTGTCCACGCATTGCATGGCTCTCTGAACTTCTGATACACTTTTGTTGAATCCAAAAATAATCGTAGCTGATGAATGAAATACTAATAATAAGGGTTTTAATTTGTCTTTTCTGTTCTTAATAGTTACAAAGGTACATGGGAGCAATGTATCGGGAGTACCCACTATTTTCAACCAAACGAAAACTACAATTAATAAAGGGGCTGTCCATATATTACGTCATCGTTTTTTGGCGATTTTTCACCGAAAAACACATTATTTTCTCATTCCTTATACTCTTTAAATGTAAATTTGTAATGTTACTTTACAATGACATGTCGTTTTGTGAACATTTGCAGTAAGTACTATCTTATTATTTTTTAATTCACCCCGTAAATTTTTTAAGGATAATGTCTATGAGAACCAATTTTTGCAAAAGCTTTGTTATGTTCTTTCTTATATTTTTCAATTTAAGATGTTTTCAACTAGGTGCCAACACTGCCAACACCGACGAAGAAAAACTTGGAAATAGCTTTTATGTACAACTTGGCCTGCCCCTCGCCTTAAGAAGCTCGCTCAGAGCGCGGCGATCCTACGTTGATCGATCGATGTTGAATGCATTAGATAAGCCTATGGGGATGATTAATTAGGGAGTGTCAACGATTTGTGTAACGCTAATTCTTGGGGAAAAAGTGGGTCAGAGGTGTTTTTTCAAGCGTTATTTTTTGATCTGTGGTCAACAGTCCTTCTAATATTCTTACCCTCGGTTTGATAAAGACCCGTTAGACCTTATTTGGGCCAGTAATGTAAAAAAAAAATTGTTACTAGAATTTTATATTTGGTCTAACGTATCTTTATAAAACCGGGCCTTAGACAGCAAAATTTAAAGGTATTTAATCATTGTATTATATATGATCAAACGAACTTCTGGAAGCGAAGTTCGATCAATATTATATGAGTCGCTTCATTCGAATATATAATTTACCAGGTAGTCCTTTTATCCTACAAGGCAGGTCGCACGATGTTCATAGATCTAAAAATCGATACTTCTAATCGAGTTTTGACAGTTTTATCGATTTATACGCACAGCACTATCTCACCCTATCGGCGAGCGCTCATTCTTTTAGAGATTTACTACTTGCAAAGCTTTATCTTCAGGGTTTGGGAGGGAGGGTGATTATATATTCGAATGAAGCGACTCATATAATATTGATCGAACTTCGCTTCCAGAAGTTCGTTTGATCATATATTATATTTCCTCGCTTCATTCTTCATATATAATTTACCAGGTAGATGTTTAGAGATAAGCTTTGCAAAATACTATCAATAGTGATTCAATAAGACATTGTAATGAAATTAACATATCTTTTAATTATCTCACAATGATCAGAGCAAAATAAATAAATAATGTAGAATACAAATTATTGTAGGTATAGCTTAGAATTGTAGCTAAATCACTCTGTAATTAGACACACTGATTCGGCGAAGTTATTAGAATCAACGATCGGACGATTGTAATACTTGGCAAATGTTTGAGAAGCATTCGTCCAGCCGGCAGTCTTCCGGATTGCATCGACGGAGAGGCCGGCGGCGGCGGCGGCGGACGTGGCGGCGTGCCGCGCGCATCGCTGAACACCGCCACGTCCACGCCACTAGCTTTCATCACTTGTTTTGTCCACCTGCTTAGTGTCTGTGCTGTCGCGGCCCTAAAGGGACGCTTCACAGTCAACAAGAGGTGTGACCCGTTTTCTGGTCTATCCGAAGTCGTCACTTGGAGATAATCCTTGAGTGTCGTTGCTGGACAGATTCGAGGATTCTCTCGAAAGTACGGTAGGAACAGCGTCGGTTGTTCTCGGCCAGCAGCAGACGTTTTGATAATATCTTTGATTGCAATATTTATGCCCTTTTCATGTAAACTAATGTTTTCAACTTTGATTAATGAAAAGGTTTGCATACGGTGAGCAGTACAAAGGGCTAAAAGAATAACTAACTTTTTTGTGATATTTTCTCGGCTCAGTTCTCTATTGGGATACCAATTGGATATGTAGTTGAGCACGATTTGTGGGTCCCAAGTACTACGATACTTGGGAAGGCTCGGTTTTAATTTATAGACGCCTTTCAGCAAGCGAGTTACTCGATAATCTGCTCCAACCCGGTTACCCAACAGAAGGGACAGCGCCGAGCGGTGCGAGTTGATTGATCCGTATGATGCGCCTTTATTGTACTGTTCACTCAAAAAACCTAGCACGTTTGAAATAGAGCAATCGAACATATTAAAATCTTTGTCTACACAATATTGCCACCATAATTTCAGCGAAACATTGTACTGCTTGGTTGTGATGGGCGATAAAGATGCTAACATCAAATCTAATGCTGTCTCCGGGACGCCACGCGCCGCGAAGGACAGCCTGAGAGCACTGCTGCACCCAGGATAAGTGGGTTTCTGTAACAACACGACACGCGATGTTCATTTGGCTGGAGCCAGATAATATCAGATGCTACCAATGTTTTTAATAACGGGTACCACGCCTGTCCGGGCCAAAAAGGGAATATTAATATTCCTGACGCCTTGTCTTGTTCAATTTTTTGAAGACAATTGAGGAGTAGCGGAAACGGCGGGAACGCGTAAAAGAAAAAACTATTCCAATTTAAAGTGAAGGCATCTATAAAAGAGGATTCTGGATCCTTCCTCCATGAAACAATTTTTTTGCATTTGGCATTGGCTCGAGAAGCGAAAAGATCAATATCTGGCTGCCCTAGTTGTTCTGTGATCAAATGAAATACTCTATCTGCCAGTTCACACTCAGTATCCGGGTTAAATTTACGAGATTCTTCGTCTGCTTCATAATTATCTTTGGTATTGATGTAAGACGCAAACAGCCAAATACCTCGCTTCTCGCACCACTGCCAAATCTGCCTGGATAACTCGTTCAGGTGGGGAAATTGGATTCCGCCCATACGATTAATGTAGCTTATTGCTGTTGTATTGTCTGCTCGTAACAGAATAGAACAATCTTTTTTAGTTTCTGCGAAGCACTTCAGCGCTAAAAAAATAGCCAATAGTTCTAGAGTGTTTATATGTAACTTGCGTTCTTCGCGTTTCCATGCTCCATGCATTCTTTCCCCGTTGCAGATAGTACCCCAGCCAGTGAGTGATGCATCAGAGTAGATTTCTAAATCGAAATTATTTGTTACTAATGAATTAGAAGCACGTGTTACGTTATGTTTCCACCAATTTAGGTCGTCCAGAACTATTTCCGGAGGTTTGAAATGCTTTTCAAAATCTGAGTATTTTTGTAAAGCCAGGTATTTTTGTCGTTCCAAGATCTTTGTATAAATCCAGCCATATCTGACTGCTGGACATGCAGACACTAAAACCCCTATTAGATGTGCAAACTCCCTAATAGAACATCTGGGCAACATTACAAATTTTTCAACTAAGCTCAAAATTTTTTGACGTTTGTCGCTTGGTAAGGAAATTGTCTGATTGACAGAATCAAAATTAAAACCCAGAAACTTGCAAATTTGTTTTGGAATAAGCGAGCTTTTGTCGTAGTTAACGACAAAACCAAGGCATTCAAGGAGTTTTAATGTCTCATTTACATTGTTATGGCAATCAGTATATGTATTTCCAATACATAAGATGTCATCTAAATAGCACACGTTCTTATAACCCTGATAACGTAGATATGAAATGACCTCTTTCATAACTTTAGTGAAAGTTCTCGGACCCACAGACAATCCATATGGTAAGACATTAAATTCATAAGTAATTCCGTCAAACTGAAACCTCAAATATTTTTTATCCACGTCGCGTACTGGGATAAGAAAATATGCCTCCTTGAGGTCAATAGTTGCCATATACCCATTCTTGGGTAACAATCTCACTGCAGTCCTGTGATCTTCCATTTTAAAATGTAATTTGACTACGAATTTATTTAATTTTTTTTAAATTTAAAATAAATCGTCGTCCTCCATTAGGTTTTGGAGCTAAAAATATAGTTGAAATAAATTCATCTTTGGATGGTTCACATGGACTACAAGCGCCTAAAACTAAAAGATTTTGAATAGCATTAGCCATATCATTTTTTTCCGATTTTGACCAAGATATTTGAGGTACATAGGGTTGTGATACTTGTGTCTCGAATGGTATAGGAAAACCAAATTTAATCCAGTTTAAAATGACGGAATTACTTGTGACCTTAAGTCAGCAGTTATAAAAATGACGTATACGCCCTGCGTGTACCTGATTTAAGTGCGTGATGGGGCACGAGTCCTGGCCAGGTATGCTGCACTCGTCGATGGTTGGAGCGGCGGCAGTCGACGGCCTTGGGCTGCAGGCATCCTCCTCTGACCTCTGCGCCCCCCCCTCTTCTGCTGAAAGCGAGGGGGCCCGGACCAGTTTCCCGGGTTTGTTACCGAAGAGCCCTGCGGGTATTGAGGCCGTGTGTTCGTTGATTGTTCTGTAGCCGTGGCTTTTTGAGGTTTGGTGTACTTTTTTATCTGCAGTCCTTGTTTTTCTATAACCTTGGACGCCTTAATCTTTTCTGAAAGCTTTACACCATAGAGAGTTTCGTCTCTTTCGCTCTCCTGCATCACATTAAGGAAGGGTTTAGCCAAGGCGTAATTAATGACACTAATTCGTGATTGAGTAGCTTCATAGTGCAAGTCGGTTAAAATTCGGCAACCGTCACTTAGAATTTTGATTGCTTCAATCTTGTTCTCGCTTGTAAGCAGTACGGTTATAGCTTTACTGAGAGCCGATATACCGATGCCCAATTGTTGTTGATCGGACTGTTTCCTTTTATCGCGGTTACGTGACGTCTCCGTTATAGGTGCTGCAACCTCCACATTTAACTTAGGTGCCTGAAGGAGTTTGCAGTTCTCTGGTACTAGGTGTTCCTTCAGTAATTTTTCTTTGGCCTCCTTGGGTAATCCTTTTTTGAGTATCGGGTCCCATCGCTGAGCCAAAGTGTTGTGAATATTATCCCCGTACTTTGGAGTATTGCCTGTTTCTTCACCAAGTGCCAAAAGCAACTCAGGATCCAGATCCGGTTCTGCGGCGCTAGGTTCATCCGGCGGGGCTGCCGATATATCAACGTTCTCGGGAACTGGGCCGGAACTTGATTCAGCTACTATTGGATCACTGTCGAGCTCATCCTGATTCGTCTCATCGTCTGACGATTTGTCTGAAAAGGTATGTATTTATATAAACTACACACCCACTGAATAGTTGAATAGGTATAACCTTCGTGGTAACTCGCGGTTACCCGCCAGGTGCTAAACGCTGATTACATCATGCGTACGTACCAAACTATTTAATATGGCCATCGTGTTAACTCTCGGTTAACCGCTAGGCAGGTAAGTTATGTATCTATATAGAAACGTTGAAATTGAACAAGGTACATTACCACGCTCAATTTCTGCATATATATAACCATCTTGTACGTAGTCATGTTGTGATATGCCTCTTGTGTTAACTCCCGGTTAACCGCTGAGCACAACGTAAATACTACGAGTAGAATAATAACAGTCCTAAATGTATTAAATTGTTGTCGTCGCGGCCCACATTTAATTAGGGCATTTTATTTCGATGAGGGTAGAACTGAAACGGTTCACTAACTAACCTGAATCTGATGTTGTTTCGACGATAATTCTGCGTCGTTTCTTCGTTTGCTCCTTTTCCAACTTCTTTAATATTCGTTTATATCTTTCTATTCTTTCCTCGGACCTATCACGTTTGCGTTTTGGCATTTTTAATTTGTTACACTGTGCGCGTGCGAACGCTGCCTCGCACGAAAAAAGAATGAGCGCTCGCCGATAGGGTGAGATAGTGCTGTGCGTATAAATCGATAAAACTGTCAAAACTCGATTAGAAGTATCGATTTTTAGATCTATGAACATCGTGCGACCTGCCTTGTAGGATAAAAGGACTACCTGGTAAATTATATATGAAGAATGAAGCGAGGAAATATAATTAGGAATCTACGACCGTAGTGAAAAAAAGCTGTAAATTGAGATCTCTTCGATGTTTATTTAATAAAAAAAATATTAATTAAGTACCATGGTTTAGCCGTATTACTCGTAAAACTAAAAAAATTTTAATATCCAAAGGATTGTCAGCTATATATTTAAAATACAAATGTACGTACAAATTTAACTCTAAAAGAAGCCAATTTTGGCGGTTACTACATATACCTCAAAAATACAACCAATATTTTTTATAGGTATGAAATACATTGTTAGAATAATAAGTTAAGTCAATGTTTAAAAAAAAAGCTGAATATTGATCTTTTTAATCTGTATTATCTGTAAGGTAGTTTGTTTCTTTGTAGAAAATCGAAAAACGTAACAAACCTATTGCGTGTGTTGTGTAATTTTCATAGCCTTTGCCCACGAATGAGGGCGCTGATTTAGTTAAATTAACCGGCGCTCAAAGAGCTCATTAATTACAATCTCTCAGCGTGTAATCCGCCGCTTTGTTGCGCCCACAGCGGAAAATGTACTATTTTACGGATTTTATCATACCGAATTGTTCCATGTTAGTCCAAGTCTGTGTCAAGTTTTTGTAATAATAAAACTAAATTCTCTTATTTAATTTTCCATATTCGGTTGTTTATTTTTATTTTGAACTTGACAAATAAAAACCCAGTAAACTCAAGAGCATGCAAATACAATATATTGACTCCAATAATCTACTACATTTTACATACCTTTACAATGTACGTAAGCATACAAACTGTGCCGTAACTTTGAGGGTACACGAATGTAAATATTCGGTAAATAAATTGATTTTGCATATGTATGTGATGGCAAGGAAAACTCAGCGAATTCCGCCCTTTCAGTCGGTTCAAATTACCAAGTCACACGCCGGCTAAAGCACCGCAAAGCTAAAAAGTTTGTCAAACCAGGTAATTCGGCAGGGAACCGAAGCGTTTTCTCGCGAAAATGTTTGACTTGTTCGCCAACACCAAATCGAAGAACATCCTCGCTCGACACCTGAAAGTTAATACTTTCGAACCACGCTCAGTGAAACGTTGCGGGGTGTTGCTGTGTTCCAAAGTTTCTAAACAAAGAAACCATTTTTTGTACTAAATTTCGAGGTGACAATGCGACGCGCATGTTGGAGCTACCTATTTACATTACTACTTGTTTATCGGGAGAAGGCTACTTATTTGCGCTTTCGCGAACATTTTAGGCAACACGATCTTAATCTGGCATAAGAATATTAGGGAAACTGAACTGTGAAACCTACACCAGTATAAAAATACATTTTGGCAGTTTTGTTTAAGAAACCTTTCAGAATAATCCCATTAGAGGCAAGAGTTTTCCAGTTTCCCACGACATCTGCTTTCTCTCTGATCAAGGTTAATGGCCTACAAACAAAAGTGCTTCTACGGGGTGATAATTTCCTTTCCCCATTACATTACAGAGACAAAGGGGTTACGTAGTTGGCCGTTGGATTACGGCTCTGCTATTTGAGTTTTTTGTTTTCTTATCGCCTATAGGTTTATTTATTTATTTATTGAGATAATTATACAGAAATATCGTAAATAATTTAAAATAGCATCGTTAAACCGTTTGGTTTAACTCGATGCTGGGTACTTTCCGTTAAGATTCTTGTATATTTGAAACTGAAATATTTCTAGATAGTATAATTGACCACTATTGATTGGCTTAACCTAGACAGGTTATCACAAAAATCAAGAACCATAATAATAATTAATAGTGTATCCATTGTGTTCGCACCTCGCTTAACTCTATTTGTGTCTGCTGGGTGATCCCCACTTTAATCACTCACATATATTTTGAATTATGAAGTTTCATGTATTTACGAGTATTTGTTCGCAACAACCAAATTAACACAGTTCAACTAGCGGGACCAGTATCTGAACCTGTCGCAAGAGGTCGAGTTAAATAATATATATTATACTGAAAAGAAATTTAACTCAAAAAGTTTTAAAAATATTTAAATTGTGATATATTAACAATCCATTCGCAATTTTGTATTCTCGTTTCTGTACAATTAGAACACTTTTTACTCTTTTCAGCGAAAATTAAGAATTTACCTGATGTAGATCGTTTACGGTATGGAGTTTAGGTTCTGAGCTTAACATTTATTATTTCTACTATGAAGTTACTTACATTATATCAGTTAAATACTTTATTATAAGACGTATTAACTTCAGCAAGTATTTAACGGTATTTAATTAAAACTCATGTAAGTAGATCGAAAAGCTACGTGGCCCTTTAATGAGGAATGCGTGGATACAAGTTTGAGGAATTAAATACCTCGTAGGTACTTAGAATTTTAGAAATATTAACGCCAAGCAGCTACGTTGTAAGGGAGTCAGCGTGTTTTTCATTAGGTAAGGTAAACGTCCGAGTGCTCGACGCTGTACTAGTATATGGCATGGGCACTTTATGTCAAAGCAATATGGGTTAAATTCGAACCAAGAGGATTTTTCTTCATTTGAATTTAAGCCATGTCACTTTGACATAGAGTGCCCATGCCATATACTAGTACATCGTCGAGCACTCGGACGTTTACCTTACTTATAATGTAAACAAATTGTCATTGCATTGATAAATTGACTTTCACTAAGTGGTACTTATCTATTGCGGGCGCGGCTGTGCCAGTCTGTCTTTTTAAACTATTCTTTGTAAGAAATGCTATTTGAAAAGGTTCGTTCAACTAGGTCACCGTCTGAATAAAGATTGGTGAACAATAATAAAGCAGAGTAATTGTAAAAAATTGCGAACCTGAATGTTTTTAGAAAATTATCCGTTCTAAGCTGATTGATGACCTTCATCCCAGATACCGATACAGAGGCTTTGAGAAATTTAAGTGTTAACAAGTTCGTGTAAAAAAATTAGAGTAAAGCTTTCCCGTTCACGGGACAATGATGTCCCGGACCTTTGGGAGGCGTGCGTGGAGCTAGGGACCTACAAAGTACCAACTGAGCCAACACGTAGAGGCCCATTTGACAATTTAATGAAATGCAAGGAGTACACCGAGCGGTTGCTTTCCAGGCCCGTCTCATGGGACGCACTCAGAGACAGCACCCGTTAGGGTGTATAGGGACTATTGCTGGTTGACGGAATCTAAATAAAACGGGTTATTTGGTGAAAATTATGGACTAGTGGCAGGGCTATTGGGTGAAACATCGGACGCCTGCCTAATAAAACTGTCTCACTTTTTACTCGCCAACTGCCAGATGGGCCCCTATTAATAGCGACATTAAAAAATGGCCTAAGGGCAACACCGGTCAGAGAGCTGGGGGGGTAGAGAGGTGGCACTTGACTTTAAACATATAGCCAACTCGCCTTTTAGGTGTCCACATCTAATACCCTCGAGCAATTAGCTCTTGCGACTCCACACTGGACAGCTAGTTAAGGCAAGCCAGAGGTGGGAGGTGGAGGGCCTGTCCAACCATCCACCCCGTCGGCTCGACCTGACCACAGGACACCCCCAGGAGCATTCTGGTACGTATGGTGGCTAATACTCTCTAACAGCCTGCCATTAGCTGCCTTACGTTGACTGATTGCACCAGAAATCTGGTGGGCGATGGGGCCGTCTTTTGATTAAAGCTTGATATTAGGATTAGGCTTTTTAGCCATTAAAAGTGAGTGCTCAATAATCTACCTGACCAATGATCGACCTGCTTGTCGTGTAAAGAGGTTGATTTTTTTAAATGTATTTATCTTACATATCAACGCTGGAAAGGAGGGATGGGATAAGCGACATTTTTGGTGGAGATATTGAGTTATATACATCGTTGGATTTTTTCTGCATCGAATGGGCTAGGTTTCAAATCCATCTGAGGTCTTTTGTGTCGCTTATCCCACATCGGTGATTTAGAGGATCACTGACGCGTTTTTGTTCGTAAACGACGTGATATTTGACAACTTTGTGGAAAATGGAGATTAGATAAAACGTTATTTCACATAATGAACCTTAGATTTTTTTACTTATGTATATGTCAGAATAGATTAAACTTAACTTGGATGGTTTTGCTTTATTGCCACTTGCCTTTCACTTGTTGGTTAATCTCCTTTTACCTGCCCCTGTAATATATTTTATTGCCATTTCAGACATTTTACCTTTTTTTTTTTTTTTTTTTATTATTATATTTATTAACCAAAGATATAAAAAACTTATTCTAAAACATGTCCCTGCAAAACTGTTTGAACAGTTTGCCTGCAGGTAAGTCTCTTTTATGCTTAATATACATATCATAATAATAACATCGTTTTTAATCCTATTTTATACTTAAATGCTAACTTATTAATCTTGTTATAAATATGAGTGTGATATGATAACGCTTGCTTGCAAAATAAGCAAGCAAGCAGTTACTTAAGTGTAGGTATGCAGTAGGTGTTTTTTTAGTGCTTTTTTAAATTTATGTTTATTTGGTTCATTTCGGATGTCTTCGGGTAAAGTATTTAAGAAGTACGGAAGTCTCTTGGCTAAAGTACGGTCTCCAAAATAGTTATCGACCCGGGGTACTTCATACTTACCCGCGGACACCGACCTTGTGCTATGTTTGTGTTCTATCGGTATTGGGCTATGTACTCGATTGCTATGATTGTTAACTGCTAAAAGGTATTTATGTTTTAGGCTAACCGGAAGTATTTTACAGATTTTAAATAATTTTGAATAATCGCCCTTGCAACTGTTTTTTGTTTTTTTATTTACTAGTAATTTTAAGAATCTAATTTGCAATGCTTCAAGTTTGTCTATGTAAGATTTGAATGTAAGTCCATAGCAATCAAGGGCATATCCCAGCACCGAGTCTACTATAGCAAAGTACAGACATTTTAGTATATTGCTTGGTACTTTAAAGCTAAGGTGGTAAAATTTTCCTAGGAGTAATCTTAATTTACTACAAATATAGTTAATATGTTGTAGCCAGGAAAATGTAACATCAACCTTGACGCCAAGATATGTAACACAGTCTACCTTTTCAATATGTTTGCATTGGCAATTATTTAAACTATTATGAAGACAAGTAAAACTATGGGTATACATAAGTGGTGAGGTTTCAGCTATTGACAAATAAGGTGATTGAATGATGAGGAATTTGGTCTTATCTGTATTTAACACTATACCATTATCATGGGACCATTTAACGACTGCGTCTATGTCCTGTTGAACCAATCGACAAGTTTCTGAAAGGTTGGTTCCGGCAAGTAGTGTGCATGTCCTGTATCAATATATAAAAATTAACATGGTTAGATAAAATTACTTGACTGACATATCTGAAGTATTGGCGTGTATCCACCACTTTACCCAATTTCAAATATTAAATTTTTGTCGCTTGTCCCTTTTGAAATACTACTGTCGTTTATCCCAAATTACTTGAATGAAATTCCAGTCAATTTGTCGCATAGAAGGTACTTACTAAAAATAAAGATCTTTTTCTCAATTTGGTTGTTGGATAGCTTAGCCTGTTCTGTTTTCTGAGATATAATAACATTTAGTACTAATGAAATATATTTTTGAAGGCATTTATTACCACTTGCTGTATAAAAAAGTATCGCTCAGGCATTACTTTCGGGCGCTTTTTTTGCACTGTAGCCCTAGTATAAGTTTTATCGATACATATACGTTTTCGAACGCGTTTGCGTTTAGTTTCAATTTGTATGGCAACGCGTCCTAATAATTACCACCAGAGGCGCTGTTCGCGTTGCCATATAAATTGAGACTAAACGCAAACGCGTACGAAAACGTATTGCATGGATAAAACTTATACTAGAGCCTCTGAAACGACCCAAACGCCATCTAACTCGTCGTCGCCTAGGCGATGAAATGACAAGGGCGTATTTTTCTACACAATTTAATAAGCTTTCGTTTCATCATACGCATCATGCCCATTAGTTCAGTATAGGTATATTTCAAGAGAAATGCTAATTAATCTCAAAAAAATACGTTCTATCTTTTAGGCTCACGTATTTTAAGACTTGAAAAGAGGTACCTATCAGTGAGCTTGTTTACTATTGAAATCCAATGTGATGTGCGTCACTTATTTTCAACCATAATTAAATTATAATAATAAATAAATAAATAAATATTTGCGGACAATCTTACACATATCGACCTAGTCCCAAACTAAGCAAAGCTTGTACTATGGGTACTAGACGACGATATACATACTTATATAGAGAAATAAATACTTAAATACATAGAAAACATCCATGACTCAGGAACAAATATTCGTGCTCATCACACAAATAAATGCCCTTACCGGGATTCGAACCCAGGACCTCTAGCTTCGTAGGCAGGGTCACTACCAACTAGGCTAAAGCGGTCGTCATTATAATCCTGTTTTGACCAATATATATAATTAAATTAACGGCACTGATGTAGGTTCTATTGAGTAATCACGTAACGTTTCGAACGCATGTTAGGAAAGTTTAACCGTCATTATTCCATATAAAATTTGACATTTAGATCTACCTAACGTACGTACAATGCGTTACGTGATCGACCTGCGAACCTACCCACCGATGTCTCGTTTATTGAAATCCATCCCATTATAGGCTACTTGACTCATATTAAATTAGACACAATAAATAAATGCAGTATTTGACATACGAAACCAAAATATATCGATTTCAGTTAATAAAAGTACAAGATGATGAGACATAATTTCAATTAAAGAATAGTATTTTTTTCTTGGAACTCTCAAAATGCCGTCGGCCATAATGGGACGTCATATTTATTTATTATTTATTTATTTATGTATTATAAGGACCGTATCGGAAAGAAAGTAGACAACTTTAGGCATCTCTAAAAACTGGTACGTACATAAAATCGGCATATATATATATATATTTTTAATAACGAACTATATCCTTTTCTTTTAATTGCATCAAAAAGCAATTACTACTTTTGTCAAACTGTCAACATGGGGCGAATTAGCTCACACGATCGAAAAAATATTTTG
This sequence comes from Epinotia brunnichana, assembly GCA_963854355.1. Lineage (NCBI taxonomy): Eukaryota > Metazoa > Arthropoda > Insecta > Lepidoptera > Tortricidae > Epinotia > Epinotia brunnichana. The sequence continues at coordinate 13,196,262 of OY977936.1, read as the reverse complement.
GACGATTGGTGCAAAATAAAAGGAATGACGATTAGAAAACTGGTTAAAAAGTAATAGTTGAGTCCTGCGGGCGTGCACAAGATACTTAATAAATAAATTTGGTGACTTCTGTACTCTCCAAGATTTGCCTTAATCTGGAAGAAAACCGGAGACAACCGACTTGGCATGAGAAAAGAAAGTCGTAAGAATGTTTAAACAAAATCCGTCCCTTTCAATTCGAGATGCGGCAAAAAGAGCCAAAACTTCTTCGGCTATGATACAAAGAGTAAAACTAAGATGCAACCTAAAAACCTATAAAAACTAAAACAACCAAAACGAGATGAAAATCAAACAATAGCTGTCAGAAAACTGGCAAGGAAATTATACAACCGTATATTGACCAAGAAAAATCAGTGCATTATAATGAATGACGAACCTATTGCAAATTGGACTTTAAAGCCTTACCAGGACCTCAATTTATTACGTTGCCGGCTTATAGAAGGTTACTCGAAAACATAAGGCCATCAACATCGAGAAATTCGGCAAAAAAGTATTAGTGTGGCAAGCGATTTTTCAATGCGGTATGCGATCGCAATCCTTCTTCACTACAGGGACTTTGAACGCTACGGTATACAGTGACGAGTGCTTACAGAAAAGATTACTACCACTAATAAAGAAGCACAGGACTAGCACTTTATTTTGGCCAGACTTGCCTTCTTGTCATTACTCTTAAACAATGAAGGAATGGTATAAGGCCGATAAGGTAGAAGTAGTGGATAAGGAGATGAATCCTCCCAATTATCCAGAGCTTCACCCAATTGAGTGATATTGGTATATCATGAAACGACACCTCTATAAAAAAGTCAAAGCAGCCACCTCAGTTAAAAACTTTAAAAAAAAGTGGAACAGGGCATCATCAAATGTGATCGTCCAGAATAGGGAACATTACGCAAAGCTCTGCGTAGGGGGCGACACTAACACAAAACGTAAACAAACCGCCGTGACGTCCAATGTCATATTTATTAACCTAACAAACAATAACAAATAATTGATGAAAACGCGTTAAACTACAATAGTTTTATTATCATTCGTGTGTAAAATACCTGTATTGTGATATTAAAATGGCATCCTATAGCCATTTGAAGGTGGATGAGGGCTTTTTTTGCTTTACGTCGTATTGCAGCTTCCCATACTTTTCGTATCATCGTTTCCTTCGGAAATGAACGGTGCCCTTCATTCTTGCATCGAAGTACGCAGCACTGATGCAATTTATTTATTTTAATATTATCTTCCCTATTGGATCCAGAGCTTTGAAGGTCTTGTCAAAGTTGTCAAAAAAACTGTTTACTAATTGTGATAGTGCTGCACTTTGGCGGCAGAACATTGCAGTAATGTTCCCTATTGAATGCAAAAAGAAAGTTAGGTTGCAGGCAAAATATATATAATACGACGAATTCGTTCAAAAAAGTTTTTTATAAAGACCTTATTTTTCAGTTTCTTTTTGTTTCATTATCAGTTTTCACACAGAATAAAAATAATACCATTTTGAAGTTGTCAACTTTATTTCCGATACGGTCCTTAGCCTTTTATCCTGAACTCTTTTTGTAGTTTGGGATAACTGCATTTATAGAATATCTCTGAGTTGAACTAGTGTGCCTCTTGGCATAGGCCTCCTCTAACATCTTCCACTGTGTTCTGTCACTAGCGACCCTTCTCCAGTAAGGACCCGCTGTGAGTTTTAACTCATCTCCCCATCTTTTGCTCTGTCTTCCTCTACTTCTTTTTCCATCTCTAGGGTACCAGTCTGTTATGATTTTGCTCCACTTTTCTTTGTTACTAAGTACGTAGCATGTGTCCCGTCCATCTCCACTTTTGTTGGTCTATCTTGGTAAGTATGTCCATAACCTTTGTTTTGTATCTTATGAATGTGTTTCGTTTCCTGTCTTGCTCCTTAATACCTATCAAGCTTCGTTCCATGGCCAACAGTATTCTAGCATGTTTCTGTGATGTTTTGTAAGAGACCAGGTTTCACATCCATATGTGATGCACGGGAGGATGCCGGCGTTAAAGACCTTTCTCTTGATACTGATACTGAGGTCAGTGGATTTCATAACCTCCTTTAGGGACCAATATCTTTTCCAGCCATTTGCTATTCGTCTTTTAATTTCTTTAGTGGTTTGATCCGAGTGTGATATGATCTGTCCCAGATAGATGTATTCCTCTACATATTCTACAGGTTCATTGTTGATTTTAATTTCATATTTATCTGAATTTGTTAAAAGCTTAGTTTTGTTTATGTTCATAGATAGCCCGACGTTTTCACTTTCTTTATTAAGGTCTTGAATATTTTTTTTCTAGATTCGATGGATTTTTCTTCGAACAGGATACTATCGTCCGCGAATCTCAGGTTGGTAAGCCTCCGTCCATCAATGCGCAATCCAAGTTGACTCCAGTGTAGCTTTCGGAATATATTTTCTAGGACTGCAGAGAACAACTTTGGGGACAGCGGATCACCTTGCCTGACACCTCTTTTTATTTTAAATACCTCGCCCAAGGATTAAAGTTGTAGTCTTGCTTTACTGTTGGAATATATATTTCTAAAGATATTTATGTACAGATTCCCTGTTTTTCAAGGCTTTCCCATATGGATGTATGGCTTATACTGTCAAAAGCTTTAGTGTAGTCGATGAAAGCCATATATAAAGGTTTTTTGTACTCATTATATTTCTCCATAATCTGTTTCACTGTGTGAATATGGTCTATCGTGGAGAAGTTCTTTTCTAAATCCCGCTTGCTCTATTGTTTGATTTTCATCTAGGGTGATGCTAACTCGGTCGAGAATGATCTTGTAGATGTTGGACATCAGGCTTATTGGTCTGTAATTCCCTATGTCGTCCTTTTGGCCTTTTTTGTGTATAAGAGTTATATGTGATGTTTCCCACTGTTCCGGGATATGTCCTGATCTAAGAATGTTGTTACAGATTTAAGTTAGTATGGGAATCAATTCATCTAGTGTTCCTTTTAGTACCTCGTTAGTAATCTTATCAGGATCTAGTGCCTTATCTGATTTTTGGCTTTGTATCGCTTTTTTAACTTCACTGGGTAATATTTCAGGTTCCGGGTTCCATAATGATGAATCATACTCGTAGTTTAAACGTTCTTGACTTGTTTGTATGCTGGTGTTTTTGCTGGAGTAGAGATTACTGTAAAATTCTGTTGTTATTTTATTAATGTTCCTTCGGTCTGTGATATTTTTATGGTTTCTGGTTCTTCTGGTTCTTCTTCCTGGTTCCCCCTGTTTTCATGATATAGTTTCTAGTGTTTGCAATATTCTGACCCCTTTCTGTCATTTCTAATGGCTTCTTTGATTTTTTTACTTAGTTCTGTTATGTTCTTGATGTTCTGTTTCCTCGTTTTGCAGTCAAATATAAATTTTCTTTTATTTATAAGGTCTTGCGTTGAATCACTTAGTTTATATTTATATTTTGTAATTTTTTTGTTATTTTGGCATGTAAGTTCATCTTGTAGCTTATTATAGCTTGTTTTTACATCCAAGGTGGATGACGTCATATTACAATTTGGTAATTAACTACTTACGTATGTCACTCGCGTACTTGTCGTTGTGATCTTGGTCTTTTTGTTATTAAATATCTCTTAGAACTCTTTATCTATGCGTCACTGTTTTATCGATAAAAGTGGACGTTGGATTCGTGAAAGCAGAAAGCACAAATTTGCTGAGAATCGACATAACAAGAATGAAAGGTAAAAGAGTTCAAATGCTTGTTTACTAGTTGTATGACGTCACAGCACAGATAATCTATTGAAAAATGGATGACAGTGTTTTTGCCTGTTTTTGCGGTTTTATAGGTCCCTTAAGATTGGTATTCTATTTTTTGGTCTAATCGAACGTTATTAATCACTTGAGATCGACTTTAAAAAAGCGTCACCTGGCCTCTTTAAGCTATAGAATAAATGTTTTTATTTCGAATTTGACACTATCTCACGATCACCATATTGGATTTTTATGCTCACAATAATCATTTAAACACATAGTCTGAACTGAATTACGAAGAATCTAACGACATCTCATTTGTTCGACTCTGTCTTGGCCTCCAGGTGGTAGCAAACGACTCTGTCTTGGCCTCCAGGTGGTAGCAAACTATCAGTTCTTTATGAAAGATTAAATCCGTTAACCTTTTTTTTGGTTTGGCCGCAGTTGGGTAAAATGTTAATATTGATATAAGTCACGTCAACTTGTTTAGATCAAAGAGGATTTCCAACTTTCCCCAGCTTCAGAGCTTGAGACGAAATATAACAAGGGGATGCTTTTTTCTCTATGATGACATATTTTTTCTTGACTAAATTGTTAATTAGACGTTTTAATATTTTTTTCTCGATTAATGTACAATTTTGGTTGGACTCAATACCTGACAAATTTCTTGTGAAATATGTCGGTTAGATAATTTTACCGGAATCTATTTTTACGACCATTTTGCTTAAGCGACTCTAAATTCGAAAATAATGCATTAATAGGTAAAATAATAAAGCCATCATGTAGAAAATATCACTTTAATCATAAAAAAATATTCATAATTATGAGAAATTGATCCACAGGAAATAATTTAATGATTTTTTTTTTCAAAAAAGTTTACGGTTTTTTTTATCACTTGTAAAGTTAGTTCTGTGTCGCGTATCCCATTTCTCATTTCCAGCGTCGATAATATAAATATGCAAATAACATAATGTTTCATAATATCTGATTGTTCACCCACCCTATACGAGTATAACAATGCCCGCAAGTATCCGGGAAAGTTAATATTCAATTAAAACTTTGAATGACTCATAATGAAATGGGATAAAAATTCGGCAAAATATATTCTTCCTTTAATGTCGTTCTCATAGAAAACCTGATTCTATTTAGAAATATCACATCAACAGACAATACAGACATCGTAAATTTTTAGGTACCTTTTTCGACACAGCGTAGTGATTTACGATGCCTATGCAGGCAATTTACATTTTTATGGTTTTATATGCATAAACCATCAAAAATCTAAATTTGTTTCTTTTTAGATTTTATTAAGAAAAAGGAAAGCAATGCAAAGCAAGCAAAATAGATATACATTTTAAATGTATTTTTTGACCTCATGTGATTGCTTCTTCATAAAAACAATGAACAACCTCAGATGTAAAACACCTTTAGCTAAAATTACTTTTCTCAAAAATGGCCCGCAAAGTGAACATAACTCGCTACATATTGGAAGGTAAAGTGTATAGTTGAAGGCCAGATCAAAATTAAAAAATAAAAAACATTGCAGGCCGCCTGGAATGTTACATATGAATTCCTTTATTTGTCGAGTACCAAACTTTTTAAAAAGTAGAAACTGGCATATAAAAGACGGCACAGGTCGTATTCAGCCAAATCAAGTCATTTTTGTATGTGTCATAAAAAGATTGCGTTTTTCGGTGGAAAAATACACTTGCGATTCTGTTTTAAAAAAAATATGACGTTTAATTTTATGTCATTTCATTTGCAGTATCCTCAATTTGTATTTAATAATAACGCTTGATTAAAATTTAGTCTTTTTTATTCCCCCATTTTTGAGAAAAGCACTATATTAGCCTCAGCCGGAATGGCAATTGCAGGCTTCGTATTATAATTAAACGGACTCGCAAGCTCGTCCGTTTAAACAAAATACTCAGCCTGCAATTGTCTCCTTCCCGGCCACGGCAATAATGTACTATAACCAGAGTCACTCGGTATAACAAAAATAAAAATCCGCCTGTTTTAGAAAATAAAGCCTTATTTCTGGCTTTTTTTATTTTTGGCTGGTTTTTAGGGTTCCGTACTCATAGAGTAAAACGGGACCCTATTACTAAGACTTCGCTGTGCGTCCGTCCGTCCGTCCGTCCGTCTGTCTGTCACCAGGTTGTATCTCAAGAACCGTGATAGCTAGAGTTGAAAATTTCACAAATTACGTATTTCTGTTGCCGCTATAATAACAAATACTAAAAATAAAATAAAATAATTTTTTAAGGGGTGCTCCCATACAACAAACGTGATTTTTTTTGCCGTTTTTATAGATAATGGTACGGAACCCTTCGTGCGCGAGTCCAATTCGCACTTGGCTGGTTTTTTATTCCGACATAGTTTCGGCCATTCCCAAAATTGTGAATAAGAGTTATTTTCTTAACTTTAAGAAACGGCGAACACCATAATCTAACTTAATTCCGTTTAAACATAGAGATTTAAATTGAATATGGACGATTTAACAAACATACCCTGGGTGACCGAGCTCCGCTCGGATGAAAATGGAGAAAACGAATTTTCCCGGACATGAGACCTAACTACACTATCGATTTCTCGCCCCCGTAACCACCTATATTCCAAATTTCATCGAATTCGTTAGAGCCGTTTCCGAGAACGTGATTGCAAATATACATATATATATATATATACATACATACAAATATTATATACAAATATTGGTCGTTTAATAATATAGGATAAACATCTCGTTATTCAAACGCCCAACCTTCTGCCTACTTCTGACTTCTCATTGGAGTGGGCGCAATGAAAAGCTACGGTTCTTCATTTTTCGACGTAACAAAAATGTAAAGTTTCGAGGAGGAGATACGTATTCTCTTGACATTTAATAAGGGCATCCCACTCATATTGTACTACAAAGTATAACGCTCTAAATGTCATCAGCTTGTATTTTACTAAATCGTTTCATCTTGGGGTAAAACGGGAAAAATTCAGACACCAAATTAATTCTGAGTACGCTCGCTTCATCGTCACCCACATCGTGCATCGTAGTTTGTTATTAAGCGAAATGTAGGTAAGTAACGAGGAAAGACTACTGGAGGTTATTCTACGAGGACATATCGTGTATCGTGTGACATACTTGTGCATATATGTGACATACTTTAAAGATATTATGATTTAGACCCATTAAGAAAAACACAAATGGTGGCGTAGTTGGCTGGCAACCCGCCAGAGCATTGTTTGTTATTAGTACTAGGCTAAGGTTTAACATGTTTGAAAAAGAAGCATTGGTTTTTTAAATTAAATATTTTTTTGCATAAATGAGGTTACTAGACGCGATTAAGATGAATCTGATAAATCAAGGATCTAAAAAGTTACTTCCGAATAATGAGAATTCGAGGACTTTCATGGAGCTGAGAAATTCACTAAATCACATTCAATTTCAAAATGTCGCATTACTAAACAAAGTGAATTACTGCTTCCTCACAAATTCGAATAAATTCTTATTTATCGCTACGCAACTCCAAGAGCACGACTCCACGATCATCTGCCTGCCCTTCTCGCAAACAAGTACTAGTGTTTGAGATAAACACGTTTCTCTTCTTATTTGTCGTTTAAATCAGAAGCTCTAGTATACGTGTTATCGATACAATACGTTTTCGAACGCGTTTGCGTTTAGTTTCAATTTGTATGGCAACGCGAACAGCGCCTCTGGTGGTAACTATTAGGAACTACGCGTTGTCATACAAATTGAAACTAAACGTAAACGCGTTCGAAAACGTATATGTATCGATAAAACTTATACTAGAGCTACAGAGGTGAGGGTGACCTTGGTTGGCCTTTTTTGTCCAGTACCGACTGCTGAGCGTAATTGGGCTCGGATTGTGTAAGTGAAATGTTATCTTTGTAGTGGTCGAATGTGTAGACTTAGAGACTAAAATTTGTATTAGAAAGTTACAGTTGCCGAAGAGTTCACTACTTAGTTTGTCATTGTGTACTTTTTGTAGAACAAGTCCATATTAAAAAAATTAAATAAAAATGATGTCCCTGTTAAAATTGTTTTCTACTCCCGCTGGTAAAATGATTGATTGGTGATTTTGTATTTCCTTATAATGAGCAACAAGGCTTACCATTATAGGCATTCCTTAAACGTTAAAAAGTTTAATGTACCACTTTAACAAATTTAGTTTCGATAAGAGTCAAAACTTCCTAAAAACTGATTACGATGAAACGAAAGTGCTTATTGCGATTTCACTAGTGGAAGCCAACAACAGTTTCCCTCGCAATATGTTCCGTCACTGGGGAACGAAAGATAATTTCTAAGTTCCTGGGAACTCATTTCAAGAACTTCGATATCGACTCTGTAAGACTTAATTCCAGATTCCAGCTTAGCTGTCACCGCTCCCAGCTACGTTCTGCATAAGTTTTGATTAAATCACGAGAATATGAGAAATCATGATAAGTAAGGATATTATAATATCAACTTGCCTCAGCTGCAAGCTGTTATTTTGCATAAGTTGGATTTCAGCTCAACGATTCTGGATTTAAAGAATCTAGAGTACTTATTAATAATATATATATAATTACTAAGTATTCTTAAAGAGGAAGAACGTATAAAATGCAGTTTTATTGGATATATTAATCAAATAGTTTTATTGGAGCGATTATCTCACACACGGAGATAAACACTTTCACTGCCTAGCGGGCGCTTTTCGCTATGTACAGGGAAAACCACGAGATCGACTACGAGCGTAGCGCGTAGCCATTTTTGGCAGTGAATGCTACGGCGTAGCACACGTTGCGTTACATGAGTTTGAATGGGTTAACTTTGTAGTGAAATGCATACAGAGGCTCTAGTATAAGTTTTATCCATGCAATACGTTTTCGAACACGTTTGCTTTTAGTCTCAATTTATATGGCAACGCGAACAGCGCCTCTGGTTGTAACTATTAGGAACTACGCGTTGCCATACAAATTGAAGCTAAACGCAAACGCGTTCGAAAACGTATAATGTATCGACAAAACTTATACTAGGGCTACTGTACGAGTAGTATAATTTTCCCTTCGATTGATCTGATTGCGCGCCGAATATTAAATCGTTGAGAGGTGTCAATTTATCATCGGACTACAGAATTACGAATGTTCAGCAGTGAAAAAAATAAATAACAATGAATAAATGTTTCTGTTTTTATTTTTTGATATTTTTTTGTCTTCTTTGAATTTAAGTATATATGTTTTCTAATACAATTTTTTGATCTCTATATTCTCTATAAGTACAGCGCAACCGAGGCACGCACTATTTGTTTTTATTTGTATATATGAATCTAACGTGTTTTTATAACCAATTTATCATTATTTTAATCGTATTTCTTGATTCTTGCACCATTGAAGTTGTAGAAGGAGATTGCTTATGTCAATTGAAGTTACTATAATTTATTTACGCGTAATTTATAATTAACTTTTGAAACAATCTACGCACGTAGGTATAACGTCAACATTATATGTGTTCATACACAAATAACTCCTACGGTACTAGGGATGAACAACAAATATAAATTGGACCTAAAAACTCACTTTTACAAACATTATAATGGAAACACAACCAGAGAATTTAGTTCATCAACTATTTCATGTCTTAAATGTTAGTCCTTGGACAGGAGGTCTATTTGACTCGATTATGTTGCACTCTTTAACAAAACTCAAACATTTATTCGTGACAAGAATTACACACAGATGATAAAATAAATAAACAAAAATAACACATTAGGCTTTGTCACGAAATGGACCCATTCTGAGGTTGCCAGTTGCGTTCGCTTTGCCTTATAGTTTCAATATCAAGTTTAAAATAAAACTTTTTATTCAATGTCAAAGATGTAAAATGAATATTTTACCATAGTATTTCATAATCATATATTTTGCAGATCGATTCAATATATTGTTCACTTTTCGCAAAGACAAGGTAGTAAGTATGGCGACGCTGTGGGCGAAATGGATTCCCGTCTTCCACGTAAATAAATGACAGACGACGCCACGTCAACCTGTCACGGACCTAAGATGCGTATTATATTATTATGGACTTCCCGAAGGAAATTAAGCTAACGATTTCCAACGGCCGTGAAAGGAATTGTTTAGGAAATGCTCCCTCAACATTTCCCTAGGGATGACGCTATAAAAGTAAATAAGGTTGCAGCGTAATCACTTCTACAAATCATCGCTGCGATTAAGTCTTGTGCTTTGGAAGATTGTGAGTAATAGTGAGCGTATAACATTATACACTTCGTAAATACCATGCCTTATCATATATTTTTCACCCAGATCCTATTACAATTACATGCGTTGACTTCAATTTGTTCGCAAAATGTGATCCAAACGTAGGGTTCTAAAACGTACAAGTTAAAATGATATCATATGTGTGTGGTTAGTGTGGTGCTGATGCAGGTACACCGTTCCCTCGCGGTCTAGCAGCCATTGACCCCGCAGACGCAAAGTTGACACTCCACCGTTTGCAAACTATGCACCGAGGATTGAATATAATAAAACACAATACATTTATAAGTAAATCTTGCACTTCTCTTCGCCTTATGCATTACTACAGTCGTTATTTAAATTATTTAGATGTTTCACTAAAACACTGTTCCGAGACACGATTTTACTGCCCATTTACTTTAATTTGTACTGTCATCTTACTAAATAACCCCTATAATGATAAATCAACCCCACTATTGCATAGGGCCTAGCCACATGTCTGCGGTGCGACACCTCAACGCAAAATTTTGCGGCGCGCTCACCGCAGAAACCCGCAATTAGTACAGTAGTAGCCAACTAATATGGCGCGCGTCAAAGCGCTTAATTCGGTTGGGTACTACTGTACCGGTAAACTGGGGTTACTTTAGGAAAAAATGGGGCTACTTTGATCATTTAGAATGTAGTATAAAAGCAAAACTATTTGAAATGAAGAAGATTTAATCGAGTATACAGCAAGATAGATCACTAATATAGTCACTGCCACAGTTCACCCACAAGTAAAAACAATGATTTCCGAGAAAAACATATTTGATCAAAGTCGCCCCGCGAATCAAAGTAACCCCAGTTGACGGTACCGAGAAACGCGGGTTTTGTGTTGCGGCGACATGTGGCCAGGCCCCAAGGCCCTCACGATAGGCTGAGGGGTTGAAGCGTAACCAACCCCACCCTCCTTGGCGCGAGGGTACCCCTGGTGCAGAGATGGGCAAAATGTAATCGAATACAAATAACGAATAAGAATAAATATAAGTATTCGTGAATGACGAAAAAATATTTCGAATAATTATTTGCCAATATTTATTCGAATAATAAATTATTTGCGAATAAATTATTTCTCGAATACTTTATTTGCTAATACTTCTTCATTTGAATAATCATTCGTAATGCTTTTCTGGAATAATATCTTGAACGAATTTTTGAGGAATCATCGAATGAACGAAGAAATTTCTTAAATCATTTTTGAAGCCTACTTGATTAATTATTCTTGAGCTAGTCAAACCATCACTTAATTTGCTTTGGGTTTTTTTTTCTTTTTCTGTTCTGTGTATTTTTGGTACTCGGCAAAAGCTTCTTTCTCGTGTTTTTTCTTTAAGTGACTTATATAATTCGGGGTTGAATATATAGTTCGGCGTTTTTATATTGACGACTTAAGGTGAACACTTTACAGATGAAACTGTCACTAAAGTATTCTTTCCTTTCTGAATTTCTGGATCAACTTTAAAATATTTGCCTTCCAGTATTGTCAATGTTGATTTTGCCTTCCACTGAATCACAATGTTCATTTAAATCTGAGGAATTTAATTAAAGAGAAAGAGAATTCTCCTCCTCACTGATTTCACTCATATTGACAAATAAATATAGACCACACCGCGCGATAGGTTTAGACCGTAGCGTTCAATGCAACCGACTTATTAATGCTAGTTGGAAAGTAACTAGTAATGCACTGATATAAAAATCACTAGAGGTATTCCCATTCTTTCATATACCTTTATCTGTTTAATTAACTACCTGAGCAATAATCCTTGAACCCAAAATTTACCGCGCTATGCGCACCCGCACTGTTTTGCATGGTATAAATGTGCTTATTTTGTTATGCGTTTATTATTATTACGCCAAGGGCTTTTTTTTATTTTGTTGAGACCTATTTGCCACTTGATTTGAATAATGAAATTAAGTATATAATACTAAATATGTATATATTACTATTTCATTTGAAGTAGAAATTCAATCACTTTTTATTTTATATATTGCTATTTTCTAAACCTTTTAAATTATAATTTCGTCTCCGCGTTCTACAGCACCATTGTAAGCCCAATACTTGTATACCCTAAAATTTATTTGAACCTTACTCATAAGTAGATTGTATTTAAAGAGGCACGTTTTACGTCATTTTGAGTTTCCAGTTTCTAGACGTTTTGGCTAAATAGATTAGCACTTAGGTACCAAAGATAATCCGATATTCAGATTGTTATAGAATTTCCAATATTTTTCATTTAACGACTCATTTAACTCACAAAAATATAGTTAATAATTAGGAAAACTAGGAAAACTTAATACTTGAAAATAGGTACATTTGAAATGATCGTGTACGTGTTGTAAACGAGCAACCTCATTCTTAAATATTATTCGTGGATTATTCGAGGATGTATTTGTAGATTTTTTCGAAAGAAGTCATTCGACATTCAAAAGTGTAGACGAACAATTCATTCCCGAATAAATTGTTCTATTTGGGAACAATTTATTCGGGAATAAATTGTTCGTCATACATACATTTTTATTCGAATAATTATTCGAATAATGCCCAACTCTGCCCCGGTGGTCTAGCCGGGGCAGGCATGGCGGGTAAGCGATCCCATGGTGCTCCCCTACACGGCGGCGAAGGTTAACGCCGCGGAGGGTTTAGTGGATATTCCCTTCCCCCAAGGAAGGGTGAGTCCCACATACCCCCCATAATGAGCCCAGTACCAGTTACGGTCACTCAGACCTACCATGAATGTGACGAGAGGTCATGTCGCTTTCGTAAGGCGTTTTGTGACAGTAGTGCGAGTGTCTATTGTAAATATGCCGAAATATGGCGGCCATGGCTTAGTAATTAATAAGCTGTCCAAAGCCGACACCTTCACGGTCATCACACTACTGGTTATACCGACTCCTATCCCTATCAGGTTGCTCTTGAATTTTTTGGAACAGGACTTTAAAGCCTAGCAATCCAGCTAGCTGTGTTTTTGATACATTTTGACGCGACGACACGACGCCGCGGGCGAGACCGAGGGTTTGGCCAGGAGTTGACATTTGTCAATACTCGACCACCAGGAGGGACAATTTTCCTGGATTTTCCAAAAGGAGGTGACTGTCATTTTTCCAATATAATAAGTGACATTTAGATCTACCTGACGCGCGTACAATGCCTTACGTGATCGACCTGCAGGTCGCCCAGACCACAGAATAAGTAATAGTGCTACCCCAGACTAACAAAGCTTAGTTCGAGAAGTCTATCATCTAAAGCAGTCACTTTGGAACGCCGTCCGGAACGGAAATTCAGCTTCTAGCCTAATATAATGTCCTTTCGTACAAAGATCTAGCGCAATCGGCCAAGCGTCATCATTGTCATCAATAACCCTAACCTATTTTTAATTTGGTATTTTAGTACTTATTTATATTATACTTAACTAACAAAGTTGAAATTTTGTGTAAAACTTTAATATTTATATTATTACCGTTTGCCCGGATTTTGGCAGTGGCATTTATTGCACACTAGCTGTTGCCCGCGACTTCGTCCGCGTAGAACTTAATACTTAGAAAATATAATGCAAACAAACTTCTACCATCTTAAGGGATGATTTCCGAGTCAAAAACTATTCTATATCCTTTGAAGGGTCTCAAATTATCTCTATACCAAATTGCATTTAGGTACATGGATTTTATCCAAACTTTCACCCCCTATTTCATACCCTTAGGGAATGATTTTCGGGATAAAAACTATCTAATGTCATTCTTCGGGTCTGAAACGACCTTTATACCAAATTTCATCTAAACGGGATTCATCCAAATTTTCACCCCCCATTTCATCCCCTTAGGGAGTGATTTCCGGAATTACAACTATCCTATGTCCTTTCCCAGGACTCAAGCTATCTCTATACCAAATTGTATTAAAATGGGTTCCATCCGAATTTTCACCCCTAATTTCACCCCCTTAGGGGATGATTTCTAGGGTAAAAACTATCCCATGTCCTTTCCCAGGACTTAACCTATATCTACACCAAATTTCATCAAAATAGATTACATCCAAATTTCACCCCCCCCCTTTTTCACCCCCTTAGGGGATGATTTCCTGGATAAAACCTATTATATGTCCTTTCCCGGGACTCAAACTATTTATATACCAATACCAAGCGGTTTAAGTAGCTCCATACAAATTTCCACCCCCAATTTTAGCCCCTCAGATATAAAAAACTACCCTTTGTCCTTCCCCGGGGCTCATTTCATCTAAATCGGTTCAGCGGTTTAAGCGTGAAGAGGTAACAGACAGACACACTTTCGCATTTATAATATTAGTATGGAAGTATGGATTATTAGTATGGATAGTATGGATTATTTCCGCTTGTCTTCCAAATAGAGGTGTAGCTGTAGACTCACTTCAAAAGAAAGAAGAAACGAAAAACTCATTCAAATATCTCAAAAAATTACGAAGCTACAACCGTTTTAATGTCGCTTGTTAGAGTGAGAAAACGATCAGGGACCGTGACGTCACGATCCTCGAGCGTCATAGTAAAAAAACAATCGTTTCATTATAAAGGTGCGTTTTGCGGAAAAGAGACGCAACAAACCCCCTCTTAAAACTTTATACACTTATAAGTTAGTGATTACCTATATAGCCTCTTGCGTTGATTTTTTTTCGAGATAATACAACATTATGATTATTTTGTTTAGTGTCTACATCCTTATTTTCGATAAGATAAGATAAAATAAGATTTCTTTATTGTCATGTATATCTCTATCTCTATCGCACTAACAAAAGCAGAGGGCCTACCGCGAAAGGCATTCGAAGTTTCCCCTCTCTGTCATACTTACAAGTTCGTATATAAGTGCGACAGAGAGGGAAAACTTCGAATGCCGTTCGCAGTAGGCCCTCAGATATACGAACTTCGAGTTTCGGATTTCGTGGTTTGGCTGAATACGCAAAGAGCGCGCGCGCGTGCCATTCAAAAAAACCAAATTTATATTGTTCGAATTTGTTGTAACATTTGTACAAATTACGCCTTAATTCGACATTTGCGCATATAAGTTCGCATATCAAAATCGATTAATTTTATATTTGCTTTTGGTACCTATGTGTCTCGTCAATGTATATCGTAGACAGGATTAAAATTATTAATAGGCGAAAGAAAGGCAAAGCAATTCCGCCATTTTGTCCGTAGTATTTCTTATTACTGTGATTTTGACGTTTCTTTTAGCTGACAGATGTGGCGGCGATATACTTTAAGAATAATAAATGAAAAATTAAATGAAGTCGTATATTACGGAAAATAAATTAATTGTCGCAGTCGGATAAAAACTATCCTAAGTTGCAGCTGGAATAATAATGTACCTATATAAAATGTTTCATATTTTTCCGTCCATGGGATGCTGAGAACATTCGTACCACAGAAAGCTTAGTTTCAAACTGGCTGATTCTTTTTTTAATTTAGAGATTTATTATAAGTGGAGATAATGGTTATACAAGGTAGTCTTATAATAAACTATGGTATCACATCATGTACCCTGTTGGGCGCAGAAAATAAAAAGGTGGACACTTACATATAAGCATACAAAAAATAGTATTAATTAATTATCTATCTTAGTTTTACTTAATTCTATCAACGAACTTATCGTCTAAATATTCCTATAAAGAGTAAAAGGTTGTCGAAAGTAGCAACTGTTTTAATTTGTGTATTATGAAAACTGTCTCTTTATTTTCATTTTTCAACTTAAAATCCTATTATTCTGTATTGAATTGCTTGTGTAGTCCTCCTACGCTCATTTAATGGTCTTAGAACGTGTAGGCGGTCTTCTCGAGTAACATTTGGGGCAAGAATAAATATGAATGAATAGAACTATTAAGCGTAGGCGATTGTTAAAATTGTGATTGTTTTTTTTAGATGGAAACCAATTCTGTTGTAAGATTATTCCAGAGATTGAAATCTGTTTATTCAAAGCAGAACAGAAAACTGTTAATTCAAAATAGAATTTACCCCTGCGGTGTTGAAAAAAATAACCCTTCATTTTACTTTGCTATTCCTATTCGAGTAAAAGGTAGCCTATAACCCTTTCTTGGGTTTCCAGCTATGCCTAAATTAGCTGAGATCCATTCAGCCGATTTGACGTAATGCGATAACATTTTTTTATATAAAGATGCCTATTTCAGTGGTTCAAATTATATATTTTGCAGCAGTTCTCGAACTTTTTTGGCAGCCAATTCATTTTGGAACGTAAACATTCTTATAGAGCCTTAATATTATTTACTAAGCAATGCGTCGGCTCGTTTATTCCTACGCGATAAAACTTGTCGAACTTGCTCTGTAGGTTGATGTTGGCCTCGTACAGACTCCAAAACACTGTGTCTTCTAGAATAGCGGACCAGACCTATTGCTTAAGGCTCCGTACGTTCATGGTCTTCTCTCCCTCTCACTGAGCATACGCGTGAGCGAGATGGAAGTGCGTGTTCGAAAGCGCGGATATCATGTTTTTCGGAATATTTCAGAATACGAGAGGAAAATTTAGTAAGTAAGAAAATAAAGTTATTGTTCATTACTTTATGAAGAAGATTATAAAATTTCATCTCTTTCTGATAAAAAAATGGAGCAGTGAACAAGTGAAAAAATAGGGTTGACTTTAATAGGGTTGACTTTAGATTTATTTTTCTCTACTTTCTTACGTTAAAATGGATTTCTATGAAAATTATGTTACTTCTCGTATCTTGCAGATTATGACATATATTTTACGTCATACCTGGCCATAAAGT
Source organism: Epinotia brunnichana (assembly GCA_963854355.1). NCBI lineage: Eukaryota > Metazoa > Arthropoda > Insecta > Lepidoptera > Tortricidae > Epinotia > Epinotia brunnichana. The sequence goes on along the minus strand of OY977936.1, from coordinate 13,179,490 downwards.
AGGAATTACCACACGCTATGCGTGCGGAAAACCCCACTTCCTGGCCAGATAGAGACGTAAAATGTTGTACTCCTCCACGGGCGGTAATAAAGAAAGCCTCAGAGCGCATATTTATCGCCCTTGCCTTCGGCTCGGGCGTCAAATACCTGCGATCTGAGACATTCTTTGTTTAACCGCCCTAGGTGTACAATACCGCCATATGTAATGTACTATTCCGACACGAAAATTGTGACGTTATAGTAACTGGTTACTAAACAACTCATTTTTACCAAAATTTGACATGTCAAGCCTTAATTCAAATATTCTTAACAAAATACGTAATAATATTTGGGTATAGCATGAAAGTACTAAAAAAATTAAGTGCCTATTGAACGACAGTATATATTTTCTAAGTATGTGGTGGATACCTGGTATGTGTACGCGCAAATTTTCATTATTTATTGAAAGAAAAATGAAAGAAAAGAACGCCACCCTAATCCATTATATATATTGTATAATTAAAATAAAGCAAACGTTCCAGTGGTCGACATGGGCACATTATTTGGCACGTTTTTTATTCATTCATGACATTAGAGGTCATAACAGGGCGGCAGGGAGTCAATTAGGACGTTTACCTTAGTCACGTACCTATATTTTAATATAGTTATTAACACACGGTTACATCTTGACTTGACAGACTGTACAAAGAAAACGTCTGGCGTGGGTTAAATGAAACGCCGCGACAATTTTTGACTGTGGAAGAAAATTCGTACGATGACAAAATTTTTCATTTATTCGATTCACACAATACCTAGTTACTAATGTATTTTTAACAAAATAACATTTTGTATTTAATTTTTGACACTGAATCAATGCTATCAAACGATATCAATTTTCATGTTTAAATAATAGCCTGAATAAAAATGTAGTTGTAAAATTGTCCATGCTTTGAAATCAAATTACTTACTCGTAATACTTTCACAATCACGAACGAAAACCCGCTCCCTTTTGTTGGATCAATATCGAACATTGTACACGGCCGCATTAAAAGTTATTACAATTTTGATTTGCCTTACGGCCCTTGTGCATTGCGCGGGTGTTGGTGTCGTAATGAATTTTATTGATTTAAACTTTTACAATTTACGAAGTGCGGGTTGTTCGAATAACTTCCACAGGTAAACGACGTTGATACCCACCTCTTTAGTCCTCGTGAAACTATGCAAGTCACGGCCATTGTGCTTTGTTACAAAAATCTCATAATAGTCATAACATAATACTTAGATGTCCTGAGGGGTAGTCACGTAACGTTGCGAACGCGCGTCGGTACAATTTAACTGTCAATTTTCCATGTAAAAAGTAACATTTAGGTCTACCTAACGTACGCACAATGCGTTACGTGATCGACCTGCTGCAGCAGCCTGCTACATACCTTACCTTGCCCGAACAACAAAATAACTCGGTTATACGGTTTTTTTTTGTACGCAATTATTTAAGGTGCTTTTAAGATTATAAATGTTTGAAATCAATGAATCTGTACTGTGTACCTACTGCTAGGAGAATTTTCTTTTTTCAGCGGACATGCTATTTGTATTTTTATAAAGAAAACTTTTATGGGACTACAAAAATGCACCAGGAAATAAAAGAATTTCGATCTCAAAACGGTTTTTTTTTTGCAAATTTACAAGAAAAACTAATAATATAAGTTTGTTTTTAGCCACAATTTAATACAATTGTTTTCCGTACATTAAACTAGACCTAATATGTGGATTAATTAACTATAGTTGACGAGTTTATTCCAAGCTTCCGGCTCTACGCCGGATTTCATTTGTAATCTGCACCTACAGACAGTCGTTTATCACGATTAATTAAACTCAACAATTTTCTACACTAGTTAGCTCGTCAGCGGTAAATGGAATTCCGATATATCTAAATGGGCGACCTCTCAGACTCATGTGAGCCTCAGAGCAAACCATCGAGGGGTATTCGTCAATAGTCCCTCGGAAATACTCGAAATAATTGGATCAGGCAGTGAAGGCGATAGGGTTCAGCGGGTTAGCCACGCATTAATGCCATTGTCGGGTATACTCGTGCTAAGAAATAAATACTTCTGCACAGACGGCGGGAGGTAATTGGGTGATTTCTTTGCTATTCACTGAGTGTTGCGTGCGCGTCATACCTGGCAAAATCGAAGCAATTCTTGTCAAATGTTATATTTTTATGATAAATTTTATTATTATTATTAGGGCATTTTTTCAAAGTGTACCATTTTATTTGAATAAGGCTTCCATTCCGTTACTGAAGAGGGTTACATTACCACAAATATCGTAACGAAATGGAATTAACTGAACGAATACTTCGCAGATTAAAACACGTGTTTAATATACTTGTTTTTAACAATTGTAATAGTATTTTACTGAAATCGTGTTAAATGATAATGTCAGATTAAGAAAATTGAGTCTCATTATCAGAAAAATAATTTCTTACCTTCATAATCTGGTAACGGAACCCGGAATCTACGGACACACCGTTCGCGCGGGATTTCTAGCCACTACCTGACAGTTTGTAAATAAAACAAATGTTGTTACGTAACGATATATTGTGATGCTAGATGAAAATAAACACCTAATTTGGTAATCAAAATTCCTCGTTCCCACAAAATCATGGTAACGGATATGTGGAAATTCCACTTTTCCAAAATCACTGGACAAGATTCATTTTAGTTTATTAATAATATTAATTATTTGGGTACGTATAAAATACTTTAGCAAGATAAATATAATATTATATAAATTCATGTTTTCCACTATCAGAAACAAGTATTTCCAGGCACAATATACAAGTCCTAATACTTCGAATCTATACTTGAAGTTGGCTTTTCACAGGTGGACAAGCAAAAATCGAGGGTCAGCACGCAGCAGCCAGAAAAACCAAGAAAATTTGGTAAATTTAAAGCTAAATGATAGGTTTTTTGGGTTTATTTACAATTTAGATATATTATTGACGTTTTAAAATAGCTTCAAGAACATTTTTTCAACGTGTCTCGTATTTATAGGGTGTCAAAGGCACTGGACAAGCCAAAAACATCAAAGTACAAGAAAAGAGAATGCCTATTATTGGGAGCCTGTAGTATCCCATTGCTGGGCAAAGGCCTTCCCCCTCCGTTTCCAGTACATACATAGAAAAACATTGCTATCGTATCGGCATGATCAGCATGGTTGGATGTGTTCACATAAGTACATTTTCACGACCGATTTAGTCTAGCGGGTAGTGAGTGTAGCGACCCTGCCTAAGCAGCTGAAGCCGCTGAAGGTCTGGAGTTCAAATCCCGCTAAGGAAAAATATTTGTATGATGATCATTGATCATAAATACTTGTTTCTGTGTCGTAGATGTTTCCTTTGTATTTGAGTATTTAGATCTATTCTAAATAATGTCGTATGGCTCCTTATGGGTGTCGCAGGCCCTATATTGTGCTTACTAGCGAGCTAGTTCGATTGGTGCGAGATTTTCCCATAGATTCCTACCTAATATTTAAATTGATTAAAATATCTAATTTTCAAAGAAACCTACCGACACTTAAGTTTTCTTTCAACTGAAAATATCGTTTAAGTGGAAGGTGCAGTGATGCATTCGGTCATAGTTGATTGTTAACCAAAGAGTGGCTTTCCCAAAGTTAAACACTATACTTTTCTTTAGAATACGAGGAAACTAAACGAAAGCCAAATATGCTAAGGCATTATCTGTAAAGATCAGATCGTTGAACTAACCCATTTTAAAACCGTTAATGTGTGGACCATTTGGGCGGTCTACTTACAGTCGATATTAAGTACCTATACTACTACTACTTATACGATACAACGAGCTAAGCTGTATGGAAAACTCATTCGAGACCTAAAAAAATCAGAGGCAGTAACATGTTAGTTGGCATGTTATTCTTTATAGAATAAGAATTTATTTATTTAGCACACAAAACAAGGAAAAAAATACAATCAAAAAGGTTTGTCATTATAGCATCCTATATAGCCCCAAAAGGTACCTTTCTAAGTATTTCAGTCTGTTTATGTCAACTTATATGTTATGACTGTTCGCGTCTTAGGTTCCAATAGGATATTAAGGATATTTACTGTTACACTTCATAATATTACAGGTTAATGGTGTTTGCCCACGGTACATTTTGTGATGTCTTTCGCCACCTCTATATCGTCATTATTGGGAAGAGCGTTACAATTCGATGTTGCTACCAAGAGATCCCAAATTCGATTCATCATCAGCCGAAAGACGTCCACTGCTGGACATAGGCCTCCCCCAAAGACCGCCATAATGACTCGATTCACTTACGATATATTAATATTGTTAAACACTAAACTCATTGGAAACCTACATAAAATAGGTGTTTACCTAATAGGAAAATGTTAACGCCTCGCTTGCTACTCATTCACTGTTAATAACTAAAATGAATGGAATATTACAAATTCATAAAGTTATTAACGAAATTTTATTTGAAACGTATATTTGAGAATGTGTAAATATTTTGACATCGAGTTATCTATTTCTGAATTGTTTTAATAATACCAAGATGGTGGCAAACAATCATGCTTGCCTGATGTCAAGCAAACACCGTAGCCTATAGACGCTTGCATTATACCCATTGATTTAAACTTTCACTATTCTCACACATTAATTTTACTAAACGGGACTTAACGCGTAAATAAACAACTTACTAGTAGTAGAAATAAGACGCTTGTAACTCCAGAATAATAACAAGCGCGTTGCCGACCACATATTGATTAGAAGACTCGTTTTGTTGACAGCTCCTTCACTCTCGATACAGTGCAATGGTAGGGTTTCCAACTCAGAGAATACTAGAGAGATGACAAGCCGCCGGCGGCCGTGTCGCAGCTGTATGCTCAATGGGCATACACTGCCATACTGTGCACGCGTGCTGATCGCAGAGAATATTACGTTTTTTCCCAAAATGCCTGATATGATGCGCGTTTACTGTCAAATAAGCGTGTAGGTATACAAGAGTGTGTGTTTTAGATGTGTGCGTGCTTTGCCTTGTCAATTACTTGGGCGTTGTGTGGGTTAATGTACTTGCGACAGGCTCACTCTATACAAATCGGCCGCCATGTCCGATCTCCTTATATTCATACATCTGTGGTTTCCAACATTTGAAATCTTCGTAGAGTTGAAGCATTGTATAATTTCAAAATAGTAGAAGGAAAACTCCAATAAAACTTGGCTCTGACACGCCATCAGTATTTGATGATAACTTTCTATTATTTGTACTATCTACTTTCGCCTGGGAATTGACTATTTTCCCATTCAGCCAAAACCAATTTTAACTGTTCATAATAATAGATAAAATAAATAAAAAGTCTCAACGTTATCTTTCAATTACTTTGGTGTAGGTAAATTCTAACAAAAAAAAACGTTTGTTTTTAATATATCTTACTTACGTTTATTTGTTTAAGTAGTTGGATTGCGTGCGATATTCCTAATGCACTATTCTTTCTTGCTGGAGCAATATTTGCTGTACGATCGCCGTCAAAGCTATGTTAACACTTTTGCACCTTATTTCATTCTGATAAGGCGTGCTAAGGGGATGCCTTGATTCGAGTCGATTCGCGACAAATTTCGATAAATACCTAATTGAGTGAAGTTTTATTCATATTTCATTAAGTGAGATTTTAGATGAGATAAAATACTATCAAATTAACTTTATTGTGTCGCAAAATAATGTATCGTTTGAGTAGACTGAGTAAAAAAAAGAAAATAAAGACCCAAGTTCGGTTTTTTTTTCTTTCTTGGAAATTTTAGGCAATCGATTTAGTATATATGTCACCGTTAGATTGTGAAAACCGTCAGTTTATAATCTTACCCGTTATATTGTAAACTGACGGAATATTGTGAACTGCCAAAACTGTTCACAATTTAACGCAATATTTTTCGTTAGTTTATAAACTTTCAATGTCGAATCGTCAAATTGTGAACTGAGATCAAATCGGCTTGCTACGGAACGTACACAAAGACTAGGTAGGTTAGGTTAGTTAGGTATCTTCAGTTGCCCGAAGGGCAAAGCGCCCAGAAATAGGAGCCCCGCGCAGCGAGGCTCCGTCGACACTGCTGGATGCCTAGATAAATGGAAGAAATTGTCTGAATAACAAAAAAAAAAACAATCATGTTCTGAGGTAAGTGGAAACTGATGCAAGTGGAATAATGCGCTCAACCAAACAGCGCACAGGTTGCGTTCCGAATCAGGAAAATTTGATTCAGTTCACAATTTGACGATATGACATTGTTAGTTTATAAACTAACGAAAATGAATGCGTAAAATTATGAATTATTTTGGCAGTTCACAATATTCCGTCAGTTTACAATATAACCGGTAAGATTATAAACTGACGGTGTTCACAATCTAACGCTGACATATCGATTAAATCAGATAAATAATCATATATTCAAGAATCATATATCTGAAATAAATACCTTATTGTTTCTTAATCTAGTCAGAACGGCGTTTCAAAACACGCGATAATTTCCAATGCACCCCCTTAATTAATATATCCATCTCTTTGACGTGGACTGTACCTATGCATCAGCGAATACGTTACCGAGCTTTATCCAGTGAATTCCCACCGCTATAGTGACTAATCTTCAACATTTCACACTCCGTACTTAATAGGTTCTTGCACTTTATACTTCAGTGTCGCACTTATCGCTAACTTCCGGGATTACGTCGTGTAAGAAGTGGTGCGGGCGCTGCCGCTGCCGCCGACCAACTTTTAATCCGTATCTAAATTGTCTAGCGTGCTTGAGAATATTCAAACAAAGTCTCTCATACAGTCGACTTGTGTTACTAGACACACGTTTTACCGGCCATGCTGGTAAAATTAGTAAAGCAATGTAGCTTTAAGGTTCAAGACGACTATAGCGACCTATACCTACTTGTATGTCAACTAAGTGACGATCTTGCACAGTTTTAATTTGCTTTGTTTAATACAAGTCTAGGCAAAATCAACATTTTATAAAAATATACTTCCTGGTAACTTCGCATAAAGGAACAACGTCTCATCAAAATACGCAGCCCGCATTGTGAAAGAGAATTAATATACCATTAATTTTGCAGGATAGCGTGATCGTGCAAATTATTTATGAATTTTACCTAAAATCATAATAAGCAGCTCAAATTTCACATTATTCCCGTAATGTTTGCCAAATGGCTATATAATTGGTTTTGTTGTGGCAGCCATCAATTTAGCAGTGTTCAGGCACGGCGGGGATAGAAGCAGTCTTAGTAACACAAATATTGACCGCCACGTTAAATTTGTCAGGGGAAGTAGATAGGGTTTGAGGGTTTCTGTTCTTAGTATAGAGAATTTCAAAGAATAATAGGTGCCTAGTATAATAGATGCGGTTACAATTTGCTCATTAATATCATAGACATACGATATACCGAATGTTAGTAAGAGTTATCAAAACGTTGCAATTTTTTGTGTTGATTTTATTATAGCCCTGCGTACTCCTAACTAGGTAATGTTTTACCGTCAGTTAGCTCTGAACCCTTTATATTAAAGCAATACAGTGTCAGTGTCTCTATGTGTCAGAATCAACTAAACTGTTTACTATTGAACTGTAATAATAACGATAAAGGCTGATGTTTCTGATACCACTATCGTTCTCAAGAAAAAGGTGAATAGGTATTAGGCCGATCTGATATTCACATACCGGGGCAAAGGGCTGAGGGTCATCAGATTCAGTTTGTACGTCAGCGCGGGTTTTTTCATCCGACTTCGGCATGAATTGCCAATAAAGCGCCCTCCAAATGTCGCCAGCAGCCGGGTCCGTTTTCTAATAGGAATTGTAAATTCAGTTTCAACCCGAATATTCCCAATGTATATTTTCATAATAAGCTTCGAGTAATTTAAACAGAAGACATTCATTATGACAGTGTTTTGGAGTTCAAGTTAAGAGTCGAAAGTTCCGTTGTTTTTTCCTTTAAAAAAATAATAGGTTTGATTAAAAACGGGGCATTATAAAAATAACCCTTAGTACCTACTGAGCTCACCAGATTAGCCTATAATAAAGAGGGTACGTATTAGAAGATCGAAAATTGATAGATCGACAGTGAAAACATCGAAGTACAGAAATCGAAAAATCTAAATATCGACCGATCGAAATACCTAATGTCATTATATCGAGGTCTATAAGTGTACAAGACAAATGCCGAAGGATTAAAATATCGAAAGTACAGAATATCAAAATTGATATATCGATAGTGAAAACATCGAAGTACAAAATATAGAAAATATAAATACTTTCGACGTTTTAAACTATATATGGCCTTATCTACTCACTTGCTTATGGTAACCTGCACAGTTTCCAATTGTGTGCACCCTAAATTGATTCTGGTAGCTGTGGTTACCAAGCAAAGTATGACCTACCTTGATAAAAAAAAAATGAAAGCAATTAAGGCTACCTTTTTTAAAATCCGAAACAAGTGAGTGGTTATTAACTTTCGATGTTTCAAATTCGATATTTTCATTTTCGAAATGGTTTTATTCGATATTTAATAGGCCGGTATATTAAACTTTCGATATTTTGAATTTCAACCATGCAACCGTTCGATATTTTGTACGATGTTTTCATTGTCGATATATCAGTTTTCGATATTTTGTACGATGTTTTCATTGTCGATATATCAGTTTTTGATATTTTGTACGATGTTTTCATTGTCGATATATCAGTTTTCGATCTTCTAATACGTACCTTCCCAATAAAGGATCTGGAAAAATGTGTCCCATTTTATATTACAATCGAAAAGTTTCTCTGTAGAATTGCAGTACTGGGGGGTAATCACGTAACGTTCCGAACGCGCGTCAGTACAATTTAACTGTCAATTTTCCATATAAAAAGTGACATTTAGACCTACCCGACGTTCGTACAATGCGTTACGTGATCGACCTACAGCTGAACTATGAAACGTCTCCATACACATACTCGGAATAAAGTTTTCATTAATAACTTACGTTGAATAAGAACGAAGAAATGTACAATTACGCTTAGAACTTGTTTCTGTGCTGCCCGTTTGCATAGTTCTAGCGCATTTAAAATGAATTTTAAATTCTATAGAAGCTGAAATACTATTCGTAGCTATTCTAAAATCTGTTGTCATATCTTACACACTAGATACATTTTTTAAATAATCTTTTAAAACATATGTTGCCGGGGATCTATTTATGTACACAACAATTACATATCATTGGCGGTGTAGTATTTTCGATTGCAGTGAATAATTAAACGCTTTTTTTGACAGGCGGAAATTTAAATTATAAGTGCGGTAAGTACCTTTTGTTGCAAAACTTGCAAAGCAGATTTTGTTTTTTTTTTATTTAAAAACGCTAATATGAAAGAAAAAGGCAAATCAACCTAACCTTTTAAAGCGTAGGTATATTTTACAAAACCTTGGTTAAATTAATATTCGTGAAATTTAGTGTTTTTTTCATCTCGCATTTTCTCTTGTACCTATCAAGATCTTTAATTGTTAAGCTGCCATGGAACCCTGTCATTATAACAACAAATGCTGTTTTATCTTTTACGCTTTTTAACCTGCCTGAAAATAAAATTGACAAAAAAAAGGAATATTATGTTCGTAAGTTACGTATCTGGGTGCAGTCATAAAATGTGTGAGTCATTTAAACTTTGCTACGAGAGACATTAAGGGTAGTACTTAAATCTTGTCTAAAATTGGCTTAGCTATAAATTTTGTTTAATGTCCGTCGGAACGAGCTGACACAATAGATGAAAAAAAGCTCGTGCGGCGGACAGGATTTCCCGCCAGAAGAATAACACCCTCTGAGATGCAGGGAGCTCCGCTTAGCGAGTATCCATTAGGTGCGTATCTTTTAAGTAGTATCCGACCGAAACATATTTTTTTTGCCGAAACCGAAACCGAAGGTTTGGCTTTGGCTATAATTTCGGCCGAAACCGAAACCGGACCTTTTGTAGACTTGTTAAAATCGTTGAAAAAATGACGTAAAACCGCTTTTATACACATATTAACAATGTTACACCTGAAACTCGTGAAGGTTGTATAAAATAAAACAAGGTTTCTACAAGTTACCATAATTCCGGGAACAAGCACATAAAGCGTTACTTCACTGAGGCGGTGGCCGACAAGCTACGCCATTTTGCCGGTTGGCACGAGCGCACCCGAAGTTAGCCGAACGGGGACCGAAGTACCGTTTCATAAGATTCGGCCCGGCCGAAAGGTTCGGCCGTATTTTGGCCGAAACCGAAACCACGGCCGAAACATGATTTTTTGGCCAAAACTGGCCGAAACCGAAACCGAACCTTCGGTCAGACACTAATTTTAAGTAACAATCAAATATTGCTTCAAATTGCCGGTGTAGCTACGGCGAAATAGCTTTACAAACAACAGGCCGGCTAGCATGGATGAGCTCTTATCACGCAATAGACGACAAGTCACGTGACAATCACATGATTTGTCTACTTTTTCACTCAAATTACCGATTCAGAACATGCTGGCACGTGTTAAAATGGAGTTATCCAACTTTGACAGCGATAAATGTCAAATGATAGCCGTTACCGTTTTGTAGAACATTGTCACTGGTTAATGTGACAGATAATCGAAATTTGACGTTTCAACTTGGTTTATTTTATTATTTTATCTAAGTGCTTCGGAGATGACGATAAGCTATGTAAAAAACTTGGTTTTGCACTAAAATTACGAGTAAAATACTCGATAATAATGATACTGTGATATGGTAATTTTATCCCTATAATCAAACATTGATTTGTTTGTTGAATTCACACCTATTATTGAAAAAGTTCTCGTGAAATTTCATCAAGGAGAGTCTTCAACAAACGCTGTGGGCTCGTGGAGTTCCTAAACCAGAGATTTCGCTGCATATCATTAGTACGCAAAGAGGTGATAATCTTATCGAACCGGTACTTAAGGTAAGTAATGCTATTTGGATGAATTGATAAGTTGTATGGACCGCCAGCCAGTGATTATTTTATTTAACCTCCATCTTTGGGGGAGGCCTACCTATGTCCAGCAGTGGACGTCTTTCGGCTGATATCGATACCCTAGTTCACAATCGTACTAATTACGGGGAAAAAAGTGGTGTAATTAGGATGATAGTGCACAAATCATAAAGTTACAATTTCAGTGACAAATAAAATGTAATTAGTACGACTGTGAACTAGGGTATCGATATGATGATGATGAGGACTTAGTTACCAACTGCAATCAACATGTTCGTCCGCAAGGAACTCATTTATAACGCATCTCCATAAAAACTTTCACCTCTTAGAGAATGATTTCTGAGATAAAAACTATTCTGTCCTTCCCCAGGATTCAAACCATCTCTATACCAAATTTCATCTAAATCGGTTCAGCAGTTAAAGCGTGAACAGGTAACAGACAGACAGGCACACTTTCCCATATATAATATTTGTAAGTATGGATATTCAAGATATTGTGATCATCAATATACTATGTATATTGATTAGTAACTGCAATTTGTCACAATATAAAACAAAATCCCTTCCCGCTGTCTGTCTGACTGTCCCTATGTATGCTTAGATCTTTAAAACTACGCAACAGATTTTGATGCGGTTTTTTTGATAGATAGATTGATTCAAGAGGAAGGTTTATATGTGTAATACATGTCGCGGTAATGTACTGGCAAAGAGAGAAGTAAGTATGTATGAGTAGTTCTGGAGATTGCCCATTAAAAACAACATTACAAAGCCACAATCTTACAGACTTCAGCTCTTTATAATAATAGCATAGAAGTATATAGACTAGGATTAACATGCGTAATTGTATTTCATATATTACTGATACCTGTATTTTATCTTCTTTTCAGATCTATTACCAAAGAAAGAAAAGAAGATTACATTCGCTGGTACTTGAAACATCATAACTGTTCAAAAATCAAATTACCTACATAAATATATGAATAAGCTATTGTTTCGTTTGAATTGATTGATACCTTTACTTTGCCACCTATATACAGGGAGTGTTTGAATTTTTTGATCTATTACCAACGAAAGAAAAGAAAATTACACCCGATGGTATTCAAAACATAATAAATGTTCAAAAATCAAATTACCTACAGTAAATACACCTATGAATAAGCTATTGTTTCATTTGAGTTGATTGATACCTTTACTTGTTATCTGCCACCTATATACAGGGAGTGTTTGAAAGGTGAGGTTTTAGAACTCTTCCGTGTGGGCGATTTTACTTCCACTTAGCTGCTTTTCATATGTCAAGCAAAAATGTAGTCAGGGTGATTCATACTAACGCGCCCTACCATCTTAACCTTAAAACAGCTTGTGTGATTTTTAAGATATTCTCAAGAATTTGTAACATATACTTAAAAATAGGGACTACAGTACTGAATTATTCAAGAAAAGACATTTTTAAAGAATCGGCAACGTAAGTTGGCAGCTTCCATAGGCTACGATGACCACTTACCATCAAGCGGGTCGTACACTTCTTTGCCTACGATGTGGTATAAAAAAATACACAATATAATAAAAACATTGAATTTATTACTTTTATTTCAATTTGAGTCTATTGTGCAAAACATACAGACTTATCCATTTTAAGTCCAACCTTTGAGTAGATTTGCGTTTTTGCTGTTTGTCTTAAAATTTAGGTCCCATTTACACCATTCTGAAACAAAAGTATTGTTAAGTAGGCACATCTTTAGTCATAATAATAGACTTTGACTTTTGTGATGGTGAGTAAGGTCGCCAGACCTCCCAAAGGTGTAATAGATAAGAGTAAGAGATTTGCCTCCAACTATTAACACAAAATCCTCAATTATCTTTACTGATTAGGTGCGTCCACACCAAACGCACGCTCACCCGAGCGGCTCGCCCGAGCCCTCCGCACGCTCACCCGAGCCGCTCAGGCGAGCGTGCGGAGGGCTCGGGCGAGCCGCTCGGGTGAGCGTGCGTTCAGTGTGGACGCACACCGCGAAAATAATTTTCACGTTGTTCATTTGAAAACGATAAATAAATAAATAAGCATGGCGCCGCGGCCCCTTTGATTTCGCCCAAAAAGCCGACAACGCTCGGGTGAGCGTGCGGCCACACAAAACAACCGTCCACACCGGCTCGGCTCAGGCGCGCCGATGCTCGCCGATCACCGTCCACACTTAGCGCGCACGCTAGGGCGAGCCGCGCTCGGGTGAGCGTGCGTTTGGTGTGGACGCACCTATTAAATCTTTGATTGGCAACACACTAGTGTTTGCTTATCACCAGGCACAGGCAGGCCATATTCATGCTGTCAAATAAAATTGGATGGGAATCATTGATTCATATTTCAGTAGTCTAGAAACCGATAAGAAATAAACTACAGTATAGCGCAGTATATTTATAATGATGAAATAAATTTTAGTTTTATTTCAGTAAACCAAAGTTGACTGTTATTTTCATGTTACCTATTCCAACATCATTCAAATCACAAAGTTGTAAGTTGTTCATGTTAAGTATTTTTTTACATTTAGTACCTACCGGTAAATTATGTTATGATATTAAGCAAAAATATTTTGCATCGACACTATAGTAGACAAATATTTCTCTATATATATATTATTATAGACTAACATAGGATTATGGATGAATAATGATGAAAATAATCGTTTGAGATACATACAAGCAAGCGGTCAACTAAGTACCATTCAATTTATTGATTAACAGCGGGGAGAAATATTGACAGACCACCAAAAATAATTTATTTCCATTTGATGCAAAGGAATGTTGTTATGTTTCACATTTTATTATTTATTATGGCAAAGTAGGTGTGATATCTAAATGTAAATTATCAAGTTGTATATACATACTTTAGAACATAAAGTAAATAATATTTTGGTTAAAAGAAACACAAAGATAGTTTACTAGACAGGAATACTACATTTGTCTTTCTCGGGTAGATCCTTGGTCTGAAAAAATATTTTAGTAGTTAGTATTTGCTTGGGCAAATAAGTAAAATCACTGTAATTGTAATTAGACAATATGTATCACAACTTACCGACACATTTAAAACACGTGAACTGCCATCAAGCTTATAATCTTTTTGTTCTTTATTTACGTGCTTTTCTGTATGTTTTTCCATCTAACTCAAAGGTAATACCCATAAAACATGATAATGCTTTCGTGTTTTCATTACATTTATCATCATATTTATTAGCACTTTCTTTGAAGTGTGCTGTAGCACTGAGCCTCAGTTATCTTCTATGTTTTCAATAAATACATAATAATTAATGTCTATCATAGTCTTGAAGTCTGTAAAAAGAAGAAACAGCTGAAAACAAGGTAAAAATGTGTTTGTAAGTTAATAGTAAACAAAAAACACACTAACCTGTCAATTAGCTGACTTTCGGCTCGCTTAATTTAGCCCAACTCTTTTCTTAGATCCGCTTTTTAAGCACTGCCATTAATTGATCCATAACTCTTATTTGCCATAATTAATTGCTGGTATAGCAAAACATTCACAACGTAAGCGTTGACAAACATATTTTGTAATTTGTGCCTATTGGAGACATGACGCGTCACTAGCGCCTCTGGCGGATATTCACTAGCGGTATATTAACGTACCGATTGTGTTAATTTTACCGAAAATGCAAAGATGGTTTTATCTACAATAATATTTAACGCTATCACCAATCATACGATAGCGGACAATTTGTCCAAATTCGTCGAACGTCAAAAACTTGAGCCATAAAGCCCTTTTTATACTTTTTTTGGTAATATTGGGTGACTGATTGCTAATGAATAGGATGGTATACTATAATGCCATCAAATTGAGAGGTAATAGAAATTCAATACCTTAACACATACTTGACTTAACTCTTTAAAATATTTGGGTTAACATTGTATTGTGTATCTGTATCTGTCCCAAAGCAAAATAAACCGAACATCGTTTATAATATAGTAAAAAAAGTGTATAATTTATTAATTTGGTTAGTTAGTTACATACTTATAGTAATCCTTAGTGAGTAATTTAGTTGTGCTAATGTTATCATGGAGTTTTACTAAACGTAAAGGTTACAAATTGCCAAGACAAAAAATGTCAGTTCAGTGCCGGCTACCGATTTAAAATTGAAATAAATTGTGTGAATGCTGAATTTCGACGTAATTTGAAAGCATGTGAGTATTGTTTGGCATTATTTAGTACCTTAAGTTATGTGTAAGTGCATCAAAACGTAACCTATTTGTTACTTTAGTACTAACTTTTGTACGAAGTTTAAGAGAATAAAAGTGTATTTTGCTTGCGTTATGTGTGCTTAAAGTGCAGTTAGTAAGCATTCAGTTCAATTCTGAGGCATATATCCTTGGGGGAGGCCTATGTTCAGCAGTTGACGTCTTTTGGCTGATATGATGAGAAATATGTTTAGGACGTGATACTTTCGGATAACAATTTTTCTCAAATTGTTCTAGTTTATACAAGTTTATTCAAAGAAAGGGTGAATTTCGCGCAAATGGAAAGCCAGCCAATTTATGAAAGTTTGTTACATAAGTTTCTTAAAATATCGAGCCGTTAGCCTGCGAATGTCAAGTAACGTTTTGTATGGAAATCGAACCACCTTAATTGCAATCACAAACTGTCAAGCAAAGTATTGCAGGACTATATAGCTTTTATGAATGATGTTCTAGAACCAAGGAGCCGCATTCCGGTCCACTTCGAGTCACTCCTGGGGTCTTCGTGCTCCTCCGGCCCGCCGCCCCTGCGCCCGCCTCCCCCGCGCTCCGCCGCCGCCGCCATCGCACCGTGCAAGCAGGCGTCGCCCGAGCCGCCGCGAGCCGGTATCCCCGCTGCCTTCGTCGGCGTCTGCGCCCGCGCCGGCCGCCCGCGCCGGACCGCCATGTACACGGACCGGGTGGGCGCCGGCCTTGCAATACGTGGGCAGCTAGTATCTTAATGTATATCATTCTTCTGTACGTGCTGTGTTTGTCACCTAATTCCTAAACGGCTGGACTTATAAATGTAACTTGACAAATAAATGTAATAATAATAATTAATTCGTTGACTACATGCTGCAGTGTACCTAAACTAAGACATACTTATAAGACATATTTAAGATCTATAAATTGACATGTAAAACTACGTTTTATAAAGGAACTAGCGAACCGCCCCAGCTTCGCACGGGTTTATATAAGCTTATATTTATGTATAATACATGCATGTATTATACATATAAACCTTTCTCTTGAACCACTCTATCTATTTAAAAAAACCGCATCAAAATCCGTTGCGAAGTTTTAAAGATCTAAGCATACATAGGGACAGACAGACAGACAGCGGGTAGAAACTTTGTTTTATACTATGTAGTGATAAATGAAATGAAATTAAATGAAACTGATTTGAATGAAATTTTGTGGGTATATAGACCAATAATTTCGAGTTGTCAATTTTCAATTTGTGATTTTACAAATCGTTTCACAAAACAGCTCTTTTCCTCCGGCCACTTAGAAATGAAGGATTGCCATACAGTCAAGGGCAAAAACATGTAGCCTTGCAATGTTATGAAAATATGTATACACGACATAAATGTTAAGTTAATAAAGTAGTGTAGGTATACATATTTTTGAAACTGTACGGCTAAATATTTTGCCTCATGTATGTACCTATATTTATGAATTTTATGGTTTGTCTAAATTTGAGTGAGTTGATTGATGAGGACATAATATTGCACCTGCTGTATAAGTACTTATCTTTCACACAACGCACAGTGTGACAAGAGCCACCATTTTTGTCGATGTTCTGTTGACGATGAAATCCTGCAGATTTTGTGATGTGTCCGTCGAAATCGAGGCTTCCTCAACTTTGTAAGTTATTTCAAGATAGTGGTATTTAAGCTTCTGTGTTTCAATTTTGAATTTAACAATAGGTTTTAGCTCCTCAATGGGGAATGGATGAAAATTTTAGAAATGCCTGATTGTTTTTTTGTTTTAGGAATAACCTTCCTTAACACCAGAAAAAAATTGCGGACTTTTCAGGTGCGTAATTATTTTTGAAAAATATAAACAGTTTCCTCACTTACGTTTTGGGTTTAGGACGGCGAATGACACATTTTCCTTAATTAGTCTCATATTACAAAAAATATCTTGAAAATCCATGGTAAACTGACACTGGCAATGATATTGACAGCTGCAGCTGCTATATTTGTCATTGCCAGGGTCAGATATTCAAAATATTTTTTTGTAATATGAAACGAATCAAGGAAAGTTTCTCATTCGCCGTCCTAAACCCAAAACGTAAGTGAGGAAACTGTCTATATTTTCCAAAAATAATTGACGCACCTGAAAATACTGCATTTTTTTTCTGGTGTTAAGGAAGATAAATAAATAAATAAATAAATAAATAAATATTATGGGACAATCTTACACAAATCAACCTAGGCCCACGGTAAGCTCAGTAAGGCTTGTGTTGTGGGTACTAGGCGATGATATATATAATAGATAAATACATATAGATACTTATATATATATATATATAACATCCATAACTCAGGAACAAATATTCGTGATAAACACACAAATAAATGCCCTGACCGGGATTCGAACCCGGGACCTCCAGCTTCGTAGGCAGAGTCACTACCCACTGGGCTACGGAGGCCGTAAATTATTCCTAACACCAAAAAAAAATCAGGACTTCTAAAATTTTCATCCATTCCCCATTGTAGGAATTTACAGAATCAAGAGTTATTTCAGCATTAACTAGTATCATCATAACTGGTAATCGAAGAGCTGGCGGTTTTCTCGTGCAACGCATCAGCATTGCAGTTCAGTGAGGAAATACCGCCAGCATACTCGGTTCAATACCTAAGAGGGCCTTTTTAGGGTTCCGTAGCCAAAATGGCAAAAACGGCCCCGCACAAGCCCCAGGTTTAAAAGTTTATCAAGGAGGTCATATCGCAGGCGACGCCTACTTTTTCCACATTCACACCCATCTTCCCAGGTTGATGGGGTGAATCCGAATTGTTACAACATGCAAAAATCTCTCCACCAATTTGATGCTTTTATTTAATCTGAAGCTTACAAATTTTGATGCAATAAACACTAGAACGAGAGGCTTTAAAAAATACAATTGTTTCCGCCCCTCAACTATTTTTCTTCAAGATTTTCAGATAAATAGTTTATGACAAAAATTTTAATAATTTTATCATCTTTAAACATGAAACTATGCTTTGTCATATAATAGAAATAACAAATTAGTCAAGTGCTAACAATGTCAAAGCACGAGTAGGTGTACTAGCTTCAGACGAATTATGCGTCCGACAGCCTTGCAAACGTCTAAAAGGCTGCGGTGACACAGCATCAGGCAGGCCGTGCGCTTGTTTGTCACCATCGTAGTGAAATTTATAAATAAAAAGTTTTCCTTGCGCTTCATAGCTATAAAGAGTTTGGAGTGTGACAGGCGTACTTTGAAATGGCGTTAAAGGAAATTCGAAAGAATGGTCAGGGAAAGTCAGGGAAAGTCAGGGAAAAGTCAGGGAAATATTTTCAGGGTTTGCAGTGGACACCCTGGTTACTAATGCTGAAATAACTCTTGATTCTGTAAATTCCTACAATTTGAGGAGGTTTTAACCTATGGTTAAAATAAAAATTTAAACGCAGAAGTTAAACACCACTATCTTGAAATAACTTACAAAGTTAAGCCTCGTTTTCGACCATGGTTTTCTACTATGTCGCTGTACCGAATTGTTATGTATTGGTACTCATTAGACGTATAATTTTATGTTCTTTAATTTCATCGTGAGTAACTTTTCGTTACGATGCACCGTATAGCAGCTACGAGTGAGAAACCAAAAAAAAACCCAAAATTTCGAGGATTTGTGGCTGCCAAAAGTTGTCCCAAGATATTTCGTGTAACCATTTTTAGGGTTCCGTACCTAAAGGGTAAAACGGGACCCTATTACTAAGACTCCGCTGTCCGTCTGTCTGTCTCTCTATCCGTCTGTCACCAGACTGTATCTCATGAACCGTGATAGTTAGACAGTTGAAATTTTCACACATGATGTATTTCTGTTGCCGCTATAACAACAAATACTAAAAAACAGAATAAAGTAAATATTTAAGAGGGCTTCCATACCAACACACGCGATTTTGTTGTCGTTTTTATAGATAATGGTACGGAACTACACGAAATACCTCGGGACAACTTTTGGCAGCTACAAATCCTGAAAATTTTGTGACTTTCGGGGCTACAATTGAGGAGCTAAAATCTATAGTTAAATTCAAAATTGAAACGCAGAAGCTTAAACACCACTATCTTGAAATAACATACAAAGTTGAGGAAAGCCTCGTTTTCGACCATGGTTTTTAGGGTTCCGTACTCAAAGAGTAAAACGGGACCCTATTACTTAGACTCCGCTGTCCGTCTGTCTGTCTGTCTGTATGTCTGTCCGTCTGTCACCAGGCTGTATCTCATGAACCGTGACAGTTAGACAGTTAAAATTTTCACAGATGATGTATTTCTGTTGCCGCAATAACAGAATAAATTTATATTTATTTTTTATTTTAATTTTTTCATTTACATTCTTATACAAATCAACCTAGTCCCAAACTAAGCAAAGCTTGTACTATGGGTACTAGAAGACGATAAACATACTTATATAGGTAAATAATTACTTAAATTATACATAGAAAACATCCATGACTCAGGAACAAATATTAGTGCTCATCACACAAATAAATGCCCTTAGCGGGATTCGCCAACTAGGCTACAGGAGGCTCCCATACAAAAAACGAGATGTTTTCCCGTTTTTATAGATAATGGTACGGAACCCTTCGCACTTGGCCGGTTTTTTTATCATGTCGCTGAACCGAATTGTTATGTATTTATTGGTACTCATTAGACGCATAATTTCATGTTCTTTATTTCCTAGTGAGTAACTTTTCGCTAGGATGCACCGTATAGAAGCTACGAGTGAGAAACCAAAAAAGGTCCCAAAATTTCGAGGATTTGTGGCTGCCAAAAGTTGTTTCAAGATATCTCGTGTAACCATTTGTATACCATGTAATATTAAACCGTGTAATATTAGAAAAAAAACTTCTACACCACCTTTTGCAACGTACCCCCTTGCTTTGAACCCCTACGCACTGGCCTAAATCCATAGCCATTTTTAGGGTTCCGTAGCCAAAATGGCAAAAACGGAACCCTTATAGTTTCTTCATGTCCGTATGTCAAAGGCATTTTACTATAAGGTGTATTTGAATAGAATTTAGAGGATAGGTGTATTTTGTTAGCTGCTACATGGTTCTGTAATAAAATGACAACAAAAAACATTTTTTAGGGGTGTACTTCATACATGTAAGTCATGTAACTTAAAACTAAAATATCATTGAAAGTCCACGTGCGGCACATCAATCGATAGGCCAATCAAAATAAGTATAAAGTTTCTCACCATTTTTTAAATTAAGTGAATATAGTCGGAGATAATCGCCCCGAAAGTCACAAAATATTCACACGCACTTGGCCGGTTTTTGACGTTTTCATTTGCATTATATATAACCACTAAAACTCGTTTTTTGACCATTAGTAAGGCAGTTTCACGTGATAATGTGAACACGCTGGACAAAAGCACCAAATTTTTTTTCAGGTACTAGTTAGGGGTGTACTTCATACATGTAAGTCATGTAACTTAAAACTAAAATATCATTGAAAGTCCACGTGCGGCACATCAATCGATAGGCCAATCAAAATAAGTATAAAGTTTCTCACCATTTTTTAAATTAAGTGAATATAGTCGGAGATAATCGCCCCGAAAGTCACAAAATATTCACACGCACTTGGCCGGTTTTTGACGTTTTCATTTGCATTATATATAACCACTAAAACTCGTTTTTTGACCATTAGTAAGGCAGTTTCACGTGATAATGTGAACACGCTGGACAAAAGCACCAAATTTTTTTTCAGGTACTAGTTAGGTAAATAGCTTTAAGTTTTTGATAGGAACCAATTCCTCCGTCGGCTATCTTTTTTATGGGGGTTATTTTGAATTATAGGTACCTATATTATTAATATCTAGGGTTCTTAATCACTTAGAATCACAAACTTGGTGTCTAAATATACATATTTGGGGTCAGGGAATTCAACTAGAATTTTTTAGGGTCGAGCTCCCAAAGGATACCATACGGAACCCATTACCAAGCCTCCGCTGTGGGTCCGTCTGTGGAACAATGTATGAACTTATAAAAAGTGTTGATTTGATCATGTGCATTTGTAGAAGCTGTATGTACACTATATTAAATACAATTTAAACACGGTTACATCCGTATAATCAGAAACAAAATTAATCAAACACATTATAAATTATCATCAACTTGTATAACTGCTACGATCAGAAAGAATGACTATGACTTCTCTGCTGATGTAATATACCATGGAACTACTGAGCAAGTGTTGCAAAATGTGCAGGATAAAATCATTAATAAAAAAAATACTGTTTAATCTTAATGTGCGGAGGCAGCGATTATAATGTCACGCCACTAAATACTACAGTATTAAGGTTTATAGAAGATACTGTAACAAAATTTCGATAAAGAGAAGCATATTATTCAATGTATGTTTTTTTAACGGACATATGCATTTAATTAATAATTCTTCCATAATTATCTTTTTTATAATGTTGACTAGGTACGTAATGTTAGTTTTAGGACCTACGAACTTAAATTATATATTTTTTGTACAAATTTTGTCTACCTACCTAATGTTAATCATTTGTAAAACATGCTGCATGTAGAAGCATATTACAAAAGATACAACCGTATTTGTATGCCGCAAGGAACCACATAATGATACTGAACAAAAATGTAATACCTAATAACCACCTATGTTGGACAAATAAATCTTTCAAATTTGAAAAGTCATAGTGTATATGCAACGCAACTGGGAAAAAAATCGTGTTTTTAATTATCTGGCCAAGACTAATACATAGGTATTTATTGCGTTTGCCCGCTTCTCCTGAGCTAACCGCAGCAGCCGCCCGTCTTGCGGGTGGCGCACTTGTGCTGGAGGGTCATCCTCCCTCTCTCTCTCCGCTCCCTCTGCTTCCAGCGTATCGAAAGTTGGGAGCGACCTGCAAAAGAAAAGTGTGTCTCAATTAGAAACCTCAAATCCGTAATGTGTGACTTTTATTGAACAATTTTCGGTAATATTCAAGCGCAGGTATCTATAGAACCGCAGCGTTTACCGCATAAAACAACCGCGCGCTTTATAGAACAAAGTTTTTATTTATGTACGTTATAGGGCGCACCAAATATGTGCTTTGCCAATTTGCCATCCACAACCGTCTGCCCGGAGAATTAAGGACGATGTATGGTAACTTGTTCAAATCTAAGTAAAATAATAATGTGACATCCCTTTGTACTGTATTCTATGCAAATAAATATATTCGATTTGATTGATTTGATTTTGTCTTATTGACCATTATATTCGAGAAACAATACACCTAAGTTACCTTTATATGGACTGGCAACTCATCGGCGTGACGAGGCCGGAGGCCCTCGCCCAATTCATCACATCTACTTACGCACTATGCATATGTGATGGATTTTTTTTGCTGTTTTCGGCAGCAGCAACTGACAAGCCAAAAAAATAAAATCGTGAAATATCTACAAATAAAAAAGAAACCGGCCAAGTGCGAGTCGGACTCGCGCACGAAGGGTTAATAATCAATAAAAATATTTATTTTATTTTGTTTTTAGTATTTGTTATTATAGCGGCAGCAAAAATACATAATCTGTGAAAATTTCAACTCTCTAGCCATCACGGTTCTTGAGATACAGCCTGAGGACAGACAGACGGGCGGACGGACGGACAGCGAAGTCTTAGTAATAGGGTCCCGTTTTACTCTTTGAGTACGGAACCCTAAAAACGATGCCCTCTGTAACCTAATTGGTTGTGACCCTGCCTACAAAGCCGGAAGTCCCGGGTTCGAATCCCGGTACCCTAAGGGCATTTATGTGTGTGATGAGCACGAATATTTCTTCCTGAGTCATGGATGTTTTCTATGTATTTAAGTATTTATTTATCTACATAAGTACGTATATCGTCGTCTAGTACCCATTGTAAACGCTTTGCTTAGTTTGGGACTAGGTAGGTCGATTTGTGTAAGATTGTCGCCAAATATTTATTATTTTATTTAATGTTTCCTATAAATATGTTTTAGCAAGTGATTGTATGTTATTCTCGTATAAAAAAATATACTTACTTGAAACAGTGCGGAAATTGAGGTTTTTTTGTTGCACAAAATAGCTTATCGTCACCTCGGAAGCACTTAGATAAAGTAAACTAAGTTGAGACGTCAAATTACGATAATCTATCACATTAACCAGCCACCATGTTATACAAAACGGTAACGGCTATCATTTGTCATGTATCCCTGTCAACGTTGGATAACTCCATTTTGAATAGGTAATTTGATTGTTTTTTTTTTTCCTGCTTTTATTGCCTGCGTGTCTGTATTTAAGTCCCCTAATATTTATTTGTTTGTTTACTGGCTTCTGCCCGCGACTCCGTCCGCGTAGAAATCGTTTATGTCGTAGCTATTTCCAGGATAAGAACTATCATATGTCCCCCCCGGGGCTCAAACTATCTCTATGCCAAATTTCATCTAAATCGGTTAAGTGCGAAGAGGTTACAGACAGACAGACACTCTCGCATTTATAATATTAATATGCGCCCGCAAATAAAGGAATGCAGAATGTCACTAACCGTATATTTTAAAAAGTAGCTTAAGTGTGTTAAACTCAAGGCATTCAAAATCGTCTTAATTTGGTGTCATAATAAATAAAACATCCTATTTGTGTGCAAGCATTCATCCAATATTACCAACAAATTTATAAAAGGCATAGAGGCTAGAGTTTTTGAAGCACGACAACTTTTGACACTTGTTGTGCAATAAGTGACAAGCTGTCAAATAGTCGACGGGGCATTTGTAAACCATGTTTGCATGCTTGGTTAACGTATCACGAACGATACGGAATCATATCCACAATCACGTGACAAGTGATAGCGTCTATGCTAGGCCCGCAGTTGTTCTATTTTTACAATTAAAGTAATTTTTTTCTGTAGTGGCAAATTCCACATATTCATGCAAAACAATAAAAAAAAACTTGATATATTATACTGTCCGGATTTTTGGAAGTAAAATAAAATGTGAAATGCTAGACGGGAAAGGCAATTACTTAACATTTCGTAGAAGCATTTTTAGATACAATTGAAAAGGGCGTTAATATTTCCAGTTGATGCTACAATGCAACGCTGAATGGAACCCGAGATGCACATTGGAAGAAATAGAAGAATAAAGTGCATTGAGAATGCAGATCCATACAATGAACTGAGACTGCGGTTTGGACTCACGGGATCAATGGAAGTAATATTAAATGATCAACATATAAACGTGTATATAGGAAAGAACAGTATTTGTGCAAGTAGGGTACCATAAAATATTCTTCAATAAAATATCCCTATCATTGTAACTCGTGGAGATATTTCATTGATCAGGTTTACATTGTTCATATTGCAGGTTTTGTAAGCAATGTACGAAAAACATTTTTTTGCTATGTGTATATGTACGAGAAAATCCTGCGATTGGTATCGTAGGTATAATAATGGAATGCACAAGTTAATTCCTACTTGCTTGTTTCATGCTCGGACGTGAAAACTGACGGGTGCTGCCTTTTGCATGTTTTATATACAGAATTTTGTGGTACCTATCTGCTTAGTTTATCCTGAAATTAAAGTCGAGCGAGTGCATGTGTTAAAGTATTTGTTTTTTTCTTATGGCAAGTCAACACTCAGATTCAAAATCATAAATTAATCTCCAGAGCATTAATCCACTTAAGTGCTTTTTCGTTCATGTTGATCAGGCCTCCTGGGGGTAGAGGCAGCAGTGACGATGTCCAGTGCGCAGTCTATTGAGATTGCACCAGGTTCGTCTCGGTAGTACAAAGTTAGAAGGGTTCCTCTAACTTTGTACCTGGGACAATACGCGACAAGGTGGAGGAGAAGAAGAAGCCTATTTGTCGGAATATGTGTGGTATCGCACCGGCTGGACCTCGTCATCTGCTGCGTGCTGCTACACCATCGATGCAGCTTTACGTGTCCCGGCTGTATTACACCGCTGCTTAAATCTATCTTATATCATAAACATTTAAGTAGATACATTTTATGCCATACAATACATAAATAAATTACACTACGAAGGCAGAGAAGGCAGTTGAGTATGTGCGCGTAAAGACCGGATTCATCCTGAGGGTCGTGAGGTTGGAGTCTCACCATAATGTGAATTTTAATTATTTTGTGGTGAGAGTTCCAACAGACCATCGATCGACCTTAACTAAGGAAAAATTTTTTTCAAAGGAAGTCAAGTTCCGTCGTTTTTGCGGTTGGTTACCTGACACCACGGAATTGCGCAACATATCGTAGTATTAGTGTGTTTTCGTAGTTTTTAATAAGTTTATATTGATATGTACGTTAGTTTTTCAGGTATTTGTAATATGGGCCTTTGTTGCCTGATTAAAATGCATACTTGAGCCAAACTTTCCAGTCGTCGTAGTAGATCAAGATTGCTTCCACTTCTGGTTGAAATTAAAACTAGTTTGAGAGAGTGTTTGGGCAATGCTGTAAGATGAATGTCTGGACTTCAAGCGGCATCTTATAGGATCCTTGAATGCACTGCGCATGGGGAGGCTGGGATTATCCCTGATCTTAAGAATTTCCCTCATAAGTGCCTCCTGTCTCCCGAGATCTGGCGGAGGGATCTGACAAAAAAACTGGGAGCCAGTGGCATGGCGTAGACTACAATGTGCCAGAAATGAGACGCATAGTTTTGTTCAGCTCACTATCGACTTTGGCGGTGTGTGCACTGCCGAGCCAGACATGCGCGCAGTATTCCGCTGAGGAGTACACCAGCTATACAGCTGAAGTGCAAATGGTGTTCGCGTTTGCTGACGCGTTGCGTGACGAGGCAAATATCGTCAGCATATATAAATTTACGGGTATGAGTAGTATGGACATGTATGTACAAATTGAACAAGGTCGGGGCTAGGACAGAGCCCTGTGGTGACTACGATTGTTCAGCTTCCTCACGTTGCTGATCTTAGCACCCACGTGCACGCTGAACCGAAGTTGAGGGAGTATGATATGAGTAAGTATGTTAGGAACTGCAACCAGTAGTTTGTATAACAGCCCATCTCTCCAAACAGTGTCCTATGCTGCGGTGAGATCTATAAAAGCGGCCCCAAATTTGAGTCCGGTTTGGTACCCTGTATCTGTGTATAGTCAACGCCAAGACTTGATCAGGACAGTGCAGCTACGTCCACATCTAAAGCCGGCCGGCTGTTGTACTTAATACTTTAACTCTCTTAACAATACCATGAAGATTACGGTCAAGAAAATAATCTCAGTAACCAGTTATCAGAAATGAGTATTAAGTACCTATCAGTACAATATAAGTTGAAGCGGTAACGCTGAAAGCTTACTACTATTAGCTACTTTAGGTAATCTTCTGCCCGCGATTTCGTCCACGACCGTGTCGAACGATCTCGTTATTCGCGCTCCCATAGAAACTACCATCCTCCATTTTATCATTCACTTCTTTCGGGGGTGATTGCAGGAATAAACAGTATCCCGCGCCCTCCAGGACTCAGTTTATAAATGGAGGTAAAACAGAAAAGATTTTGTATTTATAAACTTAAATAATATGAATATGATAATACAGAATATTTTATTGTGAATACACTAGTGGTAGACCATAAAAGATATAGCCGTGATGAATCGAGTTCACCACGTAAATGATCGATGGTGTCAGCAACGTATCAAGAAAGTCACGCGACAAATTATTGACGCCTTATCAGATTGTGCCTTTATAATAATAACGGAATATTTGATCAGTGTAACCTATTTGTACATACTACTACTACTACATACGTAATTATTTATCAACGTCATACGTAACAAAACAGTAGTTTGAATATGTTGGGACTGCCTAGGTGGTGTAGCGCCTCGCGTATGTTCGCCGAGGCCCGCACGGACGGTTTTCAAGCGATCATACGCAAAAAAATCGTGTCGATGCTGGGCCGACTCAGGGGAAGTACCAACAGCATTCTAAGTGTCATTGTAGACAGGTATGACTGCCCTATCTTGTCGCACTGGGTTGGGCAGACTAAGTCCGTTGCACAATTGGTGTGCAAATAGATTATAAATAATGTGTTACTAGTATATAAGACTAACATACCTACATAGGTTAAGTAAAATACTAACAATATATGGATACAATACAAGTCCGAAATAAAAATTTAATAATAATAATAATATAAGTATACAGAATAATTTAAAGACATTCGCTACTGTTTCGTTTTATTGGTAGGGGTTTTTAAGACCGGTAAAATCATTGATTGATCTGTGGGATGAGCACATAATATTAATTGCTGATTGATCGATATTTTTGTTGTTACCTCTTACCTTTTTAAGAATGACTCACGCTAGAACGGGCTGTGTCTGGCCCGGGCCGTTTTCTAGGAAAAACCCAAGCCCGGCCGAGAAACGGCCGGGCCGTGCCGCCACCGAGCCGCTTGCGAGACTCGGCCGTGGCCCGACCCGGGCCGTAAATGGCCTGTTATAGCGTGAGTCATCATTTAGAAGTAGAAGTAGAAAAGCTTTATTCAACATCACATTACACGAAATTATAATCGGCCTTTAATCGTTTACCGTGGTTTATACAGAATGTAGTGTAACAATACACACAAGCATTGCTTAATTTGTGTGACTGGATTTATAGAAACATGCAAAATAACATATAATAGTGCAACATTCTGAAATATTATAAAAAATGCAGCCAGTGTGGTCATATTAAAAAATATTGACGGTTTTTACTTCTTAAAATCAGAAAAAAAGTAAACCTCTTTTGTTTTCAAAAGCAAAGTAACGAAACAAGTACATGCGGATTTGCGAATATCTTAATAATACTCTGTATTTATTTTATGGCAACCAATCTAATAATACGAGTAAACTCTTAACCCATTCAGCACCAATCACGACACACACGCGTCAGAACGCTACGGGCGCTTTTTGCTGTATACGGAGTTTAAACCGCTACGGACTCTGTAGCGCTAGGAAGCATAGCGTGGCGGTGAATGAGTTAATATCAATTTTGAACCAAAATACACTTACTTATGTCGACTAGTAATAAACTTATAGATAGCGGATAAATGTTTTTTGGATTGAATGAATGAAGAATCACTTATGAGCAACGAAAACCACGGGCCCAATTCCATGCTTTCATTAACGTTGGAATAATCATCGCGGCCATTGTTAAAACAATATTTAAAATACATTTACGTTTGGGATTTCTATTACTTTTGGCCACGAAAAAGGAAGCGCAATTAGTGAAATAGCTTAGATAGTTGTGTTGTGTGAGATAGGTACCTAATATTTCAAATTTGCCTTTGATTTGAAAACAGTAAAACCGTAAATACTTAAGTCTGGAATACAATATTATTTTAACAATAAACGCAAATTTAACGCTTGATATACCGGGGTATAATTATAACTGACATATATACTTTCTGCAAAGAATTATCCTTGCCCAAATTTAAAACCGCAATCGAGAGAAAACAAAAGCAGCGTCCGAAACCTTTTGATCTCGACACCGGATTTCGTATAAATACGAAGTATTCCATTTAACAATTTTCAAACGAAATAACAAAAGCCAGTCGATGAGACTTTCAATGTAACAGCAAAATATTCAAGGAACGAAACGAGATCTAGGAGAAAAAATATTATTGGCGTATCAAGTCAAAATTCAATTTTTCGAGACACTGCGGCGAGCGGTGATGCAGAACCGTGAATTTCGAGTCGGCAACTTTGACTCGCACTGCTGAATATAAAGTCGGATAAAAGTCTAATCGAGGAAAAATTAGGTTACTTTCTCGACCTCCTATCACTATTTCACAGTGGTTTTGAATGACACCTTTATTGCGCTGATGGCAAGGATGCTTTTACAATTGTTACATTGGGCAAGGTATGTTATTGATTAAGTATTTATGTAAGCGGTATAAACTCCCGGTAACTTCGATTCAGGGGCTCAGGCGGCTTGAAATATTTAAAGAATCACTTTTGAAATCGTTTTGTGTATTGAATAGCCGCAGTAAAAGAAAAAAATATCCGAAGGATATCGATAAAATATAATGTTAGCGATTTACAACATTGTTTGGTATAAATTTCTGAATCAACGTAAAAAAATATAAATGCCGAATGCTAGTTTGAATAAAACTATTACTTATCTTTGCTGATGAGAAGACGCTTGTGATAAATGTAATAAGTTTCTGTCAAAAATGTCATTTTGGGTACAAGCTTTTATTGCCAACTGTACCTTTCTGCAAACCATCACCAACTACTCATTGAGACGATTCTAACGAGCCCAAACTCAATGGGGTTGTGTCGTTTTATTGAGGAGTTCCTATGATCACCTTCCAGCTCCAGGATCAGATCAGCTCCAAGTCACCACTTTAGGGCCCGGGAATAAAACAATATAAGGATACACAATTCGTGGTTTTATTTCTCAACCAGAATGACAGACGTCTCACGCAGACGTTATTATCGCCGCGCTGACAAGCCTGCGCGGAGAGGTGCGCAGCAGCTACAGGGCTCCCCCCCTAGCGAAGCGTGCCGGTAATCTGACAGAGCGACCAGAACGGGTACACTTCACGAGAGGATCTCTACGTGATTCTCCACGAGGTTCTTCGCGAGGTTCTTCGTGAGGTTCTTCGTGAGGTTCATCATCATCAAATTTTGACGGACAACTTACATATTTACATACATACGAACAGTGCAAGTTAATATTAAGCTTGTAAAAATAGGGTAAGTTATGAGCAGGGCGTAAATTTATGCATTAATGGACATTGTACATTGGCTTAACATTAATTACATGCAATTTATATCATATAACTCTCTTGGCATTCCCATTTCTTTATCTTTTTACAATGAGCAGGTTGAAAAAGTTGACAATTATACATTTATTTATTACTTGACAAGCACTTCAATTGAGAGGAGCATATTGAGCAAATATGTAATAAATTAAATCGTTTAATTTTTGCTCTGAAGCTATTACTAGCAACTGTCTCACAGGAAGCTCTGCTGCTCTCACTGCCTCCCTCGGCTTCGTGTCGTCTGTACTATTGTATGGTTGAATACTGTGGGGTAATTTGGTAGATGTAAACAGAGTTTTTAGAATCCAAAAAAGTGTGCCAGAGCCATAAACATTGCACGGACCAGTGACAGCTGCGTTCCACTCTTTAGAAAACTAGGAATTCTGCCTCTGCCAAGTTTGTACATAAGGGAAGTATCTGTTTTCGTAGATACACATCTGCACTACTTTAAAATGTGCAAAGAGACTACACTAAGACAGATGAGGCTCAGAGAGGAAAAAACCTTCTGTACAGACCACCAAGCAGCAAAGCCATTCATAGTCTTGCGACTATTTCAAATATGTTGCGCATTGAAAACCCGAGGATATCAGTAAAGATCGTTATCAACGTGCTGGATTGGTGGCAAAGGGTATGGTTGGCAGAAAAAACAAATACATTTGAATATTCACTTATGTTCTTAACCATAAAATATATACTTACCTTCTTTCCAACCTAATATATTTTTAAAACAAAGTACGTCAAATGACATAAAATGTCACAAAAAAAACAACTATAGTTGAAAATCTAAGTACCTACATTAAGCGAAGTGTTTATTTTAACTTAAATAATCCAATGCACATCATATCTAAAATTGATATTCAACTTATTTCAAGTGGAGTCCTAATAAAGTGCACGTATGATCACAGTATTTACATTCACAGTATGGATTACGAGATTACGACGGACGGAGCCACGCGATGTACCTACTGTTTGCAATATCAATATTAAAAGGAAAAACTACAATATAAATAAGCACTTAAAGTCAAAATGTCATTTATATAAATCTAAAATTTTTCGTGATCGCAAATTTAAAATCAGATTTATTGTTCGTTGACACAAACTTCAACATTATCGCCAAGTCAATTCAATTGCTGGAGGATCCAAATCTTGAACTGAAAAGTTAATTAAAAATTGACTAGTTAAAAAAATGGCAAAGTTGGGATTACATCCCACGGGCTAGGAAGTTTATTTTAAACTAAAAAATATCCTGAAGAAAAACCCCGGTTACAGTACTGTAAACGTCGTGCAGCAGCTGATTGAAGGCAAAGAGGTGGATATGCCGGAGGGTGTCAATAAAAATTGCGTGCAATATTTTAGAGACTTAAATTACCTTCCTGTGACTTCTATTAACGTAGAAATGTCATTTAGGAATTAAAAATGTTTTTTTTTTCAATCGTCGTCAACAACGGACATCCAAATCTGTTGAACAACTTTTAGTCATTTACTCACTATAATTAGAATAAGTTGTTATAAATATGTAAGTATATAAATCTCATAATTTGTGAAATATATAATATTTAAAATACTTGCGTAATTTGTTTCTTTTTGTCAACCATATTTTGCCACCAATACAGCACGTTGATAACGATCTTTAGATATCAGGTCACTTCAGGGAACAACTATTAAATCCAAACTAAGCGATGGCTATTGGAGAAGTGTTTTTACCAGGTCAGACATTTTCTCGACAAATAAGCAGGTACCTACTCCTTAATTAACTAGATTAAGTAATTAAAGTATGTATAAATATTGTAATGAAATTGCATGTAATGTATTAATAATAATTCGAATATAGCTTGTTCCTAATGTGTTAATATTTGCACGCCTATATGTAGACAGGCTGAATACATGAGACCAATTAATATGTACATCCAGTGTAAACTGTATTCTTAGCAAATAAACCAATTTGAAAATATTAAGAATAAAGCTTCAGTAAACCCAACAACTTCTAGATGGACGAAGAGAGCGACTGCGTGGCGGGGGCCGGGCGGCGGCAAGCGGCGCACCGGTCGGCCGCTCAAGCGCTGTGCGGACGACATCCGCGCCGTCGCCGGCGCCGACTGGGTGCGCGCCGCACAGGATAGGGAGAAATGGCCACAGTTGGAGGAGGCCTTTACCCGAAAGGGGTTCCTTAATTGAATTGGGATAGACTTTTAAAAAACAAATAAATACATACATAAAAATAAGTAACATTCTCTAGTCACTGAAAATAGTCAAATCAATAACTTTTAGAATTAAACTCTTTAACCATTGGAGGCTGGGGGTTCTGTGATTTACGCTTGTTTAAGGAAAAGGGAATTCACTCACAGAGGAAAATAGGTGTTCTGCTCTCTAGGCTAGACGAAATCGGACTGCCTTTGAATATCGCGCTCGGCACACGCAGTCTCAGTGAATGGATGAGTGAAGGTAACGAAAGGTGAATGTATATAAGTAAGGTTTAGTCTACAAGGGTAAGCACAGACGTGTGTGTAAGGGTGTGGCTACACGTCTGTGATGAGGTGTGTTTGGTAGCTGTGCTACAACTCTAGCTTAAATAATTATCAAATTCAGTCACAATTATTTAAATTATTTGTTTACTGTACCTACTTACTAAATTATTATTGTTATTTTTTTTTTAAATCTCTTAGTGACCTTCAATTTTATTATGAATTGTAATGTAATTTTATCCCAATTTTATTTTATTTTATTGATTTTTTGTAATTTATTTTATTTACAACTTAGTTATGTAAATGAATTTGAATAATGTTTATTTGTAAATTGTATTCTATTGAACTGCAAATCAACTCTTTACTTTTTTTAACAATTATACAAATTACTAGAAAATAAGTAGCAAATGCATGATGATGATGATCTTAACTTTTATGGTGGATGAAATAAAGGCTTTTTATTTTAATTTATAAACCCAACAACTAAATTAAATAAACAAGTAGGGTGAGTGCACCAGTGAATGAACGAATCCAGTGAATGAACGAAAACTGATTATTTGCTTAAATTAAGAGTTCTGTATATTTCTAGCATACCGGGTCTTTTTTTCTCGATTAGAAGCATTCACTGTAAGGGTTTTGTAACATTTATATCAACTCAGTCGCAACAGTTACTAAATGAGCGACGCTTAAAGTTGACGGGCTATGGGCGTGGATTTTTTGTATGAGCCGGTAATAAGGGGACAAGATTGTCACATTTTATTTGATGTGCCATTGTACTAGTTTTATAAACTTGTAACTTATGGTGTGTGGTTTTTGGAAATCATAAGAGCGAAATTGTGCTATTCAAACATCTTTTTAAGTTATTTAAGTTTAGATTCTCGTTTTTTAGAAGGTGTTCTATAACTAGAATTAAAAACCGCCTAAATCCAGTGAATGAACAGGAGTGTTCATTCACTGGCAACGCCTGTTTTAATGTTTTCGCAAAATCTTATGTTCTAGTTATTGTAATAAGATTTAGTTTTTAGTAGCATAACCACCAATGGTTTGTCCATCGTTGGTCCAGTGTTCGAACAAACCTCATTTTCGAACATAAAGTTAGTTCATTCACTGGTTTATAGATTTCCAGTAAATGAACATCGACCGATAATTACCTAGTTCATTTATTGGTTTTTTGGGACCAGTTAATGAACGAACATTTGTTACAGTTTTTTAATTGTTTTAGAAAAAAAAACCATTGACTACCACCCCGTGTGTTGGTATATCGAGATATTCCAAACAAAATCGCTAAACAGCAATTTAAACCAACAAACCATAACTATAACAGTAGTTCATTCACTGGTGTTTAGTTGTTCATTTACTAGAAAGCCCTGTTCATTCATTGGTGATTTTCCATTTTTCTACCTAAAAGGTCAAAGAACTTAAAATTATGGAAACTTATTGCAAAAGCAAAGTAATTTAAGCAAACTAGAATACTTGTTTGAGCTGTACAAACAGTCACGGCCGATATTAGGTATAGCTATCTTACATAAAACAATTTTTAAAGTCAAAAATATCCTTAAGCGTTCATTCACTGGTGCACTTACCCTAGGTAAGTAGATAAGTAACAATAACCAAACCTTAAAATTTTCCTTGTAAATTTTCTGCTTACCTATTTTGTCAATTAAATAATGTTCATGGATAAGAATCAATTTTTACCCTGAAATAGGAAATCTGCTGAAACTGTTACATCTGACGAAAACGGATGTGAATTAAATTACCTAAGAACAACGTTATCATTCTATTATATCGTAAAAATTAATTTCATCATTTCAACTTGTATAAGAGATTAAGTTGCATAAAACCAAACAGTATCATATTTGATGCATGGTTTCATGCATCAAACCAGGACCAGTTCATGCTGCATAAAAATAAATAAGCAAGCGCCAGCCTTCTGGTATCCCGTCGCGGTAACAAGGTGTTTATGCCAGTAAAGTTGGGTAGTTAAAGGCGCTGTCACCTGGTCTAAATGGCCCTAACTAGGGTAGGGACCCCAAATGGCTCAAACATGTAGCATTCGTCTATGGCTGCATATTTGCCCCAGCCCTGATCGAGGTCCCTCAGGATGGGACGACGCTAATCAACATCCACACAAATAGCGTCCCAGGCTACCAGTCGTCCAATTTACCGGGGACTAAAGTCATGCTCTCTTGCCATGGCCCCGAATCAGGCTACTCAGCGCTAAGACTGCAGGTCATAAATAATTACTGACCCAGTAAATCAATATCCTTCAAAATAAGTCCAGGTGTCGTTGACATTCAGGTCGATTTTTAAAGAACCTCTGCTATCATGTCATCATCATCATCATATCAGCAGAAATATACATATACCAAGCTAAATAAAATTTTGTGACTTTGCAATCACACAATACCTACTTCATAGTTTAGAAATAAATAAATGCAGTAAAGTTGTGAGATTCCCAAGTTGGAAATTTTACTTAGCTAGCAAATAAAGATTAATAAGAATGCCTGACTTGGCTCTGCGAAATATCTCACAACTTTTTACGGTGGAAGAGTTTCAAGACTTGGCCTATTTTTAACATGGAATGTTTTTATGGGATTAATACTTACACTACGCAATACATTGGCTATAATGATTGACAATGTAAATATATAGTATAACTCAAAAATTGCCAAGCAAATCGAGCAGAAATTTGAAACGTCTGCTGAAACGACTATCTTTCGGGATTGAAAAATGACACCGCTTTCACGGCGGCAGTAGGTATCCTTACTCCATTCTTTTTACAAAGTTAAATTAGGTGCTTTCTTTCACTTATTCTTATTACTTTCGAATGTAATCGAATAGATCCTAATCTATTCGCTATAAAGCTATTCTGTTAAAAAAATATTGTAATCCTATCATCGTTTGTAATAAAGACTTGTGTGCGTGGTGCGATCTTGCGATATGACATTCAAAATGAGACATGTCCCCAGCATGTCATACGGATCCCTCGACTTCATGTCTCTGTCTTTCAAAATGATAATAACAGAGACAATAAAACAGTCGACATGAAGCGGGCACGTTGCATTTGGAAATGGAATACATAATACTTAGATCAAGTATTCAAATAGTACATTACTGCAGAGACCAGTAAGTAAGCCATCCTGGACGAGTATTATTTAGCCGGCCGAGCCGAAGGCGAGGTCCGGCTATAATACGAGGCCAGGGTGGCACACTTATGGTCGAAGTATCTATAGTGTTTTTCTCAAAAATAAATACATTTTGTGACCAACTTGTAGTTTGATGTTCAGCTTTCCACTTCATGGATTTTTCATAATTGTGCATTATCTATCCTTGGACATGTAGGTGAAAGTAAATTATTTATCACCAATTCCGCCTAGACTTTTAAATAGAAATCTGTTTTCATGTAATCTGATTTATCAGTAGTTACTCATTTTTAACAATTTTATTTCAGTGAAGTTAATCCCGCCAAAATACGAGTGCAATTTTTTCATGCCGAGAACTACCAGGAAAATGTATACCGAGCAACGAAATTTGCTTTATTTTGTGTAGAAGCGAGAGACTGTTTCAAACGAAATTTAA
The DNA here is from genome assembly GCA_963854355.1 of Epinotia brunnichana. NCBI lineage: Eukaryota > Metazoa > Arthropoda > Insecta > Lepidoptera > Tortricidae > Epinotia > Epinotia brunnichana. Next base: position 13,143,490 of record OY977936.1, on the reverse strand, counting down.
AGGTCATAAATAAATTGGAGGCGATTGGAAGATTGGGTTGCTGTCAAAACCAAATTACTTTGAGGATAACAGTATAAAAGCTAAATTTAGTCAGAATTTTGATATTTGGGGTTTCTCTTACCCAGCACCTAATTTTTTTATTCCATTATGTAACGTTAGGTAATGTATGATTGAAGGACTATTTAGAGTAAAGAATATATACTAAAGCACGTTAAAATAAGAGCTTGGTAACAGCTATCTTTTTCACTTGCGTAAATCTATAGTTGGCCTAAGAGTGAATGAGACCACAATCCGTACTCAGTTTCACATTTTCGTAGGTTGTCACTAAAATAAACTCGGGAAATGTCAAATGGATCTCTTTTGGATCTCTTTTAATCCAGCAAAATTAAATATGTCTTCATTGTTTCGTAGTAAGTGTCATACATAATGTAACAACTTAACTTGCTCGCATTATAGCCGCTTTCAAATTTGATGTAAGCATACGGACCCTTTCTGAGAAAATTATTGTTTTTAGGGTTCCGTAGCCAAATGGCAAAAAACGGAACCCTTATAGATTCGTCATGTCTGTCTGTTTGTCTGTCTGTCCGTCCGTATGTCACAGCCTCTTTTTTCCGAAACTATTCGAGCTATACTGTTCAAACTTGGTAAGTAGATGTATTCAGTGAATTAAATATGTCTTCATTGTTTCGTAGTAAGTGTCATACATAACGTAACAACTTAACTTGCTCGCATTATAGTCGCTTTCAAATTTGATGTAAGCATACGGACCCTTTCTGAGAAAATTATTGTTTTTAGGGTTCCGTAGCCAAATGGCAAAAAACGGAACCCTTATAGATTCGTCATGTCTGTCTGTATGTATCTGTCTGTCTGTCCTACCCCCACACGTATGAGTTTGATGAAAAAAATTTTTTTGAGTTTCAGTTCTGAGTATGTGGCCCCCAAAACTTACTGTTTTTTTTTAGATTTTTGTGTTAAAATCTTAATGCGGTTCACAAAATACATAGACAGACATGGCGAATCTATAAGTGTTCCGTTTTTTGCCATTTGGCTACGGAACCCTAAAAATTAAAAGTTTAATACAATAACCAAAAAACTAAAACTGCAGCTACTATTGCTTCCTTTTTGGGACTAAAAGGCCGTATAAGGTTCAGCAATAAAAAAATGAAGACGAATAAACGAATAAAAGACGAATTGGAATCTTTTTTCAATCGAGATTATATTAGTCGATCAACGGCAGGAAAACGTGAAACGAGAACAAAATATAAAAACAATGTTATAATTGTATAATTATATTAATGTATCCCATACATTCCGAATTGGTACTTTATTCCTGAGTTATTAATATACATTAAAGATTATAATTAAAAGCAACCTCACATTTTAATTTAATTATTAATAAAAAATGCAATATATAACAGTCGTTTTTGTTTATGGGAATAAATTATTTTCCTTCGATGTCCATCGGCGATGTGTATTATGACTTTCATTTTCCAGATACTCACAGGAGATTTCAAATTGTCCCTGTCGCAAAATTTGCACAATTTTTTTTTTAGATATTATGATATTTTCGGGTTTTTTAAGCGCTAACAATCCTAACTGGATATTAGTTAATGTATTTTTAAATACTTTTCAATGATATGTGACTTTTTTATACAGCAATTTTGAAGTGTAGCAGTCGATCAGCACCCTTAGCGTGGGATTGAAGTGAGTCGCGTTTACTATCGACGCTACCGCCTATCGTCAAGATTTAGTATGAAAAGTCTATACACGCCCCTGGTGGTCACTCATAGAACTAAAAATCCAAACTGTAACGTGAGTCACTTATACATTACTTAATTCGTTCGTCTTAATTTCAATCGTCGAATATACAACCTTATATCACTAGCATTTATCGTTTTAAATTAAATGTTTGTCGGTTATGACATTTCAGAATACGCGCATTGCGACGTCGACAGTGTCGACTGTCGATACAACATGGCGGCGCGGGGGCTATTTATTTGCATTTTCAAATACAAAATACGCGACAATCCGAATTTTGCGGATATATGTTGTCAATTCAAAACCCTTATTTTTATAAGTTCTTTAATTTGAGATAAATTTCGATCGGATCTACGGTAACTCTTGACGGAATAATACGATATTACGGGCCATTTTGCAAGTGAAATAGTAAACTACAGTCGCGACGGTATTCTTCGATTCGAAATGTCTCACACTACCGATTGGTAGTACGAATCGAACGTTAAATTACGCATCGAAAACTAAACGCAAAGTGCCTAACGTTTTGCAGTTGGTTTCGTAGTCCAAAGGCAGTGTGAGTTACAAGTTTGACGGGTCGAATCGAAGAATACCGAAGCGAGATCGAAATCTATTCGAAGCGCGTTTATTCGATCTCGTATGTAGTTACTTATCGTAAGGTTACGATTGAAACTCACGTTAGCCGTACAGGACGCAGTTGTGACGAACAGGACGTAAATGTTATCCTCGAACATTATTTCTTCCATAAATTCTACTAAACTAGCCAGTTTAAAAAAGTTTTAGTGCTTCTTTTAAATCTTTAAACTATAGATGCTACATATATATTACTATTCGGATTTTATTATGAATTTATGTTTGTGACGAATCGGAACTAGTTTCATCACAACCTGATGTATTAGTGTTGTTATTTTCGTTATTTCACATTATTTTCAAGTATTTTTTTCAAAATATCATACTCTATACTTTAATTTATCAAATACTTAAGTAGCTAAATTTCAATATTGCGGAGTAAAAAATAAATCGTTTCCGTTTCGTCACGTGTACACCTTTTTTGAAAAAACGCCATTGTGTTTATAAGTATATAGAAAAGTTTGTGTTGGAACATAGGAATTCAAGTTTGTTGAAGAATGACAAGAAAATGGCTTTCTGGTTGTCCCATGTATTGAAGACTACGGCCATATTCAGTGTGAATATGTGGCAATATAAGCTATATTGCCACATATTATACACACACGTAGGCGGGGTCACTACCAACTAGGCTAACGTGGTCGTCGTAATTATAAGTACTTATATGCATCTAAAATAAGATAGCAAAATCAAACGCATCAATCACCTAAATAATCGCCAGACTAAAAGGTGAAACCACCCTCTATCGACTTCACATATCTACAACACAATCGTATCCTAGATCCTTTGTTAGCCAACAAAGAACTAAGAGAATTTCATTAAATTTTGCGTTTGATTCGCTGCGGTGAAAGCTTTCCCAAATATAAAGTTTTAACAATGCCTTAATTTATTGAATACCTATCGACTTAAAGCACAATTACTGCCGGTTTTAAATTTAATGAGCCTTTTCCAACTTGAAAATATTAACATAAAATTCAATATAACATTGATATGCTTAACACGTTCACTGCGGCTCAAAATATTGCTAACTTTCAACTAGTGCTGTAAGAGGTCCTTACGCCTTAACTGTACCATTTTACCGGTGCGCTTAGGGGCCCAAAGACCATTCAAGGAACAATACTCTTAAAATGCTTTTTTTTCATGAAATTCAAACATTTCTATATGATATATAATGTTGTAGCTAAAGGACTATTCTGTCTTGTTTTGGCTTCGCCCAAAGTTTTGATGTCAGAATATGTTATAATACCAAAAAAATAATTAGGAAGCTTTTAGACCTCTTACAGCACTGAATTTGAGGTACATTTGTACTTACTTCTAGTGATGTTCCTAATAAAAAGGCATTTTATCGACAAATCAAAAAACTTTATTATATATTTCCTCTCTAGCGATATGTTCAATTTTGCGACGTTTTGGGGTTACATCGAAATCTTTACATTTACTTCTTTCTGAAGTTGCAGCTAAAGTACGATCACAGGTAGTAGTTTTTTCGAGGATATTTATGCTACTAGAATACGGCTCATTTACCGAGTTCGCATTTGCAGTAGCGTTTTGGTAGCTACTTCTTTCTGACGTAGTAGCAAAAGTTGGAGGACAGGTAGTAATATCTTCAAGGATGTGTATTCTACTAGAAGACGGCTCGCTTACTGCGTTCGCTTTCGCAGTAACTTTTTGGTAAACTCGGCGATATTTTGGCACAGAAGTTTCGTCTTGCACTTCTTTCGGATTCAGTGCTAATTGTAGCATTCTCTCGCATCTCTTGTTTACACGATCCATTGATTCATCTATGTACACATTCGATACTTATTGTTAATATTACTCACTGACCAACAACACTTCTTGGGTATTTATTTACTACAGATCAACTGAAACACTGAACACAATTGAAGCTTATTACTTAGTATGTACGTATGTTGACTCACTAGCAAACGCAATACATTACGTGCATTGCTCATAGACGCGTGCACATCACTGGGTCATAATTCAACTATCATAGACACAAACAGGTGCGCGAGGGGGCGGATAGGCCCGTACTACCTATATGAGGTCTTTAGACCCCCTATCCGCACTGGACGTACACTTTTCACTCTCAGTGCGATGAGAGGCCATAAGACCTCCTGCGTCTTTTAAAGTGCAAAAAAATCTACGTTATGATAGGAATCGAACCATATATTGGACTCTTTTCTACCTATATAATTCTTTAAGCTACGAGCTCCGCACCAGAGCGAAACCACAATATTTTTACCCGCACAGTCCGAGAGTACGGTCTTAAGACCTCCTATCGCAGCGAACGTGTTAACAGTAATTATTTATTTACAAAAATACGTTTTGCGTTCACGGGTCGTTTGTTGGTTTCGATGTGACAAATACAGACAGACGGGCAACTACGGAACCCTACACGTACCCCGCTATTCTGTTACTTGTTTTAAGCTCACCTTAATGCCCACCCACAAATACCTACATATATCTTGACGCCACGATTCGTAGTAACAAGCGTAGGTAGAGTAGAGGTCTAGTTTCGTAAAGAATAACAGCCCTACGCGTGGCCCGACACGAACTTTGCCGGTTTCAGAGATTAGTTGACTTAAAAACGTTCAACTAATGTCAGAGCAACTAATTTACATAACATGTTTAGCTCAAGCGTTAACGCTAGACAATAAAGCACTACTACGCTTGACAGGTTTGTAGCAAAAAATAAATGACGGAAAAACCCTACTTAAACCTCTAAATCTCAGAACAATAACTAAAGCAAAGAAACCACGTTAAAATAGGTAGCAGATACGTATATATGTTCTTTACTTTCATACGACGTACTAATGCGTCAGAAAGAGATGTATGTGCATTTGTTATTACTCAATTGTGTAGGTTGTCACAAGTTTTGTCCTTTGCTAAATGCTAAATTATACAACCAAACTAAATTGTACTTATTTATTTGTACTTTAATAAGTACCTTATAAATAATTTCGCTCTCGCAAGGAACTTAAACTAGAAACATACAAATTTGGCAAGAAGCCGCACAAATATTTTTTTTTAATTAAGTATACGATGATTGTATTACGATGGGCAATGGAGAGGGCTATGTTGGGACTTTCTCTGCATGATCGCATCAGAAATGAGCCCCTCCGAATCGCTAAACTTAACAGTAGGCGGGGCACATTGCACGTAGAACCGATGGTCGTTGGGGCGGAAAGGTTCTCGAGTGGTGACTACGTACCGGAAGGCGCGGCGTGGGTAGGCCCCCAACAAGGTGGACTGATGACCTGGTAAAGGTCGCGGGAGACCACTGGATGCGGGTAGCGCAGGACCGGTCATTTTGGCACTCTTTGGGGCCTATGTCCATTGTCCAGCAGTGGACGTCTTTCGGCTGATATGATGATGATGATATCTACGATGATTATTTTCAAATTAATACGATTATTTTTTAATCCACGTTTTATTTTACAAGTTTACAGTGCAAAAATACGATCGTTTATGTCCTATATTGCCACATATTTACACTAAATATGGCCGTAGTCTACAATACATGGGACAACCAGAAAGCCATTTTGTTGTCATTCATCAACGAACTTGTAATTCCTATGTTCCAACACAAACTTTTCTATACAGAGTGTTTTTTTTAAATGGGTCAGTATGGGGAAATCCGAATCTAAAGGAGATAGAGGAAAAGTGTCCAAGGAGACATTAGGTGTTTTTTTATGTTAACAAATTTGGCTCGTTAAAATTTTTGGTCAAGCGTGAGTTGTTCTCAAAAAATTATAAAGTTGGTAAATTTTTTTTTTGACGCGGGTCGACTCTGTTTTATGTAAGGATTATTTCATTGTATAGAAAGAAAAAAACTGACCAGCAGAAGTTGGTCAAATTTAATGAAAACGAATCTTCATACAGTTGGTTTATTACTTGAGTAAATGTTCGATGTGGCCGCCGTCTTGTCTTATGCAGGTGCGAGCACGCTTCAAGACACTTCTAGTTGCATTTAACAGAGACTTATGGTGAATTGTGTTTAAAGTGTTGTAAACAGTCTTGTACGGGATTCATAAATTCGACCCTTAAGGTAACCCCATAAGAAAAAATCTAATGGCGTTAAGTCGGGCGATCGTGGGGGCGATTTTATAATTTCAAGACTATCGCGTGCCATGATGTTTACGAAGATTAAAAAAAATGTTCTTCTCTTGAATCATCTGGAGCTCTTATCGATTATCGAAATTTAAAAATGGAATAATTTTAAATATTTTTTTACACGCCTAGGCACTTGTAACAATATTAAAAGGCGAATACTGCAATTGTATGAAGATTAGTTTTCATTAAATTTGACCAACTTTTGCTGTTCAGATTTTTTTCTTTCCATACAATGAAATAATCCTTACATGAAACAGACCCGACCCGCGTCAAAAAAATAATTAACCAACTTTATATTTTTTTAAGAACAACTCACGCTTGACCAAAAATTTTAATAAGCCAAATTTGTTTACATAAAAAAAACACCTAATGTCTCCTTGGACACTTTTCCTCTATCTCCTTTAGATTCGGATTTCCCCATACTGTCCCATTTAAAAAAAACACTCTGTATACTACGTAATAAACACATTACATCCATGTTGATATCGATAAATGATTGTTCCGAGATCGATACAAAATACACATCACTATGTAAATAAACATAACCTCTTGTAATCCAAAGAAAATGTATTTTTTACATGAATAATTGAACATGATGATATTTACATAAACTTCTAATAGTGATTATTAATTTTAGCTTAGATCGTTACATAAATAACATCAAAATCTGTCTAAACTTAGGTACCTACTGGTGAAAGCTTAATGGTTACTGGACATTTTCTTTTCGTCCTGTATGGGACGTGTAACCTTCAATGGCACAGGACATTTGCTTATTAAATATCTTATCTTATCTAGATGAGGACCCTTTCGGATACACTTCGACCCCGTGGGATCTTTTGAGTTTTTGCCTCAAAAAAATTATGATTTGTACAATTGCTCAGTTACCATACAAATCTAGACTGTGACAAACCTAGAAGTGTTTATTTTCAGAACATACTAATATATATGAAATTAATGTACAAAAATTTGCTTATGCTCTACCAAAATATGTATATAGATGGGCTGGCAGTTTAAGTGTTAAGCCTTTCACAGACTGGCGTGGCCTGGCCGCGGCGGTCAATAGTAAACTTGTTATTAGCTGTCAAATTGTGACCGCCACCATAGGCCGCGCCAGTGTGTTGCAGGCCTTAAGAAGTGTAAACACGACAAAACCTGAAAACTGCAATTACCAACTCCAGTCCCCACCGGACGACCCCCAACCCCCAACCACTCGTACGAGGCAAAAGACCCTCGAGTGCATTCGTAACGCTAGCGGATGTGTAAAGCTTTGACTCAGCCGTACCTATTCGTAGTTACGCGTTCAATGTTTAGGTGTAACTTAGGATTAAAGAGAAGGGATACCAAAGGTTCATATATTAATTTCCTTCCGCAGATTATTCGTGAATGATGAGAAAAAGCTGGCTGAGTACGTATAGTGTGGATTCTTATTCTAGACCGGATCTTACCATCGGTCCAACAAAGCAATTTTTTACTCACAATAGGCTATTTAAAAAATACTTTACCTGAATAGCGACTATTGAGTAGTGTATTGTTTTAAATGCATCACTCGCCAACAAACTGTGAATACAGTTTGGCGAGGTAAAATATGTAACTATAAGCTTTAAGTATTTTTTTCGAGTTCAATAAATAAAAAAAAATAATAAATACAAAATGGTCAAAATTTCTAAGTAGTACGTATATTTTAAGGTAGGTACAAGGGTCAAGGGTCCTTTTCTTATACAAGCCGCACTTTGGTTGAAAAAGTGCATTAAAAATAAAAGACAATACCTTTGTTTCCCACTTAACAATGAAAATTATTTTCTTATAATAACCAACTGTGCATACATTTTATTTAGCTTCTAAGTAGGCCATTTTCAGCTACGCCACGGACAGTCATGTTATGTAAATACGAACATTGTATTAATAAAAGTCAGTATGTTCGCAACGGGGTGAATGACTAGCTCCACAATTAAAATGGGGGCATGTAAATTTGAAATATCTGTCGGAAGATATGCGTAGGTACGTAGAGATAAAATAAATTTGCTAAAAATGTTGCCCATCCGAGCAAGACCGGTATTTTGTGGTTGCTCAGCCACGTTATGAATTCCTATTCATTTTGTTTAAAAGCTTATTATTATTTATTTAGGCGGTATTCATTTGGGTGGTTGTTCTGGGAAAATTCTCTAGGTGGAAGTTTATTTCCCGTATATGTGATCTCATTTTCGTGCTTGTATTTAAGTAAGTATACCAGCTATATTATGGAATAGATATGAACATCTTGTCATTACAATGTATGTAAAATATTCGGTTTAGGTTTATTGTACTTATATAATTCGAATACTCCTATTTTAGCAATGAAATGCTCACACAGCACATGCACAGAGAAAGTGTTAGGTATGTAATAAAATGTATGTACCTACCTGACACTAATTTATAAAGCATGTAGCACACAATAAGTAATAGTACAAGTACAGAAGTTGCACTCCCTAGCAAAAACGGTGTTTAGGCATAAGAAACGTGCCTACTCTCGCCTTCTCTGTCTATCGTATAACTTGTATTCATTCACGCACGGCACGTGTAGCGCTAGGGCTGTCACGCCAAGAAAACAGCAATGAGGACCAAAAATGTTGTAGCTCACCAGATGTCGCTTTAGTAAAGTGAACCGATATTAATTAAGTCAATGCTACTTAGCATGTGTTTCAGTGTCATTATGAATAAGCTTAGAATAATAACGCATAGAAGGATAGTTTCATACGGCCGACGCGCCAAGCGTGAGGCATAAAATGGATGCATGTAGTTGTGATCAACTCGTATTCACACGCGCCAATACGCACACAAACGCACCAATTTTGTTCAACCGATCGGCGTACTGGGCCATTTATGGCCGAGTTTTAGTGGCCTCACCGTTGCGCGTGAACTGCGTTTCTAGGCGTTATTATTCTAAGCCTTTACTACGTGTTTGACACAACTTCAATTAATCGACTATATAACTCGTGAACTAACTAGTAATGTCCTTAGCTTACTTATCCGTGATAGTGTTCCTTTTATTCATTACATATATACTACTACCGTGATTTTTTTCACATGTTCTGTAGGTCGATCACGTAACGCATTGTACGAACGTCGGGTAGGTCTAAATGTCACTTTTTATATGGAAAATTGACAGTTAAATTGGACCGACGCGCGTTCGGAACGTTACGTGATTACTCCTCAGTAGTAACCGTTTAGGCGACAAATATTAATATCACGCAAACCGAAATCAAAAATAGGTTTTAGGAAATTCCCTATATTTAAGACAGAGCTATACAACGATATCCCACACTGAGGGTTTTATGACAAACTAGCTGTTGCCCGCGACTTCGTCCGCGTAGAACTTATACTTAGAAAATATAATGCAAACAAACTTCTACTTACCATCTTAAGGGATGATTTCCGAGGCAAAAACTATTCTATATCCTTTGAAGGGTCTCAAATTATCTCTATACCAAATTTCATCTAGGTACATGGATTTTATCCAAACTTTCACCCCCTATTTCATACCCTTAGGGAATGATTTTCGGGATAAAAACTATCTAATGTCATTCTTCGGGACTCAAACGACCTTTATACCAAATTTCATCTAAACGGGATTCATCCAAATTTTCACCCCCCATTTCACCCCCTAAGGGAGTTATTTCCGGAATTAAAACTATCCTATGTCCTTTCCCAGGACTCAAGCTATCTCTATACCAAATTGTATTAAAACGGGTTCCATCCGAATTTTTACCCCTAATTTCACCCCCTTAGGGGATGATTTCTGGGGTAAAAACTATCCCATGTCCTTTCCCAGGACTTAACCTATATCTACACCAAATTTCATCAAAATAGATGACATCCAAATTTTCACCCCCCCTTTTCACCCCCTTAGGGGATGATTTCCGGGATAAAACCTATTATATGTCCTTCCCCGGGACTCAAACTATTTATATACCAAATTTCATCTAAATCGGTGCAGCGGTTTAAGTAGCTCCATACAAATTTCCACCCCCAATTTCAGCCTCTCAAATATAAAAACTACCCTTTGTCCTTCCCCGGGGCTAAAACTATCTGTATACCAAATTTCATCTAAATCGGTTCAGCGGTTTAGGCGTGAAGAGGTAACAGACAGACAGACACACTTTCGCATTTATAATATTAATATGGAAGTATGGATTATTAGTATGGATAGTATGGGTTCTTCCCGCTTGTCTTCCAAATAGAGGTGTAGCTGTAGACTCACTTCAAAAGAAAGAAGAAACGAAAAACTCATTCAAATATCTCAAAAAAATTACGAAGCTACAACCGTTTTAATGTCGCTTGTTAGAGTGAGAAAACGATCAGGGACCGTGACGTCACGATCCTCGAGCGTCATAGTAAAAAACAATCGTTTCATTATAAAGGTGCGTTTTGCGGAAAAGAGACGCAACAAACCCCCTCTTAAAACTTTATACACTTATAACTTAGTGATTACCTATACGAGTATAGCCTCTTGCGTTGTTTTTTTTCGAGATAATACAACATTATGATTATTTTGTTTAGTGTCTACATCCCTATTTTCGATAAGATAAGATAAAATAAGATTGCTTTATTGTCAGAACTGTGTACATTTAGTTGTTTTGGGTAAAATAAAGTCCAACAGCTTGCCCATTTCGGACGTACAATATTAAACTTAAAGCAAGTCAAATATACTAAAACAATAACAACAATAGTATTTCCAAATAATTTTAACCATATTCACACATAAAATATTAATTTAGATCTATCCGACATCCGTATTTTCTTTTAAACCAAGAACTTCGGAATTCGAAAATATTCGGGTATCTCTATCGCACTAACAAATGACAGGAATGCAGATATACGAACTTCGAGACCTTCGAGTTTCGGTTTTCGTGGTTTGGCTGAATACGCAAAGAGCGCGCGCGCGTGCCATTAAAAAAAACCAAGTTTATATTGTTCGAATTTGTTGTTACATTTGTAGAAATTACGCCTTAATTCGACATTTGCGCATATAAGTTCGCATATCAAAATCTAATAATTTTATATTTGCTTTTGGTTCCTATGTGTCTCGTCAATGTATATCGTAGACGGGATTAAAATTATTAATAGGCGAAAGAAAGGCCAAGAAATTCCGCCATTTTGTCCGTAGTATATCTTATTAGTCTGTGATTTTGACGTTTCTTTTAGCTGACAGATGTGGCGGCGATATACTTTTAAGAATAATAAATGAAGAATTAAATGAAGTCGTATATTACGGAAAATAAATTAATTGTCGCAGTCGGATAAAAACTATCCTAAGTTGCAGCTGGAATAATAATGTACCTATATAAAATGTTTCATATTTTTCCGTCCATAGGATGCTGAGAACATTCGTACCACAGAAAGCTTAGTTTCAAACTGGCTGATTCTTTTTTAATTTAGAGATTTATTATAAGTGGAGATAATGACAAATAACTTGGTAAATAACCTAAATTCAAAAAACAAGGTTTTATTTCACCGCTTCGTCGTTGGCATGATTGTTTTGTATACACATGCCAAATTACAGCTTTGTAGTAGAGAGGGTCACAGAGCAATGCCACACACACACTGACAGACAGACAACCAGTCGATCAACTGACCTTAATTCGCCGCGCGCGAGTCGATATAACTACTTGTACTATTACTTATTCTGTGATATAACTACTACGTAACTACGGAACCCTACATTGCGCGTGGCCCGACGCACACTTCCCTGGTGGCAAAAAAAGTGATGAAGCCCTGCACGGCTATCATAAGACGGCCGCGACATACTCTCGAGCTCTCTCGCACTATCCGTCTCTTTCTAAGTGGTCTAATAAGAGAGAGACGGATAGCGCGAGGAAGCTCGAGAGTATGTCGCGGCCGTCTTGTGATACCCGTGCAGCACCTACTTCGCTATTTATGTATGTATTGTTGTATTTTGTTATAAGCACGTTCTCATTTAATTAAAATAGGACAGGACAACCATTATACCTAGCTTAGTAAAATACATTTTCAAACCCGTGCTTCATTTTGAAGAAAATTACTGTAGGTAGGTATCCCGTTTAAAGTAATAAGTAAGTAAGTACCTAACTAGGCGGTTCGTATCGTAACATGTATTTACGTATTGTTGTTGTACATTGTAGGTATCTTATAACTTCATAACATTAAATACCTAGGTTATACTAAATAAGTAGGTACTTTCTTATTACTAATTAAAAAAAAAGAAATTTACCGTTCACAATTTGTCGGCAGGTTAAAAAAAGATAAACCATCGTTCCTTTGGGTATTTAAACAGCCATAAACAGAGCACCAGTGGCCGTTTTTAGTTTTCATCGTGGCCATCGAAATTTACAGTCCGTAAAAACTAACAGCAAAATTGATAATAAGTACTCGTACGCGCGGTTCGTCGCGTTCAAGTCGGCGGCGGCGGCGGGTCACGGCACGACACGCATGTGCTCACTCGCACGGGGCCAGCCCACGACTGACGGGCAGCCTGGGGCTTCGCGAGCGGTAGGTATTTAACTCGACGCGCTCTACCTACTGCAAGCCCCTTGCATGTAGGTACATTCGGTACTAGGCGAAGATATACATACTTATATAGATAAACAAATACATACATAGAAAACATCCATGACTCAGGAACAAATATTCGTGCTCATCACACAAATAAATGCCCTTACTTACTACAGTCAATTAAGAATTCTAGGATTCCAACCCAGGACGCGTATTATTAACATTTTATTGCATAATACAAAATAATTACAAATGGCGGACTTGATACTTTAATTTTTAGACCTTCGATCTAAATAGAAACAATTACAAGTTCAGGTATTTGATCATAAAATGATAACTTTATTAAACTAAACTAAGTATTTTATTTAAATGTGTGATACCAGCTTAAACTGCATCCGTCTGACAAAAACGCAAGTATGCAGATCGTTTGAGGATTTGGTCCGGGGAGTTTCGTTTCAACAAATAAGTTGCTTTAAGTAGACGAGAGGGTTCGCTTGCCGGCAGATGCCTTACACAGGTGTAGTGAGGTTTCAGTAAAAATATTTCCTTCGAAATTTAATTACCAACCCATTGTTTCATTTTATTGATAACTACAATTACTTAAGAGTAACAAAATGTGTACATACTTACACTTTGTATTGAATTACCATTCATAGTTACGTATATGTTGGTGGCGATAAATTGGTATTTCCAGTTCTGGTTGAACACTACAAATAAAGAATGGTTGAGGCGTTCTCATTAACCGCTGCCTATGTTAAGACGGCTGTTAGCTTGTCAGGAGCACTCCAGGCGCTACTAGACATCAAGCTATTCATCCAGTAAGTACTAATATAGCAGTTTATTTCGATTGTATGCCAGTGTATTTTCGTATTTATTTTCCGCACAAATGATAATCGGCAATACAAACATAAATAGAATGTGTGCTAAATTATAATTCCAGGCAAGGAACGCCATCGTAAAACAGAATTTGCCTCCCACACGCTGAACGATCTTCTCGCCGGATATTACAACGGCAGCATTACATATGTTCCACAAAATACGTGGCATTTAGCTCGCTACACGTGTAGCCAGCGACAAGCGAAATGACTTAGTTGAAACGAAATGAACTAAATAATTACCTGGTAAATTAATCAATAGTCAAACTACTAATACCCTATTCCAGATAATATTTAAAAAATCGTGCGTTTATCGTTATGCGATTTCCAGAACAACCATTTCGTAACGCATAAACATTCGTATTTTTATGTTTGATAAGCACTTAATGATCGCAATAAGTGTTGGATACTCCGTAAACGCAATACATGCTCTATGGTAGCTGTTTATGTCAACAAGCTTAGTCAATTTTATATTTTCCTTGGAGCTTGTCCTAATCCTGAATACACCAGAATGCCGCAACTACTGTTTCCTTTGTACCCCTAAACCCATCAGGTTATGGCCCAGAACGCGTAAATTCGAAATTTAGTAATATCTTTCGGGCCTCGCGATCTTTTAGGAAAAAAGTGAAACAAGACGGCGTCGGTCGCCGGTACGTGAAAAAATGGCTGGGACAAATTCATTAGTAATGGAAAAGCTGAAAGGGATAGAAAATTACAATTCGTGGAAGTTCATGATGAGAATGGTGTTAATCCATGTAGACCTTTGGGATTACGTTGAAAAATAAGTCGACAAGAAAATTCCAGAAGATGTCAAAAAAGAACAAAAGGCGCTCGCCCGAATTGCGTCGTCAGTCCATCCTTCTGCTTTTGTTCACGTCCGAAATGCTTCATCAGCTAACATGGCCTGGAAAAATCTTCAAAAAGCGTATGAAGATACTGGTTTATGCCGGCGACTAGGATTATTGCGAAGCTTGTTCAGCACTAAACTCGCTGAATATGAAAGCATGGAATGCTATGTAAATAAAATAAGAGACCTTGCACAGCAATTGAGTGATATCAAAGCTGGACTGGACGACGATTTTGTCGCAGTTATTATGCTCAGCGGTTTACCCGAGGACTACGATCCATTAATTATGGCGATTGAACACTCAAATTTAAAGTTGTCAAGTGAAGTTGTCGCAAATAAATTAATGCAGGAAAAGCTTCGTCGGGAAGACAAACAGGAAAATGTCACAGCTCTTACAGCTACACACAAGCTACCGAAATGCTATGGATGCAAGAAGACAGGCCATTTCAAGAAAGATTGTCCTAAATGGAACAAAAAGAAGGCTCAAAAGGGAAATTCAAGTCCGGAGTCATCAAAGGCGCTTCTTACGGCTTTGTCAGTGAATGTGCAAAGTGATTTTTGGTACCTTGATAGTGGTGCAACAAATAGCATGTGCCATAGCAAACAAATAATGCAGGACTTTATAGAGGAGACACCGTTGCCTGTGACAGTGGCTAATGTGGACAGGATGTTTACAGTTGGAAGAGGAGCTGTTCAAGTGAAACTGCGGAATGGGATCGTAAAGACAATAAGTGACGTTTATTACGTGCCTAATTTAACAGCAAATTTACTGTCAGTTAGCTCTTTAGTAAAGAAGGGGTTTCAGGTAGTGTTCGAAAGCAATAGTTGCCAAATACTAGACAACGAGATAGTAGCGGCCACAGCTACATTAAAAAATGGTGCTTTCATTCTGGACACAGCCCGGCAAGGTGATGAAAAAGCTGCAAATGTAGCAGTGAAACCCGAGACCTCTGGTAGTACTGTCAACATGGAAATGGATAAGGTTTGGCATCGGAGATTAGCACATCTCAACCGAAGGAGCATGGAACTTCTTAAGCAAGGTATGGTTTCAGGAATTTCATATGATAATTCTAAATTTGAATCATGTATTGCATGCATTCAAGGGAAGACAAGTAGGTTACCCTTTCCTAAGAAGTGTTGCAATAGAACTAAGGAAGTTTTGGGGCTAGTACATACGGATGTATGTGGTCCACTGCCCTGTTCCTCCTTCAGTGGCGGTAGGTATTTTCTATTGTTCATTGATGATTACACTCGGAGAACTTTCGTGTACTTCCTAACGAAAAAGAGTGAGTCTTTGATAAATTCAAAGAATTTAAGGCTTTAGTGGAGAACGAGACGGATAAAAGGATCAAAATCTTGATCAAATGGTGGAGAGTATACCAGTTCTGTGTTTCAGGCTTATCTCAAGAATAATGGCATCCGGCACCAGACCACTGTTCCAGGCACACCAAGCCAGAACGGAGTGGCTGAACGAGGAAACCGGACTGTCATGGAGGCTGCCAGATGCATGCTGCAGGACGCCGGTCTGAGCAACGAGTTTTGGGCTGAAGCAGTTAACACAGCTGTCTACATAAAGAATCGTTGTCCTACCAAGGCGGTTTTGGGAAGCACTCCTGAAGAAAAATGGAGTGGCAAAAAGGTAAAGGTAAGGTCTGTAGATCACTTGCGTATCTTTGGTTCTGTGGCCTATGTTTTGAATCCTAAACGTTCAAAACTAGATTCAAAATGCAAAAAGTACATATTTGTTGGTTTGTGAGGAAACCAAAGGCTATAGACTAATAGACCCTGAGGTTCCAACAAAATTTATCAAAGCCCGAGAAGTCACATTTCTGGAAAACAAATTCATTGAGAAAGTATCAAATGATGATAATAACAATGAGTCTGATCATGTATTTACACAAAGTTATATTCATGTAAATACGAATGCTCAGACTCCTCTATCTAACCGTATTCCTGTTCATACCAAAACACCTGTTGTGAGCGGTACTTCTGATGATACTACTTTGGTACAAACTACTCAGAGAGAGAGTACAACCGCAACAGATGATTCTGACAGCTCGAGTGAGCATAGTGATCCGTCCGATGAAACGTATATTCCAGAGGAGGAGAGTACAATTCCGTCGGAATATGACAGTTCATCGAACACTTTGCTGCTGTCGAGCTTGTTGGCGGGATCATATGATGCAGATTCGCCGCAGAGTGTACAAGAAGCACTGAACGGTCCAGATGCAGACAATTGAGAGAAGCAATGACTTGTGAGTACAACTCGTTTATCAAAAACAAGTGTTGGACATTGACAGACCGACAGAAGTCGCAAAAGCCTGCCAAATGTAAATGGGTATTCAAAGTCAAACGTGGTCTCAACGGCGAACTATTGAAGTATAGTGCACGCCTGGTGGCTAAAGGCTATACACAGCAGTATGGCATAGACTACGAGGAGACTTTTTCCCCAGTTGTCAGATTGTAACTTCCCCCCCTCTTTAATTTTAACTAACTAAATAATAATAAAAATAATATTGGCCACCTGATCATCTACTATCTACGTTATTCCGAACAACCCAAATTCTTTTATGTGTAGCAAATTGGACCTTGACTCCTCTCTATCTATCTATTACCTACTCCTTCGTTCACCTACTGCATCCTAATTCAAAATAATGTACCTGTCACATCAATTAATATAAATATTTTATATGTTTTTGTTAATTTACACCAACCTCCTATTAATCATTCGGATAAGCAAGATCGTAGCTCTTAGATTTTCTATTATCTTGATTATTTTGACACCTTAAACACACTAATATTCAGCCTATGTATTCATATTTTGAACAAAGTCTTAGCGACGGGTTGTGTGGTAATCTTTTACTCACACAAAGCTACTTTCTTGCTTAGGATGGAGTGTGAATGATCCTACCTTATTTACCTGCCTAGTTACCTCATGAGTTTAAGACTCTACGAGCGAATCTACCAGTATTTCGTACCTGACGGTTTGAATAAGAAGAAATACCGAAACAAACTTAGACAAACCTTTTTATTTCAATATTGCTGTGATATAAACTTAACAATACAGGCAATATAACGCCTATTTCTTTATATATTTGCCTTTATATCGTAGGCATTTGAAATATCGAATTTATTGTAATCGAATGTGTATTCCACAAATAGTTATGTACGAAACAGCTAGTAGTTATAAGGGTATTATTTCGCCCGTAACTACAATCATCAGCGATCTGCTCTGCCTGTCACTGGTCCCTATAACAGTTTTGCTTCTTTCTCCGAAACCAAACTGTTTCCCTAACCAAATAAAATATAAAATTATATTCAACTACACAAACTCTACATTTCTCCTCATTTAAGACCAACCATTAATTTCTCTACTCATAATAATCAAATGAATCCTACAAATTAATATTATTGGATGAATAAACCTTGTTTCCTAAGTCCCTAATACCACGTATGAATTTATACCTAATCCTACCTACCACTAGACCCTAGGCTATTGTATGCAAAACTCCCATCATTACTTTTATTAGTGTTATGTGATGTGTAGGCATTTGAAATATCGAATTTATTGTAATCGAATGTGTATTCCACAAATAGTTAAGTACGAAATAGCTAGTAGTTATAAGGGTATTATTTCGCCCGTAACTACAATCATCAGCGATCTGCTCTGCCTGTCACTGGTCCCTATGACAGTTTTGCTTCTATCTCCGAAACCAAACTGTTTCCCTAACCAAATAAAATATGAAATTATATTACCATACCTGAATGCCACGTTCAACTACACAAACTCTACATTTCTCCTCATTTAAGACCAACCATTAATTTCTCTACTCATAATTATCAAATGAATCCTACAAATAAATGTTATTGGATGAATAAACCTTGTTTCCTAAGTCCCTATTACCACGTATGAATTTATACCTAATCCTACCTACCACTAGACCCTAGGCTATTGTATGCAAAACTCCCATCATTACTTTTATTAGTGTTATGTGATGTGTAGGCACTTGAAATATCGAATTTATTGTAATCGAATGTGTATTCCACAAATAGTTAAGTACGAAATAGCTAGTAGTTATAAGGGTATTATTTCGCCCGTAACTACAATCATCAGCGATCTGCTCTGCCTGTCACTGGTCCCTATAACAGTTTTGCTTCTTTCTCCGAAACCAAACTGTTTCCCTAACCAAATAAAATATAAAATTATATTACCATACCTGAATGCCACATTCAACTACACAAACTCCACATTTCTCCTCAATTAAGACCAACCATTAATTTCTCTACTCATAATTATCTAATTAATCCTACAAATAAATGTTATTGTATGAATAAACCTTGTTTCCTAAGTCCCTAGTACCACGTATGAATTTATATCTAATCCTACCTTCCACTAGTCCCTAAACTATTGTATGCAAAACTCCCATCATTACTTTTATTAGTGTTATGTGATGTGTAAAACCTAAGCTAGGGATCTACGCTGTAAATCGTTCGGCAGGCTAATCCGAGAAGGCAACCTATAGCCGGTGTAATGTACATTTCACAACGGTCCGTGGACAAGGTTCTGCGAAATGCACTCCCTATTGCGTGTGTATAACATATAAATATATATTCAATAAAAGACCCAAGCCTTAAGCACACACAAAACCTTAACGAGTGAATAAATTCAAGCGGTCGACTTATTTTAAATTGCGACCTCTCGCTTCAGTCCTGCGGCAAACCTTAAGCCAAGGAAGAGGCCCATTTATGATAGGCTACACCATCTATGCAAATAAAGGAGACGGTGCCCAGGTTTCTCTGAGCCTGGCCTACTTCTAACAGGATCCCATTGTATACGCTGTTGGCACCGTTAGGGAGCGTGTACAATGTTAGATTGACATCCAATCAAGGCATTGATCTGGTACGAAATATTAATAAAACTTTCCAAAATAACCTCAAAATCTAATAAGGATCAAAATTGTTCAGTACTATGTAAAACAATCACACAATATTGAACCTTCTCGCCTTCACAATAAAGTATCTATGAATGTCTATGTTATGAATTTAGGCTCGATCCAGCTTCAATGTCAATCCAAAATATAACTAAAAACGAATGGCTTGAAAGTATCAGTCAAGATTCTCCTAACCATATTAAAACACTAATTTAAATTAAAACAAACTCCATCAAACTATTATACTTTAAACCAATTAACTCTAGTCAAAAATAATCACTATTAAGCACTGTTATTTGAACACAAAGTATTAACAGCAATAGATTCACGAAAAATCAACTTCACAATAACTTTAAGATTTACACTATTTAATTGAGATTAAACCACCAAATTGAGTAAGTAAATACGAACAATTTTATGCACTGAAATCCCCATTTAAATTACAATAGGTTGTGTCCGAACAGAGACTATACCAGCACGAACGAATACTAGCACAATCAATGTCCAGACTCAACCTACATATCCTAGATTGAAACCTAATTCCTTCGACAGAGATCCCCGACCGATACCCTCAAGCTCCAAGATTTGAATGTCCAGCCCCACGCTTCCCCGTCTAAACATCAGCTCTGAAAACACTCCCCCCAACCCCCGCACAATCGGCGTCTGAAACTAGTTGACAAATTACCAATTAAATATAATCACGTCTATTTTAAATTCTATTCCCTTTATTAAATACGACCCAATACAAAACCATAGTTAAATTTGTACAAAAACAATCTCACGCTTTACCTACAATCCCTACGAATGACCACTTGAGGTTTTTTCGTCCAGCCGTTTTTGCCGTCTTAGTCCAAGCGAACCTATTCGGCCATTTCCATATTCCCATAAGGATAGTGTTGAAATTGGCTTACATTATTATTTGATCTCCTCAGATTCAACTGTAAAGGTAAATTGGCGCCATTAATTTATTACCTCGGTACTCGAAACTAATACAGTCATCTACTATAGCTCTCCCATTAAGAATGCGTATGTTAGAACAATATGTGAATGTAGAAAAGCCCGTTACTACTTTGTAATAAGATTCATTTTTGAATAAAATACATTTGCTTTCCACGATTACAGTAACAAATTAAGTTTGCATTGTAATAAATTTTAACCACTCAAGACATGTGTGAAATATTATTCTCTAGAATGCGTCGATAGTTAAAATCGATAAATATTAAGTTTTTTTGCTATGCGTAAACGTTGGTTTACCTATGTTTTATTATATTTTAATCCCTGTTGTATTGAATTATTACCTCATTTAGCATTCATTAAAAACTATAGATAAACGAGATCTACTTAGTCATAGTTCGAGTTACAAGATACTCAACTATACGTACTCTGTTAGCCCTAGCGGTGGAATATGATATGCAAATCGAACATCTTGATGTGAAAACAGCTTTTCTCAACGGTGACCTAAAGGAAACTGTGTACATGGAGCAACCGGAAGGTTTTAAAGTAAAAGGCCAAGAAGACAAGGTCTACAAATTAAATAAAGCAGTTTATGGGTTGAAGCAGGCCTCTAAGGCCTGGTACGAGAAGATTGATCATGTCTTATGTAAAAAGTTGTGCTTCAACAAGTCATCATCTGAACCATGTGTTTACTATAGGTGGCATGAGAAATCGCTTATCATTATAGCGCTGTACGTCGATGATATAATATTGTTTTTAACTGGCGATAACCGTGAAAAGCTGGATATAAAAGTAAAATTAATGAAAGAATTTGACATAACAGATTTAGGGCCAGCTCATCACGTGTTAGGTATGAGATTGTGTAGAGATAAAAACAAAATTACTTTCGATCAATCGTACCGTAGATCGTACACTGGCTATGTTTTTAAAATAGGCGAGTCAGTGGTCTCTTGGGAAAGTCGTAAACAAAAGACAGTGAGTCTTAGTTCTACTGAAGCTGAATATGTTTCGTTATCTGATTCATGTAAAGAGGGCTTATTTATGTGTGCATTTTTAAAAGAAATTACTAAAAGAGATGTTGTTCCAACAATTTATAATGACAACCAGTCAGCACAAAAATTGTGTAAGAACTCTTTACATCATGCTAGAACCAAACATATTGATATTAGGCATCATTTTATCAAGCAACTAGTAAGTAACAATACTATTGCTGTTAAGTATCTATGTACAAACGATATGGTGGCTGACATATTGACAAAACCATTGTGTAAAGTTAAGCACTATAATTTTGTCAAACAGCTGATGTTGTTGTGATAGTTAGGTATATGTTTTAATTGTTTGATAAGTCTTGTTATTGGTCATACAATTAAAAATACTGAACCTTGTTTATAAATTCTTTATAAAGTTACATCGAAGTAGGTTCAGCACAATACATGTTTAGTATCATCCTCATCCTCCTAGCGTTATTATTCCCGGTTGTGCCCCTAAAGGAGCCCGGGGTCCGCTTTGACACCTAATCCCAAGATTTGGCATAGGCACTAGTTTTTACGAAAGCGACTGCCATCTGACCTTCCAACCCAGAGGGAAAACTAGACCTTATTGGGATTAGACCGGTTTCCTCACGATGTTTTCCTTCACCGAAAAGCTAACGGTAATTCCGTACATAAGTTCCGAAAAACTCATTGGTACGAGCCGGGATTCGAACCCACGACCGCCGCTTGACAGCCGCATGCCTGAACCACTAGGCTACCGTAGCTTCTTTTCATCCTCCTAGCGTACAATACATGTTTAGTATATTTTGTTTATTTACTTGCAGTGTAAATGTAATGTACACTGGTGCATACGATGGAGGAGGCTCCGGTGTATAGTTTTAAATGTTTGTGTTTACAAGATGGTATTGGTTTAAGGGCCTGTTGGATACTCCGTAAACGCAATACATACTTACTCTATGGTAGCTGTTTATGTCAACAAGCTTAGTCAATTTTATATTTTCCTTGGAGCTTGTCCTAATCCTGAATACACCAGACAATGCCGCAACTACTGTTTCCTTTGTACCCTAAACCCATCAACAAGTAACACTAGTACAATATTTCCCTTTGATGCCCTTGTCCTACATAAACAAAAAAACGTTGACAAATTTATCAGTTAAAATTCTTATTTAATCTGGAATGAGGTTATAGCTTGCTTGTGTTCACTAGTTATATTAACAAAAAAGAATAAATGTATTTTTGATAATTATTTGCGTGTAAATACCTACTTACTTCATCTCCTCTTCATGATGGGATGGTCATAATTATAGTCATAGCAGTAAAATAATGAGTGGATTAAAAGTTATTGGGACACCACCAACGCCAAAAAAAATTGTATAAAAAGTCATTGTAAATACAAAAAGTTTCAATAGCGCCAAATAAATTAAGAATAGGTCACAAAGAGCTGAAATATGTCGAGTGTACCAACGACATTAATTTACACAAAGAGATAACACTCAGCAGACTGCCATTAGTTCTATTCAATTCAAAGTTACGACTAGAAATAAACCGAGTTCGCGTAGGTTGCCGTTCGAGTCTCGAGAGACGCCGCTTAGCCGTGCTTACTACTACGTGACTTGGAGTTGCCAGCGCGAGTGGCCCTCTGGGGTTCATATGCAAGCTATCATTTACAAAGAAAATAATAGTTTGGTTTCATTAAGGCGCTCTTATTAGACGATATTTAGGTATTTGCGGAGGTGAGGCAGACGGAGCGGGAGACGCGCGTCCCGCGCACCCCGCTAACGGCCTTATTCTGTTGGCATCCGTATTCGGCTCGTTTTTGCGGATCATACGATCAAATGTTTGTCTTCTTGAATAATTGTTTTATTTTTCAAATCTTGGTTGATTTGTGTAAGATTGTCCCCAAATATTTATTGTTTATTTATTTATTTAAATCTATTTTTTTTTAAGAAAATAAGGAATAATAGGTAGTTACAGTTCTTAAGTACATCGTAGTATGATGACATCAATTATGGACACTTACTTTCCAAAGATATGTTAGTACAGATTTCTTCATCATCAATCCACCTATCGTTTTCCCAGTATGTGGGGTGGTAACTGATAAAATAATAGTACATCTTCACTTCCTAAGGGTGAACGTCACCAATTATGGATTGTACTAATATATTACAGGTTTTTTAAACCGAAATAAAATCGGTTACTTCTATAGGTAAACTTATAGCGCCGGTTAACACCCGCTTAAGAAACCATCAAAAATAATAAACAAATAGCTATGTTCATCTATTTATCTCCTGGCAAATTATATTATTACCATGTATGTCTTTCCCGCTCACGGGACAATGATGTCCCGGACCTTTGGGAGGCATGCGTGGGGCTAGGTACCTACAAAGTACCAACGGAGCCAACACGTAGAGGCCCTTTTGACAATTTAATGAAATGCAAGGAGTATTATTACCATAATTATTACCTTTGTTACATAAGTATGACTGACTGATCAAAATCTGGATAATTAGACCACTGTTAGTCAGAAGAGCATTTTATTATACAGGGTGGTTATTTTAAGACCAGCAAGTTCTTCAGTACATGACTATGTCTATTAAAAAATGTAATTTGACCAAACATCATATAAAAATAACAAATTCAATTTGTCTCTTAAATACCTAAAAGTGTTATGTCACTGCGCTCGCGCGGCGCGTGCTGCCTACCATGCTACCTCGACCAGCGGCCACACCGCGATGGACCTTGATACTCTCAACAAGCCAACAAGATTAGACTTATACTTGGCTCTATACTCCAGGCAAAATACGGTTTCGAAAATCATTAAAATATAATAGCGTTTTTTTGTATATTTCATTTTTAATCGTTATTCTAAGATGCTTTACACAAGAATCCAACAAATTTTCCAACCGAAAGTAATTATATAAATATAAATTAAGCTTTAATTGTCTTTTTTTGTTTGATTTATATTGAATTTTTTAAAGCAAATGTAAATTTAGGTAAAAGCCTCCTCGATCTCATGCCATTTTTTTCGGTCTTTAGCCAACTGCATCCAGCTAGGTCCGGCGACCTCAGTTATGTCATTGGTCCAACGTCTTCGTCGTCTACCTTTCCTTCTTTTGCCTTTCGGCCCTGACCAGTTTGTTGCTTCCAGTGCCCTTCTTTTCTCCTAATATCTGACGATATATGGCTTTTACCCGAATGGGGTCCATATAAGAAAGAAAAAATGGCATAAATCTTTTAGATTTAGTAAATATGTACTAACACAAACAATATGGAATAAATAAAGCTTAAATAAATATATATATATAAACTAGCTGTTGCCCGCGACTTCGTCCACGTATAACATGTTATCGTCTAAATGTTTGTTTAAGAAATTTAAATGTTTGTTTAATAAAAAAAAACATTGAAATTAGTTTTGTACAGTCAGCATCAGATAGTTAGTAGCAGCCTAGGTAACCAAATATATCGCAACACGTCTTTGTTACTATAGGTGTAAGGATGTGTTACGATATATTTGGCTACTTTGGCTGCTACTAACTATATGACGCTGACTGTACCTAGTCTTTAAGTAAACAGTCTAAAACCGAAGTTACAAATCCCTTACTTTAAAATGTCTTGCTCTCCATACAAACTAGAAGAACTGTATATCCTAGAAGTAGGTATTTTTGTCAAGACCAATCCAAGCATGTTCAGTAACGTTTCAGAAGGCCGCAGATTTCCGACACGTAAACAATACAAACAAAAATTGAAAACTTTGCAGGGTAGCAACAACACAGCGCTAATCAGAGGCGGAATTTTGGGAATGGCACCAAACATTTTCAATAAAATTCCAGACCGAATTAAACACTGGATATTAATAAATTTAAAAGACAATTGACTTCAAATTCAGATTCAGATTTGTTTATTATCATAATTTTACAATTGAAATCATAGTACAATGAATATACAGATAAAAATGTGTTAAAATTATAACTTGTCAGTTACAATAAAATACAATAGATGTGTACAGTTGTGTACAGAATTGTTATTATTTGTAAATAGTTTAATAATACTCATACTCATAGCATAATGCTATTACATAAAATAGAGAAAGAAAACATAATACAATACAAATATTAACGTCAAGCTTTTAAGATCTTGTTATGAATGAATGAATGAATGAATGAATGAATGAATGTTTCTTTATTTCAGGCAATAAACCCATTACTACATTACAATATATATGATACAAAGAAATAAAATAAAATAAAAATAAAATCCTTAACTAATACAAATACGTACAATTATTTGCGATTCGGGTGCCGATGCGCAGATAACCAATGCAGGAAGATTGCATTTCGGTACAAGTTGTTACTGACCGTCTCAATTAGCACATTATTAGAAATGCGTATTCTTTGCCAGAACGACGCTATTCGATTTCTAATAATGGCATAGAAATCGGGTACCCTGGCGTCAGCAAACACTTTTTGTTATTTAGTCATTTGAAATAAATTCTTGTAAACTATACAGTGTTTTTTCAAGCAATAGTTGTTTTACATGGAAGCGAAAAGAGTTGTCGTTCGTTATGGTTTTAAGGTTTGAAGGTAGCCGGTTAAAAAGTATTTGTCCTATTAACTTCGGAAGTTTTGTGCCTATTCTAAGTCTGGGCGAGGTTGTTTTGAAGTGGATACTTCTTTGCTCGCGTTCTTGTATAGGGGTACAGTTCAAAATGTATCACGTAACTTCCGGATTAACTTTTTGTAGAGAAGCCTAATCTGATTTCAAATAATTGTTTGTTACATGTTTTAATCCTTCTTTATTTGCTATTAGTTGTTAATCACAAAATGTTATTTAGTTTATGTTACGGGCATGAAAACTATGCTGAAATGACCGCCATTTTCAATGCCTCGCGAGTCAAACGAGCTACGTCAGTCAATGTTGCTATATATACCGATTTATCTGTGCTTATACAGATTTTAGTGAATTAATGCAGTTATATATTTTACGGGGACAACCAACAAATAAGTATCCACTTAAACTTAATTAATGGTTGTATCTCGGACACAACCCGCTTCTTTTTAAGTTATTCGCATTTCTCATTGATCTCGAACTATTTTCACCTCTCCTTTGAAATTCATTTGGATAACGTTTAACATACATCAAAACTTCCAATATATAAGTTGAAACTGATGTTAAGATACTAAGTTTTCTTAAATGTTCGCGACACGTGTATCTGTCCTTTGCATAGGGAAGTACTCTAATTGCACGTTTCTGGATCTTGAGGGTGCGCTCATAATCCGTACTGTTGCCCCAAAGCATTATCCCGTATGAAAGTTGAGAGTATATGTACGCATAATACAGCTCTTTTAAGCAACTTTCTGACACAAGTGGTCTTAACTGTCTTAGAGCATAGATCTGATAGATCCCTCTTGCTAACTTACTGTATAATGTATCTATGTGATCTTTCCATGACATTATTGGATCAATCATTTCAATCAATAGATCAATATTTGATTGAAAAGTGTTATTATACCATTAAAGATTACTTAAACGACCCTACGACATAACATGATTCCATTCCAGACATTCCTTAGTTATAATATTCTTTAGTTATAGTATTTTTTGAGAGTTTTTGACAAGTATTTGAAGTATTTAACACCAATCACTGTATTGACATTTTTTTTTTAATTTTTATAAATATATTAGCTGGCTGAAATATTTTGTAAACCTACATTGTGGGTAATGCACAGAAGTCTTATATTTTGTATACCAACAATACTTGTAAAAGTTGTAACCTATGTTTAACAAAATAAATGTAATTGAATTGAAAGTACTTAATTTGTATTCTAATAAGTAATCTTTATGCAAAAATTTAAGTCTCTAGCTCTAAAAATAAAGTTTCCCCCATACAAACTTTGCACCCCTATTTACCCCCTTTAGGGGTGGAATTTCCAAAAATCCTTCTTAGCGTTGCCTACGTTGTAAAAGGTAGTTCTGGTGTAAATTTCAACTCTCTAGTCTTAGTAGTTTCGGCTGTGCGTTGATGAGTGAGTGAGTGAGTGAGTCATATCAATAACTCTATACCGATAAAAGGTATGTTCACTTAGATAACGTCACATTTATTTGCTTTAGTGGGCTTATTTTTAAAGGGGCGTGGCGGGGGAGGCTTTCTTGGTTGTTATTTGGAGAAACAGCGGTGGCAGAGTAAGTTCGAGATGTGAAACGGCATACTTTAGTGTTTTGTGATGGGTATCATGTGCACAAACAGCTGGCAAAGTTTTGCAGCTGTATAGGGGAACACCCTGTAGTACTTTGTACCCGACTGCCTCAGAAGGAAGTTTATATTTTTCGAGCGTATGTATTATCATATCAGCCGAAAGACGTCCACTGCTGGACATAGGCCTCCCCCGAAGAGTGCCACAATAGCCGGTCCTGCGCCACCCGCATCCAGCGGACTCCCGCGACCTTTACCAGGTCATTAGTCCACCTTGTGGGGGGCCTAACCACGCCGCGCCTTCCGGTACGTGGTTGCCACTCGAGAACCTTTCCGCCCCAACGGCCATCGGTTCTACGTGCAATGTACCCCGCCCACTGATACTTAAGTTTAGCGATTCGGAGGGCTATATCGGTTACCGTGATTCTGCTGCGGATAGCCTCATTTCTGATGCGATCGCGCAGAGAAACTCCCAGCATAGCCATCTCCATCGCCCTTTGAGTGACTTTGAGCCTTCTTATGAGGCCTATAGTAAGCGACCACGTTTCCGTTCCATATGTCATCACTGGCAACACACACTGGTCAAAGACTCTCGTCTTGAGACACTGCGGAATATTGGACGAAAAGATGTGCCGTAGCGTATGTATGCATGTATGTCTATGACGAAGATGAGGAAGGGCCGTGGCCTGCTGCTGGTGGAGTGGCAGAGTCTTTTTCCGCACTCGTTTTTAATAGAATGTACTAAACAGCAAGTAAATATACTTCAGTTCACCAACTCGTTTAGGACTTTAGTCTAGGTAGTCGCTATCCGGCGCAATAGCCCTAAATGCTTTTGATATATTTCTTTATGAATAAATAAATCTATTATTCGTACAGTCCATAATTGGTACCATTACCCCCCCAACCATGTGCTCGTGTCCGAATCCGATTTACACCCGACTACTTACTACCTAACAGTTCTAAATACGTATTCAGGATAACTGAAGATTTTTATTGACATCTTGTCAATATGCTCCAGCTACCTATTAATACGTTTTAGGTGCGGATGTAGAAACGCTTTAATGTAGTAAATATCGCATACCTTATATTTGTTATTCTATCATTTCGAATGTGTTCTCCAGCATGTATTAGCGTTTCCTATTCCTTTATATATTTTTATTTACCTTGATAACTCGAAATAATTGCTGCAAAAAGGCGTATTTGCG
The DNA here is from genome assembly GCA_963854355.1 of Epinotia brunnichana. Taxonomy (NCBI): domain Eukaryota; kingdom Metazoa; phylum Arthropoda; class Insecta; order Lepidoptera; family Tortricidae; genus Epinotia; species Epinotia brunnichana. The sequence goes on along the minus strand of OY977936.1, from coordinate 13,114,494 downwards.
TGCCAGGTAAACATTCACAGGTCCGTCGTCGGCAGTGGCCACGGGCGTACTAAATTGTACTCGCCACCGCGCATGCATGACGCGGACACCCGGTTTTTCAGACAAATGACCAAATGTATTGAATTATCAAACATATTGAAATTCTAAGAAGCCGGTAGATAGATCTACCAAAAAGCTACCTATCATAACAAATTTCATTGTAATATTCCAAATAACTTTTGAGATATTTCGAGTTTGGTGGTAAAAAAGCACTGTTTTGAAAGGCAAAATCTATCGAGGTTTTTGTAAGCAATCGTGATTTTACGAAGTACGAACATAGCCAATGAACTGAAGATATACATTTCAAAAATTTGGATCTCTAGCAATAGTACAAGTATACTAATAATCGGTTTGGAAAAGGCACTTTTTCGATGCGCAGCTGCATACAGCGCCTTAAGTATTTGATAATATCGATGATCAGAGGAAAATGATATTACTCTTCGACAGGTTTTTTTCCTATTTTGACATTGCGAAATCCGCTATTAATTTAGCAAGTTATGCAAGCATCTGCCAGTAGCAAGCTAGGTATATGAATAATTACAAGCACGCGACGCTAACAAACATCCTGAAAAAATTCTGCCTGGGTTAATACTTGTATCCTGACTACAACATACGACGACGACGACATACACACACTAATACACAGAAAGAACGCTGTAATTAAAGGCGACTAAAGCGGGTCGCCTGGTTTGTGTGTGTTCTCTTAGGCGAGAGCCTCATCGCTCGTCTAACAAGCCTAAGGAAGACGGCTAAAACGGATGAGTTCTAAATAACGAGGTGCGTCTCGCACCTCGTTATTTCGAACTCATTGCGCGCGTCCGACTCGCACTTGGCCGGTTTTTTTCGTTGCCAACCAGGTCCCAGTCTTCGTTTGAATGGGTTATGTGGTACTTCTATCCACCGAAAACCCCACGGCGACCGCAGTTTGCGCTCGCCATGCGGAGGAATCCAGGATCTCTAAACTTAACGTTCTAAAGTCTTCCTCGCCGAGGAAGTCCTCGCCGAGGAAGACTTTAGAACGTTAAGTTTAGAGATCCTCGATTCCTCCGCATGGCGATTGCAAACTGCGGTCGGACTCGCGCACGAAGGGTTCCATACCATTATCTATAAAAAACTATTTTATATTCTGTGTTTTTAGTATTTGTTGTTATACATCATCTGTGACAACAGAAATACATCATCTGTGAAAATTTTAGCTGGAACTATCACGGTATCAGTGAGATACAGCCTGGTGACAGACAGACGGACGGACGGACAGTGGAGTCTTAGTAATAGGGTCCCGTTTTACTCTTTGAGTACGGAACCCTAAAAAAACAACGTACGTAGGACTCACACGGAACTGAAGACCTTTGTACCGTGTCGATTTATCGTCATGTTAAAAATGCAATGAGAAGGGGTCAAACGGGTGAAAGCGACATGGTATCAAAGTGTTCGAGGCTAAGTTTTATCTATAAAGACTGTATCGTTTGTTATAAATACAAGTTAGCTCTGGCAGGAATAAGTTGTCTATTCATTTAAAAATATTCTGATACAAGACAATTGATTGACATTTGTCATAGAACCGATATCTTTATTCTTTTTTTGCTCAACTTGTTCCAATAAAAAAATGAGGGGTCTTACACCGCAAAAGCGAAAATCTATTGTGGACAAATGGTGTTCGGTTAAAGGTATTACGTACCGAAAACTCGCACAAATGGAAGGTGTTAGTGTTGGAGCCGTCCAAACTGCTATCCGTAAGTACGGGGAGGATTATACCTTCGAGGACCAACAACGGCCAGGCCAAAAACCAGGTCCGTCCAATCCAAAACTGGACCAAAAGATAGTAAAATTGTAGTTTTTTTGCCATAGAGCGGAAACTATGTTCTCAATTGAATTTTGTAATAATGTTAGTAGTTAAGTAACAGAATACTTAAGTTAATCATTTCCCCCTCTCTCAAATATCTCAAATATAATAGCCTCATTTGGAAATAATATTGATAACGGATTTATTGTACTTACCTAATACTTAAGCTATATTTAGACACGTTAACTGGATGAGTAAAAGTTATTTTAAGAATTACTTTCCTTTGTGAATTTTAAACCATTTTCATCTGTATTCTAACAGCAGTACAATAATATTTTACTTTCTGAAAAAACAATGAACCGCCCACGGTTTTAGGGCACTTCATACTCGAGTCGTGCTTGGATAATTAGATTCTTTGATGTATCAAAATGCCGGTAAGATAAGCCCTATTCTGTAACTTGTTATAAGCACACCTCAATGCTCAACCACAAATATATATCTTGACGCCGCAATAGGCTTGTTGCGTGGTGTTAAAATTGATAACGTCGTGTTGTTAAATGGATAGTAAACCATCAAATGATTGTAATAAAGTATAAATTACAAAATATAATGAGGGAAGCAACAGGCGACCCTCGCGCAGGCAGCTTTCTTGCACAAAGACTTGCAATCGCAATTCAACGCGGGAACGCTGCCTGCGTGATGGGAACCCTACCAAAGGGTCCAAATTTAGATAGTAATTTATAGTTTTTGGTAGGTTATTTTTATGTTAGTTTTAGTTTTAATTTTAAATCTAGTTTTAATTGCATATTCTATTGTGTTTTTGTATTTAATGTATTTATTTTTATTATTACCTAATACATTACCATTTATAATAATCAATCATCAATAATAAATATAATTCACATCATAAAAAGATATAAACCATGAAAAATAAGAAAAAAAAATTTTTTTTATTTATTGTCCAAAAGTAAATTTAAAGGTACCAATAGACTCCTTACGCTTTTATAGAAACAAATTTGTATGACAACTATGGACCTAAACGCAGTATTTCGCGACCGAAACATCAATTTACTTAATTTTCCATGCAACGGTTAGTACAAATTGCACGGTGTGACATACATTACTTATTCTGTGGTCATACTTTAAAGCCAATCAGTATGAAGCGTTTCGGCTGCTGTCAGCGAGGTCCGTCTTTAACTCGATTTTTTGGGTATTAATGTCCTTTGAATGTAGATGCTTCCATACAAACATTTGTTCATCTACAAAAACTCGTTCGAATGGCATCGTAAACAAATTTAAGGTCACAAGCCCATTCGTAGTAACGGGTGGGGAGAGGCGCATGAGCGCGTAACGAATAGCAGTCAAGGTGTTGAAAGTTACTTACTCGCAACGCTGACTGCGTTTCTGCCGCAACTTAATAGTTTGAGATCTTATGAAAAACCAAGTTAGTGATTTTATTTATGGAAGAACGTATTCAACAACTTTGCCTACTATTTACCAACCAAAATAAGTATTTCAACTATAGTATTTAAAGATACTTGTCTATCATCGATCGGAACCTTCAGGTGTCAATACTTCGAGCGAGCTTGTATCACACGAACTCTTGACCGGCCGACGGCGGCCTTGGCTACACGAAAGGGTATGCTTAGATCGACATCGCCGATAGATAACCCACTTTTACAGCCCATTCAAGTAGGTTTTAGTACAATACGTGACCGTAAAAAAACTCTTGACCTACCTACGTAAAAGTATTGCAACCCGCATGATAAATTCCGCGATACAGCGTAACTTGCCGACAGTTACGTTACGTAATACCAATATGACCAAACGTAAGCCGAGCCTTTCACGTATGTCACGTTTGGCCATATTGGTATTTCAATTTTATGCGCCGTTTAATGAAAGTTATTTTTAACCGACTTCAAAGTATGTATGTTTTTTTTTTTTTTTTTTTATATATATGTTCGCTGATTTCTCCGTCAATTGTGGACCGATTTCCAAATATCTTTTTTTATTCGATAGAGTATACTTCCGAGGTGATCCCATTGTCACCAAACCAGGATCTGATGATGGGATCCCAGGGAAATTGAGGGCAACTCTCAAATTTTATAGGCACGTATGTAGTGATTTCGGTATTTTTTATTATAATTCGTGTATTTCCTTCGGAAATCGCAATTTTGGTGAAGTGGAACTGATACTGAAGACCACAGATGACTTATGGAACTTCCCAAAGATGTAAAGTTCGTCAAAGATTCTGACATGATTCCGTTGAAGTAGCAACTCATGAAGTGGTAATTCTCAGATCCTTTAGGAATCGACGGTACTCCTCAAATATTAGCAGCCCACAGATAGCGACTTGGGTTTTTTCTGTAATAATCAACGCATTTGCTCTCTGAAAACAGTGCATTTGGTAAATTGGGAAGGAAATGTGGAAATGTTCATGTACCTATGTGGCTTGGCGAAGTACTGAATTGAAGTCGGTTGAAAGTTTGTTTTTAAAGTAATAATTATTATTATACAAGCGATAGCCTTATAACGTGAATAAGTATCTGGGTCATTGTCAGATTTAGGTTCGCGTCTCTTCGGTGGACATTGCCAAAGTTAATTTTTGCCTAATTTTTGTTGAACTCTGAATCCGCATAAACGACGTTGCCTCTTCTATAATTCTATGTGATAAAAACATATTATATATAAACATAAGCCCTTAACTATTGACCACCGGAAAGATGATTTTTGTTTTTGTGACTGACAATGACCCACCTACTCGCGTTAAAATTTAAATAGGTACTAATATATAGACCTCAGCAAACGTACTATGTGACGTATTTTTGTTGTTACACAGTATTTACAATAATGAATAGGTACTCGAACAGATCAGCGTTTATGCAAAAAAGGACATTTCAAAGGTGTTGTTTTTCCAATATGAATACCTAATCAAAAGATAGTTGTTGTGGTTTTACGACGTGGGAACTGAACATTATTAGATAGAGAAATCAATAAATAAATAATTAGATAATATTTCGATAATATTTTCATAAAGCTTCCCTGTCAATAAAACAATAGGTAATTGTAATATTTATTTGGCTTCCAGGTTAAAATGTTAAAATTGATAAAGTAGTGTTGTTAAATGGATAGTAAACCATCAAATTATTGTAAATAATAAAGTATAAATTATAAAATAATGGACCTTGAAATTTTAGAAAAAAAATCTGCATTTTTTTATTGTCCTAGATTAAATTTAAAGCTACCTACCAATAGAATCCTTACAGTTTTATAGAATCAAAATTGTATGACAACAATGTACCTAAACGCAGTATTTCGCGACCGAAACAGCAATTTACTTACAATTAAAAGTACAAATAGCATTTGTGACGTCATACCCGTGTGACAATTAGTATGAAGCGTTTCGCCTGCCGCGAGCGAGGTCAATCTTTGTCTCAATTTTTTTTTAGGTATTTATGTTCTTTAATTGTAGTTGCTCCCATACACAAAAACACACAGAAACACTTGTTCCTCTCCAAAAACTAGTTAGAATGGCATCGTAAAAAATTATTTGTCGTCAACCCTATTATGAGCACACGCCTACAAAGCTTTGCGCGTTGACCGCGGGCTAATCTCATTATCTGACTGCGACTTTGCTTTTATTTATTTAAACTTTCTTGCACAAAACTAATAAGTACAAAGGGCGGCATCAAAATATATGTAGAAACTTGCCAGGTTCAGTTTGTCAAGTAATTAGATTGATTTTATTTTAATGTATAAATTATTCTAAATAGGGTTAAATGTTTACTCACATACCTACATATTATAAAAGGAAGTATCCCCAGTATTTATCCGACTCATTTTATATTATTAGAGAGTTTTTTTCAGGTAGCGGGGCACCATGCGCTAATCAATTGGTTGAAATAATCTCTGCGACATGTTAAAGATAATCGCTTTAAAACTCAACTATGGAAAATGGGTTAACTAGGAATTAAAGTGAAGATTGATGTTATTGTAGTTCCGCCACTATACTCACCATCGTGAAGAGATATTTGTACCGACTCACAACAGCTGACAATATTATTATAATATTTTAATTAACGGTATTATAAACGGACAAAGGGTATTTTGCGATCGTTTATATGCTTACTAATCCCAAAATTTAAGATCTCCTGAGAGTAATTAGTAGAGATCCCGAGCATAGCGGCCGAACGAATTGTCTCGCAGCCCACTTGGGGCTCGTTACCGCAGACCGGCGCAACAGAGACCGACTGTATCGGAAAGAAGATATTCATCATAATTAATTATCAGGTTTCCGTTTAAAATTCTACGGGTAGGTTCGAATAGTATATGCCGATAGCCTACTGGTCACGCCTGCGGGTCACCCTTCCGCCAGGCTCCGAGCATGCAATTAATTGATGTTAAATTTTTATATGTGCAGATATCATTCTGTCTAAACTCCATTTGATTACATTATATTATAGTATCTCTCAAAACCTACTTGTAAATGATAGTCAAAAATGAATTACTAAATTGAATAGGCTGAATTAAATTCAAGAGATTGATTAGTGAAACCAATACTTAATTGGAATAGGTAGGTTTTGAGAGATAAAATATAATTCAAATTATAAAAAGAAATGAACCTTGTAAGTTTAGAAAAAAATGTTTTTTTATTTATTGTCCAAGAGTAAATTTAAAGGTACCAATAGAATCCTTACGCTTTTATAGAAACAAATTTGTTTGACAACTATGGACCTAAACGCAGTATTTCGCGACCGAAACAGCAATTTACTTCATTTCCCATGCAACGGTTAGTACAAATTGCACGGTGTGACGTCATACTTTAAAGCCAATCAGTATGAAGCGTTTCAGCTGCTGTCAGCGAGGTCCGTCTTTAACTAGATTTTTTGGGTATTAATGGCCTTTAAATGTAGTTGCTTCCATACAAACATTTGTTCATCTACAAAAACTGGTTCGAATGGCATCGTAAACAAATTTAAGGTCACAAGCCCATTATAATATTATTGGTATATTATATAGCTAGGTATAGGTACCTCAACCGCCCAACTAGCACACAAGCTGCTTGTACAGGCATTGTACAGCCTGGGAGTTGCATAGGAGTCGTTCAAGTGCTGTACAATTTTCCTTAAGATGTACAGTAGCATATTTAATTACCTTAAGATGAACAGTAGCAACTTTAAAAACCCTTTAACAGCTAGGTGGTACAGTAGCAGTTTAGTAGCAAAAAAAGTTACTTATAGTGATACAAGAGCATGCAATAGCATCGCTAGGCAGCCATAAGAAGTACAATGAGTAGATGGAGGTGCTTGTACAACCGTGAGATGTAAAAGAGTAATATAGGAGCTAAAGGTGTTTAAAAGGAGTTATACGTAGCTTTCATAGCGCTTAAAGGCGTAAGAAGGCATTTTGTAGAGCCTTAAGTTCTTTAATGGATTTTTTTACGGCTGTTGTATTACTAATCTATAATAGATTTGTGTAGCTTAAGAATAGCGCCTTGAGCGTTATATGTGAGAATTATATGGCTACTGTACGGTAAATAGTTGTATAAGGAATGATACGAAACCTTTTATACAGCTGTAGGGGGTTGCAGAATAGTGTTATAGCACCTTAAGTATTTTAATAGAATTTACTAGCGCTCTTGTAACTATACATCTACAACGGACGGACATAACTTTATACTAGAGCTCTAAACGCTATATTAGAGATTAATACAGCGGAATTGTGATGTTAAACTGTATAATGAAAGGTACATGCTGGTGTGCGACCAAAACAGTTGAATATACATAGCACTCCTATACCACAACTTTATAATCTAGAAGTACAATATTTTGAGAATCGTATTTATGCATAATTCGTAACTTTTGGCGTAATTGAAGTCACTATTTCTTACCCGTGACCCTAATTTAATTATTTATATCCTTTAAAGTCTTATTTAAGTAAAATTACAATTTCATAACTAACATATCAATATAAGTTTTGCCTTAAAAACTGAATAATTTGAGGGCGCGTGAGAATTTTGACGATAACATACATATATATTGACAGCAAACTGGTACTCGCACTCATATTTCACGTACACAAAGAAATAAAGCAATGTTAGACTTAGCTTTTTACTTATTTTGATAATCCATTTTTGTATCCTCACCACCTGTCACTGAACGATTGTGTATATTTAGTTTACGCCACAGTAACACTACTATATTATTAATTTACAGCTTTGGTATTTAATATAACGATACAAGAGCGCCGAAATAAGGCGAAGGCGATATAATGGCGCTACAATAGCTTCTTATAGATCTCATGGCGCTAACCATCGCTTTTGTACCATCTCTGTAGAGCCTAAGAACACCTTTACGACCACTGTAGACCAATTGTAGCGCTATTAAATGAAAACGAGTATGAGTATAGGCTGCATAACGGACCCTTTTAGCGCTATAAGAGCTCTATATCCTCTTATAGCACTACTATGCGACTACTGATGGAGCCGAGGCTGTTATGAAACTCCCTTATACAGCTTCTGTGCAGCTTCTTATAGCGCTTGTGTGCTAGTTGGGCGTACACTGTACTGACTCCATATTATACATACGTAGCAAAAGGTAAAATTATCTCCACTTATAATAAATCTCTAAATTAAAAAAAGAATCAGCCAGTTTGAAACTAAGCTTTCTATGGTACGAATGTTCTCAGCATCCCATGGACGGAAAAATATGAAACATTTTATATAGGTACATTATTATTCCAGCTGCAACTTAGGATAGTTTTTATCCGACTGCGACAGTTAATTTATTTTCCGTAATATACGACTTCATTTAATTTTTCATTTATTATTCTTAAAGTATATCGCCGCCACATCTGTCAGCTAAAAGAAACGTCAAAATCACAGTAATAAGAAATACTACGGACAAAATGGCGGAATTGTTTTGCCTTTCTTTCGCCTATTAATAATTTTAATCCCGTCTACGATATACATTGACGAGACACATAGGTACCAAAAGCAAATATAAAATTAATCGATTTTGATATGCGAACTTATATGCGCAAATGTCGAATTAAGGAGTAATTTCTACAAATGTAACAACAAATTCGAACAATACAAACTTGGTTTTTTTGAATGGCACGCGCGCGCGCTCTTTGCGTATTCAGCCAAACCACGAAAACTGAAACTCGAAGTTCGTATATCTGAGGGCCTACCGCGAACGGCATTCGAAGTTTTCCCTCTCTGTCGCACTTATGTACGAACTTGTAAGTATGACAGAGAGGGGAAACTTCGAATGCCTTTCGCGGTAGGCCCTCTGCATTCCTGTCATTTGTTAGTGCGATAGAGATAGAGATACCCGAATATTTTCGAATTCCGAAGTTCGTGGTTTAAAAGAAAATACGGATGTCGGATAGATCTAAATTAATATTTTATGTGTGAATATGGTTAAAATTATTGTTGTTATTGTTTTAGTATATTTGACTAGCTTTAAGTTTAAAACTGTACGTCCGAAATGGGCAAGCTATTGGACTTTATTTTACCCAAAACAACTAAATGTACACAGTTCTGACAATAAAGATATCTTATTTTATCTTATCTTATCGAAAATAGGGATGTAGACACTAAACAAAATAATCATAATGTTGTATTATCTTGAAAAAAAAAACAACGCAAGAGGCTATATAGGTAATCACTAAATTATAAGTGTATAAAGTTTTAAGAGGGGGTTTGTTGCGTCTCTTTTCCGCAAAACGCACCTTTATAATGAAACGATTGTTTTTTACTATGACGCTCGAGGATCGTGACGTCACGGTCCCTGATCGTTTTCTCACTCTAACAAGCGACATTAAAACGGTTGTAGCTTCGTAATTTTTTGAGATATTTGAATGAGTTTTTCGTTTCTTCTTTCTTTTGAAGTGAGTCTACAGCTACACCTCTATTTGGAAGACAAGCGGAAATAATCCATACTATCCATACTAATAATCCATACTTCCATACTAATATTATAAATGCGAAAGTGTGTCTGTCTGTTACCTCTTCACGCCTAAACCGCTGAACCGATTTAGATGAAATGAGCCCCGGGTAAGGACAAAGGGTAGTTTTTATATCTGAGGGGCTGAAATTGGGGGTGGAAATTTGTATGGAGCTACTTAAACCGCTGCACCGATTTAGATAAAATTTGGTATGTAAATAGTTTGAGTCCCGGGGAAGGACATATAATAGGTTTTATCCCGGAAACCATCCCCTAAGGGGGTGAAGGGGGGGGGGGGGGGGGTGAAAATTTGGATGTAATCTATTTTGATGAAATTTGGTGTAGATATAGGTTAAGTCCTGGGAAAGGACATGGGATAGTTTTTACCCCAGAATTCATCCCCTAAGGGGGTGAAATTAGGGGTGAAAATTCGGATGGAACCCATTTTAATACAATTTGGTATAAAGATAGCTTGAGTCCTGGGAAAGGACATAGGATAGGTGTAATTCCGGAAATCACTCCCTAAGGGGATGAAATGGGGGGTGAAAATTTGGATGAATCCCGTTTAGATGAAATTTGGTATAAAGGTCGTTTGAGTCCCAAAGAATGACATTAGATAGTTTTTATCCCGAAAATCATTCCGTAAGGGTATTAAATAGGGGGTGAGAGTTTGGATAAAATCCATGTACCTAGATGAAATTTGGTATAGAGATAATTTGAGACCCTTCAAAGGATATAGAATAGTGTTTGCCTCGGAAATCATCCCTTAAGATGGTAGAAGTTTGTTTGCATTATATTTTCTAAGTATTAAGTTCTACGCGGACGAAGTCGCGGGCAACAGCTAATTTGAAATAAAGTTGCAAGGTCAACAGAACGGAAGCCAATCGTAATACGAGTATATACAAGTTATGTAGGCATCAACCTGTTCCAGAGGGAAAATTACCTCCGAGTATTCTCTGCGATTAATTTTTCGCTTTATGTTAGATTATAATTGGTGCAGTATCATACCATTTTTCATTTGAAGCCCACACGCCAGAAGCGATTCACCCATAGAAGTTTAATTCAGGGAAAACCATTGAATGTCCGCATTGTTTGCGTCAGCACCACGTGTCCGATCAATTCATCAACATTTTCGAGCCTGCAATTAAAACATTCCGGACGTACCTACCTATATCAGTTGCCCAAGTTCAGATTCTGTAAGCATATGATTTAGTTCAATCATTAATTGACAAAATGATAAAGGGGTCATTTACTTCATAAATTAGTAGGTACCTATGATTTTTAAGACCATGATATAAATAAAATACAAACATAGCTACTGTCTACCGCTTCTTAAATAATTAATTTATCAAAGTAATTAATGTTTGAGTGCAAAAAGGTTCGAGCTGCTTTAATATTCTGCGGTTCATGCTTTTTGTCTGGCATAACTTCCCTTAAGTTTGTCTCAAATGTGCGACTTTTAATTTCTTTTTCATTCTGCCACTATGTGAAGGTCCATACAGAATGTATGATAAAAACGTCACATTGTAGAATAAAAAACGTAAAAACGTCACATTGTAGGAACATTTTTTTTAATCGGGATCAAGAGTGCTCATGATGCTGAACAGGAAAAAAAAAACTAAATTCTGAGAAAAAAGTAAAAGTCGCACATTTGACTGAAAACGCCCTTAAGCGAAATTTTGTAGACGCCGGTTTCAGTTGAATATTGAATCAAGTTCAGCATTTCACTTCAATATTTAAGATTTACTTTAGGTGCTTCCAAGTGTTTCCATCTCGCTCAGATCCCTTTTTGATATTATTTTCTGAATTTTATGTAATATTTACTTTCCTACATTGCACTTATACAACGCCTCATTTATTACAATGGATTATAATAGACAACCGATAATATCTTCAGCGTAAACAGAACACCACACCAACTACGGAAGCTGTTGATTGCTCGATTTCTTAGCTTTTATAGTAAATTTTGGATAATAATAATAACACAAACTTGACTCCTTTTTTTAGTGTTTACGTATAAAATTGTAGTTTAATAAAAATTCAGTTTGAAATAAATGGACAATACCTATTCATTTCAACACCTATTCTGCGCATTATTTTTAAGTTCGATATAATTAGAGAAATTCACTACTAATGTTCGAGCTAATATGAAAAGATCCGCACAGAATACCGCGGCGAGACGCGGCGCGGTGCGGTATTCTGTGCGGACCTTTTCATATTAGCTCGAACATTACAACCGTTACCGCATCCGCACCGCACCGCGCCGCACCGCCACCGGTTTCAGTTTCAGTGCGTTTCAGCCTTTACTGTTGGTTGGTTGAATTTGCACCTCGGAGGTGTGCGAGAGCCGAGTTTAGCCAAAGTGGCAAGAGGGACATGCCTGGTATTAGACGAGATATTAATACAATGAGCGTCAGTCAACTGCAATAAAAGAACGTACCTAAAGGGCATCCATTTTGTAAATAGGTAAATATATACCTATATAATTTTAATGTCATACCCATCCCATCTGAATACCTTTCAGATCCTACACACCAGTTCCTTATACATCCATTACTATTAATTTAAACAAAAAGACGAACTCTTATTTTAGACAGATTTGCCCGAGGTCGATTCCCGGCCATGTATTTTGAAATCATTAGAATGCAGTTTTTCTTTTTTGTAAAATCGGTCTCGTGACTCCTAAGAGCAAATTTCCTTGTATCTTGTAGTTTCGAATTTTCCCTCACTGCCCCGTTTGAATAATACATCCTGTATAGAAAAGCAATAGAACAAGACTTACCCTAATGCCTCTTAAGAGATATTGACTTCGCGAAACATTCATTTCTACGTACTTCTTAATGTCAATGCCAATAGTTCTAAATAATCATATAATGTTTGTTGCGTAATCAGAAAAAATATAATATACATATATTAAATGCTAACTTTATTAATATCTATGTATGTAAATATATGTAAGCACTTTATTGTACACAATAACAGGTTAAATAATATACATGTCACATAATAGTTCAAAGTACAAAGGCGAACTTATCCCTGTAAGGGATCTCTTCCAGCTAACCTATGAGCAATTGAGAGGAAGATTGAAGGGATTGGGAGGAGATTGGGAGGATAACTCGTCTCGTTGTGCTTATATGTTATTAATAATAATATTTCATAGTGAAACTTGGATAAGGGTGCAGAATCCTCACTATAATGTGATGAAGAATGAAGCTGATCTGTATTTAGAATGTTTATTCCCGTCATATATTTTCTGTAACTTCTAATTTTATTCTATCATCAGCCAACATTGTTCATTGTTAACGAGCTACGTTAAATACGCGTCTTATCACAAATCAAGAAAACGGCACGCGGTCGTTGAGAGCAAACGATTCTGGGCTATCCGCGTTCCAAATGGCCCTGTTAAGGTGCGGCGGCAAGTGCCGCTTTTATTTCATTTTATGCGTATTCCTACAGTACGCACATTACGCACAAGAACATGACAAGAACCTACCAACGTATCTGTGATATGTTGGAATCCTTAATGCAATAGCAGAAAAGTCGATTGTTGTTTGTTTTGCGCCACAGTTCGGGTGGTGAGTGTTAAGGCTGACAGCCTCACGCCTCTGCTGCGAGTATATTACCACGTTCAATTGTTTGAAGGATTCATTTTGTCGAGTTTCATGTTTCCCACTTTGCACACTGGTCCTTTAATTGCCTTCATTTGTATGCTTCGATAGAATCCCGTTTTTATGTAAAACTATTTAAAAAAACATTTTAACAGTGGAACCAATAAGTTATGTTTATAACTGTAGGGGAAACTCAAAAACATCCGCCTTCCTATTTCGTTAATTTCCGTACCATTTTGAGAGACAATTTCCCAGAATCCACTCGGGTGCGACGTGCGACGTTAAAATGGTAATAATAACAACATGGTTCCAAATGCGACGGAGGCAGTTTATAATTCGGTCATTCACACAAATGCATAACATATTTAAATGCGTAGAGGGTGCTAGAGGGTTAGAGGCTTTAATTTTCATTTAAGCGTTTGTTCGCCTTACGATATTTATTATAGGTATTTCTATTCAATTCGTTACGGGTTATAAATTTCCTTTTAGAAAAAAGGCTTTCTTTCGTTAATCAATACCTATTAAGTAATTTTTTGCTAGTTTATATAGATTGGTTGGAGACATAAAACTCATTTAAAATGTATTAAGTACTTAAACGCACTATATATTATTAACGTTTATTATACAGGAATATTATTTTATTAGTACTGCATTAAGCGACCTAAAATCGGATTCAACTCTCGTTAGTCGTTACCGCTCACGTTCTAAAGAAAAGAGTAAATAAATATAGCGTTAAGCCGCGTCCGCTGCGCCATGTTTTCGTGGTTTTTAAACGTCAAAAATGTTTTGCCAATCAAAACAATACCCTATTTGTTTGCCGAAACTGACGGAAAACATGTTGGATGTTTGCAAACACCGAAAACACGGCGCAGCGGACCCGGCTTTAGAGACGCGTGAAAAATAATAATAGAAAAGAGTAGGTAAGACCGGAACTTATGCTACAAAATAAAAAAAAATAATAATAGTCGTGGACGTATCACTTTTGACATTAATGCAAAGGAGATTGCCGAGATCTCGTACCAATAGGCTATTCTACATTTTTTTAAATATATTTTAAAATGTTCGTATAGATTCGATAGTCAACTAGTTAGTATTTTTATTTCCTGAAAATGAAAATAATAAAATTAGCGTTATTATTCGTTACGGGTTATAAATTTCCTTTTAGAAAAAAGGCTTTCTTTCATTAATCAATACCTATTAAGTATTTTTTTTCTAGTTTATATAGATTGGTTGTAGACATAAAACTCATTTAAAATGTATTAAGTACTTAAACGCACTATATATTATTAACGTTTATTATACGGGAATATTATTTTATTAGTACTGCATTAAGCGACCTAAAATCGGATTCAACTCTCGTTAGTCGTTCTAAAGAAAAGAGTAAATAAATATAGCGTTAAGCCGCGTCCGCTGCGCCATGTTTTCGTGGTTTTTAAACGTCAAAAATGTTTTGCCAATCAAAACAATACCCTATTTGTTTGCCGAAACTGACGGAAAACATGTTAGATGTTTGCAAACACCGAAAACACGGCGCAGCGGACTCGGCTTTAGAGACGCGTGAAAAATAATAATAGAAAAGAGTAGGTAAGACCGGAACTTATGCTACAAAATAAAAAAATAATAATAATAGTCGTGGACGTATCACTTTTGACATTAATGCAAAGGAGATTGCCGAGATCTCGTACCAATAGGCTATTCTACATTTTTTTAAATATATTTTAAAATGTTCGTATAGATTCGATAGTCAACTAGTTAGTATTTTTATTTCCTGAAAATGAAAATAATAAAATTAGCGTTATTATTCGTTACGGGTTATAAATTTCCTTTTAGAAAAAAGGCTTTCTTTCATTAATCAATACCTATTAAGTATTTTTTTTCTAGTTTATATAGATTGGTTGGAGACATAAAACTCATTTAAAATGTATTAAGTACTTAAACGCACTATATATTATTAACGTTTATTATACGGGAATATTATTTTATTAGTACTGCATTAAGCGACCTAAAATCGGATTCAACTCTCGTTAGTCGTTCTAAAGAAAAGAGTAAATAAATATAGCGTTAAGCCGCGTCCGCTGCGCCATGTTTTCGTGGTTTTTAAACGTCAAAAATGTTTTGCCAATCAAAACAATACCCTATTTGTTTGCCGAAACTGACGGAAAACATGTTAGATGTTTGCAAACACCGAAAACACGGCGCAGCGGACCCGGCTTTAGAGACGCGTGAAAAATAATAATAGAAAAGAGTAGGTAAGACCGGAACTTATGCTACAAAATAAAAAAATAATAATAATAGTCGTGGACGTATCACTTTTGACATTAATGCAAAGGAGATTGCCGAGATCTCGTACCAATAGGCTATTCTACATTTTTTTTAATATATTTTAAAATGTTCGTATAGATTCGATAGTCAACTAGTTAGTATTTTTATTTCCTGAAAATGAAAATAATAAAATTTGCGTTATTATTCGTTACGGGTTATAAATTTCCTTTTAGAAAAAAGGCTTTCTTTCATTAATCAATACCTATTAAGTATTTTTTTTCTAGTTTATATAGATTGGTTGGAGACATAAAACTCATTTAAAATGTATTAAGTACTTAAACGCACTATATATTATTAACGTTTATTATACGGGCATATTATTTTATTAGTACTGCATAAAGCGACCTAAAATCGGATTCAACTCTCGTTAGTCGTTCTAAAGAAAAGAGTAAATAAATATAGCGTTAAGCCGCGTCCGCTGCGCCATGTTTTCGTGGTTTTTAAACGTCAAAAATGTTTTGCCAATCAAAACAATACCCTATTTGTTTGCCGAAACTGACGGAAAACATGTTAGATGTTTGCAAACACCGAAAACACGGCGCAGCGGACCCGGCTTTAGACACGCGTGAAAAAAAATAATAGAAAAGAGTAGGTAAGACCGGAACTTATGCAAAAAAAAAAAAAAATAATAATATTCGTGGACGTATCACTTTTGACATTAATGCAAAGGAGATTGCCGAGATCTCGTACCAATAGGCTATTCTACATTTTTTTAAATATATTTTAAAATGTTCGTATAGATTCGATAGTCAACTACTTAGTATTTTTATTTCCTGAAAATGAAAATAATAAAATTTGAACGATATACGAGCCATTTTCAAATATAATGTACATGTCACTAGCATGATTCAAATTGTGACTAAACTGTGACATTCAAAAATATGGCACTTTTGATTTTAGATATTATTAATCCGTAATAAATTTTTAATTCAAAACGGCCACATGTAAAATTAGGGCAGTTTTGCTTTTTGAAAGTATTAAATTTAAGTAAAGAATCTTAAATCGAAACTGCCACATTTTGAAATGTGGCCGCTTTGTCTAGAAAATAATACAATACTTACATTTATGTTCTATTCAAAAGTGCAGCATTGGCAAATGTGGCACTTTTGCACATATTCTTGCCGAGTCTCGCGCCGCAACTGACAAAATGGCCGTATTGCACTGAAGTTCGTGACAAAAGAGGAGTAATGCAAAACGGGCACTTGCGTAATTTGATCATTTCTAACGATATATCGAGAGGTGTCTTTGTGCCACGCTATAAAATGAGTGTCTATAGTTTCATTTTTGCAATAAAAGTGATTTTGACTTTTTTTGACTTGTGTCGCTTTTGCATTTAATCAACGATATGGATACAACACTAAAAAAGGTGGGAAAAATAGAAAGTAAACGACCTTTTGTAAATATTGTTTATTTACAAAAACTGACAGACGTATTGTGTCAACTTTGTTTTTTTTTTATTGACATAGAGACGTCCAAAGATAAATAAATAGCATAGATGGAGTGTATCTTGAAGGATCTGAATAACTAGTGCCGTCCTTTACTTTCTTAAGAAGTATATTCATAAGAGAAAGAGAGACAAATATGGCTACTCTACTTGGTCTTTAATGGTGCAATGGACCCATTTATGGATTAAATTCTCAACTGTATATTTGTCAGATGTCATCACGACTAGTGTTGTGTAATCTTCATAGTAAGCTTTTGTCGATAAAATATTTAATCATAAAATAAAATAAACTGGATTTACTGGTCCAAAAAATCACTCTCTTGACTAGCTTGGCGAATTCTTATGTTATTGCGCATGGTGCATCTTGGTTGAAAGGTCAGATGGCAGTCACTTTCGTAAAACTAGTGCCTATGCCAAATCTTGGGATTAGGTGTCAAAGCGGACCCCGGGGCCGGGGTATGTGCTATATTTTATTTTTATTAGTTATAAAATCCATTAAGAATTAGTAAGTTTATAACTAAGAATGGTATTATTGTTCGTCTGTGTCCTGTGGAGATGGGCCTCGTTAGCATTGTGCTGCAACCCGTCTAGGAGAAGGAAAACTCTAAAGTATAAACCGGGGAGATGGGCCTCGTCAGCTTTGAGCTGCAACCTTTCTAGGAGAAATCCTATGATGTGTTGTAGGATGCATGGCCAGAGGAAGTCTGCTGTCTGTGTTGACGGTCACAGGATACAGTACTTATCAGTCTTATGGAATACAGGGCTCTGCTGGGGTCGACCTCTAAATCCCTACTACTCGTGGGAAAGCAATGGAGATTTAAAACAAATGTACCTAATCATCCGCATGGTGCCGACAACATTTGCAAATGCACTGAAATGTCCCCCGCCACACTTAATAAAACAAGTGTGTGTGGACGTGGAGACTCAAGCTTCTGCATGGCGTCGTTTCTCGCGGGGGCGAGAAGCGGCTCACGGAGAGCCGTTTTGCTACTTTGAATGTTGGTGGAGGAATGGATAAGAAGTTGAATTAGGTATTGCAGTTGGTGGACGAAAGAAAGGTTGATGTTTTGTGTGTGAATGAGACGAAGCGGAAATGGTGCCACCACGCAAGGATCCTACACGGCATACTGGTCAGGGGTGCCCAGTTCGGACCGAGGCTATAAGGGAGTCAGTGTCATACTCTCCGCAAAGATGACTGAGTGCGTTAATGAGTTGGAATGCGTGAGTCCCAGATTGATTTGGATCAGAATGAAAGTGGAATTGATGCGCATATTTGTTGTTGGGGTTTACGCTCTCGTAGATCAGGGCACGGGAACCTCACAACGAACACAGGCTGAAAGGCAAACCTTTTGGGAGGAATAAAGCGATATTTTAAGAGATTGATACTGTAAAGCAATTTTAAAGGGAGGGGAGTACGGAGAGAGGGATTTGAAAGAGTACTAGGAATGCAAAGCGATGCGAGAGTGAATGAGAATGGAAAATGCTTGTTAGAAATTTGCCTCGAGAGGAATCTTTGTGTGGCTAACACAATGTTCTCCCACAAATGGATTCATTTGTACATGGGGAGGCCAAGAATGTAAGGAAAAGTATGATAGATTATGTAATAAATATATTGATGAAGAATATTCTTTATGCCAGAGTGTACCGTGGGTCGGGTATCCATACTGACCACTTCCTGGTTTTAAGCTAAATAGGTAATAGTCTATTTAGAGGATGGCGACAGAGATTCCGTAAACATTCTAGTACTTTGGTAAGAATAAAAGTAGAAAATCTGCAAGACGAAAGAATGAGTGATGGTTGAGTATGTAAGTGAATTAAAAACGAAATTGGAAGGAATGAATGATACTTGTGAGATTGATATTCTATGCGATAATTTTAAAAATCAAGTAGGTACCTAGCGCATGTGGCAAATGAAGTACCTATGTGAAGCAATTAAGAGATGTAAAGAAAGAAAGGAAAATAATGTCTGTTTAGATAAGAAAGTGCAAGAAGCGGTCAGTCAGACGAAGAAGTTGTGGCTGGATTGGTTAGCCGTAGAAGCAGGCCTGTAACTGGGACCTTCATCCGAGTAGTTACTGCCAAATAAAGGTATCATCATGCGAGTCTTCCATACTATAATCATCGTTGACAATATTGTGCATTTGGGGGACGATATCCATTTGCGATTGATCAAGATCGGAAGAGGCACTGTCATCTCTATTTTTTCGCAGATCACAACTTGGGTTTTCATTTGCCGTAGAATTATTAGGACCAGACATAGATAATCTGGCAATAGACGCAGCTGATCCTACTGGTATGAATAATTGAATCAAACAGAACCAATTAGCCTACATAACTATTATTTTGTAACATTAGAAACACTTAAATTTGCGTAAATAACTAAGTTTGAAAACCCGATAAGTCGCTCTAGTCAAAGCACAGATAGTGCTGTCTCGTTTTGTTGGCGCACTGCAGTGCCGAATAAAACGAAACAGCAACAGTGCTTTTGTACCGACATACCTATACATACCGACATACCAAAAATATTATCAACAATATTTTATTTACACCTGTCAATACTGAGTTTAGTTGCTCATTCATTAAACACAGATTAATAGGCATAGCATCATTCATTTTACTTTGTACGACAACTCAAAATGTAGGTACCTACTTGACTGCGCGTGATCCTGGAGTCGTCAACCACACTTATTGGGTTCTTCCCCGGATAACGTTTCAATTAATTTTGTTTATGGCTCATGCGAGTACCCGATAACTAAGACTTTACATAGTATTTCTTAGAGATTTCTTTCATATAAGTATTTACTATAAGTATTTTTATTGGATTTTCCTTTTTAGTACCTTGTACGTCTACTATATAGTATCGTAAAAGTAAAATCCGACAAATGTCTTTAACGTATTCTGGTTTTCATTAAAATATTTTTTAAGCATGAATCGGAATCAAGTAAAACTAAGTAAATACTAGTATCTGGTTCTACATTAAGTGTTTAGTTTCATTTTCTAAAAATATCTTTGCACTAAATACCTATAAATATATATTTTGAATAAATAATCTATCTTCGTGTAAAAATTTATCCTAATCGGTTGAGCCGTTTAAGCGTGATTGAGTAGCAAACATACACACATCTAAACGTCCAAACTTTCACGTTTATAATATTAGTAGGATATTTAAGACGTTTTACCAAAAAATAGCAATTTTGCCGGTTTATGTTTTAGTCGTTAATTATGAATAAGGGTATATTCAAGTAATTTTTTTTATCATATCAAGCAATAATAATAAAAATGCTTTAGACAAAGCTGTTAGAAGATGTTATATCTTAGTTCGTGCGCCTAGTTACGTAAATACAAATATCAAACAACACATGCCCTCGAAATAAACAACAACGCTGTATTTGCTGGTGTCGAACAAGTTGGCGGCAGTTTATCACAGCATGACAGAAGTGTCGCCAGCTACACCCTCTTATGACATGTTCGACACTCCCCTGCGACGTTACAAAATGTAAACGACATTGTAGGTATCTTTGAGCCGTGATATCTTTTACGGCTGGAAAGCGTAATATGTTTCGCTTTATTTACTGCAGACCATAAATTTACTTTATGACTATCTCATTCCACGAACAAAGACACGACACCTTAGGTGTGGCATGGAGGTTTTCGCATTCGTCAGTCAATAAAAACCATTTTATTGGTGTTTTTGTCGATGGCCAACACGTCCCATTCATCGGGAAAAATCACGTTTGATATGATACAATAAAATCTCACATTAAAAGCTCATTCATGTGTATGCGTATTAGATTTTTTAGCAGAATTTTTTTTTGCAAAAATGTTTTTGCATTCATCATAATATGTGGTAAATAGCAAACTACTAAGCAAACAGCATCAGGTATAAAATGTAAATCTATTGATAATTTAGGCTATAAATACAACCATACATACATTCATAAATTAATTTTAGAGCCATCCAGCGTGACAACGCCGCCAGTGTCATGGGAACTTTCGGGCTACCAACGATCCGGGGCGGTCCTTTTTGTTAGTTTAGGTTAGTATAATACTTCGTCAACAATACGTATATATTTATACGTATTGTTGACGAAGCCTGTTGCGGAATCTATCATTGTCTTATACCTGACAATGCCTAGGGAGATGTGTTTTTGTAAACACTTGACGAAGCCTACGTTTCGTTTATTTATGTTTGTTAGATTAATTTATCATTATAGAAAATGTTTAGCGATTGGTTCTTATTGAGTAAACTAAAATGTTTCAGTATTCTCGCGTTTCTATTTCTATCGCGAGTTTATTCGGCATTTTAGCATATTGAAGCTTTGCAAATTATTAATTACCTACTTATTCGCCAAATTCTGTGAATTTTTTAATATGTTGAATTAGCGACAACCCTAAAAATTCGATTTATAAATTCTGTCAATTATTAACATCATCACTCTACTCTCACTACCTACCTATTTATTTCAAATCCATGTATGTACCAAACTAAGTGTTGCATAACTCTAGGAGTATAGGCACCACAAATATAAATGTTTATAATTTAAACAATTATTTGTAACGCAAGCTAAAAACGTGACTCAATAAAAGTAATTGTTGTGCACAATTATGTATTATGCTACTTAAAATGTTTAAAGTGGAGTGAAACGTCAAATAAAATTTCTATGGTACGTGCTACCGATCGGCGAAGCATGGCACCCATATCATATTTAGGTACCTACCAATGAACAATTAATTAATTTAAATTCTATTTGAATGTTATTTTGGCATCCTTTCCTAATTTGATATTCATTTTAGCTTACATAAACAAAGGAGCGTATAATAAATAGGATTCGGTAATGTTGTTTTGAGTTAAGGTTCAACTCATAAAGTCAAGCGACCGTGGCGCCATGAAAGCAATCGAACCATTTGCATTTTATTGGAATACATTCACATTTCCACATCAAAAGAATTCGATCATCGATATTGAAATTAACAATAACCGCACGGCTAAAACAATCAGCATTCTATTAACGTAGTTGTACTCGTATCTACGTATTCAATACAAATGCGGGGTTGGTTCTGGCTGAATGTAAGGTGGGCGGTTGGTTTTGGTTGATGATTACCTAGGCAAGATCAAGGTTCGGATTACCCTGGAATGAAGAATGACGTACCCAGGGTAAAAGAGAAACTGAAGGAGAGCACGTGCTTTATGACATGTTTTATAATGTTTTCCTTACTAGATCATCGTTAAGATCTTAGATAAGCATTTTACTAATTTTTAGTGTATATTTTACTTCCAAATGTAAACTTACTAATTCACTCAAAATTGGTGTATAAAACCATGAACAAATTTATTTAATATATGTATTAAATAACTACCTCAAACGTATTCATTAAGTCTAACTTCATCCTCAAAGTTAATAAATAAGTTTCAGGTGTTGGTTCCTTGTATAATATATTTCATATTTTGCTGAAAAGCAACTTAACTTTATGTAACAGCTTATTTTTGAATGAAGTTTAGAATCATATATGGAGTCTATAAACTTACTGAAATATGGAGATACTACATGAAACTCCGTCAAAATAGAGAGCCTATTAATCTCGAAAAACAAACCATGTTTATCAAAAGTTTGTCAATTTCGGGAGCACGGCATTACCTAATGTTTTTGCGCTTGACCAACTTTCTGTTACCTTCGTCCTGTTTGGGTCGACGTGGTCGTAAAATTAACTTCACATTGTTAGTTGTTTCGATTTTATATTCTTAGTTCATTTCCACATCATTTATTTCAGTATCTTTGTATACCTAGTTTCACGTTCAAGATTAGGTTGATTGATCAGTGATCCCAGCGTTTTATTCATAAAATACTTATTTAAATCGCCTACAATATGTTAACAGAACTATGACAATTGAGGGATACATTATAGAGGGATTGATATAGGGAGGGTTGTGATAAGATGATAAATGTTTGTAAGTAAAGCGGCAATTACACTTCGTCGTTCGCCGCATGCTGCATGCGGCGATCGCAAAAGTGTAAAGAACATGTTAGTCGGCCGCATTTGGCGATCGACAGCTGCCAACAAACAGACATTGGTGGACATACTAGTGTAAAGATGACGTTTGTTGGCCTACGTAGTTTAAAATGAATTCGGCGACCGCATTAGGTGAACGACGAAGTGTAATTGCCGCTTTACGTCACATAGTACGCATTCTTCAGCTACAAGTTTACTTTTGCATTGTGTTGGTATTATATGAAAAATTATATCTCAGTAAAGAATCTTTAAAAGTACGATCGAATTAATCACCTCCTCCTTTTTATAAGTCTTTTTTAAAAACCACAAAGGGATACGTCGACCTTTTGGTCGGTATATTATGTTATATTTACAAAAGATTAAGAAAACATTTTTTCCAGAATGTGATAATAGTATTCAAGTTGCTCACTGTAGCTATTTATTTAAGTATAGGTTAAATCAAACCTATTCTCATATCGTACGATGGTCAAACGACACCTCAAGTACTAGTATGTACGAATATACAGATGTATTCGTACTGAAGGTACGTACAGTGTTCACTGTTCAGTAATGTTCAGCGGCAGGAGGTGGTGTTATGGGGCATTAAAGCTGAAAGGAATCCCCGTCAATCGCCTTAGCGGAAGAACGTTATACAAGATACATTCCTAATAAAATGTTAGTTACATCTGTACGGTTTTCGCTTACATAAAATATATTTTTAGAATTTATAGGTTTAACCAGAACTTCAGACAAATTTTACGTTTAATCTGTTAATTGCGCGTGAGGCAGTTGTGAGAACATCGGTACCAATATGCTTATTAATAAAACTCATATATCATCCTCCTAGCGTTATTCCCGGTTGTGCCTCTAAAGGAGTCCGGGGTCCGCTTTGACACCTAATCCCAAGATTTGGCATAGGCACTAGTTTTACGAAAGCGACTGCCAACTGACCTTCCAACCCAGAGGGAAAACTAGACCTTATTGGGATTAGATCGGTTTCCTCACGATGTTTTCCTTCACCGAAAAGCTAACGGTAAATATTCCGTACATAAGTTCCGAAAAACTCATTGGTACGAGCCGGGATTCGAACCGCCGCTTGACAGCCGTATGCCTGAACCACTAGGCTACCGTAGCTCTAATAAAACTCATTTTTTTTTTTAGTTCAGCCCGAATAGAAACCTCTCACCTATTCGGGTCACTTGGTCAAGTATGGTCAAGTATTCATCTAGTATTTATTAATTATGGGTTATAATGATCATGCTCCGTCCGAACAATCTATTCTATTTAGCCTTGGAAAAACAAAGATTTATTTAGAACTCCGGACGTTTCATCTTCATGTGTCTAAGGTCGAAGTTACACCTGTTACAAAGGGAGCGTCCGCAGAGAACATCGATCAGCCACAAATCATCCATCAACCGCCACCAACTGCGGTAAATGTGTCTGAATATATCGCGAGTAACGGTGCTCACGCCTCAATTACACCACACCGACTCACTTCACATATATCCAATTCACACTAGGAGATAAGTAAGGAAGGTTGTTCTCTTTGGAAAACATAAGGTATATTTGCAGGGCTTGTTTCTCGAATCGGGGCAGCTAGGGCTTCAGTAATCTGTCTTAAGTACCTACTATCAGAACACACTAATACTTACTTACTAAGTAATAGTAAAACATTTAACAAAGGTACTTATAATGTCGATTAACGTTAACTAAATTAAATGTATCGCTGTTGGTATCTACTATAACATTTGATGACACTGGATGTCCCAAAACCACTTCATTCAAAATGTGCTGACATTAATGATGTTCGGGAAAGGCAGACGTTTTATGCCACACCGAAAATATGCCATTTAGGTCGAAACGCACAGACAGCGATGGCGGCGCGGTGCGGTGCGGTGCGGTGCGGTCCCGCCGCGGTATTCTGTGCATACCCTTTGATATTAGCTCGAACATTACAACCGGTACCGCCTCCGTACCGCACCGCGCCGCACCGCCACCGCTTTCAGTGCGTTTCGGCCTTTTATATTGTAACACTTACCAAAAACCTATTCACTGCAAAGAATCGCTACGCGCTACGCTCGTAGCCGATCCCGTGGTTTTCCTCGTATGTAACGGAAAGCGACTACGGCGTAGGCGCCCACTATTAGGCGGGTTCCTTACTGTGAAAGTGGTAAAGTATTTTTTGTTGTGAACTATTAGGTATATTTATTTACTCAGACTGTACGCACGCACAACTTGACTTCAGAACTAATTTATAAAGGTTTTTTGAATGTTTGAAACGTCCTTAGTCAGGCTAAAGGAAGTACTAATTCTTGGAGGAACTGTCTTTGGCAATTAGCAGCAATATCCGCCGGATACTCTTGGATCCGGACTCTTAGATGTGCTCTTTGAACTTGTTTTATTTTGCTGTAACTATAAGTACGAAGCAAATGAGCTGTAATGTAATGGGGATTATTGGACCACAACGAAACTTAATATTTTTATGTTGGAAAGAATGAACGCAAAATTTGTGCCTGTTTTAACATAAACCATCATATTTATAAAAGTAATAGACTTATGTAGGTAGGTATTCGTGTAATAGACATGATGCCTCATGGTAAAATTGATAAATTATTGTCATAAAGTATAAATGATAAAATATAATTGAAACCATAACAATATATTGACCTTGAAAGTTTAGAAAAATATGTATCGTTTTAATTGTCAATCCTTACGCTTTTATAGAAACAAAATTATATATTGTACGAGTATATCAACTATGTACCTAAACGCAGTATTTCGCGACTGAAACAGCAATTTACTTGATTTTCCATGCAACGATTAAATAGTACAAATAGCACTTGTGAATGTGACACCATACCCGTGCGACAAATTAGTGTGACGCGTTTCGACTGCCGCCAGCGAGGTCCATCTTTGCCTCAAATTGTTGGGTAGGTATGTATGTTCTTTGATTGCAGTTGCTCCAATAATATGTTCCTCTCCCAAAAATGGTAAGAATGGCATCTACAGTAATTTAAAGTGATTTTAAACAATCCTGTATCTTTCGTGATTTTAACTTCAAGTTTAAGGCGACGTGAGCTCCAAAACCGGTTTTTTTTATAATCTTAGCTCTTGTTTGGATACGGCTACCTTACATTTAATAAGCCATTTTGAGGCCTTTCTTGAGGGCAATCAGCTATTCAAATCCTGAGTTTTTGACTTTTACTCGATAGAAAAAAATCACAAACATAGGTCTAAAATACACTTAAAAAATTCGTAACAAATTAGGCACAACAGTCAAACATATTAAAATTTGTTCTAAAAATCGGCAATGTCATGTTTGGGGGAAATCAGCTATTATTTTTTTATTTATTAAAACGAACAAAAAATAAAAATAAAAAAACATGATATGCGCACTTTCAAACACGCACTTCCATCTCGCTCACGTTACCTACGTTGCCTTAAAAAAACTCAGTCGACGACTTCTCATTTGGACGGAATGCGGTTAAACAGCTTTTTAAAAAATAGGTTTTTGAAAAAGCAAATTGGGGATGTCCTCGGCTTTCTTGTAAATGTGTGCTAAACCATCGCATCGATGTGTGCAAATAACGAGGCCCCCAGTTTTTTGAAATTTGAAGTTCATCGGGAAGAGATCAGAAATGTCACTTCGTCCCTTTCATTTTACTCCTGGCGTTATTGAGCCTTTATTTGTCTATGAAAATCGCTTGTTACATATTTTCATATATTTTTTTTATTCACCAACTTATGTGTTGAGAAAGTTAATGAATAAAGGTAATTTTTGTAGTTTTGGAAGGGATCAAGTTATAAAAATAAACAAATATTTAGGTACCTACAACGAAACATAGTGACATAATAGAGGTAATTATCCAGGGACAACACGAGGGATTACGTTTAAATGGAGGTGTTGGGTCTAGTGCCTTGTTCAAAGCTCGAAGGATCTCTAGACTAAGTAGTAAAAATGCGAGTGGATTGTAAATACTTATTTTAATCCCGACAGTTAAATATAAATACAATGGTCTTTGGATCGCGAACAAAATGTGCGGTACGCAGCGCGAGTCCTAAGTGAATCTGCCGGCATATTAGGTAAGGTATGCATCCATAACTTTATTTCTATAAATTCCTAAACTGAAAAATACCAGCGGTTTTTATAATTAAACCATAACCTTGCTAGGTTACTGATATTACCCTGAAGACCCTTCCATGTCCTTCACCAGTTATTAAAGTGATAACCAAGTTACCGTGAAGATATTTCACGCTCGGAAACCTTTTTTTAATTTTAAAAGACAGCTTTTTGTCATTGTTCGAGATACATTTCACCTCGTAATGTGCGTCTGGGCTCCTAAAACACCATTATCTTGATTCGCTTTACTCCCCCTATTTTAATACATCACCGCTTCTTCTGGGCCGGCCCTTTCCAAGTAGTTTATTCGCATCCATTCTTTATGCGCGTTAGTAAACCTTTTACATTTTACTGGCTGCCTCGTGTGTTTGCCACAAATAAATATTAAAGTTTACCAATTACTTGTAAACGGTTCGTCTTTATCTATCAACACAACGAATCCTCAAATCAATAAAGGGTTGGCAAACGCGCTTGTGATTAATACAATTTAAACTTTCGTGAAACATGTCTAAGATAATACTAATAACAACACGGTTAATCTCATGTATTAAATGTCACTATGGCGCTTGTGATTCTTCTGCAAGAACATTGATGTTTAAGGCTTATTACAGGGTTGAGGACTATTCAAATGATATAAATGCATGGCCCATACCAGAGCCCAAAATAGCTTAATCATTCATAATCATAATTTAATTGTCATTGTATCACGCCTAGATGACACAGTTGAACCAGTAAGCATTCCCAACGATTTAGTTAATAGTCGCATTATGTTTTTTTTTCTTCTTGTGTTCATATTGAGGTTTAGGTGCTTATACCTATTATTAACTAGGTTAAGTAATATCATTGAAATAACCTTCTCTTGGCACAAAATTACTGACTGTTGAGTTTGTTTCGGCGTTTCTTCTTAACAGTGCACGGTGTCTCCCAAAAACTGACTAATCCATATACGACAACCAATGACAGCATTTGATAGGCCGATAAACAAGCTTTGTAATGATATATAACACTTAGATTATTTCCTCAATCATCACTTTGTTATTGACCTCTGAATTGAACGCATCGTAAAATTAGTGCAACCACTTCTCTTATCAGTGACTCATCCGGCACACATTCCGGGCGTGTTATTATGTCGAACTTTTAGGCATTTTTGGTGTTTTGATTAAAATGGATATCCAAAAACAAGGTATGTTTTTTATTTTTCAATAATTTGGAGATATTTCACTTGTATTTTTTTACATTATGGGCCCTCTAAGCCGATGCTTGGTTATATTTACCCCATAACGCTAGTTTATTGATTTCACGTAGACTTATAACTATTTGTATGCGTTCCAATGTACAAACATCTTACTTTACCGTAAAGATATGACTTTGAACTTTAATTTTTTTTTGAATCAAGCTGCCCATAAGTGCGTCTTTTCTCTCCAAGAGGCCTCTACGCCTGTACCGCCACGAACGTAGCCGGTCTACGAAAAAAAAAATGTTTTCATTTCTCCTTTTTTTCAGGTACTTTCATTGAATGCTCTTCCCCTAGGATGCATGTATATGAAATCTGGCACTCAATACAAGGGAGATTTACGGAAAAAAAAGACCACGTGCTCAAAGTTTTAATGAACGAAATTTTAATGAATGAGTTCGAAGAAGTTGAGAATATTGAGTTTGAAGCTTTAGATAAACGTGTTTCTTATAAAATGGATTCAAAAAACTGGAGACTTCAAATAAAGGCTGAAAAAGAATAAAAGGAAAAAAGGAAATTACATATTCAATCGGAATTTAAAAAAACAGCTCGGCCTTAACGTTGATAAACCTCGTAGCGGTGGAAGTGGGACATCCAACGACGGAAACACCGCAAGAAGATTCTTTAAGTACTCTGCCAAGTCGGCTGAAATCACGGGGTTAGACAAGAATGTAATTGATCGTTGCGGACACAGTTTAGAGGCTATGTCGTCAGGTTTTAATATAGATTCTAATTAGTTTGAGAGATATGCGTTTGAAACAGCGACTATGTTGATAGACATGTATGGGTGGTACTATCTCCCGGCTAGTGTCCACAAAGTACTTATTCATTGCGCTAAAGTTGTGGAAAAGGCTTTAGTTTCTATCGGGGAGCTTTCTGAAGAAACAACTGAAGCAAATAATAAACATTTAAAGGCTTTTAGACGTTTACATACTCGAAAAATGTCGCGAGAATTGACCAACACCGACTTAATAAATAGACTTTTACTCTGCTCAGATCCTTATAACACCGGTCTTCTGAAACTTCCCCGCAGCAAAAAAATGTATTATCAAGCCAAACTTTACAATTATTAAGAGTATAGTGCGTATATTTTATTAATATTTTCCACTTCTAATTAACTTCTAAATTAAAAAAAGAATCAGCCAGTTTGAAACTAAGAGCTTTGTGCTGTTACGAATGTTCTCAGCATCCCATGAACGGAAAAATATGAAACATTTTTTACAGGTACATTTTTATTCTAGCTGTAACTGAAGATAGTTTTTATCCGACTGAGACAATTAATTAATTTTCCGAAATATACGACTTCATTCAATTTTTCATTTATTTTTATTGAAATCAAACGCTGGTACAACTGTCAGCTGTAAGAAACGTCAAAATGGCGGAATTGTTTTGCCTTTCACGTCTTATTAATAATTTAATTCCCGTCTACGATAGACCTTTAAGAGACACACGCCAAAAAATAAAATATAAAAAAAATATTCGATTCTGATATGAGAACCCTTAATACAACATTTGCGGATATAAATCCGCAAATGTCGTATTAAGGCGTAATTTCAATAAATGTGTCATTAAATTCGAACAATATAAATGTAATGGTAGCTAATGGATGGAATGGATACACAATTATAGTTCTGGAACAATGCTTTATTTTAACTTCAGTATTCACAGATCACACATGGGCGGACTCCCTCCAGTCCCCCGTAACACCACAGATAAACCACACTCTGCGCTCGGTAAGGATGTACCCCTTCCCGTAGTGATGCTACTATAACAATAAATAACACGAATTTGTTTTTTTTTTAATGGCAATGGCACGCGCTCTTTGCGCATTCTGCCAAAGTACCTGCGGCGCTACCACGAAGACCGAAACTTGAAGTTCTTATATCTGCTCTGCATCCCTGTCACTCGAGTATAATTAGTGCGATAGAGATAGAGATACCCGAATATTTTCGAATCCCGAAGTTAGTGGTTATAGCTCAGGAATCGAAAATAGGGGTGTAGACTCTAAATAAAATAACCATTATGTTGTATTTTCTCGAAAAAGGATTTAAAATGTAGTCAAATGGAAAAAAAACAACGCAAGAGGTTATACTCACTAAGTTATGGGTATCCAAAGTTTTAAGAGGGGGTATGTCTTTTCCGTAAAACGCACCTTCATATGAAACGATTGTTTTTTACTATGACGCTAGAGGATCTTGAAGTAACGGTCCCCGATCGTTTTCTCACTCTAACAAGCGACATTAAAACGGCTGTAGCTTCATAATTTATCTCATTTTAATTTAGTCATTAGGCATATTTTCTTGCCTTCTTTCTTTTGAAGTAATAATAAATTTGGAGTCTACACCCCTACTTGGAAGACAAGCGAAAGACCCAGCACGGCTATCACAAGACGGCGCGCGAGCTCTCTCGATTTATCTCGCACTATCCGTCTCTCACTTATAAGAAAACTTAGAAAGAGACGTATAGCGCGAGAAATATCGAGAAAACTCGCGCGCCGTCTTGTGATAGCCATGCAGGAAAGAGTAATCTATCTTCTATACATATAAAAGCCTATGTCCTGACTGACTCATTCACTCACTTACTCACTCACTCACTCACTCACTCACTCATCAACGCACAGCCGAAACTACTGGGGCTAGAGAGTTGAAATTAACACCAGAACTACTTTTTACAACGAAGGCAACGGATAAGAAGGGATTTTTGGAAATTTCACCCTTAGAGGGGTTAAATAGGGGTGCAAAGTTTGTATGAGGCAAACTTTATTTTTGGAGGTAGAGACTTAAAACTTTGTAGAAAGATTACTTATTAGAAAACAAATAAAGTACTTATACGTAGTAGTAGTAGTAGTAGTACGTTTTGGAAAATGCTGCCGCTAAGGGGGTTAGAAAGTGTTGCAAATTTTGTATAGGGGAAATTTGATTTTTTTAGCATGAGACTTAATAATAATAATGGCGTAGGAATGTGACGGCCCCATCCTGGGGGTGTCCTGTGGTCAGGCTGAGCCGATCGGGTGGATGGTTGGACAGGCCCCCCACCTCTGACTCGCCTTAACTGGCTGTCCAGAGTGGAGTCGCAAGAGCTGTTGCTCTAGGGTAGATGTGGACACCTAAGTGGCGAGTTGGCTATATGTTTAAAGTCCAGGTCCACCTCTCTATCCCCCCAGCCTCTCTGACTGGTGTTGCCCTTAGGCCATTTTTTAATGTCGCTATTATTAGGGGCCCATCTAGCAGGTGGCGAGTCACCGTCTGCCAGAGATAAAAAATGAGACAGTTTATTAGGCAGGCGTCCGATGTTTCACCCAATAGCCGAGCCACTAGTCCATCATTTTCACCCAATAACCCGTTTTCTTTAGATTCCATCAACCAGCAATAGTCCCTATACACCTCAGCGGGTGCTGTTTCTGTGTGCGTCCCATGACACGGGCAGGGACAGCATCCGCTCGGTGTACTCCTTGCATTTCATTAAATTGTCAAAAGGGCCTCTACGTGTTGGCTCAGTTGGTACTTTGTAGGTACCTAGCCCCACGCACGCCTCCCAAAGGTCCGGGTCATCACTGTCCCGTGAGCGGGAAAATAATAAATAAATAAATATTTTGGACAATCTTACACAAATCAACCTAGTCCCAAACTAAGCAAAGCTTGTACTATGGGTGCTAGACGACGATATACATACTTATATGAAGAAATAAATACTTAAATACATAGAAAACATCCATCACTCAGGAACAAATATTCGTGCTCATCACACAAATAAATGCCCTTACCGGGATTCGAACCCAGGACCTCTTGCTTCGTAGGCAGGGTCACTACCAACTACCAATTAAAACGTTGTAGAAAGATTACTTATTAGAATACAAATAAAAAAAGGGGGTTAAAAAGGGTTGCAAATTGTGTATAAGGGAAACTCTGTTTTGAGATAGAAGCTTATAAGTTTGTAAACAGATTACTTATTGAAATACAAAAAAATACTTTCAGCCTTTTCGAAAATTCCACCCCTAAGGGGGTTAAAAAAGGGGGGCAACATTTGTATGGAGGAAATATTTTTTTAGTTAGTCTTAAAACTTTGTTGAATAAAGTACTTTCAGCGATTTGTAAAATTCCACCTCTAAGGGGTGAAATAGGGGGGATAAAATAAGGTGAAAATTTGTAAAGAGGAAGCTTTTTTTTTTAGCTAGAGACTTGAAATTGTATAGAAAGATTATTTACTACAATAGAAATAAAGGTAAATTACTTTCAGTGGTTTAGAAAATTCCACAAAGAGGTGAATTTGTATTGGGGAAACTTTTTTTAGGTGGTAACTTGAAACTTAGTAGAAAGATTACTTATTAAAATACAAAAAAAGTACTGCCAGCGTTTTGAAAAATTCCACCCCTTAAGGGGTTAAAAAGGGGTACAAGGTTCGTATGGGAAACACTTTTTTTGAGCTAGATACTTGATAGTTTGTAGAAAAATTACTTATTACAATAAAGCAAACTTTAAGTTTATTATTTTTAATTTTTTCTCGAAAACCGTTAATAGTGGGTTCAAAATTTGTATGTAAATTAAATAATTTTTAAAGTATGAGGACTTCGATTTTAGACTGTTTGCTAAAAGACTACAAAACTTCTTTCAGCGTTTTTTTTTAATTCATCGCCTAAGAAGGTTAAAGGGGGTTCGAAGTTTGTACAGAGAGCAAGACATTTTCAGACTGTTTATAGGTATGAGGGTTCAAAGGGGGTTCTAAGTTTGTATAGAGAGCAAGACATTTTGAAAGTAAGAGATTTGTAACTTCGGTTTTAGACTGTTTACTACAAAATTAATTTTATTGTTTTTTTTAATTCATTCCTTTAAGCAAACACTTAGACGATAACATTCTCTACGCGGACGAAGTCGCGGGCAACAGCTAGTTTATTTAAATAAGTCTGTTAATCACTGCTTAAAAAAATGTACATTTTCCTAAAAAGCTCGCATGTGACACATGATTTTATTTAAGTTTTATGTTTAAGCTATGTTTGTGGTAAATTTATTTATAATTATGTCGTATTTTATTGTACCTATATGTAACGTAATTTAATTTGTGTTTTCTATAATTTATTGAAATGTACCTAAGTAAATCTTAGAAATAGGTTGGATTTCCGTAATTTATTTTGATTTGATTTTTATTTTATACAATTTATGGCTACAATTAATCATTATATTTTCATATTACGCCTTTTTATTACATGCATAGGCATTTCCAACCATGGTAAATTTAGGAAAAACCTATAGTGCGTTTTTTTTAGCATTAGAAAGAAGGATAAAACACAAAGCACGAGGTCTTTTTATGTAAGACACTTTATGCTACACAACTGTCAAATTATCTCAAACAGCCATTAAAAAAACCTAACATTATTGTTGTCGACCCTAAAACGATAGAAGTGTTTTCATTATTTATATCTAAATAATACTTACAACGATATATTTATTTTGAAAGCATTTATTTTTTTAACCCGGTTTTTCAAATTTTGTTATTCAATTCTGGAAACGTTGCATAATAAAAAACCTAAAGAAGAGGTCTGAAACGATCGGTTCGTTTTTTTCGCTGATGACATTGTCAAAATTGTCAATCGTATCACGTTCTTTTTCTGGGTAATCAACAAATTGTTGTTTTCAGATTACGAGATATCTATTTGTTAATTAATATTAAGATTTTATTTTTTGCTGTGTGTGTGTGGTGGCGTGCGGACTGCGATGGATCAACCAGAGGCAGGCCCAAGTGGCTTGCAAAAAAGACCGACTCGTTCTCCCCCGAACGTTTTGCCTTCACCAAAAGCAAAGAGACAGAAACAGAGAACAACAAATGAGAAACGTATGGTGGTCAACATTTACAAGTTGGTGTGTGAACTTTGCAGCAAGGATGAATTGTATAGTACTTACATAGTTTTATTTAAGTATGTACATAATAAATTGATGTGGAAATACGCACTTTTTATTTATTACATAGGAAAAATAAAAAATAACTAATATATAGGCCTGTTAATTTCTCGTTCTGTTATGGACTTCATGACATCTAATATTGGTCCCAAGCAGAAAAGGTTGAAGATGACTGCTTCTTTGTTTACCTTATTTCTAATCCTAAAAAAAACGAACTATACTTACGACCGCCTTTGTTCTACGGCGGTACCACCGTGCAGTGGTCGTCTTTGTCTGAAACGCTAGTAGATTTTGACTTTCTCTGAAACTAATCTAACGTGGTATTTATTTCTCCATTGCGAGTATAATTAAAACGATGTTAGGCGCTAAGTGTTATTCAGTAAATCTTTTATTCATTATATAGGGAATTGACTTTCAAATATACAACCCAGGTTAGTATTTGAGTTCAATGGCTCCCTGATATCGCGATAATCTTGTGTTCAGGCCATCAATATGCAATGAACAAATGGCATCTGCAGTAAATCAGAAGCCAGCTAATCTAAAGTAACATTTTATACATACAGATAATAATGAACACAACATGTAACAAATCTGTACAGTCAAACATAATAAACATGTATACGGTTTTCGATGTTACCTTTAAGCAATAAAGTCCTAGAACCACTAGAATGTATACATTGTATGATGCTGACTGTGCGTTACGAAATGAGACAGTAATTTATGAAGACACTTTCACTGCCAGGAACCCGCCTAGTGGGCGATTAGGCCGTAGTCGCTTTCCGCTACATACTTACGACGAAAATCACGGGGTCAGCTACGAGCGTAGTGATTCCTGGCAGTGAAAGTGTTAATGATACACATAAATAATACTTATTCTATTTTAACTCATTCACTGCTAAGCTAAACTAAGCTCGTTGCGCTACACAGTGTCCGAAGACATGCCTAAGCTAAACTAAGCTCGTTGTGCTACACAGTGTCCGTAAATATGTCTAAGCTAAACTAAGCTCGTTGCGCTACACAGTGTTCGTAGATATGTATAAGCTAAACTAAGCTCGTTGCGCTACACAGTGTCCGAAGATATGCCTAAGCTAAACTAAGCTCGTTGCGCTACACAGTGTCCGTAGATATGCCTAAGCTAAACTAAGCTCGTTGTGCTACACAGTGTCCGTAGATATGTCTAAGCTAAACTAAGCTCGTTGCGCTACACAGTGTCCGTAGATATGTCTAAGCTAAACTAAGCTCGTTGCGCTACACAGTGTCCGTAGATATGTCTAAGCTAAACTAAGCTCGTTGCGCTACACAGTGTCCGTAGATATGTCTAAGCTAAACTAAGCTCGTTGCGCTACACAGTGTCCGTAGATATGTCTAAGCTAAACTTAGCTCGTTGTGCTACAGTGTCCGTAAATATGTCTAAGCTAAACTAAGCTCGTTGCGCTACACAGTGTCCGTAGATATGCCTAAGCTAAACTAAGCTCGTTGCGCTACACAGTGTCCGAAGATATGCCTAAGCTAAACTGAGCTCGTTGCGCTACACAGTGTCCGAAGATATGCCTAAGCTAAACTAAGCTCGTTGCGCTACACAGTGTCCGTAGATATGCCTAAGCTAAACTAAGCTCGTTGCGCTACACAGTGTCCGTAGATATGCCTAAGCTAAACTAAGCTCGTTGCGCTACACAGTGTCCGAAGATATGCCTAAGCTAAACTAAGCTGGTTGCGCTACACAGTGTCCGAAGATATGCCTAAGCTAAACTAAGCTCGTTGCGCTACACAGTGTCCGAA
The DNA here is from genome assembly GCA_963854355.1 of Epinotia brunnichana. Lineage (NCBI taxonomy): Eukaryota > Metazoa > Arthropoda > Insecta > Lepidoptera > Tortricidae > Epinotia > Epinotia brunnichana. The sequence continues at coordinate 13,078,337 of OY977936.1, read as the reverse complement.
GATATGCCTAAGCTAAACTAAGCTCGTTGCGCTACACAGTGTCCGAAGATATGCCTAAGCTAAACTAAGCTCGTTGCGCTACACAGTGTCCGAAGATATGCCTAAGCTAAACTAAGCTCGTTGCGCTACACAGTGTCCGAAGATATGCCTAAGCTAAACTAAGCTCGTTGCGCTACACAGTGTCCGTAGATATGCCTAAGCTAAACTAAGCTCGTTGCGCTACACAGTGTCCGAAGATATGCCTAAGCTAACCTAAGCTCGTTGCGCTACACAGTGTCCGTAGATATGCCTACTTTCCGTTGTAAAATTGCCCGTAGTCCTTTGACATAATTATGACAAATTAAATGATGTCATTGTAATTGTTACAAAATTTATCTGAAATATGTCATACCTAAACGGGCCGAAAAGTATAAATTGGCAACACTGAGAAATGGCTATTTCACCAGTGTTGCCCGTGTGGACTTGTAAAATTGTAACTTGTAGCTTAGTGAAACGAGCCTCTGGGGCAACCTTGTATAACGATCCGATTCAAAACGATCCCTTTAAAAAAAATCCGTTACGTGACTCATTTTCATCAGTGTCGTTAAGGAAAGGTTCCATTCTGAGAAGACTAGCTGGACTTAACAACTTAGTTCATATATTATTTTATCTACACCCATATCATAAATCCTCTAGAATGTGTTCGGAAATCATATATAATGACCACCATTATTGCAACTAGTAACGTACATCAGCGTTTCATCTGTGCCAGTGTTATTATAATGTGTGAAAAATCATAATAACATGTTATTATGGAAATCTGGTCTGGTGGTTTGGTGGTGGGGTGGTGGTCTGGTCTGGTGGAGTTGATCATGATTTGAAATCTAGTCGGCCATGGCGGTGCAGTGGCGGTTATTCTAATGGTTCCCGAACACATCATTGAGGATTTATTACATTTGGGTAGTAAGTAGGCATTAAAATACTCGTGTGGCCCTTCATTATGTACAGTCACATAAACAAAAAACATTATGTATTAATCATATCATAAGAATGCTTTCCCACCAGAGTTAATCTAAACTGCTGTTCCATTCAAATATCACACGGCATCGTAACTTGGTCGATTTATATAATCTATACTTTATATTATAAAGAGGAAAGTGTGCGATATTTGTAGCTTTGTAGGAATGGGTCTATATATCTTACTGAGATGAATCTCTGGAGCAGCTTACTCGATTTCAAAAATTCTTGCAAAGCTATAGTTTATCCCGCGGGTTTGCCTGCGTTCTTTGCCGTATGCAGGCTACTTAAAACGTATAGTATAGCAATAATACGTTATTATTTCACTAGGAACCTTGAATTGTGATTTATGTTATGAGCAAGGCCAATACAAACAAATAAAAGTTTTGTCAGTGGTTACGCATAAAAGTTCCCTTGTATTCAATATACGAGTAATTTCAGCGTCCTCGAAAAGTTATCAACCACGGAGTATTTATGGCCCTGTCTACTAGTTTTTAGATACCTAGCAAATGTATTGTTATTAGTTCGTTCGGTATTTATACTCCTGTATTTCGTAGTTATATCCGCATCGTGTTCACTACCAACATACGAGTATACCTAGTCCTCGTACATACCTCTGGACTCTTATTTTATTAAAACTTCAAAAGAAAGAAGGCAAAAAAAATGCCTAGGAAAGAAAATCCCATTGATATTGGAAACCCATTGAAATCAAAAAAAATACGAAGATACAACCGTTTAGTGTTGATTATTAGACAGAGAAAACGCTCGAGGTCTGTGACGTCACGAACACGAACCTCGAACGTCATATTAAATGACATTCGTTTCATATGAAGGTGCGTTTTGTGGAAAATACACAGAATATATCCGCGCTTAAAACTTTGGTCACATATAACTTTGTTTGTGTTGATTATTTACTGTCTTGTGCTACATTTTTTTTTCCATTTGACTATAATTTTAATCTCTTTTCAAGAAAATTCAATATTATTGATTTTTTTTATTTGGCGTCATTATCTCTATTGTGTACGTACTCTACTGCTAACATGAGTAATGAAATGATCCAATGCATAAGTACTTATGTAGGTTTTTGCTATTTAAGATTAGCGGCTTATCGTTTTACCGATATCGAATTTGTATGGCCGCTCTTATTTTACTACCATTAAATCACATGCAAGTTAGACCTGTGGTGCTTTCACAGAGTGGTATTTGCAGTATTACGTGCTACCTTACGTCTGCAGGCAGGCAGTGAGTGCATGACTTTTTACCGGCAGTAGTTGACGTTGTAATAGTTAACTATGATACAAGTGCGGAAAGTAGGTAATTCCCAACGAGTGGCGATGACCAAAAACACGACCGTTAGGGAGTGTTTTTGATCGACACGAGTTGGAAATTAGCTATCCGCACGTGTATCATACAACATTTTAGAATGCATCATGCGAGGAAATAAAAAAATATGCATAAAAGGTGAAATTTGAATTGTCACGAAATCTCATTCCCCCATTGTGTGCGGTAATTTTGGCCTGAAATACATTCCGCACGGGCGCGGTCCACCACGCGCCACCAGTGCTGGCATCGACCACTTCCCGTGTTTATGTTCAACCATATAAAGGGACACATTCAGAGCAAGTGCATTGTAAAAAAAAAAAAAACAATTCCATGCATTTTAAAGCTATATAAACGATCACTTTGGGAAATGTCCGTTTTGTCAAGTGTGACAACGCGGTCTCGGTCATGGTCGTGATCATCTTACCCCACTGTTCAGATCTCCAGGGTTATTTGAATCGTCATATTGATACTATGGAATTGGTATAACATTCCAATATCGACGTACAACGTACAGTATGGGAAATGTATTCACGTACCTTTTTAGCTCTTGTTACTATGAGAATATAAGGCATAAAAAGGTACGTGAATAAATTTCTCTTACTGTACGTTGTGTGTACTTACTCGTGGTGATACACATGTGACAATATGCATAATACACTACAAAATGGTACAAAAAAATATAATAATAAAAAACAAAACTGTGATATGAAGTTATTAGGTGATAGTTACTTTAAGGTCTAATAGCGGAGTTACTCGATATCTTTACGGCTTGTAATAACTGCCAGTAGGTGGCGGCACTGTCATTCAACTTACTTACGTGCAGCAAGTATCCGAACGCATACGTCAAAATAAAAAAAATAAAAACTAAAAAAAAACTCAAAAAACCTATATATCACCGATTAGCCAAGGTTCGCCCTACATGTTCTACCGAACACACACCCAACATGTCCAACAATGGAGGATGGTGTGCTTATGAATGACGTTCGCTCTAGACCATAAATCGTGGTTATTAATACGAGTACGACATCGTCACGGTACGGTATTGTCAGGTTATCATAGAGGTGCTGATGGTGCGATTCGGTTTAACACCGACATTTAACTAATGATCTAAGATCCGTAGGATTAAGGTAACGTATAGCTCATTTGACTAAAATTAAATGATAACAGCATTCATATATATCTCGCAAAACTGCGCAAAAACATTTGGCATGTTGAATCAGCTCAATAAAATGGGTTTATGTCAAATATTCTTGCCTTGTAGGTATAAATAGCGGCTGAAATAAATATTTAGTTGTTTAAAAGGATACTATAATATTTGTGCCATTTAAATGGGTACATATGGCTTCTTTTATCCGCCAAAAATGTGAAAATATACGCATCTAATAAGTAGAAATCAAAATTAAAAGCAATATCTGACTGGCTGGTCTACTCGTCAAAGTGAAGTTTAAGTATTAATACTAATCTCTTTCTTATGATAGAATCAGTAGGTATAAGTACCCCAGAAAAAGGGATGAAAGATACAGGGTGTAAGGAACATCGCAACGAAAACTGAATCCAGATTCAGACCATTAATATGAGTTGGAAAACAATTAAAGAATCCAAAATTTTCCTCAATTTTTAGCAAGTTACACGAAAGCAACAATGGATTGCAAACTGTAAAATGACGCACGTCACTGACTCTGACCCTGGTGCATTTATTGATTTTTAGAATGAATACTTGGTTCGTAAAGATTGGTTTAGCTTACATTTCTTTTTGGCATTTCTCAACGAGTTAGTCACGTTTACTGCATTGCAATAGGGAACATTACTGCCAGAGTGCAGCACTAGCACAAACCGTAAACCAGTAGAGGAAGAAAGGGACTCATGGACACATGCACAATTTATTGTCAAATGAGTGACAAGGATGCATGCATAGACAATACCGCAAGTGGGAACGAGATACAATGCCCACTCTGCTAGTGTCGCCCCCTACGCCGAGTTTTGCGTAATGTTCCCTATTAGCGAAATAGGTACCCATCGTGTTTCAAACATGTTACGATTGTAGAGTCCGTCCCAACTATTTCAAGAATTAAAACCCTCTTTTATTGAATAAACTGGTTTATTGACCAAAACAATTGAAATACCGAATAGCAATCCCCTTTTACCACCGAACCATCTCCCCCGCTATATTTCTCAACTTTTTTAATACATGCCGACTGCCATAGATACTTAAAATCTGTCAATATACCGCCGGGTACACATCACCTGATACAATCAGCATAAAGGCTGGTATATACGTATGTATACGCTACCATAAGGCTTACAACTCGGCCATCCTTTTCCATAAGTGAGTCCTCTCACTTCGAGTACTTATATTCAACTCATTAATAATTAAAAACTTTACAGACTATAAACTACAAAGGTAAACAAACTTAACAATTAAGTAAGCTATATCTAAGCTTCTGTCTTTGGCCACGTATTAATCATACAGTTTTCTACGACTGTATCAGAACAAGTACAACACTTATGCATATCAATTACTCATGACATAACATGCCATAAACTAAACTATTAAACATTGAGATTATGTCCTGAGTATAACTTTGTTGAGACCAGTCAATAATAGTACACAAAAACATCTCTGTACTCTAATTTATTTCGATCTGCGACCATCTATGCGGCACATCACTTCGCACTGATAGCTCGAATTGTAACAAAAGTAAATCTAATGAAATGATGTTGCCATGATCTGCCATCATCTGTATAGTGTACACTACACTAATATGAAAGCTCACTGTTTATACATACTCTTACCAATACTAGTCAATCATTTTCATCAATTTAATATTATGAAGCAGTCTGCTATGATCTGCGACCATCTATGCGGCGCACACTACATTGATCGCTCAAAGCCTGCACTCTGCAGTCTGCTATGATCAGCGGTCATCTATGTAGAGCACGCTACACTGACCGCTCATAGCCTACATTCATTATCACTTACGTGTCTACTATGACAGTGCAGTCTGCTGTGATCTGCAACCATCTATGTGCCGTACGCTACACAGAACGCTCATAACCTACACTCTGCAGTCTGCTATGATCTACGCCCATGTGTGCAGCGCACGCCACACTGATTGCTCACAGCCTACACCCATCTCTTACAATAACACAGTTCGTTAAGGCACTTTGTTTTTATCATCACAGCGCAAAAATGTTCATTTTAATATAACAATATAAGTATAATATAAATATAACAATCAACTTCTCTGCATATGTTAAATTGTAATATATTTCAATAATACAGTTTATCTATTAGCTATTACCCAATAACTGAATCTACTTATCATTATCGTCATCAGTCAATACTGCACCATCACTAAGGTCGTTTTCGCTACCCTCGCTATCTAAATTTTTAAAATTTAACCAAGGATGGATCTTGTCCAAAGCTACGATATTCTCATATCGCTTGTTCCCCTTTCTTACTAGAGGAGTATCCTCGATAACAAACCTGTCGTTAGGCAAGATTTTCACTATACGGTAGGGTCCGTGAAATTTAGGAGCCAGCTTTTTAGATTTTCCTACAAGATCTTTATCAAATATATTTCTTTCAATTCTTACTAGATCGCCTACGTTATATTTAGGCCCAGGTTTCCTGTGCTTATCGAAAGTTATTTTTGATGCCTTTTGTCGTCTTTGTATTGATTCACTGGCTGCTGATCTCAAGGTCTTCAGATGATCGTCAGTCAGTGGTTCAATCGTTTCGCTAATTACGTTTCCTAATATATTTTCCGATAAGGTCACCAACTTAAACCCGAACAAGAGCTCTGAAGGGCTTTTGCCAGTTGCTTTGTTCAAAGTGGTATTCATACCCAATTGTACGCTACCTACATGTTCGTCCCAAGAGCTATCACTTTGGCCATGGCATTTAGTGCTCAATGCCTCCGTGATAGTTCGGTTATATCGTTCCACCTGTCCATTCGCTCTAGGTGTTGCGACTGCATTTAGTATATGCTTGATACCTAAGTTTTCAACAAAAGATTTAAATTTCGCACTCGTGAAACATGATCCTCGATCAGTGATCAGTCGTGTGGGTGCGCCAAAGTAACTAAAATGTTCTTTAAATGCTCGAATAGCTGTTGCAGTTTTTGTATCTCTAACTGCTTTAATACTAACAAATTTTGTGAATGCGTCTATTATTACTAATATGTAAGTGTTGCCTCTCCTGGAACGAACGAATGGTCCTAAATGGTCTGCGTGTAGTGTGTGGAATGGTATCTCCAACTTTGGTATTGGATGGAGCATACCTTCTTTACAACCACCGGGTCTCTTATGATGTGCACATTGAAGACATGCCTCTACGTACTTTTTAACAAAATGTCGCATTTTGGGAAACCAAAATAGGCCTCGAATCCTACTCAGCGTTTTGTCATATCCAAAATGTCCCACATCATCGTGATTCATGCGCAGGACCTGCCACCTTACCGATTTTGGAACTACCCAACGTATTCCGTCTTCAACAATCTTGTACACGTAATTGCCTTTCAGCTGATAGTTTTTGTGCACATCAGCAGCAAGTTTTGTATTTTTATCCTGTAATATCTCTTTGATCCTAATTATTTCGTTATCATTACTTTGAACTGTCGATATCCAGTCCTTTACATCAACTTGCAAAATGTCGATTACGTGTGAATCATCGTCTGGACTAGGTTCAGTCACAGGGGCACGACTGAGAGCATCCACATGCGCCATCTGAGTACCAGGTCGGTACTCGATCTCACAGTCGTATTCCTGGAACTGCACCTACCACCTGGATATACGTGGTATAAGATCTCTCTTGGTGAGAGTGGTTCGCAGCGCATTACAGTCAGTAACTATTTTGAAAAAAATACCTAAAAGGTATACACGGAACTTGCTCAATGATGATATCACGGCTAAAGTTTCAAGTTCGAACGAGTGCATCTTCTGTTCGTATGGTGTTGTTTTCCGACTGTAATACGCCACGGGCCTAATCAAACCATCTGTTTGACATTGCATCAAAATACCTGCTACCCCATATTTTGACGCGTCTGTATGAAGCTCTGTCTCTAATCGGGCATCGTATAGAGCAAGAATCGGGCGTTCAATTAATTTTTCTTTTAACGTTTCAAACGCTCTCATATGCTCCTCCTCCCACCTCCATTCAAAATTGGACTTTAGAAGGTCAGTAAGCGAACGAGCTATAAGCGCAAAACCTTTCACAAAACGTCTGAAAAAGCTTGTTAAACCTAGGAAACGTCTCAAATCGTGTACGTTTTCTGGTTTTGGAAACTTTGATATTGCCTCAGTTTTCTTTAAGCCAGGGCGAATACCTTCGCTATTCACTCGAAATCCAAGAAAATCAATTTCTGTGTAAAAGAAATGACACTTCTTGAGCTTAAGGGTCAACCCAGCGTCTCGCATAAGGCCAATAACTTCTTCTAAGCGACATAGACCCTCATCGAAAGTGTGAGCTGGAATCAACACGTCATCCATGTACACTAGCGCATACTTAAGCTTTGCCTCGGTAAGTATTTTGTTCATAGTGCGTTGGAACACTGATGGAGCGTTTGCTAAGCCAAAAGGCATGCGTTTAAATTGATATTGACCATCAGGGGTGACAAACGAACTTTTTTCCTGAGATTTCTCTGCAATGGGTATCTGATAATAGCCGGATAAGTCCAGCGTAATAAAAATTGAATGGCCTGCCAACATGTCAAGCTGATCGTCAATCAGTGGTAAAGGATAATGCTCTTTTTTTGTTTTTCGATTTAGCGCGTGGTAGTCCACGCAAAGCCTCTGTTCACCCGTTTTTTTCTTGACAAGGAGAATAGGACTTGCGTAAGGAGAAATTGATTCGCTGATAATATCCGCATCGAGCATTTCCTGTACCATTGATCGAACGCGTTCCTTTTCTACATATGAAAGCCTATAGGGACGGTATACAACGGGCTTATCGTCCGTCAATTCTATTTCCATCTGAGTCACATTAGTGAGACCGAGATCTTTTAAGTTATTTGAGGAACATGATTCGTACGTTTTCAATAATGTTTTAAGCCGACTCAGTTCATTTTCCGTTAATTGCTGTCCATAATTAAAACTATTATCTGTATCAGAGTCATCCAGATTTAATACGTTAACATCCAATGTATTGTTGGTACGTAAAGCGCGAGTAATCAATGACCCGGCTTCTAAACGAATAGTATTGTGTGAAACATTAATTAATATTAACACGCCACGTCCCTCCTTAATACTATATTCACCCGCCATCAAATAGAATTGACTGTCCGGTAAACCGCGTAATGTGCCGTGCACATAAGCCATACCAGAATACTGCAAATCGCATTTAATTGGTGCCACGATTGTGTCGTGTGGATGAACCACGGTGTCCGTTTGTAAAGTTAAGTTTAGTTTAGTTTGATAATCATGTTCGAAAACTAATGACTCCCATGTTTTAGTAATAATTATTCCCGGTTTTTCCGTAAAAGTGTGTCCGATCAGAATAGGATACTTAATAACACTATCCTCTACTATAAGCACCTCTACTTGCTTTGAAATTCCTTGTATTTCAATGACGACGTTAACTAATCCAATCGGTAATACGATATTACCTCCAATACCTCGTAAAGAAGGTAAATTATTGGTTACCCACGTAAGACCCAATTTCAATGCCTCGCCAAAACGTAAAAGTGTACATTGGCTTCCTAAATCCACGTACCCATTGATCAAACTTCCATTTATTTTTAAATCTATCCTATATTTATTATCGTCAATACTACCCGAATTCAACTGCATCACATTTTTTTCGGTTACACTGGTACTATTTTTGTTAGTGGGACCATTACTTTGTTTATCACAGTTACTATTTGTATGTCCTAAGCGATGACAAATTGTACATTTTAGTATTTTCTTAGTACACTTAAAACTGTAGTGGCCAGGTTCATTACAATTGTAGCAAATTGGGGATGTAGTTGCACCGGTTTGTGGCTTGGTTATTTTATGGGTCGCTTGCGGATTGGTGCTTGGGGCATTAAACTTTTTGTCCTGATTATTCCTAAATTGATCACGTGACTGTTGCCTTATAGATTGAAAATATTCTAGGACCTGTTCAGGTTCTTGGCACTTAAGGGCTTTTGCCCCGAGCCTTAAAGAACGGTCTTCTATCCCGTACAACAAACAATCAACGGCGCGTTTACCTGTTATTTCACATCGATGCAGCAAATTAATTTTCTCATAGTAATATAACTCTAACGATTCATTATATCTTACTCTCTTGGACAACATTTCGGTTAAAAGTTCAGCATAATCATCACTACTTGGAAATGAATCAGTAAGTTTATTCTTCCACTCGGGCCACGAAAACGACATAGTGGGAAGAGCCTGATACCAGGTGCGAGCAACGCCAGCCAACTTTGGCAAAGCATAGTGTATTATTTGATCGTCCTCCCATTTATACAATTTTGCACATTCTTCAACCTTTTTCAGCCAAATGTGTATTGTTTGGCCCTTTACCATTGGATCAAATTCAGGTATAACATTACCCAGGACCGGGAACTTATTCCCTTCTGGCCGCTTATTTACTAACGACTTAACTAAATCGGACAAAAATTTTACAACATTATTACCTGATTCAGTGTCCAAATTACTTACATGGCCTTGCTGCGATGCCACACTGTATCTATCTTTCGACCTACTCCTTGTTCCACCAATGTGATGCCTCCGGCCACTGCTATGTCTCGAGTGCCGCTGCCGCCGCTCCCGTGACCTGCTATTCCGTCCACCATCACGCGTTGACGGCTGACGGCGATGGCTTCGGCTTCTTTCGTGAGGCCGAGAATGATGCCGGCGACGTTCACGCGATCTACTTTTCCGTCCGTCACGAAGATTCGGTTCATCATAGTCGTCAAATCGATATGAATGCGGCGTATGTACACTACGATCACAGCGACCATTTCTTGTAGAATGCTTGTCTAAACTCGGCGTACGTGTACGTATACTGCGTCTACTCGAACTACCTCGTCTCGTCCGTTTGAACATTAATTTTGACCGACTTTTGTTGCTTCGATCAGTATGTTTTCTTTTACGTGATCGTGATCTCCTTTCTTTGTTTTTACCCATTGCTTTCACCGGTACGTTTCTTCCAAACAATATTACATATATTTTCGTCTTTTCCGAGCGTAATGCGCGTAGATTTTGAATCCCCACTTCTGAAATGTAGAGTCCGTCCCAACTATTTCAAGAATTAAAACCCTCTTTTATTGAATAAACTGGTTTATTGACCAAAACAATTGAAATACCGAATAGCAATCCCCTTTTACCACCGAACCATCTCCCCCGCTATATTTCTCAACTTTTTTAATACATGCCGACTGCCATAGATACTTAAAATCTGTCAATATACCGCCGGGTACACATCACCTGATACAATCAGCATAAAGGCTGGTATATACGTATGTATACGCTACCATAAGGCTTACACGATTGCTCTCTTTTACAACGATGAAGAAGTTGAAACTTCTCCGTTAGTCAGGACACAGGAAGGAAGTCCATTGTCAAATCAGCAACTATTTATGAAAGTCTGTAAGGAAATAGAAACAACGCGAACACGGTTTTCCATGCCAAACAACGTCCATTATTTTTTTTCTTCTCTTATTTAAGAGCCAGGCTCTTGTTTGTGTAGCTCAAAGTAAGCCCGCCATCTACTCCGATCCCACGTAATTTCTTTGACATCTCGATACGACCTAACATCAACTCTCTTTTTTTTAAAGATCTTTTAACACTCGTAGCAAAGTAATTTCAGAATCATAATTTTTTACTATTGTAATTTTCTTACCCGTAGACTAAATTATGTACCTACCTACCCTATATAGTCACCATGTGATATTTTATATTAGTTATACCCGCAAATATTAGAAATAAACTTCTGTTTATAAACAAATACATAATAATAATTCACAGCAGTGTAATGTCATGAAATATATCATGACGCCGATTATCAGGTCAAACAGGAACGAAACTTAATAGAATTATGCCTGATAAAATGCGGTTTTCAAAACCGAAATAGAACCCACAGAACAATAAACAGGGTTTTATTCTCGTCGTACCCCTCCCCTCACTGTTAATATCTGCGATTTGATGCAGACGCTATCACATCAGTCCGCACACCTACATAAAATTCAGTTTAGATTGCCCCTTTGTGTCTCAAAACCGCCACGACTGCGGAATCTAGCCACTGATAATAACAGTTTTTAATGATAAAGTTGAACAGGGACCTGGCACTGGAACAGCTTTTCATATACAACATTATTAACCACGAAACCTTTACGAATGACATTTAATTAAATCAAGACGTCGCGTCGTCCTCGCTCTAGTCATCAATCATAGTCTGACCAATCAACCCTGCCGTGCCTTTTGGCGGTGTATTCTGTAGTGTAGCTGTAGATATGTTCTTCGACTTTTGATTGCGACCATGACCTTCAAGAAACCGTTATTGATGGTCTGGTGCCGACGTACAGTCTACTCTCTGGAATAATGAATGCGCACGTTCACCGCTCGACTGTATCTCATTAACGCACTTGTTTCCCGAATTCCAGAACGCTTCTGACGAAATTAACATCTTAATTAGCCCGCCTTTGAGTTCAACCACAAAGATCCTTAATTTAAGTATTCTGTGGTAAAAAAGTATTTAAATTACTTTTGGAGTTAATTTTAGATACCTCAAAAGGTAAAGAATTAAACTATTAATATGCATTGCTGATATAAATAACTTTGTTTGCAAGCTCGTTAAGACGCGAATAAAACGCAAATGAGTTTACTGACCTGATGATTCCTGGAGATATTTAATCCGATTGAAGAATCGATTCGATTGGCTTCGAAAATTATTCGTTTTCAGCATGCGCCTGACGCCAGCTTTAGCAAATCACTGGAGTTTTCTTGGAAACTGAAAACTCGTTTAACTCACAGCATTTATCGCAAGGGCGTGCCCAACTAAGTCATAAGAGAATTGATCCAATTTTAATTGATTTGCAACTCGAGTCCGCTAGAAAAACTTCGAGAATATACTTCTGACTTCACGCTTCTCGACATTACATTATTTTAAAACTTTGCTTCATTGGAGCTGTGAAGTATTTTTTATGGTTAGGATAAATACATATTTTATTATAAAACAATAGTTTAGTTTTACTAAGGGTTAGTGGTAACTATAAATAAATATAAACCAGTCATTATTGAAAGGATATTGCATTTAATTTCTACGCATTTAGGTACGATCATAAAATTACGAGAAATATTTAGTCATCGTTTATACGCTAATTCTGGCTTCAGTTCATTTCATTCATTCTGATCAGACTGACAAGAGAATTATCGTGTAACTCTTGTGAATGACAGAAAACTGACAGGAGACTGACCATTAGTCCGTCAGTCCGAGGGTTACACGATAATTCTCTCGTCAGTCTGACCAGAATGATGGACTGAACTGAAGCCAGAATTAGCGTATAACCGATGGCATAGAGGTACTAAATCAATAATTTACAAACATTACTGCTGCTAATATCGTAAACCTCTTAACACTTTATACAAAAAAAGACTGTTTAGAACTTAAGCCATGACAAGACTTTGCAAAAAGTTTATTTTTAGCAAGATGAAGAAAAGTAATTTTAAAACTGCCAGCGGGGAGCAACAACCGACCAAAATATTCGTTTACAGACAGTGTACTTTCCAAACACACGTGTTACAGGAAAATTATTGTATCGAAGGGGTGCGCAGTCCCAGTAAACAACTCTATTACGATGTTCAGGCTTTTGGAGACAGATCACGTGGGAAATAGGATTTTGCACTTTGCATAATGCTTTTCCAGCACCCTAAACTGACATAAGAAGTACTTGTACTGTGGCATTAATTGTGTTTAACTTAATTTACGAGTACTTTCGTTTGCATCAAGTGCCGCATTGTGTGCTCGGTTTGAGGGTCTACTAATTACAATTGTAGCAATTAAGCTTGGCTGGGCTGGTACGTTAATGTTTGATTAAGTACTAGTAAAATATAGCCTTGGTATATAGCGGTGTGACGCTTACATTATCGTCGAAATTTGAGAGCAATTTTCTTGAAATTTACATGCAATTTATCGCTGAAAATTTTGCCGGGGGTTAAGACGATTTTCGTAACGGGGGCTAAATTTAATTTATTATCAAACATGATATTGGGATAATAACGTTTGCCTGCGGCTTTACTTGCGTTCAATATTATTTTCACCCGCACCTGCTCGGAAAAGCTTTGTTTTGATCGATTAAAATCTACACCCAAAGTTAATTTATCCAATAGCTTTGAAATACAATTCGAAGTTCAAACAGAAACTTGAGATGTTTTGTAACATAGAATTAAACGATAGTTATAATTAGCTCTACTTTATTTATACTTAACTCGAAAATTGCCCGTGCAGAATTGCCGTTGCCATGTGTTCAGTATGTGTAATGTAATAAATGTTCGCGGTCGTTTTGTCACGATGGCTCGGCTCGCGTGAAAGCGAGTGGGCGATCCGTCAACATTATGGTATCGGAACAACAGACAAAGTTTGTTCTCTAGCTAGAGGCCTAGCACAACATGCTACCAAGGCGCATCCCTAGTGTTGTGGATAACGCTCATTTCGAGGCTTATAGACTTGAGCCTTAAAGAATCCCGAGGCTTAAAGACTCGATGCTGTTTAAGAACCGTGTTGGTTTATTTTACGTATATGAATGCAAAATATTGACTTTTTGTCACTTGAGTCTTTAAGCCTCAAAATGAGCGTTATCCGATCTCATTTGCAAATTATAGTCCTAGACTATCCTTCTCTTTCTAAGCGTCTCATTAGAAAGAGACGGATAGAATATGTATGTACACAAAAACAGGTAAAAGAATACACATGTCACACAATAGATCAAAGTACAAAGGCGAACTTATCCATATAAGGGATCTCTAGCTAGCCTTTGATAGTCTATCTCGCCTTGCCACAGCTCGCGGGCCGTCTAACGATAACCGTGGAGGAGGGTCGTCTCGCGTTGCAACGTCAGTTGTGCCAGTCATGCAGGTGTTAGAAGCGACAATCGTTAAAGATATGCATACGTTTTTCGCCTTATTATAAAGAAATAAGATGCAAAAGTGTAAACCTATTTTTGAAGTAAGTAGATAATAAGTAATATTGATAAGGCAAGCTTCGCCGGGTGATCAATAAGATTGTTTCTCGACTCGACACAACGCATCGACACCGCCACGTGTGCACGCGGACACCATAAACTGCGCGTTCCGCTATGACCTATACCTCCGTGTTATTTGTCGTTGGGGACGAGTCTAATGATTCCTACTGCTTTATGTGGTTCAGCTTTCTTTTTTAAGTTAACTAAAACCTCTCAATAGTAATTACCTATCAGTTTAGGTAAAGGTATTGTGAGAGCTGTATAAGAACATATTTTTCATCACACTTGCTCATAAATGGTGTTATTCTATGCCTGTATACAGGAGTACAATGGCCTAAATTGTTCCCGCGGGAAATAATGGTCCCAAGGGAGTAATGAGCTTGTGTGTGATCTGATTGGTTAAGCAAATCTGGTCGGCCGCCTACGACAAGAATTCTGGCTCTGTGATTGGTTGGAAAATAAAATCGAGCAGGCCATGCCCTGCAAGAACCACATGCTCCATGCTCTGTGATTGGTTGACATATTGAAGCTACGCACTGATCTGTAAGTGAAGTTGTCAATTTCGTCAACATTTGATTGGTGCGCTTGTATAAAACATAGATTTTTCTGTCTTTTGTAGTTATTTATTTCCTCGCAAATGTGATGAAAAACATTGTGTATAACACGGGCGTAAGAATATTGCAAACTCGAGTCATCAAAAGCCCTCCGCCTTACGGCGTCGGGCTTCGTTTGCAATATTCCTCATACGCCCCTTGTTAAACAATGTACTATTTTTTGCATCTCGTCTCCACATTCTGCAGACTATCTCTAATGTACCAATAAGAGTAATTTTCTACCTTTTTAGAGACTTTTACACTAAGAACCTAAGTTAGCTTATAAAGTTTACATTAGTCGTCTAGTATTAGGGAGCTCGGGTTTCCCCTCAAATAAAGAAGGCAACCCCCTTCCCGCAATAAGCGAACACTGAACTGTGTCTACTAATGTAAACGAGACTTAACTACGTGTTTAATATACTCGCAGTTGCCGAAACCAACTGTGTCTTGGAAGCCGGTAGTAATCAATCAGAGCACAATGTATGCCACATCCGACTGGTATTCATCAGGCTTTCCGACGACTAGCTTGACGCAAAACAGTCTGGCCTGCGATTACACGTAATCCTTACTAATCTCAGGGTCAACATATACTAGGGTGATTGGTGAACTGAATCAGAAAGGTTGTGAATCAGATCAAGAGGCCAATTTTATTTTTGGGTCGTTAGAATAAATTATATTTTTTAAGTATTTCTACTGAATTCAATATAAAGAACAAAATCGAGTCGTTCATTTACTAGTTTAAAGGATAATTATGTTAATTTAATACATACCAAATATACAGTGTGTGTCTACGACCCGGGCTTTTTTTAAAGGAGGGTAAAATAACGTATATTTATAACGTAATCATGATATTAATTTATTTTATATACCAAATTTCAGACTTTGTTAATTTTCTAACAAAATTTGTCTATATTTTCCGCCATTATGCTACTGACAGATTTAATCTCCACTTATAATAAATCTCTAAATTAAAAAAAGAATCAGCCAGTTTGAAACTAAGCTTTCTGTGGTTCGAATGTTCTCAGCATCCCATGGACGGAAAAATATGAAACATTTTATATAGGTACATTATTATTCCAGCTGCAACTTAGGATAGTTTTTATCCGACTGCGACAATTAATTTATTTTCCGTAATATACGACTTCATTTAATTTTTCATTTATTATTCTTAAAGTATATCGCCGCCACATCTGTTCTGTCAGCTAAAAGAAACGTCAAAATCACAGTAATAAGAAATACTACGGACAAAATGGCGGAATTGCTTTGCCTTTCTTTCGCCTATTAATAATTTTAATCCCGTCTACGATATACATTGACGAGACACATAGGTACCAAAAGCAAATATAAAATTAATCGATTTTGATATGCGAACTTATATGCGCAAATGTCGAATTCAGGTGGAATTTGTACAAAGATAACAACAAATTCGAACAATATAAACTTGGTTTTTTTGAATGGCACGAGCGCGCGCTCTTTGCGTATTCAGCCAAACAGCGAAAACCGAAACTCGAAGTTCGTATATCTGCATTCCAGTCATTTGTTAGTGCGATAGAGATAGAGATACCCGAATATTTTCGAATTCCGAAGTTCGTGGTTTAAAAGAAAATACGGATGTCGGATACTTAGATCTAAATTAATATTTTATGTGTGAATTTGGTTAAAATTATTTGGAAATACTATTGTTGTTATTGTTTTAGTATATTTGACTAGCTTTAAGTTTAATATTGTACGTCCGAAATGGGCAAGCTGTGGGACTTTATTTTACCCAAAACAACTAAATGTACACAGTTCTGACAATAAAGAAATCTTATTTTATCTTATCTTATCGAAAATAGGGATGTAGACACTAAACAAAATAATCATAATGTTGTATTATCTCGAAAAAAAAACAACGCAAGAGGCTATATAGGTAATCACTAAGTTATAAGTGTATAAAGTTTTAAGAGGGGGTTTGTTGCGTCTCTTTTCCGCAAAACGCACCTTTATAATGAAACGATTGTTTTTTACTATGACGCTCGAGGATCGTGACGTCACGGTCCCTGATCGTTTTCTCACTCTAACAAGCGACATTAAAACGGTTGTAGCTTCGTAATTTTTTGAGATATTTGAATGAGTTTTTCGTTTCTTCTTTCTTTTGAAGTGAGTCTACAGCTACACCTCTATTTGGAAGACAAGCGGAAATAATCCATACTATCCATACTAAAAATCCATACTTCCATACTAATATTATAAATGCGAAAGTGTGTCTGTCTGTTACCACTTCACGCCTAAACCGCTGAACCGATTTAGATGAAATGAGCCCCGGGGAAGGACAAAGGGTAGTTTTTATATCAGAGGGGCTGAAATTGGGGGTGGAAATTTGTATGGAGCTACTTAAACCGCTGCACCGATTTAGATGAAATTTGGTATATAAATAGTTTGAGTCCCGGGGAAGGACATATAATAGGTTTTATCCCGGAAATCATCCCCTAAGGGGGTGAAAGGGGGGGGGGGGTGAAAATTTGGATGTAATTTATTTTGATGAAATTTGGTGTAGATATAGGTTAAGTCCTGGAAAAGGACATGGGATAGTTTTTACCCCAGAAATCATCCCCTAAGGGGATGAAATTAGGGGTGAAAATTCGGATGGAACCCATTTTAATACAATTTGGTATAGAGATAGCTTGAGTCCTGGGAAAGGACATAGGATAGTTGTAATTCCGGAAATCACTCCCTAAGGGGGTGAAATGGGGGGTGAAAATTTGGATGAATCCCGTTTAGATGAAATTTGGTATAAAGGTAGTTTGAGTCCCGAAGAATGACATTAGATAGTTTTTATCCCGAAAATCATTCCCTAAGGGTATGAAATAGGGCGTGAAAATTTGGATAAAATCCATGTACCTAGATGAAATTTGGTATAGAGATAATTTGAGACCCTTCAAAGGAATATAGAATAGTTTTTGCCTCGAAAATCATCCCTTAAGATGGTAGAAGTTTGTTTGCATTATATTTTCTAAGTATTAAGTTCTACGCGGACGAAGTCGCGGGCAACAGCTAGTGTAAAATATATCTCGTCAATATAGACATATCTCGAGTGTGACATTTTGAAAAAACGGAAATTGGGGTTGGTTATCCGCCATTTTTTTTCGAGATATATTTATTAGACATCACCTCTCTCGGCACGAGTATTAGCCTCCAATCCAAACCACATGTTAAAATGCGGACAACCGTAAACTACGTATTTTTTTACGCCGTACATTTTATTATTTCCGGGAAACGGAGAAAAGAAGCTTACATTTCAGCCGCGACGGTATTCGACGAGTATCAAACAGTAGAAAAGTAGAAAATGTATTGTTTATTTAAGTCTCCATAAATAGAGTGAAAAGTAGAGTCAGCATCATATAGTTTGTAGCAGCTAAGGTAGCCTAACATCGCCCCCTAACACCTCCCTAACCCCTCTCTACTCTCTACATACAACCATCTATTCTTTTTTTTATATTTATATTTGTTGTAAATATTTGTTTATAATCCTATAAGTAATAAAATGTGTGAGAAATAATAAAAAATATATCGTAACACATCCTTACTCTTACAGTAATAATAAAGATGTGTATCGAAATATTTGGGTACTTTGGCTGCTACTAACTATGTGACGCTGACTGTGCCTACACTATGTGCACTATAAAATACCATTAGATTGCATGTGTATTTCTGAATTTTTGAACACCTACGTAGAAGTGTTAACGTCCTACGCTTTTTCGTAGACGTCTAGGTGTGTCTAGGCGTTCTCCACTCAATAATCAATTGTTTATTTTACTAGATATTTATAGTTCTACTATCCATAACTAGTTTTGTTTTACAATTTTGCTACCCACTTTTCAACTTCCAGAAGTAACAATGCCAAGAAATAAATAAAATACTACCATAGATAGTTACAGGAACTATGCGTAGTCAACAAAAAAAATCTTTAATTAAATCTCACACCCCTAATGGCACTTGCTCTAGTGAAAATTCGCCAAATGGAAGTTCAGGAGTTAATCGGCAATTATGGCGGCTATCCTTGCGTCATTTGTTTTATGCACTGTGTTCATGTTCAAGGCCCATATAGCACTCGACGCACGGCGCGGACTTCCGGCAAGCCTCCGTTGCGTTGAGAGGTTCTTTCATACAATACAAAGGAATACCTTTGATCAGGTCATTAGTTTTACAACTAAACATTCAATATAAATTTAACACAACTTTCGTCTTTGTTATATTAGTATAGCAAAGAACAGAAGAAAATAACCCCCTAGTAAACGTTTTAAGCTGTATTTGTTAAATATTGCCGACCATTTACGCGTTATATTTTACTTCGATATTCAAGGGTCATAGAACTTGTCTCGTATTAAGTTATAATAACGAGCTAACCTACCATTTTTATTTAAACTAATATTATATGAAAAAGATATGATTTATATATATGTCTTTACAACAACTCTTTTTACGGTAAAACCTTCTGGCTCTGTCATCAGTTTCACTTTATGAAACTGCTTGCAAGATTCGATTACAATGAATGACACATGTTTACATAATTCGTAATAAGTAGGTGATGTTAGTACTTATAAGGCTTGTAAAAAAAATTAAATAAGTAGCTAGTTAACCGCAGTATAGTTCTATTAGTTTTCAATAAAACTACAACCGTTTGGGATATAAGTGACATAGAACTACACAAGTTTGACAAAACAGACTATTCTCGTTAGGTCGTTTTGGCCAATAAATCACCCAGCCCGGTTCCGAACTGACAGATTTGTCACTGTCGCTCTGAGCAAGTCGACTGCTTACCCTCGCCATCTAGTATCTTATCCAACTTCCTAATTGCAAAAGCGGCCTTATCACCTAGTAATAAAGTTAATACTGAAGTGTGTCTTAATAGAAGTACTTGAAGTTGTTAAAGTAAACGTCGAAATGAAAAGACGCGGATAAGAAGCCCTCCGTCGGAAAGTAATGGATTTCATAACTTTTGAGAAACTGCACTTTCCGGTCTCCGGAACTTATCTGATGACTCAAAGGGAATGAAAACAAAAGTAATAGGTTGGTGTCATCGCCGTGGATTAAGGTTTGCAGATAATGAGAAAGGGCGAGGGAGATGACTACGATTGCAAAGTTTCATCTTCAATAAGTCTTATTTTGTGAAACAGGGCAGGTGGTCAATTCGAGACATACGTTTCGTATTTAAATTTGATTTTAATATTAGAACCAGCGTGTTAAACATATTAAAATCGAATTGGATTGTGTGTCTGAACATATTGAAATCAAAATTGAAACGCGATGGTCTGTCCCGATCTACGTAATAAAACATTTCCGGGTGAATAATGAACTAGTTGTATTTCCCGTTAGTAGGTATAATGAGTGTCTAGCAATCAATCCTAGTTCAATCAAGTTATTATTATTATTATTTTGTTTGTGGGCCTTAATGTGCCGCTTCGACCAGCAAGTGATCTATTGTGGTAAGGGCCCTTTCTTTAGAGTTCACCGTTAAGTCCCGTTGCCTCCAGGAAATTCCAGATTCTTTGGGCGGTGATATGTTGTAGGTACTTCTTGTGGGTGCACGATGTGCCGCCCTAGGTAGGTACTTCTTTTATGCATGAGTGGTCCGCAGGAGCAGAGAATGTGCATTGCAGTCTCCTCTGTCTCCTGGCAGAACCTGCAGGTTGTGTCCTGCTTCATACCCATTTGAAACAGGTGTTTGTTCAATTTGCAATGTCCTGTCAGGATTCTTGTCACTGCGCAGGTTTTGTGCCTTTTGAATTGTAATAACTCTTTAGACAGCTTACTATTGAACCCTTCGATCAGGGCTTTAGCTTGTTTTTGTCCTTTCGTGAACTTGCACAGCTTGATTGCCTCTGATTTTTCCGCGTTGTTTAGCAGAGAATAGGCTTTCCGTTTTGTGATGCCACAGAACGGTTACGGGCCGACCAGGGCCGTGTCTGCGCCCTGCCTTGCAAGTTCATCTGCATTTTCGTTTTCTACAATGTCGGAGTGCCCCGGTACCCATCTAAGTATGACTTTGTTGGAGTTCGCCAGGGTGTTTAGAATCAAGTTATCAATACGCAGCATATAAACATCATTAATATTTTTTATCAGTAATCACCATTTTATTCTATTTTAAAACCACCAAGCATAAAAACAGATATTCGAATTTCCGACCATTTACATTAGGCCAGGAATGAGCCATAAAAGCGGGTTTAACACGATCGAGTACGGCGTTCAGTAAAAACTTAAGCTACATCCACACGATATTCCTGTTTTGTTACAAAATGTTGGCGTTTTGGATGACTTGTTTCTTGCAACCAAAAAGTCAAACATACCCCACATGCACTGCACGCTTGCTGGGATCCCATTTTTTCCGTTGGGGAAATACTATGACGCACCGTCTGCCTGGTCGAAAAAGGAGGACCGTGCGGTCGGACTGCCGGACCGAAGATGCCTTCCCCTCGCTCGGAATGAGTTCCACGTCACGACAATACGAAATCCGCCGCGACACCGCGCGTGTCCCCACACAAACTTGATTGGCTTTTCTCTTTTGAGGGGATTCATAGGCAAAATAAGGCGCTTCTTCAAAGGCAGTAACTGCCTGAATCTTGACTATTTATTTTAGTAGAAGCCAGAACGAAATTGTTTAAAATAACGAAATTTCAAAAAAGAAACAAAATTGAGTCATAATTTTTCCTTTCTTATCTCGGTGAACTCAAGCAATTCATTCGCAAACACCATAATCAAGTTAAAATAATGGTATGGTACTTAATCTCATCCAAAGATTCAAATGCAAATGATCATGAATGAAATTGTATTGCCCGCGTATCTATCTACTACAACCCAGGCGGAGCCACGGCATAAAATGTAGCACGTAATTCCGAAGGTCCATTCTTTACACCTGCTGAAGAAAAAACTTGAGAAAAGTAAGAACTTACTATAGGTTGGCGTTCAATTCTTGGTATTTGTTTCCACATTGTCATCTCAATTCAAAACAGGAGTTACATCACGTGATGTCACGTAACTAAAGTAACGTGGTTTACCCTCAATAATTTTTAAATATATTTATTTTTGTACTTTTTCGACACAAAATTTAAAAACGAAGAGATTTATGTACGTTTCCAACATGAGACGAATCTAATGACCTATATAAGTTATCAAAAACGCACCATAACTGTAGATGTGATGGGGTGTACAAAAATCGGCCTCGCGAATTATATATGTATACACAGATACATTTGTCCACATAAGCCATTCTCGAAGAGTGTCGCCTTTTTCTCTCGTCCGCGGATGACGTAAACGTACGTCTTAGACGGGCTTACGAGAATCCTTTAAGTGTTGTGTGAATATTTTTATAAATAAGAATACTTGTTCTGTTAAACGCACCCAAATTTCACGAGCTATTAATCCCATCTAGATACATGCATTGAACTCTTTCCAATCAATTGGCTTGACAAATAGATCCCACACGCTTGTCTCGTGCACAGAAGTCCCTCATTTGAGACGTCGCGGGACTGCTATCAATCAAGGATCCCGGAAGATTAATGATGTCATCCCGGGATCTCAAAGTCCCGGGCTCAGCCAATAACAAACCATGTAATTAATAGCGCTAATTAGGTTTGGGAAACAATGTTGATTATAAGTTTTGAGACATGAGATTAGTCTAGTAGAAGTTTATAGTGAACTGTTCATTATCCGCAGATAGTTTCATTCTTCAATACATTTAACACACCCCAAAGCAAATGTTTAATAACATGTTAAACTAGGTACAAAATGATATGCAACTTGAGGGTTTAAATAAGTTAGTATGCGGCTCGTCGACTTAAAACAAAAACTTATCCAAACGATATTCAGGTGAATACGCGAAACAAGTGAAAAGCTACGTTAACAGAGTAAAGTTTGCCTGGGTCGTAGTATAGCGGATCAGAGCCCTCATGTGCACGGGCCGATCACGGCCCATGGAGCACAATTCGTTTGATCTCGCCGGCTGCTCACTAAGTGCTATTTATGTCCCAGCCCAAGGACACATGGCTGTGATGACGCGATTTACTCGGCATAAGGCGTACGAATGCATTGAGACCCTTTCGGTAATGACTAAGTTTGGAACACGACGTAGATCGGGCGGAGGTTGACGACCATAAAAAATGTGAATATTATATGTACATGTCGCAATGTCCGTCATCGGCACACATCTTCTTTACTTTCAGACAACTGTAGAACATTCGAATCGGCGACGTCTTATCGGTATCGTCTTAACCCATTCTTTCATTATCAACAATATCGCATCGCCCTTGTGACATCGGAGATCTTGCAATAGGACCACGTAAAAGCTTCAACACCAGACGGTCCCTGTAACCTCTTCAGAACTGATAGCTCGTTTATTTTATTTCCACAGACACGCAATCGCCCCTCACCTAAAATGGTTTTATCGCATACCTACGTCTACTTTTGCCAAAGCTATTAAAAAACTCGGCTAATGAAATTTATTTTCTAGTGATCGAGAACTGCCAGTCAGTTTTCAACTGCTATACAATGACTGTAGCTAGTTTGCTTTGTTTAAATTCTCGAACGATTGGTTGCAGTCTGTTGAGCTTGCATGAAATTTTTATGTATCCGTTACGAGGAGCCCGAACTTTGTTGGGCAATTTGATTCAAACATAAAACCGAACACTCCGCATCGAGGTTATAGTCTGTGAGCCGCTGCGAGCGTAGAAATATAATGTATAGATCCTTGTGTATAGGTAATTCATTTAATTGTATGAAGGCCATGTCAAAATAAGTACATAAGTACTCAAGGCCCTTTTTATGCTTTATGACAAAGCCATACGTGACTAATTGATTAGAATCCGCTATGTTTTAAGTGCATGGTCAGGGTAAGTATAAGTATCGAAGTAAGGAATCTATCATTTCAAGCTATCTGAAAGAAGAATATATTATATAATCTGTTAAATAATTAGTTTTTAAATTTTATAATTGTATTGTATGTATATTAGTCTTTAGAGTATTTGTTAGATGCCTAAAATGAATGGTATATTATAAATGGTACATTATTATTACATATATATATATACATATATGTGTATACAAATGAGAAAGATACACAGATTCCTCATTATTACTGGTAATCGCGTCCTTCATGGTCCGTCATGCCAGACCGTTAGATTGTCTGTAAGCGCTATTACGTTCTACTACTTTTTATATATTTAAGTATTAGGCCGATTTTATCGTTTGTAGTCTGTAAAGATTTCGATTAATCGATATTAATATTTACAACTAAGGCCGGATTCGACCAAACTAGAATTAAGCGTGATACCAAGATTAGTCTATAGTATTTTGATGTTTTAACCTCAGAGTAAA
Organism: Epinotia brunnichana; assembly: GCA_963854355.1. NCBI lineage: Eukaryota > Metazoa > Arthropoda > Insecta > Lepidoptera > Tortricidae > Epinotia > Epinotia brunnichana. Next base: position 13,053,913 of record OY977936.1, on the reverse strand, counting down.
TGTGGAGTAAATCCTATCCTTGTTTGGTTTAATCCAGCGCAAGGAAAATACAAAAAACAATCGAATTATCCTATTACGCGTTGTTGTCCCAAGTTTATTAGTCTAGCTATGATATGTTTGTCACGGCTGTTAAAATACTGTTTACATCTTTAGTTTCATTCCCCTTTAAGTTTCTTCTGTAGAAAAAAAAATTCCGTTGCGTTAAGTATTTCACATATCCCGGACCTTGCAAACGCTACGTGGCGCTTCTGTCATACACGAGACCACCGCATACCTATCTGACTTCAACAATATGTGGGACTCAACGACATAATTAACCTAACGACTGTCTGATGTACCGCTATCGAGATGTAAAAAGGAGTATAACGCCCCAGAACGCCCCGTCACGAAAACAATTCGTTTGATTGACGCATACCATCTAAAAATGATCGATGGACAAACTCAAATCGGTCGAAAAGTTCTATTTCATTCGATTTTGAATAAACATAATGTCTAGTGATCATTTATGGGTTTCAAGTTGATTAATCATGAGGGTCTGAAAGAGTGAACTGTTGCGATATTTACTAGATAAGTTCGTATGCCACTGGTGTTGAGATTTGTAGTCATATATTTTTTTCGTTTCTGTTGCAGAGTGTGGCCAGACGTAGCTGCAGGCGGAAAAAATATGCCAACGAAATATGTGCCAGAATTCCGAATACGCAAACACAATGCCTGCCAAGAATGTAATCTCGAAATGGCTGCGAGCGAAACAAGGAAAACATAAACACCTACCATGGTCCTAGCTAGAAAATAATTATCGAAAAAATATGAATGCCAGCGATCCGGAAACACTAGTGGCAAGAGGCCCATTGGAGGCACTGAGAGGGCCGGAATATGCTCTCGTCTATAACGCTGCCCTAGAGTTCAACGCCACTTTCGAGAACATCACTGGCTTCAACTCCACTACCGACGATACGTGGAACGAGTACATTAAGCTACTCCAAGATCGAGCACTACTCGTTACGTTCTTGCTCCTTTTCTCGTTAACCACAGTGTTCGGCAACATGCTCGTTATATTGGCCGTCGTGCGGGAACGGTACCTTCACACCTCCACTAACTACTTTGTAACATCACTAGCGGTAGCGGATTGCCTTGTCGGCTTAGTAGTAATGCCATTTTCGGCAATGTACGAAGTGTTGGAGCATACCTGGTTTTTTGGAGTGGATTGGTGTGACGTTTGGCGGTCATTAGACGTATTATTCAGCACGGCTTCCATACTTAACTTGTGCGTAATTTCTCTTGACCGCTACTGGGCTATCACTGACCCTATAACATATCCAATGAGAATGAGCGGACGGAAAGCCGCTTTTCTTATAGCGGCCGTTTGGGTATGCTCCGGGGCTATATCGTTTCCCGCGATTGCGTGGTGGCGAGCCGTCCGGTTGGAGGAAGTGCCGGATTACAAGTGTCCGTTTACGGAAAACTTAGGATATATTATTTTTTCTTCAATGATATCGTTTTATTTGCCTCTATTCGTGATGGTGTTCACTTATTACCGTATTTATCGCGCGGCGACTATTCAGACGCGGTCGTTGAAAATTGGCACTAAGTCGATAATGCGGCCAAGCGGGGAGTTGGAGCTGACGTTAAGGATCCACCGCGGCGGCACGATGCGCCAGCGCAGCGACGCCTGCCACGGCGTGTGCACGCCCGAGGAGGCGGACCACGAGCCGCTCACAGCGCTGCAGAACAACGGCATGTCTCGCTCTTCCACGCGCCTCACCAACGTCGCCACGCACGGCAAACATTTGCCCAAAAACTTTTCATTATCGCGTAAATTGGCAAAATTCGCGAAAGAGAAGAAAGCGGCTAAAACTTTGGGGATAGTGATGGGTGTGTTCATAGTGTGCTGGCTGCCATTTTTCGTGGTGAACCTGCTGTCAGGGATCTGCTCGGCGTGCATCGCGCACGAGGAGGTCGTGAACGTGATCGTGACGTGGCTGGGCTGGGTCAACTCCTCCATGAACCCGGTCATCTACGCCTGTTGGAGCAGAGATTTTCGTAGGTAAGTTTAGATGATAAAAGTTTTGCAAATATTTAGTATGCAAATCTTGTTCCATTAAGAGGTATATTGTACTTTCAAAACACGCTGGCCTTTTTTAGGGTTCCGTACTCAAAGAGTAAAACGGGACCCTATTACTAAGACTCCGATGTCCGTCCGTCCGTCTGTCTGTCTGTATCGTCCGGCTGTATCTCACTGATACCGTGATAGTTCCAGTTGAAATTTTCACAGATGATATATTTATGTTGCTGCTATAACAACAAATACTAAAAACAAAATAAAATAAATATTTTTATTGATAATGGTACGGAACCCTTCGTGCGCGAGTCCGACTCGCACTTGGATGGTTTTTTTATATTTAGGTATGTACGATTTCATTTTGCTGAAATACTTAATATATGAAAGGCTACGTGTAAACACATAACCTACATACTCGTAGGGTGTTTTTAATATTTCATTCTAGGACGAGTAGATAGAAAGTTCAACATAATAAACGCTCCGCGTATTAATTACCTAGGCAATTAACTAATTACAGTTGGTTGCAACACAGCCTACTTAATGTACTTCACACACCTATTCAAATAAAACCAGCTGCACCCATTTGCTAAGTTCAATTTAGTAGGTACCGCGAACAACTCCCATAACTTCGTTAATAGTTCTGAAATTGCTAACACATCCTCTTTACTCCATTCGAATAAATCGTGAAAAAACGTGGAGTATCGAGGTAACTTTATTACCAGCTCCCGTCATGGCAAAAGCACACTGCACAATTTATATAGGTAGGTATTCGAAAACTGAAAAATGACTGTAAAGTTATGTAATTGGTCTGGGCTCAACCAGCTGTGGCGGCAAAAAATTGTGCTTAAAATCATAAAAGGAAAATTGGGATTGCCGGCCGAGTACACATAGGGAATAGGGATACGAAGCTGGAAATCCCTTTTCACGCAGAGGTATGTATAGAGCTTTTCTGAAACATGCAATGAAACAAAAAAATACTCCAATATTTTTATGTTGTAAAACACATTGATATTCAAACAAAGGAAGGTCACTTTGTGAGTATCGTTTTGTCTGAGAGCCACCTTAAATTTTGTATGAAATTCCATTACGGACCTCTCGTGTGGCCGCACCCTGAACGTAATATTTCACATCCTATAATGAACATTACATACCTATAAATGTGTCTCATAAACTTGTTGTAGTTGAAATGAGACAGCAATAAGGTAAAAGTATGTTTCACGGAACGCACTTGGATGTACGTTTACTTTTTTAATAAGGCCTGCTACTTTCAAAGTACAATTGCAAGTTAGATACATTTGTTATTATTTAAATGTACCTAGAAATTAATTACATTCTTATAGATAAGCTAAAAATATTTTCAAAGTTTTATGGGTCGGTTACCGTGGTTTGTACCATAATACCGAATTAAGAAACGTGATTTGCACATAATATATAATACCGAATCGGCGCGCCGCGCGCCGTTTCACCGAACTAGGCCAGAAATGTATGGGGTTCGGGCGCTGAGTGGTGCTCACAAACTTTAGTTTTAGTTGGTTTTTAATAAATATAAATAAATATTTTGGGACAATCTTACACAAATCAACCTAGGCCCATGGTAAGCTCGCGGTTTTTTTTTATAATTTTGATGAATATTTATTTTAATAAAAAGTAAATTTACATGTATCAATAAAATCACACTTAAACAAATAACCCGCCCCGTATATCTTTTATTAATTATAGTGTTTTTAATTAAATAATCAAGTGAATAAAGAGCAAATATCTGATCTTATTTTGATATACCACCTTATGTATACATATGAAAGCAATAAATTACTGAATACTGAATATATTTATTATGAGGACACAGTTTGTTAACGAATTCGCTGCCGGCAATGAACTTACTTGCTTAATTACTATTTAAAAGTGTAAAATATGGAAAAGAATCTGAAATAAATAATAAATAAATAAATATTACGGGACAATCTTACACAAATCAACCTAGGCCCACGGTAAGCTCAGTAAGGCTTGTGTTGTGGGTACTAGGCGATGATATATATAATATATACATACATATAGATACTTATATACATATATAACATCCATAACTCAGGAACAAATATTCGTGATAAATACACAAATAAATGCCCTGACCGGGATTCGAACCCGGGACCTCCAGCTTCGTAGGCAGAGTCACTACCCACTGGGCTACGGAGGCCGTTTATAACTATTTAATTTGATGATAATAAAACCGAAATAAATAACTATTTAATTTAATTTAATGCACGTATGCGTTCACGTCTAGTCATTAACGAAATAAGGTTGATATTTCATTGAATACCAAATAGTAGTATGGCTGAGGCAAACGTGGATTCGGTAATAGAGACTACGGGTACGTTTCACCAAACGCGCGTTCGGTGAATTGAACAAGCAAATTATGTGACACCTATCACGCGAACAGAATAAAAAAAATGTGTTTAAATCGTAATAATTTTGTTGTAATTACAAACCTTCTATTTTTACAAGGAATTAGAACTTATTGCGGAACCATAAATGACTACGGCTTTTCCTACTATTGATGTAAGTAGTTTAGACTTATTTTAACATGTAAGTAATGTAACAGTTGTACAGTAATCTGTCTAGATTATCAATGTTCGGTAATTACTCATAACATACGGTATACTTTTAGTTATTTGAGAAGTGAATTATTTTATATAAATAGTTTACGATCAACCTATCGGTATAAATAATCTCAAAAACATACGGTTTCCCTGATTCCGGACGCTGTTCGTAGAAACCTTCAAGCCAAAACGAGGGCTGACCCATCACCGAATCCACATTTTAGTGAAATTAACTTGTTTGCACAAATAACTCCTCAAAACCCAATATTCATTCAAAAAATTGCCTCGAAAAGGTTTTATGATCTCAAGAAGTTCACTCTATGTCTTACCGATTTTCGTAAGGATTCCCCTACAAAGCGGCGATCGACCGACATGATCAATTATCGCGTCCCGACTGAGTTCCAAAATAACTATTTCTGCCGCGTAGTGGAAGGAATAGGTATCTAGCGGGGAAACGTACCTTACATACCTTTCATTCTAACCATAGGAAGTAGGTTTGACAAATTGCATCGATTGTAGTGAGCTTAAAGTTTTATGTAGTATGTATGTACCTGCATAAAACTGCTGCATGTATGTACATATGTAGGAGGTGTGGTGTGGCTGTGTCTGCTTTCTTTGTGTGAGGTGTGCAATAAAGAGTATTTGTATTGTATCGTATGTATGTAAATATGTTATTGCACACAAGACATTGGGTAAAAATACGCACAAAATAGGTTAAGTTGGTAAAAAGGCGAACTTTTTTTTTTTTAAGGCGCTGTATGCAGCTGCGCATCGAAAAAGTGCCTTTTCCAAACCGATTATTAGTATACTTGTGCTATTGCTAGAGATCCAAATTTTTGATATGTATATCTTCAATTCATTGGCTATGTTCGTGCTTCGTAGAATCACGATTGCTTACAAAAACCTCGATAGATTTGGCCTTTCAAAACAGTGCTTTTTTGAAAATGAAAATGAAAAATGAAAATGTTTTATTTCATAGATTGCTAGGTTACATTGAAAATAAGGTTGGGTCTTCCTAGTAGGTAAAAAATACCTGTGTCAGGAAGACCCGCTCCTCCATAAAAAAGCAGTTAATGTTAATTTCTTATATGTAGGTAAATATTTATAACATAAAATAAAAACAAAGACGAATTAGGTATCACAGGCATAGTGTCGTGACCCTAAAGTTGAGTGTGTGTGTGTGTGTGTGTGTGTGTGTGTGTGTGTGCGTGTGTGTGTGTGTGTGTGTGTGTGTGTGTGTGTGTGTGTGTGTGTGTGTGTGCGCGCCTGTGTGTGCGCTTGTGAGTGTGTGTGTTAGTGTGTGCGTGCGTGTGTGTTGTTTGATAAAGTAGGTATATATTATATATAACATTTTCCATTTTGTTATGTTTTACTAACTATAGAATTAAATTTAGATTAATACAAGATTAAGTAACAGTTCAGTATCTTCATAACTTAGCATCTTTAACCATTCCGTTAGAGACCTCTTACAATTATATTTCTTTTGTTGATAGATATTAATTTTAACATTTATTTTATTATAAAGGTATGCTGCACGTGTCTTATACTGCCTTTTAGCAAACAAAGATCTATATGTTGTAAGTGGGGCAACGGTGTTTTTACGTCTTCTAGTTAGAAGCGTTGGATTAAATTTTAGTGTTTTATGTAACTTTAATGTTGTATGGAGGATATACAGTTTTCGCATTGATAATTTTTTACCACCAAACTCTAAATATCTCAAAAGTTATTTGGAATATTACAATGAAATTTGTTGTGATAGGTAGCTTTTTAATAGATCTATCTACCTGCTTCTTAGAATTTCAATATGTTTGATAATTCAATACATTTGGTCATTTGGCTGAAAAACCGGGTGTCCGCGTCGTGCATGCGCGGTGGCGAATACGATTTAGTACGCCCGTGGCCACTGCCGACGACGGACCTGTGAATGTTTACATGGCACGCAAATACGCCTTTTTGCAGCAATTATTTCGAGTTATCACGGTAAATAAAAATATATAAAGGAATAGGAAACGCTAATACATGCTGGAGAACACATTCGAAATGATAGAATAACAAATATAAGTTATGCGATATTTACTACAGTAAAGCGTTTCTACATCCGCACCTAAAAATTATTAATAGGTAGCTGGAGCATATTGACAAGATGTCAATAAAAATCTTCAGTTATCCTGAATACGTAGAACTGTTAGGTAGTAAGTAGTCGGGTGTAAATCAGATTCGGACACGAGCACATGGTTGGGGGGGGGGGGGGGGCATAAGCATTTAGGGCTATTGCGCCGGATAGCGACTACCTAGTCTAAAGTCCTACACGAGTTGGTGAACTGAAGTATATTTACTTGCTGTTTAGTAGATTATATTAAAAACAAGTGCGGAAAAAGATCCTGCCACTCCACCAGCAGCAGGCCACGGCCCTTCCTCATCTTCGTCATATACATACATGCATACATACGCTACGGCACATATTTTCATCCAATATTCCACAGTGTCTCAAGACGAGAGTCTTTGACCAGTGTGTGTTGCCAGTGATGACATATGAAACGGAAACGTGGTCGCTTACTATGGGCCTCTTAAGAAGGATCAAAGGGCGATGTAGAGGGCTATGCTGGGAGTTTCTCTGCGCAATCGCATCAGAAATGAGGCTATCCGCAGCAGAACCACGGTAACCGATATAGCCCTCCGAATCGCTAAACTTAAGTGGCAGTGGGTGGGGCACATTGCACGTCGAACCGATGGCCGTTGGGGCGGAAAAGTTTTCGAGTGGCAACCACGTACCGGAAGGCGCGGCGTGGGTAGGCCACCCCCCAAGTTGGACTGATGACCTGGTAAAGGTCGCGGGAGTCCGTTGGATGCGGGTGGCGCAGGACCGGCCATTGTGGCACTCTTTGGGCCTATGTCCAGCAGTGGACGTCTTTCGGCTGAAATGATGATGATGATGCTCAAAAAACATTAACTTCCTTCTGAGGCAGTCGGGTACAAAGTACTACAGGCTGTTCCCCTATACACCTGCAAAACTTTGCCAGCTGTTTGTTTGTGCACATGATACCCATCACAAAACACTAAAGTATGCCATTTTACATCTCGCACTCACTCTGCCGCCGCTGCTTCTCTAAATAACTACCAAGAAAGCCTCCCTCGCCACGCCCCTTTAAAAAAAAGCCCACTAAAGCAAATAAATGTGATGTTATCTGAGTGAACATACCTTTTGTCGGTATGGACTTATTGATTAGCCCATAATTTACTTACATTTAGCTAACGAACCATTCAAAAATCATGTTGAAAAACAGCAATCACTCAAAATGGCAATAAGAATAAAATTTAATTAAAACTTATAAACTCGAAAAAAGTGCGTTTTGGTAGAAAGTTACATAGATAGGTACATTGCTTTTTGAATAGTAGATGTAATTGGTACACATTGTTGATTTCAATCTTTTAAATACTACTTACTTATACTTTCCTTAACCCTTAAATCGAAAAGAAAAAAAAATATGGATTTTTAGTGGAAACTATTGTTTTTATGGATATTTATGTATTTATAAATACTGGAAAGATAATATAAAAAATCAGTTTATGATAGTTTCAGAGAAATCGTATGTCAAGCATATTGGACGTTGCCAAGCATGCGGTGAACGTAGAACTTACAATATTTTGTGCATTGCCAATTGTACGGTACGTTTCTTTTTTGTACGTTTAATTGAATATTTACATATTTATAAAAAAACTAAGTGTCAATTTATCTTAAAATCTCCATGAATCATGTATCCGCACTAAAACAAGCAGATAAAGATGTGCGTAGTGCTGGCAAGTCACAGCTACCGTGGGTTTTGTCGCGCCGCCCTTGCCGAAAAATAATCGACGTAATTAATCAATAAATACGAGTAAAGCACACTTTTACACAAATCAAACTAGCCTCAAGGTAAGCTCAGCGTTTTCAAAAATGTCAGCGTTTTCAAAAATTCTACCCCTAAGGGGTGAAAATTTGCATGGAGGAAACTTTTTTTTTGAGCTAGAGATTTGTAATTGTGTAGAAAGATTATTTATTAGAATACAAATATACAGATTAATTACTTTCAGTGGTTTGGAAAATTCCACTCGCTAAGAGAGGGATAAAGAGGTGCAATGTTTGTATGGGGGAAACTTTTTTTTAGGTAGAAACTTAAAACTCTGTAGAGAGATTAAGTACCTACTTATTAAAATACAAAAAAAGTACTACCAGCGTTTTGAAAAATTTCACCCCTTAAGTGGTTAAAAAGCGGTGCAAGGTTCGTATGGGAAACACTTTGTTTAGCTAGAGGCTTGACATTTTGTAGAAAAAATACTTACCTATTACAATAAAAAAACTTAGTGTTTTATTTTTAATTTTTCCCTGAAAAGCGTTCAAAGTTTGTATGGAGAGCAAGAAAATTATAAATTATGAGATTTGTGACTTCGATCTTAGCCTGTTTAGACTACAAAACTTATTTTAGCGTTTTTTGAAATTCATCCCCTAAAGGGGATTATAAGGGTGTTCAAAGTCTGTATGGAGAGCAAGACATTTTTAAAGTAAGGGATTTGTAACTTCGGTTTTAGACTGTTTTCTAAAATACTACAAAACTAATTTCAGCTTTTTTTTAAATCATCGCTTAAGAAGGTTAAAAGGGGGTTCGAATTTTGTATAGAAAGCAAGACATTTTTAAAGTAAGAAATTTGTAACTTCGGTTTCAGACTGTTTACTATGAGGGTTCAAAGAAAAATGGCATGAGATCGAGGAGGCCTTTACTTGGTTAATTTACATTTACTTTAAAATATTCAATATAAATCAAACAAAAAAAGACAATTACAGCTTTATTTAAATTTATATAATTACTTCCGGTTGGAAAATTTGTTGGATTCTTGAATAAAGCTTGATTGAATTCTTGAATTGACAGTATAGAGTCAAGTAACAAGTGTAAGTCCAATCTTGTTGGCTTTGTTGCAAATATCAAGGTCCATCGCGGTGTGGCCGCTGGTCGAGGTAGCATGGTAGGCAGCACGTGCCACGCGAGCGCAGTGACATAACCCGTTTAGGTATTTAAGAGACAAATTGAAATTGTTCTTTTTATATGATGTTTGGTCAAATTGCATTTTTTAATAAACATAGTCATGTACTGAAGAACTTGCTGGTCTTAAAATAACCACCCTGTATATAAAATGCTCTTCTGATTAACAGTGGTCTAATTATCCAGTTTTTGATCAGTCAGTCATACATATGTAACATAGGTAATAATTATGGTAATAATATAATTTGCCAGGAGATAAATAGATGAACATAGATAGCTATTTGTTTATTATTTTTGATGGTTTCTTAAGCGGGCGTTAACCGGCGCTATAACTTTACCTATAAATAATCGATTTTATTTCGGTTTAAAAAAACTGTAATATATTAGTACAATCCATAATTATTGGTGACGTTCAGCTTAGCAAGTGAAGCTGTACTATTATTTTATCAGTTCTACGTATTTGGAAAACGGAAGCATCCACCTAGGAACTGGGAAAATGCTAGGAGGATTGATGATGAAGAAATCTGTACTAACATATCTTTGGAAAGTAAGTGTCCCTAATTGATGTCATCATACTATGATACACTTACGAACTGTAACTACCTATTATTCCTTATTTTCAAAAATAATAGATTTAAATAAATAATAAATATTTGGGGACAATCTTATACAAATCAACCAAGATTTGAAAAATAAAACAATAATTCAAGATGATAAACATTTGATCGTATGATCCGCAAAAACGAGCCGAATACGGATGCCAACAGAATAAGGCCGTTAGCGGGGTGCGCGGGACGCGCGTCTCCCGCTCCGTCTGCCTCACCTCCGCAAATACCTAAACATCGTCTAATAAGAGCGCCTTAAGGTTTACCAACAATTGGTAACCTCAGTACATTCATGATTTGCAGGTTAACACATTGTAAAGATATATGTCACAATCACTTATAGGGTAAACAACACATGCGTTATAATGTATCCCTGTAAAGGATCTCTTTCAGTTAACCTTTGAGCAATTGAAACGAGAGGAACTAAAAGATACACAAACTTACACGTGTACAGGCACGTATTTACCTCTATGCTAAAGCAAATTAATACTACACGCTCTTTAGTACCAATATAATAATGATATTATACACATACTATAAATAAATATATATATCTACACAATAAACAAACAGTATCCAATTAAATCACAGGAGTCACAACTTTTCCCACTTTTTTTTTTAATTGTAATCGGTTTAATTCCTTTTACAAGTGGGAGTAGAGGCGTATTAAAACATGTCTCATCATCATCATCATTTTCAGCCTGTAATCGCCCACTGCTGAGCATATGCCTCTCTTCGCGTACGCCACTTATCCCGGTCCCGTGCTAGTCTCATCCAGAAATGACCCGCGGTCTTTTTTATGTCATCAACCCATCGAGCTGGTGGACCAACGCTTCTTTTTCCTGCAATTGGCCACCAATCCGTTAACGTTTTGGTCCACCTACCGTCACGCTGCCTGGCAATATGTCCTGCCCAACTCCATTTGAGTTTGGTTATGACTTCGCCGACGTCCAAAGAGTTGCAAATAGATAGAAAAAAAAATAGTTACAAAAAAAATAATGAACTGCAAGGCGTTTCGATTTATATAAAATTGTTTTAATTTTTATTTTAAATACACAATCAATCATCCATTTCAATCAATCAAGGTAATTGATTTTGATATTTTTCTGTTTTTCAAATATTATATGTCCACAGAAACTGGCATAATAAGTCATACCGCGTGTACTCGTACTTTTTAAAAATAATCAGGGAGGGCAGACCTATTGTTATGATGATTCAGTTCCTGCTTCTGCATTAATGTAGGTACTACGTATTACCGATTAGAGATTGTTCACCATGATCCTTTCAAAATCAGTCACATTGTATAGTTTTGACGAATTTTTAAACATTTAAATTATAGTTAGAATAACTTTCAATTGATTTTTTATGATGGACTGAATTTATTACTAACTAACCAATTGGTTTCACTTTATATTTAATTATTTATAAATATTGTAATACATTTTATTACAATATTTATTATCAATAAATGAATATGAATATATCATACAGCTTATTGATTATATTAATAATAGAGGTTTCAAAGTCAGTAAGCGAGATATTTATTACATAATAAATTTGAGACCGTCAATTAGGGGTAAACCTCAGCCCTGTTGTGTTTGGGAATCGTGACCAGAGTCGCGATGTCGTCATAAATCACGCTACGTCACTTTTGATTCCGGGCGTGGTCAATTTTGTCACCAGCGTCACCATATTTTTTCAACCGTTGACGTTAACATCATTTAATCCTTGTCGCACAAAAGGCAATGTAAGACGTAACTTTTTACTTCACCGATCTACACGGCTGGCTAGTTATGTCAGTGAAACAACAATATATTTATACTACGACGATATTTTAGATCTCAATTCTGTTGTTGGCGAAGTTGACAACCACGCATATTCTTAATATTGAACTTGGCTCCCATTTTCAAATTTATGTTTTTAGTGGGATATCATAACTTTTTGTAAATATATTTTTAGTATTCAAGTATTGTGTTTCTCAAGAGATAATGCACGAGTTACTATACAAATTACCCAAATTATAATTTTTTTGTATGGGGACCCCCCCCTATATTTACCTTTTTTTTTATTTTTAGATTTTTTCCTACGCTTACACACAATTACCGAGCTGGATTCCAAATTTCATCCTTCTAGGTCATCTGGAAGTAGGTTAGATTTAGGTACTATATGTCAGTCAGTCAGTGCTAAAATTTACGACTTTTTGACCTACATATCTTTATAACCGTTTGAGTTAGCTTCATTAAATTTGGGCTTCTAGATGTCCATATGGATATAATTAAACACACGTAGTTTTATGTGTTTACGTTAAAGAGTTTTTGAGTTATACAAGGGTCAAAAGTGGAACTAAGAGGTTCGTGTAATATTACACTAGGCGCTGACTAGCCAGTTCCTTTGCTTGAACTTGGCTTGACACGCTGCCGCGTGTCTAGATATTCCAAATTCCATCGAAATCGTTAGAGCCGTGTCCGAGACCGTGATTGCAAATATATATACAAATATTGATTGTTTAATAGTATCTCCATACAAGGGCTGACGGAATGCTTTACAATGTTTCTCTCTTAAAGTCAAAGCAAAAGCGAGACGATTTATTCGTTGACAGCTTTATGTTTGCTGACGACGCAGCCTTCTTCGCCACATCGCAGTGCGAGCTCCAAACCATGATGGATAAGTTTTCACGTGCCTGCGCTCTATTTTCCATGTCCATTAACGCTCGGAAAACTGTTGTGCTGGCTCAAGGGTATGCGGTAACACCGACAATTCTGCTGGATGGCACCCCGTTGGAGTCAGTCGACAGGTTTTGCTACCTCGGGTCGACTGTGACAAGCAACCTTTCATCGGATGCAGAAATCGATGTTAGGATTGGAAAAGCTGCGACGATGTTTGGGAAGTTAAGTACAAGAGTATGGCAGAATAAACATCTAACCAGGAAAAATAAGATAGTCGTATATCAAACTTGTGTCCTTAGCATACTCTTGTACGGGGATGAGACCTGGACATCGTACGCTAAACACGAACGTCGGCTTAACATCTTTCATATGCACTGCATCCGAAACATCTTGGGCATACACTGGAAGGACAGGGTCACAAACCAGAGGGTGCTTGAGGTTGCACAGCTGCCCAGTCTCTTTGCGCTGCTTAAGCAGAGACGCTTACGCTGGCTGAGGCATGTGCATCAAATGCATCCATCGCGTTTGCCGCGGCGTGTTCTGCTTGGGGCCGTAGCTGATGCCAAAAGAAGCGTCGACCGGCCGATGCTGCGGCATAAGGACTGTGCCAAGCGAGATATGCACGCATTCAACATCCCGGTTCACAAGTGGGAGGACCTTGCCTTGGACAGAGACAAATGGCGCAAACTGGTGTTCGATGGTCGTCAAGTTCATGATGAAGCGTGGTTTAAAACACTCGCAGTAAAGCGACCCAAGCGGCATCAACGTGCCTTTCTTAACACTGCTTGTATAGTCTGTAATAGACTTAAAAGCCATTGATGATGATGATGATGAATAGTATAGCATATTAAGGTTTGGCGGCGGCGTTTGAAATGTGGTGTTGGAGGAGGTTAGAAAGGGTCAGTTGGACGGAAAAGAAAACTAATGAGGAGGTTCTGGATTTAGTCAATGAAAAAAGAAATCTGATAGAAATGATTGAAAACAGGAGAGGAAAAATGATAGGACACATGTTACGCCACGACGACTGGATGAAAACAAAAATAGATGAAAAAATAGAAGGAAAAAGAAAAAGGGGAAGGCCGAGGATATCTAACATGGAGCAAATAAAAAAAAAAACGCTTCATCGTACAGAGAAATAAAAAGAAAGGCAGAATGTAGAACAAGTTGGAAATTACTCCACCGACAAGAGCCTAGTTCTTAAATAAGAAGAAGAAAGAAAGGGTTCCGTACCCAAAGGGTAAAACGGGACCCTATCACTAAGACTCCGCTGTCCGTTTGTCTGTCTGTGTGTCCGTCTGTCACCAGACTGTATCTCATGAACCGTGATAGTTAGACAGTTGAAATTTTCACAGATGATGTATTTATGTTGCCGCTATAACAACAAAACTAAAAAAAACAGAATTAAATAAATATTTAAGGGTGCTCCCATACAACAAACGTGACATTTTTGCCGTTTTTATAGATAACTAGCGATCCGCCCCTGCTTCGCACGGGTTTATGTGCATATTACATGCATGTATGGTTTGTATTATACATATAAACCTTCCTCTTGAATCACTCTATCTATTAAAAAAAACCGCATCAAAATCCGTTGCGCAGTTTTAAAGATCTACGCATACATAGGGACAGACAGACAGACAGCGGGAAGCGACTTTGTTTTATACTATGTATTGATGGTACGGAACCCTTCATGCGCGAGTCCAACTCGCACTTGGCCGATTTTTATAACACATCTCGACGCTGCAGCAGCTGCGTATAACACATTCACTGCCAAGTATCGCTACGCGCTACACTCGTAGCCGATCCCGTGGTTTTCCTCGTATGTAGCGGAAAGCGACTACGGCGTAGTCGCCCGCTATGCGGGTTCCTCTGGCAGTGAAGGTGATAAAGTAGGTAACTTACCTCAGGTTCCCGATCTTGAAACTCCCACCAACTGGCAATATAATCTAAACTACTAATCCCAACGTAGTCGTGATCGTACGATTATACAACTAATAGCCACTAAAATTTGTTGGAACAGATTACATTGAGCGTTACAGTATATAATTTATTTTATTTCCTACGCACTCTCAACTCACTAATGTTGTGCGTAATAGAACAATTAACTTAAACTCTACAAATCTGAATTAAGGCATTTCTCAGTCAAACTTCGTTGATTGTACCTACTTTTGGAATTCATGGGTATAGTTACTTATCAAGTCTCTTTAGCAATTGAGGGAAGTCCACCCTAATTTAAATGAATGGTTTTTATAGCAGAGGTTCCGCGAAAGATCGGGCAGACTATTTATTTCTTATTTTTAACCGACTTCAAAAAAAAGGAGGAGGTTCTCAATTCGGATGTTTTTTTTTTTATTATTATTATGTATGTCTTTCCCGCTCACGGGACAATGATGTCCCGGACCTTTGGGAGGCATGCGTGGGGCTAGGTACCTACAAAGTACCAACTGAGCCAACACGTAGAGGCCCTTTTGACAATTTAATGAAATGCAAGGAGTACACCGAGCGGATGCTGTCCCTGCCCGTGTCATGGGACGCACACAGAGACAGCACCCGCTGGGGTGTATAGGGACTATTGCTGGTTGATGGAATCTAAAGAAAACGGGTTATTGGGTGAAAATGATGGACTAGTGGCTGGGCTATTGGGTGAAACATCGGACGCCTGCCTAATGAACTGTCTCATTTTTTATCTCTGGCAAACGGTGATTATTATTATTATTATTATTTTTTTATGTTTGTTACCTCAGAACTCCTTCATTTATGTACCGATTCATACAATTCTTTTTTTAATTGAAAGTATATGCTTCCAGATTGGTCCCATTGTTTTCAAAACCCCAGTTGGATGATGGGAACCATGAGGAATTGAGGGAACTCCTCAAATATATTAGGCACGCGTGTAGTAATTATTTACACCCGGAAATCATAAATTTGGTAATGGCGGAAGTGATGATGAAGACCACAGATGGCTTGTGGAACTTCTTAATGATGTACTTCAAACTATATAAGTACGTCACAGATTCTGATATGATTCCGTTGAAATAGCAAACAATGAAGTGCCAAAGGTAATTCTGAGATCCTTGAGGAATCGACGGAAGTCCTCAAATATTATCGGCCCACATACAGCGATTTGGTTTATTGGTCTAAAAATCAACGCTTTTGTTCTCGAAAATCATCAATCATGTGGTAAATTGGAAAAAAAATGTGGAAATGTTAATGTGGCTTGGCGGAGTACTGAATTGAAGTCGGTTAAAACTTTGTTTTGAAAGTAAATTATTTTGGTTAGGCGGTCGCTTTAGCCTAGTTGGTAGTGACCTTGCCTACAAAGCAAGAGGTCCTAGGTTCGAAACCCTGGAAGGCCGTTTATTTGTGTAATGAGCACGAATATTTAAGTATTTATTTATCTATAACTAGAAGTATGTTTACCGTCGTCTAGTTTTCATAGTACAAACTTTGCTTAGTTTGAGACTAGGTCGATTTGTGTAAGATTGTCCGCATTTATTTATTTATTTGATTTTATTTGTGAAAGGTCTTGCGCTAAGGACACTTCGTGAGATTCAGTAGTTACCTTCATAAGATTTTTATGACGTCAATGTCACATCGACTGATAAATTTACCAGTTAAAATGTCCGTCATTTCTGATCAAATCGGAGAAATCCTAAACAAAGTTACCCTAAAACGACGAAAATGTGTGAAGAATGTGATAATGTGACTAAAGTGATTGAAACAAGAAAGGTTTGTCGAGATCTCTGCCTACCCCTCCGAAAAACAGGAGGGATATTGTATGTTAAAGTATTCTGTTCATGTGACAACAAGATCAAACAAATTACTAATTAAGGTGGTTCGATTGCCATACAAAGCGTTATTTGACATTCGCAGGCTAACGGCGTGATATTTTAAGAAACTTATGTAACAAACTTTCATCAATTGGCTTCCCATTTGCGCCAAATTCCCCCTTTCCTAGAATAAACTTTTATAAACTAGATTAATTTGAGAAAAATTGTTTTCTCAAAATATCACGTCCCAAACCAATTTCTCAAATTAATCTAGTTTATACAAGTTTATTCTAGGAAAGGGGGAATTTGGCGCAAATGGGAAGCCTATTTATGAAAGTTTGTTGCATAAGTTTCTTAAAATATCACGCCGTTGGACTGCGAATGTCAAATAACGTTTTGTAATATGGCAATCGAACCACCTTAATTGACCAATCGAACGAAGCAAAAACGCCGAAACTTTTACTTGAATTGCTATCATCTCCACTTATAATAAATCTCTAAATTAAAAAAAGAATCAGCCAGTTTGAAACTAAGCTTTGCGCGGTTCAAATGTTCTCAGCATCCCATGAACGGAAAAATATGAAACATTTTATATAGGTGCATTATTATTCTAGCTGCAACTTAGGATAGTTTTTATCCGACTGCGACAGTTAATTAATTTTCCGAAATATACGACTTCATTTAATTTTTCATTTATTTTTATTGAAATCAAACGCTGCTCCAACTGTCAGCTATAAGAACCATCAAATTTTCGTCAAAATGGCGGAATTGCTTTGCCTTTCACTTATTAATAATTTAAATCCCGTCTACGATAGACCTTTACGAGACAAATGCTAAAATATAAACCATAAAAAAATATTCGATTCTGATATGAGAACTTATATGCGCAAATGTCGTTTTATGTCGTAATTTCAATAAATGAAATCAACAAATTTGAACAATATAATTAACACGAATTTGTTTTTTTTGAATGACAATGGCACGCGCTCGGCGCATTCAGCCAAAGTACCTGCGGCGCTACCTCGAAAACCGATACTCAATGTTCATATATTTGCATCCCTGTCACTCGAGTATGGTTAGTGCGATAGAGATAGAGATACCCGAATATTTTCGAATTCCGAAGTTCGTGGTTATAGCTCAGGAATCGAAAATATGGTAAATAATCATAATGTATTTTCTCGAAAAATAATTTAAAATAAATATAGTCAAATGGAGAAAAAAACAAAGCAAGAGGTTATATAGGTAATGATTAAGTTATAAGACTCCAAAGTTTTAACATACCCCATGTTCTGTCCCTTTTCCGCAAAACGCACCTTCATATGAAACGATTGTTTTTTACTATGACGCTCGAGTATATTGACGTCACAGTCCCTCATCGTTTTCTCACTCTAACAAGCGACATTAAAACGGATGTAGCTTCATAATTTTTTGAGATATTTGAATGGGAGTTTCATTATCTTCTATCTATTTATACATAATAAATGCCTATGTCCTGACTGACTTATTCACTCACTCACTCACTCACTCACTCATCAACGCACAGCCGAAACTACTAATCTTAGAGAGTTGATTTTTGCACAGTATGTTGCTTTTATAACGTGGGCTAGGGATAAAAAGGGATTTTTGAAAATTCTACCCCTAAGGGGGTACAATGGGGGTGCAAAGTTTGTATGGGAGAACCTTTTTTTTTTGAGCTATAGACTTAAACTTTGTAGAAAAATTAGTTATTAGAATACAAATGAAACACTTTCAGCGTTTTGGAAAATTCCACCCCTACGGGGGTAAAATAGGGGTGCAAGGTTTGTATGGGGGAAACATTTTTTTTTAAATAGAGACTTAAAACTTTGTAGAAAGATCAGTCATTAGAATACAAATAAAGAACTTTCAGGGTTTTAGAAAATTCTACCCCTAAAGGGGTAAAATAGAGTGCAAAGTTTGTATGGGAAAAACTACTTTTTTTAAAAATAGAGACTTAAAACTTTGTAGAGAAATTATTCATTAGAATACAAATAAAATACCTAGATTCAGTGTTTTAAAAAAATCTACCCCTAAGGGGGTAAAATAGGGGTGCAAATGTTATATGGGGGAAACAATATTTTTTTTAAATAGAGACTTAAAACTTTGTAGAAAGATTAGTCATCAGAATACAAATTAAGTACTTTCAGCGTTTTAGAAAATTCTACCCCTAAAAATAGGGGGCTAAAATAGGGGTGCAAAGTTTGTATGTGGGAAACTATTTTTTTTAGCTAGAGTCCTAAAACTTTGTAGAAAGATTATTTAAATACAAAGAAAGTACTTTCAGCGTTTTGGAAAATTTCACCCCTAAGGGGGTAAAATAGGGTGCAAAGTTTGTATGGGAAAAACATTTTTTTTTTAATAGAGACTTAAAATTTTGACGAAAAATTACTTATTAGAACATGAAAAATACTACATTCGGCGTTTTACAAAAAATCATTCCCTAAGGGGGTTAAAAAAGGGTGCAAGGTTTGTATGGGGAACACTTTTTCTGAGCTAGACACTTAAAACTTTGTAGAAAGATTACTTATAAAAATACAAAAAAAAAGACTTTCAGCGTTTTGAAAAAATCTATCCCTAAGGGGGGTAAAAAGGGGTGCAAAGTTTTTATCAGGGAAAGTTTATGTTTTTGAGTTAGAGACTTGAAACTTTGTAGAAAGATTACTTATTAAAATACAAAAAAAGAACACAAATCGTTTTAGAAAATTCCACCCCTAATAGGGTTAAAAAGGAGAGCAAGCTTTGCATTTAAGTTTTTGAGTAAGACTTAAAACTTTGCAAAAAGATTACTTATTAGAATACTAAAAAAGAACTTTCAGCGTTTTAGAAAACTCCATCCCTAAGGGGATCCTTAAGATCCTTAAGAAGGGTAGCCAGTGTTGTGTGGGAAAAACTTTTTTTTTTACTAGACTTAAAACTGTTCAAAATGTTACTTATTAAAATTAATATTAAAGTACTTTCAGAGTTTTAGAAAATTCCACCCCTAAGGGGGTTAAGAAAGCTTTGTATGGGCAACACTTTTTTTGAGCTAGAGACTTAAAAGTTTACGAAAAAAGTTCTTTCAGCGATTAGAAAAATTCAACCTCTAAGGGGGTTTAAAAGGGGGTTCAAATTTTAAATGGCGAGCAATAAAATTTTAAAGTGTGAGTAAGAGATTTTTAACTTCGGTCTTATTCTGTACGTTAAAAGACTACAAAACTGATTTCAGAGTTTTTCCAAATTCATCCCCTAAGAGTGTTAAAATTGGTTCAAAGTTTGAGTATTTCAAGGCATTTTTAAAGTATGAGATTTTTAACTTTGGTTTTAGACTGTTTGTTCACAAACTAGAAAATGAACATCAACTTTTTTTTTAATTATCCCCTAAAAGAGGGTTCAAATTTTGTATTGAGAGAAATCATTTTCTAAGACGATAAAAAGTTCTACGCGGACGAAGTCGCGGGCAACAGCTAGTTTTATATATATTTGAAATACGGACGGACTTGAACTAATTATCGCGCAGGGTGCAAATCCACTAAAACAATACGACCAGATTCTACCTCTACAACGCCTATATTAAAATGGAGTTTCAGAGTGATTAAGTCACGCATTAAACTAGACACCCTTTACTTCACTGAACTGTAAGAGTAAGATAGTAAGTGAGAGTATAATACCTTTTCTGAAACTGTCCCGAGTCCGAGGCTACGCCATTAGGCTTAAGTACAGTTTGTTACCTTTTACCGATTTAGAATCCCTTATACATCTGATCCTTAAGTATAAAAACTATACGGTGAGTATTCCAAACAAGAATTAAGCTTCTAAGAGTGTAAATGAGCCCAGGTCCGCTTTGTCACCTTATCCCAGGATTTGACGTAGGCTTTGGCTAGTTTTACGAAAGCGACTGCCATCTGACCTTCCCACACAAAGGGAAAGCTAGACCTTATTAGAATTAGACCGGTTTCCTCACGACGTTCTCCTTCACAGAAAAGCCACTGTTAAATATCAAATGATATTTTGTAGCTGGACATAAGTTTTATTAAATAGATCTAGTGGTACGAGCTGGGGGTCGAACCCACGACCTCCAGATAGAAATTTGCGTGCCTTACCGCTTGGATAAGGGATTTGTTTGTAGTGCGATTAAAGAAAAAACTAAACAAATAACTTATGACAATGTTACCATTGTAAAATAATTAGGTACTTTGTTCAAATATAAGTTCGCACCTTCAGCTTACCTACCTCGCTTTTTTATGTACAAATGAAACGATAATGAATGACTGAGGTGACACCTAAGCTTCGAAACACAAAACTTAGACCACAATTTATTTATTAATTTAACAGGCAAATTGTATAGATCATAATCTTGTTGAAAAGCGGCGGAGCCTCGAGCGATTCTCCGACGCCTCCGATAATCCATTTAAAGTTGGTCGGACGGAGCTCATCTTGTCGATTGGCCGGACGGAGATGCGAATTATTGGATTAGTATAGAACAATTTAAAGTAAAACATTGAAAGCTCTCATCATTAAAGGGGTAATGATACTAATGGTAACAAAACGAATATTGACTTTAAAAATATTGAGGAAAGATAATGTATAAAAGGAAAATAGCCATCAAAAAACAGCGTCATAATAGACCCACTTTAGGTTTATGTTTAACACAGACTGTGTCCGGAGAACAGCATGCATTAGTGTTTCCTTCTCGATCATTGAAAAAACAAATTTTAGCTTTACTAAATACTTGCTGTTGTTGTTATAAAAAAATATTATTGAGTCTACTTAATGTTAAAAGCAGTTTGCCGTTGCCCGAACTGTTTCTAATTTATTCGTATTATGATTAAAATTTAAAAGCCAACCGGAGATGAGTATTTGAAACTCCTAAAGTATAAAAGTAGTGAATATGGAGTAATGTCACTAAAAAACCACATTCTAAACCTCTATTTTAGTCTTAACTACTCTCTTATCAAATACAATAGTATGTGTCACTGACACGATTAGTAGTTATAAGGTTCCAAAACAAAGTTTCTATTCGTGTAGTGAACAATTGATCACACAAGATTCTGCAGAAAAAAAACAAAAGGATGAAAAGTCCATTAGTGTTATTACCATCATACGTACATGCCAAATGTTGAAATTTTCCTCTAACACACAATATTTGCATTGGTTCTTGGTAAACATAATGGGATATCAGGCCGGGTAAATCCAAACAAAGCGTACGCAGTGCTGGCATTTCAACAATGTTTCACATTGAGCGCATTTTACGATGCAAATCTGAATTTGTTCACCGTTCGCCGACGTTCTCTTTCAGGAGGTCAATTCTCGGGCCGATCGACATGATGTCTATTATACATATCTCTAAGAAAAATGGCGGATGTCAAACGAAAACCAATTTCTGTATTCTCAAAATCTTACACTCGAGATATCCCAGTGTATGTCTACTCCCAGCGATCGAGATACAACGAGTAGGTGTAGGTAGCGATCGAGATAGTAGTATCACTGATTTTCTTTTATTAGATCTGTCAGTGGCGTAATGGCGGAAAATATTGTCAGCTTACAAAAACTGATAAGTAGTAGTCAGGCTTAGAACTATCAAGTCAGAACAAGTAAGATATAAAATGGTGGCCCATGAAAAATAAAGTATACACAAATATTGGAAGATACGAAGACAATGTTCCGAGTTCCTACTTCATCGCCGCAAATTTCGCTGCACTAAAAGGGTTGAAGAATGGATTCGTGGACCAGCTGAGGCAAGAATTATCATGATATGGACGTCTAAAAACACGAAGAAGACCAGTGAAGCATCAAAAGTTTCACACTTCGAGTGCAGTCTATAAAAAAAGATAAGTGCCTTGGATTCCTTTGTCCTTCCCAAATCATAACAAATACGTAAAAATATCGCAATAGTACATTACTTACCTAGGGCGGTTAAACAAAGAAAGTCTCAGATGGCAGGTATTTGACGCCCGAGCCGAAGGCAAGGGCGATAAATATGCGCTCTGAGGCTTTCTTTATTACCGCCCGTGGTGAGTACAACATTTTACTTCTCTATCTGGCCAGGAAGTGGGGTTTTCCGCACGCATAGCGTGCGGTAATTCCTACTTTATGGCCAGGTATGACGTAAAATAACATTCAATATCATTAAACTTAGCTTCCATTTGTTAGTTAAAGCAGTGATTTCCCGAAATACATTTAAATAATTATGTTTTAAGAACAAAGAAATACATCGTTGCATCGTTTGTTTACATACCTACATTCCTACACGGAAAAATATTAAGTGAAATTTGCGTAGTTTTTTCGTAATTTCGTCAAGAATTGGTAAACATTTATGATTAAATTCATGTTAAATGCAAGAAATATAACAAAAGTAGTTGTTTAGTACCGAAATTTGCAAGAAAAATATCGTAATTTTCGTAAATTTCGGATTTGTTTTCATATTAATTTCAAAGTATTTAGTCCCAGTATTTATTCTATTGTGTTTACGCTATTCTCACGTCTCTTGCCGACTATTCCAGCATATTTTCGGCGCGGCAAACCTCGCTCACCCACGTGCGAAGGAATACGCAGGAGCATCATCAGCTGTTTCTGCCGGAACCGGTGTTTGGGGGATGTGCAGTCCGTGAGGAGCGTGAGCCATTCATTAATCACTTTAATTTAACGCATTTTAACGAAAGTAAATACAACATAACGAATTACAATGCCTGATCCAATCAATACAACTTTAAAAGAACTACTTACTATGCGTAGTTCCATAAAAGGCCAGATTACCAAATTTAAGAACTATATAATTACATTCAGAAATAAAACACAGTTTACAATCGTGGAATTAGCTGAATTAACGCTTAAGCTTGGTAAACTGGAAGCGTTATCGCTTAAGTTCGACGATTTGCAAGACAAGATCGAGGTTTTAAGTCCTGATAATATAGCTAATGAAATCGATGAGCGAGAAGACATTGAGGACGACATTATCATGAATATTGCTACTGCGAAAACTCTTGTTGAAAAATATAATCAAATCGACTCCGATTCCCATAAACGCGGGTCTATGATGGAGGCTCAATCTTTTTTCGAACAACAAGACTTGGGGTTCAAATTGCCTCAAATTCAAATTAATAAATTTGATGGCTCATTCTTTCGCTGGCTAGAATTTCGCGATACATACGAAAATCTAATTCACAATAATAGTCGCATAAAACCTATTCATAAATTTCACTACCTACTTTCTTACCTTGAAGATGACGCCGTCCGGATCGTGTCAAACCTTGAAGTGTCATCGGCCAATTACGCTGAGGCCTGGAAGCTTCTCGGTGAGCGATATAATAACAAAAGATTGCTTGTCAATCATCACATTAGTGCATTGTTCAACATTCATGCGCTCACTCGAGAAACGGAAAGGGCTCTGCGATTTTTGGTCGACCACGTTACAAAAAATTTGCGTGCATTGGCCAGTTTAGGCCAGCCCACAGACAAATGGGACATGTTGCTCATTTACATGCTAACGTCAAAATTAGACAGTCAAATGCTCACCAAATGGGAAGAATTTAGGAACACACTTGATGATGTACCAACGCTAGAACAATTTAACAAATTCTTAATAAATCGCGCGGATGTCCTAGAAGCTCTGAGCAGAAATAAATATGAAAATAGTACATCAAAATCGTTGCCTTCGACATCCTGGCCAATGCCATCAACACAAAACAACAACTATAATAAATATAGTGATAATAATTATAACAATAATAATTTTAATAAGCATGATCGAATGTACACTAACAATTATAACAAAAATAATTCTAATAATCACAATCAAAAGCCTGAAAGAATTTCTAACACGAAATCCTTTGCAAGCATCAATCAAAATATGAATAATAATAAACCAATGATATATCAATGTGTAATTTGCAACGAAAATCATAAAATATACGAATGTCCTACGTTCAAGGGCAAATCCATTCCCGAAAGATTCAGATTCAGAACTTTATTGATAAAATGTCATATTTTACAGGTCAATATCATGCATGTCAAATACATTTTAAAATTTCTTATTGTCTTAGATGTTATATACCTATCGTTATTGAACAATTTTGAAAGTGTTGTTGATTTATGAGTGGGTCAATGATATATTGGTCATAAAGTCGTCTATGCTGTAGCAAGCCATTTTTATGAGGAGCTGTTTGAGCTTGTTTTTGAATGCTGGATCAGTTACGGCGTTTATAACGTCAGGCGGTAGGACGTTATAGATTTTAGGGCCTAGCACGCTGAGTGATTTCCGAGTCTTGAATGGATGATGTAAATAAATATAGACTATGCGCTAACTGTTTGAGGCAAGGTCACCCCATTAATGATTGTCGTATGGGGCCCTGCCGGGAGTGCAAGCAGAAGCACAACAGTCTTCTGCACGAGCCATCGACTGTCAATAATGCTGGTATTCTAACCCAAGCAGAGTCGTTGGTCAATTATGGTTATCAAAATACTCAGGTGCTTTTATCAACAGCACTGATAGAAGTATCCAATCCTATAACAAAAGATAAGCAAAAGGTTCGCGCCCTACTCGATAGCGGCAGCCAGTCCACATTCTTAACAAAATCGCTAAAAGACAAGTTGTTACTAAAGTCAAACCCAATTGACACGCTAAATGTCATAGGTATTGGCAACAACTGCGTTAACAAAATTAATGAAAGTTGTATTGCGCAAATAAGTTCTCTTAACGGCAAATTCAATGCATTTGCGTCATGCTTAGTACTAAATGAACTTACAAGTGAGATCCCTAAAGCTCCTATAAATGTTCAAACACTAAAATTACCAGAAAATATTTAATTAGCAGATCCCGATTTCCACCAACCAGCTCCCATTGATATGCTCATTGGGGCTGATTTGTTTTGGGACATCATAGGTAGTGAGCAACAGTCTCTTAGTCCCAACAATCCTAAATTACGAAATACAAAATTGGGATGGTTGGTTTCGGGTCCGATGAATTCAAGTGCTACAAATAGCACAATTCATTGTAAGCATGCAATCATATCAGATGATTCAAATAACAATATCGAAAAATTGTTAGAAAAATTTTGGGAGTTCGAAGAGCTTCCAGACATTCAAATTTAAACATAAATTAATCAGTTTGTGAAAAACATTTTTTAGAAAATACGTATTGCCTACCTACAGGTAGGTCCTGTGTTAAACTACCATTGCGTGACTCTCCTGATAAGCTCGGTGATACTTACTACTTAGCGAAAAAACGCTTCATGAATTTAGATTTAGTCTAGTACAAATTGGAGAGGAGCAGGACTATGAATTAATCAAAACAATAATAAAAAAAGATTTTTACGTCGATGATCTAATAACAGGAGCTAACACTGATAAAGAGTTGCGGTACATACAAAAGTCGGTATCAGAAGCCCTCAGTGCCGGATGTTTTTATCTGCGAAAATATAAAAGTAACCTACAATCATTGTTTCAAGATTCTGATATTGACACTAAAGAAAAACTTGCATTCCGATCTTGTAGCAACAAGCATGTTTTAATTTAATTAAATTGTCAAAATACAATTTTGGAGTTTACTTGAAGCTCCCTTATGTCCGCTCAGACATAAAATGGCGTAATGGCGGAAAATATTGTCAGCTTACAAAAACTGATAAGTAGTAGTCAGGCTTAGAACTACCAAGTCAGAACAGTTTTAATGCGTTCCTTTTCACTTAATAACTTTTTCGCGTAGTAATATTTGATGAGTAAAATCACCATAATTATGTATAAAACATTCGTAAATTAATAACACTTTTGTTCTTGATATTTATTTCAGTAGAAATACCTACTTGAATTTATTTCATTATTTTACAATCGATTGTCAACAAACACATTCCAGAAAAACGAAACGCATGTTGCAATAGACATTGAGGTCTTCGTTCAACATGGGTCTCTTTCATGCCCCAGAAGAAAAAATTTAGTGAGATTTTTCAATAGACATGACGTGAATAGAGATCATCTCTATAATAATACTTCATCTCGATCGGCCCAGGCATTGGGCTCCAGTACCAAACAATACACTGTTTAACGCAGCTTAGTTGCAACGCAGATTATAATAGTGTGATTTATTATCCTAACAAATCTGAAATTCTGAAATTATCTAAGGTAAGTACGTACCTAACTAACATAATTATGTCACCACGGCTCTTGGTTTTGTTTTGATACGTCACCTTAACATCCCGTTCGATAGTTTGTAACCTGCTGATATAAATTATTTACAAAATTTGAGTTATTAACTCCAATAAATGGAATACCAGATGCCATACGAAGCAATTACCGACTTCACAGAAGCTCAGAATTTAAATGAAAGTTAATACAAACATTCGGGCGGGCACTGCGCCTTTAATATAATTGAGGCTTTTCAGAATTCTACGATTACCATTCCGGGTAATTGGCTGTAATTGACAGAAGTGTAGTTTTTTTTTAAATGGGCGCTACAACAAAATACAATTGCAGTATCAGCAGGAGCGTCCATAGCAAATTGGAGCGACGGCTCATTAAGTTAAAACGTTTTTATAGCAGCAGAAAATAAGTAATTATTTTTCAACACATTTGCTCGTAACGTGCCTCTTATTATGCCGCTTTTAGGCTCATAATCTTGGGGATTAAACATGCGTGTTTTATAACATTACGACACTCGTGTGTTATGTTTATATCCCGATTAAGGCGCTGTATGCAGCTGCGCATCGAAAAAGTGCCTTTTCCAAACCGATTATTAGTATACTTGTACTATTGCTAGAGATCAAAATTTTTGATATGTATATCTTCAGTTCATTGGCTATGTTCGTACTTCGTAAAATCACGATTGCTTACAAAAACCTCGATAGATTTTGCCTTTCAAAACAGTCCTTTTTTACCACCAAACTCGAAATATCTCAAAAGTTATTTGGAATATTACAATGAAATTTGTTGTGATAGGTAGCTTTTTGGTAGATCTATCTACCGGCTTCTTAGAATTTCAATATGTTTGATAATTCAATACATTTGGTCATTTGTCTGAAAAACCGGGTGTCCGCGTCATGCATGCGCGGTGGCGAGTACAATTTAGTACGCCCGTGGCCACTGCCGACGATGGACCTGTGAATGTTTACCTGGCACGCAAATACGCCTTTTTGCAGCAATTATTTCGAGTTATCAAGGTAAATAAAAATATATAAAGGAATAGGAAACGCTAATACATGCTGGAGAACACATTCGAAATGATAGAATAACAAATATAAGGTATGCGATATTTACTACATTAAAGCGTTTCTACATCCGCACCTAAAACGTATTAATAGGTAGCTGGAGCATATTGACAAGATGTCAATAAAAATCTTCAGTTATCCTGAATACGTAATTAGAACTGTTAGGTAGTAAGTAGTCGGGTGTAAATCGGATTCGGACACGAGCACATGGTTGGGGGGGGGGGGGGGGGGGGTAATGGTACCAATTATGGACTGTACAAATAATAGATTTATTTATTCATACAGAAATATATCAAAAGCATTTAGGGCTATTGCGCCGGATAGCGACTACCTAGACTAAAGTCCTAAACGAGTTGGTGAACTGAAGTATATTTACTTGCTGTTTAGTAGATTCTATTAAAAACGAGTGCGGAAAAAGACCCTGCCACTCCACCAGCAGCAGGCCACGGCCCTTCCTCATCTTCGTTATAGACATACATGCATACATACGCTACGGCACATCTTTTCGTCCAATATTCCGCAGTGTCTCAAGACGAGAGTCTTTGACCAGTGTGTGTTGCCAGTGATGACATATGGAACGGAAACGTGGTCGCTTACTATAGGCCTCATAAGAAGGCTCAAAGTCACTCAAAGGGCGATGGAGATGGCTATGCTGGGAGTTTCTCTGTGCGATCGCATCAGAAATGAGGCTATCCGCAGCAGAACCACGGTAACCGATATAGCCCTCCGAATCGCTAAACTTAAGTATCAGTGGGCGGGGTACATTGCACGTAGAACCGATGGCCGTTGGGGCGGAAAGGTTCTCAAGTGGCAACCACGTACCGGAAGGCGCGGCGTGGTTAGGCCCCCCACAAGGTGGACTAATGACCTGGTAAAGGTCGCGGGAGTCCGCTGGATGCTACGGCTATTGTGGCACTCTTTGGGGGAGGCCTATGTCCAGCAGTGGACGTCTTTCGGCTGATATGATAATACATACGCTCGAAAAACATAAACTTCCTTCTGAGGCAGTCGGGTACAAAGTACTACAGGGTGTTCCCCTATACAGCTGCAAAACTTTGCCAGCTGTTTGTGCACATGATACCCATCACAAAACACTAAACTATGCCGTTTCACATCTCGCACTCACTCTGCCACCGCTGTTTCTCCAAATAACAACCAAGAAAGCCTCCCCCGCCACGCCCCTTTAAAAATAAGCCCACTAAAGCAAATAAATGTGACGTTATCTAAGTGAACATACCTTTTGTCGGTATGAAGTTATTGATATGACTCACTCACTCACTCACTCATCAACGCACAGCCGAAACTACTAAGACTAGAGAGTTGAAATTTACACCAGAACTACCTTTTACAACGTAGGCAACGCTAAGAAGGATTTTTGAAAATTCCACCCCTAAAGGGGGTAAATAGGGGTGCAAAGTTTGTATGGGGGAAACTTTATTTTTAGAGCTAGAGACTTAAATTTTTGCCTAAAGATTACTTATTAGAATACAAATTAAGTACTTTCAATTCAATTAAATTTATTTTGTTAAACATAGGTAACAACTTTTACAAGTATTGTTGGTATACAAAATATAAGACTTCTGTGCATTACCCACAATGTAGGTTTACAAAATATTTCAGCCAGCTAATATATTTATAAAAATAAAAAAATAAATGTCAATACAGTGATTGGTGTTAAATACTTCAAATACATGTCAAAAACTCTCAAAAAATACTATAACCAAAGAATATTATAACTGTCGTCGTCGATGTTATGTCGTAGGGTCGTTTAAGTAATATTTAATGGTATAATAACACTTTTCAATCAAATATTGATGTATTGATTGAAATGATTGATCCAATAATGTCATGGAAAGATCACATAGATACATTATACAGTAAGTTAGCAAGAGGGATCTATGCTCTAAGACAGTTAAGACCACTTGTGTCAGAAAGTTGCTTAAAAGAGCTGTATTATGCGTACATATACTCTCAACTTTCATACGGGATAATGCTTTGGGGCAACAGTACGGATTATGAGCGCATCCTAAAGATCCAGAAACGTGCAATTAGAGTACTTCCCTATGCAAAGGACAGATACACGTGTCGCGAACATTTAAGAAAACTTAGTATCTTAACATCAGTTTCAACTTATATATTGGAAGTTTTGATGTATGTTAAACGTTATCCAAATGATTTTCTAAGGAGAGGTGAAAATAGTTCGAGATCAATGAGAAATGCGAATAACTTAAAAAGAAGCGGGTTGTGTCCGAGATACAACCGTTAATTAAGTTTAAGTGGATACTTATTTGTTGGTTGTCCCCGTAAATATATATCTGCATTAATTCACTAAAATCTGTATAAGCACAGATAAATCGGTATATATAGCAACATTGACTGACGTAGCTCGTTTGACTCGCGAGGCATTGAAAATGGCGGTCATTTCAGCATAGTTTTCATGCCCGTCACATAAACTAAATAACATTTTGTGATTAACAACTAATAGCAAATAAAGAAGGATTAAAACATGTAACAAACAATTTTTTGAAATCAGATTAGGCTTCTCTACAAAAAGTTAATCCGGAAGTTACGTGATACATTTTGAACTGTACCCCCATGAACGCGAGCAAAGAAGTATCCACTTCAAAACAACCTCGCCCAGACTTAGAGTAGGCACAAAACTTCCGAAGTTAATAGGACAAATACTTTTTAACCGGCTACCTTCAAACCTTAAAACCATAACGAACGACAACTCTTTTCGCTTCCATGTAAAACAACTATTGCTTGAAAAAACACTGTATAGTTTACAAGAATTTCTTTCAAATGACTAAATAACAAGATCTTAAAAGCTTGACGTTAATTTTTGTATTATGTTTTCTTTCTCTATTTTATGTAATAGCATTATGCTATGAGTATAAGTATTATTAAACTATTTACAAATAATAACAATTCTGTACACAACTGTACACATCTATTGTATTTTATTGTAACTGACAAGTTATAATTTTAACACATTTTTATCTGTATATTCATTGTACTATGATTTCAATTGTAAAATTATGATAATAAACAAATCTGAATCTGAAGTCAATTGTCTTTTAAATTTATTAATATCCAGTGTTTAATTCGGTCTGGAATTTTATTGAAAATGTTTGGTGCCATTCCCAAGATTCCGCCTCTGATTAGCGCTGTGTTGTTGCTACCCTGCAAAGTTTTCAATTTTTGTTTGTATTGTTTACGTGTCGGAAATCTGCGGCCTTCTGAAACGTTACTGAACATGCTTGGATTGGTCTTGACAAAAATACCTACTTCTAGGATATACAGTTCTTCTAGTTTGTATGGAGAGCAAGACATTTTTAAAGTAAGGGATTTGTAACTTCGGTTTTTTAATTATTAATCACTTAAGAAGGTTAAAAGGGGGTTCGAATTATGTATAGAGAGCAAGACATTTTTAAAGTTAGAAATTTGTAACTTCCGTTTCAGACTATTTACTATGAGAGTTCAAAGAGGGTTCTAAGTTTGTATAGAGAGCAAGACATTTTGAAATAAAGAGAGATTTGTTTCTTCGGTTTTAGACTATTTACTTAAAGACTAGGTACAGTCAGCGTCATATAGTTAGTAGCAGCCAAAGTAGCCAAATATATCGTAACACATCCTTACACCTATAGTAACAAAGACGTGTTGCGATATATTTGGTTACCTAGGCTGCTACTAACTATCTGATGCTGACTGTACAAAACTAATTTCAATGTTTTTTTTATTAAACAAACATTTAAATTTCTTAAACAAACATTTAGACGATAACATGTTATACGTGGACGAAGTCGCGGGCAACAGCTAGTTTATATATATATATATATATTTATTTAAGCTTTATTTATTCCATATTGTTTGTGTTAGTACATATTTACTAAATCTAAAAGATTTATGCCATTTTTTCTTTCTTATATGGACCCCATTCGGGTAAAAGCCATATATCGCCAGATATTAGGAGAAAAGAAGGGCACTGGAAGCAACAAACTGGTCAGGGCCGAAAGGCAAAAGAAGGAAAGGTAGACGACGAAGACGTTGGACCAATGACATAACTGAGGTCGCCGGACCTAGATGGATGCAGTTGGCTAAAGACCGAAAAAATGGCATGAGATCGAGGAGGCTTTTACCTAAATTTACATTTGCTTTAAAAAATTCAATATAAATCAAACAAAAAAAGACAATTAAAGCTTAATTTATATTTATATAATTACTTCCGGTTGGAAAATTTGTTGGATTCTTGTGTAAAGCATCTTAGAATAACGATTAAAAATGAAATATACAAAAAAACGCTATTATAAATTAATGATTTTCGAAACCGTATTTTGCCTGGAGTATAGAGCCAAGTATAAGTCCAATCTTGTTGGCTTGTTGAGAGTATCAAGGTCCATCGCGGTGTGGCCGCTGGTCGAGGTAGCATGGTAGGCAGCACGCGCCGCGCGAGCGCAGTGACATAACACTTTTAGGTATTTAAGAGACAAATTGAATTTGTTATTTTTATATAATGTTTGGTCAAATTACATTTTTTAATAGACATAGTCATGTACTGAAGAACTTGCTGGTCTTAAAATAACCACCCTGTATAATAAAATGCTCTTCTGAATAACAGTGGTCTAATTATCCAGTTTTTGATCAGTCAGTCATACTTATGTAACAAAGGTAATAATTATGGAAATAATACTCCTTGCATTTCATTAAATTGTCAAAAGGGCCTCTACGTGTTGGCGCCGTTGGTACTTTGTAGGTACCTAGCCCCACGCATGCCTCCCAAAGGTCCGGGACATCATTGTCCCGTGAGCGGGAAAGACATACATGGTAATAATATAATTTGCCAGGAGATAAATAGATGAACATAGCTATTTGTTTATTATTTTTGATGGTTTCTTAAGCGGGTGTTAACCGGCGCTATAACTTTACCTAGAAGTAATCGATTTTATTTCGGTTTAAAAAACCTGTAATATATTAGTACAATCCATAATTGATGACGTTCACCCTTAGGAAGTGAAGATGTACTATTATTTTATCAGTTCTACGTATTTGGAAAACGGAAGCACCCACATAGGAACTGGGAAAACGATAGGTGGATTGATGATGAAGAAATCTGTACTGACATATCTTTGGAAAGTAAGTGTCCATAATTGATGTCATCATACTACGATGTACTTAAGAACTGTAAC
This sequence comes from Epinotia brunnichana, assembly GCA_963854355.1. NCBI lineage: Eukaryota > Metazoa > Arthropoda > Insecta > Lepidoptera > Tortricidae > Epinotia > Epinotia brunnichana. The sequence goes on along the minus strand of OY977936.1, from coordinate 13,020,826 downwards.
TACCTATTATTCCTTATTTTCTTTAAAAAAATAGATTTAAATAAATAAATAAACAATAAATATTTGGGGACAATCTTACACAAATTAACCAAGATTTGAAAAATAAAACAATTATTCAAGAAGACAAACATTTGATCGTATGATCCGCAAAAACGAGCCGAATACGGATGCCAACAGAATAAGGCCGTTAGCGGGGTGCGCGGGACGCGCGTCTCCCGCTCCGTCTGCCTCACCTCCGCAAATACCTAAATATCGTCTAATAAGAGCGCCTTAAGACAAGTTGGCACCTTGCAGCAAGGTGTATGTATGGACTCGGCGCATTCTTAAATTGACCGGGTTATACAGGTTTGTTTTTATTTCTCGGCAAATGGATTCTTAGTCGACTAAACAAATTAAATCCTTCTTGTGAATTAATTGATTATTTCTTCTTGGATATGATATAGAAACGTTTAATTTATTAAAACTATTTACTTTTGATAACATTTTACATGTATTTATATTGAATAAGAAATTATTTATTTTATTTTGTATTGACTGTTTAGAGATTTCATCTAAGCCTCGCTGCAGGCACACTGCGCGAGCTTCACGAAAAAAGATTGTTGCGCGCCATTATAGGTAATTTCACAAATATTAGTAAACATTGATGATGCGTGTTTGGTTATTATTAAACATGTTGACTCGTGGTGAATAGAAAAGTGATAAATAGAATTGACGCCACTGTACATTCTTGGAGATGTACAAATATGTGAGTAAAAACCTGTTGTCATCAATAACTAAAGGAAACAACTTAGGAGCCTGTAACATTTTCATTTTATGAAAAGGATTTTTTCCTCGCAAATGTGTTGAGAAACGTCGTATGACACGCGTGAGCTTTGATAATTACTTCCTCGGCTCTCTTATCACGCTCACCTGCGGTTCGCGTGACAATTTCACCTCTGATGTAATGATCAACATACCTTACTTGTATCACAATGTACTATTCTTGAATCACATTATTTATTTTCTCAGAATAAAGAGAATATCTTAATATCTACTCATATAACTGGTACAGCTGTAGCACAGTTTCAGGAGAATTTTACAAGACTAAATCATTTGTAGCCACCGCTGTCCCGGGCGCCCAGTAAACTATCACTGGTGCATTGTGCTTCCTTTGACTTGTCTGTTTGATATTAGATTTTGATATTAAATACACATTAGTTAATTTACACCACTATTTAAGGCGAGGTAGACCCTGGTCGATTTGTGGTATTTGCGACTAGGTTTTCTATCGTGCGAACATTATGTAATAGTGTAGACAACCATTTTGTACTTTCGCTAAATCGAATTACCAAAACTGATAAATGGTAACATGATGATGATGACATACCTGATCTTCAAATAATATTATAACCGTTCTTGCACTAATTTATTGCTAAATCTATCTCATTACTGGATGGTATAATGAAGATAAAACTTCCACAGTGATGTAACTTTCTTAATTCCTGGAAAAAGTTCTCGGGGTTTAACTATTGCTTTCTTTAACGCGATATCTTTGTTCATGAGGGTTGGTGCCCAGATTAAAGCATCTTGGCCATATCTCGCGGCTAGACGGTCCGACTCTAATCTTGTTTAGATCGGGATTTGCAGGCCCGTCGTTTTGTCAGCGTTTCTTCTGAGCCATTGAACCAATATGCTCAGAACAATTGCTTTACGTATTTATATCGCAGCTATGTATCATAAATGTACGTTTAATGTCCGAGAAGATATTGTTTCAACCAACTTGGGCGTTCTAATTTCGAATATTCACTTTATGCGCATTTAAGATTCGTGTAGTGCAATAACATTTTACATATTGTGCATTTGACGCTGGACCACTTGTGTCGTAGTTGAATTTTATCAGCAGTCGTCATTGTTTATATATATATATATATCCTTCGTACTCGTATCTTAAGTAACAAACAAAACATATTTGTAATGAAATGATACAGATCAAAAAATTTCGTTGTAGAATTTAAACATTCCCTAGTTTTGCTACATTTTTAATAAGCAATTGTAACACTTTATAGGCAAGAACATACAGTATTACGAGTGATTTTATATGTAGCTAATTAGCTACCTATGTCGCACTGACGGGTATCAATTTTTATATATATTTAAGGCTAGTCTACATCTGAATTTGTGTTTAATAAGGTCCTAAGAGACCTCAATATAGGTCGCTGCGAGCATCTTTATTGTTAACGTGTTTTCCGTAAGTATGAACACTTTTGTAGTTTTCCACTTTAACTGATTACTGGGCCTTAAAATCACTTATTTTCTAGAACATCGACTCATCGCTGGATCACTCCGGCGTCGGTGTTTGTTGCCGACGACAGGACTGATGATAGTTCTTTGTCGTTTTGTGATAGTATTTTATTTATTTATAATTTATTACCAAGGATCACCAACTGCGGCAAAAACAAACACAAGCACTTATACAATAAAACCGGACGGGCAAGAGCGAGTCGGACTCGCCCACCGAGGGCTCCGTTCAAAATTACAAATGTACCTATAGTTTTCAGATTTTTCTCTGTATTTGTAGAATACGACGATATTACTTGCCAAATTTCATAGTTCTAGGTCAACGGAAAGTACCCTATAAATTTTAAATACCTTTTGAGGACCGAAATATACGTTTTATATGCCGTATCTTTTTTTACGTTAACTTAGAAGTTTGATTTCTTCACAGCTTTAAGCGACCTTAATTTTATTTTTAACTTCTCGCGTACCTCCACGCGTTCCCGAGATAAAGGGTCTTAACAGACAGACAGACGGACAGCAAAGTGATCCCTTAAGGGTTCCGTTTTTTCATTTTGTGGTACGGAACCCTAAAATGAACACATGCATTAAAGAAAGGGTTGACTTTAGAAATAAGAAACGAAAACATATTACAAACAGTAGCTAAATAATAATATACTTAGAACTAAATTAAGAATAAGAGGGTCTAAAACTGACACCAATTGCTATATTTAAAATAATGTTTTATCCGGGTCTAACGCGATAAAAATTTACCTTTAGTTCTGACGTTTCGACACAGGTTGCACGGGTTACGAATTGCTATGGTTACTATGAGGCACTTCAATCAATAATCGATAGCAATTTATTTATTAGTTTTGAATCGATGTGAACTCTCATGGTGTATGTCCAACTCGTGGTCTGAATTGTTGCTCAGTTTATTGTATAGGCGCGACATACGGGGCACTGGCGAGTGGAAGCCTAGTTTGGTACGGCATAGTCGTATGCTGAATAGTGGACAAGGGTATCGTGGAACGCGGGTTACCTTGAGCGCAAACATTCTAAGCAAACTTGGACAGTCTGTCGTGTTATTTAGAGTTTCATACAGGAACGTCATATCCAGCATATCTCTATAGATTTTAAGAGACATCATATGAAAGCACTTAAGCCTGTCATTATACGACTTAACTCGATTAGATAATCACCAAATATCTGGCATATCGATGCAGTATATCTATACTGCATCGATATGCCAGTTATTTGGTCAGACATTTATGTACGCGTTCAATTCTATCGATATGGATTTTGTAAGACGGTGTCCAGACAGCACTACAATATTCAAGCCTACTTCGAACGAAACAGTTGAACAGATTTATAAGTGTTGAAAGTGTTTTAAACGCTTTTCCACATCTGAGTACGAACCCCAGTACCCTATAGTATGTTCGAGATAGGTACGTTCTGAAATCTGTAACGACTTCTTATCACCATTTTACTGCGGGACACTCCAGTTTACAATTTTACTTCTCCTGAAGGGGACTGTATGCTGATCTCAGCGTTCTGATGTCAGTTACTGTTAGCCTTAAATAACTGTATGTATTGTACTTTATTATTAGGACCAATGTGTGTTTAGTGTAATATTCAACGATACCTGAGTGATGTGCTAACTTTGAGCACTCCATATAGCATATTTTCCGAGGTTGAAATTGCCACGATAACTTGATTTCTAAGGTGGATAATGAAATTAAAGATAAAAAATGTAAACAAATGTGTTGCCACTGCAATAAAATCAGTCCCAAGAAGTGGAAACTAAAAATTCGTTAAATACGCGAGATAAAAAATAATGCGACTAATTTATACGTACTGGAAAATATTCGTAAATATTTAAATAAGCCAAAAGAAAACGTAATTATTTTATATTCATAAATATGTGCAGTTTATATTTACGCCACTGGCAATGGTTAGGAATTGTAAACCTTTGGTTCATAATTTAATTAATATACCTGGATATTCCTATTTCTTATTCTTAATGTTCGAAGAAGGTTTAAAATTGGTGACGCCTCAAAGATGGAGTGATTGTGTGGCTCATGTAATAAAAGTAGAGGATAACTTGTGCCAACTTGACCACCTAATAGACAATGTAACAGAGACATTAATAATAAATGTAACTGAGGAGGATTCGACGTCTTCCTCAGAAAGCGAGAGTGGAAGTGAATAAATAAAAATTAAAAAATCTAGTGTTATTTTTCTTTGTGTTTTCCTGTCCTAATAAGACATATAATAATGGCACGTCTTGCTTCCATTGCTTGGTGTGGTTCTAGTGGCTGCAGGCAATAGGCTTTTGCTGTATATCGTACCCGGACTATCGTCACCTACTAAGTACCGATTCATACCAACCTACGACATTAAAGTGATCAAAGTAAAATATAAGATTGTTTTAAAAGTAGTGACGATATATTTATTAGTTAAAACCAAAACCTGGTTGATTGCCCCTGAGACGTCACTTCGACGTTGACAGTTCTTTGTTTACATTTTTTATCTTTAATTTCATTATCCACTTTACATATGTAAGCGGACTTTAAATAACTTTAAATGTTTTTATCCTTAAACAATTTCATGTTAGATTCTGCTGGACTTGATGTAATGTATTTTATTACTGGTTAATCAGCCAACATACCCATAAGAAGTAGCCCTAGTAACCTAAAAAGTATAGCTTCACTTTTAAAAAGACAATTGTCAATATTGTAAAACGGGAAAGTTAGAGATTTTGGAGTTTGTGAGAAAAAAATAGTATCAGTGACTACTTAAGTGATTGCATCTGATACTTGTAATATCTTTGCTAGTGCAGGAGTACTTGTGGGGTTTTACATTAAATAGGTAGATAATTTAATTTAACTGCCTAATATTTTATTTAAATACGCCATTTTTTTGTCCGAGGAGTAGCATGGCACCTTTATGAAATTAATTTTGACAATCCTTTGCCCTAGTTGGCCCATACCTACCCCTGAGGTTCATGTTTTCGCTATCCGGCATTTTCTAATTTTTTTGTTTGGTTATTTCGGATAGAGTATTCCTTTCTGATAGTACCTTTATCCTAGTAGTATCGCAGACCTGTAGCATTACACAATATGCAAATTAACGTAATGAAAATGCTTGAAGTAAAATATATTATTACCTTCGAAATGGGACTTTGATATTAGAGGCGACTTTAATTACTCAGTTATAATAAGAGCTCGGAAAAGGTGACATGGACATAACTGTCATTTAATGGTATTTGTCCATTGTGTAATTTAATTACTAATGCAATTATTTTCTGTATGCTGCCTTTCTGCTACGAACATTATTTTACGGTTAAAACGAACACAAGTGAATTAGAATCTACGGTAGGTGACGACAGTTCTTTATTAAAAATACACAAAAACTTTGGAAATAAAAATCTTAGTCAGTACTCTTTTTGCAATCCATTGCCATTATAGTTTAATCTTAATGAATAAATAACGTTTCGTTTTGTTTAAATATTTATTATCAGGGTGTATCCATATCAGTACATATAGTATCATTTAGACCAGTCATATTTGACCAGAAAAATCGCTAAAATCGCAAGCTAACGGCTAATTCTGCTTTTGAATATATTGTTAGGACCACTACCAGTACCGTATATCCAAGTTTGCAGCTTCGAAAGACCTGTGCAACTTTGCAGCACTCGAAAAACCACGAAAATTTAGCACTTTTTTTGGTATTGTCAAAATAAGTCCTAAACTATGCAGTTTTTTTATAAAAATCTATATGTTTTTTAGAGTATTCTAAAATCGCTACATTTTGTGACCAGAACCAGCTCTGTAAGTCAAATACTTACTGAGATACAGCTCTTTAAAAAATTGTTGTTAAGCTAACTTTAAATCGTTATAAATCCTAAACAGTTGTTTTAACTCAAAAAATATTCAAGAAACCTAATTATAATTTTAAAATACCTATTCAATGACACCCAACATAACATATAGCACATCGACTTAATTTTTTTTGTTTTTTGCAATATGGCGTCTGGTGGCCGCCATTTTAAATTTTGTTTTCGGTTATGTCTTCAATACACTCGCAAGATTAAAATGAATCGATTGATAAATAATTCATTAAAATGGACCCACGTGTTTGATCTCTAGAGTGCGACAAAGGAACAAACAAACTTAGATACATACATAACTACATAGACTGGTACTTTTGGCACTCTAGAGATCAAACGCGTGGGTCGATTTCATGAATCAGACATCAATCGTTTAGTTTTAATTTTGCAAGTATCACTGAAGAAAGAAAAATAATCAAAATTCAAAATGGCGGCCACCAGACGCAATATTATAAAAACGAAAAAAAAAAGTTTACGAACTAGGTATGTCATGTTGGGTATCGTTGAATAGGTATTTTAAAATGATTATTAGGTTTCTTCAATCATTTCTTAGTTAAAATCACTGTTTAGTATTTATAACGATTTAAAGTTGGCTTGGCTTAACAACAAATGTTTGGAGAGCTATATCTCGGTAAGTATTTGATTTACAGAGCTAGTTCTGGTCACAAAATGTAGCAATTTTAGAATACTTTAAAAAACGTGCAGATTTTTATAAAATAAAACTGCATAGTTTAGGACTTATATTGACATTACCAAAAAAAGTGCGAAATATTCGTGGTTTTTCGAGTGTTGCAAAGTAAGCAAATTTACATACACACACGCACACAGACACACACACACACACACACACACACACACACACACACACACACACACACACACGCGCGCACACGCGCACACGCACACACGTACACACGCACACGCACACGCACACACGCACACACGCACACACGCACACACGCACACACGCACACACGCACACACGCACACACGCACACACGCACACACGCACACACGCACACACGCACACACGCACACACGCACACACGCACACACGCACACACGCACACACGCACACACGCACACGCACACACACACGCACACACGCACACACGCACACACGCACACACGCACACACGCACACACGCACACACGCACACACGCACACACGCACACACGCACACACGCACGCACGCACGCACGCACGCACGCACGCACACACGCACACGCACACGCACACGCACACGCACACGCACACGCACACGCACACGCACACGCACACGCACACGCACACGCACACATACCTACATTATATAATTAAGTTGCTTATATGTAGTAGTATTTAAACTTAATTTATTTGGTTTTTGTTACCATCTCCGAGTGATGGAAGAGCGGGATCTTCCGATACAAGCATACGACATGCTTAATGGAAGGTTCCAACCTTGTTTGTTTTTTTATACCGTGTTAAAAAGTCAAATAAACTATTTTGTATTTGTATTTTGTAAGCACAGGTCTTTCGAAACTGCAAACTTAAATATACAGTACTAGTAGTGGTCCTAACAACATATTAAAAAAGCAGAACTAGCCGTTAGCTTGCGATTTTACTGGTCAAATATGACTGGCCTAATTAATAATATAATAATAGCTCACTCTTTCCGAGCTCTGTATACCTAATGCCATTATGTCACAATCACAGAACTCGCGGTAGGCAATATTACTCTACATAAATATATTTTCTTATTAACTCAAATGATTCACGCGAAATAAGTAGAATGTTGGTAATATAACAATTTATTTTTAAGTCTCTCAAAGTCAGCTCCAATTTTTCTTACACAAAACCAGCTAAAAAAAGCTGGTCAAGTGCGAGTCTGTCTCGCGCACTGAGGGTTCCGTACAAACTTTCACCACGCTTTATTAGGAAAAAATCTATGTTTGTTTTTCAGAGATAATTCTTTATCAAGTGAATCAATTTCGATAAGTAATTCTTTTTTATTTGCTAGAAAGAACTTTCCGAATACTTCCATACAAATTTGAAGGAAAAAAATCAACACAAAAGTATTAAATTACAAACTTAAATATTAAATGATTTTCGAATAATTATAAAAAATACGGTAGATAGAGGGCTCGTTATACATTTCCGGTAATAGTTACGTTAATATGAATTATATATATGTATTATTTAAAAAAAATCGTTTGGTTAACTTCGGAGATAAGGGGGGGGCGGGGAGGGGAATGGATTTTTTTTCTAATTTTTCCTTTGGAAATAATTTTTTTACCACTATAGTAAAAAAAGAAAAACTGTTTTAGAATGTGCAATTCAAGCCCTTTCGTATAATACCCCACTGGCCTACTAACTAGACTTTTAATTTCCCCCCCTCTTATCCGACCTTGTTTATAGATATTAGAAATATATCTTTAAATTTTTCATTTTCCATACACGTGGATTAGCTTTGTTTACAACTATTCTAAATTTCAAATTGATAGTATTAGTAGTTCCTGACATAATTAACTTTGTGACAGACCGACCGACGGACGGAGTCGCACCGTTCCGGTTTTACCTTTTTGGTCCGGAACCCTAAAAATCAACATACCTAGTTACGTGAATTTTTACTTGAGCAAGTAAAATGTTTCTCTTCGTGTCTCATGACGAAGTCAGCTACCAGTTAATAATTAAATGAAACCGCATACCACGATAATTTCGCGTTAACTAACTAAGTGGGGATGATGGAGATTGCGGCACTCACGTCACTGCATTACGAAGGATTTTAGTTAATGCCAAAACAATGAAGGCAGACCCTTTAAGTTAAGACCCCTACTTTCTATTTAAGTTAAAACGGTTGTTAAGTTTATTTATTTGAAGCTCTTATTAAGTATATTTTATTCGTGTCATTAAGATATGTACAGTCAACCAATTTGATTCCTAGGCCACCGTAGAACACTGTTATTTTAACTGCTACATAGCGACGCAATAATCCTAGTAACCCGTATTGACATAGCATTTACAACGGCAAGATTATATGATGGCCTAGGAATCAAATTGGTTGACCGTATAACAAACAGGTACAGGTAGGTAATTTTGGTAACTAAATATTCGAGTCATAGGTAGTTCATGAAATAGAAATATAAATATTTTATTTGCAAATAATGTGGTACATAATGGTGTTACAATTGTTGTGAGGCCATACATTTAGGCTTTAAGAAGTACCTAAAAATAAAAAAACATGCCGATAAAAAATAAAAAAACGAAAATAAATTAATTCAATATAAACGTAGTTATAATAATTAAGGATAAAGCTCGAAATATTCTTTTAAAGAGTAGTGTAGTAGTCGTTACGGATTTCTTTTTCAATAAATCAGGATGCATCTTTACGAACACACAGGCTTCGTAAATATATAAGGAGGCTACCGTTAACAACTTCAATTTTAAAAAAGTGTCCTTATAAGATGTTCTTCGCGAGATATTGGTTATTGCCCGGATACACTGTTTTTGCTGTTGAGGAATTTCCCCATAGCAAAATTACGTAACGTAGGTTGGATGCCACAAATCCATGATAAGCATTAAGGACAGTTCTCCTATCAGTTATTTTTGTTAATCGCCATAAAACATACGCAAACCTATTAATTTTTGAGCAGACTTTATCCACATGCAATTTCCATGTGCATCTAGATATAATCAACCACAAAGCCCAGGAACGTAGTACTTTCACATTCCATTAAAGTCTGGTCATTATAAGCAATATTGAGTTCTTGTTTTTTTCCTCGTTGATTAATAAATTGTATATATTTTTGGTTTTCATTACATTAACTTGTAGATTGTTGTCATTTAACCATTTCATTACGTCAGCAATGGTATCGTGTGACTAATAGTTTATTACGTTAAATAATACAATATACATATAATAATATCATAAAAAAGAAGAGGAATCTAATGTTCTATGGTGGGTATTCCACAGCCGTCTTCGCATCCAAATCTTCCTTTTCTTCTTCTCGTACCTCTAATGGTATCGTTAATTACATTATTGAATTTTTGTGTGAATGTATGAGGAATTACGATATATATGTCGTCAGCAAATAAGTTACATGCATGTTGTGTAATACTAGGCAAGTCATTAAAGTAAATTTTTTTTTTTTTTAAAGTTATAAATGTTTTATTTGGCATATTTTCTTACATTAATTTCTAGAGGTCTCCGCACTAGGCTTCGCCTGTGTCGCGGGGAACCAGTTAAAAATTACATTTTGGAATTATGTTACAAGGTACTTACATTCAAAGTATAAACTATAGGAACTTAAAAAGGGACTTAAACCTTTAAAAATAAAAAATTACATTGCACTTTTAGAAAATTACTAAACTGTAAACTTAAGCTAAAGTATAATGTCTAAAATAGCTTCTGTCTCGGCATAAGTTAACGAGTGAAAAAGATTAGAAGTTAGTTTTTTTGCCTCATTTATAGTACGACCCTTAAGGTTACAATGCTTTTGAATCTCGTTATAAGTGGATACCCTTATATAATCTCCGAAACGCTTACCAAATGATGAAAGTACTCTGGGAATTGGTAAGGCAAATACGCGTTTTTTAAGTAGTCATGAATGTATATTAAGAAGAGCAATGGACCTAGAATAGTATCTTGTGGTACTCCTACCCTATTGTATTTCGAACCTGATCTATGCCTATTTTCTATTTCTCCATTGTCTATTCCTACTATTTTTACTGTTTGTCAATGATCACTAAGATAACTTTGAAGCCATTTGCAGACCAGTCCCCTCATGCCATATTTTTCACACTTTGTTTTTTTGTTTCTACCCAATTCCAAAACAAAGAAATAAAATTATGTATTTTGCCTCCAATCACGCTAATTTTTTCCAGACTTTTGAAGTTAGAATCACACATATACTATTAGGAGGACACACAAACAATACACGAATATTTAAGAAAACAGTAATGGACCAAAGAAGTTAGTTTTGTCACAATCGACCTCAACCCAGTACGTGGCGGGACACTGAATGTGTTGTAGCTCAAAAGCGACTACGGGTAGGCGTAGCGACACGGCGCCAGGTTCTAATCAACTGCGTGGCACTGACTACGGGGTAGGTGTATTGTCTACCTTTCACTAGCAACCACAAACGCGACACGACGGCGTCGGTAAATATCACATCAATATTTCAAACAATTAACGAGGCAATTCAGAGTGTCTTTAAAAGTCAGTCGCGTCATGATACGATTTACGATTATTTAGCACTTGCGAAGGTCCAGAATACTTACTTTGATATAATATTTGAAGCCCAGTGCCTATTTGCATAGTATTCTGATTCAATTTCATCTTGAGAATGAAAAAAGGAACCCAATGCCGCTCACTATTATTTATTTAATTAAAATTCTAAAATTGGCTCAAACAGCAGAAGGAAAATTGTTTAGATGCATCTGTCAATTTAATTCGATATTAATGGGATATCGTCACTTCTCTCTTGTTTATCTTTCTTGATAAAAAGGCTTACATTTAAATTTAATAAAAAGGTACATTAATAGCACTTACATAGTGCGAGTATCAGCATGTACACAAAATCAACCATATTGATTCCTAGTCCATCATAGAACCGCAGCCGTTGTAAATGTAAAATGTCAATACGGGTTACTAGGATTATTGCGTCACTATAGTAGCAGTTAAAAAACAGGGTTCTACGGGGACCTAAGAATCAAATTGGTTGACTGTTTATACTCAGGCCGGATTCGACCAAGCAGGAACAAGGCCTTAATCGGAGGTTGAAATCGTAGAATAAAGTATATTCCGGTTTGGTCAGAATTATACTTAAGCGGGGTCATGTACGGTCAACCAATTTGATTCCTAGGCCACCACCGTAGAACCCTGTCATTTTAACTGCTACATAGCGACGCAATAATCCTAGTTACCCGTATTGACATAGCATTTACAACGGCAAGGTTCTATGATGGCCTAGGAATCAAATTGGTTGACTGTACCTATTGAATATTGATTATTAACTATTTTTTATTGTATTTTGAACCCATGTAAAATTACTTTAAACTCAATATAAATTATTACGTATCTAAGGTTTATCTGTCAGTGCTTATTGTTACGTTAAATAAATAATATCTCATACGAACAATACTAGTAAATTTCTAGAATAGAAACGAGATTATCATTTTAATCGTCGTCTCATAAGATCCTCTTAAGTAGAAAGTGTCATCAAGCAAGTGCTGTCGAGCGAGGATTCCTGCAATTTATGATTGCGAACACAAAGGATATTGGGTCAAATTCCCACTACACTTGGTCAGGACCCGAGGCTTTGGAAATCATAAAACCGAGTATTCCTAAAAGCGTCAGCTTTCAGACCCGCTCATCGCTTTTCGTCTTTGATCTTTGCCCTGGCACATAATGATCATTGAGTTTAAATGGGCCGATACGCGTTTCTTTCCAGAACCCACTTGACACTCTCATCTGGGGAAAATAATGATCAGAGAAGTGAAAACATTTTTTATATTGTGTTCAACAATCATTGTGTTATAGATGATTTCAAAATTGTATATAAAAATCAACAATTTTTTTTAAATCTCAAACCTTTAACATTCACACGGTGCTTTTTACGAACTGTCACGCGACACTATAGGTAGGCATTAATTATCTGTCAAAATCACCTGGCCCCGTAGCATGGATGGCTTTATCACGCGATAAGTGATAGGATAAGCGCGTCGTCTCGTTCTATCGAACGGTGTCAGCCAGGGACGGATGCTCTATCCTGTCACTTGTCGCGTGATAAATCCATGCTACGGGGCCTGTATCGATACTGAATTGCGTTTGTATCGGGTTTGCAGCGCTGCAAAAAATCGCCGTGTGTAACCGATCTGAACCTTGCCCCTGATAGGCCAGTCATATTTGACCACTAAAATTGCAAGCTAACGGCTAGTTCTGCTTTTTAATATGTTGTTAGGACCACTACTACTGTACATCCAAGTTTGCAGCTTCGAAAGACCTGTGCTAACTTTGCAGCACTCGAAAAACAACGAAAATTTCGCACTTTTTTTGGTATTGTCAATATAGGTCCTAAACTATACGGTTTTTTTATGAAAAGTAATCTAAAATCGCTACATTTTGTGACCAGAACCAGCTCTGTAAGTCAAATACTTACCGAGATACAGCTCCCCAAAAATCTGTTGTTAAGCCAACTTTAATTCGTTATAAATCCTAAAGTCGTGAGCTTCGAGGTACGCGAAGGCCGAAGGCCGAGCTCCGCGTAGGGCCGAAGCTCACTATATGCGAGCCCGAGGGCCGAAGGCCCGAAGGGCGCGAAGGGCGAGCCCACGTGGACACACACCCCCCGCACCACCCGTCACAAGCAAGACGAACGAGTGCAAGTTCTCTCTGACAAAAATACCTTTTGCTTTATTATATTAAATATATACCGAAAATAAATGTGGAATCGACGGCACTCCTTAAATATATTATCGACGACTTGGCAATTTTTGTAGTAACTACCGAATATGCTATGCGAATATTTGCCTGTGTGGCATGGTGAAGTACACCATTGAAGTAGTTTTTTTTTTGTATGATTGTCATTGAATATTTTTTGCCAATACTTAGAACGGCTGGTCCATATATTACGTCATCGTTTTTTGTCGATTGTTCAGCCCCCCTCCCCCACCCCTAACATCATCCTAGCGTCGTAATGAATGGACCCCTTTCCACCTAATAAAATGACTACCGTCATCCAATGGCCAGACCCCCATGACGTAATATATGGACAAGCCCTAACGATGAGACAAAGGTTGTTCAAAATTTTCCAATTTTAGATTTTCGTTTCACTTCACTTGAATTCTTGACCCCACTCATGTAAAAGGGTCACATATCAAACATTTCTAAAAAATATCAATATTTAGAGTTTGCACAACATCGATAAAGTTTATTCATCGTAATAACCTTCATACAAATAAATAACAAAGTAGGGTAATTCGTAATGCAATGTATTCTTGTAAAAGAGGGTAAAATATTTCTTAAACTGAGTATTATTATTATTATTCTGGTAGTGGCTTTCGGGCTGTCAAAGCCCTTATATCACTGCGACCATCGCTGATCTATTGTGATCGCCACTTACTACAATTCTTGGTCAAGTCCTGCAAACTCGAAGACTTGCAGGATTTTGTTGAACTCAAGAAATTTGATCTCCTCCGGGCACATGATGTGTTTGCCCAAGAAGGAGTTACGACTGCGCATGAGGCAAGGGCAATCGGTTAGGATGTGTAAGGCGTCTCCTCTGCTTCAAAGCAGAATCTGCACCTGCCTTGTGTCACACAGTCCTACCGTTTGCATGTGCTTATTTAGGCGGCAGTGCCCAGTAAGCACCCTGACCAGCATGCGTAGGCGGTTCCTACTTAGCGCCAAGGCGTCAGAAGACGCCTTTTTGCTAAAGGCTATATAGTACATAAGTGCCTTGGAATGTTTCAGTCCTGGGTTAGCTCTCCAGGCTTAAATGGTCTTGTAGAAACAATAATAATAATAATAAATATTTGCGGACGATCTTACACATATCATCCTAGTCCCAAACTAAGCAAAGCTTGTACTATGGGTACGAGACGACGATATACATACTTAAATAGAGAAATAAATACTTAAATACATAGAAAACATCCATGACTCAGGAACGAATATTCGTGCTCATCACACAAATAAATGCCCTTACCGGGATTCGAACCCAGGACCTCTAGCTTCGTAGGCAGGGTCACTACCAACTAGGCTAAAGTGGTCGTCAATAGGCTTTTAGAGTGAGCTTGGTTAGACTTTTAAGGATACCACAGAACGGCTCTGGTCCGCAGTGTGTTCCCTTCGCCCCCGCTCGTGCAAGCTCATCAGCCTTTTAGACATAGACATAGACATTAATTTCCCTCGATACCTGCATGCCCTGGGACTGAGTATTGAACCTTCTAAATAAATTTTAACTATAAAAAACCGGCCAAGTGCGACTCGGACTCGCGCACGAAGGGTTCCGTACCATTATCTATAAAAACACGTTTGTTGTATGGGAACCTCCTGTAGCCTAGTTGGTAGTGACCCTGCCTACGAAGCCGGAGGTCCCGGGTTTGAATCCTGGTAAGGGCATTTATTTGTGCGATGAGCACAAATATTTGTTCCTGAGTCATTGATGTTTTCTATGTATTTAAGTATTTATTTATCTATATAAGGATGTTTATCGTCGTCTAGTACCCATAGTACAAGCTTTGCTTAGTTTGGGACTGAATCGATTTGTGTAAGATTGTAAAAGAAAAAAAATATTTAAAAAACTATTTATTCTGGTTTTTAGTATTTGTTGTTATAGCGGCCACACAAATACATCATCTGTGAAAATGGCAGCTGTCAAACTATCACTGTTGTTGAGATACAGCCTGGTGACAGACGGACAGACAGACAGACAGACAGACAGACAGACGGACGGATAGCAGAGTCTTAGTAATAGGTTCCCGTTTTACTCTTTGAGTACGGAACCCTAAAAAGGAGACGACGAAGAAATTGCTTATTTCGGTAGGGAGCTATGTGAGGACTTTTTAGGTGACCTGCTTCCTACCAAAGAACAAGTGCTGTTCGTGTTTACATAGCACCACAAAGAAACAAAAGAAACACTTTTGAGTTTCACATAAAAAAAAATGTTAATAATTTGTACACGCTGATTTCTTATTTCATGAAACCTCTAAACATTATTTAACCTTTTTTAAAATCTGGTATACCTACTTACATGATTTTATTATTACTGAGACTCGAAAGGTGAGCAAAGTAAGGAAAATAATCACTATATTTGTTTTTCCATACTAATATACCTTAATAAGAGACATTATGATTTACATACGTGCAATCAGGTACTTTTTGCATAGGCATAGACTCCCCTTGTAGCTTTTCCATCTTCTTCCCAACTCTTAAAACATATCAATGTACGAATACACCTGCAAATCTAAAATTATGTTTTAAATTCATGCTAATTGTAAATGAAGTTCTCTGTTTTTACAGCTGTACATTAAGTACAGAACGTTTCAAAAATAAGGCTATTATATAAAACTAAACCAGCAGCCTATGTCCAGCAGTGGTCGTCTTTCGGCTGATAAATGATTATTTTATGTGTATCAAAATATTCAACAAGCTTCCTAGAGACATAAAAGACCTCCCCCTGAAACAATTCAAGAAGAAACTGTTTATATGGCTATGCGAACTATATGTCTACTCTGATAATTAATTTCTAAATATAAACTAGTAATAAGTAATGCCTCTATTTTGCCTGTTCTTAACCGACAGCAAAATAAAGACTATTATATTGCATGCTTATTTAAGTAGGTAGAGTACGGCGGACTGTACCGTGTAATTGTACCAACATACTGTGACCCGTATTCCGCAAATAAATATTTCATTTCATTTCATTTCATGATGATGATGATGATGATAGAACTAAACCGAAGGTCAATAGCTAGGGTGAACTGTTCATCAGTTAACCACCTTTTTTTCTAACGACCATATCTAGGAATTTTTCAATTGAAATCTATAACTACCTGCACTAGTCGATAGCTGGATTACTTAGCTACAAATTTGCATTCAAGCATTGTTTATTTTCTTCATAGTTTTTGCACAGTTGGGCGTTTTAAAAAAAATGGCATTTGGCTAACTGTGTCCATACCAATGTACACTATTAACCAGGGGGGTATGCTAGAGTTAACCATGTCGTACATAATTAATCACCCATTTTAAGATGCTTGTATTCTTTCAAAATAATACTCCACATATTTATAGATCGGTTTTATTCATAGCTGAAATTATAAAAACAATAGTAACAAACATATTTTTTCTTCTCCTATAGGTATTAATTAAAAAATCTACATTTAGTAGGTACTATTTCAAATCAACAACGGTAGTAGTAACACATAAAGTTACTTCAATATTATCTATCACAATCAGTCATATGCATTTACTTATACTTAAGATATACAATCTATGTACCTACTACATAGATTGTAGTTTATTACCTATGCAACAAGATCTAATCTTTTAACTTATAATTATTAATTATAGGAATTTGTCAGGATCAATCTCAGAAACAATCAGTCTTAATTAAGTATTTTAACAATTAAGTTTCACAACCATCGATTAGGTACTCTTTAATCGGAGTTAGACGCATGGGTATATCAGGGTTATCACCTACCTCCGCTAACCTCTTTACGTACAGCCGAACGGTTGGGTAGCATAGATTACACTCCTTGCTAGCTGCTCTGATGCCCATTCCAGCGTGTATAAGCTCCAAGGCTTTTTTCATAGCATCTTCAGTATGTGCCCCTTTCTTCCGAGCTATTGCTTTAACTCGCCCCATCTAAAATTTTAAAATATCGTTTTTTTAATTATTTTGTAATTTCTAAAAATAGTCGGTACACAATTATCGACACTTGTCGTACAATTAGCCAGTGGATAATTGTTGGACAGTAAATTTTGGTTAAATGTTAGACACCCCCCTCACGGCGCCGTTAGATTGACCTTGCTTTGAAATTATTAGCATTAGGTACAAAATACCGACACCAAAAGAAGCATGATGAATGTATCTACGCAGCTAATATATCAAAATGTATGTAAAGGCTAACAGAAAGATTTGAAGTGGAAAAGTACTTACCGTTTTTTATCAAAATATTTTCACGAAATTTTTAAATTTGGCCATAAGTCGACCGTTATGTACGCGTGCTCGCTGCCGACTGGGGAGCGGGGAAGGCATACGCTGAGGCATCTAATGCTCTCGGTTGCACCAAGTGGCAACGTCGCGTTCGGAAGATATTCGCAAGGCTAATTGTGTACAACTGGCTAACTGATGAACAGCTGACCCTACTCAATGGCAGTCGCTACTGGACCAGTATTCTACCTACTACATTGTTACCTATAATGTCTGTCTTTAAAAAAACTTGTCAAGTGCGAGTCAGACTCGCGCACCGAGGGTTCCGGACCACCCCGTACAATAGAAACAAAATCACTATAAACTGACACTCACTAAGTAAAGCATAGTTCATATAGAAATGGGACGCGGTTGTCACAAAATAAAAAAATATTTAAACGTCACAAATAAAAAAAAACCATCGCAATTTATCGTCCATATTTTGAAGTCTTATTGGTAAAAGTACGCCTCGGATAAGTCTATGCATTTTGAAATTGTAGACGATGGAAGTTGAAAGACGAAAATTGATAGTGGACAAATACTTCGAAAATCCCACTTGGTCCGGGTCAAAGATCGCTAAGTCCTTAAATTTACCAAAAACCACGGTATGTAAGGGTCTTAAAAAAATACGAGGATTTCTTGTCTTTCGATAAAAAGCCCCAACTCAACCGGAGACCTGGCACCACCTGGCACTAAGGACAATAACTTGGAGACAAAAGTGCTTAGGGCAATAGAACAGAATCCAGGTAGGTATGTCGGATTATAATCTATCTCGCAAATTCAATAAGAGCCGCAGTACTCTAAGACGTATTCGGCTCCGAGCCGGGTATAAGAGCTATAAAGCCATAAAAACACCAAACAGGAACTATGAAACAGAATAAAACAGCAAAAACACGTGCTCTTCTCTTATAAATACGACCGTTTTCTGACAAAATTCAAAGGCTGCCTCATATTACATGATGAAACATATGTCAAGCTAGATTTTAATCAACTACCGGGTACCAAGTTTTACATGGCCAAAGCAAGGGGGGATGTTGATGAAAAATATAAGTTTGTAAAACTTGAAAAATTCGCTAAGAAACATATGATATGGCAAGGGATATGCAGTTGCGGCCTTAAGACCAATAGTTTTATTACTTCACCAACGATGACATCCGAGGTTTACACGAAGGAGTGCTTACAAAAACGCCTTTTGCCATTTATTAAAAACCACAAGGGCCTAGTAAAATTTTGGCCTGATCTGGCTAGCTGCCACTACTCGAAAAGGGTTTTGGAGTGGTATGTTTCAAATAATGTAGATTTTATACCTCGATCAATGAACCCTCCAAACTGTCCTGACTTCCGCCCAAGCGAGAACTACTGGGCAATAATGAAAGGTAAATTGCATAAAACTGGGAAAACAGTACAGGATATCAATTCTCTGCGTTCTACGTGGAATCATTGTCCAGAAGATGATGAGCTCAATCAAGAAAAAAGTCCGTGATTTCGCACGAAACACTAATAAATGTATATATTTTTTATAAATTCTGTTAAATAAACAAATATTATTCTATTTTTATCGCTTAAAAGCTACGTGTTTTCATTTACTTAAAAAAGCTTGGACTTCGATTGCGTACCATTTCTATGTGAACTTTATGTATTCACATACTTAGTGGGTGTCAGTTTATACTAGACATTTTCAGTGATGTAACTAAAAATGTACGGTTTTTCGCAATTTTTCCTTTATCTGTGCTGTAAGACGTTGCTTCATACACCAAAGGCCGTAGCAGGATAAGGGAAGAAAATCTGCCCTTTTGTAATAAAAAGCTGGTTTTTTTTCTATAGCTACTTACATCTAGTAGTACAATTGTGCAAAGTTCTGTTGAAAAAATTCAAGTGGTTCAGCTGGAAAAAAATAAAATCTGAATTTATTATAAATTATATTTCTCTAAAAGTATTGAACTTTGTCATACTATCTTTATATCATTTTAGTAAACTTAAAAGTATAAATATTTGAAAAAAATCTTGAGAAATCTTTAACATTTCTGTAAAAAAGTCAAAATTTCAAAAATATTTTTAGGGTTCCGTACTCAAAGAGTAAAACGGGACCCTATTACTAAGACTTCGCTGTCCGTCCGTCCGTCTGTCTGTCACCAGGCTGTATCTACTCAAGGCGTGACTACTCTAAGTGGCATTCCTGAAAAAACCTTATTTAATGATCTGTCAGTCGTATTCGTTTCACAGCTAAAATCGAAAAGTAACAGTTTCAAAATTAAAAAATAATACTTTTCATATTATTCATTTTCATATTATGTTGTACCCTACAGTCCGCATTCCATTCGCACATTCACAGTAATGCCTCGTAATTGATCCAAATCATATGCTGTTTGGAACATATTCGTCGAAGCATCGGTAAGTTTTTCTCGAAATATGGATTCCGGGATTGCACTTTCATCTCCACTTATAATAAATCTCTAAATTAAAAAAAGAATCAGCCAGTTTGAAACTAAGCTTTGCGCGGTTCGAATGTTCTCAGCATCCCATGAACGGAAAAATATGAAACATTTTATATAGGTACATTATTATTCTAGCTGCAACTTAGGATAGTTTTTATCCGACTGCGACAATTAATTAATTTTCCGAAATATACGACTTCATTTAATTTTTCATTTATTTTTATTGAAATCAAACGCTGCTCCAACTGTCAGCTATAAGAAACGTCAAATTTTCGTCAAAATGGCGGAATTGCTTTGCCTTTCACTTATTAATAATTTAAATCCCGTCTACGATAGACCTTTACGAGACAAATGCTAAAATATAAACCATAAAAAAATATTCGATTCTGATATGAGAACTTATATGCGCAAATGTCGTTTCATGTCGTAATTTCAATAAATGAAATCAACAAATTTGAACAAAATAATTAACACGAATTTGTTTTTTTTGAATGACAATGGCACGCGCTCGGCGCATTCAGCCAAAGTACCTGCGGCGCTACCACGAAAACCGATACTCAATGTTCATATATTTGCATCCCTATCACTCGAGTATGGTTAGTGCGATAGAGATAGAGATACCCGAATATTTTCGAATTCCGAAGTTCGTGGTTATAGCTCAGGAATCGAAAATATGGTAAATAATCATAATGTATTTTCTCGAAAAAGAATTTAAAATAAATATAGTCAAATGGAGAAAAAAACAAAGCAAGAGGTTATATAGGTAATGATTAAGTTATAAGAGTCCAAAGTTTTAAGAGGGGGTATGTTCTGTCCCTTTTCCGCAAAACGCACCTTCATATGAAACGATTGTTTTTTACTATGACGCTCGAGTATATTGACGTCACAGTCCCTCATCGTTTTCTCACTTAACAAGCGACATTAAAACGGATGTAGCTTCATAATTTTTTGAGATATTTGAATGGGATTTTTATTATCTTCTATCTATTTATCTCCACTTATAATAAATCTCTAAATTAAAAAAAGAATCAGCCAGTTTGAAACTAAGCTTTGCGCGGTTCGAATGTTCTCAGCATCCCATGAACGGAAAAATATGAAACATTTTATATAGGTACATTATTATTCTAGCTGCAACTTAGGATAGTTTTTATCCGACTGCGACAGTTAATTAATTTTCCGAAATATACGACTTCATTTAATTTTTCATTTATTTTTATTGAAATCAAACGCTGCTCCAACTGTCAGCTATAAGAACCGTCAAATTTTCGTCAAAATGGCGGAATTGCTTTGCCTTTCACTTATTAATAATTTAAATCCCGTCTACGATAGACCTTTACGAGACAAATGCTAAAATATAAACCATAAAAAAATATTCGATTCTGATATGAGAACTTATATGCGCAAATGTCGTTTTATGTCGTAATTTCAATAAATTTAATCAACAAATTTGAACAATATAATTAACACGAATTTGTTTTTTTTGAATGACAATGGCACGCGCTCGGCGCATTCAGCCAAAGTACCTGCGGCGCTACCACGAAAACCGATACTCAATGTTCATATATTTGCATCCCTGTCACTCGAGTATGGTTAGTGCGATAGAGATAGAGATACCCGAATATTTTCGAATTCCGAAGTTCGTGGTTATAGCTCAGGAATCGAAAATATGGTAAATAATCATAATGTATTTTCTCGAAAAAGAATTTAAAATAAATATAGTCAAATGGAGAAAAAAACAAAGCAAGAGGTTATATAGGTAATGATTAAGTTATAATATAGGAGTCCAAAGTTTTAAGAGGGGGTATGTTCTGTCCCTTTTCCGCAAAACGCACCTTCATATGAAACGATTGTTTTTTACTATGACGCTCGAGTATATTGACGTCACAGTCCCTCATCGTTTTCTCACTCTAACAAGCGACATTAAAACGGATGTAGCTTCATAATTTTTTGAGATATTTGAATGGGAGTTTCATTATCTTCTATCTATTTATACATAATAAATGCCTATGTCCTGACTGACTTATTCACTCAATCACTCACTCACTCACTCATCAACGCACAGCCGAAACTACTAATCTTAGAGAGTTGATTTTTGCACAGTATGTTGCTTTTATAACGTGGGCTAGGGATAAAAAGGGATTTTTGAAAGTTCTACCCCTAAGGGGGTAAAATGGGGGTGCAAAGTTTGTATGGGAGAACCTTTTTTTTTTGAGCTATAGACTTAAACTTTGTAGAAAAATTAGTTATTAGAATACAAATGAAACACTTTCAGCGTTTTGGAAAATTCCACCTTTACGGGAGTAAAATAGGGGTGCAAGGTTTGTATGGCGGAAACATTTTTTTTTTTAATAGAGACTTAAAACTTTGTAGAAAGATCAGTCATTAGAATACAAATAAAGAACTTTCAGGGTTTTAGAAAATTCTACCCCTAAAGGGGTAAAATAGAGTGCAAAGTTTGTATGGGAAAAACTACTTTTTTTTAAATAGAGACTTAAAACTTTGTAGAGAAATTATTCATTAGAATACAAATAAAGTACCTAGATTCAGTGTTTTAAAAAAATCTTCCCCTAAGGGGGTAAAATAGGGGTGCAAATTTTGTATGGGGGAAACAATATTTTTTTTAAATAGAGACTTAAAACTTTGTAGAAAGATTAGTCATCAGAATACAAATTAAGTACTTTCAGCGTTTTAGAAAATTCTACCCCTAAAAATAGGGGGCTAAAATAGGGGTGCAAAGTTTGTATGTGGGAAACTATTTTTTTTAGCTAGAGTTCTAAAACTTTGTAGAAAGATTATTTAAATACAAAGAAAGTACTTTCAGCGTTTTGGAAAATTTTACCCCAGGGGGTAAAATAGGGTGCAAAGTTTGTATGGGAAAAACATATTTTTTTTTAATAGAGACTTAAAATTTTGACGAAAAATTACTTATTAGAACATGAAAAATACTACATTCGGCGTTTTACAAAAATCATTTCCTAAGGGGGTTAAAAAAGGGTGCAAGGTTTGTATGGGGAACACTTTTTCTGAGCTAGACACTTAAAACTTTGTAGAAAGATTACTTATAAAAATACAAAAAAAAGACTTTCAGCGTTTTGAAAAAATCTATCCCTAAGGGGGATAAAAAGGGGTGCAAAGTTTTTATCAGGGAAAGTTTATGTTTTTGAGTTAGAGACTTTGTAGAAAGATTACTTATTAAAATACAAAAAAAGAACACAAATCGTTTTAGAAAATTCCACCCCTAATAGGGTTAAAAAGGAGAGCAAGCTTTGCATGGGCAACACTTTTTTTTGAGTTAGACTTAAAACTTTGCAAAAAGATTACTTATTAGAATACTAAAAAAGAACTTTCAGCGTTTTAGAAAACTCCATCCCTAAGGGGATCCTTAAGATCCTTAAGAAGGGTAGCCAGTGTTGTGTGGGAAAAACTTTTTTTTTTACTAGACTTAAAACTATTCAAAATGTTACTTATTAAAATTAATAATAAAGTACTTTCAGAGTTTTAGAAAATTCCACCCCTAAGGGGGTTAAGAAACCTTTGTATGGGCAACACTTTTTTTGAGCTAGAGACTTAAAAGTTAACGAAAAAAGTTCTTTCAGCGATTAGAAAAATTCAACCTCTAAGGGGGTTTAAAAGGGGGTTCAAATTTTAAATGGCGAGCAATAAAATTTTAAAGTGTGAGTAAGAGATTTTTAACTTCGGTCTTATTCTGTACGTTAAAAGACTACAAAACTGATTTCAGAGTTTTTCCAAATTCATCCCCTAAGAGTGTTAAAATTGGTTCAAAGTTTGAGTATTTCAAGGCATTTTTAAAGTATGAGATTTTTAACTTTGGTTTTAGACTACAAAACACACAAACTATTGTTCACAAACTAGAAAATGAACATCAACTTTTTTTTTAATTATCCCCTAAAAGAGGGTTCAAATTTTGTATTGAGAGAAATCATTTTCTAAGACGATAAAAAGTTCTACGCGGACGAAGTCGCGGGCAACAGCTAGTACATAATAAATGCCTATGTCCTGACTGACTTATTCACTCACTCACTCACTCATCAACGCACAGCCGAAACTACTAATCTTAGAGAGTTGATTTTTGCACAGTATGTTGCTTTTATAACGTGGGCTAGGGATAAAAAGGGATTTTTGAAAATTCTACCCCTAAGGGGGTAAAATGGGGGTGCAAAGTTTGTATGGGAGAACCTTTTTTTTTTGAGCTATAGACTTAAACTTTGTAGAAAAATTAGTTATTAGAATACAAATGAAACACTTTCAGCGTTTTGGAAAATTCCACCCCTACGGGGGTAAAATAGGGGTGCAAGGTTTGTATGGGGGAAACATTTTTTTTTTAAATAGAGACTTAAAACTTTGTAGAAAGATCAGTCATTCGAATACAAATAAAGAACTTTCAGGGTTTTAGAAAATTCTACCCCTAAAGGGGTAAAATTGAGTGCAAAGTTTGTATGGGAAAAACTACTTTTTTTTAAATAGAGACTTAAAACTTTGTAGAGAAATTATTCATTAGAATACAAATAAAGTACCTAGATTCAGTGTTTTAAAAAAATCTACCCCTAAGGGGGTAAAATAGGGGTGCAAATTTTGTATGGGGGAAACAATATTTTTTTTAAATAGAGACTTAAAACTTTGTAGAAAGATTAGTCATCAGAATACAAATTAAGTACTTTCAGCGTTTTAGAAAATTCTACCCCTAAAAATAGGGGGCTAAAATAGGGGTGCAAAGTTTGTATGTGGGAAACTATTTTTTTTAGCTAGAGTCCTAAAACTTTGTAGAAAGATTATTTAAATACAAAGAAAGTACTTTCAGCGTTTTGGAAAATTTCACCCCTAAGGGGGTAAAATAGGGTGCAAAGTTTGTATGGGAAAAACATATTTTTTTTTAATAGAGACTTAAAATTTTGACGAAAAATTACTTATTAGAACATGGAAAATACTACATTCGGCGTTTTACAAAAATCATTCCCTAAGGGGGTTAAAAAAGGGTGCAAGGTTTGTATGGGGAACACTTTTTCTGAGCTAGACACTTAAAACTTTGTAGAAAGATTACTTATAAAAATACAAAAAAAAAGACTTTCAGCGTTTTGAAAAAATCTATCCCTAAGGGGGATAAAAAGGGGTGCAAAGTTTTTATCAGGGAAAGTTTATGTTTTTGAGTTAGAGACTTGAAACTTTGTAGAAAGATTACTTATTAAAATACAAAAAAAGAACACAAATTGTTTTAGAAAATTCCACCCCTAATAGGGTTAAAAAGGAGAGCAAGCTTTGCATGGGCAACACTTTTTTTGAGTTAGAGACTTAAAACTTTGCAAAAAGATTACTTATTAGAATACTAAAAAAGAACTTTCAGCGTTTTAGATAACTCCATCCCTAAGGGGATCCTTAAGATCCTTAAGAAGGGTAGCCAGTGTTCTGTGGGAAAAACTTTTTTTTTTACTAGACTTAAAACTATTCAAAATGTTACTTATTAAAATTAATAATAAAGTACTTTCAGAGTTTTAGAAAATTCCACCCCTAAGGGGGTTAAGAAAGCTTTGTATGGGCAACACTTTTTTTGAGCTAGAGACTTAAAAGTTTACGAAAAAAGTTCTTTCAGCGATTAGAAAAATTCAAGCTCTAAGGGGGTTTAAAAGGGGGTTCAAATTTTAAATGGCGAGCAATAAAATTTTAAAGTGTGAGTAAGATATTTTTAACTTCGGTCTTATTCTGTACGTTAAAAGACTACAAAACTGATTTCAGAGTTTTTCCAAATTCATCCCCTAAGAGTGTTAAAATTGGTTCAAAGTTTGAGTATTTCAAGGCATTTTTAAAGTATGAGATTTTTAACTTTGGTTTTAGACTGTTTGTTCACAAACTAGAAAATGAACATCAACTTTTTTTTAAATTATCCCCTAAAAGAGGGTTCAAATTTTGTATTGAGAGAAATCATTTTCTAAGACGATAAAAAGTTCTACGCGGACGGAGTCGCGGGCAACAGCTAGTTTTTAATAATTATGTTGGAATGGTCCTTAACATATTTCAGATTCAGAGAACCATCTTCATTCAGTGTTTCTGCCAGATATTAAATGGCTTGGTTGTATTGATAGGTACATGAATTTAAATAATATATATAAAAATATTTATTTTCTCAAACATGCTCGGAAATGTATGCGTTAATGTCACGAAATGAAGACATGAAGTTCCTTGTTTATGGCTCCCTACATTACTTCTTGGCCTAGGCCAAGAAGTAATGTATGAAAACCCTAACTAAAAACATTATTGGCCGCTACTCTAACTTTTTAAATTTGCTTACTGATATTAAACAGACAAAGGAAAAAATACATACTGCCAACCACCAATACTTTTTTTTAATTGTTTTAGTTTTTTGTAAAAAAAAAAATCCTTAGTTTTTTACATTTTTTTGTTATTTTTCGTTTATTTTTTAGTGTTGTTTATCGTTTTTAATGATTTAAAAAAAATCTTTTCTTTTCTTGATGTTTGTCTATTTTTTAATGTTAAAATTTTTGTAGGGTCTTTTATGTTATTTTTAAGTTTTTTTTTATCTATTTTTCCTTTTTGTTTTACTTTTTTTAATGTTTTTTGTTTTTTTTGCCGTTTTTTTTAATTTTTTCAAGTTTTCCTTTTTGCTTTACTTTTTTTAATGTTTTTTTTTCCTTTTTTTTTTTTTATGTATTTTTTTTTTTCGTTTTTTTTGTTTTTTTAATGTTTTTTGTTTGTTTTTTTTTTCCTTTTTTTTGTTTTTTTTTTTGTTTTTCTTTTATTTGTTGTTTTCCTTTTTTTTTGTTTTTTTAATGTTTTTTGTTTTTTGTATTTTTTTTTGGGCGTTTTTTTTGTTTTTTAGTTGTTTTTTTTTTGTTTTTTTAGTTTTTTTTTTTGTTTTTGTAGTTGTTTTTTTAAATATTTTTTTCCTTTTTGTTTTACTCTTGTAATGTTTTTTTAATATTATTATTTTTTATTTTATTTTTCTTTTTTAGATTTTTTTATCTAGAATCTTTCTCACTTTAGTGAGGTGAAAAGGATTCTATTTTTAAACCACTCACATTCGCTAGCTCGTGTTTCAATTCCACACTCGCTGTTAAATTATAACTGCACCCTTGTATAACAAATAACTATTTATTATTTCCTCACATCGTTTGAGAAAAGCACTATACAAGCCTCGGCCGGAACAGGGATTGCTGGACTCGTTGTATCCCAAACTCGTCCATCAATCCCTTACTTCACGGCCTTTGCAGTAATGTACTATTATTTTAATTAAAAATTAAATAATTATTGAAAAAAAGAGAAAAGAATTTTATACCTGTGAAGAAAATTTTCATATCGGATTCAGTCATTTCAGGAAAATCAATGATATTGGTAAGTAGATGTTATAGATTGGAATGGCAGTTTCTTACGAAGCCATTCTTTGTTTTGTTAAACTATTTAGGTATGTATTGATAATCAAGTCAAGTATGGAGGTCTAATATTAGAAATAATGTCGAAACATTTTTAACTCGTAAGCAAAAATGTTCCAGTGTTCCTGAATAACTAGATAAGTTTCACCTCTGTTATAGCTTGTTTGTCGTAACATAATCTTTCTGAACTGGCAAATCGATTTCGCACCCGCGATAACGACGTATGGGCTTAAGTATACAGAGTGGGCCCTGTTACAGGAGCAAAAAATTAAACGGTAGATTATTAAGCTTGTGAACAATTATTTCCAAGTGGTTCTACGCGAAAAAAAAAATTTTTTGAAAAAAAAATTCTTTAAAATAATTTTACTTGTATTTTTTTACTCTTCTGGAGTGCTATGAGTAACTTTTTATTTTAAACACACAAAAATATTAAAAAAAAACATTAATCACAAAACTATCTTTTGAAAACAAAAATTCAAAAACTATTATGACTCATTACATGATGTTACCTCAAAATCTGCATTGACTGCAGTGATATGATCTCGTGGTGCCAAGATACATTTTTTTTTAAAGTGAATGAAGGGGTTACTGCAAATGCTCTAAGGAAGCGTCCTTTGAATATTTGCTCCTGTTACAGGGCCCACCCCGTATTTTCCAGTTGTTTTTATTTTTATTTATTTCCTAAGAAGATTAATTTTAAGTTCTTTTGTAACAAAATCCAACCCACACATTTTTTTTCATTTTGACACTGTTGCTTTTCGATGTTAGCTGTGAAACTAATATGACTGACAGATTATTAAATAAGGTTTTTTTAGGAATGTTACTTATGGTCACGCCTTCAGAAATAAAAAATAAATTATTGAAATTTTGACTTAGGTACGTGTTTTTTACAGAAACGTTAAAGATGGAGACTCAATTTTTTTTTAAAAATATATACTTTTAAGTTTACTAAAATGAGATAAAGATAATTTGATAAAGTTCAATACTTTTAGAGAAATAATTATAATTTTTCATAAATTCGGATTTTATGTTTTTCCAGCTGAACCACTTGAATTTTTTTAACAGAACTTTGAACAATTGTACTACTAGATGTAAGTAACCATAGAAAAAAAAACCAGCTCTTAATCATGAAGGGCATTTTTTCTTCCCTCATCCTGCTACGACCTTTCAAGATTCTGAGTTTACGGGAAGTACCCTGTAGGTTTCGATTCCCTTGCGAGATTCGAAAATTTGCGGAAATTTGCGACATAAACGGCTGTAGGTACCTTTTGATTGCGTTGGCTTAGAAGTTTGATTTTTTCACAGCTTAAAGGGACAATAGACTTGAGTATTTGATATTTTCAGCTTGATCACGCATTCCTGAGAAAAAGGGTCTTGACAGACGGACGGACGGACAACAAAGTGATCCTATAAGGGTTTTTCCTTTAGAGGTACGGAACCCTAAAAAATAGTATTAAATACAAGAAACATGAAACCAAAGCGATATCCTATGAATGTCTTGTCCCCTTGTGACAATTATCGCGCCCCTGATTTGTTAAATTTGTTTCCTACATGTATAAAAAGCGACACGTAATTTGCGCATGAGATTCCATAATTTTGTTCAATAGAGATGGCTAAATGAATAAAAACTAATCATACTATAAATAGTATTTGTTTTACAGTGAAGATTACATTCCCCGGCTGCGAGTCATAAAAGCCCAAGTTCGTTAGAACTATTATATAATCTGTGGCCCAAGGCATAAGTACTATGGCGCTCATGTTAGTTATATCGCGGGATCAGTGTGTGTAAGTAATATCGCAATATGGCTGCCGCCCGGACGCGTGTCCCCACGTCCACAATTTGTGGTATTGTCGGTTGACAAAAAGCCGTCGTTTGCCCGGCGAGCACTCCATTTGCCGGGTCGACCCAGGGGAAGCCCTAAGACGCTTTTTATTCCCCAGATTACGTTGCCAGTAAAACGTAAAGTGATTTCGTTGAGTTGTTTGCTTGTAAATAAACAATATTAGAATAATTAAACTTGAAATGGTTATCTCCACTTATAATAAATCTCTAAATTAAAAAAAGAATCAGCCAGTTTGAAACTAAGCTTTGCGCGGTTCGAATGTTCTCAGCATCCCATGAACGGAAAAATATGAAACATTTTATATAGGTACATTATTATTCTAGCTGCAACTTAGGATAGTTTTTATCCGACTGCGACAGTTAATTAATTTTCCGAAATATACGACTTCATTTAATTTTTCATTTATTTTTATTGAAATCAAACGCTGCTCCAACTGTCAGCTATAAGAACCGTCAAATTTTCGTCAAAATGGCGGAATTGCTTTACCTTTCACTTATTAATAATTTAAATCCCGTCTACGATAGACCTTTACGAGACAAATGCTAAAATATAAACCATAAAAAAATATTCGATTCTGATATGAGAACTTATATGCGCAAATGTCGTTTTATGTCGTAATTTCAATAAATGAAATCAACAAATTTGAACAATATAATTAACACGAATTTGTTTTTTTTGAATGACAATGGCACGCTCTCGGCGCATTCAGCCAAAGTACCTGCGGCGCTACCACGAAAACCGATACTCAATGTTCATATATTTGCATCCCTGTCACTCGAGTATGGTTAGTGCGATAGAGATAGAGATACCCGAATATTTTCGAATTCCGAAGTTCGTGGTATCAGGAATCGAAAATATGGTAAATAATCATAATGTATTTTCTCGAAAAAGAATTTAAAATAAATATAGTCAAATGGAGAAAAAAACAAAGCAAGAGGTTATATAGGTAATGATTAAGTTATAAGAGTCCAAAGTTTTAAGAGGGGGTATGTTCTGTCCCTTTTCCGCAAAACGCACCTTCATATGAAACGATTGTTTTTTACTATGACGCTCGAGTATATTGACGTCACAGTCCCTCATCGTTTTCTCACTCTAACAAGCGACATTAAAACGGATGTAGCTTCATAATTTTTTGAGATATTTGAATGGGAGTTTCATTATCTTCTATCTATTTATACATAATAAATGCCTATGTCCTGACTGACTTATTCACTCAATCACTCACTCACTCACTCATCAACGCACAGCCGAAACTACTAATCTTAGAGAGTTGATTTTTGCACAGTATGTTGCTTTTATAACGTGGGCTAGGGATAAAAAGGGATTTTTGAAAATTCTACCCCTAAGAGGGTAAAATAGGGGTGCAAAGTTTGTATGGGAGAACGTTTTTTTTTTGAGCTATAGACTTAAACTTTGTAGAAAAATTAGTTATTAGAATACAAATGAAACACTTTCAGCGTTTTGGAAAATTCCACCCCTACGGGGGTAAAATAGGGGTGCAAGGTTTGTATGGGGGAAACATTTTTTTTTTTAAATAGAGACTTAAAACTTTGTAGAAAGATCAGTCATTAGAATACAAATAAAGGACTTTCAGGGTTTTAGAAAATTCTACCCCTAAAGGGGTAAAATAGAGTGCAAAGTTTGTATGGGAAAAACTACTTTTTTTTAAATAGAGACTTAAAACTTTGTAGAGAAATTATTCATTAGAATACAAATAAAGTACCTAGATTCAGTGTTTTAAAAAAATCTACCCCTAAGGGGGTAAAATAGGGGTGCAAATTTTGTATGGGGGAAACAATTTTTTTTTTAAATAGAGACTTAAAACTTTGTAGAAAGATTAGTCATCAGAATACAAATTAAGTACTTTCAGCGTTTTAGAAAATTCTACCCGTAAAAATAGGGGGCTAAAATAGGGGTGCAAAGTTTGTATGTGGGAAACTATTTTTTTTAGCTAGAGTCCTAAAACTTTGTAGAAAGATTATTTAAATACAAAGAAAGTACTTTCAGCGTTTTGGAAAATTTCACCCCTAAGGGGGTAAAATAGGGTGCAAAGTTTGTATGGGAAAAACATATTTTTTTTAATAGAGACTTAAAATTTTTACGAAAAATTTCTTATTCGAATATGAAAAATACTACATTCGGCGTTTTACAAAAATCATTCCCTAAGGGGGTTAAAAAAGGGTGCAAGGTTTGTATGGGGAACACTTTTTCTGAGCTAGACACTTAAAACTTTGTAGAAAGATTACTTATAAAAATACAAAAAAAAGACTTTCAGCGTTTTGAAAAAATCTATCCCTAAGGGGGATAAAAAGGGGTGCAAAGTTTTTATCAGGGAAAGTTTATGTTTTTGAGTTAGAGACTTGAAACTTTGTAGAAAGATTACTTATTAAAATACAAAAAAAGAACACAAATCGTTTTAGAAAATTCCACCCCTAATAGGGTTAAAAAGGAGAGCAAGCTTTGCATGGGCAACACTTTTTTTTGAGTTAGACTTAAAACTTTGCAAAAAGATTACTTATTAGAATACTAAAAAAGAACTTTCAGCGTTTTAGAAAACTCCATCCCTAAGGGGATCCTTAAGATCCTTAAGAAGGGTAGCCAGTGTTGTGTGGGAAAAACTTTTTTTTTACTAGACTTAAAACTATTCAAAATGTTACTCATTAAAATTAATAATAAAGTACTTTCAGAGTTTTAGAAAATTCCACCCCTAAGTTAAGGGTTAAGAAAGCTTTGTATGGGCAACACTTTTTTTGAGCTAGAGACTTAAAAGTTTACGAAAAAAGTTCTTTCAGCGATTAGAAAAATTCAACCTCTAAGGGGGTTTAAAAAGGGGGTTCAAATTTTAAATGGCGAGCAATAAAATTTTAAAGTGTGAGTAAGAGATTTTTAACTTCGGTCTTATTCTGTACGTTAATAGTACATTATGATACAAGTGTGCTAAGTTGGTCATTACACTCGAGTCGGTTTTTAAGCCTGAGCCGAAGGCGAAGGCTTAATGGAGACGAGAAGTGTAATGACCAATGCTCACGTGTTTCATACGACGTTTTTCAACACATTTGCGAGGAAAAAAAAATAAAATAAAAAATGAAAATGTTAAAAGATATGTAATGAAAAGGCACTAGTGCGATAATGTAATGTAAAAGTCACGGCATGGGTAATATTCTGCATTATTTTGCTAATATTTAAAAAGATATGTAATGAAAAGGCACTAGTGCGATAATGTAATGTAAAAGGCACGGCATGGGTAATATTCTGCATTATCAGTGTAAATACGCTGTAATAAGACCTACTTTACGAGCAGGTGTGTTGAATAAGACTACAAAACTGATTTCAGAGTTTTTCCAAATTCATCCCCTAAGAGTGTTAAAATTGGTTCAAAGTTTGAGTATTTCAAGGCATTTTTAAAGTATGAGATTTTTAACTTTGGTTTTAGACTGTTTGTTCACAAACTAGAAAATGAACATCAACTTTTTTTTTAATTATCCCCTAAAAGAGGGTTCAAATTTTGTATTGAGAGAAATCATTTTCTAAGACGATAAAAAGTTCTACGCGGAAGAAGTCGCGGGCAACAGCTAGTTTAAATAAAAGCCTTTAAAGCCGACCTATGTTCATTTTCTATTACCTGAAAAGGTACGTATTAAATGTTTGGCCATGGTTAAAAAATTAACAGGTTGGTTAAAATGTTTCACAAACAAATTATCTCTGTTACTCTTAATTTGAGGTTAGTCCATGAGGAAAAAAATAGGTGATGATGTTTTCATTGTGGTATTGTTTTTTTTTAATATTATTTTGAGCATAGATCGATAACAGCTTTCAGCGGCACTTTACGAAGAGCTGAGAGATGCCGACTACTCGCAGACAATAGTGCTCTAGAGTTCTTATGACGCTGCGCCAGCTTGTGAGACAAAAGACAAACGACTTGTAGCAGGTGGCGCAAAGGGCTGCTTGGTCAATGTCAATGTTCTATTTTGTAACCAGAAATGGCTCCATTTTTGACCAGACTAAAACGCGACCTACGTTAAATTATCTGTGACGGTAAAATGTTCTCGCTGATTTACTAAACGAGTACAAGTCTATTTTTAATCCACTTTGTATAAAATATGGGTGTAGGTATTTTGAAATACTGCTGTAGGGCTATTGATCCATAAATCAAAGCAGAGATGAGTGACGCCGACATAATTTACTGCATCGAAAATTACATTTGACCGGCTAAAGTATAATTTACTTGGAAAACTTCGGAAAAACATGACAGTTTTAATTGCCCCCATCGGAAAGTAATGAAATTTATATACGTAGAAAGAATTTGACGAAATAATTTGTCGAGCAATATCGGTATATTTTACAAATGAGCAAAGTTTGCCGGTTTAAGTACCTATACCTAAGGGTCGGATTCAAATGTTTTGGGTTTTAGGGCATCATTCAGATTGAGGTTTTGTTCAATATTTGATATGACATATAAAAACCGTTTTTCGTAATTCCAAAGAACTCGAGTTAATTCATGAATGTATTAACTCAAGTTCCTCCCAACACAAGTTTTGTTATACTTACCATGAAACGCCAGCCACGAATGTACTTTTACCTACATTAGTATGATACCAATAAATATTTTTGATTGTTTTATCTTTAAGCTTACAAAAACTGTAAGTTAATTAGTAAAATAGTCTTAGATTATTATTTTTTATTTTGTTTTATTTTTATAAATCTTGAAACTAGGAGATATTAAAGTATCAAATGACAAAGTATTAACTATATGTTGGAAACTTATTTTCATAACCGTTTTTAACCAACTTCTAAAAAGGAGGAGGTTCTCAATTCGTCGATATATTTTATATTTTTTTATGTGTGTTTGTTACGCGATAACTCGGTAATTTATGAACCGATTTAAATATTTTTTTCTGTGTTTGGAAGCATATTGTTTCCAGATTGGTCCCGTTGTCACCAAAATCCAGTTCTGATGACGGGATCCTGGAGAAATTGAGGGAACTCTTCAAATTTTATAGGCAAACTTGAAGCAATTTGGCTGATTTGAAGTCGGTTAAAACTTTGTTTTAAAAATTATTTTATTAGTATATAAAGAGTCTTTTTTCCTATTTATCAAATTACTAGCTGTTGCCCGCGACTTCGTCCGCGTAGAACTTTTTATCGTCTTAGAAAATGATTTTTCTCAATACAAAATTTGAGCCCTCTTTTAGGGGATAATTAAAAAAAAACGTTGATGTTCATTTTCTAGTTTGTGAACAAACAGTCTAAAACCAAAGTTAAAAATCTCATACTTTAAAAATGCCTTAAAATACTCAAACTTTGAACCAATTTTAACACTCTTAGGGGATGAATTTGGAAAAACTCTGAAATCAGTTTTGTAGTCTTTTAACGTACAGAATAAGACCGAAGTTAAAAATCTCTTACTCACACTTTAAAATTTTATTGCCCGCCATTTAAAATTTGAACCCCCTTTTAAACCCCCTTAGAGGTTGAATTTTTCTAATCGCTGAAAGAACTTTTTTCGTAAACGTTTAAGTCTCTAGCTCAAAAAAAGTGTTGCCCATACAAAGCTTTCTTAACCCCCTTAGGGGTGGAATTTTCTAAAACTCTGAAAGTACTTTATTATTAATTTTAATAAGTAACATTTCGAATAGTTTTAAGTCTAGTAAAAAAAAAAGTTTTTCCCACACAATACTGGCTACCCTTCTTAAGGATCTTAAGGATCCCCTTAGGGATGAAGTTTTCTAAAACGATGAAAGTTCTTTTTTAGTATTCTAATAAGTAATCTTTTTGCAAAGTTTTAAGTCTAACTCAAAAAAAGTGTTGCCCATGCAAAGCTTGCTCTCCTTTTTAACCCTATAAATAAAATAAAAATGGTTTATTTTCAGATTTCTTAGATCCATAGCATTACAAAACACAAAACAAAAACACAAAACACTTATACAACTATATAACTATATTAGTAAAATTATAGCCACATGCATTAATTTAATTTTTTTTTTTTTTTTTTAGGACGTGTAGGTCGGTGTATCGGCGGAGTATGTCTGAGTCCCACCTCTCTGCTATTAGGGGTGGAAATTTCCAAAACGATTTGTGTTCTTTTTTTGTATTTGAATAAGTAATCTTTCTACAAAGTTTCAAGTCTCTAACTCAAAAACATAAACTTTCCCTGATAAAAACTTTGCACCCCTTTTTATCCCCCTTAGGGATAGATTTTTTCAAAACGCTGAAAGTCTTTTTTTTGTATTTTTATAAGTAATCTTTCTACAAAGTTTTAAGTATCTAGCTCAGAAAAAGTGTTCCCCATACAAACCTTGCACCCTTTTTTAATCCCCTTAGGGAATGATTTTTGTAAAACGCCGAATGTAGTATTTTTCATGTTCTAATAAGTAATTTTTCGACAAAATATTAAGTCTCTATTAAAAAAAAATGTTTTTCCCATACAAACTTTGCACCCTATTTTACCCCCTTAGGGGTGAAATTTTCCAAAACGCTGAAAGTACTTTCTTTGTATTTAAATAATCTTTCTACAAAGTTTTAGGACTCTAGCTAAAAAAAATTGTTTCCCACATACAAACTTTGCACCCCTATTTTAGCCCCCTATTTTTACGGGTAGAATTTTCTAAAACGCTGAATGTACTTAATTTGTATTCTGATGACTAATCTTTCTACAAAGTTTTAAGTCTCTATTTAAAAAAAATATTGTTTCCCCCATACAAACCTTGCACCCCTATTTTACCCCCGTAGGGGTGGAATTTTCCAAAACGCTGAAAGTGTTTTATTTGTATTCTAATAACAAATTTTTCTACAAAGTTTAAGTCTATAGCTCAAAAAAAAAAGGTTCTCCCATACAAACTTTGCTCCCCTATTTTACCCCCTTAGGGGTAGAATTTTCAAAAATCCCTTTTTATCCCTAGCCCACGTTATAAAAGCAACATACTGTGCAAAAATCAACTCTCTAAGATTATTAGTTTCGGCTGTGCGTTGATGAGTGAGTGAGTGAGTGAGTGAGTGAATAAGTCAGTCAGGACATAGGCATTTATTATGTATAAATAGATAGAAGATAATGGAACTCCCATTCAAATATTTCAAAAAATTATGAAGCTACATTCGTTTTAATGTCGCTTGTTAGAGTGAGAAAACGATGAGGGACTGTGACGTCAATATACTCGAGCGTCATAGTAAAAAAACAATCGTTTCATATGAAGGTGCGTTTTGCGGAAAAGGGACAGAACATACCCCCTCTTAAAACTTTGGACTCTTATAACTTAATCATTACCTATATAACCTCTTGCTTTGTTTTTTTCTCCATTTGACTATATTTATTTTAAATTCTTTTTCGAGAAAATACATTATGATTATTTACCATATTTTCGATTCCTGAGCTATAACCACGAACTTCGGAATTCGAAAATATTCGGGTATCTCTATCTCTATCGCACTAACCATACTCGAGTGACAGGGATGCAAATATATGAACATTGAGTATCGGTTTTCGTAGTAGCGCCGCAGGTACTTTGGCTGAATGCGCCGAGCGCGTGCCATTGTCATTCAAAAAAAACAAATTCGTGTTAATTATATTGTTCAAATTTGTTGATTTCATTTATTGAAATTACGACATAAAACGACATTTGCGCATATAAGTTCTCATATCAGAATCGAATATTTTTTTATGGTTTATATTTTAGCATTTGTCTCGTAAAGGTCTATCGTAGACGGGATTTAAATTATTAATAAGTGAAAGGCAAAGCAATTCCGCCATTTTGACGAAAATTTGACGGTTCTTATAGCTGACAGTTGGAGCAGCGTTTGATTTCAATAAAAATAAATGAAAAATTAAATGAAGTCGTATATTTCGGAAAATTAATTAACTGTCGCAGTCGGATAAAAACTATCCTAAGTTGCAGCTAGAATAATAATGTACCTATATAAAATGTTTCATATTTTTCCGTTCATGGGATGCTGAGAACATTCGAACCGCGCAAAGCTTAGTTTCAAACTGGCTGATTCTTTTTTTAATTTAGAGATTTATTATAAGTGGAGATTACACAAGCAATAAAATATATTCTCTGTAAACCGCAGAAAATAATATAATAAATCTCAGTTGTCATAACACATTAAGGCAAAACAATCCTGGGTTCTACCCATCAAAATAAAACTATCCTGTACCTATTGAGAATAAAATTATCCTTCATGGGCAGAACACAGAAATCTATATTAAAATGTTTGGGTAAAATGCTGCTGTTGTAAATATTCGACCTTATCGCCCTTGGTAGATAATTTTTAATTTCCTGGAAGCCTCAGAGAATATGGATAATTTTCCGTGCCATTTGGCAGTGTAATTGGTGTCCTTCATTTTGCTAATCGGACGCTCGCTAGATGTAATTGATACTTAGGGCGTTGAGTTTTTCGCCAAATTAAAAAGTTTAGGGTTAATTGGTGGTACGACATTGTACTGTTTATAAAATAACAGTTAGATACTTAGAGTTTAAAGTACGACTAGGTAAGTAAGATTGACGTATTAGCTGTAGAACTAATCAGCAGATATCTGTTAATAGAACACCCAAAGAAGACCACATACTGCCAAATAGGGGAAATAATCCGTGTAAAAACGAATTTTGATATAGTTGTAGGTAAATGTGTCTTAAACAGCATACTAAAAGTACTGGTGGGTGGGGGTGGAGCTGACGGGTAAGGGTCCCTTATACCAAAAAAAATCTGATAGATACAGTAATCTACTTACTTAAAATTTTCTCCAAAACAAATTCATACTTACACCTTTTCGCTGGGATTTTTGGGGTTTTTTTTCATGAGATATGGACGGAAGAAGAGAAATGAAACGTATGTTCTAAGTATGGCGTGTGATAAACATTAAATTCCTAATAATCTTCTAAATCTGAAAAATCATCATCGTCGACGGTGTCTTCGATGGGTGCTCCGTTAGAGCAGGCCCCGTAGCATGGATGGCGTTATCACGCGATAAGTGATAGGATAAGCGCGTCGTCTCGTTCTATCGAACGGTGTCAGCCAGGGACGGATGATCTATCCTGTCACTTGTCGCGTGATAAGGAGGCCATCCATGCTACGGGGCCAGGAGTCGTAGCATACCACGCAAACCCGCACGGAGTCGTGCATCGGCAAAAATGTGGGCTTGAGATTAGAGTCAGTCGTTTCAACTTCATCCATGCTCTCAAGAAAACTGAATTGCGGTATTTATTGAGGTTTTGTTCCTGGACAGGCGCTTGGCAAATCGCCAGAAAGAGCTTCTCACCGGACTGTTCAATACGCTCAGGTGATGAGGGCTCACTGAAAATTTCTGTAATTTTTTGAATAAGGTCTGGTTTGACTGTGAACACCTTAGCAATTCCCAGTTTGCTCTTTCCTTTCTTATAACGTAGTGTTGCTATATATTTAGTAAACCATCAAATTATTACAATAAAGTGTAGGTAAAATTACAGAATATAATTAAAGTCATAAAAAATTTAGAGACTTTTCAAAAAAATATGTATTTTTTATCAGCCTACAACAAATTTAAAGATAGGTACCAAAACAATCCTTACATTTTAATAAAAAAGTACAACTAAGTATGTCCCTAGTTAAACGCAGTATTTTAAGAGCAAAACAACAATTAGTACGAAGATAATGCTGTGACTTCATAATACGTGATAATAATATGTCATTTTGTATGAGCCGTGTCCGTTCGCCTTTGTCCCTGTACCCTGTACGTGCTATAATACAAACATTTGATCTACTCAGAAAACTGGTTCGAATGGCACCGTGTTTTTTTTGTCAACTAGCAAATTCTGTAAATACCTTCCGAGTGGTAAATGATGACCGTCTGCTGGCGTCCCACTGGGTGCAGGCCTCCTCTCACGGTTGAAAGGAATCCATCTCAATCAGTTGTAAAACCTAAAACCTCGTACGTATAGTTCATCATCATCATCATCATCATATCAGCCGAAATACGTCCACTGCTGGACATAGGCCTCCCCTAAAGAGTGCCACAATGGCCAGTCCTGCGCCACCCGCATCCAGCGGACTTCCGCGACCTTTACCAGGTCATCAGTCCACCTTGTGGGGGGCCTACCCACGCCGCACGTATAGTTAACACGGTTAAAACTGTGTCACTGCAGTTGTAACTTCTCGTGTGTGCCTAATGAAGCAAGTGAGTTGGATGTCCGTCGTGCGCGTCCGCTACAACGCAGCATCAAACTCCGCGGAGGCGGGCAGCAATAGCAATTGCCTGTTCACGATTCGAGCAAGGCGGACTACTAATGGGTGGATTGCAAAAAAATTGTACATAATTAAGGACCTTAATCTAATCTACGCTTTAACTTTTCTCCGTTGTGTAACGAAAGTTACCCATATAAAATGTATGGGTAATTGCCGTTACACAATGGAAAAAAGGTAAGCGTAGATTATATTAAGGCTCTTAACTATGTACATTTTTTTGCAATTCACCCTAATATCTACCCTGCCTACAGGCCTACTAAGGTTGTGTTCGATGTTGGAAAATTATACGTGTGCAATACTCAGTCTCAGACACAATATTTTAGTACCAAGACGTCGCGTCGCATGCACCTCGATTTGTATTTAACACGGAGCAAAACCCATTCATTACTAATGAAAAATTACTAAGGAATATGACTCTGCTCTTATCACTTGTGTATTTTGGTACCGAAGCAAGAATATGGACTTGTTAAGCTATTCAAAAACAACTCGACCGGTTTTTTTTCCGATTTGCATCGCTTATAGGTACACGATTCTAGAATGAAAAACGATAAAACTTAGTGCGTGTCAGTTTATACTGGACCTAACTAAAAATTTACGGTTTTCAAATTGTTTCCTTTATCTGTGCCATAAGACGTTGTTTCGTACCAAATTTCAAGATTCTGAGTTCACGGGAAGTACCCTGTAGGTTTTGATTCCCTTGGAAGTTTCGAAAATTTGCTGAAATTTGCGGTATAAACGGCTGTTTCTTTTGATTGCGCTGGCTTAGAAGTTTGATTTTTGCACAGCTTTAAGGAACAGTAAACTTGAGTATTTAATATAAATTTCAGCTTGATACCTCCACGCGTTCCTGAGATAAAGGGTCTTGACATATGGACGGACGGACGGACGGACAACAAAGTGATCCTATAAAATTAAGGGTACCGTTTTTTTCCTTTCGAGGTACGGAACCCTAAAAACGTCCCATTATTAATTTAAGTTTATGAAGTTAGGTTCATACTTAACAGACTAAGCAGAGGGAAGTTAGCAAAAAGTTAATACGTCCGAGGGGTGTCTGATAAGTTCTAAGCCTAAGACATATAAATTGAAAAAAAGGTCTAAACCAAAATTTTTGATTAAAATATATATATATCCTTGAGTAAAATACACTTAACACATCAAGCATCATTCTAAAATATCTGAGGTTATGCACTAGTTTAACAATGAAGTCGTGTTCACATATTTTTGATCACTTTGACAGTGCACATATTTTAGAACTCGACTGTATAACATCCATAACTTTCCAACTTCTAGCCGATTACTGGAACATAATTGTGTAAGTTTACAACTTGCGCCAGACCAGGGGAACTTAAGCCATTTCAATGGACTCTTGCAGGGATAGAACAATAGTCTAGATGAGAATGCATTGAAGTTTGATCCGAAACTATAGTTCGTCCCTTACAACAAAGTCATGGACGCGGGAGGGATGTTTCAATATTCGAACTTGAGAAAGTCAATCTGTATAGGTGACGGCTTGAGTTGCAAACAAACAAATGATACGATACGACCCATCACACGAGAAGAATACGGCAGGGTGTCATTTGTAATTTACAAATGACACCCTGCCGTATTCGTATTCGTAGAATATTGTTCAATATTCTTAATTTGCGTACTAAGTATGCATAGTATGCAGTACTTAGATTATGCCTTGTAATTCAGGTATTCTGGTGTTGCTATAACACTAAGTTCAGTAAATTGGCGACTTTAGAAATACTTATACGTTACTTATACTACCGCTAAACTAAGAATGTATCTGTCTATACCCTAAACGACCGTAGAAGTTTTATAGTCTTGCTAGAGAGACAGATGTAATAAACCCTGTTGTAATAAATTTCCTAATAGGTACGTAGCAAATATTTTCACATTTACTAGCTTGACATACGGGAACTTTTGTTCAGGGTGACACACAAATGCAGCACCATTATGGCGACACATCCGCATCCGCTAGCTCCGCCCGTCGGCGGAACTGGCAAGTTTGCCCCGGCATGGCACCGTGCTGCCAGCATCGCACCATTGTCCAAGTGAAAACTTAATTTGAAGGTTACACGCGACGATTGTTTACAAAATAATAATAATGAAATGAAATCAAGAGAACTTAAACGTGACTTTGGTTAATCTGAGTACAGCCAGAAGAAGAAGAAAGATCCCTGCCAGTCCTGCAATTAAATAGTAGGTAGGTGATCGAGTTACCGGAGCAAACTCGTACATTTTTTTTAAACTGGAACT
This sequence comes from Epinotia brunnichana, assembly GCA_963854355.1. Classification (NCBI taxonomy): domain Eukaryota; kingdom Metazoa; phylum Arthropoda; class Insecta; order Lepidoptera; family Tortricidae; genus Epinotia; species Epinotia brunnichana. The sequence continues at coordinate 12,978,849 of OY977936.1, read as the reverse complement.
TTCATTGCTATTATACATATTTGTTTTTTTTGAACGTTCGGCAATATCTTTGAACTAAAATGGCGTAGGTTATTAAATTTGATAGGTGGAAGAATAGAACCGAAAGAAGAAAAGAAACACAGTTATGGAGTCAGTGGTTTAGTTTTAAGTATTTAACCGTATAATGTGCGTTATTTCTAAGGTGGTTCCTAGGAAACCCAATTCAAGATGTAAATAAAAAAGTGTTACTTATATTTGAAAAGTATTTGGAATGATCGAGAGTCATAAGTAAAACTACTTGGTATAATATTTCTCTTTAATGTCGTAGATAAAAGAAAAGCGTAGGCGAATATGTCCGTTAAATTCTAATGTTATATGGATCGAGGTATATAAAGATAACCTTACAAATTGTAGTAATTGCTTAGCTGTCACTTGGAAATTGCCTTTCTGAGCTTCTGTTCCAATGGTTTTTTTCAGTGGCATAGTAATAATGTCGACTTTCAATAACACGTTCAGTAAAATAATAAAACCAGCAATTTCAACGAAAATTAACATTTAGGTCGTGGCAATTATACGAAAATTACCACACTGTGCATTAATTTAATAGACCCTTGACGTGACGCGACAGAGTTGGAAAACGCCAAGGAATAAGTGGGACATGGTTATGAGGTGAAAAATAACCGTCACACTAAATGGAAACCTCACACGATTGTCGTGTGAATTCATATATATTGATATAGCTCTAATATTGCTAGATATTTATATAGCTCTAATAATGGATATAGACTCGTCGATATGTGTATTCTGCCTGTCCTAACCTACGGTGCCCAAACATGGTCACTAACTGAGGCACAAAAGACCAGATTGAAGGTTTGCCAACGAGCTATGGAGCGTAGCATGCTGGGAGTCAAACGGATCGATCCGAAACTCTACGCTACGCTCAAAAACTTGCATTGCTGACGTTGGAGCCAAGACCGCCAAGCTGAAATGGGAATGGGCTGGCCACGTTTGCCGCATGCACCCGCAGAGGTGGGCTAAACTAGCCACGGAGTGGGTGCCGCATGGTGGGAGGCGACGGCGTGGCAGGCCGAGAAGGAGATGGCGGGACGACTTGGACGTATTTCACAACGATTGGCCAGAGATTTTTCAGAATCGGGACGAGTGGAAATCAAGAGGGGAGGCCTTTGCCCAGCAGTGGGACACTATATAGGCTTCAAAAAAAAATTGATGTAGGGACCGTAATTATAATAATTAGTTACCTTTAATAAAAGATAAAATTAATACGCGCAAGTATATTGGCAATCCTACCAGCTACACAAAGTTTAACTTAAAATTGAAATCGGTACTTTACGAGTAAAACAATGTATTTATTTTGGCAAAAAAATTTTTCGACTCTCATTCTAGATAAATTTCCAGGCAAGCTGTCATGTCATCTAAAAGTGGTTAAAAAGACGACCGAAATAAAAGTAAAGACATTAAAATACATTCGTAAAATTTACTGTCGCATTAACCCAAATTTGGGGGAATAAATTGAAAAGAAATAGGTAACAAGTGGGGAAATGGAGTTTTAATGAGTTCTGTTTTATTATTAACCAGTCTTTGCAGCCACGTCAGCCGAAGTGTTACGAGTATTCGCAGTGGCTGCTATGATTTTGTAACTTTATTCATGGCGCCTATTCTTTTAATAGGATACGAAACCGGTAAGCTTCATGAAAAGTAGAAGAATCAAGAATCAAGCCTTTATTCGTGACACATCACATTTATATAGCACACCTAATTAAAAGACTATACCTAATTATTTTTTTTTTAAATTCCGAGCAGCAATGTAACGCAAATGATTCTTGGTGGTGACAAGTACCTAACTGTCAACGAGACTTCTTAACTTGAACATTTAACGTTACATTGCGGGCTGAATTATTTTGTATGGTTAGATTTTTCGTTGTAATTTTAGACAAAAATTATCGTAATACGCTTCTTAGGTCCTGTACTAACCACCATTTAAAGGTTTGCTCGTATTGGATTTCCACGCTGTAGGAGACAAAGACAACAGAAAAAGTGAATCTTCTGTGAATTAGATACGTAATCCAATAATAATAGACAACTACTTAACTTGAACAATTTCACCATTACGCATCTATTTTTGTCCCACGATATCTATCGGAAGACAATAAACTCACCACACCTAATGTTTTCTATTTAAAGATATTCTTCGCAAAATTCTCCATGATATGATTATCTAAGTCTATCGAGAACTGGAAGTTACAGCACAACCACTCAGCACGGCTATCACTAGGCGGCCGTGACTTACTCTCGAGCTCTCTCGCTCTATCCATCACTTTCTTAATGGTCTAATAAGAGAGAGACGGATAGTGCGACAGAGCTCGAGAGTATGTTGCGACCGTCTTGTGATAGCCGTGATGAGTGGTTGTACTACTTGTACCTCCTGTAACTTCCAGTTCTCGATAGACTTTGGTAATAATATCATGGAGAATTGTGCGAAGAATATCTTAAAATAAAAAACATTACGAATATGGAAATGCGCACGGTAAGAATAGGTACATTAGATCGGTTGGGCAGATTTATGGATGCATTCATTTATACATGTATATGTATAACCGTAACTGAATCAGTCCCTGGACTCATTACATGATGTTACCTCAAAATATGCATTGACTGCTGTGCTATGATCTCGTGGTGCCAAGATACATTACTCCAAGTAATGTATCTTGGCACCACGATACATTACTTGGAGTTGGTTAGTTGATACTTCAGATCAAAATTTCTCCGATTTAAATAAAAATAAGCGAATGAGACACAAGGGGTTCCTGGGGGCCGATTTTTGAATCTCACCGAGTGACTAATTCTCACCGATGTGAGTGATTTCCGAAAGTTCGTATTTTTGAAACTCATCGGTGACTTACATTTGTCATACCTATGATATCGATTTACGAGTGCCCCTACCCACTCGTAATTGAAATCACCATGCGATTGTTTTTGACAGTTGACGTATGTGACATCTGCCAAAAGTGCCAAAGTATGTTTTTCGGAAGAATTAGCAGCGGGGCTCGATTGTGATATTTGTGCGACGATTTATTGAAAATATAAAAAATGTCAAGCCTGGAGGAGTACATTATGATGACGATGACGGACACGGACAGCGACGAAGACGACGACGTTGCTCACCGTCAACATAATCCAGCTGCGGTAGGCGTCGCAGAAAGAATTCATCACGAGCAAGCATTTGCGATGTCTAATGCGAAATTTAAAAAATATTATCGGCTTACGAAACCGTTGGTGCGGTTATTATATTAGTTAATACAATTTTTTACATTTATAATTCGTTTACATGACACTGGCAGATACGCTACGTTTTACGTTTGATCAATTTGATAAATCTATTTTAAGTTATAGTATAAGAATATAAAAACCGGTATCAAGGACAACACTATAACATCTGCGTAAAATGGAACGTAACGGGAAGATTGTCTCTGATTGACATTGTAAAATTTCTGTATGTTGGTAAACAGCGTGTGACTTTCAAAAATACGGCTTTTGGAAAATGGTGACATAAAAGTCATCGGTGATAATTTTAGTCACCGGTGACTTTGATATCACCAGTGAGATTCAAAAATCGGCCCCCTGGCAGTAACTTGTGCACTTACTGAAAATACTCTAAGGAAGCGTCCGTTTGAATATTTGCTCCTGTTACAGGGCCCGCCCTCTAGAACAATAAAAAACCGGCCAAGTGCGAGTTGGATTCGCGCACAAAGGGTTCCGTACCATTATCTATAAAAACGGCAAAAAATCAAGTTTGTTGTATGGGAGCCCCCTTTACAAAAATATATAATTTTGTTTTTAGTATTTTTTGTTATAGCAACAACAGAAATACATAATCTGTGAACATTTCAACTCTCTAGCTATCACGGTTCTTGAGATACAGCCTGGTGACAGACAGACGGACGGACGGACGGACGGACAGTGAAGTATTAGTAATTACTAATTGGGTCCCGGAACACTAAAAACTACCTATATCAGTCTGTTTTACTTTTTGTATTTTCGAAAGCTGTATTCCTGTAAACTAAATTTAATGGACATAGGCTATATTTTATCTACACAGATACACGAGTACACTACACATATTAAACTTAAGTAAAAGACCCCTCGTTTTCATTGTGGATTAAAATTGTTTCAATACTTAGTTTGAATTTTGAGGGAGGAAAGAGGCGAGAGCCGGACCTCGAATTTAAATTTAAAAATATTTTGTATGGATGAGGCGTCCCATCTTTCATGCTCTTCAGGACTGCATTTCGCCAAACGTATATAAGTATAGGGGAGGGCGGGGCATAGTGGGGTAGCGGGGCAGTATAGATTTTTCGAGAAATCAAATCGTAACGGCAATTCAAATAGCACGCCGTGAATGGTGTTTAGTCGGTACGTGACCTGCGCGGACATCGTGTGCTCTCTCGATGCCGGCTGACGAAATATTGAATACGTTAAGAAAACCAGTGTTTTTCTTATACATATTATTTGCATTGGATCTGGCGTATTGTATATTCCAACAACAAAGCCGGCTTGTAAACAAAGTAAGATGGCGATTATAAATAATTTGTTGTAATGGTACATAGAGGCTCAGTGGGGTTTCACAAATGGGGCATAATGGGATAGGAAAATTAAGCAAAATTAAGAAATACATTTTTGTCAAAAATTTAATTTTTGGTACAATCTTTTATTGCTGACTGTACTTTTCTGCATACCATCATCAACTACTCATTGAGACGATTCTGACGAGCCCAAACTCGATGAGGTTCTGTCGTTCTATTGCAGAGTTCCTATGGCCACCTTCCAGTTCCAGCATCAGATCAGCTCCATGTCATCATAATATTGCATTGTCATGTGATATACAAATGCATGCAAAATTTCAGCTCAATCGGAAACCGGAAAGTGGGTGAAATTTCAATTACTAAATTTGACCCAAGAATAAAAAATTAAACCAAACGGGCAGAGCTAAATAAAAGCTTCTAACTTGTTAAAAGGCGATAGATCTTCAAATGACGTGGATGAGGAATGTATTTATGGCGGCTATTTGTGGTCTCAGTCCACAGAGGGTTGGATCAAGAGCAGTGGTTGGGCATACTGCTGAGCTGCTGCAAGAGGATGAAGATGATGAAGCCAATCATATCCGTGCAATGTTTATTGATGATGAATTGTGATAAATATCCTAAGATTAACCAATGTCCCTACTGTTAGAAGTGATATTTTTCGTTATTAAAGAGTTGATTCGGTTAAAATAATAGTTATATTTCACTACCCCACAAGACGCCTTATTAATACCCCACACTGCCCCATTCTATACCCCACAATGCCCCTTCTGGTTCTCCACTTTGCCCCTTCGGCTGCCCCACTTTGCCCCAATATACGGGGCATAGCTGGGCAGAAACCACTTTAAAAAAAACTGGCCAAGTGCGAGTTGGACTCGCGCACGAAGGGTTCCGTACCATTATCTATAAAAACGGCAAAAAATCACGTTTGTTGTATGGGAGCCCCCCTTCAAAAAAAATTTTATTTTGTTTTAAGTATTTGTTGTTATAGCGGCAACAGAAATACACAATCTGTGAAAATTTAAATTCTCTAGCTATCACGGTTCTTGAGATACAGCCTGGTGACAGACAGACGGACGGACGGACGGACGGACAGCGAAGCCTTAGTAATAGGGTCCCGTTTTACTCTTTGAGTACGGAATCCTAAAAAAGATCATATAGCTAAACATAATAGGATTTATTTAAAAACAATACGATATTGTACTTTATGTGCCAACAATAAATTTAGCTCCAGGTGTCTTTCAATTATATTCGTGTATCCGATTTGAATTCCCTTTATTCCTTAGATTCCCCGCTTTGCCCCACCCTCCCTAAATAACTATGTAGTAACATATAGTTCGTTTTTTTTAGGATTAGAAATAAGGTAAACAAAGAAGCAGTCATTGTCAACCTTTTTTTGCTTGGGACCAATATTAGATGTCACGAAGTCCATAACAGAACGAAAACTTAACAGGCCTATATTAGTTATTTTGTATTTTCCTATGTAATAAATAAAAAATGCGTATTTCCACATCAATTTATTATGTACTTAAATAAAACTATGTAAGTACTATAAAATTCATCCTTTCTGCAAAGTTCACACACCAACTTGTAAAAGTTGACCACCATACGTTTCTCATTTGTTGTTCTCTGTTTCTGTCTCTTTGCTTTTGGTGAAGGCAATACGTTCGGGGGAGAACGAGTCTGTCTTTTTTGCAATCCACTTGGGCCTGCCTCTGGTTGATCTATCGCAGTCCGCACGCCAGCGAAAAAAAAATCTTAATATTAATTAACAAATAGATACTCGTATAATAAAATCTCGTAATCTGAAATCAACAATTTGTTGATTATCAAGAAAAAGAACGTGATACGATTGACAATTTTGACAATGTCTTCAGCGAAAAAAACGAACCGATCGTTTCAGACCTCTTATTCTTTAGGTTTTTTATTATGCAACCTTTCCAGAACTGAATAACGAAATTTAAAATAACAGAGTAAAAAAATAAATACTTTCAAAATAAATATATCGTTTTAAGTATTATTTAGATATAAATAATGAAAACATTTCTATCATTTTAGGGTCGACAACAATAATGTAAGGCTTTTTTAATGCCTGTTTGAGATACTTTGACAGTTGTGTAGCATAAAGTGTCTTATATAAAAGACCTCGTGCGTTGTGCTTTATCCTTCTTTCTAATGCTAAAAAAAACGCACTATAGGTAAATAATGTTGATCGATAGTTTTAACTTAACCATTGAAGTTCGCTGAGGAGTCCTGCCGGAGTTAAGTAATAGGAAAAGTTCCTAGATTGCGGGCTCTCATCATTATTGTACCTGCCTTTCTGAATAAGTACAGTCAGGGGTAATAATATACGTACATAAATATCTGTAGGTACAGGACTCTATTGTCAATGTCATAAAGGCGTAGTGATGTGCAAATTGCGGAAAGTTTCCAAAAAGTTAGAAAAGTTCTCGGAAATTTCTAGAATTTTTTACAAGAAATTAAGGAAATTTACGTGCTGAGAAGCATAAAAATATAACTCTTATACACTATGTATAAGAGTTACAGTTTTATGCTTCTCAGTTCGTAAATTTCCATGTTGGAAATGGAAAGTTTCAATTCCCATACCAAAATGAGGAAAATTTCCGAAATTTTCCTATGTTAAATTGCAGAAACATTTCGCAACATAGGAAACTTTCCGTCGGCACATAATAAAGGCGTTTATACTAGTAGGTACAGAGTACAGATATTTATTTCCTTAATTATTTATGTACGTATATTATTACCCCTAACTGTACCTACTAAAATTAATTGGATGCCTAAATAATATTAGTTATGTGCAGTGATGTGATAAACATAACAACATTATCAAGAAAATACTGGGTAGTAAAGAAAAGAAACGTTGGGTAATAAATGCATGCAACATTACTATCCCTAAACTTGGCAGCGTATTTTTTGAACCGCTACGTGGGTAATAATTTTAGCAAATAGGCAAGTCATTTATTTTACTCCTCGCGTTTAAATGTTATACGTATGCGTTAAGCATTTTATTTAGCGCTTCGCGCATCCCCTATCCCTTACAAAAATCTAGTAACAGAACAGAAACGGTTTCATCGGCTAGATTAATATTCAAGAAGCAAGCAGACTTTCTACGTCTCTTTAGTTTTAATATCGCTTAGTGTGAAGTATTAAAATTTGTAATGACTGAAGGAATTCCGCGATTCTAGCTAATTGGCGAACAAGCCGTGACCAAATGCTGGGAAAACATTTTCAATTAAAGAAATATCAATGAGATTTTCATTGGACACTTTGTCTGCAATATTATTATAATTCCATATTTTCTACAAGATTTCAATGTCAATAAGTCTATAAACAATAATATGGATACATATTTGTACGTATATTTTGACGTTTATTTATTTATGTTTCCAAGTAGATAACGACTTGTGGGGGCGTATTCTGATAGCCATTCACTCTCGTTTCAAAGAGTGTGGCGATCCATTTCCGAAAATCGATTTTTTCTGCAAGCAATCTTTCCATTCGCAAATTTTCCGCTTTTTAATTTTCTGTTCGGTATTTTCCCCAGAGGTAGTTTTTTTGAGTATTACCTTTCGCTAAACAACCCAATCTTATCTTTTCCTGATGGTTTTTTCCCAAATATTTTTTTTTACTTGTTCCTTGGAGATATTTAAGTCAGGTAATTAGTTATCTCCAAGGAATAGATTAGGTAGCAACTGGACATCTGATTACCTACCTATTCTACTCTAAGGCAGGTCGGTGTAGGTACGACGACGAGCGAAGCGAGGAGGAGTGTTAGGAAGAACCGCGCCCCTACAGCGCGCGAGCCGAGCGAGCGAAGCGAGCGTGCCGCGGTAGCGGCCGGCGAAGCGCCAGAACCGACTTTATACGAAAAAGTTAACAGCCTTAGAGTACAATAGGTAGGTAATCCGTTGTCCGTAGTAATATTTGCTAGTGATCATGTACGCGAATGCGTAAATTACGCGATTAAAAATATATCTTATTGTAAAAGCGATGTTCAGAAATTAACCCTCCGGGGAAAATACTGAACAGAAAATTAAAAATCGGAAAATTTGCGAATGGAAAGATTGCTTGCAGAAAAAAACGATTTTCGGAAATGGATCGCCACACTCGTTTCAAAAAATGTAATTCTTTGTAGTCAACTATAGGCGACTACAAAGAATTCGATACGGCCAAAGTTACAAAAATAAGTGGGTAGGTTGTGTAAAGTTGTGTATACCTATATACACAACTTTATTGCCTTAACAGTCGTGTATACATATTTTTGTAACTTTGACCGTATCGATCTCTTTCGTAGTCGACTGTACAGTAAGCAGGCAAAGCACTTCTCAATCTCAGCCACGTCAGTAAATAGATCATGGAGGTAAATGTATATCACTAAATATGAATGAACTATCATTATCGTGCGGTCTGTGGTCTAACTTTACACAGCGGGCGTACAGCGCGTTGCGCGTCCAATATAATGACGCGTTCAGGATGATGTTCGGGCTGCCACGGTATTGCAGTGCGTCGACAATGTTCGCGGAGGCGCACATGGATTGCTTTTTTACTATCATGAGGAAACGATGTGCGTCTCTCCTCAATCGCAGTCGTGGCAGCCCAAATAGTATTCTGAGCATGCTAGCCCACCGCTGGGACTCGCCACTGCTGCAGCGTTATGTGCAACTGCACGCGCCTATAATACCGGTGGTTCTCCAAACTTCTAGTGTGCAAGTTTGCTCGACACAAAGATAGATTTTTTGTAATTTTAGTCAATCACTCAACTGTACCAAGTATTCACTTTACTAGTCAGGGGACCAGATGTCCTTTTGCAATTCTCTACAATGATCAAAGATAAGATGCCTATCATAACTTTAATAATTGCTCCTTTGTCGAGAGCTTGTTCATTCCGATGCAGCTAGATAGTAGCCGTTATGTCCAAGCAGATGCCTGAATAATTCTGATTGAAATTGGCTTCCAGCCTAACAACCTCTGACCTAACCTTCAATCCCTGTTAAGGAGAGTAGTCTGACAGATCGGTCTGGAAACGCTAAGGCTGTTAAATACACTAGTGAATAAATCTGTAAAATAAATGTTCATATTTGCCTGCTTTGCCCAAAGGTTGACTGGTAGAGGGTGCTTATGGTATTAAGTCCACCTTTTGTACGTTAAGTTGTTCTTTTGTGCAATAAAGATTTAAAAAAATATATAATGAATAAAGTGTCAAACTATAATTAATAATCTGAACGTTTGAATTCCTTGAAGCACATTAAATACCGAGTATGTCAAAAATGTCTTGAAATTGCTGATCAAGTTAGGGAAATGTTTCTTCATTTAAGTAAGATTCATTGTCAAAATAAGAGAAGAATTAAAACAAATATTAAAATTATAAAGTTGTATCACTTATAGTGATTCAAATGTATGAGATATGTAGTTTAATTGAACAAAAACAATATTATTATTATTATTTTCTTGAAAAATGCAAAAAATACTAACCACTTCTTGTTATAAATTGGCGCAACTTATGGGTATTTGTAAATAAAAACAATATCACCTTATATTATGGTTTTTAATATTAGTAATTTAAATGGAAGATGGAAAAGTTATTAATCCTGCTGTCCAAACCATCCCCGATAATCATAAACATTGGACGTAGGTGGGGCTCAAAAATGGCGACCTATATAACACCAATTCGAAAAGTCTTTCCAAATTCATTTCCAATTATATTTACGTTAAATATTTAAATCCCTTACTGTTTTTGCAATGACGTTTACTGTTACGACAAAACTGGCAAAGATTGTGCAACAAAATAACGAGACTACGGGTTGAAGTAACGAATGGAATGGAAGTATATTCCTCCCGGCAATCTCTCAGCTGGAGGAGCATGCTGGGAGCGCATGGTGAAAACAGTGAAAATGTGCTCGCCTATACATTACACGAGAGGGCATCGTCACAAGAAGCGTTCGACACCCTGCTCGCCGAAATAGAGAACATAATTAATTCTCGTCCATTAACGCATGTTCCTGTCAATTCCAAAGACGAACATGCGTTGACGACTAATCATTTTCTGCTACTTAGCGCACCCGTTCAGCCATTGATCGGTCTCTGCGATATAGACGATAGAAGGAGATGGCGCCAAGTACAAGCTCTAGCCAGTCATTTCTGGCAGAGATGGTATAAGGAGTACTTCCCACTCCTCGCACCCAAGAAGTCGTCCAGCGACGGGGGGAGACAGATCCAGATCGGTGACTGCGTGATCATCGCCGACCCCGCCAACCCGCCCAACGTGTGGCCAAAAGGATTGGCCGTGGCGACAAACCCCGGACCTGATGGGAAAGCCAGGTCCGCCGACGTGAAGACAAAGCACGGGATCTTTCGAAGACCCACGTCAAAGTTAACAGTGATGGCTACTATTACTGAGCCGAGGAAAAAGTGAATAAAAATAATAAACAAATCAGGTTAAGTGAAAAAATACAAGTGTTCGCTTAGTCTACAAATAAAATACACGAACTACCCAGTGACGTAATGTCATCGATTTAAAATACCCTAGATACACTAACAACGCCTCAAACGCGGCTTGAATCAATTGTGCTAAAATCGCGTTTTAGCACAATTGCGCTCGCAGTCGTGTCGTGCGCCGGTCACCGTCAGATCACCACGCCGTAGTGCTCCGTGAAAAAGTGCAAAAATAATACTTCAAATAGCTTAAAAAAGGATGGGGTTTCGTATTTTCGGTAAGTATTAATTCAAGGTTTCATAATGTAATGGATTTGCGGCTAAATTTAGCTTTTAACTAAGTAAAAACATTATTTTTCTAAAATAGTTTGAATAAATCGCTTATTCGGTTGTCCCTTTCCCGCGCGTGTGGCAATTCACGTGTTAAAAGAGTCGAAAGATTCATAAAGTAGAACAGAGTTAAATAGTGAATATATAGAGCCGCCTGTTTAGTTTTTTTAAAGTAGTTTTGTTGCCTACATCTTTGGCGGAATGTTGGTATGTTTCTAAGGAATTAAAATTAATAAAAAAAATTTTAACTAGGTACCCAGACCAAAGCGAAAAAAATAATTAAAATATGACCTATACGTCTACTGATATTTCTCAAACATTGTTTTTTACACGGCAATGTAAGTAGGTATGTTATGTACGTAAGTATCATTGTATCTATGAATGTATGTTTGTTCGGGTGACGCTATGACGCTATTTAAAAATACAGATGCTCATACAAGTGATCAATTTCACCATATTTATGAACTGACAAAAGCAGCAGTTCAGAAATATGTTGATGTGCGTCTGCATTATATATGTAAAAAAGAAAATATTCAAAAAAAAAATACTTCAAAACGACAAGTATACAATAAATTAAACTTGTTTCTGGGTACATAAAATATATGTTTGAATAATAAGTTTATTGTTTTATTTTTCTCTCCACTCTCCCCTCTTACTCCAAAACGACTGGCCTAAAATTGTCAATGTTCGTTTATTTTCTTAAATTAAATAAATAAATTAATAAATATTACAGGACAATCTTACACAAATCAACCTAGGCCCACGGTAAGCTCAGTAAGGCTTGTGTTGTGGGTACTAGGCGATGATATATATAATAGATACATACATATAGATACTTATATACATATATAACATCCATAACTCAGGAACAAATATTTCAAAAATTACTACAAAACTATTTATTTTATATTTATAGAAAAAATATATTTGAGATTGCCCTATCATTTAATATGTCACACGATATAGTTTGCAAGATTTTTATTTTATTTTTAACTTTACCGCCCAAAAGTGACCGCAATATTCAGAATTTATATATGGTAAACACCCGTCTTTGGATAACTCACATATGTTTACCAAATCTCAATTCAATCGGTCCGGTAGTTTCGAAGCAAATTGTCTATGACAGACGGACAGACAGACAAAGGCGTAATCTTATAAAGATTCCGTTTTTTGGTTTTAAGGTACGGAACCCTAAAAATAGTGAAACTAGCGTCACACCAATTTTATAAACTGTACAATATGTACATGAAAAAAATTTTGTTTACGACTCCACTTACTCTAAATTTATACTAAGCAGAAACGTCCGCTAACGAAATTCTAAGTTTCGATCAAAGAGGAAAATTGAAAAATTATTCGCCACGGGCGGGATTTGAACCCACGACCTCTGTAATCCGTCCATTGCTCTTATCCTAACTTCGTCTTATCGTAACTTGGGACGTTGGTGTCGTATCAGAAGTTTGTAACAACTTCACGGTAGATGTCGCTACGAGCCTCCTTAAGGTTAATAAGAAGAATGATGGGATTGAAAGATTCGTTGCCACTGGCGGGACCCACGGTAGCTCAGTTGGATAAGACCAATGGACGGATTCCAGGGGTCGTGGGTTCAAATCCCGCCCGTGGCGAATAATAATTTTTCAATTTTCCACTTACTCTGTTCCTACAAGACGCGAAGCTACGATACCCACGCAGCGTAAACAGAATTACACTTAATTCTGCTTGACTTTAGGTGTACATTCGTACACCTAGGGCCGACGGTCGTTAAATTTTACGACTTGCGCGATTATTGCATTTTGTAATGTCACAACCACCTAGCGCGTGCATTACAAATAATACCTTAGGTGTAGGGAATAAAGTTGTATTTAATTTTTATAAATATAGTCTTAGTATATTACACGTTTTTGATGTGTCTACTATACGCGCATACTTATAACTAAGCGAGTCGTACACTTTTTCGGCGTGAATTTGTAGGTGACGGTGTATCTAGGGTATTTTAAATCGATGCGTAATGTATAATGAACGACTGTTTAAAATACACGAACTATCCATTGACGTAATGTATAATGAACGACTGTTTTAAATAAACGAACTACCTACCCAGTGACATAATGTATGAACAACTGTTTAAAATAGAGTAATATTTATTTTAATTGTTTTGTCAGTGTAAAAACTAAAAAACGCTTAGGTACTTGTACAGTAGGTAGTGTAACATTGAGGTATAAAAATAGATTGAGTGTCTTTGAATTTGACATTGTTTTAGTATGCAATATTTCTATACACAATAATCAAATAGTAGTCCATAATTTACTTTAAAACAAAGATTTAACCGACTTCAATTCAGTACTCCACCAAGCCACATGAACATTTCCATATTTATTTTCCAATTTACCACATGAACTTGTTTCCGAGAGCAAATGCGTTGATTATTAGAGAAAATAACCAAATGTGGGCCGATAATATTTGAGGACTTCCGTCGATTTCTCAAGGATCTCAGTATTACCTTTGGCACTTCATTGTGTGCTACTTCAACGGAATCATATCAGAATCTGTGAATTTCTTTTATAGTTTGATGTCTTCACTTCCACTTCACCAAATTTATGATTTCCGGGTGTAAATTATATCTACACGATGACGACGACGAGTTACGATGGAAAATACAGAAATTTCTACACGCGTGCCTAATATATTTGAAGAGTTCCCTTAATTCCTCATGGTTCCCATCATCCGACTTGGAGTTTTAAAAACAATGGGACCAATCTGGAAGCATATACTTTCAATCAAAAAAAAGTTTTACGAATCAGTTCATAAATGACGAAATTCTAAAAAAAAATACACCCGAATTGAAACCTCCTCCTTTTTTTTGAAGTTGGTTAAAAATGAATAGAAGGTAACTAGGCGAGTCTGCGTCGTATGTAAATACTCATTATCCCAGCAGAGCCGTCTCGGGGCGATAGGCTGACGTTGATAGGGTTGTCACTGAACATGATTAAAATATTGTGTAACTTAACTATGGTGTACAGTCAACCAATTTGATTCCTAGGCCACCGTAGAACCCTGTAATTTTAACGGTTACCTAGCGACGCAATAATCCTAGTAACCCGTATTGACATAGCATTGACAACGGCAAGGTTCTATGATGGCCTAGGAATCAAATTGGTTGACCGTACCTATGCGATGTATGAATATGAGGATCCGTGCCGAAGCATACGATGGGTTAATGATATACCTGTAGAAATAAAAAAAGTAAGAGAAGTATTAACTTATTTTGTGGATTTATACGTTTTGAGGCGTACCTATGTTTAATTGAAGGCTGTAGTGTTGACAACCCTGGGATTTACCTTTATAATTCTAAGGTACAGTTCATTTATCACAATTATCACTCAGTCTTTATCCAATCTTTAGTTTGAAATCAGGACTAAGTAACATGAATAGGGAACATGCATATTTTTATTTTATTACGAAAATCAAAAGTATAATCCAGAGGAATATCAACTGTAGCATTAAAACTTTCTTATATTTTTTTTTCTGATGTTTTTATGCATCTTAAATCTGCACGCGCCGGCAGCCCGGCACCCACCTAATACGCTCTATATTAAACGGGCTTATACTATGACGTTACAACTCATATTCTCGGCGCGTTTACTATGGAGTAAGTCATTCAGTGGCGGCGCGTAAGAATTTTCACTGGACAACCCGGCGCGAAATAAAAGGGCTGTTTTTTGATGATTTACGAATTTGGCATATAATGGCTAATAATATATAGCCTGAAATTTTAGGGAAGCCGGTGGGAATCGGCTTGTATGGGTGCCCCGCCACTCGTCATTAATTTGCAATTATCTCCATAAAATTTTCGTTAAGTATACAAAATATCATTTCTAATTCAATATTCTGTAAAACTATTATGTATTAAAACAATCGTCATTTTAACGTGAGATAAAACTAGTACAATCGTTTTTTTTTTTTTTCTTTTGTATGATATTTCTACGTATATCCGCAACGATTGACTGCAATTTATTCAAAATTGAAGTCCCATGCAAGTTCCCTATTGAACAACATTTTCAATGCAAAATAATATACATACATACATATATTCACGCCTTTATTCCCAATAGGGGTAGGCAGAGCAAATGAAACTTATGTTCCAGCGCCACTTTTAGCATAAATGTGGGTATAAAAGATCGACAAAATGTGACGTCACAATGATAGGTTGCTAGCCCATCGCACACAACACACTTCAACCCAAGAATAATATCATGGGATCTTTTGTTTTGTGCTTAAATATACAGGCCAAAATGTTGAATAATTATAATTACCAACTGGTTATTCGAAAATACTTTAGTATATATATATATATATATATATTGACTCCGCTAAGATTGCGACACCGACCGACGAAAATATAAACGGGGTTATAGGTACTTTTTATTATATACAATAGCAGCGACAAGTTAATCACATACTAACTAAACGATAATATGTGAATCAATGGTTGATCATAAAGTGCTTCTATAGCTAGTGTAGGATTAAAATCACGCATCATTTAGAACAGTCGTTCTTAATTTTCTGTGAAACGTGAATATAATAAACGGGGTGGTTCTCTTTTCATCTTTCGCGAGAGGTGCGGACCTGCCGTCCTAACGGGATTAGGTGACAAAAAATATTGACACAATTTAAACGTTCTTGCAAATTTTTAGGCCGCATATAATTATATGATATTTTTTTTAAGGGGCTCCATGCGCTTTTTGACTAGTTTTGATGAGTTTTGTGTTGATATTCCTCCGTCATTACAATAGCAATATATTTATGCCACAAACGTTAATCAGTTCTTCAATACTTTATCTACTTTTGCAAGAGAGTTTTTTTGAAAAAAATGTATATTTATGATTTATTCAAACATGGTCCAAAAAAGCTCTGTTTTCGATATTAGTATGTTGTTTATGCACTTTTATATATGAAATTTACATATAACTGTTCCTTTTTGACGTTTCTAACAACCCAAGAGATTTTTAATTTTTAACTAATTTTTACAAAAATCATGTTCAAAAAACTGGATTTTTGGCCTAAAACTGCTAAAGTTTAGTGCGATATATCTCAAAAACTATGAGTTTTGAAGTAAATATGGGATACTATTTCGGTTACCCTCGTTGTTGTTAATACGGTAAGCCAAAAAAAACACGAAAAAACGGACGGTAACAGATCGAAGGTCATTGGGAGCTTAATTTGAGCCCCTTAATTTTTTTTTTTTTATTATTTTTTGTTTTTCAGATCCATATTGACAACAACAACAGACACAAACAACATCACAAAAGTAACAGTTCTAACCTAAAACAAATAAAAGAACACAAGACAAAATAAAATTACAATAAAAATAAATAAATAACTACCTACTTGTCGTATGTCACACAACCTCTGAGACAATCGACCCACTGTTTTTGTAAGAGACATTGACACATTCTGTCTGCAATCATTTTCAGAATGCTGTTGTGACTACCCCTCAGTCGCTGCTGCATTGACGCGTACTTCTTGCGCATGATAGCGTGGAAGCCGTCGACGCGCGCGCTCACGAACATACCTGACGCGCTGCATCGCCGGGGCAGTCCCATCAGCATTCTGAAAGAATTATTGTAGAGGACGCGCAGGGCGTCGTAAGCTCGTCGTGTATACCTAAACCATAGGCTTCCCGTGTAAAATGTTTGGCAAGCAGGTTCGTCTACTAACGAAGTTATTGAAGCAGAATTAAAAAAAAACTTCTGCAGGCCGGACTCGACGCTGCATCTCGTACAGTTTTGAGACACCACAACGACACAGTTGTTCGCATATTTTCCTTTATATGACTTAATTTTACAGGTATCTTAATGACATAAAAATTTACTTCCTACGGTAATACCATTCACCATTGACTTCTTCGCATTTCAGCGAGCGGTTGATGAAAAAAAATCTTAATGTCCATACTGATAAGGCAAGTTTAATGCCTGGAATTATTTCTTATGCATTTGTTTTATAAAATAATCGTATGATACTAACTAATAGGTACTGGAGTCTACCTACGAGCCTTTCTACTAGCGTTTATTACATTTGATGAACATAAGAACTACGACGGAGCATCGACTCGTATTTCAGCCACGTTAAAGATAGGCATTCATTTTTCATTTTCATAATACCTTTGCCTACATATAAGGTGACATCATAATCGTTCCTACTCGCGTAAATAGCTGGTATTGGATTAAATTCCAATAGAACTTATGAGGGTGGTTCTCCGAAATTTGGTTAACTTGGGTAAGTATATCAGCAAAATTCATGTCTGATTACTAAGTGATAGCTCATTTAATTTGTTCACTGACTTAGGCGTGCGCAGCATTATTTTTTTATTTCTAAATTCGCCCTAGTGGCATCTGTACACGACATAAAAGTGCAATATATACGGTGTTTGATGATTAAAAAGTGTCATTTGGCAGAGTGAACCCCCAGACCGTTTTAAGAAGGGGAGCCATCTTGATTTTTGATGCAGGAAGATGGGGGGGTGGGGGTGGGTCCGTTATCAATAATGTGTTAATTTTATAACAGCTTGTGTTTAGGCTATTGCATTAAACTTGGTGTCGGTTTCGAATAAACGAAAGATGACAATTTCATTTATGGAATAATATTTACATCATTTTATATTAAAAACTTGAGATTAAAGAAAATAAGTTTCTGTCAAAAATTTAATTTTTGGTACAAGCTTTTATTGCCGACTGTACTTTTCTGTATACTATCATCAACTACTCATTAAGGCTATTCTAACGAGCCCAAACTCAAAGGGGTTTCGTCGGTCAAATACTGAATTCCCATGGCCACCTTCTGTCTCCATCATCAGATCAGCTCGATGGTACCATAATATTGAATTGTCACCCAAACTATAGTAATACCTAAAATTTCAGCTCAATCGGATAAGTTAATATACTAAAAGCTTGTAAAAAGATTTTGTTTGTATTTTGTGAGCAAGCATGCTTCAATTTAGACCACATCGTTAGCTTCCCGTCACCTGAGATTGTGTTCGAACACAGGCTTTGCTTTTATTGTGATCTTGGTTCGGTTGCAAGTAATTCTTTTAACATGCACATTACTCAAATTAATAAATTATATTGGTACTTTTTACATCGTGCAACTATAGGGCTTTCCAAATAAAAAAAATATAAGGATATCTAAAAAGAAGAAGATTTTTTTTATTTTCGAAGTTTTTTCGTTTTTACCTTTTTTCGTTAAAAAAATACAAATTAAATATCGGGAATAAATTTGGCATCCTTGGTTTATACGAAAATGATACCAAACTTGCCATAATAGCTAAATGCTTTATTGTGATTTTGGTTCCGTGGAAAGTGATAATTTTTTTGCACCCACAATACTCAGACTAAAAAATCATTTTGGTATTTTTTTACAATGTTTAACTATAGGGCTATCCAAATGTGTCTTTTGTTTTTTTCTTAAAATTTCAATAAAAAAGTTATAAAGATATTTTATGAAAACAAGACAATGTCAATTTTCATTTCTTTATTTTTTTTCCTTTTTACGTTGAAAAAAGTTAAAATTAAATATCAGGAATGAATTTGGCGTCCTTGATTTATACGAAAACGATACCAAGCTTGTGCCTTCTAGCTTAATAAATATCGTGAGGTAATTCGGGTTAAGCCATGCCCCCCCCCCCCCCCCTTAGTCTTATGCACATTTATTATTACATTTCTAACTTTATCTCTACAATCAAATTTTAAATAACTTTATTTTTCATCACATTATGTCAATTCAAAAACTGCAAGCGACAAATAAAATCAGGACCTAGTCACGTACGAAATTTTAAAATATGCGGCACTCGAGCCAGTAAAGCGCTTTAAAACGTACGCATTGAAAAAAATCAACATGAAGGTAGCCGCTGATACAAGTCGTTTCATGTCGGTCAGTTTGTTGTAAGTGCGGTTGGCACCTCGGGCCTGAAAACACTAGTGAAATCAGTCACTTTGTCAGTCCCTAGATGAATTATTTATTATAAAGTAAATAAGTAATTAATATTGTTACGACGGCACATCTTTTCGTCCAATATTCCGCAGTGTCTCAAGACCAGAGTCTTTGACCAGTTGCCAATCTTTGCCAGTGATGACATATGGCACTGAAACGTGGTCGCTTACAATGGGCCTCCTAAGAAGGCTCAAAGTCACCCAAAGGGCCATGGAGAGGGCTGTTGGGAGTTTCTCTGCGTGATCGCATCAGAAATGAGGTATTCCACAGTAGAACCAAGGTAACTGATATATCCCTCCGAATCGCTAAACTTAAGTGGCAGTGGGCACATTGCACGTAGAACCGATGGTCGTTGGGGCGGAAAGGTTATCGAGTGGCAACCACGTACCGGAAGGCGCGGCGTTGGTAGCCCCCCCCCCACCCCCCCAACCCCCAAAAAATGTACAAATGGAATGTTCTACCATCTTTTCTAAGCTTGAAGTGGTTGACCGTTTATTACAGTATGTACTTACAGCACATGCGGGCATTTTTATGTTGAGTGTTCTCTTGCGAGGATATTTTGTGACTGACGATTAATCGATTGTGAATTGTCTTTGTATGAATTTTTGCACATTGTGCAAGGTTTTCAGCAGAGGGGTAAGTTACTGAAAGGTGTGTATGCTCTAAGTGGGAAATGTACTCCATTCATACGAAATTCAGGTTTTGTTCGAAAACTACGTACTCTATGAAAACATGATCTACAGCAACGTTAAAGCTGAATAAATTCTGCATAAGTATGTAGTACACAACCTTGACGAGAAAACGTGTCTTTGTGGAGAAAAATGAATTCACATGTAAGATTTTCCCTCAATGTCCTTCCAGGGAAGATTCTCCGAATTTGGAGCTCGGGAGAATTTCAAATCCAGTTTGATTTACACAATAGGATATGAACTACATTAATTTATTGAATTGTATGGCATACATTATTTGGCCTTTGAGTTTGTCACTTTTTAGTACCACCCAGGGGACACGTGCAGGGTTACAGGTAGGTAGCTCCTGCGGACGCAAGTGACAGTTGTCCCCCCTTTGTCAAGTGAGTGGGCAACTCGACTGTTAGAGGTTCTTAAGCCACCCGAAGGCCTCTAATCCGGGATCAACTGCTGAGCGTGCCTTCCAAAGCACGGAAGCGCTCATTTATAGTAACCACTCAAACAGGCGGTCACCCATCCAATGACTGACCGCTGCCATCTTTGCTTTACCTGCGTTATCGTTTCCGATTCGCAGGCGCCGCAGGGCTATGAACGCTTCAACTACATTAATAATAACTTTTTACCCGACTACGGCTAAACCCAAAAGAAAAGTAATGGATAAAATTTCTCGTTAAGTAGTGATAGTTTGCTACCATCTCCAGGTCAGTGCTTGATGAATTCCAAAAACTGGGGTGGTGTTAGATTTATTTTAATGCTGACAACGTGTTGGCGCACATCAGATTTAAAAAAAGCGGCCAAGTGCGTGCCGAACCACGCACAACGAAGGGTTCCGTGCCTACTACTACACAAACTAGTGGATCATTACGACTAGTTGATCTTCCCAAACTGTGAACGTCTTGACTAATTTGATAAAATATTATTCATTCGCCTAACAAATTTCGTACCGAACCGAGTATCACCGAACAAATATGTAGGTACCTATACAAATAGATACATTCATACGAATATCGGATTGTTCCTGTAGACTCGGAGGACTTCGCTCGTTCGTACAATAATGTGCTAAACGAGGATTTGCATTCAGTGATAAATTACCTTACGTTTAAGCCATATTATATACTTAATAGCCACAAGGAATTTGTTAGCGTCGTGATGTTTAATCAGTAATTTCGCTGCACAGGTCAGGCTGGTTAGGTCTTAATGTGTTCCTCCTCGCGTGGTAACACAGGGTACCTAGCAGAAAAGCTGTTTATCCAGCATTTTGCATAAATATATCTAAACGACTTGAACGAAGAAAGTCTTCGTTAACATCTCCAAAAACTATAAAGTCCGTTAGTGTAAAGTACGTTTCGAAGACGCATTTGGGAGACCTATTGTACGGTCTAAACACCGTACATTTCGTAATGCTTACTTGCGACCCACTTTGGGTCATGCGTCAGATCTTTAATAAATAAGTATTAGACATAAATATAGTCAGTGCATAACTAAACCGCGAACTAGCGTGAACATCAAGAGAAATAATTAATGAAACCTTATTTAATTTTACACCAAAAAGTACTACATGCTGATGTAGACCATGTTTTCATAGAGTACCTACGTAGTTTTCGAACAAAACCTGAATTTCTTACGAATGGAGTACATTTCCCAAGATAGCGGCCGTTCTACAAGGTCCTGACCCGGGGACTTTTAGAAGACGAAAACAGGGCTGCCAACGAACATTCGTACCAAATTTCATCTAACTCCCCAAAATTTCGAGGTTGAACAATATCGACTGTATTATTATTACAAACTAAACGGCCAATAATTAGTCGTAATGAAACCTATCCGTTTTGTTTTGATTTTATTGATGAAACTAAGTTCGGCGTCAGTCCCTGGCACACTGAATTCAAAAGAGCAAATTTCTCCCTAAATATACGCCCTTATTTGACTGGTCCTTTTGGATAAGCGAACTTTTATTGTTTGTATTGCAATAAAAAAAATTAAAAAAAAACTATTGGCAGTGTCCCTAGGACACAAATTTAAAAATCATAAGTTTCTCTTCAAATATCCGATGTGTGACTGGCCCTTTTGCATACATCATAGTAGGTCTTACCTGCCACGTAAAGGGTAAAGCTTTTAATAAAGAAGTTAACCAATCTTCAGAGAACCATCCATAAACACATTAGTTTTATGAAACTAATGTTTTTCTAAAATACTTAATAACTTTTTAGTTCCAAATTTTGCAAATCATCTTTCAATATTTATGTTCAATGTCGATGTACCATCAAGCGGACGGATTTATCAAGAAATTTTAAATAACACATGATTTATTAATGTATAATAATGATTACATGTAAGTAATATTTTTAATATTATTAATAAATAACTATGACCTATGCCTATGACTATAAAATAATATTATTTTGACGTGTAGTGAATGAATAAAGATTGTGAGAAAAGCACGTTTGGCAACAAAGGCTTGTCTCAAAAATGTGTACTTTTGGTAGAAATTTAGGTGTGCAAAATATCTTTAGTATGAAAAAAAGTGAAACCTGCTAACCTGAAATGATGTTATACATAATTCTAATGATCGCAAAGAGATGTACTAAAGTCTAATCATAAATATTCAGGTAAACCATCCACTTTTACTGTCCTATATTGCAAATACATACTTGGTAGACGAAGAACTCGAGACAATTTAATCAAGCAAGAGTAAACCAAGAAGAATTAATGTACCTAGACAACAAATCATAAATTAATGAAAACAAATTGGGTCGACTTTGTCTCGAGTCGCTGGTAACGAACCGACTAAATTCAACAGCTATGTTTGGGCGAATTATGCAATCGTGAAGTTTTTGTAATGGACATATTTATTGGGAAGACTTTTTAATCTTATCTTATAATGTAATTACTTTAATGTCAAGTATTAATCCACGATGGATTAATTTTTTTTTTGCAGCTAGACTGTTTAAAACGTTATTTTTTGTTGCCTGCTTTAAAGTATCAATTTATCTACAGTAAACATTTTAAGAGCAAGCCTTAGGGTGATTTGCACAAAACCACTTGTAATCGTAAGCGGTGTTCGTTAAATGTATGGAAAGTCTGAATGTATGGAAAGTTGGACAAGTTTATATGGAATGCCAGCTTCCGGCGCCATATTTAACGTTGATCGGTCTGTATCTATATTCGAATGTTGGCGCAACCCGCTCTTAAAGTCTGATATCTGTGTTAGCTTGTATGTAACTAGGCTAATCCCTGGAACTACACATCAGATTGAAAACTTTCTTTCACCAGTATGGAATAGACCATCAGGATGGACATTGGCTATATTTATTTTTATCCTGCGGCTTCGCCTGGATGCGCGGGCAGCTAGTTAGATATTGTTTTGGCCTATGATGTTGTTTGCCATGATTATATATTTTATAACATTTCATTTATCATAATAACAAAGCAAAATTTTTACATTCTAAATTTTTTAATGACCTATTTTCGACACTTGTGCCCCCGTGGCTTCGCTCGCGTAGGTATTGCAAAGAACGCAGGGAAACCATATCCCTTCCAATACACAGATGGAAGCATTTTTGAAATCGGTAATTTTTTCCGGTCACCCCCGGCATGCCTACAAAACTAGTAAACTAACTTACAATCTCACAAACTTTGCCACATTATAATATTAGTACGTATCTCCTGTACATGCAGCTAATCTGACCTTGCCTACTAAAGTAAACCGGTAGTCAGCCAATTGTTTTTGTTGCGACTGCAGTCAAATCAGTTGTAGGTACTCGTACCTAATAAAATGTTAAGAAATTAATAAGAAGGAAATATTAAGTTTCGGGCTGTTTTTATTTTTGCGCTTAATGTTAAAAAAAAATGTGTAGTGGGCTTATTTAATTGTTAACAAGTTTGCGGACTATGTAATTGGTGTGATAATTAAGTGATAATAGGAATATGTATTATTATTACGCGAGCCCGATTTTAGTACATGCCATCGTAGGTCAATCACGTAACGCATTGTACGCGCGTCTGACAGTAAAATCACAATCTAACTGTCATTTTTCCATATAAAATTGACATTTAGACCTTACAGACGCGCGTAAGAAAAGTTACGTGATCGACCCACAGCAGATCTACTAATACATTTGATATTGTTCAACCTCGAAATTTTGGGGAGTTTGATGAAATTTGGTACGAATGTTCGTTGGAAGCCCTGTTTTCGTCTCCCAAAAGTCCCCGGGTCAGGACCTTGTAGAACGGCCGCTATCTTGGGAAATGCACGCCATTCGTAAAAAAACCAGATTTTGTTCGAAAACTACGTACTCTATGAAAGCATGGTCTACAGCAACATTAAAGCTGAATAAATTCTGCACAAGCCTGTAGTACACAACCTTGACGAGAAAACGTGTCTTCGTGGAGAAAAATGCATCCACAAGTGAAATTTTCCCTCAATGTCCTTCCAGGGAAGATTCTCCGAATTTGGAGATCGGGAGAATTTCAAATCCACTTTGATTTACATAATAGGATATGAATTACATTAAGAATAACATTTTACCCGACTACGGCTAAACCCAAAAGAATGGTAATGAATTACATTTCTCGTTAAGTAGTGATAGTTTGCTACCACCTCCAGGTCAAGATGATTGATGAACTCCAAAAAATGAGGTGGTGTTAGATTTCTCTTAATGCTGACAACGTGTTGGCGCACATCGAGTTTAAAAAAAAACAATATGGCGGGCGTGAGTGGAGACCAAATCTGAAATCACAACTTTGCTTCTAGCACTTAATTTATCGGGCGGATTTCAATAAACATGACATCAGTAGATGGGTCTGTAACACGCCAGCGCTATACACTATACATTTAACATTATTGATGCGGGGCGTATTACTAAAACTTCATAATGGGATGGTCAAAACATATTTTAGGGCAAAAATGGGGCAAAATGCAAGTGACAGTAGTCAAGTTCACTACAAAAATTCACCGAAACCTCTGTTTACATGTCTTAAAATTTGAACTTTAGGGACAACCCATATGGGGTTAATCGCTATCTTGAAAAGTATACTTTAATTTTATAATTTTTGGAGCGGAGGCTTTTTGAAAAGTGCGATTTTTACCTGAACAATGTTCATGTATATATAAACGTGTGTTATATCATGTAAAAGCTTAATAAATATGCTTTAATTATTGTCAACATTAGGATGCGATATATGCTTAAATTTAAGAGGTATTTGCAAAATATTAGACAAGAAAAGTGAAAAGTCTAAATTACACCATTAACTATGTACTTTCTGAGTAGAAATTTGATATTATATGAAAGCTAATAAAATTTTCTATAACTCTTTTTAACATTGTAATTCAATATATTGACACATTTCGGAGCAATTTCAATTCCCGAAAATCTAATGTTAGCACAGGCTTTTCACTTCTCTTCTCTACAATTATGCAAATACCGCTTAAATTTATGGATATATGGAATCACAATGTTTGCAAAAATTATAGCATATTTGTTTAACTTTTATATGATATAATATAACACACGTTTATATATATTTCATGGTTCAGGTAAAATTGTCACTTTTCAAAAGCGGCAATGAAGAAAATGTCATTACTGATGAACTTTAGAGACTGTTTTGCATGTCTAACAACGTACCAAAAGTTCATGCTGGTTTCTGGAAAATAGTAATTTCGATAAAATTTATCTTGTAAGGAAAATTCGCTTTGCGTTGTTAATTTTTTGAGCACAATTTTCCGAATTCAGCTCTTATCTTAAAATAAAAAAATAAAATGGAAGGCTGAAATACTATATCATTTGTAATTTATGGATATATGGAATCACAATGTTGGCAAAAATTATAGCATATTTGTTTAACTTTTATATGATATAACACACGTTTATATATATTTCATGATTCAGGTAAAATTCTCACTTTTCAAAAAGCCTCCGCGGCAATGAAGAAAATGTCATTACTGATGAACTAGATACTTTAGAGATTGTCTCTCTGCAGTTTTGCGGTGCACATAACATGTCTAACAACGTACTAAAAGTTCATGCTGGTTTCGTCGACGCCAAAAATATGTTTACAGTTTTCGCCTTATTACAATGGAATAAGGTGCAAAAGTGTCAACATATTTTTGGCGTCGACTGTACTAAAGCTATTAAATGACATACTGGCCAGTGACAGCCAACTGGACATATTTTTAAGCCCGAAACCAAAAATTTTGGTGGCTGCCACTCAACGGGCTATTGGTGGACTTTATGCTGTTGTAATAAGGTTCACAAATGGTCGGCTGAGTGTGTCGTCGATGGAACACTAAGTTCAGTGTTAGTAAATTAAGTAATTTAGTAAGTAAGTAGGTAGGTAACACAACAATGTTTAACTTTTAGAAAGGAGCGCACATTCGCCGACAAACTGGCCTCAGTTTGGCGAAGCAAGAAAATATGTACTTACCTACTTACCATTAAGTTGTTATTTGAGAATAAAAAAAAAAAAAAAACTAGAACTTTTGATATAAAACAATTATTACAGGATAAGTAACCAACCTTATCTAACTTCGAATCCAATCATATCGCGCAGTAGGACTCAATTACATACAATACGAATCGCATTAAATAAATCAAAGCCTAATTGTTTTATCAAATCGATCCCAGCGTTTTATCTTAATTTGACCTCTCTAGTTAAGTCGTTAATAGGTTAAAGACCGTCATTTTAGGAGCAATTGAGCGTAAAACAAAGTTGTATCTCTTATTCATTGTTTGAAACTCTCACCACCACTTAATTAAACCTTTATCGAATTCCCGAAAGTCTATTGAAAAGGGAAAAGGAATTACAATGCTAATGGAGTCTTTGCCTTACGGCCAAGTTCAATTTCTTCCTTGATGATATTTCCAAATGAATCTGATGGAAGTTTCTCTTATCGCCGCGATTTCCGAGGCTAATCAACACGGTAACCTTTAAATGCTTTGTTAGCGCCTCGGGCGGGAATTATAAATCATTTATTTATCTATTAATGAACTTTGCATCTAAAGTGGACTTGATTTAGAAGTATACTTGGAAAATTATTAACTTGTCTTATATTGTTATGTTGGTAAATTCGTACCAAAACAATACAAAGTTACCGTTGAATACCTGATGAAACATTCGTAGAATATTGTGGATATATCAAAGTATATTTAAAGTGACTTTAAGAAGGAACGGGGTTATTAGTGTATATGTCTTTGTATCGACTCCTTGGAACATTTTATAGCCATCCGAATCATATCGTACTAGGAAAGAAATTAAGAATCCAATCCCATATGTTATTTCGCTGATCAGAAATGTTTACGAAGATACGAATAAGTAACTTCTTACATGGGCTTGTTATATTGACTTTGCCGAATATTGGTAGGTACTTCGGTCGACTCACTTAAATCGAATATAACGTTTTATCTTGGTTCGATTAACTTAAATCTTAATAGAGTAGGTACCTACACATAAGCGGCAATAGGTTCTTGAGTACGAATTATAACACCGTCGCTTAGTAACAAATTGTAATTAAAGTATATTTAGTTATTGATATAAAAAAACCGGCCAAGTGCGAGTCGGACTAGCGCACGAAGGGTTCCGTACCATTATCAATAAAAATATGTATTTTATTCTGTTTTTAGTATTTGTTGTTATAGCGGCAACAGAAATACATCATCTGTGAAAATTTCAACTGGAACTATTACGGTATCAGTGAGATACAGCCTGGTGACAGACAGACGGACGGACGGACGGACGCACAGCGGAGTCTTAGTAATAGGGTCCCGTTTTAATCTTTGAGTACGGAACCCTAAAAAGTTGGAGAGTTGTTTTTAAGTTTCAACCTCAAAGCTACCTACGCAGAGTCACTGACACATGAAACTAAAACTTCTGTCCGTAGTCTAGAGATATATCTCACCTTTATTGAGCAAATTTTCACTTTATCACAAAAAAAAAATCCTATGAAGTGTGGAACACTCGACATGAGAACAGTAAAGATTGAATATATTTTGAATGCAATTTAATATCGTCGTCTATACGTATATCGTCGTCGTCGTCTAGTACCCATAGTACAAGCTTTGCTTAGTTTGGGACTAGGTTGTTTTGTGTAAGATTGTCCCCCAAAAAAACCAAAAAGTATGACAGTATCTTTATAAAAATATTAGCATGATTCATAGTCATATTTTACTGAAGCCTACATGGGCTTATCAAAGAAACTAAAATTCATGTGATTTTAATGGGATCTACAATACAATGTAATAACCTAGCTACCAGCTAGCCATGTAGAGCGGCTAACAAAATACACCTATCCTCCAAATTTTATTCAAATACACCTTACAGGTTTCGAGTAAAATGCCTACGACATACGGATGGACGGACAAACGGACAGGGCTATAAGGGTTCCGTTTTTGCCATTTTGACAACAGAACCCTAAAGAGGCCCTCGAGGACCGAGGATGCTGCCGATATTTTCTCGTTGAACTGCAATGCTGATGCGTTGCACGAGAAAGCCGCCAACTCTTCTTTCACCAGTTATGATGATACGAGTACTAATTGCTGAGATAACTCTCGATTCTGTAAGCTCCTACAATTGAGGCGTTAAAAACTATACCTAAATCAAGATTTCAAACGCAGACGCTTAAAACCACTATCTTGAAATAAATAATTTACAAAGTAGGGGAAAACTTCTACCATGGTTTTCTACTATATATTTTTAAGGGGAGCTCCCATACAACAAACGTAATTTTTTGCCGTTTTTATAGATAATGGTACGGAACCCTTCGTGCGCGAGTCCAACTCGCACTTGGCCGGTTTTTGATATTTACTCGGTCGTAACGATATGAACAATATAAAAAAAACTTCTGCAACAAAGAATTACTCTACTGACTGGCGTATAGTATAGTAGTTACCCTCTTTATAATAGTAATATGGATTTTATAGAAATATCACCTACGCTTTATTTTGTTACAGGGCTTTCCTGAGGATCCTGTGCGTGTGTTGTCCGCGCAAGCTGCGGCGGAAATACCAGCCCCAGCTGCGCTCCAAACAGTCACAGGTACTAACTATACTGCTAAATACCTACTGTATTTTACTGATCAGGAACTTGATATGAAACTCCAAAAACACTCTGCTATAGTATCCTCAAACCAAACGGACGACTGAGCCAATACGAGCGCCAATACGAGCCAATACGACCCCAGTCGTCTATTTGGTTTGAGGATAGTATAGCATGAACTTTGTAGGGAAATACAGAATGTAAGTGACGTTACAATTTTGTATGATCAAACAGCGTCTTTTTTTTGATCACCATGTATTTTCAATAGTAAGCTTTAGGATAACAAATATAAATTGAAGATTTATGTTTTCAGAGTGTTTTTGTAAGTTTTCTTCAGTGATAATGTAAAATTTTGTATTTTTTTTTATTGTCATATACCGTATGGCCATTTAGGTACCGTTAGCTTTTCGGTCAAGGAAAACATCGTGAGGAAACCGGTCTAATCCCAATAAGGTCTAGTTTTCCCTCTGGGTTGGAAGGTCAGATGGCAGTCGCTTTCGTAAAACTAGTGCCTATGCCAAATCTTGGGATTAGGTGTCAAAGCGGACCCCGGGCTCCTTTAGGGGCACAACCGGGAATAACGCTAGGAGGATGATGATACCGTATAGCCATTTACGAGTAAGTATTTGCTGACTTCAAATAAATGTAGGTACATGCGCTATTTATACTTTGTGATTGCTAGAGCAATTATAGCGTTAATTATATCAGGTAGTTCTGAGTATTGATTCGATACGTGCGTAATGCTTTTCAATTTTATTTGAATTAAATGCACTGTGGCCACTCGTTTAATACTTCTCAGTTCAGCTAGCAAAACTCATATGAAATCAAATGGATTTAGAATGCGTAAAGTACCCCATGAAGGCAGATCTTGTGATCAAGTTGTTAACAAATAAGACGTGACACCTATCATGATTAATTGAAGTAATAAAGTAATAAAAAGTAATAAAAAGTTTTATTTGGCATATTAAGTTAAACATAGTTTAATTGGTCACTATTATATGTTTTACAAAGCCTTTGCTTTATTATTAATATGACAACAAATCATACGATACAGTAGGTACCATTTCTATTTTTCTAATGATAAGGTAAATTGATTTAGATATTTCATTTTAAACAACACTTACTTCTGGATTCACATGAAAAAAAAAAGATGGTTATGAATTCGAGAAAACATTTCCAGAACCTGGCCAGCTACCATCGACGACAAATAAAAAATGTTTTGTCAGAGACCCCCAAGTGACTTTCTGATAAGTTGCAAATGTTTGTAAGCTTTTTACTTAGATTTGGTTATTTTACTTTCAGTTCCGCTCGACACGTCGTTATTACTCATCGAGCGAACTAACCGGGATACAGCAAATTAGACAAAACTCCTGCGAACAAACTTACATATAGCGACTCGGCTTCACTCTATACAGTCTACGTATCTCCTCGAAATTTCCAAGTGCCTTGTTGAGATTTTATCTACTCTTTGTCTAACTTTGCGTAAATTAGATGTTTATAAAAGAAATAATGAATCCATAAACCTTGCTTAGTAGATGAGTTTTCTGAGAACGAACTTCATCATAACAGATGTGGTAGAGGTACGTGTGGACTCTGTATATAACTTCAAAGGTTGCACTACGACCCAGTACTTAGTATATCTTGCGCTGTGCATGTGGCGTACCATATGGAGTGTTTGGAATGAAGTATAAAATATGCTGTGGAAAAACGATTTTAATACCTTAATTAATACTAATTATCTTCCTTGTTTTGTACGAAATAAGGAACATAATTAGGTATCATAAATTTTTAGGTGTGTCATTAATTTTACATTTAAATTTGTGACAGCGCAACCACATACATTTTTTTAATAGTATATTATATACAGGGTGTGGCCTGTAATAGGGGCAAAAATTGTAACTTGCCAATAGGCCTGATATCGTGCTGACAGATCGATCGAAACGCCAGGCAGTGCTCGTCGACATCACCATCTCCCATGACGAGAACCTCGTGAAGGCCTAGAAGGACAAAGCCAGTAAGTACCTAGACCTGGCTCACGAGGTAACCGCCATGTGGGATGTTGATTCGACGATCATCGTCCCGATAGTCGTTTCGGCGAATGGTTTAATAGCGAAGAGTCTCGACCGTCACCTTAAGAGACTCTCGCTAGATGGCTGGATCAAGGGTCAGATACAGAAAGGGTCAGG
Organism: Epinotia brunnichana; assembly: GCA_963854355.1. NCBI lineage: Eukaryota > Metazoa > Arthropoda > Insecta > Lepidoptera > Tortricidae > Epinotia > Epinotia brunnichana. Next base: position 12,947,604 of record OY977936.1, on the reverse strand, counting down.
TACTCCTGGATACTGCGCGGATAGTCAGGAGGTTCCTGTCTCTGTCGCCCTGACCACCGGTAGCTTAGGCCCCGCCTCGCTGCCGGCGGCATCCTAGGTTAGGTTTTTATAATGATTGTGTGTTTTGTATGTATTGTTTTATATTTTACTTTTTATATAATTATTGTAAAAACCTAGCTTAAGATGAAATTTAAATAAAGGAGATAATAATCACAAAAATATCTTTTGAAAACAAAAATGCACAAACTATTATGACTCATTACATGATGTAACCTCAAAATCTGCATTGATTGTGCTACGATGTCGTGGTGCCAAGATGCATTACTTGGAGGTCATAACTTTAGATAAAAATTTCTCCGAATCCATAAAAAAAAAATTATGGGGCACAAGGAGTTACTGCAAATGCTTGAAGGAAGCGTCCTTTTGAATATTTGCTCCTGTTACAGGCCACACCCCGTATATGGAACGTATTATTACATATGTTTTCGTTAATTTAAGTAAAAAGTAACGTTGAATACCATTCATTGCTCCAACAAAGATATAATAAGTGACTGGGCTCACAATCGTGTCCGTGTGTCCCTATTAGCCTGGCCTTTAAACGTCGTGTTCTTTACCTCTATATGTGCACTTGGTTTTAATAAATATTTATCTCTGCAATGCTGTTATCCCACTGAACCACTGTTTTAAATTGTGATGTATAAACCGTTTTCCTCAGCATTGCATGCTTCGCCACGAATCCAACATTAACTGAACACAAACACCTATTTCCTCAAGTAATGTGTTTTATTGCATCAGTAATCTTTTGACGTTCCCTTTGATAGTGTTGAGTTTACATTTTAAATATAAGCGTTCTAGCCCTAATTCTTTCAAAAATGTTGCGTTTGGAATACATAATAAAATCTGAAAAACTACCGTGTGCAAACATAGTCGTTTTCAGAACTATCTATTATGGTAGCCCAACTGCAAAAGCAATCAAAACGACTTTTGTATAATCTGAGTCAAGTAAGCCAACATAATTTGTTAATTAAACCCGAAAGTTGCTAGTAAACGACATAGTGGCGCGTAGAAAGGAATTATTGAGATCTCGCGTCAGTGACTTGCGTCACCGCAGATTAACGGGCTGGCGGCAAACATTTGCCCAGCTTCCTTGCAAGTTACACAAACGTTTACATTTAGTTCGATAATGTGGGCCAGGGTAAGCTAAACAATGATCTAATGTATTTGAAGGAACCTCCTACATTCAGCTAGCAAGTACAGTGGGGAAAGGAGTTAAACTTCAGTAAACATAGATTGAATCGCTCAACGTCAGTTAGTTTAATGTTCTTCACCATTTTTCTTCAGTGTTTACTGTCTTATGTGTGGTAATTATATCGCGAATAATGGATCTCAATTATCCAATATATTTGAATTTCATTCTGAATGTAACGATTTGCATACGATACAATCGTGATCATTGACTTTCAACACCGATAACAATCAGATTGAAGGTTTCCAAATTAAATGACTTGATCAATGATATGTACGAATATAGTATTTTGTGTTGCAGTATCCAGTGTCAACAATGATGTACTCGTCGGTGTCGCAGCACGAAATGTGTCGGTTGTGACGGCAGGCGCGCGCGGGCACGTGCCGGCCGCCGCGCGCGCGCTGCTCCTGATGCCGGGACCCGTTGGACGCGCGCGCGCGCTCCAACAGGCGCCACTCGAGGCACTACCCCGACTCGTTTCGCATGAGGGCCCTCGAACATTCCTTCGACAATCCCATCCCGTGCGTGGACCACAACGTGTGCCCGGAGGCTGTGCCATACTGCCCGGACTCCGAGTCCAGTGAAGTCAGCTTGGAGAGTGACAGTCGGCATCAGTCGTTCAAACGGAACGTGGCCAACAAAGTCACCTACCAAACCAAAGCTGAAGTGATCTCGAATTAAATTTAGTGTCGTGAATTGTTTTAATGTGTATCTTCTAGATGTATACATGATGTTACTTTAAAAAGTGCCCGATTATCTATTTGTTGTAAATAAACTGAATATATTATCATCATCATCATCATATCACCCGAAAGACGTCCACTGCTGGACATAGGCCTCCCCCAAAGATTGCCAAAATGACCGGTCCTGCTCCACCCGCATCCAGCGACTTTACCAGAATATATAATATTTACAAGCAAAGAATTTATTTTTTTCTTTCGGAATAAAATAGAGTTATATTTATTAGTTACAATCGGTCACTTTTTAAATCAGGTAATGGTTGGAAAGATAATTTAGTTATCTAGTTATAGTTGAAAATAATATATCGATGGTTGTATTCCTTTCTAGTCATTGTAAGGTCTAATGAGTTCTTGTCGTAAACCTCCACTTTACCTTAACAAGTATTCAATATATACTTTCGAAAACGCAACTTCGAAATGAAAAAATGTAGAGTCATTCCATAACGATCGTCCAAACATGAAATGTTTCGGCGTCTTATTGGTACAGTAGTGGTTCACAATAAGAACAGACCGGCCGACGTTACAGTTGGTAAAATTAACTTTCAATCAGGAGCTGTGATTTACTGATTAGCTGTGTACTTATATAAAACTTCATGTACATATTGTACCTAGTCTGACTGCATGCGTGCTTATGAACTTTTCTATATTTATCCTTGAAGAACGGTTAGCTGAAACTGAAATGATCAAAGGTCCACCCGCTTCTCACACTATCTCGTCTAATGGAAATTGGGAAGTGATACGCTTTCATATAAATAAGTAACTGTGAATTATCATAAAAACATTCCAAATACTCATACGTTAGCAATACGTCAATTATTGGAAGCTTGTTTATTTCATTGTTGTTGACCATGAAGGTTAATACATATTTAGAGGTCTAATTATTTCAATTAAAAATATTGAATGTGAAATGTTGTATCGTATGACTATGGATCTTCTTGCCAAGAGGCGCAATTCGATACCTACTTAGTAAGGAAAAATATGTATGTTAATTGTTTGTAATTTAATATAAATCGTTCATATAAATAGGAGCAGTATTACAAACGTTCATCGTTTCTAGTCGGTGATATTCTTTTGCTCAAATTATTTTGTATACGAAACACAGTGAAATAGAGTGAGGATTAAGCGAGAGCCCAGTGCAAGTGGTTTAGAGTCCGCACGCGGGGCGGGTGCTTAGCGGCGCGCGGCGCCGAAACTCGCTTTGTCCACTACAGTCCCGGAGTGGATAAACAAATTGTTTCAAAATATGGTAACACTAAATGCCATTCTATTTTTGAGAACACGACGGAAATGGAAAGCGCTTTTAAATTGACCAACTTTTTGTTCCTCTTTTATTACGAAAAGGATTCACTTGCTGTTTTAAATGTTTGCCTTATCAATTATTAACCTTAGGCATGTATCACTTTTATTAGCCTAGACCGCTATTATCGTGACTGGAAACCAAGTACGGTTCTCAAGTCACTCCACTCTGGCTATAGAATCTTTCGGAAATTTCGTTTGGATCGGACTCAAGAATCGGTTCACTCGGCCTGAGTAAGGTAACTTGTACTAACTAAACAAACTATTGTGATTGTGAACCTTACTTGTTGCCAAACACATACTGACCGTGACATTTTATGCAATAGGTATGTCTACTGATTGTAGTGCCTGTACCATCTGTAATCACCTACCTACTCAAAATCAGAAATCAGACATATAAATTGAAGGGCAAATTTCCAGTCAGACTATTTGGATTCCAGTTAAATATTACCTAATTTTAGCATTAAAATTACTATTGTTACTTGTCTCATTGTACTTATCAAAGTATTCATAATGTATACCGTAGTATACTTACTAATTGATAAATCATTATCCAATATTACGCAAGTGTGAATAAACTGTGTACATTACTAGAAGTTATTAAAACGGGTTGTCGTATAAATTTATATAAATTTTATTTTTTAAACTGATTGTTTTATTTATATTCATTGCTTTCTCAAAAACAATGATCATCGATAATTATGAGAGTTTTCGGAAAGTTTAAACTGGTATAAGTAGTACGCCCGAAACAGAAAGACAAAATCGTGTCAAAAAAATGCAAGCAAATAACTACCCCATACTCAGACAAAAGTCTTTTATGTTTGACAGAATTTATGCTTACAGTTTCAGATAGAGTATACAATACATAAACAGCCAAATCGTTGCACGTCTGACTCTAAAAAGTGCTAAAACAATGTCGTAGCAAATGAATAAGTATAACTTATGGACATTAGACCGAAATAAATAAACAATTGAATTGATAACGAAATGTTTATTTTTATCTTCATAGCTAGTTTATTTATCATTAGGAAATCAAATAATTTCAATATTTCCAATTGAAATGCCTAAAGTATACATTTAAACAACACAAGTACAAGAATACATTTAAAAAGTCCTATTAACATTTATGTAGATAACTAATACTCACATACCTACATTGCCTAAGTAATCACATCATGCTTTGACGTAAACATTTTATTACTTCGTAAAAGCTTTCCGACCAACTAACAAAGCAGGTTCATAAAAAATCACGTAAAATGTTGTTTCGCATTACCAAACAGCGCGAGGGAGCGTATTGTGACTGCAATAAAATAAAGATACAATATCAATTCGTACAAAAGTTCACAAATAAATTCCGCGGTCGTGCAGAGCTGTTCTATTTGCAGAAGCCACGGCAGGCACCTGGCGGGAACGTGAATTGTATCTGTATTCAATACGCGAGCCGGTATTCTAGACACCGAGGTGAGCTCTAATATATTTATGTTGGTAAACAACTCTAGAAAGCAGACGATCCTTATTATCTACACTCTTGAAATAGGTCAGGAAATGAATGCTCAAAAAGAGGTACTTATATAGAAATGCTTGGAACACAATTTTTGACTTGGACTAGTTAGGAGGTAAACATATCAAAAGTTCTTTCCCGTAACCCTTGAGCAGGACGGGGGGGGGGGGGGGTGATTAAATTTTCTACAAGTTTTTAGATATCTTGTATAGTTTTCGAGATACTGCTCTTGAAAGTCTGTAATTTTGCAAAACAAAAACTACCTCCATTTCACCAAAGATACCGAGCTATAAACGTCAAACAAAACCTCTTCTTGTTTGACGTTTATCTCGGTGTCTACAGTGAAATGTATGTCAATAGGCTTGTTGAGTCGATAGCGCCTTTGATGCTCTGCTACTTTCGTGCTTGAGCCATATAGCCGTCAAAGACGAAGGAGGTTGTTTTTGTTTTCCAAAATTATAGGCTTTCAAGAACAGATATCTCGAAAGCTATACAAGATATTGAAAAACTTGATTGAATACAACTTGTAGCAAATTTAATAAGCTTTCATTTTGTGAAAGTAGTCAATTCGCTAGGACGCATGGTTTCCGATATATAAGCGTAAAACCGAAAAATGGGACCTTCAAAGAAATTACATTTTACAAGTTTCATATAACTCGCCAAACTGTGACGTTTGGTGGTCATATTAAGTACTTCTTCAAACATACAATATCAATAAATGTACGAGTTGTTAACTTAATTATTTATTAGTTTTTATTGTGATGACTAGTGTGCGGAGTATCGGTGGCAAATTTCACACCGAGAGTATAGGAGTCGTTTTTATGATAAACTTTTTAAGATTGAATGTATAAATTATTCATTTACCTAACGTACTTAGTATGACATTAATTAGGTACTCGTAAATTTCAAGCACTTAAAACTATTTATTATCATAAATCGATTACAGGAACACCCAAATGTTATGTCGTAAATGTTTTGGGTTGTTTTTATAGACTAGTCCTAAAAAGACAAGTTTTTATAGACATGCTACCATGACATCGGTAGATGTAGAGCGATCATTTTCCACTCATAAATGGATATTCAATAAATTAAGAAACCGATTTACTCCGAAAAACCAAGAACAAGTGGCCATAGTCCATTCATTTTATAACAGGATACGCAGTTAACTGAAGACAGTGAGGAGGACCTTGAACACTTACTTCCAGTCACCAATTGTTATGTAGTTCAATGGACTTGAAAATAATATGCAGGTATGGCAGGTTCTTAGTCTAATAATTTTATTTAAATAAAAAATGTGACTAATATTTTGATTAAAAAAACATATTACCATTTCACAAACCTTGGTATAGGTAAGATGATTTATAGGAAGTATTATGCAAAATTAATCATTTAATAGTTAATCGTTTAATCATAAAAATACTTAGGCGACTCCATTTCCCTCTGTGTCAAATTTGCCACCGATACTCCGCACACTAGTGATGACATTTATTTATTTAAACTTTATTGCACTAACAAAAAGTACAAAAGGCACATTGACAACGTAAAAGTACCGCAAAATTGGAGATTGATTTTTGATAGCTTGTCAATTGACAAAGCCGTGATACTACGCAATTTGTTATCAAATTTATCCACTCGAGTTAAAACAAATTGAAATAGGCCCCAGAAATGATTTCTGTTACAAGCAATTTTCCCGAAATTTTAATTTGTTAGACCATTTCAATAATAACCATCTGTATCTAAAACGGAATTAAAACGTAATTGACTTTTTATGCAAATACATTCCAAATAACTACCTATGTTGCCGCTTTTCAAAAAAGTATTCATATTATATTCGTACTATGTTCCATTCAACTTATTCTTTTCAATCTAACTACACTAGTATTGTAAAACTGTTATCTGTAAGAGCGAGGCCTTCTGACACAGGTAGATAATACCTACTAGAAGGACTCGACCATAATGTACATACCTACCACCTAAGGTTGAACGAAATAAAAATAAAAAATATGAATCTAAAGCCGCACATATATTGCGACATGAAATAGTTTCACTCGCCGTACTGCGCGCGGTGCACAAATAACCGCGAGAGTATACAATTTAACAGTACCACAAATTGCGTTAGCTGCTTTCACTAAACGATCAAATAAAAATCTTTCAGTGCGATTTTTCTATTTGCATAGCCAATTTATACACCGTAATTGCACTCTCAAACAAATTGCCTACGTACTACGTAAATAAGTCTTCGTTCAATAAAAACTAGCTCAATAATCAAGTCTTCTGTGCCGATCAGATGCAAGAAATCTGCCGTTTTAAATTGCAGATCGCATTTCATTGGATAAAACTTAATTCTGGGAAAAAAGACTATAAAAATAATTCAAACTTAATGCTAATCTATCCTGAAATCTTTGCATGACGAACACCCACTTGCAGGCCACTTGCTTATAGGCTCTAGCAAGAGGGTGAGAATGAACCAAGACAATTACCTGATATTTGTTTTCGATACATTAAAACAATATAACTAGAGTGCTTTTAATTGAAAAAAAATATATATATATTTTTCTTCAAAATAAATAATACGTGTATTTTTTTACTCTTCTGACATACTATATAAGTAACTTTTTATTTTAAAAACACAAAAAAATGAAATTAAAATTCACAAAAATATATTTTTAAAACAAAAATGCAAAAACTATTATGACTCATTACATGATAATTACCTCAAAATCTGCATTGACTGCCTGTGCTATGATCTCGTGGTGCCAAGATACATTACTTGAAGGTCATAACATTAGATCAAACTTTCTCCGAATTAAAAAAGTTTTAGTTCATCTTTCCACCTCTTGACTTGAACATGACTAAACTAAAACTAACTGCAGGCCCCTACCTGGACAACAGTGGCGAAAGGAAACGTTGGAAGGAGTTGGAGGAGGGCACACCGAACTGAGAGTTTTTATATAAACACAAGAATTGTAATGTGAAAAAAATAATGTTCGGAATAAATGGTAATGTAATGTAATTTATTTTTCATCACACTTGCTCGTAAAGGGTGTATTATAGGCAAGTTTATAGAGCAGTTATACCCGATTTACCTCCCGCGAGAGTTATGGATTTATAACTCCCTAGGGAGATATGCGCTTGTGTGTGATCTGATTGGTTAAAAACAAATCAAACAAATTGGTTGGCAAATCTAGTTTGCCGCGCGTCACAAGCATTCTTCTCTGTGATTGGTTGAAAAAAATCTAGCTCAGGCCATGTGACGCCACGCCCCCTCGCCCTCCGCAAATCTGTAAGTGAAGTTGTCAATTTCGAAAATTTTTGAGTGGTGCGGTTGTATGAAACTTAGATTTTTCTGTCTTTTTAACCGACTTCAAAAAAGGAGGAGGTTCTCAATTCGTCTTGGCGTCGGGCTTCTAATAGACTCTCGTTAGTAATCCCCTTCTTACGGCCCTTAATGCACAATGTACTATATTTATAAAACGAGAACCAACAGCTGTAAATACACACATTGTAACTTAATTAGTGATACAGAGCCAATTACAGGAACTCACGTTTAGATATAATATTTTAAAAAGCCATACACAAAATTACTAAGTTATGTTACGTAATAAACTAGCATTATTTTCTCATCCTGATTTACGTTAGATGAGATTACTGTTATTCGAATTTTAGTGAGTATTTGACCATTTTTAATGCTATAACATTTTCATTAGCCGTACTTAGAAAAGTATATAATTATCATAGAATTTACTCAAATACTTATGGTAACTAAAGGGCCAATTACATGGTGCAACAACTCGCATGCGAGTTTTATTACATTGCACAGTTTCATTGAATACATCCTGTTTCAAATCCAAACGCAATAAAAATAATAATAATAAGTCACCGCCTGCCTCGATAACTTTGTGTACAACAATGTTATGGCGGGTGTCCGGATCTTTTTGCAATAGCCCAGTTTCATAATCCACCCAAATCTCATCACGATAGAATCTCATCATATATAACCCACAATAGCCCCAACGCCTGCTGGAATCGGTTCACGGGTATCTACCGATGTACCCGTGAATGGGTTCTAGCAGGAGTATTACATCACATTAAACTTCGTCTCCAAAGGGCCTCTACGTGTTGGATCTATATCCCCACGCACGCCTTCCAAAGGACCGGGCTTTGTCCCGTGAATTTAAACATGAAACGAAAATATATAAAGAAATGGTGGTAACGAAATGAAAGGAATGTGTCTATACGTATGCGTAAGTGCAAGTGGTTAAATGTTATTATAAATTTAGTTGACGTAGTCGATACGTCTTCCTTTTTGCACTATCTGAGGGTCTCGGCCATCATCTTTAAAATTGCATTCCAAGGCAGTTTAGCCTTATCTTCACGGCCTATTGCCCATGGCCTCAGCTTTATTCTCCGAAGTTTTGAAAGCTTCTGTGGCGCGGTCACATATTTCTAAGGCATTCCGGCAAGTAAATAGTTTCCCAATTATAAAAAAAATATAAACTCATTTTGTATCGAGTTCGTATCGGTATATTAACATATTTATATAAGTTTTCTTCTTTATTCCAAGGATTGTTAATATAAGAACTAATGGATAAATCGAGACTTGTGTATAATTTTCAATATAAAAGTTTGATGTTGCTACGAGAGATTTGACTGGCTACGCCGTGTGCTACGGAGTGCTACGCCGTTACGCCGAATGAGTTCAGCTAATAAAAGATGAGTGTGAGTGAGGGTTAAGTTTAAAGTCGCAGCACGAGACACATTTCTGGACTTAATGACAGCAGCGACTCCTTAGTTTTATATTTCAAATAGTGCGGTAAGTACCTCCAAGTATTCATTGTAGATTATTAAACCAAAGTTTTAGCAATAGGTACGTAGCATTGCGTTCACATTTCATGCAGAGCTTTTCTAAGATAATAAGTATTCAAAATTAAACACCGAACAGCTTTCCTTAAGTAGATAAGAAAACTCATACTTATACTCATGAATAAATGAGTATGAAAGAAGAGCCTAATTTGCGAAAGCGAAGGGCTTCAATGACTCGAGTTTACAATACTAAGACTCGATTAAAAGTGACGCTAAATAAAAATAAACTTTCAAAAGAAAAGTTTGCAAGTGCGGGTCCATTGTATGCGCGGAACTTTTTTATCATTAGCTTGTCTACAATGAGTTACGTTAAGTAAGAGCTCCGGAATACAGACGGAACTTTCTTAAGTGCTTTGTGCCAGTGTTAAATTCATTGTAACACGATCCTTTAAATACTTTAAAAGTTTAATGTTGTTTGAATATTTGTAGACAAGGTGAAGAATGTATGCACAGTTTTATAGACACAGGTAACATTAACAATTTATATATAGATAGGCTCGTCTCACATAATTATAATTATTTGACGGCTGGTTTATCCTGGTGGGTAGCGACCCTGCCTTCGAAACTGACGATCCTGGGTTCGATTTCCGGTAAGGGCAAATATTAATATAATGAGCATGAATATATATTTCTGAGTCCTGGATGTTTTCTATTAAATATTTATCGTCGTCTAGAACCAATAACAGAGCCTTATTGAGCTTACTTGATTTTTGTAAAATATTTCTATATATATAAAAATATATATCTCCACTTATAATAAATCTCTAGAATCAGCCAGTTTGAAACTAAGCTTTGGGTTGTCACGAATGTTCTCAGCATCCCGTGAACGGAAAAATATGAAACATTTTATATAGGTACATTATTATTCTAGCTGCAACTTAGGATATTTAGTTTTTATCCGACTGCGACAATTAATTAATTTTCTGAAATATACTTAATTTATCTTTTATTTTTATTGAGATCAAACGCTGCTCCAACTGTCAGCTATAAGAAACGTCAAAAATGGCGGAATAGCTTTGCCTTTCACTTATTAATTATTTAAATCCCGTCTACGATAGACCTTTACGAGACAATTGCTAAAAGATATACCATAAAAAAATATTCGATTCTGATATGAGAACTGATATGCGCAAATGTCGTATTATGGCGTAATTTCAATAAATGTATCAACAAATTTGAACAATATAATTAACACGAATTTGTTTTGTTTGAATGGCAATGGCACGCGCTCTGCGCATTCTGCCAAAGTAGCGGCGCTACCACGAAAACCGATACTCAATGTTCGTATATTTGCATCCCTGTCACTCGAGTATGGTTAGTGCGATAGAGATAGAGATACCCGAATATTTTCGAATTCCGAAGTTCGTGGTTATAGCTCAGGAATCGAAAATATGGTAAATAATCATAACGTATTTTAACGAAAAAGAATTCAAAATAAATATAGTCAAATGGAGCCTCATTGCACGTAGAACCGATAGCCATTGGGGTGGAAAGGTTCTCGAGTGGCGACCACGTACCGGAAGGCGCGGCGTGGGTAGGCCCCCCGCAAGGTGGACTGATGACCTAGTAAAGGTCGCGGGAGTCCGCTGGATGCGGGTGGCGCAGGACTGGCCATTGTGGCACTCTTTGGGGGAGGCCTATGTCCAGCAGTGGACGTCTTTCGGCTGATATGATGATGATGACGATGATGAAATGGAGAAAAAAACAACGCAAGAGGTTATAAAGGTAATGACTAAGTTATAAGAGTCCAAAGTTTTAAGGGAGGGTATGTTCTGTCCCTTTTCCGCAAAACGCACCTTCATATGAAACGATTGTTTTTTAATATGACGCTCGAGGATCTTGACGTCACAATCCCCGATCGTTTTCTCACTCTAACAAGCGACATTAAAACGGTTGTAGCTTCATAATTTTTTGAGATATTTGAATGGGAGTTTCGTCATCTTCTATCTATCTATATATATACATAAATACCTATTTCCTGACTGACTTATTCACTCACTCATCAACGCACAGCCGAAACTACTAATCTTAGAGAGTTGATTTTTGCACAGTAGGTTGCTTTTATAACGTGGGCTAGGGATAAGAAGGGATTTTTGAAAATTCCACCCCTAATGGGGTTAAATAGGGGTGCAAAGTTTGTATGGGAGAACCTTTTTTTTGAGCTAGAGACTTAAAACTTTGTAGAAAAATTAGTTATTAGAATACAAATAAAGCATTTTCAGCGTTTTGGAAAATTCCACCCCAAAAGGGGTAAAATAGGGGTGCAAAGTTTGTATGGGGGAAACAATATTTTTTTAAATAGAGACTTAAATCTTTGTAGAAAGATTAGTCATTAGAATACAAATAAAGTACTTTCAGCGTTTTAGAAAATTCTATCTCTAAGGGGGTAAAATAGGGGTGCAAAGTTTGTATCTGGGAAACTTTTTTTTGTGCTAGAGACTTAAATCTTTCTAGAAAGATTAGTTATTAAAATACAAAGAAAGTACAGTCACGAGCTTTAATTTAGAACCCATTTCCTTCAAATATTGTTAGAACAGTCACAATGCAATAAGGTCGAAAATTTCAGTTCAATAATAGAGGTGAAGTGTAGATAAGACAATTAAATGTCTTATCGAATGGGCCCTTGAATTGTCAAACTCTTTGCAAAAAGCTATCATTACGGTTTTCTAATTACGAACATGTGTCAGTGTCAGAGAAGAAAATTGAGAAAACTGTAATTTTCACGAAATATAATTTGCAAATAACAAATAAATGTGGCCGGAGAGGACAGGGCCAAAAAGACGAGTGACAATTAGTCGGAAATAATCGGAAACGATCGTTTGACTCGTTGCGCCCGGTTGACGTAAATGAGCGGTTGCCCCTAGACACGTGTAAACGTAAGTTGTCTATGGCAAACTTCATGACTACAATTAAAATATGAGCTCTAAATGGCTTCAGTTTGCTATACGATATTCCACCTTGGGTGGGTCGCAAATTAAAGCTCGTGACTGTACCTACTTTCAGCGTTTTAGAAAATTTCACCTCTAACGGGGTAAAATAGGGTGCAAAGTTTGTATGGGAAAAACTACTTTTTTTTAAATAGAGACTTAAAACTTTGTAGAAAGATTAGTCATTAGAATCCAAATAAAGTACTTTCAGTGTTTTTAGAAAATTCTACCCCTAAGGGGTGCAAAATTTGTATGGGGGGAAACAATATTTTTTTTAAAAGAGACTTAAAACTTTGTAGAAAGATTAGTCATTAAAATACAAATAAAGTAGTTGCAGGGTTTTAGAAAATTCGAGCCCTAAGGAGGTAAACTAGGGGTGCAAAGTTTGTATGTGGGAAACTTTTTATTGAGCTAGAGACCTAAAACTTTCTAGAAAGATTAGTTATTAAAAAACAAAGAAAGTGCTTTCAGCGTTTTGGAAAATTTCACCCCTAAGGGGGTAAAATAGGGTGCAAAGTTTGTATAGGAACGCTTATGTTTTCAAGTTAGAGACTTGAAACTTTGTAGAAAGATTACTTATTTAAATACAAAAAAGAACATAAAGCGTTTTAGAAAATTCCACCCCTAAGGGGGTTAAAAAAGGGAGCAAGCTTTGCATGGGCAACACTTTTCTTGAGTTAGAGACTTAAAACTTTGCAAAAAGATTCCTTATTAGAATACTAAAAAACAACTTTTAGCGTTTTAGAAAACTCCACCCCTAAGGGGGTTAAGAAGGGGAGCCAGTGTTGTGTGGGAAACACTTTTTTTTGAACTAGACTTGAAACTATTAGAAAGATTACTTATTAAAAAAAACACTTTCAGAGTTTTAGAAAATTCCACCCCTAAAGAAAGGGCATGTTTTGTGTGGTCAACACTTTTTTTGAGCTAGAGACCTTAAAAGTTAGTAGTAAGATTACTTACTACAATAAGAAAACAGTTCTTACAGCGAGTAGAAAAATTCAACCCCTGAGGGGGTTTAAAACGGGGTTCAAATTTTAAATGGAGAGCAAGAAAATGTTAAAGTGTGATTAAGAGATTTGTAACTTCGGTCTTATTCTGTACGTTAAAATACTACAAAACTAATTTCAGAGTTTTTCCAAATTCATCCCCTAAGAGTGTTAAAAGGGGGTTCAAAGTTTGTGTATTTCAAGACATTTTAAAAGTATGTGATTTTTTTACTTCGGTTTTAGATTGTTTGTTCACAAAGTAGAACATGAACATCAACGTTTTTTTTTTAATTTATCCCCTAAAAGAGGGTTCAAAGTTTGTATTGAGAGAAATCATTTTCTAAGACGATAGGAATTTCTACGCGGACGAAGTCGCAGGCAACAGCTAGTATAAAAATAAAACTCCTGACTGACTCACTCACACACTTAAATCAACGCCCAGCCCAAGCCCTTGAACCTAAAAAGCTGATTTTTTCACAATAGGTAGTTTATAAAGCGTAAATAAAAAGAAGGGATTTCTGAAAATTCCACCCTCAAGGGGGTAATAAGGGGATTGAAATAGGACAAATCTGGGGAAACCCGGACGGATGGCAACCCTACTCATTCTCAACACGCGCATCCTCGGTAGCTCTGTTGACTTTACTCACCACCAGTAACCCAATACCACATACCTACCTACAGAAGAAGTAGTGGTGTCTTTATGAGGTAGGTATACTGTGAGCAAGAACCGGAAAACCCTTTTTCAGGCTTAAGCCTTTTTGATTTGGTAACCCTATTAATTTGGTAACTTTGTGATAAGGTAACCTTACTGACTGATAGGGTAACCCTATTGTTTTGGTAAGCATATCGGATGTGGTAACCAGAAGGTAAACATAAGGTAACTATTGAGATAGGGTTTTGTTTAGGTTACTTACCATCATGGATAGGGTTTTAAAAACAATTTCTAAAATAACCCTATGGAAAACCCTCATAATGGAAACCGGTTCCGGTCCCTGACTGTGAGTTACTTCCCCAGATGAGCTTCGGATTATAAACGAGAAGAGTTTCCGCAATGCCCTGCCTCTCTCAAACCTAAATTCAGTGTTTCTGATTTACCTCTTTTCATTTAGGTACATATTTATTTATATGTTTTTTTTAAGAACCGGCGTTAAAGTTAACGTTTTTTTAACAGCACTGGGAACGCTCAATTTGTGTTACGTCTTTTTGCCCCTCTGTATGCGTGAAGTGTACTTCTAAGAGTATGTTAAAAAAACCGACTGGCTAATAGTTAACTTTCCGATTGAATATATCGCTGACATACAAATTAATATGTCTAAGCCTGGACGGTCTAATATTCCTCGCGTAACCCAGTGGATCGTCAGTAAGTAGCCTAATCCCGGTCGACAAAGTATGTACGGTGATTGTTCGTCTTACAGCTAAGCCGGGCTTCCTGGCCTTTCCGGGATTATCCCGAAACGCCCAACAAATAATCATAGCCTATAACGTAATATCCCGAAATTTTGTTCATGTTAGTTAATATTGGCCAGAACACTCGTTAATTGGATTAGGTAGTTATTTTTGTAAATGTTTTCGTGTTGTGAGCGTTCTTATTTAAATACTGAACAATATATTATTGTAGTGCTTAGTTTTTTTACTTATTACAAATAACACACGTAAAACCGCAGGATAAAATATGCCTATTGTACATTTCATTGAAGCCAACCAGGGGTCAAAACACAATTTATTTTTTATTTTTCGAGTTTTTAGTTTGTTTGAAAAAAAATCGCCTTGCAGCTTTAAAGTGCTGATTGTGACAAAAATGTTTTTTTACCATCCAAATGGAAGTACTTTTGTCACAATCACCAGCTTAAGGCTGCAAGGAGATTTTTTTTCATACAAACTAAAAACTAGAATATCTCGGAAACCAGCGAGTTTCGACCCTTGGTTGATTGGACATAAATTGTTGCAAATTAGCTCTAGTATAACCCCTTTCAAGGAATAGGTCGAATTACCAGTCACCCTGTATAAACAATTTTTGAAATGTGATGACCAGTTCCAGAGATTACCCCGTACATTAAAACTTACAACTTCACCGAAGTAATATTAGTATAGATATTTACCAAATTTCATGTTATACTTATAATAGTTATAAGTACTTAACTATAGCGATTAATTTCAAAATAACCATACCAAAATAAGCCAGAACAGCTGAGTAAAGGACTTACCATTTAGTAGAAGGTAGGTATTTTTTTTAAATGTTTCATTTCCTCTTCACCACTGTTATGAAAACCTCATGCTGTACGTGTAGTGTACGTGTTTAATTAAAGGATGTGTTATCTATCTATACATATAATAAAGCTGAAGAGGATCGAAAGTCTGTACATGGAAGATATTCGAAAAAAAATTGGCTAGGGATACTTAAAATCGATAACAGAACACGTTCCAACAGTTTTTAGAATTTTTGTCTGTTTGTCTGTTTGTCTGTTTGTCTGTTTATCTGTTTATCTGTTTGTCTGTTTATGTGACCGCGCATCACGTGAAAACGGCTGAACCGATTAAGATGAAATTTGGTATAGAGATAGTTTTAGTCCTGGGGAAGGACTTAGGGTAGTTTTTATCCTGGAAATCAACCCCTAAGGGGGTGAAATGGGGGGTGGAAATTTGTATAGAGCTACTTAAACCGCTACACCGATTTGGGTGAAATTTGGTATATAATTAGTTTGAGTCCTGGGGAAGGTCAGAGGATAGTTTTTATCCCGAAAATCTTCCTTTTAGTGGGTAAAATGGAGGGGTGAAAATTTGGATGTAATCCATTTTGATAAAATTTGGTTTTGAGGTAGTTTAGGTTCTGGGGAAGGACATTGGATAGTTTTTATTCTGGAAATCTTCCCCTAAGGGGATGTAATTGGGGGTGAAAATTTGTTTGTGACCCATTTTGATGAAATTTGGTTGAACGATAGTTTGAGTCCCGGAGTATGACAACGGATAGTTTTAATCCCGAAAATCATCCCCTCAGGGATGAAATAGGTGGTGCAAATTTGGATTAAACCCATTTAGATGAAATTTAGTAAAGATATAGAAGGAGTCCTAGGGAAGGACAATGCATAGTTTTTATCCCGAAAAATCATTTCCTGAGGTGGTGAAATGAGGTTTCAAGATTTCGATAGAACCCATTCAGATGAAATTTGGTATAGAGAGAGGTATCAGTCCAAGGAAAGAACAAAGAATAATTTTTATTCCGGAACACAAGACATAGGATAGTTTTATCCCGAAAATCATCCCCTAAGAGAGTGTAATTTGGGGTGGAATTTTGTTTGTGACACATTTTGATAAAATTTGGTTGAAAGATAGTTTGAGTCCTGGAAAAGGACAAATGATAGTTTCTATTCCGGAAATCATCCCCTAAGGAGGTGAAATGGGGGTGAAAATTTGGATGTAGCCCATTTAGATGAAATTTGGTATAAAGATAGTTTGAGTCCTGGAGCATTCTCCATGATTTTCGGGATAAAAATTTTCCGTTGTCATAACAACGGATAGTTTTTATCCCGAAAATCATCCTCTAAGGAGGTGAAATAGGGGGTGAAAAATTGGATGGAACCCATTTACGGTATATAGCGGTAGTTGGGAGTCCTGGGGAATAGGAACATTATATAGGTAAATATATGTATGTGACGTTCCATGGGTAAAGGTACCTTATGGCGGTAGTTTCGAAGATGTTTTCTAAAACGGGGTAAAAAATACGTTTTATTATGGCTATTTTGAAAACTATTAGATGTAACATTTTGTTGACGTATCTTTATTTTTAATATAAAATATTTAAATTACAAGTCAGTTAATTTAGTCCTACGGTTTAGTAGAAAAGGTCCTTACGGCCGTGTGATATGAAAATATGCAAAATAATAATGAAAAAAAGCCTACATGCATCTATTATGGTGAGGCGGGTCATAGAAACCAAGTTTGCGGCGGAGTCTATTTTGTAAAAAAAGGCGTTCGGAGTAAGCTAATTTTTAAAATCATGCAACTCAGCCATAATGACCCTTTCCTTCATCCATACTAATATTACAAATACGAAAGTAACTCTGTCTGTCTGTTAACTTTTCATGCTTAATTTGGTTGAAATAAAATTTGGTGTAGAGATACTTTGAATTCCGGGGCATTCCCAAAGAATCCTTACTAAAGATAGTTTTTATCTGGAAATTCATCACCTAAGGGGGTGAAAAGGGGGGAGAAAGTTACGATATAAACGAGTTCCGCGCGGACGAAGTCGCGGGCAAAAGCTAGTATTATAATATAACGATTTATACCAATACGCAGGTTGTTGTAGGTACAGGAGTTTAATAAAAAGTCAGAGCTGGTCAACAAAGGCAATCCGATTGCTAAACATAACGTTTGGTTTATGTCGACAGTGTACCTAATCATTGGAACTATCCCCACAAATCAAACGTTAAAGCAATGTTTGAAACCCAATCAAACTTCACACGTATCGGGGATCAATCCGTGCTATTAAGTTTACAAAACCTTGTCAGCAAGTATTTCCACAGATGGGTGGATACCCTTTGTCTTCACAAACAACAATATACAATAAAACTTTAAACCATATAAATAAAATATTAAGTAAACCATTCTGGAAGATCTTTATATATAGCCAATGTTCGGTGAGATTCATTGCGTGACCATGCTCTATTTTTTGATAAGCTGTTTCCACATATTTCAAGCGAATGATGGTAATACATTTTTAGCTACTCAACACAGCCCTTGTAGCCTAATCCTAATGCATGTATGTCATATAATATGTAAATGTGACTCAAGGTTAAGGACGCAACATCCTGAGCCTGATAACACAAGCAAGATCAAAGCCCCTACTTAGCACAAGTTGGCTTATTGTTGTTACTTTGGACCCACGTTTAAGTTAGCCTGGTTACACTAAGATACTAGGTAGTTAGTGCGAGCTCAGGTGACAAGGGAATATAAATTAATAAGTTGCGAGGCTTCACTGGCGTAACATCTAGACACACGGCAGCGTGTCCAGCCAAGTTCAAAGCCAAAAGGAACTGGCGACGCAGCAGCCGTGTGTTACACGAACTTTTGACTCCATGATAACTCAAAATCTATTTATACGTAAAGTGAAATTTGGTGTATGTATTAAACAAGCCCCTTAGATTAACTATAAACCTAAAAGTGGACTTGACTTGGCTAGTAAAAACTAGCCACGTCAAGTCTTGAGCATCAATTTATCCTGAGTTATCTACTTTGTGTAAATAATTCGAGTGTTCAAATTTAAGAAGTTATACTTTTATACATTGTTGTAGTAGAAAAAATAAGAAATTCTATGTTCTTAAGAATACATTTTATTTTAGGATTATCTACTGAACTTGGCGCCTATGCAGATCTTAATTCTTTGTTTATTGTATCCGCTTTTTTATCGTTTTAAGTCGGGAAACTAACTGACACTTCAGTTAATTTAAGGTCATCAAGTCTTAGGATTCGACTCTTTCCAAAACACGAACAGTGTATGGTACAACCAGCAGCCCAAGAGTAAATGTCAATATAATTGTAGCTTATAATACCTACTACTAATCAATCCACGGTTAAACTTACGTATTAAATTTATGACACTAGTTGAAGGAGGTTCTTCTACAGAATGAGTGTTTTCGCGGCAATGTCGCTTGAAGCACTCCCGATGAGTTCGAAACACCGTTTAACCGTGGATTTATTAGTAGCATTTTAGACATGCCTCACGAAAAATGTAATTCGATAACTGTAGCTTCTTTAGCTGTAGCTCCTAACCTAACCTAACCTAAAATGCCTTGAGAGTTCTGCTAACAACGATATCTCAACATATGCATAAGGTTGACTTTGAAGTGAAATTTAACGAAGTCAGTGTCGACAATTTGATAATAAGCCGTCGAACACCCCTTATTTTGTCCTTTATACAAATAAAATTTCGAACAAATAAGATTCGTTGTTTTGCTATTCTGCCGTTTAAAATTCATAAAAAATTAATCATTTGCCAAATAATATTCCCTGAACAGATATTCTATTTAAAAAAAAAATTAAATGATTGCAATATTGATATTCTATGTATAACTGAACATTGGTTAACCAGTAATGAATAAATACCACAATTTAATAATCACCAGGTGGGTAGTTCGTTCACCAGACTTGGTTCCATACATGGTGGGTCATTAATTATCTGTGTTATTATTACGCGGGGGCGTTTTTTGTACATGCCATCAGATCTACAGTTATGGTCCGATTTTAATAAATGATATGTCATTCGATTCGTCTCATGCTGCAGATTTGCAATAAGGCTTCGTTTTTTAATTTTTTATCGATAAGGTACTAAAATATAAATTTAAAGAAACTACTGTGCGCTGACCACGTGACTTTGGCTGCGTGACTTTACGTGACGTAACTCCAGTTTTGACTCGAGATGACAATGTAAAATTATTATCAAGAATTGAACTCAAACATGTACTAAGCTCTTCAGCATGAGAAATTATAAATGTTGAGTCGGCCACATATGGATACAACCCTAAGAAAATTAAGTAACTACACATTACGTAATTTTGAACTCTTCGAAAACATAATGGAATCTGTGCTACTTAAAATATCACGTTCTAGAAATAAATTACATATATGCGGTGATTTCAATGTAAATATTTTGGAAAATTCAACAATGACTGTCAGATAGTCGAATCTTTTCAAAGCTGATAATCTCAACTTCATTTTTATGGAGCCTACTAGAGTAACTGCTACTAGCGCAATCTGTATAGATAACATTTTCACTGATATTTTACCTAATAAAACTAATAATAAAAGTGTAATCAGCAAATTAGAATCAGATCACTCAGGCCAACTCATTGTATTTGAGACATTAAGGAAAAATATCGTGAAAAAACAAATAACTTTTGTACCGGTAACAACAGGTCGTGTAGAAAGAATGAAATGAAGTCCAGCTCAGGCCCTTTCTGTCTTCTGACATGAGTCCTAACAACATGTACATTTCATTCTTCCACACTTTGATGGTACTTTATAAAGCGATATTTACTTGCAAATCGGTCGTGGTTAGTGGTGCACCAGTTTTTAGACTAAAAACTGATGCACCACTAATTACGACCGATTTGCATTTAGTGAGTGGGCTACTCGCTAGGACTTATCTAAACGTATACAAGCACTGTATGCCTTGTATGAGGAACGGCGATTGAATACAAGTGATGAATTTAAAGAACATGTCAAGCAATATTCGAAGCAATTTAAAATAGATTGTCATCTAGCCAAGCGTAATTATTTATCTCAGAAAATAAAAAAATACTCTAACATTATTAAAAAAACCTGGAATGTAATTAATATGGAGACTGGTAGATCGAAGAATACACCGAATGATCTTAAACTAAAAATTTATGGCAGAATTGTAGACTCTATATATATAGTCCTCCTTGTCGTATCCGACGACGGCGACCCTTACAATTTCCTCTGGTGAGCACGAACATGGCTCGCAAAGCCGAACTTAGTTTTAAATGTCCGGTCACATTGTGTGCAGTATAGCTGCCCCTGGTTATTGTTAGTATATGCATAGGATGGTCTAGGTCGAGTCTTCCGTAAATGGCGCTTTGGTCCAGGTGTTCAAGTCGAGCTACTTCAAAAGAAGCTACACCTTTTCTGACTTTATTACGCCATTCCGGTCTCATGGACGCGACCTCCTCCCAGCCCTCAGCAGGTATATCGCAGGCTTTTAGATGACGTTTTAATACGTCCTTGTAGCGCAGAAACTGCCCCCCACGATTACGCTTTCCATCCGCAAGCTCGGAGTAGAATACAGATTTTGGGAGTATGCAGTCTGTCATGCGACTAACGTGGCCACTCCATCTCAACTGGCTTTTCATCAGTATGGCCTCCATGCCGAGCATGTTAGATCTTCGTAAAACGTCCATGTTGGTCACACGATCCTGCCACCGAATGCGGAGAATGCATCGTAAACAACGCATGAATTATATACTCGCGGTGAGTTCACTAAATAAAAATGTAGGAGTTCTTTTTTTCTACATTTCATAAAAAATTTCACAGTTACATGTTAAGTGATCGAATAATATCTTAGGACTAAAATAGAATCGGCGCTCTCACGAGCGGCTATGTCGCCGAGGTTCCGGCCTTATCGTATACAAAATGCAACGTAGCTTTTTAACCTTACAATATTACTAGTGATATACCTAGGTGGTGAAGTTATGTAGCATACATAACACATGTGGAAGGTGTCAAGCTTTCTAATATCTCCCTTGTACAAGCACCAGCACTCAGCAGCATATGTGAGTATTGGGAGCACCATAGCCTTGTAGACAGAAAGCTTGGTTTGGAGTTTCAGATCATGCGATTTCCAAACACGTTGGTTCAATTTGCCAAAGGTGGCGGCAGCTTTGGCTATGCGTAGTGGGGTCTCTGAGGCAAGGCGATTGTCACTTCGAATTTGACTGCCCAGGTACTTAATGCTAGTCACTTCTTTCAGCACTGAACTGCCCAAAGTAATTTGAGCTGTATCAGCACTGCAACCTCGGGGTGGTTGCTTAAGTACCTGAGTTTTGGCGACACTTATAACTAGGCCAAATCTGTCACACGAGTCACTCAAAGACACCATGGAGCCCTAGAGTGCGTCTAAGCTGCTAGCCATCATGCATACGTCATCGGCATACAAGACTTCAAGCACTTCTGTAGACTCTAGTTTGGAAGTAGCTACTGAATCTGAAACGTTTTTTAACTGAGATACCAGTCTCCACAACTACATAAGTATTTAAACTCATCACCTTCCTCTGCCGTTACATTGTTAGAAGAAAACGCCCCAGAATGTAAAATAAACCTTCATTTTGAACATGTTAGTTCCTCAGATGTATTAAAGGCGTTAAAATCAATTAATGTCAAAAAAACTAATGACCTCTGGGGAGTTTCTGTCCATGCGCTCAAATCCCTTATAGAAATTATAGTGCCTGAGTTGGCAGTTATATTTAACAACAGTGTCGATTGCGGTGAGTTTCCTGATTTAATGAAACACAGTAAACTAACTTCTTTATTCAAATCAGGTAGCACTTCTGACCCCACTAACTTCAAACCAATATCTGTGCTCCCAAGATTTAGGAAAATTTTTGAAAAATTAGTTTTGTCGCAATTATTAAAACATTTTAATACATGCAATTGCTTGTTACTAGGCCTACCTGAATAAAGAGTATTTTGAGTTCGAGTTTAACCCAACAATTGAAGCTAATAATTGTTTACGAATGTTGTGTCGATACAACCCCGATAGGGTTTAACGACACTTTTATATTTAACGAAATGTATTTTCTTTTTAAAAGTGTATTAAATAAAAAAAGTCCTTATAAGTAGTATTAGTTTCAATGTGGACTTTTCGGCTTTACTTCTTTTATGTCTAACACTTTCTTAATATCAATTGAAATATCGCTTCGGAACAGAACGTTTATTTTATTGAGCAGAAAATATTGCAAGCGGGTCATGATTTGTATACTACGGATGTATTTATATGGCGCCAAATTTTTATAGTTTTACACGGGGTGAAAGAGTAACATTTAGGCAGTTACCTATCTGCGTACAAATCATAATCCTCACTGGTAACATTTCACTCAATATGAGATGGTATTTTGGTATGGTAAAATGTTACACGTGTGGACGATATCACGCGTAGGTACGTACAATGTACACGACCTTTTGATTGCAGCTTCCACGCTGTTTGGTCCAGCACCAGTGCGTTAAGTGCGGACGTAGGTCAACTCCAACTGCCAGAACACGTCGATAAAATGAACATCACACGATAATGGCGGGGACTGATCGCTTGTCTAGGTTGATAGACGCGCCTAGGCATGTACCTTGGATATTTTGTAACTGTCAAGATCAAATATCAAGTCAACACAAAACCTGTCAGCGATATATGTGTTCAAACACAGTGATTGAACCCCTACAGAGTAAATACAGCAAAGGTTAGGTATCTATATAGTTCTAATCATCATCATCCTCCTAGCGTTTTTTTCCGGTAGTAGTCCTAAACGAGCCCAGGATCCGCTTTGGCACCTACCTAATCAAAAGGTTTGGCGTAAGCATTATGTAGTTTCACGAAAGCGACTGTCATCTGACCTTCCAAAGACCTGATTAGGATTAGTTCGGTTTCTTCACGATGTTTTCTTTCATGTAGTTTGAATATTTTGATAAATAACGTCCCTTAATAAAAGTGAAATATAATAATTAATCGTGCTCTATAATCTTTTACAGTATTCCAAGTTTTGATAGTTTGCCAAATCCAAGAACGTAAATTGATTCAACATCCCGAATCCAACTCTACTAGCAGGAAGGAATAGATTATATGTATGCAGGGCGGTCCAGTTACTTCCTTTGTGTCACTGCTAAGGGAAACTATACAGCGGATGTAGTCGGTGGATAAGTCACAAACCGTACTAACTACTCAGCAGATGCGCAAATAATAGGTAGGTACATTGTTACTTTACCCTTATGTACTTTACTCTGTTTTTTCACACACAATCTCTATTTTCCCGAAGTGAACGTAACTTTACGATGCATTTTTTTTCAGTAGCTATGCTTATAAATATTCATATTAATTCATACAACAATAGACATCGAAAACCGACTAACGTCAAAAATACGTCTTTTATAATGACGTCGGTGGGAAACAGTTCGAAAGTTTTTTCTTATTTTTGCAACTTTTTTGATTAGAACTTTAAAGAATACATTAAAATAAGTATCTTTTTGATTAACTTGCTTGTTTAAGATCTAGAGTGGTCCAAAGTTGCGAGTTTGGCCTTAAGATTACTACGGAGTCAGGGCTTTAGAAAGTTTGTTAGACGATGAAAAAATTTAACCAGTATAACCTCTGTTTTTTATTACTGAATCATATAGAACATGTCCAATTCGGATCATAACTCAAAAAAAACTATGGCAGAATACTATACATTTGAACCGCTCTAGTTCATAAACAGTCAAGTTAATGAAAAAACTATAATCATTAAAATATGCTTATTTTAGCATGTTCTAAATGATTCAGTAATAAAAAACAGAGGATACACTGGTAAAAAAAAATCATCGTTCATTTTTTAAGTCCCTGGCACCGTATGGCCGAACTTGCAACTTTGGATTGCACTAGTTCTGAAACGGGCAAGTTAATCAAAAATTGTTATTTTCTAAGATATCTAAGATGCTTATTTCAATGTATTCTTTAAAGTTCCAATCACAAGAGTTGCAAAAATGTGAAATATATTTTTGTTAACAAAAAATTTTAAGTCCTAAAATCGGGCCCTTTTTGCTTTACCCCAACCAAATGGACACCTAATGTTTTTATCATTTTCTATTCTTGTTTCTTGGCCAGTAGCATTTCAAATTAAGTGGGATCCATAGAATGGCAAGAGTAACATAAATAATGAAGTATTTTGATGTCAAATATTGAATAACTAATCAATTTGTAGGTTAGAGTTCACCAAAACAATGGCAGACTTACATTAAAGCTTTAGGCGTCACTTAAGTCTTCTATAACGTAAATTGAGTTACAACACCTTTAGTCAAGAATATTGTGCAGGCTTTGCCTTCAAAACGGTGTTATAAATGGTTTAATACACTCACAGTGTCTTTAAAGTACATCTGCCTAACATCATACGCGTTAGAAAAAGTTTCAATACTCACAAATGAGTTGTTCAACATTTCTAGTATCTTGTATTACTACTACTCTCTTATACTCTTGACCAACTCTCTTATAAAGCCTCTGCCTGCACCTTATATTAGACCTTAAGCTTAATAAGACACTCCACGGCAACAACTAAAAAGCCATAAGAGTTAACGAGCACTCTTGTAAAGGTTAAGGAGTTACAAACAGGTTTAAGCTATAACATCTTAAGTATACTTGCTGTGAGTAACACTCTTATAACTCTCAAACCTGCTTAAGAGCGTTCAATAAAGCTCTAGTAACACTTTTGGAGTTAATATGACAACAAAATGTTAGTTGGGAGGTACGTAAATGCACTCACAATTAATTTCAATGAATCTGATTAGGCGTTGGAAAACAATTAGTAATGTTACAAAACAATTAGTAATAAATAATTAAGTTTTAGGGTCCCGTTAACCGTTAGTACACCTTTTTTACAGGCACTCTAACACCTTAACTTCGCTGGAACCGATTTAAGAATGATATAAGGGTTATTTTAACGCTAGTGTGCTAGTTGGGCTACTTATCATTAGATTTTATAGAATAAATTCAGTCTACACCTATGTCGATTCATAGCTCCGCCGGGGTCATGCAATATTACCTAGAGAGAGACGTGGGGGCTATCAATTGACCTCCTAGAGGCCTATTAATATATTGGCTTTTATAGATTTCAAGCATAAGAGAAAATAAACACTTTTATCTTTGGCCTTGTATTATGTATAAGATATATGGTGCCATTGAAGGGGATCGCTAAAAGTGAAAATAAAAATTATTTATTTGAAAATGATTTATTTTATAGATTGCTAGTTACAATAAAAATAAGGTTGGGTCTTCCTAGTAGGTAAAAAATACCTGTGTCAGGAAGACCCGCTCCTCCATAAAAAAGCAGTTGGTGTTTGTTGGCAAAAGTGAATATGTAAAATGTCCTGGTACAGATAGATGTAACAAATGTGTAAGAAGAGGACCACCTCACGAAAATTTATACTTTTGGAGATATCTTTAATTTTTTAGGAGTTTGTTATTGCGTAAGGGCCTATTATTCTGGTAAGGGCTTACAAAATAACGACCACGTTATTAAAATCTACATAATATTGAACGTAGACTGAATTTGCCTACATTTTTTGCCCGTAATGGCAAATATTTGAGGAGCATGCATGCATTCCTGAGCCTTGGATGTTTTCAAGTTATGTCTTAAAGTATTTTTCAAACCACATGCTCGACAATGCCGAATTATAGGTCATGTAAACCCTACCGAAAGCAAGACATTAAATACCTTGGTATTAGCCGGGTTATAATGTTGTACTGAATTTCATTATAACCCACTGGTTAATAATATGATTTCACTTTTCATAATTCTTATTACTATATGCATAAAGTTTAATTTTGCTAAACACAATTTGTCCTAGGCCATGGCCTACTTGATTTGACAAAATAAATGAAGTTTGCCTCCGTGTGCACCCCGGTCCGGAGGAGCGCGGTGGTCGAAATTCGAATTTCGAATCTAGGACCACGGCTTGTGCTTTCGAATTTGGAACGCCGCGCGCCTTCATTTGTTCACGCGTGACGAACAAATCGAGTTCTTGTAGGTGCCTATAGAAGATTTAATTTCAAAAATAATATTGAAAATGTCGAGTGATGAAAGCGTTTTGACTCCTGAGTTTATCAAATTAGATGCCATAGGCATTGTCAAAAATCTGCTGCCAGAGAAGTCAAAGGAATAATACCTAAAAGCCTACAACGATTTTGACAAATAAAAGCATTACCTTATCTTTCCATAATTGGACTAACGTGTCTAATGTTACTATGTACTTTTAATTTGCTAAATAAACATTATTTATCTACTGAGCCTGTTTTTTTGTCTCGCATAAGGTGTGAAAAGTAGAGTATACACCTCGGGGATAAGACTGTTTTAGTCTTGGGCGGTTGAACCCCTCACTGCACTCAGGACTCACGTCTTAATTCCCTCGCTTCGCTCAGGAATTAACTTATAACTCCCTCGCTACGCTCAGGAGTTAAATTATGAGTCCTTCGTTACGTTCGGGATTCAATTCGCTCCCGTGACATAAAACAGTGCTTTATCCCCTTGGTGTATAATCTACTATTATGACTAAGTATACAAAATATCGTCATCTAGTTCCCGTACCACAAGCCCTATTGAACATACTATGTGGCTAGTTTGATTTGTGTTAGATTATCCTCTATTATTTAATTATTTATAAAAAATCTAAATCTCATAAAAATGTAAAAAAAAAAATATCGAATCGTAAAGTCTACCAGTTCGTGAGCACTTAAAACAATCTTCGGGTATTTGTATCCTCTGATAAGAGTTTCTTTGAGCTTCGATTCTGAATAATAATAATTATTACTTTATTTTGGTACAGATTACATATTACTTGTTATAAACAGCCACGCCAAAGTCAAAGACGAACTCCTCTGTTCTAGAGGCCTATTTTTTTTAAAGATTATAGGTATTAGATTCTATGAAAGCCCAGTCATGTAAGCTTGAGTCATATTTTTTTTTCTCCGTATGCGTTGCAGTAGAAACATCCGGTTAACCACTTTAATCACTCACTAAAATAGTACCTCCTAAACAAGATAACCTATTTACTTCTAATTTAAAAGTAAATAAATTATCTTGTTTAGAAGTTCTAAATAAAATATTGCGTAATACAAAATTAGGCCGGGCAACGAATAGGTATAGAGGGGAATGCTTGGAACACAATTTTTGATTTCTTAACTTTGTTTGGACTAGTTAGGAGATCAACATATCAAAAGTCCCCGACCGTAGCCTTTGAAGTCAAATATTTTCCGTTTTTTTGCCTATATCTCGGAAACTATGCGTCCTAGCGACGTGACAACTCTATACTAAATGAAAGCTGATTAAATTTGCTACAAGTTTTATTCGGACAAAACAGACATTCAAAAGCAGATATCTCAAAAACTATACAAGATATCGTCGCTACTTTGAAAAAATCTCGTATCTGAAAATCATCAAGTTTCTAGGAGGAACAATAAACATCCTGTAAATTATTGTGGTTGATAAAATAAGTTCTTGTTAGTTTCATGAGATACTTTGATAGCCAGTCATAAATTTTACAAATATTCGAATAACCCACGCCAAACACTTTTTATTAAATTTATAGTTATTCGTAAGATACAAGATTTTTGTTCTAGTATTGACTGAAAATTGTTGAGTTACCATAATTTTGCTTTACATTTTATGGTACAAAATGAAACGAAATTTATGTTTTATGCGAAATTACGAAGTAGACTCTCGTAGAGTAGGTAACTATAGACGAACTTAAATAATACCGTGTCTCCGTAATAAAAGAAAGATCGGCACGAATTATTTTTACTCAACTATACATGCAATAGAAGGGGAGGGGGGAGGCCTTTGCTAAGCAGTGGGACATAGCGGGCTCGATATAATAATAATATAATAATAATACATGCAATAAACTATCGTAAAATGAATGGAAGTATTTTGGCAAAATCGGCTTTAGAGATTGCAAATCATCAAATTTTCGTTTTTTAATACCTACATATCCAGAATACCTATAGCTGAGGAATCACTTGATGTTCTGAACTATCATTGAATATTTGAGGTAGAATAGTCCAGATGTCATCAAAGCGAAATTTAAACTCAATCAGACTGTGAGGTGTATATTTTAAAGCCCTTAAATCTACCACACATGGGTCACCTGCTCTCTTTCCAAGTCTAATAGATGTAGGTATATTTAGTACTTAACTGTCGAATAGTTTTTGAAAAAAATACCAGTGTAAGTAGGTACATATTTTACATTGTACTTTTTAGTCAAATATGCCTCTTTTATTGTTATTACTTTTACAAAATCGGCAGGCACATGAAGTTTTCTGTTTTTTTTTTACTTTATGTCTATTTTAAAGATGATAAACATGTTAAAAAAAAGCTTAATCTTTATGGGTAACATTGTATTAAATAAAAGCATTAGGTATAAAACCTGACGTACGAGAAAGTAATCGAAATATACACAATACAATTATTATAGGTACCGTCGACATAGTATAAAGACGGCAAAGTATGTTATCTGCCTACAAACGCACCGCGCGCGGCTTGTATGTGTGCGCTATACTATACTATCTATACGTCGCCGCACGCACACTCAAACAAAATCTCGACCCGTTTCTCAGTGCAAAACAATCCAGATTTTGTTTGAGTGTGCGTGCGGCGACGTATAGATAGTACCTATAGCGCACACATACAAGCCGCGCGCGGTGCGTTTGTAGAAAGATAACATACTTAGCCGTCTTTATACTATGCCGTCGATTTATCGACGTTGAAGTTTGTGCACGTCTGTACACCATACGAGATGTAGTTATATTAGTTTAATGAGTTAGTAAACGAAAAAATAATAGTAGTTTATGTGACTGTACATAATGAAGGGCATTAAACACGAGTGTCTTAATGCCTAATTATGTACAGTTACATACACTTCTTTATCTATCCACATATCATAAGCCTCCACGATGCATTCAGGAGCCGCATATTATGACCGGCATCGCGGGCATCGCAGCGTTGTTTTCTGGCAGCTGTCATAGTTTTTTTCTTAATTCAGAGACAAACTAGAGTCGGATCCAACTGTCATATCGTTCGATATCTTACTTACGTGCGACATTTGTCAAATTTGTATGCAAATTGTCAATTTATTTCGAACTAAACGTCATCTCGACTGATATAAGAATAGAGGTCAAATCAATTTTTTTTGATTTCAGAGATGTTCGAAATTTGAATAAAATAATAGTATCGAAACCGATGTTATTATTTAGCAATAATAACATTTTCACAGATAAGAAATTTGTTCTAACAAAACAGTCTATTTTTATGGTGGCCGTTTATGATATTTGGATAGATAAAAAATAAAACAGATACGAGTTTTTTTCAAAGTAGTGACGATATTTTGTTTAGATACGATGTTTTTGAACTAACGATTACTTATTATATCGACGTTGGAGTTTTTGCAGCATACGAGATGTATTTTTATAAGTTTAATGCGTAAATAAACAAAAAAAAATAAAAAATCAGATACGAGATTTGTTCAAAGTAGCGACGATATTCAAAAAAATGTTGGAATAAAACTTGTAGAAAATTTAATCAACTTTAATTTTGTAGTGTATTCATGTTGCTAAGACACATAGTTTCAGAGATATAAGCGAAAAACTGGACCTTCAAACCCCCGCCCTCCCAGCTCATGGGCTACGGGCGGGGACTTTTGATATGTTCATCTCCTAACTAGTCTAAACAAAGTTACGAAGTCAAAAATTGTGTTCCAAGCATTTCCCTCTATACCTTTTTTTGAGCATTCGTTGCCTGACCTTAATATACTCGTAATCATTCAACAATTTGTTTAGGTAAATCGCTGAAAAGTTATATTTGTACAAGCTTCTTGCCCGTGGCGTCGGAAGCGTACCTTTCAATTATGTTAATCTGTTGTTGAAGCTGTAGGGATTTGGGCTGTAGGTATGCATTAATTAACGAAAAACAAACATCAAAAACTATTCGATAAAATTTGAGCGAACGAGTAACAAACATCAAAACATCCTTTTGAAACTTTCCAGGGGTCCATTTCACGAAGCTACAATTTCACAAGTCTAACCTGGCTACCCTAACAATTAACATTTTGCCCTATAGCTCTGATATGGCTAGTTAGGGTGACTGTATAATTGGCATCGAGTTAAACCTGGAAACGGTATTACAAATAGCAAACACCTGTGCCTATAGAAAGATATACCTATACTCAAATGAATGTTCGAAAAGGTACGGAGCGATTTGGGTGAAATACACGGAAGGCACTTGGGCGGCAAGGGATTAGTCTGCGGGAGCTCGTTACCGAGATAAATGCGGTCTATTAACAACGGAATTCCTTTAGCTTATGGAATTGGGTTTATTCGTCATACAGGAAATCCCATATTGATATTCATATTCATATTACACTGTAGTATAGTAGATTGTATGACAAGGGTCTAAAATAAGCCATATTAAATACCACGAGATGGTTTTTCCCCGAACGAAGTGGGGGGAAATTGTTCGAGTGGCAATATGGCTTTTAGACCAGAGTTAAACACTCTACTTTTCACTTTGACTGCGAGAAAATTGTTAAAAGAAAGATTAGGTATTAATCCACAATCAATAATAAATTCCACGGCGAAAAGATTGTCCAATTTGGTGACATGAGTTTTTTAATAAACTCAAAATTAACTGCTTTGACACAGATACAAAATATTGACACCAAGAATAAACGCCTCTGACCGTTAATAGCCGCGTCCAAAGTTTGGCCGCGTTCGGCCGTTTGGACTCCAAACGGGCGAACGCGGCGGACAGCATACAGGGCATAAAAGCGAGATAGACAGCAGTCTATCCCGCTCAATCTTATATCTTATGCCATGTATGCAATCAACCATGCTTGAAAGTTTGGACGTGGCTAGGGACGGTCAAAGGCGTTTATTTTTTTTCATCTCTCCTGCTCTGAAAGTTGATTTTTCATGGGCATATAGCCGGGTGGAAAATTGCTTTTTCTCCCCTAGGGTGGAAAGTATTTTTTTTTTATTGTTACGGTCAGCCACGGAGTCGAAGATAATAGAGTTACGTCAAATCATTAAAATAAAAACTTTTCACAAATCGACACTCAGCTATAGGTACCTGCATTAACGAGTTGTTTATTACGATTATAGGTTGATATTAAATTATTTCTCCTCACAGTCGAAATGAAAAGTAGAGTGTTTAACTCGGGTGAAATTACCCATTTAACCCTCGAACAATTGGCGCTCTCACTTCGTTCGAGCGCCAGAAATATCTCGGGTTAATTGGGTCACTTTCAACCCTTGGTTAACAATCTACTATTTCATCTCTCCTTTTCTGAAAGTTGACTTTTCATGGGTATATAGCCGGGTGGAAAATAGCGTTATCTCCCCTAGAGTGAAAAGTATTTTTTTTTAATTGTTACTTTTTTTTTTATACCACTTTACCGTACACATTTTACATTACCGTAGCCGTAATTACGTAATTACGTACGATTTCTGGGCATTTTATAATTACGTATTACAAATATCTCATTCCGTAATTCTGTAACTTAATTTGCACTTTTAATATCATAGACATCATCGAAATCATCATATATGCAATGGCACAAAAAAGGAAAGAATGAACAATTTAAAACTCAATAAAATGTTTAAAAACAATAATAATATAGTTATTTGATTATGATTATAAATTGTATAATTTTCAATAAAAAGGTTTTAAATAAAAAGTTGATCAAAAAAGTCTGATGTTCTAATGGGGAATGGATGAAAATTTTAGAAATGCCTGATTATTTTTTTGGTGATAGGAATAACCTTCCTTAGCACCAGAAAAAAGTTGCAGACTTGTCAGCTGCGTCAATTATTTTTGAAAAATATAAACAGTTTCCTCACTTACGTTTTGTGGTCAGGACGGCGAATGAGACACTTTCCTTGATCCGTCTCATATTACAAAAAATATTTTAAAGATCTGACCCTGGCAATGACCAATATAGCTGCTGCAGCTGTCAATATCATTGCCAGTGTCAGTTTACCACGGATTTTTATGATATTTTTATGTAGTATGAGACGGATCAAGGAAATTGTCTCATTCGCCGTCCTAACCACAAAACGTAAGTGAGGAAACTGTTTATATTTTTCAAAAATAATTGACGCATCTGAAAAGTCTGCAACTTTTGTCTAGTGCTAAGAAAGGTTATTCCTATCACCAAACAAAATATCTGGCGTTTCTAAAATTTTCATCCATTCCCCATTCTATTGTTTGTTACTTTTATTTAGCTTAGTGCAGACAACACCTACTCACTCATACTAATCGTACTACCTGTATCTGTATACTTTACCTACATGATATTAATCAATATGAATAAAATTAATACTAATCGTACTACCTGTAGTACCAGTACCTGTTTACATACCGTACCTATACATGATATGAAACAATATGAATCAAATTAAATATTTTTATGTCAGACTATTTCATATTTTTCTCCTCTTTCTTCACTAGAAAGTTGGTGAAAACATGTAAAATCGATGACAATGACAATGTAAAATAAGTTTCTGTCAAAAATTTCATTTTTAGTACAAGCTTTTATTGCCGACTGTACTTTTCTGCATACCATCATCAACTACTCCTTGAGACGATTCTAACGAGCCCAAACTCGATGGGGTTGTGTCGTTTTATTGCGGAGTTCATATGGCCACCTTTCCAAATAAGCTCCAAGTCATCATAATATTGCATTGTCATGCGATATACATATGCTTGCAAAATTTCAGCTCAATTGGATAACGGGAAGTAACTGAAAAATGGATTGCAAATTTTGAGGGACGACTTACATACATACATACGAACAGTGCAAGTTAATAAATAAAGCTTGTAAAAAAATAAAGTGGCGTCCGCCGGCAAACGAATATACAAAAATTGGCTGTCTATAAAGTCGATTTACGGACGATAATTTTACGTGATAACGTCTCCTAAGAAAACATTGTGCTGCGAGAGATAGTTGCGCCACACACAAGCCGAACGCTCGGCTCAGGTGAAACGGGTCAATGATTCATACATTTTCGTGCGTGTTCATCGATTTATAAGACGCTATTATCAAGTCAAAAAAACCTATATATAATAAATCTTACACGAATTACGTAATTACGGAATTACGTAATTTAACAAACTTGAACCGGTATTGGTTACGTAATTGAAATATCCGTAATTTTGAAAGCCCTAATCTAAACTCAGCTAAACATTAAACGACGGGTTCATTACATTACATCTACTATTTAATGATTGTGAGTTAGGGAATGAAAAAACGCCCAAGTTTGAAATTAATTCTGTTTCCCGATTGGTTGATAGCAAATACAAATGTTTTTTAAGGGTTGTGATTGGTGGATTTAATACGGTGAAGTGTTTTGATAGGTCAAATTTAAATGTTTTAAAACTCATAAATATGTATGCATATTTTCCCTAGGGGCTAAATTTGCATCTCAATAGTATTTTTCACAATCGTGTTATAATAGAGAGCTTTTTAGTCGAGTACCGTGTTTAGGCCACGAAGTTTGCTGAGTGGCCTAAGTAAGGTACGAGATTAAAAAGCTTGATTATAACACTATTGTGAACAATACTTTTTGTACGAGTTCATTAAAATTAATTTTCTACGATTCAACTGAACTAATTAAACAAACTCGATACTGTTGAAACGAAGTGCAGCTCATCGCTCGTACGCTTGTTGATATCTTAAAAGACATCAACGAGCGTACGACATCAAAGCGATTCTATTGGTCCAATTCATTACAGTTCAGTAAAGCAGCCACGTGATTGGTCGAATTTATTTTAGTTGTCTGGAGCGTATCGAAAAGTAGTTATTTCGATTGTTTCGACAGTAACATGGACTACAACTATGAAAAGAGTGACGTTGCAGTATTCTCTATGAAATCTTAATACACATATTTTAATCGTCGAGTACAAAAACTTACATCTAGTTCCGAATCCAACGAAATACTTAATGATTTTAACCTTGTCTCACATTACGTTATCTTACAAATAAAATTATCCCTACTGAGTGACACACAATTTATTACTGGCCCCGTAGCATGGATGGCCTATCACGCGATAAGTGACATGATAGAGCATCCGTCCCTGGCTGACACCGTTCAATTGAAAGAGACGACGCTGTTATCTTGTCACTTATCGCGTGATATACCATCCATGCTACGGGGCATGAACTCCTAGTCACTTGACAGTCCAGGGATACAACTTCCTCGAATCTGAAATCCACGTATTTACCTAGGTAATTACGTCACGAAAATGGAAACAGTTGTTTAAAAATTTAATTTTTTAAGTACCTACCTACTTATAATTTCTTAAATTTTGAGTAATAATTCAATTCAATTTGAAATACGTTCAATCCCTAACTTAGCGTTCTGGCGTCTTACGAGTGTAGTTAAAAGTTATTTAATGCGATCAACTTTTTAGGGCTCCGTAGCAAAAAACGGAACCGTTATAGATTCGTCATGTCTGTCTGTCTGTTTGTGTGTCCGTCCGTATGTCACAGCCACTTTTTTCCGAAACGATAAGAGCTATACGGTTGAAACTTGGTAAGTAGATGTTTTCTGTAAACCGCATTAAGATTTTCACACAAAAATAGAAAAAAAACAATATTTTTTTGGGTTCCCCATACTAAGAACTGAAACTCAAATTTTTTTTTTTCATCAAACCCTTACGTGTGGGGGGGTACCTATGGATTGGTCTTTAAAAATGATATTGAGGTTTCTAATGTCATTTTTTTCTAAACTGAATAGTTTGCGTGAAAGACACTTCCAAAGTGGTAAAATGTGTGTATGTGTGTGCCCCCTCCCCCCCATAACTTCTAAAATAAGAGAATGATAAAATTAAAAAAAATATATGATGTACATTACCAAACTTCCAACGAATATTGGTTTGAACGAGATCTAGTAAGAAGTTTTTTTTTTAAAACGTCATAAATCGTAAAAAGCAATTTATTTAACGGAACCCTTAATGTGCGTGTCCGACTCGCACTTGGTTGCTTTTTTATAAATCTGTCATTGGAATTTTAACGTTTTACCTTGGACGGGACAGTTGCTTTTTGAATGGACGACTTTGATGCAATTCGATCAACTGAAATAATCTCAACTATAATCAGGCTGTTTCGTTACTCCCGCCTTGACTGTCAATAAAATGAAAAGCTACAGTATTAAATTAACCCATTGACCGCCACTGTCGTAGCGCTACGCCGTAGCAGTTTATTAATGTCCATATGTAGGGAAAAAAAGCCGTAGCAGTTTGAGCCATATGTATCGTGATTGGCACTGAATGGGTTAACCTGCACCTTAGTGTGTACAACTAAGAAATGGTTGCTAGGTTTCTGATTGAAACTGTGGATATATTTTCCCTACCATCAGATGTACATAAAGTAATATAACAGTAATGTTTAAAATAATTGTAAGACAAGTGAGTCATCGTCATATCAGCCAAAAAAAGTCCAGTGCTGGACATAGGCCTCCCCCAAAGAGTGCCAAAATGACCGGTTCTGCGCCACCCGCATCCAGCGGACTCCCGCGACCTTTACCAGGTCATCAGCCCACCTTGTCCACGCCGCGCCTTCCGGTACGTGGTCGCCACTCGAGAACCTTTCCGCCCCAACGGCCATCGGTTCTACGTGCAATGTGCCCCGTACACTTAAGTTTAGCGATTCGGAGGGCTATATCGGTTACCTACCTTGGTTCTGCTGCGGATAGCCTCATTTCTGATGCGATCACGCAGAAAAACTCCTAACATAGCCCTCTCCATTGCCCTTTGGCTGACTTTGAGCCTTCTTATGAGGCCCATTGTAAGCGACCACGTTTCAGTGCCATATTATGTCAGACAAGTGAGTAAATCGGTATAAGATGCAAGTACTTAAATCTTACTTTCCAGTCAGTTACTTTGACCCCACCGCAAAACATTGTATCGAAGGTAAATAAAAACGCATAAGAAGAAATCTGAAAGGACATTTTCAAGACGCACACGCTCGGCAGGGCGGGTTATCGGGAGCGAAACCACATTATGAAACCGTAGATAATAAAACCGATAAGCTCAAACACCGAGGGTTAAACGCAATAGAGGGAGCAGGCAGTGGATGTAGTAGGTACCTAATCAACATGAAGGTTTATGATTATGTTTCCCGAAACAATATTGTATCTGATGAACTTGTTGATACACTACCTACTTGGTGTTGTTGTGTGAACTGAGTTCTACCTGCGTAACTAAGTTACCATTACAATAATGATCCAAACGTGGTGGTTTGCTTAATAACCTGATATATATCATCCTAATATTGCATTGTTACCGAAATTACATAAGTAAAATAGTGAATATGAATAATTACTAGGCAACGATCTTACACAAATAGAACTAGCCCCCTAGTAAGTTCATTAATGCTTGTGTAATGGGTACTAGACGCCGTTATGTTTAATAGATATGATTACTTAAATACCTACATACAAAACATCAATGACTCAGAAACAAATATTCGTGCTCGTCACACAAATAAATACCCTTACCGAGATTCGAACCCAGGACGTCTAGCTTCGTAGGCAGGGTCACTACCAACTATGACAAACCGGTCGTCAAAGTATTGTAGGTATGACAAATATCAGCTCGATCGGACATGCACCAGCAAGTGGCTGGAAAATGGTTTCACTCATTTTAAAGGACAACTTTCATACATTGTAACTGTGATAGTTAATAATATAAAGAATGTTAAAATATGTAAATATGCATTTCAATTTAATCTGAACCAATTCCATTAACTTTTCGTCCCGCCTGCAAAATTGTTTTTCACCGCATCAGCCAAGGGCATGCCAATTGATCGCAGGTTCGGATACAAGTATTTACATATATAAATTCGTAAGTCGAATCGAGTTGCATGTATTCCTGTCAAATTAACATGTATGCTAAATGTTTTATTTCGTAAGTACTTCTTCATATCAATGTATTGTCACGCAAACTCATATTAAACAAGGATGAAATACATGTGACATGTATATTTAATTCGTATTTCGTTTAATTCGTGATTTACTAATTCATAGGATTATCATTTATTGGAAATGGTTATTATTTGTTTTAGTTCTTAATAATATATTGCGTTAATTTATTTAAAAAAAACTTACCAATAAATTTAATGGCTTCCATGGACAACTGGAATCTTGTGAATTCTTGGCTTTCATGTTTCAGGTCTCGATTGGATCTCAGTTGGTTGAGATTTCGATGGGTTCAATGACCTCCTTCCAGTGCCGGCCTGTAAAATGTAGAGGTTTTGTATTTCTAGCCTAAAACAGAAATGAATAGAAACACCGACTAAATTAATAACTTGAATCATATATAAAAGTGATGCGATACTCTAGTAGGTAGTATAAGCAATAGGTAGTAAAAAGTCGTTAAAGTAAACCCACTGTATATTAGTCAGCCAAAATCAAATCCGTATTGATATCTAAATCAATTATTAAAACGCCTTCTATTATTCTTCTTCTTTAATATCATCACAGCTAAAACTATTACATTGTACTTTTCTCCATTTTAAATAATCTTAACTGAAATCACATATTTCACATTGACAACACGAAATCTACCACAGACAATATAGATGCGCGGACATTGAACCTCAACACTCTCCCTCAATGTTTGCACATCATTCTAACAATTTACTAAATAAAGTGAATTACACAACCTCACAAATTTTTCGCCAGCCAACGGCTTTGTTAATATATCTGCTAATTGATCATTTGTGGAAACATATTTAACACATATTACTCCTTCCTCAACCTTTTGTTTCACAAAGTTAAATTTTACATCCATATGTTTCAAACGTTTTTGGTCTGTATTTTGTACTACTTTCATAGTGCTAATATTGTCTAATAATAATTTCATTAACCAACAAGCTTCAACAGATGCCTCACACGAAGCAATCAATTCTGCTTCCGTAGTACTCAATGCCACTGTACTTTGTTTTTTAGACTTCCATGCTACTATATTACCAAACAACTGAAATAAATATCCGCTTGTGGACTTTCTGTCACTATCCCGTGCAAAATCAGCATCTGCAAAGCCTATCAAGCTAGCATCTTTATATTTACAATATTTTAGATTGTAATCAATAGTCTGCTTGACATATCTAAGAACACGCTTCAAAGCTTGCCATAACTTTAAAGTTGGCTGTGACTGGAATCTACTCAAATATGACACAGCTGTAGCTAAGTCTGGTCTAGTACTCACCATTGCATACATCAGAGATCCTACACTGATGTTCCAAAGTCATGTCAACTTCAGTCGTGTCAAAGTCCAATTTAAAATTTAGGTCCATAGGAGAATTAGTCCCTCTACAGTTGTCCATATTATCAGATCCAATTATCTTTTGTAAATATTTAGATTGATTTATATAAATCGCATCATGTTGTTTCTGAATACTAATGCCGAGATACATTAGATTCCTGTCACCCAAATCTTTCATATTAAATTTTGTTTTTAAGAAGTTTTTGACACCTTCAATATCCGATTTACTAGGCCCTACTATCAATAAATAATCAACATATAAAATCAAGTATAAATCCCCTTTATTATATAGACAATAGTCATTTTGAGAGAGCATAAAACCACATTCAGTTATAACTTCTGTGAATTTCTCATACCAATACTTTAATCCATATTCCACTTTTGTAATCTTAAAAGGAAACGTTTTGGGACTGGGACTCTTAGTCCTTTTGGAGGTTTTAAATATACTGCCTCATTAATCCGTCCGCATAAGAATGCGCCTTTAACATCCATTTGATGGATATCATAGTCCTTCTGCGCTGCAACTGATAATAGTACTCTTAATGTTTGTAACTTCAATACAGGGGAGTATATGTTTTCTAACTTGTCTTTTTGTTGATAGCCCCTTACTACCAATCTTGCTTTGCATATTTCTTGGTCTCCGACGTTTTTCTTTGTAAAAACCCATTTAGTATCTAGTAGTTTATCATTCTTTGGTATAGGTACAATCTTCGATGTCTTATTTTCATTTAAAACCTTAAATCCTTCTTTTACTGCTAAGTTCCATTCTTTTTCATCTTTTCTTCCTTTGATGTCCTCAAAATCTGATGGAGCATCTTGGTGACTTGACAACAAGGCATATAATGCTTCATCATTCTGATCTTAGTCAATTTTATAGCCTTTTAGCCATACTGGTTTCTTTATTTGTCTTTTTCCTCTCCCTCTTTCTGAACTCTCTGTTTTTTCGGTCTCTTCTTCTTTTTAATTTTTCTTAGCTTCTTGATTCTGTTTCTTTACTGTCTCTTCCATGTCATCTGCTGGTTCATATTGTTCATCATCTTCTTGTTCTTGGTCACTTACATTATTTTGGTTCTTCTCTATCATGTCCGCTTTATAATTCACAGTGTTGTCCTTTTCCGGTTTTGTTTCGTCAAATATTACGTTTCGCGCCGATATTACTTTCCTTGAGTCAGTGTCGTACAATTTATATCCTGAGGTTACATATCCTATAAATATCATTTTCTTACCGGAATTGTCCAGCTTTTGTCTCAACTCTTTTGGTACATGGTTATAAGCTGTGCACCCAAATACTCGCATATTTGACACATTAGGTCTCCGGCCTTCCCAGTACTCTGATGGTGTTTTATATTTCCAACAGTTGGGCTTCTATTTGTTACATATGCTGAAAACAACACCGCATGTCTCCAGAATTCCTTACCCAGATTTGAGTCTATTAGAATGGTTTTCGCTTTCTCTATTAAAGTTTTATTCATCCGTTCTGCTGCACCGTTCACTTCAGGATTGTACGGTACTGTTTAGTGCATTTGAATACCTTTATTATAGCAAAACTCCTGAAACTCCCTCGAAACATACTTACCACCGTTATCAGATTTTAACCTTAAAAGATTAGCATTAAAATGGTTGGTCGCATAAAAATAGTATTGTTTGAATTTGTCAAAAACTTCACTTTTATTTAAAATCAGGTACACCCAAACAAAATGGGTGAAGTCGTCAATAAACGTCACATAATATTTATACCCTTCCTCAGTTGGTGGGTTAATGGGTCCACAAACGTCAGTGTGCACTAATTCCAATGGTCTAGTCGCCCTACGTCCAAGTCTGTTAAAAGGTTGTCTTGTCATTTTTCCTAGTAAACATGGCTCACATACAGACTCCTTAGTTGTACACTTAGTCAGGTCATCAATGCCATCTACCATTTGATCTCGTGAAAGTAAAGTTAAATTTCTTATGCCCAGGTGACCACAACGTCTGTGCCACAACTGCCTCACTTGATTATTGTGATCGGTACTTAAGTTACATTCGTTATATAATACTTCCATTTGGATCGTATACAGTGATCCTTCACTATTACCAATCATTGTCAACAGGTCATATTTATAAACTCTGACTTTCCCTTTTAAAAATTAAATTCTATACCCATGACTTTCAATTTTAGAAACAGATAACAAGTTTTTTCTCAGTTCAGGCACATAATATACATTATTAATAGTACAATCATCATACCTGTTACCAATCATACATCTTGCTGACTCCGATTGCAACCAAGCTAACTCCATTCTTGGCCGCTGCTATCAGCTTTGGCTGCTTCAACTCAAGATACTCAGTAAACGCATTTTTATTATTTATTGGAAAATCAGACGATCCTGAGTCCATATAAAATGTGATACAGTTCCATTCATCGCTTCCAGTTACTTGACCTTTTTCAATTCCTACCACAAAAGCATTCTCATTTTCAGTACTTGCAGTATATGATTGTGAATAATTCTGGTCTTGATTTCCTCTCCAAGATCTTCCTCTAAGACTCTGTCCTCGTCCTCTAGTAAACGCTGGACTTCTAAAGCCTGCCCTCTGAAGCGCTTGTAAGCCTCGTCCATATACTCGAGCTGGTGTGGAAAAACCTTGTCCTCTTCTTTCCTGGTATCTCATTCTGCATTCATATCGTTTGTGTCCCTCTTTTCCGCATGCATAACATCGAAACGCATTTCCGTGATGATCTGTTGTAGAAACCTTTTTCATGCGCTTTTCTTCTTCACCAAGCAGTCTATCTTTGACTATATCCAGTGTCAGGTCGGGGAGCGTCTCTATTGCTGTCACTACCATTTCGTAGGAATCTGGCATGGACATCAACAGTACATTGACCTTTTCTTCTTCCGATAAAGCACTTCCTGCATCCCTTAATTGTCCGAATATTTTTGATAGTGACACAAAATGCTCCGCCAGCGACGTTGCCTCTTTATATTTCATGTCATTGAGCTGGCGTCTTAAGAACAGCTTACTGCGTGTTCCCTTTTTCATGAACTGATTCTCCAATCTTGACATCATTTTAAAAGCCGTGTCTTCATCTTGTATGTAGTCAATGTGGCCGCGAAGTCTTTGTTTTCTATCGCTCCTATGCATTCGTTTTCTTTCAGTATACTACTTAAACGAAATTTCCAAATAGCAAAATCATCTCCCGCAAATTGCTTTATTTTAATTATTTCCGTCATAATCGTACGTCTTTTTTTCATATATTTGCAAATACAAATCGTCGGCGTAACCACGCGGACTGCTACCACTATTGATATTTGAATCAATTATTAAAACACCTTCTATTATTCTTTTTCTTTAATATCATCACAGCTAAAATTATAACATTGTACTTTTCTCCATTTTAAATGATCCTAACCGAAATCACATCTTTCACATTGACAACACAAAATTTTCCACAGACAATATTCGCGCGGACATTGTGT
Source organism: Epinotia brunnichana (assembly GCA_963854355.1). Taxonomy (NCBI): domain Eukaryota; kingdom Metazoa; phylum Arthropoda; class Insecta; order Lepidoptera; family Tortricidae; genus Epinotia; species Epinotia brunnichana. Next base: position 12,905,034 of record OY977936.1, on the reverse strand, counting down.
TGTTGTATTAGATTTTAGGCATCGCTTGAGGTCCACATAAACACCATTTTATATACGAAAGCTTTATTAATATGTAAGACACATGCATTAAGGCATTTTGTTTTTCGGTGACAGACCACAGATAATATAATACCAACCTTGGGTATCAGTCATAGATAACAACACCCCGCCTCGATTGAAAACTTTTAACTAAACAAAATAAAGTGAATCAATCGATTATTTCCTACTTTGCAAATTAATTGACAAAAGACAAAACGAATACAGACATTAACCATTAATTAATATTTAAATTGTTTTTCATCAAACGAAGCTTTTCACAAGATAAGCTTTTAGTTAACAAATCAGATACATTTTCATTAGTAGAAATGTACTCGACAATTATCTCTTTCTTAACGATTAGATCTTTTATGAAATGGTTCTTTATATCAATGTGCTTAGCACGCTTACTATTCTCGAAAGATTTAGATAATTGTATAGCACCTTTATTGTCCATGTAAAGTACACAATGCATGTCACTGCTGAGTTCACTCAAATCACTGAATAGTCCTTTTATATATAGCAAGTCACACGCACTAGCAGCCGCTGCCACATATTCCGCTTCGACAGTCGAAAGCGCCACGCATGTCTGTTTTCTGGAAAACCATGATACAAGACATCCATTGTACAGGGTAACAGACCCGGATACACTTTTTCTATCTGTGTGATTTCCGGCCCAGTCTGCATCTGAATAAGTTTCTAAAGAGTTGTTCTCCGTCCGTTCATATATCAGTCCTGTATTATCTGTGCCTTTTAAATATCTTAATACTCGCTTGGCTTGAGTCCATAGACTTCTGGTTGGTTTATCTAAATATTGGCTGAGATATGAGACTGCATATGCGATATCTGGTCGGGTAACAGTCGCCATGAACATGAGTCCACCAATCAGTTGTCTATATGGGACATCTTGAACTACATCTTCTTTGACATCATGCTGATAGTCTTTCTGCATTGGTGTAGTTGTACTCTTACAGTCAGTCATTTTGAATTTTTCAAGCATTTTATGTATCTGGTTCTTCTGTGTAATTTTCAAATGATCTCTGTTTCTATCTATTTCCATTCCTAAGAATGTCTTTGGAGAGCCAAAGTCTTTTACTCGAAATTCTTCTTTTAAATCCAGTATCACTTTGTTCATATTTCCATCATCTCCTGTTAGAATAATGTCATCTACATATATTACCATCCACACTTTGTTTTCTTCACTGGTGTATAAACAAAAATCATGTAGTGATCTTTTAAATCCTTGCGTTTCAATATAATCATTGAATCTTTGATTCCAACACTTTGGACTTTCTTTTAAGCCATATAATGCTCTAATTAGTTTCAACACTTTTCCTTCTTCTATTTGTACTCCTTGAGGTGCTTTTATGTACACTTCCGAGTCCAACATCCCATTAAGGAAAGCTGTGGGAACATCCAGCTGTCTTATATTATAATTATTTTGAACTGCGTACGCTAATAGTGTTCGTACAGTTGAAGTCCTTGCAACTGGAGCATAGTTTTTACCAAAGTCTTCTGGTTCTCGTATTTGGAAACCTCTTGCTACTAATCGAGCCTTTTTCAAGCCATTATCTTTTGTCTTAAATATCCATTTTGTATCAATAGCTTTTTTATCATTTGGTAAATTTGTCACAGTCCAGGTATTCATTTTCTTTAATGCTTCTAGTTCTGTGTTGACGGCATCTATCCATCCGTCACTGATAGCTTCTTCATAGCTCTGTGGTTCCTCTTCATCATTCAATAGACAGTATGCTTCATTTAATTCATATTCGTGTAGATGTTGTGGTGTCTTTATAATTCTTCCTCTTGTTGTTCTCCTTTCTTCTATGTTTTCAGTTTCTTCTCTCGCATTATCATTTTCTTCTCTTGCTTTATCATCTTCCTTATCATCTTTTCCAATCCTTCCATCTTTTTTCTCTCTAGGTTCCTCCTTTTGTTCAATCTGGATTTCCACTTCTTCTGGTTCATTTATTTTATTCTTATATTTTATATTATTCTCATTGAATCTTACATCTCTTGTAAAAATAACATCATCTGTCTCAGGGTCCCATACTTTATAACCAGTTCTCCCATATCCTATCATTCTTACTTCTTTTGCTCTTGAATCAAATTTGTCTCCTTTAGGTATTACCATCATCCAGGCTTGACATCCAAAAGTTTTCAGCTTATTTAGCTTAAATTCTCTTCCAAATAATATAGCAGGGATCTTAAAATGAATTGCTTTTGATGGGCACCGATTAAGTAAATATGTTGCTGTCAGCACTGCATGGCCCCATAAGTGTCTTGGTAAGTTTGACTCGTCAAGTATAGTTCTGGCCTTGTCATATATTGAGCGATTCATGCGCTCGCTTTTTCCGTTCATAGCTGGGCTGTATGGTAAAGTGTACTCAATTTGTATGCCTTTATCTTGACAATAGTATTTAAAAGAGTTTGATGAGTATTCCCCGCCATTGTCGCAGCGTATTCTCTTAATTTTGACTTCCTTTTCCAGCTCGACTTCTTTTATATACTTCACCAGGTTATCAGCTGCCTCAGATTTATTTTTCATTAAATAAGTCTGGGTAAAATGTGAGAAATCATCTATTATTGTCTGGAAATACCTGTAGCCTTCTTTTGTCTGTGTTCTTGTAGGTCCTGACACGTCAGAATGTATCAAGTCTCCTATTTTGTGAGCTTGTGCCTGTTGTACAGGTTGAAAAGGTAATCTAGTACTTTTATTTTTCATACATGTATCACACATATCATTGTTATATGGTAACTTCATTATAGCTAAACCTTTTCTGTTGAGATGACCTAATCTGATGTGCCATGCTCTGTCATCATTATTTGTGTACTCACAATTCTCCATTTTCTGTTTTCTCGACAATTTAAGAACATGTAGTTTTCCACACCGTTCTCCAAAGTAGGTCTTCGTTGATGTGTGTATTTTTAATTGACCATTTTTAAATACCACAGTGTGTCCTCTCTCCTGCAGTTTACTCACAGAAAGCAAATTGTGTGTGAGTCGTTCAACAATTAAACCTTCAATCTTAACTGGGTTATTTTGACATTCTAACCTCAAAATTCCTTCCTTTTGGGCTATTAATTTTTCTCCATTTGCAACTTTGATGTATATGGGCACCTTTAAGCTTTTAACATCCTCCATTATTTCCTCATACTCAGATTTTATAAAATTATGAGTTGCACCCGAGTCTACAACAAATATAATTGAACTATCTCCTTGCTGTGTATCATTTTGCGCAGATAATGCAATAAATGTAGACTCTTGATCATGAACTTGTTCTGCATAGCTCACTGACGTTCCTCTAATACTTCTGCCTCTAAAATACCGGCCTCTGGACCTGCCTCTGCTACGACTTCTACCTCGGCTTTGCATGTTATTCTGTCTCTCATTGTTTTTACACTCATAAGATATATGTCCCTGTTGTCCACATTTGTAGCAGGATATAAAACTAGATTCCATTTTGTGTACAATCTGTTTATTTTCTTCTCCCTTTAATTTCAATTCCGCGTCCAATAATCGTGACTTAATGAACTCTATGTCCAATTCCTTGTTGTCACTCATAGTTTCCAATGTTGTTATTACTGTTTCGTATTCACAGGGTAGAGTTAGCAACAGATGACATATCTTGTCACTTTCGTCGATTTTTGTTCCTGAAGCTTCTAGTTCAGCGATCATTGTGTCAAATTTTAGGAAATGATCCTGCAATTTGTCAGTTGTCAAACATTTTAATGCTAGTAATCTTTTTCTAAGATATAGCTTGTTGAACACGCTTTTTCTTTCAAATATTTTATCGAGTTGTTGGATCATCTCGGCCGCAGTCGAGCATTTCTTTACGTATTCTAAAAATCTGTCTGACAAACACTGAACTATTACTGACCGCGCTTTTGCGTCATCCTCCTTTTTGCACGTCTTTCCTGGTGCTAATGTATCGTCCAAACCTCTTTCTTCAAGCAAAATCTTCACTCTAAACTTCCAATTCGAGAAACCGACTCCGTCAGACAATTTTGGAAACATACACGTATTGCTTGCCATATTTTTAGTTGAACTGATCAACCACGCTCTGCTGTTGTTGTATTAGATTTTAGGCATCGCTTGAGGTCCACATAAACACCATTTTATATACGAAAGCTTTATTAATATGTAAGACACATGCATTAAGGCATTTTGTTTTTCGGTGACAGACCACAGATAATATAATACCAACCTTGGGTATCAGTCATAGATAACAACACATTGCACCAAAGAGTATAATGAATATATAGAGATAGAGACGTCAGTCAAGGTTTTGCATGCCGCGAGTCATCTAGTATTTCGTCTATTCAACAGCCCAAGAGCGAGCTTTAGTAAGTTCATATGTGTGCGTCGAGTTTACGCATGTGTGCGTGAACGGAAATACTCACACACACATATACACCTTACCTGTACATGCATACATATTGATTTATAATATCAATACCTGCAAACTCAAAGGGCGTAACCGCCATTACAACAACAGGCTGTTACGCCCTTTGAGTCTGCAGGTATCGATATGTCAACTCCTGCTTAACGAATAAATTTAAAATAATAAAGGCAATTTCCGTGTTTGAATATATTTTATTCCAGGAATCACAGTCAATTACGAACATGAAACTGTTATTCAAGCAGAAGGTTACATCAGTTTGGTATTCTATTACGAGTTTGGTATAATATTACTGATTTACAATCGTCAATAACCAAATCAAGGTACACATGAGAAAACAGCCGGTCCAAGCGATCAGCGCACTCGTAACACACGATAAATAAACGATAAATAATAATTAAAGGCAATTATGAAACCATTTTCAAATTAACGGTGACAGTCTGACAATGACGTGAATGACGGAAGTTTGGGCAGAGACTATATTGAATAAAGTTTGGATTGGTTACGTTCCATTTCACGTAAAATGCTCGAACCGTAAATTCAATGTTCTGTTTTAATAATAAAGTATATATAAATAGTAAGTTTTTTTAGCCGAAGCAATTGTCATCATGCTATGGGAACTTAGAACTTAATGCAAATCCAGTTTTTTTATTGAAAACAGTGCCACCTACTCGTTAGCCTCCGAACTATCTGAAGCTCGATTGTAGCGAGCTAAAATATCAGTGTTGTTACATTATAATATTTTTAATGGTGTAGGGAAATTGATAGGTACGTGTTCCGTAAGTGAATATGAGGAGAATAGTATCTTCTATATGGTAACACAACATTTTGTCTGCGACATAAGTCAATTACGTTGTGCATGACAAAAACGAAAACGGCTTTAAAACTTATAAAATGTAACTTATGGGAAAAAATTATAATAATTAATAGCTGTTTTATTCTAGTTAACGGATATATTATCAATTTCAGACATCAAAAAAATGTTAACTTAACTAGCTTCTAAAAAGTCAGAATAAATATTAATAAATGTTTTTATCTTTATTTTGGTTCATTTACATTTGCTCTATAATATTCAAGATAAATTATAGAACAAAAGACAATGCATACTTCATTTAAATCTATAAAATTACGTGAGGGTGGAAAGTTTGTTGGATTCTTGAATGCCATCTTAGAATAACGTGTTAAAATTAAATAAACAAACAAACGCTATTATACCGTAAAACCGTATTTTTCCGAGTATTTGTATTGACGTACCATAAAGTAAATAGACTCACAATGCGGAACAAAAATGTCTAGAAATGTGCCCCAAAATGACAACTCTAGTTATATTTCAGTAGTTGCTAATAGCGTTAACTTATAACCTGCATCAAGATATATGTTTCATATAAAAAAGAACTCAGTTTTTTAGACTTTAAGCACCATTTTAGTAAATCAACATCAACAGATAACATTCTTTTAAGTTTATTGAGATTTTATCATAATGTGACTTAACTGCTCACTTCAAAACTAAATAGCGTATGAATGGAGTCGCGTTATAAAATTATTTTCACAATATTTTATGTAGGAATTTAAACAGAAAGACCAGTATCACAAATAAATCAGGTTTTTTTTATTTTACAAGTGGGGAATAATCAGTTTTGAATTTCTAAATGATGTGTTGATATTGGATTATACAATTATATTATAGTAAATTAAGAGTCCGCAGTAAGCTCAATTCTCCATACAAACGTAGTTACGCTCTCATTTTAAAACGACTAGCTAGTTTGCTCTAAAACATTGTACTTAGAATACCGTCCAGGTCTGTAATTAGTTTATGTAGCTTCAGTACCATAGTAAAAAATGCAACAAATTTAAGTTTTTCATACAAAACTTGTTTTTGCGGTATTTCGTTTGTTTTATAAACTGGATCCATATAAACTAATTAATTTTGCCTGACAAATTATTGGAAAGAATTGAAATTAAAATATGTAATGGAATTTCTTTCCATGACAGGTGTGGCAGTTTTAGTTGGCTGTTGAATTCATTTTTTGTCGTATATATTATCCGAAGCAGGAAAATTAGTCAAACAAACGACGCGCGAATAGAATAGAATAGATTAAAATAGAAAGTTCTTTATTGTTTTTCTTTTCGGTGTTATAATCATGTCCGCTAAACGGGTGTGTCCTTAATGGAATATTTCTTAAAGATCTGTACATTTATTTTATATCGTGTAGCAAATTTACAGCTCACAGATGAGTGTAACATAATGATGTTTTACTTCGCTTTTTATTTTAAAGTCGTTTGGTTTAAATAAATCGTCTCGGCTGTCGCGTGCTATGACTGCAGCCCATTTTGCATGTCGCTGAGGATTTCTTTGAAATCTTAAATATGAAAACCATATTTTTACATCCACTCAATCCACAACCACACACACACGCGCGCGCGCGCATGCACACACACACACACACACTCACAGACACACACACACACACACACACACACACACATACACAGTTTCTAGTTATTTTATGGTACCTAACGAATTTTTATTTTCTTACTCAATCTTTGTTCTTCTTTAATTTTAATATTAATTATATGGAGAAGGAGAGAGTTTAGGTAGGTATTTATTGGACCAGAAATCCAAACTTTAGAAACTTTTTAAAATAAGCCCAGCCCTATGCTCTATCCACTCCTCTGTTCACTTAACTAAATAACCTATGTTTGTTATTGTATCATGTTAAACTCTAAGGAAGAGCGGTGTCTCTTGCCACAGGCATTTTGATTGCCTAAAAAGAGGCATAAATCATTTTTCATTTTCATTTTTCATATAACGTAGGTAACAACGTCATAAAAAAAGTATCTAATATCCTTAGATTTATGTTCTGCGACGTACATGTATGTCATTTGAACTAACAAAACTAATTATTTAAAACATGTTTAAAACTATTCAATTACAACGAGTTTACACAAATTTCGTTACGTTATCAAGAGAACTTACTGGAATAAATTTATCCCATCTTTTTTTTTTGTTTTTTTGTTGGTATTTACGCAGTTTTTACATTTAGACATATCTGACAACCAACAAGTCTCACGGTCGAAACCAGACTAAACGCAAAAGAGCCGGCCAATTCCATCAGCCGGTTCTTTTGGACTGCCATTTTTTTCGGCTGATTGTGTATCTACATAGTTACATAACTAAATCAATGAGTATTTGTGATTATGGCGCGTGTCGTGCATATTGTCATATTAGATTGTTGTCAAAGCGGACCCCGGGCTCCTTTAGGGGCACAACCGGGAATAACGCTAGGAGGAGATTGTTGTCAACAGTTTTGACAATAAGCACTGCTAGCGCCCCCAGCGTCCGAAACGTGTCATGAACCTCAGTGATTCTGGGGGTGCGTAGCGCGCACATTCGATGGCTGACAACGGTTTTGATCATAAGCGCTACAGGCCCCCTGAGCCTTCCCGAACCTTGTCAGGGAACCTGGTCTGGTCCCTGACATACCTACGCTTGGGACTTAATAATATTGATCAACCGACTTTCAAAGATCGAATACGTTCTGAATTCATCTTCATGCTAAATTATTCTAGAAACATGATATTACAATCTACTTAAGATTATGTTGATTTAAATGTGCTGTACCTCGTTAAGTTTAAATATATATTTAACTGTTCATACATGGCCTAGATTCCCGCCTACATTCGCCCAAAACTCCCTAAGGATTCTTCGTTATTTGGTTGTAGACAATGAGTATCCAGATAAGAAACAAAAGCCATTGTTTTTGTGCCGTTAGCAAGCAAATCTGGCGGCTGCATGGCACAAAAGTAACTCCGATAAATGGGGGCTATAATATCTGAAATTACTCGACTTGCATAATCTTAGCTTTCTGTTAATAAAGTCGCAACGTCACAAAGTGGGACGGCCGAAGGAGAGTGCGGGAGAAGCGATTTAATCTTGTTTGTGAGCGCTTGAGAACTGAATCGACCGCCACAACATCATTAAATTGGCAAAAAAGACATAGAATACACAATTACTACCATTCTACATATTTAATCATAACATTGCACTTTACCTATTCTTTGCCCGACTCCATAAATGAGAGAATAAGGTGTTTCAAGTGTATGTACTTTATGTGTGTGTGTGTGTGTGTGTGTGTGTGTGTGTGAATGAGGACAAGACATAAGGGGACGGGTAGGGCAAACCTTCTCCATACAAATGTTGTGCAAGTTTTTCTTCATTTGTGTTTGCGCTATAAATTTAAGTTTTAGTTATTTACTGATGAATATTATTATTTAATTATACCTACATTTTTATTTTTTATTCATTTTAAATCTAACAAAATGTTAACATCATGCCCTGCGTAAATTCAATATGAACAAGCAAAAAACCGAATATTCTGTAGAGCCAAAACCGACGAAAACAAACTTGCACAACATTTGTATGGAGAATGCCTTGCCTTACCCGTCGACCGTCGCCTTAAAAACATTTTGTTTTCGGGGTAAACCTTAAGAAGAAGAGAAGTCACTATCATGCCTTGAAATGCAAACCCCAGACCAAGTCAGATAAGCTTAGAATAATAATATCTCCCGTTTATTGGGGGGAGGGGGGGGAGGGGGGGGGGGGGGGAGGGGGGGGGGGGGCGTAGATCAATTAATATTTCATATCATCAACATACGTTGCCGCAGTCCCCTCAGAACCTAATGATAAACGAGTAAGGAGGCCAGAATCAGGTACTTTTTCTTGTTTACTCCCCGCTGGGTACAAGCGAAACCTAAAATCTCGCTAATAGTTTTTCTCAAATTACCCGTTCCACTTTTAGCAATTACTCCGTTTAAAGCGAAACTATTCCGCTTGACCCAACTCGACCCTTCTGTTCCAGCAAGGAAATAAATACGAGTAGTACACGGGAATTATACAGGATGAATCCTAAGTCGTGAACCGAAATAGCAAAATGTGAATCTATCCATGATTCTGAGCAACTTTTACTATGGGGCCAACTTTGTGTTATGCAAAAAAAAACAACTATTTCATACACTTAGCTCATTTAAGACTGACAAAATTGTATGAAATAGTTGTTTTTTTTTTTCATAACACAAAGTTGGCCTCATAGTAAAAGTTGCTCAGAATCATGGATAGATTCACATTTTGCTATTTCGGTTCACGACTTAGGATTCACCCTGTATAAGTAGGTACTGGATACCTTTTGTTTTATTAATAGCTCTAAAAAAATCGTTTAAGATTATGTTTCAAAAAATTGACGATTCGAAAGTGCTTGTACCAGGCCTACCTTAATAAAGAATATTTTGAGTTTGAGTTTGTTAATTTCGTACAGAGTTCACACTGTCTACAACTCCTCGCTCTAGTAAATTTGTTACCTACATATTGGGATATAAATTTTTAACGTAGAAAATACGTGCTAATCACGGTGCGAATCGCTTGTCTTGTAATAAAATTTATTCCAATTTGTCGAATCCAGCCCCAGGGTTATTGGATATGAGACGTTGATCGTTTATCACGTATTACTGCGGATTATCGCGCGCGTGCCGAACCTCAGAGCCTTAGTGCATGTGTGGTATAAGGTAGCAGTTGCGATCCGCATTTTTACATGTAAAGTAGGCCTCTTTGCAATGACGAAGTATTTCAATTCGAGTTCTTGCATCTCGTTCATACTTTTATCAATTCAACCTTATTCCTATTGCACCTCATTTGAATCACATTTGAATTGTTCACGTGTCAAAAGTTTTATACCTACTAAAACGTAACAAAAGCTGTGTGTTTGAGGAGTAGTTTTCCGTTTTGCGCCTGCAGTCCAAAGTGGAAGCGGAAGCGGGGCTGACTAAGTATGCCATTCAGGCAAATTCCATTTTACGTAGTTTGATTATATCTGAGACTACATTTCCACGTTATCATATTCGTTATACAATTGATTCGGCTAAAAAAACTTACTATGTATAAATACTTTGTTATTAAGACAGAATATTAAATTTACGGTTAGAGCATTTTACATGAAATGGAATGTAAGCAACCCAACCTTCCGTCATTCACATTGTCAGACTGCCACCGTTACTCTGAAATGGTTTCATAATTGCCTTTAATTATTATTTATCGCTTATTATCGTATGCTACGAGTGCGCTGATCGCTTGTACCTGCTGTTTTCTCATCTGGACCTTGATTTGGTTATTGACGATTGTAACCCAATCATAGATTTATAAAGTAAAGATACGCCCGTCCGAACAATTCGCTTGACATCTATCACTATTAAACATCAGTGGCGCCATCTGTTGTACGGACTGCGTACCACACGTTCGGGTGGCCGGAGTAACCTTGTAAGGGGGACTTTTCTCAATATTAATGAAGTGGCTGGCAGCGGTTGATGTAAACATCACATAGAGATAGTGGTACCTATGTAATAAAGAAATACCTAATTATAAATGTGAAAGTGAGACCTATTTACTTTTACGGCTCATAGACTACTGAACGGTTTGTCACGAAATTTTGTCAGGGATGCGGTAGAGGATTTGTCCGTAACAAATGTAAGATTTTAATACACATAAACACTACATTCTCCAAATGACAGAAAACCACACGGACGAAATCTCGGGCGCAATTTAGTGACTTAGGCCACAAAGGCTCACAATAATTACAACACAAATATTTATTCTTAGTTGCACACCACTTTACAAAGTGGCAAATGATAGAATAAGAGCCAAATAACATGTCATTATGTGTCTCTTCGTCAAACAATGAACGACGAATCGACTTGTTATAGTTGAAAATATTAAAGTAAGTGTTCAAATAAATGCATTTCAAACGACTTTCTTTTGTACATTATCCTTACGCATCTACTTACCTACATTAGTAGAAGATACGTAAGTATAAGAAACAATAACAATCAAATGTATAGCTATATATTATCAAACAATGTCCATAGTCAATGGTTCATACACCAGTATAAAAATGACGCCCTTACAAGGTTACTTTTGATTGACTAGCCGTTGCGAACTAACAAAACGTAATGGCGCTAGGTAACCAAATAATTCTTTTGAAAACGTGTTACTAAGCGATAAAAAAGAAACTGACGATACTAACCGATGATACGATATCCCATGTATTTTTTTTACTTTTGTATCTTAATTTTTGCACCCTTTTACGGCGCAAATGGGCACTTTGAGACAGTCGGCTCTGATACTCTGACAGCTGAACGGTACGGCGTCCTGCCACAGACTAAGGCACGGTGGCCCTCCATTGCTAGTTTAGGGCCACCGCATTGGACGAATTACTCGTGCGGGTTGGGCCTATCTTTACTTTATATATCTATGAAGTCAATAATATTATACCAAACTCGTAATACTCGTAGGATACCAAACTGATGTACCTACTGCTTGAATAACTGTTTCATGTTCGTAATGGGCTGTGATTCCTGAATAATCAACGCATTTGCACTCGGAGAGCAGTTCATGTGGAGAATTGGAAAGGAAATGTAGAAATTTTCATGTGGCTTGACGAAGTACCTACTGAATTGAAGTCGGTTTAAACTTTGTTTTTAAAGTAAATTATTGACTTCAACAGTTCACATATTTTGGGTGTTAACGACACAGATTTATTGACAGTTTGGTTACACTACCAGAGGCGGCTCCCTCCGTAATTTGGTCGCGCCTAGGGTTGCCATATGTCCGGATTTGTCCGGACATGTCAGGATTTTTGACCCTTTGTCCGGATTGCGGCCGGACTTGGCAAGTGTCCGGATTTTTAGGAATGAATCAACGCGAAACATACGAGGCGACTACACTACGCGAGCAACTACTATGTGATTCGCGCTTCGCGCGTGGGCGCGGGTCACGCGTGCGCAGGGAGGGGGCTACGGGGTCGGGCGGAGGGAAAGAGAAAGGTGTATCCACTATACAGTACACCGCAGAGCGCAGCGCGCCGCCGGTGCGTCGTTCAAGCTACGCCAAATCTCTGTTACAAGAAATGTCAGGATTTTTAGGGTGATGTCCGGATTTTTGTCAGGACATTTAATTCTTCCATATGGCAACCCTAGTCGCGCCGCTACAAGTACATGCCGGCTCCAGGGGGTATGTAAGAGCTGCTACGGCATGCACGCGTTCTATGGCAGCGCGTTGAATGCGATATAAAGGAATGGCCACGTTTAGGCTCGTTTGGCATACCTAAACAAGGGATTTGCTAACAGAGAACCTTCTACACTACTTACATTATTTAGTGTACCTATCTATATTTTTTTCCGAGCCTGTTGAATCCCATCTGGGTAAAGGCCTTCCCTAGGACTTTATGATATTTTTTTTTTTTGCAATTGATTAAAATAGTATATCTAAACCATAATATAAAAGGTGTGTCTATGTAAGTAATAATAATTCTTCAGCATATTGCTCGAAATTCGGGTGACCTCTTGTGTCACTTCCGCCGACAACCGAGCCCGTCATCAGAGAGCGCCCCAACAATATACCTACAATATTTATTGCGGTTACATATTCAGTGAAGTCAGATTTGCACAAACCGTAGCAGGGCGGCAAGGTTACCGATCGACTCGAATATCGTGGATTTGGACGGATATAATCCGAGACCCAAGTCATGACATATACAAAATTAAACAAAAACCGGCCAAGTGCGAGTCGGATTCAACTATGTGTATTTGTTGTCACTATTAAGATCAAGAGAGAACACAGAAAAAGCTGACCATATATATATATATATATATATATATATATGTAAAGAAATGGTTATGAACTTCTTGTGTGAATGACATTTCTTTATTTTTAATTTTGCCGCGACTCAGTCCGAACGAGATAGCATCGCTGTCAATAGGGAACATTACGCAAAGCTCTGCGTAGGGGGCGACACTAACACAACCCGTAAACAAACCGCCATGACGTACAATGTCATATTTATTTACCTACCAAACACTAAACAAATAATTGATGAAAACGCGTTAAACTACAATAGTTTTATTATCATTCGTGTGTAAAATACCTGTACTGGGATATTAAAATGGCATTTTTTTGCTTAACGACGTATTGCCGCTTCCCATAGTTTTCGTATCATCGGTTCCTTAGGAAATTAATGATGCCCTTCATTCTTGCATCCAATTACGCAGCACTGATGCAATTTATTTATTGAAATATTTTCTTCCCTATTTGATCCAGAGCTTTGAAGGACTTGTCAAAGTTGTCAAAAATACTGTTTACTAATTGTGTTAGTGCTGCACTCTAGCGGCTGAACATTGCAGTAATGTTTCCTATTGTGAATAGTTTTAGAGGTTATGAAAAGATATATCGTGCATGAGACTAAACCCTATTCATTTACTTAGATTATTATAAAAGGATGTATAAAGGAATTAACACTGTGAATAATAAACGTTAAATGTCGTTTATTTGGTTACAGAGCAACACATCGTTTAATTCACCGTCAATAAGGAAAATAACATTATAAAACGACATTTAACGTTTATTATTCACAGTGTTAATTCCTTTATACATCCTTTTATAATAATCTAAGTAAATGAATAGGGTTTAGTCTCATACACGATATATCTTTTCATAACCTCTAAAACTATTCACAATTGACAGCGATGCTATCTCGTTCGGACTGATAGAACGAGTCGCGGCAAAATTAAAAATAAAGAAATGTCATTCACACAAGAAGTTCATAACCATTTCTTTACATATATATATATATATATATATTGTATGATCGTGACACTTTATAACCCTGGAATACTCGCTACTGGGTTAAAATACCACATGGTAGTTAATTGTTGTACTTTTTCAGGGTTCCTTACCAAAAAGGTAAAAAAGGAACCCTTATGGTGCGGTGCGACTCTGTCCGTCTGTCCGTCTGTCACAACGTTAAATATCTCAGGAACTACTTATGCTATAAATTTTAAGACACGTGTATGGAAAATAAAGAAATTAAATATAGATTTTTATTTTCTGTGTAAATGACGAATATGAGGGGGGTTAAAAATTCAAAGTTTAGTAAATAGAAAGGGCTTGATTTGCGCTTTCTATAACCGTTTTTTTTCTACAGTGGTCAAATTTTGATTTATTAAGTAATATGTTGAAAAAAAATACCATCCCCCCCCTTATTTTTTATCGCCTTCGCCGCTTGGTGTTCTCAGTACCTTGAAATGAATACGTGACGAAATACACCTCCCCTTCCTGGTCAGTTCGCGCCCAGCGTTTGGTGGCAGGGGATGCTTGAAGTACGTATGGATCAAAAATACCCGATTTTTCTTTCAAAATCTGTTGAATTATTCATTTATCTATAAAACTGTAGGCAATATGCGCGATGATACAATTCATATGAAGAAAAACAAAATACCACTACCTTCTAACATTGTCATGTTGTTACCATGTTGTTAAATTTAGTTTGTGGTGTTTTAAAGGGGCCAGTAGCCAGGAAAAACACCTTGTTTCAATCTTTAGGTATATAGATTTACGTTTTAGACACAAAATCGATTTCAATTCAATACGTTAAGTCGAATGTATTCGATGTTATTGCGTAGCCGAAGTAATAAAACTTATTCAGCCCATTCAATAAAGATCCAAAAAAATAGTCTATTAGAAAAAGTTTTATTACCTCTACTAAATTATAAGAAGATATCATCTTCTACTAAATAAACTGCTTTGATGCAAACCTCGTGTATAAAGCTTAATACAGCAGCTTACACAAATTAAATCAAACATTTTTATTACAAGCAAAGTTGGCAAGAGGAAAATGCGGGCCGAGGCCTCTAACGAATGTGGGCACGGCAGATAACTCACTAGTAGCGGCTTAATACGACCGGCCGCAGTTCATTAGCCGGTGATGCGACGGGAATAAGCTCACTATGGCTTTGGAGAAACCTTCCAACACAATAACAGCTGCAAACTCAAAACGAGTTTTAGTCATTTGAGTACAGTAGATTATTATTTTTATACTAGTGACTCTGTGAATTAAACTTGGGAGGAGGCCTTTACCCGCAGAGGGGTCCATTCCATACTCACTTAAAGTCATATGAAACAAATGTAAAAGGAACTGTATTTGTATGGAATAATAAGAGGCTTTACCTGAGTAAGATACGGTACGCCGATTTGTCCATAACTATTACAAATTAAATAACATGAAAACCGCGTTTGCTTGTATTATTTAAGACGTTTTATCACTCAACCGTGTTAACTAATTTCCAGCAATATACATAGAAACCACGTTCCATATGTCATCTTTCAAACGCTGAAATAGGATATCTATTTTGGGGTTGGCCGAAAGGTTCATGTCAGAACTAGGATAAACCACTCATTCTACGAAGAGGCAACCTTAGATGACTAGGTATAACATTAGCGGAGCTGTCAACGGCAATTAGTATTGTTGACTATAGTATCTGTTACACTCTACTCTTTACTGTCTGTACTCGTACACTCACAACTTTGGTAGAAAGCAAGAAAATCAAAATCAAAATCAATTATTTATTCTGCAAATAGGCCACAAGGGCACTTTTACATGTCAAATGGTGTTCTACAATATAATATTAATAATCTTACACAATAATCATTTTAAAATTGCAGATTTTAACTAATTAGTACCTAAATGGTTACAAACTAAATGTCACTGAATGAAAACTAGAACAATCCAAAATTGTAAAATATTATCAAATACATTCGATATAAGGTCTGTATCAGAATTAACAATAAGTTTATGATATAATTTAGTACCCCAGAGATGTATAATGTCTCTGAGCATCCAAATACAATTAATAATTATTCTAATGTTCTTATAGAGATGTATACTGTCCCTGTGTAAGAGTAGAGTTTTTTTTCTTTTTGTTATTGTCGTGTCCTGGAGTGAGCCTCTTGCTGCTTGGGACGCCGCTGTTACTGGCTGTCTCAATTTTTATCAATTTTTAATTTGTATGTTTTATTGTAATTTTGATCTTGACATGTTGGTTACATTCCAGTTCTGTAGCATTAGATTATTTGACCAGGGACTCTTTACATCTCCGTTAATTTATTTTATCTGACTTTACATCTCCATATTTTTTTTTTGTTTCATTTTGACATTTTATTATAGAATAAGATTATTGTGATATAATTGACCCGGAGACTCTATACATCTCTCGGCTAATGTGTGCCCTGGTATTGTCTTTGTTTTTCCATTGTTGTTATGTATTCAATTCAAGTCATTTAATGTTAATTAATTATATTTGTAAGCTCTGACATGTGAAAGAGCCCTTGAGTGAGGCCTACTTACAGAATAAATATTTGAACTTTGAATTTTGAATTGAAGTACCCATGCCGGGAACGCTATACATATAAGAATATACAAATACAAATACAAATCTTTATTTTACATAAAAATGCGGTACAAAAGTCGTTATTAAATTATCAGGTTTCACACATTCCACCAGAAACTGGCATGCAAAATGAACATAGGAAAAAGACTTAAATATCGAGAAACACGATTTAGAATACTTAAAACCTAATGTTTACAATGTCAATATGAACACTTAATACCGTCACAATTACAATTATATTCCTAATATGTCATAATTACATTACAAATCTAGTCACAATAATAAATGTCAAGTTCAATGTTTAAAATAATCAAAATATTCGTCAACAGAGTAAAAACATTCTTGTACTAGCCATCTCCTAAGTTTACGCTTGAATAGTCCAATAGGCAAATCTTTGATGTCATCATGCAAACGATTAAAAATGTCAATAGAATTACAGTATGCGTTCTTGCTGTACAATTGTGTCTTACGAGCAGGACCAACGAGACGATTTGGGTATCTTGTACGAAAGTTGCATGTATCTTTATAGGTTTTAAAGAGATCTGGGTGAGCCTTGACAAATAAACAAACTTCATATATATAGATGCATGTCATAGACAGTAAATTCAGGTGTCTAAATAGCGGCCTACAGGATGTTAAGACATCTACGTTACAGATCACCCTGATGCACTGCTTTTGTGCTATAAGTGCGCGCTTTACATGGCTTGAATTTCCCCAGAGGAGAACGCCGTATCTGAGCAGTGAGCAAACATAACCATGGTAAGCCTGTATTGCGGTTTGCTTGGAGCTAATCTTAGCTAGTTTCCATAGAGCATACGCAAAGGAGTTAATTTTATTGCACAATTTATTAATATGCTCACCCCAAGAGCATTTGTCATCTAAGCAGATACCTAAGAAAATTGTCTGACTTGATTCCGTTATCACCTGATCTGCGAAGGTTACAGTCAATTCTTGCTTTTTGCCATTTCTATTTACAAACTGAATAAATGTGGTTTTATCTATATTTACTTTTAGATTGTTCCTATGCAACCAGTCTATTATATCACCAATTGTTTTATTTATGTCACTATTATACGTTTTGACATCACTACATGGTATGACGACCGATAGGTCGTCCGCAAAGAGTATACAATCAAAATTTATCGCATTCGGTAGATCGTTAATGTATATTAAAAAAAGCAGAGGGCCTAGGATACTCCCCTGTGGTACTCCGACCTTATTTATTCTCGTGGAAGACCTAAAAGCCTCAATAGTGTTGACCGAGTCAATTTGAGTTATTTCCACAAATTGAGTCCTAGAGTGTAAATAATCTCGGAGCCATTCCCTAGCTACACCTCTGATACCGTAGAGCTCACATTTAGCCAGGAGTATATTGTGGCACACAAAATCGAAAGCTCTACTCATGTCAAAGAAAATTGTCGTTACTGGTAAGCTCTTGTTCATGTAACCTAGAATCTTATTTGTCAACGAGAAGGCAGCTAGTGACGTTGACTTGCCTTTTTGAAACCCGAACTGTTCAGATTTCAGTACATTAAACTGATTTAAAAATGACAATAGACGTTGATGAAACGCCTTCTCAAATATTTTCGAGATAACAGGTACAAGCGAAATTGGTCGATAGTTTGCTACACATTCTTTGCTACCTTTTTTGTAAAGTGGCTTAATAAGAGAGAGCTTTAAAGGCTCCGGGAAGACTCCATTAGTAAATGACAAATTTACTAGGTAGCTCATGACTGCAGCAATACCCTGTTTACATCCTTTTAGTATTTTAGTTTGGATTTCGTCATAGCCCGCTGAGTTAGTAGGGTTTAAAGCGTCAATAAATTTGCATATTTCATTTTCATCTGTCGGTAATAAGAACATACTATTAAAATTAGTGTTATTACAATTTATCAGTGAGATGTCAGGTTTCGGTTCAGGATCATTACTTAAATTAGTCAAATTTATGTAAAAATCATTAAAAGTATTTGCAATGTCAGTAGGATTAGATATAGAGTCACCTTCGACGACTAGCTTCTCAATGTTTGTCCCACCTACGTTGTTAGTGGTTATGCTTTTAATAACATCCCATATTGCCTTACATGTGTTCTTAGATCGATGTATAAGATTCATATTCGTAAGTTTTTGAGCTTGGTTTATGCAACGCTTGAGAAGCTTAGAGTAATTATTAAATTTAATTTTGCTTTGCAGAGAGCTAGCGTGATCATCAGGAGATGATTTTTCATGATAAAAACTATGAATTGTCCTTCCCTGGGGCTCCCACTATCTATATACCAAATTTCATCTAAATAGGTTTTATCAAAATTTTCACCCCCTAATTCATCCCTGAGGGGATGATTTTCGGGATTAAAACTATCCGATGTCATACTCAGGGACTCAAACTAACTTTATACCAAATTTCATCTAAATGGGTTACATCTAAATTTTCACCCCCAATTTCACCCCATCAGAGGATGATTTCTGGAATTTGAAACTATCATAATATGTCCTTTCCCAGGACTCAAACTATCTTTCAACCAAATTTCATCAAAATGGGTCACAAACAAATTTTCACCCCCAATCACCCCTTACCACTGATTTACGGGATAAAACTATCCTATGTGCTTCCCCCGGACTCCAACTCGCTATACCGTAAATGGGTTTGATCCAAATGTTCATCCCCCATTTCACACCCTTAGGAGATGATTTCTGGACTAAAAATTATTTTATGTCCTTCCCCAGAACTAACTATCTCCATACCAAATTTCATCTCATCCTCTCAGGCGATGATTTACGTTACAAAAACTATGCGATTTCCTTTCCCGGAAATCCAACTATCTCTATACCGAATTTCATCTAAATGGGTTCTTTCCAAATTTTTACTCCTCATTTCTCTGGAGCTGATTTTTCAGGATAAAAACTATGCATTGTCCTTCCCTGGGACTCCTTCTATCTCTTTACCAAATTTTAACTAAATGGGATTTATCCACATTTTTACCCCTATTTCATTTTCGGGATTCAAAGTATCCGTTGTCATTCTCCGGGACTCAAACTATCTCTATACCAAATTTGATCTAAACAGAGTCCATCCAAAATTTCACCCCCCGTTATACCCCCTTAGGGGAAGATTTCCGGGATAAAAACTATCCAATGTCCTTTCCCAGGCCCCGTAGCATGGATGGCGTTATCACGCGATAAGTGATAGGATAAGCGCGTCGTCTCATTCTATCGAACGGTGTCAGCCAGGGACGGATGCTCTATCCTGTCACTTATCGCGTGATCCATGCTACGGGGCCAGAACTTAAACTACCTCTAAACCAAATTTTATCAAAATGGGTTACATCCAAATCCCCCCCCCCCCCCCCCCCGTTTTACCACCTAAGGGGAAGATTTGCGGGATAAAACCTATCATTTGACCTTCCCCGGGACTCAAATTATTTATATACCAAATTTCATCCAAATCGGTGCAGCAGTTTAAGTAGCTCCATACAAACTTCCACCCCCCCATTTCAGCCCCTTAGGGGTTGATTTCCGAAATAAAAACTACCCTTTGTCCTTCCCCAGGACTCAAACTATCTCTGTACCAAATTTCATCGAAATAGAACCAGCCGTTTTCACGTGATGCGCGGTCACATAAACAGACAAACAGATAAACAGACAAAAATTCTAAAAACTGTTGGAACGTGTTCTGTTATCGATTTTAAGTATCCCTAGCCAATTTTTTTTCGAATATCTTCCATGTACAGACTTTCGACCCTCTTCAGCTTTATTATATGTATAGATATTTTCTAGGACGGAGGCTTTTAAAATAGTATTTTCCTTTAAAAAAATGGATTTAATAACGAAGACCAGACTTTCTTTGTTACAATAGTATTAGGAAAACCAACGAAACCCGCAGGGTAAACCTTTGTTAAGAAATTTGAAAAAAAAGTTGTCTAACGGTCCGCCATGGCCACTATACGCCGAATAAATTGGAACCCCTTTCGATCACGACGGTTGCTATAATTAAAGTTTAGACAGGATTTAACGCTCGAATAATCCCAGAACAGGGACGCTTGTCACCATAAAACATGATAATTGCAATGTAAATTCCAGAGGAATTCAATTCAGCATTACTTCGTCTTGGACAATTTCATTACATTTTATTCAGGGATGAGCCAACCGGGATTGGTCCGACCTCATCCTGTTGTAATGCTTTTTATATTCGAGCCACTCATTTGTACGGAAATCCCCCAGTGAGAGGTCAATTCTAATCTTGGCAATCGTTCTTGGTACAATGTACCCGTTGATGTCTTATTGAAATTGGTTCTGTATCGTATTGCTGTTCGCAGATTGCATGACTGTATCCAATTTTACTTATTTGACTTAAAGAGCCACTCATGTGGACTTCTACTGTTTTAGTTATAACAATTCTAGTTCTGTCGACAATTCACTTGTGATATTTGTTGGCTTAGGCATACTAAATAATACGTTATAATATATATTAGGAGTTATCATCAGCTAGTAGCGTGCGGCTAGCAAACAAGGTAAAGTCGCCTCGGTTCGAAGTTCGAATACTTACCAACCAATTAGTTTCTCATCCGACATTCAAGAAACCAAGGAAGGAATAATTTACCAAGTCGACGATAATTGTCTGACCCCCATAATAGGAAAACACATAATTTGACCTCCAAACGTTCCATAATCTCAATGTAAGTATAATAGTTCATAAGTAGCCTCCTCGTCCGCGTCGCTGCTCAGTGAAAATATATTTCCGCCCGTGATGCCGATTGTTCGTTTTCATATCGACGATTGTCTGAAATCAATTAATAAAAACCGGCCAAGTGCGGGTCGGGCTCGCGCACCATTATCTATAAAAAACCTATTTTATTCTGTGTTTTTAGTATTTGTTGTTATAGCGGCAACAGAAATACATCATCTGTGAAAATTTCAGCTGGAACTATCACGGTATCAGTGAGATACAGCCTGGTGACAGACAGACGGACGGGCGGACGGACGGACGGACAGCGGAGTCTTAGTAATAGGGTCCCGTTTTACTCTTTGAGTACGGAACCCTAAAAAGTACCTCCCAAATAAAAGGCAAATGATTGTATCCGCATTATTATAATAGAAGTAATATCAATGACGCGAGTAAGTAAAACTCGGCAAAAAATCTATCGATGGTGTATAATATAATAACTGTGCATTTATTATTAGATGCGACTTGATGAAGAAATGGAACTCAACAAAGATGGGTACGTTCTCGTAGCACAATGATTTTTAGGGTTGAGTACTCAAAGAGTAAAACGGGACCCTATATTACTAAGACTCCGCTGTCCGTCTGTATGTACATATCTCTGTCTGTCTGTCCGTCTGTCACCAGGCTGTATCTCAACAACAGTGATAGTTTGACAGCTGAAATTTTCACAGATTTTTGCCGCTATAACAACAAATACTAAAAACCAGAATTAATTTTTTTTTTTTTTTTACAATCTTATACAAATCGGCTTGGTCCCAAACTAAGCAAAGCTTGTACTATGGGTACTAGACGACGATAAACATACTTATATAGATAAATAAATACTTAAATACATAGAAAACATCCATGACTCAGGAATATTTGTGCTCATCACTCAAATAAATGCCCTTACCAAGATTCAAACCCGGGACCTCCGGCTTCGTAGGCAGGGTCACTACCAACTAGGCTACAGGAGGCTCCCATACAAAAAACGTGATTTTTTGTCGTTTTTATAGACAATGGTACGGAACCCTTCGTGCGCGAGTCCAACTCGCACTTGGCTGGTTTTTTATAATTCTATTTTAATTTGTGGAGGATTCATAAATCAATACAAGAGTTACACAATTGGGTTTGCACGCCACTGTTCGGAAATGTGGCAATAGATGGTCTAAAATCAAGTTGGAAAGTAGGCAAAAGCTGTAGCACCTAAACCACCACTACTATAGTGGTTGGATAAAAATCAATAAAAGGTCTTTTTTTGGCGCAAATTTATGCTTAAAAAATAATATTAGGTTATTTGTGGGACCAATTAATTACATGTTGAAAAAAAACCGGCCAAGTGCGAGTCGGACTCATGCACGAAGGGTTCCGTACCATTATCTATAAATATTGTTGTTATAGCGGCAACAGAAATACATCATCCGTAAAAATTTCAACTTTCTAACTATCACGGTTATTGATATACAGCCTGGTGACAGACGGAAAGACAGACAGACAGACGGACAGCGGAGTCTTAGTAATATGGTCCCGTTTTACTCTTTGAGTACGGAACCCTAAAAAATAAACGTCAAAACCATTCAGTTCACGCTTAGACTGTGCAAACATTTCGTTACAACTCGACAAAGTCGCGATCGCCGGCGAGCGGCCACGATTCAACCCACACTACGATGTTTACCTGTGTGCGTGCGGTTCGGTAGAGATGGGTAGTGGGTTAAAACTCACGGGTAAGTACCGGGTATTATAAAGTACTGATAATATAATCTAACCGTATTTACCCGTTTCTTCCCAAAAAGGTGGGTATGAACTCTTTGTGAAGCGTTTTTTTCAAAAAAGTTATATAGGAATTATAGGAATGTGTCAAACGTTGTTCTCGTTGAAATTATGAATCCATACTAATATTGTAATGCGAAAGTGTGTCTGTCTGTTTGTCTTTTACCTCTTCACGCCTAAAAAATTTGGAATATTTAAAAGTTTGAGTCCCGGAGAATAACAATAGATAGTTTTTATACCGAAAATCATCCCCTGAGGGGGTTGAAATAGGGGGTGAAAATTAGGATAAAACCTATTTAGATGAGAGATTAGAGTAGGAGTCCTAGAGAAGGACAACGCATAGTTTTTTTTCCCGAAAAACATCTCCTGAGGTGCAATGAGGGGTGAATATTTGGATGGCACCCATTTAGATGAAATTTTGTATAGAGATAGTTTGAGTCTTGAGGAGGACAAGATTTTATCCTAGAAATCAACCCCTCAAGGGAAAATAGAGGGTGAAAGTTTGTATCGAGCTACGATATAAACGAGTTCTACGCGGATGGAGTCGCGGGCAGAAGTGGTACATAACATAACCCATAATAAAGTACTTAATATAACATTGGTTTACATTAATTAAATTAAAAATTATTTATTCAGTATCAGTTTAGTTTCAATATTGTTCAATAATGATAGGTATATAACATCTAAGACAATAAGAAATTTTAAAATGTATTTGACATGCATGATATTGACCTGTAAAATATGACATTTTATCAATAAAGTTCTGAATCTGAATCTGAATCTGAATAAAACAGTGCTGATGCCTCTTTTTACCCGACTGCCGAAGGAGAGAGGGTTATGTTTTTCGAGCGTATGTATGTATGTAAGTATGTATGTATGTGGGTATACCAAATTTCATTCAAATGGTATCCATCCGAATTTTCACCCCCCATTTTACCCCCTTACGGGATGATTTCCAAGATAAAAAGTATCCATTGTCATTCTCCGGGACTACTATTTCTATACCAAATTTCATCTAAACGGGATCAAACGAAATTTTCACCTCCTTAGGGGATGATTTCCGGAATTAAAACTATCGTATGTCCTTTCCCAGGACTCAAACTATCTCTGTACCAAATTTCATTCAAATGGTTTTCATCCGAATGTTCATCCCCCATTTCACCCCCTTAGGGGATGATTTCCGAGATAAAAACTATCCTATGTCTTTTCCCAGGACTTAAACTATTTCTAAACCAAATTTCATATAATCTACTTTAAAAACAAAGTTTTAACCGACTTCAATTAAGTACTCCGCCAAGCCACACGAACATTACCACATTTCTTTTGCAATTTACCACATGAACTGATTTCCGAGAGCAAATGCGTTGATTATTAGAGAAAAAAACCAAGTCACTGTATGTGAGCCGATAATATTTGAGGACTTCCGTCGATTTCTCAATGATCTCAGAATTACCCTTGGCACTTCACTGTTTGCTATTTCAACGCAATCATATCAGAATCTGTGACGTACTTATATAGTTTGAAGTACATCATTGAGAAGTTCCACAAGCCATCTGTGGTCTTCATCATCACTTCCACCATCACCAAATTTATGATTTCCGGGTGTAAATACACGAGTTATAATAGAAAATACCGAAATTACTACACGCGTGCCTAATATATTTGAGGAGTTCCCTCAATTCCTCATGGTTCCCATCATTCAACTGGGGTTTTGAAAACAATGGGACCAATCTGGAAGCATATACTTTTAATTAAAAAAAGAATTGTACGAATCGGTTCATAAATGACGGAGTTCTGAGGTAGCAAACTTTAAAAAAAAAAAAAAACATCCGAATTGAGAACCTCCTCCTTTTTTTGAAGTCGGTTAAAAATGGGTTACATCCAAATTTTTTAGGGGATGATATTCGGTATAAAACTTATCCTTTGTACTTCTCCAGGACTCAAACTATTTATATTCCAAATTTCATCCAAATCGGTGCAGCGGTTTGTAGCTCCATACAAATTTCCACCCCGCATTTCGTCCCCTTAGGGTTTGATTTCCGGGATAAAAACTACCCCCTGTCCTTTCCTGGGGCTCAAACTATGTCTATACCAAATTTCATCTAAATCGGTTCAGCGGTTTAGGCGTGAAGAGGTAACAGATAGACAGACAGACAGACAGACAGACAGACAGACAGACAGACAGACAGACAGACAGACAGACAGACAGACAGACAGACACACTTTCGCATGTATAATAGTTGTATGGATGTATGGATTCTGGTATGGGCTCACGTTTTAATTTGATCATTATATTCAAAAAAAAAAAATTATTTTTAATAAAAAATAAAAAAAATCTCATAAACTATGCTTCATAATAAATATTGTATAATGACAGAAGTTGTTCAATAGTACATTATTGCCGTGGCCGGGAAGGAGGCAATTGCAGGCTGAGTATTTTGTTTAATTATAATACGAAGCCTGCAATTGCCATTCCGGCTGAGGCTAATATAGTGCTTTTCTCAAAAATGGGGAAATAAAAAAAACTAAATTGAAGTCAAGCGTTATTATTAAATACAAATTGAGGATACTGCAAATTACATAAAATTAAACGTCATAATTTTTTTTAAACAAAATCGCAAGTGTATTTTTTCACCGAAAAACGCAATCTTTTTATGACACATACAAAAATGTCGCATTTGCAACAGAAAAATACGACTTGATTTGGCTGAATACGACCTGTGCTGTCTTTTATATGCCAGTTTCTACTTTTTAAAAAGTTTGGTACTCGACAAATAAAGGAATTCATATGTAACATTCCAGGCGGCCTGCAATGTTTTTTATTTTTTAATTTTGATCTGGCCTTAAACTATACACTTTATGTAGCGAGTTATGTTCACTTTGCGGGCCATTTTTGAGAAAAAGGCATTAAACATTTCATTAAAAAAAATTCAGCCCTAAAATGTCACTTTTTGAAAAAATCCTTTCGAAATAGTTTATACCCACCAATTTGGGTAGATACGGGCAGCGACGAGAACGATACGTCCTTTCTTTGGGAAGGCCCGGCGCGTAATGAATTGAACAACGTTTTCGCGCGCGGCTATATAGTGGTTTTAAAAAAATGGTCTAAACTAACTGGGTCATCCATAAGCGTAAAAAAAATACTTTATTGTTAAACAAGGCCTGTAGTTTCATAATAAAATGTTTTTTTTTTTCAATAAACCATCATAATTGTGAAATAAAAAATGTTTAAACAAACCGAATTAGACATTTTGTAGTATTCTTTTTTAATAAGAAATACCAATATTTTAGAACTAGTGCGATTAGTGTACACTAATAGACTATATATTCTTTTGTAAAAAGCAAACATCAAAACATTTTTGCAAGTTTAAAATGGAAATATCCTACCTAAAAGATAGCTCTGGCGCGTATTTTTGGAAAACATTCCGACGAAAACCTAGTTGTATTAAATAACCGTTTGTAGAAATTGAATTATAGCAATGATATGGTCAAGAATAAGAGTTTATCTATACAAAACATTAGTTTCCTTTAACAATATGTAAGCATTTGAACAAAAATATGGGCTTTGAAAAAGCCTTACGTTAGCTAAAATACCAACTTTTTGTTTGCACGCTCTTAAGGCGTTTTTACTTTTGAAGCTAATCAGCTTGCATGGTTTGTTAGGAAAAATGCTTCTAAATTTAGAGTCGGTTTGAAGCAAACAACAGAAAAACGCCTCTTAAAAGTGATAAAAAAAGTAAAAAACCGGCCAAGTGCGAGTTGGACTCGCGCACGAAGGGTTCCGTACCATTATCTATTAAACGGCAAAAAAATAACGTTTGTTGTATGGGAGCCCCCCTTAAAAAAATATTTTATTTTTAAATACTGTTTTATCCGGGTCTAACGCGATATTTATTTACCTTTATTTCTGACGTTTCGACACGGGTTGCACCGGTCATGGTCGCAGATAACTCGTTATCTGCGACCATGACCGGTGCAACCCCGGACCCGGTTAAACCCGGATAAAACAGTATTTAAATATGTGTACAAAGCGCGAGAGTTTAAAGTGTTATAATATTTTATTTTGTTTTTAGTATTTGTTGTTATAGCGGCAACAGAAATACATAATCTGTGAAAATTTCAACTCTCTAGCTATCACGGTTTTTGAGATACAGCCTGGTGACAGACCGACGGACGGACGGACGGACGGACGGACATCGAAGTCTTAGCAATAGGGTCCCGTTTTACTTTTTGAGTACGGAACCCTAAAAAGGGCGGGATTGGAAAATACTTACTGAATTGTATAATGTAAATTGTGTTTGACTAAAAAATACACGTAACACGTATCTATCTACGCTATAATGTCCTATATAGTTATGCAAATGTTTTCTTATTTCCTCGCAGTAGTCGTGAAAAGCACTATGTAATGCGTCGGCCGGAAACGCTAAAGATGGACTTTATATTATTTCAGGGCCTCCACTAACGTGTCGGCCCTCAAACTCACTCATCCATCTTTGAGCGGTTATCCGGCCTCTCCTATAATGTACTATTTTAAATCCTAGGTACTTATTTAGTTTATAATATTCGGATGACCTCATGCATGGCTTAAACTCTCGACCTTAAAAAGCCGTAATTGTGAAACAATTGTATAAAATACCAGTAGGTACTTAACCAATTGTGAAATTTACGAAAACAGGAAGTGGTCTCTTGTCAAAATCTTCAGCGGGTCAGCAATTGTATTTGAGGAGCGGATCGAGCACTCCCTGTCGCCGTTGGCGGCACTAGAGCGTCCCTGGGGCGGGCACAAAGCGATATCGATGCCTTTTACCAGTGATTGCATTGTCCTGGGAGCTTCACGTGCTTCGGTGCTCATTCAAGTGTGACAAATTACTAATTTATCCCTGATGAGTTTTGACTTAATATTTATATCGACTTAGTTTTTATTTAACACGTTGTTCGTACAATATTGTAACTACAAAAATCTGAATCTAGACCGTTTGTAACACACTAAGCACACTAGGGAATTCCTAAGGAATTCCTAGATTAATAAATATGTCTAGCTGAACACTTAATTAGAAATGTAATGAAATTTATTTTTAGGAAATTCTATCCTACTATTGGTTATTTATTTAAATTACTTGTTTAATGTAATTGACAATGTATGATAATACAAATAAAGACATATACTTATTACAGACTAATAGAATTGATTTCCAAGCCCTCATTCCGGTCATCATGTTCAAAACGAAGACTTAAAACAAAATCATTGATTGTATAAAAATTAAATTAAAAAAATGACAACGCAATCAGGCTAGACCGGTATTAAATGAGTTTTGACTAATTTATTGATTAGAACAATTTTATAAATAAACGTAACGTGGATAAACGCTTAATAATAACCTAGATAAAATGATAAGCCCAGAAAGTCTTCCTTATTGTAGAACCGCAATGACGGTGCGGAAATAGCACGCGCGCGTGTTTGAAGTTGAACAGAATATCGCACTCATCGACATAGACTTGGGACCGATTTTTGACTTTCGAGCGCTCGATTCTTTCATTCGAAAATTGTCAAAAATTATGGATTGCTATTTTGAAATAGCGATAGAAAATTGAAAAATAAGTGGTATTGACCAGTCGTATTCAAATCTACCGGTAGAAAGTAAGTGCAAGCAATTTTGAAACTACAATCGTATTTACTTTTATTTAATTTTCGAGCGCTCGAAAGTCAAAAATCGGTCCCCAAGTATCGCAGGGTTCCACGGTCACCGGCATCTGAGCACACGGCTTTCCAGTCACTAGATCAATCTTCATCTGATAAATTGATAAAACTGCCTACCTACTTCCCAATTTAATTAGATTTCAATTGCTGAATCAGCTCAGCCAAGTCGAGCGGCCAGTAAGTTTACTAACTAGTAAACCAACACGAGAACAATAGATCCGCATCGTGCGTTTTCATTGCGAGAATTTTAAAATATTAAGGTGCATGCGGTTTTATTTCAGGCGGCAAGGATCGACCATAAATCAAAGTTTGTCGGTTCACGCCGAGCGGGTTCAGTCGTAAAAACTGGCAAGTCGCTTTGTGTCGGTAATGTGGTTTAGACACTTTAGACCTCCCCAACATAACACGTTTGTCTTACAAGCTTTAAGCCTCATGCTGCAGAATCAAGTAAGTAATTTAATAATTTTCATTTAAGTTTACTCGTTTGCAAGTTAGGTAAGTAATTATCAGCCCTGTTGTTGTTCCCTGTTCGCAAAGTTTTATGCATTTCAGTTTTACGTTGCGAGTTTTGATGAGGCACACAGTTTCAATACGCAACTCAAATTCGCATTCAGCTACAAAATAGATGATGTCGAAGAAAATATTATGTGTGGTACAAACATCAAATACAGTATTCTTAATTATAGTAGTAGAATAACTTGATTTAAAATTAAAAGTTTATCACTGAATTTTCCATACTAAACTTAGCTTGATATCACGGAATTCACGGAACAACCACAAGTCGCGCCACGTTATACGTGTTATTAACTAACTACGTGTCATTGTATTTTTTATGACCACGTATAAACTAAACAATCAAATTCTACCATAAAGGTATGCGATCTGTTTCATGGGTTCTCATGAATTGC
The DNA here is from genome assembly GCA_963854355.1 of Epinotia brunnichana. NCBI lineage: Eukaryota > Metazoa > Arthropoda > Insecta > Lepidoptera > Tortricidae > Epinotia > Epinotia brunnichana. The sequence continues at coordinate 12,875,256 of OY977936.1, read as the reverse complement.
TAAATAAGATAAATAAAAGTAGGCATACCTAACTAAGTGTTGTGAAAGGGAAGCGAGGGGAAACTTAGATTGCTCTCGAAGCAGGGGCAAAAACCAATATTAACCAACTTAACCAATATTTATCACGGGTATCTGCGAATTTTTCTTTTGAAATATTTAACATTATCAAGCTTGGGAGTTATGAACAGCGTTTTACAAAATTGATACCATTAATAAGTAAGCAACTATATTATTTCGTATTTAGGATGGAAGTGATTATAAGAATCTACCTATTTATAAACCATTTTTACTTATATATTTATTTATATGTATGTATAGTGCAGAATATATTTCAAAATCAGACAAATATGTACATGAAACTATGAACTAAAATGACTAAAACTAATTTAACCTATACACAAAAATAAGTAAATCAATTAAACTAAAAAATAAAATCATAAAAATAAAAGTAGGTACTAGACACCCGCGTCCACAAGGTCGCGCATTGGTGGAAAAGACCCCAAGATGCTGGCGGCGTTTCCACGCTGCACAGCAATGCTAAGTCTTTGACCGAGAAACGCGCCAGCTCTGGGATCACAGGAGATACGGATGAGCTTTTTTTTTTATTAGGCTAAACAATAGGTCCCCAAGGGCCTAGCGTCTCGACCGCAAACGGGACGAAAATATAATTATCGCCTAAACATAAATAGTTTCGACGCTTAGCCGTCTCCGCGTTTGCGGCCGCCCCACCTGGTTTTTGACACGTTGTTGCAACATGTGACATTGCCAAAGTGTCCACACAGGTGGAGTCCCACTATATTTATTTATTATCTATATTTATTTATTTATGTCCATATTTATTTATTTGTTGTGACGTGATCTGTAGCAACTCTGATTAATATACCTACTTATGTACAATATATTATCTATAGTAAATATCACAATAACTAACATACCTTATGTATTTATGTGCCGCATGCATTATTGAACCCTTGTATTGGGAAGCAGTTAAACGTAAACAAAAGATTTAGATTATTCGAAGATCAATGGAAAAATTAGCTTGACTAGAGACATGATGCCCTAAGGCTGGAAATACACTATTGGTGACGCGAACGGCGATATCATTGCAACTTGGGCGAATTTATGTACCGAGATCGCCGTCGCGTCCCTAATAATCGCCCAACCAGTGCGTTAGCGGCCTAAAGGCTCTACCGCGTACAGGCATCCCTTACCTTTTTTACAGGCTTTTGTGTCATCATCATCATATCAGCCGAAAGACGTCCACTGCTGGATATAGGTTTCCCCCAAAGAGTGCCACAATGGCCGATCCTGCGCCACCCGCATCCAGCGGACTCCCGCGACCTTTAGGTCATCAGAGTACCTACCTTGTGGGGGGCCTACCCACGCCGCGCCTTCCGGTACGTGGTCGCCACTCGAGAAGGCTTTTGTTTAACTTGCATATATTATTCGTACGTAAGTAAATAGGTATGTGCCTACATTCAGTAGGCAGCCTCTTTGCTGGTATCTGACGGAGCTGAAATTGGGCATACTTATGTAAGTTAGGTGACAATGCAATATTAGGACACCAACGAGCTGTTGATGATTGAGGCAAAAGTAGGCCATGTCAACTCCTTAAGTACACAACACAAGATAAACCCTTCGTGTTTGGGTTCATTAGAGGGTTTTCACCGACTCGTAAGACTAGTGTAAGTTCTTAATTGTAAATACTCTCAAACCATTGCCTTGAAAATGGCTGCGCAATACTAGCATAAAAAAAACCGGCCAAGAGCGTGTCGGGCCACGCTCAGTGTAGGGTTGCGTAGTTTTTCGTCCGTCACAGTAAGTGTGTGAAATTATTTCAAAAACTATTACCCTATCAAGTTGAAAATAATTTTCCTAGAAAGTTTTTATAAAGTTATACTTTTGAGATTTTTTTCATATTTTTAAAACTTATGGTTTACAAGTTATAGGGGGGGACCCATTTTTTTTTACTTCTGGAGCGATTAACTCTGAAAATATTAACATTATCAAAAAATGAGTTTAGCAAACCCCTATTCATTTTTAAATACCTATCCAACAATTTATCACACGTTAAAGTTGAAATGAAAAAAAAACACTCCCCACGTTACGTATAGGGGAGGTACCCTAATAAAATAATATAAAAACACTTTTTATTTTACCACTTTGTCGGCGTGATTGATATACTCGTACATATTAGTACCAAATTTCAGCTTTCTAGTGCTAACGAGATTATCCGCGGACGGACGGACAGACAAAGCGAAACTATAAGGGTTCCTAGTCGACTACGGAACCCTAACAATCAACCAGCGCCTCCACATACATCCATGATGCGCTACAGAAACGAGGCAGTCCCACTATCACCCGGAACGCGTTATTGTACTGGACTCGTAGGGCCCCGTAGGCCCGTTGCGAATGCTGTTACAAACTGACAATTTAAACTTTTGCGCCTAAACGGATCTACAGTGCAGGAACTGTCACAGGGACGTCACTCGTGTTTGTCACTCGCTATAATTTACAACCATGTCGACACTAACTTTTGGAAGGTTTCTAAAGTCTGCTTTAATAAATAGTAGATTGTACAACAAGAGGGTCTAAAATGAGCCATATTACCAGGAGATGGTAATGGATTAAAAGTAGGTACAATTTGTAGTAAAGTACAAGTATTTTTTTTATATTTATTGATTGTTGTTCCAGGTAAATTGATTCGTTTGTTGAGTAAAAGTCGGAGACAACTGTTGTGAACTCCGGAGGTTTCCTAGGTTGTTCATCATGACTTGTATTTCTTGGATGGCTCATCAAAATAATTAAGAAATACACTTTCAGTATTGCAATCAACGTGCTTTTCCTTTTTCCAGACTGTAAAATTTTGGTATGCCTTTAAATAGCTTGCACGAGATTTCGCCGGCAAAATATTTTCCAGAAGTTCTTTCGCTATTTCTTCCATTCTTTGCATTCGGCGTAAGTTGTAATTCATCTTCACACGCTGTCATTTTAATGAACAAAGACTATCCCATCCACAATGAATAACAAATTCCACGAGGAAAATATATTTTAATTAAGCGCCAAATTTTTTTTTAATTCAAAGCGTTGCTCAAGCTTTTTAAGACGCGTCTGGGCATTTTCAATAATTCGTGCACCAAATTAGCATAATTTGTTAAACAAAAATTAACTCAGTGTCAATTTTTCGCATTTAAATAAGGTATATATGCATATGATTTATATATTGAAAAGAAAAAGTAAACTTTTATACAAACTTTAAATACTTCGTATGCAGTCTACTGAGGGCCTACCGCCAAAGGCATTCGAAGTTTTCTCTCTCTGTCAGACTTGGGAGATCGTACTTATGTGCGACAGAGAGGGAAAACTTCGAATGCCTTTCGCGGTAGGCCCTCTGCGCTCGGGCATTTGGACGCTCTTTGATTTTTTTTTAATTATTGTGAAATTGAGACTAAAAAAGCGGCCAAGTGCGAGTCGGACTCGCACATGAAGGGTTCCAAAATAAAAATAAATAAATAAAAATTGTTTATTAAAAGAAAACCTTTTTACAATACAGTTTATCCTGCGGCCCCACACTAGGCTATGCCTGACACGTGGTGGCCAGATTCGGTTTCAACATTAGTCATGTTAGCTCCAAAAGTTACTTAAAATTATTATGAACAAATAAACAATAATTTTTATATGCGCGCGTTTGTGTGTGTGTATGTGTGTGTGTGTGTGTGTGTGTGTGTGTGTGTGTGTGTGTGTGTGTGTGTGTGTGTGTGTGTGTGTGTGTTTGTGTGGTGTGTGTGTGTGTGTGTGTGTGTGTGTGTGTGTGTGTGTGTGTGTGTGTGTGTGTGTGTGTCTTTAACTGAGTTTAATTGAGTGATATGTATGCAAGGCTACAGGGTTGAGTATTATCAAAACAACCACTTATCTTACGACCTCTAACAGTTTTTCCGTCTCAAAATAGCTAAGACCCTTTAGCCATCTTACAATTTTGGATTTTGCTTCGCGTGGAGTACTATCCGATATCATGCAGGCCTTTACCACTTTATTATAAATAAAAGGGTGCAAGAAATTTGGAAGACGTCTGGCATGTGTGGTTTTTACGCGTGGAACCGGTATTTTAAAAACTCGTCTACGGAATAGGGTGGTATAATCTTCAGACTGTACCGTATCTTTATGCACGTGAGTAGCAACTCGTAGGATCATTAGTTGCCTCACGCTTAGGACGTCCGAGGCCTTATAGAGAGCGATCGTTGGGAATAGCCGGGGTTTCCTGAGCATAACCTTAAGGACAAACCGTTGGGCTCTCTCGAGAGGCAGGAGCGCAGAGCTGGAGGCGCCGCCCCACACCCCAATGCAGTATGAGAGTATCGACTCGCACATCGAGGTATAAACAAGCTTTAAAATGTCCATTGCAGCAGAATTTCTCAGTAGCTTCATTAAAAACACAACTTTCTGACTCTAGCAGACATAACCTCGATGTGTTTTTTAAAATTGAGATTTTCATCTAAAGTGATACCCAGGTACTTTACAGTGGTGCAGTTATTAACCACCTTGCACTCTCCGTTCACTGAGTTAGATGAAATGGGCGCAGTGCGATCACAAAGCCTGATGTCTGGGCGTGAGCTGGGAGCAGATGCAGCAGTTTTGTGAAAACATAAGTATTTTGTTTTTAAGATGTTTAGGGAAAGTAAGTTGTTAGCCAGCCATTCCGCGATCACCGATAAGCCACTCTCTGCTACAGCGAAGCATCGCTCCCAGGAAGAGTCATGGAATACCAAAGCGGTGTCGTCTGCATAGCAGATAATCTCTGCCTGCTTGATAGGGAGAGACATCATGTCATTGAGGTAAATTAAGAACAGGGTTGGGCCGAGGATGCTTCCCTGAGGTACACCAAGGGATATCGGTACTGTATCACTGACTAAGGGGCCCAATCTTACGCACTGTTTCCGGTTTGTAAGATAGCTTTTGAACCAGTTCCATGGAATGCCTCGAATACCCAGTAGTTCGAGCTTTCTTAGCAATATAGGTATGGAAACAGTGTCGAACGCCTTAGCCAGGTCCAAGAAGATTCCCACGCAGGCTTCTCCTCGGTCAAGGTAGGAAGACACAAGTTTAACTACAGTAGCTTGTTCAGTAGACCGACTCCTCCGAAAACCAAACTGTTTTGGTGAAAGAAGGTTTCCTGCTTCGAGAAAATGGACTAATTGGTTGTTTATAATCTTTTCCAGAATTTTAGAAAGATTGCTTAACAAAGAGATTAGACGATAGTTTCCAGGGCAGTTCTTAGCACCTCCCTTGTGAATAGGGACTACGGCTGCTACTTTCCAGCACTCCGGAAAAGAACCCGATGATATACTAAGATTAAAAATATGAACAAGCGGCTTGACAATATAATGTTTTAAATATTTAAGGATGCGGGTGTTTATTTCGTCTAGTCCGGAAGCGCTCTCCAGTTTTAAGTTGAGGATGATTTCTTCCACTTCTTTTTCGTCGGTAGGACTTAAAAACATTGACGTAGGGGGAGAATTCGTTAGTGTGACTTTTGATGACAGTGAGGCCTCGGTTTCATTTTTATGGGACAGGATATAGTCTGCCAGCTTTTTGCCAACTGATGAGAAATACTGATTGGTATAGTTCATAGAGCAAGAAGAGTTAGGCTTGATGGAGGCTAGTTCGTGGGGTGTATGTCTGTCCTTGTTGAGGTGAGTAATATCTTTAATAGTTTCCCACAGTTTCCTAGGGTTATCCTTGTTATCATTAAGACGTTTCCGATCGTACTCATCCTTTATTGTCCTTAAAATACTAACGTAGAAATTGCTGTATCTAGTATAAGTAATCCTAGCGGTTTCATTTTGAGGGTTTTTACGGGATTTAAGATGCAGCATATCTCTAACTCTGGAGCATTTAATTAAGCCTGGAGTCATCCAGGGTTTTAAGATTCGTTTAGAGTTACTAACTACTGTACGTATTGTATGTTTAGAGATAATATTTGTGAGCATAGAGGTAAAAGTGTCTGCGGCTTCGGTAGCAGATGTTTTACTAGTGACCGCCTGCCAGTCTTCGCCTTCAAGTTCTGCTCTCATAGCCTCAAAGTTCTGTTTGATAACGGTTCTGGATGGTTTCGGGGGTTTAGATTTATTTGGGGGGGTAATACCAATCATAACTAAATCGTGGTCGGTAATATCAGAAACACAGACAACCGACGCCATATCCTTCACTGCCCTCACAAAAAAGTGATCGAGGCAGTTGTTCTTCCTCGTTGGTTTATCAATTGCAGACATAAATTCCGTGAAATAAATTGCGGTTTACGATTTATGACGTATTAAAAAAAACTACTTATTAGATCTCGTTCAAACCAATTTTCGGTGGAAGTTTACATGGTAATGTACATCATATATTTTTTTTAGTTTTATCATTCTCTTATTTTAGAAGTTACAGGGGGAGGGACACACATTTTACCACTTTGGAAGTGTCTCTCGCGCAAACTATTCAGTTTAGAAAAAAATGATGTTAGAAACCTCAGTATCTTCAAAGACCTATCCATAGATACCCCACACGTATGGGTTTGATGAAAAAAAAATTGAGTTTTAGTTCTGGCGGTCCGGGCGGGACACCATTGTCCCGTGAGTGTGATTAATAAATAATACCTAGTAAGTACCAGTATCAATAAGAAATTAGATAGTACGAATGTATAATATATTACAAGCTACCTATTCATTTTGGTACCTACCGAATTAAATGCAGGGACTGCATAACCGAAAAATACCGGTATTCTATTTTAACGGTATGACGTCATATCGGTTGTCAAATAGCGGTTTCGGTTGCGGAACCTTTATATTTCGCTACCGAAATATAAAGGTTCCGCAACCGAAACCGCTATTTAAAGGTACCGATATATCGACTTTGGCCTGGTGTTATTGCCCAACCGCCGGCAAAGGCTCTGCCGCTTTGTATTTTTGTCTTTAAATGTTTAGTAGCCAATGCTTGCTTGTGCCAGTGCCAGCTTGCTTACTTTTCTCGATAACCTTTATAATACCGGTATTATAAAGGTTACGGTATCGTTTAAAACTGATACCGCTAACCGTTATTACAAAACGGTTACGGTACCGTTATGTTCGCGCGGCGCGCATAATTGATTATGACCTAACGGTACCGTAATGGGATACCGGTTTCATACCGGTATAACCGTAACCGAAATCAGTCCCTGATTAAATGTTTTAACTTCTCCGAATACGATTACTAAGCTACTTGGAATCTGAAAGGCTGCGTAGTGTGAGTCATCCTCAACGCTACATAACAATGGCTTAGCTGGAGGGATGTATCAAACGGAAAACAGTGGCAAAACTGCCGAATCATAAATAGTTACCGCGCCCCTCAAATCGCTCGGCAAACACCAGGCCGAACGTGATTTTCCGTTTCATTTTCGCTGTTACATTTTCATGTTGACCTGCTTCTATATTTTGCCTACCTACAGTATTGAAACTCGTATGTTTTAAGTAAGTACCTACCAGTGGCGGCGCGTGAGAATTGTCACTGGACAACCCGGAACATAAAAAAGGGCTATTTTTTGATGATTTACGAGTTTGTTAATATATAACAAGAAATTTTAGGCAAGCCGGTGGAAATCGGCTTGTATGGGCGCTCCGCCACTGGTACCTACTACGTGCCAAGCAGAACACTTTATATCAAAAATGCGCAAAAGAAACGGAATAAAATACATCTTACAAAATTTACAGCCGTATGAAAGAAACCCAAAATATTGAATTGTAAATTAATAAAAAGGATATTTTTTGCTTTGCCATAAAATGTATGTTAATTGATGTAATAAAAATTATGAAGATATGCCGAATGGTCGCTAATAAGCCATCTCGCTTCTGCCCTATGATCACTCACTCATGAAAAAAAACATCACTCTTGTTCGTAAAGGATTCCACAACTCGCACGCATGTCTACTGAACTACAGTAGCCTATAACTATAAATAACAAAAATATCAGAATAGCGTAAGTATTTACGAAAATTTTGTGTTCATTGAAAAACTGGAAATTAATTCATCTGAAGTAACCACAGTAGGGTAGTGTGAATGCGTGCATTAGCGGCGGTGGCGGTGTTGCCGTCGTGGGCGGGACTCCGCGCGTAGCATAGCAGGGCCGGTATTCGCAAGACTTACCGACAAATCAAGTGAGGCAAACCAATATAAATCTGACCTTACATTGCGCATAGTTAATAGGAATCTTGGGGTGAAGTTATACCAGTGAGATTGATGTAGTGAGTCGAGACAGGCTGTGAATTGCAAGCAGCGAAATGTGCTAAGCATGCCAGTCACGAACGCTCACGGCAGAAACAACAACATAAATGTAAAAGCTCCATGATAAAAATTTAATAAAGCCCGAAGCCCCTAATTTCTATGCTGATTTCTGAGAATAAAGAGACCTACTTTTACACTTGGCAGAATAATTTGAAAATGAACGTTAATGTTACTTTCGTTTTGGTTAGTGTATAGAAGAATAATAATAGGTAGAACCTATGTAGAACGTCTAAATTTCAAAAAGAACACAAAATAAGTAAATAGTTTATCCTAGTAATAACATTCGCTCATAGTTTTATATTTTATAGTGCATACCTACATTTTTTATTTTGAATTTTCAATTATAATGGGCTTTAGCTACCTATTTCTCTCTAGCCATTTGAGAAATCTTCGAAAAACCTTGACTGTAGGTACATATGAGTACCTACATAACATAGATATTCGTAAGCAACCATTTTATTCGTGTATCTAAGAAGATTTGAAGAACGAGTTTATGCATAGGTACCTATATACTTACATATTCGTATAGTCTTATTCATGCCCGAAGCAAACGTTACGTGTAAAAAAGGTTGTAAAGCTATATTAACGACAGTGTCATGAGTACGCAGCCGCAGACAGCAGCAATATACGTGCATTGTTCTGATTTCTGATCAAACTAAGGAAGTTGGGTGGGCATAGAATCCTTTTTACTCCCGTGATGTTAGTATTACGCAGCAAACAATTATCGCTTAGGGGGTTGTTTACATTGGGGCGCTCAATTTCAACAGTTACAGCGCCATAAGATTCAGTATTCTTTGTATGAAACTCAACGCGCACAGCACTCAACAAGCTGACGTCGCGTGGGCATCACTTCGTAGCTCTACTATAAGTTTTATCGATACATACCGTTATACGTTTTCGAACGCGTTTGCGTTTAGTTTCAAATTGTATGGCAATGCGAACGTTCCTAATAGTTGCCACCAGAGGCGTTAAACTAAAAGCGTTTGAAAACGTATTGTATCGATAAAGCTTATACTAGAACTAGGTAGCCGCCGGCGAGAGGACCGCACGGGCAAAGCAGCCTACTTCGAACGTAGATTCTATATATTATCATGTCAACAAAGGACGTCTCGCCTAAGCCGTCGTCGCTGATTACCCGGCGGTGTTTCATGCTTGCGTTTGGCTGAAGCCTGTAGACCGCCGGGTGGCCGTCGCGCGGGTGACGGACGGGGTGATAATGATAAGGCGCCTAGTGCCTGCAATACGGCCGCAACTCAAAATTAAAACACATTTGAGATGTGTCCGTATTTCACTGTGCAATAGAGCCACATCTCAAATGTGTTTTAATTTTGAGTTGTGGCCGTATTGCAGGCACTAGGCGATTAGTGAGCGTAAACCCTGGGCGTACAGGGCCAGAACCGAGTTAGATTAGATTCAAATTAAAGCGACGTAGGCTCGTGGTCTTCTCTCCCTCTCACTGAGCATAAGCGTGAGCGAGATGGAAGTGCGTGTTCGGAAGCGCGGATATCATGTTTTTCAATTTTATTTTTTTGTTTGTTTTAATAAATAAAAAAAGTGATAGTTAAATTCCCTCAAACATACTATTGCCGATTTTTAGAACCAATTTTAATCTGTTTAGCTGTCGTTCATACTTTGTTACGATTTTTAAAGTGTATTTTAGACCTATGTTCGTGATTTTTTTTCTTTCGAGCGAAAGTCAAAAACTCAGGATTCGAATAGCTGTTGTCCCTCGAGAAAGGCCTCAAGATTGCTAATTAAATTTAGGGCAACCGTATTATAATCCAAACATGAGCTACTTACAACTTTTTAAACATCTGTTCTCTCCCTCTCACTCTCAAATGATTGACAGCTATCCTCTTTATACCAATCGAAGTTTCGCAACCGATTCAATCAATTGTCTTGTTGAAATAATAGTAAATGTATGACAGTAGAAAGAAAAGTAGTAGCTTGTGTTCCGGAAGAACAAATGTTGAATCGATCAAGCAAGCGCAAGAGGGAAAGGACATTGTTCTATTTAGGACGAGGTTCAAAATCAAACGGGAAAATATTGAGAGTAGGGTTCCGATTGCGGCCACCACAGAAGTCGGGCCTCGGACTAAGCCGCTAAGCCCGGTGCAAGGGTTACTGACGGGTAAACCCTTGATGGAGGAGTCGAATCTTTTTGTATTTATATAAAAATAACTTTCAGACAAATTTACGGAATGTATTTTAGTTGGATGTAAATATTTATACAAATTCCTCGTTGTAATTGGTCAGGTTGACACATAAATACGACTGAGACATATCTCAGTCGTATTTATGTGTCAACCTGACCAGTTGAAGAATAGCGATAGCAGCATATAGGTAGTGCACGTCTGAGTAACACAACATTATATCAAGGATCGGACAGTTCTGAACACTGCATATCACAGATAGGTAGGAATGGAAGGTATAATGGACCCTGTGGGTAAAGCGGACCGGACTAATAATAGAAAAATCATTATAATTATCGAACCTACTCACAAAATTTCTCTAGAACCGGTTGAGTAATGCGACCTGTAGAGGAGAGCAGCGGGACAGCGTGACACCCGGACATGCAAACTATTTTCGGCGCAAGCTGAAGCATAGAACTTCGTTAGCTTCGCTCGCTCGTTCAATTAGTTAAAATTGTATTAAACACATTCATTTCACATTAATTGTATGTAGGTATTTTCAAATGGACAAAAACTTTATGTCGATGAAATGATCTAATCTTATCTAATCTATATATCTGTATATTTTAGATTTTCCCTTCCCGCTTTAAATATTTTATAACGGCGGCTTACCATTGTTAAAATACTTGAATATGTAGGACGCGTTTATTGCGGCGCCGGCCTGCGATGCGAAATTCAATAAAAACTTGAAAACGTTGCCAGCAAGAAACACTTCCACTAATTATTTGTTGTTCACTTGAGAGAGAAAACACTGTGTGAGACATAATGGTCGGAGGTCATGGTCAGACAATAACATAATTAGTTATATACAGGGTGGGCCCTGTAACACGAGCAAATATTCAAAAGGAGGCTTCCTTAGAGCATTTGCAGTAACCCCTTGTGTATCATTCACTTTCAAAATTTTTGGTTACGGAGAAATTTTGATCTAAAGTTATGAACTCCAAGTAATGTATATTGGCACCACGAGATCATATCACGGCAGTCAATGCAGATTTTGAGGTAACATCATGTAATGAGTCATAATAGTTTTTGCATTTTTGTGTTCAACAGATAGTTTTGTGATTTTTTCATTTTTTTTTCTTTTTTTTTGTGTTTTTAAAATAAAAAGTTACTCATAGCACTCCAGAAGTGTAAAAAAATACAAGTAAACTTATTTTAAAGATTTTTTTTTTCAAAAAATAATATATTTTTTTCGCATAAAACCACTTCGAAATAATTGTTCACAAGCTTAATAATCTACCGTTTAATTTTTTGCTCCAGTTACAGGGCCCACCCTGTATAATTGAATGAAACGAAAACCTTACCCTGATATTTTAGTCATTAAAATTATGAATTGCTCATTACCGTACCGTAATTAAGTGGCAAGCACGAGGGTTCAACTAGTTTCAAGTTACGTTAAGTTTCACTTTACGTACGATTTTTTAATAAATAACGCATCAGCGAAATAGTCCGAGCAAGTACATGAACAAGGAAACATATTTTTGACTTGGAAATCTTGGAATACAAGACTTCGGTAATGTACAACGCAAAACGAATTCTGATTACCTCCTGCCGCCACAGAATGCAACCTGAAGTTTTCCAAAATGCATCAAAGCTGAAATCATTTTTAACATTTTGCCTACATTTTGCGGCGTGATAATGTATTTAAAATGTTAAGTATATATAACCTTATCATTGTAATTAGCCGGCCGTGTTACATTCGTGTAGCTGCTATAAATAAATATATCTCGTGATCCTCCGTAGTCCTAATAAGTCTAGGGTTAGGATGTTTGGTGGCAAAGGTGAACAAAGAACAAAGGAGACGTTGTTATATATTTTTTTGATTGAATGAATGAATGAATAAATGGTTGTTAAACCAATAATGTACAACCGTTTAACATCAGAAGAAGATAATGTGCAAGATTTTGAAACTTTAATTCCAGTTGCAAGTTGTTCAAGCTCTTGAATACATTAAACAGTTTAGCAAAGAAGTAAAATTTATTTAAATGTTATAGTATAAAATCATCATTGTAAACCGTATTGCATTGCAGTTGTCGTCAAAAATTATGTTAATTTGTGTAACTAGTAAAATATGCGATGTTTCAACAAACCTAAATTGTTTACTCTATACACGTTCATACAATAAAACGCAAAGGTGATATATTATTGGCCGGCACTGCAATATAGATTTATCGTTCAGTTATTCATTTATTCAAATAAAAAAAATATACAATGACGACTCCACTGCATTACTTGTGCTAAACTGCCACCAGAATCCTAACCCTATAATAACCTTTAAAGGACCAAACGATTACGTATCTGATACCTACTTCCCACGCATTCTCTATTTTCACTTATACTACAAACATTTGCAACATGCGTAATCTTATAGAAACATACCTACAACATTTTTTGAAGTGGATACTTCTTTGCTCGCGTTCTTGTATAGGGGTACAGTTCAAAATGTATCACGTGACTTCCGGAATAACTTTTTGTAGAGAAGTCTAATCTATTTTCAAATATTTGTTTGTTACATGTTTTAATCCTTCTTTATTTGCCATTAGTTGTTAATCACAAAATGTTATTCAGTTTATGTGGCAGACATGAAAATAATGCTGAAATGATTTTCAATGTATCGCGAGTCAAATGCGCTACGTCAGTCAATGTTACCATATACGTATACCGATTTATCTGTACTTATACAGATTTTAGTGAATTAATTCAGATATATTAGGGTTCCATAGCCAACAAAGAAGTATCCACTTGAACTTAATTAACGGTTGTATCTCCGACACAACCCGCTTCTTTTTTCTGTCTTCTCTTCCCTTCTTTCTGTCTTCTCTTCCCTTCTTTAGCCTCTTAGTTAAACGCAATTGTGAGGGCTTATCACTTTTACGTTTACTGCGAGATGAACAAGTATATTTTGCTGATAAAGATACAAGCAAACAAGAGTAATATTAAACGGACATCATAGCTTATGAACGCTTGCAACACCAGAGGACACACATGCGCATTGTCGACACTTTATTGGCATGAGCGTTGCGATGACAGCAAGCATGTCCCTCGCTCTCTCTTTTCCTCATAGAACTTGATATAAAACGACGACAACCACCTAAAAGTAAATAACAGTGATATAAATTCCGGTGTTAACAATATTTTCCCGTTTGACCGGGAGTGGTACAGTTTATTGCTCTAAACTGAATTATGCAAGCAAATTCTTATCCTCCTAGGATAGTAGGATCTAGGATCTACCTCTTGAAGTCCAATAAAAAATATACCTTTCAGAATATTACAGTGCGGTGTATCCTGTTAACTAGAAACAAGCTGCATATGCCTATACGAGTATATTGCAGCTGTTCCTTAGTATGAAAAAAAGGCTAGATATTCAAGCCCTTATTCAAACTAAGTAAACTTGCAAGATGGTAGCGAGTCTATTTGTAGAAATCGCCTCCATCCAGGAAGCGGCTTCTTCCGCTAGAGAAAATGTTGACTGAAGTTGAAGTATTTTTCTGTGACTTACCCGCGTGATAAACAATTTCGTTTTCTTTTCGAACTAAGAAAATCTGTGTCGTAATAGTTCAATATAATACAGCGTGACAATTCCGCGTATATAAAACAGCGTCTTTGGACTGGTAGGTATCGGGTTAACTTTTGACGTAAGTATTGTAAGCGCGACGCATCAGTCTGAAGATGGATTTGGTATCAAAATTAAATTGTTCGTTGTAAATGGATGTCCAAATTGTATTTTTACTCATCCCTTCTCAAAGAAATTTTTAGGGATTTTTTAATAAGAGTTACGCACTACATAGTTACCTTAAGGGAAAACCAATCGAATTTTATTTTCGCTGCCAGTCGGGACTTTAAATGCAAGGATCGTCCTTTACCGCTCAGATGTGACTAGTTTTAGCCAGCAACTTTTAGAATAAATATTAGGTAAGTCCCTATATGTAGGAAGTTTCTGGATTTTCGTTCATACAAACAACACGATAGAGGTATTTACAATGGAGGTACGTGATCCAATCGCAGTTTATGTTGCCTATTATAGGTAGTACCTATAGAAAGTCACAATTTTTCTATAGGTACAGTCGAGTTCTCCAATATCTATACAGACAACCTTTCAAAAATATCTACACAGAGTCTTTATTGTTACTAACATAAGACACAGGTATAGATATTTTTGAAAGGTTGTCTGTACAGATATTGGAGAACTCGACTGTACATAGCTTTTTCGTATAGATTTTGAATATTTTTCTCCAATATGCTCGGAAATGTCCGCCTTACTGTAGCAAAAATAGTCCGTGAAGTTCCTCGTTACTGCCGAGCGCAAATTTAAAAAGTTAAAAGTCATATTGTACAGTTTCAGTGGCCAGGAAACTGTATAAAATTCCATTACTGTATAGGTTTTTACCTTTTAACCATATGTTTTGACTAAATAAGACAAATCACTGCAAACAGCCAAATGCTCGTACGTTTCAAGGCATAGCAATTTATCACAACAACTTGCTATTGTTAGAATGAAAGGAATGTATGGCTGTCTCTTTCCAACTATTGCAAGTTGGTATGACAAATTTGTAATTTTAAGAAAGAGGTCAATCGTCGAATCCGACTCGGCTGGGCAGCATTCGGGAAGCTACGGCACATCTTTTCGTCCAATATTCCGCAGTGTCTCAAGACGAGAGTCTTTGACCAGTGTGTGTTGCCAGTGATGACATATGCTGGAACGGAAACGTGGTCGCTTACTGTGGGCCTCATAAGAAGGCTCAAAGAAAGTCACTCAAAGGGCAATGGAGAGGGCTATGCTGGGAGTTTATCTGCGCGATCGCATCAGAAATGAGGCTATCCGCAGCAGAACCAAGGTAACCGATATAGCCCTCCGAATTGCTAAACTTAAGTGGCAGTGGGCGGGGCACATTGCACGTAGGACCGATGGCCGTTGGGGTGGAAAGGTTCTTGAGTGGCGACCACGTACCGGAAGGTGCGGCGTGGGTAGGCCAGCGTGGGTGGACTGATGACCTGGTAAAGGTCGCGGGAGTCCGCTGGATGCGGGTGGCGCAGGACCGGCCATTGCGGCACTCTCTCGGCATTGGGGAAAGCCTATGTCCAGCAGTGGACATCTTTCGGCTGATATGATGATGATGATGATGATAATGACAAATTGCGCCTGTTTGTAGTGTGCCTCAAGTTTTCCCGGGTTTTCTTTTTTTTTTAGTTGTCATAGACAAAACTCTTACTTTTGTAAGTGATCGAAGTGACGTTTTGAAAAATGTCTCAAATAGTTTGAAACGAAGGAATAAAAATATTTATCGATATAAAATTCATAAAGAACTAAAATGCGTTTAGATTTCAATCCCGTTTAATATTTAATAAGCAAACATTTAAAATTGTGATCGATTCTAATGTTTTTAATTACTGTATGTATTTGTAAATTGAAACTGGCACTACGAGTCATGCCGTCACTTTAAAAATGTAAGTTGGGTGGGAACTTGATAGGTTATTAGACATACTCGCTGTTTTAAGATTATTTAAAAAAACATTTGATTTCATCGCATTTTTGAAAAAAGCACAATATCTGTCTCGGCAGGAATGGCAATTCGTAGATTCATCTCGGATTCAGCTCCTCTTCATCCGACGAAATCAACTCATCCACGAATTGCAATTTCCCAGCCCCTGCAATGATGTAGGTACTTATAAATTGCATAGGTAAATCTAATTCCGGACAGACAGACAGACAGCGGGAAGCGACTTTGTTTTATACTATGTATTGATAATGTGAGAATATTGTAAAAAGGTCGCTCCTGTTCCCGTCAGTTATGGGCCGAATATAATGGTCTCTATTGCCTAGTTTATGAGTAAATAATGTGTTGTTTATGGTTGGTGGTTTATGAGTAATACAAAATTGTAGTATGTACACAACCAAATCCGTAGTAGTTCCAAAATAATGTAACAGTGTGTAGCCAGACTTCTTTGGCAAATAGACGGCATCAACATCCAGCTGAATTTAGCGGTTAGTTACGAATCAGAGCTTTAATTAGTCCCCGGGGAACGAGACACTAGGTACTCGTAGGTATATCAGCTATTTGCACGCAGCGGATATATTCAAACTAATAATAGGTTAAGAAGCGAGTGTATGTTTTATTTGCGAGACACTACTCGAAGGCTGCAATGGCACGCAAGATGGACAGAAAACTGGAAAAACTTGCAATACGTTGTTTACACGCGCACAGTTAGCGCCACGAAAGGGTTGGAAGTGAATTTGACAATTTAAGGCCCAACAACGCTGCATCTGCTAGGCCTTAATTCGTAGCAGTATTTTTCACAATGTAGAGTCAATAGGGTATTTGACAACAGTAATAATAAATTGTTTTTGCATTAGCATAAACATTAACATTACGAAAATATTCGGAAAGTAACAATATTTCACTTATGTTTGCTATTTTATGATTTTTAACTATCAATAAGGACAAATTCCATACTAACAGAGCGTCAGGGCGGCCAATCTTAGTACTAGTTGCGCGGTAATGACAGCATAATAAGTCAACTAGAGGCTGTCAAGGTATTTCAAAATTCGCCGTGTTGTCATAAGACATCAGTAGCCTAGGGGTACAGACGGAGGTATTTGGAGTCGATGAGCCGGGGTTCAAACCCTGCGACCGACGCACTTTTTGTATGTTTTAACATTGAAGTGGAGTATTTCAACTATCGATTCTAGATGGCGCATCAATTACAGGGTTACCGTTTTTAGGCCCAGAGATTGTTATCTATTTCAGTATATAACAAAGTACTTTGTGCAGAGCGTTTTTGACATTTCAGTAGACTACATTTTTCGCGATAGAGTGTTACAAGCAAAAAATTTACGTGAAGTCATCCCTGTGCACAGTGTTCAATATGACTCAAAAAAAATCCAAATGCTGTTTATCGCATACATTGATCAAGGAATGCATTTTAAACGCAAGACTACAACACCACAAGTATATTTCAAATACTTTATTTTATAAAAAAAAAAATATTTCGCTTGGTAAACTTCGGAGATAAGGGGGGGGGGTGGTTATTTTTTCAACAGTTTCCATTATAAATCAAAATTAAACCACTGTAGAAAAAAAAACTGTTTTAAAATGTGCAACTCAGGCCCTTTCATATAATACCCCACTTGGCCTATCAACTAGACTTTGACTTCCCCCCTCCCCTCTTATTCTTCATTTTTGTTAGATATTAAAAAGATATGTTTACATTTTTCATACTCCATACACGTGAATTAGCTTTCTTTAAAACTATTCCAAATTTCAAATCGATAGCATTAGTAGTTCCTGAGATATTTAACTTTGTGACAGACAGACAGACGGACAGAGTCGGCACCAAAAGGGTTCCGTTTTTACCTGTTTGGTCCGGAACCCTAAAAATGGGCTGAAGCTCGGAGCCCGGCGGTAGGGTGTAAGTATAACATTAATATAGGTATCGCCGTCATTTTGTTGTTTCCGAGCAGCACAGGGAAGCTCAAAACAACTTTTTGTACTCGACGATTAAAATATGTGTATTAAGATTTCATAGAGAATACTGCAACGTCACTCTTTTCATAGTTGTAGTCCATGTTACTGTCGAAACAATCGAAATAACTACTTTTCGATACGCTCCAGACAACTAAAATAAATTCAACCAATCACGTGGCTGCTTTACTGAACTGTAATGAATTGGACCAATAGAATCGCTTTGATGTCGTACGCTCGTTGATGTCTTTTAAGATATCAACAAGCGTACGAGTGATGAGCTGCACTTCGTTTCAACAGTATCGAGTTTGTTTAATTAGTTCAGTTGACTCGTAGAAAATTAATTTTAATGAACTCGTACAAAAAGTATTGTTCACAATAGTGTTATAATCAAGCTTTTTAATCTCGTACCTTACTTAGGCCACTCAGCAAGCTTCGTGGCCTAAACACGGTACTCGACTAAAAAGCTCTCTATTATAACACGATTGTGAAAAATACTATTATATATACTATATAGAAAAAGCGCAAAAGTCGTTCTTGGGAAATTGTATACAATTTTACAATAAAATTTCAAAACACATTACCGAACTTACTGACTCTAAATTCAAATCTGTCGTAAAACAGACACTTGTATCAAAAGCATATTATAAGATAAACGATTACACCATGGATAGGGATATAAAGTCCTGCACTAGAAATCTATCGCAAAATAAGTAAATAGGGTATATATTTTTATGATGTAATTACTCTGATACTGAAATTACATATTGTGTGCTGGCTGTCTCGAAAATATTTTACCTATAGTTTTTTACGCCGGTTCTTCTCGAGGCGGAGGTTTTCTTTCCGTACCGGTGGTAGTTCATAGGTGCATGTAACATGCCTAATATGAAAAAAACCGGCAAAGTGCGAGTCGGACTCGCGCACGAAGGGTTCCGTACCATTATCTATAAAAAAACTATTTTTTCTGTGTTTTTAGTATTTTTTGTCATAGCGGCAACAGAAATACATCATCTGTGAAAATTTCAGCTGGAAATATCACGGTATAAGTGAGATACAGCCTGGTGACAGACAGACGGACGGACAGCAGAGTCTTAGTAATAGGTTCCCGTTTTACTCTTTGAGTACGGAACCCTACAAATATCAATTTAACTTTTTTTACTTTAACTAAACACCCGACGAAAACGCGGGTTGTTATAAGTTTAACATGTATACATATATATCTAGTTATATGTGTTCTCCCAAAAGGTTGTACCGATTTGACGGCGCGCGGTGGCTGTTTTTATCGAAACCCTTGCCTGTCTACATGGTTTTTGTTGTGACGGGGTGTTTTCATAAAGTAGCTATTAACTAACTTCTTTAATATTTTCTGAAGATTTTAATGTCACGACGACGACGACGACGATGTCTACATTTAACCACACACACAAACATGTCTACATTCTTTTGACAGTATATAGGTATTATAATTATAAGACAAAAATTTCAAAAAAGTGACTAGACATGTTCTTTTCGTGGTTCTTTCATATTATGCGAGTCACAGTTTATAGTTGGCAGTCTGGGAGGTATCGGAGCTCCGTGGTGTGGCGACACGGGACGTGATCCAAATCCCGAGCGACAGGGTGGCCCGAACGCAAACACAATAACCTCGTCTACATCGTTTCTACCTAGTTACACTTGTGTACACAGTAGGAAGAACATTGTAATTCGCATATTGACTAACTCTTTTTATGTAAATATGAAATACTTTTAATACGTGAGTCTTTTAAGTTGAACTTTATTATATGTATAGACAATTGATTACATAATGAATAAAAAACTTAACACTAGGCACTTAAATCTATGTACTTAACTAACTGTGAGTCTTATAATAGGAATGCCTATCTGCGATTTTCCCCTACAAACGCTCTTGACTGTTTCCTCCCTGGTTTTTGAACCTAGAGCAATTATTTTTTCAAATAAGGTCAATAGAGTCTGGCTAACCAAATGTTGTTGACAGATATGTCCTTGTGGTATCACCAATTGTCTATGATAAAAAAGTCAGTTATCGATTTATGTCATTCATTCAAATGGTTTACGGTTTATGTTTTATTTTAAATAATATTAACAATGATTACCGAGTACATGACTACCGAGTGAGATCCGCAAACGATTGTTTAAGCTCGTAAATAATTACGACAATGTGAGAACCTGACGTAAAGCGTTGTATAATGAAATACTGCAATTTTTACAAGTCGTAAACAACTTAGTAGGTTGGTGCTGCATTAATATTTTAATACTTTATGTACCTACTAGTTCTAACATTTGCCTATTACTTTGATTAGGTACGTGAATTATTAACCTGAATCTCATAAACAGGAATGTGTAAAGAAACGGATTAAGTAGAAGTTCTGGAAAATGGTCAAGGTGTAAGCAAAGGGGACGCAGGACTTTTCGATGGTTGGATGTTATTATGACACATGTAGGAGTTGTACACTTACATATTTGTGGAATGATGGGCGTACTTATACATATTTTAGAAATACAATTTTTTTTTAGATTCGGAAAACTATAAATTCAAAAAAGTCGGTTCTGGCGCTTCGCCGGCCGCTACCGCGGCACGCTCGCTTCGCTCGCTCGGCTCGCGCGCTGAAGGGTGGCGGTTCAACCTAATAGTTCTCCTCGCTTCGCTCGTCGTCGTACCTACACCGACCTGCCTTAGAGTTAAGAGTAGAATAGGTTTCGCGTGGCTTCAGCAGTTTCGATAATACGGGTATTATAATTTATAATGATTCAGTATTAGATACTTTTAAATTTTGAGGTCCAATATCTCGGGCATTTTTTATTTTAGAGAATTTTTTTTCATATAAAGTATGCTTATTTTGGCGAAGTCTAAACGATAGAATCATATAAAATATGTGTCATAAACATAATTTACAGATAAACCTTACGTACTAATTTATAATAAGTAAAAAGTAATAAATTTAAAATAATTTATAATGATGACCCACCGATGATTTTTTTTTAAGTCTTGCGTCCCCTTTGCTACACCCCAACCGGTCGGGTCGACTGGTCTGTAGTAACTTGATTTAAAAATATATAACGTATAAAAATATCTTGGCCGAAAATGTCTAGGTATATGAGCGACGAGGCCGACGAGCGTGTTGATGAAATCCTGCACTTGGCCCATCGTCTCGGTGCAGCATTATTACCTATATTTAACTTAGTTTTTTAGGTACCTTACGTACCTATGTACAGAAATACAAAAATATTTTTTAGTATCAACACTATAAAAATAAATTCGAGGCACTCGTGTAGAGAACTATTTAAACAGTACAAGATGATGACACATTATTCACTATACGTATTTGAAGTAATTATGTTCACGCGTCGAAACATTCACTTATTTAAGCAAATGAATATGCCTGGCAGAATCACCCGTCAGACGGGGCGATTATTGCCTGTATCGCGGCGACTCGCGCTGCTCGACAGGAGCCCGCGCGTGGCAGGCCCGTCGATGTACGAGCGCCTACCCGCCACTATAAAAAATGAGACCTCAAACGACATATTTGAACGCCGACTAAAGGAACTTTTATTATCAAAATCGTTGTATTCCATAAAGGAATACAACGAACAGACATTGTAAATTGTATTGTATCTTTATTTAATGCCATGTTTAGTTTTAAAATGAAATTATTATTTTAATATGAATTTTGTATAGATATATATTTTTTCCACTTTTGACAATTTATATCTAGGATGCCCTAGCTTTTATTAATAATTTGACATTTAAACAATTTACTTCCTTGACATTGTACCTTTTTAATATTATGATTGTTTTGTTTGTTTTAATTTTGCTCTTTGTTTTGATTTATTTGTATTTGACTATTTATATTATTGTTATTCTTATACACTCTGACGATCTTTTTGTGAATTCATGCTATTTTAACTTATAAAAATGACATGTAAATTTTCAAAATGAAATAAATGAATCTATCTATCTATCTATCTATCTATAATTCCTACTACACAAAGTGTGACCAGCCCAAAACTTTTTGAATTTTCCGCCAAAACTTTGGGTAAAATTTGGTAAGCTTAGACTCTATCATCAATATCTATGCCGCTATTTTTCGCTTTTTTAGATCTTTTTATTTTAAAGAATCTTACAGCGCCTCAAAAATCGCAAAAATGGTTTAATTGAAATTGCTGCAAAAAAAGGCGCAGTATACAAATAAAACCGGCCAAGTGCGAGTCGGACTCGCGCACGAAGAGTTCCGCACCATTATTAATAAAAATATTTATTTGATTTTGTTTTTAGTATTTGTTGTTATAGCGGAAACAGAAAAACAAAATCTGTGAAAATTTCAACTCTCTAGAGATACAGCCTGGTGACAGACAGACAGACGGACGGATGGACGGACGGACAGCGAAGTCTTAGTAATAGGGTCCCGTTTTACTCTTTGAGTACGGAACCCTAATAACAAAAAATAGCCAAAAAATCAAAACATAGCGGCGTAGATTATTTTTTCCTCTTGCAGTTTCCAAAATTTTATGATGATTGGTTGCGTTTTGGAGGAGGAAATAGTCGAGAGCGAAACCTCGATTTTTGAGTTTTTTGCGTGGGAATTTTAGTTTGAGCTGCAGTTGTCCTTATCGCATAGACAGCCAGCTCCTGCCGCCCACAACAGCGCGACAGAAACATTGAGTCAAAAATATGAGATTTCAAAAGTTGTTTAGCTAGGCATTGCTCTTAATGGGTTCTTAATTCTAAATGCTGGTCAATTGGCAAACCTTGTTTTACCACTAGTTGTCAGCTCAAGAATTTCTTTTAGCGCCATCTAGTGACCAATATAACAACACTTAATTTTTCTTTTTCATTGATAAGTCATGTACATACATACATTATAATTAAGGTGTTAAAAATGTTAAAATTCAGTAAGGACAGTAAGTCAGTCTATGACGCCCTGTAAGGGCATACACCATTAAACTAAAACCTTACTAGTCTAAGGCTAATCATTATAAAATATAATTAATAATCTTGTTTTCAGTCCCTTACAAAACAGAATTAATCATCATGCGAATTACCATATATATCTTTACCGCAACTATAATATATAGTTTTTATTTTTACCACTAAGTAGATGTCGACAATCAATTTAGTTCAGCTTCCCACTACTATACTTAGTCCCCCGCGGCTATGAAGTCAATCCTGAGACATGCCTCTAGGGTTGAATATGTAATTTTTTCCTATGGTTGACACAACTTCATAGTTGCGCAATGTGTCAGGATTGACTTCATAGCCGCGGGGGACTGTAGATGTCGTTAATCAACCTTGTCCTAATTCATACCGCTAGGTGTCAACACTCGTATTGATATTAAAGCCGTCATACTGCCTACTTACTTTACTTTTTTCTTGCAACGGTACTTTTTTGATGATGTCAAGTTGGCTGTGTTAGGTAGTTACAGCGTAACAATCTAAGATAGGATGATCGAAGGTGAACAAACAGACACAGACCATAAGTCGCGGTCATCACAATTTCAATTAAGTAATATAAATCACCCACACTCTGGCCAGCTGGCATACTGTTTCTAGCAGCACCCGTTAGCGCTTACAAGGCATTACTATCAATAATCTAGGGCCGCGTCCTCGGATCAACGGCAACAGATAAGATCCGGTGCGTGACTCGACACCAGTAGGTACGTGCAACACGCCTATGTATAATATAAATACTGTAAAGTTCTGAAAAGGGTTATACGTTCGTCAAAAATATTAAGTAGCAATAATTATATACAAACTAGCACCAACAAAACAAAAGCAACCTGGAATTTAATCAGACAACACACTTCCTCGACTAATTCTATAAAAAATACAGTTGAAAGTATAAAACTATGCGACGATAATGCTACTACAGACCCTTTGGAAATTGCCAAGATTTTTAACAATTTTTATGTAACTCGTAATTATGACAGTAACGTATCGAAACATAACTTTAAGCCAATTTCAACATCTCTCTGTAAAAGTTTATTTTTAAACCCAGTTGATACATTTGAAATAAAAAAAGTTACCAAAGCACTAAGAAATACAAAAAGTTCAGGACATGATAATATACCTATTCAAGTAATAAAAGCATCTTTGGACTACATAGCTGAACCATTGGCTCATGTAATGAATCTTATCTTCCAAACAGGGATATTTCCAGATGATTTGAAGAAAGCCCTTATAAAACCGTTATTTAAAAAGGGTAAAAAAGACGATGTAAGTAACTATCGTCCTATTGCCATATTACCAAGCTTCTCCAAAATATTTGAACGGTGTATATACAATAGAGTTGTTCATTTCCTAAATTCAAATAACATTATACATCCCAACCAGTTCGGGTTCCAAAGAGGAAAGTCAACAACACATGCAGTGTTTCAATTGTTTAAACATATATGGGATGAAATCAATAATAAAAGGCCCTGTATTGCATTATTTCTAGACATGTCCCAGGCATTTGATTGTGTAGTGCATGAGATTTTGTTATCGCAACTTAGTAACGTAGGTATTAGAGGTAATGTACATAAATTATTTGAAAGTTATTTAAAAGATAGACAGCAAGCCACGGTTATTGAAAAATATAATAAGAAAACTAAAACTATACAGCAAACACAGTCTAAATTTCAACATATTAAAGTTGGAGTACCTCAAGGCAGCATCCTTGGTCCGCTGTTATTTTTACTGTATGTTAATGATATGCCAAACATCATAGATGAACTTTGCGTAATGTTTGCTGATGACGCAACCATATTATTCTCTGGAATAAACTCAGGATCCAACTTTCAAGAAAAAATTAACAATACTCTTCAAACTGTTGTCAACTGGCTTAAATCAATTAACTTAAAAGTAAACGTAGATAAAACAAAAACGATACAATTTAGAAATTACAAAACAAACCCAATAAACTTGAATGTTGAACACGGGGGAGCTATTATACAAAACATAAACAGTACCAACTTTTTAGGCGTCTCTGTAGATTCACATTTAAATTGGAAATCTCATATAGAAAAGTTAAATAAAAAAATATCCAGTCAGTGCTATGCTTTATCCGTCTTATCAAGTACTTGCTCAGAAGATATTGTAAGAAATGCATATTATGGAAATATTTATCCTTTGTTGAATTATGGTGTAATTTATTGGGGTAATTCTGTTAATGTCAAAACTACTTTCATTCTCCAAAAAAAATGTCTCCGCATTATATACCGCTTGTACAATACTGAGTCCGTTAGAAATATTTTTAGGGAAAAGAAATTTCTAACCTTAACTGGATTATATATTTTAGAGCTGTGTTCCTATGTAATAAATCATAAATATAATTTTAACTTCTGCTCAGAACAGCGTAACAATTTACGATCACAGTATATGTACAACATTTCACTGCCAGCGATCAAAAACGCAACCTATTATAGGAGCACCTTTATCACCGCTATCAAAGTCTTCAACCATCTACCCATTAGCCTAAAAATGTTGAGCGGAAATCAATTTAAGCGCCAATTAAAACGATGGTTGACAGAAAATGTATTTTATGATTTAAAAGAATACTTTGAGTTTTTAAACTGAATAATTATATACCTATGTAACTTTTATAGTTAATATTGTATGCCCGAAAGGGTTGCCATTGTAACTCACACATTTATCATTAAGACCTAATTGTACATGGTAAACAATAAATGTTCTCTTTCTCTTTCTTTCTTTCTCTTTCTATAATTAAATTACCAAGCAGCAGAATATACCCAATTACAAACTGCCAATTCGACCAAACAAGAATGAAGTTTATTCGGAGATTAGTCCGTATTAAACTTTTACCTTTTACTCTCAGATTGAGACCTTATTCTAGTTCAATGTATAAGGTAGAACTCGATATAAATTATACTAAAAAAGCGGCCAAGTGCGAGTCGGACTCGCACATGAAGGGTTCCGTAAAATAAATTGCGGTTTACGATTAATGACGTATTAAAAAAAAACGACTTACTATCGTTCAAACCAATTTTCGGTGGAAGTTTGCATGGTAATGTACATCATATATTTTTTTTAGTTTTATCATTCTCTTATATTAGAAGTTACAGGGGGGGGGGGCACACATTTTACCACTTTGGAAGTGTCTCTCGCGTAAACTATTATGTTTAAAAAATATATATATTAGAAACCTTAATATCATTTTTGAAGACCTGTCCATAAATACCCCACAGTTAGATGAAAAAATTTTTTTTGAGTTTCATTTCTGTGTATGGGGACCCCTAAAACTAAATGTTTTTTTTTCAATTTTTGTGTGAAAATCTTAATGCGGTTCACAAAATACATCTACTTACCAAGTTTCAACAGTATAGCATTTATAGTTTCGAAAAAAAGTGGCTGTGACATACAGACGGACAGAAAGACAGACAGACAGACAGACATGACGAATCTATAAGGGTTCCGTTTTTTGCCATTTGGCTACGGAACCCTAAAAAAAGCATTCATCATCATCATCTTCTTCAGCCGTTTATTGTCCATTCTTGAACATAGGCCTCTTCCATATCCCTCCATGTATGGCGATGTTGTGCCTTCAGCATCCAGTCTTGTCCTGCGTGTCTCCTGATAGTATCGTCCACCCATCTCTTGGAATGACAACCACGGGATCTGGTGTTCATACGTGGTCTCCATTCCAGAAGCCGTCTCGTCCACCTACTCTTGGCTACCCATCTCCACCTCTGTTGTATATTAGGGAAAATAAGACAAGTTTGAACGTCGAGATCTCCATAATTGCCAAACTAAAAAGCATTAAAACGAATAACTATATCCATTTTGCATAAAGATGGGCACAAAATATTATACGCAATGTAAAATATTTTTGACTATCGAAGGAATACGGGCAAAATACAAACAGGAATGTACGTCAGTCAGCGTTAATTAAAATGAGGCCCGCACGGCCAAATCACCAGTTCGGAGCACACAATAGCCTCTCAAATGTGCAACTCACCGAGTGGAGGCCTGCGTGACGCCGTCGCGTGGCACAGTCGACGGATCTACATTACAGTTCTTTGGCTATATTTAGGGTTATAGGTAACCCTTTTTTTACTTATTTCAGGAAAAACGAACCTTCTCTCTTGGGTCCTATTAGGAAAGTGTATTAAGTATTTTAGCACTGGGTATTTTATTCTAGCTTAGTAGAATTGCCGTCTTTAACTCTTTCAGTGCCAGGAACTCGCTAGGTGGGCACTCTACTCTTAGGCGCTTTCCTCTACAAACGGTGTTTCCCGTGGACATACATACTTTATGCTGACTGTTATTTTAGGAGCAGTCAGAAGTTTGTGAAGCCTGATGGATATTGGATGGAAATGAATTTTAGTTTTGAAACTTGGCTAGTAGACTTTAGCTAGCCGGGGCGAATACTATATTAACCTTAGACTTAAAAGCAATATAATTTGTTATAGTTAACTCAGATCTTTGTTGTACGCAAGCATATTTTTAT
Organism: Epinotia brunnichana; assembly: GCA_963854355.1. Taxonomy (NCBI): domain Eukaryota; kingdom Metazoa; phylum Arthropoda; class Insecta; order Lepidoptera; family Tortricidae; genus Epinotia; species Epinotia brunnichana. The sequence continues at coordinate 12,847,846 of OY977936.1, read as the reverse complement.
ATCATTATTAAACCGTGCTACCAGAGACTAGGACACTGCAGGCGTTGCCCACCTTCACCATAGAGTATAATTAATAAATCTTCATCGCCACCGGCCATAACAGTCGCGCTTACCACTGTGCGTAATTACATACATATATACATATAATCACGCCTGTTTCCCAGAGGGGTAGGCAGAGATCACGAATCTCCATTTGCTACGATCCTGACATTTGTTTTTCGTTTCACTCACTTTCATAACATTTCTAATACATGCTCGTCGATTTAGGGTACTTTTGATCTGGGGGGTAATCACGTAACGTTTCACGGTACAATTTAACTGTCAATATTCCATATAAAAAGTGACATTTAGACCTACCCGACGTTCGTACAATGCAAGATTTCTCCAATTTGATCGGAGAAAGTTCGCCTAGGTCTTCCCCTTCCAACTTGCCCTTCCACTATTTTTATATACAGTCTCTTCGTTAATCTTCTTTCATCCATCCTCTCTACATGCCCAAACCACCTTAACAAACGTAACGTGGGTATACGCGGCCTTAATTTAGTAATGACGTTCAAAAGGACCTAAATGACGACCTAGATATGGAGAGGGAGAGGAGAGCGTTGGCAGTACGAGGCAATATGCTCGCCCGCAGGTTTGCACGCTGTAACAAACAAGTTAAGTTGACCCTTTTTAAAGCTTATTGTCAAACATTTTACACGTGTAGCCTGTGGGCGAGATTTACTCAGAGGGCCTATAACATCCTGCGTGTTCAGTACAATAACATCCTCAGAGTGCTGTTGAAGCTGCCGAAGCACTGCAGTGCATCAGGCATGTTTGCCGAAGCTCAAGCGGACGACTTTTTTGCCATTCGGCGGAAAAGAATAGCGTCACTGCTAAAACGGATGCGCGGTAGCAGCAACAGTATGCTGAGGGTGTTGGCAGAGCGCCTCGACTGCCCGCTCACCAAATATTGGGTTGAAGTGGTCATTGGTAGGGCCAAGTAGGGAATAAAATATTCGCTACTTGGTCCTACCTTTCTGCCATAGGTACCGAAAGAACCGAAGAGGTGCCTAAATGTAAATTGAATTAAAATTTTATTTAAACTAAACTTAATCGTGTAATACTAATATAGTCTTGTAAGCCCCATTTTTGTTACTAACACTATTATGGATCTCGGTCTGAATTAAACAATTTTTATTTTATTTTTATTTTTATTTTATTTTATTATACGCGGCCTTAATTTAGTAATGACGTTCAAAACAAAAAAATCTTTTCTTTTCCTTTTCCCATGCAACGTTAGAGAATTTATTTCATGAAATATGTGCTCGATAAGTTTTTAATACGGTAAACTGACATCGATAGGTCAAGAGTAATCAGTAATCAGTTTCTTTATTGCTTTCATAGGTAAATACAAGATGGTACATTATAATCATCACATTCAATTAAAAACAATTTTAGTTCACAAAGAAACCTTTGTCCCGGCAATCATTTTGCAAAGTATATAATGAAAAATAAATGGATTATTTGTCGCCACGCGGCGAAGAGACCGTTCACATCAAAATGAAATTTTCGCGCTATTGTGCTTCTGTGAAAAGAATATTGGCAAGACGTCCGGGGTTTCCGAAACGATATTACCCACTGAAACGTTATAAACTGCGGTCGGCGGCCGGAAGCGAGCCAGGGTCGCAAAGAAACTTTAAAATAATCACAACCTTAGAATCACATTCTTAGAAGTACCTAGGAATTGGTAAAGTTCTTTAAGTATTTTTAATATTTTCTCAGATTATATAAAAACTGGAATTCACACTCGGGCTGCCCGTTGTAGTGAACCCTGCTGACTCTAGCTAGTGAAAAGATTATTTCGTTAGCGATAAATACGCTGAATAGTCAACCTACGCGAAATAAAATGCAACCCATTAAACAAGAGATGTTTATATACAATTGTTTCATGTAATTGACTTTCCCTGTAGACTTAAAATGTTGCTATTTAAGTATATACATGTCGTTTATCGCTACACACGAGTAAAGTGGTATTAGATACGAGCATGCAAAATCAAGCGGCGGCGTGGGTAGGCTGGACTGATGACCTGCTAAAGGTCGCGGGAGTCCGCTGGATGCGGATGGCGCAGGACCGGCCATTGTGGCACTCTTTGGGGGAGGCCTATGTCCAGCAGTGGACGTCTTTCGGCTGATATGATGATGATGCAAAATCAAATACTGAATCGATTTTGTGATTGTTTAGGAAGGTACGTGGACGAATTTGGTGGGTTTATGTGCGTGCGATATTTCTTTTCTACAAATAAAGTTCTCCATATACGTCACGGCTTCGACTATTGCTGTAAATAAATGTAGGTATGTACTTATTAATATATCTACTCAAATAAGTTGTCATTGACAGTTGTATCAGCAGGTAGATTCCAATTTTTTCTCACCAATTGATTAATCTCGTATGCGGGTGTCAAAATGGTTCAATCAAATGATGACTTTGAGATGTAAAAGAGTACCTACTCAAATAAATACGTTCCAATGGTTCGCACGGTTCCGTGACTAAAGCATATGATACACATAAAACGCAAACACATGGCACACGTTTGATTATTTATTTCTAATTCGAAATATAAATCGGGACCGTCCTTCTTCCTTCTCTTCAAGCGTCAAAACATCTATAGGTACTATGTAGCTGGTGCTAGATGAGGGCATGGTTCTAATCCCGCACCGTTAAAGATTGGCGTTCATGAATTTTAATTACCTAATAAAATCGCTTGCTTCCGAAAAGAAGTGAGGCAGGTAAAATGGGCGATGTGAGTACCTAACTTAACCGCTCCACTGCACTGTCGGAGGGACGCGCGTATTACTCATGCGTGTTGATTACGACAACCAAGCGACAACGGCCCAGATAAGCTTAGATATAAAAGCCGGTGTGACGTTTTCTCGAGAAAGATGTAGGGAGAGAGAGAGTGATTATAACACGGATTTAAAGTTCACTGGGCTTTTCATGAGAATTATTATTTCCTGGTATTTCTTCAAACCCTTTTCACAAAAGTAATAACAGATATTTTCTCTACGTTATTTTTTGCGAATGTGTAGACTAATTGTTTTTCTCTTCTGGACCAAATTATTCCAGTTATACCTTGTAAATTTATTATTAGACGACCAGTTTAACGGCAAGGGCATTCTTTTTTGCGCTTATTACTTAAGTAGTACAAGTTTCATTTATTGGGATTAGGTAGATTTGTGATAATTGACTATAAATATTTTATATTTATATATCAGCATCTGCTATATAAACGGTGTGTGCTCGGTAAACGATGAACATTACAAAAGTAAATTCCATGCATAATCGCCTACAAAAACAAATAGTTAGGTTAATTTCACCTGATTGCACTTTCATAGGGTAAAAAACCGGCCAAGAGCGTGTCGGGCCACGCTCAGTGTAGGGTTCCATAGTTTTTCAACCTATCAAGTTCAAAATAATTTTCCTAGAAAGTTTTTATAAAGTTCTACTTTTGAGATTTTTTTCATATTTTTAAAACTTATGGTTCAATAGTTAGAGGGGAGGACACATTTTTTTTTACTTCTGGAGCGATTATCTCCGAAAATATTAACATTATCAAAAAATAATTTTAGGAAACTATTCATTTTTTAAATACCTATCCAACAATGTATCACACATTAGGGTTGAAATGAAAAAAAAACACTCCCCACGTTACGTATAGGGAGGTCATCATTTCCTTGCCCTTATCCCATTTACTTGGGGTCGGCGCAGCATGTCTATTTCTTCCATACTTCTCTGTCAGCCGTCATATCATCATTCACTTCTTTTCTCTTCATATCGTCTCTCACACAGTCCACCTTTTCCTTGGCCTACCTCGTCTTTTACATCCATCCACATTCATACCTAATACTCTTTTGGTCACATGACTTTCATCCCTCCGCATTACGTGCCCATACCACGCAAGGCGATTGGCCCTCAATTTATCCGCGATAGGTGCTACTTTTAGGCTTCCCCTTACATACACATTTCTTATTCGGTCCATCCTCGTCACACCACACATCCATCTTAACATCCTCATCTCCGTTACATGCAATCTCTTTTCATCCGTCACCTTTAAGGCCCAACATTCCGATCCATACATGACGACAGGCCTCACAATGGTCTTATAGATTTTGCCCTTTAACCTAGGAGGCATTCTGCCATCGCATATTGTTCCGGAGACCTGTCGCCATTTCATCCACCCAGCGCTAATTCGGTTTTTGACATCACGGTCGATATCACCATCACACTGTACAAGCGAACCGAGGTACTTAAAAATCGGAGCAGACTGGGAGCATAACGCCGTCTAGCTTTATGCCTGTAAAACTGGAGAGACCGCCGAAATCACAAAACATATGCTCTGTTTTGGACCTACTGATCCTCAGGCCAACATTCTCCAGTTTTTGTCGCCACTTCTCCAATCTGCTCTGTACCTCGGATGCGTCTTCACCGACAAGAACAATATCATCCGCGAAGAGCATACACCAGGGTGCTTCTTCCTGTATGTCCGACGACAGAGCGTCCATAATCAGTACAAAGAGGTATGGACTTAAAGCTGATCCCTGGTGCAAGCCTACCGTTACACTGAACCTGTCTGTGGTGCCAGCCGCTGACCGGACGCGTGTACAACATCTGTCATACATAGACCGAATTAGCTCCACATACTTCCCAGGCACACTTTGCTCTTTCAAGGCCCACCACAAAACCTCACGAGGTACTCGATCGTATGCCTTTTCGAGGTCAACAAACACCATATGCAGGTTTTTCTGTGCATTTCTGTATTTTTCGCACAATTGGCGAAGTGAGAAAATGGCGTCTGCTGTACCCCGACCCGGCATAAAACCGAATTGGTTTTGCGTTATAACACTCTCATCTCTCATTCGTCTCTCTATCACTTTCTCCCATACCTTCATACTATGTGACATGAGCTTTATTCCACTATAATTGTTGCAATCCTGTATATCTCCTTTATTTTTTAAAATGGGCACTAATAAACTGTCGCACCATTCGTCAGGGATAGTCTCTTCACGCAACATTTTATCTCCACTTATAATAAATCTCTAAATTAAAAAAAGAATCAGCCAGTTTGAAACTAAGCTTTCTGTGGTACGAATGTTCTCAGCATCCATGGGACGGAAAAATATGAAACATTTTTATATAGGAACATTATTATTCCAGCTGCAACTTAGGATAGTTTTTATCCGACTGCGACAATTAATTTATTTTCCGTAATATACGACTTCATTTAATTTTTCATTTATTATTCTTAAAGTATATCGCCGCCACATCTGTCAGCTAAAAGAAACGTCAAAATCACAGACTAATAAGAAATACTACGAACAAAATGGCGGAATTGCTTTGCCTTTCTTTCGCCTATTAATAATTTTAATCCCGTCTACGATATACATTGACGAGACACATAGGTACCAAAAGCAAATATAAAATTAATCGATTTTGATATGCGAACTTATATGCGCAAATGTCGAATTAAGGCGTAATTTGTACAAATGTAACAACAAATTCGAACAATATAAATTTGGTTTTTTTGAATGGCACGCGCGCGAGCTCTTTGCGTATTCAGCCAAACCACGAAAATCGAAACTCGAAGTTCGTATATCTGCATTCGTGTCATTTGTTAGTGCGATAGAGATAGAGATACCCGAATATTTTCGAATTCCGAAGTTCGTGGTTTAAAAGAAAATACGGATGTCGGATAGATCTAAATTAATATTTTATGTGTGAATATGGTTAAAATTATTTGGAAATACTATAGTTGTTATTGTTTTAGTATATTTGACTAGCTTTAAGTTTAATATTGTACGTCCGAAATGGGCAAGCTGTTGGACTTTATTTTACCCAAAACAACTAAATGTACACAGTTCTGACAATGAAGAAATCTTATTTTATCTTATCTTATCGAAAATAGGGATGTAGATACTAAACAAAATAATCATAATGTTGTATTATCTCGAAAAAAAACAACGCAAGAAGCTAGATAGGTAATCACTAAGTTATAAGTGTATAAAGTTTTAAGAGGGGGTTCGTTGCGTCTCTTTTCCGCAAAACGCACCTTTATAATGAAACGATTGTTTTTTACTATGACGCTCGAGGATCGTGACGTCACGGTCACTGATCGTTTTCTCACTCTAACAAGCGACATTAAAACGGTTGTAGCTTCGTAATTTTTCGAGATATTTGAATGAGTTTTTCGTTTCTTCTTTCTTTTGAAGTGAGTCTACAGCTACACCTAGAGGTGTAGCTGTTGGAAGACAAGCGGAAATAATCCATACTATCCATACTAATAATCCATACTTCCATACTAATATTATAAATGCGAAAGTGTGTCTGTCTGTCTGTCTGTTACCTCTTCACGCCTAAACCGCTGAACCGATTTAGATGAAATTTGGTATACAGATAGTTTGAGCCCCGGGGAAGGACAAAGGGTAGTTCTTATATCTGAGGGGCTGAAATTGGGGGTGGAAATTTGTATGGAGCTACTTAAACCGCTGCACCGATTTAGATGAAATTTGGTATATAAATAGTTTGAGTCCCGGGGAAGGACATATAATAGGTTTTATCCCGGAAATCATCCCTTAAGGGGGTGAAAAAGGGGGGGGGGGGGGGGGGTGAAAATTTGGATGTAATCTATTTTGATGAAATTTGGTGTAGATATAGGTTAAGTCCTGGGAAAGGACATGGGATAGTTTTTACCCCAGAAATCACCCTAAGGGGGTAAAATTAGGGGTGAAAATTCGGAATTCGGGGTGAAAGGTCGTTTGAGTCCCGAAGAATGACATTAGATAGTTTTTATCCCGAAAATCATTCCCTAAGGGTATGAAATAGGGGGTGAAAGTTTGGATAAAATCCATGTACTTACCTAGATGAAATTGGTATAGAGATAATTTGAGACCCTTCGAAGGATATAGAATAGTTTTTGCCTCGGAAATCATCCCTTAAGATGGTAGAAGTTTGTTTGCATAATATTTTCTAATTATAACTTCTACGCGGACGAAGTCGCGGGCAACAGCTAGTTGAAGAATAAAGTCAGCCACTTACATCCATCCTCACTCAAAACCTTCCAAACTTCTGCTGGTATATCATCCGGTCCTACAGCCTTGCTCCCTTTCATACTTCTCACAGCTTTTCTAACTTCATCCATACCTATTTCTCTTATTACACCTATATTAACCGGCTGGTTTTGCAGCACTTTGCTCCAAGGATTCTCTTCATTCATTAACCTTTCAAAGTAGGCTTTCCAACGTTCTTTTATGACATCATCTTTCACCAACACCTTTCCTGCCTCATCTTTCACGCATTTTATATGAGAAATATCTCTTGCATTCCTTTCTTTCATTCTTGCTAAGCGATACAGCTGTTTCTCGCCTTTTGGACTATCTAGCGAATCGTACAAGATGTCCTGTGCTGCTGCTCTGGCGATAGCAACTGCTCGCTTAGCTTCTTTCTTACGCTCTTTGTACACATTTCTTTTAGCTTCTTGCACACTTTCAAACTCACTTTCAACATCTTGCCAGTCTTTAAATGCTTGTTTCTTTTGTTTTATCTTTTCTTGCACATCCTCATCCCACCACCACGTTTCCTTATCTATCATACATTTCCCTTTCGATTCTCCCAAAACATTCTTTGCTACTCCTCGTATACAATTTGCTATTTTATTCCAACATTCATTCACATTCAATCCTTCCAAATCCTTCATTTCTATCATTTTATCTACCACGCACTCTTTGAATTTACTTGCACACTCTCTCTTTTCCAGCATATACCATTTCGTTTTAGGAGGGGGCCGTGGTTTTCTAAAGTTTGACTGGACTCTTATGTCCACTTCTATAACTAAAAGCCTATGTTGTGCTACTAAATTTTCACCGGGGATTATCTTGCAGTCTTTGACGCAGTTGATTTTATTCCTCCATACGAGAAAGTAGTCAATCTGCGTCATGTGGTGGTTTTATAAGTTATAAGATGTTCCTCACGTTTCTTAAACCAAGTGTTAGTGATTGCCAGGTCAAACGCGGAAGCGGCTTGTAACAAGGTTTCTCCTTCCCTATTACGGTTCCCGAAGCCCAAACCTCCATGTACTCTTTCATATCCCACATTCTGTCTTCCCACATGTCCATTAAAATCTCCACCCACATACTTCTTCATTTTCTGGAATTTCCATTATTACTGCATCAAAATCCTCCCAAAACTTCTCTTTCACTACGTCATCACATCCACTCTGAGGAGCATACACACTTACAAGATTTAGTATAACGTTCTCCACCATTAACTTCATAGCTATTATTCTATCACTCTTTCTACTGACATTCGTTACCCCTTGTTTCAGCCTGTGGTCTAACACTATGCCAACGCCATTACGTTTGCTATCACTTCCACAATAGTAAAACGTATATCCTTCCCCAATCTCTCTAGCCCTTTCACCCTTCCACTTTGTCTCTTGCAGAAAAGCTACATTTATCCGTCGTCTCTTCAGTACATCAGCTAGCTCTCTTCCCTTTCCAGTCATCGTCCCTACATTCCAACTCGCATACCTCAGTCTCTCATACCTTGGTTCCCGGGCTCGCTTCTTACGTCGCCCCCACCCGGGCTGGTGCGACAACCCTAGTCCATTTCCCACAGGAGCCGGGTGCTGCCCCTGCGCGTCGCCTGTGGGGTACGCCCTAGCCCTGTCACATATCCTATTTCGTTCAATATCCATGCTGCTGAGAAGATTTGGCAATTTTCTTTTTACAACCGGCCGCCTGCCTGACGTTAACCCTCCTTGGGAATTCTAAGTTGATTTAGGTATTTGTCATTTAACTCCTTTAGTCGCCTTTTACGACATCCACGGAGAAGCTCGGAGTGGGCTATTCTCAGGCCGGACACCACACGACCATCTCAGGCCGGACACCACACGACCATATGGGAGGTACCCTAATAAAAAAAACCACTTTTTATTTTACCACTTTGTATACATATTAGTACCAAATGTCAGGCGTGGGTAGGCTGGACTGATGACCTGCTAAAGGTCGCGGGAGTCCGCTGGATGCGGATGGCGCAGGACCGGCCATTGTGGCACTCTTTGGGGGAGGCCTATGTCCAGCAGTGGACGTCTTTCGGCTGATATGATGATGATGCAAAATCAAATACTGAATCGATTTTGTGATTGTTTAGGAAGGTACGTGGACGAATTTGGTGGGTTTATGTGCGTGCGATATTTCTTTTCTACAAATAAAGTTCTCCATATACGTCACGGCTTCGACTATTGCTGTAAATAAATGTAGGTATGTACTTATTAATATATCTACTCAAATAAGTTGTCATTGACAGTTGTATCAGCAGGTAGATTCCAATTTTTTCTCACCAATTGATTAATCTCGTATGCGGGTGTCAAAATGGTTCAATCAAATGATGACTTTGAGATGTAAAAGAGTACCTACTCAAATAAATACGTTCCAATGGTTCGCACGGTTCCGTGACTAAAGCATATGATACACATAAAACGCAAACACATGGCACACGTTTGATTATTTATTTCTAATTCGAAATATAAATCGGGACCGTCCTTCTTCCTTCTCTTCAAGCGTCAAAACATCTATAGGTACTATGTAGCTGGTGCTAGATGAGGGCATGGTTCTAATCCCGCACCGTTAAAGATTGGCGTTCATTTTTTTTTTTGGCATTCAATTGACGTGCCCATACCACGCAAGGCGATTGGCCCTCAATTTATCCGCGATAGGTGCTACTTTTAGGCTTCCCCTTACATACACATTTCTTATTCGGTCCATCCTCGTCACACCACACATCCATCTTAACATCCTCATCTCCGTTACATGCAATCTCTTTTCATCCGTCACCTTTAAGGCCCAACATTCCGATCCATACATGACGACAGGCCTCACAATGGTCTTATAGATTTTGCCCTTTAACCTAGGAGGCATTCTGCCATCGCATATTGTTCCGGAGACCTGTCGCCATTTCATCCACCCAGCGCTAATTCGGTTTTTGACATCACGGTCGATATCACCATCACACTGTACAAGCGAACCGAGGTACTTAAAAATCGGAGCAGACTGGGAGCATAACGCCGTCTAGCTTTATGCCTGTAAAACTGGAGAGACCGCCGAAATCACAAAACATATGCTCTGTTTTGGACCTACTGATCCTCAGGCCAACATTCTCCAGTTTTTGTCGCCACTTCTCCAATCTGCTCTGTACCTCGGATGCGTCTTCACCGACAAGAACAATATCATCCGCGAAGAGCATACACCAGGGTGCTTCTTCCTGTATGTCCGACGACAGAGCGTCCATAATCAGTACAAAGAGGTATGGACTTAAAGCTGATCCCTGGTGCAAGCCTACCGTTACACTGAACCTGTCTGTGGTGCCAGCCGCTGACCGGACGCGTGTACAACATCTGTCATACATAGACCGAATTAGCTCCACATACTTCCCAGGCACACTTTGCTCTTTCAAGGCCCACCACAAAACCTCACGAGGTACTCGATCGTATGCCTTTTCGAGGTCAACAAACACCATATGCAGGTTTTTCTGTGCATTTCTGTATTTTTCGCACAATTGGCGAAGTGAGAAAATGGCGTCTGCTGTACCCCGACCCGGCATAAAACCGAATTGGTTTTGCGTTATAACACTCTCATCTCTCATTCGTCTCTCTATCACTTTCTCCCATACCTTCATACTATGTGACATGAGCTTTATTCCACTATAATTGTTGCAATCCTGTATATCTCCTTTATTTTTTAAAATGGGCACTAATAAACTGTCGCACCATTCGTCAGGGATAGTCTCTTCACGCAACATTTTATCTCCACTTATAATAAATCTCTAAATTAAAAAAAGAATCAGCCAGTTTGAAACTAAGCTTTCTGTGGTACGAATGTTCTCAGCATCCATGGGACGGAAAAATATGAAACATTTTTATATAGGAACATTATTATTCCAGCTGCAACTTAGGATAGTTTTTATCCGACTGCGACAATTAATTTATTTTCCGTAATATACGACTTCATTTAATTTTTCATTTATTATTCTTAAAGTATATCGCCGCCACATCTGTCAGCTAAAAGAAACGTCAAAATCACAGACTAATAAGAAATACTACGAACAAAATGGCGGAATTGCTTTGCCTTTCTTTCGCCTATTAATAATTTTAATCCCGTCTACGATATACATTGACGAGACACATAGGTACCAAAAGCAAATATAAAATTAATCGATTTTGATATGCGAACTTATATGCGCAAATGTCGAATTAAGGCGTAATTTGTACAAATGTAACAACAAATTCGAACAATATAAATTTGGTTTTTTTGAATGGCACGCGCGCGAGCTCTTTGCGTATTCAGCCAAACCACGAAAATCGAAACTCGAAGTTCGTATATCTGCATTCGTGTCATTTGTTAGTGCGATAGAGATAGAGATACCCGAATATTTTCGAATTCCGAAGTTCGTGGTTTAAAAGAAAATACGGATGTCGGATAGATCTAAATTAATATTTTATGTGTGAATATGGTTAAAATTATTTGGAAATACTATAGTTGTTATTGTTTTAGTATATTTGACTAGCTTTAAGTTTAATATTGTACGTCCGAAATGGGCAAGCTGTTGGACTTTATTTTACCCAAAACAACTAAATGTACACAGTTCTGACAATGAAGAAATCTTATTTTATCTTATCTTATCGAAAATAGGGATGTAGATACTAAACAAAATAATCATAATGTTGTATTATCTCGAAAAAAAACAACGCAAGAAGCTAGATAGGTAATCACTAAGTTATAAGTGTATAAAGTTTTAAGAGGGGGTTCGTTGCGTCTCTTTTCCGCAAAACGCACCTTTATAATGAAACGATTGTTTTTTACTATGACGCTCGAGGATCGTGACGTCACGGTCACTGATCGTTTTCTCACTCTAACAAGCGACATTAAAACGGTTGTAGCTTCGTAATTTTTCGAGATATTTGAATGAGTTTTTCGTTTCTTCTTTCTTTTGAAGTGAGTCTACAGCTACACCTAGAGGTGTAGCTGTTGGAAGACAAGCGGAAATAATCCATACTATCCATACTAATAATCCATACTTCCATACTAATATTATAAATGCGAAAGTGTGTCTGTCTGTCTGTCTGTTACCTCTTCACGCCTAAACCGCTGAACCGATTTAGATGAAATTTGGTATACAGATAGTTTGAGCCCCGGGGAAGGACAAAGGGTAGTTCTTATATCTGAGGGGCTGAAATTGGGGGTGGAAATTTGTATGGAGCTACTTAAACCGCTGCACCGATTTAGATGAAATTTGGTATATAAATAGTTTGAGTCCCGGGGAAGGACATATAATAGGTTTTATCCCGGAAATCATCCCTTAAGGGGGTGAAAAAGGGGGGGGGGGGGGGGGGGGGGGGGTGAAAATTTGGATGTAATCTATTTTGATGAAATTTGGTGTAGATATAGGTTAAGTCCTGGGAAAGGACATGGGATAGTTTTTACCCCAGAAATCACCCTAAGGGGGTAAAATTAGGGGTGAAAATTCGGAATTCGGGGTGAAAGGTCGTTTGAGTCCCGAAGAATGACATTAGATAGTTTTTATCCCGAAAATCATTCCCTAAGGGTATGAAATAGGGGGTGAAAGTTTGGATAAAATCCATGTACTTACCTAGATGAAATTGGTATAGAGATAATTTGAGACCCTTCGAAGGATATAGAATAGTTTTTGCCTCGGAAATCATCCCTTAAGATGGTAGAAGTTTGTTTGCATAATATTTTCTAATTATAACTTCTACGCGGACGAAGTCGCGGGCAACAGCTAGTTGAAGAATAAAGTCAGCCACTTACATCCATCCTCACTCAAAACCTTCCAAACTTCTGCTGGTATATCATCCGGTCCTACAGCCTTGCTCCCTTTCATACTTCTCACAGCTTTTCTAACTTCATCCATACCTATTTCTCTTATTACACCTATATTAACCGGCTGGTTTTGCAGCACTTTGCTCCAAGGATTCTCTTCATTCATTAACCTTTCAAAGTAGGCTTTCCAACGTTCTTTTATGACATCATCTTTCACCAACACCTTTCCTGCCTCATCTTTCACGCATTTTATATGAGAAATATCTCTTGCATTCCTTTCTTTCATTCTTGCTAAGCGATACAGCTGTTTCTCGCCTTTTGGACTATCTAGCGAATCGTACAAGATGTCCTGTGCTGCTGCTCTGGCGATAGCAACTGCTCGCTTAGCTTCTTTCTTACGCTCTTTGTACACATTTCTTTTAGCTTCTTGCACACTTTCAAACTCACTTTCAACATCTTGCCAGTCTTTAAATGCTTGTTTCTTTTGTTTTATCTTTTCTTGCACATCCTCATCCCACCACCACGTTTCCTTATCTATCATACATTTCCCTTTCGATTCTCCCAAAACATTCTTTGCTACTCCTCGTATACAATTTGCTATTTTATTCCAACATTCATTCACATTCAATCCTTCCAAATCCTTCATTTCTATCATTTTATCTACCACGCACTCTTTGAATTTACTTGCACACTCTCTCTTTTCCAGCATATACCATTTCGTTTTAGGAGGGGGCCGTGGTTTTCTAAAGTTTGACTGGACTCTTATGTCCACTTCTATAACTAAAAGCCTATGTTGTGCTACTAAATTTTCACCGGGGATTATCTTGCAGTCTTTGACGCAGTTGATTTTATTCCTCCATACGAGAAAGTAGTCAATCTGCGTCATGTGGTGGTTTTATAAGTTATAAGATGTTCCTCACGTTTCTTAAACCAAGTGTTAGTGATTGCCAGGTCAAACGCGGAAGCGGCTTGTAACAAGGTTTCTCCTTCCCTATTACGGTTCCCGAAGCCCAAACCTCCATGTACTCTTTCATATCCCACATTCTGTCTTCCCACATGTCCATTAAAATCTCCACCCACATACTTCTTCATTTTCTGGAATTTCCATTATTACTGCATCAAAATCCTCCCAAAACTTCTCTTTCACTACGTCATCACATCCACTCTGAGGAGCATACACACTTACAAGATTTAGTATAACGTTCTCCACCATTAACTTCATAGCTATTATTCTATCACTCTTTCTACTGACATTCGTTACCCCTTGTTTCAGCCTGTGGTCTAACACTATGCCAACGCCATTACGTTTGCTATCACTTCCACAATAGTAAAACGTATATCCTTCCCCAATCTCTCTAGCCCTTTCACCCTTCCACTTTGTCTCTTGCAGAAAAGCTACATTTATCCGTCGTCTCTTCAGTACATCAGCTAGCTCTCTTCCCTTTCCAGTCATCGTCCCTACATTCCAACTCGCATACCTCAGTCTCTCATACCTTGGTTCCCGGGCTCGCTTCTTACGTCGCCCCCACCCGGGCTGGTGCGACAACCCTAGTCCATTTCCCACAGGAGCCGGGTGCTGCCCCTGCGCGTCGCCTGTGGGGTACGCCCTAGCCCTGTCACATATCCTATTTCGTTCAATATCCATGCTGCTGAGAAGATTTGGCAATTTTCTTTTTACAACCGGCCGCCTGCCTGACGTTAACCCTCCTTGGGAATTCTAAGTTGATTTAGGTATTTGTCATTTAACTCCTTTAGTCGCCTTTTACGACATCCACGGAGAAGCTCGGAGTGGGCTATTCTCAGGCCGGACACCACACGACCATCTCAGGCCGGACACCACACGACCATATGGGAGGTACCCTAATAAAAAAAACCACTTTTTATTTTACCACTTTGTATACATATTAGTACCAAATGTCAGCTTTCTAGTGCTAACGGTTACTGAGATTATCCGCGGACGGACGGACAGACAAAGTGAAACTATAAGGGTTCCTAGTCGACTACGGAACCCTAAAAAGGATAATTTTTATAGTCGACTGTACATAGGTACAGATCACCGTGTGTACGTAATTAACTTATATTATTAAAACAAACTATCTTAATCTAATCTATCTTAATCTAATCTATCTTAATACACTCCTATTGAAATAGGAAGCTCTATAAAGATCTAGCAAGATACTTATGAACCTTGCTAGACGCATTTGCTTTAACCAAGCGAAAACCTCATTGTATTACTCTTGACTGCTAGTCTGGTTTAGACGTCATCTGGTGGGTGATGAGTTAAGGTTTCGGAACACATCAACACCTGAATAGTTTATTGAGGTAATTAAAGGAATAATGGAAATAAAACAGACTGAAGTGCCTCTGAGAGCGCCGACGCTGAGCACGCCAATCTAAAATGCAGATGCAATCTAGAGCCCATCCAACTTTACTGCATACGACGTCATTATAGAGTTTCTCTGATAAATGTTGAGCGCTAAGGATTAACGATGCTCATCATCACTTCATAGTTTTCACTTCGAAACTGCTTTATGCAACAACTGGACTGAAATTACACTAGTCATGAAAGTAAAAACAAACTAGTCAATCTATTTTCTTATACGTAATGTATAAGACAATAGAAATTTTACAAAACTTTTCACGTATGTCTGGAACTTTAAATAAACTTCTAAACAATTATTTAACTTAACATATTATTGTATAAGCTTCGGTTTAACAGTTCATATCCTAATTTCTTAAAATATATATGTACCCATGAGTAGACAACAACTCAGACAAGTTATATAATGTAAGTACCTAAGTTGTCTCTATAGTTTTCAGTTCAAAAATATTAAAGCTAAAAGCCGCTTTAAAAAAGCACTATTTATGTATATATTTCTGATGACTCTCGCAATTGATTAAAGGTACGATGTAAGAGAAATTACGTAGACATACCAAACAATCATATACTTATCTACCTCTATTGAACTCTTACATTCGAACCATCGCGATCACATCAGCTTTCGGACAAAAAATCCGCATTTAAATAATAATAATGATTAGTTTAACCCTTTATAAGGCAGAGACGATTTGGAAACCACTTAGTTAATAAACATTTATGGAGAAGAACATCCTCTTTTTAATTTAACTATAATGGTATTATATAGCAAATATATCAGGCGTTCTTTTCTCATTTATACTTTTTCGGTCATTATTTAATTTTAGTGTAATTAAATAATCTAAAGTATGTGGTCAACTAATGCACTGTGCCCGTTAAGGGAAGCAAGCATTTGTCACTGTTTCCATTATACTATTAAAAATACACAAGTCGCTGTAACTAATAATTTCAATTATAGCTCTTGTAATTCACGACGGCGAGTGGCGAGACTGTTATTGGTATGATGATAAGGTCTAATTTTGATAAATCCACTCTCCATCGTGAATTGCAATATTTGCAATAACTGAACTACGTTGTTTGTAGTATAAGGAAAGTATTTCATTTTTCTAACTCCTTGATAGAAAGAGACGTCCGCTTGTAAATTGTATCGTGAAACGGGCCACAGATTATATTTTTTTCAGTGATATTCGTATAATAATCCTACCCTCTACTAGATACACAATAATATTCGATTTACGATTTACATTATGTAGTCAAACACCAGTCTGTACAGAGCATCTTATGTTTGTTGTCAATGTCAATGAAAAGGTGTATTGGAAACAGATCATCTGAAAACTCGAGTGTACTAACGTGCTGAGTGAATATAATGATCACATATTTTTCTTAATGATTTCGGTTTTTTTTTTGCCGTAGATGTGTTCCCCAGTGCATTACAAACATGGTAGTGTATTTAACTTTCACGTAGCATATCTGTATAACTGCGGCCTTATAAAGGGTTAAGAGCTACGATGTCAAAAACAGATACACAGATACAGCAGACACGACAAATTTATAACAACCCTCTTTTTGCGTCGAGCGAGGGTTGTTTATAAAACATTCTCGTATACATCGCTTTAGTTTAATATTGGAACTAAAGTCAGTATAGGGAACAAATTAGACGTCTAACAATCTAACTCCGACGCACTATGAAACGTTACACAGTTACCTGTAAATAAATTAATTTAGGAACCAAGTTGGAACAGCATTACCCTGGAAAGGAAGTGGGCCATTAGTCTAGTTTGAAGCTTTTATTATTTTAATGGCCTTAGTTACGCCGTTATACGATAACAAAGGAGTTAACTTTATACGTATTTAACCTAATATTTATAACATGATATAACTTTTGTCATTTACACCCGATAAAAACAGCCGGACATAAACAATGGGATTAGGCGAGAGCGGCCACCATTAGTCTCCGGCTCAGGACCGTCCCCGCAAGACTGCAGTGCTTGGATATCTCCATTATTACTCTCGCTTAGAATAATAACGCATAGAAACGCAGTTCACGCGCAACGGTGAGGCCACTAAAACTCGGCCAAAAATTGGTGCGTTTGTGTGCGTATTGGCGCGTGTGAATACGAGTTGATCACAACTACATGAATCCATTTTATGCCTCACGCTTGTCGCGTCGGCCGTATGAAACTATCCTTCTATGCGTTATTATTCTAAGTACTCTCGTAAGTAATCTCGCACCAAAACTGAGACAGCCACGGGCAGCTTGGATAGTGATTAACAAGCAAACATTTTAAGTGTCCCGATAATTGGTCCAACAGAACTCTATAATTATCATTCGATGTCGTTGTGTCTGTTTTAGGCGTCTGCTCTATTTCTATTTTGAACCCCCAACGCAAACAAGGGGAGGGGTGTTTTATAAGATTAACATGACACCCCCTATCTGTAGCATCGTAACTCCCAAATGGATGAGCCGATCGGAGTGCGGTTTTTTACAAGCCTTCTATTTACTTGCAATGTATGTACATAACTATGTAACTATGCAAGTATGAGGTATGTATATAACTATGTTTGTTCGAGTGGAATCTTGCTACTCAATTTTGAAGCAGATATCTTCAACCGATTGAGCTGAAATTTCGGGTTTAGGTACCTGGGTATAGTTTGGATGATAATTCAATATTATGGTACTATCGAGCTGATGATGATTAAGGTGGCTATGGGAATTCAGTACTTAACCGACGTAACCCCGTTGAGTTTGGGCTTGTTAGAATCGTCTCAATTAGTAGGTGATGACGGTATACAGAAAAGTACAGTCGGCAATAAAAGCTTGTACCGAAAATGAAATTTTTGACATAAACTTTTTATTGGAAGTTCTTCGTTTGTCGAGATGGTTCTTACGTCACAACCAAAGTCCAATGGGTCAAATCTTAGCTATAGAATAAATAGATCCGTCAAGACGAATCACTCATATTGAACTCGTTTTTAAACCATAGATTGTGTAATAGTTTTAACAAACATAATTAACTATCGCGTTACTGATAACAACTAATTGATAGCTTATATTATGTGAGCGTGGGTAGCAAAAATACGAGTAGTTCATATTATAGTTATAGATATTTAATAAATGGGCAACTGCAACTCCCGAAAAAAAGTGTTGTTTACTGACCAGAATTTAGAGTTGAAGGCAAAATAAAATGTTACTCTTAAGTTTAAATCTGGACGTACGCAATAATCCAGTAAAAACAAAACTCATGGTCTACGCGCCGGTGTGCGGTGACAAACGCCGCAACTTTACCCAATCAAGATAATCGCTGGATTAATGTTTTGTTGGCAATAATCCTGACGTTTACGCTGCTCATGAAATAGATGCGGTTTTTCATAGCACAAGTCTTATTACGCCACGTTGGTCACGGTCGGCAGACGATAATTTAGCCATTTAACTTGTTTACTTTATGATGCGATGTACGTACCCTCCTAAAGTACCTACATGCAAAACTACAAAGTCACTAGAGATCCTGATTGGTTATGTGATCGTTACTAGGTTGGATGAAGCCATAAATAGTAAATCAACCAGTGGAATTTGTCAAGCATTATAAATAGTAGGTAAGCGTGGCATGTGTCTCAGCTGATGATTGTTTTAAACATTCACTAGATGAGCTCTGTTTCATATCAGAAATTTTGTGTTCATATTGGTGGTAGGTAGTTTAGAAATTCTTAGCTTGCAGAGTTCTCTTTTACTGCAAGTGTTCACTTCGTGCAGGAAAGCCGCTACAGTTGGAAAGATACATTTACTAGCGAATAGGGATGCTCTTAAACCCTGCATTATGCAAAATTTGGCCAAACCGACGCCACGGACCGCGGCCTAAAAGCATAGACCAACAACGCACTAGTGCCTACTTAGGTTGAACAATGTGGATTTCACAATTATACTATTAGTACATTACTTGCAGGCCAAGTAGATATAGACGGATAGGGATACGCGGCCGGCAACCCCGTTTCTCGCCGAGATTTGTATAGTGCTTTTCTCAAACTTGCAATGAAATAAAAAGTAGTCAATTGGTTTTATTCGTACAACTAAATAATACGTTTCTGATAGCTGTCAGTGCTGTCACATCATAACCTGTAATTGTGTCCCACATTTCTTACTAACAAATATTCCGCTTATTCCCTAAATTAAGTATTAGTTTATAGTTACATGAACTTATATCTAACTATATAGACGAGGCACTACAACAAAGAAAACACTTATAATTTTTATGAAATATTCATACGCCGTCATGTACCTAACTTTTGATTTCGGGGGCAGTAAATTATTCATGGCTACTTCTGCTCGCAATTCCGGAGGCGTAGGTACAGTTCAATTCCATATCATTTTCGTCCGAACTCATTTCGAAATCGATGGCTTTTATTAGAAAGTTTCAAAATAATTACGCACTATTGACAAATCCGGCCAACAAGAAAAGAAAACTTTTTTCAGTTTACGCGCCAAACTTTTTTTTAACCTGTTTGAAGCAACGTATTACCCGGTGACATTAACATTAGTCCAATTTTTTTTTTTTGGTGATTGAATGCCAAGACGTTCTGTCACAATTTGACGTTTATAAACAAAAGACGGTTGCTTTGCAGGCCTAGGTGTGTAAGGTTGTTTGAAATTCCTTTACATATCATTTTCACTAGTGGCACCGGATACGTAGTATTTCCGGACCTAATTTGAAGTAAGTCATGTCAACATTTCATTGCAAGTTTGAGAAAAAGTACTTTTTTGTACTCGACGATTAAAATATGTGTATTAAGATTTCATAGAGACTACTGCAACGTCACTCTTTTCATAGTTGTAGTCCATGTTACTGTCGAAACAATCGAAATAACTACTTTTCGATACGCTCCAGACAACTAAAATAAATTCGACCAATCACGTGGCTGCTTTACTGAACTGTAATGAATTGGACCAATAGAATCGCTTTGATGTCGTACGCTCGTTGATGTCTTTTAAGATATCAACAAGCGTACGAGCGATGAGCTGCACTTCGTTTCAACAGTATCGAGTTTGTTTAATTAGTTCAGTTGACTCGTAGAAAATTAATTTTAATGAACTCGTACAAAAAGTATTGTTCACAATAGTGTTATAATCAAGCTTTTTAATCTCGTACCTTACTTAGGCCACTCAGCAAGCTTCGTGGCCTAAACACGGTACTCGACTAAAAAGCTCTCTATTATAACACGATTGTGAAAAATACTATATTGCGCTACGTTAATTGAGCTCATTATTGATCCCGGTTTCAAATTGCCCTTACATTTTTTTGATTTTAAGTGAAGAAAAGTAATAATTGAGAAATAATCGATCTATAATGAATTGAATAATTCTTTTCAAATAAACACAATGACGTCAATTACAATTCCACGTCTTTAATACGAGTAGGTATACATTACAGGACCTAATTGCAATTCCACGAGCTACGGTAGCCTAGTGGTTCAGGCATACGGCTGTCAAGCGGCGGTCGTGGGTTCGAATCCCGGTTCGTACCAATGAGTTTTTCGGACCTTATGTACGGAATATTTACCGTTAGCTTTTCGGTGAAGGAAAATATCGTGAGGAAACCGGTCTAATCCCAATAAGGTTTAGTTTTCCCTCTGGGTTGGAAGGTCAGATGGCAGTCGCTTTCGTAAAAACTAGTGCCTGTGCCAAATCTTGGGATTAGGTGTCAAAGCGGACCCCGGGCTCCTTTAGGGGCACAACCGGGAATAACGCTAGGAGGATGATGATTGAGCATTTTATAATTGACCGACTGATTATTATTTATCTTAGTCTCTCTTTCAAAGTCTCAGAAAGTAAGTCAATCTTAGAAAGGGCTAACTCCAAAAGAGTATCTTAATTATAATATTTGATAATTTTTTAGGGTTCCGTACTCATCGTGGTGACATGTTCGCGATCCCATGGCGCTCCCATTAACGGCAGGGACGGAAACGCCGGAGTGGTTTTAGTGGGTAGACTCCCTCCCCCTTCTCTTTAAATAGAGATGGCTGGAGGGTGTGAGTCCCACATACCCCCCATTATAGCTTCCCGGCTGTGGGGGATGCGTAATAAGTGCATTTCCACTCCGTCAAAAAAAAAAAGAGTTCCGTACTCAAAGAGTAAAACGGGACCCTATTACTAAGACTCCGCTGTCTGTTTGTATGTCTATCTGTCTGTCTGTCTGTCTGTCACCAGGCTGTATCACACTGATACCGTGATAGTTCCGGTTGAAATTTTCACAGATGATGTATTTCTGTCGCCGCTATAACAACAAATACTAAAAACAGAATAAAATACATATTTTTATAGATAATGGTACGGAACCCTTCGTGCGCGAGTCCGACTCGCACTTGGCCGGTTTTTATAGTCCTTAAAGGATGACTCACGCTAGAACGGGCCGTGTCCGGCCCGGGCCGTTTTCTCAGAAAAACGACGGCGTTTTTGAGTGGCTGAGCCATACCCAAGCCCGGTCGAGCCACGGCCGAGGCTCGACAGCGGCTCGGTGTCGGCACGGTCCAGTCGTGGCTTGGTCGGGCTTGCGTATACCTCGGCCGCGTAAAAACGCCGTCGTTTTTCTTAGAAAACGGCCCGGGCCGGACACGGCCCGTTCTAGCGTGAGTCATCCTTAACACGTTCACGAGAGAATATCTACGGTTCATGTTTAGTTCGTAAACCTAATATCGGCTATCACAGGACAGCTCGGGCTGATGCACTCGGCTACTGTCTTAAGCATACCTTTCTAGTACAGTCACCGGCATAAATATATGATGGAACAAAGGCCGCAAAAATATCTGATGACAACTTTTTTCCTAGAGCCCTAAGAGCGTGTCAGATATTTTTGCGGCCTTTGATTCATCATATATTGATGCCGGTGACTGTACATATATCAACTTTTAAATATATGTCACAAAAGTCACAATGAATGCAATGTAATGTTATCGTAACATGACACAATCGCTCAATGATGCAGGTATAATCATTGAATCAAACCATCATAAACCGTCACGATTAGTGGTCCCATTCTAATTAGTAGAAGCCTAAGTAATAGAAGGCACATTCATTCCACATGTACCAACATGTCAAGTCATCAACATTTTCCAATGTAAACCTTATTTAGCCCATAGTAAGGTTGTTTATGTGAACAAAATAGAAGGTAAATAAGCTAAAAAGCGTTATAGAAGTACTCGGTGTAGGCTGGCGTCAGTTGCCGCCGCCGGTTGGAGATACATGAAACCAGGAAACCTTATTAGTACAGTCATTATATCCAAAAAGCCGACCCTACCCGGAAATAATTAGTTCTTGGATTTTTTCTTCGTAAGTCCCTCGGGGGGGTCACTGAGAGTGTAAATTCAAAAAGTAGACCGAATCAGGCCCCTGCGTATATTCGAAAAATTGTCTTTTTTTTCAAAAAAACGGATTTTCTTGGATAACTCAGCAATTTTTGATTTTACAGTAAAACCGTGAGGACAAAAACTGTGGGAAATTTGATTTTCTACAAGTTTGGTCCTAACAATTTTTCTTCTAGGATCGATATTTTGGAAATTAAATTTAAAAAAAAGCAACAAATTCAAAATATTTGTATTATATCGTTTATTTTCAACTTGTAGAAAATCAAATTCTGAACAATTTTGGTTCTCACCTTTTTTCCCCAAAATCGATATTTTGGAAATTAAACCTAAAAAACGCGACAAATTCAAAATATTATCATTATCTCCTATATTCCACGTTTTAAGGCATAAATGAAGAGAACCAAACTTGTAGAGAATCAAATTCTGAGCAATTTTGGTTCCAACCCTGGAGACGCACCACCACAGAGGTGCAGGCGCTTTTTTTTATGACGTGGTTTCCCCTATAGGCCTAATCCACGTATCGATACTAAAAACCAAATATAAATAAAAAAAGATTTATTGTCGCAAAAAAACCGCAAAAAAAAACACAAAATCGAACACTGATGTATATATAATGCGAGAGTCAGTTGCTGTCGGTGTGAAAATATGGTTCCGCAACTATTTGTTTTTCGGTTTCTTAGCTGATGGTCCTGCCAAATCAATATCCTCGGTTTCTTCTTCGGTCAATTGATAATGTCCGGTTTCACGTTCATCAAGGTTCAGTGTTGATGGTGCGGGATCATCGATGTCGCTGTCATCATCACTGTCTTCGTCACCAACATCTTGCAATTGCGTGACGTTATCGCAACTCTGCCCAGCGCAGTTGTGGCATAAGACAGAACATTTCAGTCCTGCCTTACGACACCCACACATTTTTTCGCAATTCTTTGTGCATTTGCACGAAATTGTTTTCAGCAGCGCTTCCGGGGCGGGTGCAGCGGTTGTTGTCAACAAGTCACACTACCTGAAATGGGTAATTAATTAAGTTGTAATTAATTAATGGGTAATTAAGTTTAATTTCCAAAATATCGATTTTTGGGGAAAAAGGCGGGAACCAAAATTGTTCAGAGTTTGATTCTCTTCAACTTGGTTCCTCTTCATTTATGCCGTTAAACGTGGATAATGATAATATTTTGAATTTGTCGCGTTTTTCAGGTTTAATTTCCAAAATATCGATTTTGGTAGAAAAAAGGTAGGGCCCAAAATTGTTCAAAATTTGATTCTCTACAAGTTTAGTCCTCTTAGTTTATGCCGTAAAGTTGAAAATAAATGAGATGATGAAAATATTTTGAATTTGTCGATATTTCATATTTAATTTCCAAAATATCGATCCTAGAAGAAACATTGTTAGGACCAAACTTGTAGAAAATCAAATTACCTACAATTCTTGTTTTCACGGTTTTACTTTAAAATCAAAAAAGGCTAAGTTATTCAAGAAAATCCGTATTTTTTTAAAAAATACCATTTTTCGAATATACGCAGGAGCCTGATTCGGTCGACTTTTTGAATTTACACTCCCAGTGCCCCCCCGAGGGAACTACAAAAAAAAATTCAAGAACTAATTATTCCCGGGTCAAAATCTATAATGACTGTACTATATTTAGTAATTAAACATTGACTCCCGCTTAGTAGCGCGCCCAAACTAACTTTAAAGACCGTTATGTGCTGGTATTTGTAGGAAATGCCTCGTCTGTGGTACTTATTTAGTGAGTAAATTGCGGTTCAAAATAATCTCTATCCTGAAAGCTAGAGGTATTGCCAGAAGTGTACATAAATAACATTATGATGGATGAGCACCTATCTCAAGTATCTCAACAAGCAATAAAATCAACAAAGTGAGCGGGATCTCAGGCGTAATTAAATTACGTAAGATTTCGATTTCTCATACAAAAAAATTACAATCAGCAGGTTGATCACGTACTTAACGCATTGTATGCGCGTCAGGTAGATCTAAAATTCAATACGCTAAGAACTACAGAAACCCACAACCAAATCCGATTTTCTTTTAATTGTTGGTGTGCGATATTACATAACAGAATTTTTGCTATCAAAATTTACCAAGGAACGCTAAATAGTGAAAAATATCAGGAAATCTTGAACATGGCTGCAGATTTAGTGGATGAGACTATTAGCTTAAGGAACTTTGGTAAGATAATCTACCAACAAGATGGTGCACCAGCCCACAACAGTAGGGCAAGTAAACTGTGTTTGGACGAGCAGTTTCCAAACCGTTGGATGTGTACATATGGGCCGATAAAGTGGCCCCCACGATCGCCCGACTTAACGCCATTAGATTTTTTCTTATGGGGTTACCTTAAGGGTCGAATTTATGAATCCCGATACAACTCCGTACAAGAATTAAAAGATGCTGTTTACAACACTTTAAACACAATTCACCATAAGTCTTAAATGCAACTAGAAGTGTCTTGAAGCGTGCTCGTACCTGCATAAGACAAGACGGCGGCCACATCGAACTATTACTCAAGTAATAAACCAACTGTATGAAGATTAGTTTTCATTCAATTTGACCAACTTCTGCTGTTCAGATTTCTTCTTTCCATACAATGAAATAATCCTTACATGAAACAGAGCCGACCCGCGTCAAAAAAAAATTGACCAACTTTATATTTTTTTAAGAACAACTCACGCTTGACCAAAAATTTTAATGAGCCATATTTGTTTACATAAAAAAACACCTAATGTCTCCTTGGACACTTTTCCTCTATCTGTTTTAGATTCCGATTTCCCCATACTGTCCCATTTAAAAAAAACACTCTGCATGTTTCATTCATGTTTGGCAGAATGACAGTTAAATTGTCCTAACGCGCGTTCAAAACGTTGCGTGATTACCCCTCTGATCTACCTAACGTAGGTACTTACGTAACGTTACGTAATTGACCAGTCGTGGCGCAATATCTTCTCATATTTTTACCGTGTCTAACAAAAGAGATCATATTGTCATACAACATGAATATTGAGTCGAAGTTAAGTGCCCGTCTTAAAATATTGAAAAGAAAAAAAAAATTGGCTGGAAAACATTGCGGCTGAGTCTTGCAGCAAGTGGCACGAGAGTGCAGTGCCGTGTTTTGTCATACACTTGCATATTTACGCCTTACTCAGCGCTAGGGATAAAAATAATATGCACATATAATATATCATAGTAGTGTATAAAATATGTAATTCTCGCATTTTTGAGGAGAAGGATTTTGATAGGCAGACGGAAAGTTTAACGTAGTCCGTGAGTAAGTATTAGGGGTCAACACAGAGCTGCCATGTTTAAAAAATAAACGTCTTAATAAAATAACTACATAAATACGCAACCACAAAAGTGTTTTTATTAAGGACACAATTAATTTATATAAAGGACACAATCATTCTTAATAACGTAAAACAGTAATTTTGCTTGTTTATATATCTAATATTATCTTAGATATTCTTTTAGTTTATCTTAGTAACAACACAAACAATACATAACATAATGAACTTTATGACATATTCAAATAACCATAAGTAGAAAAATCTTCGATGATATTTTTTACTACTGCTGTATATTTCTGCACTGCATCTGCTAATTCTTCCTCAGTGGACAATACGCGTTTACTTCGAACATGGCCTTCCTGTTGCAAACCATTGGACAACCATAGAGCAGTATTCGCAACAATTAGGCACGCCGGTCCAACTACTTTCAAATCATTATCAAATGATGTCCTCGAATATAGAACTCCAGCGTCATATCCAGCAGCTTTGATGTAGTTAGCAAATGATCCATAATAAGTATCCAAGATTTCTCCAAAATGTCTATGTCTACAAGTAGCATCCGTGCTGCTTATGATGAGGTAGAGAACATCATAAGCCGGGCTGCACGTCCGAGTGGTCTGGTAGTCAATAATACATGCTTCGACGGGCTTCGAATCCTGAAATGTGGAATTACATATTTATAAAGTTCGGTAAAAATCACGGAGAGGCAATGCCAAGCTACAAATTTGTCCGATTACGAATGGTGTCTAAGGGCGAGTTGCATCAACTTAAGATAGTTAGTTAAGGTTCTCCAGTGGCGACCACGTACCGGAAGGCGCGGCGTGAGTAGGCCCCCCACAAGGTGGACTGATGACCTGCTAAAGGTCGCGGGAGTCCGCTGGATGCGGGTGGCGCAGGACCGGCCATTGTGGCACTCTTTGGGGGAGGCCTATGTCCAGCAGTGGACGTCTTTCGGCTGATATAATGATGATGAGGATAAAGATAGTTACGATTACAGACCGATCAACGTTAAATATGGCGCCGGCAGCTGTCATTCCATACAAACTTGTCAAACTTTCCAAGTTTCCATACATTCTGATTTGAACGAACACCGCTTCCGATTACAGACGGTTTGGTGCTACGCACCTTAAGTGTCATTTCGACCAAACATAAGTAGAGTTAATTCTAATGGCTGTAGTCATAAACGGTCAACAAACCAATTTTAACTAAAAAGCCGTTTAAAATTCGTTTGTCTTTATCTGTCACTTTGGCATTTGTGTTCGTAAGAAAGAAACAAAACACGTTTTATTTATCAGAAGCTTTTTAAGTTTGATGAATAAGAGGGTATAAATATGTCCGTACAATTATTATGAGGTCAAATCGGGCCTAAGTAAAGTAAACATTGGCATACTACTTTACCACGAAAGGGCAAATGAGAGGTTGGAATTGCTTTCAGTATTTTATTATTATTTATTTATGAAAAACTAAAATTAGACATGAATAATGAAGTAAACTACTTACATGGACTGTGGAGTCAAATTACAGTTTAACGCATTCACTGCCACCCTCTTTTTCTTGCCATTCGCCAGGTGCCGCACTTTGCTGGGTGCCTCAAACGCATATGTGAGTTCAACGGATTATTACCCAGTGCCTCCGCCGCAGATATGAGTTCATACTAACTTGACAGTGGTGTGTTCGCATTGGTACTAGATAATTATTTTAACTCTAGGAAACATTAACTAAAGTTTGTATTGATAACAAAACCTCTTTGTTCAAGTGCGTACCTATAGTCTTTTCATCAGCATTATATTTTACTTACTTATAATTTCTACTACCATTTATAATATCTTCTGATCCAACCAGTAACATTTTAGACGTAAGAGGAACATTTCAAAATCTACAACTCACATATGCGTCGAAGGCACTGGGTGAAAGTCACTTAATACTATGAACGCGTCTGTGCGTCGAAGGCACTGCGTGAAAGTCACGGTGACGCATATATGCGGCGGTGGCAGTGAATGCGTTAATCTATCTTTAACAAATATAACAGTTTTCAATATCTACAATGTAGACTCTACATTAGTATAACAATCGAAGAAGTATTAGCAGGTAGAATAAGCAAACCATACGCTTCAAGCGTTTGATCATGACCAAGGTCCTCAGCCAATGATGAAACGACCAGCGAAGTGTATTAAAAAAGCAACCTAGTTAATCGGACACTAAGCCACACATACAAAGTAAACTTTTTTTTGGTTATCTCTAATATAAATAAACTATAAAGTGAATTTAAACACCTACTTTGTATTTAAAAAGAATATTTTCTTTCCAAATGTCACCATGACAGAGACAGGTTGCTGTGGCAAATTCTGTTGTATGTTTGATGTACTTGGCACAGTTTTGTTGTAGGGTCGTCAATAGTGGTACATATTCCGTATCGGAAAATTTATCCTGTGCTTTTAAAAGTCTGTCATTCAATACTTCCAAAAATCTTTTATCGGTTTCTTCACTTAATGGCACACATTTCTGTTGTATCTCAGTAAATAGTTTCTCGTTCGTTTGTTTTAATATGAATGACAATGCGTGAAACTTAGCCAAAGATTTGACTGATACAATCATATGACCCAAATCTAAAAATGTTTCCTCAGAATATGGCGTGTAGCCGTCTTCACGCATGTCTTGCATAACTATAGCCTCTTCGCAATATTTTTGGCATATGTAATAGCACTTAGGTATTACAAAATGGACGGTGGATAGATTTTTCTGTATATCTTGATATCTGCTAAGTACCACAGAATAAACAAACATTTCTCTATCGAACATGCGGGTGACCGCGTCACTGAGGCGAAATCTCTTATCAGTTGGTGCTAGTTTTAGTACGAACGACAGCTTTACCTCTTTCCCAGTACAATCCGTACCTGTGAAATACAAAGGCACCAGAACACCAAAGTAATTTTGACCGATAATCTCAAAATGATGCACAGAATATTGCCATTCGGAAACATTATATGACTTGGCAACATTTTTTAAGATGTTATTAAAATCATATTCTTCTATAGCAGACATTGTGCCTGTTGTTATTTTCAACTGTTGATACACACACACACAATAATAAACACACTATTTATAAATATCGAAATGCACTTTGAAATTAATATAAAATTGTGAGAGAGTAATAAACTGTGATAGCTTGTGCGACGCTTGCGACCAAGAGAAATGAACTGAACGTGGCTGAGTGGTGAAGTAGCGACAGTAGCGAGCGGAGTACCACACCCGTCGCGTCCCACTTCATGCGTCTCCCGCACTCTTGCGTTTTCACTATAAAACGTGTATACATACGTGTATATGTGATATTGATATATATATATATGTATAGCTGCTGGCACAGTTTATGTATACAGGCAGCATTATTCAAATGGGGCACTGAGGGAAAATCTGAAACTATAAGAAGTTTGTTCTAAGGAGTCACGAGGCAGATTTTAGAAAAAATAAAAACTGCATTTAATGATTTCAAAAACCAGCCAAGTGCGAGTCGGACTCGCACACGAAGGATTTCGTAAGTACCATTATCTGTAAAAACGGTAAAAAAATCACGTTTGTTGTATGGAAAAAAAAACAAATAAAATACAAAAAAATATTAATTTATTTTGTTTTTTAGTATTTGTTGTTATAGCGGCAACAGAAATACATCATCTGTGAAAATTTCAACTGTATAACTATCACGGTTCATAAGATACAGCCTGGTGACAAACGGACAGACTGATAGACAGACAGACAGACAGATAGACAGATGGACAGCGGAGTAATTAGTAACAGGGTCCCGTTTTACTCTTTGAGTACGGAACCCTAAAAATGCCTCAAGCAAGGCCGAGAATCAAACCCAGTTAAATCTGTCTAAAAATCGGAGATCGTTTTATTTCGGAAATGTATAGCGCTAGCTGCCCAGCTAAATAGCAAGATACGTTTTGTCGTTATGTTATACATACGTGACGTCTCTCTCAGTACATTTTCGCAGTAAAACGTGACGTGAAACCTATCGTGCTAGCTGGGCTGTAAGAAGCAACTGTTGATATGGAACTCTGTATTTACGATCATGAATGTAGCGTAGCACACACGCCAAAACTATGTACCTATAAACCTTTAAATAGGTACCTCTACCGGATTAGATTACTTTGTTTACTTATAATGAAACCCGCTGAGATTAAACGTAGCGTTTAAATAAATTGCTGCTGCTATTAAAATATGCTAAGCGGAGGGAAGGATTGTCCCTCAAAGATTTAAATATATGCAAATATAAAATGAACTGTCACCTCGTTTCACCGATTTAGCGGCTCACGGGGGTGCCTGAACCGTGTTAAATGCGACACTAAGTTTAGATTAGCTCTCAGACGAGAATTATTAGGGGATGGTTCAAACCAAGAGATCTATTTTCGCATGCGCTAAATGCCGTATAGGGAAACGAAATTGTTGTTTGGGCTAATTAGTACTTAACCCTTTGCTGTGCTAGATGGCAACGCTCTGCTAGTCAGATCGGAATTGCATTTAATGCGACGTAGATTGGTAGTCGTTGAATGCCGAAAATGTTTTGAAAACGTCGAGCAACCCCGATCGAAGGTAACCCTGGTGTTCGCCCAATCGTTGCATTGAGTTGGATTTGCTTAACGCCTTCATTAACGAAACGTTTTGGCATGGTAGCGGGATAACGGTTTCGTTTCGACTCGACCGGGTGCTCCCCCTACAAAACTAACAACTTTGCGATATTTTTACTACACCGAGTATTTCGCTCGCCACTATATATAATCGTACCTACGGAACATGTGTTTTGGGACTAATGGTTGACTTATTTAGACCCGCATTGTTAGCCTAATTTAAACTTGGTGGTAGTCGGGCTCAGCGGAATGTCATTCACTCATATCAGTACCTAACGAAAAGTACTGGAGGTACACCACCTTACAGAATACCGCAGCTAAACTTCTTACCTTGTCGCCAGAGATGCGCAAGCAGTGTTGGTGATGACGAGCCTAGCTAGGTACATTAAACTATTAAGTGAATCTTCATATACATTTAAAGAGTTCTCAAGTGGGTCCACATAATTATGATCATGCAGGACATACATACTTGTTTGAAAAAGCCTTTTATTTTAGGTAATTGAAGTCGCAACCATGGTTAAATTTATCATATTCCACTAAGCACCTGTATATTTTCAAAAAATTGTGTACCGTCAAACATAACTACTTTGCCACCAGGGGGAACTTTGCCCAGGAGGAAAATTTTAAATTTGCTTCTTGGGCAAAGTTCCCCCTGGTGGCAAAGTAGGCATGTTTGACGGTACCCTATAAGTGTGAGTCGTCAAACAAAAAATAACTCAGTGTCAGTTTTGTGACGACAATGAAGTATTCAGTATGTATGAAAAAATTACTACACTACAGTTTATAAATGATATGCATAAACGCCATACACACGTTGTTTAAATGTGAAACAAGTGCTTCAGATAATTTGTATGCGTCATTTTTGTCACGAAACTGACACTGAGTTAATTTTTGTTTAATAACTCGCCCTAATTGGGTACACACATTTTTGAAAATGCCCACCCTACACAAATTACACTCCAGGGTCAATTCGAACGAGCTGACCGCTCGTTCGAATTGACCCTGGAGTGTAATTTCAGTATCACATTCAAACTATGACAGCTGATCCAATAGGTACCCTCCCTATATAGGATTTTTTCTAGCTTGATTAGAATGATAGATGTCACTTCATAATAGAATGTCACTTTGTATTGGTAAGCGAAATTCATATTTTTTCCAAGGGACAAATATTGCTTGTAAAAATTAAATTACTTCCAATATGCGGATGTTATACTATAGACTTGATCTCAAATCAGTTAATAAAAGGTCTAGCTACCGTGAAAACATCAAGTAATATACGTGAGTTTGGCATCTGTCATTCTAATCACGCTAGAAAAAATCCTATATAAGGTCGTGCAGAATTTGAATGTAAAACTGAAGCTAAACTAAAAGCCTAAACAACCATCGTCGTCTGGACCGTGTGGAAAGCGACACACGTGTGAGGGACGACATGCACCTTCGGTCATTCCCTCGACAGTTGCCATCAAAACTAGATACTTCGTATTTCAAAATGTTATATTGGTGCACTGTGCACTTGCTTACTGTTGACCAGTAAGTATACCATTTTTATGTCTTGCCAGTAACGATTATTATAATTATAAGACAGAAATGTAGCTCTGGTTTTGTTGTACTATACGTGTTCGGGCCGCGCGATTACCCGACCGTTTATTCTGTGAGCGGCTCCGTGAACGCGCCTCTTTGCTTTTGACAGTGACACTTGACTTGTCATAAATTTTCACACGTAACACGTCAGAGTTCCGGGGAACAACGTGCTTTGTTTTTTGGGTTGTAATCGCTCGTTTTGTGGACAAGGTCCGAGTGTTTTGTTGGGATATTTGGTGAAGTGTTTCGAGACTCGTGTTGGTGGCCTGAAGGCCCGAGTCGTTTTAGTGAAAAAAGAACATTTGGTGAAGAAAGGTGCCGGGAGATTTGGCGCCTGGGATTGGAGCCGCGCCTTGTTGGCAACAGCCCGCGGAGCCCCAGCAGCGACCACAACAGACTTGTAACTTGACATGATGACCTTTGACGGCTAACTAGACAGACTCGACGAATATCGTGTCGCCGGTGGTCATGTAAGTTGATACCATATGACCCGCGTATCGCGTGGCGGTTTGGCTCGCTCGCACTAGGAGCGGAGTTGAACAATACGTATAGGTAGGCTTACAAGCTTTTAATAAATATATATATATAGCTTGCAATATATGTATGTTTGATCTTAATCTTGCAACTCAATTTTGAAGCAGATAACCTCAACGGATTGAGCTCATGGGTATTAGTAAAGTTTGGATGACAATTCTATATTATGGTAAGTACCTATTATCAAGCTTATCAGATGATGGAGACAGAAGGTGAACAGGATAACCAACGTAACCCCGTTGAGTTTGGGCTCGTTAGAATAGTCTCAATAAGTAGGGTAAGTGCACCAGTGAATGAACGCTTAAGGATATTTTTTACTTCAAAAATTGTTTTATATAAGATAGCTATACTTAATATCGGTCATGACTGTTTGTACAGCTCAAACAAGTATTCTAGTTGGCTTAAATTACTTTGCTTTTGCAATTAGTTTCCATAGTTTAGAAGTTATATGACCTTTTAGGTAGAAAAATCGAAAATCACCAGTGAATGAACCCGGTTTTCTAGAAAATGAACAACTAAACACCAGTGAATGAATTTCTGTTACAGTTATGGTTTATTGGTTTAAATTGCTGTTTCGCGATTTTTTTGGAGTATCTCGATATAACAACACACGGGATAGTAGTTAATTGTTTACTTTTTCTAAAAACAAATAAAAAACTGTAACAAATGTTCGTTCGTTAACTGGTTCCAAAAACCAATAAATGAACTAGGTAATTATCGGTCGATGTTCATTTACTGGAAATCTATACACCAGTGAATGAACTACCTTTATGTTCGAAAACGAGGTTTGTTCGAACACTAGACCAACGATGGACAAACCATTGGTGGTTATGTTACTAAAAACTAAATCCTATTACAATCACTATAACATAAGATTTTGCGAAAACATTAAAACAGGCGTTGCTAGTGAATGAGCACTCCAGTTTATTTACTGGATTTAGGCGGTTTTTAATTCTAGTTATAGAACACCTTCTAAAAAACGAGAATCCAAACTTAAAAAACTTAAAACGATGTTTGAATCGCACAATTTCGCTCTTATGATTTCCAAAAACCACACACCATAAGTTTCAAGTTTATAAAACTAGTACAATGGCATATCAAATAAAATGTGACAATCTTGTCCCCTTATTACCGGCACATACAAAAAATCCACGCCCATAGCCCGTCAACTTTAAGCGTCGCTCATTTAGTAACTGTTGCGACTGAGTTGATATAAATGTTACAAAACCCTTACAGTTGAATGCTTCTAATGGAGAAAAAAATACCCGGTATGCTAGAAATATACAGAACTCTTAATTTAAGCAAATAAGCAGGTTTTCGTTCATTCACTGGATCCGTTCATTCACTGGTGCACTCACCCTAGTTGATGGCGGTGTAGGTACAGAAAAGTGTAGTCGGCAATAAAAGCTTGTACCAAAAATGTAATTTTTGACAGAGACTTATATTATTACTAGTTAATAATATGATGGAGGCTAGTTTATTTCTGAAGAATTTTGAAGCATATTTTGAAGTCCTAGTTGCGATTCTACGTTCAGTAAACTGCGAATGTAACCCGCGATAACAACGGTCATGGTCGCAGTTACTATGACAGATAGCTGCCCACTGCCGAGAACCGCTTTATATTTATATCATTGCTTTTTGTGCATTAAATAAATATGTTTCAACACAAACCCCATGAGGGCACTGCAATAATACATTAATATAAATATTAATTCACGGTGGTTTATAATTCGCGATACGGAAACAATTTTTTAAATTTATAAAGTAGGTAATTGATGCCAAACACGATTAAGTCGTAGTTAACTTAAACAAACGTTATTTATTTCTTGAATAAAAGTGAATTAGGAATAACTTTTTAATTCAAAATCATTGTCACCCTAACGGTAGTTTAAATTTGAAACTAAAACCTCCTAGAAAAATTTGTTTCATAAACCAACCTAAAAACCTTGTAGATATTCAATTATTAAATTATGAGTAATAAACTGTCAATGACACCTCTGTAGCCTAGTTGGTAGTGCCCTGCCTACGAAGCCGGAGGTCCCGGGTTCGAATCCCGGTAAGGGCATTTATTTGTGCGATTAGCACGAATATTTGTTCCTGAGTCATGGTTGTTTTCTATGTATTTAAGTATTTATTTATCTATATAAGTATCTATATCGTCGTCTAGTTCTAGTACCCATAGTACAAGCTTTGCTTAGTTTGGGACTAGGTCGATTTGTGTAAGATTGTCCCCAAATATTTATTTTATTTATTTTTATATAATTGTCACATGCATAACAAGTAGATGTCAGAGTGTATTCACGTAAGAAAGACCTATCAAATTTCCCGCCAATGCGCTGAAATTTTACGGATGGCAAAAAAAGACTTGATTTACGAATTTGGTAATATGTTGCATGAAATTTTAGGCAAGTCGGTGGGAATCGGCTTGTATGGGCGCTCCGCCACTGGTAAATAGTTAGGTACATACATTGCAAGTTAATAGAAAGTTTGTAAAATAAAAAAAAAGACAGGCTTGCGAGTTTTGCAGCCCTCAGAGCCACTAGACCATTAGTTTAGTAAGTACCTACTATGTAGATTAATTAGTACTAAACTAAGGTTTACGTAATCCGTAGTCCCTTAAAATATGTTTTACTTTAGTCCCCTAAGTTATTATCACCCATACCACTTCTCTATGGATTCCGCTCAAAATTCCTCACAAGTCACAATATCTTCTCATAAACGTATTATCTCCTATGCGTTCAGACTTCAGACGCTTCCGCCCCTGGGAAATGCTATAAAACGAACGGTAAAAATTACGACGTAATTCAATATCATGTAGCACGTGCAACGCTTTACGGCGCTGCATCTACTTACAGTAGGTACAGAGGGAATCAAATCAAGCAACGGCCAATAGGTCCAACTAAGCCATGGTTACTACTTACTTGCTATAAATCGTATCGGTCGTATTGAACAACTTTTTCTATGGCACCAACAACGAAATCGCCAAAAAAATTGACCGTCATTTTGGCTACTGAGCTCTCGAAGCATTTTTTGAAACTTTTTATTTCTGATAGTTAAGGATATTCAGGTTTTTTTATAACTAAGATGATTAAAGGATGACTCACGCTAGAACGGGCCGTGTGCGGCCCGGGCCGTTTTCTAAGAAAAACGACGGCGTTTTTGCCCGGCCGAGCCACGGCCGGGCCTTGCCGACACCGAGCCGCTTCCAAGCATCGATACTAGATCTATACTATACAAGATCTTTCTAGATATTAATCATTTGGTATTTTGGTATTTTCCAACATTAGCAGCCCTAACTTTAAAGGATATGCAATATTGTAGGGTCTCTACAAGGTCGATTTAAGAGTTAAGATTAATTGTTCACCTGTAATAGGTACCTTTTTCTAAGATTTATAAATCCTAGATACCAATACAATGCCGTGTGAACTCCCAACTTTGGAGCAACCTGCACTAAAAGCGTTGGGTGTTGCGTAAAACTTGTATGATGCCTCTGCGGCTACGCCAAAATATTACTAGAATCGTAGCTCGTAAAGCTTAATCTCAGGTTCATAAACTTTTACCTTCGACAATCATAATCCGTTTAAATATATACCAATATACGTAAATAACTACATGAGATTTTTTAACAGATCTCGCACCTTCCATAAGTACAGATAAAATACAAATGAATCATATTCGCTGCCAAGAATCGCTACGCGCTACGCTCGTAGCCAATCCTGTGGTTTTCCCCGTATGTAGCGGAAAGTTCCTGGTAGTGAAAGTGTTAAATTACCTAAGTAAATGCACATTTTCAGGACTAGGTAAACGTTTCGTGTCGCTTTCCAAACGTTTCTCGGACTACATTATAATCAGGTACAAACCATTTTCATATTATTAGATATTGTTATGTTTACTATTTAGTCAATCACGTTATTTGAATATGTACTTACTATATTTTCGCATCAATCGTTTTATAGTTATGAAAAGCTAAAATAAAATGTTATTCATTGCCATTTTATTAATTTGATAAGTTTTTTGGTAATTACACGGTGTGATTTCTAAATAAAATCGTATAATAATAACACAAATTGTTTTGTAACTAACTATAGTTAAAACTGGACAAATAGCGCACATGATTTCCTCTGACCTCAAGGATGGTGCCGACGTTGAAAGGGAGCGCAGGGTGCTGGCTGTTAGAGCGAACATGGTTGCCCGCAGGTTTGCCCGTAGCTCTACTGCTGTAAAGCTGACATTATTCAGAGCATTTTGCACGTCGTTCTACACGGGTAGCCTGTGGGCGGACTACACGCAAAAGCAGTACAGTGCCTTACGAGTGCAGTACAACAATGCATTTAGGGTGCTGATGGGGCTGCCTCGCTACTGCAGCGCGTCAACAACGTTCGCGGAGGCGCGCGTCGATAGCTTCTCTGCCATCATGCGCAAGCGAGCCGCCTCGCTACTGAGCAGGGTGAGGGCCAGCACCAACAGCATCCTAGCAATGTTTGCTGGCAGGTGGGATGGGGCTTACCTAAACCACTGCACTAAGCTCCATTCCATGTCATAATGTTTAAACATTACTACTATATGAGCTACTAGATGTAAAATAATGTTACTAACACCTCTATTCTAAATTGACATGTTTTTATTTTTATTGATTATATTTCAATGATTACCTATTATAAAAAATAACAAAAAAATCTTTATTTTATTGAATATTTTTTTAATGAACATTGTACTATTTCAATGTGTATTATATGGATGCAAAATCTGAAATAAATGATTATTTATTTATTTTATTTATAGTATAACATCTGTAAGAATGAACTTTTGACAGTTATGAATTGACCCTTATATAAATGAAGCTAAGACTGTTAGGGTCCTACTGGGACTAAATGAAATGGACTGTATAAATTCTATAGGCTGGTTTAATCGGCCTCCTCCCGAGCGCATGTCGATCCAGTTCTCAACAAAGACCTATCGTTTAACTAGTAAGACTTAGGTTCATATATATAAGGGTCAAATCATTACTGTCAAAAGTCCATTCTTACAGAATTCAGACTATAAGCTATTGTCTGATGGTATCCATAGGATTGCATTAACTTACAATTACAGACTGATCAACGTTAAATATAGCCTAGTTGGTAGTAGCCCTGCCTACGAAGCTAGCGGTCCTGATGGGTTAGAACCCCGGTAAGGACATCTATATGTGTGATGAGCACGAATATTTCTTCCTGGACGTTTACTAAGTATTTAGTATTTATTTATCTATATAAGTATATATCTTCGTCTAGTACAAACTTTGCTTAGTTTGGGACTAGGTCGATTTGTGTAAGATTGTCCGCAAATATTTATTCATTTATTTTATATGGCTGTCAATAAAATAAATATATATATGGGAGTTAAAGGCTCGACCACCTGCGGCCGTCCGTCCGCTACAATTTTGTCGGGGGGGTGCTGACCTGTAGGGGATGTGGTCGCACATTCTCTGCAAAGATAGGCTACACCAGTCACCTGAGAGCTCACGAACGACGTTCCAATTAGCCATTTTTCCAGTCGCCGTGGTCGAAATCGGCCAG
This sequence comes from Epinotia brunnichana, assembly GCA_963854355.1. Classification (NCBI taxonomy): domain Eukaryota; kingdom Metazoa; phylum Arthropoda; class Insecta; order Lepidoptera; family Tortricidae; genus Epinotia; species Epinotia brunnichana. Next base: position 12,809,654 of record OY977936.1, on the reverse strand, counting down.
GATGATGATGATAATGATGGCTGTCAATAACGAACACCGCTTATTACGATTACAGACGGTTTGGTGCAACACACCCTCAGTCTGAAAAACGTTTGTATGAAAAGTGCTCCAATCCATTATACTTACATTGTCTCCTTTTCCTCCTTTTATCGGCTCTTTAAACAAGCTTCCGGGAGACCCGCCCGCGGAGTTGAGGTGAACGAATGAAGTCATTCGAATCTATGAGCTCCGGTACGAATTAGACTCATTTGTTCTCTGAATACACAGTAGACATAGTGAAACCAGGAGGCAAATAAGTAATAACGTTTTGTAAGCATATGAATCGTTGTATTTGCATATTTATACATAAACTAAGGAAATATCTCAACTGGAAAACTCCGCGTCGTAATGCATCTCTCATTTGGGCGGGTCGCATGAGAGTTCATGTCACATTAGTATCAAGACAGAGTACTGAGTCTGCTGTTTCTACTGTGCCGATCCAGCTACAGTCAGGGAAGAGTAAGCGTCACTTTTATTAAGGCCATTTATAGCAAACTACAAGATACTTGCCGTTAAAAAGAAATCGTACTGGAAGGTACATTACCCTTAAAGCAATTTGGCTCAGGTACGTTCGGTACCTAAAAAGAGTAGGCGTTTAAAATAAGGTCGGCGATGTTTGAAGTGTCATATATGATATGACTTTATATTATAGTTTAGTTAGGAGTTAGGAGCCCGTTCTTTAAATGTCACATTAACATAGTTGAGCGTGTACCTATAAAATAAATTTCTCAAAGCTATTAATGGGGAATGGATGAAAATTTTAGAAATGCCTGATTATTTTTTTGCTGATAGGAATAACCTTCCTTGGCACCAGAAAAAAGTTGCAGACTTGTCAGCTGCGTCAATTATTTTAGAAAAATATAAACAGTTTCCTCACTTACGTTTTGTGGTTAGGACGGTGAACGAGACACTTTCCTTGATCCGTCTCATATTACAAAAAATATTTTAAAAGACATCAAAGTAGTTTTTCTCGCTATAATTTACTTACATTAGAAAATTGTCGAACACGAGACGACGATGTTTGACGAGACGAGATGTTTTTCTTTATAACTTTATCGATTCACCCTCAACTCTTGGTAGACTGTTATTTGAAACACCACAACGCACTCCACTCCGTAAGATATTATTCTCTATTCCTCTCTCTCGCACCAAATACGTATCAATATCTTACCTTAACCGTTGTCTCAGCTATTAAAACACAAATCTTTCAGACATAGATATGATTGATTTTTTCTCACAAATGCTCAACGTTGTAAAAACCAAACACATTGTTAGTCATCTAAATTGTAAATCATAGATAATTATAAAGTTATGTTAAATGTCTTATAAAACTTAAAAACGTAACTTTGCATCCCCTATCGTCAAAGTAGCAAGGGTGGGACGGGTGCTTGTTTCGGTTTCCTTGACTGTACTTGATTGGATGTGAACAGTGGCATACATATTATATACCTTATCTGTTGTTACTAGTACAAATGCACTCATTTTCCTGTTGTTCGCTATTATGCTACTGCTTAATTTATAAGTTTTATAATAGTACATTATGATACAAGTGTGCTAAGTTGGTCATTACACTCGAGTCGGTTTTTAAGCCTGAGCCGAAGGCGAAGGCTTAATGGAGACGAGAAGTGTAATGACCAATGCTCACGTGTTTCATACGACGTTTTTCAACACATTTGCGAGGAAAAAAAAAATTATGAAAATGTTAAAAGATATGTAATGAAAAGGCACTAGTGCGATAATGTAATATAAAAGTCACGGCATGGGTAATATTCTGCATTATTTTGCTAATATTTAAAAATATATGTAATGAAAAGGCACTAGTGCGATAATGTAATGTAAAAGGCACGGCATGGGTAATATTCTGCATTATCAGTGTAAATACGCTGTAATAAGACCTACTTTACGAGCAGGTGTGTTGAAAAATATATAATGTCTTAACAGTCTTAAGTTATGGGCCATAACTTATGGCAATCCATTCTATATTTTAAAGATACTCGTACCTATGTACCTAACTGTTTGTTGCCTAAATAAATTTTATAAAAAATCTTTGATATTTCATACCATGAGGCATATATATGTGTTGTATAGTTCTTGTGTGTTATATTTAATCGTGAGAGCAGTTAGATTTGAATAGACTAATACTACTGTATTGTCAATTTGTCACACATCTGAGTAAAAAGTACCTACTTAAACTTATCAACTTACTCATACAGATCATGTCATTTTGCCGCGGATACTAGATTGCCCTGTCAGTAAAACGAGTGTTAATCCAATCTTTGGGCTAACAAGATTGGGCGGGTGTCCTCGGGGCTCGCATAATTACATAACGATAACCATATCTGTTAGTAACCTTTTCAAGCTCGTAACGATCTGTTACATTTGATTGCAAAAGCAACCCTTATCTTTGCAAAATAAAGACCATATTTCAAAGCAATGCAGCACAGAAATGTGAGGCAGATGAAATCAGTTGACATAGACGCGAGTGGCACAAAAAGAACTCCTTTTATTATGTCTCAGCCTCTTTTGCACGTATGACGCTTAATGAAGAGCCCTCGGGCCCCTCTGGGGGAGTTTTATTAGATTTTGTTTTAGCTGCAATAAAAAGATGTGTCTTATGAGCACACGCTCGGTTATAATATAATTCGTTTGTATCAATTTATGTTCCGTAATTGCTGTTTCTGATTTCATGTAAACGAATTTGAAAAAATAATACTTACCTTGTTTTCGAAGTCTTGGTCGTACTTAAAACTGTCCGTATAAGTACTGCTAGTTAGAGGCGCAAGAATTGATATTTATTAGACGTGATCAGATTTAGAGTATGTACTCAAGCACACTCACACACCCACACACTGTACCTATAGCACATATTGTTGTTGTGCACATTGCACAAACAGATGCTCGTAGGATTGAAAGTCAAATATAATTTAAAAAAAAAAGAAGTTTACAATTGAACAACTTCTCTCGTCTCTATTTTGTTCTGATAAAAGCAACATAAACTAGTTTCCGACCAAGATATGTCGAATCTCATTTAACTTCATTGTTTATAGATCTATGAAATAGGACTATTTATCTAGAGCAATATGAGTTTGTTCAGAAATAAAAATAAGGCATCAGTTACGAATTATCACTGTCGACGTGGTGCTGACTTAAGGTAAGAAGCGGTATTTGAGTCTAGAGTCAAAGACCGCTTCTTACCTGAAAAGTATATTATACACTAGCTGTTGCCCGCGACTTCGTCCGCGTAGAACTTTTTATCGTCTTAGAAAATGATTTCTCTCAAACTTTGAACCCTCTTTTAGGGGATAATTAAAAAAAAAACGTTGATGTTAATTTTCTAGTTTGTGAACAAACAGTCTAGAATGTTAAAAATGTCTTGAAATACACAAACTTTGAACCCCCTTTTAACACTCTTAGGGGATGAATTTGGAAAACTCTGAAATTAGTTTTGTAGTCTTCTAACGTACAGAATAAGACCGAAGTTACAAATCACTTACTCACACTTGAAAATTTTCTTACTCTCCATTTAAAATTTGATCCCTCTTTTAAACCCGGGGGTTGAATTTTTCTAATCGCTGAACGAACTTTTTTCGTATTTGTAGTAAGTAATCTTACTACTAACTTTTAAGTCTCTAGCTCAAAAAAGTGTTGCCCATACAAAGCTTGCCCCCTTTTTAACCCCCTTAGGGGTGGAATTTTCTAAAACTCTGAAAGTACATTTTTTGTATTTTAATAAGTAATCTTTCTAATAGTTTTAAGTCTAGTTCAAAATAAAAGTGTTTTTTGCACACAACACCGGCTCCCTTGTTACCTCCCTTAGGTGTGGAGCTTTCTAAAACGCTGAAAGTTATTTTTAGGGTTCCGTACTCAAAGAGTAAAACGGGACCCTATTACTAAAACTTCGTTGTCCGTCCGTCCGTCCGTCCGTCTGTCTGTCACCAGGCTGTATCTCAAGAACCGTGATAGCTAGAGAGTTGAAATTTTCACAGATTATGTATTTCTGTTGCCGCTATAACAACAAATACTGAAAACAAAATACAATAAATATTTTTATTGATAATGGTACGGAACCCTTCGTGCGCGAGTCCGACTCGCACTTGGCCGGTTTATTTAGTATTCTAATAAGTAATCTTTTTACAAAGTTTTAAGTCTCTAACTCAAAAAAAGTGTTGCCCATGCAAAGCTTGCTCCCCTTTTTAACCACCTAAGGGGTGGAATTTTCTAAAACGCTTTATGTTCTTTTTTTGTATTTAAATAAATAATCTTTCTACAGTTTCAAGTCTCTAACTCAAAAACATAAACCCTCATAAAAACTTTGCACCCCTTTTTATCCCCCATAAGGATGTTTTTTTCCAAAACACTGAAAGTATTTTTTTTGCATTTTTATAAGTAAAATTTCTACAAATTTTCAAGTATCTAGCTCAGAAAAAGTGTTCCCCATACAAACCTTGCACCCCTTTTTAATTCCCTCAGGGAATGATTTTTGTAAAACGCTGAATGTAATTCTTTCATGTTCTAATAAGTAATCTTTCTACAACGTTTTGAGTATCTATTTCATAAAAAGTAGTATTTCCCATACAAACTTTGCACCCTATTTGCCCCCTTAGGGGTGGAATTTTTCAAAACGCTGAAAGTTCTTTAGTTGTATTCTAATAAATAATCTTTCTACAAAGTTTTAGGTCTCTAGCTCAAAAATAAAGTTTCCCCCATACAAACTTTCCACCCCTATTTTACCCCCTTAGGGGAGAACTTTTCAAAACGTTGAAATTAATTATTTAATTTGTATTTTGATAACTAATCTTTCTACAAAGTTTTAAGTCTCTAGCTCAAAAAAAAAGGTTCTCCCATACAAACTTTGCACCCCTATTTTACCCCCTCAGGGGTGGAATTTTCAAAAATCCCTTCTTATCCCTAGCCCACGTTATAAAAGCAACCTACTGTGCAAAAATCAACTCTCTAAGATTAGTAGTTTCGGCTGTGCGTTGATGAGTGAGCGAGTGAATAAGTCAGTCAGGCATTTATATATATAAAAGATGACTAAAATATTTAACAACTTAGATATCCATAGAAATAAGAAACTATGAATACCTATAAGCACAGACGTAGACTAAGTCAATTTTGTTTAGAAAATAGTTTTTATAATGTTATGTTAAGGAAGGCTTTAAGGCTCGACCTTCCAAATTTTCGTAAAAATGAGTTGTTTCGTAACCATTTTATAAATTATGACGTTACAATTTTCGGTAAACATATATCATAATTTGCAAGATATAAGAAGTAACATAGTTTTCGTAGAAAACCTTTTGAACAAAAGAAAGTAGAGAAAAACAAATCTAAAGTGAACCCTATTATTTCACTTGTAACCATTTTACTGCTCCATTTTTTATCAGAAAAAGATGAAATGTTATAGTCTTCTTCATAAAGTAATGAACAATAACTTCATTTTCTTACTTACCTACTTAAAATTCTTCTCGTTTTCTGAAATATTCCGATAAACATCTCGCTCACGCGTATGCTCAGTGAGAGGGAGAGAAGACCATGCACGTGCGGAGCCTTATAAGTTATTGCATTTGTAATGTTAGTATTAGGTAATTGACTAAAGTAATGAATAATGTAGTAGTTTTTTGACATAATTAAATAATATTGGACTTTAAGATTAAACAAATGTGAAAATTCGTACCTATAGGTTGTCAGAGAGACATAATAAGATGCTGAAGGAAATTGTATTTATACAACGGATATTAAAATCTTCAATAGCACGATGCAGAACATCACACATTTTCACGTATATTCTAGCCGTAGTAGCTGATTCTTCAGATGTTTTTCTGCGATTATACTCCGTCAGACCATACGAAACAACGTTTTAGATAATCGCATGTAGTCTACTTATATTAGTTCCTTACCTATGAAATTGGCGGTTTTTTCACAGATATTATTTTGTACGTAATTTATTCATTTCTATTGCAACTTCCAAATTATTTTTTAATTTCATTATAAGACTATGTAACAAAGGTTTTAAATAAAAAAAATAGGTTTGAATTTTTTATTTAGTGTTTCAAATTAAAGCTTGAAAACCGCCCTTTTCATGTGCTGCCGGTTAAAGTGTTTCAATTACGTATAATTTTATGATGCGAACTATTTTTAAGGAATGAAGATATGTGTAAAGTAGCTTAAAAGTTTTCTATATTCCTAGCAAAATTTAGTTTGCTTTGAATTTGACATTGCTGAATAATCCGAAAAATTCAATGTATGAAAATCACAGTTTTCATAAAATTCACCATACACACCGCCAATTTCATAGGTAAGGACCTAATATTATGTAAAATTTGAAGTCTACACACATATCCTTATAATTACTCCAACAAATTACTCAACTACATTTTTGCAAATAAGTATAATATATGATATTTTGATAAAACACGTGTGGCCTCGATCATTAACCTCTCAATTCTGCCTAGAGTGGCATGATCATAATTGACGTAGCCCACTTGTATAACTATTATCGCGAAAAACGTAAAAAACATTTAAATTACCTATTTATTGTTGTTAACAAATAAATTTGATTGATTATGATTACGAGTTTTGATATATAATCTTGCGATAAATATATCAAAAGAAAACGTGATATCTGAAGGGTACTCACGTAACGTAACACGCGTGGGTACAATTTAACTGTCAATTTTCCATATAAAAAGTGACGTTTAGACCTACCTGACGCGCGTACAATGCGTTACGATTACGTGATCGAACTTCTGGGCTCAGAAGAGGCATTTTGCAACAACACTGCTTGTGTCTAACCCAATTACAACAAAAGTTAAACAATAGTACATTGTTGTAGAGGCTAGAAAGTAAGCAATAGATGGACGAGTTAGTTCGAGGGCCGACGCTTAGCGGAGGCCCTCGAAAGTACGAGTCCAGCTATTGCACTTTCGGCCGAGGCTTAACATAGTGCTTTTCACGTCTACTGCGAGGAAATTGCAAATAATCATAATTTTAAATCCAAATTAAGTTCCTAATTGAAGATCATAATACTAATCAAAAAATAAAAGAAGCGCGGCACCGCTCGCCGGCGCGGCGGCGCGGCGCCGCTCCTCCCGCTCGACGCCCTGTGATTGGTCGAAGAACTGTTCAAACTGAACAACCACTATTACAATGACCAACCCCTCAAAAATAATCGACCAATAGCAGAGTAGAAAGTAAAAAAGGCCGCTAAACACTACATTTTACTTTGCAAATCTACATACATTGTTTGACTGTTTTTGAATTGTACTACTAAGAACTACTTTCTACTCTCATTTCAATCCATCTTTGGCCATATTTCCGAGCAGTGAAAAGGAATATATCGTGCGTGAGATGTAAATTTTACTTTTCACATGTTATTTTAAGGGTTCCGTAAACGGAACCCTTGTAGTTTCGTCATATCATATCCGTCTGTCTGTATATCACAGGGATTTTACTCAGAAACTATAAGGAGTATAGTTGGAATACAGGTATGTATGTTCTGTAAGCGACTACATAGTTGTGAAGTCGAATTAAAATGGTACACTTGGATGCTAGTGCGGAAAGTATACGGCTCGTGGCAAGATAATATCGGTACTCGTGACGTAATGACATTTCCGCAAGTGTATCGAACGACGTTTTTAATACAGTTGCGAAAAAATAAGAAAATAAACAAGTAAGAAAACACTGTATATTTTTTTTTTTTTTAACAATTTCATTATTTTACAACTGTATTACAATGATGTTACAGAATTAATACGAAAAAAGTTTCGAATTCCTTTTTGTTGTTTTTCTTATTTTTTCACAACTGTATTACGTTACGCAACGTCGTTCGATATACGTGGAAAAGTAAAAAGCACTAGTTCGCGAAAACCAACTTTCCGCGCGCTAAACAGCTACGTAAAGTAGCACTTTTTGAGCAATTGTATTAAAAGATATATTAAGGGTTAAGGGGACACACGCGATACACGTAATTAACACAAACAACAACAACAATGTTATATCATAATCTTTTTAGGGTACCATAAACAACTTGATGTCGTGTGAAAGGTATATTTGTTTTCCAGTATGGCAGAAACGTAAAATTTATATTTACAAGCTTTTATTTAGCTCACCCCGTTTGATTTATTCTTGGGTTAAATTAAGTAATTGAAATTTCACCCACTTCCCGGTTTCCAATTGAGCTGAAATTTTGCATGCATATGTATATCGCATGACAATGCAATATTAAGATGACATGGAGCTGATCTGATGCTGGAGCTGGAAGGTGGCCATAGGAACTCCGCAATAAAACGACACAACCCCATCGAGTTTGGGCTCGTTAGAATCGTCTCAATGAGTAGTTGATTATGGTATGTAGAAAAGTACAGTCGGCAAATAAAGCTTGTACCAAAAATGAAATTTTTGACGGAAACTTATTTCTTGATAATTTGGGAATTCACTGCACTGACCTCCAATTCACGACGATTCGGATTAGTCGGGCCCATAGTCCTTTGAATACGTATAAAACTTGATTTTCTTTAACCTGTAAGCAGACTTTTCTATTACTTGGTAAGTTTGTACATAATACTGACGCTAACCGCAGTTAAATAGTACTGCGGTACGAGATTGAATTTTGTAAGTATAAAGAATAAGTACTCTTCAGGGAATAATCGCCACTATCCCGACTCCGTCTAGCTGTTAAACGATAAAAAGCCAGTCAAGTGCGAGTCTGATTTGCTCACCGAGGGTCCGTATCAACTTTCACTTGCCTATAACCATATATTTTAGTTTATTTAAAATAAATTGCCTAGTTCTAGTTAGATGTATAATTATCATGTGTACCTAATAGTAAAAAAGCGGCCAAGTGCGAGTCGGACTCGCACATGAAGGGTTCCGTGAAATAAATTGCGGTTTACGATTTATGACGTATTAAAAAAAAACTACTTATTAGATCTCGTTCAAACCAATTTTCGGTGGAAGTTTACATGATAATGTACATCATATATTTATTTAGTTTTATCATTCTCTTATTTTAGAAGTTACAGGGGGGGGGGGCACATTTTACCACTTTGGAAGTGTCTCTCGCGCAAACTATTCAGTTTAGAAAAAAAATGATGTTAGGAACCTCAATATCATTTTTGAAGACCTATCCAATGATACCCCACACGTATGGGTTTGATGAAAAAAATAATTTTGAGTTTCAGTTTTGTGTATGGGGACCCCTAAAACTTAATGTTTTTTTTCGATTTTTGTGTAAAAATCTTAATGCGGTTCATAAAATACATCTACATACCAAGTTTCAACAGTATAGCTCTTATGGTTTCGGAAAAAAATGGCTGTGACATACGGACGGACAGACAGACGGACATGACGAATCTATAAGGGTTCCGTTTTTTGCCATTTGGCTACGGAACCCTAAAAAAAGACTTAGTTAACTTCAGAGATAAGGGGGTGAATGGTATTTTTTAAGTTCGACAATTTGCAAATCAAGCCCTTTCATAAGATACCGCTTTGTCTTTGTAACTAGACTTCGGACTTTTACTCCCCATCATATTTTTTATGTTCGTATTGAACTTCCGTTAGCCTTTTTATAACTATTCCACTTTTCGAAACCGATAGTGGAATTCCTGAAATATTCTGTCGCAGATGGACAGACAGCTAGAGTTGCCATAAGGTTTCCTTCTTTACCGTTTTGGTACGGAACCCTAATAATAATTTACTTTAAAGACAAAGTTTTAACCGACTTGAATTCAGTACCTTACTTCACCAAGCCACATTTCCTTTCCACTTTACCACAAAAAATGCAAACGCGTTGATTATAACAGAATAAACCTAAATCGCTATATATGTGGGCCGATAATATTGGAGGAGTACCGTCGATTCCTCAAGGATATTAGAATCACCTTTGGCACTTTATTAGTGCCTTCTTCAAGGGAATTATATCAGAATCTGTGACGTACTTTATTTACATCATTGAAGAGTTCCATAAATCATCTGAGTTCTTCATCATCAGTTCCATTTCACCAATTTTGTGATTTCCAGGGTAAATTAAATACTCGAGTTATAATATTAGAAAATACCGAAATCACTATACGCTTGTCTAATATAATCGAGAAGTTCCCTCAATTCCTCATCGTTTCCATCATCCAACTGGATTCTTGAAAACAATGAGACCAAACTGGTTGTTCGCGCCATCGGCGCGACGATATAGGTAACTCGTTCAATCATTCATCGATTCGCTCGTTGACGTGCCGACGCAAGCGACGCGCCGCAAGAGTAGCCATTTGACCGCCGTCGCGCACTGACGTGTATCTCAATCCCAGCGTTCCGTGCTCACCTGAACCTACGAAAGTGTCGTGATTATACCGGCCGGTACCCTTATTGTAGTGACTGTGACGTTACGTGGCTCATCAGCTCAAGACTAGGCGCGCGAGTGAATTATAACCCTCAGTGTGCGTGAAGACTTTCATCAGCTCAAGGTCGGCTCGAAACCAGAAGAAGACTCCTACTCAGCCCATCCATCATATCAGCACGGCAAGCCGCTTAAGTCGTCGCGGCCCAGTACACAGAACAACCTTACCTACACATTCAAGTAAGCCAGCCATTTTCTCACTCCCATTCTCCTCTCACTCAGCCCACGTCGCGTGTTATTGCCCTCAGCGATAACATTCTTTGGTCCTTCGAACCGTAATTCTTTGGTCCTTCGAAAAACCCCACCCACACCAGCCCTTTGGATAAGCAGTCTTTCTTTTGCTCGAAAAAGCACACCCAGTTAGGAAAAAAATCCACCCACATTTCAAAAAAAAAAAATTAATTCTTTCGCCCAAATTATTCAACTCATAACGTAATATATAACATTACATGTAAACTCAGCCCATTTCAAACAAAGGTACATTACCAAAAAGTACCACATCTCATTTATTTGCCTACGAAATTCTGCACATTCGAGAACATTCCGTCCGTTCTGTAGGTAGCTACCCTGAGTTACCGATCACTTACAGCGGTCTTCAGCCCTTTATAAGCTATTTTCTAAAAGCAAACATTCTCGAAACGTAATCAGACAGTGTGTAGAATAACCTATAGATATAACTTACGAAACCGCTCATTTCAAAAAGACACGTTTGATTGCATCATTATTCTAAAGCAAAATTTTTAAAGCGCCGTCATAATTACGAATACCTCATAGGTACCAAATTCATTCTCCAGCTCATACATGTAACAGATACATATAACTAGGCATAAATAAACGTTTAATTTTTGTAAACAATTGAACAGCTCGCAGATCTAAAATAATACATTAAAAAGCAACCTTAGTGCTCAGAGGATAAGGCTCAAAATTCAATAACCGTATTTAAATATCTGCCCGATGACTAGTACCTATTAGAGACAAGCCACAACTTGGTAACACTCCACATTGGTTAGTGGTTAATATAGTTTCTTATTTCCCTCACTCAAATTAGTACCTACTCATTAGGTAACTTACATCGTGAAACACAGGGTGTCCAGGGAGAAATTTTTTTTTGTGCAACAATTTTTTTGGTTTTTTATCTTTTGTTGACAAATTCACATTGGTGTAACAGTCAATTGTTAGTCAGCTCATCACAAGTCATCATACAGGGTGTCATATTTTTTAAATTATTATTATTTTTTTTATTATTTTTTTTTGTCTCTCAACTCATTTAAGTACACATAAACAACACCATGCCGTCCAAATCGCAAGCAGCCATCTTCCGAGAGGCAACAAAGGCAATTACTCTGCTCAAGGAGATTGCGGAGGCAGCACTAGCAAAGGATACGAAAAAATATACATTGTCGGATTTCACGGCTCGGTACACAAAAGTAGACCTCTATAAATCCAAGCTAGAGGACGTCTATTATGAAATACTAGACGACGAGGAACTCACTGACGAGACCGAAGCCGTCTACACAAAACATTATGACACCGCGGTAACGGACTACAATTACATCCTAGTCGCGTTCGACAAATTGAGCGTGACTGCGGCCCTCCCAGAGACTTCTCACCCCTCCACGTCTGCCACGCCTACAACTGTGCTACCCAAAATCACGCTCCCAAAGTTCAGCTCAAAGGTTGAAGACTGGCCGTCCTTCATTACCATCTTCAGGAGCTTAACGGACGACATGACCATCATTTCGGATGCCGTAAAGCTCCACTACCTGCTCTCGTGCCTGACAGGCGAGGCACGCAGTATGGTATCCCACCTCCAGCTCACCAACGACAATTTCGCCGTAGCGATGAATATCCTAACTCGGCGCTATGAAAATCGTCGGGTCTTGATCGACCGGTTTGTAGATATCATCATTGAACTGCCCAACATTCACGTGCGCTCCGATATACGCACGCTCTTTTTAACTCCGCTCATTTCCGCGCAATGCGCCCTCAATAACCTCGATCTGCCCATGCAAGAAAGTGACTATGTTTTTGTGTCTATAGTAGTGCGAAAACTTAAAGGTGAACTTCGGACACTTTTTGAACGAAAGTACGGATCACGCCAGTCTCTGCCCACCCTCAAGAACCTGATCACCTTCTTGGAAGAGCACGCGCGTTGTGTAGAGACCGAATGGTCCAGCTCACCCAAGCCCAGCACCTCCCAACTCACTCAGCATTCGCCACAACCAGCTCAGTACCGCAGGCAGTCTCCCGTAAACTTTCCTCGAGGCCCGCCCCGACAGACTGCGTATCATGAATCACGTCCCATGACCCCGGTAAGGAGCCGGTCAGACTATTCAGCTCAGCACAGGCCGACTTACTCAGCTCAACCGTCACCTCAAGACGCAAACACCACCAACACCATGCCCTGCCCATACTGCGGAGAAAGAGGGCACAAGCTCATCGCCTGCCCACGGTACAACGACCAACCAATACAAGGCCGTTGGGACTTTGTTCAGGCCCGCAACCGCTGCCGACGCTGCCTAGGCCCCCATTATGAGAATGAGTGCAAGTCCACGAAGGCTTGCAAAGAGTGTGGGAATGACAGACACCACACATCTCTTCACCGCCCCGGTGCTTCTTCTCCAACTCATTCGTCCGCTCATCTCCTACCTCCACATCTGAGAGAACAGCCCAGGACGCGTCCAGCTAATGAGTACCAACCGTTCTCGGCACACGCCTCACAGGCGAAACCGACGTCTCAGGACCACCCTCGCTCGCCCAGTACGTCCCGAGCAGGTGGTCAATCGTGACTACCTACAATAACTGAACACTGTGAAGAGGAAGACAATCAGCACACACACTCACACCCAGAACACACACACTCACACGCAGACCACACACACTCAGCCCATACCCAGACATCTCAAGCTCGCTCACCGCGATCAGCTCCACCAACAGCGAATCATTCCTCTTGTGATTACCCACGACAGGATGAGCACGCAATCAATCAGCCCATATTATTGCCTACCGTCACGCTAAAAATAGCAGACGTAAATGGCCAGTTTCACACAGCACGAGCCCTGCTAGATTGCGGTAGTATGCTCACACTTATCACTCAGCGCATGGCTCGTAATTTAAAGTTACCACAAAACTCAACATCACTCAAAATCACAGGAGTGGGCAACCACCACACACAGGAATCAAAGGCATCAATCACAATAATCTGTCGACCTACACATCATGACACACCCACGATTACGGCTACTGCGCATATTTTAAAACACGTTACCGGTTATCTACCGTTACAAAAGGTCCCACACATAGCACAAGTGAGAGGCCAGCCAAATATTCCCTTAGCAGATCAAGGATATAACACACCCGCTCCAATCGATCTCTTGTTAGGTTCTGATGTTCTCGGCCAAGTTCTGGACGGGACTAAGGTCTCCTTAGGCCGAGGGAAGCCCATAGCCTTCGGCACGATTTTCGACTTCGCATTGATAGGACCCATTGAGGACTTATATGCAACACCTGCAAACCAGGCCAACTCAGCTCATATTACCAGCTCTCAGCCAGAATCTGACGTACCCACACATGACATTTACAAGAACCTTGAGAGGTTCTGGGAGACAGAAGAACCACAACCTCATGTACAGACCAGCCCATTACAAGAGCAGTGCGAGGAAATTTTCCGTACTACAACCACCCGAGATCCATCAGGCCGCTATATGGTAACACTGCCGTTTCTACCAAATGCGCCGGCCTTAGGCAACACTCATGCCATTGCACTACGCAGGTTTCTTACACTGGAAAGGAAACTACAAGCAAATCCGCCCCTACGCTCTAAATATGTTGAATTTATGAGCGACTATCTCAACCTAGGACACATGTCACCATGCCACCCAAGTACCTTCGCGAACAAGCCTCATTTCTACATTCCTCATCACGGCATCTTCAAATCGGGATCCGACAAGTTACGCACTGTCTTTGATGGGTCCAGTAAAAGCTCAAATGGCGTCAGTCTTAATGATTGCCTGCACACAGGTCCAGCTCTCCAGCAAGATATTGTTGACATTATCATGTCTTTCAGGATACACCCCATAGTTTTCAGTACTGACATCAGAATGATGTTCAGAAACATACTCATCCACCCAGACCAACGACAGTATCAGCTCATTCTCTGGCGGTCTTCACCGGACCAGCCCCTGCTCACTTACGCACTAAATACCGTCTCCTATGGATTACGCTCAAGCCCGTACCACGCCCTCCGTACTCTGCTCCAATTGGCGGATGACGAAGGTCATCACTACCCGCACGCTGCTCAGGTCCTACGCAATTCAGTTTTCGTCGATGATATACTCTGTGGTCATGACTCTGTGGAGTCTGCTCAAGCGCTCCAAACAGAGTTGATTAACTTACTGGCCCTAGGTTGTTTTCAGCTCAGTAAATGGACCTCCAACTCTTCTCAGCTCCTTGAACGGTTCCCAGATGACCAATGTGACATGCCTAAAGACTTCGACATCAGCCCAGAATCGAATTCCATTAAAGTATTAGGTATACAATGGATTCCTCAATCGGATGAGTTCACTTATCGCATCTCTCTCCCCTCACTGACCCAAGTCACAAAACGCTCAATCCTCAGCACAGTAGCTTCGCTGTACGACCCCAATGGTTGGGTTACACCCGTCATACTCCGCGCAAAGCTACTTTTACAGAAGTTATGGCTTCTGAAACTGGGATGGGACGAGCCCACCCCCGATGAAGTTCACACAGAATGGCAGCACATCTCACAAGACCTTCCTCAACTCTCAAATCTCCGCTTACCTCGGCACATCTGCAAATACAAGCCCACGTCCACTTACTCACTTCACGGGTTCGCGGACGCCTCAGAAGCCGGTTATGGTGCTGTCACTTATCTGCACGAGCTCGATGCCAATGGACTTGTCAATGTGCATCTGGTCATTGCCAAGTCGAAGGTCGCTCCTATCAAGAATCGCCTCTCAATTCCCAAAATGGAACTCTCAGCTGCAGCTCTTTTATCACAGCTCATGACACGACTGTCAGCTAAATTGTCAGCTCACATTGCTATAGAACAACATACCTGTTGGTCAGATAGCACAATAGTGTTAGCATGGCTCAACACGCCCCCTCACCGACTCCAGACATTTGAAGCCAACCGAGTGGCTAAAATAACGTCTAGCCCGATCAGCCCTAGGTGGAGGCATGTCCCTACGAACCTCAACCCTGCAGACTGTGCAAGCAGGGGTATGTCAGCCCAATCTCTATCAACCCATGACCTCTGGTGGTCTCCCAGCTGGCTCAAAGAGCCTCCTCATACCTGGCCCCAGATGCCAGCCGCTCTGGGTCATCACGCTTTACCAGGCCTTAAGCCAAAAAGTGTGCCAGCTCATATAGCAGTTCCTGATCTGGATCATGATCTGCTTACCCGCTTCAGCTCTTTTGACAAGCTCGTCGGAGTGACGGCTTGTATCAAGCGCTTCATTTATAATTGTAAGCACGGCCCAGATGTACGTCGCTCTGGACCGTTGACAGCCTGTGAACGGAGAGAAGCTCTGTTATTCTGGGTCCGCTCTGTTCAGCGGAATGAGTTTGCAGAAGACATTCATCGTCTCCACACTAATAAACTCTGCAGCAATCGACTCCAGCGTCTCTCCCCATTCTTGAAAGATGGGCTCTTGAGAGTCGGTGGTCGTCTCTCTCATGCGTCACTTAGGTACAACGCTCAACACCCACTCATTCTTCCCAGCTCAAGCCCGCTCGTTGACCTCATCATTGACCATTACCACAGAGTGCACTGCCATCCTGGCGCTGACACTCTACACGCAATGCTCCGCCAGCAATACTGGATACTATCCGCTCGCCGTGCGATCCGACACCGTGTGTTCAAATGTATTAGATGTTTCCGAACTCGCGCTCAACCAGCAGCCCCGTTTATGGCTGACCTTCCAGCAGATAGGGTTAACCCACAACCTGTATTTAGCCAAGTCACGACTGACTTTGCCGGCCCATTTCTCGTTAAGTCTAGCACGTTACGGAACGCTAAACTCTTAAAGGCGTACTTTTGTATATTTGTGTGCCTTTCAACGAAGGCAGTTCATTTGGAGGCAGTCTCCGCTCTTACCACGGAAGCCTTTCTTGCAGCGTTGCAAAGATTTGTCTCGCGTCGCGGTACACCAGTTCTAATTAGATCGGATTGCGGCACGAATTATGTAGGCGCTAGAAATCATCTCAAAGAAGTTCAAAACTTCCTCGCTGAAAATAATGATGCAATCACACACCAGCTCGCCAACCAGCAGGTAACCTGGTTGCTGAACCCCCCCAAGGGGCCTTGGTTCGCTGCCTTACATGAAATTAACGTCAAATCTACGAAACAGTTGTTCTATCGTGTAGTTGGTGAACAGCACCTTACTTTTGAGGAATTCTCCACACTCCTGACACGAATCGAGGCTGTACTCAACTCTAGACCTCTCTGCCCACTTTCATCCGACCCTACGGACATTGAACCCTTAACCGCTGGACATTTTATCATAGGCCGTCCACTCACTGCTCTGCCCGAGCCGTCCTTTGATGACAGGCCGTTATCTGCTCTTAAACGCTTTCAGCTCATACAAGCTCTCTCTCAACGCTTTTGGACTCTGTGGACTAGATCTTACCTCCATACTCTCCAAACCCGCTCAAAATGGCTTTCCCCTTCATCGCCTCCTCAAGTTGGCGAACTCGTGCTCATCAAGGAAGATAACTTGCCACCGCTGCAATGGAGACTGGGTCGAATTACCCGCACAATACCTGGCAAGGATGGAGTGATCCGAGTTGTGGATCTGGACACCGCCAGTGGACATCTGCGCAGACCTGTGCTCAAGATAGCCAGGTTTCCATTGGATTCAGCTCAGGAAGAGGCTCTACTACGGGCCCCCCAGGATGTTCGCGCCATCGGCGCGACGATATAGGTAACTCGTTCAATCATTCATCGATTCGCTCGTTGACGTGCCGACGCAAGCGACGCGCCGCAAGAGTAGCCATTTGACCGCCGTCGCGCACTGACGTGTATCTCAATCCCAGCGTTCCGTGCTCACCTGAACCTACGAAAGTGTCGTGATTATACCGGCCGGTACCCTTATTGTAGTGACTGTGACGTTACGTGGCTCATCAGCTCAAGACTAGGCGCGCGAGTGAATTATAACCCTCAGTGTGCGTGAAGACTTTCATCAGCTCAAGGTCGGCTCGAAACCAGAAGAAGACTCCTACTCAGCCCATCCATCATATCAGCACGGCAAGCCGCTTAAGTCGTCGCGGCCCAGTACACAGAACAACCTTACCTACACATTCAAGTAAGCCAGCCATTTTCTCACTCCCATTCTCCTCTCACTCAGCCCACGTCGCGTGTTATTGCCCTCAGCGATAACACTGGTTGATTGATACTTAAAAAAATAAATACGAATCGGTTCATAAATGACGGAGTTCTTAGGTAACAAACATAAAAAAAACCCGGCCAAGTGCGAGTTGGACTCGCGCACGAAGCGTTCCGTACCATTATCTATAATAATTTACTTTAAAAACAAAGTTTTAACCGATGAAAAATCAATCATCCCCTATTTTCCTACCCTTAGGGTTGGCTTTTTTTTCCAAATTTATATGGGACCAACTTCGGGGTATACCCTTTCCAACTAAAAAAGAATTATCCAAATCGAACTACTCTGTAAAAAGTTATGCATGGTCATACATAAAAAAATATATATATATACGCGTCGACTTGAGAACCTCCTCCGTTTTTTTCGTCGGTTGAAAACGGGAATAAAAGCACGTTTGTTTTATGGGAGCCCCCTTCAATATTTATTTTATTCTGTTTTTTAGTATTTGTTATACTTAGCAGGAACGGAAATACATCATCTGTGAAATTTTCAACTGTCTAACTATCACGGTTCATGAGATAGCCTGGTGACAGAGTCTTAGTGATGGTCCCGTTTTACCCTTTGGGTACGGAACACTAAAAAAACAACCGAATTGAGAACCTCCTGCTTCTTTTGAAGTCGGTTTAAATTAGCAGATTTTGAATGATAAACTGTAGTAAATAAAAAATCAATGGCATCAACTCGAATCATTCATGAGATTCACGAAAAATCTGTCCATCCAAGTCGGGTAATGCGTGTGTTCAAATTTCTAAATACTTAGTGCCAATTCGACCAAACAAAAATAGAGTATCTTCTCAGAATAGCCAATTCCAAATCTGGCCTCAATAAACTATCTGCATCAATCACTGTCACGACCAAATTCAACTCAACATGCACATTTTATGCATATTTTTTAACCGACTTAAAAAAAGGAGGAGGTTCTCAATTCGTCTGTATGTTTTTTTTTTTATGTGTCTATTTTACGCGATAACTCCGTAATTTATGAACCGATTTGAAAAATTTCTTCGTTTGAAAGCATATACTTCCAGATTAGTCCCGTTGTCACCAAAATCCAGTTCTGATGATGGGATTCTGGAGAAATCGAGGGAACTCTTCAAATTTTATAGGCAAACTTGAAGCTATTTGACTACAGATTTGAAGTCGGTTAAAACTTTGTTTTGAAAGTCAATTATTATAAGACAAACTAGTGTCATGGGATCCTTTGCGCCAGGGACGACTCGAGGGTGACTTTTTGACTAGGCTTAAGCAAGTTTTAAGTTTACAGACACTCACACACACACGCACTCTGCTTCACATAAGTTTCTTATACTGGAGTAAAATGAAAGGAAAGTTAATGTATGATTGTTTAATCTATACGTTTAAATTCTACTTTAATATTAGGTACAAAATCTACGTTAAAGTTAAATTTAACTACCTAAAGGTTTTTATTATGTAGGTACTCACTATCTTCGGAAGAGCGAGTTCTCCTGATACAGGTATCTATACCTATACCTACTAGGAGACCTCAACCTTACTCTAAACTGAACCCTATTTGTTCAATGAAAGAAATATTATTTTATTTTTATTTTTTATTGTATTATGTTGACATGAATGATGAAACTTATATTACTATCGTCTCGTTACAATTTTAAAAAAAAGACAAACACCGCTCCCGGTTTTTATTCTCGTGCCAATGGAGAAGTCTATCGTAAGAAAAGTCAAGCGATTCTGAGTGGGAGTAACCCAAAAAAGTTACGGTCAGGCAGAAACAGGTTTTCGGAATTTATAAAAAAACTAAAAAATGCTCAATAAAAAAACACGGAAGCCGTGTCTGAGGTAGAGCTCATGTGATTTAAAGCTAGTTTATATTGAAAACAGCTCCCATGTTTACGCTGTAGTCTATTTTATAGGAATTCGAAAACACGGTAGCTTACACACGGTTAAAGACACAGCTCCTGCAAAACAACTCCATGGCTCCAGAATATCACCGACGTAGAATCCACGTACTTACTGCTAAATCTAGTATGTTTAATTGTTACAAACCTATGTAACAGTTATTAATTTAGAAACGTGATAGTTCACTACACTTCTTGCGGGCTGAGGCGTAGCCGGGAAAACTCGCTCGGTTAACTTGTACAGCTTCATATCTCCTTTAAATTACCTTTAAGGCATATGAACTCTATTCCGTACGTATTGAGGTATCTTTTACAATAAAATAGTTCGACAAGTTACGAGACTCTGAAAGCTAACAGTAGAAATGAGCGAAGCCGAAACAATATATTTTGACCCAATTAGCCGCACCCGTAAAAGTAATCCTATTTCATTTATTAACAAATAAAAGTTAGGTAAAAGGTCGCAATTTATCTTTTGGCGAGTAAAGTCACTTTATCTATTTCCCGACGACGGCAAGTCGCAGGTCTGAACTTTGACTCGCGACTGTGTTGTCCCTTTTACTTGATCCTTTGTTTACATAAGTATTTATGACAGGGATGGAGACGCAAAATAATTCGATATTTTGGAGTTGTGAGTAGACCCTGTTGGCGGAAATTGTCTCACGTCGGGGATGACGAAGGTCGCGATCTAGGCGCGCGCGCACCGCATGCTAAGTATCTAGTGAGTAGAACTCGTCTCCAGCCCCGCTATTCTGTAACTTGTTTTAAGCTCACTCACCCACCAATATAACTTGAAGCCGCGATTCGAAGTAACTAGTTTCGTTGGGCGTGGCGGGTGATAAGCCGCAAGAGCGCGTAAAGAACAACAACCCAGAACTTCAGTTCCATTGTCGCACTACGCGTGTGAGTAACTTGGACAATGTTGGCACAAATACAAATTGCGTGTAAACAAACGGATGTACAAATAATTACTTTAAAAACAAAGTTTAAACCGACTTCAATTCAGTACTTCGCCAAGCCACATGGTACATGAAAATTTCCACATTTTCTTTCCAATTTACCACATGAACTGCTTTCCGAGAGCAAATGCGTTGATTATTACAGAAAAAACATAAGTCGCTATATGTGGGCTGATAATATTTGAGGAGTTCCGTCGATTCCTCAAGGATCTCAGAATTAACACTTCATTAGTTGCTACTTCAACGGAATCATGTCAGAATCTTTGACGTACTTTACATATTTAAGGAGTTCCGTAAGTCATCTAGCTGTGGTCTTCATCATCAGTTCCACTTAACCAAAATTGCGATTTCCGAGGGTAATGCACTGAGTTAAAATAGAAAATACCAAAATCACTACACGCGTGCCTATAACATTTGAGGATTGCCCTCACTTTCCCTGGGATCCCATCATCAGATCCTAAATTGGTGACAATGGGACCACCTCGGGAGTATACTCTATCGAATACAAAAAGAATTTTGGAAATCGGTCCACAATTGACGGAAAAATCGGCGAACATACATTAAAAAAAAACATACAGTGGAATAATACTATTTCCCAGAATTCTATAAGTATAAGTACCTAATGTTACCTATTTCCAAAAGTACACGTTCGTTTCTACGACACAGCGTCTCAGTGCTGACACAATAGAATTATGGCTAGAGCCGAGTAGATGCTAGACAGGTGTGTTGTCTTCCATTGTCATTGTCGAGTTCTAAAGACCTTTCATCACTCGCAGCTGCCAACAACTATAAATCCAAACCTCTTTGCACGTTGCTCGATGCTCAATGACGCTGCAAGAAAGATGTTGTAGGAAGAGTTCTCTACCGAGGTTTTTTCAAGAGTTTGTGGTGAGAAATTCTTTATGACAGGTGTCAACAGGTTTTTATTACTAGCAATGCAACTCCTAAGTAGTGCATGTTGTTACGGGATTCCGTGGAACATATACTTCATTTTCGGATACCAACGCCATCATTTAGTATGTTGTTAGGCATGTCTCCTGGCCCCGTAGCATGGATGGCCTTATCACGCGATAAGTGACAGGATAGAGCATCCGTCCCTGGCTGACACCGTTCGATAGAACGAGACGACGCGCTTATCCTATCACTTATCGCGTGATAACGACGCCATCCATGCTACGGGGCCTGGACCCCAAAACTGCTTCCAAGCACCAGCAATGTCTCCCAGACAATATCTAAAGAGTCGATCTCCCGAAGAATGACTCACCAAAATCGCTGCGGCTGCGATTGGAATAGTGTAAATTACATCCAATCTATACAGATATTGCTAGGTTGCAAGCGGAATCGTAAGAGGCTATAATATAAGTATAGGCTACGGTGACTCGCATGCAGTTACTGTACCTACGTATTTTTGTTTGATCTTAGTTTGATTTTCCACAACCCGTCTTTTGCCGACAACATCGACTTTAAAAGGTCTGAAATTTTGCAATCGTATTCAATAAACGTTGGCGTACGAAGTTTCTTTACACGGACGAATGTACAGAAAATTATGATAATGACTTCCGTTTCTCTTCGCCACTAGCAGTAAATTGTATTAGCCGACGCAATAATAAAATACAACAGTAATCCAGATAATAATAAATGGGTACGTTATTAGACTTATTAGTTGTATTCTCAGTAAACGCGAGTGGTGCCGGAGCGAATGTACGCTGCATCGTACCTCATGAATATTCACGAGACATCTCGGAACAGGGATTGTCCCTGCAATTCCCTTATAAAAGAATATCTGAGTTCTCCAAGACGCCCAACTATCAACTACTCTAGATTGAAATAAAGTACCTACTTCATTCTTTGTCATAAATTCCGTATTTGCGCTTCAGAGTTTTATGTCAGTCTTAATTCAGCTTACATAGAACGGGATTTTTTAAGAACAATCTATTTGAAAGTATTTTTAAGAAATCATAATTCCAAACCAATGTATTTCAACTCTAAAAAGAATATCCTGTTGAGGGTTTCCTATTTCCCGTAACCTTTATTCGGTAAATAATGCTGTAACTTAAATTTTTCCCAAATATTACCTACTGTTGCTTTTTTCTATAAAATATCCTTTGTGTTGTTTACAACGTCTGCATAAGTTGGTTTAATTTTTCTTTATTATTATTTTATTCCGTTTTTAACCGACATCAAAAAAGAAGGAAGTTCTCAATTCGGTTATATTTAAAAAAGAAGTTTGTTACCGCATAACTTCTGGTGTTCATTAATCGATTCACTCGTACTATGTTTTTTTTTTTATTTGAATTTTATATGCATCCATATTGGTCCCATTGTTTTCTCACATCCAGATGGATGATGGGATCTATGAGAAAATGAGGGAACTCCTCAATTATATTAGGTACAGGTGTAGTGATTTCGGTATTTTCTATTATAACTCGTGTATTTCCTACCCCTGGAAATCACAAATTTGGTGAAGTGGAATGGAACTGACGACAGATGACTTATAAGAATAAGAATAATAATCTTTATTACAGGCTTACACCAGTGAACGAATATACATAGAAGTCTAACTAGCGCCGAAAAGTGGCCCCACAAAAAGGATGCACTTATGTATAGGTGGGGATTAAAAAGGATGCCTAGCAGCCGTTCAGTTCAAACATGGCCACCGCGCATTGTATTCTCTAAGAAATGGTGAACAGCGGCCACTAAAAATATTTAAATAAATCTATAAACTTGGAAAGTTGCACGATATAATTTCACGAAAAACGTCGAAAATTTCATAAAAAACGCATACCTATCCGCTTAGGTAGTAGGTACTAGTGCACTTTACTCAATCAGAAAAATTAGAAAAAGAAATATTTTTGACTAGCTGTTGCCCGCGACTTCGTCCGCGTAGAACTTTTTATCGTCTTAGAAAATGATTTCTCTCAATACAAAATTTGAACCCTCTTTTAGGGGATGATTAAAAAAAAACGTTGATGTTAATTTTCTAGTTTGTGAACAAACAGTCTAAAACCAAAGTTAAAAATCTCATACTTTAAAAATGCCTTGAAATACTCAAACTTTGAACCAATTTTAACACTCTTAGGGGATGAATTTGGAAAAACTCTGAAATCAGTTTTGTAGTCTTTTAACGTACAGAATAAGACCGAAGTTAAAAATCTCTTAACACTTTAAAATTTTATTGCTCGCCATTTAAAATTTGAACCCCCTTTTAAACCCCCTTAGAGGTTGAATTTTTCTAATCGCTGAAAGAACTTTTTTCGTAAACTTGTAAGTCTCTAGCTCAAAAAAAGTGTTGCCCATACAAAGCTTTCTTAACCCCCTTAGGGGTGGAATTTTCTAAAACTCTGAAAGTACTTTATTATTAATTTTAATAAGTAACATTTCGAATAGTTTTAAGTCTAGCAAAAAAAAAAGTTTTTCCCACACAACACTGGCTACCCTTCTTAAGGATCTTAAGGATCCCCTTAGGGATGGAGTTTTCTAAAACGCTGAAAGTGTTGCCCATGCAAAGCTTGCTCTCCTTTTTAACCCTATTAGGGGTGGAATTTTCTAAAACGATTTGTGTTCTTTTTTTGTTTTTTAATAAGTAATCTTTCTACAAAGTTTCAAGTCTCTAACTCAAAAACATAAACTTTCCCTGATAAAAACTTTGCACCCCTTTTTATCCCCCTTAGGGATAGATTTTTTCAAAACGCTGAAAGTCTTTTATTTTTATTTTTATAAGTAATCTTTCTACAAAGTTTTAAGTGTCTAGCTCAGAAAAAGTGTTCCCCATACAAACCTTGCACCCTTTTTTAACCCCCTTAGGGAATAATTTTTGTAAAACGCCTAATGTAGTATTTTTCATGTTCTAATAAGTAATTTTTCGACAAAATTGTAAGTCTCTATTAAAAAAAAATATGTTTTTCCCATACAAACTTTGCACCCTATTTTACCCCCTTAGGGGTGAAATTTTCCAAAACGCTGAAAGTACTTTCTTTGCATTTAAATAATCTTTCTACAAAGTTTTAGGAATCTAGCTAAAAAAAATAGTTTCCCACATACAAACTTTGCACCCCTATTTTAGCCCCCTATTTTTAGGGGTAGAACTTTCTAAAACGCTGAAAGTACTTAATTTGTATTCTGATGACTAATCTTTCTACAAAGTGTTAAGTCTCTATTTAAAAAAAATATTGTTTCCCCCATACAAAATTTGCACCTTTATTTTACCCCCTTAGGGGTAGATTTTTTTAAAACACTGAATCTAGGTACTTTATTTGTATTCTAATGAATAATTTCTCTACAAAGTTTTAAGTCTCTATTTAAAAAAAAGTAGTTTTTCCCATACAAACTTTGCACTCTATTTTACCCCTTTAGGGGTAAAATTTTCTAAAACCCTGAAAGTTCTTTATTTGTATTCTAATGACTGATCTTTCTACAAAGTTTTAAGTCTCTATTTTAAAAAAAAATGTTTTCCCCATACAAACCTTGCACCCCTATTTTACCCCCGTAGGGGTGGAATTTTCCAAAACGCTGAAAGTGTTTCATTTGTATTCTAATAACAATTTTTTCTACAAAGTTTAAGTCTATAGCTCAAAAAAAAAAGGTTCTCCCATACAAACTTTGCACCCCTATTTTACCCCCTTAGGGGTAGAATTTTCAAAAATCCCTTTTTATCCCTAGCCCACGTTATAAAAGCAACATACTGTGCAAAAATCAACTCTCTAAGATTAGTAGTTTCGGCTGTGCGTTGATGAGTGAGTGAGTGAGTGAGTGAGTGAATAAGTCAGTCAGGACATAGGCATTTATTATGTATAAATAGATAGAAGATAATGAAACTCCCATTCAAATATCTCAAAAAATTATGAAGCTACATCCGTTTTAATGTCGCTTGTTAGAGTGAGAAAACGATGAGGGACTGTGACGTCAATATACTCGAGCGTCATAGTAAAAAACAGTCGTTTCATATGAAGGTGCGTTTTGCGGAAAAGGGACAGAACATACCCCCTCTTAAAACTTTGGACTCTTATAATTATAACTTAATCATTACCTATATAACCTCTTGCTTTGTTTTTTTCTCCCTTTGACTATATTTATTTTAAATTCTTTATCGAGAAAATATATTATGATTATTTACCATATTTTCGATTCCTGAGCTATAACCACGAACTTCGGAATAGGGAACATTACGCAAAGCTCTGCGTAGGGGGCGACACTAACACAACCCGTAAACAAACCGGTGCCGGTTAATGTACGGCCCAATAATTGGCATCCTCTATATCTATGTCTCTTTTTAACTTATACAAAAAGAGAGAGATAACGATAGATGGACGTGTATTATCGGGCCGTACATTAACCGGCACCAACAAACCGCCATGACGTACAATGTCATATTTATTTACCTAACAAACAATAACGAATAATTGATGAAAACGCGTTAAACTACAATCGTTTTATTATCATTCGTGTGTAAAATACCTGCACTGTGATATTAAAATGGCATCCTATAGCCATTTAAAGGTGGATGAGGGCTTTTTTTTGCTTTACGACGTATTGCCGCTTCCCATAGTTTTCATATCATCGTTTCCTTCGGAAATGAATGATGCCCTTCATTCTTGCATCCAATTACGCGGCACTGATGCATTTTATTCACTGAAATATTTTCTTCACTATTTGATCCAGAGCTTTGAAGGACTTGTCAAAGTTGTCAAAAAAACTGTTTACTAATTGTGTTAGTGCTGCACTCTGGCGGCAGAACATTGCAGTAATGTTCCCTATTCGAAAATATTCGGGTATCTCTATCTCTATCGCACTAACCATACTCGAGTGACAGGGATGCAAATATATGAACATTGAGTATCGGTTTTCGTAGTAGCGCCGCAGGTACTTTGGCTGAATGCGCCGAGCGCGTGCCATTGTCATTCAAAAAAAACAAATTCGTGTTAATTATATTGTTCAAATTTGTTGATTTCATTTATTGAAATTACGACATAAAACGACATTTGCGCATATAAGTTCTCATATCAGAATCGAATATTTTTTTATGGTTTATATTTTAGCATTTGTCTCGTAAAGGTCTATCGTAGACGGGATTTAAATTATTAATAAGTGAAAGGCAAAGCAATTCCGCCATTTTGACGAAAATTTGACGGTTCTTATAGCTGACAGTTGGAGCAGCGTTTGATTTCAATAAAAATAAATGAAAAATTAAATGAAGTCGTATATTTCGGAAAATTAATTAACTGTCGCAGTCGGATAAAAAGTATCCTAAGTTGCAGCTAGAATAATAATGTACCTATATAAAATGTTTCATATTTTTCCGTTCATGGGATGCTGAGAACATTCGAACCGCGCAAAGCTTAGTTTCAAACTGGCTGATTCTTTTTTTAATTTAGAGATTTATTATAAGTGGAGATAATCTTTTCGATTTGACGTTATTAAATTATAGTTACCTATTACCAACTATTACTAAGAAAGTACATTCATTTTCTCACATAAAAACACACAAAGCCATTTTTCTGCGCTACTTTGACTGCGTAATTAATTAACGTCTCCCCATTTTGTGAAGTTAAAATTCAGCAGTATTTGTATTAGAGTAGTGCCAACACCTAAGCTACCTTCTGTATGGTTCTGACGCGGTAGCGGCCTTATTTCTGTCGGTGGGCTGTCAACGTTAGTTCAAAGTGGAGGGTAACCAGTTTGTCACGGAGTACATTTTTTAAGTTTTGGATGAATATTTGTTATTGTTATTGTGCCCTATTCAGTAAAGCGTGTGTAATCTTTCAAGGCTAAAAAAACCTGGAAAAACAGTGTATTTATCGAGTTATGATTGATTATATCTGCGTCACGTTACGCATAATGGCAGTATGCTATCCTGCGCAACGTAGTAAAGGTGTATGCGCACTTACTTGCTTAGGTTTTTTTGGTTTTTCAAATATGTTTTTTTTTGCCCTCGGTTCACAACCTACTAATATTATATATTTATTCCAAATATTTTATGTAATAATCACACATGTTGCGAACCTTAACTATTTTGCGTCACTGTTTTGCATCACTCTGCGTATCCGATTCATAGAAAATTCTGCGTGACCGCTGCGCTCTTTGAGGCAGAATCTACGGTAATCCCATCAGCATCCTGAATGCATTGTTATGCTGCTTATGGAACTCCTCAATTATGTAAAGGGCGTCATAGATTCTGATATGATTCCGTAGAAGTGTTTTAAGAAATTGTGAGATACACCGACAGATCGACGGAACTCGTCAAATATTATTATTATCGGCCCACATATTATAGCAAGTTGGGTTTTTCCGTAATAATCAAAGCAGTTCGTGTGATAAAGTGGAAATGTTCATGTACTTATGTGGTTTGGCGAAGTTTTGAATTGAAGTCGGAAAGTCTAATTAAAGTTTTTTTATTTTATTTAAAAAAATGGGATTGCGTTTGACCTTCGTCTAACCTGATGGAAAGTAAATTATTAAAAGTTTAAAATCCGTTTTCTTAAACATATGTAATGTGTGAAAGAAAATCGTGATAGTTTAAATAAGTATAAAAGATAAGTGCCCGAGGGCTAGTTCTTGTTCTGCCGTCTTCTGCCAAAAAAAAGCCTAAAGCACCTTCTCGCTAAATGAGACACATGATGAAATATTTGAATAGCTCTCGATGACTGAAACCGCGATTCGCTCGTTCCCTGATATTACGCGATTGGATCGGGGATTAAAAAAACAATGTAAACAACGACTTCATTATATTTCTCCCTTAAACAAACTGCTTATGTGGCGACATTGCCAAGATTAATATCTATATTACTCAGTACACTGAGGCACGTTCAGTGTGCACTCGTGAAGCGGCACGCACTTGCCCGTGCGCATATCCCGTACGGTCTCATTGTCACAGAAGCAGTCGGGGATGCCGCACGCGCCGGCTTTTCCGTCGTTCCTGCTAGGGTTGGCGCAGTCGGGTTCGGCTCGGCGCGGGCAGTAGAGTACTGAGTGCTCGCCGGTAGGGCATTTTTCTAAAAACACAGTTTTTGTATATAACTACCTAGGTAATTTTTGAACACCTATAGTGTACCTATGTATGTGATGGCGACTGTACTAGCCGCCTGCGCGCCTCCGCGTATTACAAAGACGCAGACGCAGCCGCAGGATATAATGGCCTTGAGGGTGGCGAAGGTCCATTAGCCCGGGGAAATACATTTTCAAATCGGATGTACTTATAATTACAGTTACAGAAATTACCCACCCGTAACCATAACTTGCAAAGTCACGAAAATTACCTCTTTTATATAGTCAGCCTCACAAGGGGCTTAACACCTTAGTACTGTGTCGCATTAAACGTCATGTTAAACTGCCATATGAAGTTGTCAAACGAGCGAAAACGACAAGGTACTTAGGTGTTCAGCAAATTATAAGGCTGACTGTACCTGGGGGCCGATTTTTGACTTTCGAGCGCTCGAAAATGAAATAAAAGTAAATACGATTCTAGTGTCAAAATGGCAGGCACTTACTTTCTACCGATAGAATTAAATACGAGTGGTCAATACCACTCGTTTTCCCCATTTTCTATCGCTATTTCAAAACAGCATTTCGTAAATTTTTACCGTTTTCGAGTGAAAAAGTCGAG
Source organism: Epinotia brunnichana (assembly GCA_963854355.1). Classification (NCBI taxonomy): domain Eukaryota; kingdom Metazoa; phylum Arthropoda; class Insecta; order Lepidoptera; family Tortricidae; genus Epinotia; species Epinotia brunnichana. The sequence goes on along the minus strand of OY977936.1, from coordinate 12,780,393 downwards.
CGCTAGAAAGTCAAGAATCGTTTCTCGGGTGAAAATAGAGAAAATGAATTTTCCCTGATATGAAACTAAGCTATACTCGATATATCGATTATATATTATATAAGCTAGATTGATTTTTCGCCCCCGTGAACAGCGCACCACACAACCTGAGGGCCTACCGAGAAAGGCATTCGAAGTTTTCACTCTCTGTCATACTTACGAGTTCGTACGTAAGTGCGACAGAGAGGGAAAACTTCGAATGCCTGTCGCGGTAGGCCCTCTGTATTGCAAATTTCATCGAAATCGTTAGGGTCGTTTTCGAAAACGCGATTACCAATATATATTAAAATATTGTTTATATTTAATATTAACTAATATAATATAATACAGTTTAGTAATTTTCTAAAAGAGCAATGTAATTTTTTTATTTTTTAAGGTTTAAGTCTATGTAACATAATTCCAAAATGTAATTTGTAACTGGTTCCCCGCGATACAGGCGAAGCCTAGTGCGGAGACCTCTGGAAATTAATGTAAGAAAATATGCCAAATAAAACTTTTATTACTTTTATTACTTTTCTTTTTATTACTTTATAATAGTTTATATATTAACGTAAAAGTCCTGACTGACTGACTGACTCACTTAAATCAACGCCCAGCCCAAACCATTGAACCTAGAAAGCTGATTTTTTCACAATAGGTAGTTTATATAACGTAAGTAAAGTATTTACCCACTAAGAAGTGATTTTTGAAAATAAAAGGGGTAAAAAGGGGTTGAAAGTTTGTATGAGGATGGAGTCAAATTTTGTGAGAGACTTGAAACTTTGTGTATGGACTCCTATTTACAATACAAGAAAAGTAATTTTAGGGTTTTGTATAGCCCTAAGCAGATTGAATATAGGGGTGCAAAATTTGTATGGGAAAACCCTTTTTTGAGCTAAAAATTTAAAACTTAATTAAAAGATTTCTTATCAGAATACAAAAAAATACGTATTTTTGCGTTTTGGAAAAATACAATTTGTTTTTTTTTTGACAGTGTTGAAAGTTTGTATGGACCTTCGATATGAACTAGTTTCACGCGCTAGTATTATATATATAGGATAGACGCGCACTCCTAATCACGGAACAGCCGAGCGAGCACGGACTTACGTACTTTCTAGTAAGCTTTAAATCGCGTAAACGCGTTCATGCTAGCTAGGCAGGGGGTGAATATTTATGAGACATATTGGCATTACAATTTGATGACAATATGTGTCGCGCCTTCCGGTACGTGGTCGCCACTCGAGAACCTTTCCGCCCCAACGGCCATCGGTTCTACATGCAATGTGCCCCGCCCACTGCCACTTAAGTTTAGCAATTCGGAGGCCTATATCGGTTACCTTGGTAAAGGTCGCGGGAGTCTGCTGGATGCGGGTGGCGCAGGACCGGCCATTGTGGCACTCTTTGGGGGAGGCCTATGTCCAGCAGTGGACGTCTTTCGGCTGATATGATGATGATGTGTCGCGCGCCGGCTCACACACGTACACGTAATGTACGAGCGCGCGAAACAAAATGAAACAATCGGAATGTGAAATGCATGTGTTCCAGTCTGACTTAGGGCGGATTGGCACCATCTTACGATTAGATTTATGTAACTTATCCTTGCTCTTCCCCTTCCTCGCTTGCCTACTACCTTGCTTTCTTTGATGTTATTAATAAAAGCGTCATGTCGTATCAGGGGGCCGATTTTTGACTTTCGAGCGCTCGAAAATTAAATTAAAGTAAATACGATTACAGTCTCAAAATTGCAGGCACTTACTTTCTACCGATATAATTGAATACGAGTGGTCGATACCACTCGTTTTTAAATTTTTTATGCCTTTTTCAAAATAGCATTTCATCATTTTTGAAAATTTTCGAGTGAAAAAGTCGAGCGCTCGCAAGTCAAAAATCGGTCCCCTGGTGACCAATATTTCCCTCTCGCGTGAATTTATAATTTCGTTTAACAGACGCTACATAATACAAAAAAAAACATGAAATATAACTTACTGGTTGGTATCCCTTGACCGTTAATACAGACAACAGCGACGAGAGCACACAAGAAGACGCAGATATAATTCATTTTGTATGGATGAAGTCGCCTGTCTGTCTGTAAGGTTAACTAAGAATGTCTGTTGTATGTGATACAAGCCAGTTTTATAGTTTTTTTTAATGACTTTCTGACTCATTACCCATTGTTAGGTTGAATTTGATGTTTGTGTAGGTGTTTTTACGGATGTTCAATATACCTAATCTGTTTACTTACATCTTACATGTAGTTTTACACCGAAAATTTTAAGGAAATAAATTATTCAATTTCAATTATTTTGAGTAGGTAGGTGCTGCGATCACTTTTTGATATGGTTTTGGTTGGCGCAGTCTCTCTTGCGCTAACGTGTAGCCAATTGTGTAAGATAGGAACACACTGATTATGGATTTAATTGATCCAAGCCACAAGCTAAACTTATACTAATGCGGTATTTATCACATGGCAACGACTTGTTCTACTCTACCTATAGTCTGGACGTTTAGGTATTTAAAAAAATGTAAACAAAAAACACCACGTGACTTGGTCTTTCAGCCAATAAGATAATACCATAGATACAAAAAGTTGCTATGATTGGTTGAATGACCAAGTCACGTGGTGTTTTTTGTTTACATTTTTTTAAATACCTAAACGTCCAGACTATAAAGTATTTGTTTTATTGTTTTATCTCAATTTGACATATACGTATACGTTCGTTTACGCTAAACCTATACCTTAGTTATTAGACATATTCTAGTACAGTTGACTACAAAGATAAGTATGTTTTTAGGGTTCCGTAGCCAAATGGCAAAGAACGGAACCCTTATAGATTCGTCATGTCCGTCTGTCTGTCCGTCCGTATGTCACAGCCATTTTTTTCCGAAACCATAAGAGCTATACTGTTGAAACTTGGTATGTAGATGTATTTTATGAACCGCATTAAGATTTTTACACAAAAATCGAAAAAAAACATGAAGTTTTAGGGGTCCCCATACACAAAACTGAAACTCAAAATTTTTTTTTTCATCAAACCCATACGTGTGGGGTATCATTGGATAGGTCTTCAAAAATGATATTGAGGTTCCTAACATCATTTTTTTTCTAAACTGAATAGTTTGCGCGAGAGACACTTCCAAAGTGATAAAATGTGTCCCCCCCCCCCCCCCCTGTAACTTCTAAAATAAGAGAATGATAAAACTCAAAAAAATATATGATGTACATTACCATGCAAACTTCCACCGAAAATTGGTTTGAACGAGATCTGGTAAGTAGTTTTTTTTTAATACGTCATAAATCGTAAACTGCAATTTATTTAACGGAACCCTTCATGTGCGAGTCCGACTCGGACTTGGCCGCTTTTTTTTTAATGTTACAAAATTATATATGTATACCTTATTACTATGGTAGTAAGTCTATGTATACATATTTTTGTAACATCATATGGATACATCTCTTTGTAGTCGACTGTACAATATTGTAAGTCAATGAACGCAAATCAAATGATTTCGACTTTGACTTCTTAAACCTTAGCAATAGCTAAACAATTTAGTAATAAGTTACAACTAAATCGATTGCTTACAAGCATTTAGACACTTAATATTGAGTTCTTTTTTTTAATTATTTAACGACTTAATTTGTGTAAATCGAGCATAAAGGCGAGTGCCGGATTGTACAATGTAGGTATGTACATGTCCCTACAATCCCCTTACCTATAAAATAATAATATATGAGCCCCAACTACCAAACCAACTACCTATTATACTCTAGATTTAGATAAACTACTCGTACCTACATGATTATTATGTCATAAACTCCGTATTTGCGCTTGAGAATTATATTTCAATGTTTATTCAGCTTGCATGGAATCCCGGGTTTTTTTTATGTTCAAGTGTTTGTGAAATTATAATTCAAAACTAATGTAAGTACTTATTTCAACGCAAAAAAGAATATCCTCTCGAGGGTTTCCTATTTCTGGTACCTTTTATTCGGTAAATGTAAATAGTAAATATAAATATCGGCGAATAAGAATATGAAATAAACTGGATAAAACTATCCTATTTCCTTCCCCGGGACTCAAACTATATCTCTATACCAAATTTCATCTAAATCGGTTCAGCGGTCTAAGTATGAAGAGATAACAGACAGACAGACAGAAGGACAGTTTCCCAAGTATAATATAAATTTAATATGGATATGGACTGGTAGAAATAGACGAAATAGATTCGAGAGGCTTTGCTAGCAGCAAAGGAGTTAATTTCATTTTGAAGTTTTTTTAACTAAGTTTACGTTGATTTAGTAATAGGTAATTATCTGTATTCAAACCGAAACTATTTGATATATTTATCACCAATTCAATATCTCTTTGCATCTGATGATGATGATGATGATGATGATGACGTAATACACAATTAAAAACCAATACAAATCTAATAGGCAGGGAACGTTCCCTAGGAACGTCAATCACTGCTGTGCGATTCGCAAATCCCAACCTCTCTCGAGTCACCTCGTACCTAGTATTATTTGGTCCTAAGGTTTGTACCCATGCGTACCTAATCGAAGGTCAGATATATACTGGTATGCCAGCAACTTGTCGCTAAGCGTTGGGAACCGACCGGGCCCTGCCCCACTATTCTGTTACTTGTTAACTGTCAGGCACTCTCAGCTCACCGTTCGTTCACCCACAAAATATGTCTTAACGCCGCGATTCTTAGTAACTAAGCGTAATCAGAGGTCTAGTTTCGTTAGGCGTGACGAGTGAGTCGAGGCAAATGAACGCATTCTGAATAACAGCCCTGTGACGGCGACGTCGGCGACGCTGCGGCGCAGAAATTGGAAAGTAAACGGATTCACCCCTTGTTTGTTTTCAGCTTACATTTCACTACTGCAGCAAATGCTTTTTGGTAGTCTAGTGTCTAACGCACTGATTTCTAATGCAGTCGGTGGAAGCGTTAGCTTATAGCTTCTCAGCACGGCTATCACAAGAGAGCTCCAGCGCCGTCTTGTGATAGCCGTCCTGATATAGATTTATTCATAAACTAGCTGTTGCCCGCGACTTCGTCCGCGTAGAACTTAATACTTAGAAAATATAATGCAAACAAATTTCTACCATCTTAAGGGACGATTTCCGAGGCAAAAACTATTCTATATCCTTTGAAGGGTCTCAAATTATCTCTATACCAAATTTCATCTAGGTACATGGATTTTATCCAAACTTTCACCCCCTATTTCATACCCTTAGGGAATGATTTTCGGGATAAAAACTATCTAATGTCATTCTTCGGGACTCAAACGACCTTTATACCAAATTTCATCTAAACGGGATTCATCCAAATTTTCACCCCCCATTTCACCCCCTTAGGGAGTGATTTCCGGAATTACAACTATCCTATGTCCTTTCCCAGGACTCAAGCTATCTCTATACCAAATTGTATTAAAATGGGTTCCATCCGAATTTTCACCCCTAATTTCACCCCCTAAGGGGATGATTTCTGGGGTAAAAACTATCCCATGTCCTTTCCCAGGACTTAACCTATATCTACACCAAATTTCATCAAAATAGATTACATCCAAATTTCACCCACCTCCCCCCTTTCACCCCCTTAGGGGATGATTTCCGGGATAAAATCTATTATATGTCCTTCCCCGGGACTCAAACTATTTATATACCAAATTTCATCTAAATCGGTGCAGCGGTTTAAGTAGTTCCATACAAATTTCCACCCCCAATTTCAGCCCCTCAGATATAAAAACTACCCCTTTGTCCTTCCCCGGGGCTCATTTCATCTAAATCGGTTCAGCGGCTTGGGCGTGAAGAGGTAACAGACAGACACACTTTCGCATTTATAATATTAGTATGGAAGTATGGATTATTACTATGGATAGTATGGATTATTTCCGCTTGTCTTCCAAATAGAGGTGTAGCTGTAGACTCACTTCAAAAGAAAGAAGAAACGAAAAACTCATTCAAATATCTCAAAAAATTACGAAGCTACAACCGTTTTAATGTCGCTTGTTAGAGTGAGAAAACGATCAGGGACCGTGACGTCACGATCCTCGAGCGTCATAGTAAATAACAATCGTTGCATTATAAAGGTGCGTTTTGCGGAAAAGAGACGCAACAAACCCCCTCTTAAAACTTTATACACTTATAACTTAGTGATTACCTATATAGCCTCTTGCGTTGTTTTTTTTTCGAGATAATACAACATTATGATTATTTTGTTTAGTGTCTACATCCCTATTTTCGATAAGATAAGATTAAATAAGATTTCTTTATTGTCAGAACTGTGTACATTTAGTTGTTTTGGGTAAAATAAAGTCCAACAGCTTGCCCATTTCGGACGTACAATATTAAACTTAAAGCTAGTCAAATATACTAAAACAATAACAACAATAGTATTTCCAAATAATTTTAACCATATTCACACATAAAATATTAATTTAGATCTATCCGACATCCGTATTTTCTTTTAAACCACGAACTTCGGAATTCGAAAATATTCGGGTATCTCTATCTCTATCGCACTAACAAATGACAGGAATGCAGAGGGCCTACCGCGAAAGGCATTCGAAGTTTCCCCTCTCTGTCATACTTACAAGTTTGTACATAAGTGCGACAGAGAGGGAAAACTTCGAATGCCGTTCGCGGTAGGCCCTCAGATATACAAACTTCGAGTTTCGGTTTTCGTGGTTTGGCTAAATACGCAAAGAGCGCGCGCGCGTGCCATTCAAAAAAACCAAGTTTATATTGTTCGAATTTGTTGTTACATTTGTACAAATTACGCCTTAATTCGACATTTGCGCATATAAGTTCGCATATCAAAATCGATTAATTTTATATTTGCTTTTGGTACCTATGTGTCTCGTCAATGTATATCGTAGACGGGATTAAAATTATTAGTAGGCGAAAGAAAGGCAAAGCAATTCCGCCATTTTGTCCGTAGTATTTCTTATTACTGTGAGTTTGACGTTTCTTTTAGCTGACAGATGTGGCGGCGATATACTTTAAGAATAATAAATGAAAAATTAAATGAAGTCGTATATTACGGAAAATAAATTAATTGTCGCAGTCGGATAAAAACTATCCTAAGTTGTAGCTGGAATAATAATGTACCTATATAAAATGTTTCATATTTTTCCGTCCATGGGATGCTGAGAACATTCGTACCACAGAAAGCTTAGTTTCAAACTGGCTGATTCTTTTTTTTAATTTAGAGATTTATTATAAGTGGAGATAAGTGGAGATGTCAGCAATTAATGAAACAGCTGTAGTAGAGCGGAGATGTCGATAACTGAGCTCCGTATTCCGTAGGATAATATATAACTCGTGCAATAATCTATTCTTTAACTTATTTCGTTATACTGCGCCGACACTCTGCGGCTAAGCTAAATCCAGTAGCGGATCCATCCCCTTAAAAGCATCCGTGTCCTTCCGGGACAAATCTTACATTAAGCTAAAATCTCATTTTAGTGGAGTCAAGCCCCCAAAAGAGATGAAGTCCCGCCGTCTGGAAGCGGCTTAAAATATTATGATCATTTTATTGAACATACAACGCGCACGTTTATAAACAATTTCATTAAGTAGGTACTCCATAGAATCAGCTTTGTGAATATTTTGTGGTAAAATTTTCTGTTATCTTTATAGAACAAAGTTACTCACTAAATTATTCCTTCTGTTGCAGTCTCTGCAAACAGTCGAGTAATTTAGCAGAATGAAGTCTGTGACGAAGTCCTGTCCGATAGGGTGACGAAGTTTGAAGTGACTAATTGGAGAGCCTTGTCTGCGAATTAAGCACCGAGAGAATTGTACCAGAGCGGATGCTGTGAGTATAAACACAAACTTAGGTTCCTATAGTGAAAACTGAAATTCAGGATATCGCAGTCAGCCGCGCGAGATACCTTGTAAATGGTATCTCGCTCGGCGCATACATTCGGATTACGATTCGCATCTTCTTTTGCTTGCGTTGCATTGTCGTATCGCTATTTATTTGTGAGATACAAAAAGTAAAGTACAGTACAACTATAATATAAAATATTGCTTGAGTAACCTATCCGTTTACAGATTTTGAGATTATTGAACTTTCACATTTACTTAGAAACAGGAGATGATGATATTGATGATGATCTATCAATCACAGCTCAGTTGTAGCTGACACAGTGGCTTTACGCACGATAACTTAAACGGAATACCAGCAACGGGGCCGATTTTTGAGTTTCGAGCGATCGAAAATGAAATAAAAGTACATACGATTGGAATTTAAAAATTGTTGGCATTTTCTACCGATAGAATTGAATACGAGTGGTCAATACCACTCGTTTTACAAAATTATCTATCGTTATTTCAAAATAGCAGTTCATAATTTTCGACAGTTTCGAGTGAAAGAGCCGAGCGCTCGAAAGTCAAAAAATCGGTCCCGCCTGCAAGTGGATTGTACAAGATACTTATATAGGACAGGCAGAGTACAACGTCACAGAATAAGTAATAGTAACAACGTGTTCTCAGTAACAAAGTCCGTAGCATAAGTAATTTACGTACATTGCCCTAAAAAGGGAATAGATTGCATTTGTACCTAGTAAGAGAAGCATGTAAAAGGTCCTATTATTACTTATTCTGTGGTAAAAGTTTAAGAGGATTGTGAAGTGTCGATACGCGGCACGAATAGGTATTAAAAAAAATCTATCTGTCTCACACCGCTCTGCCTCCCGACCCGTATCGTGCGATAGAGAGAGCTGCAAGTCCTGGAGGTAATTGCCTACATTTTCTTGTTGAAATATGGTTTCGGGTGATAACGTTTTTACCCCCCTAAACCTTAATGAAATTAAATAATTTTGGTATGATTAGATTAAGTAAACTTTAATCTATGTCTGTACGTTTTCCTTTTTTAGTAAATAAGTTTAGATTGATTTAAAAAAAATAAAAAGATAGACAAAGTTTTTAAGTCAAAAATATAGATTTTTAGATGCTAATAACTTTTAACGTAAGCAATATATTTCAAAAATCAAAACGTACAGACCTAGTATTAAAATTATAAAAATCGAACGATGTTTACGGGGTGAAAAACGTTATCGCTTTTTGTATGAAAATGTACAGGTTCACAATCCTCTTAAGCGACAGTATCATTACTAAGTACTAGTTAGCACTGTTCGCGTTGCGTTTGTACGCCGGCGCGCGCGCGTCTCCGGCCGCCGGAAGAGGAACTTGCAATATCCGTTCTCGCGCTCTGAGGTCGCCCGCTTGCCCGCGGCGAGTACTCCGATAATAAATTAATCTTAAAACGGATGAGTGTCTTCAAGTTGCATCTTCGGGATGCGAGGAGATAATTCCTACTTAAATCTTATCGTGGCTTTGGATCTCACGAACCAACGAACCGTATCAATGTTAACGATAGATTTTTTTGCTAATAAAACTTGGCAGGTAATGCCAAAGTTCTATTTACATACCCCTGCCAGTAAATTACTTAGGATAAATTAATGTAAATAATCATTCGCATAGATTCAAACGACTGTATTTATTCAATGCTTCAACATTTAGATAACCCACTCTCGAAACTCCATATTGTTGTACTTAATTCAAATTATATTATCGTTATCGCCTAGTGCCTGCAATACGGCCACAACCCAAAATTAAAACACATTTGAGTTGTGGCCGTATTGCACTGTGCAATAGAGCCACATCTCAAATGTGTTTTAATTTTGAGTTGTGGCCGTATTGCAGGCACTAGGCGTTATATCAGATGATATTCTAAATTATGGAAAACGTTTTACTGCTGGCGAACGTATCCCAACTTAAGTTTTTGTTGAGTATCCGAGCGTAAACTAATAAGTGCCTTATTAAGTGGAATATTTGCAGAGCAGATCGAATCTTTTGCGCCGGCAAGGCTGCGGGCCAACGGGTGATCTGATTTACTCTGCAATTATGAAAATAAGTTTAATTATCTTGCAAATAATATCCATTAGTTGGGATTGTATACTGCTTGAAGAGATGTTGTCTAAATTGGCAAGTTTACCCGTAATACAGGCAACGTAGTCTTCAAATACAAACTTAATCGTAAAACTTCGCAGGTTCGGCTGCGGCACCGTGCGTACCGTATGAATCTTTGAAACACTTTGCGTCTTTTGAGGCACTGGTACCCATACAGCGGCAGTTACCAGCGCCCGGACATGTGTACCTACAGCCGTTCGTAACGGTGACTTGAACTATCTATACTGCTTACTGTACTACTCAATTAATAAATAATCAATCTAATATACGTAGTAGTAGTTGGTACACTCCATCCACATAATGCCAACTTAATAGGCACCTACCTTCACGAGACATTTTTAAAGTATGTATACCTATATATGTATACCTATGAAAACCTAATTTAAGTTATGCAAATAAACGATTTATTTATTATTTATTTAATACCTATTTATAGTTTTGTTATTTACCACCTTGTGTTCGAATCGCCAACCAAATAATGCGATACGTTTTTGTAATTCTACAAACGTTGTTCAACTGGCTGTCAGGAATCCAACAAATACCTACACAATTTTCGGAAAGATCCTATAAATATTGAGATTTAACCATGAATGAAGATAGGCTGTCATGGTTTCACATAATAAACTTGAGAGGCGGTCTATCGCAGCATGATGAAGCTATTTACACAAGTTAATATTAACTGGATAAGTTTAATGACAAAGTTATGTGTAACTAGGTAAGTCCGCCAGCACTATCGTGACTTGCGGCTTGTCAGAGTTGTCAGTCAAGCCCGTTGTTTAAAGTTTGTTCACGGTTGTTTCGTTTCTTACAGCTTTCAGTGCACAAAGGCAGACAACGAAACTTCTTAAGCAGAACGAGTAGGGTTACTATTAGAAAATACTGATTCCAATTTCAGAGCTGAAATAATAACGAAACCTTTGGAAAGTTTCTTTTGCTGCAGTTTAAAAAGTTAAAAGAATGTTACATTAGTACTTATGCATATTATAAACTAGTACAAAGTCGTCCTAGAAAAGCCATGGACACGATTGGCCCCACCTGCTACTCCATAAATGCATAAAAAACCCTATAAAAATCTGTCTCAATAACAAAGTAAAAACCAAACCGCTTTCAGGACACTAAAATGTCAAAAAATTACGATATCTTGATAGTTTCTTCGGCTTTTTTGAAATAATGATCCGTAACGATGCAACGATTATTGCAAGTTTCCGTGCGTGGGCGACCAGCACGTCATAGCCAGCTAACATTAGCGAGCGAGAAACACAAATGTTGAGGGGTGACAGTGCCCTGAAAAGGTAAACCAGGCAGGATTAGTATACTTGGCTCGGCGCTGCGGGCCTTTCGTGAATTAATAGAATTAATTAACAAAGCACTCTTAATTACTCGCTGGTTGGCGTAATAGATAGAAACAACAATGAATAATAGCAGATATTAGAACTACTTAGTCGAAGTTATTATACCTACAAAGATTTCGCTGCTAATGTGAATGAGTGACAGGTGGTCTTAGGGGTGGAATACGTAGCTCTTAACTGTATACAGTCAACGCACCTAAAAGTTAAGTATCTATTTAATTTAGTTATTTACTTAAACAAAGAAAATATAATCACTATTACATACTTACTTAAATGTATTTCAATTAATAAAAAAAGTTTATAACTAGAAACAATAGGTAGTTAGATGAAACTATGAAATTATAAATGTACAGACATTCCTAACATAAAGTAATAAACTTTAACATACGAGAAATTTCAGCCACCTGTGGAGATCGAAATTGCTAGTTGATGCCAAGTTTTAAGCTAGAACTGCAGCGCAGATAAAATACACATGTTTATTTTTATAAGTATTAATGTTTTTTAATAATGTATTTCACAACGTTCAATGCAAAAAAAGTTTACTCCAATGCGAGATGATTTGCGGCAGTTTTCCTACTTTATCCATCGCTGTCGAAATTACAGATGTTGGCATTTTATTTAGCTCCAATTGTATCCTCCTTAAGAAAACTTTTTTACCAAATGACGTGACCGCATTTTACGAGTAAATTTATGATTTTCGAAGACGGCGGGCTAAACTTTTCTTGAACGATTGACGATGCCCATGTCTTTAAGACATTTTTTTACAGTTTTGCCGTCATATTATTTGATTTTCCTCTGAGCTCTTTGTAAGATTTTGCGACTCGGCCGGCCGTCTTTTTCTTTAATCGAGCCCCCTCAGAAAATTGGCTAAAGCTGGAATGTCTCCCTGAATTAGGCCTTCTAGTTGTACTTTTTCTCAAAGAAAAGGACACAATAATAATATAAACAGAGCTTCGGCTCTCACCCATTTGCACAAAATATTCTGCCACTATCTTCAGTTTCAGCGAAAAATCCAATGCCCATGAAACTTACTAGATTGATTGACAGATATATATTTAGACTTTAAATTGACCGTAAGATGCAATTTCTGTCTCGATTTTTTTTACATTTTAACTTTGTCCTAATTTCATTCCGCATACGTTATTTCCTAAAATAGTGCAAGGTTGTACAGTGTTTTTAATACTGTCATAACCTTTATTTAATTTTACATCTAAACTACAAAAATAACGTTACCAGGTTTAAATCGGACCCGTAGAAACCCATGAAAAAAACAACGTTAACGGAGCGAGATATCGCAAAAATCGTCTTTTTTGGATATTGATATTTTTATGATAGGACCCCGGAAATTGCGAATACAGTTGGGTAAATATATATATATATATATTATAAAGAGGAAAAGTCTGTAAGATTGTAGCTTTGTCAGCTTATAGATTTGTAGGTTTGTATGTAATGCGTAGTCTCCGGAGCCGCTTAGGGCTTCCATATATTACGTCATCGTTGTTTGTCGAGAATATAATGTTTCCTTCTCGCTCTATCTTATAGCTTTTGCCCCGTATACTGTCAGCCGCGCTCGGACGAATGGACCCGCTTCTTGTTATAATGTACAGTTAAAAATCATAATTATCGATAAGTATCGATTATTGGAGAAACGTAACTTTAGCGGATCCAATGATGAACACCATCTATTTCAAGTAAATTAACCTTAACTCAAATTGTTCAATTCCAACATTATTTGAAAGATATTTATAGCAATCCATAAAATAAACTGAAATTCAAAGAGCTTTCATAGTAATTAAATAACTACCAAAAATCTACACTCACTTCCTTAACCAGTCGGTTGAGAAATCATGATTTGTTCACAGAAGCACTGACCCCACTTCATTTTGAATTTACCATCTTTAAATAAAACTACCGATCTCAATGATATTGTGCTGGATGAAAGTAGGATACTTAGACACTGTGTATGGTTCAGTATTGCCATATTAGAAAAAATAGTTGCTAGTCCTTATTTTCAACGGTTAAAGAAAAAAAGTGACCATTATTGGCTCCGGTCCATTACTGGTGCCACCACGTTATATGGACAAGCCATTATGCGATTTCAAAAAATCCTTTACGAGTATCCATCCGGTTAGACATATGTATTTAGGTCATTTTTTCCCACGGGATTGCCTGCGTTCTTTACAATACGCCGGCAAAGCCGCGCGAGTAACTAGTGACTTATAAAGGGAAAGAGCATAAATTCATTGGTAATAGCGACAAGAACCGGTGGGTCATGATCCTCAGTCATACAATTATTTGACACTAAGTTACGGCATACCTAAAGAAGATTTACTCCCAACGCTGTCATTCGGCACAAATGGAAATTCGTCAAATGAAAATGACCATTTTGAAATTGGACCAAAAGTACTACCACCAAAAGTGAATATGGTCAAAATTTAATTGTGTCTATAAATATTATGACTAATGTTTTTATTGTTCATAATGAATCTAGCCCAAATGGAATTTTGTCCACTATGAAATAGGTTCATATTCAAATACGTGCAAAGTGAATGTTGTCTAATTTAAATTAATATCAAAATTTAATAACAAAATTCATATATGACGTATTTCCGATTGGACATATTTGTGGATATGTATTTCTTTCGACCTAAATATATTATGTATGTCCGTTTTACGTTAGGACATAATTACATTTTAGCATTATTCAGGCTGGACATTACATTTTAAAGTGTACCAATTTTGAGATTCTTCTTCTCAGAATTACCAGTAGGTACCTATTATTAATCTGGGTAAAGAAAGAAAAGTGTCTAAAAACAGTGAGTTGTATGACGTTTTATGATACACTTTCTATTGCTCGTCGCTGTCGTCACAAAGCTGACTGAACAAAGAGGAACTTGCGGAGATTTATTTTCTTGATCGGTATCATAATATCGACTGTTATTTCACCACGGATCCGTTTGTCATCACTGTCAGCAATCAACTTATCCCTTATTACGAGTACGACTAATCATGAAACGCAATCCCTTTCAGTTTTATGCATTATTAGTTTATTTATGGAAGAACTTAACTCCATTCTAGGCTAGTTGATAAGGTAGTGTTAAGTATTAATATAACAAACCATGAGCCATGCTTTGACCTTAAAGATTTCTTCTGCCGTACCTTTACCCTGCCCTTTAAAGCTCTATAAAAAGGTCCCATCCATCAAGCAATACCGAAGGGAATAAGCAACAAATTTATAAGAAAATAAATAAACGCGCTACAATCGAGTCCATGCTCCATAAACATACAAAAAAACAGGCCAAGTGCGAGTCGGACTGGCGCACGAAGGGTTCCGTACCATTATCTTAAAAATATTTATTTTATTCTGTTTATAGTTTTTGTTGTTCTAGCGGCAGCAGAAATACATCATCTGTGAAAATTTCAACTGTAACTATCACGGTATCAGTGAGATACAGCCTGGTGACAGACAGACAGACAGCAGAGTCTTAGTAATAGGGTCTCTTTGAGTACGGAACCCTAAAAACGAGAAACTTGGGATTTTCGGGAACAATGTCCCTACCTAACCTACTTACCTCTGCTGCTCAAACTCAAAAACAAGTAACTAACTAGGTTTTTGCAAATTTTACAGGAGACCGAAATAGTAGATTGTACAACAAGCGCATAAAACGAGCCATTTAACCTGAGACGTTTATATCCACCCGAGCCACCGGCGAGGGTGGATAGTTAAGTCGAGGGGTTAAATGGCTAATTTATGCCCGAGCTATACACACTGCTTCTCATTTCGATTGCGAGAAAATAACAAATAATTGCAAAATTAAATAAAATATTACCTCATTCCCGTCACTTAACTTTTTAAAGTTTTAATGTTTCATTTTCGACACGTGATATTAGACTTAGGTACTTCATACTGCCAAGTAATAGGGTTGGTAAATGGTTCAATACGTTTTAAAATAATAATTGACTCCTATTTTATCTGGTTTTATTAATTTAGTAATGGAAAACACGGATGTGAAATTTATGACAGCAAATCAAATCAAATGTCAAGTTTATTCTACGAAGTTTTATTGTGTGTGTGGCGTGGCTGTTAGGCCTGATTACCTTCGTCTTTAAAACAATTTTACTTTGTGCACTAGAGCATAAAAGTGGCATTTTGTGCAGCATACATCCAGCACAAAGGCGAACTTTGCGAGTTTGAGAAGTACACCGTGACTTATTTTCATCATCTGTAACTGAAGCCATTACCTACAGTCATGGCGCTGAATAGTAGTTTATGTGACTGTACATAATGAAGGGCATCAAACACGAGTGTGGGTTTAGGTATTATAACATCATAATAACATCACACGAGTGTTTTAATGCCGAATTATGTACAGTTACATACACTACTTTATCTATCCACATTTCAAAAGCCTCCATGATGCATTCAGGAGCCGCATATTATGACCAGCATCGCGGCGTTGTTTTCTGGCAGAATGAAATGAAAAATCTCGACTGATATTAGAATTAATTTATTATTAACTCTGTATTATTATGTTTATAATCACACAGACAAACTGTTCCGACAGTTTTGTGAGACCCAGTTAATGTACCCATGTTTATATACTCTGTTTATTAAATAAATGTAATAATAAATAGAGATCAATTCTAATTTCTTTGTTTTTCAGAGATGTTCGAAATTTTAATGAAATAATATTATCGAAGTCGATGTTATTATTTAGCAATAATAACATTTTCACAGACAAGAAATTTGTTCTAACAAAACAGTCTATTTTTATGGTGGTTATAATGTGCGGTTCTTGAACTCATCATGGAGGGTTTATGATATTTGGATAGATAAAATCTTTTTTAGCTTGGGATTTTGTCAAAAAAAAACCATAAATATCTACGCTAGAAACAAGTTACTTCAGCAGATACTGGTTTTTGATAAGGTGATTTCTGGCTATTTTTAATTCTTATAATCAATTTGCTTGATTTTAGCTTATTTATTTTATACGTTTTTCGACATAGCACCCCGTAATACCGACATATAAAAAAGTACCTGATATAAGTTGCTTGTTTTAGCTTGTCTTTGATTGAGATACTTGTATTTAATGACGTTACTTAGTTGTTTTGAGTTACTTGTAATCGTTTTTAACTAATCACAATTTGGAAAAAATAAAAATGTAGTTTTCTGCTCCTCGATACAGGGATTCAAATGAGCCAAAATAGTATTTTTCACAATCGTGTTATAATAAAGAGCTTTTTAGTCGAGTACCGTGTTTAGGCCACGAAGCTTGCTGAGTGGCCTAAGTAAGGTACGAGATTAAAAAGCTTGATTATAACACTATTGTGAACAATACTTTTTGTACGAGTTCATTAAAATTAATTTTCTACGAGTCAACTGAACTAATTAAACAAACTCGATACTGTTGAAACGAAGTGCAGCCTATCGCTCGTACGCTCGTTGATATCTTAAAATACATGAACGAGCGTACGACATCAACGAGTAAACTCAATAATCAAAGCGATTCTATTGGCCCAATTCATTACAGTTCGGTAAAGCAGCCACGTGATTGGTCGAATTTATTTTAGTTCTATTTTCAATTTTTTTTCGGTTGTCTGGAGCGTATCGAAACAGTTATTTCGATTGTTTCGACAGTAACATGGACTACAACTATGAAAAGAGTGACGTTGCAGTATTCTCTATGAAATCTTAATACACAGATTTTAATCGACGAGTACAAAAAACAGATTTTCGAGAATAGAGTTAGTTGTTTTTAATTTCGAGCAGCTACTCCGTGCGTAATAAAAAACTTTCGCTAGGTGATTATTATTAACTAGCTGTTGCCCGCGACTTCGTCCGCGTAGAACTTATACTTAGAAAATATAATGCAAACAAACTTCTACTTACCATCTTAAGGGATGATTTCCGAGGCAAAGACTATTCTATATCCTTCGAAGGGTCACAAATTATCTCTATACCAAATTTCATCTAGGTACATGGTTTTCATCCAAACTTTCACCCCCTATTTCATACCCTTAGGGAATGATTTTGGGGATAAAAACTATCTAATATCATTCTTCGGGACTCAAACGACCTTTATACCAAATTTCATCTAAACGGGATTCATCCAAATTTTCACCCCCATTTCACCCCCTTAGGGAGTGATTTCCGGAATTAAAACCATCCTATGTCTTCCCCGGGACTCAAACTATTTATGTACCAAATTTCATTTAAATCGGTGCAGCGGTTTAAGTAGCTCGATACAAATTTCCACCCCCAATTTCAGCCCCTCAGATATAAAAACTACCTTTGTCCTTCCCCGGGGCTCAAACTATCTGTATACCAAATTTCATCTAAATCGGTTCAGCGGTTTAGGCGTGAAGAGGTAACAGACAGACAGACACACTTTCGCATTTATAATATTAATATGGAAGTATGGATTATTAGTATGGATAGTATGGGTTCTTTCCGCTTGTCTTCCAAATAGAGGTGTAGCTGTAGACTCACTTCAAAAGAAAGAAGAAACGAAAAACTCATTCAAATATCTCAAAAAATTACGAAGCTACAACCGTTTTAATGTCGCTTGTTAGAGTGAGAAAACGATCAGAGACCGTGACGTCACGATCCTCGAGCGTCATAGTAAAAAACAATCTCATTATAAAGGTGCGTTTTGCGGAAAAGAGACGCAACAAACCCCCTCTTCAAACTTTATACACTAATAACTTAGTGATTACCTATACGAGTATAGCCTTGCGTTGTTTTTTTTCGAGATAATACAATATTATGATTATTTTGTTTAGTGTCTACATCCCTATTTTCGATAAGATAAAATAAGATTTCTTTATTGTCAGAACATTTAGTTGTTTTGGGTAAAATAATGTCCAACAGCTTGCCCATTTCGGACGTACAATATTAAACTTAAAGCTAGTCAAATATACTAAAACAATAACAACAATAGTATTTCCAAATAATTTTAACCATATTCACACATAAAATATTAATTTAGATCTATCCGACATCCGTATTTTCTTTTAAACCACGAACTTCGGAATTCGAAAATATTCGGGTATCTCTATCTCTATCGCACTAACAAATGACAGGAATGCAGATATACGAACTTCGAGTTTCAGTTTTCGTGGTTTGGCTGAATACGCAAAGAGCGCGCGCGCGTGCCATTCAAAAAAACCAAGTTTATATTGTTCGAATTTGTTGTTACATTTTTAGAAATTACGCCTTAATTCGACATTTGCGCATATAAGTTCGCATATCAAAATCGATTAATTTTATATTTGCTTTTGGTACCTATGTGTCTCGTCAATGTATATCGTAGACGAGATTAAAATTATTAATAGGCGAAAGAAAGGCAAAGAAATTCCGCCATTTTGTCCGTAGTATTTCTTATTAGTCTGTGATTTTGACGTTTCTTTTAGCTGATAGATGTGGCGGCGATATACTTTAAGAATAATAAATGAAGAATTAAATGAAGTCGTATATTACGGAAAATAAATTAATTGTCGCAGTCGGATAAAAACTATCCTAAGTTGCAGCTGGAATAATAATGTACCTATATAAAATGTTTCATATTTTTCCGTCCATGGGATGCTGAGAACATTCGTACCACAGAAAGCTTAGTTTCAAACTGGCTGATTCTTTTTTTAATTTAGAGATTTATTATAAGTGGAGATTACTAAAGATCGTTATCAACGTGCTGTATTGGTGGCAAAGTATGGTTCCACTTGAATAACTTGAATACCCACTCAAGATACGATGTGCATTGGATTATTTAGATTAAAATAAACACTTCGCGTAATGTAATTAGATTTTCAACTATAGTTGTATTTTTATGACATTTTATGTCATTTGACGTATATTTTTTTTAAAATATATTAGGGCGGAAAAGGTTTTGTACTTACCGTAAAGAGTGTAATCCTAAGAAGGTACCTAAGTATTTATTTTATGGTTGAGAAGAAAGTGAATATTCAAATGCATTTGTTTTTTCTGCCAACCATACCCTTTGCCACCAATACAGCACGTTGATAACGATCTTTGTTAATTACTAACTATGATCTGATTGTGACGTGCTATTTAGAGAAACTTAGGTAAATCGAGCCAGCCATAATATCCGTTACGAGTTAACTCGACTAGAAACTTGTCATTTAATTAAGGCAGGGATCGTACAACGGTATTCTTTCCATACAAAAATACCCGTACCTACTCAATCTAGGTATTTCGCTTATCATTCCATATTTTAGTATTTAACCGACTCGTCTAATACATATTTCAGGGTCACTACCTAAATACCGAAAATCAAGACACTATACCGTCGCCTAATAAGGCCACCTTATTTTCAAAGCCTTGTAAAATAATTACAGTATGATTAATAAAGAAAAGCCATTCGTAGGACTGCTAATGATGTATTTAACAAACGAAATATTAAAAAAAACTTTAATGTTATTTGCATTACAACAGAAATAAAACAATACAAAAAAAATGTTGCTAGTGCCCTAGTGGGCCATCTTAGGCACCCGGTCGCCTAATAAGGCCCGTTATAAATTATTTAAAACTTTATAAATTAGAAAAAAAAACACATGTGTGAGATTCTTTTTATCAGTCTGTATCATGATATTTATAAATCGGTTCTTTATTCTAACATTATTTTTTGACATACTTTTAGGTAGGGATACATATACAGTGGGCCGTATTAGGGGACTCTTACTTCAGCTCAATTAAGTGTCGTAAAAATACGTAAATAAATTTAAAATAACAGTATTTACCTTTAAATTGATGTTAAACAGATTAAACACCTAATTTCGCTAAAAATACTGACTATATATACGATATTTTTTAAAATTTTGGATAATATGTAAAGGTTGGAAAATAATAAAACGTGCAATATTTTAACACGACACAGCAAACTGTATTTTTTTTACATAATGGCAGCGCGATTGGGTAAAAACTGAAATGCACGTTTATTTGTGATTTTAAACGCTCACGAAATTTTAAGTGGTTTGGAATACCATAACTGCGAGTTTTTAAAGATCTTAGGAACCGGGCCTTCCTTGGTGCACCTTTTTTTTTTACGTTGGGGGAATGCATTTATGCACCTTCCGCTCAGTCGGAGGGGGACCGGACGGGTGTGTGGGACCAGGATCCAGGGCAGAAGGCCCAGACTACCCACTAAACCCCCAACGATTGTCCAGCCATTTCGCTTACAAGGAGGGTCAAAGGTTCGCTTACGCATGCTACTTTGACCCTCGCGACATTTAGACCTACCCGACGTTACGTACCCGGCGTTACGTGATCGACCTGCAGGGCGCACCGGCCAAGACACTACCCATCCCTGCGGATCAACCGAATCAAGAGGAATCGGTAGAGTCCAGAGTCCAGACACTCGAGGAGGTTAGCCGACATAGCGCCCCAACATATTTATTTACCTACACCTCTCGGCACTGACCCACGCTCTCTTACTCATTATTATTTACGGTGTTGGGATTTTCGGTCATACCCACTTGTGCATGTTGTATGTGGCCGGCTGTTGTAATTGCTTGTGCCCTGTTGGTAGGTATGTCCTTGCGCTCCAAGAATAAAGAGCCGTCGCGTTTTTATAGAAGTTCCCTCTTGTAATAAGAACATGACAACATGTCAAAATAAATGCCTTTATTATGTCAAAATTTTTGTGTGTCCTGTACTTTTTTACCACCAGTACCTGTCTTGCTTCTTATATCATTAATCCAGTCTTTCGAAATGGGAACTGGCGCAAAAACATCAGTGATATCATGATACAAGAAACGATCAAAGTTAATAAAAAGTTTATCGCTTTCACGTCGCAGATATAAAATATGAGTTCACAGCACCTGCTCAACAATACGTAAAGCGGGCATTAGATACCAAATACTTGTCAAAACAAATGAACACGGAGGAATGCTGGTTTATGGTCCATAAAGCTTAAGGTGTGCAATAAATAAAACAGAAGAGTGTTTCGCTACTGGACAAGATGAATTTACGCCGTAAAGGGACGCGGGTGTAAAACAAGCAATTGGATGTAGGGACAGTCCCCGCGGATGACTTACGAGGCTGTTCCGCTAGAGATAGGCCCCGGGATTACACGAGTAAACACTTGCACTTAGGATCTTTATTTGGCCTTAGGTATTTCAAAGCACTACGGCTTAGGAATCGATACTCTAAGTAAACCATCAGTGCATTACCGCCACTATTTTCAAATACTGTCGCTGCAACAAATCGATCGTAACAGGTTAACTACACACATGACGCACGTAAGTAGGTTCTAATTGTGGATCGAAACAACACCCTGAAAACTTGATACACTGGCGTATTGCGCTTCAAGCCTAGCTTCCTTAACTACATAATCAGCTTTCGTACAAGTAGGAACCTACAAATTTTAAGTATAGGAATAATTTCGGCTGGTATAAGGTAAACGTCCGAGTGCTCAACGCGGTACTAGTATATGGCATGGGCACTTTATGTCAAAGCAATATGGGTTAAATTCGAACTAAGAGGATATTTCTTCATTCGAATTTAAGCCATGTCACTTTGAATGCCCATGCCATATACTACACATATACAGTACAGCGTCGAGCACACGTTTACCTTATATTATTGTTTTGGTGCATTTTTCCTTTAATTTCCTAGATTAATAATTCTACAACTACTTACTAAAAGGATATTCCTTATTAAGTAGTATAATATTGGTATTCCTGTGCAGACCTGCCGATTGTGTCTGCGGGAGGAACGTAAAAGACGTGCATTACTCGTGCGGGTGAATATTAATCAGGCACTTACAAACACGAGGCACTCTTGTAAGTATCCCCAAATGACAAGCAAAACTCAACCTGTACTTACCTCTCATTGTTGGCGTTAGCATTGACCTACTTTGGTTGCCCAGGTTCTTAATGAAGGTTTTGTTTCGACAAATAATTTAAGCGTTTGTGGGGTTCTGCGTCTTAACCGAAAATCAGAAAGCTTATTGAGAAAAGAAAACTTTTGATAAAAATTACCAGATCCACTTATGGTATATTTAGGTAGATTGGGTCGATCACGTAACTTTTCTTACGCGCGTCTGTAAGGTCTAAATGTCAATTTTATATGGAAAAATGACAGTTAGATTGTGATTTTACTGTCAGACGCGCGTACAATGCGTTACGTGATTGACCTACAGTATCCCACTGAAATACTTCACAAGAATTGCTAGTCCTATCCCTTGAACGAGTGCGCTCAATCTTGCTCTAGTCTGAACGCGCCTATTAATTCTGCTCGACTATCGCAGTCGCCTAATACATTCCTAATGGAGAGTACTTAACTTACCCTAAAAAGTTTTGTAGGCTATTTAAATAGGATAGGATAATAGGATAGGTAGGTACCTAATTCTTAGTAAACCCCTTAAAATATTTCATGTGCTGATTTGTGCTGAGGATAGTGTTTTTTTTTTCAGCCTTAAATATTTAGGCGAAATAAACTCAGTTAGACCATCGTAGTGCAAACCTACCTACTATTATATTCTGTCACCCGCCAGAATACGCTTATAGAAAACTAGCGACCCAAAACGGCTTCGCACGGGCAGTCCAGAATTGCTTATTTTTATCTACTACTAAACAATATGAAAATTCCCTTCCCGAAAACAGGCGGCTGAGGTACAAAAAAATTGGTTCTGGCTAGATCTGGCAGCGCAGCTCTGCTTGTGCCACCACCTGTTATTAGTTATTTTCCCACGCACGGCTATCACAAGACGGCGCGTGAGCTCTCTCGATTTTTCTCGCACTATAAGTCTCTTTCTAAGTTTTCTAATAAGAGAGAGAGATCGCTCGCCGTCTTGTGATAGCCGTGCTGATCGGGTACACGTTAGGTACGTAATTTACGTAATAACGTCATACATAAGTAAATAACGTACTATAGGTACATCTAGCATCCGGGTGTGTAGAGACAGCGTGACCTTGATCTGCCCGATGCTGGCCCGATGCAAGCTCAGTCGTCAGTAGATCGCTTAACTTAATTAAACTGATTTCGTTGGAAACTACATGCACATAAAAGTTCTAAAGCGATTGGCATTTTAAAATATGAATTAGTATTGAGTTGGCTTTAGGGTATGCATGCAATATTCTACTTTATACATATATAAAGATCGTCGTGAGCCGCCCAGCGCAATTCTTCTACACTGTAGAAGAATTGCGCTGGGCGGTATATAATCTATAGCAACACTAGCCTTATCCGATAAAATATGTAGAAGTTTTCCCATAAAATAAATAAGTAAAAAGTCGGTATTCAATAAATAAGTAGGTATTCACTTATAGAATTAGTAGTCATCAATAAACGTCAAGTATGGGGGTGTGGGTGACGGCATCCACTCGAGCTCGAGGCGCCCGCCTCGGATGTGATTACCGCTGCCGGTGACTCGCATCTCGACATTGCCGGCGTGTCAATTTGCAATCTCAAACGCTCTTCTATCACATAATAGTTATAATACTCAAAATAATATAAGAATAGGCTTGTTGCGTGGTGTTAAAATGAATAACGTCGTGTTGCTAAATGGATAGTAAACCATCAAATTATTGTAATAAAGTATACATTACAAAATATAATTAAAATCATAAAAAGATATGAACCATGAAAGTTTAGAAAAAAAATATTTTTTTTTTATTGTCCAAGAGTAAATTTAAAGGTACCAATAGAATCCTTACGCTTTTATAGAAACAAATTTGTATGACAACTATGGACCTAAACGCAGTATTTCTCGACCGAAACAGCAATTTAGTTCATTTTCCATGCAACGGGTAGTACAAATTGCACGGTGTGACGTCATACTTTAAAGCTAATCAGTATGAAGCGTTTCGGCTGCTGTCATCGAGGTCCGTCTTTAACTCGATTTTTTGGGTATTACCTAATGTCCTTTAAATGTAGTTGCTTCCATACAAACATTTGTTCATCTACAAAAACTGGTTCGAATGGCATCGTAAACAAATTTAAGGTCACAGGCCCATTATAAAGCTTATAGTGGTAAATGTATCTGCAGTTTGTTCCTGCGTAAAATGGGGAACTTGCATCTTTATATTTTATTACGAAAATCAAAAGTATAATCCAGCATTAAAACAACTGTAGCATTAAAACTTTCTTATATATAATTTTTCTGATGTTATATGCATTTGAAGTCTGCACCCCCCGAAAACACTCTATATTAAACGGGCTAATGCTATGACGTCACAACATTTATTCTCGGCGCGTTTACTATGGAGTAAGTCATTAATTTGCAATTATCTCCACAAAATTTGCGTTTAAGTCTATACTTGTGATACAAAATATCATTTCTAAAGCAACATTCAGTGTAATGGTAGTGTTTTTTTATCAAAAAAAAATGTTTTTTTGTCATTTTAACGTGATATAAAATTAAGACAATCGTTTTTTTCATTTTTTTTTTTCTTTTGTTTGAGATTTCTACGTATATCCGCATCAATAGAGTGCAACTTATTCGAAATTGAAATCCCATGCAAGTTCCCCATTAACATATTTACGGATTATTTACCAATAGTTTACCTACAAGAACAAAATGATTTTTCCTTTTGTGACTAAAACACAAAAGGAAAAGCCACAGTTTGTCCATAAACCCAATTTAAATTTCAGCGAGCCTATTTCTTGGATAGCATCCGTCACACTGTGGGTCACGTTAAACAGAAGGCTCACTTTAATTACCTAAGACCGAAACAGTCGGACTACCTGCTAACTGCAATTTTGTAGGAACGATGTTCATTTTTGTTCGTCACTTCGCATCGAAATATTCGCATTTCAAATTGTATGGGAAGAATGGGTCTGTAATTGCAGAAGTTGCGTTGGGTTCAAAGGATTGACAATAAGTAAGTATCGCACCAAAGGACTCATGAAACTTGGTTGAATCATCAAAGTTTTGGAGTGCGGGGCGGCCTGTTAGATTTTTTTCGGACTATTTATATGAATTGAATTTTCTAATAGTCTTTGTCTTAGCATGGATAATGCTAGCTGGGCTAGTGACCGTGAAGAGCTGGCTGGCGGCTTTCTCGCGCAACGTATCAGCATTGCAATTCAACGGGGAAATGCCACTAGCATCACTCCTCGCCAGCCTCATTCCTCGGTACAATGCCACCAGAGCCCAGGGCCTTTTTAGGGTTCCGTAGCCAAATGGCAAAAAACGGAACCCTTCTAGATTCGTCATGTCCATCTGTCTGTCTGTCCGTCCGTATGTCACAGCCACTTTTTTTCCGAAACTATAAGAGCTATACTGTTGAAACTTGGTAAGTAGATGTATACTGTGAACCGCATTAAGATTTTCACACAAAAATCGGAAAAAAAAGATTAAGTTTTAGGGGTCCCCATACTCAGAACTGAAACTCAAAAAAAATTTTTTCATCAAACCCATACGTGTGGGGTATCTATGGATATGTCTTCAAAAATGATATTGAGGTTTCTAACATCATTTTTTTCTAAACTGAATAGTTTGCGCGAGAGACACTTCCAATGTAAAATGTGTGTCCCCCCCCCCCTGTAACTTCTAAAATAAGAGAATGATAAAACTAAAAAAAATATATGATGTACATTACCATGTAAACTTCCACCGAAAATTGGTTTGAACAAGATCTAATAAGTAGTTTTTTGTAATACGTCATAAATCGTAAACCGCAATTTATTTCACGGAACCCTTCATGTGCGAGTCCGACTCGCACTTGGCCTCTTTTTTAGATTTAACTCAATTTTAATTTAATTTATATTAGGTGTCTACTTTAATATACTTTAGAAAATAAATTATTTTAATGAACAAAAAATCATAACCCCTTTTTTCAGTTAATTACATTCGAATAACCATAATTATATTATCAATTGTTTTATTCAAATTCCATTATTTTAGTATTCCATGTAAGACGCAGACTTACGCGTAAATGTAATTTTAGACCTAAAGTCGTCAGCTTTTGTGATACGTGGGTCACTAGGAAAGTTTTGAGATACTCTGTTATAAATAGAACCCAACTTGATTGAAACTTTTTTTAAAGATAAATTATTTGTAATTCGAACATAGAAAACCATTTGATCAAATATTTAAAAATAAAAAATACGGTTGTTTTTTGTTTCAATTCCGCGGGCTTTTATCGTCAACTATGGATTTTAAGCGAGAACATTTTCGTGCGATGATTTAGTACGATTATAAATTTGGATTAAATGAATGTGAGTGCAGAGAGCGATTAGTTTCGGCGTTTGGGGACAATGCACCATCGCGTGCGACAGTTTTCAGATGGTTTGCTTAATTTAAACGAGGGATTTTTCCCTTAAATGATGATGAAAAAAGTGGCCGGCCCGCGACTTCAGTTACAGAAGAAAACGTCCTAGCTGTGAAAAAACTTATTAAGGAAGACCCGAAAGTGACTTATAAACAAATAGAAGTCATCGTAAAGATTTCATCGCCAGCTATTAATGAAATTTTACACAACCGGCTTGGAGTCAGGAAATTATGTTCACGATGGGTGCCTCACTCTCTGACTGTAGAACAAAAAGAAGCTCGCGTGACATGGTGCAAAGATATGCTCAGAAAATTTGATCAGGGAGAAGGACGGTAAATTTTTAACATTATTACTGGAGACGAGAGTTTGATTTACCAATATGATCCACCGACTAAACGGCAATCGACAATTTGGGTGTTTCCCGATGATGAACCTCCAACGAAGGTGAAACGCGGGCTAAGTGTTGGGAAAAAAATGGTGCCCACACTTTTTTCTGCAAGTGGTCATGTGGCCACAATTTCCTTAGACGACCAAAAAACTGTGAACGCTAAGTGGTCATAGAATTATAACGCATAGAAACGCAGTTCACGCGCAACGGTGAGGCCACCAAAAGTAGGACATAAATGGCCCAGTACGCCGATCGGCTTGTCAATTGCAAGGACGCGTTCAAACCAATTTTCGGTGGAAGCTTGCATGGTAATGTACATCATATATTTTTTTTAGTTTTATCTTTCTCTTATTTTAGAAGTTACAGGGGGGGGGGACACACATTTTACCACTTTGGAAGTGTCTCTCGAGCAAACTATTCAGTTTAGAAAAAAATGATGTTAGAAACCTCAATATCATTTTTGAAGACCTATCCATAAATACCCCACACGTATGGGTTTGATGAAAAAAATTTTTTTGAGTTTCAGTACTGAGTATGGGGACCCCTAAAACTTAATGTTTTTTTTTCGATTTTTGTGTGAAAATCTTAATGCGGCTCACAGAATACATCTACTTACCAAGTTTCAACAGTATAGCTCTTATAGTTTAGGAAAAAAGTGGCTGTGACATACGGATGGACAGACAGGCAGACAGACGGACGGACATGACGAATATAAGGGTTCCGTTTTTTACCATTTGGCTACGAAACCATAAAAATTAGGATTTAAATGGAAAAAGACCTATAGAAGACGCTAAAATAAACATGTTTTGTATGGGCAACTTTTCTCTAAACTTGATAATTACCGAGATAAATGACGGATTGTAGAATAGCGGGCACGGGACTTGAAATTTTTTTGATGTTGGTGGTGTTATTATGACACCTATTTTTATAATGCCATCGTATAGAAGACGCTAAAATAAAAATGTTTTGTATGGGCAACTTTTCTCTAAACTTGATAATTACCGAGATAAATGACGGATTGTAGAATAGCGGGCACGGGACTTGGAAAATTTTTGATGTTGGTGATGTTATTATGACACCAATTTTTTATGATGCTATCGTATAGAAGACGCTAAAATAAACATATTTTGTATGGGCAACTTTTCTTTAAACTTGATAATTACCGAGATAAATGACGGATTGTAGAATGTAAAATTTTCAATGATGGCATTTTATATTATGTATGATATAAGGCAGCGAAAGTCCGAATGTAGAGCCGAGATATTTGACCTCAGTGGCTCCAAAAATAACTCAAAACCGAATCGGAGCACCCCACCATCCACGTGGTCTTGTCTGCCCTACCCCTAGAGTGTTTATAAAAGAGAACGGAGGCGCGGAGGGACAGCAGCCCTTGCCCGCTTCGCTTGGCTCCGCAGCTTCGGCTTACTCCTCCTAGCCTCAGCCGCTCGCCTCGCTCGTTCCCGCGCTTCGTCACGCAAGAGCGGAAGGGCTGCTGTTCCCGCAGCGTCGGAGCTACGCGAAGTCGCAACATTCATCGAAAATCGAAAAATTCCCAACGCTTTGTTAATGTTTAAGGCAAACCAAAAAACGGGAGATTACCATGACCAGATGAACTTTGTCAACTACGAAAAATGGTTAAAAGAAAAATTAATACCGATCCTTAAACCGAATAGCGTACTTATCGTAGATAATGCGTCCTATCACAACAAACTTTTGAATCGTGCTCCAACGTCAAATTCTCATAAACAAGAAATGATGGATTGGTCATTGGACAGAACACAACATTTCATATAGCGTCATATATAATAATAAAGAGCGGTTTCGTGAGTACCACATACGAGTAGATGCAATGTTAAAAGGACATGGCCACTCCGTTTTACGATTGCCACCGTATCACCCGACATTCAATCCGATCCATGGTAAAAGGATATGTAGCGAAAAGAAACGTTTCTTTATACATGCAAGACATTATGAGTTTAGCAACTGAACGAATGAATACTATTACTGCTGAGGGAGGACTGGGAAAATATTTGTCGCCATGTCGAAAGTGAAGAAAATAAATATCGATGTCAGGAAGGGGAAATGGATCGAATTTCAAACAATCTTATTATCAATACTTGTGACAGCTCAGATGAAGAACATGATAGCGACTAAAAGCAAAATACAGAGGACTACTACTTATTCCATTTCTTAAGGGTATGTAATTTTATTAAATTAAGCGAAAATTATTCTCCTTTTGTTGCAAACGGTACAACCACTACAGATGCATGCTATCACAAATTGTTATTAATAATTATGTATGTTTCTCAACTTGTGCCTTTCGAAAGTCGCAAGTACCACAATAAAAAAAACTGGGTTCACCTAACCAGAGACAATTGTTTCTTAGGTAGCAAATCTTATCTACTTTATGGAAATATTGAATAACTCGATACCTGCAAATGGCACCTTTTACTAAATATTTTCCCCGAACAAACAAATTATGGTACGAAAAATATAACATTTGAAGGAGCACGGTTATACAACAACTTGCCAAAAGATATAAAAGGAGGTGATTCCATGAACATTTTTTTAAATAAACTGGATGCCTATGTTATTTACATCTCCATCTCCACTTATAATAAATCTCTAAATTAAAAAAAGAATCAGCCAGTTTGAAACTAAGCTTTGTGTGGTACGAATGTTCTCAGCATCCCATGAACGGAAAAATATGAAACATTTTATATAGGTACATTATTATTCTAGCTGCAACTTAGGATAGTTTTTATCCGACTGCGACAATTAATTAATTTTCCGTAATATACGACTTAAAGTATATCGCCGCCACATCTGTCAGCTAAAAGAAACGTCAAAATCACAGACTAATAAGAAATACTACGGACAAAATGGCGGAATTGCTTTGCCTTTCTTTCGCCTATTAATAATTTTAATCCCGTCTACGATATACCTTGACGAGACACATAGGTACAAAAAGCAAATATAAAATTAATCGATTTTGATATGCGAACTTATATGCGCAAATGTCGAATTAAGGCGTGATTTCAACAAATGTAACAACAAATTCGAACAATATAAACTTGGTTTTTTTGAATGGCACGCGCGCGCGCTCTTTGCGTATTCAGCCAAACCACAAAAACCGAAACTCGAAGTTCGTATATCTGCATTCCTGTCATTTGTTAGTGCGATAGAGATAGAGATACCCGAATATTTTCGAATTCCGAAGTTCGTGGTTTAAAAGAAAATACGGATGTCGGATAGATCTAAATTAATATTTTATGTGTAAATATGGTTAAAATTATTTTGAAATACTATTGTTGTAATTGTTTTAGTATATTTGACTAGCTTTAAGTTTAATATTGTGCGTCCGAAATGGGCAAGCTGTTGGACTTTATTTTACCCAAAACAACTAAATGTACACAGTTCTGATAATAAAGAAATCTTATTTTATCTTATCTTATCGAAAATAGGGATGTAGACACTAAACAAAATAATCATAATGTTGTATTATCTCGGAAAAAAACAACGCAAGAGGCTATATAGGTAATCACTAAGTTATAAGTGTCTAAAGTTTTAAGAGGGGGTTTGTTGCGTCTCTTTTCCGCAAAACGCACCTTTATAATGAAACGATTGTTTTTACTATGACGCTCGAGGATCGTGACGTCATGGTCCCTGATCGTTTTCTCACTCTAACAAGCGACATTAAAACGGTTTCGTAATTTTTTGAGATATTTGAATGAGTTTTTCGTTTCTTCTTTCTTTTGAAGTGAGTCTACAGCTACACCTCTATTTGGAAGACAAGCGGAAAGAATCCATACTATCCATACTAATAACCCATACTTCCATACTAATATTATAAATGCTAAAGTGTGTCTGTCTGTTACCTCTTCACGCCTAAACCGCTGAATCGATTTAGATGAAAATTTTTTTTTTTTTTTGATAATTTTCTTGCAATCTGTCTCGCAGACATTCAGCAATTGGTTATGAATTTTTACTTGATGGCTTGCGCAGATCGCGACCACTGACGCGTCAGCTTTTCATAATAATTTATCTAATGAGTAGATCCTGTGGTATTCTTCTCTTCAATCTCCGGGGTAGAGTTAGTTCACTCATTAAGTGTTTCGCCAGTGTGTTGGGGTGTTGCAATATTCTTGTTTTGTATGTTTCTGCACTGTCTTTGATTTCTTGCTTAACAGTTTTAATGTTGAGGTCTTGATGTAGCCTATCATTTGTCATGTACCATGGTGCATCGGTTATTATACGTAGTATTTTGGATTGAAATCTTTGTAGAATTTCTATGTTTGATTTGGCCGCGGTCCCCCACAGTTGCAGACCATAAGTCCAGACAGGCTTTATTATGCACTTATAAAGCAACAATTTGTTTTCTAGTGAGAGCTGAGACTCTCTTCTAATCATCCAGTACATTTTTCGTACTTGTTGTCCCATTGCAAGACGTTTGGTGAATATGTGTTTTCTCCATGTCAGTTGTCGATCAAGGTACATTCCCAGGTATTTTGCTTCCTTGGCCTGAGGTACTCGAACTCCATTTAGTGTGACTGGTGGACAAGTGTCTTTACGAGTAGTGAAAGTTACTTGGATAGATTTCGTCTCATTAGCCTTAATGCGCCAGTCTTTAAGCCAGACTGAGATTTCATTAAGACTATTTTGTAGCTTCAGTGATGCTATCTCAGGAGATGCATCCAGTGACAGTATAGCGGTGTCATCAGCGAAGGTTCCAGTAATAACCCCTTTTATAGATGGAAGATCAGCCGTGTATAGGAGATATAATGTTGGGCCCATAACACTGCCCTGTGAGACTCCTGCATGTATTGCGTACAAAGGTGTTACGTCCTCACCTTGCTTCACGAAGAAGTATCTATTTTCGAGATATGATTTGATAAATTTGTAATAGTTTACTGGAAGAGTCTTTTTAATTTTGAACAGGAGGCCATCGTGCCAAACCCGATCAAAGGCCTGGGAGATGTCCAAGAAGACGCCTGCACAGTATTGTTTCTTTTCAAAGGCTGAATTCACATTCTCAACAATTCTATGGATTTGCTCTCTAGTACCATGTTTTTGGCGGAAACCAAACTGGTGGTCGGGGATTAACTCCTTATCCTTTATTATTGGCTGAAGTCTGCTCAGGAATAGGATCTCCATTATTTTAGACGTAATCGGCAGTAGACTGATGGGCCTGTAAGATTTTACCTCCTCAGGGCATTTTCCGGGTTTTGCGACCATTATTATTTGAGCCACTTTCCACTGCTGTGGTACAGCTGCTTTTCTAAGAATTGAGTTGTAGATGTAGGTCAGAAATAATATACCTTCATTTGGTAATTCTCGTAGGATTTTTGCCGTAATCAAGTCGTAACCAGGGGCCTTTTTTTGGTCGAGCTTTTTTATTGCTCGGATTACTTCTTGTTTAGAGAATGTCTGTATTGGAGGATCCAACTGGTCTATTTTTTGCAAAAAGACATTTACTTCTTCTATTCGTGTGGATCCCTGGTCGGGGTTTGGTGTGAACACTGTTTTCAAATGTTCAGCAAATGTATTAGCTTTTTCACTTGAATTCACGGCCCAACTGTTGTCAGCTTTACGTATAGGAGGTTGAGATGCTATTGGGCGCTTCAGATATTTGGTCGCCTTCCATAGGGAGTAGTCGGACGCGGCAGTGCTGTCTAGACCTTTTAGATATCTTTGAACATTTTGATTTCGGTTTTCACTTAGCAGGTCTTTTAGGCGGGACGTTAGATAGTTTAGTGTGGTTTTATCGGGTGGGTACCGTGTCTGCTGCCATCTTTTTCGTGTTTTACGTTTCAAAGCTAATAAATCCCTGATTTCGGTAGGGTACTTATTATCATTGTGAGTATTATTTGTAATTTCAGGTGTCGCAAGCCAGGCTGATTGCTGTACAGAGATGAAATTTGGTATACAGATAGTTTGAGCCCCGATGAAGGACAAAGGGTAGTTTTTATATCTGAGGGGCTGAAATTGGGGGTGGAAATTTGTATGGAGCTACTTAAACCGCTGCACCGATTTAGATGAAATTTGGTATATAAATAGTTTGAGTCCCGGGGAAGGACATATAATAGGTTTTATCTCGGTAATCATCCCCTAAGGGGGTGAAAAAGGGGGGGGGGGGGTGAAAATTTGTATGTAATCAATTTTGATTAAATTTGGTGTAGATATAGGTTAAGTTCTGGGAAAGGACATGGGATAGTTTTTACCCCAGAAATCATCCCCTAAGGGGGTGAAATTAGGGGTGAAATTAGGGGTGAAAATTCGGATGGAACCCATTTTAATAAAATTTGGGGAAAGGACATAGGATAGTTTTAATTCCGGAAATCACTCCCTAAGGGGGTGAAATGGGGGGTAAAAATTTGGATGAATCCCGTTTAGATGAAATTTGGTATAAAGGTCGTTTGAGTCCCGAAGAATGACATTATGTAGATAGTTTTTATCCCGAAAATCATTCCCTAAGGGTATGAAATGGGGGGTGAAAATTTGGATAAAATCCATGTACCTAGATGAAATTTGGTATAGAGATAATTTGAGACCCTTTGAAGGATATAGAATAGTTTTTGCCTCGGAAATCATCCCTTAAGATGGTGGAAGTTTGTTTGCATTATATTTTCTAAGTAAAAGTTCTACGCGGACGAAGTCGCGGGCAACAGCTAGTTTATAATAAATCTCTGAAAAAATTAATCAGCCAGTATCATTTCAATTTTTTTTGCCACGAATGATCTCAGCTTCCCATGAACGGAAGAACATAAAACATTTTTTTATAAGTCCGGTTATTTATTCCTACGGTTTAGAAGAAACGGTACCTTTCCTAACGGCCGTGTGATAAGAAAATATACAAAATAATACTGAAAAAAGCCTACCCATCTAACTTAGCCATAATGATGACCCTTTTTGTTTCATACAATCCATACTAATATTATAAATGCGAAAGTAACTCTGTCTGTCTGTTACCTTTTCATGCTTAAAACGCTGAACCGATTGAGATGAAATTTGGTATAGAGATACTTGGAATTCCGGGGAAGGACAAAAGATAGTTTTTAGGCGTAAATTCATCACCTAAGGGGGTGAAAGGGGGGAAGAGTTACGATATAAACGAGTTCCGCGTGGACGAAGTCGCGGGCAAATCATCATCATCATCACTTAAGAGCCCTGCTCTTGTCGGTGGAGTAACCGCCACTTTTCTCTGTTCATTGCCAGCCTCTTGACTTCCTCATACGACTCGACATCAGCTTTATCTTTTATTCGGCTATAATATGATAGCCTAGGCCTTCCTCTGCCTCTCTTGCCCTCAATTTTACCCTCCAGGAAATTGATGGGCAAAAGCTAGTCAATAATATTTCCGTCAATTTAAACCCACCCTGGCGGGCCATCGGGCTGTCGCTAGGGCGCAGTGCGCGAGTGCATGTGTAACAAAATTATTATCCCACCGTATTTCTTAGATATATAATACCTTTGCTTGCTTGAATTTTATATAGATACTATAATATTTATACTGTATACTATTATTTGTAGTAATATAACCAAGCTCACGGGCGTAATGTACCTATTATAGTATAATTTAAGGCATATTTTTTTTTCTCAATAAGTGAAAGTCTTCTGAGAATAACTAATAAACTCTTTAACCCGAAACATGTCAAATGTGTGCGATGTCAGATCAAATTAATCGAAACTTGGAGTGGACATACCAATGTAATAGTTATTTGTTATACAAGGGGGAAAAAGGGTAAGACAAAAAAAAAGTAAAAAAAATACAAAAAAAAATGGGAAAAAAAATATGTCACAGGGAAACTTAAACAAGCCAAACATTTAGTACTTTTAACGTTCTACGTTTTGTTAGCTGTCACATGTCACTTAAACTGCGTTCAAATGTCAAAACTCTTTCTTCAAATGTGGATAAAAAGTGATTTTCTCAATAGGTATCAAACATACAAAAAGGCCTTTCCGAGCAAGTGAGCTGAAAAATGTCTTAATTTTCCCCTGTCCTACTGTACCTGTGTAAGTGAGCCCCTGCAACCGAGTTACCTACCTGTCGATTAAGCTGCCGTGATGCAGCCTCGTTTAATTGCGCGGGCCGTCGCTGTTGGGTTTAAATTAGCGGCGTAATTCCGCTTTCATTACGAGATTTCCTTAAACTATACGATGTTGTTGCAGTTTCATCGTTACGCTCCAGTTATGAACTAAAATATTATTAAGATGTAGAACCGAATTACGCGGTAAAATTTATACTGAACTCGAGAGCTTTTGAACGGAGAGTAAATTTGGTTCGGTACTTCGCATCGAAATCAAAATCAAAAAATCAAAATCAATTATTT
The DNA here is from genome assembly GCA_963854355.1 of Epinotia brunnichana. Classification (NCBI taxonomy): domain Eukaryota; kingdom Metazoa; phylum Arthropoda; class Insecta; order Lepidoptera; family Tortricidae; genus Epinotia; species Epinotia brunnichana. The sequence continues at coordinate 12,745,091 of OY977936.1, read as the reverse complement.
ATTCTGCAAATAGGCCACAAGGGCACTTTTACATGTCAAATGGTATTCTACAATATAATATTAATAATCTTACACAATAATAATTTTAAAATTGCAGATTTTAACCAATTAGTACCTAAATGGTTAACAAACTAAATGTCACTAAATGAAAACTAAAAAAATCAAAAATTGTAAAATATTATCAAATACATTCGATATAAGGTCTGTATCAGAATTAACAATAAGTTTATAATATTAATTTAGTACCCCAGAGATGTATAATGTCTCTGAGCATCCAAATACAATTAATAATTATTCTAATGTTCTTATAGAGATGTATACTGTCTCCAAGCGTTAAAACAGAAAAAAAGGATCATTAATGTAATATTGTCAGAGATGTACAGGGTCAATAACAATAAAACGTGCCAAGAACAGAATGATGTCTCTCGTCAAAATAATGATAATAACACTAGTATTTAGGTAGTTACTATGCCCTTGCAAGCATGAACAGACCGGACTCCACAAACAGCACCCGATCACGAGTATGACGCATATCTCAGCCATCGCCTCCCTCAACCATATGTCAGGGAAGGTGGCGACCCGATCAACGACGCCACCGTAAGCAAAGCCCTTTAAGCGAGCATGACATATTCAAGCCACACTGGACATTGATAATAGCAAAGATTAAAGCGACTTGTTCGGCGAGAAAAAGCATTACGTGCTCTCATGTTACATAAAACGGAACAGCTATTTCCGGTACTTATAATAATTACAAAGGTAATACGCCAAGACAATCATACTCGAAGGTATATTAATTCTAATAGAATTTGACTGCTACTGGCTTAAAGGCATTTTTGTCGTTTATGAAATCGTTGACATTATAATACGCCTTGCTTAGCAAATATTTTTTTATATGAGATTTAAATTTACTTAACGGCAAATTAATAATTTCGGTAGGTATTTTATTGTAAAAACGTATACAGTTCCCCATGAACGACGTGCTAACCTTGCGAAGACGTCTGTACTGCACTGCGATCTTGTGTTTACTTCTGGTGTTGTAGTCGTGGATATCACTGTTGAGTTTGAAGTCCTGAAGGTTTTTCCGCACATACATAATATTCTCAAGAATGTATTGGCATGCTACAGTAAGAATATTTGCCTCCTTAAATTTGTCCCTGAGAGAATTTCGGGCTTTTAGTTCGTAGATGGAGCGTACAGCTCGTTTATGTAGCACGAAGAATCGCATTCGAATACGCTCCAACATCGCGGTAAGGTCATTTAACGCTGTAGATAACGTTCTGATAAATATGTGAGTTTTAGACAGTCGCATGTTTTATACACTGGAATAGAACGTTATAAAAGTGACCAGCTTAAGTCTTTTCGCAAATATACCAACTTTACTTGTAAGGTAAAAAGAAAAAAAAATTAAAGAAATGAAAATTGACATCGTCTTGTTTTCTTAAAATAAAATAACAAAAACAAAACTTAAACCTTTACACTAAAAACGAATTACTAGTATGTAATTATATATACTCCCCGAGGTCGCTGCCTGTGGGAAGGGTGCTCATAAAGCTGGCCACATTTCCTCGTTGGATAGCTATCCCTATGCGTTGACCGAGGAAGTAGCCAGCCCTAAAGTCTGCCGAGTTCTCCATCATTTTCTTTTTAATAGCTTTATAAAGCCTGTGGGCGTCCGGACTCCAAGGGCCGAGAGTTTCCACCGCGAAGGCTGCAAATATTTGGTTGCTTGTCAGGCCAGCATATTTACGGCGCTTCGTGGCTTCTGCCGCTACCGCCGCCCCGCCTGCCCTCAAGGACGTGGAGGCTAGATGAGACGGTGCCAGGGTATCAACGCAGGTTGCGTCCCAGACAAGCGGCCGCCTCATGCCACGGAATGAGTGCCAGGCCAGGAGGTTCCAAAATGGCTGGCATGCTTACGCTGACAAGAGCCCGACGGATGACGTCATTAAGGCAAGCGTGGCGTGATAAGCGGCCGGCACTTCTTGTGCAAGACAGGCCGTGGTAGCCCAGAAGGTCCACCTCGACTCCACAAGGGCAGCGGTGGGGTTTCACAATATGCACGCCTAGGCGGAGGCCGACAGCCAACCTAAACGAATTATTGTCCAACAGAGTTGCGCACTGGATGGATGGGTATAGGCATGAAGCCAGTAGAATCCAGATTCGGGTTGGGATACAGCTAATAGACGGGCTTTTTCCGCGCTTGTAAGGCACACATTAAATTAGAAAGTAATACTTACTAGCGTTTACGAGCAAATGCGAAAAAATAGTACATTTTGATGCTAGTGCGGAAAGTATGTCATTACGACACGAGTACCGAGATATGGACGAGTGAAAAATGACGTTTCCGCACGTGTGTCGAACGACGTTTTTAATACAGTAGCGAAAAATTAAGAAAAACAACAAAGTAAGGAAGAACTGTATTAAAAAAAAATATTTTTGATCAACTTCATTATTTTTCAACTACAATGATGTTACAGAAATAAAAGTTTCGAATTCCTTACTTGCTGTTTTTCTTATTTTTTCGCAACTGTATAAAAAAAGGTCGTTCGATATATGTAGGTACGTGGAAAAGTAAAAAGTACTAGTTCACGAAAACCAACTTTCCGCACGCTAAACGGCTACGTAAAGTAGCACTTTTTGAGCAACTGTATAAAAAAATATTTTTTGTAATTCATATTACATCCGTCTCATGACGGGTCAAGGAAAGTGTCTCATTCGCCGTCCTAAACCCAAAACGTAAGTGAGGAAACAAATTCTATTTTTCAAAAATAATTGACGCAGCTGAAAAGTCTGCAACTTTTTTCTGGTGCTAAGGAATGTTATTCTTATCATCATTTCCTTGCCCTTATCCCATTTACTTGGGGTCGGCGCAGCATGTCTTTTTCTTCCATACTTCTCTGTCAGCCGTCATCTCATCACTCACTTCTTTTCTCTTCATATCGTCTCTCACACAGTCCATCCACCTTTTCCTTGGCCTACCTCGTCTTTTACATCCATCCACATTCATACCTAATACTCTATTGGTCACATGACTTTCAACCCTCCGCATTACGTGCCCATACCACGCAAGGCGATTGGCCCTCAATTTATCCGCGATAGGTGCTATTTACTTTTAGGCTTCCCCTTACATACACATTTCTTATTCGGTCCATCCTCGTCACACCACACATCCATCTTAACATTCTCATCTCCGTTACATGCAATCTCTTTTCATCCGTCACCTGTAAGGCCCAACTTTCCGATCCATACATGACGACAGGTCTCACAAGGGTTATAGATTTTGCCCTTTAGCCTAGGAGGCATTCTGCCATCGCATATTGTTCCGCAGACATGTCGCCATTTCATCCACCCAGCGCTAATTCGGTTTTTGACATCACGGTCGATATCACCATCACACTGTACAAGCGAACCGAGGTACTTAAAATCGAAGCAGACTGGGAGCGTAACGCCGTCTAGCATGATGCCTGTAAAACTGGAGAGACCGTCGAAATCACAAAACATATGCTCTGTTTTGGACCTACTGATCCTCAGGCCAACATTCTCCAGTTTTTGTCGCCACTTCTCCAATCTGTTCTGTACCTCGGATGCGTCTTCACCGACAAGAACAATATCATCCGCATACACCAGGGTGCTTCTTCCTGTATGTCCGACGACAGAGCGTCCATACATTAATGATCCTTTTTTTCTGTTTTAACGCTTAGAGACAGTATACATCTCTATAAGAACATTAGAATAATTATTAATTGTATTTGGACGCTCAGAGACCTTATACATCTCTGGGGTACTAAATTAATATCATAAACTTATTGTTAATTCTGATACAGACCTTATATCGAATGTAACTGATAATATTTTACAATTTTGGATTTTTTTACTTTTCATTTAGTGACATTTTGTTTGTTAACCGTTTAGGTACTAATTGGTTAAAATCTGCAATTTTAAAATGATTATTGTGTAAGATTATTAATATTATATTGTAGAATACCATTTGACATGTAAAAGTGCCCTTGTGGCCTATTTGCAGAATAAATAGATGATTTTGATTTTTTGATTTTGATAATCAGTACAAAGAGGTATGGGCTTAAAGCTAATCCCTGGTGCAAGCCTACCGTTACACTGAACCTGTCTGTGGTGCCAGCCGCTGACCGGACGCGTGTACAACATCTGTCATACATAGACCGAATTAGCTCCACATACTTCCCAGGCACACTTTGCTCTTTCAAGGCCCACCACAAAACCTCACGAGGTACTTGATCGTATGCCTTTTCGAGGTCAACAAACACCATATGCAGGTTTTTCTGTGCATTTCTGTATTTTTCGCACAATTGGCGAAGTGAGAAAATAGCGTCTGCTGCACCCCGACCCGGCATAAAACCGAATTGGTTTTGCGTTATAACACTCTCATCTCTCATTCGTCTCTCTATCACTTTCTCCCATACTTTCATACTATGTGACATGAGCTTTATTCCTCTATAATTGTTGCAATCCTGTATATCTCTTTTATTTTTAAAAATGGGCACTAATAAACTGTTGCACCATTCCTCAGGGATAGTCTCTTCACGCAACATTTTATTAAAGAATAAAGTCAGCCACTTACATCCATCCTCACTCAGAACCTTCCAAACTTCTGCTGGTATATCATCAGGTCCTACAGCCAACTTCATCCATACCTATTTATCTTATTATACCTATATTAACCGGCTGGTTTTGCAGCACTTTGCTCCAGGGATTTTCATTTCTATCATTTTATCTACCACGCACTCTTTGAATTTACTTGCACACTCTCTCTTTTCCAGCATATACCATTTCGTTTTAGGAGGGGGCCGTGGTTTTCTAAAGTTTGACTGGACTCTTAAGTTCACTTCTATAACTAAAAGCATATGTTGTGCAACTACATTTTCACCGGGGATTATCTTGCAGTCTTTGACGCAGTTGATTTTATTCCTCCTTACGAGAGAGTAGTCACTGGTGGCCACTTTTATAAGTTGTAAGATGTTCCTCACGTTTCTTAAACCAAGTGGTAGTGATTGCCAGGTCAAACGCGGAAGCGGCTTGTAACAAGGTTTCTCCTTCTCTTTTACGGTTCCCGAAGCCCAAACCTCCATGTACTCTTTCATATCCCACATTCTGTCTTCCCACATGTCCATTAAAATCTCCACCCACATATACTTCTTCGTTTTCTGGAATTTCCATTATTACTGCATCAAAATCCTCCCAAAACTTCTCTTTCACTACGTCATCACATCCACTCTGAGGAGCATACATACTTACAAGTTTTAGTATAACGTTCTCCAGCATTAACTTCATAGCTATTATTCTATCACTCTTTCTACTGACATTCGTTACCCCTTGTTTCAGCCTGTGGTCTAACACTATGCCAACGCCATTACGTTTGCCATCACTTCCACAATAGTAAAACTTATATCCTTCCCCAATCTCTCTAGCCCTTTCACCCTTCCACTTTGTCTCTTGCAGAAAAACTATATTTATCCGTCGTCTCTTCATTACATCAGCTAGCTCTCTTCCCTTTCCAGTCATCGTCCCTACATTCCAACTCGCATACCTCAGTCTCTCATACCTTGGTTCCCGGGCTCGCTTCTTACGTCGCCCCCACCCGGGCTGGTGCGACAGCCCTAGTCCATTTCCCACAGGAGCCGGGTGCTGCCCCTGCGCGTCACCTGTGGGGTACGCCCTAGCCCTGTCACATATCTTATTTCGTTCAATATCCATGCTGCTAAAAAGATTTAGCAATTTTCTTTTTACAACCGGCCGCCTACCTGACGTTAACCCTCCTTGGGAATTCTAAGTTGACTTAGGTATTTGTCATTTAACTCCTTTAGTCGCCTTTTACGACATCCACGGAGAAGCTCGGAGTGGGCTATTATCAGGCCGGACACCACACGACCAAGGAATGTTATTCTTATCACCAAAAAAAAAATCAGGCACTTCTAAAATTTTCATCTATTCCCCATTGTTGTTCAAAGCAATAATGAAAAATCATACACATTTGTGAAATGTAACGATAACAACAAATCAGTAAACAAGCAAAGCACAAGCAAGTACACAATCTTTTAAGCTGTAATAAGCCATAAAGTGGTTCCAAATCCCGCATCGCTTCTTTCCTCCGCGATCTCAGAGGATATATCGCGCAGAAGTATACCTGCGGAATTATATTACAATAAATCTGCATAATGAGCGAAGGCAAAGTTCGTGCCAATTCTAAGAACATATAAACTTGCTTAGAGAATTGAAGATCACGAAATACAAGCAATGAGCATTATAAGAAATGTATATAAATAATACACAGAATAGTTCAATTCCAAACAAAGAAGCTAAGGTTAACGGAGCCTAATAGAAGATTCATTATCAGAATCTAGTCTTACAATTTAAAGGCCTACTCATAGGCCATGCAGTTGTGATTCACTTAAAATGTTACAAGTTTCTTCCAAAAATTGCATTTTTGAGACAAACTTTAATTGCCACCTACTTATTTTGCGAAGTCATCCGGGTGGACCGGGTGTCCCTTAACGCTAGTTACAGTCAAACAGTATTTTTTATGCGGTTACTACACAGTTTTCAGAACCGAAACCTATGATTTTGAAAACATCCAAGACTCGGAAAAATATGTTTACCTATCTGAATCTCTAAAAATGGTTTCCCAACTGTATCGTTTGTCCGAATTTTCATTTGTCCTAAAAGTCGTTTTTTCTGAAGCCATGACATTTTCAGGATGATACTAAAACAAACTTTTTTTTTTTGTCCGGGGAAAATCCTCATGGATACCACCGCGCCACGGGGAGGAGCAGTGGTTATGTCAGACTCCTACTGACTAAAAACCCCCAGGTGTTCCTCTCAGCCACTTGTTGACCGGGATACGGGAACCATTATTCTTTCGCGTCCCGGCCGGTGGTCGTCCGCAATCGGACCCGACACTGGGGGACCACCTATCCCCCCTCTATCAAAAAAGTAGTGTGCCCGGAACACTTGGCACACCACCCAACCCGAGGACCCCACTACTTCAGACGACGAACGATTATAAAACAAACCTAACCTAACCTAACGGGTTCTACGCGATAAGTATTAAAAAGAAATGAAAAGCTTTTGGGTTTTCGAGATAATTGGCTTATTGCCGAAATGGAAATTCGGACAAGCGATACTCGTACAGTTGGGAAATGACATTAAGTGCTTGCGATAGGTTACCGAAAAAATATTCAAGCTTCGTAGGCTTCGTAGTAGGGCAGTCGCTGGTGAGCCATTAGACTACACCGGTCGTCTTACAATTTTGTACAAATTAAACCCCTATACAAGTATGCCAACAAATAATCATCCAATTAAAAAGTTACTAAGTAAGCTCTCAATGTGTCAAAAAATTACTAGCCTCAGTAATTTCGGTCCTTGCATACTGCATTAAAATTATGAGTATACAATATTTTAATGTATGTAAGCTTAAAAAAGGTAAATTAAAACCTAAATCTGATCCTAACCTGAATTTCCGTTTAATTCCTCTTACTAACCTATTGCACAAATCATTTACCAGTTCTCAAGACCTTCCAAAGTAAAAAGGTAAGGAGAGTTTAGGCAATTTGATCACTAAGTATGCAAATGACAGAATAAATTACTTATGCATTTATTAAGCTCAAGATATGGCGAGGGCGTTATAATAACTCAAGGTCCTGTTCGAGGTGAAGAACGCACTGAAAGTTTAACGCAAGGGCGACAAAACGCTTACGTGGCCGCAATCAACTTGTCAACTTTTGAAATATGACTAGGAGCCGCCGGCGTGTCGCCATTAGGAGCTTCTCTCCGGGCCGCACTCACTGTTCAGACGCCGACCCGTCTGGTAACCGGGGAAATAACGCTGAAATGGCGTTTTACACTAACAATAGCTTATATCCAAATCAACCACCAATACCCAATGGCATCGCGACACAAATGGACGACGACAAGATGAAAAACAAAATCGTTTTCCTGGATGTTACGCCTAATCGCACTCCACGATTACCTTCGCCGAATGCCGTTGCTCCTTTGAGAAACAACTTGGTGAATCCCGATATATCAAGAGACATCGTTTACGAAAACATCAAGCCAGTTTTCTCTCTCTTAAGGATCATGGGCGTTCTCCCATTGACCAGGCCATCTCCGGGCGTGAATCAGTTTCAACCCGCCTCTCCTTCTATGCTGTATTCTACCGTTATCTACTTCTCTCTTATTGGCTATCTGTTGTATCTTTCCCTGCATAAAGTCCAAATAGTAAGAACCGGCGCACAAGAAGGTAAATTCGAGGAAGCCGTCATTGAATACCTTTTTACAGTGTACTTGTTCCCGATGATTGCAGTTCCAATATTATGGTACGAAACGAGAAAAATTGCCGCAGTCCTCAACGGATGGGTAGAATATGAGGTGAATGGCCCTTTAATAAATGACCCATAAATAAATCTCAATTCGTAATCATTAATATTTTTTTATGTATTTAAATTATTGTTTTTCACGGGTCTAACGCGCTATCTATTTACCTTTATTAATAATTTAAATATTTGTACAAAGCGTGAGAATTTAAAGTGTTATATGAATTTATGTTGCTTTTTTATTATTACAGATGGCTTACAAGAAGCTATCAGGTCGAGTACTTCCTTTAGGGCTCTATAAAAAAGCTTTGGCCATCGCTATAATCATCCCCGCCCTCTCAACTGCGTCAGTGATTATCACACATGTCACAATGGTTCACTTCAAACTATTACAAATCATTCCCTACGTGTTTTTGGAAATATTGACGTACATTTTGGGTGGCTATTGGTACCTTCTCTGCGAGACTCTCAGCATCTGTGCGCACATCTTGGCGGAAGATTTTCAACAGGTAATTATGCCGAAAAACTTTAATTTAAGCCTAAGCATGCGGATGCGGACCAATTTTTGGCAAATATCTCCCTGCTCATACAAATACAAATAGGCTCGATGCCTCATGTTAAAATTGATAACGTAGTGTTGCTAAATGAATAGTAAACCATCAAATTATTGTAATAAAATATAAATTATAAAATATAATTAAAATCATAAAAAGATATGGACCTTGAAAGTTCAGAAAAAATATGCATTTTTAGGGTTCCGTAGCCAAATGGCAAAAAACGGAACCCTTATAGATTCGTCATGTCTGTCTGTCTGTCTGTCTGTGCGTCCGTATGTCACAGCCACTTTTTTTCCGAAACTATAAGAGCTATACTGTTGAAACTTGGTTAGTATTCTGTGAACCGCATTAAGATTTTCACACAAAACTCGAAAAAAAAACAGTAAGTTTTGGGGGACCCCATACTCAGAACTGAAACTCAAAAAAAAGTTTTTCGTCAAACCCATACGTGTGGGGTATCTATGGATAGGTCTTCAAAAATGATATTGAGGTTTCTAACATCATTTTTTTCTAAACTGAATAGTTTGCGCGAGAGACACTTCCAAAGTGGTAAAATGTGTGCCCCCCCCCTGTAACTTCTAAAATAAGAGAATGATAAATCTAAAAAAAATATATGATTACCATGCAAACTTTCAACGAAAATTGGTTTGAACGAGATATAGTAAGTAGTTTTTTTTTAATACGTCATAAATCGTAGAAAGCAATTTATTTAACGGAACCCTTCATGTGCGAGTCCGACTCGCACTTGGCCGCTTTTTTTTATTGTCCTACCAATAGAATCCTTACGCTTTTATAGAAACAAAATTGTATCACAACTATGTACCTAAAGTACCTAAACGCAGTATTTCGCGCCCGAAACAGCAATTTACTTGATTTTCCAAACAACGATTAGTTAGTAACAAATAACAAGCGTTTCGCCTGCAACCAGCGAGGTCTCAAATCTTTGGGTATTTATGTTTTTTAATTGTAGTTGCTCCCTGTCATGTATACAGAGTAATGTGGGTAGACTCGTTTACTTTTTATCATAAAAAGTAAACGAGTCTACCCACATTACTCTGTATACATGACACTCCCATACAAACATTTGTTCATCTTCAAAAACTGGTTTAAATGGCATCGTAAAAAAATCTTAGTCATGATCCCTATTTGTGAGATGCAACTTTTCGAATATAGTATTTTAAAAATTGTTAATTCTTTCTTTTTTGGTGTATTTTTATTATGAAGTGTGTATTTTAGTTATATAATAGTTCCTTTTTATACTTTTTAACTTCTTTGTTTCATGTCATTGTGCATCTGTCGATGTTGCCCACCGTGCTCTCACCTTTTAAGATTAATTTAAGTCAATGATGTATATACATATATAAATAAATGGACCCTGCGAAAGACCAGCGCTGGCTGTAAAGCTAGCAACATGCTGAGAAGGGTCCATTTCGTGACAAAGTGTGTTTCTTATATTATTTCTTTTGTATGTTATCTTATCATTATTTTTGTCACGAATATATACTTGAATTTATTTTATTTTATTTCTGTATTGCAGGCACTTCGCCACGTAGGGCCAGCCGGAAAGGTCGCCGAATACCGGGCGCTCTGGTTGCGCCTCAGCAAACTGGCCCGGGACACTGGTATCGCCAATTGCTACACCTTCACATTCTTCAGCCTCTATCTGTTCCTTATCATCACCCTTTCAATTTACGGCCTGCTCAGTCAAATATCGGCGGGTTTCGGTGTCAAGGACATCGGTTTGGCATTAACTGCTTTCTGCAGTATTATGCTCCTGTTCTTTATTTGTGACGAGGCCCACTATGCTTCGCATAACGTAAGTGCTGCGTTTTGTGTTTATTAATAACCATACTTATGTTTAAATGATCGAAAGGGTTTTGCTTTTGAGATGTGAAACATCTTAATATTATAAAAAATTCTTCTTTAATATCCAAGTCATTGATGAAAATGGTAATTTTTTTGCACCTTATTCTTATTCTTTTGTAAGGCGTAAAATTTACTTGTACATACCTACATATTTTTGACGTCCACCGTAGGGAACTTTATTCTGTGTAATTTTTTTTTACGTCCACCGTATCAAACCGTACCTATGTAATTTTTTTTTGTTATTTTTTTTGTGTGTTCCTATGTAAGGTTTAGATAGTTAGTAACTAATAAAAACATCCTAATAACCAGCTATGACAAATCTAGTCATAATTTTAGCCTTTTATACGAACATTAAAAAAAACAAAAAAAAATAATAAGTATCGATAATTAAGCTAACAGCATAACAGTTTTTTTTTGTCCGAATAAAAGACGAATCTAGTTGCTTCGATATTATGTTATTGTAATAGGTGCGCCTGAACTTCCAAAAGAAGCTTCTAATGATAGAGCTGTCTTGGATGAACACGGACGCGCTGACGGAAGTGAACATGTTTCTGCGAGCCACTGAAATGAACCCCTCACAAATCAGCTTAGGGGGATTTTTCGACGTCAACAGGACGCTCTTCAAGTCGGTGAGTTAAGGGCTGTTAATAATTCAAAGAACTCTTTGGAATGCATTTTGTGTTTCTTGCGAGTCAGGCTAAGCGTAACGTATCAGAATGGCGCGTGCAATAATAGAGTCACCGAGATAAACCCTCGCAAACCGGGGAGCTACAAGCTGAGCTGAAATTAGTGAGTATCTAAGAACTTACTGCTAAAATCAACATTTGGTTCACCAAGATACACCCTTCGTAGATTAGCCTGCACGGAAATCATAGATATAGCAGACCTGAAAATGGATTTTACTTCTACGTAATTCAGCTACGCTACGCGAGTATTTTGATTACTACAATCACTTAGGTATCTCAACAATTTTCCTGGACATGAATGGATTTGAAAGATAAAATACCCCTGTTTGATCCATCCCATTCAACCATCCTTCAAACAGGGGTATTTTATCTTCCAAATGGATATAGTTACATGTTAGGTAGGTACCAGTAAATCGTTGTTAATAAGTATGTTAACATTAAAACTGTGGGATTTTAGGTATTACCAGCCATCGGTCTTCCCTGCCTCATGAGTCATAGTTCAGACAAAACTCTACTTATTCACTTAGACCAAGCATTATTTCTCAATAATCTTTAGCCTAGATAGATAACACCGTCTTTACTGCACGAGCGATCTTTTTCCCGACCCAAATGCACATGTATGTTAACTACAAAATAATGCAAACTCTACCCTTAAATTGCAGTTTAGTCACAAAATTTATGTCTAACATGTTACAAACCTCTGCTAATTATGATAAGTATCTTTTCAAAGTGTTGGTTGTTGTCGACTATTAACGCACTTTGGTTTAACGTTTAAACGGTAACAATAAGGTACCTATTAACGAAGTGTTGTGTGCATGTTTGAACCCGTCACCCGTCACTAGCAAACGGCGTTCTATTTAATGAAGTGCGGCGTTGATGTGTTGTAACAAACTTACAACCCATCAACACCGCAATTCGTTATATAATAATCTCAACCATACATTATAGATAGGCTGATCAAAGATAACGTGAAAAGGTAACCAATAAAATGTAAAAAAGCTTTGTGAAGCAAAATTGCATGATCAGCACTGTCATAAACAGTCACTTTCAGATAGTAGTGTTAAAAGAAGAATTGGTCTCCCGTCCCTGGCGTGGAAATTACGTAGGTACCGGTAGACTGGGGTTACTTTAGGAAAAAATGGGGCTACTTTGATCATTTAGAATGTAGTATAAAAGCAAAACTATTTGAGATGAAGAAGATTTAATCGAGTATACAGCAAGATAGATAACTAATATATTCACTGCCACAGTTCACCCACAAGTAAAAACAATGATTTCGGAGAAAAACCTATTTGATCAAAGTCGCCCCGCGAATCAAAGTAACCCCAGTTGACGGTACCTATTCAGAACTGTAAAATTAGATTTGAAAAAAAAAAAAAAAAAAAAAAAAAAAAGGACGCTGCATGAAAATTTATGTTTATGTTTATATTGACCATTAATTGAAGCCTATATTTTGTTACACCTTCGGGTAAGACATAGCGATACCAAGCTGCATTTATAACATCTTTATAACCTGTGTTTTGACAAATAAATACTTTGAACTTTGAACTTTGAGATTTCTTTCTTTCTTTCTAATACTAATCAACCTTGTTTCCAGCTCCTAGCCACAATGGTGACGTACCTAGTAGTGCTCCTACAGTTCCAAATCAGCATTCCCGATGACTCGCAGGGCCACGTGGCGGGTGACGACTTCGACAACACTACAGAGTCCGTCAGCGAGGCCCCCACTACTCTCACTACAATCACCACCCTGCTCACTACGCTAGTAGCAAAGAAGAAGAAAAAACATTAGACTGTAATCTGTAGAACCAAATGATGTTGTAATATAGGTAACTACACTCGTATGTATACTCGTTCAGTTTTAAATCGGCATCCCCGACGACTCCCAATTACACATGCAGAGAGGCAGAGTAGGGGCCAGACGACTTGTGAACGCGACCGAGTCCGTCAGTGAGAACCCCACTACTCTCACTACTATCACCACCCTGCTCACTACGCTAGCAAAGAAGAAGAAAAAACTTATAAAGTACCTATCTACTTACTTACGATTTATAATATTGACCTTTCAAATTTCTACAGTGGATTACATTAGCGAAAAATAAAAAAATACGTGTTTTTTCTTTCAGGATCTTTCAGTACTAAAATATTGAGACACAGAAGCTGATAGATATCCTAAAAAATCATGCGTTCGTGGATACCGCGGCCACCGTTGTGCGGGAGGCGGCAATAAAGGGGTCTAGACATGTAATGATTTATCAGCCCCAATTTATCAGAAGCTGACTAATTGCCATTGTCTGGAAGCGCTGCTGATCCAACTGTCAAACGAGTTGTACTGAAAAATTGCACGCACATGTGGTCGGATTGTTACATCAGATTATGACTTCGACATGTTGTAATGACAAATTGTGGTAAAATCATATAATCTGTAGAACCCTTAACGCCCCTCCCCCCACACCGCTAACCCCGAGCGTCACTGACTCAGCTCCCGATTATCCACATGTTACTAATTATGTATACGAACAGCACATTTTATTGTGAAAAAGTTACCAATGTTTCTTTTTTCTGAAATGGCATATTTTATACCTCATGCTATGGAAAATTTTGAATGGTTAATATGTCCTTTCCTAGGACTCAAACTATCTCTTAACCAAATTTCATATAAACGGGTTCCATCCAAATTTTTACCCCTATTTCACCCCCTAAGGGGGTGATTTCCGGAATTAAAACTATCCTATGGCCTTTCCTAGGACTCAAACTATCTCTATACCAAATTGTATTCAAATGGGTTCCATACGAGTTTTCACCCCTAATTTCACCCCCTTAGGAGATGATTTCCACGATATAAACTATCCTATGTCCTTTCCCAGGACCTAAACTATCTCTAAACCAAATTTCATCAAAATGGGTTACAACTAAATTTTCACCCCCATTTCACCTCCTTAGGGGATGATTTCCGGGATAAAACTTATCCTATGTCCTGCCCCGGGACTCAAAATATTGATATACCAAATTTAATCCAAATCTGGGCAGCGGTTTAAGTACCTCCATACAAATTTCCACCCCCAATTTCAACCCCTTAGGGGCTGATTTCCGGGATTAAAACTACCTTTTGATATTCCCCGAGACTCAATACCTTATCTCTATACCAAATTGCATCTAAATCGGTTCAGCGGTTTAGGCGTGAAGAGGTAAATTATATATTATTCGTGGGTTATTCATGAACATAGGTAGGTACCGCACCCAGCCAGGAAGCAAGCCTGACCCGGACGAGCCGGATATACCAGGGGGCACAAGTTTATTAGGAGTGACACGCTCTGGGATGGGAGGGGAAGACCGACCAGCCGCAACCAGTCGGCCACAATCAACCGGCTATGCAGCCTTTAGCCAATATTGGAAAAGAGGAGAGAAAGGATACTTCGTCGGGGGATGAGCGTTGGTGAAATGATGCACGTTGCTTCGTATAAAGTCTTCTCATGTTGAAGGTGTCCTTGGGGATCAGGTCCAGCTCGCTATTTCGAGATCATTCAACCTGTAGCCAATATTGGAAATGAGGAGAGGCTGGAGATGTTGTTAAAAGATGAGCGTTGGTGTACGTTGCTGTAAGCTCCTTCTTCTTGTGTTGGAGGTGGCTTTTCTAGGAGGCTGTTACGTCAGACTCGTTATTTCGGAATGATTCCTCCTCCTCTTCTGATTCGCTATCAGTCTCTTGCATCTCGTAAATACCGCGGGCAGCTTTATTGATTGTATCCTTGTCCGATGCCATGTTAGGCCATTCGTTGGGGCTAATGGGGTAGTACATCATGTCCTGTGTCAGGGAATCTTCCCATGTAAATATGGGTCGACCTACCTTTAGTTTCTTTGCCTTGTATCTGTATGCTGCATTTAAGAGGTGTGCATTAGGGCGTCTGAGGATGTGTCCAAAATAGCACATTCGAAGGCATTTTATCCTCTTAGTTATCGTTTTTCCGTCCAATATGTCGTGTATTTTGCCAGGGCTGGGTGATGTGCCTGAGTTGTTGATCATGTCTCTCAGTATTATTCGCTCGTACCTCCTCAGTTTTCGTCTGTTGACCTTGGTGAGGGCTGCGCATTTAAGCCCGTACGTCATGGTTGGTTCTATAACCATTTTGTATAGTAACCTTGTGATTTGCCACTGCATACGTGATTCTTTAATAAAGTTCGTAAGAGATTTTGCATTTTTAACACCCTGTTTGCAACGCGAATTTACGGTGTCTGTTCTGCTTAGTGAGGAGGTAATATACGTTCCTAAGTATTTGATTTCAGTGGTAGGGATAACCGTTGTGCCATCGAGTGTAATGAAGTTCCTATGACTCTTATGTATTGGGTCGCGAACTAATACTTTAGTCTTCGTTTCATTAACTTTTAGTCCTACAGTGGCGAATAAGGCGTTGGCCTTTGAGTAAATTGCGTTCATCTGTTGAAGGCAGTTGGACACTATAATTACGTCGTCCGCAAAGGTCAAAATTAGTGGTAGTTGTATTTGGTCATCCTGCTTTAGTTTAACAAAAGGAAGTTCATCCTCGAGGGTTTGAAAAACATCGTCCATCAGTATGGTGAACAGTCGTGGTGAAAGTGGGCAGCCCTGTTTGACTCCTTTGCCTTTTTTAAACCATTTTGTTTGTTGCCCCCACCATTTAATACAGGTAGATTCGTTCATTGTGGCTTTGACTATCCGATTCGTCATAGCTCTGTTAGTTCTCGATAGTATTATATCTCTCAGGGCATTTAGGTCCACCGTGTCAAAGGCTTTTTCTAAGTCCACTGCTAGGACATATGTTTTCTCGACCGCTCTCCATTGCTCGTCAAGAATTCGTCGCAGGGTAAACATATGGTCATCCGTCGACCGGTTTTGTAGGAATGCTGCCTGGTAGTTTCCTAATTCTTCGGTCATTTCGTCCAGCCTAAGGAGGAGGAAGTTGGCATATATTCGGTAAGCTGTGCTGCATATAGAGATGCGTCTGTAATCGTTGACACCCTTCGGATTAGCCGTTTTTGGCAGAGGTACTTGGATTGATTGTGTCCAGTTGGGCGGTAAAATATTTTTTGTCCAGGCTTTTCTCATATGTTCAAGAATTTCGGCTTTTAATTCTTGCGTGTTGGCTTTGTAAAGCTCCGTGACGACTTTATCTATTCCAGGCGCCGTGCCGTTGCGCATTTGACTCGTGATTTTCTCGATGTCGTCCATTGAAGGAGGCTGTCCCAGCTTGCTCGGGTCCTCATCACTTAATATATCGACCCAAGGCCCTTCTGTTTTGTCCAATTCTTCTTCCCATTTAGACATGGGGATAAAGGTGTTTTTGATCCGTCGCCTTTCCTTTTGCCTGTGTCTTCTGTAAAAGTCGTAGGTAATCTTCATTCTCATTGACGGATGGGTTTTTGCTAGGCCTCTAAAAAAGGCGCGGCATTCTTGTTGGTCCTCCGCTGATTCGAGGTTGTGTAAAAGGCGTCTGCATTCCTTTAACTTGTTTTTGGTAGATTGGTCTAGCGGTCGGCGTTTCTGTTGGAATTTTGCTTTTTGCAGGTTCGCTAATGCAATTCTCCGTTCCTTGGAGTAATTCGGCTGATACTTGAGCACTTTGTGGGCCGCATTTTTCATAATGCCTATTATCGTTTCCCATGGCAATGGCATTTTTTCGTTCTCTGGTTTTCTGTTCTCTCTGATCAGTTCACTTAAAGACTTTCGGTATTCTTTTACTGTGGTGGTGTTTTGCAGTTGTTCGTAGTTTAGAGTTTTGTAGTTAAATGAGTGTGTTGTTTTGTTTTTGTTTTTAAGTGATCGAGTGGGGACCGTCTTATTAGATATGGTTCCTAGGGGTTTTAGTTTGCCCCATACGAGTTTGTGATCTGACAGGTTTGAGTGTTCGCCTTTGATGTAATTGAATAGTGGTTTGCCATTAGCCTGTCATAAAGTGGTCAATCTGGGAGGTTTTATTGCCAGCTCTCCAGGTGACTTTGCAACTTCTTCGGCCGTGCGACGTTTCTAATCGGAGTTTTTCTCTTGAAATCAGATCTAATACGATTTCTCCATTATAGTTGGTTTTTGGGTGGAAAAGATTGTTACCTATTTGGTTTTTCTGATGGCTCTTGCCCGATTCTTTGTAGCCAATGTGCGCATTGAAATCTCCTAAAATTATTGTAGCGGACTTCTTTGGCTTCTCTTTTAATAGTTGTAGCAGGCGCGTTACGTCGTTTGTTGCTGCTGACGCAGTGTTGGACCAGTGAGTTGTGATAACGAATATGTCTATTTTCTCGCCTATTTCAATAGAGGCTGCCATATTATTTGTGTTTGCCTTTGTCCAGTTTAGCGTGAGTCCGCTGTTTTTTCTTATAAGGATGGCTAGACCTCTTCTGCTGTTATTTCCACTTAGATTCCATGTGTAGTGTTTGGATTCGTACGTTCCGGTTTTTAAGTGAGTTTCTTGTAAACATGCAATGTGTATTGATTTCGATTCTAGATATAAATCAATGTCGTTTTTTTTCCCCTGTGTGGCGGCACCTCTTATGTTCCATGTGGCAATATTGATATTATTGATGAGGTTTTGTTCAGTGAGATGTGGCCTTGGTATGGTTAGTCTATATCCCGTATCGTCTGGTAGCTCTTCTGGGCTGCCTGCACTCATGTTCGTTTCGTCTTGGGTGGCATTTGTCGTGAGTGTTCCCAAATGGGTTTCGAAACAATCGTAGTGGTTAATGCTGAAAATGAGGCCTATACAGCCCACCGCGTCGCTGGGTACCATAGGGGTAAAACATGCTGTTTCTCGTAAAGGGGCTCTTTGGAATACTTTTACATTAATGCCATAATATTCCGCCGCCGCTATCAGAATGTCGGTGCCGCCCCATGTACCGTCATGGTATTGTGATTGTATGTAATTTTGGATTTCGCTGTCTTGGGCTATCACGTCAAGGTTACTTTTAATAGCAAGGCGCATATTCTTGTCGTTTTGGTTTTCGTCAACGTAACGGGCAAGGTCCCGACGGATTGCATGGTGGTCAAACGTAAGATCATATAAGTCGTTAATTTGATACGCTATCGCGCGGTATAGACAGTTTCCATCTCCTGGTATATTGACGATAGGGTTGTCGCTATCCATGTTTAGTCCTTTGTTGAGTATTGGTGGTGGGCTGTGGAAAGGGCTTACAATCTATTGTTATATTAGCGACTAATCTAAGTTGGCCTGTAATTGGCCTTAGTAGACGATTGGTCCGATACGGGGCGATTGGGTGTTGGTGAGATAGTAATTAACTCGTTGACCAAGCTGTATTAGGGACGCGTGGGGACCGACTTGACTTGGCTCAATCGTTTCTGACAATGGTGTATGCTAGGTTATGTCGTTTTCGGCGTTTGATATTTAACTAAATTCTAAAGTAACTACAGTTGTCGGCTCTGACTAAATGTAAGTAACTATGCGTGGTGACGTCCTGCCGTGGGAGCCCTCGTCCAACTATAATGATTGTTGTCGGGGGCCGACTAAGACGTTGCGCTAGCAATGTACTTTATCGCTTAGCAAGGGTGGTCTAGATAAAAGTGAAAACGCCTTAAATTGGGTATGAATAGTTTGGGCTACAACTCTTTCAGGCCGACTGTCGCTAGAGGAGGCGGTGTTAGACTCTTGAGCGGTAATTAATTAGTGGTGCCTTATAACATTAATGTGGTAGGCCCCCGGGACCCTAATAATCAGTTGAACTAGGCTAAGGCTTCTGTGTTCACAATCGTTCGCTGGCAATACGGGACAACGGAATTATTGTGGGCATACACGAGCCCTGCAGCACTTGGCTGTGCCAGGCCAGAAGGGCCTTATTTTTAAGTCTAAGCTAAGTAAGCCTAAGTTTTGAGGTAAGGATATGCGTGCGGCACTATTGTTACGGCATGATCTATTGTAGGTAGGCCGTGGCTAACTATGCGGGGTTTCTAAATTGCGTTGTGAGGGTGGGTAATGGCCAGCCAGATGTTGGGCCACTGGAACTCTTACGTATTGTGTGAGATTTATTTTAGTTGGTTTGTCGAATTTAAAACACAAGATTTTATGATGGGGGTTTTGACGCCATTTGATTTTTTTAAACCAAGGACAATGCCTTTATTTTGTTTTATGGTGTCTATTCCGGAGAAACCTGAAAGCTTTGGGTAGGTACCATATGGCTGACACGTGACTCGTTCGAGGTAAGGAGTTTCCGAGAAGTTATTTTTTATCTGCCCGGAATTGATTTAGGTTGTTTGATTGTTACTTAGTTTAGGAGCTAAAGTAATGCAATCGTTTTGGTTGCTCGTGATATGTTCTATGAGATGAATTTGATTTGGGGTTTTTCTGTATGATGACGGCTTTTGGTTAACAGTTTGTTTATACCTGTTTTGTGAGAGCCGTAGATTGGGGAGGTATCGCGCTATTGATTTCAGAGTTTTAGGGGCTTGGTAATTTTGAGGTTTTGTTCGTTACTTCGGTCAATACCTAACCTAGGGATAGGGCCGTTATCTCCACTTATAATAAATCTCTAAATTAAAAAAAGAATCAGCCAGTTTGAAACTAAGCTTTGCGCGGTTCGAATGTTCTCAGCATCCCATGAACGGAAAAATATGAAACATTTTATATAGGTACATTATTATTCTAGCTGCAACTTAGGATAGTTTTTATCCGACTGCGACAGTTAATTAATTTTCCGAAATATACGACTTCATTTAATTTTTCATTTATTTTTATTGAAATCAAACGCTGCTCCAACTGTCAGCTATAAGAACCGTCAAATTTTCGTCAAAATGGCGGAATTGCTTTGCCTTTCACTTATTAATAATTTAAATCCCGTCTACGATAGACCTTTACGAGACAAATGCTAAAATATAAACCATAAAAAAATATTCGATTCTGATATGAGAACTTATATGCGCAAATGTCGTTTTATGTCGTAATTTCAATAAATGAAATCAACAAATTTGAACAATATAATTAACACGAATTTGTTTTTTTTGAATGACAATGGCACGCGCTCGGCGCATTCAGGTACCTGCGGCGCTAACACGAAAACCGATACTCAATGTTCATATATTTGCATCCCCGTCACTGTTAGTGCGATAGAGATAGAGATACCCGAATATTTTCGAATTCCGAAGTTCGTGGTTATAGCTCAGGAATCGAAAATATGGTAAATAATCATAATGTATTTTCTCGAAAAAGAATTTAAAATAAATATAGTCAAATGGAGAAAAAAACAAAGCAAGAGGTTATATAGGTAATGATTAAGTTATAAGAGTCCAAAGTTTTAAGAGGGGGTATGTTCTGTCCCTTTTCCGCAAAACGCACCTTCATATGAAACGATTGTTTTTTACTATGACGCTCGAGTATATGACGATAAGCGACATTAAAACGGATGTAGCTTCATAATTTTTTGAGATATTTGAATGGGAGTTTCATTATCTTCTATCTATTTATACATAATAAATGCCTATGTCCTGACTGACTTATTCACTCAATCACTCACTCACTCACTCATCAACGCACAGCCGAAACTACTAATCTTAGAGAGTTGATTTTTGCACAGTATGTTGCTTTTATAACGTGGGCTAGGGATAAAAAGGGATTTTTGAAAATTCTACCCCTAAGGGGGTAAAATGGGGGTGCAAAGTTTGTATGGGAGAACCTTTTTTTTTTGAGCTATAGACCTAAACTTTGTAGAAAAATTAGTTACTAGAATACAAATGAAACACTTTCAGCGTTTTGGAAAATTCCACCCCTACGTGGGTAAAATAGGGGTGCAAGGTTTGTATGGGGGAAACATTTTTTTTTTAAATAGAGACTTAAAACTTTGTAGAAAGATCAGTCATTAGAATACAAATAAAGAACTTTCAGGGTTTTAGAAAATTCTACCCCTAAAGGGGTAAAATAGAGTGCAAAGTTTGTATGGGAAAAACTACTTTTTTTTAAATAGAGACTTAAAACTTTGTGGAGAAATTATTCATTAGAATACAAATAAAGTACCTAGATTCAGCGTTTTAAAAAAATCTACCCCTAAGGGGGTAAAATAGGGGTGCAAATTTTGTATGGGGGAAACAATATTTTTTTTAAATAGAGACTTAAAACTTTGTAGAAAGATTAGTCATCAGAATACAAATTAAGTACTTTCAGCGTTTTAGAAAATTCTACCCCTAAAAATAGGGGGCTAAAATAGGGGTGCAAAGTTTGTATGTGGGAAACTATTTTTTTTAGCTAGAGTCCTAAAACTTTGTAGAAATATTATTTAAATACAAAGAAAGTACTTTCAGCGTTTTGGAAAATTTCACCCCTAAGGGGGTAAAATAGGGTGCAAAGTTTGTATGGGAAAAACATATATTTTTTTAATAGAGACTTAAAATTTTGACGAAAAATTACTTATTAGAACATGAAAAATACTACATTCGGCGTTTTACAAAAATCATTCCCTAAGGGGGTTAAAAAAGGGTGCAAGGTTTGTATGGGGAACACTTTTTCTGAGCTAGACACTTAAAACTTTGTAGAAAGATTACTTATTTTTTATTTTTTTTTATTTAATAATTTACATCAGAAATATTATTTCCATAATTTGTTAGTAACAGTGATCTTAACACTATGTTAGTAGGTATTTTATCACACTTACAATTAGCAGTTGGATGGCCTATGCAACCTATCCCAATGGAACAGGAAGGGACCATCCAAGCGCGCCGCCACCGTCTGCAGGAGGCTGTTCGGGCTGCCGCGCAGGCGCCTCATCAGGGACGCAACCCGCTTACGCATTATGGCGTGAAACCCATCCGTGTGCGCTTCGCAAAACATCCCTGATGCACTGCAATGGCGCGGCAGCCCCAACAACATCCTAAACCCATTATTATAGTGGACGCGAAGGGCACTGTAAGCCTTTTGCGTATAGTTGATCCATAGGCTGCAGGTGTAAAATGATTGGCAGAACGCCTTAAAAAGGGTAATCTTTACGTCGGTGGTACACCTTGCAAACCTATGAATCAACATGCTATCCTACGCTCCCTCTCCACGTCCTTGTTGTCACTCTGGGTCTCCGTGACCCAGTGACCCAGGTACTTGAACTCCTTTACCATTTGCAGAGGTGTGCCGTATAGATAAGCCGGTGGAACGCGTGGATAGCATTTGCACCCCGCCTTAAATACCAGCAACACACTCTTGGAAGTATTATACCTGAGCCCATGGGACACCGCATACTCTTCGCAGACCCTGAGCAGCTTGTTAAGGGCATTGACCGATGGGCCCAACAACACCATGTCATCTGCATAACTAATGTTATTCACAAATGTGCCATCCACTGAGCATCCAGTCATAGTGTTGTTGAGCTCATCAATCAACCGATTCACATACAGACTGAAGAGTTTGGGCGATGACAAACCCCCCTGTCTTACCCCGCACTCCAGCCTGTACGAATCAGAAAGCGAGTCGGACCATCTGACAACATTTTTCTGGTGACCGTACCAGTACCTGAACAATTCAGTCAACTCACTGGGCAAGCTGGTATCCTCGTACAGTTTCTGCCACAGTTTATCATAACGCACCAAGTCGAAGGCTTTCGACAAATCAAGGAAACACGCGTACACAGGTGTTTCCCTGTCTGTGTAGCGTTATAAAAATACAAAAAAAAGACTTTCAGCGTTTTGAAAAAATCTATCCCTAAGGGGGATAAAAAGGGGTGCAAAGTTTTTATCAGGGAAAGTTTATGTTTTTGAGTTAGAGACTTGAAACTTTGTGGAAAGATTACTTATTAAAATACAAAAAAAGAACACAAATCGTTTTAGAAAATTCCACCCCTAATAGGGTTAAAAAGGAGAGCAAGCTTTGCATGGGCAACACTTTTTTTTGAGTTAGACTTAAAACTTTGCAAAAAGATTACTTATTAGAATACTAAAAAAGAACTTTCAGCGTTTTAGAAAACTCCATCCCTAAGGGGATCCTTAAGAAGGGTAGGCAGTGTTGTGTGGGAAAAACTTTTTTTTTTACTAGACTTAAAACTATTCAAAATGTTACTTATTAAAATTAATAATAAAGTACTTTCAGAGTTTTAGAAAATTCCACCCCTAAGGAGGTTAAGAAAGCTTTGTATGGGCAACACTTTTTTTGAGCTAGAGACTTAAAAGTTTACGAAAAAAGTTCTTTCAGCGATTAGAAAAATTCAACCTCTAAGGGGGTTTAAAAGGGGGTTCAAATTTTAAATGGCGAGCAATAAAATTTTAAAGTGTGAGTAAGAGATTTTTAACTTCGGTCTTATTCTGTACGTTAAAAGACTACAAAACTGATTTCAGAGTTTTTCCAAATTCATCCCCTAAGAGTGTTAAAATTGGTTCAAAGTTTGAGTATTTCAAGGCATTTTTAAAATATGAGATTTTTAACTTTGGTTTTAGACTGTTTGTTCACAAACTAGAAAATGAACATCAACTTTTTTTTTAATTATCCCCTAAAAGAGGGTTCAAATTTTGTATTGAGAGAAATCATTTTCTAAGACGATAAAAAGTTCTACGCGGACGAAGTCGCGGGCAACAGCTAGTATAGCAATATTTTAGTGATTTCCTTGATGAGGCGTTTGTATTAGAGGAAACAGTATCGCGACGGAGCTTGAACCTCGCTCTTTTTGCTTATGAGGGCTTATCACTAATTATGGTGGTAGCCGGATAGAATTATATATATATTAAAGTTGGTAGGACATAAATAAATATGAGTCGATTATTTAGCGAGGAACTACGTACAGGACGTGTGCGCGTGCAGTGGTCACATATCACAGTTCCCAGAGGTGTTGTGTCACTTGAGGATCAGGCCTTGTCCTACAGGTGCAGAATATTTGGCGAAGGTGGACAAAGCTAGCTGGCCTAGTATAGTTAAGTCGGCGTAAGAGATAAGAGTGGATGGTCTAGACGGGCTGGGGGATTCCCGAGACTGTGAGGCTAGTTGTAGTACTTGTTGTTTGATTGGGTATAATGTGGGTTAAGGGTAAGATATAGGTCTCGTATTTGTAGCCCTTAGAGTAAGGGCCTAGAGAATTACAACTTGAGCCCCCACCATAAAAATGGAATAATCTCACCGGCTTCGCCTCGACGACGGTTGCGGGCTGCGGGCGGTTGCCGCCACGCGTAAGGTGTGGTCGTAATCGCGGTTGGCGGGGTTTCGGATTGCCCGACACTGATTGCACTCACTATTAGGACCTTATGATATGTGAACACACTGCACGTTTCTATAAACCGGCACTTATGAAACGATGGAATATGCAATAAACATATATAAATATGGCTAAACCGGCACTTCGCGAGCTCAGACGGGGTGAATAGCTCGGACTACCATATATTATTCGTGGGTTATTCATGGATTTATTCGTCGATTTATTCTAAGTCCCTAGGTGACCGAGCTCCGCTCGGATGAAAATGGAAAAATACGGAGAAAACGAATTTTCTCGGAAACGAGACCTATCTAGATCGATTTCTCGCCCCCGTAGGTAACCACTAACCACCTATATTTCAAATTTCATCAAAATCGTTAGAGCCGTTTCCGAGAACGTGATATTCACTGATATATACTTACATATATATATACAAATATTGCTCGTTTAATAGTATAGGATAGAATGAAATGAGAATAAATCATATTTCGTCATTCGAAAGTGTAGACGAATAAATTATTCGCAAATAAACTTGTGACGAATAAATGTTTATTCGAATAATGCCCATCTCTGCATGTATCATACGCATAAAAGATGACTCACGCTAGAACGGGCCGTCTCCGGCCCGGGCCGTTTTCTAAGAAAAATGACGGCGTTATTGCGCGGCCACGGCCGAGGCTCGGAAGCGGCTCGGTATCGGCACGGCCCGGCCGTGGGTCGGCCGGGCTGTGGTATTTTTTTTTAATTTTTTTTTTTATAAATTAGCGTGAGTCATCCTTTAATCCGTACGAAGCCAGGGCGGGTCGCTAGTTATCTATAAGTAATTATGAAACTGTGTGACCAATAGGTATGTACTACTACATGTTAAATATTACTGCTTTGACATGTAAAATGTCATTTTTATCAATAAATGATTGTATTGTATTAAGTAAGGAATATAAATTATTAATTACATTAATTAAATATTGTTTTCAAAATATTGCATAATAAATTGTATATACTCGTAATAACCCTCTCTCCTTCGGCAGTTGTGTAAAAAGCTACATTGCCGACTATCCGACCGTCCGTCGCCGACAAGGCTGTCTTTGATGTAGAAACAGTTGTTTTTTTTTTCGTGGAGAAAACGGGGATGACTGCTTTAATGTGGTATTTCTATCCACTAAAAACTCCACGGCGGCCGGCATCTGCGCTCTCATGCGGAGGACTCCAGGATCTCATACTGAACGCACTGGAGCCCTCCTCGCGCCTCGCCACATTTGGCTCGTCCTAGGATGATGATGGTCGCCCTCCCTGGGGGTTTTAGGTGAGTGCCCCGGCCCCCGCCAGAAATACTGCGACCTCGATGACCCCCTTTAGTCGCCTTCTACGACAGGCGGGGGAGACGTAGACCTATTCTTGTCCGAGCCTACACGGTTTACGGCGATGGCCTACGGTGGCCGGTTTCGTTCTCGTCCTCGACGTCGTCTTCTTCGAGAGGGATCTATTCTCTCTCTTTCCCTTTCAGCGGTCTCCTTCTGGGTCATCACTACCTCACAGAAGGAGAAATGCTGGCAGTGGACTCGGCGTGGAGAGCTATGTCTCCACGCCGAGTCCACTGCCAGCATTTTTTAGGGTTCCGTAGCCAAATGGCAAAATACGGAACCCTTATAGATTCGTCATGTCTGTCTGTCTGTCTGTCTGTCTGTCCGTCCGTATGTCACAGCCACTTTTTTCCGAAACTATAAGAGCTATACTGTTGAAACTTGGTAAGTAGATGTATTCTGTGAACCGCATTAAGATTTTTACACAATTAATTTTGGGGTTCCCCATACTAAGAACTGAAACTCAAAAAAAATTTTTCATCAAACCCATACGTGTGGGGTATCTATGGATAGGTCTTCAAAAATGATATTGAGGTATCTAACATCATTTTTTTCTAAACTGAAGAGTTTGCGCGAGAGACACTTCTAAAGTGGTACCGCAGGGGAGTATATTGGGCCCACTTTTATTTATAATTTATATAAATGACTTGCCCAACATGCTCTCAGATGAGTGTATTATATTTGCTGATGACACTACTATTATCATAGAAGGTAACGATTTGACTACTTATAATGACAGTATCAATATGACATTAGCCCAGACAATTAAATGGTTAACCTATAATAATTTGAAAGTGAATGTTACCAAAACCAAATTTATGCAATTTTGTACATCCCGTAGCAATAAATTAACTTTGAACGTCAATCATGATGGTGCTCCTATTGAAGAAGTGTCACAAGCAACTTTTCTAGGTATAACTTTGGATTGTCATTGCGATTGGCGGGCACATGTAAATAGCCTATGCTCTAAGGTAAACAAATTTGTATATGCTCTCAGAAAGGTTCGTCAGGTTGTGTCTCTTCAAGCTGCAATAATAGCATACAACGGATATGTGGATTCTGCTTTACGATATGGCATTGTGACATGGGGAAATTCTGTGGATAAAGAAGATTTGTTTTTGGTTCAGAAGCGTTGTATAAGAGCTTTGTTTGGACTTAAACAAGATGAATCATGTCGCCCATATTTCATTAAATATCGCATTATGACACTTTACAGTTTGTACATTTTTGAGGTATGTTTATTTGTATATAAACACCAATATATGTTCCAACAAGTCCAATCAATGTCTTCTAGGACGGTAAGATCACAATATACGCAAAAATTGTACAAGCCCTATGCGAGACTGAAACTTACTTCAAAAAATTGTTTTATTATGTGTATTGACATCTCCACTTATAATAAATCTCTAAATTAAAAAAAGAATCAGCCAGTTTGAAACTAAGCTTTGCGCGGTACGAATGTTCTCAGCATCCCATGCACGGAAAAATATGAAACATTTTATATAGGTACATTATTATTCTAGCTGCAACTTAGGATAGTTTTTATCCGACTGCGACAGTTAATTAATTTTCCGAAATATACGACTTCATTTAATTTTTCATTTATTTTTATTAAAATCAAACGTTGCTCCAACTGTCAGTTATGAGAAACGTCAAATTTTCGTCAAAATGGCGGAATTGCTTTGCCTTTCACTTATTAATAATTTAAATCCAGTCTACGATAGACCTTTACGATACACATGCCAAAAGTTAAACCATAAAAAAATATTCGATTGTGATATGAGAACTTATATGCGCAAATGTCGCATTATGGCGTAATTTCAAAAAATGTATTAACAAATTTGAACAATATAATTAACACGAATTTGTTTTTTTTGAATGGCAATGGCACGCGTTCTTTGCGCAATCTGCCAAAGTGCCTACGGCGCTACCACGAAAACCGACACTCGAAGTTCGTATAACTGCATCCCTGTCACTCGAGTATTGTTAGTGCGATAGAGAAAGAGATACCCGAATATTTTCGAATTCCGAAGTTCGTGGTTATAGATCAGGAATCGAAACTACACCCCGTAAGCCACGTCCGCTGCGCTATGTTTTCGTGGTTTTTAAACGTCAAACATGTTATGCCAATCAAAACAAAAACCCTTTTTGTTTGCCGAACCTGACTGAAAACATGTTAGATGTTTAAAAACATGGAAAACATGGGTGCAGCGGACCCGGCTGTAGGTAGACACTAAATAAAATAATCATAATGTATTTTTCTCGAAAAAAAACTAATAGAGAAAAAATCAACGCAAGAGGTTAGGTATATGTATAGGTAATCACTAAGTTCCAAAGTTTTATGTTCTGGGGACCAATTTTTGACTTTCGAGCGCTCGAATCTTTCACTCGAAAACTGACAAAAATGACGAAATGCTCTTTTGAAAAAGCGATAGAAAATTGAAAAGCGAGTGATATTGACCACTCGTATTCAATTCCATCGGTCGAAAGTTACTGCCTGCAATTTTACACAAAAATCGTATTTACTTTTATTTAATTTTCGAGCGCTCAAAAGTCAAAAATCGGCCCCCTGTCCCTTTTTCACAAAACGCACCTTCAAATGAAACGATTGTTTTTTACTATGACGCTCGAGGATCTTGACGTCACAGTCCCCGATCGTTTTCTCACTCTAACAAGCGACATTAAAACGGTTTTGAGATATTTGAATGGGATTTTCGTCATCTTCTATTTATCTATACCTACATATAAATGCCCTGACTGACTCACCCACTCACTCATCAACGCACAGCCGAAACTACTGGGGCTAGAGAGTTGAAATTTACACCAGAACTACCTTTTACAACGTAGGCAACGGTTAAGAAGAGATTTTTGGAAATTCTACCCCTAAAGGGGTCAAATAGGGGTGCAAAGTTTGTATGGGGGAAACTTTATTTTTTATAGCTAGAGACTTAAAATTTTGTATAAATATTACTTATTAGAATACGAATAAAATACTTTCAACGTTTAGGAAAATTCTGCCCCTAAGGGGGTAAACAAGGGGTGCAAATTTTGTATGGGGGAAACTTTATTATTTTAGCAAGAGACTCAATACGTTGTAGAAAGCTTACTTATTAGAATACAAATAAAGTACTGCCAGCGTTTTGGAAAATTCAGCCTCTTAGGGGGTTAAAAAGGGTTGCAAAGTTTGTATGAGCAAAACTTCTTTTTGAGATAGAAGCTTAAAAGTTTGTAGAAAGATTACTTATTACAATACAAATAAAAAAAAACAGCGTTTTAGAAAATTCCACCCCTAAGGGTATGAAAAAGGGGTACAATGTTGGTAAAGGGGATTTTTTTGAGCTAGAATCTCAAACCTTTTTAAAAAGATCGCAAGCGACAAACCTTTGCTGAAAGATTACTTATCACAATACAAATAAAGAACTTTCAGCGTTTTGGAAAATTCCACCCCTAAGGGTGATTAAAACAGGTGAAAATTTGTATGGAGGAAACCTTTTTTTTGAGCTTGAGTCTTGAAATTGTGTAGAAAGATTATTTATTAGAATACAAATATATAGGTAAATTACGTTCAGTGGTTTGAAAATTTCCACCCGCTAAGAGGGGGATAAAGAGGTGCAATGTTTGTGTAGGAAACTTTTTTTTAGGTAGAAACTTAAAACTCTGTAGAAAGATTGAGTACCTACTTATTAAAATACAAAAAAATACCTACTGCCAGCGCTTTGGAAAATTTCACCGTTAAGGGGTTAAAAAGGGGTGCAAGGTTCGTATGGGAAACACTTTTTTTTAGCTAGAGACTAGATAGGTAGTAGAAAAAATACTTACCTATTACAATAAAAAAACCGAGTGTTTTATTTTTAATTTTTCCCTGAAAAGCGTTCAAAGTTTGTATGGAGAGCAAGAAAATTTTAAAGTATGATATTTGTAACTGCGATCTTAGCCTGTTTAGACTACAAAACTTATTTCAGCGTTTTTTTAATTCATCGCCTAAGAAGGTTAAAAGGGGGTTCGAACTTTGTATAGAGAGCAAGACATTTTTAAAGTAAGAAATTTGTAACTACGGTTTCAGACTGTTTACTATGAGGGTTCAGAGAGGGTTCTTAGTTTGTATAGAGAGCAAGAGATTTTGAAAGTAAGAGATTTGTAACTTCGGTTTTAGATTGTTTTCTAAAAGTCTAGGTAGAAAATTAATTTCAATGTTTTTTTTTTAATTCATTCCTTCAACAAACATTTAGACGATAACATGTTATACGCGGACGAAGTCGCGGGCAACAGCTAGTTTTTAATAAGTTACCTGACAATCTCAAATTATTAGACATAAATAAATTTAAAAATGCAGTTAAGTCATGGATTTTAGATAAATGTTTCTATAGTTTAAAGGAATACATGGAACTTAAATAATTTTGTATTATGCAATTAATGTATGTTTAATTATTTAACATTAGTGGTAAAAGTTGTATACAATATTGTTGACATTTTAATGAAACGTAATACTATTAATTATTAAGATAAGCGTGTACACCTGCAAAGGTAGAGTTCAGTGAAACTTTCTTTATGTAACTATATCTGCAATTGTAACCTGAATTCATTATACGCAATAAATTTCAATTTCAATTTCAATTTCAATTTCAAAATTTCAATTTCAATTTCAATTAAAATGTGTGTAAAACTAAAAAAAATATATAATGCACATTACCATGCAAACTTCCAACGAAAATTGGTTTGAACGAGATCTAGTAAGTAGTTTTTTTTTTAATACGTCATAAATCGTAGAAAGCAATTTATTTAACGGAACCCTTCATGTGCGAGTCCGACTCGCACTTGGCCGCTTTTTTATGATTACTGGCAGGGACAAATTTGTGCCAACCACGCTAACCAGACCCAATCTCTCGGAGTCCCATGCAGGGCAAACTTCCAGTGTGTGCTGAGCAGAGTCCTGATCCCCTGAAGTAGGTACCTAAGTATAATATGTACCTACTAGTTACTTAATAATAATTTAAATAAATATTTTAGATAATCTTTGTCTACGTAAGCAAAATTTTAAGAATTCCTTAAATCAACAGCGATTTGGCGATTGTGCTGTAATATGCCGTTTGCGGCAGACAGATGGATAGACTACCTAACCTAGTCACACTGCAATGGTTCCATTTGACCCTTTTTAGTAAGTAATGTAGGTAATTCAACTACAGCAGAATTTGATCCAAATGTAGAATAGTTCCCTAATTAATGATGCATTAAGATATCCTCGTGTACCGTAAAATGGGGTGAGTTGGGTCAAAATAGACATTCAACCCTCGATAAAAATGTATTTTTACATGTGGCACGTTGATTTTTAGGGTTCCGTACTCAAAGAGTAAAACGGGACCCTATTACTGAGACTTCGCTGTCCGTCCGTCTGTCTGTCACCAGGCTGTATCTCAAGAACCGTGATAGCTAGAGAGTTGAAATTTTCACAGATTATGTATTTCTGCTGCCGCTATAACAACAAATACTAAAAACAAAATAAAATATTTTTTAAGGGGGGTTCCCATACAAAAAACGTGATTTTTTTGCCGTTTTTAGGGTTCCGTACTCAAAGAGTAAAACGAGACCCTATTACTGAGACTTCGCTGTCCGTCCGTCTGTCTGTCACCAGGCTGTATCTCAAGAACCGTGATAGCTAGAGAGTTGAAATTTTCACAGATTATGTATTTCTGCTGCCGCTATAACAACAAATACTAAAAACAAAATAAAATATTTTTTTAAGGGGGGGCTCCCATACAAAAAACGTGATTTTTTTGCCGTTTTTAGGGTTCCGTACTCAAAGAGTAAAACGGGACCCTATTACTGAGACTTCGCTGTCCGTCCGTCTGTCTGTCACCAGGCTGTATCTCAAGAACCGTGATAGCTAGAGAGTTGAAATTTTCACAGATTATGTATTTCTAATGCCGCTATAACAACAAATACTAAAACCAAAATAAAATATTTTTTTAAGGGGGGCTCTCATACAAAAACGTGATTTTTTTGCCGTTTTTATAGATAATGGTACGGAACCCTTCGTGCGCGAGTCCAACTCGCACTTGGCCGGTTTTATTATACATAAAGAATGGTCTGGCCGTATGCATTTTAGTTTCTTAATGATTAGATATCTCTCGCTTAATTTCACAATCCATTTTTTAGGGTTCCTTACCAAAAAGGTAAAAAAGGAACCCTTAGGACTCTGTCCGTCTGTCCGCCTGTCACAACGTTAAATAATTTGAAATTTGGAACAACTGTTAAGAAGGTTAAAACACGTGTATGAAAAAAAATAAAAAATATATACATTTTTAATTTTTGTGTAAATGACGAACATGAGGGGGGGCTTGATTTGCGCTCTCTGAAACCGTTTTTTTATAGTGATTAAATTTTGATTTATTAAGGAATATGTTGAAAAAAATGCCACCTCCCCCCCCCCCCTTTATCTCCGAAGTTTACATACATACATACTATCACGCCTTTATCCCTAAAAGGGGTAGGCAAGAGCACATGAAACTTGTGTTCCAGTTCCACTTTAAGCATAAATGTGGGTATAAAAGATCGACAAAATGTGATGTTGCAGTGATAGGTTGCTAGCACATCGCCCACAACACACTTCAACCCTGTCCCCTTAGTCGACTCTTACGACACCCACGGGAAGACAGGGGGTGGTGCTATTCTAACCCGACACCACACGGGGGAAACACCCGACATCACTCCGAAGTTTACTAAGCGAAAATTCTGAAGTTATTACATACTAGCTGTTGCCCGCGACTTCGTCCGCGTATAACTTATACTTAGAAAATATAATGCAAACAAACTTCTACCATCTTAAGGGATGATTTCCGAGGCAAAAACTATTATTTATCCTTTGAAGGGTCTCAAATTATCTCTATACCAAATTTCATCTAGGTACATGGATTTTATCCAAACTTTCACCCCCTATTTCATACCCTTAGGGAATGATTTTCGGGATAAAAACTATCTAATGTCATTCTTCGGGACTCAAACGACCTTTATACCAAATTTCATCTAAACGGGATTCATCCAAATTTTCACCCCCCATTTCACCCCCTTAGGGAGTGATTTCCGGAATTACAACTATCCTATGTCCTTTCCCAGGACTCAAGCTATCTCTATACCAAATTGTATTAAAATGGGTTCCATCCGAATTTTCACCCCTAATTTCACCCCCTTAGGGGATGATTTCTGGAGTAAAAACTATCCCATGTCCTTTCCCAGGACTTAACCTATATCTACACCTAATTTCATCAAAATAGATTACATCCAAATTTCACCCCCCCCCCCCCCCCTTTTCACCCCCTTAGGGGATGATTTCCGGGATAAAACCTATTATATGTCCTTCCCCGGGACTCAAACTAAACGGGACTAAATCGGTGCAGCGGTTTAAGTAGCTCCATACAAATTTCCACCCCCAATTTCAGCCCCTCAGATATAAAAACTACCCTTTGTCCTTCCCCGGGGCTCATTTCATCTAAATCGGTTCAGCGGTTTAGGCGTGAAGAGGTAAAAGACAGACAGACACACTTTCGCATTTATAATATTAGTATGGAAGTATGGATTATTAGTATGGATAGTATGGATTATTTCCGCTTGTCTTCCAAATAGAGGTGTAGCTGTAAACTCACTTCAAAAGAAAGAAGAAACGAAAAACTCATTCAAATATCTCAAAAAATTACGAAGCTACAACCGTTTTAATGTCGCTTGTTAGAGTAAGAAAACGATCAGGGACCGTGACGTCACGATCCTCGAGCGTCATAGTAAAAAACAATCGTTTCATTATAAAGGTGCGTTTTGCGGAAAAGAGACGCAACAAACCCCCTCTTAAAACTTTATACACTTATAACTTAGTGATTACCTATATAGCCTCTTGCGTTGTTTTTTTTTCGAGATAATACAACATTATGATTATTTTGTTTAGTGTCTACATCCCTATTTTCGATAAGATAAGATAATAGTACATTTTACAACTAGTGTGAAAAGAATGTCTTTTTACCACTAGTACCGAGGTATCTTGCCACGAGCTGAAAGCGAGTGGCAAGACTCGGTACGAGTGGTAAAAGACATTTCACACGTGTTGTAAACGACGTTTTTTAATACAATTGCGAAAAAATAATAAATTAATATTCGTCATTTATATATTAATGAATTCTTTAAATAAATTTATATT
The DNA here is from genome assembly GCA_963854355.1 of Epinotia brunnichana. Classification (NCBI taxonomy): domain Eukaryota; kingdom Metazoa; phylum Arthropoda; class Insecta; order Lepidoptera; family Tortricidae; genus Epinotia; species Epinotia brunnichana. The sequence goes on along the minus strand of OY977936.1, from coordinate 12,710,969 downwards.
ATTGTACCTCGATCTCAACTGTTAGTGGCTGCATCGAAACTTCTGCTTGCGTATGCGCTCCTGGTACCTATAGGTGGACCGTTTAACTCGGTCCTCGCCTGCGCGGCGCGCGGGTGCAGGGGTATGACTATAACGGGCTGCGGGCGACGTGCGGAAGGCAAACCCCGGCGCCCGCACCCCGTTATCGTCATACCCCTGCACCCGCGCGCTGCGCAAGCGAGGAATGAGTTAAGCGGTCTACCTACAGATGCGTACATTTTCAGCTTCAAAAATGACTTTCATACTAACGCGATCAAAAATAAATACTCCTAGTATTCGTAAGCGTTTTTAATTTCATAATTTCCAAGTAAAAAATCTAATATAAAATTACTGCGTTTCGAAAGTATAGTTTGGAACTAAAAAGTAAAAAGCACTAGTGCGAGAAATTGAGCTTCTCGCACGCTACGCAGCCACAAAAAGTACCACTTTTTGAGCAACTGTATTAAAAAATAAGATTTCTTTATTGTCAGAACTGTGTACATTTAGTTGTTTTGGGTAAAATAAAGTCCAACAGCTTGCCCATTTCGGACGTACAATATTAAACTTAAAGCTAGTCAAATATACTAAAACAATAACAACAATAGTATTTCCAAATAATTTTAACCATATTCACAACATAAAATATTAATTTAGATCTATCCGACATCCGTATTTTCTTTTAAACCACGAACTTCGGAATTCGAAAATATTCGGGTATCTCTATCTCTATCGCACTAACAAATGACATGAATGCAGAGGGCCTACCGCGAAAGGCATTCGAAGTTTCCCCTCTCTGTCATACTTACAAGTTCGTACATAAGTGCGACAGAGAGGGAAAACTTCGAATGCCGTTCGCGGTAGGCCCTCAGTCTGTGAGAGGTCTTATTCGTGACAAAAATAACACAGATACAACATAAATAATATTAAAAAAAAAAAACATTAGCATATGTCACGAAATGGACCCTGCTCGGCATGTCATGTTTCTTTATTAAGAAATGTAAAAAAGTGGTTTTAAAATTAATGTTATCAAGAATCTCTCCCCTCAGCAGCAGCAGGGTCAAGCAGTAACGACCAATGAAAATGAGCCCTAAAGATTACTAGCGACATCTATGAGCCTTAGTTACTAGGGTCATGCATGACGCCGCGCCGGTAAGCTACCACCTGAAGATAAGGTTTTTTTTCAGTTAACATTTCATCACACAAAAGAAACCGTGAGCCAAATGCATTTTTAAGTAGTTTTGTATGAGCAGGAATCTAGTTACTGCAAAAACGAGAAAATATTTATTAATTCAGTTAGTTAACTAATTCACCTGAGTGGTCGCTAACCGGCGAAATGGCCCTAAAAGTTAAAACGGCAGTTTTTCATTTGAGTTCATTGATCGACGAATCCAGTAACATAAAGACTAGTTTAATATATTCACAAGGTAGGGGAGAGTGGGGTTCAGTGGAGCACTTTTTTGTGACTGATGTAGGGGCCCCACTTTCACTTAAAAGGGCTAGTTTCTTAATTAAAACCTAGAGCACTTATCTAGTTATATAAATAGGTACATGACAAAAGTGGCCGTTTTGTGTAAAAAAAACAAAAAACTGCGTTTTATAAAAAAAAGGGATGTTGATCCACTGTGACCCACTAATAGATTACACTGGATCGAGGTATTGGGGTACTGTGGATCATATGGGGTTCACTGGATCATGAGAGTGGGGTTCAGTGGAGCCACTTGTTGTGACTGAAGTAGCGGCCCTAGCATCTAGTTAAACAGGAGATGCACAATTTGTTTACAGAGCCATATTTCGGTTATATTTGGCAACCGTTACTCCATTGGCATTGGCTAACCTAACCTAACCTACTACCTTACCTATCCCAAAGGAAGGGACGACGAAAGTCGCGAAACTCGATTAAGAGGATTGTGAACCTGTAAATTTTCATACAAAAAGCGATAACGTTTTTCACCCCGTAAACATCGTTCGATTTTTATAATTTTTGGACATGTTGTAGATATGATGAAATACTAGGTCTGTACGTTTTGATTTTTGAAATATATTGCTTACGTTAAAAGTACTTAGCATCTAAAAATCTATATTTTTGACTTAAAAACTTTGTCTATCTTTTTATTTTTTTTTAAATTAATCTAAACTTATTTACTAAAAAAGGAAAACGTACAGACATAGATTAAAGTTTACTTAATCATTTTTTAATTAAAGTTTAATTAATAAAATTATTTAATTTCATTAAGGTTTAGGGGGGTAAAAACGTTATCACCCGAAACCATATTTCAACAAGAAAATGTAGGCAATTACCTCCAGGACTTGCAGCTCTCTCTATCGCACGATACGGGTCGGGAGGCAGAGCGGTGTGAGACAGATAGATTTTTTTTTAATACCTATTCGTGCCGCGTATCGACACTTCACAATCCTCTTAACCACTGCGGCGCTACCACGAAATTCGAAACTCGTGTCACTCGAGTCAAGTAAGTGCGATAGAGATGGAGATTCCCGAACTTCGAAGTTCATGGTTATTCTCTGACATAAAAGTCATAAAACAAAAACACAAATTAATCATAATGGCAGGTGTACACACAAAGCCAACGAACGGCTATTTTATCTCACTCTAACAAATAGCTGTCACGTAAGGCCTCTCACAGACTGGCGCGGCCTGGCCGCGGCGGACAATAGAAAACTTGTCATTACTTAGCTGTCAAATTTACTATGGTCTGCCACCGCAGGTGATACAGGCTTAAATGCTTCGCGTTCGTTGGTCGTTCGTTTTTTGAGTGTGTACCCACCATAAGCAGAAATAAGCTCTTTCTATTTATAAACTACAAAGCTTAAGTACAAATTCTTTGATAAACTATTATTGAGTTTTTAAAATTGTAATGTAAGTAAAAAAATAAATTACTTTTTGATTTTGTTTGACTTTTGTGTATATTTATTTTTTGATCTGGTAATCTGCTATCCAAGTCAAGCTTGACAGCTTGACAATGACAAATCGAGAATCGTCAGGCCTGAGGCCAGCCAGAATCGTCTAGAAATTACAATATTTGCTTGAAAGAAGAGAAAAGCTACAAGACAAGAGAAGTCGTACGTGAACGCCCAGCAGGAATCCAGAGTGAAATAAATAGTAGTTTAACGACAAACAACTGTAAGCGATAAAAGTCATTCCTGAGCATATTTTTTTGTAAAAATGGTGGACTACAGCAAATGGAAAGATATTGAGGTTGGTATAAATAAAATAAGCCGGTCACATAAATTTAATGTACTTCAAGTGTTTTCCATCGCCCACCCATTCGCAATTCATAAACAGATCTAAACAGCCACAACAAAGTCGTAAAATCATAATTGTTAGAATTTATTTTGTAGATTTCTGATGACGAAGATGAAACGCATCCAAACATCGACACACCATCGCTGTTCCGATGGAGGCACCAGGCACGTGTCGAGCGCATGGAGGAGAGAAAACGTGAAAAAGAAGAGTTTGAGAGAAAGAAAAATGAAACAAAGAGAAAATTGGAACAAACCAAAAATAAACTGGCTGAAGTCAGTCCGGATGGACCAGACCTAAATTCATTAAAAAAAACGCTTACAGAATTGGAAAAAGAAGACCGGGAACTCCAAAAGAAGGAAGATGAACTTAACAAGAAAGAAAAGCAAACCCCATGGAATGTTGACACTATCAGCGAGCCCGGCTTCACGAAAACCGTCATAAACACGAAAGCCCCGCGCCCGAGGGACGAAAATTTAACTGAGGAAGAAAAAGAAGAAAAGATGAGAAATTTTATTAAGGAGAATGAAAAATTGCTAAAACAATTTGGCATGTTGAGGAAGTATGATGACTCAAAAGAATTCCTTCAACAGCACACTCAGTTGGCGTGTGAAGAAACAGCCAACTACCTTGTAATCTGGTGCATCAACTTAGAGATGGAAGAGGTATGTACAATTTACATTACTACCATTGTTGAGCGGCCACCTAATTCATACCATTTCAGCAGACTGTTCGCAACTTTTAATTATAATAAGACTGTAGGTCACCTTGTCAGATATAATTGTTATAGCAGACTTGTTGCTCTTGTTAACTCTCTATCTCTGTCAATATTTCAGCATAAAATGTTTACACCTTTGATTTCTTTAATTTTAATATTCAATATTATTGTTATTACAGAAACATGACCTCATGGCCCATGTTGCCCACCAAACTATTTGCATGCAGTACATTTTGGAGCTCTCTAAACAACTGGATGTGGACCCTAGAGCATGCATTGGATCATTCTTCTCAAGGTAAATGCCAACCCAAAACTACTAAGAGAGGTAGGGCACAGCGGAATGTCATCTCACTCGTATGTGGAGCAGCCCAACTGGGGAAGTCCATCCACCTTACAGAAGACCGCAGCCATAATAGCACCACTGCTTTGTAGTGTTGTGTTCCTGGTGGAGAGTAAGGTCGCCACAGCTCCCTAGGATGCGCTGTGTTGGAAGCAGTTGGAAGTGAGGGACCTGCATGTTTCTATCTGCCAACACAGCGAATCCTCAAGTGAATAAAGGGTCGGCAACGCGCTTGTGATTCTTCTGGAGTCACAAGTGTCCATAGGCTACGGTACTTGCTTAACATCAGGCAGACCGTAAGCTTGTTTGCCACCATCGTTAATAATAAATTATAAAAAAAACAGCATTCAACTTCTTTGAATAATTATTAATTTTATTATTTTAATGAAATGTTCAAATTATAAAAAAGGGAACATGTTCACTCGCTAAATAGACCAGGTATTACGACCCTGTTCACAGTGTGTAGCTGCCTTTTTTTAGGGTTCTGTAGCCAAATGGCATAAAACGGAACCCTTAAAGATTCGTCATGTCTGTCCGTCTGTCTGTCTGTCTGTCCGTCCGTATGTCACAGCCACTTTTTTCCGAAACTATAAGAGCTATATATATACTGTTGAAACTTGGTAAGTAGATGTATTCTGTGAACCGCATTAAGATTTTCACACAAAAATCTAAAAAAAACATTAAGTTTTAGGGGTCCCCATACTCAGAACTGAAACTCAAAAAAAAAATATTATCAAACCCTTACGTGTGGGGTATCTATGCATAAAAGAAGTACCTACCTAGGGCGGCACATAATGCACCCACAAGAAGTACAACATATCACCGCCCAAAGAATCTGGAATTTCCTGGAGGCAACGGGACTTAACGGTGAACTCTAAAACAAGGGCTGCCACAATAGATCACTTGCTGGTCGAAGCGGCATAATAAGGCCCACAAACAAAATAATAATAATAATAATCTATGGATAGGTCTTCAAAAATAATATTGAGGTTTCTAATATCATTTTTTTCTAAACTGAATAGTTTGCGCGAGAGACACTTCCAAAGTGGTAAAATGTGTCCCCCCCCCCCCCCCCTGTAACTTCTAAAATAAGAGAATGATAAAACTAAAAAAAATATATGATGTACATTACCATGTAAACTTCCACCGAAAATTGGTTTGAACGAGATCTAGTAAGTAGTTTTTTTTTAATACGTCATAAATCGTAAACCCTTCATGTGCGAGTCCGACTCGCACTTGGCCGCTTTTTTTTAATATCTATCGTTAAATTATCTCAATTATTTACCAGTGAATACGTTAACGGGCTCTTAAACCCATTTAGCTTGCCAGATCTGTTTATCACTCAACTGCACCCATCACATCCTAAGATTTGATTTTTGAGAGTGTCACAAAGACGTAATTTAGAGTTGTGGCTAGCTTAAATCTATTGTTTGTAATAAACGATTATCATTGATGATGGCTAAGAAACTAAATTGATTGTACCTATGCTTGTGTACATTTTAATTTCATCATCATATCAGCCGAAAGACGTCCACTGCTGGACATAGGCCTCCCCCAAAGAGTGCCAAAATGACCGTTCCTGCGCCACCCGCATCCAGCGGACTCCCGCGACCTTTACCAGGTCATCAGTCCACCTTTTACCTACCCACATTTTAATTTGAAACTAAATAATTATGGTGCCAAGCAGCTAAAAACACCTGCAAAAATTACAACACTTGTAAATATATTACCCTTGTTTCACTTATGATTATTTATTTATACCGATTTACTCAAATGATAACCAATACCAAACTATAGAAAAAGTCGTTGAACGTAAACATACATATCGAATTTCAATACGACATATTTCACTATATGCTAGAAAAAAAAGGGTGGTTTTCACTTATTTTTATTGTTGAAAATCGATTGATTCTTTTATTAAAAAAATAAAAATATATTTAACAAAAATACTCTTAAATTATAAACGTTATATCCGTCAGACGCCAAACTAGGCTGAGCCTGTATCTTGGCCGCCTGCGAGTGCAATTAACACGAAATGCTTAAAATATTAAAATTTTTCAGTAAAAAATTGAGATAAGATTACGATTAGAAACATTACAATTTACTTAAAACTAAAATTACTATTTATGCATGGGCGAGCGTGTACGTGAGTTTGCATGTGTGCGTGTGAGAGTTCCACAAGGCTACAAGTGTATCGGTTTTGGTTTGGTTACTATTGTTATAATAGATTTTCAGTCAGAGAGTATGAAAGCGTCAGTAACCAGTTCTTCACTACACATTTGGGTTTAATCACGGGTGACGTTTTAATGTCAAAATTATTGCAAATGTTATTGTAGATGTGTAGATGAGTAGATGAGAAAATGCAGGACTTTTCCTGGCCAACGCTGAACTAAGTGGCGGCAGAGGCGCTTTGAATATATGCTTGCTCAAAATTTCCGTGTAGATTGGCGACTTCAGTAGGTATGTATGGGCACAGAATAAGTAATAGTACTACGTACAGAAGGTTCTCTGTTAACAAATTCCCTGTTTAGGTACGCCAAACGTGCCTAAATGTGGCCATCCCGTTCTATCGCATGCAACGCGCTGCGACCCGTGCGAGCGTCCCGTTCCAACACGCGGCAGCTACTAATGGGCCGCCAATTTGGCGGCCGCCGGCATGTACTTGTAGCGGCGCGACGGAATCACAGAGTGAACCGCCCCTGGTATGGGTCCGGGAAACTGCTTTCATGATGTAGAGCTGTCTCACTCGCAGCAGCTTACTTTCGCGTTAGAGCGTTTCAGTGGGGTACCGTAACGGTTTTTTCAGCATTACCTTTATAACCGCCCTCTGAGCACGTTCCACCTCGAGCATGAAGCACCTGGCAGCACTGCCCCAGACGGCCACTCCGTACTGAAGGATTTTTAATTACTCTGAGCAATGCCAATTTACGTTGTAAGTATGGGTGTTATGATGTGACAAAAATCAATTCTTAGGATGCGACTGGTAGTCCGGTATGCGAACACTTTAATTGGTCGTCAAACTAACATAATTCACAAGTCAGTTTTTTTTTGTTATCAGCGAGAGTACATTAAATACTAACAGCGAAAAATATTTTTTAACATTTTCTAACGTAGATTAACGAATAATATTTTTTTTTGTTAGGAACACGTGTACAACTTTGAAAAGATTATACAAGTCATTGTTTTCTCCAATAATGCAACGCATTTAAATGTTACCAATCGTTTTCTAATCGTTTTGTTAATAGATTACGTCAGCAAAACCGGATACGATTTAAAAAATTATAAATCTCCTTAAAGAATATTTAAGTGACTAGTGGCTAGGGTCGTTTCGCCGGTAACGCGACCACCTTCGGTTGGCGACCACTTGACGGACTAGGCTGCTTCAATTAAAGATATTAACATTTCTACAAACCCAACAGAAAACTAATTAGTTATTAACTATTCTTGAATAGTGTCAGAATAAGAATAAATACACTTTAAAACCCAAAGCTTAATCCAAAGCAAGAAAAAATAACCTCAATTCACACATTTCACACATTGCTTCCGAAAAGTGTTGACGTGCAGTGAATCTGTAAAAAAAATAACGCGACAGTTGGCGCGAAAACTTTAGTTACGTCACTTAATTTTATTATTTTGCTGAAATTAGTTACTTGATTGCTTAAATGATTTAGCTATTGTAATAATTTCGTTGAAATTCGGCATATTATAAAAATAGATTTAAATAAAATGGGGTGGTCGCGTACCCAAAAAAATTATTACCAAAGAAGTCGGATAGCGACCACATCGTTTTTCTTTTTCTTTCCTTATGGATTCTTGCGGCACCCGCGATATTTAGCTTGGCAAGCCAATTGTGTCGGTAGGTATTTAAGCCGCGCCAATCCATGCTATGTCTATAGTAGGTATATGTAATATAATAATAATATATAATTATAAAATGAATAATTCATATGATTATATGATATGGTTATATTACAAATGCGAAAGTGTGTCTGTCTGTGTCTGTAACCTCTTCACGCTTAAACCGATGGACCGATTTTGATGAAATTTGGTATGGAGATAGTTTGAGTCCCGGGAAAAGACGTAGGATAGTTTTTATCCCCGAAATAATCCCCTAAGAGGCTGAAATAGGGGTTGAAATTTTGTATGGAGCTACGATATAAACGAGACACACGGACGGAGTCGTGGGCAGAAGCTAGTGTAGGTAAGTAGAATTTAATCTAAAAGTTACATAAAAGCTTGTAAAATGGTGGCGTTTAGATACCTACTATGAACGACATGTGTGACTGTAATAGCAATATATATAATAGCACTATGGTGTGAGCGAGATGGCGCGCCGTTTTCGATTCTATTTTGCATTGACAAGCAATGTAAAGTAGATTTAGAAGAGTAACAATTTGTAGTAGTATAAGGGCAGTCAGGTCAGGTAGGTCCAACTTTGAGAAAGAGGTCAATCGTCGAATCCGACTCGGCTGGGCAGCGTTCGGGAAGCTACGCTATGGCACATCTTTTCGTCTAATATTCCGCAGTGTCTGAAGACGAGAGTCTTTGACCAGTGCGTGTTGCCAGTGATCACGTGTGGCACCGAAACGTGGTCGCTTCAGAAATCATAAGAAGCATCATAAGAAGGCTCAAAGTCACCCCAAGGGCAATGGAAAGAGGGCTATGCTCGGAGTTTCTCTGCGTGATAGCATCAGAAATGAGGCTATCCGCAGCATAACCAAGGTAATCGATATAGCCCTAAGCCGCTAAAGTTAAGTGGCAGTGGGCGGGGCACATTGCACGTAGAACCGATGGCCGTTGAGGCGGAAAGGTTCTCGAGTAGCGACCACGTACCGGAAGGCGCGGCGTGGGTAGGCCCACCACAAGTTGACTGATGGCCTGGTAACGATCGCAGGAATCCGATGGATGCGGGTGGCGCAGAACCGGTCATTATGGCACTCTTTGGGGGAGGCCTATGTCCAGCAATGGACGTCTTTCGACTGATATGATGATGATGATGATGCATCGTTTTATTAACTACTTAAACACTATTTGCAAGAGTGGTCGCCAACTAGCTAACAGGTGGTCGCAAACCGACTAAAGCGGTCGCTATCCAGCGAATTCGCTATTTTGAAACCTTTTCCATATTTTTTCCTCATCTATGGATGAAAGGGCTATATTTTATTGTAGGTTTCAAAACTTGACTATACTCAGAACCTATACGAATACCATCTATTATGTGTGTACATTGAATAGGTATACATTTACTAATCTAAAGTGAGCAACTCGGCTAAGTGGTCGCTAACCGGCGAAACGACCCTACTAAAGTGTATTCAAAACTATCAAAAGAAATGGCAGCATTAATTTATAACAGATTTATCAATAGTGTTTTTATTTATTAGGAATGATATCTTGAAACCATTCTCCTTCCCATAAAATAAATCTCATAATTCTCAAGTCGGCGTAATTCATTTCAGTTCTATAGACGAATTTATGAACACAAATTCTAACGGATTCATCAATAGCTCGAAATTTTATTAGCTTATCAGTTATGTCCCAAAATATTTCGCGCGCGGCTCACACGATTGGTGTGCAGCTAGGGTTTGCAATCCGGATATCCGGATATCCGAAATATCCGGATATCCGCCGAATTTTGGATCCGGATCTTACAGGCTCTTGGATCCGGATCTTTCGGATATTACGGATCCTTAAAATACAACAATGAAAACCGAAAATACGGCTACAAAATGATGTTTTTACCGAGTCCACGCTGAAAACCGAATGGTAGATAACTCAATCTCTGTTTTTATTCGCCACTTCATCATACCAGACCAGATTATTTTTGTTTTTAATTTATTAGTCACAAAAACTAATTAAACCTACATACTACAAACTAGTAAAAATGCCGCAGTTTCATGGCGAAAGTTGGCGTTGATTTAAATGCACTAATTCACCGTAGGCAAAGACACAAAGTAATTATTATAAATCCAATGTTACCTATATAACTACCTACTAAAGACTTACGCCCGTATTCATAAACGTTCAAAAAGCCTATTTTAACTATTTAAAATGGCGTTAAAATTCGTTTGTCCTTATCTGTCACTTTGACATTTGTGTTCGTAAGAAGTGGACAAAGCACATTTTATTTAGCAGCCATTTTAAGTTTTATGAATAAGGGGATTAGTTTAGTTAAATAAACCTATAGAAATAATTAAGAAGTATAGTTGACCCAGGAAGTAAAATGCAGCAACAATACCTACGTTTAATACTTGTAATATTTTTTTAAATTTTTAGTATGATGATCTTGACCTATAATATGATCATGTAATATAATAAGCATGGTACGCTATATTAATGCCCGTTCACCGTTTTTGCCATATCCAGACACAGTCTTGCCTAAAGGAATGCCCCCTGCTAGACAAACACCTTTTCCCTCGTCCGGATCACATTGTCAATTTCTCCTCCTTTTTTTTTTTTTTTTTTTTTTTTACGTTGGGGAAATGCTTTTACGCATCCCGCCCGCCACGGGGAAGGGACAGGGCGGGTATGACGGACTAACCGCGGCAAGCCTTGGACTACCGTCTAAAACCCCAACGATTGCCAGCTCCGCCTTAAGAAAGGGGCGCCGCGGGATCGCTTTCCGCATTCGACCGCGTACGTCCCGACGGGCGACCTACAGGGTAGCGGGCCGCAGACATTGCGCGCCAGGTCAGCGCATTCAGTCCAGTGGGATTCATTTTTGCAGGGTATCCCCCGAACCCCGCACCATCCCACTACGGAGGAGGCAGTAAATGCGCGTAGCGCCTGGCTCTGCCTCCCGCCCGTCGCCGGCGGAGCGGATCCGCGAGGGGATCATTCTCGCGTGCCCGCTCCGCGGCCTCCTTCTGTGACATAACCTGGTCACTGAAGGAGGCCATCGCCTTCCATGCTTCCTTATTGTCAAGCATGGCCCTAATAACACCTGACAATGAGAGGTCCGACCGCGTCACTGCTTCTAAAGCAGCCCGTTGGGGCCTCCACGCAATGCATTCTTCTAAAGTGTGACGCGCCGTGTCCACAGGCGCGCCACACTCATGGCAGCAAGGGGAGGATTCCCTCCCTATGCGATGCAGATACTTACCAAAGCAGCCATGGTTAGTAAGCAGCTGCACCATATGGAACGTCAGGGTTCCATGCTGCCTCTCAACCCAGCGTTCTAAGTGAGGCAGTACTGCCTCTACTGTTACTAAGCCGTAATCCGCAGACCCCAACTCCTCTTTCCACTGGCGGAGTGATTCGTTCTGGGCAGACGCTCGAACGCGGTCGAACTCCTGCCGGTCGGGGAACTCCCCTGCCGCTTTTTTCTCAGCCCTATGTTGATGGACCTTAGCGAGCACATGTGCTTGGAGGTCCCAAGGAGAGTCCCCGGCCAGGATCGTTGCCGCTGAAAATGATACCGTACGATATCCTCGAATGGCCCTTAACGAAATTGCCCTTTGAGGTCTGCGGAGTAGGGTCTTATTTGTCGCCGAGAGGGCATCAACCCATATGGGAGCCCCGTATAGAGCCATGCTCCGTATGACCCTTGAATACAGGAGCCTGCACGTGGCATTGGGCTCACCGATGTTGGGGAGCAGCCGGCTAAGGGCAGCGGCTGTAGACATTAACTTCGGAGCAAGCTTGGCAAAGTGTGCCCCAAAGTTCCATCGTCCGTCTAGGATAAGACCCAGATACTTGATGTGAGGTTTCAGCGTCACTACCTCCCCATTTACCCTTATTCCGGCATTTCGAGGAGGGCCTTTCCTAGGACCATGGAATAGGAGAGCTTCTGTCTTTGGAAGGGACACCTTGAGACCCAGCTGATGAATTCGGTCGATCATAAGTGATATCCCGACCGTGGCTCTTCTGGCAGCCTCCTCATAGGAGTGACCTCTGCATGCGATGAGGGTGTCGTCGGCGTAAGCGAGTACACTCATGCCCGGCAGGACGGGGCCTCGCAAGAGCCAGTCGAAACCGACGTTCCACAATGTGGGACCTAAGACAGATCCCTGTGGGACGCCAAGTCTAACTTGTCGCTGGAGCATTGATCCACTTCCGTCTTCCCACGCAACGTAGCGGTTTTCCAAGTAGCCTCCCAGCAGTGTCCTCAGGTAGACAGGCACTCCAAAGTACTGAAGGGCTTCCTTGAGCGTTTCAAATGGGAGACTGTTGAAAGCATTTTTGACGTCTAGGGAGACCGCCAGCATTACATCTCCTCCATCCGTAGCTTCTTTGGAGAGAACTTTCAGGTAGTCTATTGCGTCAATAGTAGACCGGCCTGCCCGAAAGCCGAACTGAACACTAGAAAGGTTCGGTCCTACTTCCTCGAGATGTCGAACGAGGCGGTCAGACAAGATCTTCTCAAGAAGTTTACCCACCTCGTCTAACAGCACGATAGGTCTAAATGCTGAGGGGTGGCCTTGAGGGCGTCCCTCTTTAGGAATCAAGCAAACTCTACCCGTCTTCCATAGGGTTGGGAACTGGCCAGTACGCAGACACTTGTTAAATAGTTCCCGAATCCAGTCTACCCATGCTTCTGCCACAGCAAACAGTAGCCGACCTGGAACGCCATCTGGCCCGGGGGCTGTCCGTCTTCTACGGAGTCGTTCTAAGGCTTTGGTCATTTCCCCGTCCCTAACTGGGGGAAAATCTACTCCGTTTTCAGTAACGGCGGGAAGTGGCGGCGCCATCGTAGGAGGCTCGTGTCCCACAGATGCCGGGAATAGTTCTCCCATGACCCGATCCAAAACTTCTCTAGGAAGTGTTTCTGTCGCAGGGGGGCCTTGCACTCGGAGTTTCTTCCGTGCTGTTTTATACGGACGCCCCCAGGGGTCCCGGCTCAAACTGGCCAGAATTTCTTCTCTCGCCCTAGCCTTGGACTGACTTATGGCAGCCTGTAGAGCTTTACGTTTTTCCCGGTAAACGCCCCTCAGCTGCTCCTCAATTGTAAGGTCTAAGCCGTAGCGCCTTCGAGACCGCACATAAGCTCGGCGTGCGGAGTTGCACTCTGCCCGCAATGCTGCAACCTCCGGTGTCCACCAGTAGACCTGTCGTCTGGCCGTGCGACGTTTTATCCTAGGCATGGCCGCGTCACATACTTTGACCAACGAGCTTCGTAAATGGTCGGCCAGGTCGTCCACCGAAGATGTCTCGATCATCGCGCTGGGAGTAACCCAGCGCTGCACGAGTGCTGCTTCACGGGCAAGCTCTCGGTCCATCTTAGTACAGGCCCAGCGAACGAATCGGCTAGGCTCTCTAGTTCGTGTTAATGATGTAGAATGATGAGAGACCGCAAATCGGATGTAAAGGTGATCCGAAAGGGTCTCCATCTCATTTTCTACTCTCCAGTCCTGTACTCGGCGTGCGACAGCCGGAGTGGCAAATGTTACATCCACTACGGACCCTCCCTGATATCGTACGCAGGTCTGCGACGTTCCTTGGTTTAAAAGAGACATGTTGGCCTGAAGAGCCCAGGCTTCTAGGGCCCGGCCACGTGGATTGGTGATGGTGTCCCCCCATGCACTGGACCTCGCATTGAAGTCTCCAAGGACCAGCATGGGTCTCCAAGACCACCTACCTATTACTGCTCTGAGGGAGTCCAAAAACAGTTCAAACTCAGCTAGATTGCGATTGGGAGAAAAGTAGATGGCCAGAACTACATATTCTTTCCAACCAGCAGCAACAAATCCTGGACCTCTTTCAAGTGATGTGAGGGGAGACTGGCTGTCTGATCTAGTTGTTATCGCTACCAGACCGTCTAAATCGCCCGCCCAGTGAGGTTGGGATGGAACCAGATATGGCTCGCAGGCTACTCCTATATCGACCTGCCATTCCGCCATAGACTGCAGGAAAAGGTCCTGAGCCCCGGCGCAGTGGTTAAGGTTACTCTGGAGAAAACTGGCATGCAGAGTCTGATCCATTACTCTTGCATGTCAGTTTCCTCATTCTCTTGGACCGGCGAGCAGCCGGTGTTGGTTGCAGAACCGGTCCGTGGAACCACCTTCCCCGTTCTGGACGGAGGAGTGCATTTTAGGCTACCCATCACGTGACCATGAGGCCTACCAGACTCAGCGCATACAGCGCATTTAGGCACCTTCACAGAGCAAGTCGAAGATCGGTGCCCTCCTTCACCACACCGGTAACAGAGTTGCTCCCTGTTCACTGCTGACGGACACATTGGTTTGGTGTGACCAAGCCCCATACAGCGGTAACACCTTCTAGGAAGCTGCTCTAATGCAATCACACGGGCAGAGCTCCAGCCAACCAAGACGCGACCCTTTGTCATCAACTCCTTCGCTGCTGCCACAGGGCATCGTACAACTACGGCACCCATTCCACCAGGGCCGCGTTGTATTTCTCCGGCCTTCACTAGGCTTAAGGAGCAGCCACCGAACTTCGCTACTGCAGCCATCACGCTGTCTGCTGTAACCGAGTCATCCAGGTTCAAGATTCGCAACGCGGCGCATTTAGTAGGCCTGGTGACAATGGCAATGCCGTCCAGCACTGGACGAAGCCTGTCAGCTAGTTCATCGGCTTTGCTGGCGTCCAGCTCTTTCGGGAGTTCAGCCATCCTTGCTCCAGAGGCCGTTTGGCGGAACTTGAGGGAATGAATCCCTATTTCCTGCAAATTAACACCCGCTACGGCCTTGCCCATTACATCTAGATAGCTCACTCCTTTTTCAGCAGCCTCGGGCTGCAAGGAGATAACAACGGCAGCTGTTTTCGGCGGAGTGAGTCGAGGTTTGTTTGACTTCTTGACCTTTTTGGCCTTTGGCTCGCCAGCATTTTTCCCGGCAGCAGCATCAGATGTTGCGGCGGCTAATAAAGCCTTCTTCTCCTTCTTTTTGGACTTTTTACTTTGGACCAAGGTGTACTCTTCTCGGTCTTTTTCGCTTTCAAAGGTTTCAGGTGCATTACCCGCAGGCCCACTCATTTGTGGCGAGGCTGGTCCCGAAACAGTCACCTCCCGTGTAGTGCGTGCTCCGGTCTTTGCCGCCAGAGGGGCCGAGGTAACTTTTGGAGCCGTTTTTCGTTCTGACGCTGGAACCATTGGATTCAGCGTTTCTACCACCTTAATTTTGTCCGATAATAATGGCGGACGGCATGGCTTTGCAGGGAGGAGACGATCTTCAATCCCCTCCATTCGGGCACTAATGATCTCCCCAACGGACACTATAATTGAGCGCTTCAGCTCCTCCAGCAGGTCAGTGCCAGTCGATACCTCTGATATAGGAGCCGGCACTGGCGTCTTATTCTTTAAAGTTCGCATCTCTACGAATTCTCGTCGGTAAGACGTCAATTCAGCCCTCATATTTTCGACTTCTCGTTGTAGTCGATTATTATCTGCTCTTAGTCGATGAATCTCATCCGCCCCTGACCGGGAAAAGGCGGCATCTACCACGTTCATCAGGGCAGAACCTGCCTCTTTGAGATCCTTGACCTTTTTCTGCCCTTTTGAGGTCTTTGCAACGTCGAAGATTTTGGCCATCTTTTGTTCTGCAAGAGCTCTCAAATCTTCAGTGGAAAGACTAGTTGGATCCACTTCCCCCCCGGGGATCGCACCTTTTTCATTATTTAGGCGCTTTTTCCACTTCTCATTTGCGGCTACTTCTCGAGCCTCTTCCTCCATAGCGCGCAGTTCTGCCTTTGCTCGGTTTATGTCTGAGCTACGGCCAACCGAACTGGCCTTACCACCTCTGCAGTGAGTTGATACTTTCGCAGCCAGCGGTTGTTCGGTATCTAAGTCGGAGCCATCATCAGAATCTAAGATCAGTCTGATCGATGCATCTTCAGCAGGCCTTTTTCGCAGTGAATGCCCACCTATCAATAAGGGTGCCTCGAGGGTATGTTTCACTGAGGTACCCGCCGTCGGTATCACAGAGGTTTTTGGCTCCTTGGACAGGTGCCCACTCCCATCTGATGATACATCTTCTACCATATCATAAGCTTGCTTATCAGTGTCCATGATGAATTTGCCAGAGTCGTCGTTTATTTCTTTGGAATCTCCGTTTGTTTGTTTTAATTCTTGTACATTTGCCATTTAGTTCCCACGAGTAAGGTCGATGGTGTTACACCCCCGGGTGACGCCCATTCCGAAGATGTGGCTACATACTGTAGAGGTTGCCAGGTGTCTACAGGTTTTAACGACTTCGCTGTCGGGTTTTATAGGATTTTCCTTCCCGCGGGCCGGCCAATTAAGGCAAGCCCTCCGGTCCGCGCGCTAGCAGCTATCACCTCCCGTACCCCATACCGCCACTGATGGGGGTCATTGGGAGAATTCTGCGGATTCCGGGATTCAAGGGGGCTGGCGTTGACTCCCCTTTTAATAGTTTTGTGACAAACTACTCTCCCTGCCACGTCTACCCCTACACAAGGGGGTCCTCGGTCGCTTCTAGGATATCCTCTGCTAAGCTAAAGCAGAAAAACCCCAGAGCGTCTTCCTCCCGCTGCGCAACTGGGCGCCCTCCTCTTGTGCTGCTCTTGGTCTGGTCCCTCCCCCCTCGCCTTCCTGGAATGGGTAGCCCTGTCCAGTATAGCCTCGGGGATCATAGGAACACGCAAGCTCCCCCACCACAACAAGGTGACAGCACGTCGGGGGAGGTCAATTTCTCCTCCTAGGTTTGATACCTAGTTACAACCCTATTGAATTAACTCCGGTACATAGAGCTCATTGAAATATATTTACGATACGGAGTTAACTTGACCTGCTGTGGTCAATCACGTAACGCATTGTACGCACGTAAGGTAGATCTTACATGTCAAATTTTATGTGGGAAAATGACAGTTCGATAGCTAACGCGCGTTTGGAACGTTACGTTGATTACCCCTGGTTGTTATTCAAGTGACAGCTTTCAGTGACGTAACTCTCACTTTGCCGGTTAGTTTGTAGTTGTAAATAAAAAGTTGAATAAAATAAAGAAGTTTATACTCTTTATGACCTCGGTAATGCGTACCTATTTAAAATCTTTCAGGTATACGGTGGTGTAGCCATTTTTTTCTTGATTTAAACTTACAATTCCTACTTTATACCAAAAAAAACCTTGTGGATCCGTATTATCCGAAAGATCCGGATATCCGGATCTGTTGAATTGAAATATCCGAAATATCCGGATCCAAAATATTGGCGGATCTTGCAAACCCTATGTGCAGCGTGCTGGCAGCAGCCGAGTAGGTACCTACCCCGCCAAGGCCGTACGCACGGTCAAACGTGTAGGCACAAACGTGAGACATATTACTAGTCAAACGCGTACTGAGTCTTGTGAGAACGCATACACAGGTAGCTCGAATAACTATGTCCTCCAGTATTTACGAGTACGGGACTCAATGGGTAAACTAAGTGATTTCCGTAAATGCGCGTGTTTAACTTCGAATCTCGAACTTCGTATATCTCCGCCTCTGTCGCTCGAGTACCATAAACCATAAGTGCGACAGAGACGGAGATATACGAAGTTCGTGGTAGCGCCGCAGTTTTATTCAGTATTATGAGTATCGTTATCAAAGAAAACGGAGCCTTATTGCATTTTACGGTAGAATCGATATTTCAACAAACAATATATCGCCCCTTGTTCCCGGAATTCGTTGCGCGGCTCGCTAAAGAAACCTGAAGTACCAGATATTTCGAACACACGTTAAGGTGGGTCCTTGCTAGACGAGCCGAGCACGAGCGGGTGGGTTTGTGGGCGTCGTCATTTGCGGCTCAAGTGTGGACTTACAGCCAACGTAACCACACTTGAGCCGCAAACGACGGCGCCCACAAGGGCTCCGCTCGTGCTCGGCTCGTTTAGCGTGGACCCACCTTAAGAATACGATTCGCGCGAAATAGTATAATGTTATGTTATAAGTCTAAATATGTCTCACCTCTAATGTCAACATCCATAACGCTAAATAATAATAATAATAATATTATTTATTTCGGATGGTATAAATCCATAGCTTGTTAGTAAAGGCTTATTAACTAGGTTAGTAAAGTTCAAATTGGGCTACACTTTTTATTTGCCCTACCCAAAACTTAATTATAGGGCTCAGGATGCTGTTGGAGCTATGCCTGGCTCGACCTAGCAGTGCGGCGATCTTTTTGCGGATTATAGCGTGGAATCTGTCTGTTCGGGCATCCGCAAACATACCCGACGCACTACATCAACACAATGGGTCACTCAACTATATCTTGTTATTGATATTCTGTCCCCTTAGCCAGAAGACAATATGCCAGTTTCTTAGAAAGAATGTTGCAACATGGACTTCTGACATGATGGTCAGAAGATGGCCCATGAAAAAAGGGGTTAAAATGTTATTCCGCATTTGGTGGATTTAGATCCATAAAATTACAGTTTTAAAAAGTGACCCAAAAGACGTTGCCATGGCAATTACCTACAGAAAAAAGTAGATTCACCAAAATAACTTTTTGAACCTATCCTTGTACAGTCGACGCAAAAAATATGTTTACAGTTTTTGCCTTATTACAATGGAATAAGGTGCAAAAGTGTAACCATATTTTTGGCGTCGACTGTGCCATAGATGTGTTTCCTACTGCAATGTATGCAAGCACTAAACGTGTGTGGTATGTTATTCTGGTTTTTTTTTCATGTTAGATAAATTATACCATTGTGTAAACACAGGATACAAGTTGCTGAAAAAACATACAAAGACTCATTTGATGATGAACTGAATCAGTTCAAAGCCAGAATTCAGAAACGTGCTGCGGAGAAGATTCAGCTAGCCATCAAGGAACAGGAGGAAGAAGAGAGAAAGGAGAGGCTCGGGCCTGGAGGGCTGGACCCTGTTGAGGTGTACGCAGAACTGCCTGATGTGAGTACCTACATCATATATCTTGTTTAAGTAGATCGTAAGAGGAAAAGAAGACGGCCACTGGCACGCTGGTCAGACGACATAACAGGCTTTTAGATTTTATTTATACCTCGTTTACACTATGCCACTTCCACTGCCGTTAACGCTGCCCTGCTTCCTGCGCGTTTACATTGCCACTCCATACTTCTTTTGTGTTGGGCCTCGGGCAGTGGAGGACGAAAGACGTCAGCTAAATTTAGATTATTGTGGGATGGAGGAAGCCTTTCTCATTGGTTAAATAAAATAAAGCCTGTCTGTCTCTCCGTCTGTCACCAGGCTGTATCTCATGAACCGTGATAGTTAGACAGTTGAAATTTTCACAGATGATGTATTTCTGTTGCCGCTATAACAACAAATACTAAAAAACAATAAAATAAATATTTAAGGGGGCTCCCATACAGCAAACGTGATTGTATTGCCGTTTTTATAGATAATGGTACGGAACTCTTCGTGCGTGAGTCCGAGTCGCACTTGGTCGGTTTTGTTACCCTTTTGAAAGCCATTCTTCAGTACTAAAAATGTCACTGACACGCCAACCTTTTTTCCATAAGAGTGACTATGAACCTTATACGAAAGACAGAGGGTTGTTTTGACAACGGCCGTCATAACACTTAAAGGCGTTCTTGGCACGACGATACACGACGCCGTTCAAAGGGTTAAGTCAAAACTAAACAAGCGGTGTCTAGTATTCATAATGCTACTAAACCTACTGTGGGTTCCGTGTGTGTGTGTGGACTACATTGCAGTCTCGTGAATGAGGATATTCATTATTTTTGCACCCTTAAACGGACAGTTAAGGTGGTTCGATTGCCATACAAAGCGTTATTTGACATTCGCAGGCTAACGGCGTGATATTTTAAGAAACTTATGTAACAAACTTTCATCAATTGGCTTCCCATTTGCGCCAAATTCCCCCTTTCCTAGAATAAAGAAAAATAGTTTTCCCAAAATATCACGTCTCAAACCAATTTCTCAAATTAATCTAGTTTATACAAGTTTATTCTAGGAAAGGGGGAATTTGGCGCAAATGGGAAGCCAATTTATGAAATTTTGTTACATAAGTTTCTTAAAATATCACGCCGTTGGCCTGCGAATGTCAAATAACGTTTTGTATGGCAATCGAACTACCTTAAGGATAGTAACAATACCGACAGGTTAGACGTGACTTAAACATCACTTTAGTTAACATTAATCGGCCATTTTTTTTGAAATTCCTCGAATGATGCAGATATTCCTAGGACAATTATATTTCGTCGGGTGACAAGCAAAATACCTACTTAAATCAAAGGTCGTATCTCGATATCGACTACGTACCGAGATACGAGGTATTGAAGAGCAGTGACAGTTTTGGTAGTGACTTTTGCTTGTCACCCGACGATTTTCAGCTTTAGGGTCTACCATCCTAGGTCGAATAATACTTTACCTCAAACACGTCCCCATAAGATGAAATGGTTTAATGTTGAAAAAACCGGCCAAGTGCGTGTCGGGCCACGCGCAATGTAGGGTTACGTAGTTGCCTGTCTTGCCTGTCTGTCTTTATTACATCGACACGCCCGCGCCAACTTAACGTTGCGATTGCGTCGCCCGCATTTGTACGAAAGTTGGCCTTTCCAAGTACAGTTTTAAGTTGGTCGACTATTACTCTTAACAAGCTTATACGTGATAGTTTTCCTTTCATTACTGTTAGGGCTTTAAAACGCAATATCACGCAAACGAATCCTTGAATAGGAAAAAAGCTTGTCGAGAACTCATAATATTTTTGACCAAGCTACGCTAAAAAAATATATTTTCATCCTTTTATTCTACCATTTAATCTTACAAACGAATAATCTAAGCCGCAGACGGACAGATGGACATGGCGAAACTATAAGGGTTTCTTGTTGATTATGGAACCCTAAAAAACGAAATTTCGCTTAGGGATGCTGATTATTAATCCATTTTTTTTACAGGAGCTGAAGAAATGCTTCGATTCACAAGATGTGCCACTGCTTCAAGCCACCATAGCCAAGATGCCGGAACAAGAGGCCATCTATCATATGAAGAGATGCGTTGATGCGGGCCTGTGGGTCCCTGGCCTGAATGATGAAGAGCCCACCATGAAAGAAAATGCTCCTGCCCCGTCGGTCAGTTCCGATGATTTAGACTGAGATTCAATTCACAAAACGTAATTTAGATTTAACATAGATTATTTTCAGTTCATTATGGTGCTTACTTGCAAAATATTAATATTGTACACATGCGACAGTTCCGTAAATAACATTCTAGTTACATTGGCATTCGTGACGAGACAGCGTTATTTTTCAGGAATTACAATATAAATAATTTCCATGTTGTCTTCCTTTCTATGAAATATGCAAAGCCCATAACACTCAATTCCTACTAACAATGATACTAATGATGAATGAATGTATTTTTTTGCCGAAATGTATTTTGCGAAACAGCGATTTTTAATTCAAATATGTAATATTAAATGTATATTAAGAATCCTAATTGTTTTCATCTGTTTAAGAGCTTATAATTAAAACCTTTTGAACGCCATTCTTCACGTACTAAAGTGTCACTGACACGCCAAACTTTTTTCTATAAGAGAGTAACTATGGATCTTATATAAAAGACAGGTTGTTTTGACAGCGGACGTCATACCACTTAAAGGCGTACTTGGCGCTTCAGGTACGACAATACACGACGCATTTAGGCGTTCAAATTTCTCGCGGGCAGTGTGAACAGTCAGGTACATCAGAATGGCGGGCCACTTTGTCACATTTCTCAATTTTAGCAACATACAAAATATTTTTTTAATCACACTTGCTCGTAAAGGGTGTATTATAGTATAGGCAGGTGTATAGAGAAATTACAACCGATTTATCTCGGGAGTTATGGATTAAACTCCCAAGGGAGTTATGAGCTTGTGTGTAATCTGATTGGTTAAAGCAAATCTAGGTGGCCGCGCGCTGCAAGAATACTGTTCTGTGATTGGTTGAAATATTGAAGCTGCGCCACTCGCACTGATCTGGAAGTGAAGTTGTCAATTTCGACAATTTTTGATTGTTGCGCTTGTATGAAACATAGATATTCTGTCTTTTGTAGTTACTTATTTCCTCGCAAATGTGATGAAAAACATTGTGTTATCTCCCGTGGTCTAGTCATCCTGACGTTCACGCCCATTATAAATTTTATAAGCCAAGCATGGGCAGTGGCTGGCATTATACTCCAGGTGAAAAACGTTAATTTATGATAGCGTTTTTTTGTTTATTTCATTTTAAAACGTTGTGGGGTTCCAACCCCAAGATGCTTTTATTCAAGAATCCAACAAACTTTCCACCCGGAAGATATGGATTTAAATTTAGGATTCATCGTCTTTTTTTTTATTTACCTATATTGAATATTTTAGGGCAAATGTAAAAGATTTATTAATATTTATTACGACTTTTCAGGAGCTAATTAAGTTATATTATTTGGACTTTGCCTCTAGGTAACTATTTAATTCATAACGAGCGGGGTTGACTAGTTGACGTGCGTGTTTTTGTATTAGGGTCATTTCGCCGGTTGGCGACCACCTAATTTCATGTGCCGGTTAGCGACCACTTAGCTGACTTGGGGAACTGAAAGCATATTTTATCGTTTTTTTTGTAAATTCCTATTCCATAACTACAAACAATAAGGCATACGGCTGACTGTTTCAATAGGCTCTGTAGAATTAAAGTTATCTTCAATTGAAAAAACCATGTTCTTCAAGTGGTCGCGTAACCGGCGAAATGACCCTATATACTCGTTTATATTGAAAATGTATTATTTCATGTAATGTCAAATAATATGATGCATTCATAATATTATGAAATAAATTGTTATTTACAGCATAGCACCTACGGTATAGCAGATTTTATATTCGTTACATACAAAAAATCTGCTATTATAAATTATTTCCAAAGGCCGTGTTAGGATAAGCTAAGTGATTCGATTATTGTGCGTTACGAAAATAAAAACAACAATGAGTTTATTAACAAAAAGTACTACAGTAAAACGGTAATGAAATGTAAGTGGCCAGTATTTAGTATGCAACATGCACGTTTATCTAAAGAGGTTGCATGTCAGACCCACCATACCCCTGGGGGTAGGGTGGGTCTGAACCATACCACCGTAGTGCTGTGCACTATATGCTTTCAGGTTTTGTTTTTCCAAATATTACGTACACTGGTGTTATAGCATGCCATATGACAAAGTATAAATACTTATAATTAAGTTTTATATGATTGTTCTCAATGATAATCTTAAGGTTGTCGCACACGTAACCGCTCGGCACCGGACCTTCGGACCGGACGGATTTCTTCTTTTTAAGATTGGGGTTGCTGGAGAGATGCTCCCCAGCAACCCCAATTTAAAATAATTGTACCCTTGAAACTATTGAAGTACATTTTTTTTTAAGTAAGTACTAATTCGGTACAATCTTGGTACATTTTTTTCACATACTCAGAAATCCCGAAATCGAAAGTGGGGTTGCCGGGAGCATGACATGTATAACTTAGCTTATCCTGGCACGGCATTTGTATTTTTTTCCATACAAGTTGTCAGTTGATTTCCTGGACTAATAGGACAAAATAAAAGACGTGTGTAAACTTGTACTTTTATATAACAAAACTACAATAGGTGTGTGAGTGAGGGCGCGGGGACGCTACGTGGCGTGCGGCGGCAGCTGCGGTCGGCCCTCCAGCTTGCTGTAGTCTAGGTGGAACTCTTTCGCCACCTGCCGACAATCATTACAGCTCAACTACTAATAATAATAACCGATGCCGATTGGACTATTTAACATAAAGGAGACACTGACGCGGCCCGTCCCGAGTCCGCGATGAGCGGGAAATATATACGTCACGGCGGATGGGAGTGCCACATTAGCGTTGGCGCGGCTAACGCCTTGGCCACGACTTTGGTCTTAAACGACCTGCGACCAGCGTTTTATCTGTTCATTGCGCGGTCGCGACGCGCAACGCACTGTGGTTAGTTGGGTTCACGCGCAATGAACAGATAAAACGCTGGTCGCAGGTCGCTTAAGACCAAAGTCGTGGCCAAGGCGTTAAGTGCGCAGACCACTTGGCGTCAGTGTGGCTTTATCCTTCATCTTAAGACTGGGCGCAAACGTTCGGATACGGTTTTCAAATTCGATTACGCATGCGAGCGCTATAAGCCGAAAATCGAATTCGGAAATCGTACGCGGATTCTGAACGTTTGCGCCCAGCCTTAAGGTGGTTCGATTGCCATACAAAGCGTTATTTGACATTCGCAGGCTAACGGCGTGATATTTTAAGAAACTTATGTAACACACTTTCTTCAATTGGCTTCCCATTTGCGCCAAATTCCCCCTTTCCTAGAATAAACTTGTATAAACTAGATTAATTTGAGAAAAATAGTTTTCCCAAAATATCACGTGACAAACCAATTTCTCAAATTAATCTAGTTTATACAAGTTTATTCTAGGAAAGGGGGAATTTGGCGCAAATGGGAAGCCAATTGAAGAAAGTGTGTTACATAAGTTTCTTAAAATATCACGCCGTTAGCCTGCGAATGTCAAATAACGTTTTGTATGGCAATCGAACCACCTTAAGAGGATTGTGAACCTGTAAATTTCATACAAAAAGTGATAACGTTTTTCACCCCGTAAACATGGTTCGATTTTTATAATTTTTGGATAAGTTGTTGTAGATATAATGAAAAACTAGGTGTGTACGTTTTGATTTTTAAGATATATTGCTTACGTTAAAAGTTACTAGCATCTAAAATCTATATTATTAACTTAAAACTTTGTCAATCGTTTAATTTTTTTTATTTATGTTAACTGATTTACTATTAAAAGAAAACGTACAGACATAGATTATAGTGTACATAATCCAAAACTGTTTCATTTCATAAAGGTTTAGAGGGGTAAAAACATTATCACCCGAAACAATATTTCAACAAGGAAATGTAGGCAATAGGGAACATTACTGCAATGTTCTGCCGCCAGAGGCAGCACTATCACTAATAGTAAACCGGTATAGAAATATAGGGATTCACACACACATGCACAATTGATTGTCAAATGAGTGACAAGGATGCTTGCATAGACAATACCGCAAGTGGGAACGAGATATTATGTCAACGTTGCTAGTGTCGCCACCTACGAAGAGTTTTGCGTAATGTTCCCTATTGCCTCCAGGACTTGCAACTCTCTATCGCACGATACGGGTCGGGAGGCAGAGCGGTGTGAAAAAACTAGTATTTTTTTAAATACCTACTCGCGCCGCGTATCGGCACTTCACAATCCTCTTAAGACCACATTTGCGTTTTATGAGCGAACAAGCGGCAAACGCAACTACAGAGCCACCAACCACATGACAAGTACGTGTAAATGAATAAGTCCTACATAATTAATATTGGTCAGTACAACGTGCGGTGGCTTGTATAACGGACATGAAAAACCACAAAGTGTAACTGAGGGTAATTTGAAGGGTATCCTATTGTAATCAGTAAATTTTATTCCCAACTGTATCGTTTGTCCGAATTTTCATTTCGGACAAAAGCCAGTTTTCTCGAAAACCTCCGTTTTTGTGTTTTTTAAATACTTACAGTATAGAACCCATCACGTTAGGTTAGATTTGTTTTATGATAATTCGGAAAATTTCATGGTTACAGAGTAAAACGGCTTTTTGCCGAACTGGAAATTCGGAGAACCGATACAGTTGGGGAATGAAATTTAGTGATTGCGATTGGTAACCAATTTGCACGTATAAGTTACCTTGCGCCAATTGTGCGCGTCGAAGAAATAGTAGGTGCCTCGCTCATAGGTGGCCGTTTTTTCGACCATGGGCATGCCGGGCGCCTGCGAGATCCACACCTTCTCCTCCATGTGGTACCGCCACTCGCGGTTGTATCTGCAACCAACCGGCACGCAACACTTCCTATTTATATGCATTAGTCACAACATATCCACATACTACTATAGTTATTTGTGCCACGTCACAAGGGAGCAAAATAGTATATTTACGGCGAGGGCGGTGTATTGAATCCTGAACGTAGCGAGGGATCCTGCAATATAATCCTGAGCGTAGCGAGGGATTCTAACGTAGGTTCCTGAGCGTAGTGAGGGATTCAAGTGTTAACGCCCAAGACGAAGATAATTTTGCTCCTGAGTGACACATACAACTTTTCACACCGACTATAAGAAAAAAAATATGAAAAAAAAATAATAATGTTCATATGTTTGTGATGACATATGGCACGGAAACGTGGTCGCTTACTATGGGCCTCATAAGAAGGCTCAAAGTCACTCAGAGGGCAATGGAGAGGGCTATGCTGGGAGTTTCTCTGCGCGATCGCATCAGAAATGAGGCTATCCGCAGCAGAACTAAGGTAACCGATATGGCCCTCCGAATTGCTATGCTATGGCACATTGCACGTAGAACCGATGGCCGTTGGGGCGGAAAGGTTCTCGAGTGGCGACCACGTACCGGAAGGCGCGGCGTGGGTAGGCCCCCCACAAGGTGGACTGATGACCTGGTAAAGGTCGCGGGAGTCCGCTGGATGCGGGTGGCGCAGGACCGGCCATTGTGACACTCTTTGGAGGAGGCATATGTCCAGCAGTGGACGTCTTTCGGCTGATATGATGATGATGATGATGAATAATGTTCGTTTTTAATCGATCACGATGAAATTACAATCGATTATTTTATTAAGATCTGTGTTCAATTGGCACATCGCGTAAATGCTACAAGCCAATGAATAAATTAAAAAAGTAGTTTGAACAGAAAAGTTGCATTTTGCTCCCTCTCGTCGTGGACCAAAACTTACTTTTCTGAATGAGAGGTGTGAAAAATATATGTCCTAATGGGGCTTCTAAAACGGGCCATTTTTTCACTGCAATATGTGGCCGGCCACTATTGGTGTCTTTCTCTAACATGCGAGTAAGAGAGAGGCTCCAATAGTTGCCAGCCACATATTGCAGTGAAAATATGGCCCGTTTAGAAGCCCCATAATCAAAATGGTCAATAGGTAGCCATTTTTTTTTAACAAACGCTGCGTGTATTTACAATTCATAATCTGAGGCTCTAGTATACGTTTTATCGATGCAATACGTTTTCGAACGCGTTTGCGTTTAGTTTCAATTTGTATGGCAACACGAACAGCGCCTCTGGTGGTAACTATTAGGAACTACGCGTTGCCATACAAATTGAAACTAAACGCAAACGCGTTCGAATAGGTATATGTATCGATAAAACTTATACTAGAGCTACAGAGATCAACCAGGACGTTAGAACGTAACTATCGTGTGCATTTCGATATGAGCTCGTAAATCAAACCTTTTGTACAACCCATTACAATTTAGCATTTCTCCAACCGATCAGTATGCTTGCTACTACAGCTTACAATGAATCCTGCATACATATTCCGTGGCTCTTATGGATCCAAGTTATACAAATATCGACGCTTTAGAATCAATACCGTCTAAGTAACAAAAATACATTTTTACAGGAAGCGTGGCATGCTATTCGTTATTTTTTCTACTCCTGTGCCGTTATCTGTCATTTATATAGGCTGTAGCTCAAATATAATGACACCACTAATAAGTCGTCGCAAAACTCTATGCTCTATGGCCCAAAAACGCACTAATTTAGCGTACTTTTTTGGTTCATACATTTTTCATAAAAGCACTGTTTAACTTTTTTTTAAATCGGCCGCTATATTGCAGTGGTGCCAACTTCATAAACAAATATTTCGAAATAAAAGTATTTATTTACGATTTAACATTTGTATATTATAAATTATTTACTACAATAATAATAAATCATCATCTATTGTGTGTTAAATTACATGTTTTATAAATTCTTGGTATTATTTATAAAAATAAACAGTTCGAATTCGGCCCGGCTCCGGATTTGGTTTGGTTCGGATGGCAAGTGCAAACAAATTAAAAACAAAACAAACCATAAGCAAGAGCTGTCACATTTCCGATTTCCCACCAAAATACAGTTCAAAATGAAAAGAAGAAAGATGATAAACTATTAGTCCTAAACTATTAAGATTTTATTCGTGTTTGTGAAGACAAAAGTGTACGTTCCTTTTAAAATGGTCGAAGAAATTAATAACTGCACTCCTGAAGAAATTGCGTGAGTAACAAAAGTACGAATAGAAAACTTGCAGCCTGAAAAGTTTAACTATTCTGTAGTCTGCTATTTATTTAAAATTTGTCGTAGAAAAAGTATTGTATGCAATGGTGTATAACTGGTCTAAAAACGCTTGTGGCGTCTTTAATTGCGATGCTCGCCTAGGCTCGCAACGCAACCCACGCCCACTCGCCTTTTAAGACCTTTCTTATACAACAGTTGCATAAAATACTATTTTTCTGCACCTAACTGCATTAAAAGGTAAAAAAACGTCAAAAATATTGGTTAGACAGTATTGATTCTTAAGCGTCGATATGCGACTTGTAACCTTTTTCTCTACAGTCAACCGTAGTCATTATTCAAATAAAACTGTGCGTGCAACTTACAATTCGGCGGCGGCTGCTATTTGCAAGACGTCTCCGACAAAACAGTAGAACAAATAAAATAATAGATCTTCCTTATATCGACTCAGTCGTAGCGGCGCCAGCTTTTCTCTGATGGAACCGTTTATCAGATACTCGGGAGGTACGTGGTAGTCCATATCTTGTGGTCTGCAAACAAATTACACAGTCAAGTTTTCCAGTAGTTTAATACAGAAGTGGAATAGTTAAGATAAATACTTCCATAATAACCGCAATAGACTTAAGAGCTATGTTAACTTTTTAAAGAAATGTAGTCGTGTCATCACAATTAACCCGGAAACTCTATACGTCTCTGCAAATCTGTTTATTTGTCTATTTTGTCATTATTTCTGCAACGTATTAATAAAATAATTTTTATGTACTGCAGTATTTGTAAAACTGATATATAAAAATGTCCTTGAGGCCTACTTGTAGTCTACTGAAACAGTCAGGCTTTCGCATTGTTGCAGATGCAATACTGAATCAATGCACGTTCCAAATACAACACATGTTCAAAAAAGGAAAAAATTGCGCTGTTCTTAGTCAACTCTAATGCCAAATATTCAAGCCCCTAGATTTTCGTGTGCAGCAGCTCAGTTTAGCATGAACTAACGATGCTCGCTCGCAGTGGAGCCTCTAAGGTTAGGTTAGGTGTCAGTGTGTAACCTGCAAGGTGTGTCCGCCCACGGGCCGGCGAAGGTGAGATAGAGGTTGTCAGGCGAGTTGAGGTTGAGGCCGAGCGCCGTGAGGTCCTGCCCCAGCGCCAGCGACACCAGGCTGGGGTCCGACTCTAAGGTTAGGTTAGGTGTCAGTGTGTAACCTGCAAGGTGTGTCCGCCCACGGGCCGGCGAAGGTGAGATAGAGGTTGTCAGGCGAGTTGAGGTTGAGGCCGAGCGCCGTGAGGTCCTGCCCCAGCGCCAGCGACACCAGGCTGGGGTCCGACTCTAAGGTTAGGTTAGGTGTCAGTGTGTAACCTGCAAGGTGTGTCCGCCCACGGGCCGGCGAAGGTGAGATAGAGGTTGTCAGGCGAGTTGAGGTTGAGGCCGAGCGCCGTGAGGTCCTGCCCCAGCGCCAGCGACACCAGGCTGGGGTCCGACTCTAAGGTTAGGTTAGGTGTCAGTGTGTAACCTGCAAGATGTGTCCGCCCACGGGCCGGCGAAGGTGAGATAGAGGTTGTCAGTCGAGTTGAGGTTGAGGCCGAGCGCCGTGAGGTCCTGCCCCAGCGCCAGCGACACCAGGCTGGGGTCCGACTCTAAGGTTAGGTTAGGTGTCAGTGTGTAACCTGCAAGGTGTGTCCGCCCACGGGCCGGCGAAGGTGAGATAGAGGTTGTCAGGCGAGTTGAGGTTGAGGCCGAGCGCCGTGAGGTCCTGCCCCAGCGCCAGCGACACCAGGCTGGGGTCCGACTCTAAGGTTAGGTTAGGTGTCAGTGTGTAACCTGCAAGGTGTGTCCGCCCACGGGCCGGCGAAGGTGAGATAGAGGTTGTCAGGCGAGTTGAGGTTGAGGCCGAGCGCCGTGAGGTCCTGCCCCAGCGCCAGCGACACCAGGCTGGGGTCCGACTCTAAGGTTAGGTTAGGTGTCAGTGTGTAACCTGCAAGGTGTGTCCGCCCACGGG
Source organism: Epinotia brunnichana (assembly GCA_963854355.1). Taxonomy (NCBI): domain Eukaryota; kingdom Metazoa; phylum Arthropoda; class Insecta; order Lepidoptera; family Tortricidae; genus Epinotia; species Epinotia brunnichana. Next base: position 12,680,647 of record OY977936.1, on the reverse strand, counting down.
CCGGCGAAGGTGAGATAGAGGTTGTCAGGCGAGTTGAGGTTGAGGCCGAGCGCCGTGAGGTCCTGCCCCAGCGCCAGCGACACCAGGCTGGGGTCCGACTCTAAGGTTAGGTTAGGTGTCAGTGTGTAACCTGCAAGGTGTGTCCGCCCACGGGCCGGCGAAGGTGAGATAGAGGTTGTCAGGCGAGTTGAGGTTGAGGCCGAGCGCCGTGAGGTCCTGCCCCAGCGCCAGCGACACCAGGCTGGGGTCCGACTCTAAGGTTAGGTTAGGTGTCAGTGTGTAACCTGCAAGGTGTGTCCGCCCACGGGCCGGCGAAGGTGAGATAGAGGTTGTCAGTCGAGTTGAGGTTGAGGCCGAGCGCCGTGAGGTCCTGCCCCAGCGCCAGCGACACCAGGCTGGGGTCCGACTCTAAGGTTAGGTTAGGTGTCAGTGTGTAACCTGCAAGGTGTGTCCGCCCACGGGCCGGCGAAGGTGAGATAGAGGTTGTCAGGCGAGTTGAGGTTGAGGCCGAGCGCCGTGAGGTCCTGCCCCAGCGCCAGCGACACCAGGCTGGGGTCCGACTCTAAGGTTAGGTTAGGTGTCAGTGTGTAACCTGCAAGGTGTGTCCGCCCACGGGCCGGCGAAGGTGAGATAGAGGTTGTCAGGCGAGTTGAGGTTGAGGCCGAGCGCCGTGAGGTCCTGCCCCAGCGCCAGCGACACCAGGCTGGGGTCCGACTCTAAGGTTAGGTTAGGTGTCAGTGTGTACCCCCCTGAGGTGCTGCCACCTTGTCGTGGTGGGGGGGCTTGCGTGTTCCTAAGATCCCCAAGGCTATACCGGATAGGGTCACCCATACCGGGCAGGCGAGGGGGGAGGAGCCGGACCAAGAGCAGCACAGGAGGGCGCCCAGCTGCGTAAAGGTAGATGCGCGTTGGAGATGAGCGGGCCAGTGTGAGGGCAGGGGAGCCTACGCCAGTGGGTTCAGTAGGCGGCTACAGGCCAGAGGGGTGGAGGGAGGGTTCGTACGGTCTCAGTTCCGAGACTGGGCGGACAGACTTCGGTCACCGTCCTCAAACTCGTTATCCCAAATGAAGAGGTGTCGTGGATCACGTCTCGCGGCTTCGGATGGGACCGAGGGCCTTGCCTTAGCCGGCCGGGCCAAGAGGAGCCAACCTCAATAAAAAACAAATAGTTTGTAAGACCTGTGATACCGCCCGACCTCACAGTGTAAATAGGGTTATCCAGGTACAGGGGGCACTGCCTGGACGGACCACTTTTTCCCCCATACTCGTGGGAACTAAATGGAAAATCAACATAATAATCAAAAACAAACGATGGCTCTGTACAACGAACATAGCGATGAACTGGTGACTGATAATCTGGCGGCGGAGGTGGGCACCCCGACGGTGCGCACCGAAACCAATGACCTAGGCGTGGTAACGGACTTGAATCTCTCTCGGCTCCCGGGCCCGACGGGGCCGACAGAGGAGCCGACAGGGTCGGGCATGCGGTCGGACCCCTCTGAAATAATTTCGCGTGGGTTAAAGATGTCAGCTGCAAAACGTGGGCACGTGGATCGGCTAGACGATTCAAAGCCCGAAAACGCGCCTAAAGTGAGCACGGCGCGGAGAGGAAGGTCCCTGGGCGTGTATGCGGGACTCACAAAAATCCGAGCCCAGAGGAAAAAGAAAGAGAACCGTCTCCCGACTATTTCGAAGACGAGGGAACGAAGCCCTACGGAGGAGGAGCATCTCGAAGAGTCAGACAACCGCAACGGTATAGCCCCGCGGGCTGAGGGCGACCAATATGCGGCAGTGGATAGAGCGGCCGAATTCGACCGAGTTCTCCGGGCCCGGGCCTTTCAGAAAGTGGTGGGTCCGGCTATGCCCGTTGACGATCCTGAGGAAATGGAGGACAGAGTAGACAGTGAGAGGGATCCGGAGACACTTTCCCCTGAAGAACTGCGGGTTTTTGCTGGGGGGAAAGTCACCTCCATTCTGGAAGTGGCTAAAAAATCTGGACACCTGCAGGGGCCGTACGTAAAGCGGCTCAGGGATAACGCCAAAGGTCTCATGACGGTGGTAGAAATTCTGACCTCCCGTACTGAAGAGGAAGAGGTGAGGCGTCTTCGCCTCGATAATGGCCGGCTTCGGAAGGAGGTGGACAACTTGCGAACCGAGCTCAAAGCCCATCGGCGAGAGTTCTCTGAGATAAGGACCGAGCTCTCGGCAGCCCGCGCGCCAGTGCCGCCGGTTCAACCAGCATTTGACACAGAGGAACTTCAGCGTGCTCTGACCATAACAATGGGTAACATGCTGGATGCACGATTTGCGGTAATTGAAGACCGTCTGTTGCCGGCCCCAGTCTGTCGCCCTACGCTGGCAACCGATAAGAAAAAGACGGGGACGGCTCCAAATGTGGAAGCCCCGAAGGCCGCGGTGGTCCCAAGGGCTGCTGCTGCACAAGCTCCACAGGGTCCTTCTGAAAACCCTTCGCATAGGATAGTCCAGGAGAAGGCCGGAAAAGCCACGGCAAAAGCTGCGGCCAAGCCTAAAAAGGGCAATGTCCCTCCTGCATCAGCCAGGCAAATGGACGAACAATTACCAGAACATTCATCAGTCCCAGAAGCAGATACGGAGGGAGTATGGAACGTAGCAGGGCGTGGAGGTAAAACGAAGAAGACCAAAAATAAGTCCCCCACAGCGACGACACCCATGGTTACAAGGCCCCCGGAGCCGACACCAATTTTGCCACCGAAGGCTAAGGCTCCAACTAAGCCTAAATTGTCTCCTCCAAGATCGGCGGCTGTAGTTATCAGCCTTGACCCAGAGGCGGAAAAACGGGGCGTTACATATGCCTCAATAATTACGGCAGCGGACGAGAGGGTTAACCTCGGCGAGGTAGGCATTAGCCCGGGAGCGCTTACAATACGCGCCTCAGCGACCGGAGCCCGACTGCTTGAAATACGCGGAGAAGGAAAGGTCGAAGCCGCAGACAAGTTGGCTGAAAGTCTCCGCGTAGCCTTAGATGGACTTGCCAAAGTTAGGCGGCCCGTAAAGCATGCTGATGTACGCATCACGGGATTGGACGAGTCGGTCACCCCTGAAAAGGTGGCAACGGCCATCGCTAGAGCAGGGAGCTGCCTTGAGAGCCAAATTAAGGTCCTTAATATCAAATGGGGACTAAGAGCATCGGGGTCAGTAATTGTGGAGTGCCCCATCACAGCAGCCGCCATTCTTTTGAAGCAAGGCAGACTACTGGTAGGCTGGAGCTCTGCGCGGGTTGAGGCCCTAGAACAGCGTCCTCTGCGCTGTTTTAAGTGCATGGGGCCTGGACATACTCGAGCCACGTGCCCATCCGATACATGCCGGGACAACCTGTGCTTCCGGTGTGGCAAGGAGGATCACAAAGCGGCGGACTGCGACGGGGCGCTTCGTTGCGCCCTGTGCGCCGATGCGGGCAAACCCTCCGATCATCACATGGGTGGTAGGAGCTGCCGCGCCCCAAGCGTGCCAGGGAAGGTGGCCCCAAGGACCCAAGCCACCGTGAACGGGGAGGGAAGTCGCATAGTCGGCCGACAAGAGGAAGAGGCTAACAAAATGTCGGAATGAATTTGTCCCAACACAGCAGCTTCCTACAGGCGAACCTGAACCATTGCGCAGGAGCACAAGATCTCCTTCTGCAGTCCATGGCGCAATGGCAGATTGATGTAGCGGTAGCATGTGAGCCGTATTTTGTCCCTGATCAACCAAACTGGGTGGGGGACATCAACGGCTTGGTAGCAGTCCTTGTGGGGCCAAACACTAGTCTGCCTCTCTCGCCTATTGCACGAGGCCCGGGAGTTGTGGCGGTGGAATGGGGTGGGTATGCCGTAGTGGGAACGTACTTTTCTCCCAACCGGTCACTGGCCGAGTTCGAGACGTTCCTCGACTCCGTCAGAGAAGTGGTCGAACGATCGGCGCCTAGGCCGATCATCTTTATGGGCGACTTAAACGCCAAGTCGCGCGCATGGGGCAGCCCTGCGTGTGACAGCCGCGGCAGGGCGGTCCAAATCTGGGCCATCCAAACAGGTCTGACCCTTCTTAACAAAGGGTCTGCGCAAACCTGCGTCCGCCAGCAGGGGGGGTCCGTGGTGGATATTTCATTCGCCACCCCCGCTGTCGCGCGCAAGGTCCAAAATTGGAGGGTGGAGGAAGAGGTGGAGACCTTGTCGGATCACCTTTACATTCGATTCGAGGTCTCCGCCGCGGGTCCGATAGCCCCTCCGAGAGGGCCCAGCAATTTTCTTCGTTGGACTCTCACAAAGCTGGACGGGGAACTTGCCAAAGAGGCCGCAATAGTACAACGCTGGCAGGCTCCCGGGACAACAACGGACGGCGAGACAGTGACTGATGGTGTCGAAGTCGACGTCCTGGCTGAGCGCCTTCGCACGGCTTTAACTATTGTATGCGACGCGGCCATGCCGAGAGCCAGACGGCACGCCCCACGCCGACAAGTCTACTGGTGGTCAGCAGAAATCTCCGATCTCAGGGCGCGGGCTAACGCAGCGAGACGAGCTTTTACACGCTGCCGTCGACAACGCCGCCGACGGGACGGAGAGGTGACTGAGGTGGAGACTCAACTTTGGAGTGCCTGCCGCGAAGCCAAAAAGGAACTACAGGTGGCCATAAGCAAGGCAAAGGCCTCTGCTCGGGAGGAGCTCTTACGGGACCTAAATAGGGACCCATGGGGACGCCCATACCGTGCTGCGCGGAATAAACTCCGCGTTGCAGGCGTCCCACCCACGGAGTCCTTGGATCCGGACGTGGTGGAGCAGGTCGTTGCGGGACTGTTCCCGGATCCAATCGGACACTCACCCCCTGAGATGGCTCCCCCTTCCCGATCGTCGGAGGAACAAAGTGGGGCAGAAAATGTTCCCCCAATAAGTGACGGGGAAATAGGAGTGGCCCTCTTACGTCTGAGGGGGCGTAAAACTGCGCCGGGCCCTGATGGGATTCCGGGAAAGGTCCTCCTGATTGCGGCGGGAGAAATGCAAGACTGGGTCCGGGGAGTATTCGACTCATGCCTCCGTGTCGGGCGCTTCCCAAAAATATGGAAAGAAGGTCGTCTCGTCCTGATCCCAAAAGAAGGTCGCCCACCAGGAACTCCCGGAGCCTACAGGCCTATCGTACTGCTGGATGAGGTTGGTAAAATGCTGGAAAAAATCCTAGCAAATCGCCTCGTCCGCCACTTGGAGGAAGTCGGAACGGACCTCTCCAACAACCAATATGGCTTCAGAGCATCGCGGTCCACAATCGACGCTCTAACCGCTCTTAAGGTCCGGGCCAGAGAGGCTATAGAGGGAAGGGAGGTAGTCCTTGCAATATCTTTAGACGTTAAGAATGCATTTAACAGCCTGCCGTTCGAGACGATAATGGAGGCGCTTCGTTATCATGGAGTGCCTACCTACCTTCGGCGGTTGTTGAGGGACTACCTCCGCAACAGGATAGTGCGCTGGGAGGGCTCTGATGCGACGCTTCACCACCGACATGTGGGTTGCGGTGTTCCACAGGGTTCTGTGTTGGGACCGGTTCTGTGGAACGTCGGTTTTGACTGGCTCCTGCGCGGCCCACTGCTCCCCGGGACCAGCTTGATCTGCTATGCGGACGATACGCTCGTCACAGCCCGGGGAAGGACTTACGAGGAGGCTGCGCGGTTAGGGCAGAAGGCAGCAACACTGGCCGTCGAGAGGATCCACCTCCTGGGGCTCAAAGTCTCGGTCGAAAAAACGGAGGCGGTTCTCTTTCACGGCCCACGTAAAGGTCCCCCACGAGGGGCGCGGTTAACCCTTATGGGGACAGCCATAGAGGTAGGGACCGACATGAGGTACCTCGGCCTCACCCTCGATGCCAGGTGGAATTTCGGGGCACATTTCACTCGGCTGGCCCCCAAACTGGTAGGCGCTGCAGCAGCGCTGGGAAGGCTGCTTCCCAATCAAGGAGGTCCTCAGTCCTCCTGCAGGCGTCTATACTCTGGAGTCGTCCGGAGCATGGCTCTCTATGGGGCGCCTGTATGGATGGAAGCCCTCACGTCGAAAAACAAGACCCTTCTAAGGCGACCGCAAAGGGTAATAAGCGTGAGGGCATGCAGAGGGTACCGCACGGTGTCCTGGGCAGCGGCCACACTACTGGCCAATGATCCGCCCTGGGAACTGCAGGCGGAGGTTCTGGCCGAGATCTTTAGATACCGTGCGGAACTGAGGGCCAGGGGAGAACATCCCAATCAACGGGAGGTAGAAGGGCTACGGGATGCAGCTATGACCGCCCTTCTCCCGAGGTGGAGGGCGGACCTGGAGGTGTCCACGGCCGGCAGAATAACCATAGGGGCAATTTTGCCCCAGTTCGAGAGGTGGGTCGACCGCAAACGCGGCGAATTAAGTTTTCACCTGGTGCAGGTCCTCACAGGCCACGGTTGCTTTGGAGAGTACCTGCACCGAGTTGCCGGACGAGAAGAAAGCCCCCGCTGCCACGGGTGTGGCGCAGCAGTAGACGATGTGCGCCACACAGTGGAGGTATGCTCGGCGTGGGGGCCGCAGCGGCATAATTTGTCCGATGTATTGGGTGGGGACCTCTCGCTGCCAACCATTGTATCTAACATGCTTGACAGCGAGAGGTCATGGGAAGCAATGGCCTCCTTCTGCAATTCCGTAATGGCGCAGAAGGAGGCTGCGGAAAGAGGGGCGCTCTCCCTGGCCAGGCCTGTAAAGCGGGCTAGTCGCGAGGGTCAAAGTTGCATGCGTAAGCGAACCTTTGACCCTCCTTGTAAGCGAAAATGGCTGGACAATCGTTGGGGGTTTAGTGGGTAGTCTGGACCTTCTGTCCTGGAGTCCCACACACCTGTCCGGTCCCCCTCCGACTGGGCAGACGGTGCATCAATGCATTCCCCCAACGTAAAAAAAAAAAAAAAAAAAAAAAAAAAAAAAAAAAAAAAAAAAAAAAAAAAAAAAAGGTGTCAGTGTGTAACCTGCAAGGTGTGTCCGCCCACGGGCCGGCGAAGGTGAGATAGAGGTTGTCAGGCGAGTTGAGGTTGAGGCCGAGCGCCGTGAGGTCCTGCCCCAGCGCCAGCGACACCAGGCTGGGGTCCGACTCTAAGGTTAGGTTAGGTGTCAGTGTGTAACCTGCAAGGTGTGTCCGCCCACGGGCCGGCGAAGGTGAGATAGAGGTTGTCAGGCGAGTTGAGGTTGAGGCCGAGCGCCGTGAGGTCCTGCCCCAGCGCCAGCGACACCAGGCTGGGGTCCGACTCTAAGGTTAGGTTAGGTGTCAGTGTGTAACCTGCAAGGTGTGTCCGCCCACGGGCCGGCGAAGGTGAGATAGAGGTTGTCAGGCGAGTTGAGGTTGAGGCCGAGCGCCGTGAGGTCCTGCCCCAGCGCCAGCGACACCAGGCTGGGGTCCGACTCTAAGGTTAGGTTAGGTGTCAGTGTGTAACCTGCAAGGTGTGTCCGCCCACGGGCCGGCGAAGGTGAGATAGAGGTTGTCAGGCGAGTTGAGGTTGAGGCCGAGCGCCGTGAGGTCCTGCCCCAGCGCCAGCGACACCAGGCTGGGGTCCGACTCTAAGGTTAGGTTAGGTGTCAGTGTGTAACCTGCAAGGTGTGTCCGCCCACGGGCCGGCGAAGGTGAGATAGAGGTTGTCAGGCGAGTTGAGGTTGAGGCCGAGCGCCGTGAGGTCCTGCCCCAGCGCCAGCGACACCAGGCTGGGGTCCGACTCTAAGGTTAGGTTAGGTGTCAGTGTGTAACCTGCAAGGTGTGTCCGCCCACGGGCCGGCGAAGGTGAGATAGAGGTTGTCAGGCGAGTTGAGGTTGAGGCCGAGCGCCGTGAGGTCCTGCCCCAGCGCCAGCGACACCAGGCTGGGGTCCGACTCTAAGGTTAGGTTAGGTGTCAGTGTGTAACCTGCAAGGTGTGTCCGCCCACGGGCCGGCGAAGGTGAGATAGAGGTTGTCAGGCGAGTTGAGGTTGAGGCCGAGCGCCGTGAGGTCCTGCCCCAGCGCCAGCGACACCAGGCTGGGGTCCGACTCTAAGGTTAGGTTAGGTGTCAGTGTGTAACCTGCAAGGTGTGTCCGCCCACGGGCCGGCGAAGGTGAGATAGAGGTTGTCAGGCGAGTTGAGGTTGAGGCCGAGCGCCGTGAGGTCCTGCCCCAGCGCCAGCGACACCAGGCTGGGGTCCGACTCTAAGGTTAGGTTAGGTGTCAGTGTGTAACCTGCAAGGTGTGTCCGCCCACGGGCCGGCGAAGGTGAGATAGAGGTTGTCAGGCGAGTTGAGGTTGAGGCCGAGCGCCGTGAGGTCCTGCCCCAGCGCCAGCGACACCAGGCTGGGGTCCGACTCTAAGGTTAGGTTAGGTGTCAGTGTGTAACCTGCAAGGTGTGTCCGCCCACGGGCCGGCGAAGGTGAGATAGAGGTTGTCAGGCGAGTTGAGGTTGAGGCCGAGCGCCGTGAGGTCCTGCCCCAGCGCCAGCGACACCAGGCTGGGGTCCGACTCTAAGGTTAGGTTAGGTGTCAGTGTGTAACCTGCAAGGTGTGTCCGCCCACGGGCCGGCGAAGGTGAGATAGAGGTTGTCAGGCGAGTTGAGGTTGAGGCCGAGCGCCGTGAGGTCCTGCCCCAGCGCCAGCGACACCAGGCTGGGGTCCGACTCTAAGGTTAGGTTAGGTGTCAGTGTGTAAAGCGGGCTAGTCGCGAGGGTCAAAGTTGCATGCGTAAGCGAACCTTTGACCCTCCTTGTAAGCGAAAATGGCTGGACAATCGTTGGGGGTTTAGTGGGTAGTCTGGACCTTCTGTCCTGGAGTCCCACACACCTGTCCGGTCCCCCTCCGACTGGGCGGACGGTGCATCAATGCATTCCCCCAACGTAAAAAAAAAAAAAAAATAAAAAAAAAAAAAAAAAAAAAAAGGTGTCAGTGTGTAACCTGCAAGGTGTGTCCGCCCACGGGCCGGCGAAGGTGAGATAGAGGTTGTCAGGCGAGTTGAGGTTGAGGCCGAGCGCCGTGAGGTCCTGCCCCAGCGCCAGCGACACCAGGCTGGGGTCCGCTCTAAGGTTAGGTTAGGTGTCAGTGTGTAACCTGCAAGGTGTGTCCGCCCACGGGCCGGCGAAGGTGAGATAGAGGTTGTCAGGCGAGTTGAGGTTGAGGCCGAGCGCCGTGAGGTCCTGCCCCAGCGCCAGCGACACCAGGCTGGGGTCCGACTCTAAGGTTAGGTTAGGTGTCAGTGTGTAACCTGCAAGGTGTGTCCGCCCACGGGCCGGCGAAGGTGAGATAGAGGTTGTCAGGCGAGTTGAGGTTGAGGCCGAGCGCCGTGAGGTCCTGCCCCAGCGCCAGCGACACCAGGCTGGGGTCCGACTCTAAGGTTAGGTTAGGTGTCAGTGTGTAACCTGCAAGGTGTGTCCGCCCACGGGCCGGCGAAGGTGAGATAGAGGTTGTCAGGCGAGTTGAGGTTGAGGCCGAGCGCCGTGAGGTCCTGCCCCAGCGCCAGCGACACCAGGCTGGGGTCCGACTCTAAGGTTAGGTTAGGTGTCAGTGTGTAACCTGCAAGGTGTGTCCGCCCACGGGCCGGCGAAGGTGAGATAGAGGTTGTCAGGCGAGTTGAGGTTGAGGCCGAGCGCCGTGAGGTCCTGCCCCAGCGCCAGCGACACCAGGCTGGGGTCCGACTCTAAGGTTAGGTTAGGTGTCAGTGTGTAACCTGCAAGGTGTGTCCGCCCACGGGCCGGCGAAGGTGAGATAGAGGTTGTCAGGCGAGTTGAGGTTGAGGCCGAGCGCCGTGAGGTCCTGCCCCAGCGCCAGCGACACCAGGCTGGGGTCCGACTCTAAGGTTAGGTTAGGTGTCAGTGTGTAACCTGCAAGGTGTGTCCGCCCACGGGCCGGCGAAGGTGAGATAGAGGTTGTCAGGCGAGTTGAGGTTGAGGCCGAGCGCCGTGAGGTCCTGCCCCAGCGCCAGCGACACCAGGCTGGGGTCCGACTCTAAGGTTAGGTTAGGTGTCAGTGTGTAACCTGCAAGGTGTGTCCGCCCACGGGCCGGCGAAGGTGAGATAGAGGTTGTCAGGCGAGTTGAGGTTGAGGCCGAGCGCCGTGAGGTCCTGCCCCAGCGCCAGCGACACCAGGCTGGGGTCCGACTCTAAGGTTAGGTTAGGTGTCAGTGTGTAACCTGCAAGGTGTGTCCGCCCACGGGCCGGCGAAGGTGAGATAGAGGTTGTCAGGCGAGTTGAGGTTGAGGCCGAGCGCCGTGAGGTCCTGCCCCAGCGCCAGCGACACCAGGCTGGGGTCCGACTCTAAGGTTAGGTTAGGTGTCAGTGTGTAACCTGCAAGGTGTGTCCGCCCACGGGCCGGCGAAGGTGAGATAGAGGTTGTCAGGCGAGTTGAGGTTGAGGCCGAGCGCCGTGAGGTCCTGCCCCAGCGCCAGCGACACCAGGCTGGGGTCCGACTCTAAGGTTAGGTTAGGTGTCAGTGTGTAACCTGCAAGGTGTGTCCGCCCACGGGCCGGCGAAGGTGAGATAGAGGTTGTCAGGCGAGTTGAGGTTGAGGCCGAGCGCCGTGAGGTCCTGCCCCAGCGCCAGCGACACCAGGCTGGGGTCCGACTCTAAGGTTAGGTTAGGTGTCAGTGTGTAACCTGCAAGGTGTGTCCGCCCACGGGCCGGCGAAGGTGAGATAGAGGTTGTCAGGCGAGTTGAGGTTGAGGCCGAGCGCCGTGAGGTCCTGCCCCAGCGCCAGCGACACCAGGCTGGGGTCCGACTCTAAGGTTAGGTTAGGTGTCAGTGTGTAACCTGCAAGGTGTGTCCGCCCACGGGCCGGCGAAGGTGAGATAGAGGTTGTCAGGCGAGTTGAGGTTGAGGCCGAGCGCCGTGAGGTCCTGCCCCAGCGCCAGCGACACCAGGCTGGGGTCCGACTCGGCCGCGCGGATGAACGTCAGCAGCCCCACGATACCGAACTGGTTAGGGATCATCGTCTCCGGTATGTTCGTTACTTTACCTAAAACATGATACAAGTCGCATCAAACAGTCAAAAATTTACCATCATTTAATTGGATTCTGGTGGCCGATATATTAAAGTTCATTTATCTTTATAATTTAGGCTTTGTGTGCACTATAATACAAACATATCAGGCCAAAGCCACGCTGAGGCGGCGCGACTAGCGTTCATCTCGAGTGGGCGTCGAAATGTATGTCTGTTTGTGGCATGTGCTTGCGAGCGCCATACGTGTCAATGCTCGCTCAACGCGAACGCTTGTCGCGCCGCCACAGCGTGGCCGAGCTCTAGTCAACAAGATGAAGCATTCGCATTTTCAAACAGCGTAACCCATGTCCATAAATTAGGGAAGAGTCACACCCATTTGATTTTAAATTTATTATTGTAATAATAGCCAAATATTTATAACAATACTGCTCATTGGATTCAGAATAGTGATGATAAAATCACTTTAGTATATGGCCAAAACATTCGACGAATACACACCATAGAATTCCGTATGCGCTCCTTGATTGACAACTTGGGGAGAAAAAAAACTTTATGTAAAATTACGTTTTATTTGTACATCAAATCTACATATCATCTAACCACTAAGACATGCATGATAGTTAATTAAATAAATTAGAATGCAACCTGTCTTATGGGGAATGAAAATAATAAATTGATGCTAAACAATAATCAAGTACCTAACTCAAAACCTTCTGAATATTTTTTTTTCATTTAATTTTAAACGCGCCTACGAAAATACTACAATAACTTTGAACTGATAATATAAAATAAAACGATGTTACTGTGTTGTTACAATTTGAATCTATGCCGAGGAATTCGTTTTTTTACTCATACATAATATATATCGGGGATAATGAACTTCAAGACGCACACACAATTTTTTTATGGACTGAGATACTCTATGAATGCGGGAGACAACTTTAGGTACTATTCAAATGTACTAATTTATATCCCGCAAGAGTTAACTTGAGACACGAGCGCGTACTAACGTCATACAAACGAGGTCTCAAGTTAACTCTTGCGGATTATAATGCCCAACAATGGCCTTCAATGACGGTCATATATCAGGGGAACTTAACAGGAGACGCTCTTCATATATTTTGCCCTCTTCCAAAAGTAAAGGTACAGACAATAAATAAAGGCACTATCGATGTTATAAAAAGATTGGATTCTGGAGTAAAGCATAAGTTATCGGTAATAGTAATCGCGCTTTATTGACTACGCACAAAGCGGCAACTTTTGCCTAGGAACGACACATAAGCAATCATCTTTCCAGTTATCCTATATGATATCAGATGTTGAAGGGTATAACGATTCATATATTTTATAATCAAACAGCTATTAGAATGGGGCTCGGTCTGTATGCCCTTGCGCGGCTTGTCGGGCGCGTGGTTGAGGTCGGGCAGCGCAGCCGCCGGCCGACGTGCCGGGCAGCGCGGGGAAGTCCTCCGACGACATCGTGAACTATAGTGGGGGACGGGTGTACCTTCGGGCTCGGTCTGTATGCCCTTGCGCGGCTTGTCGGGCGCGTGGTTGAGGTCGGGCAGCGCGGGCGCGCCGCCGGCCGACGTGCCGGGCAGCGCGGGGAAGTCCTCCGACGACATCGTGAACTATAGTGGGGGACGGGTGTACCTTCGGGCTCGGTCTGTATGCCCTTGCGCGGCTTGTCGGGCGCGTGGTTGAGGTCGGGCAGCGCGGACGCGCCGCCGGCCGACGTGCCGGGCAGCGCGGGGAAGTCCTCCGACGACATCGTGAACTATAGTGGGGGACGGGTGTACCTTCGGGCTCGGTCTGTATGCCCTTGCGCGGCTTGTCGGGCGCGTGGTTGAGGTCGGGCAGCGCGGGCGCGCCGCCGGCCGACGTGCCGGGCAGCGCGGGGAAGTCCTCCGACGACATCGTGAACTATAGTGGGGGACGGGTGTACCTTCGGGCTCGGTCTGTATGCCCTTGCGCGGCTTGTCGGGCGCGTGGTTGAGGTCGGGCAGCGCGGGCGCGCCGCCGGCCGACGTGCCGGGCAGCGCGGGGAAGTCCTCCGACGACATCGTGAACTATAGTGGGGGACGGGTGTACCTTCGGGCTCGGTCTGTATGCCCTTGCGCGGCTTGTCGGGCGCGTGGTTGAGGTCGGGCAGCGCGGGCGCGCCGCCGGCCGACGTGCCGGGCAGCGCGGGGAAGTCCTCCGACGACATCGTGAACTATAGTGGGGGACGGGTGTACCTTCGGGCTCGGTCTGTATGCCCTTGCGCGGCTTGTCGGGCGCGTGGTTGAGGTCGGGCAGCGCGGGCGCGCCGCCGGCCGACGTGCCGGGCAGCGCGGGGAAGTCCTCCGACGACATCGTGAACTATAGTGGGGGACGGGTGTACCTTCGGGCTCGGTCTGTATGCCCTTGCGCGGCTTGTCGGGCGCGTGGTTGAGGTCGGGCAGCGCGGGCGCGCCGCCGGCCGACGTGCCGGGCAGCGCGGGGAAGTCCTCCGACGACATCGTGAACTATAGTGGGGGACGGGTGTACCTTCGGGCTCGGTCTGTATGCCCTTGCGCGGCTTGTCGGGCGCGTGGTTGAGGTCGGGCAGCGCGGGCGCGCCGCCGGCCGACGTGCCGGGCAGCGCGGGGAAGTCCTCCGACGACATCGTGAACTATAGTGGGGGACGGGTGTACCTTCGGGCTCGGTCTGTATGCCCTTGCGCGGCTTGTCGGGCGCGTGGTTGAGGTCGGGCAGCGCGGGCGCGCCGCCGGCCGACGTGCCGGGCAGCGCGGGGAAGTCCTCCGACGACATCGTGAACTATAGTGGGGGACGGGTGTACCTTCGGGCTCGGTCTGTATGCCCTTGCGCGGCTTGTCGGGCGCGTGGTTGAGGTCGGGCAGCGCGGGCGCGCCGCCGGCCGACGTGCCGGGCAGCGCGGGGAAGTCCTCCGACGACATCGTGAACTATAGTGGGGGACGGGTGTACCTTCGGGCTCGGTCTGTATGCCCTTGCGCGGCTTGTCGGGCGCGTGGTTGAGGTCGGGCAGCGCGGGCGCGCCGCCGGCCGACGTGCCGGGCAGCGCGGGGAAGTCCTCCGACGACATCGTGAACTATAGTGGGGGACGGGTGTACCTTCGGGCTCTGTCTGTATGCCCTTGCGCGGCTTGTCGGGCGCGTGGTTGAGGTCGGGCAGCGCGGGCGCGCCGCCGGCCGACGTGCCGGGCAGCGCGGGGAAGTCCTCCGACGACATCGTGAACTCCGACTGCTCGGACGTTGGCTGCTTCACCATACCCACTGCCGGAAAACGAGATGCCACATTACACACAGAGGCCGGTAAAATGGAACCGATATTTCTCAGGTGAGACAGAGGTGACGAAAATAAAATAATCTTGAAAAATCTTCCTACATAGATTTCCTACCTAGGTGCTATTTATAATAAAACCTTAAAATTTGCTGGATATGAAAGAACTGCCCGATATAATATAAAACTATTTCATTCATGAAAACGGACTAAAAGCTGTACAAATAGTATCAACAAAACGAGTCTGCCCAAGTTTGATATATGGAAAAATATTTGTCTCTATTTCATGCAAAACAATTACGTCTCGTAACTTCCTGAACTCGGGCGCAATATTTTTATAGGAAATAAATTTTATCATCATCCTCCGTGAGCAGTTAGTAGACGGCTAAGGTCCAGCAGCCAGCAGACGTCCAACAGTAATGTAGTGTGGACTCGTACCGTATGGTTTAGAGCCGGGCGGGGGCGGCGCGGCCTGGGGCGCCTGGTCGCCGGCGCCGCGCGCCGTGAGCGACGGGAACTCGCTGAGGTCCAGCAGCCAGCAGACGTCCAACAGTAATGTAGTGTGGACTCGTACCGTATGGTTTAGAGCCGGGCGGGGGCGGCGCGGCCTGGGGCGCCTGGTCGCCGGCGCCGCGCGCCGTGAGCGACGGGAACTCGCTGAGGTCCAGCAGCCAGCAGACGTCCAACAGTAATGTAGTGTGGACTCGTACCGTATGGTTTAGAGCCGGGCGGGGGCGGCGCGGCCTGGGGCGCCTGGTCGCCGGCGCCGCGCGCCGTGAGCGACGGGAACTCGCTGAGGTCCAGCAGCCAGCAGACGTCCAACAGTAATGTAGTGTGGACTCGTACCGTATGGTTTAGAGCCGGGCGGGGGCGGCGCGGCCTGGGGCGCCTGGTCGCCGGCGCCGCGCGCCGTGAGCGACGGGAACTCGCTGAGGTCCAGCAGCCAGCAGACGTCCAACAGTAATGTAGTGTGGACTCGTACCGTATGGTTTAGAGCCGGGCGGGGGCGGCGCGGCCTGGGGCGCCTGGTCGCCGGCGCCGCGCGCCGTGAGCGACGGGAACTCGCTGAGGTCCAGCAGCCAGCAGACGTCCAACAGTAATGTAGTGTAGACTCGTACCGTATGGTTTAGAGCCGGGCGGGGGCGGCGCGGCCTGGGGCGCCTGGTCGCCGGCGCCGCGCGCCGTGAGCGACGGGAACTCGCTGAGGTCCAGCAGCCAGCAGACGTCCAACAGTAATGTAGTGTAGACTCGTACCGTATGGTTTAGAGCCGGGCGGGGGCGGCGCGGCCTGGGGCGCCTGGTCGCCGGCGCCGCGCGCCGTGAGCGACGGGAACTCGCTGAGGTCCAGCAGCGGCGGCGTCGACGTGTCGCCGCCCTCGCCGAACACAGAATGGTAGGTGCTGCCTGCGTTGAAACGGGACAGGTTCCCCATACTTGACTGAAATTGGACAAGTGACATTTATTAAGGTTGCTGCACATTTAACAGGTCGCCCATGCATTTTAGCAGACCCGATTCGCAGTTTACCAGTTTCATACATAGAATACTGAAGCAACTGATCAATCAACTGAGCATAATCACAAAAAGGGCTAGTTTCCCGTCTGGATCAGCCTACTGATCAAACGGCGACAAAACTAGAATATATTATTGCCTTTTTGTTATCAAAGCAATAACAACAAGGTTAAGGGTTGAGTATCCACCAGAGCTGTGTTGCGAGGTGGTAAGCGAGGAAAAAATTCATCAATAGCATTGATGGGCGCACTCGCAGATTACTTCCTATTGGTGCATTTTTTCCGCTCAACCCAAGTCTGTTTTGGCACTCTTTGTACCTCTTTTCGCGATCTTTGACATCCTCGATTTTGACATCATAACATTATAATAAGGCCGAGCATCAGCATTTGTACCCGGCGAAAGGCCGCCGCCCGAAGAGATATCATAGAAATCCATAGGAGGCTGACCCTGATCGATCAAGATGGCAAGAGAGAAGGGCATGGAACCCAGATATAGCCATGAGTCTTTTCATTCTTACCATCGCATTAGAATTAGGCTGAGACAAGGGCGTCGGTATCTGCACCCTTCGGTCCGCGAAGGCTCGCTGGCCGAAGAGCGTGGAGCGGGAGGCCATGGAGGGCGGCGCGCCGCCGGGCATGGCGGTGGCGCCGCGGCCGGGCGACAGCGCGGCGCCGAACGTGGGCGTGACATGGCCCGACACCGCGCCCACCAGCCCCGCGCCCACGCGGCCCGTCACCCCACTGCTGGCTAGGCTTCGAGGCGCTTGCTGGAAATTCAAGTTTGCCATAACCTGGAAGTTAAATTTTACTATTTAGACTATGAACCCTGTAGTAAGGTGTTTGGCGCGTGGGCCGTAGCGTATCGCTTAAGATCAATAAAATGACGTATGGAAAGACCGATCCAAAGGCTTGGATCTCGACTTTTTTTTTTGCCTTTTGGCCTGCAGATGTGTTACGGTATAGCCTCTCTGCGACCATTATGGCGCCAGGGGGAATTGGATTAGAGGAGCCCTCTTTACGAGGGATTGCAGTTCTGAATTTAAGTTCGAGAGTAACTATGCGTGGCCTTTGACACCTTTAGATCTTCACACAATATATGAAATTTATAAAACATAGAAACTGGGAATCAAAACATGGGCCCGGCCAAAGTCTCAACTGATTGACTGGCTAAGCAAAGGGCAGGCCTTCCGATTATCTCTAGTATATTACTTTGTTTTTGAAAGGCTATACTATACCCATAGTTGCCAGCCACACATTTCCGGAAAAGTATAGCTGGTCTAGAAGCCCCATTAGTGATTTATTATGCTTAAATATGAAGGGTCAGGAGTCACTCAATATTTTTGCAATTGTAACATTTGTTTTAAGACTCAAGTATGTAAGTGTCGGTACTTGTTTATAATAGTATACATAAAAAAATCTATCTTGTAACCAAAATATAATTGTGTAGGAACCATCCTGGCAGTATATGACATAGATAAATAGTATAGATACTTTCTGTGACTGGATTCACCTCAATAAGTCATATGACAGATATCTGTATGCTCTTACACTTAACACAAGTCATGTGCACATAATTAAAATTGATTGTCCTGTGTGATGTATAATACTAAGCTATGCATATTTTAATTTGTACTTTATACTTTTTTGGCTCTTGATTACAATAAATCTAATATTATTATTTTTAGAACATGTTAAAACCTTAAATTGCAAATAAGTTCCTGTCAAGAATGACATTTTTGGTACAGTCAGCAGTGCTAGTGCTCAAAATGATCTCCACACAAACTCTAATGTCAAGGAAATAAGGATCTGTGTACGTCATTCTGAGCCTGTTATTTTGCTTAGGTACTTCTGATTCTGACTGTACAAGCATTTATTGCCAACTGATATGTTTTGCACAGTCGTCTACCACTCATTGAGAGAATTATATTGTGTAGTTAAGGAGTTACTACGGCCACCTCGTCTCCATTATCAGATCAGCTTGATGATACCATAATATTGCATTATCGTCTGACTCGCATAAGTGTGCATAAGTTCAATTCTAGTGGACTTTGAGATGTTAGTTAAATTTGACTGCCGATTTGAACTAAACAAACTAACAATTGAACATACAATAAAAGCTTGTACAGTACTGGTCAAAAGTTTAAGTTCAGCCTTTGTTTTTGGTACAAATTTGTACTTTTGTGCGATAATGTTTTGCAGTTCAGATGTCGAAAATTGTTTCCAACTGATTCGTTATTGTTTACGGAGATGTATTTGATTAGTCAGACACAATATACGTAGATTTCTAAACAACTGATTCCCTAAAAACCAACATTGTATCTGATCATTGTACGTTTTAAGTGGCAAGCCCATATATGGCCCAGCCTTTGCCGTCATTCCTATAAGATTTTAGGGAATGCGTTGTTTAGAAATGTACGTGAATTGTGTCTGACTAATTAAACAAATCTCTGGAAACAATAACGGATCAGTTGGAAACGAATTTCGGCTTTTCGAACTGCAAAAAAATATTGTCCAAAAGTACTCATTTGTACCTAAAACAAAGAGTGAACTTAAACTTTTGACTGGTACTGTAAAAATAAAATAATAAGAAACTGCGTCAGACATGAAAATAGGGTTATGAAGGTTGTGAGTTGTGAGTGATGAGGTGACGGATGACAGAGATGTATGGAAGTAAAAGATATGCTACGCCGCAAGTGGTCTACCAGTTTTGACAAAAGTTTCACACACAAGAGAAAGATACGGCCAGAGTTACAAAAATATGTATACATAACTTTATTGCCTTGACATTAAGGTTATGTACACATATTTTTGTAACTTTGGCCGTATTTATAGGTAATGAGGATGTAACTATTTTAACACATAATTGCATTGTGATAGTGTGTGGAAAACTTATACATTTTTCATCATTTTATCTGATTGCATTGTGATAGGGTAAAAATATCAATATTTTGGAGAAAGATGGTGATGAAAATAATAACAACACTAGCTGGATAAACAGTATCTACAGAAACCAGCAATAATAATACCTAATAAGATAAAAATAAAGATACAAGTTTATTTGATCTAAACCCTGGTATTGACAGTAAAAAAACTACATTAAATGATAATAATAACTACAAGAAGATATACAGATGCATGAGTATACTAATTAGGGTATAGATCTAGTGTACAAAGGTTGATTTTACTAACATTTCTGAGTATCACACAATTGTGTTCCAACTTTCGGGATTTCAAACACAATTTCCAAAAGCCTCATTGATGTCTGCTTCCCAATGTTAAACTGTATCAACTTCTACTCCAGGCCTATACATCAAGTCAGGTAATTTAGTTGTTAGTTCAATTTAGAAATCATAAAATGAACCCTGAATGTCGAACACAGGTAAATTCTGTAAAAATGTCATTGAACTCTACATTTGTGACTATATACAGACCAACATGTGCTATTGGGATAAAAGTAGCAACAATAAATTGGTGAAAGTTAAGCCAACTGAATATCAAACTCACAGTAACATAAATACCAAGCAGATTTATTCCTGCCAAATGCAAATAATGAATTAAAAGAGAAAACAAAACATCTCACTGAACAGTGGTTACAAAATTAATAAAATGCATCTGTTTCAGCTTACGCAGCGTAACTGGGGTACAGACCACATAAGTTTTAAGAGGGATAAATGAGGTGACGACAATAACAACAAATGAAGAGGTAAATCTTTGCCATATTATTTGATTAGCATTCGTCCTCTGTCAAACAATGGCGACCCAGGGTGAATAAGTACACTTAACTTTTCCAAAATTCATACAATATTTACCTAATGTGTCGACGTCAGTCCTTATTCCACTGTCTCAAGATTCGTATGGGTGGTTCATAATAGAGTATTCTCTGCAGAAATAAATGAACCCACTAGAATGTAATAAACAAAAGTTTGTTGACTGTTCAATTTACAAAACGAACTGTATGCATAAAAAAAATTATACACCAACTAGAAACATGCGTAACACAGTCTCCGCTTCAAACACTGCTATAAAATGCTGAATACTTTATGCATCATTACGTCACAAATAAATATTTTAACAATTTCACTCTGTTTTGTCGAACGCCACATTACCCTAAACAACTATGGCGGCCATATTGCTGAAAGCGGAAACTAGTAGTAAATTCACCCTAACTGAAATCGGTTATAAGCCACCGAATAAATATTTCAAATAACACTCAAAAAGTTTATATCGTTTATTAATATCATAATAACTATTTTTTATCACCACGATTTTATTTCATGATGCATTTATGATTATTTAGAACCTAAATTGACTTTTAGTGTTGGTCATACCGCAAGTAAAATTGTATCCAAATTAATCGGGTAAAATTGTCTCTGAATGTATTCATTACCTTATGTATTTTTTTCGTTACATATATATGTATAATAAACAATAAATTAATAAAAAATACCACCGTATTCTGTATTTATGACGTTTGACGATACATACATCAATCATCATGTTACTGACATTAATTTTACTTAAAAAAACAAAAAAAAATGCTAATATTATCCTATACTTACTATTAGACGAGCAATACTTGTGTATAATATAAATATATATATATATGTATATATTTGCATTCACGTTCTCGCAAACTCTCGAAAAATTAAGAATATAGGGGTTAATGGGAAAATCCATTTTCACCGTATTTCTGTCGGTTTTCACGTCGTTCGGGGACTTTCTTATAAAACTTCTAAATGCTATTATTTGTATGCACACAAATCATTGAAAAGCCATGTCAGTGCAAGTAAGCTAATTGACTATAATTGATTGCTTTGATTAATTCATATTTTAAATTACAAACCTGACGGGAATCATTTCTTGGAAGATTTTTGTTGAAATATGGGCGCTGATTCTTCATTATTTATTTATATTCATTTATTCACTACTTTTCTTTAAATTGTTTTAATTTCGTCCATGTGCCAATAACACGTTTTAACTAATAAAACATGATAAACTACCCTCATTAAAAAAAGTGTATGTGTTTCCACTAAATAAAATAATGCGGTCCACAGACATATTGATGTGGGTTTGTCAATGTGATTTTTCGTAGTCAAATTGAGGCTACTTTGTAAAGGCGCAATCTGCATTTCACGTAGAACAGTTTCAGGGCAAATTGCACGTAGAACCGATGGCCATTGGGGCGGAAAGGTTCTCAAGTGGCGACCACGTACAGGAAGGCGAGGCGTGGGTAGGCCCCCCACAAGGTGGACTGATGACCTGGAAAAGGTCCAATGGATGTGGGTGGCGCAGGACCGGTCATTTTGGCTCTCTTTGGGGGAGGCCTATGTCCAGCAGTGGACGTCTTTCGACCGATATGATGATGATGAATCTGCATTAAATCATTTTTTAATAATTAATTGGCCTCTATTACACTTTATTAGTTAAATATTTTAATGAAATTAACACAAAAAAATAAATCCATGGTCCAAATTGTGCCATACCTACACTCTAAGTTTGAAAGCGAATGAATTGAATTATTGCTGTCTCATTCCAACTATAGATGGTTCTCGGCTGCTTGTTGTGTTTTATAGTAATTGTTTGATTTGTATTTATGCGTATGTCTGCTTTAGTCCTAAAGATGAGTTGGTTGCTGGTCAAAAAGTGATACACAGACATATTATAAACTCCTTCCCCTCCTACATAAATGTATACGTCATTTCATGTCTGGTGTATTTGATTTTGTTCGTCAATTCAAAAACATTACCTGGACGACCGAGCTCTCCTCGGGTGAAAATAGAGAAAACGATTTTCCCAGATATGAGACCTAGCTATTTCGGTTTTTCAACGAAATCTTTAGAGCCGTTTTTAAGAACCAGATTAGGTAGACCGGGGACAATTGAAACACGGCATAATTGAAACAAGTCAAATTTTTCGAAAACTATAATAATTCATAATTCATTTATTGCGTATCATGTTGTACAGGGGGTCTTAATTTTAACATTATTGTTCAGAACATGAGCCCTGCTAGGGCACAGCAAAATTATACATAAACACTGAACATATTTAAATAACTTGAAATATTACATGGAATTTAATTTAATTAGCAGTTTAAATTGATAAAGATACATATTTATGAATAAATCAACGACACTCTGACACTGAAACTGAAATCAAATGCTACACTAAACAAATTTGTTACCATAAACGAAATAATAGCAATGGAATAGAATGTCAAAAAAATAATTATTTTTAATTAAATTAAATTAAATTAAATGAGAAAACTAAAAAAAAAAAAAAAAAAAAAAAAAATATTCACTGCATTCTAATAATTATGTGGGTATGTCCGCTTTAATTACATTACAATAAATTCCATCAAATAACATAATATTGCACTACTTACTATTACATTTTAAATACAATACCTACGCGACTGACACAACACTCGGAACACGCGGTCGGCTTGTTTGAATCCTTGGCGCTTGGCCAGTAGCGCTCAAGCGGAGGTGCGAGACAGGAGTGTGTACACGAGCAAAACCAGAACACACTGCGCCAGTTCTTGAAAATGGTCATGCCACGTTCTGTTGGCATCGATATGTCATCACGGACAGGACTTTTCTTGCCAATAGGCCTGATATCGTGCTGACAGATCGATCGAAACGCCAGGCAGTGCTCGTCAACATCACCATCCCCCATGACGAAAACCTCGTGAAGACCGAGAAGGACAATGCCATCAAGTACCTAGACCTGGCTCACGAGGTAACCGCTATGTGGAATGTTGATTCGACGATCATCGTCCCGATAGTCGTTTCGATGAACGGTTTAATAGCGAAGAGTCTCGACCATCACCTCAAGATACTCTCGCTAGATGGCTGGATCAAGTGTCAGATACAGAAAGCGGTACTCCTGGATACTGCGAGGATACTCAGGAGGTTCCTGTCTCTGTCGCCCTGACCCGGTAGCTTAGGCCCCGCCTGGCTGCCGGCGGCACCCTAAGTAAGGTTTTTATAATGATTTTAAGTATGTTTTGTACGTATAGTTTAATATTTTACCTATTTGTAGGGTTCCGTACTCAAAGAGTATAACGGGACCCTATTACTAAGACTCCGCTGTCCGTCCGT
Source organism: Epinotia brunnichana (assembly GCA_963854355.1). NCBI lineage: Eukaryota > Metazoa > Arthropoda > Insecta > Lepidoptera > Tortricidae > Epinotia > Epinotia brunnichana. The sequence continues at coordinate 12,657,804 of OY977936.1, read as the reverse complement.
CCGTCTTTTTTTTTTTTTTTGAATAAGTACAGTGTTTTACATACTTAAAATTAAACATTGCCCCACAAAACTGATACAGTGATAGTTCCAGCTGAAATATTCACAGATGATGTATTTCTGTTGCCGCTATAACAACAAATACTAAAAACACAGAATAAAACAGTTTTAAATAGGTAACGGTACGGAACCCTTCGTGCGCGAGTCCGACTTGCACTTGGCCGGTTTTTTATAATTATTGTACAAACCAAACTTAGCTAAGAAGAAATATAAAAAAAGAGTTGATTATAATATTCTTTATTGCACCACAACATAAGAAAAACATGATACAGGAGTTGATTAAATAAGTAATGATAACAACAGGCGGTCTTATCGCTTTAGAGCGATCTCTTCCAGGCAACCTTTTTTTTTTACCTGTTTTTAATGCATGTTTGTCAGCGATTATCTCGCGTTAGATTAACCGATTTTGATGCGGTTTTCAGAAAAGTATTTGTTACATTCTACTAAAATATATATCAGAAAGAGTTTAGGGACATTTTGTTTTTATTTGGCATATCGTCAAGTTTTTGTTTAATAAAACAATTTAGACGGATTTTTTATTGTGTCTATAATTTCATTTTACATCCTGACGTTTGCAACACTCTTGGTCACATATTGAAACATTGTTATAGTTGAAACAAACACTTTTGTATGCAACATGATTATGAAAGAAAGAAAGAAAACATTTATTCGTGGACAAAACAATGGGTGTAAAAAACAAAACACAGAACGTAAAAATAGCAGGGTCCACGAAAAGGCTCAGCATGGTGCTAACCTAGAAGGCCAGCGCTGGTCTTCCGTCGGAACCTTTACATGAGTTACCTCCTGGAAGGCAACACAAAACAAATACCTACGCTAAACATAATATGTCTTAAAACTATTCCAAATCCGACGCCAGAGTGGCACGGCAGATTGCATCGTGTGAACGCGTCGCCAAACTGTGTGTCAGTGTCACTGTCAACTTGACAAACCGAACGCAACTTTTATTTCAGATAGTGAATTATGCTTGTTTTCTGCAATTCTGTATCGTTATATCTTATAATTGCATTAAAACTACTTTGGTTAAGGCGCCGTAGGTTCATGGTCTTCTCTCCCTCTCACTGAGCATAAGCGTGAGCGAGATGGGGGAGTGCGTGTTCGGAAGCGCGGATGTCATGTTTTTTAATTTCAATTTTGTGTGTTTAAATATATAATAAAGTAATCACTAAGTTCCCTCAAACATGATATTGCCCATTTTTAGAACCAATTTTAATATGTTTAGCTTTTGTGCATAATTTGTTACGAATGTTTTAAGTGTATTTTAGACCTAAGTATGTTTGTGATTTTTTTCTTTTGAGCGAAAATTGCTTAGTCATGTTTCGAATCACTGATCTCGCTGCAGAAAAGCCTCAAAACTACTATTCGTATTTTTTTTAAACCATATTACCTATATTATAAACAGACGCATTATATTGTTTCAAAAACTTAACTTCGCTGAACCTACGGCACAAAGGTGCCTGACTGTTGCTATGATAGGACGAAACCGATATATATAGCAGTCGAATTGCGTGGTTGGAGGGTAGCTTGGGGAAAATCCAAGGGGAACCTCCGGCACGACCACGCGGGACGGGGTAAACACTGGAATACTCTAAAAGTTTGCGCTCCAGTGAGATTGGTTGAACGGTTTCAACCGAATCTGAGGTGTTCATGGCGTTTTAACGTTTAATCTCGTTCTGGCGGGCGCGCGCGCTTATATATGGGCCGGCAGGGTATGGTGCGGTGGAGTGCGGTCCGGTGAGCCGGTCTGCTCCCCGCGCGTCTGACCCCGTGCGTCGGCGCCGCTGCGGCGGCCGTTGTGGCGTGCTCCTACGTCACAAATCTATTGTTATGCTGAGAAGTGATAAGTTGGGCACGCATTCTATTTTATTTTTAACTCATGTTTTTGGTAAGGTCTAAATTGCATTATTTTGGTTTAAAAAAAGTTTATTTACAGATTGTGATCGTTTGTCCAATTTACGATGTTTGTTAATATTTCCGACAATTTATCGTTGAGGCTTGCATTGCGATCACATGATAGCAGCAAGGAGACGGCATCCGCAAACATTACAAACCTTTCATTGAGAGATTTTGGAAGGTCGTTTATATAGATAATGAAAAGCAAGCAGCCAACCACGCTTCCCTGTGGGATGGAGTCTGACACGGGCTGGACATCCGATTATTGCGTTGGGAAGATGATCCGCATTACCATGCTAGCTGGGCTGAGCAGGTCGTGAGCAGGTCGTTAGTAGTTTGTAGAATGCTTTATTACTTGGATTTTAGAAATTGTGAACAGTTCAAAGAATGTTTGACCCTCCTAGCGTTTTGTTCCGGTATAGTGCCTTAAATGCAGAGCTGGGCACCGTTAAACAAAAAGTTAACTCCGTTAATCGCTAATCCGGTAAATAAAAAGTTAAAAATTCGTTACACGTTAAAACGTTACTTTTCAAAAGTTTTAACGGAAGTTAAAGTTAATCGTTAACTCGAAATCGTAAATATACGCAACAGGTACCTTACTTACAGTTTCTTCAAACCGTAGGTAGGTACAGTCGCCATCACATATACTGGAGCAAACAAGCAGCTCACAAACATCGGAACACACCTTTATTTTCAAGTGCATGTGCCATTTTTGAACACCTATACTGTACCATGTATGTGATGGCGACTGTTCATACTGTGGTTAGTGAGCTCTTTTCATGTGTTGCTTTAAATTGTGAAATTTTTGGCAAGCACAGTATGCATTCATAAAGTACCTGATTTCGACACAAAATTAACGTAATTACTTAAATGCGGCTACGGATTTTCGTCCGGGGGGTTGAATTCTAACTCTACCAACTCCATGGCTCATGAATTTTAGCTTAGTTTTTCACGTCCACTACTTAAACAACGCCAAAACAAAAACTTACATGAACAAGAGTCTAAAACTTATCAAACATAACTACAACTTAGAAAAGTTGAAAAACCCCCGATATTTTCATTTTAAAGTTCAATATCTCAAAAACAGCTGAACCAATTTTGTTGAAACGTAGCTAAGAACCACCTCGATCACGTCAGCTTTCGGATAAAAAAACCGCATTCAAATCGGTCCATTCGTTTAGGAGCTACGATGCCACAGACAGACACACACATATACACACACACACACACACCCACACACACACAGATAGACAAACAAACAAGTCAAACTTATAACACCCCTCTTTTTCCGTCGGGAGTAAAAAATACGTCACTTCACTCACTGTTTATGTTATCACTACCGGCGAAAACAAAACATTGCGTCACTTGTGTCGTCGTGTCGTGTGACCGCTCAGTCTCGAATACTGCCGTGCAGAACCTAAAGTGCAGTAACTCGAAAAAGTCCATTTCGAGATAAACGCAAAACACACTTTAAAAGTAGTTTATTTCCGTTCGTTCAAGCGGTATATACTTATAATTTATTGTCATGGAAAGCGCTCAACACATAGAATACGATGACGTTAAAAACAATGGTTTCAGTGTACACTGAAATTAATTATGAGGCTTTTTCAAAATTTCAAGCTCGTACTGCACTCTTTGAGACAGGCAAAACCAAAAGAAATACCGCTTAAAACACAGTGAAAAGTCGAGTTACTGTCCATGTTTTGCATTCACTTACACAGACAAGTGATGAATTACCGTTTAAACCACAGTACGCGGAGCTATACTACTGCGTTTTAAACGGTATTTTGCTTGATTTTTAGTGCTACGAACATCCGTTACTGCATTTAAAACAGGTTTTTGTAAAAAAAAAGTATGACTGAAGCCTTTTTGCCAATAAAATGATTTAATATTTAATTGTCTTCAAAACTACATATGCTCAGTAAATGTCAAGTCAATCAGGCTTCTTTAAGTGGGAGAAAAACGACTAGCAAGATTTAAATAAACTTATTTGTGATTTATTATTGGAGATCCTAAATAAAACACATATTTCGTGAAATTGTAAGCAAACAATGTTTATTACACATAATAAAATAACTCTACTAATAAAAAATGACGACTACTTCAGTATAATGCTACTATTTATTCTTATGTACTGTTAAAATAGCACTCTAATCTTATTGTTATTGTCCGTTCAGTTACTTTGTCAGATATTAAACTATAACTAATAAGATCGTAATTACTAATAAAATGGACGGCACACATATATAACCATTCATTAGGCTATTAGTAACAATAAAAAATTCAACAATATACAAGAATTACTACAACTAGAGCTTTTTCCAGTTAGAACAATGTGACTTCTAAACATAATTACATTAGAATACTTTGGTAACCCCTGGGAATAAATATATATCTTTATTATACTGTGTATACCCTTATAAAACAAAGTAAAATTTTAGCTGGGATTAGCTATATTAATTTATTATAGTAATAAGGTATACGAATAAAATTTGTTTTTAATAACTTACTTCTAAACTGTTTTGTAAAATATTTCACCAAAACTTTTAAATATAAAACGAATTAAAATTGGTCAAGGCTTGGAAAGTTTAACTGTGTCAGTTCAGGCAAACAAGAAAAACTAAAAACAGGTATTTAAATTTAAATATGGTGATCATTATAATTAGGAAATACCCCACGTACTGCCGTTGTCAAAGGGGTAATCACGTTACGTTCCAAACGCGCGTTAGTACAATCGAACTGTCATTTTTCCATATAAAATATGACATTTAGATCTACCTGACGTGCGTACAATGTGTTACGTGGTCGACCTGCTGGTGCAGATGAGACAGGTAATTGCCTACAAAACACAAGCCAGTTTTTGAGCATCAAGATTTTGCTTCCTTAAGTAACTGATACCAAGCAAAAGATCAAGAGGTGCAGTTTTTCTGACCTATATTTAGTGATTTTCATGTTTAAGACGACCAGCCTACATAATAAATAGTGATAATCTCAAATGCTCCAGTAAAACTTGGCTCCAGTTCCGTAAGGAAGCAATGCCGTCTTAAGAAACTGCAGGGTTCACTGATGCCCAAAAATCGGCTCGTGTATTGGTGGCATTTATCTGTCTCATCTGCACCTGATAACGCATTACGTGGGGTATTCCCTAATAATAATGATCGCAATCTTTAAATTAAATAATTTTTCTTTATCTTATTTGCCTGAACTGACACAGTCAAGTTTTTTTGGTGAATTATTTTAAGAAAACAGCTTAGAAGTAAGTTTTCCAAAAATAATTTGATTCTTGTACCTCGCTTATATATATTATTAATTAATAAAATTATTCCAGCTAAAATTTTAAGTTGTTTTATAATTCCCTGAGGTTACGCAAGTATTCTAATGGCATTATGTTTAGAAGTCACATTGTTCTAACTGGGAAAAGCTCTATTTGCAGTAAATTTTGATATTTGTTGAAGGTTGTATTATTACAAATAGCCCATTGAATGGTAATATATGTGTGCCGTCCATTTTATTCGTAATTACGATCTCATTAGTGACAGTTTAAAAACGTGTCTTGTTTGTCCGTTACAATAAGATAAAAGTGCCATTTAGCTACATAAGACTGAATAATGTATTATACTGAAGTAGTAGGTAGTCTTTTTTATTACTGTCATACATAATTATGTTTAATAAACATTGATTACATACGATTTCAACAACTAGGTATGTGATTAATTTACTATCTCCAAAAATAAATACAAAACAAGTATATTCCAATCTTGCTAGACGATTTTCGGCCACTTAATGTGGTGTGATTGACTCGACTTTTACTTAGCAAATGTAGGTTCGATGACGATTAAATAATTTGATCAATTGGCAAACAGGCCCCAGTATTTTTTTTACAAAAACCTATTTTAAATACAGTAACAGGACAAAAAATCGAGCAAAATGCCATTTAAAACGCAGTAGTTAAGCTCCAGACACTGTGGTTTAGGCTGTAAAAACACACTGTCTGTCCACGAGTACAGTGACAAAAAACAAATGCATTGAAAATACCATCTAAAGTGCCGTACCTCGGCTTGCTACTGCACTTTAGATGGCAATAAGAGTAATATTTAAATAGTAGTCGAGGGTACCGACTAAAGTAAGGTAACATACTTTTCACTGCGTTTTAGTTAGTAATTATGTCTAAAAATCAAAGATATTCGAAACACAGTACGAAGAATTTGGAACAAAACTTTGATACTGCAGTTTAGTTAGTATTTCACGAATAACTTGTTGAGTTGATACAGGCTAAAACATCTGATAAATTACGATTCTACTGCGTTTTAGTTGGTAATGGTCCAATATTCGTAGCCGTAGACGTTTTAACTGCGGTTTAAGTAGTATTTTGTGTTCTACGCTAGTCCATTACTGTACTTTAAGAGATTTTTTTTACATGTTCCAGTTGTCCAAATGAAATACCGATTAGATACACATGTGCATCTTGAAATACTGATCACAGATCATCAAAAAACAAAAAAACCCAAATTAGCCCGATACTGCACTTTAGGTTCTGCACGGCAGAATAGTAAGTAAGTAAGTTGTTATATTTGTCTCGCTCGCACCCGTGTGTCTTAAACGGCAACTGCTCAGGTTGCCGCGATCGACTCTGTCATACTCTCGTAATAACAAATATAATACGGCGCACGGGGTAAGCAATATTAGACTCATTCGTACAGTAGACGGCAAACTTCGTGCGCAAATGAGGGGAAGTGGGGGGGCAGCTTGCACGTACAATTCGCCTTTGCGCAGGCAAGGTCATTTGCGCACGAAGTTTGCCGTCTACTGTACAAGCGTGCGACGATTCGCGATATGTAAAGTTAAACTGCATACAAATACAAACCTAACGCAAACTATACCTCATCCACGGAGACGAGATAATATAGCGTCCTCTTTGTTGCACTTTTGTATGAAAATGAAAGGGACAAAGAAGACCGTTGGGCGTATAGTCAGAAGTGTGAGTAGGTACTTAGGTATTAACGATTAACGGACTTAAGGCGACGTGAGCTCCAAAAACGGATTTTTAAAAAATCGTAGCTCTTGTTTGAATTATAATACGGCTGCCTTTAATTTAATTAGCAATCTTGAGGCCTTTCTCGAGGGAAATCAGCTATTCGAATCCTGAGTTTTTGACTTTCGCTCGATGGAAAAAAATCACGAACATAGGTCTAAAATACACTTAAAAAAATCGTAACAAATTATGCACAACAGCTAAACACATAACAATTGATTTTAAAAATTGGCAAGGTTATGTTTGAGGGAAATCAGCTATTACTTTTTTATTTATTATAACGCGCAAAGAAATAAAATTAAAAAATATGATATCCGCGCTTCCAAACACGCACTTCCATCTCGCTCACGCTTATGCTCAGTGAGAGGGAGAGAAGACCACGAACCTACGTCCCCTTAACGGAAGTTAACAAGTCCGTTACAGGTTTTTAAAGTTAAATTAAAAGTTAATCCGTTACTCTAATAGTTAACTTCGTTAATTAACGGATTAACTTTTTTTTTATACAACGACGGTGGCAAACAAGCTTACGGCCTGCCTGATGTTAAGTAGTTTTCTAAGTAGTAGAATCACAAGCGCGTTGCCGACCCTTTATTCACTTGAGGATTCGCTGTGTTGGCAGGTAGAGACATGCAGGTCCCTCACTCCCAACACAGTGCATGCTAGGGAGCTCTGGCGACCTTACTCACCACCAGGAACACAACACCACATGCTTCACAGCATGCAATAATATAAGTAGCAACACTACAAAGCAGTGGTGCTATTATGGCTGCGGTCTTCTGTAAGGTGGAGGTACTTCCCCAGTTGGGCTGCTCCACATACGAGCGAGATGACATTCCGCTGTGCCCTACCTCTCTAAAAAATTCTTATGTCCAGCTATGCTTGAATGATTCCAAGATTTGGCTTAGGCACTAGTTTTAGGAACGCGACTGCCATCCGACTTCCAGCCCAGAGTAAAACTAGACCTTATTGAAACTAGATCGGTTTCCTCACGATGTTTTCCTTTACTTCACCGAAAAGTCACTGTTAAGTAGCAAATGATATTTCGTACACATTGAAACAAACTTAGTGGTACGGGCCCGGGTTCAAACCTACGATCTCCAGATTGAGAGTCGCGCGCCTTACCGCTCCTCATTCTGAGAATGTTACATTTTATCTAATGAAATATCTTTTGTACTTGATATAAATATACTAACCAGATATAGGATTTCGCCGGTTACGCAACCACCTTCGGTTAGCGACCACTTGAAGAACATGGTTTTTTCAATTGAAGATAACATCAATTCTACAGAGCCTATTGAAACAGTCAGCCGGATGCCTTATTGTTTGTAGTTATAGAATAGGAATTTACAAAAAAAACAAGAAAAAATGCTTTCAGTTCACCAAGTCAGCTAAGTGGTCGCTAACCGGCACTTGAAATTAGGCGGTCGCCAACCGGCGAAATGACCCTAGGAGAATAGTTTAAAAAACTACCTAATAAATGCCCTATGTGCCCTATGTTGGCGCACTGAATCGGTCAAATCAAGGCGGTCGCAAAATTTAGATCTAAATAAAAATATAGATTGTATCTTTAGAGGCTAATACTAATATACTTAGGTTAAGATTATACTAACAATAGAATGGATGTACAAACAAAAAATGTCCTAAATAAATAAAGCTAGTCTATTCAATTGTTTTGAACGTTGCGTTGCGCATTAGAAGTATTTTTACCTCTGATCTTGTCTATGGTATAAAATGGGGAGATTGTTTTAAAAGGCTAGCAACATTAAGGATCATATGATCGTTCAATGAAGAATCACGTCTGAATAGGCGTCGACTTACTTCTTTCAGCCAGTTTTTAGTTTTCTGGCTGATTATCGGCGGTTTTACTTGTGAGCGGTGTTAAAAAATAACTATCAGCCATGGCGCTAAGCGACTCAGATGTTCAAAAGCAGGTCAGTTTCAATAAAATCCAATATCTAGGTGTACGCAACATGTATGAGATGCGAAATTTGTCAGACATACAAGATGTGCGGTACATGATCTAAAAACTATCTTTGCTGGCGTTGCCGTCAATAAAAACGTTATATGATGCATGATCCTGCGTTTCCCGTATTAATATGCTGATTTTCCATTACCAGATTAAGCACATGATGGCCTTCATCGAACAAGAGGCCAACGAAAAGGCTGAGGAAATCGATGCTAAAGCCGAGGAAGAGTTCAATATTGAAAAGGGCCGTCTCGTGCAGCAGCAGAGGCTGAAGATCATGGAGTACTATGAGAAGAAGGAGAAGCAGGTGGAACTCCAGAAAAAGATGTATGTCACTCCATGACCTATATTTCCAAGTCTTAGATTATCATGATAGCTATGAGATGAGAGATAATCAAATTCGTTAATTTAACACCTCATTTCTATATACATCTTGATTTTTCACTCTGCTCTGTGAGGTACTCACTACTTTTACTCAGTGAGGTACTCACTATTTTTACTCAGTGAGGAGCATAAGACTACCCCTATGGTAAATGAATTATGTTTAGAACAATCATCTAATATCTATGATAAAGGCACTGAAATGTTTATATGAAACCAACATTTATATTAAAAACTGATTGGGCAATCGCTTTACTTCTTATTAATGAAGAAGAAACATCAGAATATAATGTCCTATATTGGGTTAACATATAAACTATGATTCTTATCTTCATATTGTTGCACCTGACAAGTCATGTGATATAATTTATTGGTATGTGGACTGTGGGAAACATTTGTGGAATATGAGAATATTCTCATATTCCACAAATTTTAGTTAATATTAGTTATAGATATGTTTCTTTTGATGAGATAATAACTCAGCATGATTATTAAAGTTACAGCACATGTAGCAAATTAAGTTGTCATTTAATTATATATAGCATCGCCTATTACCCACAACACAAGCCTTATTGAGCTTACCGTGGGCCTAGGTTGATTTGTGTAAGATTGTCCCGTAATATTTATTTTATTTTATTTTATTTATTTTAAGTAATAAAGTTAAGGTGGTTCGATTGCCATACAAAACGTTAGTTGACATTCGCAGGCTAAAGGCGTGATGAACTTATGTAACAAACTTTCATAAATTGGCTTCCCATTTGCGCCAAATTTCCCCTTTCCTAGAATAAACTTGTATAAACTAGATTAATTTGAGAAATTGGTTTGGGATGTGATATTTTGGGAAAACCATTTTTCTCAAATTAATCTAGTTTAAACAAGTTTATTTTCGATCCCAATTTATGGCTTGCGGTGGATAAGACTCTTGATAATTTCGGTAATTGCGTAGTAAATGTAATTATAAAATAGCGTGTAAAGTCGTTAGTACTGTAAACGCGAACTCAATTGCAGCGGTGGTTGACGAAAGCTTGAATTTTTTGTGGGAGGATAATTTTACAGATAATATGAACAAATTTTTAATATTCTGTTCGGATATATTCATATAGACACGTACCTTGTTTCACTCATGGACTACACAGAGTCGTGGAGCAGATAAGATCTGAACATAAATTGGTCAATTCTTTAATATCTAATGTCAAGAAGATTTTTTTTAAATCACCACACCATGCGCAGAATGTGCCTTTACCACAATTATCACTCGTTGGGGCACCTGGTTAAATGCAAGTTTTTACTACGATAGACATTTTGACGTGATTAAAAATGTTGTGATGCAATTGAACAGTACAAAAGCTATTGCCATTAGAAAAGCCCAGAAGTTATTTGAAAATGAAAATTTAAAAAACGAGTTAAGCTTTATAAAAAATTGTTAAGAATGCACTAAATTCCGATTGAAGAAAGTTTTCTGGTAATAGATATAGTTAGGAGTATTTTAAGCCTCCAAGGAAGTGAAACCGTGTGAAATAAACTCGAATTGGTTCTAGATAGAAACCCAGATGCTGACGAATTAAGGAATATGATTACAATGGAAAATTATAAACAAGTCCTTAAACATGCAACCATGACATCGGTAGATGTATAGTGATCTTTTTCCACTCATAAATGGATCTTCAATAAATTAAGAAACCGATTCACTCCGAAAAACCAGGAACATGTGGCCATATACCAATCATTTTATAACATGGATACGCACTTAAGTGTAGATTGTGAGGAGGACCTCGAACACATAATTCCAGTCCTCAATTGTAATTGAATGGTCTTGAAAATAATATATCGTTTGGCAGGTATAACTTCTTAGTCTAGTATTTAGTACCTAATGATAATGTTTTGATAAGAAAACATATTATTACGTATTATAGATATTAACAACATATTACATTATATTTGTATGCTATAATAAGATAATTTCTATAAGTTCCTAAAAAATATTATGCAGAATTAATCATTTATTAGTTATTTAATCAATCATAAGAATACTTAGGCGACTCCATACATTTAGTGTGAAATTTGCCACCGGTACTCCGCCCTCTAATGATTACAACTATTATCTCATTTCTCTCATGTATTTTATCTTGTATCATTGGCCATGCCTTCCTTACTTAGTGTAACCAAAGAACAGAGTTATTCCAACCATGTTCTCATACAAAATGTGGATAGCTATTTAACACACAACACTCAGTGTTGAATTGTGGTTTGGGTGTAGGTAAGACAACTGGTTGAATTATTACCGTAGAGCCAATAAATGGTAACCTATCGCAATCACTAAATTAAACTGTATTGTTTGTCCAAATTTTCATTTCAGCAAAAACCCAATTATCTTGAAAACCCAAAAGATTTAAAAAAATTTTTAATACTTATTGCGTAGAACCCATTAGGTTAGATGTGTTTTATAATCATCCTGAAAATGCCATGGCTTTAGAGAAAAACGATTTTTAGGACAAATGAAAATTTGGACAAACAATACAGTTGGGAAACCATTTTTAGTGATTCAGATAGGTAACAAGGCTTTCTATTTAAATTATGTCGCCAGCAGGATATTTTTTTCGAAACCCTTGAATATGAACAGCTGAATGAAAGAAAATATAAGGAAATAATATTGTTTCTTGTTATGCAGCCAATCATCGAACATGCTGAACCAAGCCCGTCTGAAGGTGCTGAAAGTGCGTGAAGACCACGTGCGTAATGTACTGGACGAGGCCCGCAAGCGCCTGGCTGAGGTGCCCAAAAACACGGGCCTGTACTCCGACCTGCTTGTCACACTCATTGTACAGGCTCTATTCCAGGTACCTACTTGTTTCAGTCTTCAAACACAACTTAACTTGTATTTTTTGAACAGACACGATGATTTTTAATTTTTTTTAATTTGTGACCAGTATCAAATTTTTCTAATTCTGTAATTGATACCAAACACGATTAAGTCGAAGTTACCTACAACAAACATTCTTTATTTTCTGAATAAAACTGAATAAGGAATGACTTTATAATTCAAAATTATTGCCACCCTATCGTTAGTTTGCGATAGTGTTTTACATATCTACTTAACTTCAAGAAATGTAGGGTGAACAAAAATTCAGTGGACATTAATGACATTATCATTAAATTAGATGAACTAAACAGTGATTTAATTGCATGGGACCTCATCCATTGTAATCCGTTTGGCTGTTTATAAATATTTTTCGACTCCTGGTTTTTGATTTAAAATCTTCGTGTATACTGGACTGGAGATAAGCTGGAGAAAAATTAAAAATGTCAAATAAAATTAATTATAATAAAAATGTATTTACTTAATTAATAATATGAATGAGATGAGACAATAACATGTGGGAATAACTAAGTAAAAATTTAAATTTAGTTATCAAACTAATCATAAACAAGTGGGCGCCATTTTGATATTTTTTATGTTCATAGACTAGATTGAATGTTTGCATTTAAATGTCATTTTATCCTAGCTAGCATACAAAAACCTGTTTTTTTTATTGTTTTTGAAATTAGTTGGTGGAACCCACCGTAACCCTCCGCGTACGACAGGCCGATAAGGGTCTGGTGGAGGGCCTGCTCTCCAAGGCACAGTCAACCTACAAGGAGAAGATCAGCAAGGATCTCCAGCTGAAGGTGGACGGCGAGAACTTCCTGCCCGCTGAGACCTGCGGTGGAGTTGATCTTATTGCGGCCAGGGGCCGTATTAAGGTAACTAACGCATGTCTAAACTGACCATTCATATACATTATCTCATTGCAATAAGGTCCAACTTTACGACACGCTTACTGCTAACTGATTCCTGTTATACTCTAATCTCGATAGGATTAGAGAGAAGGAAAAAGGGTTCTTTATAATTATAAAAGAGATTATGCACATTGCAACCTCTTTATCGTTAACGTTAGGTACTGGCAGATTGCATTTTTAAGGGTATTACGTATGCAATCATTACAGCTTGACATTGACATACGTAATAAATACCCTTAGAATGCAATCTGACAGTAACTATAACGTTAATGATAAAGAGGTTGCAATGTGCATAATCTTTTCTGCGAGTGAATTATCTGGTATGGGTATACCTTATCCTTTATTTTTCTAGTATGAAGTACCAACTGGATAATTTTGAAAAAAATATGTATTGCAGATATTTATATACGCAATTACCTAACTAAGAACTGTTGGTGTCGCTCTTCTAGAAAGCAAGAAAAAAAATACTGAATTTTTATTTCTTCCATTTATATAAGATTTTTTTTGAAATAATTTAATATTATGTAAAGAATACGTGAGTCTCTCTATATATAAAGATTACTGTACCAAAAGTTTACGTAAATCGCATTAGCCAGTGTGGGTTTTTTTGTTTTATTAAATAAAAAAAAAAACATATCAGAAAATAACAAAGATAGGAAGCTGAAACTTACAGGAAACAATACTTGCCATGAGGGCTCTAAATAAAAAACATACAGTAAACATTTGGTTGAAGGGCCGCTGCTTCTCCATGAAAACACGGCTACGCTCTTTTGTGGAGATAATTGCATATTAATGACTTACTCCATAGTAAACGCGCCGTGAATATAAGTTGTGACGTCATAGCGTAAGCCCGTTTAATATAGAGCGTTTTCGGGGGGTGCCGGCGCGTGCAGATTTCAAATGCACATAACATCAGAAGAATAAATCATAAGAAAGTTTAATTGCTACAGTTGTTTTAATGCTGGATTATACTTTTGATTTTCGTAATAAAATAAAAAGATGCAAGTTCCCTATTATGGTTGTGTTGTGGGTATAGTTCTAGTGTTATACATAGAGTGGGGCGCTTGTATCGGAGCGTATCTCGGCCGACATTGTACCGATGTCCCCCCGTCTGTTTGCAGATCTGCAATACGCTGGAGTCGCGCCTGGAGCTGATCGCTCAGCAGCTGCTGCCGCAGATCCGCACGGCGCTCTTCGGCCGCAACCCCAACCGCAAGTTCACAGATTAGATACCCGCACATCGGTTGCTAGGTACTAACTTATTTTAAATCATTATTATCTATTCCTAGAACTAAACCTTATCCATATAATAAATGTTTTCCTTTGCCTAATTAATTATATTATAATGCGTACAATTTCGCTTTTTTAGAATTTGATGATTGTTCCTGTCGAGTCGTCAGAAGTAAATAATGTGTAATCATGTTAGTTTCTGGTTTCTGGAGTGTTCTATTCTTAACTGTACGTTAGTTTCGCCTGCTCAACACCGATGTCTACCGAGAACAAAATATTTTATTCGTACAATTCATTCGTCATTCATATGTATCCTAGAGTAGTGATTAGAAACGATATAATTAGGATAAGACATTGTTACCATATAACTAGGTAATATTAATAGCGTTTAAAAGTCGATTCTGTTAAGGAGTTTGGCGTCCCTGCACCTTCGCCCGCCTTCAGTATTAATTCCGGCACGAGCCACACAGGCGACTTTGTAGATCGACATTAATAATTAGTTGTATGAGAAAATGTTACTATATCTTTAAAATAATAGATGTTATTAATGGATGTTCGGCAACGATATATTTGGTCTGTATAGTTGTTTCGCGTAGGATCATTGAGTGCTGCAAGGTTGGCTCACGGCGGCAGCATCCTATGCTGGGGACACCTAAATCGAGGTAAAGATTTGGCTGCGCGCAGCGTAGCGCCGTGGGAGAGCCTTCCAGTATCGCAACACATTCCTACCTAGTTCTCTGGCAGTTACAGTATCCCTTCAGCTTGCTTTTAACGGACGTAATCGACAGAGCACAATAGCTCTTATATAAGGTACAATCTATAATCCCTTTTATGGCACTGTTAAAATTCTTATGTAAATATATAGATGTGTTAATATTAATCTTTTATTTAAACCTACCCAGCTTAATTAACATTTAACCCAAATTTAGGCTGGTGTTCACTCACGGGTCACTTCGAGGTGGCTGAGATGGCACCAGACGAAACAATGAAGCACCATTTGTGCGAATCGACCATGAAGGACACTTTTTATGGTTACATCCAATAAAAAATTGGTTATCTTTAAAGTCGGTTTACGGACGATAATTTTACGTGATAACGTCATAAAGCCGAACGCTCGGCTCAGGCGGTACGGGACAATGGGTCATATTTTTTCGTGCATGCTGCCGGTGTTCATCGATTTATAAGACGTTATCACGTCAATAAAGATGGTAGGGCAAGCCTATGAGTACATGCACAGCATGGGGATGGGGTATTTTCACAAAAAACCCGACTGGGTCGGTCGAACTTGCGTAATAAATAAGATACCCCAACTTTTATGTCGTACAGTCCAAAAAGCTGTTCGGGGAACGGCGAAGTTTGTATTTTTGTATGCCACCTTCACCCAACCACCATCTGGATGGTCACCTTTCTCTGCCGCTAACTGTACATAGGCAAGTCGTCTGACAAGCAACTCTAGACGAAATTGAAATTATAGTACGAATATAGATTCTTATGATTCGGTTCCTTTAGTGATTGGGATTGGCTGTTAATCCATTTCATACTGCACTGCACCTTAACATCAACAGAATAATAAAGATTAGAACATTGATGTTAAAGTAGAATATTATATATGAATAATGTGTACAGTCGCCATCACATAGGTACATCGGAGCCAACAAGCACGTCACAAACATTGGAACACCTCTATTTTCAAGGCATTAGGGTGCATGTTTGAACACCTATAGTGTACATATGTATGTGATGGCGACTGTGCACCGTAGCAACATAACAATATCCTGAGTTTTTTTATGGTCATGTGGTAGGTACGTATTTAGTCGCAGTCGTAATAAGTGTATGTTAACAAGTTTATTATTATTTATTTCACGGAACAACAATAGTATTGTATACTTATTTAAAACTATTCGTTTCTTGCGACTTAAACATAAAACTGTTTAACATAGGTCGGTATGTTTCAAAATAACATTATTTTAAATTCAATAGAATGTCACTAATAACAACAACTTTATCATAATAATGCTATTATACAATTTCGCACTAGGTTATTAATAAAGAAACACTGTCATTAAATTCGATTAATGAATGGAGTTTTTGTATATACGCCAGTGAAAGCGCGCATAGCAAATACGCATATTATTGTCGCGAATACCGTTGCTCGTCGAAAAATCAAAGGAACTGAGAACTGTTTAATTTGACACCAAAGGCCGATCAATATCCTATAACTAGGCCGTACTACATTATTTACTAAGATTATCTTTATAATTGGTGTTTTAACTCCTACTCACGAAGGCTATGAAGACCATACTACAAATAGATCCATCTTACATACGAATAATAAAAACGTTGAGATTGTTGAGTTAGACGACTAGATGAGATACGTCAGGAGTGTAAGCGGGAAGGTACCGCGGCACTCTCGGCTCGTCGCGCCTCCTGGCGCCGCGCTCCACGGCGAGGCTGATGCTCCCGGCTTCCTTCACTCCGTTCGACTTCGCGCGCCGTTGGGAAGGCATTATCGAAGCTCTCATAGTCTTCCGTTTCTGAAAATCCATTGAAACACCTCAAAAACAGACCAATGTTTACTTATTCTATATATGCGTCTACTTACGAAAGCTATATTATAACGCGTCCAACGAAGTCGTCGGGGCATCTAGCTATCCGATTGACAGATAAATAATTTCTTGGCATGAAGTGTCTGATGCCGGGCATAGAAAATATTAAAATATTGGTGGGGCTCCACGTTTCGGGGAGTGTCAGCAGGTAACAATTCAAGTAGAGTTATATTTACATTAATTTCTATGCCCCTGTTCAGAAGCGGGGAACTAAGCATGTCCAGAATGAGTGAAAATAAGCAAAAAACGTGAATCGTATATTTGAGTAGTTGAGCTTTAACAATTATAATTGTGATCCAAAACTGCGCTATTGATATATATTTGAAACGTTACAACATTGCGAGTTGCCGAGCGATAGTCGATCCAGTTTCGCACTGAGTTTAGTCTCCGTAATGAATGGTTTTGGAGTTATCGGTGGTCCAGGGCGGCGGTCTCTTGGTCTTGTTTACCTCAATGGTGCCTCGCCAGCGGTCGGCCGCGTGCCGCGCGATCTCCATCCTCTTCTGTTTCTTTATCTGGTGTCGCTTGTACACCACCTCGATCACTATTAGCACGATCCCCCCTATTATGCCTGCTAACACCAGTATGAACACGCCCGCCATGTTCTTTAGCCCCAAGGTGTTCGGGGTCTTTTCATTTTCTTCGCAGTTCAATAAATTGTTTCGCAATATCCAACTGTTGTCCAGTGATTCCATAATACCACCTAAAACGGCACAAGTATTTAGAAGAAGAATCGACATTAGAAACAAATAACTCTTCGCTTTTAATTGCAGGTGTAGGTGCCTAATACCTAAGCATCTCAAAAACATTCTTGTCCACCGTTTAGAAAGTAAATATATACTTATTCGGAACTTGAGGAGGGCAAGCGAAAGCATGGCGGACAACTCCTCAGGTACATTTTTTTTTTTTTTTCTTGTGTAAGCAATTCTGGAGCGTCTCCAATTATTGCGGGTGTTCGCCGGGGGGTCCCTCAGGTACAAAGATGTGCTTAAGCGTCACATGAAAAATTGTGAAATTGACCCATTGCAGTGGGAGAACCAGGCAGCCAACCGCCAGAAATGATGGAAAGATATTTTATTATTGTATGGTTGTTATGTAGACTCTATATATATATATATATTATTTTTCTTGTTTTTTGTTCTATGTGTGTGTGTTTTGATGTATACAATTTTTGCATGGTATTTATTGTTTAATAAGGCAAAATAAAGATCAATCAATCAATCAATCAAAGATCTTCAGTTAAAATCAAATAACTTTGTGAATGGGTGTGCTCACGTGCCCGTTGTGTACTCGGGTCTTCGTAAATAAGATCGGCTATGTGAGTCACACCAGAGCACATGAACGACATCAACGCCAGAGTTGAGTCGCCGAGGCCGAAACCGGTCAGGAGAGATTATTATTATTATTATATACTTATTATTATTATGTATCTCTAAACAAGTTGTTAGACTTGCATTTATTAGTTAGGTACTTGTAACGGTTTCCATACATAAACCCTGGTTTGATTACTTACTTTCATGAAAATCAAGAATAGCCAGAGTCACTTTGTCGGCCCACGGGGATCCTTTTTGTAAACCGACCCCGTATCCAGAACGGCCAAATAATTCCCCGGCAGTCACCAACTCACAGTCCTGAGCAGCTTCGAATTCTAAACGCGACGAATCCCAGATAAAGGCCATTAATTTTCTGAAAAAAATATCACCGTCTAAGAATGTGTGTCAATTTTATTTCAGTGCATGGTAGGTAGGTAACACCTGGGAGGTAACTTTATTTGGGATGTAATATATCTTGGTTAGTTGGTTACCAGCAAACAGGTTTATAACAACTCTGTAATAATTGTACTTTCAAATCAAAGTTTTAACCGACTTCAAATCAGTAGCCAAATTGCTTCAAGTTTGCGTATAAAATTTTAAGATTTGATTTGCTGGGACGACAGTTATCTGCGACCATGACCGGTGCAACCCGTGTCGAAACGTCAGAAATAAAGGTAAGTAAATATCGCGTTAGACCCGGAAAAAACAGTATTTAAAAATTTGAAGAGTTCCCTCGATTTCTCCAGGATCCCATCATCAGAACTGGATTTTGGTGACAACGGGACCAATCTGGAAGTATATGCTTTCAAACAAAGATGAAACATTTCAAATCGGTTCATAAATTACCGAGATATCGCGTAACATACACAAATAAAAAAAAAATACAGACGAATTGAGAACCTCCCCCTTTTTTAAAGTCGGTTAAAAAACGGATGGTTGTCGAGAGTGCGCTGCGCTGTCTTGAGACTGTTGACTTAGGGGTAGGAATTTGTCTTTTGCGATTAACACAGCAAATCCTTAAATCGATGAAGGGTCGGCACCGCGGTGCAAGCGTCCATATTAGGCTGCGTTGTCAGCTTACCATAAACTAGACCGTATGCCTGTGAGCGCGTGGAAATCTTTGCAGTAACAAGCAAAGAGAATATAACCACTACGTTCTAGTAACAAGTGGGAATATCCCGTTAAGGTGGTTCGATTGCCATACGAAACGTTATTTGACATTCGCAGGCTAACGGCGTCATATTTTAAGAAACTTATGTAAGAAACTTTCATAAATTTGCTTCCCATTTGCGCCAAATTCCTCCTTTCCTAGATTAAACTTGTATAAACTAGATTAATTTGAGAAATTGGTTTAGGACGTGATACTTTGGGAATAATATGTTTCTCAAATTAATCTAGTTTATACAAGTTTATTCTAGGAAAGGGGGAATTTGGCGCAAATGGGAAGCCAATTGATGAAAGTTTGTTACATAAGTTTCTTAAAATACTTATCACGCCGTTAGCCTGCGAATGTCAAATAACACTTTGTATGGCAATCGAACTACCTTAAAAGTATAGCATATAGCATAGATAGACTAATACACCTTAAACATCCCATCGCTTGTGTTTTTTTTTTTGACTTGCACTCCTTCCGCCTTTAGCTGCTTGTCTTGGCTGGCCTGTGGGTAGACGCCTCTTTTGGGGCTAAGTACCCGACTGCCGAAAAACCATCGCTTGTGACTAAAATACTGCTTATTTATATGTAGATGCCTGCACAGCAGCCCTGCATAGACTAGTGACGCTATCTACATAATTATAAGCAGTAGGTATTGTTGCTCTGTCTAGGGCGTAGAAAGAGGATTTATAGATCCTAGCGTATACCTACCCCCGAAAGGGACGATGGTAAATTAACATTACTAAATTGAGAAGTATCGGAAAGACTCGGGCCTGAATTACACTGGCGCGGCCTGCGGTAGCGGTCAATAGTAGGTATATAAATTTGACAACTAATGACAAGTTTACTATTGACCGCCGCGGCCAGGCCGCGCCAGTCTGTGAGAGGCTTAATATGTTCTTGACGTCTAATGTCGTTTATAATTTAGTAGTGTTATATCGGTGGCGTCATAATTTGGTCATCATGGTCACGTCATGGTCACGTGAGTTTCTGTACAATAATTTTGACAGGTACCTACTGACAAATAAAACAAAGCGTATCGCGCTGAGTGACAGGATATTTGACATTGTATCTTGTTCCCACTTGTGGGGTTCTCTATGCTTAAATCCTTGTCACTCTGGTGTGTATGTGTGTGTGAGTACAGTCAGCAGCAGAAGTAGCTAAGCGGGCCGGGTGTTCAAAATGACCTGCACACGACTTTATTCTTAAGAAATTAAGAGCGTGTGTAGGTCATTTTGAACACCCGGCCCGCTTAGCTACTTCTGCTGCAGACTGTACCTCTATATATTCTATTCTTTCCTATGAATACCTATACCAGCTATATGCTAGAGTACCTATATTAGTCTACTATAGTAAGTAATGTAGCTACCCGTGTTTGACATCCTGAATGGCCTGCTCCGCGTTGTCGTAGTTGTTAGCCTCCATGGTCCGATACATGTTGGAGAGCTCCACCTGCCTTCTGAAGTACATGTCCACTCCGGACCCCTTCACCGTGGCACACGTTAGGTTCTCCATTGTGTTTCGAAGCTTGAAAAATATACACGTAATACATTCAGACTCCATCCTGCATCCTTAGGTATATGTATTTTTACCAAACAAATCATATAGAAATGTATTGAGGTTAACTCACTTGGCGACTGTTGGCTACCACCCTGTTTGTATGGGACGTCGCCATGGCCTCCCGGTGAGGCAGGGTTCTAATTTAATGTTCCTCATTGTGTTTTATTTACTTTATATCGTAGATAAATACTTACAGTACCCGGCACAAAAGTTTGCGCGTCTGATGTTAGCTACTAGTAGCGCCGCAAAGGTGTCAGAGGGGTCGGACGGGTATGCGGGAGGCGACTCGAGGCTAACTTCAGACACGCAAACTATTGTGCCGCGTACTGTATATGTAGTTGTCTTCGTGTAGGTACAGTCGCCAGCAGATATACCGGAGCGGCCAAAATGCTCACAAATATCTGAACACGTCTCTATTGTCGAGGCCTTAGAGACGTGTTCAGATATTTGTGAGCAATTTGGCCGCTCCGATATATCTGATGGCGACTGTACCTTCCCATTCCCACCCATAACACAATCCCTATTGAACTTACTATGGGGCTAGTTCGGTTTATGTAAAATGGTCCCCTAATATTTATTTGAATTATTTACTTACTCTTTGGGTACTTATGTAACTTACCCTAGCATCATTAATTCCAGTCAGTTTAGTTTTCGGGCGCTCGAGCACAAGGAAAGCTGCCAAATTGGCCGTGTAGGAAGCAACGATGATCATAGCGAAGCCTGCCCACACCATGCCAAGCACTCTGGCCGAGAAACTACGAGGCGTTCCTGAAATATCACCACTAATTAATAGGTAGATCTTGGGTAATCATAGATCGATAGAAAGAACTAAAGTTCCTTTGCAGCGACGCAGTCACGATATGCAGTCGCCATGCTGTCTCTGGTCGTATGAAATCGTCTACGTACCCATATGCATCGCGATGCGATCCTATGATTACGTTTGCAATGGCTACCTTGCGCTTGCGATTAAGTACCTATCCGCTACGATTTTGGGAGGGGCGCTGATCAGCAGGAAATGTGAGCCGCACAAGTTACGATTCAAAATTTCTTACGAATGAGGCTGTTGAGACAGTTTTAATCCAGGTACCATAGTCGAAATTGCCAGAATAAAATGGTTAAGGTGCCTGAGTTGATTCTGTCGCACGTTAAAAATGATAAAAGTACCTATAATCATGATGGCGTAGCATCGCTTTCACTGAACTAACTCTCTCCGACTGTCATTTTAGGACTCTGTCTACGTATCCTCGTATACTTAACTAACCTTCACCAATACCACTGTTCAACAGCACACCCCAGGCAAACCAAATGGCGCTGGACAGGTTCAAGGCGTCTTCTTCAGTCCCATCTATGTTCGCCAGCTTAAATCTTCCAAATGGTGAGAATCTGTCCAGCAGATATAACACCAATGCCACCACGTGCACTGATACCATCACCAATATCCATAAGGTGTTCGAAAACGGTTGTAAAAAGGATACCAGCGTTGACGATCGAGACGGCTGTAAAAGTTGGAAATATTGAAAATGGTTTGGTCGTATGTTTATTCTAAGACTTTAAGTTCTTCATTCGTTCTTTCTAACGTATCTCTAACTTCAGACGCCTGTTGCATAACTTGTAATACCTACCTAAAATCGGAAGTCTCTTACAAGCATAAGGAGTTGAAAAGAGATTTCCGGATTAGTGCAAGTTAAAACTCATTGCGAGTATGGAACGGGCCCAGACTTCAAATTGATTTAGATGTTGGTCCTACTATTACGAGTATATCTTACTTTTTTCTCCAGGATAGTTATGCCTTGATACTTGAAAGGCTTGCTGAACTCGATGAACTCTGCCCGTTCAGGGTTGATGGTCAACGGGGCCACAATCATGTCTGCGCGCTCATAAACCAGTTCTCCTGCCGAAACATGGGAATGGTACAGTCAGAATCAAATCAAAACCTAAACAAAGCATACAAACTCTCTCTTGTAGAGTCATGTGTGCGCACGTAATGATTTTCTGCTACGTTAATCACAAAACAGAAAACCTGTCGTGTTTCTTTCTCCAACAATCAATAAGGATGAGATGAGATGAGACAGATGAAGCATTACAACAGCAACTTATATGGAAACTACACGCCGATGATTAAGTGGCGGAAAAGAGTAGTGTTGGCGAGTCCACAGTTTTCTGGAATGCAAAAAAATACCACAATATATGATTTTACCTATAAGACCAGTCCATTCCTTTTTCGGGCTCGGGGCAGAAAAGTTTCGTATAACATAGTGGCCAAATTGTCCATCTGGTGAAAGCGCCAAGGAGTAAGTGAAGTTAATCGACGAGGCCAGGTGCTTCAGGAGGTCCATGCAGAAACCCTTGCAGCAATACATTTGATCTGGATAGAGAAGGTAAGATTATAATCGTCGAAGTTCAAATCGAAAACGGTCGAAGTTTAGTAGCAGTACTTAGTAGGTAATAGTAGTATAACTCTTTATTGTAAAAAATAAACACAATACTTAAACTTAACAAAAAGATAAGTGATGTACTAAGGCGCACTTATCCCTTTGAGGGATCTTTTCCAGTTAACCTTTGAGTAGAAACGAGAAGAGGTAGACAATTAAATGCAGCATGTACAAGAAAGGCTATATATAGATATACATAATCGATACGGTTTCTCCTTTCCTTTTCAAAGTCCTGTCGATACAGGAAAAGGAAAGAAATTTTAAAACAAGAATGTATATAAAATAAATTATTACCCAGCATCAGATAGCCAAAGTTTCTTTAATTTTCCCTTGAACGATGCAACTGACTGCGACTGGTCTTAAGAAAAGGGGCAACTCATTCCATAACTTTACGGAACGCACCGCAAAAGACTTGTCATAAGCGCGAGACTTGTGGCCAGGTATAGGATAGGGTGAAATTTGCGCTAGACCGTAGACGATGGCCACTACCTTCAGCCATAAAATTAAATTTCTCGGATAAATATTCGGGAGCTAATGGAATGAAAATGACATCAAACAGAAGAGTCGTCCCGCCTTCGCCGAATATAATTTAGTATATTGCGGAAATAGGATACATCGACGATCCATGAGTTTATATGGGAGAGAGTATTGCTTAATGATTTTGCTCTGTAGACGACGAGATTGGAAATGTAAAAGGCAGTTGAAATGGTTTGATTGTCATTAAACATAGTTTTTGTGACTTGGTATCTACCTGTATCGTCGCTGGTATTGTAATGTGGGCATGGAATCTCTTCAGCGGTACAAGCGCTGACGTCATCGACCTTTCGTGTGTACACAAACGGTTTTTCCTCTATGGTTAATACCTGAAACATGCGCACCAAATGTATGTATTTTTTTCGTCATCTAATAAACCTTTTCTTAGTTACTTTCAGCGTTCATTGATTGCAATAACAAAACGCGTGGAGGGCTGCTGCTGTGCGTTCAGTTTTGACCTCTCCCAAGATCCTCCACACAGTTTAGCGCAGATGGCAACAATTTTTTGGAGTTTTTGACCACATAGCAAGTTCTCTTCCAAATGTTCCACAAAAAAGGGTGAGTTTGAAGAACCATACCTTTAAGTGGGTGGGTATCATGAAGCCCTCCGGCTTCGAAGGACTTCGGCCCATCCAAATTATTTCTTGTTCTTTGAGCTCTAGTCGCATTTTATGTGTTTCCTGTAACATGTATGTAAAATGAAATGACGTAACTACAAATCATAGGTACCCGATGTTAAATATTTCTGCAATATTCTGCACACTACATATATGACACGCAAACTATAAACCCCTAAAACCTCAAAGTAAGACTTAGGTAGCATTCCCTGAACTATGATAACCTAACAAGGGTTCTGTCACACGAGTAACTCAGGATAGTCCTTAAGCGGCACCATAGGGTACCTACATAATAGGTAAGTTACGCTCACTACTTCATCAGGTACCTACACCGTACGTTTTTTTCTATTCACGGTAATAAAACTATAATCTAACTTACTTTAGAATAAAAATATTTTCCAACAGCCACATGCTCCCCTTGCGCTCTAACGTTCACCATATCGTACTCCGCATTGACCCTGTCTCCATGGTCGTCGAACGCTACGTGGCCCGTCGCGCCGTTCTCCAGGATCTGTTTCCTGATATAGTCGAAAAGATGGCGGCCTGTGTTCCAGGTGCTTCCAGAGTTATCGCAGTCGGAGGGCGGTGCGTTGATTTCTTCGGTCGTATTCATGTCTCTTATCGCAGATGCAAGAACGTAGCTGTGGAAATAAAACAACCCTTTAGGTGTCGTGTTGTTTCTTGGTTTCCCCAAGGTAATGCGAAAGGTTCTCGATTACCCCGTCTATACAAGATATTATTTATTTAATCTTTATTGTACAAAAGAAGAACTTATAGTTCAAAAGGCGAACTTAATGCTGTAAAGCATTCTCTACCAGTCAACCTTATAAGTTACTTATTATTTAGGTAACTAAATACATCCTCCGCAAGCAAGCTTCTTCTCACCAGGATCTCATAGTTTCTGAAGCGCTAACACCCGAACTAGATAGCCTCTTGTGAAAGAGCGGAGATGATTCGAATGAAAGTCAAATACATTATTACATGGTGTCATTAAATACGTTGTCATCTCAGAAATGTTATCACTATTGTTGACTAACTTTTTCTATGTATTTTTTACGCTCTCTTCTACTCATTTACAAGTGAGAGAACGTCTAATGGAGTGAACATGGTGTATAAATAACGAAACCAGATCGTCTCTGACCGTCTCTACGACGTCGCTCTGTATTGGAATGAAAGAGTGTCTTGTACTGACATGGAGTCCTGGATGTGCGCGTGCTCGTTGGTCGCGTTGACGAGCCGCAGCCCGAGCAGCCCCTCGGGCGCGTTTTCGGCGTCCAGTGCCTGCTCCGTCACCACCCACACGTAGCCCGCCGTCGTCATGTTCAGCAATGTCGCATCGCGGAAGATTATTTCCGCATCCGTTTTGCTGTATCAAAAAAGGCTGTAATATTAGTCCGCAAGCCCACTCCCAATACGCCTACGCATCATGACAACACGATAAAATGCATGGCAGCAGGTCGAGAACGTTGTGCTGACCAAGAATCAGAAGATTATCGCACCTAAAATTGGCCGAATGTTTGAAAAATCCTTCATTTCCGATTCCGGTCAAAATTGTAAGGGTATAGTCAACAGTACGTGACATGTGGCATCATTTAACCCTTTAATTGTAGAGCGAGGAAACATAGTATGTCAGTCCTGAAATGGCCGGAAGTACTTGGCAGACGGTGTCAAAGGTGGCCAATAATTATACCTAATACCCACCCTTACAATTTTGACCGAAAGTGAAGGATTTTTCAAACTTTAGGCCAAATTTAGGTGCGATAATCTTCTGATTCTTGCTCAGCACAACTTTCTCGACCTGCTGCCATGCATTTTATCGTGTTGTCATGAGACATAGGCGTATTGGGAGTGGACTTACGGATTATAACAGGCTGAGTTGGACCATCCATATATCCTGCTTCCTACAAACTCTTGTTCAGAACATAACTCATTTCAACCTCGCGTTGGTCAGATCTAACCAAGCGGGTAATGTTAAAATTGTCGGCTGGTTGGAGTGGGGTGTGTGGGGTCCAACCATCAAATAGGCAAGTTTGTTACGAATTATGCGAAATAATCTTGTTAACAATCCCATTCCCATACTTTTCAGATCTGAATTCCGGATCAGTATTTGGGATTTCGTTTTAAACTATAAATTCGGCTTGTAACCAGAAATTTCAATGAATGCTAAATGAAGTGTAAGTACTTATCTAAAATACTGGCTGGAAGTGAGAAAGAAGGCTGACTATACCTGGCATACATCAAGAAGACCCTCGACCGAGCAGCTTTCACCTCTATTAATTTGTCGCTGAAGGAATCCAATCCAGGCTCGAACTCTATCACCTGTTCGACGACCACCTTCCTATCGACATCCTCGTCGACGCTTTGGGAGGTTGTCTGGAAACTATAACAAGGATTTATTTAATAAAAAGTCAAACTGGACGACGAATGTTACATATATTAATTTAACCTGAAAATTGCAGGTCCTACCTACAGGGTTAGGTACCTACATAAAAACCGTCGATCGTTATTGTGTTTTTGTAACTTTTCTAGTCAGCAAGGTAACTGTCGGTGTACCTAAGCCATTAATGTCAGGTACTTTTATTTATGTAATCGGAACAAAATTGAGGACGCAATTTGATTCGTATTTTTATTCCAGTTTCTCACATTTACCTAAAATTGCCTTGTAGGTACTTAGATGAGCGTTGCAACTGTGCTAGCTCATATAAAATAAAAGGTATGTATTATTTACAGTATTACACCTTAACTCAAGAGCAATGAAAACGGGTAGGTATACATTTGAATTTAATTTCCCTACCAATTAATCTTTGTTCTTGATCTTGAAGGTACGTAGATAGGGTCAGCGGCAGAGAAACGTCTTCTATGCAGAGGGGTTAGGTTTATTTGCAACTGACTGTGCGTGCCTAAGTAATTTTTAAGTAATAAGTACCTACTCATAGAGTCCATTTCTTACCGGCCCAAAATTGCCCGTCCATCGGTATCCGAGCTGTGTATAAAGATGACCTTCATATAATTAAAATGTTTCAGCACATCGACCCACACATCCGCCTGGTGAGAATACGGTGGTACAGTCCGCAAGAACGACACGTGAATGTTCTTGTCGGAGAAGGCAGAATCTCTTGAAGATATGCCGATGACCGGGATGTGGTAAAAACCGCTCGTGTATGATACGGCTGCGGGTGACAGGTCTCCGGTTAGAGGATGGGATACTACTATAGCATATACCTGAAAGTAAGATTTTTCAATCATAAATACATCCTTTTATTTTAACTAATTAAGTGTTATGATATTCAAAAGTGTATTCGACTTAGAGTGACTCTTGTCCATGACGTTGACTTTTAGGACACCTGTAAGCATAATAAGGTGATGAATTGATGATTTCTACGTGATTCTAAGTTACGTACCCGATGACCGATGAGATCCTTGCAAACATTCAAAGCAGTCTTAATGGGATTCGGATCCATGAGGATTGAGTAGTCGTGATAGGTGACACCACGCGGAACGTATATATTCTTGAAGTTGAGGTTCTGAAAACATGGATCACATTCTAGATAATATAATGTGTAACACGAGGGCAGTTAAAATTTTGTTAATTAATATCAGATACCTAGGTACTAAAACAAGCTAGTGAGCTGATAGTGATCTGCTAGTGCTAGTACCTCTATGTTATGGTCCTTCGGACCGGATTTTCTAAGGACAGCGAGATATCATCATCATCATCATATCAGCCGAAAAACGTCCACTGCTGGACATAGGCCTCCCCCAAAGAGTGCCAAAATGACTGGTCCTGCGCCACCCGCATCCAGCGGACTCAGGTCATCCTCATCAGTCCACCTTGTGGGGGGACCTACCCACGCCGCGCCTTCCGGTACGTGGTCGCCACTCGAGAACCTTTCCGCCCCAACGGCCATCGGTTCTACGTGCAATGTGCCCCGCCCACTGCCACTTAAGCGAGATTTATGTAAGTTAAACCTTCTCAATCACCAAACTAATAGCAGAATGTCCGGAGAAGCAGTGAAACTGTCACCCGGTACGGTCATTTCACAGCAAAAAAATACACATACTCACCGAAATGGTATCTTTAAAAAAGGCGACAGACTCATTACTCGAGAGGACCCCTCCGACGTTGTAGTAGGTCGGGTTGGAGTATCGCCGCCGGTCGATCTCGGCTGAGGCGGACTGCCAGCAGGCCAGGGCTGCCAGGATCCCGAGGAGCCACATCCTGTCTGAATATAAAAGTGAAAAATATTAAATGAAAATGGCCGCCATGTTCCTGAAAGCTTTTTTATGGATACTGGAGCAATTTTTTTCGTTTAAAATATATCCATTAAAATCGTCTAAACAATATTACAAAAAAAAAAGTGTCATCTCATAGAAACTGACGACCAATCTGTAAGTAAACCACGCCATACGAATAAATAAATAAATTAACTATTATAACATCACGAGAGGTACCTATTAAATTAGGTAATATGTACCTACTTATATAACAAAATTGAAATTTTGGTTCCATTTTCTTTTGATCGAACTTGATGTAGGTACTTAACATCTAAACGTGGAACCATTACGGAACTTCAACTAGCTATTAACTACTGAAGAACTAACTACTTATATAAGTAACTTAGAAGAATATTGAAGAAAAAAGAAGAAATATAATAGAAATCACAGTGATGATTCTATAGTTAGCAAATTGGTACCTATTCAGTTTACTTGGTTGTTTTGAATCTTTATCTGCGATCATAATTATATATTAACTCAATTAATTATATATTAACTTTGAATTGAATTGAATTGAATAATAAAATGCCGTATTTTTTGATAATTATTGAAAGGAGAGCCCGCAAAATAGTAGCCGGAACATATCCTTGGTTTTTTCTAAAAGCCATTAGCTATTTTTTTCCGCCAAAACTTTTCTCTTTTCACTTAGTTTCTTGAAACAAATCTATCTAGGTAGTTCCAGGACCTCTTATTCTCTGTGTTTACGTTATATCTATAAACTAGTGTCTCTGTGAGCTGTAGAAATCGCGAGCCAGTCTTAATTTTTTTTTTTATAGTTGGTCATTATCAAAAGAAATCTATACCTATACATACTAAATTAACGAACCTGCTCACAAATTTTCACGAGAATCGGGTGAGAAATGCGACCTGTAGAGCAGAAACAGACGGACATCTGGATAGAGACCGGACATACGAGGTGCGGTCCAAAAGTTTCCGGCCTAACAAACGGCACGGCAGTTACCCTGCCAAGTGAAGCAAAACAAAGAGGCACGGCCGTACCATCCTTTTCTCGATATATATTTACAAATTTTCTTTTACTAAATATTCGATATAGTCTCCCTCTATTTCAATGCTTTTTTCAGATCTCTTAATAAGCATTTAAGCCCCTTACGAGATAAAAATAGTCAGAAGTTTTGTCCTCAAAATGGGCGTTTTAGAAAACTTACTGACTTCCTATTGTTCTAAACGCCGTCAAATCAAAACCACAACCAACAGAAACCTCAAAACTATATACTTACCAACAAGCAGAATATAATTAATAACTTAGATAAGTTGAAAAACCCCCGTAATTTTAATTTCAAAGTTCAATATCTCAAAAACGGCTGAACCGATTTTGTTGAAACGTAGCTAAGAACCATCTCGATAAGAGCTTTCGGATAAAAAAACCGCATTAAAATGGGTCCGCTCGTTTAGTGGCTACGATGCCACAGACAGACAAACAGACAGACAGACACACAGACACGTCAAACTTATTATAACACCCCTCTTTTTGCGTCGGGGGTTAAAAAGACAAAAATGACACATTTTATTTTAATTTTTAGACTGCCATATTTCTCCAGCCAGAAACTTTTGGGCCGCACTGGTACTTCGCTCCCTCATTCGATAATTTAAGGTTGTAAATATGCCGAGGTATATTATATTTTGAGTTATGCATACCTACCATCAACCATGGATTGGAATTAGGATATCTTATACATATATTAAGCACAATTGATCAACTCAATAAATAGAGATTTCTTATCAAGTAGGTAACATTTATATTTGTCATACCCACAAGGATTTGCAACCACGAACCTTATTATCGCATAAGCACATTATTATTATCTACCAGAATTTGTAAATAGACATACTGAAGAAGAGTTTACGTGATAACCATGATTCTACCGCGTAAGTTTTAATTACGAATGAATATTTCAGGCACTGGGTCCCGCCCTTTGGGTCAAGTTAAATGAAATCTCCCGTCCCCAGGAACCTATATTATTCATCACCGATTAGTACAAGCTTAAGGCCGTAGTAATTACTTACCCTGTATAGTTTGTCACATTTACGTTGTTATTTTGTTTAATATTAGACTTAAAAAATATTATCCTGTGAGATAACAGCTGAGGGATGCTGTGGTACAGCGGTAGGTGGAGCCTGCTCCGCGGTTGCCATGGTTACCGCGCAGTCGTATTCGCTACACTTCAATCAATGTTCGAAATAGGTAAGTACTGAAAGATTGATTGTTGGGTTTTTTTTTTGGGAAAGATATTGGTTTAAAATTAGATAAATAATAGTGGGTTAATTGATAATGTTTATTAAAATAACAAATTATATTAAAATAACAATGAATGCTGCCAAATTAGGTACCTACTAAGGCAAATCTTTACACGATTAATACAGTGCTAATTAATGAAGCATATTATTTTTAAACTGTAGAAGAGACAAGATAACATCACGATTAGGTCGTTTTCAGCACTAAGTCACAAAGCTCTAACTTCTTCTTCTTTTCTCTTGTATAACTAAACCACACTAATAACATACCTATTGTGTATGAGATATCTGAAGTTTAATGTACAAAGTAATTATAAACAAAAAAAAATTGCTTAGTGAATAGGTAGGTATAGATCTCTTAAGTAATTAAGTTAGTATAGGTACGATTATGATCTAACAAAAATCTATTATTTTTTAAGGAGCTAGGTAGGTAGGGTAAGTTCTTATTTTTAAACTTCGTTTCATTAATTCCATTTAGTCCCGTTTCCACGGACATCATTTTGGATTCCTCTGTTTCAAATGTTGTATCTTAGCCTAGCTAGCGACATTCCAACCAAATAGATATATTGCAAAGTGAACGCCAAGTAGCGCGTAAAATCTTCATGGAAACGGTCCCATAGTATTGCGTACATTTTCGTTACGTTATGTTATTCACGACCAGGCCCAAGCTCCATGTGGGGGAGCCCAGGTGGGTGCGGGCCATGCCCAGGGGGCCCAGGCGGGCTGCAGGGCCGCGGCGGCGGCCGAGGCGGCGTGGTGGGCGGCGCCCGCGGCACCCGCGGCCCCGGAGCTGGACAACACCGAGAGCTTCACTGCTTCCAGATCTGGACAACAAACATTTTCATCAACCAAAGACGCAAGGATTAGGTAGACCAAATTGAAAAAAAAGAAATCACATAAGTAAATAGATTTATATAATGTTGCCTACCGAGTAACCGACCGACCCAAACAATTAAGAAATATAATGCATTCAAAAATGAACATTCATTTTAGAAAAAAAACGTTTTTATCCAATAATATTTGACATAGAGGGACTAACGACTAAAGCGTCCTCTATCACTAATTTATAGAATATATCCATTAATTAGCTTACACCCTGTATAAATTTAACAAAGTCATACTTATATGGTAAGATTGGCAAGTATAATATAAATGTTCCTCTAATACGCTACTGTAAAGTACAACACAAACATCTGTGTGACAAAGACCTTGTCCGTTACGTAAATAATGCAGCCGACTCACAGACAAAGTCTTTGTTACAGGTGTTTTTATAGACTTCTATAAAACTCACAATCGTCTTTAACGCTTGACTCCAAGCGAGGCGAAGGCGATGCGCTCCGTCTACACTACGCCGCGTCTAATAGCGTGCGTGCGGGCATTACGGGCGTATATCTGCACAGTAAACTCAAGTCTTAGTTATGTTATGTCATTACCAGCATTGTGCAGCCTGGTTGTGCGCGGCCTGCTGTATTGCGCGGGCGGCCGCTGCCTCCCTGGCTGCAGCGATCTTCTGCGCTTGCCTTGGCCTCTGCCAGCTGCGCTTGAGCGTGCACCGCTACTACCTAGTGCGTGTCCGGGCACTTCAGGATATGTCTTACCAGCATTGTGAAGCCTAGCTGCCTGGTTGTGCGCGGCCTGCTGTATTGCGCGGGCGGCCGCAGCCTCCCTGGCTGCAGCGATCTTCTGCGCGGCGGCCGCGCGCGCCTTGGCCGCAGCCAACTGCGCTTGAGCGTGCACCGCCGCCTGCGCTGCTTCAAGCGCGTGCGCTCGGGCGTGTCTGGCCGCTTCCTCGCTGTAAAGTTATTATAAAATGTGTAATTTTTAGGGTTCCGTAGTCAAAGAGTAAAACGGGACCCTATTACTAAGAATTCGCTGTCCGTCCGTCCGTCCGTCCGTCTGTCTGTCACCAGGCTGTATCTCAAGAACCGTGATAGCTAGAGAGTAGAATTTTTTACAGATTATGTATTTCTGCTGCCGCTTTAACAACAAATACTAAAAACAAAATAAAATATTTTTTTAAGGGGGCTCCCATACAAAAAACGTAATTTTTTTGCCGTTTTTATAGATATTCTGTCTCCAGGCTGTATCACAAGAACCGTGATAGCTAGAGAGTTGAAATTTTCACAGATTGTGTATTTCTGTTGCCGCTATAACAACAAATACTAAAAAAAAAAAAAACTTTTTTAAGGGGGGCTCCCATACAACAAACGTGATTTTTTTGCCGTTGTTATAGATAATGGTACGGAACCCTTCGTGCGCGAGTCCAACTCGCACTTGGCCGGTTTTTTTATATATTATATTACTATATTATATTTCTAAGGGACCGACCACACCGATGCACGATGTGTAACGTTGCCTATACGAGTTCTCGTATCTTTAGGCGTGACGTCTTCTTCATGCACTTAGCTGCCTTTACGGTGCGTGAGCGTATTTTGAGCAGCAGCGTGGTCGCTCTATAAAGGCTGGTTTCCACTTTGATTAGTGATTAGTGCGAGTCCATACAAAAGCTACTCGCACTTGCAGCAAATGTATGAACTCGCACTAATCACTAATCAAAGTGGAAACCAGCCTTAAATCAGAGTGTCCTGAATGCTTTATTTTTACAAGATTTATATTAACTTGACCTGTTCGTATGTAGGTATGTATGTAAGTATATAAGTATGTAAGTTGTCCGTCAAAATTTGCAATCCATTTTTCAGTCACTTGCCGTTATTCGATTGAGCTGAAATTTTGTATAGTTTGGATGACAATTCAATATTATGGTACCATCGAGCTGATCTGATGGTGGAGACAGAAGGTGGCCATGGGAATTCAGTACTTAACCGACGTAACCCCGTTGAGTATGGGCTCATTAGAATCGGCTCAATGAGTAGTTGATGATGGTATACAGAAAAGTACAGTCGGCAATAAAAGCTTGTACCAAAAATGAAATTTTTGACAGAAACTTATGTACGTTAACACCTTTTATGAGCGGCGTGGGCGGCCGCGGCCTCCTTGGCACTGGCTACGCTCTGCTGCTCGAGCGCAGCGTGCTTCGCGGCCGCCACTTGGTGCTGGGCGGCCATCACCGCGGCCGCTGCCGCTTTAGCCGCCGCTACCGCCCCCGCCACATCCGCACTCGAATCTAAACAAGAACAAAAGAGTGAAGATAAACATCGCCGGTAGACCAGCTAGCTCATATGTCCGCATTAGGTACGAGTATGTGACTATTAGGCAATGAATATGGAAACTATGAATGTTGAAGAACTAGCTTATTTTTCTCTTCTTCTCGCACACTCTAAACAGTCTAAACCAAAGAAGTAGGAAACCATCGCCACGAGCAGAAGAAGAATGTTGCTGAGCCTGTCTCCATGGTTTGAGTCCTAGGTTATGTATAGGCACAGTGGCGGTGCGCCTGTACAAGCCGATTCTCACCGGCTTGCCTAAAACGTCCTTTTAGGCAAACTTAATATAGTTAGGTACATACTCTAAAACATTTTTGTTCCAGGTTGCCCATCAAAAATTTTCACGCACCGCCACTGGAGGCACTTCTAATTCTGTATAGACTGTAATGAATGGTATTTTGGAATGTTAAGTTTACTATGAAATGGTTACGATGGCAATTATAGGATAGTCACCATGTGAGAGCACCACGGGTCTCCAGGGCGCCGCGAGGGCGTTGGCCGGCGCGTCCCAGCCCAGGCTGCGCTTGTCTGGCCGGCTTCCGATGGCGGCACCCACCATGGTTACGAATACCTGGATTTTACAAAGTAGAAATAAAACAATAAAAAAATACTGCAAACTTACTTCATCTGCCCTAAACTTTGCAAAGTAAAACAAAACCGTGCGTTCTAGTCTCGTTTGCGGCATAAAGAACAAAATATAGTTTCAGAAAAAAATGCAAAAACATTACTCTCCTTTTCGTTGGGCAGTCGTGTAAAAAGGTATATACAAGTTTCTATTTGACCCTATAGCCACGTACACAGAGACACTATCTCAGGATCAATTAGCGTGTAATAGGGCTTTAAAAAATGTGTGTATTTTTAGGGTTCCGTAGCCAAATGGCAGAAAACGGAACCCTTATAGATTCGTCATGTCCGTCCGTCTGTCTGTCTGTCCGTCCGTATGTCACAGCCACTTTTTTCCGAAACTATAAGAGCTTTACTGTTGAAATTTGGTAAGTAGATGTATTCTGTGAACCGCATTAAGATTTTCACACAAAAATCGAAAAAAAAAACGTTAAGTTTTAGGGGTCCCCATACTCAGAACTGAAACTCAAAATTTTTTTTTTCATCAAACCCATACGTGTGGGGTATCTATGGATAGGTCTTCAAAAATGATATTCAGGTTTCTAACATCATTTTTTTCTAAACTGAATAGTTTGCGCGAGAGACTTCCAAAGTGGTAAAATGTGTGCCCCCCCCCCCCTGTAACTTCTAAAATAAGAGAATGATAAAACTTAAAAAAATATATGATGTACATTACCATGTAAACTTCCACCGAAAATTGGTTTGAACGAGATCTAATAAGTTGTTTTTTTTTAATACGTCATAAATCGTAAACCGCAATTTATTTCACGGAACCCTTCATGTGCGAGTCCGACTCGCACTTGGCCGCTTTTTTTAGATAGGTATACTCTGTCAATTTTATTAGGGCTAGCGGTGTCAGGTATACATATAAATATGTAGGTAGGTATATCATGTTCGCGTCACTGCAGTCAAAAATTTGAGATTGGTCTACTTAACTTTTGGGAGGAGAGACATTTTATGCTGTGTGGGTAGACGTTTGTGAATTGTATGGTCCTTAGGGTATCTACGTAGTTACCTACCTATAAGAAATTCCGCTAATAGACACAACACATTTTCGAACTTGAATTCTACTCTATTTTTTTAACAAAACATTCTCACCAAAACTTTGAAAGACATGGTTGTTCCGTCGCTGTCCGTCTGATATAACAAGGTACGGGTACTGTAATACCAATACAGAACACCGAACATTATATATTGTCCGTTGCGGAAGTATCGGCACTATAGAAAGGGATCGCTCCAATCCATTATTCCTAAGAACAAGAATCTGTCATTATCAGGCGAAATGAAAGGAAGTGAGCAAGCGGTGTAGTGTATAGGGAGCTATCAGCTAATGTAGTGTACACACCACGTGCACACAAATCACACAACAAATAATTAAGTAGGTACCTACCTAAGGTACTCAATAAAGTTTAGCTAGGTTGGGAGCTAAGGGTGTGAAATCTCCATTTTCCTTTCGGTCGAAGTTTCAATGGGAGAGGGAGGGCGATAATTAGGACTAACTACGCCTGCAAGGATTTTAATAGGAAACATCTTGTAAGGCGATTAACGACGCGGCAGAGGTGACAGACAAAAGCTATATATAGGCTTCGTCCATATACATAATGACGATATTATTTACGATGACGACCGCTTTAGCCTAGTTGGTAGTGACCCTGCCTACGACGCAAGAGGTCCTGGGTTCGAATCCCGATAAGGGCATTTATTTGTGTGATGAGCACGAATATTTGTTCCTGAGTCATGGATGTTTTCTATGTATTTAAGTATGTATCTCTCTATATAAGTATCTATATCGTCGTCTAGTACCCATAGTACACTTGCTTTGCTTAGTTTGGGACTAGGTTGAGTCGTGTAAGATTGTCCGCAAATATTTATTTATTTATTTTTATTTATATTGCAAAAGTGAACAAATTTTTGTATTAAGCAGCAACGGAAGCTAAATAAACAAACTAAGTCTTGAATTTGACATCTAATAAGTATATCAAATTCGATACATTGTTTGTTTACATTTTTTTCGTTTTCAACTGGTGCTTACTTTACCTAACTAAATGCTAACTACGCATTAATAATTTAATTTTTAAATATACCGGAAAAGTGGGTCAACTTTATCAAAAACTTTCTTACTTACTAATCTCATCTTCGGAATCTGATCTTCAATAGCTGCTGAGCAGGGTCCATTTCGTGACAAAATGTGTCTTATACTATTTCTTTTGTATGTGTTTTTATTGTCACGAATAAATATTTGAATTTGAATAGTGGTTATATTATCTTTGAGTGCATATATAACTTGACACCTAAACTAACTACAGCGCAGCGTTAGCAACATGGCGTATTCAGTATTCACTAAGTACCTATGCCTGATAAAGAAAATACGGGAAAAGTAACTGAGGCGTGACAATAACGTTAGGTAGGTAGGTACCTATGCTAATTTTAAGTACACCCGAATCATGATCATGATTTAAATCTTTTAAATAAAGGTATACAAATTCAGATATGGTAGATTTCGAAGACAATCTGCTGCTGGTTTTAGTCCAAATACCTACCTATTATAAACCACTTTAATGAATGAGACTGTTACATTTGATTGAATGTTGGTCGTTTGATAAATATTCTGCCATATTTCATTGCAGCTGCTCAAGGGATCTAATCATGAAACAACCCGCTTGAAATGAAACAGACTTAGGTATCTCGCGATTTTGTTGATTAAATTTCATATCGAATGGATCTTATCAAACGTCAAAGATAGGTGCACAATCTCCACAACCACCTATTTATTGCTCTTACGTGATCCAACGACCATGACGTAATGTAAACTTTGAAAATTACTTTTCGCAGAAGTCGAAGTATAGGTATTAGGAACGTACTCACCTAGTACCAGTAGTAAGTACCTGTTGCATTGCCCTTTTTAGGGTTCCGTAGTTGACTAGGAACCCTTATAGTTTCGCTTTGTCTGTCCGTCCGTCCGCGGATAATCTCAGTAACCGTTAGCACTAGAAAGCTGAAATTTGGTACTAATATGTATAACAATCACGCCGACAGTGGTAAAATAAAAAGTGTTTTATTTTATTTTATTAGGGTACCTCCCCTATACCTACCTACGTAACGTGGGGAGTTTTTTTTTTTCATTTCAACCCTAACGTGTAATATATTGTTGGATAGGTATTTAAAAATGAATATGAAAAATGACGAAAAACTACGGAAACCTACACTGAGCGTGGCCCGACATGCTCTTGGCCGGTTTTTCACAACTGACTTTAAAAATGTAGAAGGGGAAGACATACTTATTTCGACAGTTTTTCTGGCATTCTTACAACTTTACTATGGCTGGCACTTGAGTCTGTAGTGGGTGGAACGGTGGAAGGGCTACACCAGGCTGCCGAGCGCACCCATTGATTCACTCATCAACTCATCATCATACATATTAGTAAAATTTTGGTCAGGTTAATTACATAATGCTCGCAGGCATCGGATACGGATCGAGCGTGATTCGTAAGACTCGGACGGAATCTTCAAGGAAGAATAAGGCTGCGGTCTTGACGTCAGCGGCTAGCAAACGGGCCGACGAGCGGCGGTTCATACATTTGATCAAGTTCAATCTTCAATCTATGAACGCCCGCTCGTCGCCCCGCTGCCCGCTGTCATCCAGACTGCACCGCGGCTTTAAGGAGACGCTACACGAGCGAGATCAGCAGGACTGCCAAGCAAGGTCACAGAAAATCTAGTATGCAGTGACCTTGATTTGGTTGGCCGCCGTGCTTCTGACATGTATCCACACGGGCCGAATCACGAGGCAGGCCTGCCGATTTCGCTCGTTTAGCCTCTCCTTTAGGGAACGGGCGCTGTTCGTAGAGTCTGGCCATTAATAGGGGGAAAAAGGGCCTACCGCGAAAGGCATTCGAAGTTTCCCCCCTCTGTCATACTTAAGAGTTCGTACATAAGGGCGACTGAGAGGGAAAACCTCGAATGCCGTTCGCGATAGGCTCTCAGATGTCGGCGGCCGATCGTAAAATACGGCAGATTATGAAATTCCTAGGCATACATATCGTGAAACGCCGCCATTTGGCTTTTAAGTAACACCCTTCAGTGACGTTTAGTTTAGGCAGATCATGAAAGACGCCATATCGTTCAATACTCGCCGTTATACGTAAGTACCTAGGGTTTGCAAATACCCAATCGGAAGCCACATTTGTCCAGGCTGATAATGGGGGGGGGGGGGGGGGGGAAGTATAAGCTTGGTCGCATAAAATACGGGTTCTTTATAGTAATAGTTTTTATTTATTAATCTACATCATTCATTTCTACAAATTGTACGGTGAGCTCTAGTGTCGACGTTGGCTTTAGTTATCCAAGAATATTTATTTTCCCAGTCTTTATTAATTTTATTATAATGGCACATTCGCCTTATTTTCTTTTGCGGTTTTGCAGAACTGGTGGAAGCTTCTCCTTCCTCCATATTCCATTAGCTTTGTTACCGCCTTACCGACTTTCCTAAAAATACCGGACATTATTCTGTCCGGTATGTCCATTTATTTTTTACCGGACAGGCCTCGAAAATACCGGACTGTACGCTTAAATACCGGACATCTGGCAACCCTATTCGCAATGTAGTGACAGTAATTTGACGTCTTGTTTTCTTCTACCACGGCTTTGACAAGGCGTCCGTCCGGTCCGGTTTGTAATTTTTGTTCTAGTGTCAATGTCATTAATGTCAGTTAAGAATCAAGATTTCGGCTCTGCGACTGCGACCACATAAATTCACATAATCCAAATTAATAAGAATGTCGTAAAATCAATAAAATTCTCGTATAAACAATGAAATTATAATAAATCCCAGGTTTGTAGAACTAGTTACGTAAATTAGTGGTTGTATTGTATGTTAATCGATCGAGCTCACATTTAAAATCCGATAATTCTCTGAAAATTTATCGGCGGGATTGTCAATCGCCAAAACATCTGTGAAAATCGGTGCTACTCATGTGCTACTACTAGTTTATGCTGTCGAGTATTGCTTACGATAATCTTGTAGGAAATTGATGTAACAAAATGTGAACATTATTGATTTCTGCCCTGTCACGGAATTCTTTTACGAGAATACAAAGTATGTTGGTTATTTATTTTATTAAGAATAATGAATTAATCTTAAAGCTGAAGAAATAAACTCATTTTGAAAAGATTTAGTGTCACCACAGACAAGGCGTTCGGAGTTCTGCGTTCGCGTTCCATTGGATTAAACGGAACGCGTAACGTAGAACTCCGGTGAACGCCTTCTGTCTGCACACTTAAAGCTGATAAGCTTATTCAGCAGCAAGGACAGAAATTAGGTGCAAAAAATGTTGAGCACCTGCTCCAGAACATTCCAATCATGTAGCTGATAAGCAAGCTACTCTGTAAAGAATCTAACTTTTTCATTTATGATTATGAAGCTTATTAATGATGGGTATAGTAATGTAACATTTTGTTGAACAGAAACATAAATACACAAACATGGCTACTGTCAAAGCAGCAGAGAAAGATAAACCACCGTCAAATGTTCCTCCACCACCACAGTGAGTATATTCAAAATCTTATTGTATCCTGTAATAAGCTAAAGTCTATGTTAAACATTAAAAAACTATTGATTTAAATCTCATCAAGCTCAAGGTAAGAGTTAATACTAATACCCTTTTCATACAAATTAACTGTTTTCAATTTTGGTATCTAATTTTTATTAGGGTTCCGTACTCAAAGAGTAAAACGGGACCCTATTACTAAGACTTCGCTGTCCGTCCGTCTGTCTGTCTGTCACCAGGCTGTATCTCAAGAACTGTGATAGCTACAGAGTTGAAATTTTCACAGATTATGTATTTCTGTTGCCGCTATAACAACAAATACTACAAACAAAATAAAATATTTTTAAGGGGGGCTCCCATACAAAAAACGTGATTTTTTTGCCGTTTTTATAGATAATGGTACGAAACCCTTCGTGCGCGAGCCCAACTCGCACTTGGCCGGTTTTTTATAGATAATGGTACGGAACCCTTCGTGCGCGAGTCCAACTCGCAGTTGGCCGGTTTTTGCTATTCTACATGCTTTCTGTTAACTTGCCATTTATTTAACTATGTTTGGGTGGAATCTTGTAACTCAATTTTGAAGCAGACATCTTCAACCGATTGAGTTGAAATTTTGGGTAAAGGTGTAGTTTGGATGACAATTCAATATTATGGTACCATCAAGCTGATCTGATAGTGGAGACAGAAGGTGGCCATCGTAATTCAGTACTTAACCAACGTAACCCCGTTGAGTTTGGGCTCATTAGACTCATCTCAATGAGTCATTGATGACGGTAATATAACAGTTTACAGAAAAGTACAGGCGGCAATAAAAGCTTGTATCTAAAATTATATTTTTGACAGAAACTTATATGGAAATGAATGTATCCGTTCTGACTGGTAAATCATGACTGAGCATAGTGATGCACACTTCAGTCTAAGTGACAGATTAGAAGCAGTATTTCAATTTTGACAGGTTTATTTATGCTATCATTTATTATTTAACAGCCTCCATAGCCCAGTGGGTAGTGACTCTGCCTACGAAGCTGGAGGTCCCGGGTTCGAATCCTGGTCAGGGCATTTATTTGTGTGTTTATCACGAATATTTGTTCCTGAGTTATGGATGTTATATATGTATATAAGTATCTATATGTATTTATCTATTATATATTAATGCTTGTGATGTGGGTACTAGGCGATGATATATATAATAGATACATACATA
Organism: Epinotia brunnichana; assembly: GCA_963854355.1. Lineage (NCBI taxonomy): Eukaryota > Metazoa > Arthropoda > Insecta > Lepidoptera > Tortricidae > Epinotia > Epinotia brunnichana. Next base: position 12,616,169 of record OY977936.1, on the reverse strand, counting down.
TAGATACTTATATACATATATAACATCCATAACTCAGGAACAAATATTCGTGATAAATACACAAATAAATGCCCTGACCGCCTGATTTATTTATCGAAATAATTAATTTGTGGTAATATCCATATTTGTCATCTACCATCTCAATTTATTTAAATACTTGGATTATTTTAATATTTACCTGTAATTGTACTAAAAATATTTAAAATAATGTCAAATTTTTACTATTTTAGTTCCGAAAAATAATTTAAAGTACAAATATAACTCTTTTATCAAAAACACTAATTTCACCGTTTTTTGCTTTGCAACAGGAGATCTTCGTATTTTTTTCTCAATATATAACGACCCTTTTGGAAAAAATAAAATATTTCATTTTCAATGAGAAACCTTGTATTTTTTTGCTCTTGAGGACTTCAATGTAATATGTTATTTTGCATCAGAGTTGTATAAAAATGGGTCCACATAGATAAAACTCCATATTCTCCCCAATGGAATTTTTCATGGCTGTGCTCAGAATACTAAAAACTATATCTAGTTTGTTGTCAAGGACAGTTATTTAAGCACTCAACTTGCTTCATATGCTAATAGTTGTAATGACCGCTGTACGGATGATTAGGAAGCTTGTATACATAATGTATTCTTGTGAGTAGATACTCATTCATTTGTCTTCTTGCCTATGTTTGAGTAAGCAGGTGTAAGTGTGTGAACAATAGTGATACAATAGCAGATACGTATTCAGTGGAAAAAAATAATTCAATTGTTTACAAGTTGTATCCTCACTCTCTTACTACAATATCATTTCCTACCTAGTATCTACTTAACACTCTCACCGCCACACTGTCCGCCGGCGGCGGCGGGTCGTAACTTTTCTGGTAAGGCACGCCAGATATAGGTATAGATGCGTCCGCCGGCGGTCCGTATGGTTTCATCATCATCATCATATCAGCCCAAAGACGTCCACTGCTGGACATAGGCCTCCCCCAAAGAGTGCCACAATGGCCGGTCCTGCGCCACCCGCATCCAGCGGACTCCCGCGACCTTTACCGTATGGTTTGTTGGACTCGAAAATTCAATATATGGGTGGCGGTGAGAGTGTTAAAAGTATTGTAGACATCGATACCCCGGTTTGTTAACAGTGGATAGGGGTAGGCTTACAGTTGCCAGCATAAGATACAGGCATACAGCACAGAAACAGCACAGCGTTGGGGCGGAAAGGTTCTCGAGTGGCGACCACGTACCGGAAGGCGCGGCGTGGGTAGGCCCCCCGCCAGGTGGACTGATGACCTGGTAAAGGTCGCGGGAGTCCGCTGGATGCGGGTGGCGCAGGACCGGCCATTGTGGCACTCTTTGGGGGAGGCCTATGTCCAGCAGTGGACGTCTTTCGGCTGATATGATGATGATGATACAGCACAGCACTCAAGAAAATGAGCGAGCGAGGCTTCACGGTGGCGATGGCCACTCTAAGGGCCATTTCACACGAACCACAACCACACCACAACGTAGCGACAAAAAGTGGTTTACGTGTGAATATAACTATTAATTTTCCTATAAATTATTTCATCATCGTCATCATCAGCTACGTCCCACTGCTAGGCATAGGTCTCCTTTCATGAATCAGAGGGAACAGGCAGAAGTCCCCACGCTAGCACAGTGTGGATTGGGGACTTATCATACTGCTTTGAATTTCGCAAAGCATAGTAATATATTTTATGTGTCGATTGTTCAGTCGGCGTCATAAGTTGCTGAACACCTACAGTACCGGTCAAAAGTTTAAGTTCACCTTATTTTTGGTACAATTTTGTACTTTTGTGCGATAATGTTTTGCAGTTCAGATGTCGAAAATTGTTTCCAACTGATTCGTTATTGTTTACGGAGATGTGTTTGATTAGTCAGACACAATATACGTAGATTTCTAAACAACTGATTCCATAAAAACCAACATTGTATCTGATCATTGTACATTTTAAGTGGCAAGCCCATATATGGCCCAGCCTTTGCCGTCATTCCTATAAGATTTTAGGGAATGCGTTGTTTAGAAAGGTACGTGAATTGTGTCTGACTAATTAAACAAATCTCTGGAAACAATAACGGATCAGTTGGAAACAAATTTCGGCTTCCGAACTGCAAAAAAATATTGTCCAAAAGTACTCATTTGTACCTAAAACAAACAGTGAACTTAAACTTTTGACTGGTACTGTAAGTACCTTGTCGTTTTCACTCGTTTGACAACTTCATATGGCAGTTTAACATGACGTTTAATGCGACACGGTACACAGGTGTTGAGCAGGCTGTCCGTACCGCACCATCGCCTTAATTCATGGTTCAATATGTTGTTAACAATAACATATGACATAGATCATACGAAATTTGAAATTCTTCTCGCTACTAATTCTGCAATATTGCTATTTTACTTGGCACGTCGCCCGTAGCCCGGGCGCGGTCCTACCGGAGTCTCATTTGGCAATGGCAGCAATAACATTAATAAAGCCGTATCTCAACAATGTGGGACTAGCTCAGGGACATTTTAAATGACCGTCACGCATCAACGCTACGTTATTAATGAAGCTCATTAAACTGCTTCACAAGTGTACCTAGGTAGATAACATTTCATACATAAATTAGCGACGCCGTGTTCGCACTCATTACGGTACATAAACAAAATGGTATATGTATTATACAGGGTGTTACAAAAATACCCGTAAAGCGGAAAGGTGGTTAAATGGTTCCTTATAAAGAGTCAATTTACAAAATTTGAAAACCGTAGTATCGCTTTTTTTATTGCGTAGTTTCAATAAAAAAAAGGAATTAGAACATTTATTTCGGGGTGTTTTGTAACACGTTGTGTACACATAATCTACCTTTGTAGGTATGTACAAAGCCCGTACCCGAAATTAAAGCTATACGTTTTCAAATGAGTCGCAAGCAAATAGTCACGAAGATGGGTAATTCTGCTTTATAACTACTATTTATTTTAGTGTAATAATCAGGTCTAACCCGTCTTATATAAGATTCCGCTTCTAGGATAAATGAAACTGTATTGATAGAATAAACAAGTATCTATAATTTTCTTGTCTACGTTACGCTATTAAAATAATGCTGCAAAAAATGTCTATCAAATAAAATAATAACGTATTGGCGCGTGTAAAACGAGTTGATCACAACTACATGAATCCATTTTATGCCTCACGCTTGGCGCGTCGGCCGTATGAAACTATCCTTCAAGGCGTTATTATTCTTAAGATTATATACTGGACAGCGACAGCAAACTGGATATGTTTTACAGGACGGAATCTCAATTTCTCTCGACTAGCAGCCGATATTTGGAGTCGGTTACGGCTTCGAGTTCCATATTTCTTTGATGCCTACTGTATTACCACTGCTCTAGACCGAAGTATAATTATTGTATAATATCTAATATCCCCCTCTATAATTAACATGCATAGCCTGTCTGTTAGTGTTAATTTAAGGAATGAATAAATAAATAAAATAAAATGCATGTACTCGTACCTATTGATTGATGTGATAACTGCTTTGGAAATTTATTTGGTACATACATAATTACCTTTGAAGCGCGGTAGTTTTATGCGATAAACGCTGCGATTCTATAGATACCTGCGATTACAATGTAGTTTTACTTCCATACAACTTGATGCTGTATGGAAGTTCAGCTACAGTTCTATATAGGTAACGTGACGCTGTAAGTGGCGTGCGGCGTTAACCGGAGACCATGAGGTACTGTCTCTAATGTTGCCCTTACTTCCCTGACATTTGCGTGTTTCCAGGCTGCTACCGAAGATCATTAACGGTGGTATCGCTGGCATCATCGGCGTGTCCGCAGTGTTCCCGATCGACTTGGTCAAGACCCGACTGCAGAACCAGGTCATCGGCCCCAATGGCGAGAAACAGTACAAAAACATGTCAGTATTCTAATTAATAAATACCATTTATTTTTACATACAGTAAAGCCTGTGCTACACGGCTTACAACCACAGTTTCCGCCACGTGACCTTGGTAGAAGTGAGGTAGAAACTCTGCTGTCTACACGGCTTACAACGGCCCCAAACTTCAGTGTGTTTGAAACGCTTGTGCGGGGTAAACGTGCGCGGAACACCTACAGAGACGCCATGGCACCTTCCTTGTCGAAATTTAGTTAAGTCCCACAGACACGGAAGGTCTCATTACAGTTCAATTACTTAGTTCGGTAACCATCTCGCATTCGTTCGCCGGCGCCATTTTGAACCTAAACCTGCCCGACACGTCTGCACTCGGTGCATGCGGCGTGCGACTGTCGTTCGCGTGTTTAAAACCAGCGGCTACATGGCTGTAAACCACCGTTTCTGCCAAATGGTTCGACGAGCGCGCCTGCCTACCAAGGTCATGCGAAATTTGGTTTGCAACCACTGACTACATGGCTAAAAACGGCTGTTCACGTGGTAACGGACGTGGCGGAAACTGTGGTTGTATGCCATGTACGAGGGCTGTTTGTTAAGTACCCGTGTTTAGAAAAAAAAAACATATTTTTTTGTATATGTATATTTACCTTTTAACTCTACTCTATTATTTATACGTAGTCACCTTTTAACTCTATACACTTGTTCCAGCGGTATTCTAGCTTTAATAAGCCATCCAAAAAATAAGATTTCGGAAAGTCGTCGAAATAGGCCTGTCGAAATGTGGCGGCGATGACCTCATCATTTGACGCAAATATCTTTCCGCCGAGCCATTTTTTTAGGTTTGGGAATAAAAAAAAGTCGCATGTGGCTAAGTCTGGTGAATATGGTGGATGCGGCAGCAATTCATAGCGTAATTTTTCTAATTTTGCCCCTGCGATTTTGGACGAGTGAGCTGGTGCATTGTCATGGTGGAAAATAACTTTTATCTTTTTTAAATGCGGTCGTTTATTCCTTAAAACGGAATCAAATTCGCCCAATAAATTTGCGTAGTATTGCCCTGTTATCGTATTTCCTTTTTGTAAGTAATCAATATGTATGATCCCTTGCGAGTCTCAAAAAACGGTCGCCTTGACCTTTCCGGCCGATGGGACGGTCTTTGCTTTTTTTTGGAGCTGATTCGCCTGGTAAAATCCACTGCTTTGATTGTTCTTTATTTTCTGAAGTATAGTTTTGAATCCACGTTTCGTCTACTGTCACAAAACGCCGCAAAAACTCATTCGGATTGCTTTTATACTTTGCTAAACATTGCTTCGAAGTAGTAATTCGGGTAAGCTTTTGTTCCTCGGTGAGCAAACGCGGCACCCATCTTGCAGATACCTTTTTCATTCCTAATTTGTTTTCTAAAATATATTGTACCCGCTCGATTGAAACATTAATAGTGTCAACAATTTCTCTAAGCTTTATTCGGCGGTCGGCTAATACGATATTTTCAATTTTCTTGACCATCTCTTCCGTAGTCACCTCAATAGGGCGGCCTGGACGGTCTTCGTCAAAGACGGATGTTCTGCCCCGTTTAAACTCGTTATACCAATATCTGATAGTTGTCATAGAAGGTGTATTATCCTTGTAAACAGCTTGCATTTGTACTTTTATCTCATCACATGTTTTTCCTCCCAAAAACAGAAAACGAATTACAGAACGATACTGTTCTTTCTCCATATTTGCAATTAAAATCGAAATCTGACATTCAACAGCCGTTAAAAGAAAAAAAACAAAAGAATGCTGTGATATATTTTTAATTTTTCCGGGTCATGAAGGATGCCTTAAAACGGTCGTATATATATTTTCAGCCAGTGATAAGAATAACATTTGAAAACGGGTACTTATCAAACAGCCCTCGTAGCACATGCTTAAGAGCTAAGGTAGGTGTGGGAAACTGAGGAATGCGCAGGGTCACCTCGTATATCACGCGTCGCCCTGTCGCGTAGTAAAGGTATAGTGGAGACATTAAAATGTTTAGATAGAAAAAAAAGACCTAAACCTAATTTTAACCTTAACTTTTTTGTCGGTGTTATAATAGTTAGCGCAAACTCAATGAGTTTGCTTTGTGCTCAATTTCCTCGTCTTCCGCTTCCCCTCGTACCGCATATCGTTGGCCCGCGCAGCCTCGAGCTTGCAGACTGTATGTAGTTACTTTTGACATATTTTAGAAATACTGACACAAGTTTTTTACCCAAACATTTTTTTAAATCTTATTTTAATTTTGAATTTATATTGAGTTTCAGACTGATTTGTGTTAGTCGCACTTGTTTTTCTTTAAAATCCTGTCTGTTACTACAGTGTCTGTGTGTGTGTCTGTCTGTGTTAACTATGTCCTGTCCATATTTGGGGATTTTCCTGAATATATGTTTTAGTTAAAAGGACGAAAATGCACTTTAAGTGGGATTTTACAACTTCCTTAGTTGCTAGATATGAAAGGAAAGTAAACATAATTTACTTTTAAAACAAAGTTTTAACCGATTTCAATTCAGTACTCCGCCAAGCCACATGAACATTTCCAAATTTTTTTTCCAATTTGCCACATGAACTGATTTCCGAGAGCAAATGCGTTGATTTTTAGACCAATAAACCAAATCGCTGTATGTGGGCCGATAATATTTAAGGACTTCCGTCAATTCCTCAAGGATCTCAAAATTACCTTTGGCACTTCATTGTTTGCTATTTCATCGGAATCTTATCAGAATCCGTGACGTACTTATATAGTTTGAAGTACATCATTGAGAAGTTCCACAAGCCGTCTGTGGTCTTCATCATCACTTCCACTTCACCAAATTTATGATTTCCGGGTGTAAATACACGAGTTATAATAGAAAATATCGAAATTACTACACGCGTGCCTAATATATTTGAGGAGTTCCCTCAATTCGTCATGGTTCCCATCATCCAACTGCGGCTTTGGAAACAATGGGACCAATCTGGAAGCATATACTTTCAATTAAAAAAAGAATTGTACGTATCGGTTCATAAATGACGGAGTTCTGAGGTAACAAACATTAAAAATAAAAAAAATACATCCGAATTGAGAACCTCCTTTTTTTTGAAGTCGGTTAAAAAAGACGTCATAATACTGACCGAAGTGTGGTGTGAGGAAGTAGCTATTGTTTGTTCTATTGTTTATGCGTACCTTATTGTTTTACAACCCTACTTAAAGTCTTCAAGATAACAATGAAAAAATAGATGTCGGTAATGATTGCTATTAAGGATTTTTCCTCATATAAACTAAAACTAACTATACCAGTAACGCGCAATTTGTTTGTTTATCAGGATTGATTGTTTTAAGAAGACATACGCCTCGGAGGGGTACTTCGGCATGTACCGAGGCTCGGCGGTGAACATCATTCTCGTCACTCCCGAGAAGGCTATCAAGTTGTCTTGCAACGACATGTTCCGTTATTATCTCACTTTACCAGACGGGTGAGTATTAGGTACATATCATACATACTGCATATCAATTTATGTCACTGCTCGCTCCATACCGTATACGCCTCCATCGTTCCATATTGCTTGCAAAAATGATTTTCCTGTACCGTGTAAACTCAAGTTATTTTAGGAAAAAGGCTACTTTGATCATTTAGCATGTAGTATAAAAGTAGTACTATTGGAAATTAGGTAGATTTCTTCATGAAAACATCAAGATAGTGTATTAATATTCAGACTGCCACACGTCACGTGAATATAAAAGCAGTAGTTTAGGAATAAGAACCATTGAATGAAAGTTGAGGGTAATGTTTGTGGTGGCAGGAGTCTGCCGGTGTACCTGCAGATGCTGGCGGGCGGCGGCGCGGGCGCGTGCCAGATCGTCGTCACCACGCCCATGGAGCTGCTCAAGATACAGATGCAGGACGCCGGCCGCCTCGCCGCGCAGGCCAAGAAGGGTAATCTAAACTAACGGTAGATCAAGTCTTGACTTCTCGGGGGACCTAAATTATATATTTACGGCGCGGGCGACGCCCATGGAGCTGCTCAAGATACAGATGCAGGACGCCGGCCGCCTCGCCGCGCAGGCCAAGAAGGGTAATCTAAACTAACGGTAGATCAAGTCTTGACTTCTCGGGGGACCTAAATTATATATTTACGGCGCGGGCGACGCCCATGGAGCTGCTCAAGATACAGATGCAGGACGCCGGCCGCCTCGCCGCGCAGGCCAAGAAGGGTAATCTAAACTAACGGTAGATCAAGTCTTGACTTCTCGGGGGACCTAAATTATATATTTACGGCGCGGGCGACGCCCATGGAGCTGCTCAAGATACAGATGCAGGACGCCGGCCGCCTCGCCGCGCAGGCCAAGAAGGGTAATCTAAACTAACGGTAGATCAAGTCTTGACTTCTCGGGGGACCTAAATTATATATTTACGGCGCGGGCGACGCCCATGGAGCTGCTCAAGATACAGATGCAGGACGCCGGCCGCCTCGCCGCGCTAGCCAAGAAGGGTAATTTAAACTAACGGTAGATCAAGTCTTGACTTCTCGGGGGACCTAAATTATATATTTACGGCGCGGGCGACGCCCATGGAGCTGCTCAAGATACAGATGCAGGACGCCGGCCGCCTCGCCGCGCAGGCCAAGAAGGGTAATCTAAACTAACGGTAGATCAAGTCTTGACTTCTCGGGGGACCTAAATTATATATTTACGGCGCGGGCGACGCCCATGGAGCTGCTCAAGATACAGATGCAGGACGCCGGCCGCCTCGCCGCGCAGGCCAAGAAGGGTAATCTAAACTAACGGTAGATCAAGTCTTGACTTCTCGGGGGACCTAAATTATATATTTACGGCGCGGGCGACGCCCATGGAGCTGCTCAAGATACAGATGCAGGACGCCGGCCGCCTCGCCGCGCAGGCCAAGAAGGGTAATCTAAACTAACGGTAGATCAAGTCTTGACTTCTCGGGGGACCTAAATTATATATTTACGGCGCGGGCGACGCCCATGGAGCTGCTCAAGATACAGATGCAGGACGCCGGCCGCCTCGCCGCGCAGGCCAAGAAGGGTAATCTAAACTAACGGTAGATCAAGTCTTGACTTCTCGGGGGACCTAAATTATATATTTACGGTGCGGGCGGGTGTGCCGAGTGGCACATACTGCTCTCCACACCTTCTATGAGGAAAACTCAGGGAAGAAAAGTACAACTTTGATCCCTCATCCCTCCCCTCCCTAATTAGCAGGTGTGAAAGCATTATTATTGACTAGCTTCCGCCCGCGACTTTGTCTGCGTGGTCTCGGGATAAAAACTATCCTACATTTTAATCCAGGCTATAAACGATCTTCGTGCAAAATTTCATCCAAATCGGTTGAGCCGTTTAAGCGTGATTGAGTAACAACCATGCAAACATCTAAACACCCAAACTTTCGCATTTATAATATTAGTAGGATTAATGCATTATGAATTTATGAGACTTGGTGGAAGGAAAGAAACCACAAATCATGTTATACATGATAAAACTTACTACATACATGCAGAAAGCCCGCTATCTATCTAATCTCTATCTAATAAACCCAAAGTTTGAAAGGACAAATCATGCCTTACTTCTCCGTCGCATATTGAGCGCAGGAAAACCATTTTCATAATTAACCCATCCAGCGCCAATGCTGCTTCGCACTACGGCGTAGCGCTACGAAAGTAACGTAGCGGTGAATGGGTTTGTAGTCGGCTCGGAGCCGAATCTACCCTTAGGGGGAATCCATTTCGATCTAATTGCAGTATGAGTGTTCAGAGAATTAAATTTGATTACATTTTAAGCAAAAAGACTGCGAAAGGAATTCGGTGCAATAATTTAAATATCTTTGACTTTAAAGTGGGTACTTGTTACTTGGCGGATATTTATTACTTACCAGTTACCACACATGATTGCCAAGTCTTAAGAATACGTTCATACAAAAATGTTTGGTATTTAGCACTTATTTTTTTAATAATATCGATTCAAAGTTGTACACCATTTTTTTTTGATTTCTTGAACTGAAAACAATCCTTTCAATATTGCCAGTATTCCATGCCGTGTTAACATATTTCTCAAGCTTAAGCTCGTTCCACCATAAAGGACACCGCGCACCTAGAATGGCAAAAAAAGCTCTCTGAATTTTCTTGGAAACATACTATTTTACAAGCTTTTGTATTAACTTACAATGTACGTAACTATGTTTGTTCGGGTGGAATCTTGCTACTCAATTTTGAAGCATCTTCAACCGATTGAGCTGAAGTTTTGGTTAAAGATATAGTTTGGATGACAATTCAATATTATGGTACTATCGAGCTGATTAGATGATGGGAATTCAGTACTTAACCGACGTAACCCCGTTGAGTTTGGGCTCGTTAGAATCGTCTCAATCAGTAGTTGATGGCGGTTAACAGAAAAGTACAGTAGGCAATAAAGACTTGTACCAAAAATTAAATTTTTGACAGAAACTTATTTATTATTCAAAAATGGTGAAGGAGCTAAAACTTTCTATGTGTAATTATGGATTTTTTTTTGTAAAATCATATTCAGAATTGAGCTCCATAGTAAAATAAAAGTATGTATGGGGAAAAAAATAAAAGTTGTCAGATGCAAATGAAAAATCGTTTATTTAAGCAACTTTTCAAAGAAACTTTTATTAGTTAATTTTGTAAAATTCTAAGGGCCTACGCGTTTCAACTTGATCTTCAAAAAAGGAAGTTGTAGAGACTACTTAAAAAAATACATGTTTAATGTTGTACCTCTCTATCAAAGTCAAACTTATTTGCAAAAAAATTACAATAAAAAAATACAACAAAAAGATCCGTGGGGACAACATTTTTTTAAAGGCAGGAAATGATAGCAAGTGACCCAGCGTATCTGCCGTTTTAATTTGACAAACGATGGACCACACATCCTGTACAGTCAGCCAAGAAAGTGGTCTACCACTTTTCGACTTTATTGCATACAAAATAAGGTCCAAAAGTGGTAGACCGCTTTTTTGGCTGATGGTACCTATAAGTTGAAAATCGAATTAATGTTTTTTTTAAATACAAATACAAAATACAAAAATTATTTATTTACCTAATGAGTTACAGACAGGAAGAATTACAAAGAGCTTAGCTTAAGATTTACAATGGTAACAGAAATGCATAAAAAGTTTTTGGCCCTCAGTGAATGTTAAAATATATAGAACACGAGCTCCTAACAAATTTCTACCCAAACCCGTGCCCAAAACACGGTATGCGCATAGTCAACTACGTATCCAATCACAGCTACCCAAAATGTCAGCCTATTTTCAATTACCAATGGCAATTAGAAAGGCATCGATAAAAACTACAAAATATTGATAAGATATTCAATGGTTAAAATACCAACTTATTAAAAAAAGTTATGATGTCTGTTGGCATAATACCATCCCTATACAAAATGTGATCATAACAATAATATGTTTATCGCTGTATTAACTTGTGAAAAGTGATTCCATCTTTTTTGTTGTGCTTGTCTAAACGACTCGCACACCATTTTACGGCACAAGGCATATTTATTGAAACCGAACGTTTGGTTTATTTAACAGTTTGACACGGTGGCCATGTTCGAACTGAACGGCCGCCAGGCATCCTTTTTAATCCCCGCCTATAAGTGCATCCTTTTTGTGGGGCCACTTTTCGGCGCTAGTTAGACTTCTAGATATTATCGTTCACTGTTGCCCCTTCACAATTTTTTTATTTACTACACTTAAATACGCAATTTTTTTTCTCAAGAAAATTCATCGAGCTTTATTTTTCCATACTAGGTGTGCGGTGTCCTTTGTCGTCCGCTTGATATTTGCATTAGAAGAATCCTGAGTTTTACCGCCACAAAAAAGATAAGTCAGAAAAAAGTTATCATACTTTTTTGGTTACCCTGTACTATACTAGGTCGAAAGTTACCTTAGAGTATAAAGATCTAATATCTACAGTATAGATGTATACTCTAAGAAAGTTACTTATAGTTAATATACTTATTACAGAGGGCAAGAAGTTCGAAGCGAAGTCTGCGATGCAGCTGATTCGCGGGCTGCTAGCCGAGCGCGGGATCATGGGGCTGTACAAGGGGCTCGGCGCCACCGCGGCGCGGGACATCAGCTTCTCCGTCGTGTACTTCCCCGCCTTCGCCATCCTCAACGACCTGGGACCCAAGAGCCCGGGCGCCAGCTCTCCGCCCTTCTGGTACGCATACTCATACTCATGCCCCAGACGACGATGCCGCTGATCCGGGCTGCTAGCCGAGAGATCATGGGGCTGTACAAGGGGCTCGGCGCCACCGCGGCGCGGGACATCAGCTTCTCCGTCGTGTACTTCCCCGCCTTCGCCATCCTCAACGACCTGGGACCCAAGAGCCCGGGCGCCAGCTCTCCGCCCTTCTGGTACGCATACTCATACTCATGCCCCAGACGACGATGCCGCTGATCCGGGCTGCTAGCCGAGAGATCATGGGGCTGTACAAGGGGCTCGGCGCCACCGCGGCGCGGGACATCAGCTTCTCCGTCGTGTACTTCCCCGCCTTCGCCATCCTCAACGACCTGGGACCCAAGAGCCCGGGCGCCAGCTCTCCGCCCTTCTGGTACGCATACTCATACTCATGCCCCAGACGACGATGCCGCTGATCCGGGCTGCTAGCCGAGAGATCATGGGGCTGTACAAGGGGCTCGGCGCCACCGCGGCGCGGGACATCAGCTTCTCCGTCGTGTACTTCCCCGCCTTCGCCATCCTCAACGACCTGGGACCCAAGAGCCCGGGCGCCAGCTCTCCGCCCTTCTGGTACGCATACTCATACTCATGCCCCAGACGACGATGCCGCTGATCCGGGCTGCTAGCCGAGAGATCATGGGGCTGTACAAGGGGCTCGGCGCCACCGCGGCGCGGGACATCAGCTTCTCCGTCGTGTACTTCCCCGCCTTCGCCATCCTCAACGACCTGGGACCCAAGAGCCCGGGCGCCAGCTCTCCGCCCTTCTGGTACGCATACTCATACTCATGCCCCAGACGACGATGCCGCTGATCCGGGCTGCTAGCCGAGAGATCATGGGGCTGTACAAGGGGCTCGGCGCCACCGCGGCGCGGGACATCAGCTTCTCCGTCGTGTACTTCCCCGCCTTCGCCATCCTCAACGACCTGGGACCCAAGAGCCCGGGCGCCAGCTCTCCGCCCTTCTGGTACGCATACTCATACTCATGCCCCAGACGACGATGCCGCTGATCCGGGCTGCTAGCCGAGAGATCATGGGGCTGTACAAGGGGCTCGGCGCCACCGCGGCGCGGGACATCAGCTTCTCCGTCGTGTACTTCCCCGCCTTCGCCATCCTCAACGACCTGGGACCCAAGAGCCCGGGCGCCAGCTCTCCGCCCTTCTGGTACGCATACTCATACTCATGCCCCAGACGACGATGCCGCTGATCCGGGCTGCTAGCCGAGAGATCATGGGGCTGTACAAGGGGCTCGGCGCCACCGCGGCGCGGGACATCAGCTTCTCCGTCGTGTACTTCCCCGCCTTCGCCATCCTCAACGACCTGGGACCCAAGAGCCCGGGCGCCAGCTCTCCGCCCTTCTGGTACGCATACTCATACTCATGCCCCAGACGACGATGCCGCTGATCCGGGCTGCTAGCTGAGAGATCATGGGGCTGTACAAGGGGCTTAGGGGTTAATGGGGAAGTTGTGACGCGATATTGTACGGGCAAGTGGCACGACGAAAAGCCGCAACCGATCCACGCGAAACCGAATCCGACCATCGGTAACAAAAAGTCGACATGCCTTATTGACTAGACCGGGACGGGACGCGTATTTTCATTTGCGTGTTCAGTAGAAGGCAGTATTGCCTCGAAACGCGCACGGGTTTGTTAAACTAAATACGCGTTCCAAACTCGTGCTCAATTCAAGGAACTCGTCCTCCAATCGCTCACGGGTTTGCAGCGACGGTTTTCTTCGAAATCCGTGTTCAAGGCGATGCATAGAAATTGCGCGTGAAGTTCGCGCGCTAACTTCACCGTCTCGTCAGTCGTAAAGTTTGTAGGTTGTGTTATGTAAGTTATGTTACTTTGAGGTTATGTTCTAAGGCAGGTACGACAGGTGTAGGTACGACGACGAGCGAAGCGAGGTTTGTAAGGCTGTTGCTCATATATTTTTTTAAATATTATATGAATGCTTATTGTTGTGTTGACTTGTGATAGAGTCCATGTGGCCTACTTACAGAATAAACATATTAGCCGAAAGACGTCCACTGCTGGACATAGGTGTCCCCCAAAGAGTGCCACAAGGGTACATAAATGGGTAAATAACCGTAAAGCTTTTTGTAAAGGGAGCGTAGGAAACATTTTTGCACCTTCTCAATCATTATGGCATTATTCGACTCATATGGGTTCCAGACACAAGAACTTGCCTTTAATTTCGATCTTACGACTACAGAATATAGCAGTTTAATAACCCCAGCCTGCGTAAACTCCCTACAGTTACGGGTAACAAAGCCGGTGTTTAAAGCCTTCTATTACAAGCGAGCGCGAGTGGTCGTGGAATGTGAGTCCAGGATCCAAAACTACTCCCAGATCCTTAATGGAATTAGTACGAGTGAGAGTTTCGCTGTCAATGAAATAATTTGTCAGTATTCCCTGCCTAGATCTAGTGAAACTCATGATCATGACGTAGCACTTGGACGTATTAAGATAGAGGGGATTCATGATACTCCAATGATAGATCGCATCTAAATTCGGTATTTGTCAAAAGTCAAATCAGCTTTTATTATGAAACGTCAAAAACGCACCGTTAGTATGGAATTTGTAGGGATTACTGTGTTGTGACGTCACAATCAAACAACGTCCTTATTGTTGGTTTTAATGAATTTAAAAATCTTAAAATAGCAAACATAAATGAAAGCTTCATACTTTCCGAGTATTTTCGGAATGTTTATCTGTTGCTAATGAAAATATTTATTTTCACTGTTGTCAAATACCCAATTGCTTTGCATGTTCTGACAATCCAATGGGCTTGTCAAAGATATGTACACTTCTGCATCTTGCTTTTGCAATTGCTTTGCTTTTTTTGCCTTGTGACAAGTGAGGTCTACTGCACAACTGTGCTAGCTGTAGCTGTAGCTATGTATAATAAATATAATAATACATAGCTATAAGCTTATTGGAAATTATAAAAAGCACTTTTAACGTGTCCCCTTTCTCAGGTGGTCGTTCATATCAGGCTGCGCCGCCGGGTCGATGGCCGCGCTGGCCGTGAACCCACTGGACGTGGTCAAGACACGCATGCAGACCCTCGCCAAGGGCAGCGGCGAGAAACAGTACACCGGCATCATGGACTGCATCACGTGAGTACCTACTCACCCCGAGACAGTGATGTTAGAGACCGACCAGTCAGTCGTGCAACCAAAAAACAAAAAAAATGCAGCAATTTGAAAAAAAAAGCGGCGTAATAGGTATGTATTACTGACAGCTTATTTCATAGATTATTTTTTTTCCATATAAAGAATGCTTGTGGTACAACTCGCTGGTCAGACTCTGCAAAGTCTACTGGCCCTCAAAGCCGTTTTCCTACTAATATCTCTCGTCCGCTTCTGATAATCAGTGTGTAGCTTGAACGACTGACGTGGTTGCAGGACGACGTTCAAGAACGAGGGTGTAACTGCGTTCTTCAAGGGCGGCGCCTGCCGTATGATGGTGATCGCGCCCCTGTTCGGTATCGCTCAGACCATCTACTACATCGGCATCGCTGAGTATCTGATGGGGATGAAGAAGTAATAATGCCAAACACGCAGCCCGACCTAACATTAAATTAGACATAAATCAGTGCGTCTGATTGTAATCGGGGGGTCGATGTTTGTTTCTTGTTTGTATTCTTTGCTTTGTGCGGCGGCGCCGACGTAAAGTTTAGGAACGTAATAAGAGTTCCACACGGATGCGTTCGCGTATTTGAATTTAATTAAAGCAAATTCCATAGTGCATAGCAATGATACTATAAATGAAGTTTTTGAGCAGTATATATTGTTCAGAAAGTAAATAATATCTTATTATTATTGTTAAAATCAATTGTGTTTACGTTGCTCCTCTGTTACGCTTATAGCTCAATTATTTATATGCTTAGGTTATTAGCTAAGAGCAATGCAAAGTGATATTACGTTATTTTATTGTTACCGTGTTATTGTTACTTCGTTGCTGTTAATGCCTGTTCGGTGACTTGTAATGAAATTGTGTTAGTATTATCATGTAGCATGTGACCCGCGAGTCGTTAAAATTTAACATCAAATAATAGGTACACGGTACTTTGATCAATATGTACCTACTGTCGACGGCAACATGTGAATGCAGTTTTCCATCTTGTTAACAAATGTATACAGTGCCGGAAACCGTACCTCATATTTATTATCGAGCGTGATATTGAAAAAAAAACGGTAATTTTCGCGCGAAATAGATCATGATATAATGAAAACCCTTTATTAAGTCCTATTTATTTACTCGTTAGTAAGTATATGTATTTGTTTATTAATTAACATTACTGCTTATTTTTACACAAAGCTATTTTATACAGAGGACGATAATATGTGGTACTCTTTGGTTCTGTTCAACAGGACCTCTCCTAGTACGTTTAGTCGCTTTTCATGTGCGTTTAGAAATGTTGATGTGTTTTATCAGTGATGATGACAATAAAATCATATGTGTAACTATTTAACTAGGTAGCATGAAATTATTAACTTAGCACAAGTTTGACTTTTTCCAATGATGTAATATAAAATATACGTAGATAGGTATGTTATAAGCGGTCCAAAAGTGGCACACTAAAACTTGGTCAAGTCGCACAGCTTGCCATAGTTTTGCGTCGTCAATGGAAACGAATGCTGTCAGAATTTGGTGGCCATTTTTAAACACGGAATTTCGTATAGACAACTTGTCTACCTATTTTTTATATTACATCAAATCAACATCATTGACTTTTTCGATGTCAATTTAATCATGTATATGGTTACTGATAAGACAATCATGATTACACTGCCGATATACATTCATACATTTCGTTTTATTAAAGTGAGGGCATAGGTGACAAAAACATATATACATATTACTATTGTCAGGTCTTCCCTGCCCGAATTAAAAATTAGCGCATTTTCAATTAATGTCCTTAGATACTAAAAAAAGTAATTTTGGGCGTGGTGGATTCAATATGTAATTGTTAACCGAATTTTAATAATTGCATGAATACAATTAATAAAAAAAAAATGTAACAAATAATAGTTTTATATATCTAATCTACCCTAAACTTGAATATCACTAGAGTATGTTCGAAGACAAATACAATGAACAGTACAAATCATCACCACAATGACTAAGTGAATGTGGTGTAGTAATATTTGATGTCGTTTTAATTCTGCTTGAATTGTAGTTAACGATTTCCAGTTATCGATGTTGAGACATGAATACTTTTTGGCCTAAAAATAATAAGTTTACGTGTTAGATACACTTGTACTAACATTTCATAAGGTAAACGTCCGAGTGCTCAACGCTGTACTAGTATATGACATGGGCACTCTATGTCAAATCAATATGGGTTAAATTCGGACTAAGAGGATTTTGCTTCATTCGAATTTAAGCCATGTTACTTTGACACAGAGTGCCCATGCCATATACTAGTACCGCGTCGAGCACTCGGACGTTTACCTTACCGGTTTATGGAAATATAATCTAACAGAACGCTCATCGATAATAAGAAGAATAAAAATGTTACTTCCACGAGACTAATGTACCTACATGTGTTTGCCCGGTGAGTATTAATATTGCCCGGTGTAGTTATTTAGTTAGATCAAAAACAACATAATTTAATTCAAGGACATAATTTTGTTATGATATATGTACCGAAACGTCTATGTAACCAAGGCATTTAATAGTGCAGTCATCATCATCATCATTTCCTTGCCCTTATCCCATTTACTTGGGGTCGGCGCAGCATGTCTTTTTCTTCCATACTTCTCTGTCAGCCGTCATATCATCATTCACTTCTTTTCTCTTCATATCGTCTCTCACACAGTCCATCCACCTTTTCCTTGGCCTACCTCGTCTTTTACATCCATCCACATTCATACCTAATACTCTTTTGGTCACATGACATTCATCCCTCCGCATTACGTGCCCATACCACGCAAGGCGATTGGCCCTCAATTTATCCGCGATAGGTGCTACTTTTAGGCTTCCCCTTACATACACATTTCTTATTCGGTCCATCCTGGTCACACCACACATCCATCTTAACATCCTCATCTCCGTTACATGCAATCTCTTTTCATCCGTCACCTTTAAGGCCCAACATTCCGATCCATACATGACGACAGGTCTCACAATGGTCTTATAGATTTTCCCTTTTATTCAATAGTGCAGTGTAGCAAAATATAATCGGTAATATTTAGAAAGATCGTGCTCGAAAAGTTGTGTACTATACAAGCGTTCTAATACAAAACTACCATTGGAAGACGGGTATGTCGTAAGAAAGTATGTATGGGACTCTTGGTGCGCATTTAAATTAATACACACAATATTTTTTGTCTCGTGGACGTAACTGTTTTTATTCTTATTTAATATTAATAAAAGAAAGTTGTGTTAGTTCCTTTGCTTATAACTCTAGAACGGCTGAACGGATTTTCATGATTTGTTGGATTTGTCTTCTCCCCGAATAGCTGAATAACTATAAAAAATTCGATTTTTTTTTGCATTTTGTACGGCGGAACGAAGTTCGCGGGGTCAGCTAGTTTAATTTAAAATTATAGGTCACCTCAACTTCGATCGATTAGCGTATGCAATATTGTTATATTTAAATACGACAATCGCCTTATAACATAAACATTTCAATATCATATAGACAATAACTTTTGTACTGTTTGTTTGTGCAGTAAAGTTTAAATAAATAAATAACTTGCCAATGTTGTCTCTGTTGTTAATATAAGCAAAAGTTATTATACATATGTGTCATGTTCATGTCAATTATAACTAGGTGTCTCCTTCCGTGACGAAAGGGAAATCAATTATAAATTTAAAACTTCTCCAGTGCTCACCAGATTTCAAAATAGTATTTACTGCCCCACGCATCTGATCTGCACTTTCATTTTTAGAAAGTGAAGTGTGTATCTAGTAAACGATAAACGCCTACTGGCAGATACGATCTGCAGCATTTGGATTGGAGTTAAACATAGGAAGTTACTGTAACAATTTAAATACCAATCTTCTAGCCAGCATAGGGACCTAAATATACCTGGAATTAGATGTGCTTTCTGTTAGATACGTATAGATGTTGAAAATAAACAATATGTTGACAATGTGTGTTTTTTTACAAGCATTTTTCATTTAGTCCCTCAAGTCAAATTTTAGTTGCTGGTGTTGGCTTCATTATACGGTGATTTGTGATTAAGAGATTTCCTTTTGCTGAGTTGGTTGTTGCGACTCAAAGATGGATTTAAGAACCCGAGCCATCAAAATTTCGGATGTAAATTTTGGCTTACCCCGAATTACCTGACGATATTTATTAAGCTATAAGGGCAAGCTTGGTATCATTTTCGTATAAATCAAGGACGCCGAATTCATTCCTGATATTTAATTTTAACTTTTTTCAACGTAAAAAGGAAAAAAATAAAGAAATGAAAACAAGACCTAGTACCTTTATAACTTATTTATTTAATTTTTAAGAAAAAAACAATAGACATATTTGGATAGCCCTATAGTTAAACATTGTAAAAATTACCCATATGGTTTTTAGGGTTCCGTAGCCAAATGGCAAAAAACGGAACCCTTATAGATTCGTCATGTCTGTCCGTCCGTATGTCACACTTTTTTGCGAAACTATAAGAACTATACTGTTGAAACTTGGTAAATAGATGTATTCTGTGAGCCCCATTAAGATTTTCACACAAAAATAGAAAAAAAAAACAATAAATTTTGGGGGTTCCCCATACTTAGAACTGACACTCAAAAAACATTTTTTCATCAAACCCATACGTGTGGGGTATCTATGGATAGGTCTTCAAAAATGATGTTGAGGTTTCTAATATAATTTTTTTCTAAACTGAATAGTTTGCGCGAGAGACACTTCCAAAGTGGTAAAATGTGTCCCCCCCCCCTGCAACTTCTAAAATAAGAGAATGATAAAACTAAAAAAAAACTGTGATGTACATTACCATGCAAACTTCCACCGAAAATTGGTTTGAACGAGATCTAATAAGTAGTTTTTTTTAATACGTCATAAATCGTAAACCGCAATTTATTTTACGGAACCCTTCATGGGCGAGTCTGACTCGCACTTGGCCGCTTTTTTAGTCTTAGTATTGTGCGTGCAAAAAATAATCACTTTCCACGGATCCAAAATCACAATAAATGCATTAAGCTATTATGGCAAGTTTGGTAGCATGTTCGTACCTACAAATCAAGGATGCCAAATTTATTCCTGATATTTAATTTGCATTTTATTTAACAAAAAAACGGAAACAATACGAAAATTAAAATTTTCTTCTTTTTAAATATCCTTATAAGTTTTGAAGTGGATACTTCTTTGGTCGCTTTCTTGTATAGGGGTACAGTTCAAAATGTATCACGTGACTTCCGGAATAACTTTTTGTAGAGAAGCCTAATTTGATTTCAAATAATTGTTTGTTACATGTTTTAATCCATCTTTATTTGCCATTAGTTGTAAATCACAAAATGTTATTTAGTTTATGTGGTGGACATTAAAATAATGCTGAAATGACCGCCATTTTTAATGTATCGCTAGTCAAATGAGCTACGTCAGTCATTGTTGCCATATATACAGATTTATCTGTAGGTACTTATACAGATTTCAGTGCATTAATTCAGATATATATTTTACGGGTACAGCCAACAAAGAAGTATCCACTTAAACTTAATAAACGGTTGAATCTCCGACACAACCCGCTTCTTTTTTAATTAAATTTATAAGACAAAACATACTATATATTTTTCTACTCGTCGACTTTAATCTTTGAATTAATATTTCGTACACGAAACTAAGATCACATACTTTTTAATCCTGGAGCTCCACGAGCTCGTCACGGAGCTCGTGGTTTCATAAGATAACCGCCAGCAGTCATCTTATGAATCCAGGAGCTGTATAAGATAACTGTGAAGACATCAACGCGCAAAGATGCTAAGCTGCTGCGCTTCATTTCAGCAGGGCGATTTTCAATAGATACCAAGTTTGTTTAATAAATTATTATTTGCGTTGACTCGTAGAAAATGTATGTTTCATAAATTGGCTTCCCATTTGCGCCAAATTCCCCCTTTCCTAGAATAAACTTGTATAAACTAGATTAATTTGAGAAATTGGTTTGGGAAGTGATATTTTGGGAAAACTATTTTTCTCAAATTAATCTAGTTTATACAAGTTTATTCTAGGAAAGGGGGAATTTGGCGCAAATGGGAAGCCATTTGAAGAAAGCTTGTTACATAAGTTTCTTAAAATATCATGCAGTTAGCCTGCGAATGTAAAATAACGCTTTGTATGGCAATCGAACCACCTTAAGTCTCGTACCTTAATCAGGCCACTCAGCAAGCTTCGTGGCCTAAACGTGGTACTCGACTTAAAAAGCATACATTATATAACGATAGCATAAACTACTATTGGAAAGCCCTATAGTTGCACGATGTAAAAAGTACCAATATAATTTATTGATTTGAGTAATGTGCAATTGTGCATATAAAAAGAATTACTTGCAACCGAACCAAGATCACAATAAAAGCAAAGCCTTGCGTTCGACCACAATCTCAGGTGACGGGTTAGGTTGGTGACGGGAAGCTACGATGTGGTCTAAATTGAAGCATGCTTGCTTACAAAATACTAAAATGAATTTTACAATGCACTTGCTCTGAATGTGCCCCTTTATATGGTTGAACATAAACACGGGAAGTGGTCGATGCCTGCACGAGCAGCGCCGGGCGGCACCTGCTCGTGCGGAATGGATTTCAGTACAATATTCCCGCACAATATGCGGGAATGAGATTTCGTGAGTTCGTGTTAATTAAAATTCCACCTTTTATGCATATTTTTTTTATTTCCTCGTATGATGCATTGTAAAATGTTGTATGATACACGTGCGGATAGGTAATTCCCAACCCGTGTCGATCAAAAACACTCCCTGACGGTCGTGTTTTTGGTCATCGCCACTCGTTGGGAATAATTACCTACTTTCCGCACTTGTATTAATAAATAACTATTCCTTTTTACAAGCTTTATATCAACTTGACCTGTTATGTAAGTAGGTATATAATAATAATACGTTAGTCATTTCATGCACAGAAAGGAGCATATTATGAACATTAAAACGACACACTCTTCCGGCAAAACCAAGGTCATTCCGTACTACATTTTCCTAATCCTTTCTTGGCAGTCCGCCCCGGTCGGTCTAGCGGTATCTATACTTCTATAGCCCTTCTAGGTCCACTAGTAATAGTAATGGATAAATGCACAATCAAAATTCGTTCGTTATTAATAATTGTATTGGATTTATTGATGCAAATTTATGTCAACATATCGCTGCCCCAATATTATAGGGTTCTATGTTACATTTTCGGGGTACTTCAATTTAGACCTAGTATCACTCTGACAAACTTCAAATTTCAAGTTGATAAAAGTGCAATATAGAACCCTATAATACTGGGGCAGCGATATGTCACGCACGATGGAACAGACTTTATGTCAAGTAGACACAATGTTGTGCTACCATTATACAAGATCGGTACAGCTTCAGAGAGTTCCGAGGCTAACGTCTAGGCGGCACTGTTTTTAATAAAAAAACTGGATTTGCATTAAGTTCTAAGTTGCCATAGCATGGATTGATTGACTTCTAGTGTCCATGCTATGCGAAATTAGAACTTAATGCAAATCCAGTTTCTTATTGAAGACTAGCTGTTGCCCGCGACTTCGTCCGCGTAGAACTTTTTATCGTCTTAGAAAATGATTTCTCTCAATACAAAATTTGATCCCTCTTTTAGGGGATAATTAAAAAAAAAGTTGATGTTCATTTTCTAGTTTGTGAACAAACAGTCTAAAACCAAAGTTAAAAATCTCATACTTTAAAAATGCCTTGAAATACTCAAACTTTGAACCAATTTTAACACTCTTAGGGGATGAATTTGGAAAAACTCTGAAATCAGTTTTGTAGTCTTTTAACGTACAGAATAAGACCGAAGTTAAAAATCTCTTACTCACACTTTAAAATTTTATTGCTCGCCATTTAAAATTTGAACCCCCTTTTAAACCCCCTTAGAGGTTGAATTTTTCTAATCGCTGAAAGAACTTTTTTCGTAAACTTTTAAGTCTCTAGCTCAAAAAAAGTGTTGCCCATACAAAGCTTTCTTAACCCCCTTAGGGGTGGAATTTTCTAAAACTCTGAAAGTACTTTATTATTAATTTTAATAAGTAACATTTTGAATAGTTTTAAGTCTAGTAAAAAAAAAAGTTTTTCCCACACAACACTGGCTACCCTTCTTAAGGATCTTAAGGATCCCCTTAGAGATGGAGTTTTCTAAAACGCTGAAAGTTCTTTTTTAGTATTCTAATAAGTAATCTTTTTGCAAAGTTTTAAGTCTAACTCAAAAAAAAGTGTTGCCCATGCAATTTTGCTTTTGCACCCCTATTTTACCCCCTTAGGGGTAGATTTTTTTAAAACACTGAACCTAGGTACTTTATTTGTATTCTAATGAATAATTTCTCTACAAAGTTTTAAGTCTCTATTTAAAAAAAAAAGTAGTTTTTCCCATACAAACTTTGCACTCTATTTTACCCCTTTAGGGGAAGAATTTTCTAAAACCCTGAAAGTTCTTTATTTGTATTCTAATGACTGATCTTTCTACAAAGTTTTAAGTCTCTATTTAAAAAAAAATGTTTCCCCCATACAAACCTTGCACCCCTTTTTTACCCCCGTAGGGGTGGAATTTTCCAAAACGCTGAAAGTGTTTCATTTGTATTCTAATAACTAATTTTTCTACAAAGTTTAAGTCTATAGCTCAAAAAAAAAAAGGTTCTCCCATACAAACTTTGGACCCCCATTTTACCCCCTTAGGGGTAGAATTTTCAAAAATCCCTTTTAATCCCTAGTCCACGTTATAAAAGCAACATACTGTGCAAAAATCAACTCTCTAAGATTAGTAGTTTCGGCTGTGCGTTGATGAGTGAGTGAGTGAGTGATTGAGTGAATAAGTCAGTCAGGACATAGGCATTTATTATGTATAAATAGATAGAAGATAATGAAACTCCCATTCAAATATCTCAAAAAATTATGAAGCTACATCCGTTTTAATGTCGCTTGTTAGAGTGAGAAAACGATGAGGGACTGTGACGTCAATATACTCGAGCGTCATAGTAAAAAACAATCGTTTCATATGAAGGTGCGTTTTGCGGAAAAGGGACAGAACATACCCCCTCTTAAAACTTTGGACTCTTATAACTTAATCATTACCTATATAACCTCTTGCTTTGTTTTTTTCTCCATTTGACTATATTTATTTTAAATTCTTTTTCGAGAAAATACATTATGATTATTTACCATATTTTCGATTCCTGAGCTATAACCACGAACTTCGGAATTCGAAAATATTCGGGTATCTCTATCTCTATCGCACTAACCATACTCGAGTGACAGGGATGCAAATATATGAACATTGAGTATCGGTTTTCGTGGTAGCGCCGCAGGTACTTTGGCTGAATGCGCCGAGCGCGTGCCATTGTCATTCAAAAAAAACAAATTCGTGTTAATTATATTGTTCAAATTTGTTGATTTCATTTATTGAAATTACGACATAAAACGACATTTGCGCATATAAGTTCTCATATCAGAATCGAATATTTTTTTATGGTTTATATTTTAGCATTTGTCTCATAAAGGTCTATCGTAGACGGGATTTAAATTATTAATAAGTGAAAGGCAAAGCAATTCCGCCATTTTGACGAAAATTTGACGGTTCTTATAGCTGACAGTTGGAGCAGCGTTTGATTTCAATAAAAATAAATGAAAAATTAAATGAAGTCGTATATTTCGGAAAATTAATTAACTGTCGCAGTCGGATAAAAACTATCCTAAGTTGCAGCTAGAATAATAATGTACCTATATAAAATGTTTCATATTTTTCCGTTCATGGGATGCTGAGAACATTCGAACCGCGCAAAGCTTAGTTTCAAACTGGCTGATTCTTTTTTTAATTTAGAGATTTATTATAAGTGGAGATAGTGTCACCTACTTGATAGGTCGCGAACTCTCTGAAGCTCTAGCGATTGCTAGGCTAGGCTGACAAGGTATTTCAAAATTCGCCGTATTGTCATAAGACATCAGTAGCCTAGGGGTACAGACGGCGGTATTTGGAGTCGATGAACCGGGGTTCAAACCCTGTGACCGACGCACTTTTTGTATATTTTGTACATTCAAAGAAAAGTTTTAAGTATCGCAGAAGAGATGGCGCCTGTGTCGCAAGCATTAAATGCCTTCTCAATTTGGTCGAGTTGCCTGTCTATTTCAGTATGTATATTGTAGTCTTTGCTAGTGTCAGCCAAGATTTAAATTCTATGTGATTACACAATGAATAAAAATGCCATAAAATCAATAAAATTCTCCTATAAACAATGAAAATAGAAAAAATCCCAGGTTAGTAACTAGTTACGTAAGTTAGTGGTTGTATGTTAATCGATCGAGCTCACATTTTAATATCCGATAATTCTTTGAAATTTAATCGTCATGGACCCTACTCAGATCAAGAAAAAAGATAGACAGAGCATTACGAACAAGCAAAAAATATAGACAGAGCAGAGCATTACGAACAAGCAAAACATATAGACAGACAGAGCATTACGAACAAGCAAAAACCGGCCAAGTGCGAGTCGGACTCGCGCACGAAGGGTTCCGTACCATTATCTATAAAAAAACTATTTTATTTTGTGTTTATAGTATTTGTTGTTATAGCGGCAACAGAAATACATCATTTGTGAAAATTTCAGCTGGAACTATCACGGTATCAGTGAGATACAGCCTGGTGACAGACAGACGGACGGACGGACGGACAGCGGAGTCTTAGGAATAGGGTCCCGTTTTACTCTTTGAGTACGGAACCCTAAAAAAGATAGAGCATTACGAATAAGAAAAACAGATAGACAGAGCATTACGAACAAGCAAAAAAGATAGACAGAGCATTACGAACAAGCAAAAGAGATAGACAGAGCATTACGAACAAGCAAAAAGTCGTTCTTGGGAAATTTTATAAAATTCTACTATAAAATTCCAAAACACGTTACCGAACTTACTGACTCTAAATCTGTCGTTTAACAGACACTTATTTCGAAAGCATAAGTAGGAATTATAAGATAAACGATTTCAGTATCATGGATAGGGATATTTGGCAGTGATAAAGTCCTGCACTAGAAATCTATCGCAAAATAAATAAATAGGCTGTAGCAATGTAATTTTATAATACCTACGCTGATAAGTACTGAAATTATTATATAATAGGGTCGTTTCGCCGGTAACGCGACCACCACCGGTTAGCGACCACTTGACGGACTAGGCTGCTTCAATTAAAGATATTAACATTTCTACAAACCCAACAGAACAAGAATAACTTATTAACTATTCTTGAATAATATCAGAATAAGAATATATACAATTTAAAACCAAAAGCTCAATCCAAAGCAAGAAAAAATAACCTCAATTCACACATTGCTTCCGTGGAGTGTTGACGTGCAGTGAATCTGTGAAAAAAATAACGCGACAGTTGGCGCGAAAACTTTAGTTACGTCACTTAATTATATTATTATGCTGAAATTGGTTAATTGATCGTTTAAATGATTTAGCTGTTGTAATAATTTCGTTGAAATTCGGCATATTTAAAAATAGATTTAAATAAAATGGGGTGGTCGCATACCCAAATACATAATTACCAAAGAAGTCGGATAGCGACCACATCGTTTTCTTTTTCTTTCCTTATGGATTCTTATGCGGCGGCACCCGCGATATTTAGCTTGGCTAGCCAATTGAGTCGGTATTTAAGCCGCGCCAATCCATGCTATGTCCATAGTATATAATAATATATAATTATATATTATATTATATAATAATACACAATTTATATGAGATGGTTATGTTATAAATTCGAAAGTGTGTATGTCTGTCTGTCTGTTATCTCTTCACGCTTAAGCCGATGGACCGATTTTGATGAAATTTGGTATGGAGATAGTTTGAGTCCCGGGAAGAGACATACCTAGGATAGTTTTTATCCCCGAAATAATCCCCCCCTAAGGGGGTGAAAGTTTGTATGGAGCTACGATATAAACGATTTCCACGCGGACGGAGTCGTGGGCAGACGTTAGTGTAAGTAAAATATAATCTAAAAGTTAAATAAAAGCTTGTAAAAAGGTGGCATTTAGATACCTACTATGAATGACATGTGTGACTGTAATAGCAATATATATAATAGCACCATGGTGTGAGCGAGATGGCGCGCTTTTTTCGATTCTATTCTTCATTGACACAGCAATGTAAAGTAGATTTAGAAGAGTAACACTAAATAAAATGACCTATAATAATGATGAAGTTTCTCGAAAAAGGATTAAATCGTCATTAAATAGGATCAAATGGAGAAAAAAAGAGCAGGGGATTAAGTAATTACAAAGTTATAGTACCTATCCAAAGTTTTAAGAGGGGGTAGGTATATTCTATCCCTTTTCCGCAAAACGCACCTTCAGCATATGAAACGATTGTCATTTACTATGCCGCTCGGGGATTGTGACGTCACGATCCACTAGCGTTTTCTCTCTCTAACAAGCAATATTAAAACGGTTGTAGCTTCGTATTTTTGGAGATATATGAATGGGATTTTCGTCACTTAGGCTTATTATTTTGCCTTCTTTTTTTTGGAGTAATAATAAATGGTTAGTCTACACTCCTATTTATAGTGGTATAAGGGCAGTTAGGTAGGTCAAACTTTGAGAAAGAGGTCAATCGTCGAATCCGACTCGTCTGGGTAGCGTTCGGCAAGCTACGCTATGGCTTTTCGTCCAATATTCCACAGTGTCTCAAGGCGAGAGTCTTTGATCAGTGTGTGTTGCCAGTGATGACGTATGGCACTGAAACGTGGTCGCTTACTATGGGCCTCATAAGAAGGCTCAAAGTCACCCAAAGGGCAATGGAGAGGGCTATGCTGGGAGTTTATATGCGTGATCGCATCAGAAATGAGGCTATCCGCAACATAACCAAGGTAGGTAACCGATATAGCCACCCGAATCGCTAAAGGTAAGTGGCAGTGGGCGGGGCATATTGCACGGAGAACCGATGGCCGTTGGGGCGGAAAGGTTCTCGAATGGCGACCACGTACCGGGAGGCGCTGAGTGGATAGACCCCCACAAGGTGGACTGATGACCTAGTAAATATCGCAGGAATCGGCTGGATGCGGGTGGCGCAAAACCGGTCATTGTGGCACTCTTTGGGGGAGGCCTATGTCTAGCAGTGGACGTCTTTCGACTGATATGATGATGATGATGATAAATCGTTTTATTAACTACTTAAACACTATTTGCAAGAGTGGTCGCCAACTAGCTAACAGGTGGTCGCAAACCGACTAAAGCGGTCGCTATCCAGCGAATTCGCTATTTTGAAACCTTTTCCATATTTTTTTCTAATCTATGGATGAAAGTGCTATATTTTATTGTAGGTTTCAAAACTTGACTACACTCAGAACCTATACGAATACCATATATTATGTGTGTACATTGAATAGGTATACATTTACTAATCTAAAGTGAGCAACTCGGCTAAGTGGTCGCTAACCGGCGAAACGACCCTATACTGTTTTGAAAAAAATCTACCCAGGCGAGTTTTTGATGCCGGTTCTTCTCGAAGCGAGAGTTTTATTTCCGAACCGGTGGTAGTTTATCGACATTCATAGGTCATAGGTGCATGTAATACCTAATGCTTAAATTGAAGAATACCTAAATGACTTTGACTTTCAATAAGTTTAGCACCCGCTGACGCACACATCTACAAACAAAATTGCACAAAACTCTACAGCACGTGTCGCAATGCTGTCAAGATCATCTGTTTCGAGTTATGTGCGAGTTCATTTGTTTATGTGTGCGTGAGCAAGTGCTAAACTTATTTGGCTTGGTTGAAAACCGGCTTCACTAGGTTGTTCGTCATGCTCCGTCTATCTTTTTTTCTTGGACTGAGGGCTGAGGGACTCTAATTGTCAATTACCGAAACATATATGTGCAAATCAGTTTTAAGCGGCCTTTATACCTCACTGTAATCAGCGCACTAAATTTAGATAGCGGAGGGGGGGGGGGGGGAGGGGTGTCCTCTTTACACTTGATCTAATCAGCGTGCTATCTCAGTATAGACGAAAAATTCAAGGGCAATGCACGTATGCAATGTCGCCGACAAAATATCAAATAGTAGGGTTTGCCATGACTTTGGTGGCATTGAGGTCTATTTCAATAAGTAAAAAACTTTCAAGGAAGTATGTTGGGTCAAAAATATTTAGATATTAGGGTCATTTCGCCGGCTAGCGACCACTTAGCTGAGTTGGTAAACTGAAAGCATATTTTCTCGTTTTTTTAGTTACTTAATTCCTATTCCATAACTACAAATAATAATGCATACGGCTACCTGTTTCAATAGGCTCTGTAGAATTGATGTTATCTTCAATTGAAAAAACCATGTTCTTCAGGTGGTCGCTAACCGAAGGTGGTCGCGTAACCGGCGAAATGACCCTACCTATTCAAGCAAGAAGCACATTAAGTAACCCCGACAAGTATCTATGATAAATATTATTAATTATTATAATAATAAAGAGAAAAAGTCTATCAGATTGTATGTAAGTATGTATACCTAAAGGAGACGCTACACGGGCCTATATCGGCAGGACTGCATGCAGGCCGACGCGTGATTCGGTCCGTGTGGATACGCGTCAGAACAGAAGTACGGTGGCCGGCCAAAACAAGGTGACACCCTCAGACCATGTGCTCTGAGGTCACACCATGCTAGATTTTCTGTGACCTTGCTTGGCAGTCCTGCCGATTACGTGTAGCGTCTCCTAATAGACCTCCGGAATCACGTATCCGATTAAAAACAATCTTTAATCTGTCTATAGATATAGAATTTAGTCCGACTGCTTCACTCAGTTCCCGCCTGCGCGGCGCGCGGGGGGTATAACGGAGGAACGGGCGTCGTGCGGGAGAGACTTTCTGGAGGGATATACATATGTATGCTATATTTTATCCCACGGGTTTGGTTATGCTGGGCAAGGGTTGTTCTTTGCATTAGGCTGGCAAAGACTTATTAAATACATACAATTATCATATCATCATCATCTACTTTTAGAATAAAAGATGTTTCTTCGGCCGTCATTCTGCGGCTAGTTTGCGTAGGTATACTCCAACGCGTGCGACGAGCAAATGATGCATTCAGTGTCTGAATCGCTTTACACTATGCTAAATTCAGCGCGCGGGCTGATTCAGAGTGGGAGTGTCGAGTCTTAGTCCAGGCAATGAACTGACAGCTTGTATGGAAAATATGTCAAATTTGGAAATAATTTATAATAGCAGATTTTTTTTATGTAATGGATATATTATCAATTAAATAGTTACTTAGTGACAAAATCCAACAAAATTTCAGACATCAAAAAAATGATAACTTAACTAGCTTCTGAAAAGTCAGAAAAATATTAATAAATGGTTTTATCTTTATTTTGGTTCATTTACATATGCTCTATAATATTCAAGATAAATAATAAAAAAAAACAATTCATTCTTTTTTTAAATCTATTTAAATACTTCCGGATGGAAAGTTTGTTGGATTCTTGAATAAATCATCTTAGATCAATGTTTTAAAATGATATAAAAAAAAACGCTATTATAAATTAATGTTTTTCAAAACCGTATTTTGCCTGGAGTATCTGTCTAATTACTAATTAGCCTGACTTACATGCTAACAGTATATTTACACTAAACATGTCTTTTAGCAGTCTTTCTCACTTAGTGCACTGCATTTAAACAGGTCTAAAGGCCGCTTAACTACCTACTAGTGTATATCTACTGTTGAGAATTGATACGATCTTCTAGGAAATTGGTGTAACGAAATGTGAACATTATTGATTTCTGTCCTCTCACGGAATTATTTTACGAGAATAGTGTACGTTGGTTATTTCATTAAGAAATATGATTTAATAATAAGGTAATTAAGCTGTAACTGCTGTAAGCTATCTTGCAGAAATACCTAAACTCATTTTGAAAAGATTGAGAGCAGCATGGCTATCACAAGACGGCGCGCGAGCTCTCTCGATTTTTGTCGCACTTCTTATACGTCTATTTCTAAGTTTTCTTATAAGAGACAGACGGATAGATAGTGCGAGAAAAATAAGACGACCGGTTTAGCCTAGCCGGTAGTGACCTTGCCTACGAAGCTAGAGGTCCTGGATTCGAATCCCGGTAAGGGCATTTCTTTGTGTGATGAGCATGAATATTTATTTTGTTCCTGAGTTATGGATGTTTTCTATGTATTTAAGTATTTATTAATCTATATAAGTATGTTTATCGTCGTCTAGTACCCATTGTACAAGCTTTGCTTAGTTTGGGACTAGGTCGATTTGTGTAAAATTGTCCGCAAATATTTATTGTTTATTTATTTTTTATCGAGAGAGCTCGCGCGCCGTCTTGTGATTGCTGTGCTGATAAGCTTAATCAGCAAGGACAGAAATTAGGTGCAATAAGTAATGAGCACCTGCTACAGAACACTCCAATCATGTAGCTGATACGCCAGCTACTCTGACAAGAGTCTAAAGGTACAAGTTGGAGCCTGAAAAATTCCTTGAAATATTATTCTATGAAATAACTTTCGTAGCTAGCGACACGTCGCCGTCATAGAAATACATGGAAACCGGTAGAGTGTCGCTGCGACACGTCGTCTGCTGCTGCTGTCGTGGTCGGGTTCCAACTTGTACCTTAACTCTTTCATTCACGATTATATATGGTTTAGCGACAACCAGGCCCCGTAGCATATGGATGGCGTTATCGCGCGATAAGTGACAGGATAAGCGCGTCGTCTCGTTCTATCGAACAGTGTCAGCCAGGGACGGATGCTCTATCTTGTCACTTATCGCGTGATAAGGCCATCCATGCTACGGGGCGGGCACGTCGGGTACAGCGGCCCAGGTTCTCGTGGTGGTGCGGCGACAGCGGTGACTAGGAGCTCTCTACATCTACACGGCGGCAAGGAATTGATCTCTATGCTATGGAGCTTATTAATGATGGGTTGTATGGTAATATAACAGTTTGTTCAACAGAAACATAAATGCACAAACATGGCTACTGTCAAAGCAGCAGAGAAAGATAAACCGCCGTCGAATGTTCTTCCGCCACCACAGTGAGTATATTCAAAATCTTATCTTAACCTGTACTATGCTAAAGTCCATCTTAAACATTAAAAAACTATTGATTTAAATCTCAAAATTAATTTCATGTAGGTACCTAGTTACATGTGATTAAGGCAGCACCAATATATATTAACTCAAAGTTTCATAAATATGTATACTACAACCTTAATTGTTGCAGAAATAAGGTCTGTGTACATATTTTTGAGACTTTGTGGTGTATACGTGCCCTGACTGACTGATTTAAATATCGGTATCTCAATTATTGTGTAATGCCTGTGCATCGCCGCCATTTAATTACTCTAATTAATTGTTAATATGTATTGATAACATTAAAAAAAAAAAAAAAAAGCAAAATGCCCGACGCGCTACAGTATCGCGGCAGCCGCAACAATACCCTGAAGGCGTCGTTATATTGTACACGCATGGCATTAATAGCACGCTGCGTGTACCTCGTCCACAGGCTACAGGCGTACAGCGAAGTACAGTACGCTCGAAAAAGTGTTACTTTAACTTGCGCTGTACACCTGCTGAACCTCCGGGCTATCATGTTGGCCCTGACGGCCAATGCCCTACGCTCGCGTTCGATATCCGCATCGTCACGCAGATCATCGGTGACCAAGTGCCCAAGATATTTAAATGAATAAACCCTATTAAGTAGCTCGCCATTCAAACGAATGGGTGGGACATGAGATGGGCACTTGTTCCCAGCCTTAAATACCATGTACTCGCTCTTGAGCACATTGTACTTCAGGCCGTGACTTAGAGCATAGGATTCGCATTTCTCAATCAGTACACGCATACCACCAACCGAGGGGCTCAGCAGTACCATGTCATCAGCATAGCTTATGTTATTAAAACAAACCCTGTCTATGTGACAACCAACATGCATACTGCTAAGCCCACCGATAAGGGCATCCATGTACAGATTGAAGTCCTTGGGGTAGGTAAGCCCCCTTGCCTGACCCCGCACTCCAAGCCATATTCGTCCGACAGCTCGTTACCCCAACGAACACTATTTCGCTGGCTCGCGTACCAACACCTAAATATGCGTGTGAGTTCCTTAGGAAATTGCACTTGGTCTAGTTTTTTCCAAAGTAGGTCGTAATTTACAAGATCGAAGGCTTTGGAAAGATCTAAAAAACACGCATATATAGGATATTAAATAGTAACGACATCTAATTGTAAAAATAAGTTGATTACAAATTTGAGGGTGTCAAGAAAAACGTAATCTCCCGGAACGGAAAAAACAGAGGTGTCAGAATAACGATCGGATATTCCGCCGGTGTTAAAACCACACTTAAAAACTCACGAATAAGTTTTATGGAAATTGTGTTAGTCAGTTACGGCAATATGTGTGACTGGTGCGTGTGTGGATTAAATAGTCACGTGATGCAGTCAAATTGTACTCAAAAGTGACCCTAGTGGGAAAGATTTGGGGTACCTACCTACTTAGTTCTGATTTCTTTCATTATATATGTGGGTGCTGAATCTGAGGTTAGCTACCAAAATTTCGTGACACAATATTGATATAATCGCAAATAAAGTAAAAAAAATCTGCTTTTTTTTTAGATTTTTGCATAAAACTCGGAAACGACTAAGTAACTTTGAGTAAAATTTCCAAAAATTAAAGTTCTTAAAAATATCTACAAATATCACTATTTCGTTTTTTTTAGAAGAATCGTCCGGGTGCGAGTTGAAAATTGGCATATTTCAGCGGTCTCTGCAAAATACTGCGATTGAACTTACTGCAATTTTCAGTCCAAAAAGTTCCACTACCTTTTAAAGTTAGTGCAATATGTTCAACTGGTTGAACAGATAGTTGAACATACTGGAGTAAAGGATGTTGTGCCAGAAGCAACGCGCCTTCGTATATTATAAGTATTGTGATAACCCATCAACACTTCGCCATTATTCAATGCGGTTAAGGTGTTCAATTAGAACATGTAATCCATATTATCCATATCCTAACCAAAATAACCAACCTAATATGAAATATAATAAATACGAAAGTACTCAAGTCTGTCTTTATGAATTCATCTCCTAAGGAGGTAAAATAGGGGGTAGAAGTTTGTATAGATGTTACGATATAAACAAATTCCACGCAGATGAAGTCGCGGGCGAACGCTAGTAATATAATAGTATACCTAAAAGCAAATGTAACCGATTGAAATGAAATTTAGTATGGGAATAGTTTGTATCCCGGGAAATGACATAGGACTGTTTTTATCCTGGAAATCAACTCCTTAAGGAATGAAATGGGGGGCGCAAGCTTGTATACAACTACGATACAAACGCCAATATAAAAATGCCAAGACATCGAGTACGGGTTAGGTAAATAATACGCAGTATTCTCCACAAAAAAGACATTTAAAATGATACCTACTAACCTAATAATACCTAAAAGGTACCTATATGCGTCATACTATCTTTTTAATGTTGCCCTTTGTTTCCTGACATTTTGTGTGATGCCAGGCCGCTACCGAAGGTCATTAACGGTGGTATCGCTGGCGTCATCGGCGTGTCCGTAGTGTTCCCGCTCGACACGGTCAAGACCCGACTGCAGAACCAGGTCGTCGGCCCCAATGGCGAGAAACAGTACAAAAACATGTCAGTATTCTAATTAATAACATAAGATTTATACATACAGTACCTAAGAGCCAAGGCAGATATGATGTGAGGAATCATCTCTCATCTCACACGTCACCCGTACTCCTTGTCGCGTAGTAAAAATATGGAGGAGCATAAGTATCGCCTCATCTACATACATTTGTTTTTACCCAAATAACGTTTTTGATTATAACTATTGATTTGCACGGCTATCACAGGATGGCCCGCGAGCTGTATCGCGGCGAGATTAGACTATTAATCTCTTTTTAATTAGAACGCTTAGAAAGAGACGGATAGTCTATGTCGCCGCGACACTGGTCGCGGGCCGTCCTGTGATAGCCGTGCTGATAATCGAGATTTATCAATCAATTTGGACGGTTTTATCAATCGTGACGTTAAACATCTGGCGTTGTTCATAGTGTGTAGCTATATAGCGATTAATATTAGCCATCGGGCCTAGAGCTACACAATCCGCCTAGCTGAGCTACGAAGTTAAGCGTCACTTCCATGCAATCGTAGCTTGGTAGAGATCCAGTGGAGAAAAGGCCAAGTTTAAGTTGTGGTAATTGGAATCATATCAAACGACTGGAGTATGTTGGGCGCGGAGTTCAGTCAAACTGAATAGAGTTCCTGAAATGTAGGCTTAAAATATAAGACGAAATAACTTGTAGGTTAGAACTAGGACAATAAGGCGTAATAATGTCGCGCGATACGCCGTGCGACATTATGCCTGTGCAGAAACGCGGCCTAATAGACCGGGAGATGCTGACACCATTTTTTCAGTCATATGTACCAAAAGTATGGCAACCCTTCAAGGGTCTAATTACGTAATGAAGAAAATTATGGTCATAGCGCTGGTACCCAAACGCGTGGGCATTAATCAAACGTGTCGGATAAATTACGAAAGTCGAACGATTTGTTACACAAAAATTCTTGTATTTTCCGGTAGTCTATGAAAATGTAATGCCATACTTGGTTTATCCCTCAGTCACTTATACTTCAGTATTTTATATTTATTATACACGGTGACTTTTAATCCGTGACCAGAGCGGTAATCACGTAACGTTTCGAACGCACGGTACCTAGGACCTTAGGACAATTCAACTGTCATTTTTCCATATACAAATTGACATTTGGCTCTACCTAACGTACGTGTTGTACGGTCAACCACTTAGATTCCTAGGCCATCATAGAACCTTGCCGTTGTAAATGCTATGTCAATACCTACGGGTTACTAGGATTATTGCGTCGCTATGTAGCAGTTAAAAAGAGTTCTACGGTGGTCTAGGAATCAAATTGGTTGACAGTACGTACGATGTGTTACGTGATCGACCTGCAGGAGTCGAAAAATATTAATAACGAGTCAACATTTATTTTAATGGATGAGGTCTCACGCAATTAAACCAATGTTTAGTCAACTAAATTTAATGACAATGTCAACACTAATATCCACTGAATGTATGGTATGTATTCTACATTTCTTGAAGTTATATCCGTCAAATATTAGCGCAAAAAAATTGTGCCAGCATCTCCTGGTCTATAAAGATTAAGTCTTATGAATCTCAATTTCAGGCATGAACCCATTTTTCAGGCAGAGGCGTTGTATCGATCCCATGCTATCTTAATTTGATCGGGTAAAACTGAAATTTAATTGTCATTTTTGTGAGGCAGGCCTGAAAAAAAGGTTTATATAGCCTAGTTGGGAGCGGTGCTTGGATCGGCCATTCCCTATTCGATCACTCTCAACTTGTCCGCATTCCCATGGGTTTGGCTGAACTTAACACATTCTGTACCTTTTCGTAGCGCTACCGCCTTGTAGCGAGAACTCGCTACGAACAGTTAGCCCGCCGGTTTTTAGGCAGCGAGAGTCCTGCCTGACCAAACGTATATAAATACCAGTAACACGCAATTTGTTTGTTTATCAGGATTGATTGTTTTAAGAAGACATACGCCACGGAGGGGTACTTCGGCATGTACCGAGGCGCGGCGGTCAACATCATGTTCGTCAGTCCCGAGAAGGCTATCAAGTTGTCTTTCAACGACA
Organism: Epinotia brunnichana; assembly: GCA_963854355.1. Lineage (NCBI taxonomy): Eukaryota > Metazoa > Arthropoda > Insecta > Lepidoptera > Tortricidae > Epinotia > Epinotia brunnichana. The sequence goes on along the minus strand of OY977936.1, from coordinate 12,579,202 downwards.
TTTTCCGTTATCATCTCACATTACCAGACGGGTGAGTATTACATAGAGTCTGGCCAGGGCAAGATGAGCCTAGAAAAGAACGGCTAATTTTAAGAAATACACCGTATTGCAACTCGGTGTATAACGCGATAGAATAATAATGATACGTACTTAAACAATTATTATTTTTCTTCGACTCACACAATGCTATACAGATTAAGCAGAAGGAAGTAAAAGTATCTCCACTTAAAATAAATCTCTAAATAAAAAAAAAGAATCAGTCAGTTTGAAACTAAGCTTTGTGCTGTCACGAATGTTCTCAGCATCCCATGAACGGAAAAATATGAAACATTTTATATAGGTACATTATTATTCTAGCTGTCACATAGGATAGTTTTTATCCGACTGCGACATATAATTAATTTTCCGAAATATACGACTTCATTTAATTTTTCATTTGTTATTCTTAAAGTATATCGCCGCCACATCTGTCAGCTTTATGAAACGTCAAAATGGCGGAATTGCTTTTCCTTCATTTCAACTGTTAATAATTTAAATCCCGTCTCCGATAGACCTTCACGAAACACATACCAAGAGAGCATAAGAAATTAATCGATTCTGATAAGTTCCGTATTTGGAAGACAAACGGAAAGAGTAATCTATATATTAAAGATGAGTCATGTGAAGAAATAGATACCTACAGGAAAAAAAACTGTACGGATTGACAACAAAAAGTATGATAATTATATTTATGGGAACAAAAATATCAATGCCTATGTCCTGAGTAGTCGTGACTTACTCACTCACTCACTCAGTCACTCATCAACGCACAGCCACAGAATAAGTACTACGTACAGAAGGTTCTCTGTTAACAAATTCCCTGTTTAGGTACGCCAAACGTGCCTAAATGTGGCCATCCCTTTCTATCGCATGCAACGCGCTGCGACCCGTGCGAGCGTCCCGTTCCAACGCGCGGCAGCTACTAATGGGCCGCCAATTTGGCGGCCGCCGGCATGTACTTGTAGCGGCGCGACGGGATCACAGAGTGAACCGCCCCTGGCACAGCCGAAACTACTGGGGCTAATAGAGAGTTGAAATTTACACCAGAACTACCTTTTATAACGTAGGCAACGGATAAGAAGGGATTTTTGGAAATCATACCCCTAAAGGGGTTAAATAGGGGTGCAAAGTTTGTATGGGGGAAACTTTATTTTTAGTGCTAGAGACTTAAAACTTTGTATTAAGATTACTTATTAGAATACAAATAAAGTACTTTCAACGTTTAGGAAAAGTCTGCCCCTAAGGGGGTTAGAAAGGGGTGCAAATTTTGTATGGGGGAAACTTTATTTTTTTAGCAAGAGACTTAAAACTTTGTAGAAAGATTACTTATTACGATACAAATAAAGTGTTTTTAGCGTTTTGGAAAATTCCACCCCTAAATGGATAAAAAAGGGGTGCCATGTTGGTAAAGGGGATTTTTTGGAGCTAGAACCTCAAAACTTTTTAGAAAGATTACATAATAAAAAAATTAAAGATATGAGATTTGTAACTTCGATCTTAGCCTGTTTAGACTACCAAAATTATTTCAGCGTTTTTTGAAATTCATTCCCTAAAGGGGATTATAAGGGCGTTCAAAATTTGTATGGAGAGCAAGATATTTTTAAAGTAGGGGATTTGTAACTTCGGTTTTAGACACAACAAACATGCTAAAATACTACAAGACTTATTTCAGCGTTTTTTTTAATTCATCGCCTAAGAAGGTTAAACGGGGGTTTGAAGTTTGTATATAGAGCAAGACATTTTTAAAGTAAGAAATTTGTAACTACGGTTTCAGCCCGTTTACTATGAGGGTTCAAAGGGGGTTTTAAGTTTGTATAGAGAGCAAGACATTTCGAAAGTAAGATTTATGATTTATGATTTAAGCTTTGAGTATTAAGCCCACTGGAGATGTCATAACGTCAACTCTTCGAACAAATTTTTTCGCCACTTTTAGCGGGGGGTGAGGTAAACACGTACAGCACACCACCAAAATATGAATAAATCAACAGACACAAATTTAGCTGTAGAGATAAACACACACTACAAAAAAAATTAACACATCAAAAACTACACGCACACAGACAGAGTTTTCACGTAACCGTGCAGCATACATACGAACAAGTTAGTGATGGGACACAACGGACAGATCTGAAGAATGAGTCAAATCAGTTTGATGACTGAACTGAATTATCTTATACTAAAATTGTAAAAGTGAAAATTCTGTACATTGAAGATACTACCCAAAAAAATGTTTATTTGTATGTATGTCATTATTTAAAAACCATTTAGTGGAATGCTCTTTTTTTGTAAAAAGTTTTTCGTTTACAGTAAACACGCAGTAAACACATGTCTCGACTGTGAATTATTTTTAGCGTTCTGTTAATATTTGTCTTTAAGGAAATGTGAACGATCACCACGAATGACGTTGACATTATTCACCAACCAATCACAAATAACAACAAATAATCATAAAATCATTGCCTGTGTAAGAAATTAGTTCCAGTGAAATTCCGCGATATGGCGCATCCTCATTTATATTTGTGGTGGTCAGGCTTTAGAAATTGGGATATATTCGAAAATAAGTGTAAAAATGGGGCAAAATTTAATTTGTTACCATTAATTTGATTTTATGGAAAAAAAGCCGGGTTTAAAAATTAAATGTATACCTACTAGTCGCAGATTTAGGAAAAAAAAAGAAATTCACCAAACAAGGACATAGTCGCAAAGAAGGTATTGCACCTTCAATCATTGTCTTTCTGTTAGTATCATTTTTGTAGCTTTCCGGAGTAAAGTGCTCCGAACAGATAACACTTGTACGTGTAGGTTTCCAAGAATAATTTTCGTTATTACACATTTTTCTCCTTTTCTCCTTTATATAGGGATCTTTAAATAGGGAAAAGGACATATAATTATAACATTTATAACATAAAGTAAGTAGTTATAATTATATGTCCTTTAACATAAAGTATATAAATAATAGTATATGAAACTATACGCTCTAAATGTATTCCTTTTACCTAAATATTTTTTTTGCCAACAATTCTTTTCTTTTTAAGACTAAATTTCAACAACGTATGTCCAGAGAAAAGTAATTTTCTAATTCACCTTACAAGATTCAAATGTAACATACATATATACCTACTCTTTAATTCAATATTTAATAATAAAACTGACTATTAAACAAACTGACACAGAGATTGAATGAATGAATGATTCATTCAAATGTTGAGTCGCTTTTCTTACTTTTATCGCTCCCCTAAAGACAAATTCGACCCCGTACCACGACACCATGTTTACATTTTCTGTCGTTTACGTATCGCAAATGGTATTTTCTTTAAATGGAGATTGTACTTCAATACACATTTAATAGTTAGTAAAAATACTTACCTATGATAGGAAACGCGAACTTGTTGCGAATTTGAGCTGTCAGATCGCCTTTTACATGAGATAATACTGCACAAATCACCATTTTTCGAGAGAAACGTCACGCGACACGGATCGATACAAAATGGCGATGAAGCGACTTTAAGTAGTTTTATATAACGTGGTTGACCAGTTGACCAATGTACTTTGCCGGAGGGGGTCGCCTGTGTATGACATCTCCAGTGGGCTTAATACTCAAAGGATTTAAGAGATTTGTAACTTCGGTTTTAGACTGTTTACTGAAAGACTAGGCACAAAACTAATTTCAATGTTTTTTTAAATTAATTCCTTCAACAAATATTTAAACGATGACATGTTATACGCGGACGAAGTTGCGGGCAACAGCTAGTATGAAATAAAACTATTTATTTCAGAAACTTCTATTTATTTGAAGAAATGGTTTTAGAATAGGATAGTATAGGGGTACCTATAGTTTCTGACCTTACTTCGCGTCTTTGTTCACCTGACTTAAATAACTAACTATCTGCTTCTTTACTGGAAATTGGAAGGCTACCGGCGCCTACGGCATTGTGCTAAGTGACGTTAACAAAGCTGTTTTCCAGGACATTTAATGGGTTTAAACCTCATTCTTCTCCCAATATCTCGAATATGGGAAAATACTTATTTTCACTCTTGTGTACTTATATAAACTTGGCAATTTAATGTTGACGTAGATTCCAATAGAAGAAAACAACAGTTGACACAATACGTCAGTCAGTTTTTGTAAATATTCCAAAATTATTGTTTATTTTCTATTTTGTTAATTTTGTTAGCCTTGTATTGTATCCATATGAGGCCGACTCAACCTTTTTAATTTCTTATGCTAAAGAGCTGACAACATCTTTGGCTTAAATTCTTGTAATTTATTTTACTATGTAATCTCAAGGAGTTTACGTTACGTGACGTCATGCAGCCATAGTCACGTGGTCAACGCACAGTAGTTCTTTTAAATTAGAAATTTAGTACATCGATAAAAAATGAAAAAAGCTGAGACCTTATTGCAACTCTCCAGCATACGACGAATCGAATGACATATCATTTATCAAAATCAGAATAACACTGTAGATCTGATGGCATGTACAAAAATCGGCTTCGCGTAATATAAATATATAGATAGATAGATAAATAAATAAATCACCCATAGAATGAAAGTAAATATTGTTGACAGGAGTCTGCCGGTGTACCTGCAGATGCTGGCGGGCGGCGGCGCGGGCGCGTGCTCGACCGTCATCACCACGCCCATGGAGCTGCTCAAGATACAGATGCAGGACGCTGGCCGCCTCGCCGCGCAGGCCAAGAAGGGTCCGTTACACTAGATATATAGATCAAGCTTGATATCATTTTCTTACAATTTGAACTTCCAGGTTGGTCCCATTGTTATCAAAACTTGAGTTAGATGGATTGAGGAATGAGAAGCATGGGGAATTGAGGTAACTCCTCACATATATAAGCACGCATGTAGCAATTTCGGTATTTTCTATAATAGGTAGGTAACCTAACTTGTGTATTTACACCCAAAAATCACAAATATGGTGAAGTGGAACTGATATAACCCTAAAAGTCGTGCTCTGTCGCGCAGAAAAACTGTTCCTATATCATAGCGGCTAGAGTAAGTGCCAACCGTGATTGGATTAACCCATTCAACGCTGTTCAGTCCTTGCCTAATGCTAGGGACTGAACGTGCCTCGTGCCGCTCGCGGGTCATATAGTGCCAATAATGGCTTTCAAAAGTGTGAAAATATGATTAACATTGGAGTTAGCTTACCCGTTCCCATCGACGCGATATCTTGTCAAGTCTGTCCGTTATCCGTCAATGGCCAGTCAAGTTAAATCAAGTCTCCCTAGCTGGTCTCCGGGGCTCCGCGGGGCATGCCAGCAATGCGCGGTTCCGTCACAGCTCACACCACAATTCACCAATTGTTCGGCACTGTTTTCCACCAAATAGACTCGGGCTTTCAAGCCACCAACACAAGCCTGTTCACACTTCACCAAATATCCAAACAAAACACTCGGGCACCCGTGTGCCGACAACGCGAGCGATATTACAACCAATTATCCAAACAAAAAACCTCCGACATTCGTGTCGTCAAGTGAGGTTATCCAAGCACCCGGTTCCCGAACCATCTGACGTGGTGCTATTTGACAGGCAAACAATGTTGCCACCTTGCAAACCAATGAGGCGCGTTCACACGAGAGACGTTTAAGTGGCGGGCAGCCGCTCGGCCCGAACAAATGCCAATCACGACGCATGCATCAGAGGGCTACGGCCGCTACGGGCGCTTTTTGCTACTAGTTTAAACTGCTACGGACTACCTACGGCGTAGCGCTACGAAAGTAACGTGGCGGTGAATGGGTTAGTAGTCCCCTCGGAGCCGAGTCTACCCAAAGGGGGAATCCATTTCGATTTGATTGCAGCATGTGTCCAAAAAATAGAATCCCATAAAAAACATTCCATGTAAAAAATAGGCCAAGTCTCGAAACTCTTTAACAGTAAAAAGTGGTGAGATATTTCGTAGAGCCAAGTCAGGCATTCTTATTGATCTTTATTTGCTTGGTAAATAAAATATTGTGACTTGGCAATCACACTTACATAGTTTTAGGTATGCAAAAAATTGTAAATGCTGTAAAGTTGTGTGATTCCCAAGTTGCAGAATTTTATTTAGCTAGCAAATAAAATATTAGTAAGAATGCCTGACTTGGCTCTACGAAATATCTCACCACTTTTTACTGTGAAAGAGTTTCTATGTTTTACACGGAATGCTTTTTATGGGATCTCATTTCTTTTTGTAAGTTATTGTGTTATCAACTTTGCATGGAAATGTTATTTTACCAGTCGCAAATAACGTTTGTATAGTTATGCAAAAGTAACTTTGTAATCGCATGTATTTGTATACGATTACCAACTTACTTATGCAGTTTGTATATATCTGAATCGTGACTGAAATTACAATATTTTTAAGTTTTTTTATGAATGGATAGGCTAAAAACTAATTATGTTCAAAGTTTGGAGCTAGTGGGTCTGCTAGAAGTACCTTAGAATTACGATGATCATTACATTAATTATTAATCTCCACTTATAATAAATCTCTAAATTAAAAAAAGAATCAGCCAGTTTGAAACTAAGCTTTGCGCGGTTCGAATGTTCTCAGCATCCCATGAACGGAAAAATATGAAACATTTTATATAGGTACATTATTATTCTAGCTGCAACTTAGGATAGTTTTTATCCGACTGCGACAGTTAATTAATTTTCCGAAATATACGACTTCATTTAATTTTTCATTTATTTTTATTGAAATCAAACGCTGCTCCAACTGTCAGCTATAAGAACCGTCACATTTTCGTCAAAATGGCGGAATTGCTTTGCCTTTCACTTATTAATAATTTAAATCCCGTCTACGATAGACCTTTACGAAACAAATGCTAAAATATAAACCATAAAAAAATATTCGATTCTGATATGAGAACTTATATGCGCAAATGTCGTTTTATGTCGTAATTTCAATAAATGAAATCAACAAATTTGAACAATATAATTAACACGAATTTGTTTTTTTTGAATGACAATGGCACGCGCTCGGCGCATTCAGCCAAAGTACCTGCGGCGCTACCACGAAAACCGATACTCAATGTTCATATATTTGCATCCCTGTCACTCGAGTATGGTTAGTGCGATAGAGATAGAGATACCCGAATATTTTCGAATTCCGAAGTTCGTGGTTATAGCTCAGGAATCGAAAATATGGTAAATAATCATAATGTATTTTCTCGAAAAAGAATTTAAAATAAATATAGTCAAATGGAGAAAAAAAAACAAAGCAAGAGGTTATATAGGTAATGATTAAGTTATAAGAGTCCAAAGTTTTAAGAGGGGGTATGTTCTGTCCCTTTTCCGCAAAACGCACCTTCATATGAAACGATTGTTTTTTACTATGACGCTCGAGTATATTGACGTCACAGTCCCTCATCGTTTTCTCACTCTAACAAGCGACATTAAAACGGATGTAGCTTCATAATTTTTTGAGATATTTGAATGGGAGTTTCATTATCTTCTATCTATTTATACATAATAAATGTCTATGTCCTGACTGACTTATTCACTCACTCACTCACTCACTCACTCACTCATCAACGCACAGCCGAAACTACTAATCTTAGAGAGTTGATTTTTGCACAGTATGTTGCTTTTATAACGTGGGCTAGGGATAAAAAGGGATTTTTGAAAATTCTACCCCTCAGGGGGTAAAATGGGGGTGCAAAGTTTGTATGGGAGAACCTTTTTTTTTTGAGCTATAGACTTAAACTTTGTAGAAAAATTAGTTATTAGAATACAAATGAAACACTTTCAGCGTTTTGGAAAATTCCACCCCTACGGGGGTAAAATAGGGGTGCAAGGTTTGTATGGGGGAAACATTTTTTTTAAAATAGAGACTTAAAACTTTGTAGAAAGATCAGTCATTAGAATACAAATAAAGAACTTTCAGGGTTTTAGAAAATTCTACCCCTAAAGGGGTAAAATAGAGTGCAAAGTTTGTATGGGAAAAACTACTTTTTTTTAAATAGAGACTTAAAACTTTGTAGAGAAATTATTCATTAGAATACAAATAAAGTACCTAGATTCAGTGTTTTAAAAAAATCTACCCCTAACTTTGTTGAAAGATTATTTAAATACAAAGAAAGTACTTTCAGCGTTTTGGATAATTTCACCCCTAAGGGGGTAAAATAGGGTGCAAAGTTTGTATGGGAAAAACATATTTTTTTTTAATAGAGACTTAAAATTTTGACGAAAAATTACTTATTAGAACATGAAAAATACTACATTCGGCGTTTTACAAAAATCATTCCCTAAGGGGGTTAAAAAAGGGTGCAAGGTTTGTATGGGGAACACTTTTTCTGAGCTAGACACTTAAAACTTTGTAGAAAGATTACTTATAAAAATACAAAAAAAAAGACTTTCAGCGTTTTGAAAAAATCTATCCCTAAGGGGGATAAAAAGGGGTGCAAAGTTTTTATCAGGGAAAGTTTATGTTTTTGAGTTAGAGACTTGAAACTTTGTAGAAAGATTACTTATTAAAATACAAAAAAAGAACACAAATCGTTTTAGAAAATTCCACCCCTAATAGGGTTAAAAAGGAGCGCAAGCTTTGCATGGGCAACACTTTTTTTTGAGTTAGACTTACAACTTTGCAAAAAGATTACTTATTAGAATACTAAAAAAGAACTTTCAGCGGTTTAGAAAACTCCATCCCCAAGGGGATCCTAAGATCCTTAAGAAGGGTAGCCAGTGTTGTGTGGGAAAAACTTTTTTTTTTACTAGACTTAAAACTATTCAAAATGTTACTTATTAAAATTAATAATAAAGTACTTTCAGAGTTTTAGAAAATTCCACCCCAGAAAGCTTTGTATGGGCAACACTTTTTTTGAGCTTAAAAGTTTACGAAAAAAGTTCTTTCAGCGATTAGAAAAATTCAACCTCTAAGGGGGTTTAAAAGGGGGTTCAAATTTTAAATGGCGAGCAATAAAATTTTAAAGTGTCAGTAAGAGATTTTTAACTTCGGTCTTATTCTGTACGTTAAAAGACTACAAAACTGATTTCAGAGTTTTTCCAAATTCATCCCCTAAGAGTGTTAAAATTGGTTCAAAGTTTGAGTATTTCAAGGCATTTTTAAAGTATGAGATTTTTAACTTTGGTTTTAGACTGTTTGTTCACAAACTAGAAAATGAACATCAACTTTTTTTTTAATTATCCCCTAAAAGAGGGTTCAAATTTTGTATTGAGAGAAATCATTTTCTAAGACGATAAAAAGTTCTACGCGGACAAAGTCGCGGGCAACAGCTAGTTAATAATAAGTCAGTGAGTGAGTGAGTATGTTCAAAACTAAGGAACTTTGACCGGCAATAGTTCTTAAACTAAAAGTTCAAATTGAATGTGATTGACAATATATTTAACCATATTATGCCCTATACGTTACTGAAAATTCAGGTTTCTTGCTTTAGCCAGCACAAAATTACAGGATGTTGAAAATGGCCTGAATGGCTTCGAGAAAAGGATGGTATGGCCGTGCCTCTTTGTTTTGCTCGAGTTGGCGGGGGCACTACCGTGCCCCCAGTTTTAGATTACATTTCATGCAAAGATACTGCGAAAGGAAAACTGTGCAAAAATGTGTAATTATATTGACTTGTTAAGTGGCTTGTACAAAGTTGATATTTGGCGGATATTTATTCCAGACATAATTGGCATGTCGTAGAATACATTCATACAAAAATGAAGCGAAAAACTGAAATCATTACATATTATGATGAGTGACATAAGTAATACAGGAAAAATAAAACGATACCCCTCTATCTATTTAGCGTATTTTTTTTATTTATCAAGAATCATTTCTTAATTAAGTTTGTAATTTACTTACTTTTGTATATACATAATTTAATGTCTTCAAATTCCTGAGATTTTTTTAAAGTCCCTTTTTCTAAAAAAAAATAAGTAATCGAAATCGGTCCGCGTGAATACGATTGACGAGCTAGAATAAATCACCTCTCCATTATTCGAGGTCTTTTACTCTTCGGCACTCGTCCTCAAATTGACACTTTACTGCATCTTTATACAGTTTCATATTTGCATTAAAAGTCTGACAAAAAATGCATATATTATTTGGCCACCTTGTAGGTACTATACAGGGTCGAAAGTTACCTCAGAGTCAGAGTAATAGATATCTATACCTACTCCAAGAAAATGACTTGTAGTAAATATATATATTACAGCGGGCAAGAAATTCAAAGCGAAGTCGACGATGGAGGTGATTCGTCTGCTGCTAGCTGAGCGCGGGATCTTTGGGCTGTACAAGGGGCTCGGCGCCACCTTGTGCCGGGAAGTCACCTTCTCCGTCTTCTACTTCCCCGGGTTCGCCCTCCTCAGCGACCTGGGACCCAGGAGCCCGGGCGCCAGCACCCCGCCCTTCTGGTACGCATACTGAATATACTGATACTCTAGCTCAAGAAAACTAGATTCAAATGTATGGAAAATTTGGCAATTTTTTTCATTAATGGGGAACTTTTATCTATCCGGTATAGAGCAAAGTTAAATTTTATCTACTCTCCCCTCCCCTCTGGGGCGACCTTCACCCCCCCGCGCCCTTGAAAGTGTCCCCGAGCGCGGTATTTTCCATTTTAAAAGAAAACCGTACACGATAAATAAAAAGTGTGTGAAAACGAAATAACCCTTGATAAATTTACTATAAACCTTTTATATATATATACAAAAGCGATATCACTTATAGTTCCAGCGCAATCTGCCACCAAAGACGAACATTCTTAATATTTTTTTTTTCAGCTGTATGTTTAGTTTTCTCAAAAACTTCACACTTTATCGCCAAGATTTGTATGACTGAAGTAAATAATAGAATATGTTCTTATTGAAAAGGTATAATTTATTTCTAAACTCTTTCATTTACCGTTTCTATGCTTTTTTTAAATTTAAATCATTCGGCCATTCAGCGAACTATACATATTTTCATAGGTTTTACCTGCAATCTATAGATAAAAAACTATTTTTTGTATTTTTCCAAGTTTTTAGCCCCAGTACTATAGGAGTAAAGAGGGGGGGGGGGGGGGGGGGGGGGGTGGGTGGGCGAGGAAATGGTAAATTTTCGCCTACTTCCTTATAACTTCAAAACTGTTTATCTTAAAATTATGAAAAAAATATTTTTGAGATTTTTATAATGTAAGTAGGTACCCTGTTATTTGATATGTCACACGATATAGTTCGAAACTTTTTTTTTCTAATTTACCGCCACCCCCTCCAAAAGTGGCAACCACGTTTAAAGTTCATTTGTTTTCGTTACACGTCCGTGTTTGTGTCACCGATTTACATATTTGTACCAAATTCAACTCAATCGGTTTAGTAGTTTCAGAGCAAATTGGCTGTGTCAGACGGACGGACAGACACAGGCACACGAGTGATCGGATAAGTGTTCCGTTTTTCCTTTTGACGAACGGAACCCTAAAAAAGCCTCGTATCTCTATACCTACTTGGCCAGAAATCCGTGTTTTCCCGGCCTCTGATGTAATGTACTATTATTGGATCTCTTTCTCAGGTGCTTGTTCATATCGGGCTTGGCCGCCGGGTCGATGGCCGCGCTGGGCGCGACCCCACTGGACGTGATCAAGACACGCATGCAGACTCTCACCAAGGGCACCGGCGAGAAACAGTACACCGGCATCATGGACTGCATTACGTGAGTACTAACCCCGAGACAGTGATGTTAGAGTTGCACCCGCCAGTCGTGTCGGAAAAATAAAATGCAACAAATTTGAAAAAAAAACTCATACTGGTAACACGAAATGTTAATCGGCGTAATAGGTAATTATTAACTCTGGTCTGCCCAAATCGCGGACCCGTAAAGGGCCATGCTACGGGCGACCCCGGCATACAGGCGACGCCAGCTGCCCAAAGCTGACGCCGTCGCCACTATTCGGGAAGCAAGCTGGCGGAAATGCTCCCCGAAATTCCACTTGCGGTCCAGAATGATCCCCGATTATTTTATATGAGGCTTAACCTGGACCGTCTCCCCACTCACTCTAATTCTGGCACCCGCAGGCGGCCGCCAGCCCCTCCCCCCAAAGATTATTACCTCTGTTTTCGGGAGGGACACCGCTCAGCAGTTGGATGCGGGTCACCATACTCGGATGCTCCGCGGCAACTTCTGCCCGTCGCAAAGCCTCCCACATATCCGCATCCCGGACAGCCACCATCGTGTCATCCGCGTAGCCAATCGTACCCCAGGTTTCATAGTAAATGGCCCAGCACGGACCCCTGGCCTCGATCTCCTTTGCCCTCCTCTTTCCTCGACGAGCACTACCCGCTGCGAGAGGTAGTATATGCCTCAAGTAGGGAGGCAAACCATGATATTGGAGCGCCTCCTCAATTACTGAATACAAGAGGAATCCAAACGCGTTGGTGATGGGTGTCTAATGACACCGCCACCACCCCCTCCCGTCTCTCTGCCGCTTCCACACAAAAGCCTCGAAGGGCACCCAATGCGTCTATGCAGGATCGCCCAATCCGAAAGCCGAACTGGTGGTCGGACACATTGGGACTTTGGGATTCGTACTGTTTAAATGCCGGGTGATCCGGGAAGCGACGATCCGCTCTAACATCTTCCCGGTTTCGTCCAGCAAAACAATGGGTCACCACCCGGAGGGAGAGTCCGCCGGCCGACCTTCCTACCACAAGAAGCATAACTTGAAGCAAACCTTCCAACACCCCGGGAACTGCCCCGTCTCCAAACAATCATCAAACAAGTCCTTTAGGCGAGGCCCAAGGTGGCCCATCGCGATCGGCAGGATCTTTCCCGGCACACCGTCTCGCCCTGGGGCTTTTTTGCAGGCCCTCAGCTGGTGCACTGCCCACGTCAGCTCCCCCTCCGTAATTGGCGTCACTGCCACTGGCTCCGGACCCTCCATCCGCTGCTTCCGCATCGTAGGCGGGGTGAAGTCGAGGGTGGGCGGGAAAACTACCTGCTGTCTTAACCCTACCTTGACTTGACTTAAGTTCCTAAGTCCCCTGGATGGGGCAGAGGGCGTTCACAATGCGTCGTCAACCCGGTCGGTCTTGAGCTTCACGCTTCATTTCACTCTACGTGCAGTTGGCATGAGATGTCCTTCGTGACCTTCCACGTCTCGCACTCTTTCAGAGTAATATCCAATAACAAAAATACTTATACGGGAGCAAAGCCGCGGGAATCACTAGTTATTGTTAACATTTTGCCGAGCAGGCAGCCCTAGCGAGGTGTCAAATGACGTCAAGCCGGTCTTCTTAAAGATAAAGCAACACACACACACACATAGTCACTGCGCAGACACGCCCCTGCCCTAGGCGCTAGCGATATCTGTTACTGTAAGGAACTACTAGTATTTCATATTGCACGCGTTTTCGTTCACTCGTCCGCGTCTGATCATTAGGTAGCTTTCTCAAACATGCTCGGAAATGAAGACCTTACGTTCGCGAAAATAGACTGCGAAACGCAGCGTTTTGGGCGTCACGAATTTACAGAACGGTAATAGGATTTGTAATATTTGTATAGGAAATTGCGGGCGAGTTTAGAAATTGTCGGTGCGCTCGCTCGCTTTAGAAAAGCATTATACAGTATACATACAATAACCTACCTCGGTCGGAACCAGGTATTGCCTGCCTTGTATCCGAGCTATGCAGCCGAGCGTAGCGAGGTCGTTTATAACACGCTTGGCAGGTAATCCCTTCCTTCCCGGCCACTATAGTAATATTCTATTGTAGTTTGAATGATATTGACGTGGTTGCAGGTCGACGTTTAGAAACGAGGGTATAACTGCGTTCTTCAAGGGCGGTGCCTGCCGTATGATGGTGATCGCGCCCCTGTACGCTATCGCTCAGACAATCTACTACATCGGCATCGCTGAGTATCTGATGGGGATTAAGAAGTAATACCGCTAAACATGCAGCCAGCATAAATAAATCAGGCCGTCGGATTGTAATCGGGGGGTCGTGTTTAACAATTATTGCTGGGTGTGGCTGTGATGTCACCGAGTTTTCTTTGTGCGCGTGCGCCGACGTAAAGTGCACGAACGTAATATCAGTTTCACATGGTTGCGTTCGCATAGGTACATACTTTATTATTATACAAGCTTATTTCAATTGAATTTAAGCAAATTCCATAGACTGATATTTTAAATGAAGTTTTTGAAGCTTAGCAGTATATTGTTCAGAAAGTAAATTATTATATTATTATGTATGTCTTTCCCGCTCACGGGACAGTGATGTCCCGGACCTTTGGGAGGCGTGCGTACCTACAAAGTACCAACTGAGCCAACACGTAGAGGCCCTTTTGACAATTTAATGAAATGCAAGGAGTACACCGAGCGGATGCTGTCCCTGCCCGTGTCATGGGACGCACACAGAGACAGCACCCGCTGGGGTGTATAGGGACTATTGCTGGTTGATGGAATTTAAAGAAAACGGGTTATTGGGTGAAAATGATGGACTAGTGAAACATCGGACGCCTGCCTAATAAACTGTCTCATTTTTTATCTCTGGCCGGTGACTCGCCAACTGCCAGATGGACCCTTTTTAATAGCGACATTAAAAAAAATATTATTATTATTGTTAAATTCAATTTTGTTTACGTTTTAAGCTGAGGAGCATGTTACGCGTACTATATGTAGTTCAATTATTTTATATGCTTAGGTTATCGTAGACGAGAGCAATTCAAAGACATATTACGTTATTTTATTGTGACCGTGCTATTGTTATGCTATGCATGTTCGGTGAATGTTAATGAAATTGTGTTATTATTATCATGTAGCGTAACATATGAACCGCGATTCGTTAAAATGTAATACAAATAACAGTAAATCTAAGGTAGTTTAATCAATATACACTGTCGACGGCGACATGTGAATGCAGTTTTCCACATTGTAAACAAATGTATACGGTGCCGGAAACGTAGGTACCTCATATTTAATATCCTTATTGTATTGGTCTAGCGTGATATTGAAAAGGACGGTAATTTTCGTTTTGGATCGCGCGAAATAGATCATGAAAAACATTAAGTGTGTATTAATTTACTCATAGTAAGTATGTGTATTACTTGTTTATTATAATTAACATTAGGTAGCTGCTGCTTATTTTTATACAAACCTATTTTTCTCAAACATGCAATGAAATGTCGTCATTAAAACATGGGTTATATCAGGCTTCAAAGTTTCACGTTTTGGGCGGATCAACTCGAGATAACTGTGAAGGAATTTCATACAAAATTGAAGGCCTAGGCCGGGAAGTAATTTTTTTAAATTTTCATTCCACTATTTGTGGCACAGCATCACGGCATTCAGCCATGAAAATTGTTTGATTTGAGGAGTTTTTATTTATTTATTTCAATTCATGTTTGATAAAAGCACTATACATGCCTGGCCTTGAAAAGGGCTTGTCGGCTTCGTATCACTATCTATCTATACCTACTCACCCGGCAAGTCCTTCTTGCCCGGCTTCTGCAGTAATGTACTATTTCTCAAACATGCAATTAAATATTCTCTTTATATAAATGCCTATGTCCTGACTGACTCACTCACTACTAATCTACTGGGGCTAGATAGTTGTAATTTACACCAGAACTATCTTTTACAACATAGGCAACGGATAAGAAGGGGTTTTTGGAAATTGTACCCCTAAAGGGGTTAAATAGGGGTGCAAAGTTTGTATAGGGGAAACTTTATTTTTTGAGCTAGAGACTTAAAATTTTATTTAAAGATTACTTATTAGAATACAAATAAAGTACTTTCAACGTTTAGGAAAAGTCTGCCCCTAAGGGGGTTAGAAAGGGGTGCAAATATTGTATGAGGAAAACTTAAGCTTTTAGCAAGAGACTTAATACTTAGTAGAAATATTACTAATTAGAATTAAAATAAAGTACTTTCAGCGCTTAGGAAAATTCCACCCCTATGGGGATTAAAAGGGGTGCAACATTTGTATGGAGGAAACATTTTTTATTAGCTAGAGACTTAAAACTTTGTAGGAAGCTTACTTATTAGAATACAAATAAAGCACTTTCAGCGTTTTGGAAAATGCTGCGCCTAAGGGTTAAAAAGTTTGTATTAGCGAAACTTCTTTTTGAGATAGAAGCTTAAAAATTTGTAGAAAGATTATTTATTACAATACAATGAAATAATTTTCAGCGTTTTGGAAAATCCCACCCCTAAGGATATGAAAAAGGGGTGCAATGTTGGTAAAGGGGATTTTTTTGAGATAGAATCTCAGAACTTTTTAGAAAGATCATATAATAAAATAAAATAAAATACTTTCAGCGTTTTAAGAAATTCCACCCCTTAGGGGTGTATAAGGGGGTGCAACGTTTGTAAATATATTTTTTTAGCGAGCGACTTAAACCTTTGTTGAAAGATTACTTATTCCAATACAAATTTAAAGAACTTTCAGCGTTTTGGTAAATTCTACCCCTAAGGGTGATCAAAAAATGTGATTTTTTTTATGGCGGAAACTTTTTTTTTTGAGCTTGAGACTTGAAATTGTGTAGCAAGATTATTTATTAGCAGTGATCGGCACGACCCGTGTAACACGGTGTCAATGACCTCAATCATTATATGTTAATATGGATATTCCCCGGGATTCCGGAATTCGAGTCGGTAAAGGAAGACAATATTTTCTCATCTTATAATGTGCCAGTATTAATACCCAATTTACATATGAAACCTATTTGCACAATCCTTACACAAATAACCTTAAATCACCACGTCCAAACTTAATGACCCGAAGAACATAGGTAAAAGTAAACATATTTAGCTGTCTTTTTCGTACCAGTTTAAACTAAGCGTTTGGTCATAAACGCAAACAATAGAAAATCCGAAAGTGACCTTCGACATACCAGGTAGTCGAGATTTTGCACTTAAAATGGTTACATTTTAACACTTACATATTTTATATGACTGCACTTAATATTTTACGCAATTTAAAATAAAATAAAAATAGGTATACCAATATTTTCTTTAATGAAAATTGATACAATTTATGAGTTTATTAAATGTTCTGACTTCTATTTACAAATACATTTATTAACTCTCAATAGAGTTATTTTTGCGAACTAGATCACGGGATTATAATCATGCATGTCATGTCCGTATTCATATTTCTTCTCAGAATCCCGCGTTGTTGCACAGGTCGTGCCGATCACTGTTTATTAGAATACAAATATAAAGGACTTTCAGTGGTTTGGAAAATTCCACCCGCTAAGAGTGGGATAAAGAGGTGCAATGTTTGTATGGGGGAAACTTTTTTTAGGTAGAAACTTAAAACTCTGTAGAAAGATTAAGTACTTACCTACTTATTAAAATACAAAAAAGTAATGTCAGCGTTTTGGAAAATGTCACCCCTTAAGTGCAAGGTTCGTATGGGAAACACTTTTTTTTAGCTAGAGACTTGATAGTTTGTATAAAAAATACTTACCTACCTATTACAATAAAAAAACTTAGTGTTTTATTTTTATTTTTTTCCTGAAAAGCGTTCAAAGTTTGTATAGAGAGCAAGAAAGTTTTTAAGTATGAGATTTGTAACTTCGATCTTAGCCTGTTTAGACTACAAAACTTATTTTAGCGGTTTTTGAAATTCATCCCCTGAAGGGGATTATAAGGGTGTTCAAAGTTTGTATGGAGAGCAAGACATTTTTAAAATAAGGGATTTGTAACTTCGGTTTTAGACTGCTTGCTAAACTACTACAAAACTTATTTCAGCAATTCATCGGCTAAGATGGTTAAAAGGGGGGTTCGAATTTTGTGTAGAGAGCAAGACATTTTTAAAGTAAGAAATTTGTAACTACGGTTTCAGACTGTTTACTATGAGGGTTCAAAGAGGGTTCTAGGTTTGTATAGAGAGCAAGACAATATGAAAGTAAGAGATTTGTAACTTCGGTTTTAGACTGTTTACTAAAAGACTAGGTACAAAACTAACTTCAATGTTTTTTTTAAATTCATTCCTTAAACAAACATATAGACGATAACATGTTTATACGCAGACAAAGTCGCGGGCAACAGCTAGTCGATAATACATATGTATTAATGTTATCCGGTGTTGTTATTTAGTTAGATCAAAAACAGCATGATTTAATTCAAGGACCTAATTTTGTTATGTTATGTACCGAAACGTCTATTGTAGCAAATATATACCAAGTCATTAAATGGTGCGTCGTGTTAAAGGCTCACACGTATGCGATATTGTTATATTTAAGTAAATACGACAATCGCATTATATATAAATCTTGGTTATATGAATGTTTTCGATATCATATAGACAATAACTTGCCAATGTTGTGTTTCTGCATGGTATTATATGAGTAAAAAATATTATTTATTCATATTGGAGGCCTGCAAATACGTAAGAGCTAATATGGACCGATACACAACCCGTGGACAAAGTCACGGCAGAAACACACGCGGGCAAAACCTCCCCGTTTCGTCGACTCGAAAAAACACGAAAGTCACTCGGTGTCATTGGAGCGAAAATATACAACACTCTCCCAACTGAAATAGTTAACTCGGAAAGCGATGCAATATTTATTAATAAGATAAAATCTCTATTAGTTGACCAAGCATGCTATAGCATTGAAGAATTTATTTTAAGAAAATAACAAATATTATATAATTATTGTAGCTAACAATTTTAACAAATTGACTTGTAAAATGTTACTTATACTTTTACCAATAAAATATATGAATATGAATATGTGTCATGTTCATGTCAATTAAAAACTTCTCCAGTGCTCACCAGATTTCAAAATAGTATTTACTGCCCCACGAAATACCATCTGCACTTTTATTTTTAGAAAGGGAAGTGTGTAAATAGGTAGGTATATATCTAAGTAGTACAGTCAACGATAAACGCTTTTGCACTACGCCTACTGGCAGATACGATCTGCGGTATTTGGATTGGAGTTAAAGTAGGTAGGAAATTACTGTAACAATTGAAATACCAAACTTCTGCAGGACATCAATATGAACCTAAATCTTCATGGAATTAGATGTGCTTTCTTTTAGATACGTATAGATGTTGAAAATGAACAATATGTTAACAATGTGTGTTTTTTTACAAGTATTTTTCAGTTAGTCGATCAAGTCCAATTTGACCAACATTTGGGCCATCATTGGATTCTCAATCGAGTCGACCGTCCAATATAAAATAGAAAAGAAAGAAACATTTATTCCAGACAAACAACACACAGCGTTTGTCACGATACGGTTCTATCTCAGCATAATGCCACTTGTACACACATGTACTTAGGTATTAGCCACTGCAATACTATGTTATGTAAGCAAACACCGCATTGGGTGTAGTTGTTTGGTTTGAAACTAGACAAATTATGGTACTTTATCGGTACAGCTGAAATAAGAGCTTATTCTAAAGTGTTCCTGAAAACAAGCTAAAATTGATTAGCTGAAAATTAAGCTTAAATACTAAAATATACATTTGAATGTTATTAAACATACAAAGATATATAAAGATGCATACGCATAATGAAATTAGGCTTGGAATAAGGTAAGTAACTTAATATACTTAAATTTAATTTTTAGGTAATGGGCAACTTTGTATGACTAAAATTATTGCCAAGTACGTGAGAGGTAACCTTGAACAGTTCCCGACGCGTGGTGACTCACACAATTTTAACTTCAGGCGGCGCGGCGATCTGCGCGCTCCCGCCACACGTCTTGCGAAGGCCCAAAAATGTCTCCACTCGATAGGGCCCAAGATATACAACAAGTTGCCCCAAGAAGTCAAAAGCGCGCCGAGTATGAGGTGTTTTGTGAACAGACTTAAAATTAAACTAGCATCCGATTCATGCTATTCCATTGACGAATTTCTCAATAATGGCTGAAAACCGAACGACTTTTCAACTGGCTCGCTGCCCAATCAGTGACTTGACAAATAAATGTACTAATAATAATTATTCGTTGACTACATGCTGCAGTGTACCTAAACTAAGACATACTTACCTACCTAACCTGCTGTAATATAATATAAGACATACTTTTTCACCTTAATGTGATAGTATTATGTATAATGTTATTTAACATCTATAAATTGACATGTAAAACTACGTTTTATAAAGGAATAAATGAAATGAAATGAAAATTGTTTTTTAGGGATCCGTACTCAGAGAGTAAAACGGGACCCTATTACTAAGGCTCCGCTGTCCGTCCGTCCGTCCGTCTGTCTGTCAGCAGGCTGTATTTCACTGATACCGTGATAGTTCCAGTTGAAATTTTCACAGATGATGTATTTCTGTTGCCGCTATAACAACAAATACTAAAAACAGAATAAAATAAATATTTTTATTGATAATGGTACGGAACCCTTCGTGCGCGAGTCCGACTTTTTTATTTGCAGCGGCCATACATGTTTTTTAATAATGGTAGAGAGGACCTCTTAATACGCATAGATATACAGGATGTGGCCTGTAATAGGAGCAAATATTCAATAGGACGCTTTGCAGTAACCCCTTGTGTCCCATTAATTAAAAAAAAAAATATTCGGAGAAATTTTGATTTAAAATTATGACCTCCAAGTAATGTATCTTGGCTGTACGACATCATAGCACAGCAGCCAATGCAGATTTTGAGGTAACATCATGTAATGAGAATGAGTCATAATAGTTTTTGCATTTTTGTTTTCAAAAGATATCTTCATACTTTTTAGTGTTTTTAAAATAAAAAGTTACTATAGCGCTCCAGAAAAGTGAAAAAATACAAGTAAACTTATTTTGAGGACAAAAATTGTTTTTTTTTTGTAATTAAACCACTTGGAAATAATTGTTCACCACCTTAATAATCTACCGTTTAATTTTTTGCTCCTGTTACGGGTCACACCCTGTATACAATTAAACGCGTTAAACAATATCGGTGTTGACGCATGTTCAATGTAACATACAAGGCGACACAATATTTGAGTTAACAACTGTATAATGCACTGAGCGATTAAATTACAATTGCTTGAAATAAGTAAAAGGTCGCGTGCGTTCCCGGCCGGGGTCGTTGGAGTGAATGATGATGGCACGTGGCGGTGTCAGAGGTAAGCAAAGAGTAAAGTAAGTATAAAGGTAAGTATATATTGTAGGAATACAAAATATTTGCTCCTATGTTATTATTGTATGGAGAAATGACCACCCGCGCATCTATTAAGAAAATATAGTACATAATCCTACTAATATTATAAATGCGAAAGTTTGGATGTTTAGGTGTTTGGATGTTTGTTACTCAATCACGAATACGGATGTCATGCTCCCTATATATTCATAGTGCTCTTTGCATGCTCCCTGGCAACCCCACTCTCGATTTCGGGATTTCTGAGTATGTGAAAAAATTGTACCAAAATTGTACTGAATTGGTACTTACCTATTTACTTGAAAAAAATTGTACCTCAATAGTTTCGAGAGTACAATAATTTTAAATTGGGGTTGCTGGGGAGCATCAATCCAGCAACCCCAAACTTAAAAAGAAGGAATTTTGCGTAGAATCTAAGTTTTATCGGTAAAATAAGGCCGTGAATCCACTTCCTGAATCCAAAAATATATGCATCAGGAAATAGCAGCATTTTAATGAAATATTTCCGACCTTGAGATAGGTAATATTGAATTTCATCTGGCCTATAAAAAGGTTTATTCATTAACAAAAATAAGTGGATTATGCGCGTATCCCAAAGAACGTATAAAGAAGTAGTTAATTATTATAAATTTATAAAGTAAAGAAAGTTTACCGTTGCGGTATTCAATTTAGGTAGATTATTAATGAATATTTAGTCAAATTACCCTACCTATTTTTTGGTGTGAAAATATGGCTGATATAGTTAGATAATATATTATTGTGTTTTTATAGAGCGAGACCGTATCTTTTTCAGGCTAAAATCTGATCAAACAATCCCAGTATTTTTATTAATGAGGTACCTAACCGTATTGTCACTCCGTTGTATGATATCATACCCTTATCCCCCCTCCTGGTTATTTTACTCCGTCCTGTTTATTTTACCCCGTCCTGTTAACATAAAATTCCTTCTCACTTTGCTTTATTTCCCCTTTGTATATGAACTCCGTAAGTTTATTTAACAACTTGTTTCTGTAGTAGGTAGTTTGGCTGACAATAATAATGTTTCTTGTGTCTTCTGTTCTGAGTGAACCTGGCAACCCCAAGTTGGCGAAATCATCGACAATACCGATGGGGCTATAACATCACCATAACATACAAAGAGTGATTGTGATTGACTTCTAGTGTCAGTCAAAATTTAAATTCTTTGTGATTGCAAAGTTAATAAATATGTCATAAAACCAATAAAATTCTCGTATAAACAATGAAAATAGAATAACTCCCAGGTTAGTAGAACTAGTTACGTAAAATTAGTGGTTGTATGTTAAACGATCGAGCTCACATTTTAATATTCGATAATTCTCTGAAATTTAAGCGGTCCCTATTGTCAATTACCGAAACATCTGTGAAAATCGGTGTTACGCGGCCTTTATACCTCACTGCATTCCGTGCACTAAACTTAGACAGCGGTGCGGGGGGATTTAGTGTGTTCCTTTACACTTGATCTTATTAGCGTCAGGGGGCTTGCAGTGGGTGGAGTGCGTCGCGTTAGATACCTAGCGCTCGCGAGGCCTCAGGCAGCCAGTCAGTCGTGGGCTAGCCCCGCGCGAGCGAGCACATGTGCGTCGTCGTACCGTGATCCGCCACCGCCGCTGACTTGAACGCGACGAACCGCGCGTGCTTACTATTTTGCTGTTAGTTATTACGAGGTTTTTGCGGATTACTATACTTATTCTGTGTTAGCGTGCTAACTCAGTAGGTATACACGGAATTCAAGTGCAATGCACGTATGCAATGTCGCTGACAAAAAATCAAACAGTAGGGCTCGCCATGGCTTTGGTGGCATTGAGGTCTATTTCAATAAGTTTGACGACCGGTTGGCCCATTGGGTAGTGACCCTGCCTACGAAGCTGATGGTCTTGGGTTCAAATCCCGGTGAGGACAAATATTTGTGTGATGAGCACGAATATTTGTTTCTGATTTCTGAGTCTTGGACGTTTTCTATGTATTTAAGTATTTATATCCATTGAATATATCGTCGTCTAGTATCCATAACACAAGCCTTATTGAGGTTACTATGGGGGGCTAGTTCGATTTGTGTAAAAATTGTCCCGTAATATTTATTATTACTATTATTAATTGACCAACAGCACGCGACGTAGGGTCGAGGTTGACGGGCATATCATACATTATGTCGACGAGTACACTTACTTGGGCCAGCTAGTCTCTTTCAGCAACAGGCAAGACAAGGAAGTCGAAAACGCCTGGAAGAGCTACTGGTCCATGAAGGAGCTAATGAAGGGCAACCTTCCTCTGACAATAAAGCGGAAACTCGTCGACATGTGTATTTTACCTGTCCTACCTACGGTGCCCAAACATGGTCACTCACTGAGAGCCAGAAGTCCAAATTGAAGGTTTGCCAACGCGCTATGGAGCGCAGTATTCTGGTGTCAAAAGGACGGATCGGGTCCGAAACACTACACTGCGCTCCAAAACACGCATAGCTGATGTGCGTGTAAATCTGCCAGGCTCAAGTGGGACTGGGCCGGCCACGTCTGTCGCATGCATCCAGATAAGTAGGTGGGCTAGTATAGCTAACAAGTGGGTGCCACATGACGGGCGACGCAGACGGGGCCGACCTAGACGGAGATGGCGGGACGACCTGGATGTATTCCTCAGCAATTGGGCGGAAGAGGCATCTAGTAGGCACGCATGGAGATCACCGGGAGAGGCCTTTGCCCAGCAGTGGGACACACAATAGGCTCATAAAAAAATTAAAATATATATATTAACAAGTAAAAAGCTTCAAAGGAAGTATGTTGAGTCAAAAAATATTTAGATATTATTCAGAAGCAAATTAAGTCCGACACGTATCTTTACTGAATATTATAATTATAAAGGGAAAAAGTCCATGAGATTGTAGGTATGTAAGCATGTAATTGATCTCCAGAACCACGTATCCGTTTAAAAAAAACTTTGATCTGTCTATAGAACGGACTTTCTAACTTTATAAGGTTAGATGGGTTGTATAGTAATGTAACATTTTGTTCAACAGAAACATAAATGCACAAACATGGCCACTGTGAAAGCAGCAGAGAAAGATAAACCACCGTCAAATTTTCCGCCGCCACCACAGTGAGTATATTCAAAATCTTAATTAACTTGTAATATGCCAAATATACATATGACCATGTCAAACATTTAAAAACTACTTATTGATTTAAATCTTAAAGTTAATTTCTTGTAGGTACATACATCCATGTGGTAAAGACAATACTTAATATTAATAGCCTTTTCATACAAATTTAGGTAACTGATCTAAATTATTGTTATTTTTGTAAATGGAAATCATGATGAGGTGATGAGTGTAGTGATGACTGGCGAACTGCACTTCATCTGTCTATTGTGACAGAAGCGGTGTTTCAATTTTGACAGAATTATTTATGTTATCATTTATCAACATAATCAACGTTTATACTTTAATGTTTGAATTAAGACTTCGTACTTACACCAAACTACATATAATCACATACTTTTTTCTATGGAGTAATAAATTATTATACAACTGTTTAGTCAACTAAAATGAATTTAACCATTCAACTGGCGCCTTTACTGAACTAGGTATAATGAATTTGACTAATAGAAAGTCGCCTTGGTCATAGACCAAACGGTGGGCGGCGCTTCGTTTCAGCAGGGCTTAGATTTTCAATAGATACCAAGTTTGTTTGGGTAATCCCCTTCTGCTTTGACGAGCCGGACGTAAGTGGATTGGGGATGTTGTGCAGAGGCAACGCGCCTTCGTAATTATAACTAGCTGTTGCCTGCGACTTCGTCCGCGTAGAACTTGTTATCGTCTTAGAAAATGACTTCTCCCAATACAAACTTTGAACCCTCGTTTAGGGGATAAATAAAAAAAAAACGTTGATGTTAATTTTCTAGTTTGTGAACAAACAGTCTAAAACCGAAGTTAAAAATCTCATATTTTACAAATGTCTTGAAATACACAAACTTTAAACCCCCTTTTAACACTCTTACGGGATGAATTTGGAAAAACTCTAAAATTAGTTTTGTAGACGTTCAGAATAAGACCAAAGTTACAAATCTCTTACTCATGCTTTAAATTTTTTTTGCTATCCATATAAAATTTGAACCCCCTTTTAACCCGCTTCGGTTCGGTATTGAATTTTTCAAATCGCTGAAAGAACTTTTTTCGTATTGTAATAAGTAATCTTACTACTAACTTTTAAGTCTAGCTCAAAAAAGTGTTGCCCATACAAAGCTTGCCCCCTTTTTAACCCCCTCAGGGGTGGAATTTTATAAAACTCTAAAAGAGCTTTTTGTGTATTTTAATAAGTAATCTTTCCAAAAATTATTAAGTCTTTAGTTCAATAAAAAGGGTTTCCCACACAAAACTGGCCCCCTTGTTAACCCCCTTAGGAGTAGAGTTTTCAAAACACTGAAAGTTCTTTTTTAGTATTCTAATAAGTAATCTTTTTGCAAATTTTGAATTCTCCAAAAAACTGTTGCCCAAATGCCCATGCAAAGCTTGCTCCCCTTTATATTAAACGCTTAATTAATTTTCTTAACGCTTTATGTTCTTTTTAGGGTTCCATAGCCAATTGGCAAAAAACGGAACCCTTATAGATTCGTCATGTCTGTGAACCGCTTTAAGATTTTCACACAAAAATCGAAAAAAAACATTAAGTTTTAGGGGTCCCCATACTCAGAACTGAAACTCAAAAAATTTTTTTTCTTCAAACCCATACGTGTGGGGTATCTATGGATAGGTATTTAAAAATGATATTGATGTTTCTAATATATTTTTTTTCTAAACTGAATAGTTTGCGCGAGAGACACTTCCAAAGTGGTAAATTGTGTGTCCCCCCCCCCTGTAACTTCTAAAATAAGAGAATGATAAAACTAAAAAAAAAATATGATGTGCATTACCATGCAAACTTCCACCGAAAATTGGTTTGAACGAGATCTAGTAAGTAGTTTTTTTTAATACGTCATAAATCGTAAACCGCAATTTATTTTACGGAACCCTTCATGTGCGAGTCTGACTCGCACTTGGCCGCTTTTTTTTATTTTAATAAGTAATTTTTTTACAAAGTTTCAAGTCTCTAACTCAAAAACATAAACTTTCCCTTATACAAACTTTGCATCCCTTTTTATCCCCCTTAGGAATGGTCTTTTCCAAAACGCTGAAAATACTTTTTTTGTATTTTTATATGTAATTTTTCTACAAAGTTTCAAGTGTCCAGCTCCGAAAAAGTATTCCCCATAAAAATCTTGCACCCCTTTTTAATCCCCTTAGGGAATAATTTTTGTAAAACGCTGAATGTAATTTTTTCATGTTCTAATAAGTAATTTTTCTACAACGTTTTGAGTATCTATTTCAAAAAAAGTAGTTTTTCCCATACATAAACTTTACACCCTATTTACCCCCTTAGGGGTGGAATTTTTCAAAACGCTGAAAGTACTTTATTTGTATCCTAATAAATAATCTTTCTATAAAGTTTTAGGTCTCTAGCTCAAAAATCAAACTTTGCACCCCTATTTTACCCCCTTAGGGATGGGATTTTCCAAAACGCTGAAATAACTTTATTTTTATTCTAATGACTAATGACTTTACAAAGTGTAAAGTCTCTATTAAAAAAAAATATTGTTTCCTCCATACAAACTTTGCACTTTACATACATACGAACAGAGTGCAAGTTAATATAAAGCTTGTAAAAATAAAAAGCTTTTATTATCAGACCAAATGATCCATAGATGATTAAATACAATCTTAATAACTATGTTAGGGACAGACTTTAAAATAGAACAAAAAACAGACTCAAAACTAAATAAAATATGCTTGTACAGCCATTGACAGGGGAATGCACAGCAAACAACCTGCTCTACCTGGCCCTGCCAATAGCCACTTCCACCCAGTTGCGAGTGAGTGGGCGCTCTGCCAACATCCTCAGAAGGCTGTTGCTGCTGCCCCGCACTCTATTCAGCAGTGATCCTACTCTTTTTCGCCTGATGGCAAAAAAGTCATCTGTTCGCGCCTCTGCGAACATTCCGTATGCACTGCATCTGCAGTGTCTCGGCAGCCTCAACAACATTCTGAGGATATTGTTGTATTGAACGCGAATAGCGTTGTACGCTCTCTGTGTAAATCTCACCCACAGACTACACGTGTAGAACGTCTGACAGTAAAGTAAGTTTTAAACCTGAGGGCCTACCGCGAAAGGCATTCGAAATTTCACCTCTCTGTCATACTCACGAGTTCGTACGTAAGTGCGACAGAGAAGGAAAACTTCGAATGCCGTTCGCGGTAGGACCTCTGATATTGGAATTGAAATCTTCATCTTGACGGTAGAGTTGCTTTTTAATGGAATACTTTGAAACAATTGGGTCAACTCAAATCATCTCAAGTATTTAGTGTAATAATCAAGTCTAACCCGTCTAGTGTGTAATTCCGTTTCTAGTGTAAATGAAACAGTATTGATAGAATAAGCAAGTAGGGTCGTTTCGCCGGTAACGCGACCACCACCGGTTAGCGACCACTCGACGGACTAGGCTGCTTTAATTAAAGATATTAACATTTCTACAAACCCAACAGAAAAATAATAACTTATTAACTATTCTTGAATAGTATCAGAATAAGAATATATACAATTTAAAACCGAAAGCTCAATCCAAAGCAAGAAAAAATAACCTCAATTCACACATTGCTTCCGTGGAGTGTTGACGTGCAGTGAATCTGTGAAAAAAATAACGCGACAGTTGGCGCGAAAACTTTAGTTACGTCACTTCATTTTATTATTATGCTGAAATTGGTAAATTGATCGTTTAAATGATTTAGCTGTTGTAATTATTTCGTTGAAATTCGGCATATTTAAAAATAGATTTAAATAAAATGGGGTGGTCGCGTACCCAAATACATAATTACCAAAGAAGTCGGATAGCGACCACATCGTTTTCTTTTTCTTTCCTTATGGATTCTTATGCGGCACCCGCGATATTTAGCTTGGCTAGCCAATTGAGTCGGTATTTAAGCCGCGCCAATCCATGCTATGTCCATAGTATATAATAATATATAATTATATATTATATTATATAATAATACACAATTTATTTGAGATGGTTATATTATAAATTCGAAAGTGACTATGTCTGTCTGTCTGTTATCTCTTCACGCTTAAACCTATGGACCGATTTTGATGAAATTTGGTATGGAGATAGTTTGAGTCCCGGGAAGAGACATACCTAGGATAGTTTTTATCCCCGAAATAATCCCCTAAGCGGGTGAAAGTTTGTATGGAGCTACGATATAAACGATTTCCACGCGGACGGAGTCGTGGGCAGACGCTAGTGTAAGTAGAATATAATCTAAAAGTTAAATAAAAGCTTGTAAAAAGGTGGCATTTAGATACCTACTATGAATGGCATGTGTGACTGTAATAGCAATATATATAATAGCACCATGGTGTGAGCGAGATGGCGCGCTTTTTTCGATTCTATTCTTCATTGACACAGCAATGTAAAGTAGATTTAGAAGAGTAGCATTAAATAAAATGACATATAATGATGAATTTTCTCGAAAAAGGATTAAATGTTATGTCAAATGGAGAAAAAAAAGAACAGGGGATTAAGTAATTACAAAGTTAAAGTATCTAAAGTTTTAAGAGGGGGTAGGTATATTCTATCCCTTTTCCGCAAAACGGACCTTCAGCATATGAAACGATTGTCATTTACTATGCCGCTCGGGGATTGTGACGTCACGATCCACTAGCGTGTTCTCTCTCTAACAAGAAATATTAAAACGGTTGTAGCTTCGTATGTTTGGAGATATATGAATGGGATTTTCGTCACTTAGGCTTATTATTTAGCCTTCTTTTTTTTGGAGTAATAATAAATGGTTAGTCTACACTCCTATTTGTAGTGGTATAAGGGCAGTTAGGTAGGTCAAACTTTGAGAAATAGGTCAATTGTCGAATCCGACTCGTCCGGGTAGCGTTCGGGAAGCTACGCTATGGCTTTTCGTCCAATATTCCGCAGTGTCTCAAGGCGAGAGTCTTTGACCAGTGTGTGTTGCCAGTGATGACGTATGGCACTGAAACGTGGTCGCTTACTATGGGCCTCATAAGAAGGCTCAAAGTCACCCAAAGGGCAATGGATAGGGCTATGCTGGGAGTTTATATGCGTGATCGCATCAGAAATGAGGCTATCCGCATCATAACCAAGGTAGGTAACCGATATAGCCATCCGAATCGCTAAAGTTAAGTGGCAGTGGGCGGGGCATATTGCACGGAGAACCGATGGCCGTTGGGGCGGAAAGGTTCTCGAATGGCGACCACGTACCGGGAGGCGCTGAGTGGATAGACCCCCACAAGGTGGACTGATGACCTAGTAAATATCGCAGGAATCGGCTGGATGCGGGTGGCGCAAAACCGGTCATTGTGGCACTCTTTGGGGGAGGCCTATGTCTAGCAGTGGACGTCTTTCGACTGATATGATGATGATGATGATAAATCGTTCTATTAACTACTTAAACACTATTTGCAAGAGTGGTCGCCAACTAGCTAACAGGTGGTCGCAAACCGACTAAAGCGGTCGCTATCCAGCGAATTCGCTATTTTGAAACCTTTTCCATATTTTCTCCTAATCTATGGATGAAAGTGATATATTTTATTGTAGGTTTCAAAACTTGACTATACTCAGAACCTATACGAATACCATATATTATGTGTGTACATTGAATAGGTATACATTTACTCATCTAAAGTGAGCAACTCGGCTAAGTGGTCGCTAACCGGCGAAACGACCCTAGCTACATAGAAGTAAGTACATAGTTTTTCTTGTCTACGTTACTACACTAGTTATTGAAATCATGTATAGGTTACACGAATAAGGAAAACCAGCACAGACAATTCTGATTCCGATTGATGTGATAACTGCTTTGGAAATTTATTTGGTAGGAACATATTATAAAAATGCCAAGAAATCTAGGACTCGTTAGGTAAAAATACTACGCAGTATTCTCCACAAAAAAGCATGATACCGATATGCGTCATACTCTCTCTCTCTAATGTTGCCCTTAGTTTCCTGACATTTGTGTGTTGCCAGGCTGCTGCCGAAGGTCATTAACGGTGGTATCGCTGGCATCATCGGCGTGTCCATAGTGTTCCCGCTAGACTTGGTCAAGACCCGACTGCAGAGCCAGGTCGTCGGCCCCAATGGCGAAAAACAATACAAAAACATGTCAGTATTCGAATTAATAACATTAAGGCCTCCACACACCGGTCGCGGGCGCGGGTCGGGCGCGGGCCCGCGCAAGTTGTAAAACATTACACACACCGAACGCGGGTCGTGCGCGGCGCGGGTCGGGCGCGGCGCGGGTCGGGCGCGGCGCGGTTGAAGCGGTTTATTCACACCGGCGTGTAGTAACGCGGGCCCGCCGCGGTAGCAACGAGGGCCCGTCGCGTGCCCGCGTTGCTAGCACAAGAACGGCAAAGAGAATACGCCCGGCAGCACCAGTCGACTTCAAGATGTGGAACGGTGAAGACTCCGACGTAGAAGACCTATTATTGCTCCTAGCTCTTAATAAAAAAAAAAGAATTTGGGTTCACGACCTGAATAAAGAATCTGTGTTAACGCCCAGCGTATGTGTGCCATGCAAGCACAGGCACACACACACTCACACGCGTCTGCAGCCAGCCAGCGCGGACGGGACCGCGCCCCACTCTCAATTCACCATCTAACGAACGCGTACCTACATACGTTATTTATTTTATGTAACCTTAAAAAAGTAAACGGAGTCAAAAGCAAGAACTTTCTTCATTATTTCTCGCCTCCGTCCACCGCCTGAAACTATATTCGCTCCTGTTTTCAACATATGGTCCCACGAGCCGAACCATAAAGAAGAACCAGAGCATAGAAAACAAAGGATCGCGAACAGTTAAAGGAACATTACGTGGACACGTCGAGAAAGGGAGTTCACAATCAATCAAAAAATATCATTAAGGAGCAGAAGATTCATTCCTGAGAGAATTGCCATTAATCGGAAGAGCAAATCAAGCCTACTGTGGAGAAAGTGAAAGTGAGAACCCGGGAGAGTAGCATTACTGTGAGTTCGTTCCGATCTTTTCTCTGCTAGATGAATCCCTCTTTAAAGTGGTGACGTAGTTTACCTTTTTATTCGCACTTTAAACGCGAATTTCTTACATAGCTGCAGCTTATTGCATCATCTAATTAACTACATACCTACCTGCCTACCTACTTAAATTCGTACTTTAAACGCGAATCAACAAAGTTTGTGCTTTCAATCATTTATAGTACACAGTTACTATTTATTTCTTAAAGTCATAGTAGTTAATTACAACAATTTCATCCCATTTTACACTTTCGCACTTTAAAAGCGAATACCTAATCCTAAATTGAATTGGTACCTACATAATTAACAATTGTTGACGCTTACATATTTCATCCCATTTTACACTTTCGCACTTTAAAAGCGAATACCTACCTACCTACCTAATCCTAAATTGAATTACCTAAATAATTCACAATTGTTAAGGCTTACATTTTTTGCAAACTTATCATAATAATTAGTTACATACCTACATATCTCGTCTTGTACCCTAAAGACCAAGATTAGCCGAACATATTTAGCTACTCGTAGTGTTAATTGCAGTGCTTTTGCATACCTATTCCAGGCTGTCGCTTAGCGCGCGCGCGGCCCTTGACCCTGGATCGCTCGGCGGCCGGCAACTACCAGCTGGCTTATCTGCTTGCTACTTAGCTGTTTACGAACTTCGCAAATCTCACTGCACCATCATTACGCTTCATAAAAACAACATTTAAGTATCCCAATAATTTATTTATTTGTTTTAAACTGTTTTCTTGCCTAACTTTCTTGCATACAGCATCACATTTGTTCGTAGGTATTACCTACTTGTTGTAAGTACATTAAATTAAGCAAGTGCATAAAACAAATAGATAAAATGGATATAAAGGTATTAGTTAAGCAACGAGCTACATTCAAAACTAAAGTTACTCAATTTGAAAACTATTTAAAATCTCTGGACAGTTGTCCGCAATTAAGCAGATTGCAGGTCAGCGAGTTAAATATTCGTTTGACGAAAATTGAGGAGATTTATTCCGATTATGATCCTGTGCAATCTGACATAGAAAACATATCTGAAATTCCAGACGAGCATTACTCGGACCGTGAGACGTTTGAATCGAAGTACTTCGGTGCAGTCGCGCTTGCTCGAGAGGTATTGGAGAGAAGCGGGACCTTTGCAGGCCTCGCGCAGGAGTCCAGGTCAGTCTCAGGTTCTTGTGGGCATCACGGAAGGCGAAACATTAAGTTGCCAACCATTCATTTGCCTAACTTTTCGGGACAATATCAGGACTGGTTGGAATTTCACGATACGTTCAGCTCACTTATACACTTAGATGAAACGATACCTAAAATAAACAAATTTCACTACTTACGCGCTGCATTAAAAGATAGTGCTGCTTTGATCGTACGATCGCTTGACTTCTCGGCTGAAAATTACGATGTAGCTTGGGATCTGCTTTGTGACAGATTTAATAATAAGCGACTACTTGTTAATAATCACTTGCAAGCTATATTCGGCATTGAAACATTAGCAAAAGAGAATTCTAAAGCGTTGCGTAACATCATTGACACTGTCAACAGGAATTTACGTGCATTAAAAACCCTTAAATTGCCTACTGAGCATTGGGACATACTTATAATATACACAACTTCACAAAAGTTTGACATCGCTACTACACGTGAATGGGAAGAACACCGTAGCACTTTAGCGGACTTACCTACTCTTGCAATGTTTTTGCAATTTATGAAAGGTCGTGCCGACCTCTTAGAAACAATGGAGGATACTCATATTAAGCGCCGATACAGTGATAATACACATTACCGCCACAAAGCATTAGTAGTCAGCCCTCAATCGCTTCCTTCTGAGAGACAGTACATGTGTCCATTATGTAAGAACAACCACGCACTATATCGGTGTCTTAAATTTAAATCTTTCTCGTTAGACGCGAGAATGCAAAAGGCAAAATCATTAAAGTTATGCTTAAACTGCTTACGTCAAGGGCACAGCGCAAACACGTGCAGAATTGGTCCGTGTCGTTTGTGCAACACACTCCTTAACAGCCTTCTGCATTCTCACGACGCGGCTCCGACGGCTGCATCCTCGCCGCACAGCAGCGTTGCCCTCTGCGTCGCGCCGCCCACGCCGCTGGATGCACTCCAGTCTCCTGAAACAGACGAATATTACACAGAAAAGGAAAGTGATGATTCACAAAATAACATTACTTTATCTGCTGTTCAAAGCAACTGCGTGCTTTTGTCCACAGCCTTAATTCATGTGACCGATCATAAAGGACAAAAACACACAGTACGCGCCTTATTGGACAACGGGAGCACTTCGAGTTTTATAACTCAAAAATTATGTACAAAATTAAACTTACCAACCGCTTCGACCTCGTCGTTAGTTGAAGGGTTGAACGCACAAACTTCCCGTTTGACAAAACAATGCGGTATCACTTTATGGTCACTTATAGAACCATACAAGGCAAACATAAATTGTTTTGTTGTTCCACGCATCACACAACAATTACCTACAGTGCACATAAACAATACACTGTTTAATATTCCTCCAAATATTACACTAGCTGATCCGACATTCAATATACCATCTGAAGTAGATATGCTTCTCGGAGCAGATATCTTCTGGAGCGTGTTATGCTCGCATAATATTTCGTTAGGTACAAATATGCCGACGTTAAGTAAAACCAAGTTTGGATGGTTAATTTCCGGCCTCATACAAACAAATAAACAGTCAAATACAGTCCATTGCACCCATGCCATTACTACACACGATGATCAAATACAAAATCAATAAACACAGTTTTTATCGTTTAATTGTGTTAGGTTGGATAAAGTCGAATAAGAATCATTTATGTATTTAGTAGGATTCAAGAAATTGTGGAAAGGTCTGAACCATCGGTATGGTTTTAGGTACCAACCAATTTGAACCCTGCTTTCTTGAAGTCTTGCTCCTTATGGAGGACCAGACCAACCTTTTTGACAGAAAAAGATTCATCATGGCCTGCCCAACCTACCTACATACGCAATTTCGCGTACATACAACGCGTTTCATGCATAATTATTTGCATCCGAATATTAATAAACGTTCTGTGCACTTAAAATTAAACGAACTTCATTCCTAATTCAACGCTTTATGTAAATTTTCCCAACGCGAAACCTTTCCTGAGGAAAACAGAATGTTGAATCTGAATAATACTTTCCCTGTGAAAAATCAACATAATAAATTAAATCCCTTTTATAATACTTCAGATGCTCTGCTGAGGGTAGGAGGTCGATTATCAAATTAATTTTACCATTTTGACACGAAACACCCAATAGTGCTACACTCAACACATCAAATCAAAGTACTTCTATTTAAGTAGGTAGGTACTACTATATTTTACTCATGCATGCTGAGTACTTATTTATACGTTTTTCAATACAGCTGTCGCTTACGCCGGTCCGGTAATGATATTGAACCGCAAAGGTGGGGGTGGCAATTTAATTAAGGTGAAGCATCTTCAGAAAAGTACCACAAGGGGGTAGAATAAGGCTTGGAAATTCCTACTTAATTACGCGAAAACTACATAAAATGTAACCGTTTCTTATTTAAATGTTATTTGAAGATATTTTCTACAATTTTATAATGCCCAAAACACGATTTGATTAATTTGCCTCGATGGATTAGGCTCGCAAAGTTAGCTCTGATCGCGCGTTTTTCGGTAGGTCGAGTTGACTAAAAACCAGAACCATTTTTTTGCTAGTCAATGTTCAGTGTTTATTTTTGTATCCTTTTATTCCTTATTATATATGTGACAACGTAGTAGGCTCATTTTATTTTTAATTAACGTAAATTAGTAACATTAAGCACATAAATATAAAATCTCGCTCAAAACGGACGCGCGTAAGTCATTCGTTTGAATTTTAGTAGGCAGATGGCCAAGCGGCCTCGGGCTGGACGGACGTCTGTCGCGGTTTTTTTGCATTTTGACAACTGTAAAATTCGCTAGTTTAATACCAGCTGTTAGAAAATAATACGTTTTCAGGGAGAATTAATAGGGTGTCATGTGGGTGGATAAACGTTTAAAATAGATTTTCGGTCATTTTTACAATTTGTTCTAATTTAAAACACAAAAGTTCGTTCACAAACCCTACCATTACAACCCGATTTTTCATATTTCTCATCTTAAGAGCCCGTTATTAATGAAAGAAGTTCGAATACGTTTCTTTAGTATGTGGAATATTTTTTTATCACACAGGTCACATTGTCTAGTACGGTGTATGTCGTAACATCTCGCTGCCCCAATATTATAGGGTCCTATGTTACATTGTCGGGGTACTTCAATTTAGACCTAGTGTTACTCTGACAAACTTCAAATTTCAAGTTGATAAAAGTGCAACATAGAACCCTATAATATTGGGGCAGCGATATGTCATATAGGCACATTTGACATTTGGCATTTACGCTGTCTTAAGGACTTAGATATATCGTTTTCAATAAAATCATAATATATTAAATACAATGAAAATCTTATAGTGTACGAACTATAACGATTATGATAGTATATTGTGATCCGCTGTAATAATGACGCCATCCAGTTAACTCCCCTGCAGTTCCAACCAATTGAATGTGGAAAGACATTGTCAGAATATTTATAATATCTAGGGTCGTTTCGCCGGTTAGCGACCACTTAGCCGAGTTGCTCACTTTAGATTAGTAAATGTATACCTATTCAATGTACATACATAATATATGGTATTCGTATAGGTTCTGAGTATAGTCAAGTTTTGAAACCTACAATAAAATATAGCACTTTCATCCATAGATTAGGAAAAAATATGGAAAAGGTTTCAAAATAGCGAATTCGCTGGATAGCGACCGCTTTAGTCGGTTTGCGACCACCTGTTAGCTAGTTGGCGACCACTCTTGCAAATAGTGTTTAAGTAGTTAATAAAACGATTTATCATCATCATCATCATATCAGTCGAAAGACGTCCACTGCTAGACATAGGCCTCCCCCAAAGAGTGCCACAATGACCGGTTTTGCGCCACCCGCATCCAGCCGATTCCTGCGATATTTACTAGGTCATCAGTCCCCTTGTGGGGGTCTATCCACTCAGCGCCTCCCGGTACGTGGTCGCCATTCGAGAACCTTTCCGCCCCAACGGCCATTGGTTCTCCGTGCAATATACCCCGCCCACTGCCACTTAACTTTAATTAGCGATTCGGATGGCTAAATCGGTTACCTACCTTGGTTATGTTGCGGATAGCCTCATTTCTGATGCGATCACGCATATAAACTCCCAGCATAGCCCTCTCCATTGCCCTTTGGGTGACTTTGAGCCTTCTTATGAGGCCCATAGTAAGCGACCACGTTTCAGTGCCATACGTCATCACTGGCAACACACACTGGTCAAAGACTCTCGCCTTAAGACACTGCGGAATATTGGACGAAAAGCCATAGCGTAGCTTCCCGAACGCTACCCAGACGAGTCGGATTCGACGATTGACCTCTTTCTCAAAGTTTGACCTACCTAACTGCCCTTATACCACTACAAATAGTAGTGTAGACTAACCGTTTATTATTACTCCAAAAAAAATAAGGCAAAATAATAAGCTTAAGTGACGAAAATCCCATTCATATATCTCCAAAAATACGAAGCTACAACCGTTTTAATATTGCTTGTTAGAGAGAGAAAACGCTAGTGGATCGTGACGTCACAATCCCCGAGCGGCATAGTAAATGACAATCGTTTCATATGCTGAAGGTGCGTTTTGCGGAAAAGGGATAGAATATACCTACCCCCTCTTAAAACTTTGGATACTATAACTTTGTAATTATTTAATCCTCTGCTCTTTTTTTTCTCCATTTGACATTACATTTAATCCTTTTTCGAGAAACTTCATCATTATAGGTCATTTTATTTAGTGTTACTCTTCTAAATCTAATGTGTCAATGAAGAATATAATCGAAAAAAGCACGCCATCTCGCTCACACCATGGTGCTATTATATATATTGCTATTACAGTCACACATGTCATTCATAGTAGGTATCTAAATGCTACCTTTTTACAAGCTTTTATTTAACTTTTAGATTATATTCTACTTACACTGGCGTCTGCCTACGACTCTGTCCGCGTGGAAATCGTTTATATCGTAGCTCGCTTAGGGGATTATCCTAGGTATGTCTCTTCCCGGGACTCAATCTCCATACCAAATTTCATCAAAATCAGTCCATCGGTTTAAGCGTGAAGATAGATAACAGACAGACAGACATACACACTTTCGAATTTATAACATAACCATCTCATATAAATTGTGTATTATTATATAATATAACATATAATTATGTATTATTATTTATTATATACTATGGACATAGCATGGATTGGCGCGGCTTAAATACCGACTCAATTGGCTAGCCAAGCTAAATATCGCGGGTGCCGCATAAGAATCCATAAGGAAAGAAAAAGAAAACGATGTGGTCGCTATCCGACTTCTTTGTTAATTATGTATTTGGGTACGCGACCACCCCATTTTATTTAAATCTATTTTTAAATATGCCGAATTTCAACGAAATTATTACAACAGCTAAATCATTTAAACGATCAATTAACCAATTTCAGCATAATAATAAAATT
The DNA here is from genome assembly GCA_963854355.1 of Epinotia brunnichana. NCBI lineage: Eukaryota > Metazoa > Arthropoda > Insecta > Lepidoptera > Tortricidae > Epinotia > Epinotia brunnichana. Next base: position 12,541,394 of record OY977936.1, on the reverse strand, counting down.
AAGTGACGTAACTAAAGTTTTCGCGCCAACTGTCGCGTTATTTTTTTTACAGATTCACTGCACGTCAACACTCCACGGAAGCAATGTGTGAATTGAGGTTATTTTTTCTTGCTTTGGATTGAGCTTTCGGTTTTAAATTGTATATATTCTTATTCTGATACTATTCAAGAATAGTTAATAAGTTATTATTTTTCTGTTGGGTTTGTAGAAATGTTAATATCTTTAATTGAAGCAGCCTAGTCCGTTAAGTGGTCGCTAACCGGTGGTGGTCGCGTTACCGGCGAAACGACCCTACTCGGAATCTGCAAGCATGATGTAATTTGTGTTTATTGTGGTCAAATCAAGACGGATTATTGTCACCCAATTGGATACAGTTCTTCAAGATACCTCCTAACTACACTTCAACTCCAAGTTTTTAACACATTCATTGCCCAGAATCTCTACGCACTACGCTCCTTGCCGACGATGCCTACGGCGTATATAGGCGCCCGCTAAGCGGGTTCATGGCAGACCTGAAGGAGAGTTTGAAAGTCAAGTGAAGAAGAAGAAGTATTAAATAATTGTAATAATTAATATACCTAAACAGTAAAGTATTCCATTGCATATATAGACACTTTTTATTCTTGTGGTAGAAAACATATTCCTACTAATGAAGAATTTGTTTCATTTTCTTTACCTACTCTGAGGCTAAGGAATTCACTAAAACAGACATTATTTAGATTAAGTATGCTGATTTTGTAATCTGCTTGCGTCTTGGTCAAGTGCGAGTCGGACTTCTGCACGAGGGTTCCGTACCATACTTTCAAGCTAATTACTCGTAGCATGTCTAGTTTAACGTAGATGGGTCACACGGAGCGTAATTATGAATCGATTGACACCTTATTAATCGGTTCCGTATCTTAAACGCTATGGTGGAATTGGGATGCCTATCCGGAATAGCACGTTGCCGCCGCCGCTCGCTTCTTAGCCTTAAGCTTTAAATGGAAGGATATAATGATGTGACGGAACTTGCCAATGAGAATACAATTAGGTAGCTAAAATCGACTTCCGAGCTATGTTTACAATTTGGCACATTATTCCTTTGTGATAAGGCGAAAAAAAGAAAAACTATATATCATCATCATTATCATATCAGCCGAAAGACGTCCACTGCTGGACATATGCCTCCCCCAAAGAGTGCCAAAATGACCGATCCTGCGCCACCCATTCTATATATAGTAGTATAGAATATATAATTTTTTCGCCTTACCAGCTAAGTCACATATCAGGGAAATTCTTTTTCTCTATTTTCACCCAAGCAGAGCTCGGCCACTCAGGTATATATGTATGTATGTATGTGATACATACATTTATAGTATAAAATGGCATATAATTTGTAATCCTATGCGTATAAAAGAAATATGAGTAAATAAAATACATTACAACATTACTTACAAGCAGGACTCGCAATCGAGGGGCCATCCAGGAAGCACGGCAGTCAGTACAATAACCATAGAATTATTATTAGTACCATTTTTTTATACCATGTATTTTGCAAACAAACACACGGTTTGCGAGATATCGAAGCCTATGGACGCTTGCTACTAAAGAGGATTCACCACCGTGCATTGCCAACTCTTTATTGATTTGAAGATTTGGAGAATGCTTAGGGTTCATTTGAATTAACTCACAGATATTCACGAGTTTACGATATAATATTGCTTACCTATACTCGTGTTATTCTTTGTAGATTAGGTAAGTAGAAATCGACACAAAATAGGCTTAAATCGCAAGGCATGGGTTTTCGGTATATTGAACCGATATATAGTTAGGATAGTGTGAACACGAAATTTTGGTTTAAAAGTCATAAACTATGCTACTTTGACCATCAAGATGTAGTACACTTTAAAAGATAAATAAATTTACCACAATTTGAGTTAAGCCACAGGTCTATAAACTCAAGCGATGGCCCTTCAAAGATGGTCAATTTTCCCGAAAATTGACAATTTTAAGTCATGGTCCCGTCCGGATCAAAATATTGGCAAAATCCCTCGTCCAATGATACAAATTGTTGGATATAAAGTTTGGTTGATATGTAATTTTCTTTCATACAAACCCTCTATAAATTCTGTAACACTACACGCACAATCTTGAAAATACGAAAAAAAGGTAAAATTGGCTTTTTTGAAGAATTGAGTGCAAAAGGCCTTTGAGTACCTACCTTTAGTTTGTGTGAAAGTAGCCAAGTACCAATGGAAAAGGCAATAAATAATCATCATCATAATCAGCCGAAAGACGTCAACTGCTGTACACAGGCCTCCCTCAAAGATTGCCACAATGACCGGTTCTGCGCCACCCGCATCCAGCGGGCTCCCGCGACTTTCACTAGGTGTTCAGTCCGGTCCCCACTCGAGAACCTTTCTGCCCCAACGGCCATCGGTTCTACGTGATTTAGGTTTAGATTTATTTATTTCGAGATAAAAATTACAATATAGGTCTTTATCACGATCGTCAATAATAAGTAATAAAAATAAAATAATATGCATAATGTTAATACACAAAGTGGAAATTGTATCTCCAATTAAGGATTGTCATTTAACAACTAATAGACACTTACTATTAAACAGAAATAAACAATGTCAATTTATGCATTAGGTACCTAAATTTAAAAGTTGAATATACAATATGAATGTTACACAAGAAATAATATCAAATGTACAATGTGCCCCGCCCTATGCCACTTAAAAGCAATACTATCTATCATGTAAAAACGATAATAAATTATTTTGGTTTGGTTCAGCTAGAAGCTTTTCTTCAGGTTCTTCCACGCTTTCTTCCTCAGGTTCTTCAGTTTTTTGAGTTCGTGTTGTGCCTGGGTTTTCTCAAGATCGTTTTCATCATCGCCTATCGAAATCAAAGCGGTGATTTCGAATAATTTTCCTGAGCAAATTAAGCATAGAACTGAGCATTTGAGCTTAGCTCTCTGGTGGTTGGTGGCAAATGTGCATACAAAGCCCTTTGAATACCTATACATTTGTCAGTATAGTAACACCAAATGTCCCATTATTTGATAATCAATTTTTACCTATTTTAGTGTTTTTGAGATTGTGATTGAATAATTAGTCTCACTGACCTATCTGTGCTTTAATGAAAGCAAATTAAATTGAGTATAACTTTATTACTAATATTTTTTCTCATAGCGCGAGGGATTTATGATATGTTTTGGTCCAGACGGGAGAATTTAAAATCGACGAAGTTCGGAAAAAATATATTATTTTCGAAAGGCAATAGCTTCGTCCCTTTAGAGCTTACAGATTTGCAGTTTAATTCAAATTGTAGGAATAGGGAACTTGCATCTTTTTTTTTTATTGCGAAAATCAAATGTATAATTTAGCATTAAAACAACTGTAGCACTAATACTTTCTTATGATTTATTTTTCCGATGTTATATGCATTTGAAATCTGCACGCGCCGGCACCCCCCGAAAACGCTCTATATTAAACTGGCTTATGCTATGACGTCACAACATATATTCTCGGCGCGTTTACTATGGAGTAAGTCATTAATTTGCAATTATCTCCACAACATTTGCGTTTAAGTCTATACTTGATATACAAAATATAATTTTCTGTGCCAATTCAATATTCTGTGTAACTGTTATGTTATTTTATCGAAACAATAATAATTTTTTTTCGTCATTTTAACGTGAGATAAAACTAATACAATCGTTTTTTTTTTCTTCTGTATGATATTTCTACGTATATCCGCATCGATTGAGTGCAATTTATTCAAAATTGAAGTCCCATTCAAGTTCCCCATTTTAATCAACTTTAAAATTCAGGCGTAAATGTAAAAAAAGTCCTAAAATTTCGCAGTTTTACGCGTGTCGCGCAACTGGCACAAGCTTTTCGAAGTTGCAAATTTGTGTCTACACTACCCTAACTGATCCATAAAACAAAACCAAATAAGTTACTGCCAAAATTTTCATTTTTGGTACAAGCTTTTATTGCTTACTGTACTTTTCTGTGTATTGTATTAAGACGATTCTAAGGAGCTTAAACTCAACGTGGTAACGTCGGTTAAATACTGAATTCCCATGGCCACCTTCTGTCTCCATCATCAGATCAGCTCGATGGTACCATAATATTGAATTGTTATTCAAACTATACTAATACCCAAAATTTCAGCTCAATCGGATAACGGCAAGTGACTGAAAAATGGATTGCAAATTTTGACGGACAACTTACATAGATACTTACATACCTACATACAACCAGGTCAAGTTAATATAAAGCTTGTAAAAACCAGAACTACATCGTGCTTTGCGTTTTTAATGTCGAATTCTACAGTCCTAACAACGCGTCGCTTTGAACCAGGTTCATTGGATGTGGTACTGGGGAGCACCGAAGAGTTTTTATGATCTTCATGAATATATAAATGACTGCCACTTAGCACTAACAAATTACTATAATTATGTGATTAGTGTCTACCCTTTGATGTAGGTATCACCATCACCTGCGACTACATTACTCACTTTCGGTTTGCTGACGACACTACTTACCGTACATCACAATCATAGAGGCATCAGGGGGTGTCAGTGACAGTGATTAAAGAGTACTTAATACGTATTAATATATGTAGGTACGAGTTTATTAGGTCTATTTAGTATAATTATATTCTGGCCTGATATTGGTTTACGGGTATACCTATTGGTGTTACACTTTCATAATAACACTTACAACAGCAGCAGAAACCGAATGTATAATTATGTTTTAGGACGGTATTTTATGCTTAGTATCTGCATATTATTTGTAGTACCTACTTTTTTGCATTCCCACACTATAAAACTAAGGAGCAAAATAAGGATTACCTAATATATATACCTACCCAGTAACGTACAAATAGGTACGTACCAACAAGGCTCGATCATTCTGACTGACGTGATCGCTTAATGGCCCCTCTATTGTGATGAGTTGAGACTTGAGAATTAAATTGAATTTTCAAATTTAATTGTCCATCCAGGCTCAAGCCCCCCAAAAAGCCAGCTCGATCTGAGTCCTTAACATAACGTAACCCCTTTTGTCAAGCAATGATCATAAATTTTCGCTTGCTTATTTTCATGAAATTTTGCACCTTAGCGAAGACCGAATAGAGTTGCTATGACATTGCCAATCTAAAGACTGATCTTATGATCTATTGACTTATCAATAGTATATATAAGTCGCTTAACTTCAAACTCGGGTAAATCCATTCGACCCTATCAGCAAATATCTACCTTATCACCTTTGCTTAATAGCAAAATCGCATGATTTGACAGATGGATTAACCCGAGTTTGAAATTAAGCGACTCATATTTCATATATCAAAATGTACCTAAGAAACATACGCAGAATCATCGCAGAATAAGAAAATGTCAACAAGTCTGACATTTTTCAATAAGATGTTTTGACAATTTCACTTTCTGTAATGAGGTTGGTGACTGTTTTAAATTTATAATATCACGAAAGAAAAAAAATACCGAGGTCAGTGACCTGTCACAGTAAAGTGAGATAGTGTGCGTGAAATGTAGCGGTGTGTGTTTCTGGGGAGAATTACGATAATGTTGCGCCGCCTAGTAGGTTTTTCGTGTCGCGTATGTGTAGCTTCACCCGAGATGCCTCACCTTAAAGCTTATTTATGCATTTTTATCTGCCTGGCCGTAAAGGCCGTTCACATTGAGCTTGTGACTGATCTGAGCAATGAAACCTTTTTGGCTTGCACTCCACCGATTCACAGCCCGCAGAGGGAAGCCTGCTAACATATATTCACACAATGGCAGATGCTTTGTGGGAACATGCAATGAATTATCTCGATTCCTAAAACAAAATTCAAACAACATTAGTTCTGAAGCGTCCAAAATATCAATAAAGTTTCATTTTTCCCCAGCGTATATGGTCCGCATTTTAGTGGATTGGCTGAGAGTGCAGTGAGATCGGTGATGTTTCACTTGAAGCGAATTGTTTCCTCAACTAATTTAGATTAGATTAGATTATTTATTTCATGATAAAAAATTACATTACAATGCATTGAGCGCAGCAGTGCATGCAAATCTCAATTTTACTTACGAGGAGCTAAACATGGTCTCAGCACAGGTTGAGGCAATTTTTAATTGTGACCTCTTACACCCCTATCGTCAGATCCGTTGGATCTTTCAGCCCTAACCACGTCTAATTTTTTAATCGAACGAATGAACACTTTGCTTCCATCTCCTCAGGGTACAGAAACAGCTGCTATCCACATGTTGTCACGTTATATGTGAACCCAGCGACTTAAAGCACATTTTTGGACCCGATTTTACAACTAATACGTTTCAGAACTCCAAAAACGTCAGAAATGGACCAAAGATGGAGGACAACTTACTATGGGAGAAATGGTGCTCGTTAAGGACGATCGCCTGCCTCCTAATCAATGGTTACCAGGACGAGTAACACAAGTTTACCCCGGCCATGACGGCGAGACCCGTGTGGCTGACGTACTCACCGCGTCTGGAACTCTCCGGCGCGCCTTCAATCGCCTATGCCCACTGCCAGTGGAAGACCAGAACGTTGTTCCAGGGGGGGCAACATGTTAACGCCCAGCGTATGTGTGCCATGCAAGCACAGGCACACACACACTCACACGCGTCTGCAGCCAGCCAGCGCGGACGGGACCGCGCCCCACTCTCAATTCACCATCTAACGAACGCGTACCTACATACGTTATTTATTTTATGTAACCTTAAAAAAGTAAACGGAGTCAAAAGCAAGAACTTTCTTCATTATTTCTCGCCTCCGTCCACCGCCTGAAACTATATTCGCTCCTGTTTTCAACAATCTGCGAGACGCCGTTATGGGGAATACCATCGCCTGTGTAGGGAATTGGAAAGTTACGAAGATCGTTTTTTTACTTATTTCCGAATGTCCCAAAACAGTTTTGAAGAATTGCATGAGATATTGCAAGTTGTGCAGGACAACCATCTACGTAAATACTGATAAAATAGATTGCCTGTAACCTAGCTTATAACCCTCTTACAACGTAAGCATTGTATTACAGTCGCCTTATATAATTTGTAGTCGAAATAAATAATAATAGGTCTCACACTTCATTCCTACCTAGTTAAGAGGTAATATACTGTTGGTTTCATAAGTAAAGAGTGGCTAAACACTAGGTTTCCACTAGAAAATAGATAGATTAAGAGGAAGCCTTTAGATCCTATCCGCGCGCTGGCCAAGCATAGACTGATGGGCGAGCGAGGGGGGAAGCTCGGTATTTATACCCCAGGTGGGGGCCGAGGTACGTAAATAGACAGCGCCAGAAAAACCCGCGTTTTAGATGCGATTGGCCGGCAAACGGAGAGGATCTCGAGTGATAATGCATTACGAATGTCATAGAAATAAGTATAAAACACTGTAAATAACGTATTAGCCTAAGATTATTGTCATAAATAAATGAGATGTCGTTTCGCGCCAAAACTTTCCCGCCAATACTTTCCCGCCCATATTTCCCGCCAAATTCACGGGGCGGGCGGGCTGCGGGGCAAGGAATTTCATGGTATAAATATGGCGTCCGGGCCTCATGAAATTCAGTTCTACAAATACCTACGAAACGGCATCAACTCGGAAAAGAAAACAAGTCTTTCACTCAGCTGCTCCCTCATCGGAATCCCGTCAAATTCAGTTGCACAACCAGTGCATAGGTGCATCAGGCACATAATGGTCCTTCAGTAAGCCGGATATTCAAGAAAGAAACTGCAGTTTAAGCGAAAACTACAGCCTCAAGAAAAAAGAAGATTCCAGTGAAAGTGAGAGAGCGCCACCTCCGAGGAAATTATCGTCGAAAATGGGTCCAGTCACAAGGTCATCGGCGCCGGGGCAGTCGTTAGCCCAGCTCATCTTCGGGACAGAGCAACCGCCGAGGACCTCAAGAGAAGAAACAAGTAGAGACTCAACATACACGCCACCGACGGCGTCGGACAACGCGACGACGACGGACAACGCGACGAGCACGGACACGATCACTGAGACGCCGCCGTTATCTCAGGAATCGTCACAGACGGGGACGACGCCACGTCCCCCCGCGCCGCCACCGTCGTCGAAGTCACGCGCAACGACCACGAGCCGCCGTGCGCAACGCTTAGCCAAAGCAAAAGAAGAGATGTTACGCATCAAGCTTGAACTCGCCCAAGCACACATCGCCACACTAGAAGCCGAACAAAGCGACGAAGACGAAGGAACTGTGGTTTCCGCCACGCAAGTGAACGAGCAAATCGACGCCTGGTTCGAGAAAAACCACGAGATGCCCGCTATCACTCAAGAACCACACCTTCCTGAAGAAAAGGGGAACAATCCTGACGAAGAAAAAGCAACGGTCCAGCAGCCACTGCCGCGCGCCGAGACCCAGCTCCCCCCGCCGCCCAGCGCACCAGTCGCCGCTGCCGTCGCGACGCCTGCGCAAGCGGGGAACGCCCCCTTCAGCGACCCCTCCCCCGTCTTCACGCCCGCGCTGCCCTGCGCGAATCGCTACAAACAAAGCGGCACCACCCACGCAGTGCCACAAACATCACAACAAGCAACCACGTCCACGTCGGGAACTGCTACGACGCAAGAAGTTTCGAGGCCCTCGCAGGAGACTTCGCGAACAAGCACTCCTGCGACGCCGGCGCCTCGGCCAGACCTACAGCCAAGGTCACCCATAGGGCAGCGAACTCATGATGCCGCGCAGTGGAGAACACTGCCTCATGAAACCCCACGGTCAACGCTGCCACCCATAGTGCCGTCAAGAACTACGTGTCAAGACGGCTCGAGGCCCTCGCAGGAAACCCCACAGACACGCACTCCTGCGACGCCGGAGCCTCGTCCAGACCTACAGCCAAGGTCACCCATAGGGCAGCGAACTCATGATGCCGCGCAGTGGAGAACACTGCCTCATGAAACCCCACAGTCAACGCTGCCACCCATAGTCCCGCCGCTGCAGGAGAGCCTACACCCTGCAGCAACACCGCGGCGGGAAACCCCACAGTACGCCGAGCAGGCCCAAGAGAGGAGCACCGCCGAGAGCGCGGGACAGGGCGCCGCCGCCGTGCGCCCCGCCGTCCCCGCCCCTCCCCCCGCCGGGGGAACCCACGCTCCCATTTTCGGGCCTACAACGCCGCTACGCATAGAGGCAATCACCTGTGAAAAAATAAACGCCAGAAAATCCCGCCGAGTCCCGCTCCTCATACGCGGACAAGGCGAAGAGATGCGCATACACGCCCGCACAATTCCCGACCTACGCTTATCACCCCAAACGATAAGCGAAGACGATATCAGTACGTGCGCACACCTACGAGACATAGAGCACCTACTGAGATACGACACGGCCGAACCGGGAATACTGCTCGGGCAAGACAACTGGCATCTATTAATACCAGAAGAAATCCGACGCGGCGACAGAAATCAACCCGTCGCCAGCCGACTACCGCTCGGATGGGTATTACACGGCGCACACACCCGCGCCCCCCTACAAGGCGAGGTCATCCACCATATCGTCAGCCATATCTCCAACCAGCCAGCCGAAGAAAGGGAATCGCTAACAAGCGAAGAAGACATCGACCGGCAGTTGAAAGAATACTTCGCAATCGAAGTTACGATGATAGAGCCGAAACGACCTAAATCCGACCCGGAGGAACGCGCCCTCGCTCAGCTCGCGCAATTAACCACGCTCACGGCCGACGGTCACTGTCAAGTGCCTTTACTATGGAAAAACGAAGACGACAAACCGCCGGACAGCTACGAGAACGCGCTCAAACGCCTACATAGCATCAAGAAGAAACTGGATCGAGATAAAGACTTCCTGTACAATGACTACACAACATGGCCCGCCGAACCACAACAACAAAATAATGCACCGACCGGCGAAGAAAATAAAATAGCAACCGAAATTTGTAACAAAATCACGCACACACCGTGGTTACCGCCGGCGGAAAGGTTCTCGCGCTGGGAGCGCCTACTACGCACACTAGCGCGAGTACTACAGTTCATAGAACTATGTCGTCCTAACAAAGGCCGAACTCACTACAAAAGAACACTCAAGAACAAAGAAAAGGACCCCGAGTGGAACAGAAAACACAAGCGACCCGCACCCGCCGCACCGCGACAGGCCCGGCCCGCATCAAAAAACTACTTATCAATTGACGCGCGGTACCTAATAGAAGCGGAACGCCTAATAGTACGAGAGAGTCAACGAGACAGCTTCAGCGACGAAATTCAGAGACTAATGCAGGGCAAGCCGCCGGCCATGAATAGTCGCTTACGCCCCTTAGCGATCGAACTCATCGACGGCGTGATAACGCTAAAAACGCGCATCAACGAAGCAAACGACATAACCACAACGCAAAAACGGCCGTCCGTATTAGACGGAAATCACGCGGCTATCCGACTGTACATCGACTGCGTGCACCGACAAATGAACCATCACGGAGTAGAAGCGACAGTGAACGAATGCAAACAACACTACGCCATACTACGACTACGTACAGTCGCCCGAATGATTGTCCATCGATGTCTGCCATGCCGGCGACGAAAATCGAAGCCGACTGTACCTCCGACGGGAAATCTGCCGCACTGCCGCCTCGCACATCACGAGAGAGCCTTCACATACACGGGCGTCGATCTGTGGGGCCCCGCGACTATTACAGTAGGCCGAGGGACACAGAAGAGATATGTAGCGCTATTTACATGCCTTACAACGCGCGCTATACATATGGAAATAGTGCCCAGTCTAAGCGGCGAATCCGCCATAATGGCTCTACGAAGAATGATCGCGCGTCGAGGCACACCTACGGAGATGTGGTCGGACAACGGGACGAACTTCCACTCTGCGGATAAGATGCTGCGGGCGGCCGCCGAAGACGCGATGCGAGAGGAGGCGGGGCGACGACAAATAATATGGCGCTTCATCCCCCCTTCGGCGCCATTTATGGGCGGGGCGTGGGAGCGAATGGTGCGAGCGGTAAAAGACACTCTTTACACTGTCCTGAAAGAGCGTCACCCCTCGGAGGAGGTCTTCGCCACGACCCTGGCTGAATCAGAATACATCGTGAACAGCCGCCCCCTCACACACGTGTCCGTGGAGCCCGATGACCCCGAAGCCCTATCACCGAATCACTTCCTACTCGGCGGATCCGGCAGAGTGCAGTCGCCCGGTACCTTCAACGACAAGGACCTAGTCGGCCGAGCAACGTGGAGGACGAGCCAACGACTCGCGGACCACTTCTGGAGTCGATGGGTCCGCGAGTACCTACCTACACTTCAAGACCGGCGGGAGCCGTATAGGCGCGGCCGGCCCATAGAAATCGACGACATCGTACTCATCGGCGACGGGACCCTCCCACGCAATACTTGGCCCATGGGTAGAGTGATCGCCAAGTACCCGGGACCCGACGGCGAGACAAGAGTGGTGGACGTCAGAACAAAGGGCGGAGTGCTACGGCGACCGACCAAGAAGCTCGCGATTTTACCTACCAAGGATGACGACCTGCACGCCAGCGAGCTGGAACACCGGCCGGGTGTTCCACGGCGGGAGAAATGTGCAGGACAACCATCTACGTAAATACTGATAAAATAGATTGCCTGTAACCTAGCTTATAACCCTCTTACAACGTAAGCATTGTATTACAGTCGCCTTATATAATTTGTAGTCGAAATAAATAATAATAGGTCTCACACTTCATTCCTACCTAGTTAAGAGGTAATATACTGTTGGTTTCATAAGTAAAGAGTGGCTAAACACTAGGTTTCCACTAGAAAATAGATAGATTAAGAGGAAGCCTTTAGATCCTATCCGCGCGCTGGCCAAGCATAGACTGATGGGCGAGCGAGGGGGGAAGCTCGGTATTTATACCCCAGGTGGGGGCCGAGGTACGTAAATAGACAGCGCCAGAAAAACCCGCGTTTTAGATGCGATTGGCCGGCAAACGGAGAGGATCTCGAGTGATAATGCATTACGAATGTCATAGAAATAAGTATAAAACACTGTAAATAACGTATTAGCCTAAGATTATTGTCATAAATAAATGAGATGTCGTTTCGCGCCAAAACTTTCCCGCCAATACTTTCCCGCCCATATTTCCCGCCAAATTCACGGGGCGGGCGGGCTGCGGGGCAAGGAATTTCATGGTATAAATATGGCGTCCGGGCCTCATGAAATTCAGTTCTACAAATACCTACGAAACGGCATCAACTCGGAAAAGAAAACAAGTCTTTCACTCAGCTGCTCCCTCATCGGAATCCCGTCAAATTCAGTTGCACAACCAGTGCATAGGTGCATCAGGCACACAAGTTAAAATAACAAAAATGGACACCACGTAATTAATACAAATGACTGATTAGGTAGGTAGTTAGTTATTTAGGTAAACATACAGATATTAGAATTACGCAATCAGCCTGTGATTTGTCTTGATAAGTATTTGTACCTAAGTAAATAATATTTTAATGATTTAGTATTTTAGTAGTATTACCTAAAGATGTCAAAGTCGGTATCCAAAGTGGAAATACTCATTAAATAATAATATCAATAAAGCACGTCGTTAATTGATATTATTTATTACCTAATGCAATAAGGTAAAAAGTAGATTATGCAATGTAGCTGTGATTTGTCGTGACAAGTATTTATACCTACGAGTAAGTAAATAATATTTTAATAATTTTAGTAGGTAGTAAACATGTCAAAGTAGAGTCGGTATCCAAAGTGAAAATACCTGTAGTGAATAGTTTTAATAAAACACGTGATTGTTATTTTTTATTACCTACTTATTGCAAATACCTGGGGGCCGGGTACGAGTAGACATTTATTTTAGTTGTTGAAATTGATTCAAGTATTATTTTATATTTATAAAGTACCGTCAAATGGGGTAACTTGGAACACGACGGGTTACTTGAGACACCGGATTTCACCAGGAACAAGTGTGTGCTTGTATGTCGGAATAGCCTCTAAGTATATCTAGCTCAACATACAAACTAGAAAGCTAGATTATTCCAACATACAAAAACACACTAGTTCCTGGTGAAATCCGGTGTCTCAAGTAACCCGGCGGGTATTCCAAGTTACCCCATTTGACGATAGTATAGAAAAGTTAATTTTTTTGTTAAAACAATGAACCTACAGTACCTAGGTACAAACGTGCAATGTATCGTGCCCTTAGGTACCATAAGTTTGAGTTGAGTAACCGTCCGTACCGTACTTGGGTGCATTAGAACGCTAGCCCTGTGGTGATGTACGCAGACGCCTATAGCGAATACGGGTTTGCAATTTTTTTGTAAGTAAGGGAAAGAGGTTGTACTTATGTAGTAGGTACTTTCGATATTGATTTTGCATGACTAAAATAACAATGATTCTCGTTTTAAATAAATTCAACTTAAACCATAACTATGTTTTTTATTAATCATTATCAATTTAGGTAAGTAAATAACAAGTACCTACTGTAAGTCTCCATTTAAAATGGTACATGGTGTAATACATAGTATTCCTCATCGAGGTAGGTACAGTAGGTACAGCCAGCGTCATAAAGTTAGTAGCAGCCAGAGTAGCCAAATATTTCGTAACACACCCTTATTCTTACAGTAATAAAGACGTGTACCGAAATATTTGGCTGGCTGCTACTATAACTATAACGCTGACTGTAATAATAATAATATTTTGCATGACGATTTTACCTAGAGCTTTAGCACAAATTGACTCTCGACTATAAAATAATATATTAATTTTATGCCATACGATAAATAAATAAATATTATTAGAACTAGCTGTTGCCCGCGACTTCGTCCGCGTAGAACTTATACTTAGAAAATATAATGCAAACAAACTTCTACTTACCATCTTAAGGGATGATTTCCGAGGCAAAAACTATTCTATATCCTTCGAAGGGTCTCAAATTATCTCTATACCAAATTTCATCTAGGTACATGGATTTTATCCAAACTTTCACCCCCTATTTCATACCCTTAGAGAATGATTTTCGGGATAAAAACTATCTAATATCATTCTTCGGGACTCAAGCGACCTTTATACCAAATTTCATCTAAACGGGATTCATCCAAATTTTCACCCCCATTTCACCCCCTTAGGGAGTGATTTCCGGAATTACAACTATCCTATGTCCTTTCCCAGGACTCAAGCTATCTCTTTACCAAATTGTATTAAAATGGGTTCTATCCGAATTTTCACCCCTAATTTCACCCCCTTAGGGGATGATTTCTGGGGTAAAAACTATCCCATGTCTTCCCAGGACTCAACCTATATCTACACCAAATTTCATCAAAATAGATTACATCCAAATTTTCACCCCCCCCTTTCACCCCCGTAGGGGATAATTTCCGGGATAAAACCTATTATATGTCCTTCCCCGAGACTCAAACTATTTATATACCAAATTTCATCTAAATCGGGGCAGCTGTTTAAGTAGCTCCATACAAATTTCCACCCCCAATTTCAGCCCCTCAGTTATAAAAACTACCCTTTGTCCTTCCCCGGAGCTCAAACTATCTGTACACCAAATTTCATCTAAATCGGATCAGCGGTTTAGGCGTGAAGAGGTAACAGACAGACAGACACACTTTCGCATTTATAATATTAATATGGAAGTATGGATTATTAGTATGGATAGTATGGGTTCTTTCCGCTTGTCTTCCAAATAGAGGTGTAGCTGTAGACTAACTTCAAAAGAAAGAAGAAACGAAAAACTCATTCAAATATCTCAAAAAATTACGAAGCTACAACCGTTTTAATGTCGCTTGTTAGAGTGAGAAAACGATCAGGGACCGTGACGTCACGATCCTCGAGCTTCATAGTAAAAAACAATCGTTTCATTATAAAGGTGCGTTTTGCGGAAAAGAGAGACGCAACAAACCCCCTCTTCAAACTTTATACCCTTTTAACTTAGTGATTACCTATACGAGTATAGCCTCTTGCGTTGTTTTTTTTCGAGATAATACAACATTATGATTACTTTGTTTAGTGTCTACATCCCTATTTTCGATAAGATAAGATAAAATAAGATTTCTTTATTGTCAGAACTGTGTACATTTAGTTGTTTTGGGTAAAATAAAGTCCAACAGCTTGCCCATTTCGGACGTACAATATTAAACTTAAAGCTAGTCAAATATACTAAAACAATAACAACAATAGTATTTCCAAATAATTTTAACCATATTCACACATAAAATATTAATTTAGATCTATCCGACATCCGTATTTTCTTTTAAACCACGAACTTCGGAATTCGAAAATATTCGGGTATCTCTATCTCTATCGCACTAACAAATGACAGGAATGCAGATATACGAACTTCGAGTTTCAGTTTTCGTGGTTTGGCTGAATACGCAAAGAGCGCGCGCGCGTGCCATTCAAAAAAACCAAGTTTATATTGTTCGAATTTGTTGTTACATTTTGTAGAAATTACGCCTTAATTCGACATTTGCGCATATAGGTTCGCATATCAAAATCGATTAATTTTATATTTGCTTTTGGTACCTATGTGTCTCGTCAATGTATATCGTAGACGGGATTAAAATTATTAATAGACGAAAGAAAGGCAAAGAAATTCCGCCATTTTGTCCGTAGTATTTCTTATTAGTCTGTGATTTTGACGTTTCTTTTAGCTGACAGATGTGGCGGCGGTATACTTTAAGAATAATAAATGAAAAATTAAATTAAGTCGTATATTACGGAAAATAAATTAATGGTCGCAGTCGGATAAAAACTATCCTAAGTTGCAGCTGGAATAATAATGTACCTATATAAAATGTTTCATATTTTTCCGTCCATGGGATGCTGAGAACATTCGTACCACAGAAAGCTTAGTTTCAAACTGGCTGATTCTTTTTTTAATTTAGAGATTTATTATAAGTGGAGATAAATAGATAGAAGATAATGAAACTCCCATTCAAATATCTCAAAAAATTATGAAGCTACATCCGTTTTAATGTCGCTTGTTAGAGTGAGAAAACGATGAGGGACTGTGACGTCAATATACTCGAGCGTCATAGTAAAAAACAATCGTTTCATATGAAGGTGCGTTTTGCGGAAAAGGGACAGAACATACCCCCTCTTAAAACTTTGGACTCTTATAACTTAATCATTACCTATATAACCTCTTGCTTTGTTTTTTTCTCCATTTGACTATATTTATTTTAAATTCTTTTTCGAGAAAATACATTATGATTATTTACCATATTTTCGATTCCTGAGCTATAACCACGAACTTCGGAATTCGAAAATATTCGGGTATCTCTATCTCTATCGCACTAACCACACTCGAGTGACAGGGATGCAAATATATGAACATTAAGTATCGGTTTTCGTGGTAGCGCCGCAGGTACTTTGGCTGAATGCGCCAAGCGCGTGCCATTGTCATTCAAAAAAAACAAATTCGTGTTAATTATATTGTTCAAATTTGTTGATTTCATTTATTGAAATTACGACATAAAACGACATTTGCGCATATAAGTTCTCATATCAGAATCGAATATTTTTTATGGTTTATATTTTAGCATTTGTCTCGTAAAGGTCTATCGTAGACGGGATTTAAATTATTAATAAGTGAAAGGCAAAGCAATTCCGCCATTTTGACGAAAATTTGACGGTTCTTATAGCTGACAGTTGGAGCAGCGTTTGATTTCAATAAAAATAAATGAAAAATTAAATGAAGTCGTATATTTCGGAAAATTAATTAACTGTCGCAGTCGGATAAAAACTATCCTAAGTTGCAGCTAGAATAATAATGTACCTATATAAAATGTTTCATATTTTTCCGTTCATGGGATGCTGAGAACATTCGAACCGCGCAAAGCTTAGTTTCAAACTGGCTGATTCTTTTTTTAATTTAGAGATTTATTATAAGTGGAGATTAAAAGCTAATTTTAAGCGAATGTCATGAACTAGTAAGTAGTTAAGTACCGGGGTGCTATTCTAACTCGACACCACACGGGGATGTATTGTAGGTTTGATACAAATACCTAGGTTTTCGATTCGAATCGGTCGTGATGACCTATGAAGATCTTTGAGTACTGTGCCGCCAATTTTTACGCCAAACAAGATTAGGTAGACTTATCCTAAAGCGTTACCTTAGCGTGGCAAGTTTATCGCGACTGGGAGGAACACAAATGTATCCCAAAATGAAAGGGAAATTAAAACTTAATGTATGGTTATAAACAAATATGTAGATAAATAACGCTTACCGCAAGCAAATGGCTAGTCTCTCTCTGGTCGGGATTAACGATCTATAATTGGTGTCCATTTTTGTTATTTTAACTTGCAATATCTCATGCAATTCTTCAAAACTGTTTTGGGACATTCGGAAATAAGTAAAAAAACGATCTTCGTAACTTTCCAATTCCCTACACAGGCGATGGTATTCCCCATAACGGCGTCTCGCAGATTCTTTATTCAGGTCGTGAACCCAAATTCTTTTTTTTTTATTAAGAGCTAGGAGCAATAATAGGTCTTCTTCGTCGGAGTCTTCACCGTTCCACATCTTGAAGTCGACTGGTGCTGCCGGGCGTATTCTCTTTGCCGTTCTTGTGAACGCGCTAGCAACGCGGACCCGCCGCGGGCCCGCGCGGGCCCGCGACGGGCCCGCGTTACTACACGCCGGTGTGTAGGTATAAACCGCTTCAACCGCGCCCGACCCGCGCCGCGCCCGACCCGCGTTCGGTGTGTGGAGGCCTTTATTCAAAAATTCAAAAATTCAAAATTATTTATTATTTAACTTATATTTTAATACAGATTTGTGGAATCCTCCTTTTAAGTTAAAAACTTGTGTTAGGAGGTATTCGCTCTTTCATACAAGGTATTTAAAAAAATAGTTAAAAATAAAATTAAGCTAGGTATATTATATTAGTCCCAATTATCCTAAATATACTCAAGAGCAATGGGAGATGATGATCCTATATCAAGTTTCAGTAACAATTTAAGAAATACTCACTGCTCATGAGTATAGTTAGTCACATAGGTCTGTTGGAAAACTAAGTAGACTTAAATATTATTTAGAAATATTAAATATATACATATATATTAGAAAAGGTACCTAAAAAATGCGACGGGCCCGCGTTACTACACGCCGGTGTGTATAAACCGCTTCAACCGCGCCCGACCCGCGCCGCGCCCGACCCGCGTTCGGTGTGTGGAGGCCTTTATACATACCTACAGAAAGAGCCAAGGCAGGTGTGGGGTAGGAATCACCGCTCATCTCACACGTCACCCGTGCTCCTGCCCTCTCGTCTTATCTACATTTGTTTCTACCCAAATAATGTTTTTGTTTATGAATATTGTCGCACTTCTAAGCGTTCTAATTAGAAAGAGATTGATAGTCTATGTCACCGCGACACTGCTCGCGGGCCGTCGTGTGATACTCTGTATCTCTGATGATAATCGAGATTTATCAATCCATTTGGACGGTTTTATTAAACGTGACGGTAAACATCTGGCGTTGTTCAAGGTGTGAAGGTAGTCATTTACATAATAATCGATTTATAGCCAATAATATTAGGGATCGGGCCTTGAGTTACACAAAGATATGAGATTACAAACCAAACAGCAAATCCACCTAGGTGAGCTACGAAGTTAAGCGTCACTTGCATGCAATCGTAGCTTGGTAGAGCTCCAGTGGAGAAAAGGCTATGTTGAAGTTGTGGTAATTAGTAGAATCAGATCAAAATACTGGAGTATGTTGAGCGCGGAGTTTAGTAAAACTGAATAATCGTAGAGTTCCTGAAATGTAGGATTAAAATATAAGACTAAATAACTTATACGTTAGAACAAGGACACTATGGCGTAAATAATGTGGCGCGATACGCCGTGCGACATTATGTCTATGCAGAAACGCGGCCTAACATCTAAGTCTTATGAATCTTCATTTCTTGAATGAACACTTTTTCAGGCAGAGACGTTGTATCGATCCCATGCTATCTTAATTTATTCGGGTAAAACTGAAATTCGATTGTTTGTTGTTTTGAGAGGCAGGCCTGAAAAAAGGGTTTATATAGACCAGTTGGGAGCGGTGCTTGGATCGGCCATTCCCTATTCGACCACACTCTCAACTTGTCCGCATTCCTATTGGTTTCGTTGAACTTAACACATTCTGTACCTTTTCGTAGCGCTAAGCGCGTAGCCGATACCGCCTTGTAGCGAGAACTCGCTACGAACAGTTAGCCCGCCGGGTTTTAGGCAGCGAGAGTCCTGCCTGACCAAACGTATATAAATACCATTAACACGCAATTTGTGTTTATCAGGATTGATTGTTTTAAGAAGACATACGCCTCGGAGGGGTACTTCGGCATGTACCGAGGCTCGGCGGTAAACATCATTCTCGTCACTCCCGAGAAGGCTATCAAGTTGTCTTGCAACGACATGTTCCGTTATTATCTCACTTTACCCGACGGGTGAGTATTAGGTACATATCATACATAATGCATGTCAATTTATCTGCTCGCTCCATACCGTATACGCCTCCATCGTTCCAGATTGCTTGCAAAACTAAATTTCCAATAGGTACCGTAAATTCAGGTTATTTTAGGAACAAAGGATACTTTCATTTAGCATTCTGTGGTACTATTGGAAATTAGATAGGTGGAAATTTAGGTAGTAGGGTTCTTCAAGAAAACAGCAAGATAGTCTAATAATATTTACACTGCCACAGATCAAGTGAACATAAAAGCAATAATGTAGGAAGTAAAACCGCTCTGGCCGCTTAGTACTAACATTATTGTATTAAGAACTGAATGAATGTACTTTAATATAATTTGTAAATTTTGAATTGCTAAATGACGTGATTGACGTGTAACCAATGTTATCAATAAATAATTGAATTGACCAAATTTTGCGTGGTGGCAGGAGTCTGCCGGTTTACCGGCAGATGCTGGCGGGTGGCAGCGCGGGCGCGTGCCAGATCGTCATCACCACGCCCATGGAGCTGCTCAAGATACAGATGCAGGACGCCGGCCGCCTCGCCGCGGAGGCCAAGAAGGGTCCGTTACACTATACAATATTACAGATTTCTATTTTATTACCACGTACCAGAAGGTGCAGCGTGGGTAGACTCCCCACAACAAAATACTAGAGCCGCCCACTCCACTCACTCAAGGTGGAAAGGTGACCTGTTACGAGGATAGGGTCCGCCCATTGTGGCAATCTGCCTATGTCCAGCAGTGGACGTCTTTCGGGTCATGGTAATGTTGATGAATTTATGAGTCTTTATCCAATCTTGGTTTTGAAGCTCCGGTGACATGAAAAACAATAAACTTCTCGACTTGAGTTGTATGTAGGTGTAATGGTAGGAGGGCTTGGGCCGAGTTTTACGAATCTAGCGTTTGTCGTCAAGATCTTCGAGACGGGTTCGTTCAAAGTTGCTGAGCCCCGTGTTGACAGCAGTTCGCCAGTCCGATCTCCGAGTAGTAAGCTCCTCCTACGACTCACAGGATATGGCGTAGCGGTTGCAGACAGATGGCGCTTGAGGACATCCTTGTAATACGTCCGCAGGTATTGTCCGCCTACTTTGCGTTTGCCGGAGGCTGCTATAGGCAAATCATAATATTTGTTTGTATATATTTGCAATCACGTTCTCGGAAACGACTAACGATTTCGATAAATTTTGGAATATAGGGGTTTTAGGGGGCGAGAAATCGGTCTAGCTAGCTCGGTCACCCAAGGACTAATACATAATAATGATAGATAGACTTAGGTACGTACGGAAAGCCCAAGTTTGAAATGACAAATAACCCAAAACGTGGCATACTTCTTTGTCCTATAATACGTGCTCTGTCGAGCAGCAAAACTGTTCCTAAATCATAGCGGCTAGAGCGTGTGCCAACCGTGATTGGATTAACCCATTCAACGCCAATCGTGACATCGTTATCTATCAATTTTCTTTTCGGTACTAGTTTAAACTGCTACGGACTACCTACAGCGTAGCGCTACGAAAGTAACGTAGCAGTGAATGGGTTAGTAGTCCGCTCGGAGTCGAGTCTACCCTAAGGGAGCATCCATTTCGACCAGATTTTAAGCTAAGAGACTGCGAAAGGAAAACTGCGCAAAAATGTAAATATCTTTGACTTTGTACAATGACTTGGACACAAAGTGCATTGGCACTATTGGGAGTTGGGACAAAGTGGATATTTGGCGGATATTTGTTTCCATACATAATTTCCAAGTCTTAAGAATACATTCATACAAAAATATTTGTATTTAGCACTTATTTTTTGAATAATATCGACGCAAAGTTGTATACCATCGCTTGATATTTTATTAAAATATTCCTGAGATTTGCCGCCAAAAAAAATTATTTGAGAAAATACTAGGTCGAAAGTTACCTTAGAGTCTCGATATCTATGTATACTCCAAGAAAGTTACTTAATAGTCAATATGCGTATTACAGAGGGCAAGAAATTCGAAGCGAAGTCGGCGATGCAGCTGATTCGCGGGATGCTAGCCGAGCGCGGGATCATGGGGCTGTACAAGGGGCTCAGCGCCACTGCGGCGCGGGACATCAGCTTCTCCATTTTTTACTTCCCCGGGTTCGCCATCCTCAGTGACCTGGGACCCAGGAGCCCGGGCTCCAGCGCCGCGCCCTTTTGGTACGCATACTCATACTAGTGCCCCAGATGGTGATGCCGCTGATCCACGGGCTGCTAACCGAGCGCGGGATCACAGGGGGCTCAGCGCCACTGCGGGTGGGACATCAGCTTCTCCATCTTTTACTTCCCCGGGTTTGCCATCCTCAGTGACCTGGGACACAGGAGCCCGGGCTCCAGCGCCGCGCCCTTTTGGTACGCATACTCATACTAGTGCCCCAGATGGCGATGCCGCTGATCCACGGGCTGCTAACCGAGCGCGGGATCACAGGGGGCTCAGCGCCACTGCGGGTGGGACATCAGCTTCTCCATCTTTTACTTCCCCGGGTTTGCCATCCTCAGTGACCTGGGACCCAGGAGCCCGGGCTCCAGCGCCGCGCCCTTTTGGTACGCATACTCATACTAGTGCCCCAGATGGCGATGCCGCTGATCCACGGGCTGCTAACCGAGCGCGGGATCACAGGGGGCTCAGCGCCACTGCGGGTGGGACATCAGCTTCTACATCTTTTACTTCCCCGGGTTTGCCATCCTCAGTGACCTGGGACCCAGGAGCCCGGGCTCCAGCGCCGCGCCCTTTTGGTACGCATACTCATACTCGTGCCCCAGACGACGATGCCGCTGATCCGCTAACTGCTGGTGGTAAGGGACTTGGAGATCTGTTTATTGAGCTAACGGTATAAGGTCGAATCGGCTGAAGACTGTAGGATCATTTCACTCCTTTCCTTCATGAGCTTCTTAGTGGCGCTAGAGAGCCTTTTAGTTCTGTTGGTCCGTTGGGCCTTGAAGAACTTAGACCCAGTGGCACGGACAGCTTCCACAAACCCGTCGTTCAGTTCGTCCACATCGCCGCCTAGGCAATCAAAACGGTTTTGAAGTTCCAGCTGAAAGCTCTCGGGGTCATGAATTTGGATTGATGCTGGACGGAGCGTAGACTTCATCAATCGAGAGCGCTCTTGCTTGACGCTTGCTTGATGATTCAATGTGCCTCTTACCAGACGGTGATCGCTCCCGGTTTGAACCGTATTGATCACAGATACATCATTGAATATATGCTTCCTCGTCGACATGATGAAGTCAATCTCATTTTTAGTTGCACAGTCGGGACTCATCCAGGTCCACTTTCTGTGCTCGCGTTTCTTGAAGAAGGAATTCATCACATAGAGTCCCTCCTTCTCCAAGAATCCAGCCAGTAGTTGGCACCGGTGGTTCCGACTTCCAAATCCAAATTGCCCCACTCTCAGCACTTCACCATCTCTCTTACCCAGTTTTGCGTTGAAGTCCCCCCATGACAACGGTGAAGTACGTTTTGGAAATATGCATGGCCTTCGATATATCTTCATACATAGCCTCCACCTCTTCGTCGGAGTGTGCCGAGGTCGGCGCGTAAACCTGTATGACCTTCAACGAGTACCTGTTGGGTACTCTGAGTATTAAACTACGGCCAAGACCACCGGGGGATGGGCAGCAGCATCCTTGGAGTGCGGTGGAAATACTGCGATCGCCAACCCGCATGCCAAGCGTGGCGATTATGGCGTATAGGTACCCCCGAAGGAAAAGTACAAAAAAACCACGGCCCCGAGGTTCCGGCGTCCCCCGGTACCCTGGTTGTGGTAGCAGCCAGGATACCAGCGGGGTCAGGGGTGCGAAGAATCTCCGGCGAAGATCCGGCTACCACCACCGACGACCCTTGGTCCTGGCAACGTACAACACGCGCACACAGCGGACCGACGAAAGGATAGCGGAACTGGAGGAAGGATTGAGCAAGTTGCGCTGAGATGTCATAGTGTTATCTGAAGTCCGAAGACACGATAACCCTCAAATCTGGCAACTTGCTCTATTTCCGGGAGGGCGACCAACAGTCCCAGGGAGGTGTCGGGATCCTCGTCCACAAGTCCGTCGTGAATAACGTGTTGAAGATCGAGAGTGTGTCGACTAGGGTGGCGTACCTAATAGACCAACATATTTATAAGGTTATTGTAAATTATAGATTTAGTTTTTTACCCTACTATAAAAGCACTTTTTATGGATCTTTTTCTCAGGTGGCAGTTCTTATCGGGCTTGGTCTCAGGGTCGGCGGCCGCGGTGGGCGTGACTCCGCTGGACGTGATCAAGACTCGCATGCAGGGCGGCGGCAAATACACCGGCATCATGGACTGCGTCACGTGAGTTACTCACCCCGAGACAGTGATGTTAGAGTCACCAGCCAGCCAGTCGTGTCGTGTCACAACTAGTGAAATCAAAAGTTATTCGAAAAACCCAATTGCTTTTTTCCAAATATTATAGCCTATGTCACTCCCACGATTATGAGGATTCTAATGACACCTCATATGTCGAAATCTGTCAAACGGTTTAGGCTGCAGGGCGTGTCAAAGAAAAAGACATACACACATACATACATACACTCGAAAAACATAACCCTCCTCTCCTTCGGCAGTTGGGTAAAAAAGAATGCGGCAACTTTGACTCGCTCTGGTCATACTTGCAAAGCCTACTGGCACCCGAAGCCAGTCGCATATTGCACGCGTTTCTGTATCTAAGTTCACTCGTCCGCGTCTCATAATTACCTACTTAGTTTTCTCAAAAATGCTCGGCAATGTAGAACTTACGTTCGCGAAAATAGACTGCAAAACGCAGCTTTTTGGGGGTCACGAATTTACAGGACGGTAACGGGATGTGTATAGGAAATGGCCGGCGAACTCGCCGCCCACCCGCGCCGAGGGCGCCCGCGGCGTCGCCCCGCGGCGGAGGACGTGTCGGCGCCGGGTCACGCAGCAGTTTTGTTTTTAGGGTTCCGCACCTCAAAAAGGAAAAGCGGAACCCTTATAGGATCACTTTGTTGTCCGTCCGTCCGTCCGTCTGTCAAGACCCTTTTTCTCAGGAACGCGTGGAGGTATCAAGCTGAAATTTATATCAAATACTCAAGTCTACTGTCCTTTAGAGCTGTGAAAAAATCAAACTTCTAAGCCAACGCAATCAAAAGATACAGCCGTTTATGCAAATTTTCGAAATTCTTAAGGGAACCATAACCTACAGGAAAAATTGCGAAAACCGTAAAATTTTAATTACATTACTGAAAATTTAATCTCCAGTGTAAACTGACACACACTAAGTATGTGAACACATACTTTGTGAGTGTCAGTTTATAGTGGACCTTTTTTCTATTGTACGGGCTGGTCCGGAACCCTCGGTGCGCGAGTCGGACTCGCACTTGACCGGTTTTTTTCTTGTAATATTCCAATATTTCCGAGCATTTTTTGAGAAAAGCACATAGTTACATACCTCGGCCGGAACCAGGGATTGCCTGCCTTGTATTACTATCCGTAACACGCTATTTAACTATCTATATAACACGCTTCACAGGCAATCCCTTCCTTCCTAGCCACTGTTGTAATGTACTATTGTAGTTTGAATGACATTGACGAGGTTGCAGGTCGACGTTAAAGAACGAGGGTGTAACTGCGTTCTTCAAGGGCGGCGCCTGCCGTATGATGGTGATCGCGCCCCTGTTCGCTATCGCTCAGACCATTTACTACATCGGCATCGCTGAGTATCTGATGGGGATTAAGAAGTAAATACCACCAAACACGCAGCCCGACATTAAAATGTAAATAAATCAGGCCGTCGAATTGTAATCGGGGGGTCGGTGTTTAACAATTATTGCTGGGTGTGGCTGTGATGTCACCCAGTGTTCTTTGTGCGCGTGCGCCGACGTAAAGTGCACGAATCTGATATCAGTTTCACACGGTTGCGTTCGCGTATTTTATTATCATATCATACAAACTTATTGATGAATTGAATTAATGCAAGTTCCATAGAGTGATATTTTAAATGAAGTTTTGTAAGTTAACCCAGTATATTGTTCAGAAAGTAAATTATTCGCTTATTGTCATTGTTAATAGTACATTATGATACAAGTGTGCTAAGTTGGTCATTACACTCGAGTCGGTTTTTAAGCCTGAGCCGAAGGCGAAGGCTTAATGGAGACGAGAAGTGTAATGACCAATGCTCACGTGTTTCATACGACGTTTTTCAACACATTTGCGAGGAACAAAAAAAAAATTAAAAAATTAAAATGTTAAAAGATATGTAATGAAAAGGCACTAGTGCGATAATGTAATGTAAAAGTCACGGCATGGGTAATATTCTGCATTATTTTGCTAATATTTAGAAAGATATGTAATGAAAAGGCACTAGTGCGATAATGTAATGTAAAAGGCACGGCATGGGTAATATTCTGCATTATCAGTGTAAATACGCTGTAATAAGACCTACTTTACGAGCAGGTGTGTTGAAAAATCAATTGTGTTTACGTTTTAAGCTCCTCTGTTACGCTTATAGCTCGATTTGGTATTTTATATGGTTAGGTTATTGTAGACAAGAGCAATTCAAAGTGATGTTATCTACCTACGTTATTTTATTATTACCGTGCTATTGTTACTTCGTTGCTGTTATGGCTGTTTAGTTAATTTAAATGAAATTGTGTACAATTTTCGATTCGTTTAAATTTAATAGGTATCATTTAACAGTTAATCTATAGGCAGTTTAATCAATATAGGTACCTACGGTACTGTCAATAGCAACGTGTACCTAAATGCAGTTTTCCAACTTGTTAACAAATGTATTATAGTAGATAACGGAAACCGTAGTTACAGTCATCGGCATTAATATATGATGAATCAAAGGCCGCAAAAATATCTGACACGCTCTAACGGCTCTAGGAATAGAGGTGTATCAGATATTTTTGCGGCCTTTGTTCCATCATATACCTAATAATGCCGGTGACTGTACCTCATATTTATTATCATAATGATATGGTCTAGCGTGATATTGATAAAAACTGTAATTTTGGTGTATCCTTCATTTTGAAAGCGCGAAATAGATCATGAACAAACTTTAGTGTGTATTTATTTACTCGTATTAACTATGTGTATTTATTTATTAATTAAGAAAACACTGGAAAATGTCAAGAAAAATATCATTCCCCCTTACATCCCCCCTTCCCCTATATACCCAGCGAACATTTTGAAATAATTACATAAGATACATTATCTCCACTTATAATAAATCTCTAAATTAAAAAAATAATCAGCCAGTTTGAAACTAAGCTTTGCGCGGTTCGAATGTTCTCAGCATCCCATGAACGGAAAAATATGAAACATTTTATATAGGTACATTATTATTCTAGCTGCAACTTAGGATAGTTTTTATCCGACTGCGACAGTTAATTAATTTTCCGAAATATACGACTTCATTTAATTTTTCATTTATTTTTATTGAAATCAAACGCTGCTCCAACTGTCAGCTATAAGAACCGTCAAATTTTCGTCAAAATGGCGGAATTGCTTTGCCTTTCACTTATTAATAATTTAAATCCCGTCTACGATAGACCTTTACGAGACAAATGCTAAAATATAAACCATAAAAAAATATTCGATTCTGATATGAGAACTTATATGCGCAAATGTCGTTTTATGTCGTAATTTCAATAAATGAAATCAACAAATTTGAACAATATAATTAACACGAATTTGTTTTTTTTGAATGACAATGGCACGCGCTCGGCGCATTCAGCCAAAGTACCTGCGGCGCTACCACGAAAACCGATACTCAATGTTCATATATTTGCATCCCTGTCACTCGAGTATGGTTAGTGCGATAGAGATAGAGATACCCGAATATTTTCGAATTCCGAAGTTCGTGATTCTCAGGAATCGAAAATATGGTAAATAATCATAATGTATTTTCTCGAAAAAGAATTTAAAATAAATATAGTCAAATGGAGAAAAAAACAAAGCAAGAGGTTATATAGGTAATGATTAAGTTATAAGAGTCCAAAGTTTTAAGAGGGGGTATGTTCTGTCCCTTTTCCGCAAAACGCACCTTCATATGAAACGATTGTTTTTTACTATGACGCTCGAGTATATTGACGTCACAGTCCCTCATCGTTTTCTCACTCTAACAAGCGACATTAAAACGGATGTAGCTTCATAATTTTTTGAGATATTTGAATGGGAGTTTCATTATCTTCTATCTATTTATACATAATAAATGCCTATGTCCTGACTGACTTATTCACTCAATCACTCACTCACTCACTCATCAACGCACAGCCGAAACTACCTACTAATCTTAGAGAGTTGATTTTTGCACAGTATGTTGCTTTTATAACGTGGGCTAGGGATAAAAAGGGATTTTTGAAAATTCTACCCCTAAGGGGGTAAAATGGGGGTGCAATGTTTGTATGGGGGAACCTTTTTTTTTTGAGCTATAGACTTAAACTTTGTAGAAAAATTAGTTATTAGAATACAAATGAAACACTTTCAGCGTTTTGGAAAATTCCACCCCTACGGGGGTAAAATAGGGGTGCAAGGTTTGTATGGGGGAAACATTTTTTTTTAAATTGAGACTTAAAACTTTGTAGAAAGATCAGTCATTAGAATACAAATAAAGAACTTTCAGGGTTTTAGAAAATTCTACCCCTAAAGGGGTAAAATAGAGTGCAAAGTTTGTATGGGAAAAACTACTTTTTTTTAAATAGAGACTTAAAACTTTGTAGAGAAATTATTCATCAGAATACAAATTAAGTACTTTCAGCGTTTTAGAAAATTCTACCCCTAAAAATAGGGGGCTAAAATAGGGGTGCAAAGTTTGTATGTGGGAAACTATTTTTTTTAGCTAGAGTCCTAAAACTTTGTAGAAAGATTATTTAAATACAAAGAAAGTACTTTCAGCGTTTTGGAAAATTTCACCCCTAAGGGGGTAAAATAGGGAGCAAAGTTTGTATGGGAAAAACATATTTTTTTTAATAGAGACTTAAAATTTTGACGAAAAATTACTTATTAGAACATGAAAAATACTACATTCGGCGTTTTACAAAAATCATTCCCTAAGGGGGTTAAAAAAGGGTGCAAGGTTTGTATGGGGAACACTTTTTCTGAGCTAGACACTTAAAACTTTGTAGAAAGATTACTTATAAAAATACAAAAAAAAAGACTTTCAGTGTTTTGAAAAAATCTATCCCTAAGGGGGATAAAAAGGGGTGCAAAGTTTTTATCAGGGAAAGTTTATGTTTTTGAGTTAGAGACTTGAAACTTTGTAGAAAGATTACTTATTAAAATACAAAAAAAGAACACAAATCGTTTTAGAAAATTCCACCCCTAATAGGGTTAAAAAGGAGAGCAAGCTTTGCATGGGCAACACTTTTTTTTGAGTTAGACTTAAAACTTTGCAAAAAGATTACTTATTAGAATACTAAAAAAGGACTTTCAGCGTTTTAGAAAACTCCATCCCTAAGGGGATCCTTAAGATCCTTAAGAAGGGTAGCCAGTGTTGTGTGGGAAAAACTTTTTTTTTTACTAGACTTAAAACTATTCAAAATGTTACTTATTAAAATTAATAATAAAGTACTTTCAGAGTTTTAGAAAATTCCACCCCTAAGGGGGTTAAGAAAGCTTTATATGGGCAACACTTTTTTTGAGCTAGAGACTTAAAAGTTTACGAAAAAAGTTCTTTCAGCGATTAGAAAAATTCAACCTCTAAGGGGGTTTAATAGGGGGTTCAAATTTTAAATGGCGAGCAATAAAATTTTAAAGTGTGAGTAAGAGATTTTTAACTTCGGTCTTATTCTGTACGTTAAAAGACTACAAAACTGATTTCAGAGTTTTTCCAAATTCATCCCCTAAGAGTGTTAAAATTGGTTCAAAGTTTGAGTATTTCAAGGCATTTTTAAAGTATGAGATTTTTAACTTTGGTTTTAGACTGTTTGTTCACAAACTAGAAAATGAACATCAACTTTTTTTTTAATTATCCCCTAAAAGAGGGTTCAAATTTTGTATTGAGAGAAATCATTTTCTAAGACGATAAAAAGTTCTACGCGGACGAAGTCGCGGGCAACAGCTAGTTATAAATAAGTAGGTAGTTATTACAGGAAAAATATAACGGTATTTCTATCTACGAGTAGGTATTTTTTCTTTAAATCATCAAAATTAATTTCTAGACTAAGCTTATTGTAATTGAATTACCTTTGGGTATAAGTAAGTAAGTATATTTTTACCTGCCTACAAAATGCCCCGACATATGGTCCTGTAACCATGACAGTAATGTTATTCTACTATGCGGTGTTGAGATTTTTCCAGAATTAATGGACGGGGGAAGACGGGTATGTAATGAATGTTGTTAGAAGGTTTGTATTTAAATAAAATGAATACACACAATATTTTATGCCTCGTGGACGTACCTAAGCGTTTTTATTCTTATTTAAAATGATAGGTCACCTTAACTTCAGGTTTTATGCCTAAGTACCTACTACTTACAAATACCACTTATCGACAAGTTCACTGGGTCTGTTCGGCTGTGTAGAGTAGAAGTTATAGCCTAAAGACTGCCATCTGACCCAAAAACAAAAGATTCAGCATTTAACCCTTTGAACGCCAAGAACGCCTAAAGGCGTCGTGTGCTGTCGTGCCCACCACGCCAATAACCCCTAATAGGCGTTATGACGTCCGCTGTCGAAGCATTCTTCAGTCTTTCATAAGAGGTTCAATTTTTTCCATAAGAGAGTGACCTTGTGGAATTGGTTGTCTATATTAAAGTCGGTTTACATACATACATATAATCACGGTTTACGGAGGATAGGTATATATTATTATTTTATACAACGACGGTGGCAAACAAGCGTACGGCCTGCCTGATGTTAAGCTGTTACCGTAGCCTATGGACACTTGTGACTCCAGAAGAATCACAAGCGCGTTGCCGACGTAAGCGAATTTTACGTGATAACGTCATAAAGCCGAACGCTTGGCTCAGCCGGAACGGGACAATGAGTCATACTTTTTAGTGCGTGCTGCCGGTGTTCGTCGATTTATAAGACGTTATCACGTCAAAAAGGTGCGCGTGTCAGTGACACTTCAGTACTTGAATGATGGTATTTTAGTACGTAAGAACATTGCAATGCCCTAACAGGGTAATCAGTAATCAGTATCTTTATTGCTTATTATATTGGGTATCATGTACCTACTGTATAACCTATCTTAAGATCTACTGTATGGACAATGAACATGATCGCAATAAATGAATATGAATATGAATATGAATATTCAAAGGGTTAAAAGGAAAATTGACGACTCGAGATTATTGATGACATGATGACTGATGAGTAAGGTCGCCAAGAGCTCCCTAGGATATATGTGTTGTGTTGAGAGTGAGGCACCCGCGTTCTTCTGTTATGTTATGAATGAATGAATGAATGTTTCTTTATTTAGACAATAAAGTATAAACCCATTATAATAGCTAGATAAAAAAAATATTATTTGCGATTCGGGCGCCGATGCGCAGATAACCAATGCAGGAAGATTGCATTTCGGTACAAGTTGTTATTGACCCTCTCAATTAGCACATCATTAGAAATGCGTATTCGTTTACGCTCAATATCCAGGTCGTCTTGCATGCCTCTCACATAGTATGTGACCTAAGTACCTACTTTAAGGCCTCCACACACCGGTCGCGGGCGCGGGCCCGCCGCGAGCCCGCGGGCTCGCGTTCGATGTGTGTTTGAAGACTTTGAAGTTAGGCCAGTCCGTAGAGTATTATCTTTGTTGCAAAAGGTGGTGTAGAAGATTTTGTTTTTTAATATTGTTTACATCGATACAACCGAGCAAATATCAAAAATGGTTACACGAGATATCTTGGGATAACTTTTGGCAGCCACAAATCTGGGACTTTTTTTGGTTTCTCACTCGTAGCTTCTATACGGTGCATCCTAGCGAAAAGTTACATAATAGGGAATTAAAGAACATGAAATTATGCGTCTAATGAATACCAATACATATTAATTCAGTTCAGCGACATAGTAGAAAACCATGGTCGAAAACGAGGCTTTCCTCAAGTTTGTAAGTTATTTCAAGATAGTCGTTAATAAGCTTCTGCGTTTCAATTTTGAATTTAACTATAGGTTTTTGCTCCTCAATTGTACAAATTTACAGAATCGACAGTAATTTCAGCATTAGTATCATCATAACTGGTAATCGAAGAGCTGGCAGTTTTCTCGTGCAACGCATCAGCATTGCAGTTCAGTGAGGAAATACCGCCAGCATACTCGGTACACTGCCTAGTGGGCCTTTTTAGGGTTCCGTAGCCAAAATGGCAAAAACGGAACCCTTATAGTTTCGTCATGAATGCCCGTCAATCCGTCTGTCCGTATGTCACAGGCATTTTACTCGAAAACTATAAAGTTTATTTGAATAAAATTTAGAGGATAGGTGTATTTTATTAGCCGCTACATAACTCTAAAATGAAATGACAAAAAAAATATTATTTTAGAGGTGCACTCCATACATATGTGTCCACGTGTCGCACATCAATCGATAGGTCTTTTAAAATAAATATAAGGTTTCTCAGCAAGTTTTTCGATTAAGTGAAAATAGTCGGAGATATTCGCCTACGTCTGTCAGTAGAGGTTCAAAGCACGGGATACTTTGCAAAAGGTGGTGTAGAAGATTTTATTTTTTATGTCATGTAATATTTGGAATTACTTACGGGCACTCCAAAATATGAGCAATCCATTCTCATTGGTATTATAATCTTCAGGCTGCGTAAACCTATACGTTATTTATCCCTCCCAACTTGACCATTAGGCACTTGTCCCACCGCCGGCGAGTAGCGAGTACTCTCATAGTAATTCTTACTCGCGCGAGTAAAAGCGAGTAAGAATTACTATGAGAGTACTCGCTATTCGCCGGCGCGCGGCGGTGGGACAAGTGCCTTAGTCATGTTTAGTTAAGCCATGAACTTTTTTTTTTTTTCATTTTCCTAAACTTTTTTGGAGATATACTCCACTATGTTCGCATGGACGCCGGCGAGTCCCGAAGGGCTAGAGGTTGTGTATTCGTTAATTGTTGGTAGCTCCATCTCTTGATATAACTAAAAAGCGTTGTGCTTCTACTGGTTGTTGCACAATATCGCTACTCATCAACAGATGGCGCTGTAAGTATAGTGATGTCAAATACCGGTATTTTTATTTCAATCGTATTTATGGCAACACTGATTCTGTAAACGTCAACGAACGAAAACGACGCTCGCACAGATAATATATACCTATTACCTTACCTGCTTGATTTGATGCAGTATCTCTTAGTAGTCTGTGATTTGATGCCAATGCCAAAATAAATTTGGGATGTTGTGAGGTTTTGCTGAATCCTATAATATTAGTGATAAAAGTGATTTTGTGGCATTTACTAGAATTAAGTTGAATTAAAGATGACGACTATTGGCCCTAAGAAAGACGGCGGGCCAAATGTAGAATATTTCCAGTCGCCGGAATCGCTAGCCCAATTCGATCAAATTCGAGTTTGGTTGCAGAAGAACTGCAAAAAGGTACACGATTTTCTGCGCAACTTATTATCAGAATACTACAGTATTAGTGATATAGATTAATATTATCGAAGACTTTGCGTAACATACTCCTGAATTGTAACCTTTTAACTAACCTAAGTAACAAACATTACATTTACTTAACAGTTTCCTCCCATGAACTACATTATTATAAATGAGATAAATAAGTTTCGGTAAAAAATTTCATTTTTGGTACCAGCTTTTATTGCCAACTGTACTTTTCTGTATACCGTCATCAACTACTCGTTGAGACGATTCTAACGAACCAAAACCCAAAGGAATTATGTCTGTTAAGTCCTGAATTCCCATGGCCACCTTCTGTCTCCATCATCAGGTCAGCTCAATCGGATGAAGATATCTATATATGTAAAAAAGATGTCTTATTCCATTCCAAATGATGTTTGAGTTCTATAGTTTTAATTGTGAAAAGGTAACATATAGACAGACTTACTTTTCCATTTTTAATTCAAGTATGGTGTAAGAAGTACCTACTATAATTTTAAAGATGACTTAACACAGGCGTAACACAATATTTATTTTACCTTTATTTCTGATGTTTTGACACATGTTGTGCCGGCCTCTGAAGACATTTAGATGTTTTACACAACTGTCTGTACAGTAATCGTTTAAATGTGAGTGCAAAGTATGAGAGTTTAAGGTGTAGTACTATAATTTTATTAATATTGTGTTCCAGCATGTCCAGACAGACCCGCCTACAAAGGAGGGCTTGGCCCAACTGGTTGTTCAGCTCATCCAGTACCAGGAGAACAAGCTGGGGAAAAATGCAGCTGATCCACCGTTTATGAGGCTTCCGGTAAGTCTTACTTCTCTTCTAATCCTTAGATTTTATGGGATGTTCTGCATGTTCCCTACAATGCATAAAGAAAGCTCAGAATGGTATTTTTTTTTTTATACTACTATGGTGGCAAACAAGCTTACGGCCTGCCTGATGTTAAGCTGGTACCGTCGCCTATGGACACATGTGACCCCAGAAGAATCACAAGCACGTTGCCGACCCTTTATTCACTTGAGGATTCGCTGTGTCGGCAGATAGAGACATGCAGGAGGAGAATGCTATTTTGAGGACAACGCAAAATCCCAGGCTGTAAATCCTAGTAAGGATATACAGGGTGGAAATAAATTTTGGGTCAGTGAGGGCAGCTAGCAGATCCCGTGTTGCTAGGCGAAAATGGTCTTAGGAGACCTTACTGCGATTTCAAATGAATGAAGATTGGAGTGTACAGATTTTGGAAAATACATACAAGGTGCAAGAAAATGGTCATTTTTGACAAACTTTTTTTTTGCTGCCAAGCGATCCCATTCCTGTCCAGGATCTAGTTAGTTATACTGGGCGTTTTCCGCAAGTCAACATCCATTGTGCCTATTTTGCGTGAAACGGCGGTGTGGCGCTACTCTAACCACCCCAGCTCGTTTAAAAAGTTGGGTCCAGGTCCAGGATCTAAAGCTTCTTCTTAATTTCCGGCTAGAAAAGCCATAAATTGAGAAAAACTTTCTACTATTTAAATGAAAAAAGTTTTTTTTTGATGTATTTTTTTTAATGTCAATTGAATCTATTTCTACCCAGCATCAATAGTTTCCTTGGAGTCAACTTTCGGTAATGTACAAAAAAGCCAGAAATTAAAGAAAAATGTATGAAACATTTGCTAAGGAGAAAAAGTTCCTTAATTTCTGGCTTTTTTGTACATTACCGAAAGTTCACCCCAAGGGAACTATTGATACTAGATAGAAATGGAATCGATTGACATAAAAAAAATACATGTAAAAAAAACTTTTTTCATACAAATTTTATGGGGAAAGTTTTTCTCGATTTATGGCTTTTCTAGCCAGAAATTTCTTTTTGGTCCTATACAAGCTTTTGATCTTGGACAGAAATGGGATAGATTGGCATAAAAAAAAATGTTTTTTCCTAAATCTGTACACGCCAATCTTCATTAATTTGAAATTGAAGGAAGGTCTCCTAAGACCATTTTCGCCTACCAACACGGGAACTGGTAGCTGCCCTCACTGACCAAAAATCTATTTCCACCCAGTATGTTTTAAACAGGTATTACTGAAGTTGTCTCCAATCCAACGGCAATAATTTTTTTTATGTTTAGTTTCCATGGTTGTCTCCTAAAAAGGCTCTTCAAACCCATGATTCTATAGGGTTTAGATCCTTAAACATGTTTTTGTGACGATTGTAAACCCATTTTGTGATGGGTTGTCACTCAAGTATGCATAAGTACTCCATATTATACTCATTTTTAACCACTGATGAAATGAGGGTCCTTATAAGTTTAACATGTGTATCTATACCTATCTCTCTACAATAGATCAGCGATGGTCGCAGTGATACAAGGGCTTTGACAGCCCGGAAGCCACTACCAGAATCTGTATCTCTCTGTGGCATTGTAGCTTCCAACCTAATGTACTGATTTTAGTGCGGTTTTTAAATATCAAGTCTTTCTAAGTAACTTACTGGGATAGAATACCAAGAACAAATTGATCAATCAATTTAATACTGTTTAGTCTCATTTTCCACATGCCGAAAAAGTTGACAATCACTTAGAGTATGAAACCTTATTTCAAGTGTTATAGCAGTTACGTTCAGGGCACATATTATGTGTGTATCACAACTTACATTTCAGAGGCCCGTGGTGTAGTTGAATAAAGGAATCCATGATTTACCTGGACCTGTGAGACAAGATAGAATGACTACTGCATGTCAAGCGTTATTCCCAGATGTGCCTCTGATAAGAATGAATGAATGAAATTTTTATTTCGTGTAACCATGGACACATGTGGTTAGTAGAATTTACAAAACTAGGGGGTTAGTAGTTACAGCTAAACTTACATTTAAAACAAAACAACACTGACAGGGGAGTGTAGTCCCTCGCAGTGTGACATGTAGGGACAGTCAACCTTGTCCGCTATCATGCGCAGAATGCTGTTGGGACTGCGGCGCACCCTGCGCACCAGGGATGCTGCGCGCGCACGCATGCTTGTATAAAAACAGTCCACACGCGCCGCCGCGAACATCCCTGATGCGCTAAAGAAACGACGCAGTCCCATCAACACCCGGAACGCATTATTATACTGGACCCTAAGGGCCCCATATGCCCGTTGCGTATACTGGTCCCACAGATTGCAGGTATAGAGGGAGGTGCAAAATGCCCTAAACAGTGATTCTTTCACCTCTTTAGAGCACCTTGCAAATCTGCGGGCGATCATTTTCGCCCGGACCGACAGGGCCCTTCGTTCGTTCCCTTTCCATGTCTAGGTCGTCTTTGAGGTCGGTCGCGATCACATGGCCTAAGTACTTGATATGGTCCACTCTATCCATAGGGGTACCATTGAGGCAAATGGTAGGAACTTCCACTGTTTTCTTGCGATCGCACTCAAATACCATGAACTGGGTTTTAGCAACATTATATTTAAGGCCATGATTTGTTGCATACGTTTCACAAATTTTCAGCAACTTACGCAGCCCACACACCGTCGCGCTCAGCAGCACCATGTCGTCCGCGTAACTTATGTTGTTAACACAAACTCCACCTACATGACAGCCGACATGGGTTCTGCTGAGCGCCTCGATTAGCCCGTTAACATATATTAGGTTAAAAAGCGTAGGTGAGGTCAGCCCTCCCTGTCTCACCCCACACTCCAACCTGTACTCATCAGACTAACATCAGACTAGACATCAGATAAGGAGCCGCTGGTTCTTATTATATCATATTTGTTAAGCTTTTACATGATATAACACAGGTTTATATATATTACATGGTTCAGGTAAAAATCCCATTTTTCAAAAAGCCTCCGCGGCAATGAAGATTATGTCATTACTGATGAACTAGACACTTTAGAGTTTTGCGATGCACATAACATGTCTAACAACATACTAAACTTTACAAACTAAACTTTACAACATACT
Source organism: Epinotia brunnichana (assembly GCA_963854355.1). Lineage (NCBI taxonomy): Eukaryota > Metazoa > Arthropoda > Insecta > Lepidoptera > Tortricidae > Epinotia > Epinotia brunnichana. The sequence goes on along the minus strand of OY977936.1, from coordinate 12,504,476 downwards.
AAAAGTTCGTTCTGGTTTCTGGAAAATAGTAATTTCGATAAAATTAATCTTGTAGGGTTCTTGGTTTTTTGAGCACATTTTTCCCAATTCTGCTCTTGTCTTAAAATAAAAAACTAAAATGTAAAGCTGAAATAATAGATATCATTTGGGTTGCACATTACATTCATGTATCTTTTCTAGTTTTGCCGCAAAGTCTGAAAGTCCTTAGATTTTTTCTTGATTTTTTAGTACTTTTGCTATTAGTACTTAAACTAGCGTATATATTGAAATATAATGTTTGCAATTAACTATTGACAAATTATTCAGCTTTCATTTGGTACAACTCATGTGTATGTACGTTGCATGGTTTGGGTGTAATTTACACTTTACCAAGCGCGGCCGCAGCGTTTTTGATGACGTCATTATAGGGGAGATCGACTCCTTAGAGATTGTCTCCCGGCAGTTTTGGAATCCAAGGGACATGCATGCCTAACAACATACTAAAATATGGCGCCGGTATCCGAAAAAGAAGTATTTTCCCCCAACAACATGCACTATCATTGGTACGAGCCGGGACTCGAACCCACGATCGCCGCTTGACAGCCGCATGCCTGAACCACTAGGCTACCGTGAACTGTGACTGTTAATATCAGAAAAGAATCCGACCAAGCTTTTGGAAAGTGGTCCATAATATATCCCCATATATAAAGCTAGGGCCGATTCAAACCAAAATGTCAGCGGCCGGCAGCGACGCGGCGAGCACTATCAGTGTGAGTATTTTACACTTTATCTACATACTTAAAAGACCAGTATCGCTTGAAAAGCTCGAAAAGGTCGCGCGGCCGCGCGTCTTGTCGGCGGGACCTTTTCAAGCGATACTTTTCTTTAAGTATGTAGATAAAAGGCGGCCACCGGTGCCTGCTGCTGTCACTCCGGTCTGAATCGGCCCCTAGTGACCGATAAGCTACAAACACAAATATTCACTGATACCTTATTCAAGTTTGCAATGTCAAATAGTACTGCTAAAGAACTCATTTGAATCAATAAATAGTATAAAACAAAGTCGCTTCCCGCTGTCTGTCTGTCTGTCTGTATGTCTGTTCCTATGTATGCTTAGATCTTTAAAACTACGCAACGGATTTTGATGCGGTTTTTTTTTAACAGATAGAGTGATTCAAGAGGAAGGTTTATATGTATAATACATTCATTTATTAATTGTATTATACATATAAACCCGTGCGAAGCCGGGGCGCGTCAATAGTAAATAATAAAGAAAAAAATAAGCAATATTAAGTGATCATCATCATATCAGCCGAAAGACGTCCACTACTGGATATAAGCCTCCCCCAGGGTAAAGGGGGGTAACTTCGATTCTAGTGGTAATACTGGTAATGAAAACCTTGGTACATTTAGACTGTTCACCTTAATGGATCAAGTTGTGTTAGTACAATGCTGATTTTCTAACAATTAGAAAACTATTAAAGTAGCCCCAATATTTCTTAGTCACCCCTATGGTAAGTCAAACGTTTATATGTATAAGTTAGAATTGTAATAAAATATCAAACAAGTTTTATTCATAACATAAAGTTGGTTTAGTGAATTGCTCAAATAATTCCATTCAGTATCTCGCTGCGTCGGGAAACACAAACTGCTTCTCCACCACTCCTGAAGTTCCGGTGCCTTCAATAGCAAATAGCGAGCCACCCTCGGGCTCCAACGCCACCTCGTTGGGCGACTCGCCCCGGCGAGTGGTCACATACAGGATGGACAGGTCGTGGCCGCCCCACATCACTGATGTCACCTTCGATGCGGGCATCTTGTGTTGTTCTATTAGTTTACCAGCCCTTGAATCTATTTTGATTACCTGCGAAATTAATTACAAGCCTTTTAAAATAACAAACTATGTAATCAAATCTCACACATCTATTTTGCTTTACTTCCAATAGTCGTATGGCTTACTACGATGCGATGAGATGCTCATATGATACACCAAAGATCGATTTAAAAGTAACAGTAAAAGTAAGGCGCAAAAAAAAAAAAAAAATCTTAGCAAAACATTTCGAAAAAACTAACGGGTATGGCAGAAATTCTCTCTGGCTAGTCATATCAATCAGTAGTTATTTTACGACTAGCGGTGCCTGCGACTCCGGCCGCAATTATTATTATTATTCTGGTAGTGGCTTTCGGGCTGTCAAAGCCCTTATATCTATTGTGATCGCCACTTACTACAATTCTTGGTCAAGTCCTGCAAACTCGAAGAATTGCAGGATTTTGTTGAACTCAAGAAATTTGATCTCCTCCGGGCACATAATGTGTTTGCCCAGGAAGGAGTTACGACTGCGCATGAGGCAAGGGCAATCGGTTAGGATGTGTGTAGGCGTCTCCTCTCCTCTGCTTCAAAGCAGAATCTGCACCGGCCGCAATTAACTTACAAACTTAAAACTACCTATAAAAAAATACAGATGAGCTGAGAAACTCAGACCTTTCCTCCATCATAGCAAGCCACCCACAAGTTGTCGTCCTTGTCTATCGTCATCCCGTCTGGGACACCGGTTACATTGTTCGACTGAAAACTAAACAGTGTTCTTCTGTTACCTGAAACAATTGAATACTTATTCAATGAATAAATAAATTGCAGCCTTCGTGTTTTGCACTTTCTAATTTGACAGAAATACAACGTGTTTATGACAATTTCCGTTAATTGCAAGGGGGCATAGTTGAGATCAAATAAAGTTAATTTCTCCAAGAAAGTAATATCTTAACTCTTACTGTTATCATGATATTCAATGTTTAATTTTATCAGTTATACAAATTTAACCAGTGTAAATGGCTCTTAACGGTGACGTCATAACAGCTTTTTAAATATTGTAAGGTTCCTATACACTACAAGAAGGTTTACAAAGTGAGTTCGTTCCATATTACATATTTTTTTATTTCATGTGTTTCAAGACCATGTGTAATAAGACATTAACCAATGCTACATGAAATTAATTTGTACAAAAATAAATAAATAAAATAGGTTTTTTTTATTTTCAAGAAATCATTATGCTAATTTGTTTCTGTGAATGTACTCTGCAATATGCCGAAGTTAACGGAAATTCCCGGGAGCACCGTGTATAAAATGGACTGGAGTTACTGTTCCCCCTACTAAGCTCATTTTGTTCAAGAGATCTCGTTATGATATACAGCAAGGTTATCACAAAATTCGCGCGGCGTGAGAAAAGGAAGCTAAACAATAAAACGTACAGTTAGGTGCATTGTCTACCCGGTGCTGTTATCGCTTTTAGACATCAGACGGAGACTTAAAGACTAAAAGCCTATTTAACTAAATAATTAAATAGCGTATAATAGTACTTACGAAGCGTCCCAGTTTGTAGATTGTAATCGAACACGTCGACGTTCCTAGTCGGCGAGTCGATATAGAACATGAACTTGTTGTCTGCCGTCCACGCCATGCCATTGGATATGGACACGGGCCGCACCTTCACCTCCGGGTGGACGTAGTTCTGGTCGTCCATCATGTATAGCGTGGCCTGGTCCTTGTTCACGTTCTTGCCCACCTCTTTACCCATTGTTCCTGGAAATATTCGTACATGCGGTTGAGATGTCTGGAACATACGGCCTGTTTTCAGTAATTCATATGATGGCAATTAATATAATCACATATTTGTATTTTGTTTGCTACAACAATGCTATGAAACACGCATGTACAGTCGCCATCACATACAGCGGAGCAAACAAGCAGCTCACAAACATCGGAACACACCTCTATTTTTAAGGCATTAGGGTTCATGTGCCGATATTTTTGAACACCTATAGTGCACCTATGTATGTGATGGCGACTGTACAACGAAATTAAAATATTACCAAGTTGCGTTCCACTTCCGTAGTACGCGCTTACCACCACCAGACTAGGACGTCACCCACTTGGTCCACAATGTAAATACGATATACCTAACTAAAGCCAGGCTCTAGTAGGTATCGAGATTATCGAGACATACGTTTTCGAACGCGTTTGCGTTTAGTTTCAATGTGTATGGCAACGCGACCAGCGCCTCTGGTGGTAACTATTAGGAACAACGCATTTCCATGTTGATGTTGTGAAGGGACGCCTGGCCGGAAACGCATTGCCATACAAATTGAAACTAAACGCAAACGCGTTCGAAAACGTATATGTTGACACCTCTGTAGCCTAGTTGGTAGTGACCCTGCCTACGAAGCTGGAGGTTCCGGGTTCGAATCCCGGTAAGGGCATTTATTTGTGTGATGAGCACAAATATTTGTTCCTGAGTCATGGATGTTTTCTATGTATTTAAGTATTTATTTATCTATATAAGTATGTTTATCGTCGTCTAGTACCCATAGTACAAGCTTTGCTTAGTTTGGGACTAGGTCGATTTGTGTAAGATTGTCCCCAAATCCTATACTATTAAACGAGCAATATTTGTATATATATATGTATGTATGTATATATATAATATATATTTGCAATCACGTTCTCGGAAACGGCTCTAACGATTTCGATGAAATTTGGAATATAGGTGTTTACGGGGGCGAGAAATCGATCTAGATAGGTCTCATGTCCGGGAAAATTAGTTTTCTCCGTATTTTCACCATTTTCATCCGAGCGGAGCTCGGTCGCCCAGGGACTATTTATTTATGTATCGATAAAACTTATACTAGAGCTTACAGGTCGATCGCATTGAGCTGCCGCAGCAATGCCGTCACTCATAGTCATATAGCGCTCCGTCATGGCCAGAGAGACCTTCGAACGTTCGCTCACCACCACCAGCCACGGCTTGTATACAAACCGAACCAGAGCCGGCCGTTGGCGTCATTGCAGCGGTTGTCGGGACGGCCCAGGGGACTGATTTTTGACTTTTTGGCTGCTGAGCGAGGTCGACTTCGCTCAGAAGCCGTTGCCCGCCGCGCTGCACCACAGCAAGAGGTATACCTCCGCAGGCGCGCTCTTCACTACCACCAGCCACGGTTTGTATACATACCGAACCAAAGCCGGCCGTTGGCGTCGCACTTGGCATCGTTGCAGCGGTTGTCGGGGTGGCCCAGGTCGACCGCGCTGAGCAGCCGTAGCGCGCTGTCGCCCGCCGCGCTACGCCACGGCAAGAGGTATACTTCCGAACGCGCACTCACCACCACCAGTTCAGGGTTGTCGCGAACTGTGATCGCGAATGTTACCGGCCCGTAAGCTGCAAGGGAAAATTATCATTAAACTAAATGTAAGCATTTCTATAAAATCTAATGAGTAATATTCCTTAAAATAATATAATTTTGCCTTGATTTTTGGCAGCGGTGTAATGAGTTATGTAATGTTAATTCGACTTGTAGGAATATTTTTCATCAATATTTATACAATCAATAAAGAGGTGATACATACGCAGTCATGTAAATCAACATTTCCGCTTTCTGAATTTGGTTTTTTCCTTTCGTTGATTTAAATAATTAAAATTACTTTTTAATACCGCTATTACAACTACATCCCGAGAAAGATACAACAGAGTAACTCCTCATCATCTTAGCGTTATCCCAGTAGCATTAAACGACCATTCCAGCAGGACTGCTCGACCACCTAATCCTTACAATTGGGATTGGTCTAATGTAAGCACTTCTAACTAACTATTCAATTCAAAAGCCGATAATACCATCACCGTTAAGAGAAGGCTTAGTATACAGTACCAGTCAAAAGTTTAAGTTCACTCTTTGTTTTAGGTACAAATGAGTACTTTTGGACAATAATTTTCTGCAGTTCGGAAGCCGAAATTTGTTTCCAACTGATCCGTTATTGTTTCCAGAGATTTGTTTAATTAGTCAGACACAATTTACGTACATTTCTAAACAACGCATTCCCTAAAATCTTATAGGAATGACGGCAAAGGCTGGGCCATATATGGGCTTGCCACTTAAAACGTACAATGATCAGATACAATGTTGGTTTTTAGGGAATCAGTTGTTTAGAAATCTACGTAAATTGTGTCTGACTAATCAAACACATCTCCGTATAACGAATCAGTTGGAAACAAGTTTCGACATCTGAACTGCAAAACATTATCGCATAAAAGTACAAATTTGTACCAAAAACAAAGGGTGAACTTAAACTTTTGACCGGTACTGTAAGTGCATCCTGAAACTGTTTGTAAAGAGATTTCCTTACAAATGTATCGGCTCGTGGTGTTCCCTGTCTGGCCATCGAGTCGGAACACCTTCTGGTCGGCGATGTCTACCCAGTACAGCGCGTTCTCGGCTTGCGTCCAGTGCGGGCCCTCGAAGTGGTTGCCTCCGCGGTGCACCTGCCAGTCCATCACGATTACATTGCATCTTATCATTTTTAGCCCATTAAAATGTGCAACAAAAACGTAGTGATTTTGGCTTCGAGTAGAAAGAGACACGGAAATTTTAAACAGAAACATTTTTCTCCATACTTGTTATGAACCACTAGGCCACCGGGGCTGCACAAACACGAGAGATCGATTACGGTAAATTATAATTAGTTTAAGGCCGAAACGCACTGAGAGCGGTGGCGGTGCGGTGCGGAGGCGGTACCGGTTGTAATGTTCGAACTAATGCGAAAGGGCCCGCACAGGGCCTACCGCGAACGGCATTCGAAGTTTTCCCTCTCTGTCGCACTTATGTACGAATTCGTAAGTATGAAAGAGAGGGGAAACTTCGAATGCCTTTCGCGGTAGGCCCTCTGAATACCGCGGCTGGACGCTGCGCGGCGCGGTATTCTGTGCGGACCTTTTCATGTTAGCTCGAACATTACAACCGGTACCGCCTCCGCGCCGCACCGCACCGCGCCGCCACCGCTGTCTGTGCGTTTCGACCTTTATTGATTTCTTTGTGGGTAAACAAAAGGTCTTAAATATGTATAGATGTACATGTCCACCACAAACCCTATTAGGGCGCAGCATTATGGTAGGTACTAGTTAAGTTGGCAGGTATAAACAACTGTTGTTTCATTACAGGTAGATAAATCACTCCTTTATTATTGGATTTATTGGTGACATTTTATTTTTATCACCGGATGTACCAACAAACTAAAACCCGTACATCTTGCAGTTAAGTTTGTAATCACTATAATATGTCTCCGTTTTCGCACGCAACGCGAAAGGTTCGATGTCATTGCCAAATACTAATGTCGAAATAAATTAAACTTACATTTCTTATTAGCGGCGCACTCTTAGAACTAGATGCAGATGCACTTGCAACTAGAACTGCTATAATAACTCCTGTTAAAACTTTCATTGTACTTTTTATAAATTAAATGTAAATTGTGTGTAAAGTTGAGTCGCTTAACAGCGGCCTCTCGTCGCCGCGTCTGGTCTCTTTATGCGAAACCGGTCCCAAACGGCGATTAGGTGACGATTGTTACCTATATCGGCTATATCACACGACACAGCCTCAATGAGCGAATTTAATATAACTCGTTGGCCTTATCGAATAAGTAGATAGTTTCGTACTTTATTCAAGTGTGTTGTAGAAAAAGCAACGTTGAGATGTGTTACATAGATTTAACATTTCTAAATAGCAACATATATAAGGTTAAGATATTTAAGAGTAGGTAGAGTAAGCAGTTGTTAGTACTTGGAATTAATTTGGTTTAACTTTCACGGTTCAGAAAGTTGATGATAGTTCGCAGGTACCTAATTATAGTACCTAATTACCAACATTATCTATGTTAAGAAACAGGTTAGTAAATCGAGTCGTTTTAAAAAATATACAGTTGTACGTATACAAATATGAGACTAAAACTCCCACATCGATAGGTCATGTAGATTTTGTTTTATTAAATTTCAAAGTTTGCTTATATCCGGGTCATGAAATTCACATTTTAATTTATTGCTTAAGCTTAAGAAGTAGTCTACTTACAAGAATTTTGATTACACCACGTGAATCTGCATATAATTCCCTTACCTATATCTATCGATTTAAAAAAAACACGACGTGAGACAAAAACATGGTTTTTAAAACACTTATACCTAACCCCCGACGCAAACTAAGGGTTTATAAGCTTAACATGTGTATCTGTGTGTTTGTCTGTGGCATTGTAGGTCCAAACGGATTTATCAATGGATTTAAGTGCGGCTTTTTCAATCAAAAATCTAGTCGAGATGGTCTTTAGCCTATGTTGGATCCTGTTTTACCTTTTTGGTGCGGGGGCTTAATAAGGCCCGGATACGGATACGGCGGGACATAACTATTGTTCTAATGATTATCTGTAAAAACCAACAAATCGTTACGGACAGTTACACAGAGAAACATTCTTAGCGCTGCCACATTACCCTTTGGACCGATTTAAATATTTTTGTCTGTATTGTTACCTGTGTCTTGTGTACAATAAAGTTATTTACATATATACATTACAATAGGCTTGCCTAGGTGTGGCGAGGTGCTCATTGTCACGGGCGGGAATGAGGCCAGAGGCTAGCATAGAAGGTTTATTACACACTGCACGTCGACTGAGTACCTAGTGCAAAATGTCAAACCTTTATTTAACCTATTCGCCGCCACAGAAAAAGTTTCTGTCAAAAATTTAATTTTTGGTACAAGCTATTATATATTGCCGACAGTAATTTTCTGCATACCATCATTAACTACTCATTGAGACGATTCTAACGAGCCCAAACTCGATGGGGTTGTGTCGTTTTATTGCGGAGTTCCTATGGCCACCTTCCAGCTCCAGCATCAGATCAGCTCCACGTCATCATAATACGAGTATTGCATTGTCATGCGATATACATATGCATGCAAAATTTCAGCTCAATCGGAAACCGGGAAATGGGTCAAAATTAACTTGCAAGATTTGATTACAGACAGACAGACAACGGGACAGGTGAAACTAAATAAAAGCTTGTAAAAAGGACAAGATGTCACCCCCACGCCACGCTTAATGCTTATCATGGATTTGTGGCATCCAACCTACGTTACGGAATTTTGCTATGGGGAAATTTCTCACACATAAATCACACTTTTGTAGCACAAAAACAGTGTATCCGGGCAGTAGCCAATATCTCGCGAAGAACATCTTGTAAAGACACTTTTATAAAATTAAAGTTGTTAACGGTACCCTCCTTATACACTGTGGGCGTTATTAACCCAAAAGATTTAAACCACGTATTTTTGACGACAGTACGAGTAAATAATGTTATATCAACATTGGTCCAATTATGTGTCTTAATTAAATTACTATTTCAGTACAAACTTAATCATATTAATTGCACGTTTCTTTGTGACTAAACCTTTACTTCAGAGAGTGAGCCAATTTAATTTAACTCAAGTTGAGAAACAGAGAGCGAGCATGACACTTCACGAATCACTCCGATATCATACGATGCACGGCGAATGCAGTGACTGTGTTCCATGTCAAGAAGTGTCATGTCTAGCACGATGCTTACAGTGAAATTATTTCAATTTATGGGTACCACAAAATACTACAACTTATATCCAAACTTTATTAGTTACAACAACATTACAGTGCAGTTTTTTATTGTTGTTGAAAGTTTGCGTTGATATCTTTTCCTTTGACTGATATAACCAAAATCATTAATCATGATTATATCCGAAAGAAAACATACCTCTTATTATTTTACCTCATACTACAGCTGGAGCGGGATGACTACTTTGTTGTAATATCGATCATGTTAATCTGTACGTATTTTAAATTCTCGATGTGTTGATTTATACTGAGTAAAATAAAATAAACAACTATGTTAAACAATGAAGCATTTTTATTAATTTAATGAATTAGGTTTTCAAAATGTGTACCGCCGTGTTCAGCACAAAGATTTAATCTTAAACGGATTTCATTATTTAGGTTTACGAAGGTGTTCTTTATTTCTTCTGAAGCCGTTTGAATTCTTGTTAATAATTCTTGTTTAGAGTCCACTGGTGTTGAGTATACCTTATCTTTTAGAGTTGCCCATAGAAAAAAATCCAATGGAGTTAAGTCGGGTGACCGGGCGGGCCAGACCAGGACGTTGCTTCCACGGCCAATCCACCTGTCAGGGTATTGTTCGTCTAGCCAACTACGAGCTGCTAGGCTGAAGTGGGCCGGGCATCCGTCGTGCTGGAACCACATAGTTCTTCGTGTTTCCAAATCGACATCTTCTAGCAAGTCATTTAGTTCATTATTCAAGAAAAATAAATAATTCTGTGCATTTAGTCTATCTGGAAATATGACGGGACCTATCAATTTGTTGCCAATAATACCGGCCCACAGGTTTACAGAGAACTTGTGTTGGTATGAATTTTCCCTCTTGGCATGGGGATTTTCTTCTAGCCACATATGTTGATTATGGGAATTAAAAACGCCTTCTCTCGTGAACAACGACTCATCTGACCATAATATTTTGTTCAGAAATCCGGGGTCGTGCACTAATTTCTGGTTCATTCTTTGGCAAAAGAGAACTCTAGCTGGCCCATCATTATTTATTAATCCTTGTACTTTCCTGAAGTGAAAGGGATGCAGACCGTACCTTTTCCAAAGCTTTAATACGAGTCTGTAATTAACATTGACTATTCGTGCTACAGCTCTTGACGATAACGTTGGATCTTCTGTAATCAAATTCATTATTCGATTCTCTGTTTGTACATCTAGATTTATCGCCCTTTCCCTCTGAATCTTTCCCAGCCCTTTTTCCCGAAACTGTCTGTGGATATCCGCAAAACTCGAATGGTGAGGTATACGACGATCTGGCCCCGTAGCATGGATGCGCGACAAGTGATAGGATAGAGCATCCGTCCCTGGCTGACACCGTTCGATAGAACGAGACGACGCGCTTATCCTATCACTTATCGCGTGATAACGCCATCCATGCTACGGGGCCTGGGTATCTTCTTCGGTATTCGGCGACAGCCTGGAGGGAGTTGCCATTACAAAATCCGTTCACAAAGTGAATATCCGCTAAATGAGCCGGAGGATAATGCGGCATGGTGAATATTATGTATTAATTCCAGTCAATCAAATTTCAACGTGTTTTTATCTTGCGTGACACTCAGTAATAATTTGAAATATGTCATTTTAGTAACATCAATTTCAAACTATCAGCCAGTTATCAGTGAAGGTTTAGGTTTCGCGATTGAGAACAGAACAAAACTAAAGTCTAGCGATAAGAGAAAAGAGGAAAGCTACTTGTGATTAAAGTGTGTAAGATTAGATATCATAATTATTTAAAGCACTACGCTGTATTTTAGTTGGAAGTCACATCCTTTTATCAAGACGAAACATTTTCGGTACCTAGTGAAACCTTTTTGTAGGATAAATATAAAAAACTCAATTAAGTGAAACTGGCTGACAACCATGCGGTTAGTGCGTCTACGTGTAAAAGTTACTACTTGGTGGCTACGTCACGACCTTAGGGTGTGTTACAATTGAGAATTTTTAAAGTGTGATTTGTTTTAAATAGTTAATATCTCTTCAATTAAAGGTTTTTGGACTATATGTCACATAACTTTATATACTCTAATTAGGCTCTAAAATCGTTGGTTTAAATATTTCGGGTTATTAACACCCACGGTGTATATCTACGAAGCCTGTGTATTCGTAAAGTTGCATCATGATTTATTTAAAAAGAAATCCGACACGACGCACTTTAATACGAGATTTCCAAACAAACTAGTGCTGCCTATAATGCACACTGCAATGAAAAGCCGTTGCAGCTACGCCATGTGCGTTAAAATATACAATAAGCTACCCGAGGATATTAAAGATCTACCCTTCAATAAATTTAAAACCAAATTGTATTCTGTACTAGCTAATCAATGCCACTACTCTTTAAAAGAATATTTCGCGCTGCATCCTTAATTATAACTACTTTTATATTGAATTAATTAATTTTCGCTTGTTTTAATTTTTTATCAGCATGTGTTATTTTTTAGGGTTCCGTACTCAAAGAGTAAAACGGGACCCTATTTTACTAAGACTCCGCTGTCCGTCCGTCCGTCCGTCCGTCTGTCTGTCACCAGGCTGTATCTCACTGATACCGTGATAGTTCCAGTTGAAATTTTCACAGATGATGTATTTCTGTTGCCGCTATAACAACAAATACTAAAAACAAAATAAAATAAATATTTTTATTGATAATGGTACGGAACCCTTCGTGCGCGGGTCCGACTTGCACTTGGCCGGTTTTTTTAGGTACTTTGTATTTTGCATGGCTTCTTAAAGCCTAAATGTATGGCCTCACAACAATTGTAACACCATTATGTACCACATTTATTGCAAATAAAGTATTTCTATTTTAAGTTTTAAGTCTGCTGTTTATAGATTTCGTATGACGTTAGTGGCAGGTGGGGTGCAACAGTGACAGTGGCGGTGAATGGGTTAACTAATAGGTTAGGTACCTACTTATCATGTTAGTGGCAGATGGGTTGCAACAGTGACGAACTTGAGTTCAAATCAGTGGCGGTGAATGGGTTAACTAATAGGTTAGGTACCTACTTATCATGTTAGTGGCAGATGGGTTGCAACAGTGACGAACTTGAGTTCAAATCAGTGGCGGTGAATGGGTTAACTAATAGGTTAGGTACCTACTTATCATGTTAGTGGCAGATGGGTTGCAACAGTGACGAACTTGAGTTCAAATCAGTGGCGGTGAATGGGTTAACTAATAGGTTAGGTACCTACTTATCATGTTAGTGGCAGATGGGTTGCAACAGTGACGAATTTGAGTTCAAATCAGTGGCGGTGAATGGGTTAACTAATAGGTTAGGTACCTACTTATCGTGTAAAGTTAATTATTCAAAAAAAATAACAAAAGTGCTTCCACAGGGCAATACCCTTACTGATTCTGGAAATGGTTGATACACGTAAAATGATTGTACGAGTATCTTAATACAAAGGAATAACATAAGATGTTTGATTAAAATTTCAAGAAAATTATTTATTGCCGACGATGACGTTCGAAAAATAGCGAAATTATCATTCCATAGATAGCTTTGATTATTCGCAAATAAGTACCCACTTAATAAACGACTTCCTGGGTTTTCCTTATTATAAGTGCACGTGCAGATAAAATGATAAAACTTAGTATTTTAATGCATCCTCTGTAAGCTAGAAAGAAGGCAAATTTATAAGAATAATAATGCTGTTCTAAATTATTAATTTTACGTTATTCCTTTCTTTTAATATACTATGTTAATGTTACTTAAGAAGTTTTTTTGTCCTTTCTTTCGATTGGCATCATAAAAATACGGGTGTTTTTTTTACATTTAAGTTGGTTCAATTCCCAGATAAAGCAAGTAATTTTTAGAAAATGAATGCAGTATTTCTAACTTTTAAAAATAACAAAGTCTTCTTTCAGGAAAATATCCGATTTACGATATTTAAGGTACTTTCCCTTCATGTCGCATAGTCTTGAGACGACCTGTATATAGGTAAAATATTAAAATTACAGAAATTGTTATACATATGCTGATAAAAATGCTATGAAGTATGTTGGTGTTGTTGTGTTCAAATTAAACTTAAAGTATTCATAATTGACAAATGTATAAGTAAAATAGTAATGACGAAATTCACAATTGACATGGCATGACATTTTTAATTATATTTGAATAATTGACAATTGTATAAGAATCTTAGCCGAAATCGACCATGTAAAAAAAAACTACTTACAGGACAAGAAATAAAAGGCTTTTTTTTATTTATTTTTTTATTTATTAATATATTAGGGCACAGCGGAATGTCATCTCGCTCGTATGTGGAGCAGCCCAACTGGGGAAGTACCTCCACCTTACAGAAGACCGCAGCCATAATGCACCACTGCTTTGTAGTGTTGCTATATTATTGCATGCTATGAAGTATGTGGTGTTGTGTTCCTGGTGGTGAGTAAGGTCGCCAGAGCTCCCTAGGGTGCGCTGTGTTGGGAGTGAGGGACCTGCATGTCTCTATCTGCCAACACAGCGAATCCTCAAGTGAATAAAGGGTCGGCAACGCGCTTGTGATTCTTCTAGAGTCAAAACTGTCCATAGGCGACGGTACCAGCTTAACATCGGGCAGGCAGTAAGCTTGTTTGCCACCGTCGTTTGTATAAAAAAAAAAAGTTTCATAATAAAATTACCCGCACTTCGAAAACTTCCAAGCCCGCCGCAGTATGAGAATAGATAAGTCTGGCCAAAAATGTCCAAAATAACTTCTCCCATCCATGAAATCCATGTTTTTTATAGTACGAACTCGTTTTCTTGACTTGCAAGTTGCCAAAGAGGTAACAAAGTCACGGATAAGCGCCGCGTTGCGGATATCTGCACTCGGCCAAGGTTTTTAATTGTCACATCTTAGGAAGGCGCTTTTTGCGCTTGTGCCGCGTTATTATCGCTCATTTCCGACCGCCTCTGATCCAATCTAATTACCAAGTATTGTTTACGGACTAGAAAGGAAGTAAAATAAAACTGTCTATTTCTCCGTTGATCGTAGAATTGACAGGATTTAGCCTTTTTTTAACCCCCGACGCAAAAAGAGGGGTGTTCTAAATTTGACGTGTCTGTCAATGGCATCGTAGCTCCTAAACGAATTTTAATGCGGTTTTTTTTACCAAAAGCTGACGAGATGGTTCTTAGCTGACGTTTCAATAACATCGGTTTAGTCGGTTATGAGATATTGAACTATGAAAAGAAAATGTCGGGGGTTTATCAAGTTGTATTTTATTCTAATATATCTCACGAGTGTTATGATAAATGACGGGAATATATTTTAGAACATGACCATCGTCTATTGTTACGCTATTTTTGAATTGTAATGCAATAAATAATTCGCATCGTCAATGGCCCATTCAATATGACGAACGCCTGTATAGGTACGCCTGTCCCTTTAAGGCATCTAATGTTTTATGTGCGTTTCGATTTCTAGAGCACCAGCCTTGAACTTGATGTTTTGATTCCTACTTTAGGATATGCACCTCAGTTTGTTTATATATAGGTATTAGTTATGACTTATGAAATATGGATAAAGTCAAGATTAGCTTCGTTTACTTGCGTAGACAGGTACGTGCGCACAAATTATATGAGAGAAGATGGTGTATCGATTGCGTTGCGTTAAGTTACAAGAAAGCAACACAATCGATGTGCCATCTCACATATAATAGGGAACTTGCATCTTTTTATTTTATTATAAAATTAAAAGTATAATCCAGCATTGAAACAACTGTAGCATTAAAACTTCCTTATGATTTCTTTTTCTGATGTTATATGCATTTGAAATCTGCACGTGCGCCCCCCGAAAATCTTAAACGGGCTTATGCTATGACGTTACAGCATATATTCTCGGCGCGTTTACTATGGAGTAAGTCATTAATTTGCAATTATCTCCACAAAATTTGCGTTTAAGTCT
This sequence comes from Epinotia brunnichana, assembly GCA_963854355.1. Classification (NCBI taxonomy): domain Eukaryota; kingdom Metazoa; phylum Arthropoda; class Insecta; order Lepidoptera; family Tortricidae; genus Epinotia; species Epinotia brunnichana. The sequence goes on along the minus strand of OY977936.1, from coordinate 12,489,160 downwards.
ATACTTGTCATACAAAATATCATTTCTAATTTAATATTCTGTGTAACTGTTATGTTATTTTATTGAAAAAAAAATCGACATTTTAACGTGAGAGAAAACGAATACAATCGTTTTTTTTCTTTTCTATGATATCTCCTACGTATAATGTATATCCGCATCAATTGAGTGCAATTTATTCGAAATTGAAGTCCCAGGCAAGTTCCCCATTGCTTACATTACAACTGGCTTTTAATGTAAGCAATGGGAGTTGGAGCCGAATGCCGTGTCACATACGGATCTAGTGTGTGTTAGTTGATACTCGTGGAATTCGGCGTATTCATAAGCTCTGTATTTGAAATAGGTAGGTACGTCGTATAAAACATTAACACAGTATCTTGTATCGTTTCAGATGAAAGTGTTCATGGACTTGAAGCCGGGCGGGTCGCTGTGCACGGTGCTCGCCACCATGTTCCGTTTCAAGTCGGAGCAGCGGTGGCGCAAGTTCGACTTCCAGGTCGGTAAGGTATGCACGCCGCTCGCTCGCCGCACGCTCCGCCACCGCCCGCCAACCCGCAACGCTCGCTCACCAGCCACCCCGTATTACGACATTGCACACGTTATAGATTGGACGCAACGCGCGTCTGAGTGCAAGATTACGTTCGACGATCGGTCATTAATCGAAATTTCGCGTTCACAAGTTTCATTCAATTAGCTCTTCAGAAAATATCACACCTGGCTAGCTAGCATGATAGGTTTTTTGGTCATGTTTTAGGTACGTGACGTTTTGGTAGTTTGGGCCGTAACGTAAAACTTGACCATAAAACCATTTATTTGTACAGCTTTTAAAATGGCAATTTTATGTGCCCTGAAAATAGATAATTAAACTTTTTACACAATACACTATCGCAATTGCTATTTCTTATTAAAATCTCGTCTGATCACTAATCATTTTTGAAAATTATTTCAGAGTCTGGGATTTATACCGCCTTATGCTAATGAGTCTGAAGTAAGCCTATAAAATAGTCGGTAGATTACTTTTAAATTCTACTCACAATGATAAAATGCCAATCAGTGATTTTGTGAGTAATCAGTGAGTTGACTTTTCGTTCTAGCCTAGATCTCGCGATCTTGATGTATCATCGTATTTTTTTGTCTAGATCTTGACGTACCGACGTAACTATAGGACTGAATCTGTCGGACGTTGTCTCGCTCTCACACGTGTCAAAATTACGGATGACTGGATGTTACTAACACAGCCCCTCCTAGACCTCAGTCCTCTACGACGCGCATCCGTGTTGTGGTCCAACCTAAACGCACGAAGACAAATACAAACTAGTCAAGTGTTCAGCAGCCACACACACACTTGAACTTATAATTTGATACCACAATTTTGTAAATATCACAAAAAAAGGCACCCGGATTTTTTGTATTTAGAACAGTTTATCTCGTATCCACTTGTTTCCCTATATTATGTACACACGTCAAAATCTTTTTGAAATAATTATATTGTACACTTTTTAAATATGCTGTGTTTGTATAAAATTTTACATATGGAACACCAGGTTGCTTTCAAACATGTCCTTTCATTGTTTTGTGTCATTTCATGCCGGGTCCATAATGTTGTTTCTTAACGGAAAGCTTTTTTTATTAATATTTAATTTAATATTTACTGTGGTAATTTGTAAATAAATTTCGGTTTTTTTCAATACTTAACTAAAACCTTTGTATTTTCTTGTCTGTTTGAATAACATTTTTGTGTTTGTAACTAATATAAAATTGTGATTTTGTTATTCATGCATGCTAACATTATATTATTATTATGTTTAGACTCGTGCAAAATAAAGAGTAAAGGATTGATACAACTTTATACGAATAAATCAAAGTAATATATAGCAACAAAAATATGTACTTATGCATAATCTCATAGGCAACCCTTGTAAATCATAACTAGGTTCTGCATTAAACGAATGTTTCTAAAAAAAGTCGATTGTTTCCTAACGCTAACGGCAAGGCGTTGCCATTTGTATGTATAATTAGAAACCAAACGAAGAGTATTTATTTCACTTGGCTTTTTCCACTGGGGTTCAGTTTAAACACAATACTCTTTAAAGTGAAACTTTTAAAACTAGTTTCCATCAACACCAATTTTTATGAAACGTCATAAACGCTCTGTTGGTATAGAATTTGTAGGGAATACTTGGTTGTGACGTCACAAACAAACAACGTCCTTATTGTTAGTTTTTATGAATTTAAAAATCTTACAATAGCAAATATAAATGAAAGCTTCATATTTTCCGAGTATTTTCGGAATGTTTATCTGTTGCTAATGAAAAAGCAATTTATTTTCACTGTTCTCAAATACCCAATTGGAGCCTTTTCCGAAATCACCATCAACGCTTGTTCCAAAGGTGTAATTTTCTGTATCCATAGTAACACATTGTTTCTCTTCCCCCTCCCCCCTTGCCCCTTTCCAGAACCCGTCGCGCAAGGACCTGAACGTGCAGATGATGATGGAGATCGAGTCGTCGCTGCTGGCCGCGGAGGCCGTGCGCTCGCCCTGCGTCTACTTGCGGCCCGACCTGGACAAGGCCACGGCCAACAAGGTCAAGGACATCGTCGTCAACCGACAGGGAGAGATTTGCGGTCAGTTCTACATTTAAGTGGAATATCTGGACACTGAATCATCATCATATCAGCCGAAAGACGTCCACTGCTGGACATAAGCCTCCCCCAAAGAGTTCCAAAGTGACCGGTCCTGCGCCACCCGCATCCAGCGGACTCCCGCGACCTTCACCAGGTCATCAGTTCACCTTGCGGGAGGCCTACTAACGCCGCGCCTTCCGGTACGTGGTCGCCACTCGAGAACCATTCCGCCCCAACGGCCATCAGTTCTACGTGCAATGTGCCCCGCCCACTGCCACTAAACTGGACACTGAATACTGATACTTTATTCATTAATTCAAGCTTGTAGCTATACTCGTACGTACATAAACACGTTTTGTCGGGAATCGTTTTTAATAAATGCAAAAAGGTGACAATGAGTGCAATTTAAGGCAAGAGGATACATGTCAGTTGTAGAGCGAAATGCCACAACAAGAGGCGTTAGCTGGATGTCATTGCGATTCGCGCGATTATTGCCCATATAATAAAAATTTGCAGCGCGAGTGCCACGCATTTACTTCGTGGCAAACGAGCGGGTTGCACCAAAGTCACCAAACCGTCTCATAAGCGGGGATCATTGAAATCTGAATGTATGGAAAGTTTGACAAGTTGCTAATGGAATGACACTTGCCCGCGCAATATTTAATGTTGATCGCTCTGCAATCGTAAGTTGGTGCATCCGCCCTAAGTAGTTCTGATAAATATTGTTTGTGTTTGCAGAAGACGAAGAGGACGCGACGCACATCATCTTCGCAAACGTGGACCCGTTGGAAGAGGAGTACGCGCGGCCGGTGTTCCGTCGCGGGGGCCACGTGCTCGTCCACTGGTACTACCTGCCCGACAGCCACGACACCTGGGCGCAGGCTGACTTGCCGGTACGTTGTCTCTGCTTCTGGAACTATTGTGGTGTTAAGTATGTCGTGCAGAAGATAAAGCGACGCACATCATCTTTCCGAACGTGGACCCGCTTGAGGAGGAGTACGCGTGGCCGGTGTTCCGTCGCGGGGGCCACGTGCTCGTCCACTGGTACTACCTGCCCGACAGCCACGACACCTGGGCGCAGGCTGACTTGCCGGTACGTTGTCTCTGCTTCTGGAACTATTGTGGTGTTAAGTATGTCGTGCAGAAGATAAAGCGACGCACATCATCTTTCCGAACGTGGACCCGCTTGAGGAGGAGTACGCGCGGCCGGTGTTCCGGCGCGGGACAAACGTGCTCGTACTGGTACTACCTGCCCGACAGCCACGACACCTGGGCGCAGGCTGACTTGCCGGTACGTTGTCTCTGCTTCTGGAACTATTGTGGTGTTAAGTATGTCGTGCAGAAGATAAAGCGACGCACATCATCTTTCCGAACGTGGACCCGCTTGAGGAGGAGTACGCGCGGCCGGTGTTCCGGCGCGGGACAAACGTGCTCGTACTGGTACTACCTGCCCGACAGCCACGACACCTGGGCGCAGGCTGACTTGCCGGTACGTTGTCTCTGCTTCTGGAACTATTGTGGTGTTAAGTATGTCGTGCAGAAGATAAAGCGACGCACATCATCTTTCCGAACGTGGACCCGCTTGAGGAGGAGTACGCGCGGCCGGTGTTCCGGCGCGGGACAAACGTGCTCGTACTGGTACTACCTGCCCGACAGCCACGACACCTGGGCGCAGGCTGACTTGCCGGTACGTTGTCTCTGCTTCTGGAACTATTGTGGTGTTAAGTATGTCGTGCAGAAGATAAAGCGACGCACATCATCTTTCCGAACGTGGACCCGCTTGAGGAGGAGTACGCGCGGCCGGTGTTCCGGCGCGGGACAAACGTGCTCGTACTGGTACTACCTGCCCGACAGCCACGACACCTGGGCGCAGGCTGACTTGCCGGTACGTTGTCTCTGCTTCTGGAACTATTGTGGTGTTAAGTATGTCGTGCAGAAGATAAAGCGACGCACATCATCTTTCCGAACGTGGACCCGCTTGAGGAGGAGTACGCGCGGCCGGTGTTCCGGCGCGGGACAAACGTGCTCGTACTGGTACTACCTGCCCGACAGCCACGACACCTGGGCGCAGGCTGACTTGCCGGTACGTTGTCTCTGCTTCTGGAACTATTGTGGTGTTAAGTATGTCGTGCAGAAGATAAAGCGACGCACATCATCTTTCCGAACGTGGACCCGCTTGAGGAGGAGTACGCGCGGCCGGTGTTCCGGCGCGGGACAAACGTGCTCGTACTGGTACTACCTGCCCGACAGCCACGACACCTGGGCGCAGGCTGACTTGCCGGTACGTTGTCTCTGCTTCTGGAACTATTGTGGTGTTAAGTATGTCGTGCAGAAGATAAAGCGACGCACATCATCTTTCCGAACGTGGACCCGCTTGAGGAGGAGTACGCGCGGCCGGTGTTCCGGCGCGGGACAAACGTGCTCGTACTGGTACTACCTGCCCGACAGCCACGACACCTGGGCGCAGGCTGACTTGCCGGTACGTTGTCTCTGCTTCTGGAACTATTGTGGTGTTAAGTATGTCGTGCAGAAGATAAAGCGACGCACATCATCTTTCCGAACGTGGACCCGCTTGAGGAGGAGTACGCGCGGCCGGTGTTCCGGCGCGGGACAAACGTGCTCGTACTGGTACTACCTGCCCGACAGCCACGACACCTGGGCGCAGGCCGACTTGCCGGTACGTTGTCTCTGTCCTGAGGCAGACATTGGACAATGTCCTAAGGTGAAGGAGGATAAGGATAATCGTGACCATGTTGAGGGCTGTGCCTCTTGCCACTTCGGCTAAATTCGGCTCTCATACACCACCGATTGATTCACCCGAACGCAACTAGACGACGGAGTACGTTCTATGCGGTAGAGCGGGATAGCATGATTCGGTGTTTTCTCGCTGTCTAACATCGGTTTTGTGTGAGCGTCAGGAGTAATTCCAAGTTTTAGTACCTTTTTTAGGGTTCCGTAGTCGACTAGGAATCCTTATAGTTTCGCTTTGTCTGTTTTTTCGCCCGCGGATAATCTCAGTAACCGTTAGCACTAGAATTCAATCACGCCGACAAAGTGGTAAAATAAAAATTGTTTTTTTTTTTTTTTATTAAGAGTACCTCCCCTATACGTAACGTGGGGAGTGTTTTTTTTTTCATTCCAACCCTAACGTGTGATATATTGTTGGATAGGTATTTAAAAATGAATAAGGGTTTGCTAAAATCATTTTTTGATAATGTTAATATTTTCGGAGATAATCGCTCCAGAAGTAAAAAAAAAATGTGTCCCCCCCCCCCCCTCTAACTTTTGAACCATGTTTTAAAAATATGAAAAAAATCTCAAAAGTGGAACTTTAAAAAAACTTTCTAGGAAAATTATTTTGAACTTGATAGGTTGAATAGTTTTTGAAAAAATATTTTCACACACTTACTGTGTCGAACGAAAAACTACGGAACCCTACACTGAGCGTAGCCCGACACGCTCTTGGCCGGTTTTTTGTACTAATTATTTGGTACAGTCAAGGTCACCAATATGTATACACCACAAACTTACAGAAATATGTAAACATACCTTATTACTACGGAAGTAAGGTTGTTGTATACATATTTTAGCAACTTTGGGTATATACATATTGGTGACCTTGACTGTACCAGACATCAAAAGAATTGTACCTCGCTAAAAATCGAGAAATATTGAAAATAAAGTGGTCAGCCATTCTGACGTTAGGTTGACAGGACCAAGTCCAGTTCCCCTTGTTCCATCTTTTAACAAATATTTAGTGGTTGAGGTTCGTCCACGATTTCATACATGCCGAGCCCTTACGGCTTTGTTTAGATTACTAACATATGTTTGTGTTTGAGTCGTTCTGCCTGACCTAACCTAACTAATATGTCCACAGGTGGATGTACCGGAGACGGCGAACTGGGAGTGCACGCGCAGCGAGCCGTGGCGGGTGACGGCGGCGTGGGTGCTGGACCTGCCGCAGTACAACGAGTGGATGAACGAGGAGGACTACGAGGTCGACAGCTCCGGCAAGAAGAAGGTATGCTGCTTTAATGTACCGGAGACGGCGAACTGGGAGTGCACGCGCAGCGAGCCGTGGCGGGTGACGGCGGCGTGGGTGCTGGACCTGCCGCAGTACAACGAGTGGATGAACGAGGAGGACTACGAGGTCGACAGCTCCGGCAAGAAGAAGGTATGCTGCTTTAATGTACCGGAGACGGCGAACTGGGAGTGCACGCGCAGCGAGCCGTGGCGGGTGACGGCGGCGTGGGTGCTGGACCTGCCGCAGTACAACGAGTGGATGAACGAGGAGGACTACGAGGTCGACAGCTCCGGCAAGAAGAAGGTATGCTGCTTTAATGTACCGGAGACGGCGAACTGGGAGTGCACGCGCAGCGAGCCGTGGCGGGTGACGGCGGCGTGGGTGCTGGACCTGCCGCAGTACAACGAGTGGATGAACGAGGAGGACTACGAGGTCGACAGCTCCGGCAAGAAGAAGGTATGCTGCTTTAATGTACCGGAGACGGCGAACTGGGAGTGCACGCGCAGCGAGCCGTGGCGGGTGACGGCGGCGTGGGTGCTGGACCTGCCGCAGTACAACGAGTGGATGAACGAGGAGGACTACGAGGTCGACAGCTCCGGCAAGAAGAAGGTATGCTGCTTTAATGTACCGGAGACGGCGAACTGGGAGTGCACGCGCAGCGAGCCGTGGCGGGTGACGGCGGCGTGGGTGCTGGACCTGCCGCAGTACAACGAGTGGATGAACGAGGAGGACTACGAGGTCGACAGCTCCGGCAAGAAGAAGGTATGCTGCTTTAATGTACCGGAGACGGCGAACTGGGAGTGCACGCGCAGCGAGCCGTGGCGGGTGACGGCGGCGTGGGTGCTGGACCTGCCGCAGTACAACGAGTGGATGAACGAGGAGGACTACGAGGTCGACAGCTCCGGCAAGAAGAAGGTATGCTGCTTTAATGTACCGGAGACGGCGAACTGGGAGTGCACGCGCAGCGAGCCGTGGCGGGTGACGGCGGCGTGGGTGCTGGACCTGCCGCAGTACAACGAGTGGATGAACGAGGAGGACTACGAGGTCGACAGCTCCGGCAAGAAGAAGGTATGCTGCTTTCATAAAAAAAATACACCGGCTCTAATCCTCAACTGAATAAGGGAAGCCACAGCGGACGCACAGTCAGCAGCAGAAGTGGCTAAGTAGATTAACACGCGCAAAATGGTGTACACATTCCCTTCCCTTGATAATAGAGTCCGTGTGTAGTCATTTTGAGCACGAGGCCCGCGTAGCTACTTCTGCTGCTGATTGACCACATTTTGCTCAGTAGTAGTACTAGTCCACCGCTCGCCGAATTTAGCACCAAACTGCTAGCCGAATCCTCGTCGCGCCGGACAAATCTATGCCAGAGTACAATTACGTCGTTATTTTTGCTCTGAAACCACCGTGGTACTGCCACGCAGAACATGGAAACGGCGTAAGAACTAAAATTGCTTGGTTACACACGTGCGTATTCTTATAACTGCGACCGCACCGTACATATCTTAAGGCCTCTCACAGACTGGCGCGGCCTGGCCGCGGCGGACAATAGATAACTTGTCATTAGCTGTCAAATTTACTATGGTCCGCCACCGCAGGCCGCGCCAGTGTGATGCAGGCTTTAAACGCCTAGTAAATTTTTGAGCAGGTCTGTCCCGTGTTTTTACTTACTTACTGGTGTTGCGCAATGACCCTAAGGGGATCATGGCCTCCGACACTTAAGGCCGCCGGGCTTACCTGTCCCATGCCGTTTCTGACCTGTCGTTTTCTCCCCTAGTGTTCTTGTATTGTCAAATGTAATGTGCGTGTCCCCCAGGTGCACAAGCTACGCCTGTCGGTGGATGAGCTGATGCCGGGCGAGCCGTCCAGCAAGAGCAAGAAGGGCAAGCGCAAGCGCTCGCCCTCGCCGCCGCCGCAGAAACACGGCAAGAGGAAGAGGTATACTTCATCATATATTTAAGAGTTAGACTGTTGTCGGTGTAGCTCCCTCCATCTGACTATCTAGGGCCGCCTCCTTGACCTCTTTATACGACGTGACTGCTACTTTTTAACCGACTTCAAAAAAGGAGGAGGTTCTCAATTCGTCTGTATGTGTTTTTTATTTTTATGTGTGTATGTTACGCGATAACTCCGGCATGAATGAACCGATTTGAAAAATTATTTCTTTGTTTGAAAGCATACACTTCCAGATTGGTCAAGTTGTCACCAAAATCCAGTTCTGATGATGGGATCCTGGAGAAATCGAGGGAACTCTTCAAATTTTATAGGCAAACTTGAACTTGATTTGAAGTCGGTTAAAACTTTGTTTTGAATGTCTATTGTTCTTTTATTTGTTTCATGTAACTTATTCTTGGTCTTCCCCTTCTTCGCTTGCCTTCTACCTTTCCTTCCATGATGTTATTAATAAAAGCGTCATGTCGTATAAGTCGACCAGTCATTTTCCCTCTCCTATTCTCTATCGTTTTTATCAGTTTCCTTTTCCCTCCCACTCTTCTCAGCACTTCTTCATTTGTGATTTTTATGTCCGGCTAATTTTCTCCATTCTACGCCAACACCACATTTTAAACTTTCTCTTGGTTTTCTGGGATATGTTTGCAGTCAGCAGATACTTTTTATTGTAGAAAGCCTGTTTTGCTAAGCCTATTCTGATTTTTATGTCTTTCCTACATCTCGAGTCTGCTGTGATGTGATGACACTGCCCAAATATTTAAAACTAGTTACGTTCTGAAGTTGAATATTGTCTATTTCTGTAGTTTCTTGTGACGGCAAGCCTGTTTTGGATGTTTTTAGGATTTTAGTTTTATTTGTGTTAATCTTTAGATTTAGATAAACTAAAGGTATAGTTAGTTATTTAAGTTTACTGGGCATTTTCCGCAACTCGACATCCAACGTGCCTATTTTGTGTGTAACGACAGGGTGGCGCTACTCTAACCACCCCAGCTCCTCTATAAAGTGCCTTTGTATTGCTGACTGCGTCCCGTAGTGTGTCCGTAGACCCTAGGTGTTGTAGAAGAGGTATACATACACACATTCTAGCTAGACGGACACATTCTAGGGCCACCGGTTAGCCTAGTGGGTAGTGACCTTGCCTACGAAGCTGAAGGTCCTGGGTTCGAATCCCGGTAAGAGCAAATGTTTGTGTGATAAGCATGAATATTTGTTTCTGAGTCTTGGATATTTTCTATGTATTTAAGTATTTATATCCATGAAACGTATCGTATCCATAGCACAAGCCTTATTGAGCTTACTGTGGGGCTAGTTGGATTTGTGTAAAAAAATGTCCTGTTATATTTATTATTATTATTACCTATTTATTTATTATTCTGGTCAACTTAGCCAGTGCAGTTACCTTTTTTCGTGGATAAGACCTGTGGTTATGATTATGTGGTATTTCTATCCACTAAAAACTCCACGGCGGCCGGCATCTGCGGTCTCAAGCGGAGGACTCCAGTATCTCATTCTGAACGCACTGGAGCCCCCCTCGCGCCTCGACACATTTAGCTCGTCCTAGGGAGGAAAAGATGTTCGTTGCCTTCCCTGGGATTTTTAAGCGAGTGCCCCCGCCAGAAACACTGCGACCCCGATGACCCCCGTTAGTCGCCTTCTACGACAGGTGGGGGAGACCGTAGACCTATTTTTAGCACAAGACAGGTGCGACAAATATACTTAAATGCTGTTCTATCCTTTTCTCGCGTTGCGCTAGTGTTACGCTAGCTGTGTGCGTGTTATTATTAGGCTTAGCCTATCAGCACTCAAGTTCTAAGTTGAAGATTATCGTAGTCAAACTCAATAGGACTAAGTTCCTTGAAAAAAAAACATGTTAGTAAAAGTATAAGTCACTGCTGCAATGAGAGAGAAATATTACTCTCATAGGGTTTTGCTTATAGGTACGATTTAAAATACATGCAAGTTTAAAAATGAAGTTTGTCTAATGTAAAGTATTGATAAAGTATTGCACCATATAATTTAGCAATAAATTTGTTAGTCGCGTGACGAAGAAGCGCGACAACGACGGCGACGAGGAGGACGACGCCGCGTCGCGCGACAACACCGACGCCGCGCCGCGGAGCCCCAAGCCCGAGCCCGAGGAGCCGAAGCGGCCGGAGAGAGAAAGTAAACTATTATTTTATTCTTTCTTATTATTACCGTAACAGTATTAATCAGGCCTAAGATTTTTTTTTATATTTGGACACTTAAGAGGACGTAGGTTCGTGGTCTTCTCTCCCTCTCACTGAGCATAAGCGTGAGCGAGATGGAAGTGCGTGTTTGGAAGCGCGAATATCATGTTTTTTAATTGTATTTCTTTGTGCGTTTTAATAAATAAAAAAGTAATAGCTGATTTCCCTCAAACATGACATTGCCGATTTTAAGAACCAATTGTAATATGTTTAGCTGTTGTGCATAATTTGTTAGAATTTTTTTAAGTGTATTTTAGACCTATGTTCGTGATTTTTTTCTATCAAGCGAAAGTCAAAAACTCAGGATTCGAATAGCTGATTTCCCTCGAGAAAGGCCTCAAGATTGCTAATTAAATTTAGGGCAGCCGTATTATAATCCAAACAAGAGCTACGATTTTTTAAAAATCCGTTTTCGGAGCTCACGTCGCCTTAACACTTCTATATTATTATTCTCTTTATTCATATTTAGTCTTCGGCTAGGTTTTAAAAGAATTATATAAAAAGTAAAATATAAAACTTACCTACATACAAAACATAAAATCATTATAAATAACCTAACCTAGGGTGCCGCCGGCAGCGAGGCGGGGCCTAAGCCACCGGTGGTCAGGGAGACAGAGAGAGGAACCTCCTGACTATCCGCGCAGTGTCCAGGAGTACGCTGTATCGGACCCTTCATCCAGCCATCTAGCGAGAGTCTATTTATTTATTATTATTATTAAGAGCCTGTTGTGTCCCACTGCTGGACAAATGCTTCCCCCATCAGTTTCCAGACTTCTATAAATAACAAAAAAAATAACATAAATTACACAACAATCTGGTATGCGTTACGGGTCCGCCGCGATTTGGAGCGGCAGCGCCATAAGTGGAAGCGAGAGATAGCAGCGCGGCTTCTCGCTCTCACGTATGCCGCAGCGCTGCCGGTGCCACTACCGCTGGAAGTCGTCGCTGAGCCCTAATGATGGCCATACACGTTACGGTTTGCGTGTATTGGAACAGACCTGTGCAAGCGACCGGAGCAAAATCGATAATCGATTATTTCTAGTGTCATCGTACGACGAACCTGTGCGTCCCCATATACGCACCAGCTTTTGGTTGGCCTGCGCAGGCTCGCCTAACCTCTGCGGCAGACCATAACGTGCATGGCCAACTTTAATCGTATTAGTGTGTTTCTCGGTCTCTTATAATGGTGCGTGTTTGTTTGCAGCGCCGGCCCCGGAGCCCTTGCCGCCGACGCCGGCGCCCGAGCCCGCGGCCGAGGCGCCCGCCACGCCCGCGCCCGTGCTCGACACGCACGACGACTCGCAGGGGAAGCACTCCGACTCCAACACTCAGGTACCACCACCATGTTACCACAGTATAAAGCAGTTTGCAGCGCCGGCCCCGGAGCCCTTGCCGCCGACGCCGGCGCCCGAGCCCGCGGCCGAGGCGCCCGCCACGCCCGCGCCCGTGCTCGACACGCACGACGACTCGCAGGGGAAGCACTCCGACTCCAACACTCAGGTACCACCACCATGTTACCACAGTATAAAGCAGTTTGCAGCGCCGGCCCCGGAGCCCTTGCCGCCGACGCCGGCGCCCGAGCCCGCGGCCGAGGCGCCCGCCACGCCCGCGCCCGTGCTCGACACGCACGACGACTCGCAGGGGAAGCACTCCGACTCCAACACTCAGGTACCACCACCATGTTACCACAGTATAAAGCAGTTTGCAGCGCCGGCCCCGGAGCCCTTGCCGCCGACGCCGGCGCCCGAGCCCGCGGCCGAGGCGCCCGCCACGCCCGCGCCCGTGCTCGACACGCACGACGACTCGCAGGGGAAGCACTCCGACTCCAACACTCAGGTACCACCACCATGTTACCACAGTATAAAGCAGTTTGCAGCGCCGGCCCCGGAGCCCTTGCCGCCGGCGCCGGCGCCCGAGCCCGCGGCCGAGGCGCCCGCCACGCCCGCGCCCGTGCTCGACACGCACGACGACTCGCAGGGGAAGCACTCCGACTCCAACACTCAGGTACCACCACCATGTTACCACAGTATAAAGCAGTTTGCAGCGCCGGCCCCGGAGCCCTTGCCGCCGACGCCGGCGCCCGAGCCCGCGGCCGAGGCGCCCGCCACGCCCGCGCCCGTGCTCGACACGCACGACGACTCGCAGGGGAAGCACTCCGACTCCAACACTCAGGTACCACCACCATGTTACCACAGTATAAAGCAGTTTGCAGCGCCGGCCCCGGAGCCCTTGCCGCCGACGCCGGCGCCCGAGCCCGCGGCCGAGGCGCCCGCCACGCCCGCGCCCGTGCTCGACACGCACGACGACTCGCAGGGGAAGCACTCCGACTCCAACACTCAGGTACCACCACCATGTTACCACAGTATAAAGCAGTTTGCAGCGCCGGCCCCGGAGCCCTTGCCGCCGGCGCCGGCGCCCGAGCCCGCGGCCGAGGCGCCCGCCACGCCCGCGCCCGTGCTCGACACGCACGACGACTCGCAGGGGAAGCACTCCGACTCCAACACTCAGGTACCACCACCATGTTACCACAGTATAAAGCAGTTTGCAGCGCCGGCCCCGGAGCCCTTGCCGCCGACGCCGGCGCCCGAGCCCGCGGCCGAGGCGCCCGCCACGCCCGCGCCCGTGCTCGACACGCACGACGACTCGCAGGGGAAGCACTCCGACTCCAACACTCAGGTACCACCACCATGTTACCACAGTATAAAGCAGTTTGCAGCGCCGGCCCCGGAGCCCTTGCCGCCGACGCCGGCGCCCGAGCCCGCGGCCGAGGCGCCCGCCACGCCCGCGCCCGTGCTCGACACGCACGACGACTCGCAGGGGAAGCACTCCGACTCCAACACTCAGGTACCACCACCATGTTACCACAGTATAAAGCAGTTTGCAGCGCCGGCCCCGGAGCCCTTGCCGCCGGCGCCGGCGCCCGAGCCCGCGGCCGAGGCGCCCGCCACGCCCGCGCCCGTGCTCGACACGCACGACGACTCGCAGGGGAAGCACTCCGACTCCAACACTCAGGTACCACCACCATGTTACCACAGTATAAAGCAGTTTGCAGCGCCGGCCCCGGAGCCCTTGCCGCCGGCGCCGGCGCCCGAGCCCGCGCCCGTGCTCGACACGTACGACGACATCTTGAAATTATTTAAATACGGTCCAATTTAAAGAAGGAAAGAAAGAAGACATTTATTCGCTACACAAAAAACACAGAGACAATGGAAATAAACATACAGTACCATTGACACATATTGTGTGGTAATAAGAAAATGAATATCTCTCCAATCATATTTTGACAACCCTGGCTCTTGAGCGGCTACGCTAAGCGGCTGCGAAAATTCTAATAATGAATGAAGCTTGCTTACTAGTTGTAGTTCTTTATACTGTTCGGCGATGAGTTTGGGATTGGAATCAAAAGTGTCACTTCCAATTCCTTTCTAATCGCAGTTTGAATTATCTATTAAGATTGCATCACATATATTTGTAAACGAATGTGAAAGTAGGTGAAGCTAATTATTACGATGAGATTTAGTATATTATATCTACAAAACAACAGGTTATGCATGGAATGGATTCGTGACTAAACCTATGAGGAGTTTGAGTTACCTACTAAGAATGGAGTACCATATATTATTATTTCGACAACTTTACTGCACTCTTTGAGACAATTAAAATTTTCTTTATTAGTTCTGAAGATTGGAATAAGTTGTGAAGAATTTTAGGGCATTTATCCTCCCTGCGCACACAGCGGATTTTTTTATTACTGTGTTTCTTTCGCACATAGGGTATTATCCTCATGTTAAAATTGATTACGTAGTGTTACTAAATGAATAGTAAACCATCGAATTATTGTAATAAAGTATACATTACAAAATGTAATTCAAATTATAAAAAGATGTGGACTTAGAAAGTTCAGAAAAAGAGATGTATTTTTTTTATTGATGGGGAGTAAATTTAAATGTACCAATAGAATCCTTACGCTTTTATAGAAACAAAATTGTATGACAACTATACAGTAACAGCAATTTACTTGATTTCCATATAACGATTAGTACTAATATTACACTGTGACGTCACAATTCAACATCAATTAGTATGAAGCGTTTCGCCTGCCACCAGCGAGGGTCCGTCTTTAACTATTTTTTTTTGGGTATTTATGTTCTTTAATTGTAGTTGCTCCCATACAAACATTTGTTCCTCTCCAAAAACTAGTTCGAATGGCATCGTAAAAAATAGGAAACAAGCCTATTGTCTGTCAAATGAGTTCACGACATGATTGAATATCGTCGATCGAACACTCCTGATACTGTATCATCTGTCCCCCAGGAGACGGTGGTGAAGGACGAGCCGGAAGACAACGTGACGGACCAGACGCACCACATCGTGGTCCCGTCCTACTCGGCCTGGTTCGACTACAACTCCATACACACCATCGAGAAGCGCGCCATGCCGGAGTTCTTCAACGGGAAGAACAAGTCCAAGACGCCGGAGATCTACCTCGCTTACAGGTTTATTATTGTGCCCATATTTAAACGAACACATTATAACCTTTTTCACTTCTCATGCTCTAAAAGTTCGTCTTTATGTCGTGCGTAGGCGACATAAAGTCGCTTTTTATGCTCTAGAGCATAAAGTAAAATCTTCGTCGAAGACCAAGGCAATCGCTGCAACAGCCACACGAACATCTTTAACTTCATACAACAACCTCTTTATTTTATTTCGTTTCGTTCGTATTCTAAGACCAAGGCAAAGATACCAACAGCCAAAGTACACAATAAAACTTCATGAAATAAACTTATAATTTGTATTTCGTCTCATTTATTATTTTACGTGTTGCTGTTTCATTTCCTCGCAATCGAAGTGAAAAGTAGAGTGTACAACTCGTCCATAAAACCCATTTTACACTCGACTTTATATCTATCCTCGCTCGCAAGCTCGCTCGGATGGATAAACGTCTCGAGTAAAATGGTGCGTTTTATGCACTTGTTGTACAATCTACTATTTCTACTCCTGTACCGTTATCTGTCATTTATATAGGCTGTAGCTCAAATTTAATGACACCACTAATAAGTTGGCGAAAAACTATGCTATATGGCCCAAAAACGCACTGTTTACCGTACTTTTTTGGTTCATACATTTTTCATAAAAGCACTGTTTAACTTTTTTTTTAAATCGGCCGCTATATTGCAGCAACTTCATACTGTGGCTATACAGAATGGTGATAGTACCAATGATAAGCTACGGTGCCATTGTATGGTGGCCCCGCACCCAAACTACGAGTGCAATTACCAAAATTCAGAAAACACAAAGACTAGCATGTGTCGCTGCTACAGGTTGCATGAGAACAACCCCAACAGCAGCACTAGAAGTCATGCTAGGGCTACTACCTCTACAAATGCACATACAAAAAGAGGCGGCTGCGACGGCAATACGCCTAAAAAGCCTCAACCTATGGACGAAACTAGACATACCCCACACAAAGATCCACAACAAACTGATCACAAGCCTACCTATGATGGAAGCTTCAATCGACAAAATACCAAAAACTGCAGTCTTTGGGAAAGACTACGAAATATTACTGACAGAAGACTCCAAAGAGGGGTTAAACCAAACAGACCTCAGAATCTTTACAGATGGTTCAAAAACAAATACGGGAACAGGATGTGGTGTGTTCTCAGAGGATTTAAACATACACATTTCCAAACCACTGGGTGTACAAAACACGGTATTCCAGGCTGAATGCGTAGGGATACTTGAAGCCTGCAATGCCATAAAGAGACGACAAGTCGAAAACACAAACATACGGATACTCTCAGACAGTAAATCGGTACTACAAGCACTGAGCAGTGATAACATCACATCTAGCTTGATATACGAATGTCACCTAAACCTCACAGAGGTGTGCGCAGATAAAAACAAAGTTACAATACAATGGATCAAGGGGCACAGTGGCTCAAGAGGAAACGATGCAGCGGATGAACTGGCCAGGAAAGGCTCAGAAACAACGGCATACGGACCGGAGCCAATCTTGCCCCTGCCACAAAGCTACATATACCATCAACTGGACCAACACACCAAAGACCTACACCAAAGATACTGGGAGGAGATAGACACATGCAGACAGACCAAAGAGATTCTGTCGAAACGCGACCAAAAACTCACAACCACACTACTAAGGACACATAGAAACCAACTGCGCAAGATAGTGGGTATAATAACAGGACACAACACCTTGAACAAACACCTCTATAACTTAGGTATCACAGACAGCCCCATGTGCAGAGCGTGCATGGAGGCAGAAGAAACGACTAAACATATACTACTGGACTGCAAGGAGGTAGAAGTATACAGAATTAAGCACCTAGGTTCTCCAAACACACTACGGGACGCAGTCAGCAACACCAAGGCACTCACCAACTTTTTAGACGAGCTGGGGTGGTTAGAGTAGCGCCACACCGCCGTTTCACGCAAAATAGGCACAATGGATGTCGACTTGCGGAAAACGCCCAGTATAACTAACTAACTGCAGCAACTTCATAAACAAATATTTTGAAATAAAAATATTTATTTACGATTTAACATTTGTATATTATAAATTATTTACTACAATAATAATAAATCATCATCTATTGTGTGTTAAATTACATGTTTTATAAATTCTTGGTATTATTTATAAAAATAAACAGTTCGAATTCGGTCCGGGTCCGGATTCGGTTTGGTTCGGATGGCAAGTGCAAACAAATTAAAAACAAAACAAACCATAAGCAAGAGCTGTCACATTTCTGATTTTCCACCAAAATACGGTCCAAAATGAAAAGACGAAAGGTGATAAACTATTAGTGCTAAACTATTAAGATATTATTCGTGTTTGTGAAGAGAAGTGTACGTTCCTTTTAAAATGGTCGAAGAAATTAATAACTGCACTCCTGAAGAAATTGCGTGAGTAGCAAATGTACGAATAGAAAACTTGCTGCCTGAAAAGTTTAACTATTCTGTAGTCTGCTATTTATTTAAATTTTGCCGTAGAAAAAATATTGTATGCAACGGTGTATAACTGGTCTAAAAACGCTCGTGGCATCGCAACCCACTTTTAAGACCCTTCTTATACAACAGTTGCATAATAGTACATTGTTTAACAAGGGGCGTATGAGGTGCAAACGAGAGTCTGTCAGGAGCCCGACGCCGTAAGACGGAGGGCTTTTGATGACTCGAGTTTGCAATATTCTTACGCCCGTGTTATACACAATGTTTTTCATCACATTTGCGAGGAAATAAATAACCACAAAAGACAGAAAAATCTATGTTTTATACAAGCACACCAATCAAATGTTGACGAAATTGACAACTTCATTTCTAGATCAGTGCGAGTGGAGGGCGGAGCTTCAATATTTCAACCAATCACAGAGCAGAATTCTTGCCGTTCAGATTTGCTTAACCAATCAGATCACACACTAGCTCATAACTCCCATGGTGCCATTATTTCCCCGTGGGAACAATTTAGGCCATTGTCCTTCTGTATACAGGCAAGGAATAACACCATTTATGAGCAAGTGTGATGAAAAATACTATTATGGCCACAAGCTGCCTCGTGGGAAGACAGACCTGTTAAGCTGGTATAAATTGACAGACTTTTAGATGTACTTTATATATTGAGAAGTGTTTGTTTTATTATGACTTTTATCTACACCCATATCATAAATAGTTTAGAATGTGTTCGGAAACCATATATAATGACATTAATGACAATGACCACCATTATTGCAACCAATAACGTAACATCAGCGTTTTATCTGTGCCAGTGTTATTATAATGTATGAAAAATCATAATAACATCGATAATCGATGTTGTTATGGAAATCTGGTCTGGTGGTATGGTGGTGGGGTGGTGATCTGGTTTGGTCTAGTGGAGTTGGTTATGATTTTAAATCTAGTCGGCCATAGCGGTGCAATGGCGATTATTGATTTTGATTTTGACACCCGTGTTTAATGCCCTTCATTATGTACAGTTACATAAACTACTATTTTATTCGAATTTAGCTGCGATCACCTTAAATAATAAATTTGCTTTCGCGTTCGTTTGCGTAGCAGCAAGAAATTTCCATTCTGACCCATTAAAACTATTCACCCATGCGTCTATTCTAGCGTATATTTTGTGTTATTCCTTAGAAACTTCATGATCGACACATACCGCCTGAACCCCACGGAGTACCTGACCAGCACGGCGTCGCGGCGCAACCTGGCTGGCGACGTGTGCGCCATCATGCGCGTGCACGGCTTCCTCGAGCAGTGGGGACTCGTCAACTACCAGGTCAGTGCGAGGCTCACCTGTGCAGGGGTGACCACACCGCCTGAACCCCACGGAGTACCTGACCAGCACGGCGTCGCGGCGCAACCTGGCTGGCGACGTGTGCGCCATCATGCGCGTGCACGGCTTCCTCGAGCAGTGGGGACTCGTCAACTACCAGGTCAGTGCGAGGCTCACCTGTGCAGGGGTGACCACACCGCCTGAACCCCACGGAGTACCTGACCAGCACGGCGTCGCGGCGCAACCTGGCTGGCGACGTGTGCGCCATCATGCGCGTGCACGGCTTCCTCGAGCAGTGGGGATTCGTCAGCTACCAGGTCAGTGCGAGGCTCACCTGTGCAGGGGTGACCACACCGCCTGAACCCCACGGAGTACCTGACCAGCACGTGTCACGTAGTCAGGGAGCCCTAACTAGGGGTACCTATCTAGGAGCAAAATTATAGATGATAGAACAGTTAAGAATTTATTGTTAAGATTAAGGGGCGGTTCGATCGCCTAGGTCGGGCTATGGCTAGATGCCAGGTCTGTTTGAGGGGTGGTCGGTCCTTCCGGGTACCCTCACTCCCCTCGCGGTACACAGCTGGATGGCAGGAGACGATGGTGGTCCGAGGTGGTCGGTGGACGCGCTTGTAGTAAGTGCCGGGAGAGCGTCACACGCCAGGGGCCTCCAACTTGTTTACTCCCTGGGGGAGCGTCTGCCTCGGCTTCAAATGTAAGCGTAGTTCCTGCAACGCGTCCACGTTTACGGTAAATAAGGGGTCCACATTCTCGACCTGGACTGCAGAACCATGTGCTCACGCAAGGGGGTGGGGCAAGTTATAGAAAGGAGCATTCCAGAATGATGGCGGTGCAGTCCAGGTACAAAATAAGCAAAGCAGGGCGGCGAGAACCATATGCCAAGCGTGAGTCGGCAATTTCCGAAAGAGAAATAAGATTACTTATCAATTAATTATTAATTAATTGATAACTAATCGAACCAAAACGATTGAAAGGTGCACGGCTATAGTTACAGTCTATTTGAGTAAATTTAGAGGTTATGTATATTTCTAAGTAATAAATAAATTCATCAAAATTATTAAGCAAGAAGGAAAATGCAAAAGCAAGGCCGGCGTAGTGCAGTTGTTTAGCGTGGTGCGTTAGCATAGGATTCTCGGATGATTTCAGTACATTTATGATTCGGAAATTATATACCGTGGACATTTTCCATTGTATATTAAAGTAGTAAGCCTTTTCTGACTTATTTAAAATATGATTAAGCATAAGAAATGTAAACTAAAGCTTAAAACAATGCCACGCAGGCAAAAACACATGGCGTGAAGTAACGGAAATACATAATTTCCGCATAGGAAATTACAGCAATGACATTAAATTTGTTAACCATTAATAGTACACTAGATCGCACAGTACAGCACTGAATAAAATAAGATATTTAAGTAACACATGGATGTAGCATGTACCTAGTCTAACCTAGAATTAACAAATACGTAATCGCTTAAAGCGTGGAAAAACCTACACGTGATTCAGCTGGTAGTATATTCGTAAAGTATACAGTTCAAATTAATGTTCAAATTCGTCGTACTAATAACTTAAGGACGAGACACGCGGGCGTGGCGTGTTCGGCGTCCAAGACAAAAGAATTTAATCCCGATGGAAGTAATTACCAGCTAAACCATGATTTACATAACTACATTCATTCAAATAAGGAGCAATTGTGCAACACTTACCCAATTACGGGAAACTACACTCACTTCACGGATTGAGAAATTAGGTACGTCCGCTTAATAGCGGCGTCTTTATTTATTAAAAGTGCGCAGCGGCTTGTCCGCGTCGCAGCTGGGTGGCAATTGAACGACTCATCGCGCTCGAGCTCGCGGTCTCGGCCGCAGAGGGCAAAACATAATAGCGGAAGGTCGACCTACGTCACAGATCTAGAATGTTCCGAACTCCCGCGCCTAGACAGTATTATGAGTAGAGGTTTTCTATGTTTTTAAGGCAAAATTAAATAGGCTACGCAACGAGATAAATTAAGAAATAGAACTTGTTTATTAAAACCTATTTCTGGTAAGATGTTACAGTAGGTATTTATGTTTAACGTTATACGTTACAGTACACCGTCTCCTAGGAGAAGGATTTTTCCTAGAAGAAAAATCCTTTGAGAAGAGCTGAGGGTCCTATTCACTACTTTACACTTTCATACATCATCTATCATACTAGCATATCGTTCAAGCTGTTTCTTCCACTTTTAGAATAGTAGAGAAACTCCTTATAGAGAGAGAAACGCACACTTACTTTTGTGCGATGCTCCAGTAGCAAATGTTGCTAACCATTACATGGTTGATCTTAGGGTAACGTACAGATACTAAAAAAAAATAGTTATAGCGATAACTACGACTAATTTTTACACGGATTACCAGAATATAAGGATACGCGTCTTATAGGCACAAAGTCTAGGATTTAAGGCTACAGGAAGTCACCACCCGCTTCCAGTTGAGTTCTCCCAAGGAACAGAGAACCCAGGTGAAGGCTTAGTGAGGCTATTGATAAGATAGGAAGTCACCACCCGCTTCCAGTTGAGTTCTCCCAAGGGACAGAGAACCCAGGTGAAGGCTTAGTGAGGCTATTGATAAGATAGGAAGTCACCACCCGCTTCCAGTTGAGCTCTCCCAAGGGACAGAGAACCCAGGTGAAGGCTTAGTGAGGCTTTTGATAAGATAGGAAGTCACCACCCGCTTCCAGTTGAGCTCTCCCAAGGGACAGAGAACCCAGGTGAAGGCTTATTAAGGCTATTAAGAACATAGGAAGTCACCACCCGCTTCCAGTTGAGCACGCCGTTCAGAGAAGCATACTCAGGTGAGGGCTTAGTAGGGCAATTAAGAAGATAGGAAGTCACCACCCGCTTCCAGTTGAGTTCGCCGTTTAGCGGCATAACTCTGGTGAGGGCTTAGTATGGTTATTGAGGATAGGAAGTCACCACCCGCTTCCAGTTGAGTTCGCCATTTAGAGGCATAACTCTGGTGAGGGCTTACACTGTTCTCGTTGCGTAGCAAAAATCTCAAGAAATTCTAAAGTTATATTTCGTCACCGGCTTATCGGTGACGAACGCACACACTACCCAATAAAAAACAAAAAGAAAAATAAAACTAGTCATTGTAAGTATTTAATAGGTCGAGCCATTGTATAACTTTTGAGTTTTACTGATTTAGAAGAATCAAAGTAAATTAGTGGTTAAGCTTTACTGTCACTAATTAACAGTTAATTAAAGTATATATTAAGTTTGCAAGTGTAGCAATATTAGGGTAAAAAAAAAAGAAAACTGTAACTGCAGGTTGCCAGCCTGTTATCCACAACACACTATAACCCTATCCTTCAGTCGCCTTTTACGACTCCCACAGGAAGAGATGGGGTGGTGCTACTCTAACCCGACACCACACGGGGATGTCGGCTGTAATGTTTAGGTAGAAGTAAATACCTAATAAAAAAAAACTTAGTTTTACCGAAGATTATCGATAAATGTTGCACAATTAGTCTCAGATTTTTAAACTAGGTTGAAAAAAAAATTTAATAATAAATCAGCCCGCTGGAAAAAAAAAAACACAGTAAAGCTGCGACGTGCACACACACACCAACACCAAGAATGCTTGGAAGAAAATACCAACCTCAAACAGACCAAAACCCGAAAGACCTATTTAAAAAAACACGTATGGGCGCCAATTTGTCACGTAGTCAGGGAGCCCTAACTAGGGGTACCTATCTAGGAGCAAAATTATAGATGATAGAACAGTTAAGAATTTATTGTTAAGATTAAGGGGCGGTTCGATCGCCTAGGTCGGGCTATGGCTAGATGCCAGGTCTGTTTGAGGGGTGGTCGGTCCTTCCGGGTACCCTCACTCCCCTCGCGGTACGCAGCTGGATGGCAGGAGACGATGGTGGTCCGAGGTGGTCGGTGGACGCGCTGGTAGTAAGTGCCGGGAGAGCGTCACACGCCAGGGGCCTCCAACTTGTTTACTCCCTGGGGGAGCGTCTGCCTCGGCTTCAAATGTAAGCGTAGTTCCTGCAACGCGTCCACGTTTACGGTAAATAAGGGGTCCACATTCTCGACCTGGACTGCAGAACCATGTGCTCACGCAAGGGGGTGGGGCAAGTTATAGAAAGGAGCATTCCAGAATGATGGTGGTGCAGTCCAGGTACAAAATAAGCAAAGCAGGGCGGCGAGAACCATATGCCAAGCGTGAGTCGGCAATTTCCGAAAGAGAAATAAGATTACTTATCAATTAATTATTAATTAATTGATAACTAATCGAACCAAAACGATTGAAAGGTGCATGGCTATAGTTACAGTCTATTTGAGTAAATTTAGAGGTTATGAATATTTCTAAGTAATAAATAAATTCATCAAAATTATTAAGCAAGAAGGAAAATGCAAAAGCAAGGCCGGCGTAGTGCAGTTGTTTAGCGTGGTGCGTTAGCATAGGATTCTCGGATGATTTCAGTACATTTATGATTCGGAAATTATATACCGTGGACATTTTCCATTGTATATTAAAGTAGTAAGCCTTTTCTGACTTATTTAAAATATGATTAAGCATAAGAAATGTAAACTAAAGCTTAAAACAATGCCACGCAGGCAAAAACACATGGCGTGAAGTAACGGAAATACATAATTTCCGCATAGGAAATTACAGCAATGACATTAAATTTGTTAACCATTAATAGTACACTAGATCGCACAGTACAGCACTGAATAAAATAAGATATTTAAGTAACACATGGATGTAGCATGTACCTAGTCTAACCTAGAATTAACAAATACGTAATCGCTTAAAGCGTGGAAAAACCTACACGTGATTCAGCTGGTAGTATATTCGTAAAGTATACAGTTCAAATTAATGTTCAAATTCGTCGTACTAATAACTTAAGGACGAGACACGCGGGCGTGGCGTGTTCGGCGTCCAAGACAAAAGAATTTAATCCCGATGGAAGTAATTACCAGCTAAACCATGATTTACATAACTACATTCATTCAAATAAGGAGCAATTGTGCAACACTTACCCAATTACGGGAAACTACACTCACTTCACGGATTGAGAAATTAGGTACGTCCGCTTAATAGCGGCGTCTTTATTTATTAAAAGTGCGCAGCGGCTTGTCCGCGTCGCAGCTGGGTGGCAATTGAACGACCCATCGCGCTCGAGCTCGCGGTCTCGGCCGCAGAGGGCAAAACATAATAGCGGAAGGTCGACCTACGTCACAGATCTAGAATGTTCCGAACTCCCGCGCCTAGACAGTATTATGAGTAGAGGTTTTCTATGTTTTTAAGGCAAAATTAAATAGGCTACGCAACGAGATAAATTAAGAAACAGAACTTGTTTATTAAAACCTATTTCTGGTAAGATGTTACAGTAGGTATTTATGTTTAACGTTATACGTTACACACGGTGTCGCGGCGCAACCTGGCTGGCGACGTGTGCGCCATCATGCGCGTGCACGGCTTCCTCGAGCAGTGGGGACTCGTCAGCTACCAGGTCAGTGCGAGGCTCACCTGTGCAGGGGTGACCACACCGCCTGAACCCCACGGAGTACCTGACCAGCACGGTGTCGCGGCGCAACCTGGCTGGCGACGTGTGCGCCATCATGCGCGTGCACGGCTTCCTCGAGCAGTGGGGACTCGTCAGCTACCAGGTCAGTGCGAGGCTCACCTGTGCAGGGGTGACCACACCGCCTGAACCCCACGGAGTACCTGACCAGCACGGTGTCGCGGCGCAACCTGGCTGGCGACGTGTGCGCCATCATGCGCGTGCACGGCTTTCTCGAGCAGTGGGGACTCGTCAACTACCAGGTCAGTGCTAGTATGAGAGGTGAGAGGACTAGACACGTTTCCGGATCTCACGCACAAAAAGTTGATGATTGAGTAAACCCCCGTGACATATACAGCCTGTATTACCTCAAATTTGAACCATACGTAGCTTTTAGTACTATGAACCGATATTGTAAGAAAAGTGTGAGTTAGTCTTAACTGCCAAAGCGCAATTCATTTTTGAAAATTTATCGAGCAGCAATGTAATGCTTACACTCATTTGACACATGGAAGAAGCGGGTTACTTGTGACAGTTGTGA
Organism: Epinotia brunnichana; assembly: GCA_963854355.1. Taxonomy (NCBI): domain Eukaryota; kingdom Metazoa; phylum Arthropoda; class Insecta; order Lepidoptera; family Tortricidae; genus Epinotia; species Epinotia brunnichana. Next base: position 12,463,928 of record OY977936.1, on the reverse strand, counting down.
CGTCACATCAGTAAGACAATGTATCATTGCGTGCTGAATTATTTTGTAAGTAAGGAAAAAAAAGGTAGTAATTAAGAAAAAAAATCTTGCAATATCAGGTCATAGCCCTAACACCTACCTTTGGTTACAATTTGAGGTAATATTAAAAATACACGCTGTATACGTGAAGGTGCGCACTGAATGTCGGCTTACAGTCGATCGTCAAAGAATATTATATATTTCGATAACTGATTTGACGCCCGCGGAATGTCACACGCCTTTTACTGCCTACTTTAAGGCTGTTTCAAACCGTCGATAATCATTTGATCCGTTCGTTAAAATTTTATTTTATGTTAAGTTTGACAGTTCTCTACAAGACAACAGCTGCCGGAGCCATGTTTATGCCAACCCGCCCTTTTTCATATTAGTGTAGTGTGTTAATAAGGTGTTTGTGTCGCAGCTGGAGCCGGAGTCGCGGCCGACGGCGATGGGCCCGCCGCCCACGTCGCACTTCCACGTGCTCTCCGACACGCCCTCCGGCCTGCAGCCGCTCGCGCGCGCCGTGCTGCCCAGACCAGGTACACTACATTCACTTACTATTTATTACAACGCATAGACTGCCTACCTAGAACATTTTTTTTGACGTCTTCCATGAGGTCGCCATCTTGGAATTCATAACAAGTCGTTGCCGGCTCGTTAAAAATGTAGTACTGTAGTTCCCCATACTGTAGTGAGTGTAGTTCCTCGGAAGAACCTCGGCAGAGCTCATTCCACAGCTGGAGCATTCGAGGGAGGAAATTTCTCAGCAACCGAGTACACTAACCATTACGCTTCTTACTATTACCTAGATCGGTTGATTTTTTAATTTTTCTCATGTTCTTGTATCCATGTTGCCGTTAATGTATAGTCTGTGGGTTGGATATACTCAACGGGCTTACAATACATTGCGCATTTGAATGCGCAATGCATTGTAAGCCTCAACAAGTTTCAACAACACCCTAAAAGCATTATTGTATCAATACAATTTTAGGGTGTTGTTGAAACTTCCGCGTTTCTGCAGCGCATCGTCCATGTTCGCCGAGGCGCGCACAGACGGCTTTGATGCCGTCTGGCGCAATAAAACGGCCTCGCTACTAGACAGGGTGCGCGGGAGTAGCAAGAGCATGCTAAGCATGATAGCTAACAAGCTAGATTGTCCTCTGTCGTGGCAAATGGGCCAGAGGACTAAATCTCTTTTTTGTATTAATTATTAAGGAACTAACATTAGATTAAGTAAATACTAATAATGTTTGGACCTAATGTTGTCTTTAAATAAAAATAAATAAATAATAATAATGAAGGTATTGTGTTACCTTATAATGAAACGATTGAGTTGTTGTAGTAGAGAACGCGGCGGTACCGAAGACGGAGGCGGGGCTGCCCAACGGCACGGACGCGGGCGCGCCGGCGGCCGTCAAGACGGAGAACCTGCTCGAGATGGGAGGCGCGCCAGGGCTCAAGCTTGACCAGGTTGCTACTCTTTCTATCCCGGTCGGCATTATTATAATATTATTAATCATTCATTTATTGGAGTTGGCTCTTGTCGGTGTAGTAGACGTCAGTTTTCCTGTAGCCGACACTATTCTCCTTTATTTCTCTCTCTCTGCACGGCTATCACAGGCAGGACGGCCGATAGTCTATGTCGCTGCGACACAGCTCGCGGGGTGGCCTGTGATAACCGTGCTGATCTATTGTGTTTCACTAAAAGTCATACACATAATAAATCCACCTCCTTCTCAATTTCAAGGTTGAAACGCACTGACAGCACACAGCAGTGGCGCGGAGGCGGTACCGGTTGTAGTGTTAGAGCCAATATGAAAGTAGCCGCTTAAAGCGGCGCGGTGCGGTATTCTGTGCGGACCCTTTCGTATTAGTTCGAACATTACAACCGGTACCGCCTCTGCACTGCGCCGCGCCGTTTCGCCACCATTGTCAGTGCGTTATTTAATAAGTGCGTTTCGGCCTTATGACTGGTAATGCGAATCGCCGCACCAGATCTCTTCAGTGGTTCCCTTATTCCTCAGGATCATGAATACTGTTCAATAGCGCAACCCTGATGATTTGTGATCCCTGGTTGTCCTCACAGCTTGATGGAATTTGCTTGAGGATGTGGCTTACTTAACCTGGTCTGACCATCTAGTTGGTGAGCGTCCTCGGGCCTTTTGCCTTCTACCTCGCCAACCACGACTAGTTTTTCCAGACTATCAGTATATCTGCGCATTACATGTCCAAAGTACGGATGTAGCCGTTTGTGGCAAACAGTGGATAAACGCGTGTTGATATCGAGCTGGGAAAGAATCGACACATTTATGCATTGGGCACCAGGTTACCCTGTAGGATACGCTGTAGCGTAAAACTTGTACTGATCGTTAAACCGCGCAGTGCTGCGCCGTGTGTTATACTGTCCAACATGAGTGATATGTTTGTTGTGTGACAGTACCGCGGCGGCGCGCGCGGCCGCGAGTGGACGGAGCAGGAGACACTCCTGCTGCTGGAGGGGCTGGAGCTGCACCGCGACGACTGGAACCGCGTGGCCGCGCACGTGGGCACGCGCACGCACGACGAGTGCATCCTGCACTTCCTGCGGCTGCCCATCGAGGAGCCCTACCTGCAGGACCAGGCCTCGGGTAACATGCTTGTTGTACAGTACCGAGTGGACGGAGCAGGAGACACTCCTGCTGCTGGAGGGGCTGGAGCTGCACCGCGACGACTGGAACCGCGTGGCCGCGCACGTGGGCACGCGCACGCACGACGAGTGCATCCTGCACTTCCTGCGGCTGCCCATCGAGGAGCCCTACCTGCAGGACCAGGCCTCGGGTAACATGCTTGTTGTACAGTACCGAGTGGACGGAGCAGGAGACACTCCTGCTGCTGGAGGGGCTGGAGCTGCACCGCGACGACTGGAACCGCGTGGCCGCGCACGTGGGCACGCGCACGCACGACGAGTGCATCCTGCACTTCCTGCGGCTGCCCATCGAGGAGCCCTACCTGCAGGACCAGGCCTCGGGTAACATGCTTGTTGTACAGTACCGAGTGGACGGAGCAGGAGACACTCCTGCTGCTGGAGGGGCTGGAGCTGCACCGCGACGACTGGAACCGCGTGGCCGCGCACGTGGGCACGCGCACGCACGACGAGTGCATCCTGCACTTCCTGCGGCTGCCCATCGAGGAGCCCTACCTGCAGGACCAGGCCTCGGGTAACATGCTTGTTGTACAGTACCGAGTGGACGGAGCAGGAGACACTCCTGCTGCTGGAGGGGCTGGAGCTGCACCGCGACGACTGGAACCGCGTGGCCGCGCACGTGGGCACGCGCACGCACGACGAGTGCATCCTGCACTTCCTGCGGCTGCCCATCGAGGAGCCCTACCTGCAGGACCAGGCCTCGGGTAACATGCTTGTTGTACAGTACCGAGTGGACGGAGCAGGAGACACTCCTGCTGCTGGAGGGGCTGGAGCTGCACCGCGACGACTGGAACCGCGTGGCCGCGCACGTGGGCACGCGCACGCACGACGAGTGCATCCTGCACTTCCTGCGGCTGCCCATCGAGGAGCCCTACCTGCAGGACCAGGCCTCGGGTAACATGCTTGTTGTACAGTACCGAGTGGACGGAGCAGGAGACACTCCTGCTGCTGGAGGGGCTGGAGCTGCACCGCGACGACTGGAACCGCGTGGCCGCGCACGTGGGCACGCGCACGCACGACGAGTGCATCCTGCACTTCCTGCGGCTGCCCATCGAGGAGCCCTACCTGCAGGACCAGGCCTCGGGTAACATCTTTGTATTTACCACGGACACAATATGCATAAGTCTTTTTGAAATCAGTCTCCCAGTTCCTGGCTAGGGTGTTCAGTCCTCGCCTAATGCTAAGAGCTGAACGGCCTCACGATCTCGTGGATCGAATTTATGCCAGTAATGCTGGCTTGCTACAAAATATTATTAACTTACTGGAGTCCCGGCGACACGATATTTTGTCAAGCCTGTCCGTTATCCGTCAATGGTCAGTCAAGTTAAATCAAGTCTCCCTGGTAGCTGCCGCACGTTTTGCGGGCTGGTGCCTCCAATGCACGATCCGTCGCGGGCACAGATCTTCCCGGCACTATTATCACCAAATGTTACTGTTTTCACCAAACGACTCGGGCCTTCAGGCCACCAAGCGAGTCTCTTAACACTTTCACCAAATATCCAAACAAATCACCTCGGACTCTAGTCACAAAACCAGGTTACCCAAAAAAGCACACGGTTCCCGAACCATTACGTGTTGACAAGTACTGTTTCCAAAACACACAACAAATCACCCCGGACTCTAGTCTTGTCCACAAAACGAGGGATTACCCAAAAAAAAAGCACGCGTTCCTTCCGACCGAGAACTCTTACGTGGCTTTTAATCGACAGACAAAACAAAATGTGACAGCCAAATGTCACCTTCAAAACCACAGACTAAAAGGGCGTACACACAAGAGGCGTTTAAGGGGCGGGCAGACGATCGGCCCGAACATAGGGATAGATGTAAAATGTTGTACTCGTCACGGGCGGTAATGTAGAATGCCTCAGATCGCTCACTTGGAGACTTCTGATTACGAACTGTTTTTATCGTAGTTAATCTAAAATTTACTTACGTGTAATATTGGTTTGTAGGCGGCGTCCTGGGCCCGCTGGCATACCAGCCGATCCCGTTCAGCAAGCAGGGCAACCCCGTCATGAGCACCGTGGCCTTCCTGGCCTCCGTCGTGGACCCGCGCATCGCCTCCAAGGCCACTGGCGCCGCCATGGCTGAATTTGCAGCTATCAAGGTAAGCGACCATTATTACGTTACGTGATAAGAGTATATATATACATTTGACTGGAGCCGCATGCAACACAGGGCATTTTCTGTTGTATGCGGCTATCCGTCGGACGGAGCTGCATTCCCGTAAGTAAACGCGCTGGGTCCTAATACTAATCCCGGTTCCACGTATCTTTCTATCTCTATATGGGTAAAAAAGAGAGATATTGTGGACGCGGATTATCGAGCCGTACAATAACCGGACCCAACGCGCTCGTTCTTTTAGTGCTACGATAAATATGCAAGACTAACCTAAGCGTGCGCTACTGCTAAGTTAAGATAGAACAGGGCCTAAAGCCTCGATTGCTGAGTCCAACTTCTTAACGAGAGGCTACTGCTGGCTGCTTAAGTTGTGTACGCCGAAACTATAAGCGTTGTATTAATGAATGGTAATGTTCCAGGACGAGGTGCCCGCGGCAATGATGGAGGCGCACGTGAAGGCGGCCGACGCGCACGGACCCGCCGCCGCGCTTGCCGCCACCGGCATCGCCGGCACCGAGCCCGAGCTGCCGCCCTCCACTGGTACACTACATTACACTACTACTGTACACCATGATGGAGGCGCACGTGAAGGCGGCCGACGCGCACGGACCCGCCGCCGCGCTCGCCGCCACCGGCATCGCCGGCACCGAGCCCGAGCTGCCGCCCTCCACTGGTACACTACATTACACTACTACTGTACACCATGATGGAGGCGCACGTGAAGGCGGCCGACGCGCACGGACCCGCCGCCGCGCTCGCCGCCACCGGCATCGCCGGCACCGAGCCCGAGCTGCCGCCCTCCACTGGTACACTACATTACACTACTACTGTACACCATGATGGAGGCGCACGTGAAGGCGGCCGACGCGCACGGACCCGCCGCCGCGCTCGCCGCCACCGGCATCGCCGGCACCGAGCCCGAGCTGCCGCCCTCCACTGGTACACTACATTACACTACTACTGTACACCATGATGGAGGCGCACGTGAAGGCGGCCGACGCGCACGGACCCGCCGCCGCGCTCGCCGCCACCGGCATCGCCGGCACCGAGCCCGAGCTGCCGCCCTCCACTGGTACACTACATTACACTACTACTGTACACCATGATGGAGGCGCACGTGAAGGCGGCCGACGCGCACGGACCCGCCGCCGCGCTCGCCGCCACCGGCATCGCCGGCACCGAGCCCGAGCTGCCGCCCTCCACTGGTACACTACATTACACTACTACTGTACACCATGATGGAGGCGCACGTGAAGGCGGCCGACGCGCACGGACCCGCCGCCGCGCTCGCCGCCACCGGCATCGCCGGCACCGAGCCCGAGCTGCCGCCCTCCACTGGTACACTACATTACACTACTACTGTACACCATGATGGAGGCGCACGTGAAGGCGGCCGACGCGCACGGACCCGCCGCCGCGCTCGCCGCCACCGGCATCGCCGGCACCGAGCCCGAGCTGCCGCCCTCCACTGGTACACTACATTACACTACTACTGTACACCATGATGGAGGCGCACGTGAAGGCGGCCGACGCGCACGGACCCGCCGCCGCGCTCGCCGCCACCGGCATCGCCGGCACCGAGCCCGAGCTGCCGCCCTCCACTGGTACACTACATTACACTACTACTGTACACCATGATGGAGGCGCACGTGAAGGCGGCCGACGCGCACGGACCCGCCGCCGCGCTCGCCGCCACCGGCATCGCCGGCACCGAGCCCGAGCTGCCGCCCTCCACTGGTACACTACATTACACTACTACTGTACACCATGATGGAGGCGCACGTGAAGGCGGCCGACGCGCACGGACCCGCCGCCGCGCTCGCCGCCACCGGCATCGTCGGCACCGAGCCCGAGCTGCCGCCCTCCACTGGTACACTACATTACACTACTACTGTACACCATGATGGAGGCGCACGTGAAGGCGGCCGACGCGCACGGACCCGCCGCCGCGCTTGCCGCCACCGGCATCGCCGGCACCGAGCCCGAGCTGCCGCCCTCCACTGGTACACTACATTACACTACTACTGTACACCATGATGGAGGCGCACGTGAAGGCGGCCGACGCGCACGGACCCGCCGCCGCGCTCGCCGCCACCGGCATCGCCGGCACCGAGCCCGAGCTGCCGCCCTCCACTGGTACACTACATTACACTACTACTGTACACCATGATGGAGGCGCACGTGAAGGCGGCCGACGCGCACGGACCCGCCGCCGCGCTCGCCGCCACCGGCATCGCCGGCACCGAGCCCGAGCTGCCGCCCTCCACTGGTACACTACATTACACTACTACTGTACACCATGATGGAGGCGCACGTGAAGGCGGCCGACGCGCACGGACCCGCCGCCGCGCTCGCCGCCACCGGCATCGCCGGCACCGGCATCGCCGGCACCGAGCCCGAGCTGCCGCCCTCCACTGGTACACTACATTACACTACTACTGTACACCATGATGGAGGCGCACGTGAAGGCGGCCGACGCGCACGGACCCGCCGCCGCGCTCGCCGCCACCGGCATCGCCGGCACCGAGCCCGAGCTGCCGCCCTCCACTGGTACACTACATTACACTACTACTGTACACCATGATGGAGGCGCACGTGAAGGCGGCCGACGCGCACGGACCCGCCGCCGCGCTCGCCGCCACCGGCATCGCCGGCACCGAGCCCGAGCTGCCGCCCTCCACTGGTACACTACATTACACTACTACTGTACACCATGATGGAGGCGCACGTGAAGGCGGCCGACGCGCACGGACCCGCCGCCGCGCTCGCCGCCACCGGCATCGCCGGCACCGGCATCGCCGGCACCGAGCCCGAGCTGCCGCCCTCCACTGGTACACTACATTCATTACACTACTACTGTACACCATGATGGAGGCGCACGTGAAGGCGGCCGACGCGCACGGACCCGCCGCCGCGCTCGCCGCCACCGGCATCGCCGGCACCGAGCCCGAGCTGCCGCCCCCCACTGGTACACTACATTACACTACTACTGTACACCATGATGGAGGCGCACGTGAAGGCGGCCGACGCGCACGGACCCGCCGCCGCGCTCGCCGCCACCGGCATCGCCGGCACCGAGCCCGAGCTGCCGCCCTCCACTGGTACACTACATTACACTACTACTGTACACCATGATGGAGGCGCACGTGAAGGCGGCCGACGCGCACGGACCCGCCGCCGCGCTCGCCGCCACCGGCATCGCCGGCACCGAGCCCGAGCTGCTGCCCTCCACTGGTACACTACATTACACTACTACTGTACACCATGATGGAGGCGCACGTGAAGGCGGCCGACGCGCACGGACCCGCCGCCGCGCTCGCCGCCACCGGCATCGCCGGCACCGAGCCCGAGCTGCCGCCCGCCACTGGTACACTACATTACACTACTACTGTACACCATGATGGAGGCGCACGTGAAGGCGGCCGACGCGCACGGACCCGCCGCCGCGCTCGCCGCCACCGGCATCGCCGGCACCGAGCCCGAGCTGCCGCCCTCCACTGGTACACTACATTACACTACTACTGTACACCATGATGGAGGCGCACGTGAAGGCGGCCGACGCGCACGGACCCGCCGCCGCGCTCGCCGCCACCGGCATCGCCGGCACCGAGCCCGAGCTGCCGCCCTCCACTGGTACACTACATTACACTACTACTGTACACCATGATGGAGGCGCACGTGAAGGCGGCCGACGCGCACGGACCCGCCGCCGCGCTCGCCGCCACCGGCATCGCCGGCACCGAGCCCGAGCTGCCGCCCTCCACTGGTACACTACATTACACTACTACTGTACACCATGATGGAGGCGCACGTGAAGGCGGCCGACGCGCACGGACCCGCCGCCGCGCTCGCCGCCACCGGCATCGTCGGCACCGAGCCCGAGCTGCCGCCCTCCACTGGTACACTACATTACACTACTACTGTACACCATGATGGAGGCGCACGTGAAGGCGGCCGACGCGCACGGACCCGCCGCCGCGCTCGCCGCCACCGGCATCGCCGGCACCGAGCCCGAGCTGCCGCCCTCCACTGGTACACTACATTACACTACTACTGTACACCATGATGGAGGCGCACGTGAAGGCGGCCGACGCGCACGGACCCGCCGCCGCGCTCGCCGCCACCGGCATCGCCGGCACCGAGCCCGAGCTGCCGCCCTCCACTGGTACACTACATTACACTACTACTGTACACCATGATGGAGGCGCACGTGAAGGCGGCCGACGCGCACGGACCCGCCGCCGCGCTCGCCGCCACCGGCATCGCCGGCACCGAGCCCGAGCTGCCGCCCTCCACTGGTACACTACATTACACTACTACTGTACACCATGATGGAGGCGCACGTGAAGGCGGCCGACGCGCACGGACCCGCCGCCGCGCTCGCCGCCACCGGCATCGTCGGCACCGAGCCCAAGCTGCTGCCCTCCACTGGTACACTACATTACACTACTACTGTACACCATGATGGAGGCGCACGTGAAGGCGGCCGACGCGCACGGACCCGCCGCCGCGCTCGCCGCCACCGGCATCGTCGGCACCGAGCCCAAGCTGCTGCCCTCCACTGGTACACTACATTACACTACTACTGTACACCATGATGGAGGCGCACGTGAAGGCGGCCGACGCGCACGGACCCGCCGCCGCGCTCGCCGCCACCGGCATCGCCGGCACCGAGCCCGAGCTGCCGCCCTCCACTGGTACACTACATTACACTACTACTGTACACCATGATGGAGGCGCACGTGAAGGCGGCCGACGCGCACGGACCCGCCGCCGCGCTCGCCGCCACCGGCATCGCCGGCACCGAGCCCGAGCTGCCGCCCTCCACTGGTACACTACATTACACTACTACTGTACACCATGATGGAGGCGCACGTGAAGGCGGCCGACGCGCACGGACCCGCCGCCGCGCTCGCCGCCACCGGCATCGCCGGCACCGAGCCCGAGCTGCCGCCCTCCACTGGTACACTACATTACACTACTACTGTACACCATGATGGAGGCGCACGTGAAGGCGGCCGACGCGCACGGACCCGCCGCCGCGCTCGCCGCCACCGGCATCGCCGGCACCGGCATCGCCGGCACCGAGCCCGAGCTGCCGCCCTCCACTGGTACACTACATTACACTACTACTGTACACCATGATGGAGGCGCACGTGAAGGCGGCCGACGCGCACGGACCCGCCGCCGCGCTCGCCGCCACCGGCATCGCCGGCACCGAGCCCGAGCTGCCGCCCTCCACTGGTACACTACATTACACTACTACTGTACACCATGATGGAGGCGCACGTGAAGGCGGCCGACGCGCACGGACCCGCCGCCGCGCTCGCCGCCACCGGCATCGCCGGCACCGAGCCCGAGCTGCCGCCCTCCACTGGTACACTACATTACACTACTACTGTACACCATGATGGAGGCGCACGTGAAGGCGGCCGACGCGCACGGACCCGCCGCCGCGCTCGCCGCCACCGGCATCGCCGGCACCGGCATCGCCGGCACCGAGCCCGAGCTGCCGCCCTCCACTGGTACACTACATTCATTACACTACTACTGTACACCATGATGGAGGCGCACGTGAAGGCGGCCGACGCGCACGGACCCGCCGCCGCGCTCGCCGCCACCGGCATCGCCGGCACCGAGCCCGAGCTGCCGCCCCCCACTGGTACACTACATTACACTACTACTGTACACCATGATGGAGGCGCACGTGAAGGCGGCCGACGCGCACGGACCCGCCGCCGCGCTCGCCGCCACCGGCATCGCCGGCACCGAGCCCGAGCTGCCGCCCTCCACTGGTACACTACATTACACTACTACTGTACACCATGATGGAGGCGCACGTGAAGGCGGCCGACGCGCACGGACCCGCCGCCGCGCTCGCCGCCACCGGCATCGCCGGCACCGAGCCCGAGCTGCTGCCCTCCACTGGTACACTACATTACACTACTACTGTACACCATGATGGAGGCGCACGTGAAGGCGGCCGACGCGCACGGACCCGCCGCCGCGCTCGCCGCCACCGGCATCGCCGGCACCGAGCCCGAGCTGCCGCCCGCCACTGGTACACTACATTACACTACTACTGTACACCATGATGGAGGCGCACGTGAAGGCGGCCGACGCGCACGGACCCGCCGCCGCGCTCGCCGCCACCGGCATCGCCGGCACCGAGCCCGAGCTGCCGCCCTCCACTGGTACACTACATTACACTACTACTGTACACCATGATGGAGGCGCACGTGAAGGCGGCCGACGCGCACGGACCCGCCGCCGCGCTCGCCGCCACCGGCATCGCCGGCACCGAGCCCGAGCTGCCGCCCTCCACTGGTACACTACATTACACTACTACTGTACACCATGATGGAGGCGCACGTGAAGGCGGCCGACGCGCACGGACCCGCCGCCGCGCTCGCCGCCACCGGCATCGCCGGCACCGAGCCCGAGCTGCCGCCCTCCACTGGTACACTACATTACACTACTACTGTACACCATGATGGAGGCGCACGTGAAGGCGGCCGACGCGCACGGACCCGCCGCCGCGCTCGCCGCCACCGGCATCGTCGGCACCGAGCCCGAGCTGCCGCCCTCCACTGGTACACTACATTACACTACTACTGTACACCATGATGGAGGCGCACGTGAAGGCGGCCGACGCGCACGGACCCGCCGCCGCGCTCGCCGCCACCGGCATCGCCGGCACCGAGCCCGAGCTGCCGCCCTCCACTGGTACACTACATTACACTACTACTGTACACCATGATGGAGGCGCACGTGAAGGCGGCCGACGCGCACGGACCCGCCGCCGCGCTCGCCGCCACCGGCATCGCCGGCACCGAGCCCGAGCTGCCGCCCTCCACTGGTACACTACATTACACTACTACTGTACACCATGATGGAGGCGCACGTGAAGGCGGCCGACGCGCACGGACCCGCCGCCGCGCTCGCCGCCACCGGCATCGCCGGCACCGAGCCCGAGCTGCCGCCCTCCACTGGTACACTACATTACACTACTACTGTACACCATGATGGAGGCGCACGTGAAGGCGGCCGACGCGCACGGACCCGCCGCCGCGCTCGCCGCCACCGGCATCGTCGGCACCGAGCCCAAGCTGCTGCCCTCCACTGGTACACTACATTACACTACTACTGTACACCATGATGGAGGCGCACGTGAAGGCGGCCGACGCGCACGGACCCGCCGCCGCGCTCGCCGCCACCGGCATCGTCGGCACCGAGCCCAAGCTGCTGCCCTCCACTGGTACACTACATTACACTACTACTGTACACCATGATGGAGGCGCACGTGAAGGCGGCCGACGCGCACGGACCCGCCGCCGCGCTCGCCGCCACCGGCATCGCCGGCACCGAGCCCGAGCTGCCGCCCTCCACTGGTACACTACATTACACTACTACTGTACACCATGATGGAGGCGCACGTGAAGGCGGCCGACGCGCACGGACCCGCCGCCGCGCTCGCCGCCACCGGCATCGCCGGCACCGAGCCCGAGCTGCCGCCCTCCACTGGTACACTACATTACACTACTACTGTACACCATGATGGAGGCGCACGTGAAGGCGGCCGACGCGCACGGACCCGCCGCCGCGCTCGCCGCCACCGGCATCGCCGGCACCGAGCCCGAGCTGCCGCCCTCCACTGGTACACTACATTACACTACTACTGTACACCATGATGGAGGCGCACGTGAAGGCGGCCGACGCGCACGGACCCGCCGCCGCGCTCGCCGCCACCGGCATCGCCGGCACCGAGCCCGAGCTGCCGCCCTCCACTGGTACACTACATTACACTACTACTGTACACCATGATGGAGGCGCACGTGAAGGCGGCCGACGCGCACGGACCCGCCGCCGCGCTCGCCGCCACCGGCATCGCCGGCACCGAGCCCGAGCTGCCGCCCTCCACTGGTACACTACATTACACTACTACTGTACACCATGATGGAGGCGCACGTGAAGGCGGCCGACGCGCACGGACCCGCCGCCGCGCTTGCCGCCACCGGCATCGCCGGCACCGAGCCCGAGCTGCCGCCCTCCACTGGTACACTACATTACACTACTACTGTACACCATGATGGAGGCGCACGTGAAGGCGGCCGACGCGCACGGACCCGCCGCCGCGCTCGCCGCCACCGGCATCGCCGGCACCGAGCCCGAGCTGCCGCCCTCCACTGTTACACTACCCGTTATGCACACTACCTAAATATACACCTTTCCCACTCATCTAGGTACATGACTGTCTTGTCCTAAGGCATGTAGTATCATCATCATATCAGCCGAAAGTCGTCCACTGCTGGACATAGGCCTCCCCCAAAGAGTGCCAATCATGTAGTATAATAATAAATAAAATAGCCTTTATTTCTAGCGATTTCTCGAGTACGTGCAGATTCAAATTCTCTTTTAAGTTTATTTTTTTTCTATTGTGCCCATTTACGGGCTGTGACGCCCTTCATCTCTTACCGCATTTCTCACTTCGACATGTAGTATACGTATTTAAAATCATGATTAGGATCCTACAATTATTTACTCTTGCCAAAGATAAAAACGGAGACCAAGGAAGTAGACGAGGTCGTACAGATTCAGCTAAAGCGGGATTCATGCTTATCGGCCTTGATGCTCTGATACGCTCTAACACCCGACACAAAAGGAGCCGTCACCGACTAAATGTATGAAGCAGATGTCGTTTTGTCGCGTCACAACACGTCACATAAGTACGAATCCATTACCTAACTGTGTATAAAAATAAAATGTCTCCATTTGATAATCAACAGAAAAGAAGGAAGGTAGCGACGTGAAGTCGGAGCCGATGGAAGTAGAGGAGGCGGAGGTGAAGCCGAAAGAGGAGCCCGTCGAGGCCGCGCCCGAGGAACCCAAGGAGACCAAGGACACGCCGCCGCCGGCAGGTCAGCATTACTTCTCTATTCTGAACTCATGGGGAAGGCCGATGAAAACTAATAACGATGGAAACCATATACGGTTCTTAGGCAAAAATCTTCTTGTTTTTAGCCTTTTTCGGAAAACGGTGGATTCCCACTTCGCAGAAATTAGGGAAGAAACGTCATTTTCGCACAAATAAATAAAAACTACTTCCCGCGATACAAATTTAGCTTTTTTAAGGAACATTATTGGTGCTGTCAGTTTAACAGTTGCCGTCCCCATCGATGGTTTAATTTACAGCAGTCTTCGCCGATTGTGAAATAGTATTTTTCAACACACCTGCTCGTAAAGTAGGTCTTATTACAGCGTATTTACACTGATAATGTAGAATATTACCCATGCCGTGCCTTTTACATTACATTATCGCACTAGTGCCTTTTCATTACATATCTTTTTAAATATTAGCAAAATAATGCAGAATATTACCCATGCCGTGACTTTTACATTACATTATCGCACTAGTGCCTTTTCATTACATATCTTTTAACATTTTCATTTTTTTTTTTTTTTTTTTTTTCCTCGCAAATGTGTTGAAAAACGTCGTATGAAACACGTGAGCATTGGTCATTACACTTCTCGTCTCCATTAAGCCTTCGCCTTCGGCTCAGGCTTAAACACCAACTCGAGTGTAATGACCAACATAGCACACTTGTATCATAATGTACTATTATCTACGCACATATCATTAAGGCGGCGTCTTTGCTGATTAGGACGAGGAGAAGCCCAAACAGCATTTTGAAAATGATTGCTGATCATGTTTGTTGCCCCATATTGGTGCACATAGTTAATCTTGTAAAATCTCATTTAGTTAAGTTCTAACATAGTTTTTAAGTTTTATTGTTCCCAGTGCATACTAACAAAAAAATGAGATCCTTGTTATCTTGAATAAATGAAATTGAAAATAAAAATAATTCAGAAACCGTCGGTAATGACCAGCATTATTACAACCAATTTTACTATGACAACTTTCTTGTCTGTGGTAGTAGGTAAAATCTGTACTGTAATAGATAGATAGATAGATAGATGTCATTTATTGTTAAAACTGTGTACATAAGATCTCATTTTAGACATTGGAAGGTATCAACAGTTTGCCCTTTTCGAGCGTACAATGTTATTGAACTTAAAATTAAACTTAATAATTTGTAGACCTAGGTACTTAAACGAAATATTCATTCAGATTGTAAAAGCTTTTATCTGCTAGCCATTTCTTCAGCTCCTTGTTGAACTTATTATTATTATCTAATGACTTAATATATACAGGTAAGTTATTAAAGATTTTGATTCCAGTAGCATAGGTACTCTTGCTAATTATGTAACTAGAAGGCCTAACTGTACACATATCATATTTATATTGCGATCTAATTTTTAATTTAGAGTCACTTTTCCTATTAAAAATATCGTGCCGTTCCTTAACAAATAAACAAATTTCCAGTATGTAGATACATGTCAGCGTTAAAATTTTATTGCTTCTAAATATGTCTCTTAAGGATTCCCCATTCTTAAGTTTAAATATTATTCGTAGGCTTTTCTTTTGTAGAATAAATACTGACTGAACATTTACTGAATTACCCCAAAAAATTATGCCGTATTTGAGTATAGGATAAACGTTTCCATAATATGCCTTTTTTGAAACTTCTATTGACGTTATTTTGGTCAGTATAGATAAGGCATAACAACTTTTAGCTAGTCTATTGTTTATTTTATTAGTGTGAGATTTCCAGTTCAAATTGCTGTCTATTGTGACTCCTAAGAAGTTTGTGTTTGTAACTTGTTCAATTTGTGTATCCTCAATTGTTATGCTTAAATTCTGCGGTATCTGCTTATAATTAGTAAATTGTACTATTTTTGTTTTGTCTAAATTAACACATAATTTTAAGGATGACAACCAATCAGTAACAGTTTTTAAGGTGTTATATAATACATTAGTAATATCAATATCTTTGTCCTCACTTACAAATATGGTGGCATCATCAGCAAACATCACACACAGGTGGTTAACCACTAGAGGAAACTCGTTTACGTATACCAAAAACAATAATGGTCCCAGCACACTTCCTTGGGGTACGCCTTGAATATTTTTCTCATAGCTTGACTGTATATTTGTTACTGTTTTTGTAATCTTGTCATATGAGGTTAGAGTTGTAGCTTGGATTCTATTTGTAAGGTAAGATTCAATCAATTTCAAGGGAATACCACGAATTCCGACATGCTCAAGCTTCTTTAAAAGCATTTTGTGAGAAACGCAGTCGAATGCCTTAGATAAATCTATAAACAATCCAATGGCTACCTTTTTTTTATGTATGTCTGTCCACATTTGCTGCAAAATTTTAAATATAGCTAGTGTAGTATTTTTCCCTTTTTGGAACCCAAATTGGTTCGCGTTTAAAATGTTATTTTTATTAAAAAACGATGTAAAGCGATTTAATATTATCTTTTCAAATATTTTAGAAAAATTTGGCAACAATGCAATCGGTCTATAATTGGTTAAATAATGTTATTACAGTACAGATTATCGGTATCGTTATGAGTTTAAATTTGGAACAGCTGTCAAAACCCAAGTGTGTCTCTAGCCTAGTATCTATATATATTAAAACAGTTATCAATTTATTATGTTTTTTCATTTTACTTTTTTAACTTTTTTTTTTCTTTTTTACTTTTGTAACTTTTTTTTTTACTCTTCACTTTTTTTTTACCTTTTTCACTTTTTTTTTCTTTTCGAACTTTTTTCCACTTTTTAACTTTTTTTTACTTTTTTTAATTTTTTGCACTTTTTTTTTACTGATTCTCACTTTTATTCCTTTTTTACCTTTTTTTAACATTTTTCCCTTTTTTTAATATTTTTGCTGTTTTTTACTTTTTTTTACTTTTTCTATTTTTTTTTACTTTTTTTTAAATTTTTGTCACTTTTGTTCCTTTTTATCCTTTTTTTTACTTTTTTCACTTTTTTTTCATTTTTTTTGCTGTTTTTTACTTTTTTCACTTTTTTTTTACTTGTTCTAACTTTTTTTTCAATTTAAAAAAAAAATCACTTTTTTTTATATTTTTTTTTTTTCAAAGATAATTTACAGGTAGCACTCGTAGCAATGCAGGTCATTTTCCTACGGCTTCTGAACCCATCTTAGAGTACTTATGATATGTGTTTAGAAAAAGTAGTGTATGCAACTGTACATAATTAGGCCTTAAAACACTCGTGTGATCCTATTATAAACCACACTCGTGTTTTAAGGCCTCCCATTATGTATCAGTAGCATAAACTACTATTATGCAACTGTTGTATTAAGAAGGGTCAAACGAGAGTGCCGTGGGTTGCGATGCGAGCCTTGGCGAGCATCGCAATTACAGCCGCCACGAGCGTTTTTAGACCAGTTATACACCGTTGCATACAATACTTTATCTACGACAATTTTTTTAAATAAACAGCAGACTACAGAATAGTTGAACTTTTCAGGCAGCAAGTTTTCTATTCGTACTTTTGCTACTCACGCAATTTCTTCAGGAGTGCAGTAATTAATTTCTTCGACCATTTTAAAAGGAACGTACACTTTTGTCTTCACAAACATGAATAAAATCTTAATAGTTTAAGACTAATAGTTTATCAACTTTCGTCTTTTCATTTTGAACTGTATTTTGGTGGGAAATCGGAAATGTGACAGCTCTTGCTTATGGTTTGTTTTGTTTTTAATTTGTTTGCACTTGCCATCCGAACCAAACCGAATCCGGACCCGGACCGAATTCGAACAGTTTATTTTTCTAAATAATACCAAGAATTCATAAAACATGTAATTTAACACACAATAGTAGATGATTTATTATTATTGTAGTAAATAATTTATAATATACAAATGTTAAATCGTAAATAAATAATTTTATTTAGAAATATTTGTTTATGAAGTTGGCACCACTGCAATATAGCAAAAGATTAAAAAAAATCTAAACAATGCTTTTATGAAAAATGTATGAACCAAAAAAGTACGCTAAAGAGTGCGTTTTTGGGCCATAGAGCATAGAGTTTTTCGACGACTTATTAGTGGTGTTTGAGCAACAGCCTATATAAATGACAGATAACGGTACAGAAGTAGAAAAAAGACAGCTACTCGGCGGAGACAGCCACTTAACCTTATATTGTTATTAGAGCGCGCTTCTTGTAACCAATCTATAAATTAGCAGCAGACACGACGCAGTCCTTGCTTCCTGCAAAGCTGCTAAATTCAGTTATAGCGAGCTGGCAATCCATGATTATTATTAGCAAATAATGTTTACAGACGGTTCAGCTCCCTCTACAGTGGACGTGAAGCTACAATCCGCGGCCGCGGCTGCCCTGGCGGCGGCCGCCGTGAAGGCCAAGCATCTCGCCGGCGTGGAGGAGCGCAAGATCAAGTCGCTAGTAGCCCTGCTCGTCGAGACGCAGATGAAGAAGCTCGAGATCAAGCTGCGGCACTTTGAGGAGCTCGAGGCCACTATGGAGCGCGAGCGCGAGGGTGAGTCCGCACTACTATTACAGACGGTTCAGCTCCCTCTACAGTGGACGTGAAGCTACAATCCGCGGCCGCGGCTGCCCTGGCGGCGGCCGCCGTGAAGGCCAAGCATCTCGCCGGCGTGGAGGAGCGCAAGATCAAGTCGCTAGTAGCCCTGCTCGTCGAGACGCAGATGAAGAAGCTCGAGATCAAGCTGCGGCACTTTGAGGAGCTCGAGGCCACTATGGAGCGCGAGCGCGAGGGTGAGTCCGCACTACTATTACAGAAGGTTCAGCTCCCTCTACAGTGGACGTGAAGCTACAATCCGCGGCCGCGGCTGCCCTGGCGGCGGCCGCCGTGAAGGCCAAGCATCTCGCCGGCGTGGAGGAGCGCAAGATCAAGTCGCTAGTAGCCCTGCTCGTCGAGACGCAGATGAAGAAGCTCGAGATCAAGCTGCGGCACTTTGAGGAGCTCGAGGCCACTATGGAGCGCGAGCGCGAGGGTGAGTCCGCACTACTATTACAGACGGTTCAGCTCCCTCTACAGTGGACGTGAAGCTACAATCCGCGGCCGCGGCTGCCCTGGCGGCGGCCGCCGTGAAGGCCAAGCATCTCGCCGGCGTGGAGGAGCGCAAGATCAAGTCGCTAGTAGCCCTGCTCGTCGAGACGCAGATGAAGAAGCTCGAGATCAAGCTGCGGCACTTTGAGGAGCTCGAGGCCACTATGGAGCGCGAGCGCGAGGGTGAGTCCGCACTACTATTACAGACGGTTCCGCTCCCTCTACAGTGGACGTGAAGCTACAATCCGCGGCCGCGGCTGCCCTGGCGGCGGCCGCCGTGAAGGCCAAGCATCTCGCCGGCGTGGAGGAGCGCAAGATCAAGTCGCTAGTAGCCCTGCTCGTCGAGACGCAGATGAAGAAGCTCGAGATCAAGCTGCGGCACTTTGAGGAGCTCGAGGCCACTATGGAGCGCGAGCGCGAGGGTGAGTCCGCACTACTATTACAGACGGTTCAGCTCCCTCTACAGTGGACGTGAAGCTACAATCCGCGGCCGCGGCTGCCCTGGCGGCGGCCGCCGTGAAGGCCAAGCATCTCGCCGGCGTGGAGGAGCGCAAGATCAAGTCGCTAGTAGCCCTGCTCGTCGAGACGCAGATGAAGAAGCTCGAGATCAAGCTGCGGCACTTTGAGGAGCTCGAGGCCACTATGGAGCGCGAGCGCGAGGGTGAGTCCGCACTACTATTACAGAAGGTTCAGCTCCCTACTCCGGCCAGAAAGCGCGTTTTCATTGGTCGTTAAGTCAGTATATATACGCATGCGGGTGCTTCCCGTGGACGAGTAAACGACAACCGCTATCGAGCAATGAAAGTGTGCCGATACGAGTGCATAGTTGTGTTCTTGCTTATGGGATAAAAACAACTAGGGAAAGTTGATCGACCCTCGTACTTGGTAACATCCGTCCGTCGGAGCTCAGAGATAACTATTAAAACTATATTTTACTATTAAAATTATATTTAAATTTCCAATTATTAACATGTGGTCTCCTGCTCTAGTAAATGTTCTGCTACTAAAAATTTACTTGAAAAGAAATTGCAAAGAAAAATTTGATTGGAGCTTTCGCATTCCATTTTCAAATGCATCTATCCCGTTGGGAATTACCGACGCTGGGAAATGACGTGTTGTATGGCGGAAAGTAGAACGGTCGCAGCGGAGACCAAGTTTGATTCCCGGTCTGCTCCGCTAGTGTACGCGTTTCTATTTTTTTACCGACTTCAAAAAGGAGGAGGTTCTCAATTCGTCTGTATTTTTTTTATGTGTGTATGTTACGCGATATCTCTGTAATATATGAAACGATTTAAAATTTTTTTTCTTTGTTTGAAAGCATATACTTCCAGATTGGTCCCATTGTCACCAAAATCCAGTTCTGATGATGGGATCCTGGAGAAATCGAGGGAACTCTTCAAATTTTATAGGCAAATTGGCTACTGATTTGAATTTGGTTAAAACTTTGTTTTGAAAGTACAATTATCTTTTTCTACTCGTCGACTTTAATCTTTGAATTAAGATTTCGTACACGAAACTAAGATCACATACTTTTTAATCCTGGAGCTCCACGAGCTCGTCACGGAGCTCGTGGTTTCATAAGATAACCGCCAGCAGTCATCTTATGAATCCAGGAACTGTATAATAAGACAACTGTGAAGACATCAACGCGCAAAGATACTAAGCAGCTGCGCTTCATTTTAGCAGGGCGATGTTCAATAGATACCAAGTTTGTTTAATAAATTATTATTTCCGTTGACTCGTAGAAAAAGTATTGTATACAATAGTTATATAATTAGCTTTTTAAGTCTCGTACCTTAATTAGGCCACTCAGCAAGCTTCGTGGCCTAAACGTGGTACTCGACTTAAAAAGCATACATTTTATAACGATTGCATAAACTATTGTGCATAGTGGTGATGCAATAGTAAGCATTGTGCGGTTGCAGGTCTGGAGTACCAGCGGCAGCAGCTTATCCAGGAGCGGCAGCAGTTCCACCTCGAGCAGCTGAAGGCGGCCGAGTTTCGCGCGCGCCACCAGGCGCACCAGAGGTACGCAAGCTCCCGTCGTTGACCCTCCTCCTAAAACTTATCCAGGATCGGCAGCAGTTCCACCTCGAGCAGCTGAAGGCGGCTGAGTTCCGCGCGCGCCACCAGGCGCACCAGAGGTACGCAAGCTCCCGTCGTTGACCCTCCTCCTAAAACTTATCCAGGATCGGCAGCAGTTCCACCTCGAGCAGCTGAAGGCGGCCGAGTTCCGCGCGCGCCACCAGGCGCACCAGAGGTACGCAAGCTCCCGTCGTTGACCCTCCTCCTAAAACTTATCCAGGATCGGCAGCAGTTCCACCTCGAGCAGCTGAAGGCGGCCGAGTTTCGCGCGCGCCACCAGGCGCACCAGAGGTACGCAAGCTCCCGTCGTTGACCCTCCTCCTAAAACTTATCCAGGATCGGCAGCAGTTCCACCTCGAGCAGCTGAAGGCGGCCGAGTTCCGCGCGCGCCACCAGGCGCACCAGAGGTACGCAAGCTCCCGTCGTTGACCCTCCTCCTAAAACTTATCCAGGATCGGCAGCAGTTCCACCTCGAGCAGCTGAAGGCGGCCGAGTTTCGCGCGCGCCACCAGGCGCACCAGAGGTACGCAAGCTCCCGTCGTTGACCCTCCTCCTAATACTCCCTTAACTCTTGTTGGACAATACGTTTGAAATCAGTTAACGATTCTGATGTTAGCTACTAGTAGCGCCCCAAAGGTGTCAGAGGGGTCGGACGGGTATGCGGGAGGCGTCTCGAGGCTAACTTCAGACACGCAAACTATTGTGCCGCGTACTGTACCCGAATGTGGGTCAACAATTTTGGACGCCACTCCGCTGAAACACTTTTTCCCAGAACTTTGTAAGTTTTGTCACGAAGTCCCAAATTTGAGTTAGGCAAATTGTTCCCCGGCGTTTCTTTGTGATCCAATATGTGGGGGGGGCAGAAACTTCAAAAATATATAGTATTGCGAGGAATGGCAGGAGGACGAGGAGAGGACCATAGTAGGACTGTTAGTAGTGGCTGGATTGGGTAAGTCTAGAATCGAATACTATGGCCCAATATGATGGAGGCCTACGTTCAACAGTGGACGGACTATGACTGATTATGATGATGATGAGGAATGGCAGGCAATTCCTTTTTTCCTGCACGGATAGTACAAGACCGCGCGCGAAATAGGCAGTGACATCGACAGCTAGAGAGTGACCGGTAGTTTTGTCTTGAGCTAGCCGCGCTGGATTTTGAAATCGGCATATCACAAACCATATTACGGCAAGAAAGTGTAAGAAATGTGCTCAGACAAAGAAAAAATCTTCGTATAAATAAGACTTTTATTGGTCTGAGGAAATATGCAGTTATATTTCAACATCCGGTAAGTACTCGTAAAACAGTGCCTCCTGTCCTGCACAACTATCACAAGACGGCGCGCGAGCTCTCTCGATTTTTCTCTTACTTTACGTATCTTTCTAAGTTTTCCAATAAGAGAGAGATGGATAGTGCGAGAAAAATGTCGAGAGCTCTTGCGCCGTCTTGTGATAGCCGTGCTGACCGTGTTGTGTTTGTGTGCTGCTGCAGGATGCAGGCGGAGGGCGGCGCGGCGGCGGGCCCCGCGGCCTCGCCGCCGGCGGCCGACGCGGCGGGCGCGGCGCATCACGCATAGAACCTGCCCGGCGCGGCTATGTCCATAGCCGCCGTGCTCTAGGGCACCACACACTGTCACGGCCACGGCTAACGGATATACGTACACACACATTATATAGCGCTGACCTGCGAATATCTCTCGAACTATCCTCTTTTGACCTGACAACGTCAATCAATCGATGAACACCGGCAGCACGCACGAAAAAGTATGACTCATTGTCCCGTTCCGCCTGAGCTGAGCGTTCGGCTTTATGACGTTATCACGTAAAATTATCGTCCGTAAACCGACTTTAAAGACAACCAATTATAAAAGTGAGCTACTATGCGCCGCCTGCGTCAGTAACTATCTGTTTCTCCGATACGATGCGAAAGGCGAGGAATTTCCTAGGACCGCTTTTCACTGGCGATTATAAATAACGCGATAAATATTAATTACGTTACCTGCTCAATTTTAACTCGCCAATACCAGCCGAATATTGTTGATTAAATGATTAGTTACACTGGTGGTATATACAACATATTCTAATGTAATTTTAATGTAAGACATTTTAGGAGGCGGTATTTTTGTAAATTGCATCCCTCTCAAATTGAAATTGTTCTCAATGTCGGAATCTTTATACGAATGTGTAAGTAAAAATTATCATTCTTTGTTTTTAACACGTTTTATGTCACCTTTGAATCTTACATTACATGTAATTGATCATTATATTCATTCCATGTATGGTGTCAGTGAATAATCCGATAGTGCTTAATATGAACTGAATATCTAGTTTTAAATGGAATTCATTAGAATGTAATTGATGACGAGCAATGTATGAATGGAGTGTGAAGTAGCAATGACTATTATATAAAAAGTATTGTAAGTTATTTTAAGGATAAGACGTAACAAAAGTTATGGAATAAAAAATGTCAAGTACGTATGGTTTCATTTTTACCTATCCTCATACTTATAGGTTGTTATAGGTTGTACGCGGGCTGGGTTTCCGCAACTCGACGTCATAAATGCGCCTATTTTGCGTAGGGGTTTTGGCACTACTGTTATTCGTGCCAATCCAGTTCCACCAGGAAGCCTAGCAGACCCTTTATGTTGCCGACGGCCTCCGGTAGTGACCCCGGTGTTGCTCGATGCTGTGCCCTGTTTTGTATTCCGCCACTCCAGGACATGTCAGGATGACGTGGGCGGCTGTCTCGTCCTCTTCCATGCAAGCTCTGCAGAGAGGACTGTCTGTAACACCTAAAGTAAAAATATGTTTGTTTAGTAGTATCCTCATACTTACTAGTGCCTCTCATTCATACTTGTACAGTCGCCATCACATACATAGGTATGTACACTATAGGTGTTCAAAAAATATCGGCACATGCACCCTAATGCCTTGAAAATAGAGGTGTGTTCCGAGGTTTGTGACGTGCTTGTTTGCTCCAGTGTATGTGATGGCGACTGTACCAGCACCAATTAAAATCGAGTGAACTAGTAATGCTAATTAACGAAGGTTCCAGAATGAGTAGAATAATAATTAACTTTGAAATTAACAGTGCGTTGTTTACGCACTTATAAATAATTACCGCACTTTTGCGGTAATTATTGTGCCGCTCACAACTATAACGATAAACAGTCGCTTCTAACCCGTCTTAAACCTATTAGGGACCCAGACAGTTGAAATTGGGGCCCCAGCTATTGGTCTAGTCCTTGAACACATGACTTCGTGGAGGCCACATCAGTTGGACTTCTCCAGATAAGTACTGACTGATGGCGGTTTACGTTTACACCAAGCGACCGAATACGTATATTGGTATTTGCCGTCAATTTTTCACAGTGAAAAGGGCTTGTCCATATATTACGTCATCGAATTTTGATAAACGCCCACTTAGTAAACCACTAAGCACACTTTTTGAAGATGCGAGAGATATCATCTTCGACAAGGCACCCACGTAATATATGGACTAGCCCAAAATCAGCCCGAACTAGTTACGAGCACTCTCGTTGGATCGAAACTCATGACATTGTGATGATTAGAACGTTACTTTGCTATTTTTGACTGCGGCGTGCGGCGAATAGGTACATGAGCGTATAAACAACAAACAAAAAAACCGCTGCCTGTAAAACAATAAGAACAAGCTAAATCTGATAGCGCAGTTAAGTCTTTTACAAAAAAAACTGCCAGTGCCATTTGTGACTGAGTAAGCGGGTGGCTGTGTTTAGTGTTAAATATTTTAAAAATATGAATAAAACGAAAACGTTTCCACATGAGCAGTGGGACACTATGGTTGTTGCTGTGGTTTTGTTATTGTTGATTAGTGTTTGTGGTAATACATCTGGATATAAACCAATGTTGGCTAGAAGCACCGTAACAGAAACTGTTACAGAACCTGAATACAAAGTTTCGATGGTAAGCATAATAAGGTTTATGTAAATATGGGCCTTTGTTGCCTGATTTAAATAAATAATGGTAATTTCCTATGTATATTCCCTGAATCATCACATAATTTAACTCTAAGGGATGTTTGCGTTGTTAACTGTGACGTGTCGGAACGCGCAACGGTCACGAAGTCACTGTAAGGCCGCGAGGACTCCAGCGGGCAGCGGGCGGCGTCCAGAACGCCATCGCACAAACAGATATAAATATCTATATCCATATGGCGATAGGAATTTTCATACTCCTTGACGTCTGTTGCACGTCACTGCACGCGTCGCCCATCCATAAAGAACGGACTTCCCTCAAAAATGCAATAAAATATAAATATTGACTTTATGTTTCTTATTAGGCTTATTAGGCTGCGGAGCACCTACCTACTCACCTTTTGGGTGCGGCAAAATTCTATAAGTATACCTAATTAACATACTGCTCACAAAATTTCACGAAAATCGGTTGAGAAATGCGACCTGTAGAGGAGAACAGTCGGACAGACACCGGACATACGAACGATTTTCGGCCCATGCTGAAGCATAGAACTTCGTTCGCTTCGCTCGCTCGTTCGAATATAGACATGGCATATTTATTTATTTATATCTAAGTAGGTACTAAGGAGTATAGGTAGGTACCCCAACAGCTGCAAAAACATGTAGTGTTTAATTGGCTTTGAGTGATAGGTACTTACAAAATGGTAGGTACAACAGATTGACATTTTTGACCTGGCCCCGTAGCATGGATGGCGTTTATCACGCGATAAGTGATAGGATAAGCGCGTCGTCTCGTTCTATCGAACGGTGTCAGCCAGGGACGGATGCTCTATCCTGTCACTTGTCGCGTGATAGGCCATCCATGCTACGGGGCCTGATTCGAATTCTCGAGCTAAAATCCACGTGAGGTATGACGGTTGAAATGAGTTGGTATCCCAGTTAGCTCAACACAGAACAAACTAGACCTTATACGGATTAGCCGACCGTTCAAAAATGTCTTAGCATCTCTTGCCTGCTAGGTGGCGTCGGAGGATCGAGCGGGGACTCCCGCGCTGTTCACACACGGCGAGAGCCCGGTGTGGGACGCCGATACCCAAAGTTTATACTTCGTTGATGCCTTGGAGCAGAATGTGCACCGGCTGAACTATGGGACGGGGCAAATAGTCACCAGACATATTGGTAAGTGTATTTCTTATTAGGTAGATACTAAGTACCTAATTCCATTATCACTCTTACTTTCTCTAGCCTAAAACACTACGAGTATAATTACAAGAGTAACACTCTGTAATACCTAAAGGCTAATTTATTTTAATGTAAGTAGGAAACTTCAGACCAAGAAAAAAGATAGAGCATTACGAAGAACCTAGTGAAGCCGGTTTTCAAGCAAACCAAATAAGTTTAGCACACGCTCACTTACCCATATACAAACAAAATTGCACAAAACTTTTCAGTCAGCACGTGTCTCAATGCTGACAAAATCATCTATTTCGAACTTTGCGCGATTTAATTTATATATACCTAGGGTCATTTCGCCGGTTACGCGACCATCTGAAGGACATGGTTTTTTCAATTGAAGATAACATCAATTCTACAGCAGAGCCTATTGAAACAGCCGTATGCATTATTGTTTGTAGTTATGGAATAGGGATTTACTTAAAAAACTGGAAAATATGCTCTCAGTTCACCAACTCAGCCAACTGGTCATACCGGCACATGAAATTAGGTGGTCGCTAACCGGCGAAATGACCCTATGTGTGTAAGCGTGTGCTTGATTTATTTTGCTTGGTTGAAAACTGGCTTCACTGGGTTGTTCGTCATGCTTCGTCTATCTTTTTTTCTTGGTCAGAAGTAGGAATGTGACTGAAACCCAATAGCGTAGGTACCTACGTTTATGTAAGTACCTATAGTACAGGCATTTATACCTTTTCAATGGTAAATAAGTCATTCGTATAATACATAAGGTTTAGGCACTACTTATTGTAAAATATTACACTGAATAATTAAATAAATAATTACCTACTACGCATATACTGACTAAAATATTGTGGACAAGCCCGAGAGCCGAGAGGTAAGACAATCGACTTTCAATCTAGAGGTCTAGAGTTCAAACCACGGCTCTTACTGAGGTGATTAAACTTTTAGACTAAATAAATATCAATCACAGTGGCTGTTCGGTGAAGAAAACATGGTGAGGAAACCGGTCTAACCCCAATTAGGTCTATAGTTTTCCCGCAGGGTTGGAAGGTCAGATGGCAATCGCTTTCGTAAAACTAGTGCCTATGCCAAATCTTGGGATTAGGTGCCAAAGCGGAACCCGGGCTTGGTTGAGCACTACCGGTAAAACGCTAGAAGAAAAAAAATCCTGACTAATTGTGGGCCAGTACTAATTACCCGTGGAAACGGCGCGATATGCAAATCAACGAAAAAGTATCGACAACAACCGCGCGATTCTGCCATCAAATAAAAAGTAAATTCCTCAAGATAACGCATTTGAGTCCGATGGATTTGCGTTCATTAATTCCTTATTCGCGGACGGTCTAGAACGCAAAATGACTAGTGTAATATTTTGCCTAAATATATCGCTTTTTAGTCTACATCGCGAACGGTCTAGAACACCAAATGTCTAGTCTACATCATTTTCGTCGTTTTATCTTTACGCTAGCAATGTCGACGGAGCCCCGCTGCCGCGGGGCTCCTATTTCTGTGCTATTTGAGGTTCGGCCATTAGAAGAGAAGAGACCTAACGAACCTAACCTACCTATGAGTGGTCATTTTGCGTTCTAGATCGTTCGCGATGTAGACTAAAAGCGATATAGGCAAAATATTGCACTAGTCATTTTGCGTTCTAGACCGTCCGCGAATAACCGATTCCACACTCGCGGTTAAAATACAACTTGCACCTTTGTATCCTATCCTATAAATGTGAAATTTTGGATGTCTGGATGTGTGTTACTCAATCACGCTTAAACGGCTGAACCGATTTAGATAAAATTTTGCACGAAGATAGTTTATAGCCTGGATTAAAATATAGGATAGTTTTTATCCCGGGTTTACGCAGACCAAGTCGCGGGTGGAAACTAGTAACAGATAATATAACTATTATCGGCAGATCTAGCCGCTGTGAGAGCGCCATTTAATAAAATTGCTATTTACATTTTGATTTACGTAATTTGACGCTAAATATCTCAAATATGCTATGAAGTACCTATCCGTGAGTTGCACTTAATATATGTAGCCTATAATGTATCAAAAGTTACTTTGCATCTCGAGCCAAGAATCCCACACCAAAAATCGAAAGCGAGAAAAGCCTTTAGGGTTCCGTACTCAAAGACCCTATTACTAAGACTTCGCTGCCCGTCCGTCTGTCTGTCACCAGGCTGTATCTCAAGAACCGTGATAGCTAGAGAGTTGAAATTTTCACAGATTATATATGTATTTCTGTTGCCGCTATAACAAAAAATACTAAAAACAAAATAAAATAAATATTTTGATTGTATTTTTTTTATTTTATTTATACTAACTATACGTCTATCATTACAGTCTCCCAATGCGATAGCGTAGCAAATTATTGACATAACATATATAGGGTATTACATACTTCTAAGTTTTACAATAACATAACACATACAAAGTAACTTTGGTGAATTCATTCAAAGAGCAGTGGCCCTCGTAGCAACTAGATTGAGCGTGCGCAGAGCCCTTGTTCAGGGCGCCTCGTGCTGCTGGTCGGTGCGCGCGGGCGGCACGGCCAGCAGCGGCGGCCGGCGCTGGCGCCACACGTACCGCGACGGCACGCACAGGCCCACTTCAGCCAGTACCTTACCGCGTAAAAGTTTAAATACATAGGACACCAGAGTCAACTCCCTCCTAACCTCTAACCGATTGTACCCTACTATGCCCAACACGAATAACGTAGGGTACATTAATGGGTAAAATGGGTACACGCCATAACATTTTAGATATAAAAACCTTACGAATTTATTTTCTATCCGTTCCAGAATAAATTGGTACTTAGCTTCGTGCGGGCTCCAGACACTCGAGTTGACCTCCAAGTGGCTTCATACGAGAGCTTCATACAGTGCTCGGATAGCACTTATGTTGGGAAAAACCCTGTGCCTGACACAATACAAACCCTAAGTTTCTGTATGCTTTTTTACAAGTCATAACAATGTGATCCCTGAACGAATGGTCAGCTGTGAAATGCACGCCCAGATCGCGCACCTCCGTGATAATGGTACGGAACCCTTCGTGCGCGAGTCCGTCTCGCACTTGGCCGGTTTTTTATTTCTCTTCTTGTGCTACACAGTCTCAGTGTTATGATGGCCGTGCAGAACAAACAACGGGTTGGTATCAAAACGACTCTAGGTATCGTATTTCTCCAGGTTACGGGCAAGTGAACGTGGTGGCGCTTGTGGCGGGGACCACCCGACTGCTGGTGGCAGTGCGGGCGGGCCTATATCTTCTGGACTGGGATGTGGTGGGCGATGCGGCGCTGCGTCTTCTAGCTACTGTAGACGACGGCCGGCCCGACAACGTCATCAACGAGGGCAAGCCGGACGCCGACGGACGGTTCTGGGCGGGTGAGTGGTAGACTCCTGCTGACAACAATGTATGCTCTTTTTAACGACATTTGTGCCAATTGTGCCTCGGAGGGAATTCAACGCACACCTAGCATTGTGTTTGATGCAGTTTTAATTTTAGACACCAATGACGATAGGTACTCACACCACTTTTTAACGATTAAGAGTGGGTTGGCCGTCATCTACACATTCATGCATTTGTAATTTATGGTTCAAATAATTTACTTTAAAATAAAGTTTAAACCGACTTCAATTCAGTACTTCACCAAGCCACATAGGTCATAAACATTTCCTTTCCAATTTGATTATTATCTACAGAAAAAACCAAAGTCGCTATACGTGGGCTGATCAAATTTGAGAAGTTCCGTCGTTTCCTCAAGGATCTCAGAATTGACTCTTTCGAATAAAAAAAGAACTTTGAAACCCACAATTTACAAAGGAATCGGGTGAACATACATACAAAAAAAAACATACGGTGGAACGTAGAACCTCCTCCTTTAATAAGACGGTTAAATAGGTACGGCGTGGGCGTGGTGTATAAATGACAAACAAATATTTAGTTGCGCCTTAGATCGAAATAATGTATAGTCGCCATCACATACTACAGGGTGTTCGTTCAAAATATTTGAACATGCACCCTAATGCCTTGAAAATAGAGTTGTGTTCAGATGTTTGTGAGTTGCTGGTTTGCCCCGATGTATGCGATGGCGACCTACGTATGGTACTAATTTATTGTCTAGGAAGTAATTCCTAGACAATAAATTCCATGCGTTTAAAATTTCAGGTACAAAAGGCCCGCAAACGGGCGACGACGTGGTGACCGACCGGGCAACTTTATACAGCTTCGAACCAACCGCGTTGCCGCACCCCCAGGTGAAGCTGCGGCCCGTCACTATATCCAACGGGATCGCGTGGGCGCCCAACAACACCGTCATGTACTACATCGACTCACCCACGCAGAGGATCGATGCGTTCGACTACGACGCGATCACTGGAGATATTAGTAAGTAAATAAATAAAAAAATTAAATAAAGCATTTATTTCAGATAAAATAATCCATAGATGTTAGTATTACAATAAACAAAAATAACTATGTTAGTACCTAAACTTAAGTGCTGAGAGGTCCAGTGCCTGATTAGGGCGCTGTCCCATCTGTCTGCCACGACAGACGTAAAAGTGGTGGCCAATAGATTCTAGTAAGACCCCCCCCCCCCCTACCCGACCCGACCCGACCCGACCTAGCTATGACTGGTATAACACCAGCGGCTGCGGCCCGTCAACGTCAACGTATCACCTCGTGTAATGTGGTGTATTATGAGTGGTGAGTTAGATCACCAGAGCTCCTTCAGCTGACCGCGTGCCACAGGTAGTGTGGACAGCCTTTATAGGGGCCGGCAACGCGCGTATAGGGTTCCAGCGTATATTAAGCTACGATATTTGTAGGGAAATGACATTTGCAGAGTACCAAGCAGGTACCTACCTAAAGTCTTACCGATACCGGTACAGCGTTATAACACTATCAAATAACCTACCCCTCCCACACTCATTCTGATATTTGTATCGACTAAAAGGTAACCGAAGATCCATCCTCGACATCACGGAGCACGGCTACAGCGAAGCGATCCCCGACGGCATGACGGTGGACACCGAGGGACATCTTTGGGTGGCGCTCATGTTCGGTGGGACGGTGAGTACTGATATTTGTATCGACTACAAGGTAACCGAAGATCCATCCTCGACATCACGGAGCACGGCTACAGCGAAGCGATCCCCGACGGCATGACGGTGGACACCGAGGGACATCTTTGGGTGGCGCTCATGTTCGGTGGGACGGTGAGTACTGATATTTGTATCGACTACAAGGTAACCGAAGATCCATCCTCGACATCACGGAGCACGGCTACAGCGAAGCGATCCCCGACGGCATGACGGTGGACACCGAGGGACATCTTTGGGTGGCGCTCATGTTCGGTGGGACGGTGAGTACTGATATTTGTATCGACTACAAGGTAACCGAAGATCCATCCTCGACATCACGGAGCACGGCTACAGCGAAGCGATCCCCGACGGCATGACGGTGGACACCGAGGGACATCTTTGGGTGGCGCTCATGTTCGGTGGGACGGTGAGTACTGATATTTGTATCGACTACAAGGTAACCGAAGATCCATCCTCGACATCACGGAGCACGGCTACAGCGAAGCGATCCCCGACGGCATGACGGTGGACACCGAGGGACATCTTTGGGTGGCGCTCATGTTCGGTGGGACGGTGAGTACTGATATTTGTATCGACTACAAGGTAACCGAAGATCCATCCTCGACATCACGGAGCACGGCTACAGCGAATCGATCCCCGACGGCATGACGGTGGACACCGAGGGACATCTTTGGGTGGCGCTCATGTTCGGTGGGACGGTGAGTACTGATATTTGTATCGACTACAAGGTAACCGAAGATCCATCCTCGACATCACGGAGCACGGCTACAGCGAAGCGATCCCCGACGGCATGACGGTGGACACCGAGGGACATCTTTGGGTGGCGCTCATGTTCGGTGGGACGGTGATTACTCATTTTTACAACATTTATATTAACTTGACCTGTTCGTATGTATGTAAATATACGAGTATAAGAATGTAAGTGTGTAGTTAAGTTGTCCGTCAAAATTTGCAATTCATTTTTCAGTCACTTGCCGTTATTCGATTGAGCTGAAATTTTGGGTACTAGTATAGTTTGGATGACAATTCAATATTATGGTACCATCGAGCTGATCATCATCATCAGATGGAGACAGAAGGTGGCCATGGGAATTCAGTACTTAACCGACGCGCGACGTAACCCCGTTGAGTTTGGGCTCGTTAGAATCGTCTCAATGAGAGTAGTTGATGATGGTAAATGGTATACAGAAAAGTACAGTCGGCAATAAAAGCTTGTACCAAAAATTAAATTTTTGACAGAAACTTATTATACTACGACGGTGGCAAACAAGTACACGGCTTGATGGCAAGCAGACACCGTCGCCTATATCGTCGGGTGACAAGCAAATACACTACCAAAACTGTCACTGCTCTTCAAAACCTCGTATCTCGGTACGTAGTCGATATCGAGATAGGACCTTTGATTTAAGTAGGTATTTGTTTCTTAGCGAGTTTTGCTTGTCACCCGACGATATATGGACGCTTTTGCGACTCCAGAAAAATTAGAAGCGTGTCCGATCCTATCTTTATTTGAGGATTGGTTGTGTTGACAGCTAGATATAAATGCAGGTCTCTCACTCTCCACACAGCCACCCTCGGGAGCTATGACGACCTCACTCACCACTAGGAGCTCAACACCAAATACCCACAAAGCTTGTACCAGTGGTGTTAGGTATTATCGCTGCGGTCTTATGTAAGAAGGAGGTACTTCCCCATTTGCGCTGCTCCAAATAAGAGCAAGATGACAAACCGCGTGGCCTACCTATCTAAACTCTGACGTCCCGTTGACATCTAAAGTCTAAACCCAAGGTTGGAGTCGAGCCTTCTCCCACTCTTGGATTGGACTTAATATGCAAAATCATTTAGGCATGACCAATCCTACACGTACATAATTTTTTAATACAGTTGCTCAAAAAGTGCTACTTTACGTAACTGTTTAGCGTGCGGAAAGTTGGTTTTGCGAACTAGTGCTTTTTACTTTTCCACGTATATCGAACGACGGTGAGCTACGGTAGCCTAGTGGTTTAGGCATGCGTCTGTCAAGCGGCGGTCGTGGGTTCGAATCCCGGCTCGTACCAATGAGTTTTTCGGAACTTATGTACGGAATATTTACCGTTAGCTTTTCGGTGAAGGAAAACATCGTGAGGAAACCGGTCTAATCCCAATAAGGTCTAGTTTTCCCTCTGGGTTGGAAGGTCAGATGGCAGTCGCTTTCGTAAAAACTAGTGCCTATGCCAAATCTTGGGATTAGGTGTCAAAGCGGACCCCGCCCATATAACCATTTTTGGTAGCAGTTACGTAAATTTTACGACACTTATGTGTAGGAACAAACTGATTCTGGTAACACGTTTGGTTGCTGTTACGTCATTGTTCGGTCGCCGCTACTAAAATTGGGGAAGAGTCGACACAGTAACTTTTGGTTTCGCAGTTCTGTCGCTGTGTGGTAACAATGTTCCCAGTTTGAAACCAGTCATCGCAGAATTCATTCGTTCATTCACTCATTTTGACAGAACTCGTTAGAAACTAACTTTATTTTGTGGTGATTTTAAATAATAGAAGAGACGCCATTACAACAAAATTCACAACGTCAGTGTTTGCTTTAAAAGTGATAATTAGTTAAGAATATGTGTTTAAATCTCAATGGGAAAAGGAATTCTTCGTGTCATTTGATCATATTGGATGAATTTTATCAACGCGCCATCATATAGTCATAATTTTGCCAATATAGCAAAAAACACGATACTTAATATATTGCATTATTTAAATAAATCGATACATTTAAAGAGCTCAAAAGCTTGCAACAATAATAAAAGCTTTTAACAATAACAATAATATATATATAAAAGCAAGAATAAACTATAAAAATTGTTAATTATGATATAAACAATACTGTGGTCACACAGTTACTAGATTGTGACGATGTTAAACTTGAGGTAGTAACAAAGTTACTAAATTTACAAAATGGTTCCATGTTCTTTTTTGTTTACAGAGGTTCTCAAAGTTAAAAAATAATACCGTTTTCCGTTGTGTTGACGGAGTAAAATTCGAAATTTTTTATATCGCTGGTACCCAGTAACTGGGTAAAAGGTGGGGCTGTTTTAAACCACTATTGAGTGTAATTACGTAATATTTTTTCATTTGGTTCGTGATCACCATTTAGTTTTATATTTCTATTTTTAATCATTTGTTTGGAAAAGTATTTAAATAATTTACTAGTATTTAAGTAAGTATTTACTTACTTGGGGTTTTGTTGTGTGTATTCTTTAATTTTGCAACTTTTCTGTAGAAGTCCGATGAGAGTCTGTTTGGTTTTGCTTTATTCATTTCGTTTGACTCACACATGATTAAACGCAAATTTTTCGATTAATTATGACATGATACAACGGCACAAGATGTGAACAATATGAAATGATTGAGAAGCTTTGGTTTTCTTGAAGCCTTTTTGTTGTCATTTACTGTTAACAAGTTCAGAAACATTGACGTAACATTATTACACTTCGCGTATACTTTATTTTTATTGGTTACAGAGTTACCACACCGTTACTACACATTATTCCCTAGTTTGTACACTAGTCACAAACTAAACGCAAAGTGTATAAAAGTGTGTAGACACAAATGTTTCCGTTATGCGTGGAAACAGCGACCACACACAGTTACTAGTGGTTTAGTGGTCGCATTGTGTATCAACTGTTACTACACGTAGAAACCAAAGACAACACAGTTGCAATGTGCCGTAGCAGTTACGAAACCATTGTGACTTGTTACTGCTTTGAAAATGCTGCGACTGAAAATGGCTATCTGGGCGGGCTCCTTTAGGGGCACAACCGGGAATAACGCTAGGAAGATGATGATGATGACGTATATCGAACGACGTTTTTTAATACAGTTGCGAAAAAATAAGAAAACAACAAGTGGGTTCGAGCGTTTCAACCGCCTCACTTTCGTGGACACACTTTTGAAGAACTGGGCGCTTATTTTGATGCCTTTTTCGGATATTTGTTAGATGTCCGGTAAACTTAGATACCTAACCAGAAACGAAATGGAAATCTGCAACCACTTCTACAAAAAAGTGACCACGAAGGTGATTCAGAACAAACGCGCGAATAATGACCCAAGTAAGGAATTCGAAACTTTTATATTATTCTGTAACATCATTGTAATATTGAAAAATAATGAAGTTGTTCAAAAATCTATTTGTTTGATACAGTTCTTCCTTACTTGTTGTTTTTCTTATTTTTCGCAACTGTATTAAAAAAAACATTCGATACACGTGCGGAAATGTCATTCTTCACTCGTCCCGAGTCTCAGTGCTCGTGGCGTAACGACATACTCTCCGCACTAGCATCGAAATGTAGGTACTATTCTCGCCAGGAATAATTATTTTCGCTCTAACTGAATTGTTACGGTGATAAAGACCGTGTATTTGGCAAATTAGTCCTTTCGTGCTTAACGAATGTTAATTTTATAGTTTTCACAAACACTTATTAGAGTTTGGATAACTTCATTGATCAGTAATCGCATAGGTAACTAATTCGTTTTAGGGTTCCGTAGCCAAATGGCATAAAACGGAACCCTTATAGATTCGTCATGCCTCTGTCTGTCTGTCCGTCCGTATATGTCACAGCCACTTTTTTCCGAAACTATAAGAAATATACTGTTGAAACTTGGTAAGTAAGTAGATGTATTTTGTGAGCCGCATTAAGATTTTCACACAAAAATAGAAAAAAAACAATAAATTTTTGGGTTCCCCATACTTAAAACTGAAACTCAACATTTTTTTTTCATCTAACCCATACGTGTGGGGTATCTAATACCTATGGATTGGTCTTCAAAAATGATATTGAGGTTTCTAATATATTTTTTTTCTAAACTGAATAGTTTGCGCGAGAGACACTTCCAAAGTGGTAAAATGTGTGCCCCCCCCCCCCCCCCCCCCTGTAACTTCTAAAACAAGAGAATGATAAAACTAGAAAAAATATGTGTGATGCGCACGAATATTTGTTCCTGAGTCATGGATGTTTTCTATGTATTTAAGTATTTATTTCTCTATATAAGTATCTATATCGTCGTCTAGTACCCATAGTACAAGCTTTGCTTAGTTTGGGACTAGGTTGATTTGTGTAAGATTGTCCGCAAATATTTATTATTATTTCATATTCATATTCATTTAATCATTGCCTTGTGTGTACAAAAGATCTTATAGCTACATATTGGTATGTCTCAACACAACCCTGTAAGGGCACTGCAATACAGTAAGTAGTTCAAAATTTAAACTATACTTAGACAATTATTTCAGTTGCGATTTCTTAATACTAGTCATTATTATTGCGATTTAAATATTCATTTACTGTGTAATAAGCATTTGCCACTAAATATTTTTTTATTTATTTATTTATATATGATGTAGGTACATTACCATGCAAAGTTCCACCGAAAATTGGTTTGAACGAGATCTAGTGAGTAGTTTTTTTTAATACGTCATAAATCGTAAACGGCAATTTATTTTACGGAACCCTTCATGTGCGAGTCCGACTCGCACTTGGCAGTTTTTTTTTGCTACCTATCTTAGACGATTACTCAATCTAACATCTATACTAAGTATACTAGTGTCTATATACTTGTGTAAAGATACAAAATACGAATTCCATGGCATTCTGTTCGCGAAGAAAGATGATAATGTACCGGCGCCAAGGAAGGGCCCACCTTAATTTTAAAGCATGTATGATCAATATAAAACCGGCCAAGTGCGAGTCGGAGTCTTAGTAACATGGTCCCGTATTACCCTTTGGGTAAGGAACCCTAAAAAGAAAAACCATTCATAGGACGTATAATGGTTTATTTATTGATAAGACAAAATATATAAAAATACCCCCATGTTATTTGCGTTATAACTTATAACAGAACAAAACCTATTTAAAAAAAACCGGTCAAGTGCGAGTCTGTCTCGCGCACCGAGGGTTCCGTACAAAATAAATAAAATAAATAAATAAATATTACGGGACAATCTTACACAAATCAACCTAATAGGCCCACGGTAAGCTCAATAAGGCTTCATACAAACAAACAACAAACTTTCATACAAGCGTTCATAGCCCAGCGGCGCCTGCGTATCGAAAACGATAACGCAGGTAAAGCAAAGATGGCAGCGGTCAGTCCTTGGATGGGTGACCGCCTGTTTGAGTGGTTACTATTAAATGAGCGCTTCCATGCTTTGGAAGGCACGCTAAGCAGTTGATCCCGGATGCTGTCTATGACAATAGTCGTTAAGCCGAGTTAGAGGCCTACGGGCGGCTTAAGGACCTCTAACAGTCGAGTTGCCCACTCACTTGACAAAGGGGGGACAACTGTCACTTGCGTCCGCAGGAGCTACCTTTTCTTTTTTTTCTTTTTTTTTTGACGGTGTGTAAATGCTTTACGCATACCCCCGGCCCAGGGGAAGGTTATTTGGGGGTTATGTGGGACTCTCTCCTCCCGCCGCCATCCGACTGATGGTGACTGGAGGAACATACCCACTAAAAACACACCGGCGTCACCCGCATTCCCGTTAAGGGGGCGCCATGGGATCGCGAACATTTCACCACGACGCCCCCCGGCGGCCCTGGCTAACCAGGACACCCGCGCAAAAGAAAGGGGAGGGCCAGGACGCTTGACCCTCCCACTCCACAATGTAGAGCCGTGCAGTGTGGGTCCCCTACCCACTGGCTCTACTGGGGGAGGACGCGACCAGCGTGCAGCGTGCAGCGGCCGCAAACCGCGCGCGTCTTCTACCCTGCCGTCTGCGCCGGAGCGGGAGCGCGTCCGCACTGTCTTCGCGCCCCCTCTCCGCGGCCTCCTTCTGCGAGATGACTGTTTCGCAAAAGGAGGCCACCGCTTCCCACGATCTCTCGCTGCCCAGCATGGCCACCACGACACTGTGCAGCGAGAGATCATCCACATTGAGGGCTGTTACCATAGTGCGGCGCTCCTCGGCCCACCTGCTGCACCACTAACCGCAGGAGCTACCTACCACAACCCTGCACGTGTCCCCTGGGTGGTACTAAAAAAGTGACATACTCAAAGGCCAAATAATGTTTGCCATACGATTAAATAAAATTAAGAAAAAATCTATGTTGGTTTTTTAGAGATAGTTTTTTTTCAAGTGAACCAATTTGGACAATTCTTTTTTTATTTGCTAGAAAGTTCTTTCAGAATACTTCCATACAAATTAGAAGGAAAAAAATCAACACAAAAGTATTAAATGACAAACTTAAATATTAAATGACTTTTGAAGAATAAAAAAATACGCTCGATAGAGGTCTCGTTATACTTTTCCGGTAACATTTACGTTAATATTAATTATTTATATTATTTTGAAATTTTTCGCTCGGTAAACTTCGGAAATAGGGGGGGTGGTATCTTTGTCTACATTTTCCTTTGTAAATTAAAATTTTACCACTATAGAAAAAAAAGAAAAACTTTCCCCACTTGGCCTACATCTAGACTTAAATTTTTTGCCCCCCCCCCCCTCTTATGCGTCCTTTTTTATAGAAATTAAAAATATATATTTAATTTTTTAATTTTCCATACACGTGGCTTAGCTTTGTTTACAACTATTCCAAATTGATAGCGTAAGTAGTTCCTGAGATATTTACCAGATTTATTTTTTGACAGACATACAGACAGACGGACGGAGTCGCACCATAAGGGTTCCGTTTTTACCTTTTTGGTCCGGAACTCTAAAAATATGATGGTGGTCGCGCCTAATACCCCGCTCCAATGTCTACTTCCAGGTGCTCCACGTGGACCCGGACACAGGCTCCGTAGTGTTTGCGTACGCGCTCCCGGCGGCGCGCATCACGTCGCTGTGCTGGGGCGGGCCGCGGCTAGACGAGCTGTTCGTGACGTCATCGCGCGAGCCGCCGCTGGGCGGCGCGGTCTTCACCATTCGCGGCACCGGCCGCCGCGGACTCACGGCCAACCGGTTCAAGTTGGAACACGCCGATACTTACTAAGCTTGTGATATATATGTATATATGTTTAATGTTATGGCGTTTGTTTCATTGTTTCTGGCGTTTAAATACAAACGGTGACTAAGGCCGCTTGAGACGTCCGTCAATTTCACCGGACAACGGGGCGTGTTTTTTGCCGGACTTGCACACACATTCATTGTTCTCAACTCAAGGAGCTCAGCAGCACCTACTTATGTCGGATATCATGTCGATGGCGTTTGTTTTAACAATATAAGTTACGCGGATGACATGGTGCTGTTGGGTCCCACGATCGGTGGTTTGCGTAAACTAGTAGCGATTTGTGAGGCCTATGCAGGCAAGCATGGATTAAAATACAACTCGAAAAAGAATGAGCTCCTTGTATTTAAAGGCAAAAACAGACCGCCTGCGTCTGTCCCTCCAGTTTACCTCAATGGTTCACCATTGAAGGGAGTCTCGCAATTTAGATACCTGGGGCACATTGTCGATGAGGAGTTGAAAGATGATGCCGACATAGAAAGAGAGCGAAGGGCATTGGCTGTAAGAGGGAACATGCTCGTTCGTAGATTTGCTGGTTGCACACTTGACGTCAAAGTCACACTTTTCAAGGCGTTTTGCCAAACATTTTACACCAGCAGTCTATGGACCAGCTACTCCCAAAAAGCGTATCATGTCCTTCGTATATTATACAACAACCTGTTCCGGGCGATGGTGGGGCTTCCTCGACACTGCAGTGCGTCAGGCATGTTTGCAGAGCGCACACAGACGATTTGTTTGCGTTGACGCGTAACAAAGTCGCCTCGTTATTACGCCGAGTGAGGGGAAGCCCCAGCAGCCTCCTGCAGGTCGTGGCGGGAAGGCATGACAGCGCTTTGCTAGGCAGGTTCAATGGGCTGCACGCCCCTAATATTTGACCTCGTTGAGGCTGCCGAGTCTGGCTAAATTGTAAACTTGTTGTGATTGTTGGTTAAATTGTAAACTAAATAATGTTTTATTCTACTAACATAGGTCATTAAGGTTTTTTCTTTTGTTTACTAACAATCTATGGACCATGTTGTCTGAACATAAAGATATTTTATTTTATTTTTATTGTAAGCCATACAACACCGCAAGTCCGCCAAAAAAAACGGTCCATTGTCCGGTGAAAATGACGGACGTCTACAAGCGGCCCAACCCTTTGACGGATACCAGCACGGCTATCACAAGACGGCCGCGACATACTCTCGAGCTCTCTCGCACTATCCGTCTCTTTCTAAGTGGTCTAATAAGAGAGAGATGGATAGTGCGAGAGAGCTCGAGAGTATGTCGCGGCCGTCTTGTGATAGCCGTGCTGAGCGGCTACTACTCGTATGAAACGCTAACTTCGTTCGTTCGTCCATCTCTATCACTGTTGCACTTAGGCACATAATTAATAATTCAGCGACATCGACAGAGGGAGATATTGCGAACTTCGACTTTCGATCTTCGTGGTACCGCCGCTGTACCATTTCACACGCATTTCACGGAGCTTCAAATCCAATTTTAAAAGTATAAACTGGCAACACTTGATCAATAACGACGGGCGTTATGACCATGCAGTGTTGCCGGTGTAGACTTGCAACATAAAAATATAACATGTAGCTTCGTAAAAAGGGACCTGACGTCGCACAAAAACGTGCTAAAATAGAGTGAATTATAAGATGTGTCTGCCGATAAGGACGCTGTTATCTTTTTGAGTGAGAGATGCTTGTGCGTATAATGCCATAAGAACATTTGCCACTGACTTGGATTCTAAAAGATAGATACTGAGCTTTGTGGCATATATTTATTGATTATGAATGGCTTGCGACTGGAAATGTAGCTGACCCTTTGAATTACATATATAAAAATGAATATATAATACCGAGAGACGTTGTTTGAAATTCACTGTGTTAATAGAAATGGCGGCTTATATTGACACAGCCGTCTATTAGAATCGTGTCTATATATATATATAAATATATACAAAATCATTATATTTAACAAGTGAATCCAATGTGAATTTATAGATAGCAATATTTGACGATAAGAAAGTATTTATAGGATGAGAGTTGCGAGTGTATCTCATCCTAATCAAAGATTAAAAAAAAAAACT
The DNA here is from genome assembly GCA_963854355.1 of Epinotia brunnichana. Lineage (NCBI taxonomy): Eukaryota > Metazoa > Arthropoda > Insecta > Lepidoptera > Tortricidae > Epinotia > Epinotia brunnichana. Next base: position 12,422,743 of record OY977936.1, on the reverse strand, counting down.
ACTATGTAAATAACAACAATTAGGTACAGAATCATGCAATACCTACATATTGATAACAAACGATACACTTAAATATGTGGTATGTCAATTAAATCAGCACACACGTCATGCAATGATTTGAAATAAGTAGTATATTATTTAATTTGATATAATTTATTAGAAGACATGCATACAACAAGATAGTAACAAGATTTGGTAACATCTTAAACTTCCATTAATAAATAACACATAAATAACGAAACAGCACATTACAACAGCAAGATGCGTTAAATCTGTAACACATTGTGATTTAACAATCGTGATTAATCACTAGGTACTTCAACTTTTAATAATTTAAATACAATTTAAAATTGCAGAAGATACAAGAGAGAACTCTGCTTAGACTCACAGCAAAATAAAACAGATATAAACTGGAACACATTTTGCATGAAATTTGATTTTAATATTGATCTAGTACCTATATACTAGTTAAATTCTAAAAAATCTTCACAATGATGTCTATAAGTTTCGATATATTTAACAATACAACGATAAAAACAGGTATGCGAAGTATTTAAAACAGTTTAGGCACATTTCTCCGATAAATAACATTTGATGATTGAATAAATTAAAAAGCAACATGACTTATTTTCACTTACATTAATTACACTGGAGAACAACGTCAACAATCGAAGTCAATATTATGACTAGATATATAAGATTATGTACCTAGGTAAGTATAGCTAAGACTAAACTAGTTACTAAATAGATAAATCACAATATGATTGGTGTTACATTAGTAACTAACAAACTTACATTAGTATTAGGACACTATAGTCCAGTGCGCTGTCTAGCACATAGTTTCTGCAAACCATATTGAAGACGTGGGCCATAAAAAATATAAGACACGCTTCGTAAGACCACGTAAGTGTGAATGAAATGGCGTTATGATTTCAGTCATCAGTTTAGTTTGCGAATACTTGTTAGAAGTAGATTATTACTGCACTGGAAGCAGATTGTGATGTACTTAGGCATAACTTTCTAGTCTCTACAGGTGTTTACCGTTTACGTCTACAATCAATGTAATCTATTTGAACAGCCGACGAGTGCTGTAGTTGTTTTGTCTGTTACCCATATTAATAAAACATACTTTTTAATGCAACCACCATTACTCCTAACTTACCATTAATATCTAAATTTACCTTCTCCCAGTAAACAATTTAGAACGGCAGGATTAATCGGGACTTTTAAAACAATCGTTTAAGTCCATTCATCTATTGTATCATTTGAAGGTATACCGACAACAAAAAATCTTGCTTCCTTATAAAGTAACACAAACAGTTGATAGGGGCCTTACTCATTAGGACGTTTCCTTTCCACTTTTATCACAACAATAAATAATTCATCTATTAAGTAGGTGTGCTGATATTAAATACATCGGCATTTATAATAAATAATAGAGTGTTTACGAACTTTAAACGATACATTTTAACACCGTTAGAACACTCGATTCACTTAAACATAATATTTATATAGATAATAGATATATACATTCTATTGCACTGAGATTCCGCCTCCATCAAACGCAAGTACTTATATTAATTGACCACCGTTTATTACATTCCCTTAACTACTTTCATAAGTATTGCAACGACGATAGTATAAGAACAATCCTAAATTCTAAATTACAACAGGACTTCAATATTTGATTTATCTACACGATATTACTTACGAGTAAATAGATGGTAGAACTGGCAGTGTTACGGCTGTTCTATCTAATGATACACGATTTTGACAGTCGTTTTATATATTACATTATCTAATATTCAATTTAGAGTAATACGGTACATAAGTATAATAGTAGTTTATGTGACTGTAAGGGCATTAAAAAGGAATGTAGGTTTATGAAACTAGCGCCAGCGAGTTTCATAATAGGATCACACGAGTGTTTTAATGCCTAATATGTACCGTTACATACACTACTTTATCTACCCACATTTTATTAATCCTCAATGATGTGTTCGGGAACCATTAAAATAACCGCCATTGCACCGCCATGGCCGACTAGATTTCAAATCATGACCAACTAGATTTCCATAATAACATCGATATCGATGCCACGCCGTGTCCTCGTAGAGGCGCGGGGCCTAAGGTGTTCCCGTCGGGCGCCACGGCCACGTCGCCGGCCGCGGTGCGCACGCGCAGCCAGCCCGCCTCGTCCACGCCGTGTCCTCCTAGAGGCGCGGGGCCACCAGGCCGGCCATGAGGTCGAAGGTGTTCCCGTCGGGCGCCACGGCCACGTCGCCGGCCGCGGTGCGCACGCGCAGCCAGCCCGCCTCGTCCACGCCGTGTCCTCCTAGAGGCGCGGGGCCACCAGGCCGGCCATGAGGTCGAAGGTGTTCCCGTCGGGCGCCACGGCCACGTCGCCGGCCGCGGTGCGCACGCGCAGCCAGCCCGCCTCGTCCACGCCGTGTCCTCCTAGAGGCGCGGGGCCACCAGGCCGGCCATGAGGTCGAAGGTGTTCCCGTCGGGCGCCACGGCCACGTCGCCGGCCGCGGTGCGCACGCGCAGCCAGCCCGCCTCGTCCACGCCGTGTCCTCCTAGAGGCGCGGGGCCACCAGGCCGGCCATGAGGTCGAAGGTGTTCCCGTCGGGCGCCACGGCCACGTCGCCGGCCGCGGTGCGCACGCGCAGCCAGCCCGCCTCGTCCACGCCGTGTCCTCCTAGAGGCGCGGGGCCACCAGGCCGGCCATGAGGTCGAAGGTGTTCCCGTCGGGCGCCACGGCCACGTCGCCGGCCGCGGTGCGCACGCGCAGCCAGCCCGCCTCGTCCACGCCGTGTCCTCCTAGAGGCGCGGGGCCACCAGGCCGGCCATGAGGTCGAAGGTGTTCCCGTCGGGCGCCACGGCCACGTCGCCGGCCGCGGTGCGCACGCGCAGCCAGCCCGCCTCGTCCACGCCGTGTCCTCCTAGAGGCGCGGGGCCACCAGGCCGGCCATGAGGTCGAAGGTGTTCCCGTCGGGCGCCACGGCCACGTCGCCGGCCGCGGTGCGCACGCGCAGCCAGCCCGCCTCGTCCTCCTAGAGGCGCGGGGCCACCAGGCCGGCCATGAGGTCGAAGGTGTTCCCGTCGGGCGCCACGGCCACGTCGCCGGCCGCGGTGCGCACGCGCAGCCAGCCCGCCTCGTCCTCCTAGAGGCGCGGGGCCACCAGGCCGGCCATGAGGTCGAAGGTGTTCCCGTCGGGCGCCACGGCCACGTCGCCGGCCGCGGTGCGCACGCGCAGCCAGCCCGCCTCGTCCTCCTAGAGGCGCGGGGCCACCAGGCCGGCCATGAGGTCGAAGGTGTTCCCGTCGGGCGCCACGGCCACGTCGCCGGCCGCGGTGCGCACGCGCAGCCAGCCCGCCTCGTCCTCCTAGAGGCGCGGGGCCACCAGGCCGGCCATGAGGTCGAAGGTGTTCCCGTCGGGCGCCACGGCCACGTCGCCGGCCGCGGTGCGCACGCGCAGCCAGCCCGCCTCGTCCTCCTAGAGGCGCGGGGCCACCAGGCCGGCCATGAGGTCGAAGGTGTTCCCGTCGGGCGCCACGGCCACGTCGCCGGCCGCGGTGCGCACGCGCAGCCAGCCCGCCTCGTCCTCCTAGAGGCGCGGGGCCACCAGGCCGGCCATGAGGTCGAAGGTGTTCCCGTCGGGCGCCACGGCCACGTCGCCGGCCGCGGTGCGCACGCGCAGCCAGCCCGCCTCGTCCTCCTAGAGGCGCGGGGCCACCAGGCCGGCCATGAGGTCGAAGGTGTTCCCGTCGGGCGCCACGGCCACGTCGCCGGCCGCGGTGCGCACGCGCAGCCAGCCCGCCTCGTCCTCCTAGAGGCGCGGGGCCACCAGGCCGGCCATGAGGTCGAAGGTGTTCCCGTCGGGCGCCACGGCCACGTCGCCGGCCGCGGTGCGCACGCGCAGCCAGCCCGCCTCGTCCACGCCGGCCACCACGCCGGCCACGGGGGACGTGTCGCCTTCGTGGCGCACGCGGATCTCCTCGTTGCTGGAAAACCGACAAATATTACTGACTGCATTGCCAAAGCATGTGGTCGGCGACTTCGGATAAGACGAGGTTCTTCACGAGACAAATGCCTCATGACTGGTTGGGTTGACACGCTCAGTGTCGCTCAGAGGCTCTATTATAAGTTTTATCGTAACAATACGTTTTCGAACGCGTTTGCGTTTAGTTTCAATTTGTATGGTAACGCGAACAGCGCCCCTGGTGGTAACTATTAGGAACTACGCGTTGCCATACAAATTGAAACTAAACGCAAACGCGTTCGAAAACGTATATGTATCGATAAAACGTATACTATAGAGCCTCTGAACGGGTATGGACACATTGCGGCTTTGCTATCTTGCGAGGATACCTCGCAGGAAGCTGCTAATTTTGGTTTGATACACACAACAGTTCCCTAAAAATGAAACATGGAAATGGCTTATATTTCAATCAGGCTGAATTACTACTTACTCGTGCAGCCAGTACTGGTAGTACTGCTCGCGGAAAGCGTCGACGCCGCCGTCTGTGTCGATATAGTCCAGTATCCACTCGAGTTGCGAGCAGTAGCGCGCCAGGAACTTCTCTATAGTCATGGGAGCCAGTGAGGTGCCGTGTTCCTTGTTGTGCCTCTCGATTATCTGGTTCACACAGGTTGTTGGGACCACGTTCGAGATGTTTACGCCGGTGCCTGGAGGTAACGTAACGATTAGTCCCAATGAAAACGATACCTGTTGCCACCACGTATTATGTATCGTGGCATAGATGTGATACATTTGGTATCATTTTACTTTCAGCAAATCCGCGTCGCAATTGAGATTTAGTGTCGAGTTTGAGGTCGGTAATTGACATTAATTTGATAATATTTGTGTCACTGTCTTCATCGTTATATCATGTTTGATACTGTATGTATCTAAGGATTAAAAATACAGATTCACTTGTATTGCAGAATTAAAATTAAATATGTTGAATTGTTGACTATTAATACACATACAGCTTATACAATTCAGATTGGTCCTTCAAACCGGATACTGTCAAAGTGCGAGTTGTGTTGGTGTGTGTAACCAAGGTGTATGAACAACGTCGCCGAACAACTCGTACTTCGTTTTGAGAAACGTACCGATGTTGCAGACGACCTGGTCGCCGGTGACGTTGGCGACGGTGGTGGTGCCGCCGATCTTCACCGAGCGCCCGTAGTAGATGTCGTTCGGCCACTTTATTCTATTGGTAACAGGTTCACAATATAAAATCGATATTTCCCTTATTATTACAAAACAAAAAGATAACAATTAGTACAATATGCAGAGGACGACGCTAGAACCTGATTGGAACGAGTTCAGGTTTACTTTACAGCGGCGTCAGCACAAGATCGGGCAAGCGATAGGGTCCGGTTAATGTCCGGCCTAATAATTGGCTACTTTCCTAAAAAATGTATGTAGTGCGTCAGTTAGATTATCAAAAAATATTGGACACGTATTTTTAATTTTGTCAATGAAACAAAACATGGTGGTGATATAGCACACTTTTTAGCATAATGTGACGTCACGCGGAACTTTAACGGGCTATATCACCACCATGTTTTGTTTCATTGACAAAATTAAAAATACGTGTCCAATATTTTTAAACAATCTAACTGACGGACTAAATAGAATTATATTTTTCTCAAAAATGGCTTGCAAAGTGAACATAACTCGCTACATATTGGAAAATAAAGTGTATAGTTTAAGACCAGATCAAAATTAAAAAATAAAAAACATTTCAGGCCGCCTGGAATGTTACATATAAATTCCATTATTTGTCGAGTACCAAACTTTTTAAAAAGTAGAAACTGGCATATAAAAGACGGCACAGGTCGTATTCAGCCAAATCAAGTCGTATTTTTCTATTGCAAACGCGACATTTTTGTATGGGTCATAAAAAGATTGCGTTTTTCGGTGGAAAAATACACTTGCGAATCTGTTTAAAAAAAATTATGACGTTTAATTTTATGTAATTTGCAGTATCCTCAATTTGTATTTAATAATAACGCTTGATTTCAATTTAGACTTTTTTATTCCCCCATTTTTGAGAAAAGCACTATATTAGCCTCAGCCGGAATGGCAATTGCAGGCTTCGTATTATAATTAAACGGACTCGCAAGCTCGTCCGTTTCAACAAAATACTCAGCCTGCAATTGCCTCCTTCCCGGCCACGGCAATAATGTACTTCTTTTACCCAGGAAAGTACCCAATTCGATTTAACGTGTCTTTCTCTCTTCTTTACGCATGGGTTTAAAAGAGACAGATAAAGTGGACGCGGATTATTGGGTCGTACATTACGACCCACGAGATTAACTACATGTCTTTTTCTCAGTGTACGATCTTGTGCTAGCCGTACTAGCCAGTCCAGTGTTGTTAGCACGTACCTTATATCAAGGTGCTCGTACGCGGGCAGCGCGCGCAGGGCCCGCACGGCCGCCAGCGCGGCCGCGTGCTGCACCAGCGGCAGCGTCGGCGACAACTTACGCCACACCTGCGCAGTAACGATGCCATTGACACTAAAAAACTGTTTTTTTTTTCTCAAAAAACAACTTAATGGTAAGTCCATATTTTCTTGTTTAAATAACGTCAAATATGCAAACATGTGGCATAGTGATTTGAGAATGTGCAACGCAACTACCGTCAGGTTTGACGAGTGCCAAAAGAAGAGTGGCACCAGCAGCCGCCTCGGTCGAAAACGGCGGATTTTACAGTTACTGGCAGCTTGAAATAATCGTAAATTGCAGCAAATCAATTTTAGTACCCGTTTAGTTTTAGATTATCCTTTAAAACGGCCATGACAGACATATGCACATCCAGAGAATTGCCGAGGCTGTACTCGCACCTCGCTTGAAAGTAGTCGCGCCAAAAGAGTATCCAGACTATAAAAGCTACCTGCAGAGATACGGTGGCCTGGCCGGGCACGGTGATCCAGGCGTTGTTGCCGCGGCCGCGGCCGGCCGTCTGGCGGCGCGCCACGGCCGCCACGCCGTGCGCCAGCGGGCAAGAGCCCGTCACCGCGTTCGTGATGTCAGTAGCCGGGCAGACTGTAGCAGCCACGATACCTGCAGAGATACGGTGGCCTGGCCGGGCACGGTGATCCAGGCGTTGTTGCCGCGGCCTCGGCCGGCCGTCTGGCGGCGCGCCACGGCCGCCACGCCGTGCGCCAGCGGGCAAGAGCCCGTCACCGCGTTCGTGATGTCAGTAGCCGGGCAGACTGTAGCAGCCACGATACCTGCAGAGACACGGTGGCCTGGCCGGGCACGGTGATCCAGGCGTTGTTGCCGCGGCCGCGGCCGGCCGTCTGGCGCCGCGCCACGGCCGCCACGCCGTGCGCCAGCGGGCAAGAGCCCGTCACCGCGTTCGTGATGTCAGTAGCCGGGCAGACTGTAGCAGCCACGATACCTGCAGAGATACGGTGGCCTGGCCGGGCACGGTGATCCAGGCGTTGTTGCCGCGGCCGCGGCCGGCCGTCTGGCGGCGCGCCACGGCCGCCACGCCGTGCGCCAGCGGGCAAGAGCCCGTCACCGCGTTCGTGATGTCAGTAGCCGGGCAGACTGTAGCAGCCACGATACCTGCAGAGACACGGTGGCCTGACCGGGCACGGTGATCCAGGCGTTGTTGCCGCGGCCGCGGCCGGCCGTCTGGCGCCGCGCCACGGCCGCCACGCCGTGCGCCAGCGGGCAAGAGCCCGTCACCGCGTTCGTGATGTCAGTAGCCGGGCAGACTGTAGCAGCCACGATACCTGCAGAGACACGGTGGCCTGGCCGGGCACGGTGATCCAGGCGTTGTTGCCGCGGCCTCGGCCGGCCGTCTGGCGGCGCGCCACGGCCGCCACGCCGTGCGCCAGCGGGCAAGAGCCCGTCACCGCGTTCGTGATGTCAGTAGCCGGGCAGACTGTAGCAGCCACGATACCTGCAGAGACACGGTGGCCTGGCCGGGCACGGTGATCCAGGCGTTGTTGCCGCGGCCTCGGCCGGCCGTCTGGCGGCGCGCCACGGCCGCCACGCCGTGCGCCAGCGGGCAAGAGCCCGTCACCGCGTTCGTGATGTCAGTAGCCGGGCAGACTGTAGCAGCCACGATACCTGCAGAGATACGGTGGCCTGGCCGGGCACGGTGATCCAGGCGTTGTTGCCGCGGCCGCGGCCGGCCGTCTGGCGCCGCGCCACGGCCGCCACGCCGTGCGCCAGCGGGCAAGAGCCCGTCACCGCGTTCGTGATGTCAGTAGCCGGGCAGACTGTAGCAGCCACGATACCTGCAGAGACACGGTGGCCTGACCGGGCACGGTGATCCAGGCGTTGTTGCCGCGGCCGCGGCCGGCCGTCTGGCGCCGCGCCACGGCCGCCACGCCGTGCGCCAGCGGGCAAGAGCCCGTCACCGCGTTCGTGATGTCAGTAGCCGGGCAGACTGTAGCAGCCACGATACCTGCAGAGACACGGTGGCCTGGCCGGGCACGGTGATCCAGGCGTTGTTGCCGCGGCCTCGGCCGGCCGTCTGGCGCCGCGCCACGGCCGCCACGCCGTGCGCCAGCGGGCAAGAGCCCGTCACCGCGTTCGTGATGTCAGTAGCCGGGCAGACTGTAGCAGCCACGATACCTGCAGAGACACGGTGGCCTGGCCGGGCACGGTGATCCAGGCGTTGTTGCCGCGGCCTCGGCCGGCCGTCTGGCGGCGCGCCACGGCCGCCACGCCGTGCGCCAGCGGGCAAGAGCCCGTCACCGCGTTCGTGATGTCAGTAGCCGGGCAGACTGTAGCAGCCACGATACCTGCAGAGACACGGTGGCCTGGCCGGGCACGGTGATCCAGGCGTTGTTGCCGCGGCCGCGGCCCGCCGTCTGGCGCCGCGCCACGGCCGCCACGCCGTGCGCCAGCGGGCAAGAGCCCGTCACCGCGTTCGTGATGTCAGTAGCCGGGCAGACTGTAGCAGCCACGATACCTGCAGAGACACGGTGGCCTGGCCGGGCACGGTGATCCAGGCGTTGTTGCCGCGGCCTCGGCCGGCCGTCTGGCGCCGCGCCACGGCCGCCACGCCGTGCGCCAGCGGGCAAGAGCCCGTCACCGCGTTCGTCGACGTCAGCGTTTCCGCGTAGATCACCAGCCGACCCAGCTCCTTCGACGTAAGGTTCTGAAATTAGATTACTCTTTGATCAAACTCGTTAGCTAATCTTATAATATAATAACCAAAGCAATCCTCGCTCTACAAAAGCGACGTAACCTTGCCAACGTTATCGAATCTAGTAATCTTTAGTACTATGTGCGTGCGTGGTTTGGCTCGGTCTTTTTTGGGTATTCATAGAGTTGCACGAGCCCCGTCAGCCCTCACTCTCCACCAGCGCCAGCTAAATAGTGGTACACGAAGACTCACGTCGAAGTACTCCACGGTGGAGAAGTGGTCGGGGCACTCGTAGACGTGCACGGGCAGGAAGTCGGCGGCGGGCGAGCGCGAGGGCGCTTCTCCTCGCAGACACCACTGCAGCGTCAGCCCCGGCAGTGTCTGCAGTCGCTGGTCACTGCCCGCGCACCAACCCTCCAACAGGGCCAACTTTTGCTACGCATATCACACGAAACATATTAGCTAAGGGTGGCGGATCTATGAACGCCTTTATCGTCACAATATAAGGATCCTTTCTGCCAGCCAAAGTATGGATTTCGCGAACGAAAAATATTCGGACGTCGACCTTCTCTGCATGGCTTTCTATGAGTGATTATACGAAGGTTTGAATCTGTGAGGGAAAGTACTGAATTCCTTTTCAATCACGCGAAATAGATCAGATGAGGTCTTCACTAACTAAGTATCAAGTTAACAGCGACAGCAACATGTAGAGACAGGCCAATGTACGAATGTATTCGTGCTTGACATCCGGACTTTATATGAGTGTGAAGAGGATAGACGCATATCCATCCATCGCGTAGCCACAAGACGCTTTTTGGGCGGAAGGCAAGGTAAAATGAGACTTTCGGGGGGTGATTTAGAATTGCACTTACAAAAATAACGCTACCTACTTCCACTAAAGTAGCAAAGTTGCACGTCAGTTCCATCACTATCAACTTGAAGATTCGATTTTCTTCGAGCTTCTTTTGAACAACTCTTATTGACTTTAAACTAAATAGGTGGTTAAAAAAATACTAAATAAACAATTAATATTAATTATTTACAAAACAATTACATACACTTTATTTGTTACATTGCGTTGTAAATAGTCGTTATGTATGACAAACAAATTTGAGTGTCCAAGTTTCGTTTTACCTTATAAATATGTACGAATATCGCGTTTGGTATGTATAGGCACTAGCTGTTCCGAACATTTATGGACTTCAACATTTTTAAATACGATGACAGGATTAGAGTGTTTTTTGTTTGGCGCATTTAGGTGACTTCAGTGACAATTAGTAATGATTACATGGTTTCTTTAGATTTCATATAAACGAGATTATATATTAGCTTTCTAATTCTGGCCTACGAAACTCATACATATTCATGCGGCATTATTGAGGACACGGTTTAGCTTGTCACGAAGCGTATTTAAAGGTATAAACATAATTAACTACATAAAGAAATTGTTAGAATTTTAGTAATCTAGAAAAAATCATAAGTGAAAATTAGTAGTAGCCTACGGGCAAAGTCAAAATAAGAATTACAGACGAATGGTGCAGTAAGATATATTTATGTTAAAATGTAAGTTGACTTAAAACAATCGTGCTTAGCGGAAATATGTGTCCTTACCTCACTAAATTAAATAGCACAAAGCGAAAAAGAGGGCGTGCGAAGTAGACTCTTAATAACAATGATAATTACCAATTGATAAAATAATTAAACAACTATTAAGCTACGTGTAATCTAAGCGATATAAAGCATAAATACATTCACCTGGGATTTTGAGAAAGTTACGGCCGGGTTCGTAAATTCGCAACCCTAAAACCTTTATACCTTTGGAAAGTGGCCTGTAACGTTCCATCATAATGATCCACTACTAGACGTCAAATTGTTCTTCTTCTTGGCCGTGAGGATACGGCTGTCTGAGGCACGTGACGTCTATGGGCGACTCTTTCAGCCAGTGCTCTCCAGGCCGTATCTTTCTTTATTACAGTTAACCTATTTTATCTACACATATCATAAATCCTCTATAATGTGTTCGGAAACCATATATAATGACCACCATTATTGCAACCAGTAACGTAACATCCGCGTTTTAACTGTGCCAGTGTTATTATAATGTATGAAAATAAAATAATAACATCGATATCGATGTTATTATGGAAATCTAGTTGGTCATGATCTGAAATCTAGTCGGCCATGGCGGTGCAATGGCGGTTATTCTAATTGTTCCTGGAATACATCATTGAGGATTTATAATATGTGGGTAGATAAAGTAGTATATGTAACAGTACATAATTAGGCATTATGTACAGTCACATAAACTACTATTATTACACTGTCTGATTTGATCCTTTAGATATAATTTTTATTATTATTGACTAGCGAAGTTCAAGTGAGTCTCAAAATCCCGGTATCATAGCAACCAATGAGCAAAAGTGTCGTCGCGTCTCACCGGCCGTCACACCGTCACGTGGCCGGGGCCCGCGCTGGTCGACGCAGGCCACGACCCCTAACGGACAACCCATTATACACTTAAACACTATTACCAAAAGGTAGCATTTTCAGTGATCGTTCGCCCAAGTTAATGGGAGGCTGGGGAGTCAGAATTTGCACATGACAGGTTTCCAAATCTCTTAATGATAGTGAATGATGCTCCCAAATGATAGGATTTTTCAATTGCCTAGACTTTGAAACAAATCATTGATATCTCCCGTAAACAAGAAATAGAAGATTTAAGTTTTGAAATGTATGTTTAGTATGACCTCGCCTCGACCGAATGGGAAATCACTGTAACACTATATATGTGTCAAGGGTTGCTTCGGTTGATCAGTCGAGTCAGTTGCAGATAAAGCTTGTAGTGTCAGGTGTGTAACTTAAATAATCAATTAATTCCCACTATATAGAAAGGTGGCATTTTGTGTAATATCCTCTCTATGCAGCGAAGACTGTATACAAAAATATTAGTCAATATTTTTTTTTTTTTTATTTTATTTATTAAAAACAAAAAGTTACATATATACGTTGGTACATTGCTCCACAAAACTAAATTTTTCAGTTTGACTGTGGAGTCAAAAATTACAGTCTCATTTCTCTTCAGCTTTAACATATGTTGAAGTGTCTTAAATATTGAGATCTATCTCATGAATGCCCCAGTAGAAACGTGAAAGGAGATTTCTACATGGCATCCAATAGTCAGCGCTCTATTCTTATCACAATGTTTATTTAGTTTCAAATGATCATAAAAATAAATGAAGGTGTTTCTAAGAAGCATATAAATATATACATACTTATATTGCAATAGTATTGCGTTTTACCTCAGTCCAAGAATGAATCTAAATCATAATGCAAATATTACGGTACCTACTCATTCCTAATGTACTTATTCAAAGACGATTGCATTTACGCGGATACTTTTTTTTTATACATCGTCGGTGGCAAACAAGCTTACGGCCTGCCTGATGTTAAGCTACTTAGTACCGTAGCCTATGGACACTTGTCCATATACTTTACCGAGGAACTTGAGTTCTCGGCGTCAAGTCAAAGAAGAGTTCGCGTAAAATATAACCGTCTCCGCTCAGCAATCACTACTATAATGGCGATGCAGTAGACGATAAATACCCTCGGTTAACCGAAAGTTAACTGATCTAATGTGCTTTTCCCTAAAACAGCCGTATTTACGGTAAATAAATATCGCATAGAAACCATTGGCTTATCCCGAAAAGTGTACTGTTTGTGGAAAAATACACTAGGTCAAATGGAACATTGGGACCATTGCTTAAGGGGACTTTTTACATCATTTGATACAGTGACGATCTACTGTCTGTCCCCTATACTTGTAACTGTCACGCGTTTATATCGACGCAGAAAGCTAGCACGAAATGCCGCAGTGTTCTTGTTTAACCACTGGAGATATCTTCAAAGCTATGATATAAAACAAAACAATGCGAAAAAATCGCCATATGCAATGGTTCTTAGGGCAAAAGTATAGGTCAACAAGGTTAAACCGCGGAATGATGTTCTAATTTCAAAGTTCGCCTTACCACGTGATTGCCCAGGAAAAATCCCCTGGTGTATTCTGGCTGCGTGATGTCTCGCGGATCTCGCACGTGGAGATCAAAGATGTCTCCCAGGATCTTGTGGATGATCTCCAGACGGGCTTCGTTGCTCTTGATGCCTTCGTCAGCTAGGTAATCGCAGGGATCCGCCTCTAGGTGTATCTAGATTTGTTCAAGAAAAGTTTAAGAGCATCAGCCATAAGATACTTTGTTAAAATTAAAATCAATTACCAAACCGTAAAAACCGGAATATAGAATTAAGCACCTTTGACCAAGATGTCTGACTGTATACCTAGTAAGAGAGCTTGTTATCGTCCAATTCATAATTATGTTCTTAAATGTCCTGAGCTAAATAAACCTTTGCATGAAATGAATCAATGTTTCGATAAATGCGGTCCACGCGCCACGTTTTCGCGGACGCCTGTGTAGTGTGTAGGTACCTGCGAGAATATGGCGACGCCACCGTTAGTAAGGTCGGTGGCCTGCAGCAGCGACGGCGTGCGCCACGTCTCCTCGGACGCCAGCACCTGGATATCCAGCGAGTGCCCCGGGTGCCCCGTGTATTTGTGTAGGTACCTGCGAGAATATGGCGACGCCACCGTTAGTAAGGTCGGTGGCCTGCAGCAGCGACGGCGTGCGCCACGTCTCCTCGGACGCCAGCACCTGGATATCCAGCGAGTGCCCCGGGTGCCCCGTGTATTAGTGTAGGTACCTGCGAGAATATGGCGACGCCACCGTTAGTAAGGTCGGTGGCCTGCAGCAGCGACGGCGTGCGCCACGTCTCCTCGGACGCCAGCACCTGGATATCCAGCGAGTGCCCCGGGTGCCCCGTGTATTTGTGTAGGTACCTGCGAGAATATGGCGACGCCACCGTTAGTAAGGTCGGTGGCCTGCAGCAGCGACGGCGTGCGCCACGTCTCCTCGGACGCCAGCACCTGGATATCCAGCGAGTGCCCCGGGTGCCCCGTGTATTTGTGTAGGTACCTGCGAGAATATGGCGACGCCACCGTTAGTAAGGTCGGTGGCCTGCAGCAGCGACGGCGTGCGCCACGTCTCCTCGGACGCCAGCACCTGGATATCCAGCGAGTGCCCCGGGTGCCCCGTGTATTTGTGTAGGTACCTGCGAGAATATGGCGACGCCACCGTTAGTAAGGTCGGTGGCGTGCAGCAGCGACGGCGTGCGCCACGTCTCCTCGGACGCCAGCACCTGGATATACAGCGAGTGCCCCGGGTGCCCCGTGTATTTGTGTAGGTACCTGCGAGAATATGGCGACGCCACCGTTAGTAAGGTCGGTGGCCTGCAGCAGCGACGGCGTGCGCCACGTCTCCTCGGACGCCAGCACCTGGATATCCAGCGAGTGCCCCGGGTGCCCCGTGTATTTGTGTAGGTACCTGCGAGAATATGGCGACGCCACCGTTAGTAAGGTCGGTGGCCTGCAGCAGCGACGGCGTGCGCCACGTCTCCTCGGACGCCAGCACCTGGATATCCAGCGAGTGCCCCGGGTGCCCCGTGTATTTGTGTAGGTACCTGCGAGAATATGGCGACGCCACCGTTAGTAAGGTCGGTGGCCTGCAGCAGCGACGGCGTGCGCCACGTCTCCTCGGACGCCAGCACCTGGATATCCAGCGAGTGCCCCGGGTGCCCCGTGTATTTGTGTAGGTACCTGCGAGAATATGGCGACGCCACCGTTAGTAAGGTCGGTGGCCTGCAGCAGCGACGGCGTGCGCCACGTCTCCTCGGACGCCAGCACCTGGATATCCAGCGAGTGCCCCGGGTGCCCCGTGTATTTGTGTAGGTACCTGCGAGAATATGGCGACGCCACCGTTAGTAAGGTCGGTGGCGTGCAGCAGCGACGGCGTGCGCCACGTCTCCTCGGACGCCAGCACCTGGATATACAGCGAGTGCCCCGGGTGCCCCGTGTATTTGTGTAGGTACCTGCGAGAATATGGCGACGCCACCGTTAGTAAGGTCGGTGGCCTGCAGCAGCGACGGCGTGCGCCACGTCTCCTCGGACGCCAGCACCTGGATATCCAGCGAGTGCCCCGGGTGCCTCGTGTATTTGTGTAGGTACCTGCGAGAATATGGCGACGCCACCGTTAGTAAGGTCGGTGGCCTGCAGCAGCGACGGCGTGCGCCACGTCTCCTCGGACGCCAGCACCTGGATATCCAGCGAGTGCCCCGGGTGCCCCGTGTATTTGTGTAGGTACCTACGAGAATATGGCGACGCCACCGTTAGTAAGGTCGGTGGCGTGCAGCAGCGACGGCGTGCGCCACGTCTCCTCGGACGCCAGCACCTGGATATCCAGCGAGTGCCCCGGGTGCCCCGTGTATTTGTGTAGGTACCTGCGAGAATATGGCGACGCCACCGTTAGTAAGGTCGGTGGCCTGCAGCAGCGACGGCGTGCGCGACGTCTCCTCGGACGCCAGCACCTGGATATCCAGCGAGTGCCCCGGGTGCCCCGTGTATTTGTGTAGGTACCTGCGAGAATATGGCGACGCCACCGTTAGTAAGGTCGGTGGCGTGCAGCAGCGACGGCGTGCGCCACGTCTCCTCGGACGCCAGCACCTGGATATCCAGCGAGTGCCCCGGGTGCCCCGTGTATTTGTGTAGGTACCTGCGAGAATATGGCGACGCCACCGTTAGTAAGGTCGGTGGCCTGCAGCAGCGACGGCGTGCGCCACGTCTCCTCGGACGCCAGCACCTGGATATCCAGCGAGTGCCCCGGGTGCCCCGTGTATTTGTGTAGGTACCTGCGAGAATATGGCGACGCCACCGTTAGTAAGGTCGGTGGCGTGCAGCAGCGACGGCGTGCGCCACGTCTCCTCGGACGCCAGCACCTGGATATCCAGCGAGTGCCCCGGGTGCCCCGTGTATTTGTGTAGGTACCTGCGAGAATATGGCGACGCCACCGTTAGTAAGGTCGGTGGCCTGCAGCAGCGACGGCGTGCGCCACGTCTCCTCGGACGCCAGCACCTGGATATCCAGCGAGTGCCCCGGGTGCCCCGTGTATTTGTGTAGGTACCTGCGAGAATATGGCGACGCCACCGTTAGTAAGGTCGGTGGCGTGCAGCAGCGACGGCGTGCGCCACGTCTCCTCGGACGCCAGCACCTGGATATCCAGCGAGTGCCCCGGGTGCCCCGTGTATTTGTGTAGGTACCTGCGAGAATATGGCGACGCCACCGTTAGTAAGGTCGGTGGCGTGCAGCAGCGACGGCGTGCGCCACGTCTCCTCGGACGCCAGCACCTGGATATCCAGCGAGTGCCCCGGGTGCCCCGTGTATTTGTGTAGGTACCTGCGAGAATATGGCGACGCCACCGTTAGTAAGGTCGGTGGCCTGCAACAGCGACGGCGTGCGCCACGTCTCCTCGGACGCCAGCACCTGGATATCCAGCGAGTGCCCCGGGTGCCCCGTGTATTTGTGTAGGTACCTGCGAGAATATGGCGACGCCACCGTTAGTAAGGTCGGTGGCCTGCAGCAGCGACGGCGTGCGCCACGTCTCCTCGGACGCCAGCACCTGGATATCCAGCGAGTGCCCCGGGTGCCCCGTGTATTTGTGTAGGTACCTGCGAGAATATGGCGAGGCCACCGTTAGTAAGGTCGGTGGCGTGCAGCAGCGACGGCGTGCGCCACGTCTCCTCGGACGCCAGCACCTGGATATCCAGCGAGTGCCCCGGGTGCCCCGTGTATTTGTGTAGGTACCTGCGAGAATATGGCGACGCCACCGTTAGTAAGGTCGGTGGCGTGCAGCAGCGACGGCCCGCGCCACGTCTCCTCGGACGCCAGCACCTGGATATCCAGCGAGTGCCCCGGGTGCCCCGTGTATTTGTGTAGGTACCTGCGAGAATATGGCGACGCCACCGTTAGTAAGGTCGGTGGCCTGCAGCAGCGACGGCGTGCGCCACGTCTCCTCGGACGCCAGCACCTGGATATCCAGCGAGTGCCCCGGGTGCCCCGTGTATTTGTGTAGGTACCTGCGAGAATATGGCGACGCCACCGTTAGTAAGGTCGGTGGCCTGCAGCAGCGACGGCGTGCGCCACGTCTCCTCGGACGCCAGCACCTGGATATCCAGCGAGTGCCCCGGGTGCCCCGTGTATTTGTGTAGGTACCTGCGAGAATATGGCGACGCCACCGTTAGTAAGGTCGGTGGCGTGCAGCAGCGACGGCGTGCGCCACGTCTCCTCGGACGCCAGCACCTGGATATCCAGCGAGTGCCCCGGGTGCCCCGTGTATTTGTGTAGGTACCTGCGAGAATATGGCGACGCCACCGTTAGTAAGGTCGGTGGCCTGCAGCAGCGACGGCGTGCGCCACGTCTCCTCGGACGCCAGCACCTGGATATCCAGCGAGTGCCCCGGGTGCCCCGTGTATTTGTGTAGGTACCTGCGAGAATATGGCGACGCCACCGTTAGTAAGGTCGGTGGCGTGCAGCAGCGACGGCGTGCGCCACGTCTCCTCGGACGCCAGCACCTGGATATCCAGCGAGTGCCCCGGGTGCCCCGTGTATTTGTGTAGGTACCTGCGAGAATATGGCGACGCCACCGTTAGTAAGGTCGGTGGCCTGCAGCAGCGACGGCGTGCGCCACGTCTCCTCGGACGCCAGCACCTGGATATCCAGCGAGTGCCCCGGGTGCCCCGTGTATTTGTGTAGGTACCTGCGAGAATATGGCGACGCCACCGTTAGTAAGGTCGGTGGCCTGCAGCAGCGACGGCGTGCGCCACGTCTCCTCGGACGCCAGCACCTGGATATCCAGCGAGTGCCCCGGGTGCCCCGTGTATTTAGACGGTCTACAATGTTCAAATAACACTTTCAATCTGATAAAATACAAAGGATTTCTTGTTCACTAGGAAAATGTTTGTGGCAATCCACATATTCGAGCTACACTGTAATGAACAATTTTTCGATGGACAAGAAAAGTTCGAGTGGCATGACAGATTTATGTACAGTTAAATAATGATTTAAAAGCTCATACTCACTACCACTAACTTATCTTTAATAAGCCAAGACAAATTATAAAATTAAGCAGCCGTGTTATGTTTCAGTTCTGAAATGCATCAGTTTTTCAGCAAACTTAGCATCTTTGTATCGTATGTGAGGGGTTATAATTGCAGTAATAATGGTAGGAATATAAATGAATATCTAGAGTTGTATTGCAATCCAAATTCCAAGGTAGGTTCGTGCCTCTTAACTAAATATTTGCATGCATTGGATTTTATTTAAATTCATATAGAAGTAAAGGTAACTCATGCCAAATGACCTCCCGAAGTTGAAATACCCATAGATAGCTATTTGGGTCATACAATTAGCTTGAACCTTGCTTGAACTATACAGTGGGGCATGGATGTGGTTGCAAATTGGCAGGCGTGAAATTTAGAAGTTCCAAGCGCTAATCCATTTCACATCAGTTAGAATACTGGTATCAGGTGGATTTACACAGTCTGTATTACTTTGTTTTGTTAAAGCTTTACAAACCATTATATTATAAGCTTTATCTTCTATGTATTAGAGTACAATTCACAATGGGAAATTGTTGAATCTTGATTTCATTGAAATGTTGATTTACAAAAATGGATTGTCAATTAGGTTTCGCTTGCAACCGTTACATAAAGTTGTTCATTTAATAAAAATAGGAGGTATTTTAAAAGAAGCCTTTTGATATATATATATATACTTAATGTGAGCGATCATATATCTACTACAAGCAGTTACAATTATATTTGTAAGATGCGAATATATACATTTTGCGTACCGATTAATATTAGCTTCCTGACTTGCTCTGTAAAATGCAGTTTCAATTTAGTACCCATATAATACATTTTAACATATGAGCGTATTCTAGAATATTTACTATAGCAGCTCATTGCTATGAAAGCATGTTATTAATGAGTTAAATTGCTTAGCTATATTTATTTAAATTTTATTGCATAAATAAAATAATTAAAAAAAATATCTTCGATCTACGGTAACGAATACATGTGTTTGCAGACCAACCAGTATTAGTCCTCAATAATACATTTTATCCTGCCTTACTAATCTACGAAATAAAGAAACATCTGTCATTTAAAAAAAACAGTTTATACGTTTTTAGATCCAAGTACCTTCAACATTTGTATTGTATGTATTTCCACATCATACGACGTTACGTTACGATTCAAAATCACAGACGAAATGATTTATATATTTTCTATTTTTTTTGTTTATTGGGAAACCAACAGCTCACAAAACAGGTTAACAGATATAGGTAGAAATAGGAGGATAGGTTCTCACAGATAGCAATCTAATAGAAGTTAACATCACAATAGAAGTATATTAGACAGTTGCCCATTGAACCAGACTAATCAATTACATAAAGTATTAAAGTATGAGCAATCCAGTTAAACAAAAAAAGAAATACCCTGATTCGCAAGATTACCGAGTCACGTTTCATCCATTATAAATAAGGATTTGTAAGAAATAAGCAAAAGTGGTCGCTTGTTTAGCCAAAACGTTCGAAGGGTTGACTCGCTTGATAAGGCAAAAAGTAAAAGATGTATATAAAAATACAATAAAAATGTGACTTACTGTCTGTCGCTTTCAGTGGAGAACTGTTTTTTAGCTGGCGAGGCCTGGTAGCAGAATATGTGGTGTTTCATCTTAACTGACTTCCATTTATCGAATGTGAATTGTACCACTTCATTCTCACGAACCTTGAATACGAAAAAGACATTATTAAATAACATTTGAAATTCAGAATGTATATGAAAGCTCCGCGAAGTTTCATGTGTAAGATTTCTGAAAACAGTGCATATTCTATGAAATAACGATGTTCGTAATGTTGCATAGTAAAGCGTAGGTTTATCAACGAATCGCTAATACTTGAAGGGCTTCAGAACACACCTCACATCTGGCTACGTTATATAAAAGATTGACTCACAAGGAACGACATTGACGTATCTATGATAGCTGTAGTTTGAAATCCGAGCGGGGCAAAGTATTCTTAAGTGGAATTCTGAGCGTAGGGACGGATTCTACTAATAATTAGAGATGCGCCGAATATTCGGTAAATATTCGGTATTCGGCATATTCGGCACGTTTTTCAATGTTCGTTATTCGGCCGAATTATTCGGTTCAAATGCCGAATATTTACCGAATAATTTTGCAGGTTTTTTGTCTGCAAGTTGTAAGAATGTAACATAGTCATTGTCCTGTGAAATTATTATTCTAAAACGGATTCTTATTGTTATTTAACTACCTTTAGTATAAATGTTTCACTTAAAAATCAATAAGATTTTTACCACTGAAAAATTAGTCTGTTTTGGAACGGCTGATTAAGGCATAAGGCATTCCTTTGAACCGAATTATTCGGCCGAATATTCGGTTCGGCAAAAGCTGGACCGAAAATTCGGCCGAATATTCGTATTCGGTAAAACCCATATTCGGCGCATCTCTACTAATAATGCACCCCCGTCCCCGCTCACCTCGGCAGTCTTGTAGTAGGGCAACACTGCGTGCAGCAGGTCGGAGCACAGCGCGAGCAGGCGCCCGCCGTCCAGCAGGTGCGCCAGCAGCAGCGGCGCCGCGCGCCCCACGCAGCCCGCGATAGCCACCAACGCGCAGCGACCGCGCCACGCGCCCGCCTCCAGCGCGTCCCGTGTTACTGAGTATATCGTGTATCTACACAGAATTGTACTAACGTATACGACTGAACCAAAAATACCACACAAAGGATATTCACACCAATCACGCCACTAGATGGACTTGTATTCTTCGAAGGCCTCATATACGGCTCGGTCCTCGAACTCACTTAATGATTATTGGACAAAGATCTTAAAAAAGTGGTAACCCTTCCTCATTAGGTGCGTCCACACCAAACGCACGCTCACCCGAGCGGCTCAGGCGAGCGTGCGTAGGGCTCAGGCGAGCCGCGCGGATGAGCGTGCGTTCAGTGTGGACGCACACCGCGCGGCATGTCCGAGCCAAATGCGCTCGGCCGAATTTACCTACGGGCTTTTGGTAGGTACCTATAAAGTTGACGCCGCGATTCGTAGTAGGTAACTAAGCGTAGGTTGAGGTCTAGTTTCGTTAGGCGTGACGAGTACGGTGAGGCGCATTAGCGAGAAGAAGAATAGGTAACAGCTGTGAACAAGGGGGAGGCTAAGCCGGCTGAAATCTAGATCCGCCAGTGGCGGGGCTGGTATTGTCGAGGAGCGACTGGTCGTCCGTACCTACTAGTCCTACTACGTACATGCATGCCTATTTACCTCATGTATATACAGGGTGGAAAGATAAGTCGTGCCCTGGAGGGAAACTACCTTAAATCCTTAAGCTGGCTCATTTTACTTAAAGGAGACATTCCTTTATTTTTAAAAAGAAACAAAACTGCATTCAAAGATTTTCAAAAAAGCCTCACGCACGGCCGGGAATCGAACCCGGTCGAATCTGTATAAAAATTTGAGTTCGTTTTAAACTACTTTAAATACGGAAATGGATCTCCTCGTACAAACAGTAGGTAGGTACCTAAGTATGGGAATGATGTATTATTACAGTTTTGAAAAGATTGGTGTAAATAATGAAAATAAATAAATAAAACTACGAATTTACCAATTTCGTCTAGTTTCAGATGTCACATCTCCCCATACTTACATACAGACATACTAAACGGGTTAGTATGGGGTTGGGGAGGTCCATTTCCGTACATTAAACTATGAAATTCAGCATTTTCCTGTGATTACAGATACAGAGTTCCTTAGCAACAATAGTTCCTTACACCTAGAACTATTAATTTACGCAAAAAAACGAACTCCGATTTTTAGACAGATTCGACCGGGTTCGATTCCCGCCCGTGTGTAAGGCTTTTTTGAAAATCTTTGAATGCAGTTTTGTTTCTTTTTAAAAATAAAGGAATGTCTCCTTTAAGTAAAATGAGCCAGCTTAAGGATTTAAGGTAGGTTCCCTCCAGGGCCCGACGTATCTTTCCACCCTGTATATAATACTAGCGACCCACGATATATATATACTACATGCATGTATTACACATATAAACCTTCCTCTTGAATCACTCTATCTATTAAAAAAAAAAACCACATCAAAATCCGTTGCGTAGTTTTAAAGATCTAAGCATACATAGGGACATACAGACTTTGTTTTATACTATGTAGTACTAGTATAGTATGTATGTACCAGTGTGTAACCACCATACGATAAATAAATAAATAAGTAGTACATTGCCAGTAGCATGGCGCCGCGGCCCCTTTGATTTCGCCCAAAAAGCCGACAACGCTCGAGTGAGCGTGCGGCCACACAAAACAACCGTCCACACCGGCTCGGCTCGGGTGCGGACGCTCGGCTCAGGCGCGCCGTTGCTCGCCGATCGCCATCCACACTTAGCGCCTAGCGTGCGGGCGAGCCGCGCTCAGGTGAGCGTGCGTTTGGTGTGGACGCACCTATTTGCTTTAAGAGTTGAAATGAAATACGCAAATTGATGAGTGAGTAGGATAAGTATTCACTAAGTACCTAGAACAGATACTTACATTATAGGTACTTATCAGGCGATTTAATTTGTAAATGTGTGAATCTAGAACCTTAGCCATTTCAAAAACAGGGACAAGATAACATTATCCTAATGTGCAAATTCTTATTTACTTACCGATCAGCATCCAGCACTTTCCTAAGTGACGCCTCTAAGTTATCTCTAGCAGCTATACTATCCGAATATATCAATATGTTTGGTGACTTAGTATTGACTAATGGACGGGAAGTTTTGGCAGACTTTGGTGTTCCGTAAGACTCCTCCTTTACTAGTGGAGAGCCTTCTGTCTGCGATTTCTTAGGACCCGTTGAACTCACTATTCTCTTGTGGGTAGTCACAGACTTGATTTGGCTCGATATGTTGAGTAATGAGGCAGAAAGACAGCTTGTGCCTTTCTTGAGATCCAATTTAAGACTAGATTTTTTAGGTGTGATATTGTGCTGAATTTCAACTGTTACATTTTCAAGAATGATTTCCTCATGAGGTTTAGCTCTTCTCTCTGGTGATTTTTCAGGAGTCTTCATAGGAGCTAGAATGTCGTCTTCCTCTGTGAGAGACTTAGTTGTATTTACACTTACATCTGCTAGAGACACAGTTCTTTTACTGATTGTAGTGGTATCAACTATATTACAGCTACCACCATTCATTTCTATTATGGCACTATTCGTTTCAGACTTAACATCAACTACTTTGGACAGCTTTCTGAGCAGTGCTGCATGCATGGGCCAGTGGAATTCTCCAGGGGGATTCTTAAGACTGTGTAGGACCTCACTTCGGAGACTTCTCATTGAGGCGTCAGTAGCTTTATTGGGTTCCCCAGATAGCTGAACAGCTAAAAAAAAATAAGCAATATACTATTTTGATCTTGCGTTAAAAAATATATTTTTATCAGGTATGCACTAGAGGTATATTTATTTCGCTTTAATCTAGATTCGTTTTTTTATCTATATTAGAATTAATGTGTTAGCCCTACAATACTTCAATATTTAATAACAATGCACCCCTTTAATAAATAAGGATAAACTTACTCTGTATCCTCACTACAGGCAGCTTGTGATCAATTAGAAACTCATCACTACCAACAAAATGTAAGCCAGCTGCACTGAGGTTCTCAATATTTGTTTTAAGCACTATAGCTAAATGAGAGCTTGCCTTCCAAGCCACTGGTAATCCCATGGAATCAAGCTGCAAACAAATACAAACATACATTTTCGGTATACTTAGATTGTTTGTGCCTATGCGGCTGGCTCAACTAATGTCAAAATTTCAGTTCAGGCAGATTCTAACTGAATTTGAATTGTTCCTAGCAAATTATGAGGACTTATCTCACAATACGTGACAAAGTGCATATAGGGGGGGGGGGGAGCCGTGCCCTCCCCAGGCAGGGTCTGGTGCCCCCCAGGATGCTGGTCACTGACTCAAAATTCCACGCGAGACATTAAATAAGACCTGCCGGCGCGAGACGAGCCCCCCCTGGCAAACAGGCCTTGATACACCAGTGATAAAGAGTTATGATATAGATATTTGATGATAATTGATTATAGTGTCTTAATCATTGTTCACTCTGAAGGTATGAACATGAATGATACATCTGAGGCTGAGCCACCATAACCCAATGGCCTATATAAAAAAGTATTACATTACAGGCATTATCAATACCAAGGTTATTTGTAGTAAACAAGTTGATATGCATTCTCCTTCAAGATAACATTCATTTATTTGATTGTTGCATTAATTATGTAGAATTCAAAATTCTTGAAACAAATTGGCATTTAACATTTACAGAAATTGCCAGAAACAGGGCTCCAAATGTATAATTTTTTCACATTTTTAAGACCATGCTGAATATTTAGTGTCATGTTATGTCATTTTAAATAAGATTATTATCTACAAATCATTAAAACCGGCCAAGTGCGAGTCGGACTCGCGCACGAAGGGTTCCGTACCATTATCAATAAAAATATTTATTTTAGTTTGTTTTTAGTATTTGTTGTTATAGCGGCAACAGAAATACATCATCTGTGAAAATTTCAACTGGAACTATCACGGTATCAGTGAGATACAGCCTGGTAACAGACGGACAGTGGAGTCTCAGTAATAGGGTCCCGTTTTACTCTTTGAGTATGGATCCCTAAAAATATTGATAATTTTAGTGATAGTTGTAATTTATTGTAAGTTTTCATGTTTATTGTGAAATATATTATATGTCACGTCTGGAAGTTTCGAACCCTACAGGTACTGTTATGTTATGGGTATCAGACTATTCACATGCTTCCTCTATTACATAATATATTTAATAGTGTAGTAAACCGCGGAAACTGAATAAAACATTATTTTTACTTGAATTCAACCCAACATGACTGTGTACTTAATCTGAGGGTAAACACTAAATTTTTATGCACTCTATTCTTGTCTGGTTAAATTGACAGATAGTGTAATGGCAGGTGTAACATTTTTAAAGAATATTTTATACCGTAACCAAATGATTTGCACTCAATTCATGAGGCTCCATTTCACACTCCAACAATACTTCAACATCAAATTCAGAGGGGATGACAGATGATTCTTCATCGGAGCCCAGGGGCAGGCCTCCAGCGCACGTCACCCAGTCACTGATCTCAATACACTGAGCAGGCTTCATACTGCATATTCTAGTCGCATTTGTGTAATCCAATAAGTCACATAGGTATGCATTCTTCGGATTTGTGCACAGCTTGGAGCTTAATGTAGGTGTTTCTGAAAGAAATATATCTGTGAAGACAAAGATTCAACAACTTCCCTATCCTCTCATCCATGGGAGGACACCTGTGTCCAGCAGTGTGACATATACAGTCTGATGATAAATGGGAACTTTTGGTAGCTATGTCCTAGGCTCTGTAACAGTTATACATTGTCAGGTCAGAGTAGAAATTGATGGTTTTGTCGCTGTTTGGTGTACAGCCCAAGTAATGGAAATTGATACTGATTGCCAAAATAGTTATATTCAATAAATTTACCTGCAGCATTTTCAGGCACTTTACAAAACGCAACACTTGTGTTTCCACTCAGGAACTCCAGGAGTCGCGCTCGGAACGATCGAATGCGCCAAGTTTTTATAAAGGTCATTGCTATATAAATGGGCGTGAACAACATGATCACAACCTACACGGCACCTTAATACTTTTAACACCACTTTTCCAACATCATTACACTTCTCCTAAAACACTTTAAATAAAAACTACGGCAAAATTGGGTTATCGATTCTAAAGTCCATCAATAGGATACAATGTTTATATATTTTTTTTTAATAAAAAACCTACGAGAACAACATCAAAATTTTGAAAACTAATAGAGTACTTATTGCATTTCAAAATGAAAATGGTGCTTTATACTACTTATTTGATTAAAACCAAGTATTTAATATTATTATGTCTCTACCACTCAAATTCACTCAATAGGCAATTTATTCGTGCTAGTCGCGATTGTCGCGAAAGAAAGATAAGTTACGTTTCACGCTACGAACTTTACTTATAAATTTATGTGCATGAACTAAATGCGTTCTGCTAATCGATTAGCAGAAAAAAATGTCTTTTAAAAAATATTGCATTAATAATATATTGTAAAGTTTACAACAATGGGGATGAAATAAAGTTGAACCAATAAATACCGTTCATTTAAAAAACAAATGTACGTAAAATGGAACAGAGAAGTGTCAAAATTGCGGCGTAACTTAGGATGCGTTCAGAACATGTTCAGATATTGATATTAGGTTTATATACTATTACAGTCCGGTAAGGTAGGTTATATCTACAGGTAAATATAAATACTTGCCGCGCTGGTGCTTTCGAGAGGATACGTAGCTCAGAGAAACTCTCCGGTGGCCCGTTTCACGAAGCTACAATTTTACACACTGGCAACAATGAGACTGGCGCTTGACCAATAACGACTGTCCATTTGACCTGTAGGTATAGGTATGTACAGTCGCCATCACATACATCGGAGCAAACAAGCACGTCACAAACATCGGTACACACCTCTATTTTCAAGGCATTAGGGTGCATGTGCCGATATTTTTGAACACCTATAGTGTACCTATGTATGTGATGGCGACGTACTGCCAGTCTACACTTGTAAAATTGTAACTTGTAGCTTCGTGAAACGGGCGACCTGGGGCCCGTTTATCAAAAGCTTGTAACTTGTAATACAAGCGGAAGTCTATTTCTAATGAGAGAAGTTGAAAACAGGCTTCCGCTTGTATTACAAGTTACAAGCTTTTGAGAAACGGCCCCTGCAAGGTTAGCACAAGACGGCGCGCGAGCTGTGTCGCGGCGAGACAAACTATCTCTCTCTTTCTAAGTGGTCTCATTAGAAAGAGATGGATAATCTATCTCGCCACCCGAGCGTGATTATATAACAAATAATTTACCTACTTTAAAAATAAGTGTTCCATTTGACCAATTTTGGTACGGAACACTATCAACGTCTAAATCGACTCTAATTCAGTACCTACTTCGCAAAGCCACGTAGGTACATGAAAATTTCTACATTTCCTTTCCAATTTACCTCATAAGTGCTCTCCGAGAGCAAATGCGTTGATATTACAGAAAAAAACCTAAGTCGCTATCTGTGGGCTGGTACCTATATTTGAGGTTGAAGTAGGTAGGTACTTAACATCTTTGAGGAGTTCCATAAGTCATCTGTGGTCTTCATCATCAGTTCCACTTCACCATAATTGCGATTTCCGAGGGTAAATACACGAGTTACAATACATCAGGTTATAATTCACATTCAGGTGTGCAGTTTTACTCTGAACTAATGAGCTTCAGTTGCGAACAGAATTGGTCGTGCGTAGATATAGATTTGTTACCGGCAAATACCTATACTTTTGTAAGTGAGGCGCATGGCTGCCGGCGCTGGCTGGATCACTGCATAGTGACTAGCGCAGCACGACAGGCAGTTATAAATACCTATGTTTTAAATAAGGATGTTTATTGGTCTGATCACTTGCCATTATTAGTTGAATGTAATATTACAAACATTGTGCCCAAAATTATAACTTCTCCTGTAGCTTGTAACAAAGTAATCTGGGGTGAAAGAGATAGTAAACAGATAGAACAGTTTCATGACTATTGTAATTCAAAATTTAGAGACATTAATTTCCCTTCTATATTTACTGGTTGCGCAGATAAGTTGTGTGTTGATCAACATCATAGATCACTCTTGGATACCATGTACTCAAATATAAAATGTATACTTACGGAGGGCGCTCGACTTTGTCATAATGCGTCTAAAAGTAGGAAACATAAGTACGTACCCGGCTGGAACAAGCATGTCAGCTGTGCTCACAGGGAAGCCCGGCTATTTAATGTGGTTGTCGTGCGGTAAACCGGTTTCCGGAGATGTTTACGTTAAAATGTATGAATCTAAAAGAGTATTCAAATCAAAATTAAAATACTGTCAAAATAATCAAGATCAGATCCGAATGGATATTATTGCGCAACTACATTCTAGTAAAAAGTTTGGTAAATTCTGGAAATCGACGAATAAATTAAACCCTAAGACAGCCTTGCCTGTGAGCGTAGCTGGGTTGCATGAGCCGAGTGATATAGCCAATGCGTTTCAGCGCCACTTTAAGGTAGAAACTCCGCTTAAGCCCCCGTCTCATCTGTGCGACGCTGAGAGGCATCCTGAGGCCAATTTTGTGAGATTCACTGCTAAACAGGTAGCTTCAGTAGTTAACAAAATGGTGCGAGGGAAGTCTCCTGGGAAAGATGGCCTCAGCATAGAGCATTTGAAGTTCGCGGGTATACACCTACCAAGAACTCTTGCATTGTTTTTTAACCTTTGTTTGAGTCACGGTTACCTTCCGGATGAACTTATGCGCACAGTAGTTGTCCCAATTATTAAGAACAAAACCGGCGATGTTTCTGACATGTCCAACTACAGGCCCATTTCTTTGGCTAATGTTATTGCCAAGGTTCTGGACAGTCTGCTTGACAAACAGCTGGCAAAGCATATCCGCCTGCATGACGCCCAGTTCGGCTTTAGACCTGGCTTATCCACCGAATCAGCCATCCTATGTCTAAAGCAGACTGTCCAGTACTACACGGCTAGAAAAACGCCTGTGTATGCCTGTTACTTGGACCTGTCGAAAGCATTCGACCTGGTATCTTATGATATGCTGTGGCATAAGTTGCAATCTGAGACTGATTTGCCGTGTGAGGTTACCTCGTTGCTCAGGTTCTGGTATGATAACCAAGAAAATTGTGTAAGGTGGGCTGGAGCGTATTCGGAGGTGTACAGGTTGAAATGCGGGGTGAGGCAAGGGGGGTTAGCCCCGCCTCTTCAACCTGTACATGAACCGACTGCTGGAGGAGCTCAGCAGTGTCAGTGTGGGATGTTCTATAGATGGGGTGCGCGTGAATAACATCAGCTACGCGGATGACATGGTGCTGCTGAGCCCCTCAGTGGGTGGCTTAACCAGTTTATTGCGCAAATGTGAGTCGTACGCGGAGGCCCAGGGGCTCAAATATAATGCTAAAAAAAGCGAGGTTATGCTATTTAAAGCAGGTAATAAGGTCTACAGAGTCTCCCCTGTGACTCTTTGTGGTACTACCTTAGCTCAAGTTAATCATTTCAAATATTTGGGCCACTGGGTCACGGACGACATGTGTGACCATATGGACATGGAGAGGGAACGCAGAGCGCTGGCTGTGCGTTGTAACATGCTGGCTCGTAGGTTTGCACGATGTACTGATAAGGTAAAGGCTACGCTTTTTAAAGCATATTGCCAGTCCTTTTACACGTGCAGCCTATGGATCAGCTATACGCAGCGGGCATACAGCGCTCTGCGGGTACAATATAACAACGCGTACAGGGTGGTGTTCGGGCTGCCGCGACACTGCAGTGCCTCTGGCATGTTCGCGGAGGGGCGGATCGACGGCTTCCACGCGATCATCAGGAAGAGGTGTTGCTCGCTACTGAGACGGTGGCGCGCCAGCTCGAATACCATCCTGTGCACGCTGGTCGACCGGTGGGACTCACCGTGGCTGAGGCACTGGGTGCAGCTGCATGTCCCCCTATGTATGTACACCTAGACCTATATTAATACTAATCCTATAATTAAGTAATATGTTACTAACAATTTATGGACTTTGTCCGAAATAAAATTGAAAAAAAAAAAAAAAAAAAAAAAAAAAAAAAACAATAGAAAATACCGAAATTACTACACGCGTGCCTATCAAATTTGAGGGTTGCCCTCAATTTCCCTGGGACCCCATCATCAGATCCTGGCATGGTGACAATGGGACCACCTCAAAAGTATACTCTTTCGTTTAAAAAAAGAATTTTGGGAATCGTGGGACGGAGAAAACAGCGAACATACATAAAAAAAATACAACATTAGAACATGCATATAACCCAACTCCTCCTTTTTGAAGTCGGTTAAAAAAAACAGATATTTTTTTCAAATAGCATTCCTATAACCCATATACTTTGTTTACCATAGTTTTGAAATTCCGCTGGTTTATTTTCCCACATTAACGTTTTCCCGAGACTCAATAACCAGAAGAACGATTGCCAACATTATTATTTGACAACCGATTTGTTAACCGCCTGTTCTTAATTATTCCGATGCTACGTAAGAACTAAATCTCATTTTCACTAATATAATTTTACCATCACAAAATCTCATAATACCAACTAAAGTGCTGTACGAGGTTTTAAAAAGCTAAAAGGGCGGGGGGGGAAGCCCCCCGCAGAAAAGAAAAAAATAATCGTAACAATTGTATTTAAGGTAGGTTAGGTTATGGTTATCTTGTGTCCCCTAGAGCGGAAATAGGCACGTGACGTCGACACGCTGGCGGACTTAATACTTTTCGGCACCTAAACCTAGTTGACAAATGTGATACTTCGGAATTTTAATAAGTGTCTAGTTGAATCATAAGCGAATCAAAATTGCAACGAACTGAGAATTGGGAAAATAATAATTTGGGAAATGTAATTTCGGGCAAACAAAATGTCGGCCAACTGAAATAAAGCAAACCATTTTCGAGTTTATGATAGGTAACCCACATAAACATATTGAATTCCACAAAACTAGAAATAGGTGATCTTGTGCTTAAGAGTTTTGTGCAATTTGTTTGTATAGGTACCTACGTATGCTAAACTTATTTGGCTTGGTTTAAAACCGGCTTCACTAGGTGGTTCGTCATGCTCCGTCTATCTTTTTTTCTTGGTCTGAGATGATACATTAGTAACTTTTGAAGCGGATGCCCGTTCCGTTGGATGACCATAATAAGCCTTTGAGTTTGACCACAGTCTTTTCTGATAGTAGGTGATGCTGATGAAGAGGTCGAGGACGCAACTTGCATAGGTCCGCAAAACATATAATCTATTCACTCTCGACTTCAAAAGACGTATATTATATAGGTACATATTTCTGGGAAAACTCTGGCCGGAAGCGAGTTCCACTCTTTAGCAGTTTTCATAAGAAAGGCAAGAGGCACAGAGTTTTGTGCGAGTTGGAGAAACATCAACGACGTAAGAGTGGAGCCCAAGTCCACGTCTAAGTAGTCCCAAGATGGAGAAGTTCAATCAGTTCGTCCAACCCGAACGCACATTCTCTGAAATGTATCCTGCAGGACACCGAGCAGTAGTTAGTTAATACGCCTGACTTTCTAATCATACATACCTGCCTACAACTACCTAAGTACCTAAAGGATATGTAGTTGCCGTCGCTATCTCCCAATATAGGGCCGTGAGCAAAACACATCCAGTTGTTTGCCTATTCAAAATATGAAAAATAATTACTAAAGGTCTTAAGTTGTAATTATCATAGATTATGTAGTTGTTTGCCACCTTAGGTAAATATAATTTCTGTTTACACATTCAGCCACACGGCCCGGAAACTAATTACAAACAAAAAAAAATTAGGTACCTGCCTACGTGCAGGGCATCATGTATTAAAGGTACCTACGCCTATGTACATAACAGTAGGGAGTAAGTATAAGTGTTTTTTCCATACTTTGCAAAATGCAGTCAACCGTTTTGATTTTCATTATGGAGTGTGTCAGGTTATGTATCTTAAGTACGCCCCACAGGCTGGCACAGGCCAGAGAGATATGCCCCTACCCTACGCTTCCCAGAGTGGGTAAGGGACCATTAACCATGCTATGGAAACTTAGAACTTAATGCAAATCCAGTCTCTTTTGGTACGGTCTGAATTGTATAGCGTGTGTTTTATTTCTGTTAAGCAACAAATTGTGGTCATGTAGCCATTTAGAGATATTTGTAAACGTTTCTTTGATGTGAGAATAGTTATTGCTATTATTAGGGTGGTGAAATAGGAGAGAGATATCGTCGGCAAATAAAATACACTTATGGTTGGTTATCTTTGGTTAGTCGTTTATGTAAATTAAGAAAAGTATACATCCTAATACACTACCTTGCGGTATTGAGCTATTTAGAGTTTGCCAATTAGATCGTTGTTTTTGTAGTTGCCCAGAATCTTTATCGAGGTAGTCAATTTCTACGCAGTGTTGTCTATTTTGGAGGTATGATTTAAACCAATCGTAGGCACTACCACGGACGCCTATTTCATATAATTTGGTCAGTAGAATTGGGTGTGAGACTCTATCATAAGTTTTGGACAAGTCCAACAGTAGACCTATGGCGTAGTTTTTATTTCTAAGGCATTCTAGGGTGGCTTGGATATAGTTATAAACTGCAAGGGTGGTGGAGCGATTTTTACGGAAACCAAATTGGTTCTCATGTGTTGGTGATACTTTTCCAAAAATCTACAAACTATGTTAGCCATGCATTTTTCGTATATTTTTGAAATTGTAGGTAATAGCGCAATTGGTTTATAGTCGGTAACATTTTGTGGCTTCCCTCCTTTTTTTAGAATAGGTTTGATAGCTGCTATTTTAAGTTTATCTGGGAAACATGATTTGTAGAAAGATTGGTTAATTAGGAGTGTAAGTGGCAGTGGAGTTAACTCATCATTGCAGATTTTAACTAAGAGTGAGGGGATTTCATCTATTCCGCAGGTGTATTTGCTAGGGAGGTTCTGGATAATTTTATGAACTTCTTGTTCGGTGACGGATTGGAGGAAAATTGAGTTAACAGATGGAGTGGGATTTGGTCGGCCGCGGAGCTTGCCTGCCCCTGCATTATTGGGCAACGATCGGCTCACAGAGGAGAAGTAATGAATTCGCTACTGAATGCGGACACTTTATGACGGTGTTTTGACTTTTTAATTCGATATTTTTATGTTGCTTACGAAGATTTTTGCCAGTTACGTTTTTAATAACATGACACATTGTCTTCGTTTTGGTAAGTGATTTTGTCATTTCGTGTACATAGTTGATCTTCTTTGACTTATTTATACATTTGTGTAGTGTTTTTGAGTATGATTTGAAGTGCGTATTTAATACTTTATCGTTTTTTTGATTGATTAATGTTTTCAGCAGTCTTTTATGGTTGCACGATTTTTTAAGACCCTTTGTAAGCCAAGGTTTACATTTTGTCTGTTTTAGCTTTAAGGGTTTTTGCGGAAAGAATTTATTGAGTAAGCTATTAATATGGTAATGGAAGATATTGTAATTAGCGTTTACGTCTAAATAAACGTCGTATTTAAAACGTTATTCCATTTTATTTCATTTAAGGTAGATTTAAACTTATCGATATTATTCTTACTGAAATGTCTTTTTACTGTATAAACATTTTGCAATAAATCGATATTTTGTTTAAAGATATATTGGAGACTTTTGTGGTCAGAGAGTCCCTAATAAATATTATTTCACGCACGATGGAACAGACTTATGTCAAATAGACACAATGTTGTGCTACCATTATGCAAGATACTGTTTTCCTCATATTCATTTACCTACGTAGCACGTCTCAATCTCCCTACATCATCAAAAATATTATAATGTCCCAACATTGATATTTTAGTTCGCTAAAGCTTCTAGGCTAACAACTAGGCGGCCCTGAGGGCCTACCGCGAACGGCATTCGAAGTTTTCCCTCTCTGTCGCACTTACGTACGAACTCGTAAGTATGACAGAGAGGGGAAACTGAGCCCACTGTTACAAGACCTAAAAATCAAAGAAGTTACTGAATTTACTCTATTAGGACTGACAATAGACACTCACCTTGACTGGAAAAAACATATAGATCGAATAAAATCCAAAGTATCCAGCTTTATTTACGCTTTATACATCTTAAAATCAAACACAAACACAGAATGCGCCGTGTCTGCCTACCACGCATACATACAATCGTGGCTCCGTTATGGTATCATTTTATGGGGTCATAGCACTGACGCACATTATATATTTATAGCCCAGAAAAAATGTGTCCGAATATTAGTTAACATTCTACAAACTCAAACTTGCAAACCACATTTCATAAACCTACAAATTTTGACTCTACTATCTCTATACATCCTGGAAATCGCCACGTTCGTTAGAAATAATCTTCATTTATATAAATTCAACCAAAGTGCACGTCGCAGAGACAAACTTATCGCACCGGAACCGATATTAGACATTTACAAAAAAGTTCCATATTACAGATCGATCAATATTTACAACAAATTACCATCAAATATAAGGAATTTAGAACATAATAACTCTTTCATTAGCAAACTAAAAACATTTCTGATAAAAAAAGCATACTATTCGGTCTCAGTGTTCCTGCAGGATGATGACCTTCTGTAATATCATAATGTAAAACTATAGATTTTATTATGAACTAAATAATATAATTAGTTTGCCTAATAGATGTAGGTATGCACTAGAGTTTATATAAACTAGTTTTTAAGAACTATTGTCATACCCTACCAGGGTCCATGAGATACATTTTTATTTTGTAACATCTATGTAAAATACCATGGTTTCCAATAAACGTAATTACTATTACTATATGTTGACATAAATTTGCATCAATAAATCCAATACATTTTTTAATAACGAACGAAGTTAGTGCATTTATCCATTACTATTACTAGTGGACCTAGAAGGGCTATAGACACCGCTAGACGACCGACCGCGGCGGACTGCCGAGAAAGGATTAGCAAAATGTAGTACGGTGTGACCTTGGTTTTGCCGGACGAGTGTGTCGTTTTAATGTTCGCATTATATATTAATCATATGCTCCTTTCTACGCATGACATTACTAATGTATTTTTAATACTTTTATGTTTCATTTCACAACAGTTATAAGAAACATTGAAAATACATTACTGATTTAAAAAATACGACTGAATTGAGAAGTTCCTCCTTTTTAGGGTTCCGTACCAAAAAGGTAAAAAAGGAACTCTGTCCGTCTGTCCGTCCGTCTGTCACAACGTTAAATAAATATCTCAGGAACTACATTTGAAATTTGGAACAACTGTTAAAAGGGTTAAGACACGTGTATGGAAAATGAAAAAATAAAATAAACACTTATTATCTGTTTAAATGACGAATATGAGGGGGGTTCTACTATGAGCTGTTTAAGATTGTTCAAGAAAGAATGGGGTCCTGACATGACGGGTATGATGTATGAAAGTTTGTACGGAACCGTCGGTGCGCGAGTCAGACTCGTACTTGACCGGTTTTTTTTTAAACGGTTGAAATGTTTTAAGTTCCGCAGAAGAGATGGCGCCTGTACGCAAGCATTAAATGCCTTCTCAATTTGGCTGTGTTGCCTGTTTATCTCAGTAATGTGTACCTACGTAGTATTTGCCATTTACTTTGATTTGAATTTGTTCGCACTTCGAAGATGACTATTGAAGATATTTCCTGATGTTTCCCTATTTACCTTAACATATATTCTTTTAGATGTCCAGTTTGTTTTTCCTGTATTAATGAGCATTAACGTTTACAATGTTATGAGTGTTAATATGATAAGATAGCAATCAGTAATTAGTAGTTCACTCAGCAATAAGATAATACGGCTTGGCACACTACCCCTCCCTCCCACAGGGAGTCTTCAGAGTCTTGACGTCACACTGAGGTCTAATTTATAAGTTCTAACATAGTTTTTAAGTTTTATTGTTTCCAGTGCATACTATCGAAAATGAGATCCTTGTTATCTTGAATAAATGAAAATTGAATTGAGGTCAACAGCAATAATTACAAAGATGGATCACATGGAGTCTGGGTAAAAAAATACTGCATTAAGTATTA
Source organism: Epinotia brunnichana (assembly GCA_963854355.1). Classification (NCBI taxonomy): domain Eukaryota; kingdom Metazoa; phylum Arthropoda; class Insecta; order Lepidoptera; family Tortricidae; genus Epinotia; species Epinotia brunnichana. Next base: position 12,386,909 of record OY977936.1, on the reverse strand, counting down.
ACAACTGACGAGGTACCAACATACTTTACTTACATACGTATATATGTATACTTGCTAGAACTTATTATTTGATTAATCTTATTTATCGAACAAGTAGTAGCCCAGAAATGCGTCAGGTAAAAAACTGCTGTCTGCAAAAAGTTTCTAAACGCAACAACAAGCAATCCACTGCCCGTATACCAACATATAACTATACCTACCCACATGTTACAAAAATTGTTCAATAGTTTAATTTGGTACCAACTTACAGCATAAAATAAAATTAAACCTTTATACATACGCATCCTATCCTACGAGTGCACTCAGGGATGTGATTAGAGCAGCATGTCAACCCTCGACCTAATACTAAATGATAAAAGTTCCAGATGTTGTTTACTTTAACGCAGTCGAGCTTCACAGTCGCGAGAGAGTGCACGGCCGGCGCATAGCACGAGTACACATCAACCAGTAGCCAGGATAACGGAGATATTTTCAAAATGGAACTGAACTTTATAACAACGTTAATAAAACATGATGTGAACCATAACGTGAGACAGTGCTTCAAATCGAAAAAGCCGTTCGGTAAGTGATCAAGTTATTAAGTCATACTACCTATTATACAGTTTTCTTTTCGGTTTTGCTTATTTTCTCAATCTGATTTAGGTAATGTTGAATCATTTTGAGTATATATAGGTACGGTCAACCAATTTGATTCCTAGGCCATCACAGAACCTTGCCGTTGTAAATGCTATGTCAATACGGGTTTTACTTGGATTATTGCGTCGCTATGTAGCAGTTAAAATGACAGGGTTCTACAGTGGCCTAGGAATCAAATTGGTTGACTGTACGTACCTGAATACACGTTGTTAACATTTATTGCGCTACCTAGCTACAAAATTGGTAAGGTCTACCTACTGATATCGTATGACGTTAAAATGACCTAGATATACTTATAGGTTGTACTTAATTAGAAATGTATACCTACTTACTTTTGTATAGCTCAAAGTAAACTTAGCATTAGAGAACGATCCAAGATAATAAAATAAAACTTACGAGTAATGTTACCTAACACGTCCTAAAAAAGTTCAATTCTATTTACAAAACGATGTTTTAACGGACTACAAAGATTTTTTCACTTCCCATGCTCGCAAAGCTCGCCTTTGTGCTGGATGTAGGTATGCTGCACAAAATGCCACTTTTATCTTAGTGCACAAAGTAAAATTGTTTTAAAGACTAAGATAATCGGGCCTAACGCAGCCACACACACACAATAAAACTTCGTATAGAATAAACTTGTCACTTGATTTGATTTGCTTTAAATAAATTTCACATTGTTGTTTTCCATTACAAAATAATAACACCAGATAAAATAGGAGTCAATTATTATTTTAAAACGTATAGTATGAAGTACCCAAGTCTAATCACGTGTCGAAAATTAAACATACAACTTTAAAAAGTTAAGTGACGGGAATGACGAGCTATTATTTAATTTAATTTTGCAATTATTTGTTATTTTCTCGCAATCGAAGTAAAAATCTGTGTGTATATTAATGTATAACTCGGGCATAAATGAGCCATTTTACCCATCGACTTAACTTAACTATCCACCCTCGCCGGTGGCTCGGGTGGATATAAGAATAAGAATTTTTATTAATTCACACATACGTTAACAGTGTAAACGTCTCAGGTTTATATGGCTCGTTTTATGCGCTTGTTGTACAATCTACTATTTACGTAGGTACCTGTCGTGCACTAAGTATTACCCTGAGAAAATTACGGTTTTTTTGGAAATAATTCAATATCAGGCTAATTATTTGTATACGGGTTTTATATGTTATTTTAAACAACTTTTACTATTAAAATCAATAATTCTATGGACCGGAAGTTAGGAAAAAAAATTAACCCGCAAGCAAAAATGCTATCAGTATTATTATAATGAAAATATGTTTGAGTACACAAATTTGGAGACTTACTACCTGAATCCAAAAATATATGCATCATGAAATAACGGCATTTTAATTAAATATTTTACGAACTTGAGATAATATTGAATTTCATCTGGCCTATAGAAAGGTTTATTCATTAACAAAAATAAGTGGATTATGCGCGTATCCCAAAGAACGTACGATATAGACGTAGTCAATTATTATAAAGTAAAGAAAGTTTATACCATTTTCCCCTGATTTTTACGGAATTTATGAAGATTACTTTTCATTATTTTTAACCATATCGGTATTAAATTTAGGTGGATTATTAATGAATATTTAGTCAAATTACCCAACCTATATTTTGGTGTAAAAATATGGCTGATATCGATATATTGTTGTGTTATCATAGAGCGAAACCGTAAAGTTCTCAGGGTATATGGGACTGGTGGGATTAAAATAGGCCATTATGAGACAGAAAAGGTTCTATTCTAATGTACTACCCTGGCAGTTGCGGCGCGTGAAAATTTTCAATGGACAACCCGGAATAAAATAATTGGATTGAATTGGAACAATCATGTTATGAAAGAGTTTATTTACTTTGGATAGGCTTGCCTAAAAATCCATTTTAGGCAAGCCGGCATGGGAATCGGCATGTTATGTATCGGCGCTCCGCCACTGCTACCTAGATAGATGTCATCATCATCATCATATCAGCCGAAAGACGTCCACTGCTGGACATAGGCCTCCCCCAAAGAGTGCCAAAATGACCGGTCCTGCGCCACCCGCATCCATCGGACTTCCGCGACCTTCCGCGTAGATAGATGTATCAACAGACAATTGACTAATATATATTGTCCCTCTATCCATAAGAGGAGGCTGTGTCCAGCAGTGGGATGTATATAGGCTGATTTGTTATTTACTTATTACTTTAAATATTATATGGTGTTTGGGTAAAAGGGAAAACCACTTTGAATGGACATTTCGAAATATTGACTGTAGTGGGCTGGCTAACGGGCACATGACATGACGCAGATACTTGGCTCTTCTGAGTTACTCTATTTTTTGTATAAATTAGACTACTTTTTGTGCCTAAACGTAGCCTAGATACCAGGGATTGTAACCGGTTTTTTTCAAAAACCTCGAAATAACCACATATCTTGAACTATTTTATACTTCATATGTAGGACTCAGTAGTGTTTTGAGGTAACGAGTGCGTAATATTCGATTGTCCAATTAGAAAATGAAATAATTAACAAAGAACGAAAAAAACCGGTTACAGTTCCCATACAAAAAATAACCGGTTACAATCCCTGCTAGATACCAATTACCTACCTATGTGAGGACAAAGCGAGGCGAGGGCCAAGCATTACTTTATGGAATACTTATGAAGCACAAGAAGTCCCACCATCCTTTCTGCAAAGATTCCAATGATAACTAGGTACTTATTACTAGTAGGTATATAGGGTGTCCCTCAGCTATGCGACGTACCTAATAAGTCTTTGATAATAAATAAATCAATAATAAATATTACGGGACAATCGTACACAAATCAACCTAGGCCCACGGTAAGCTGAGTAAGGCTTGTGTTGTGGGTACTAGGCATAGATAAATACATATATATATATATACATCCATAACTCAGGAACAAATATTCGTGATAAACTCACAAATAAATGCCCTGACCGGGATTCGAACCCAGGACCTCCAGCTTCGTAGGCAGAGTCACTGCCCACTGGGCTACGGAGGCCGTTAAATAAAGTAAAATTATTAAAAAAAACATTTTCTGATCAAAATATCCTGTTACTTACCATTCATGTCGCAGTCGCATAGCCGTGGGACACCCTGTATAGGTCTCAGCTATATTTATCGTAAGATCGTGACTTTGTCGAAGAAGAATCTTAGAGCAATATGTACTATCACTTATTTTTTTAAATTTATTATTGAGAAACAAACAGTCTTAAAAACACATAAGTAACTTAGCTATGGCTATGTGAGTAATGCTATAACAGACCTATAGTTTCATACATTTTTACAAAGTTATAAGTTAAATAAAAAAATGGAAAATAATTAAGACCAAATGTCATAACATAAATATGTATAAACCTGTATATATATATATATATATATATATATATACATGTACTGTAAATACATTTATGACAGTTAAGTACATTTACAACGTACACCATTATACAATGCAAAATAAGAAAGAAAAAGTGTATGAAAAGGACTGCGTTTTAACATTATTAGATTAAAGAAAAAACTAATCTCTTCATACTCTGCCAAACAAATCTGCGTCCATACATTTTTCAATGTACAGTTTACATGCGCGCTTAATATATATTAATATTATATTATTTCATATGAAATAATATGAATGCTGTGCGTATTTAGTTCTGCTGCTTGCGATATACTAAATCGATGCTTGCGATAATAAATAAGGCCTTCTTGCGAATATGAATGGCTATTAACGATGTACATACTTAGTGGTTAACTGAATCTTAGTGCAATATGTACAATATTACCTACTTATTCTGTGAATATGGCTATTAACGATGTGGATACTGGTTAACTGAAATCACGAATCGGTCAGTTCTGTAGTGTAGGACCACATATTATACATTATCTAGGTAGGTACTTATACAATTTGATAAAACGTGGGTTTTAGGACCACGTCAAATTCATTTTACAACTATTCTGTCTGACGGTAAATGGTCTTCTACCGAGGTAATACTGTACCAGCCCACCTATTCTATAACTTGTTTTAAGCTTACCTCAACGCTCACCCACAATTTTATTTGATCGTATGGCATACATTATTTGGCCTTTGAGTTTGTCACTTTTTTAGTACCACCCAGGGGACACGTGCAGGGTTGTGGTAGGTAGCTCCTGCGGACGCAAGTGACAGTTGTCCCCCCTTTTTCAAGTGAGTGGGCAACTCGACTGTTAGAGGTTCTTAAGCCGCGCGAAGGCCTCTAACTCGGCTTAACGACTATTGTCATAGACAGTATCCGGAATCAACTGCTTAGCGTGCCTTCCAAAGCACGGAAGCGCTCGTTTATAGTAACCACTCAAACAGGCGGTCACCCATCCAAGGACTGACCGCTGCCATCTTTGCTTTACCTGAGTTATCGTTTCCGAATCGCAGGCGCCGCTGGGCTATGAACGCTTCACAATTATACCTTGACACCGCGATGCGTAGTAATAAGCGTAAGTGAGGTCTAGTTTCGTAACGGGTGACCGGCGGGGTGAGCCGCATTAACACGTAGCGAATAACATCCCAGGGCTGTTATTCTGAACGCGCTACTGCGCCTCACCTCATCCGTCACGGCTAACGAAACTAAACCTCTTCCTACACTTAATTACTACGAATCGCGGCTTCTAGACATATTTGTGGGTGAACGGTGAGATGAGCATGAAACAAGTTACAGAATAGCGGGGCAGTATATGCACCCTCGATTTTGTTTATCACTAAGTATATACATAGTATATACTTAGTGATAAACAAAATGCCCAACGCTTCGCATTGTTCATCCACCCCTTTGTTTATAATGCTGTCTGTAAAGTCTGTGACATAAAAAAATGCACCATACGCAAAGTTAAGTCCACTCTAAGGAAATGGTTTGCTGAACTCTCGTATAGTGATACGGAAGAGATTTTACGTCCCTGCATCTAAGGTTGCTTTTTCCAATAGGTACCTAACAATTCAACATACCTACACTCATATCAAACACACGTAAACACTCCCTCTCACGCACACTTACTCGTACACACGCGCACACACTCACACACTCTCATACACAAACAATCTTTGTACTAAAAAAAAACCAGCATAAATATTGTTTTTATGTGTTCCCTTTGATATGTTAGCAGCGCTCATATTATATCTAATGTTAAATTTTCACTTTGTTTGTTACTTTCATGTCGTGCTTCTTGTGAACTGTGTCTGAAGTGATTTGTTAACCGACTCAGTGGGTCCCAAGATACAGGCTCAGCCTAGTTTGGAGCCCAACGGATAATGTCTGTATAATCTGTAATCATGTGCTTGTCTAATAATACATTATTCTTATTCTTAAAATTATTCTTAGTACAAAACAAAGTCGCTTCCCGCTGTCTTTTCTATCTGTCTGTCCCTATGTATGCTTTGATCTTTAAAACTACGCAACGGATTTTGATGCGGTTTTTTTAATAGATAGAGTGATTCAAGAGGAAGTTTTATATGTATAATACATGCATGTATTATACATATAAACATATAAAAACCCGTGCGAAGCCGGGGCGGGTCGCTAGTTATAATATAAAGAATGGATGCTTACCTTTATTACCGACCATGTATTTTTTTTGTTGTACGGTCAGCATCACAAGGGGCTTAACACCTTTGTACAGTCAAGGTCACTAATATGTATATACCCAAAGTTGCAAAAATATGTATACAACCACCTTACTTCCCTAGTAATATGGTCTGTATACATATTTCTGTAAGTTTGTGGTGTATACATATTGGTGACCTTGACTGTACCGTGTCGCAGTCGCATTAAACGTCATGTTACACTGCCATATGAAGTTGTCAAACGAGTGAAAACGACAAGGTACTTGGGTGTTCAGCAACTTATGAGGGTGACTGTACCACTGTTGCACCTCTTAAATATTGAGTTGCAAAATATAGAACAAACGTCATCATATATGTAGGTAAGTACATATTGTTTTCCGCGCTAAGTATAAACAAATCGGATTCCATTTTGTGCCGTTCTACAACTGGTGCATTGAACTCATTTTGTTTACAATTGTGTACGTGATTGTATATTTTGCTATCGCAAGTTCCTCAAAAGTCTACTTATAGCGCATTTTAGTATAGTAGACCTACTGGCATTGAAGTGCTGGATATAATCGTCCAATTATGCCTGAGTTTCATCAGTTATCTATAAAATTTAAGTGTATTCGAAAAAACGGTTTCCTTTTCTCCGAACTAACTGCAGTCAAAACAAACATAACCCACCCCATAATAAAAACAGCCCCCTATCCTGTAACTTGTTTTAAGCTCACCTCAACGCTTACCCACAATCATACATACCTTGTAACCGCGATGCGTCGTACCTAATACTAGTAATTAAGCGAATCTAGTTTCGTAATAACGAGTGACCGGCGGGGTGAGCCGCATTAACGCGTAGCGAATAACAGTCCAGGTTATTATATCATGGTATTAATAACATCTAGGTAATTAGTGACGTAGATAAACAACAGTCGTTAGAAAGCTAGACCACACTGTAGCTAGCTATGGCAGGTCATGACGATAAATCGGCGATTGGGTAACCAACTGTAACTGCCAAGAATAATTGAGTACTGAAACACCTACTAAGCGTTAACAACTAAGAAGTATTTTGCATGATTTTCTTGGATAAAAAAGTGATATGTGTATCAATATGGATTTACACACTGCAACATTTTTTTCCGTCTTTAAACCAATAGGGGTGTAGACACCAAATAAAATAACAAATAATGATGAATTTTCTCGAAAAAGGATAAAAAATATTGTCAAATGGAGAAAAAAGTAATGCAGGGGATTAAATAATCACAAAGTTATAATTGTTCAAAGTTTTAAGAGGACCATTATTGTCCCTTTTCCAGAAAACGCACCTTCATATGAAACGATTGTCATTTACTATGACGCTCGTGGATCGTGACGTCACGATCCCCTAGCGTTTTATCTCTCTAACAATCAATATTAAAACGGATGTAGCTTCGAAACTTTTTGAGATATCTGAATGGGATTTTCGTAACTAGGCATATTATTTTGCCTTCTTTCTTTTGGAGTAATAATAAATTTCGAGTCTACACCCCTATTGCTAGAAATTGCGATGAGAATTTAATTTCATCTCTACCCCTTCTGGGAATACCTAAGTAGGTACTCGTACAGAATTCTAAGCATGATCATGCGACATGGTTATTAATGACGATAATATCTTTGATTGTGAGTTATTAAACTTTTATATTTTTTTATGTTGTTGCAGTCACCAGAAAAGAAGAAGTGATGGCGATCAAAAATAAATTTCCTACTAAAATACCGGTAAGATTTCCTACTGAGCTTCTAAGAATTGTTAAGTCATACCTAGCAACAATACTTACTAATTAGGTACCTAATAGGTATAATCTTTAATTGTGTTGATTTTGCCGGTACTACTATCATAGGAACATTCCGCTAACTTAACATTTATTTTATAATATAGGTAGATATATAAAATGAGCCTTTTATGGAACTAATAAGAATTTACTTTCTTTGACAGATAATAGTCGAGAGATATCAGAAAGAAAGAAGTTTGCCAACATTGGACAAGTCAAAATTCCTAGTGCCAGAAGATATCACGATGTCGCAGTTTCTAGTTATAATCCGAAACAGGATAAAAATAAAGCCCAATCAAGTAAGTTAAGACTTTTTTGAAATCAAATCATTAATAGGTATTACTAGTAATAGTTGACCATGCCCCATATCCGTAGGTCAAACAAATGACAAGCTTGTTGTTGGTAAACTAGTGAGAAAATCAATTAAGTATGACAAAGTAAATTAAACAATAGATAATGACCTATATTCCCGCGTCATACAAAGTTCAGCTTATGAATAACAGGGGCTCGCCTTTGATAACTTAATGACGTTAAACTTTATCTCAGTTGGCTGCGAAATTCGGGGTTTCACAGGACAGATAATGCACAGAATAAATGGACAGATAAATAGGTACCTATTGCCTGATATAGCAATAGGGTGAATTGCAAACATAATGTACATAGTTAAGAGCCTTAATCTAATCTACGCTTTAACTTTTTTCCATTGTGTAACGAAAGTTACCCATATAAAATGTATGGGTAATTGCCTTATATATTAGATTAGATTAAGGTCCTTAATTATGTACAATTTTTTTTGCAATCCACCCAATAAGCAGATAAAAGTTCTAAGTTGCGGTCATACTTAGAGTGCGGGCCGAAGAGGCAATTTCAGTTTAATACCGTTCTTAAATTGAAAAAAAATAGTATTTAGAATTTTCTCTAAAAGTAGGTACTTACCTTTGCTCTTATGAGAATTAATTACTTTCTGACTGACCAATTATCACGTAATAATCAGTCTCAATTTTTATTAACAGGCCCTGTACTTAATAATCAACAACCGTTCGATGCTGAGCATGAGCCTGACCATGGCGCAGGCCTACGAGCAGCACGGCGACGAGGACGGCTTCCTCTACATCACCTACGCCTCCCAGGAGGTGTTCGGGTACCAGGACGGTCAGTAACTTAATAACTAACAACCGGTCGATGCTGAGCATGAGCCTGACCATGGCGCAGGCCTACGAGCAGCACGGCGACGAGGACAGATCCTTTCAAGGAATCGTAAGTAAATGTGGCCTGGCCTGGCATATCATGGCATCCCGTACGCCGCGTAGTAGGTACATACTCTTTCGTTCCTACCGCGATTGGGTGTATCAATCGACACCTCGGAGGTAGGTGTGCGAGAACCGACTTCTAACAAAGGGACAAAAGGAACAGGGGACCGATTTTTGACTTTCGAGCGCTCGACTCTTTCACTCGAAAACTGTCAAAAATTATGAAATGCTATTTTAAAATAGCAATAGAAAATTGAAAAACGATTGGTATTCAACCCTATCAAGAATAAGAGAATGCAATTTTGACACTATAATCGTATATACTTTTATTTAATTTTCGAGCGCTCGAAAGTCAAAAATCGGTCCCCTGGCCTCACCAAAATAACTTATATTGGATCGAAGCAAGAAGGCGTATGAATGGTACAATGTTTGGATTTGTTACAGATATAACTGGAAAACAAGAAGTTGAAGCGATAAGGCATAGATTCCCAAACAAAGTACCGGTAAGTTCCGATCGATGAATTGACGTACGTAATTTGTCCAAGCTCGAATAAAATAGTCGCGTTTAATTTAACGAAACTGGCTCTTTCTTGTAGCTGTACGTGGAGAGGTTTGCGAGGGAAAGAGAAGTCCCAGCGTTGGGCAGAAAAAAGTTCCTAGTACCCCAAGAACTGACAATGTCCCAGTTTCTCTTTATAATCAGGGCGAAGATGAAACTAAGAGATTCACAAGTAAGTACTACCTAGATCCGGATAAGTGAGATAGGTGCATTTTCATTTCATGTCAAAGTGATGTTTGATTCCTACCTACTACATTGAGACTATATACGCTGGTGTATCGCTTGGCCTGTCACGTACAACCATGTAATTTGGAGTTTCGTAACCAGCACGTTCAATTTTGCATGGAACCACCGCCAAAAATCTCAGTGTGCACCAACTATTAGTAATGTCACAACGGTAGCACACATGTGCAAATAGTGGCGGAGTTTCCAAAAATATGAGAAGCGTCTCGGAAATTTTAGGAAACTTTCACTAGCATTTAAGTAAGTTCACTATTGGCAAATTTGAGAAATTACTACTGGGAAAGTTTCGCAATTTCGGAAAGTTTCCAACGATGCACCACTTATGAGTCAGTTGTCCTCATTAGTTTTTACAAGCTTTCTATATGTATGTACCTAACTGTGTAAGTATGTGGTATTGGTATGTATGTAAATATGTTTGTTCGGGTGGAATCTTGCAACTCAATTTTGAAGCAGATATCTTCAACCGATTGAGCTGAAATTTTGGGTAAAGGTAGAGTATAGTTTAGATGACAATTCAATATTATAGTACCATCGAGCTGATCTGATGATGTAGATAGAAGGTGGCCATGGGAATTCAGTACTTAACCGAAGTAATCCCGTTGAGTTTGGGCTAGTTAGAATTGTCCAATTAGTAGTTGATGACGGTACTGGTTTGGACTGTTTTAACGCTTAGAGACAGTATACATCTCTATAAGAACATTAGAATATTAGGGTACTAAATTAATATCATAAACTTATTGTTACTTCTGATACAGACCTTATATCGAATGTAATTGATAATATTTTATAGTTTTGGATTTTTTTAGTCTTCATTTAGTGACATTTAGTTTGTTAACCGTTTAGGTACTAATTGGTTAAAATCTGCAATTTTGTAAAATCTGCAATGTAAGATTATTAATATTATATTGTAGAATACCATTTGACATGTAACAGTGCCCTTGTGGCCTATTTGCAGAATAAATAATGGATTTTGATTAATTTTGTATATAGAAAAGTACAGTCGGCAATAAAAGCTTGTATCATAAATGATTTTTTTTACAGAAATTTATTATGTGTAGGCTCTGTACCTGCTGGTGAACGATCGCGTGCTGGCCAGCCACAGCATGACCATGGCGCAGGCCTACGAGCGGTTCCGCGGAGAAGACGGCTTCCTGCGTATCACCTACGCCGCACAGCAGGTCTTCGGTTGAACCACGTGAGTACAACGCTAGACTAGTTAGTTATGTGTTAGGCTCTGTACCTGCTGGTGAACGATCGCGTGCTGGCCAGCCACAGCATGACCATGGCGCAGGCCTACGAGCGGTTCCGCGGAGACGACGGCTTCCTGCGCATCACCTACGCCGCACAGCAGGTCTTCGGTTGAACCACGTGAGTACAACGCTAGACTAGTTAGTTATGTGTAGGCTCTGTACCTGCTGGTGAACGATCGCGTGCTGGCCAGCCACAGCATGACCATGGCGCAGGCCTACGAGCGGTTCCGCGGAGACGACGGCTTCCTGCGCATCACCTACGCCGCACAACAGGTCTTCGGTTGAACCACGTGAGTACAACGCTAGACTAGTTAGTTATGTGTAGGCTCTGTACCTGCTGGTGAACGATCGCGTGCTGGCCAGCCACAGCATGACCATGGCGCAGGCCTACTAGCGGTTCCGCGGAGACGACGGCTTCCTGCGCATCACTAACGCCGCGCAGCAGGTCTTCGGTTGAACCACGTGACTACAACGCTAGACTAGTTAGTTATGTGTAGGCTCTGTACCTGCTGGTGAACGATCGCGTGCTGGCCAGCCACAGCATGACCATGACGCAGGCCTACGAGCGGTTCCGCGGAGACGACGGCTTCCTGCGCATCACCTACGCCGCACAGCAGGTCTTCGGTTGAACCACGTGAGTACAACGCTAGACTAGTTAGTTATGTGTAGGCTCTGTACCTGCTGGTGAACGATCGCGTGCTGTCCAGCCACAGCATGACCATGGCGCAGGCCTACGAGCGGTTCCGCGGAGACGACGGCTTCCTGCGCATCACTTACGCCGCGCAGCAGGTCTTCGGTTGAAACACGTCAGTACGCTTACAATATACTAGTGGTTCTCACCCCCGTGCTTTTTTCGTGCGCTTAATCCGTAAATACTCAAGAAACCTAGCTAACTGAAGTCCGACCCGAAGCTTAGGTATTGCACTAATTAGATTATAATGCCAGCCATACACTTGGCAATATAGGTACTTATGCATACTTATTTTATTTATAAAATACTAGATTTTTCCCGCGATTTCGTTCGCGTTAATTTCCCTTTGTTGAACTTTAACTGGGATAAAATGTATTCAATATGTTAATCATACTCTATTTGTATACTGAAATTAGATTTAATCTATTCAGCCGTTTTTGCGTGATTTAGAACCAAACATCCAAACTTTCGCATTCATAATATATAAAATATAAAAATTAAAAGTCCATAAAATATTGAAATAGTCAATGGAATTGGATTTTTGCAATAAGATTGCATTATTTATAAATTAACAAATATTAGAGTAATATGACTGCGCTAACAACAAATTCGTATATCACCATACTGTGTGTGTTCATCGAATTGACAAGTGCGACAGAAACGGAGGTATGCGAACTTTGATCTTCGTGGTACCCGCCCCTGATACCATTCCTATTGTGTTAGGTATATAAGGTGAGAGTGAGATGGTTAGCGTGTTTATGTTTACATAAGTACCTTACGTGTTTGTTCTCCATACATAACTAAGTTACATTACCTACATGCCCCTTTCGCCATTTTGTTCGTAGTTCGAAAGATTCGACGGAGCCCCGCCCAGCGGGTCTCCTATTTCTGGGCGGTTTGCCCTTCGGGCATCTGAAAATGGGTCGTTCTTCTTTTTTACCTACAATAAATCGTAATTTTTCTGTTTTTTGCTAGTTGAAAAACAACTTTTGATAATTATGGTTTTAATGTTTGATTTTAATAAACGTTCCATGTATTTCTTATTAGGACTAATTAATGATTCTTTCCGTGGCAATAATGATTATTTCTTTATGGTGGTTTTTAAGAAAATATTGTGATGGAGTGGTCGTTTTCAGCGGAGACCACATTATATGAAAAACAAACTTATAATAATTTACTTTGAAAACAAAGTTTTAACCGACGAAAATTCAATCATCCCCTATTTTCCTACCCTTAGGGTTGGTTTTTTTTTCCAAATTTATATGGATCCAACTTCGGGGTATACCCTTTCCAATAAAAAAAGAATTATCAAAATCGAACTACTCTGTAAAAAGTTATGCGTGGTCTTACATAAAAAAAAATATATATACGCGTCGACTTGAGAACCTCCTCCGTTTTTTTCGTCGGTTGAAAAATAGCACTGGATAGAGAAAGTGAAGGACTATTCAGTACTAATAGCTTGTCTTGCTCTTGTTCAAACACTAAAACATTAATAATCAATACTCTAACTAATGTAATGACGTATGGTAAAATGAGGACAGGAAATTGTAAAGCTAACGAACCTAACCTACCTAGTGTTTCGCGATTTTGCGAGGGCTGGTTATGTACGGGGGTATAAGGCGTGTGAGCGTCATAAATGTCATAATGGATACCGCGGTCATATCCGGGTCCCGCCCACTTTGACCTCACTATTACCCCGTCACTTCCCTAGGTTAACATCGGAAGGATAAGACTATCAAACAAATAATATTTACAAGCTAATTAATGATGCAGATTCTGATTATCACGTAGCAATACCGGAATTGCGATATATCTCACCTAGGTATGTAGGTATCCCCTTCATGCATGTGTTCGTATAAACGAGATCATCAATGAAGGCGTGCTTGAAATGCTCCTATTTTCTTACCATTTTTTTTTGTATTTTCTAGGATGAGATTCTTACGAATCAAGAAAGTAGAAGGGAAATAGCAATACAGTGTATACATACATATAATAGGAAAATGTAAGCATGCCTTAATCCCATGCACGTAAGGTGACGTGCTTATGTTGTATTCTATTTTTAGATATGCTCATTTAAGTAAGGCCACAGCTTTAGTCTACCAATCGACTGCATCTATGAGAATATGATCATGAAAATAGTTTGATTTTGACTGTTTGACATTAAACAGTATTGACATGACATGACGTATGTAGGCAGTTTCGGTCTATTCGATTCCAGTGAGAACTTTCGGTTGCCGGTGGCTAAATTGAACTTGTACTAAAAGGAAGCTTCACTTTTCAATATTGACTTTGTTTTGTCTTAAGTAAATTCTTCTGTGTCATAATATTATGTTACACTAATAACCGTAGCTATACCTATCATTAGCGTATTAATATTATACTTGACAAGGTTTAGCACATTTTTATCAATGAATAACGATCCTGGATATCCTGAGATATTTATGGATTTGTTATTGTAACCGTTCGAAGAAAACATGTCATGATTCATTACGTTCCAATTAATTAATGAAGTAATCATAAAAGTGCTTGTTATTAAATTAAACGATCCAACAGAACAGTACTCTCATGCCAGTACCTCCTTAAAGCTATAATGTTAGTTATATGATAATGGTTATCGCCTAAGTATATAATGTGTACAAATACTATAGACTCGACTACTGAGTACAATAACAAGACCAAAGGGATCGATGACCAACTAACGAATTATTACTGAATCTTTAGTACTTTGCTTTAATCGCATTCGGTCCTACTAAAACGTACTTAGTTTATTGATCGATAAGTACACTGCAAATTGGTATCGATAAAAACGTAACCTATTACATGTCATAAATTAATAGACTTCAGAATACAATTGTGTGACTATTGCGTGTAACGATGTATATATTCATCTTTGTGTCTAGGTAATATTTTGCAATCCAAGTAGTTAATGTAATGAGATATACTAATAGCCAGGCGATGGGCATTTGTTTTTGCAACTTTGTAGGACTGGCCGATAACGAGTTATCTGGGGTCGGAGGTTTTGTACTTAAAAGGACAATAAACACTACGTGTGGTAAAAATAATTATGAAGAATAATTGATAACGGGTTGCCTATATCAGAACAATATTCCCACAAAAAAGAAGAACATAGCTAAATTTATTAATCAGGTCAGCTAGCATAATTTGCTGTAGTCGCGTCGCGCGCGATTCAGCGACACCTGTCTCTCTCGTTCTGTCCAAATTAGAAATAGGAAAGTAGGTACATTTCCTCGTCTCGAGTCGCGGCGCGGTGTCAGTTGTGCTAGCCTCATAGATGGCATTAGATACGAGTAGGTACATGGAGATTGGAGAACTATTTTTAGTGATACAGAAAATACTACTCCTTATATGCCGATCGGTCAGTGACTCATAATTGGCCGTAAAGGCATAGTATAGGCATAATTCGACAATAGTCTGCAAGACGCATCAAGACAGTTCAAGCCTGCGGGCAGTTGTTTGTCCGCACATCCATCACATGAATGAGCCCGTATTATTCCACTGCAGGCAGACCGCTAACGTTATTTATGTCATAATAATAAGTTTATCTAGGGTCACAGAAACGCAAACATATTCTCTTTAATGATAAGGATTTATGTCCCTTCGAGTGTCGCCCCCCGCGGCTGTCGCTGGGCGCCTCCTAATGTTGTTTGACTCCGCTGTCGCGTACCTACAATGTATTTTCCTACTCGTCGACATTAATATTTGAATTAAGACAAATTATAATCACATACTTTTTTCTATGGAGCTCCCGACTCAACTATAATTATACAACGCTTTAGACAACTATAATGAATTTGAACAATAACGTGACGCCTTTACTGAACTATATTGAATTTGACCAATAGAACGTCGCCGCGGACATAGAACAAAAAAGACATCAACGAATGCTGAGCCGGCTGCGCTTCTTTTCAGCAAGTTTTAGATTTTCAATAGATATCAAGTTTGTTTAATTATTTCGGTTTGTTTAATTATTTCGGTTTGTTTAATTATTTCGGTTGAATCGTAGAAAATACAATAGTTACACAATAGCTCTTAACCCTAAACTTTGCAAAGTAGAAAAAAATCGTGCATTCAAGTCTCGTTGTTCTGTATAAGTATAAAAAAAATGCAAAAAGGTAACTAAATAATGTTTGCATTTTTAGATACGCTGCCAATTTAAGGGTTAAATTCTCGTACGTAACTTAGGCCACTGATTGTGTAACGATTGTATAAAATACAATTTTGTTCTCAAATAAGTATCAACTTTACTTAACAAACTACCACTTAGATTAGACTGAATTCTAGTTTTCCCTTTGGATTGGAATATTAGATGGCATTCGGTTCCGTGAAAATTAGCCAACGCCATTAGGATGTTGACACCAAATAAAGAAATCAATCATTTTGAATGTTTATAAATTTCAAATTAAAGGAAAAATTGAAAAATTTAGGCTCCGAGCCGGATTCGTCGAACCGGCGACCACAGGCATACATGGCCCGTCGCTACTAACCAACTGAGCTATCGGAACAATCTGTCTCAGCCCCTAAATCTTTCAATCAGTTCCATCTTACAACGCCTTAGGGATTATTAAATTTTTCCTTTAATTTGAAATTTATAAATACTTCTCGTTAGCAGGCGTAACTGCATTATACAAAACTAATTTTGAATGTTTTCGAAAAAAAGGATAAAACATTTAGTACGTCGTTAAATGGAGAAAAAACTAACCAAATTTAGTAAGTAGTAACAATAAGTGTCCAAAGTTTGTATGCTCATCTTAAGGGGGCATATTCTGTCCCTTTTCGGCAAAGCGTAGGTACCTACCTTCATATAGAACGAATGTCATACTATGACGCGACGCAACGTCACGAACCTCTATTGCCTTCTCTTTCTTACTGGCAACATAACAATAATTATCGTAATTTTATGAGGTCATCATATCAGCCGAAAGACGTCCACTGCTGGACATAGGCCTCCCCCAAAGAGTGCCAAAATGACCGGTCCTGCGCCACCCGCATCCAGCGGACTCCCGCTACCTTTACCAGGTCATCAGTCTACCTTGTGGGGACCTACCCACGCTGCGCCTTCCGGTACGTGGTCGCCACTCGAGAACCTTTCCGCCCCAACGGCCATTGGTTCTACGTGCAATGTGCCCCGCCCACTGCCACTTAAGTTTAGCGATTCGGAGGGCTATTTCGGTTACCTTGGTTCTGCTGCGGATAGCCTCATTTCTGATGCGATCACGCATATAAACTCCCAACATAGCCCTCTACCTTCTTATGAGTATGAGGCCCATTGTAAGCGACCACGTTTCATTTTATAAGGTATTTAAATTGAATCTTCATCACTATGCACAGTTCTGTATGAGTTCTGTGCAATTTAAATACCTCAAAAAATTGTATGTCTTCATTGTTTTGGAGAAATAATGGAATTTCATGACTCCGGGCTCCGCAGGGTGCAACCGGATTGCGCTAGCATTATTTTCCTTGAAGTAGGTACTATTTCTTAGAGACTGAGAGTAACAGTTTGTGGTTTGTTGCAGGTACTTCACGTTGCTTGATTAGTGAAACTGATGTTCCTGCAATAGCGTCTTCAAGAACAAGAGACTGATAGTATTTTAATTTTCGTTCCTATTGTGATATTTTATATGATAAAGTTTTATAAAGTGTTTAAATTTGAAATAGCGATGTCGAACACGGGGGCTGGCCCTAATGTCCTGGAACAAGCTGGCGAGGAAATAGATATATGACATTCTGTTGCATGGCTTTGTTTGACTCGGAAGTTGTGTAGTGTTTTGTGTTTATTTTAATAACTGAAGCAAGGATGGGAATGTTACTGACGAATGTATGGTGTTTGTTGAGAGTTGTGGTTCTGTATTTGTGAAGTCAATAAAGACGATCTCAGAAACATGTCTGCATGTCTGTCAGAGATTCAATTGTTGTTTTGTAACTGATTTGTAATTAGAGAAACCAGATTGATATTATAGAAAAGTTTGTGTAAATTGTAATTTGCGGTAGATTTTGGTTTTAATGTACCCAGATGTAAATATACTAAGCATTATCAATTTTGTCGCTGAAATAAAGTATTTTTTTAATGAATTGGTGGTTTACTTTAGTATTTAACCCGTTCAGCGCCAATCAAACACACACACGCGTCATAAGTCATAACGCTACGGGCGCTTTTCGCTACATATCGCTGCTTCGGACTATGGCGTAGCGCTGCGAGCGTTGCGCGAAGGTGAATGAGTTAAGTGAGGGTTAAATGAGGGTTTTCGCAATTACTATTTACTTATGTCCAACCAGGCCCCGTAGCATGGTTAGCCTTATCACGCGATAAGTGACAAGATAAGAGTGTCGTCTCGTTTTATCGAACGGTGTCAGCCAGAGACGGATGCTCTATCTTGTCACTTATCGCGTGATAAGGCCAACCATGCTACGGGGCCAGGACGTCCATATACACGTGTGAAATAATTAATGAAATCGGAAAATCCCAAATTCAGGGTCGGAAGGTGAGATGGCAGTTGCTTCCGCAAAATAATGATTCTGCCAACAGTTTGGGATTAGGTAGCTGACCCAGATCGGAACATATTGCATAAAGGAGGTGGATGGGATCACATACTAGTCGACAGTTGTCTAAATAATGACAAAATAAAGTTACGTTCAGTACATTTTTTAATAATTATCTTTCTAATAAAATAACATAGGTCTTACTTGCTATAGATGTATATACAACTAGTTTTTCTTGAGCCACTCCGTCTGCGCCGCGGCCACCAGCGTGTCGTGAATGTCCTTTGCGTACGAGATCTGAAGTCGCACCGTGTTCAAATATTGCGGGTAGCTGAGAGTCGTCTCCTGAAATACGAACATAGATTGTGATTATTCTATTTAAAATAATGAGATGCAATAGGTCGTACTGGTGAACTATACAATTGACCATAATTTTGCAAAACGAACAAAACCATTTTAGAGCATTTCCAAAAAAATGTAAGTTGGTATGTTGTTAAGAAGCTTCATTTATCAGTGAAATTATATTCGTTTCACTAAGTCACGAATGTTACCCATATACAGGTGAAACAAAAGTAAACAGAATTTTTTGTTTCTAACGCAGTATTTTAAGGCAAAATCATTGCATTAACTCTAGAAGCAAACAATCAAACTTTATTTAAAATAATTTTAAATAGCAAAAACACCAACCTTATGGTCTTTTTTCGACTACTATGGGTTTATGACAGTTTAACGTAGCAATTAGGGTGACCATGAGACTCAATAAATTTAAAACAATTTTTTTAATTAACGTTTTAACAAACAACGTTTACATATATATGCCTCTTGTCACGTCCACATGTTTAAACTAAAGTTAAATTATAAGAAACACATATTTCTGTTCACGACTCACAGTGTTTTATAGAAGCCGAAAAAGTGACATCCCCGTTTTATGGGTCAATCAACTTTTTCTTGTTGTTATTCTGTCCCGGTAAGCCAAGAGAACAGTAACAGACTTTCTTAGAAAAAATAATATAAACTGGACTCCTATTATGCTAAGGAGATGCGCCACCATGGAATGAGTTTACCAATATGACAAAAACACGTGTTTAGTGGATTTAAACCCCATAAAATAATAGTTTTAAAGAGTGACCCAGGAGACGTACCCATGGCAACGAGCAACAAGAAATAGTTGATTGACCCTTATTACAAATTACTGTAGTTTAGATCATCATAAATGGGAGACTAAAACTCCCGCGTTTCTAATATGCGTAGTATTTGAGAAATACATTTTTGAAAATCTTGTTTCTGACAACCGGATATTACGAAAAACATTTATATATTGCAAATTATTTCATAAACTTTTCTGTTGTTCACAATGTTGGATAATCCCTTCAAAGATATACATTAAGAGGCAATTACGACCTCTCTAGGTACATTTGTTACAAAGATATTAATGATTTTATAGATTTTGGTTTTTATTTTATTTTTCTATGTTCCACCGTAGTAGGACGCGATATTTGTATGACAGCTTCATTATTATGTCTTCTATCTACCCTATTTTTTACAAGTCCTAATTCCATGGAACATTTTATCTACAGTCAATTAAAAATTTCGGTCAGGGCTGCCACTACCAGTATCCGGATTTCCTGGATATAAAATTTACATAGTATACACGGTATAGCATAGGTATGGGTGGTGAAAGAAAACATTATTAGGAACCAACACATATTAAATATTTTTTTTTTAAAGATTCAGTAATTATTTCTTAGCTATTGAGAATTTGGTTATATTGCCTATCTCAATTACCTAGTGTTTTATTAAGTGATTTTTTGTAACAAAGTAAATAATAAGATATGTAATACATATGTACCAGTGAGGGGTAATAATATACGTACATAAATAACGACATAAATATCTGTACAGGACTCTATTGTCAATGTCATAAAAGCGTGTACAGATATTTATGTCCTTATTTATGTACGTATATTATTACCCCTGACTGTAATAAGATTATGTGCTTGTACATTTTTGTAGTTTGCTCTTTGTACAGTCGAAAAATCTGTACGCTCTTACGCTCAAGGACCATGACAAGACAAATTAACACAAGAAGCATGACAAGTAATTGAATGTCTTCTTCTACTTCCAGGCTCTCTGCCCCATCTAGCACCTCATTGTAGACTCCTTCCTAAGTCACATGTAGCGTTTTATCGGAAATTTGTGCGAGTTTTAGTTCTTGGCGAAATTAATAAAACAAGTTTTGGCCGGACATCATACATTTAAATTTTAAAAAGCAAAATCAGTACGTAATTCGTGATTATTACTTCCCTTTTTAAAATTACAATTAATTTACAAAATACTAGGCAATAATTATTTGTGCAAGTTTAAGCTCTTGGCGAAACTAATAAAACAAGTTTCTGACCAGCAGGTCGATCACGTAACGCATTGTACGTACGAACAGTCAGCATCAAAAGTAGCTATGCAAACGAAGACGTCAAAAGTCTTTACTAAAAGGGAATAAGAGCTTTTGACGTCTTCAATTACATGGCTACTTTTGATGCTGACTGTACGTTAGGTAAATTTAACTGTCAGTTTTTATATGAAAAAAAAAGCGGCAAAGTGCGAGTCGGACTCGCACATGAAGGGTCCCGTAAAATAAATTGCGGTTTACGATTTATGACGTACTAAAAAAAACCTACTTACTAGATCTCGTTCAAACCAATTTTCGGTGGAAGTTTGCATGGTAATGTTCATCATAATTATTTTTTAGTTTTATCATTCTCTTTTCGAAGTTACAGGGGGGAGGGGACACATTTTACCACTTTGGAAGTGTCTCTCGCGCAAACTATTCAGTTTAGAAAAAAATTATGTTAGAAACCGCAATATCATTTTTGAATACCTATCCATAGATACCCCACACGTATAGGTTTGATGAAAAAAACATTTTGAGTTTCAGTTCTGAGTATGGGGACCCCCAAAACTTAATTTTTTTTCTATTTTTGTGTGAAAATCTTAATGCGGTTCACAGAATACATCTACTTACCAAGTTTCAACAGTATAGCTCTTATAGTTTCGGAAAAAAGTGGCTGTGACATACGGACGGACAGACAGACAGACAGACATGACGAATCTATAAGGGTTCCGTTTTTTGCCATTTGGCTACGGAACCCTAATGACAGTTGCATTACCCTAACGCGCGTTCGAAACGTTACGTGATCACCCCTACATAATATATTATTTTAAAAAGCAAATACGATACTCATAAAACAAAACAGTAACCAGTGAAATTACACGTAATTAAAAAAAAACTAGACTCTAAGCTCTTTCTTCTGTATTAAATAAAAAAAACTCAATACATAACTCTTACATGTTTTGCGAACATCAAAATCAAATATCGAAGATTTCTCTTAATAATTCTTTTTTAAGCCTTGGCGATCCAAGAAAAACATAAATAATAGGATTCCCGAAAAAACGGCGTATAAAATTCAAAATACCGAAGTGTCAACCCTAGTGGCCGGATAAACCGGATATATAGAGTTTAGGTGATTACTTGAATGTTCCATGGAATTAGGTCTTGTAAAAAATAGGGTAGATAGAAGACACAAGGACCGTATCGGAAAGAAAGTAGACAACTTTAGGCATCTCTAAAAACTGGTACGTACATAAAATCGGCATATTTTTTTTTTAAATAACGAACTATATCCTTTTCTTTTAATTGCAACAAAAAGCAATTACAACTTTTGTCAAACTGTCAACATGGGGCGAATTAGTTTATTACAAAATAAAAGGTACCTATGACGATTAGAAAACTGGTTAAAAAGTACGAGTTGAGTCCCGCGGGCGTGCACAAGATAATAAATAAATTTGGTGACTTCTGTACTCTCCAAGATTTGCCTAAATCTGGAAGAAAACCAGGGACAGCCGACTTGGCATGAGAAAAGAAAGTCGTAAGAATGTTTAAACAAAATCCGTCCCTTTCAATTCGAGATGCGGCAAAAAGAGCCAAAACTTCTTCGGCTATGATACAAAGAATCAAACTAAGATGCAACCTAAAAACCTATAAAAAACTAAAACAACCAAAACGAGATGAAAATCAAACAATAGCTGTCAGAAAACTGGCAAGGAAATTATACGACCGTATATTGACCAAGAAAAATCAGTGCATTATAATGGATGACGAGACCTATTGCAAATTGGACTTTAAAGCCTTACCAGGACCTCAATTTATTACGGTGCCGGCTTATAGAAGGTTACTCGAAAACATAAGGCCATCAACATCGAGAAATCCGGCAAAAAAGTATTAGTGTGGCAAGCGATTGTCAATGCGGTATGCGATCGCAATCCTTCTTCACTACAGGGACTTTGAACGCTACGGTATACAGTGACGAGTGCTTACAGAAAAGATTACTACCACCAATAAAGAAGCACAGGACTAGCACTTTATTTTGGCCAGACTTGGCTTCTTGTCAATACTCTAAAACAACGAAGGAATGGTATAAAGCCGATAAGGTACCTAGAAGTAGTGGATAAGGAGATGAATCCTCCCAATTGCCCAGAAGTTCACCCAATTGAGTGATATTGGTCTATCATGAAACGACACCTCTAAAAAAACGTCAAAGCTGCCACCTCAGTTGAAAACTTTAAAAAAAAGTGGAACAGGGCATCATCAAATGTGTCAAAAGTGATCGTCCAGAATTGAATGAGACACATCAAAAAGAAAGTTAGGTTGCAGGCAAGGCAGGTGACAGGGTAGATACTTAATAGTATAAAATCAATATTCTGGATTACCGCACCAGAATTTTACCAAAATCGAACCTAAAATTCCAAATATTTGCTTGTCTTTGTCTATTAAATAAAAATAAAATAAAATATACTTTTTTACTTATTTAGTGTATTCATGAATAGTGATACAGTATGAAAAATAATCAGAAATTATTATCATGATACGTGATCATGCCGATACCGAGAACTTATTGTACACCCCTCGTACCTATAGCCAAATTATTATCAAGGCAAAAATCAAAGATAACTTATTTTTCATCACACTTGCTCATAAATGGTGTTATTCCTTGCCTGTATACAGAAAGACAATGGCCTAAATTGTTCCCGCGGGAAATAATGGCCCATGGGAAGTAATGAGCTTGTGTGTGATCTGATTGGTTAAAAGCAAATCAAACAAATTGGTTGGCAAATCTAGTTAGCCGCGCGTCACAAGAATTCTTCTCTGTGATTGGTTAGCTAATTAAAGCGATACATTGTTGGTATCACGTTGAATGAATAGGCTCAGTTGAACAACTATACTAGGATACTGTATAGATCCAGGGCTGTTATTCGCTACGCGTTAATGCGACTCACCCCGCCGATCACCCGTTACGAAACTAGACCTCTACCTTCGCTTAATTACTACGCATCGCGGTGTCAAGGTATAATTGTGGTTGAGCGTTAAGGTGAGCCTAATACTCCAGGCAAAATACGGTTTTGAAAAACATTAATTTATAATAGCGTTTTTAGGGTTCCGTAGCCAAATGGCAAAAAACGGAACCCTTATAGATTCGTCATGTCTGTCTGTCTGTCTGTCTGTCCGTCCGTATGTCACAGCCACTTTTTTCCTAAACTGTTGAAACTTGGTAAGTAGATGTATTATGTGAACCGCATTAAGATTTTCACACAAAAATCGAAAAAAATATACATTAAGTTTTAGGGGTCCCCATACTCAGAACTGAAACTCAAAAAAATTTTTTGCATCAAACCCATACGTGTGGGGTATCTATGGATAGGTCTTCAAAAATGATATTGAGGTTTCTAATATCGTTTTTTTCTAAACTGAATAGTTTGCGCGAGAGACACTTCCAAAGTGGTAAAATGTGTGTCCCCCCCCTGTAACTTCTAAAATAAAGAGAATGATAACACTAAAAAAAATATATGATGTACATTACCATGCAAAGTTCCACCGAAAATTGGTTTGAACGAGATCTAGTAAGTAGTTTTTTTTTAATACGTCATAAATCGTAAACCGCAATTATTTCACGGAACCCTTCATGTGCGAGTCCGACTCGCACTTGGCCGCTTTTTTTTCTTTACATCATTTTAAAACATTATTCTAAGATGCTTTATTCAAGAATCCAACAAACTTTCCATCCGGAAGTATTTATATAGATTTAAATAAAGCATGAATTGTTTTTGTTATTAATAATTTGAATATTATAGAGCAAATGTAAATGAACCAAAATAAAGATAAAATCATTTATTAATGTTTTTTCTGACTTTTCAGAAGCTAGTTTAGTTATAATGTTTTTGATGTCTGAAATTTTGTATGATTTTGTCGCTAGGGAACTATTTAATTGATAATATATCCGTTATAAAGAAAAAATCAGCAATTATAAATTATTTCCAAATTTGACATATTTTACATACCAGTTGTCAGTTCATTGCCTGAACTATAAAACCAGTTACAGAATAGGGGGGCTGTAGACTCACCGAGTTAGGCCCGGAGTCGAGGCGCACGGGGTGCACCTGGGAGGGCAAGTAGTGCGCCGCCGACTGCTGCTGTTCGATGCAGATGCAGATGTTGCAGAATAGGGGGGCTGTAGACTCACCGAGTTAGGCCCGGAGTCGAGGCGCACGGGGTGCACCTGGGAGGGCAAGTAGTGCGCCGCCGACTGCTGCTGTTCGATGCAGATGCAGATGTTACAGAATAGGGGGGCTGTAGACTCACCGAGTTAGGCCCGGAGTCGAGGCGCACGGGGTGCACCTGGGAGGGCAAGTAGTGCGCCGCCGACTGCTGCTGTTCGATGCAGATGCAGATGTTGCAGAATAGGGGGGCTGTAGACTCACCGAGTTAGGCCCGGAGTCGAGGCGCACGGGGTGCACCTGGGAGGGCAAGTAGTGCGCCGCCGACTGCTGCTGTTCGATGCAGATGATCGCTGTCCGCTGCAACACACAATCATCAATAGGGTACACTCAAAATGTATTATTCATTATTACTCCTAAAGAAAGAAGGCAAAAAAACCCTCTGAATGGTATTTTCGCAACACTTAGCACACTCCGTCGGGGGTAATTGGAACTTCATCCCGCTAGAGTTGTTTAGAGTGACTTCTAAAATATTGCAATAAACCGGCCAAGTGCGAGTCGGACTCGCGCACGAAGGGTTCCGTACCATTATCTTTAAATATTTATTTAATTCTGTTTTTTGGTATTTGTTGTTATAGTGGCAACAGAAATACATCAACTGTGAAAATTTCAGCTGTCTAACTATCACGGTTCATGAGATGCAGCCTGGTGACAGACGGACAGACAGACAGACAGACAGACGGACAGCGGATTCTTAGTAATAGGGTCCCGATTTACTCTTTCTTAGTTCGGAACCATTACGAAGTTCGAAAAAATTATGAATTTTGAAAAGCTGTATCTCCGAAACTATTGGGTCTACAGAGACAATTCCAATCTCATATTGTAGCATGTCTTCTTTAAAAATATCCTGAGAAGGTTCTACCAAAAGCCAGTCCTTTAGGGTATTCGCGGTATTTTAGATTTTTGACAAGGTTGCGTGCGGTGCTCGAGGGCACAAACTTGGATTATTCATTGGGCCAATATCATAAACAAGTCTGCAAAAATCAGAACTACCGGATTTGACGCAAACTACCCCGTACTTTGACGACAAGGTTTTTTTAATTTTTTTTTTCTCTTTATTGTTTTAGGAACATTTAATCACTTAAGATTACGTCAGTTCCATTGTACCTTAACCTAAATTACTACAGCTATGTATAATTGTATATCCTACGTATTGGTATTATAGTGCATAAGGTATTCTAGTACAAATAAATATAAAAATTTGGCTTCTTCTGAGGTCGGTGCCGCTAAATAGAATACCTACACTGAAATGCACGCGACAAGGTTACTGGATTAAGAAAGAAGTTAAACAGTTTTATTTCCTATAACTTTACTTCCTTCTGCTTGATCAGTTGCATTGTGTGAATTGAAGAAAGGCTTATATTTTCAATAATAGCGCTTATATTTTGAAAAATAATTGACGCAGCTGAAAAGTCATCACAAAATAATCAGGCACTTCTGAAATTTTCATCCATTCCCAATTGTTCAAGTATCATTATTATTTAATCGCGTCATAGGTACACAGTGTTGCAAAACGCTGTTCAGGGTGTCCACTGCAAACCCTGAAAATATTTCCCTGACTTTTCCCTGACCATTCTTTCGAATTTCCCTGACCAGAAATGTTACAAAATATCTCGATTGATTAACCTTTAACGCCATTTTAAAGTACGCATGTCACACTCCAAACTCTTTATAGCTATGAAGCGCAAGGAAGACTTTTTATTTATAAACTTCACTACGATAGTGACAAACAAGAGCACGGCCTGCCTGATGCTGTGTCACCGCAGCCTTTTAGACGTTTGCAAGGCTGTCGGACGCATAATTCGTCTGAAGCTAGTACTCGTGCTTTGACATTGTTATTGTTAGCACTTAACTAATTTGTTATTTCTATTATATGACAAAGCATAGTTTCATGTTTAAAGATGATAAAATTATTAAAATTTTTGTCATAAATAATTTATCTGAAAATCTTGAAGAAAAATAGTTGAGGGGCAGAAAAAATTGTATTTTTTAAAATCTCTCGGTCTAGTGTATTTTGCGTCAAAATTTGTAAGCTTCGGATTCAAAGCATCAAATTGATGGAGAGGTTTTTGCATGTTGTAACAATTCGGATTCACCCCATCAACGTGGGAAGATGGGTGTGAATGTGGAAAAAGCAGGCGTCGCCTGCGATATGACCTCCTTGATAAACTTTTATTACTGGGGCTTGTGCGGTAAATATAGTTATCGACTAAAACAAGGAATTAATTTTTCACGAAACAAAGAAATTATTCTATTGAAAAAAAATTAAAATGTGACGAACAAAGCAACACACATAATATGACGAAAATGTAAAATAAAATATTGCATGCATGGCTTTCTTTAAAAAAAAACCATGCAATTTTATTTTTTTCGTGTCCCTAAGATCAAATTTCCGTATCTCATTGCCCCGTTTGAATAATACACTCTGTCTGTATGGGTCGTTATTTTGACGTGGTACTTATAAAAAAACCTGGGTAATTTTTATTTTACAACTTGCATTTTGATAGGTATTAATAAAATGTCTTGAATTAAGACCTACTTCGATAAAAAGGTAAATCGTCGAATCCAACTCGGCTGAACAGCCTTCCGTAAGCTACGGCACATCTTTTCGTAAAATATTCCACAGAGCCTCAAGACAAGATTCTTTGACCAGTGTGTATCAAATTTTATGGCAATGAATAGTGGTCGTTTACTATGGGCCTCATAAGAAAACTCAGAGTCACCCAAAAATGGAGAGGGCTATGCCGGGAGATTATCCGTGTGATCGCATCAGAAATGAGGCTATCCGCAGCAGAACCATGGTAACTGTTGAAGCCCTCCGAATCGCTAAACTTAAGTGGCACTGGGCGGAGCACATTGCAAGTAGAACCGATGGCCGTTGGGGCGGAAAGGTTCTCGAGTGGCAGCCACGTACCGGAAGGCGCAGCGTCGGTCGACCCCCCCATAAACGCGCGAGTCCGCTAGATGCGGGTGGCGCAGGACCGGTCATTGTAGCACTGTTTGGCGGAGGCCTATCACAGCAGTGAACGTCTTCCAGCTGATATGATAATGATGATGATTATAAAAAATCATAATTTAGATATTCAAAGCAATAATTCTGAACACAAAGGCATAACGCTACTTTACGGATTTTTTGAAGTTTTTGTATGGACGTAGCTCAAAAAGTACACATATTTATGAAAAATAAACGACCTTTTAATTATTGTTTTCAAAAATTTGTATTAGATATGATCATCTTATCTTCGACAGCAGGTTTTATTTTAATTTTTTTCAGACATTTTTTTTTTATAGGTAAAACTATACCTTCTTTCACCAAAAATGAATTCCCCGTGTCTGTTTTAGTCGATAACTATTAGTTACTATACTTCATAAGTCCTAGCAATAATAGTTTATAGCGCCCAAAAAGTACACATATTTCTGAAAACTAAACGACCTTTTAGATATTGTTTTCTAAAATATGTATTAGATACCTTATCTTACCTTCGATAGCAAGTTTTATTTTTATTTTTTCAGACCTTTTTTTAGTTATAAAACTATACCTTTTTTCACCAAAAAAGATTTCCCCGTATCTGTTTTAGTGTTTTAGTCGATAACTATACCCCATAAGCCCTAGCAATAATAGTTTATAGAGAAGGCCGTATCGCAGGCAAAGCCTACTTTTTCCACATTTACCTACACCTATTTTCCCGCGCTCATGGGATGAATCCAAGTTGTTCCAACATTTAAAAATAAGTACTCATTATAGAATGCTTTTAATACGGAGCGTACAATTTTGGCACAAAAAACTTCACAACTTTTCTCTGTAAGACTTGAAATGTTTATGTTGTTGTGATATATGACAAAAATATAAACCATTTTTATCATCCTTAAAATTGGCATAGACACCTTTGTCATAGAAATAACAAATTAAGTTCTATTTCTAAAACACCAAAAAGATTGCCCCTTTGAGAGAGGCAACCACGCAACGCCAAGTGAAGTGCCAGCATCAAGGTGGTTAGTTAACCCACACATGCCCGAGATCGGAAACTTATGACCTCATACTCAACCAATATCAATCAAAACATCTTCCTCTCCACCGTTTGCAAGGCAATGTATCGAGGTATATCCCCACAAAATGGCCTTTATAATGCCTTATAAGGCCTTATAATCACCTGGTCATAAAATATTTAACACTGAATAAAGACAAGAATCAAACTAACTAAGATCTACACTTACCTTTCTAAATTTAGTTACTTAATGGAAAACATAACGTTGATGAATCAACATATTTAATAGTTCAAGATACATTTGTTGATCTCTTTGATTTTTTTATTTATATTTTTTCCTTATAGATAGATTTTTTCCCTGACCTGTCTAGAACTTCCCTGACTTTCCCTGACCACCATGAGCTTCCCTGACTTTTCCCTGACTTTCCCTGACTTTCCAGAAAGTGGACACCCTGCTGTTTTTTACATTTGCCGCTCTTTTCTAGGCTCATCTTTCCCTGGCCAGACTCTAGCCTCGCTGACGCATCGTTTCTTATGCATAATACTTATTAAAACAAGCGCACGACTTAATGAAATCGCTATCACTATGCAATTCATCACGTTTGTAGACAATTTATCTGAAAGCTTGAGATACAGGCAAGAGAACATATGAGCTTTCTCCCATTACTTGTGACAGATTTGAAATATGTTTCCGCCGACACGAGTTTATCAAACGTTTCACATTGTCCCTCGCTACGCTTATAACACCACAAATTATCAAAATAATGTGAGTGCCGTATTGCTTTGGGGCAGTCTATCGTCCTTCACTACCAAAACGTAATATCTAGAATATCAGTGACATTAAATTTGAACCTTAAGACTATGGCGATACCGTTTGTTTTTCAACATGAATGTTGTAGTGGCACGTGCTTACTCGGTAGCTAGCGGCTATGCGATGATAATAGAGACAATGGACTTTGTTTGAAAGATTAGGACTCGGAGCGAAAAATTCACCTCAGAAGAGCCGTACTATACTAAAGGCTGCACAGATTACTGATTCACTGGTTTCACTACTTCTCCTAGGTTAGCTTATAACGTTTAGAACTATTGCCTCTGTGAGCTGTAGAAGTAGAACTCGCGAGCAGAACTTTTTAAAGAAATTTTTTTTTCAACAAGTGAAATCAAAACATTTTTCGAAAAACCCAACTGCTTTTTGCAAATATTATAGCCTATGTCACTCCCACGATTAAGAGGAATCCAACGACACCTCACATGTCGAAATCCGTCAAACGGTTTAGGCTGCAGGGCGTGTCAAAGAATAAGACATACCCACATACATACATACGCTCGAAAAACAACCCTCTCTCCTTCGGCAGTCGGGTAAAAATAATAATAATAATAATAATAAGCCCGCAGGGCAGCTTGTGGCGAGCTGTTGGGGAGTAACGACCCCACGGACCCGAGTGCTCCCGAGAGTCGGTCAGGGCCTCCGTCTCCGGCGTGTCTTCGTTGGTCGGAGTGGAACCCCAAAGGGGGCCCGCAGGACTCTCAGCTCTGGCTTGCCTTCATTGGCCGTCCAGAGAGGAGTCGTCAGAGCTATATGCTCCAGGGGTGGAAGTGTTAAAGGGCATAACGCCGCGAGTAACTTCGGAGAAAGCGCAGCACCACCTCTCGACACCCCTGAGCCGCTCACCCGGTGTTGCTCCTGGCCGTCTGTACGACGACGCTTTCAGGGGCCCATCTAATGAGCGGCTAGTCACCGCCTGCCTCGATAACTTTGTGTACAACAATGTTATGGTAGGTGTCCGGATCTTTTTGCAATAGCCCAGTTTCATATTCCACCCAAATCTCATCACCATAGAACCCGTTCTCTATCCATATAACCCACAATAGCCCCAACGCCTGTTGGAACCGGTTCACGGGTATCTACCGATGTACCCGTGAATGGGTTCTAGCAGGTGTATTACATCACATTAAACTTCGTCTCCAAAGGGCCTCTACGTGTTGGATCTATATCCCCACGCACGCCTTCCAAAGGACCGGGCTTTGTCCCGTGAATTTAAACAGGAGATACATAATAATAATAACAGAGAGGAGTCGTCAGAGCTATATGCTCCAGGGGTGGAAGTGTTAAAGGGCATAACGCCGCGAGTAACTTCGGAGAAAGCGCAGCACCACCTCTCGACACCCCTGAGCCGCTCACCCGGTGTTGCTCCTGGCCGTCTGTACGACGACGCTTTCAGGGGCCCATCTAATGAGCGGCTAGTCACCGCCTGCCTCGATAACTTTGTGTATAACAATGTTATGGCAGGTGTCCGGACCTTTTTGCAATAGCCCAGTTTCATAATCCACCCAAATCTCATCACCATAGAACCCGTTCTCTATCCATATAACCCACAATAGTCCCAACGCCTGTTGGAACCGGTTCACGGGTATCTACCGATGTACCAGTGAATGGGTTCTAGCAGGTGTATTACATTACATTAAACTTCGTCTCCAAAGGGCCTCTACGTGTTGGATCTATATCCCCACGCACGCCTTCCAAAGGACCGGGCTTTGTCCCGTGAATTTAAACAGGAGATACATAATAATAATAAATGATTTATTTCACAAAAACACTTGTTACATGATATTATGGGGTATATCCATCAGACTCCAAACTAGGCTTAAGCCTGTATCTTGGCAGTCTGCGAGTGCGAAAAAAACAAGATTTACAGGAGTGTTAAGGAAATGTAGTTACTTAGTTATATAGTTTAGATAATACTAGTCGAGTTGGTATATAAACTAAATTCTATTGACATGCGAGTGTGTTTGCATATATATGTGTGTGTGTGTGTGTGTGCGTGTGTTTGTGTGTGTGTGTGTGTGTGTGTGTGTGTGTGGGGTGGGGGTGAAAATGGGACTCGACAAAAAAAAATCTGTATAATTAACGAACGTGCTCACAAAATTTCACGAGTATCGGTTGAGAAATACGACCAGTAGCTCTAGTATAAGTTTTATCGATACATATACGTTTTCGAACGCATTTGCGTTTAGTTTCAATTTGTA
Source organism: Epinotia brunnichana (assembly GCA_963854355.1). Classification (NCBI taxonomy): domain Eukaryota; kingdom Metazoa; phylum Arthropoda; class Insecta; order Lepidoptera; family Tortricidae; genus Epinotia; species Epinotia brunnichana. The sequence continues at coordinate 12,354,775 of OY977936.1, read as the reverse complement.
TGGCAACGCGTAGTTCCTAATAGTTACCACCAGAGGCGCTGTTCGCGATGCCATACAAATTGAAACTAAACGCAAACGCGTTCGAAAACGTATTGTATCGATAAAACTTATACTAGAGTCTCTGAAGATGAGAACAGCGGGACAGACACCGGACAGACAAACCATTTTCGGCCCAAGCTGAAGCATAGAACTTCGCTAGCTTGCTAACCTGCAGAGGCACATGGTGACAAGGTAGATAGAGGGTGAAAGACTTCGAGGCCGACAGGCAGCGCTGCACTTCACCAGCAGGCGTCTGAGCGTACACGATGGCGAATTACCGCCAATACAAAATGTACTGGATCAGGTTACCGATTTTTGACTTTCGAGCCCTCGAATCTTTCACTCGAAATCTGTAAAAAATGATGAAATGCTATTTTCAAATAGCGATAGAAAATTTTAAAACAAGAGGTACTGACCACTCGTATTCAGTTCTATCAGTAGAAAGTAAGTGCCTGCAATGTTGACCCTACAATTGTGTTTAGTTTTATAAAACTTTCGAGCGCCCGAAAGTCAAAAATCGGCCCCCAGTGCCGTCAATGCGATTATTTGTTCATTTTGTGTGAATGACGACTGTCATCCTACTTGCCCTTTGGGGTCAAAATATCGCTTATAGCTTAGAACAGTCAACAGGGGGGTCGCGAAGCTTCTTGAAGGGGGTCGCGGCTGCTTGAATTTTGTTAGTTGAAACATGTAGGGATTTCATATTTTTAAAATAGAAAATATAATTTAAGAACCGCTGTTCAGAGGGGGGGGGGGGTCGTGAAATATTTTCTTACTCTAGGGGTCTCGGGGGGTCGCACCATGAAAAAGGTTGAAAAACACTGGCTTAGAAAAAGCAGCGAATTTAAAGTTGACAACAGTTTCACTTAAATATTGTTATGACAAAGTGTTTATACCTAGTTCTACAATAAATTCTAACAATGTTTTTTTTGAAGTGGATAATTCTTTGCTCGCGTTCTTGTATAGGGGTACAATTCAAAATGTATCACGTGACTTCCGGAATAACTTTTTGTAGAGAAGCCTAATCTGATTTCAAATAATTGTTTGTTACATGTTTTAATACTTCTTTATTTGCCATTAGTTGGTAATCACAAAATGATATTTAGTTTGTGTGGCGGACATGAAAATACTGCTGAAATAACCGCCATTTTCAATGTATCGCGAGTCGCGACTATTGCGAGTCAAATGAGCTATACGTCAGTCAATGTTGCCATGTATACCGATTTATCTGGACTTATACAGATTTTAGTGATTTAATTCAGATATATTAGGGTTCCATAGCCAACAAAGAAGTATTCACTTAAACTTAATTAACGGTTGTATCTCCGACACAACCCGCTTTTTTTTTACTTAGGGCTTGTGCACAAATCATGCGAGGTTTTTTCGGCTACTTTTTGACCCCCCCCCCCAACTTGGTGAGGTTCTTGTCAACCCCCCCCCCCCCCCCCCCCCCCTCCCACATAACCTCACGTATATTTTTTTCTTTCGACCAAATTGTAAGATAAATAGTATTGTACATAGTCAATCTTGTTTATTTTTCTATCTTATTGATATAGACTCGCTATTTTGAAGTGGTAAAGATTTATGTTTAACGACCCCGAGAAAAAGTATTTACTCGTGTGGTAGATATTTTTTCTTAGTTTCGTTCACTGTAAAAAAAATACACGTGAGGTCTCCTTATATCCCCCCCCTCCCCGAACGTGATCTGTCGTGATTCTTTCGTGAGGCAACAGAAATACATCATCTGTGAAAATTTCAACTGGAACTATCACGGTATCAGTGAGATACAGCCTGGTGACAGACGGACGGACGGACGGACAGCGGAGTCTTAGTAATAGGGTCCCGTTTTACTCTTTGAGTACGGAACCCTAAAAAGGCCCTCGAGGCATTGTACCGAGGATGCTGGCGGCATTTCCTCGCTGAATTGCAATGCTGATGCGTTGCGCGAGAAAGCCGCCAGCACTTCGGTCACCAGTTACACAAACAACGAAATTAATTGAAATATCAGTGGTAAATCTATTATTTTCGAAAAATATGTAGTTGGTTAATTTTAGATCCTTACGGCCTCAAAACCGGACATTTACCCGATCCCAAGGTGACTAAGCGTTAGGTACCTAACACTGTACAGGGTTAGGCTGTGTATTGACAAGGCATTGGTCCTGCCCTTTAGAGATATCCTGAGGAATCCCGTCACATCACATGATGGCTCGCATTAGAAAACATTCTAATGTTTACAACTGATAACGAGTCACGTAAAGGCATCGAAGATAAGAATGCATATATTAGCAACAGCACCCGGGTCAATAAGTTAATTATTGGACGATATCAGCATGTTGTATGACTGTAAAACAGCCACCTAATCGAAATACTTTCCACTCTATAAATTTAAAAATACAAATGGACTTTATGAGTTATCCACAAGGTACAAAGTTGTATCGATAAAGGCATGGAACTTTTAGCACCACGAATCAGCAGCAACAGGGGTGTTAAGAATCCTATTTTGTGTTCCAAGGATGTAATGTTCGAGATTACTTTATATAGATTGGTTTCGCGACCGCGTAAGTAGGGTTCCGTATAACAAAATGTCATGTAGCCCTGTCTTTCTGTCTTAGCTGCCTTGCCACAAAGGCGGTGTTAGAAATTGTATTGGCCTTGATGTAACCTTTTGCCTATATGGGTTGTAGTCTTAATTTATTTCCTTATAAAATAAGTTACTTATTGTTTAAGATTAAGAAGCTTAAGATTTTAAGATGATTGTAAGAAAATATTATTCATAGTTTATAGTAATAGTTGTTAGTGGTTTTATTTATAGTCTTGAGTAATTTTAAACAAACTACCTCACACCATATACCTATGTAACAGAATCATGTTGAACAAGTGTATTTGGAACACATGGTTAGAGGTCCCCTATGATTGCTAACTTACCAAATGCAATTCCATTTGATCACACAGGCAGAAGAATTCTTCCAAATTCTTGTCAAATCGTGGCACAGGAGCGTCTATGCCTTTTCTAAAACAAAAAAACAATGAATCATTATCCTATGTTACGTGCCAGGAGTCATGACAATAGCGATCAATGTTGTGTCTTTTATTCCGACGTCGTAATTCGTTAATGCCGAAAATGTCTAATGTAGTTCATTACCTTTCAAATTACTAATATATCTACGTGAATTGGTTAACAAACTATGATATTGTGATAAAATTCGCTACAGATACAGTGATCACCATTGTCAAAACCTTTGGCATGTGGTATAGGTACAACAAAAATAGTAACATAAATGTCAGTGGCTATGTTTGGATTTTTGTTACTCAATCACACAAAAAGAGACGAAATTTGGCACATTGATAGTTTGTAATTTGTACATAGGAAATTGGTATGGGAGTTTAAATGGACATAGTCCGAGGCAACAAACTATACTCTGGACGTTTAGGTATTTAAAAGATTGTAAACAAAAAACACCACGTGACTTGGTCTTTCAGCCAATAAGGTAATACCATAGATACAAAAAGTTGCTATGATTGGTTGAATGACCAAGTCACGTGGGTTTTTTTGTTTACATTTTTTTAAATACCTAAACGTCCAGACTATAGTCTGTTATAGGTAAACTTTGTCCTTTATTTAACCTACACTTGTTTGTTTATATGTAACAAAGTAATGTACTTAGGTGTAATAAATAATAATAAAGTAACCTTCAATCACCTCAGCATGTTATATTATATACTGTATGTCTTGTACAGCTATATTCTTGCAATCTAATTTTTGATTTGGTCACAACAATATGACCACATTACTCATCAAGTTTAACAGGTGTATCTTAAACATCTCAAACTAATCTTCAAAATTTAATTACCAACAAAATATTCACAATGCAAATATGAATTTGTTTATCAAGCTGGGGCCCATTGCAACAATTTACAACTTATATTACAAGCGGAAGTCTCTTTCTAATGCAAGGAGTTGAAAAGAGGTTTCCGCTTGCAATAAAAGTTACAAGTTGTTATGCAATATAATATTTATATATATAATAATAAATAAATAATCTTAATATACCTTCAAATTATTAATATCTATTTAACAGTTAAAAAGAACAGCCTGATTACAGTTCTGAATTTAAATGAAATAAATTTTATTCAGCCTTAAATACACACATTTATTTATTTTTAAAGGCTCTACCAAATTTGATGCTCAGTATAAATGTAATGTGATAGAATGATCACTTACTGTGAATTAGAATCAATATTGTGATTCTGATGCAAAATTTGTGCTGCCGATTTAAGAGTCATCTGAAAAAGATATGAAAATCAATTATACAACTGATTGAGTGATTGATGTGTATGAGTGCAACTTATCAGCGGATGTTGCGTCTATCAGTTGAGTTAATTGAATAAGTTTAGATAAATAACTGATTCAAACCAGTTACAAGTTGCTGTAGATATCTGTTGTCTTGCCAATTGCAAGTACAAGCATTCTATTAATTGAATTTTGATAAAGTAAATGTATGCTTATGGATTCCAATAAACCATTTCTAATGATTATTGGTATGGTTCAGATCATCCTTTAGGTGGGTTTTACATAACCAATTGGTCTAATAGTCAACACCAATCCTTTAGGGCCAGGATTTGGTAATAGGCTCTTAGTTTGTTCTTGTATTGTTGATAGAAATTTAGATATTTGTCAAATATACCAACTTTCTAACTATTGTAATTATTTTTTTTTTTTTTTATTTTAATACAATACAACAATAGTTACTATTGTAATACAATACAACAATAGTTACAATAGTTTCCAAATACCTAAGCAGTACCTAACACTGCCTGATTATAGTGATTATCAAGCCTTTACAGATATATGAGTTACATTTGTTGGAGCTAGTAGGGAGTTTTATAGAAGCTAGTGATTCAATTTACTTACAGGTATAGATTCTCGTAAAGAGCCCATTAACGTCTTTACTTTAGAAATGTTGTCCATTTTATCTTGCTGCGGCGGTTGTGCCATTGCTGGCTGCATTTGCTGAGAATGTTGAGGGGAAGGTTGCTGCATGATTGCACCAGCTACTGGCATTGGCATACCGACTCCAACATTCGGTGCTGCTCCCACAGGGTTTAAAGGAACGTGCAGGTTCATTTGATTCATCGTTGTTATTAATTTAGTTAACTAAATCCTTATAAACGAAAAATATTTACAATGTAAATACGCAAAACTCTTGAGAGCTATTTATTTTATTATGATTTGACAATTTTGACAAATGTCATTGACGTATTTGGCGTTTCGTTTTGCCTCAGTCTCACGCATATTTTTTTGTGCGATGATCATATAAGTAGTGGCAAATGAAGTTTATCCTAATTAATTTAAGCAAATTTATCTTTCTTACTGAAATGATTATTTTCGTTTTTGGTAAAAGGTTAAAAGAATATTTGATTTTTTTATAAATTGCTTAGAAAACTGTCATGTACATGCATTGTACATGACATCTATCGCCATCTATTGAAAAAGAAAGTAACTTCTAGTCTTTCTACTCCACGATAGATGGCTCTGTAAAACTACAAGGTATCGGTTTTTGACATCACTACGATTGCATTTTTTGACAATGGCAATACTAAATTGAAAACGTCAATGTCAGTCACGAATTTTCAAAAAAAAAGCAGATGCTATTTATTTTATCGGAAACGTATCGAAAACATATCGGAAAGCAGCTGCCCCAAAGAGTATAATAAGTAATGAGCTGCCCTTGCCAATCCTCTAGCAACTCTGAGTAGGAATTTAAACAAATTATGATAGTTAATTACCTCCTTATATGAAGATGTCTGCATTTAAAATATACAATGCGACAGAGCTATGGCAGGTTAGTCAATGTGATAGCCTCGAAAGTTAACTAGTATCAAACTTGTTATATTTTTGTTTATATTTCAGAGAGAAACTTGTTTACCTTCAATACCGTCGTTCAGCCTGAGCTTGGATAATGTACTCGGGAATGACGGACTCCAGTTAGGTTCTATAACAGAATTAGTGGGGCTACCGGGTTCAGGAAAAACACAGTTATGGTTAGTTATGTTTAGTTCCTGTACGATCTCAATTGTTGATTTTATTTATTTATCGTATGGCCGTTATACACTCCAATTGTTGAGAATATTCATGTCATACCTTGCTTTTCTACAAACGTTGCTGGCTCCATCATGAGCTTTGTTTGTAATATTGTTATCATAATTTTATACTTTGGAATGTTTTGGTTTAGTTTACAATTCTGCGCTTCTGTTCAAATACCGAAGGTACTTGGAGGGTTAAGTGCTGAAGCTTTATATATTGATACCAACACGAATTTCAGCATTTACAGATTCAAAGGTAAGAATGTGAAACATGATAATTATAACCATGAGTAATGCCGGGAAGTAATGAGATTCATAGATAAATAATGCTTATATATACAACTCTAGACAAATAAGTTCTGGGTCACAAGAAGCTGCCTCATGAGCTGAGCTATTTCATTATCTACGTGAAGAGACTTGACTGTGCTTCTACTCTAAAAATTCTACATTAAGCGCAACCTTAAGGTAGAATTTTTAGTGGAGGAATTTCTCTGGAGACTATGGACTCTTGTGGCATTCTGTGGTTTCATTCATTCCTTCATTGTTATTTAGCCCACCATTATCCTTCCAGAAATTCTCTTTGCAAGCCTCAGGAAATGCCAGAGTCTTCTCCACACAAATATAGCTGTGCAGGAAGAAGATGCTTTAAAGAAACTACACTACATGAATGCATTTGGTCTGGAGAAATTCTGTGCATGTATTCACAAATTACCTAAATTTGTCGAGCAACATCCTAATGTAAGTGTATAATTGGCTGAACTAATGCTTTATAAATTTATCTAAAACAAAAAATACTAGCAGTGTCTAGTATTTTTTGTTATAGAGCCTCGCCAGAGGCATGCGGCCGAGCATTGGGCGAGGTGTGCTCGGCCGAGGCATGCATCTGGTGTAGACACAGTTATAGAGCCTCACCAGAGGCATGCGGGCGAGCATTGGGCGAGGTGTGCTCGGCCGAGGCATGCATCTGGTGTAGACACAGTTATAGAGCCTCACCAGAGGCATGCGGGCGAGCATTGGGCGAGGTGTGCTCGGCCGAGGCATGCATCTGGTGTAGACACAGTTATAGAGCCTCGCCAGAGGCATGCGGCCGAGCATTGGGCGAGGTGTGCTCGGCCGAGGCATGCATCTGGTGTAGACACAGTTATTCACTGTTTTGGATGATTCTAGATATGTAAGAGTGGCCTAGTATAATAAAATTTGATTTCAGATAAAACTAATAGTGATAGATTCTATAGCATTTCCATTCAAAGAGGGCATATCCACAAAGCAAAGAACAGGGTTGCTCTTCCGGCTAATGGCGGAGTTACATAGAACAGCCCAAGAAAACCAAATTGCGGTGAGTATTAGGAAACCAAGTCTTTACCAATAGTATCTTTGCTTTTTTACAAAAGTCTATGCCAAACTTCTTAGCAGATTATAACTGGGTTATTCTTATTATAATCTCATAATGCTACTTTTAATACAATTTTTAGTAAACTTTATGCCAATGACTGCAATGAAAAAAGGTAACACTGAATGTCAGCTACTAGGTGGCTCTCCTTGAAGCGTACTTTCGCTGCATGTGTTTTCTTTTGTTATTAGGTGGGTCCACACCAAACGCACGCTCACCCGAGCGGCTCGCCAGCGCCCTCCGCACGCTCACCCGAGCAGCTCAGGCGAGCGTGCGGAGGGTTCGGGCGAGCCGCTCGGGTGAGCGTGCGTTCAGTGTGGACGCACACCGCGAAAATAATTTTCACGTTATTCATTTGAAAACGATAAATAAATAAATAAGTACATTGCCAGTAGCATGGCGCCGCGGCCCCTTTGATTTCGCCCAAAAAGCCGACAACGCTCGAGTGAGCGTGCGGGCCACACAAAACAACCGTCCACACCGGCTCGGCTCCGGTGAGCCGGTCGCCCGAGCGTGCGGACGCTCGGCTCAGGCGCGCCGTTGCTCGCCGATCGCCGTCCACACATAGCGCGCACGCTAGGGCGAGCCGCGCTCGGGTGAGCGGCGTTTGGTGTGGACGCACCTAAGGCTATGGCTACAGTCGAAAACTGAGCCCTGAATGTGTTCAATGATGATGTACTGGCAGGTGGTGCTGACGAACGAGATGAGCACCCGCGTGGGCCTGTCCACTGGCTCGAGCGTGGGCGCGCTGGGGGACGCGTGGGCGCACCGCTGCGCGCGCCGGCTGCTCCTCGCGACACGCGCCGGGGAGCGCGTCGCGCTCATGCTCAAGGCGCCCGACACGCCCAACGCGGTCGGCAGCTTCAAGGTACAGTACAGTAGGTATACTAGTGGTACAGTCGGTGCGAGCGTGGGCGCGCTGGGGGACGCGTGGGCGCACCGCTGCGCGCGCCGGCTGCTCCTCGCGACACGCGCCGGGGAGCGCGTCGCGCTCATGCTCAAGGCGCCCGACACGCCCAACGCGGTCGGCAGCTTCAAGGTACAGTACAGTAGGTATACTAGTGGTACAGTCGGTGCGAGCGTGGGCGCGCTGGGGGACGCGTGGGCGCACCGCTGCGCGCGCCGGCTGCTCCTCGCGACACGCGCCGGGGAGCGCGTCGCGCTCATGCTCAAGGCGCCCGACACGCCCAACGCGGTCGGCAGCTTCAAGGTACAGTACAGTAGGTATACTAGTGGTACAGTCGGTGCGAGCGTGGGCGCGCTGGGGGACGCGTGGGCGCACCGCTGCGCGCGCCGGCTGCTCCTCGCGACACGCGCCGGGGAGCGCGTCGCGCTCATGCTCAAGGCGCCCGACACGCCCAACGCGGTCGGCAGCTTCAAGGTACAGTACAGTAGGTATACTAGTGGTACAGTCGGTGCGAGCGTGGGCGCGCTGGGGGACGCGTGGGCGCACCGCTGCGCGCGCCGGCTGCTCCTCGCGACACGCGCCGGGGAGCGCGTCGCGCTCATGCTCAAGGCGCCCGACACGCCCAACGCGGTCGGCAGCTTCAAGGTACAGTACAGTAGGTATACTAGTGGTACAGTCGGTGCGAGCGTGGGCGCGCTGGGGGACGCGTGGGCGCACCGCTGCGCGCGCCGGCTGCTCCTCGCGACACGCGCCGGGGAGCGCGTCGCGCTCATGCTCAAGGCGCCCGACACGCCCAACGCGGTCGGCAGCTTCAAGGTACAGTACAGTAGGTATACTAGTGGTACAGTCGGTGCGAGCGTGGGCGCGCTGGGGGACGCGTGGGCGCACCGCTGCGCGCGCCGGCTGCTCCTCGCGACACGCGCCGGGGAGCGCGTCGCGCTCATGCTCAAGGCGCCCGACACGCCCAACGCGGTCGGCAGCTTCAAGGTACAGTACAGTAGGTATACTAGTGGTACAGTCGGTGCGAGCGTGGGCGCGCTGGGGGACGCGTGGGCGCACCGCTGCGCGCGCCGGCTGCTCCTCGCGACACGCGCCGGGGAGCGCGTCGCGCTCATGCTCAAGGCGCCCGACACGCCCAACGCGGTCGGCAGCTTCAAGGTACAGTACAGTAGGTATACTAGTGGTACAGTCGGTGCGAGCGTGGGCGCGCTGGGGGACGCGTGGGCGCACCGCTGCGCGCGCCGGCTGCTCCTCGCGACACGCGCCGGGGAGCGCGTCGCGCTCATGCTCAAGGCGCCCGACACGCCCAACGCGGTCGGCAGCTTCAAGGTACAGTACAGTAGGTATACTAGTGGTACAGTCGGTGCGAGCGTGGGCGCGCTGGGGGACGCGTGGGCGCACCGCTGCGCGCGCCGGCTGCTCCTCGCGACACGCGCCGGGGAGCGCGTCGCGCTCATGCTCAAGGCGCCCGACACGCCCAACGCGGTCGGCAGCTTCAAGGTACAGTACAGTAGGTATACTAGTGGTACAGTCGGTGCGAGCGTGGGCGCGCTGGGGGACGCGTGGGCGCACCGCTGCGCGCGCCGGCTGCTCCTCGCGACACGCGCCGGGGAGCGCGTCGCGCTCATGCTCAAGGCGCCCGACACGCCCAACGCGGTCGGCAGCTTCAAGGTACAGTACAGTAGGTATACTAGTGGCAAGTGGTACAGTCGACGTCAAAGATATGTCTACAATAGGGAACATTACGGAAAACTCTGCGTAGGGGGCGACACTAGCATTGTATCTCGTTCCCACTCGCGGTATTGTCTATACATGCATCCTTCACCTTGTCACTCATTTGAAAATCAATGGGGAATGGATGAAAATTTTAGAAATGCCTGATTATTTTTTTTGTTGGAATAACCTTCCTTAGCACCAGAAAAAAATTGCAGACTTGTCAGCTGCATCAATAATTTTTGAAAAATATAATCAGTTTCCTCACTTACGTTTTGTGGTTAGGACGGCGAATGAGACACTTTCCTTGATCCGTCTCATATTACAAAAAATATTTTAAATATCTGACCCTGGCAATGACCAATATAGCTGCTGCAGCTGTCAATATCATTGCCAGTGTCAGTTTACCACGGATTTTTATGATATTTTTATGTAATATGAGACGGATCAAGGATATTGTCTTATTCGCCGTCCTAACCACAAAACGTAAGTGAGGAAACTGTTTATATTTTTCAAAAATAATTGACGCATCTGAAAAGTCTGCAACTTTTTTCTGGTGCTAAGGAAGGTTATTCCTATCATCAAAAAAAAATCAGGCGTTTCTAAAATTTTCATCCATTCCCCATTTTGCATGTGTCTGTGAGTCCCTATCTTCCTCTACTGGTTTACGGTTTGTGCTAGTGCTGCACTCTGGTGGCAGAATATTGCACTAATGTTCCCTATTTTCAACCGACGAAAAAAACGGAGGAGGTTCTCAAGTCGACGCGTATATATATATATTTTTTATGTATGACCACGCATAACTTTTTACAGAGTAGTTCGATTTTGATAATCCTTTTTTTATTGGAAAGGCTATACCCCGAAATTGGTCCCATATAAATTTGGAAAAAAAAGAATGGTAGGAAAATAGGGGATGATTGATTTTTCGTCGGTTAAAACTTTGTTTTTAAAGTAAATTATCGCTTAATAACAACAGAGTAAGGTTTAAAAGTTTTAACATATCTTACGGATACAGTTGCCAGGTCCTAGCAGATATCACTCCGCCGAAAACAGCTGCCGTTGTTATCTCCTTGCAGCCCGAGGCTGCTGAAAAAGGAGTGAGCTATCTAGATGTAATGGGCAAGGCCGTAGCGGGTGTTAATTTGCAGGAAATAGGGATTCATTCCCTCAAGTTCCGCCAAACGGCCTCTGGAGCAAGGATGGCTGAACTCCCGAAAGAGCTGGACGCCAGCAAAGCCGATGAACTAGCTGACAGGCTTCGTCCAGTGCTGGACGGCATTGCCATTGTCACCAGGCCTACTAAATGCGCCGCGTTGCGAATCTTGAACCTGGATGACTCGGTTACAGCAGACAGCGTGATGGCTGCAGTAGCGAAGTTCGGTGGCTGCTCCTTAAGCCTAGTGAAGGCCGGAGAAATACAACGCGGCCCTGGTGGAATGGGTGCCGTAGTTGTACGATGCCCTGTGGCAGCAGCGAAGGAGTTGGTGACAAAGGGTCGCGTCTTGGTTGGCTGGAGCTCTGCCCGTGTGATTGCATTAGAGCAGCTTCCTAGAAGGTGTTACCGCTGTATGGGGCTTGGTCACACCAAACCAATGTGTCCGTCAGCAGTGAACAGGGAGCAACTCTGTTACCGGTGTGGTGAAGGAGGGCACCGATCTTCGACTTGCTCTGTGAAGGTGCCTAAATGCGCTTTATGCGCTGAGTCTGGTAGGCCTCATGGTCACGTGATGGGTAGCCTTAAATGCACTCCTCCGTCCAGAACGGGGAAGGTGGTTCCACGGACCGGTTCTGCAACCAACACCGGCTGCTCGCCGGTCCAAGAGAATGAGGAAACTGACATGCAAGAGTAATGGATCAGACTCTGCATGCCAGTTTTCTCCAGAGTAACCTTAACCACTGCGCCGGGGCTCAGGACCTTTTCCTGCAGTCTATGGCGGAATGGCAGGTCGATATAGGAGTAGCCTGCGAGCCATATCTGGTTCCATCCCAACCTCACTGGGCGGGCGATTTAGACGGTCTGGTAGCGATAACCACTAGATCAGACAGCCAGTCTCCCCTCACATCACTTGAAAGAGGTCCAGGATTTGTTGCTGCTGGTTGGAAAGAATATGTAGTTCTGGCCATCTACTTTTCTCCCAATCGCAATCTAGCTGAGTTTGAACTGTTTTTGGACTCCCTCAGAGCAGTAATAGGTAGGTGGTCTTGGAGACCCATGCTGGTCCTTGGAGACTTCAATGCGAGGTCCAGTGCATGGGGGGACACCATCACCAATCCACGTGGCCGGGCCCTAGAAGCCTGGGCTCTTCAGGCCAACATGTCTCTTTTAAACCAAGGAACGTCGCAGACCTGCGTACGATATCAGGGAGGGTCCGTAGTGGATGTAACATTTGCCACTCCGGCTGTCGCACGCCGAGTACAGGACTGGAGAGTAGAAAATGAGATGGAGACCCTTTCGGATCACCTTTACATCCGATTTGCGGTCTCTCATCATTCTACATCATTAACACGAACTAGAGAGCCTAGCCGATTCGTTCGCTGGGCCTGTTCTAAGATGGACCGAGAGCTTGCCCGTGAAGCAGCACTCGTGCAGCGCTGGGTTACTCCCAGCGCGATGATCGAGACATCTTCGGTGGACGACCTGGCCGACCATTTACGAAGCTCGTTGGTCAAAGTATGTGACGCGGCCATGCCTAGGATAAAACGTCGCACGGCCAGACGACAGGTCTACTGGTGGACACCGGAGGTTGCAGCATTGCGGGCAGAGTGCAACTCCACACGCCGAGCTTATGTGCGGTCTCGAAGGCGCTACGGCTTAGACCTTACAATTGAGGAGCAGCTGAGGGGCGTTTACCGGGAAAAACGTAAAGCTCTACAGGCTGCCATAAGTCAGTCCAAGGCTAGGGCGAGAGAAGAAATTCTGGCCAGTTTGAGCCGGGACCCCTGGGGGCGTCCGTATAAAACAGCACGGAAGAAACTCCGAGTGCAAGGCCCCCCTGCGACAGAAACACTTCCTAGAGAAGTTTTGGATCGGGTCATGGGAGAACTATTCCCGGCATCTGTGGGACACGAGCCTCCTACGATGGCGCCGCCACTTCCCGCCGTTACTGAAAACGGAGTAGATTTTCCCCCAGTTAGGGATGGGGAAATGACCAAAGCCTTAAAACGACTCCGTAGAAGACGGACAGCCCCCGGGCCAGATGGCGTTCCAGGTCGGCTACTGTTTGCTGTGGCAGAAGCATGGGTAGACTGGATTCGGGAACTATTTAACAAGTGTCTGCGTACTGGCCAGTTCCCAACCCTATGGAAGACGGGTAGAGTTTGCTTGATTCCTAAAGAGGGACGCCCTCAAGGCCACCCCTCAGCATTTAGACCTATCGTGCTGTTAGACGAGGTGGGTAAACTTCTTGAGAAGATCTTGTCTGACCGCCTCGTTCGACATCTCGAGGAAGTAGGACCGAACCTTTCTAGTGTTCAGTTCGGCTTTCGGGCAGGCCGGTCTACTATTGACGCAATAGACTACCTGAAAGTTCTCTCCAAAGAAGCTACGGATGGAGGAGATGTAATGCTGGCGGTCTCCCTAGACGTCAAAAATGCTTTCAACAGTCTCCCATTTGAAACGCTCAAGGAAGCCCTTCAGTACTTTGGAGTGCCTGTCTACCTGAGGACACTGCTGGGAGGCTACTTGGAAAACCGCTACGTTGCGTGGGAAGACGGAAGTGGATCAATGCTCCAGCGACAAGTTAAACTTGGCGTCCCACAGGGATCTGTCTTAGGTCCCACATTGTGGAACGTCGGTTTCGACTGGCTCTTGCGAGGCCCAGTCCTGCCGGGCATGAGTGTACTTGCTTACGCCGACGACATCCTCATCGCATGCAGAGGTCACTCCTATGAGGAGGCTGCCAGAAGAGCCACGGTCGGGACATCACTTATGATCGACCGAATTCATCAGCTGGGTCTCAAGGTGTCCCTTCCAAAGACAGAAGCTCTCCTATTCCATGGTCCTAGGAAAGGCCTTCCTCGAAAGGCCGGAATAAGGGTAAATGGGGAGGTAGTGACGCTGAAACCTCACATCAAGTATCTGGGTCTTATCCTAGACGGACGATGGAACTTTGGGGCACACTTTGCCAAGCTTGCTCCGAAGTTAATGTCTACAGCCGCTGCCCTTAGCCGGCTGCTCCCCAACATCGGTGAGCCGAATGCCACGTGCAGGCTCCTGTATTCAAGGGTCATACGGAGCATGGCTCTATACGGGGCTCCCATATGGGTTGATGCCCTCTCGGCGACAAATAAGACCCTACTCCGCAGACCTCAAAGGGCAATTTCGTTAAGGGCCATTCGAGGATATCGTACGGTATCATTTTCAGCGGCAACGATCCTGGCCGGGGACTCTCCTTGGGACCTCCAAGCACATGTGCTCGCTAAGGTCCATCAACATAGGGCTGAGAAAAAAGCGGCAGGGGAGTTCCCCGACCGGCAGGAGTTCGACCGCGTTCGAGCGTTTGCCCAGAACGAATCACTCCGCCAGTGGAAAGAGGAGTTGGGGTCTGCGGATTACGGCTTAGTAACAGTAGAGGCAGTACTGCCTCACTTAGAACGCTGGGTTGAGAGGCAGCATGGAACCCTGACGTTCCATATGGTGCAGCTGCTTACTAACCATGGCTGCTTTGGTAAGTATCTGCATCGCATAGGGAGGGAATCCTCCCCTTGCTGCCATGAGTGTGGCGCACCTGTGGACACGGCGCGTCACACTTTAGAAGAATGCATTGCGTGGAGGCCCCAACGGGCTGCTTTAGAAGCAGTGACGCGGTCGGACCTCTCATTGTCAGGTGTTATTAGGGCCATGCTTGACAATAAGGAAGCATGGAAGGCGATGGCCTCCTTCAGTGACCAGGTTATGTCACAGAAGGAGGCCGCGGAGCGGGCACGCGAGAATGATCCCCTCGCGGATCCGCTCCGCCGGCGACGGGCGGGAGGCAGAGCCAGGCGCTACGCGCATTTACTGCCTCCTCCGTAGTGGGATGGTGCGGGGTTCGGGGGATACCCTGCAAAAATGAATCCCACTGGACTGAATGCGCTGACCTGGCGCGCAATGTCTGCGGCCCGCTACCCTGTAGGTCGCCCGTCGGGACGTACGCGGTCGAATGCGGAAAGCGATCCCGCGGCGCCCCTTTCTTAAGGCGGAGCTGGCAATCGTTGGGGTTTTAGACGGTAGTCCAAGGCTTGCCGCGGTTAGTCCGTCATACCCGCCCTGTCCCTTCCCCGTCGCGGGCGGGATGCGTAAAAGCATTTCCCCAACGTAAAAAAAAAAAAAAAAAAAAGGTCCTAGCAGATACACGTCATGCTCCCTGGCAGGACCACCTTAGTTTTCGTGAATTCCAATATATGTAGAAAAAAACTATACTATATCCATAAAATTCTATAACCAATAAAAAAATCTATATAATAGTTTCACTGTAAATCATATTTCTTTGTGGTCCTGCTGGGGAGCATCTTCCCCAGCAGGACCACCATGATATTTTTATAACTATGCACAGTATAAGTATAAGTTCTTTTTACGTGTATTTTTTTATGTCAATTGATTCCATTCCTATCCAGCATCAATAGTTTTCTTGGGGTCAACTTTCGGTGATGTACAAAAAAGCCAGAAATTACTGCTCTTTCTCTCCATAGTAAATGTATGCAAACAGTTTTTTTTTAATTTCTGGCTTTTTTGTACATTACCGAAAATTGACCCCAAGAAAACTATTGATACTGGATAGAAATGGAATCGATTGACATCATTTGAAATCGAAGGAAGGTCTCCTAAGCCCATTTTCGCCTAGCAACACGGGATCTGGTAGCTGCCCTCACTGACCCAAAATCTATTTCCACTCTGTATAGTAGTTTTTTTTTCATATATTGGAATTTACGAAAACTAAAGTGGTCAGGACCACATATATTCCAGGGAGCATGATGTTAAATTTCAGCTTGATACCTCCACGCGTTCCTGAGAAAAAGGGTCTTGACAGATGGACAGACAACAAAGCACTTTAAGAAACCCTGCTATAAGGGTTCCGTTTTTTCCATTCGAGGTACGGAACCCTAAAAATGTACTTACGAGAAAACAATGATCCATTAATGTCGACTGTGCGTATGTGAAAAAACGCCTGAGAGAAATTCATTCCACACATTTTATTGCTTTTGCCACGACATTTAATTCAGGCGCTGCGATATTATTTCTTACAAATTGTTTTCTCGTAAGTACATGTAGTAATTTTCTCCTGTCCATTACTCGTACATTTTTTGATGAGAGTTTGAATTTCGTACGATACCATGTTACCGCTAAAATAGATAGCGCCCGTCAGAATGTATGATTCCTAGCGGTGACAGATTGATCATTGTTTTCTCGTAAGTACGTGTAGTTCATTTTTTTTAAATTAGCGTACAGTTTCTTACGTTTTTTGATGTTAATTTGATTTCCGTACGATACCATGTCACCGCTAGAAAGTATGACACCTCAAACTACTAAAATAATTATACAATATCAATAGCCATTATCGTAGTGATTCTTTCATAAATTACGTTAATGAGGTGCCAGTGTTTAACTATTAACTCATTTGTTTTCAGATAACTGAGGAAGGGATTAGGGACGTAGAATAAAACCAAATACTTGAACATAGTTTAATTATTAATGTAAATATATTGTAAACGAAACTACTGCATCAATAAATATCTCATTTCACAAAAATATCAAGCTTTTTCTAACATCTCAACAGTTATACAATGTAAAGGCAGTTTCAGATCGGAACTTAGCTTATGCGCACAACACCAATTATTCATAACAACATGTAGTCTTATATTATGCGTATCGTCGCTAATGAACGAGTGTGAGTAACACGTGTTTGTAGTCTCCCTTCGTATCACCCTGGAAAACATTACATTGCATTTGTATAACATCGACCTGCATAGCATGCTAACACAATTACGAATACAAGAGTGCATTGCCTCAACTAGGGCGGGCGTTAATAAGAAAGGGCGACTAGGACATCTCGGAAGTCGCCGTTTATGTCTTCCTGCAAACAATACCGAAAACGGAGCTGTAAATAAGCGTAAAACTAAACACAAAACTGGCCCACAATTTCAGTTGAGATTTTTCACAAATCATGCAGTAAATAAGCTTTGTAAATATAATAAAAACATCAAATCACGAGATTTCTAAGCTTAAAATTAAAAATGTCTTTAATTAAATGCACATTTTATGTTACATCGATACAATGAAGTAATATTTGTGATGAGACTACTTTCTTCACACAGCAATGCTACACGAAAGGGCGCTCGTAATACTGTTTGCGCAATGTTATTGACATGCCGGGACTAGTAACTCATTGTAGAGAGCAGTAGGCCCAGAGTGCCGCCTACGTCCTCCTGAAAAATCAACAACTACTTATAAAAACCATTCAGTACTCTCATGCACGAAGCTGTTAGCTATACAGTATGTATGTACAGTGCGAAGAAAAGTTACATGACTATGCGCATAGGAACAAAATATACAGATCTTTTTAAAAATAAATTAGCTTAAAAGGCGCTGGTCGCAAAACTTGACTCACTCTTTCCAAAATGAGGTTAAGTTTTGAGACCTAACGCCGGTAGACTATCAGATCAAGTTACAACCGAGAAATTGACGTTTAGCTTAAACAATTGGAATTAGCGTGTCTTTGAATCGTTGTTCCGCCTGCCCCACGATTATTCGACAACGGTCAATAAAGCCTTCTTGTAATCCCCGGATGTGTCGCCCTGCAATCAAAACGGATCCGGCTGAGCTTGGACGGTCAGTTTAGTCAAACCACGAACACTCGAAGCAAGTTATGCCATGCGCGGCGCATGTGGCGATCCGTTGTTAGAACAAACAGTTAGGGCAAATTGTGGCATTTCAACCTATCCCTATTATTACCTTAACCTTTTATAAGTAAGTTAACAATAATAGAATAAACGTAAATTAAACTCGAGTATTAAGAGTAAGCTAGGCCGAATTTCACCTTCCCATACAAACGGAGTTACGCTCTCATTTTAAAACTACGCGTTGGATTGTAACGAAACTTTGCATATACAATGACATGAGGTATATCTATGACTGAAGTTAGTTTATACGGCTCCAGTTTATAAAACACACGAAATACAGCAAAAACAAGTTTTGTATGAAAAACTTAAATCTGCTGTATTTTTATCCCTATGGTATGTGAATATACACTAATTTCTGACATGGATATACCTCATGTCATTGTATTTGCAAAGTTTCGTTACAATCCAACACATAGTTTTAAAATGAGAGCGTAACTACGTTTGTATGGAGAATCGAGCTTACTGCAGACTCAAAACATTGCAATTTGTAAATACATAAGATTTTTGTGTTTGTGGATTTATTCGACAAATTCAATAGGTGTTATAATACGGCACTGCAGAAATTGTAGAGGTTGTCAAATAAACCCTCGTTACTAGAGGCATAAGTAAGTCAATGTTAAGGCCACAACAAGGAATCTCAGTTGAAATGCCCTAGAATCCCCCGGTAAATTTTGAAACAAACACATTTTTAAACAAAAAATCGGTTGATGAACACGTTTTCCTAACTCACTCAATACTTAAATTGATTTCATTGATGTTATTCTCGTATAGCAATAATAAATAGATCTGTATATTGGTACAATAATGCATTATTTTATGATGAGTAAACTAAACATATTGGCAAGGTGTGAAAATGAAGGTATATTTTGCTGTGGAAGATGTATTGACTCATGCTTATTATTTTATATAGCTCGATACGTATAGGTACATTTTTATAAAACCTTGTTCGAAATTATGGGTCAGTTTCTTAGAAAGTGTTTTCAAACGTATTTCATGCAGCCTAGAAGATTGTTATACTCGTACTTACAGCATCAAACCAATTACCATTATTATTCAACCGCGATGAGTTTGGGATTGGAATAGCTGTCGGTTAATAAAAACTTTGAAGTATTTAAATATGTGGTAAAACTGTTACCTCCAATTCCACTCTAATCGCAGTTTGATAATAATAACATGTACTTAAATGTTAATTATTGTTCATGTCGATATATTTAGTTGTATGTGAATGTGAGGGTGTTATTTATGGAACACTGCTAATTAGATACTTATTGATAAAATGTGTTAATAGTATATTTTATGATCAGTGAAAATAATTAAAAAGCAGGAAATAATAGGTACCTAACGATAAAGCGTTACGCATATGCCATTGTTAGGTAGGTAATAGTTTAGTTAGCCCTACGAAAAGTCGAACACAAAATAATTGTGTTAGTAAAAATAAAAAAAATGTGATAGAAATAATTAACCAAAATTAAACGTAATTTTTGCTTAGTCCAAAGTTTTCAAGCACGAGTAATGCACAATAAGTGAATCCAGCAACATACATATTTACTATAAAAGAAAACTCGTTTCAAACGGACCATGGGCTTTGTATTTTTTTTTATGGAGTATGGAGCTTGGCCCCAAAACGAACACAGCTAAGAGTTAGGTCGCATTAAATAGGTCTTTAAATATTCCTCGTTTCATTTTATAGGCACGACGTTGAATTCTAGTGCAGAACTGCGATATTCTTATTTTAGTTAGCGTGGTTTCTATCAGAAAACGGGTTTCTCTTGGAGATACCGATAATTAATCATTAGGTAACCGAAGTGTGTAAAATGAATAAATTTTTCTAGCTAATTCTATTCTATTAATATAATTACTATTTACAGCAAGTTATCATCTCATTATAAATCAATAATTAAGTCACTTAAATGACATGCGGGATGATTCAATGGCATGTGCCTGCCTAAATAGCTCGTATTTACGCTGACTAAAAAATGAATATCTCATTCTGCAATGGAATTCGACTTCGTGCCTATATAATTAAATGAATTAGATTTAAAGACCTATTTAATGGCCCAACTCTCATGTTTGTTGGTTTTGGGGCCATTTTGACGCATGGTCCTTTGGACAAACCATACATTTTGAAAGCAGTAAAAAAACTTCATCAAATTCTAAATAAAACGAAGCATTAGCTCCGATGCGTGGTCAACCCCATTTTAGGTAACCATTACCTCATATTATCATGATTACCATAAGCTTCCAATAAAGCGTGTTAGCTGTGAAAGAACCTTGGTTAGTTGTACTTACAGCGATCCACTCCTCCAAGGGCTTGCTGTACTTCTCAAGGAAGGCCTGTTTGATGTCTCCGAGGTCGATCTCGGAGCGGCTCACCACGATCCTGATGAGGGTCTTGTCGTTGGTGCCGAGACCCTTCATCGAGTGGTAGAGGCGCTCGGCGAAGAACCCCACTTTGCTCTTTACGCATTTCACTGTGGAACACGGTTCGCTTTGATTAGAGACAAGAACGACTTCCCACAAGCATAAAAAGTGTAATAAGTTTCTGTCATAAATTTCATTTTTGGTACAAGCATTTATTGCCGACTGTACTTTTCTGCATACCATCATCAACTGCTTATTGAGACGATTCTAACGAGCCCAAACTCGATGGGGTTGTGTTGTGTCGTTTTATTGCGGAGTTCCTATGGCCACCTTCTAGCTCCAGCATCAGGCCAGCTCCATGTCATCATAATATTGCATTGTCATGCGATATACAATATGCATGCAAAATTTCAGATCAATCGGTTGACAGAAATAGCGTGAAATTTCAATTGCTAAATTTGACCCAAGAAAGAATGAAACAAACGGGGTGAGCTAAATAAAAGCTTGTAAAAAACTATATCCCGACAATGGAAAAGTATAACACATATTAGGGGACAATCTTACTCAAATCGAACTAGTCCCCATAGTAAGCTCATCAAGGCTTGTGTTATGGGTACAGTCAGCATCAAAAGTAGCTACGCAAACGAAGACGTCAAAAGTCTTTATTAAAAGGGAATAAGAGCTTTTGACGTCTTCGATTGCATAGTTACTTTTGATGGTAACTGTACTAGACGGCGATATATTTAATAGGTATAAATTAAATACATAGAGAGCATCCAAGACTCTGAAACAAATATTCATGGTCATCACACAAATATCTTGCCCTTACTGGGATTCGAACCTAGGACCTTCAAATCAGCTTCGTAGGCAGTGTACTACCCACTAGGCTAACCAGTAACTAAAACAAAAGTAACTATGAATTATATTTTTATATATTTGCACTCGAAATTTTCGCCTCTTTCATTTGATCCCCCACACGCTATCATAGCAAAGTATTTTTTTCCAAAGTCAGCACTTATTTGGTTGGGACAGCCATCATATTATTTTGCTTTTTCATACAAAAGGTAGCCTATGTCACCCGGAGCATAATTACGAATCGATTGACACCTTATTTATCAAAATCGGTTAAGTATTTTAAACGCTCCAGAGGCACATACGCAAATACAAACATAGACTGCTAAAAACATATCTCTTCCTTTCGGCTTTGCCGTAGTCGGGCAAAAAGATGTTTCTTAAAAATAATCACAAATTCAAAAATTATGAAGTGATTACTTATTGGTCCCATACAATGGTGAGGTTTACCTAATTTCGAAGACCTCACTCCAGTTTAGTCAAGTATAGGACCTTACCTAACTGAAAGTACCCTACGGTCGCTTTAGTTTCATCATCATCATCATATCAGCCGAAAGACTTCCACTGCTGGACATAGGCCTCCTCCAAAGAGTGCCAAAATGACCGGTCCTGCGCCACTCGCATTCAGCGGACTCCCGCGACCTTTATCGCTTTAGTTTAAACAAACCTAATCGGCAATAAGGTTGTTTACGTCATAACTGGCCATAAAGTAGGAATTACTGCGGAAAATTCCACTTTCTGGCCAGGGAGAGACGTAAAATTTTGTACTCACCACTGGCGGTAATAAAGAAAGCCTCAGATCGCATATTTATCGCCCTTGCCTTCGGCTCGGGCGTCAAATACCTGTTTGTTTTACCGTCCTGGGTAAGTAATATACTATTAACTAAGTTAAATATATATACGAGTAGGTACCTATAGCGTTGGCCATATAATAATTCCTTAAACAAATTCCCACACCATTTCAAAGAAATTGCTCAGCGGGGCTTCAAATTAATGTCCGTCGTATAATCCGTATACCTAGCACATTCCTCTTAACACGACACGTACCTACTCCAGTATAATTAATAGTACCAGTAAATAAGTGCACAGACCTACGAGTATGTTCGTATTTATTCAGAATTAATACAATTGTCTCTTAACAAGATAACAAGTGCTATTGCATTGCGGGCATTGTCGTCCCAACGTCCCAATAGTACTTATTCAATTCAATTTATACCAATGTCAATGCAATTTATTGACAAACGACGTACACACATCTAGGACCCTAAGTGACGTACCTAAAGAGTTACGAATGTTACGATACGACGATGGTTATAACTTGATCTTTCGTACGTACGAGGCGATTCCTCTGATAGAATTTTATACTAGCATTCGAAGGTAATTTCTGAACCTGAGATGTAAGTAAATATGACTACTTAAATCTTAATTATGCAGGAATATTTTGGACAGTCTGATCTTGAAAGTTATTTTAGCGTAAAACAGCTTACTAGTTTGTCGACTCATACAGCCGCTATACTTATGCCGTGCCAACGCTTTTTTTAGACTGTTCTGAGAAACTAAGGATTAAATATTTTATCTATGACAAATTCTATAACAACACCAATACATTACGTATTGAATGTAAGTCACGACATCACGGAAACCTCGTCAGTCAGCAGGGATTCATTACGTGAGAAGTTTTTGTGTGGCCTTTACAATTGGTGTATTATATACATAAAAAACTGAGTTTGACTGCAAGGCCGCTTCTACTTCGCTTCCTGCGAGTGAGTCACTGCGACCTCGCAGCGACGCTACTGTCGATTGTTGCAATTGTAGTCGACTCATTATGGAGCATGTGTTTTTGGCTCTTAGATATGCCGCAAAGACACTCGCAGGCTTATCACTGGCACATTGGAATCATTATGACTACAGTAACAATTTTGTTTCCAAAAGTGTAATAGTTTAGATTACGGGTATGTTACCGCTATAGATAGTATGAATTAATGATGCGGGCCAATTTAGAAGTGTTCTACTTCGGACAAAAATAACATGATACCTACGCTACACGTTCGTTCCATCTTTCCACACTCCCCAGGTAGGCGCGCCCTTCTCATGCAATCTTAAGGATGACTCACGCTAGAACGGGCCGGGCCTTGTCCAGTTTTTCTTAACCCTTTACCAGGCCCCTAAGAACTAGCGTGTCTTCATACGTACTTTATATACTGTTACAACCGTATTGAGCGCCTTGTAAAAAATGTATTTACGAAAGTCGGAGATGTTCCTTTAAACCAGAAATAAAAATGTGGGTTACGGTTATCCCATCGCCTGTCTAAGTAATTAACTGTCATACAAATTTTTGTTCTTGATCAGGCGAAAGGGATATATGCCTCCCACATCTTATATCGGTTATCAAAGTCAAGGTTTAACTCCAAAGTCTTCAGGGAAAGTCTTTAAAAGGAGATTTTATAGCTAGGTACATAAATTGGCTCTCGGTTGAACACAAAAACAGTTTTATTACTTACGTGAGTTTTTATGACATGACAAGACAATTTACCGGGCCATGGGAAAAATAGCTCCCGCACAGTTAAACTCTAATAAGGCCATGGGATAATGTCAACCCACATCCTAATTCTGGTCATACACAATAATGCATGAATATTTAGCAATGTTCACGATTACATAACCTTTCAACACTCAAAATCTATAAAATATCAAAAAATTGTTCGACCTATGTAAGTACTTCTGTTCCATAGAAATTAAGGAAAGTGTTCGAATTTCTCCGTAGTTTACTAAAACTAGAGTTAAAGTGAATTTAAACGGCTGCCAAAGATATATTACGCAATTTAGAAGCGTGTTGTGAATGAAGATCATAAAATACTATTTTCAGGGATTGACAAAATATTTTGTAGGAGGTTTGGAGTTAAAACCTGACTACGGTAACCAATATAAGATGTGGGAGGAATATATCCCTTCGCCTGGTAAAGGGTTAAAACGGCCCGGGCCGGACACTACCCTTTCTAGCGTGAGTCATCCTTTAGTAGGTCCATATTATTATGGAGTTCGTCATATCATATCAGCCGAAAGACGTCCACTGCTGGACATAGGCCTCCCGCAAAGAGTTCCAAAGTGACCGGTCCTGCGCCACCCGCATCCAGCGGACTCCCGCGACCTTTACCAGGTCATCAGTCCACCTTGTTGTGTTGTTAATTATTATGGAGTTGAATTAACGTAATGTTAATGACAAGAGTTTTAGAGTTAAGTAGATAGTTACTTACCAATCGCGAGCATTCCCTTCTCTATGCTTCCAGAGAACTCCTTCTTGATGGAGTCCTCGATGTCCTTGCCGGTCAGCGCCTCGAACTCGGCGAAGATCTGATGAAATGAAAAATACGTATTTTATTACTATGTAAACTATGTTTTCCACTCGACTCCGCCCACTTAAGACAAGAACCCCGTTTATTATAATACTAGCTGTTGCCCGCGACTTCGTCCGCGTAGAACTTTTTATCGTCTTAGAAAATGATTTCTCTCAATACAAAATTTGAACCCTCTTTTAGGGGATAATTAAAAAAAAAGTCGATGTTCATTTTCTAGTTTGTGAACAAACAGTCTAAAACCAAAGTTAAAAATCTCATACTTTAAAAATGCCTTGAAATACTCAAACTTTGAACCAATTTTAACACTCTTAGGGGATGAATTTGGAAAAACTCTGAAATCAGTTTTGTAGTCTTTTAACGTACAGAATAAGACCGAAGTTAAAAATCTCTTACTCACACTTTAAAATAGAGGTTGAATTTTTCTAATCGCTGAAAGAACTTTTTTCGTAAACTTTTAAGTCTCTAGCTCAAAAAAAGTGTTGCCCATACAAAGCTTTCTTAACCCCCTTAGGGGTGGAATTTTCTAAAACTCTGAAAGTACTTTCTTATTAATTTTAATAAGTAACATTTTGAATAGTTTTAAGTCTAGTAAAAAAAAAGTTTTTCCCACACAACACTGGCTACCCTTCTTAAGGATCTTAAGGATCCCCTTAGGGATGGAGTTTTCTAAAACGCTGAAAGTTCTTTTTTAGTATTCTAATAAGTAATCTTTTTGCAAAGTTTTAAGTCTAACTCAAAAAAAAGTGTTGCCCATGCAAAGCTTGCTCTCCTTTTTAACCCTATTAGGGGTGGAATTTTCTAAAACGATTTGTGTTCTTTTTTTGTATTTTAATAAGTAATCTTTCTACAAAGTTTCAAGTCTCCAACTCAAATAAGTAATTTTTCGTCAAAATTTTAAGTCTCAATTAAAAAAAATATGTTTTTCCCATACAAACTTTGCACCCTATTTACCCCCTTAGGGGTGAAATTTTCCAAAACGCTGAAAGTACTTTCTTTGTATTTAAATAATCTTTCTACAAAGTTTTAGGACTCTAGCTAAAAAAAATAGTTTCCCACATACAAACTTTGCACCCCTATTTTAGCCCCCTATTTTTAGGGGTAGAATTTTCTAAAACGCTGAAAGTACTTAATTTGTATTCTGATGACTAATCTTTCTACAAAGTTTTAAGTCTCTATTTAAAAAAAAATTGTTTCCCCCATACAAAATTTGCACCCCTATTTTACCCCCTTAGGGGTAGATTTTTTTAAAACACTGAATCTAGGTACTTTATTTGTATTCTAATGAATAATTTTTCTACAAAGTTTTAAGTCTCTATTTTAAAAAAAGTAGTTTTTCCCATACAAACTTTGCACTCTATTTTACCCCTTTAGGAGTAGAATTTTCTAAAACCCTGAAAGTACTTTATTTGTATTCTAATGACTGATCTTTCTACAAAGTTTTAAGTCTCTATTTAAAAAAAAAAAATTCCCCCATACAAACCTTGCACCCCTATTTTACCCCCGTAGGGGTGGAATTTTCCAAAACGCTGAAAGTGTTTCATTTGTATTCTAATAACTAATTTTTCTACAAAGTTTAAGTCTATAGCTCAAAAAAAAAGGTTCTCCCATACAAACTTTGCACCCCCATTTTACCCCCTTAGGGGTAGAATTTTCAAAAATCCCTTTTTATCCCTAGCCCACGTTATAAAAGCAACATACTGTGCAAAAATCAACTCTCTAAGATTAGTAGTTTCGGCTGTGCGTTGATGAGTGAGTGAGTGAGTGATTGAGTGAATAAGTCAGTCAGGACATAGGCATTTATTATGTATAAATAGATAGATGATAATGAAACTCCCATTCAAATATCTCAAAAAATTATGAAGCTACATCCGTTTTAATGTCGCTTGTTAGAGTGAGAAAACGATGAGGGACTGTGACGTCAATATACTCGAGCGTCATAGTAAAAAACAATCGTTTCATATGAAGGTGCGTTTTGCGGAAAAGGGACAGAACATACCCCCTCTTAAAACTTTGGCCTCTTATAACTTAATCATTACCTATGTAACCTCTTGTTTTGTTTTTTTCTCCATTTGACTATATTTATTTTAAATTCTTTTTCGAGAAAATACATTATGATTATTTACCATATTTTCGATTCCTGAGCTATAACCACGAACTTCGGAATTCGAAAATATTCGGGTATCTCTATCTCTATCGCACTAACCATACTCGAGTGACAGGGATGCAAATATATGAACATTGAGTATCGGTTTTCGTGGTAGCGCCGCAGGTACTTTGGCTGAATGCGCCGAGCGCGTGCCATTGTCATTCAAAAAAAACAAATTCGTGTTAATTATATTGTTCAAATTTGTTGATTTCATTTATTGAAATTACGACATAAAACGACATTTGCGCATATAAGTTCTCATATCAGAATCAAATATTTTTTTATGGTTTATATTTTAGCATTTGTCTCGTAAAGGTCTATCGTAGACGGGATTTAAATTATTAATAAGTGAAAGGCAAAGCAATTCCGCCATATTGACAAAAATTTGACGGTTCTTATAGCTGACAGTTGGAGCAGCGTTTGATTTCAATAAAAATAAATGAAAAATTAAATGAAGTCGTATATTTCGGAAAATTAATTAACTGTCGCAGTCGGATAAAAACTATCCTAAGTTGCAGCTAGAATAATATTTATTTATTTATTTATTTAGTAGTATAAATATACATATCGCTTACAGACTAGTCCAACACGTGATATGTACACGACAATAAAAGATTAAGACTAACACAATAAATAAAACATCAATACTTAAAGCTACAAAGTCACGATATACAAATATTTACGAAAAACATAATTGTCTGCTTGCGGCTCTTGTAAACTCAGTCAGAGTGCAATTAAATAAGTCTATTTTAGTTGAAAGCTGGTTAAGTATGGTTATGGCTCGGACAATGGGTGCAGTAGCGAGCAGGTTGGTGCGCGCTACGGGGCGCGCGAGCAAGCGCGGTGCGCGCCGCCGCGGCCCGCATGGAGCCACTAGCGCCAGCGACTCTAGCACGCCGGGGTTATGTAACATACCGCGTAACACCTTGAACACATATGTAGCCAATGCTAAGTTCCTCCTTACTTCCAACTTGGTGTAGCCGACCATACCGAGGACAAAAAGCGTTGGGTACATCAAGGGATAGAATGGATATACCCCGTATTCTTTCAAATATAGATACCTGGTGAATTTGTTTTGTATCTTTTCGATCATCAGATTGTACTTCGTCTCGTGTGGATTCCATATGATCGCGCCACACTCCAACCTGCTCCTGACAAGTGCGTTATAAAGGACTTTTACTGTAGCGGCATTATAAAAATTATTTGTTTGTCTTAATACAAAACCTAAATTCTGAAAGGCTTTTTTGCATGTTTCAATAATTTGCTTTCGGAAAGACAAGTCAGGTGCAACGTGTAGCCCCAGATCACGCACGGACGACGCCCGTGCGATTGGAGGTCCCCCCAAGTTGTAAGCGTGGTGCAGTGGAGAATGCGCTCTAGTGTACGAAATTACGCTGCATTTAGATACATTAAAATACAATTTATTTATCTGACTCCAATTCACAACCCTGTCTAAATCACCTTGTAAACGCTCACAGTCATTGATGTTGTTCACTTTTAGAAAGATCTTTATGTCATCTGCGAATAGCAGGCAGCTAGAATGTTTGACCACTTCCGGGAGGTCGTTGATCATAATGGTAAAATTAAGTGGACCCAAATTACTTCCTTGACTGACTCCCG
The DNA here is from genome assembly GCA_963854355.1 of Epinotia brunnichana. NCBI lineage: Eukaryota > Metazoa > Arthropoda > Insecta > Lepidoptera > Tortricidae > Epinotia > Epinotia brunnichana. Next base: position 12,326,429 of record OY977936.1, on the reverse strand, counting down.
AAAGCGTCCGATAGCTGTCAGAAGTGTAACCTTTGAAATCGACATATTGCTTTCGGTTACTGAGGTAGTTTGCAAAAAAGTGTAGGAGTCGGGGTGTGAAACCGACAGCGGCTAGTTTCGTAAGCAATATGTCGTTATCGACTGTATCGAACGCCTTCCTAAAGTCCAGGTAGGCAACATCGACCTGTCCACCGAGGCGGTCCACCTCTGGCGCCGCGTAGTTCATGAAGCACAGCAGATTGCTCTCCGTGCTGCGGCCCGGCCGGAAACCGTGTTGCGCATCGTTCAGTCTCGCGCTTACCTGAGGATATATTGCGGCGTGTAGCACTGTTTCAAAAACCTTTGCAAAGGTTGATAGAACCGCTACAGGTCGGAATGCATTTACGTCGGTTCCGGAACCTCCCTTCGGAACGGGTGTCACTCGGGTCGTTTTCCAGTATTCCGGATATATGCTTTTATCAAGGCACAAATTAAAAATATATAAAAGCGGCTCCGCTAGTGAAACGCTACAGTCCTTTACTATGTATGGTGGAATGCCGTCGGGACCGGCGGACCGTTTGGGCTTAAGGCGGCGCAGCGCAGACTGCACATCGCGCAGCTCCAGCTGCGCGATGTGCACACAATAATGTACCTATATAAAATGTTTCATATTTTTCCGTTCATGGGATGCTGAGAACATTCGAACCGCGCAAAGCTTAGTTTCAAACTGGCTGATTCTTTTTTTAATTTAGAGATTTATTATAAGTGGAGATAACGGTATAATATGCCTCATATTTATATCCCAACCTAACGGTTCGTTATAAATACCGGTGAAAGAAATGTTGAAGTTAAATGAGTATTTTCGTAATATAGGTAGGTACCTACTAACTAAATAAAGCATCTCTGTATTATTTCATTACTATATACTGCATATAACAGGTATCTAATTAATACATTTTATGAGTTTGTGATGACGAAGACTAATATTTAATTAAGTGCCTAAGACAAAATGGTGTCTAACCTGATCTTAATGTGTCAAGAAAATAAATTACCTTGTGAAAGAGTAATCTAACACGTTGCGTTATGAATAACTATAACAGCATACGTACGTACATTACAAAAATGAATATGTACCTACATACATAGATTAACGTAATTAATGACTTGCAGTATATGTCTTCAATTGAGAGATGTTTGATTTAGAATGACTGTTAAAAAAGTGGTTCAAGACTTTTTGCATACGTACGAACGACAAACGAACCATTACTTTGTAGCTTTGTATACTTATTATATTAATACTGATGTTTTGGCAATATTATGATTGCCAAAACATCAGTACAGTAGACGGCAAACTTCGTGCGCAAATGAGGGGAAGTGGGGGGGCAGCTTGCACGTACAATTCGCCTTTGCGCAGGCAAGGTCATTTGCGCACGAAGTTTGCCGTCTACTGTATTCTATTATACCTACGACATAGGTAGGTCAGATACCTACAAAATTACGTAATATAATAACAGATGATAGGGTGTGGAACAGACGTTCGTGAATTTAAAGTATTTAAACCCCTATAGGTACCTACAAATAAAATGGTTGGATAGACATTTGGCTGGCACCACCTTTATGCAAAATAGGCCGACATTTACGTGCTATTTAGTGTGGACAGGGGCACTATAACCATAACGATTAACCATGACAAGAAACGAAAAACTAACGAGGTATGTAAAGTACTTAATGCCAAAATTTTGCCAGTAGATCCGCGTAGGTAATGTGTATCATTATACCGAAGTATACAATAGGATTTAAGGGTCGAAGGACCAACATTAAGTGTCCCGCTTTAATTGGAAGAAGATTGCGTAATTTTCTATTGGATTTTTTTTATAGGGCAGCCTAATTGGTTTTATCTCACTGTTTCAACCTGAGACTAGGGTTATATCGACTCATTCCTCTCATTAGTATACAAATGCTAATATTTGGAATTATACATTATTTACGCTTGGACACCCGCGCTAATTACGGGCCGATATCGGCTCAATCGACCTCGACATGAAACCATTGCGTTTTCCGATGATTATTTATGAAACCGAGATGAAAATAGAATAGTAATTGACGATGATATCGCGGCTTCGGCTTACTATCGACACGCTCTGTTTTCCGGGCCCGCCAACCATGAACGTGATAATCCGGAGTTGGGATTATAGAAATGAGGAGAAAAGAAAACGGAGGCATTAAGATTAATATAATAGTCAGATATTACTATGTATAGCTCATTCCATTTCACATTCGAATTTAAACGGACAGATTCGTCTACGTTTCTTCGCTTATCTAGTAAATTTTTACACGTTTCTTCGCTTATCTAGTAAATTTTTACTTATTTCTATCATTTAAGTGCTTAATTGCAAACAAGTCAAACAACACAAATACCTACTAATGTTTTAGCGATTCAAAATGGTTTTCCTTGAAATTTCATGATTATTTTAATCTTATATGGAAGTTGGTATATACAGTCAGCTGCAGAAGTAGCTAAGCGGACCGAGTGTCCAAAATGACCTACACACGCTCTTAATTTCTTAAGAATAAAGAAGTGTGCAGGTCATTTTGAAGAGTCGGCCCGCTTAGTCACTTCTGCTGCTGACTGTACGTGACGTAATTTGTAACTGTGAATATGATGCGATTCAATCTTCGGTCACAGAATAAGTAATAACTTCGGTTACAACACAATCTTGCACGTAATTCAGTCAAATGTCTAAAAACGATGGTTTTTGATGGCCTTCCAATGCCAACAATATTTATATTCGTAGTTTCCAATATATTCGTTCTGTGTTTATGATTATGACCTCAAATAGGACGACATTTTAATAGCTTGCGGGAAACCACCACGCAACAGCTAGCAGGAACCAGTGAAATGTATGCGGTTACAATATGTTGCTTTTCGGCATTGAACCTCGCAAAACCTCGCATATAAGAAATTTAATTGTAGAAATTTAAGTGTCTATTTGTCTCCTGATTTTGCTGGCTGACTGGATGCTTTGCTTTAGACCACGTTCTCAAGCATTTATGGCAAATTTAAAATAACACGAGGAGCCCCAAAATAACTGCATCGCCTAAATTTCCCGACGAGCGAGGACGAAATAATCCATAGACCTCGCTGACTCCGGAGTAAAGGTAGTAGGTACTAACCTGTCTCAGCTGCTGGTAGGAGCGGGTGATCAGGATGGAGTTGAAGACGGACTCGTCGGTGCCCCACTGTCCCTCGCCGGCGTTGGCGAGTCCCTCGGCGTCGGCCTTGGCGGCGCCCTCGTCCACGCCCTGGTTCTCGTCACGGTTGGCCATGCAGAGGGACACGCAGAGCCGCTTGAAGTGGCCGGAGGTGTCGCCCTTCAGGTCTGACTCTAGGCTTTTGCCGTACACTGGAAGGGACGGTCGTATTCTAATTGTTGCACTTTTTTTACCAAGACTACAAAAATTAGGTTGCATGACGCTAAGCGATGAGCGATAAATAGGTATACCTATCCTATCACACTGACTCTTTCCTCTAACTAAAATAGAATAAATATAAATATAAATAAATAACAGCATAAAACTGAAACTCTTTGTTCACTACACTACGAAACGAAACTACCTATAGCTGTTAATTTATTTAAACTTAGGTAAACATTTATTTTATCTACTTACTTATACAAATGAGTTTAATTGGTAATTAAGTAGAATAAATGGCGATTACGGTAGAATTATCCATAACGTAGTAGGTATATGCCAAAAGTACAATAACACTGAGGAAAATTATATAAAATACAATTCGAACTACTCCTCTGCGTAAAATTTCGAGAAAAGGAGTCATCACAGTTCCCTAGATGGTCTCCTGTGGGTACTATATACCTCTACTGTCACTTACACTGTTCGTAGAACGCGGAGATGGTCCTGATGCCGTAGTTGGAGAGTGTGCAGAGGATCTCGATGATGGCCTCCTCGTCCGTGCCTATCCCCGCCACCGCGTCGTGCAGCTCCTTCGCGTAGAAGTGTGGGAGGGGAGTCATCAGCGCGAGAATCACGTTCTCTAGGTTGCCGCTCAACTCGCTCTTCAGTTCGCTGATCAAGTCCTAGGAAAATATTTACAGTTAGAACAGGTTTACTACGTAGGGGGCGCGCCCCCCAGAAAAAGCGGGGCAGCTTTCTAAAGGGAGTGCATACTAGATATACATTTTTTTGATGATACTTACTTCAAAAACTGTGGTGGGCGGAAAGATATTAATTCCTTAACACACAAAAAAGATAAAGAGCCCCTATCAGCGTCTAATAATTATAGTAATCACTTAGGTAAGAATTGTCTAATATCTCGATGGAGAAATGAAGACTGAACTATAGGTATGTTTAGAGACATCTGATTGGAAATTTTAACAAATTAAACAGACAAGGCGTTTTATTTCAAAAGAGTAGGACGGAGGAGAGTAGGAAGAGGGACCTATAAATAATGTCAACGTTAGATATACTTATTCAGAGCGTTGATTTCGAGGTTTAATGGCTTTTTCCACCATTCGTCAATTTGTGTACCTACCTAAAAAATTAATTAAGTTAAGTAAACAAACTAGTTATCCCACTTTACATAAAAAAACAGATTTTCCATTAGGTTGACAATATTTCGTAGAAACATTTTACCTATATACGGATTTAAATTAAATAAATGTGATATTTTACCTCACGTTACAATATACCGTATTCCCTTTAACGAGGAAATTGTGTTAATAAACATTGTTTCCTCTCTCTGAGAAGTTGAGAATAAGCGAGCGTTATTTTTAAGCCGTCGAGTTAATTATAAAGTTTCCCTGTCAACGTCAATTATACAGGTTGTAAAATCCACAAATATCACTTAAGGGCCGAAATAGATCAAAGATTCTACTAACAGATAGGTACTCTTCTTAGAAGCTCTTTAATTTATTTAGAACACCCCCATTCTACATTAAAGATCCTATGGAGAAGTTGGAGAAGTATTGTGTCTAGACGTTAAGTATGTGAATTGACCAGCACGGCTATCACAAGACGGCCGCGACATACTCTCGAGCTCTCTCGCACTATCCGTCTCTTTCCAAGTGGTCTAATTAGAGAGAGACGGATAGTGCGAGAGAGCTCGAGAGTATGTCGCGGCCGTCTTGTGGTACCCGTGCAGATGATTCACCGAATTGCGTGAGTAACTACCTAAGTAGGAAAATAGCATCCGCTACGCAATGAGTAACGTCCTTCCAGCAGAGTAGGTACCTATTATGGGCTTATTTCTTGAAATACATTGACGACCCATAAAATAACCAGTGCCTACAGACAGTTACCAGTCGAATATATAATTCGACCGGTAAGGTAACTGTCGGTAGGCAAGTAATGTGATAGATAATTATGTTTATTACGGCTGCTAACCAATTTTTGTTTTATTGCCACCATCATCCTCCTAGCGTTATTCCCGGTTGTGCCCCTATAAAGGAGCCCGGGGTCCGCTTTGACACCTAATCCCAAGATTTAAAAAATATATATATATATATATATTTTTTATTTCAGACCAGTTTGATCCATATGTGATTAGATTAGCGAGATTAGACTTAAAAACTATATTAGATTTGGCATAGGCACTAGTTTAACGAAAGCGACTGCCATCTGACCTTCCAACCCAGAGGGAAAACTAGACCTTATTGGAATTAGACCGGTTTCCTCACGATGTTTTCCTTCACCGAAAAGCTAACGGTAAATATTCCGTACATAAGTTCCGAAAAACTCATTGGTACGAGCCGGGATTCGAACCCACGACCGCCGCTTGACAGCCGCATGCCTGAACCACTAGGCTATTACCGTAGCTGTGTTATTGCCACCGTGTGCAAATTTAAAACTCCATTCATAAGAGCAATCTCGAAATATCTCACTCAAAAATTTGATCGGCCGATAAATTACCAGATGCGTTTTCCTTTGAACTTGCATAACTTCGAGCCACAAATAACTTTTCTCCGAAGGAAATTCGTTCCTATAACATAAATAGGTGTGAGCAATCTGGGACATTGTATAAGTAGATAAGTACATAGCTATAATGTGACTGATGCGTGAAGGACACGTTGACAGTGTAATGTAAACAAATGATAGCTCAGTGACAGTGTTGCAGACGCAGACGATAATAACGTAAAGTCAGCCAATTTGATTCCTAGGCCATCATAGAACCTTGCCGTTGTAAATGCTATGTCAATACGTGTTACTACTGTTACTAGGATTATTGCGTCCCTATGTAGCAGTTAAAATGACAGGGTTCTACGGTGGCCTAGGAAGCAAATTGGTTGACCTATTGAGGTACCTATTCTAGTGCATTAAGTGCAGGTGTGCTAATAATTAGTAAAAATAATTCAACAGCTCATTCAATTAAGTTAAGGTAATAATCTAGTAGATATTTCCCATTCAAACATTGTTAACATTATTTATTGCAATACACACACACGATTTGTGGTTGTTTTGTGGCGTAGGTATAATCTGGTGTAATGAATGGAATTAAAAAAATAACTTGGCGTCCATTCCATTCTAACACTTAGCCAAGATTCAGGTCAAAGTTGACACGCAACATATAATTCAGCAACACACCCATAAAATCACACCCTATAAAATGCCCCGTATGATGTCTAACATAACAATGGTAGACATGTTACGTAGTTAACTAGTTAGTAGGTACGTAGTGAAAGTAGGAACTTTCCTATCTAAACAGTGATAACGACATATATGAGTTGGGCCTAAAGTGGTTCTAAGTGATATAAATAGCTGGAAATGTGGACTGTATTGTTCTTGGGAAATAATTAGCTGACTCATAGGTATCACTTATAGTCGGCCGCTAACTGCTTATCCTATTTATTCGCAATTAGTTGTGTACTCGACTGTCAAGGATCCCAGTATAATTTGGCCCTAGATTCGAACAACTCTGCACAATCGGAGGTCAAACCTAACTAGTTCGACAGGTACATAAGTGTCTGTAAGCGTCGTGAATGGCGTTACATGGTCCCCCGCAAGGTCCTCATTGAGATGATTTCGGTGTGTGAATCACTGGTAACCACGACTGGCCAAGGCCACCCACCGGCGTTGATGTTATCAAACTGTTTTGGCCGGTTTATTACATTAAAAACAGTGCGCTTAATAGTTTGTCTTGATTACCTACTCCTACTATAATAGTTCCGGTGTTACTGTACTGCCTTGAGCTGTTAGGAATTCTCCTTAAATGAGTCATTGAATTTAAATTGAGTGACATATACTCCGTCTTCATCATCATCTCCACTTATAATAAATCTCTAAATTAAAAAAAGAATCAGCCAGTTTGAAACTAAGCTTTGCGCGGTTCGAATGTTCTCAGCATCCCATGAACGGAAAAATATGAAACATTTTATATAGGTACATTATTATTCTAGCTGCAACTTAGGATAGTTTTTATCCGACTGCGACAGTTAATTAATTTTCCGAAATATACGACTTCATTTAATTTTTCATTTATTTTTATTGAAATCAATCGCTGCTCCAACTGTCAGCTATAAGAACCGTCAAATTTTCGTCAAAATGGCGGAATTGCTTTGCCTTTCACTTATTAATAATTTAAATCCCGTCTACGATAGACCTTTACGAGACAAATGCTAAAATATAAACCATAAAAAAATATTCGATTCTGATATGAGAACTTATATGCGCAAATGTCGTTTTATGTCGTAATTTCAATAAATGAAATCAACAAATTTGAACAATATAATTAACACGAATTTGTTTTTTTTGAATGACAATGGCACGCGCTCGGCGCATTCAGCCAAAGTACCTGCGGCGCTACCACGAAAACCGATACTCAATGTTCATATATTTGCATCCCTGTCACTCGAGTATGATTAGTGCGATAGAGATAGAGATACCCGAATATTTTCGAATTCCGAAGTTCGTGGTTATAGCTCAGGAATCGAAAATATGGTAAATAATCATAATGTATTTTCTCGAAAAAGAATTTAAAATAAATATAGTCAAATGGAGAAAAAAACAAAGCAAGAGGTTATATAGGTAATGATTAAGTTATAAGAGTCCAAAGTTTTAAGAGGGGGTATGTTCTGTCCCTTTTCCGCAAAACGCACCTTCATATGAAACGATTGTTTTTTACTATGACGCTCGAGTATATTGACGTCACAGTCCCTCATCGTTTTCTCACTCTAACAAGCGACATTAAAACGGATGTAGCTTCATAATTTTTTGAGATATTTGAATGGGAGTTTCATTATCTTCTATTTATTTATACATAATAAATGCCTATGTCCTGACTGACTTATTCACTCAATCACTCACTCACTCACTCATCAACGCACAGCCGAAACTACTAATCTTAGAGAGTTGATTTTTGCACAGTATGTTGCTTTTATAACGTGGGATAGGGATAAAAAGGGATTTTTGAAAATTCTACCCCTAAGGGGGTAAAATGGGGGTGCAAAGTTTGTATGGGAGAACCTTTTTTTTTTGAGCTATAGACTTAAACTTTGTAGAAAAATTAGTTATTAGAATACAAATGAAACACTTTCAGCGTTTTGGAAAATTCCACCCCTACGGGGGTAAAATAGGGGTGCAATGTTTGTATGGGGGAATCATTTTTTTTTAAATAGAGACTTAAAACTTTGTAGAAAGATCAGTCATTAGAATACAAATAAAGAACTTTCAGGGTTTTAGAAAATTCTATCCCTAAAGGGGTAAAATAGAGTGCAAAGTTTGTATGGGAAAAACTACTTTTTTTTAAATAGAGACTTAAAACTTTGTAGAAAAATTATTCATTAGAATACAAATAAAGTACCTAGATTCAGTGTTTTAAAAAAATCTACCCCTAAGGGGGTAAAATAGGGGTGCAAATTTTGTATGGGGGAAACAATATTTTTTTTAAATAGAGACTTAAAACTTTGTAGAAAGATTAGTCATCAGAATACAAATTAAGTACTTTCAGCGTTTTAGAAAATTCTACCCCTAAAAATAGGGGGCTAAAATAGGGGTGCAAAGTTTGTATGTGGGAAACTATTTTTTTTAGCTAGAGTCCTAAAACTTTGTAGAAAGATTATTTAAATACAAAGAAAGTACTTTCAGCGTTTTGGAAAATTTCACCCCTAAGGGGGTAAAATAGGGTGCAAAGTTTGTATGGGAAAAACATTTTTTTTTTTAATAGAGACTTAAAATTTTGACGAAAAATTACTTATTAGAACATGAAAAATACTATATTCGGCGTTTTACAAAAATCATTCCCTAAGGGGGTTAAAAAAGGGTGCAAGGTTTGTATGGGGAACACTTTTTCTGAGCTAGACACTTAAAACTTTGTAGAAATATTACTTATAAAAATACAAAAAAAAAGACTCAGCGTTTTGAAAAAATCTATCCCTAAGGGGGATAAAAAGGGGTGCAAAGTTTTTATCAGGGAAAGTTTATGTTTTTGAGTTCGAGACTTGAAACTTTGTAGAAAGATTACTTATTAAAATACAAAAAAAGAACACAAATCGTTTTAGAAAATTCCACCCCTAATAGGGTTAAAAAGGAGAGCAAGCTTTGCATGGGCAACACTTTTTTTTGAGTTAGACTTAAAACTTTGCAAAAAGATTACTTATTAGAATACTAAAAAAGAACTCTCAGCGTTTTAGAAAACTCCATCCCTAAGGGGATCCTTAAGATCCTTAAGAAGGGTAGCCAGTGTTGTGTGGGAAAAACTTTTTTTTTTACTAGACTTAAAACTATTCAAAATGTTACTTATTAAAATTAATAATAAAGTACTTTCAGAGTTTTAGAAAATTCCACCCCTAAGGGGGTTAAGAAAACTTTGTATGGGCAACACTTTTTTTGAGCTAGAGACTTAAAAGTTTACGAAAAAAGTTCTTTCAGCGATTAGAAAAATTCAACCTCTAAGGGGGTTTAAAAGGGGGTTCAAATTTTAAATGGCGAGCAATAAAATTTTAAAGTGTGAGTAAGAGATTTTTAACTTCGGTCTTATTCTGTACGTTAAAAGACTACAAAACTGATTTCAGAGTTTTTCCAAATTCATCCCCTAAGAGTGTTAAAATTGGTTCAAAGTTTGAGTATTTCAAGGCATTTTTAAAGTATGAGATTTTTAACTTTGGTTTTAGACTGTTTGTTCACAAACTAGAAAATGAACATCAACTTTTTTTTTAATTATCCCCTAAAAGAGGGTTCAAATTTTGTATTGAGAGAAATCATTTTCTAAGACGATAAAAAGTTCTACGCGGACGAAGTCGCGGGCAACAGTTAGTTATATTATATATTACTTATTTGCCAATGTCTATTACTCCATTTTGGGGAATATTCAAGTAGGTACCTACATGACACATCACAATAGGTTTTAACGTCACGTTTACGTGACGTTTCAGTACATTTTCGCCGTGAAACGTGACGATAAAACCTATCGTGCTCAGGCGCTTAAAAAATATATAGGTAGGTACATTTTATAATTCTGCTTTTCTTTAAAAGTTTTATTTACAAAATGATATGCGTGATAGTAAGATATAAAATTTATCTAACTCTGTGTTTACAGGTATGTACCCTTTATAAGCATGGAAAAGTTGATATATTACCTAATTGAGATTAGGTAGGTACTAGGTTCCGGCCCTGACCTGACCTTTTGAGATATTTAATTGTACGTGTAATTTTAAGTAGGCGGCTATACTTAGCCGACCGCTATATACCTACATATAATGGTATACTATTATGCCATGAACCAAGGCATTATAAAACTATAAGTAACAATCTTACGTGCAAATAAAGGTACGTTATTTGCGAATGCCATAATGGCGAATATTGTTCCTTGATAACCGAACGTAGGTGCTCACACTGTGAGGCAAGATTAGCGCACACTAGTAAATAATAGTTATTTGTTATACAAGGGTGCAAAGTTATATTTTACCCGCGAGTGTGGAATTGAAACACGAGCAAGCGAAAGGATTCTATAGTTCTAGAATAGAATCCTGAGCGTAGCGAGTGTTTCAACACACGAGAAGTAAAATACATTTGCACCCGTGTGTAGCACAAAACTTTTCACCTCACTGTAGCGAGGAAAGTGCAACAGCTTATAAAAATAAGTCTTTATTTGTACTCATTCCATCATCAGTCATCCATCAAATCATCATCCTCAATACTCATTATAAAAATGTTTCTTATGGAATTTTAAGGTACCTACTTAAAGACACAGTTACTTAAACACGCTCCAAGGTCAAATTACTTTCCTCACTAGTGGATAAAATGCGATTTTGCTCACTGGTTTTTAAGGATAAAAGACGGCTTTCCAAGGCAGTGAGGACAAAAAGCCTTTGCTATGAATGAACACTAATTTTACAATGAGATAAATGTAATCGTAAGTACCTACACAGATATATACTAATTTAGTTGAATAAGTTTTATCAATGTTACACGAACTTTCTGCTCGAATAAATCAGAGCTTAATGGTTTAAATTATTTCTCATGACATCATGATAAGAATAAAAGCCGGATAAACCTGACGGTAAAGTATGTCAGTACCTACGTAGGTTTGTTTCGGAGGCCTCGTTTAGGTAAAAGTTCTACAAGATAGCAAAAGGAAGTACCTATTCTATTGTTTGTAAGTATTTGCACGTGGGAAATGTTTAGTTTGCTAGGAGTTCGGGTACTCGAGTGAGACGCGACAGATGATTAAATTTGGACTGTTGGGAAACCATTCTGCCATAGTCATTTAGGTACAAGTTGAACGACAAACGCAGACGGGCTATGAGATATACCTTTCGTAGATAGCAACAACGTCGCCATCATAGAAATACATAGAAACCAGTCGTGTCGCCGCGACACGTCGTCTTCTGCTGCTGTCTACGGTCGGGTTCCAACATGTACCTTAATGCTGTAGCGAGTCTCCAGCTCACACGGCACCACGCAGTGTTCACTGCCGTCCCCAAAACGACGTCTCATGGACCATCCGCCATCACAAGGATTGGGCTCCGCTATTGCCTCAGACTCGCCAAGGAACAGCGCAGAAGAAGACTGCTAGTCAATCAGAGTATAGTAGTCTAACCTTGCCCTCTGGCTATGGCAGAACACGCCGTAGCGAGTCTCCATTCCAGTGTCCACACGGCACCAAAAAAACAGCGCTATGGAGACTGCTAGTCAATCAGACTATAGTAGTGTACCTACCTACTACTATAGTCTGATTGACTTCTTGGTGCCGTGCGGACTGGAGACTCGCTGCGATCTCCAACCGCTGGGCGATGCTACGTCGGCACAGCACGTCGATGATGGGCGATGACCCTCTCGTCGGTGCCTATTGTCTTGCACCTAGGAACAGCGCTCAAGAAGATTTCTAGTCAATCACACTATAGTAGCTACCTTGCCGATCTCCAACCGCTGGGCGATGCTACGTCGGCACAGCACGTCGATGGTGGGCGATGACCCTCTCGTCGGTGCCTATTGTCTTGCACCTAGGAACAGCGCTCAAGAAGATTTCTAGTCAATCACACTATAGTAGCTACCTTGCCGATCTCCAACCGCTGGGCGATGCTACGTCGGCACAGCACGTCGATGGTGGGCGATGACCCTCTCGTCGGTGCCTATTGTCTTGCACCTAGGAACAGCGCTCAAGAAGATTTCTAGTCAATCACACTATAGTAGCTACCTTGCCGATCTCCAACCGCTGGGCGATGCTACGTCGGCACAGCACGTCGATGATGGGCGATGACCCTCTCGTCGGTGCCTATTGTCTTGCACCTAGGAACAGCGCTCAAGAAGATTTCTAGTCAATCACACTATAGTAGCTACCTTGCCGATCTCCAACCGCTGGACGATGCCGCGACGGCACAATACGTCGGTGCCGAGCCCCTTCACGGCACCTAGGAACAGCGCTTACGAAGACTGCTAGTCAATCAGACTATTGTAGTCTTACCTTGCCGTAGCTAGTCTTGAATGTCTCAGCGATCTCCAACCGTTGGACGATGCCGCGTCGGCACAGCACGTCGATGATGGCCTTCTCGTCGGTGCCCATCCCCTTCATGGCCTTGCGAAGAGTCTCTGCATCTGCGACCGGGTCAAACGGATCCGCGGGGTACACCGTGGGGGTGCACTGCAACAAACACGTAATAAAAATTACTAAATAAAGCTGGCCTTCCGAGATGGGCAGCAGACTACAACCGCAGGTGACACTGCGGCTGCGGTCGACCACAGTGCTGCCTGCGGTTCTATTCTGAGCGCGGTGGCATGCCAGCTGCACAATGCATAGTTCGCGTCACCATCACCACCACTCGCGCTGCAGCCTGCGGTCACTGCGCGCCGCGACTGCAGGCCACAGTGTTGCCGCGCTCGGAATCAATTTCATAGAGATTCATAGAAACCAGTGGTGTCGCTTGCGGTTTGCGGTCTGCAGCCCATCTCGGAATGGTACCTTTACCTAATTGCCGCAATCGGATTGAGACAATCCTGATCGAACTTGGCTAAAAAGCGTTTGGAATAGAAGTAGTTAGGTGGGTTTCGGCTATAGATGACAATGTTCTTCATGTTATGGTATGATTAAAGTGATTAAACCAATCGCGCGCGCTTACGACGGCAGATACCTATTAAAACATCGGATCGCGCTGTTTGTTCGTTTGGTTTAAATTCACTGTTTACTCGAACCACTTACACCAATTGTAAACACTTATGGCGTCGATCTGTCGATCATAGTCAACAATTTTACCTTTTAAAAGCCATGTAGGTAATCAATATGACCGCGCTTACGCGTTTATTTACCCCATTGTTTTTATCAAATATCTTACATACTGCTTAGTATAGTTGTACTGCGGAGCATTCCTTCCCTTCTTCCCTATCTCCATAGCGCAGTGCGCAACTCGTACCCTACCTACCCGGCTCGCGGTCGCCGGCCTCCACGAGACTTTACGTCGCCGAGACCTTTTAGTTATTCTTACTAGGTTAATATTATGACCAAGTTAATAACTGGTAGTTCTTGCATAAATGCCTTGGCGTCGTAACTACATTGGATGTTGCCTCGAATCACTGCTCTAAATATATAGGTAAACGCAGCACGTACAATAGGTACATAAAAATAATGGAATTTGAAAGGACGTTATTGTTATTTGTTGTGATATACTTAGTGTCAAACCACGCGGATGTGGTCCACAAGAAATTTGAATGAATTCGATAACCTACACGGTAGATACAGACAGACATGATACTAAAACCATACTAAAACAAGCATAAGTAGGTTAAATATAACATTGGAATGGTAATGACATCATTCGTCATAAAGTACCTACCTACTCATAAGTATTAACTTTTAGTTAGTCACACGGCGCTGTTTGATTTATGCAGAGTTTGCTTACAATGCACGCCTGCATGCATTGTACCAAGGTAAACCCGCTTAGGCCCTCTACACGTGATGTGCATTTCTTAACACCATTCGATACTAATTAGACAAGACGGCCTATCGTTATATATCGTTGGCACCGTTGCATTCAAATGTTCTACCCATTTTCTTGACCTACCCACAAAAAAATAAGCTATAAAATGTCCCCTTCACGAAGGTAGGGCGTTTAAATGTAACCTATGTAGGTCAGTCAGGTAGGCAGCTTTATTGCTGGGTGGAGTCGGGTGTGTCGGACTTTAAGGCGATATTATCATGTTATTATTGCATTAGCTAAATAAGTAAAACCTAATTATGAAACTCTGCGATAAGTATGAATTATTTGGAACTGTAAATAAAAAAATACAAGGTAGGGTCTTTTCGCCGGTTACGCGACCACCTGAAGAACATGGTTTTTTCAATTGAAGATAACATCAATTCTACAAAGCCTATTGAAACAGTTAGCCGTATGCATTATTGGTTGTAGTTATGGAATAGGAATTTACTAAAAAAACGAGAAAATATGCTTTCAGGTCACCAACTCAGCTAAGTGGTCGCTAACCGGCACATGAAATTAGGTGGTCGCTAACCGGTGAAATGTATAGTTATTAAAGTAAGTCAGGTCGTCGACACATTTGAAATCGTTGAACCGACGCTGTATCTCATTGCATAACTCAAACAGCTATGTAAAAAGGCATTAACTACTTACTTACCTACTTAGTTAATTGCTAAGTTAAAAGTTAACCCAGATGCACTGTTTTTATAAATTAGTTAAAAGTTAACACTAATCTTTGTAATTTCATTTCATAGTTAAAGACATTCTATAAGTTCATATATCGGTTTAATGATATAATAAATTTAATTAAATATTTAGTTTATTTTCCAACACGAAAAGTACAGTTGTGGTAAGGTAGGTGTGGTAAAACTTGAGGTAAAGTTACGCTGTGTTGTGTTGTGGTACCATGCCCATGTCTCCACTAAAATACTTCTACCTAATTTAAGTATCTACTTAGTCTTACTAACTTTACTTTACTTAACCTAAACTAAACCAATCAACCCCATAACTTAAAACATTATCACGATAATTTCCAGTTTACTGGCTCAATTTGGTTGTTTACCTCTATTTTTTAACCTTGCGAAAAGATGATGTCATCTCTGCGAGAATCAAATCAATAGAACTTTACGGATCCGCTTCTAGGTTATAATGCTTAGGTAGGTATGTGGGTTGGAAACTTACCTTGTACGGGTAGTACTGCTGGCCACTCATGTTGATTGTTTTCTAGAAAACAAAATTCCTTTTATGAATAGGTAACACGGTTTTCCCGTTAGCGCTAAAAATAAGTTTCCATTAGTTACAACACCCAACCCGGCTTTTAGCGATCAGCAAACAACCGAGCCGGCCGGCAAGGAATTTTATTACTTTGCGAAAACTTATTTTCAGCCATATTCATGTACAAATTGGTGTATAATTATCCAAACACTGTATTTAAAGTCACTGTAACGGTAATATTCTTCTAATGTTTGATAATTGTGGTTAAAATACCCACTTGTTTTTCCTTTAGCGACACACCCAATTCACCGGCACACGGCTCCGAAATAAATACGAATGAAGCGCGGAGGTCGGTCGGACGATCGTATCAACGTTTTTGTTGCTCTCTCGCTCGCAGCAAGCGGTCGACAACATTCGGTCTAATTTTTATAAAGTCTAGAAGCTTGTAGGAGAAGTTACCTAATCAAGCGGGGGATTCCCAATACTTAGGCGATTCTTTAATTTTGGGAGATCAGTTCGTAAATTTAATTACCACTAAGTACATATTTATTTATTCATAGGTTTGTTTTACAAAGTTTTCAAACTGGAAATACCATGAATTTGGATACTTACCAAATTTTCAGACTATTGACTCGCAGCATTTACGTAACTAGGTGTACTTACCTATTTAAGTACTTTCGTTAATATTTGTTAGTGTAAAATCGTCTTCTCAAAGAATTTGAGCTTAAGAACCGAACAAAAATTTACTGTATTTTTTTTTTGATAAAAATGTTTTCTTCTTATTTTCACCGTATTGCTGAGATCCATAGCTTAATAGTGCCTAATAATAGGGGAGTACCTACGAGTACAGTCATGTGTCAAAACAAAATATGGGTGCATAAAACTTACTCATAAATAAGTAGGTATATATCCCAGCCAGAGGTGGACCGCCTAGGTGGACAGGTCGATGTTGCCTACCTCGACTTTAGGAAGGCGTTCGATACAGTCGATAACGACATATTGCTTACGAAACTAGCCGCTGTCGGTTTCACACCCCGAATCCTACACTTTTTTGCAAACTACCTCAGTAACCGAAAGCAATATGTCGATTTCAAAGGTTACACTTCTGACAGCTATCGGACGCTTTCGGGAGTCAGTCAAGGAAGTAATTTGGGTCCACCTAATTTTACCATTATGATCAACGACCTCCCGGACGTGGTCAAACATTCTAGCTGCCTGCTATTCGCAGATGACATAAAGATCTTTCTAAAAGTGAACAACATCAATGACTGTGAGCGTTTACAAGGCGATTTAGACAGGGTTGTGAATTGGAGTCAGATAAATAAATTGTATTTTAATGTATCTAAATGCAGCGTAATTTCGTACACTAGAGCGCATTCTCCACTGCACCACGCTTACAACTTGGGGGGACCTCCAATCGCACGGGCGTCGTCCGTGCGTGATCTGGGGCTACATGTTGAACCTGACTTGTCTTTCCGAAAGCAAATTATTGAAACATGCAAAAAAGCCTTTCAGAATTTAGGTTTTGTATTAAGACAAACAAATAATTTTTATAATGCCGCTACAGTAAAAGCCCTTTATAACGCACTTGTCAGGAGCAGGTTGGAGTGTGGCGCGATCATATGGAATCCACACGAGACGAAGTACAATCTGATGATCGAAAAGATACAAAACAAATTCACCAGGTATCTATATTTGAAAGAATACGGGGTATATCCATTCTATCCCTTGATGTACCCAACGCTTTTTGTCCTCGGTATGGTCGGCTACACCAAGTTGGAAGTAAGGAGGAACTTAGCATTGGCTACATATGTGTTCAAGGTGTTACGCGGTATGTTACATAACCCCGGCGCGCTAGAGTCGCTGGCGCTAGTGGCTCCGTGCGGGCCGCGGCGGCGCGCACCGCGCTTGCTCGCGCGCCCCGTAGCGCGCACCAACCTGCTCGCTAATGCACCCATTGTCCGCGCCATAACCGCGCTTGCTCGCGCGCCCCGTAGCGCGCACCAACCTGCTCGCTAATGCACCCATTGTCCGCGCCATAACCATACTTAACCAGCTTTCAACTAAAATAGACTTATTTAATTGCACTCTGACTGAGTTTACAAGAGCCGCAAGCAGACAATTATGTTTTTCGTAAATATTTGTATATCGTGACTTTGTAGCTTTAAGTATTGATGTTTTATTTTTTGTGTTAGTCTTAATCTTTTATTGTTGTGTACATATCACGTGTTGGACTAGTCTGTAAGCGATAGGTATATTTATACTACTAAATAATAATAATAAAAAAATCACTCTCATTATAATTATGAGAGGATTAAGTCAATACATAGTTTTGCACCTAAGATGATGCGCTACGATTACCTACTTATGTCAATAATTGTGTATTGTTTTATGATAATATTTATCATTTAATCAGTCTTCTACCTCTTCGTGTGTAACAGTGGTTACAGATAAGATATGTACAATTTTATTCCTGATAAAGCCTTACAAAACAATCTACAACAAACTGAAATCTATGAGTAGTAGCGTATAGCGTAGCGTAGCTAGGACATGCAATCGGGATCCCGGAATCCCGAAATACCGGATCCCGGACCGATTTTTCCGATATTCTAATATCAGAATTTGCAAGAACCAATAGGTTGTACATGGGCTGGTTTTCCGCAACTCGATGTCATAAATGCGCCTATTTTGCGTAGAAAAGGAAAGGACCAATATCGGAATACCGATATTGAAAATTTCACATTATTTTTTAATACAAAATTGTGAAATTTGCACGTTATTGTTAAAAATTTCCTTTCGGCCGCGTATGTAACTGAGTTTTGTAACCAGGTACAAACTAAGATTTTTTTTCTTTCCTCGTAGCCAGTTACGAACTAGTAAAATATTTAGAGACATATATAATTAATTTTAAATAGTTACCATGAAAGAATTTCCGTTCTTGTTTTGTATTTAAAAAACTAAGTTACCAAAAACGATGTTGAATTCTTATTTTGTAACTTTAAGGGCCTGTTTCCGAATCTCCACGTAAAGTCCTGACTAAGATATCTGGGACTTACTCGGCACATAATAATGCCAAGGCCTATAAGGTCTAAAACTGTAAGCACAATTATGCCCTTGACTCTACGTACATACCTCCCTAAGGATAACTTTAGTTTATTTTTTTGTGTACAAATTGGTAAAACAATAAATAACACAGGAAATCAATTACTTACCAAATTTCCCAATGTCCTTCTATTGTTAATCTATTCTAAAATCTTATTGCTAAAATTAATACACATAATTTCTGTTGTAACTTGCAAATTTATTTATTTAATAAGATAATCTTAAAATTAACAATTAATATAGAGCAGATGATACCGTAATTTGCACTAATTCTAGTACACTTTTGAATATTTGCACTATATCAAATGCATGCACTTCATTAAAGTAGTCTGTGAGTGCCGAGTTGTCCATCACGGCCCTCCAGTCTTCAGAATCCACGTGCTCAAGGCACACCCTTGAATCCGGAGGAAGATATATATTGTGTTTACTCAACACCATCGCTTTCTGCAGCAATGGTATCGGCATAAGGTGCACCATAGAGCACCCAAAAACACATTTGGTTACGTCACCCAAAACTCTTTTTAAATGACGATCCTCTGAACTGGAACCACTACTGACTTCCATCATAGTTGTATGTATATTTACGTGGATTATTAAAAGGCAAGTACGTGTTAAAGAATCAAATTTATTAATGACAGCCCTGACGTACGAAGTCACTATCTGCAAATGTGTTTAACATTTAGCAAACTCTTTTTTTTAACTTAAAGTGGCCAGTAATTTACCATTATTGCTTTAGAGTTTGATACCTAAACAAATTATATTAATTTTGCCATTGTTTTACAAAATAGCATAGATATACCTAGTACCAAGGTCATCACAAAAATAAATTATTTATTATGCTTTCTCCCATTACAAAAAAAATCTTATAAATAGATTAGACGTTACTTAAATAAATGTGTATGGACAAATAATTTCCAAGCAATGCCCGGTTGTTATCATGTTTTCTTTGAGTTCCCCAATAGCTTTAACAATTTCTTCTTCAATCTCCGTGTAATTTATGTTTTTTCGACTCTTTTTGAAGCTTGAATTGATATTGAATATCTTTGTTTCCTTTTCCAGTACATCTAAAAGTTTGCCAATATTTGGTTTTTTAGCCCCGATACTTCTATTAAGTTTATTGTGCCATCCTTCTAGATGATTTGTGGTTCTTATTGTTTCCATTTGACAGCCACATGTCTTTGCAAAATCAAATGCCTTTTGGTTATACCATTGTTTTTTGAAGTATTTATTGAAACGTTCCATATCATCTCCTTTTGGACTTCTTGACATTACATATTCAAATCCTTTTTGTATATACTCTTCTGGCAAACGGGCCAAACCAACGCACCGAGCAACGTGCCTCTGTTTTACTCTTGTTTTCATTTTCTTTGCTCTACGGAATACACCTCGGTTAAAATGATAGTAACATCCTTTTACGATAATGTTTGGAAAAACTTGTTGAACAGCTTTAATTGCCGCTAACTCATAATCCAAGGTTATCTTTTGCGGATGAAAAAATTTGCTAGTCTGCGATTTTATCAAATGGTATAGAGTTGCATACGTCTTCGTTTTTTTGTTAGGAAGCAGACAAAAAAACAATGGTTCAATCGTTTTGTTACTTTCGTTAAATCCGTGTATTGTGTAAAGTTGCTTAAAACATGATGGGCATGATTTAAACGTGCCATCCGCGAATATATGACTGTAAGATGTCAAATCTTTGATGACCTTGCCGCAAAACACAATAATTCTTGTATCGTCATCATCTAAGTAATCAGCAAGGATAAAATGTTTGAATTTTTGTGGTACTACCACTTCACAACATTCTGAATAACTGAAACGTAATTTTGGGGCACCCACAATTTTGTTACGGTTATTATATAGCCCTGTCTTGATATTTTGAAAACTTGGAATGTCATTCATGCGGCAACCCTTATCCTTCAGTTCACAAACCATATTATTGTATTGTTTTTCTATGGGTTCGAAGTTAGAACTTGTAGTTTGTTTCAGTTTATCCATTTTTTCCAAAAATATATTTTTATCCTCATCCCTGCAGCAATCATTATCGTGCCCATTCGTTTTTAATATTTCATTCTTTATACTTAACTTAACACTCCCTTTACATCCTTTTTTAGTATAGCAGAGCCAGAATGAGTTTCCATCTTTGTATATTCTTCTGCGATGGAATCGCCGTCCATCGTGGAGTAATAGAACACCACCTCTTCTTGTTGCTATAAATTTTAGTTTAGTGTGCGGGCACATTACAAATGTTGCTAACCACAAATCACTTATGCATTTTAAAATGGAAAACCGTAATAGAAAATTGCACTCTATCAATGACTATCTCAATTGCATATAATATGTGACATTCATTACTTATCAATTACCGTTCAAAGACTGTTATCTTTATGGCCAGTACTAATAACATTCAAAAGAGAATCGTCTCTACTTGAAGGTTTGATAACAACTTGGTTACCAACAAGGAATAAAAAATCTGATATCGTAACTGGGAAAACCATTACGAAAAAATAATAAAATAATCTTAGTTTGTAACTGGCTACGAGAAAAGAAAAATAAATCTTATTTTGTACCTGGTTACAAAACTAGGTTGATGAATCACCCGGTTACAAGAAAAGAGAAAATTTTCTTAGTTTGTACCTGGTTACAAAACTCAGTTACATACGCGGCCGAAAGGAAAAATTTAAAGTGGAATACGCAAGTTAAGTATTGATTTTTATCTCGATAATTTTAGTTGTTATTTTATTGTGTGCCCTACATTATTTCTCAACCTAAAAGTGCCGTAACCACTTTTCTACTCTGATGTAGTAGCATTATTTGAACTATTAGAAGTCAAATTATCAGCTTCTGCTAAAATAGTCAACTTTTATCGAAATACCACAAAACACGGTCACAGAATGTTGTAAGGATTCGTAAATCGGCAATGAAAGTAATCATTAATTACCTTGAGTTCTTTACTGCTAAGAGTAGTACGTTCGTTTTTATTCACAGGGAAAAGCGAAGCTTTCGGCATTATAAACAAAAACATAA
Source organism: Epinotia brunnichana (assembly GCA_963854355.1). NCBI lineage: Eukaryota > Metazoa > Arthropoda > Insecta > Lepidoptera > Tortricidae > Epinotia > Epinotia brunnichana. The sequence goes on along the minus strand of OY977936.1, from coordinate 12,304,692 downwards.
TTTGGAAGTAGGTAGGTACCTGACATAAAACTGCCTAGAAATAATATAAAGCACTTGTACCTAGTTAGTATTATGTTAAATCATTTCGTAACTACTATATTTTGGTAATTTTAAGGTTAGTTTTCGGATTTCAATACCGGTATTGAGAATGCTCCGATATTGCATGCCCTAAGCGTCTAGCGTGTGCCGGGTAAGTCGACCCCTGTTCCACGTAATCTCGTCTGCGCCGATGATGTCATCGCACGGTCGCCAGCCGCCGGCCGAATACAAGATGCGGTCACCGAACAGGCTTGTCCCTTCGTTCCCCCCATGCCCATTCCACTCTACTATCCTAGTAAAAATGACAGGTACACACCATAACGATTGTTGTTATTGCTTAGTATTGTGGGCTCTACTGGATAAATGTTTGGTAAAGCGCTTGTAAGTATAAATCAGAGTTCAGTTCCCTCTTTGATTTCATGCTAGTAGACCAATCAAATTAGCTTACCCTGGACATAATTCGTAAACTCGTTGTTTTTATTGTTTTATCGGATTTTACTATTCAGTATCAAATATTAATGAAATATATTAAGTAAAAAATCCGCGATCGTAACCGTAGTTAAAAAAAACACGAGTTAACGTACACTACCTAACTTTTTCCTAAAAGTAAAAAAGGTAACCAAGTACCTTGTTAGTATAACTTTGAGGTGCATTCAAATTCGATCACTTAATAGCAAAATTAAACTGAAATCAAATTCGCATATACGTTTTTTTTCACAGTTTTCCTCTGACCTCATTATCTAGACAAGCCAAAATGGTAACTATGATGTTTTTATCTGTTTAAGCTATATTGCGTCTTTTTAGACATTTAAGACAATATTTAAACATTTATTTGTAACGTTTTAATAATAATGTATTTCTCAGTAATTATAAATAGTAACTATGATTTTTTTGTTTACTAATAGCCTTTTGTGAACGATAATCATGATTTCATCAAAATCAAGCATGTTAATTTCACGCTTAAGAAATTGAAAATTTAATTGAAAATACTCGCGACCTTGTCATGGAGCCAGATGCATGCGGTGGGTGCGAGGCGGGGAGAGAGTGGGGCGCCAGCGGGCGAGCGCACGGCGAACCCGTCTTAACGAGTTTATTTCAATTACGTGTTTTGCACCGACCGCGCCGTGTACAAATAAAACAAATATAACGGAATATCCTAATTGTAGGATTTTTAGCTCTAATGAAAAAATCACAGTTTGTCCCTTACGCCCTTTGAAAACTCTGGTCCAAAGGGCGTAAGGAACGATTGATTTGCTTTTATCATCGAAAACATAAGTAAACTCTTAACTGTTAAGTAAATTAAAGAGATGATGTCATGATCGTGGTACATGTGAAATAAAATTAAAATATGCATGTATAGTGTGTAATTACGTACCTATGTAATACCTACCCGAATTATTTAATAAAAAAAATTCTAACCTAGTTGTTGATTTAACCTTCAGGTTTTAATATAATTAGATATAGTTAGGTTATAAAATTTTAATCATAAAGAAGTACCTAAGCTTTAATTTGTCAGTCAGATGAAACTTTTGAACTTTTGTCATTTGTAGTGTTTTATATGGAAAGCTCGTGACAGACCGCCAGCTAAATGGAGTGATCAAGTCACAAAGCTCACAAAGCTATGCGAACAGCAGGCGCTAATGCATGCACCGCGACACCGGCCGGAGCCATTGGCGAGCCATCGGCGAGCCATCTGCACTCCCCGACAGTGACATAGCGTAGCGGCCACGATGACCACGATCCTCGGCATTGAGGGAGAGGGACCGACTGAATGACGATATGGAAAGTTCAATCTCGTGGGATGGAGATTGCATTCCCCTGTTTCCCAATTTGGTATAATTTCGTAGCGCTACGCTCGTAGCCGATAACACGGGTAAACCGTTTGACGACGAAGGCGCCTACGACCTGAGCGCCCGCCTCGGGTTCCGTCCGGGTACTGAAAGAGGTGTTTTAGAACAGTTCTGTAGGTACCTACTTGATTAGCACTAATTACAGCTTTGTTTTGAGTAGGTACGTTTATCGTTGACTTCAGTTCTAAATCTTATCAAGTGGACTGAACTAGACAATCGTGGTTTGCCTAGTTCAGTTTTTGTAATAACTCAGTTGAAAACAGACAAATCTCATCCCATTTTTTGCGGTGATAGGTAACTTAACAACGAAGACATGAGTAGAATGCTCTCAGAAAGTTTTAGTGATACTTACTGTTGGTTGCCCGACAGTAATTTTAACTAGAGATGTAGTTAGGTACTTATCTATAGTAGTTTGGTACTTACTTAATTAAGTAGTACGACTTTTAAGTCATTCCTTTAAGGCAACAGCCCCGCTATTCTGTAACTTGTTTTACCCTCACCCACAAATAGATATATCTTGACGCCGCGATTCGTAGTGATTAAGCGTAATCAGAGGTCTTAGTTTCGTTAGGCATGACGGGTGAGGTGAGGCGCATTAGCGCGTTCGGAATAACATCCCAGCTAACTAGGTGCTACATCATTGACCATCATTCTGTTCAACACCGCGGTAAAAATATAAAAAAAATATATAAAATCCTATTCCTATTCAATCCATATCCATAAAGGGTCGGCAACGCGCTTGTGATTCTTCTGAAGGCTCGAGCCTCCTTAGGCAACGGCGTAGGGTTTGTTACATAAGCAATTGATCCATAAAAATCAGCTTTGGCTTCCTAAACTAGCTTTGCTACAACTAACAACGCCTAGGTAATTATAATGTCATCAAATTAACCCTGATATCTGTCTAAGCCTAGCTCATTAAGATTAATTGTCTTCGATGATTACTCACTCTCGTCCGCTGAGTTGAATCATAATATATACTGATCTCAATGACTGGTATCTATGATGACTATGTCATTGCAATGACATAGTCATACAAACGTGAATGTTGTACTAAAACTTGGTTTGACTTACACGCTGCTGCGTGTCTATATAGATATATTCAGCGTCATAATGAGATTCCAGTGATTCATGACTCATGACGCATAGGTATGCAGCGATCGCGCGGGTACTTACTTATAGTTGGTAAAAACTTACCCTGAGAAAATTACGGTTTTTTTGGAAATAATTCAATATCAGGCTAATTATTTGTATACGGCTTTTATATGTTATTTTAAAGAACTTTTACTATTGAGATCAATAATTCTAAGGACCGGAAGTTAGGAAAAAAAATTTACCCGCAAGCAAAAATACTATCAATATTTTTATAATGAAAACATGTTTAAGTACACAAATTTGGAGACTTACTACCTGAATCCAAAAATATATACATCAGGAAATAACGGCATTTTAATTAAATATTTATTACGACCTTGAGATAATTATTGACTTTCATCTGGCTTATAGAAAGGTTTATTCGTTAACAAAAATAAGTGGATTATGAGCGTATCCCAAAGAACGTATATATTAGACGTAGTCAATTATAAAGTAAAGTTAGTTTATACCATTTTCGCCTGATTTTTACGGAATTTATGAAGATTACTTTTCATTATTATTTACCGTATCGGTATTAAATTTAGGTGGATTATTAATTAATATTTAGTCAAATTATCCAACCAATTTTTTGGTGAAAAATAAGGCTGATATCGATATATTGTTGTGTTTTCATAGAGCAAAACCGTAAAGTTCTCAGGGTAACTTCCCTTTAAGTACAGTCGAGGAAATTAAATGTTTATCACTTTTGGACCTTAATTAATGCCATTACATAGAGTCCTAAAGTGCTAAACATTCAATTTCCTCGACCATACATGTGATACTAATAGGTAGATCGAATCGCTACAACAAAGCAGATAACGTAACGCATGTGCCAAATCGTTGAAATAGTTATTAATAGAGTGCTCCTTATTTTTTGGAAGTACAGTCCTTTGCTTAAATGAGTTAGATTTGCTTTGGGTGCCCATTGTTATGACACTTATTACCTATTATTACTTAGGCTTGATATCCAACTATGGGTGGGATGTGGTTAGGATATTGTAGGTATTCTAGGTATACCTACTGGTAAAAAAACACAGGAAATATTGAATCGGATTGCTGTAACTGGCGCAGCAATCGGGCTGCTAGTCATAAACCCAAACGTACTATTTAGATACACCTACACCGTGTCCATTAAGTTCGCATACAGTTTCAAACTCTTATTAAAACAAAGAGTTAATAACAATTGCAATAAAAACTATATTTCATGAAATATATTCTTATACCTATACAATATTCACAAAAAATGTTTTGTGATAACTCCGCCTTTAACCTTCATCACCAGCTTCAAACGTTTTTCGAATCCGTCGCACGCGGCACGCACTGCCTCCATCGGCATTTCGTCCCAAATTTGTATGATAACTTTTTTGAAATGCTCCAAATTCTTTATTTTGTAGTTATTAAGTTTCGAGAGCATATATGACCATACAAAAAAGTAAAGTACATTTAAATCTGGAGAACTCGGGGGCCATTAATTTTTTGGCAAGAAATCCGTTAAATTGGCCTGACACCACGCTTGAATTGCGTTTGCCGTGTGGGATGGAGCTCCGTCTTGTTGGAAACAATAGTAACCGTTTCCATACAAAAATTTTAAGTTTGGAGCAACATTTTTCTCCAAAACTTCTGTTTTATAGTAATCATCTTTACCCCTTTGTCGATAAATACCAAAGAAAGTTTACCCCGCTTACAAACTGCTCCCCAAACCATCACTGATGGTGCACTCTGGAATCTTGGCACATTCCTCTGATTATCTGGAATATCTTGGATGTTGGCTGCCCACAAACGACCATTTTGAACATTGAGAGGTTGCTCTAATACGAAGAGTTTTTCGTCCGAAAAAACGAATTCATCCCCCGCGTGCCAGGAAAGTATAGTGTTTGATCGACCTAATCTTTGTTTCGTTATAGCTTCGGAAATGCCGTGAACTTTTCTTTTCTTGTAAGCGTTTTTTTCGGATCGAACGGTGTTTTTTTCCGGCGGAGACGCTCTCTCAGAGTTTCACGACCATATCCGTTCTTGCTGAACGCGGGCGACCAGATCTCTTTCGGTCTTCTAATGTGGAGGTCTCCTTGTATCTTCTAATTGTAGTATAATCTAGGTTACGCTTAATTCTAAAAGGTTTCAACGCCGCAAAAATTGCACTCACGCTATTGCCCTTAAGAAATTTTGAGATAATAGGTTCCCGGAATTGCTTCATCATGGATTTAAAGTTATCGACGCTAGATAATTTTTTTTTAAATATTGTTATTTGTTCATGAAAATATAAACTTCAAATTATAATGACAAAACTGTCTGAAAGTTTTCTATTTTTTTCAAACCAGTGCTAGAAAAAGTGTATTCGAAGTTATTGGACACGGTGTATATAAATGTATACTTACCTAATAGTTACGTATGAGGCATATTTATCCTTCCTCGTATACAGGCACTCCACTTCTTGTGTAGATGCCTCCACAGTTGCGAGTGATTGTAATGCCAGCTTTATTCAAAGCATATTACTAAATTAAGCTCACATTTCCCATGTAGGTATCTATAAGGCCCGTCCTTTCGCAAGATACCATCATCATCATCATATCAGCCGAAAGACCTCCATTGCTGGACATAATAGGCCTCCCCCAATAAGTAGGTACAATTCATATTACAAATATCCATTCGATTTTAGAGGTGTGAGAGGCGATAGAAATATATCTAATACCCTTTTTAGGGTTCCGTAGCCAAATGGCAAAAAACGGAACCCTTATAGATTTGTCATGTCTGTCTGTCTGTCCGTCCGTATGTCACAGCCACTTTTTTCCGAAACTATAAGAGCTATACTGTTGAAACTTGGTAAGTAGATGTATTCTGTAAACCGCATTAAGATTTTCACACAAAAATATAAAAAAAAACAATAAATTTTGGGGTTCCCCATACTAAGAACTGAAACTCAATTTTTTTTTTCCATCAAACCCATACGTGTGGGGTATCTATGGATAGGTCTTCAAAAATGATATTGAGGTTTCTAACATCATTTTTTTCTAAACTGAATAGTTTGCGCGAGAGACACTTCCAAAGTGGTAAAATGTGTCCCCCCCCCCCCCCCTGTAACTTCTAAAATAAGAGAAAGATAAATCTAAAAAAAATATATGATGTACATTACCATGCAAACTTTCAACGAAAATTGGTTTGAACGAGATCTAGTAAGTAGTTTTTTTTGAATACGTCATAAATCGTAAAAAGCAATTTATTTAACGGAACCCTTCATGTGCGAGTCCGACTCGCACTTGGCCGCTTTTTATAAATATACATTTCACACAGTATTTTGCCAACTCTTAACCTACCCGGTTAGTTAAAGCAACTCTCTTACCTAATACCTAACCTAATGATAAGGAAAACAATCGCAAGTATTAGCATTAGAACCCTAACTACACCACATAATAAGTAATACTTAGTTCTAAACCCCGAACTCGTAGCCATAGTGTTGCAGGGAAGTATGAAACATGTTTATTTTTTTTATTTATTAGAAGACCAACAGCTTTTAACATTCAATATAGGCTTACATTTAAGATACAATTGTCGAGCCAATGACAGGTTATTTATAATACTTACCTACGAGTACTACCCATACTTCCTTTTATAATGAACTGGTTTCTCTCCCCAAATAATCTTCCGGTCAAGGTTCGCCATTGAATTCGATCAGTGAGATCGTTCGAAGAACTGTGAGTCACCGATGACGTACGTAGCTATCGATAAACTTGATGTTGAACCGATGCCATAAACAAGTTAGCATCAGTATCATAATCTATTCATGGACGTTATATGGAGGAACAGTTTGTTAATTAAATTGTGGGGTTAATTCAAGTTACCACATTACGTTATTAAAAGTTGTGGGCATTTAATTGCCGCTAGCACACTTTTTAACACACCGAGATTGAAGATTAGAACATAGTTTCAGAAAGTGAGTCAGAGCGGAAGGATATAACTAGAGATGCGCCGAATATGGGTTTTACCGAATACGAATATTCGGCCGAATTTTCGGTCCAGCTTTTGCCGAACCGAATATTCGGCCGAATAATTCGGTTCAAAGGAATGCCTTATGCCTTAATCAGCCGTTCCAAAACAGACTCATTTTTCAGTGGTAAAAATCTTGTTATTTTTAAGTGAAATATTTATCCTAAAGGTAGTTAAATAACAATAAGAGTCCGTTTTAGAATAATAATTTCACAGGACAATGACTTTGTTACATTCTTACAACTTGCAGACAAAAAACCTGCAAAATTATTCGGTAAATATTCGGCATTTGAACCGAATAATTCGGCCGAATAACGAACATTGAAAAACGTGCCGAATATGCCGAATACCGAATATTTACCGAATATTCGGCGCATCTCTAGATATAACTATGAGTAGGTGTGTATTCAAAAAATTTGCAGCATCCCACCTTAGAAGGATAATAACACTAGTTCTCTACACACATGACAACCACTTTAGACTAGTTGGTAGCGCCCCTGCCTACGAAGCTACTGGTCCAGGGTTCGAATCCCGGGCAAATTTGCCCATTAGTGTGATGAGCGTGAGTATTTGTTCCTGAGTCTTGGATTTCTTCTAAGTAAGTAGGTACCACGTATTATCTAGATAAGTTGGTTACCTGCGTCTGCCTTATTGAACTTACCGTGGGACTAAGAGATCGATTTGTGTAAGATTGTCTCAAATAAAATTACCTACAGGTATGTAATGGTTGGTTTCCGATAGTGAGTAAAGCCGGGGTTATATTAGAGCCACGCCGCGTGTCACAACGCGTACTTTCTATTTAACGTGGCGACACGACACGCGGGACTAAAGCCGGGGTTATAATAGTTAGAGCCACGCCGCGTGTCGCAACGCAATCGGTTACATACATTTTGTATGAACATGGTTACATTAGCTCAGTCCCGCGTGTCGCCACGTTCAATACAAAGTAGGGTCGTTTCGCCGGTAACGCGACCACCTTCGGTTAGCGACCACTTGACGGACTAGGCTGCTTCAATTAAAGATATTAACATTTCTACAAACCCAACAGAAAAATAATTAGTTATTAACTATTCTTGAATAGTGTCAGAATAAGAATAAATACACTTTAAAAGCCAAAGCTTAATCAAAAGCAAGAAAAAATAACCTCAATTCACACATTTCACACATTGCTTCCGAAAAGTGTTGACGTGCAGTGAATCTGTAAAAAAAATAACGCGACAGGTGGCGCGAAAACTTTAGTTACGTCACTTAATTTTATTATTATGCTGAAATTAGTTAATTGGTCGTTTAAATGATTTAGCCGTTGTAATAATTTCGTTGAGATTCGGCATATTTAGAAATAGATTTAAATAAAATGGGGTGGTCGCGTACCCAAATACATAATTACCAAAGAAGTCGGATAGCGACCACATCGTTTTCTTTTTCTTTCCTTATGGATTCTTATGCGGCGGCACCCGCGATATATAGGTTGGCTAGCAAATTGAGTCGGTATTTAAGCCGCGCCAATCCATGCTATGTCCATAGTATATATATATAATATAATAATAATATATAATTATATATTATATTATATAAAAATAAACAATTTATATGAGATTATTATATGATAAATTCGAAAGTGTGTATGTCTGTCTGTCTGTTATCTCTTCACGCTTAAACCGATGGACCGATTTTGATGAAATTTGGTATGGAGATAGTTTGAGTCCCGGGAAGAGACATACCTAGGATAGTTTTTATCCCCGAAATAATCCCCTAAGGGGGTGAAAATTGTATAAAGCTACGATATAAACGATTTCCACGCGGACGGAGTCGTGGGCAGACGCTAGTGTAAGTAGAATATAATCTATTACTATAAAGTTAAATAAAAGCTTGTAAAAAGGTGGCATTTAGATACCTACTATGAATGATATGTGTGACTGTAATAGCAATATATATAAAAGCACTATGGTGTGAGCGAGATGACGCGCTTTTTTCGATTCTATTCTTCATTGACACAGCAATGTAAAGTAGATTTAGAAGAGTAACAATTAAGGGGTGTAGACACTAAATAAAATGACCTATAATGATGAATTTTCTCGAAAAAGGATTAAATGTAACGTCAATTGGAGAAAAAAAAGAGCAGGGGATTAAGTAATCACAAAATTATAGTATCCAAAGTTTTTAGAGGGGGTGTATTCTATCCCTTTTCCGCAAAACGCACCTTCATATGAAATGATTGTCATTTACTATGATGCTCGGGGATTGTGACGTCACGATCCACTAGCGTTTTCTCTCTCTAACAAGCAATATTAAAACGGTTGTAGTTTCGTAATTTTTGGAGATATATGAATGGGATTTTCGTCACTTAGGCTTATCATTTTGCCTTCTTTTTTTGGATTAATAATAAATGGTTAGTCTACACTCCTATTTGTAGTGGTATAAGGGCAGTTAGGTAGGTCAAACTTTGAGAGAAAGAGGACAATCGTCGAATCCGACTCGTCTGGGTAGCGTTCGGGAAGCTACGCTATGGCACATCTTTTCGTCCAATATTCCGCAGTGTCTCAAGGCGAGTCTTTGACCAGTGTGTGTTGCCAGTGATGACGTATGGCACTGGAACGTGTTCGCTTACTATGGGCCTCATAAGAAGGCTAAAAGTCACTTAAAGGGCAATGGAGCCATGGAGAGGGCTATGCTGGGAGTTTTTATGCGTGATCGCATCAGAAATGAGGCTATCCGCAACATAACCAAGGTAGGTAACCGATATAGCCATCCCAATCACTAAAGTTAAGTGGCGGTGGGCGGGGCATATTGCACGTAGAATCGATAGCCGTTGGGGCGGAAAGGTTCTCGAATGGCGACCACGTACCGGGAGGCGCAGAGTGGATATACCCCCACAAGGTGGACTGATGACCTAGTAAAGATCGCAGGAATCCGCTGGATGCGGGTGGCGCAAAACCGGTCATTGTGGCACTCTTTGGGGGAGGTCTATGTCTAGCAGTGGACGTCTTTCGACTGATATGATGTTGATGATGATAAATCGTTTTATTAACTACTTAAACACTATTTGCAAGAGTGGTCGCCAACTAGCTAACAGGTGGTCGCAAACCGACTAAAGCGGTCGCTATCTAGCGAATTCGCTATTTTGTAACCTTTTCTATATTTTTTCCTAATCTATGGATGAAAGTGATATATTTTATTGTAGGTTTCAAAACTTGACTATACTCAGAGCCTTTACGAATACCATCTATTATGTGTGTAAATTGAATAGGTATACATTTACTAATCTAAAGTGAGCAACTCGGCTAAGTGGTCGCTAACCGGCGAAACGACCCTACGCGTTGCGACACGCGGCGTGGCTCTAATATAACCCCGGCTTAAACTAATGTAACCACGTTCATACAAAATGTATGTAACCGATTGCGTTGCGACACGCGGCGTGGCTCTAATATAACCCCGGAGTATAAGTCGTTAGAGATTTTGGAGATTAGTTCTGTTGATATCATAAGGGACAGATCTCTTAGGCTCTCCATACGGCGAATTATCATATACCTACCTACTTACCTTTAAGGGCGTGGCAACGCTTGTGTGACGCGACACACATGGCCCGTATTTCAACAAATTGACAATTGTCGCCTGACATTTAGATCAAATTAGACTTCAAGTTTTTCTTCAAAGCAAATTATAAGCCCATTCTTTCCCATGTGCAATCGAGTTCGAGTAAGTATTATTAGTGCGATAGAGACGGCGATATCCGAACTTCGAATAACGATTTTATGGCTATATACGTAGCTCATTTTTTTGTGAGACGCTGCGACAGTTTTATTGAGTACAATTGGAGGGAGATGGAGGGGAAAACCAAAGTGCAGTACCTAATATAGATCAGGTAGAGGAAATACCTGGCCCCGTAGCATGGATCACGCGACAAGTGACAGGATAAAGCATCCGTCCCTGGCTGACACCGTTCGATAGAACGAGACGACACTCTTATCTTGTCACTTATCGCGTGATAAGGCTAACCATGCTACGGGGCCTGGTTGGACATAAGTAAATTGTAATTGCGAAAACCCTCATTTAACCCTCACTTAACTCATTCACCGCCGCGCAACGCTCGCAGCGCTACGCCATAGTCCGAAGCAGCTTATATGTAGCGAAAAGCGCCCGTAGCGTTATGACTTATGAGTATTATAATGTTTGTCTCCCGTGATTTAATTAAATAATAACTTCATATATGTGATTGTATAAAACTGATTTTTATTACAGTAATATAATGGAAATACACGGATGGCAGGCCATCACGGTTGTGACAGATACAGTTCCGGCGGAGTATATAAATATGGTGGATACGCGCTCTAGTCCTCGAGGAAGAAGTATTGGCCTGCCCGTTTCTGCTCTATATCCTGAAACAAGAAAGAAAAAGTTAACACTGGCGCCAAACTAATGACTTTACACATACCATAAAGGGGCTGTCCATATATTACGTCATTTCAAAATAGGGGGAGGGTGTGTCAATTGGATGACGGTAGTCATTTTATTAGGCGGGGAGGGTCCAATCAAGGAATTAACAGGATGACGATAGGGGGGGATCAAAACGGCAAAAAAAAACGATGACATAATATATGGACTAGCCCAAAGGGGTAGTCAAGGAAGTGCAAAAAGTTCTTAACTGTTTGTAAATGGAAACCAACAAAATGGACTAACTAATCTGTAATACAACATCACACTTTATACATAGGTATCTCAGGCTTAGTAGCAGAGCAGGATACGTTTTATCGTCACCGTCATGTTTTACTTACGTTTAAGTACATTTTCTTCGTAAAGCGCGACGAAAAACCTATCACTAGCTGGGCAGTTGGATTTTTATTAGTGTCTAAGCTTATGCTTAGACACTAATAAGTTACAAAACTTTCTGTCAGATGCAAATGTCACAATTACAGACAACGACAAAGCATGGCATACATTATTTCAAGCTTATTCCACGTTTATAAATAAGTAAGGGGGTTATTTTCTTCAGGCTAGCTGTCGCTATCTCACTCGCCCTCGCATCTGACAGTATGTTTGCCACTCGTGTTTCATAGAAAAACGAAGCTTGCCGAGATACATTAAGAAAATAGAATGTCTGAAAGATTGTTGATTTTGCTTAAAAAACAGGCTCGGTATACCCCAACCTTTATAATTTTGCACTACCATTTTACGTCACTTTTACCTCACCGTGGCGCAAATTATTGAGCTACTTTTACGTTCCCGTTGCGAAAACTTTTGCGTCACTACTGCGTTATTTGTGTCAAAATTCACGGCCTCACCCATTCAGGTCAAAAGTTTCTTTAGACCACTTTTCAGAATTGCAAGCCAGATTTGTCTATAATGGAATGATGATGTGATGAGACCCACATTATTGAAATTAAAATCAGCAAGATCACCTGTTTGCGCGTATAATATGCGTAGGATTAATAATAGGACATAACACTTCGAAAAATCATCATAATAAGTAAAGGATTACAGATAGAGACCCATGCGTATTCAGCGTTTTTAAGGCGTTTTTTTTTCGTCAATGAAGTCGTAAGCCAATACCGGTATTGAGTCTTTTTTGATTAAAGTTTCCGCGGTATGTTTTACCTCTGCTGAAATAATCTTGAGCTGACAATGACTACCAAACCAAATAAGGACCAAATAAGGTAATGATCTTTGCCCAGTGTCGCAAATATGTAATATTATAGTATTTTATGCAACTGTTGTATAAGAAGGGTCTTAAAAGGCGAGTGGCGTGGGTTGCGATGCGAGCCTTGGCGAGCATCGCAATTAAAGACGCCACGAGCGTTTTTAGACCAGTTATACACCGTTGCATACAATACTTTTTCTACGACAAATTTTAAATAAATAGCAGACTAAAGAATAGTTAAAGTTTTCAGGCAGCAAGTTTTCTATTCTTACTTTTGCTACTCACGCTTTTTTCAGGGGTGCAGTTATTAATTTCTTCGGCCATTTTAAATGGAACGTACACTGTTGTCTTTACAAACACGAATAAAATCTTAATATTTTAGGACTAATAATTTATCATCTTTCGTCTTTTCATTTTGAACTGTATTTTGGTGGGAAATCAGAAATGTGACAGCTCTTGCTTATGGTTTGTTTTGTTTTTAATTTGTTTGCACTTGCCATCCGAACCAAACCGAATCCGGACCCGGACGGAATCGAACTGTTTATTTTTATAAATAATACCAAGAATTTATAAAACATGTAAAGTAACACACAATAGATGATGATTTATTATTATTGTAGTAAATAATTTATAATATATAAATGTTTAATGGTAAATAAATACTTTTATTTCGAAATATTTGTTTATGAAGTTGGCACCACTGCAGTATAGCGGCCGATTTAAAAAAAAAGTTAAACAGTGCTTTTATGAAAAATGTATGAACCAAAAAAGTACGCTTAACAGTGCGTTTTTGGGCCATAGAGCATAGAGTTTTTCGACGACTTATTAGTGGTGTCATTGTATTTGAGCTACAGCCTATATAAATGACAGATAACGGTACAGGAGTAGAAAAAGTAATTGTTTGTGTCGATCGTATTATTATTATTACTTTTGTTTCTTTATGTAAAAATATGGGTCTTTGCCTGAAATAAATATATATATATATATATTTTTAATGACGTTAGAAGATTAATACGAGAAACGCTAGGAGATTCGCCTAGGCAACGTGCAGACACATTCTACTGAATTGTAAAGAGATAAAAGTAAACAGGGAATAGCAGCTCGGTTGTTTGGAGACCTAACATGAAACAACAAACAATGTCAAGGCATTGCTAAGCTTTGTATAGGAGTTGGTGGTAGTTGGAGTAACGCTATCCCTTTTTTCACGAAAAAAATAGGCATAATGGATGTCGACCTGCGCAGAAGGCACAATATAACTTACTGACTAAAGACAGAACTCTTATCTCTCTTGAAGAGAATCTCTTTGGTGCGGTCTCTGTCCATTGGTCACACACATTTTTGCTGCGGGCACACTAAAGCTTGTATGTTCGCGGCTTTGATTCTAATAGCCTCGTCTCAGGTCTGGGCGCTATGCTCTGAGCTTTACAGAAGAATATTTATTGATCCTAGGCCTGAAGTTGTTAGGGTCCCTCCGGAACGTGATGCCCAGCAGCTCCAGGAACTTGTTCATGCCGTTGAGGATTGGCACTTACCTTTACAGAAGAATATTTATTGATCCTAGGCCTGAAGTTGTTAGGGTCCCTCCGGAACGTGATGCCCAGCAGCTCCAGGAACTTGTTCATGCCGTTGAGGATTGGCACTTACCTTTACAGAAGAATATTTATTGATCCTAGGCCTGAAGTTGTTAGGGTCCCTCCGGAACGTGATGCCCAGCAGCTCCAGGAACGTGTTCATGCCGTTGAGGATTGGCACTTACCTTTACAGAAGAATATTTATTGATCCTAGGCCTGAAGTTGTTAGGGTCCCTCCGGAACGTGATGCCCAGCAGCTCCAGGAACTTGTTCATGCCGTTGAGGATTGGCACTTACCTTTACAGAAGAATATTTATTGATCCTAGGCCTGAAGTTGTTAGGGTCCCTCCGGAACGTGATGCCCAGCAGCTCCAGGAACTTGTTCATGCCGTTGAGGATTGGCACTTACCTTTACAGAAGAATATTTATTGATCCTAGGCCTGAAGTTGTTAGGGTCCCTCCGGAACGTGATGCCCAGCAGCTCCAGGAACTTGTTCATGCCGTTGAGGATTGGCACTTACCTTTACAGAAGAATATTTATTGATCCTAGGCCTGAAGTTGTTAGGGTCCCTCCGGAACGTGATGCCCAGCAGCTCCAGGAACTTGTTCATGCCGTTGAGGATTGGCACTTACCTTTACAGAAGAATATTTATTGATCCTAGGCCTGAAGTTGTTAGGGTCCCTCCGGAACGTGATGCCCAGCAGCTCCAGGAACTTGTTCATGCCGTTGAGGAGGGACTGCGGCGCGTGCGCCGTCGCGTCCGAGGAGGGCGTGCCCTCGAACACGATCACGCGGTCCGCCAGGTACGTCGCCATTATGAAGTCGTGCTCCACTACGAAACCTGTTCGTTTTGCGTGGAGGATGAACCTGTGGATAGAGGTGGTCATGGAGTATTGTAAACCGGTGCACTGTCCCTGTTGCAAATACTAGTAAGGGCAAATAAATGCTTTCCTAACCGTACTGCTTTCGATTTCGTAGCGCTATCTATGCTCGTAACACATTCACTACTTTGCTACTACTCTTACTTAGCGGGAAAACCAAGTGATTCTTGGCAGTGAATGTTAATACTCATGTTTACAATCCACATAATTTACTGAACATTTCTGACATAATCGACAACAAAAAATTTTTTTTTTGCGCTTAAAGGTGGGTGGGTACGAATTTGAGCGGCTCAGCCTGAGGCATGCTCGCCCCGCGCGGCGAGCTGCTCGCGAGCAATTTGTCGTAATTACGTAAACAAAACAATACTTTGTCTTTTGTCGATAAACATTGCGCGGGTGAGGCAGCGTGCTCGCAGTGAGCCGACATTGTGCGTCATTCAAAATGGCGTCGGACACGGTGACATCCGCGGCTGCGTTTATCACAATTTACTGAATTATTAATTGACACGGTTTTATTTTAATAAATTTACTAATAAAAACGCGCACGGCTCAGCAACTTGAACAAATTTGTACGCGTCACGCCCACAGACAAGTATAAACTTATCATTCCCGCGGCACGCTCGGATACACGTCCAAGTTACGCTCGGCACGCACACTGAGGCGCCTTGAGCACGGTCAAAAGACCGACTCTCGGCGGCTCGCCGCGCGCTGCTCGCGCACGGCGCGTGAGCGCGTACGAATTTGAGCAAAATAGGTGAGCCGTGCGTGCCTCAACCCGAGGCTGCTCTAATTCGTACGCAGCTTTACACCTATGACAAAACTGCACAATATTTTTTGTCTCTTTGGAATGTTAAGATTATATCTAATTTGCTTATGTTCAGAGCAATAATGTTTGTATAAATCAAATTCATACCGTTTAATAACTTTAGCTGCAACCAAACGCTGTTCAGAGTCAAGGTAAGCAGAGGGCTCATCAATGAGGTACACATCAGCGGGTTTGCCCAAACACAGCACCAGCGCCACTCGCTGCAATTCACCCCCGGACAGGTTCTGCACCTCTTGGTCCATGATCTCCTCAATCTTCATTGGCTTCATCACATCCGTAATAAACTGTAATTGTAATAGAATTTTTAGTAAGGGTGGGTTGTTTTAAACCATTGGTACAAAGCAGGGGAGTTGCAGATACATATAATAGTCCAGGCAATGAACTGACAACTTGTATGGAAATAATTACAAATTAGGAAAAAAATTATAATAGCAGATTTTTTCTATGTTAATGGACATACTATCAATTAAATAGTTACCCAACGACAAAATCCAACAACTTTCAGACACCAAAAAAATTATAACTTAACAAGCTTCTGGAAAGTCAGAAAAAATATGAATAAATGGTTTTATGTTTATTTTGGTTCATTTACATTTGCTGTATAATATTCAAGATAAATAATAATAAAAACACAATCCATGCTTTATTTAAATTTATATAATTACTTCTAGATGAAAAGTTTGTTGGGTTCTTGCATAAAGCATCTTAGAATAACGTTTTAAAATGAAATAAACAAAAAAAAACGCTATTATAAATTAATGTCTACGAAGCAAGAGGTCCTGGGTTCGAATCCCGGTAAGGGCATTTATTTGTGTGATGAGCACGAATATTTGTTCCTGAGTCATGGATGTTTTCTATGTATTTAAGTATTTATTTCTCTATATAAGTATCTATATCGTCGTCTAGTACCCATAGTACAAGCTTTGCTTAGTTTGGGACTAGGTTGATTTGTGTAAGATTGTCCGCAAATATTTATTTATTTATTTATTATTTTATGTTTTTCAAAACCGTATTTTGCCTGGAGTATAACCAGCAAGAGTTAATTTGAGACCTCGTTCGTAAGACGTTAGAACGCGCTAACTTGAGAGTTAACTCTTGCGGGATATTATTATCAATAAACAATTGAAAAACGATGTACCTAATTAATTTTATTTTTTATGCTTTCATTTGAGCTGTGAAAGTTCATTTAAAGTGTCTCTCCAGGTTTAAATTGTGGATGCAATGTTCATAATTTCTCTGTATTTCAATACATTCATATTCAGAAGTATTCTTAGTTATTTACATGTGTCATATCCAGTGATCGGATTAGGCAGTGTAATTACCCGAGATATGGCTTCATATAAATATGAATATGACATAATCCTGCAAGAAGGAGTTTAAAGGTGTTTAATGCATAAAAAGGTAAATAAATAGTAACCAGTACCTTATTTATTTATACTTCTGTCAAAGCGGACCCCTGTGCCCTTTAGGGGCACAACCGGGAATAACGCTAGGTGGATGACTTCTGCCAAAGTATTATTTTACTTGTAAATTAATTCTTCGAATGTTTATGTGAAATAAGTGGCTATTTATCAATAACTAAACCTTTTATTTAAAACATTTGTAGTAAACCTCAACTACAAATAATTAATCACCAACAATCATCGATTCCCGGAATCCTTAGGCATATCCATTTTAAGCTTTTTAAGGTCATTCACCCCAAATTCCACTGCCTAATCCTATGACTATATCTAATCAGACCAACATATTGATGAGTGAACTTACCTGTGGATGTATATATGCATCTCTAATCTTGTCATGCAGCAAGCTGCGGACTATGCCCTGTGACTTGGGAGATATCTTCTGTGGCTTATAACTAATGTGCAACTGCGGCAGGTTGCCCGAACCTGAGGAAATTATACACTATTACATAAAAAACATATATTTACAACTAATTAACTTGCTTTGATGGATTTAATGGCATATATTAAAGTGGACCTAGCTGGATGCAGTTGGCTAAAGACCGAGAAAAATGGCATGAGATGGCTGGCTTTATAAGATATATAAGAAAAAATATAGATATTTTTGTATAAAACATTAATAAAACTTTTAGATTAAAAAAACACTAAAAATATGGAATTAAATAAAGCTTAAATAATAAAAATTAATAATAATTATAGTGGATTGCTTGTTTGTTCTTTTCCAACCAAAATTGTTTATTGATAGCAATCAGTAAACTATTTTGGTACAGGCCAAAATGGATTCCTACTTGTATGGCACTCTCTTTATTATTATTATTTGAGCCTTTTATCCTGAACTCGCATTTTGTAGTTTGGTATCACTGCATTCATAAAATGTCTCTGTGTTCAGTGTGTCTCTTGGCATAGGCTTCCTCTAACATCTTCCACTGTATTATATCTCTAGCGACTTTTACTCATGTGTTAAAAAGTAATATGGTGGATGCCAATTAGTAGGCTTTACATTATAGGGATCTGGCGAAAACTATGTTAAATTGGGACTTTTCAGATCAGATTCTGCAGATATACTTTGCAACTATAGATCTAGCTGCAGGGTAACTTGTGTTTCTGTGACTCTTGTGGACCCTATAGTATGTCTATGTGAAAAAGCCATACTGGAAAAAAAATATCAAAACCTCACAGAGCCATCATAATAGCGTAAATCTAGTAAGGAAAAGTTAGTGGATATTTGTATTTATAGTAACGTCAAACGTACGTACAGGAATCCGTATTGAAGTGAAGTATGCAAATTACTTTTCTACTAAGTAATATACATTACCATCAGTGGATATCGAAGATTCCGCGTGCCGTAAACATTTTTGAAACACAGGATGGAAATAGAGATCAAATAGTTCAGTTCTAGCCATAACAATTTCTAACAATACATTTAGCTATATTTCGATAACACACTTATAACCTCAACACGTAAGCAAAATCGCTGTGATTCGTCATCGAAAATTATCGTTATACATTAAACGTTAAATGTATTTCAGAAAACGAAACAAATAATCGCACAATTTGTTCTAGAATTCTATTAAATTAAATTTTTCATTGAAGCTAAAACGATTGACAACTTTCACAATAGTGACATTTGCTTGTTAGTGTTGCCATATGAAAATAAAATATTTTAATCGATACGGTACTGTGGATGCGTTCAAGATACATTTTTACCAGATGGTGAATGAGCATTTTTTCGATTTTATGATATCATTTTTTCTAATAATTTATTGTGAACATATTGACCACCCAGCAAGTGTTAGGTCCTACAATAAAACTTTCGTCTCTCAGACATATGCTTTATGTCGGATGTCGACGTGAAATGCTATAAAACTTACAGTACTACAAAAAAAGGGAAACTGAAAAACTTACATCATTGAAATATAGGTAGGACATCGAACCTACCTTCATCAGGTTCCAAATTTCCAGCCAACATTCTGATGAATGTCGTCTTTCCAGTTCCATTCTCTCCAAGTAAAACTAAAATCTCGGAGTCTGAGAACTCGCCAGGCTTCACGCGAAGACTGAAGTCACCCATTTTTTTTGTCATTTCTGGGTAGTCATAGTGGTTCATCCTTTTTATCTACGGAAACGCAAATATACATTATCTAGGTATCCTTTAAGGTACAAGAACCCGACCGCAGACAGCAGTAGCAGACAACGTGTCGCCGCGACACGTCGTCTGCCACTGCTGTTTGCGGTCGGGTTTCTACTTGAACCTTTAGAGACCTTGTAATTACATTTTCAGTCGTATCTATTTGGTTGGAGTTTGGCTGTGTGGTAATAAAGAGATTTTACTGACCTCTTCTTCATTTGCAGACTCCGCAACTTTGAAGACCAATGATTCGGTCCTGAATCTCATATTTTCAGTGGGCACAAACCCATCAAGGAATATGTTTATACCTAAAAAAAAAATCGTTATAGTCATCTTCAAGCAACCTATTCACAATCAATTGAAAGAAGGTTTATATTGGAACAAACCTTCTCGCACGGAGAAAGGCATAGTTACAACACCATAAGCACCGGGCAGACCATACAAACAGCAGATAAAGTCTGACAGGTAATCCAACACAGACAAATCGTGCTCCACCACTATGATGAATCTGTATCAAACAAAATAATAAAATTATATAGAGTGAGTATTTGAGAAATTGGTACACAAACGCTGGGGCCTGGGGGTCACAAACACAGTGACATGTTATGTATAGACTACTAGCTTCTGCCCGCGACTCCGTCCGCGTAGAACTCGTTTAAATATCCTAGGTCCATAATAACTTTCATCCCCTTAGGGGGTGATTTCCGGGATAAAACTATCCTGTGGGCTCTGGGACTCACTATCTCTATACCAAAAATCATCTAAATCGGTTCAGCAGTTTGAGCGTGAAGAGGTAACCGACAGACACACATTCGCATTTATAATATCAGTATGGATTGGATACGGCTGTGTTCTTCGTCTGTTTCAAGAGCAATTGATATTGGTCGATATTGTAGTGTTTATTGGTGAAGAAATGTCATACTTATCGGGATGGATGAGCGAGCGAATTGTGCGGGCAGCGTTGAGACGCTGCTTGACATCCAAGTAGGAGGAGGGCTCGTCAAACATGAAGATGTCTCCGTTCTGGATGCACACCATAGCGATGGCGAAGCGCTGCAGCTCCCCACCGGACAGCGCGGCGATCTCGCGGTTGCGGATGTGCGATAAATCTAAGAGAATAGAGCAAATATTATTTTCATCTCTCCTGCTCTGAAAGTTGATTTTTCATGGGCATATAGCCGGGTGGAAAATAGCTTTTTCTCCCCTAGGGTGGAAAGTATTTTTTTTTTATTGTTACGGTCAGCCACGGAGTCGAAGATAATAGAGTTACGTCAAATCATTAAAATAAAAACTTTTCACAAATCGACACTCAGCTATAGGTACCTGCATTAACGAGTTGTTTATTACGATTATAGCCATATTAAATTATTTTTCCTCACAGTCGAAATGAAAAGTAGAGTGTTTAACTCGGGTGAAATTACCCATTTAACCCTCGAACAATTGGCGCTCTCACTTCGTTCGAGCGCCAGAAATATCTCGGGTTAAATGGGTCACTTTCAACCCTTGGTTAACAATCTACTATTTCATCTCTCCTGTTCTGAAAGTTGTCTTTTCATGGGCATATAGCCGGGTGGAAAATAGCGTTTTCTCCCCTAGGGTGGAAAGTTACGGTCAGTCAGCTACGGAGTCGAAGATAATTGAGTTACTTCATATTATTAAAATAAATGCTTTACATATATCTAAACTCAGAAGTTGATAGAATTCGTTTTACTGTTTGTATTTTTCTTCCTAATTACAGAAAATCAACATTCAAAATAATTTCTGTATATATCGGCTGCCCGCCATAATGCTATGAAACTTTTTTTTTCACGTTTTTGCATGGCCCTCTAGATTAGTTGCGTCGCGGCCTACTCGATTACAATCGAGTAGGCCGTGGCAAGTGGCCAGTGCAAAGAGGTTAAAGGTTGGATATAGTTTTAATTATTTTACTTAGGTAAAAAATATAAAATCTAATAATTAATTTATTTCATATTAAGCAAATAATTCTATACATTTATTTATAGAATTATATAAATACAAGAAATAAGATTAAAACTATTAGATCAGATACGTTTTTTTTTTTACTTTTCTAAAGTTGGCAGTAGGTATGTGTAATTTAACTGATTATTCTTTATATACCAGTTTTATAAAATGTACGTGCAATATTTTACTTTCCTCACAGTCGAAATGAAAAGTAGAGTGTTTAACTCGGGTGAAATTACCGATTTCACCCTCGAACCATTGGCGCTCTCACATGAAAATGTAAAAAGACCCAAATCATTTAGTTAGTATCATACAATATTTTTATTCAAGTCTATTCAAAGGTGAAATTTTAACAACACATAAAAATCTTTTTGCGTGTAGGTACATATAATGGAAGTATGCATTGTTTTATTTATACTTGCATAATTTTGCAATGGGCCCACTTACGTCCTTATCTCAGAGCATAGAATACTAGAGAAAGGACAAGCCGCCGGCGGCCGTGTCGCAGCTGTATGCTCAATGGGCATACACTGCCATACTGTGCACGCGTGCTGATCGCAGAGAATATTACGTTTTTTCCCAAAATGCCTGATATGATGCGCGTTTATCTCCACTTATAATAAATCCCTAAATTAAAAAAAGAATCAGCCAGTTTGAAACTAAGCTTTCTGTGGTACGAATGTTCTCAGCATCCCATGGACGGAAAAATATGAAACATCTTATATAGGTACATTATTATTCCAGCTGCAACTTAGGATAGTTTTTATCCGACTGCGACACTTAATTTATTTTCCGTAATATACGACTTCATTTAATTTTTCATTTATTATTCTTAAAGTATATCGCCGCCACATCTGTCAGCTAAAAGAAACGTCAAAATCACAGTAATAAAAATACTACGGACAAAATGGCGGAATTGCTTTGCCTTTCTTAATAATTTTAATCCCGTCTACGATATACATTGACGCATGTGTCTACATAGGTACCAAAAGCAAATATAAAATTAATCGATTTTGATATGCGAACTTATATGCGCAAATGTCGAATTAAGGCGTAATTTGTACAAAAGTAACAACAAATTCGAACAATATAAACTTGGTTTTTTTGAATGGCACGCGCGCGCGCTCTTTGCGTATTCAGCCAAACCACGAAAACTGAAACTCGAAGTTCGTATATCTGAGGGCCTACCGCGAACGGCATTCGAAGTTTTCCCTCTCTGTCGCACTTATGTACGAACTTGTAAGTATGACAGAGAGGGGAAACTTCGAATGCCTTTCGCGGTAGGCCCTCAACATTCCTGTCATTTGTTAGTGCGATAGAGATAGAGATACCCGAATATTTTCGAATTCCGAAGTTCGTGGTTTAAAAGAAAATACGGATGTCGGATAGATCTAAATTAATATTTTATGTGTGAATATGGTTAAAATTATTTGGAAATACTATTGTTGTTATTGTTTTAGTATATTTGACTAGCTTTAAGTTTAATATTGTACGTCCGAAATGGGCAAGCTGTTGGATTTTATTTTACCCAAAACAACTAAATGTACACAGTTCTGACAATAAAGAAATCTTATTTTATCTTATCTTATCGAAAATAGGGATGTAGACACTAAACAAAATAATCATAATGTTGTATTATCTCGAAAAAAAAACAACGCAAGAGGCTATATAGGTAATCACTAAGTTATAAGCGTATAAAGTTTTAAGAGGGGGTTTGTTGCGTCTCTTATAACGCACCTTTATAATGAAACGATTGTTTTTTACTATGACGCTCGAGGATCGTGACGTCACGGTCCCTGATCGTTTTCTCACTCTAACAAGCGACATTAAAACGGTTGTAGCTTCGTAATTTTTTGAGATATTTGAATGAGTTGTTCGTTTCTTCTTTCTTTTGAAGTGAGTCTACAGCTACACCTCTATTTGGAAGACAAGCGGAAATAATCTATAATACTATCCATACTAATAATCCATACTTCCATACTAATATTATAAATGCGAAAGTGTGTCTGTCTGTTACCTCTTCACGCCTAAACCGCTGAACCGATTTAGATGAAATGAGCCTCGGGGAAGGACAAAGGGTAGTTTTTATATCTGAGGGGCTGAAATTGGGGGTGGAAATTTGTATGGAGCTACTTAAACCGCTGCACCGATTTAGATGAAATTTGGTATATAAATAGTTTGAGTCCCGGGGAAGGACATATAATAGGTTTTATCCCGGAAATCATCCCCTAAGGGGGTGAAAAGGAGGGGGGGGGGGGGGGGATTTGGATGTAATCTATTTTGATGAAATTTGGTGTAGATATAGGTTAAGTCCTGGGAAAGGACATGTGATAGTTTTTACCCCAGAAATCATCCCCTAAGGGGGTGAAATTAGGGGTGAAAATTCGGATGGAACCCATCTTAATACAATTTGGTATAGAAATAGCTTGAGTCCTGGGAAAGGACATAGGATAGTTGTAATTCCGGAAATCACTCCCTAAGGGGGTGAAATGGGGGGTGAAAATTTGGATGAATCCCGTTTAGATGAAATTTGGTATAAAGGTAGTTTGAGTCCCGAAGAATGACATTAGATAGTTTTCATCCCGAAAAGCATGCCCTAAGAGTATGAAATAGGGGGTGAAAGTTTGGATAAAATCTATGTACCTAGATGAAATTTGGTATAGAGATAATTTGAGACCCTTCAAAGGATATAGAATAGTTCTTGCCTTAAGTTCTACGCGGACGAAGTCGCGGGCAACAGCTAGTTGTCAAATAAGCGTGTAGGTATACAAGAGTGTGTGTTTTAGATGTGTGCGTGCTTTGTCTTGTCAATTACTGGGGCGTTGTGTGGGTTAATGAACTTGCGACAGGCTCACTCTATACAAATCGGCCGCCATGTCCGATCTCCTTATATTCATACATCTGTGGTCCTTATATTTTAACAAATCAACCAGCAAAGCATTGGTATTAAGGCGACGTAGGCTCGTCTTCTCTCCCTCTCACTGAGCATACGCGTGAGCGAGATGGAAGTGCGTGTTTGGAAGCGTGGATATCATTTTTTTAGGGTTCCGTACTCAAAGAGTAAAACGGGACCCTATTACTAAGACTCCGCTGTCCGTCCGTCTGTCTGTCTGTCACCAGGCTGTATCTCACTGATACCGTGATAGTTCCAGTTGAAATTTTCGCAGATGATGTATTCCTGTTGCCGCTATAACAACAAATACTAAAAACAGAATAAAATAAATATTTTTTAGATAATGGTTCGAAACTTTTCGTGCGCGAGTCCGACTCGCACTTGGCCGGTTTTTAATTTTTTTTTTTTGTGCGTTTTAATAAATAAAAATGTAATAGCTGATTTCCCTCAAACATGACATTGCCGTTTTTTAGAACCAAATTTAATATGTTTAGCTCTTGTGCATAATTTGTTACGATTTTTTTAAGTGTATTTTAGACCTATGTTCGTGATTTGTTTCTATCAAGCGAAAGTCACAAACTCAGAATTCGAATAGCTGATTTCCCTCGAGAAAGGCCTCAATATTGTTAATTAAATATAGGGCAGCCAATCCAAACAAGAGCTACGAGTTTTTAAAAATCCATTTTCTGAGCTCACGTCGCCTTAATCAATTACCAACTAATCATCTCAATAGTCATAGGAGCGTTTTATAATATTTAATTTCGTATAGAAATACGAAATGTACAATTTTAACCCTTTGAACGCCATTACCTAACCTAACCTTAAAAGTTAGTTGAAAGCATGAAGGTGACTGACAGCGCACGCCATCACAACTATACATGTTCTTGGCGCCGTGGGCCCGACAACACGCTACACTTTTAGGTGTTCTTGGCGTCGAAGGGTTAAAAATAGATAATAATGATGCAGCTATATCAATTAAGATATATTTGTAATGTTTACAGTTCTTTATAAATTGATAAAGACGTGTTCAGATAGCGGTGCATATAGATAACTAAGCACTGTTTTAACTTTTTGTACAGCATGTGATACAATATTATCCAATAATTATGAATAAATTCATTTACATCACTAAGAGCCTTGTGATTACAAGAAGTAATTTTGTATGTATAAGAAACACAGTAATTCTCTTGCATAATTGTATAAGTAATCAACTGACCATAGGGCTGGCAACTTCCTCTGACCATAGGGCTGGCTACTTCCTCGGCCAACGGATTGGAATTGCAATTCAACGAGGAAATGTAGCCAGCCTTATGGGCACCCTTCCCAAGGGCTGTGACCTTGGAGAGGGTATATATACTAGTAGTTAAGTAGATTTAAGTGCCAAGTGTTAAGTTTTTTATGCACATTGATAAATAACATGTTTTATTCATTAAATATAAAAATATAATTGACCTAGTGTAGTTTATATTGTATTTTTATATTATGAAATAAATAAATCTAAATCTCTACTTAGTAGTCAACCCTCGACAAGCTATTTATATTAACCACTAGTTTCCACCCGCGACTTCGTCTACGTAAACCCGGGATAAAAACTATCTTATATTTTAATCCAGGCTATAAACTATCTTCGTGAAAATTTTCATCCAAATCGGTTCAGCCGTTGCGTGAAGCGTGATTGAGTAACAAACATCCAGACATCCAAAGTTTTACATTTATAATAGTATAGGATATATCAATTTTAACTTTATACACTTACTTAGTTAACACTTACTTTTTTATTTGTGTAAGATTGTCCGCAAATATTTATGTATTTACTTTTAACCCTTTTTTTTTTTTTTTTTTACAAGTCAATAAAACTTAGTCAAATAACCCGCCCCGTGTCATTCCGGGTGCAAAGGTGCCCATCACACTCGCCGCATTGCCGCGTTGAATCGCGATCGACAACCTTTGCAACAGGAATGACCCGGAACGGGGGTCATGCCCTCTCAGTCGCAAACGGCGCCCCACTTCCGCCAGGAATGCCCTGGCCTCTGAGCACCAGCATCCCATAGTCTCCACCGCAAGAGGGACAAATAAATAATTCACCAATGCAGAGTATTTGTCCCGCTTTCTAAGCGCAGCCGCCTCGGCAGCAGCTCCTGCTGCCCCAATGGTGCGACCAAGGTGCGAGGCAGCTAAAGTGCTCACACAAGTGGCGTCCCACAGCAAGCATCTACCCTTCTGCCATGGCACCAGGGTCAAGCCATCCGGCCTCTTGCCATCGGACCGGCTCAGGCCTGAAGGCTCCAGCACACATGGAATATTGGCCGAGACTAACGCCCTCCGGACAATATCATTGAGGGCATGGTGACGAGAGAATCTCCCCGCACAGCGACAGCAACTCAAGGCGTGGTGCCCATTGCTCTTAACCTTTAACCCTTAAACCGGCATCGTCTAATATATCAGACAAAGTAACAGTGCAAGTCACCTTGATTTATTATGACAGTGTTGAAAATTGAGAGTAACATCTACGCCGTTCGGTTGATAAAGGGGGATACAACTGTCTGTCAAAAAAAAAAATTTGAGGAGCATTTCTATACAACGTTTTTATGACAATTTCCGTTAATTGCAAGGGGGCATAGTTTAGTTCGAATAAAGTTAATTTCTCCAAGACAGTAGTATGTTAACTCTTACTGTTATCAAGATATTCAATGTTTAATTTTATCAGTTTTGCAGATTTAACCAGTGTAAATGGCTCTTAACTGTGACTTCATAACAACTGTTTCAATTTTGTAAGGTTCCTATACACTACAAGAAGGATTATAAAGCGAGTTCATTCGATATTACATTTTTTTTTATTTCATGTGTTTCAAGACCCTTGTACAGTCACCGGCATCAATATTATGACGAATCAAAGCCCGCAAAAATAAATCTGACACGCTCTTACGGCTCTAGGAATAGAGTTGTCATCAGATATTTTTGCGGCCTTTGTTCCATCATATATTTATGCCGGTGACTGTACAATGACAATAACCGGAAAGTTACATTAAAACAAAAAAAAATACGTTTATTTTTTAAAGAAATAATTATGCTAATTTATTTCTGTGAATGTACTCTGCAATATGCCAAAGTTAACGGAAATTCCCGCGAACACCGTGTATAGTGTACTCTTTTTTAGGGTTCCGTACTCAAAGAGTAAAACGGGAACCTATTACTAAGACTTCGCTGTCCGTCTGTCCGTCCGTCCGTCTGTCTGTCACCAGTCTGTATCTGAAGAACCGTGATAGCTAGAGAGTTGAAATTTTCACAGATTATGTATTTCTGTTGCCGCTATAACAACAATTACTAAAAACAAAATAAAATATTTTTTTAAGGGGGGCTCCCATACAGCAAACGTGATTTTTTTGGCGTTTTTATAGATACTGGTACGGAACCCTTCGTGCGCGAGTCCAACTCGCACTTGGCCGGTTTTTTAAAGTTATCCATTACTCAATTAGCCAGGTCCACACTGCACGCATGCCTTGGGCGTGGCGTGCGACCAAGCATGCGGACCTTTCGCCGTCCTGTTTGCCAAACTGTTCGCGCGACGACGGCGCGGTCGAATTTTAGCGTGTCTGAGGCAACCGCGCACGGCAAGTCCGAGCCAAGTTGGCTCGGCCCAATTTACCTACGAACGCGCCGCGGCCCCTTTGGCCTCGGCCAAAAAGGTCGGGCGAGGCTAATTGAAAAGTTTCTAATGAGGCCAAACTGGATAGCTTTATTCTACACATATAGTTTAGAAGTTTCTATGGGTAATATGCGTCTCCATCATCAGACCATGGTTTGATGGTACCATACTATTGCAGTCATCTGACTTATACAAATGTGGGTATGCAATTTCAACTCAATTGGGCTTTAGACAGTAATATATTTTTATCCAAACAAACTAACTTACAAACAAACATAAATCGCAATTCAAGTAAACCACTTACCAAGCATCTTGCAAATATTTTCTATATTGTTCGTATCATTTTTCCTATCCAACAGCTGTGCGACAGTTCCTTTCACAGCTTTGGGTATCTGGTCCACATACTGAGGCTTGATCAGGGCCTTGAGGTCATCCTCCAAGATCTTAGTGAAGTAGTTCTGCAGCTCGGAGCCGCGGAAGTGGGAGAGGATCTCTTGCCAGTCCGGGGGATCCTGAAACAAACTTACAATAAAGGTACAAGTTAAACATACAAGCAAGCAGACGACGTGTCACAGTGACTATGACATATTGAGCTACGAAAGGTATTTCATTCAAACCAAAGAGGAAGTAGCAAATATGCTACATAGGGCATCTAAAAGGTACCTCTGCCGCTATAAAGTCAGATAGAGAGCTCAGAACACGTAAATCTGCTACATCATCAACTAGAGTTTAATACTAATCAGAAATATTAGAAGTTTAAACAAACCATTAAATTAAACAATAACATAATTTTTCTGGTAGTGCCCTAATTGGGTTCAGGGTCCGGGCACCTAATCCCATGATTTGGTGTAGGCACTGGTTTAATGAGCGACTGGCATCTGACCTCCCAACCCAGAGGAAAACTAGACCGGTCTCCTCACAATGTATTCCACCTCCTAAAAGCCTGTGTAAAATTTTATAACAAATGTAACCCAGTGGTACGAGCCACCAGGCTTTGAACTTGCGGCCTTCAGATTGAAAGTCCCATACCTTACCGCTTGGCTAGTGGATTTCTAGAATGAAAATATAATAGTTGTTCAATATTGCCTACTTCGGGTAAATTTAAGTTATTAGTATAGCAACACCAGTTGCCACCCTATTTTATAGTTTAGTGTGGCAACCCAGTTAGTCTAGAGATTCGATATAAGACAACTCGCTGCTCGTCCGTTATTTACGAGCTTTAAGTCTATAAACGCCCACAAGTTGTGATTGTTGGGCTTGTCGGGCCAAGGCAGTGACTCATTTCACCGGCTTCCAATCAAATTCTCATAAAGAGATTGCGACTCGGCTATATTACATCTGTGTGTGCATCTGAGTGGTAGAACCAGGGGTGCCGCTTATCTGGATCCAGCGCTGGGCTTAGCCTTAGGGAGTGCCTTCATCGGATGCTGAGCCTGCCTTCAAGACCTCCAGGTAAGCCGATACGCAATCTGCTCAAACATTAACCTTTCTTCTGCAAAATCACGGCGACCCGCGTAAGGACTCAATTTGATACAGTCCACTTAGAATCTGTCGCCTTTCGGAATAAGTAATATACGTTCATTTTGGTCCGTCGACCTGAATTTATTGAAAAGTACCTTTTGTCGTGAGTTTTCACGTATTTTCTCCGTGATTTTGCAAAATAATTGTTTTTTCTTACATTTCGTGGGGTACTTGAGATATTGCCTTGGCCAAATTTATCGTGTTGTACTGTAAAATCAGTGAAGAATAGGTTAAGACAAAGTACTCAAAGTGCAGCTGAAACTAAGCCTTTAGTCTTAGAAAACAACTTAGCTAAATTGCCTAAAATATCAATCAAACCCTTTGATGGAAAATTAGAGAACTGGGTGTCATTTAAGGAACTTTTTGATTCGCTAATTCATAAGCGGAGCACTATCAGTGATGTTGAAAAATTACATTACCTTTTGTCGAGTGTTCAGGGTTCCGCATATGAATTAATTAAAAGCTTTCCTTTGTCAGGTGACAATTATGCCAACGCTTATGAGACTTTGTCTAACTATTATGACAGGAAGAGACAAATTGCTGTCATGTACTATGAAAAAATGTTGAACTGCGAATCGGTTAAAAACAAAAATGATTTAGAAAGAGTGTTCCGAACGTTCAATGAGAACTTAAACATTTTGTCAAAATTTAATCTTCCTGATCGGAACTTCATGCTGTATTATTTGCTATGGTCAAAACTGGATATCGCTACTCGTGAAGCATTCGAATTGCAACTTTCTTCGAACATTGATATTCCAAATTTTGATGATTTGAAGAACTTTATTGATAAGCGAAGCAAAGCGTTAGAAAATTCAAACATCAAACTGATGAATATTAAACCGTTGACCACAAATAAAACAGCATTTGTCGTCTCGAGTCCAAACTGTGTCTTTTGTACTGGTCGGCACAGTCTTAGCAGCTGTAGTGATTTTTTAAAACTCGACAACCATGATCGTTTTAATTTTGTGAAGGAAAAGGGTCTGTGTATTTTATGTTTTTCAAGTGCTCATAGAGTGAAAGTTTGTCGTGCTTCTCGTTGTAGTGTGTGTAATCGGTCACATCACAATTTGTTACATTTCCCCAAGAATATACAGACGCCCGCACCCACCGAGGCTGGTAACGCGCCGCCTAGTAGTAATATAAGTACCAACAATAGCAACACAGTTTTAACTTCACTGACTGGGGAAAATACAATTTTATTTTCGACTGTAAAAGTTTTAGTTAGGGATAGTTCCGGTAACTTCCGGCCAGTGCGCGCGCTCCTCGATTGCGCTAGCGCGTGTAACTTTATTTCGAAACCCTGCGCAAAAATGCTTGGGTTTAACATTTGTCGTGGCCAACATGCCGTATATGGCATTGGCAATTCTGTCGCTCAACCGCTCGGCTCACTGTCGTGTGAGATTAAACCGCTCGGTCATACAACTTTGTCGTCGAATATTAAATTCGAAGCTCTCGTTTTATCGTCGATATGTACTGATCAACCTACCCAACCTGTCGATTCGTCGAGGTGGTCGCACATAAACAACTTATCGCTTGCTGACCCTGACTTCGCTCGCTCGGTGCCGGTGGACATGCTGCTTAATGCAGATATTTTCGCGTCGTCGTTGTTACCGGGCCTTCGGCGAGGGGAGTCTGGACAACCTACCGCGTTGAATACGGTCTTCGGATGGATCGTTATGGGTGAGTGTGACAAGAGTCCACTCACGTCAAACGCTATCGTATCGTGTCGTAACAATAAAAAACATTGTTTTTTCGTTTCGAATCTTTCGCAAACCTTGTCGCTCGATGATTCCAGTAACAAAATATTGGAATTAGAGAATGTTAGTTCTCCAACCACCAAATCTTTCGTATCAGAGGAGGACCAACGCTGCGAAAATCACTGTCGTTCAAAATACTGTCGAAACGAAGAAGGCGGGTTCGTAGTCCCTTTACCTTTCGTCGATTCTGCGAACAAACCTACCTTCTTTAATTCTCGCGAAATCGTTGTAAAACGATCCCTTTCGTTGGAACGCAAGTTGAACTGCACTCCTGAGCGTCCGTTCATTCTATGGCGGCCCTCGGCCTCCAGTCCTGTGCGTGACTATCGCTTTGAGTCGGTGACAAATGATGTCTCGGCTGCACCATTCCAAGGTCTTCGTACCATGGCCCACCTTGCCAGCGATGCTGCAGAAGGCTGCTCAGGTGGTTCAGCTGTTCTCGCCCGAGACACATACGTCGATGACGTCGTCGCTGGAGCGGACTCTGCCGAGCAGGCTCGCGTACTCGAGATGGAACTCACAAAAATATTGTCGCCGGGTGATTTCCATCTGAGAAAGTGGACCTCCAACAGCAGTGGCTTGCAGGAAAATTCCCCATCCTCGAACCTGTACTCACATGATTTTATACGTTTCGAAGAAATGTCAGACATTTCTCTAAATATATTGGGATTGCTATGGCAACCTCAATCAGATTGTTTTCGTTTTCGTGTCGAAGTTGCTCATCAAGGTCGGTGCACAAAGCGCACCATTCTTTCAGAGATAGCCAGGATCTCCGACCCGTTGGGCTTTCTCTCGCCTGTAACATTTCTCGCCAAGTACCTAATGCAGGTACTCAGGGTGTCCGATGTTTCATGGGATGACGATGTCCCTAAGAACATTAGACTTGAATGGCAGGAGCTTAAGGCCCAACCTGCGTCGCTGAGCTCTTTGGCTATTCCTCGCCGTATAGTCAGGGAATATGACGTGTTACAAGTACATGGATCTCGTGATGCGTCAGAACCTGGCTTTTGTGCCGTAGTTTATTTTTTTCGTACGATCAGTAAAAATTGTGATATCGCCGTCAAATTAGCTTTCGCTAAGTCAAAGGTTGAGCCGCTACGTAAATTGTCGGTACTACGTCTTAAATTGGTTGCAGCAGTTCTGTTATCAGATTTGATAGCGTCAGTCGTGGAGGCTATAAAGATCTCTCACTCGATAAGAGAGATCTTCGCATCGTCGGACTCACCTGTGGCGTTGACTTGGATAAAATCGTGTCCGTCCAAGTGGAAGACGTTCGTGGCCAATCATGTTAGCCACGTCCAAGAAATAGTTCCTCCTGACTCCTGGCATCATGTCAGAACTACTGACAACCCGGCAGACTGTGGATCAAGTGGGTTACTACCTAGCGACTTAGTTAACCTAAGTTGCTGGTGGACCGGACCTTCTTGGCTTAGGGACCCCAGTGAAAACTGGCCCAAATCGGCGTTATCGATAAACAAAGATGTTCGTCATGAAGAACAAATGATTATAGTTCTCGTATCGTCCAATAAGGACGACTTAGTCGGAGACCATTTAGAAAGGTTCTCCTCATTTAAAAAACTTCAACATGTGTTAGCATATGGCATTCGGTTTACAGCGAACTTTAAACAAAAAACTGTCGAAGGTCGTGTCGTCGGGGCCTTACAGCCATTCGAGATTCACAAGGCGCTTGTGCTGTTAGTTAAAGTTGTGCAAGAGAGTGAGTTCTCGTCGGAGTTGGAACTCATAAAAAAAGGTTTCCCAAACTCACTTCCTAAGAGTCTCCGCAAACTATCACCGTTCGTGGATGAGGCGGGTTTTCTCAGGGTGGGCGGTCGCCTGGCTAATGCAAAGATCTGCTTCCATGCCAGGCACCCGCTACTATTGCCCCGCTCTCATCGCCTCACTTCGCTGATACTTCAGGAGTATCACACTCTCTTCATGCATTGTGCTAATATCATCGTGGGAGCAATGGTGCTCATAGTTAATGAACAGTTAGACCCCCTAAAATGGCCATTAGGTCGTATTGTTGCCCTGCACCCCGGTGCAGATGAAATATGTCGGGTAGTAACGGTTAAAACTGCCGCTGGGCAGTACCAAAGACCAGTAGTTAAGATTTGTCCTTTGCCAGTGGCAAATGATGCTTAATTTAAATTTAAATTTTGTATTTATCACATGACCCTTACAAGGTCAATGTTAATCGTAGGAATTAGTTCTAGTTTATGTCTTCAACAACACCCTTTCGTAGATTTTAAGTATTCGTTGTCGTAGTATAAATACCGCGGCTTTCGTGAGCATGCCGTCGCATTTAGGTGGGCGGAATGTTCAATATTGCCTACTTCGGGTAAATTTAAGTTATTAGTATAGCAACACCAGTTGCCACCCTATTTTATAGTTTAGTGTGGCAACCCAGTTAGTCTAGAGATTCGATATAAGACAACTCGCTGCTCGTCCGTTATTTACGAGCTTTAAGTCTATAAACGCCCACAAGTTGTGATTGTTGGGCTTGTCGGGCCAAGGCAGTGACTCATTTCACCGGCTTCCAATCAAATTCTCATAAAGAGATTGCGACTCGGCTATATTACATCTGTGTGTGCATCTGAGTGGTAGAACCAGGGGTGCCGCTTATCTGGATCCAGCGCTGGGCTTAGCCTTAGGGAGTGCCTTCATCGGATGCTGAGCCTGCCTTCAAGACCTCCAGGTAAGCCGATACGCAATCTGCTCAAACATTAACCTTTCTTCTGCAAAATCACGGCGACCCGCGTAAGGACTCAATTTGATACAGTCCACTTAGAATCTGTCGCCTTTCGGAATAAGTAATATACGTTCAATAGTAATCAAAATTAGTATTAAGCATGCCCATAATTTCTGTCTAAATGACATCTTACAGAATAGCGGCCCAGATTGGGTTTCTGTTTCCCAGCAAGAATCTTCAGTGCAGTAGACTTGCCGATACCGTTTTGGCCGACCAGCCCCAGAACTTCACCCGGCCGAGGGATGGGCAGCCGATGTAGCTTGAATGAGTTTTTGGAGTAGCGATGAGTTGTATGCTTCTCCAGGTTTGACGGGACGTTGATGATGGTTATTGCGTCAAATGGGCATTTCTGTAAAGAAGTAAAATAATAATTAATACCCTATTTAATTTAATATACATTCACATTGTAAACCACTAATATGTTTGGTAGGGCCTGTATTTTCCTAAAGCATATTCTTTTTTTTCTGATTTATATGATATTTATTTGTTTGGAGTCCAGCTCCATTTTATACACATGGAGCGTCCCCAAAGTATGTCTTGGGGAGTAATGCATATTATATTCATAATAACATGGATGTTCAAAATAAACTCCAGTAAAAGATGTTATGCAAAACTGGGCAAGGTATAATGAAAAGACCCTTTATATTAAATGCTAAAAAAATTACTGATTGGTAGGTTTTAAACTGCATTAGGATAGAACTGCAAGTTGGGCCCAAATTTATTTGAAGCTGGTACCATTTTGGTACAGTCAGCAGTAGAAGGAGCTGTGCATATGAAAAGGTCTTGATAGTGATGATAGAGGCTAAGAATGGCATACCTGGTAAAAAAAAATGTATTACAAGCCATGATAATAGCTTATAATATACTTAGATAATTTTGAGCTCTTAGCCATTGTAACTACTTTTGCTGCTGACTGTACTAGGTCCTACTAATTTTCTCTTTTCAAATGAGACATATAGGTATTTATTTGTTTAAATATAATTTGTTGATTAAATATCAAGTACTGTTATCTGCTGCTTCTGTAAATATTTATGTTCTATAGATATTCGAATTCACCAGGGAACAATATCACTGTTCATTACATACGTTTTTGTATGGCAAAATTGAAGGAACTAATACATTATCAATTCAATTTATTTATTTTCCAAGATAACATTGATCTCATTGTTGTTAGTATAAGCCTTAAACAAAATGTAAGTACTTAAAAACTAAGTTAGATTTAACAATTAATATTATTTCATTAAGTACAGGACAACATCATCTATCATCCTTAGGATGCTGTTTATGTATTATGCTAACGGGAAAACAACTATTCTGTAATGTACAATAATCATTATATAATACACAACTACAGAACACTGAGGTGATTGATCACCTCGCTCTTTATGAAGTGACTAACAGCTTGATAGGTCTTACCTTGACACAAATACCACAACCGATGCACAGCTCTTCCGAGATGGTGGCTATCTTGTCGTTGGGCGTCACCTCGATGCACAACTTGCCCATCCGCACCACCGGGCAACTCTTCTTGCACTCCTGCCGACATCGCTTCGGCTTGCAACGATCAGCATTCACAATAGCGATACGCGTGAGCTTGTCCGTCTCCTCATGTGATTTATTACGAGACATAACTGTTAACGAAAATTATCTATCAAAAAACACTCCTTGAAACCCGCTGTAATTATTAATTCAACAATTTCGTTTCATATGTGGCACAGTTTCACACATAACCTCAACTTGTATCTTGTGTTTGCGTTTTTTTATAACTGCAGCCTGTACGAATAAAAGGCAATTTACAATAATGCAAGTTTTATGAATAACATTTAACATGGGACGTGGAAATAAGCGGATACCTGGTTAAAGAGAGCGAACGTTGGCGAAATCCTGCCTACGTTCGCGTGTCCCTTTACTTTGAAATGTCAAAAGGAATGATTTTTTAATCGCTGTCTACTGTCTGTCTGTCTAGCTTGTGTGCTTGACAGTTTGGTCAGGGCATTACTAAAATCGTTCACAGTTTATTTTTCGGACCTATGTTGCATATCATAATTCACACTCAGCTACATCAAAAAGTTACATTTACTTCATTATTATTAGCTTATTGTATATTTATTTGAATACTATTTATTTTATATTATAACCTAATATTCTCTTCAAAAACCATTTAATTATAAAACGGTATATAATAATATTTATAAAGAAATAAAACTAAACTAAACCTATATTATAAACAAACTATGAAAAGTAAATGTCCCCCAGCTTATTAGCTTCGATTATTAGTTTAAAAATTCACCGGTCTCGTAATAAATTACTGTAAATTACCAACAATATGTGAGACCGTATAAAATACTTTTTTTTTATAACTGGCAAGTATTGTTTGCGACTGACAATGACATGCATGTGAGTAAACTTCACTTTGCTGTCATTAACGACACGTTTACGACATGACAAATGACATTTACTAAATTTACTTTGCAAAACAAAAACAGAAAATGTGATTGGAATTACTTACCTATTTCGATTTATACAAAAAAAATAGTAAAATATTGAAGATTTCGTTGCTGTTTAGAAAATGGTAGTTGTATAGCTTAAATTAAATACAAATTCATATATTTAGCATCGTCTGGTATTTGTTTTTTTACTTTTCTCCGCTTTTGTTGACCTTGGTAAATTGCTTCACTGTAGTTTCCTGGTGGTTTCCTGAGTCGAAAGAACTAAGTTACCATGCCTAATGTAGTGCTTTTTATTACATAACCTTTACACAACACTCTTGATAAAATTCCTGTGAGTACTTATTCTCAATGAATAGTGTCCCTTTCATTGCATTGTCATCAGGTGAAATTAGAAGTGTGTATTGATAGTCTTGAGTCTGCCATCAACGCCATCCATGGTGGTGCCGAAGAGCTGGAGGTATGCAGCTCCCTCCCTGAAGGAGGTCTCACACCTACTGTTGGACTAGTCAAACAAATATTATCTGTGGTATGTTCATAAAGTTTTATTATTAGGTTCTAAACCTATGGCTGCGAGAAGTTTCTTATAAGAAAATGTTATACAGACACACACAATGCATTGGAAAGAGGTTGAAATATTGGAAAAGTGATCACAACTGAATAATTTATTCATTAACATGTATACCTATGAACAGTCAGCATCGCATAGTAGCAACCAAAGTAGCCAAATATATTGTAACACGTCCTTACTCTTACAGTTATAAAAATGTGTACCATAATATTTGGCTGCTACTAACTATATTTATGATGCTGACTGTACATTGATATGCAGACATGCAGCGGACTCTACACTGTAGATCTGTCTTGTAAAAGTTCTCTGGCATAAGGTGCACTGGGCCCATGTGTTAGATCTGAAATGATTATCTATTTTAGGTACAAAATATAGGTACTGGAAAGCCTTTGCATCAGTCATGTTCAGAATGCAAGTGCACAGAGTTAACTCAGGTAAATGAATCTTTTATTCTTTATTAAATAACTCTTTATTTGAATGGTCTCATAACATAACAAAGCCATTTATGTATTTCAGAAACCAAGTGTGAATATAATGATACGATGTAGAGCGGGATCAGATTTTTGCTACACACCAACTGAAGTGGAAACAATGCTCCTTGATTTAGCTGTAATTAAGAACATGGGTGTAAATAGATTTGTTTTTGGAGCACTTACCGAAGAACAAGAAATTGATGTTGAAACCTGTAAAAAAATTATAACTAAGGCAAGTCCTTTACCGGTCACATTTCATAGAGCTTTTGATATTTGCAAGAATACTCTGGTGTCTATTGAGACTATTGTTAAACTTGGGTTTGACAGAGTCCTTACTAGTGGTCAAAGACCGTCGGTGGGAGATCAGGAGGCATACAAAGTAATAACTGATTTGATGGGCTTTTACAAAGATAAAATTCAAATAATGCCTGGTGCTGGTGTAAACATTGATAATGTAAAAAAATATGTACAGCTTGGATGTCTAATTATCCATAGCTCTTGCAAGGCAGAAAAAGTGCTCAAAATTAACACAACTTTGAACATGGGCACTGAAAATGGGGGCCCTGAAAGAATTTATTATACAGATAAAAACAATGTAATCAGATTGAGATCTATAATGAGAAATGAAGTTTTACGAATACAAGCAATGAGGAATGATTTGTATTTGAGTTTTTTATTTATTTAGATAAAATTCCCAGATATATTAAACACTTCATTGCCCGCCTGGCGAGCGCCTACGCCGTAGTCGCTTTCCGCGAAAAACCACGGGATTGGCTCCGAGCGTAGCGCGTAGCGATTCTTGGTAGTGAATATTCAATTAAATTTTTCAATTTAATTTATTCAAGTTAACAAGGATCTCATTTTTGTTAGTATGCACTGGAAACAATAATACTTAAAAACTATGTTAGAACTTAAAAACTAAATTAGATTTTACAAGATTAACTATGTGCACCAATATGGGGCAACAAACATGATCAGCAATCATTTTCAAAATGCTGTTTGGGCTTCTCCTCGTCCTAATCAGCAAAGACGCCGCCTTTTTGCGCATAATTGCTGCAAAGCCATCGGTGTGTGCCTCTGCAAACATCGAGGAGGCGCTGCAAAACCTTGGAAGCCCAAGCAACATTCTGAAAGCGTTGTTGTACTGTACCTTCAAAGCGTTGTATGATTTTTGGGTATAGCGAACCCACAGGCTGCTTGTGTAAAAAGATGAACAATACGTAAGCTTTAAACAGCGTTATTTTAACTGCTTTCGAACATCGCGCAAACCTGCGGGCTAACATATTTGCCCTCACACACAACGCCCTGCGCTCTCTTTCCATGTCTTCATCGTCCGTCAAGTCATGAGTAACTATGAGTCCCAGATATTTAAATCTCTCAACTCTTGTGAGGGCCATTCCGTCCAGTCGGATAGGGGGCACATTTTTGGACATTTGTTACTAGCCTTGAACACCATAATTTCTGATTTATTCCCATTATAAACCGAACCGTGTGAAGTAGCATAGGACTCGCATATAGATATAAGCTGTCGGAGCGCGCCAACCGAAGGAGCCAGCAACAC
Source organism: Epinotia brunnichana (assembly GCA_963854355.1). Taxonomy (NCBI): domain Eukaryota; kingdom Metazoa; phylum Arthropoda; class Insecta; order Lepidoptera; family Tortricidae; genus Epinotia; species Epinotia brunnichana. The sequence goes on along the minus strand of OY977936.1, from coordinate 12,265,606 downwards.
CATGTCGTCCGCGTAACTGATGTTATTTAGGCACACGCTATCAACATGGCAGCCGACATGAGTGCCGCTGAGCTGCTCGACCAGCGCGTCCACGTACAAGTTGAATAATAAAGGTGAACTCAATCCACCCTGCCGTACGCCGCACTCCAATCTATAAGGTTCCGTCACCTCTCCCGCCCACCTCACACGGTTTTTCTGATTGAGATACCAGTGCCTGAGAAGATGGATGAGCTCTGGCGGCAACTTTGACTCCTGCAATTGTTCCCATAAGATGTTACATGAGAAGAGATCAAACGCCTTGGAAAGGTCCAAATAACAGGCATAAATAGGCGTCTTCCTATCTGTGTAGTATTTTACAGTGTGCTTCAAACTGAGAATTGCAGCCTCCAGCGGTCGAAAACCGAACTGAGCATCGTTGATATGAGCATTTGAATAAGAGTTAAGCACACTGTCAAGCACCTTCGCTACAATGGTTGCCAAGGATATAGACCTGTAATTTGTCCCTATACGGATACGTCACCTGTACGTTTTTTAACAATGGGAACCACAAGAGTCTCCATCAGTCCATGTTAACACTTTCATAGCGGGCGCCTACGCCGTAGTCGCTTTCCGCGAAAAACCACGGGATTGGCTCCGAGCGTAGCGCGTAGCGATTCTTGGTAGTGAATATGTTAACACTTTCATAGCGGGCGCCTATTTACGCCGCTACATGCGAGGAAAACCACGGGATCGGCTCCGAGCGGAGAGCGTAGCGATTTGGTAGCGCTTCGCGCGTAGCCGGTAGAATGCGAAGGACCTTTTGTAGAGGCAAGTCCGGCGGAGCAGAGCACCCACCTACCGGGTGCTTGACAATGGGAGTGTTCGTAAGAAATAATTTCACTTCACTTTCAGACCCATTCCAGGCAAAGCACCGCTACGTGTGCTACGCCGCGCCGTACCGTGTTGCAGCATTTTTCTATATTGTAGCAGCAATCGCTCGTCGAGGCATGACTCGTTACGCGTGTCATTGGCCTTGAATGGGCGTGTTACGCTCGATTTCCACGATTTGCATTACAAAATAACTACCTAGTAGTGTGGCATTGCAGTAGATGTATTAACTTGCTGACCCAGTCGAGGCCGTGCGACGCTAACGTTATAAAATATGTACGCTAAGTCGTAGCACGTATCATTTTTCCGCCTTGTAGCGAAATCGTAGACATGTGATCCATATAAGTAGTGTTGTCATGGGAGGGCCTTAAATTAAATGGTTTACGTAGGTATTTGATTGGGATTCTGGGTTGCTTAGGTCTCATGTCTTACTAAATATTACGCATAAAAGTTGTTAACACATTCACGGCCACGCTAATCTCGTAGCGCTACGCCGTAGTCCGTAGCAACTTAACCCTTTGAACGCCAATAACCTATAAAGTGGTCGTGTGTCGTCGTGACCACCACGCCAAGAACCCCTATAGCGGTTATGACGTCTGCTGTCAAAGCAAACTTCAGTCTTTCATATAAGGTTCATAGTCACTCTCTTATGGAAAAAAGGTTGGCGTGTCAGTGACACTTTAGTACGTGAATCATGGCGTTCAAAGGGTTAAACCTCGTATGTAGCGAAAAGCGCTCGTAGCGCTTTGACGCATATGTGTCGTCATGGGCCGTGAATGGGTTAAACCATTCAGCTAATCATGACACATAAGCGTCAGACGGCCACGGGCGATTTTCGCTACATAGGTATGGAGTACGTTCACATTCACTGCCAAGAATCACTACGCGCTACGCTCGAAGCCGAAAGCGCCTACGATGTACAGTCGCCATCACATACATCGAAGCAAACAAGCACGTCACAAACATCGGAACACACCTCTATTTTCAAGGCATTAGGGTGCATGTGCCGATATTTTTGAACACCTATAGTGTACACCTGTAGTGTGTATGTGATGGCGACTGTACTCGTTGTACGGTGTGTATTCCTGGCAGTGAATGTGTTAAGTTGCTACGGACTACGGCGTAGCGCTACGAACATAGCGTAGTAAATAAATAAATAAAATATCATTTATTTCAATCCTTTGAGTATTAAGCCCACTGGAGATGTCATACACAGGCGACCCCCTCCGGCAATAGTAGTTTATGCAATCGTTATATAATGGATGCTTTTTAAATCGAGTACCACGTTTAGGCCACGAAGCTTGCTGAGTGGCCTAATTAAGGTACGAGACTTAAAAAGCTAATTATATAACTAAAAATTATTCACAGTCGTGAGTGGAATATTATCAACTAGCTGTTGCCCGCGACTTCGTCCGCGTAGAACTTTTTATCGTCTTAGAAAATGATTTCTCTCAATACAAAATTTGAACCCTCTTTTAGGGGATAATTAAAAAAAAAGTTGATGTTCATTTTCTAGTTTGTGAACAAACAGTCTAAAACCAAAGTTAAAAATCTCATACTTTAAAAATGCCTTGAAATACTCAAACTTTGAACCAATTTTAACACTCTTAGGGGATGAATTTGGAAAAACTCTGAAATCAGTTTTGTAGTCTTTTAACGTACAGAATAAGACCGAAGTTAAAAATCTCTTACTCACACTTTAAAATGTTATTGCTCTCCATTTAAAATTTGAACCCCCTTTTAAACCCCCTTAGAGGTTGAATTTTTCTAATCGCTGAAAGAACTTTTTTCGTAAACTTTTAAGTCTCTAGCTCAAAAAAAGTGTTGCCCATACAAAGCTTTCTTAACCCCCTTAGGGGTGGAATTTTCTAAAACTCTGAAAGTACTTTATTATTAATTTTAATAAGTAACATTTTGAATAGTTTTAAGTCTAGTAAAAAAAAAAGTTTTTCCCACACAACACTGGCTACCCTTCTTAAGGATCTTAAGGATCCCCTTAGGGATGGAGTTTTCTAAAACGCTGAAAGTTCTTTTTTAGTATTCTAATAAGTAATCTTTTTGCAAAGTTTTAAGTCTAACTCAAAAAAAAGTGTTGCCCATGCAAAGCTTGCTCTCCTTTTTAACCCTATTAGGGGTGGAATTTTCTAAAACGATTTGTGTTTTTTTTTTGTATTTTAATAAGTAATCTTTCTACAAAGTTTCAAGTCTCTAACTCAAAAACATAAACTTTCCCTGATAAAAACTTTGCACCCCTTTTTATCCCCCTTAGAGATAGATTTTTTCAAAACACTGAAAGTCTTTTTTTTTGTATTTTTATAAGTAATCTTTCTACAAAGTTTTAAGTGTCTAGCTCAGAAAAAGTGTTCCCCATACAAGCAAGGTTTACCCTTTTTTAACCCCCTTAGGGAATGATTTTTGTAAAACGCCGAATGTAGTATTTTTCATGTTCTAATAAGTAATTTTTCGTCAAAATTTTAAGTCTCTATTAAAAAAAAATATGTTTTTCCCATACAAACTTTGCACCCTATTTTACCCCCTTAGGGGTGAAATTTTCCAAAACGCTGAAAGTACTTTCTTTGTATTTAAATAATCTTTCTACAAAGTTTTAGGACTCTAGCTAAAAAAAATAGTTTCCCACATACAAACTTTGCACCCCTATTTTAGCCCCCTATTTTTAGGGGTAGAATTTTCTAAAACGCTGAAAGTACTTAATTTGTATTCTGATGACTAATCTTTCTACAAAGTTTTAAGTCTCTATTTAAAAAAAATATTGTTTCCCCCATACAAAATTTGCACCCCTATTTTACCCCCTTAGGGGTAGATTTTTTTAAAACACTGAATCTAGGTACTTTATTTGTATTCTAATGAATAATTTCTCTACAAAGTTTTAAGTCTCTATTTAAAAAAAAGTAGTTTTTCCCATACAAACTTTGCACTCTATTTTACCCCTTTAGGGGTAGAATTTTCTAAAACCCTGAAAGTTCTTTATTTGTATTCTAATGACTAATCTTTCTACAAAGTTTTAAGTCTCTATTTAAAAAAAAAATGTTTTCCCCATAACCTTGCACCCCTATTTTACCCCTTTTTAGTGGAATTTTCCAAAACGCTGAAAGTGTTTCATTTCTATTCTAATAACTAATTTTTCTACAAAGTTTAAGTCTATAGCTCAAAAAAAAAAAGGTTCTCCCATACAAACTTTGCACCCCCATTTTACCCCCTTAGGGGTAGAATTTTCAAAAATCCCTTTTTATCCCTAGCCCACGTTATAAAAGCAACATACTATGCAAAAATCAACTCTCTAAGATTAGTAGTTTCGGCTGTGCGTTGATGAGTGAGTGAGTGAGTGATTGAGTGAATAAGTCAGTCAGGACATAGGCATTTATTATGTATAAATAGATAGAAGATAATGAAACTCCCATTCAAATATCTCAAAAAATTATGAAGCTACATCCGTTTTAATGTCGCTTGTTAGAGTGAGAAAACGATGAGGGACTGTGACGTCAATATACTCGAGCGTCATAGTAAAAAACAATCGTTTCATATGAAGGTGCGTTTTGCGGAAAAGGGACAGAACATACCCCCTCTTAAAAATTTGGACTCTTATAACTTAATCATTACCTATATAACCTCTTGCTTTGTTTTTTTCTCCATTTGACTATATTTATTTTAAATTCTTTTTCGAGAAAATACATTATGATTATTTACCATATTTTCGATTCCTGAGCTATAAACACGAACTACGGAATTCGAAAATATTCGGGTATCTCTATCTCTATCGCACTAACCATACTCGAGTGACAGGGATGCAAATATATGAACATTGAGTATCGGTTTTCGTGGTAGCGCCGCAGGTACTTTGGCTGAATGCGCCGAGCGCGTGCCATTGTCATTCAAAAAAAACAAATTCGTGTTAATTATATTGTTCAAATTTGTTGATTTCATTTATTGAAATTACGACATAAAACGACATTTGCGCATATAAGTTCTCATATCAGAATCGAACATTTTTTTATGGTTTATATTTTAGCATTTGTCTCGTAAAGGTCTATCGTAGACGGGATTTAAATTATTAATAAGTGAAAGGCAAAGCAATTCCGCCATTTTGACGAAAATTTGACGGTTCTTATAGCTGACAGTTGGAGCAGCGTTTGATTTCAATAAAAATAAATGAAAAATTAAATGAAGTCGTATATTTCGGAAAATTAATTAACTGTCGCAGTCGGATAAAAACTATCCTAAGTTGCAGCTAGAATAATAATGTACCTATATAAAATGTTTCATATTTTTCCGTTCATGGGATGCTGAGAACATTCGAACCGCGCAAAGCTTAGTTTCAAACTGGCTGATTCTTTTTTTAATTTAGAGATTTATTATAAGTGGAGATTAGAGATTTATTATAAGTGGAGATAATGTGTTTACTAAACGAAATTTTTTACAAAAAAAGAGCATTCTACTAAATGGTTTTTAAATGATAACCTAAGAACCGACAGATTGACAGTTGCAAAACTATTGCCATATGATCTCATAAATAGCGCCCTCTTGACAATCCTCATATATTTGTAGTCAGGCTTTAATTCAAAAATCCATTTCAAAAGTTCCTTTCTCTAAAAGAGTGTAAGTGACAAGTAATTAGGTACAGCGCAGAAAATTATAATGTGCAATGATTTTTAGAATGATTTGATTTCAAGCTGGATTTACTATGGAACGTGTACTGATGTGTTATCCTTGTGCGTAGTGACTGTCAACTTTTACACCAGGTGGCGTCATCTTTGGTAACACTTTTGGGGCGGCGCGGCGCTTCTTTCAGTTTTTCTTCTGAATATTTTCAAAAGTAATCTGTATTTATATTAAATAAAATAAACTAACATTTTACTTTTATTAGGAGGATACTCCTGTAAAAAAATATATTGAACCAACAAAATCGAATACTGCCGGTGCTTCAGCTGCAGCAACGTCTGAAGCAGATACCCGATCTTCGCAATGCCTCATTGTAAGTTTAAGAACCTTATTGAAATCCTGGAGTGCGTTAAGTATAGATCTGCTGGCTGCTGCATATGATATTTGTAAGATTACCATTCATCACATTATCTCGGTATCAGCCCGGAAAAGCCGCGGGCGACAGTTCATTCCACAGTTTAACTGTGCGAGAGGGCTAAGGACACAGGGGCACATAAATACAGACAGACTTACATACAAATAGACATTTTTTTGGTAGTATCTTCAATGTACAGAATTTTCACTTTTACAATTTTATAATAGGTAAATAGGATAATATAATTCAGTTCATTCATCAAACTGATTTGACTCATTCTTCAGATCTGTCCGTTGTGTCCCATCACATACCCCGCAACGGAGGTAGCAAAACCGTAGCATTTGACAGTTTTATGTTAGGGTTGGCGATTACAAGTTTACCACAAATTAAAAGCAGTTTTACAGAACAATCCGGGTTATGCTACTGTAACAGCAGTAAAGTAATTTTTGAAAGGACAAGAAACCGAGTTAACAACAAACAATAATAAAAATACATTACAAAATTATAGATATTTAAATAATTTACCATTGACGTCGGTAGATGTGGAACGCTCGTTTTCGACTTTAAAATGGATTTACACAAGTAGGCGACGGAGTTTGACTGCAATAAATTTAGAAAAAATTATGTTAATTTATTTTGAAGATCTATACCTAGAACCTTGAAAACTGTCACGGCTACACCTCTGTCGGCATTTTTAATCAGTTGCAGCTAGGATCAATCATTGTGGTCAGAGTATAATAAAAAAAAATGGCTGCAAAAGTCTTGGTTGAAAATACAAAAACTACAGACTTATAAAAAAGTTAATTGCCAACGTCATATTTCTTGACACAAGGAAACTGATATTAAATAAATCCCACATAAAGTCAAAATAATTATTTAAAAAGATGTGTCGGGATTTAGTTCGACACTTATTTAAAAGAGAAACAGGTCAGCTATCTCATATGTGTGGCTGGTTAGGCTCCAGCACCTAGCCATATGAATTGGAAACATCAAGTGATCATATACAATAGAGAAGAAGGTTCATATGTATCACAGCTGGTATACAATTCAAGATGGTGCCTTTCGTTCATTACATTTATAAAAAAAGGACGTCATAATACAGGAACATACTCGTAGTGTGTTTCAAAATGATGTCGAGGTAAATGAGATATATTTAATAACAAATACATTTGATGATTCAAATAAAATTGTATTTTATTTTGTGCCAAGTACATACTCGTACATACCTATATAGTAACAACCCTGACGTACATCTGCTACCAATTTGCTAGTTCGATTGCGGGGTCATCACTAACTTGTTCGTATGTATGCAGCACGGTCACGGGAAAACTGTCTGTGTGCGTGTAATTTTTGATGTGTTAATTTTTTTTGTAGTGTGCGTTTATATCAACAGCTAAATTTGTGTCAGTTGATTTATTCATATTTTGGTGGTGTGCTGTACGTGTTTACCTCACCCCCCGCTAAAAGTGGAAAAAAAATTGTTCGAATAGTTTACGTTATGACATCTCCAGTGGGCTTAATACTCAAAGTTTCAATCACATTCTGTTGCATAATTACCAGGGGTCCCCACACTAGGCTACGCCTGTATCGTGGAGAACCAGTTAGAAAGTTTATATCAGAAAGTAAGTTACCTACCTTAGAATCTAGATACTTATTTTATTACATTTTTGGAGTACGAAAGAAGTAGAGTAAGAAAAAATATACTGAACATTAGAACGTATTAACTTAGAAACTAACTTAGATATCTAAAATATCTTCAGTCTCTGCGTAACTTAGTGAATGAAGAAATTTACAAATAAGTGTTTTTGCTTCATTTATATTGCAGCTTGTAAGGTTACAATTTTTGAGCAAGGTGTTATAGATTGATACCCTAATGTAATCGCCAAAACGTTTGCCAAAGCTGGGAAGCACCCTAGGAACCGGTAACCTAAAGACGCGTTTTCTAAGTAATGTGTCATAGGCTATGACACTATGACTCATAGCAAGCCATAGATTTAGAGGTTTTGTGTGTAAGTAATGAAATTTTTTGTAGGAATAGTTGGCGTACGGTTAAAACATGTGATTCGGCATACAATGTCGCAGTTGGATAACGAAAAGGCTTGGGATAACACATTCACTGCCAGGAATTGTTACGCGCTACACTCATGGTCGATCCCGTGGTTTTCCTCGTATGTAGCGGAAAGCGACTACGGTATAGGCGCCCACTAGGCGGGTTCCTGGTAGTGAAAGTCCCGGCACTGAATGTGTTTCATGAAACCATGAAAGTATAAAGTTGTTAAGAGGAAATACGGTCTGGCGCGCTGTCCATACAAAACCTTGAATTTCGAGCCGCCGTAGTCCCATGTGAAAAAACACTTTTCTAACATAGATTAACTAAGTGTCACTGTGATCCTATGGTTATTTTCATTGATATATGATTTTGCTGATAAACTAGAGCCGCTTATAAAACGCTCAAAATACACAAATTTTACCACCGCCGCCAGATCGCTGCCCCAATATTATAGGGTTCTATGTTGCACTATTATCAACTTGAAATTTGAAGTTTGTCAGAGTGACACTAGGTCTAAATTGAAGTACCCCGACAATGTAACATAGAACCCTATAATATTGGGGCAGCGAGATAACAAATGTAAAAAACCGGCCAAGTGCGAGTCAGACTCGCGCACGTAGGATTCCGTACCATTGTCTATAAAAACGGCACAAAAATCACGTTTGTTGTATGGGAGCCCCTTAAATATTTATTTTATTCTGTTTGTTAGTATTTGTTGTTATAGCGGCAACAAAAATAAATCATCTGTGAAAATTTCAACGGTCTAACTATCACGGTTCATGAGATACAGCCTGGTGATAGACGGACAAACAGACGGACGGACAGCGGAGTCTTAGTAATAGGGTCCCGTTTTACCCTTTGGGTACGGACGGAACCCTAAAAAGTAAAAAAAGCGGCCAAGTGCGAGTCGGACTCGCACATGAAGGGTTCCGTGAAATAAATTGCGGTTTACCATTTATGACGTATTAAAAAAAAACTACTTACTAGATCTCGTTCAAACCAATTTTCGGTGGAAGTTTACATGGTAATGTACATCATATATTTTTTTTAGTTTTATCATTCTCTTATTTTAGAAGTTACAGGGGGGGACACACACATTTTACCACTTTGGAAGTGTCTCTCGCGCAAACTCTTCAGTTTAGAAAAAAATGGTCTTAGAAACCTTAATATCATTTTTGAAGACCTATCCAATGATACCACACACGTATGGGTTTGATGAAAAAAAAATTTTTGAATTTCAGTTTTGTGTATAGGGACCCCTAAAACTTTATGTTTTTTTTTCGATTTTTGTGTAAAAATCTTTATGCGGTTCACAAAATACATCTACATACCAAGTTTCAACAGTATATCTCTTATGGTTTCGGAAAAAAATGGCTGTGACATACGGACGGACAGACAGACAGACGGACATGACGAATCTATAAGGGTTCCGTTTTTTGCCATTTGGCTACGGAACCCTAAAAAAGGTCAAGTGCGAGTCTGACTCACGCAACGGAGGGTTCCGTACAAACTTTCATACACTGTAGGTACTATACCCGTCAAGTCCCCGCTTTATATCGTAAAAATCTTTACGTCATACCTGGTCAGTAGGAATTACCGCACGCTATGCGTGCGGAAAACCCCACTTCTTGGCCAGATAGAGACGTAAAATGTTGTACTTACCTAGGGCGGTTAAACAAAGAATGTCTCAGATCGCAGGTATTTGACGCCCGAGCCGCAGGCAAGGTACTATAATAACACTTCTCGCGTCCAGAATGCCGACTCAGACGCAGGAGCGATCATCCGAAATACGAACGACCGCGGCTTCCATAGTTTAGGATTAGTCCCCGAGCCGAGAGTCCCACAAATGGAAGCGCTAAAAAAGCACACTATCCTTCCTGATAACCAGGGCCCGTAGGTACTTTTCGTGCCGATGACGTCAAACCACACATAGGATGATTTCAAATAGTCTATTCGTAAACAGTATCAACCTCTTTAATTAAACGATATTGGTACTTAAAATGGTCTTTGAGCAACAATTGCATTCAGATGAATAGGCGTTGTAGTTGTTTAATTATTATATTTGCACAATTATTTTTTTTTATTTTTACTATTGTATGAAACGTTGCTACACATTGTCATCCTTACAAGAATATTGTTACGATTTTCCGTTTTGGAGGTTCGGTAACAAGGTTCAAACTTATTTTATTTATGACAACAGCCTGTGTGCAAAATGACGTCATTTTTACGACATCGGCACGAAAAGTACGAGCCCTGCTGATAACCATGTTGTGTTGACCACAATAGATAGATTAGACTGATGAACAAAATTCACTTGAAATTTTTATATGAAGTTATTTACTACGTCGAACTAGAGCGTTCGCGCGGTCTATTAACTACTATGTAAGCTTAACCACTGTAGGAACAAAAGAAAGACTGTTTCAGAATGTAGTTACTCTCAAGCTCTTTCATATGATACCCTACTTACTTAGCCTACTAACTAGACTTTGAATTTTTTCCCGCTCATATCCGTAATTTTTTCATAGAAGTTAAAAATGTTTGTTTAAAATTTTCAAATATTTCTAGTAAAACTCTTTGTTAATCTATGTCAGAAAAATGATTTACATAGGTTTAAATTTGATAGAGAAAATTGAGGACTACGACGGCATGAAATTCGAGTTTTTGTATGAACAGCGCCGACCGTATTTCCTCATGTACAAAACCTTACCAACTAAGCATCTCTGCATCGCAATGGAAATCATTTCTCCGCCCTATAGATATGTTCCAACGGTAATAAAGAAAAAAAGGTCGCGTCGAAGCGAGTGCTTCCTGAAAACATTGGTAGATATTGTGGCTCGTTTATCATGGCGTTACAATGGCATGGCTTGTTTAATGATCCTATTACTGCGGGCACGAGAAACAATATCGGGACACCAGACGACCGACTGCGGTAATAGAGTAGATTACAGCGTATATTTGTAATCAGCGTCTATCATTTGGGCGTTTTGTGCTTTTCTCCGAAATCGTCTCTCGCTGTTTCTTTTTAAGACTTCGCAAAATATTAGGCTTATTCACCGGTGGCTCGGTTGTTCATTTGTATTGTGTAATTCGTACTTTTGTTTCTTAGAATCGGAATGTATCTGATTATAGGTAGGTACTTACTCATAGTCCGTAAGCCCGCTCCCAATATACCTACGTCTCAACACAACGTAATAAAATGCATGGCACACGGTCGAGAAAGTTGTGGTGAGCAAGAATCAGAAGATTATCGCACCTAAAATTGGCCGAAAGTTTGAAAATTCTTCACTTCCGGTCAAAAATGTAAGGGTAGGTATGTTTAGGTCATGTGACAACAGTACGAGTTACAGTAGTCTGTCAGTCCTGAAATGGCCGGAAGTATTTGGCAGACGGTGCCAGACGGTGCCAAAGGTGGCCAACTTTGCAAGAAAGACATACCTATGCTCAATAGTGGGCGATTACGGGAACAGTTTGAAAATGATGATGGTGATAGAACCGGGAATCGGTATCAGTAGTAAAATCTTTTAGAATAACTGAGATCCTCTTTTGTATTAGGATTACCTATGTAGTTAGGTAGGTACCTCTATGCTGTGTTTTCGTGTTTCGTATTTAAATCGACGCATTATAAGGCGATTTATTGAAACGTGCTCTTAAAGTCTCTCTTAGTAAATATTATAAATCTTGAGAAGGCTTTTAGAACGAGTATAGCAAATCTGCTTAAAAATACGCACAATTTGTCACGCTGGCGCAGATGATTGATGGCCATTTGGGTAGTTACTAACGACTGGCGAGAAGCGGTGCGGCTTGCGGCCATATTTCGTATTTACCATCTTTTTTACCCAACATCAATCATCAGGAAGCTTTTTAAATACGAGTATCACGGTGAAATTTGAATCAACTCGGCGGAGATGCAGTGGGCGAGATGATTCATGTCCCTAAACAAATTCAGAGATATTTAACTGTTTGAGCGCCAAAGACGCATATTAAGATAGTCGTAGGATTACTTGTGAGTGCGCTGTTCTTCGACCCTGTGATTACAGTTGTCTTTATGACAGAAGGAATATATTCCTAGAATAACGCTTTTCTAATCTCTGTCATTCTGATCTTCAAGAGGGACATAAGTCCCTAGAAAATCGCTTTTCTTGTCTTTCATTCTGATTTGGAAAGATATACATGAAAGTAAGTAGGGTAGGATCTATATCCCTGTCACAAGATCTTGGATCTTGCATAGGCCCTAAATTATTCAACAAATATCGTATTTATTTACTGACCACTCCACCGTTCACTCCGTCCGTCGTCTAGGGTGACCTTAATTACGCACAGGTAAGTAGGTAGTTGTTGAAAATATTGGGTCAAATTAACCCATCGTTTGCTTATGCATGGATCCGTGCTAACCATTTGTGCAGATTTGTACCTAAATACACCTATAGTCGGGACTTAAAACTAGGGATTAAACTTTTTTTGTAAACGCGCTATTTACAAAAAAAATAGGGTTTGGGTTGAAATAATATCAAAGGAATCTGGTTCAATGTGACATTTTATTCTAATATTACATTCATTAGTCTCCATTATATGCTAAGGTACAAAATAAGGCTATATCGTGAGATGTGAATACGCTTAAATAAGGCAGTTTTTGCTTTTCGTGTTGTGCATTATTCCTACTATTTACATCAACTTATTAATACTTCCTTTATATTGTAGAGATAATAGACTTGGTCGAGTTGCACTCATATACAATTAAGATAAAGCGTTTGCAAATATTAGCGAAAATTCGCCTGAAGTTGGGGACTAAGCTTAAAGAGCTCGATACAATACAAATTGATAATTGCCCTAGGGACGAACAGTACTTAGCACTTTATTCCCTACCTTCTCATAAAATAATGAGAAAATGGGTGCTTTTCTTGCAATAGAAGGACCAATTAAAATAGAAATAGCAATAAAAGTAGTCAAGAAGTAAAATTAGTCCCCAGCTCAGGTATTAGTCACTTAGAAGATAGCTAAACCTAAATCTAAGGTATAATATCTATTATTATCTATTTATTCTTATTGCTACATACGTACTCAACTTCCTATATTCGAAGACTAGAACGATTGCTTATTGTATTAAATAAGTTCGTATAGTTTGTAACACGTAAGGACTGAATTTCGTAACCTTTTGAAGTGCCTATAGGTATAAAGTGCATATTCTGGCACCCTCCAGGCACCACTGCCACTGCCACTGGGTAAGTAGATTTATCCGTTTTAAGTCAGACATTGCGGAAACGAGCCACCCTTAAAACTCCTATTATCTCGTCCTATAACTCGAATCCCTTCAATTATCTGGTTGAGACGTTTCAACCAATCTTATTGAAACCAAAATTCTGTTTAGCTGGTATATTAAGCAAAGGTTTGCGTACTCTGGAAGTTTTTCCTAAACACATTCGGTGTCAAGAATCGCTACACGCGCCGCTCGTAGTGGATCCCGTGGTTTTCTTCGCATGCAGCGGAAAGCGCCTACGGCGTAGGCACCCGCTAGGCGGGTTCCCGGCACTGAATTTGTTATCAAAACAATTTCGTAGCGCTATGCTCGTAGCCGCTAACATGTGAAAACGGTTTCATTTATTCACAATAATGTTATGTAAAGAAAAGCGCCTACGAGCAGAGCGCCCGCCTAGCCGCGCTTAGAGTTCAATTCTCCTGAAACCTTCAATGGGAAACTAGTTCAAGAGAGGCCTCACATGTATTTGTTCGAAATATACGATTGATTTATGTAATTACTAGTCACCCTTTAACACATTCACGGCCACGTTAATCTCGTAGCGCTACGCCGTAGTCCGTAGCAGGTTAAACCTCGTATGTAGCGAAAAGCGCTCGTAGCGCTCTGACGCATATGTGTCGTCATGGGCACTGAATGGGTTACTAATATGCTGTGCTATACGTAGGTACTGAAAAAAAGGATTTATTAATCTTAACCCATTTTCAGGCAAAGACGTTATTTCGACCATAGATAGGTACCTATTTATCTTAAACTTGTAGTTTATAAAGACTGGCTTTCGGTTTTTGCTTTTCGACTGCCGGCCTGAATAAGGTTTTTTTTTAAAGCATATAGTTATATTTTTTACCTATTTATTTATATTGATGTTGAAACAAAAGCGCATCACTCAGGCACCTAAACCTATCATGCTGTTACGATGTAACACTGTGAAACCGAAGAGCCACGTCCGAATGCAATACTTCTGCAACGTCAAGGTAAATAAAATGTTTTACGTGGTTTGCGTGAAAATAGCGGAATATTAAATTATGACAAATGCTAGAGTGCGCTTGTACGTATCGTAGGTTAGTTTATCTAAAGCGTTTAAATCGGCTATTACAATTCCACACTGTTAGTAGATTCTCAGTTGCCTACGTCCTTAAGTTCTATGGACATAACTTTCACATCTTAGCATCACTTTTTTATAAAATAAATGGTAAAAATCCCACAGACGGGTCTACATTCAGGCGCATCTGATTCACACTATCAGGCCTCGTTTATAGCTATAGACGCAGCGCGTCATGCGTTAGAACATGCGCACGCTTCTACATGTCTATTGATAAATGACTAATGAGGCCTTAATATCCCCCAGACTGCCTGTCTAGAGTCTATCAACGGGCCGTAGCCCAATGTTACACTATTACGGAGTGTCTGTTAGTCTTTTTGTCAGGTGCATAAGGTTCCAGTTTGGCTGGCTCGGTGTTGAGCGCGCTGTAGTCGACCGGGAAGGGGGGCTCCGGGAGGGTGTCCTTGGAGGGCACCAGGACCCACTGCCCGGGCCCGTTGGGGTTCTTCCCCATCAGCCAGTTAGTGAAGCAGTGCACGTATGTGCCGTAGTCGAGGATTAGGTAACTGTTCTGAAAAGGTAAAATGCTGCTGAGTTTAGGATGCGTTTGTACGCTAGGCTCAACGGTGCACATGACATTGAGTTGAAAATAGTGTCGAGTCAAAATAAATATCTATGAAGAGTATTTTGTGTAAAACAACATAGGTAGTGCATCGATTGCTTTTGTTCGTTCTGCTATCGTTAAAAGATAAAAAGGAATAGGTGCAATAAAAAGCTCCCTATCCCTTCAATAAACTAAGGCCGAACCGTGAGTGATGCAGTTGATAAAAGCTAATAGAGACGCCGATAAGTGGGACAATTTCGACCGGTCCTAAGTAGTATATAGAGCTATACATTATCGATATAATGTATATCTCTATATCAGTGTTTTTCAACCTTTTTCATGGTGCGACCCCCCTAGAGCAAGAATCCAAGCAGCCGCGACCCCCAGGGGGGTCGCGACCCACTGGTTGAAATACACTGCTCTATATAGTTGGGAGTAACCGACGGTTTTGGCCGGTCAAATACTACGCTCACCGTTTATGCTATATCCTTTACTATTAAACAAGCATTTTTTGTATTTTTAATTATGAACTCAAATTCGGCTCTAACGATTTCAAAGATATTTGTATATAGTGGTGTCCAAGCTGATTGATTCTTATATCTGGGAAAATTCGTTCTCTCTTTTCACCCGAGCTAAGCTCGGTCGCCCAGGTACTGAGGAATATACTGGTCATACCGTCGTAATTCATATCAACCCGCATGACGTTGAGTCCGATCGCCGAGAAACTCACAAGCATCGCCTTTGTGCGGGATAAAATGATCGATGGCACCTAGCAATTGGTCACAACAACGTGGAACCAATAGTGGAAACCACACAGCAATGCATACCATAAATTGTAACTATAGCAAGTTGGTGTGACAAATAGCATCGTTTGTAAGACGGGATGAGGTAAATACTCACGCTAGTCATGCGGTCGTAAGCCGTGTCGATAATCTCGTCGACCCGTTGAGCGCTGAGCCCGATCACCGAGCGGTAGAACCTCGCAGGCGTCGCCTTTGTGACGGACAAAATGATCGATATACGGGATGAGGTAATACTCACGCTAGTCATGCGGTCGTAAGCCGTGTCGATAATCTCGTCGACGCGTTGAGCGTTGAGCCCGATCACCGAGCGGTAGAACCTTGCAGGCGTCGCCTTTGTGACGGACAAAATGATCGATAGACGGGATGAGGTAATACTCACGCTAGTCATGCGGTCGTAAGCCGTGTCGATAATCTCGTCGACGCGTTGAGCGTTGAGCCCGATCACCGAGCGGTAGAACCTCGCAGGCGTCGCCTTTGTGACGGACAAAATGATCGATAGACGGGATGAGGTAATACTCACGCTAGTCATGCGGTCGTAAGCCGTGTCGATAATCTCGTCGACGCGTTGAGCGCTGAGCCCGATCACTGAGCGGTAGAACGCCGCAAGCGCCGCCTTCGTTATCTCGCCAGTGCCTGCAAATGTGCAAGTAGGTAATTATTTAAATTCTAACTAATTTTATTCACGGGTGGCACTGTTTTAATAGCGAAATAGGATTTTGTTAATGTAAATTACCTATGCTATAGCTATTTGTTAACACTCTCCCTGCCAGCTATATATAAAGCGGTTCTACTTCAGTAGGCCATGGGGTCCGCTGGCGTATCGGCGTTGTAAGCCTGGCGTGCTGTACAAGGACAACTGGGGTGTCTGAGGGTCGCTGGCGGATCCCATGGCAGGGAAAGTGTTAATGCAAGTTACAGATGTAGTGAATAATCATTTCCCATCGTATTTTTTCGGACATGTTCGTATTTGTCATGCTACATCAGTCAACCTCAGTACTTTTTGTACCGTGACCGACTGAAATAGCAAGATACGTTCGTACGTTTCCGTGAAAAAACGATGGGAAACCATTATGCACTACTTACATCTGTACCTATTTTGTTTAGTGCAAAGCTATGCGTTGTTGAGTTTTTTACGTGAAATACTTAAGAACTCTATAAAACGGTTAAGAATGTTTAAAGGGTTGTAGGTACCTATTGAAACATGCAAATAAAATAACATATGACTAAGTATTGACTGTCACGATAAATGAACTGAAAAAATATCATACATAACATAAATAGGTAAACATACTGCAACATAGGTAAATAATAAGAAGACACTAGGACCCTAAAGGTATACTTTTACTTTCTTTCCATACATTCAGTCTAAATTAGTTATACTCATATACACGAGTAGCTACATATACTTAGACTGATATAATTGTTCACATATAACATAACGTAACGGTTCCTTTGAGTAAATACCAAAGAGCTAAGACTTGGCTGGCGTATCAATTTGTGTCCGAAAACACTCCTAAAACAAAGGTGTTTCCTGTAGGTATAAGGCAGGTTAATCAGTAGAAAGATTGATGATGATACTCATTACGCTGCCGAAACAAAACTGCACGAAATACGCACGGAAGCGGACAAATAACTAAGTGGTAAAACTAAAATACCCTCTGAACTTATCGTGTTTCTGGCAGCACTTTTTAGGAAATGTGAAATTTGGAGATGATATTTGAGATTTTTCCCCTTACTGCCTCGGAAAGCCGTATTTTATCCTTTAAAACCAGTGAGCAAAATATCCTCCCATACAATAAACTTTTCAAAATTGCTTGTTGCCTTCATCAGGCGCTGGGTCTCAAAATGTATGGGAAAACTGAAATCAGACTCGCACTTGACCAAAATTAAAAAAAAAAATGTTATTTTTTATATATTTTTTATACAAGGGTGTAAATGTATCATTTAAATGAAATAAAGTTGTTTTGCATGTTGCACTTTCCTCGCTACAGTGAGGTGAAAAGTTTTGTGTTACACACGGGTGCAAATGTATTTTACTTCTTGTGTGTTGAAACACTCGCTACGCTCAGGATTCTATTTTATTCAACTATAGATTCCTTTCGCTTGCTCGTGTTTCAATTCCACACTCGCGGGTAAAATACAACTTTGCACCCTTGCGGCCTTGTATAATAAATAACTATTATTTACCACGAAACTAGTTTATCACATGGACCAGCATTATTAAGCGCAGATAGAATTTGCACGAAAGCTGCATCCAATTATATATAAAAGTAATGATCTGCATTGAAACTGGTATTTTGGAAATAGCTCTTAACCATATTTTCGCACAAATATACGAGTACATAACATGAAGCTAACTTAGTATTATGATGAGCGACTGTCGCGACATCTGGCAGTTGATATCGCGAAGACTTTAACTCGTGGTCGGAACGTGTAGTGACGCCTTAAGATTATTTGCACTGGCAAGGTTATGATATAGTTGTGACTGTGGGTAGACTAAAGTGGGAGTTTTGGAGCATTTAATCGTTTGTTCCGTGGAAAAAGCCTCATTTTATCATGGAGCGGCGGCGAGTGACGAGGTGGTCTTCGGGGTTCTCGCCAAGGAGCCGGGGGCTACGCAGCTGGTCTCTGAAAGCTAAGTGTCTTAGTTTCTTAGTACTTTATTTGTTCTATGAAGATTTATTTGCTCTGATATAATTGTGTGCTATAATCTACATATTCTAAAGGTTTTATACTAGAACTATTTCCTGAATCCTGTGTTACTTAATGACAATTAACCATCGCGATAACATGCTACAGTAGCCTGAGAACATAGTTACTTCTGATAGATAATATGCCCTAGTCATGATGACAGTATATAGGGGAGGTACCTCCATAGTTTCTCGGTCGAAGGGCGAGAACTAGATACAGTAATATAGTGTACACACCTTATGTGGCTAACCCTAGTGAAGGAACGACTATTCGTATATTTAGGAGAAGAAGTGGTACAACTCCAGTTGTTCAGTAGGTAGAACTTATATGTGCTAAGTTTCTAAGGCCTACGTGACAGGTGTGTCATGGTTATCTTTATAACCACAGATGGTAGACGCGAGCGTCACCGTGCGAGTGCCGCGAGCGTCATCGTCTAGAAAAGCGAAGCAGATATCCGTGGACTGCAGAGATGATTCAAGGTAGGATTCAGATTATCCTTCCTATGTCCACATATAAACCCTTTCGCAGCGCCCTCTAACTTTGCGCAGTCTAACTGTATTTGTACCGGTTACATTCCTATATAAAGAGAGGGCGTTCGCGACAGCGACAGATGAGTGAACCGAAGACAAAGAGTCGGCGCGGCGGAACGCGAGAGACATTCATATAAACTTGAACGAAACAGGAAGCCCGCTGCGATGCACCGCTCACTGAATTTTTGGCTGCAGACACTGCGCGAAGTGCCAAAACTTGGAATGCACCCAAAATCTCCGGAATAATATAAACCCTGAACAATACGAAAATAAATCGGCAACGTTATACGGAACTTGTTCAGCGTTTACGGGCAGAAAACTTTTTGTGGCTACTTTTAGCTTAGCTGTCGTAGCGTATTAATGACCAGCTTTATGCATTTAAATTGTCCAAATCCATAAACCACAATGAATTCATAAATCTGACTCGTATCACTAGTTCTACCTAGTTTTTTTCCACTTATAGATATGAAACATTAACCAGTTTCAGTACCTTAGTATTAATGACCAGCTTTATGCATTTAAATTGTCCAAATCCATAAACCACAATGAATTCATAAATCCGAATCGTATCACTAGTTCTATCTAGTTTTTTTCCACTTATCGATATGAAACATTAACCAGTTTCAAAGCCACTCGGAGCTCAACACGTAACTTTCTCCATGTTTTGAAAAAAACCCGTGTTTCGGGGAAAGTTGGGCGGCGCGGGTGGATTTACAGCTGCTGTCAGGTTGATCGACAGGATTAATTCGAGGCCACCCGCCCGCCACACACCGTAGTGGCTTGATTAACAGTTGTACTGCCATTTTGTTTGAAAACAATAAAGTTTTGATCAGATTTGAAGTTGATATTTAACAATTCGTGGCCCCGGGGGTCGATTTCAAGCATACGCATTCCAGTCTGATTTGATTTAAATGTGTCACGCACGCTCGTGTTGACAGGACAGGTTGACGCACTTGCGATAAGTGAACGCGCGAAACACATTCAAAACAAATCAAAATAGAATGCGTAAAATGTCTAATTGACCTCTCTCCTATCAAGTTACATAACTGAAAAAAGCCTACAGTATTTTTATCACCGTAAACCAATGGAGCACGCTACCACAACTCGTCAATAAATAATGTTAAGTATTTTTAATTGAAGCCAATTATTGATAGCTTTGACAGCCGAAATTAGTTTCAGCCTTGAATGAATCGACTTTTTGACGTAGTGCCGGCGGCCGTTCGGCCCCGTGAATCACGCTAATTGCGCAAAACATAAAATATTTGTTCTCTTTGCGTGAGAACGGAATATAAAACTGGAGAGCCGGCGATTGATTGCAGATTAATGTTCCCTATTTTTTACCTTTCTCAACTTTCTTGCGGGCAGATCGAATGGGAACGATGTGATTCGTTGTCTACGTAATAATAATATAGAGGTTCGATCCACCGGAAGAGTCGACAGGCATATTTATGGCTTTCACATACCTAACATAAAGAGTATCTAAGTATCACTAAACAGATCAAATTTCGGATGGCGTCTTGTCGGAGAAGGTTGCTGGGGATCTCACTATAGAAGATTGACACCAGCTAGGATCGTAATAACTAATAAGATTATGATCTTGAATTACATTTTTTTATCCGATGCCTTTAGGGTCGGGTCGACCTTGGTATCTTGTGTGGGCGTGGGAAAAGCTTTTCTTTATGGGCCTCCCGATACATGGTAATCTTTGTATTACACTATAGCATGTTCATTTTATGATGGCATTAATTAACCAGTTAATGTGTCCAATTGACGTAACAGTTACGTCATTATACATCACTGTTGAATCTCGCAAACTACGGTAGCCTAGTGGTTCAGGCAAGCGGCGGTCGTGGGTTCAAATACCGGCTCGTACCAATGAGTTTTTCGGAACTTATGTACGGAATATTTACCGTTAGCTTTTCGGTGAAGGAAAACATCGTGAGGAAACCGGTCGAATCCCAATAAGGTCTAGTTTTCCCTCTGGGTTTGAAGGTCAGATGGCAGTCGCTTTCGTAAAACTAGTGCCTATGCCAAATCTTGGGATTAGGTGTCAAAGTGGACCCCGGGCTCCTTTAGGGGCACAACCAGGAATAACGCTAGGAGGGTGATGATGTTGAATCTCGCAAATCCAAACCCACGACACCTCATAAATTAACAAAGTTATTTTATGTATTAAGTACACTTACTAGATCTGTCGACGACGTGGAACAGGATCTTGCAGAGGTACTGCAGATAGAGTGGCAGGTCGGAGAAGCGGCGGTGCTGGCTCAGAAGAAGCGCCCACCGAGCCAGCCAGCCGTCCAGCGTGGTCCGGCCCGGATAGCCGCCGGCGTCCGGCCCGCATACCCGCTTGTAGTACGGTAGTTCTCCGTATCTGGTGACAGGAGAAACAGTTTTAATAAGCAGAATACAGGATTCCGTAGCAATACCATACTTTTTTTGCGTGTAGCCATTTCAACGAATCTTCATCTAAAATGGGTTCACTAATGTTTCCCGACTTACGATTGGCAACCTGATTCATTTCGCATCATTTCATTTCCCAACTTCTTAATATTTCTGAAACGGTTAAATATTTCAGGATTTTTATAAACTAACCTAACCTAACCTAACCGATAGGGTTCTACACGATGGCCATGAAATAAATCCTGAAATATTTACAGTTTCAGAGTTTGGGAAATGAAAAGTCGCGAAATGAATCAGTTTGCCAAACGTTATTTAGTTGCGCAAATAAGATGTTCCTGTAAAATGTCATTAGGAAGTGGAGTGCTATCTATGGTCTGGCAAACTGAGTCGTATTGTCACCAACTCATCATTCGTCACGTAGTCATAATGATAATGAGATATCAACAGAAAATCGTGAAAGCAGATTTGTTGGATACTTGTTAATTGTATGTAAGTATATTTAAAGTACGATCCGTTTTTTCAAAAGTCCAGTAACTATTTTGGGAATGCGGTATTTTAGCAACAAGCGGTCATGGTGAATCAGTAGTCGACGTCATAGCTTATCTAAATAAGGAAATCCAATGCACTTTTGATAGAGAGATATAGAACTTTAAAGAAATGAAACTGTACCGACAGCGACAGGCATGCAATAAAAGGACGATATTGCCGACCACTTATCTGATCTAATAATGTAATAATACTTTTTGGTCGCCATAAGCCGCTTTAATAAATGTGATATCAGCGTTGTACGTGACTCGTATGGCATAAGTGATGTAGGTATTTCGCCAGATACCACTCTCTCTTCCCAGCTATGAATCCCACATGGCGGTGGGGTCAGCTTTCCGTAGACAGGGAACCACTGTTTGTAGGTAAAATACTTCATTGGTAAGTCCTAACTTACATGGTTTAGGTTATTTATTGTGATGTTATGTACGTATTATACATTTGTGTAGAGGTCGGTATAACCGACGCTAAGAAGTTGTAGCACTTCTACGAGTGCTACGGCGTAGCAGTTGGGAAAGTGAAGAATAATACAATCGTAGAAGGAGGGATATGTTTTTCGAGCGTGCATGTATACATACCTATCAGTGGCGGCGCGTGAGAATTATCTCTGGACAACCCGGAGCATAAAAAAGGGCTGTTTTGTGATGATTTACAAGTTTGTTAATATATAGCAAGAAATTTTAGGCAAGCCGGTGGAAATCGGCTTGTATGGGCGCTCCGTCACTGATACCTATATACATATATATATATATGTATGTGTGTATGTATCATGGCATATGGACAAGTAAATTCTATTTCACGGGCTATAATCCAAACGGCGAGATGGATTTTGACATATGAGGTATCGTTGGATTCCTCTTAATCGTGGGAGTGACAAATTATATAAAATTGGCAAAAAAGCAGTTGGGTTAGGTTAGGTTAGCCTCCCCCCCGAGGGTGCTCGCCTTGTCGGGGCGGGGGGGCTTAGTAGCCGTGGACTGGTCACCCACGGCGAAGCTAAGAGGCACCCAGGGCCGGCCTGTTTGGGCTGCCGGCTGGCCCGAGGAGGGCGCTCCTAGCGGGCTTGCCTAAGCCCGCTTAGGATGCGTTAGGGAGGGACCGCAGAAGAAGTTCTCACGCGCTATCTTCTGCGGCCGAGGTGGGATCGCAGGGGGAGAGGCGTGTTGGTATAACGGTGCGCCACTCTCCCTACCCCCTGCGAACTTGGCGGGGCCGTTCCGCTGAAGCGGTATTGGTGGGACCGCAGAGGAAGAGGAATGCCGGTATTACGGTGCGCCGCTTTCCCTATCCTCTGCGGCCGAGTCGTGGTCGGTGGCGGAACCACATACCTGATCCGCCACCGGGTGCTAGATTTGCCGCACCCATGATCTCCTCGTAGCGGACTCAGGGGGGTCCACTACTGAACAGGTGGAGATCGAGGAGGCAGGCTCACCAAAGCATCTGGCGTGCCTCACGTGGAGGGCCCCCGGGCATCCGCGAAGGAGCCGCTTGTGGGCGGCTGCCGCCGGCGTGGTCGCGGATGTGTGCGCAAGCGTTCCCGTGACCTCGCCATAAGGCGGCGAGGTGGCAAGTGGGGGGTTTTTTAGTGGGTACACCGTGGGTCTCATTAGCCCATACGGGAGTCCCACATAACCACTCGGGCCACCCCCTGCACCCGGGTGGTATGCGTAACGCATTTCCCCCCCTAAACAAACAAAAAGGTTAGGTTAGCCTAGCCGTTCCCGTGGCCTCGCTTTCTAGCGCAGAGGCGGCAAATAGAGGAGTTTTTAGTGGGTAAACCATAGGCCTCATCAGCCGACATGGGAGTCCCACATAACCACCAGGGCCCGTCCCCGCACCCTGGTGGTATGCGAAAAGCATTTTCCCCTCTTAAAAAAAAAAATGTTAGGTTAGCCTTATTTACATCCGTCTGCCTCCGGAACTTGGCTCATCTTAACCGCGGGAGTAAGAATGTAAGAATTAGCACAGTGTTTTGTGGTATGACCTTATTACCTCCCCAGAGAAAATCCTTGTTTATGTACAAAAATTAAAACGTACACGTATCTACATATGTATAGTACAGTTAAAGTTCATAAGAATGTCCCGAACAGGTCGGCGATGGAGGCGCGAGCTTGCTAATGACTGTCGCAATTTCGTAATTTTGCGGTCGCTTGTTTTAACGACTAAAATGTTCATGTTGTCATGGTTCCTCTGAATCTTTTAGCACTATGAGGTCCTATTATAATATTCTTGATATACCTACATGACAATTAGAACGAAGGTTATAATCAACCACACAGATTTATTCGTTGCGACGAAAAAGTGACACAGCTAAAAAGTATTGTATCGATAATATTTTTGACATACTTAACGACCTAGTTTCAACGCGTTTGTCTTTTAAAAAGGTTTTCAATTATTTTTTGCGGAAATGGCGCAACTGCCTTTGGTATGAACCTTACACAGCGGTTTAAAATGGACGCTTACTAGTGGGGACTTATCACGATATCAGAAATACGCTAGTGTTTTGATGTTTTGGTCTTTCTAAAGTAATTTTTACTTGCCGGACTAATTCTACTCCAAATTAAGACTTTATTGAATGAAATACGTTCATTTTCGTTATATGTTAAGAAAGATCAGTGTTTCCCTTATTAAGAAAGAAAGAAAGACAGAAAGAAAGAAAGAAAACATTTATTCGTGACAAAATAATTTAAATATTAAGTCATTAAACAGGCCTCGTTACGCAAGGCTTGATGAAGCTGAAAACATATGAATAGGTACAGTCGCCATCACATACATCGGAGCAAACAAGCACGTCACAAACATCGGAACACACCTCTATTTTCAAGGCATTAGGGTGCATGTGCCGATATTTTTGAACACCTAAAGTGTACCTATGTATGTGATGGCGACTGTACCTACTTAGCAACAATAAGATAACAGGGTTTAGCTTCTTAACACACGTAATTCTCCTGTAGATTACTGTACTTTTACTGTCACGCAGACACAGACGGACAGCGGAGGCTTCGTTACAGGGTTCCGTTTGGTATCCTTTGGGAACTCGACCCTAAAAAATATCTAGTTGAATTTTCTGACCCCAAATACTGGTATGTATATTTAAGCTAAACAAATATGCTTTAACTCTTGCTAACATTGTGATTCCATATATCCATAAACTTGAGAGATATTTGCAAAATTGTAGAGAAGAAAAGTGAAAAGCCTGCTAACATTGGATTTTCGGGAATTTAAATTGCTCTCAAATGTAGGTATCATTATATTGCATTTCACCAACAGTTTGTGATTTTAAGTCATTTAGAACTTGATATATTAATAATATACCTATAGTTCAAATTGGTCGCCATAAAATTGGAGATGGCCGACGGAGGAATTGGTTCCTCTCAAAAACTTTAAGTATGTACCTACTACATATGTACCTAACTACTTAGTACCTGAAAAATAATTGTTGCTTTTGTCCAGCTTGTCCACATTATCACATGAAACTGCCTCACTTTTACAGTATCTGTTCAAGAAGCCTCCACCTACCACCTACATGTTATCGTTTTTTAGGGTTCCGTACTCAAAGAGGAAGACGGGACCCTATTAGGTACTAAGACTCCGCTGTCCGCCCGTCCGTCCGTCCGTCCGTCCGTCCGTCCGTCCGTCCGTCCGTATGTCTGTCACCAGGCTGTATCTCACTGATACCGTGATAGTTAGAGCTGAATTACAGATGATGTATGTCTTTTGCCGCTATAACAACAAATACTAAAAACACAGAATAAAATAGTTTTTTATAGTTAATGGTACGGAATCCTTCGTGCGCGGGTTCGACTCGTTTTTTTTTTGGTTTTCTCGTGTATTAAATAGTAGATCTTTATGAGGGTCGTGTTAGCACCATCTAGACAGGAAGTGACTAGATATGCCAAACACATGCCAAAATTCAGCTGGTTACCAAGGATTTCCGATCTATGTCTAAATTTGGTGTAAAAATCCTGAGCTATAAAGTGAGCACAATGTTATCTCTGTTATACTGGCCTATAAATTTGGTCACTGGCTTGTCGAGCACTGCTTTTTTCCATGATAAATGACTCGCCTTAATCAAAGTTAAACTTCAAATGCTCAAAATAGCAACAGTATTAAATGTCTGTGGAGCGCCTCCATTAGTTAAACTGACGAACCTTCCTTTGTAATGGCCTCATGGCGTTTTGTATCTCTTAATTCGCGAAAGCGAGCCTTAATCTTGATGAATAATGATAATTCATTACTTCGCCCCATTAATTATTCGAGTCGACCTGGCCGACGAGTGTACTCACTTGGGAGGCAGCGGGTTGATGAACTGTTCTATGAATTCCCGCTTCACTTCCAACATGATGTGGAACTCGGACGAGTCGGCCGACCAGTCGGCGAAGTGAGCCAGCTTCTGTAAATTGCGACATCAAACAAATTTAATTATTCTCTTTCATTATGGCGCTAGTTAATCTATGTGGTTGATAGGGCGCGGAATTAATTAGTCATCGTCACCTTAATTATGACCGTAATAAAATCGCTTTACGGCGACACCCGCTTTCAGATGGGATTTTGTGAACACATGACGTCTTCAAAACTAAAGAGCGTTAAGTTACAAACCAATGTAGTCTAAATTACAGTCTAAACCGCGCTACATAAAGTTTAAAATAGTAATGCTTTGTTTGATGATGTAGTGATTTTCTTCTTTGTAGAGGGATTATGTTTCGCGAACCACAAAAGCGGCTCAGCTCGAAACAAACTTACACTAATTTAATTTTCGATTGATATTTGTTAAACATACTATTAGTATAATGTGTGCTAACTGGCATATGGTGTGATGTCTTCTAGTACGATGGACAGCTACTATATATAGAAGAGAACTCGTCATAATAAATAAATAAAAATTAAGGGGGTACCTTACACAAATCGAGCTAAATATATAACTAGTTATACATTTGAAGTTCCTTTTGAGCATTGATCTTATAATATTTGAATACTTTTGCATATTTTTGATCTACTTATATAGGTAGTCTTTCTTTATACGAGTAAAGCTTTATTACGGTCCCCCCAAAAAACTCAATTTTTAACCGTAATCGGTTCTTCGGGCTGGCACACATATTTGCTTGGCTTCTAATGGGTTCAAGGAAAACTGTAGTGTCAGCAGCAGTAGTAGCTACAGCGAATCAAAAAGACTATTACGAGCACATTCATCCTCGAGGTCCGCTTAGCGGACTATTGTGGCGGACTATTGCGGCTATTGGCGGGCATTCGTTTTACTGCCATCTGACCTTCCAACCCAGAGGGAAAACTAGACCATATTGGGATTACACCGGTTTCCTCACGATGTTTATCTTCACCAAAAAGCCACTGTTAAATATCAAATCATATGTCGTATATAAGTTTTTTGCATAAAACCCAGTGGGTACGAACCGGGGTTTGATTGAAAGTCGCGCACCTTACCGTTCGGCAGCAGTGCCTCCACACATATTGCGAGCACATTATTATTTATTCATTACCTCAAAGAAGGGATCGAAGTCCTGATCACAAATGACGTCATCCCTGTCATTGTCCAGTAGCTCGGTGAAGAAGAGCGTCATCTTGTCGGCCTGGACGGAGCTCAGCTGCGCCAGCGGTTGTTCATCTTCCAAGTCGAGACAACCTAGGTCTTCGCTGAACCGGTTGACCCACGTCGCTGTGCGGACAGAGTGAGTTATCAGTTTGGCAATACTTATAAAATTACTTTTGAGACGGTCAGTACCCACTCTGTGCCAGGAGTACTTATGCGTCCACGTTGGTACAAGTTTGCTTTTGGATAGTTGCCGAATCTGTGAAAATTGACCGTATATGCAGGATTGACATACGTGCCTCACGTGCCGCTTCCGACAGGCTCAAAGACAAATGAATGAATAAGTAAATGAAGTTGACCTGTGACTGGTCGGATGTTTGCACGGTAGTGCACTATATGCTGCATTAGAATTATTTCGTTGTAAGTAGGTTTGCCAGTCATGTAGGAGAATGTAGGTAACTTTTTTACGCCATTTACAAGTCAATGAAGATTTGAAAGAAAGAAAAAAACATTTATTCGAAACAAAAGCGTTTTGTTAACTTAGGTATTTAAATTTAACTGGGGATAAACCTAAAATATAAGGTTATTGTATTTAATTTAGTTATTTATCGTATTTATTCAGGGATTTTGTAACACGACAAAAGCGTTTTGTTAACTTAGGTATTTAAAGATGTAACTGGGGATAAACCTAAAATATAAGGGTATTGTAGTTCATTTAGTTATTTATCTCAAAGGTTAGCTCGAAGAGATCCCTTATAAGGATAAGTTCGCCTTTGTATCTATTGTGTGACATGTATATTTTATTACATGTTATTGTGTACAATTATGTGCTTACATACATACATATCATCTTATTGATTCAGGGATTTTATAACACGGAGCTAATTGATCGAGCGAGCAAAGCGATTTCTTGAAACCGATATGACACCCTCCTTATCCACATCGGTGCGAGGGGGCTTCTCTTTTGGAGGAACCCCTTCTTCACGCAGCCTTGACGGTGCGTCCCTCCGGTTGGCTGCGACAGGCTGACCGGCAACGACGTCAGAAGAGCGATGACGTGACTTTGAGGAGGCGGGGGGAGGCCGCGCGCGCGGCAGGCACGCGGGCAGCAGAGCGGCGGCTGCAAGACGAGCTGTGTCAGCAACACGCAAACTAGCCGACTCGACACCTGACGCCGATACATTGACGCTAGTACCGAGACAGTCATTGCACTTGAAAGATGCCTTTGACCGACTTACTGGGGCGCTCTTACGCAAACTAATACTCGTAACTTCGTTGCGCAATTCGGTGATAGTTGCTTCCGAGGCTTCAAATTTTGATAAAATATCAGCTAAACTTGCTTTAAGAGCCACAATATATTTCAGCAAGCAGTTTACGTCGACATGGTCCGGTATGTAGGACGGCAATCTGGAGACTCCCGCCGCCACGAACTCAGGCATGACGTGTTCATTTTCCCTCAGAACATCTAGTGTTCATTTTCCCTCTAGGGTCTTCTTCCCGGCTGTGTCTTCTCTCCGGTGAGGTAAATACGTGCATACGATCCCAAGGAACTCGAACAGCACCTTCTTTGCTGCGCAGATGTCGTCGACTGTGAAACTTGACGAACAGATCTGAATAGCGGAGACCGTGTCCATCCGACCTTCCAGCAGTAGTTTCTCTTGCAGAAAGGCGAGGACCTCGTTCACTATGGGGTCACTCTGATTGGCGGCACTCATAGTTTTAAATCGTTAGCAGCGGCCGAGCCGCGCTAATTTCGCAATTAATTAATTAATTACACATCAACGCGTCTATGTCGCTTCGCGCATTAGATACGACTAAATATACGGTAAAAAAAATTTGGTAATTAAAAAAAACAATAATGTGTAATGTTTTTAAACGCGATAAATGAAGTTCGTACTGTAAAAAGCTGGAATCATGAAATCCGAAAAATACGATAAAAACGAAAATATAAAATTTAAATTTCGACAAACGCTATGGAAGAGAGAGTGCACAATCACATACCTTGGTCCAGGTCGTGGAGCCTCCTTCGGGCTTCCTGTTCTTTGAAGGCACTCGCAGCTACTCAACGGGCGCGCAGCACTGACTTACCACCGTTTTCGCCTTAAGATACCTCAAAGACACAGCCCGAACTCTCTTCATGTGACGTGCACTTGTGTTTGTGAAAATAGAACGCGGGTTCTACAGCTCACAGAGCCACACAGTTATGATGCACGTATTAGTAAACGTTATTAATAAACTAACTACCTACATACCTTACCTTTTATTTTACTAGCAGCTAAAATTATAGGTACCTAAGGCTAAGCATCTATGCACCAGGATTCAAAACCTATCGAGTAATAATGCCATATAAAGTTCAGACGGGGTATGATTAGGGATTTTTGAAATACATTGAGCGATGTTTGAACAAAATTAATTAAAGCGGTCGTATCAGATATCCCAGATGACAAAAGTTACACATGTTTTAATTTTGAACATACCTCCATTATAAATTGCGTAGGTACATCGCCGCCATGCCCATATACTAATTACAACCCTTGTTAGACCTGTCGCCGCATTGCCAACAAGTTTGTTAGGATCGCATCCGGCTCTAGATAAGCCCGTCGTTGGTATGGTTAAACCGCGTACGAATATTTATACTGTCAGACTCCCGTATTAGGTACTAGCTTTTGCCCGCGACTTCGTCCGCGCGGAACTCGTTTACATCGTAACTTTCTCCCCCCTTTTCACCCCCTTAGGTGATGAATTTCCAGATAAAAACTTTATTTAGTAAGGACTCTTTGGGAAGACCCCGGAATGCAAAGTATTTCTATACCAAATTTCATCTCAATCGGTTCAGCGCTTTAAGCATGAAAAGGTAACAGACAGACAGAGTTACTTTCGCATTTGTAATATTAGTATGGATTGTATGAAGGAAAAGGGTATAGATGCATGTAGGCTTTTTTCAGTATTATTTTGCATATTTTCATATCACACGACCGTAAGGGCCTTTTCTACTAAACCGTAGGATTAAATTGACTGACTTGTAATTTAAACATTTTATATTAAAAAAAATAAAAATACTTCAACAAAATGTTACATCTAATAGTTTTCAAAATAGCCATAATAAAACGTCTTTTTTACCCCGTTTTAGGAAAAATCTTCAAAACTAAGGCCGCCATAAGGTACCTTTACCCTTGGAACGTCACATACATATATTTACTTATGTAATGTTCATATTCCCCAGGACTTCCCATTACCGTTATACCGTAAATGGGTTCAATCCAAAATTTCACCCCCTATTTCACCTCCTTAGAGGATGATTTTCGGGATAAAAACTATCCGTTGTCCTTTTCCAGGACTCAAACTATCTTTCAACCAAATTTTATCAAAGTGTGTCACAAACAAATTTCCACCCCCAATTACACCCCCTTAGGGGATGATTTTCGGGATAAAACTATCCTATGTCCTTCCTTAACTATCGTTATACCGTAAGTGGGTTCAATCCAAATGTTCATCCACCATTTCTCACCCCCTTAGGGGATGATTTCCTCCTTTTATGTGTTCCGGAATAAAAAATATTCTATGTTCTTTCCTAGGACTCTACCTCTCTCTATACCAAATTTCATCTAAATGGGTTCTATCCAAATCTTCAACCCTCATTTCACCACCTCAGGAAATTATTTTTCGGGATAAAAACTATGCATTGTCCTTCCCTAGGACTCCTTCTATCTATTTACCAAATTTCATCTAAATGGGTTTTATCCAAATTTTCACCCCCTATTTTATCCCTGAGAGGATGATTTTCGGGATTAAAACTATCCGTTGTCATACTCCGGGACTCAAACTATTTTTCAACCAAATTTCATCAAAATGGGTCACAAACAAAATTTCACCCCCAATTACACCCCCTTATGGGATGATTTTTAGGAGTAAACTATCCTATGTTCTTCCCTAAGACTCCAACTCGCTATACCGTAAATGGGTTCCATCCAAATTTTCATACCCCATTTCACCCCCTTTGGAGATGATTTCTGGACTAAAAATTATTTTAAGTCCTTCCCCAGGACTCTGAACTATCTCCATACCAAATTTCATCTAAATCGGTTCTATCCAAATTTTCACCCCTCATTTCACCCCCTCAGGAGATGATTTATGATAAAAACTATACATTGTCCTTTCCTGGGACTCCTTTTATCTCTATACCAAATTTTAACTAAATGGGGTTTATCCACATTTACATCCCTATTTCATCTCCTTGGGGGATGATTTTCAGGATTCAAACTATCCATTGTCATTCTCCGGGACTCAAACTATATCTATACCAAATTTGATCTAAACGGAGTCCATCCAAAATTTCACCCCCTCAGGGAAAGATTTCCGGAATAAAAACTATCCAATGTCCTTCCTCAGAACTTGAACTACCTCTAAACCAAATTTCATCAAAATGGGTTACATCCAATTTTTCACCCCCCCATTTTACCCCCTAAAGGGAAAATTTTCGGGATAAAACCTATCCTTTAACCTTTTCCGGGACTCAAACTAATCATATACCAAATTTCATCGAAATCAGTGCAGCGGTTTAAGTAGCTCCATATAAATTTCCACCCCATAAAAACTACCCTAAGTCCTTCCACAGGACTCAAACTATCTCTATACCAAATTTCATCTTAATCGGTTCAGCCGTTTTCACGTGATGCGCGGTCACATAAACAGACAAACAGATAAACAGACAAACAGACAAAAATTCTAAAAACTGTTGGAGTGTTCTGTTATCGATTCTAAGTATCCCTAGCCAATTTTTTTTCGAATATGTTCCATGTACAGACTTTCGACCCTCTTCAGCTTTATTATATGTATTTATACCCAAGGTATACCTATTACAAACCAGAAACGGTTTAGCATAAAACATCACACCGTAGGCAAGTCGGAGTTATTTTGATTTGTTTTATCTTTAACACCTGGTGCAAACCTACCTTATATATATTTTTTGTAATGCACAAGTTTTGGGTAGAATTAACACAATTTGTCCATACCTAGAACTTAAAGTGTGAAAGAAGATCAAAAGTGTAGATACTGTAGATTGTGTAGATGTATAAATAAGTACACGCGAGCATATTAGACTAGTAGGTACCTACACATCACTTCTGCATCACGTGTGTGATGGAAGTGGATCGCCGGCAATCCTCACGCATTTTTTATGAAGGGTTACCCAGTAATGGATAAGCAGATGTCGCTAATGAAAATTGATGTTTTCTGGTACACATCTGTGCCACTGAATCAGAAAGGTTAAAGGTAACTCTCCTGAGACTGAAATGAAAAGTAATAAAAACAACTAGGTGACAACAAGTGTTCTACGAGAACCAGCATATACTTAGAAAGGAATCTAAAGAGGTAGGTAATTAATTGAAAAAATGGAACATAATTTTATTATGTGAAGTTTTGTTAGATGTCCAGAGAAGTTTAGATTTTGTATGAGTTAAGTATTAGTATGTTATATCTATGTATTTTAAATGTATAACACAAGTATATTATATGTTAAGACGACTTCCCTACTTGACGTCTTGTTCCTGTGTGTAACTCGCTTGTTTTATTAGAGTGTGGTGAAAATTTAAATTTATTTCACAACTTACTCGACACCACCACCACCTACCAATAACACAATATAGTCACCGAATCATTACCTACCGAATTTATTACCTATCATATACGACTAAGCAACTACGTCGTGTGAATCTAGTAACGATGTGAGCTGATGTTTATTCATGTTCCGGCGGACAGGCTCCACTCTAAGGTTTGACACAGTTTCTGCATATCTCTAACCATGTTCCTGGGTTACTTGTACAGTCACCATCAAACCATATGCTCAAATATATCTAAACAGGCAATCTAATGCCGTAACAGTAGAATCGTGTTTTGATTTTGTTTTGTGAAGACCTAGTTCACTCCGACATACTATAAGTATTTGATGGCGGTTGAAGGTAGATAATGATAATGTGTCATGAAAGTTAAAGATGAGCTGAATATTTCAGTAATTCCTTGTAATATGGTATGTATATGTAACCTCTTGAGTTAGGTACTTAATCTATGTAGGTAAGTAGGTACTTACAGTAACCCTGCCTGTCTGGATTACGACTAGCGATGTCGTGAATATGTAAAATATTCCTATCCAAATGCAATAAATAACGTAAAAAATGCTTGGTTTTAAACAATCTTTCGGACCTAAGCTCGAAATATTTCCCCTCCTATTGTGATAGAAAGGTACCGATAATTAGCGCAGTATTAAAAAGGAAACATAGCTCACTTTTACGCGGAAAGGGCGTGGAATTTACTTATTAAACACAGGGTTCGGGCTGCCCTAAGGGTGACCGAATTATAGCGACGCACTGCGCCACCATTGTACCTACGTTGTCTCAATCTGAATCGGAACAATCGTGTTGAATAGCCCGCTAACTTTACATTAAATCCAAGAGATTACCTGAGAAATGTTTCGAGAAAATCGGGTGGCAGAGGAAAACAATTCAGTCTAAGAGGATACTTGAAGCAATTAGGAAGAGAAAGCAAAATGTCTGTGATGAAAATTTAACTCTCTGGTAATTTACTTAGGTAGGTCTTAGCTTACATTACATTCAGAAACGTATGTGGCACGAACAATAAAACTGTTAATCAGTTAATGTAAGGAGTAGGTATATAGGTAATGCTAAATCTATTAATAGTTAAATTACCTGTGAACAGTCACTTATATAAGTTATCAATTACGTAGCTCAAGTAATAATTTTATCAATTTTACACTTTCTATGATTTTCACCATTAACTTCTCTAACAGGTTACAATTGCATAACCTTTCGAACGAGCGTTAGGGCACATCAATTTTTTTTTCCAAAATTGACAATCCTATCCTAATGCAGGTACGAAAACTTAACCCTACGGATCTAACTTAGCCACTATTTAGGTATCCTGTACCCTTTCATTCACAGGACAATAAATCTTTCCCACACTTATAAAACCCCACATTTCAGTTAGAGCCAGTTAACTCTTTTCAATAACAACGTAATAATCGTTAAGCAAACGAACAAATCGCGTGCTGACGTATTGTGGTTTGTACTGATCAAACGGTCGAAGCACAGAAAGGCACGAAGGCATAATTGGCCGTGCATAGTTATAATTTAATGCCTAAATCCTTGTGTACATAAATTTCAACACAATCACTATCTGTTTTGATTTAATCACATAAGCTATTATATAAATAAAGCCCCGTTGTCTGACAAATAAAGTTTATTATTAGTTTTTCGTATTACGAACCTTTTATATTTCATGTAAAAAAATCACTTAGGGTGCCATAATCGCAGATTTGTTTGGCAGCGTAAAATGAAATTTCTTTTCGGCTCCCGAAATGCTGCATAAGCAAATACTTATTGTTTACTTTGTAACTGAATTCAAGATTCGTTCAACCTTTTCCAGTCATAAAGCTTGCGGCACAATTATATAATTTGTAGTCGTAAAACGGAGGTGCACGGGAACCGTCGTAAATTCAGGTCGAGACAGGGTTTCAATAAAGTTCCCGGCGTAACCTTTACCCGATAGACAGGTGTGTACTAAATATATCAAGACAAGGTTTCATGTGCGGGGCAAAAAGTTTACATACAATTCAATAAGGTGGACCTTTTTTTTTGAAGTTTCAGGTAGGTACAGTCACAAGAATAAGGTAAGGAGTACGTAGGCACACGCGTTGTTATGCTAATTTTACAAATAATGGCAATGGGCACATTAAAAAATCACAAAATTGTCCGAAAAACTTCAACTAGGTACAGTCACGGACTAATTGTTGAGCCATTTAGGTGTCAACTAATTTTGGTTTTCATAGTAAGCTTTGAAGTGTCCAATATTAAGTGAGCTCTAAATGGTCAAGCAACACTCGTTTGGTTTTAAGATTTAAACATATCCTTATGAACGTGGCTGCCTTATACACAGCGATAAGTGATAAAATGGCCACCATGCTACTCCCGCAGTACATACCTACGTTCAGTATCCTACCAGATAGTTAAATCGTATTATGAACAGCAAACGCTTATTTGAATATTAATGACAAAGGAGGTATAAACTAAGGAGTAGGTACTAACATCAACCCACGTCTCTC
The DNA here is from genome assembly GCA_963854355.1 of Epinotia brunnichana. NCBI lineage: Eukaryota > Metazoa > Arthropoda > Insecta > Lepidoptera > Tortricidae > Epinotia > Epinotia brunnichana. The sequence goes on along the minus strand of OY977936.1, from coordinate 12,230,132 downwards.
TAAATAAGTTAAGAATGTGGATGGATTTAATGATGTACCTACAGTCAAAGTCAAAAGTACGTGATCAAAATCAATATTCGAATTCAAAACATGTTCTAGCATAACGCCTCCGATATAAAAAATGATTACGTCATACCTGGCCATAAAGTAGGAATTACCGCACGCTATGCGTGCGGAAAACCCCACTTCCTGGCCAGATAGAGACGTAAAATTTTGTACTTACCACGGGCGGTAATAAAGAAAGCCCCAGAGCGCATATTTATCGCCCTTGCCTTCGGCTCGGGCGTCAAATACCTGCGATCTGAGACATTCTTTGTTTAACCGCCCTAGGTAAGTAATGTACTATACCAGTGTCATTTTTAACTAAGCACTTTAATTAGTCAAAAGCATAATAACCGGGATACAGAAAAGAAATGACAAATCAATATGTCAAAGCGAAATACACGATGTCATAACTACTAAGGTACTTCTAACAGACCCACAAGCTCCAAAATTCAAACGTAATTAGTTTTTAGCCTAATAACTTATAAAAAACCTAAAAATATTGCAAAAATCACGTTTCAGAGATATACAAACTGCATAAGTAAGTTTGTAATCCTATACAAACACATGCGATTACAAAGTTACTTTTTCAGTTCCTTCCTCCAAAACTATACAAACGTTATTTGCGGTTGGTAAAATAACATTCCCATACAAAGTCTACAAAAAGAAATGAGATCCCATAAAAAACATTCCATGTAAAAAATAGGCCAAGTCTCGAAACTCGTTCACAGAAAAAGTGGTGAGATATTTCGTAGAGCCAATTAAGTCAGGCATTTTTAGGGTTCCGTAGCCAAATGGCAAAAAACGGAACCCTTATAGATTCGTCATGTCTGTCTGTCTGTCTGTCCGTCCGTATGTCACAGCCACTTTTTTCCGAAATTATAAGAGCTTGTTGTTGTTGAAACTTGTTACTGTTGAAACTTGGTAAGTAGATGTATTCTGTGAACCGCACTAAGATTTTTACACAAAAATAGAAAAAAAAACATTAAGTTTTGGGATGGGGACCCCCAAAACTTAATGTTTTTTTTTCTGAAACTCAGAACTGAAACTCAAAAATTTTTTTTTCATTAAACCCGTGTGGGGTATCTATGGATAGGTCCTCAAATTTTTTTTTATAAACTGAATAGTTTGCGCGAGAGACACTTCCAAAGTGGTAAAATGTGTGTCCCCCCCCTGTAACTTCTAAAATAAGAGAATGATAAAACTAAAAAAATATATATGATGTAATTACTATGCAAACTTCCACCGAAAATTGGTTTGAACGAGATCTAGTAAGTAGTTTTTTTTAATACGTCATAAATCGTAAACAGCAATTTATTTTACGGAACCCTTCATGTGCGAGTCCGACTCGCACTTGGCCGCTTTTTTAAAATTAGAATCTTGAGCGTAGTGAGGGACTCAAAGGCACGAGATGCAAATATCTTTGCTCTCGTGTGATACATACAACTTTTCACCTCAGCAGTGAGAACATCGTCACGTTAAAAAATATATCGCTAGGCTTTTACGCACCTATAATATTCTGAATTTGTAATAGAGCACTGGTGACACATCATAGTGTGGACACTATGATGTGTCACCAGTGCTCGATATCAAAATTAAAAAGCTACTTTGACTCACGGAGTGAGCAAAATATTTTGCTCACTGTTTTCACGCAGCAAAATATGCTTGTTCGAGCTGCTGAGGTGAAAAATATATTGTATACGTATTTTTTATTTTGTCAATCAAACATTAAATGATGAAGATACAGCCCGTTAAAGTTCCGAGTGGCGTCACATTATGGTACACTTTTTACACGACTGCCCAACGAAAACGAGTGTAATTAGCATAATGTGACGTCACGCGGAACTTTAACGGGCTATATCTTCATCATTTTCTGTTTGATTGACAAAATAAAAAATACGTGCCCAATATTTTTTCATAATCTAACTGACGGACTCAATATAGTTATATATTTATTACCCAGGAAAGTACCCAATTCATGACGACTGCGGAAACAATATATTTATGAATATTTAAACAACTTCAAAACACGAGTGCTAATTGACAAGATTTATTCGAATACTCTAGTGTGATAAATAAAAACGCATCATCTTATTGACTGAAAAGGGATCTTCGTGGCCCAAACCTTCTTGATGGATGGAGATTACTTTTGGGGCCTCTTGGTTTTCACACGTTTTTTATTCTGGTTGGCTATTTTGCGCGCGGGGGGCGCGGACGATGGTTGCGAGGTAACATTTCGATCCAGCATGCTCTTAAACTGGTAGAAACCCATTTCCTTAACATTGCTGAGTCGGGTACTTCGGCTGACTGCCTGAGACGCTAGCTCCAAATATGTCTTTATTTTGGTATTGTTCCGTTTATTTTCCTTTAGTTTACCGTCTTTTTCCTTATTTTCCTTAGTCATGATTAAATGCAATATTTCACGACGAATATTAACAAGTCGGTAGAGCTCAATAATAAACCATCCTGATTTTTAAAAGTTAGACATTTTTTGGGTGTTTAAATTTATGTTTTAATCCAGTTGGCTATCGCTTCGATCAAGAAAAAGTCTTTAATGGTTGATGACGATCATAGTTAAGCTATAAATTTGATATGAAAACAATTTCAAAATCTCTAACAATATACTATTACATTATTCAGACCGAAGGAGTCGTGACTAAACTTCCCTACATTTCTTCGTTTTTCTGAAATTAAAAATATTATTATAAAAATAATACTGTTAATATATGAAAATACCTAATAATTACACCTAAGTAAAATATACCCTTGTGCTTCGCTACTCGTTAATATTTCATTCAGTATTCATTGTAGGTACCTACATGCATTATTACAATGCACGGCGCGGCTCGAGCATCTTTTGTGATTCTAGTAGGCTCGTTCAGCATTCAATACGCAAGAAGACAATTTTATACCGCGAACAAGAAAATGAAGGAATTATTGTGCATGACTGAAAAGCATTTTATGGACGACATGCAACGGTGTAGATGTGAAAAAAATTACGACAAGCAAAAGTTTGTCACGCTCACGATGCAATGACACAAAATTTAATTTCGTTTCGCCTATGTTGATATTTTTCGAAATACATTTTTGTATAAGGTTATAATTTATAATAATAGAAATACTCGTAGAAGCTACATTGATAGTTGCCATATGAATCACAAAATATCGCATCTCGTCATCTCCACTTATAATAAATCTCTAAATTAAAAAAAGAATCAGCCAGTTTGAAACTAAGCTTTGCGCGGTTCGAATGTTCTCAGCATCCCATGAACGGAAAAATATGAAACATTTTATATAGGTACATTATTATTCTAGCTGCAACTTAGGATAGTTTTTATCCGACTTCGACAGTTAATTAATTTTCCGAAATATACGACTTCATTTAATTTTTCATTTATTTTTATTGAAATCAAACGCTGCTCCAACTGTCAGCTATAAGAACCGTCAAATTTTCGTCAAAATGGCGGAATTGCTTTGCCTTTCACTTATTAATAATTTAAATCCCGTCTACGATAGACCTTTACGAGACAAATGCTAAAATATAAACCATAAAAAAATATTCGATTCTGATATGAGAACTTATATGCGCAAATGTCGTTTTATGTCGTAATTTCAATAAATGAAATCAACAAATTTGAACAATATAATTAACACGAATTTGTTTTTTTTGAATGACAATGGCACGCGCTCGGCGCATTCAGCCAAAGTACCCACGAAAACCGATACTCAATGTTCATATATTTGCATCCCTGTCACTCGAGTATGGTTAGTGCGATAGAGATACCCGAATATTTTCGAATTCCGAAGTTCGTGGTTATAGCTCAGGAATCGAAAATATGGTAAATAATCATAATGTATTTTCTCGAAAAAGAATTTATAATAAATATAGTCAAATGGAGAAAAAAACAAAGCAAGAGGTTATATAGGTAATGATTAAGTTATAAGAGTCCAAAGTTTTAAGAGGGGGTATGTTCTGTCCCTTTTCCGCAAAACGCACCTTCATATGAAACGATTGTTTTTTACTATGACGCTCGAGTATATTGACGTCACAGTCCCTCATCGTTTTATCACTCTAACAAGCGACATTAAAACGGATGTAGCTTCATAATTTTTTGAGATATTTGAATGGGAGTTTCATTATCTTCTATCTATTTATCTCCACTTATAATAAATCTCTAAATTAAAAAAAGAATCAGCCAGTTTGAAACTAAGCTTTGCGCGGTTCGAATGTTCTCAGCATCACATGAACGGAAAAATATGAAACATTTTATATAGATACATTATTATTCTAGCTGCAACTTAGGATAGTTTTTATCCGACTGCGACAGTTAATTAATTTTCCGAAATATACGACTTCATTTAATTTTTCATTTATTTTTATTGAAATCAAACGCTGCTCCAACTGTCAGCTATAAGAACCGTCAAATTTTCGTCAAAATGGCGGAATTGCTTTGCCTTTCACTTATTAATAATTTAAATCCCGTCTACGATAGACCTTTACGAGACAAATGTTAAAATATAAACCATAAAAAAATATTCGATTCTGATATGAGAACTTATATGCGCAAATGTCGTTTTATGTCGTAATTTCAATAAATTAAATCAACAAATTTGAACAATATAATTAACACGAATTTGTTTTTTTTGAATGACAATGGCACGCGCGCGGCGCATTCAGCCAAAGTACCTGCGGCGCCGCTACCACGAAAACCGTTCATATATTTGCATCCCTGTCACTCGAGTATGGTTAGTGCGATAGAGATAGAGATACCCGAATATTTTCGAATTCCGAAGTTCGTGGTTATAGCTCAGGAATCGAAAATATGGTAAATAATCATAATGTATTTTCTCGAAAAAGATGGAAGGATGTAGTGCTAAGAGATATAAGAGAGAGCAAGTTATCCGAAACCGATGTCGAGGACAGAGCGAAGTGGAGAAGTAAGACGAGGAAAGCTGACCCCACCACCATGTGGGATATATAGCTGGGAAGAGAGAGTATTTTCTCGAAAAAGAATTTAAAATAAATATAGTCAAATGGAGAAAAAAACAAAGCAAGAGGTTATATAGGTAATGATTAAGTTATAAGAGTCCAAAGTTTTAAGAGGGGGTATGTTCTGTCCCTTTTCCGCAAAACGCACCTTCATATGAAACGATTGTTTTTTACTATGACGCTCGAGTATATTGACGTCACAGTCCCTCATCGTTTTCTCACTCTGACAAGCGACATTAAAACGGATGTAGCTTCATAATTTTTTGAGATATTTGAATGGGAGTTTCATTATCTTCTATCTATTTATCTATACATATAATAAAGCTGAAGAGGGTCGAAAGTCTGTACATGGAAGTAATTCGAAAAAAAATTGGCTAGGGATACTTAAAATCGATAACAGAACACGTTCCAACAGTTTTTAGAATTTTTGTCTGTTTGTCTGTTCATATGTTTGTCTGTTTATCTGTTTGTCTGTTTGTCTGTTTATCTGTTTATCTGTTTTTCTGTTTATCTGTTTGTCTGTTTATGTGACCGCGCATCACGTGAAAACGGCTTAACCGATTTAGATGAAATTTGGTATATAGATAGTTTGAGTCCTGGGGAAGGACATAGGGTAGTTTTTATCCCGGAAATAAATCCCTAAGGGGATGAAATGGGGGGTGGAAGTTTGTATGGAGCTACTTAAACCGCTGCACCGATTTGGATGAAATTTGGTATATAAATAGTTCGAGTCCCGGGGAAGGTCAAAGGATAGGTTTTATCCCGGAAATCTTCCCCTTAGGGGGTAAAACGTGGGGGTGAACATTTGGATGTAACCCATTTTGATAAAATTTGGTTTAGAGTTAGTTTAAGTTCTGGGAAAGGACATTGGATAGTTTTTATCCCTAAGGGGGTGTAGTGGGGGGTGAAATTTTGGATGGACTCCGATTAGATCAAATTTGGTATAGAGATAGTTTGAGTCCCGGAGAATGACAACGGATACTTTGAATCCCGAAAATCATCCCCTAAGGGGATGAAATAGGGGTGAAAATGTGGATAAATCCCATTCAGTTAAAATTTGGTAAAGAGATAGAAGGAGTCCCAGGGAAGGACAATGCATAGTTTTTATCCAGAAAAATCATCTCCTGAGGGGGTGAAATGAGGAGTGAAAATTTGGATAGAACCCATTTAGATGAAATTTGGTATGGAGATAGTTAGTCCTGGGGAAGGACCTAAAATAATTTTTAGTCCAGAAATCATCTCCTAAGGGGGTGAAATGGGGGATGAAAATTTGGATGGAACCCATTTACGGTATAGCGAGTTGGAGTTCTGGGGAAGCACATAGGATAGTTTTATCCCGAAAATCACCCCCTTAAGGGATGAAAATTTGGATGTGATGTGACCTTTTTAGATGAAATTTGGTTAATTTAATTTAATTCAAATTATTTATTTCAGACTTAGTCCATATCATGTTAGTAACAATAAAAACTTATAAAACTTAAGTTAACAGTTAAGAGATAGTTTGAGTGCTGGGAATTGGGGGGTGAAAATTTGGATGGAAACCATTTCGATGGAATTTGGTATAGAGATGGTTTGAGTCCTGGGCAAGGACAAAGCGTAGTTTTAATTCCGGAAATCATCCTCTAAGGGAGTGAAATGGTGGTTTAAATTTGGATTAGGATGAAATTTAGTGCCTATAGAGATAGTTTAATCGCGTAGAAGAACAACGAATAGCTTTTGTCCCGAAAAAAATCCTCCAAGGGCATAAAATAGGGGGTGAAAATTTGGATGTACCCTATTTGGATGAAATTTGGTATAGAGATAGTTTGGGGTTCCGAAAAAGGATAATGCATAGTTTATGGAACTTATTTAGTTGAAATCTGGTTAAGAGATAATTTGAGTCCTGGGAAAGGACATCTGATAGTTTTATTCCGGATATCATTCCCTAAGGGGGTGAAATGGGGGTGAACATTTAGTATAGCGATAGTTGGGAGTCCTGGGGAAGGACAAAGGATAGTTTTATTCCGAAAATCCTCCCCTAAGGGGTGAAAATTTGGATGTGAGTGACCCATTTAGAATAAATTTGGTTAACAGATAGTTTGAGTTCCGGAAAAGGACATAGGATAGTTTTTATCCCGGAAATGATCTCTTAAGGGGGTGAAATGGGGGTTGAATATTTGTATGAAGCTACTATACAACCCATTTAGATAAAACTTTGTATAGAGGTAGTTAGTAGGCGCGGCGTTGGTAGGCACAAGGTAGGTGATGAACTGGTAAAGGTCGCAAGAATCCGCTGGATGCGGGTGGCGCAGGATTGGTCACTTTGGAACTCTTTGGGGGAGGCCTATGTCCAGCAGTGGACGTCTTTCGGCTGATATGATGATGATGATAAATGATAATAATGATAAAGATAGTTTGAGTCTCGGGTAAGGACATATGATAGTTTTTATATCGGAAATCTACCCCTAAAAGGGAAATGGAGGGTGAAAGTTTGTATCGAGCTACGATATAAACGAGTTCTACGCGGACGAAGTCGCGGGCAAAAGCTAGTACATAATAAATGCCTATGTCCTGACTGACTTATTCACTCAATCACTCACTCACTCACTCATCAACGCACAGCCGAAACTACTAATCTTAGAGAGTTGATTTTTGCACAGTATGTTGCTTTTATAACGTGGGCTAGGGATAAAAAGGGATTTTTGAAAATTCTACCCCTAAGGGGGTAAAATGGGGGTGCAAAGTTTGTATGGGAGAACCTTTTTTTTTTGAGCTATAGACTTAAACTTTGTAGAAAAATTAGTTATTAGAATACAAATGAAACACGTTCAGCGTTTTGGAAAATTCCACCCCTACGGGGGTAAAATAGGGGTGCAAGGTTTGTATGGGGGAAACATTTTTTTTTAAATAGAGACTTAAAACTTTGTAGAAAGATCAGTCATTAGAATACAAATAAAGAACTTTCAGGGTTTTAGAAAATTCTACCCCTAAAGGGGTAAAATAGAGTGCAAAGTTTGTATGGGAAAAACTACTTTTTTTTAAATAGAGACTTAAAACTTTGTAGAGAAATTATTCATTAGAATACAAATAAAGTACCTAGATTCAGTGTTTTAAAAAAATCTACCCCTAAGGGGGTAAAATAGGGGTGCAAATTTTGTATGGGGGAAACAATATTTTTTTTAAATAGAGACTTAAAACTTTGTAGAAAGATTAGTCATCAGAATACAAATTAAGTACTTTCAGCGTTTTAGAAAATTCTACCCCTAAAAATAGGGGGCTAAAATAGGGGTGCAAAGTTTGTATGTGGGAAACTATTTTTTTTAGCTAGAGTCCTAAAACTTTGTAGAAAGATTATTTAAATACAAAGAAAGTACTTTCAGCGTTTTGGAAAATTTCACCCCTAAGGGGGTAAAATAGGGTGCAAAGTTTGTATGGGAAAAACATATTTTTTTTTAATAGAGACTTAAAATTTTGACGAAAAATTACTTATTAGAACATGAAAAATACTACATTCGGCGTTTTACAAAAATCATTCCCTAAGGAGGTTAAAAAAGGGTGCAAGGTTTGTATGGGGAACACTTTTTCTGAGCTAGACACTTAAAACTTTGTAGAAAGATTACTTATAAAAATAGAAAAAAAAAGACTTTCAGCGTTTTGAAAAAATCTATCCCTAAGGGGGATAAAAAGGGGTGCAAAGTTTTTATCAGGGAAAGTTTATGTTTTTGAGTTAGAGACTTGAAACTTTGTAGAAAGATTACTTATTAAAATACAAAAAAAGAACACAAATCGTTTTAGAAAATTCCACCCCTAATAGGGTTAAAAAGGAGAGCGAGCAAGCTTTGCATGGGCAACACTTTTTTTTGAGTTAGACTTAAAACTTTGCAAAAAGATTACTTATTAGAATACTAAAAAAGAACTTTCAGCGTTTTAGAAAACTCCATCCCTAAGGGGATCCTTAAGATCCTTAAGAAGGGTAGCCAGTGTTGTGTGGGAAAAACTTTTTTTTTTACTAGACTTAAAACTATTCAAAATGTTACTTATTAAAATTAATAATAAAGTACTTTCAGAGTTTTAGAAAATTCCACCCCTAAGGGGGTTAAGAAAGCTTTGTATGGGCAACACTTTTTTGAGCTAGAGACTTAAAAGTTTACGAAAAAAGTTCTTTCAGCGATTAGAAAAATTCAATCTCTAAGGGGGTTTAAAAGGGGGTTCAAATTTTAAATGGCGAGCAATAAAATTTTAAAGTGTGAGTAAGAGATTTTTAACTTCGGTCTTATTCTGTACGTTAAAAGACTACAAAACTGATTTCAGAGTTTTTCCAAATTCATCCCCTAAGAGTGTTAAAATTGGTTCAAAGTTTGAGTATTTCAAGGCATTTTTAAAGTATGAGATTTTTAACTTTGGTTTTAGACTGTTTGTTCACAAACTAGAAAATGAACATCAACTTTTTTTTTAATTATCCCCTAAAAGAGGGTTCAAATTTTGTATTGAGAGAAATCATTTTCTAAGACGATAAAAAGTTCTACGCGGACGAAGTCGCGGGCAACAGCTAGTATACGATATAGCCATTAGTTATAAAGATTATATACCCAAACATTGATGGATAACTACGCTTTAAAAAAATAACTGTAAATTAAATCAGGCGTTTTCGTTTTAATTTAATAAACACGTGAAATGTATATTTTCATCACGAAATGTACTTATATGCGTCGATGGCGTGACAGCAAATATTTGGTAATGACCGATTAGGCCGAGACAGAAATAGGTGGAAATCGATCCGTAACGTAATCGTACCTATAAAACAAAAGTGTAAGTTCTGCATGAAAATTAAAACTTGAATTTCTTTTCTTTCTATCCTTCTCACTCTTCAGTTGTGCATTTATGATGAGAGAAGACGCCACAAATGTAACATCTATTATAGAGCTTCTAGATTACCGCTTTGGGACTAATTCCAAACAACGTACCTACTGAACAAATTATACACCGACAGTGACATTGTTGTTGGCATATGTGGTTAGGCGAACTGGGGCATTTAGTAATAAAGTGCTTTGTTCGATGTGGAATGGGCCAATGCGGGAGCTAGTTTTGGCACATACGTACGTGAGTGAGACTCTATGGATATGGCGAACGTATATGGATATGGACCAAAGGACTCAATTATGGAACATAAGAACTGAGTCGAATGCATTCAGCATTTCAACAGGCATTCAGCATTTCTATTACCTTGTTATCCTTGGAAAGACAATCATCAGTCCCGCTATTCTGCACCTTGTTTCAACCTCACCTCACTGCTCACCATATATTTTGACGCCGCGATTCGTAGTACTAAGCGTAATCAGAGGTCTAGCTTCGTTAGGCGTGACGGTGAGGTGAGGCGTATGATCGCATACATAATGCCAGCAGATGAGTATTCTCGCGACCAAGGATGTTGCAACACATTCGAAACTACGATGTAAATAAATAAATTTAAATATATGAGACTCTATGGTATGTCACGTTGAGTAAAGATAAGGCATATCCTTTTGATATTCGGTCACATGCCGACAGGTAAAAATATACCGTGAAAGTTTTATTAGGTACCCCGTGATGTAAGACGGCCAAATGTGTGAAAAGGCAGTCAGGCTCGTACCTACTTTTTGCATGATCTCCCTGCCCGTTTATTTGTGACTTTGGTTACTTGGACAAAAACGAAGATTGTTTATAGTAAATACTACCTATAATAAATGCTTGAGTATTTAAGTGACAAATTTCAAAATGATAGGCTAGATTCATAATACTACCCCAATTTAACTTGCCGATTATAATAAGCGAAGGTATACCTTTGGGGTAGTATTATGAATCTAGCCTATCATTTTGAAATTTGTCACTTAAATAGAGCTACATCTGCTGAATAAGTGATTATCTAAAAGTCCTTTACATGTAATCTTGGCTTCATTAAATAGTCACTCTATCAAATCCATCCCGAGCCCAACCCAACCGATCGTTGACGCTTCTAGCTAATTACGGAGCCAAAATCTTGTCATCGGCAGATTATTCTGAAAAGCTCGATAATTATTGCATAATAGGGAACTTGCATGTTTTTATTTTATTACGAAAATCAAAAGTATAATCCAGCATTAAAACAATTGTAGCATTAAAACTTTCTTATGATTAATTTTTCTGATGTTATATGCATTTGAAATCTGCACGCGCCGGCACCCCCCGAAAACGCTCTATAGTAAACGGGCTTATGCTATGACGTCACTGCATATATTCTCGGCGCGTTTACTATGGAGTAAGTCATTAATTTGCAATTATCTCCACAAAATGTGCGTTTAAGTCTATACTTCTGATACAATATATCATTTCTAATTCAATATTATGTGTAACTGTTATGTTATTTTATCGAAAAAATTATAACTATTTTTTCGTCATTTTAACGTGAGATAAAACTAATACAATAGTTTATTTTTATTTTTATTTTGATTTGTATGATATCTCTACGTATATCCGCATCGATTGAGTGCAATTTATTCGAAATTTAAGTTCCATGCAAGTTCCCCATTAAGTATGCGTCTGCATGAATATAATTTGACTTGTGTAAAAACAAAACGCAGTAACTCCGAAACTGAACTTATTCAAATTTCACACTTGGCAAATGGCAGTTATGTTTTAAATGGATGGGAATATAGAGGAGAAATTCCAAATTTCGTTCGTTTTGCTTGCAACTGAATTGCACGTATGGTAATGATCTGCAAATGAAATCCCAAATTAGCCATGCGGACGCACGCCTAGGCTATTTCGGAATGTCTAACGGATTAGTAAACAATATTACATTTATTAATTCCGAATAGGTACCAACATTAAATTGATTTGACTTTGGTATAGTTCAACCCGGTAAGCGTATAGTTCCCTACTCGTACTAGGCCCTCCAAAGGCTACTCTTAAAGACTCGTTAAATCGAAGTCAAAGTTCTACTAGGAAGGTAATAACTTACTAAGTCAACGCATTAGTTATTCAACAATGTAACACCTGCTCTTCTATTGTCCGTTACTAGCACCTGAATTTCTTCGCAATACACGAAAGTATTTTCCACACGAAACTTTCACGGAAATTATTATATTTTTCCCGGCAAAGTTTTGAAAGAGTGAGCGAGGTCCCCCTTCTAACAAGTTACGCTTGTGATGCCTTGAAATATGGGGTCAGGAATGACGTGAATAGCAATAAAAAGAAAATTGCGAATCAAAAATGGTAAAGTTTCCCGTGGCGTCACATTATGTTGCTTCAACTTTTTCTTTTGTTGTAAATATGACAACAATGATGTCGTAACATTAAGGAAGAAAGCGTGTCCTAAGTTATCCTGTTGCAAGAGGGGACCTTTATGCGATGACATTTAATGAGCGGGGGTCGGGTAACAATGTGTTACAGCTTTTGTACCAAAATGTAAATGAGACCCACATCATTTTGAGTAGTATCTTCTGAAATTATTTTATGCTTAGTATCCCCTTTGGATCAATAAAATTTCTAATAAAACAGAAAGTGGATCCTAGCTTATTATCCATCGCGTTTGAAACAATAGGCCGGAACATAGCGTGAACCCCCGGCTCGGCTGCGCAATTCCACGGTGCGAGGGACACGCCGAAGGAATTCCTTACATAAGTTAAGGAATGATGAGTTAAAGAATTTCAAGTCTGTATCGAATCCAGGCCCCGTAGCATGGATATCACGCGACAAGTGACAGGATAGAGCATCCGTCCCTGGCTGACACCGTTCGATAGAACGAGACGACGCGCTTATCCTATCACTTATCGCGTGATAACGCCACGCCATCCATGCTACGGGGCCAGAGTCGACTAAGTTTAAAACGGGAATTAAATTACTGCGTCTACCCTCGAGCTGTATCTAATAATCGGCTTGATTGGGTAATAAATAATCATATTTTTAATCGTAATCGAAGTTATATGAGAGGTATCATATTTTATCGTCCCATTCGTTTTTCGTTTAATTCTTATGTCGTGGCAGAATGAGACGAAATAACCGAAAAAAACGAATGGGACGATAAAATACTTAAGATACCATATGAGATGTGTCTAAAAAGAAGGATGATTTAAAACAAGTATTTTATGTTTGTTTTGTACATTGTTTCGATAAATGTTACCAATTACCTACTGAAACCGTCACTTGTGGGAATTTACTAATTTACTACTACTGCCTCGATGATATTTTGGCTCTAACGATGTGACCTTTTGCCAGCTTCCAATGGTAGGCTGTCCCATTTCATTATTAGGTATTAGATGTTAAAAATATAGGTAGCACGTAACTAGAATGTTATAGAATGACCTATTTCATGTACAATTTGTTAGACAAAAGCCTGACGAATCCGCCTCGTACAGTAGGTAAATGGAAACATTTGTCTTCGTTATTATTAGTTTTGGCTTGGAGATTTATTAGTAGGAGCATCTGGTGATGTTGGTTGGAGTAATTTTCATTGATTTAGGTGCGGCTTGTATATTGTTTGAGCCATTAGAACGCGAGTCAGTAACGCGAATTTCTTCCATTTATTAATCGTTTTAAAACATTTTTACATGATAGGATGGTGTCAACAAAATTTATACGAGTAAGTTTGTCTATAGAATATAAAACAATAGATTTCAGATACAAAAAATACACAAACAAAATTATTGTAAATGTAATGTTGACCAGTTTACCTTTTTAAACTGTGTAACAGACGTCAGCGTTGTATTGAAAATTATGTTTAACTGTTTGACAACAAAGTTCAAATTTACTTGACTATTAATAGTTGAATGAAAACCTTTTTATTAGTTTGATCTTGCCATCACCAGCCATTACGTTGTGTCAAGTTTGATAAATCAAATGATTAAATCCTCTTCGCTTATAATGATTAAAACTATAAAATGCATAGATAAAATGTGAATAACAGTTCCTGTCAATGTCATCATTAATATCAATGATCTTGTATTCGTTTTTTTTTAATTTTAACTCCCTTTTCAAAATGCAAATAGGTAAATTCTCATATAAGTGGACGTATCTGAGCTATGTTGTGAAATGACATTCGTTAAGTAAGACGGAATGTGTCATACGTACTCGGTCGATAAAGCAGATATTGATAAGTAATATTGAGCAAGCAAAAACAGCTCTTAAAGTGGTCAACCTTTTCATTCCGCGACTGTACCTATAACATTAGCAAGTATGTAGTCGTAGCTAGTTAGTGCACACAAACGTTCTTTATTGCTCACCAAAATAACACATTAAAATAAAACTAAAATTTAATTCAACTTTAACAATGACAACCAAACAATAAGTTCAATTGTAGGTCTTCTGCGAGGGTTCTGACAATAAGGCAGGTTTACACTACGCGGTTAACTCCAGAAAAAAGTCGAACGGAACATGAACAGAAAAAAAAACGAGTAAAATGTCAACATGGTACCAGAGGGGTAATCCTAATAACGTAACGTTCCGAACGCACGTTAGGACAATCCAACTGTAATTTTTCCATTAAAAAATTGACATTTAGATCTACCTAACGCGCGTACAATACGTTACGTGATCGACCAGCAGGTACAACCTACTCGGTATGTGCCACATAAGTTTGCGTCTCTGATGTTAGCTACTTACTAGTAGCGACGCAAAGGTGTCAGAAGGGTTCGACGGGTGTGCGGGAGGCGACTTGAGGCACTCACAACACACACACACAGACTCGAACTTAAGGGGCTCCACGCGCTTTTTTAACTAGTTTTGATGAGTTTTGAGTTGATATTCCTCCGTCATTACAATAGATATATTTATGCCACAAACGTTAAACGGTTTTTTAATACTTTATCTACTTTTGCAAGAGAGTTTTTTGAAAAAAAAATGTATATTTATTTTTGTATGATTTATTCAAACATGATCCAAAAAAGCTCTGTTTTCGATATTAGTATGTTGTTTATGCACTTTTATGTATGATATTTACATGTAACTGTTTCTTTTTGACGTTTCTAACAACCCAAGAGAGTTTGTTATTTTTAACTCATTTTTACAAAAGTTACGTCCAAAAAACTGGTTTTTTGGCCTAAAACTACTAAAGTTTTTTTTTTTTTTTTTTTTTTACTACATTTATTAACCAAAGATATAAAAAACTTATTCTAAAACATGTCCCTGCAAAACTGTTTGAACAGTTTGCCTGCAGGTAAGTCTCTTTTATGCTTAATATACATAGCATAATAATAACATCGTTTTTAATCCTATTTTATACTTAAATGCTAACTTATTAATCTTGTTATAAATATGAGTGTGATATGATAACGCTTGCTTGCAAAATAAGCAACCAAGCAGTTACTTAAGTGTAGGTATGCAGTAGGTGTTTTTTTAGTGCTTTTTTAAATTTATGTTTATTTGGTTCATTTCGGATGTCTTCGGGTAAAGTATTTAAGAAGTACGGAAGTCTCTTGGCTAAAGTACGGTCTCCAAAATAGTTATCAACCCGAGGTACTTCATACTTACCCGCGGACACCGACCTTGTGCTATGTGTGTGTTCTATCGGTATTGGGCTATGTACTCGATTGCTATGATTGTTAACTGCTAAAAGGTATTTATGTTTTAGGCTAACCGGAAGTATTTTACAGATTTTAAATAATTTTGAATAATCGCCCTTGCAACTGTTTTTTGTTTTTTTATTTACTAGTAATTTTAAGAATCTAATTTGCAATGCTTCAAGTTTGTCTATGTAAGATTTGAATGTAAGTCCATAGCAATCAAGGGCATATCCCAGCACCGAGTCTACTATAGCAAAGTACAGACATTTTAGTATATTGCTTGGTACTTTAAAGCTAAGGTGGTAAAATTTTCCTAGGAGTAATCTTAATTTACTACAAATATAGTTAATATGTTGTAACACAGTCTACCTTTTCAATATGTTTGCATTGGCAATTATTTAAACTATTATGAAGACAAGTAAAACTATGGGTATACATAAGTGGTGAGGTTTCAGCTATTGACAAATAAGGTGATTGAATGATGAGGAATTTGGTCTTATCTGTATTTAACACTATACCATTATCATGGGACCATTTAACGACTGCGTCGATGTCCTGTTGAACCAAGCGACAAGTTTCTGAAAGGTTGGTTCCGGCAAGTAGGGTGCATAGATCGTCTGCAAACATGTGCGCGGAACAGTAACGCAGTACTCCACACAGACTGTTAACGTGCATGAGGTAGCACACAGATCCACACACGGAGCCCTGGGGGACCCCGCAGCGCACCCGCGTCTCGTCGCTTAAGCCGTCGCCTATCTTGACGCGATATGAACGTGATGTGAGGTAGTCCCGGAACCAGCAGTTCAGCGGCTGCCCCACACCACATTCGTCCATGCCCTTTAAAAGAGTGTCGGTTTCCAAGGTGTCGAATGCTTTTTTAAAATCATAAAATATGGCTACAACAAATTTCTTATCTCCTAGGTACGTATTTATCTCATCGGTGAATCTTGATAAAAGGGTAACAGTGCTTTTATCTTTTTGGAAACCATGTTGACAGTCGTTAAGTACTTTATTTTTTTGAAGAAAAGAATTAATTTGGTTTATGATACTTTTTTCGATCACCTTGTCAATGCTAGATAGAATGGATATAGGTCTATAATTGGAAAGTACTTTACGGTCGCCTTTTTTATGGATTGGACGGACTAAGGATTCTTTTAACTTGTTATTTGTTGGGCTACTGATAAATTGATTAACCGATCTATGACTGGACTCACCTTATCCATCACTAGTTTCAAGTCGGACATGCGTACAAGATCGCTCCCCGGTGCTTTATTTTTGTTCATTTGGCGAATGACGCGTTCAATATCCTTGCTACGCACGGGTTGCCATCTTATATACACGTCCGGTTTATTTACATAACTATTACGGTCTAGCCATTTTTCGTTACATATATGTTTGATCTGTTCGATCTCATCAGAGAAGTTAAGTGCGAACTTGTCACAAGTGTCTTTAATACTGCCTTGGTTTTCTACATTACTAAGGACGGAACTATCTAAAGATTGTTTAGTGTGTTTTTGTCATGTGATTGTTTAGTGCCATATATCTCAAAAACTATGAGTTTTGAAGTAAATATGGGATACTATTTTGGTTAACCTCGTTGTTGTTAATACGGCAAGCTAAAAAAAACACAAAAAAGCGGACGGTAACAGATCGAAGGTCATTGGGAGCGGTGAGCCCCTTAAGTGGCGCGTGTTGTACTTACTCCACACATGCACGCTCCAACCTCGGTGCTCTCCGTCCTCTTGGTCATGGTTGGCCGCGGCCTGCATCAGGTCCTCAGGCGCCTCAGCCTCCGGCAGCGTCCGCCACCGCTTCAGCAGCTCCTTGGTCTTGTCTTTCGTCTTGTCGCACGCCTGCTTCCAATTCGTGAAGTACTTCCGGGAGACTTTTGGGCTCGTTAGCGATGACTGTTTTGAATCTTGTCTGTGGACAATGTAGAAATGAACAATTTATAAAGAGTTTGATGCACTTGATGCAATCCACAGGAGTTATACTTAGGTAATCCATTCCCCTTGGTCCGTGCTTCGTCCGTGCAGCAGTAGGCCGAATATAAAATTATAATGATGTAACGTGGCAGGCAATGGGTTAAATAATGTTCACAGACCCATTTCGCGTCCTGTCTGTTACAGATGTTTTACGCGAAAACGAAGTGGCAATTTGAAAGTTTAAATTGCACAATTGAAAGTTGCCTTTAGCTGAAGCACGGAATAGGAAAGTGGCACCGTTTTCGTCACTCTTGAACTTACTCAATAAGTGTTACTGTAGGTATATTTAGAGTTACAGTACCTAAGTATTATGTAGTTAAAGGTAGGTTCTTATGTTAGTACGTATTTGGTTGTCCAGTTCAGTTACAGTCAGAGAATAAGAGGATAACCAAATTTAATTTAAAGATAGGTACCAGTCTTAGTGCCTTGGAGCGAATTGTCACGTCTGAGCAATTAAAAATACTGTTCTTGTCTATTTAGGTAAATTAATGATGTTCCCAGAGGTAGCCTTTGTTTATTAAATAAAATATTTACATATACTCTAGATTAAATACAGTAAAACTGTAAATTTATTCAAATTTCAAAGATGAAATACAAACTTTCTGTTGCAAAATCAAGTCGAAGCTTGCTTCGGCATTTTGCCTTGGCAAAATTAATCGAATTACCCGTGGAATATATTTTCCAACATCGTTTAGCAAAACGACAACCAAAATAGGACGTGACAAACGGAACCGACTGTTGAGAGCTACCCCAAACCTCGGTCTTGATTAGGCCGAAATGTTTCCAAATATATTTTGGGCAGAAGGCGATTGGTCGTAACTTGACCCGACCCAAATAGCTCGAATCGTTCTAATGTATATCGATAGCTTTAATTGTCTAACGCATTGTTTCATTTCAGTTGCAGTTGGCAATGCAGCAGCTGAGCTATTGTGGTTTTATTAGAGTTCCAATCTTTGAAGTTGTTGGGAAAGATTAGAACTATTCTAAAGTGTAGAAACAACACGACTATTGAGTCCCCTTGCTATTATTAAACTTATAGTTCAATCACAGTTCATCTCACTCAAAGGAGTCCCTTAAGGTCACAATCAGGATATCACGACTTCATGGACATAAACACGAATTAGTCATTGTAGTCGTGACACTATAATAAAGGGTAGGTACTTATCGTTAATGCCGTTCTAATACATAATGTGATACAATCGCAAATAAAGCTTAGCGACCGTCGTATCGAAACCTGACTTTTTAGGGTTCCGTAGCAAAATGGAAAAAAACGGAACCCTTATGGATTCGTCATGTCTGTCTGTCTGTCCGTCCGTATGTCACAGCCACTTTTTTCCGAAACTGTAAGAGCTATACTGTTGAAACTTGGTAATTAGATGTATTCTGTAAACCGCATTAAGATTTTCACATAAAAATAGAAAAAAAAACAATAAATTTTTGGGGTTCCCCATAATTAGAACTTAACTCAAAAATTTTTTTTTTCATCAATCCCATACGTTACATATGGATAGGTCTTTTAAAATGACATTGAGGTTTCTAACATATTTTTTTTCTAAACCGAATAGTTTGCGCGAGAGACACTTCCAAAGTGGTAAAATGTGTCCCGTCCCCCCCTCTGTAACTTCTAAAAAAAGGGAATGATAAATAAATAAATAAATATTACGGGACAATCTTACACAAATCAACCTAGGCCCACGGTAAGCTCAGTAAAGCTTGTGTTGTGGGTACTAGGCGATGATATCATATATAATAGATACATACATATAGATACTTATATACATACATAACATCCATAACTCAGGAACAAATATTCGTGATAAATACACAAATAAATGTAAAAATCCCGGTCAGGGGATTCGAACCCGGGACCTCCAGCTTCGTAGGTAGAGTAACTTCCCACTGGGCTATACGGAGGCCGTTAAACTAAAAAACTAAAAAAAATATATGATGTACATTACCATGCAAACGTCGACCGAAAATTGGTTTGAACGAGATCTAGTAAGTAGTTCTTTTTTTAATACGTCATAAATCGTAAACCGCAATTTATTTGACGGAACCCTTCATGTGCGAGTACGACTCGCACTTGGCCGCTTTTTTCTTTTTATCATTTCCATCTGCTTCACTTGCCTAAAAGCGTTACGATAAATACTCATAACAATTATATTATTAGTTCCAGATAATACAAATAAGAAGTTAAATACTTCAGCCTGCCTGCTAAACAGTGGCTATACTTAACGCCAGCGTTGAAATAACCAAGTATTGTTCTGAAATTAGCCGATTCATTACGAGTCGTTAGTCGGGCCTCATCGATCAAGCGCGTCCTAATCTACATATGGCATATATATGGCATACACTTTCTTCAACTAAGTTTTCAACTTTGCTAATTTAATGATCCAATGCAATTTGATTACTTAATGATGAATTTGTTCTATCATGTCAAGGACTGACCACTGGAGCTTGACGCCGAGTACCTATATTTACGAAGTGACGCATCATAAGATTCGCATAAGCGACACGAATTTGACATACCTACCCACGTTCTGCACCGTATTACTTATTACAGTAAATAAATAAATAAATATTACGGGACAAATAAATAAATATTACGGGACAATCTTACAAAAATCAACCTAGGCCCACGGTAAGCTCAGTACAGTAGGTACCATATTTTTTACTTTTTAATATATTTCTTAGAATAAAAAATAGACCTGGAAGTTAGGTACATGTATACTGATGCTACAGTCGCCATCACATACATCGGAGCAAACAAGCACGTCACAAACCTCGGAACACACCTCTATTTTCAAGGCATTAGGGTGCATGTGCCGATATTTTTGAACACCTATAGTGTACCTATGTATGTGATGGCGACTGTACACAGATTGCTTACATGTCTATGTGGGTACATATACCGGTAAGTATAAGTACCTACTAACTACACACACGCAAGTACGGGACAGATAAGTACTGCTAACCACAAATAGATAAACCAGGTTGGTTACCTGAGTTGCTTATTTTTGCTTATAGTAATTGAGATTTGATACAAACAAAACATTTCAGGTTCGTACGGGTAATAAAATGTAAGGCACATTTGAGCGAATGAAAATTAAAATATAAGCCTTCACAACAACGATCTATGGTAAACCCTTGGGTTCTACGGGGGGTAAAAAATACAGTGTTTAGCCTTTCATAGATTCATTTCTCAAGTATAAACACTTACATAACTCGCTGATCAATAAATCATAATATATATAGCGAATTGTATTTATTGGATTAACACTTTGCAATCCCCATAGGTACTTACCAAATGAAAAGTGGAAGATAACGCGGACTTAAATAGTTCTAATCATTTTAATATTCTTTTTCGCAGTAACAATAATATTGTGTTAGAAAGTAAAAACAATTATTAAGTGACAAAACACTGTAATAACGAGCTGGGTATTATTTAAACTGACCCTAAAGAACCAGCGCGAGGCTTTACTAAAGATTACAGTCAACAGTCGCTCGCTGGTTCTATTCTTGTTTCGAACTAAGTTTTTAACTTCGCTAATAGGCGGTTTAACACCGGCTAATTGATGTTTCGACCATCCGCTACAGCATTTGTTCGGGAGTGGCGTAATTTCAGGTTTTAATCATTTATTCTCTGCCTATATATCTGCCTAAATTACGCGTTAGTAAACTAACGAACAAACTACGTGTAGAAAATTTGTTATGGTTGACGAAATATGATACGATTCAAATGCAGCTCAATTTCACTGAATTGCGATAGTGTGCAAATTATATTCGTCCACTATTACTCGTACCTCCTTCGCTTGCTCAGTTTGATTTAAGGTTGTATGGATCCACCTTGCGTAGTTATATTTTCCTACTCGTCGAGTTTAATGTTTGAATTCAGAAGCGTTCCATCAGGATCATGTGCGGGGTCAACCGAAGAGACACAGCCAAACCACACTTCGAGAGGCTGGGCATAATGACGGTCATTTCATTATTTACTTACAACTCCCTTTTAGAAATACACAGACAAACGGATTGCCACCCTAAATTGTCTGATATACATAACTATAATACGCGATCTAAACACAAATTGGTACTACCACAGTTGCGGCTTACAAAATGTCAAAAACAGGGTGCTTTTCTAAAGATAAAAATGTACAACAAATTACCTTTTGAAATAACATCATTGCCAATTCATAGTTTTAAGAAGAAAATATCACACTATTTCAGGAAACATGCCTTTTACTCCGTATCAGAATTTTTAACAAGCAATATTAGCTTACAAACATTTTGAACTGTATGTTATTAGCTATAAGTATCATTTTGATTTTATTGTAATTTATTTCTTTTATTTTTACAAATTGTTACTGACATACCATGTAATGCACATATTACTTTATGGTGAAATAAATAAATACAAAAAAAAAAATTAAGACTTCGTACACCGAACTATAATCACATACTTTTTTCTATGGGGCTCCCAACTCAACTATAATAATTATTTTTCAACTGTTTAGACAACTATATTGAATTTGACCAATTACGTGGTGCCTTTAATGAACTATAATGAATTTGACCAATAGAACGTCGCCTTGGTCACAGAACAAAATACATCAACGAATGCTGAGCCGAGCCGGTGCGGTGGGCTGCACTTCGTTTCAGCAGGGATTCGATTTTCAATAGATACCAAGTTTGTATAATTATTTCAGTTGAGTCGTAAAAAAAGTATTGTATACAATAGTTACACAATTAGCACTTAAATTCTCGTACCTAATACCTAGGTACTCTACTTTAAAAGCCCTCATTTTGTATAACGATTGTATAAAATACTATTTGTTACTGCAACGTATTTTTTACGTCTTGTTTCTCTAAAACTACATCTAGGTTCTCCTTTTTATATTATCCTCTTTCAACTAAACATATTGTTAAAATTCTTTTTTGGATGTAAATATTTGTTTCCTAGTTGCTTTTCTTTGCAAGAACGTAATGTTGTCTGGAGTTTCACTCGGCTGCACAAAGTTTGCTACGTTTTGCTTTTTCGTTTCTTATACTTGTGCTTTTATCGGGATGTGCAATAGAAAAATAAAAAAAAATAGACAACAGTTCATTTGCATTTGCACACAATATATGCGCATTTATATTTGAACGAAACATTACTGTATAACAAGTATTTAAAGATCACAACTGTATACATATACCTAAGTTTTAAATAAAACGTCACAACATTAGTGAGTGACAGTCCGACTATCGGTAGAAGACCTTGTCACGCACGGCTATGAAAGAAGAAAGAAAATACATTTATTTAACGTCACAAAATTACACAATTAAAAAACATGCATGCTAAGTATGATTATAGGTACATTCTATACAAACTAACGCAACTTAAACAGTACCTAGTGCCATATAAAATTTATAAGCAGATAAATATATGCTAATCATGACAACTACCTACTGTACCTATGTATTATCAATACCTTTATTGGAACGACGGACTGAAAGATAAAGTACAACCAACATTTGTATATATAAAGAAAATAAAGTATACCTACGAAAAAAAGGCCTGAAAAAACAAACGGGCCGATGAGATCAATCTTTTCTCTACCGATACCTGCACTTTGCCTGATTAAGCCCCACTTTCTATGGGTCAAGGCGTGGGTCAAGTCCGTAAACATGTCGGCAGAACCCATAACGTGTACCTGAGATCGCGGTAACGCGCCCCTAGCGACTTGTAATGCTAATTAGTATCGGATGCACCAATAAAAGTTCGGTATTTCCGCCAAATAGGTATCGTGGATCCATTATGATTATGACCGATGGCTGTCATAATGTATTTGTTTAACTTTTATCTGTTCACTTTAGCATTAGTCTTGTTGCAACCAGAAAGTGCCTGAGGTCATTATGCTACCTAGTCTCGATAATTGGCGTAGGTACTAGTTTTTGAGGAAGAAACTGCCATCTGATCTTTCTCTAGACCACATTGAGATTCGTTATTTTACAAGTGATTAGGCAACTTGTCTGTAAGAATTCTCAGCGACGCGAAGGTTAGGGGTAACTTGCCTAAAATACAGCACGAAAGCGTTAAGTTTTTAATCATGCGGGACACCCATCCAAGAACTGACCGCGACCTACGTTGGTTAACCATGCATACTGCCACCGGTCTGCTAGCACTGCAAGGCTATTTATGGATACCTTGCTGTAGGCGCTGTTAGTAAAATATCCACCTAACCAAGGGATGTTATTTGGAGCGAATAGAGAACATTACTGCAATGTTCTGCCGCCAGAGGCAGCACTACCACTAATAGTAAACCACTATAGGAATATAGGGATTAACACACACATGCACAATTGATTGTCAAATGAGTGACAAGGATGCTTTCATAGACAATACCGCAAGTGGGAATGAGATACAATGTCAACGCTGCTAGTGTCGCCACCTACGAAGAGTTTTGCGTAATGTTCCCTATTGACTTTAATTGTGTCGTGTTCGCGTTAGCGTTTTGTGACTACCCTTTTAGTTGTTAATTACCTGTAACAGCGAGTTTCCACTTACCTACTCGCTACATGACGGATCGGCATGGAAATCGATCGGGTTGCATAATTACCGTGAATGCTCAGCATGCATAGTTAGTTGCGGCAATTATGGTGTTATTGGATACCTCACTAAAAGGGGGTTATTACGGGCACGGTATACAATATACACACACGGGCTGGTATACACAACGCTTACCCTGCCGCCTCGAGGAGAAAAACCATGAGTGACAAAATGTAAGTTTGGAGATAAATCCAAAAAACTTTACACTTCTGTTCAATTGTTTTAATTCAAAATATATAGCTGAAACTTGTGTTTATAATTAAAGGTATATTTATTTAAATTAGATATTTAGAAAAATTGGCTTAAAAAAATATTATAAAATATCGTTTCGAAGCAAGAAGAACACAAGTGCGCACTTATGTTTTTTGTGTTAACTTTACACTATAGCATCTAAGAAAGACAACACAAGTACTCACAAATGCTTTTATTACTCATAGGTCTAGGGACTCGAAAAAGCAAAATTGTTTAATTGGCAACTTAACTTTGGCAAAGTCCACAGAAGAGACGCGCTCCTAAATCGGACAATGACCCAAAATATGATCGCCGATTACGCGCACCTAGTTGTTACGAATCAAGCGATCACCTAGTGATACTAATGATGAAAGTTGAATTCAGAGAAATTTTATATCTCATAGCTGAGCGGTAAAAGTTGTCTAAAGGAAAATTATGTATTTATTTGATAGAAAGTTTAATAATGCTTTATCTTATTAACTATAAAGAATGCGCTAGTACGCTTCTGGTCATCTTTTGTTTCTTCGTTCCAAAGCTCTGCTAATAAATCGCAGTAAACTACTATAAAAATTCAATGCGACGTGTTGCGACAGCGAGGCTAGTGGCACATAGTGGTGGTCGTTCCAACAGTTGCCAGCGCAAACCAAACTGGCATGAGTTATGGACGAGACTGTTGATGAAACTGGCCTTTTTCCTGTGTTAAAGTGCTGTGATGTCAGTTAGCACATAATACTAGGATTGCGTGGAGATAATAGACGGTTTGTTTTCTGAAACGGACCAATGTTTTTTTGTTTTATGAAACAGGCATTTCTTGACTAACACCGTCTATTGCAATAGTACATTTCAACCAATCACAGAGCAGTATTCTTGCAGCGCATGGCCTGCTCGATTTCATTTTCAACCAATCACAGAGCAGAATTCTTGTAGCGCGCGGCCGTCTAGATTTGCTTAAACCAATCAGATCACACTCAAGCTCATTACTCCTTTGGCAGCTGTAAAGTACCATCATTCCCGCGGGAACAATTTAGGCCATTGCCCTTCTGTATACAGGCATGGAATAAACACCATTTATGAGCAAGTGTGATGAATATGATACTATGTCTGTTGTTGACGTTGCTTCCATCCAACCTATGCCCTTCTACGGGTTCTCACTGTGAAAGGGAACCCGCAGACGGGCGGGCATAGGCTAAAAATGAAACTGTTACAAAAAAAAGTATAGTGTAACTTTTACCTTTACTTTTGTTTTGTGCTAGGAATAGGTTGTTACATTTTTAAATGGCATCTGTCGGCAAGCAATTGCACGAAAACCGACGGTTATTACTGTCGTCGGTCGCCGTCACCCGCTTTGTTATCTTGTGTGGCTCCATTACTGGCTAGCCATTATCTGCGCTGGTCTCCCGCAATAAGAACAATTCTCATTTGTGGCAGACAATTTGTTTGACCTTTTAATAAATTAACTTTACCGCGATCCAACTTATACAGAAAAATCGTGTCGTGACAGTAATGGAAGTTTTGAGATATCCAATTATCCGTGAAAGAACAACAAACATTACAGCCCGCATTATTTTCATGTTTAAGGAGTTTCTTGCCATCCATGTCCGGTCTAATTATTATACAGGGCCGCTGATTTCTGGGGTCCTTTGGGAGTAATTTACTCACTACTTTATCTTACAACTTTGTGTCTGAACGTAGAACGTGTGTGTGAACATAGTTTTGCTGACGTAAAATGAATTTTATCCCTAGGGTGACAAAGTTGTAGATAGTTTGAAAAGGGACGAAAAGTAGCCATTATAACTCGAATACGACATTTGCACTAGCGTAGCGAGGCCAGGTGGGCATTAAAAAAAATGGTGTACCAAATTAGCGTGAGTCGTCAAACAAAAATGAACTCAGTGTCAGTTTTGTGATGACAATTAAGTATTTAGTTTGTATAACAAGTAACTTTTCTTTTCAATGTATAAATGATTATGCATAAATACGTTATTTAAATTTGAAACAAGTTAATTTTACATAATTTGTATGCTTAATTTTCGTCACAAAACTGACACAGAGTTAAATTTTGTTTAACAATTCACGCTAATTGGTTACCTACACCATTTTTAGGGTTCCGTAGTCGACTAGGAACCCTTATAGTTTCGCTTTGTCTGTCCGTCCGTCCGCGGATAATCTCAGTAACCGTTAGCATTAGAAAGCTGAAATTTGATACTAATATGTACGAGTATATCAATCACGCCGACAAAGTGGTAAAATAAAAAGTGATTTATTTTATTTTATTAGGGTCCCTCCCCTATACGTAACGTGGGGAGTGTTTTTTTTTCATTTCAACCCTAACTTGTGATATATTGTTGGATAGGTATTTAAAAATGAATAGGGGTTTGCTAAAACCATTTTTTGATAATGTTAATATTTTCGGAGAAAAACCGTAAAAAAAGATGTGTTCCCCCCTCTAACTTTTGGACCATAAGTTTCAAACTTGATAGGTTGTATAGTTTTTGAAAAAAATTACAAAATAATTTCACATACTTACTGTGACGGATGAAAAACTACGGAACCCTACACTGAGCGTGGCCCGACACGCTCTTAGCCGGTTTTTTTTTTAAATGATCTGGTACGCTGTGGGTGTCATAGTAGCTTTTTGTCTGAAATACTGAAAACTTTTCACTTTGGTTACGAGAAAACAGTAAAAATTCAATCAATGACCATAATCACTAAAACGAAAACTAGCAAGTACGCTTTGAACTGACAGTGAGTTGACGGAAATCCAGGAATACGGCGAAAGTTGTATGCAGCGTGTATGTTGAGTAATAAAAAAAAACACAGTTCGTATCGTAGTACAATTACTACTTCTCTGTAACTGACGAATGGCTTGTCTATATTAATATCATCGTTTTTTGTCGATGTTTGAATCAGGGATCGGAAACCGGTATTGTTTTTATGGGAACAAAAACGTTATTTTTCGTTCTTTTGTTAATCTAATAATACGCACTCGTGTTCATCCCTTGAATGGACTCTCTCCGCATAATAAAATGACTACCGTCATCCAATGGTCAGACCCCCCCCCCCCTCCCCCCATCCTAATCAGTATTAAAGAGTTTAGAGTATAAGTACATATAACTATAGGCAGTATGGTCGCTCCGCCACTGGTATATATCTATGTACCAATTCTAAATACGGTTTCATTTAATGTAACCCGATCACAAAACCGATTCCAGTAATTAGGTATAAAGTTAGTTTTAGTTAACATACTGGCTCTCATTCTAGATTGTGTACGTATCACGACGGTGTCGTGCAGAAATACGAGTAATGTGAGTAGATATAAAACGTATCGCATGTCCCAAGTCATGTTTTTGCGCAAAATGAAAGCGCCCTAGCGTGCCTTGCGGTTGCGGCCGTCCTGGAGAGGCGGTAGAATAAAATGTTTTCTACGTGATGCAATTGAAAGCGCTTCTGTTTCTTAGCAGCGCTTAATAAGAAAGGATGGCGTCGAGTACTGACACTTCTGTCGGCGGAAAATTTGCTGTTCTTGACAGATGAAAACATGTGAAGATGTAAGAAATACAGCACCGGCATATATTTTCAGATTGATTTTGTTCTGATGTTTTCATACATTTAACGGACTAGGGATTAAAAAAAATGCTATGCGTGTATTTGGTTAATATACATTTTAATAAAATCTACCATTGATACAAAGGTCAAAGAAAGTTTGAAATGCGTATAGGTACTAGCGCAGCATTAAAATAGGCTAGTAGCCAAAAATAATACGATGCCGTTCGACCCAGTTTTTGGACAGGAGCAAATGTTTGTATGGGAGCAACTACAATTAAAGAACAGAAATACCCAAAAAATTGAGTCAATGACGGACCTCCCTGGCGGCAGGCGAAACGTTTCATACTAATTGACTTTAAGGTACGACGTCACAGTTTTATATTGGTACTAACCGTTGTATGAAAAATCAAGTAAATTGGTGTTTCGGTCGCGAAATACTGCGTTTAGGTCCATAGTTGTCATCAAATTTTGTTTCTATAAAAGCGTAAGGATTCTATTGGTAGCTTAAAATGTACTCTTGAACAATAAAAAAAATATATTTTTCCAAACTTTCAAGGTCATCTTAAGGAGGGGGGGGGGGGGGGGTGTCGTTCAAGGGGATCTTTTTATGATTTTAAATATAATATATTTTGTTATCTATGGGCATTTTGAATAATTCGTGCACCCAATTAGCATAATTTGCTAAACAAAAATTAACTCAGTGTCAGTTTTGTAACGACAATAAAGTATTTAGTTTGTATAAAAATTTACTTTTTCTTTTCAATATATAAATCATATGCATATAGACCTTATTTAAATGAGAAAAAAGTTCAATTTGACATCATTTGTATGCTTAACTTTCGTTACAAAACTGACACTGAGTTAATTTTTATTTAACAAATCACGTTAATTGGGTACACGAATTTTTAAAAATGCCCTTATACGTTATAAAATATTCATTTATTTAGCAACAATATATCGTTAGGTATCTATTTTAACATGTGGAAACGACCCTATTACGAATTACGATACATACTCGTAAAAACGCCTGGGGTTTGAAATGTTATACCCTCTTATAAACAAAATGATCACGGCTATTATAAGTACAACCATACCTTTCAAACGTCTCTCTGGAACTATCACTGGCTTTGGAGAGCCGGCGTTCTGTCTTCCCGCCGCACTCGTCGGGTGACTTCTCAGGCGGTAGTTTGATCTCTTTCTCCGCCTTGCTGCCAGAGCGGGTTGTTCTCTCTTCGTGGCTGTCAACCCTAGGATTAATACAGATCTTAGGTATTGTATATTACGGATTAAAATAATTAAGAATTCTTTACGTGTCTGTAATGTGAGCGTTTTTCAAATAAATTGTACCCTAGTTGAGGTAAAATTAAGAAACGTTAACTTTGTCAGTTATGTCACGAAAAGTAGCCGTTGTTACTTTTCGTGACAAAACTGACAAAGTTAACGTTTCTTAATTTAACTTAACTAGGGTGCACTTTATTTGAAAAACGCTCATGTACCCCAAATAAAAAGTTTCTATTAAAATTAAACCATTATTATCAACCCGTGCGCATTCCATGTTTTACTAAAAGCTATAGAAGAGTTTCACTGTCCACCTCGTAGCTCCATAAACATCAGACTTGATGGTTATTCGACGATATCATGTATATACTTATAATGTATACTTGTTTGCAAAGTATTAAATCGATATGACAAACAGTTTTTATTACATACATACTTAGTTATACTATTAATGCTGGTAAGAAGAAAAAAAATATGGCCAGTTTTTTAGAAGGCACATGTACCTACCTTAACGTAGTCTTTACTGGCGATAAACTGCCAGGTTTTTCCTGTTTCTTCATCTCCATTTTATGGTGTCAACAGTCATTGTAGCGGCTTGCCTGTAACAATATACATAGTTTAAAATTAATAATTATTCCTTTGCCAATGATCATCATCATCATCATCATATCAGCCGAAAGACGTCCACTGCTGGACATAGGCTTCCCCAAAGAGTGCCACAATGGCCGGTCCTCATACCAATGATCGTGAGTTCGATCAATTGTCTAAAATTCAATACTATCAAATAGGTGCATATGACAGGAACAGGTTACAGAGTAGTAGGTATTTATTTACAGATCCCAAATTATTATTGGGCGCCGTAAAACCGTTCGGAAGATAAAGGTACATTACTGGTCACAATCAGAACGATGCGGATGTCCGATTCTCCGAATCCGGAGTCCGCCTTGCACTGAATTTGGAAGCCAGGCCACTGAATAAGTCATAGTAGCCCGTAGCCTGGCCTGATAATAGGCCTGTTTCTTTAATGTCATACGACATCTCCACTTATAATAAATCTCTAGAATCAGCCAGTTTGAAACTAAGCTTCGGGTTGTCACGAATGTTCTCAGCATCCCGTGAACGGAAAAATATGAAACATTTTTTGTAGGTACATTATTATTCTAGCTGCAACTTAGGATAGTTTTTATCCGACTGCGACAATTAATTAATTTTCCGAACTATACGACTTCATTCATTTTTCATTTATTATTCTTAAAGTATATCGCCGCCACATCTGTCAGCTTTGTGAAACGTCAAAATGGCGGTATTGCTTTTCCTTAATTTCCAATGACCAAAGAAACTAAAGGACGTGAAGTATCAACAAAACGAGCGTGCCAAGTATACTGTCATATTGGCTCATAACATGGCGGATATCGTGCTGTTCTGCTATCGATAAAACAGGGAACATGTTTATCGATAATATACGAGTAGACAGATCTCAGAACGTACTGGTTTCCTGTAATTAAGTATTATTAAGTTATTAAGTAGGTACATTATTTAAGATGATCTAAATGACACTGTATTTTTACAATAATTGTTGTATCAGGCATTACTAAGCGGAATTCCATGATTTAAGTTACTAGAAAAATCATTATTTGCTAGCATTGTGTGTGTGACGTTAAATAAATGTATTTTCTTTCTTCTTTAATTTTTTCTATGGCATCAAACATGGGCAAAAAAAGAATGGCTCAGTATTTTTTTCTAAGCAGCAAACAGTGTCTTCATCTAAATAAATTTCTAATAATTTCCATTCCAGCTTCTGTGATACCTACACTACAGACTGACAGGCAGGCAAACAAACGTAAAGTTATTGTATAGTGGCAGTATACCCTACAAATACAAAGTTAACTACTCAAAAAAACGACAAGATACCAATATATATTTTGATGGCAGTGCACCATCTCGTAGTCTAATAACATTTAGGGTATTGTTGAAGCATTTCTGACCAAAATGTAGAGAGCAAATGTAGGTATATTTCTTTTACATTTTGCCTTATATTTTAAGGTCCAATTGCCTCAAACCTTTTTTTCTTAGCACAATCGCTTCTTGATAACCTTTATAAATAGCTATATTAGCGATCAATGAAGCCTGTTTAGTTCCAAGGTAGTACCTGCCTACTATACAATTTTACCAATCTTGACAACCCAGACGGTTTTTCAGGTTTTTTTAAATGCAAGATACTGTCTCGAGATCTCACTGGTTATAGAAATAGAAAATTCGATGATGTGAATGACGTCATCGCCATTCAGTATCGATATTTTCAAGAGCAACCCTAACTGCCACTCAAACGTAACTTTAAGTACAAAAATATCGAAAATAAAGCTAAATCCTATTACAACACATAACTAATCTTAATCTGTGTACTCATTACAACATAATGCAAATGCTCAGCTCTCGATAATGCTTAAACTATCCAATATTTCAATAAAAATACATTACATACCGGTGCAAGGATAAACTTTCCTGATTTGGGCCTTTTCTTAAGCCACATCCGATTATGCTGCACCTGGGCATGGTCACCACATTCCACTAATTGTGCTCTTTGAGCTTTATGCAGTTTATAATGTTCAATTAATAGTTATTTTATTATTTTGGTATGTTTACATCAGTCGTTGACATATGAAGTACCCACTAAACTGACGGGAACTGACATTTCGTGGCGCGTAAAATGGCGATTTTAGGCCACACTTGACATTTGATCATCAACTTTCGGTTCTGACTGTTATACTACCATCTCTTTTTTGGTAGCCAAATGGTGCTTGGTTAAAATGAGACAGAGTTATTTTTGGGAATTTTATGTCTAAACAAATGATATTTGAAAAATACACCCTGTCCATAGGTTTTCCTATGTCCATGTTAATTTCACCTATTAATAATTTAAATCCCGTCTCCGATAGACCTTCACGAAACGCATACCAAGAAGAGGTAAAGCATAAGAAATTAATCGATTCTGATATGAGAACTTATATGCGCAAATGTCGTATTAAAGCGTAATTTCATTAAATGTATCAACAAATTCGAACAATATAAGTAACACAAATGTTTTTTTAAATGGCACGCGCGTGCTCTCTTTGCGCATTCAGCCAAACCACGCAAACCAAAACTCGAAGTTCGTATATCTGCATTCCTCTCACTCGAGTAATGTTAGTGCGATAGAGATAGAGATACCCGAATATTTCGAATTCTGAAGTTCGAGGTTTAAAAGAAAATACGGATGTCGGATAGATCGAAAATAGGGATGTAAACACTGTAGACACTTAAGCGTCATTGGGCATGTTTCCCAGAGCCGTTTTGAATTCATGTATTAACAAATTGGAATCATTTAAAACCCTTTGGATTTTTCCTAAAATCTGCCGCTGGACTCCTTGAACAATGTTAGAGCGTCGTCGATCTATTTGAGCTTTCTCGTCGCCCAAAAAAATATATTTGTAGAAACTGCGGCTTCTCATTTGGCATGGGAAGCAGGGAACCAACTCGATGATAGACCTGCCCTTGTACAGTAAATGTGGGGTAAAATCCCGGCATTGTGATAACTTTATCCGCTCCAAACGACGTCATGTGGAAGCACGCTTTGTATTTACGGATAATGTTTTAAAAATCCTGAAAATCATTCCCTCAATGTTTCTGGAGGCTCTTCTAGGTGCTCCACGGTCTCAGCTGCTCGCTGGGACACCATGTACTGAACGTGTTGTTGGCGTCGATGGTCCGGCCTCCCTCGGCGTTTCTTCTGCCCGCAAGCTTGCCTGCCGCTGCACTTGTTCCTCGCGCCGTGTCTGGGTCTGTTCCGGTGTCTCAGCTGCTCGCTGGAACGACAGATAATTAATAGGCGAGTAGTTGGCGTCACTGATCCGCTTCTTCCGGCGTTTCTGCTGCCCGCAAGCTGGCCTGCCGATGTGCTTGCTCCTCGCGCCGCTTCTGAGTTTGTGTCGGCGTCTCAGCTGATCGCTGGGAAGCCATATATAGAGCGTGTTGTTGGCGTCGATTGTCCGCATCCTCCAGCGTTTCTGCTGCTCGCAAGCTGGCCTGCCACCGCACTTGCTCCTCACGCCGCGTCTGAGCTTGTTCCGGCGTCTCAGCTGCTCGCTGGAACGCCAATAACGCCATATATAGAGCATGTTGGTCGCGTCTATGATCCGCCTGTAGCGGCATTTCGACTACTCTGAGAGCTGCTTGACGCCCAGCCTTCCTCTTTAGCTCCTTCTGAGAAGAAGTCTCTTGTCTTCTGAATACCTGGATCAAAAACATTATATTTGTCTGTATTTGTGGTAGCATTTAATCTTTCCTGTGGAAAACCCAAATGTTTAAGGTCTTTTAACACGTAATTTTTGAAGGATCTATACTCCTGTAGGTACTTATACATTGGAGGTATTGTACATTCCTATGTACAGTCAGCATCACATAGTTAGTAGCAGCCAAATAATTCCGTACACGGCTTTATTACTATAAAAATAAAAATAAGGATGTGTTGCGATATATTTGGCTACTTTGGCTGCTACTAACTACACAATGCTGACTGACTGTACAATGACTCTGCTACTTAAGACTCGTATGATCGGAACTAAATTTTGTTTGCTTCTAAACTGATAACTACTTACTGTTTTGTGTCCAGGAAAGATGCGTAAATAAAATAGTCCCTGATTTAGACTTACCTTCATTGCTCGTGCTTTGGTAGATTGTTGTGATAAATTAGATGTTCTTTTCCCCGCCATATTTTGAAATTGTGAAACTTTCTAATCACTAAATCAACACACAGAAGAAATTAAATTGCTTCCTTTTTTCCTTATTATTTTTGAATCTGTCACGCTTGTGACTTTTGAATGTTATTTATTTGGCTCCGTCTCAACGACTGGCACTGGGCTACCTAACCTACTTACCTAATCGCTAAAGCGTTAGGGCCTGGAATGGCGTCATTATTCAGATGGACTTAAGTCACTTTGGCTTTGAGATATAGAAACTTCGTCTTGTCTTAAATACTTGCGTCAAATTCTACATAAGTATCATTACAGCACTTGCTATATATAACACTCCTAATTGACTGAAGCTTAAATCCTAAAATGGCGTGCCTGGATTTGAATCAATCATGTTCTGGTACCACATATTTCCTCCCCCGATTTCATCCCTTTAACCCTTTTCCAGGCAGAGGCGTTATATTGACTACATGTAGCCTGTCAAACATATATATTAATGTCAATGAATAAGACTGACATTCCATTGTCATTTTTCAACTGCCGGCCTGGAAAAGGGTTAAGGGATGAAATGAATGCCGGGATAAATAGTTATTTGTGTCACAAGGGAGCAAAATAGTATATTTACGGCGAGGGCGGTGTATTGAATCCTGAACGTAGCGAGGGATCCCACAATAGAATCCTGAGCGTAGCGAGGGATTCTAACGTAGGATCCTGAGCGTAGTGAGGGATTCAAGCGTTAACGCCCAAGACGAAAATAATTTTGCTCCTGAGTGACACATGTAACGTTTCACACCGACTATGAGGAAAACATTTGAAAAAAAAACAAGAAAAAACAACAAAAAGTAACAAAAAAGAACAGAAAAAAAAAAGAAAAAGAAAAGAAAAAACAATCAAAACAAACAAAACCAAAAAACAAACGAAACAAAAAAAAAACAGAAAAAAAAACGAAACAAAAAAAATATAATAAAAAAACCTAAAAACATAACAAAAAAAAAGAAAAAAAAATACATAGAATACAAAAAAAAACAGAAAAACGAAAAAAATACAAAAACACGAACAAAATACAAAAAAAAATCAGCAAAAAAACCAAAACAAACAAAAACAAAAAAAAACAAAAACAAAAAAAAACGGCAAAAAAACCAAACAAAAAAAAACAACAAAAAACAGAAAAAAAAACAAGTGGACTCGCGCACGAAGGGTTCCGTACCATTATCAATAAAAATATTTATTTTATTTTGTTTTTAGTAATTTGTTGTTATAGCGGCAACAGAAATACATCATCTGTGAAAATTTCAACTGGAACTATCGCGGTATCAGTGAGATACAGCCTGGTGACAGACAGACGAACGGACGGACGGCGGAGTCTTAGTAATAGGGTCCCATTTTAATCTTTGAGTACGGAACCCTAAAAAAAAAACAATTGAAACAAACGAAACAAAAACAACTAAAAAAAAATTGACAAAAGAAACAAAATAAAACAAAAAACAAAAAAAAAACGAACAACAAACAAAATAACGAACAAAAATATAAAAAACCAGCAACAAAACAAAAAAAAAACAAAAAAAATACAACAAAAACTGAAACAAACAAGAAAAACAAATAAAAACAAAAACAAACAAGAAAAAAACAAAAAACTAAAAAAAAAACAAATTAAAAAAAACATCCTCATATATATATATACGTACATTGCACGTAGAACCGATGGCCGTTGGGGCGGAAAGGTTCTCGAGTGGCGACCACGTACCGGAAGGCGCGGCGTTGGTAGGCCCCCCACAAGGTGGACTGATGACCTGGTAAAGGTCGCGGGAGTCCGCTGGATGCGGGTGGCGCAGGATCGGTCATTTTGACACTCTTTGGGGGAGGCCTATGTCCAGCAGTGACGTCATTCGGCTGATATGATGATGATGATGATATATATACGTTTGTCGATTACGATGAAATTACAATCGATTATTTCATCAATATTCTATTGGCACATTGCGTAAATGCTACAAGCCAATGAATAAATTAAAAAAGTAGCTTGAACAGAAAAGTAGCATTTTGCTCCCTCTCGTCGGGGACCAAAACTTACTCTTCTGAATGAGAGGTGTGAAAAATATATTCTTTATTTTAGTCTAGGTTATAGACTATTTGCATACAAAAAATCACCTTAATCCGTTCAGCAGTTTTGGCGTGATTGAGGTAGCCAAGAGGCAAACATCCAATCTTTCACATTTATAATAGTGTGAAAGTGTGAATTAGTGTGAATAGTGTAAATAGTGTGATATTAGTGTGATAGTGTCATGGATGTCATAAACAAGCATACTATAACATACTATAGTAGTTGCAAGTTATTAGTACCAAAATGCAGATGGCGCTGTACAACGGTAATACTCTATGAGCTGATTGTTCAAGAATGAATGGGGCCGTGAGGGGTCTGGTGTGTGAACGTTTGCACGGAACCCTCGGTGCGCGAGTCAGACTAGCACTTGACCGGTTTTTTTATATTACATCATTGCCGCAAGAGTTGACTTGAGACTCGAGCGCGTACTAACGTAATACGATCGAGGTCTCAAGTTAACTCTTACGGGTTATATACGCGTACGAAGTCGCGGGCAGAAGCTAGTAACTAATAATACTCGTAAGGGCCGATTCAGATCGAAATGGCAGCGGCCAGCTGCCACGCGGCGAGCACTTTCAGTGTGAAAGAATTTTGAACGTTATCTACATACTTAAAAGGCCAGTATCACTTGAAAAGCTCGAAAAGGCCGCGCGGCACCGCGGGCAGCCGCGCGACCATTTCAAGCCATACTGCAGCGGCGAGAGCCTGCTGCTGCTGGCCGCTGCCATTCCGGTCTGAATCAGCCCTAAAACAAAGTTATGAGCCAATGGGATTGAATATGTATATGTATAATTATAAAATCCACCATTGTGGTTGATGCAGCAATACAATACCTGTTACAATTGAATAAAATCAACCGAAACGTTTTCACGCTATGGTTAAAGGTATTAACCATAGCGTGAAAATGTTTCGGTTGATTTTAACACAGAAAATTTTAACACATACATCCTAAACACAATATATCGAAACATCATGCTGGCACTTTACTTCGCGGTATTTGCCTAAATATTAGAGTAGCAACTTTTTCTTTCCTACGGCAAATGACGCCAAGTGTTTTAGCATCTTCGTCTGCGGCGGCGGCGGCGGCGGCGGCGGCGGCAACAGCATCGGCGGCGGCGGCGGCGGCGCCTGGAACAACTACGGCGCCGGCGCCGGCGGCATCTGTCCGATGGCTGCTCCTCTTTCCGGGCCGGCCGGCTTGCGGGATCCGGTTTATTCTGAGTCACAATCTTTGAACCTTTCTTCTCCAAAAACCCGTGCATGAGACCAACATCAATGCATGTTGCCACATTTCGATTAAACTGCTCGCGAGGCACTCCACGGTACTCGTTTTTAAGATGCGTCAGTATATCTATAAGGTTGGCTCCATTCCGTTGATTATGGAGGTACTGCGCCACTTCTTTCCCCGTTGGCGTATAGAGGTTTTCTATCTCAGATAAAAAGTTTGCCGATGTGCCGACGGTTGTGGTATGTTCAGACATTTTGGCACGAAAATTTATCTTCTGTATGCGTTTAACATCACACAATAATTTTATTCCCTTAATTCATGTTGATTTATTGACGATTGCTACGTGAATGAGAAACAGAGGAAAATACTATGAAGTATGAGTGTTCTTTTTCTAAATGCGAATTTCAAAATGAGTAGAGTATGAATGCAGCCAGCCAGCATTTATGTTCATGCCACGGTGGCATGGCGCACCAAAGAGTACAATATCATTATAATCTTTGATTATAATATCGGCAGTTGATCGGCAGGGCAGACCACATTCCACCAAAAAGTTCAGCAGGATAATACTCACAGCTCCTCGCAGATATTATAATATATACTAGCTGTTGCCCGCGACTTCTTCCGCGTATTACCATGTCATCGTCTAAATGTATGTTTAAGGTATGAATTTAAAAACAACATTGAAATTAGTTTTGTTAGGTCTTTTAGTAAACTCTTAAACAGTCTAAAACCGAAATTACAAATCCCTTAGTTTAAAAATGTCTTGCTCTCTATACAAACTTTGAACACCCTTATAAGCGCTTCATAGATCTGCACGTAAGGGGGGAAGCGCGGGAGGAGCCCTAGTAGTTAGTTTTAGTGTTTTATTTATTTTTTATCTATTTCATGTGTCTAACATAGTAGTTTAAGGCATTTTTTACTAACAAATTATGGAACCAGTTTTCTGAATTAAATGATTTTAATTTTTATTTTATTTTTTTATAATCCTCTTTAGGGGATTAATTTCAAAAAACGTTAAAATAAGTTTTGTAGTCTAAACAGGCTAACATCGAAGTTACAAATCTCATACTTCAAAATTTTCTTGCTCTCCATACAAACTTTGAACGCTTTTCAGGGAAAAATTAAAAATAAAACACTAAGTTTTTTTTATTGTAATATATAGGCAAGTATTTTTTCTGCAAACTATTACGTCTCTAGCTAAAAAAAGCGGCCAAGCGCGAGTCGGACTCGCACATGAAGGGTTCCGTAAAATAAATTACGGTTTACGATTTATGACGTATTAAAAAAAAACTACTTACTAGATCTCGTTCAAACCAATTTTCGGTGGAAGTTTGCATAGTAATGTACATCATATATATTTTTTTAGTTTTATCATTCTCTTATTTTAGAAGTTACAGGGGGGACACACACACATATTACCACTTTGGAAGTGTCTCTCGCGCAAACTATTCAGTTTAGAAAAAAATTATATTGGAAACCTTAATATCATTTTTGAAGACCTACCCATAGATACCCCCCACACGTAAGGGTTTGATGAAAAAAATTTTTTATAGTTTCAGTTCTGTGTATGAGGACCCCTAAAACTTATGTTTTTTTTTCGATTTATGTATGAAAATCTTAATGCGGTTCACAAAATACACCTAGTTACCAAGTTTCAACAGTATAGCTCTTATAGTTTCGGAAAAAAGTGGCTGTGACATACGGACGGACAGACAGACAGACGGACATGACGAATCTATAAGGGTTCCGTTTTTTGCCATTTGGCTACGGAACCCTAAAAAATGTTTCCCATTCGAACTTTGCACCCCTTTATAACCCCTTAAGGGGTGAAATTTTCCAAAACTCTGGCAGTACTTTTTTGTAACGTAAAGTATTTATTGATTGTAAATTGTGTACATAGTACTCGTACATACAGGTGTTAAAATATATAAAAAAGTAACAACAGTTGCTCATTCCGAGCGTACAATATTAAGCCTTAAAATTAAAAGTTTAAAAATAATGTGCATTTTAATAAGTAGGCAAGTACCTACTTAATCTTTCTACAGAGTTTTAAGTTTCTACCTTAGTACAAAGTTTTCCCGATACAAACATTGCACTTCTTTATCCTCCTCTTAGCGGGTGGAATTTTCCAAACCACTGAAAGTAATTTACCTATACAGGGTGTCCCAGAAGACGTCAAGCCGTAAACGGATGATAGACCAAAGTCATATCAGTTATCATAAAAATACAAAAAAAAATCCAACTCGTGTTGTTTTTTTTTTAATTTATTAATAAATAAGCCATTACCTATATAACCTCTTGCGTTGTTTTTTTCTCCATTTGACTATATTTATTTTAAATTCTTTTTCGAGAAAATACATTATGATTATCTATATTAATAAAAGAAAGTTGTGTTAATTCCTTTGCTTATAAACTCGAGAACGGCTGAACGGATTTTCATGATTTTTGATTTGTTGGATTCTTCTTCGCCCCGAATAGCAGAATAACTATAAAAAAAAACAAAAAATATATTTTTATTGCATTTTGTACGGCGTAACGAAATTCGCGGGGTCAGCTAGTATAAAAATAAATATGTCTATACTCTATATTATATACCACTCTTGAGTGCAATGGGCTATTAAACTATTCTGAACTAATCTGCAATTAAGTAGTCCATACATGGCTTGGATTTTGATTAAAATCAAATTTGAAATATTTATTTGTGACAAAAAAAACTGATACAAAAGAAATAATACAAAAAACACGGCTTTGTCACGAAATGGACCCTGCTCAGCATGTTTGCTAGCTTTACAGACAGCGCTGGTCTTCCGCTGGGTTCATTCGGTGAGAGCACGGTGGGCAACAACGACAGGATGCACAAATTACATGAAACAAACAAACAAATAAAAAAGTATAAACTGGAACTATTACATAACTAAAATACACACATAAAAATACACAAAAAAGGAATAGAATGAACAACGTAAAAATATTCTCTACATTATTATTATTAGAAACTACTACGACGACGTTATTTGCCTAGAAAACAGATATTTGCAGGTATTCAGTGTTCAATATAAAATAACTTGAGTCCCAGAGTTGACTTGCATTTTAAAAAGTAGAACTCGGAAGAATAACCTCGGTCCAGCTCGAGACCATTCAGCTGCACTAGTGGCGCTAGTGTAGACACAGCTTTTAAAGTTTATAACCAGCTGTATTAAAAATTAAAGTTCCATTATCCGGCTGGGTGGATGAAAGCAAATACTGCCAGAGTCCATTCATAATTAACGGTCGTCATGTTCCGTTGTCAAATTCAATAACGAAAGTAGTTTATTTGTTTTTGGCATAACGATGTGAAGCCATTTCACTGTTTGTGAGTATTTTGCAAAAACTTCGAGTGGTAACGAATGTTGATGTACTCGTAATTAAATTAGGTTTGCTTTGTTACCTACATAACTAATATTAGTTACATTGCAAGCAATCATAATTGTTAGTATTTTATATCAATCGTTTAGTTTTTAATTTATGATGAGTACCTAATCCTATCAATTTTCGGAACCCTGTAGGGGTATAGGCACGCACGCGACCTTATAACAAGTATAAAAATACTGTTAAAAATCTGGGATTTTGGGTACTTTTAATAAGTAGGTGTGTTCTGCCAGCATGCAATATTACTTTAATAAGCCGACATCGTTAATTTTGTAGCATTTTTGGTGCAACGTAGTGCTGTTATCGGAATTGGTATGGACAATATCAACCAAAATTGTTAATTAGGGTAAATATTGACATTATTAACGCTAATTAAGCATTACGATTGAAACATTTTATAAAAATTCCGTTAACAACACTACGCTGCACCAAAAATGCTACAAAATGAACTGTCGATGCAACTTATGTGGAAGGCTGTATCCGATGCACAACGCATGCAGCCCACCGTATACCTAATCGCATGATCGGGAACCAATCAGCGACGATATCGCAGCATCTACGGGCTTCCTGATTGGCCGATGATTTTGCCACGGAGGAAGGGAGGAACCATTCCGTGCATTCGCCATTCGCCTCATCATTCACGCACGCACATGTGCCTTTTTACCTAATTTTCTATATTTCGTATATGTAAACGTGTACCTAATGTACTGTTATACTTGATTAAAAGTATTTTATGAAAATCCCGTCTTCTACATTATTGCTGCTGATCCTACTCCAAAGAAGAGCTACCTGCCGAACCACAGCCACATCCACGCGCCGACATAAATGGACCTTCGACCTCGGATATCAACCAGTGCACGTGCTACAAAGGATACGTGGCCAGTGTAACGCAATCGGCAAGATAGCCATCGGCAGCAACACAGTGTTTTCGGTGAGGCGAACCAACCAAGA
This sequence comes from Epinotia brunnichana, assembly GCA_963854355.1. NCBI lineage: Eukaryota > Metazoa > Arthropoda > Insecta > Lepidoptera > Tortricidae > Epinotia > Epinotia brunnichana. The sequence continues at coordinate 12,188,566 of OY977936.1, read as the reverse complement.
ATAGCGACCCTGTCTCATTTCAGTTGTGATACGTATTCATATTTTTAATTCCAGTGACTGTGTCATCTTTGTGGTCTGCCTACATTCGCATATCCGTCAGCCCGGCAGCTGAATCGTTTGCAGTCGTGGCAAGTAGCGAGAGAAATACCGGATAAATTGTAAGTACCTACTTCTTACGTTCCTATAAAATGGCTACTCCGGAAGAAAAGGCTCAGCAGGAAATAAAAGATTTAGTAAAAAAAAGGGGTTCAGTTAAAGGTAGACTCACTAAATTCATAACTTACATTGAATCGTTCGACAAAGTTTTATCCAGTATGCAAAAGGCCGAAGTAAGGCTCCGTAGTCAAGGCGCCAAGAACTTGTTTACAGAATTTAGCAAAATTCAATCACGAATTGAAGAAATTTTACCCGAAACCCAGTTAGATTCTCAGCTCGACGAACGTGATGAGTTTGAAGCCGATTTTTACGGTGTAATGGCCGTAGCTGAATCCATGTTCAAAGACGAGGTCAAAATTGATTGCCAAAATTCGGTAGGTACGTTACATTCGGTGAAATTGCCCACTATTTCCTTACCTAGCTTTGACGGGTCACATGAGCACTGGATTGTTTTTCGAGACACATTCTTATCGTTAGTACACAACTCGCAAGAAATTTCAGACATACAGAAATTTCACTATCTTAAATCGTCGCTTACGGGAAGCGCAGAACTAGTGATTGACTCGCTTGAATTTTCAACGGATAACTACAAGATTGGGTGGGAGCTATTACTCAATAGATACAACAACAGCAGGTTGCTTGTTCACAACCACGTAAAAGCCCTATTTTGTATACAGACGTTGCAAAAGGAATCACCCGCGTTGCTTAGGAAACTCATAGATAATGTGTTAAAAAACATACGCGCACTAAAAGCACTAAAGGAGCCTGTACACTCGTGGGATACCTTGCTTATCTATATGATTGTTTCCAAGCTTGATTCGACCACTGAGCGAGAGTGGGAGCAGCATAAAGGGTCTTTAATGTCCAATTCAAACGAGTCAAAATTAACTATCGACGATTTACTAACCTTCTTAAGAGGCAGGGCAGACATGCTTGAAACTTTAATTGTCACACACAGTAAATTCAATTCGCAAGACACTAAAAAATACACGCATAATAACTTCACTCCAAAGGTGCACTGTAATTTTATGACCGAGAAGCCGCAAGTTAAAGTACCTTTCAAAAAACAATTTAAGTTGTGCCCAATGTGCAGTGCAAAGCATCCTTTATATTCATGTCAAGCGTTTTTGGATTTAAATATGCATGATAGAATAAGATTTGTCCGTGACAAATCTCTTTGTGAAAACTGCTTACGCGTCGGCCATACAGCGGATTTGTGTGGGTATGGGCCTTGTAGGAAATGTGATAAAAAACACAACTCGATTATTCACCGCGATGAAGTTAGTATTTTGGTAACAAACAATTATCCCGGCACACCGAAGGCCAGCCAAACTAAGACTAATGAGCCTCATACCAAACACACCTCCACTGCCGCATCAGGTAGTTATTCTATAACTACACATGCGCATATAGACCAGAGCCAGGTATCCGATGCAGAAACAGATGTTCATTGCGCGCAGGCATCATTCATGCAACCGGTTTTGTTGTCAACTGCGCTCGTAGAAATAGTCGATGATTTAGGTCAAGGTCACAGGGCACGCGCGATCCTTGATTGTGGAAGCGAGCGATGCATTATCTCACAATCATTATGTGACAAGTTAAATACGCAATTTGTACAGTCCACTCAAAAAATAAAGGGTGTAGGGGGTTCGATATCACAATGTACGCGAACATGTGATGTCGAACTTAGATCTTTAACTAGCACTTATAATACGCGAATTAGGTGTTTAGTATTACCGCATATAACCTCCTCATTACCCACGATTGCCATGCGCAGCGAACAATTCGTTATACCGAACGAAATTATTCTCGCGGATCCCGATTTTTATGAAAGTCAACCGATAGACCTGCTGATAGGGGCAGATATATTTTGGGGTTTGCTTAAGGACGGCATGATTCGTTTAAGTAACGGGCCCGTCTTACAGAATTCGCATGTAGGTTGGATAATTTCCGGTCCAATTCATAATAAAACGAATACGAGCGCTAATGTTAAATGTAACTTCATGCAAACTATGGACATTCAGGTTTCTATAGACGAACAGTTACGCAAGTTTTGGGAGCTCGAAGACGCGCCAATTAGTCAACGCGTTAATGAATCGCGCAGCGAGGATGAACGGATTTGTGAGGATATTTTTATACAAACCACTAAACGACTCGATGATGGTAGGTTCTGTGTATGCATCCCTTTCAAACAGTCACCAGAGAATTTAGGCGAAACACGTAAACAAGCTGAACAACGATTTTATTCAGTTGAAAAACGGCTAGAGCGTTATCCTAATTACAAAAAAATGTACAGCGACTTTATCAAAGAATATTGCGACTTAGGTCATATGGAGCGTGTCGATTCGTACGGAACCCCCCACTACCTACTTTGTCACCACGGAATTTATCGCGAAAATGCTATTACAAGTAGGTTAAAAATTGTTTTCGATGGGAGCGTACTTTCTACGTCAGGACATTCGCTTAACAGTTTGCAATTTGTAGGGCCGCCAATACAGGGCGATTTGCTATCGATATTAATGCGCTTTAGGGAGAATAAATATGTGGCCTGTGCAGATATAGAAAAAATGTATCGTCAGGTTTTGGTCGATGAGAAACAGCGGGACTTGCAGTTAATCCTTTGGCGAGAAAATCGTTCTGATCCCTTACAAGTGTACAGACTGCGAACAGTCTCATATGGCACTAGTTCAGCTGCATTCTTAAGTTGCAGGTGTCTGAAGCAGTTAGCACAAGAATGTGATGACCCTGAAATAGCTAATATCATTAGGAACGACTTTTACGTCGATGATCTTATTTGTGGCAACCCTAGCAAAGATAAATTAAAACGAATTTGTTCCGAAGTTAACAAGGTCTTGCAGTCGGGTTGCTTTCCATTGCGGAAATGGATTTTTAATTTCGAATTTCCCGAAGTCGCGGAGTTAGTAGATTCGTCCAAAGAATTGTCGCTAGGCGATAACGTCCTAAACAAAACGTTAGGGTTGGGATGTACTACAACCGTTCTGATGAATTATTTTATCACACAAAATTTGAATTGAGCAACAAGCCGATAACAAAACGCATTATATTATCGGTTTCTTCGCAAATTTATGACCCTCTAGGGTTGCTCAGCCCAACTATTATGACCGCGAAAGTACTGTTACAAAAATTATGGCTATTAAAGATGGACTGGGATGAACGTGTTCCAAATGACATTGCGCGAGTCTGGACACGGTTTGTCACCGATCTACCTAAATTGGAAACAATTCGCATCCCTCGTTTTGTGCTGAGTGACAACCCTAATCGTTTAGAGTTACATATTTTTTGTGACAGCTCGCTCACGGCGTACGGAGCGTGCGCATATATTCGCTCGATTGATAACGATAACAATGTCACAGTTAGGCTGTTATGCTCAAAAGGAAAGGTCGCGCCCATTAAACCTGTTAGTATTCCAAAATTAGAATTATGTAGTTCTTTGGTAGCAGCGCGACTGTACGCAAAAATAGTTAGTTCACTTCGAAGTCGCATTAACAAAGTTGTATTTTGGACGGACTCGATGATCGTGCTGGGCTGGTTACGCATGCCGCCTAATTTACTTAAAACATTTGTCCAAAATAGAACGGCCGAAATACATGAACTAACAAATAATCACCCTTGGCGTCATGTGCGCAGTGAAGACAACCCTGCTGACCTTATTTCACGATCGCGGCCGTTAGATTCACTGTGGTCTTCTCCATTATGGGGACAAGGCCCACAATTTCTTCAAGATGTTAATTTCGAAATTGAATGCGAATCGTTAAATAATAATTATAAAAACGATATCGAATTGCCCGAGGTAAAGGGACACATTACAAATACATGTGTAACAAGTCAAGACAGCGAAGGGTGGTTTCCGTTTCAACGATTTTCTCAATATAATCGTTTACAGCGCGCCGCAGCGTATATGTTACGATTTATTTACAATGCGCGCAATAAAATTAACAAAAAAACAGGGTCATTAAGCATCGACGAGTTAAATGAATCTGTTTTGTTGCTAGCCAGGCTCTCGCAGCATGAGTCATACCGCGATGTGCATAATTGTTTATCAAATAAACAGGTATTAAATAATAGACATGGCGCAAGCCTAACTAAATTGAATTTGTTCCTTGATGAAACTAAAGTACTCAGGGTAGGAGGCCGTTTAGCATATTCAAGCCAGTTTAGTTTCGAGAAAAAACACCCTATTTTGATTTCGTGTAAACATCATTTAGCTGTATTATTGTTTCGTTTTGAACATAAAAGGTTGTTGCACGCGGCACCTCAGCTGTTGTTGTTTAATATAAAGGAGGCTTGGTGGCCAGTAGGAGCTAGAAACTTAGCGCGAAAGATTATCCATGATTGTGTCACTTGCAAGCGCATGCAAGGTCAGACCTTGACCCCTATCATGGGTAACCTCCCGCGCGAGCGTCTGGAACCAGGATATCCTTATATTTACTGTGGCGTCGACTACGGTGGTCCAGTGCTTATTTTGAATCGTAAAGGCAGGGGTGCTCAAATGATAAAATCATATATTTGTTTATTTATATGTTTTGTAACGCGTGCAATCCATTTGGAACTCGTCAGCGACCTTTCAGCCGACGGTTACCTATTAGCATTAAAACGTTTTATATCACGTAGGGGTAAACCGTTGGAAATTGTATCCGACAATGGAAGAAACTTTGTCGGACTTAAGAACGATTTTGAAAAATTTCTGTCAAGTATATCTGGGGATATACAAGAGTACGCAATATCTCAAAAAATTAAATTCCGAATGAATCCGCCATATGCAAGCCATTTTGGCGGGACGTACGAAGCAGGTATAAAAAGCTGTAAATACCATTTGCGACGCGTTGTAGGCAACGCACATTTGACATTTGAAGAGTTGAGCACAGTTCTCACTCAAATTGAAGCTGTGCTCAACTCCAGACCGCTCACTCCAATGTCATCTGACCCTAATGATTTTTTACCGCTAAGTCCTGCGCATTTCTTGATTGGTCGTCCACTAACTGCGCCTGTGTGTGCTAGCCTGAACAACGTTCCTGAGCATCGATTAACGCGTTACCAAAGAGTTGAACAGATCCGCCAACACTTTTGGACTCGATGGTCGAGAGAGTACGTGTCAGAGCTACAGGCGCGATCAAAATGGAGGTTCCAGTCCGAGGATCTTAAGGAAAATACGCTGGTTGTTATCAAAGAAGACAACTCACCCCCACTCAAATGGAGTCTAGGCCGTATTATCAAGACGTATCCAGGCAAGGATGGTGTCTCGAGGGTCGCGGATATTCGAACTGCAACGGGCTCCATGAAGCGCGCATTTTCAAAAATATGCCCGCTTCTCCATTCAGACCAGTAGCCACGCCGTCACCTAGAACTTACCTATGGAATCCAGAACTAGACTTACCTATTGTAAACCAGGAGTTTCCAAGGCCGGGAGCATGTCGATGCAACTTATGTGGAAGGCTGTATCCGATGCACAACGCATGCAGCCCACCGTATACCTAATCGCATGATCGGGAACCAATCAGCGACGATATCGCAGCATCTACGGGCTTCCTGATTGGCCGATGATTTTGCCACGGAGGAAGGGAGGAACCATTCCGTGCATTCGCCATTCGCCTCATCATTCACGCACGCACATGTGCCTTTTTACCTAATTTTCTATATTTCGTATATGTAAACGTGTACCTAATGTACTGTTTGTTATACTTGATTAAAAGTATTTTATGAAAATCCCGTCTTCTACATTATTGCTGCTGATCCTACTCCAAAGAAGAGCTACCTGCCGAACCACAGCCACATCCACGCGCCGACATGAACGATGTCTGTTAATAAGACAGGTAAATAACTGGAAATCTCTCCGAGGAACTATAAATACCTATTTTATTCGTCGACGATTGAAAACTTAGTCCTAAGTAATGTTTCTTTCATTGGACTTCTTACTAATATGGTTCTTTTGGTTGAGGCAACCAAGCATTAGGTATCATTATCACTAAATAGGTGGTACCATTTGCACAATATTCCGTAATGCGATATCGATTGGTAAAAGGCGAATTTCATCTCCACTTATAATAAATCTCTAAATTAAAAAAAGAATCAGCCAGTTTGAAACTAAGCTTTGCGCGGTACGAATGTTCTCAGCATCCCATGAACGGAAAAATATGAAACATTTTATATAGGTACATTATTATTCTAGCTGCAACTTAGGATAGTTTTTATCCGACTGCGACAATTAATTAATTTTCCGAAATATACGACTTCATTTAATTTTTCATTTATTTTTATTAAAATCAAACGTTGCTCCAACTGTCAGCTATAAGAAACATCAAATTTTCGTCAAAATGGCGGAATTGCTTTGCCTTTCACTTATTAATAATTTAAATCCAGTCTACGATAGACCTTTACGATACACATGCCAAAAGTTAAACCATAAAAAAATATTCGATTGTGATATGAGAACTTATATGCGCAAATGTCGCATTATGGCGTAATTTCAAAAAATGTATTAACAAATTTGAACAATATAATTAACACAAATATGTGTTTTTTTTGAATGGCAATGGCACGCGTTCTCTGCGCAATCTGCCAAAGTGCCTACGGCGCTACCACGAAAACCGACACTCGAAGTTTGTATAACTGCATCCCTGTCACTCGAGTATTGTTAGTGCGATAGAGAAAGAGATACCCGAATATTTTCGAATTCCGAAGTTCGTGGTTATAGATCAGAAATCGAAACTACACCCCGCAAGCCACGTCCGCTGCGCTATGCTTTCGTGGTTTTTAAACGTCAAACATGTTTTGCTAATCAAAACAAAAACCCTTTTTGTTTGCCGAACCTGACTGAAAACATGTTAGATGTTTAAAAACATGGAAAACATTGGTGCAGCGGACCCGGCTGTAGGTAGACACTAAATAAAATAATCATAATGTATTTTTCTCGAAAAAAGGATAATAGAGAAAAAATCAACGCAAGAGGTTAGGTATATGTATAGGTAATCACTAAGTTCCAAAGTTTTATGTTCTGGGGACCGATTTTTGACTTTCGAGCGCTCGAATCTTTCACTCGAAAACTGACAAAAATTACGAAATGCTCCTTTGAAATAGCGATAGAAAATTGAAAAGCGAGTGATATTGACCACTCGTATTCAATTCTATCGGTCGAAAGTTACTGCCTGCAATTTTACACAAAAATCGTATTTACTTTTATTTAATTTTCGAGCGCTCGAAAGTCAAAAATCGGCCCCCTGTCCCTTTTTCACAAAACGCACCTTCAAATGAAACGATTGTTTTTTACTATGACGCTCGAGGATCTTGACGTCACAGTCCCCGATCGTTTTCTCACTCTAACAAGCGACATTAAAACGGTTTTGAGATATTTGAATGGGATTTTCGTCATTTACCTACATATTCGTTACCTACATATAAATGCCCTGACTGACTCACCCACTCACTCATCAACGCACAGCCGAAACTACTGGGGCTAGAGAGTTGAAATTTACACCAGAACTACCTTTTACAACGTAGGCAACGGATAAGAAGAGATTTTTGGAAATTCTACCCCTAAAGGGGTCAAATAGGGGTGCAAAGTTTGTATGGGGGAAACTTTATTTTTTATAGCTAGAGACTTAAAATTTTGTATAAATATTACTTATTAGAATACGAATAAAATACTTTCAACGTTTAGGAAAATTCTGCCCCTAAGGGGGATAACAAGGGGTGCAAATTTTGTATGGGGGAAACTTTATTATTTTAGCAAGAGACTCAATACGTTGTAGAAAGCTTACTTATTAGAATACAAATAAAGTACTGCCAGCGTTTTGGAAAATTCAGCCTCTTAGGGGGTTAAAAAGGGTTGCAAAGTTTGTATGAGTGAAACTTCTTTTTGAGATAGAAGCTTAAAAGTTTGTAGAAAGATTACTTTTTGCAATACAAATAAAAAAAAAACAGCGTTTTAGAAAATTCCACCCCTAAGGGTATGAAAAAGGGGTACAATGTTGGTAAAGGGGATTTTTTTGAGCTAGAATCTCAAACCTTTTTAAAAAGATCGCAAGCGACAAACCTTTGCTGAAAGATTACTTATCACAATACAAATAAAGAACTTTCAGCGTTTTGGAAAATTCTACCCCTAAGGGTGATTAAAACAGGTAAAAATTTGTATGGAGAAAACCTTTTTTTTGAGCTTGAGTCTTGAAATTGTGTAGAAAGATTATTTATTAGAATACAAATATATAGGTAAATTACTTTCAGTGGTTTGAAAATTTCCACCCGCTAAGAGGGGGATAAAGAGGTGCAATGTTTGTGTAGGAAACATTTTTTTTTGGTTTTTTAAGGCATAGAAAAACGCCTGACTATGCACCCTAATCCCCTGGCAACGCAACTCCTACAGCCTGTTCTTACTCAGATGCGACTAAACAGAAAGAATGTTTTGTGAAAGGACAGTAGAGGCACTGGCCACTACGCCTACAAGTCACTAAATCACTTGTTGTCAACAAATCAGCTTATAGTCTCGCGACTGATCGCCGATTAACCAAGAAAAAAAAAAATTTTTTTTTGGTAGAAACTTAAAACTCTGTAGAAAGATTGAGTACCTACTTATTAAAATACAAAAAAATACCTACTGCCAGCGTTTTGGAAAATTTCACCGCTAAAGGGTTAAAAAGGGGTGCAAGGTTCGTATGGGAAACACTTTTTTTTAGCTAGAGACTAGATAGATTGTAGAAAAAATACTTACCTATTACAATAAAAAAACTGAGTGTTTTATTTTTAATTTTTCCCTGAAAAGCGTTCAAAGTTTGTATGGAGAGCAAGAAAATTTTAAAGTATGATATTTGTAACTGCAATCTTAGCCTGTTTAGACTACAAAACTCATTTCAGCGTTTTTTTAATTCATCTAGGCGATGAATTAAAAAAACGCTGAAAAAAAAAAGAAGGTTAAAAGGGGGTTCGAACTTTGTATAGAGAGCAAGACATTTTTAAAGTAAGAAATTTGTAACTACGGTTTCAGACTGTTTACTATGAGGGTTCAGAGAGGGTTCTTAGTTTGTATAGAGAGCAAGAGATTTTGAAAGTAAGAGATTTGTAACTTCGGTTTTAGATTGTTTTCTAAAAGTCTAGGTAGAAAATTAATTTCAATGTTTTTTTTAATTCATTCCTTCAACAAACATTTAGACGATAACATGTTATACGCAGACGAAGTCGCGGGCAACAGCTAGTATTATAATAAATGTAGGTTTTTTTAAACTTCGATCGCATGATCGAAATGGGGTCACTATACATATCTACAAATAAGACTTAACGAAAATAGATGCTCTCAATACTCTGCTTTTAGACCATTATCCTAATTTTCTAGCATTTTGTTTTGATAATGAGTTTTCGTTACACTACATTAAAAATAAAACACTCGTTTTTAGGGTTCCGTAGCCAAATGGCAAAAAACGGAACCCTTATAGATTCGTCATGTCCGTCTGTCTGTCCGTCCGTATGTCACAGCCACTTTTTTCCGAAACTATAAGAGCTATACTGTTGAAACTTGGTGAGTAGATGTATTCTATGAATCGCATTAGGATTTTCACACAAAAATCGAAAAAAAAACGTTAAGTTTTAGGGTCCCCATACTCAGAACTGAAACTCAAAAAATTTTTTTTCATTAAACCCATACGTGTCTATGGATAGGTCTTCAAAAATGATATTGAGGTTTGTAATATCATTTTTTTCTAAACTGAATAGTTTGCGCGAGAGACACTTCCAAAGTGGTAAAATGTGTGTCCCCCCCCCCTGTAACTTCTAAAATAAGAGAATGATAAAACTAAAAAAAAAATATGATGTACTTACCATGTAAACTTCCACCGAAAATTGGTTTGAACGAGATCTAGTAAGTAGTTTTTTTTAATACGTTATAAATCGTAATCCGCAATTTAATTCCCGGAACCCTTCATGTGCGAGTCCGACTCGCACTTGGCCGCTTTTTTTATTGTAATAGGTAAGTATTTTTTCCACAAACTATCTAGTCTCTAGCTAAAAAAAAGTGTTTCGTATACGAACCTTGCACCCTTTTTTAACCCCTTAAGGGGTGAAATTTTCCAAAACGCTGGCATGGTATTTTTTTGTATTTTAATAAGTAGTTACTTAATCTTTCTACAGAGTTTTAAGTTTCTACCTAAAAAAAAGTTTTCCTTTACAAACATTGCACCTCTTTATCCCCCTTTTAGCAGGTGGAAATTTTCAAACCACTGAAAGTAATTTACCTATATATTTGTATTCTAATAAATAATCTTTCTACACAATTTCAAGTCTCTAGCTCAAAAAAAAAGTTTCCTCCATACAAGTTTTTAACCTGTTTTAATCACCCTTAGGGGTGGAATTTTCCAAAACGCTGAAAGTTCTTTATTTGTATTGTAATAAGTAATCTTTCAACAAAGGTTTGTCGCTTGCTATAAAAATATATTTACCAACGTTGCACCCCCTTATAAACCCCAAAGGGGTGAAATTTTCTAAAACGCTGAAAGTATTTTATTTTATTTTATTATGTAATCTTTTTGAAAAGGTTTGAGATTCTAGCTCAAAAAAAACCCCCTTTACCAACATTGTACCCCTTTTTCATACCCTTAGGGGTGGAATTTTCCAAAACGCTGTTTTTTATTTGTATAATCTTTCTACAAACTTTTAAGCTTATCTCAAAAAGAAGTTTCGCTCATGCAAACTTTGCAACCCTTTTTAACCCCCTAAGAGGCTGAATTTTCCAAAACGCTGACAATTGCTTACATATTAACATCATCATCTTCTTCAGCCTTTATACGCCCACTGCTAGGCACTGGCAACCTCTCATGGGGTTTCTCACACCATGTGTACGTGAACGTGAAATTTGACTAGACTTGCTTAGAGGCTGCTTTGATTAGTGTTTTATTTAAATATCAAACTAGTCCTTTCTGTTAGGTGCTTACTTTAAGTTTACCTATATGTAATTTCGTATCAGGAGCTCAGTGACAGAGAGAAGAACAAAATGGCGATTACTCCACCGACAAGAGCGGGCTCTTTAGTTCATGATGATCATGTTGATGAGAAACAACAAGGAAAAGCTAGTATAATCCCGTCCTATCTGGTTTAGGAAGTATGAGCCCTGCAACAAATTATTCCAATAAATTATACCTCCCAAATTGACCTTCATCATGAAGTAGGATTTTTATTTATTTTGCACGCAAGGGCGGAATTTCTTTTGAGCCAGATCCCCGCTGCAAAAGGTTAATAAGTGAAAGCGAATATGCAGTAAGTAAAAGCATTCATTGCACGTCGCGGGCCTAAGCGAAATAATAGCTGGTAAAGCGCCTTAATAAAGCAAATGTAGGTCAGACGCTTGACCTGCCAGCTCATTCAGCATTTATTCTCATTGTGCCTCACTAGTCACGGCATGTTTTGTCACGACATGTGCTCTTAATGGTCCTTATCCAATTAAAGTTAGTTTTCAGTTTCAATTAAAGAGCGTGTCGCCGAAGATCTTCATCTATTCTTAGGTGGGCGCAGTATTGATTCTGTTAACTATTTACAGGTATAATTTGATCAAATTTTCATCAGATTACCACCTTTTTGGGGCTACCGAATTCAAAGACCGTAGGACCCTTGCCCAGAACAAGTGAAAGGAGTAAAATATGAATGTTTAATTTGTGGCCACGATGTGGTTCGTTTTTTTTACCCAGTTTTGAAATTAACTTGTCAAGTGTTCATAAGCAACCAGTTCGTATAAATTATTTTACGATAAACCATTGACTGTCTCATGTCACATGCTGAGATGTACATAATTTAGTATTGAGATGGATGAGACCTAAGTTAGGTAGTGATTTATTAAATTGCCAACTTCATAGAAGTAGGTACATAGAAACTTTATCATGATTGACCCAAGCATTAGCCTTTTTCCTTGATCCTACTATATCCTACTTCCTACTAATATTATAAATGCGACATTTTGGATGTTTGCATGTTTAGGTGTTTGGATGTTTAGATATTTGTTTGTTATTCAATCACGCTTAAACGGCTCAACCGATTTGGATGAAATTTTGCACGAAGATAGTTTATAGCCTGGATTAAAATATAGGATAGTTTTTATCACGGGTACACGCAGACGAAGTCGCGGGCGGAAGCTAGTTGTTTTATACATCGAAGTCACTTCCATAGGTCGCGCCGCGCTAACATATCAGAACAAACGCGAAACACACTGAAATGCGATTGGGATGTGAAATATATGAATCGAATTGAGGCACAGGTATGTGAATATCGTGTTCGTTTTAAGAAGGTTGTATTCCCAAAGGACGGTGGGAGTGTAGTTCTCCATGGCTGGCTCCGAGGCAAATAATAATATAATATCTAGTATTACATATCTGAGGCTCGCTCTGGGGTCCGTCAGGTCAACTTACTCTCACACGTACTTACGTAACATACACTACACGTTACTACAAACGGTACACTGACGATACCTCTTACTAACTAACACAAATATATGCTCCCATTGGCAACATAGTAAGATTAAATACATTAGACTCAAACAATACGGTCCAGATTATTGAGTTAAACAAAAAAATGGTTTTGAAAAAAAAATTGGTACCTACTGTAACGAAATTCTACCAAACTCCACCTTGTTTGTATGCAGTGCAACGTGACAACGTGAGTGCAACAATTCGCCTAGAGCGTTCCGGAATGTAGCCCATCCGAAACCAATTGCTCACGTATTTAAATTTTAACGGAATCGAATAGGTTTGTTTTGTGCTGTCTCTTCCACACATATTTGGCTATGCTCTAGCGCAAGTGCAAACACGCAACTAATTCGATTCCAATGGAATTTCGATACTTTATTAACGCGTTCAGAAATGGAGCCCTAGTTGTGATACCGAGTTCGTGACACAGCTAAAACAGAATGTTTATTTTTAAGTGTAGTTTCGTATCGGAAGAATAATCATTTTTCATTGATGCTAAACGTGTCTGTAAACCAAAGCCAAAGACAACATTTACAAACTCCATCCTACTTATACCTCAAACACGAAAGTAACTCTCTAAGTATGTCCAATTTGTCTGTCTGTATGTGTGTGTAATTTGTCATGCTTGAATAGACACACCGACAAGAGGATAACTCTTAAATTTAAAGAGAGAAAAGGAAAAAAATACTCCACCGTAACTCTTAAATTTAAAGAGAGAAACAGACAAAAATAAAAAAAAACATATCTCAGAAATCATCTCCTGAGGGGGCTGAAAAGGGTGTGTTTTTATGTATGGATGTAACGCGCCCTGCAGCCTAAACCGTTTGACGGATTTCGACATATGAGGTGTCATTGGATTCCTCATAATCGTGGGAGTGACATATTTGCAAAAAAGCAGTTGGGATTTTCGATTTTTTTGTCAATTTTTTATGGAAGTGGTAATTTGACCTTTATTACGCTTATGTAAAAACAATCGTTAAAAGTTTTTTGATCAAGTTTGTCGAGACATTTTCAGCTACGTACATTAAGTATGCGCCACCTAATGGGAGCCGTAGGTTGGAGCAAATAAACAATCACGATTAATCTTAAATGAGCTGCGAGCGCCAGCAACCGACGGGTTTACGATTCCGAATTTTACCGGAGAAACAGTAATCCCAGGTATGAAACATAAGCAATATAAGCATATCGCCAGCTAGAAGGTATAAAAATAATCAACATTAGTAGGTACTCCAATTTTTATTCCATTAGCTAACACTCAGGCGCTTTTGTGGAATGGAATGCATACTCTCAGCGTAAGTCACTCTCAATTTTACTGGTTTTCAGCAGTAGCTGAAGTAGGTTCTGCCACTATCACAATGGGGAACTTGCATAAGACTTCAATTTCGAGTAAATTGCACACAATTGATGCAGATATACGTAGAAATATCATACAGAAAAAAAACGTTTGTATTAGTTTTATCTCAAGTTAAAATGACGAAAAAAAATTATTATTCTTTCGATAAAATACATAGAATATTGAAGTGTAACTACACAGAATATTGAATTAGAAATGATATTTTGTAAGACAAGTATAGACTTAAACGCAAATGTTGTGGAGATAATTGCAAATTAATGACTTACTCCATAGTAAACGCGCCGAGAATATATGTTGTGACGTCATAGCGTTTTCGGGGGGTGCCGTGCAGATTTCAAATGCGTATAACATCAGAGAAATAAATCATAAGAAAGTTTTAGTGCTACAGTTGTTTTAATTCTGGATTATACTTTAGATTTTCGTAGTAAAATAAAAAGATGCAAGTTCCCTAGAGAACCAGTAACTGTCTGACCTCCGCCCACAACATATTGTTACAAATCTCGCGGTCAAGTCATTCTGGGTAGCAAGAACGGAATGTTACGTTCTCACTGTTTCAATTAGGTGTTTCTTGTTTAATCATGCTCACTTAGCCTGATGACTGAGCGCGTTGTCTGCCGCACTACCTCTACAATGCTCCTAGTGAAAGCTTCCCCCAGTGCTCTGGGTTATCCATTACGGAGTGACTGACTAATCAAGTCACTTCGTACTTGCTTAGTCACCGTAATTTCCGGGTGCAGTCGGTGTTCATATAATGGTGAGTTTACACTAGCTTATAGGTAGTATTTGTTGGGACTTGGGAGTAAGCAATAGTTTAATATATTTGCAAACTTCAATACTCAATACTCAATCATTTATTGCACATAATGGTTATACAGGTGGTCTTAAAATAAAGTATGGTATCACATCATGTACCCTGTTGGGCGCAGCAAATAAGAAGGCGGACACTTAGGTACATATAATTCAGCATACAAAAAATAGTATTAATTAATTATATATCTTAGTTTTACTTTATTCTATTAACAAACTTATCATCTAAATATTCCTTTAAAGAGTAGTAGGTTTTCGAAAGTAACATTTGTTTTAATTTGCGTATGAAAACTGTCTCTTTATTTTCATCTTTCAATTCTTTCGGCAATTTATTATATATTTTTATCGACATTACAAATGGTCCTGACGAATGTAGGTTTAGTCGTGATGGTAGTAGCAATAATTTGCCTTTATATCGCGTCGTACGGTTTTTGATTACATCTTCCAGTTTCGTATAAAATTCCGGGTATTTACGGACAAATTCAAACTGGGAAGCGCGATGAAATTTTAAGGCTTCCACGCGGGTGTGAGGAAGGAATAATTTAATAAAATAAACGGATTATATTCAATATTGTAGTACTTCAATTTAAGCCATCATCTTATATTTTATGCATCGGAAAAAGAAAGGGCGTTCAAGAAAAAGTTTGATTATCCGTGGCCCGAAGTACGAAGTTAAGTGACAGTGAGTAGGTATAAATACTATAAATACTTCGTACTTCGGGCCACGGATAATCAAACTTTTTCTTGAACGCCCTTTCTTTTTCCTTTTTTTTTGGTGAGTAAATACTTACAAATAAATAAGTGCCATTGTTAATCACCTTCAAAGAGAAATATCAAGGGAATAATAGCAGAGTAAACAATTAGATCGTTATACGTTATAGGAATAATATCGAAGCGGTCGCCTCGCAGCCTAGGGAATACCTACTATAATAGCAAACCATAACGAGGCTGTCAAACCTGCTTTTTCACGTTCTCTAGGCCAGGTAATATTTAAATACTAGCTGTTGCCCGCGACTTCGTCCGCGTAGAACTTTTTATCGTCTTAGAAAATGATTTCTCTCAATACAAAATTTGAACCCTCTTTTAGGGGATAATTAAAAAAAAAGTTGATGTTCATTTTCTAGTTTGTGAACAAACAGTCTAAAACCAAAGTTAAAAATCTCATACTTTAAAAATGCCTTGAAATACTCAAACTTTGAACCAATTTTAACACTCTTAGGGGATGAATTTGGAAAAACTCTGAAATCAGTTTTGTAGTATTTTAACGTACAGAATAAGACCGAAGTTAAAAATCTCTTACTCACACTTTAAAATTTTATTGCTCGCCATTTAAAATTTGAACCCCCTTTTAAACCCCCTTAGAGGTTGAATTTTTCTAATCGCTGAAAGAACTTTTTTCGTAAACTTTTAAGTCTCTAGCTCAAAAAAAGTGTTGCCCATACAAAGCTTTCTTAACCCCCTTAGGGGTGGAATTTTCTAAAACTCTGAAAGTACTTTATTATTAATTTTAATAAGTAACATTTCGAATAGTTTTAAGTCTAGTAAAAATAAAAGTTTTTCCCACACAACACTTTCTTAAGGATCTTAAGGATCCCCTTAGGGATGGAGTTTTCTAAAACGCTGAAAATTCTTTTTTAGTATTCTAATAAGTAATTTTTTTGCAAAGTTGTAAGTCTAACTCAAAAAAAGTGTTGCCCATGCAAAGCTTGCTCTCCTTTTTAACCCTATTAGGGGTGGAATTTTCTAAAACGATTTGTGTTCTTTTTTTGTATTTTAATAAGTAATCTTTCTACAAAGTTTCAAGTCTCTAACTCAAAAACATAAACTTTCCCTGATAAAAACTTAAACCTGCACCCCTTTTTATCCCCCTTAGGGATAGATTTTTTCAAAACGCTGAAAGTCTTTTTTTTTGTATTTTTATAAGTAATCTTTCTACAAAGTTTTAAGTGTCTAGCTCAGAAAAAGTGTTCCCCATACAAACCTTGCACCCTTTTTTAACCCCCTTAGGGAATGATTTTTGTAAAACGCCGAATGTAGTATTTTTCATGTTCTAATAAGTAATTTTTCGACAAAATTTTAAGTCTCTATTAAAAAAAAATATGTTTTTCCCATACAAACTTTGCACCCTATTTTACCCCCTTAGGGGTGAAATTTTCCAAAACGCTGAAAGTACTTTCTTTGTATTTAAATAATCTTTCTACAAAGTTTTAGGACTCTAGCTAAAAAAAATAGTTTCCCACATACAAACTTTGCACCCCTATTTTAGCCCCCTATTTTTAGGGGTAGAATTTTCTAAAACGCTGAAAGTACTTAATTTGTATTCTGATGACTAATCTTTCTACAAAGTTTTAAGTCTCTATTTAAAAAAAATATTGTTTCCCCCACACAAAATTTGCACCCCTATTTTACCCCCTTAGGGGTAGATTTTTTTAAAACACTGAATCTAGGTACTTTATTTGTATTCTAATGAATAATTTCTCTACAAAGTTTTAAGTCTCTATTTAAAAAAAAGTAGTTTTTCCCATACAAACTTTGCACTCTATTTTACCGCTTTAGGGGTAGAATTTTCTAAAACCCTGAAAGTTCTTTATTTGTATTCTAATGACTGATCTTTCTACAAAGTTTTAAGTCTTTATTTAAAAAAAAATGTTTCCCCCATACAAACCTTGCACCCCTATTTTACCCCCGTAGGGGTGGAATTTTCCAAAACGCTGAAAGTGTTTCATTTGTATTCTAATAACTAATTTTTCTACAAAGTTTAAGTCTATAGCTCAAAAAAAAAAGGTTCTCCCATACAAACTTTGCACCCCTATTTTACCCCCTTAGGGGTAGAATTTTCAAAAATCCCTTTTTATCCCTAGCCCACGTTATAAAAGCAACATACTGTGCAAAAATCAACTCTCTAAGATTAGTAGTTTCGGCTGTGCGTTGATGAGTGAGTGAGTGAGTGAATAAGTCAGTCAGGACATAGGCATTTATTATGTATAAATAAATAGAAGATAATGAAACTCCCATTCAAATATCTCAAAAAATTATGAAGCTACATCCGTTTTAATGTCGCTTGTTAGAGTGAGAAAACGATGAGGGACTGTGACGTCAATATACTCGAGCGTCATAGTAAAAAACAATCGTTTCATATGAAGGTGCGTTTTGCGGAAAAGGGACAGAACATACCCCCTCTTAAAACTTTGGACTCTTATAACTTAATCATTACCTATATAACCTCTTGCTTTGTTTTTTTCTCCATTTGACTATATTTATTTTAAATTCTTTTTCGAGAAAATACATTATGATTATTTACCATATTTTCGATTCCTGAGCTATAACCACGAACTTCGGAATTCGAAAATATTCGGGTATCTCTATCTCTATCGCACTAACCATACTCGAGTGACAGGGATGCAAATATATGAACATTGAGTATCGGTTTTCGTGGTAGCGCCGCAGGTACTTTGGCTGAATGCGCCGAGCGCGTGCCATTGTCATTCACAAAAAACAAATGCGTGTTAATTATATTGTTCAAATTTGTTGATTTCATTTATTAAAATTACGACATAAAACGACATTTGCGCATATAAGTTCTCATATCAGAATCGAATATTTTTTTATGGTTTATATTTTAGCATTTGTCTCGTAAAGGTCTATCGTAGACGGGATTTAAATTATTAATAAGTGAAAGGCAAAGCAATTCCGCCATTTTGACGAAAATTTGACGGTTCTTATAGCTGACAGTTGGAGCAGCGTTTGATTTCAATAAAAATAAATGAAAAATTAAATGAAGTCGTATATTTCGGAAAATTAATTAACTGTCGCAGTCGGATAAACACTATCCTAAGTTGCAGCTAGAATAATAATGTACCTATATAAAATGTTTCATATTTTTCCGTTCATGGGATGCTGAGAACATTCGAACCGCGCAAAGCTTAGTTTCAAACTGGCTGATTCTTTTTTTAATTTAGAGATTTATTATAAGTGGAGATAAAGCCTAAGGAAGGAAAATAATAAGATAAATGTCGGAGGCAACCGGAAATTTGGGAAATTGGGGCTGGAAATGTATTCTAGAATTACTAAATATCCGTGTGATGAAGGAAAGTTCCCATTATTTATGACTAGGTACTTACTTAAACGTATACTTCTGATGCTCAGTAGGTAATACACGCTGGATTTTTTAAACAGTGCACAAATGAAAGGGTACTGTACAAATAGCCCAAATGTGTGAATGTTTTTTTTTTACTTTTTCGCAAAAGGGTAAAGTTATTTTAACATGTACAATACAGATATAGATGATATGAATATTATCTGATTACATATTTCACATGCAAATCATTATATAAGTATAGGACTGATCAAGTAAGTAAGTTATATGCAGGAATAAGAAAATTAAAATCGTAGTGTCTTACCCATTCATTTTATGATGTTGACATTTTTTATGAATACGTAAATATAAATAATTAAGAGCCCGTTAACGTGCTCACTAGCGCCATTGGTAAATAATTGAGATTATTTAAATTTAACGAAAGATATTTTAAAAAGCAGACCGCTACACACTGTATTTTGTAATTAAGTATCTTGTGTATACATCAAACTAGTTTTAATGTTGCTGGATTCGTCGACCTATGAACTTAAAAGAAAAACGGCCGTTTTAACTTTGGACGCATAGATTGACGAATCCAGCAACGTAAAAACTATTATGATGAATTCAAAACATACTTAAATACAAAATACAGTGTGTAGTGGCCTACTTTTAAATATCTATCGTTAAATTTAAATAATCACAATTATTTACCAGTGGCGCTAGTGAGCACGTTAACGGGCTCTTAATCACAGTAATATTGTTTAATGCTCATGAATGTTAACATAATTAATGATTAAACGAACTTACCTGTAAGTGAAGTTCTATCATAATTATATGAAGCGCCTCGTCCGAAGAGATTAGTAACTGAAGATTTATAATACACATGTAGTAACGCCAGGTGTCACCACTCTCTGCACTTTAGTTTAGAGTTATTTTGAATTTTTTATTATTTCACTAGAGGGTAGGTCTGGATCCTACGCCCCACCCGTCCATCGTTCCGCCGGTCATTAAGTTGAGAGAAATGTATTGATTGATGTATATTTCCATACAGTTAGACCCTTAAGGAGGTAAGCGAAGCGATGGGTGGGAGGGACCTAAGTTACTAATCTCTTCGGACGAGGCGCTTCATATAATTATGATAGAACTTCACTTACAGGTAAGTTCGTTTAATCATTAATTATACTTCGCGCCTCGTCCTCGAGATTAGTAACTGAAGATTTATAATACACATGTAGACTTTGAGAGTAATATTCAGAAATATCATCAATCGTTGACTAATGTACCTCAGGATTATACAAACGTATTCATCTATAATTAGATAGGTAATTTTGGTATTGTATGTATGATTATAAATCGAGGTATGAATATATATACGAATGTTCTCATAGTTTGATAGAATATCAAATGACATTTTTGGCTGTTTATTACAAGCATTTTAGATGATTCGATTCTGTTTTTATTGGATAATGATTAGCTCAGGATATGGAAGCTGCCTTTGCAAAACAAGAGTAATTCCAGTAAATATACTTATTAACCTAATAAGGTTTATAGATAGGTATATTTGGTATTGTATTGTATGATTTTAAATCGAGGTATGAATATACATATGAATGTTTTCATAGTATAATAGAATACGAACAAACTAAATTTTTGGCTGTTTATTACAGATTCGATTCTGTTTTTATTGGATAATCATTAGCTCAGGATATAAGGAAGATGCATTTGCAAAACAAGAGTAATTCCAGTAAATATACTTATTAAAATAATAAGGTTTATTTATAATATAAATATCATCGTCATAAGAGTAAATTAAAGATACAATTATTATTAACTAGCTGTTGCCCGCGACATCGTCCGCGTAGAACTTTTTATCGTCTTAGAAAATGATTTCTCTCAATACAAAATTTGAACCCTCTTTTAGGGGATAATTTAAAAAAAAGTTGATGTTCATTTTCTAGTTTGTGAACAAACAGTCTAAAACCAAAGTTAAAAATCTCATACTTTAAAAATGCCTTGAAATACTCAAACTTTGAACCAATTTTAACACTCTTAGGGGATGAATTTGGAAAAACTCTGAAATCAGTTTTGTAGTCTTTTAACGTACAGAATAAGACCGAAGTTAAAAATCTCTTACTCACACTTTAAAATTTTATTGCTCGCCATTTAAAATTTGAACCCCCTTTTAAACCCCCTTAGTGGTTGAATTTTTCTAATCGCTGAAAGAACTTTTTTCGTAAACTTTTAAGTCTCTAGCTCAAAAAAAGTGTTGCCCATACAAAGCTTTCTTAACCCCCTTAGGGGTGGAATTTTCTAAAACTCTGAAAGTACTTTATAATTAATTTTAATAAGTAACATTTTGAATAGTTTTAAGTCTAGTAAAAAAAAAAGTTTTTCCCACACAACACTGGCTACCCTTCTTAAGGATCTTAAGGATCCCCTTAGGGATGGAGTTTTCTAAAACGCTGAAAGTTCTTTTTTAGTATTCTAATAAGTAATCTTTTTGCAAAGTTTTAAGTCTAACTCAAAAAAAAGTGTTGCCCATGCAAAGCTTGCTCTCCTTTTTAACCCTATTAGGGGTGGAATTTTCTAAAACGATTTGTGTTCTTTTTTTGTATTTTAATAAGTAATCTTTCTACAAAGTTTCAAGTCTCTAACTCAAAAACATAAACTTTCCCTGATAAAAACTTTGCACCCCTTTTTATCCCCCTTAGGGATAGATTTTTTCAAAACGCTGAAAGTCTTTTTTTTTGTATTTTTATAAGTAATCTTTCTACAAAGTTTTAAGTGTCTAGCTCAGAAAAAGTGTTCCCCATACAAACCTTGCACCCTTTTTTAACCCCCTTAGGGAATGATTTTTGTAAAACGCCGAATGTAGTATTTTTCATGTTCTAATAAGTAATTTTTCGTCAAAATTTTAAGTCTCTATTAAAAAAAAAAATGTTTTTCCCATACAAACTTTGCACCCTATTTTACCCCCTTAGGGGTGAAATTTTCCAAAACGCTGAAAGTACTTTCTTTTTATTTAAATAATCTTTCTACAAAGTTTTAGGACTCTAGCTAAAAAAAATAGTTTCCCACATACAAACTTTGCACCTCTATTTTAGCCCCCTATTTTTAGGGGTAGAATTTTCTAAAACGCTGAAAGTACTTAATTTGTATTCTGATGACTAATCTTTCTACAAAGTTTTAAGTCTCTATTTAAAAAAAATATTGTTTCCCCATACAAAATTTGCACCCCTATTTTACCCCCTTAGGAGTAGATTTTTTTAAAACACTGAATCTAGGTACTTTATTTGTATTCTAATGAATAATTTCTCTACAAAGTTTTAAGTCTCTATTTAAAAAAAGTAGTTTTTCCCATACAAACTTTGCACTCTATTTTACCCCTTTAGGGGTAGAATTTTCTAAAACCCTGAAAGTTCTTTATTTGTATTCTAATGACTGATCTTTCTACAAAGTTTTAAGTCTCTATTTAAAAAAGAATGTTTCCCCGATACAAACCTTGCACCCCTATTTTACCCCCGTAGGGGTGGAATTTTCCAAAACGCTGAAAGTGTTTCATTTGTATTCTAATAACTAATTTTTCTACAAAGTTTAAGTCTATAGCTCAAAAAAAAAAGGTTCTCCCATACAAACTTTGCACCCCCATTTTACCCCCTTAGGGGTAGAATTTTCAAAAATCCCTTTTTATCCCTAGCCTACGTTATAAAAGCAACATACTGTGCAAAAATCAACTCTCTAAGATTAGTAGTTTCGGCTGTGCGTTGATGAGTGAGTGAGTGAGTGATTGAGTGAATAAGTCAGTCAGGACATAGGCATTTATTATGTATAAATAGATAGAAGATAATGAAACTCCCATTCAAATATCTCAAAAAATTATGAAGCTACATCCGTTTTAATGTCGCTTGTTAGAGTGAGAAAACGATGAGGGACTGTGACGTCAATATACTCGAACGTCATAGTAAAAAACAATCGTTTCATATGAAGGTGCGTTTTGCGGAAAAGGGACAGAACATACCCCCTCTTAAAACTTTGGACTCTTATAACTTAATCATTACCTATATAACCTCTTGCTTTGTTTTTTTCTCCATTTGACTATATTTATTTTAAATTCTTTTTCGAGATAATACATTATGATTATTTACCATATTTTCGATTCCTGAGCTATAACCACGAACTTCGGAATTCGAAAATATTCGGGTATCTCTATCTCTATCGCACTAACCATACTCGAGTGACAGGGATGCAAATATATGAACATTGGCTGAATGCGCCGAGCGCGTGCCATTGTCATTCAAAAAAAACAAATTCGTGTTAATTATATTGTTCAAATTTGTTGATTTC
Source organism: Epinotia brunnichana (assembly GCA_963854355.1). Lineage (NCBI taxonomy): Eukaryota > Metazoa > Arthropoda > Insecta > Lepidoptera > Tortricidae > Epinotia > Epinotia brunnichana. The sequence continues at coordinate 12,165,378 of OY977936.1, read as the reverse complement.
ATTTATTGAAATTACGACATAAAACGACATTTGCGCATATAAGTTCTCATATCAGAATCGAATATTTTTTTATGGTTTATATTTTAGCATTTGTCTCGTAAAGGTCTATCGTAGACGGGATTTAAATTATTAATAAGTGAAAGGCAAAGAAATTCCGCCATTTTGACGAAAATTTGACGGTTCTTATAGCTGACAGTTGGAGCAGCGTTTGATTTCAATAAAAATAAATGAAAAATTAAATGAAGTCGTATATTTCGGAAAATTAATTAACTGTCGCAGTCAGATAAAAACTATCCTAAGTTGCAGCTAGAATAATAATGTACCTATATAAAATGTTTCATATTTTTCCGTTCATGGGATGCTGAGAACATTCGAACCGCGCAAAGCTTAGTTTCAAACTGGCTGATTCTTTTTTTAATTTAGAGATTTATTATAAGTGGAGATAATAACTGTTACAATTTATTCACTTATGATTGTCAAGGTACGATCGTTTAAATCATCTTTGACATAAGGTATGTAGATAACGGCATCGTTTAAAAGTAAATGTAGAGATGAACTTAGACATTTTTATAGCGTGCTTTACGCATAATAATTAGATTTAACATTACAATGAAAAATAAAGGATATAATTAGAACCCCCTAGAACCTAACTATTGATTTAATACTGACAGCGCTAGGATAGTACTTACTATTACTTATTCTGTGGCTAGGGATGCATTTCCTTCGCTACTGAGAATCGTCCTTTGACAAAACTTTGCAAAAGTATTAGAATGTCCGCTACACCCTGCACAGTTGCGAATTTCGTAGACGCTGACGCCGCGCGCGGGACGCGGCCAGCGGTGTGCCGCGCGCTGTACGCGCTGAACACCGCCGCGTTGATCCCGCACTCGCTCAGTATGCGCTTAATCCATCGGCTGAGCGTCTGGGAGCCAACTGCTTTATGTGGCTGGTTATAGGCTGTCAGAGCTTCTCAGAGACGTAGGTCTAAATCTAAATAGCATACCAGCGGCTATGCTGGGCATAGGTAACACGAGATTTTCGATGAAAAAGGGCAAGTAAGTATATGATAGGTTGTTTACAACCTAGCCTGGATATTTTCAAAATATCGGTTATTTTAATTGTATTTTTTTTTTCACATAAAATTTTAATGTTTTGAATACTTATTTTAGATAAAGCTTGGACTCTGTGAGCCGTAGTGAGCTAGTGAGCGCGAGTAATGTGACAGTTTGAAATTTGAAAGTTTTTCAAGCGTTAATTCGTTATTAGGAGGCCAATCGCTTAAATGGTCTAATACAGTATTGGTGTCCCAACTTACATTATATTGAGGTCTTGTAGATCTCTGAAACCTATCGTCATTGGTTAATGTATGTCCCAGACAGAACTAAGGATAGTTTCGATCTGCAGGTATTCAATGTCCCATATTGACAACCCTCATTAAACAAATGAGTCAAAAAATATACTACTGTAGGAACAGCGCCGTAATGAATTACTATGACAAAAGTGCCACCACTTTTTAAGACAAACATCGTATTGTTTAACCGTGTTTTGAGACAGCGATGCTATCTTAATGTCTACCTAATGAAGATGGTGGCAAGCTTGTTCTCGATAATGCGGACCCAAATAATATCCCTGTTACCAGGGTAATCGACTTGTGTATTTGACGGGAGCTAAACTGAGAAATTAAGGCATTGCTATAAGGTTAAAAGTTACTTCTTCGCTAGCGAGGAGGCTTCTAAAGACAGGGTACCATGGTTGAGTTGGCCACAAGGGTACGAGTACGACCATGATGCCCTTAGCTTATTCTGAGAGAATCTTTCGGAGGGCCTTCAATACGACCGAAAATGGGGGAAAAAATTGAAGAAAATGTTCGTCCAGGCCCATTTATTAATGCGACTCTCAAACAAATGGTTGGCAAAATTTACACACTACCTATATTATTAGGTAGGTATTAAGTTAAAAGCCCCGTCTGCTAACTCCCATTATATGATAGGATGAGATCTGCGTGATTCGAAATCAGCTACGATATTGTCGCGTGACTTAATGTAAGATGCGAGTACGAGTAAATTGTGTGCACCATTGCCAGAATTCTCTCAAAATCTGATTGAGGTGAGGGTATTTAATACTGCCCATTCGGTTGACATTAAGCTAAATATTGCAGTAGAATTAAATATCTAATCTAAGTAGCACCTGACAATTGTATAAAAATAAAAGCGGCTAGCAGCTCTAAGAAATGAATTTGTTTTTCTCGTTCAATCTTAGACTACTGGCCCCTTGCCGTATGCACATGCTGCCCCCTACCCCCTACCCCGTAGTTGAGGCGTCAGAATAATATTTGAGTTCGGTAATCGTCGGTGCGAACGCGCCGATGGGAGTTTCCACCACCGACGGATATCAGGGAGAATGGACTCAGGTACTTAAGCTCATTGTACGATTAAATCATCGTGGCCCTGTAGGTTAAAAAGGAACTTCATCGTTCCAACCTATTTATATAAAGCCATCCATATTAAATGGCCGGGCATGCTGAAACTAGCAGACCGCGGTAAGTCGCGGTAGTTGCCTAATTTTGCAACGTCTAATGTTAAAAAAGGGTTCCAATTCCGATTTAATTCGAGTTCTTTCGTCGGGATGCAAACTTATCAGGATGAAAACTATGCGAGTCGATAATCATGCTTAGAAATTAGCATGACGTCATGGGCCGAAATACGCTTTTTTCTTCATTGACAATGAATCCTAGCGAAGTTCAAAGTTGCCGAGTTAATTCTATGTTGCATTGCTCGTAAGTTTGCCCGAAAAAAGTCGATCAACAATATAAAGGGTGGAGAGGAGACCCATAGAACGCAATAGTTTTTATAAATTGATTTATGTTTTTAAGGTTAAATAGGTACAAAGCGATTTTACCGTTCGGCTTCTGTACTAGAAAAATACTGGAAACGAATTGGCTATCACATGGACTACACTCGGATATAGCATTTATTTGCAGTAAATTATGTATGGCATCTATATAATGTTGCCTCTCCTTGTCAGAATGCACAGGTATCGAGGGTAAGGAATACTGAACGACAGGAAGTTAATTTTATAGCCATCGATCCATGAAAGTATAGTGCGGTCCTTCGTAATGAGCGCCCACTGTTTGTTTACAAAATAAAGACAAACGGCCGGCGTACTTAACTGTAGGAATCTAACCTACCTAGTAGCGACGCTGCGGGGGCTGGTGCGCGTACGACGGCCTGTAGTAGGTAGCGCGTGGGCGGCACCGGGAGCGGCGGCGGCGGGGCAGGCGGTGGCCTGCGCGGCGCGGGGCCTCTGCGGCGACACAATGGACTTTACCCGGATGGGCGTTTGCATACGCGCGAAGCAGCTTTCATTTCACCGCCGGATTTGATCACGGCCTCCGCCGATTTCAGCGAAGCAAATTTTCACCAAATAGGCAAGTATCAACCTTGGTGTTTACCAAATGGTCCTTTCTTTCTTCAAACTGAAGAGTATGAAGTCTCGCCTGGTTACCCTATCGGCGTATTGTAAGTCACACAGAATACGACCGAGGTCGATGAGTTTTTGTAATAAGTCGTTCTTTTTGCCTTTTAAAATTAACTGAGATGTAATAATTTCACTAAGGCACGATATGGCACTGGCCATTTCCTTTTGTTTGGACTCAATGCCCTTGTCACGTTTAGCAAAGTATTCCGAAATGGCAGCATTCATCTCAGAATTAAATTTTGGAGCGCCTATTTTCACAGAATTAGTCGGTATTAGATATTTATTGATGAGATCCTTACGAATTTATTTCGTAATGCTCTCAGTAGCTGTACAAAACGAGTAGCTATTTCTGTACGTATATCTTTACCCTATTTTATGGCTGACGAAGGGTCATCGCCTAGAATTTGCAAAACGTCATCGTCTAAATTAGCTATGTTTTTGCATTATTATCGTATACTTGTACATCGCGTAGCACTGGTGCTTGTGCCTGCTATGGCACTAGTGCTAGTGCTTGCTAATGCATTGGTGCTTGTGCCTGCTAATGTAATGGTGTTTGTGTTTATTAAGGCACTGGTGCTTGTGCTTGCTACGGCCGGAGCGCTCTGGTCAGTGTATACTGAACGCTTGTTTGAACCTCGATAGGCTTTATTTGATCCAGAATGGGCTTTTGTGCATCTCCAACAGGATTGTAATGTTCCTCAGCAGTATAAGGCTGGTCAATGTCTTGATCAAGTGGCCCAAGTGGGTCGTACAGTAATTCCTCATATGGAAATAACCAGGTCGTAAAACAGGTGACGCTGAGAACGAATAGATTTTTCGTTGTCACCTTATATTTAGTAAGAAATCAGCCTATATACGTCCCACTGCCGGGCACAGGCTTCCTTTTATCTAATCGAACTTTAAAGTTAACTGAATAATTTTATATAAGACATCTTGCCGAGCGAAAGTTATAATGTATTAAGTATTAGGTACTGTACCGTACCGCACCGCACCGCACTTTGATACCGTAATGCGTGTAAAATATAGTAGACCAATTATAAATTATGAACATAATTGAGAAATGGGTAGTAAATTAATGCAAATAAGTTATTGATTTGCTGTGCACTTATTATCAAATATGGATTGGATTACTCTTTCCGTTAAAGTTAACTTGGTGATTATTATCACTTAGATAACGCATGTTATCTTCTCGAAAAGGTTAGGTGACAATCCCCAATGAATTGTACGCCAACCGATAAATCATGCGTTGATTCAGCCCCAATGACTAATCGAGATGCAATGACACCATTCAATGTGCTTCTATGATATAAAATCAGGCATACAGCTGATATATGATATACGTGACAACGGTTTTATATTTCAATTTAGTTAGGTATCAATCCCCAATGAATTGATCGCCAATATATAAATCTTGCGGTGATTGAGCCCCAACGGCTAATCCGGTGCAAACGATAGGTATGACTAAACATAGTTATACCCTGTAATTGCCAAATCATTTAAAAAACTTAAATATGGTACCTGTTTCCCGTGGAAACAATTCCTCCTCATCACCTTGTAACGAAGCACTTTCACTACGAACTCGTAATTTACGTTCTAGTTTACGAACTTTATGTATTAAATGATCTAAATCGTCTTTATATTTCATTGTACGTTTACGTTTTAGGAGTTTTAGTTTGCGAGAATACACGAACAAGAACTTAGAATTTAATTGAAGTGACTGGAGTGGTCGAGCACTTGATTGCGTATGACCGGCGGAACGATGGACGGGTGGGGCGTAGGATCCAGACCTACCCTCTAGTGAAATAATAAAAAATTCAAAATAACTCTAAACTAAAGTGCAGAGAGTGGTGACACCTGGCGTTACTACATGTGTATTATAAATCTTCAGTTACTAATCTCGAGGACGAGGCGCGAAGTATAACTACTAATTAGTATATAATAATTTGATTTCAATTAATATGAAAGAAAGAAAGAAAGAAGACATTTATTCACTACACAAAAGACACAAAGGGAGACAAAGAGAGTAGACATACATTACAAATTGACACATATTGTGTGTATGAGTACGATATAACGTGCAATATTTTTAAACAAATAACTTATAACAACGTATACCTACCCATAACCTAGTCATAGCTACATCGGTACAGCTACTACATCGTCAGTTATCTAATTTTGGCAACAAACTATCGCATCGTAATCGTGTCAGACCCGGTGTGTTTACTAACATACTAAACCTTTACATGAACAATCACTGGAGTAATTTATTCACCCAGCAAACGGTGCACTAATGGTCACCCGTTTTATTTAACATGCGACTGGCCGTTTGCAAGCGCAGTTGGTGGGTAATCCATTTACGTGCAGAGGCTGTTTACCTGACGAACCTCGTTGACGACGCGCCCGCAACATGTGACATGCTATAGACTTCTAATAGATTGGATTGGGACCTCATGTTTACAGTGGCTTTGTGGTGTAAAACGTGCTTTTTCGGGGGGGTTTACCAAAATGTAAGGGTGAGCCCCTTACAATATAATATACTTAATATAGGAAACCCTAGCAGTGGAACTGAATGAAACCACCGCCTATAAGGTTGGATTGTAAGTCAACTTTATTCAAGATTCTTACGATACGAGGCGCAATACTCAAATTGAAAATGAAAATGAAATGAAAATGAAAAATAGTTTATTCAGTAACTTAACATAGCTTTACTAAATACAGGTTGGTGTCTCTTTTTAAGTATCGAGATACCTGTGTCAAGAGACACCGCTCTTCCATAGAGTGTAACTTGAAACGTACAGAAGTGCACAGAACACAGAAATTAATAAGACAAATAATATATTATTATATTCTGATTGGCAATTTCTCGGGGGAAAAAGCCATTATTAACTACTGACGCAACCACGACGCAACTGAGTAGTAGTAAAATGTTCCATTTGTAACCAAAATTATCAATAGGTAAATTAATGGTAAGACCAACTGAAGTAACAAAATGAATAGTCACCCAATAGTCACTAAAACAACCCATGACGACAAGACTTTCTATTAAAAACACCGCACTCAAATGGGTTCATCCATTTCCTTGTGATGGTGGGGCTGCCCCGCTTCTGTAACGCATCAGGGATGTTTGCATGCACATCCCTGGTGCGTCGGGTACGGGCCAGCCCCAACCCCATCCTGCGTTTGTTAGCTGAGGGGTTTGACTGCCCATATTTGAGGCATTGTGATGACATGCATATTTCTAGAAGTACTTATTACGTCTAACCTACTTAGGTGCTTCTAGAAACATGACATTAACACTAACTAAGAAAAAAATAAATGTTTTATCTATCCAAATATCATAAACCCTCCATGATGCGTTCAAGAACCGCACATTATGACCACCATAAAAATAGACAAACAAATGTCTTATCTGTGAAAATGTTATTATTGCTAAATAATAACATCGATTTCGATAATATTATTTCATTCAAATTTCGAACGTCTCTGAAAAACAAAGAAATTTGATTTAGCCTCTATTCTAATATCAGTCGAGATGACGTTTAGTTCGAAATGAATTGTCAATTTGCATACAAATTTGACAAATATCGCCCGTAAGTTAGATATCGAACGATATGTAAAAAAATACTATGACAGCTGCCAGAAAACAACGCCGCGATGCTGGTCATAATATGCGGCTCCTGAATGCATCATGGAGGCTTATGATATGTGGATAAATAAAGTAGTGTATGTAACTGTACATAATTAGGCATTAACACACTCGTGTTTAATGCCCTTAATTATGTACAGTCACATAAACTACTATAATGATATCATATAGATATGAGCATAGCTATAAGTACACACTAACCATATATGAGTCTAAGTTATTTGAAATAAATGATAACAAAACGAAATAAATAAATTTGGGAAATGCGATGCCACAGATAGACACAACAAATACACTGCATGTTAAAATTATAAAACCACTTTTTTTCTTCGGGCACTAAAAACGTAGTTTATATCATGCTCAACCTGGTAAAGGTCGCGGGAGTCCGCTGGATGCGGGTGGCGCAAGATCGGTCACTTTGGCATTCTTTAGGGGAGGCCTATGTCCAGCAGTGGACGTCTTTCGGCTGATATGATGATGATCTCATGCTCTGAAAGTAGGTCGTTGTTGTTCTAAAAAGTGTGCAGAAAGTGATACATTTCTGCTCTAGTGCAGAAAAGTAGTGTATTCCATATAGTCCTCGCCTTATAAGCATTATGCGGGAACTTATTCTAATAAATATCTATACTTACCCCGCCACTGACGAAGGGAAATAATTTTATTCTTACTAGATCATGGAATTTATTTTATTAAATACTAGCTTCTACCCGCGACTTCGTCCGCGTAGTACTTGTTTATATCGTAGCTCGTTACAATCTTTCACCCCCATTTCCACTTTAGGGATTGATTTCTGGGATAAAAACTATCCCTATATCAAATTTAATCTAAACGGGTGCAGCAGCGGTTGTATAGTAAGTAGCCCCATAAAAATGTTCACCCCACATTGCATCCCCTTAGGAGATAATTTCCGGGATGCAAACTATCCCATGTCCTTTCCCGGAACTCAAACTATCTCTAAACCAAATTTCATCTAAATGGGTTTCATCCAAATATTTACCCCCCATTTCACCCCCTTACGGGATGATTTTCGGGACATTATCTATCTCTATACCAAATTTCATCTTAATGCGTTCCATCCAAATTTTCATTCCGTATTTCACGCCTAGGGGTAGATTTCCGGGATAAAATCTATCTAATGTCCTTAGGTCCCGGGACCTTTCCCCGGGACTCAAACTATCTCTATACCAAATTTCATCTAAGTCGAGTGGTTCTAGTAGCTCCATACAAATGTTCACCCCTAACACTATCCTATGTCCGTTCCACAGGACTCCAACTATCGCTTTACCGTAAATGGGTTCTATCTAAATTTTCGCCCCCATTCCCCCCCCCCCCCCCCTTAGGGGATAATTTCTAGGATAACGACTATCCTTTGTTCTTTCCCAGGACTCTATCTCTATACCAAATTTCATCTAAATAGGTTCGATCCAAATTTTCACCCCTAATTTCACCCCCTCAGGAGATGATTTTCGGGATAAAAACTATCCTATATCCTTTCCCAGGATTTAAATTATCTCTTAACCAAATTTCATCTAAATGGGTTCCATCCAAATTTTCACCCCTAATTGCACCCGCTCAGATGATTTTCGGGATAAAAACTATGCATTGTCCTTCCCTGGCACTCCTACTATATCTATACCAAATTTCATCGCCATGGGTTTTATCCAGATTTTCACACTCTATTTCATTCCCTTAGGAAATGATTTTTTGGATTATTACTATCCATTGTCATTCTTCGGGACTCAAACTATCTCTATACAAATTTCATCTAAAAGGGTTCCATCAAAATTTTCACCCCCATTTCACCCCCCTAGGGGAACATTTCCGGAATTAAAAATGTCCTATATCCTTTCCCAGGACTCAAACTATCTCTATACCAAATTGTATTCAAATGGGTTCCATCCGAATTTTCACCCCTAATTTAACCCCTTAAGGGATGATTTTCGGGATTAAAACTACACTTTGTCCTTTTCCAGGACTTAATCTAACTCTAAAACAAATTTCATCTAAATGGGTTCCATCCAAATTTTTACCCCCCATTTCACCCTATTAGGGGATGATTTCCGGAATAAAACATATACTATGTCCTTTCACAGGACTATCTCTATACCAAATTTCATCTAAATGGGTTCCATTCAAATTTTCACCCCTAATGGGGAACTTGCATGGGACTTCAATTTCGAATAAATTGCACTCAATCGATGCGGATATACGTAGAGATATCTTCTTCTTCTTCTTAGCGCATTCCCACTTTAGGTGGGGTCGGCTCTCCTAGTTAGTCGGCGCCAAGACAATCTGTCCTGGGTTGTCGGGTTGGGTAGATTTTCCACTTTTAGTAGTTTCTTCATGCTGGTCCACCAGGTAGCAGGTGGACGTCCTCGACCTTTTTTACGTTCTGGTACGCGCAACGCTTGTTGTACAACATGTTCCTCGTCTCTCCGCATTACATGACCATACCATCGAAGTTGGCTTTCAGCGAGTTTTTCAGATATGGGGGCCACTTTGAAACTGCCACGTATGTACATATTCCGAACTTTGTCCAATCGCGTCACCCCTCCCGACCATCGCAGCATCTTCATTTCATTCGTATGGATTTTTTGCAGGTGTGTCTTATTTACTGGCCAGCATTCGGCTCCATATATCAGTGCAGGTCGTACTGCTGTCTTATAGACCTTACCCTTTGTCCGCACGGGCATACGCGGGTCACACAGAACTCCGGTTAGCGATCGCCATTTCTGCCATGCCACATTAACTCGGTGTGCAACGTCGGCCTCTATATCTGCACTTTCCGCTATTACAGAGCCTAAGTACTTAAATTGCGTCGTTTTTGGAACTTGCGTATTATCCGGATAGCTGACTATGGCTGGGTTGCTGACATTACCAAAACTGCATTGTAGGTGTTCTGTTTTGGAGCGACTAACTTTAAGGCCCGCCGCTTCAAGGGCCGTGATCCACGATGTCAGTGTGTTCTGTAGCTCGCTTGCTGTATTGGCCATTAAGACTATGTCGTCTGCATACATAAGGTTCCAGGGCAATGGGGATTGAATTTGCTTTGTGACAAGGTCCATGACTAGGTTGAAGAGTAGTGGGCTGAGAGCTGAGCCTTGATGCACCCCTACTTTCACCTCAAACTCCTTACTTATGCCGGCAGGGCTCTTAACTTTAGTGCGGACGTTCCTGTACATATCCTGTATTAATTGCACATAGATTTCTGGCAGATTTTGTGCTCTCAGTGCTTGCCAAACCAGTCTCCGTGGCACCCTGTCAAAGGCTTTTTCGAGGTCTATGAAAATAAGGTGTAAATCCTGTTTGTTCAGACGATGTTTTTCCGTACCACTCTAACAGCCTGTATTGCGTCAGTAGTTGATTTAGAAGGTGTGAAACCAAATTGGATGGGGCTAATGGATGAGAGTTGCTGGATGCGGTTGTTGATTATTCGTTCCCAAATTTTTAATGTGTGTGATGTTAGCTTAATTCCTCTGTAGTTACCACATTCAGTGACGTCGCCTTTATTCTTGTAGAACGGGACTAGATGACTGAGACGCCAAGAATTCGGTATCCTCCCGCTCTCAATAATGAGGTTAAAGAGCCTTGTGAGCCATTCCAATCATATTGGTCCAAGTAATTTCCAGACTTCCGCTGGGATTTCATCTGAGCCCACGGCTTTAGAGTTTTTCATCCTTGATACTGCCGTCTTTACTTCCTCAAGGCTTATGGCTTGTACGGGTCCTTCTACCGGTGCAAGGGGTTCTAGCTCTTTACTGGGGAACTCCTCATTCATAAGCTCTTTGTAGTATTCATACCATCTGTTTTTAATATCTGAATTGACAGTTAAGAGGATTTTATCTTTGTTTTTAATAAATTTGTTCGTTTTTATATCCTATGTTGATTTTAATCTTGATTTGGTACTTTAAAAATGTCATTGTCCGTTTTAGAATTATCAATTTTACAATAGAAACCCTCCCTCGCCCTGACCCTTGCGCACGCAACGCATTTTTTTGCGACAGACTTTGCCTCCTTATACTTGTTTAGGTCTTCTTCTTGTTCAGATGCTTGCCAGTTTTTAAACATCGTCTTTTTGTTTTGGAGAGTAGTTTTGACTTCATTGTCCCACCACGATGGATCCTTTCCCGTAGTAAGGCTACCCTTTGAAATGCCTAGTATTCTGATTGCGCTGTTCTTGCATTCTGTTTCAAATATACGTAGAGATATCATACAAAAGAAAAAAAAAGAAAAAAAAACGATTTTATTAGTTTTACCTAACGTTAAAATGACGAAAATTTATTTTTTATTTTTTCGATAAAATAACATAACAGTTACATAGAATATTAAATTAGAAATGATATTTTGTATGACAAGTATAGACTTAAACGTAAATTTTGTGGAGATAATCGCAAATTAATGACTTACTCCATAGTAAAGGCTATGCTGTGACGTCATAGCATAAGCCCGTTTAGTATAGAACGTTTTCGGGGGGTGCCGGCGCGCGCAGATTTCAAATGCATATAACATCAGAAAAATAAATCATAACAAATTTTTAATGCTACAGTTGTTTTAATGCTGGATTATACTTTTGTTTTTCGTAATAAAATATTAAGATGCAAGTTCCCTATTGTTCCCGCTCATGAGATGATTTTTTGGATAACAACTATGCATTGTCCTTCCCTGGGATTCCTACTATCTATATTAAATTTCATCTTGATGGGTTTTATCCAGATTTTCACTCTCTATTTCATCTCCTTAGGAAATATTTTTTTGGATAAAAACTATCCGTTGTCATTTTCCGGGACTCAAACTATCTCTATACAAAGTTCATCTAAACGGGTTCCATCCAAATTTTCACCCCACATTTTACCCCCTCAGGGGGTGATTTTCGGAATAAAGACTATCCTGTGTCCTTTCTCAGGACTCAAACTATCTCTTAACTAAATTTCATCTATAGGTATGGGTTACATCCAATCCCAATTTTCACCCCTATTTCATCCCCTTAGGGGATGATTTCTGGGATTTAAACTAACCTATGTCCTTTCCCAGGACTTAAACTATTTCTAAATTAATATTTATCTAAATGGGTTGCATCCAAATTTTCACCCCCCATTTCAGACCCTTAGGGAATGATTTTTTGGATTAAAACTAATCGTTGTCATTCTCCGGGACTCAAACTATCTCTATACAAATTTCATCGAAGCGGGTTCCATCCAAATTTTCACCCCCCATTTCACCTCCTTAGGTGATGATTTCCGGGATCAATCCTATCTTTTGTCCTTTCCCGGGACTGAGACTATTTATATACTAAATTTCATCCAAATCGGTGCAGCGGTTTAAGTAGCTCCATACAAATTGCCACCCCCAATTTCGTCTCCTTAGGGATTGATTTCCGAGATAAAAACTACCCTATGTTCTTCCCCGGGATTCAATCTATCTCTATGCCAAATTTCATCTAAATCAGTTCAGCCGTTTTCACGTGATGCGCGGTCACATAAACAGACAAACAGTAAACATCTTCCATGTACAGACTTTCGACCCTCTTCAGTTTTATTATATGTATAGATAGATAGATAGATAAATTTAAGGTTATGTTGTTATTTCATTTCTTTTATTTTAGCTAAAATATTCACTAGGCTCTATGAGGTGGTGGAATACACCCACAAACCTTTATTTACTTGAAGTTGTGCATGTGAGCATACAGCCACTCTTCAACTAACACTAATAATAAATAAGTACAAACAATATGAAAATGAGAGCGAGAAAGAGATATCCATTTCTACTCGAACCATTGGCGCTATCTCTTCGTTCGAGCGCCAATATATCTCGTCGAAAATGGGAGCCTTTCAGCCCTTGGTTAACAATATTATTCTATAAAATAAATATTTGTTTCTCTTTGTCCCTTACGCTCTTAATTGTGTATTTTACACATAACAGTGAAAATAAATTGTATTTTCATTAGTAACATTTAAACATTACGAAAATACTCGGAAACGGAGCGTTTTAGACGTTTCATAAAAAGAAGCTGATTTGGCTTTTGTCAAATACTGAATTTTTTGAGCTTTTCAAATAAATAAACAACAATCGACAATTCGACATGCATAAAGCCTCCTTTCAATTGATTTTGCTTGAATTTGGAATTCGCGGCTGGCGTATTGACTCGTTTGCATTCAACAATGAAGTAGGTACCTAGTTGATTGCACCGCCCAAACGGAATGTGTATTTTACGGGTAGTTTCAAGAATCCACACGTTTAGAAATGCGGAACATACAAAACATTTAAATTAATAAATTCCACAAATGATACAACGCACCTTAAAAAGCAGACTGAAGAGAGGCTTAGCATTATATTTAATCTTAAATATTAAAGATTTAGCTAAGTAAGCAACATAGTATGTACCTAAGTAACTTTTTATTAAGAAATAAACAGTTTTATTTTATTTGTGGCATTGATTTGAATTTACTAATCTTATTAAGACATTATAATAATGCTATACAGAAAAAAAGTACTCTGTAAATTTAAGTTGATCTGAGTGGGTAACTTGTGATATGAAGTCAATACGCTAGTTCACAGTCGTACCTACTAATTAAATTTTTTTCTGTCACTGAAATTATAACTTTATGACTTGTGCACTACCTATCATCCTAATTTCACCACTTTTTCCCCGTAATTAGTACGATTGTGAACTATGGTATCGTTAGTGGAACTTATAATATTTTTACTCTGTATTTAATTACATTGATCCCCGAATGTAGACCGAAATTGCAATTGTACATATTTTCTGTACTCGTCCCACGCCATATAAGTAAGCAAGTTGGGTAGGTAAGCAGTACATGTAGCTTTTGGCTACTCATGCACGTAATGTTGGTACATTATTACACGGGACGCGAGAGTCATCCCTGTTATTTTGTTTCTGAGGAACGCCAAGTGAATAAGCTAACATATTGGGTGAGGCACGGCTTGTGTTACTTTGCATGGCGTGGGTTTTATCTTATTTAGAATTTGCCTTTAGTCGAGGATTTATTATGATTTATTTTAACAGAAATAACGTGTTGACTAGCAACAAACAGTCTTAGGAACTACCATTCTGATTGATTATTGCTATTTCAAATTATCGCTAGCTACTGCGTAAATATTTGTATGAAAAATATATACACCGCCCCTGGCGGTCACTCATAGAACCAAAATCTAAACTTTACCACAAGTGACTTGTACGTTTACTTATTCGCAATCGTCAACTCGCTCGTTCGTATTAGTTTAATCGATTTTTCAATGTTCAGCCTTAATCACAACCATTTATCGTTTTAATTTAAATACTAGCGTTTGTCGGTTATGACATTACAGAAACGCGCATCGCGTGGGTCGAAAAGGTATCCAAGGCCAACTTGTTTAAAGACTTTAAAGGAATCTATACCTTAAGCTTAACGACATTAAGTATAACTTAACAGTGTGGGCCGATTCTCCACTGATTCTCACGACACAATATGACGACGCGTGTGCCATTTATTTCCATTTATAAATAAAAAATACGCGACAATCCAAATTTTGCGGATATATGTTGTCAATTCAAAACCCTTATTTTTATACGTTCTTTAATTTGAGATAGGTGTCGATCGTATCTACGGCAACTCTTGACGGAATAATACGATATCACGCGCCAAATTTGTCTCTCACACTACCGATTGGTAGTACGAATCGAAAGTTTCAATTACGCATCGAAAACTAAACGCTAGCGAGTAACGTTTTGAAGTTGTTTGTTGTTGGCACCATGAGTTTTTTTTGACACCAATTTGACAGCTCGAATTTGTGACAATTGAAATCTATTCGAAGCGCGTTTGCTCGCTCTCGTCTGTAGTTACGTAACGTAAGGTTTTGATTGTAACTCCTGGTAGCCGAACAGAAAGGAAATCGAGTAGGTACCTAAAACTATTTAATATAAATAATAGAAATTATAGCGCTGTTTCTGGTTCGTTATTTATTCGTTTTTATTGATTTACTAGCCTCACAAGAAATGCGGGTGGAGCCGGGAGATAAAATATAGCCTACGTTGAAGTCTATGTCAGACGTGACTTTCCATAGATTACCTGTAACATACGAGTAGGTACAGATATTTCCTAAAAAATACAAAAAGTCACAAGATTACCTTTTTATAATATTAGTATAGATTAGACCATTCGCCCTGAAACTGGAGAGTACTTTTTATCAATTCTAAACCGTAAAGTAAGAATATCTATGGAAACTAAATGGGGTCAAACACATCTGACCTGAAGGTAACATCACCCGTGGGAAAACCCCGCATTCCTGCACGTGGCTACTTATACCCCTAATAGGGGCAATAAAAATAAATGGAGGGGAACCTTTGAGGGCACCTTCTTCGCGAGAAGTACTATATAGGGCACAGGTAAAGCAATCTTATTGATTCCGAGGCAGAATAAACATTATTCGAGCCTACTTTGTTGCCTGCTTTGAATGTAGGCGAACTCATTCTTGTGTTACCGAAGATCCCTTTGAAATTGAAAAGAGTGTCGAATGCTAAACCTTTTTGGAGCCAGCAAACTCATCGTTATTGAAGAGTTTTTATAGTTATGATAAATTATATGTACCTATTATGTATCTGGTCGTCTTTCCCACGTATATAAGACAAGCTACATAAAGCCTACGTGTCTGTCATTAACATTACTTAATACAGTTAGTATATATATTATGGTTTTGAGGAATTCAGGCTTTAGACATCAAAAACCCAACTTAGAATCATGCGTTCAATTTATCAGTGAAAATATAACGTAACCTATTGGTAGACAAGAACACAATATTAGGTACTAATCTGACTAGGATGCGTGTCCGCGAGCTGTCATGTATTTTTATTTTAACCGACTTCAAAAAAGGAGGAGGTTATATGTTTCACTGTATGTTTTTTTTTAATGTATGTTCGCCGATTTCTCCGTCAATTGTGGATGTTTCCAAAATACATTTTTTATTTGAAAGAGTATGCTCCTGAGGTGGTCCCATTGTCACCAAGTCAGGATCTGATGATGGGATCCCAGGGAAATTGAGGGCAACCCTAAATTTCATAGGCTCGCGTGTACTAACTTCTGTATTTACTATTATAATTCATGTACCAGCTGAAATCGCAATTTTGGTGAAGTGGAACTGATGATGAAGACCACAGATGACTTATGGAACTATTCAAAGATGTAAAGTACGTCAAAGATTCTGACATGATTCCGTTGAAGTAGCAACTACTGAAGTGTTAATTCTGAGATCCTTGAGGAATCGACGGAACTCCTCAAATATTATCAGCCCACACATAGCGACTTGGGGTTTTTCTGTAATAATCAACGCATTTCCTCTCGGAGAACAGTGCATGTCGTAAATTGGAAAGGAAATGTGGAAATTTACATGTACCTATGTGGCTTGGCGAACTTGGCGAAGTACCTACTGAATTGAAGTCGGTTTAAACTTTGTTTTTGAAGTAGATTATATTATTAACCTTTTAAATACATGTCACAATAAGAGATTCGGAACCAAAAGCAGACGGGGTAGGGGGCTTGTTTAGGTCCAAAAACCTCAAATTATTTGCCCAACCTGTATTGTGTTTGGTATATGATATATTTAATTATTTTGATTGTTATTCGACTCTTATTTTGTTCCTAAATAAATATTAATACGTCCCAACGATGTACTTGAAATGTTTTGGTAAGGTAAAACGCCGGTGGCTAGCATTTCCTCTTAGTGACAACGTTCAATTCGACTGGTACTTATACAATAACCTTATTTCCGTAAACAAAATAAAGTATCTGTAAATTATGTTGGTAATGTAAGAGTAACAGAGGATCAATCCAATTACGTTCTCGAGCTTGCAATTGATTCAATAACATGGATGGCATACGTGCTCCAAAGAGCTGGGCCTACATGTTGCAGCAAACAATTCAATTTCAGTTTAATTCCAATCCTATCTGATGCTCAGTGCGTCACGCTGGCACACTTGGCTTTGCATTCACGTAAGAGAGAGCGCATGAATAAAGACGATTCACATGTAATTTCAATGAATACTAACTTCAAAAGCTGGCTCTGGAATTGGACTCCTGTAGCACTGCAAGCATACTCTCTACGGCTGAATTAATCTGGCGAAGAGCTGCCTTACACCTCTATAGATTACATAATGTAGCTAAGGTATGTACCTTAGCTACATTGTGTAACAATTGAGAGTTATTGAATATGCAATCAAGAGCGGATAGATATTCATATTCTTTATACAAGTCTGAAATATCAGTTCAGTTGAGTTCAGATTTATTTATTTCTCTAATAAGATTACAAATCACTTAAGCGAAAAAATATTAGTAAATATGTATTACAAGTCATCAGTATGTAAGTCAGTCCTTAGTCAATGTCAATACCATCGTTTACTTATTACTATACAGCGTGTATTTCTAATATTACCTCAAATTTTAACCAGAGGTAGGTTAGGGCTATGAACCGATATTGCAAGTTTTTTTTCTTAACTACTTACCAACTTTTTTTTTCCTTATAATTACAGGGCCCGTAATTTTCATGCCGATGACATCAATTTGACGTCACGCTGCATATAGGGTGATCCCAAATAGGTTTATTGAAATGATTAATCATTAGTCGTCAACCATTTTAATCATCTACAAATTACTTCAACAGGAATCTATTCACACGTGGAATAATTAATAGGTCCCTACTTGATACGTGAAACGTAAATTAAACTATTTGTTCGGTTCATAGTACTAAAAGCTATGTATGGATACAATTTGAGGTAATATTTAACATACAGGCTGTATAAATAATAAGTTCACGACGGTATTTTCAATTAATTTGTAACAACTCAGTTAAACGCAACTTAGTAAAAAAAAAAATCATCGGCTAGACTCTTGTTGGTACAGAGATTTCCATGTAGGTACTTTTATCCTGATTAGGTATTTTCTTGGACAAATCTGGAATAAATTCCTCGAATTGTACGCTCTTGTGCCTTCCCACTTCAAGTTCCCCTAGACACTGGACCTTGTTTAGGCCAAGTAACGATAAGTTGGACCGGCCAACTTGGAGGAGTGGGTAGCTGGGATAGGTACGAAGTGGATTTAACATTTCAAAAGGTTGCCAATCTTCCGAATTCAGAACATCGTACGTCGCGGTTTTTTCGTCATTTTCTGAAACCATTATAGGGTTAACGAAAGGCAAACGAGTTTCACGCATGTGTGAAAAATTATGGGATTGTGTTGGAGTTCCTCTTTACTTTACTTAACTACACCGATCATTATTATTTAAGAGCTACGCTCTTCTCGGTGGAGTAACCGCCACTGATTTGAACTTTTCTTTTATTTGGCTGGCATAAGTAACTATGTCTGGGCCTTCCCAGACATACACCGGTAAGTATTCAAATATTTGAAAATGCTGCAGATACTAAGTAAAAACCGTTTCACTAGGTGTTAAGAGTAGACATCTATTTTAATATAGGGTTTTCTATTGTAGGTAGTTACTTAATTCTTCCACCTTCCTCACAATGAAGGGTCACAAGCCATCTTAAAGTTAACGGTCGTGGCCTATGAACATACAAGTAATGGCTCATTTTATTGCCGTTTTATGAGATTTAATGAAGATTGAAGACATTAAGGCTTTCAAATTTAACGGCCTCCGTAGCCCAGTTGGTAGTGACTCTGCCTACGAAGCTGGAGGTCCTGGGTTCGAATCCCGGTCAGGGCATTTATTTGTGTGTCTATCACGAATATTTGTTCCTGAGTTATGGATGTTACATATGTATATAAGTATCTATATGTATTTAACTATTATATATATCGTCGCCTAGTACTCACAACACAAGCCTTATTGAGCTTACCGTGGGCCTAGGTTGATTTGTGTAAGATTGTCCCGTAATATTTATTTATTTATTTATTTATTTATATAGCAGGTTTAAACGTTTTCGTAGGCAGTAATCTATTGTTATAACAAAGTGTTTTATTTTAGGTACCCCTTACTTTAACAAATTTCGCCAGCCTTGCGCATAATTAAAGTCGGTTCTTCCGCTAGTTGGTGGGAAAGTCAATATAATTAAGAATACTACTATTATGGCTGGATTAGACCTCGAAATCATGCACAATTTTAAAGGCTTCAAAATTACTTAGTTTTCTTTGCCAGATCATGTCGAAAAAAGTGTCTACCTACATTAAATTAAGTATGTATTTCATGTAGATTCACATTAGAACACTATTTTCAGTCTAAAGGATGACTCACGCTAGAACGGGCCGTGTCCGGGCCGGGCCGTTTTCTAAGATAAACGTCTGCGTTTTTGCGCGGCCGAGCCATATCGAATCCAGGCCGAGCCACGGCCAAGGCTCAGAAGCGGCTCGGTGTCGGCACGGTCCGGCCGCGGGCTTGCGTATGGCTCGGCCGCGTAAAAACGCCGTCGTTTTTCTTAGAAAACGGCCCGGGCCGGACACGGCCCGTTCTAGCGTGAGTCATCCTTAACTAGTCACTTGGCAAGTAGGTACCTGCCCGTTATATATATTTGGACTCGATTTAGGGAACTAACTCGTTGAGACCTGAGCTCGTTATACTGACACACGTTTTAAACTTTAGATTAAATGCATGAATGTCACAAATGCATGCGATGGAACTCGGTGAAAACGGTCCTTATAATAATCTGCCAGAAGTTTGGCAACTCTATACCGTAAATTTATGCTATAATGTCTTTTATATTGCAGTTGAAGTGTGATTCCATAGGACTTCCAGAAGTTTTTGGCAGCTTACCTGTCGGCTTATGTAAAGTAGGAAGCATAATTAAACCAATTTGAAAATCTGTATTTTACTTAGTCGTCTAGTGAGTTTTACGTAGGTTGAATATCAAGTCAAATTTATGCTATAATGTCTTTTAGATTTTTGATGGTCATCGGAAGCTCCACTAAATTATTATAGCACTTAGGTATCCAAAGAATTCTGCTAAAATCTTTACAGACTGAAATTTCATGCCCAAAATGAGTACGGTGCAGTCGAACTTATTAGTTGCTTTCACCCATTGGTCAACTTTGTATGACAGTTTAAATATGACGTAAAAAGGACTCATTGCAAAGGTACGAGTATCGTGTTCAGGTGAGGTTCGAACAATATTTTGGTTTCAGTGACAACGAAGACAACTAAGCCTTTAGACACAAGATTTTAACTTATCGCTAGCAAACCGCCAGCGAACGCGGCACATTTGTGATGATATGGAGCATTATCGAAACGCTATTCAGTTGAGGCAGGTCGTTTGGAGCCGTCTTCTGCGGAAATTACGTCGTTGTACCTTCCCGAACTAGGAGATCGCGCGAGATAAATGATCCTCAGCACCAGCTTTCTTGGGTTAAATCCGATTTGACAGGAAAATCTCTTACTCGGTTACTGGTGTTTGTGTTCTAACCTTTCACAAGATAAATGGTTTCGCGGGAATAAGACCTAGATTGTAGATTGTTCTAGAGAAGAACGAACTTTATAATCGGAATGAAATTGGGTGTTGTGGCTATTTGATAAAAGTTTTAATGCTTACAAACATTAAAAGTTATTCAGAATCTTTCTAAACAAGTGTATCAAGAACCGTGTTTTTGAGATATGTATAATGTTTACTCTATACCTGCTAGGTAACAAGGGTTACTACTCTATACGCGATTGTCACGACGGTCTTGTTTATGAATATCTAAATAATAGGTATTTAATTGGAATATTAAGAAATCGTAGTGAACGCTACATGAGTTAGTGACAAGAGATAACCAGTGCAGTGTGTTCCCTAAGTATGAGAATCACTTCGGCCTTATTTTTCAGATAGCAAGCAAAAGTATTAATTAGAGAGAAAAACGTAGAGAGTAGAGATTTAATTTTCAAAATACAACAAAAAAACGCAAGGTTACGGTTAACCCGGTTAACTAGTTATTAATGACAAGGGCTTGTTGAGCCTCACATTGGTGGTCCGTTAGTAGGTACATATTTTTCAATCTTAAAACGCCAGTATTTCTCGTACTGATCAACCTACTGGTCCACTGAAATTAAATGAAGTTAAAGTACACCGTCAATCTAAATCCTGAAATATTTTTGCTGAATATTCAGCTGGAACAAAGGTTTGCCAAACTTTTGCCATTAAAATCAAGAGAAGTTAAATAAAGTTTGGTATTTTGCTTGTAAAACGTCAGGATTTGAGTTAATAAAGTAATGGATACGTTTCCATAATGAACACGACGGGCTTATTTAATTCAAGATTGTGATTACAGCTTACAACATAAACCTATTTAAATTAGAAACTTTAAACTAAGTAATAAACATGAAAGTGTGAACATGGCCCCTTCTATCAAATATCGCTAATAGAATACCGGCCAAAGTTAGTAGGTATCTTACAATTTAAATCACTTTAGTAATAAATGGATGGTGTTATAGGAACTATATAGTGTTGTGTTATGTTTACTACCCACTAACTTTAATAACCTCCGAAACATTGAAATGTGTTAGAAAAAATAAATAGATCAGAACTTCATCCATCCATCTTTTTCCAAGCTCAATTAAATTAGCTCTTCCACTTTCCGGTATTTTCCAGGTACCTAGTTTGCAAAGGTCGAAAGCTAGTTTGCAAACATTCTTCATCCGCAGCTCGGGAGCGTCCGGCTGTGTTATTTACCGCCTATTCGGTACTAGTTTTAATCTATTGAGGCGCTGAATCGGAAATATATGATTTCTGGATGGATGCAGTCCGCACATGAATACCATTCGTTGGAATCAGAGTTATTGGAAGCCCGATGTTAGCGCGGGTTTTCAAATAACGAGACACGAAGTTTTCAGCGAACTAGCTGAATATCAGCTATACAAAAAAGCCTTTTTATTTGAAATATGAGGATAGTATTGCACTCGCTCTCTAAAATAGCGCGACATTTTCAGAAAATGTTATGTTGGTGAGCGCGTCAGAAATTGTAATGTTTTTCGATTTCTGTGAAATGAACACGGATGAATTTCGTTTTAAGTAGTTATGTAACATAAGTAAGTATCTTCCTATATGTCTATTACACAATCACCTTGTAACCTACACAAATGAACTTTAATTTCACTCAGCATCGCTTAGCGACTAGGAACAGTTAACAAGCCTAAAAAGTAAAAAAAAACTATATCCCGACTACGGAAAAGTAACAATCTATGAATAATATTTTTATATATTTGAAATTTTCTTCTCTTTTTTTATAATACTCAACATGCTATGATAGCAAAATATTTTTTTAGACAGACACCATGTTTTTATTTTTTATACAAAAGGTAGCCTATGTCACCCGGAGCATAATCTCGACTCGATTGACACCCCATTTATCAAAATCGGTTCAGTATTTTAAACGCTACAGTGGAACATACACAAATACCATAGACTGCCAAAAACATATCCCTTCCTTTCGGCCCTGTCGTTGTCGGGCAAAAAGATTGGTAATTACATACCTGATTGGTTTATACTTAGCCCAGTTTAGTCCCAGTACCCAGTGAAACATTTGTATCACGTTAACCAAACTTATGTTTTAATATCACTAACTATAGCGGTACCTAATACGTAGGTTTAAGGGGCTCCCAGCTCCCAATGACCTTCGATCTTTGACTGCCCGTTTATTCGTGTTTTTTATGGCTTATCGTATTAACAACAACGAGGTTTACCGAAATTATATCCCATGTTTACTATAAAACTTACCGTTTTCGAGATATATGGCACCGAACTTTGGCAATTTTAGGCCAAAAAACCAGTTTTTGGGACGTAACTTTTGTGAAAATGAGTTAAAAATAGAAAAACGCTAATCAAAATTATAGGTAAGTTCACTATTTATGAGTAGGTACGAATTCCGGTAGTAAAAAAGTTTTAATGAGGATGAAGTGTCGCGTTTTGTATTTTTACAGACCTTTCTTTAAAAATGGATGATTAATTCTGTATTAACATTTTTCAAGTTATTCTAAAGGCCTCCACACACCGGTCGAGTGCGCGGGCCCGCCGCGGGCCCGCGCAAGTTGTAAAACATTGCAACTACACTTCAAACACACACCGAACGCGGGCCCGCCGCGGGCCCGCGCACTTTAAGCACTTTTTATCTGTTCAGATATTTAAGGAGGCAACGTATTATTTTATTCCAAATCCGTATTTCCGTAGCACCGCAATCATTTCTCGAACGTGTAGGTACTACGCGCAGGCTCACGTGAAAAACAATTTCAGGCTTGATCGGCTTATAATGGAACGGAATCGCGGCCGCAGATACAGTGCGGGCTTAATGCCGGCATTTACATACATTTGACAACTGCCACACGAACGGTTTCGAAGGATACACTATCATGTTGATTCATCCGTTTTTACCGGAAAAGGCAACGGATTCAGGCGAATCTGGTTAGGCTTAAGCCGTGGTTCATGCTGGATCAAAAGCGCTCCAAATATCTTACTTTTTGTACACCGGTAACATGATAGCGTTTATGTCTGCCCACCTTGCGAGTAAGGGAAGAATGCTTTATGTCGGACAATCGTGCTAGCAAGTTCGGTATTGACAATTACTTACCTACGTAAGGGAAAGGTACCTAGTACTTGACACCAGCTCAATACGGTAAGGTAAAGGTGAACAACAGTGTGGCAATTATCAGTATTACTAAACATTGGGACGATCACACCTGTAAAAGTGTTATGCGAATGACCCATCTCTAATGTACCTACTCGTAGGAGGCGACGACAAACCTCACCTCTGTAAGCATCGATGCAATTAGGCTATTCTATTTAAATCTATTTTTAAATGTTCCTATAGATTTGATAGTGAACTGGTATTTTTAATTCCTCAAAATAATATCGCTTTATGCAAATAAATAATGGTTGAAATTTGAACGTTATACAGGGTGTTTTGTAGCTGGTAGCAAACCTTTAAGGGGGAGATACACTAGACCATGTAGAACATATTCATCCAAAAAAAATCTAATGAGTCCTTGATCGTAACAAAGTAGTTTGAAGCACCATTGTGTCCAAAAAAGTTATGTGCAAAGCATTTAAACTTTACAAAAATAAAAAATAAAAATAAAATCTTACTTTTGATGTCATTAAATGACATAAATAAAATGCGCTAAAAAAATTTTTTTTGGATGAATATGTTCTACATGGTCTAGTGTATCTCCCCCTTAAAGGTTTGCACCCAGCTACAAAACACTCTGTATATTCGCGCCAAAAAGGCAGCCGCCATTATCGTGACGTCATCTAACTAGAAATACCTAAACATAGAAACGTCAAATGCGCGTGTCTTATCTATTACTAGCTTTTGCCCGCGACTTCGTCTGCGCGGAACTCGTTTATATCGTAACTTTCTCCCCCCTTTTCACCCCCTTAGGTGATGAATTTCCTGATAAAAACTATCTTTAGTAAGGACTCTTTGGGAAGGCCCCGGAATTCAAAGTATTTCTATACCAAATTTCATCTCAATCGGTTCAGCGGTTTAAGCATGAAAAGCTAACAGACAGACAGAGTTACTTTCGCATTTGTAATATTAGTATGGATTGTATGAAGGAAAGGGTATAGATGCATGTAGGCTTTTTTCAGTATTATTTTGCATATTTTCATATCACACGGCCGTAAGGACCTTTTCTACTAAACCGTAGGATTAAATTAACTGACTTGTAATTTAAACATTTTATATTAAAAATAAAAATACTTCAACAAAATGTTACATCTAATAGTTTTCAAAATAGCCATAACAAAACGTCTTTTTTACCCCGTTTTAGAAAACATCTTCAAAACTAAGGCCGCCATAAGGTACCTTTACCTTTGGAACGTCACATACATATATTTACTTATGTAATGTTCATATTCTCCAGGACTCCCCATTACCGCTAGAGGTATACCGTAAATGGGTTCAATCCAAATTTTCACCCCCTATTTCACCTCCTTAGAGGATGATTTTCGGGATAAAAACTATCCGTTGTCATTCTCCAGGACTCAAACTATCTCTATACCGAATTTCATCTAACTGGGCTACATCCAAATTTTCATCCCCATTTCACCCCCTTAGGGGATGATTTCTGGAATAGAAACTATTATATGTCCTTTTCCAGGACTCAAACTATCTTTCAACCAAATTTTATCAAAGTGTGTCACAAACAAATTTCCACCCCCAATTACACCCCCTTAGGTGATGATTTTCGGGATAAAAACTATCCTATGTCCTTCCTTAACTATCGTTATACCGTAAGTAGGTTCAATCCAAATGTTCATCCACCATTTCTCCCTTAGGGGATGATTTCCTCCTTTTATGTGTTCCGGAATAAAAAATATTCTATGTTCTTTCCTAGGACCCTACCTCTCTCTATACCAAATTTCATCTAAATGGGTTCTATTCAAATCTTCAACCCTTATTTCACCACCTCAGGAAATGATTTTTCGGGATAAAAACTATGCATTGTCCTTCCCTACGACTCCTTCTATCTATTTACCAAATTTCATCTAAATGGGTTTTATCCAAATGTTCACCCCCTATTTTATCCCTGAGGGGATGGCTTTCGGGATTAAAACAATCCGTTGTCATACTCCGGGACTCAAACTATCTTTATACCAAATTTCATCAAAATGGGTCACAACCAAATTTTCACCCCCAATTACACCCCCTTATGGAATGATTTTCAGGAGTAAACTATCCTTTTTCCTTCCCTAAGACTCGAACTCGCTATACCGTAAATGGGTTCCATCCAAATTTTCATACCCCATTTCACCCCCTTAAGAGATTATTTCTGGACTAAAAATTATATTAAGTCCTTCCCCAGGACTCTGAACAATCTCCATACCAAATTTCATCTAAATCGGTTCTATCCAAATTTTCACCCCTCATTTCGCCCCCTCAGGAGATGATTTAGGATAAAAACTATGCATTGTCCTTCCCTGGGACTCCTTTTATCTCTATACCAAATTTTAACTAAATGGGATTTATCCACGTTTACATCCCTATTTCATACCCTTGGGGGATGATTTTCGGGATTCAAACTATCCATTGTCATTCTCCGGGACTCAAACTATATCTATACCAAATTTCTAATCTAAATGGAGTCCATCCAAAATTTCACCCCCCATTTCACCCCCTCAGGGAAAGATTTCCGGAATAAAAACTATCCAATGTCCTTCCCCAGAACTTAAACTACCTCTAAACCAAATTTCATCAAAATGGGTTACATCCAATTTTTCACCCCCCATTTTACCCCCTAAAGGGAAGATTTTCGGGATGAAACCTATCCTTTAACCTTCTCCGGGATTCAAACTAATCATATACCAAATTTCATCCAAATCGGTGCAGCGGTTTAAGTAGCTCCATACAAATTTCCACCCCCCATTTCATCCCCTTAGGGGTTGATTTCCAGGATAAAAACTATCCTAAGTCCTTCCCCAAGACTCAAACTATCTCTATACCAAATTTCATCGGTTCAGCCGTTTTCACGTGATGCGCGGTCACATAAACAGACAAACAGATAAACAGATAAACAGATAAACAGACAAACAGACAAAAATTCTAAAAAACTGTTGGAACGTGTTCTGTTATCGATTCTAAGTATCCCTAGCCAATTTTTTTTCGAATATCTTCCATGTACAGACTTTCGATCCTCTTCAGCTTTATTATATGTATAGATTATTTCTTATTATTCTGATTTTTGCATTTGCTTTTGACGTCACAGAAGACAAAAACGGTGGTCGGCGTTTTCGGTCACGTGACATACAGATAATAAAACAACGATTTTAATTCTCAAATTAAAAATAAATCTTAATTCGACGGTGGAAAGGCAAAACCACTGAAGCGACATTTTTTGAATATTACAGGAGAGCATTTTAAAGTTTTTTTTTTGATAAAACAAATCTTAACTTTATTTCTTGTTAACTTAGAGCGTTGAGTTATATGCACGTGTTATTTCAAATTATAATAGCTATTTAATAAAAATAATGTTATTCTCCTAAACAAGGCGGGTTCGAAAATAAATGTCGCTTAAGTGAAAAAGCCCCCAAAAAAATCCCGGAAGAACCATTGAAGCGACACGATCATGCGACAACAGTTATTTTCAACATGTCCGAAGAAACACTTAAGTACCTTATCTAATGAAATATGTACCTGGAAGAAACACTTTAAGTGACATGACATCGAAAATGAACGATTTTTAAAAATACTGTATGCGACCATGGTTATGATTAAGTGTACGGTTAAGTGACACAGGTTAGATTTTACTCAAAAAGTGTGTCGCATAAAGTAACATTTTATAAATTTGGCGCTTAGTTTTGTATTACCTTAAGCGACATGAAAGTCATCAGATCGCCATGAAACCCGGCTCAATCAACGCAGAAAAAAACGCTGATTTCAACGATATATATAACTCTATTTTGACCAAAATGTCGCTTCAGTGATTTTGCCTTTCCACTGTCGTATATGTTTTTATAACAAAATTGTGTTATATTCGTATTTATTATGGTAAAAACTACATAAAAAAATACTTTGATAATTACATTTTGATAAATGAAAATACCCTATTATGGACGCTTTCGTCAGCGCTGATAAACGACCAAACTAGCGGGGGTCCTCGCCACAGCTCTGATTCGGGGGATACATTTTACAGAATTTATTTAAAGGCGCGTTTTAGCAGGTCACCCGCATTCCTTTGTTCGAGAACCTCCTTGCTGCTTATAAAACTTTTACGTTCAGCGTAACGTTATTTGAGATTTTTTTATTAAACGTAATAAATTTTCCATGAGTTTCTTACGGTTTATATGGCGAAGGGGAAACAACGTATTTTCATTTCCCTGCAAGCTCACGCAAACTGTGCGTACCTACCTACTGTCTGCATTGTATATGAAATATTATCTTGCTCTGTTATTGCGTTTTTATTTTATTACACAATACAGGAGGCGAATAAAAAGTTACTCATATTACACAAGCTCGTTTAGCTTGTGGGGTTTCATTTTAATAGTGCATTACTTTATTATGAACGCAAACTCAAGTTAATGTGCATGATGCAGACCACGTATTACTAACACAGTTATGCTTTAACATTTTCAAAGGCGGAATGGAAGCATATTTTATTTTTGTCCAACCCATGCCTGATTCTACTTAATATAATATAGTGTAATGTAGTGTGTAATATAAAACATTAGATAATGGTAAAAGTAAAAGAAAAAAAAAGTATTTTCTTTACATATTTATTTTACGTTGTTGTACGAGTAATACTGTATGTAATGATATCGGTTATACCTAGTGATTTAGTTATGTTTATTTTAATAACAATAAGGAAACTATAGTTCTAGTAATATTGTTACTGTATAGCTTCCAGCTAATTAATTTGTATATAATTTAAGACTGTTTGTTTCTAAATAAAAAAAAATTGATAAGATT
This sequence comes from Epinotia brunnichana, assembly GCA_963854355.1. Lineage (NCBI taxonomy): Eukaryota > Metazoa > Arthropoda > Insecta > Lepidoptera > Tortricidae > Epinotia > Epinotia brunnichana. Next base: position 12,136,890 of record OY977936.1, on the reverse strand, counting down.
GCAAATAACCTGTCCTGTCAAATTATATAATACTAGCTGTTGCCCGCGACTTCGTCCGCGTAGAACTTTTTATCGTCTTAGAAAATGATTTCTCTCAATACAAAATTTGAACCCTCTTTTAGGGGATAATTAAAAAAAAAGTTGATGTTCATTTTCTAGTTTGTGAACAAACAGTCTAAAACCAAAGTTAAAAATCTCATACTTTAAAAATGCCTTGAAATACTCAAACTTTGAACCAATTTTAACACTCTTAGGGGATGAATTTGGAAAAACTCTGAAATCAGTTTTGTAGTCTTTAAACGTACAGAATAAGACCGAAGTTAAAAATCTCTTACTCACACTTTACAATTTTATTGCTCGCCATTTAAAATTTGAACCCAAAGGGGGTTCAAATTTTAAATGGCGAGCAATAAAATTGTAAAGTGTGAGTAAGAAGAAGTAACCCCCTTAGAGGTTGAATTTTTCTAATCGCTGAAAGAACTTTTTTCGTAAACTTTTAAGTCTCTAGCTCAAAAAAAGTGTTGCCCATACAAAGCTTTCTTAACCCCCTTAGGGGTGGAATTTTCTAAAACTCTGAAAGTACTTTATTATTAATTTTAATAAGTAACATTTTGAATAGTTTTAAGTCTAGTAAAAAAAAAAGTTCTTCCCACACAACACTGGCTACCCTTCTTCAGGATCTTAAGGATCCCCTTAGGGATGGAGTTTTCTAAAACGCTGAAAGTTCTTTTTTTGTATTCTAATAAGTAATCTTTTTGCAAAGTTTTAAGTCTAACTCAAAAAAAAGTGTTGCCCATGCAAAGCTTGCTCTCCTTTTTAACCCTATTAGGGGTGGAATTTTCTAAAACGATTTGTGTTCTTTTTTTGTATTTTAATAAGTAATCTTTCTACAAAGTTTCAAGTCTCTAACTCAAAAACATAAACTTTCCCTGATAAAAACTTTGCACCCCTTTTTATCCCCCTTAGGGACAGATTTGTTAAAAACGCTGAAAATCTTTTTTTTTTGTATTTTTATAAGTAATCTTTCTACAAAGTTTTAAGTGTCTAGCTCAGAAAAAGTGTTCCCCATACAAACCTTGCACCCTTTTTTAACCCCCTTAGGGAATGATTTTTGTAAAACGCCGAATGTAGTATTTTTCATGTTCTAATAAGTAATTTTTCGTCAAAATTTTAAGTCTCTATTAAAAAAAAATATGTTTTTCCCATACAAACTTTGCACCCTATTTTACCCCCTTAGGGGTGAAATTTTCCAAAACGCTGAAAGTACTTTCTTTGTATTTAAATAATCTTTCTACAAAGTTTTAGGACTCTAGCTAAAAAAAATAGTTTCCCACATACAAACTTTGCACCCCTATTTTAGCCCCCTATTTTTAGGGGTAGAATTTTCTAAAACGCTGAAAGTACTTTATTTGTATTCTGATGACTAATCTTTCTACAAAGTTTTAAGTCTCTATTTAAAAAAAATATTGTTACCCCCATACAAAATTTGCACCCCTATTTTACCCCCTTAGGGGTAGATTTTTTTAAAACACTGAATCTAGGTACTTTATTTGTATTCTAATTAATAATTTCTCTACAAAGTTTTAAGTCTCTATTTAAAAAAAAGTAGTTTTTCCCATACAAACTTTGCACTCTATTTTACCCCTTTAGGGGTAGAATTTTCTAAAACCCTGAAAGTTCTTTATTTGTATTCTAATGACTGATCTTTCTACAAAGTTTTAAGTCTCTATTTAAAAAAAATATGTTTCCCCCATACAAACCTTGCACCCCTATTTTACCCCCGTAGGGGTGGAATTTTCCAAAACGCTGAAAGTGTTTCATTTGTATACTAATAACTAATTTTTCTACAAAGTTTAAGTCTATAGCTCAAAAAAAAAAGGTTCTCCCATACAAACTTTGCACCCCCATTTTACCCCCTTAGGGGTAGAATTTTCAAAAATCCCTTTTTATCCCTAGCCCACGTTATAAAAGCAACATACTGTGCAAAAATCAACTCTCTAAGATTAGTAGTTTCGGCTGTGCGTTGATGAGTGAGTGAGTGAGTGATTGAGTGAATAAGTCAGTCAGGACATAGGCATTTATTATTATTATGTATAAATAGATAGAAGATAATGAAACTCCCATTCAAATATCTCAAAAAAAAAACAAATTCGTGTTAATTATATTGTTCAAATTTGTTGATTTCATTTATTGAAATTACGACATAAAACGACATTTGCGCATATAAGTTCTCATATCAGAATCGAATATTTTTTTATGGTTTATATTTTAGTATTTGTCTCGTAAAGGTCTATCGTAGACGGGATTTAAATTATTAATAAGTGAAAGGCAAAGCAATTCCGCCATTTTGACGAAAATTTGACGGTTCTTATAGCTGACAGTTGGAACAGCGTTTGATTTCAATAAAAATAAATGAAAAATTAAATGAAGTCGTATATTTCGCAAAATTAATTAACTGTCGCAGTCGGATAAAAACTATCCTAAGTTGCAGCTAGAATAATAATGTACCTATATAAAATGTTTCATATTTTTCCGTTCATGGGATGCTGAGAACATTCGAACCGCGCAAAGCTTAGTTTCAAACTGGCTGATTCTTTTTTTAATTTAGAGATTTATTATAAGTGGAGATGATGATGGTTGATGGAACTAAGTAGTTACCTACTAGAATCATAGGGAGTTTATTACTTATGTTATGATGGATCAGGCATACTTTGTAAGATTTAACGGTAACATAACTCTGTCATAACATGGCTGTCACATCGACTGGATTATGAACCGGTAATGGTGTATGACAGACGTATTTATATTACCTACTGTTAAATCTTGCAAAGTAACCCTGAGCCATGATCTATCATAAGTTATAACTCCCTATGATTCTGGTTCTATCATCATCCTTCAAAGTGTTCCAAACTAAACCAACTATCAATAATTGAACGAGTGTGCGATAAGAATTAAAGGATAAAATAACCCCAATAAATATAAATAAATATCTGAAAAACGAAATGTTAAAACAGTTAGAAAGCTTACAGATAAATTAACCCTTTGCCCGACATCGTCTGATATAATCAGCCTAGGTATGTGCATAAATACCTTGATTTATTTATTATGTATGACTGAGTTGAGAAATGATTGTAACTTATCTGACGTTCGGCGGTCAAAGGATTAAAATATAATTTTTGTGAGTCATTACGCAATAAGTTAACATTAGATATATGTCATATATGTACCTAATTTAAGTGATACACCTTACTGATTGTTTTTTATCTTTCTGTTAGCAGTAAGTCACTGCGCTAGCATCGAGATCGAGACAAACCAAACGGTTTAACGATGCTATTTTAATTTATTTACTATGATTCTGTATAATTATCTCAATAAAAAAAAAACGAACGAAGCTCTCCGTTTCAGCTTGGGGCTAAAATTCTTACTTATGTCCGGATGCCCAGATGTCCGGCTGTTCTCCTCTATAGGTCGCATTTCTCAACCGGTTCTCGTGATTTTATGTGAGCAGGTTCAATAATTATATACAGGGTGTTTGGCAGATGGACGGACATACATACATATACTTGGGATAGATGGGGCCATATGCAACGTGGTTGTGCACAAAAAAAAAATCACTTGGACCCAAAGTTTTTCTTTAAGAATTTTTTAAAACCTCTTCCCGCAATATGAATTAAGATTTACAACCTCAATAACTTTAAAAAAAAAATTAAACGGGCAACATAAGTTTTTTCCTTTTTTTTCAAGTTGCCGGTTTTAAATCTTGATAACGAAGAATTAGAAAAAAACTAAAAAAAAAACTTTGGTCCTAGTGTTTTTTTTTTGCATCCATCCCTACCATCTATCTGCCAAACACCCTGTATATTATATGTTATCTGTCGAATCAGTTTCCAAAAAAAAAACAGGCCCCCAAGTTCTACAGCACAGAGCCACTATTAAATATTTAGTGTTAATTTAATAGGCCGTCTACTTTCTACGGACCAGTGTTGTGCGTAATTAATTACTTTTTGTAATTTAATTACAAATTACACAATTATTAATTCAATTACGGTTATTAAATTGAATGTAATTAAAATTTCATGTAATTGAAATTACTTTGTAATTTGTAATTGTAATTACATTTATTTGTAAATTTAATTACTAAATTACTTTAAGTCAACTTTTTTTTATAAACAATGAGAAGCATACGTGTTTACTTGGTCTGATTGCAATGATGTAATAATCAAAACAATAAATGTGTGTACCTATATTTATATTTATTTGAATTGACTGAACCACAAAACTAATACTGTTGTTAGGTTAGACCGGACAGATATAAAAATGTAAAATTAGTTGCATACAACACGTATAATTTTTTTTTTCATTTCAAGCTAAACCTTGCAAAGCTCTTCGAAAACAAAGTTATTACACTCATACACTCTTAATAAAACAAAAGTAATTTGTAATGTAATAAGTAATGAATTGCAAAATGTAATTAATAATTCAATTAATAATTACATTTTGTAATTGTAACTTATAATTACAATTTCATTTTCCCTGTAATTATAATTTGTAATTGCAATTACTTTTTGTAATTGTAATTATTAATTAGTAATTCAATTACGTTTTGCCAACACTGCTACGGACCTAGATATATCGCGCGATTAAGTCAAGATAAAGCACTCACACTTACTGACACTGTCAGAATGTTTCAGATGCTTTAAGCCTGCATCACACTGGCACGGCCTGCGGTGGCGGACCATAGTAAATTTGACAGCTAATGACAAATTTACTATGGTCCGCCACCGCAAGCCGCGCCCGTGTGATGCAGGTTTTATATTTAAATTATGACACGCTTCATGCTTTGATTCCATGTAATATGGAGCAAATATAAGATTTGTCAAGAGTTTTAACTAGTTGTCGAGACATATATAACGAGTTTAATAATACAGTTCAACAGCATTATAATAATTATCACGCTTCCATACTCGTAATGTAGTTTTTAGCTGAAAATGATACTAATTTGGCATACAACATTTGAAGCGAACAACACATTAAAGCTCGCAAATAAATATTAAATACATATATGTTAGGTAAATCACAATCAAATGTTTTACAAGTCACTTTACAGAATATACAATAGTATGGTCACGTCTAAACTCGATAAGGGCGCGGTTATCGCCTTCTGATGCCTTGTCGTAAGGGACGTGGCACTTTTAAAGCTGGATTTTAGGGTACCGTAAAAACCAATCCGTTTGTACGTTCACGCCCGCGCCTCGAAATCGCGTATCAATTTCCCAGCGAATGAAAAGAAAACATTCGCAAGATAGATCAAATTAAGGCCAAAAATTTTACTATGGCGTTGCGCTATTAAAGCTTAGTATGTAGTAAACGTTTTCAGTGTTTAGGTCTCGTGCCTCTATCTGAAGCTATAACCTATAATATAACAGATTTTGATGCGGGTTTTAATGTATAGAGTGATTCAAGAGGAAGGTTTATATGTATAATACATGCATATAAACCCGTGCAAAGCCGGGGCGTTAAGTCATTTGTCTAACCATTTAAGTATCATTAATTAATTGTCATTATTGTCACTAACGTAGTTCATAAGTCTCCACTGTTACTAACATCATATGGATCGACTAAAGATCTGAAATAAAGATATTTTATTTTATTTTTATTTATAAGGTTCGAATATGAAAATCTGTTTTACATGTAGGTAAACTAAATTATTCAGACACCAAAATAGAGAAATGTAACAAGTAAACTACTTCTTCCAGTAGAGTACTACTTTACTTTCCAAATATAGGTTTTACTAAACATCCTCACGCAACGGAGCACTATTAAGGAAATTGATAACTATTTGCCGATTACATCAAATTTCCCTCTTTGAATTGTAAGTTCCCTTCTGAGAAAACTGTTTCTGATGTGAATCATGCTTGTCAAACGAACAACGGTTTATATAGAGAGCGTACCTACCTACTATGTTAGTTTTCCGAAGCTCCTGTTAGGAGAGCCTTGTCTATTGTCATCCCGGACCAATTTGACTCACGAAATGTCTTGCTATTCCCATGGTAACGTGCAACGACAAATGTTCATTGGAAGACTACAATCTTGTTTTAGCTCAGGCATAGGCCTGTCTGGAATAATAAGATATAGAATACAAAGAAGCTTTTCGTTAAAACTTGATTTGAGGCTCAGTTTAAACTAGGTATTCAGGGCACTCCGAAATACTACATTTACACAAAACACAATTTCACGTCAATCCTTCTAATATTATAAATGTAAAGATTTGGGAGTTTAGTTTGGTAGTTAAGATGTTTGTTAATGAATCACCAATAAACGGCTGAACAGATTAATTAAGATATTATATTGGTATATAAACAGTCTGAAATTGCCTGGATGAAAACATGAATCTTGAACAGAACGAAACATAATTTACTTTCAAAACAAAGTTTTAACCGACTTCAATTCAGCCACATGAACATTTCCAAATTTTTTTTTCCAATTTACCACATGAACTGATTTCCAAGAGCAGATGCGTTGATTTTTAGACCAATACACCAAATCGCTGTATGTGGGCCGATAATATTTGAGGACTTCCGTCGATTCCTCAAGGATCTCAGAATTACCTTTGGCACTTCATTGTTTGCTATTTCAACGGAATCATATAAGAATCTGTGACGTACTTATATAGTTTGAAGTACATCATAGAGAAGTTCCACAAGCCATCTGTGGTCTTCATCATCACTTCCACCATCACCAAATTTATGATTTCCGGGTGTAAATACACGAGATATAATAGAAAATACCGAAATTACTACACGCGTGCCTAATATATTTGAGGAGTTCCCTCAATTCCTCATGGTTCCCATCATCCAACTGGAGTTTTGAAAACAATGGGACCAATCTGTAAGCATATACTTTCAATTAAAAAAATAATTGTACCAATCGGTTCATAAATGACGGAGTTCTGAGGTAACAAACATTAAAAAAAAAATCCGAATTGAGAACCTCCTCCTTTTTTTGAAGTCGGTCAAAAAGAAGATGAAAACAACAAACATTGAATCTTCTTGGATCTCTCTTGGGGTAGAAATTTACGACGTCAAAGTCACAGTCAAAAGCTAAAAGCAATACGTTTTTGCCTGAAACACGTTGTTTGGTAACATTTAAATAATCATCAGCGACAAAAAAAAAGTTACACCCAATCATCAGAACACTTACAGCAGTTTATGTGACGCACCTGTTATTTATAATATACTTACGTGAATATATTTTCAATAATAATATATTTAGCGAAACCAGGTAATTAATAGTGTATGCTTCGTTAGCCAAATTAATCAGATTGAACTCATCAATAACCTAATTCCTGTACTAATTTGACACCTGGTTCGGTATTAATTAGGTAGGTACCTAGGTACTGAACACAATCAGTTTAGTAATAGTTAATTGGAGTATCTATCATTATATTACATCACTAGCTGTTGCCCGCGACTTCGTCCGCGTATAACATATTATCGTCTAAATGTTTGTTGAAGGAATGAATAAAAAAAAACATTTAAATTAATTTTCTACCTAGTCTTTTAGAAAAAAATCTAAAACCGAAGTTACAAATCTCTTACCTTTAAAATCTCTTGCTCTCTATAAAAACTAAGAACCCTCTCTGAACCCTCATAGTAAACAGTCTGAAACCGTAGTTACAAATTTATTACTTTAAAAATGTCTTGCTCTCTATACAAAGTTGGAACCCCCTTTTAACCTTCTTAGGCGATGAATTAAAAAAACGCTGAAATAAGTTTTGTAGTATTTTAGCAAACAGTCTAAAACCGAAGTTACAAATCCCTTACTTTAAAAATATCTTGCTCTCCATACAAACTTTGAACACCCTTATAATCCCCTTTAGGGGATATATTTCAAAAAATTCTAAAATAAGTTTTGCAGTCTAAACAGGCTAAGATCGAAGTTACAAATATCATACTTTAAAATTTTCTTGCTCTCCATACAAACTTTGAACACCCTTATAATCCCCTTTAGGGGATATATTTCCAAAAATTCTAAAATAAGTTTTGCAGTCTAAACAGGCTAAGATCGAAGTTACAAATATCATACTTTAAAATTTTCTTGCTCTCCTTACAAACTTTGAACGCTTTTCAGGGAAAAATTAAAAATAAAACACTCGGTATTTTTTATTGTAATAGGTAAGTATTTTTTCTACAAACTATCTAGTCTCTAGCTAAAAAAAAGTGTTTCGTATACGAACCTTGCACCCTTTTTTAACCCCTTAAGGGGTGAAACTTTTCCAAAACGCTGGCAGTAGGTATTTTTTTGTATTTTAATAAGTAGGTACTTAATCTTTCTACAGAGTTTTAAGTTTTTACTTAATAAAAGTTTACCTTTACAAACATTGCACTTCTTTATCCCCCTCTTAGCGGGTAGAAATTTTCAAACCACTGAAAGTAATTTACCTATATATTTGTATTCTAATAAATAATCTTTCTACAAAATTTCAAGTCTCTAGCTCAAAAAAAAAGTTTCCTCCATACAAGTTTTAATCACCCTTAGGGGTGAAATTTTCCAAAACGCTGAAAGTTCTTTATTTGTATTGTAATAAGTAATCTTTCAACAAAGGTTTGTCGCTTGCTATAAAAATATATTTACAAACGTTGCATTTTCTAAAACGCTGAAAGTATTTTATTTTATTTTATTATGTAATCTTTTTGAAAAGGTTTGAGATTCTAGCTCAAAAAAATCCCCTTTACCAACATTGTACCCCTTTTTCATACCATTAGGGATGGAATTTTCCAAAACGCTGTTTTTTTATTTGTATTGTAATAAGTAATCTTTCTACAAACTTTTAAGCTTATCTCAAAAAGAAGTTTCGCTCATACAAACTTTGCAACCCTTTTTAACCTCCTAAGAGGCTGAATTTTCCAAAACGCTGACAGTACTTTATTTGTATTCTAATAAGTAAGCTTTCTACAATATTGAGTCTCTTGCTAAAATAATAAAGTTTCCCCCATACAAAATTTGCACCCCTTGTTTACCCTCTTAGGGGCAGAATTTTCCTTAACGTTGAAAGTATTTTATTTGTATTCTAATAAGTAATATTTATACAAAATTTTAAGTCTCTAGCACAAAAAATAAAGTTTCCCCCATACAAACTTTGCACCCCTATTTGACCCCTTTAGGGGTAGAATTTCCAAAGATCCCTTCTTATCCGTTGCCTACGTTCTAAAAGGTAGTTCTGGTGTAAATTTCAACTCTCTAGCCCCAGTAGTTTCGGCTGTGCGTTGATGAGTGAGTGGGTGAGTCAGTCAGGGCATTTATATGTAGGTAAATCCCATTCAAATATCTCAAAACCGTTTTAATGTCGCTTGTTAGAGTGAGAAAACGATCGGGGACTGTGACGTCAATGTCAATATCCTCGAGCGTCATAGTAAAAAACAATCGTTTTATATGAAGGTACGTTTTGTGGAAAAGGGACAGAACATAAAACTTTGGAACTTAGTGATTACCTATACATATAACCTCTTGCGTTGATTTTTTCTCTATTATCCTTTTTTCGAGAAAATACATTATGATTATTTTATTTAGTGTCTACCTACAGCCGGGTCCGCTGCACCAATGTTTTCCATGTTTTTAAACATCTAATATGTTTTCCGTCAGGTTCGGCAAACAAATAGGGTTTTGTTTTGATTGGCAAACATGTTTGACGTTTAAAAACCACGAAAGCATGACGCAGCGGACGCGGCTTACGGGGTGTAGTTTCGATTCCTGAGCTATAACCACGAACTTCGGAATTCGAAAATATTCGGGTATCTCTATCTCTATCGCACTAACAATACTCGAGTGACAGGGATGCAGTTATACGAACTTCGAGTTTCGGTTTTCGTGGTAGCGCCGCAGGCACTTTGGCAGAATGCGCAAAGAGCGCGTGCCATTGCCATTCAAAAAAAACAAATTCGTGTTAATTATATTGTTCAAATTTGTTAATACATTTTTTGAAATGACGCCATAATGCGACATTTGCGCGTATAAGTTCTCATATCACAATCGAATATTTTTTTATGGTTTAACTGTTGGCATATGTATCGTAAAGGTCTATCGTAGACTGGATTTCAATTATTAATAAGTGAAAGGCAAAGCAATTCCGCAATTTTGACGAAAATTTGACGTTTCTTATAGCTGACAGTTGGAGCAACGTTTGATTTCAATAAAAATAAATGAAAAATTAAATGAAGTCGTATATTTCGGAAAATTAATTAACCGTCGCAGTCGGATAAAAACTATCCTAAGTTGCAGCTAGAATAATAATGTACCTATATAAAATGTTTCATATTTTTCCGTTCATGGGATGCTGAGAACATTCGTACCACACAAAGCTTAGTTTCAAACTGGCCGATTATTTTTTTAATTTAGAGATTTATTATAAGTGGAGATAAATAAATAGCAGATAATGAAACTCCCATTCAAATATCTCAAAAAATTATGAAGCTACATCCGTTTTAATGTCGCTTGTTAGAGTGAGAAAACGATGAGGGACTGTGACGTCAATATACTCGAGCGTCATAGTAAAAAACAATCGTTTCATATGAAGGTGCGTTTTGCGGAAAAGGGACAGAACATACCCCCTCTTAAAACTTTGGACTCTTATAACCTAATCATTACCTATATAACCTCTTGCTTTGTTTTTTTCTCCATTTGACTATATTTATTTTAAATTCTTTTTCGAGAAAATACATTATGATTATTTACCATATTTTCGATTCCTGAGCTATAACCACGAACTTCGGAATTCGAAAATATTCGGGTATCTCTATCTCTATCGCACTAACCATACTCGAGTGACAGGGATGCAAATATATGAACATTGAGTATCGGTTTTCGTGGTAGCGCCGCAGGTACTTTGGCTGAATGCGCCGAGCGCGTGCCATTGTCATTCAAAAAAAACAAATTCGTGTTAATTATATTGTTCAAATTTGTTGATTTCATTTATTGAAATTACGACATAAAACGACATTTGCGCATATAAGTTCTCATATCAGAATCGAATATTTTTTTATGGTTTATATTTTAGCATTTGTCTCGTAAAGGTCTATCGTAGACGGGATTTAAATTATTAATAAGTGAAAGGCAAAGCAATTCCGCCATTTTGACGAAAATTTGACGGTTCTTATAGCTGACAGTTGGAGCAGCGTTTGATTTCAATAAAAATAAATGAAAAATTAAATGAAGTCGTATATTTCGGAAAATTAATTAACTGTCGCAGTCGGATAAAAACTATCCTAAGTTGCAGCTAGAATAATAATGTACCTATATAAAATGTTTCATATTTTTCCGTTCATGGGATGCTGAGAACATTCGAACCGCGCAAAGCTTAGTTTCAAACTGGCTGATTCTTTTTTTAATTTAGAGATTTATTATAAGTGGAGATAACACTGTTTTAATAAATTTGTCATTGTAGTCAAAACTACTAATACGAAGGATATGTAACATGTGAATTATATCCTATACTATTCAACGAGCATTTGTATATTTGTTTGTAAATGATGATAAAGGGCTTCTAGAAAACGGCTTTAATGATCTCGATCACATTACAATTAAAGGGGTTGACATATATTTTCTCTGAGTTTACACTCACGACACAAGATGTACTAGTGCTTCGAACTCACATATTGTACGGGTTGTACAACTGAGATGATTTGATTCTTGATAGTTGATTGTAGACTTGATGGAAACACTGATCTAGTTGAATGATTTTATTGATAACCAAGGTAAATGTATAGGTACTAGCTAGGAGCACGTATAAACGTAGACTGATCCATAAGTGGCGTAATCGCCGATACAGTAATTAATACAACTTCATTATATTTAACGCTGACACGTGAAATGTGCGATGCTTGGATCGTACATATTCCCGGCCACGAGATGAGAATTGATGGGAGATGCAAATTATTTTTACACAAACCAAACAGCTAGGACATTATTTTAGACATTATAGTGAATACATTATTTGATGGAGGTAAATCCTCTGAACATTGTGGAAGTAGTTTGATTGTTAAGAACAGTTGCCGCGGCGCGGTGATTTGGTCTCTCCAGTTGTTGTCCGTCGTTGCCCGGCTGGTCTGCCGATGGAATGGAGCTGCGCGATGTGATGGACATCGACGTAAGCCTACGTCCGCTGTCCGCAGGAGCCGCTAGCGGAGGGTTGAGTCGCGCGAGGAGTCTTCGTCGCCGAACGCAGCGGCGGACATACAGCGCTGCTATCACGGCTACTACGCCCATGACCGCGTAGATCGCCGTGTAGTGATGAACGTCGTGATAGTTGATTCCATCTGATAATGCGCCCTCGTTCTTCATGTGATCGATCTGGTCCTTGATGACCTTCAGAACTGTGTTGTTCTCTTCGGAGTCTCTCGATTCTCCTTGCAGGACTGGTACCGTGAGATTGATAACATTATTTATTGATGGTACGTTGAACCTAACGACGTCTGCTTGAGTCTTGATCTCGCTGGAAAGTTTCTTTTGAGGAAAGATAGTAAAAGCATCTCCGTTCAGTACGCAGTCTGTTTGTAACGTTATGATCCCGGCCTTCTTAAGATACTCTGCCGTTACGTCCTGTCCGCATATGATTCTTGCAGTACATACGTCACAACAAAAGTACAGGTATGTATTAGTAGCACTTAGTTCCGTCCATATGTTCCGGCATGCGTCAGAGTGCACTGAGCACTTATTTGTAACTTGATCCGCTATACAGAGGTGAGTGTCCGACTTCAGTTGATAAATTGGACCCTGTAGCGTGCAAATAAGTGTCTTAGCGTCGTAGTGAGTACATTTTTGAACTGTTTCATCCAGCATGGGTATAAATGATTCCTTTTTGATATTTATAGCTACTTGATTTGCTATAGGTCGTATTTTGATCATACTTTTTTCATTGTGTACTGGGATTGATATCAATCTGAAGAGTTCGTAGCTATCGCGAAACACTAAGGGTATTCGGATCTCAAAGAGTAGGTACTGACAGGTCATTTTGGTTCGCACCTTCATTAGTTGATATAACTTGGGTATGTCATTGTTGATATTTTTGCATGGAAGGGTTAAGTCGTTTGGCAGTTGCCCGGCTATGATATTAAGCTCATCTTTCAATTGTTGTGGTGTTAATAGATGCACGTTGAATTTCCCGTAAATAACGTTAGTGATAGTGTCTAATAAAGTGTCTTGAATTCCTTTTAAGTTGACTAGTATACTGTTTGCGATAATCGATGACACAGTAAATTCATTTATCTGTGTTGTTTCTTGAATTTGGCTACCTTGTTTGTTTATACTTTTCTCAAGGTTGTTTATGTGTTCATTGAATGTTTTATGTTGATGTTGTACTGAGAGCTCGACTCTTTTGAGTAGGTTAAATTCGGCTTCAATAACGGAAGTTTGATTTCTCCATAATTGAGCCAAGTGTTTCTCATTGGTTCTGGTCAAGTCGATATCCTTTCGATATTGTTCTGCGAAATGTTCGTCCAGGATACCGAATAAGTCGTGAGCAATGTAACCGAAGCCATTGATAAGGCCTCTTCTTTTTCTAAGTTGTTCGGGGCGTTGACCCAGTAACATGTTGTCGTAGTATTTTAATTCCGAGAAGGCGTGACGTAGCTGTGTCAATACTATATAACATTGATGTTGGTTTTCTATAGCGCGACATATCGTTTCCAAATGATTGATGTATTTTGAAAACAGTTCAGATCCTTTCCAATAGGGATCGGTGTCGTAGTACACCACGATTTTCCACTCATCCCGGGCCAGTTTCATGTTTGTTATTTTGTCGAAGTAAATGCCTTGTCCATCTTTGAAACTTGATATGTTGTGAGTGCATTGCGCAGGTGATATAAATAACATAAATAGCATGAAGGCCATAGTGATGAGTTTGCCCTTTGAAGGTGTTCTCTGATTGTATTTGACCTTCGGATCCTGTTTCTGTTCTCCTGCTTGATTTTTGGAGGGTTCATCGTTTTCTGTTACAGGTAGGACGGATAATTTGATAATGGGTCTTTTGATGACTCCATTTTTTGTCTTAACTGATGCGACGCGTACGAAGCCGTCCTTCCCCGGGTGAACATCTGATATCCTGCCAAGGGCCCACTTGCCGGCAGCCAAGTTTGCGTTATGAAGTCGTCCGCGAACTCGTAACAGTCCATTTTGATCTAGGAACGGTCTTAATTTCAATATGTTACTTTTTGAGTCCATTGATTGGTTTGATTTCAAATCTCTGATTTCATTTGAGAATTCTTTTTCTTGGATGTACTCAATGATTTTATTTTTAGCTCTACTTAACTCGTCAGCTGTTAAGTAATTTGAGCGTAGGTGTGCACGCGAGGCGAGGCGTAGTATCCACGCGAGTATTCGCGTGCAGCGTGTCATGTTGCTATGCTTGCATATTATGTCATTGATAACGTCGTTTGTTTGATTAGACGTTGCCAGGTGACATTGTTTTGATGATTTTATTTCTTGATCTGTAGTGAAAGTTGGTTTCTCTTGATTTGGGCTGTATGATGTTAGCCATTTGGGACCATTCCACCACAGTGGATGTTTCAATAAATTTTGAGCCGTGATTCCGCGACTCGCGCAATCCGCTGGGTTTTCTTCTGATTTAATGTAGTTCCAGCAGGTCGGTGGTATGATTTTGGTGGTATTGGCAACTCGATGGGCTACGAAGGGTTTCCACTTGCTAGGTTCCCCGTTTAGCCAACCTAAAACTGCGGTCGAGTCGGACCAACAGATGACTTTTATGTTGTTATCTGATAGCGATTGCGTCACCTTTTTCATCAACGTAGATAAAAGTTGAGCTGAGCAGAGTTCAAGCCGGGGCAAACTGACATCTTTTTTCGTTGGCACTAGTCTTGTTTTAGCTGCTACCAATACCGGCGGCGGCGAAGATATATTTTGATCGACACCTGGGAGGATGACTCGACAGTAAATAGCGCATGCATACGCTTTCGTGGATGCGTCACAGTACCCATGCAGTTCAATATTTTGATTTTTGCTGCTATTTAGCCATCGTGGTACCTTGATATCCTTGATATGTTGTAGATCTTGATAGATTGTGTGCCATTCTTTTTTGATGTTGTCTGGTACTTGATCGTTCCATCCGATGTCATTTGATACGACGTTTTGAAACAGTAGCTTTAGCTTTGATGTAACAGGTGACAGCCACCCAAGAGGGTCGAATACTTTTGCTATATTCGACAGCAGGTCTCTTTTTGTCATTGTCTTACTTATGGAGGGTGGTTCAATCTTAAGTTGGAAAGTAAAATGATCTTCCCATGGGTGCCAGCGTAGTCCCAATGTTTTGGTAGTTTCCTGATCTTTGAACTCGAAAGTTTGATGTAATTTTTGAGACTTGTTGACTTCTTGTAGTAGCTCCGGCCTATTTGATGCCCACTTACGAAGGTTGAAGCCCCCTGATTTCAGTAAGTTGATAAGATCTGCCTGCAATTTCTTCGCTGATTCAATGTCGTGACTGCCGTGTAAGAGGTCGTCCATGTAAAAACTCTCTTCTATGACGCTAGCTGCTTCGGGATAGTTCTTGCGTTCATCACTTGCTAGCTTCTTTAGCGTCATCATCGCCAGAAACGGGGCGGCCCGGGTACCATAACTAATGATAGTTAGTGCGTATTCACGTAGAGGTTGATGTGGGTCCTGTCTCCAAATGATTTTTTGATATTTTTGGTCTTGAATGTTCACCATGATTTGCCTGAACATTTTTTCGATATCTGAGATCATTCCGACTTTATATTGTCGCCACTTAATAATGAGTGACATCAAGTCCCTTTGTAAATTCGGTCCGGTGTACATGGTGTCGTTAAGACTGATCCCATTTGAGGTCTTAGCAGCAGCATTGAAGACCACTCTAAGAGAAGTTGTTGTTGAGTCCGGTCGCTCGATACAGTGGTGAGCTAAATAGCATTCTTCGGTTGAATTGCGTTGACCTTCTGATTCGTCAGTGCAATCCCGCATGTGACCCAAATCGATGTACTCATGTATGAAGTTCTTGTAGTCCCTTTCGATGCTTTCGTTCTTTTTAAACTTGTTTTCAAGTTGTTTGAATTGAGCAATGGCGATATTTTTTGAGTATCCCAAAGAGTTTTCCATCTCAGGCTTGAACGGTAGGCGTACGACATATCTTCCATCCTTCTGGCGAAATGTAGTTTCATGATAAAGGTCAAGGCAGTATTGATCTTCTAAGGACAAGGTCGAAGAGTCATTGATATCTTCTATGGTCCAGAAGCGCGTGAGATCATCTATGTGGTTGATGACAATGTTGCATTGATATGATGGCACGTTTCCACAAAGTATCCACCCAAGGTGTGTCTTCTGTGCAAGTGGCAGGGCTTCGTTTACATTGATAATACCATCTTGAATGATTTTGGCGTAAACGTCGGCTCCCAATAATAGATCAATAGGGCGCCTGACGTGGAATTCAGGGTCTGCAAGTGGAACGCCTTCCAGGTAAGACCATTCAGGCTTAGGGAACGTCTTGTTCGGCAGGTGATTTATCAATGTGTTCATGACATACAGGTTGGCATCAAATTGATAATCGGAATGCAGTGATGAAGCGGTGACGTTGATTACACTTTTGCAAGTTATTCCTTTGGCGCCAATGCCGTAAACAATATCGTTGCAACGTTGCCGCGGCAGTTGTAACAGTTGCGCGGCGTTCTGAGAAATCAAGCTCATTTGTGATCCCTGATCTATAATTGATCTCATGATATGATAACTTCCATCTGCTGCTTTAATCTTGATAAGAGCAGTTGCTAATAAAACATCCATGATATTATTTGATGCTTGCGTAACATTTGCAATATTTTTCCGCTTGCTAAATAGAGCGGAAGTGTCCTGTTGCATTGTGTAGGCATCATGCACTAAAGTGTTGTGTCTTTCGTTACACGTGCGGCATCGACTTGTAGAAAAACATTCTTTATCGTAGTGATTGTAGAGGCAATTTTTGCATAAATTTAATTTTGCAATAATGTTGCGTTTGCTTTCGGGCGCTGCCCTTTGAAATGTTTCGCAATGAAATATTCCGTGGCTTCTATTACACACGGCGCATTGTTTTCTTTGTAAATGACTTGATTTAAAATCGTTTGATTTGGTTGGTGATATGCCTGATGATATGCCTGATTCTTTTGTGCCTCCGAATGACTTGTAAAATGGGTTTTTTGATGTTTCAGGTTGATGATGTTGCTTCGGTGTGTCCAACTTTCGGCGGCTCGCCTCAAATGACGTGAACTTCATTTCCAGGAATTCCAAAAATTCCTTTAGGGTTGGCAAGTCTCGAGGGTTCTTTAGAGATTCAACATATTCAGTATGAGTCTCGGTATCCATTTTTTGTGATAAAATATGGACAATGAGTGGGTCCCATGACTTGATGTCCACGCCGAGGTTCCTGATGGCATTCAAACACTCGTTGGTGGTATCATGTAGACGCTTGATCAGTGGGTATGATTGTTGCTGCATTGATGGCAGAGAGAAGAGGTTATTGAGGTGGGCCGTGAAAATGAGTTTTGTGTTATTGTACCTGTGGTTCAAGATTTCCCAACAGGTTTCATAGTTTTCGGAGCTGATGTTGAGATGTTGAATGAGTTTTTCTGCTTCTCCTCTGACCTTGTTCTTCAAAAATTGCATCTTCTGAGCTTTCGACATCGAATGGTTATAATGTATGGCTTCATTAAATAAATCTTTAAAAGAAGTCCATTGTTGATAGTTTCCACTAAACGGTGGTATATCCATGACCGGGGTTGATTTCTCCCGATGAGTCATAGACCATATTTTGGTATTGATTGACCTTTTAGTATCCTGGAACTTCTTCTCATATTTGTAGAAAGTTTGATTATAAACTTCATTGTCTTCAAGGAGTTCACTGTCGATGCCCCAGTGAAGAGCGTCGATAGTTGTCCAGCGAGATTGAACCGACTTGAGTAAATCTTCCAACTCCCATTTCTCATTGACGACGGGAAGATCGATGTAGTATATAGTGCGTGCAAACGCCTTGAAGTTGCTTTGTTGTTTTCTCATTTTTTCTGATAATTTGTTTGTATCCACGCTGGATTTATTTATGGTATCGAAGATCGGTGGAATTGCGAACCCGGGATTAATAGGAGCCCGCGGGATGTTGATCTTTTCCTGATTGTTCATGTTTGACATAAGCTGGTTTTGATCATTGATAATCATCTCTATCTCCTTGTTCAAACTCATCTTGAGTTATTGATGGCGGTAGATATCTTAATTTATTTATTGATGAAATTGATTGATAGAGCTGTGGCCACTGATATTGATGTTTGATGTTGATAAAATTACCCTTGGTTTATTGATTTATAACTGATGATAGTTGTCGCTGCAGCTGATGACAATGAGGAGCTCCAAGTGCCAGGAAGCTTCCCCTGAATTGATTTAGTAGACGTCTCTTGATATCTTGATGTGGAACTGATGATGTCCTCTTCTGATAAGTATGTGTTTGGATTCGGTGTGACTTACTGCGCTTTTTCACTCCGCACGGTGAGACCCGCTTGTGGGAGGCCGTTTGGACGAAAATTGATGTTACTCTGTCACTGAGGATCCGGTTCGAGTACTTGTTACTCGTAACTCTCACATTTACTTGATAGTCGCTTGCTTGCTGACAGGTAAACAGTGCTCCTGCACTCTATATGCGATATATGTGCCTTCTCAATTTACTGGTGGAACCCGCTTGTGGGAAGCCAGCAAACCGATTCACTATCACAATATAAGTACAAAAACACCAAATACCTGCTTAGGTTCGAAGGACCATAAGATGTACGGGTTGTACAACTGAGATGATTTGATTCTTGATAGTTGATTGTAGACTTGATGGAAACACTGATCTAGTTGAATGATTTTATTGATAACCAAGGTAAATGTATAGGTACTAGCTAGGAGCACGTATAAACGTAGACTGATCCATAAGTGGCGTAATCGCCGATACAGTAATTAATACAACTTCATTATATTTAACGCTGACACGTGAAATGTGCGATGCTTGGATCGTACACATATCATCATCCTCCTAGCGTTATTCCCGGTTGTGCCCTAAAGGAGCCCGGGGTCCGCTTTGACGCCTAATCCCAAGATTTGGCATATGCACTAGTTTTACGAAATCGACTGCCATCTGACCTTCCAACCCAGAGGGAAAACTAGACCTTATTGGGATTAGAACGGTTTCCTCACGATGTTTTCCTTCACCGAAAAGCTAACGGTAAATATTCCGCACATAAGTTCCGAAAAACTCATTGGTACGAGCCGGGATTCGAACCCACGACCGCCGCTTGACAGCCGCAAGCCTGAACCACTAGGCTACCGTAGCTTCTTTGCTTCGAACTCATATAAAAGACAATAAAATAACACTTCTTAACGAAACAAATTATTTTATTAAATATTTTGTTTCGTTTTGTTTGTTTTGTTTTAGTTCGAGTCCTGTGACGCTGTGGCTTAAGACGATGATGGTTTATTTTTCCATTATATTCGTTCTCTGTATCATATCGCTTACAATATGTCCTGTTAATGATTATTCTTTTAACTGCCACATTAAAAGCTTTTGGGTTGAATGTATTTTAAGTTGCAATCTTTGAACACTTGACAATAACTCTTTTATATATTTTCCTACAAGCTCAGGCAAAGTTGTAGCACAATTCAACCTTGCTAAGTACCACAGCGATAGCCTCTTACCGAGATCAGTTTCGCTAATTTTATATCACAATGCACATTCTAGGCTAAAACCTCAAAGGTCGTGCCCCCAACCTGCCTTTGGTAGGTACCTAACTTTATTTTAGTTACAGAACCAGGTCACCTGCTAATTTGAGTGCTTCAGACTTTGGCAAGTTTATACTGGAAGATTTGTTTATTTTTGATTTGTTGTACATATAATTAGACGACCGGTTAGCCTAGTGGGTAAAGGGTGAAGGTCCGGGGTTCAAATCCCGGTAAGGGCAAATATTTGTGTGATGAGCAAATTTGTTTCTGAGTCTTGGATGGTTTCTATGCATATATAGTACATTACTATAGAGGCCGGGAAACGAAGGGTTGCTTGCCAAGTAGATATAGACGGATAGGGATACGCGGCCGGCAACGCCGTTTCTCACCGAGATTTGTATAGTGCTTATCTCAAACTTGCAATGAAATAAAAAGTAGTCAATTTGTTTTATTCGTACAACTAAATAATACGTTTCTGATAGCTATCAGTGCTGTCACATCATAACCTATAATTGTGTCCCAGATTTCTTACTAACAAATATTCCGCTTATTCCCTAAATTAAGTATTGGTTTATAGCTACATGAACTTATATCTAACTATATAGGCGAGGTTCTACAACAAAGAAGACACTTATAATTTTTTTGAAATTTTCATACGCCGTCATGTCATGTACCTAACTTTTGATTTCGGGGGAGTAAATTATTCATGGCTACTTCTGCTCGCAATTCCGGAGGCGTACAGTTCAATTCCATATCATATTCGTCTGAACTCATTTCGAAATCGAAGGCTTTAATTAGAAAGTTTCAAAATAATTACGAACTACCTATTAACAAATCCGGCCAACAAGAAAACTTTTTTCAATTTACGCGCCAAACTTTTTTTTAACCTGTTTGAAGCAACGTTTTACCCGGTGACATTAACATTAGTCCTAATCTTTTTTTTTGGTGATTGAATGCCAAGACGTTCTGTCACAATTTGACGTTTATAAACAAAAGACGGTTGCTTTGCAGGCCTAGGTGTGTAAGGTTGTATGAAATTCCTTTACATATCATCTTCAAAATTCCAAATAATTCTTACTTATCGCAGAGTTTTATGATAATGTGCTAAAGCCATTAATGGCTTATTTACAGCTAGAGTTCGGACTAACTATTTACGATTTAGTTTACATTCACATATTTTTTTACGAAACGAGACTTGATTACATAATATATATTGATACATATACTCGTATTGACTCGACGACCGCTTTAGCCTAGTTGGTAGTGACCCTGCCTACGAAGCAAGAGGTCCTGGGTTCGAATCCCGGTAAGGGCATTTATTTGTGTGATGAGTACGAATATTTGTTCCTGAGTCATGGATGTTTTCTATGTATTTAAGTATTTATCTCCACTTATAATAAATCTCTAAATTAAAAAAAGGATCAGCCAGTTTGAAACTAAGCTTTGCGCGGTTCGAATGTTCTCAGCATCCCATGAACGGAAAAATATGAAACATTTTATATAGGTACATTATTATTCTAGCTGCAACTTAGGATAGTTTTTATCCGACTGCGACAGTTAATTAATTTTCCGAAATATACGACTTCATTTAATTTTTCATTTATTTTTATTGAAATCAAACGCTGCTCCAACTGTCAGCTATAAGAACCGTCAAATTTTCGTCAAAATGGCGGAATTGCTTTGCCTTTCACTTATTAATAATTTAAATCCCGTCTACGATAGACCTTTACGAGACAAATGCTAAAATATAAACCATAAAAAAATATTCGATTCTGATATGAAAACTTATATGCGCAAATGTCGTTTTATGTCGTAATTTCAATAAATGAAATCAACAAATTTGAACAATATAATTAACACGAATTTGTTTTTTTTGAATGACAATGGCACGCGCTCGGCGCATTCAGCCAAAGTACCTGCGGCGCTACCACGAAAACCGATACTCAATGTTCATATATTTGCATCCCTGTCACTCGAGTATGGTTAGTGCGATAGAGATAGAGATACCCGAATATTTTCGAATTCCGTTCGTGGTTATAGCTCAGGAATCGAAAATATGGTAAATAATCATAATGTATTTTCTCGAAAAAGAATTTAAAATAAATATAGTCAAATGGAGAAAAAAACAAAGCAAGAGGTTATATAGGTAATGATTAAGTTATAAGAGTCCAAAGTTTTAAGAGGGGGTATGTTCTGTCCCTTTTCCGCAAAACGCACCTTCATATGAAACGATTGTTTTTTACTATGACGCTCGAGTATATTGACGTCACAGTCCCTCATCGTTTTCTCACTCTAACAAGCGACATTAAAACGGATGTAGCTTCATAATTTTTTGAGATATTTGAATGGGAGTTTCATTATCTTCTATCTATTTATACATAATAAATGCCTACGTCCTGACTGACTTATTCACTCAATCACTCACTCACTCACTCATCAACGCACAGCCGAAACTACTAATCTTAGAGAGTTGATTTTTGCACAGTATGTTGCTTTTATAACGTGGGCTAGGGATAAAAAGGGATTTTTGAAAATTCTACCCCTAAGGGGGTAAAATGGGGGTGCAAAGTGTGTATGGGAGAACCTTTTTTTGTTGAGCAATAGACTTAAACTTTGTAGAAAAATTAGTTATTAGAATACAAATGAAACACTTTCAGCGTTTTGGAAAATTCCACCCCTACGGGGGTAAAATAGGGGTGCAAGGTTTGTATGGGGGAAACATTTTTTTTTTAAATAGAGACTTAAAACTTTGTAGAAAGATCAGTCATTAGAAAACAAATAAAGAACTTTCAGGGTTTTAGAAAATTCTACCCCTAAAGGGGTAAAATAGAGTGCAAAGTTTGTATGGGAAAAACTACTTTTTTTTAAATAGAGACTTAAAACGTAGTAGAGAAATTATTCATTAGAATACAAATAAAGTACCTAGATTCAGTGTTTTAAATAATCTACCCCTAAGGGGGTAAAATAGGGGTGCAAATTTTGTATGGGGGAAACAATATTTTTTTTAAATAGAGACTTAAAACTTTGTAGAAAGATTAGTCATCAGAATACAAATTAAGTACTTTCAGCGTTTTAGAAAATTCTACCCCTAAAAATAGGGGGCTAAAATAGGGGTGCAAAGTTTGTATGTGGGAAACTATTTTTTTTAGCTAGAGTCCTAAAACTTTGTAGAAAGATTATTTAAATACAAAGAAAGTACTTTCAGCGTTTTGGAAAATTTCACCCCTAAGGGGGTAAAATAGGGTGCAAAGTTTGTATGGGAAAAACATTTTTTTTTTTTAATAGAGACTTAAAATTTTGACGAAAAATTACTTATTAGAACATGAAAAATACTACATTCGGCGTTTTACAAAAATCATTCCCTAAGGGGGTTAAAAAAGGGTGCAAGGTTTGTATGGGGAACACTTTTTCTGAGCTAGACACTTAAAACTTTGTAGAAAGATTACTTATAAAAATACAAAAAAAAGACTTTCAGCGTTTTGAAAAAATCTATCCCTAAGGGGGATAAAAAGGGGTGCAAAGTTTTTATCAGGGAAAGTTTATGTTTTTGAGTTAGAGACTTGAAACTTTGTAGAAAGATTACTTATTAAAATACAAAAAAAGAACACAAATCGTTTTAGAAAATTCCACCCCTAAGGGTATCCTTAAGATCCTTAAGAAGGGTAGCCAGTGTTGTGTGGGAAAAACTTTTTTTTTTACTAGACTTAAAACTATTCAAAATGTTACTTATTAAAATTAATAATAAAGTACTTTCAGAGTTTTAGAAAATTCCACCCCTAAGGGGGTTAAGAAAGCTTTGTATGGGCAACACTTTTTTTGAGCTAGAGACTTAAAAGTTTACGAAAAAAGTTCTTTCAGCGATTAGAAAAATTCAACCTCTAAGGGGGTTTAAAAGGGGGTTCAAATTTTAAATGGCGGGCAATAAAATTTTAAAGTGCGAGTAAGAGATTTTAAACTTCGGTCTTATTCTGTACGTTAAAAGACTGATTTCAGAGTTTTTCCAAATTCATCCCCTAAGAGTGTTAAAATTGGTTCAAAGTTTGAGTATTTCAAGGCATTTTTAAAGTATGAGATTTTTAACTTTGTTTTTAGACTGTTTGTTCACAAACTAGAAAATGAACATCAACTTTTTTTTTAATTATCCCCTAAAAAAGGGTTCAAATTTTGTATTGAGAGAAATCATTTTCTAAGACGATAAAAAGTTCTACGCGGACGAAGTCGCGGGCAACAGCTAGTTTATATATAAGTATCTATATATTCGTCTAGTATCCATAGTACAAGCTTTGCTTAGTTTGGGACTAGGACGATTTGTGTGAGATTGTCCACAAATATTTATTTATTTTTGAAACATCTCTGATGTTTGGTTAAAATGATGTGTGTGAATCGAGACAGTTTACATTAATATAATATATAAGTACTTACATTCCGTTTACTGTATCACTGATGAACAATAACTTGGTTGGTTACAAGGCGTAATCATAGTTGTTACTTGACATATATAATACTTGTTTAGGTACATCTTTAGCTGATATAGGGTTGGATAGGTATAAATCCTGTATGTGTTTTGGGAGGCTATTTATTATTTTTGGAAGCATGTAATGATTGGTTCTCATGCCTCATAATTTATAATTAAAATACTTGATAAAAGTGGCATAAGTTGTAAAACTCTAACCTTTAAACATAAACTGCCAATGGGGAACTTGCATGGGACTTAAATTTCGAATAAATTGCACTCAATCGATGCGGATATACTTAGAGATATCATACAAAAAAAACAAAAAAGAAAAAAAAAACGAATGTATTAGTTTTATCACACGTTAAAATTACGATTTTTTTTTCGATAAGATAACAACAGGTACACAGAATATTAAATTAGAAATTATATTTTGTACACCAAGTATAGACTTAAACGCAAAATTTGTGGAGATTATTGCAAATTAATGACTCACTCCATAGTAAACGCGCCGAGAATATATGCTGTGACGTCATAGCATAAGCCCGTTTAATATAGAGCGTTTTCGGGTGGTGACGGCGCGTGCAGATTTCAAATGCATATAACATCAGAAAAATAAATCATAAGAAAGTTTTAATGCTACAGTTGTTTTAATGCTGGATTATACTTTTGATTTTCGTAATAAAATAAAAAGATGCAAGTTCCCTATTCATGTAAATTACAAAAATGTACATAGGTAGCTCACTCACCTAATTCGAGTTGTCAATGGGATAGGCCGTATCACGCAATTCCATTACTTAAGTTGACGTTACCTTGGCATGTACTTGAAAGAGTCACTCAGGAAATTCTTAATTAATTTGTCGCAATCTTAGCCACAGGCAAGAATTCGGAAACTTGAGAAGTAGGCCAAGAGTTTCGTAAAGATCATCTTTATTATTTACGCGTGCCCTGATGGGCTGTCAGAAGTCCTTGCTGACTTACGATAAGTGTATGAAAAACTCGAACCGAGTATTAGGACTATATTTAGGTAAAGTTACGAATTACATACTACGTAGTGATTGAAACTTGAATCGGTATCTTGGAAAAGGGTGTATTATCAAAATATCTGTACATATTTATCAATCAAATTGAAGTTGGTAAATATGCAAACTCTCAAAATTGAGATAATGTCACTGATGTGTTGATATTCTAATAAAAAAAAGTCCATACAATGCGGAGATAAATACGTATGGACTAAGTAACTAAACTAGCATGAGCTAATTATAAAGTTCATAGTGTATTCTCCTATTACACTTAAACTAGAATGAGAACTAGAATATTCCGTAATAGAGCATTTACAAGCCTGTGTAAAACAGAACGTACAACTAAATGTATACCTACTTACTAGTTTTTCAACTTTCTAATTGCCACAATACCTACTCTATTAATAATTGAAAGACTTAGGTACCTTTTTTTTTTTTTTCGTGGATTTATTTAATCGTATGGCATTTAATCAGTCGTATACTATAAAAGAATTTTCAAATTTTGCATCCATGGGATTAAGTCACTGTCGAGGGTGAACAAGTCTGCCGGATTACCGTCGTATTTACTGAGCGGGCAGGTCTTGATGATATGCTCAATGTCTTGCACCGCGGCCCCACAATCGCACCTCGGAGACTCTATCCAACCGCACGTGTATAGGAATGCACGTGAGCGCCCGCAGCCAGTTTTCAACCTGTTCAGCTGGCACCATTCTTTTCTAGGCAATGAGAAGCCGGGTGGTTCCACTGTTGGGTTGATTGTGACACCCATGCTTTTGTGAGATTGTCTGTCCATTCCATTTCCCATTTTGCGGTTGTGTCAAAGTTCGTGTCCATGAGGCTTCTTGCAGTCTGGTAGGGACGGTGTCGAGACTTCAGTCAGTGTGCCGGAGGGTTTACAAACTCGGCATTGGCAGGCAGATCGGGGCGGGCCAAGATTTTACGTGTCTCACGAACCAGCGCTTGCTGTCTTCTCAAGTGAGGTGGACATATGTGGCAAAGGGTTGGGAGCCACTTCACGGGTGTGCTCTTGATAGTCCCAGATATGCATCTCATAGCTTGATTGAACTGGACACCCACTTGCTTTGTCGTGGAGAAAACCTGCGAACCTGGTACCCAGCTCTCGGGGGAGGTCTGGGTTATGTGGTATTTCTACCCATACCCACTAAAAACTCCACGTCAACCGCCATCTGCGCTAAGTAATTCGGAGGACTCTAGGATCTCAGGTTGAACGCACTAGAGCCCTCCTCGCGCTTTGCCCCTGCTGGCTCGTTCTGGGCATCTTCGCCGCCTTCTCTGGGGTGGCCGAGTGCTGTGGCCCCCGCCACAAAAAAATCACTGGCGACCCCGTTGACCCCCTTAAGTCGCCTTTTACGACAGGCGGGGGAGACCGTAGACCTATTCTTGCCCGAGTCTACACACACGGGTTAAGACTTAGGTACCTACTCCTTCTCATTGCGTACACTACATGTTCTCTATCGCATAGGTAGGAGTGAAATGCGTCTTCAATCTGCATGTATCGAACGATCCATACCCGACGGTTCGGACGATTATCAACGTGTCTTGACGATACTATCTCTGCGACACTTGCTTTAGTTATGTTGTTAAATCACTTTTCTATTCTTTTGTATAATTTTTATTATTCTAATCTAGCCAGCAATATACCTAAGCAACGCGCATTAAGTGAAAACTTAGACTACGGGATGAAGAAACGAACTTTAGCTAAGTGCCTGCAAGCTTAAATTGTTTATTATTTTGACTCCATTCCAAGGTGTGATGTAACACGAAAGTCCGGAGTAAGCTCAAACTTACTTAATTTTCGCCTCTTACTAAGGTATTTTTCACTTGAGCATAGGGCTTATAACGCTGCGGGAAAGCGTGAAAAGAATTTTAGTATACGGTTCGGCTAACCAAAGAGAAAACATTTGTATTAAGACGAGCATTTTCTTTTAAAAAACCTTTTTTAGGGTTCCATAACCAAAATTGAACGCTTATATTTTCGTCATGTTCGTATGTCTGTCCGTCCGTATGTCTGTCTGTCCTTATGTCACGAGCCTTTAACTCAAAAACTATAACGAGATGCTGTGTGTTTTCGGGGTCATGATCCGGAATGACCAAATGCGAATAAGATGGTCATTACTAAACCAGATTTCCCATGAGACAAACGACTAACTAATAAATCGCAAAAAACAACTATTCCATAAACTAACTCTCAATTACTTCACAGTTAACTCGCAGTTAACTCTTAATTGGCTCTTACTTTTTTGCGATTCCGTGGTTTGGCCCATGGGAGAAGTAGTATGACCATCTTATTCGCATTTGGTAATTCCGGATCATGACCCCGAAAACACCAAAAAACGTTGTCAATTCGATAATCGTCCTAAGACTCCTAAGTCGGTACAATTATGAATAGCCTACACGGGCGGCGTTTTTCCGCCTTAGGTAACACCGGTCGGACAATACTTCCAACACAAGTATTAATTTTCAAATGAAGAATTTAATCCTGATGCTGGTACAACAGTACACATATATCTTAACGAGCGTAGCAGCCACGAGATTTAAGATGTAAACTCATAAACTGCGCTGCGTGGCATAAAGCCGTCTCCCGTATTTCACGCGCAGCGCTAAATATTTGCCCAAGCCCCAAGCATTATAGTAAATATCTTTATCGCCGCAAAAAGCGGGGTTAATGTAGAATTTAGAATGCAGGGACTTGGCCAACTAGGAACGAGAAGTAAATAGTTTGCGACCAGCTTCCTGCTACATGTTTGTCCCATGTGTACATGTGCATCACGTCTAGGTATGTCCAGCGTACAGAACACGGACATCCTTTTAGTAAAGTTCAGGATTTAATTTAGGTACGTTATGCGACTATGCCATACAAAATAACAGTGAAAAAAGAACAAAGAAAGAATTTCCATTTTCCATATCGTTATATCTGGTCTATTCAGGCTAAACAAAAGAACTGTATGGGAATCAATGATTTTTATTTTTTTGGTAAATACCTATATATATAAAATAGATAATGTATACCATTATTGTATAAAATATTATTAACGTGTCCTACTCATGTGTGAAGCCCGTGTGGTAAGGAAACCTCAAAGCGTAGTCTTAAAAAAATAGGTTAGTAGTGCCAACAACGTGGTATTTAATTAATTAATTTATTAGTTTATTACCTATCTAAGTTTTAGTTAGATGAATGTGTACAGATACACATATTTTAGATAGCCGCCAAACCTTTTAACTTTAACCTGTTAGACGGTCTTAAATCAGAAATCTACCCTTTTAATTTAGTTGCCCTGCCCTCATGTTGAGTTCAGACTAATATGATAGACGCTGCGGTGGAAAAGCGGATATTCTCGTATAAGTTGAAATCTCGAAAACTAAATGCAGTCGTAAATGTCCGGCAAGACTCGTATCTACTGTAAGTTTCACTAAGGACGTTTCAGAAAATAACGATTACACCATTCTCGTAAAACTGCTAGGGCAGGAAATTACGCCAATCCTCCAAGTGGCTTTATTTTTAAACCACTTAAAAAAAGGAGGAGGTTCTCATTACGGTCGTATTTTTTTCATGAAAACGTTTAATTTATTTACTATTAGTAAGTTAACTGCCAGAATTAGGATTTGCCTACGTTTGCATGGGTTCGGTTTTTTTCATCTTTATTACATAAGTATATTTTGTACAAATGAGTTACATAATAGTACATTACTTACCTAGGGCGGTTAAACAAAGAATGTCTCAGATCGCAGGTATTTGACGCCCGAGCCGAAGGCAAGGGCGATAAATATGCGCTCGGAGGCTTTCTTTATTACCGCCCGTGGTAAGTACAAAATTTTACGTCTCTACCTGGCCAGGAGGTGGGGGTTTCCGCACGCATAGCGTGCGGTAATTCCTACTTTATGGCCAGGTATGACGTAAATAATATTTGTATTGTACTTGTATGATAATAATGTTACCCCAATGCCTGAAACGAAACTTTAGTGTGCGACAAAGATGACATGAGGTGCGAAAGAGATGAGAAGAACAATTTGAACCATAAACGAATTTGTGCGTGCTACTCGTAAAACCAAAGTGGCCAAAATAATTGTTTATAAGGTGTCTTTTTTGGTGAAATTGAAACCTGTATTGAATATTTTGGGGTTTTGAAGGAAGCCTATCAATAATCTTCTAATATATTTATACCTACTCCTTTTTTTAAATAATTCTTGAAAGAAAGTTCAACAACATCATAAAACATTGAAATGTACAGTCGGGGAATGAAAAGGTTGATCACTTTAAGATCTGTTTTTGCTTGCTCAGTATAAGTTATCAGTATCTGCCTTATCGACCGAGTGTCAGACAAATTCCGTTATAATTAATGTCATTTCACTACAACTGTTTGAATTTTGGAAAGCAAGTTAAAAAAAGAAAAAAAAAGTATACAAGAAATAGCAATGATGACATTGACAGGACCTGTACTCACATTTATAGTTTTTATAATTTTAAGCGAAGATGATTTAATCATTAGATCAGGGGGGAGACAGTGACATACCCGTTGACGTTTGATATAGATAGAGCTACCATCTTGTACCGCACCTAAAAACTTACTATTCCGCAAAGTAGATTTTCGGTTACTAAAATAATGGCACAGGATGTCGCTATAAAATCCATGTAAAATTATGAGTCATAAAATGTTTTGGATATTATTCTTTAATAGTATTTTGAAATAAAATAAAATAACATTATTCGATAATGTAATTTACATGAATTCAGCTGTTTGTTACATTAACTTTATTTTTCACTTGGCCACATTTGCCTTACCAACCCCTTTATGGTTTTGACGTTTGACGGCAACTGCTGTGAAGTATGGTGAACCAACTCTATGGTTTGGTTACCATGGATACGCTTCTCTGTTAGAAATTTTTTATGTAAAATTGTCTTACGTATTTTTACTATAAATCAAACAATAAGTAACATTAAATATATACTGCTTTATTGTTGTCACGTGCTCCTCCACTTCGCTGTTGAGAAGTAACTTCAGGTCCCTGCATTCTTTGTCTTCTTTTGTTACTGTGTTGTTTTGCGCATATACGAGTACTGATATACTGGACATATATATTTGCAAATGCCCAGATTATGAGCTGTTGGCTGTTAAAACGATGGTAAGTTTATATTTTACGTATTACGTGATTCACTAACAATAACAGTGAAGTGAAACTAGATATGTCAACTTGTCCTAAACATCCGTGTTCTTACTGTTTCAGATATACCAACCCATCGTTTCAAGAATCCCTACAATATTCCTGAGCAATTCAAAGCTATACTCTTGTTGTTTGAAAGATGGAGAAATCATCCGATTATGACTACTATAGGAAGAAGATCATTTGTGACAACCATTTTACAGATGCTGACAAAACCCATAACAACTGTACCTAGAAATAGATTAGCAGTGCCTTCGCTTTATTTAGCTGGTAAGCTTCAGCTAGATGTTCATTCTGAATTATACAAGCGGAAATGTGTACCTCTTCATTCTGCGGCTACTCTATGAGTACAAATACAAGACGATGATCTACCGACATACTTAACTGTTGAAAAAAAAAAACACTGAAATTCGTAGGAAACATATATATATTTCCGACAAACCTCCAAGGATATTTGCTAGTAAAGTCTTTATTAAAAGGGATTAAGAACTTTTGACGTCTTCGATTGCGTAGTTACTTTGATGCTGACTGTACTCTTTACTCCGAAATAAACATGATTATATTATATAATAAGTTTTGGGAATAAAGGCGTGAATCTACGTTTATGCATTTAGGGATGTATATTTTGTGAATGTAGGAAAAACAGGATAGAATAAAACAATCACCATAATAGGAATTCTGGTACCTAAGTTATTTTGACATTTATGCAAATGTTGTAATTTTTATCGTGAAATAAATTATTATGAATCATCAGCTTGACTTGAGATTTAATCCATTATTTAATTTGATCGTGTTAAGATTTCACTTACACTGTTATTTTCGAATGCATTTTCTACTTTGGAGATAAGCATGTCAATTGAATTTATTTCGCCCACAAAAGGATTTTTGTTTGCAAGAATTTAAATCGACTTGCTTAACTCCAAAGATTACCTGGGGCGATTTTTCTATCGTTGTCGATTATAATTTTCGTAAGAATTTTATAAAATTCAGCAGGTTCGAAGAGCTTGTGATTCTAAAAACCCCATTGAGTTAAGAATATCACGTTTTTCACTCAATGGAAAAAATGTAGGAAATTGTGCGGACATTGTACAGAATCACGAGCTCTTCCAACCAACAAAAGTTTTATCCAATTCTGACGAAAACAAAATCGACAACGATAGAAAAATTTGCCCAACTAGTAGTAAAGTATGCTTTGTATGTATGTGTAG
Organism: Epinotia brunnichana; assembly: GCA_963854355.1. Taxonomy (NCBI): domain Eukaryota; kingdom Metazoa; phylum Arthropoda; class Insecta; order Lepidoptera; family Tortricidae; genus Epinotia; species Epinotia brunnichana. Next base: position 12,105,295 of record OY977936.1, on the reverse strand, counting down.
GTACTGGTTCCACACGCACACATACATAGTTAGTTTCGGGAGCATTAAAAGATGGCGCAATCAAACAGGTTTCCATTAAATGCTTCAAGAGGGCACTCTTTACCTATATACTTACTTTACTCTTTGCATTAGATTTATCAAACTTGACACAACGTAATGGCAAGATCAAACTAATAAAAAGGTTTTAGTTCAACTATTAATAGTCAAGGAAAATTCGTCTAAGTAAATTTGAACTTTGTTGTCAAACAGTTGAACATAATTTTCAATACATCACTCTCATCTGATACACAGTTTAAAAAGGTAGCATGTGCTTGCAACGCGTAAATGATTTGATTTGAAAACTGATCAACCTTTTCATTCCGCCACTGTACCTCCGTACTGACTAGTTGTACAGTCACCACCATCAATATATGCTACAACAAAGCGCGCAAAAAATCTGTCACGACTATTGCTAGGGCCGATAGGTAATGTAGGTTCTGTAGTCTTTTTGACCCTAACAGCTACAGCAGAGGTCGCAGCCATCGTCTGCTTGCCGTGAAGACGACTCGCACGGTAGCGCATAAAGCCTGCATCACACTGGCGCGGCCTCCGGTGGCGGACCATAGTAAGTTTGACAGCTAATGACAAGTTTTCTATTGACTGCCGCTGCTAGACCGCGCCAGTCTGTGAGATGCCTAAACTCGCCAATTGTTTGCGCACGTATGCTTCTTAGTGAGCTAATTACATTTGCACCAGATTGCGTTTTGTTTGCCGACAAATGGAATAAATTGTATCCAGCTCTGCTAGGGTTTCGCAAAGCACTTTTTTAACTTGTAATATTTTACTATCTGTTATTTTTATGTTGCTTTCTTTGTCTTTATTTGGTCAGTGTATTTACACTTATAATAAATCTCTGATTTAAAAAAAGAATCAGCCAGTAACATTTCAAACATTTTCTTGTCACGAATGATCTCAGCTTCCCATGGACGGAAGAACATGAAACATTTTTTGTAACTAGGTAGATTATTATCCTGGCTGCGACTTAGGATATTTTTTAATATCCGACTGCGACAATTAATAATTTAAATATTGTCACAGGTGACTTAAAATATAATATGGACATAGAAAGGGAACGGAGGGCTCTGTCAGTGAGGGCCAATATGATTTCCCGTAAGTTCGCGCGGTGTACGAGGGAGGTTAAAATAACTCTGTTCAAAGCATATTGTACTTCCCTGTATACGTGCGGCTTATGGAGGTATTACACGCAACGGCTTCTGTAGCGCATCAGGGATGTTCGCAGAAGCGCGTGTAGACTGTTCTTATGCGACTATGCGCAAGCGCAGCATTTCCCTGGTGCGCCGGGCGAGCCCCAACCCTATCCTGCGGTCGATAGCGGACGGGTTAGATTCTCCATACATGAGGCACTGTTGCAAAATGCATGTTTCCAACAGTGCATATTTTGTGTAGGAATTTAATTTAATTTTTATACGTAAACTGGTTCTGTATATTTTTAATAGGTGCTTAAGTTTATATGTAATTTCCTGTATGAGTCCTGTGTTACTTGAAATAAATGTTTTAATTAATTTCATTCATTCAATAATTTTGTTTGTACTCGTCGATTAAAATCTGTGTATTCAGATTTCATAGAGAATACTGCAACGTCACTCTTTTCATCGTTGAATAGTCTTTATTACTTCCGAAACAACCGAAATAAGGCCTCTCACAGACTGGCGCGGCCTGGCCGCGGCGGACAATAGAAAACTGGTCATTAGCTGTCAAATTTACTATGGTCCGCCACCGCAGGCCGCGCCATTGTGTTGCAGGCTTTACTGTTTCGATACGCTCTAGACAACGGAGGTAATTTGAAAATAGAACTTTGTATTTCAATAATATGTGTCCTTGTTTATGGAGACTCGATCCGATACAAAATTGCCAATCTATTCGTTTCGGAACGTAGCAGCGTCGCGTCATCTGGCAAAAATCTACTTAAACTTGCTGCTGTATCCAGGGCATAAAAAAAAGACTACGCTTTGTGATTTTTTTTTATACAACGATGGTGGCAAACAAGCTTACGGCCTGCCTGATGTTAAGCAGTTACCGTACTCTATGGACACTTGTGACTCCAGAAGAATCAGAAGCGCGTTGCCGTTGGCTAGTATTTAGAAAATCACAGCACAGTACAACACAGTACACGAACAGTAGTATTACGGAGGCCGGTAGTGTGCAAAGGTGGTGTGATGTGTGATAACTTTTCTTTTCAAAGCTAAGCTTAAAAAGTTAAAATAAAAACTAAGAAAATGAGTAGTGACAGTGCCGAAACATTTTTGACTCCTCAAGAAATAACTATTTCAATTATCTTGTGCAAAAGAAGTCGGATAGTAGAACAAGACAATATAGTACTTACGATATTTAGTTTTCTTATATTCCTACTCGTATTAATGGCTTAAATTATTAATTTAATGAACTCGTACAAAAATTATTGTTCACAATATGGTCATAATCAAGCTTTTCAATCTCGTACCTTACTTAGGCCACTCAGCAAATAGTATAAAAATACTATTTCGAAACATTTGACCTCATTGAATATTTAATTTCTTTTTCATAAGGGAAATCGACGTCATGGCTGTCCAGGTTACGTCAAAATTAAGAAATGGCTTTGTCTTTTACCTACTGATGTGCCGACGGAAAGTTTCCTATGTTGCGAAATGTTTCTGCAATTTAACATGGGAAAATTTCTAAAATTTTCCTCATTTTTGTATGGGAATTGAAACTTTCCATTTCCAACATGGAAATTTACGAACTGAGAAGCATAAAGCAGTTACATGTAACTGTTATACATAGTGTATAAGAGTTACATTTTTATGCTTCTCAGTACGTAAATTTCCTTAATAGGGAACATTACGCAAAGCTCTGCGTAGGGGGCGACACTAACACAACCCGTAAACAAACCCGGTGCCGGTTAATGTACGGCCCAATAATTGGCATCCTCTATATCTATGTCTCTTTTTAACTTATACAAAAAGAGAGAGATAACGATAGATGGACGCGTATTATCGGGCCGTACATTAACCGGCACGAACAAACCGCCATGACGTACAATGTCATATTTATTTACCTAACAAACAATAACGAATAATTGATGAAAACTCGTTAAACTACAATCGTTTTATTATCATTCGTGTGTAAAATACCTGTACTGTGATATTAAAATGGCATCCTATAGCCATTTAAAGGTGGATGAGGGCTTTTTTTTGCTTTACGACGTATTGCCGCTTCCCATAGTTTTCATATCATCGTTTCCTTCGGAAATAAATGATGCCCTTCATTCTTGCATCCAATTACGCGGCACTGATGCATTTTATTCATTGAAATATTTTCTTCACTATTTGATCCAGAGCTTTGAAGGACTTGTCAAAGTTGTCAAAAAAACTGTTTACTAATTGTGTAAGTGCTGCACTCTGGCGGCAGAACATTGCAGTAATGTTCCCTATTTCTTGTGAAAATTTCTAGAAATTTCCGAGAACTTTTCCAACTTTTTGGAAACTTTCCGCAATTTGCACATCACTACTTTTACCAATTAATAATTTCGATCCGGTCTACGATAGACCTTCACGAAACGCGTACAAAATGTTAAAGCATAATAATTTACTTTAAAAACAAAGTTTAAACCGACTTCAATTCAGTACTTCACCAAGCCACATGGTACAGTCAAGGTCACCAATCACCACAAAGTTACAGAAATATGTATACAGACCTTATTACTACGGAAGTAAGGTTGTTGTATACATATTTTTGTAACTTTGGGTATATACATATTGGTGACCTTGACTGTACATAAAATTTCCACATTTCCTTTCCAATTTATTACATGAATTGCTTTCCGAGAGCAAATGCGTTGATTATTACAGAAAAAACCCAAGTCACTATATGTAGGCTGATAATATTTGAGGAGTTCTGTCGATCCTCAAGCATATCAGAATTAACACTTCATTATTTGCAACTTCAACGGAATCATGTCATAATCTTTGACGTACTTTACATCGTTGAGGATCTCCATAAGTCATCTGTGGTCTTCATTATCAGTTCCACTTCACCAAAATTACGATTTCCGAGGGTAAATATACGAGTTATAATAGAAAATACCGAAACACTACACGCGTGCCTATAACATTTGAGGATTACCCTCAATTTCCCTGGGATCCCATCATCAGATCCTAAATTGGTGACAATGGGACCACCACCTCGGGAGTATACACTTACGATAAAAAAAAAATGCGAACATACATTAAACATATAACCTAGTCTTTTTTTGAAGTCGGTTAGAAAACGAATCGATTCTGATATGTAAAGTTACATGCGCAAATTTTGTGTTAAGGCGTAATTTCAATAAATGTATCACAAAGTTCGAACAATGAAACACGAATTTGTTCTTTTTAGGGTTCCGTACCAAAAAGGTAAAAAGGGAACCCTTATGCCGACTCTGTCCGCCTGCCCGTTTGTCACAGCGTTACATATCTCAGGAACTACTAAAAGCTATCAATTTGAAATTTGGAACAACTGTAATGAAGATTAAGACACGTGTATGAAAAATAATTGAATTTTTTTTCTTTGTTTGAAAGCATATACTTTCAGACTGGTCCCGTTGAGACCAAAATTCAGTTCAGATGATGATGATGATGGCTAGGCAGTGCTCACACCGCTAGAGTTGACGTGGAACTGAACAAGGTGATGCGCATCATCTCAGGAACACTTATATCTACACCTTGTCACTGGCTCCCAGTACTTTGCCGGATTCCACCGTCGGACTTGAGAAGGAAAGACGCCCTCCTACGAGAAGAAACCAAGATCAAGAAAAATTCTGGCCTCCCAATTCATATGGAGTTTATGAAACCTACCCACCACCGCCTTAAGTCCAGGAACGCTTCGTATAGCATCGCAAGAAACCTGCGCGACAATAATTTCAACCTGAAGCAGGAATGGTCGAAGCTATGGGCTTCGGCAATGGCGGGAAAGCTAGGCTCCGGGATTATTCCAGGTTCTACAATAGAAGGGTCAGATCTCCCAAGACGACACTGGTGTAATATTAACCGGCTACGTACTGGCCACGGCCGTTGCGCTCAATATAAACATCGCTGCGGGTGGGTGGAGTCACCCCTGCGGTGCCGATGTACAGACCATACAGCTCATCATCGAGGACTGCCCCATAACCCGCTACGCTGGTTCTCCAGAAGACCTGATCGTCCTTAGCGACGAAGCTATCGAGTGGCTGATCAGCCTCAATATTAATTTATAGTTGATATGTATATTTTGTTACTGTTTCGTCCTGTTCGCCATACGATATAAACGCGGGCAAAAGCTAGTAGTTAATAGTATTGTTTAACTTTATCAGCGCCTTGGCATCTCCTTTAATGCTGCTAAACTCTGTATTTTTAATAAGTAAATACATAAAAATAAAATAAAAATGACAGATAGCTTTGCCAGCCTTGTTATTGCAGATATTAATACTGGTGACTGTACAATGGAGAACGTTTCTACAAATATACTTACAATGGGTTTTGTGTCATTGAAAACGTGTTAATTTACATAACGATTAAAGACTGTATCGAAAAGTATAAGGACAAGTGAAATATGTAATGACTTTTTAAATATTTATTATTTTACATACGTATGTTCTTGGCTTATGTTTGAAATACAATTTAAAACGTTTTACTATTAACTAATGTACCTATTATGTTTTCTTTCGGGTGACTTTTCGCACTTGACTTCGGAAATTCTCATCAGATTCCGGACAACGATTACGGTGACCGTTTCGATGCTTTTAGCCAGTCTTTTTTAAAATCTGTCTACGGAATCCACCGCCGAGAAGCGTTGCCGAAGTGTACTCTTCATGATTGCCCAATATTCCTCGATGGGACGTACCTCTGGGTAATTTAGCGGATTCATATTCTTATCAACATATTGCACGCCGTGGGCTTCCATCCACTCTCTGGTGCGGGCAGCATAGTGGAACCTAGCCAAATCGGGCCAAAATAAAGTAGAGCCCCTGTGGCTTCGAATCAGCGGCAAAACACTCCTTGATGTAAAGATCGGTAGTTATCGTGGAAGTAGTGATGAACGCCGTCGATATCATGCCGCATTCGCATATGGCCTGCCACACCATTGCTTTAGACCCAAAATTTTCGGCATAAATTGACGTTTGGTTCTCATTCAGGTGTTCTCCATTGCGAACAGTATAGTATTGGGGACCGGGTAGAACAGAATAATCCAGTTTGACGTAGGTTTCGTCGTCTTGAATTATGCAATGTTCATTTTTTGTTGAAACCGTGTCGTGTTGACATTTGCAGCCTGTTTTGGAGTTCGTTTAGGCTTCCTTTGCTTTCGATAAGTTACCAAGTCGTTACGCTTCTTGGCGCTCTGAACCATTCCTACAGAAATTCTGCACTTTTTAGCCACATCTCTTATTGGGCGAGACTGGAGTGTTCGCAATATTTTAGAGTCGATATTGCAATTATGTAAGCGAGTTCTTCGACCACTTTTCAGCTTGTCATTAAAAGAGTAGTTTTCCCCGTACTTTTTAATGACATTGTAAATCGCTGAACGACTCACCTTCCCGAGTTCTGCGATCTTTCTCATGGACATACCCTTTTCTCGTATGTATTTGTCCACAATTCATTTTCATTGATCGGGTGTTAGGCCTCTCATTTATGAAATTAAAAGTAATCCGAAAAAAATAATTAAGTAATTGAGTTCAATACCATAGCATCTATGAAATAAAGTGACGTTCATATTTTCAACCGACGAAAAAAACGGAGGAGGTTCTCAAGTCGACGCGTATATTTTTTATTTTTTTTTATGTATGACCACGCATAACTTTGTACAGAGTAGGTAGTTTGATTTGGATAATTCTTTTTTAGTTGGAAAGGGTATACCCCGAAGTTGGTCCCATATAAATTTGAAAAATAAAACCAACCTTAAGGGTAGGAAAACAGGGGATGATTGATTCTTCGTCGGTTAAAACTTTGTTTTTAAAGTAAATTATTAAAACAAATAAAACAAGAATGGCGGCCAGCTAAATTTGTCCTCATACTTTTCGATACATTCTTTACTATGTTTCTAAATATTAAGTTATACTGTTAATAGTGTGTGACCTTTTAAACGCATTAGGGGAACTATAATTGCCATAGTAAAGGGTTTTATTCAGCAATTAAATTTATGCTTTCATCATAACATAACAGTGGTGAATATCAGTTAAGTGACCATTAGGATCGCTTAATGACCAGGCCGCTTCAGTTGTAAACTTTTGGTGGCGAATGATCATATCCATATTATCTAAAATGGGTGTCATATTCTCTCAGTTAACGCTCGATTTCTATGAATAGGTAGGTAACACATGAGGGTGGTTGACTCAAAGAAGTAACGTAGTAAATATTATTTTTCAACCGACGAAAAAAACGGAGGAGGTTCTCAAGTCAACGCGTACTTATATATATTTTTTTATGTATGACCATGACCACGCATAACTTTTTACACAGTAGTTCGATTTTGATAATTCTTTTTTTATTAGAAAGGGTATACCCCGAAGTTGGTCCCATATAAATTTGGAAATAAACCAACCCTAAGGGTAGGAAAATTGGGGATGATTGATTTTTCGTCGGTTAAAACTTTGTTTTCAAAGTAAATTATATTTAATAGCTTCGGAACAGGATTTAGCTAAGCAACCCATGTGCAATTTACCAATTTATGTACCATTTGCAATAAATATATATTTTTTTCAAATTAATTAAATTTATTTATCTAACATGTAATATTGGTCGTTACCAAATAACAGATAGAGGTATATATTTCTTCAACGGATCACTGCTCTTTAACTTTAGATCGTATAAGACCATAGATTAAATCACCAGACTGGCTATTCGCTGAGGGTTTTCCAGCTGCGTTCGCACCACTTGCACTTCAGCTCGTTTGTGGTGCGCGTGCCGCGGCCGTTGTACACAGTACTCAGAACGTAGTACACCTGAAATGGGTAACCGTTGGGACCTAACACTTGTAATACATTATTTTGTGTTCCTGGTGGTGAGTAAGGTCGCCAGAGCTCCCTAAGTATGCGCTGTGTTGGGAGTGAGGGACCTGCTGTCTCTATCTGCTAACACAGCGAATCCTCAAGTGAGTAAAGGGTCGGCAACTGTGATTCTTCTGGAGTCACAAGTGTCCATAGGCTTCTGGAGTCACGGTACCTGCTTGACATCAGACAGGCCGTAAGCTTGTTTGCCACCGTTGGTGTATAATTTTTTTAACACGTTAAGTTAAGCAATAAATATTTTCTATTTCTAATTTATATTTCTCGTGTCAACCATTTTCTTGTATATTCCTGTACGTATTGAACATTAAGATTCATCACTTCACCTTTTTAAATGATGATTTACTCGTCGGACCATCTCGGCTCTTGAAAAGTCTGACCTACTTTGATCTACAACTTCATAAAATTGTAACTCTCGAGAGATTCAAAGTATTTAACTGAACCGCACTATAAACGGACTTTTCTCTTTGGAACTTGAGCACTCTACTTCCTTAGGGTAAATCACAATTTATTGCTCATAGACCTATCTAATATATACACATTTACACAGTGTACTTAATAAATACCTACTAAGTAAAGTACACTAAACACACAGGCTGTATTATTCCAACGGGGCAGTGAGGGAAAATCCGCAACTATAAGAGATACGGAAATTTGCTCATTAGAGTCACACGAGACCGATTTAAGAAAAAATAAAAACTGATTTTCAAAAAAACCTCATAACTAGGTATACCTACGGCCGGGAATCGAACCGGGTCAAATCTGTCTGAAAATCAGAGTTGTTTTATTTGCGTAAATTAATAGTGCTGGATGTAAGGAACAATTGTTGTTATATTTTTTTTATGTGAAAGTTGATTATACGTCATTATGCTGTGTGCAAATTAGGTACTTTAAGCGGGTCAAATTTCGATTGAAATCGATATTATTTAATTCAACCCTTTTTGCGTTCCCCATTATTAACGACTGAAAATAAGTAAAACATAGGTAAAACTATTTATAACGTACAAAACAAATAGAAACTCCTTTTCGTGTAGCACCGAACGAAAAAAGTCTCGTTTTCAACTCAATTTAGTATGGAGTCTTAAAAGCGCAATTAGCGCAAAGTAAATGTGGCAGCTCCCTCCGGCAATAGTCAGCGCTCTCATTCTGTACGGAGAGCTTGCGAGCATTTCAAAATGCAAGTAATAGGGAACTTGCATCTTTTTATTTTATTACAAAAATCAAAAGTATAATCCAGCATTAAAACAACTGTAGCACTAAAACTATCATATGATTTATTTTTCTGATGTTATATACATTTGAAATCTGCACACGCTGGCATTCCCGAAAACGCTCTATATTAATCGGGCTTATGCTATGACGTCACAGCATAATTATATTCTCGGCGCATTTACTTTGGAGTAATTTGCAATTATCTCCACAAAATTTTCGTTTAAATCTTTGTAATACAAAATATAATTTCTTATTTTATATTCTGTGTAACTGTTATGTTATTTTATCGGATTTGTTTTTTTTTTCATTTCAACGTGAGATTAAACTAATTCAATCGTTTTTATTTCTTATGTATGATATCTCTACGTATATCCGCATCGATTAAGTGCAATTTATTCGAAATTGAAGTCCCATGCAAGTTCCCTATTATTGAAAAACTCTCGGCTTGATACCAGTGATACCTACTCGTAATATTCATTGCATAAATTAAAATACTTTAGCTATGGGTCAGTATAAGAACAGTGACGCACATTTACTAGAACCATTATTTCACAGCGTTAATTATTTAAGTGTCATCTTTTTTCACACGTACGTACGATGTACAGTGGACGTCAAAGATATGTTTACATTTTTCGCCTTATATACAAAGGAAGTACTCCTACGCTAAGTTTCTCTGTCACAGCGTGTACTATAAAAAAATCCTTGAAATACATGAAAATTGCCTGTAATTATTGTGGGGATATGGTGGTAGCACAAGGGGTTCTATTTCACTTGCTCGTATTTAATAGGTACCTGTTTTGTATTGGAATTTTTTTTTGTATAGGACAACTCAACATTTAGATCTACCTACATGCATATACATACATACAATCACGCCTCTTTCCCAATGCGTTACGTTGCAGACGCTCTACCTTATTATATTTATTATTCATACGAGGTTGCATAAATTATCAGGCATTTTACGAACATCGCGCCTCCGCCTATCAGAGTTCAACTTGTTGACTCGCAATGAAAACTTTGAATCATGAATAAACATGGTATTGTACACGACAGGGATTGTATTGTGAGAGTTCTTTAACAGTATACATTTTCCTGACATCGACCACACCCCTGCTTAAAATACGTTTTCACCTCACTAGCTCGGAAAGGCCTTTTTGCATGTTTGTTAACTATTGAGAAAATCGCTTTTTATCCACATGTGAAGAAAGTAGACGTAGAACGTTAAAAGTACTATGACGTAGAACGTTAAATGTTTATTTTTGTTTTTTGTAAGTATATTTCATGACATATTTTTGTTTAACTTTGTTTTTTAATTTTTTTTACTTTTTTTTGACTTTTTGATTTTTTTTTACTTTTTTTTATTTTAACTTTTTTAAAACCTTAAACTTTATTTAAATTTTTTTGTTTTTTTTTTACTTTTTTTTTACCTTTTTTGTTATTTTCCTCGCTGTAGTGAGGTGAAACGATTTGTGTTATACACGGGTGAAAAGTTATTTTACGTCTCGTGTGTTGAAACACTCGCTACGCTCAGGATTCTATTTTTGAACCACTCGCTTCGCTCGTGGTCAATCATAGACTCCTTTCGCTAGCTCGTGTTTCAAATGAACACTCGGAAGTAAAATACAACTTTCCCCCTTGTATAACAAATAACTATTACGGACGTATACGTGACTCAATGCGCAGCTTCGGCATTTATTTAGCTCGACTGGTCGATCACGTAACGCATTGTACCTACGCGCGTCAGGTAGATTTAAATTTCACTTTTTCTATGGAAAAATGAGAGTTAAATTGCACGAACGCACGTTCGGAACGTCACGTGTTTACCGGACCCCGGTGTGGAGAGCACACATTAAAAACGTGACAAATGCTTATCGTCACATCGTCACTGCAATCACAGTGCGGTTGCGTATTTTGAGCTGCGGTGTGGTCAGGCTTCAAACCCAGGGGTTGATCAGAGACTTAGGCTTCGAATCGAATGTCTTATTGCACTAACGCGGCTTTCGTCTAGTACCCATATTCATATTCATATTCATATTCATATATTTTATTGGTAAAAGTATAAGTAACATTTTACAAGTCAATTTGTTAAAATTGTTAGCTACAATAATTATATAATATTTGTTATTTTCTTAAAATAAATTCTTCAATGCTATAGCATGCTTGGTCAACTAATAGAGATTTTATCTTATTAATAAATATTGCATCGCTTTCCGAGTTAACTATTTCAGTTGGGAGAGTGTTGTATATTTTCGCACCAATGACACCGAGTGACTTTCGTGTTTTTTCGAGTCGACGAAACGGGACGTTCAGGAGGTTTTGCCCGCGTGTGTTTCTGCCGTGACTTTGTCCACGGGTTGTGTATCATAGTACAAGCTTTGCTTAGTTTGGGACTAGGTCGGCTTGTGTAAGATTTTCCCCAAATATTTATTTATTTCCACGCGCCGAGTTAACGAAAATGATTAAATAATAATTATCCAATTCGGAGGCGAGACATAGGTCACTAATCAACCGGTTTGACATTGTACTCGGCACTAATCGGATATGAGACAGAAAAAACAACATTTAAATACGTGAAATGAGAATGAGGCATAATAATTAGCTTATTATTTTATCTGTAATGCTAACAAGTGTTCTACTTGTTTCTATAAAACACAGGCTTATAAATTACCTATATTTCATCAGTTCCTCACTAACGAAAGCCTATTGTAATAAAAATATGCAGAGCGCCGACTATTTTCGAGCGTCGGCCGGTTGGCGTGAATGCTCTTCAAGATGAAACTTCCTTTCGAGACAGCCGACCTGAAATGTTCAATGTAAATGTACTTTCAACTTCACGGCGTGCTGTGTCCGTTGAATTTGAGAGTTTGCGAAATTGAATTTAAATTAAAGTAGCACGAGGATATTTATAAGGACTGAAACATGAGAGCCTGTTCAAACCTATCCGTAACTATCGGTGTCGGATCCATTAACGATATCAAAGGGCAAGTAAATGTATGGAAAACATGCTTAATGTTCACGTCACCCAATCCGATATCGGAGCATGCGCGAAACAAAAAGTGTCGTTGTTCCGACAGTTACGTATTGGTGACAGGCTCTCACGAATGGAATTTGAGCCATTTTACCATTAGCTGTATAATCCAACGGTTTCAAATTCGCTTTAGGGTAGCTTACATTTAATTCCCGGTCACATTAAGCACATCACGCAGAATAATATATTGAATCATTAAGCAAAACTATCGACGCAGACAATTAGAACGCATCATTAAATTTTCATGTCCCGCCAAACTTGTAATAAGCTCGCACAATGCTTCCTGGGCAGGCGATAACACGGGTAAATATTCACAACCTCCATAAAAGACCCGATCAACTAGTCGGGAACAACGCGTCATATAAACTCGTTACACAGCCTTTGGTTATTTAATGCCTGATCACGAAGCTGTAATATGACAAGATTGGAGGCAAAGTTTGGGACACCCCATTGTGTAGGTATATGATGTATGTTATACGCCTTTACCAAGTAATTAGTAACACTTGACGTTATAACTGTTAGTTAAATGTGTTGTATTTAGATTAAGGCCACTTCCACACTGGGCGGCGCGTCATCGGTATGCGGTATTTTCTACTTTACCGAGAGCTTACTAATGTCACTCAAATTTCCTTACACCGACAAGTATCTGTCACATTTGCGCATTAGTATTAATTAGCTCGAACGCGGAGCTGTTTCGTATCGTAAGTGGCCTGAGTATTGGCGATTCGTAATCAGTTGAAGATTTAACTGTTAGGTAGCTATTAGTATGATACATGTACGATACAAAGTTTACATACGCATATTCAGTGTTGGGCGTGGTTTAACATCTTGCACTTTTTGTATTTGTCATTTTGATGATTTTCATTTTTATTTTTATTTGTATGAGGGAAATAACCCACAATTTTATGGTACCTAACATTGATATTGATACAAAGATCAAAACACAAAGATAAACTATAACACCCCTACCAGATTATGCCTTGCATCGCAAATCGGCAACCCTATAAGCAAACATGAGTTGTTGTAAATATCAAATTACTTACTAACAAAATTGTTAAGCATCATAAACAAAAGATAAGTTAGCTAAATATACTTGCAAGAATATGGGTCGGCAAAATACCATCATATTTCCTAAAATAGTGCCGGTAAATCGGACTCCGAGTAAAAACCCATGAAAAAAAACCACGTTAACGCAGCCATATTTTTGGATATTGATATTTTTATGATAGGTTCCCGGAAATTGCTCATTCAGTTGGGTATAATATCCAACTGAAAGAATAGTATATTATGTAAATAAAACTATTATGAAATATTTAAAAAACCTATTGCGGTTATTTATTTTAGGGTGACCCGAACTTTTTGACCGGAAGTGTATGAAAACAAATGTGGCTATAGACAAGTGTTAATGTTTTCAACTATCGTAACGAAATCCTTGTCATCTATGTCAAGTATATTAGTGACCTATTTTTCCGATGCTGTAGGAGCTGTAAAATCTTCCAGTTTTACAAGAATTCCATGTTTGTGTTGTAAAATACTGTGTTGGACACAAAGCACAATTGCCTCTTCTTCGCCCGTAACAAGTAACAAATGGGCGCAGTGGGCAGAACTCGCGATCCATCATGGTGCCGACATTGAAAGAAACCTTGATTTATTTAGCGAAATGCACCGGAAAATCTACTGCCGGACTTATTATTTGCTGGTCCGATGTTTTGGGATCCCGAAAAGTTTTCCATGTGCTCGTAAGTATTGAATTTATAAACACGTATTGAATTCCTGGAGGTTTTAGCGGATGCTTAGTTAGGTAGGTACATTTCAACAAAAAGAGCAGCGACGTTTAAGGTGGTTCGATTGCCATACAAAACGTTATTTGACATTCGTAGGCTAACGGCGTGATATTTTAAGAAACTTATGTAACAAACTTTCATAAATTGGCTTCCCATTTGCGCCAAATTCCCCCTTTCCTAGAATAAACTTGTATAAACTAGATTAATTTGAGAAATTGGTTTGTCACGTGATATTTTGGGAAAACTATTTTTCTCAAATTAATCTAGTTTATACAAGTTTATTCTAGGAAAGGGGGAATTTGGCGCAAATAGGAAGCCAATTGGTGAAAGTTTGTTACATAAGTTTTTTTAAATATCACGCCGTTAGCCTGCGAATGTCAAATAACGCTTTGTATGGCAATCGAACCACCTTAAGTTCATCAGTTTAGAAATTATTTGTGGAAGTTGAAATCATGTTGAAACTTAGTGAAGTCCCTAGTGCTAGTGTAGGTAGTTGTTACATCTTCAGTTTTATGTGTCTAGTTACCGCACGCTCTGCACCTAATGCCAAGAATAAAATATGTATTGATAACGAGTAAAAAGTGTAGTCGGAGTTGAAAAGAAAAACTACGGGAAAACACATTTTTAAAATTACTAGATAGATTATAAATTTTAGGTACTTAGTGTTAAAACACTTTCGCTGCATCGCAGTCTTATCATGGCGGAGCTGCAGAAAATGCGGCTAGGCATATTAAGCACGCCAAATATTCTTATTTCGTCTTTTTGATGTCGTGAAGTCAGTCATTTTTCTCAGCAAAATGTTTATTTTGACACGACAAAACAATTTTGATAAGATTTTTAATGAATTTAACCGCGTCTATATACATTTCTTTCAAACAGTTTTTATTCATCCGATACAGCAATAACGTAAATGATTAAATGACTATTAATTTCCATTGTCAACAAGGTAATAAAACGTGATATCATTACCGTATTTAACATTGTTTCGTTGACAAAATGTTGATTGGAAATATGGAAACAGATAAAATGGGAACGCTATTGAATTGCGGCGGGCGGTTAACTATTATGGGCGGCCATTGAATTATTCTGTTGCATACATCGCATTCATTTTCATTTGGGTCTGGCGTATTTTTCTGCATCATATGGTTCATCATCATTAATTAATGAAAATAAGAAATAAAAAATGTGTAGGCACTCATTTTGTAATAATTCTATTTTAGCGACTGCATTGGCGTTCGACAATTCCAGTGCATCTACACTCAAGAACAAAAAAATGGGTACACTTTATACGGAATTTCAAAGTACAAGGTGTACCCATTTTTGCTCTTAATGTATTTCTATATCTATACGTTCATGATAAGAGGTAAAGCCTGTGACTTTGTAAGTTTGTTTGTATGGGTCAATTTATTTTAAAATATGTTTAATTTGTATACACCTTAGAATAATAACGCCTAGAAACGCAGTTCACGCGCAACGGTGAGGCTACTAAAACTTGGCCATAAATGGCCCAGTACGCCGATCGGTGGAACAAAATTGGTGCGTTTGTATGCGCATTGGCGCGTGTGAATACGAGTTGATCACAACTACATGAATCCATTTTATGTCTCACGCTTGGCGCGTCGGCCGTATGAAACTATCCTTCTATGCGTTATTATTCTAAGGTATACACGTAATGAATATGATTAGGTTTTGTATTTGGAGCTAGGGTCCATAGGTTAAATAAAACAAGGCCAATAATTTTACACTAATGCAATTGAATTACTGTATATTATGCAAACATAGCACCTTCACATCCGTCATCAATTAACCATCCATTGATGGGATTAACCTGCATCCCATTTTAATATGACCTATGTAATAAATATAACCTAAACTAACACTTTATAAAATTCGCGGTCTAACTACTAACCATTACAATGGTTGCGCGTTTATATAGAGGCAGCCATCGCCAAATATAATTCAAACCAATTGAGAATAGTCGATAGGAAGCCTTCTCGGATACTTTTGCAATGCCGACAGGGTATCACGTCTGTAGATTAAGCGAGATTCTGATGGATTTTGTGTAACTGACAGTCGGGTCCCATTTGTGACTTGGTGTGTATGTAGACCAAAGGTAATGCTACGAAGTCGCAATGCTAAACAAAACAGACAGACAGACGGACAGAGCCGCACGTAAGGGTTCCTTTTTTACAAGCTTTATATTAACTTGACCTGTTCGTTGTAGGATGTAAGTAAGTTGTCCGTCAAAATTTGCAATCCATTTTTCAGACACTAGACAATTTAATATTATGGTACCATCGAGCTGATCTGATGATGAAGACAGAAGGTGGCCATGGGGATTCAGTGTTTAACCGACGTAACCACGTTGAGTTTGGGCTCCTTAGAATCGTCTCAATATTAGTAGTATATTCAGAAAAGTACAGTCAGCAATAAAAGCTTGTACCAAAAATTTAATTTTTGGCAGTAACTTATTACCTTTATGATACGGAACTCTAAAAAGTGACAAATGTGGCGAGAATTCATGAAATGATTTTTATTTCAATTATAAAATAAGGTTTAGTTTTAAAGTTTAATTGCATGCACGAATTCTAGTTTTTTGTTGATCGCGACGGTAATGTTTTTTGATTATTTTTATTTATTTATTTATTATTCGGAAAACCAACGGCTACAATAATTAACGTAGGAGTTAGCGAACCTGTAAATTTTCACACAAAAAGCGAGAACGTTTATCACCCCGTAAACATAGATTTTTCGATTTTTATAATATTTGGATATGTTGTAGAGACAATGAAAAACTAGGTCTGTACGTTTTGATTTAGAAAAAAAATTGCTTACGTCAAAAGTTATTAGCATCTAAAAATCTATATTTTTGACTTAAAAACGTTGTCTATCGAATTTTTTTTTATTAATCTAAGCTCATTTACTAAAAAAGGAAAACGTACAGACATAGATTAAAGTATACTTAATCCAATAAGTTTCCTCGCTCAACGCATCGGCCTGGCGATCCAGCGAGGAAATGCTGCCAGCGTCTTCGGTACCATGCCGCAGGGGCCATTTTTAGATATATTTTAGTTTTATTTAGATGTATTTTAGTTTTAGTTTAATTATAGTGGTGTATTTATTAAATTACACATATCAAAAAAAAAAAAAAAACCAGTAATACTAAAATTATTTAATTTCATAAAGGTTTAGGGTGGTAAAAACGTTATCACCCGAAACAATACTTCAACATGGAAATGTAGGCAATTGCCTCCAGGACTTGTAACTCTCGCTGTCGCACGATACGGGTCGAGAGGCAGAGCGTTGTGAAACAGATAGAATTTTTTTAATACCTATCTAATCGCGCCGCGTATCGGCACTTCACAATCCTCTTAAGTATTGAGGCTCCTATTATTGTTGTAACTCGAACAAACAATGCTTTAGCCACACGTACCCAGAGTCATTTCCTCACGGAGCGTACCTAAACTTATACGTATGGCCAAATTCAATCGTTCTTAATTAAAAAAAGCGGCCATGTGCGAGTCGGACTCGCACATGAAGGGTTCCGTAAAATAAATTGCGGTTTACGATTTATGACGTATTAAAAAAAAACTACTTACTAGATCTCGATCAAACCAATTTTCGGTGGAATTTTGCATGGTAATGTACATCATATATTTTTTTTGTTTTATCATTCTCTTATTTTAGAAGTTACAGGGGGGGGGGACACACACATTTTACCACTTTGGAAGTGTCTCTCGCGTAAACTATTCAGTTTAGAAAAAAATGATATTAGAAACCTCAATGTCATTTTTGAAGACCTATCCACAGATACCCCACACGTATGGGTTTGATTAAATTTTTTTTTTAGTTTTAGTTCTGTGTATGGGGACCCCTAAAACTTGTTTGTTTTTTTTTCGATTTTTGTGTGAAAATCTTAATGTGGTTCACAGAATACATCTGCATACCAAGTTTCAACAGTATAGCTCTTATAGTTTCGGAAAAAAATGGCTGTGACATACGGACGGACAGACAGACAGACATGACGAATCTATAAGGGTTCCGTTTTTTGCCATTTGGCTACGGAACCCTAAAAAATGCAAATTACACCCAATTGCTGGATATAGATAATAGTAATATGTTACATATTTACTTAGTTAAAGTCTTGGTAAATTGCAATCATTTGCTTTTATGTTAATACAATACAAGTAGGTATACCCACCCACGCTATTCTCTTTATACTATAATAGGTCTGCAGAAAATCTGAGAACGTTTCAGGCCAACGCTGCAGCATAGCAACAAATAAATAAAAAATAAAATAAAAAAAGATTTACTGTCGCAAAAAAACACCAAAAAAAACACAAAATCGAACACTGATGTAGATACTTATATAAAACAACACAATGCAGAAAATAAATGATGCGACAATAGGCTCGGGGCTCAGCGTTTGCTGATAGCCTGTCGGCTATACAGCGCTGTTTTTCAGCCCGCACCTACAACACGGGATACAATATAATTAATAGCTAGCTGCAAGGGGAACATTCGCATTACTCGTAATGAACTTTTACTTTGCTAGTTGAAAAATAAATAAATATATATTATAACTTAGTATTACAAGTATATAAAAAAAAACAGGTCAGTAACATTGAGTATTCCGTCTAGCAATGGAGTACCAAGTGGTTTAGTACTATAAATAAGGGTATTTAAATGTGGTCATTGTTCACGTAGCTGGTTTTGTAATATAATTCTCTGCACATTAATTGTGCCAATTAACCAAAACATTATACAGAGAATATGTATACGCACTACGCAGGCAAAATCTTGGAAATATATACCTGAATAGTTGATGAGAAGCAATTCATCGTTATAATCAACCCCAGCCCAATTAGAGAAGCAATCAAACCGAAAGTAACGCAAACCTTTGCCAGAATTCGATCGGGAAGCCCATTCTGACGATTTCGCAGATACCGCTACATGTTTGCGGTATTGTACGGGATTTTGAGCAAATGTTGGCACAGACTAAGGACAGGAACACAACGCACTTTTAGGTAAGTACATATATTTCTGTAAGGTTTGACTTTTATAGCATTATAAATAAGGACGAAGGGTTACCGTAGTTTTTGATGTAGGTAGGTGATTATACAGTCATGTGTAAAAAAAAATTGGTGCATACAACATACTCACAAATTGTCCCAAGGCTTTCACTCTTACGTCGGCGGATTAAGGTTTCGGTACATATTTATTTACTAGCTTTTGCCCGCGACTTCTATCGTAGAACTCGTTTATATCATAGCTCTTATCATATTTCCCTTTTAGGGGTAGATTTCCGATATAAAAACTATCATATATCCTTCCCCGAGACTCAAACTATCTTTATCATTATTATCATTATCATCATATCATCAGCCGAAATACGTCCACTGCTGGACATAGGCCTCCCCCAAAGAGTTCCAAAGTGACCAATCCTGCGCCACCCGCATCCAGCGGACTCCCGCGACCTTTACCAGGTTATCAGTGCACCTTGAGGGGGGCCTACCAACGCCGCGCCTACAAACTACCTCTATACCAAATTTTATCTTAATGTGTTTTAACCCCCATTAGAGGATGATTTTCGGAATTAAAAAAACCCTTTGTCCTTTCCCAGGACTCAAACCATCTCTTTACCAAAGTCCATCAAAATGGGTTCCATCCAAATGTTCACCCCCCATTTCACCTCCTTAAGGGATGATTTCGAAAACAAAAATTATCATACGAGTATGTCCTTTCAATCTCTTAACTGTTAACTTAAATTTTATAAGTTTTTATTGTTACTAACATGAAATGGACATAGACTGATAAAAATAATTTGAATTGAATTGAATTAACCAAATTTCATCTAAATAGGTCACATGACATCCAAACTTTCACCCCCTTAGGGGAGGATTTTCGGGATAAAACTATCCTATGTCCTTCCCCAGGACTCCCAACTATCGCTCTACCGTAAATGGGTTCCATCCAAATTTTCACCCCCATTTCATCCCCTAAGGGGATGATCCCCGGAATAAAAACTATCATATGTCCTTCCCCAGGACTCCTAGCTATCGCTTTACCGTAAATGGGTTCCATCCAATATTTCGACCCCCATATTTCACCTCCTTGGAGGCTGATTTTCGGGATAAAAACTATCCGTTGTCTTTCTCCGGGACTCAAACTATCTTTATACCAAATTTCATCGGAATGGGTTATATCCAAATTTTTACTCCCAATTTCACCCCATTAGGGGATGATTTCTGGAATAAAAATGATCTTATGTCCTTATCCAGTACTCTTAACTATCTCTATACAAAATTTCGTCTAAATGGGTTCTATCCAAATATTCTCCCCCTATTTTATCCCCTTGGGGGATTATTTTCGGGATAAAAGCTATCCGTTGTCCGTCTCCGCGACTCAAACTATCTCTACACCAAATTTCATCTAAATGGGCTACATCCAAATTTTCACTCCCATTTCATCCCCTTAGGGGATGATTTTCGGAATAAAAGCTATCATTTGTCCTTTTCCAGGACTCAAACTATCTTTCAACCAAATTTCATCAAAATGGGTCACAAACAAATTTTCACCCCCAATTACACCCCCTTAGGGGATGATTTTCGGGATAAAACTATCCTATGTGCTTCCCCAGGACTCTAACTCGCAATACCGTAAATGGGTTCCATCCAAATTTTCATCCCCCATTTCGCCCCTTTAGGAGATGATTTCTGGACTAAAAATTAATGTAGGTCCTTCCCCAGGACTATATAACTATCTCCATACCAAATTTTATCTAAATGGGTTCCATCCTAATTTTCACCCCTCATTTCACCCCCTCAGGAGATAATTGTTCAGGATAAAAACTATGCATTGTCCTTCCCTGGGACTCCTTCTATCTCTTTACCAAATTTTAACTATATGGGATTTATCCACATTTTCACCCCTATTTAATCCCCATAGGGGATGATTTTCGGGATTCAAACTATCCATTGTCATTCTCCGGGATTCAAACTATATCTATACCAAATTTGGTCTAAACGGAGTCCATCCAAAATTTCACCCCAAGATTTCCGGAATAAAACTATCCGATGTCCTTTTCCAGAACTTAAACTACCTCTAAACCAAATTTTATCAAAATGGGTTACTTCCAAATTTTCACCCCCACCATTTTACCCCCTAAACGGAAGATTTCCGGGATAAAATCTATCCTTTGACCTATCCCGGGACTCAAACTATTAATATACCAAATTTATCCAAATCGGTGCAGCTTTTTAAGTAGCTCTATACCTTCCACCCCCAATTGCATCGCTTTAGGGGCTGATTTTCGGGATAAAAACTACTCTATGTCCTTCCCCAGGACTCAAACTATCTCTATACCAAATTTCATCTTAATCGGTTCAGCCGTTTTCACGTGATGCGCGGTCACATAAACCGACAAACAGATAAACAGAAAAACAGATAAACAGACAAGCAGACAAAAATTCTAAAAACTGTTGGAACGTGTTCTGTTATCGATTTTAAGTATCCCTAGCAAATTTTTTTTCGAATATCTTCGATGTACAGACTTTCGGTCCTCTTTAGCTTTATTAATTTTATATTATATTATATCATTATATATTGTATAGAAGATGTATAGATGAGAAGATTATTTAAATCGATACAATAACTATATTTGCACTTGCACAATACAGTGGCTCCTAAAATTTAGACATTCATTCACCAATTTCGGAATTAAATGCTGTCATCGCAATTTTTAATCCCCAACGCAAAAAGAGAGGTCTTACAAGTTTGACGTGTCTGTGTATCTGTGTGTCTGTCTGTGACATCGTAGCTTCTAAACGAATGGACCGATTATAAAGCGGTTTGTTTGTCCGAACGCTGACGTGATTGCGATGGTTTGTAGTGGCGTTTTAACAGAATCGGTTCAGCTGGTTTTGAGATATCAAGCTTTGAAATGAAAATGCCGGTGGTTTATCAACTTTTCTAAGTTTTTAATTATTTCAAGAAATGCTGTTATCACTTTAACGAACTTGGGCGTATGGCTTGGGTGTATTTTTCAATAAGTATCAATAAATAGCGTCTTTAGGTACATGATTAATAAATAAACGTACGTTTTGTCTGTTCCGTGATAAAGCTTCAAACTCAGCTTTGCTATGCATATTTGCTTTACGTCAGTGACTGTTGGTTTTCGTTTCGAGTATCAGCTTGTAAAGGGAAAATTTACGACTTTGTCAACCCCAAACCGGAATTTATCGACTTATAAATTATGCGATTGAATGCCTTCGATTTTCGTTCGGGTAAAAGAGGTTTATATTACCTACAACTTCGGTAAGGAGTTTGAGAACTGCGTGAGAAATTGCATCCTATTCTAATCTTCGTTTTTCTACCTACTTATACCTAAATATTTTTAACCAATTATTCATGTAATAGTGACGACATATCTTCAACTAGCATTTTAGAAAAAAATGATTTTTAAATTTAAATTAGGGACTCAGCACAAATCTTCAAGATATAATTATTTTATTGGCAGTATGTTTGTCGACGTTCCATTCTCTTTCGTCCCGTTTTCGTAGCTAGAGTCTATAACTTTACGTTACTTTTTATTATTAGGTACTCTTAAAGAAAGAAGGCAAAAAAATATGCCTAGTGACGAAAATCCTATTCTGATATCTCAAACAATTAAGAACCTACAACCGTTTTAATATTGCTTGTTAGAGAGAGATAACGCTCGTGGATCGTGACGTAACGATTCCCGAGCGTCATAGTAAATGACAATCGTTTCATAATATGAAGGTGCGTTTTGTGGAAAAGGGAAAAAAAAAACACTTCAAATTTGTCATTATTTTACTGCTTTATTTATTCCCCTTACTTTTTTCTCCATTTGACAATATTTTTAATCCATTTTTGAGAAAATTCATCATTATTGGTTATTTTATTTGGTGTCTACACCCCTATTACTTTTGGTATAGAATCTATGAAAAAGGTTGAAGACCTATACTATAGATAGTAGGTACTTAAGTATAGGTAGTGGTTGCTACTGGCCTTTGAGGAGAACCCCTGGTCAAGAGGACCAGAGGAACTCTGACGTTTCTATATAGTTATACTAGTATTCAGAATGATTAAAAAATATATAATTTCAAAGTGGATACAAACGTCGTGTTTAATCGATAGCTGAGGCGAGTGACCGAGTGGCACGGGTCGATACCACACTGGTTTAATACCCGCGATCACGATTCAGGCGACACCATAAAACCTGATAACATTAGTGATTGTAGGGCTGGATGTGCTTTTCAAAACTGCTGCCAACAATAGGTACTCGTATTTTTAGTACATAAAAACATGAATAACACAAAATTGTTATTTTGTAACTATAGGATTGAAGTAATATTAGGGGAAAACTTGTGGTATAAACACATTAGTAGACTATATCTAGTTACGTTGAAGATGCTATTCAGTTACATGTGCCAAGAACAGTAAATCTTAGGACAATAGGCTTTCCCTCACCCAATCTAAGTTACTGCGCAAAAAGAAACTGATTTATACATTTCGACAGAATCAAGCCCTAATCTACTGATTACATTTGATAAGCTCGGAAAAGGTTTAATCAATCATATTATACCGCAAGGGAAGTGATCCGGTGGGATGGAAGTGCGGTCGATTGTAAGTTTACTTTCCTCAAGATATGTGGAGTGCTGAGTTGTTGTTTGATAGTTACATCTATGCTGGTAAAAGAGGTTAGGAATTCGATGCTAGTAAACAAGTTTAACTAGAATAAGTAGACGACTCATAATTCGGCTGAAGGTATTGTAACTATGTGCCGCAAATCCATTTACCTTAATTGAAAGAAAGCAATATCCTGATATTGCTTTTGTTTCATGTACCTATCTGTCATCGCAGGTCGATCACGTAACGTATTGTACGAATGTCGGGTACAATCACATAACGTTAACGCGCGTCGGTACAATTTAACTGTCAATTTTCCATATAAAAAGTGACATTTAGACCTACCCGACGTTCATATAATGCGTTACGTGATCGACCTGCTGATGTTCAAAAGAAAGAGACATGCAAGTGGGCCTCAGGGTGTGTCACAATTTCAAATTAGGCGCAAGTTATCTTTATCTCCACTTATAATAAATCTCTAAATTAAAAAAAGAATCAGCCAGTTTGAAACTAAGCTTTGCGCGGTTCGAATGTTCTCAGCATCCCATGAACGGAAAAATATGAAACATTTTATATAGGTACATTATTATTCTAGCTGCAACTTAGGATAGTTTTTATCCGACTGCGACAGTTAATTAATTTTCCGAAATATACGACTTCATTTAATTTTTCATTTATTTTTATTGAAATCCAACTGTCAGCTATAAGAACCGTCAAATTTTCGTCAAAATGGCGGAATTGCTTTGCCTTTCACTTATTAATAATTTAAATCCCGTCTACGATAGACCTTTACGAGACAAATGCTAAAATATAAACCATAAAAAAATATTCGATTCTGATATGAGAACTTATATGCGCAAATGTCGTTTTATGTCGTAATTTCAATAAACGAAATCAACAAATTTGAACAATATAATTAACACGAATTTGTTTTTTTTGAATGACAATGGCACGCGCTCGGCGCATTCAGCCAAAGTACCTGCGGCGCTACCACGAAAACCGATACTCAATGTTCATATATTTGCATCCCTGTCACTCGAGTATGGTTAGTGCGACAGAGATAGAGATACCCGAATATTTTCGAATTCCGAAGTTCGTGGTTATAGCTCAGGAATCGAAAATATGGTAAATAATCATAATGTATTTTCTCGAAAAAGAATTTAAAATAAATATAGTCAAATGGAGAAAAAAACAAAGCAAGAGGTTATATAGGTAATGATTAAGTTATAAGAGTCCAAAGTTTTAAGAGGGGGTATGTTCTGTCCCTTTTCCGCAAAACGCACCTTCATATGAAACGATTGTTTTTTACTATGACGCTCGAGTATATATTGACGTCACAGTCCCTCATCGTTTTCTCACTCTAACAAGCGACATTAAAACGGATGTAGCTTCATAATTTTTTGAGATATTTGAATGGGAGTTTCATTATCTTCTATCTATTTATACATAATAAATGCCTATGTCCTGACTGACTTATTCACTCAATCACTCACTCACTCACTCATCAACGCACAGCCGAAACTACTAATCTTAGAGAGTTGATTTTTGCACAGTATGTTGCTTTTATAACGTGGGCTAGGGATAAAAAGGGATTTTTGAAAATTCTACCCCTAAGGGGGTAAAATGGGGGTGCAAAGTTTGTATGGGAGAACCTTTTTTTTTTGAGCTATAGACTTAAACTTTGTAGAAAAATTAGTTATTAGAATACAAATGAAACACTTTCAGCGTTTTGGAAAATTTCACCCCTAAGGGGGTAAAATAGGGTGCAAAGTTTGTATGGGAAAAACATATTTTTTTTTAATAGAGACTTAAAATTTTGACGAAAAATTACTTATTAGAATATGAAAAATACTACATTCGGCGTTTTACAAAAATCATTCCCTAAGGGGGTTAAAAAAGGGTGCAAGGTTTGTATGGGGAACACTTTTTCTGAGCTAGACACTTAAAACTTTGTAGAAAGATTACTTATAAAAATACAAAAAAAAGACTTTCAGCGTTTTGAAAAAATCTATCCCTAAGGGGGATAAAAAGGGGTGCAAAGTTTTTATCAGGGAAAGTTTATGTTTTTGAGTTAGAGACTTGAAACTTTGTAGAAAGATTACTTATTAAAATACAAAAAAAGAACACAAATCGTTTTAGAAAATTCCACCCCTAATAGGGTTAAAAAGGAGAGCAAGCTTTGCATGGGCAACACTTTTTTTTGAGTTAGACTTAAAACTTTGCAAAAAGATTACTTATTAGAATACTAAAAAAGAACTTTCAGCGTTTTAGAAAACTCCATCCCTAAGGGGATCCTTAAGATCCTTAAGAAGGGTAGCCAGTGTTGTGTGGTAAAAACTTTTTTTTTTACTAGACTTAAAACTATTCAAAATGTTACTTATTAAAATTAATAATAAAGTACTTTCAGAGTTTTAGAAAATTCCACCCCTAAGGGGGTTAAGAAAGCTTTGTATGGGCAACACTTTTTTTGAGCTAGAGACTTAAAAGTTTACGAAAAAAGTTCTTTCAGCGATTAGAAAAATTCAACCTCTAAGGGGGTTTAAAAGGGGGTTCAAATTTTTAATGGCGAGCAATAAAATTTCAAAGTGTGAGTAAGAGATTTTTAACTTCGGTCTTATTCTGTACGTTAAAAGACTACAAAACTGATTTCAGAGTTTTTCCAAATTCATCCCCTAAGAGTGTTAAAATTGGTTCAAAGTTTGAGTATTTCAAGGCATTTTTAAAGTATGAGATTTTTAACTTTGGTTTTAGACTGTTTGTTCACAAACTAGAAAATGAACATCAACTTTTTTTTTAATTAACCCCTAAAAGAGGGTTCAAATTTTGTATTGAGAGAAATCATTTTCTAAGACGATAAAAAGTTCTACGCGGACGAAGTCGCGGGCAACAGCTAGTTCCTAATAAGTACCTATGTTAAACATATATTGATACTACTTTTATGTTTAGCGCAGGCGTTAAATTAATTAATTACGTAATAGGGTTATTGTGCTTTCTGGCTAGCCCAATTATTGCCAAACCCCTAATCTCTTTGTCTCAACCCAGTTGGTAATATACGCGTAAAGTTGTCTTCTACAAGTTCTACGTCATAAACGAGGAAAGTTTGGTGTTGTGTTCGTTCACACAAAAACCACTTATCCGGATGGAATGAATCGTTACCTTAATATATTGAGTGGATCCATAAGCGACACGTTGCCCTAGGGAAATCTAATAGTACAACGATGTCGTGGGATGGGAAACAGTCTCTTGGAGTTTTTCATAAAACCTTCAACTGTCAAATTATATTCCCAGTGCCCTAACATAGGGCAATCCCAACCAGGGACTGATTTCGGTTACGGTTATACCGGTATGAAACCGGTATTCCATTACGGTAGCGTTATGTCGTAAAGGTTATGCGCGCTGCGCGAACATAACGGTAACGTAACCGTTTTGAAATAACGGTTAGCGGTATTAGTTTGAAATGATACCGAAACCTTTATAATACCGGTATTATAAAGGTTATCGAGAAAAGTAAGCGAGCTGGCACTTTACAGAGGAAGCGTTGGCTACTAAACGAATAAAGATAAAAAGACAAAACGGCAGTCCCCAGCCCTCAGGCCCTACTGGGGCAGGACGCGGCCCGCGGCAGCAAACCGCGCGCGTCTTCTACCCCTGCGCCTGCGCCGGAGTGGGAGCGCATCCGCACTGACTTCGCGCTCCCTCTCCGCGGCCTACTTTTGAGATGACTGTCTCACAAAAGGAAGCCACCGCCTCCCAGGATCTCTCTCCGCACAGCATGGCCGTCACAATGCTGTGCAGAGAGAGATCATCCACTTCGAGGGCCGTCACCATAGTGCGGCGCTCCTCGACCCATCTCGTACACCACTGCAGAGTGTGTTGGGCCGTGCCATCCTCCGCGCCGCACTCATGGCAGGCGGGGCTTGCCTCCCTTGTGGTCAACACAACCCGCCCTTAGTGTTAAAGTGAGAAAATGTAAACTACAAACAAACAAGAAAATGTCAACATTTACAAGTATGGATATCAGTAGACATCAAGTTACGAAAATCAATTTTGTTACCTTGACTCACATTACATTGTTGATTATTGATTCCTGCAGGTATAGTTTTAGTCATTTTAAAAATGCATCAATATTGTCTTGCCGGATTCTTACTTACTGCTATATTTAGTAAAATTACAATATCTGGTCAAAATATTGTAACTTAACGAAACACGTTAGATACAGTTACAGGAACTAGTGAAAACGCTGAAAAGTAAACGTCTGCTACCTAAAATGTGTTTTGGAGGAAATATTATAATTTGTGATGTCTAGGTCATTTAAACTTTCGTGAGACATGTATAAAATACTACTAAAAAACCGGCTAAGTGCAAGTCGGACTCGCGCACGATGGGTTCCGTACCATTATCTATAAAAAACTATTTTATTCTGTGTTTTTAGTATTTGTTGTTATAGCAGCAACAGAAATACATCATCTGTGAAAATTTCAGCTGGAACTATCACGGTATCAGTGAGATACAGCCTGGTGACAGACAGACAGACGGACGGACGGACGGACGGACGGACAGCGGAGTCGTAGTAATAGGGTCCCGTTTTACTCTTTGAGTACGGAACCCTAAAAAACCAGTCACGACGGAGGCGACCCAGCGTTTGAACCGCTTGGTTCCAACGTCATTGTCGGCTCAAGATTATTTCAACAGAGGTAAAACATATATAGCGGAAACTTTAATCCGAAAAAGATCCAGTACTGGTATTGGCTTACGTCTTCATCAAAAGTGGACTCTGATTAATAGTATTTGATGGCGACGACAATGATGAAAATAAAACGCCTTAAAAACGCTGAACAATCGCCCCGACATGTTTCGAACCTTTCGGGAGGTCTTCTTCAGGATGAGTGTTTCCGCGGCCAATGTCTCTTGGTGCATCTAGCGACATTGTGTCAGTTTGACCGTGGCGTGGATTTATTAGTAGTAATTTGTAATGTGTTCAGTATAGTCACTGTAATACGGAATTATGATTATAGGTAAATAAAATAAATAAAAAATAAAAATGGTTTATTTTCAGATTTCTTAGATCCATAGCATTACAAAACACAAAACAAAAACACAAAACACTTATATAACTATACTAGCTGTGCCCGCGGTGTTACCCGCGGTTAAGAAGTAGCCTATGTGTTAATCCAGGGTGTCAGCTACCTCCATACCAAATTTTATCAAAATTGGTCCAGCCACTTGAGCGTGAAGAAGTAACAAACACACACACTAACAAATTTTCGCCTTTATAATATTATTGTGACTCTTAATCATCTTCAATTTAAAAACGTAGTCATGTAACATTTTTTTTTAATAAAGACAAATGATAATAGAACTTTTGTGAATTAATTTTATTTACAACCACCTCCACAATTTACAAATTTATTACATTTATTATTTACTAGCTGTTGCCCGCGACTTCGTCCGCGTAGAACTTTTTATCGTCTTAGAAAATGATTTCTCTCAATACAAAATTTGAACCCTCTTTTAGGGGCTAATTAAAAAAAAGTTAATGTTCATTTTCTAGTTTGTGAACAAACAGTCTAAAACCAAAGTTAAAAATCTCATACTTTAAAAATGCCTTGAAATACTCAAACTTTGAACCAATTTTAACACTCTTAGGGGATGAATTTGGAAAAACTCTGAAATCAGTTTTGTAGTCTTTTAACGTACAGAATAAGACCGAAGTTAAAAATCTCTTACTCACACTTTAAAATTGTATTGCTCGCCATTTAAAATTTGAACCCCCTTTTAAACCCCCTTAGAGGTTGAATTTTTCTAATCGCTGAAAGAACTTTTTTCGTAAACTTTTAAGTCTCTAGCTCAAAAAAAGTGTTGCCCATACAAAGCTTTCTAAACCCCCTTAGGGGTGGAATTTTCTAAAACTCTGAAAGTACTTTATTATTAATTTTAATAAGTAACATTTTGAATAGTTTTAAGTCTAGTAAAAAAAAAAGTTTTTCCCACACAACACTGGCTACCCTTCTTAAGGATCTTAAGGATCCCATTAGGGATGGAGTTTTCTAAAACGCTGAAAGTTCTTTTGTAGTATTCTAATAAGTAATCTTTTTGCAAAGTTTTAAGTCTAACTCAAAAAAAAGTGTTGCCTATGCAAAGCTTGCTCTCCTTTTTAACCCTATTAGGGGTGGAATTTTCTAAAACGATTTGTGTTCTTTTTTTCTATTTTAATAAGTAATCTTTCTACAAAGTTTCAAGTCTCTAACTCAAAAACATAAACTTTCCCTGATAAAAACTTTGCACCCCTTTTTATCCCCCTTAGGGATAGATTTTTTCAAAACGCTGAAAGTCTTTTTTTTTGTATTTTTATAAGTAATCTTTCTACAAAGTTTTAAGTGTCTAGCTCAGAAAAAGTGTTCCCCATACAAACCTTGCACCCTTTTTTAACCCCCTTAGGGAATGATTTTTGTAAAACGCCAAATGTAGTATTTTTCATGTTCTAATAAGTAATTTTTCGTCAAAATTTTAAGTCTCTATTAAAAAAAAAAATGTTTTTCCCATACAAACTTTGCACCCTATTTTGCCCCCTTAGGGGTGAAATTTTCCAAAACGCTGAAAGTACTTTCTTTGTATTTAAATAATCTTTCTACAAAGTTTTAGGACTCTAGCTAAAAAAAATAGTTTCCCACATACAAACTTTGCACCCCTATTTTAGCCCCCTATTTTTAGGGGTAGAATTTTCTAAAACGCTGAAAGTACTTAATTTGTATTCTGATGACTAATCTTTCTACAAAGTTTTAAGTCTCTATTTAAAAAAAATATTGTTTCCCCCATACAAAATTTGCACCCCTATTTTACCCCCTTAGGGGTAGATTTTTTTAAAACACTGACTCTAGGTACTTTATTTGTATTCTAATGAATAATTTCTCTACAAAGTTTTAAGTCTCTATTTAAAAAAAAGTAGTTTTTCCCATACAAACTTTGCACTCTATTTTACCCCTTTAGGGGTAGAATTTTCAAAAACCCTGAAAGTTCTTTATTTGTATTCTAATGACTGATCTTTCTACAAAGTTTTAAGTCTCTATTTAAAAAAAGAATGTTTCCCCCATACAAACCTTGCACTCTATTTTACCCCTTTAGGGGTAGAATTTTCAAAAACGCTGAAAGTGTTTCATTTGTATTCTAATAACTAATTTTTCTACAAAGTTTAAGTCTATAGCTCAAAAAAAAAAGGTTCTCCCATACAAACTTTGCACCCCCATTTTACCCCCTTAGGGGTAGAATTTTCAAAAATCCCTTTTTATCCCTAGCCCACGTTATAAAAGCAACATACTGTGCAAAAATCAACTCTCTAAGATTAGTAGTTTCGGCTGTGCGTTGATGAGTGAGTGAGTGAGTGAGTGAGTGAATAAGTCAGTCAGGACATAGGCATTTATTATGTAGAAATAGATAGAAGATAATGAAACTCCCATTCAAATATCTCAAAAAATTATGAAGCTACATCCGCAGTTAGAGTGAGAAAACGATGAGGGACTGTGACGTCAATATACTCGAGCGTCATAGTAAAAAACAATCGTTTCATATGAAGGTGCGTTTTGCGGAAAAGGGACAGAACATACCCCCTCTTAAAACTTTGGACTCTTATAACTTAATCATTACCTATATAACCTCTTGCTTTGTTTTTTTCTCCATTTGACTATATTTATTTTAAATTCTTTTTCGAGAAAATACATTATGATTATTTACCATATTTTCGATTCCTGAGCTATAACCACGAACTTCGGAATTCGAAAATATTCGGGTATCTCTATCTCTATCGCACTAACCATACTCGAGTGACAGGGATGCAAATATATGAACATTGAGTATCGGTTTTCGTGGTAGCGCCGCAGGTACTTTGGCTGAATGCGCCGAGCGCGTGCCATTGTCATTCAAAAAAAACAAATTCGTGTTAATTATATTGTTCAAATTTGTTGATTTCATTTATTGAAATTACGACATAAAACGACATTTAATATAAGTTCTAAATATAAGTTCTCATATCAGAATCGAATATTTTTTTATGGTTTATATTTTAGCATTTGTCTCGTAAAGGTCTATCGTAGACGGGATTTAAATTATTAATAAGTGAAAGGCAAAGCAATTCCGCCATTTTGACGAAAATTTGACGGTTCTTATAGCTGACAGTTGGAGCAGCGTTTGATTTCAATAAAAATAAATGAAAAATTTAATGAAGTCGTATATTTCGGAAAATTAATTAACTGTCGCAGTCGGATAAAAACTATCCTAAGTTGCAGCTAGAATAATAAAGTACCTATATAAAATGTTTCATATTTTTCCGTTCATGGGATGCTGAGAACATTCGAACCGCGCAAAGCTTAATTTCAAACTGGCTGATTCTTTTTTTAATTTAGAGATTTATTATAAGTGGAGATTAGTAAAATTATAGCCACATGAATTAATTTTTTTTTTTTTTTTTTAGGACGTGTAGGTCGGTGTATCGGCGGAGTATGTCCGAGTCCCACCTCTCTGCTATCATTTTCAGGATGCTATTTATTATCTTTGCTACTTATTACTTAACTGTTTTTACAATTGGACTGCGACACGAGTATGTAAGAATGAGCGTAAAAGATCGAAAAATTTAAATGGTCGTTGTGTTTACAATTTTTATGTTATGGAGTTTAACTTTAACTCTGATGCTGTAAATGTGTATTTTGGCTATGTGTAAGTTAAAATAATATTATGATGTATGTTAGATTATTTAAGTTATTTACATTTTTCCGCTTGATTCTTTAATCAATTAATCTATAATCTACGTAATTTGTTTATCAATAAAGTAACTACCATACGACATTATTGTCGGTTGATTTTTTAATACATTTCTTATGCAGTAACGAATTAAACATAGCCATTAGCATAGGTAGCGTAGGTGGTTAATTCGATACTGAGTTACAAAAATAATTAGATTATAAAAAAAAACAAAACGAACTATTTGCAAGTATTGGGCGTTTAATTCGTTTATGCAAATTAAAATCCTATTTTAGTGTATTTTGTAAAAGTGACTTTGGCTTATCTGGAAAATAGTAATTTCGATAAAATTATTTTGTAGGAAAAACTCGCTTTGCGTTGTTAGTTTTTTGAGCACAATTTTCCCAATTTTGCTCTCGTCTTAAAATAAAAAAACCAAAATGTAAAGCTGAAATACTAGATATCATTTGTGTGATGATGTGTGACATTAGATTCGTGTATCTTTTCTAGTTTTGCCGCAAAGTCTGAAAGTCCTTAGATTTTTGTTTGATTTTTTTATACTTTTACTAATAGTAACTAGCGTATATATTGATATATGATGTATCAATAAACTATTGACAGTTTATTCAGCTTTCATTTGGTACCCCACATGTGTATGTACGTTGCATGGTTTGGGTATAATTTACACTTTTCCAAGCGCGGCCGCGGCGTTTTTGATGGCTTCATTACAGGGGAGAGAGACTATTTAGAGATTGTCTCCCGGCAGTTTTGGAATCCAAGGGACATACCTAACAACATACTTATATATGGCGCTGGTATCCGAAAGTGAAGTATTCTAACAACATGCACTATAAGGCTAAAGAGTGTATTTAAACTCCAAAAATGTAGCGTACTTACATAGTTTCTGCCTAGAATCGATCTGCAATAAATTCGTTCTTAGATAAGATCGTCGCGGGCAGAAGTTAACAAACTCTTTTATAATTTTACGAACCAAGTGTCGACGTTGTAAATCCATTAACGTCAGATGAAAATTCACATGCTGCTACATATGTAGTGGATCTAGTAAATATAGGTATAGCTATAACTACTATCGCTAAATGAACAAGTTTTCTCACAAAAAAACATCATCTGAGTACACCATCATGATCCGCTTTATTGTAAAAATATTTGCGTCGTTAGAATATTTTGTAAGCGATTTACTAAGTAATCCTACGAGTACTTTGCTTATTCGGTAGAAAAGTGCTTGTGCCAGCCTGCTACCTAGCAGAAGATGCAAGTAAATATTTGAATACGTACCGAAGCATGTTAGTTTATATCCGTATTTACGAGTATTAAGGGTTTAGGGTACCTAGATGTATTCTTTTTACCGACTTGAAATGTACAACTTGTTAAAAAACAAAGGAATATTTTCTTTTGTAGGCGAGAATCAAATACTTATGAAGAGGAGGTATTTATTAGGATTAGATAGGTCATGCAACTTAAAGGAGAAAATTTTACATTCGAGACAGACCAAAACTTGTCGTTATTTATGTGTGTGTGATAATTTCCAATTAGGTACCTTCGATATTCCTATTCAAATTGATGCTTACTTCTAGTCAACGGACACCAGATAATATGCTGAAAGACCCTATCTCATTCCATAAAGTATAACGATATAATCTCCACTTATAATAAATCTCTAAATTAAAAAAAGAATCAGCCAGTTTGAAACTAAGCTTTGCGCGGTTCGAATGTTCTCAGCATCCCATGAACGGAAAAATATGAAACATTTTATATAGGTACATTATTATTCTAGCTGCAACTTAGGATAGTTTTTATCCGACTGCGACAGTTAATTAAATTTCCGAAATATACGACTTCATTTAATTTTTCATTTATTTTTATTGAAATCAAACGCTGCTCCAACTGTCAGCTATAAGAACCGTCAAATTTTCGTCAAAATGGCGGAATTGCTTTGCCTTTCACTTATTAATAATTTAAATCCCGTCTACGATAGACCTTTACGAGACAAATGCTAAAATATAAACCATAAAAAAATATTCGATTCTGATATGAGAACTTATATGCGCAAATGTCGTTTTATGTCGTAATTTCAATAAATGAAATCAACAAATTTGAACAATATAATTAACACAAATTTGTTTTTTTTTGAATGACAATGGCACGCGCTCGGCGCATTCAGCCAAAGTACCTGCGGCGCTACCACGAAAACCGATACTCAATGTTCATATATTTGCATCCCTGTCACTCGAGTATGGTTAGTGCGATAGAGATAGAGATACCCGAATATTTTCGAATTCCGAAGTTCGTGGTTATAGCTCAGGAATCGAAAATATGGTAAATAATCATAATGTATTTTCTCGAAAAAGAATTTAAAATAAATATAGTCAAATGGAGAAAAAAACAAAGCAAGAGGTTATATAGGTAATGATTAAGTTATAAGAGTCCAAAGTTTTAAGAGGGGGTATGTTCTGTCCCTTTTCCGTAAAACGCACCTTCATATGAAACGATTGTTTTTTACTATGACGCTCGAGTATATAGACGTCACAGTCCCTCATCGTTTTCTCACTCTAACAAGCGACATTAAAACGGATGTAGCTTCATAATTTTTTGAGATATTTGAATGGGAGTTTCATTATCTTCTATCTATTTATACATAATAAATGCCTATGTCCTGACTGACTTATTCACTCAATCACTCACTCACTCACTCATCAACGCACAGCCGAAACTACTAATCTTAGAGAGTTAATTTTTGCACAGTATGTTGTTTTTATAACGTGGGCTAGGGATAAAAAGGGATTTTTGAAAATTCTACCCCTAAGGGGGTAAAATGGGGGTGCAAAGTTTGTATGGGAGAACCTTTTTTTTTTGAGCTATAGACTTAAACTTTGTAGAAAAATTAGTTATTGTAATACAAATGAAACACTTTCAGCGTTTTGGAAAATTCCACCCCTACGGGGGTAAAATAGGGGTGCAAGGTTTGTATGGGGGAAACATTTTTTTTTTAAATAGAGACTTAAAACTTTATAGAAAGATCAGTCATTAGAATACAAATAAAGAACTTTCAGGGTTTTAGAAAATTCTACCCCTAAAGGGGTAAAATAGAGTGCAAAGTTTGTATGGGAAAAACTACTTTTTTTTAAATAGAGACTTAAAACTTTGTAGAGAAATTATTCATTAGAATACAAATAAAGTACCTAGATTTTGACGACCGCCTTAGCCTAGTTGGTAGTGACCCTGCCTACGAAGCAAGAGGTCCTGGGTTCGAATCCCGGTAAGGGCATTTATTTGTGTGATGAGCACGAATATTTGTTCCTGAGTCATGGATGTTTTCTATGTATTTAAGTATTTATTTCTCTATATAAGTATCTATATCGTCGTCTAGTACCCATAGTACAAGCTTTGCTTAGTTTGGGACTAGGTTGATTTGTGTAAGATTGTCCGCAAATATTTATTTATTATTTATTTATTTAGATTCAGTGTTTTAAAAAAATCTACCCCTAAGGGGGTAAAATAGGGGTGCAAATTTTGTATGGGGGAAACAATATTTTTTTTAAATAGTGACTTAAAACTTTGTAGAAAGATTAGTCATCAGAATACAAATTAAGTACTTTCAGCGTTTTAGAAAATTCTACCCCTAAAAATAGGGGGCTAAAATAGGGGTGCAAAGTTTGTATGTGGGAAACTATTTTTTTTAGCTAGAGTCCTAAAACTTTGTAGAAAGATTATTTAAATACAAAGAAAGTACTTTCAGCGTTTTGGAAAATTTCACCCCTAAGGGGGTAAAATAGGGTGCAAAGTTTGTATGGGAAAAACATATATTTTTTTAATAGAGACTTAAAATTTTGACGAAAAATTACTTATTAGAACATGAAAAATACTACATTCGGCGTTTTACAAAAATCATTCCCTAAGGGGGTTAAAAAAGGGTGCAAGGTTTGTATGGGGAACACTTTTTCTGAGCTAGACACTTAAAACTTTGTAGAAAGATTACTTATAAAAATACAAAAAAAAAGACTTTTAGCGTTTTGAAAAAATCTATCCCTAAGGGGGATAAAAAGGGGTGCAAAGTTTTTATCAGGGAAAGTTTATGTTTTTGAGTTAGAGGCTTGAAACTTTGTAGAAAGATTACTTATTAAAATACAAAAAAAGAACACAAATCGTTTTAGAAAATTCCACCCCTAATAGGGTTAAAAAGGAGAGCAAGCTTTGCATGGGCAACACTTTTTTTTGAGTTAGACTTAAAACTTTGCAAAAAGATTACTTATTAGAATACTAAAAAAGAACTTTCAGCGTTTTAGAAAACTTCATCCCTAAGGGGATCCTTAAGATCCTTAAGAAGGGTAGATATATAGATACATAGATGTTTATTTGTAAAGTCATGTACATGAGATCTTAAGATTATACAGAAAGGCTTCCATGACACCCTGTTAGGGCACACAAATGGTCTTATAAGTAACTTAATTCTATATTTCAGGTCATGTTTTTTTATGAAAAGTAATGTAAATGTCAAAAATATAAATAGATGTCAAAGTTAAGTCTAAGTTATACAATTTACTCAATTGGTTCAATTACAATTTACTTCCTACTATTTATTACTAAGTTACCTACTTTTATCCCAGGGTAGCCAGTGTTGTGTGGGAAAAACTTTTTTTTTTACTAGACTTTAAGCTATTCAAAATGTTACTTATTAAAATTAATAATAAAGTACTTTCAGAGTTTTAGAAAATTCCACCCCTTTTCTAAAACTCTGAAAGTACTTTATTATTAATTTTAATAAGTAACATTTTGAATAGCTTAAAGTCTAGTAAAAAAAAAAGTTTTTCCCACACAACACTGGCTACCCTGGGATAAAAGTAGGTAACTTAGTAATAAATAGTAGGAAGTAAATTGTAATTGAACCAATTGAGTAAATTGTATAACTTAGACTTAACTTTGACATCTATTTATAAGAAAGCTTTGTATGGGCAACACTTTTTTTGAGCTAGAGACTTAAAAGTTTACGAAAAAAGTTCTTTCAGCGATTAGAAAAATTCAACCTCTAAGGGGGTTTAAAAGGGGGTTCAAATTTTAAATGGCGAGCAATAAAATTTTAAAGTGTGAGTAAGAGATTTTTAACTTCGGTCTTATTCTGTACGTTAAAAGACTACAAAACTGATTTCAGAGTTTTTCCAAATTCATCCCCTAAGAGTGTTAAAATTGGTTCAAAGTTTGAGTATTTCAAGGCATTTTTAAAGTATGAGATTTTTAAATTTGGTTTTAGACTGTTTGTTCACAAACTAGAAAATGAACATCAACTTTTTTTTTAACTATCCCCTAAAAGAGGGTTCAAATTTTGTATTTTTTTTGACACAGGCTAAACCTAGTGTGAGGGCCACTGATAATGTATTTATTGTTTTGCTGTTTTGGTAAATAAATAATTTTGTATTTTGTATTTTTGTATTTGTATTGAGAGAAATCATTTTCTAAGACGATAAAAAGTTCTACGCGGACGAAGTAGCGGGCAACAGCTAGTTATATATATAGTCCTCCACGCCGTGTCCGGCGACAGCGACTCCGTCAATTACTCATATATCTGGATTGTGGAACGCTCTAAAGTGGCTCGCAAAACCAAATTTTGCTTTAAAAATGCGGTCACACGGTGCGCAATGAAGCTGTCCAGCCTGGTTATAGGTATAGGTGTAGGAGGGCTTTGGCCTAGTCTTTCGAATATGCCGCTTGGCTTCCAGGTCTTCTAGACGCCGCTGCTCATATTGGTCTATTTTTCTTATTGGTATATAATTATAACGAACACAATAAAACACATTCATCTAAGTAGGTAGGTACCTTCATTTATCAAAGATATTTAGTTATCAAAGATATTGTACCTACTCGTTTTAATTATTTCTAATAATAAGTTAATTACGTTTCCTACATTGTCTGCCTAACTAATTTGTAAATATCAAAATTGTTTTCCCTGAAATCGCTTCACGATAAACGCACAGTTTTTCTAAGCTTATACTTAAGTACATGAAATTAAGTATAGGCGGAGGAAACAAAGGGCAATTTCTTACGTGTCTTTTTTAAAATTTATTCATTTTGCTTTCCACACTAGGTCTTCACACGTCACGTAAAACGAAGCCTGTATTCTGCATTGTTAATAAAATGTGCCGTACTCTGTGGAAAACCGAACTGCCGGCAGAAAGTTCTAGTAAACCTATTATCCACTTTATTACTACTGGATAGGACTCAGATAACTTCCTTCCATCTGCTGCGGGTTTCTTTGTGTTTTTTCACACCATAGTATTTCTTACTACTCCTATTAGAACATGTTTCAATTCTTTTTATTTCACATCAAGCTGTTCTTCGGGTAACTCGCCTTTGTGAAATTATCTTCATTGCTTCGCTTCGGCTTTTACAGCATATCGTCACTATAATAGGACTGTTATAAAATTAAAGTGCAAAGTGCCTTGGAAAAGTAGGTAGCGTGAAGCTATTCTGTTAAGTACCTACCGGGAATGTTTGTCATCGACACGCTACATCGGTATGGAGTAAGTGGCAAGCTTAGTTCGTAGTTTCGTAGTATTTCATTTAAACATAGTTTGTGTTTTCTTCGTGCAGGTTTGTTTCCGATTTTAGTAATAATTCAAATTCGGAAACTAACTAAAATTAAAGCTCAATATCCTCAAATTGATTTTCTTTTCAAAAAAAGCTACAAAAGTAATATCAATCAAAACTAAGTTAGCAAAGTTAAAACCGTTACTTACCTAAGTTGGGGCAAGGAAATTAGTCGCACCTGTCACTGAACATAAATTCTCATCATATGATAGTAAAATCACTTAATTATACACATCATCGTGTAAAACACACAGTTGGTGTTTGTTATTTAACACTAGGGAATTTGAACACGTATCGTATTGACTTAGTTACATTGACTTGGGCGAAGTTGCGATGTTTTCCGCGCGGGGCGGCATGGGTGGCCGGCGCGGTGGTCCTTCGGGCACTGCCGCAACTGCCGCAAGTTTACACTGAGTGAGGCCCGAGGCTCCCGCAGTCTTGACGGGCTTTGCGGTTATTACTGAAAGGGTTTGGCTAAGGAGCGTGTAAACTCTCCGTGGATCAACAATGCTATTGTTAGCGTTTGCATTCACGCGGTCTCGTATTTTTCAGGTATTCAGTTATGCTTATTTTTTAGGTAATAGGCTTTTACCTGGGCTTCCTTTCTGCGACAAATAATCAGATTTCTGTTCAGTTTATAATCGATCAATTTATAAGCGCGCTGTTGCGTGAGCGGGATCGAAAGTGCCGCTTGTTAATCTGAAGAATGTTTGTACAACTTAAATTAAAAATTAGGATATTGGGCAGATTAGCAACGGGTAACGATGTAGAAGCATAACTCATGGTGTATCAAGCAATAGTTAACGAATCGAAAACCCGCGGAAATTTATGGCAGGCCGGACGGAAACAAATGTATATGGGTATCATATTTTTGCAATATCACGGATTATTGTCAACATTTTCTCAAAAATATAAAATTACATACATGTACATAGGTATCACCCTTCATTTGGGAGGATGCTTTCACCCGATTTTATAAGAAAAATAACATTGTTTTCACAAAGCATCGCATGAAAGAGCTTGAGACAAAAATATTGAGTATTCTGCTTCTTTTAGATTAAAAATGAAATAAGCCTGGTGAGCGTCCTAGTCCTCCACCTTGCACTAGTGTAGGTATGACACGGGCACTTTATGTCAAAGTGACATGGCTTAGATTCGAATGAAAAAAAATCCTCTTAGTTCGTATTTAAATTTAACTCATATTGCTTCGGCATTCAATTTGGCTTCACGTCAAGTCTTTTACCTTATTACTAGTCTGTGTAGTTTATATATGGTTCACAGGAAAGATGTAAGTACAATTAAGACATTTCATTACTTTTCGCGGTGCATCGGTAGCAATTTTTCTTTTTCATGAAGAAACCGTACGAACCCTGGACTTAAGCTAAGTGCCAAACCCAATGGACTGCTGTTGACGTCTGTATTAAGTACAGTTCAGTTCAGTTCAGTTATTTATTGGTAAAATAGATAAATTTACACGTCAACAATTTATAAGTGTAAAACAAAATGAAAGTGTTATCGAAATCGAATCCATTCGCCGGCAGTAACTTTTGCAATTATACTGCTAGGCTCACAAACCAACCCCACCAGAGCGTAAAATGTGTAACCTCAAATAAGTTATTTACTAGCGGGGTTACCTTAACTTATGTTCTGAGATATAACATGATAAACGCTTTGTTTAGGCTTATCTAGTAAACGAGCGGACGTATGTGCTACAGTAAAATCATAGTATTCAGTACCTTGGTCTGAGATAAATGCCTGAGGATATAATATACTTTTCATCATACTTGCTCATGAATGGTGTTATTCCATGCCTGTATACAGAAGGACAATGGCCTAAATTGTTCCCGCGGGAA
The DNA here is from genome assembly GCA_963854355.1 of Epinotia brunnichana. Taxonomy (NCBI): domain Eukaryota; kingdom Metazoa; phylum Arthropoda; class Insecta; order Lepidoptera; family Tortricidae; genus Epinotia; species Epinotia brunnichana. The sequence continues at coordinate 12,064,381 of OY977936.1, read as the reverse complement.
ATAATGGTCCCAAGGGCGTAATGAGCTTGTGTGTGATCTGATTGGTTAAGCAAATCTGGACGGCCGCGTACGACAAGAATTCTGCTCAGTGGTTGGTTGGAAAATAAAATCGAGCAGGCCATGCCCTGCAAGAACCACATGCTCCATGCTCTGTGATTGGTTGAAATATTGAAGCTACGCACTGATCTGGAAGTGAAGTTGTCAATTTCGTCAACATTTGATTGATGCGCTTGTATAAAACATAGATTTTTCTGTCTTTTGTAGTTATTTATTTCCTCGCAAATGTGATGAAAAACATTGTGTATAACACGGGCGTAAGAATATTGCAAACTCTCGTTTGCAATATTCCTCATACGCCCCTTGTTAAACAATGTACTACTTATATCCATTTATCTATGACTATATCATACGCACGGGGATATACGCCCCTATCCTTGTGTTATTATTCTAGTCATTTATTTAAATTGATTGTTTGATGTGTAGAAGCCAATGTATAATAAGTACTAATATATACATAACATAAACATAGTATGTCTGTGCCAAACTTTGCGTAATCGTATTATACTTCTCTTCTTTGAGTGTAAAGTTCATATTGCTTTTATATACTTAATTACTAGCTGCCGCGGCTTCGTCCGCGTATTGCAAAGAACGCAGGCAAAACCACGGGATAAAATATAGTCTATAACCATCCAGAAAGTCTATTCTACAAACAGTAAGGAGCCAAAGCACGGTACAATTTCAAATTCGTAACATGTATAAAGAAAAACATAACATCTAAATATCCATCGAATCGCAGTACCTCAGACAAATATGACATACATTCGCCCATCGACTAGCAAATATATTGCATTCAGGTGCTTGTGACAGAAGCAAGTTCAGCAGTTTTAGTGCCCGAACAGCAGGAGAGCTTCAGTGTGCTACAGTATGAGTTAGCCAGGATATTCTGATGTCTCGGCCTCAGGACGGTTTTACACACATTATCTATTACATACAAATTTATAAACTTAAGGCTCGACAGTCAACAGGGGCAGTGTTTTCGAGTTTTTTAAAACAATCTCAGACGTAGAAAATAGGGTTCAAAAAGAAAAAAAAAAGAAACGTATTACTTAAGGATCTAATCTAGTCAAAGTCGCATTCAGTTACGCGATCTAATGAACTTCACTCGATAGAAAAAAATCCTAAAGTTACCTCTTTTTGTAAAGTTTATTCAATATTATGACTAAACTATAGATATTTTAAATTAAATTTTTGTACTCAAATAAAGTTATTAAATATTTATAGACAAATTCGCAGAGTTTGAATAGATAAAATGATTATCTTAATTACTATGTTTAAATACCTACAAAATGCGCGAGCGCGGAGGCTCGGCAGGCCCGATCAGTCGCGCGCTGGCCCATACGGACGACGACTCAAGGACGTTAGCGGGTGTATAAGCCTTAAATGCAAAGCTACAATCTCACGCAAGTAGCTGACGTAGCTCACGCAGCCGGCAAACTTAAGTGGAACTGGGCCGGGCACATCTGCCGCATGCCGGAAGACTTGTGGGCTAAAATCACCACCAAGTGGGTCCCACACAACCGAACACGGCGTCGCGGTAGACCTCGTCGGAGATGGCGAGACGAGCTTGAGGTCTTTGACCAAGACTGGTGGGAGACTGCCCAGGATAGAGATACGTGGAAGGAAAAGAGGGAGGCTTTTGACCAGCAGTGGGACACTTAAGGCTATTAAATAAAAATAATACAATCTCACACACTTTTCCTCTTTACAATATTAGTACCTATAGATTACACCGTCGATTTCTTTAATGTCAAAGAACGGGTTTCATTATTGCTACTGCGTTGTAACCCGCAGCGGGATAAATGTTTCTATGCAAATCCAAAGGCTCAGGATCCGCTGATAATGCCTCTTTTGTTCTTGGCTTTCTTAGATAAGTAATGTATTTACGTCGAATTCTAGACAGATTACCTACCGACCGACCATGTACTTAACTGAGAGATGTTACACGCCATTCATGAGATCCTACTTAATATTACACAACATGGGAATGTTTGGATGTTTGGTACTCATTACGCAAAAAAAGTAAGTGGAAAACAGTCAAAGTCTGTGATTTATACTCGTATTGACAACGCGTTGAGAATACATACCTATGCATATATCTAAATCCAAGAGTAGAAAATAAATCTAGGCATTACGGATATTAGGTACCTATTAAAGGTAAGATCTGAAATCTATTCGAATAGTATGTCATTGGCACCTAATAAACACATATGTGTGAGTCGGACTCGCGCACCGAGAATTCTGGACACATTTAATCGAAAACAACCCATATAATTGAGGAACAAACTTCACTTTGTCATGAGCAATTTTTTTCCTTATACATTGGGTCACGGTAAGTTTACTAACTGCGTATAAATTTAGTTATAAAACATTGTTGTGATGTTACAGTCGAGTTCTTCAATATCTGTACAGAAAACCGTTCAAAAATATCTATACACAGTCTTTATTGTTACTGACATAAGACTCATGTATAGATATTTTTGAAAGGCTGTCTGTATAGATATTGGAGAACTCGACTGTACTACAAATATACGGTTTTCCGATTTATTCCTATACTTTCTTGCCCAATTTTGACTCCTTTGCGTTGACATACAAGTTTAATTTTTTCACAGCTCCAAGATGAGGCTGTATAGTACCTAGGTACCTGCTTGAGGATTTTATATTCATTTCAACTTCATATCATAACACTACTCGTTTCTGAGAAAAAAGATCTTGACAGACAGACGGATAGGACGACTAAATGATAAGGGAAGTGAGATCGCATAAGGGTCCTTTATTCTGTTAAATGGAATATTCATTAGATGGGTCATTGTCAGATTTAGGTTCGCGTCTCTTCGGTGGACATTGCCAAAATTAAGAGCTATAAAGCCTAATTTTTGGTTGTACTCTGAATCCATATTAAACGGCGTTGCCCCTTCTATAATCTCCACTTATAATAAATCTCTAAATTAAAAAAAGAATCAGCCAGTTTGAAACTAAGCTTTGCGCGGTTCGAATGTTCTCAGCATCCCATGAACGGAAAAATATGAAACATTTTATATAGGTACATTATTATTCTAGCTGCAACTTAGGATAGTTTTTATCCGACTGCGACAGTTAATTAATTTTCCGAAATATACGACTTCATTTAATTTTTCATTTATTTTTATTGAAATCAAACGCTGCTCCAACTGTCAGCTATAAGAACCGTCAAATTTTCGTCAAAATGGCGGAATTGCTTTGCCTTTCACTTATTAATAATTTAAATCCCGTCTACGATAGACCTTTACGAGACAAATGCTAAAATATAAACCATAAAAAAATATTCGATTCTGATATGAGAACTTATATGCGCAAATGTCGTTTTGTGTCGTAATTTCAATAAATGAAATCAACAAATTTGAACAATATAATTAACACGATATTGTTTTTTTTGAATGACAATGGCACGCGCTCGGCGCATTCTGCCAAAGTGCCTACGGCGCTACCACGAAAACCGAAACTCGAAGTTCGTATAACTGCATCCCTGTCACTCGAGTGTTGTTAGTGCGATAGAGATAGAGATACCCGAATATTTTCGAATTCCGAAGTTCGTGGTTATAGCTCAGGAATCGAAAATATGGTAAATAATCATAATGTATTTTCTCGAAAAAGAATTTAAAATAAATATAGTCAAATGGAGAAAAAAACAAAGCAAGAGGTTATATAGGTAATGATTAAGTTATAAGAGTCCAAAGTTTTAAGAGGGAGTATGTTCCGTCCCTTTTCCGCAAAACGCACCTTCATATGAAACGATTGTTTTTTACTATGACGCTCGAGTATATTGACGTCACAGTCCCTCATCGTTTTCTCACTCTAACAAGCGACATTAAAACGGATGTAGCTTCATAATTTTTCGAGATATTTGAATGGGAGTTTCATTATCTTCTATCTATTTATACATAATAAATGCCTATGTCCTGACTGACTTATTCACTCAATCACTCACTCACTCACTCATCAACGCACAGCCGAAACTACTAATCTTAGAGAGTTGATTTTTGCACAGTATGTTGTTTTAATAACGTGGGCTAGGGATGAAAAGGGATTTTTGAAAATTCTACCCCTAAGGGGGTAAAATGGGGGTGCAAAGTTTGTATGGGAGAACCTTTTTTTTTTGAGCTATAGACTTAAACTTTGTAGAAAAATTAGTTATTAGAATACAAATGAAACACTTTCAGCGTTTTGGAAAATTCCACCCCTACGGGGGTAAAATAGGGGTGCAAGGTTTGTATGGGGGAAACATTTTTTTTTTAAATAGAGACTTAAAACTTTTTAGAAAGATCAGTCATTAGAATACAAATAAAGAACTTTCAGCGTTTTAGAAAATTCTACCCCTAAAAATAGGGGTGCAAAGTTTGTATGTGGGAAACTATTTTTTTTAGCTAGAGTCCTAAAACTTTGTAGAAAGATTATTTAAATACAAAGAAAGTACTTTCAGCGTTTTGGAAAATTTCACCCCTAAGGGGGTAAAATAGGGTGCAAAGTTTGTATGGGAAAAACATATTTTTTTTTAATAGAGACTTAAAATTTTGACGAAAAATTACTTATTAGAACATGAAAAATACTACATTCGGCGTTTTACAAAAATCATTCCCTAAGGGGGTTAAAAAAGGGTGCAAGGTTTGTATGGGGAACACTTTTTCTGAGCTAGACACTTAAAACTTTGTAGAAAGATTACTTATAAAAATACAAAAAAAAAGACTTTCAGCGTTTTGAAAAAATCTATCCCTAAGGGGGATAAAAAGGGGTGCAAAGTTTTTATCAGGGAAAGTTTATGTTTTTGAGTTAGAGACTTGAAACTTTGTAGAAAGATTACTTATTAAAATACAAAAAAAGAACACAAATCGTTTTAGAAAATTCCACCCCTAATAGGGTTAAAAAGGAGAGCAAGCTTTGCATGGGCAACACTTTTTTTTGAGTTAGACTTAAAACTTTGCAAAAAGATTACTTATTAGAATACTAAAAAAGAACTTTCAGCGTTTTAGAAAACTCCATCCCTAAGGGGATCCTTAAGATCCTTAAGAAGGGTAGCCAGTGTTGTGTGGGAAAAACTTTTTTTTTACTAGACTTAAAACTATTCAAAATGTTACTTATTAAAATTAATAATAAAGTACTTTCAGAGTTTTAGAAAATTCCACCCCTAAGGGGGTTAAGAAAGCTTTGTATGGGCAACACATTTTTGAGCTAGAGACTTAAAAGTTTACGAAAAAAGTTTTTTCAGCGATTAGAAAAATTCAACCTCTAAGGGGGTTCAAAAGGGGGTTCAAATTTTAAATGGCGAGCAATAAAATTTTAAAGTGTGAGTAAGAGATTTTTAACTTCGGTCTTATTCTGTACGTTAAAAGACTACAAAACTGATTTCAGAGTTTTTCCAAATTCATCCCCTAAGAGTGTTAAAATTGGTTCAAAGTTTGAGTATTTCAAGGCATTTTTAAAGTATGAGATTTTTAACTTTGGTTTTAGACTGTTTGTTCACAAACTAGAAAATGAACATCAACTTTTTTTTTAATTATCCACTAAAAGAGGGTTCAAATTTTGTATTGAGAGAAATCATTTTCTAAGACGATAAAAAGTTCTACGCGGACGAAGTCGCGGGCAACAGCTAGTTCTGTGATAAAATCATATTATATGTAAACGTAAGCCCTTAACTATAGACCACCGGAAAGATGATTTTTGTTTTTGTGACTGACAATGACCCAGGTATAGATATCTAAGCACACTTATCTAGATACCTACACTATAGGTACAGATTGTACCTAGCTACACTAGAAGTAATCCAATGTAATTGTCCTGGATATTAAACATGCCCGATCCCCTATTGGGCATGCTAATGGCGATTCTTGTGAAGGTATTGTAATTAATTCAAAGCATTAGTGTTTATGCAAAAGGTTTAAACACGTATGAGATGACTGGAATCCTACAAATGTCACTATACTTATTAGTATCTATTATTTGATTGAGGAGAAAATAACGGGGTTTATAAACGAACCCAATTATACAAGTGCCTCTATGAGTGGCAAATGGAACAGTGACGTGAGGTCCTTGCCAGGCAGAATGATGGTAAGTGGACCAAAAAGGTGTCAGATTGGTGGCCACTTCTAGGTAAAAGGAGCGTCGGCCGTCCACCAGCTCGATGAGTGGACGATATTAGGAAGATCGCGGGTCACGTCTGGATAAGATTAGCCCAGGATAGGGACGGGTGGCGTACTCGAAGAGAGGCCTATGCTCAGCAGTGGGCGATTACGGGCTGACAATGATGATGATGATGATGAGCTCCGAAAACGGATTAAAAAAAAATCGTAGCTCTTGTTTGGATTATAATACGGCTGCCTTAAATTTAATTAGCAGTCTTGAGGCCTTTTTCGAGGGACAACAGCTATTCGAATCCTGAGTTTTTGACTTTTGCTCGATAGAAAAAAATCACTAACATAGGTCTAAAATACATTAAAAAAAATCCTAACAAATTATGCACAACAGCTAAACATATTAAAATAATCAGTAAAGTTGAATGTGCTCGAAAAAGGATTAAAATGTAGTCAAATGGAGAAAAAAACCACGCAAGAGGTTAAATAATCACAAAGTTATAAGCGTCCAAAGTTTTAAGAAGGGGTATCCCTTTTCCGCAAAACGCACCTTCATATGAAACGATTGTCATTTACTATGACGCTAGACGGTCGTGACGTCACTATCCCGGAGCGCTCTCTCTTTCTAACAGGCAGCTTCGTAATTTGTTGAGATATTCGAATGGGATTTTCGTCATTAGGCATATTTTTTTTCCTTCTTTCTTTTGAAGTAATAATAAATATTGAGTCTACACCCCTATTAGTTCTAAAAATCGGCAATATCATGTTCGAGGGAATTCAGCTATTACTTTTTCATTTATTTAAACGCACAAAAAAATAAAATTAAAAAACATGATATCCGCGCTTCCGAACGCGCACTTCCATCTCGCTCACGCTTATGGTCAGTGAGAGGGAAAGAAGACCACGAGCCTACGTCGCCTTAAACGAAAAAAATCGAAAAACTGAATCGACAGAAAAATTCTACAATGATTATTGAACCAGCAGAGGGGTAATCACGTAACGTTCCGAACGCGCGTCGGTACAATTTAATAGTCAATTTTGCCTGCAGCGGGTCGATCACGTAACGCATTGTACGAACGTCAGGTAGGTCTAAATGTCACTTTTTATAAGGAAAATTGACAACTAAATTGTACCGACGCGCGTTCGGAACGTTACGTGATTACCTTTCTGGTCGATCACGTAACGCAATATACAGTACGGCTAACGTGAGTTTCAATCGTAACCTTACGATAAGTAACTACATACGAGATCGAATAAACGCGCTTCGAATAGATTTCGATCTCGCTTCGGTATTCTTTGATTCGACCCGTCAAACTTGTAACTCACACTGCCGTTGTACTACCAAACCAACTGCAAAACGTTAGGCACTTTGCGTTTAGTTTTCGATGCGTAATTTAACGTTCGATTCGTACTACCAATCGGTAGTGTGAGACATTTTGAATCGAAGAATACCATCGCGACTGTAGTTTATTATTTCACTTGCAAAATGGCCCGTGATATTTTGTATTATTACTTCAAGAGTTACCGTAGATCCGATCGAAATTTATCTCAAATTAAAGAACTTATAAAAATAAGGGTTTTGAATTGACAACATATATCCGCAAAATTCGGATTGTCGCGTATTTTGTATTTCAAAATGCAAATAAATGGCCCACGCGCTGCCATATTGTATCGGCAGTCGACACTGTCAACGTCGCGATGCGCGTATTCTGTAATGTCATAACCGACAAACATTTAAATTAAAACGATAAATGCTAGTGGTACTTATAAGGTTTATTTAATCGTATGGCATATATTATTTTTGGCCTTTTTGAGTTTGTCACTCTTTAGTACCACCCAGGGGACACGTGCAGGGTTGTGGTAGGTAGCTCCTGCGGACGCGAGTGACAGTTGTCCCCCCTTTGTCAAGTGAGTGGGCAACTCGACTGTTAGAGGTTCTTAAGCCGCCCGAAGGCCTCTATAACTCGGCTTAACGACTACTGTCATAGACAGCAACCGGGATCAACTGCTTAGCGTGCCTTCCAAAGCACGGAAGCGCTCATTTATAGTAACCACTCAAACAGGCGGTCACCCATCCAGAGACTGACCCCTGCCGCCTTAGCTTGACCTGCGTTATCGTTTCCGATACGCAGGCGCCGCCGGGCTATGAACGATTCGGTATAAGGTTGAATATTGGAAAATCGATTAAACTATACGAACGAACGTGAAGTCGATCGCGAGTTAAGTAATGTATAAGTGACTCACGTTACAGTTTGGATTTTTAGTTCTATGAGTGACCACCAGGGGCGGTGTATAGACTTTTCATACTAAATCTTGACGATAGGCGGTAGCGTCGGTAGTAAACGCGACTTTCTTCAATCCCACGCTAAGGGTGCAGTTGGATCTACCTAACGCGCGTTCGGAAAGTTACCTACGTGATTACCCCTCTCTGCTCAAAAAATTTCACGAGAATAGGCTGAAAAATGCGACCTAGATGAGAACAGTTGGATAGCGGGAAATCTGGACATACGAAAGAATTTCGCTATTTTGCTTCACTCGCTGGTTCAAAAAGTTTGATTGAACAGAGCCACTAGTGAGAAAAGCACCTTCATAGAAATTTATTTCGCTTGAAAACCACACTTTTCAGCACATCTATCGGTCAATTAAAATGTAAATTAACTATCTGCCATAGATCTGATATCACAACTTTTCTAGCCCTCACAACTGTCTCATACAATTGTTTAACTATGCATTCTGAGTATCATAGAGTAAGGTTTATTATGCAATCGTGGAATTCAATCAGATACAACCTTGCTAAAATTGAGAGGCAATATCTGGCTTTTAACGCCAATGGCACGGACGGTCATGCGGCATTCAATTTACTTTTGCAAAGAAACTAAAATTGAACGCTGCATTTTAAAAGAATCAATTATTGAAGGCGAGTGTCATACTTTAGTAACGCTTGAAAATTATTTATTTTATGTAACACATACTACCTAACATACTATTCAATGTATCTACTGGTTTTGAATGTATCATAATAACAGCGTTTTTAGCATATCTTTTGTGAATAACTTTAAGCACCTTACTCGTATTCGTCTTGTACCTAATACACAAGTGGCGGAGCGGCCATACAAAACGACTCCAACCGGCCTGCCTACAGTTTCTGTTTAAGCAAGCCTATAGTAATTTATACTCGAAACTCTTTGATAACTTTTTTGTTCTGGGTTGCCCATCGAAAATTATCACGCGCCGCCACTGCGATACACCCCGAACGTTGTGGTTAAAGTAGGTATACTTTATTGTCTTACAAGGCAGCAGGGGGGGAACCTGGTAGAATGCTAGCGATCCCATGATGCCCCCCTTAACGGCAGTGAGGGTCGACGCCGCAGTGGTTTAGTGGGTATTAGCTCATAAGGGCGAGTCCCACATACCCCCTGGGCCTTCCCCGGGTCCGGGGAGATGCGTAAAGGCATTCCCTCTGCGTCAAAAAAAAAAAATAAGGCATACTTTATTGTGAACACTACCCAACTTCTTTTATCATTCTTCGGTCAAAACAATTCTGATTTTTGATGCAGCTAAAGTTACAGGGCACGACAATAAATATTATGATTACCTACATAAAATGATGGGATGACAACAAATCGAACGACAGTATAGAAAACAACAATCATTACTGGAACCAATATCACGGAAACCCCAATCACGGTCGGAAGGTAACGATACTCGTATATATAAAGAATCCAATTACTTACAAATCACGGACTGCACAGAATGTCAATTACGTGCTTGGTTTAACAATTTGTTTTACTGCACTATGTTTATAGTTATGTGTATGCGAGGCGGAAAAGTGGATATAATTCAATTATAATTGATCTAATAATGTAAAAGACTAAATTGAAAACTAAAAATAATAAGTAGGATAAAAAAATTCAAAATTACAGTGAATGAAGTCCTTTGATTATTTAATCTAAGCCACACTTCAAACACGTGGGCTTACTGGTTGCTTCGTCTACCAAAACGAAATTATTTAAAGCCTTTTTCGAACAAAACCTTGTTTTTTATCAAAACCAACTTTTTTCTACTCTAGTAGTCTTCAAAAAAAAGTTTTAGGCAGTGAAATGGAAGACACGATTTGAAAAAGATGAGTAGGTATTTGAAAATCGATAACGTAGCGAGGCAAACTGCTTACCAACTACAAAGCAATTTTGAAATGCGGCTAGTTGCTACAGCTCTCTTAGTACCGACCTCTCTCTATACTCAATGTTACCTGAACGAAACGTATGCGAACGATACGCAATGCAGACAAACGCCTTTCATGTTCAAGCGAGCAAACTTACAGAACCGTCGAAGTGTGACACCGTGAATCATCTATCTACCTATAATACAGGGTGACTGGTAATTCGACCTATTCCTTGAAAGGGGTTATACTAGAGCTTATTTGCAACAATTTACGCCCAGTCAACCAGGGGTCGAAACTCGCTGGTTTCCGAGTAATTCGAGTTTTTAGTTTTTTTGAAAAAAATCCGCCTTGCAGTCTTAAACTGGTGATTATGACAAAAGTACTTCCATTTGGATGGTAAAAAAATGTGTAATTTAAATAAATAAAATTACAATTGTATCTTTTTAGAAAGCTTATGAATTGGAAAACTTATTTCAATAGGTATTACGCCAAATCTCATAATTTTTTTTCGAGTAATTCTCCTTGATCGAGACGACTTGGGGGAAAAAAAGTCAAAACTTTTGATTTCATCACTTTTATTCCAAAGTTTTTGGAAATTCAGGACGCTAATTTTGGTTTAAAGTAATCGTCTGTTCATAAGCTCTCAGACCAATGTTTTTTTACCATCCAAATGAAAGTACTTTTGTCATAATCACCAGTTTAAGACTGCAAGGCGGATTTTTTTCAAAAAAACTAAAAACTCGAATAATTCGGAAACCAGCGAGTTTTGACCCCTGGTTGACTGAGCGTAAATTGTTGCAAATTAGCTCTAGTATAACCCCTTTCAAGGAATAGGTCGAATTACCAGTCATCCTGTATATATCTCTTAGTAAGAAATGTCCTAGTACTCGTATATTATATGACCTATTTTTAAAACGAACAAAAAACTTAGTTGTATTATTATACTTAGTCGAAGTAGAGAATATTTTCACTCTAGCAATATTATAAAACACGGTATGCTGCCCAGCAACCACCCTTTATTGGTCGAACCAGCAATCAACGCAGAATTGTCATTGTCAGGTGACAGTTGTCAATTCAGTGAAATAGGGCCTTGGGCGTCTTTGCAGTTTACTACCTACTTACTCGTAACTTGAAGATAACTTCGCTGACTACGTTCGCTGCGTAGATACCACGTGCTGTACACTAAATAGCCGAAATTCGACAACACTCACCCTGAAGAAGAACTCCCGAAGAGTTCGAAACATGTCGCCCGTAGTGACATTTAATACGTAAGTTGAAACGTGTAATTATTAGCATTTTTTCAACACAAGCTTTTGCCCGCGACTTCGTCCGCGTAGAACTCGTTTATGTCGTAGCTCGATACAAACTTTCACCCTCCATTTAAAAACAAAAAATATAAAAACTATCCTTTGTCCTTCCCCGAGACTCAAACTATTTTTATCATCATTATCATCATCATCATATCAGCCGAAAGACGTCCACTGCTGGACATAGACCTCCTCCAAAGAGTTCCAAAGTGACCAATCCTGCGCCACCCGCATCCAGCGGACTCCCGCGACCTTTACCAGGTCATCAGTCCACCTTGTGGGGGGCCTAGCAACGCTGCGCCTACTAAGTACCTCGATACAAAATTTTATCTAAATGGGTTGTATAGTAGCTCCATACAAATATTCACCCCCCATTATACCCTCCTAAGAGATGATTTCCGGGATAAAAACTGTCCTATGTCCTTTTCCGGAACTCAAACTATCTGTAAACCAAATTTCATCTAAATGGGTCATTCAAATCCAAATTTTTACCCCTTAGGGGAGGATTTTCGGGATAAAACTATCCTATGTCCTTCCTCAGGACTTCCAACTATCGCTATACCGTAAATGGGTTCCATCCAAATTTTCACCCCCATTTCACCCCCTTAGAGGATGATCTGCGGAATAAAAACTATCATATGTCCTTTCCCAGGACTCAAACTATCTCTTAACCAGATTTCATATAAATGAGTTCCATCCAAATCATCACCCTCATATCATTCTCTCAGGCGATGATTTTCGTTACAAAAACTTTGCGATTTCCTTTCCCGGAACTCCAATTATCTCTATACCGAATTTCATCTACATGGGTTCTATCCTAATTTTCACCTTTCATTTCACCCCCTCAGGAGATGATTTTCAGGATAAGAACTAGGAATTTTCCTTCCCTGGAACTCCCACTATCTCTATACCAAATTTCACTTAAATGGATTTTATCCAAATTTTCACCCTCTATTTCATCCCTTTAGGTTATGATTATTGGGATTGAAAATATCCGTTGTCATTCTCTGGGACTCAAGTTAACTGAAAACCAAATTTCATCTAAATGAGTTCCATCTAAACTCATTTCAGCCCCTTAGATGATTTTCGGCATAAAAACTACACATTGTCCTTTCCCGGAACCCCAAACTATCTCTATACCATATTTCATCCAAATAGGGTACATCCAAATTTTCACCCCCTATTTTATGTCCTAAGGGGATATTTTTCGGGACAAAAGCTATCCGTTATTCTTCTCCGCGAGTCAGACTATCTCTATAGGTACCAAATTTTATCCTAACGGGTTCCATCCAAATTTTAACCCCTATTTCACCCCCCTTAGGGGATGATTTCCGGAATAAAAGCTACCCTTTGTCTTTTCCTATAACTCAGACCATCTCTTTACCAAATACTATTAAAATGGGTTCCATCAAAATTTTCACCCCCTTAAGGGATGACTTCCGAGATAAAAGTTATCATCTGTCGTTTCAAAGCACTCAAACTATCTTTATACAAAATTTCATCTACAAAGGTCACATTACATCCAAATTTTCACCCCCTTAGGGGAGGACTTTCGGGATAAAACTATCCTATGTCCTTCCCCAGGACTCCCAACTATCGCTATACCGTAAATGGGTTTCATCCAAATTTTAACCCCCATTTCACCCCCTACGGGGATGATCTCCGGATAAAAACTATCATATATCCTTCCCCAGGACTCCAAACTATCGCTATACCGTAAATGGGTTCCATCCAATTTTTCATCCCCCATTTCACCTCCTTAGAGGATCTCTTTACCAAATTTCATCTAAATAGGTTACATCTAAATTTTCGGATAAAATCCATTTAAGTGAAATGTGAGTTCCAGGGAAGGAAAATTCATAGTTCTTATCCTGAAAAATCATCTCCTGAGGGGGTGAAATGAAAGGTGAAAATTAGGATGGAACCCATGTAGATGAAATTCGGTATAGATATACTCGTAGTTGGAGTTCCGGGAAAGGAAATCGCAAAGTTTTTGTAACGAAAATCATCGCCTGAGAGGATGAAATGAGGGTGAAGATTTGGATGGAACTCATTTAGATGAAATCTGGTTAAGAGATAGTTTGAGTCATGGGATCATGAGATCATCCTCTAAGGGGGTGAAATGGGGGTGAAAATTTGGTTGGAACCCATTTACGGTAAAGCGATAGTTGGAAGTCCTGGGGAAGGACATAGGATAGTTTTATCCCGAAAATCCTCCCCTAAGGGGTAAAAATTTGGATTTGAGTGACCCATTTAGATGAAATTTGGTTTACAGATAGTTTGAGTTCCGGAAAAGGACATAGGATAGTTTTTATCCCGGAAATCATCTCTTAGGGGGGTATAATGGGGGGTGAATATTTGTATGGAGCTACTATACAACCCATTTAGATAAAATTTTGTATAGAGGTACTTAGTAGGCGCAGCGTTGGTAGGCCCCCCACAAGGTGGACTGATGACCAGGTAAAGGTCGCGGGAGTCCGCTGGATGCGGGTGGCGCAGGATTGGTCACTTTGGAACTCTTGGAGGAGGTCTATTTCCAGCAGTGGACGTCTTTCGGCTGATATGATGATGATGATAATGATGATAAAAATAGTTTGAGTCTCGGGGAAGGACATATGATAGTTTTTATATTTTTTTGTTTTTAAATGGAGGGTGAAAGTTTGTATCGAGCTACGATATAAACGAGTACTACGCGGACGAAGTCGCGGGCAAAAGCTAGTAATAAATAATAATCATTATATATGGAGACACACACAACAACATGGGTTAACGACATGGGTTATGTTATGTTATGACAGTTGTAGGGTAAATAGATGTTTTTTGAAGTGGAGCTTAAAAGTACTTAGAGTTTTGGAATTACGAATAGGCGGGGGGATGTTGTTCCAGCATTTTGTGGCTGAGTAGCGAAAACTTCCACGAAATGCTGCCGATCCGTGTTTGGGGCAAACAAGACGGACCGCATCTCTAATCGGTCGGGTAGCGAATGTCAGCTTTTCATATAGATACTGAGGCTGACGACCGTACACTACACCGAAAAGCAGAGTGGCAAAATGAAGAGAACGACGGACCTCCGTTTTTAACATCCTGCCTTGGTTAAGATAGGATGTGACGTGAGTTCGTGGTGGGATAGGGAAACAAAAACGGGCGTAGCTATTCTGGATCCGTTGAATAAGAGTTTTTGAGCGAGCTAGAAGGCATCCGTTAATTACGGTGTCGACGTAGTTTAACTTGGACAGGATTAATGTACCTATCGCATAGCTTGATTCTAACGTCAACACTAAGGTACGCCCGCACCCCGTACAACACTTTTAGCCTATAGTAGCAGTTCCTAATGGTATCCAGTACATGTTGTTCGAAACGTAACTGATCATCCATGAGTAGGCCGAGATTACGTGCCATAGTAACACGCTCAAGACGTTCCTCTCCCAACATCACATCAAGGTTTTGAGACTAGAAATTTTGCCTACCTGGCCTTTAGTGCCAACCACTAGAAATTTAGACTTGAGCGGGTTAAGAACTAGGCCACAGTCTCTAGACCAGTTATCAATGCGCAACAAGCCTTCGTTTAACAAGTCTACGGCTCTTAACGTCTCAGATGGGTGAAAAGTTTTATAAATTTGTAAGTCGTCCGCATACATGTGATAGTCGCAATTCCTAAAGCAGTTAGTTATGTTATATCTCATCATTACATCATTATTTATTAGTATTTTATTTAGTTATCAAATGGTCAAAAGCCATAAAATAGCCATGAATAATGACATATTTTTTTAATTATCGTACAAAACATAATAATGCGCAAGTGTAATGATGCTAAATCTATTATTTTGTATTTGAATACAACTAATTTATTTAAATATATGTTTTTTCACTTAAATCAAAAAACTTGATCAACTAAGCATTACTACAATAATACAAAAAAACCGGTCACGTGCGAGTCTTACTCGCACACCGAGGGTTCCGTACAAACGTTCATACACCATACCCGTCACGTCACGACCCCATTCATTCTTGAACAATCTTAACAGCTCATAGTAGAAGTTACCGTTGTACAGCGCCAACTGCACTACTGTAGAAAAAAAATAAAAAGAACCATGTTGGACTCGCGCACGAAGGGTTCCGTACCATTATCTATAAAAAACTATTTTATTCTGTGTTTTTAGTATTTGTTGTTATAGCGGCAACAGAAATACATCATATGTGAAAATTTCAGCTGGAACTATCACGGTATCAGTAAGATACAGCCTGGTGATAGACAGACGGACGGACAGCGGAGTCTTAGTAATAGGGTCCCGTTTTACTCTTTGAGTACGGAACCCTAAAACGGTTTTAGAAAGCGCGAATTATATGATACCCCACTTGTTCTATTAACTAGACTTTGAATTTTTAACCCCCCTCATATTCGTCATTTACACAGAAAATAAAAACGTATATATATTTTTTGTACTCGACGATTAAAATATGTGTATTAAGATTTCATAGAGAATACTGCAACGTGACTCTTTTCATAGTTGTAGTCCATGTTACTGTCGAAACAATCGATATAACTACTTTTCGATACGCTCCAGACAACTAAAATAAATTCGACCAATCACGTGGCTGCTTAACTGAACTGTAATGAATTGGACCAATAGAATCGCTTTGATGTCGTACGCTCGTTGATGTCTTTTAAGATATCAACAAGCGTACGAGCGATGAGCTGCACTTCGTTTCAACAGTATCGAGTTTGTTTAATTAGTTCAGTTGACTCGTAGAAAATTAATTTTAATGAACTCGTACAAAAAGTATTGTTCACAATAGTGTTATAATCAAGCTTTTTAATCTCGTACCTTACTTAGGCCACTCAGCAAGCTTCGTGGCCTAAACACGGTACTCGACTAAAAAGCTCTCTATTATAACACGATTGTGAAAAATACTATTTTTATGTTCCATACACGTGTCTTAACCTTCTTAACAGTTGTTTAAAATTTCAAATTGATAGCATAAGTAGTTCCTGAGATATTTAACGTTGTGACAGACGGACAGACGGACAGACCAACAAAGTCCATAAGGGTTCCTTTTTTACCTTTTTGGTACGGAACCCTAAA
Organism: Epinotia brunnichana; assembly: GCA_963854355.1. Lineage (NCBI taxonomy): Eukaryota > Metazoa > Arthropoda > Insecta > Lepidoptera > Tortricidae > Epinotia > Epinotia brunnichana. Next base: position 12,047,667 of record OY977936.1, on the reverse strand, counting down.
AGTGTAATCCGCAAAACGTTTGTATGGGCTGCGACACGAAACGTCCCTTGGAACTTTATTGCAATGTGAAATCGAAACTTTTTCCTTTTTTTTAACTCGAAAAGTTCCGTATCTTCCGTGTTATCAAAGCAGACGGACAAAATATTAGCCCCAAAGGGTTCCTCGGCTTAAACATTAATCAAACGTACGACTGTGACCCGACCGGCCGCTATTCCAAGCTTCCTGTGCTCGTAAAAAATTGCTTTTTCAGTCCTCGTTGAGCTTCTTTTATCTTTTTGACCTGGAATGCCTGAACATTCGATGCAATTTTCGCCTCAGCCGTATTTAAAATACAAATCAATCAAAATAGGCTTTCACAAATTAAAGTAGCTATGTTTTGTGTTTGTTTTGTGTTATTGTGTCTTATTAGGCTATTAAAAGGCGACTTGTGAGGGCATTAGTGTTTCCCATATTTCTTTGCGGTGCTGAGCTTTAGAAATGTGGTGCTGAAGAAGTATGATTGGCAAATCCCAGACAGTTCCGAACCACCGATTCATTCCTCCAAGAACTCGGTATCAAACAGCGTCTTTCTTCCATCGTCCAATGTCTTAATTATTCTCATGTTCTTTGGACATATCACCCGTCGCCCGTATCACACATTTGTGGAACTACTTTTAGTGCACGGAAAAGTTGAAGGTACAAGAGCGCGCGGCAAGTCACCAACGCGAGGACCGACCAACCCAAAACGGCATTCAATAGTCCACTCCAAGAATGTATAAAACGAACTGCAGTAAAGGAGGAATGCTGGTGACGAATTGTGAAGCTGGCCAACCCTAATGTGACGACTACAACCACTCGGCCTAGAGTGTGAGTGTGACGACGAAGAACAATTGTAAAGAGATAATATTGGCAGATGGACTTAGAAAAATGTTTATAATATGGTTTCCTTTCCTGGCATGCTTAGGAAATGCCTCGTCATAAACAACATAAACGATTGTCACAAAAACCTAATTATAGTCTATTTAAATCATTGTTATATATTCGAGACGTAACAATGGCAAGGTCTTACAAAAAAAATTGCTTAAAATGTTAAATATAATTTCCTGAAATGAAAGGCTACATGTAAATAGTATTAATGCATTGTTATTGGTTAGTGCAAGAGTTTAGTCCACACAACTGCAAGGTGCTTAAAAATATCTGACACGACTCTATCACTAGTGCGTTTAGAGCGTTCAGATATTTTAGAGCGCTTTGATCATAGATACTCGTATTATTATTAAAGCTGAGTGTAGATGTTTTCCTTCGGATTTACGATCAGTCCGATCTCCATCTTTAGGCCGGCTGCAGCTTTCCTAGTAACTATTTATCTATATACACCGTGGCCGTGAATAACCCGAAAGATTTAAGCTAACGATACTAGAGCCTAATTAGAGTATATAAAGTTATGTAACATATAGTCATAAAACTCATAATTAAGGAGATATTAATTATTTGAAACAAATCAAAAGTTAAAAAATCTCCAGTCTAACACACCCTAAAGGCTTGAGCATAACTTGACACTTCTTGTCATGGAACACAAATCACGGCATTCGCCGTTCGTCGTATGATTTCGGAGCGATTCGTGAAGTGCTGAAGAATTATGCTCGCTCTCTGTTCTTCAACTTGAGTTTCTCAACTAAAGAGTTGTTCACAAAGAAGCGGGCAATTAATAAGATTTAATTTGTATTGAAATAGTAATTTAATTAAGACACATAATTAGACCCATGTTGATACAACATTATTTACTCGTACTGTCGTCAAAAATACGTGGTTTAAATCTTTCGGGTTATTCACGGCCACGGTGTATATGTGTACCTATATATCTTACAGTAATGAGTAGTTGTAAAAGTAACTTTGTTATTAACAAAACAAAGATCGTTTTTTCAAGTCAGCACAGACCGATGAGGTTGCGAAAGTAAGTGGACCCTAAGCCTACAAGACGTGCCTGAAATTCGGAGTAATTCCGAGTCCTCCGTCATGAATAAGAGTTGCCAAACCTGTTAACTGCGACATCTTCTCGGATAAATAAATTATCCACTAAGTGTCTCGGCCTTTAGATAAAAAAAAACCGGCCAAGTGCGAGTCGGACTCGCGCAAGATGGGCTCCGTACATTATCTATAAAAATGGCACAAAAATCACGTTTGTTGTATGGGAGCCCCCTGTAGCCTAGATGGTAGTGACCCTGCCTACGAAGCTGGAGGTCCCGGGTTCAAATCCCGGTAGGGATATTTGTGTGATGAGCACAAATATTTTGTTCCTGAGTCATGGATGTTTTCTATGTATTTAAGTATTTATTTATCTATGTAAGTATGTTTATCGTCGTCCAGCACCCATAGTACAAGCTTTGCTAAAGATTGTAAAAGAAAAAATATATTATTTATTTATTCTGTTTTTTAGTATTTGTTATTATAGTGGCAATATAGATAATAAAAAAAAAAAAATAAGAATACATCATCTGTGAAAATTTCAACTACCGTTTTACTCTTTGAGTACGGAACCCTAAAAATCGAGTTTCTCGACTTACTTAAATGTTTACGAATAAAATAAATCAATTCAGTGAATGTTGCCTCTTTTCACCAAGCCTCAAAATCAGATGACAATATTGAATCGTGGGATTCCTCGTGATTCCAAAGTGCCTGTTATTAGAAAGCCGTCAATGCGTTTGGCGAAGTTAACTACGATATTCTGATAACAGGCGCCTAGAAAAGAAACGTTAAGCTAGCCAATTATACAAACTTAGTTTGTAGTAACTTATCCCGCTAACTTATTTTATATTAGTTATTTATCTTAACTTAACAAACGGGCATGATTTATATGTCAAAATCAATTCGCATAACAGCTTAGTAAGCAAGAAAATGGATCATCGTTTTTTCGAAATTGAAACGTAAAGTATATTCCTCAAATTCTGTGAGAGATAATATAGACATATAATAAACTAGCTGTTGCCCGCGACTTCGTCCGCGTAGAACTTTTTATCGTCTTAGAAAATGATTTCTCTCAATACAAAATTTTAGGGGATAATTAAAAAAAAAGTTGATGTTCATTTTCTAGTTTGTGAACAAACAGTCTAAAACCAAAGTTAAAAATCTCATACTTTAAAAATGCCTTGATATACTCAAACTTTGAACCAATTTTAACACTCTTAGGGGATGAATTTAGAAAAACTCTGAAATCAGTTTTGTAGTCTTTTAACGTACAAAATAAGACCGAAGTTAAAAATCTCTTACTCACACTTTAAAATTTTATTGCTCGCCATTAAAAATTTGAACCCCCTTTTAAACCCCCTTAGAGGTTGAATTTTTCTTATCGCTGAAAGAACTTGTTTCGTAAACTTTTAAGTCTCTAGCTTAAAAAAAGTGTTGCCCATACAAAGCTTTCTTAACCCCCTTCGGGGTGGAATTTTCTAAAACTCTGAAAGTACTTTATTATTAATTTTAATAAGTAACATTTTGAATAGTTTTAAGTCTACTCTCTTTTTCCCACACAACACTGGCTACCCTTCTTAAGGATCTTAAGGATCCCCTTAGGGATGGAGTTTTCTAAAACGCTGAAAGTTCTTTTTTAGTATTCTAATAAGTAATCTTTTTGCAAAGTTTTAAGTCTAACTCAAAAAAAAGTGTTGCCCATGCAAAGCTTGCTCTCCTTTTTAACCCTATTAGGGGTGGAATTTACTAAAACGATTTGTGTTCTTTTTTTGTATTTTAATATGTAATCTTTCTACAAAGTTTCAAGTCTCTAACTCAAAAACATAAACTTTCCCTGATAAAAACTTTGCACCCCTTTTTATCCCCCTTAGGGATAGATTTTTTCAAAACGCTGTAAGTCTTTTTTTTTGTATTTTTATAAGTAATCTTTCTACAAAGTTTTAAGTGTCTAGCTCAGAAAAAGTGTTCCCCATACAAACCTTGCACCCTTTTTTAACCCCCTTAGGGAATGATTTTTGTAAAACGCCGAATGTAGTATTTTTCATGTTCTAATTAGTAATTTTTCGTCAAAATTTTAAGTCTCTATTAAAAAAAAAAAAATGTTTTTCCCATACAAACTTTGCACCCTATTTTACCCCCTTAGGGGTGAAATTTTCCAAAACGCTGAAAGTACTTTCTTTGTATTTAAATAATCTTTCTACAAAGTTTTAGGACTCTAGCTAAAAAAAATAGTTTCCCACATACAAACTTTGCACCCCTATTTTAGCCCCCTATTTTTAGGGGTAGAATTTTATAAAACGCTGAAAGTACTTAATTTGTATTCTGATGACTAATCTTTCTACAAAGTTTTAAGTCTCTATTTAAAAAAAATATTGTTTCCCCCATACAAAATTTGCACCCCTATTTTACCCCCTTAGGGGTAGATTTTTTTAAAACACTGAATCTAGGTACTTTATTTGTATTCTAATGAATAATTTCTCTACAAAGTTTTAAGTCTCTATTTAAAAAAAAGTAGTTTTTCCCATACAAACTTTGCACTCTATTTTACCCCTTTAGGGGTAGAATTTTCTAAAACCCTGAAAGTTCTTTATTTGTATTCTAATGACTGATCTTTCTACAAAGTTTTAAGTCTCTATTTAAAAAAAAATGTTTCCCCCATACAAACCTTGCACCCCTATTTTACCCCCGTAGAGGTGGAATTTTCCAAAACGCTGAAAGTGTTTCATTTGTATTCTAATAACTAATTTTTCTACAAAGTTTAAGTCTATAGCTCAAAAAAAAAAGGTTTTCCCATACAAACTTTGCACCCCCATTTTACCCCCTTAGGGGTAGAATTTTCAAAAATCCCTTTTTATCCCTAGCCCACGTTATAAAAGCAACATACTGTGCAAAAATCAACTCTCTAAGATTAGTAGTTTCGGCTGTGCGTTGATGAGTGAGTGAGTGAGTGATTGAGTGAATAAGTCAGTCAGGACATAGGCATTTATTATGTATAAATAGATAGAAGATAATGAAACTCCCATTCAAATATCTCAAAAAATTATGAAGCTACATCCGTTTTAATGTCGCTTGTTAGAGTGAGAAAACGATGAGGGACTGTGACGTCAATATACTCGAGCGTCATAGTAAAAAACAATCGTTTCATATGAAGGTGCGTTTTGCGGAAAAGGGACAGAACATACCCCCTCTTAAAACTTTGGACTCTTATAACTTAATCATTACCTATATAACCTCTTGCTTTGTTTTTTTCTCCATTTGACTATATTTATTTTAAATTCTTTTTCGAGAAAATACATTATGATTATTTACCATATTTTCGATTCCTGAGCTATAACCACGAACTTCGGAATTCGAAAATATTCGGGTATCTCTATCTCTATCGCACTAACCGTACTCGAGTGACAGGGATGCAAATATATGAACATTGAGTATCGGTTTCCGTGGTAGCGCCGCAGGTACTTTGGCTGAATGCGCCGAGCGCGTGCCATTGTCATTCAAAAAAAACAAATTCGTGTTAATTATATTGTTTAAATTTGTTGATTTCATTTATTGAAATTACGACATAAAACGACATTTGCGCATATAAGTTCTCATATCAGAATCGAATATTTTTTTATGGTTTATATTTTAGCATTTGTCTCGTAAAGGTCTATCGTAGACGGGATTTAAATTATTAATAAGTGAAAGGCAAAGCAATTCCGCCATTTTGACGAAAATTTGACGGTTCTTATAGCTGACAGTTGGAGCAGCGTTTGATTTCAATAAAAATAAATGAAAAATTAAATGAAGTCGTATATTTCGGAAAATTAATTAACTGTCGCAGTCGGATAAAAACTATCCTAAGTTGCAGCTAGAATAATAATGTACCTATATAAAATGTTTCATATTTTTCCGTTCATGGGATGCTGAGAACATTCGAACCGCGCAAAGCTTAGTTTCAAACTGGCTGATTCTTTTTTTAATTTAGAGATTTATTATAAGTGGAGATAAGATATATGGGTCTTGGAGAGGTATCGTCTGAAAAGATAGCTGGGTGGATTGCAAAAAAATTGTATATAGTTAAGAGCCTTAATCTAATCTACGATTTAACTTTTTTCCATTGTGTAACGGTAATTACCCATACATTTTATATGGGTAACTTTCGTTACACAATGGAAAAAAGTTAAAGCATAGTATAGACATTTAAGGTAGTAGGTAGGTTTGCCCGTTGTTCAAAACAAGTTAAAATCACCCTTTTTAAGGCCTTCTGTCAAGTATTCTACACGGGTAGCCTATGGGTCAGCTACACGCTGAAGGCCTATAATTCTCTTCGGATCCAGTATAATGATGCCTTCAGAATCCTGTTGAGGTTGCCACGGTTCTGTAGCGCGTCGGGGATGTTTGCCGAGGCGCGTACCGACGACTTTTATGCGATAAGGCGAAAGCGGGTTGCATCTATCCTAAGCCGCATCCGACGCAGCGACAACAGGATACTGAAGGTCATCGCTGATAGATCAGACGGTTCCATCCTGAGTACCTGGGTTAAAATTATTAATTAAGATACCTACCTAGACATTCTCTTGACATTTTCACATATTATGTACCTATTGCTCTGTGGACGTTTTTCTTGAAATCAGTAGTTAATTAAGAAGCCTTGACATTTTCACATCTGCACTTCTGTTGACATTTTTATAATTATTTAATATGAATTAAAGTAGCACTGTTTTAGATAAATAATCTGAATGTACCTATATTGTATTGTATGGAATGGAATGTTCTGAAACAAAGATATTTTATTTATTTTTTATTTTTTTTTTATTTTTAAGAACTGTATACTAACATGAGTGCAAATAAATGATTTGAGTTTGAGTTTGAGATTAAGGCCCTTAATTTATGTACAATTTTTTTGCAATCCACTTAACCTAAAGATTCGCCAAACTGGAAAGCAGTTTGTTGGCGATTCGCTCACTTAAAAAAAATAAAAAAGATAATATTATCGCGGTACACGGTACACCGAAACACTACACTACCGCCCCAGCCAAAAGGCCGTAAGTCCCTACAGAGTTCATACGAAATTACGACCTGTTGGCGGCACGGATGTGCAGTGCTTTATTTTTGCCCTACTTATTGTAAACGGTTTTTTTTTACATCGAGGTATAATTATCTACCTAGTTACTAAACAAATCGACCAGAAGATGAGTATCTAAAAGGCAGTCGTTTAGTTATAAAGGGAAAACCCGAATGTATCTTGTAAAGTGACCATTCAATCTAAAATACCTCAATAGTACTATGCATTATGCAACTTGTACAAATTATAAATATTGCACAGTTTGTTTGAAAATCGAATAATTTATTCCACTTTTATTAGAACAAGATTGTTAGACTATTTCAAGCGTCGTTGCGTCGGACAGGTGTGAATGCCGTTACTCGCGCTGCCTCGAGTGCCGAGGTACTTAAACCATCACCGTTTTTTGCTGCACGGGTTTACTGACTGGAACAGCACGAAGCCAAATTACTTACTGAACTGACCAATCCGAATCACGGCTCTACATCGCACTATCGAAGTTTTTTAACTTTTAACTATATAAGAGTTTTAGCTTTGTATAGTGTTGGGGAGTCCGATGTTGCTGAGAAGACCGGCCGTGGCGAGGGGCCGGACTATATCCTCGCTGTATTTCTCATGTTCACAGTAGAGCGGCCTCTGCTTCCGTGTATCGTTTGTTAATGTTAATCTCTTGGGTTTAAGTTAACTGTATGTATGCGTTAAGATAAGGGACCCTCTTCTTTACCGAAACCGGTCGGCAGCATATTTGACTTCCTTTTTAAATAAATACAGTATTAAGTTTTTCATAGTAATAAGTTATTCAATAGTAATTCAGTTATGGTTTGTGCATAGAATTTATTATTTTATGGATTAATTAGTTTCAGTCCCTATTTTATGTTTGTAGCTTAGGTAATCTATACGAACCCAAGGAATAAAAAACGTTAACATCAAATATTACTAAAAATGGAGTTATGATTAATTACAAAAAAAACACTAAAAACTCGGTGAACATACCTACTATAAAAAAGTGTAGATACATATGTAAGTAGGTACGTATTGTATCATTTTAAATATCAATGTATTCCAATAAATGCAGTTATTAACAAAATTAAGCACTTTCGGTACACGTGGATAAAATAAAAGATGCGATAAGTACGGTTAATGTAAATACCAACATTCTTAAAAAACACAACAAGGCATAAAGCCACTGAAACGTTTTTTTTTTCATTAGTCATTTTGTAATACGTACACAATGCATTGGTTAATATTTGTCAGTTATATAATTAAAATAAGTGCATTAGAAACTCGAATTTTTAATGGCAATGTAATCCGTCCATCACAGCACGGGTATTTAGTAAAACTTGAAATTGATTATAAATATATGTGCAGTGGGTCCATCATTACTTCAAACTGGATACTTAGTTCTGCACATTGCTTTGCGGGTCCTGTAGAAATTGTAATCGTGTATCAGAAATCTGGCACTGGACGGAATCGTGCCCTGGGCTCAGTACGCTCAGTGAACGTAAAAAAATATCCAGATTATATTGATCATAACGATGCGATGCCAAACATGCAGAATGACATAGCTCTTCTAAAAACCACGGTATCTATACACCTGAATAAAAATACTTGGACGATCAAGCTTTCAAGAGTTTCGCCAAGCATCGGTCAATCAGCTGTCATAGCTGGATACGGGGACAATGAAGTCAAACCGTTTCTGCCTAGAGAAGGAATTGTTCATATATCGCAATGTAATGACGATGTTGAATATTTGCTGTGTTCGTTTGATAAAGTAAGGGCAGGAGATGCCGACTCGGGTGGAGCGCTGATTTGGAATGGCGCGCTTGTGGGCATAACTTCTGCCAGCTGTCGATATGCTCATCGAATGGATCTCGAAAAATGCACGAGCGTATTTGCAAACGTTGTCCCTCATTTAAATTGGATTATGTCGGTAATAAGACACGCTTAATAAAGGTTATTTCTGCTTTATGTACGTAGTTTTTATTCACGAGACAATTCAGGTACATGAGAAGTAATTAATCAAGGTACCTAAGAAGATAATTCCTAATGCCCACTGCAAAGCGTATAAAGTTAGCTGAGGATAAATTTAACAATACTTTGAGGGTTAGGCTTATAAGATTTTTTTTCTCATCTGTGCTTACAAATCTCATAAATATTATTGACGTAAGTAGTTCTTGTCGGCATTTCTTATACTTCCACAGGCAAAACTCTTTCTTCCTTCACAATAGATAGATTCACGTTCAATCATCATGTCATCATCCTCCTAGCGTTATTCCTGGTTGTGCCCTAAAGCAGCCTAGGGTCCGATTTGGCATAAATAGGCACTAGGTAAACGTTATCAAGCAAAAAAATTAAAAGCACATGTCTCTATCTGGCAACACAGCGAATCCTCAAGTGCATAAAGGGTCGGCAACGCGCTTATGATTCTTCTGGAGTCACAAGTGTCCATAGGCTACGGTACCTGCTTACCATCAGGTAAAAAAAAAAATTTAATATCGTGTCAAACGATGAGAATCATTATAAATCTTACAATGAAAGTTAGCACTAGCTTTTGCGGTAGGTACTTATAGTATTTATTTTCTATAGTAAATACCTACAAGATGATAATTAACATAAACTAAATTAAATTAAAACTACGTTAAATCTAAAAAAAGGCCCTCGAGGCATTGTACCGAGGATGCTGGCGGCATTTCCTCGTTGAATTGCAATGCTGATGCGTTGCGCAAGAAAGCCGCCAGCTCTTCGGTCACCAGTTACTTCAACCAGACGTTTCGCGATTTCCGCAAATAACTTATGTGCACTGGGACCCCACGGACCGAGGGTCTCAACGCCAAAGGGTACAAAGTTGTACTCTCTGCCGAGGCCGCTATATTTATTACATTTTAGAAGTTCGGCGTTTTTCGCCGCTGCACCCGCTTTAGAAGTACCTAGTCCGTTGGAGGTGGGACGGTGCCAGCGTGTCTACACAGGTAGCGTCCCATACTAGCATCCGTCCCAAACTCCAAGGAATCAGAGACACACCATCAGGTCTCTTGCCATCATCTCTGACAATGCCAGGCGGCTCAAGAAGGGCAGGCACATTGATGGTGGCAAGAGACCGGCGGATTATGTCATTAAGTGTCGCATGTCTTGAAAAGCGGCCTGCACTTTTTTGACAACAACTTATAGTTATTTTATTTTAATTTTGAGTTTAGACTAAAGTGACACGCGCATAAAACTTATAATTAGTATTATTCATTAATACCGTAAAATTATGTGCTGCTTTCATTACAGGAATTCAAAGACAAACTAGGCCCCGAGAGCGTTGCGTCGGTGCCATGTTTGTTCGTTTGTTTGTTTGTAGTAGTTCAAGGAACAACTTGGTCCGTGTTGATGTTTCCAACCAGTTGAGAACTTCTTGCTGATTGTTGGTTCTGCTGAGTAAATTATATTTATAACTGTGGACAGCAGCGGGTTTAAGATTGTTGCCATTTTATCACTAAATTTATCGTTGTGGATAATACATCCGTCACTCTAGTCAGAACGGGACGGACGTCTTATCGACAGCGATTCGTAATAAAATGGCATCTTAAGCCCGCAGAATGATCTTCAAGGTGTGTGCAGCGACTGTTGTAAGTCCCTAGTTATTACCCAAAAAGTTCCTGTCAAAAATGTAATTTTTGCCAACTGTACTTTTCTGTATATCGTCATCAACTCAGAGCATAGAATACTAGAGAGAGGACAAGCCGCCGGCAGCCGCGTCGCAGTTGTTAGGTTAGGTTAGGTTTCGTTTCTTCCCAAAATGCCTGATATAATGCGCGTGTATTGTCCAATAAGAGCGTAGGTATACAAGTGTGTGTGTTTTAGATGTGTGCGTGCTTTTTCTTGTCAATTACTTGGGTTTTGTATGCGTTAATGTACTTGCGACAGGCGTACTCAATACAAATCGGCCGGCATGTCCGATCTCCTTATATTCATACATCTGTGGTCATCAACTACCCGGTGAGTTGATCTTAACGAGCGCAAACTTACGTCTGTTAAGTCCTGAATTCCCATGGCCACCCTCTGTCTCCATCATCAGATCGGCTCGATGGTAACATTATATTGAATTGTCATCCAAAAAACCCAAAATTTCAGCTCAATCGATTGAACATATCTGCTTCAAAGTTAAAACGGCCGTTTTTCTTTTGAGTTCATAGAGACATAAATCGACGGATCCAGCTACATAAAAACTAGTTTGATGTATTCACAAGATACTTAAATACAAAATAAAATGAGTAGCGGCCTACTTTTGTAAATATCTATCATTTACAAGTGGCGCTAGTGAGCACGTGAACGGGCTCTTAAATCAGAGTCAACTTCACGCGAACATAAAGGCTAACTATTTTGGTTATATGATTTATAAGTAAATATCAGTTATTTATCGTATGGCGTTTACACACTGGTACATATATGTATTCGTATCGATGTCGCTAATAGAGACCCAGTGTGCGCTGCGAGGTTCAGAAGGAACAGTGCAGCTGCCGAGTTTGTTGTTCTTTTAGCAGCACCCGGAGGTTACGTGTAGGGTTTCTAGGGTTATTCCTACGAACGTAGAACAACAACGACCATACGAGTATCAGTTTAAAATATGCTAAGACACGTTACGGATGTGTTAGGTAATGTTTTTTAACAAGAATGAAAAACGAGCGTTAGAACATATCAACTGTCATTTTCGTCTACAAAAAGTTACAGTTGATACTTAAGTCCAACGCAGCAAGGCTTAATGAATAAGTAGGCATTGTCTACGGTGTCTGTGATGAATTGATGATATCAAATTTTCCAAATCTAACAGTAGACAAATCACATACTTTGAATAAACTCAATTATAAGTTGGAGTGACCCAGTTTGGTGCTTTTGTAAGGAAACCACACTAAAATAGTTAATGTCATCAGTACTTTGACTTACATAAGGGGAAATTATAAATGCAGCGACTAAAGTTTTTATTAGCACCTGAAATGTAAGAAACGTCTTTTTTAGTATATAAGCAACGGGTTAATACAACAGCTTCTTTCTATTAAACTAATGCGCCATCTTTACAATCTCAACAGAATGTGTATGAACAATCTAGCGCCAATTTCCAAACAACAATTCACATAACTCGTCTACCGGTAAAATATATTATCTTCTAAACTGATGACTTAGCGACTAATGTAGTACATCAGCTTCTTTATTTATTTTAGAGATTCAACATCTGTCTACTAATAAAAACAAAATCTAGCCACAATAAAGAGCATCGCACATAATTATTTTACAACTAAATTATTGAGTCGTCTTCTTTTTTAATGAAATTTTTCTTAGCAACCGAAAATTTACATAGCATCAGACCTCCCGCTGGAGTCTGCTGGAGTCGCTTCGCTATGTGATTTATAAATAAAATGATTGTTTGATTTTAATCTCCCTTACACAAACTCACTTATTTCGCCTTATACATCACCAGCCCTCGCATATTCGCGAAACAAAAGGGAGGTTAGGTTTGTTAGGTAGCTTCAGATGCCCGAAGGGCAAACCGCCCAGAAATAGTAATCTTTCGAATTACGAACAATATGTATGGTGAAAGGGACATGCCGGTAATGTAACTTAGTTATGTAGGAGAACAAGGGCTTTTTTATCACATTGATTTATGGCTTTTAAAACCGGTATAAGTTCGTTCGTTACCTTGTGTCCCTCAGAGTAGAAAGTAGGAGTCCCTTAAAAAGACGTATACATAAGGTTCTGTCAAAAAAAAATTGAATAAAATTGGTAGGTACAAGCTTTTATTGCTGGCTGTACTTTTCTGTATACTGTCATCAAATACTCATTGCGTGTGCGTGTGCGTGTGCGTGTGCGTGTGCGTGTGCGTGTGCGTGTGCGTGTGCGCGTGCGTGCGTGCGTGCGTGCGTGCGTGCGTGTGTGCGTGTGCGTGTGCGTGTGCGTGTGTGTGTGTGTGTGTGTGTGTGTGTGTGTGTGTGTGTGTTACATACGTGTGTGTTTGAGTGTTTATTTTAACAGAAAACATAAATATAGGACATGTAATTTAAGATTTTTAACCAGGATTTTATTCGATTTTAATCGGTAATTGCTTAGTTTGTTAGTGTCAAGACTGTCAAGTGACTTAATACATTTGTTGTATAAGTAAGTGAGGAGCTAAAAAAAAATGTCTCCTAGCACAAGCGCTACAGCAGTTTTTGTCACAACAGGAGAAAATAAGGAAACGACCACCACCCTTTTATTTTTCGCTCGTGCTCGCGCGCATGCTATTATGGGTATAACATGAACAAACTTTCGATAATATTTTGTAAGCAAATTTTTCTTACATGTCGTAGTATTCAAAATGAATTAAAAGCCGACGTATGAGGATGAGGGATTACAAAATGTATAATATATATAACGTTGAACTACTCCCCATCCTGGATTATGCTGATGTTTTTTAAATTTACCTCAATGAGGAGCAACTTATTAAGCTTGAGCGCATTCAAAATATATGCATTCGGTTCACATTTGGGTAACGCAAATATGCCCATGTTTCCCATTTCCGTTCTCAGCTCAAATGGCTCTCTATTCCTTTTCGCCGTAACTCTCACGTCATGTCCCTTCTGTATAATTCTCTTTAACCCCGCAACTCCCTGTTATCACAAGGAACGTTGTAGTTTAGATTCTGTTAGGTCCTCACAAAATTTGCCTATTCTGTACCATCTTCCTAAACGAATTTTTATAACTCTTCCTTCACTTTTCAAGCTGTTCGGCAGTGGAATTCGTTACCACCTGAATTAAGACGTGCTAAATCTCCAACAGTGCAATAATCTACAAAAAAATACAAAGTATTTGTCTCTCTCATGAAGTCATGACTCATGACACTATCTCCTTAGACTTTGTGGCCGACTATTTCGAAACATTCCTTCTGTATCATATTTTATTTGAGTATATTTGTTTGTATACTTATTTAATTATTATATTTATGTATCTACATATATAATGCTTATTTTAAGTATCAGTGTTGTAATTGCTACTAGGTTTCATAAATTATCCCTGCATAACCACCACTCACCACCACTATGAATCGTACTGGTTAGATTAGATTTCCGTTACCTTAGGGTAACGGAAATGATAAACTTGTCTGCAAGAGATCGCTCTCTAGCGATAAGACCACCTGTTGTTTGCCTCTACTTGTGTTTATTATGTTCTGTACAGTGTTCTTCTATTGAGGTGTGCAATAACAGTAGTTTATGTGACTGTACATAATGAAGGGCATTAAACTCGAGTGTTTTAATGATGCATTCAGGAGCCGTATATTATAGCCGGCATCGCGGCGTTGTTTTCTGGCAGTTGTCAAAGTATTTTTTTTATTCAGAGACAAACTAGAATCGGCCCCAACTATCATATCGTTTGATATCTTAATTACGCGCGACATTTTTCATATTTTTATGCAAATTGACAATTCATTTCGAACTAAAGGTCACCTCGACTGATATAAGAATGAGGTCAAATCAAATTTCTTTGTTTTTCAGAGATGTTCGAAATTTTAATGAAATTATATTATCGAAATTGATGTTATTATTTAGGAACAATAACATTTTCACAGATAAGACATTTTTTTCTAACAAAGCAGTCTATTTTTATGGTGTTCATAATGTGCGGTTCTTGAACACATCATGGAGAGTTTATGATATTTGGATAGATAAAGAGTATTTGTATTGTATTTTTGAAAATGTTCCTCGAAGAATTCCTACGGCGACTTACAAACAGTCGTCAACATAGGTACACGGTGGGTTACGATATTCTTTTTTATCGCGTCTAGATACTGCGCGGGATAAATGTGTTGTGTGTGTTCGAGGTGGGATGAGCCCCTGAGCTGATGAAACTGTTCGGACAATTAACTGTAGCTCTCGGTTTGCAAGTTAAGCAGTGTACTTAACTGTTGCTTCCTGTTTCACTCGCAAACTGGTATTACACAATGACAATATATATAACTACTGCTACACTTTTACTTTATATTCCTGGGTAGGTGTCGCATCAAAATTATCAATTGACACTAATTATATGAGTTTTATGTTCTGTATTGTGCTCTTTTATTGAGGTCTGTAATATGCTGTTTTGTGTTTATTTAGTATTTGTCACATACATATTATATCAGTCTATATCATGCAAACAAACCTGAAAGTTAATTGAACGCCACAGTTACAGACTAAATTGACATGTTTGAATTGATTGAAAGGTTGGCTTGTACAGAATGATTTATGGCAATAAGTTCGCCTTTTGTATTTAAACGTTGTTAGTGTGCAATAGAGTTTAAATAAATAATAAATTGATGGTTAAAATGTTGCCAAGAGTAGCACAAAAATTGTGACGGGTACCTAATGTACCTATAGGTACGCTGAGAGGTCCTTAATACAACAATATACTCCATACTTATTTTAACTTTATTACCAAATGAAGCATGACATATTATTTATCTTTGTATTGTAAAAACTGTATTTTGTTTATTATATCCAATGAATAATTTTAGCCTGAGCATGACATAATTCTAATGTAAGAATTGTATTAAGTTGATGATCAATTTTTAGCCTAAGCCTGACTTAATATTTCTAATGTAAAAATTATATTATGTTATTTAATTGCGATGTTAATTATATTTTGCTTCTTAATTGTTAAACATGTACATTTTGTTTTATTTTGTATAGGTATGAATATATACAACTTAGAAAAGTTGAAAAACCAAAGTTCAAAGTTCAATATCTCAAAAACAGCTTGACCGATTTTGTCGAAATGTAGCTAAAAACCATTCAAATCGGTCCATTCGTTTAGGAGCTACGATGCCACATAAATGTGCCGCAAAAAGAGGAGTGTGTGTCTGTACACACACTCCTCTTTTTGCGTCGGGGGTAAAAAATGGAATGATTATTTTGCTACTAAAGATTCATGGTAACTCGATTTTTAACGAACAAAGAGAGAAGATTTCTTACTTACATAAGTAAAGCGCGACATCAATGACATTAGCGCCTTTACACCCCCGAGGAAATAATCATAAGACACAAAATTTTCGAGAGTACTGAGAGTAGAGAGAATAATGCGGTCCTTCAAAACTGTCTCATATGTAGTGAAATCTGTAATCAATAATCATAATATAATATAATAGAATAGAATAGAATAATTAGTGTTGCTTCAAAAAACAAGTCCACTCAGCATGAGTCGAGACACAGAGTGCAACGACGCTGATTTTCAATGGATCCGTTAATCTACTTATTTATTTATTCGTATGGTATGGGTACAGTTCTTTCCAAACTTATATTAAGACCATCGTGGGTTAGAACTGTATGTTTCTGCGAGGCTATTAGAATAGGCAGTGCAGCAGCCAGAAGTTGATTACTCTTTAGCACCACCCGGGGGACACGTGCAGGGAAACTGAGGGTAAATCCGTTACCCTAAAACTAACTTACACCTTTATGATTATTTTCAGCCCAACACTGCAGCTAAGATAAGATAAGATAATTTATTTCATGATAAGAAATTATAGTATCAGTTCACAATAGTTAAAAGTATCGTTTTTTTACTTTCTCTAAGCGGTTTTATTGAAAAGAAGGACTAAAATACGTACAAAAGGACCGCCTAAATAAAGAACAAAAGACTTTATTTTCGCATGAAACAACGGGATCCTCAAAATACCTACAAATTCGCTTAAAGTCATATCATTATAATAACAAAGCTGACTTGCATAATGAAGATTATAAAAACAAACAACTCTGCGACCCAATTTTTATGCATAGTTACGTGTGCCACGTAACTTTGTACGTAACTCACGCAACTGACGCCAAGTGCGCGCAATACTGACCACTGGGCCATAAAAACAAATTATGGGTAGACGCGTTCATACCATAATTACTGCACTTATCATTATTTAGGGCAGGTTGATTCCGGGTAGAACTATGTGTAAATAGAATGTGACAATAATAAACCATATGTTTACGTACTAATCACATTTAAATAGTGGTGTCACGTCATTACCATGAAAAAAAAACACTGGTTATTATTTGGTTGGGAAAACCTGACAAATGCTACTGAGCTCCTTTTTTAGGGTTCCGTACCTACTCAAAGTGTAAAACGGGACCCTATTACTAAGACTCCGCTGTCCGTCTGTCTGTCTGTCTGTTTGTCTGTCTCGTCTGTCTTTCCGTCTGTCACCAGGCTGTATCTCATGAACCGTGATAGTTATATAAACAGTTGAAATTTTCACAGATGATGTATTTATGTTGCCGCGATAACAATAAATACTAAAAAAAGCGGGTTGTGACGGAGATACAACCGTTTATTAAGTTTAAGTGGATACTTCTTTGTTGGCTGTACCCGTAAAATATATATCTGAATTAATTTACTAAAGTCTGTATAAGTACCTACAGATAAATCTGTATATATGGCAACATTGACTGACGTAGCTCATTTGACTCGCGATACATTGAAAATGGCGGTCATTTCAGCATTATATTCATGTCCGCCCCATAAACTAAATAACATTTTGTGATTAACAACTAATAGCAAATAATGAAGGATTAAAACATGTAACAAACAATTATTGTAAATCAGATTAGGCTTCTCTACAAAAAGTTATTCCGGAAGTCACGTGATACATTTTGAACTGTACCCCTATACAAGAACGCGAGCAAAGAAGTATCCACTTCAAAAACAGAATAAAATAAGTATGTAAGGGGGCTCCCATACAACAACCGTGATTTTTTTTGCTCGTTTTTCACTTTAAAAATATATAATTAAATTAAAATAAAACAAATATTAAAGGGGGGCTCTCATACAACAAACGTGATTTTTTTGCTGTTTTTATAGAACGGTTGTACGGAACCCTTCGTGCGCGAGTCCGACTCGAACTTGGCCGGTTTTTTAAATAATTACTTAACCAGGCCTATCAATGCCACATTACAAAAGGAAATCTTAAACGAATTTTAAACTCGGCGTATTACCGTAACTTCATCGTGGATAAGTTAAATTGCAATCGTCACTTGACACTTCAAATGACATGCAACTGCCACCACACAGTGTTCAATATAACTCAAAAAATTTCCCCATGCTGTTTATCGCATAAATCAATCAAGGAATGCATTTTAAACGCAAGACTAGAACACCCACAAGTCTATTTCAAATACTTTTTTTTATAAAAAAATATTTATTATTTCGTGACTTTGACTTACACGGAAATAACGTGCGTTGTATATTAGGTACATGGGAAAAACATGTTATGTCACACAAAACAAAACAATACATTAGATAAACTTTTCTTTTAGTTTATCACGTTACAAAATGAGAACGAATCAATGGTATATAGGTAGGTATTAATTCCAAGCTCAACTAATGTGACTTTGGATCGGAGTCTTTGCATTATTTTTTGGTATATAACGTAATATATGAATAAGTTATTAGCTAATTTTAACTAACTTTTTCGAAATAATATCCTTATCGACTTAATATTTAGTAAGGTTGCATAATGTGCATGTTCAATAAAGTCTTAAATCACTCCAAAGGGTCTTTTTATTAATTATTGGACATCGTTATAATACTAAAATCGCTATTACCTTCCTGTAGATTACATACCTAGCATGACTTACATTTAAATAAATAATATTAATAAATACAATAGCGACTCCATGGTATTTAGAACCACGAAATATGTAATCAAAATATACCTAATTGATATTCAAAGTTATCAGATTCCAATAAAATATACTATTATGCTTTTGACTTTGCATGTTTATTTCCTGTAGTTAAGTGACAACGCATGTTTCTTCCGTGTTCAATAGGGGTTTGGTTCGGTTTTTTGGTATTAATAATAACAATCCGTCACTTTTAACTAATATTCTATTTATTTATCCAAAGATAAGTAATTTTAACATATAATTGCATAAATATTAATTGTATAAATATACACAAAAGCATAAATATATTTGATGATTAACTACATCGTTCCAAACTTTAAAAACGCGATAACTCAAAATGTCACTAAAGTGACTAGACATGTTCTTTCCGTGGACCCTTCAAATTATGTAAGCGTATCTGATCAAGATATTTATTTGAGATCAATACAGTTTGATAAAGGACTTTTTGGCGCATATTTTTAAATTCTTATTTTAAGAATTTCACCTCTGGTTACCAAACTATTAATGTTTTTTCAGATTCTGGTTTATATTTTTTTTACTCCAAAAAAACTCAAAAGTGCGACTTGTGACCAGCTTCTAAAGATTGCTATTAACTAGGTCTATCACTAATAAAAAAATCAAGTTCCACTATTGCGGCGTTTGGGAGTTACGTGTAAAGGTCAAATTATACTTTTTAGGGTTGTCACTAAAAAGGTCAAACAAATATGTGGGATTAATAACAACTCTAATGAAATTTTGTAATAAGATATTTTCATATACAATGAACAATTTAAGATACATTGTAAGTCATTAAATTCAAAAAATCGGGACCCAACTAACGAGAAGTCTTTTCGCAAGTTGGTTCCAGATTTTATGTATTTTATGACTCATACAAATCATTGTAATTTTCGAGTATCAACGTGCAGTCGTCAACATTAGATGGATTTTCATCATCGTGTAATGATCGTCATCGACTACAGCCACCTGCAAGATTTCTTCGTGAATCGGCTTCAGTAGTTCACGAGCTGCTTCTGGCCGGCATATACTACAGGGACCGAATTTTGACTTTCGAGCGCTCGACTCTTCCACTCGAAAACTGGCAAAAATGATGAAATACTATTTTCAAATAGCCATAGAAAATTGCAAAACGAGCGGTACTGATCATTCGTATTCAATTCTATCGGTAGAAAGTAAATGCCTGCAATTATGACACTACAATCGTATTTACGTTAATTTAATTTTCGAGCGCTCGAAAGTCAAAAATCGCCCCCCTTTAAGATTTTTGGCGTTGTCTGTAATGTACCATATATACACGAACGGATGCGATGATTCCAGTGCACGGTGAAAAAGGTCTATCATAGTTTTTCTCCCGTTCATTTTCCGGTAATGGTGTTGCCTATCTGAGTAAAGTAATTAATAGTAAACCTAGTCCCGAAATCACGTGGTCTTTACGTAATTATCATTCCGAAATCCACTTTTTCCCTGACCAACTTTTTCAAATGTGTTTGAATATATTATGTGCATTTACCTCTAAAAATTGTTTGTATTAGGTTTTCAACATATGTATTCTAGTTACTTTTTGTGAATATTGGATTTGAAAATTAAAAAAAAACCACTTGCTAAGTAAAACGCAGTTCCCGAATCGTGCGGCTATTTATGATACCACATTTGAATGCGTAAGCTCACCAGGAGTCTAGACCAGTTTTTAGAATGGTTGAATTCAAATCAAATCAGAACAAACCAGTGAAACTGGATCAATTCTAACTAAGAAATGAAAGGTCAATTTGAATGACAACCCTACCACTATATTTTGAAATTCGATAACTCCGAAACGCCGCAACTTGATTTTATTATCAGTGATAGACCTGGTTAATAGCCATCCTTTGATGCTAGTCACAAGTCGCACTTTTGAGTTTTTTTGGAGGAAAAAAATAAAAACCAAAATCTGAAAAAAACATTATTAACTCGGTAACCAGAGGTGAAATTCCAAAAATAAGAACTAGAAAATATGCGCCAAAAAGTCCTTTATCAATATGTATTTATCACAAATAAATATCTTGATCAGATACGTTTACATAATTTATTTTATCTTTTTTTTAAGTCACGGTCACGAAATATTAAATATTTTTTATAAAAAAAAGTATTTGAAATAGACTTGTGGTCGTTCTAGTTTTGCGTTTAAAATGCATTCCTTGATCGATTTATGCGATAAACAGCATAGGGAACTTTTTTGAGTCATATTGAACACTGTGCACCAGTTTGTCATCAGACGTCTAATGATGTATACTCAGTTAGAACTAATGACTGTAATGACACAGGTTATATAATATTTATTACGAACTAATGATGGAAAGTAATAAATATTCCTTTTCCCTGGTTATAAGTGTTTTAATGCAGTTAAAGGTATTTTAAAATATAAAAAAATACATTACTCCGACGTGCTTTTCGTATTGCACAATGTTGCATCCCAGATGGATCTATATCTTCTTCTTCATAGTCGATCCCTCATAAGTGAGGATCGCGACCGCATGCTATAGCCCTACATGCAGTTCGGTTCCTCGTCAAGTGTACAGCATGGGAAAGACTGCATTGTGCAGCCCTCTTAATTGCATCAGCCCATCCATATACATACTGGTTGGTAATCGTTATTAGTGTATTGATAAAATTTACTGTTAATTTAGGGTTCTTTTGCACATTTATTTTAAATGACACGATGCGTTTACTACGTTTTCATAACATATAAGGATAAGGAATATAACATGGATAAGGACACATTTATAATGAGCAGCTATATTCGCATAAAATGTCGTGCAAGGTAATTGTGGACGATCACAATATTTCAAAGCTGCGGTCACAACTCCCACCGGGTTACCTCTGGATGTAAGTGGCGCCCCGGAGTCACCGCCTCCAGCTTGTACCTTGTTGTGTGTGCACAAGAGAGTGCCAGCCCGGTGACCTGGACATTTGGTAATTTCAACGATACCTTCTCGCGGCATAGTGTCGTTAACCTCATTGAGTCCGTACCCAGCTATGACCGCCGCGCCGTTTGATTGATGGATGGCGGGCGTCGTGTTAGATCAATCGAGCGTAGTCATCGAAGGCAATTTCATGCGAAATCTTCAATAAAGCAATGTCATTTTCTTTTGGAATTGTAATGTTGGCATGAATGTATTCAGCATGATTAAAATAGTACATTTTACAACTAGTGTGAAAAGAATGTCTTTTTACCACTAGTACCGAGGTATCTTGCCACGAGCTGAAAGCGAGTGGCAAGACTCGGTACGAGTGGTAAAAGACATTTCACACGTGTTGTAAACGACGTTTTTTAATACAATTGCGAAAAAATAATAAATTAATATATCATTGCGATAAAATATGCTTGCTTCGAAGTTATTTTTGAACGAACCCATACTTTACAAATGACACTGACAGTGACAACATACTATTGGAATCAGCGCCATCGGCCTCGAGTTGAGAAACTAAATTGACACTTGGCAGTTGACGACGACGATTTTTAGGAAAGTAAATATTTCATACATAGATACCTAAGACAGAGTAGGCTATAAAATGCAAATTCTTAATATTTTTTCGTCATTTATATATTAATGAATACTTTAAATAAATACTCCTAGTATTCGTAAGCGTTTTTAATTTCATAATTTCCAAGTAAAAAAATTTAATATAAAATTACTGCGTTTCGAAAGTATAGTTTGGAACTAAAAAGTAAAAAGCACTAGTTCGATAAATTGAGCTTCTCGCACGCTACGCAGCCACAAAAAGTACCACTTTTTGAGCAACTGTATTAAAAACATTGTTTGGTCTCTCTGTCGCTAAAAGTATCTTCATGTTATTATTGTACTGTTGCACAAATATGTTCTTGATCGGTTTTACTGTATGGAAAAAGTGTGCGGCGGTGATGACCCAGATTTGGCTGATGATGGAACCGCTGCACATCCCTGTTATCGTTTTCAAAATTTATTTGTAGTAGTACTTAATATCCACGGACCTCTGGATCCGAACTGACACCGTTGAAAACTTTTAATTCTAACGTTTTCAACGCATTTATGGTTGGAAATTTGCTCTTTAGGAACAATTGTTGCTAAGGAACCCTGTATCCTACAATCACAGGAAAATGCTGAATTTCATAGTTTGATGTACGGAAATGGATCTCCCCATCTAAGACCCTTAGAATGTATGGGCGGAGATGTGACGTGTGAAACTAGACGAAATTGGTAAATTTGTCGTCATTCAGGGAAAAATCTGAAAACTATAGTGTTTAATTTTGTACGGAACCCTCGGTGGGCGAGTCCGACTCTTTTCGACTTATACTTACACAATTACACTAAGTTACATAACATCAAGAACAAAACAAACTATGTTATAAATTACAGAATCTCAGCACACCAAACAGGTGATGAATTGGGTTCAACACTTCGCATGCCAATATGATATCAATGTGATGTGCGCACTCCGTACTCGTCCTGCACGGCTATCCATACCTTTTCGCCCCAAAGGCCATCAGTTCTACGTGTAATGTGCCCCGCCCACTGCCACTTAAGTTTAGCGATTCGGAGGGCTATATCGGTTACCTTGGTTCTGCTGCGGATAGCCTCATTTTTGATGCGATCACGCAGAGAAACTCCCAACATAGCCCTGTCCATTGCCCTTTGGGTGACTTTGAGCCTTCTTATGAGGCCCATTGTAAGCGACCACGTGTCAGTGCCATATGTCATCACTGGCAACACACACTGGTCAAAGACTCTCGTCTTGAGACACTGCGTAATATTGGACGAAAAGATGTGCCGTAGCTTCCCGAACGGTCGGATTCGACGATTGATCTCTTTCTCGAAGCTGGACCTACCTAACTGGACAGTCTGTCCTAGGTATACATAATCGTCTACGACTTCGAGCGTAAAGTGTCCGATTGTAATGGGACTTGGTACTACATGGACATTTGACATGATCTTCGTCTTATCCATGTTCATTCTTAGACCAACTCGCTCGGAAGCTTTACTGAGGTCATCGAGCATCGTACTTAAGTCCTCCATGGTCTCCACCATGACTACTATATCGTCAGCAAATCGAAGGTGAGTGATGTACTCCAGTCTCCAGCCTTCTCCAGTCCAGAATCTTGAAAACATCCTCCAGTGCAGCGGTGAACAGTTTTGGAGAAATAACATCTCCTTGCCTGACTCCCCGCTGCAGCCGAATAGGTTTTGAGCTCTGGTCCTGGAGTCGGACTGACATAGTGGCGTTTTCGTTCAAACACTTCAGAACTTCGATATAGCGGTAGTCAAATTGGCACCGCTGGAGAGACTGCAATACAGGCCAGGTTTCGACCGAATTGAAGGCTTTCTCGTAGTCCACGAACGCTAAGCAGAGAGGCAGGTTTACTCTTCAGTCTTCTGTATAACCTGGCAAAGCGTGTGGATGTGATCTACGGTACTAAAGCCTCTTCGGAAACCGGCTTGTTCGGGAGGCTGGAAGTCATCTAGCCTGCGTACGAGACGATCTGTAATGACTCTCGAAAATAGCTTATAAACATGGCTCAGAAGTGAGATGGGTCGGTAGTTCTTCAGCAGGGTAATAATAATAATAAAAATGTTAGGGAGTAGCGACCCTACGTACCTGAGTGCTCCTGGGGGTGTCCTGTGGTCAGGCTGAGCCGATCGGGTGGTTGGTTGGACAGGCCCCCCACCCTCTGGCTTGCCTTAACTGGCTGTCCAGAGTGGAGTCGCAAGAGCCGTTGCTCGAGGGTAGATGTGGACACCTAAGTGGCGAGTTGGCTATATGTTTAAAGTCCAGTGCCACCTCTCTACCCCCCCAGCCTCTCTGACTGGTGTTGCCCTTAGGCCATTTTTTAGTGTCGCTATTAATAGGGGCCCATCTAGCAGTTGGCGAGTCACCGTCTACCAGAGATAAAAAATGAGACAGTTTATTAGGCAGGCGTCCGATGTTTCACCCAATAGCCCAGCCACTAGTCCATCATTTTCACCCAATAACCCGTTTTCTTTAGATGCCATCAACCAGCAATAGTCCCTATACACCCCAGCGGGTGTTGTCTCTGTGTGCGTCCCATGACACGAGCAGGGACAGCATCCGCTCGGTGTACTCCTTGCATTTCATTAAATTGTCAAAAGGGCCTCTACGTGTTGGCTCAGTTGGTACTTTGTAGGTACCTAGCCCCACGCACGCCTCCCAAAGGTCCGGGACATCATTGTCCCGTGAGCGGGAAAGACATTATAATAATAATCGTTTATTGAGATACACGTTTAGTTACAATATTTGACAGGGGTCTCCGCAATAGGCTTCGCCTGTATCGCGGGGAACCAGTTTAAATTACATATAAGAGTTTAAAAAGCTACGTTCAGCAAGCCACAATAATACAATAAAAATATAAAAAAGATTATTTCACATTAAATTACATGTTGTACAAGAACAGAGTTTAGGGAACTTAAAAATAAACATTACAAAAAAATAAAACTTAAGTTACTTTATCAAAAATAGCCTCTGTCTTAGCGTAGTTTAGTGAGAGAAGCAATTTAAGTATCTGCTTTTTCGCTTCGTAAATGTTACCCTTTTTGAAGGGTGTTGTCACCCTTTTTGAAGAACAGCACCACCAACTCCTCCGTTCCATGCCTTTGGCGTTCTCCCTTCCAGAGTGGGTCGATCACGTAACTTTCCGTACGCGCGTTAGGTAGATTTAAACGTCATTTTTGAAGCTTAAATCTATCCCCTTATGTCATTTTTTTGGCATCCGACCCTAGACGGTAAGTGATCTGTACTGAATGAACGACTGAATGGAAATCCCATACTAAAACGAGGAATTGAAGAAATTATTTGCAACACGTAACTTTTTGACGGATAAATTGTACGATGAATCATGTCAATTACTGACTGACAAAGTCATCATATCTGTCATGTCAAAAGAATCAAACAAATTGTGAACAAAGATTATCGTTATAATACATTAATTTTAAAGTGATATATTTCAAATTGAAGTGTTATTTGAAATGCCGCCGAAATACTCGATGCAGTACAAAAGTACCTACAGAATATCAGAAGCACTAAGCAAACAATGAAAAGTAAGAAGTGGTAAATGTCATATGGTATTTACTCACATTTGTTATTGATCTCACTTAATTTGCTGTGTTATGTGCTTCGTTTCAGATAAAGCAGATCTCTAAGATGATCATGCGATGCTGAGCATCAACGATAAGGAGAGAAAGAATTTAAAAGCTGTACCGACGGAAAGAAATGTTGGCGGTGCCGATGTACAATTGTACATGATTCAAATACAAATAGGGTGCACTACAGAAACATGCACCCAGAAACATGTATGTTTTCATATGCGCGCCCTACACGTCGGTACGTTTGACGCCAAGTGCGTTGCTTCATACATGGATGTCGATCACAGAATAATTTACTTATTCTGTGATGTCGATGTAGGATAAGTAGGCACTCATGAGGTAAGGGCTCGGCCATTCACAATCGCACGACACTCTGTCACCGTGATATGGTGCGGCGCGGCGCCGTAGGAGCTATCGTTGCAGCGCCATACCGAGTAAAAGCTCACAGTCATCATGTTCCTAGCGTTATTCCCGGTTGTGCCCTAAAGGAGTCCGGGGTCCGCTTTGACACCTAATCCCGAGTAAAAACTCACAGTATTATACTCGTATTCTACGGTGCCGCAACGTCAGTTGATTCGATGCTGTGTGTGTGTGTACCATTGGCAATGTGATATTTTGCTTAGTGTTGGTACCACGTGACACCGTGCATCTACATAATACGGTACCGTAGAAAAGACTTTGCCACTTCGTGAAAAATATAAACACACGGCGCAGCAACATGCGTTTCCACGGGGTGCCAATCTGCGCCATTTCACGTTGACGAAGCCGTGCCGTGAACATGGACCTAGCTAGCCCTAAACTGCAATTAATTTATTATACTTAGAGTTCCATAGCCTGCCGCATTAAAATATTGCCTGATTTAACATATAATTTCTTTATTTCTTAAATATCATATCGGCTTAAACTCAGTTTCAAATGAATACCACAAATGTAGGCACCTTCTTCGGTGTAGTTAGCAGTAAGTTAGCAGTTTGTCGCTGATGGCCTGCTTCACAAGAGGCTGAACACCGCGTGTATACAAGACATTAGTTGAATTGGCCGAATTGCATCAAAGTACCTAGTCCATTCAAAAAGTAACTCTACCGTCCAAGGTTCCAATTCCATTGACAGTTTTACAAACATACAGTGGGCCACATTAAATAATGTCAACCATACCGTATACCTACCGTGTCGTGAACTGCCATACCATACGAAGTTGTGAAATGGGTGATGGTGACAAGGTGCTAAGGTGTGCAGCTACTTATGAGTTCGACTGTACAACAGCCAGTGGCGCAGTTTCCGTTTGTCTACCTTTCTCAAAATCTCCTTAAACTGCTGGTGGTCAATAGTGTAGTAATAAATGTAAGTACCTATCAAATCAAAGTTAAACACTCGTGCAACAATGTGTATTGCTTTCGGTTTTAGGTGATCCGGAAAATCTGCAACAACGTGGATGATGCTTCTGCTTTTAATTACTTTTCTGGCAGAAAGGCCTTTTATGGTTTTTCCGACGATCAAAAAAGTGGCAATAGTCATCGCGATTATGGCTTGTTGTCTACACATCGTGTTCATTTAGTGACTGTCGTCTTTTTAAGATACAACTTAGTGCTATATTTTTGCTAAAATAACCAGTATCGGAATTTGCATTAAATCAAAGTAGTTGGGTATTCAACGTCATCACGGCGTATTTTCGTCATTATTATCTCAGCAAATATTATCAAAATAAATGATTATTAGAATTTGCTTTGGTTAAAAACGTATAAAGACACAGGCTTTGAGTTTTATTTCATAAAAAATCTTGTGTTTTGTCAATCTTTTACGGCGATAATCATGAGGTGATAATACCTAATGACCTTGAGCGTTTCAAACCACCGGAGTTTAAGGAGATTTACCTACCCAGTTGCTGTAAGTTCAAATATCATGAAACTTTTTCAAGCACTAAGGTAAGGTCATATATCTAATTAAAGATGTATTGCCTACGATGTGTACCTATTTTATGGCTTCATACCTAAAAGCTGTATTACTTTTATCACTAAAGCGCAAAATTATTGAAAAGTAAGCCTAAGTTAACTATCAAGTTAACTTATTTATTCTAAGAGTACGCGTAGTAAGAAGTCGAAAATAGGAGAGGAGTGTTCGAGAGATTGAGGCATCTTACCAAAAATCAAACGATTTTTTCATTGATGTGGGCCCAACATTTATAATTATACTACCCATCATTTTGTCTATGGACACCTGAATAAGATGGAAATACAGCATGAAAAATAGTTTATTCAGTAACTTAACATAGCTTAACTAAATACAGGTTGGTGTCTCTTTTTAAGTATCGAGATACCTGTGTCAAGAGACACCGCTCTTCCATAGTGTAACTTTAAACGTACAGAAGTGCACAGAACATGTTTAATTAATAATATAATATAAGAGGAGTAAATCTCCTAAAACTAATACTAATTGTTTATTTTAAATACTAAAGCAGTGTTTGTGTGTGTGTGTGTGTGTGTGTGTGTGTGTGTGTGTGTGTGTGTGTGTGTGTGTGTGTGTGTGTGTGTGTGTGTGTGTGCGTGACTATGTGTGTGGTGTGTGCGCGCGTATGGGTGTGGATCTAAATATGTCGGTATATAATGAGTTTTATCTGTCGTTTTCTGATAATAAGCTTTCTACATCGGAGTAGTTTTTATCTTTTAGCCAAGTCATCATTTTCTTTTTACACTCTTTAAAGGTTGTGGAGTTGATGTCAATAAGAGGATTTATTAGGTTGTATAGGTGAATAGACTGGAACTCGTATTGTCTCCTAGCGTAAACAGAGTTAGCTGTCGCGGAGGGGATTGTCTTTGGCAATCTCCTTCTCGTCATTGTGACGTTAGGTTTAAAAGAAGTACTTTTGTGTCTTCTCAAGATAGCATGTAACACGTACAACTTTCTGACAGTCATCAGCTCGCAAATTTCGTACAGCTTTTTTGTAGGGAACCTATAGGGTTTGGAGTACATCACCTTCAACAGCGCTCTTTGTGCTCTCTCTAACTCAATAAACTTCGTTTTGGTGGCACCACCCCATATAGGGATGCAGTATACAAGGACAGACTGGGCCAAGGAAACGTAAATTTGATTGAGTAGATTTTTCGAGGCTATATGTTTGAGGTTTTTAAATATGTACATCATTTTACGCGTTCTGGTTAAGATCAGTTCAGTATGTGTATGCCACGAGAGTCGCTGGTCAAGCATGATGCCAAGGTATTTTGTGTTCTCAGCCCTGTTGATTACTGTGCAGTTGCAAATCGTGCTGACCGTATCTCTACAAGTATGTATCCTAAGTTTAAAAGTTGCGTCAGGTTGGGTTCTTTGGTATTTGGTGAAACAAATATAATTTGATTTGCTTGTATTTAAGGTGAGCAGGTTAGCTTGAAGCCAGCAGGCAATCAGTCTCAGACCATTCTCGGCAGTTATCCTAACGTCCTCCCAGTTGTCTCCCCAGAACACTACAGCTGTATCATCAGCATATGCAAAGGTGGAGCCTCTGTCAATGGGTAAGAAGCTGAGCTGGTTGATGTATATGAGAAAGAGCGTTGGGCCCAAAACACTTCCCTGAGGGACACCGTAAGTTACGTCACATTCGTCACTAGTGAATTTCCCTATTTTAACCCGTTGCTTACGTCCATTCAAGTAGCTAGTTAGTAGAGAAAGGGGAACTCCTCTGATACCTATGCTCTCCAGGGTGTTTACAAGTGTGGGAACAGAAACAGTGTCAAAGGCTTTCTTGAGGTCAAGAAATACGGTAATACATTTCTTCTTCTTGTCCACCTTATCAACTATCAGGGAAGAAAGTGCTGTCACAGCGTCTTCAGTGGACAACCCTTGCCTAAAGCCATATTGAGATGGAGATAAAATTTTAAATTTGTTTAGATAACTAGTTATTCTGGTGTTTATTAGCTTTTCAAGTATTTTAGATATTGCGGGGAGGACTGATATTGGTCTATAATCTGATGTGCAGCTTCTGTTCCCACCCTTATAAACAGGAGTGACCATAGCTATCTTAAGGGAGTCTGGAAATTCACCATGTTTAAAGCATAGATTTGCAAGGTGGGTCAAAATAGGGACCACAGTGGCACTTGCCATCTTAAGAAATTGAGTAGGGATATTGTCCCATCCAGGCGCACTGGAGGATTTGAGGTTTGACAAGGTGAGGTATACTTCATTAGGATTGGTATCAAACAATACAAATGAGGACAAGTGAGAGCTGACAATAGTATTGTTGGCAGAAAAGTTAGTTGTTGGTGAAATACTTTGCGCTAGAAATTTCCCAATATCCGAAAAATAATTATTAACTGAGTTAACCGAGGCTGAGGGTAAGGTGCAAATGTTTAAGAGTTCGCAACTATCATTTTTTTGTGTTTTTCTGTGTGTGATATCATTGATCGCCCTCCACAGAGATTTCGAGTTCCGAGTAGCCTTATTTAATATTTCCTTGTCATATTGTCGCTTAAGTTTTTTAATGAGCCCGTTACAGAAGTTCCTATATCTTTTGTATGTAATTTTAAGTATATTGTTGTCAGGATTTTCCCGTAGTTGTTTTTGCATACGATTTCTATTCCTAATGCATCGGAGTATGCCCAGAGTGATCCAGGGTTTTATTATTCTGTTACTTCTGGGTACTAATACGGTTATGGTGTTAGCTATAAGGCAGCTTCTAATTTTATTTATTAAGAGGTTAGTCAGAACATTAGGATCATTTATTTTGTATAAATCTGTTAAATTTTCTTTTAATAGACTGCTAATAGCTTTTTCAAAGTTAACACTGGTTTTATATTTTTGTAGTGTATTCAGCTTGCTAACACAACGTAGTTTCGTCAAAATCATCGAATGATCTGTGATTGTCTCATTTAGTACCAAAATATTTACTTTCATGTTACTTCTGTTAATCTTAAGCATAACATGATCTAAGCAATTTTTGTCCCTTGTGGGTAAAAGGTGGCCAGGAAGTACTCCATGCATCGCTAACACATTTAAATAATTTAGCCTATTAGTGCGTTCGTGACCCGGTTCGTTGGGCTTCTGAATAAGATTAATATTAATATCACCAGTTATCACGATGTTCTTATATGAGTATATAGTTTCCAAATGGGAGTTGAGAGCGGCAATGAAGTCATCAGTAATTTTTATAGATGGTGACCGATAAATACCTAGAATCTTATTGTCAAGGATAGTGATCTCAAGGCACGATGCATGAGAGAGCCGTATTTCTCTTACAGACACCTTATGTGACTTTTTTACATAGGCGACAACCCCATCGTTCTGATTAAGGTGGTGTGTAGTGCTGAAGCTATCATACTCGTCCAACGATGGGATTGCTTTATCTTGGCTGAGTCGACATTCACTTAGTATAATTATATCTATGTTAAAATTAAAATGTGTCAACGTTACAAGTAGATTATCAAAGTTACAGTGTATGCTTCTAATGTTTTGCGAGATAATAGTAAGGTCTTGCTGGTTGAAATTAATAAATTTATTAATATCTTCAGAGCTACATTCAACCGAATTGGCTACAAGAAAGTCGTCTATTTGATTAAGGGTATTAAGTGTGCTATCCATAATTATAAATAAAAACTGATCTGGTTGACTGTAGGTGTGTATTTATTTTAGCTATAAGTAGCTTAGAGTGTAGGTTTATGATCTCAGGTAGGTTAAGGTTTATTGTAAGTGTACCAAATTTATGGGCACTGGTGTGAAAGTGTTTATGGTGGTAATAAGCGTGAATAGTGTGTTTTTGGTGTTTTATAAAGCTTTTTAACATTTTAACTAATGTGTTATAAGTGTTGAGAGTGTTTTGCAATTGTAGATTGTGTGTTTGTTGCGTTAGAAAGCAAGTATGGATGGTTTTGTTAAAGTAATTAGTGATTTTATGTATGAGTTGTTGAGTAATTGTGAGTATTACTGTGTAGTTTGGACAGCAAGGGTCGTATAGAGAGTTAACATTTAATCTTGGGTACATATTATCGGAAAGTATTGGATCGTGAGTGTGAACGCAACTATACAATTTTAATAATCTGTGTAATAGTCAGTCTTCTTGATATAGTCTTTGTACCTGGGATTCACTAGTTATCGGGATTATACGCGACGTTGCATTTTTCCGTATGTAGACCCGTCCGTAGGTAGTCCAGCAGTATGTATAGCCCTTAGACTTGGTGAAGTCGCGGGCCAGGTAGCGGAGTCGGGCGGCTTTGGGCGTAAGCTGCTCCGAAACATATACCGGGGTGCTCTCCATTGTTGTGTGACCTAGATGTTTTGCACGTAGTTTGTCATCTGGCTTCTGTAGATTGTGCTGCTTGCACTTTTGTAGTATCTCCGATTTAATAATTGAGGACGTCATCACAACAACAATGGGTGTGTTTCGCCTGTCCTCCTGCTTGCCCCTTACTCTGTAGATGTCGGATATGGCCGACGGTGAGATTTTGCAGCCGACGTTTTCAGTTAGTCGAGTAACCATATTAATCAGGTCACCCTGTGTCTCCCTTTCTAGTTTCGGAACATTTTTAATTTCTAAATTATTTTTCCTGGCTTCTCTTTGCAGGTCTTCAACTTTGTCTTCTAAAGCATTGATGTACTCTCTGTCTGTCTTGTTTTCCGCCTCCAGCTTCTCCACCTTATTTTTAAGCTCCTCGGTTTGGGCTGCGAGAAACGCGATGGAGTTTTCGATATTACTATTTGACTCCTTAATTTGCAGTAGCGTTGGAGTAATAATTTTTAGTTCTTTTTCATGTGATATCATAAGTCCTCTAATCATCTGCTTCATTTCATCTTTAAAATTTTCTAAGTCCGTCCCTGGACTGTCACGTGGTCTTTTGTTGTTTCGTTGTGTGGCGAAGTTAGGTGGTGTCACACTGTCTTGTTCCATGTTCTCCTTGTCCGAGTGGTAAGACTCAGACCCATCACCTCGCAATTCGGACTTGTCACTCATCGTACTGAGTACCAGGCTACTATGAGTTGGTGGTAGGTAGTGTAGTGAGCGGATCGTCAGCGGCCAATCGCGTGAGGGGGCGCGGTCTGTTGCTTGAGTGACGTTTGCGCGCACGCCGGTGAGGTATGTCTATTGAAATACCTGTTCCGCCGCTAGCCAGTACTAGGGCCGCAGCAATCACACAGTAGTTGTTTACTCGCGCGGATCTTCTTTCTTGGTTTTATGAATTCCTATTATTGTCGTGTAATTAAATTTTTAGAATCTTGATGATTTATTTTATTTTTGAAGAATATTTTAATAAGGTCACTTAAGCACGTGTAAACCAGAAGGCGGTCCGAAGGGAAAAAAAGAACATGCTCCCTCTAATGCATAATCAGAGGCGTATTTAAAGATTTGGCGCCCCGGGCCAGTAAGTTTTGCCGCCCCGGGCCAGTAAGTTTTGGTGGCTCGCGCCACCCCTCGGAGCGGCTCGGGCCGCCCCTCGGAGCCTGCCGCCGCGGGCCATGGCCCCCTTGACCCTAGGGTAAATACGACCCTGTGCATAATATTTATAAATCCATCAAAAAGTTCGAACGTAGTCGTTGTGTATCATTTGCTAGATTAAACCAAAGAGGTCTTGTAAATAAAATAGACAATGAGTCATTGAAAACAAAGCATAATCACAGTCGTTGACAGTTTGAAAAGTCAACTAAGTCAGGAAAAATTTGGAAGATTTTTAATGTAAATATAAAGATAAAAACCGATGTAGTTACAATAGGGATGTAGACTTAAAATTGATTATTACTTCAAAAGAAAGAAGGCAAAAAATTATGCCTGGTGACGAAAATCCCATTCAAATATCTCAAAAAAATTACGAAGCTACAACCGTTGCTTTCTAGAGAGAGAAAACGCTAGGGGGTAAGTACTTATAGTTAAGTACCTATAACTAAATATGTCATATTATGATACTCAGCATTACGTTATTTGGCTATTCGACTGTTTCATAATATCTCGAGCTTATCGAATTCATTTTACTCGGCTTTATTAAGCGGTCTTCCTTGACTTTGCTGCGGTGAGCGGAGCGACAGTTTTCACTTTGTATACAAGTAGGTAGCTAATAATCATCATCATAATATCATGGTGCCATCACGCTGATCTGATCATGATTCATCATAACCATGGCCTGGTGTTGTCTGTGACTTTACTATGTAATGCTATTATCCTGTTCTGTGACTTCACTCTACTCCCTTGCTGGGCAGTGGGCACAGAACTCCTCTCATGGTCCTCATGGATTAGTAGGAATGGACAACGTATAGTCCCCATGCTAGCCCGTGCCATGCCCGACCTTTGAATGTCATCGCAAATGTACGCTGAAATTTATCTTTCACCGAAATGCTAAATATATTATTCCGTATACACCTAAGTTCTGCATAACGCATTAGTATGAGACAGGATCACAGGATTTAAACTTTCAGTATGATTAATTGCATTCTAAGGTATCTGCGGTCAGCTTACGATATGAGCTAATGTTTTTGGCGTAGGCACTCGTTAGGGTTCCGTACTCAAAGAGTAAAACGGGACCCTATTACCGCCTAGACTCCGCTGTCCGTCCGTCTGTCTGTCACCAGGCTGTATCTCACTGATACCGTGATAGTTCCAGTTGAAATTTTCACAGATGATGTATTTCTGTTGCCGCTATAACAACAAATAATAAAAACAGAAAAAAATAAATACTTTTATTGATAATGGTATGGAACCCTTCGTGCCCGAGTCCAACTCGCACTTGGCCGGTTTTTATTAGAGTCGTGTCTGTCCCCTTGCCGGCTAAATGGTTACCGGGTATATGAAAATAATCATGGCAGTTGAACATATAATGCATTTAACACGAAAACTATCACAGATAAGTAGGCATAACTAGTTAACGAGTAATAGACGACCATATTAAAATATATTGAAAACGGGTCACTCGCGTATTTGAGGTCGAGTTTAGCTGTATGTCTGTCTGTCTGTCCGTCTGTCCGTCTGTCCGTCTGTCCGTCTGTCCGTCTGTCCGTCTGTACGTCTGTCCGTCTGTCCGTCTGTCCGTCCGTCCTGTCCGTGCGTCTTACCTGCGGTTCGCGTGATAAATAATTCCGCCTCTGATGTAATAATCAACATAGCTCACTTGTATCACAATGTACTATTATAGATAATGGTACGGAACCCTTCGTGCGCGAGTCCAACTCGCACTTGGCCGGTTTTTTTTCTTCAAACGACTGCCATCAGACCCTACAATTTTGAAATATGGACGCTTGCCACTACAAAAGAATCACAAGTGCGCTGCCGACTCTTTATTGATTTGAGGATTCATTGTGTTGATAGCTAGATTAGCTCGAGACATGCAGGTGTCCTTGGAAAACAGCGCATCCACGGATGCTTTGGCTAAATCACCACCAGGAAGACAACATCAAATACCCACAAAGCAAGTAGGGGTATTATTATGGTTGCGGTCTTCTGTAAGGTGAAGGTACTTAATTCACCTGTTGGACTGCTCCAAATATAAGCCAAATAACATATATATTATATAGTACACTTATACTTATTATGATGATAAAGAGTATACTTTAGGGGTGGCCTGATAAAAAAACATCATCAAGATCTGAAGATGGAAACCATGGATAATCAATGAAACTCGTTAAGTAGTATATATAGCGATGTAGGTATACTCATATTATCAAAGCAATTTGGGTATATGTAAACAAGCATTTTCTTTGTAGCTTACTAAAATGTCTAGTATTCTTCAAGTGTGTGTTACTTAAGGGATGGCAATTTAGGTATCAATAACTCATATAGCGATTTGGGTATTTCCTAAAGCAAGTTATGTATTTACTCTCAAATTTTCAAATTAAGAGAAGTGGAACTGCCTGAAATGACCACAGATATCCACAGTGAGTTACAAATGTATAGAGGTGGAACTGCCATAAATAAATACAGAGATCATATGAAACTCCTCTTTGAAAAGTTGGTATTCCACAGTATTGACAATTCGTTGAAGTAGCAACTGCTTAATGTCTTGAGAATACAAAACTTATGTTAGATTTAAAGATGAAGATTTGACTCATGGCTCATATACTATTGTCACCACCCTGCTCTGGAGCTGTTTGTAACTTCCTGCTACTTCCCACGGTTGGGCACTTTAACTGCTCCCATGGATGAGTGGTGATATTAATCTTTGAATTTCTTCGCAGATGCAGGCAGGTTACTTTACGTTGTTAGCCTTCACCGAAATGCTAAAGATATTCCAAAATAACAAAGGATTGATGCCCACAACATGCATCTGTAAGTGACGGACACCAAGTTATATACATCTTTGGTCAGAGTAATACTTTCACTGTGCCACAGAACTAATATAAAGTCATCGTCATCATATTCAACACCAAAGAATATGCCACTGGGGACTAACCTCTATTCATGTATTAGATCGATATAAATACTTGTATTCTCTCGTCTCCACACCACCTTTACAGTACATGCAGGTCTTCAAATTCATGTTCAATTTATTCATAAAGCCAATTTACATGTTATCAAGCACAGTCAGAGACCTACACACACTCTTAATTTCTTAATAATAAAGTCGTGTGCAGGTAGGTCATTTTGAACACCGGGCCCGCTTAGCTATTTCTGCTGCTGACTGTACTTAAATAAAAATAAAAATTACACATTATGGATTATTCTTCTCTGATTCATGGCAGGGCACTATTTATCCCAATGCATGCCCAGCTTTAAATTTCTAGTAGGTTTCTTTACGATGTTATCGTCTACATACATACAAACATACATACAATCAAGCCTTTATCCCTAAAAGGGGTAGGCAGAGCACATGAAACTTGTTTTCCAGTGCTACTTTTAGCATAGTTGTGGGTATAAAATATCGACAAACTGTGATACCGAAGTGATAGGTTGCTAGCCCATCGCCCACAACACACTTCAACCCTGTTCCCTTAGTCGACTCTTACGACACTCACGGGAAATAAGGGGGTGGAGCTATTCTAACCCGACACCACACGGGCATTCCCGTGTGTTATCTTTTATTTTGGTTAAACTAATAATCACTTCCGAGAGCTGCATTATATTAGTACACGCTTACGATTTGAAGCTACAATATCCATTTGAAATTGACACACCACCAATAGAGCAGTAGTGGTATTATTACGGCTGCAATCTCCTGTAAGGTCTTGACTTCTGGAAGGTCGTAACTGGTGGAGGCCGTGCTTCCTCAGTTGGGCTGCTCCAAATATTAATGAGCGAGATGACATTCCGCTGTGCCCTTACTCTCTCAAACCCGAGTAGATATAAACATAGCATAGTAACCATATTTTATCGTAACGACCCTTTTTTTAACCAACTTCAAAAAAAAGGAGGAGGTTCTCAATTTGGTTGTATTTTTTATTTTTATTTTTTAAGTATGTTACCTCAGAACTCCGTCATTTATGAACCGATTCGTACCATTCTTTTGGTTATAGGTTGGTCCCATTGTTTTCAAAACTCCAGTTGAATGATGGGAACCATGAGGAATGGAGGGAACTCCTCAAATATATAAGGCACGCGTGTAGTAATTTCGGTGTTTTCTAATATAACTCGTGTATACGGAAATCATAAATTTGGTGAAGTGGAAGTGATGATGAAGACCACAGATGGCTTGTGGAACTTGTCAATGATGTACTTCAAACTATA
Source organism: Epinotia brunnichana (assembly GCA_963854355.1). Lineage (NCBI taxonomy): Eukaryota > Metazoa > Arthropoda > Insecta > Lepidoptera > Tortricidae > Epinotia > Epinotia brunnichana. Next base: position 12,010,293 of record OY977936.1, on the reverse strand, counting down.
AAAGTACGTCACCGATTCCGATATCATTCCGTTGATATAGCAAACAAAAAGGTGCCAAAGGTGATTCTGAGATCCTTGAGGAATTGACGGAAGTCCTCAAATATTATCGGGCCACATACAGCGATTTGGTTATTTTCTCTAATAATCAACGTATTTGCTCTCAGAAATCAGTTCATGTGGTAAATTGGAAAATAAATGTGGAAATGTTCATGTGGCTTGGCGGAGTACTGAATTGAAATCGGTTAAAACTTTGTTTTTAAAGTAAATTATCTATAAGTTGATATCAACTAGCGCTTCTTGAAATAAAAGGAACAAACTGAAATTTACATACGGCACTTTCAGGCAGAAAATAATAACACGACGATGAAACATGGTCTGCAGCAACGACGTTCATGTGATGCGAGGAGCATTGTACTCCGAATTAATGTAACACTATCTGTCGCAGTTGAAAAATATACATAGATAGTTAAAGCTGCTTTATATGGTAATCATTTATCTAAGTATTTCCATAATAGTATGCAGGTATAGTCAATGCGGCTTACTTTGAATGCTCAGAATATGTCTTTATCGGTACTTAACTCACAGTAATTATACTTCGAATAAGCCACTTGACTGATGTAAACTCATTAAAAACTATTTAGTGAGTCTGTGACCTGTAGAATCGCGAGCCTGTCTTTTTTTCATTTTAAAAGCTTTTATTTATTTAACTTGACCTGTTCGTTTGTCAGTGTGGAACAAATTTTTCAACCTCTACCGATTGAGCTGAAATTTTGGGAATAAGCAAAGTTTGGATGATGATTCAATATTATGGTACCATCGCGCTGATCTGATGATGGAGACAGAATGTGGCCATGGGAATTCAGTACTATAGCGGGGTAACCCCGTTGAGTTTGTGCTCCTTAGAATCGTCTATAATTGAGTAGTAAATAACGATATACAAAAAAATACAGTTTGCAATAAAAGCTTCTATCAAAAATGTTTTTTTCATAGAAACTTATTCTCTTATTACAAGCTTCTGTTTAACATGAGTTGTCGTTTGTTAGTTACTGTGCGACAAATCTTGCGACTGAATTTGGAACCAGTTATCGTAATCCGATTGAGCTGAAATTTTGGGTATGAGTATAGTTTGGATTACAATCAATCCAATATTATGGTACCATCGAACTGATCTGATGATGGAGACAGAATGTGGCCATTGGAATTCAGTACCTAGGTACTTAACCGACGTAACCCTGTTGAGTGTGGGCTCGTTAGAATTGTCTCAATGAGTAGTTGATGACAAAGCGGAAATAATTTACAGGGATGTTAATGTGCCAAAAAGACAAAATGCTGTTACGGCTTTAACCACAGGCTGGCTCCCTCGGCTAGGTATATTATACCTAGATCTGATATTTTATCTAATGAAAAATACCGCGATTCACAGATTTTAAAATTTCGATATTTTAGAAATATTCACGCGACTTTTTGTAGCGATACAAATGCGCGTATCACGAACGCGTGAATGTCGCAAGATACTATCCGTAGCGATAGATCACCTGTCAAAATCACCTTTATCGTCACTGTCTCGCGTTTGCTACCCTTTAGAAAGTCGCTAAGTGCAACCCCTCTTAGGTATAAAAACCATCTGTCACTATACCCACAGTTGAAGTGAAACGCATGGGTACGCATGTTTAATCCTCGAGTTAAATGAATACGGCCAATAGTAATTAACTATACCTACCTAACCTACTATTGTAAGTAACTATAATATTAAATTAGCTAAAATAGAACTGCACCCCTGTAAAAAAAAATATATTTAATTAGTTAAAGAGCGAATACAGCGGCAGATAAACCTTTACGGCTTTGTCCGCTGTACAAATGTTTTCTTTTGTATTGTTTTTTGTAGTAAATAAATGAAAAAAAAAAAAAAACACCAAAGCAAACCATGGTTGTTGAGGCACTCCACACGCCATCGGCACTAGCTCAACGCACAGCGATTGCCATAACACAGAAACGCTTCTGTTTTGGTTAATGGTTATTAATTACAGCAAGGAGCTACACGGGCGGTTCTACAAGACCCTCACAGACCTGCTCGCATCGGTGAACTGGCTACGTTTCGAGGATCTCTTCGGGGAAACCGAAGTTTTTGTCTATGCAATAGCGGAAGAAGTTACCATGACGTACAACTACCGGAAATATATCCTGAAGGACAGTACGGTCGAGATCTGTCTGGCATGCCACCGTCCCGGGGAGTCACTCAACTCAGCCATATTATGTCCGGTTATGGCCATCCTGCTTACGACGAGTACTTGGACAAGCATAATTTTGTAGCCAGGATTATTCACCAGCAATTTGCTCTGCTAAACGGTCTTGTTGACTTCGAAAGCCCTGACTATAAGTACAGCCTGTTCCAGTTCTCGAAAATGATCGTGCCACGCTCTATTTGGATCAATCCGTCATCACAGACATGACTATTTTAGCTAATATGCCTGGTATCGTGATGACAGATCGATCGAAACGCCAGCCAGTACTCGACGACATCACCAGCCCCCATGACGACAACCTTGTGAAGGCCGAGAAGGACAAAGCCAGCAAGTACCTAGAGGCAAGTCCTGGCTTACGAGGTAACCGCCATGTGGGATGTTGATTCAACGATCATTTTCCCAATTGTCGTTTCGGAAAACGGTTTAATCGCGAAGAGTCTCGACCAACACCTTAAGAGCCTCTTGCTAGATGGCTGGGTCAAGGGTTAGATACCTACAGAAGGCGATACTCCTTGACACTGCGCGGACAGTCAGGAGATTCCTCTGGTTCTCCCTTGTTAGACCTAACAACTTTAGCCCTAATGTTTCACTAGACCTAATGCATTTTCCTTCGAAACAGTGAACTTTTCGGGTTTACTTTGAATATCATCAAATATAAGTTAGGTTTGTCTTGCAATAATCCTATAAAGTTTACTATTTAAGAAAAAAAATGCATTAGATCTAGTGATGCATTAGGTCTAATGAAACATTAGGGCTAAAGTTGTTAGGTGGGTCATTGTCAGATTTAGGTTCGCGTCTCTTCGGTGGACATGGCCAAAGTTAAGGGCTATAAAGCCTAATTTTTGGTTGTACTCTGAATCCGCATAAACGGAGTTGCCCCTTCTATAAATTTATGTGATAAAGACATATTATATGTTAACGTAAGCCCTTAACTATTGACCACCGGAAAGATGATTTTTGTTTTTGAGACTGACAATGACCCAGGTCTAACAAGGGCGAACCGATTCCTCTCTCTACTGCCCTGATAACTAAAAATAAAATCAAAAATATTTTTAATTCTAATAAATAAATATAAAAAATAAAAATAAAAAAACTGGGAGCTTAGGCCCCGACTCGCTGCCAGCGGCACCCTTAGCTTTTTATAATGATTTTATGTATTGTACGTATAGTTTTAAGTTTTACTTTTTTATATAATTGTTGTAAAAACCTAACGTAATATGAAAGTTGAATAAAGGAGATATAGTTACCCTCTCTGACCTACGGCGCAACTACGCTGCTCAACTGGTTGAGCGAACGGGAACTTAAATTCCCCATAGCACACCTAGTTGTTTCATGGGGAAAATGTATGTACTCATGACACAATTTGACAGAAAGTTTGATCATTGGGAATTACTGATTTCCCTATGGCACAATTAGTCACCTACGATTGTTCCCCGGCCCAGGCACACAACTTTAATGTTTCAAGCAATTAAGAAAAGATAGGTATACGATAAATCGGTTTTCATGAAATTTTACTGTAATGTAGTATTTACTTCATTGCACGTAAAAAATCCATCTAGAAAAAAAGATAAAGTGGTTATTATTTAAACGGCAGATTCTAAAAACGGCAGATATTTGTACAGTTGCCTATAATAAAATACCTCTATTCCACTAAGTTAAACTGGAAGTTCAAACAGTTGAACTAATTAGACAAAAATATTCCCCTTTATTGCTGTAGTACCATTGGATAGTACCATCAATGGAACTAGTGACACTTGTATATCGCTAGTTCCATCGATGGTACTAAAGACCACAGTTCTTAGTACCATTGTCCGATAATAATAACAGTAGGTACTAGTGACACACTGTTTTTTTCAAGTACCTTTAGGAAAAAAACTTCCTGGACATTTAAAAGTTTTATAATTCCGACAACTCCAAAATAAATGCAGTTATTATTTTTGTACTTGGTGTGAAAATAAAATTCATATCCATTGTACAACAATAATTTTCCGCGCCCTCGCACTATAACACTTACAACAGAATCATTCATTATTTCACCGGTTTAATACATTTTATTTACGCACAATTTCTTCCAGTAATACCTACCTATCTGGAAGTTGACACTTTTCAAAGTCAATGAAAGTGGATTGCTTATAATTATCATAGCATAGACTATGATAATATCTAAAACAAAATAGTGGCCAGTTTTTTTTCCTAATGGTACTTGAAAACAACAGTGTGTCACTAGTACCTACTGTTATTATTATCGGAAAATGGTACTAAAAACTGTGTCTCTAGTACCATCGATGGAACAAGCGATATACAAGTGTGTCACTAGTTCCATTTATGGTACTATCCAATGGTACTACAGCAGTAAAGGGAAATATTCCAATTATTTCAACTCTTTAATGCAATCATTTCTAATATTTAGAAAATTTAAATAATTTGAATATTGTTGTCTAGTTCAACAACAAAGTTCGAATAAAGTAATAAAGTAAATATATTATTTTACTTCTGACAAAAAACATAGGTATTTCAACCTCCTATTAATGCACGGTAAGGAATTAAATTTTATTAGGTATGTTAAATAATGGTCTCCTGGTACTTCGACAGCTTTGACGGACCCCCGCCCCGCGACTTTTTTCCCATTTTCATAACCAGAACCTCCTATTAATATATGGTCTCCTGATACTTTTTTCGGAATAATGATTTTATATTGTGAAATTCATCTCTTAGTCATGTTTAATGAAAAATAGTGGCTCTTGCGAATTTTTAACATACAAGACAACTGGTGCTAAAAAAGCGTACAAAATAGTTATTTGTTATACAAGGGGGGAAAGTTGTATTTTACCTGCGAGTGTTCATTTGAAACACGAGCTAGCGAAAGGATTCCATGATTGACCACGAGCGAAGCGAGTGGTTCAAAAATAGAATCCTGAGCGTAGCGAGTGTTTCAACACACGAGACGTAAAATAACTTTTCACCCGTGTATAACACAAATCTTTTCACCTCACTACAGCAAGGAAAATAAGAAAAAAAGTAAAAAAAAACAAAAAAAAAATAACTAAAAAATAAGTTTAAAAAGTTAAACAAAAATATGTCATAAAATATACCTACAAAAAACAAAAATAAACATTTAACGTTCTACGTCATAGTACTTTTAACGTTCTACGTCTACTTTCTTCACATGTGGATAAAAAGCGATTTTCTCAATAGTTAACAAACATACAAAAAGGCCTTTCCGAGCTAGTGAGGTGGAAAGGTATTTAATAAGTTCATAAATCACATTACGAGTATGTCCTCTTTTGCAAATGTTTTTAAAACAATAACATGATTGTTAATAACTTTAGTGTGCTATGGGGAATTTCAATTCCCAACGGCTCAGCCAGTTGAGCAGCGTATTTGTGCCGTGTTTCGTAATAAGTATTGCGTGGAGTCATTGGTAACTTACTTGTGTTATGGGGAATTTAAATTTCTGACGGCTCAACCAGTTGAGCAGCGTAGTTGTGCCGTGGGTCAGAGAGGATAGGTACTTACATGAAAATAAATAACAATTCGGCCAATGCAAGACCACGTGGTAATGCATCATCAGAACGTGGCCCGTGTTTACTTTATTGGATCAGTGTAAAATGTAAAAATCATTCACTTTACATTATTCCTCCAACTATCGTCATATCTATTTTATTGTAATTCATTAATTAAAATAGTTTTAAATAATTTTTGGTTTTTTTTTCGAGCCCCCAGCAGCGCAGCGTTTGTATGTCACGAATAAAAAAAAACTATACAGGGAGTAGAGAAATAGCAGTGGGACCACGAGAAACAAATCTTCCTCGTGGTCCCACTGGTGGGTAAATCAGTGGAACCACGAGAAAACTGATAACTATATAAGATTTTTTAATTATGTAGATATTTAATAGTACCTAGGGTGGTAAAACAAAGAATGTCTCAGATCGCAAGTATTTGACGCCCGAGCCGAAGGCAAGGCCGATAAATATGCGATGTGAGGCTTTCTTTATTACCGCCTGTGGCGAGTTCAAAATTTTACGTCTCACCCTAACCAGGAAGTGTGCGGTAATTGCTACTTTATGGTCAGGTATGACGTAAAAAAATACAAAGTGACTCCACCCACTATACCGCTCTAATCCACTGGAGAAATCCATTAATGGATCTGTTTCTAGTTTTTGTTCCACACTAATCCATTATCGCGATCGACTATTTTACATAGCTTTTTTATATTGCGTTCTAATTCATAATCGCGATGGCTCAGCGATTCAACTATTAACTAATTTAATAAAGTAATATAGATATTTTTTTTCGTTACTTAATTAGCTGTTGCGTGGGGCTCCTATTTCTGGGCAGTTTGCCCTTCGAGCATCTGAAGCTACCTAATGAACCTAACATACCCCTACCTAGCGTTATACGCGATCGCAACGCAATTTGAGTTTGAGTTTGTGAATAGAGGATTTTTTAGGTAGGGCAGAATTCGTTCTGGCTACTGGGCCGGTTTTGGCCACTTTCAACTTTAAATTGAGTGTACTAAGATACCGAAAACTGAATGGCCAATCAGTATTAAAGCGGCCACAACTGGGGCATCTGATCTGCCCTATTAACGCATTCACTGCCACCTCCTTTTCCTGGGCATTCGCCAGGTGCCACACTTTTTAAAATGTACTTTATGTAATGCACTTTACGTAATTACGAACGCGTCTGTGCGTCGATGGCACACGGTGAAAGTCACTGGAACGCACATACGCGTCGGTGGCAGTGAATGCGTTAATGGATTAGCGTGAAACTAAAAGTAGAAACAGATCCATTGATGGATTAGAGTGGAACCAAAAGTAGAAACAGATCCTTTTATGGATTTCTCCAGTGGATTAGAGTGGAAAAGACCGTCTCCACATCCCCAAAACTGAAATGCTTTAAGGAAAATTTCTACTCTCTTTCTTCGTCGAGGCGCGCGACGCACCTTCGCAAAGAGTTTTGCTAGCCCCCTGTTCGGTGTGTGCTCAAAGCAGACGTCCGGATACACCCTACCGACCCGTGGTCACACAAAGTTGCCACACCGGTTTGACCACGGTATTTTATTAAGATTAATTAGATCACGGGTAATGTTTATTTTAGCCTGACCCTAACCAGCCCGTGGTCAGACCAAGTTGGCACACGAGTAGTTAATTCTCTTTGGTAAAAATATTAAATCTAATGAATTCACAAACATTACCTCATACCTTTCTTTGTGTAAGCATGGTGTGACTACGGATAAATAATAATATCCGTGATCACACCAGTAGTGTGGCAACTTGGTCTGACCACGGGGCTCTTGGAAGGTCATGTATTGTACCTACTTACGATCCCTGACACAGTCTGGGGCTTCACGACGGTAATAAGCACTAATTGTCTTATTTGAGCGTTTTTGGTCTAAACCTTTGAGAGCATTCGAATACGCCATGGCTACACGCACTATAATCTCAGAACCGTGTAGGTATATAACCTTTGGCTTTTAAGGATAAATAATAATTTAAAATCTCTCGAAATCTTAATAGGTATTTATACGTTTCAATCGAAAAACAGAGAACTCTTTTATAGTTCTTGGAAATTTCAAGAATATAAATACAAGCTCTAAAAAAAATTAATATTAAAAAAAATATTGAAAATCAACATCCTCTTACCAAACTATTCGATATAAACTATCGATAGAAACTATGCACTACAATGCTCAGATTCCTTGTCATATCAAAGCAATTTCCTTGTGTGTAATGATATGAGAAATACGCTACCAGTTAGTTAAGAATTCCTTGTTTGATATTTAACCACTTATAGTTTTTAACATTGTAGGTACCATCTGCGCGGGTCTTGGCGTCAGTGTGATGTTAGCATTAATTGTCACCACCTTTGCTGCATAGTAGATGTTTGGGTTTAATTTGGAAATTATATTTTATGTGTTGTGGTTAATCAATTAAGTATTTTATTTATACAAAAACTATATATAAACACTATTTGGAATGCAACATTGGTTTTAAATGGTAGTTAAATACTATGAAGGTCTTCCGCCAAAACGTAACTTTGTCTTTGGTTATTTATCAAAATAGTGCGTTTCGTTTATTCCTGCTAATGCAGTTGATATATGTATTTGTAAAAATAATGTGAGTTTATTTATAATCTTGTATTTTTTTTCTAAAATCGTTGCATTAATGACCAAATAAACATTTATTTCAGCAATAACTTTTAAAGACAAACCATTCGTTCAATGGATTTCCTTTGCAATAACATAACGGCGATACCCATTCACCTAGTGATCTGAACGGTCCCTGAACCGTTTTCGAACGTACGTACGGAGTTACGTGGTGCAAATTTTTGACAAGCGTCGGGTCGGCTCAAAAATGACATTTAAATCTACCTAACGTTCGTAAGAAAAGTTACGTGATCGACCCACAGTAAGACGGACGGACGAAGAATTATTAGATTGCCCGATTAAAAATTATATCATAAGCCAAAGAACGAAATAGACGTATTGATACCGGTATTTTTGTATGGTGAAAATACCGGTGTCTGATCCGTGCGGCTATCACAGGACGGCCCGCGAGATGTGTCGCGGCGACATAGATTATCAGTCTCTTTCTACGCGTTCTAATTAAAAATAGCTCACCGCGCGTGGGGAGCGAGCGCGGAACACATTAAAATCACATTACCGTTATGCGAAGTGCCGAATTGAATGGACTCTCAGGAACCGCGTAAGTAGATAAGAAGATAACAGCTTACCTACTTTATGAACACATTCACGGCCACGCTAATCTCGTAGCGCTACGCCGTAGTCCGCTCTGACGCATATGTGTCGTCATGTGCGCTGAATGGGTTAAAGTGTGGAATATTTGTGTCGTTGGTCGTAGTTCGGAATGATAAGAACATCACTCCTTAAAGTGACTTCCCTATTAGGCCATTTCTTACTTGGCCCGGCTGTGTATAAGTCGTGACGATGATGATGCATTAAATACGACTTCTGATCAAACTGATCAAGCTAGAGGCAAGGTAGAATTGATATAGCTACATCATTTGTTCGTGTCTCTCTAGTAAGATAGTTATGAATTGCTTTCATATGAATATCTTTCGGTTTATAACTATACCCTAGCTATGGACAGGGTATAGCTATAAACATATATACTCGTAACATTGTGTTGATTATGTATATGTAACTAGCTCGTAATCTTACGCGAGAGTGAAATTTAAGGAAAGGAAGAAAGTCGGGCACAAATGAGAAAGTAGATATAAAAATTATGACACAACGATATAGATATCGAATTAAATGAGTTGGGTTCAGTATAGCTTTGATCATGTGTGGAATGGAGGATATAATTCTTCCAATATCATTTACTAGTATGGTTTTGTAGCCGTATTTACTTCTCAATGCCTGAAATTTGCTTTATTGTGTTTAAGTGTCCCTTTTCCATTTTATTCGCATTCTGATTCAACCCCAAGTACAAGGATCCCTTCATAGAAAAGTCACATTTTCAAAAACTATTCCTTGTATCAGTTCTCTAGATTGTACAGTCAGCATCAAAAGTAGCTACGCAAACGAAGACGTCAAAAGTATTTATTAAAAGGAGATAAGAACGTTTGACGTCTTCGATTGCGTAGGTACTTTTGATGCTGACTGTACATCCCACTTGGTCTATATTTGATTATATAAATGTGAAATATATTTTAAATTAAAATTGCGAACTGATAGTATTACAAAGTGACTCCGAATATAAACTGCGCATTATCTCCATGAAGCCAACTCCATAACATTCAATTACACGGGTCCAAGTTGAAGATATTTGGTCGTCCGACTCGTTTTGCCGTGAATTCGGCATTCACGGACAAGCGGCCAGCATGCTCACTGGCCACTAACAAAAAATATATAAAAAATAAGTTTTCCCAAAGATAAAAAAAGTTTTGTGTTTAAAAATGTGCTTCAAGTTCAGCATTTTGGTTCTGCTGTGCGCTGTGATATTGACAGGATATGGAGGTGAATTGGTTACTTTACATTTACCATTAAAGTATTTTTGCTAAAAATGAATTTTCTAGGGCAGTTAGGTACAGTCGCCAACAAATGCATCCAGGCAAAATTGCTCACAGATATCATGACTCTATTGTCATGACGTGAGAGTGCGTTTAGATATGTTTGAGCACCCTGAATTCAATAAATCAATATCATAATATTATGTACCTTACCAAAGTTTCTAAATATTTATGTATGCACTTATACCTTTGTTATTAAAGCTACACTCGCGGTCAAATTTTCGGGTCACCCAAAATAAAATAACCACAATAAGTTTTATATATTATTCTTCATAACTTTCTTTCCAACTGCATCGTTCTCAATTTCTCACTCACAATCTACAATTTCTGGGATCCTATCATAAAAATATCAATATCCAAAAATTACTATTTTTGCCACAATGGATGCGGTCTGCGGTCTCCGGACCGCAGACCGCAGAGCGCATCCAGTGTGGCAATTCCCAGAACGTTGTTATTTTCATGGGTTTTTACGAGTCCGATTTACTTTAATTTTTGGAACCCTTATAGTTTCGTCATGTCCGTCTGTCTGTCTGTCCGTCCGTGTGTCAGTATGTCACAGGCATTTTATTCGAAAACTAAGGGGTATTTGAATAAAATTTTGAGGATAGGTATATTTGTTAGCCACTACATAGTTCTGTAATAAAATTATAAAAAAAAAACTTTTTTAGGGGTGCACTCTATGCATGTAACAGCAAGTCCAAAAAAAATAATATCATATAATGTTCACGTGTGGTGTGTGGCACATCAACCGATAAGCCTTTTAATTTTATTACGTGAATAACTATAGTTGGAGGTAATCGCCCCGAAAGACACAAAAATTGTGTCCCCCCTCTCATTTTCAAACGGTGTACTTATTTAAAAATTTAGAAAAAACATGGACACATTGCTTATTAAATTCTTTCACCGAAAATTATTTTGAACAAGATCGGTTCAAAGGTTTTCGAGATAATTGCTGAAAAACTACCTTCCTTAAAATGTAGAAAAGGATGTAAGTGCCGTAAGATTTCTGTGACGAAAGGTATACGACCTATTTAATAGGTCCCTTCGTTGTCCGTAGTCCGACACGCACTTGTCCGGTTTTTTTATTAAAACATAATATTACTACTAAAATTCTAAATAGCATTCCATTACTCGTACTAGAAAACCAAACATTAAAATACACGTAATGTAAAAAGATATCCTGAATATAAAATATGTCGCTGATTTTTTTAGGCAAATGATAAAATGGATTCGCTATTTTAACATCCTGCGTGATTTGTTCATATCCCTTAGAGATTTGTTCAAATCTCTGTTTTCGCCATTTCCCTGCAACATATATTATATATTATTAAACTTTCTCAAACGATCAATTCACTCCTTAAACGAGAACTAATATCAGTCCAAATCTAGCTTAGCTTTAAGTTAAGACATGGACTCCGACTCATCCACTTTAAAAAAAATGCATTCGATTTCAAATCTTATTCCTTTGATACAAGACCTAAAATGGTGCTTCAGTTATACCCGCGAGTCTAGGCTTAAATAACTCCTCACTAGGAAATTATCTTTCGGTTGCAGACGGCCGTAAACTTTTAAACCATCGCTCGGCTGGGAACGAATTTTTCTGTAGGTAATTAGTTGAATAGACGCGGAAAACTAAGCACAATCTTAGTTGAACGTCGTGTTGTGTCTATTAATTACATAATTGTACAATCATAAAGTACCTATTTAATGTAAATCTCATCCATCAGCAACATACAGGGTGGAATTTCATAAACTGTACATAATAAAAGGAGAAAAATTTCAGCCAATTTCATCGGTGAAACGGTGTTTTTTTTTTTTCTAGTCATTAGTTTTTTTTTTACAGAATTTTGAAAATTTTTGTAAAAACTCGGGTAATACACCTAATTCAGACGGTATAACTTTTGATCCAATGGTCCTAAAATGAAAATAAAAAATGCAGAGTATTACCAAGGGACAGGTTAATAATTCTTAATAACAATAAAAAACCAACTAGAAGAAAAAATCCGCAAAAAAAAATATTGTTTTTGAAAAATGGCTACAAAAATTACGAATTTTAAAAGAAAAACACAATTTTCTGAAAAAAACGCAGATTTAGTTACCATTTTTTTTGCTTAGTATTAAACCTCACTTAATGCCGATTCTAAAACCGTTTTTAAACTGTCTCAGACTTTGAAAAATACCACGCAAATGGGTACGTAAATCAAACCATAATTTTATTAATTTTAATCCTCTTAAAATCCTTAATGACCGCTTGTTCCCAGGTAGTTGAAGGGTGTTATCGGGTTTTAGGTGGAGATAACAAATTACGTACTTAGTATTAATCCTCACTTAATGCCGATTCTAAAACCGTTTTTAAACTGTCTCAGACTTTGAAAAATACCACGCTAATGGGTACGTAAATCAAACCATAATTTTATTAATTTTAATCCTCTTAAAATCCTTAATGACCGCTTGTTCCCAGGTAGTTGAAGGGTGTTTTCGGGTTTTAGGTGGAGATAACAAATTACGTACTTAGTATTAATCCTCACTTAATGCCGATTCTAAAACCGTTTTTAAACTGTCTCAGACTTTGAAAAATACCACGCAAATGGGTACGTAAATCAAACCATAATTTTATTAATTTTAATCCTCTTAAAATCCTTAATGACCGCTTGTTCCCAGGTAGTTGAAGGGTGTTATCGGGTTTTAGGTGGAGATAACAAATTACGTACTTAGTATTAATCCTCACTTAATGCCGATTCTAAAACCGTTTTTAAACTGTCTCAGACTTTGAAAAATACCACGCTAATGGGTACGTAAATCAAAACAATAATTTTATTAATTTTAATCCTCTTAAAATCCTTAATGACCGCTTGTTCCCAGGTAGTTGAAGGGTGTTATCGGGTTTTAGGTGGAGATAACAAATTACGTACTTAGTATTAATCCTCACTTAATGCCGATTCTAAAACCGTTTTTAAACTGTCTCAGACTTTGAAAAATACCACGCAAATGGGTACGTAAATCAAACCATAATTTTATTGATGTATTAATATTAACAGAAGTAAATATTAATTCTGATTGTATCTCCTTGTATAATGTTCCTAATTACACCATGTACTCAAAGCTAAGATGTAATAGAAGAGGTGGGGGTATAGTCCTGTATGTGCATAATAATTATCATTTTGAACAACAATGCACAAACACACACTTCTTTGAATCAATCGTTGGTTGTCTGCACGTAAATCCCGACCATAAAATAAATATTTGTGCTGCATACAGACCTCCAGACACTGATAAGACTTGTTTTGTACGGGAATTGCATACCTTGTTGGAAGGATTCGACAAAAAGACCGATTTATTATTGATGGGTGACATTAACATTAACTTAAAATTACGGAATAGTATTTGTACCATCTATTTAAACAAAATAAGTGAACTATGAATGGTATGTGGTATCACGCAATATACGCGGGTAGAAAAGAAAGGAAATCATATATGTAGCTCATGTTTAGACCATTTATTTATGCGCAGTATGAGCGGGGCTCAGGCGCTATCAGGGGTTATACATACTGCACCAGCTGATCATTACATCATAGGCTGCGCGTGTGTGCGCGAGCCGCCTTGCACTTCATCGGGGCAGGAGCGGCGCACGCACACATCCATAGACAATAGGCGCGTGCTATCACTCATTAAAACTGTTGACTGGAAAGAAGGACTTGTTTACGAATGCCCGGAACAAGTAGTCGATTTTATTATTAAGCAATTTCAACGTATTTATAAAGAGTGTAAAATAGTAATCAAATCGAAACGCGGTTATGTAAGAAAAACATGTGAATGGGCAAATAATAAAGTTAATTTCATGAGCAACAGGCGAAACGAACTTTTCGAAATTTGGAAATCTAACCCTAACAACTTAAATAATAGAATAATATATAATAAATACCGAAATAATACCAATAAATATATAAATAAAATTAAAAATCGATATTATTTTAATAAAATAAAGGACAACTTTAAAAACAATAGAGTGGTATGGGGCATTGTTAACTCGTTATGCGGCAATGTCAGCAAGTCTATAGAGGAGACGGTATTACGTGCCTTCAAATGTCAGGAAAAGGAACTAGCATGTAATTTTGCGACGGCATTCCAGCGTAATGTGGATTCTATTACACAAACTTGCAATACGCCGATGCTAATCGAATCCACATACTGCAATGAGCCAAAAATAGTTATGCGATTAGGGAAAATAACAAACGACATGACAAATAAAATAATAAATAAACTAAACAAAAACAAAAGCCCGGGCTACGACGGAGTTCGCGCCTCGGACTTGCAACATATCGCAAATGAAATCACTCCCTTGATTACCCATTTAATAAATACATCCTTAGCCTCGTGCACGTACCCGGATATATTAAAAATAGGTACAATTCGGCCAATATATAAGAAGGGCCCAAAAAATGATTATAATAACTATAGACCCATCACAATACTTTCGTGCATTGACAAAATAGTTGAGCGTTACATAGGAGATAAAATCAATTCTTTCTTACAACAACACAACATTATTAATAATAAACAATTCGGCTTCCAAAAACATAAAAGTACCACGCAGCTGCTAGGTAAATTTTGTGATGAGATTAATGGGTATTTAAACAAACAAGAGCACATAATAGTAATTTACATAGATTTTAGTAAAGCTTTCGATACCCTAGTGTACAGTACTCTATACAAAAAACTAGAACAGAACGGAATTCAGGGCCCCCTACTAAAATGGCTTGCTAGCTACCACAGCAACAGATTTACCGCAGTTAAACTAGGGAATTACTTTAGTGACATGACAAAAACATCAAAAGGTACAGCACAGGGATCCATAATTGGTCCGACCGAATATCTTTTGTATGTCAACGATATGTGCAATACAGTTGGAGAAGAATATGTATATCAGTTTGCCGACGACACCTGCATAGTGGTAGCGGATAGGGACATAAAGACTGTCGAACGAAAAATACAGGATATATTCGACACCCTATGTAGATGGTCACATGATGTTGGTCTCATACTAAACGCTGATAAAACTAAAGCTATGCACATACATTCCTCACACAATAAGTCATCTTACATTCCGGTAATTAAAGCTCATGCCCACAGTTGCCTCCATTTACCACGCAATAACTGCGACTGCCCTGCTATCGATTTTGTAAAGGAACATATGTACATAGGCTTATTGATTGACTTTAGATTTAACTGGCAACCGCACACTGAATATGTATGCAATAAACTTAGATCATTCCTAGGAAGATTAAATATCCTGAAATATAAGATCCCATACAACACCTTAAGAATGTTATATCTAGCTTTAGCAGATTCGGTTATACGATACGGTCTCAGCAGCTATGGAAGATCGTACAAAACCAATCTAGCCAAAATATTTAATCTACAGAAAAGTATACTAAAAAATATTATACCAAAAAATTTAAAAATAACTTACAGTAATAACTACTCTCACCTTTTCCAATATTGTAAGGTACTTCCCGTGCAAAACATGGTCAAACTTGCCATACTCAAGGAAGAATATAAATACATTACCAACTTGAATGAATACCACCGTTACAATAGGCTAAGGCGTTTATCTAATGCACACAGATTTTTATTACCAGCAATGAAAAACGTTTACGGCATGAGAACCAATCATTACATGCTTCCAAAAATAATAAATAGTCTCCCAAAACACATACAAGTTTTATACCTATCCAACCCTATATCAGCTAAAGATGTAAACAAGTATTATATGTCAAGCAACAACTATGATTACGCCTTGTAACCAACCAAGTTATTGTTCATCAGTGATAGAGTCTGTCTAATGAAAGTTGAGACTGCGATTTATTATAAACTTTTTAAATGGCAACTACAATTCAAATGTCAATTACGTCAAATGTCACTTTACTGTCGTGTCACTAGTGTCATTTGGAAAAAATATTGCGTTTTTCTTTAACGTTTTTGGTGTTAATTATGAACAAAAGTATTAAAAGTAATACGCGTCAGTTACTTTTTACCATGATTGGTAAATACAAAGAAAAACGAGACGAGCGGGAAGAGATTTTCGATAAGAAAGCAGCGTACTTACGTACGATATCGGATTTCGTAGGTTAGTATCCCATGATAAGTTTTGATACTTTATTTGCAACATATCTAAGAAAGCAACTGTTTCCTAAATACTTACGTATTGTCATTGTTTTTCTTTCAGCGGGTAATATGGAGCTTGTCGAAGGTGTGGAGGAAATTCAGAATGCCGTTCAGAGCTTGAAAGACCTGGAGCAAGATTCGTGTATAAGGAATCAAAATCAATACCTTGAAGAATTGTCGTCTCTTACCGGTAATTATTTCCATGAACAATCTTGGACAATTCGACTTAATCTTAATCTAAGCAAAGTGTTTACTGTGAATATTAAACAAAGTTATACCTACACAAGTTAATTACATAGAGAACATTTAACACTTACGAACAAATGTGTGTGCTCATCGCATAAATAAATGCCCTTATGGGAATTCAAACCTGGTACTTTCAGGTTTTTATAATGAGTGGCACAACCTGCTAGTCTAAAAAAGTCATCTATGTAACCACATACTTTAATTTTGTTTGTTGCAGAAGTTAGTGTCTCTACCCTCAAGAGAATAAAATATGAAGGTGGAATCAATAATAATGTTTGGAATACCTCAGGCAAAAAGAGGCCCCATAAGCCTACGGTGTCAAATTTAGATAGCTTCGACATAAACGCTATTAAAAATAAAATTACTGAATTTTATACTGTCAAAAAGGAAGTACCAACACTGCGGAGCCTCCTGGTAGAGTTGCGGACTAGCATAAATTTCCTTGGCTGCATTGAAACACTAAGGCGGATTTTGAAAGCAAACGGGTATGAGTTTCAAAAAAACAAGAATGAACGATATGTTCTAATGGAACGCTACGACATTGCTGCATGGAGGCATAGATTTCTTCGGGAGATTGCAGAGAAACGTGCAGCAGGAAAACAAATTGTGTATTTGGATGAAACCTATGTCCACAAAAACTACAAACCTAAAAAATCCTGGCGAGGGCCGGGAACAAGTGGTGCAGTTGAAAGCATTTCGTCTGGAAAAAGACACATTGTTGTGCACGCTGGGCATGAAAATGGTTTTGTCCCAAATGCTCTTCTAGTTTTCAGCACAAAATCTAAACTGGCTGATTACCACCATGACATGAACGCCGGCAACTTCAATAAATGGTTAGAAGAAAAACTCATACCAAATTTAGACAAACCTAGTGTGGTTATTATGGATAATGCCAGTTACCACAGTGTTGTAAAGAATAAAGCCCCAACAACTCAAACAAATAAGCCCAAAATCAAAGAGTGGCTTACAGCTAATAATATTCACTATGAAGAATATCACAAGAAAGATGAATTGTTAGTACTTGTTGACAAATACAAGCCAGAGCCAGTGTATGAAGCCAATCACATACTTCAGCAACATGGCCATGAAGTTTTACGGCTGCCTCCATACCACTGCGATTTGAATCCTATCGAGCTAATATGGAGTCTAGCAAAAAGGAAAATTGCCAAGAAGAACATAGGGTTATCTGCACAAGACACAGAAAAACTGATCCATGAGTCTTTTGCAAGCATAACAGCAGATGATTGGAATAAAATGATCAATCACGTCATTAACGTTGAAAACCAATATAAAGACAGGGACAACATCAAAGAAGACATGATAGATAAATTTATTATTAGTGTGGGAAGTAGCAGCTCGACCACTTCGGAGGATTCAATGGAAGTTGAGATTTTAGAGAGTGAATTTAATTATTCTTCTTAAATATACAATAAGACAGTGAATCCTATGTAATTTAAGAAATTATGTACACTTGTACCTAAGGTGTACACCTTTTGAACTTGATAATAAACTTATCTTGTAAAACGAAGTTAAAGTTTTATTTCATATAACCTGTACTTTTTCCGCTATAACCTCACAAAAATGTGCAAATGGAATTACATAAAGCGAGACCCATGAAGTTAGCCTCACTTTCTAAAAAAACACCTTTTCTTAGACACATTATAGATTATAAGCATCTAATTACTTAATTTGTAATCTGTCTAAAGGTCTTTTATTTTACTGTTAGATGGTTGCAACAACTTGAATGGGATCAAGTTTTTAGGTCATATACACTATACTGGGATTTGGGATATTATCTTACCAACAATTTGGGCAATTTTGAAACTAATCTGTATAGACGTGGCTACACTAAGTAGTAAAACAATTATAATTTTTGTTCAAGTATCATTATCGTTCTTTCGCACTATACTCGGTGTTGCAATACGTCGATTTTTTAAATTTGCCGCTACTTTCTAGTCTCTACTTTCATTAGACAGACTCTACAGTAAACGGAATGTAAGTACATATATTGATGTAAACTAACATACCTACTTAAATAGTAAATAGTTAGACCGTACTATAGCTGTAAATAAGCCACTAATGGCTTTAGCACCTAATTATGAAACTCTGCGATAATTATGAATTATTTGGAACTTAAAATAAAAAAAAAAAAAAAAAAAAAAAAAAATAATTTTAATCCTCTTAAAATCCTTAATGACCGCTTGTTCCCAGGTAGTTGAAGGGTGTTATCGGGTTTTAGGTGGAGATAACAAATTACGTACTTAGTATTAATCCTCACTTAACGCCGATTCTAAAACCGTTTTTAAACTGTCTCAGACTTTGAAAAATACCACGCTAATGGGTACGTAAATCAAACCATAATTTTATTAATTTTAATCCTCTTAAAATCCTTAATGACCGCTTGTTCCCAGGTAGTTGAAGGGTGTTATCGGGTTTTAGGTGGAGATAACAAATTACGTACTTAGTATTAATCCTCACTTAATGCCGATTCTAAAACCGTTTTTAAACTGTCTCAGACTTTGAAAAATACCACGCTAATGGGTACGTAAATCAAACCATAATTTTATTAATTTTAATCCTCTTAAAATCCTTAATGACCGCTTGTTCCCAGGTAGTTGAAGGGTGTTATCGGGTTTTAGGTAGAGAAAACAATAGGAAGAAAAGTAGTCCTAAAAATTGCGTAAATAAAATCATGTATTTTAATTAAAAGTCATAAATTCGATTGATAAACCTTTATTAAAGAAAAAACTTATTCTAGTGTTGCAAAGGGCGTTCCCTGTATGGTATTAATTGTTCAAAATGACCTCCTCTTTCTTGAAGGCACAATGTGGCCCGAGCTTGAATTTGTTGCGTAGCCCGTCGAATCATTCCCGGATTATTTTTTATTTCTTGTGCTGCATTTAAAATTCTGTCGTGCAATTCTGCTTCGGTATTGACGATTCTGTGATATACCCGTTACTTCATATCACCCCAAAGAAAATAATCCAACGGCGTCATATCAGGCGATCTTGCAGGCCATCCAACGGGGCCGTCTCGGCCGATCCACCTATTGGGATATTGCTCATTTAAAAAATGTCGAACTCTTAATGCCCAATGAGCTGGGCATCCATCCATTTGGAG
The DNA here is from genome assembly GCA_963854355.1 of Epinotia brunnichana. Lineage (NCBI taxonomy): Eukaryota > Metazoa > Arthropoda > Insecta > Lepidoptera > Tortricidae > Epinotia > Epinotia brunnichana. The sequence goes on along the minus strand of OY977936.1, from coordinate 11,990,485 downwards.
AAACAGGCGTTGTCTCACATCTAACATCACATCTTCCAAAAGCTCTGGGAGCTCGTCTCTCAGTAACAGTAAAAATCTGTCGGCGTTCAAAGTATTCGGTAAGAAGACTGGTCCAATCAATTGATCGTCGAGTACCGCTGCCCAAACGTTTATGGAGAATTGGTCTTGAAAATTAGATGGTCTTACTAGGTTTGGATTATCGTGAGCCCATGTGTGTAAATTTCTGAAGTTAGTTATTCCCGTATGAGTAAATCTTGCTTCGTCCATCCATAAAATTCTTCTAGTAAATTCCGGATCCCTTCTGATATTGCCAAGTATCCAAGTCGACATAACACACCTAACGCGGGCATCGCCAATTTGCAAATTTTGTACCCGTTGATAATGAAATGGATGCAGTCCTTCCTTCTTCAAAATTTTCCAGACAGAGAATTTTGAGATTCCGTGCCTCAATGCCAAGCGTCTTAGACTCGTGGTTGGGTCCGCGTACAAGTCTCTGAGAACTGTTTCTTCTATGGCAACATCAATTATGTTTCCTGGCTCTCGGCGATCTCGGCCACCGTATCCCAGGCCAATATTGCACAACCGGCGATGAACTTCTTGAAAGTGGCGAGCAGCAGGTCTTGGAACGTCATTAGGATACTGCTCCAAATAGGCGATACACGCAGCTCTTGCAGATCCATGGCACAATCTATGATAATAGTGCATGTTGGCTATTTGTAACGGCGAAAACTCTCGTAAGCGGGGCATGATGATTCAAACTGAACAAGTACTGGAGTAATCAAAGAAGTGGCGAGCAAAGACAAGCAATTGCGATTTGCGAGCGACTGAATAGTTGACCTATTGCCCAATGCCTTTATACTTCTCATGTTATCTCCACCTTCAACCCAATAACACCCTTCAACTACCTGGGAACAAGCGGTCATTAAGGATTTTAAGAGGATTAAAATTAATAAAATTATGGTTTGATTTACGTACCCATTAGCGTGGTATTTTTCAAAGTCTGAGACAGTTTAAAAACGGTTTTAGAATCGGCATTAAGTGAGGATTAATACTAAGCAAAAAAAATGGTAACTAAATCTGCGTTTTTTTCAGAAAATTGTGTTTTTCTTTTAAAATTCGTAATTTTTGTAGCCATTTTTCAAAAACAATATTTTTTTTTGCGGATTTTCTCTTCTAGTTGGTTTTTTATTGTTATTAAGAATTATTAACCTGTCCCTTGGTAATACTCTGCATTTTTTATTTTCATTTTAGGACCATTGGATCAAAAGTTATACCGTCTGAATTAGGTGTATTACCCGAGTTTTTACAAAAATTTTCAAAATTCTGTAAAAAAAAAACTAATGACTAGAAAAAAAAAAAAACACCGTTTCACCGATGAAATTGGCTGAAATTTTTCTCCTTTTATTATGTACAGTTTATGAAATTCCACCTTGTATATCATGTACAAAAATGCAAGTTTAGTAACGTCGGCAGTTCTTCTACCGATGTAACGTAAAACCAAGTCATACATCTTTGAAAATACCTATCAACCCACTTTGTCTAAAAGTGTTACCTAATTCATTATTTCATAGTGATCGAATCAATGTAAAAAACATCTTTATTTTTTTGTAAATAGATTGACTTAGCCATCCCACTAAACTTGACTAGTCCCACTACAATATAATCACATTAGAGCATGTGCTATAAGAAAATATAGCTTCACTACAATCACAATGTAATCACATTAGGATAATGTTCTATGAAGATACTCTACAGACCGACGTTTTAGAAATCATAAATATGTTGTATGAAGATTCTATTGAGAAGTCAATTTATTTAAATAATAATGTCTAATATAAATAAATAATAAATAAAATAAATAAATAAATCGACCTAGTCCCAAATTAAGCATAGCTTGTACTATGGATACTAGACGAAGAAAATAATATGAATTTTGAATAGCTTATACTCGGAAACTATTGGGTCTAGAGACAGTTTTAGTCTCATAGTGTAGCAAATTTAGTCTACTTTAAAAATGTCATTAAAGAGTTATATCAAAAACGAGTCCTTTAGGGATTTTGCGGTATTTTCTATTTTTTACAAAGTTGCGTTCGGCGCTCGAGGTCACAAACTTGGATTATTCATTGGGCCAACATTATAAATAAGTCTGTAAAAAATCAGTACTACCGGATTTGACGCAAACTACCCCGTATTTTCAGGCGACAAGGTTACTGGATTATTGTTATTTAGCTTTGCAAATCAGTATTTTTTTGGTTGTTAGGTTTGTTTTTGATGTGCCTTTAAATAGTAGCCTTATTTTTATGTGAAACGGTCCGTTGTAAGTAAAACGTGCCTGTGTGCATTGTCTTATTTTTATGTAAAGAGTCACGAATTATATTGGGGTGCACATGTTTAATCAAAGTGCACCAAGTGTGAGCTCTTGTTAAGGAGTGTAATCGGTTGTAACAAGGCCGTAACGCGCCTCAGTAATGGCCTGTTCACCGCCAAGCCTTTGTAGCTCCTTTCCGCGCTGTTTATTTTGGCCCTTTTTATTTTCCACATAATACCTACGGTTTGATTGGGTTGTTGCCTCTAACGACATTTTACATTCATAACACGATGTTAATCATGATTTCGAGAGCGAGAGCTTTGACTACAGTATTGATTATTTGTTCTAGCTCTTTTATCATCATAGGGATATATTATCTTTCTTTCTCTTTTTTCTTACATTTCGTATAATTGTTGTCAAATTAGGTACACGTATCATCTATTGATTTAGAGGAAATGTAATTTATTTTGTGTTATTTTGAATGAGTTATACCTTGATTGCTCGTAGACGGTAACGTAACGGTGAGAAAGAAAAACACTTATTCCATTCGTAAAAACTTTTTACTCATTTAATTTTCCCAAGCAAAGGAACGCTTTTGTTTGAACTAAGACTTACCTAATGGACGCTATTTTGTGTAATTAGGAGAGATGACATTACTAAGAAAACTCCTGAACAAACAAAGACAGAATATCTTAGCAATGTAGTAAATAGTTGCTGTGAGAAAGAAAATTACCTATTAGTATTAAATGAATACTATATTTGCACTTGACTTTGTGTAATCATCATCATGATCATTATCAGCCTGTACTCGCATACTGCTGAGTAAGCCTCTCTTAGAGTACCTACGCCACTTATCCCGGTCCCGTGCTAGTCTCATCCAGGAATGATCCACGATTTTTTTCACGTCGTCAACCCACCGAGCTGGTGGGCTACCAACACTTCTTTGCTTTGTTTTAACCAAAGCAAAGAAGTGCGTATTTGTGTTGTAGTACCAAAAACCTAACCAATAAAATGAAAAAATAAAAACTGCGTCATATTTTTTTTTGTAACAATCGACACGAGGGGCAGGATAGGATAAGTGCAGTGCAGCAGATAAATGGTTTTTCAATTCACTTTGAACGTTAAAGTTATCAAATCAAACATTGTGATATGCTAGGAAGCTTCGAATGTTAAGAGGAATGGCTATCTGCGATTTTCCCATACAAACTCTCTCGACTGTTTCCTCCCTGGTTTTTGAACCTAGAGCAATGATTTTTTCAAATAAGATCAATATCATCAATATCTATGCCGCTACGTTTTTCTTTTTTGGATATTTTCATTTTATAGAATCTTACAGTGCCTCAAAAATCGCAAAAACGGCTTTATTGAATTCGCTGCAAAAAAAGGCGCAGTATACAAATATGACAACAAATATCCAAAAAATCAAAACGTAGCGGCATAGATTATTTTTTTCTCTTGCAGTTTCCAAAATTTTATAATGATTGGTTGCGTTTTGGATGAGGAAACAGTCGAGAGCGGAACCTCGATTTTAGTGATTTTTCCGTGGGAATTTTAGTCCGACCTGCAGTTGTCCTTATCGCACGAATTGGGGGTGGAGGCAGTTTCTAAATATACGTACACAGAAGGATTAGTGATGGGCAACAGTCGATGACATATTTTGTCGATACGCTAGTGGTGAAAAATTATCGATGACCTGTAGGGAATGTGGTCGCACATTCTCTGCAAAGATAGGCTACGTCAGTCACCCGAGAGCTCACGAACGACGCTCTAATTAGCCATATTTCCAGTCGCCGTGGTCAAAATCGGCCAGGATGATGACGATAATAACATAATACTCGTACAGGAAACCTAGATCGCAATGTATGGAAAATGTTGAAAAATATTGTAGTTCTGAAACCTATTGGGATGTGTAGGGAGGGACAGAGTATTTAATTGAATTCACTCACCGCACCCCTCCTCACCCCCCCCTCCTAAACTCCCCCCCCCATACCTAACCCCCCTCACCCAAACAAGTGTCCCATAACGCGGTTATTAGTAATTTTAAGAAAAACCATAAAAGATACACAAACAAAGTAGGTACATCACCGAAATGATCCTTGATAAATTAATCATCAAGTCTCATACATACCAAAGCGCTATCACTTGTGGTTTTTGCGCAGATTGCCACGAAACGTCTATATGTTTTATGATTTATGCATTTTTTTTGCTAAAAGGTTAGTTTTCTCAAGACTTTCTTACTTAACCACTTTCCGCTTCCTTAAAGTGAGGTAAATTTATTTTTACACTCCTTCATTTTTTACCGACTTAAAAAATAAGGAGGAGGTTCTCAATTCGGTTGTATTTTTTTTATGTGTGTTACCTCAGAACTCCGTCATTTATTAACCGATTCGTACCATTCTTTTTTTAATTGAAAGTATATGCTTCCAAGTTGGTCGCATTGTTTTCAAAACTCCAGTTGAATGATGGGAACCATGAGGAATTGAGGGAACTCCTCAAATATATATAAGGCACGAGTGTAGTAATTTCGGTGTTTTCTATTATAATTCGTTTATTAGGGCATTTTCAATAATTCGTGCACCCAATTAGCATAATTTGTTAAACAAAAATTTACTCAGTGTCAGTTTTGTAACGACAATTAAGTATTTAGTTTGTATAAAAATTTACTTTTTCTTTTCGATATATAAATCATATGCATATAGACCTTATTTAAATGCGAAAAAAGTTCAGTTTGACATCATTTCGTTACAAAACTGACACTGAGTTAATTTTTATTTAACAACTCACGCTAATTGGGTGCACGAATTTTTAAAAATGCCCATTAACATCCGGAAATCATAAATTTGTTGAAGTGGAAGTGATGATGAAGACGACAGATGGCTTGTGGAACTTCTCAATGATGTACTTCAAAGTCTTCAAACTATAAAAGTACGTCACCTATTCTGATATCATTCCGTTGAAATAGCAAACAAAGAAGTGCCAAAGGTGATTCTGAGATCCTTGAGGAATCGACGGAAGTCCTCAAATATTATCGGCCCACATACAGCGATTTGGTTTTTTTCTGTAATAATCAACTATGTATTTAAGTATTTATTTCTCTATATAAGTATCTATATCGTCGTCTAGTACCCATAGTACAAGCTTTGCTTAGTTTGGGACTAGGTTGATTTGTGTAAGATTGTCCGCAAATATTTATATTTATATTTATTTATATCAACGTATTTATTTGCTCTTGGAAATCAGTTCATGTGGTAAATTGGAAAAAAAAATTTGGAAATGTTCATGTGGCTTGGCGGAGTACTGAATTGAAGTCGGTTAAAACTTTGTTTTTAAAGTAAATTATACGTTTCTATGCAATTTTGAAAATTATATGTGATCAGCCATTTAGCGAAATATTCTCCCTAGGCATCCGAATAGGTTTCAGACCTACTATATTTTTCCTAATTTTGATACATTGCGATCAAGATTGCCTCCACCAGATGACAATTAATTTTCAAAATGACGCAGCAACTTGATTTGCAGGAGTTTATAAATAAACTATATCTAATTTTAAAGAGAAAATTATATCCCTCACTTTTGTTATACATACATTTGCAATAAATATAAGTCTTTTTGAGAAAATTACACTTTTACTTTTTTTTTTGAAATAAAAAGCTAGAAATCATAATAAAATTGACTTTTCGTGGCAGAATGCGCGACAATCATAAGATATATTGCTTTGGTATTTATGAGAAGTTGATAGTAAATTTATCAAGGATTATTTTAGTAGGGCACATTTTTCGTGTATTGTTTACGGTTTTCTTTTTAATGATAAAAATCCACGTTTCGGGACACTTTTGGGGGTGAGAGGAGGTGAAGCCCCCCCCCCCCCCCCCCCCGGGGATGCGTGAATATACATTTTTAATACTCTGTCCTACATGTCCACATCCCAATATATTTCAGAAGTACAGTATTTTTGGCAAATTTTGAGCTTATAGTTGCTTCCACTATAATAAGAGAGGTTTTACCTACATAAACCTAACCATACGTTAATCTTTGTACTTGTGAAAGTATTTACGACACGGATAACAGAGTTTGTTTTTCGTTGCCTGTGGGAGATATTTTTTCTAACCTGTACGTAGGTACCAGACTACCATAAAAAATCCAGTAAACAAAAGCCGACTCACAAAAATTAGCGGGATATAAGTAAAATTCTCAATAATACCAAAAACAAATACAGCAGGTCCGCTATTCTGTAACTTGTTTTAACCTCACCTCACCGTTCACCCACAAATAAATCTTGAGGCCGCGGTTCGTAGTAACTAAACGTAGGCATAAATCTAGTTTCGTTAGTATTGAAGGGTGAGGGTGAGGCGCATTAGCATGTTCCGAATAACAACCCAGAGGCTTGAGGCGCGCAGGAATGAACTAAATAAATTCCGTCCGGTTCGCGGGCGATGTCAACGCGGAACGGCGCGCAGCGAGAGAGTGCTCGCGTCTCGCGCCTGTGTGCGTGCGCTCACACATAGGCAGCCCCCGCCGCCCACAACAGCACGATAGAAACATTGCGTCAAAAATTTTAAATTTGAAATGTTGCTCAGCTAGGCATTGCTCTTAAGGATGTTATTAAAGAATGGTATTTGACCCAATGGGTATTGGTTAGGTATCAAATTTACATTTGTTGCGCGCTCTTATTCTGTAGGTATTCCCAAGTATTGGCGTAGTGTACAAATTTTAGCGGAACTGAAAGTGGTAACAACTAGACCTCAAGTAAGCGGGAAACTCGATTGTTGGAAGTTCTTAAGCCACCCGAGGGCCTCCAATTCTGTCCAACAACTTCTGTCATATACAATAACCGGAATCAACCCTAGGGGCGCGCAGTTGGTAACCAGTAACCACTCAGAGCGGTGAACGTCGCTTCGCCTAAACGGTGTGATCGTGCAGGCATTGCTAAGTCATGAGCGCCCCATTGAAAAGCTAGCAGCGTATCAGCTGTTATTCTGGTATCAACACACTTTTAGTCGGTTAGACTGCCACTTATGCTTATACATTTTTATATTTTCTTTTCTTACGACCAAGACAGATCTCACGTGTAAAGTGCCTGCTATTCCCGTCACGTCACAACCCTGCACTGACGTCACACGACCCTCTGACCCACATAAATCAAAAGCGGCGTGACACAATGGCTTTGATTATTTAGCACTTTAATCCCATTAGTCTATCGATTTGACACATGTCGAAGTTATGATCTGTGTGCATATATTAGTTTTGATTAATTTAGTTTTATGTATACTAAGCATTTAATGAGATAAGATATACTTGATTAGGAAGAATGGTTTTGTTTACTCTTAGATTTAAAGTTATAATACCTAACATATTTACTGCACAAAAGAAGAACTTATGGTACCAAATGCGGACCTTATGCTATAAAGCATTATTTACCAGTCAACCTTTAAAAATCTAGAATTTTCATTTGTTTTATATGTTCTGTCACTTAACTCAACTAATTAAATTGTATACCTACATAAAATATTACATTTGGAGCACCAACAACGTTCCTACAGTTGACGTCAAAAAAATGTACACATTTTTCGCCTTATCTTAAGATAATAAGCTAATAAGGTACAAGAGTATTCTAAAGAAAAAGGTAACCTTGAATAATACTTCCTTTGTCGACAGTTATAATTTAAATAAAATGAATTCCCTCTCTTCAAAGGACTCACTTATTTAGTACAAGGCTTGTGGTCTTCATCATGTCTGCAGAATAAAACAAGATTTTACTTTCGTTTACAAAATTAGTCATTATAGGCCCCGTATAAGAGAGCCTTAATATAAAAGTACTTACCTTTAAACATACTACACCATCATTGTCGACGTCATAGCCTATTGCCTGCTATACGGCCACAACTCAAAATTAAAACACATTTGAGATGTGCTCTATTGCAGTTCCATAGAGTCACATCTCAAAGGCAATAGGCGAGATATGCACACAATTTTGCACCTCATCCAATTACTAGTGGTCTGTGAGATGGAGAACTCGCGAGTCTTTTAAAAAAAAAACTAAAAACTAAATAGACAGAAAATTCTAGGTATATAATCATCGAACCTGCGGCGCTACCACGAACTTCGAATCTCGAAATTCGTATATCTCCGTCTCTGACGCTCGAGTACCATAAACAATAAATGCGATAGAGACGGAAATATACGAAGTTCGAGATTCGAAGTTCGTGGTTATAGCTCTGCACACAAGATTTCACGAGAATCGGTTGAGAAATGCGACCAGACATCCGGCCATCCGGACATACGAAAGAATTTTCGCCCAGGCTGAGACGGAGAACTCGATCAATAACGGCAAATAATATTTGACCACGTATCGGAAGGCGTGGCGTGGGTAGGCCCCCCACAAGGTGGACTGATGACCTGGTAAAGGTCGCGGGAGTCCGCTGGATGCGGGTGGCGTAGGATCGGCCATTGTGGCACTCTTTGGGGGAGGCCTATGTCCAGCAGTGGACGTCTTTCGGCTGATATGATGATGATGATGATGATGAATATTTGATCAAAGTCAACTCTACATCCAACTGCACAATAGTCAGGACAAGGCCCTCAAAAATATCTAACAAAACCATATCTGTAGAGGCTTTCGTGCATGTCAGATATTTTAGCGCAGTTTGTCGTATCAGATATTACCTATTGAAGGCGACTGTACCTATCAGGCTATCAGGTGTTCACAATGTGCAAATTTTAACCTAAAAACAATGGTCACTTTTTCATTAACCTAGATCTTCCATTGAGTGACAATTTTTATTAAAATTATATTCTAATTTAATCTGATTATTTGTGTCGTTCCTTGGGAAAAGGCACCATTTTTGTGAGTTGTCGATAAGGTTCATTTTAAATTGCATCCATATGCCAATATTGACTCCCAACAAAGTGATATAGCTTTTTATGGCATCAATGGCAGGCAAAAGTGCACTGACTGAATTTTTAGCAAATTCCAGTAGTAAAGTGAGAAACATAAATAAATAAATAAATATTACGGGACAATCTTACACAAATCAACCTAGGCCCACGGTAAGCTCAGTAAGTCTTGTGTTGTGGGTACTAGGCGATGATATATATAATAGATACATACATATATATATACTTATATACATATATAACATCCATAACTCAGGAACAAATATTCGTGATAAATACACAAATAAAACCTGGATTCGAACCCGGGACCTCCAGCTTCGTAGGCAGAGTCACTACCCACTGGGCTACGGAGGCCGTTAAGAACATACGTAACTAAAATTGGCTAGCCAACAATAACTTTTCTGATCAAATGTTCGTAGATTATATTTACTATTTACCTATTTTTCTGTTTCTTCAAATCAAGAATTCGGACCGTATAATTAGATTCCCTTGAGCCCCGAGAAAGCTCTTTTTAATAGAGCATTTATATCGCGCGGGAGCTCCGTAAGTCCGTACATGACCCTAAGGGCCCGGTAGAGGTCCCTAATGTTCCAATTATGAAGTTCATAATATGAACCTTTTTGAAACAATTTTATTCAAGGGCAAAGGTTCTTGGTAATTGGATTCATTCACGTTTATTTTCAGTTAATACTTTCATCGTGCTCATACAGCTATAAAACAATATGACCCTGGGGTGAATTTGTATTTAGATACTAAGTATCTAAATACAAATTCACCGGTAGCTACCTGCTAGTTTGCGGTGAGTTAAAGTAAATACAAATCGTTTTTGGCCTCACGACAGTGCACAATTGATGTGGCATTGTGTTTATTCTCAAATTCAAAAGCTTTAGAAGATGGGTTAAAAAAATAACTCCTTGAGATAGGTTAGGTCCTCGTCGTTCTAACGGATAAACAAGCAATTAAAGTAAAGTCTCAAAGCCAAATAATTACATGTTACTCACACAAGTAATTAGAGACGTAAGCGGGGAGATATCTCAACTATGGTTGTCAGTAAAGCGCAGTGATCTCTATGACAGCTTGCGTGCGGACATGTACCTAGGTACAAATTCTAAATTAAAAATATAAAACGTTTAGCCTTGTGTCACGACAGGTGATTAAATAACAGCCCTCTTAATGATAATCACTGTATTTCGAAATCTTAACGCCTTGTCGGTCGCGGGTGATTGGGCACGGTCAGTACTACGTGAATTCCGAACTAAGGTCGATGTGTTGCTAAATCGTGTGTGCAAAATTTTTCAGATGGAAACAAAGAGACGGTCGTGATATGCATGTGTTAGCGCTCGAATTTAAAAAAAAGTCGTTCCAATTTCTGTGCTAGTTCTAATTTCAAAAGCGCAGTTGGACTTTGAAAACATGGAATTGATAAAATTGTGCTATGGTTGGACAGTGATTTCGTTTTTGGTGTTCCAATTCGTTCTTGAAGGTTCGGGACAAGAAGCGGGGTTCGAGTTGCCGGTGCAATTAGTGGGATTCCCGTTCATCATCATGGCCGTCAGATTTACTAATTTCGTTAAGAAATTATCTTACGCTTTGAATCCAGGTAACCTGTCGCTTAAACTAGTTATATATCTCCTATGTATTGAATTAGTAATTTTAATTAATAATTTTTGAGATACTTTATTCGTATCAAACATCTTTAAGGAAGTCGTAAAACGCAAACCATTGCACATGGAATACGCGCTGGACTTAGTAGAGTAGAACACGCTGTTTATTTACAATATTTTTTACGAAACGCAGCCATAATGGGGATCAACCGGCATTATGACATAAGAGTTCGATTGACCAACATAAACCGGCGGGAAAGGTGTTACGCTGTCACGTATTCCAGTACAATCCGAGCCGTACTACAAGCTAGTTCGGCACACTGTCTGTAGACTGCTTTCACGCGCGAAAATAGAAAGAGGTTACAACAGGAACGGACCTTATTCGCGGGAAATTTGAAAATAGAAAGAGATTACAACGGGAGTGGACCTTTTCGCGGGAACTTCAAAATCCATACGTCGCTTGCAAGTTCGGTTATTAATGCGTTTTGTTACTGCATGTGACATTTCAACAATAGACGTAGTTGTGAAACGTTTGACTACAAATTAGTAGTATACGTCTCCAGTTAAGTTACTTGTCGCTTTTCTTGATTCACACTCGGTCTGCAATGGAGTGGAAAAAAATATTATACACGGGTAGTCTCTTGGTGATATTGTTGAGCTGCTGCGATGACGTGAACAGCCAGGACGCGGCTTTTGAGCTCCCAGTGCAGTTAGTGGGTTTTCCAATCATCATTTTGAGTGTGCGACTCACTAACTTCTTGAAGAAACTATCATACTCTCTAAGCCCAGGTCAGTATGTTAAATTTTACGTAGATTGTTGATTAATGTAGTAGGTAAGCTTCATTATAGCTTGTAAAATGTTGTACCTAGCCATCTTGCAGCCGTTTTCAAATAACCGTTTAGATAAACTATATATTTGATTTAAACTTTCACGATTCTTAGATAATAACTGTTACTAAACGGGGCTTAACCGCTTATAATTTCCTTATTCAAGTAATTTGAGTCGTCCAGTGACCATGGGTGTTGTGACAAATCTGAAACGTCGGGAAACCTCAGTCAGAGATGTAAATAAATAAGTTAATTATATGCAATTAAGTCCCGTTTAGTACTTAACAATTGTCTATGTCCAATAAGTAAATGCTTCTGTTATGCCGCCATGGATTACGAGCATGGCTCATGGATCTGCTATAAATAAATATATAAATTAAATAAATATCACGGGACAATATTACACAAATCAACCTAGGCCCACGGTAAGCTCAGTTAGGCTTGTGTTGTGGGTACTAGGCGATGATATATATAATAGATACATACATATAGATACTTATATACATTAATAACATCCATAACTCAGGAACAAATATATTCGTGATAGATACACAAATAAATGCCCTGACCGGGATTCGAATCCGGGACCTCTAGCTTCGTAGGCAGAGTCACTACCCACTGAGCTACGGAGGCCGTATAAGTATATAAGTGTAAACATTCTCATAAATCTAATATGCTTGGTCTAGTTTCGTTATCGCTTATGCTGAATATATCGAGCAAATATCTCATGGTAAGGTAATACCTACATTAGTCATTATTCACCTTCATCAATATTGGTAGCTTAAAACTTATCGGTAATAACAGTTTAATGGGGTCTATCCCGTACCTTTATATATATTTTACGGGCAAGAGTCATGCGTGGGTACCTACCTATCCTAATAGCCTCAATAGGAAATTTTGGATGTTCGTCAGACTTTCACGAAAACAAACTGAATGACTTCTGACATAACTTTTATTTTCAGTAGTATAGCTTAAACATCAAAAACATAATATTAGTATAGGCAATAATTTCCATTCATAAGAAGTTGGGTACTCAAGAACTTACAAATAAGGTCAAGGGTGAGTCGGACTTCGTCGGAGTACATACCATCGCTCAGCATTACCCATTTGGCCTATTAATTCCTCTAATTTAGCCTAATCGACAGTTATTATTAAATCGAAAATCCTTGTATTTAAGTTTCATAGCTTGAACTAAACCGTGCCGTGCCATACCTACTTTCCGTTTCATTTTACCCACTTACGCGATTTACTTTCATTTTCATTCGAAGCTCGGCCTTCAAGTAATATTAAGTAGAAGTTAAGACAGCCATAGTTACAAAAACAGCTCGGCCATGATTAGATCGACGTAATTGACAGAAAGGGACATCCCTATTGTCATTCTGTTTTTGAAAACTGATAATATTCCTATGACAAAACGGGGACTAAATATATTCTCGTCTCGAATTGGACCGCTGTTGAAGAACATAAATTAAATATCAATCAATTCAGCCCGTGATGTTATTGTAAACATGTGTTCAATAAAGAATTTACTCGATACGAGTATCTAGGTTTGTAAACACGAAAAGTTGACTATAATTTATTCACAATAGCCGCCTCGCTCTAGTCTTACGTATTAGATGGCTGCTATCTATCAACTGATACCATGTGTCAGGCGGGCTCATTACTCAAACATAAACCAAATCCAGCCATACTGGTTCCATCTCACTTAACTTCCTGAATAACCCATCTATAATTGCACTCATACATATAGTAAAACATAATCATACATATATTACTTCATACTTACAAAAATAATCATGTGATTATGCAATTGGAAAAATATGAACTGTACTGGTCAGCTGGTCAATAAAGATAAGAGTGTAACATACCAACGTTATCATCAGAACGGGTGTTATTATTCAAGAAATAATAACTTAACTATGAATCTAGTGCACTTAAACTTAACTATTCGTGACCAATAGCAGTATGTTGTGATGAATTCATGTTTCGTCATCAATAACTTACTCGTTGCAGTTACGAATTCACGCTTTGTATATAGTTTATACAATAATATTTTAAAGAGGAAAACTTTGTGGGGTTGTAAGTATAGGGAATCTTCGCTTCTACTCGTCCGATTTAATAAAAACTCTGTCACCAGTATATAGAACGGAACTAAGGATGGATTTAGAAAATATATTTTGTACCTCGGCTCCGCCTGGTTCTTTGTAGTACGAGGGTAGTTAACAATAATTAATCTTACGTAGGTACTTGCTTAGCGTACTCCAGATGCAACGAATAATGTTCTTTAAAAAAGTTCGGCTGGCAAAGTTACAACTAGAGTGTTCTTCTTCTTCTTTTTTGACGTTCTGACCAACTGTGGCGGCTCAAATTTGCCAGACTTAACGCTGATAATATTAACGAACCCCGTAAGAGCCATGCAGTGTGAAACAGTTTTTGCTCGCGATTTCGTCCGCGGGAACTCCTTTCGGTCCGCTCCCAATTTCATCCTCCTGTGAATGATAATGATAAATAGTACAGTCAGCATCAGAAATAGCTTAGCAAAGTGACACGCACAAAATGACGTACACAGATCCTTATTGCCTTGACATTAGAGTTCGTGTGTAGGTCATTTTGAGCACTAGGACCGCTTATCTTCTGCTGCTGACTGTACCCAACTAATCTGGGTTTTGTTCTGGTTATAAAATATTTACGAACAAATCCAAATATCTAAACATACAAATTTTCACATAAAATGTTAGTAGGATTAGGACGATTTTTAAGTACCTGGGTCATTGTCAGATTTAGGTTCGCGTCTCTTCGGTGGACATTGCCAAAGTTAAGGGCTATAAAGCCTAATTTTTGGTTGATCTCTGAATCCGCATAAACGGCGTTGCTATGCGATAAAATCATATTATGTCGTGAGCGTAAGCCCTTAACTATTGACCACCGGAAAGATGATTTTTGTTTTTGTGTCTGACAATGACCCACCTAAGTGAGTAGAAAATAGAAATAGCAAACATTGACTAAATGTTTGTGAAATATCTATAATACAGCTAATAAACATACATATAATAAAGCTGAAGAGGCTCGAAAGTCTGTACATGGAATATATTCGAAAAAAAATGGCTAGGGATACTTTAAATCGGTAACAGAACACGTTCCAACAGTTTTTAGAATTTTTGTCTGTTTGTCTGTTTATCTGTTTGTCTGTTTATGTGACCGCGCATCACGTGAACGACTCAACCGAATTAGATGAAATTTGGTACAGAGATAGTTTGAGTCCTGGGGAAGGACATAGGGTAGTTTTTATTCCAGAAATCAACCCCTAAAGGGATGAAATGGGGGGTGGAAGTTTGTATGGAGCTACTTAAACCACTGCACCGATTTGGATGAAATTTGGTATATAAATAATTTGAGTCCCGGGAAAAGGTCAAAAGATAGATTTTATCCCGGGAATCTTCCCCTGAGGGGTTCAAACGGGGGGGTGAAAATTTGGATGTAACCCATTTTGATAAAATTTGGTTTAGAGGTAGTTTAGGTTCTGGGAAAGGACATTGGATAGTTTTTATCCCGGAAATCTTCCCCTAAGGGGGTGAAATGGGGGGGTGAAATTTTAAATAGACTCCGTTTAGATTAAATTTGGTATAGAGATAGTTTGAGTCCCGGAGAATGACAACGGATACTTTGAATCCCGAAACTCATCTCCTAAGGGGTGAAAATGTGGATAAATTCCAGTTAGTTAAAATTTGGTAAAGAGATAGAAGTCCCAGGGAAAGACAATGAAATAAAATACTTGAATATTTGAGTTTTTATTCTGAAAAATCATCTCCTGAGGTGGTGAAATAAGGGGTGAAATTTTGGATAGAACCCATTTAGATGAAATTTGGTGTGGAGTCCTGGTAAAGGACATAAAATAATTTTTTGTCCAGAAACCTTCTCCTAAGGGGGTGAAACGGGGGATGAAAATTTGGATGCAACTCATTTACGTTATAGCGAGTTGGAGTCCTGGGGAAGCACATAGGATAATTTTATCCCGAAAATCATCCCCTAAGTTAATATAATATATATTATTAGGCTGTCATTGGGGGTGAAAATTTGTTTGTGACCCGTTTTGATCGAATTTGGTTGAAAGCTAGTTTGAGTCCTGGGAAAGGACATATGATAGTTTTAAATTCCAGAAATCATCCCCTGATGAGGTGAAATTTGGAGTGAAAATTTAGATGTAACCTATTTAGATGAAATTTGGTCCAAAAAATGTTTGAGTCCCTGAGTATGACAATGGATAGTTTTAATCCCGAAAATCATCCCCTCAGGGATGAAATAGGGGGTGAAAATTTGGATAAAACCTATTAAGATGAAATTTGGTAAAGAGATAGAAGCAGTCCCAGGGAAGGACAATGCATAGTTTTTATCCCGAGAAATCATCTCCTAAGGTGGTGAAATGATGGTTGAAGATTTGGATAAAACCCATTCAGATGAAATTTGGTATAGAGAGAGGTCAAGTCCTAGGAAAGGGCATAGAATATGTTTTATTCCGGAACACATGAAAGGAGAAAATCATCCCTTATGGGGGTGGAATGGTGGATGGAAATTTGGATGGAACCCATTTACGGTATTGCCATATCAAGGTTGAGTCCTGGGGAAGGACATAGGATAGTTTTATCCCGAAAATCATCCCCTAAGGGAGATGTAATTGGGGTCGGAAATTTGTTTGTGACCCATTTTGATAAAATTTGGTTGAAAGATAGTTTGAGTCCTGGAAAAGAACACGATAGTTTTTATTTACGGAAATCATCCCCTAAGGGGGTGCAATGGGGGTGAAAATTTGGATAGTATCCAGTTAGATGAAATTTGGTATAGAGATAGTTTAAGTCGCGGAGACGGACAACGGATAGCTTTTATTCCGAATATAATCCCCTAAGGGGGTAAAATAGGGGGAGAATATTCGGATTTAACCCATTTAGATGAAATTTTGTACAGAGATAGTGAGAGTCCCTAATGGGGTCAAATTGGGGAGGAAGATTTAGATGTGACCCATTCAGATGAAATTTGGTATAAAGATAGGTTGAGTCCCGGAGAATGACAATGGATAGTTTTTATCCCAAAAATCATCCCCTAAGGAGGTGAAATCGGGGGTAAAAAATTGGATGGAACCCATTTATGGTATAGTGATAGTTGGGAGTCCTGGGGAAGGACATTATGGTAGTTTTTAT
Organism: Epinotia brunnichana; assembly: GCA_963854355.1. Lineage (NCBI taxonomy): Eukaryota > Metazoa > Arthropoda > Insecta > Lepidoptera > Tortricidae > Epinotia > Epinotia brunnichana. The sequence continues at coordinate 11,973,659 of OY977936.1, read as the reverse complement.
TCCGGAGATCATCTCCTAAGAGGGTGAAATGGACGTGAAAATTTGGATGGTACCCATTTACGGTATAGCGATAGTTGGGAGTCCTGGGGAAGGACATTTGATAGTTTTATCCCGAAAATCCTCCACTACGGGGTGAACATTTGGATGTGAGTGACCCATTTAGATGAAATTTGGTTAAGAGTTAGTTTGAGTTCCTGGAAAGGACATAGGATAGTTTTTATCCCGGAAATTATCTCCTAAGGGGATGAAATGGGGAATGAATATTTGTATGGAGCTGCCATTTAGATAAAATTTGGTATGGAGGTAGTTAGTAGGCACGGCGTTCGTAGGCCCCCCACAAGGTGGACTGGTAAAGGTCGCGGGAGTCCGCTGGATCCAGGTGGAGCAGAATTGGTCACTTTGGAACTCTTTGGGGGAGGCCTATGTCCAACAGTGGACGTCTTTCGGCTGATATGATGATGATGATGATAATAATGATAGTTTGTGAGTCTCGGGGAAGGACATAGGATAGTTTTTATATCGGAAATCTATCCCTAAAAGGGAAATGGAGGGTGAAAGTTTGTATCGAGCTACGATATAAACGAGTTCTACGCGGACGAAGTTGCGGGCAAAAGCTAGTACCTTAATAAAAAGGTTATGGTAATATTTTGTTCAAAGAGCAAGGACACATATAACCCAAATAATTATTTTGTTAATTGGAGAGGCGATAAAATGCAGGCCATAAGCGGTAATTACAGCCAAGTTTCCTCCGGCCTTCGTTTAAAACTTTGCTGATAGTGATTAAAACTACTAAACTTATTTATGCAACAGGCTTTAATTTAACTTCAAAAGAGAAACTACAGTTACTTACCTGTTACCTAAATAAATAAATATATAAACAATAAAAATCCAAATAAGTGATTGAAATAAATAATAGTTCCAGTGGCTACCAGGGTTCGTCAGACATTAAATCTTTGCTAGTTTTCATAAAACATTTTGAAATGCAACATGTGTGTGAAAATAGCTGTGGCGGTCATTGTTTTATTTGAATGCATGTCTGCATCCATAACAGCATGTTCTTCATACTCGTAACATCGTGTGTTACATTGACTCACACTCGACGTATTTAAAATGTATGCCACGGCCGTGTAGACTTTAATGAAGTCAAAGACTTTTCTTATCTTAATTTCTGTACATATGTTATACGTTTCAGACATCTTTATATCTAGACCCCTTGTGAAATGAGCATATGAGTAAGTTGTGTTAGCCATTATAAAATGTATACAATAGTACATTGTGCATTAAGGGCCGTAAGAAGGGGATTACTAACGAGAGTCTATTAGAAGCCCGACGCCAAAGGCGAAGGGCTTTTAAGGTGGTTCGATTGCCATACAAAGCGTTATTTGACATTCGCAGGCTAACGGCGTGATATTTTAAGAAACTTATGTAACAAACTTTCATCAATTGGCTTCCCATTTGCGCCAAATTCCCCCTTTCCTAGAATAAACTTGTATAAACTAGATTAATTTGAGAAAAATAGTTTTCCCAAAATATCACGTTACAAACCAATTTCTCAAATTAATCTAGTTTATACAAGTTTATTCTAGGAAAGGGGGAATTTGGCGCAAATGGGAAGCCAATTTATGAAAGTTTGTTACACAAGTTTCTTAAAATATCACGTCGTTAGCCTACGAATGTCAAATAACGTTTTGTATGGCAATCGAACCACCTTAATGAGTCGAGTTTGTAATCCCCTTACTGCCCGTGATACACACAATGTTTTTCATCACATTTGCAAGGAAATTAATAACTACAAAAGACAGAAAAATCTAAGTTTCATACAACCGCACCACGCAAAAATTGACGAAATTGACAACTTCACTCACAGATTTGAGGAGGGCGAAGGGGCGTGGCGCCGCATGACCTGCTAGATTTTTTTCAACCAATCACAGAGAAGAATTCTTGTGATGCGCGGCCAACTAGATTTGCCACCCAATTTGTTTGATTTGTTTTTAACCAATCAGATCACACACACGCTCATAACTCCCTCGGGAGTTATAAATCCATAACTCCCGCGGGAGGTAAATCGGGTATAGCTGCTCTATAAACTTGACTATAATACACCCTTTACGAGCAAGTGTGATGAAAAATTATTAAACATTCAAAGTTTTACTTTGGTGTAACGGAAGAGGCCTGTCATAGTTGCGATAGACACTATGCAGATTAACAAATAGGTGGCTTGCAGGAAATCAAAGCTTCTCACAACGGAAATGCAAGTTAGTCGGATAATCTCAAGAAATGGCAGCCGACAGATCAATTGAGTAACAGCGGTTTTACCTATTACATTACAGATTGGGAACTATTTCACTAAACAGACTGAATCGGAATTATTTTCATATTTGACGCGCACGCTCGATTCTACGGGCGCCAACTGCAATATGAGATCGCAGGCGCGACAAATGAAAAGTTGATTTCAATTCAAGACGTGTAGTTAAGTATACCACCTGGCTTTGCAGTTACGGAATAGAGGAATTTGAGATCGACATAAAGCAGGTACTGCATTAAATAGTCTACGGCATCGGGAAACCGATAGTGAGATGAGCGATCGAGGAATCATTTGGTACAAATGTGTACACTAATAATTACTGTACAGCGGACCAGTTTGAGAACTGTGTGTTAGGAAGTAGAGCTCCGATTCTGCACATCCGATAAAAAAAAATGCTTTCATCAGTATTTAAAATTGAACTTCACCACTGCTTACACTATCCTCCCCTTTCTTACGCTTTTTAACGCTTTAGAATTAGAACGCTTAGAAAGAGATGGATAGTCGCCGCGATACAGCTGTCGGGCCGTCCTGCGGCGCTACCACGAACTTCGAATCTCGATCTTCGTATATCTCCGTCTCTGTCGCTCGAGTACCATAAACCGTAAGTGCAGTAGAGACGGAGATATACGAAGTTCGAGATTTAAAGTTCGTGGTAGCGCCGCTGAGGGCCTACCGCGAACGGCATTCGAAGTTTTCTCTCTCTCGCACTTATGTACGAACTCGTAATTATGACAGAGAGGGGAAACTTCGAATGCCTTTCGCGGTAGGCCCTCTGTGATAGCCGTGCAGGGTTAAAGTAGGTTATATTAAAATAAAAAATGATATTTCGCAACCCGACCGGAGTCGCAGGCGAAGCTAGTTTAAAAACATTTGTATTTTTTTCCTTTGCCTGTTTGGGTGTCCCACTGCTGGGCAAAGGCCTCCCCCCTTGCTGGCATGCTCCGGCCAACCCAAGCAGAACGCGTCAAAATCGTCCCGCCATCTCCTTTTTGGTCTGCCTCTCCTCCGGTGGCTGTCTTGCGGGATCCATTCTGTACTTATCGTGGCTTATTTTTCCGGATGCATGCGGCAGACATGTCCAGCCCCAGCCCAGTCCCACTTCAGTTTTAAAAATAAATATTGTTGCTGTGAACCGGACGTAAATTTTGTTCAGAATATATTTTTACTATTTAAATTAAATAAATATAATGCCTCTAAAATTCATTATCTTGTATTTTAAACAGTTTTGCTCTAAACAGAAGTAAATAATATAAGCTAAGTTACAGCGTGATCAACAACAATCATTTTGAACAAAATTTTTGATAGTACCTACTTAAATGGACTTAGCAGCCTCGAGACAGGCAAGGATAAGTTTTAATTAGCCCCGGACGGGGTTCAACAACGCAGAAAACCATTTTGATAAGCTGAGGTCGTTTAGCTTAGCTAACCTTCTATCAGAGGGTGGTTGCTTTGGTATAAAGTAAATACCTGTGTATCTGTTTGATATAATTTATTGTGCAATCGCGTTTGTTAGACATACCTACCAGTGGCGGCGCGTGAAATTTTTTGATGGGCAACCCGGAACAAAAATGTTATGAAAGAGTTTAGAGTATATAACTATAGACGTGTATGGGCGCTCCGCCACTGAAACCTACTCTTGGCGACGTATTGCTTGACGTATGGCTAGACGTTTTGTACAAACGTCAATAAGTTACTTTGCACTAAGTTGCAACGCAATATTCATGACGTAAGTTCAGTTGATATTTAGTATTTTGCAGTTCGTAGGTTTATTCTCTTTTCTTCCTAGATTATTATAATTATTAGCAACTAACAATTCAGAAATTGCGAATATATGCGTACGCGGCGGAAAAATGTTGACAGCTCGAGATATGAAATGGAAGAAACTTGCACTTTATATAATTCAGTCTAAGTTCACATTTCTTCCAGTTTTCGTTTTATCTTGTTAAACATGGGCACTAAGCCAGACGTTGAACAATAATAGAATTTCGATAATAGTGGTTTAGTGTCCATAAAATATATTATATGAGTAGGTACTGAGTAACCGGCGCGTGTGACGTATTACCAACTTAATATGATTCGCAAAGGTTACAGCATCGCTATAGGTGACCTAATAAGGGTGAGTAGAGTTGAGACCAGAGCCGTGCGAAGCAGCGGAGCGGTGTGCGAAGAAAAAAACGCGTAGATCGTTCGTAAATCGAATCGAATAGAATCGATCGTTTTACAGGTCTCACTATGTCTTCGCTATAAAGGCATACAAGTCATAACATATAGCACAAAAAAATAAGTATATTTAAACAAAATTATTAAACAATCATATTAATCATGCATAGTGATGTGCCGTGGGAATATTCCCGGGAATGGGAATATTCCCATCGGGAACATTCCCGGGAATATTCCCATGTGCCCGGGAATATTCCCAAAACAGGGGAATATTGGATTACATATTGGGCAACGTAAAATTTTATTAAAGTTAGTTACAGGGAATAGTACTCCGAAGAATAAAATGACTAATATGCGAAGTATACATGTTTTACAAATACATCTATAGTGATTGATATACATTAAAATTTTAGCTTTTGTATCTATCACAATATCGTTCCTTCTTTTCGCGATGCATTTTATGTACAATATTTGTTAACCTGTTATTGAAGCGTTTATGTTTCTATCTCTTTCTTTCATTATAGCTGTCGTCTCACTTCCTCTAAAAAGGTAGACCTTGTAGAGCACTAGTTCAGTCTTCTCACGTACCTGGCGCTATCAAGACGTGCGTAGATGTGCTTGAATCATGAAGCCGAAGAGTAAAGTGTTTGAACATTTTACTACATATAACGTTAGTAATAAAGTCACGTTTTGTTGCAAATACTGCAGTAGAGTGTACCTATTTATTTAAAAATACGACAAAACTTGCCTGTCATTTAGGTAAATGCCCCAAAACACCATGTGTCGTACAGTGTTTTTTTAAAGACCGTGAAAAAAATAAGTCCAGTAGTGGTTCAAGTGGATCGCATGGTGAACCTAGTTCTTCTTCACCATCACATAGCCAATATCGAGAGCCAATTGAAGACTCTACTATGGCAGATATGTTAATGATAATTTGAAGCCTGCAATGCCATAAAGAGACGACAAGTCGAAAACACAAACATACGGATACTCTCAGATAGTAAATCGGTACTATAAGCACTGAGCAGTGATAACATCACATCTAGCATGATATACGAATGCCACCAAAACCTCATAGAGGTGTTCGCAGATAATAGCAAAGTTACTATACAATGGATTAAGGGGCACAGTGGCTCAAGAGGAAACGATGCATCGGATGAACTGGCCAGGAAAGGCTCAGAAACAACGGCATACGGACCGAAGCCAATCTTACCCCTGCCACAAAGCTACATATACAATCAACTGGACCAATACACTAAAGACCTACATCAAAGACACTGGAAGGAGATATACACATGCAGACAGACCAAAGAGATTCTGTCGAAACGCGACTACAAACTCACAACCGCAATACTAAGGACACATAGAAAGCAACTGCGCAAGATAGTGGGAATAATAACAGGACATAATACCTTGAACAGACACCTCTATAACTGGTATCACAGACAGCCCCATGTGCAGAGCATGCATGGAGGCAGAAGAAACGACTAAACATATCTTACTGGACTGCAAGCAGGTTGAAGTATACAGAATAAGGCACCTAGGTTCTCCAGACACACTACGGGACGCAGTCAGCAACACCAAGGCACTCACCAACTTTCTACACGAGCTGGGGTGGTAAGAGTAGCGCCACACCACCGTTTCACGCAAAATGGATGTCGACTTGTGGAAAACGATCAGTTATACTGGTAGTACTAATGGCAGATATGTCGAGCACCTCTATGACCAGCATGAGCTCCTCAGAAACAGTAAGTTGTCAATAGAATATGAGTAATGTTACATCAATTGTATTGTACGATAGTGAAATGCAAACGGCAGTGCAACACGTTGTAATTTAACTGTGTTTTAAAATATAGAACGATACTTTATTGTGATAATGCCATTGTAAAGTTTTTAAAATTGAACATTTTATACAAAGTATTCGTACGTGATATAATACAAATAAAGTACGTAACTTTATTCAGAAATACAAGAAAGTCCTATACTTACTAAGTATGTTGCACTGGCTTTCTGACAAATATTTGAAATCACGTGTTTTTTAAGGTCCAATTGTAACATTATTTATTATTTTTCTCAGGTTGGAATCCACCAAGCTATTGCAAGTGCGATTTATTTATCTGGCTCGCCATTTTCGCTGCTTGAGCATCCATTGTGGAGAGAAGCATTCCAAAAATCCTTTATATACAACCGTCACGAAAAAAGAGACAATGATTTTTAATGAAACTGTGATGATTTGTATCGTTTTTGTCAATTAAAGAAGTACTTTTCTAACAATGGTTTTATTTCGACTAGAGGTATATTCCCGGCCACTATGGGAATATTCCCATGAAGGATGGGAATATTCCCAGAAACATTGGGAATATTCCCGGGAACATAGGGAATTTACTTTCGCAGATGAGTTACACTATTTAATGTCTCGGTAAACTGTGTAAAGGTTTAGGTTTTGATAGAATCGCCAATAACAAAATATGTAAACATACACAATTTCAAAGTTCCCTTATGTTCCCTTCTTGTGGGAATGTTCCCGGGAACGGCACATCAGTAATCATGCATCGTGCTTATGTCAAATTACGCAAAATAAATAAAATAATAAAAATTAAGATTTTCAAATTGTATGCATGCATGTTAAAATTTTTCAATATTCTTGTTTGGAGTTACTATACTATTGCTTTTGGCACCAAAAATTGCATAGACTTTTATTACATTCTTTACATGGTCTATATCTAAGATCGATCTATGTAGGTAGATTATTGTAAACTCTAGGTGCCATACCAAATGCACTTTTTGACATTAGGTTAGTTAGGTTTGTAAGGTACTACCCAGTCTATAGTCTATACTAATAGGGAACTTGCATCTTAATATTTTATTACGAAAAACAAAAGTATAATCCAGCATTAAAACAACTGTAGCATTAAAACTTTGTTATGATTTATTTTTCTGATGTTATATGCATTTGAAATCTGCGCGCGCCGGCACCCCCCGAAAACGCTCTATACTAAACGGGCTTATGCTATGACGTCACAGCATATTAGCCTTTACTATGGAGTAAGTCATTAATTTGCGATTATCTCAACAAAATGTACGTTTAAGTCTATACTTGTCATACAAAATATAATTTCTAATTTAATATTCTATGTAACTGTTACGTTATTTTATCGAAAAAATAAAAAATAAATTTTCGTCATTTTAACGTTAGGTAAAACTAATAAAATTGTTTTTTTTTCTTTTGTATGATATCTCTACGTATATCCGCATCGATTGAGTGCAATTTATTCAAAATTGAAGTCCCATGCAAGTTCCCCATTGTATCTTTCTAAGTTTGTACAGACCTACATATGTAGGGGGTAAAAAAACTCTAGAAAACTAATCCGATTTCAAAAATGATGTGTATGGAAGGAACTTTCAGAATGGACATAGGCTATATTCATCCCACAGGTTTGCCTGCGTTCGTTGCAATATGTGGGTCGTGAAGTCACACGGGCAGCTTCTAATCTATAAATAGGCTTTACTAAACCTATATGTTCGTCCTTCCAGCCACATACCGGTCGCGTAACCGGCGCCAGCTGGCATACGCCGACGCCGACCCGTTCGACGCGGCGGAGGTGGAGAAGTACATAGTGGGCGAGTTCGGCGCGCGCGCGTGCGTGTTCGAGCGCGTGTGCGCGCACTACGCGGCGCGGGCGCAGCGGGACCCCAAGCCGCAGATGGACTGGACCGACGTCTTCAGGTGACTGACTTTTTAGACTTGGCCGTATTCATAAACGATCATAAAATTTTAGGGGATTTTCATTTAAAGTCGTAGGTTCAGTTTAACTTTCGGGGGGCGTCGTGGTAGAATGCTCGCGATCCCACTGCGCCCCTATTAATGGCAGGGACGGAAACGCCGGAATGGTTTTAGTGGGTAGACTCCCTCCCCCTTCTCTTTAAATAGTGTTGGCTGGAGGGTGAGAGTCCCACATACCCCCCATTATAGCTTACCCTGGCTGGGGGGATGCGTAAGAGCATTTCAACTTCGTAAAAAAAAAGAGGTTCATTTTAACTAAAGTGATGTATCTTAAGTCACTGTAGGTTTTGTTACGAAACGTAAACGTATGCATTTGACATTGACGTTCGGTGTTGTGACGGCCCGTAATAGACCGGTAGATGCTGACACAAATTTTAAGGCATTTGTTGTCTAATTGCATATTGAAGAAAAGGAAAATGATGGTCATAGCGCTGGTACCGGCGGCCCAAACGCGTGGGCGTTAATCGAACGTGTCGGATTAATTACGAAAGTCAAACGATTTGTTACACAAAAACTCTTGTATTTTCCGATAGTCGATGAAAAAAGAGGTAGGTGGTAACGTAATGCCAAACTTCTCCGGTGTGGCTTAGAGCCCGCCAAACCGATGAAAACACATTAATTAAAAAACAACCAATTCAACCATTTGTGCCACGAAAATCACCATGCCATACTTTTCCAACGGTTCCAAGTGGCCTCCATACCGCGGAGGTCAAAGTGTCAAAGGAGTCTGTCAATCAAATCAAAGTGTTTTTAATTTTTTAACGATTTGTACCAGTATGGCATTTGGATTTTTGGGATGAATATAATACAATGTGACCGCTATGTGTGTGTGTTATAAAGTAATAATAATAACTATATTAAATAAATTAAAATGCCCTTTAGCTAAGATGTCGTTAAAATTAGTTTGTCTTCGTCTGCCAATTTAACCTTGGTGTTCGTAAGAAGGGGACAAAAAACATTTTGTTTAACAGAGGTCCATTATGTTTCAGTAATAAGGGGGTTTGAGTCACTGTTTGGTTTACGTTGCGTCATTTTACGCTCCACAGGAACAAAATTGTCAAGCTCCTTATATTCCAGAATAGCGCTACAAATGATGCATCCTGCAGAGGCACGCTTACACCCTGGCCACGACTTTGGTCTTAAGCGGCCTACGACCAGCGTTTTATCTGTTCATTGCGCGTCATCCCAACTAACCACAGTGCGTAGCGCGTCTCGCTCGACCGCGCAATGAACAGATAAAACGCTGGTCGCAGGTCGCTTAAGACCAAAGTCGTGGCCAAGGCGTTAGGCTGCTGCTTTTTACCAGAGCTAAGCTAAGCTGCGTTTCTATACAAGTATCAAATAGTTTATCATAGCTTAGGTTGGACAATTTGCATGATGACACAGCATAGGTTAACTTCGGTTGGAAAACAGTCTTGTGGTGTTCGTAGCATGAGTTGCTCACAACTTGGGATTTGGTTTTAGAAATTAATTGGCCTTGCACAACTATGCCGACTTCAAAAGACTATTAGTGAAATTAGGTAAGGTAGGTACTTGAATTAATCCAAGGTGTATCTTTTACAATCATTAGTCAATACTTCGTTACCTGTTTAAAAACATTGATTATAAACCTTACCAGTTTTTGTTTAGAATTACAAAACAGCATTCATGGCTACACCATATTCAACCTTTAAGAGGATTGTGAAGTGTCCATACGCGGCGCGAGTAGGTATTTAAAAAAATGCTATCTGTTTCACACCGCTCTGTGCCTCACCCGTATCGTGCGATAGAGAGAGTTGCCAGACCTGCAGGTAATTGCCTACAATTTCTTGTTGAAATATTGTTTCGGGTGATAACGTTTTTACCCGCCTAAACTTTTATGAAATGAAACAATTTTGGTATAACTATATTAAGTACACTTTACTCTATGTCTGTACGTTTTCCTTTTTAAGTAAATCAGTTTAGATTAATTTAAAATAAATAAAACGGTAGACAAAGTTTTTAAGTCAAAAATACAGATTTTTAGATGCTAATAACTTATAACGTAAGCAAAATTTCTTAAAAATCAAAACGTACAGACCTAGTTTTTTATTATATCTACAACATATCCAAAAATTATAAAAATCGAACTATGTTTGCTAGGTGAAAAACGTTATCGCTTTTTGTATGAAAATTTACAGGTTCACAATCCTCTTAAGCCGTCAGTGTTATTATAATGTACCATTGCGTAAAAATTATATGACAAACAATGCCCTTGACACAAAATTATTGTATAAGAGACCATTTAAATGATTTAATCATAAAATATTCTGTTGAATTTTAATAGGTTTCATATCACGAACGAACGCGCGGTAGTCGTACCTACGTAATGATGCCCTGATACTGTTTACATACATATAAGTAATATTACTAGGTCATAAATTCGTTTATCTCGCTCGCTTCCACGAGTCCCAAGCATACGTGCTAGAACGAGAGCGAGAAACACATTCACATACGATTCGGATGCGAAAGTGAAAAAAAAATGAAGACTCTTATTTTGATTTTTTAACGTTCACTGCAGAGGAGGTGGGTAGCCTTAAAGTACGTAACCACGTCGGCATTTATTTTCAACAAAATATGCATGTGAAGTAAAATATACTTACCCTGCTAAAGTCTATAAACTATTTTGTTAATCCCTCATATTTCAAATCTTACAATTTCATGGGTTAAACCCATACAATTTGGCAACGCGTCCTTGACCGAGCTGTTTGTGCACCATGTTATGAGAATTACCAAACTGGCCACGCAAATTGGGCATTTCAATGCCATGTCCGAACTGTGTAACCAGGCCAGCGACTGGCTAAATTGCCGTTCGTTAAAGAATGCAGCAAAGTGTGTCCAGTGAACTCGAGTTCCAAATACAGGGCTGTCGATCACTTTCATTTAATTTTAAGAGCGTGGTAAAATCTTTTTTTCTACTCCTGTACCGTTATCTGTCATTTATATAGGCTGTAGCTCAGATACAATGACAAATAAATCGTCGAAAAACTCTATGCTCTATGGCCAAAAAACGAATTGTTTAGCGTACTTTTTTGATTCATACATTTTTCATAAAAGCACTGTTTAACTTTTTTTTAATCGGCCGTTCTATTGCAGTGGTGCTAACTTCATAAACAAATATATCGAAATAAATGTATTTATTTACGATTTAACATTTGTATATTATAAATCGTCGGGTGACATGCAAAAGTCACTACCAAAACTGTCACTGCTCTTCAAAACCTCGTATCTCGGTACGTAGTCGATATCGAGATACGACTTTTGATTTAAGTAGGTATTTGTTAGTTAGTGAGTTTTGCTTGTCACCCGACATTATTTACTACAATAATAATAAATCATCAATGTGTGTTAGCCAACCATAAACAAGAGGTGTCACATTTCCGATTTCCCACCAAAATATATACAGTTCAAAATGAAAAGATGAAAGATGATAAAATATTAGTCCTAAACTATTAAGATTTTATTCGTGTTTGTGAGGACAAAAGTGTACGTTCCTTTAAAAATGTTTAAAGAAATTAATAACTGCACTCCTGAAGAAATGGCGTGAGTAGCAAAAGTACGAATAGAAAACTTGCTGCCTGAAAAGTCTAACTTTCTGCTTTTTATTTAATATGTGTCGTAGAAAAAGTATTGTATGCAACGGTGTATAACTGGTCTAAAAACGCTCGTGGCGTCTTTAATTGCGATGCTCGCCAAGGCTCGCATCGCAATCCACGCCACTCGCCTTTTAAGACCCTTCTCTTCAGTTGCATAAAATACTATAATATGTCAGATTTAGTACACGCATAAATTATTCTTTTATAAGCGTAAGTAGGTATGTGCGCACTTAATCCACTCGTAATATGCATCTACATATATATTCAGAACTACAGTTCTGATTGTGTGTGTTGTTTGTGTGTTTGTGTGTAAGTTGTTAATTATTGTTTTCGCTGAGAAGCGAAAACAATAATTAACAACTTAAAAAAGTTGAAAAACCACCGACATTTTCATTTCAAAGTTCGATATCTCAAAAACGGCAGAACCGATTTTGTTAAAACGTAGCTATGAACCATTTCGATTACGTCAGCTTTCAGATAAAAAATCTGCATTCAAATCGGTTAATTCGCTTAGGAGCTACGATGCCACAGACAGACACACATACACGTCAAACGTATAAGTCCCCTCTTTTTGCGTCGAGGGTTAAAAAAAAACAACTGTCTACTGCTTCTGCCTTCAATACTAATATTATAAACAGGAAAAATCTTGTGTATCTTAAAAGGGACTCTCTGGATGTACACAGGCTACATTTTTTCTCGCCTACTTGTTGGAACCGCGCGAGCAGTTATTAATATGTGTATTATAAATTTGAATGTTTGTGCAGATGTTTGTTCCTCTCAATTGCAAAAACTACTGATCGAATAGTTACGAAATTTTCAAGAAATGTGGCCTAGACATCAGAATAGTAGGTACATAATAAACGGACAATTTATAAAGAAATTCATAGTCTAAGAGACTTAAAAGACACGGAGTTTGAGTGGGCAATGATTACCCGTGCGAAAGACAGGTCACTAGTTACATAGTTTCTAGTTAGGTATATCATCTTATCATCGATAGAACGCACAAAAAATATATATGTATAGAAAAACTTGCACGATGTCACCATAAAAACAGCACGCAAAACATTAAAATAGCTCGTAGAATTCTAATTTTAATATAGTTTTCTGTAAGCATCGAAGTGTCGCATATTGTTCAAATTATAAAAGACATGTTTTAAAATTCACAAAACATTGCGTGACACGTTCTCGAGCAGGTACTTACCGCGGTTTTGCAATAGAAAATTCTAGATCGACTTGTTTAGTAACTACCTAGTGGGTGGCAGCCCTAACACAAGTAGGACGGCGACGTAACGTAACACCACGCAACACGGGTCATCGTAAGCCACGCGCGGACGTTTGGCTGCGACGCAACGCCACGCACTCGGGAAATGTAATTAGTGACCTTTGTTAAGTAACGAGTGACACACTGTGTTTGGCACGCGCACGTCATAGGGCCGGGTAATGATGGGATTATCAAGCAAGTTACGCCAATAGGGAACATTACGCAAAGCTCTGCGTAGGGGGCGACACTAACACAACCCGTAAACAAATCGGTGCCGGTTAATGTACGGCCCAATAATTGGCATCCTCTATATCTATGTCTCTTTTTAACTTATACAAAAAGAGAGAGATAACGATAGATGGACGCGTATTATCGGGCCGTACATTAACCGGCACCAACAAACCGCCATGACGTACAATGTCATATTTATTTACCTAACAAACAATAACGAATAATTGATGAAAACGCGTTAAACTACAATCGTTTTATTATCATTCGTGTGTAAAATACCTGTACTGTGATATTAAAATGGCATCCTATAGCCATTTAAAGGTGGATGAGGGCTTTTTTTTGCTTTACGACGTATTGCCGCTTCCCATAGTTTTCATATCATCGTTTCCTTCGGAAATGAATGATGCCCTTCATTCTTGCATCCAATTACGCGGCACTGATGCATTTTATTCATTGAAATATTTTCTTCACTATTTGATCCAGAGCTTTGAAGGAATTGTCAAAGTTGTCAAAAAAACTGTTTACTAATTGTGTTAGTGCTGCACTCTGGCGGCAGAACATTGCAGTAATGTTCCCTATTGCAAACTGTTCACGGGAGCCTAAATCTGGTACTTAATGATCTGGTCTGAATAATCTTGTCTGATACCTGGAGATTTTGCTTTATTCAGCCTACACTACATTCGTTTATTTAATTTCCTACTGCCAGTATAAAACTTAATATATTCGTATTCAATACCAAATTCATGTTAAGTAATTGTTAAAACAAATAGTTTTACACAATAAAACGTTTCTACATCTATTTAGAAAGGAATAGTACCTAGTTCATTTATTCAATTAGGTTTAATTTGTTTTAGTTGTGTAAGAAATAAGATTCCATTTTCCGAGATTTTAAAGACAAACTGTTCAATCCGGTTGATTTAAGAAAGCACGTATTCTAACATACGCCTTGCTTTTATTTTACGAACATTTATTGAAGAACTACAGGTAGGTACAGTCGCCATCACATACATAGGTACACTTTAGGTGTTCAAAAATATCGGCACATGCACCCTAATGCCTTGAAAATAGAGGTGTGTTCCGATGTTTGTGACGTGCTTGTTTGCTCCGATGTATGTGATGGCGACTGTACGTTGCATACGTCCACACGTATGCAGTTGATAATAATATCAATAATACACGTGGTAAATCTTAGGCATTTCATACATAAAAAAAATTAAAATACGACAACACGTGCTTAAGGAAACACATTTATAGACATTTCTAACATTAGTAATCATGAATAGTTGTTTTAAGAATTTCAAGCGTAGTATTTTTGATACCTTTTCGAAATTATGCTAGTAATAATATCGGCGTGGCCCGAGGCCGTGGTTGGCCGCAAAATTTGCGGTTCCCTGGAAATATGAGCTAGACAATGTGGTTTCATTTACGTTACACATTAAAGAGTCTTATCTACGCACATATCATTAGTGCTCTAAAATGCGTTCAGAAACCGTCGGTAATGACCAGCATTATTACAACCAATTTTACTATGACAACTTTCTTGTCTGTGGTAGTAGGTAAAATCTGTACTGTAATGTTATTACAGTACAGATTTTGGTATCGTTATGAGTTTAAATTTGGAACAGCTGTCAAAACTCAAGTGGGTCTCTATTATTCTAGTATCTATAGATATTAAAACAGTTATCGATACGAAACGTCAATTTAATACGTTTTTTAATTTAACTTTTTTAACAATTTTTTTTTCTTTTTTTTTCTCTTTTTTACTTTTTTTTTACTTTTTCACTTTTTTTAAACTTTTTTGCACTTTTTCATTATTTTTTTTACTTTTTTTTCATTTTTTTTTTACTTCTTTCACTTTTTTTTTAACTTTTTTGCATTTTTTTTTACATTTCAACTTTTTTTACTTTTTCTAACTTTTTTTTAACTTTTTTTCACTTTTATTCCTTTTTTCACTTTTTTTTTACAATTTACAGGTAGCACTCGTAGCAATGCAGGTCATTTTCCTACGGCTTCTGAACCCATCTTAGACTTATGATATGTGTATGTATAAAGTAGAGTATGCAGCTGTACATAATTAGGCCTTAAAACACTCGTGTGATCCTATTATGAAACTCGCTGAAACCACACTCGTATTTTAAGGCCTCTCATTATGTACCAGTAGCATAAACTACTATTACTAATCATCATCACAGGCCTTTGCGTCTATTCCAGACGATTTAAACATTGCCCTGGAGACATCGTTTCTGGTGACTGTAGTAGCTAATCATACTAGTCGGCTCGCTTGATAGGATGCAAATCGTCTCTCAATATGTCCGTAGAACGGTCGGGGTAAGAAAAGGTTCGTCACCTTAAAGTCGACATTTGCTTGCACCAAGGCAATTATCAGTCCTACCAACGTTTCATTTCAAACGAAACAGAAATATCGCATTGACGTTTACATTTGCAATAACAGGCTAATCTCAGAGTAAGGCCTCTCACAGACTGGCGCGGTCTGGCTGCGGCGGGCAATAGAAAGCTTGTCATTAACAGTCAAATTTACTATGGTCCGCCACCGCAGGCCGCGCCAGTGTGATGCAGGCTTAAGGCTGGGCAAAACGTTCGGTTTCCGGATTTTGTTTTCGACTTACAGCCCTCTAGAGCGATAATTATTGTTCTGTAAACGCCTGCAAGCGCTGTAAGTAAGTCGTACGCGGATTCCGAACGTTTGACTCAAATAGTGTCTCTCGTGTAATTCTGATTTAAAGATATTTTGCTTATGTTATAGCCACCTTCATGATCTGCAATAATTGCAGCTCTTTCATGGATATTTAAATTCCTCGGCATTATCAAATTAAATACGACGCAGAGTTAATGTTATTA
Organism: Epinotia brunnichana; assembly: GCA_963854355.1. NCBI lineage: Eukaryota > Metazoa > Arthropoda > Insecta > Lepidoptera > Tortricidae > Epinotia > Epinotia brunnichana. Next base: position 11,957,445 of record OY977936.1, on the reverse strand, counting down.
TTGATCGCAAAAATTATAACAGACAATATTGACACTGACAAACACTGACATTGTTGTTGATGTTGATACGAAACTAGATGTAGGTCAGAGGTGTAAACGATTTTGATCCTTGTTATCATATATATTAACGGCCTCCGTAGCCCAGTTGGTAGTGACTCTGCCTACGAAGCTGGAGGTCCCGGGTTCGAATCCCGGTCAGGGCATTTATTTGTGTGTTTATCACGAATATTTGTTCCTGAGTTATGGATGTTATATATGTATATAAGTATCTATATGTATTTATCTATTATATATATCGTCGCCTAGTACCCACAACACAAGCCTTATTGAGCTTACCGTGGGCCTAGGTTGATTTGTGTAAGATTGTCCGGTAATATTTATTTATTATTATTTATATTATTTATTTATTAAGTATAATTTTATATGCACTTGTCTACTTAGTACTTTGCTTTCAAAAGGTAGTGAGAATAATGAATTTAATAACTGACGAAGGTTTTCGTATCCCGACTGTACATTCTAGTAACATATCGGGGTAAGATTACCTTGACTGTCTGATGAGGGGTGAGGCACGAGGTGAGAGTTCAGGTGATCAGTGAGTTGAAGGCGTACGACGCCGTCACAAAATATATAAGTAATTGTTTTAAAGAATTGCACTCTTGGTATCGGCCACCTGAAAGCGGGTTGGCCTTACCCACATGTGAGCGTAGGCTCGAAAAGCGTGATTGAATAGTTATTAGGTTGATGGGTGCGCTTCCGAGCTTACACATACTCGTACACGTATCATCAACCCGCTTCTAAGATGAGACGATTTACAGCTACTAGTCAAATTATGAATGATACCCGCGGTAGAAGCAGCGCGTGGGTAGACAAGGGGGAATGATGACCTGGTAAAGGTCGCGGGAGTACGCTGGATGCGGGTGGCGCAGGACCGATCACTTTGGCACTCTTTGGGGGAGGCCTATGTCTAGCAGTGAACTCTCTTCGACTGATATGATGATGATAATAAAAGTTACGGTTAGCAAAAAGACTGCCCAACGTCGGTATCATTCCTTTGTCAACAAGCGATGGAGATTAAAATAAATAAGTACATTTTGATTATGAAAACTTCACATAAAGTTGTCCGACCGTGACATGCGAATTATGAACAATCATGAATGCTAAGCACTACTGTTCATAATGATTACAGGGCTGTACTTGTATTGTGAAATCTCCCCAAGGTTTGTTAGAGTCTCGCCTGACTCACGAAAAGAAACTCCTAATTAGGAAACTTCCTGATTCGCAGATTTACCGGTTATTAATGTTTGTACAGAGAACAAGTTTTATTGCTAATTATGGACTTGGAAAATCTTTACTTAACTTTGTCAAATCGAGTTTATTGGTTCAGATTGGGAGGTATGCCGCTCTGGATTCTAATTACGGTTATTGCGCCATCACCAAAATAAAATTCGATTGTCAGCTTTTAGAGTTTTCGTATTTTCCTAGTAATACATACATAACAATTTGTCCTGCAGCAATTAACAAATATTTAAATTGATAAAAACTACTAGCATAAAACGCCTAATATGGGCAACCTTATGAGTTATAAATAAATAATAAATATTTGCGGACAATCAACCTAGTCCCAAACTAAGCAAAGCTTGTATTAGGGGTACTAGACGACGATATAGATACTTAGATATAGATACTTACATAAATAAATACATACTTAAATACATAGAAAACATCCATGACTCAGGAACAAATAGGTATTCGTACTCATCACACAAATAAATGCCCTTACCGGGATTCGAACCCAAGATCTCTTGCTTCGTAGGCAGGTTCACTACCAACAAGGCTAAAGCGGTCGTCATGACTCTTATAAGCAATCACAATCACTCTGTTGTCTAGTTTAGCTCATTGCCTGGTGTTTGTTTAGGTTGCCTTAATCGTATGCTCATCAAATTGCACAATAAGGCGAAACGCAAACTCGTTAAACTTTGCAAGGAACTATGCAATAAACAAGAGTTTTTACCATCATCTATTAGTATATATCTATGGCCATTATCTTTATATATATCTATTACTATACTTCTATACTAATATAAAAAAAAGTCTGTGAGATTGTAGTTTTATAACATGTAAGGGATAATCTCCAAAATAGTCATTCGATTTCAAATATTCTTTCACCACACAGTAGGTAAGAAAAATTGTTTTTAAACACAAATATGTACATGAATTAACAAAGGTAGGTACTAAATAGATAAAAAAAAACCGAGCTGCTTTTTTCAAATAGCCTATGTCATGAACACAATTATGAGGAATCCAACGATACCTCATATTTATGTCAAAATCTACCAAGCCTGTGGCCCGTGAAATATTATTTTCTTGTCCACATTCATACCTCCTTCTGAGGTAGTCGGGTAAAAAGGTACTAACTCCGGCCATATGTGTGACCTACTTAGATACCTACATAGCTACATACCTAGTTCAGTGTTGCATTCTTACATGAGATGAGCAAACCGTCCGAGTGCACGGCTAGTTAAACTGCATTTGCGGCGAGCCTTATGCAATCATCCGCCAGCCACTTTCACTGTTCTAACGCTTCGCACAATGTACTCTAAGTTAGGGTGGCTTGGTTCACTCTCGGATAACTCGCCTACTAAACTATTTGTTTAATCTAGATGTCTGTCTGTACAATACAAGACGCTGCGTAGTTACGCTAAGTTCTAATTTTTAAAATAAGTACTAATGATTTGTCTACTCTTACAGAAATATACGCTGTCAGGAACATGATACATACATACATACATACATACATATAATCACGCTTCTTTCCCAGAGGGGTAGCCAGAGATCACGGATCTCCATTTGCTACGATCCTAACAAACCACTTTCGCTTCACTCACTTTCATAACATTTCTCATACACGCTCGTCGGTTTAGGGTACTTTAGACCTGGCCTTTTTGTAAGATTTCTCCAATTTGATCGGAGAAAGTTCGCCTAGGTCTTCCCCTTCCAACTTGCCCTTCCCCTCTTTTTATATACACTCTCTTCGTTAATCTTCTTTCATCCATCCTCTCTACATGCCCAAACCACCTTAACATACCCTTCTCAATGTTCATGAGTAAATCTCCATCTATTCCACACTTATCTCTTATCACACTGTTTCTGACTCTATCACTCAATTTCACTCCACACATACTTCTCAACGCTCTCATTTCTACTGCATTCACTCGACTTTGATGTCTTTTCTGCCACACCCAACTTTCGCTACCATACATAAGTGTGGGCACCAACACTCCCCTATGCACAGATATATTTACCTTAATGCATCTTAGGCGGGCATATACCTACCAGGGGATACTAAACACAAAAAACCGGATAAGTGTGAGTCGGACTAGCCAACCGAGGGTTCCGTACAAAATTACAAATGTATAGTTTCAGATTTTTATATAATATAAGACGATATTACCAAATTACATAAGTAGTTCTAGGTCAACGGAAAGTACCCTATAAATTTTGATTCCCTTGAGACTGTCATACGTTTTTTGCGGCATGACCGGCTGTATCTTTTTTTTACGGTAACTTAGAAGTTTGATTATTTTACAGCTTTCAAGGGTCTGTAAACCTGAGTCAACTATCACAGTACCATCTATCTCTTTTAGAAGAGCTGTTTTTGATGGAGAAGGGCCGAGCGCCTTCTTTATGCCTGAGTACACACCGGCAAAATTGCCCGAAGCTGCGTTGGCTTGGATGCTTTTACAAACATCAAGAAAATAGGCATTTGCATAATAGCGCGTACTCCGTTGAAGATTAGATTTTGCTTCAGTCAATTTTTCCCGTGTCTTGTCGCTGGGGCTGAGGCGATGATGCAGTGCTGCCTCTTTTTTTGCATCAAGACGTGGTTGGAGGTGCTCAATGTTTAGCTGAAACCAGTCAAACTTAGCTGGTTTTACATAACCAAAAGCCTCTGCTGCCGTATCTGTAAGGAGGTACTTTAATTTCGTCCACTCCTGACTGGCGCTCATGTGTAAATCCCAGGAAGCTGTTTCTTCTTGGACTAGTTTATTATAAGAATCAACTATTTCGATGCTTTTTGATGTTGGAGCCCTTAGTTTTTTGCATCCAGTGTTACGGGCAGAATGGATCTTTTTGGCAGTGAAAGCGGCTGTGGTAATAACAAGTGAGTGGTCGGTATCACAGTCTGCGCTATGGAATGTACCTACGTGTGTGGAGTATGTCGCGAAGATCTTTTTTCCTCGTTAGAATGACGTCTAACTGGTGCCAGTGGCCCGATCGAGGATGTTTCCAGGAAACTTTGCGCATTAATTTGCCCTGGAAGTAGGTGTTTGTGACACAGAGCAAATTTTGAGAGCAGAATTCTAGCAGGCGCTGTCCATTCTCGTTTATATTACCAACACGTGTGCGCGGCGCGGCGCCGGGAGAGGAGCTCGTGAACATCGACCCTCACCACCCGCCGCTTCTTGTCCGTGCCCATTACGACCTTTCTACCAAGGTGACCTTAGCAGACCCATCTAATGTTAACAACGTAAGAGATTGGAATTTCCCAAAAGCTGACTTTAACAGATTATACTGTCTTATTAGGAACCATGATTGGAATGATATCTTTAAACTTAAAACTGTCGATGAGGCCATTTCTAAATTTAATGAGATACTATATACATTTTTCGACGACTGCATACCCAAAAAAATACGCAAGCCGACGTGTAGTCGCACGTATCCTGTGCACTACACGAAAGCGATTATACGTGACATAACATCTGAAGCTCGTTTACACGAGGTATGGAAACGGACTAAGAATGAAGACGTCTATAAACAGTTTCAAATTATGCGCACTAAAATCAAAGAAAATATTAAAACAGCCCACGACAACAATGTCAGTAAAGTTTCTCGCAACCTTACCACAGATCCATCTCTATTTTCGCAATTTGTAAATAGCTTGCGATGTCGAGGAGGAGTTGAACCCGTTGTCACACTCGGCGAGTCTGAATACCGCGGAGCCGAGGCTGCCTCTGCGTTTGCTACTCATTTTGAATCCGTTTTCTTACCTGTCTTGCCGAGTCTCGACCCCGAAAAGGCCAGCTCAGAAGCTGTTGCTGGAGATAGACTTGTCGACATCCGGACAATCGATCGTGACGCGGTGCGTCGCGCGGTCAAACGGCTTAAGTCAGGCACCTCGGCGGGCCCTGACGACATTCCAGCGTTTGTTATTAAAGGGTGCATAAATCACCTGATACGTTCCGACACACCTATTGGAGATCCTATGGCGTGCAATAAGTTATTCCGGATCGCAAAACCCGTCAACTCAATCGCTGGGTAGAACACTATAAGCAGCTTTATTCTCAGCCTATAGGAATACAGCCAGAAGCAATTGAGTCCATCCCGAAATTGCCAGTGTGGAATGATCTTGACAACATCCCTACCATTGAAGATTTCCATACCGCTGTTCAGAAAATAAAGGTTGTGAAGAGCCCAGGTACTGACAGCATCCTTGCTGAGGGTATCAAATTACAGTGCGTAGCTCCATTCCTTTGCAATTTCTTCGTCAAGTGCTGGAACGAGGAATATATCCCTCAGGATATGCGCGATGCGAACATCATCACGCTATATAAAGGGAAAGGTGACCGCGGCAACTGTAACTCATACCGCGGCATCTCTCTCCTGAGCATTGCTGGAAAACTGCTTGGCCGTATCATCCTGGCCAAGCTACAGAAACTAGCAGATCGTGTCTATCCAGAGTCACAGTGCGGTTTTCGTGCTCAACGCTCTACCACTGACATGATTTTCACCCATCGTCAACTCCAAGAGAAATGGAGTGAGCAAAAAACTCCCCTACTGGTAGCTTTTGTCGATTTACATAAGGCATTTGATACAGTTAGCAGAGAGGGACTGTACACGGTACTGCAAGGTATTGGTTGCCCTCCTAAACTTTTAAGCCCTATCAAACTTTTTCATCAAGACATGAAGGGCTCTGTTGTCTATAATGGTGATACTTCAGACCCTTTCGAAATGCGCAGAGGAGTAAGGCAGGGTTGTGTGTTGGCACCTACCTTGTTTGGTATATTTTTCTCAGTTCTCTTGAAAGTTGCCTTCGGCGATACCACTCATGGCATACATCTTCACACTAGGCCTGATGGTAAACTGTTCAACATCTCACTGTTGAAATCCAAAAAATATCGAGAAGATTTATACGTTGACAGTTTGCTTTTCACCGATGATGCCGCTTTCGTCGCGACGTCGCCGGAGGAGCTTCAAGATATGGTCGATAAATTTGATGCGGCATGTAAGTTATTTTCGATGTCTATAAATGCTAAAAAGACGGTCGTAATGGCACAAGGCGTAGATCAGGCCCTGTCGGGATGATTCGCCTCTGGAAGTTGTGGACAATTTCTGTTACCTCGGTTCTAGCGTGACGAATAATCTTTCACTAGATGTAGAGATCAACATCCGCATTGGCAAGGCCTCCACGATGTTCGGGAAGCTCAGTACAAAAGTATGGGATAATAGATACCTTACTGTTAATACGAAGATGATAGTATATCAGACATGCATCTTGTCCATACTCTTGTACGGAGCAGAAACTTGGACATCGTAATATGCCAAACAGGAACGGAAATTAAACAGCTTTCACATGCGTTGTCTTCGGCGTATTTTGAACATCTCGTGGAAGGATCGAGTTACAAACGAGAGGGTGCTCAGCATCGCGCGTTTACCCAGTATTGCAGCAGTTTTAAAACAAAGACGTCTGCGCTGGCTCGGGCACGTGCAAAGGATGGAGCCCTCTCGTTTGCCACGTAAAACTCTCCTGAGTGAAGTAGCGTACGCTAAGCGACCGGTGGGGCGCCCTATGTTACGTTTTAAGGACAGCGCAAAACCTGACATGCTGTCCTTCAAGATCGACCCCACGGACTGGGAAAATCAATCGCAGGACCGAGACCAATGGAGGAAGTCACTTAATGAAGGCGTGACAGTACATGATATCACCTGGTTTGATCTGTTGTCCCACAAACGAGCATTGAGACACCAGCGCGCTGCTGCGCCTCCAACAGCGATGTGTATGACATTTACATGTCATATATGCTGGCGTCACTGTCGCTCTCGTATTGGCCTGACAAGCCACGTACGCAAGTGCCGCACTTTAATGGACGCTGCTTAAATCATCTTTTATAGATGCTACAGGCCATTGATTGATGAAACCTGAGTATAAGGTTTTAATTTCAACTTGATCCCTCCACGCGTTCCCGAGATAAAGGGTCTTGACAGACAGACAGACGGACAACATAAGATCCTTTAAGGGTTCCGTTTTTTTCCTTTTGAGGTATGGAATCCTAAAAACAGTAGTTTGATGCTGATAACGCATTAAAGATGACTCACAGTTCACAGAACACCGCGCCGAGCCCGGGCCGTGTCCAAGCGTACCGTACGAGTAGGTACGTACGGTACGACTCATATATAACCTTATCGTACCCATAGTTATCTATGGGTACGACTACATGACAAAACGCAGTCTTATCGCTAAAGAGCGAAACTCGCTTCTTCTCTTTGAAACTGTCTTAGGGTAGCAAATACATTGCAACCTTTCGTCAATCACGATACAAGCATAAAGATAAAGAACAAATTATTCTGCAAAATATTTTCATTCCATTTATGTAAAGAGAAGTTCGCGCGATGTGTCTCCTAACCCTTAGGTATACGATTATTTCACCCCATTTTCCTATATTAGAACATTTGCAGCCGACGAGATATTATGTGAACAATCTTTAGCGTACGTGCTTACGCTGCGCCTTCCAAATGAATCCGTATAATATTAAAAATATATACAGGTTGATTTTGGGGTCGTGGAGCAAGAACACCAAAAGCGAATAACATGGTCATACTGAGCAACTACTCTCATGGGACCACCCACGAAATCGCAAAAAATAAGAGCCAATTAAGAGTTAACTGTGAGTTAATTGAGAGTTAATGTATGGAACAGCTGTTTTTTTTGCGATTCCGTGGTCGGTTTCTTGGGAAAAGTTGTTCAGTGTTACCATCTTATTCGCTTTTGGTCGTCTTGCTCCACGACCCCGATATCATCCTGCATAATAAAGATTTTTTTAATTATTTTTTTTCCGCGATTATTATTAATTATGTAAATACAAAGTCGTCGGGGTTTATTTAATATTGCATAATATTCTCGATATAGGAGTAGTAGTAGTAACATTCTTTATTGCACCACAACATAAGAAAACCGAGATACAGGAGTAGATTAAATAAGTAATGGTATTGGTAACAAAAGGCGGTCTTATCGCTTTAGAGCGATCTCTTCCAGACAACCTCAGTTATAATCAATTTAAAACTTTTATTTTAGCACGCTCTTTGCGGCATATCGGGTCACATAGAAAGAGTCCGACATGGTAGGGTACTTACGACGGTTATTACCAACTGTTACTTATTACGCCTCTGTGAAGAACTGCTTAATTGGTGATTAGTGTTATTGTACACTATAATGTAGGTACGATAGATATTCGTTTAATTCCAACTGCTAATTGTAAGTGTGATAAAATACCTACTAACATAGTTTTAAGATCACTGTTACTAACAAATTATGGAAATAATATTTCTGATGTAAATTACCGAATAAAAAAAAATTAATTGGTCACCTCTTCAGTTGACAACTCCCTAAGTAAGAGTAATACATATTCATACCTATTTATACTTAAATCATGCATATTTCGCAGCACAAGTATAAAACGTATGTATATACCTACACTAAGGGTGATTATCTACCACAGATGTGTGTAAAGCCCCTGCTAGACGGTCGCCAACACGCCCCTCCAACCGGGCGACCTTGGTCCGCACCGACCGTGTAGACAGTTGTTTGGAGCTAAATTTCATACTACAGCGGTCGGTGCCAACCAAGGTCGCTCGGTTGGAGGCACGTGTTGGCAACCGTCTAGCAGGGGCTAAACTGTTTTCATATATTCGACGCCCAGCTGTCAAGCATGAGAGGTGCCAAATATATGAAAACACATTTATCATATTTACCTTACACATTTACCTTTAAATCGCAATAGCTTTAAGACTACCGTTTCTATAAACACTGTAATTAAAGTGATATTTTCTTATCCACAGCCACTATAAGCGTTCTTCAGACCAAGCGAAGGACTTCTACTTGCTCAGCGTGTTCCTTGGCGACATCGTGGGCTCGCCACAATTGTGCCACCAATTGGGCAAGAGGAGGAGCTGCGACGAAGGCCTTTTAGAAGGTTCCTAAAAAAACCATTGTTCTGGTTAAAAGCATACTAGTACACCTAATGTTAAAAAAGAATGCATTATTATTAGCTATTTAAAAGACAATAACTATAATACATCAATGTGGGGCATATCGAGTATCGTAATGTTTGATCAAGCTTTATTTTACCCAAAAAGCTGCTATTGACTATTTATCCGCACTGGCGTAACTACTTTATGCCTTTGAACAAGCAGACTATTAATTCCAATTTACTTTCGTTGATCATATGAAAAACACAGTAAATTTTACAACACGACGTATTTTGTTTTTATTACCGACTTGATAATTATGAATTAGTTTATTAGTTTTAGGTTATTTTTAAGCGATCAACGAGTAAATAAGATTGAAATGATTATTACAATTCAACAAATACATACTTATCTATTGTGAGTAATATTGTGCAATGCAAGTAATAAAGTACGTAACTTTATATACCTACCAATGTCTCAAAATCTAAGCTAATTATAATTAATTACATTATCTTGTTTGCAAAAAGGTTCCTGAACAAAGTAATTTCGTATATGGGTCTTCTTTATCCTTTGGAATTTTGCTTTAGACGAGAATTAGATAATTTGACTTTTAGAAATTATATATACCTAGCTATAAATATACTGTTGTTAGTATGATAGTATGTATAGTTACCTAAGCAATGTGACGTAATCACAGCCACATCAACACACGGTGATGCTAGTTTTAGGATTATCTAATACTTACTCGTATTAAGACTTAGGGCCAGCGCTCACTATCGGCAAGGCACGGCAAGGGATCCTTCGGCATACCTATGCGCAGGCGCACACTAATGGAAATTATTGCCGAGGCGTCCTCAGGCATGCCAAGGTGTCTTAGACATGCCGAGGCGTTCGCAGCCATGCCTAGGCGGCTTTGGGCATGCCAGGTAACAGCCTGGCCTCTATGAGACCCGGCGCACATTATCGGCACGGCACGGTACGGCTCGGTAGCCTCAGCATGCCTAAAGACGCCTTGGCAGTCTTCGGGTTGCAGTCAAATGTTGCCGAAGCAACCCGAAGACTGCCAAAGTTTCCTGAAGACTGCCTCGGCGTCTTTAGGCATGCCGAGGCTATATACCGAGCTGCGGTGTGCCGTGCCGATAATTTGCGCCGGCCCTTAGTGACATCACATGGGCAGGGGTATTTGAGTTTCAAAATGTGACATGCTTCCAGCATTACCCCTTATTCAATGTTTCTGTCTTTCAACAACATGAGAATGACAGACAGGTGAAAGGACATGACAGGGACACGTCACATTTTGTCTCGAATACCGGCCCTGATGATGTCTACTTACTTAAAAAGCAGACAGAGAACTTTTTTCATGTGACTATGGGTTACCGGTCGATATTACTTAAGTTATCGATTAATACATTCACATAATAATACGGTTAAACAATAAAGTTTTTTCTATTTCTATTTCTATTTCTATTTAATAAAACCAACACAATCAAAAGTGTTTTCGTCAGAATATGAATTAATATAAACAAGAAATGTAGACGTTAAGAAATACAATTGTATCTACTGTTTTTTTCTCTTATAATAACACCAATTTCAAATATGTATCGATTACTGATGAGCAGTGATCGGATCTAGGATGCAATTTCCCGGGGTTTAAGTTCGTAATATTAAGGTGGATATGAATTACAATCCCGCGACTTTTTTTGTTACCTATCTTTACAAAAAGGTAAATAACTTTTAATTTTAAGTAGTTTACAGTATAAAATTAACAGAAAATGTAATAACAACAAAAATGTTTACAGTACCTACTGCATTGAAGAACTGAACGTATCTTGTATGTCTTATCTTTTATGTATTTTTATTATTCTTATGTGTTTACCAGGGTATACAAGAAAAAGTAATAATTGTTATTAATTTACTATCACTATTTCGTTAATCTTATCACCAGGGCTCGAACTTTTAGTGCCGATGACGTTGCACTGCACCGCACATAGGATGCCATCAAATAGTCTTTTCGTAAACAATTACCATTTATCAACCTCTTTTATTAAATGAAATGGCCACTTGAAATGAGCAGTATATAATGTCTTGACTGACATTGTCAATCAAATCGAACCCTGCTTATCACATTCTCAACTTATCGACCAATAATAATAATTTCAGTTATAAATACCCATTATTAGACAATTCTAGTGTGCTTTTAGTGTGCAAATATTAAGTGACGTATTTTTTAATTTACAATAGCCCATTTCCCAAAATCCCGGGAGATCCGAGACACATCCACGATAAACATAACGTTTGAGGTCGTTCACCCCAAATTGTATCCTAGATCCGATCACTGCTGATGAGTAAACAATACTTTATACAATGAAATAACGTGAAATTGATCGCTATTTTTTTCTATAATACATGTGTGCAGACCGGTATCCATCAGTGAGACGAATATATTATTATCAAACCGTGTTTAGAATGGGATTGGAGGTGTCAATTTTTACACGACTGTCCAACGAAAAGGAGTGTAATGTTTTGCCAAATAAATACGTTAAAAGTTATATGAACTAACAGTTATTCTAATTAGAGTGGGCTGTGAGTGAAGTTCCGTGTGCAAAAATTGGGAATTGGGACTTAATGACAAAGGACCGTGCGCGCGCGCGGTAACATGGCGTTTTATAAAGTCGAGGGTCTGAGTTAGACAAATCACAAAATATTTCGCGGTCCGCAATATTTGCAAACGAACATCTCATTGGAGCCTGCTCTTAATCCCAAACTCATCGCTGTTAAATAATATATAGTTTCATGATGATGGCAATGAATAAAATAATTACTATTAAAATCCCTTAGATGAATTCATGCTACTAAAAGTTCTAGCGCTGTTTACAAATATTTGTTACCTTTTTGTAAAGTTGTTATTAAATATTAGTTTTTAGAATATAGATTTTGCACTTGTTAAGTCGTTAAAACCATAATTATCCGTAGGCATTCGTATACGGAGAAACGGTACTTTTCATAAAAGTTGCGAGCTTTTGGTATACGAGATGATGTCCCCACTTATATGCCTGTATCTTTGTCTTTCAAAATCAGAAAGACAGAGACATCAATGGGAGAATATGTCCCCTTCTACCAAATTGAAAACAGACCGAGAAATTTCGTTTCTTTTTAATTAGTTAGCATGTTCTCTTTTTTGATGTGACATCAATTCATAAGTGTTTTATGTAAGTAAACTGATTCCATTGCTTACCCGTAATTAAATATTGTTTAGTATTATGCGAGTTTTAAACACAATGAATAGAAGTATGAAAATACCCTGATGTGGGGTAATAAACTTAATGTGATTGCTTTACAATAGATATATCAATGTCATAAAACATCGGAAGTTCAGTTACTGTACCAAGCTATATTTATCTTCGACGGAATCGATACTCTCCAAGCGTCGTACACGCCATGTCAAGCCAAGTCTAATCTAACCTAACCTACTTACAGTAGTGGTAGGGGTGGAATAGTCTTATGTAAAAATACAAGAACCTAAACATGAGAGTAATCCAAGAAGTTTAAGGTTAATTCGTGGCTGATTAAAATGCAATGTTTTACTTAAATGTAAGATGTAACTGAATATAGATACTGATTTACCAGACACTGTATTAAGCCTTTTAGCCAGTAACGAGAACAAGAACACTGAGAGTGTCGCTTCTATAGATTTTCAGTTTATTCATAATAATATTATGGTATGGGACTTATAACTTGTAAAATTGTTAACTTAACATAAAATCATGTTACAAATGTTACAATCGTGAATTCTTCCATTTAGATGCCAAGAGCTTGATAAAATCGATCACAATTATTAGTAGAGAGAACCGTTAAAAATATTGATAAAGACTGCTTTCATGCTGTATTCATCATGATCTTTTTGATATTATCCCCAGAATTTAACACTATATAGTTAGAGACTAGTCATTTTAATTAATAAAGAAGTTAAATAAGCAAGTGTATATCCTGTGTTTTTATTTCTACTTTCGCTGAGTGGGCTCTTTTTTCGTAGTACCTATGTAATTAATTGTGTTATTTTGTATTTGCGAAATAAACTTATTTTCTTACTTTCTGTTTATATTATGTCATGACTGGCATGGCAACACGCACTGCAGGTCGATCACGTAACGCATTGTACGAACGTCGGGTAGGTCTAAATGTCACATTTTATATGGAAAATTGACAGTTAAAATGTACCGACGCGCGTTCGGAACGTTACGTGATTACCCCTCTGGTCAAATACACTATTCTTGAGACACTGCATGCGGAATATAGACGAAAAGATGTGCTTTCGGAACTCTTTGGGCTTAAAACCACTTTATTTCATAATACCTTATTTACTAATACCCCTAATTTTCAAATTACCATAGCCTTATAATACCTAATTGTTAAATTGTCTCATTCTTAAAATAAACGAAATTCATTATGATTATGACTTTGACCGGAATAATTGAAAGATGAAAATAAAGAGACAGTGTTCATACACAAATTAAAACAGTTGCACTTTCGAATACCTACTAGGGTAGTGGAACCAAAAGATGAACACCACCCAATAGTTGAACGTTTTGTCGTAAAATTGAAATAAAAAAATCGCGATACATTTTACGCCTTCGGGATATTTTTTTCCTAACGCATCATTCCTTTGCTGAGGTTGGCATTTAAACTCCCATATAGTTCTCACACACACACGGCTGTGAGCGGTTGTCGCGTCGAGGTCTCGCGCCAAAATCACCGTTTGTATGGAGATTTACTTAAGGGAAGCGCTCTCAAATTTAAGCTCTAAATTATGTATAAAATTGAATAAAACGTCTACATGGATTGTTTTGCGTGTTATAGATTCTTGATTAATGCCTTTAATGGATTATCTATCACAAATTGCGTATTTATTGTTAATTTAAGAGATATTTAGCGTTCAAGTAATGGTTCCAACTTTTTGTACCTGAGCCAATAGATGAACGGCGTTTGTCTACTGGGCAAGGTATAGTTTATGCAAATAAATTCTTATTGAAAAGGTACATAAAACTTTTATTGCTTAAATTAATCGTGTCTTAACTGTTGATTTTTGAACCAAAAGTTGAACGTGAGTATTCATTCGCAACACGGTTATTTTGGGCTTTGTTTTACTATGAAAAGCACGACTGTTCAACAAAGAACCGCTGCCCAGAAGATGAACGAATAAAATTAGTTCGTTCAACTTTTGGCTTCGATTCCAATAAGTGAACGCTCTGTTAATTTTAGTTCGTTCATTCTTTTGCTATCGTGCCCAATACATGAACGAACAAAATGTATTCGTTCAAGTTTTAGGCAAGGGTTACTACAATGAACATCTTAATAACAAAGATACGTAATAAATATGAAATCTGACTTATACATATAAAACTCAACAAGTTATCTATTTTAATCTTATGACAAAAAAATGTTTTAATTATTTATATGTAAAAATAATCTCTTATAATTGTAACCATATGAAAATGGTACATTTGAATTGTTTTATTTTATGTTAAGTATCAATATTGTGATTGTTAACAAGTATAAATTGTTATAACAATTATTATATAATAATTAGACCAAAATTCAAAGACTGCGCGGTGTTACGTTTTTCTTCGTTCAACTATTGGTGTCAAAATGTTCAACTATTGGGCACAGCGTTCATCTTCTGGACAAAATGACATACTTCAGCATAAAACCATTTTTAATAAAATACTGTATTGTAATAGGATGGTTTCAACTAGTCATATCCAATCTCGAATATATAACAAATCGTATAAAAAAATAAAATGTAAACAAACTAAATCACCACTCCTCGAAAAAAAAATGTAAAGTTGGGATACTCGCTTACACGTTCATCTTTTGGTTCCTCTACCCTATTCTTTAAAGGAATATTTAGACGATAAGTTTGTTGATAGAATTAAGTAAAACTAAGATAGATAATTAATTAATACTATTTTTGTATGCTTACATGTAATTGTCCATTTGCTGCGCCCAACATACTATATTTGATGTGATACTATAGTTTAAGACCACCTGTATAACCATTATGTGCAATAAATAATTAAATATTGACCTAAAACGTCATACTCGTATTCTCTAAATACCTAAAGATTGAAATGCACAATTCCTTCAAATACCGAATAAAAGAAATTACAAAATATTTAAATAACTCAAACTGAAAACACAAAAAAGGCTAAATGACAATTTGTTTTTCACGAGTGGTTATTTGGGAATGATTTGATATTGATATTATAACTAAAATAAAAAGAGGAATGTTGTAAAGTTGAATTTTAGATATTAGAATTAAATAAAGGCAATTTTTATAGTACCTATATATTCCTGTCATTCATCTTATGTAAAAATTGTCAATCTCTGTGTAATACAAATTTAGGTTTTTGACATTTGGTTGTTTTTAAAAGCATAATTATGTTGTTTTGCACGTAACGTTCCAAACGCGCGTCAAAACAATTTAGCTGTAATTTTTCCATTTAAAAAGTGACATTTAGATCTACCTGACGCGCGTACAATGCGTTACGTGATCGACCTCCGGGCCCTAGAGTCGGACTGACATAGTGGCATTCTCGTATGTACAAACACTTCAGTACTTCTACGAGTATATAGCGGTAGTCTACTTGGCACCGCTGGAAAGAATGTAGTATAGCCCTGAGGGGTAATCCTAATCACGTTACGTTCCGAACGCGCGTCAGTACAATTTAACTGTCAATTTCCCATATAAAAAGTAACATTTAGACCTACCCGACGTTCGTACAATGCGTTACGTGATCGACCTACAGGTTTTGATCGAATCGAAGGCTTTCTCATAGTCCACGAACGCTAAGCAGGCAGGGCAGGTCATACTCCTCAGTATAATGTATAACCTAATCCGTCGTTAAATTCGTCCACATCGCCGCCTAGCCAATTCAAACTGTTTTCGAGTTCCAGCTGAAAGCTGTCGGGGTTTTGGATTTGGATTTTGTATAATTGTGTTAAATTGTAATATTGTTAAATATTAGCGTTTAAATAGGAAACAAATAGGTACTCAAGTCCATTTATTTGTTATTTACCTATGAACGGAATGCGTTTTTGAAATCTTTAGCTATGGTGGGAAAGCGATGTTTACTTCTATTCAAATGAAGTCACAATTATTCATTCCAGATTGCACGGCTGCTCAGACAATAAATCTAATGCCCAGTAGACGCAACATTTCACCGAAATACCCCAATAAAATACAAAATGAGTCCATCTGTTTTGTGTTTTACGTGAATTTACAAGAGCTGCGAGCCGGAAGGACCGCGCGGTTTCCGGCTCCCGTCCATTTATGGTTAAATTTAGGGCCATGTTAAGCTACTCAGGACCAGGGTTTTGGAATCGCGTGGGTGTTAAAACCACTGTAAAAAGGTGTCGTATTACGAAACACTAATTACAATATAAATACGCTTTATTGCCCTACTCACACAAAGAAACAAATACAAAGAGAAACATAACAAGATAGACGACAGGCAGTCTTGTTGTTCAGTAGCGATCTCTTCCAGCCAACCTCTACAAATTGAATATTACTCCGTTTGTTCGCATAGAACTTTCTATGAAGTTCCCCATCCCTATTAGGGGTAAATTTCCAAAAAAAAAGTATCGTCCTTTTCCGGGGCTGAAACTATAATCCTCCTTACCAAATGTATTTTCTTAGAATTTATTTAATGGTCTAATCGTGAAATGGTAACAAAATTTCAGACTAAGCATACAAACTATTTTGGTATTGTGGCAGCACTAACAGTATCCTAAGTACGCTGGCTCAGCGGTGGGACTCGCCTCTGGTAGAGGGACGTGAAACAACACGCACCTGTCGCCGTACCGCCACGAAACTTAGGATTTAGGATGTAAATGTTGTGTAATGTTTTGTTGTGTCTCATTAATTATAGTACTAACACTAGATACATAATTGATTGTATTACCTAAGTTTACCTAACCCTATGGACTTCTAGTCTGATATAAATAAATATAATAATAATTAGTTAATAATCTGTGTATGGCGCAAGAGTTAACTTGAGAATCGAGCTCGTACTAACGTCATACCTACGAACGAGGTCTCATCTCAAGTTAACTCTTGTGGGTTATAGTCTTATAGTGGTACTGTAAAATGTAAACTGCCGGTTAGTTCATTAAGTTAGCGTATAATCTTATGGCACTACTTCATTAATTTGCATTCACTAGAGCCATCTAGTGATGACTTGCTGAACAAACGAGTAAGTAACTTGGGTTTCAGCTCAGGCAGCGAAGTTACGTGGTTTTCCTCTTTGTGTAAAACTTTCACTTGCGTTGTTACGGGGCGCTACGCTAGATGGCAGTGTTCTAAGTATCACGTATTTTCATAAAAAGAGTTGTAGGTAATGTATGAATTTATATATATATATATAAGTCGTTAGAAGATCAACTGACACCATTTTCCATATTATTGAACGTTTATAGTACATTACTTACCTAGGGCGGTTAAACAAAGAATGTCTCAGATCGCAGGTATTTGACGCCCGAGCCGAAGGCAAGGGCGATAAATATGCGCTCTGAGGCTTTCTTTATTACCGCCCGTGGTGAGTACAAAATTTTACGTCTCTATCTGGCCAGGAAGTGGGGTTTTCCTAATTTGTGGCAAGGTATGACGTAATTAGTACATTACAGCATTACTAAAGTTTCGGTAGTGGAACTCAAAAACTTTAATCCATACTGTATGTCTGTTACCTTCTTACGCTTAAACCACTGAACTGATTTAGGTTAAATTTGGTATGGTGATAGTTTTAGACCCTGATAGGGCAATATAATTTTACTGGCAATCATCTTTTAATGAGGTGGAAAGGAGACTGGAACTTTCTACGGGAGTGCGACATCTGATGGTGTGCCTATGAGAAGTCTAATAGCATAATTGATGTTAGATTTTGTACAGGCGTAGTATTAATCCCTCAAGGCGATCAACGAGTAAAAGGGAACAAAGTCGCGTACAAAAGCTACTGTAATAAAAAATTTCAACACATTTGCTCGTAACGTGCCTCTTATTGTGCCGCTTTTTGGCTCATAATCCTGGGTATTAAACACGCGTGTTTAATAACATTACGACACTCGTGTAGTTATGTTTATATGCCGATTAAGACACGTTGGCACCTTGCAGCAAGGTGTATGTATGAACTCGGCGCATTCTTAAATTGACCGGGTTATACAGGTTTGTTTTTAATTCTCGGCAAATGGATTCTTACTCGACTAAACAAATTAAATCCTTCTTGTGGATTAATTGATTATTTCTTGTTGGATATGATATAGAAACGTTTAATTTAGTAAAACTATTTACTTTTGATAACATTTTACATGAATTTATATTGAATAAGAAAATATTTATTTTATTTTGTATTGGCTGTTTAGAGATTTCATCCAAGCCTCGCTGCGGGCACACTGCGCGAACTTCACGAAAAAAAATAGTTGCGCGCCATTATAGGTAATTTCACAAATATTTGTAAACAACATTGATGATGCGTGTTTGGTTATTGTTAAAAATGTTGACTCGTAGTGAATAGAAAAGTGATAAATAGATTTGACGCCACTGTACATTCTTGGAGATGTACAAATATGTGAGTAAAAACCTGTTGTCATCAATAACTAAAGGAAACAACTGAGGAGCCTGTAACATGTTCATTTTATGAAAAGGATTTTTTCCTCGCAAATGTGTTGAAAAACCTCGTATGACACGCGTGAGCTTTGATAATTCTCGGCTCTATTATCACGCTCACCTGCGGTTCGCGTGACATTTCCGCCTCTGATGTAATGATCAACATACCTCACTTGTATCATAATGTACTATTAGGTGTTGACTAATAAAAAAACTTAACCAATTACGAAAATCTAAATTTAAATAAACATTAAGACATTAGTTATAACAAATTCGAGATGTCAATTAACATGATGGCTACAGTAATGGATACTTGAAGGAGGTCGTGTATTTTAAATAACAATAAAATAATAATGTATATCTTTGAAACAATAATTATGAGTAAAAACTATAAAATTATCCGTAAGAAATGAAATATTTGCTTTTTGCTAATTGAAGCGACCTAGATTAAGAGAAAAATTGGAATAAGCCAAAACATGTCAATGCTCCAGTTGTGGTCACCCAATCTCCAGGAATGGATACTTCTCGAGACCCAGTAACGGATAGACCCCAGTAATGGATACCCCAGTAATGGGCACTAGGATGACGCAATGTTTTCGTATAGGTCGTTTTTTATTCTGGCTTATATTTTACGGGACAGGACAGGATACGAAGATATCGTGTATTTTTCAGTGAATGTTAAAATATATAGAACACGAGCTTCTTACAAATTTCTACCCAAACTCGTGCCCAAAACCCGGTATGCGCATAGTCAACTACGTATCCAATCACAGCTACCCAAAATGTCAGCCTATTTTCAATTACCAAACGTAAATGGGTGCGATTGGTCAATTTAGGAATACATTGCTGTGATTAGCCGTCGTGCGTCACGTCGCACGACAGCCATGTGTGACAGTGACAAAGAAAACGGATAATTGTTGAATGGTCACATGCAACAAGAAGCAACTTAGTTATGATAACGTTCGCGTGATATTTTTTGTTTAAGAACAGGCTGGCCAGGGAAAATACCAAATTATTAATTATTTATTTTTATTTACAATATAATAAAAGTAGGCCACACGGTGGGTGAGCAGAGATACGCAAACATTGCTATCTATATTTGTACATATGGATAATTAATTATATTTCCATTTACAACACAAGTCTTCGTTTGTTTACGAAAAAAAAATCAAAACCGTGTAGTAATGAGACCTAAATCTCAAGTTCCTCTAAATAAAGTTACTTTATTTAACTTTTGTCTTGATGACCAAGCATCGGAGTTTTTATCGCAAGGTAAGACGTTAGCGAGCTATGGAGTAAACATTAGCAAAAAAATTTACGAGTTTTTCCATATTTTCTGATGATCAAATATCCACTTGTGAATAATTGACACGTCTGGAATCGTCAGTGAATGACACATGGTACACACTATTCAATTTAATAATCGGTCAGTACATGACATTAGATCTGTCGTAGAATCGTATTTAAATATATCAGTACATCTTTGAAAGAGAAAATATAACCAAAACATTTATTTGCAATGAATGCAAGATGAAATGTAAAGAACAAAGAACATCCCTTTTTTTGGCATGCCATTTCGAATCGTGTTGTTTCAAACGCACTGCTTCCATATTTCGTTTCTAGTTGGATGTGTTGGAAATCTAAAAACATTTTTTTTAAATTTTATAGTTAGAAAGGCATCGATAAAAACTACAAAATATTGATAAGATATTCAATGGTTAAAATAGAAACCAGCTTATAAAAAAAAATAATGATGTCTGTTTGCATAATACTATCCCTATACAAAATGTGATCATAGCAATAAAATCAAAATAATATGTTTATCGCTGTACTAACTTGTGAAAAGTGATTCCATCTTTTTTGTTGGGCTTGTCCGAACGACTTACACACCATTTTAAGGCACAATGCATATTTATTGAAACCGAACGTTTGGTTTATTTAACAGTTTGACACGGTCGGTGGCCATCAAGTGGCCATGTTCGAACTGAACGGCCGCCAGGCATCCTTTTTAATCCCCGCCTATAAGTGCATCCTTTTTGTGGGGCCACTTTTCGGCGCTAGTTAGACTTCTAGATATTATCGTTCACTGGTATTTTTACAATTACAAGCTTTTATTACAAGCTTTTATTTACTTTCACCTGTTCCGTTGTCTGTCTGTAATCAAATCTTGCAAGTTAAATTTGACCCACTTGCCGGTTTCTGATTGAGCTGAAATTTTGCATGCATACGGATATAACATGACAATGCAATATTATGATGACATGGAGCTGATCTGATGCTGGAGACGGAAGGTGGCCATAGGAACTTCGCAATAAAACGACACAACCCCATCGAGTTTGGGCTCGTTAGAATCGTCTCAATGAGTAGTTGATGATGGTATGCAGAAAAGTTCAGTCGGCAATTAAAGCTTATGTACCAAAAATGTTGGGCGGGTATTACCGCGAAATACGATGGCCCATCATACAGGACAGGACGCAACAAGGCGTTAAAGGGAGAAAGACATATGTCTTTCTTCCTTTAGCACAAGACCGCGTGCGGGCTGTTTTGCGCCGAGGCAGTCTATCCGTCTCTTTCTAAGTGTTATATTTAGAAACAGACGGATAGATCTCGATCTTGTGCCAGCTGTGCAGATGTCCGAGCATGGAAGACAGCGTCCAGAGCTATAACCACGAACTTCGAATCTCCAACTTCGTATATCTCCGTCTCTATCGCACTTATGGTTTATGGTACTCGAGCGACCGAGACGGAGATATGCGAAGTTCGAGATTCAAAGTTCGTGGTAGCGCCGCAGACGTCTGAGCGCGGCGTACTGCATACGGGGGCAAACGATATAAGATAGAGCGAGATAGAGAAAATAATGTTTCCTGTCTCGCTCTATCTTATAGCTTTTGCCCCGTCAACCGCGCTCGGACGAATAGACCCACTTTTTGTAATATAATATACAGTTAAAAATCATAGTTATCGATAAGTATCCATTATAGGAGAAACGCAACTTTTGCGGATCTAATGATGGACGCTATCTATTTCAAATAAATTAACCTAAACTCAAATTGTTCAATTACAACATTATTTGAAAGATATTTATAGCAATCCATAAAATAAACTGAAATTCAAATAGCTTTTCATAGTAATTAAATAATTGGCAAAAATCTACACTCCTTAAGCATTCGGTTAAGAAATCATGATTTGTGCACAGAAGCACTGACCCCACTTGATTTTTAATTCACCATCTTTAAACAAAACGACCTATCTCAATGATATTGTGCTGGATGAAAATAGGATAGACACTGTGTATAGTTCAGTGTTGCCATATTAGAAAAAAATGTTTCTAGTCTTTATTTTCAACGGTAAAAGAAAAAAGTAACCATTACTGGCTCCATTCCATTACTGGTGCCACCACGTTACGTAAATGGAATAATAGAGTAAGGGATACTTTTGGAACAATTAGATACTAATAAAACGATAGGAAGCTGCAGTCACTCTTCAGTAATCAATCATGCAGATCAGTAATAACAAAATGCTATTCAAACACAGATAGTCAAATCGTATTTTTACTCTATATTCTAATAATAAATTGAAAGTTTGCGCATGCCTCCTATCTATTATTTTTTCGTTGTTACTTAACTATTAGACACTGAAAATGCATACAGCAAAATATTGTTCAATAACAAGGAATATAGAAGCTGCCGGAACTTCCTCGAGATTATATGCTGGTACGTATATCCAGTAGTTTTTCATACAACTGGGCCATCGCGTAACAGCTACCGTTGAATAGTTTAATGGTAGAGATAAAAATATTATGACTCGGTTATAAAACAGTTACCCAACCAGTGTAAATGAACACCGATTATTTCAAACCAAATTTATAATCGAGGGTACACTTATTTTGACGTTTATTCATACCACGAATTAATTTAAAGATGCAAGTAGGAGGAGGCACATAGTAGTAAACATTAATGAATCTTCTTGCAACGAGTTAAAGTCTACATTCGGTCTGGGTAAAGTATTTCTACTGTTACTTAGTTAGCAACCGGTTTTGGGTGCTGAAGGGTCTTAGAGAGTTCGAAGATGAAACTGACTTATGATGTTTTTATTCTGAGGTGACGCCAAGAGTACAGCGTGCAGGTAAAGGGTTTTATGTCATTTGTGATCATTTTATCATTGAAAAGTAGGTAAAGTGGACCTATCTACCTTTTAGAAGCACAGTTGACTAATATGCAATTTCGATTGAATAGGTGAGCAGTTGCAGATATGCTGTTGGAATTGAATGAAGGTTAGTAAGAACCATAAAATATGAGTGTGTGTGTGAAGTCAGTTGTAAATGCTAATTCGGATACTTATTTCATTACAATTCCATTACATCTCAATACATATTGAGTAAGATTTTATCATTGACACTCACTTGGTTATGTGCTTACGCTTTCTACGTTAGTAGGGATGCACCATAATGATTGACATATCAACGTATATAATATCATCTATATACTGAGATTGGGCCCCAGGTGTTTATATGCGGATATATATTTGGTGGCGATTGGTCAACAAATGTAGCAGAGTCAAAATAGCATAAGATGTCAACAGAGTGAATTATTTCAATATTAGTAGGTATACTTATGCCTAATGGGTCGGCAAACATGTGCTACCCCTGGGGTTGAAAGCCCTAACCAGTGAGCTAATACGCTTGCTTGGCACAATCGTACCGTAGCACCTATTTTACCTACCCAGCTAAACTATTTGGCGATCGTAGTCCTAACCCAGAGCCAAATCGACTCTGGGCAACTGCATGACTTGGCCACATTTACTGTCCGTGTCCAATATATTGATGAACACACTCTGTCTTGGAATGTTTCTTTAACATTTACAACTTTAGTAGCATTTCTTCAGAGAGGAAAATTGAAAAATTATTCGCCACGAGCGGGATTTGAACCCGCGACCTTTGGAATCCGTCCATTGCTCTTATCTAACTGAGCTACCGTGGGTCTCGCCAGTGGCAACGAATCTTTCACGAATCAACGAAACTTCTGATACGGCACCAACGTCCCAAGTTACATTGAGAATCGTTAGTAACAATGCGCTACTCCATTTTAACAGTACATTTATACTAAGCAGAAACGTCCGCTAACGAAATTCTAAGTTTCGATCAAAGAGGAAAATTGAAAAATTATTCGCCACGAGCGGGATTTGATTTTTCAATTTTCCTCTTTGATCGAAACTTAGAATTTCGTTAGCGGACGTTTCTGCTTCGTATAAATTTAGCATTTCTTCATTTCATTAGTTTCATGTCTTGCCAGGGCTGTCTTAAGGGCAAAAAGGTATATCTTTCTTTCACACACGTGTCTCCAACTCTCCACTCTACCGACTGCTAAACAATGCAATAGGCATAGGCCGAATTTGATAGGATTCATCTCCCATTTTAAAACCATGTATTTCTTTGTAGTTGCTACGCTGTACAAATGAGGCATCACAGTTGTTAACGTTATTGCCGACTTTAAGTACCTATTCATAGTCTAGAAAATAAATCTAACTGGAATTACGCGTCTCTAATGAAACATTATATTACAACGATGATGAGTTTCATTTGGGCAAACAATTCAGAAACTGTAACGAGGACGCAAATGGTAAAAGTTTTCAAGTTTTTTCGAAAACGATCCACTCGAAAGTAAAATTTCAAACGATAACAAGAGGAAGAATAAATGTAATCTGACCATGTGTACCTACGTTAAGTTACATTTGTTACAACGTTAAATCAAATCGTTATAAAAATAAATCTACAAGTTACGGAAAATACGTAGGTATAACATATAAATGATATAAAACATGAAAGACTGATGCCAAACCGTGCCGACTCTGATTCGATTCTGTAAAGGTGGGTCCACACTTGTGACTTGACGACGGACCGGACTACGTGGCATTGCAACAGAACATGTTACGCTAAATGTGTACGCTCGAGATTGTGCTGACACGGTTACAAACCGTGTACGATGAAATGTCACAAGTGTAGACGCATGGTGTCGAAACAGACTGCGTGGCATGACATCGGTACAAAGGTGGGGTCCACACTTGTGACTTGACGACGGACCGGACTACATGTCATTGCAACAGAACATGTTACGCTGAATTTGGACGGTCGAGATTGTGCTGACACTGTTACAAACCGTGTACGATGAAATGTCACAAGTGTAGACGCATGGTGTCGAACCAGACTGCGTGGCATGACATCGGTACAAAGGTGGGTCCGCACATGTGACTTGACGACGGACCGGACTACATGGCATTGCAACAGAACATGTTACGCTAAATGTGGACGCTCGAGATTGTGCTGAGGTGCGGGCGGGGGACGTACCGCCGGACAGGTCTCGACGTGATCCATTCCTACCCCGTGCCTGTGTCAGTGTCATCTGGCGTACTTGTACGCGTGTCATAAATGCAAGTGTGGACGTGTCGTGGTCACGTCACAGGTCGGGGAAAATAGCGAACATGCTTTGAAAAAGACCGACTTTCGGCGGATCGGCTCGTAACACGTGACTTTGATGCGTGACAGTACACAGACCAGCGTCCACACTAGGCCCGGCTAGTAGATCGTAACTCCATACATTGTCTTGCCGTTTGGTTCTGTACACAGACAGTTCCATCAGTGTTCGGAATGGATTGTGCCGTACTGCAGCTTGTAACAAATTGTTCGCGTAACAAAATACGTCCACATTAACGGTACTGACACGTGTTTCTGATACGGTCACGCGATAATGTTCGGCAAATTGTCACAAGTGTGGACCCACCTGATACCGCGATGCTGTCTGTATGTGTACTGGGCTACGCGTTAATGCAGCTCACCCCGCCGGTCACCCGTTATGAAACTAGACTTCTACTTTCGCTTAATTACTACGCATCGCGGTGTCAAGGTATAATTGTGGGTGAGCGTTGAGGTGAGCTTAAATCAAGTTACAGAATAGGGGGGCTGCTCGTCTGTAAATTAAATGGCGATGGCGTGGCATTTCGGACGTACTCGTAGTTTGTACTGTTGCGCACCATAATTTTTTTTTAATATAACGACGGTAGCAAACAAGCTTACAGCCTGCCTGTAGTTAGGCTGGTACCGTAGCCTATGGACACTTGTGACTCCAGAATAATCACAAGCGCGTTGCCGACCCTTTATTCAATTGAGGATTCGCTGTGTTGGCAAATAGAGACATGCATGCATTAATTTACAGAAGACGATTTAATAGAAATCTAAGGGGGTTGGTTTAGAACTATTGTATTGTATGACTTGGTCCCCAATCCAACGCTCAGCTGCTGCTATTTAACTCACAGTAAAAATTAAATAGTTATCAGTTATAATAAGTTTCGCAGGTGAAGTAACCGAAGGAAAGAATGCAGCGCCGCTTGCCGCTAATTGGTCGGCGTGACTTAGATTAATTTTATTATTTACCTTACCCAACAGAGTTGGGTAGTGTTCAGCGTGGTTTTACGCGAGTGTACGGTTTCGTTTATTTACAACTGTTTTGCATTAGCTTCTAACTAATTAGAGTTTCCTGTCTGGTTGCTGGTTGTAATTGTTTTTTTTCTTGATTGGAAGACATGCATATTTAATGTTAGATGAATATGTGAATACAAAAACGTGGTTTTAAAGGTGTCTTCACTGCCCAGTGGCAAATATTCTGATTATATATCTTTTTTTTAATGAATTTCGATTTGTTTCATATTTGTATAGTAATCAGGATATTACCGATAAAAATAATACTTACTATATTAGTTAGTCCTGTACCTATAAGTACATGTAGCAAACATTTTGGGCGTACCAAAATCTTTATTAACTTCCTAGCAACCCGCGTGGTTCCGCATTTTACAGCAGGCGGACCAGCGGGATTAAATATAGCCTTTATGTACACCCTCAAGGACTATTCTATGTATACCTATACTTTATTTCTTTGCAAGATCAACATACCACGAAATAAATGTCCCGAGTGGAACCTATCTTAATCCACTCACTGGACTTAATGAAAAATAATTAATTAATCCTCTTACGGAAAATAATTGATAAATTAGAGCTCTTCATAAATCCAGACTCAGTGGGCAGCAGGAGGTTGAGATAAAGACAGAGATACACTTATGTTTGTTGAAGTTCATGGTCTACTTTTGTGAGACTGTCTTTTTTTTATTTATTTATTGACCAATATAATTTGAGTAGTACATTTTGGTATAAATGTTTTACACCAGCGGAAACCTCTGGGGTTTATATGCTATGTTCTAGTCTAGTTTATTATCCACTACCTACAATGTTAACGCCACAGGCCCCCTCCATGGTCGAGATGTAAGTGCGGATTGGGGACTTCACATACATCTTTAAATTACTAGCTGGTGTTTGGACTTATGGCTAACGTTATAACTGTTATAAGTACTCCAGGAAAAAGACGTTTTGTAAAACATTAATTTATAATAGCGTGTTTTTTGTTTATTTCATTTTAAAACGTTATTCTAAGATGCTTCATTCAAGATTTCTTCCTTGGGAGTAAAATTTTAAAAATGGCTGCACGCAGGACACTGCATTTGGCAAGTTTGGTTCGAAGCATAGTTTCTACACAAAAACCTGAATATCTTTTAAAAAAAATAAAGTGGATGTGAGATGCTCATGGCCAAAACACTCGCAGTAAGTTTTTAAACAAAATGAATGCTCCGCACCGCAAAACCGCGGGTTTTCGGGGCTCTTTTAAATACTCGGCATCTAAGATTTGGAACAACATACCACCGCGTTAACGAACTAACTTGTCCCGCCCCGCGTTTAAGGTGAGGCATCTCGGGTGAAGCTACATACGCGACACTAAAAACCTACTAGGCGGCGCAACATTATCGTAATTCTCCCCAGAAACACACACCGCTACATTTCACGCACACTATCTCACTTTACTGTGACAGGTCACTGACCTCGGTATTTTTTTTCTTTCGTGATGTTATAAATTAAAATCAGTCACCAACCTCAATACAGAAAGTGAAATTGTCAAAACATCTTATTGAAAAATGTCAGACTTGTTGACATTTTCTTATTCTGCGATGATTCTGCGTATGTTTCTTAGGTACATTTTGGTATATGAAATATATACTATTGATAAGTCAATAGATTAGTCTTTAGATTGGCAATGTCATAGCAACTCTATTCGGTTTTCGCTAAGGTGCAAAATTTCATGAAAATAAGCAAGCGAAAATTTATGAACATTGCTTGACAAAAGGGGTTACGTTATGGTAAGGACTCAAATCGAGCTGGCTTTTTGGGGGGCTTGAGCCTGGATGGATAATTAAATTTGAAAATTCAATTTAATTCTCAAGTCTCAACTCATCACAATAGAGGGGCCATTAAGCGATCACGTCAGTCAGAATGATCGAGCCTTGTTGGTACGTACCTATTTGTACGTTACTGGGTAGGTATCCATATTAGGTAATCCTTATTTTGCTCCTTAGTTTTATAGTGTGGGAATGCAAAAAGTAGGTACTACAAATAATATGCAAATACTAAGTATAAAATACCGTCCTAAAACATAATTATACATTCGGTTTCTGCTGCTGTTGTAAGTGTTATTATGAAAGTGTAACACCAATGTATTAGGTAAAATACCGGTAAACCAATATCAGGCCAGAATATAATTATACTAAATAGACCTAATAAACTCGTACCTACATATATTAATACGTTTTAAGTACTCTTTAATCACTGTCACTGACATCCCCTGATGCATCTATGATTGTGATGTACGGTAAGTAGTGTCGTCAGCAAACCGAAAGTGAGTAATGTAGTCGCAGGTGATGGTGATACCTACATCAAAGGGTAGACACTAATCACATAATTATAGTAATTTGTTAGTGCTTAGTGGAAGTCATTAATATATTCATGAAGACCATAAAAACTCTTCGGTGCTCCCCAGTACCACATCCAATGAACCTGGTTCAAAGCGACGCGTTGTTAGGACTGTAGAATTCGACATTAAAAACGCAAAGCACGATGTAGTTCTGAATTTTACAAGCTTTATATTAACTTGACCTGTTTGTATGTAGGTATGTAAGTATCTATGTAAGTTGTCCGTCAAAATTTGCAATCCATTTTTCAGTCACTTGCCGTTATCCGATTGAGCTGAAATTTTGGGTATTAGTATAGTTTGGATAACAATTCAATATTATGGTACCATCGAGCTGATCTGATGATGGAAACAGAAGGTGGCCATGGGAATTCAGTATTTAACCAACGTAACCACGTTGAGTTTAAGCTCCTTAGAATCGTCTCAATACAATATACAGAAAAGTACAGTAAGCAATAAAAGCTTGTACGAAAAATGAAAATTTTGGCAGTAACTTATTTGGTTTTGTTTTATGGATCAGTTAGGGTAGTGTAGACACAAATTTGCAACTTCAAAAAGCTTGTGCCAGTTGCGCGACACGCGTAAAACTGCGAAATTTTAGGACTTTTTTTACATTTACGCATGAATTTTAAAGTTAATTAAAATGGGGAACTTGCATGGGACTTCAATTTTGAATAAATTGCACTCAATCGATGCGGATATACGTACAGAAGAAAAAAAACGATTGTATTAGTTTTATCTCACGTAAAATTACGAAAAAAAAATATTATTGTTTCGATAAAATGACAATGATATTTTGTATGACAAGTATAGACTTAAACGCAAATGTTGTGGAGATAATTGCAAATTAATGACTTACTCCATAGTAAACGCGTCGAGAATATATTATTATGTTGTGACGTCATAGCATAAGCCAGTTTAATATAGAGCGTTTTCGGGGGGTGCCGGCGCGTGCAGATTTCAAATGCATATAACATCAGAAAAATAAATCATAAGAAAGTTTTAGTGCTACAGTTGTTTTAATGCTAAATTATACATTTGATTTTCGGAATAAAATAAAAAGATGCAAGTTCCCTATTCCTACAATTTGAATTAAACTGCAAATCTGTAAGCTCTAAAGGGACGAAGCTATTGCCCTTCGAAAATAATATATTTATTCCGAACTTCGTGGATTTTAAATTCTCCCGTCTATACCAAAACATATTATAAATCCCACGCGCTATGAGAAAAAATATTCGTAATAAAGTTATACTCAATTTAATTTGCTTTCATTAAAGCACAGATAGGTCTGTGAGACTAATAATTCAATCACAATCTCGAAAACACTAAAATAGGTAAAAATTGATTATCAAATAATGAGACATTTAGTGTTACTATACTGACAAATGTATAGGTATTCAAAAGGCTTTGTATGCACATTTGCCACCAACCACCAGAGAGCTGAGCTCAAATGCTCAGTTCTATGCTTAATTTGCTCAGGAAAATTATTCGAAATCACCGCTTTGATTTCGATAGGCGATGACGAAAACGAGCTTGAAGCCTAGGCACAACACGAACTCAAAAAACTGAAAGAACCTAAGGAAGAAAGCGTGGAAGAACCTGAAGAAAAGCTTCTAGCTGAACCAAACCAAAATAATTTATTATAGTTTTTACATGATTGATAGCCCTCCGTATTGCTTTTAAGTGGCAGAGGGCGGGGCACATTGCACATTTGATATTATTTCTTGTGTAACATTTATATTGTATATTCAACTTTTAAATTTAGGTACAGTCAAAGAATTTAATTTCCTACCCATTTAGGACTTTGTCAAAGTGACTTCTTATGATTTTATTTACAGTGTCTCTTTGAAATAGTCCTAAATGGGTAGGAAATTAAATTCTTTGACTATACCTAATGCATAAATTGACATTGTTTATTTCTGTGTAATAGTAAGTGTCTATTAGTTGTTAAATGACAATCCTTAATTGGAGATACAATTTCCACTTTGTGTATTAACATTATGAATATTATTTTATTTTTATTACTTATTATTGACGATCGTGATAAAGACCTATATTGTAATTTTTATCTCGAAATAAATAAATCTAAACCTAAATCACGTAGAACCGATGGCCGTTGGGGCAGAAAGGTTCTCGAGTGGGGACCGGACTGATCACCTGGTGAAAGTCGCGGGAGCCCGCTGGATGCGGGTGGCGCAGAACCGGTCATTGTGGCAATCTTTGAGGGAGGCCTGTGTACAGCAGTTGACGTCTTTTGGCTGATTATGATGATGATTATTTATTGCCTTTTCCATTGGTATTTGGCTACTTTCACACAAACTATAGGTCTTTTCACTCAATTCTTCAAAAAAGCCATTTTTACCTTTTTTTCGTATTTTCAAGATTGTGCGTGTAGTATTACAGAATTTATAGAGGGTTTGTATGAAAGAAAATTACATATCAACAAAACTTTATATCCAACAATTTTTCTCATTGGACGAGGGATTTTGCCAATATTTTGATCCGGACGGGACCATGACTTAAAATTGTCAATTTTCGGGAAAATAGACCATCTTTGAAGGGCCATCGCTTGAGTTTATAGACCTGTGGCTTAACTCAAATTGTGGTAAATTTATTTATCTTTTAAAGTGTGTGTAATTTATTTATCTTGATGGTCAAAGTAGCATAGTTTATGACTTTTAAACCAAAATTTCGTGTTCACACTAATCTAACTATATATCGGTTCAATATACCGAAAACCCATGCCTTGCGATTTAAGCCTATTTTGTGTCGATTTCTACTGACCTATATCTTCAAAGAATAACACGAGTATAGGTATATATTATCGTAAACTCGTGAATATCTGTGAGTTATTTCAAATGAACCCTAAGCATTCTCCAAATCTTCAAATCAATAAAGAGTTGGCAATGCCTGGATCTATCGAAGGCAATCGACCTTGTATCATATGACATCTTATGGGACAAGCTACGTAATGAGACAAGTGTACCTCGGGAAGTGATAGCCTTGTTCAAATATTGGTATTGCCATCAAAATAATTTTGTAAGGTGGGGCAATTCAATATCCAGCGACTATAAATTGGTATGCGGGGTCAGACAGGGTGGCCTGTCTTCCCCCAAACTGTTTAACTTGTATGTCGACCAACTCATCGAGGAGCTGAGCAGTATCTATACCGGATGTCACATTGACGGAGTCGCCGTCAACAATTTAAGTTATGCTGACGACATGGTGCTGCTTGGCCCTTCGATCGACGCAATGAGGAGGTTGACAAAAATATGCGAGTCGTATGCTGCGGCCCATGGACTCAGGTACAACGTGAAGAAGAGCGAAGTGATGATTTTTAAAGCTGGCAGGAAAACTTATCCGACTGTACCGTTAGTGACACTCTACGACGTCCCTTTAAAATTTGTCACTAAGTTCAAGTACCTGGGTCACTGGGTGACGGATGACCTAAGTGATAACTTAGACATTGAGCGGGAGCGTAGGTCGTTGGCTGTCCAATGCAACATGTTGGCCCGCAGGTTTGCGAGATGTACTGTAAAAGTAAAGACTACACTTTTTAAAGCGTACTGTCAGTCGTTTTACACTTGCAGCCTGTGGACCAACTTTACGCAAAAGGCATACAATGGCCTACGTGTTCAATACAATAACGCATTCCGGGTGTTGATGGGGTTGCCGCGATTTTGTAGTGCCTCTGGTATGTTTGCGGAGGCACAAACTGACGGCTTTGCGGCGATAATGCGCAAGAGGTGCGCCTCCATGATGCGTCGCCTGCGCGGCAGCCCCAACAGCATTCTGACCATGTTTACGGAGCGTGAAAATGGCCCCATGCTCACCCGCTGGCAGAGACTGCATGCAGTCATTGTTTAGTTATGTTATGTCCCTCTTTTTATGTCATACTTACACTAGCAATAAGATTTCATTGTTTACTAACCATATATGGACTTTAGTCTGAAATAAATGATTTTTATTTTATTTTATTTTATTTAATGCACGGTGGTGAATCGTCTTTAGTAGCAAGCGTCCATAGGCTTCGATATCTCGCAAACCGTGTGTTTGTTTGCAAAATACATGGTATAAAAAATGGTACTAATAATAATTCTTTGGTAATTGTACTGACTGCCGTGCTTCCTGGATGGCCCCTCGATTGCGATTCCTGCTTGTAAGTTATGTATTTTATTTACTCATATTTCTTTTATACGCATAGGATTACAAATGATATGCCATTTTATACTATATAGTATGTATGTATTACATACATACATACATATATACCTGAGTGGCCGAGCTCTGCTTGGGTGAAAATAGAGAAAAAGAATTTCCCAGATGAGACTTAGCTGGTAAGGCGAAAAAATTATATATTCTATACTACTATATATAAAATGGGTGGCGCAGGACCGGTCATTTTGGCACTCTTTGGGGGAGGCATATGTCCAGCAGTGGACGTCTTTCGGCTGATATGATAATGATGATGATATATAGTTTTTTTTTTTTTCGCCTTATCACAAAGGAATAAGGTGCCAAATTGTAAACATAGCTCGGAAGTCGATTTTAGCTACCTAATTGTATTCTCATTGGCAAGTTCCGTCACATCATTATATCCTTCCATTTAAAGCTTAAAGGCCTGGCCATGAGTTTCTGGCTAAGCAGCGAGCGGCGGCGGCAACGTGATATTCCGGATAGGCATCCCAATTCCACCATAGCGTTTAAGATACGGAACCGATTAATAAGGTGTCAATCGATTCATAATTACGCTCCGTGTGTCCCATCTACGTTAAACTAGACATGCTACGAGTAATTAGCTTGAAATCTTGCGAGTATGGTACGGAACCCTCGTGCACAAGTCCGACTCGAACTTGACCAAGACGCAAGCAGATTACAAAATCAGCATACTTAATCTAAATAATGTCTGTTTTAGTGAATTCCTTAGCCTCAGAGTAGGTAAAGAAAATAAAACAAATTCTTCATTAGTAGGAATATGTTTTCTACCACAAGAATAAAAAGTGTCTATATATGCAAAGGAATACTTTACTGTTTAGGCATATTAATTATTACAATTATTTACTACTTCTTTTTCTTCACTTGACTTTCAAACTCTCACTCAGGTCTGCCATGAACCCGCTTAGCGGGTGCCTACGCCGTAGGTAGGTGCTTTCCGCTACAGGAAGACCACGGTATCGACAAGGAGCGTAGTGCGTAGAGATTCTGGGCAGTGAATGTGTTAAAAACTTGGAGTTGAAGTGTAGTTAGGAGGTATCTTGAAGAACTGTATCCAATTGGGTGACAATAATCCGTCTTGATTTGACCACAATAAACACAAATTACATCATGCTTGCAGATTCCGAGTAGATATTATAAATATTCTGACAATGTTTTTCCATATTCAATTGGTTGGAACTGCAGGGGAGTTAACTGGATGGCGTCATTATTACAGCGGATCACAATATACTATCATAATCGTTATAGTTCGTACACTATAAGATTTTCATTGTATTTAATATATTATGATTTTATTGAAAACGATATATCTAAGTCCTAAGACAGCGTAAATGCCAAATGTCAAATGTTCCTATATGACAGATCGCTGCCCCAATATTATAGGGTTCTATGTTGCACTTTTATCAACTTAAAATTTGAAGTTTGTCAGAGTGACACTAGGTCTAAATTGAAGTACCCCGACAATGTAACATAGAACCCTATAATATTGGGGCAGCGAGATGTTACGACATACACCGTACTAGACAATGTGACCTGTGTGATAAAAAAATATTCCACATACTAAAGAAACGTATTCGAACTTCTTTCATTAATAACGGGCTCTTAAGATGAGAAATATGAAAAATCGGGTTGTAATGGTATGGTTTGTGAACGAACTTTTGTGTTTTAAATTAGAACAAATTGTAAAAATGACCGAAAATCTATTTTAAACGTTTATCCACCCACATGACACCCTATTAATTCTCCCTGAAAACGTATTATTTTCTAACAGCTGGTATTAAACTAGCGAATTTTACAGTTGTCAAAATGCAAAAAATCGCGACAGACGTCCGTCCAGCCCGAGGCCGCTTGGCCATCTGCTTACTAAAATTCAAACGAATGACTTACGCGCATCCGTTTTGAGCAAGATTTTATATTTATGTGCTTAATGTTACTAATTTACGTTAATTAAAAATAAAATGAGCCTACTACGTTGTCAAATATATAATAAGGAATAAAAGGATACAAAAATAAATACTGAACATTGACTAGCAAAAAAATGGTTCTGGTTTTTAGTCAACTCGACCTACCGAAAAACGCGCAATCAGAGCTAACTTTGCGAGCCTAATCCATCGAGGCAAATTAATCAAATCGTGTTTTGGGCATTATAAAATTGTAGAAAATATCTTCAAATAACATTTAAATAAGAAACCGTAACATTTTATGTAGCTTTCGCGTAATTAAGTAGGAATTTCCAAGCCTTATTCTACCCCCTTGTGGTACATAGCGAAACAATTAGGTACAAGCTGAAGGGTATAATACGAGTATGACTATTTAAATCTGGTGTCTTGTTGTTATTATGATAATTTTACTTATGTGCACTCAAAATAAATCGACCCGTCTGTTCCAACAGGTTTGAACTAAAGTCAGTACGTAGTAAGTTAAGTTATTTTCCCTAGAAGTTAAAGCTAATCTGAGTATACCGTTTTCTATTGTATGATATTATA
Source organism: Epinotia brunnichana (assembly GCA_963854355.1). Taxonomy (NCBI): domain Eukaryota; kingdom Metazoa; phylum Arthropoda; class Insecta; order Lepidoptera; family Tortricidae; genus Epinotia; species Epinotia brunnichana. The sequence goes on along the minus strand of OY977936.1, from coordinate 11,922,001 downwards.
ATTTCTATGTTTTTATTTGTTCTATTTTATATGTTTTTATTTATTCGACCCGCACTAGCAGTCAATGTGGTATGAGTGAAAAGGGGTCGAACTGAAAACTTGCGCTGTACAGCCGCAATGACTGTCACAGCACATGCTGAGTTCGTTCCTTTTGTCACACAAATACCTAATCTTGCTATTTTTTATCTCATAATGTACCTATTTTTCTTATGTATCTGTTTGTGATACAATAAACATTTTCTTTTTTTCTTTCTTTCTTCTTTAAAAGAATCCTACAAACTTCCAGAAGTAATTATATAGACTTAAATGAATTAAGTATTACTGCCTTTTTTGTATGATTTATCTTGAATATTATAGAGCAAATATAAATTAACCTAAAAAAAATTAAAACAGTTATTGGTAGTTTTGCTGGCTTACTTTTCACGAGCTTATATATTTTTAAAATTATTGTGCGTTGCTGATATTTTGTGCGGTTTTGTCTCTGGGTAAGTAATTAAATCTGCTATTATACATAAGTATATACATGGTGTGGCCTGTAATAAGAACAAATATTCAAAGGGACGCTTCCTTAGAGCATTTGTAGTAACCCTTTGTGTCCCACTCATTTTAATTTTTTTTGGATACGGAGATATTTTGATCTAAAGTTATGACCTCCAAGTAATGTATCTTGGCACCACGACAACATAGCACAGCAGTCAATGCGGATTTTGAGGTAACATCATGTAACGAGTCATAATAGTTTTTGCATTTTTGTTTTCAAAAGATATTTTTGAGATTTTTTGATTTTTATTTCATTTTTCACACATGATTTTCCATTAGTACCAAAATGCATATGGCGCTGTACAACGGTAACTTCTACTATGAGCTGTTAGGATTGTTCAAGAATGAATGGGGTCGTGACGTGACGGGTATGGTGTATGAACGTTTGTACGGAACCCTCGGTGTTTTATTTCATTTTAAAACGTTATTCTAAGATGCTTTATTCAAGATTACACCATTCCTCAATGAGAGGAAAATTTTAAAAATGGCTGCACGCAGGGTCACTGCATTTGGCAAATTTGGTTCGAACCATTTTTAAACAAGGAAGATTGAGTAGTTTCCAGATTTCCCCCTGTTCAAAGTCACAAAGTAACTTTACTTAAATCGTCGTCTCAAGTCCAGTGTATCTCAATCCTAAATAGCTTTCCGCTGACCTTACATTATTTGTATTGAATCGGCCTCCTCGTCAAAGTTGGTATAATCTTTTAAATGCGTTCATTACTGGCTATTAGCAAGATTAATGATTTATTTCATAATATATATGCGTGGGCGGTTTTGGGAGGCAATCTTAATTGAATTAACTAGCCCTGCATGTTTCTAAGTCTTTTCAATTCAGATGTTTAAACTTATTAGAACATAAATAGTTGTACCTAAAATAATCGTTTAGAAAATTATGTACCTATTTATTTTATATATTTACTGTCACTAGCAGGTACAGTCAGCAGCAGAAGTTGCTAAGCGTTCCTAGTGCTTAAAATGATCTACACATGGACTCGAATGTGTAATGTCAAAGGAATAATAAGGATCTGCTTAGGTCATTTTGAGCGTGTTATTTTGCTTAGCTAATTCTGATGATGGAGGCTATTTACTTAGGTCGCTATGAAAATGCTAATCTAGATTTACCAGAGCTGCTACCGAGAAAGGAAAACGAAATTCGTTTGTGTATCTCCCTCTCTGTTGATCGACACATCAAGTGCGAGTGAGAGGGAGATAACGAACGAACTTCGTTTGGCAGTAGCACCTCTGCTTTGTTACATTCGGACTTTTTAATCTTTTCTACATTCACATTACCTAATTAATTTCTTTACCACCCATATCATAAATCCTGCAACCATTATTGCAACCAGTAACGTAACATCAGCGTTTTATCTGTGCCAGTGTTATAATAATGTATGAAAAATCATAATAACATCGATAAGTATCGATGTTATTATGGAAATCTAGTTGGTCATGATTTGAAATCTAGTCGGCCATGGCGGTGCAATGGCGGTTATTCTAATGGTTCCCGAACACATCATTGAGGATTGTTAATATGTGGGTAGATAAAGTAGTGCATGCAACTGTACATCACTAGGCATTAAAACACTCGTGTGATGTTATTATAAAACTCGCCTTCGGCTCGTTTCATAAACCCACACTCGTGTTTAATGCCCTTCATTATTTACAGTCACATAAACTACTATAACATATAGAAAAATAACAACTTATCATGTTTTTCTGTGTGTACAACAAATTACTTAAATAAATATTCAATAAGGTAATAACGAGTTCGTTATAAAATAAAATACTTGTGCTGTGAGTAATTTCTGAGGTTGATGAGCTATTTAGTCGCTTATGAATGTATTTGAATGCATTTGCGATTATTTCATCAGGAGGGTGCCCACGTGGCAGAATCCGAAATCGCGTAATTATCATGAAAGTTATTATTATTAGATATGTTTGAAAGTTAGATGAGATTAATTTTCGGTAAAGTACGGTTGTTCAAATTGAGTACTAATGTAAGCAAATCGTCTAAGTGGTACGCGTGTAATCCCGTGTTAGATATGTGTTTTAGAGGCCGATCTGTGAATTAACCCAATAGTTCGACACAAGTTTGGTAAAAGTTAGGCTAGGAATTTATAACTTCTTAGATGCATAGTTTAAAGATACCTTTAATTAATGCTCGCTCTTATCCTAAAACCCACTTAAATTGACTTAGACCTTCAGTCATCTGTTTTAATCATACTCGTTATTTAACACCTGAGATAGACTGTACCGCTGAAGAACATAAAAGCCAAGGAATGCATAAGAGTGTGTATAGTAAACGGCTACTTAGTACCTAATTTAAATAATGCTGTCTAGATTGCAAGAATCTTGGCATCGTAATGGACAATCTCTCGACCTTGCTCGTGTTAGTGACGTTTACTTTCGATATCTCACGAGTACACAAGGATCTCTTAATGTCAGGTTTAAGCTGGAACTTTAATTAGGTCCGAGAGACTGCAAATGCTCTTTAAATATTTATCTATCCAAATATCATAAACCCTCCATGATGCGTTCAAGAACCGCACATTATGACCACCATAAAAATAAACTGTTTTGTTAGAACAAATTTCTTATCTGTGGAAATGTTATTATTACTAAATAATAACATCGAATTCGATAATATTATTTCATTCAAATTTCGAACGTCTCTGAAAAACAAAGAAATTTGATTTAACCTCTATTCTAATATCAGTCGAATGACGTAGTTCGAAATGAATTGTCAATTTGCATACAAATTTGACAAATGTCGCACGTAAGTAAGATATCGAACGATATGACAGTTGATCCGACTCTAGTTTGTCTCTGAATTAAAAAAAAAACTATGACAGCTGCCAGAAAACGACGCCGCGATGCCGGTCATAATATGCGGCTCCTGAATGCATCATGGAGGCTTATGATATGTGGATAGATAAAATAGTGTATGTAACTGTACATAATTAGGCTTTAAAACACTCGTGTGATGTTATTATGAAACTCGCCTTCGGCTCGTTTCATAAACCCACACTCGTGTTTAATGCCCTTCATTATGTACAGTCACATAAACTACTATTGATCGTTCGCTCAATGTTTAAACTCCATCTATAAACGTACGGTATCAATAAAAAACACCGGACGACTATTTTAGCCGAGTGGGTATTGACCCTGTGCTTACGAAGCTGACGGTCTTAGGTTCGAATGAATAAGGCCAAATATTTGTGTTATGGGTAAGAATATTTGTTTCTGATTCTTGGATGTTTTCTATCTGTCTATTAAATATATCATCATCCTGTTCCCATAACACCAGCCTTATTGAGCTTACCATGAGACTGGTTCGATTTGTGTAAAGTTCGCTAATATTTCTTTATTTATTCCTTTTATGTCCTGCCTCGGATTATAATTGATTAGTTTGCAGCTACTTCATGGATGTATCCGTATAGTTTTGTGGATGCTTTATAGCTAGTATAAAGTAACACCTATTCATCATCATATCTGCCGAAAGACGTCCACTGCTGGATATAGGCTTCTCCCAAAGAGTGCCACAATGACCGGTCCTGCGCCACCAGCATTCAGCGGACCTATCGCAACCCTAGAGGAGCGTACCTATTAGACTTTTCTTTTTAGGTACTTGCAAAGAAGAAGAAGTAAGATCGACGCCTTTTTGGTTACTTTCTATATATTCATAGAGCTAAAAAAAGGGGTTACTAATGGGGAACTTGCATGGGACTTCAATTTTGAATAAATTGCACTCAATCGATGCGGATATACGTAGAGATATCATACAAAAGAAAAAAAATGAAAAAAAAACGATTTTATTAGTTTTACCTAACGTTAAAATGACAAAAATTTATTTTTTATTTTTTGTGTGGTTATTATAACATAGTATTGTGCCATTACATTGTTTCTCACTCGTACCTCATACCTTAGCAGGCTAATTTTTTTGCTGTAGGTATTAATAAAGCCTTTTGATATTTTTTTTCGAACTTTAATCTTATAGATTAATTCCTGAGACCGACAGACGGCAAAACTGGTCCCAAGTCCAACAATCGTTAGAAGTGATAGGAGTTTATGTCAGTGTAATAAGAGTTGTAATCGCGAGGCCAGTCTCATCTTGTAGCTGAACAACGTACTTTCAAACAATCCGCAACACGGATGTTGCAATTTGACGACATCTTCACTTTTATAGTGTCTGGCGAATCTGGTAATGGTTCAACCCAGTTACAGTGAAATTTGGAGTCAGCTTTACGTATTTAAACAGAACGCAGCAACGTTACTTTAAGTATTTAAACAGAAAATAGTACCTACGCATGTTGAAATATTAAAACACTCCTCCCTTTCTTAACGTTATCCCAGTTGCGTACTGAAAGAGCCCGGGGTCCACATGCTTACCAAACATGTTTTTAGGCACTTGTTTTTGTTAGAAGTAACAGCCATCTGAGCTAGCAACCCATAGAGAAACCAGGGCTTTAGTTAGATTAGACTTTGTTGAACTTAACCTTACATATTTACATCACATGATGTCTGTAACATCGATGGTTTAACCTGCCTTCTAAAGCTCGGACGATCTCAGTTTAATTGCCCGCCACCGTGGTTGCCGAACGAAAATCCTAGTCAAAACACAAATACAGGAAGTAATAACGAAGGTCATTAAATCCTGGAGTGAATGGAAATAGAAGATCTAATGTTAATTGAATGGGTGAAAATATGTGATATTTGAAAACAGGAAACCATACAAATGCTTGACCATGACTGGATTGAACGATTACGCGAACGCAAGTCAGTATGCCGCACCGCCTTGAGGTCAATACGCTATTACACTTTGCATTCCAATTTGTGATCGACGTGTGATGTGCTGTGAACTTGGCGCGCCTCAATGCGAGCATGAGAAATACATTGATATTAATTTGGAATATAGACGTATTGACGACCAAGCGGCCTGCATACACCATTAAGGACATACTCCATTACCATCGCGATTAATTACCTACATGGACATAATTTTATAATGAAACGATTACTCATGTCATTTCAATACTAAGGACCGTATCGGAAAGAAAGTAGACAACTTTAGGCATCTCTAAAAAATCGGCATATTTTCTTTTTTAAATAACGAATCTTTTAATTGCAACAAAAAGCAATTACTACTTTTGTCAAACTGTCAACATGGGGCGAATTAGCTTACACGTTCGTAAAAATATTTTGGACGATTGGTGCAAAATAAAAAGTACGAGTTGAGTCCCGCAATTGTGCACAAGATAATAAATAAATTTGGTGACTTCTGTACTCTCCAAGATTTGCCTAAATCTGGAAGAAACCGGGGACAACCGACTTGGCATGAGAAAAGATCGTAAGAATGTTTAAACAAAATCCGCCCTTTCAATTCGAGATGCAGCAAAAAGAGCCAAAACTTCTTCGGCTATGATACAAAGAATCAAACTAAGATGCAACCTAAAGACCTATAAAAAACTAAAACAACCAAAACGAGATGAAAATCAAACAATAGCTGTCAGAAAACTGGCAAGGAAATTATACGACCGTATATTGACCAAGAAAAATCAGTACATTATAATGGATGAGGAGACCTATTGCAAATTGGACTTTAAAGCCTTACCAGGACCTCAATTTATTACGGTGCCGGCTTATAGAACGTTACTCGAAAACATAAGGCCATCAACATCGAGAAATTTGGCTAAAAAGTAGGTATTAGTGTGGCAAGCGATTTTTCAATGCGGTATGCGATCGCAATACTTCTTTACTACAGGGACTTTGAACGCTACAGTATACATACAGTGAGGAGTGCTCACAGAAAAGATTACTACCACTTATAAAGAAGCACAGGAGTAGCACTTTATTTTGGCCATACTTGGCTTTTTGTCATTACTCTAAAACAACGAAGGAATGGTATAAAGCCGATAAGGTAGAAGTAGTGGATAAGGAGATGATTCCTCCCAATTGCCCAGACGTTCACCCAATTGAGCGATATTGGTCTATCATGAAACGACACCTCTAAAAAAACGTCAAAGCTGCCACCTCAGTTGAAAACTTTAAAAAAAAGTGGAACAGGGCATCATCAAATGTGTCAAAAGTGATCGTCCAGAATTGAATGATTCACATCAAAAAGAAAGTTAGGTTGCAGGCAAAATGTATAAAATACGACGAATTCATTCAAAACAGTTCTTTATAAAGACCTTATTTTTCAGTTTCTTTTTGTTTCATTATCAGTTTTCACACAGAATAAAAATAATACCATTTTGAACTCGTCTACTTTCTTTCCGGTACGGTCCTTATGATGTCTAATTCATAGCGAAAAATGGCATCAGGATAAAAATCTCGGTTCGTTTAACATTTCTCATTCTGGTGGTAAAATACTTATTTAAATTCTGGTTGTTCAACTGTATAGAAGAAAATATTGCTTTTTGAAAATAATAATTATAAGATTGACTTTATGCTGATTTAGCCGCACTGCTGAAATATTTTGATAACATTGAAATTGTAGGTATAGGTTGGTTCGAGGTTGGTTCACTCTCGCTTGTGCTGACGTTGCCCAATATGCGATTGAAAGCACATCAATCAATAAGGCTCTCACCCAATTCTCATTTCTCACCTAATCTCAAAAAGTTAATAGTGTATAATAACAAATTTTAAATGTATAATTGTTAGAAAATTGTTCTAAAATTGTCCACTTTACCAGTCGAAATGTGACTACCAAGTTTATGTAAGTATCATTGCTACTAGAAACTCAAATTATTACATAGTTTACCTACAACCATAATTAAATCCTTCAAAACACAAAATCGTACTTTGGTTGACCAAATAAGTACCTACTCGTACCTTTCTCGTCCCTTTATCTCAGGTTTCTTAAGCTAGACGTCGATTTGGATACGCGTTATGAATTGAAATAGGTTTCACTATTTGTAGGTCGTGCTCGCTTCTATCGTAACCAAACCCAGAGTATCAGAATGAGCGCGTGCAACAAATACAAAACCAATTTCTGTTATAAATGTATGGTAAAATAGACTCCCTGTTGAGTAACAGCAGAAATAAATAATATTTCGCATCTGCCCGTCTTAATATTCATTTGTAGAGCTCCCATTTATCCGGCTGCGAGATTGTCACAGCCAATTATCTGCCAGAATAGGGTAATTTATCATCTGTCTTATTTATAATTACTGTATTATGTAGGTATCTGTGATTTTGGTTTTGTCTGCGTCGAAATTGATTGGGATTGTTATATACAGTTGGGAGTATTAGAGGGCCCACCCTGTATATCAGCGATGAGTTGGTATTTTTGTCTCTTAAATGATCTGATATTTCTAGGACTAATAACGGCCCAGTGTCCTGAAAATAGGTCATAAATAAGTATTTTGAAATTTCGAGTCCCCAAATAAAGGTCACATTTTATTTAAATTTTTGAACGCATTATTATTTCAGATAGTATTGCAGGTGTCTGTTCCTACACCACCATCTGATATGTAAAGGTAAACCTACTGGTTTGTTACACATGCTTTTTAACCGGCGCGGTGATTTTGATTGTCAAATTGTCAATTGGCAAAATGACAGTACACGGACACCTATGTCGCCAAACAGACGGAAGATGGAGCAAACGCGTTATGGAATGGAGGCCTCGAATATTAAGTCTAAATACGAATATTTATGTTTCACCCACATACACATACACACATGCACACACGCACACACGCGCACACGCACACACACACACACACGCACACACACACGCACACGCACACGCACACGCACAAGCACACGCACAAGCAAACACATGCACACACACGCACACGCACACGCACACGCACACGCACACGCACACGCACACGCACACGCACGCGCGCACGCACGCACGCACGCACGCACGCACGCACGCACGCACGCACGCACGCACGCACGCACACACACACACACACACACACACACATACATACATACATACACACACACGCACACGCACACGCACACGCACAAGCACACGCACAAGCAAACACATGCACACACGCACACGCACACGCACACGCACACGCACACGCACACGCACACGCACGCGCACGCGCACGCACGCACGCACGCACGCACGCCTAGTTAGTCATTATTATTATTATTTTAAACCAAAAAGTATATCTGTACATTTTTGTACACACTGGTACCCTAGAGATGGTAAGAGGAGTAGGGGAAGGCCATACAAGAGATGGGAGGACGAGCTCAAACTGACAGCCGGTCCAAACTGGAGAAGAGTCGCAAATGATAGACAGCAATGGAAGGGGTTAGAGGAGGCCTTTGCCAAGAGGCACACTGAACTCAGAGACATAATATGAAAGAAAAGAAAAAAAAAAAAACAAACATATATATACAGGGTGGGCCCTGTAACTGGAGCAAAAAATTAAACGGTAGATTATTAAGCTTGTGAACAATTATTTCGAAGTGGTTTTATGCGAAAAAAAAATATTTTTTTTGAAAAAAAAAAATCTTTATAATAAGTTTACTTGTATTTTTTTACTCTTCTGGAGTGCTATGAGTAATTTTTTATTTTAAAAACACAAAAAAAAAGAAAAAATCACAAAACTATCTGTTGAACACAAAAATGCAAAAACTATTATGACTCATTACATGATGTTACCTCAAAATCTGCATTGACTGCCGTGATATGATCTCGTGGTGCCAAGATACACATTACTTGGAGGTCATAACTTTAGATCAAAATTTCTCCGTAACCAAAAATTTTGAAAGTGAATGATACACAAGGGGTTACTGCAAATGCTCTAAGGAAGCCTCCTTTTGAATATTTGCTCGTGTTACAGGGCCCACCCTGTATACAAAACAACATATAGCAAAAAAAATAAAAAAAATATATATATATATATAAATATATTGTATATTAATAACAAAAAAAAAAAAAAAAAAAAAAGGATACATGTCCTACATTATGTATACATTCAATATGGAGTTCAGGATCAAGGGCTTATATAGATTGGTGGCCAATTGGTGGTGGCGACGGTGGCGCCGCCATCGTGGATACTGGTTGCTCCGCGTATAAATTCAATTTAATTATCTAAAATGCCATAAAATTCTCTAAAAACCAGTTGAAATTGTTATTTGTGACGCAATTAACCTGTGAAAATGTTATCTACCAGTAATATGAAAGCTTAAGGACTATTTAGTGAATAAACATTATCGGATCTAACAGTTTTGTGAACAAAGTGTTTAGCCTTTAGTTTCAGATATTGTGGACCTATTAGTTACTAGTGTAAACACATTGCCTATCTCAGTGACTTTTTACAACGCCGTCTTGTGCAGATTTTATAACTTTCTTTAAATATAACCTCGTTTCAACTAAACTATTTTGCAAAATTCAAAATAGCAATTTAACCGCCAAGTTAGCGTCAGTGAGCAGTGTCACGTGTCACCCTAGCGTCGATAACGTCACCGTATTTATTATAGCGCCATCTACGTAAAACTTCGTACAGCACATCGGATTTTCCATAGAAATCATAACACCGCCACCTAGCGGTTAAGTGCGGAACTCTATTGAGTTGCTAGCGACAACGCTAACGTTATTTGCACTGTTACCGCATCACGCGATAGAGGGCAGCACACTACTATAGAACAGGCAGGCAGTACGTAGAGTATCTTTTGTTTACACAAGATGACGCCGTATTGTGAGAAATGTAAACAATCAATTCATAAAAAACTCCAACTCACTTGTCTCAAATGTAAGAAAACATATCACTTGGACTGTGTCAATGTTCCTGAACGCCGTCTTGATAGTATAGTGTCACCTAAACAGAAAGCAGAATGGACCTGTACCAAATGTAAGTCCAAAATACCAAAATATAATAATAAGTGCACCCCCGTCATATCACTCACATACCAGCACACCGGCGCCGTTAAGAAAACGGTCCTGTCGAATGATAGTCCGGTAACTGTACGGGCGGAAGACATGGCTAACGTCACACTTAGGAAAAAACAGATGTCAATGATTACTCAAAATGACAACGACAACCCGTCCACGTCTGAGCCTCGTCCTAATAGCTCCGAAACTACAATTGATCCTATACTGTTAGAGCTCAAAGCCTTTCGTGAAGAAACTATGAACCGACTTCAAGCCCAAGACTTAATCATACGCGACATGTCCCACCATTTTCAACTCCTAAATTTGACCTTGAACGGCATTGGTGACAAATACGACCACTTGAAAAGCGACTTTGACCGACTACTTGAAACAGTCGAAAGTTTGATAAGCACTACTGATTCTCAACTACAATGCAGCCATATTGCAAAACGTTTTGAAAACATAGAGTCTGAAAGAACTAACTTATGCATGGGTATCCAACTGACCAAGCAGAAACTTGAACAGACCGAACATGCACTCCACAATATCCTACAAACTCCTAATTCCTCACTATTGCCTGGTGAATCTGAACATACTCGACCGCCATCGCCACCTCAAATTCTGGACACTACTACCGCCCCGCAATCTACTGGTAAGGTTCCAGTACCTACAGCGACCCGCAAACATAAGTCCAAGAAGCGCAATATGTCTACAAACCCCACCAATAAATTAACAACTACTAGTAGACCACAAGACGAAGACATTGTAACTAGTTCAACGCTTAAAAATACCGCTTCACGTTCTTGTATCACACGTAGTTCGAGCGCTGAAGTTTCATCGTCACCACCTGTAACGGATCTAAACGATTTGGTTCCTAATATGACGGAGCGTGATTTTACGCCTGTTGAAAATAAACGAAAACATAAGAAAAATAGGAAAGTAGTTCATGGCAACGGTGAATCTAGCAATATCCTGGAAGCTGCCGTAAGGCTAACATATCTACATGTCTGGGGAGCGCGACCCACAACAACCGAACAAAACGTTGTAGACTATATGAAAAACAAGAAACCTAGCGAACTATATAAAGTCACCAAAATAATACCGAAGTGGCCACAAGAATACGCATCTTTTAAAGTGGGTGTGCCAATGGAAATGTCGGAAGAACTTACGAATCCAGAATTCTGGCCCAAAGGCTTCTCTGTGGATAAGTGGTTATTTCGATTGGAAAGAGCCAACAGTAAAACAATGCATGACAGGCCAAAAGAAAACTAAAACTTTTGATCTTCTCATATACTACCAAAACGTAAGATGGCTCAAATCAAAATTGCTCGACTGGAGAACCAACCTATTGCTTTCAGAACATCTTTCTCTAGTGGCTGTGACGGAAACGAACTTGGACGACTCAGTGAATGATGCAGAATTATGCTGTGGAAATTGGAATGTACTACAGCGCGATCGCGGTGGAGGCCGCGCGGGCGGCGGCGTTTTGCTGGCGGCCCAACCGCCCGTCTGCCTCGAGCGGCTACCACAGTACGAGACTCCGCACGGTGAAGATCTCTGGGCGAAGTTTAAAGTCAATGGCTACTGTTTTTACGTATGTGTTGTATATATCCCACCTAAAGCATGTGATGAAATGTATATTGAATGGTTTAACAGTGTAGAATGTTTCTGTGAAACTAATCCTAACTCTAAACTTATGATTTTAGGTGACTTAAATTTATATAGTGCAAGTTCTAATGTATTTAACCTTTACTATTGTTTTCTACCACTATGTAATTTACTAGACTATAACTGCGTGAACAATATGAACGATAGAATGCTCGATGTGGTGCTGACGAGTCCGGAGATGGGGAGAGCGCTGCGTGTGCGCGGCGCGGCGCCGGGAGAGGAGCTCGTGAACATCGACCCTCACCACCCGCCGCTTCTTGTCCGTGCCCATTACGACCTTTCTACCAAGGTGACCTTAGCAGACCCATCTAATATTGACAACGTAAGAGATTGGAATTTCCCAAAAGCTGACTTTAACAGATTATACTGTCTTATTAGGGACCATGAGTGGAATGATATCGTTAAACTTAAAACTGTCGATAAGGCCATTTCTAAATTTAATGAGATACTATATACATTTTTCGACGACTGCATACCCAAAAAAATACGCAAGCCGACGTGTAGTCGCACGTATCCTGTGCACTACACGAAAGCGATTATACGTGACATAACATCTAAAGCTCGTTTACACAAGTTATGGAAACGGACTAAGAATGAAGACGTCTATAAACAGTTTCAAATTATGCGCACTAAAATCAAAGAAAATATTAAAACAGCCCACGACAACTATGTCAGTAAAGTTTCTCGCAACCTTACCACAGATCCGTCTCTATTTTGGCAATTTGTAAATAGCTTGCGATGTCGAGGAGGAGTTGAACCCGTTGTCACACTCGGCGAGTCTGAATACCGCGGAGCCGAGGCTGCCTCTGCGTTTGCTATTCATTTTGAGTCCGTTTTCTTACCTGACCTGCCGAGTCTCGACCCCGAAAAGGCCAGCTCAGAAGCTGTTGCTGGAGATAGACTTGTCGACATCCGGACAATCGGTCGTGACGCGGTGCGTCGCGCGGTCAAACGGCTTAAATCAGGCACCTCGGCGGGCCCTGACGACATTCCAGCGTTTGTTATTAAAGGGTGCATAGATCACCTGATTGCCCCGATTGCCTTTATTTTCAATTTAATACTTTCTACAGGTGATTATCCTCACATATGGAAAATATCCCGCGTAACACCGATTCCTAAAAAAGGTTCTAAATTGAAAATAGAGAATTATCGACCGATTGCGATTCTATCTGCACTAGCCAAGGTGTTCGAGATGGTCTTACATGAGTACTTGCTACCACAATGTTTACCTCACCTTACCAGCTCCCAACATGCATTTCTGCCCAAAAGATCGGTAGCCACTAATTTGGTTGAGCTGGTTGATGTTATTTCGAGAGAAATGGATGCTCGCAACCAGGTAGACATTGTATACCTCGACTTTCAAAAGGCATTTGACCGAGTCGATAACGACGTCTTGCTGCAAAAACTTGGTAAATTGGGATTCGTTCCACGCCTTTTAAATCTGTTCGCCAACTACCTCAAGGACAGGAAACAGTTTGTAAAGTATGGGCCATACCTATCCAAACCATACAATACACGTTCCGGTATCAGTCAGGGATCTAATTTAGGACCCTTTCTCTTCTTAGCCCTTATTAACGATCTCCCTGAGGTAGTTGACAACGCCACTCCTCTTCTGTTCGCCGACGATGTAAAACTCGTCATGCCCATCAGGTCCATACTGGACAACCAAGCCTTACAAAGGGACATCGATGCGGTGAACAGGTGGAGTGAAGAAAACCAATTACTTTTTAACAAAGGTAAATGCGAGATCATGACGTTTTCGCGCTCTCCGTCGCCCCTCCACTACGACTATCGCATAGCCGGAGAGACGATGGTTCGTGTTAACGAGGTCCGTGATCTCGGAGTCACCTTCGACACTAGTCTCACATTTCGGACTCATGTTCGAAATGTCACAAAATCCGCATACCAGAGGCTGGGATTTGTGCTGCGTAACGCTGCCCCGCTCTCTATTGCAGCAACGCGCGTCCTTTACACGGCACTAGTAAGAAGCATCCTTGAAACCAACACAGTAGTCTGGAGTCCACATGAAAGCAAATACACTCTCATGTTGGAACAAGTTCAAAAAAGATTTTTAAGACATCTCTATAAAAAGAAACAATTCTTCTATCCATTCTTATACCCCACACGCTTTCTACAGGGTCACCTGGGGTATGATTCCTTAGAAATGCGACGAAACCTAAGTTTACTCAGTTTCATTTTAAATGTCATAACAAGTAAAATTGACAGCATTAATCTGGTGGAAAAGATGCTCAAATTCAATGTGCCGAACGATTATCGGAACAAGCGCCTTGGAGTGCCTCTCTTGGCGATTGCGACCTCGCGGACGAACCTGTATCGAAACTCGCCCATACCTCGCGCGACTGCTCTCCTCAACTCCGTGCTCGCAGCATCACCGCAGTGTGATGTGTTTGTAACAGGGATGTCGCGACTGATGACTGAATGTAAGAGGGTGTTAGAGAGACGCATGGATTGTTTTTAGTTTTAGTTTCTAGTTAGTAGGTACTTGATTTTGTTTAGTAATTTAGGTTAAGTTGAATCGCTGTAACGCTTTGGTTAATACTGTCATGTTGCACATTTTTATGGTTCAATAAATAAATAAATAAATAGATAGATAGATAGAAGTTACTGAATACATTATTTTGTATGATGATGATAACTGAACAAATTATTAAAATATAAGTCATTATGTGAGTGTTGTCTTGACACATTGACACAATCACTGTGACTTGCAGTTGCAAATAAAGCAAACATTTGGTGGTATATCTTAGGACAAACCTTAATTAGGCTGTAAAGGTTAAATCTGATAAATTGATAAAGATAATTGTAATATGTTTCATTCTGTTCCACTAAATATTCCATTTACTCCCCAAGATAGTAGTGCAAATCGTTCTCACTGTAATTGTAAGGCCGCGTTTATATACTAGCGAAGCGTTAGGCAACGAGCCCGCGTCAACACATGCGAGCCCAAACATAGGAGTGTCTTGTCTACGTACAGGCGTGAGCGTTTCTATTACCCGCCTGACAGCACGCGTCTCGCGTCGGTGCATTGCATCGGTTGTACATAAACAAGGCCTGCGCTTATTATCAATGGCAAGCATCGGTGGCAATGCAGCATGCTCCGCTTGTTTCATATATTTTCTACCTTCACGTGCGTTTTCATCTGTTAGAAAGTACACGACATATCTATTTCCTAAGGATATCATTTAATGGTTCCCCGGATCAAGGTATATTATTACTCATGTCGATATATTTGGCTCATATATCAACCCGTAGTTGGAGAGGCAACCTGTTGATAAAATATTGATTATAAAAATGAATCCTCATACTTTCAGGTTTTCCACTACGAACGCGATAACTAAATCTAAAAGAATTGTAAATGTTAGACAAATTTTAATAAGAATAAGCATGTAAAGATTCTAAAGCATTTATAAACTAAATACGACCACACTCTACAGAGTTTACTTTTGCATCAGCTCAATAAATTATATTTATGCTTTTTAAGATTCAGCGCCTGGACGGATGAGAATCTGCTCGGCGAGAAACGTCCAAGTTGGCCTCATTTCCTAACCTACAGGCTCACCGATGTACAGCTATCTGTAGCTTTAAGATGGAGGTAATAGATTTTTTGTATGGTCTAAGCATATGGTCCCCACAATTTTAATCTCATTCTTTTTTTTATTACCTTTTACCAGTGTTGAATGATGGATGTATACTATCAATAGCTTATTGTATCACGCAAATACATGGCATAAGTAGTTAATTAGCTACAATTTCCAATATTGCATACACTACATCAACAATTACGTGGAAATAGTATCGACATAATTTCCATGTGCCCACAACTTCCGTATGCAACCAACATTACTCAATATTGTTTTCGTGCAAATTATCGAGTTATGCGCAACGTCGATTGTTTGATTGTGCGCATGTCAACAAACCCTTGTCTTCCCGTAGGGCGACCACGACCCCACTACGTAGAAAGTGAAGGTGCGACCGGCGCCGGCGCCGGCGCTAGCGCAACACACGCGGACCGGCTGTGACGCGCGACTCACGCCGCTGCGTTCGAATTACGAACTTATTCTTAACGAATAATATTTGAATATTTTTTTAATTTCATTTTTGCAGCTGTGATAGTGCTGGCCGGAAAAATGAAGACGAAGATTTTTGTAATATTCGGTAAGTACTTTTATATAATATACTAAAATGTATATATTAAACTATAATTTTCTATAGTAAATACATGATAATTAACATAAGCTAAATTAAATTAAAACTACGTTAAATCTAAAAAAGGCCCTCGAGGCATTGTACCGAGGACATAATTAATTTTATAATATCTTATTAATATTATAATAAAAGTACAATTTGACTGCCTTTTTTTTAATAATGTTACTCATGTTTTTTTTCATAACAAACGAATTGTATGTGGTAAAAACGTCATAATTATGATTCTCCAATTATATAATAAATAAACAAGCAGTCCATTCAATCAATCGTCCATTAAGAAATCTACATGAATTCACCACACAATCACATTAATTCAATATTTACTTGACTTATTAATTTAATATTCAAATTTGTTGATATCATGATTCATTTACATGTGAAATTCTTTGCCAACTACATTTCTATCAGTAAATTTGTCTTTTCTCGTCAACGATTTGTCGGCGTCATCCGCATCGAATTATGCCGCGCGTGCGCCGAGAAAAACGCCCGGGGGTGTAGAAACCACTAATTCTCATTCTCCACAATACCAGTGGCACACAGTTGGTGTAAATAGAGATATTTCATTATTATAATATAGTCTGTATCATTATATTTAATGATGGCTTTCGTGTCCTCATTTTATACAAGCAATAAATAAGTAGTTATGCGGTACTTCAGTAAACAGACTATTATCTATAAAATGGTGAATGCTAGTCAAGTATTTATTTTTAATTTTGAACTAGCATATCCTGGACATAAGTATCACATGATTTGAAATCGAAATATTTTCGCGTGTCTTTGTTTACTTGAAAATATAAACAAATCTGTTTTCCTTGCTTTAAATCCAAGACACAATTAAAATTATACAAAACGTTCCTTCGAAAATAAATTATATGCGCAACATAATTTATTAAACCCCTAACGTAAAACCGTGAAAACATTTTAACTGTTAATTTGATACTAACCTTTGTTCACTGCTACATAATTATGACTTGTTTTGAATGCATACTTCGAAACTAAGCCTGTCATATTATTATTGCAAAAAAACTGCATGTTTCAATCTAACTACACATACATCATACAGTAGAATTTTGTATTATGAAGGAAAAGTAAAATAAATCGTTTAGAAATCATTACCTCAGAAATATTGCTGGTAAGCCGCGATGCTCTACGCGTCGATCGCCGATGTGAACGCATAATGTATGCGAATCTTTCTATTGTGTATAGATAAGGAAACGATTGAGAACGTTTAAAAATAGAACGTTTTCCCATCTGACTATCGAAAGTAGGTTATTAATATATTACATCGGAATTTTGGTCGAGTGCTTTTAGCAAAACTTCGTCCGCGCCTCTGTGAATGCAGTTTTAATTTTTAATAGTAGGAGTGGTTTTTTCATATTTTTCTTACACTCTTTTAACTTGACCTTCGTTCAAATTACTGACATTAGTTTCCCCGAATAGCACCATGATAACAGTGATAAATTATTTAAGTCAATAACTAAAATAACAACATGAAAAACATTAACTTGGGTACCACAGATGTTACATGCATGTTTTACCGTGCGTAGTTAAAAAATGTTATTTAAAATGTCAGAAGTACCCTTTGAGCAAACAATGCCAGCCTTATTTTACTATTTTCAATTTTAGGGGTATGCAATGAAAATGGTAAATCTGAGAAATAAAAGTCCTAAATGCATACATCGTGTACATCGTCGCTACTATAGCTGATTTACAGCACTAACTAGGAACCTGGCCATTCAGAAATTTCCCTGAAACTGTTTCCGTCGCAGCTAGCATGTTAATGAATATTCATATTACAATTTGAATTTCCCTATTTTCCATTTCATTTTCAACTTTGTCGGGTAAATTTAGCGAAGCACGGCAACACTGTCATGTCCCTTTTATATAACCTTTTGTGCGAAATTTAATAAAACGGTCGACTTACTGTGTCCACGCTATATAAAAAATGGATTTTTGCTTATTAGCTATTTTAAACATTAACTTTTAAGACTTTTACATTTAATATTTCGTTTTGTATTGGGGATCTTTGTCAGCAAAAGAAGTTTTGAAAATTTTTGCTGCTTGCGAATATTTTATCATTAACATATTCGATCCTTCAATAAGTTGTTTAGTTAAGTATATTATTATTTGTGACCGGTTAAACAGTCTATCGTAACATTGTTCTTATGAAATAGGTACATAATTTTTTGTATATTTTTACGATAGTTAAAATCGAATGCCAACAGAGAATCTCGCAATAGATTGAGATCATTTTATTTAGAGTATTCGCATTGTGTAACGCTGGGGTCAACCGTGCAATCGTACGACTTAGTATCGAATACGATTATCTCCTACTTATTTTAACGATTGGAATTTCACGATAGGCATCCATATTATATTTAACATGACGACATTCCTCGTTATCTGTATTGCATTAGCAATACCTGATAGAATATGGAGAGTTAGGTAGGTGAACCGAATATTGTTAATAAACAAAATATTGCCTACTTTAATATAAATACTGTACGAGTATCTTCTGATTCTGCTCCAAGTAACATTTAAATTGATTTGAGCAAACCCTGCACCAAATAATTTAAAGGTCTGTTAAGTTAGACTGACTTTGACATTAAATGTATTTTTGTCTAATTTTAATAAACTTAAGCAAATGAATATAAAATGAAATGATTGTAAGTTGACTTCAACATTATATATTCATATTCATGTATGTTTTGTTTGAGGTGAAATAATGCAATTTATATAATTTTTTCTTTGCACCTTTTATAAATAAATCTCTGTTGTTAATGGTTAGCTGGTAGATAATGACATTTGGCATTAAACTTGCCATTTGTAAATTTTTGTACATTGTGCAATAAAGCTTAAATAAATAAATTGAGTTATCTCCACTTATAATAAATCTCTAGAATCAACCAGTTTGAAACTAAGCTTTGGGATGTCATGAATGTTCTCAGCATCCCGTGAACGGAAAAATATGAAACATTTTTTGTAAGTACATTATTATTCTAGCTGCAACTTAGGATAGTTTTTATCCGACTGCGACAGTTAATTAATTTTCCGAACTATACGACTTCATTAATTTTTCATTTATTATTCTTAAAGTATATCGCCGCCACATCTGTCAGCTTTGTGAAATGTCAAAATGGCGGAATTGCTTTTCCTTAATTTCACCTATTAATAATTTAAATCCCGTCTCCGAAAGACCTTCAGGAAACGCATACCAAGAGGTAAAGCATAAGAAATTAATCGATTCTGATATGAGAACTTATATGCGCAAATGTCGTATTGAAGCGTAATTTCATTAAATGTATCTACAAATTCGAACAATATAAGTAACATAAATGTTTTTTTTAATGGCACGCGCGCGCTCTCTTTGCGCTTTCAGCCAAACCACGCAAACCATAACTCGAAGTTCGTATCAGCATTCCTCTCACTCGAGTAATGTTAGTGCGATAGAGATAGAGATACCCGAATATTTCGAATTCTGAAGTTCGTGGTTTAAAAGAAAATACGGATGTCGGATAGATTAACACTGTAGACACTAAATAAAATAATCACAATGTTGTAGGTATTTTCTCGAAAAAGGACTTAAAATGAAGTCAAATGGAGAAAAAACAACGCAAGAGGTTATTTAAGTAGTCACTAAGTTATAAGTTTTAAGAGGGGGTATGTTCTGTCCCATTTCCGCAAAACGCACCTTCATATGAAACGATTGTTTTTTACTATGAGTACTATGACGCTCGAGGATCGTGACATTACGGTCCCGATCGTTTTCTCACTCTAATTAGCGATATTAAAACGGTTGTAGCTTCGTAATTTTTTGAGATATTTGAACGGGCTTTCGTTTCTTCTTTCTTTTGAAGTAATAATAAATTTTGAGTCTACTCCCCTATTTGGAAGACACACGGAAAGAGTACCTAATCTATTTATTAAAGATGAGTCATTTGAAGAAATAGATACCTACAGAAAAAAACCGGCCAAGTGCGAGTTGGACTCGCGCACGAAGGGTTCCGTACCATTATCTATAAAAACGGCAAAAAAATCACCTTTGTTGTATGGGAGCCCCCCTTAAAAGAATATTTTATTTTGTTTTTAGTATTTGTTGTTATAGCGGCAACAGAAATACATAACATGTGAACATTTCAACTATCTAGCTATCACGGTTCTTGAGATACAGCCTGGTGACAGACAGACGGACGGACGGACGGACGGACGGACAGCGAAGTCTTAGTAATAGGGTCCCGTTTTACTCTTTGAGTACGGAAGCCTAAAAAACAGTACGGATTGACAGCAAAAAGTATAATAATTATATTTATGGGAACAAATATATAAATGCCTGTCCTGACTGACTCAACTCACTCACTCATCAACTCACAGCCGAAACTACTGGGCCTAGAGAGTTGAAATTTACATCAGAACTACCTTTTACAACGTAGGCAACGGATAAGAAGTAATTTTTGGAAATCATACCCCTAAAGGGGTTAAATAGGGGTGCAAAGTTTGTATGGGGGAAACTTGATTTTTTGAGCTAGAGACTTAAAACTTTGTATAACGATTACTTATTAGAATACAAATAAAGTTCTTTCAACGTTTAGGAAAATTCTGCCCCTAAGGGGGTTAGAAAGGGGTGTAAATTTTGTATGGGGGACACTTTATTTTTTAGACAAGCGACTTAAAACTGTGTAGAAAGATTACTTATTATAATACAAATAAAGTACTTTTAGCGTCTTGAAAAATTTCACCCCTAAAGGGTTGCAAATTTTGTATGAGCGAAACTCCTTTTTGAGATAGAAGCTTAAAAGTTTTTAGAAATATTACTTATTACGATACAAATAATACGAAACAAATAAAGCATTTTTAGCGTTTTGGAAAATTCCACGCCTAAGAGGATGAAAGATTAAATAAGAAAAATTATAAAAGATATGAGATTTGTAACTTCGATCTTAGCCTGTTTAGACTACCAAAATTATTTCAGCGTTTTTTGAAATTCTTCCCCCAAAGAGGATTTAAGGGCATTCAAAATTTGTATGGAGAGCAAGACATTTTTAAATTAAGGGATTTGTAACTTCGGTTTTAGACAAAACAAACATGCTAAAATACTACAAAACTTATTTTAGCGTTTTTTTTAATTCATCGCCTAAGAAGGTTAAAACGGGGTTCGAAGTTTGTATAGTATAGAGCAAGACATTTTTAAAGTAAGAAATTTGTAACTACGGTTTCAGCATGTTTATTATGAGGGTTCAAAGGGGGTTCTAAGTGTGTATAAAGATCAAGCCATTTTGAAAGTAAGGGATTTGTAACTTCGGTTTTAGACTGTTTTCTAAAAGACTAGGCACAAAACTAATTTCAATGTTTTTTTTTTAATTTATTCCTTAAACAAACTTTTAGACGATGACATGTTATATGCGGACGAAGTCGCGGGCAACAGCTAGTATTCAATATTTATATTGGATGGTAGAACAACTGTAGAACCATGTTGTTTAAGAAGTTGGTAGTTCATAGGAGAGGTAAGTACTCAGTACTTACCTTATTCGGATTTTGTTCATGAGAAAAGGCGTGTGCTGAGTAGTGGGATGCTTAATAGTAGTAGTGTAGAAGTAGTTGAATGACTTCCCCGGCTTTCCTAAAAATTTTCATTTAAATTGTGAAATAATTACATAGGCATATTCAAAATACTTCAACATCTTTTGTTATGAAAACCATTGCTTCAACGTTACTGTTACATTTGTCACTACCAATAGGTGTATACCTATCGAAGGCGTCAAAAGTTCTTATTCCCTTTTAATAAAGACTTTTGACGTCTTCGTTTGCGTAGCTACTTTTGATGCTGACTGTACCTACCTTATTTTCGTGCGATATTCCTTGTCATAATAGATGATCCTCGTGCCCGCGTATAACGATGCACCTTCGATACTCTATGTTCCTCATAATTCTTTCTAAGATGACTTTCAAAGCCAACAGGCAATCGTCGTCTCAATTCTTACATGTATCGTACTTTAATTGTAATCTGTTGGTTGTGGTGGAGGAAATCCCTTTCTGTACTTTATTGGCACAAACTTCAGAAGACTTACAAGTATTATTAGGTACATGAATTACATTTCATTGTATACATTGTACTTTCACGACCCACTTCCCCGTGGCCTTGTCTGTCCTACCCCTAGAGTGTATATAAAAACCCGTGGAGACAAGCTCGCGAAGGGCCGACGAAGCGAGTTTCTGGCGACCCGGGCGGAGGGCGGGAGACGGCAGGCGAACATGACAAATGACAAAAGGCGCTACGCGCGTCATAATCCCAATATCGTGCCATAGAACCTGTTCCGGAATCCTGCCGTGTGCTGCGGGCCTTAAGGGGTGCCTGCTTTCCAATGAATTACGAAAACTAAAGCCTTTCACAGACTGGCGCGGCCGGTAGTGGCGGTCAGTAGGTAGTAAACCTGACAGTTATTGTCAATTTTTTTTCAGGCTTTATATTATTGTTTTCATAGATTTGACACCTACTTGTCAAGCATGCGAGGTATCAAATATAATTATGAAAACACATTGAAAACATGATGAAAACACATCTGTGGTGGATATTCAGATATTCACCCTAAGCTTGCATTACCAAGAGCTTAACGAGAGTGGTTACCAATGTCACTGTTTCTTGACGGATTCTCGATATAATACGTTTTTGTCCAACGATGTAATCTCCACTTATAATAAATCTCTAAATTAAAAAAAGAATCAGCCAGTTTGAAACTAAGCTTTGCGCGGTACGAATGTTCTCAGCATCCCATGAACGGAAAAATATGAAACATTTTATATAGGTACATTATTATTCTAGCTGCAACTTAGGATAGTTTTTATCCGACTGCGACAATTAATTAATTTTCCGAAATATACGACTTCATTTAATTTTTCATTTATTTTTATTAAAATCAAACGTTGCTCCAACTGTCAGTTATAAGAAACGTCAAATTTTCGTCAAAATGGCGGAATTGCTTTGCCTTTCACTTATTAATAATTTAAATCCAGTCTACGATAGACCTTTACGATACACATGCCAAAAGTTAAACCATAAAAAAATATTCGATTGTGATATGAGAACTTATATGCGCAAATGTCGCATTATGGCGTAATTTCAAAAAATGTATTAACAAATTTGAACAATATAATTAACACGAATTTGTTTTTTTTGAATGGCAATGGCACGCGTTCTTTGCGCAATCTGCCAAAGTGCCTACGGCGCTACCACGAAAACCGACACTCGAAGTTCGTATAACTGCATCCCTGTCACTCGAGTATTGTTAGTGCGATAGAGAAAGAGATACCCGAATATTTTCGAATTCCGAAGTTCGTGGTTATAGATCAGGAATCGAAACTACACCCCGTAAGCCACGTCCGCTGCGCTATGTTTTCGTGGTTTTTAAACGTCAAACATGTTATGCCAATCAAAACAAAATCCCTTTTTGTTTGCCGAACCTGACTGAAAACATGTTAGATGTTTAAAAACATGGAAAACATTGGTGCAGCGGACCCGGCTGTAGGTAGACACTAAATAAAATAATCATAATGTATTTTTCTCGAAAAAAAACTAATAGAGAAAAAATCAACGCAAGAGGTTAGGTATATGTATAGGTAATCACTAAGTTCCAAAGTTTTATGTTCTGGGGACCAATTTTTGACTTTCGAGCGCTCGAATCTTTCACTCGAAAACTGACAAAAATGACGAAATGCTCTTTTGAAAAAGCGATAGAAAATTTAAAAGCGAGTGATATTGACCACTCGTATTCAATTCCATCGGTCGAAAGTTAGTGCCTGCAATTTTACACAAAAATCGTATTTACTTTTATTTAATTTTCGAGCGCTCGAAAGTCAAAAATCGGCCCCCTGTCCCTTTTTCACAAAACGCACCTTCAAATGAAACGATTGTTTTTTACTATGACGCTCGAGGATCTTGACGTCACAGTCCCCGATCGTTTTCTCACTCTAACAAGCGACATTAAAACGGTTTTGAGATATTTGAATGGGATTTTCGTCATCTTCTATTTATCTATACCTACATATAAATGCCCTGACTGACTCACCCACTCACTCATCAACGCACAGCCGAAACTACTGGGGCTAGAGAGTTGAAATTTACACCAGAACTACCTTTTACAACGTAGGCAACGGTTAAGAAGAGATTTTTGGAAATTCTACCCCTAAAGGGGTCAAATAGGGGTGCAAAGTTTGTATGGGGGAAACTTTATTTTTTATAGCTAGAGACTTAAAATTTTGTATAAATATTACTTATTAGAATACGAATAAAATACTTTCAACGTTTAGGAAAATTCTGCCCCTAAGGGGGTAAACAAGGGGTGCAAATTTTGTATGGGGGAAACTTTATTATTTTAGCAAGAGACTCAATACGTTGTAGAAAACTTACTTATTAGAATACAAATAAAGTACTGCCAGCGTTTTGGAAAATTCAGCCTCTTAGGGGGTTAAAAAGGGTTGCAAAGTTTGTATGAGCAAAACTTCTTTTTGAGATAGAAGCTTAAAAGTTTGTAGAAAGATTACTTATTACAATACAAATAAAAAAAAACAGCGTTTTAGAAAATTCCACCCCTAAGGGTATGAAAAAGGGGTACAACGTTGGTAAAGGGGATTTTTTTGAGCTAGAATCTCAAACCTTTTTAAAAAGATCGCAAGCGACAAACCTTTGCTGAAAGATTACTTATCACAATACAAATAAAGAACTTTCAGCGTTTTGGAAAATTCCACCCCTAAGGGTGATTAAAACAGGTGAAAATTTGTATGGAGGAAACCTTTTTTTTGAGCTTGAGTCTTGAAATTGTGTAGAAAGATTATTTATTAGAATACAAATATATGGGTAAATTACGTTCAGTGGTTTGAAAATTTCCACCCGCTAAGAGGGGGATAAAGAGGTGCAATGTTTGTGTAGGAAACATTTTTTTTAGGTAGAAACTTAAAACTCTGTAGAAAGATTGAGTACCTACTTATTAAAATACAAAAAAATACCTACTGCCAGCGCTTTGGAAAATTTCACCGTTAAGGGGTTAAAAAGGGGTGCAAGGTTCGTATGGGAAACACTTTTTTTTAGCTAGAGACTAGATAGGTAGTAGAAAAAATACTTACCTATTACAATAAAAAAACCGAGTGTTTTATTTTTAATTTTTCCCTGAAAAGCGTTCAAAGTTTGTATGGAGAGCAAGAAAATTTTAAAGTATGATATTTGTAACTGCGATCTTAGCCTGTTTAGACTACAAAACTTATTTCAGCGTTTTTTTAATTCATCGCCTAAGAAGGTTAAAAGGGGGTTCGAACTTTGTATAGAGAGCAAGACATTTTTAAAGTAAGAAATTTGTAACTACGGTTTCAGACTGTTTACTATGAGGGTTCAGAGAGGGTTCTTAGTTTGTATAGAGAGCAAGAGATTTTGAAAGTAAGAGATTTGTAACTTCGGTTTTAGATTGTTTTCTAAAAGTCTAGGTAGAAAATTAATTTCAATGTTTTTTTTTTTAATTCATTCCTTCAACAAACATTTAGACGATAACATGTTATACGCGAACGAAGTCGCGGGCAACAGCTAGTATAAAATATACGTAGATATGTTATAAGCGGTTCAAAAGTGGCACACTAAAACTTGGTCAAGTCGCACAGCTTGCCATAGTTTTGCGTCGTCAATGGAAACGAATGCTGTCAGAATTTGGTGGCCATTTTTCAACACGGAGTTTCGTATAGACATCATATCTACCAATTTTTTATATAACATCATTGTTTTTGTCACCATTTCTTGTTGTATAGTCATGAGGTATTTGTATCGTCTTCAGTCATTCAGGACCCCGAGATTTCTAATAACAATGTGGACTTGGAGATTAATATAGTACCTACTACTTTGGCGATGCATTCGGTAAGTTTTGATCTAAATATGACCCAAATGAATGTCGTACCTCAACAAATTGTTTATTATTTAGTAAGTCATTGACCCTATAACATTGTGCTTAACCTTGTAGTACACATCTTGTTTTTTGCATCTCGTTTTAACAAGCATTAAGTAGGGAGC
This sequence comes from Epinotia brunnichana, assembly GCA_963854355.1. NCBI lineage: Eukaryota > Metazoa > Arthropoda > Insecta > Lepidoptera > Tortricidae > Epinotia > Epinotia brunnichana. The sequence continues at coordinate 11,895,683 of OY977936.1, read as the reverse complement.
GGTATAAACATGTGGGTCAATCATGTAGGAAATATCACTATACGGGGTAGTTTGCGTCAAATTCGGTAGTTCTCATCTTTTGCAGACTTGTTTATGATGCCGGCCCAATGAATAATCCAAGTTTGTGACCTCGAGCGCCGAACGCAACTTTATCAAAAATCGAAAATGAAAAGACTGGGGACCAATTTTTGACTTTCGAGCGCTCGACTCTTTCATTCGAAAACTGTCAAAAATTATGAAATGCTATTTCGAAATAGCGATATAAAATAAAATAAAAAACGCACGAAGGGTTCCGTACCATTAGCAATAAAAATATGTATTTTATTCTGTTTTCAGTAATTGTTGTTATAGCGGCAACAGAAATACATCATCTGTGAAAATTTCAACTGGCACTATCACGGTATCAGTGAGATACAGCCTGGTGACAGACAGACGGACGGACGGACGGACGGACAGCGGAGTCTTAGTAATAGGGTCCCGTTTTACTCTTTGAGTACGGAACCCTAAAAACGAGTAATATTCAAAACAATCGTATTCACTTTTATTAAATTTTCGAGCGCTCGAAAGTCAAAAATCGGTCCCCTGTTCTTTTTTTGAAAATATATAAGTTTTTTTTAATTATTAGAGTTCCGTACTCAAAGAGTAAAACGGGACCCTATTACTAAGACTCGGCTGTCCGTCCGTCCGTCCGTCCGTCTGTCTGTCACCAGCCTGTATCTCACTGATACCGTGATAGTTCCAGCTGAAAATTTCACAGATGATGTATTTTTGTTGCCGCTATAACAACAAATACTAAAAACACAGAATAAAATAGTTTTTTTATAGATAATGGTACGGAACCCTTCGTGCGCGAGTCCGACTCGCACTTGGTCGGCTTTTTTAAATCCTTCTAATCCTATCCTACTATTATTATAAATGCGAAAGATTGTATGTTTGGATGTTTGTTACTCAATCACGCTTAAACGGCTCAACCGATTTGGATGAAATTTTGCACTAAGATAGTTAAAACATTGATTAAAACATTAGAATGATTTTTATCCTAGGTCCACGCAGGCAAAGTCGCGGGCGTAAGCTAGTATCTTACGAAACTAGACCTCTACCTACGCTTAATTACTACGCATCGCGGTGTCAAGGTATAATTGTGGGTGAGCGTTGAGGTGAGCTTATACAAAATATTTTATTCCCAAGCTGAAGCAAAGAACTTCCTTCACTTTGCTCTCTCGTTCAATTAAAAACGAATGCCACCACCGTTGGCTTGGCCGACTTATGTTAATATTAGCAGTTTAGCGCGCGTTCTCAAATGAATTCATATTCCAGTGGGAAATGTACTTAATTATACTTCTACATGTAGACCGAGAAAGACCTATGATAATGTTGGGATAGGAGCAAATTTGAACTTTAGATCTTTAGGGCGAGGTTTTTTCCAAAACTACGCGTACATGTGATACGGATGTTAGGTAACCCTTGAAAAGTTCCAAGCTGGCCATTAAGTGTTTTTCTCAAACGATATACACGACACGTGCTCTAAAGTCACGCGAACTCTAATTCTGTATGTGAATGGAATTTTAAATATCATTTTTATTACTTCAGTCTTTTTATGGCGAAGTTAAGTGTTGGTTGAATTTCAAGTTGCTCTCGTAGCATTGAAGAGTGCATATTTATGAATGGCGTGGGAATTTGTTAGTGTGTCAATATCACAATAAGGTTTATAATGCATTATGTTTTATTATCTTATAGGCAGTTTAGAGGAAACAATACGAGTAATATTGGCAGTTTGGATGAGGTGTTGATTGGAAACTGAAAGATAGTTGTCGAAGTAAGTTTTACATTACAAGTTCTCAAAAGGCTGAGACCTTTCATTGAAATGAACGAATTAAAGTTTAAGTGATTAGCCTATCTACTCGTAATATGCAAATAGTGTTAATAATTATGACGTCGTTGATTGTTATTTTGCCAACTTTAGTGAAGCCCGTTGTTTACGGTACAAGAAACTTCCCTGTTCTAAATATTATTTGTGTTTGGATCTGTTCCCGAAACAAAGTTTATTTCCTGAAACACGATATGTTTTCAAATTCATTAATACGAGTAATAGGAAGATAGATGAGATTCCGAGAAGTTTTCCATTACCTACGCATTTATTTGTGATTATTAAAGTTTGTTTAATTAAATAATTTTCAAAGATGACGCACAGACCAGACAAGATGACTACGAGTAGATGACACAGTTCCTACAAGTATATAAGCATTCCCAAAGATGTAGTTAATAGTCGCATTATTATTTTTTTTCTTTTTTTCATTTCATATTCAGGTTTAGGTTCCTAGGTACTTATTTTAAAAAGGTTAAGAACTATCATTGTAATAAACTTCTTTTTGACAAAAAAATAACTGACTGTTGAGTTTGTTTCGGCGTTTCTTCTTAACAGTGGTATTCTGTTTCAGAAACGCTAGTAGATTTTTGACTTGTAAAAGTGCTATTGCGGCCTACTTGCAGAATAAATATCATTTATTTCATTTATTTATTAAAGCAACAAACGAATTCAATTTAAATATTTATATAAAATATTACTTTAATTTATTTTCTTTAATTTAGGTGATGTAATGTTTTATGGAATAATGTTCTGATTTTATTTATTTATTTTTTATGTATAAATATTAAGTAGGTATTTGATCATCATGAACAATCCCGATCCGTTTCGATATATTATAGGTATCGCGTGCTCGCTTCCACGTGTGATGAGCTAACGTGTCCTAACAAGCGTAAGAAACATATTAAATTGCGATAATGATGTGTAGGAACTTTACTGAATCGAGGCCCATATTCTATTTAATCGTGGAGGATTGGTTTCCTGGAGCGAGTATGGTAAGAAAATAATATTCTCCGCTAAAAGCTCAAGCTAAGATTCTTCTTATTAATATGTTATTCTCACAACTTTTTGCCTATCTGTTACCTTGGTCTCCATTATTTCAACCATATCTCATGTGCGAATTGAACAATGCAGAATCACAATAACTAGGTATGTCTCGGGTTCTCATGCGAGCCTTCGCCGATTGTTGCGGAGGTCATATATGCATTATGTGCAAAGCTGTACATGGTTTTTGCGAATGTTAGTCAACGCCTATTGATGCTTACTACATCCGATAAAAACCGTGGTGTTTAGTTCCGAGTTCGATATTTAGGTTCATGTTTTTGCTGATGGTAAATGAATTGCAACATGATTCTAGGAATATTTGATAAGTATGTATGAATACCTGGTAGCTTTTCCCACGTAATAATGGTATTTAATTGTTTGAGTTAAGCTGAAACCACACATTTATTCTTCGCACCCCCAACTTTGGTGCTAAGCATAATACGAATACCTATGGCAGATACTTACAGTACGGCTTGCAATTCTAAACTTGCAAATAAAAACAACTGTGTAGTTACTTCCCCAGCCGTAAATATTTCAAACGTCAAATTACAAAACCTCGACTTTCAGGAAAATATAGCGGTAAACTAATGATTTTCCGATACCGGCGTTCGGTAATCATCACCGAGGCCAGCCCTCGACGCTCGACAGGATATTACGAACTAACGAGTCGGTGTCTAGACTAGGTGTAGGTTCCTGCTATTAAGCTCAGATTCTACTTACAAGCCCTATATCCAATACTTGGCTAGGCGATTTATAAGATTTGTTGATATACCTCGATCATTTCCTGGTACGTTTGTGAGTGGACCAGCAATTTGCTGCTGACTTTATCTAAGAAACGTGATTGATATAATTTCCGTTCCTTCCTAAACCCATTTAGATCTTAGATTTGTCTGCGCTGCGCAAAACAAGGGCAGCTCAGGTGTTTAGTGTTTTGTTGTGCAACAGTACAACTACACAACTGATTGTGTTACTGAACTATATAGAGAATAATTCACATACATTTATGGTGAACTGTAAGGCAAGGTCGAACTTTTTCACAACTTGTTTGACCCATCGTACGAATACTTGCTTAACAAAATGTACCTATCCACTAAAGAACAATGGATCAGTATGAAGGTAAAGACGTACTTACCTATTAAAAATGTCAAAATATCGACTTATTTGCAACATGAAGATTTCGTAAATTATTTTGAATAAAAATATGTTGCATTTTAGACCAGGGAAGCTTCTTGAGCGCTAGAGCTTTCGAAATGTTCAAGAGTTCATATGTCACGGCGGTAACCATTTTTGTTTTCTTCTAGCTTCACCAATTCCGTAGACACGGTGCTAAACAATCTCCAAACATTAATCAAACCATGCACAATATTACGCGTCCTACGTGTGACTTTGAATTATTCCACTCGCATGTATAATTTTCTAGTGAAAACCAAGATGGCGATCTTGAAATGCGTACGTTTGTAGGCTTTTTGAGCCGTGATAAGGCCGAGGTGTATTTCTCCGAGTTTCTCCAGAGATGCCGCCGCCATGCTAATGAGAGTGACCTGGCCGGTAATTACAAGCAATTAGTCGGGACTTTTGAACCTTCGCTACTTCTCGTAAGTTCTTGACAGATTTAAAGTGCATTCAATGCATTGATTTATAATTATCGGTTCTAACCAACTTTCAAATTGGTACTAATTTGAGTGCTATTTATTACTCTACATGTGCATGTCACATAATAATTCTCTTTACGCATATGTGGAAGAAAGATGCGATATCGTCAATAATGCCTGTGACTCACATCTTGTTTAGCTTATGTCGCTGAATTCGCACATTTAATAACCAACAATATAAAATATATTTCTACATATTTCTTAGTTGTTATCGTTACTCCTGCCGCGTGCTTTGGCTGCCGATGGTTATCTATCATTATCAACTTGTGCGGATCGGTACCACTATTCCAAGTACCTGACCAGTCAAGTGCTCAAAGTAATGTAATAGCAGCAGTATGAATGTATTAAAATAGTAAGCAAACCGGGTGCGAGGCATGACGGTTTTAAAGGGCTAATGTTCTTAAATCGAGTATAATTCAGTGTTTTGCCGACATATTATTTATTCCTTCACTGCACTGCACCGACCACTGTCCCACAGATACACGACCACTTAAAACTCTTTCATTTTAAATCAGTCCTCAGGGGTGTAGGTTATCGAGTGCACTGTAGCAATCAAAACCAACCTGACCCATATCCTGAATTCAAGTGAATCAAATCTAAAAATTGAGTAATCTGTTCACTAGCAATTTAATTGATGTGACGCTGCGACAATCAATCCAGCATGTAATTTACCTTTTTGTTACGATGCAACTTGCATACGTCCAGCCTACATTGCGAAACTTCCGCGTGATGCCAAAATAAGTGTAGTGTTACCCAATGTCGTTAGTATTAATAGCTCGTATGTGGTCATAGCTACCACCTACGAATTATTTGGTTCTTTTGCCGTAACTTACTGGCTATAAAGGCGAGTTATTGCGTTTAAGGCAATGTGTTTAGGATTTGCATATCTAAATTACCCTTATTGTGAATAGAGCTTTACACCGTCAAGTGGAACAGATTTAGAATTGACGTAACATTGGGCCGGGCGTATTTAGATTAATGTACCTAGTCGTAGATATCATATGTAAGTACTACTACTGGTTGGGCCATGTAACTGACAAAAGCATTTGAAGCCTTTCTTCGTGAATGTTGAGTAGGTACTATTCTCATTAAGAATCAAAACTTTTAGTATAAAACTTGACAAGACAAAAGAATCAGCAAAAGTAGCAGACAACCTTTTTTCTTTACCCTTGTTCAATTCTGCTCTAGAATATGGAAGCCTTAATGCTGATTATACACACACACGAAACTTTTCCTTAATCATTTTCCGCAATGAATCAGTCTGTTCCTACATTATGTATGTCTAGTAAATATTATTCAGCAAATAACGAATTGTTTTTCCTAATGACTGAATCACATGAAACTTTTGCAATTCCGTTTTGTGAAAAAGGTCTACAATCAAGATTCTGATGTGACATTAAGCACTAGTGTAGCAATAGAGTCAACACGCCATGCATTTGTCGCTGCTACGATGTTAGTAGGGCATAGTTGCTTTCAATCAACTGCTAACTATACGTAGTTTGTAGTGTTTGTACATCAAACTTCGCAATGGTTTTGACAAATAGAAGTTCTAGGTACTACAATCAACGAAGAAATTTGATGTGAAAGTATGGTTTGATTGTAAATTAATTGTCAGGTGTGAACCGCTAAACCGATAAAGTGAAATGAGGGATGGAGATAGATTTTAAGATGGAAACGGACTGTAAAACTTTTTATCCTGGACATCAATGAGAGGAGAGGCGAGGAAGTTCTACAAGAAAACAGCCTCAGACAAAAAAATATTGATATTTACTTTTTTATTGCTACTAATTCGTAGATTGATTGTAAAAGAAAAATATAGGAAACGCAGCCCTGTATTCCGGATAATGCAGCGATTGCATAAAAATGACCTTCAGTTGACTAGACTTCCTACAATCAGAATCCGATATGTCATTAGCCATTCCTCGATACGGTTGGCTGAATCTAGGACGAAGCCGCGGTTCTGAAAATTGAATCATCTCCGAGAGCCGACTCATGGTTATGTCAGCTTTTCTAATACTCTAGTGACGGTTTGCAAATTGGATCTGAGTTCTGAATTGACTGACATTCGAATCAAAATTCAATGAAACTACTTCAACGGCTTATCGATCGTGTCAATTACCTACCTCTCAAAATACCAGGACATAAAATTAACACTTCCTTTTCTAAACTTTACTAGGGTTTCGTAGTATTTATTTGATGTATTGTATTTATTTCATTATTAACAATTAAAGCTTTGAACCTGTAATATCACACGTCACACTAATATTTTAAATGTGACATAGTTTCTATATGGAAATCCATGTGGTCAAAGATACATAATAAAATAACATCGACGGAAATTGTATTTATACAACTAACGTTAAAAACTTCAATAGTGCGATGCAGCGCGTCACACATTTCCAGGCATATTCTAGCCGTAGTACGTAATTCTTCCGATAATTCTATGCGTTTAAATTCTGCCAAACCATATAAGAACGTAAAAAAAAAGTTTGATGGAGTTTAGGTATCCGTAGACAGAGTTCGAGAATGACCGATTTAAAAACACATCACCAGAGCCATCTTTTGGTGTCCAGTGGGGACAAGGATTCTTCGCTTATGTATCCAGTGGCTTTGAGGACAGATTAAACAAAAATATGCGAACCGATTTTATTGAAACTTTCCAATATTGTTGTTTATACCTAAGTGTAAAACATAGCGGCCGTTTTTTTAGATATAATTACTTCACAGGGTGGAATAAGGAACCAAAGATTGTATGGGACTTAATTTTTTTTTTAAATAGAAACTTGAAACTTCGTAGATTGATTTTATATCAAAATATTAGAAAACTGATTTCTGCGTTTTTGAAAATTCATTCCCTGAGGGGGTCAAATGGCGTTTGAGAATTTGTATGAAAAAAAAAACGGTCACCCATCCAAATATTGACCTCACTCGACGTTGCTTAACTTTGGTGATTGTTGCGCTGTGTTCATCGCTATTATACTACATATGTGTCGCTTAACTTCAAATTCAGATAAATCCACTCTAACCACTTCCGAGATAATTGAAATAAAGTGATAATAACGTTAATATGGTGATGTGAAAGGCAGTATTTCTTTTATTATGGCTAAACCATTAAATAAAGCCATCCTGTTCGGCAAATTCAGCATTAAAACCATCCATTCTTTACAAAAAATCAAATTTAGATTGGATTTACCTTCATTTGATATAATCGATTGTAATTTATCTATCTTTGAAAAAACTCAGTGTGGATTTGTATAATTTTGATTTAAAAGACAGCCATGTTGAACCAACTTCTTTCGCTGATTGGCTTGGATGGACTTACCTACACTTGAAAAAAACTGTCATATGGATTTATCTGATTTTGATAAAATATCATGATTTTAACTGTATTTTTCTCAAAAACTAGACAAAATTATACTAAACCGATTCACTTAAAACAAAACTAGTTTTTTACCCTTTTATTTCATACCAAAATCTTAAAAAATGTCAGAATTGGATTAACCCGAGTTTGAAGTTAAGCGACTCATATAGGCAAGTAGTTTCTGAAGGTTACATTATCTTATAATGATTTTTATAATTACAATATCATTATTTTTAAAATAAAAATTTACTGTTTACTAGAAGGCGACATATTTGTATAAGTCAGCTACTGATCACTAGATGGCGAGACCTGTCTCAAGACGAAATAAACGCATGTCTGAAAGCATCACACGTGTGGACCAAGGTGGAAAAGTTCCATCTCACGACAAACATGCGAGTCCAGCTGTTTGATGATGTAGAGTCGGGTGCGTATGCTAAAAAATTGCTCGAGATAGGCGACGGTCGATTAAAAACTGATGATGAAGGTATGATTCTATTCACCAACCAATTTTGTCATGTTGTGGATTCGGAAGACGAGCTTATTGCTCAAGTTTTTCCGAATCTGCAACAAAATATTCTGGATGAAAATTGGTTGTGTGAAAGAACCATGCTGCCACCAAAAAATGAGACAGTATCAAAAATAAATAAAAAAATCTTGGAAAAAATATCAACCGAAACAACAGTGTACAACTCCATAGATACACTAATGACATCCGACGACAGCACCAGTTACCCGGTTGAGTTCCTAAACTCTCTGGAGCTATAATCCGGGATACCTTCCCACAAACTCGAATTAAAAGTAGGCGTACCCGTAATGTTAATGCGCAACTTAGACTATGCACCTAAATTGTGCAATGGAACAAGATTAGGGGTCACTGAATTGGGAAAATACATAGTAAAGGGCACCATCTTAACTGGTGAAGCGAAAGGAGAAGATATACTCATACCCCGTATTCCAATTATACCTAATAACTTGCCATTTAACTTTAAACGACTACAGTTCCCTTTAAAAGTAGCGTTTTCAATGACAATTAACAAATCGCAGGGTCAAACCTTAAAAGTAGCGGGATTACATTTAGGCACGCCATGTTTTTCCCACGGGCAGTTGTATGTAGCTTGCTCACGTGTGTCTAAATCTAAAAATCTACATGTTTTAGCAGAACGAAATAAATCATACAATATAGTTTATAGAAGTATATTGGTTTTCGCTTAGGTGCTTTATTGTCTGACAATATACTAGGTAAGCAAAGTATTTTTTTTAGTTTTAAATATAAATAGCGTGAAAAAGAAAATAATCTCTAGAGGGGGTACAATAACAACAATTTGTGTAGTGAAACGAATTCTACGCGGACGAAGTCGCGGGCAAAAGCTAGTTATGAATAAATGGGTATGAGTATGAGTGTGGACTAAACACTATTTTCAATCAATCAATCATTTATTGCGTTTCATGTTAGTATAATAAGATCTTAAAGCTAGGTACAGTTCAAACATGAGCTCTTATTACTTTAGCTTTTATTAGCTTTACCAGTAAAATGTACTTTTACCAATAAATATCTGTATTCTGTATTCTGTTGAGCATAGCAATTTCTTAAAACTACAAATTTAAAATGTCAAAATACGGAACTTATAATAATAATAATATTTCTAATAACAGGTATCAGGCAATTATGAATCATGCACATGCATTTTAATTTATATAAAAACACATTTTTTTGTAAAGTTTATATAAAAACATAATAACTATAACCCTGTTTTAACTAAGATAAGTTTGACCTATATTATATAAATAAGGGCATCAATAAGTAACTATTATGTATTATTTAAAAACGCTAAAAATATACAACAGAAATTAAAACTTATACCTGTATGCACAACTAAATCCTATAGCTAAAATTGCATAAAATTGGGCCCTCTCAGCATAGTTCCCATAATGCTGGCAGCGTTTCCTCGCCGAATCGCAACGCCGCTGGTGGTGGCATCTATTAAAAAAAGATAGAAGATATTAAAAAAAACTCAACTGCTTACGGAAATCTTATTATAAAACAAATTTAAGGAGTTAAATCTTACACTGATTGATCTATTTCCACAAGCACAGGTTTATGTTATAGATCTGACTAGACGACGATATATGTACATTGTATGTAGATAGACGATCAAGGCACTTGGGCTGAAAACACAAACTTGGGCAGGCGGTAATGTGTGTAACATATTCGCACCTTCTTTTTTTGCCTAGCCAACAACTTAATAATGATGACATTTAAAATAATGACTCTTTATCAATATTAATATCTTGCCCGGATGTCTGATTTATAATTCAGTAAACATTCCAATCGTGACCATTCCAACCTTGATTGTCAGACAATTAGTTTTGAAAAGGCACTAGTCAGTCCTCGAAAGATTTGTAGATCTATTATGTACGTAGGTGTATATTGTTCTATTTTAACACGTCATGGATATCACGAAATTGATGATGGAGGAACTGATATTTGAAGACTACGGCTTAATTTTTTCTCATAAATGTGTGTATTATACCGTTCGTCTAGTGTATTTAGTACAATCCCAAATCATCATAGGCCTAATTCGATTTGTGTCTGGAAATCTTACATTAAGTAGGTACCACTTATTGTTTTTAGGGTTCCGTAGCCAAAAAACGGAACCCTTATAGATTCGCCATGTATGTCTGTCTGTCTGTCTGTCCGTCCGTATGTCACAGCCACTTTTTTCCGAAACTATAAGAGCTATACTTTTGAAACTTAGTAAGTAGATGTATTCTGTAAAGCGCATTAAGATTTTCACACAAAAATAGAAAAAAACAATAAATTTTGGGGTTCCCCATACTTAGAACTGAAACTCAATTTTTTTTTTATCAAACCCCTACGTGTGGGGTATATATGGATAGGTCTTTAAAAATGATATTGAGGTTTTCAACATTTTTTTTCAAAACTGAATAGTTTGCGCAAGAGACACTTCCAAAGTTGTAAAGTGTGTCCCCCCCCCCCCTGTAACTTCTAAAATAAGAGAATAATAAAACTAAAAATATATATATTACCATGCAAACTTCCAACGAAAATTGGTTTGAACGAGATCTAAGTAAGTAGTTTTTTTTTATACGTCATAAATAGTAAAAAGCAATTTATTTAACGGAACCCATCATGTGCGAGACTCGCACTTGGCCGTTTTTTTGTTTTATGAATGTATGGGCTGATTGATAGCTACCGGTCTGCAGTTGTTATTTGGGTCATTGTCAGTCGCAAAAACAAAAATCATCTTTCCGGTGGTCAATAGTTAAGGGCTTACGTTTATATATAATATGTTTTTATCACATATAATTATAGAACAGGCAATTCCGTTTATGCGGATTCAGAGTTCAACCAAAAATTAGGCTTTATTAACTTTGGCAATGTCCACCGAAGAGCTGCGAACCTAAATCTGACAATGAGCCATTTACGTATTTTAAGCTGTAATATATATCGTGTATGATGTAGATCCAATGAGATTAATGTACAATTTGCGACGACCTTCCTCTAATGAATGTGGGATACGGATCTGCAGTACTAAAAACAGCAAGGCGGCCTCGGAATGCGTTCTCACTGTTTATCATCATAAATCTTTTGCGTAGATAATGAATTATCTTTTGTCTTTACATTCCTATTCCTACTCGTTGTTTAACTGAGAATTCTGATCGATTCACCAAATTCAAGGGGATAATTTGATTTGAAGGTCATATTATACAATGGGTAGTATTTAGTGTTTGACTGTAAATTAAAATCCCATAAAAAACATTCCACAAAACAAGCAAATAAAGATTAATAAGAATGCCTGACTTGGCTCTACGAAATATCTCACCACTTTTAACTGTGGAAGAGTTTCGAGGCTTGGCCTATTTTTTACATGTAATGTTTTTTATGGGATCTCATTTCTTTTTGTAGACTTTGTATGGGAATGTTATTTTACCAACCGCAAATAACGTTTGTAGTCCCTGGGCGACCGAGCTCTGCTCGGATGAAAATGGTGAAAATACGGAAAAAACTAATTTTCCCGGACGTGAGACCTATCTAGATCGATTTCTCGCCCCCGTAAACCCCTGCATTCCAAATTTCATCGAAATCGTTAGAGCCGTTTTCGAGAACGTGATTGCAAATACATATCTACAAATATTGCTCGTTTAGTAGTATAGGATAGGATAGGATAGTTTTGCAGAAAGAACTGCAAACGTAACTTTGTAATCGTATGTATTTGTATAAGATTACAAACTTACTTATGCAGTTTGTATTTCTCTGAAACGTGACTGAAATTTCAATATTTTTAGGTTTTTTATGAATGAATAGGCTAATAACGAATTACGATTGAAATTTGGAGCTTGTGGGTCTGCTAGAAGTACCTTAGAATTAGCGTGATCATTATCAGTATATTATAAGTATGTCAGTGACAAAACTAACGAACTTTGACGGACAATAGTTCTTAAACTAAAAGTTCAAATTGAATGTTATTGATATTGTATGTTAGCCATATTATGCCCTACATGTTCCTGAAAATTCAGGGTTCTAGCTTTAGCCAGCACAAAATTACAGGATGTTGAAAATGGCCTAAATGGCTTCGATGGATGAACGAAAAGGATGGTACGGCCATGCACTTGTTTTGCTCGACTTGGCGGGGGCACTGCCGTGATCCCAGATGTCGCGATCACAAACAGGTACAATATAACTTTGCCGGTTTGAGTCGGTAACGAATATTTATAATAACATGTAAAGTTTTAGTAAAATTGTAGAAATAACTACTTTTCATATACTAAAAGTTCAACTGCCTACCGAATAAATAAATAAATAAATTAAAGAAGTAACTACAATATTTTATTTTAGTCGAAATTATTTTACCAAGCAAAACTGGCCGTAACGATTTTTATAATAGAAAGGGAGCCTTTGGTACGCTTAACTCTTAGGTACATGTGTACGTGTGCAAGTGTGTGTGTGTCTGGCTGTATCAGAATAATGTTATTTAGAATATACTTATACAGTACAAATCTAATAATGATTACCCGTATTCGAGTCAAATGGAGACCCAAATTGCCAATTGCCTAAATTAACGCTTGCACCACATATTTTCGTAGTCAAACCGCAGCAAAGAGCTCGCTTGTAGGAGCCTTAATTAATATGCATTTGGCAGGGTGCTGTTTCTAAACAGCAAAATTATAGTGGCCTATATTGTATAAAAAGTACAGATAAAGTATAGTACAGTCGCCATCACATACACTATAGGTGTTCAAAAATATTGGCACATGCACCCTAATGCCTTGAAAATAGAGGTGTGTTCCGATGTTTGTGACGTGCTTGTTTGCTCCGATGTATGTAATGGCGACTGTACCTACTTATGTAGGTATTATTGAACTTACAAGTATCACAAACAGTTTTTTGCAACACGTCTTCCTCCATTAGTTTCTTTTAAAATCACAGCTCACAGTGCATTTAGCACGCAACAGTGACATAGTGTGCCGTAAAGCGTAACTCATCCCATATATAGCGGAAAATCTAGCGTAAATATACAAATTATACGCACTAAAAGAGGAAATTAATATTTGTAATGGTCTTTAAGGGTATGTCAAAGCAAGAGGCTTGGCAAATTAAAAGGAACAAAGGAAATGCCTAAACTGTGAAACAAATTTAATGAATTTTCGGATATACATACCTAAGTATATTGACTATATATTTTGTTAATCAGAAGCCAATCCTCGATTTCTTAAAAAAATCATAACAGAGAATAAAAATCCACAGTGTATATGACATGACATAAGTTAAAATTACGACAGACCCCACCTATACAGGATGTCTGGTAATTAATGGTCAACCTTCTAACCACGAATAGGGCACCTAAAACTGGTCCAGAAAATCGACTTTAAGGTTTAGTAAAAGTCCCCTGGTTTTCGAGATATTCGCACTTTTCGAAGAGCGAATTGTACCAAAACAAGGTGTTTAAATTGAACATTTATAGCAACAGCTTTATTTGTAAAGATGTAAACGGCATGTGTTATACCATTTTAAAATCAGTATTAGATAAACTATTTTTCAGGAAGTTGGCCACTCTGGTCTTCATACATTTTTTTTTTCACCACTAGCAATCAAACTTCTAGAACATTTTAAAGAAAAATGTGATTCTATTTATTAAGACCTAATTACACAGAAAGGTGCAAGTGGTGCAAGTAGTGCACCTTATTTCACTTTAATGACCTGGATGTAAATAATTCTCGAAAATATTCTCTAACAGTGAGGCTAATGAACGTGTATTAGAGTTTTATGGTGACCAGACCGATTCCTTTTTAATTAGGTCTTATTTAATAAAATCACATTTTTCTTTAAAATGTTCTACAAGTTTGATTGCTTGTGGTAAAAAAAATGTATGAAGACCAGAGTGGCTAAGTTCCTGAAAAATTGTTTATCTAATACTGATTCTAAAATAGTATAACACATGCCAATTACATCTTTACAAATAAAGATGTTGCTATAAATGTTCACTTTTAAACACCTTGTTTTGGTACAATTCGATCTTCGAAAAGTGCGAATAACTTGAAAACCAGGGGACTTTTACTAAACCTTAAAGTCGATTTTCTGGACCAGTCTAAGGTGCCCTATTCGTGGTTAGAAGGTTGACCATTAACTACCGGACACCCTGCATAAGATCTCATAGATTGATAGTACCAAATATATGAATCAAACTTCACTTTAGATATTTATCGACAATTGTCCAAAAAAGCCCTTACCGAATCTCGTCATCTCGTTTTCTCGTACGCTAATGGCATAAACGAGACTCTTACATGGGGGCATACAAATCGGGGCATCCCCTTAAGTGAAGCCTCGTACCTATACTGGAACACCGAGGCCGCGGCAAGCTTAGCGGTTGCGGCTAGCATTCGCGCCATGCGATTTTGTCATTTGTTTAACGTGCCGAGTCCAAGCCGTAATCTCCAGGCGGACGTTAAATTGATGACACTGGATTCTTCGGTGATACGCACAGTGATTCGGTGATAGGTTTAGCAGTAAACAGTGATATTATCTAAGAAGTAGTATCGGAATAATAGAAGTAAGTCATTGTCTCTTAAGCGAAGCCATGTCGCGTGGGTCAAAGAATGCGTTATACAAACCTTTGGCTCTCCCTTCAAGCCATGTGGTTGGATTATTGTTGAGGGTTTAGTGGGTAGAGTGGGTCTTCTGCCCGGTAGTTCCATAAACCCGTCGGGACGCCCCTTCGACCTTGCGGATGGTGAAGGCATTCTCGCACCGCAAAAAGCCCGTAAGAGAAGCGTGCGAGAAGGAGTGTAGGACTACACTCCTTCTCGCATCTCGAGGGTCGTTACCTCATCGGATTGCATCAGGAGGATACTATCATTTCGAGGACTTTATCAGAGTATTTCCACTGCTGTATATGCGGGTTATTCACCTTTCACCAGTGCGAACTATTGGGAATATTTTTCCCATTTTTTACGTCTAAATTATGTACTCGCTGGTAAAGTACTTTGGTGGTAAAAGATTCCCAGTACTTTATTGGTAATATTTTATAAACCACCAAGTACTTTATTGGTAATAGATGGGGGAAAAAACCAGCTGTTACCATTGGAAACAAATTGGTGGTAACAGGTGGGAATAACCCGTATATGCTATTGTAAAACTCCATACTGATGCGTTTTATGAGTTAAGATTCCTAATTATGTCTTAATCGCTTTCCAAACAATTCGTAAGCAATATGTAGGTAACAGGTAAGACCATATTAAGTATTCTTTCATAACACAAAAACAAGGCCGTCTTACACTGCGTTTGTTTTTTTTCCTCTTGAATAATTGGATCATTCAATAAAACTAAGTGGGTCGCCTATTTCGGATCTCCATCAATCTATAGCATCATTTAAGTACATAGAGACAGGAATGATCCATGCGCGGTAGAAACTAGTGGAGCTGCCCATTAGGGCACTAGGGTACTATTAAGTAGCTACAGTACAGCTGCAGCTTTAACTGTTACTTATCTTTGTTGCATTTCTAAAGTTTACGAAATCTTTAGAAAGATTTTTTTGTTTGATATGTGGTCATTTATACCGAAGCTCGAAGGAACCTGTTTATATTTTGTTAACATACAATTTCTGTTTTTTGCGAATGTGTCGATTATAAATAGACGACTGTACTTACGTCTACAAATACAACACAATACAATACAATTTACGATACAATTGATCAATGTCCCGTTCACATACAATAAAATGTGTCAAAATCAACAGATTTTAATGATAGGTGCCTAATGTACATTTTTAGTTTTTTCTTTTATTATACTTATTAGGGAAGGTTAGGTTAAGTTTGAAATAACGAAAGTAGAGTCCATTTTACTTATAATTTGCCTGCTTGATTATTTCCTGGCTGGCCTTAGTTTACGTAATAAACAATTCTGACTTGTAATTTGTCACCCTCCTCAATCAAACCATTTATATCGGTAATGCCAATAAAGACAAATCAAATGGCACACCCTTTGTAGATATTTAGGTATATCTAACGTCTAATTTTGTTCTTTCGGTCGGTACAAAAACTAACAGTTTAACTACATATAACAACAACATAACGTCTACTTAATTTTTTAATAGTTCGTTGAGAGTTGAGTTGTCCACCTTTCGCACCGTCTGCCTAGTACTTCCGGCCATTTCAGGACTGACAGACTTAGGTTTACTCTCTCTTAAAGGGACTCTTAACGGATTTTTTAAAAGTCGTAGCGCTTGTTTGGATCATAAGACGGCTGCCCTAAATTTAATTAGCAATCTTGAAGCCTTTCTCGAGGGACTATAGCCATTCAAATCAGCCATTCAACGGCTTCCGTAGCCCAGTGGGTAGTGACTCTGCCTACGAAGCTGGAGGTCCCAGGTTCGAATCCCGGTCAGGGCATTTATTTGTGTGTTTATCACGAATATTTGTTCCTGAGTTATGGATGTTATATATGTATATAAGTATCTATATGTATTTATCTATTATATATATCATCGCCTAGTACCCACAACACAAGCCTTACTGAGCTTACCGTGGGCCTAGGTTGATTTGTGTAAGATTGTCCCGTAATATTTATTTATTTATTTATTAAATCCTGAGTTTTTGACTTTCGCTCGACAGAAAAAAAACACGAACATAGGTCTAAAATACACTTCAAAAAATCGTAAGAAATTATGCACAAAAGCTTAACATATTAAAATTGGTTCTGAAAATCGGCAATATCATGTTTGAGGGAAGTTAGCTATTATTTTTTAAGCGCACAAAAAAATAAAATTAAAATACTTATAAAATTATAATAATTAAAATTAAAATTATAATACGCTTAGGTTGCTGTTGGGTCTTCCTAGACACTGTAGCGCTTCGGGAATGTTTGCCGTGACACGTGTAGACGGCTTCCACGCAATCTTGCGAAAACGGGTCGCCGGCATGAAGCGCCGTGTAAGGGACAGCCCCAACAGCCGCCTAGCAATAATAGCAAATAGGCTGGACTGTCCCATAATGCAGCACTGGGACCAACTCCATGTTATGTAAATTTTATACCTACTAACATAAGTTTTTAAGTTACTTGAACTAACACATTAATGATTTTATTTATTTTTGATATATTAAGTACTAACATAGTCGTTCTAAGGATACTACTAACAAATAATGGATCTCGTTATCTGAGAAATAAAAAAAAAAAAAAAAAAAAAAAAACATGATATCCGCGCGTTTCCGAACACGCACTCCCATCTCGCTCACGCTAATGCTCAGTGAGAGGGAGAGAAGACCGTGAGCCTACGTCGCCTTAAAGGGCTAAATGATAGGATACCTTATATCTCGTACTGTTGTCACATGACATAAATATGACCTACCTACCCTACCTACACTTAAAATTTTGACCGGAAGTGAAGGATTTTTCAAACTGTCGGCCAATTTTAGGTGCGATAATCTTCGGATTCTTGCCCAGCACAACTTTCTCGACCTGCTGCCGTGCATTTTATCGTGTTGTCATGAGACGTAGGTGTATTGGGAGTGGGCTTACGGAGTAGTAGTTTCTTATAAGTATCCTTTATTGACGGAGTGTGCCCGGAATGAAAACCATAGGCAAGTATTGATCACATCACTCAATATTAATAAGTTAGATGTAGGTGCATTTCAGTGTATACTAGCAGCCCCGACCTTAGAAGAAGCCAAATTGATATTTTTATTTGTGCTAGAATACCTTATACAATATAATACCAATACGTAGGTAGATATACATAGCTTTAGTAATTTAGGTTAAGGTACAATGGAACTGACGTAATCTTAAGTGATTAAATGTTCCTAAAACAATAAAGAGAAAAAAAAAAAAAGTATCCTTAGATTTCAATAATAAGATAGGGTTTTAGGCAAAACCCGTACAAAACCCTTGTACCTACAAATCTATCTTCCCGTACAATAAGGTTTCATTGTTTGCTGAAATAAATGAGCAAAAGGTAGCAGAAACCTTTCGCAAGGACCTTTTCTATTCAACGTTCAATCTAACCCAGGACAAAGGCTGCGTGCTTACAAACTGCCTACAAAAGCGCTGGAAACTAAGCATTCTATGAGTAGGCACCCATTATTCAAGTGTGTAAATGTACCATTGTCATAACACTGTATAAAGGTCCTTGTATTGTTCTGGTAATCTTATAGATTTTCAATCCTGATTAGAATATCCCGAACGATTATCTTACAAATTTAACATCGGTATGTGAATATACCAAAATACTGATTTAAAATACTGTATGTAAAAAATGCGTAATGTAAATTATATAAAATAAAAGAAAACTAAATTGCTATCTTCAAATCAACATAACAAGCATCAGTCGCGACGTCACACTTGACAGAATGCTTTCCAGCCACATTTCTCCGAATGTAAACCGACACCCGCAATGTTATTTATGACTCAAATTATCGCCTGTCAAACGTCAATTTAAGTTTTCATATTTTTCCAACAAAAATGTTTCCTTGTTAGCTGTAATAGTAGGCTTTCACTATTTTGTGAGGCTAGGGATCGTCGCGGCCAGTCGCACGATTGTCTTGAGCGTGCGTAATTATACTTCATTGTACGGTGCGTAGGTGCCACGGTATCAAGTAGATAAGGAAGTATTTGTACAAAAAGTACCTGTATTTTGTTGTTCATTAAATCCAGCGACTTGATATAGGTGTAAGTGGGCTTGAGTTCTCGTCATAGTATCGGTAGTTTTCTTACAAAAAAAATATTATATGGTTGAAGATATAGTTGGATATAGTCATTGTTTTTCATGAGAGTATTCTGAAAATATCCGTAAATAAATCTGAAGTTATCTAAGTAGCCGTTGCGCATTGTATTAGAGAAAAATAAAAAAAAATTGCAGTTACGGTGAACTGAACCGCTCTTGATGATATAGTATGATAAGATGATAACTAATACTGAATTTAGGATCATTTATTTTTCGCATTGTTATGCCAGATATTAATACTGGTGACTGTACTATCTACATCTTTATCACCTTGCTACATCCTATACATTTATATATATATATATATATACATATATAATATACCTATTTAAAACATAGGCACGGTTTCCCTAAAAAGTTATGTTAATGTAAAAAGCGCAATGTCGGGCCCTGGGGCCTTAAATAATTTAATCAGCATCTTCGATTCTTTAGCACGACGACGTGAACGGAGCTTAACACGCGTGTAAGTACAAAATTCCCTTACCTACTTAAGTAGGTATGTTTGTCTAGTCGCAATAGGGAACATTAGATACAATGTCAACGCTGCTAGTGTCGCCACCTACAAAGAGTTTTGCGTAATGTTCCCTATTAATCTTTTATACTGGCTGGTGTGGCTGTCAATAAAAACGCTTTATATACCTACCTTATATATGCACTCCTCTACGCACAAACTTCAAAGGCGTATCTAGGACAGTAAATCGACTTCTGTGCTTTTCATTAAATAGGTAGGTAAGTAGTTGTTTTTTGAATTGCAAAAGGGTAATTTAGCATTTTGATATTAATGCACGGATCCTAAAAATCGATACCTAATTAATATAATACTTCTGCTATGTAGGTACTGTACGTTCGGGAAATGCTTTGTTTCATAGACATAATACTGGTAAACACATATAATATTCTCGAGAGAAAGTGTTTTCATATATGAAAATACTAGAGTAAATAATACTTAAGTACTTTAAGTAGTATCGTATTCCAACATGATTTGTAACGATGTATTTCTAAAAGATTTGTGTTGATTTTACAAGTTGCTATGTGATTTGTTTATGTCGTCACTTTTCAACTATCAACGAGCACTGACAAACATTATCCGTCAAAAATGCAATATTTTCGATAAGTGGAAAACTTTCTCACCACCAGAGAATGAGAGATCAGCCAGTTACTTAGGACTCTTATGAGGGTCTTCTGTTAGCCAAAGCTTGCGAGTTTCCATAAGGATGCCTTCTATATTCATCTGTTACGGTAGTTTGAATTGGTATTTTATGCTTTACTACCTTCTGCTCACGACTTCATACGCGTAAAATTCTAGCTTGTATATTACGCTGATATAAAAGCTTTATTACTGTAAGGTTATGTGTAAATCCGTAAAGTATTTGTCCTGTCAGAGAAACCAACATCTGTACAAATTTTCACGTGTATATTAAGATCACAATATTTAGGTACATTAAATATGCAAAAAATAGACAAATATAATATCAAAATAGACCAACAAAGAAGAAAGTACCTAACCAAAAAACCAAAAACTCAAAGAACCTATAGAGAATACGCCAGGCATATTATTATTAGAATATATCTCAAGAAATACTGCTTAACAAAATTTCCAGGTTAGGTACCTACATCAATAAAAAACATTTATTTTCTTCTTCCTCTTCTCATATAAACAATGAGATCAAGTGTTGACATATTATTTGAACTTTAATTGCTTAACCTATTCATTATCAGTTTAATCGCAATTTTCCCATAGACAATAAAGCAATGGAAGTAAGCTATCTGTGAGATTATATTTTTGCCACCACCTGTCGTGAGACCAGGCCGTAAAATGGACGTATCGGTACTAAAAATGACTAATCTTCTACTATTATCATGAGATTCTATACTTAAACCAATGTTATTAAAGTATGAAATCCTATACTAAATAATAACTTTGTGGATCGAGCGGTTCGTGTTTGTTCATTGCGACAAAAAGTTGACTCCAAACACCAATTACCGGGTGAATCAAGCAAGAAAGAGATCTCTTGTTCCGCTATATGAAAAAATGTGTATGTTAGTGAAAAAACGCAAAGCAAGCATAATGCTTTAGTAAAGAAGGGTTCCGTTTCTGTGAACTGAATACGTAGACAACTACGCGGCCACGAAAACAGTTTACAAAATGATAACTATCATACCTATCATATTTATCATAAAATCTACTTTATGTATATTACGTAAAGGTACGGTAAAGGTCGCGGGAGTCCGCTGGATGCGGGTGGCGCAGGACCGGTTACTTTGGAACTCTTTGGGGGAGGCCTTTGTGTCTTTCGGCTGATATATGATGATATTAGGTACGTAAAAAGTAAACTTACCAAGCAAAACACCACCGACCGACGACCGCTTTAGCCTAGTTGTTATATTAGCCTAGTTTTTTTTATCTGCAGTAGGTATTATTAGACTGCACATATTTTTACGGTTGTTTAACATTGATATATAATATCCATTGAGATATAATCATACCATTACCATGATTTATAATTATAAATATAAAATTGCTTCTCGTGTTACAACTCGGTAGATGTTGCTCGGCTCGACCGTAACAGTTCTGCAAAATGTATATTTAAATTATGATAACTCGATTTATGAAGATCCTATAGAGTCACAGTGTAATATTATTCAGGAAAGAGAATAAGAATACTAATGAATAACACCGATCGAAGAACCCTGACTACCGCGAGCCGTATAATAGAATAATATGTTAGTAAAAAACATAATTTGCTAGCGGCGATAGTTACTCGCATGACAGACTTGCCGTGTCCCGCCTCGAGATTTAAACGGGGCACTATTTCACTGATTTAGCAACTCATAATTGTATGTAATGCAGTCATCAAATTCGGATTTTATTCCTTAAGTAGTAAGACTGTTTTTTTCAAGAACTAAATTCAGCATAATACGAGGTTTCAGAAGAGAGTGGTGGATTTTCAATTAAGGAGGAATTTCACAGTGTGAGTGAATTATGACGTTCTTGACACACTTTTCGTGTTTATGTTTACGATTTCAGTAGATTTATAGTTGGAAGTGACATTTTTAGAATTGTAGCATTTTTGACATTGTCAACCGTCATTAAAGTCTAAGACAGAGTTGCAGAGATTGTAAAGATATTTAAAATTCGTAAATTGCAAAATAAACGGCCTCCGTAGCCCAGTGGGTAGTGACTCTGCCTACGAAGCTGGAGGTCCCGGGTTCGAATCCCGGTCAGGGCATTTATTTGTGTGTTTATCACGAATATTTGTTCCTGAGTTATGGATGTTATATATGTATATATAAGTATCCATATGTATTTATCTATTATATATATCATCGCCTAGTACCCACAACACAAGCCTTATTGAGCTTACCGTGGGCCTAGGTTGATTTGTGTAAGATTGTGTCCCATAATATTTATAATATTTATAAACTGGCTAATTTTCATTTGTATAAAACACTGCTCCTAGGTAATTTTACTCTGAACAACTCGTAACCTGCATAAATGACATCATATATTACGTTTTTTTAATAATTCTACTTAATTTATTCGACAAAGATCAACATTTGTAGCAAACTATACCACAAATCTTCCGACAAGATTTATTGCTGCTAGCCTCATAAGGAAGGTTCAAGTAACAACATTTTTGCATTCAAATTGCAATAATTTTCATAATTAAGGTGCTAATCACCGCTTTGAGAGTAAATTGAGTGCTAAACTGGTTTACATACAAGGTACACAACACTTAAATATGTTTTAGACAAGTTGTGGTGCCATCCAATCAACGTCCTGTCAGGTATATAATTTGTCTATTTTTCCTAATAACATAATAAGTTTGCGAATTATTACCGCGGCCTTGCACCAAATAAATCCGGTGAAGGAGATGTTTTGAATAACAGTAATTTATTTGAGTGATGACGAAAACAGTATTGTGGCAATAAATAAGTTATCTGCGATCTATGTGAGGACTCGCCGCTCTAAGACCTTCGCCAGTCTTACTTTGACATCCGGTAGCCGGCGCCACGAGTGATGTCTGGGAATGATAGATTGTTTCATGTATGGTCCAAAATGTAGTAGTAAAGGTGGCGTTTCAACATTATTATTGCCAAATTATACTTGCGAAAACCAAAAAAAATACGGCTTATCGCTCGAATAGTATTTAATATCGAAAAAAAACTATACTAGGATAAACAAACAACAGTAGCTGTGTAATTACTATCTTTCATCTGAATATGCGAATATTGTTTATAGTTTAATTCATAAAAAAACATAGAATCAGCGATGGTTGCCATGAACTGTGGTTTAACTAATTGTCAAATCGCGAAATTACCTTCAAAAACCAGAATAATAACTTTAGCCAATATAGTTACATAGTTCCTCCACTATCAGTCTTTTCAATCTATCAAAACTTAAAAATGTATTTTGCTCGTGAAGATCATTTTGTCACAACCTAACCCAGGTGTATGAATATAATAGGTTGCAAGTGTTTGATTTAAATTGACTTTCAATACAAATATGAACATTCTCTTGACAGAATTGGAATTCCGGCAGCCACCTTCCGTAACCTTGGCCGAACTGCAAAATATTTTTATGACATCCGTTACCACTACCAAGATATTTAGCGTTAGATTTATTAAAACAAGAATTAATTATGCTTTAGTTAGGCTATAAAATTATGCAAATGACATTCAATATCAATTTAATCCGATATCAATTGATTGGTCTATGTTTTCATGTGCCTCTAATAATTAGACTGAATAATAGAGAGCACTTACTCAGTAGGTAAGCAATATCTAGATTTTGAATAAAATAATAGTTAGGTGTACCTAGGTGAAGTTTAGCTGGACACAATAATTATGTTCGCTCGTTTTGTTTGCGTTGCCAAATGAATGAAACTGATATTCCGTTATATTTTACTGCGTTATGGTTCAATTAACCTTTTGAACGCCATTCTTCACGTACTAAAGTGTCACTGACACGCCAACCCTTTATTATTATTATTAATTTATTTGTCTCAGGCAACAAGGCCCATATTTACAAATACCTTACAGACTAACATACGTATCAATATACAAAAATTATAAGTATTATTTTATGAAAGACAGAAGGTTGTTTTGGCAGCGGACGTCATAACACTTAAAAGCGTTCTTGGCGCTGCGTGCACGACAATACACGACGCCTTTAAGCGTTCTTGGCGTTCAAAGGGTTGAATTGGTTAATTTAATGAAGTTTCTTACAGTTTTTATTGTATAAGTGTTAAATGAAGCCAAAGGGTAGGTACATTTATTACATTCAAATAAATAAAGGTCTGACACGCCCATACACATAATGCAAATGAAAATACATCATAATCTTACTGCACTACATTCGTGATCAAAGGCCGATGTAGTTCAAACAATCGCTTGAACCCAGTCCGCAAAAAGTTAACAACATACCTTGAATGTGTCCGTCACGATTGAAAAGGGTTTATTATCGCTCAAGGAACTAGACAGACCAGAGACCTTTAGCTAAGCGCTAGAATTTCTTGACATTAGTGCCGTCGATACGTGACTAGTGATAGTGATCGATTGGTTTATGACTTTTATGATGCCAGATAGTTTGACCAGCGGGGTATTAGAGGTATGTATGTAACTCTTGACGCTGGAGCTCTTTTTTGGATGACAGTTGATATGAACTAATCATTTGCGCGTAGGTAGCATTTGTTCAAACTCTTGATAATGCATTATAACTACGAAGTCTACAGACTCTTATTACAAAGATATAGCCTATGTCCTATAAATATTGGTAATTTTATTTTTGGAAGTTCTGGGGATTATTTATCATTCAAACTAACAAAGCTGCATCATCACATAGCTAAACACTCACACACTTTACCGCTTTGTAACAGTTCTTTGTTAAATTTTAAGTCAAAAGCAATATTTAATGTCATCATCCTCCTAGCGTTATTCCCGGTTGTGCCCCTTAAGGAGCCCGGGGTCCGCTTTGACACATAATCCCAAGATTTGGCATGGGCACTAATTGTTTTAACCTGAGGGAAAACTAGACCTTATTAGGATTAGACCGGTTTCCTCAAGATGTTTTCCTTCACCGAAAAGCTAACGGTAAATATTTCGTACAGTCGACGCCAAAAATATGTTTACAGTTTTCGCCTTATTACAATGGAATAAGGTGCAAAAGTGTAAACATATTTTTGGCGTCGACTGTACATAAGTTCCGAAAAACTCATTGGTACGAGCCGGGATTCGAGCCCACGACCGCCGCTTGACAGCCGCATGCCTGAACCACTGGGCTACCGTAGCTATTTAATGTATTTAACTCAATTATGATTTACCTACCTCAAGTTTGTATGTATGCACCCAACATTAAAATATTTACCCCGTTGGTATATGATTATAGTGCACATGATCACATCAGATTAGATACTTAATTGACGTACGCAAATAACTACACATCTACACATAAATAATTATGTATCACTGACCGTGTTAAGCAAATTGGTCAAGTGTTAACTGATATGCAAATGAGGCTATACATTAAATCTGATGCGTACAAATCGAATGTAAATGTAACTTGCGCAATGTAATCTTAATCCAGAATCTACTCGTGATGCACCTCTTTGCTACTAAGTAGTTTACTTTGAGACAAAGTTTGCCTATGTCGCCATTGTGAAACGAAGTAGCATTGCTGTAGCAACGCAAAATATAATTAATTGCAGTAAATCATAATCTTCTACCAATAAGTGCAGTAATCGGAAAAATAATTGAGGATTGGGCACTATCACATTTCAGCTACAACATTTTTTTAATTATTTATTTGTACAACGAAAAAGTCTTATAAGTACCTACATGGCATAGTAATGCATTGGGAAAGTGCTGCTGCGGTATATATTTACCTAGTGAAAACATTGCCAGGCGGTTGCTTCTTCACTATATTAATAAGTTATTTTTATTAGTCAATGCTTGTTCGTGAAAGTGTTAGTCCACTCAGCGGTAAATTATCTCAAGTTATACCGTAAATTACGACACCACACTTTAATACGAGTATTCTACAAAATTAGTCAACGTACTGTTACGTCACAGAAAGTCAAACATAATTACATATATTCTAGTACTGTGATAAAGCGTGAGGCAAGTGACCGCAGAAAAGCAAAAAGTGCCGGTAGGTAAAATGTAGGTACCTAATAGAGAAGTGGGACGTTCAGGGCTGTTATTCGCTACGCGTTAATGCGGCTCACCCCGTCGGTCACCCGTTACGAAACTAGACCTCTAGCTACGCTTAATTACTACGCATCGCGGTGTCAAGGTATAATTGTGTTGTGGGTGAGCATTGAGGTGAGCTTAAAAGTTAAAACAAGTTACAGAATAGGGGGGCTGCACGGCCATCACAGGACAGCCCGCGAGCTGTGTCGCGGCGACATAGGCTATCCGTCTCTTTTTAAGAGGCTGACAAGACCAAACTTGTTGAAATTAATTTTATTTGAGCAGTTGTATAAAAAAAACTATTTGTTCTAGCACATCAAAAAAAATATAAGTTAATATTCATCATATTTCCAAGACCGTAGACGGACTCGAAACATAATTGGATGAAATCGGCTCGATAGAAAATAATTGCAAAGATTGGCCTTAAAATTATCTTAAACGGTTCTATGTCCTTATTTTGTTGACGTATGTGTCTGCAATTAAAATCACGAAGTCCACATATTCATACCTAAACCGTAGACGAGCCATATTTCACAAATAATCCACACTTTTTTTATTTCAATATTAATTCATTATTTTCGTCTAAAACCTGGCCGCTCAAGTAACGCTCGCTCTCGTTTACTCCGATACAAATAGACAGTGTGCGCGTTTTTGGTGTTGACAGCGCCTTAAGCGTTCTAATTAGAAAAAGACGGATAGTTTATCTCGTCGCGAGCGCGACAAAGCGCGCGGGCCGTCTACGGGCCGACCAATAAATTATGAGTATGAGTATCTGAAGTATCTCAATAAGACGTTAGCACTAATTAATTCTAAAGGATGAAGGCAATTAAACATAGTTTATTATACTTAAGTTAGTAAAGTATCATAATGCATTCTTGACCGGTAAGATAAAGAGGGAGATTATATAAAGATTATTTTTTTGTTGTAATCGAACTGGCGTAGAATGTGTATATGATATGATACTCCGATGCTCCTGAATAATTCCAATGAGCGCCCCCTGTTAAAATGTCGTGTATTTCTCATTCTCTTCCTAGAGCAATCATTACCGGATGTGTTTAAAGTAAATGCATTAAACCTTGCTATATAAGTTATTGACCCAACATCTAATGACAGCTGTAGGTATATTAAGCCGCATAATCTACGGAAACCCCGTAATATTATAAATACAGTGTAACCGCACGTTTTCTTCAAGGAAATGTGTCGTAACATAACGGTGCTTTAGACTGCATTTTGTATCTCATTTTCTTACGTACGTTTAATTGATAGTCATTCATTCACTCTTTTGGTTTATGCGCTCTATTATTCTTTGTTTAATAAGTATGAAATCACATATTATAATATTTAACATGTGACTGATCGTTGAATTAAAATACTTTATATATTTTTTGTTTTGCGGCACTTACTAGTACTTACGGTAACTGAATATATCTACCTATATATCGAATCAGGGCCCTGTTTAATAGACATTACACTGTTTATAAAACAGGGCCCTGTTGTTTTTGGTCTCCCAAGCTATACTCCAGGCAAAATACGGTTTTGAAAAACATTAATTTATAATGCGTTTTTTTCTTTACATCATTTTAAAACATTATTCTAAGATTCAAGAATCCAACAAAATTTCTATCCGGAAGTATATATGTAGATTTAAATAAAACATGATTTTTTTTTATTTATCTTGAATATTATAAAGCAAATGTAAATGAACCAAAATAAAGATAAAACCATTTATTTATATTTTTTCTGACTTTTCAGATGCTAGTTAAGTTATCATTTTTTTGATGTCTTAAATTTGATTGGATTTTGTCACTAGATAACTATTTAATTGATAATGTATCCGTTACAAAGAACAAATCTGCTATTATAAATTATTTCCAAATTTGACATTTTTTCCATACAAGTTGTCAGTTCATTGCCTGGACTACTAGGGCTGGATGCGGGTGGCACACGACCGCTTTACAGCGCTTATACCTACTGATGTAGATACACATTAATGTCCACCAATCTTCACAATATACTTAGACAAAAGTAAGAGTAAAAAAGTTAAAGTAATTTATTCTTCAATTTAGGCATAAGTATTACATGCACGTATTCTGAATGTCGATAAACTACCACCGGTTCGGAAAGAAAACCTCTGCCACGAGAAGAACCAGCGTAAAAATATATTTATCAGCGTATATTTTTTTCAAGACAGTATACAATATATAATTTCAGTATCAGAGTATTATAAAATTACATCAAATACATTGCTACAGTAGAAAGCATTTACTTATTTTGCAATAGATTTTTAGTACAGGACTTTATCACTGCCAAATATCCCTATCCATGGTGTAATCGTTTATCTTATAATATGCTTTTGATATAAGTGTCTGTTTTACGACAGAGTAAGTAAGTTCGGTAATGTTTTGGAATTTTATTGTAGAATTTTATATAATTTCCCAAGAACGACTTTTTCGCTTTTTCTAGTCTGTAAACAGTTGTTTTTAGCTTCCATGTGCTTCTTGTTCTATCTACCTTCTACCTTGAGCCTATTCTATATTATTTCTATATTATTGTGTTCGTTGGGAAATTGTATAAATTCTTCCTAACATACATTATTAATTCAAATACGTACCTATAGCGACGGCAGTGTTAGAATATATGTTTCCTTGAAGAATTCTCTTAATGACTCGCGCGTCCTCAGGTGATAATGACAGGAAGCGACTTCCTTAGAAAAGATTAACTGCAGATTCTATTTTACACAGGTAAGGATACGTCACGTCAGTAGGTCAGGCTTAGAGGCTTTGTGTTACGAGGGATGCGTCCCAATGAACCCAGACATTGATTAATGATACCTTGGCAGGATACCGTTTTTGAGTCTTAGCAAATGCATACTAACCTGCTTTAGCAAATATGTTTTAACCAGAACACATATCATTTATAATGATAGCAAAATTCACATCACACATTGGAATAAACCAATCTGTTTTAGCAAAACTGATGTTATTCCAAATGAAAGGGGTTTGGGTAAAAAAAAAACATTTTTTTAGGTGAGCGGCCACTCGTAAAAGTCATAGATTATGATAGATCTATTCAAAACAAACATATATTTTGTTATAAACAAAATGTTTAAAAACGTTTAAAACGTTTAATTTTATATATCTATGCGTAATAAAAAGTCCTTTCAACGATTATAAAAAAAACCCATGGCCGCTGCAAAAAACATAACGATAATTTTTGTCATATAAAATTCTGAAATCGAATAAAAATTGCCATTTGATCTATAGATCATTTGGAAACTTTCGTCTGAATCATAACACTCATACCCTACTAACAGGGGGATATATAATTTTCTTTCAATCAAATCATCATTACTTTACGAAATAGAAATTTTGGTCCATTGCCCATCTGACCAGCCGAGCTACCACAACTGACGCTTCGACACGACGCGAGACAAGCCAATGCACTCACCTCTTTCTAATTTGCACCGTGCTGCGAGACGAAAGTAGCTGAGTCGCGCGCGACGCGACTTAGCAGCAAGTTGTGCTAGACTTGCAGGCAGGCTCTTTTCTCGGTCGAATAATTTGACGTAGGGAGGTACAGTGATCTTGGTACAACTATACTATATTGTTCACGATTTACAATGAATCGTTTTCTTTATGTTGACTGTTCATTTGATATTGCATCCGTCTGTCTGTCAAAACCCTTTATCTCGGGAACACGTGCAGGTATCGAGTTAAAATTAAAACCATTTACAGTCCCATGAAGCTGTGAATAAATCAAACTTCTAAGTTAACGTAAAAAAAGATACGGCCGTTTATCCCGCAAAAAACGCATATTTTGACACTCTAGGGAATCAAACTTTATAGGGTACTTTCCGTTGACCTATTTAGAACTATGAAATTTAGCAAATAATATCGTCTTAATATTAAAAGTACAGGGAAAAGTCGGAAAACTATAGATTTGTAATTTTGTACGGCGAGTTTGACTCCGGTTTTATTCCACCATCGGCACTGCATGCTAATATTTTCCACGTAACAAAATTTTGAACTTTTATTGTTGCACAAGTCTTCTAAAAATATAGGTAAGTATTTACCTATATATTTGGAGAGAGGCTATAAATTCGGAGCTTACACCTCCACTAACAAAGACGGTGTTGAACTCATATTTTATATAGGATTAGATAAAAGCAGCCACACTTGGGTTACAAAGGCTTTGTATTGTATTTGTGGATAGGCGACAAAGGCGTGTCATAAGATGCCAATAGCTCACAATACAGTGACTGATCCGAGATCAAAGGATTGCTGAAATTTTACTACTTATTTTAAATCATGGCAACCTACTTTCGTTGATTCGACCCGAAGAGCAAGTATCATCAGAATTTTATGTGATTTTGAGGAGTTCTGTTAATTCTTCATCGGATCTAACTACCAGTTCAGACATAAATTGGAACTATTCAGAGTATTAAAGCTATTAATAAAATATCTATGTAAAATACCTATCGAACTAAGAAAACTATTTATGGAATTAAAAATTGGCTAGTGAAATATACGACTTTATGCTTCGCCATTGTAAACTTGCCTTGAATCCTTTCTTATTGAATCTTTAGTTCAGGCAATGAACTGACAACTTGTATGGAAAAAATGTCAAATTTGGAAATAATTTATAATAGCTGATTTTTTCTTTGTAATGGATAAAAGTTACCTAGCGACAAAATCCAACAAAATTTCAAACATCAAAAAAATTATAACTTAATTAGTTTTTGCAAAGTCAGAAAATAAAAAGTAATAAATGGTTTCATCTTTATTTTGGTTAATTTACACTTGCTCTATAATATTCAAGATAAATAATGAAAAAACAACAATTCATGCTTTATTAAAATCGAAAAGTTTGTTGGATTCTTAAATAAAGCATCTTAGAATAATGTTTTAAAATGATATAAAGAAAAAAAACGCTATTATAAATTAATGTTTTTCAAAACCGTATTTTGCCTGGAGTACTTAACCTTACAAAACAGGGTGGAATTTAATGTACGTAGAGTCTGACCAGCGAGACAGTGAAACATGGCGGCAAATTTAAAAAAAACGCATGCTGGTAACACGAAATGTATGGAGCCGTCATAGGTACTTATAACTGACAGTTTATTTCATATGTAAAATTGTTGCCATATAAAGAATTTGATAAATGTCACGACTCGCTGGTCAGACTCTTATAGATATGTGAATCTTTCCTGTCTGTATATTAACAGTTAATAATACATGAGTTGCCATCACCTGTGCTCAGTACAATGTTCCTTCCGATATATGGTAGTCCGGTCCCCTGTCATTTAATGTGCTAACCGATACATTTGAAGCTTGCCTGTGATCTGCCGAACGTATGAATTGACCCTTTGTTAACTATTCGTTCGCATGAGTTGATTATAACCATAAACGGTATGCTCTGTTACTCCCTATATGTAAAGATTCAAATATTTTAAATACAAGATTTTCACTTATTATTTTACTCAGAACTTGGTTTGTAGGTTCCTAATTACTCAAATAATAGTAACATTAGATCTACATACCTACATTTTTTTTTTGCTTAAAACGATTCATAAGGCAGTTTTAATGTCATGGGGCATTCTCTACTAGTCAACAATTAGGCAAAGCTTAGACTATTCTGTTACATACACCCACAAAGTTTCATAAAAATATTACTACTAGTACACTACGCTGGTTTAGCGACCCGAAGTCTAAGAGTATCGCACAACAATGTAAATTCCATTGTATACTAAAAACCAGACTTTCTTAGTGTGAAAATTCAAGTTCACTTTAGCTTCTGAGAAAAAAAATTGTTTTATGATACTTTGATATGCATAAATCAAAATTAAATTATTTCATTTGTTTGAAAGCCAACGTAAACTTAATTTACTTGTAACAAAAATCGAGTTAATGAATACTGATAGCGCTGCCTCACGAAAGAATGAAACATTGTGCCAGTGACTCATAATACGTTATAAGATCTCTTGTTCTACTTACGCATCGCTATTGATCTGCAATAGATAGCTCGTGTTCATCGACAGGCTTAATAAATCATTCTGTAATCGATTAGTAGGTATTCGTATTTTTTTGCGTCGCTGAACAAAAATGCCAAAAGAATTGAAAATACTTATGTTAGGTACATCCCTAGATCACACATTTACGATAAGGTATAGGTGTACGTTTATACTGTTCAGTCAAGGGCACCAATATATATTCACTCAAAGTTTCATAGATATGTATACTACAACCTTATTGTTACAGAAATAAGGTCTGTGTACATATTTTTGAGACTTTGTGGTGTATACATATTGGTGCCCTTGACTGAACGTTTTCATGCCTGATATCTTAGTATAACTATGCTGTGTAGACAGTTAAATACTACGCATTCTTTTGGCTGCAATATAGGCAATATTCTTGATTAAGCACACTTTTCATTTCGCTTACTGACAGACTGTTTCGACATATCCGATATATTATGAATTTGTATTTGAAATAAAACATCTTTGACTTGAAAGGTAGGAAATTAAGTCATTGTTTTGTTTCAAGCAATACTAGAGATTTATCTTCTATCGCTACATGTTTGATGTGTTGATATAAAACAAGAGTTAAGTAAATATTTAGTAAAACAATTAAATTGTGCTATATACAACATTTAATTACTCTTCAGGGCATAGTGTTACATCCGTGTAATTCAGTAACTCTTTCTCTGATGCTTAAGAAAGAATGCGTAATACAATTTCGCGTGGGAATAGCACGACCTCCAAAATACTGACACAGTGTCCCAAATATGTACCATTGTTAGCGATTAGGAAGCAAGAGTTTACTTTTACTGGCTCGGAACGCAACCGCGCACGCAATCACTTTCGACTTTCTGCACGACAAACGATTTTTTATCGTTCGGCAACTAATACGCTCATCGCAGGAATTTATCGGAACGAACTGACAAATAGGAGTGGAAAGTAAAAGTGATATGACAGGGAAATTGACGATATTAGTGATACTGGCGCATTTCATCGGGGAATTAGATTTTTAATGACCGTATATATGGAGTTAGTCTCGCTTCGTGTGGCCTGAGAGCAACTTGACCAAGCGACTTGGTTTGCTTTTGAACAAGTTTTCAATTGTTCTCTAGACGACTGCGGCTCGAATAGGTACTTGCCTTGTGACCTGTTTCCTTTTACTTGCGAATTCGTATATGTATACGGTTTTCAAGTCGTCAACCGTTGTCCTACCGAAAATTATGAGTTTCAGAATAAGTATATAATTTTTAGTTTAGTTTTAGGTTTAGGTAGTTTTTCATATTTTTTAAAGTGCATTATTAACGTGCATATTTCTTTATGAATTAAGATCGAACTCATCATCAGTTTGTAATCATAACTACGTAAGTACCCAATAAAAGAAACATACAAAGACGCAAGAAATAGCGGTGGATAATAAATGGACCCTTTATTTTGTCGTATATTATTGTAACGACTCATTTACGATATCCCATAGAATAATAATGAAACTGTGAAACAAAGACATCATAAACAAGGACAATATCGCAGTCGTATCCGACCCAACTTGGCATTGTCTGCCGTAGAACAATATCAAAGTGCGATAAATTCGTTTTGACGCTTCAAATTGTAGGAAATGGTCTATTGATCAAACTCGCCAAGAATGAAATATCGCGGCTGTAAGATTCTGGGATATTGTAGGAAATCTTCAGAATAGGATAGTACTTAGTAAAGAAAACAATGCTTCCGTTCAAACAATTTTTGCTCAGATACATTATCTTACAACTTGAGACACACGTCAAATGTATAAAACAAAATTTAATTCGGAATATCCTTGATACAGGTAATAGAGAAAAGATTTTTGCCAGATGCCAGGTTGCAATGTAATCTCATAATCAATGTCATCATGAGTGACAGGGAAAAACTATTCTTACTTAATATGTATCGTGTTAACTATGCTTAACTTTTTTGATTAACAACATACATATAGTACACAGCTCACACTATTAGCCAAAAGTCTGTGAAAAACAGCATTTGTTAATTTCGGGCATGAAACCCACAGAAATTATTTCCATTGTTATTATCGATAAATTCAATCACATTTCGTCCTTGATTGACATCAGCTTTTTTATCATAACGCTTGATGAACTAATGTACAACATATAATTAGCTTTGTTAATTTCTACTTTTTATGCACAACAATAGAGACCATATATTTTTCTCAGTAGGTAATAACATTTTCACCTCACTAGCTCGGAAAGGCCTTTTTGTATGTTTGAAATCTATTGAGAAAATTCGCTTTTAATCCACATGTGAAGAAAGTAGACGTAGAACGTTAAAAGTACTATGACGTAGAACGTTAAATGTTTATTTTTGTTTTTTGTATATTTTATGACATATTTTTTTGAACTTTTTTTAAACTTTTTTTTAAACTTTTTTTTTTTACTTCTTTTTTAAACTTTTTTTATCTTTTTTTTTACTTTATTTTTTTTACACGGGTGAAAAGTTATTTTACGTCTCGTGTGTTGAAACACTCGCAGGTAAAATACAACTTTCCCCCCTTGTATAACAAATAACTATTTATTTAATATTTTAAACTATTTATTATTTTACTTATCGTGCTGGAAACTTACCGCGACTTCAATATTGGATTAAGCCCATAATACCTACCGGAAAACAACGTATCTTTAACGACTTTTATGAGCAATGAAAATTTTCTCGCAGTATTTGGCTCGAGTATAGACGATGGATATTTTCATGATAATAATTTAAGTAAGTAGATCTTGTAAGAGATATTTGAGATTTGAATCTGGGGTAAAACAGGAACACAGACAACATACTTTCTTAGACATAAAACACATTACATTTAACAAGTTTTGAATGTGCAACTTATTATTACCAACATTACCAAGTAAACCAAATCAATCATTTATAAATACAAGTAAATACTATGCACAAAATGAAAATGTAAAGTAATCATGTTTAACAACCCGCTGTTATAGTAAGTAAATATTCCGTAACTACTTGTAAATGAAATGCGATGTGCGATGTTGAATTATAGTCACGTTAAAATGTTAATAAATAAACTTTAGTACACGACAAAATGATCTTCCCACGCGTGTAAAGTCACACACAAAAGCCAGACTAAATTTACTATTAATGTGTATCCTATAAGTAAATATATTAGTGACGTGACACTGAGCCGATCGTGAATCATGTGAACTGGGGCAACTACGAGTAAGACCAGTTGCTATTCGCAAGGCTTTTAAACTTTACTAGTACCTACTTCTCATTTATTTTATCAACCATATTGAATTTATTAATTACTCGAAGCTAATTTGTAGTAATAAAGATAAGTGCTAATAGCTCAAGGTCGTGAACGTTTATAATAATTGATACACATCGTTAGACTACCTGGAATGTTTTAAAACTATGTTCATATATTTTTTATTATTTTTGTTTGTTAGTGAAACACATGTCAGAGACAATACGAGTATAAGTATAATATATATTTGAATGACATATTAATAGGTATACTTTACAGTCACGGAATTTGAAGGTTTGTAACTTTTGAACCTTAATGCCATTACATATAGTCCAAAAGTGCTAACCATTCAATTTCCTCGACCGTACATCCAGAAATGTACGAGTATTTAAAGACAGGGAACGTTAAAAAAAAACCGGCCAAGTGCGAGTCGGACTCGCGCACGAAGGGTTCCGTACCATTATCTATAATAGTACATTACTTACCTAGGGCGGTTAAACAAAGAATGTCTGAGATCGCAGGTATTTGACGCCCGAGCCGAAGGCAAGGGCGATAAATATGCGCTCTGAGGCTTTCTTTATTACCGCCCGTGGTAAGTACAAAATTTTACGTCTCTATCTGGCCAGGAAGTGGGGTTTTCCTTACGCATAGCGTGCGGTAATTCCTACTTTATGGCCAGATAGAGACGTAAAATTTTGTACTTACCACGGGCGGTACTAAAGAAAGCCTCAGAGCGCATATTTATCGCCCTTGCCTTCGGCTCGGGCGTCAAATACCTGCGATCTGAGACATTCTTTGTTTAACCGCCCTAGGTAAGTAATGTACTATTATTTTATTCCGTTTTTATTATTTGTTGTTATAGCGGCAACAGAAATACATCATCTGTGAAAATTTCAACTGGAACTATGACGGTATCAGTGAGATACAGCCTGGCGACAGACAGACAGACAGACAGACAGACGGACAGCGGAGTCTTAGTAATAGGGTCCCGTTTTACTCTTTGAGTACGGAACCCTAAAAAGTACATTATAATCAAAGTCTTACGTATATTACGTTGGTTTCTATTACATCATATATTTATTTAACTAAGTAGCATATACAGGGTGGAAGTTGACGTAAGACCTTCCCGGAAATATTGAATCGTTTATGTGATATACAGTAGATTTGTAATGGTTAGAATCATGAATTAAGTAAAAAAATATTAAACCAAATTCACTACTTTTTCACTGTGGTGATGACCCTATTGGCGGTGAAAAAGTTAAGCTAATTACCGAGCGTTGACGTAATCGCACTGTTGTTTGAGTGACGCATAAATGTCAAATAAATTAAATGAAAAAATATTAATATCAATTACTTTATTACTTATGGCCATATCTAACACTATCTTCACATACGGTGTTCAAATGTCCCTCCACGCCTTATTATGCACGCTGAAGCCCGTGCCCGAGTATGTCGGTGCACATGACTGTGATAGTGTCTGCTCTTCAACATTCTTCCTACGCAGACTGACGAAGGCAGCAATCAACCTGTGTCTCATTTCGTCCGCAGTGTCGCATTCAGTTTTGTACACTATGTCTTTAACACAGCCCCATAGGAAGAAATCTAAACAAGTTAGATCCGGAGACCTGGGTGGCCAGCGGTGCGGCCCAAACCGGCCGATCCATTGGTCTCCAAACTCATTGTTCAATTTCATTCGTACTTCATGAACAGAATGAGCTGGTGCACCATCTTGTTGAAACCAAGTGAGTCGTCTTTCAGCCAGTGGTAGCTTGTCGAGATAAGTGACAAGCTCATTGTTTAAAAGATCCATGTATCCTTGTCTGTTTAGAGTTGCAGGCAGAAACACAGGTCCTATAATAGCTTCTCCATGAATTGCCGCCCAGATGTTAACAGACCAACGATACTGGTGAGCTGTAAATCGGTAAGCGAAAGGATTTTCTTCGGCATACACATGTTCGTTTCGTCTGTTCCACATACCGATGCGAGTAAATAAGCTTTCATCGCTCCAAATAACATGCCTGATGAAATCACGATCTTCTACTATTTTTTGTAGCAGCCACTGGCAGTAGGCTTCGCGAATAGGGCAGTCTCTAGGCAGTAATGCTTGAACCCTCTGTATTTTGTAAGGGTGAATGCCAGCACGTTTTAGAACTTTTAGTACTGCGGTATGACTTATTCCAAAATGTCGACCCGCTCGTCTCGAACTAGCTCTTGGATTACGTTCAATATACCGCAGCACTCTTTTTTCAAGCCCAGCCGCAAGTTGAACAACAGGTCCTCCACGTTGGTCATTCTGAGCTGTTCGTGGTACAATGGGCTGATTATTGGCGACACGATCATAAGCACGTAAAATCGCCCTTCGTCCAGTTGGATGTGGTGGTGGATATATTTCTCGATATCGTCTTAAAGTTTCAGCCACATTAAAGTTGCATGTCGCGTATAATAATATTTAAATAACCACGAGCATCTAACAAAGGCATTTTTATTTTTATGACACTGTCTATCAAATATCTATTTTGACTGCTTCATAACAATGACTCATCTTCTTGGTTTCTTGTTGTTGTATTAGATTTTAGGCATCGCTTGAGGTCCACATAAACACCATTTTATATACGAAAGCTTTATTAATATGTAAGACACATGCATTAAGGCATTTTGTTTTTCGGTGACAGACCACAGATAATATAATACCAACCTTGGGTATCAGTCATAGATAACAACACCCCGCCTCGATTGAAAACTTTTAACTAAACAAAATAAAGTGAATCAATCGATTATTGCCTACTTTGCAAATTAATTGACAAAAGACAAAACGAATACAGACATTAACCATTAATTAATATTTAAATTGTTTTTCATCAAACGAAGCTTTTCACAAGATAAGCTTTTAGTTAACAAATCAGATACATTTTCATTAGTAGAAATGTACTCGACAATTATCTCTTTCTTAACGATTAGATCTTTTATGAAATGGTTCTTTATATCAATGTGCTTAGCACGCTTACTATTCTCGAAAGATTTAGATAATTGTATAGCACCTTTATTGTCCATGTAAAGTACACAATGCATGTCACTGCTGAGTTCACTCAAATCACTGAATAGTCCTTTTATATATAGCAAGTCACACGCACTAGCAGCCGCTGCAACATATTCCGCTTCGACAGTCGAAAGCGCCACGCATGTCTGTTTTCTGGAAAACCATGATACAAGACATCCATTGTACAGGGTAACAGACCCGGATACACTTTTTCTATCTGTGTGATTTCCGGCCCAGTCTGCATCTGAATAAGTTTCTAAAGAGTTGTTCTCCGTCCGTTCATATATCAGTCCTGTATTATCTGTGCCTTTTAAATATCTTAATACTCGCTTGGCTTGAGTCCATAGACTTCTGGTTGGTTTATCTAAATATTGGCTGAGATATGAGACTGCATATGCGATATCTGGTCGGGTAACAGTCGCCATGAACATGAGTCCACCAATCAGTTGTCTATATGGGACATCTTGAACTACATCTTCTTTGACATCATGCTGATAGTCTTTCTGCATTGGTGTAGTTGTACTCTTACAGTCAGTCATTTTGAATTTTTCAAGCATTTTATGTATCTGGTTCTTCTGTGTAATTTTCAAATGATCTCTGTTTCTATCTATTTCCATTCCTAAGAATGTCTTTGGAGAGCCAAAGTCTTTTACTCGAAATTCTTCTTTTAAATCCAGTATCACTTTGTTCATATTTCCATCATCTCCTGTTAGAATAATGTCATCTACATATATTACCATCCACACTTTGTTTTCTTCACTGGTGTATAAACAAAAATCATGTAGTGATCTTTTAAATCCTTGCGTTTCAATATAATCATTGAATCTTTGATTCCAACACTTTGGACTTTCTTTTAAGCCATATAATGCTCTAATTAGTTTCAACACTTTTCCTTCTTCTATTTGTACTCCTTGAGGTGCTTTTATGTACACTTCCGAGTCCAACATCCCATTAAGGAAAGCTGTGGGAACATCCAGCTGTCTCATATTATAATTATTTTGAACTGCGTACGCTAATAGTGTTCGTACAGTTGAAGTCCTTGCAACTGGAGCATAGTTTTTACCAAAGTCTTCTGGTTCTCGTATTTGGAAACCTCTTGCTACTAATCGAGCCTTTTTCAAGCCATTATCTTTTGTCTTAAATATCCATTTTGTATCAATAGCTTTTTTATCATTTGGTAAATTTGTCACAGTCCAGGTATTCATTTTCTTTAATGCTTCTAGTTCTGTGTTGACGGCATCTATCCATCCGTCACTGATAGCTTCTTCATAGCTCTGTGGTTCCTCTTCATCATTCAATAGACAGTATGCTTCATTTAATTCATATTCGTGTAGATGTTGTGGTGTCTTTATAATTCTTCCTCTTGTTGTTCTCCTTTCTTCTATGTTTTCAGTTTCTTCTCTCGCATTATCATTTTCTTCTCTTGCTTTATCATCTTCCTTATCATCTTTTCCAATCCTTCCATCTTTTTTCTCTCTAGGTTCCTCCTTTTGTTCAATCTGGATTTCCACTTCTTCTGGTTCATTTATTTTATTCTTATATTTTATATTATTCTCATTGAATCTTACATCTCTTGTAAAAATAACATCATCTGTCTCAGGGTCCCATACTTTATAACCAGTTCTCCCATATCCTATCATTCTTACTTCTTTTGCTCTTGAATCAAATTTGTCTCCTTTAGGTATTACCATCATCCAGGCTTGACATCCAAAAGTTTTCAGCTTATTTAGCTTAAATTCTCTTCCAAATAATATAGCAGGGATCTTAAAATGAATTGCTTTTGATGGGCACCGATTAAGTAAATATGTTGCTGTCAGCACTGCATGGCCCCATAAGTGTCTTGGTAAGTTTGACTCGTCAAGTATAGTTCTGGCCTTGTCATATATTGAGCGATTCATGCGCTCGCTTTTTCCGTTCATAGCTGGGCTGTATGGTAAAGTGTACTCAATTTGTATGCCTTTATCTTGACAATAGTATTTAAAAGAGTTTGATGAGTATTCCCCGCCATTGTCGCAGCGTATTCTCTTAATTTTGACTTCCTTTTCCAGCTCGACTTCTTTTATATACTTCACCAGGTTATCAGCTGCCTCAGATTTATTTTTCATTAAATAAGTCTGGGTAAAATGTGAGAAATCATCTATTATTGTCTGGAAATACCTGTAGCCTTCTTTTGTCTGTGTTCTTGTAGGTCCTGACACGTCAGAATGTATCAAGTCTCCTATTTTGTGAGCTTGTGCCTGTTGTACAGGTTGAAAAGGTAATCTAGTACTTTTATTTTTCATACATGTATCACACATAATATGATATTATCATTGTTATATGGTAACTTCATTATAGCTAAACCTTTTCTGTTGAGATGACCTAATCTGATGTGCCATGCTCTGTCATCATTATTTGTGTACTCACAATTCTCCATTTTCTGTTTTCTCGACAATTTAAGAACATGTAGTTTTCCACACCGTTCTCCAAAGTAGGTCTTCGTTGATGTGTGTATTTTTAATTGACCATTTTTAAATACCACAGTGTGTCCTCTCTCCTGCAGTTTACTCACAGAAAGCAAATTGTGTGTGAGTCGTTCAACAATTAAACCTTCAATCTTAACTGGGTTATTTTGACATTCTAACCTCAAAATTCCTTCCTTTTGGGCTATTAATTTTTCTCCATTTGCAACTTTGATGTATATGGGCACCTTTAAGCTTTTAACATCCTCCATTATTTCCTCATACTCAGATTTTATAAAATTATGAGTTGCACCCGAGTCTACAACAAATATAATTGAACTATCTCCTTGCTGTGTATCATTTTGCGCAGATAATGCAATAAATGTAGACTCTTGATCATGAACTTGTTCTGCATAGCTCACTGACGTTCCTCTAATACTTCTGCCTCTAAAATACCGGCCTCTGGACCTGCCTCTGCCACGACTTCTACCTCGGCTTTGCATGTTATTCTGTCTCTCATTGTTTTTACACTCATAAGATATATGTCCCTGTTGTCCACATTTGTAGCAGGATATAAAACTAGATTCCATTTTGTGTACAATCTGTTTATTTTCTTCTCCCTTTAATTTCAATTCCGCGTCCAATAATCGTGACTTAATGAACTCTATGTCCAATTCCTTGTTGTCACTCATAGTTTCCAATGTTGTTATTACTGTTTCGTATTCACAGGGTAGAGTTAGCAACAGATGACATATCTTGTCACTTTCGTCGATTTTTGTTCCTGAAGCTTCTAGTTCAGCGATCATTGTGTCAAATTTTAGGAAATGATCCTGCAATTTGTCAGTTGTCAAACATTTTAATGCTAGTAATCTTTTTCTAAGATATAGCTTGTTGAACACGCTTTTTCTTTCAAATATTTTATCGAGTTGTTCGATCATCTCGGCCGCAGTCGAGCATTTCTTTACGTATTCTAAAAATCTGTCTGACAAACACTGAACTATTACTGACCGCGCTTTTGCGTCATCCTCCTTTTTGCACGTCTTTCCTGGTGCTAATGTATCGTCCAAACCTCTTTCTTCAAGCAAAATCTTCACTCTAAACTTCCAATTCGAGAAACCGACTCCGTCAGACAATTTTGGAAACATACACGTATTGCTTGCCATATTTTTAGTTGAACTGATCAACCACGCTCTGCTGTTGTTGTATTAGATTTTAGGCATCGCTTGAGGTCCACATAAACACCATTTTATATACGAAAGCTTTATTAATATGTAAGACACATGCATTAAGGCATTTTGTTTTTCGGTGACAGACCACAGATAATATAATACCAACCTTGGGTATCAGTCATAGATAACAACATCTAACCACGCAAAGAGGTTCGTTAGTTATCAAAAATGTTTTGATTCTAAATATTTAGGTAATGTTTCGCATGTACGTTTTTAACAAACAAAAAACAAAGACAACCTATTGCATGAAAAATATGCCTGCTCAACCAGGTCACAGTTTAAATTTACTCGAGTATGGTTTTGTAAAACGAGCTTAAACCTTTTTATTAGTCCCTGTCCTTTGTTTTATTAGTACGAGGAAAGGAAAGAGGTTACGATATCATCTTTGACCTTCCTTTGAGTGAGTACTTTTGAGTGATTGTCAATGTCAGCATTTGAACTATTTGTTGTGGTTAGTTTTATTCATTCAAGGAATTAAATTTATTTACCTTATCCAACAATCAAACAAGTGGAGCCACAATGAGAGTCGCCTCCGCAAATTCTGCAATATTTCTTACTGCGTTGCAAGAACTAAGAATAGATAAACGGCAACAAATTAACATAACATCCTTTCGTGTAAGATTGTTTACGTGTAAGTTCATTGACCTAGTCACCTGGTTAGGGTTGGCACAAGTAGTTTTTTGACTAAATGTTTAAAAGGCTATAAGTTGAAAACGGCTACACATATTTACATAGTTTGTATGGAGGAAATATAGTGCTAAGGCTAAACTACCTCCCATTTCCACAAAAGGCCCTCGTCGACTTCCACCCT
Organism: Epinotia brunnichana; assembly: GCA_963854355.1. NCBI lineage: Eukaryota > Metazoa > Arthropoda > Insecta > Lepidoptera > Tortricidae > Epinotia > Epinotia brunnichana. The sequence goes on along the minus strand of OY977936.1, from coordinate 11,852,562 downwards.
GTATATCTAGTAGTTAAATCGTCATGACGACGACGCTTTGCATGAAACTGTGAATCTTGATACACTAAAAACGTGGAAGGGTTTGGCTTCGTCTATATTAAAGGCCATATATAGAAATCCCAAGCCTGGGAAATATCCAGTAAACGATAGTTACCCAAGTGACAGTCTACGTCCTTCGCTCAAGAGGACACCGGACTCCAACTATTCGGTCTAAATATATGAAAGGCTAAGTTCACAACACGTCTGTATTATTTACATTTGCGTACTCGTACCTATACCGAAACTTTTTCGCGCAGTCGTGTCCATTTCGAATGGCAGGTGACCGGCCGTGGCCAGTAGATGGCACAATTTAATTCAGTTTGATTAATTGGTAAATCAATTTTTCATCTTCTTCTTCTTCTCTTACTTAGGCACTTGTCTCACCACCGGCGAGTAGCGAGTACACTCATAGTAATTCTTACTCGCGCGAGTAAAAGCGAGAAATAATTACTATGAGAGTACTCGCTACTCGCCGGCGGTGGGACAAGTGCCTTAAGAGCTAGGCTCTTGTCGGTGTATCTCAAAGTAGGCCCTCCATCTACTCCGATCCCACGCAATCTCTTTGACCTCACGATATCTTATCTTTTTGAGTTGCTCCATGTAGTCTATTCTAGGTCTTCCTCTTCCTCGCCTCCCCTCTATCTTAAGTACGAAGTTGTCATGTCGTATCATCTTCCCTCTTCTATTTTCTAAGTTCCTAACTAGCTGCCTGGTTTGCCCCACTCTATTCAGCACTTCTTCATTGGTTACTCTTTGTCATCATTATTAATTTTTCATCAAAGAGCACAAAATGATGTACGCCATACATATATGGTAGACATTTATAACTCAGTGACGGTGCTTAACTACGGTAAGTACCTACCTAATGTGTAGAAGTACTTAGGTACTTGTTATTTATTTGTTTTCCCTGATAGATAAGTTTATATGTTTTTTTTTATAACTTTACAGTAATTATTACTAATTATAACTGAAATAATAACTTAACCTTCGGCCACCTACGAAATAATGCTACGTAACCAGTTACGTGTGAAGAATTATTTTTCAACCGACGAAAAAAACGGTTTTTTTTTTTTTATGTATGACCACGCATAACTTTTTACAGAGTAGTTCGATTTTGATAATTCTTTTTTTATTGGAAAGGGTATAACCCGAAGTTGGTCCCATATAAATTTGAAAAAAAAAACCAACCCTAAGGGTATGAAAATAGGGGATGATTGATTTTTCGTCGGTTAAAACTTTGTTTTCAAAGTAAATTATGTAGGTTACGTACAAAGATTTTTTCTTCCTTGTTGGAAACCTGTTACGATCGCAAAACAGTAGGTTAGGTTCGTTAGGTAGCTTCAGATGCCATAAGGGCAAACAGACCAGAAATAGGAGCCCAAAATGTCCAAATACGAAAGTAAATGTCGCAACTGGTGTCGTCGGAAGAAAAAAAAACCTATGCACGTAACTAGTTTCGTAGCAAGAAAAATAATTCTTCACACGTAACTGGTTGGTTTCGTTGTGGCCGATGGGATAACTTCACAGTTAGTATATGTATAGGTATAAACTATAAAAAACAAGATTTTAATATGTGTTAAAGTAGAATACGTACTCCAATACTTTGTTATTAATGAAACAAGAATAAAACCACACAAAACAAAAATAGGTACTTTATTATTAAAACAAAGATAAACAATAACAAAATGAAGAAGTATCACCCTAGCAGGGTCCAAGTCGATATTTTTTGTATGTTTTTTTATCGTATTACTATTATGAATTTTCATAACGATTATCGTATCGACGATTCGATCATGCGAACTCAGCTTTAAGCTCGAATGTTGTTCGGACTATGTTTAGCGTGGTACAAAATAAGCGATAACTATCGGCATGCTTTGGATGTTTCGCGTTAATAGCTACCAGAGATTTTGTACTGAACTAAATAGTTCAAAGGATTCGTGTAGTTATGTGATTTTCGGAATTTACGCTATTTTAGTGGACTTTATTATCTTTAACGTTTAAAAACCGTTTACGGGAAAGAAAACTGAATTCTTAATAATAAAGCACGATTTCGTTTTCGGAATACCTATTATTACACACGTAAGTATATTTATATGTATATGCTTAACAAAAAAAATGTTATAGCGTCAATTACTTACAAACGATTACAGGAGGAGGGCAATGTTGTTTATAATAAGTTTTTAAAAATAAAAAACAAATTTTATTATCTACTCTTAATAAATGTTTAAACGGGTAACATGTTATTATACTTATTTTCAAAATAATGGTTATCATTGTGTTGTAAAGAAAAACATTTTTCTAAGAAGAAATGGAAAGAAAAACAAATGAAGGGTCCCCGGAAAGAACATGACTAGTCAGTTTTTTTTTCAAAATTTTAATGTCACGTAATATCTACTACTTAGTTCATAACGAGCTCAACATTTAGAAATTAAAACTCATTTGAAAAAAAACAAATGACTAGACAGACACGTTCTATGCGTGGACCTTTCAAATAGTTATTAACACATCATCCGTATGAGTAATTTATTTCAAAATAATAATTCACTTTAGGGCAGTCTGGTCACTTAGAAACCAATTAAATACAGCGTAGTTGATTACGGCTTAGCAGACTTCACTGATATACCGTGACCATCCTACGTAATGAAATAAACTTTAATACCTAAGTCGAACAATAACTAACGATGCTATTACATCTGTTGCTAACTAAAGGGCTATAAATAAAACCGCAATTAGGAAAAATTTAATAAACACATTTGACCTTTGAGAACGGCCTGGTCATTAAATCGTTCCCCTCGTGGTTAATTACGGCCCACTCCAGCGTGGGAGAGAGCTAGGAAACGTGAAAGTTAAGCACATTTTAACAGTACTTGCAGAATAATACACCTAATTAACCCATGGAGTTTTATCATGCCAGACAATATTTCAATTGGATGAGTATCTACACATATAGGCATGAAAGTTCCGAGTTCTGAGGGGTAATCACGTAAAGTTCCGAACGCGCGTCAGGACAATTTAACTGTCATCTTCCCATATAAAAATTGACATTTAGATTTACCCGACACGCGCGCGTACAATGCGTTACGTGATCGACCTGCTGGAGGTTCTAGGTCCAAACCCGGCTCGTAACACAGTGTTAAAAAAATGCATATACGAAATACTTATTATTTAAGTGTTGATTTGGAGGTTAAGAGGCGGAATGAAAACCAACGTGCTCGCATAGACAAGTCCTGTAATCAACTGCCAGGTCGCCGCTGGACGCAGCCAACGGTAAATATCTATATGTACATACATACAGCTATAACATTAATATTGAACAGTAGCTTTTTGGCGATGGAAAACATCGTGAGGACCAAACTTTGGGATTAAGTGCTAAAGCGGACCCCAGGTCCCTTTGGAGTAGGTACTAAATCTGGGAAAAGAGGATGATGAAGTAAGTTCCGAGTTAAAAAAAATCCCGATCCGTAACTCTACTAGACAGGCTCAGGAACTGGTCCCACCGCCGGCGACGAGCGATGAGCTATCGGCGATTACTCGCCCAAGAAACGAACAAAACATAATCACTCCCGTGTAATAGTTATTTGTTATACAAGGGTGCAAAGTTGTATTTTAACCGCGAGTGTGGAATTGAAACACGAGCTAGCGAATGGATTCTAGGGTTGAACCACGAGCTAGCGAACGGATTCTATGGTTGAACCACGAGCGAAGCGAGTGGTTCAAAAATAGAATCCTGAGCGAAGCGAGTGGTTCAAAAATAGAATCCTGACCGTAGCGAGTGTTGCAACACACGAGACGTCAAAATAACTTGCACCCGTGTGTAACACAAATCATTTCACCTCACTAAAGCGAGGAAAAAAAACAAAAAAAAACAAAAAAGTAAAGTAAGGAAAATTTTTAAAAAAATATTAAGAAGGGGGAAAAAAACATTAAAAATAAGAAAAAAAAATTAAAAAACATGAAAAAAGAAACAAAATATTACAAAATTAAAAAAAAACATTTAATAAAGAGGAAAAGAGAAAAAACATTGAAAAACAAAAAAATAACATTAAAATAAAAAAAAACTTGAAAAAGGCAAAAATAATTTCAAAAAACATTAAAAAAGACTGATAAAAGAAAAACGAAGCAATAAAATAGAGACAAAAACATATAAAAAAGAAAAAAGTTACAAAAAACATAACATTAAGAAAAAAAACGTAAAAAAAAGACAAAAAAAGACAAAAAACGAAAAAAAAACATGTAAAAAGAGTGGAAAAAAAATTAAAATAATGGAAAAAGAAAAAAAACCTGAAAAACACATATAAATCAATAAAAAATAAAAAAAAACATTAAAATATGGCAAAAACATCAAAAAAATATAAGAGAATTTCAAAAAACCTTGAAATAATAAAAAATAAACATTAAAAAAAGGGAAATAACGTATAAAAAAGAGAAAAAAGACCAAAAAAACATGAAAAAAGAAAAAAAAACATTCAAAAAGAAACAAAACATTAATAAAAACGAGAAAAAAGCAAAAATCATTGAAAAAAGAAAAACAAAGCAATAAAATAGAGACAAAAACATAATAAAAGAAAAAAAGTTACAAAAAACATTAAAATAAGAGAAAAAACGTAAAAAATAGATAAAAAAAGACAAAAAACTAAAAAAAAACATTAAAAAAGAAAAAAAAGTGGAAAAACCACAAAAATAAATCAAAAATAAAAAAACATTAAGAAAAAATGTTGTTTTTAAAAAGTGGAAAAAATAAAAAAACCTTGAATAAACACATTTAAATCGATAAAATATAAAAAAAAACATTAATATATAGACAAAAACATCAAAAAATAAATAGAATTTCAAAAAACATTAAAAAAAGAAGAAAAGAATTTAAAAAAAAGAAAAAAACGTATAAAAAGACCAAAAAAACATTAAAAAGAGAAAAAAAAAATCAGAAACACATTCAATAAGAAACAAAACATTTAAAAAGAGAAACAACATTTTTAAAAAGGAGAAAAAGAAAAAAGATTTATAAAACAAAAAAACATTTAAAAAGAAAAAAAGAATTAAAAACATTAAAAAAAAGAATAAAACATTCAAAAAAAGGTACCTAAATAAAATAAATCTGATGGGCGAAAAATGTCCTGTCTGGACTGGCCTTTACATGTTATTATGTTTAAGAAAGTAACTAATAACACGTTCGGATTTCAAATATTCTTTGCACTCTTGTGGATAAAATGCAGTTTTGCTATCTGTTTTTAAAGAATAAAAATGGGCTTTCCGAGCTAGTGAGGTGAAAATAAATTTATAGTTCATCGCCGGCGGTGTGAACAGCCAGCGATGAACTATAAATATATATCTCTCTCTTTTATTTACACGGGAGTGATTATCTTTTGTTCGTTTCTTGGGCGAGAAAATCGCCGATAGCTCATCGCTTACTCGCCGGCGGTGGGACCAGTGCCTTAATGATGGGTAATCTTGATTCCTAAAACTGTCAGTTACAACAGAAATCCAGCGAAATAAAAGCCTTTTCAAATCTCCCGCCACGTCACAAATGGTCAAGTTTCACGCTTGCAATGCACGGGACAACTGTTGTCTAATCCGTTTAACCCAATATAATATCAATTCCAGTATCACTACATAGTATAAAACAAAGTCGCTTCCCGCTGTCTGTCTGTCCCTATGTATGCTCAAATCTTTAAAACTATGCAATGGATTTTGATGCGGTTTATATGTATAATACATGCATGTATTATACATATAAACCCGTGTGAAGCCGGGGCGGGTCGCTAGTATAAAATAATAAAATATGTATACCAGGCACTTGTCTCACCGCCGGCGAGTAGCGAGTACTCTCATAGTAATTCTTACTCACTTTTACTCGCACGAGTAATGAGAGTACTCGCTACTCGTCGGCGGTGGGACAAGTGCCTAAATAACAATAGGCTTGTTGCGTGGTGTTCAAATTGATAACGTCGTGTTGCTAAATGGATAGTAAACCATCAAATGATTGTAATAAAGTATAAATTACAAAATATAATTCAAATCATAAAAAGATATGAACCTTGAAAGTTTAGAAAAAAAAGTTTTTTTATTTATTGTCCAAGAGTAAATTTAAAGGTACCAATAGAATCCTTACGCTTTTATAGAACCAAATTTGTATGACAACTATGAACCTAAACGCAGTATTTCGCGACCGAAACAGCAATTTACTTCATTTTCCATGCAACGGTTAGTACAAATTGCACGGTGTGACGTCATACTTTAAAGCCAATCACTATGAAGCGTTTCGGCTGCTGTCAGCGAGGTCTGTCTTTAACTCGATTTTTTGGGTATTAATGTCCTTTAAATGTAGTTGCTTCAATACAAACATTTGTTCATCTACAAAAACTGGTTCGAATGGCTTCGTAAGCAAATTTACGGTCACAAGCCCATTGCAGCATTCTTTGACGATATACGTATCAACTTTTATCGCAACGTCACAAATACCTATATTTATTGTCGTGACTATTGCTGCACTTTATTGATGCTGCTTAAAAGCTCTTTTCTTAAATATATATGAAATGATTATGATGATTTCTCAATTTAGCAATTAATTAGTCTCCGAACACAACATATTAATTCTTATGTTTTGAGCTAAATTTACTTTTCACCTATTTTAACCATCGTCGTATTTAATTTTTATATGAGCATTTGCGTAGAAAATTTTAGAAGTGCCTGACTATTTTTTGGTGATAAGAATAACCTTCCTTAGCACCAGGAAAAAGTTGCAGACTTTTCAGATGCGGTAATTATTTTTGAAAAATATAAACAGTTTCCTCACTTACGTTTTGGGTTTAGAACGGCAAATGAGACACTTTCCTTGATCCGTCCAATATTAAATTTTTTTTTAAATATCTGACCCTGGCAATGACAATTTAAATATATTTGCCAGCTGTCAATATCATTGCCAGTGTCAATTTACCACGGATTTTTAAGATATTTTTTTTGTAATATGAGACAGATCAAGCAAAGTGTCTTTATTTGCCGTCCTACACCCAAAACGTAAGTAAAGAAACTGTTTATATTTTTCAAAAATAGTTAATGTAGCTGAAAAGTCTCCGACTTTTTCGTGGTGCTCAGGAAGGTTATTCCTATCACCAAAAAAGAATCAGGCACTTCTAAACTTTTCATCCATTCCCCATTGCTCTTCATTTAAATTTAATTTTACGCTCAATTTGCCCCTGTCGTGTAGCCCATCGCAAAAAGGTGGTGTTAGAGGTTTCTCTCATTTCTATTACATAAAGGTCGTTCCCCTGCAAAAACTTCATCATAATCATATCAGCCGATAGACGGCCACTGCTGGACATAGGCCTCCCCCAAAGAGTGCTAAAATGACCGGTCCTGCGCCACCCGCATCCAGCGGACTCCCGCGACCTTTACCAGGTCATCAGTCCACCTTGTCCTACCCACGCCTCGCCTTCCGGTACGTGGTCGCCACTCGAGAACCTTTCCGCCCCAACGGCCACTGGTTCTACGTGCAATGTGCCTGCAAAAACTTAATATTATAAAACACCGCTTGAAATAATAACAATTCGTATTGCAAAGGGAATAAAAAATATTTCGTATAAAGAAGCCAAGAAGGTTAATCCGTAATATTCGTCCAAATCCAAGAAAATCCAAGAAAAAAGGGGATTGTAATCCGGCCTCCAGAGTCGTGTTCATTGAAGTAGATAATTACAAACGTATTTTGGTAGCTTTTTTCTTAGCTATGAATTTCATATGTATTTCGCCGACCTTACGTAAATAATGCCGAGTTCCTAATATCACTGCTTAACACTAATTAACACACACTAATTAACTTACACGTCGGACTTCAAGAATCTGAAGAGGCGTTTATTTTACCACACGTAACTCAATTTTTTTTCTTAATGTTGTTACGAACGGTACAGTCGCCATCACATACATCGGTACACTATAAGTGTTCAAAAATATCGGCACATGCACCCTAATGCCTTGAAAATAGAGGTGTGTTCCGATGTTTGAGAGCTTTTGTTTGCTCCGATGTATGTGATGGCGACTGCGTATGAGTATCTACCTACAATCTATACTTCATGTCCATATCGGTATTCGATTTTCCAAGTCATGTTGTCGTAGTTGTAGCAAAAATCAAATAAGATGATTGTGACTGTCAAAAAATATACTTATTTAATATACACGATGTACCAGTATCTGCTTGGGTTTTTGGTGAACAGGGTGAAAATGCCTTGTAATCTTTGCATTACAAATGTGCATTACAGATTAAACAATTCATAACATTTCATTTTTCCTGGCTAATGGAGGATCTTATGATTTCTTTATGATGGGAGAGGCACCTAAGTAATTTTCCGTGATTCACTTCACAAAAAATCTTTACCCTACTGCATTCAAAACCCCTTCCGCGCGTTTTCACCATACCTTATAAGATCAATAAAAACAGCTACGAGTAATTACAGTTTGTAAACAATTCCCACGCAAAAAGTACTCAATAGAAATTGAAGAATTAGCTTTTGAGTGTAACTACATGACTATGTTCTATGTGTTGACAAAAAAATAACCTTCCTAATATGGTTGTTCTAGCAATAATCCTCTCCGCTCACGCAGCTGACGTGAAAGAAAAGGAAGACGCGACAGAGCCCGCACAGAACAAGGACAAACGGCAAACGCAAGATGAGGCTGTACCGGCTCACCTCATTTACAGAACTGCTAGAAAACAGGTAAATTATATGCATTTTTGTAGGCAAGGACTCTCTACGAGTGGAAGATATATTGACCAGATCTTTGAGGCCAACTTCCGAGACAAACCTGCTGCGATAAATTACTAAAACCAGTATTTTAACTAAAGGGCCAGTACCTACGTTATACAAGGGGTCAATTCGAAACAAACGTTGTATATTCCTGTTTTATTTTAATGTGTTCTGCGTGATCCTTCTGACACGTTAGTAAGGCACGCGTCGAAGCGAGAGCGCGAAACTTCAAAGTTCTTCGCGAAAGTCTTAATTCGACGCCCAGCAAACGTGTAATAGACTTTTCGTAACAACATCATTATTTGCTTAATCGCGAATGAGACCCCTTATGTCTGAAACGGGATAATCGGGATATGCATTTGCGATGCTTAGGTCCGTTTCTTACTTAGGTTAAATTAAGTATTATCATCTAGTGATAATTTTGTAGACGTTTTCTTTGAATTGCGATGATAAAAAGGACAAGAAAAATACAATGTATTTTTGTAAAGCAGAACAGACGCAATCATTTCCGTAGAGCATTTAAATATAAATTCTAAACAATTGAAATGACACAATTTCTATACCTACCGTAAACGGTCTGTTTCTTGTTGTGTTGAATAAATTGTAAGTACTTTTTTTTAAACAAATTTAAACTTGGCGGGATACACTGCAGTGCTTGCTAGATTCATTGATTTAGCATAAATGAATATCTTTTCATAAATTCCGACGCTGAAATTCAGTAGGATCATAAACACGAATTTAATGAAGTTAAACATGTTTTTGCAGAAATTTATGACAACTCATATATGTATACGTTACATTATAAAACGTATACATAAATAATTGTGAGGAGATCTCATAAAATATAATGTAACTTAGGTACAAAATATTTGTCAAGGAGTGAAATGTCGAATACATATAAGTATATCTAAATATCATCAAGTGAGAACATCTTAATAACGTCATATGTTATAAATTTATTATATGACTGATGTACTGATACCGAATAAAAAAATATTTGTTTTCATTTTCATTATGAACATGCATTTTTTTAACACGATGTTTTAACTTTAACCGTATTTTAATCGATACAATGTTTTTGTAACACTCTAATACAATACGTATATTGATACCGACATTTCGTGTCTAAGGTTAAGGAACTAGATCTATTACGGTACATGCGCTCTTCTGACCAGTACATGTATCTATAAGTTTATCAAACATTTAAAAGTTAAATTTAAAATAGCACTCTTTCTCAGGCGCTTTGGATCAATGCAAATGCATCTTAATTTTTATTCAAAATCAAAAGTATAGTTAATCCAGAGGAATATCAAATATAGCATTAAAATTTTGATTTTTTTTTCTGATGTAATAGGTAGGTATTTGAAATCAGCACGCGCCTTTACCCACCGAAAACGCTCTATAATAAACGGGCAGAGACTATGACGTCACATTCTATATTCTAGGCGCGTTTACTATGTCAGTTATTAATTTGCAATTATCTCCTTAAAATTTGCGTTTAAGTCTATACTTGACATACAAAATAACATAACTGGTGTAACATCAACCGACTCCGTACTGGCCACGGTCGCTGCGCTCACTTTAAATACCGTTGCGGATGGGTGGAATCCCCAACTTGCTCGTGCGGTGTCGAAGAACAAACGATTCGCCATATATACATAATCGAGGACTGCCCCATAACGCGCTACGCTGACGGACCTCCAGAAGACCTGATCACCCTTGGCGACAAGGCCATCAAGTGGCTGACAAAGAGAGAAAAAGTTTTAATGAAAGGATTATGCTGAGCAGCCGAAATATTTAACTCTTTTTCATGTATTTTATTTGCTGCTCGGGGGAATTTGAGACTAGCGTCTACTAGAAACTATACCCATGTACTCACGTATTAAATGTCACTACGGGCGACATGTTTCGAACTCTCCGGTAGTTCTTCTTCAGGATGAGTGTTTTCGGGGCAATGTCGCTTGAATCACTGCCCGCGCCCGCTCCAACCGCCGCGCGGCCCGTGACGCACGCGCCGACAGGGAGGGGGAGGGGAGTCTTCCGCTGGAGTTGCTGTGTGTAGCTGCGGCAGGAGATCGTCTGCTCCGAGAGACGATACGAACACTGAACACACTGTGTCCACGGGATTGACACGACACACTGTCCACTTCAAATCAGGAATAATAGGTTTCCATGCTGGCGGTAACATCCAGCCACCATCACGATTCAAATAGTCGGCACCCAATTTCAATCGCGTCACGAATCTTGCGTGGTACATAACATTTTTCCCGTACCAGCAATCTCGCCTTGTTGAATCGAATGAAATGGGACGCGCCTATATCGCAAATATGTACCGCTACCGCCGAGTCCCTAACATCCATCTTCATGATTGTGAGTTTAACCGTTTAATTATTTCAACATGTCTCACGAAATTTTAAATTCGGTTCATGTAGCATATTAGATATCGAATGAATTCTGTTTTGGATCCTTAAGTTATGATTGATTTCATGTCAAAAATGAAGCTAACAGTCATGGTTAATTTCGTAACCATCGCGCAGTTGCAAAATCTTTTTGTACATGCTAAGATACATTAAATCTTGTATCAATGTCATAAAAATTGATAGCTTTGTGTTTATTTAAATATCTTCCATGGTTCAAACTCACATTCGCCATAAGTAGTATGTTCAAAGTAATAAAAATATTAATTGTTATCATTATAGCAATTTAAAAAAAACAATGTCTCAATCATGTCTTAGAATGAACATACATTCCACTGCTTTATCTATTTCGCGTCACAGTTGCAAGTAAGACAGTATTTAATTATTTTCTTACTATAAACACTACCTTGTTAGGAAGATTCTACTCCGTCCTTGCAACACTTAATTGACATTTGAATATTGCTATCAACTGATATCAGATTACCTAACACCACATTATGACTTAGACCCGCGAATTTACTTGCAACGGCTAATGTCCTCAGTTCGCCCTTTCACTTTTGTGCCCTAGATTTCGTCACAACTAGCCAGTACTTTATGGCAGCGGATATGCAAAATTTTACTTCAACATCTGCCTTCTATATGTAAACGGGAAATGGCACTGGTTGCGCGTTATTCGTAGCAAATATGGTAGCTGTGCGACATTAGGCACCGCGCCAAATCTGGTTGCACATCCAAACGACATCTCCTTATTTTTATTTTACAATCTATTTTCAATAATTTACTTTAAAAATAAAGTTTAAACCGACTTCAATTCAGTACTTCGCCAAGCCACATAGGTACTTGAGATTCCAATTTAGCACATGAACTGCTCTTCGAGAGCAAATGCGTTGATTATTAGGTACAGAAAAAACCCAAGTCGCTATATATGGGCTGATAATATTTGAGGAGTTCCGTCGATTCTTCAAGGATCCCAAAATTAAAACTTCATTAATGGCTACTTCAACGGAATCATCTCAGAATCTTTGACGTACTTTACATCTTTGAGGAGTTCCATAAGTAATCTGCGGTCTTCATAATCAGTTCCACTTCACCAAAATTGCGATTTTCAGGGGTAAATTAAATACACGAGTTATAATAGAAAATACCGAGATTACTACACGCGTGCCTTTAAAATTTGAGGGTTGCCCTCCATTTCCCTGGGATCCCATCATCAGATCCTGAATTGGTGACAACGGGACCACATCGGGTTTATACTCTTTTGAATAAAAAAAGAATTTTGGAAATCGGTCAGTAAAAAAAATACATACAGTGGAACATATAACCTCCTCCTTTTTTGAAGTCGGTTAAAAAAACGGTATTTTTTTTATAAAAATTATTTAAAACCAACCACTTAAATTAAAGAAGGACCTAAATTCTAAAATAAGGTAAGTAATGTCATTAAAATTAATCGATAAAAAGTTTTGGATGATTCACTTTTTTGCTAAAAAACGGAGACCTGAAATTGAATCCACGTCTAGTCGTCGACACTCCTCAAATATGACAACAAGTGTAGGTATAGCGATTTTTTTGTTTAACTAGTTTATTGAGATAGAAAAATGCCCAGATCGTGCTAATATATATTATGTTGATTACGACACATTAGGAAAATCAACGGAAATAGAAAGGACTTTAAACTCTCTCTTAATAAGTACTTTCTTATTTAATGTGGTTTATTTCAGTCAAAACGTTTCTAAATATCAATTCTTTACAGTTAAAAATGGCTTTTACTATTCTATTGATCTGCTCGAGTTTGTAGTAGCGACTTTAATGTAGATCAAGACTTTTTATTGCACATCGTAAAATGTGTTGCCATTATTGGTGTCCCTAATCACCTGTTTCACAGAGAAAGGCTGGTCGGACACGAATCGCATGATGATGTACAAAGCAACGGTTTTTCTATCCCGCGGTTACAGAGAGAAGTCTTCGTAAACCACAGTCGTCAATAACTGTTAGTAAGATTATTTATTTGTACAAACGTAATAAAAGAGAAATTTGTACTTTGGAGATAATTGTAATAAGTAGGTTTAAAAACAAAACATTTTCCTCTTTTCCTATTTCGAACTGCACGTAAAGACTAAAAACACTCGCTTTTCTTTCTTTTTCGACTAGAGATTACACAAAGTTAGATACACGCGGAAAGCATAAATCCACGTTAAAGTAAAAGGTAAAAAGAAAACGACTGTCGGGGCTCGAATCTCGTCTTACCTAAATATTTATTTTGGTTGGTCCATTTGGTATGAATGTGGATTCTCATCCCTTCATTGTATTTTCCTTTTATACCGTCAGTTATAGTTATAGATATAACCAAGTACTGGCTTATGGTTATAGTCGAAATAAATTCATGAGTTTTTTGCCCGACTACGGCAGAGCCAAAAGGCAGGGTTATGATTTTAGCAGTCTTATGTTTTGTATTAACGTATCTTCCACCGTTGCGTTTAAGATCCTGACTAACCTATTATTAAATGGATAGAAATAATAATTTCTGAAATGTATAAGAAGACAATTGCAACGTGGACGACTGCCCAACGAAAAGGAGTGTATATAATGTTTTCAGGGTTAATGTATGTATGTCAGATTATTTAATCCACCAGAACTACTCAACGCATTAACCGATTTAGATGTGTGAGGTATCATTAGAATCCTTACGTCAACCCGGGTGATATAGGACATATGACGTCACAAATAAAACAATATGGCGGATTATATGATCAATAATGTGTAAACTGAAGAAAAAAATTTTTCCTATCCCGTCAAGTGGGGTATTAAAATGAGAAGTTTGAAAAGGCGACTTCAAAAATACATACAACTTATGTATTTATACTACAAATACTTTTGCGCCATACAGGTTCTGTTAATGATAGAAGCGGACGTCTACAAAATTTCGCCCTTCCCCTGCTTCATGTCTCTTACATTCTCAGACATGAAAGTGGGGATATCGCTTTGGCATGCTGTGGACGTCACATTTTGAATCTCAAATCAGGTGTCTATATACTAGTATTCTAAGTTATTATTTTTTATGTGATTAAAAAGTGTGCAACTGGTCACTATACAATGATTGTTTGAATAAACATCAATTTTTCTCAAAGATTCTTTGAGTCAACTTATTTTAAACGCAACACAGCTTGCTTAGCTGTTATGCAAGCCGTCACTTAAGTAGCAGATCATCTTCTAATATACTCGTACTAATCAGCCTCATTCCACTATTAGGTTATCTCCTATCTAGGCATTGTTCCCGCGAAGCCTTCCCATTATTGTCTCTGATAAGGTGTTGCGACAGTAATTAGTGGAACACGTTCAACTAATTTGATATTAAATTTTATCTGTCGGATAAAGTTAAATTATAGGCTAAAGAACTGAAAATTAGTATGCAGAGATAAACAAGGCGTCTGTCTTTGTTATATAATTATCAAGAACTGAATGTAGTATCGCAATTCAGGGTTTTATCGGTACTTAATAAAGGTATTGCACGGTATACCGTTTTAAAACGTACCTTTTACTCACGACCTTGAAGATCACTACTGATTCAAGGATTTCAAGGTACTGAATCAAAACGATACTTGCAACAGTTGCACTCTACGGATTCCGTATATATAGTATACCGTATCTATTTCAAAATAAAGCTATTCTTATAAAGAATACATGTGATATTACTGTACCGATTCAAAGTATACTGTAATAATTTAAAAAAAAAGTTACTTTAACAAAACGATATTGTGACTATTGCGCTACCCATTCAAAGTATACCGTTATTATTATTTTTATAAAGGTATGGAAACAAATAAATATATAAAATAAAATAAAATAAAAAAAGCCTTTTATTATTCTATATAATTTACAGTTTCTTTTAATTTTTTCCATTCGTTAGCTTTAAGTATTTTTTAAAGACCGCTTTAGCCTAGTTGGTAGTGACCCTGCCTACGAAGCAAGAGGTCCTGGGTTCGAATCCCGGTAAGGGCATTTATTTGTGTGATGAGCACGAATATTTGTTCCTGAGTCATGGATGTTTTTCTATCTATTTAAGTATTCATTTCTCTATATAAGTATATATATCGTCGTCTAGTACCCATAGTACAAGCTTTGCTTAGTTTGGGACTAGGTTGATGTGTGTAAGATTGTCCGCAAATATTTATTTATTTATTTATAAGTATGGACCGCTCTTCGGGTAAAGGCCTCCTCCAAACCCAAAGTCTCCAATTCGTCTCTTTGTTGCGCTTTTGTAGCCTAGTTTTTTCCTGCTATGGCTTCGATCTCGTCTTTTCACCTGCCCTGCCGTCTTGATCCTGCTGCTCCTGCGGTCCTGCCCACATGGTCACTGTTTTCGTCCAGCGGCCGTCTTTGTATCTAGCGACATGCTCTGTCCACTTCCACTTCAAGCCTTGAGCGAATGAGAGTGCATCAATTACTTTGGTCCTCTGTCTTATCTTTGCATGATTTATATATCCGAGATTTTATTTTAATAGTTTCTTTCTAGAGCTCTTTGAGTAGGTACTTCTTATTTTTCTTCTGGCGTTAGCATCAAGGTATCCATGTCTGGCAGCTGTATGTGAGGCAGGGCAGTAGACAGGTATCCATTATATTTTCTTAATTTTTTGGAAACAAAACGATACTCCAATTATTACGCTACTGATTTATACATAGTATTCCGTAATTATTTCGATACCGGATAACGGTACTGTAATTTAAGGGAATGCCTTTTATTTTTCGAAGAAATGAATTGTGCCTTTCATACGCCATCAACCATAAATATACATACATACATACAATCACGCCTTTATCCCTAAAAGGGATAGGCAGAGCACACGAAACTTGTGTTCCAGTGCCACTTTTAGCATAAATGTGGGTATAAAAGATCGACAAAATGTGATGTCGCAGTGATAGGTTGCCAGCCCATCGCCCACAACACACTTTAACCCTGTTCCCATAGTCCCATAGACCCATGCGTACACGCGCAGCATCCCTGGTGCGCAGGGTGCGCCGCAGTCCCAACAGCATTCTGCGCATGATAGCGGACAGGGTTGACTGTCCCTACATGTCGCACTGCGAGGGACTACACTCCCCTGTCAGTGTTGTTTTGTTTTAAATGTAAGTTTAGCTGTAACTACTAACCCCCTAGTTTTTGTAAATTCTACTAACAACATGTGTCCATGGTTACACGAAATAAAAATTTCATTCATTCATTCATTCATTCATAGTCGACTCTTACGACACCCACGGGAAGAAAGGGGGTGGTGCTATTCTAACCCGACACCACCATAAATATAACCAACAATAACAAGTAATTTATCTCGAAAACTTCATTACCGTCTGATATTGAATATAACCTAATGCCATCTCTCCCCGTGGTGCCCTTAATACTAAGAATTAAAATATATCTAAACGAAATCAAATTTGAATTGCCTACCGTATTCCCACGTACCCGCCATGGACAAAAATCGAACCAAAAATTAACCTAGATAGGTATAGCTTACAAATACCCCCGAGATTACACTCCTGATTCTATTTAACGCCTTTACAATAAGAACCTTTTTTATGAAATTAAAGATAAATAATAAATACCCAGAGTTCGTTCATGCGGATGGCTCCGTTTGTGAGGTTAGAACCGGTTGCGCGATCGTGACAACAAACGATACTTATAGGTACAGATTACAAAACTATGCATCTATTTTCACGTGCGAAGCCGTTGCAATGCTAAAATGCCGACAAAAACCACATAATTTTTTTTTACAAGCTTTTATTTAGTTTCACCTGTCCCGTTGTCTGTCCGTCTGTAATCAAATCTTGCAAGTTAAATTTGACCCACTTCCCAGTTTTCGATTGAGCTGAAATTTTGCATGCATATGTATGTACAATGCAATATTATGATGACATGGAGCTGATCGGATGCTGGAGCTAGAAGGTGGCCATAGGAACTCCGCAATAAAACGACACAACCCCATCGAGTTTGGGCTCGTTAGAATCGTCTCAATGAGTAGTTGATGAAAGTAAAGTACAGTCGGCAATAAAAGCTTGTACAAAAAATTTAATTTTTGGCAGAAGCTTTTTCTGATTCAATGTCATCCCTCAAAGCACTATCTAATATTAACAAATAAATAAATATTTGCGGACAATCTTACACAAATCGACCTAGTCCCAAACTAAGCAAAGCTTGTAGGTAATTCGGGTACTAGACGAAGATAAACATACTTATATAGATAAATTAATACTTAAATACATAGAAAACATTCATGACTCAGGAACAAATATTCGTGCTCATCACACAAATAAATGCCCTTACGGAGATTCGAACCCAGGACCTCTTGCTTCGTAGGCAGGGTCACTACCAACTAGGGTAAAGCGGTTGTCAAATATTAATAATAATGATCCTTTAATACATTTAAAAAGAGAAAACCTTCTCGATCTAATGGATATGCAACGCGTTATAGAATTATTCTAGATACCTAGCCATCAGGGTATTCTCGGAAATGAAAGGGCGGACACCGCAGCCAAAAATGCTACGAGACTTTTGTTATTTTTTACCCAAAACAGCTGTTGGGTAAAAAATAACAATAGTGCCTTATATGAGATAAGAAAATCTAACGACTACAATTTGATTACATATTGTATCCCTATCGTCGCTAATGACCTTAGCTGTTTGAGCGACCTTAAATAAATAAATAAAAAATAAAACCTAACCTAATGACTTATATTTGATGATATTCAAAGGAGACCCGAAAAGTTCACTGTTACGAAGGAAAATGCATCAGGTCTAGTAAAACATTAGGGCTAAAGTTGTTAGGTCTGACAAAGGAGACCCGAAATTAGTAGCCTTGATGACTACCTTTATTTTGCCATACCACTAATAAAAGGACACTGAAATTATGTGTATCATATTAGTTGTTCTACCTTATAAAAGGATATGACGTCATACCGGAAAAAAATGTAGCGCTATTAAGCGGTTATTCAGTCCCTGTTTTTTTTTTAACATTACAATTTTGAACTGATTTGGTTAGATAAATAAAAAAAAATATGTTATAAGTGGGTACAGTCACAAGCTTTAATTTAGGACCCATTTCCTTCAAATGTTGTTAGAACATTCACAATGCAATTAGGTCGAAACTTTTAGTTCAATAATAGCGGTGAAGTGTCAAGTTAAGACAATTAATAGTATTTTTCACAATCGTGTTATAATAGAGAGCTTTTTAGTCGAGTACCGTGTTTAGGCCACGAAGCTTGCTGAGTGGCCTATGTAAGGTACGAGATTAAAAAGCTTGATTATAACACTATTGTGAACAATACTTTTTGTACGAGTTCATTAAAAATAATTTTCTACGAGTCAACTGAACTAATTAAACAAACTCGATACTGTTGAAACGAAGTGCAGCTCATCGCTCGTACGCTTGTTGATATCTTAAAAGACATCAACGAGCGTACGACATCAAAGCGATTCTATTGGTCCAATTCATTACAGTTCAGTAAAGCAGCCACGTGATTGGTCGAATTTATTTTAGTTGTCTGGAGCGTATCGAAAAGTAGTTATTTCGATTGTTTCGACAGTAACATGGACTACAACTATGAAAAGAGTGACGTTGCAGTATTCTCTATGAAATCTTAATACACATATTTTAATCGTCGAGTACAAAAATAAAATTAAATTAAAAAATATTTAATAAATATTACGGGACACAATCTTACACAAATCAACCTAGGCCCACGGTAAGCTCATAAGGCTTGTGTTGTGGGTACTAGGCGACGATATACATAATAGATAAATGCATATAGATACTTATATACATATGGAACATCCATAACTCAGGAACAAATATTCGTGATAGACACACAAATAAATGCCCTGACCGGGATTCGAACCCGGGACCTCCAGCTTCGTAGGCAGAGTCACTACCAACTAGGCTACGGAGGCCGTTTAAAAAATGTCTTATCGAATGGGCCCTTGACTTGATAACCTAATAAAGCTATCATTACGGTTTTCTAATTTCGTAATTACGAACATGTGTCAGTGTCAGACAAGAAAATAGGGAACATTACGCAAAACTCTTCGTAGATGGCGACACTAGCAGCGTTGACATTGTATCTCGTTCCCACTTGCGGTATTGTCTATGCAAGCATCCTTGTCACTCATTTGACAATCAATTGTGCATGTGAGTGTGAATCCCTATATTTCTATACTGGTTTACTATTAGTGGTAGTGCTGCCTCTGGCGGCAGAACATTGCAGTAATGTTCCATATAGAGAAAAATGACATTTTCACGAAATATAATTTGCAAATAACAAATAACAAATATGGCCGGAGAGGACAGGGCCAAAAAGACGAGTGACAATTAGTCGGAAAAAATCGGAAACGATCGTTTGACTCGTTGCGCCCGGTTGACGTCACTGAGCGGTTGCCCCCTAGGCACGTGTTTTAAACGTAAGTTGTCTATGGCAAACTATATGACACTACATTCAAATATTAGCTCTAAACATCTTCAGTTTGCTATACGATTTTCCACCGTAGGTGGGTCCCAAATTAAAGCTCGTGACTGTACACCTAACCTAACCTCACTGTTCATTCCTAAGATGTCTTTTGGGAAAGAAATCTGCCATAAAATATCTGAATGTGTATTTATTTGATGAAAAGCATCAAATTAACTAAGGACGGTCAACATAATTTGTATTGTTGACGTTTATGAATCAGTCGGCATTAATTACCGTACGTGAAACAAAATCGTAGAATCTAAGGAATATTTTTTTTAATTTACGGAATTTTTTCTAAGCATAACCTCGCTTCGAAGAGTCTGATGCGGAAGTTTTCTTGACTTCATCGTAAGTTTGAAGGAGTTAGCCATAATAGTTCACTAGAACTGCAAGCGAACTACGAGTCGGAACTATTGAAGCGGGGTGGTGCGCTGAACAGAACATCTGTTGCCGGCGTCTTGCCAGGAGCATGGCACGGATATTACATTTTATTGATTGTGTACTTAAATATACTGTACAGTAAGGTCTTAAATTCACTGACTTGTATGATCAGAGGTATTATTTTGTTTTGTTGCATTTCATATTTACTTGATCTGCCATCTGCGTCTGCTTATCATATTTTTAGTGTACCTAATCATTTCAGATAAAAATATGTCAACAATACTACATCTGAAAGTGTTTAATATTTTGTGGCCTTATGTTTTAAAGTACTCTCACTAAAAGGCTCTTCGCAACAGGTTATCAGTTTAGTAATGAAATTGTGGCAAACAAGCATACGGCCTGCAGGCACTGTAACCTATGTACACTTGCAACTCCGGGCTCTTATTACTTATCACTTATCGTTGTGGATAAGACATCCGTCACTCTCGCACTCGCATATTTGTCAGAGCGATAAGTGGTAAAATGGCAACCATGCTACGCCCGCTGAATGACCACACGCTCGTTGCCAACCCATTATTGATTTCAGGATTCAGTGTAGGTTTTGGCAGGAGACAAATGCAGGTCCTTGACTCTTGCAGGTCCTTGACTCTTGCAGGTCCTTGACTCTTGCAGGTCCTTGACTCTTCCAGGTCCTTGACTCTTGCAGGTCCTTGACTCTTGCAGGTCTTTGACTCTTGCAGGTCCTTGACTCTTGCAGGTCCTTGAGTATTGCAGGTCCTTGACTCTTGCAGGTCCTTGACTATTGCAGGTCCTTGACTGTTGCAGGTCCTTGACTGTTGCAGGTCCTTGACTCTTGCAGGTCCTTGACTCTTGCAGGTCCTTGACTCTTAACACTGCGCATCCTCGGGATCTTTAGTTAGAGTTATTTGAAACTTTATATTCCACAAATAGCGTACAGCAATCTACAGAGCAGCGATTGGGCAAAATTAGGAAAAAATAAGTGGAATTTCTTTTGACTATTCTGTGACACACAGTTTGTTGCGATTACTATTTTATGGAGGTCGCATTTTTGCTTGCCGCTATTAAGGCCCCTGAAAAGATTCGATTATCTCAACGGATATCAAAGTGCCAAAGTATTTTAATGGCCATCGTAATTCTCCTTTAATAACTTGGACTATTTGAGTTTTTTGCAGTTAGAAAAATACTTCAAGGGCTATTTTTGATAACATTAAACTCATATTAATTACAAAGTATACAGACCTACTTGTACATTCGCGAAGTGGGTTTGTTGAGCCACTTGACACTGTATCGTATTTAGCCGTGTCGCCCGTGTCATATGGATTGGTCCGTGTTCTGTACATATATATATATATATATACGGATATAATCAGTCAAGCTCTATTCGCACTACACGGCTAATAATACAGTCGAAATCCCGGGGAGTTTGGTGAAATTTGGTACGACTGTTCGTTAGAAGCCCTGTTTTCGTCTCCCAAAAGAACACAATAGGATATGAACGTTCATATCTTATTGTGTAAATCAAAGTGGATTTGAAATCCTCCCGAGCTTCAAATTCGGAGAATCTTCCCTGGACGGACATTGTGGGAACATCTCTCATGTGGATGCATTTTTCTCCACGAAGACACGTTTTCTCTTCAAGGTTGTAGAATTTATTTTTAATTTTTTGGTTTGTGCAGAATTTATTCAGCTTTAATGTTGCTGTAGAGTGTAGACCATGTTTTCATAGAGTACGTAGTTTTCGAACAAAACCTGAATTTCTTACGAATAGGAGTACATTTCCCAAGATAGCGGCCGTTCTACAAGCTCCTGACACGGGAACTTTTGGGAGACGAAAACAGGGGCAGGGCTTCCAACGAACATTCGTACCAAATTTTATCATACTCCCCGGGATTTTGAGGCTGAACAATATCGACTGTATTATAAATTAAGACAGGTGGCAAGGTGCTCAACAATATTCCCTCGCGACTCTACGTAAAAGTACCTGTTAAGAATTTTGAGACACTTCATTTGAAAAAAATATGACACGAAAACATGTTAATGATGTCGTTTTGAATTCTGTAACGTATTCATGTTCAATATTAATTATATTGGACCCTGAATATCGCACATAATTGTATCTAAATAAATAAATCATTTAAACCGCCTAGTTGAAGAAGATCGTCAAAAATACCGACGTAAATTAGGTTAAGAGTCCCCTTTTTACCTTTTGTACCCTTTAATTTTGTATAAAGCAGTTAACGCCTGCTAACGATATTTATAAATATCAAATTAAAGGAAAAATTTAGGCTCCGAGCCGGATTCGAACCGGCGACCACAGGTATGTATACATGGCCCGTCGCTACTAACCAACTGAGCTATCGGAACAATCTGTCTCAGCCCCTAAATGGCCCTAATGGCTACGGGCCATGTATGCCTGTGGTCGCCGGTTTGAATCCGGCTCGGAGCCTTAATTTTTTCAATTTTTCCTTTAATTTGAAATTTTGTACCCTTTGTCCTTACCTTTAGCCTATACTTATCTAGGTAATCATATATTAAGACATTACCTCATTTTAGAAGACGGTTCCTATTTTCTATATTCACCGTATGAGCGCCAGATCAAAAATATGAAGTTTAATATGACGGGTCCTATTTTGAGTTTGAGCCAACTGTCAACGCAGTCGTGTAGTTACAGTTGAAATTGTAGTTTCAAAGAAAATCCGCAATATTGCCGACGTTTTACGCAATTCTCGTTAAGCTACCAAATTAGCATAAATGTAGGTGATACTCATACATTGTTTATTAGGTGTTTATTTCCCAATAATATGCAGATGCCATTTCGACCGCACGACCATTATTTTTAGGGTTCCGTACCCAAAAGGTAAAACGCGGGGACCCTATTACTAAGACTCCGCCGACAGACGGACTGTCTGTCTGTCCGTCGGTCACCAGGCTATATCTCATCAACCGTGATAGTTAGACAGTTGAAATTTTCTCAGATGATGTATTTCTGTTGCCACTATAACAACCAATACTAAAAAACAGAATAAAATTGTTTTTTATAGATAATGGTACGGAACCCTTCGTGCGCGAGTCCGAATCGCACTGGGCCGGTTTTTTTTTCATTTTCATTACGAATTTTGCAGTTTACCTAAAGAGTATATTTTTACTACTGCCAAAGTTTCGGCTGAAATTGGATATTCAAAATGAACAACTTTTGCTACTGAACCTACCTAAAAAAAGGATAAAAATATTCGTCGTTTCATAGAAAGCTTCGAGGGCTATGTGGATTTTATTTATTTGTTTATTGAGAAACAAACGGTCACATACAGAAAATGTTTACACACTATTATTCAGTTTAACACCAGACCTACAGTTTCCTTAATTATTACACTAGTGCTAAATAAACATTAGACATTAATAACATTTTACTAAAAATAAGTATTTGCATGGAACTTACACGGACTGGCTGAAGGCATTCAAAGCTCAAAAACGATGTCTAAGGGCTCTGTGCGTGTGGGCGAATCTTGTAGACCACTATTCATTAAATATAAAATATTACCTCTACCCTGTTTATACATTAAAGAGGTGGCGATGATTGTTAAAAAGCACCAATAATTATTTGAAACACGTCGCAGCTTTAATAGGAATTTTAGGAACAATAATAAATTGATCAGTATTTACTGCCCACGTATATAAAAACAGTATTTATTTCATGTCTATTAAAATATTCAATTGTATTCCAGATACGTTTAAATCCCTAGACAACACTAAATCTAAAAAAAAGATTAATGAATGGTTATTGCATAGAAATCAATGCATAATACATGCCAGTACCTTAAATACCTTACTATAAATAAAGTTAATTCAATTACACAATGCAACAATATTAATCTAGAGGTTGATGTTTGCTAAACATGGAAAAGGAACCTATACCGCAAATAAAAATATCAACAATTGTTAGTTTTACACAATCATTAATTAAATTGGATTGTGGCCGTAATGTATGAAACGATCAATTTTGCAGTGTATGTGTGTTTTGATTTACATTTGTACCACCGACACAACTCGATAAAAATACTCTTTTTCTCAAATATGCAATGAAATATTCTCTTTACGTTCCTTATAATAGACTCGGAAGTATCCTTTTTCGGGCGCAGCATCCCAAGGCCGCCTGAAATGGGATTTCATACAACTTTTCAGGCCTAGGCCTGCAAAGTAACTTTTTAATTTTCATTCCACTATTTGTGGCACAACATCGCGGCATTCAGCCATGGAAATTAGTTGGATTTGAGGATTTTTATTTATTTATTCCATTGCATGTTTGAAAATATATACATGCCTCGGCGTGAAAACGGATTGCCGGCCTCGTCTAGGGTAGAGGAACACCACCCAATAGTTGAACGTTTTGTCGTAAAATTGAAATAAAAAAATCGCGATACATTTTACGCCTTCGGGATATTTTTTTCCTAACGCATCATCCCTTTGCCGAGGCTGGCATTTAAACTCCCATACAGTTCCCACACACACACGGCTGTGAGTGGTTGTCGCGTCGAGGTCTCGCGCCAAAATCACCGTTTGTATGGAGATTTACTTAAGGAAAGCGCTCTTAAATTTAAGCTCTAAATTATGTATAAAATTGAATAAAACGTCTACATGGATTGTTTTGCGTGATATAGATTCTTGGTTAATGCCTTTAATGGATTATCTATCACAAATTGCGTATTTATTGTTAATTTAAGAGATATTTAGCGTTCAACTAACGGTTCCAACTTTTTGTACCTGAGCCAATAGATGAACGGCGTTCATCTACTGGGCAAGGTATAGTTTTTTCAAATGCTTATATAAATTCTTATTGAAAAGGTACATAAAATTTTTATGGCTCAAATTAATAGTTTTTTAACTGTTGATTTTTGAACCAAAAGTTGAACGTGAGTATCCATTCGCAACACGGTTATTTTGGGCTTTGTTTTACTATGAAAAGCACGATTGTTCAACAAAGAACCGCTGCCCAGAAGATGAACGAATAAAATTAGTTCGTTCAACTTTTGGCTTCGAATCCAATAAGTGAACGCTTTGTTAAATTTAGTCCGTTCATTACTTTGCCATCGTGCCCAATACATGAACGAACAAAATTTATTCGTTCAAGTTTTAGGCAAGGGTTTGTACAATGAACATCTTAATAACAAAGATACGTAATAAATATGAAATCTGACTTATACATATGAAACCCAACAATTTATCTATTTTAATCTAATGATAAATTAATAAAAAAATGTTTTAATGATTCATATGTAAAAAATAATCTCTTATAATTGTAACCATATGAAAATGGTACATTTGAACGGTTTTATTCTGTGTTTAGTATAAATATTGTGATTGTTAACTAATATAAATTGCTATAACAATGATTATATAATAACTAGACCAAAAGTCAGAGGCTGCGCGGTGTAAGGTTTTACTTCGTTCAACTATTGGTGTCAAAATGTTCAACTATTGGGCACAGTGTTCATCTTCTGGGCAAAATGACATACTTCAGCATAAAATCATTTTTAATAAAATACTGTATTGTAATAGGATGGTTTAAAATAGTCATATCTAATCTCGACTATATACGAAATCGTATAAAAAAATTAAATGTAAACAAACTAAATCACCACTCCTCGAAAAAAAATTGTAAAGTTGGGATAGTCGCTTAAACGTTCATCTTTTGGTTCCTCTACCCTACTTGTCCGGAAAACCGTGTTTTTCCGGCCTCTGATGTAATGTACTATTTATTGATGCCTTGTTGATCAACACATTGTGCAAACGATCGTCGCGTCCGCGCAGTTTCGAAAATGCCCTATAATCGCCGCATTGTCTCATTTTTCCTCGGCTTTCACCGCGTAATTGTACGCATGTGTTATGACATGAGCTGTTGTCACATCGCTAATTTATCGTGATGGACCTAGTTAATTGTGGAAATCTAGTTTAGTGCTATTCATGTAAGATGTGTGGTCACAGATTAAGTCTTAGTCACTTCGTTGTATAGTGTACCTAGTTGATAATATGAAATTGGTAAAGTGTGCGTGATTTGGAGTAGGTATGCTCGATACAATTAAATCAATAATATGTTTTACCAAACTTGTATATTTTATACTTCTTAGGGTTCCGTACCTCGAAAGGAAAAAAACGGAACCCTTATAGGATCACTTTGTTGTCTGTCCGTCCGTCAGTCCGTCTGTCAAGACCCATTTTCTCAGGAACGCGTAAAGGTATCAACCTGAAATTTATATCAAATACTCAGGTCTACCTGTACCTGGGAGCTGTGAAAAAAACAAACTTCTAAGCCAACGCAATCAAAAGATACAGCCGTTTATGCCGCAAATTTTCGAAACTCGCAAGGGATCAAAACCTACAGGGTACTTCCCGTGAACTCAGAATCTTGAAATTTGGAACGAAAGATTCAGAACAAATAGCGAAAACCGTAAATTTTTAGTTACATCACTGAAAATTTAAGGTCCAGTATAAACTGACACGCCTATGTATGTGAATACATACTTAGTGAGTGTCAGTTTATAGTAGACCCCGTGGTGGCCTGGAACCCTCGGTGCGCGAGTCTGACTCGCATTTGACTGGTTTTTTTTTTACTTATCAGACACAGTCAGGTTTCAGGTTAGTTCACTGTTGTAGATCCGGTAGTTCAATTCAATTCAATTCATTTTTTAGGGACCAAAGGTAGTGCCTTTACAGAGCAGACATTAAAACACTGGACACTTACCATCTAAGATGTCTAAGATATAGTATAAATAATAATAATAATAAATTAGTTATTTATTTAGGTATTAACCCATAAAGTTACATTTGGTACATTAAAAATATACATGTAATTAAAAATTTGGATGCAATTAAAATAAAATAAGTTAAAAACTAAAATTAATTTCCAATCACAGAAAAAGTGTCGTTGACATCTTACTCGTTAGGTAATGTCGTGCACACTACCGTTTGTCTATTAACAATACTGTTTGTCGATTCGCTCACTCTCCTGACAAAGGACCAGTGCCTCTTACGCATAATAGCGTAGAAGTCGTCCACTCTGTTCGCGGCGAACATACCAGACGCGCTACACCGCCACGGCAGCCGTAACATCACACTAAACGCGTTGTTGTACTGTACTCTGAGTCTGTTGAACGACCGCTTCGTGTAATGGTACCACAAGTGACTAGTGTAGAACGCCTGGCAATAGGCCCCAAACAGAGTCATTTTAACTTGGTCAGAGCAGTGAGCGAACCGACGTGCCAACATATTGCTTCGCATAGCAATGACCCGTCGTTGCCTCTCGAGATCGTCGTCGTCTTTAAGTTTGTCTGTCAGTATATGTCCGAGATACTTAAAACTATTGACATTTTTTTAATTAAGTCCCATTCAGTCTCACGGGCGGCACTACATCAGGTCCGTTGCCGTACTTAAATTGTATTCCATTGTCTCGGACTTTTTCACGTTATATTTAAGTCCGTGCAGTGCAGCATAACGCTCGCATATGTATATCAGCATCCTCAGTAGCTAAGATTATTGGCGCATACGCCAGATACGTGTATACCAAACACGTATATAATTAAGGTTAAGTGGCAGGACCGTATTCCAAATTCTGAGGTTTTGCGTCGCTCGGGGATGTATGGCATGGAGGCTCTCCTAATGCAACGTCAGCTCTGGTAGAGTGGGCATAGGTATCCTTCGAATGAATGACCGTCGCTTGCCTAAGGCTGTATTCTATTCACAGTTAACGAGGAGTTAACCGAGGGTAAGTGGAAGCACGGCGGCCAGCACCTGCGCCATAAGGACGCGCTCAAACGACACCTGGCCCCGTAGCTAGGATGGCCTTATCACGCGATAAGTGACAGGATAGACTATCCGTCCCTGGCTGACACCGTTCGATAGAACGAGACGACGCGCCTATCCTGTCACTTATCGCGTGATAACGCCATCCATGCTACGGGGCCTGAGCGCTTGCGTTATCGATCCTGGGTGCTGGGAGGAGTTAGCCGCAAAATGGCCATCTTCGCGGTAGGTATCCTTTAAGATCACCTGACCCGATCACCGTTTATTTTTTAAATTAATATTATAACGATTACAATTATATCCTACTGGATATAATTCTGTCCACTAAAATCACCCAGGCGATCGTGCTGGATGTGGCGTACAATAGGATCACCTGGGTGATCGTGCTGGATATGGCGTACAATAGGATCACCTGGGTGATCGTGCTGGATATGGCGTACAATATGATCACCTGGGTGATCGTGCTGGATATGGCGTACAATAGGATCACCTGGGTGATCGAGTCGAGTGTGATCTTAAAGGATACCGCGGCCGTCTTGGCGATCTACTATCTTTCAGAGGGTTAAATTATTTGAGGAAAACGGTCTAATAACATAATATCTCATTATAAAAAAAGTCGTTTGGCCACATAGTCGTAACTCTCAATCTGTGGAATAGCCATCAATCATGATACGATGATCATATTACCAGTAATGACGTGTTCATTAGGGCTATCCAGCACATGGTTACTTCATGGTTTCCGTACGAAACAATATGTGTTACCTAAGCTACCTATATTTTATGTATCCACGGTAAAATTGCAGGCTTCGCAATTTGGTTTGGTGTGAAGCGTATAACATACTTTACCTATTGATGTAACAAAGAGGTAAAGTATGTGTGTTGCGTTGTATGGGTCGATTTTAAAAAGTTCATATATAACGAGTAATATCTGGACTCATATATCTCATCCGAGTTAATAATCTTTTTTACCAGTAGGTAGGTAGGTACTTTGAATGATGCTTTGAGAGAGACATACAAACTAATTACGAGTAATATTGTAAATGCGAAAGTAACTCTGTGTTGCATTCTGTATGTTACCTTTTTGGTTTTGCGCTTAAAGCGCTGAACCAATTTAGATGTAATATCCGGTATACATTTGGTATGGACATAGTTAGAGAAACAGGGAAGGATAGTTATAACCCTAAAATCATCCCTTAAACGGGTGAAAAGGGGTGTGCAAGTGCCTGTGAGTAGTCTTATAGCATAGTTGCTATTCGATGTTGTATATGCGAACGAATAAAAACTAGTAGGCTTTTTCATCCCACAGCTTTGCTTCCATTCTGTGTAATACGGGCGAAACCGCGTGGGTAGATAATAATAGTTTTTGGTGAAAATCAAGCGCAGTTATATCGATGGAGTTTACATAGATAAAACATTGAATTAAATTTCACAAAAATATATTTACTTAAACTTAAAAAATCATTTTGATTGATTGTAATTCTATATAAAAAATTATACAATTAACAAATTAAAAACATGAATTGTACCTAATTTACAGTGAATTTATAAATTAATGTAATACAAGCTATATAGTTAAAAAGCGAGCTCTAATCCGGAGCAGACGCTGAGCTGGGTTGGACGTTAATACCATCGGCAATTGGCTTAAGAGCTGCGCCGCGTTAAAAGCTGGAGAAATATTGCATTCATCACAGCGCCAATCCTGAGTGCCTTTTTGTCCACTTTTGTTTCGTAAATCCCTTGACTGTCACCGTAGTTACCTACTGTACGGCCAGATGTATGTTGAAAGTCATGAAATGTTAAAGTTCTACCCGTCCATGATAGCGTAGGTTTGAAAGTAACTTCAGCCGTGGCATATCCAATATAACTGGCTATTTTAGTGCAGGTGAAGTCACAGTACAACTCATCACAGAAGCAATTGAAACGGCTCAAACGTCGGGATGAATTTATTACGTAGGTACTGGCTGCACGCACGGGTTCGCCTACGTAGGTATTACAAAGTACTCAAAAATAAAACAGTACATTCCAAAGGTCCGGAACATGCACTGGTGAAATAATTTTTGAAACCGGATGATTTTTGATTTCGGAGATTACCTTACAGATAATTATTAAAACTTACAAAGCTACCTTAAAACTTTACCTTTTCCATAATATTAGTACCTATGGAAGTTTAGCTGTAAATTATCATACTTTTTTCTTTGCACCTTTTATAAGTCTCTGTTTAGCACAATGGTTAGCTGATAGACAATGCCATTTGGCATTAAGCTCGTATATTTTTGTATTTTTTTGCAATAAAATTTTAATAAAGAAATAAATTGTCTATCTTTACTGGCTTGTAATTTTTAATCTTTTTGGGTTAAGTTGTGTTATTGTTTGTATTTATTATTATAAAGTTATTTGAGTTAAAAAAAAAAAAACATGAAACGCAATATAATCTATTTAGACCGATTTATTTAATGAGTAACAATCGCGGTAACCAAGGATCATACATTACTAGCATACACCAATATCCTAATGCCCCCGTCTCGCCCGGGCCAATAACTCAAAGAACGTAGACGAAGACCGAAATTTACACTACGAGTACGTTATCGATGTTCTGTGGCAATTCGATATAATATTTTATATTGTATTTCCCTTTTTTCAGGAACAAGTAGCACCTGTAGAAGAGCCACAAGATGATGACAGAGGACTCAGGTAATGAATCACTTTTTTACAATATGAAGCGAGACTGATATGGGTTTTTATTTAGTTTGTGTTCACTTCACCTCATTGTCGCTAACCGATAAAATATGTAGGTACAAATGTACGGTATACTACTGTTTCTCTTATATTCCTTTTATTAACAACTCTTTTTTTATTATTCGTATGTCAGGTTCAAGTCACTGGACTAAGTTTTCATACCACTTGTCCAGTTATTTGGGTCTGAAAACCCACTTGAGTTCATCTTCAATTCGTGAAGCTGATTATTACAACTTCAAGATCTTCAAATCCATCAATCCGTCTTCTACATTATATGTTTAGGTCAATTGATCCTAAACCAACAAAGTCTGTTAATTACTGGAAATCTATCAACCTTTTAATTAGAAAATTTACGTTCTGTGTGTAAATGTATGATTTACACACAGAACGTAAATTTTCTAATTAAAAGGTTTTAATTTAATAGTACCTCTTTCATTTGTTTTTAATGTCTCACCACTTAGTGCCCGAAAGTTGAAATTGAAGGTAAGGAATAGGGAAGTAGGTATTTATAGTGGTTCGTTTTGTATTAAAAATAAACTGGATGATACAAACTACAATTGATATTTAGAACCAATGGAAACGTAACACACATAAAAAGGTGTCTTAGTCCTTTTCCGACAAACTTAAATGTTAAAGTTACTACTAAAGTAGACGAATGTTAAAGTGATCACAACAGTAGACGAAACGCTAAAGGCTTTGTGTTAACTAAACAGTTAACACAAAGCCTTTAGCGTTTAAAACTAATGATATTCATTTCCAGCCGTTCCGCCACCGAGGAGTACCGCCCGGGCCAGGTGTTCTCCCTCAACCCTCAGGAGCTGCTGGACCTCCAGCCTGAGAGGAAAGCACCGCTCGCCAGCGGGCAGCAGCTGCAACAGCTGTATACCGAGCCTCAACAGCAGCACAAGGAGAATATACAGCAGTTTTACTATTTGGAACCGCAGAGCGCACGTCAGGTGAGATAAATACCTACTTATCTGTTTAATATCTACCTGTATGTTTTTGTTGTTTGTGATAAGATAACTGCCAAATGACATTCATATTGAAAAATCTATGTGAATTTCCAAGGAACTCCACACAGATTTGATGATATGACATCCATCAATTTATTTCCCAGAACATGTAGGTCATATTAGTCATATACTATTAATATGTCAGTGATACAGTTTTACATTCAACATAAACTAGTTATTCTATTACATCCACAAGCCTTTCGTTGCATAACTTTGCTGTGATTTTGACATAGATTAGGAGGGGGAACTTAGCAATGTTCCGTAATAATAAAAGACACGAAGTGAGTGATTTTATTAAGAGCGAAGTCATTTACTTAAACTTTTTCACCAACGCAAGCCTCATTAAAACTACATTGTATCTTAATGATGAATTACCCTGGCTTGTACCTACTCAAGTCGATGTAGATAAAGGATTCCAAGAGTGACCTTAATTTTATTTCAGATCCATAACTTTTCCTTATTGTAAATCCACGAGTAAGCCATTATAGGCATCCCGGGTATGAAATGGGGATTCAATTTCGATAAGTGCGTGAGAAGATTTATCTTTTATTTCAATTCCAAAGAATAACATTTATCATGCTGACTGAAAAAACCTACTCACCACATAGATTGCCAAAGCCTTAGGGAATCTGCTTCAAGAGCATGATTCGTGTAATCGTTACAAGAATGCTCTAGTTTTTTCGGTAAGAATTTATCGAAATTGTAGGTATATGAGCGATGCATTCTTTATTATTTTATCTGGATCTACAATGTCTGAATAATTCGTTATGTAGGTAATGTATTGAGGTGCGGTAACTTTTTTACTGCCATTTCGGCAATGATCCATTATTATGGCCCAATAAGCCATCCTCGACAGGTATTAAAGCCGACAAATCGGCATTCTATTCAGAAAGCATATAATCTAATCAGTCTTAGGAGATCTTATTTTTCTTGTATTCTTTATGCCGATTAGTACTATTACTATTTTATGCAGCGTTAGAAATATGTCGTTTAATTAATTTTGTATTGCTTTCAGGTGTCTCTACACCCGTCCCATGCAGTGATCGCCCGTCCCCATTACTCTACCAACGGCGGCGAGGCGTCAGTCGGCGCCGCCTTGTCTGTTAGCGACTCTGGTGCCAACCCCAGCTCGTTTGACCGAGAGCTCCTGGCCCTCTTAGGACAGCCTGCGGGACAAGACCAGCCTTACGCTCAACAGCAGATACAACAGGTCTCCACTCAGAGCGTGGCACCTCAGTATCAACAGGTACAAATGATGGTTAAACAAAAATATTTTCAATAGCTTGTTGACATACTGAAGATTTTTTTTACAATACATAAAAATAACGTCAAAATTGTATGATACGTTGATAATGAAATTAATGAATTGAGTTTACCTTAAAAAAAAAATAACAAAATTTATGATAAATATCTTTACAGATGGTAATTCTATAATTAAATAATTCTTATAATTTCAGGTGGACAGATACATCACCAAGCCGAGCAAAAAACCGACCAAACTCCGCTCCAAAGTCCAAATAACCCCGCCTCAGGCATCCACCGCGCCGCAGCAGTATCTGATCGAGACGACCAATGTACAGCAGCAACAGCCCCAGCAGCAGCCGCTGCAGTACCGACCGGCTCCCCAGCCTCAACCTCAACGACCCGTGCAAGCTCTTCGCTATGCCCCAATTCAGCCCACTCCAGCTGCCGCTCAACAAATTTTCTACCAAAACCCAGAACCTCAAGGTCTTAAGGTTGTACCCGCACCCAAATTGCAGCAACCTCGCCCTCAACTCAATTACAGATTTGTTCCCCAATACCAACAAGCTGAGGCTACTCCTAAACAATACAGAATCGTCGATGCTCCCAGACTTCAAGCAGCCAGACAGGAACCGCAAAGAATCTCTGCTTCCAGCATTGAGAGGCCTGTCACTTATTTAAAAAGGTTTCCCGAACCCGAGAAATTACGCACCGTTAAATATTACGAGCAAGCTGCATCCGATGAAGTACGCGCTTCCCCTCAACCAGCTCAAGTTATTGGCGAACAATATTATCTTCGACCTCTTTATAGAGGAACTGAGCAGCGTCCACGTTATGACCTGCAATCACTAGGACTGGAACAAGCTCGAGTTGCAGAACCCACAAAACAACCACATTCTGCCATTTATGTCAGCAAGAATTTTGCCCCTATTAAGAAACCTGTCAGACAACAACCGATCCTGAGAGTAGACCAGCCTGCAAAACCCGAGTCGCAACAGTACAGACAAGAAGTACAGCAGTACAGATTAGAACAGCCCAGCAGGGTGGAACAAGTCAATATTGAGCAGCACGGTCAAAGCCTTGAAGAACAGCGAGCGCATTTGCCTCCCCCTAGAAATAACAAAGCTTACACGCCCGAAGAGTTTCAAGCCTTGGTAGCTGCAGGATATGCCGTTACCCCAATCCCTGTAGGTTCTCTGGGACAGCAGGCTCAGTCGCGGTCTTCTGTGGAACCGGCGCCGGCGCCAGTCCCAGCTCCTCAACGCCGACCACTGTACAGCAGACGTCACCAATACCTACCCCTTAGAGCAGACGAAGCACCTTAAAATTGGACAAAATTGTAAATACTCTAGTTTTAATTTTGCAACTAAAGATAGTGATACATTTCTAAGTGTCGTTTTAATTTATCATATCCAAAACACTTCTACGGATCTCATAAATTACAGCAATCAAATGAGTGAATACAAGCAAATTAAATAAAAATAACCAACCGGCTTTGAAACGAGTACTTATACATAAATTCTACATAAAAATACGACTCCTATTTAATGTCAATACTTAAAGGCCCAGAGCAATGATGAGCATATTAAATTTACAGCAGACTTAAAATGCGTCTTAAGGATGACTCACGCTAGAACGGGCCGTGTCCGGCCCGGGCCGTTTTTTAAGAAAAACGACGGTGTTTTTGCGCGGCCGAGCCAAACCCAAGCCCGACCGAGCCATGGCCGGGCCGTGCCGACACCGGGCTGCATCCGAGCCTCGACCGTGGCTCAGCCGGGCTTGGGTACGGCTCGGCCGCGTAAAAACACCGTCGTTTTTCTTAGAAAACGGCTCGGGCCGGACACGGTCCGTTCTAGCGTGAGTCATCCTTTACTTGACATGTAGGCAACTTTGAAGTGAACACAATTACTAAGAATAAGCTGCTTAAATTAATTTAGAAAACGCGAACGTCCGGAGCGCGTCTATGTAACTAAATTGAACGCGTGTGGCGTAAAGATTTAATAAAACCTGATACGGAAAAAAAACTTATACTATAAATTCACAGCTTAGGTAGCTACAGATTAGGTAGTAGGTTACCAGTGAACGTTATTAAAGATGTTTACACTTTTTTATATCGTATAGTTGGCATCCGTTACGAAAATAACAGAAGCTATCGGTAGAGCTTCCTGATAATAGTAATAATCATAATCAATTTATTGGTAATATAAATTACATGTCAGAGGTACATTTACATAGAAATCATCATCGTCAATGAGGTAGGTAAGTGCTTACATAGTGAAACGATATTGAACATATATCTATACATATAATAAAGCTGAAGAGGGTCGAAAGTCTGTACAAGGAAGATATTCGAAAAAAAATTGGCTAGGGATACTTAAAATCGATAACAGAACACGTTCCAACAGTTTTTAGAATTTTTGTCTGTTTGTCTGTTTATCTGTTTGTCTGTTTATGTGACCGCGCATCACGTGAAAACGGCTGAACCGATTAAGATGACATTTGGTATAGAGATAGTTTGAGTCTTGGGGAAGGACTTAGGGTAGTTTTTATCCTGGAAATCAACCCCTAAGGGGATGAAATGGGGGGTGGAAATTTGTATGGAGCTACTTAAACCGCTGCACCGATTTGGATGAAATTTGGTATATAATTAGTTTGAGTCCCGGGAAAGGTCAAAAAATAGTTTTTATCCCGAAAATCTTCCCTTTAGGGGGTAAAATGGAGGGGTGAAAATTTGGATGTAATCCATTTTGATAAAATTTGGTTTAGAGGTAGTTTAAGTTCTGGGGAAGGACATTAGATAGTTTTTATTCTGGAAATCTTCTCCTAAGAGGGTGAAATGGGGGGTGAAATTTTGGATGGACTCCGTTTAGACCAAATTTGGTATAGATATAGTGTGAGTCCCGGAGAATGACAATGGATAGTTTGAATCCCGAAAATCATCCCTCAAGGGGATGAAACAGGGATGAAAATGTGGATAAATCCCATTTAGTTAAAATTTGGAATAGAGATAGAAGGAGTCCCAGGGAAGGACAATGCATAGTTTTTATATAATTTTTAGTCCAGAAATCATCTCCTAGGGGGGTGAAATGAGGTATGAAAATTTGGATGGAACCCATTTACGGTATAGCGAGTTGTAGTCTTGGGGGAGGACAAAGGATAGTTTACTCCCGAAAATGATCCCCTAAGGGGGTGTAATTGGGGGTAAAAATTTGTTTGTGATCCATTTTGATGAAATTTGGTTGAACGATAGTTTGAGTCCCGGAGTATGACAACGGATAGTTTTAATCCCGAAAATCATCCCCTCAGTGATGAAATAGGGGGTGAAAATTTGGATAAAACCCATTTAATAGATGACATTTGGTAAAGAGATAGAAGGAGTCCTAGGGAAGGACAATGCATAGTTTTAATCCCGAAAAATCATTTCCTGAGGTGGTGAAATGAGGGTTGAAGATTTCGATAGAACCCATTTAGATGAAATTTGGTATAGAGAGAGGTCTCAGTCCAAGGAAAGAACATAGAATAATTTTTATTCCGGAACACATGAAAGGAGGAAATAAGGGGAACACATAAGGGGGTGAGAAATGGTGAATGAAAATTTGGATTGAACCCATTTACGGTATAGCGATAGTTAAGGAAGGACATAGGATGGTTTTATCCCAAAAATCATCCCCTAAGGGGGTGTAATTGGGGGTGGAAATTCGTTTATGACACATTTTGATAAAATTTAGTTGAAAGAGAGTTTGAGTCCTAGAAAAGGACATATGATAGTTTATATTCCGGAAATCATCCCCCAAGGGGGTGAAATGGGGGTGAAAATTTGGATGTAGCCCATTTAGATGAAATTTAGTATAGAGATAGTTTGAGTCCTGGAGCATTCTCCAAGGAGGTGAAATAGGGGGTGTAAAATTGGATGGAACCCATTTACGGTATAGCGGTAGTTGGGAGTCCTGGGGAATAGGAACATTACATTGGTAAATATATTTATGTGACGTTCCAAGGGTAAAGGTACCTTATGGCGGTAGTTTCGAAAATGTTTTCTAAAACGGGGTAAAAAAGACGTTTTATTATGGCTATTTTGAAAACTATTAGATGTAACATTTTGTTGACGTATCTTTATTTTTAATATAAAATATTTAAATTACAAGTCAGTTAATTTAATCCTACGGTTTAGTAGAAAAGGTCCTTACGGCCGTGTGATATGAAAAATGCAAAATAATACTGAAAAAAGCCTACATGCATCTATTATGGTGAGGCGGGTCATAGACACTAAGTTTGCGGCGGAGTATATTTTGTAAAAAAAGGCGTTCGGAGTAAGCTAATCTATAAAATCATGCAACTCAGCCATAATGACCCTTTCCTTCATACAATCCATACTAATATTACAAATGCGAAAGTAACTCTGTCTGTCTGTTACCTTTTCATGCTTAAACTGCTGAACCGATTGAGATGAAATTTGGTGTAGAGATACTTTGAATTCCGGGGCCTTCCCAAAGAATCCTTACTAAAGATAGTTTTTATCTGGAAATTCATCACCTAAGGGGGTGAAAAGGGGGGAGAAAGTTACGATATAAACGAGTTCCGCGCGGACGAAGTCGCGGGCAAAAGCTAGTATTATATAAATAAGTAGGTAGGTAACTTACTAGACGAATCCTAATGAAAATGTTAAATCAATAAAATGTAAGCCTGGGTCTTATCAGTAGGAATGATTTTTTAACTCGCAAGATTAG
This sequence comes from Epinotia brunnichana, assembly GCA_963854355.1. Taxonomy (NCBI): domain Eukaryota; kingdom Metazoa; phylum Arthropoda; class Insecta; order Lepidoptera; family Tortricidae; genus Epinotia; species Epinotia brunnichana. The sequence goes on along the minus strand of OY977936.1, from coordinate 11,814,967 downwards.
ATTAAACTCGATGTATCTGTCACAGCAGACACAGGATCGTGTTAACATCAGCCCGACATGTGACGCGACTTCCAATTCGGGCGCAATTCGAGATTTTATTAAATTCTGAATTAGAAAATGCTACAATCTGCTTTTAAAAGATTTTACGCACTTATTAAGAGACGACAATAATGATACTGTTTTGAGGATATATTTTACAATTGGTGTATTTAAATTAACATCATTATTCTAAAAACAAATTGAACGGGTACATTTTGTAAGGAAATACAATGCAAAGTATACCCGTTTCTTTTAACTCTTGGTTGTCATCAACCATCATCCTCCTTGCGTTTCCCCCGTAATGCCCTACATGAACCCAGGGTCCGCTTTTAACTCTTGATTGATCCCCAATATAAAAATAAGTACTTGTCAAAAATTTCATTTTTGTCACAAGTTTTTATTGCCGACTCTACTTTTATGTATATCGTCATCAACTACTAATTGAGACGATTCTAACGAGCCCAAACTCAACGAGGTTACGTCGGTTAAGTACTGAATTCCCATGGCCACCTTCTTTCTCCATTATCAGATCAGCTCGATGGTACCATAGTATTGAATTGTCATCCAAAATCCTTCCCCAAAATTTCAACTCAATCGGATAACGGCAAATGACTGAAAAGTGGATTGCGCACTTTGACGGACAACTTACTTACATACATACGAACAGTGCAAGTTAAATATAAGTTTCTGTCAAAAATTTAATTTTTGGTACAAGATTTTATTGCCGACTGTACTTTTCTGTATACCGTCATCAACTACTCATTGAGACGATTCTAACGAGCCTAAACTCAATGGGATTACGTCGGTTAAAAGTACTGAATTCCCAGACCACCTTCTGTCTCCATCATCAGATCTGCTCCAAGGTACCATACTATTGAATTGTCATCAAAACTATAACGTTTACCCAAAATTTCAGCTCCATCGGATAACGACAAGTGACTGAAAAATGGATTGCAAATTTTGACGGACAACGAACAGTGCAAGTTAATATAAAGCTTGTAAAATGTTTGTAATAATGAATGATTAGATAATGAAACTATTAAATTATGGTAATACGAGTAATGTGCCGTTTCTAAACTTAGTTTGACCGATACCTATGATATAGATGCTTTTAGTACCTACTTGAGAGGTAGACTCATTAATGTGATAATATTTTGGGAACACACTGGGCAGATAAGCGCTTAATTGAGTGTCATCTCTCGTGTGTCTCCATACAGTTCAAAGAAGATTTCCATCGAGAGATTGCAGACTAAAATATGCCAGAGTATAAATTCAGGCGACAGAATCTGACATGACATTATTATGGTATGTAGAGGACTAGAGGTATAAGAACGCCTGATAATAAAATCAATGGTGAATTCATGCCTTAGACATTATCTTTTCCAGTTTCTAAGTATATGACATTAGAAACGAGTTAGATTGCTTAACTGTGTCATATCAAGAATGATATACAGGGTGTGGCCTGTAATAGGAGCAAAAAATTAAACGGTAGATTATTAAGCTTGTGAACAATTATTTCCACATGGTTAAACTTGAAAAAAAAAAAAAAATTTTTTTTTTTCTTTAAAATAAGTTTAGTTGTATTTTTTTACTCTTCTCGAGTGCTATCAGTAACTTTTTATTTTAATGACACTAAAAAAAAATGAAATAAAAATCAAAAAATCTCAAAAATATCTTTTGAAAACAAAAATGCAAAAACTATTATGACTCGTTACATGATGTTACCACAAAATCCGCATTGACTGCTGTGCTATGATGTCGTGGTGCCAAGATACATTACTTGGAGGTCATAACTTTAGATCAAAATATCTCCGTATCCAAAAAAAAATAAAATGAGTGGGACACAAAGGGTTACTACAAATGCTCTAAGGAAGCGTCCCTTTGAATATTTGCTCCTATTACAGGCCACACCCTGTATGAAAAAAAAGAAAAGCAATGTTAAATGTTATGCATGCACCGATACTTTATTTTGCAATCGCCTGGCTTTTGACACAATGCAACACGTAACTATGATATAAATTAGCAAACTATCGCTATTATGTATATTATTTTAAGTAGGTACATTTATATGGGTGTGTAATGATCGGTATAAAAACAAATTATATAATTTAATTGGATATAACTATTTTTGATATAATTTCAAAGGGTAGAATCATTCATTGTATATAATAAACGTTTGGTATAATATCAAAATATATATTTTTATTTAGTATAACTATCATTCGGTATAACGCTTATTTCTTATAACCATCATAGAGTATAATTCTTATTTGATATACCTCTCATATTGTATAATGATCAAGCGGTATAAATTTTATGTGCAAATTTACCTTAGCTAAACTACTTCTTTTCCGTTCTAACCTAACGTAAACCCTCAGACCAAGAAAAAAAGATAGACGGAGCATGACGAACCACCTAGTGCAGCCGGTTTTAAACCAAGATAACCTAACCTAACCTAACCCAACCGCCAGCGTGTCGACGGCACCCCGCTTCGCGGGGTGCCTATTTCCGCTCTAAGGGACACAAGTGAACCCTAACCTAACCCACCAATAGTACAATTATTGCGAGTGTTGTATTTTTTTACTGCGGGGGGCTTGGCTTCGCCCCCCCCGTCCCCCCTTTTTCTGGCTACCCTGGCTTGATTATATCAACTGTACAAAGATAGACTGAGCATGACGAAACACCTAGTGAAGCCGGTTTTAAACCAAGATAACCTAACCTAACCTAACCTAACCCAACCGCCAGCGTGTCGACGTCACCCCGCTTCGCGGGGTGCCTATTTCCGCTCTAAGGGACACAAGTGAACCCTTACCTAACCCACCAATAGTACAATTATTGCGAGTGTTGGTTTTTGTCCCCCCTTTTTCTGGCTACCCTGGCTTGATTATATCAACTGTACATTAGACGGAATGAGCATTATATCCAATGTTCAATATAGCAAATATGCATTATACTTAATGTATGTTATACTAAATATTATTATATCAAATGATCGTTATATAAAATGATAATTATACCATATGAAAATATATTAAGTGTTGTTATACAACTCGAGAATTATATCAGATGAGCGTTGTTGCGAGTAATATTATATCAAAAATATTTATAGCCATCGTTACGCACCCCATTTATATATTTATTTCTTGTACTTAAATGATATATTGCTAAGTAACATTCAATTGTGTTATTTATAACTGAAAAGGTTTGTAGGTATTTATTTTCTTAGCCGTAGTACATAATTTTATGTTTTCAAAAATAGTTGTTTTGTACTTTCACTATTATAAAGCTGCTGCTGATCTTTAAGTATTTATTTATTTAATCTTATGGCGAACAGGATGAAACTGTAACAAACAACACATATTCAACTATACTCGTAAATTAATATTGAGGCTGATCAGCCACTCGATGGCTGATCAGCTAATCTTGAAAATTGATGAATCTGGAATTAAAACATTGGAATCTGAAAAATAGGTACCTATTTCATTGAGGATTTTCTAAAAGCCATCTGTGGTCATCATTATTTTTCCATGTCATGACGTTTGTGGTTTTCGAGAGCAAATTCATTATTCACCGACTCAAGAAAATATTAAACAATCTGTCCCTGTTTCGAGAAAAGTACAGTTAGCGACGTTAGAGACATGCGGCCAGGGCGAAGACATGTCGGCCCGCGGGCACAACCCTCAATTATCTGAAAATACGGGCTTGTTTTATTTCAGAGTTAATACTCCCTCGGGCTTTCGGCTGACCTCTTTTACTTGGAATATACAGAACTGCAGTAGGACATCTTAAGGAGTTTAATCTAAGAGATTTAAATTGGTCAGATGGCATGCGCTTTCACAAAAACTAGTGCCTGTGCCACTACTTGTGATGCACCAGGGATGGAAGGAAGCAACTCTAGGAAATAACGTTGTCGCATTGTTATCAATCCGTCATTGTAACGGCACTGCCTTGCCTCGAATTGCCGACGGGTTACGATGCTGTTAAATGTGGGGTTGTAGTACGGAGTTAAATTAATGAAATGCTGAAAGTGTCGGGTTCAGGCGGTGCCAGAGTCTACCTACATGAACTTTTATAGGCGATGTAGATACCTCTCATATGCATATATTTTGTATTTATGATTTTATAGCCAAATTTTATACATTTAAAACTTTTACCTTTTTATTCGTGGTGAAAAGAAAAGTGATAAATAAATAGAATAGACGGCGTACTGGAAATTCTTGGCGATGTAATATGTGAGTAAAAAACCTTTGCCATCAATAACTTAAGAACATTATAACTTAGGAACCTATAAAAAAATTATGTTAAGAAATAGTACATTACGACAGAGACCAGTAAGTAAGCCATACTGTCCGAGTATGGATTAGACGGACCGAGCCGCAGGCGAGGTCCGGCTATAATACGAGGCCAGGATGGCTATTACGGTCGAAGCAAGTATAATGCTTTTCTCAAAAATTAAACAAGGATGTAAATAAAAATATATTTAAGAAATATGAAAGGTAACATTCATATTCGGGCATTTGCTTATCTATATATATAAAAGAAGACTTCCTGACAAATCATCAACGCACAGCCGAAACTACTGGGACAATAAACTTGAAACTTACACCCAAACTACCTTTTTATAACGTAAATAGGCGACGGATAAGAAGGGAAACGGAAACAAAATGTCCCTCATTTATTTAAATTTTTCGACATTGGTTCTGACGTTTTAACTAATAAAACGCTGTGTAAAATTCACATTGCCGGGGAGATGGGCCTCGTTAGCATTGTGCTGCAACCTGTCTAGGAGACGGAAAACTCCAAAATATAACCCGGGGAGATGGGCCTCGTTAGCATTGTGCTGCAACCTGTCTAGGAGACGGAAACTTCGAATCTAAACCCTCAATCCAAGGTGTTAACCGACGCGTGCTAAGGGATGCATGGCCAGAGGGAGTCTGGTTGATAACGGAGGGTGTCTGTGTTGGCGGTCACAGGGCACTACTCTCACCCGTCTTACCTCAGTATCAGGGCTCTGCTGGTGTGGACTCGTAAATCCCTATTACTCGTAAGAACGCAATGGAGACTATAAATAAAAATCATCCGAATGGCGGCGACACGGTACGCCACCCGTCACGTCTCGTTTCTCACGGGGGCGAGAAGCGGCTCACGGATAGCTGTTTTGCTACGTTGAATGTTCAAGGAGGTATGAGTGAGAAAGTTGATGAGGTATTACAGATGATGGATGAAAGGAAGATTGATGTGCTATGCGTGAATGAGACAAAGCGGAAGAGACGTGACACCACCACACATGGACCCTACACGGCTTATTGGTCAGGGGTGCCAAGCTCAGAACGGGCCTGTAAGGGAGTTGGTGTTATACTTTTCGCTAGGATGGCTAAGTGCGTGAACGAGTTTGACTGCGTGAGTCCCAGACTGATATGGGTAAGAATGAAAGTGGGTCTAGTGCGGATTTTTGTCGTTTGGGTTTACGCACCTGTAGACCAGGGTGCGGGAAGCTCGCAGCGTACAAAGGATGAAAGACAGATGTTTTGGGATGAATTGAGGGACGTGTTAGGGCTATGCAAGGACAACGAAAGGTTAATAATGTTAGGTGACTTTAATAGCTGGGTAGGAGTGAAGAGAGATGGATTTGAAAAGGTGTTAGGGATGCATGGTGACGAAAAAGTTAACGAAAATGGAAGAAGTCTGTTAGAAATTTGTCTTGAGTGGAATCTTTGTGTGGCAAACACAATGTTTGCCCATAAATTGATCCATTTGTACACTCTAGAGGCAGAGAATGTTAGGAAAAGTATGATTGATTTTATAATAGTTGACGAAAGAATGAGAAAGAATGTTCTAGACGCTAGAGTATATCGCGGCTCCGGTGTCCACACTGACCACTTCCTGGTAATGAGCCGAATAAGAGGTCTGGCGACTCAAGGGATGGCGACACCGACCGCGTATTACTACTAGCGTGTTAGAAAGAATAAAAGTAGAGAATTTGCAAGAAAAAGAAATAAGTGATGAGTGTCAGTAAGTTGAAGATTGAATTCGAAGGAATGGATGGTTTAAGCGAGATGGGTGATTTGTGGCACAACTTTAAAAATAAAGTTGTTAAAGTGGCTCAGGAAGTGTGCGGTGTCAGTCAAAGGAGCAAAGGAAGAAAGGAGAAGAATGTTTGGTTGGATAAGGAAGTACAAGAAGCTGTATGTGAGAAGAAAAAGTTGTGGCGGGATTGGTTAGCAGAGTCAATAAAGCCTCCTTTGACGAAGTCAATGCAGCAAAAAAGGCATATAGAATAATGAAAGTGCGGGTGAAAGAAGTAGTAAAAAGAAAGAAAGATGAACAGAATGACCATTTGGATGAAAGACTGTCGCGGGATTTCCAGACGAACATAAAATATTTCTGGAAATCTGTTCAACTATCCAGAGGTAAGAGCCAGAACTCTGAGCTGAAGTCAGTCAAAGACAGGAATGGAAGTTTGCTTAATGAGACAGAATGCATATTAGTGAGGTGGCAGGAATATTTTGAAAGTTTGTTTGATAGGGAGAAAGAAAATGATCTAACCTCAAGTCTGAATGGTAGCGCAACCGAGGATGGAAGTAATATCAGCATGAACGAAATTGTAAAAGCATTGAGAGGAATGAAATCGGGTAAGGCGGCAGGGTATGACAGAGTTTCCGCTGAGATGCTGAAGGCAGGACAGGGCGTCGTAGCGAGTCAGTTGTATCTCCTCTTCAATTTGTGCTACAGCACCGGCCGTGTACCGAGGGACTGGTGCAAGGCCGTAATCGTTCCTCTTTACAAAGGTAAAGGATCACAACTTGACTGCAAAAACTACAGGGGCATTAGCTTACTCAGCATCGTCGGCAAATTGTATGCAAAAGTGTTGATTAAAAGAGTAGTGAAAGAGACCGATGAGAAAGTATGGGATGCACAAGCAGGATTTAGAAAGGGTATGGGTTGTACGGATCAAGTCTTTTCCTTACGATGCATAGCCGAGAAATATTTGGCCAAAGGTCAAAAGGTCTATTGCGCTTTCGTGGACTTGGAAAAGGCTTATGATAGAGTGATGAGGGATGAACTATGGTCGGTGTTGTGCACGTATGGAGTAGACAGCCGCCTCGTTCAAGCACTGAAATCTTTATATAAGGATTCCAGTGCCTGCGTGAGAATAAACGGGTCATATACTGACTGGTGTAACATCGAAAAGGGTGTTAGACAAGGATGTGTAGCGTCTCCGTGGCTGTTTAATCTATTCATGGACAGCTGTCTGCAGGATCTGAAAGGTGATGAATGTGGTTTGAGAATGGAAGGGTTACGCGTCAAATGTCTCCTATATGCTGACGACCTTGTACTACTTGCGTCGTCTGCTGAGGAGTACAAATGATGGTAACGAAGATGAATGAATCTTTTGAATGGAAAGGGATGAAGATGAATGTAAGTAAGACGAAAGTGATGGTATTTGAAAAATATGAAATTATGACAGACTGCGAAATAATGATTGGTGAAGAAAGACTGGAACAAGTAAAAGAGTTTGTGTATTTGGGGACACTATTTACTGGAGACGGAAAGCATGAGAAAGATATTGAAAGAAGAGTGAATGCAGGGAATCGAGTGAATGGGGCACTGAATGCCTTTATGGGCAGCCAGAAAATATCGCAAAAAGCACGCATGGCTGTGCTGTGCATAGGGGAGTGTTGGTGCCCACACTTATGTATGGTAGCGAAAGTTGGGTGTGGCAAAAAAGACATCAAAGTCGAGTAAATGCAGTAGAAATGAGAGCGTTGAGAAGTATGTGTGGAGTGAAATTGAGTGATAGAGTCAGAAACAGTGTGATAAGAGATAAGTGTGGAATGGATGGAGATATAGTCACGAACATTGAGAAGGGTATGTTAAGGTGGTTTGGGCATGTAGAGAGGATGGATGAAAGAAGATTAACGAAGAGAGTGTATATAAAAAGAGTGGAAGGGCAAGTTGGAAGTGGAAGACCTAGGCGAACTTTCTCCGATCAAATTGGAGAAATCTTACAGAAAGGCCAGGTCAAAAGTACCCTAAACCGACGAGCATGTATGAGAAATGTTATGAAAGTGAGTGAAGCGAAAGTGGTTTGTCAGGATCGTAGCAAATGGAGATCAGTGATCTCTGCCTACCCCTCTGCGAAAGAGGCGTGATTATATGTATGTATGTATGTATGAGAAGGGATTTTTGGAAATTCTACCCCTAATGTGTTAAAAACTTTTCTTTTGAGCTAGTGATGCTTAAAAGTTTGTAGAAAGATTACTTATTTTAGAAAATTCCACCCCTAAGGGGGTTAAAAGTGGGTGCAACATTTGTATGGAGGAAACATTTTGTTTTAGCTTGACATAAATATTTGTAGAAAGCTTACTTATTAGAACAAAAATAAAGTTCATTCATCGTTTTAAAAAATTCCACCGCTAGGGGGGATAAAAGTGGGTGCAACATTTGTATGGAGGAAACATTTTAGCTAGACATAAATCGTTGTAGAAAGCTTATTTATTAGAATACAAATAAGGTACTTTCAGCGGTTTAGAATATTCCACCCCTAAGAGGGTTAAAAAGGGTTGCATTTGTTGGATGGAAACTCGTTTTTAAGATAGAAGCTTAAAAGTTTGTAGTAAGATTAATTATTGGAATACAAATAAAGTACTTTCAGTGTTGTAGAAAATTCCACCCCTAATATGGTTAACCCCTAACATTTGAAAGGGGAAACTTTTTTTTTTTGTTTGGAAAATTCCTCCGCTAAGAGGTGAGGGGGGGGGGGGGCTGCAACGTTTGTATGGGGGAAACTTTTTTGAGCTTAAGATTACTTATTGAAATACAAAAAAAAAGCTGCCTGCGTTTTGGAAAATTCCACTCCTTAAGGAGTGCAAGGTTTGTATGGGAAACACAATTTTTGAGCTAAAGACTTGATAGTTTGTAGAAAAATACTTCATTATCATCATCATATCAGCCAAAAGACGTTCACTGCTGAACAAGCGCCTCCCCCAGAGAGTGCCAAAATGAGCGGTCCTGCGCCACCCGAATCCAGCTACCCACGCTGCGCCTTCCGGTACGTGGTCGCCACACGAGAACCTTTCCGCCCCAACGGCCATCGGTTCTACGTGCAATGTGCCCCGCCCACTGCCACTTCAGTTTAGCGATTCGGAGGGCTATATCGGTTACGTTGGTTCTGCTGCGGATTGCCTCATTTTTGATGCGATCAGGCAGAGAAACTCCCAGCATAGCCTTCTCCATTGCCCTTTGGGTGACTTTGAGCCTTTTTAAACCTCTTAGCCTAACCTGTTTGTTAAAAGATTACAAAACTCACTGCAGCGTTTTTTGAATATCATCACCTGAAGGGGTTTATAAGGGTGTTCAAAGTTTGTATAGAGAGTAAGGGATTTGTAACTTCGGTTTGGTAAAAGACTACAAAACTTATTTTAGCAATTTTTTTTAATTCATCGCCTAAGAAGTTTAAAACGGGGTTCGAAGTTTGTATAGAGAACAAGGCATTTTTAAAGTAAGAAATTTGTAACTACGGTTTCAGACTGTTTACTATGAGGGTTCAAAGGGGGTTCTAAGTTTGTATAGAGAGCAAGACATATCGAAAGTAAGAGATTTGAAACTTCGGTTTTAGACTTTACTAAAAGATTACAAAACTAATATCAATGTTTTTTTTTTTAATTCATTCCATATACAAACATTTAGACGATAACATCTTCTACGCGGACGAAGTCACGGGCAACAGCTAGTACTCGTATAAAATCAGTCTGTGACCGATGGACAGACGCCGAGTATCGCATAAGTTTTCCATATGGAAAATTTAGGTCCAGTAAAACAAAAACAATTTGAACCACTGTATTTGTGTTCACTAGGAGATCTTATCTTTGAACTCGTCACGCCCTAACGGCAAACATGAGTGATTCAGTGTTGTTTGAAGTCTTCAAGTCATTTCCACTCCGCTCAGCCTCAGCTTAATAACAAGCAATAAAATTCAAATGTAGGGTTGCAGGATTAACACGCTATAGGTTATAAGTAGTTAGGTATTCGCGGGCTGGGTTTCCGCAACTCGATGACATAAATTCGTACGTACTATTCGTGCCAACCTAGTTCCACCAGGAAGCGTAGCAAATCCTCATTATTGCCAACGACCTCTGTGAGTGAACTCGGCGATCCGAGGTGCTTTTCCCGGTATTTTGCCATCACTCTGGGGCATGTCAGGGTGACGTAGGCTTTCTGTTCCCTGGATAGATGTGACAAGTAGTAGACACAGGCTGAGAAAACTAGATACCCTCACAGTTAATAGTTTTGTAGACGTTCAGGGCTAACGTTTCATCGTCTATTGTATACATGGATTTTCTTCATGTAGATAGGTAAGATAAGCAATCTTCAAATATGACTACAGACGGAGAGTGAGATTAGTTGTCTAAACTTGAAAAAAAATTAAATTAAAAAAAGAACGTCATATGCCTATGTCATTATTTTTTGATTAATATCGTATAAGTTCTACATGTTCATAAGGTATTCATTGAATTTACAGATGTACAACAATAAGTTTCTGTCAAAAATTTAACTTTTGGTACAAGCTTTTATTGCCGACTGTAATTTTCTGTATACCGTCATCAACTACTAATTGAGACAATTCTAACGAGCCCAAACTCAACGCGGTTACGTCGGTTAAGTTTCTGAACTCCCATGGCCACCTTCTATCTCCATCATCAGATCAGCTCGATGGTACCATAATATTGAATTGTCATCCAAACCCATTGTTACCCAAAATTTCATCTCAATTGGTTGAAGATATCTGCTTCAAAATTGAGTTGCAAGATTCCACCCGAACAAACTTACATAGTTACATAATTAGGTAGTACATACTTAAATACATTGCAAGTTAATAGAAAGCTTTTAAAAATAACACGAAAAGTTGGTCTAGGAAACGTCTTATTTTGCAAAAATGTTGATTAAATTTATGCCATAAAAGTTCCCAAGTTATTCTCCGCCTGACGAATGTCGCCGGAGAGCGAATTGATTAAATTATTGGATTGCCAGCGCAGACCTCCGTTTAATTTGCCTCCAGATAAGCTGGAGTCAACAAAAAGTAGCTCTGAAAGGCAAATAATGAAATCTTGATTAAATACAGGTCAGATATTAGGAATTATTTTCAGAGTTGTTATTAAGCAGGCGAAATACTTCTTCATTTATGAGCTTTTATGTTAAATGGACCGGTCATTGTAGCACGCTTTGGGGGAGGCCTATGTCCAGCAATGGACGTCTTTCGGCTTATATGATGATGATGATGTTAAATGTTAACTATTTCACTTATTATTATTATTATTAAAGCTTTATTTATTCAGTATAGAACAAGTTTTTAAATTTCAAATGTGGTATTAGTTTGTTAGTAAGTACAATTAGTTTAGTTGAATTTAGTTTTATTCATATTATAAATAAAAGAAAGTTGTTAGTTTTCGTTGTTAGTTTGTATTTTCTGCACTGATCCCGATTGGGTAAAAGCCTCCTCGATTCCCTTCCATATATCTCTATCTCTAGTTTTCTCGATCCATTTTTTCCAGCTATTTCGGTGATGTCATCGGCCCACCGTTTGTATGGTCTTCCCCTTTTTCTTTTTCCTTCTGGTCCTATCCATTTTGTAGTTTGTATGGTCCATCTTTTGTCTTTTAGTCTGGATATATATGGCCAGACCACTGGCATTTTAGGCGTAGAGTTTTTTTTGGGGCGTCCACAATCATAGTTCTCTTCCTTATTTCCTCATTTCTGAATAAAGTACTTTCAGCGTTGTAGAAAATTCCAACCCTAATATGGTTAACCCCTAACATTTGAAAGGGGAAACTTTTTTTTTAGTTAGAGACTTGAAATTGTGTAGAATAGTACATTATGATACAAGTGTGCTAAGTTGGTCATTACACTCGAGTCGGTTTTTAAGCCTGAGCCGAAGGCGAAGGCTTAATGGAGACGAGAAGTGTAATGACCAATGCTCACGTGTTTCATACGACGTTTTTCAACACATTTGCGAGGAAAAAAAAAAAAAAAAAATGAAAATGTTAAAAGATATGTAATGAAAAGGCACTAGTGCGATAATGTAATGTAAAAGGCACGGCATGGGTAATATTCTGCATTATCAGTGTAAATACGCTGACCTACTTTACGAGCAGGTGTGTTGAAAAGATTATTTATTAGAAACCAAATAAATTGCTTTCAGTTGTTTGGAAAATTCCTCCGCTAAGAGGTGAGGGGGGGGGGGGGGGGGGGAGGGCTGCAATGTTTGTATGGGGGAAACTTTTTTGAGCCTTAGATTACTTATTGAAATACAAAAAAAAAGCTGCCTGCGTTTTGGAAAATTCCACTCCTTAAGGAGTGCAAGGTTTGTATGGGAAACACAATTTTTGAGCTAAAGACTTGATAGTTTGTAGAAAAATACTTCATTATCATCATCATATCAGCCAAAAGACGTTCACTGCTGAACAAGCGCCTCCCCCAGAGAGTGCCAAAATGAGCGGTCCTGCGCCACCCGAATCCAGCTACCCACGCTGCGCCTTCCGGTACGTGGTCGCCACACGAGAACCTTTCCGCCCCAACGGCCATCGGTTCTACGTGCAATGTGCCCCGCCCACTGCTGTGAGCTTGAAGCAATTTTATTTTATTAGTGAAAGTCCATGTTTGGCAACCATATGTCAGGCTAGGTAAACATGTGAACATAATAGCTTTTTTTAGGTTTGGGGTCCTTTGAGTACTTCTTTCTGGGTCCAGTATTTTCTCCATGTGCAGTTTATCCTTCGGTCTACTTCTTCTTCATTGCTTTTTAAACTGAATGACACTTGTTTTAATTTCACTAATACTATACGTAAATAATAGCTACATATGGCTTGTGGGATAAAATTATGTCCTAAACACTAAACGTGTGTCTGTCGGTTTGAAACAAGTAGACTGGAGCAGCAGGATACCTAAGTTACGCCATTACACATCAGTTAACAAGCTTTGTGTGAAATGTTTTTCTGATTACGAATATAATGCAAAAACTGTTCGCGGTGCCCGGCGTGTGCACCAGGCGCGGAGCGAACGCTCCCACTGCTGCTAGAGCGTGAACCGTCCTAAACAAGATCATGCAGCCTCTCTTTTCTGTTACTTATTTTCAGCTCACCTCAACGCTCACCCACAGTTATACCTTGACACCGCGATGCGTAGTAATTAAGCGTAGGTAGAGGTTTAGTTTCGTAACGGGTGACTGGCGGGGTGAGCCGCATTAACCGTGGCGAATAACAGCCCAGGAGACGGACAACATAGATACATTTGCCGTGACTTTTGGTGTATTTTGTCGAAAAGTTTTAGCCATACTATCTTAGTTCCACTAGATTTAAGCTAAATGCATGCTCTATACTTAAGTAGGTAAGTATATTTTGTTTATTTTCATGATTGTTTATCTTTTGTAATGTTTACTTGTTAACGGCATGTTCGATATTAATATCTCATAAAGGCTGTTAACTACTTATGTAATGGTTAATTCATACCTAAATTGTTGTACTTTTATAGACATAGACTATAACAGACATAGACATAGACTATAACAGTACTGACCTCATAAGTGTTTTGGTTATAAACTGTATCTTGTGTGTATGAATAAATAAATAAATAATAATAATCCATAAGTTCAAATTAAAGAACAATTTTCCAATTAAAAAAATCTGGTCTCCAAGTATTTCACAAGAACTGTAGGCGTGATGGTTGCACGGGTTCCTTACACGTGTTAACCTACGCCAAACCTCCACAAAGTCGTTACAGCAAACAACCAATCAATATCGATCTATGATAAATCGACGCGCAAGCATCGACCTAATGAACGCCAACAAACTGATGACACGTGCCTGCCAACTTTTTTCTATCAACTCCCAATGATCAATGACGAAGTTTGTTCGGTTCGAACAACTATAATACCTATACTATAGATATATGAATATTATTGAGTCTGATAATAACGATCTCAATTTATATAATCCAATTGCTTTCTATTATTAGTTTCTATTGGAATACCTATGTGTTAGATGCATTTCTGTTTTTCAACTCAGGGTCGCAATTCCAGAGAACCCTCTGAGAATTCCTAGAATATATTTAATTAAGTTATGAAACTAGTTGACACTCTAATATACATACGCTTGAAACAACAAGGAACTACTTTTGTATAATTGTCATCCCGCCCGCGCCCGTTTGATGGCAGTGAACTAACGTGTCTCGTAATTTCTTCAGGCTAATTTTAACATGCACGCTCGGTTTAATTAATTCAAATTACTTATTGAATGCAGATCGTATAGCAGGGAATAAGGCACACAACAAACGATGCAATTAGTCACAACAACTGACAGAGACTCAGCTTTAGTTAAAATGGCTGCAGGTACGTGTATAATGTATTACTGTCTCATTTAAACTATAGCTCCGTCTCGGTCACTAGTTGTATAAATTGTTTTTTTTTGTGTTTTACAGCTGATATTCATCCGAATTTAAAAGGACATATTAAAGCAAACAGAAACAGCGATGTGTTTTAAATTAAAAAAAATGCGGTAAGTTGCCTCGGTTGACGATATATTTACTACTAAGACGCATGCATAATCATGGTCTTCTATCCTATGGTATTTCCTCAGGAAATTATAAACACGTCTGACATGAGTCGGTTGAAGAAGGGTTTAATGATTCTCGGCTTGTTCAGGCCTTTGCTCGGGAGAGCGTAAACGCGTAGGATAATTGGCACTTGGGCCTTATTGTTGGACATAAGGATTACGTACATACATGGAAATTAATGGCCTTGTAGATACTAATTGACTACCCTCTTAACGCCTATAATTCGATACCTAGTTAGATGTAGTAGTACTTTTTTAGCTTAGTTTAGTGCTTATGTTATTTTTCTATATTATGTTCATATTATATGATAGTATTGTTAAATAGTTACGTTACTAGTTAGTCTTTACTCTGAACAGACTGTAAATAATTTTCTATATTCAAAACGATGAGTAAAAGGTAAATCAAAATAGTTTCAAACAAATAGTACAAACTTTTCTTATCATCATTATATAATGATGATAAGAAAAGTTTGTTCCGTCACCACCATTGCCACAAGAAAACGCGTATAGTCGTGTTTGATGCCAAGCTGAAGCTCTCCTGTATAAATGACAAACAAAGGTCAATCATTGGAAAATTAAACTATGTTATCTTTTTTTTTAATCATTGTTAGTTACTCAACAAGTGAGTTGACAAAGTAGCGCGCCAATGATACGACAATAACTTGGCCCGACATTTTCAATCAACCATTTCATCACGGAACTGTGGTCCCGATTTTTACATAC
The DNA here is from genome assembly GCA_963854355.1 of Epinotia brunnichana. NCBI lineage: Eukaryota > Metazoa > Arthropoda > Insecta > Lepidoptera > Tortricidae > Epinotia > Epinotia brunnichana. Next base: position 11,799,599 of record OY977936.1, on the reverse strand, counting down.
CTTACGCTATTAAAATTCCAATTTCCCGTTAGCAAACCCTGCCCACCCATAAGACCTTCGGGCAGGGGCAGATTTTTATCGATAAGTATAAAACACTTGATTATTTCGCGTTTGCGGATTTATGGTTGAAGCACTTACGAGAAATGGTTCAGCTACTTTAATGCGTGAACATTAAAACTATTCACTGGGAACTTAGGTGCCATGTTTTAGTTTCCCGTGCTCGTCGTCAAGTATTAGATGAGAACAGACAAGGAGAATATGGGTAAATGGGTATGCCAAGACAAGAATACATTATTTATTACAATAAATGATCTTCAAAAATTATGATAACTAGTTCTTTATCACTTTATTAACTAGCCGATTTTTTTTGTCAATTTTGGCAAGCTTAGGTAATCTATATTTGGTACCTCCTGAATCACTACATAAAACTTATAACTCCTTCTCCACTTGCCCCTCGCTCCTCGCTCTCTTCTGTCCTGAAATAGGCATGATAGAACTAAACTTAAGGACGTACCTATAGAGGATGTTGAGACAAACCCCATAAAAATTTACAAATGGACTTTGCAGGCACAGGTGATACTCTTTTTGGTTGTCTCATGTAGCCCCCACGTTCGCGAATTTATCAGCGCGTATTACCTACTCAACCGCGACGAGTTTTGGGATTGGAATAGCTGTCAGTTCATATGAACTTTGATGTATTAAAATGGCAAAAACTGTCACCTCCAATCCCATTTTAATCGCAATTTGATAATACGGTCAACGTACGTTATTCCATATTAAAATATATACATAATTCAATCTTTAACGATGACTGCGCAGGGGTAATCACTTAAAGTTTCGAATGCGAGTTATGACAATTTAATTTTTTTTTATTATTTTTTTTTAGTTTTATGACACGCTAGAACGGGCCGTGTCCAGCCCGGGCCGTTTTCTAGGCTCGGAAGCGGCTCGGTGTCGGCGCCCTGTGGCTTGGCTTGGGTCCACATGAATTTAGCGACTTCCAAGATGTAGAGGCTCGGAACCGTCAACATTTTTAGTGTTTTGAAGTGTTAGGAGAAAATGGAGGCATTCCAGCCAAAATCCTAACAGATCTTGTTTGGAGTACGAACGCCCTGTCCCTGTCTAGCGTGAGTCATCCTATAACTGTAATTTTTCCATATAAAATGGAATTTAGATCTACCTAACGTACGTACGTAGCGCGGGCGAAAAAATGCTTAAATACGAATACGTCTTCCCTGTGGTACACATCCGAAGCTGCGACGCGAGTCGAGGAAATCTTCCGTCCTCTTTCAAATGTATAAATGGAGTGCGAGTGAGCCAGGAGACGCTGAGACGCGCGCGATGCGACATGGCAGCCGGTTATGCTAGCCTCGGAGATACCTCCGGAATAAAATATTATGTAAACTTGTTCAAAAAATTTGTTTTTAGAATGAATAATTTAAGCGCAGTCACGCGCTAGAACATGTTGAACTAAGCTACATAAACTTAAATATTTCAGCACGATGATGAAAAAGAGCTGGTTTTTGTATTTGTCCCTTAACTGACATGATTTATAGGTTCTCTTTGAAAGAGGCATCTTACTATGAAATACGTTATTTGCTCTGGTAGTACCGTTATTTCAACACTATCAGCAAAGAACGCACTCATTCGCAGTTCAAAAGAGCGTAAACGCCGCGTTTGACGTTGTCTTATATAGCTGCACGGGAAAATTTAAATAGCGCGATTTAGAACTAATCGGGTTTTCTCTGTAGAGGTATATGTAAACAAATAATTAATGATAAGCTTTCAAAATCCTTTCTTTTGATATAACATTCAATACCCGCGGATGGTTATTTTCTTTGCAATTCATGATTACATTTTCAAAAGTGTCATGCTATAGAATGGAGTTTTAAACATATAAGTTATATATATATTTGAAATCGCCTCTTCAAACTCCTCATTTTGATACCCCACTTGATGGGATAGGAAAAAAAATTTTTCTTCAGTTCACACATTATTGATTATATAATCCGCCATATTGTTTTTATTGTAACTTTATATATCCTATATCACCCGGATTGACGTAAGGATTCTAACGATACCCCACTCATCTAAATCGGTTAAGGCGTTGACTAGTTCTGGTGGATTAAAGAATAGGACATACACACATTAAACTTGAAAACATTACACTCCTTTTCGTTGGGCAGTCGTGTAATAATTACACTCCTTTTCGTTCGGCAGTCGTGTAAAAACAAAAGAAGCGCGGCACCGCTCGCCGGCGCGGCGGCGCCGCTCCACCCGCTCGACGCCCTGTGATTGGTCGAAGAGCTGTTCAAACTGAACAACCACAATTACAATGACCAACCACTCACCCAATGACTAAACACTACATTTTACTTTGCAAATCTACATTGTTTGACTGTTTTTGAATTGTACTAGTAAGAACTACTTTCTACTCTCATTTCAATCCTTTCATATTTCCGAGCAGTGGCGTGAAATAGTAGATTGTTAACCAAGGGTTAAATGGGTAATTTCACCCGAGTTAAACACTCTACTTTTCATTTCGACTGTGAGGAAAAATAATTTAATATCAACCTATAATCGTAATAAACAACTCGTTAATGCAGGTACATATAGCTGAGTGTCGATTTGTGAAAAGTTTTTATTTTAATGATTTGACGTAACTCGTATCGTATCTTCGACTCCGTGGCTGACCGTAACAATAAAAAAATACTTTCCACCCTAGGGGAGAAAAAGCTATTTTCCACCCGGCTATATGCCCATGAAAAATCAACTTTCAGAGCAGGAGAGATGAAAAATATTTTTTCTCAAACATGCTCGGAAATGTATGCGTTAATGTCACGAAATGAAGACATGAAGTTCCTTGTGTATGGCTCCCTACATTACTTCTTGGCCTAGGCCAAGAAGTAATGTATGAAAACCCTAACTAAAAACATTATTGGCCGCTACTCTAACTTTTTAAATTTGCTTACTGATATTAAACAGACAAAGGAAAAAATACATACTGCCAACCACCAATACTTTTTTTTAATTGTTTTAGTTTTTTGTAAAAAAAAAATTGTTAGTTTTTTACATTTTTTTTGTTATTTTTCGTTTATTTTTTAGTGTTGTTTATCGTTTTTAATGATTAAAAAAAAATCTTTTCTTTTCTTGATGTTTGTCTATTTTTTAATGTAAAAATTTTTGTAGGGTCTTTTATGTTATTTTTAAGTTTTTTTTATCTATTTTTCCTTTTTGTTTTACTTTTTTTAATGTTTTTTGTTTTCTTTTTCGTTTTTTTTAATTTTTTCAAGTTTTCCTTTTTGTTTTACTTTTTTTTATGTTTTTTTTCCTTTTTTATTGTTTTTTTTTTTGTTTTTTTTTGTATTTGTAAAAGTTTTTTGTTTGTTTTTTTTTGTGTTTTTTTCCTGTTTTTTTTTTTAACGTTTTGGTTTTTTTTTGTTTTTTCCTTTTTTTTGTTTTTTTTATGTTTTTTGTTTGTTTTTCTTTTTTTTTGTTTTTTTCCTTTTTTTTTTGTTTTTTGTAATTTATTTTTTGTTTTTTTTGTTTTTTTTTTTGTTTTTTAGTTGTTTTTTTTTATATTTTTTTCCTTTTTGTTTTACTCTTTTGTAATGTTTTTTTAATATTATTCTTTTTTAATGTTTTTTTTTTCTTTTTTAGATTTTTTTATCTAGAATCTTTCTCACTTTAGTGAGGTGAAAAGGATTCTATTTTTAAACCACTCACATTCGCTAGCTCGTGTTTCAATTCCACACTCGCGGTTAAATTATAACTGCACCCTTGTATAACAAATAACTATTTATTATTTCCTCACATCGTTTGAGAAAAGCACTATACAAGCCTCGGCCGGAACAGGGATTGCTGGACTCGTTGTATCCGGCCTCGTCTACGACTCGGCCGTCTAGCCCAAACTCGTCCATCAATCCCTTACTTCACGGCCTTTGCAGTAATGTACTATTATTTGAATACCTCTCCTACACTTTGTCCGTAAAGATCCGCCGAGGTTTCCATACAAAATTACAAATGTATAGTTTTCAGATTTTTCCCTATACTTGTACACTAATTATGTCAAATTTCATAGTTCTAGGTCAACCGAAAATACTCTATAAATTTTGATTCCCTTGAGAGTGTCGAAATATATGTTTTTTGCGGCATAAAATGTCCGTCTCTTTTTTTTAAATTAACTTAGAAGTTTACATTTTTCACAGTTTCAAGGGACTGTAGAACTGAGTATATGGTTTTCATTTCAACTCGATACTCTAAGAACTCCACGCATTCTCGAGATAAAGGGTCTTGACAGACAGGCATCAGACAGACAGACGGATAAATAAGGGTTCCGTTTTTTTTTCGTTTTGAAGTACGCAACCCTAACATTTCAGTAATTTAATTTCATTGGGCCATGAAATGTTAAAATAGAGAAAGACAAAATTAATAAAACATAAACATGAATTTAAAACGGTTTTCATCAAAACTATATTATAGTACATTACTGCAAAGGCCGTGAAGTAAGGGATTGATGGACGAGTTTGGGCTAGACGGCCGAGTCGTAGACGAGGCCGGATACAACGAGTCCAGCAATCCCTGTTCCGGCCGAGGCTTGTATAGTGCTTTTCTCAAACGATGTGAGGAAATAATAAATAGTTATTTGTTATACAAGGGTGCAGTTATAATTTAACCGCGAGTGTGGAATTGAAACACGAGCTAGCGAATGTGAGTGGTTTAAAAATAGAATCCTCTTCACCTCACTAAAGTGAGAAAGATTCTAGATAAAAAAATCTAAAAAAGAAAAAAAAAACATTAAAAAGAATAATATTTAAAAAAACATTACAAGAGTAAAACAAAAAGGAAAAAAATATTAAAAAAAACAACGAAAAAAACAAAAAAAAACAACTAAAAAAACAAAAAAAAACGCCCAAAAAAATGACAAAAAACAAAAAAATGGAAAAAAACAAAAAAATGGACAAAAAAAAAGAAAAACAAACAAAAAACATTAAAAAAAAAATTAAAAAAAAAAAAATTAAAAAAAAAACCACAAAAACATTAAAAAAAAACAAAAAATACAAAAAAACGAAAAAAAAAGAAAAACAAACAAAAAACATTGAAAAAAACAAAAAACAAAAAAAAACAAAAAAAATGAAAAAAAAACAACTTAAAAAAAAAAAACAACTAAAAAAACAAAAAAACGCCAAAAAAATGACAAAAAACTAAAAAAAAAAGGAAAAAAAGTAAAAAAATTGACAAAAAAAAGAAAAACAATCAAAAAACATTAAAACAAACAAAAAAAAAGGAAAAAAAAACAAAAAAAAAGGAAAAAACAAAAAAAACACAAAAACAAAAAAAAAACAAAAAAAAAACAAAAAAAAACAAAAAAAAACGAAAAAAAAAATTAAAAACAAACAATACATTAAAAAAGTAAAACAAAAAGGAAAACTTGAAAAAAATAAAAAAAACGACAAAAAAAACAAAAAACATTAAAAAAAGTAAAACAAAAAGGAAAAATAGATAAAAAAAAACTTAAAAGTAACATAAAAGACCCAACAAAAATTTTAACATTAAAAAATAGACAAACATCAAGAAAAGAAAAGATTTTTTTTTAAATCATTAAAAACGATAAACAACACTAAAAAATATACGAAAAATAACAAAAAAAATGTAAAAAACAAACAATTTTTTTTTTACAAAAAACTAAAACAATTAAAAAAAGTATTGGTGGTTGGCAGTATGTATTTTTTCCTTTGTCTGTTTAATATCAGTAAGCAAATTTAAAAAGTTTGAGTAGCGGCCAATAATGTTTTTAGTTAGGGTTTTCATACATTACTTTTTGGCCTAGGCCAAGAAGTAATGTAGGAGCCATAAACAAGGAACTTCATGTCTTCATTTCGTGACATTAACGCATACATTTCCGAGCATGTTTGAGAAAAGTTTTTTATATCTACAGAAAACTTTTAATAATGTTTCGTCGCCTGAACATTTTGGTCAAAAATTTATTGAAGTTTTAGCCTCAAAATGAGTGCTCAAAGTTTTCTAGTTAAGTGAACATTTTGCTGTCCAAATAATAATTGACCTATTTTCTTTGCGCAGAAATCTGAATATCATTAAGAGATCAAACAAAGTGTAAACATTACGTAGGTATTCATTCTGCAGACTATTACCTACCCCTGTTTTTATGAGCAGACAACGCGAGCTGTTAGACGTGCATGGAAACGTTGACGCCTGTACTTAAACATTCCTATGCAATGTCATGTGTTCACACCTGCTATTCAGAAAAGAGTCATTGTTGCCCTCAAATGAGGGATCAAGGTTGTACTTTTCTTCCCTCGTCCTGCTATTCAGAAAAAAAAACCGGCCAAGTGCGAGTCGGACTCTCGCACGAAGGGTTCCGTACCATTATCTATAAAAATATTTATTTTATTCTGTTTTTAGTATTTGTTGTTATAGCGGCAACAGAAATACATCATCTGTGAAAATTTCAACTGGAACTATCACGGTATCAGTGAGATACAGCCTGGTGACAGACAGACGGACAGCGGAGTCTTAGTAAGAGGGTCCCGTTTTACTCTTTGAGTACGGAACCCTAAATAGTTATTTGTGCCACAAGGGAGCAAAATAGTATATTTACGGCGAGGGCGGTGTATTGAATCCTGAACGTAGCGAGGGATCCTACAATAGAATCCTGAGCATAGCGAGGGATTCTAACGTAGGATCCTGAGCGTAGTGAGGGATTCAAGTTTTAACGCCCAAGACAAAAATAATTTTGCTCCTGAGTGACACATGTAACTTTTCACACCGACTATGATGAAAACATTTGCAAAAAAACAAAAAAAAAAACAACAAAAATAACAAAAAAATAAAATAACAAAAAAACAACAAAAAAAAACAAATAACAAAACCAAAACAAACCAAACCAAAAAACAAACGAAACAAAAAACCTAAAAAATAATAAATAAAAGAAAAAAATACAAAGAATACAAAAAAAACAGAAAAACGAAAAAAAAACAGACAAAAATACAAAAAAGGAAAAACAGCAAAAAAAAAGTAGCTTGAACAGAAAAGTAGCATTTTGCTCCCTCTCGTCGGGGACCAAAACTTACTTTTCTGAATGAGAGGTGTGAAAAAAACATTGTGGCCTTTAAATGAGGGATTTCACTTTTCCTCGTAGAAGGAGTGATTGTTTTTTTACCGAGTGTCATACTGCTTGTATACATTCGGTAGCAAAATTATTTCCATCTTGGGCGTAAACACTTGAATCCCGAGGGATTCAACGAGCTACGCTCAAGATTCAACTGTAGAATCTTTCGCTTCACTCAGGATTTCTGTAGGTACCGCCCTCGCTGTAAAAATATCACTTTGCTCCCTCGAGACACAGTATACTACGTACGTTTGAGTGTGTTTCGGCTAAGGCCCTGCGTCGCCGATCGTTCCGCTTGTCTTTAAGCACGGCCTTATGTCTAAATTAGTAGCACAGCTCACTATACAATAATTATAGTGAAATGTAAATCAACCAAATAAGAATAGAGATAATCCCAAAATTTAACGTTTAACATTCTAGGTGGGCTTTGGTTAAATCTAACCCAGGCCTAAGCTAAGCTAAAAAAATTGAGATAAAAGTAACAGAAACCCTTATAGCAAACTATCAAAATGAAATCGTTACACAATTAAGACTGAGTTTGAAAATAATGTTTTAATTTAAGCACCGATCACTTTAGTTTTGCGATAGTCCTGTCGTAGCAAACATATTAGCTAAATGCGCTTTAATTGGATTGCTTATACCGTGTGTTACGCATGCGTGGTTTTATAAAGTAGAGTCAAGTAACATAGTTCTTTAACTTAACCATGACTTTAATGTAATCAATAAACTAAAATGCAGACTTAATTAACTTTCTGTCAATTTTTAAATTGCCAGCATGTCAGCAATGTGCAGCAAAGTAAATTGACAAGTACCTAGTAAGTATAAATGACAGCTCTTTATATACTTTGTTTAGTGCGACGTCATACACGTAGTACATTGAAGGTTCGGATATTGCTAATGGAACATATTATTAACAGTTTTAATAAATGCCCGTGTGCCGGTAACACACAGTATAATACAACTTCGTCAAATGCGTGTCAAAGCCTTGTTATATTATAAAGAGATCAATGCTACGAAATAACCCTTTTTTGACCAATTTTATTTAATCATGTCCCTATCATTTCTGACTGACTGTATATAATATGAAAGAGAATATCTGTAAAGTTTATACATCAAACAGTGATATGGTAATAGAGAGCGGTTGCAACGGGCAACTCAATCTAAGTTTACCCTCCCAATAGACGGGGTCGTGCTAGTTTCAAGTACGAGTAGGCTTCTCTTTATAAACGGCTGGTTCCGTTTCTACTTAGAACAAATTTAATCAGACTAAAAGGTCTAAATATTAAAATAAGCGATTATATAAATAATTTATTATAACCGCGTGGTTATCTACGTTAGGAGCTTTTTAGGCAAATCTACAATTTTGCGGAGTTTGTGATTTTGAAATTTTTTGAAGAAGAATGGGTTTATTAAATAGTTAAATTGATCCAGTAATGAATTCTGTTAATACTAAACGAACAAAATGAATGCTGAACACTGATCGAATGGTCAGCCACTTTAATCTTAATAAAAAACTTGTACTCAGCTGGGGAATCGAACCCGGCGTTTTGATTATTATCGCAGATTTTGACGACCGCTTTAGCCTAGTTGGTAGTGACCCTGCCTACGAAGCAAGAGGTCCTGGGTTCGAATCCCGGTAAGGGCATTTATTTGTGTGATGAGCACGAATATTTGTTCCTGAGTCATGGATGTTTTCTATGTATTTAAGTATTTATTTCTCTATATAAGTATCTATATCGTCGTCTAGTACCCATAGTACAAGCTTTGCTTAGTTTGGGACTAGGTTGATTTGTGTAAGATTGTCCGCAAATATTTATTTTATTTAGAGAACAAAACTTCTGGAATGGCTTAATGCCATGCCAATGCCATATGTAAAGCAGTGTATATGTAACAAGTTGCGACACCAGCAAAATTTGACGCACCTAAACGAGTTGAAAATTGTATTGAAAAAAATGGTGGTCATTTCGAAAACTTACTAAATTAAAATAAAGGATATGAAAATAATGCATTTTATTAATTTTATACATCATGTTTCACAATAACAATGACTGTTTAAGACCTACACAATCGATATCTAAATAGAAATAGTGTTAGTTTTATTTTTCAAAACGCCCGGGTTCGATTCCCGAGTTGAGTACAAGTTTTTGTTAAATGTATGAATGTAGTTTTTCTTGTTAGGGTTCCGCACTCAAAGAGTAAAACGGGACCCTATTACTAAGACTCCGCTGTCCGTCTGTCTCTCTGTCTGTCTGTCTGTCCGTCCGTCACCGCTCACCAGGCTGTATCTCAACATCCGTGATAGTTAGACAGTTGAAATTTTCACAGATGATGTATTTTTATTTGCAGCTATAACAACAAATACTAAAAAACATAATATTTATTTTAAATATTTTTTTTTATTTTTTCTTTTACAATCTTACACAAATCGGCTTAGTTCCAAACTAAGCAAAGTTTGTACTATGGGTACTAGTTGACGATAAATACATAGAAAACATCCATGACTCAGTAACAAATATTTGTGCTCATCACACAAATAAATGCCCTTACCAGGATTCGATCCCGGGACCTCCGTATTCGTAGGCAAGGTCACTACCAACTAGGCTACAGGAGGCTCCCATACAACAAACGTGATTTTATTGCCGTTTTTATAGATAATGTTACGGAACCCTTCGTGCGCGAGTCCGACTCGCACTTGGCCGGATTTTACTAAAATCGATGATATGGTTCCTAAGATAAGATCTTCGTATGTCCTATAGTTTCAGATTTTCCCATACTGACCGATTTAAATGTGCCAGCCTGTATATATTATACCTACACTAAAGGTAGTGTTAAGAAAATTCGACGTGAGCATTGAATAAGATACGAGATTATATTTTAGAAGTAGGCTGCGTTACGCTTGGGCGTAAAGTCGCACAGCACGCCGCGCTAGCTGCCACGTGGCTATGGCATTTCCCGCCTCCGCTACCACTGAACAGTCGCCAGACAGATCGCACAGCGTGTCGCGCGACATTACACCTACGTGTAAACGCGGCCTAACGTTTCCACGCGCTTTGAGCTACTCGTAACGTGTCAGAACACTCGGATCATGCGCGCCACATTGATGTCAAATTGGAACACTATACGTAAAATAATCGACCTCCAACTCAAATCCTTAAATATGTATATTAAAAATTAATAACGTTTAACTTGTGAACTGAAATGTAATTGAAATGGCGCCGTGATGCGATTATTTAACGACCAGTTACGGAACTTTTATTGACTCGGGAGTTAATCCGCTGGAGATAGAGTTCTGTGTATTGAAGCTGTGAATTCTTGATGATTCAGCTGGCTGAATATTTATGAGAGTTTTGAACTAATAGATTCAAAATTACCCGCTCAAAGGATATAGAATCTAATAAGAAGTTAGACAATTTAAATACTATATTAACGCACACAATCCATACACAACAGGTTTTACCTCAATATCAGTTAAATGTGCTTTATCGTAAAGGCTAACAGGTAGAAAATGCTAAATAATTGCATTAAAGTGTTTTATCTATCCAAATATCATAAACCCTCCATGATGCGTTCAGGAACCGCGAATTATAACCACCATAAAAAAGACTGTTTTGTTAGAACAAATTTCTTATCTATGAAAATGTTATTATAGCTAAATAATAACATCGATTTTGATAATATTATTTCAATTAAATTTCGAACATCTCTGAAAAACAAAGAAATTTGATTTGACCTCTATTCTAATATCAGTCGAGATGACGTTTAGTTCGAAATGAATTGTCAAGTTGCATACAAATTTGACAAATGTCGCACGCACGTAAGTAAGATATCGAACGATATGATAGTTAGAGTTGACTCTAGTTTGTCTTTGAATTAAAAAAAAAACTATGACATCTGCCAGAAAACAACGCCACGATGCGGTCTTAATATGCGGCTCCTGAATGCATCATGGAGGCTTATGATATGTGGATAGATGAAGCAGTGTATGTAACTGTACATAATAATTGGGCGTAGGCAGGTCCAGAGGCAAGGTAAATTTGCGACCGGTCGCTACTTGCGCTGGGTCTGTCTCTATGGTAGCTGCCTGTCCGGCAGTTAACATGGTGGATGGCCTCGGGGGGAGCTCACAGTTGCTAAGATCCTCGAGGCAAAACTGATTGGGATCCTTCACGAGGTTACCGCCTGTTAGCTGCCTGGTTCTACCGTTGGAAACAGGCAGAACAAAAACAATCAGTTGAGCCTTCCCTTTTGTATCCCAACCCATCCTATCCCGTATATCCCATCCAATCAGCCGTAAGCGATGACGTGGCATGTCGCAGCGGGCTTTCCATCCACAATGAAGGATGGTTAGCAGTAAAATGCCACCCGCGTGTTTGTGCCGTGCGCGGGGACCCGTATGGGTGGAGAGGGAGGTCCTGGAAGCTGAGTCGACCAGCGGTCGGGATAGTTACTGCTGGAAGACAACACTCTTCTTTGGCTCAGGATTCACCTCACACGGGCGGTCATGGTCTAGCCAGCCATGATCAATCGGCTGTTGCGTCCAGTCTGATGGCCGCAGGCGAGTGTCCTGGGGTATGGTGGTCTGTAGTCGGCGGAGCACGGGTTACGAGTCGTCTGAGGAGATGACGAGTGACTCGGCACCGTGCGGACTCACAGGCAACATACTTTGGGGTGCTATGTCGGTTTGGTAGCCCTGGTGCGTTAACGCATCCCAGGTGTGGGCTCCATGGTGGGTGGGGAGCCAATCCGATGAAGTAACGAAGAGGTCTCATGGATACGTTAAAACCAAAGACGAAGGAAGGAGGGAAAGCCGTACCCGCAAGGGATGAGGCCAAGGCGCTTAGCGCAAATGCTGTACCGGCGGTACGCACTACTGTCCTAGACAGGGGAGCGAGAGCGGGTAGCAGTAGAGCAAGGGGGTCCGCAAGGACGCAGAAGGCGCGTGGCGCATTTAGAGGCAGAGGCCATAGTGGAGCGATCCAAACCGGAGGCATCGTCCGATCTTTTCCCCACGGGTCGAAAGGAGGACACGCCCAGCAGGTCCCCGCAAGGAGACCGGTTGGCGCAAATGCCGGAGGGGCGGTAAGCGGAACTGTGGCCAACTGCAACCAGCCGGCTGGTCCTCTTCTAAATCCTGCTGACGAACCGGGCGCCGTAGAGAGCGTGGAAGTACCCCATGGTGCGGATGCGTGGTCCGGTGGAGGAGTCGTCGGTAGCAGGAGGCAGAAGAGGCGAGAGAATGCCAGGACGAGGGCTCATACATTGAGCGAGAGCACCCCCCCCGGATGCACCCACTTCGGGGCCAGGGATGGTGCAAAATAAGAGGACACTGGGAGCCAGTGGTGACTCGTCTCTGCTTGTCAGCAACCCCAAGCGAACGAAAGTCGCAGCTTCGTTCGCTGAAGTAGCGGCAAGCGAGAGGATGGCCATCGTCCCGGTGGCCTTTCCGGCTGAGAAGATCGGGTTGGGGCATCTGGGCGCCATCCAGGGGTTCATTCTGGGGCTCCTGGTTGACGCTCCGGATCCCCTACCCCGAGTCACGCTCGGCAACGTAGTGGCGGGCGCTCTTCACGTCAATTGCCAAGGGGGAGAGTCCACCACATGGCTCAGGTCAGCAATTGGAAGCGAGGAGATTGCTGGCCTGCGCCTTAAAGTCATGGACGCCAAGGATCTTCCGAAACCAATTAAAATGGCTTGGAAAACGAAGATAGTTGGCGGCCATGACGTCAAGCTACTTCTCCGTGTGTTGCAGAGGTACAATCCGGCGCTGCACACGGAGGAGTGGAAGGTGGTAGACACCTTGACGTCGGACGCGACCACCAGGCGCATCATACTGATGGACCGGGTGTCAGCCGACGTCATTAAGGCCGCGGGCTACCAACTACATACGGGGGTTGACCTGAGCTCTTTCAAGCTCCTAGAGGACGCGGAGGAGAGGGGGCTTGAAGGGGCTGAGGACGGCCCTTGTGCGGGGACGGGCGTGGGGGGTCCAACGCCAGGGGAGGGCGCGGGGTCCGCCGCCTGGGGAGGCTGAGGAGGGCATACCTCCGGAGGCTAAAATAAAATAAAAAAATAAATAAAATAAAATTGATTTATTTCAGGCAAAGACCCATATTTTAACACAAGGAAACAAAAGCAATAATAACAATAAAACAATCGACACAAACACTTACTTAATATTACATATTTGCATATTTGCAACACTGGGTAAAGATCATTACCTTATTTGGCCAGTGATGATCTTTACCCAGTGTTTTGTCATCGGGCAGTCCAGGCGCTCAGCAAACATATTCAGGTCTAAGGCGCCAACCATTGGCGAGAAGGCTGAGGAGGCCGAGGTAGCCAAGGAGGAGGGCCAGTTGAAGTTGGAGGCCGGGGACATGGCGGGCTCCAGTTACGGACTTGCTGAATCCCGCAGGGCCCGAGAGTCATCACCGATATCGATGATCGACTCAGAGGACCTGCAGGGAATGGCAGATCTGTACCTGGAGGCCTCCATGTCTCCCATGTCCTGTGACGAGACTGTCCAGGAAGTGGCTGCTGACCTCAGCAAGCCAAAACAATAAGGGCTCCAATGGCGGGTTTAAGGTGTGTACAAATTAACTTACAACACAATAAGGCGGCCACTGCCCTTCTGGCGAGGCAGCTAAAAGGCGACAAGTTCGATATTGCTCTTATTCAAGAACCATACATATATAAAAGTGAAATAAGAGGTTTAGGTGGAACGGGCGGAACAATTTTCTACCTGTGTCCAGATAATAACAATAATATGAGGACATGTATCTATGTCAAAAATGGCATCAATGCTATGCCTTTACATGCTTTCTGTTGCAGGGATCTCACCACGGTGATGATCCAAAACAAGGAGGAGGGTAAGGAGCTCATTCTATCATCGGCCTACCTCCCCTACGAGGCAACGGATCCCATAACACAAATACTGCGGGATCTTGTTGCATACGGCAGTCGGGCGAACACCAACCTGATCATCGGCTGCGACGCGAACGCTCACCATGTCATCTGGGGCAGCTCAGATGTCAACAGGAGAGGAGAGAAGGTATTGGATTTCCTGGTAAGCTCTTCTTTACAATTACTGAATAAAGGCAATGAACCTACCTTCGTCAATTCTAGGCGGGGGGAGGTTATTGATATAACGTTGGCTTCTAATAACACTAGTAGCAAAATCAACTCATGGCACGTATCTGATGACATCTCCCTTTCGGACCACAGATACATTTGCTTTAGGTACCAAACTAGAATACAAACAAATGCGGTACGTAAACGGAATCCTAGGAACACGGACTGGTCGGCCTTTAGAACTGACCTAAAAGTGGACCTAGGAGACCCAAAAGGAAAGCTAAACTCTATTATTGACATAGAATTCGAAGCGGACAAAATAGTACAAGCCGTATACACGGCCTTCACTAATAACTGCCCGGAAAAGAAAACCCTGGCTAAAAAGGTACCATGGTGGACCCCGGAAATAGTCAAACTCAGGAGGGAAACCAGGGCAATATTTAATGACGCAAAGTCATCTAATGACTTTGGGTATTATGCACAAAAACTCACAGAACTCAGCAAGGCTGTGAGAAAAGCGAAAAGGAGAGCGTGGAGGAACCACTGCGATCAGATTGAGTCAATACCGGAAGGAATGAGACTAACAAAGGCATTAGCAACCACAAAGTCGGTCCCGCTTACATCCATCAGGGACAATGACGGTACAATGACGAAAACGGGGCTAGAGACCCTTAAGATAATGTGTAATACACACTTCCCAGGCTCAGTTATACACGAGAGCGTAACAGACGATTGCACAATTAGTGCGTTGGAACAAACCACAAGTACAACGAGACACAATTGGGAAACGTCTAAAAAGGTAGTAGATCATAAAAAGATAAAGTGGGCACTTTCGACATTTCAACCTTACAAAGCCCCGGGGCCAGATGGAATCTACCCCATTCTACTACAGGAGGGCGCTACTGTACTAATCCCGCACCTTAGCAGATTGTACAGGGCGTGCTTAGCCTTCGCGCACGTACCGCGTGTCTGGAGGATGGTAAAAGTAACCTACCTACCCAAACCGGGTAAGGCGGATTACAGTGAGGCCAAATCGTATAGGCCGATAAGTCTATCGTCATTTTTCCTCAAAACATTGGAGAAGTTGGTAGATAGACACATAAGGGATGGCCCACTAAGGAGACATCCGCTGCACGAACTACAATGTGCATATCAGCCAGGGAAGTCAACGGAAACGGCACTTCATCTGGTAACAACCAAGGCTGAACAGGCTATAGAGAATAAAGAACTATGCCTGGCGGCTTTCTTAGACGTGGAGGGAGCGTTTGATCGTACCACGTATAATGCTATTAGCGAAGCAGCTGCAAAACATGGTATAGAGCCGACCATATGTAAATGGATAGGCAACATGCTAAATGGCAGACTGATAAAGTCATCTCTTTTAGGGGATGAGATAATGGCCACGGCCACAAAGGGATGTCCACAAGGTGGGGTACTTTCACCAACTCTATGGAGTTTGGTGGTGAACTCACTCTTGATAGAACTCAATAAAGGTCCCATCCACACGGTAGGATATGCTGATGATTTAGTGATACTGGTTAATGGGAAATTCCCAAGTACGGTATCAGAAATCATGAACAAGGCACTGAGGGAAGTGGAGAGATGGTGCGACTGTCACCAATTATCCATTAATCCAGGCAAAACTGTAGTAATACCCTTTACTAGGAAAAGGACCCTTCGCGGAATACAGCAGTTAAAGCTGTACGGAAGGGTACTAGAACTGTCCAATGACGTGAAATATCTAGGTGTCACACTGGATAAGGAACTGAACTGGAAGAAGCATACAGATCTCACCATTACAAAGGCCCTGAGGGTATTTGGAATGTGTAGATCAGCGTATGGCAAAACATGGGGACTGAACCCCAAGGTACTGAAGTGGATCTTCACCATGATGGTAAGACCCATAATACTGTACGGTAGCCTGGTATGGTGGCCAAGGACTTTAATGAGCACATGCAGAGAGGCCCTGAGAAAGGTGCAGAGAACGGCATGCATGGCTATAACAGGGGCGTTTCGTACCACGCCTACAGTGGCGCTAGAAGTCCTACTGGACCTACCGCCACTTCACATGGTGATTAAGTCAGAGGCACGCAAATCGCTCTACAGATTAAGAACTCTTGGACTGTGGAGCGATAGCAAGCCGAAGACTAAGCACACAAACATGGAGACTGATGGTTTCTTAGACAGAATAACAAACATGGGAAGCGACAAAATGCTACCCAAGTATGTATTCCACAGGAACTACACAACAAAAGTTCCAACCAGGGCTGAGTGGGCCGAAGGTCTAGAACCAGCAAAGTCTGGTATCGAAGACAGTATATGGTACACGGACGGATCAAAAATGGGATCCGGTACGGGAGCAGGCATTTATGCAAATGACTATAGTAGTAGTGTAAGCATGGGTAGTTTGGCAACTGTCTTCCAAGCGGAGACATACGCCATAATTGCTTGTGTACAGGAGAATATAGACAGGCGAACCAAAGGGCGGACTATCTATATACTCAGTGACAGTCAAGTGGCCCTCAAAGCGCTTACGGCGCCGAAAGTGGACTCTAGACTAATTTACAATGGCGTCCAAGCACTTAACAGACTTGGAAGGCACAATAAGGTGCAACTAGTTTGGATACCAGGGCACAAGGGCTTCATCGGCAACGAAAGAGCAGATGAGCTTGCAAGAGGGGGCTCTACAAATCACTTTGTAGGGCCAGAACCATTTGTGGGACTCTCGCAGGGGACCATAAATAAAATAAAAATAAAATATCTTTATTTCAGATCTTTAGTCGATCCATATGATGTTATCCATAATATCTATGTGATGATAATATATGTGATCCATAATATCGGCCTTTAAAGCCTACGCCAAAACCAAACACCAACACGAGTGGAGGAATGAGGCTGGCTTAAGGCACTCTAAGCTCTTCATAGAAGGAGTGGACTCGGGCTGGACCAGAAAACTCTGGAAATCCAGTAGGAAGCAACTCAGAATTATATCTGGGGTGTTCACTGGTCACTTCGGGGTCAAGGATCTCTTGGCCAAGATGGGACTATCTGATAGTTTAGACTGTAGAATGTGTGGCGAGGAGGATGAGACTATGGAACACTTATTGTGTGAATGTCATGCCCTTGCCAGACAAAGAATGAACTACTTTGGTAACGGTTACCCGCAACCAAAGGAATTCAAGGTGCTCCCGGCGAACTGCATCATCCGCTTTGTGGAAATGATGGAGCAAGCCTGGGAGCAGGTATAAAGGAGAGGGCAAATGCACAAAAGATCCCACTGGGTCGAAGTGCATCCGAAAGGGCCCTCACCTAGATAAGATAAGATAAGATAAGATAACTGTACATAATTAGACATTAAAACACTCGTGTGATGTTGTTATGAAACCCACACTCGTGTTTAATACCCTTCATTATGTACATTCACATAAACTACTATTGTGCTATATGGGCATTGGGCACAACCTTGTATGAGAAAAATGGTTGTTTTTATTTTTGCAGCGGCCTAGGTTGATTTTTAATTATCGTTAAGAGGACCTCTTAATAAGCATAGATATATAAAATTGAGCGCGTTAAACAATATTGGAGCCAAAATATTTAAGTTTCAAGTTTTGTTTATAACTTTTCAATATGACCTGTGGAAATTATTGCAAATAGGTGTCTCAGCTCCGACACATTTTAGAGTATTACATTTTGTAACAAAATATTTTTGTTTTGAATAGATCTATCATAATTCATAATAATCATAATTTTCCACTTTTATGAGTGGCCGCTCACCTAAGAACATGACAGCACTTTTACCCAAACCCCTTTAACGCCTTCATACATCCAGGGTTAAGGAATAGGGGTGTAAATAGACACTAAATAAAATAATCAATAATGTTGCATTTTCTCGAAAAAGTATTAAAAATGTAGACAAACGGAGAAAAACGCAAGAAGTTAAATAATCATAAAGCTATAAATTTTTACGAGGGGGTTTGTTCTGTCCCTTTTCCGCAAAACGCACCTTCATAATAATATGGAACGATTGTCATTTACTATCACGCTCGAGGATCGTGATGTCACGATCCCCTAGCGTTTTCACTCTCTAGCAAGCAACATTAAAACGGTTGTAGTTTCGTAATTTTTTCTGATATATGAATGGGATTTTCGTCTACAGGCACAATTTTTTGCCTTTTTTCTTTTGAAGTTATAATAAATTTTGAGTCTACACCCCTATTATTTGCCATTCAATTGGTACGTACGAGTACTACGTAATTGCGGCGACAAGGATCCACCACATGGATGAATTAGATCGACCACGTGCGAAGATACGTGGGTTAACAGCATTTCCTATCTGAATTGGAATACTAGATAAGATAAGATAAGATAATTTATTGATAAAACATAATGTAAATCAGTATTTACTATAGACTAGAGCTTAATATTAGAGGCAAATAACACGTGCCTGAACTAGGATACACATGCAAAATATTATTGACTAGGTAGTACAATAAGAATGATACTGTCCGCTTATTTTCAATACGGTAAATAAATGAAATACATTTTTTTTGACGCCAATGTAGTGTCCCACTGCTGGGCAAAGGCCTCCCCTCTTGATTTCCACCCGTCCCGATTCTGAGAAATCTCTGGCCAATCGTTGTGAAATACGTCCAGGTCGTCATACATATAATAGGTAAAAAAAAACATTATTTAACCCAACATTTTGTAAAAAGCGATAAGGCACGGAGACAGCACTTACAAATAAGGGAATTTTACTTCGTTAATAACATTTGGCCAGTCATAAAAATTTATATAAGGACATGTTGTTCTCAGGAAAAAACGGATCTTAGATCTTTGGCACTTACGCCGCTGTTACACTGTGAACCATCGCTTTTGTATCAAAGCATCGTTAACAATAATAACAATGACGTAAGCCCAACCGCACCAAGATCTCTTTTTCCTGAAAACGAAGTCTAACTTGTAGGGATCTTGAACTAAAAATAAATTTTCACGACAGCAGCAGTAGGTTTCTAGATCAGCAGGTCGATCACGTAACGCATTTTACGAACGTCGGGTAGCTAAATGTCACTTTTTATATGGAAAATTGACGGTTAAATCGTACAAACGCGGGATCGGAACGTTACGTGATTACCCCTCTGACCGCAGATTTTATTGAAAATACAATATTTATGACAATAATCATATTTTCACATTAGCAAATCCTACTATCCTACTAATATTAATATTATAAATGCGAATTTTGGCTGTTTAGATGTTTGGATGTTTGTTACACAATCACGCTTTAACGGCTCAACCGATTTGGATGAAAAATTTCACGAAGATAGTTTACAGCCTGGATTAAAATATAGGATAGTTTTCCACGCAGACGAAGTCCCGGGCGGAAGTTAGTGTACGATATTGCTATATATTTGTCAACTTAAGAGTCCACACTGTCCACAGGTCGCTCAATCACAATCGTAGTTTGACTCTCATTTTAAAACGGCGGGCTGGAATAACATGAAACTTTTGATATCTAGGTTGAAAACAAGTTGCTGTTGCTAGCAATTATAACAGAAAAAAGCATCCCTTTCTAAAATGAGAACCAAACTACGTCAGGTATGGAGAGCCGAGCGTCCTGCAGAGGGGTAATCTCGTAACGTTCCGAATGCGCGTTTGGACAATTTAACTGTCACTTTTCCATATAAAAGTTGACATTTGGATCTACCTAACGTTTGTACAATGCGGTACAGTCGATCACGTAACTCATTGTACGCGCGTCAAGTAGATCTAAATGTGACTTTTAGTATGGAAAAATGACAGTTGAGTTGTCCTAACGTACGTTCGAAACGTTACGCGATCACCCCCCTGAGCACTTAATTTAATGAAGGTTATAGGTTAGGTTATAGGTTGTACGCGGGCTGGGTTTCCGCAACTCGACGTCATAAATGCGCCTATTTTGCGTGGGGGTTTTGGCACTACTGTTATTCGTGCCAACCCAGTTCCACCAGGAAGCCTAGCAGACACTTTATGTTGCCGACGGCCTCCGGTAGTGACCCCGGTGTTCCGAGGTGTTTTGCCCTGTATTCCGCCACTCCAGGACATGTCAGGATGACGTGGGCGGCTGTCTCGTCCTCTTCCATGCAAGCTCTGCAGAGAGGACTGTCTGTAACACCTAAAGTAAAAAGGTGTTTGTTTAGTAGTGCATGACCAGTTATAGCTCCTGTCAGAAGACGGAGTGCCGGCCTCTTTAGCTGCTTTAGCTTCCTTGACAATCCGGGGTTGATTGTCGGGAGGGCCTCCCTGGTTTGCCTTAGTCGCAGTGTGCTCCGCAGCCATGCAGAGGGTAGAGGAATTGTGGGTTCCGGTCCTACAGCTCTTGACTCTGAACCCTCTCTAGCCAGTGCATCCGCTGCATCGTTACCGCGTGAATTGCTGTGCCCTTTGATCCATTGCAGGGTTATGTCCTATAATATGACATACTAATGTATGTCATATTCATTGTTAAACAAAAGAACACGTAATTGTAAAATGTTGATATCAGAAGCCTTAAAGCACACACACTGTTTAAATGCTTAAACAGCTTACAGTTTTTAAGCTCTTCCTTCCGGACGAGTTTTTAGCGGTTTGGAGCGCTAATCAGAGGATTACCCTGCATTGTAGACTACCAGCGTGTTTTGAAATGGGCAGGGATTAACTATCTCATTCATTATAAACATTTATTAATGTAGGTAGGTTTAGGTCCGAAAAATATGAGAACTATCAGAAGTTACGATTGATCTTCTCGCCAGTCTTACAAAGAGTTTAATTTTCCCGCGCCAACGAATGATACATCTAATATTCGTTCGGGATGTATAAAAAAAGTAGGGTCATAATTAACTTAAAAAAAAACAGACTTCAATTCTGTACTTCGCCAACCCACACACATTTCCTTTCTACTTTACTACATAAACTGCTTTTCGAGGGCAAATGCATTGCTGGTTATTACCGAAAAAGAACAAATCGCTTTGTGTCTTCTTCTTGATGATAATATTTGAGGAGTTTCGCTGATTCTTCAAGGATCACAGAATCACCTTTGGTACTTCATTAGTTGCTACTTGAATGGAATCACATCAGAACCCGTGACGTACCTACATCAATGACGAGTTCTATAAGTCATCTGTGGCCTTCATCATCAGTTTCACTTCACCAATTAGGTGGTTTCCGGGAGAAAATACACGAGTTAAATATAAAATGCCGAAACCACTACAGGCGTGCCTAATTATGAGTTCCCTCAATTTCCCATGGGTCACGCAAATAAAAATGTACGAATCATCCGACCGTTCATTACACCTACTTTAGGAGTTTTACCTTCCATCATCAGCTCATCTGGGTATTCAGGTGAATGAAAGTATACAACTATTGATTTATACGTACCTACACCTACCTATAATATTTAAAGAATTATCCTCCAACTCCTAACCGTTAAAGAGTTGTACCTTTCATCACCAGTCCAACTCACCAACATGAGATGATAACTGCCAGGCGCAAATACTTTAATAACTTTAGAAGATTCATATATACACGTAATAGGTACATGACTATAAAATGTGATGTTTGCCCCATTGATCCAATCATCAGAACCTGACTGGTAACAATGGGACCACCTCCGGTGATACTCTTTCGAATGAAACAAAAAATGTATTTTTAAACTGAGTCTACTATTTGACATCGGTGAACATACATAAAAAATACATAACGTGAAACTTGGAACCTCCCCCTCTTTGAAGTCGATTATAAATAACAAAGAAAGTGCAATCTATCTGTATATAAAACACATCGTATTATATATAGACCGGCTTTGTACTCGTATATTTACCCACTTAACTTAGATCTATTTATATTGACTAAGTACATAATATCGTTTTAAGACCACATGAACCATTTGAGTTCGAGTTTAATTTAAAGGTGAGTCTCGTATTATTTATTTATACATACTATATTTTTTGTTTTATATGTTGATGTAAATTGCAATGCGGCATTCCTGTGGTAGGTACATTGTGTTTGGTACTTTACCGTAGGTACAGTTAAAGAACCTGCATTTAAATTATATCCTGAAGTTACTTGGGGTCAATCTGAGACAAACATTTCGCATTCCAATGTGCTTCGCATGCAGCTCGGTCTGACATATCGTCGCTACTTTGAAAAAATCTCGTGTCTGATTTTTTCCATTTTTTCGTTTATTTACGCATTCTACTTATAAAAAATACATCTCATATGCTGCACAAACTCCAACATCGATAAATCGATAATACAGGGCGTCCCACGCCTATGCCACATGGAGGGAAAGTACCTTGAATATTGTACATGGAACATTTTATTGAAATAAGACATTATATTAATTTAAAAAACAATTTAAACTACATTCATAGATTTTTAAATAATTACGTGTTTGAACCGGGAATCAAACCCGCTACACGAGAAAAAAATTACATACCGATCGAAAGCCTTCATTACAAGAATTATTTTTTGCTAAATAACATAGTGTTAGAAATAAAAGGAAGACCATAATTTTCACGTAGTGGAGAGAGTAGAGTAGAGACACGTCAGTGGAACGTCATCATCGACTTCCTATAATAAACATGCCCGCACATCCAATATTTGACAGCTGTCATCCCAGTACAAGTCATCAGTCATCATTGACGTTCATTGTACCGGGATGACGGCTGTCAAATATTGGATGTAAGGGCATTTTCATTAAAGCGTTTTTACGGTTGGCGTAGGCACTAATTTTACAAAAGTGACTGCCATCTGACCTTCCAATCCAGAGGGAATAATAGACCCTGTTGGCATTAGACCGGTTCCTAACGATGAAGCGAAATGTATTGAAATAAAATTTGAATGCAAAATGTCGGTAGCAATCTTCGCTTTATTGCGGTCATTGCGGCATTAGTGTTAAAAATGCATTTTTCTTTTCGCGTGAGCAACAGTCATTTAGGTTAACGACATACTTTCCCATACGACTACACATAGGCTTTTAATTATGCAAGAAGTCGTTGGTTTATTAAAGCTGATTGCTGATATTACAACAGAACTAAGTCACGAGGAGTAGTTGTAGTAACTAGGAGGGGTAGTTATATTTTTATTAAGTCGACTGCAGTGCTTTAATGAGGAGCTTTTTCCAACCTAGGTAAACATATTTTACGTATGCACTAACTCATTGCCATAGCCACGGAATAAATTATAAGCAGGCTATGATTACACTTATTGTGATAGTTTTTGACGAAAAGCAAACAAATGGTCAAATCATATTTAACTATCACTTGGAAATCAAGTACTTAGCAAAATAGATCTGCAATACTTTCAACATTTTCTTCTCACAATGGGGAATGGATGAAAATTTTAGAAGAACCTGATTTTTTTTTTGGTGTTAGGAATAATCTTCCTTAAAACCAGAAAAAAATTGCAGACTTTTCAGGTGCGTCAATTTTTTTTTTAAAACATAAACAGTTTCCTCACTTACGTTTTGGGTTTAGGACGGCGAATGAGATATTTCCCTTGATTCGTCTCATATTGCAAAAAATATCTTAAAAATCCGTGGTAAACTGACACTGGCAATGATATTGACAGCTGCAGCAGCTATATTTGTCATTGCCAGGGTCAGATATTCAAAATATTTTTTGTAATATGAGACGAATCCAGGAAAGTTTCTCATTCGCCGTCCTAAACCCAAAACGTAAATGAGGAAACAGTTTATATTTTTTAAAAATAATTGACGCACCTGACAAATCTGCAATTTTTTTGTGGTGTTAAGGAAGGTTATTCCTAACACCAAAAAAAAATCAGGCACTTTTAAAATCTTTATCCATTCCCCATTTTATATCACTTATATTATAAATCAAGTAAGCAAAACAGATTTATGCAATAGGTACTTTCTATATTTATTTCTCAAAATTTTTGGGGTACGGGTAAAAATGTAAGTAGCAAAGCCGGGGAATATTTACAGAGCACTTTGTGACCCACAGAGAGTTAACCGAGGACTTACATTTGTGGCCCCCGCGGAGACGTGCCTAAATAAGCCGCTTGGGTGAGTGAGTGTACAACTATACCTACATATACGTATCTATGCCTACATCAATATTTAAGATGAGCAGGTAATGATGCTAATGATGATGAGATGTGCTTTTCATAATTGACGTTATTGAATTCAGTTTTGATGTACAAATAATGAATGGCATTAATTAAGGCAGCAAAGCACCGCAAATATGCAACTCTTAGCGAGAATTACATATTTGCGGCGTTTGCCGTGGAGACCCTGGGTCCTTGGGGACCGGATGCAATTAACCTTTTTAAAAAGCTAAGTTACATGCTCATCCGGTCCTCTGGTGACAACAGGGCTGGCTCGTTCCTCGCACAGCGAATTGGCATTGCCATTCAACGGGGCAACGCAGCCAGCCTTATGGGTACTCTGCCTAGTGGCAGCGATTTGGGGGAAATATGTGTATATATTAGTTTAGGTTCACATAGTTTAGGTTAGGTTTAGTTAGTTTTTAACTTTCTCTTTCTGTTCCATGTTTTTTTAATTGTTGTCACAATATTGAATAAAAAACGCACATTAATTAATACCGATTATTACGTTGGGTATTTCAAATAATAATCGATTGATTGATTGAACACTGATACATAGATCACCCAACTGTCATTTTTCCATATATTTGACATTTAAATCTAAGTATATAACGTTCGTACAATGCGTTACGTGATCGACCAGCTGCTCAACAGTGGGCGATTACAAGCTGAGAATGATGAAGGACAAACAGGCTCATAGCATGATGAAAAAACAATCTTGCTCATTTTCATTTCACTATCAATCGGTGAAGTACCTACCGTCCCTGGAAGTGGTATTAACACAGTTTAATCTAGGTATTTTATACCAGTTGGTCTCCGTTCCGTTCAAAGTTTTGTATTTCTTGCCTGCGCTAGGCGAGGAGCGTGGGAAATAATAATAATAAGCAAACCATTTCCAATTCAATTAATAAGTCAAAGATCAATATTCCATCATGCATAATGTAACAATAATACATAATATAATATACTTATGTAGTAATAGTTAAATATAAACATTATGAACTTGTTAAGAGCACTGTCTTTACTAAAAAGATACTCCGTTGTTCGGGTTTACCTTGTAAAACTATAAACTCAACCGCCATGCAAGTTTTAACAATGTTACGTGACCTCTGCGAGTGGCGTGGCGGGCGAAAAGTTATTAGTCAGCATGGGCAAATTGATTATGAAGTATAGGTATTTTCGACGTATGTTTAAAACACGGCAAAACTTGATGAGCAGGATATTTTTTTTTTCAAAATTCCCTATTTTTAAATCGGAAAATCATTACGAGTTCATTCGTTCGTTCGTTCGTTTATGTAAGACCAGTGTGCGCCATTCATAATGTGCACACACCTCATTACAACAAACCACAGTTAAAACCTTTTTACAAATAGATTGAAAGAACTCCAACTAAACATACCTTAGAAATCAGACGTATAAGTAATGTCATTTATGTTATGACACCCACAAAGTACTTTTCATATCTCATGCTCTGAAAGTGGTCGTTATTGTTCTAAAAAGTGTGCTGAAAGTGATACGTTTTTGCTCTAGAGCAGAAAAGTAGTGTATTCCTATTGGTCCTCGCCTTAGCTATAAGCAGTATGCGGGAACTTATTCTTATAAATATCAATACTTACCCCGCCACTTACGAAGGTAGGTAAATAATTTAATTCTTACTAGTTCATGGAATTTATTTTATTAAATATAAAATAAGTTTATATTGTAAATTCATTACTTTTATTTTAGCTAAAATATTCACTAGACTCTATGAGGTGGTGACAAATAGAATACACCCACAAACCTTTTTTTTATCTTAAAGTTGCATACAGCCAACCTTCAACTAAATACTACTAATAAATACAAATAGTATGAAAATGAGAGCGAGAAAGAGATATATCTTTCTCGCTCTCATTAATGGGTGCAGCGCACGAAGGTCGCGGTGCGGTGGGGTAGTCTGTTACGGCTTTAAACGAAGGTGACGTTTTTAGAAGAAGAAAAAATCCTATACTATTAATAGTAAGCAATATTTGTATAAAAATTTTTGTAAGAAAAATTTTTTTGAAGCGATTTTTTTTTATATTTTTCTATGGAGCGTTGGCCGACTCAGGCGACTTGCTCCATACAAAACTGAAAAAAAAATCGCGTCAAAAAAAAATTTCTTTTTGTTTTTACGTACGTACTAACGCTAACTAATCCCCCTCTTGCGGGAAGGCCCGTCGTTCCGATACACACTGTATATATATGTATGTAGGTATGTATATATATATATTTGCAATCACGTTCTCGGAAACGGCTCTAACGATTTCGATGAAATTTGGAATGTAGGTGGTTAAGGAGGCGAGAAATCGATTTAGATAGGTCTCATGTCCGGGAAAATTTGTTTTCTCCGTATTTTTTCCATTTTCATCCGAGTGGAGCTCGGTCGCCCAGGGACCGAACACCGATTAATTCACCGAAAACGCGTGTAAAAAAAGTTTACGTGCATTATGGTCCTTGAAAAAAGTTAAAGGGCGGGGAAGCCAAACTAGTGCGAACTTTTGTTTTGTAAGACAAATTTAATTTAAATACATTTTCGCGATTAAAATGAGTTCATCCAGTGATTTTGAAACCGACTTAACGCCTGATTTGATCAGAACAGAAGCATAATATATCGTGGAAGGCCTTTTACGGCAAATTTCAAAAGAAAGATATATGAAATCTGATATACCGATTTTATAAAATGGCGGTCTGCAAAGAGAGTTAAATCTTTCTCGGAAATTGTGATGCTAACTTATTTCAGTGAATTATCGAAGAAATTAAAACTATCAACGCTGTGGAGTATATATTCAATAATGCTTAAAACCACTAACATGACGTGAATTTAAAGAAATACCTACAGTAAGCTGACATAGTTTCTAAAAAGGCAGTTGGATGGCTTTAAAAGCAAAAAGTCCAAGATGTTTACTGCAAATGAGATAAAAACCTTCTTAAATGAAGCTCCTGATGGTGTTTATGTGGCAACAAAGGTAATAACATAATCATATTATATTGTAAATGTAACTAAATTTCCATAGGAATCGTAAAAAAATAGTTTTTCACAAATACCTACGTAATTTATGAATAAGTACTGAAACTGTTTTGTTTTCAGGTGGCGCTCATTTTTGGTATATAATGTGAATAGTCCAGACAAAAATACTACATTTACATTCGCAAATTGCTCTACTTTTCCATTGATTTCAAGTAATTGTACCTATACTTTGGATAAACATAATGTAAAATTTTCCTTCTGTGGTTTTTTTTTACTTTCCTCGTATTCGATAGGAAAAGTAGAGTGTTTAACTCGGGTGAAAGCCACCCATTTCTTCCTCAAATTATTGGCGCTCTCACTTCGTTCGAGCGCCAAAATATCTCGTCAGAATTGAGTCCCGTTCAGCCCTTGGTTAACAATCTACTATTGTCATATACTGAAATAGAGAACAATCTCTGGACCTAAAAACGGTAACACTGTAATTGATGACATTTGATATTTTTAATTTCTAAAGATATACCCAAAACCCCGTTTGAATTTCAAAACCACTTAATGTGACAATAGCGAATTTTACGACCGCTCTGAAATATTTTTGGCAATGCGTTACAAACTTAGTAACAAAACATGAATTCCATATTCCAATGTCACTCTGCTTAGTCAATCGCTCATGATTGAGGATGGTGACCGCATGCTATAGCTCTCCATGCAGTTCCAATGTCACAATCAATCTCAATCAATTCCTTCCATAAAACTTTTACGTATTTTTTTATGAAACCTCTATTAAGGGGACGTAGGTTCGTGGCCTTCTCTCCCTCTCACTGAGCATAAGCGTGAGCGAGATGGAAAAGCGTGTTTGGAAGCGCGGATATCATGTTTTTTAATTTTATTTCTTTGTGCGTTTTAAAAAATAAAAAAGTAATAGCTGATTTCCTTCAAACATGACATTGCCGATTTTTAGAACACATTGTTATATGTTTAGCTGTTGTGCATAATTTGTTACGAATTTTTTAAGTGTATTTTAGACCTATGTTCGCGACTCTTTTCTATCGAGCGAAAGTCAAAAACTGAGGATTCGAATAGCTGATTTCCCTCGAGAAAAGCTTAAAGATTGCTAATTAAATTTAAAGCAGCCGTATTATAATCCAAACAAGAGCTACGATTTTTTTTTAATCCGTTTTTGGAGCTCACGTCGCCTTAAGTATCGTTAGTTGAAATACTCCATTAGAATGTTTAAAACATACAAAAAGTGCGTCGGTCGTAGGATTTGAACCAGGGCTCATCGACTCCAAATACCGCCGTCTGTACCCCTAGGTTACTGATCTAAGTATAATGGAAATACGGCGAATTTCGAAATACCTTGACGGTGCGTTTCATCACCATTAAACTAGGCCATTATTGACCCCGCCGTCGTAACAATCGTATAGTTAAAGAAAATTAATAAATTACACAAGTATTTTAGTTTTGAAATTATTTGTTCATATTATTTGTACAATAAATTATTTTCTGATTTTTTGTAGGTGACGCATTGCTTCCATCTATTATCAGTATTTGACACCTATGAATGATGACTATGATGTGACTAAATTGGAAATCACCAGATATTCATATACAGTAGACGGCAAACTTCGTGCGCAAATGAGGGGAAGTGGGGGGGCAGCTTGCACGTACAATTCGCCTTTGCGCAGGCAAGGTCATTTGCGCACGAAGTTTGCCGTCTACTGTACCTACTTAATGTCCTTCTTTATTTAGTAAACTTATCAACCGACGAAAAAAACGGAGGAACTTTTTTTTTTTATGTATGACCACACATAACTTTTTACAGAGTAGTTCGATTTTGATAATTCTTTTTTTATTGGAAAGGGTATACCCCGAAGTTGGTCCCATGTAAATCTGGAAAAAAAAAACCAACACTAAGGGTAGGAAAATAGGGGGTGATTGATTTTTCGTCGGTTATTATGCTGTCATTACCGCCCTGATGACACCTTAAATGTCAAAACAGTTGAATACAAATTTATTTTCGCAGAAAAATACAGTGAAAAATAATAAACAGTGATGCTAACAGCATAAGAGCTTTCATGTGTTGTGTGGACCGACGTGATTTTGAGATATTACCAAACAATTAGTGCTACGCTGAGTACGACCTGATACTTCCTTCCACCAACGGTACATATCCTAACTGGCATAAGTTTCTTCATTGAAAATTATCTTTACTAGTAACGTAGATAAATTAGCAACATAATATGTCTGAAGCTTAAGAGAAGATTTGTAGCGAAAAAGATTGTACCGAATCGGAAGAAGGCCGTCTGAGAGCCTCGCCAGTTAGAGAGCGGAGCGGGATATTCGCGACGCTTGCCGACGACCCGCCTCAGGGGAAACTGAAAAGTAGCAGCGTAGTTATGACCTTCGACTACGTATAGTTGTAACGAACCCCGAGATCGAGTTATACTAGCGACTGATAGTCAGGTGAGTCATGACAGGTTGTGAATCTACAGGGACAGGCTAATACCCAACACGCCAGCCCCTCTGAGTCTGATTGATGAATTAGGATACCTTACCATCTTCTTATTCGATACCGTCGATGGGCGATTCGTTACGAGTTAAGTAATTACACTCATTTGCAAAAGGCACGTATTTGTAACTCACGAATAATGACTGTGAATTATAAAAGCTTCAACAATCACTGACGCTATCAAAAAGCACGTAAATAAAAACACCTTTCCGTATTTTAAATACAGTGATACTGAAAAATAATGATATGTACGAATATTACAATTACCTAACACCGACACAATTTACCATGATGCAATGTTTGTCGTTTATTCAGTAAACCAGTGGTAAAGTGACTTTATAACTTCAATAAGTTCATTTTATGACTCTAAACACAGTTTTGTACTAGCCAGTAAATAGCGTACATTTTCTCTTGTTTGTGAATCGATAAGCAGCTCCATTTTCATAAGGTCGCGCTGTTCAATGAAGCGTTAAGTGAAATGATCAGCTGTCATTTGCATTATCATCAACCAATGAGATTAGGTACGGATACAAAGGTTCATCCAAACTTACATCGACAAAGTTAATGGACTAAGTAATTGGACGACTTCTTTAGCCTAGTTGGTAGTGACCCTGCCTACGAAGCTAGAGGTCCTGGGTTCGAATCCCGGTAAGGGCATTTATTTGTGTGATGAGCACGAATATTTGTTCCTGAGTCATGGATGTTTTCTATGTATTTAAGTATTTATTTATCTATATTAGTATGTATATCGTCGTCTAGTACCCATAGTATAAGCTTTGCTTAGTTTGGGACTAGGTCTATATGTGTAAGATTGTCCGCAAATATTTATTTATACCTACTAATTGTCTTCGTATTCACTGATTTTATAAAATGTATTATCAATCGTAATATCTTGCAACTGACGTCTTCGCTTTTATTTCCTGCTCTTATACCAGAGTACGATTATTCTAGTGTAGTAAACGCTCACATACTAGTAGTCCGAGGATGTCCACTCCACTGGATATTTGCCGTGGCTACTCGCTCACTAGATCCGACAGATTTATCGGCGTCCACCGATAACAGAAAACAGGCCCAAAAAATAGTAATAATAAAAAGTCTGTCGCTGGCAAAAATCATTCAAAGCCACTCACATATCAGTCATGCCTCTACGTCCAATTTCCACTACATCGCAGAAAATCGCTACTACGCGCTACGGTAGAACACGTAGCGATGCGTGGCCTCGATTGGGTTATTTAAAAGTTGACAGGTAGATTATCTGTAATAGTCGTTCGAGAAATGTGGCCGTTCGGGGATGTGGCCATTCAACGGATTTGGCCGTACGACTTAAATGGCCGCTCCAATTCGAATTGCTTATAACTTTATAACTATTTACTCAACTTTATAAAAAAAAAAAACTTTATTTAATTACCTTAATCGGTTTGTTAAATTATTTTAAAATTAAACAGTACTAATTATTTGTGTGTGTTGGCAAATGCATTTACGGATTTAGCTTAGATGTTAAATAGCCATCGGTATTGCTAATCAACATATTCAGCCTGGCCGGGACAGCTGTTAAGGACAAACTTTATTTTTAGCTCAGCATAAATAAACAAGGAACCCGTCCCCATCTAGATCTCAAAATATTGGCAATTTATAATTCTCTACGTATTTATAGTTCTTGGCTGTGTTCATAACTCTCGCCTGCCATGAGGTAGAAATTATTCAAAACCCTTCCATATGACGTAGTTGCTTCGCCAGTGCCTTAATGTGTTATTGATTATAAACTAAATGCTCGAAACCTCTTCAAAACGAAATACCATGACTACATTTTTTTTACTTAGTTCTTTACTATTAATTTATCAAACAATCAAATTACTTATACAACAAGAAAGCTGATATCTGATACCACATATTATTTTCATTATTTTTTAAGATGGTTACTCACTGGAGAATATGTGTATCGTCTTTTATGCGTTTGGCAAGGCTTTCTCACCGTTTCCAGCCTCATAATTTACTTTAGAAAAGATAATATCTTGAATACGAGTACCCAAGACATCGTAAAAATTGTTCTGTTTATATCGTCGTCTAGTACCCGTAGTACAAGCTTTGCTTAGTTTGGGACTAGGTCGATTTGTGTAAGATTGTCCACAAATATATAACATCGTGGATAATATAATAACATCAGCTAATAAATCGTTAGGATTCGTTATTAGAAATGGAAAGGAATTCAAAAATATTTCTACCTCCCTAATGCTATATAATAGTTATGTTAGAAGTAAGTTAGAGTATTGCTGTGCCGCTTAATCACCCGTTTATAAAGTTCACGTTAACAGAATAGAGAGGACCCAAAAAAGACTGCTAAAGCATTTGTCGTACCGATATAAACCACCAAGTCATGTAAGATCGTATCTAGACAAAATTAAACATTTTAATCTAGAAAAATTAAGCAATAGAAGAACGCTGCTTAGTATGTCTTTCTTGTATAAAATCATGAACAATCTAATTGATTCGCCTAAAATTGTTGATACGTTCTCTTGAAGCGTTCCGACTAGAATACCTCGCATGCCTCGTGTCTTATTTCACGTTCCTTTTTGTAGGACCAACTTTGGTAAGCACTCGCCTGTACCTCGCCTGTCGCGTGCTTACAATGATCTCGTTACAGAACAGGAAAATGTTGATATTTTTTGTGATTCTCATAATAGCTTCAAATGCAAAATCAGGGATTTGTTGTTGAAACTTGAAGCATAGTATGACTGATACGATTTAATTTTTTATTTATAAGCCTAGATAATTAGTTTATTAATGCTAAAAATTGTAACGCAACGCATGCTGTGGTTACCTAATATTAGGGTTACAATAAGTCATTACAAAGTGCTTGTTTTTTTCTTTAAATGTTACATTGTGAACTCCGTTGGCAATCCTTAAATATAAAAAAACAATCATTATTCAATACTCAGAAACAAACATTCATACTCATCACACAAATATTATATAATCAACAAAACTAACCTTCCTATTTAGTTTTGCTTATATACTGTTAATACAAAAACCAATTAATTAACAGTATGCAGTGTAGTTTCGCGGAAAACTCTCTCATTCACTACTAAGCTACGCTCTTAGCACTACGCCATAGTCCGTAGCAGCTTAAAGTCTATGTGTGGCGAATATGGTATGTACGTGGCGGTCTGGCGCTCGTGTGTCGAAAGGTTGGATTAGCGTTTGTTCTGGTAATTGCAGTTAAGAAAAACTTGAAGCAAGATTTAATTGGGTATCGGCGCATCGTTTCGTAAAACAAAACGAGTATTACTCGAAAGTTAGTATCAGAAACCAACTTATTAAAAAAAATTCTCGAGGCGACTTCAATCCGACCTTTAATTTATAATTCATACTTCATATTTTTAATTCTGTTCAGCTCCATACATTTTCACAAAACCCATCAAAGCACTGTATCATTAGGTATTAATTATTATTTTATAGTCCATATTTTGTTAAAAGGCTTAATATACTTTTTCTACTCCTGTACCGTTATCTGTCATTTATATAGGCTGTAGCTCAAATACAATGACACCACTAATAAATCGTCGAAAAACTCTATGCTCTATGGCCCAAAAACGCACTGTTTAGCGTTCTTTTTTGGTTCATACATTTTTCATTAAAGCACTGTTCAACTTTTTTTTTAATCGGCCGCTATATTGCAGTGGTGCCAACTTCATAAACAAATATTTCGAAAATAAAAGTATTTATTTACAATTTAACATTTGTATATTATAAATTATTTACTACAATAATAATAAATCATCATCTATTGTGTGTTAAATTACACGTTGTATAAACTCTTGGTATTATTTATAAAAATAAACAGCTTGAATTCGGTCCGGGTCCGGATTTGGTTTGGTTCAGATGGCAAGTGCGAACAAATTAAAAACAAAACAAACCATATAATGCAAGAGGTGACACATTTCCGATTTCCCACCAAAATACAGTTCAAAATGAAAAGACGAAAGATGATAAACTATTAGTCCTAAACTATTATGATTTTATTCGTGTTTGTGAAGACAAGTGAACGTTCCTTTTAAAATGGTTGAAGAAATTAATATCTGCACTCCTGAAGAAATTGCGTGAGTAGCAAAAGTACGAACATAAAACTTGCTGCCTGAAAAGTTTAACTATTCTGTAGACTGCTATTTATTTAAAATTTGTCGTAGAAAAAGTATTGTATGCAACGGTGGTTAACTGGTCTAAAAACGCTCGTGGCGTCTGTAATTGCGATGCTCGCCAAGGCTCGCATCGCAACCCACGCCACTCGCGTTTTGAGCCCTTCTTATGCAACAATTGCATAAAATACTATTATTTTTCTGAAAGTAAGATCAAAATAATAGCATAAATTCGTAAGTTCTGCTATTTGTTCCTCAATGACGCAAAAACAGTTGAACGGATTTGGTTCAATTGGGCCCATGGATTAGAACCTGAGTGTTCACTCACACATTAGATAAATTTTGTCCCGGAAATCAAAGCCTAAATAAATTATATTGGATACGATTGATGAGGAGAAAAATGAGTTTGTGAGGAGAAAAACTGCAGCCTGAAAAGCAAAATACGAGTGTAGTAGTTTATACAAGTTAGTACATGCTATGGATAAGCAGATTGAAACGTGACAGGAAACCGGTGATACATTTCAGTAAACCTTTCCAAAGTCCTCCTCCAGCTGTTTCGGCTTCATTTTGATTGATTACCCATCTGCCGTCTGTATTGGGAATAAACTAAAATGATTGAGCGATTAAATGAACACATATATGGAGAGTAGGGTCACAACGGAAATTTGCTTTATCTTTGACATGGGCTAATTTGATTCCCCGCTTAGCATATCAATCGTTTTTCAATGTACTTTGCGTGCTCGCTTCTACGCGCGAGCCTCGCTATTTACCCATCCTCTCGTCCACATCTGTTTCCAAAGGCTTTTTTGGATGATAGTCGTTTATTTACATACTTCTACTAGATTTTGGGTTGCCGTAGTCAAGACAAATTATATTTTCTATCATTCTTATTTATTCGCAATGTCTCAAATTTTAGTTAGCTATATTATATTGTCAATGACAAGTAGAGTCTAGAACGGGCCAATATATATTTATATGGATCGTTCAAACCTTGAAGTTAGTCCTCAAGTCCTCACTTGTATCAAAACATTCAAAACTATGGACAACAATCAAAGTAGTTGGTATGCATTGAAAAGTAGTAGAGCGCTCACCTGTAGACGCTCTGCGTAGACGGTACGATCTGCGTACAACGATGATCAGTAGTTGTAAACAGATTCAGATATAAATAAATTAGGTATATAAATTGACTCTATAAAACCAGTAATTGGCACCTAGTTTTTAAAAGAAATATTGAACTTCAGTAAAGCGAGGTAATTAAGGCACTATATCTTGCCGCCGGCTAGAGCGATAAATTACTTACCTAAGTATCTGAAACATTGTTTGTTTCACAAGAAGTGTCAATTTGAGTAAAGAAGAGTTGTATAACAACACTTCATATATTTTCATATGGTATAATTATCATTTTATATAACGATCATTTGATATAATAATATTTAGTATAACATACATTAAGTATAATGCATATTTGCTATATTGAACATTGGATATAATGCTCATTCCGTCTAATGTACAGTTGATATAATCAAGCCAGGGTAGCCAGAAAAAGGGGGGACGGGGGGGCGAAGCCCCCCACAAGGGGGGCTCGGTGGGTGAAGCTCCCCGCAGTAAAAAAAACAACGCGGCTGTTGCCGAGGGGCGTCGTGGTGAAATGTTCGCGATCCCATGACGCCCCTACCACACGGCAGAGAGGGCATACCTTGGTGGTTTTAGACGGTAGTCCGGGGGGTTCCCGGGAGTCCGTCATACCCATCCTAGTTCCTCGGCTAGGTGGGATGCATAAAGGCATTTCCCCAAGAAAAAAAAAAAAAAAAAAAAAAAGCTCAGGTTAGGTTAGGTTATCTTGGTTTAAAACCGGCTTCACTAGGTGGTTCGTCATGCTCCGTCTATCTTTTTTTCTTGGTCTGAGGGTTTACGTTAGGTTAGAACGGAAAAGAAGTAGTTTAGCTAAGGTAAATTTGCACATAAAATTTATACCGCTTGATCATTATACAATATGAGAGGTATATCAAATAAGAATTATACTCTATGATGGTTATAAGAAATAAGCGTTATACCGAATGATAGTTATACTAAATAAAAATATATATTTTGATATTATACCAAACGTTTATTATATACAATGAATGATTCTACCCTTTGAAATTATATCAAAAATAGTTATATCCAATGAAATTATATAATTTGTTTTTATACCGAACATTACACACCCGTTCTATATTGGTCATCGTTAAAGTGATACCTAGTATCTATCAGTCCCGCTTCTTGAGCGGGTTTATAAAGCGGTGTAAACCCGCTCGAGAAAATTTTAAGTGGGTTAATGAAACCGTTGGCATTTAAGCTGTGACGTCACGGCAGATGAAGGCTATGTCTAATATTGCGGATATATCTTATGTATAATAAATAGGGTAACCCACATGTTACAAGTCTTTGTATATCTTTCCGAGTAATTACTCGGTTTTCATAAACAGATAGGTAAATTGTATAATCGGATTGAAAAGTCAATATTTTTACGTCAACTGTTAGGCAATAACCTAAATTAAAGCTTTTATTTATTGTCGCTTACTTAAAGGTTGTGTGGATACATGCGATACAATATGTGCCAGGTCGTTTCTTCTTAACAAAATGGTGACTACAAATGATTATCTCCACTTATAATAAATCTCTAAATTAAAAAAAGAATCAGCCAGTTTGAAACTAAGCTTTCTGTGGTACGAATGTTCTCAGCATCCCATGGACGGAAAAATATGAAACATTTTATATAGGTACATTATTATTCCAGCTGCAACTTAGGATAGTTTTTATCCGACTGCGACAATTAATTAATTTTCCGTAATATACGACTTCATTTAATTTTTCATTTATTATTCTTAAAGTATATCGCCGCCACATCTGTCAGCTAAAAGAAACGTCAAAATCACAGACTAATAAGAAATACTACGGACAATATGGCGGAATTTATTTGCCTTTCTTTCGCCTATTAATAATTTTAATCCCGTCTACGATATACATTGACGAGACACATAGGTACCAAAAGCAAATATAAAATTAATCGATTTTGATATGCGAACTTATATGCGCAAATGTCGAATTAAGGCGTAATTTCTACAAATGTCACAACAAATTCGAACAATATAAACTTGGTTTTTTTTTAAGACACGCGCGTTCGCTCTTTGCGTATTCAGCCAAACCACGAAAACCGAAACTCGAATTTCGTATATCTGCATTCCTGTCATTTGTTAGTGCGATAGAGATAGAAATACCCGAATATTTTTGAATTCCGAAGTTCGTGGTTTAAAAGAAAATACGGATGTCAGATAGATCTATATTATTATTTTATGTGTAAATATGGTTAATTTTTTTTGGAAATACTATATTGTTGTTATTGTTTTAGTATATTTGACTAGCTTTAAGTTTAATATTGTACGTCCGAAATGGGCAAGCTGTTGGACTTTATTTTACCCAAAACAACTAAATGTACACAGTTCTGACAAAAAAGAATTCTTATTTTATCTTACCTTATCGAAAAAAGGGATGTAGACACTAAACTAATAGTTTTAAACAATTTAGAGACAAAAAGGTGTGTTGCTGCTATATTTTTTGATCTTTCTCGCGCATTTGATTTAGTCGACCATGAATTAGTAGCCAGCAAGCTAGAATATTATGGTGTTCGTGGCACGACCCTGGATATAGTGAAGTCTTTTCTAGCCAGCCGTAGCCAATCAACTGACGTGAACGGTGAAAGATCTGAGCTGGGCTCGATTGGAGACCGGTCTGTCCCCCAGGGATCCAGCGTAGGCAATAACGTGTTTGCATTGCTGATGAATGACCTGCCGTTTGAGAGTCCTATCGTAAATTTCATAATGTATGCGGATGACATTTGTGCAATCGTTCACGGCAGTGACCACAGAGAACTAGAAAGTAACATCTGCGAAATTGTCAATAAGCTACTGCATTGGTTTGAGGCGAATGGTATGCAATTAAATATAGGTAAGACAAACCTCCTGCACTTTTCACTTACCTGCAAAATGCAGCCTAAACTTGAAGTCATGGTGAACGGTGCCCAAGTGAAACCGGTAGGTCATGCACGCTATGTTGGTTTCACTTTTGATGGCAATCTGCAATGGGGCTAACAGCGTACTATGCCTACTTCCACACGCACCTAATACGCGGAATCGATCTCTGGGGTCTGGCAGCTGATAGAGACCGGCCATTCATATTACAAAAAAAAGTGATCCGTTTGATTTGCCGTGTTCTATCAGATGAGACAGCACGGCCACTTTTTGCGACTCTTGGAGTACTAACAGTGCCTTCTCTCTACATATTTGAGGTCGGTAAGTATGTTAGAAGAAACCCCGAGGAGTTCCCTATAGGTAACTGTTATTCAGCAAGACGGAAACCGGGACTGGTCGTCCCTGCGCACAGGCTCCAGAAAACTGGCAAGTCTCTTGGTGTAATGGGTGCCAAAATTTACAATAAAATACCAGAGCAAATCAGAACTTTAGACACTGAAAGTAACTTTACACATAAACTTAAAATATATTGCGCAGCCAAGGCTTACTACTCTGTGAAGGAATTCCTGGATGAATAAATATGTCGAGCTGACATTTAATTAGAAATGACATTGATAATACTTACATTTTGATTGTATCATATTATTTTAATTGCGGACATATTCAATCTACTATTTCATCATTTTATATTCAAGCTATTCTTATTGAATGACATTATGTAACATATTTTTTAATATTATTCTTGGGACATTTGTAACCCAGTATTTGTGGTTTTAATTTTAATTTACATATAAGTTATAATGTACCCAATTGACAGTGTATGATTAATACCAAATAAATAAATATAAATATATATAAAAAAATATATATATAAACAAAATAATCATAATGTTGTATTAAGTATCTCGAAAAACAACGCAAGAGGTAATCACTAAGTGTATAAAGTTTTAAGAGAGGGTTTGTTGCGTCTCTTTTCCGCAAAACGCACCTTTATAATGAAACGATTGTTTTTTACTATGACGCTCGAGGATCGTGACGTCACGGTCCCTGATCGTTTTCTCACTCTAACAAGCGACATTAAAACGGTTGTAGCATCGTATTTTTTTGAGATATTTGAATGAGTTTTTCGTTTCTTCTTTCTTTTGAAGTGAGTCTACAGCTACACCTCTATTTGGAAGACAAGCGGAAAGAATCCATACTATCCATACTAATAATCCATACTTCCATACTAATATTATAAATGCGAAAGTGTGTCTGTCTGTCTGTCTGTTACCTCTTCACGCCTAAACCACTGAACCGATTTAGATGAAATTTGGTATACAGATAGTTTG
Source organism: Epinotia brunnichana (assembly GCA_963854355.1). NCBI lineage: Eukaryota > Metazoa > Arthropoda > Insecta > Lepidoptera > Tortricidae > Epinotia > Epinotia brunnichana. Next base: position 11,760,347 of record OY977936.1, on the reverse strand, counting down.
AGCCCCGGGGAAGGACAAAGGATAGTTTTTATATCTGAGGGGCTGATATTGGGGGTGGAAATTTGTATGGAGCTACTTAAACCGCTGCACAGATTTAGATGAAATTTGGTATATAAATAGTTTGAGTCCCGGGGAAGGACATATAATAGGTTTTATCCCGGAAATCATCCCCTAAGGGGGTGAAAAGGGGGGGCGGGGTGAAAATTTAGATGTAATCTATTTTGATGAAATTTGGTGTAGATATAGGTTAAGTCCTGGGAAAGGACATGGGATAGTTTTTACCCCAGAAATCATCCCCTAAGGGGGTGAAATTAGGGGTGAAAATTCTGATGAAACCCATTTTAATACAATTTGGTATAGAGATAGCTTGAGTCCTGGGAAAGGACATAGGATAGTTTTGATTCCGGAAATCACTCCCTAAGGGGGTGAAATGAGGGTGAATATTTGGATGAATCCCGTTTAGATGAAATTTGGTATATAGGGCGTTTGAGTCCCGAAGAATGACATTAGATAGTTTTTATCCCGAAAATCATTCCCTAAGGGTATGAAATAGGGGGTGAAAGTTTGGATAAAATCCATGTACCTAGATGAAATTTGGTATAGAGATAATTTGAGACCCTTCGAAGGATAAAGAATAGTTTTTGCCTCGGAAATCATCCCTTAAGATGGTAGAAATTTGTTTGCATTATATTTTCTAAGTATAAGTTCTACGCGGACGAAGTCGCGGGCAACAGCTAGTCTTATATATTTATGAACATCATTTATTTACCTTGTCTAATAGTTGAAAGAAAATCATTTGATCAACTACGCCAATTACTTATCAAGTTATCAAAAATGCTTAAATTAACATATAGATGTTGTTCAAGAAACCCTAAGTCCTACTTTTTACATATAATATTGTAACCTATGTCACTCCCAAGATTAGGAGGAATCCAGTGACACCTCAGATGTTAAAAACAATTAAGCCAATTCGACTGTAGCCCGTGAGTAATATTTTTATTCTGGTCATAATTATTCTGGTCCACATACACGTACCCTCGAAAAACATAACCCTTCTGACATAGTCGGTTAAAACAAAAGGGTAAATCAGTTTAGATACTTAGGACATTTGCTGACCGAGGACCAGAAAGACGATGTAGATATGGAGAGAGAGCGCAGGGCATTGTCAGTCCGAGCGAACATGCTAGCCCGCAGATTTGCACGGTGTACAGATGAAGTGAAAATCACACTTTTCAAGGCTTTCTGTACATCGCTGTACACGTCGAGTCTGTGGGTTAGATATACTCAACGGGCTTACAATGCCGTGCGCATTCAATACAATAATGCTTTTAGGGTGTTGTTGAAACTTCCGCGTTTCTGCAGCGCATCGTCCATGTTCGCCGAGGCGCGCACAGACGGCTTTGATGCCGTCTGGCGCAAGAAAACGGCCTCGCTGTTAGACAGGGTGCGCGGGAGTAGCAACAGCATCCTAAGCATGATAGCTAACAAGATAGATTGTCCTCTTTTGTGGCAAATGGGTCAGAGGACCAAATCTCTTTTGTGTATTCATTATTAAGCTACTAACATTAGATTAAGTAAATACTAATAATTTGTGGACCAAATGTTGTCTTTAAAACTGAATAAAATATATATATAAAAACACTGAAACGTCCCTTAATGCATAAACGAGCGATCGCGAACGTGACGCTACACAATACAAAACTGATTTCAATTCATTTTATTGGATAAAATCTCCGTAATATTCCTAGTACACACGTGTAACAAGTGGGATGCTTAAGTTGGCGGATACTAACAGTTGTTACTGGCAGGCTTCTCTAGTTTAGTACAGCGTAGGCGTTATTGTGGCGTACGATAAAACCGACCCATAAAGAACACATGGCGATTATATTCATGTTTTATACCACAAAAGAGAATCAAATACATGCAAGTCATCATTTGTAGTAACAATTAAGAGTTTAGGAGCATACACACATTGTGTATGGTCTAACACATACGAGTATGCTTCCTGAGAACATCTAGTCGAGTAGGGATACCTTGCCTATAAATACTACACTGGTCCAGTATGGATTAAAAATACACACATTCAATTCAACACACTAAATATATTAAATTTGCTAAAATATATGTCGACTGAGCTTTCAATTAGCTTATTATAAGGTAGAATTAGGATGATTGAAAGTTTACGAGTAAAACCAACTATTATATATTGTGTAATTTAAATATGTATGTTCTCGGTGTACGTGTTTTTAAACAATTCAGCGCCAATCACGACGCACATGTATAGAGTTTAGCTGCTACGCACTACGGTGTAGCGCTACGAGCGTAGCGTGACAGTGAATAAATAAGTGACCTGGTAAAGGTCGCAGGAGTCCGCTGGATGCGGGTGGCGCAGGACCGCTCATTGTGGCACTCTCTGGGGGAGGCCTATGTCCAGCAGTGGACGTCTTTTGGCGTCTTTCATATGATGATGTTGATGATGAAAGTAAAAGCTACTCACTACCAAGATTGGTGCCTTAAAGTACCTAAGGGTACCACGCGTAGAAATGTCAGCATGAATGATAACAATCTAGTAAGTTAGGTACATTGAAATCAAAGGCTGATTACCTCTAACTTTCTTTTTCGTATGATTAGTTGATTACACACTCAAACCAGGATTTTCACTAAAACATCAAACGAGTTCGCCGTAGCGGCAAAATGTCACATGCCATCTATTTACTGATGGAATCCAGCTGAGAAGTGATGCCTTTGGGGTTTTCATATAAAATCTATTCTAAGTCTTACCCCTTTGACTAAAGGTTCAATTTTGTGTTGTTATTCCATCGTGTAGTCCATGCTTTGAATTCTGAGTCCATTTCTTGCGACCAATAGAAGGACTGCCGAACTTCAGCCATATGTTAGGGACGTGACTTGGGTTTCAACAGCCTTTGGAAACCGTTTAGAGAGAAGTCGGATGAACCAAGGCGATAAATATAATTTTTGGGGATCAACGGAACTAAACTGGCCGTCTATCTGGTTGTTCGTATGTAATACGTGTATTTAAGCACCATAATAGTTTAACACGGAAAACAAAAATTCCATATGAGTACATCAACATTAAATATGTAGAAGATCATTCGATAGCACTATAAAAATAACTTCGAGATTGAAAAAAAAAATTGTGTAAGTAAGTTGGAAGATTAATGTTCCATAAGTCGCAGAAGATTAAAAATTGATTCAAAAATCTATCGCCGCAAAAGTATGATGGTTGTCAAAAAAATATCTGCATATTTTTTTAAGGCTCTTTGAACCTACGGCGGTTCAGCGAAGTTAAGCGAACAGAGTTTTTGAAACAATATACGTAATGCGTCTGTTTATACCTAATAATATGGTTTCAACGAATAGTAATCTTGAGGCTTTCTGCAGGAAGATCATTATTCGAAACATGATTAAGCAAAAGAACGAACATATTTGTTTGATTTAATGATGGCTGTGAGAAATTGTTTTGATTACAAACAAACAACTATTCACAGCGTCTATAAAATGATAACTAAGAAAGTATATTCGTTTGTTTACCGTCTAGCTGCTAAGTTTGTCACCGCAAACCTGATTTCCGACCTTGTCGCTGAACACGATCTTCGTTGACAATTGTTACCCGACAAACAGACTTAATGGCGGCTTAGTGAGTTAGTTTTCGTCCCAAAAATCCAAAAAAACAAGGTACTTGTGAATATAATAAACAACACTGGATACATAGTTATTGTCAAAACAAATTTTGTTTATTGGTACAGTTGAGTTCTCCAATATCTATAAGGATAACCTTTCATAATATCTTCAGCATCTACACATGCGTGTTATGTATATGCTTCACATAACTTTACCACCTAGGTTTATACCACTAGTAGGTAATTTTTTTTTCTTTATTTATTTAGTAAAGGGGTTTTGTCACGCAGTGACTATGCCACCCCCATCAGCGAGATCAATATACATAATAATTTTAATATAATTTGTCTTAGAGGTAATTAAATTCGTACGTTTATTACAATACCTTAGAGTATAGTTTGCACAACATTCTGGCCTCGTCTGACAACGGCGAAGCCAGAATGCTATTACAACTACCTACATTTCTTAACATTAGGTACGTCATCTCATGTCGTTGAACCTTTTTTATTTTTTTTTTTTTTTTTTTTACGTTGGGGAAATGCTTTTACGCATCCCGCCCGCCACGGGAAAGGGACAGGGCGGGTATGACGGACTAACCGCGGCAATAGCCTTGGACTACCGTCTAAAACCCCAACGATTGCCAGCTCCGCCTTAAGAAAGGGGCGCCGCGGGATCGCTTTCCGCATTCGACCGCGTACGTCCCGACGGGCGACCTACAGGGTAGCGGGCCGCAGACATTGCGCGTCAGGTCAGCGCATTCAGTCCAGTGGGATTCATTTTTGCAGGGTATCCCCCGAACCCCGCACCATCCCACTACGGAGGAGGCAGTAAATGCGCGTAGCGCCTGGCTCTGCCTCCCGCCCGTCGCCGGCGGAGCGGATCCGCGAGGGGATCATTCTCGCGTGCCCGCTCCGCGGCCTCCTTCTGTGACATAACCTGGTCACTGAAGGAGGCCATCGCCTTCCATGCTTCCTTATTGTCAAGCATGGCCCTAATAACACCTGACAATGAGAGGTCCGACCGCGTCACTGCTTCTAAAGCAGCCCGTTGGGGCCTCCACGCAATGCATTCTTCTAAAGTGTGACGCGCCGTGTCCACAGGCGCGCCACACTCATGGCAGCAAGGGGAGGATTCCCTCCCTATGCGATGCAGATACTTACCAAAGCAGCCATGGTTAGTAAGCAGCTGCACCATATGGAACGTCAGGGTTCCATGCTGCCTCTCAACCCAGCGTTCTAAGTGAGGCAGTACTGCCTCTACTGTTACTAAGCCGTAATCCGCAGACCCCAACTCCTCTTTCCACTGGCGGAGTGATTCGTTCTGGGCAAACGCTCGAACGCGGTCGAACTCCTGCCGGTCGGGGAACTCCCCTGCCGCTTTTTTCTCAGCCCTATGTTGATGGACCTTAGCGAGCACATGTGCTTGGAGGTCCCAAGGAGAGTCCCCGGCCAGGATCGTTGCCGCTGAAAATGATACCGTACGATATCCTCGAATGGCCCTTAACGAAATTGCCCTTTGAGGTCTGCGGAGTAGGGTCTTATTTGTCGCCGAGAGGGCATCAACCCATATGGGAGCCCCGTATAGAGCCATGCTCCGTATGACCCTTGAATACAGGAGCCTGCACGTGGCATTCGGCTCACCGATGTTGGGGAGCAGCCGGCTAAGGGCAGCGGCTGTAGACATTAACTTCGGAGCAAGCTTGGCAAAGTGTGCCCCAAAGTTCCATCGTCCGTCTAGGATAAGACCCAGATACTTGATGTGAGGTTTCAGCGTCACTACCTCCCCATTTACCCTTATTCCGGCCTTTCGAGGAAGGCCTTTCCTAGGACCATGGAATAGGAGAGCTTCTGTCTTTGGAAGGGACACCTTGAGACCCAGCTGATGAATTCGGTCGATCATAAGTGATGTCCCGACCGTGGCTCTTCTGGCAGCCTCCTCATAGGAGTGACCTCTGCATGCGATGAGGGTGTCGTCGGCGTAAGCAAGTACACTCATGCCCGGCAGGACTGGGCCTCGCAAGAGCCAGTCGAAACCGACGTTCCACAATGTGGGACCTAAGACAGATCCCTATGGGACGCCAAGTTTAACTTGTCGCTGGAGCATTGATCCACTTCCGTCTTCCCACGCAACGTAGCGGTTTTCCAAGTAGCCTCCCAGCAGTGTCCTCAGGTAGACAGGCACTCCAAAGTACTGAAGGGCTTCCTTGAGCGTTTCAAATGGGAGACTGTTGAAAGCATTTTTGACGTCTAGGGAGACCGCCAGCATTACATCTCCTCCATCCGTAGCTTCTTTGGAGAGAACTTTCAGGTAGTCTATTGCGTCAATAGTAGACCGGCCTGCCCGAAAGCCGAACTGAACACTAGAAAGGTTCGGTCCTACTTCCTCGAGATGTCGAACGAGGCGGTCAGACAAGATCTTCTCAAGAAGTTTACCCACCTCGTCTAACAGCACGATAGGTCTAAATGCTGAGGGGTGGCCTTGAGGGCGTCCCTCTTTAGGAATCAAGCAAACTCTACCCGTCTTCCATAGGGTTGGGAACTGGCCAGTACGCAGACACTTGTTAAATAGTTCCCGAATCCAGTCTACCCATGCTTCTGCCACAGCAAACAGTAGCCGACCTGGAACGCCATCTGGCCCGGGGGCTGTCCGTCTTCTACGGAGTCGTTCTAAGGCTTTGGTCATTTCCCCATCCCTAACTGGGGGAAAATCTACTCCGTTTTCAGTAACGGCGGGAAGTGGCGGCGCCATCGTAGGAGGCTCGTGTCCCACAGATGCCGGGAATAGTTCTCCCATGACCCGATCCAAAACTTCTCTAGGAAGTGTTTCTGTCGCAGGGGGGCCTTGCACTCGGAGTTTCTTCCGTGCTGTTTTATACGGACGCCCCCAGGGGTCCCGGCTCAAACTGGCCAGAATTTCTTCTCTCGCCCTAGCCTTGGACTGACTTATGGCAGCCTGTAGAGCTTTACGTTTTTCCCGGTAAACGCCCCTCAGCTGCTCCTCAATTGTAAGGTCTAAGCCGTAGCGCCTTCGAGACCGCATATAAGCTCGGCGTGTGGAGTTGCACTCTGCCCGCAATGCTGCAACCTCCGGTGTCCACCAGTAGACCTGTCGTCTGGCCGTGCGACGTTTTATCCTAGGCATGGCCGCGTCACATACTTTGACCAACGAGCTTCGTAAATGGTCGGCCAGGTCGTCCACCGAAGATGTCTCGATCATCGCGCTGGGAGTAACCCAGCGCTGCACGAGTGCTGCTTCACGGGCAAGCTCTCGGTCCATCTTAGAACAGGCCCAGCGAACGAATCGGCTAGGCTCTCTAGTTCGTGTTAATGATGTAGAATGATGAGAGACCGCAAATCGGATGTAAAGGTGATCCGAAAGGGTCTCCATCTCATTTTCTACTCTCCAGTCCTGTACTCGGCGTGCGACAGCCGGAGTGGCAAATGTTACATCCACTACGGACCCTCCCTGATATCGTACGCAGGTCTGCGACGTTCCTTGGTTTAAAAGAGACATGTTGGCCTGAAGAGCCCAGGCTTCTAGGGCCCGGCCACGTGGATTGGTGATGGTGTCCCCCCATGCACTGGACCTCGCATTGAAGTCTCCAAGGACCAGCATGGGTCTCCAAGACCACCTACCTATTACTGCTCTGAGGGAGTCCAAAAACAGTTCAAACTCAGCTAGATTGCGATTGGGAGAAAAGTAGATGGCCAGAACTACATATTCTTTCCAACCAGCAGCAACAAATCCTGGACCTCTTTCAAGTGATGTGAGGGGAGACTGGCTGTCTGATCTAGTGGTTATCGCTACCAGACCGTCTAAATCGCCCGCCCAGTGAGGTTGGGATGGAACCAGATATGGCTCGCAGGCTACTCCTATATCGACCTGCCATTCCGCCATAGACTGCAGGAAAAGGTCCTGAGCCCCGGCGCAGTGGTTAAGGTTACTCTGGAGAAAACTGGCATGCAGAGTCTGATCCATTACTCTTGCATGTCAGTTTCCTCATTCTCTTGGACCGGCGAGCAGCCGGTGTTGGTTGCAGAACCGGTCCGTGGAACCACCTTCCCCGTTCTGGACGGAGGAGTGCATTTTAGGCTACCCATCACGTGACCATGAGGCCTACCAGACTCAGCGCATACAGCGCATTTAGGCACCTTCACAGAGCAAGTCGAAGATCGGTGCCCTCCTTCACCACACCGGTAACAGAGTTGCTCCCTGTTCACTGCTGACGGACACATTGGTTTGGTGTGACCAAGCCCCATACAGCGGTAACACCTTCTAGGAAGCTGCTCTAATGCAATCACACGGGCATAGCTCCAGCCAACCAATACGCGACCCTTTGTCACCAACTCCTTCGCTGCTGCCACAGGGCATCGTACAACTACGGCACCCATTCCACCAGGGCCGCGTTGTATTTCTCCGGCCTTCACTAGGCTTAAGGAGCAGCCACCGAACTTCGCTACTGCAGCCATCACGCTGTCTGCTGTAACCGAGTCATCCAGGTTCAAGATTCGCAACGCGGCACATTTAGTAGGCCTGGTGACAATGGCAATGCCGTCCAGCACTGGACGAAGCCTGTCAGCTAGTTCATCGGCTTTGCTGGCGTCCAGCTCTTTCGGGAGTTCAGCCATCCTTGCTCCAGAGGCCGTTTGGCGGAACTTGAGGGAATGAATCCCTATTTCCTACAAATTAACACCCGCTACGGCCTTGCCCATTACATCTAGATAGCTCACTCCTTTTTCAGCAGCCTCGGGCTGCAAGGAGATAACAACGGCAGCTGTTTTCGGCGGAGTGAGTCGAGGTTTGTTTGACTTCTTGACCTTTTTGGCCTTTGGCTCGCCAGCATTTTTCCCGGCAGCAGCATCAGATGTTGCGGCGGCTAATAAAGCCTTCTTCTCCTTCTTTTTGGACTTTTTACTTTGGACCAAGGTGTACTCTTCTCGGTCTTTTTCGCTTTCAAAGGTTTCAGGTGCATTACCCGCAGGCCCACTCATTTGTGGCGAGGCTGGTCCCGAAACAGTCACCTCCCGTGTAGTGCGTGCTCCGGTCTTTGCTGCCAGAGGGGCAGAGGTAGCTTTTGGAGCCGTTTTTCGTTCTGACGCTGGAACCATTGGATTCAGCGTTTCTACCACCTTAATTTTGTCCGATAATAATGGCGGACGGCATGGCTTTGCAGGGAGGAGACGATCTTCAATCCCCTCCATTCGGGCACTAACGATCTCCCCAACGGACACTATAATTGAGCGCTTCAGCTCCTCCAGCAGGTCAGTGCCAGTCGATACCTCTGATATAGGAGCCGGCACTGGCGTCTTATTCTTTAAAGTTCGCATCTCTACGAATTCTCGTCGGTAAGACGTCAATTCAGCCCTCATATTTTCGACTTCTCGTTGTAGTCGATTATTATCTGCTCTTAGTCGATGAATCTCATCCGCCCCTGACCGGGAAAAGGCGGCATCTACCACGTTCATCAGGGCAGAACCTGCCTCTTTGATATCCTTGACCTTTTTCTGCCCTTTTGAGGTCTTTGCAACGTCGAAGATTTTGGCCATCTTTTGTTCTGCAAGAGCTCTCAAATCTTCAGAGGAAAGACTAGTTGGATCCACTTCCCCCCCGGGGATCGCACCTTTTTCATTATTTAGGCGCTTTTTCCACTTCTCATTTGCGGCTACTTCTCGAGCCTCTTCCTCCATAGCGCGCAGTTCTGCCTTTGCTCGGTTTATGTCTGAGCTACGGCCAACCGAACTGGCCTTACCACCTCTGCAGTGAGTTGATACTTTCGCAGCCAGCGGTTGTTCGGTATCTAAGTCGGAGCCATCATCGGAATCTAAGATCAGTCTGATCGATGCATCTTCAGCAGGCCTTTTTCGCAGTGAATGCCATCCTATCAATAAGGGTGCCTCGAGGGTATGTTTCACTGAGGTACCCGCCGTCGGTATCACAGAGGTTTTTGGCTCCTTGGACAGGTGCCCACTCCCATCTGATGATACATCTTCTACCATATCATAAGCTTGCTTATCAGTGTCCATGATGAATTTGCCAGAGTCGTCGTTTATTTCTTTGGAATCGCCGTTTGTTTGTTTTAATTCTTGTACATTTGCCATTTAGTTCCCACGAGTAAGGTCGATGGTGTTACACCCCCGGGTGACGCCCATTCCGAAGATGTGGCTACATACGGTAGAGGTTGCCAGGTGTCTACAGGTTTTAACGACTTCGCTGTCGGGTTTTATAGGATTTTCCTTCCCGCGGGCCGGCCAATTAAGGCAAGCCCTCCGGTCCGCGCGCTAGCAGCTATCACCTCCCGTACCCCATACCGCCACTGATGGGGGTCATTGGGAGAATTCTGCGGATTCCGGGATTCAAGGGGGCTGGCGTTGACTCCCCTTTTAATAGTTTTGTGACAAACTACTCTCCCTGCCACGTCCACCCCTACACAAGGGGGTCCTCGGTCGCTTCTAGGATATCCTCTGCTAAGCTAAAGCAGAAAAACCCCAGAGCGTCTTCCTCCCGCTGCGCAACTAGGCGCCCTCCTCTTGTGCTGCTCTTGGTCTGGTCCCTCCCCCCTCGCCTTCCTGGAATGGGTAGCCCTGTCCAGTATAGCCTCGGGGATCATAGGAACACGCACCACAACAAGGTGACAGCACGTCGGGGGAGTGACAGCACGTCGGGGGAGTGACAGCACGTCGGGGGAGTGACAGCACGTCGGGGGAGATGTCGTTGAACCTCGTTGCGGACACACTCCATCGAAACATGTTGGTAGTAGGTAATATTGTAAGGTTAAAAAGTTGTATTAGAATATGAACCTCTAGGTATCAGATCATCTAGACACACGGCAGCGTGTCAAGCCAAGTTCAAGCAAAGGAACTGGCTAGCCAGCGCCGAGTGTATCATTACACGAACCACTTGGTGCCACTTTTGACCCTTCTATAACTCAAAACCTCTTTAACGTAAACACATAAAACTACGTGTGTTTAATTATATCCATAAGGACATCTAGAAGCCCAATTTTCAAGAAGCTAGCTCAAACGGTTATAAAAATATGAAGGTCAAAAAGTCGTATATTTTAGCACTGACTGACTGACATGAAGTACCTAAACCTAACCTACTTCCAGATGACCTAGAAGGATGAAATTTGGAATCCAGCTCGGTAATTGTGTGTAAGTGTAGGAAAAAATCTAAAAATAAAAAAAAAGTTAAAAAATAGGGGGGGTCCCCATACATTTTTTTTTTAATTGTAGCGTTGGAACCGTTACGAGCAGATATTTGAAACTATCCCAATATATGTATTATTATATTTGCTGTATAACAGAAATATAAAAATAAAGTTAAGTCAAAAAAAGGGGTGCCCCCATACAAAAAACTTAGTACTACGCGCTAAACAACCGGCCAACGGTGTGTCGTCGGCGGCGCTAGTCACCTCATAATTATAAATAGAACAGTAGTAAATCTCAATACCTGCCTAGTTTTCTTTACAAAAAGTAATGATATCCCATCAAAAACATAAATGTAAAAAAGGAGAGCCAAGTTCAATACAAAAATTATGCTTGGCTCTGGGTTTCGCCGCAAAAAGAATGGAGATCTAAATGAGTGCCAGGTTGTATGCAAAATCCAAATATGTATTTATAGGAACAAAATAACATTATGAACAAGTATTAAACTCTATGTCTTGGCTTTATTGGATACCTATAACAATTGCTGTTATTTAAAAATGTGAGATCTTCAAGTAGGTTAGATTTGACTTAACCAGTTCTTATCAGAATTCAAAAATGTGTATGTTGAATAACTTTATAAAATGACTGATGTAATGAAAACTAGCCAAGTCCAATCTAACCTTCCTTAAGATCACACATTTTTAAATAATAGCAATTGTTATAGGTAACCAAAAAAACAAAGACATAGAGTTTAATACTTGTTTATAATGTTATTTGTTCCTATAAATACGTATATTATTTGGATTTTGCATACAACTTGGCACTCAAGCGTAATTTTTGTATTGAACTTGGCGCTCCTTTTTTACATTTATGTTTTTGTTGGGATTTTAATAACAACAGCGTTCTGGCGACTGGTGACCGCTTAAGCCCAGACGCAAGCTTGCATTTTAATAACATCAGCGTTCTGGCGACTGGTGACCGCTTAAGCCCAGACGCGAGCTTGCATTTTAATAGCATCAGCGTTCTGGCGACTGGTGACCGCTTAAGCCCAGACGCGAGCTTGCATTTTAATAACATCAGCGTTCTGGCGACTGGTGACCGTTTAAGCCCAGACGCGAGCTTGCATTTTAATAACATCAGCGTTCTGGCGACTGGTGACCGCTTAAGCCCAGACGCGAGCTTGCATTTTAATAACATCAGCGTTCTGGCGACTGGTGACCGCTTAAGCCCAGACGCGAGCTTGCATTTTAATAACATCAGCGTTCTGGCGACTGGTGACCGCTTAAGCCCAAACGCGAGCTTGCATTTTAATAACATCAGCGTTCTGGCGACTGGTGACCGCTTAAGCCCAGACACGAGCTTGCATTTTAATAACATCAGCGTTCTGGCGACTGGTGACCGCTTAAGCCCAGACGCGAGCTTGCATTTTAATAACATCAGTGTTCTGGCGACTGGTGACCGCTTAAGCCCAGACGCGAGCTTGCATTTTAATAACATCAGCGTTCTGGCGACTGGTGACCGCTTAAGCCCAAACGCGAGCTTGCATTTTAATAACATCAGTGTTCTGGCGACTGGTGACCGCTTAAGCCCAGACACGAGTTTGCATTTTAATAACATCAGCGTCCTGGCGACTGGTGACCGCTTAAGCCTAGACGCGAGCTTGCATTTTAATAACATCAGCGTTCTGGCGACTGGTGACCGCTTAAGCCCAGACGCGAGCTTGCATTTTAATAACATCAGCGTTCTGGCGACTGGTGACCGCTTGAGCCCAGCCGCGAGCTTGCATTTTAATTACATCAGCGTTCTGGCGACTGGTGACCGTTTAAGCCCAGACGCGAGCTTGCATTTTAATAACATCAGCGTTCTGGCGACTTGTGACCGCTTAAGCCCAGACGCGAGCTTGCATTTTAATAACATCAGCGTTCTGGCGACTGGTGACCGCTTAAGCCCAGACGCGAGCTTGCATTTTAATAACATAAGTGTTCTGGCGACTGGTGACCGCTTAAGCCCAGACGCGAGCTTGCATTTTAATAACATCAGCGTTCTGGCGACTGGTGACCGCTTAAGCCCAGACGCGAGCTTGCATTTTAATAACATCAGCGTTCTGGCGACTGGTGACCGCTTAAGCCCAGGCGCGAGCTTGCATTTTAATAACATCAGTGTTCTGGCGACTGGTGACCGCTTAAGCCCAGACGCGAGCTTGCATTGTAATAACATCAGCGTTCTGGCGACTGGTGACCGCTTAAGCCCAGACGCGAGCTTGCATTTTAATAACATCAGCGTTCTGGCGACTGGTGACCGCTTAAGCCCAGGCGCAAGCTTGCATTTTAATAACATCAGTGTTCTGGCGACTGGTGACCGCTTAAGCCCAGACGCGAGCTTGCATTTTAATAACATCAGCGTTCTGGCGACTGGTGACCGCTTAAGCCCAGACGCGAGCTTGTATTTTCTATACGATAAGGCCGTAACCTCGGCGACATGACCGGTCGTGAGTGCGCCGATTCTATTTTAGTCCTAAGATATTATTTTAGTCCTAAGATAAATATTATTCGACCAACTAACAGGTAACTGTGAAATTTTTAATTAAATCTATTTTAAACAAAGGACTTCTACATTTTTATTTAATGCACTCAGCGTAAGTGCATAACTTGCGTCTTATGTCAGTAACAATAACGATTATGTTCAGATATTTTTGAAAGGTTGTGAGGATATTGGAGAACTCGACTGTAAAAACATAACCCTCCTTTTCTTCGGCAGTCGGGTAAAAACAAGTCGTTCGTAGTAAAATTGACAATGCAACAATTTCTTGTGAAGTATAAGTATGTATTTTCCCTGTATAAGCTAGCTCGAGAGGGCCCGATGTCTCGCGGAGATTAGCTGATTAACCATCTATGCGGGGTTTGGCAGCAGCATTTACTCCTATTGTTAAGACTTGGGCCCTTATTTATCCCATAGTAGTAAACGAGCAATATTTGTATATTATATACAGGGTGGAAAGATAAGTCGGGCCCTAGGGGGAAACTACCTTAAATCCTGAAGCTGGCTCATTTTACTTAAAGAAGACATTCCTTTATTTTTAAAAAGAAACAATACTGCATTCAAAGATTTTCCAAAAAGCCTCACACACGGCCGGGAATCGAAACCGGTCGAATCTGTCTAAAAATCTGAGTTCGTTTTTTTGCGTTAATGAACAGTTCTAGGTGTAAGGAAGGATTGCAGATACAGGGTTCCTTAGCAACAAGTGTTCCATACATCCAGAACTATTTATTTACGCAAAAAAACGAACTCAGATTTTTAGACAGATTCGACCGGGTTCGATTCCCGGCCGTGTGTGAAGCTTTTTTGAAAATCTTTGAATGCAGTTTTGTTTCTTTTTAAAACTTAAGGAATGTCACCTTTAAGTAAAATGAGCCAGCTTCAGGATTTAAGGTAGTTTCCCGCCAGGGCCCGTCTCATCTTTCCACCCTGTATATCTAATTTATAATCTTTATTCAAATTTCATACAATAAGTCCATACATTTTACATACAGGTAGGTAGGTGTAATACATATTACAACACAACCTACCTGTAACTTTAATCGCCCCTAGCCGTTCCTGGTGCAAAAGTCCCCATAATACTGGTGGCATTTCTACGTTGGATAGCCATGCACTAAGCCTTTGCACCAGAAATATAACTCAATATTATATATTTGAAATCACGTTTCTTGAAAACGTCGCTAACGATTTCAATTAACGTGATTAGATGGCTGAACGGCGTTACGGGGGTGAAAAATCGATCTAGCTGGTTCTCATGTCTGGGAAAATTCGTTTTCACCGTGTTTTCTCTATTTTCACCCGAGCAGACCTCGGTCACCCAGGGACTTAAGTGAAATTTTGTTAGTGTCCTTAACTTTTGTTTGTCTAACACGCTCTATCACGAACATTATCGCTTTATCATTTTTGTTTTTGGTATAGGTACAAAATACATTTTAGTTAAAAGTTTTATGAAATTAGTCTAGTATTTATGTACTTGAAATATCACCGCATTATCAAAATTTTCGTGTAATAATGCCATTTAAACTTACCTTGCATTTTAATATTAAGTTGTTAATCGCTCTCGCAGACTAGTTTGGAGTCTGATGGATATTTTTTTGTATGCTTATATGTTTCTGTTAAATAAAATGTTTGTATTATTTGTATTTGTATAATACTTTAAAAATAAAACAGATTAGGTTTATCCCAGTTGTACAGTCGACTACAAAGATAAGTATGTTTTTTAATGACGACCGCTTTAGCCTAGTTGGTAGTGACCCTGTCTACGAAGCAAGAGGTCCTGGGTTCGAATCCCGGTAAGGGCATTTATTTGTGTGATGAGCACACGAATATTTGTTCCTGAGTCATGGATGTTTTCTATGTATTTAAGTATTTATTTCTCTATATACGTATCTATATCGTCGTCTAGTACCCATAGTAGCTTTGCTTAGTTTGGGACCAGGTTGATTTGTGTAAGATTGTCCACAAATATTTATTTATTTATTATTTATTTATTAATGTTACAAAATTATGTATGTATACCTTATTACTATGGTAGTAAAGTATATGCATAAGTGTATGTGTGTGTATGTATGGATACATCTCTTTGTAGTCAACTGTACCTCTAACTTAACTCTCGACCAATAATTTTTGTTTCATACTTCTACATAGGTTATATTTAGACACAATAACATTCGCGATTTTGAATTCACCAATGTTAGCTTATATAAACTGCGAACTCTATTGAATGCATAAATTTAGTCTAAGCATTCACCAATGGGTTACAGACACAGTTACACATTAGTTAAAATGTGTTTAAGCCCGAGCTAGTGCTACTAAGTTACAAATCTAATAACGTTGAGATGTGAATAGCTTTAAATGCGCTACGTCTCGGCGGTAAATAAAGTTAGCCGCGGTAAGAGTCGCAGAGAGGAACTGGGTCACATGGCGGGAACGTCTGTGTAACCAACGTTTTTAGTACCTAGCTTAGTTGTTTCTTGAACGTTAAGGTTGCGTTCGTTAAATTTTTATTGAATGAGAAGTTTCACAGTTCTCCATACTGTGATAACGGCTGCTGGCGCCATATTTAACGTTAACCGGCCCGTTAAATTGTCAAGTATAGATATAGCCCGACCAAGAAAATAAAAAACCTCGCCATGTTGCGGAAAACTATTGGAACTAATTTCTTCAACTAGCAACAGTTTGAAGATGCGATTAATGCTATCTGTCAAGTGGATATTGTGTGTTATTTGTGCGTTAAAATGCCGAAAACTATTAAAGTGACTTAAGAAAGGTGATTAACTATATGAATAAGTATTTGACGGAGAGAAAGTCTGAAGGATTAGACTCTATTCCTCTAAATAACATCACCGACCTTGTTGTCAACATGACTGGTGGGTACATCATATAGTATGTGCAATGAACATTGGCTAATTTGTAAATACATTACAAGTAAAAGTTTATTTAATTTCAGGTATATCCGATCTACCGTAGTGAAAATACAAAGAGAAGGTCAGACGTCAGCTGTATTTTCTACGCGACTACTATAATACTACGAATTTGATGATTAATAAATGAATACCCAACCCTATCTACTAACACTAAATAAATTAATTATTTTAACTTTAATGGAGGATCACTTAATTACCTATAATTTAAAACATATAATATAAATGTTGTAAATCGAACATGATTTTATTTCAACAATAATCTATATTAACATATTATTATATTTTTACACTAGCCAATTAGCATGCGTACGACTATACTTAGTGTTGCTATCATTATTGCTAATTTGACGCCCCCAGAGTAGGTTTTTTATTTTCCTGGTCGGGCTTTACCCAGATCATACCCTAAGGGACAGAAAGGCTCTTCTGCAGCTAAACTAAGAACTGGTATTAAAATGTATGATGGCTTACCATAAACAACTTACTTAATTTGGGCGGTTTATATGCCCAACTTCAAACTAACTCAGTTGCGGCAAATAAAAAAAAGTGGAACTATGACAAGGAATGACATCTCCCTTTCTGTCACAGTTATTGAGACTTGTATAGGTAGGTACTACCATCGCGCTCGTTCGTGGTATTATTATTACTATAGCTTATCTGTAGAAATCTATAATCTAAGGGGTTGTTGATGCACAATTTGGGGTTGGAGGCTTGTTCTAACCGTTTTTGAAAAAACAAGAACGCTAAAATTAAACACCTACGCCAGGTTGTCATTTTTTGCGAGGGAGAATGACAGTGGAGTTGTCCTACAGTACGTTCAAAAAGTTACGCAATCACGCCTCTGAAATATGTCGCCCAACTATTTCCAATATTTGAAGTTATCTATGAATGTTGTTTTTAGGGTTCCGTAGCCAAATGGCAACAAACGGAACCCTTATAGATTCGTCATGTCTGTCTGTCTGTCTGTTTGTCTGTCTGTCTGTCTGTCTGTCTGTCTGTCTGTCTGTCCGTCCGTATGTCACAGCCACTTTTTTCCGAAACTATAAGAGCTATACTGTTGAAACTTGGTAAGTAGATGTATTCTGTAAACCGCATTAAGATTTTCACACAAAAATAGAAAAAAAAAGAGATAAATTTTGGGGTTCCCCATACTTAGAACTGAAACTCAAAAATTTTTTTTTCAATAAACCCATACGCGTGGGGTATCTATGGATAGGTCTTTAAAAATGATACTGAGGTTTCTAACATAATTTTTTTCTAAACTGAATAGTTTACGCGAGAGACACTTCCAAAGTGGTAAAATGTGCGCCCTCCCCCCTGTAACTTCTAAAATAAGAGAATGATAAAACTAAAAAAAATATATGATGTACATTTTCATGCAAACTTCCAACGAAAATTTGTTTGAACGAGATCTAGTGAGTAGTTTTTTTTTAATACGTCATAAATCGTAAAAAGCAATTTTTTTAACGGAACCCTTCATGTGCGAGTCCGACTCGCACTTGGCCGCTTTTTTTAATATTTTTTCCTGTATAACAAATTATTTCTGAGCACATCAATATTGAAAGTATTAATCCGTTGTTTATTCATCTTTTTAAAGTAAAGAATATAATATATTATTATTGTTACGACAGAAGATCAGACAGATTTGGGAAAGGGTCAAGCATTTTTTGCGCGATCCGGAAACCGCAAAACAGTAAGAAAATACTTTCAAGTACCGTGCTTAACAGGACTAAATTATAAACACCGTGAGTAGATTCACGTGTAGCTGCCATTTTAAACATATTCATCGCTGATTGGCTTGTCAGGCATCATGAATATTTCTCGCAAATTGTTTCATATTTCAATTTACAACGTTCTACAACTTCCAATTTACTTAACGTTGTGTCTATAATAACGAACAATCTGAATAAAAAAACGCAGGTGCATATCGTATACTTTGATTTCCGCAAGGCATTTGACCGCGTTGACAATGATATCCTACTTAAAAAGCTGTCTGGGTTTTCAACAACCCTACTTGAGTTTATGGCTAATTATCTCTCAAATAGATATCAGTACGTGCAATACGAAGACTCTCAATCTACTCCGTTTATGGTAACCTCCGGAATTGGCCAAGGAAGCAATCTTGGACCACTCCTTTTTCTTATTCTCATCAACAACCTTCCCTAACATTAGATTTTCAACGAGCTTATTATTTTCCGATGACTTAAAACTGGCGCTACCAATTCAAAGTTCAAGTGACACCGCCCTTCTACAATCAGACACAGACAATGTTCATATCTGGGCAAACAACAACAGTCTCGCCCTCAATGAGGATAAATGCTCAGTAATGACGTTTTCCCGTGCTCGTTTCCCCATATGTAACCCATACACTGAAAAGAGTTACAGAAATAAAAGATTTGGGTACACTGTTTGACCCACAACTAACCTTTAACCAACATATTATTAAGTTATGCAATGAGGCTAGGCGATGCTTGGGGTTTGTCATCCGTCAGGCCAAACTTTTTACCAATAAACAAGCCATTAGCATCTTGTTCAATGTACTAATTTTGTACGAAGCAAGCTGGAGACAAATGCCATAATATGGAATCCCCACGAGCAACGGTATATACTCCTCGTAGAAAGGGTCCAAAAGTCATTTGCACGATTTTTGTATAGTAAAATGTATGGCAACTACCCTTTCCTCTACCCAACCCTCTTTGTTATCGGCATGGTTGGCTACACATCTCTCGAAGCCCGCAGAAACCTCTCTTTGGTCAAATATTTTCTCCGACTAATACGTGGAGTGGTAGCCAATCCCACGCTACTTGCTATGGTGACTATTAGAGTTACACCCGTCTCGGCCAAATCGCTACGTCCTCGCAGCCGCGGCTTGTTCGCCGTCCCGTCGGCCAGGGGACCGATTTTTGACTTTCGAGCGCTCGAAAATTAAATAAAAGTAAATGCGATTTTAGTGTCCAAATTGCAGGCACTAACTTTCTACCGATAGAATTGAATACGAGTGGTCAATACCACTCGCTATTCAATTTTCTATCGCTATTTCAAAAGAGCATTTCGTAATTTTTGTCAGTTTTCGAGGGAAAGATTCGAGCGCTCGAAAGTCAAAAATCGGTCCCCAGGACGCGCGCACAGGACTCTTCTCCCCTACACCAAGCATTGATGCTACTGAATAACATTTTAACCAGTGACACCCATCTCGACGTCTTTTTCACACCAGATAATCGTTTTCTGGCCGCATCTAGTCACTATCTAGAATCGATTGTCACACCTAGCTCTATCTAATTATTAATACCCAATTACCCATGTGCACGTACCTATTGACTATCGATTGTTATATATTATTTATTATTGTACTCGTATTTTGAACCCATTTAAGTACTTTAATTTTATTATAAATTAGTACGTAAGGTTTATCTGTCAGTGCTAATTATTACATTAAATAAAATAAATAAATTAATAAATTTATGAAGCAATAACAAGAAGGGGTTATATGTTTACTAATAAATACGTGTATTGTTATATTTGTGTAGGTTTGATTTATTCCAGGGACATCTGTTATGAATACGCTCATAAAACGAGGATAAATTTGTAGCTCAGGAAAGGTCGTACGTTCAAAACGAAATACGATACATTCGACGGATTGCTTTTGAAATACAAAATTCAGGATATGCCAGAATCCCAGCGGTGCGCGGCGCGGCGTCGGTGTAACTCGCGTTTTTTGCGTTTAATATCCTTCGTGAGTTTTTACCTCAATACAAATAAAAGGCAGCTAACTAGATAAATATGTACTACACGTTAGAAAATTGTTTAAGTTGTTCAATAACGGATGTCGAAGAATATCTGGGGGCTAGATAGGCCCTGTAGTGGATATTTAAAACTACACTTTTTACCTTTTCAGCTGCGTATAAAATACTTCTCACTTAGACGTGACATAATAAGTTGTACTTCGATTGACTCACGTTTTTTATAGAACGACGGTGGCAACCAAACGTACAGTCCACCTGATGGTAAATAGACACCGAAGCCTATGGACGCCTGCGATTTCAGAGGTGTCACGTTTGATATGAGATGTT
This sequence comes from Epinotia brunnichana, assembly GCA_963854355.1. Lineage (NCBI taxonomy): Eukaryota > Metazoa > Arthropoda > Insecta > Lepidoptera > Tortricidae > Epinotia > Epinotia brunnichana. The sequence continues at coordinate 11,740,034 of OY977936.1, read as the reverse complement.
TACAGTCACCACCAGAAGTAGCTAAGCGGGCCGGGTGTTCAAAATGACCTACACCCGCTCTTAATTTCTTAAGAATAAAGTCGTGTGCAGATAATTTTGAAGACCCGGCCCGCTTAGCTACTTCTGCTGCTGACTGTACATAAGCATTTGTGTAGTTAAGCAGTATTTTTATTTCTTATCCTATGTATATATCTACACTTATAATAAATCTCTAAATTAAATAAAGAATCAGCCAGTAACATTTCAAACTTTTTTTGTCAAGAATGATCTCAGCTTCCCATGATTGGAAGAACATGAAACATTTTTTAAAGGTAGATTATTATCCTGACTGCGACTAAGGATAGTTTTTATCCGACTGCGACATTTTTCGAAACATTTGACCTCATTGAATATTTAATTTATTTTTCTTGAGGGAAATCGCCGCCACATCTGTCAGCTTTATAAACGTCAAAATGGCGGAATTGCTTTTCCTTAATTTCACCTATTAATAATTTAAATCCCGTCTACGATAGACCTTCACGTGACACATACAAAGAATGGGCTTGTGACCTTAAATTTGTTTACGATGCCATTCGAACCAGCTTTTGTAGATGAACAAATGTTTGTATGGAAGCAACTACATTTAAAGGACATTAATACCGAAAAATCGAGTTAAAAACGGACCTCGCTGACAGGAATAGGAAGGAAAACCTACGGCAAATGAAAGAGAGGCAACGACGCAACGCGAACACGAATCCCCAAGTGTGGTGCGACCATTACTATGGCTCGAGGATCGTGACTTCACGGTCGCCAATCGTTTTCTCACTCTAACAAGCGATATTAAAACGGTTGTCGCTTCATAATTTTTTGAGATATTTTAATCGGTTTTTCGTTTGTTCTTTCTTTTGAAGTAATAATAAATGTTGAGTCTACTCCCTCTATTTGGAAGACAAGCGGAAAGGGTAATCTATATATTAAAGACTAGCTGTTGCCCGCGACTTCGTCCGCGTATAACATGTTTTCGTATAAATGATTGTTGAAGGAATGAATTAAAAAAAAAACATTGAAATTAATTTTGTACCTAGTCTTTTAGAAAACAATCTAAAACCGAAGTTACAAATCTCTTACTTTCAAAATCTCTTGCTCTCTATACAAACTAAGAACCCTCTCTGAACCCTCATAGTAAACAGTCTGAAACCGTAGTTACAAATTTCTTACTTTAAAAATGTCTTGCTCTCTATACAAAGTTCGAACCCCCTTTTAGAGCAAACTAGCTAGTCGTTTTAAAACTGAGAGCGTAACTACGTTTGTATGGAGAATTGAGCTTACTGCGGACTCTTAATTTACTATAATATAATTTTATAATCCAATATCAACACATAATTTAGAAATTTGAAACTGTTTATTCCCCACTTGTATAATAAAGAAACCTGATTTAATTGTGATATTGGTCTTTCTGTTTAAATTCCTACATAAAATATTGTTAAAATAATTTTATAACGCGACTCCATTCATTCACTATTTAGTTTTGACGTGAGCAGTTAAGTCACATTATGATATAAACTAAAATGACCTGTCTGCGACTTGGCTGTAAGACTAATGAGCCGCACCGCTGCCGCTGTGGCGCCAACGTCGAATCCCTAGGTCACCATGGCCTGTCATGCCAGAAGAGTGCTGGCCGCATCTCCCGCCACGCCTCCTTGAATGACGTCATCCGTAGGGCGCTTGCCTGCTTGCCTCCCTTAGCGTGCCGGCCATTTTAGAGCCGAACGGTATCGCACGTGACGATGGCAAGCGTCCCGACGGCATGACGCTCATTCCATGGAGGCTGGGGAGGACTCTTGTGTGGGACGCTACGTGCGTGGATACGCTAGTCTCGTCCCATCTCCAAGCGACTTCCTCTAAAGCCGGAGCTGCGGCTACCACGGCAGAGCAACACGAGCGGCGCAAATATGCTGTCCTCGGCGAGGGCTACATGTTTGCGCCGTTTGGAGTGGAAACCCTGGGGCCGTGGGGACCGGGCGCGAAATCAAAAATCAAAATCAAAATCAATTATTTATTCTGCAAATAGGCCACAAGGGCACTTTTACATGTCAAATTGTATTCTACAATATAATATTAATAATCTTACACAATAATCATTTTAAAATTGCAGATTTTAACCAATGGGCGAAGGCCCTGTATAAGGAACTTTCGGAGCGGCTCATCCAAACATCCGGAGACCAGAGGGCTGGCAGCTATTTTGGCCAAAGGATTAGCCTAGCAATCCAAAGAGGTAACGCTGCCAGCCTTCTGGGCACCATAGCCAACGACGGCGACCTGATGGGGGGCATTTACTTTTTATAGTTTTAGTTTATAATATAGGTTTAGTTTAGTTTTATTTCTTTATAAATATTATTATATACCATTTCGTAATTAAATTGTTTTTGAGAAGCTTGTAAATAAAAATATACAACATTAAAAAATAAACTAAAAAGTATTTTATCTGTTGATGTTGATTTGCTAATATGGTGCCTAAAGTCTAAAAAACTGAGTTCTTTTTTTTATGAAACATATCTTGATGCAGGTTATAAGTTAACGCTATTAGCAACTACTGAAATATAGCTAGAGTTGTCATTTTGGGGCACATTTCTAGACATTTTTGTTCGGCATTGTGAGTCTATTTAGTTTATGGTACGTCAATGTTCTACTCTTCTAGTTTAGAACATGACGACTTATTACATCCAAAATATCAGTAAGAGAAATAAATCAACCCTCTGTTTTCATAGCAGGCACCTCCTAAAATATTCAGTGTCCTTTGGATGTTTAGAATGGAAGGATGATCAATTTATCTGAATGTACTGTTTTGAATTTTTAAGTAAGGTATTATATGCTGACTTTTTATTTGACATTAAGGGCAGGATTCCAAACCTTTATACGCAAAAAAAACCCGCACTGTAAGTCCTTTAAGAATTTTTTTACAGGTTGTGTGGCACTTAAGGTTTTTTTTTTTAAAACTCATATATATTATGTAGATAAAGTCCAGTCCATATTGACAAACCTTTTGGTACTCAAATTGGAGGCTATGTTTTCACCAGCCAGATGTTGGTTCATCAGCCATAATTCTTTATTCCATTATTGTGATAGAATAATTTTATACATATACCTACAAAAATATATAAATAATAATGTACCTACTTCTTTTAAATCGGCCCCCCATGACTGAGGATCGTAAGCAAGATCTAAAACTTTGAATTATTGCACCCTCCAACAGTCATTTTTCATACAAATTTAAAATGCATAACTATTCTCATTTTCAATATCTACTCTTAGAGGGTTAGGCTTGTTTACAGCTGTTCCTAAATTTTAATCGCTTCTAAGATATTTCTCGATGTCGGACAGACAGAACAATAACGGAGACGGACAGAGTCGCGCTATATAAGGGTTCCTTTTTAGGGTTCCGTAGCCAAATGGCAAAAAACGGAACCCTTTTAGATTCGTCATGTCCGTCCGTCTGTCTGTCTGTCTGTCTGTATGTCCGTCCGTATGTCACAGCCACTTTTTTCCGAAACTGTAAGAGCTATACTGTTGAAACTTGGTAAGTAGATGTATTCTGTAAACCGCATTAAGATTTTCACACAAAAATCGAAAAAAAACGTTAAGTTTTAGGGGTCCCCATACTCAGAACTGAAACTCAAAAAAATTTTTTTTTATCAAACCCATACGTGTGGGGTATCTATAGATAGGTCTTCAAAAATGATATTGAGGTTTTTTATATCATTTTTTTCTAAACTGAATATTTTGCGCGAGAGACACTTCCAAAGTGGTAAAATGTGTGTCCCCCCTCTGTAACTTCTAAAATAAGAGAATGATAAAACTGAAATAAATATATGATGTACATTACCATGCAAACTACCAACGAAAATTGGTTTGAACGAGATCTAGGAAGTAGTCTTTTTTTAATACGTCATATATCGGAAAAAGCAATTTATGTAACGGAACCCTTCATGTGCGAGTCCGACTCGCACTTGGCCGTTTTTTTTATCTTTAGTACGGTACCTATAGGCTAAAAACAAGATACGATATAAATTATTTCATCTGACCCCGTTTAACGTAACGAGTAAATTATCCAAAACAAACGTCCGGTAATTGCATTGTTTTCGTTTAATCCCGAAACGCGCACACTGTTTCTTTACACAATTCTGTTCCCTCGTAATTAACAAAAACACGTGTGTTTTCTATGCACTTACGCGTCCAAAGGTTCCATTTTGTAACTTCGATGTCAAACATATGTATACATTTTTCATCTATTACAATGGAAAAGGTGCAAAACTGTTAAATGGACAAAATGAAACTAGATTATCCAGACTGTTTGAGAAATTATCTATTTTAACGCTTGTTTTTTACTCCGCATCTTGGAGTCTTGAAATCAAAGGAAAGGGTATTATGGTCAGTTAATTGTCAGTTTACGATACCTTATAAGATAAGTGTTGTTTCTTTACAGTTAGATCAAATATATTTCATGTCACTTACGGGAGATCAAGACGAGAGTGACCTGGCTATATATGGATATATATTATGCTTTGCGAATTTGGCTACACTAGGTAAGGTAACGTTATACCTGGCTGACAGCTATTGTTCCTCTGTATTTTTATTAATTAAGATTGAAAGAAAGTATTGGGCCAGTATCAAGTTCTTGGACGTACCTGCCTACATAAATACGTAAGGTACGTAAGTATTGTTATGGGTACAGCTCTATGAAAACACCATTACCAGTTCCTTTACTAGTTGGTAAGTACATTTTCGTATATTCAATATTAATAGTTTGAGTGGCCGTTACTCGTACATTTGTTGGGGGTAGGTATTGAAGTGAACGCGTTGGACGGCCATTAGGCGAGTCGACGTAATGGCCACTTCTCGTGGCCTTTACGTCGCGGCCTTATTGGCTGTGATTCATCGCGTCATATACCCAATACGGGCTGGAAACTTATGCGTTGGGACGCTGTGCTCGAGAAGACGTCGCGCGCTGCTCAGCGACTCGTGTTTCACTCGTACTGTAGAAATTAGATAGAGGAGAGTAGATTTTCTCGACTCGCATCGCGTCGCGGCGTCAGTTGTCCTAGCCTCGCTGGTTGCCAGCCAATTATCTGTAGTATGGCTGTTAGCCACATTAAGTGTTTAGCAGTAGTAACACAATAGTTAACTGCTACATAAACGCATATTGCTTGATCAGCGAAACCTTACGTGTATGAATAAATAGATAGGTAATATATTTTTAAGTTTCGATCAAAGAGGAAAATTGAAAAATTATTCGCCACGAGCGGGATTTGAACCTGCGACCTCTGGAATCCGTCCATTGCTCTTATCCAACTGAGCTACCGTGTGTCCCGCCAGTGGCAACGAATAGTAGTATAATAGTAAAGAATAATAGGTAATATATAAGTTAAAGGATTCTATTAGACGCTCTTCACCAGACTACTAATTGGCCACGTGAATCACCTACCTCCATATCAGTACTTTAGTACATATCGATGATATAGAAATGGATCTGTAAGCAGGATATTTGATTCGATCTAATCAAATTTGCATTATTTGCACACCATCATTTGCATGTGGATAAATTATTAATAAACTAGTGGCTCTGTAAGTTTTTTTTTTTTTTTTTTTTCTAAAAACTTGATCAAAAAAAATTGAAAATGCTTGAGTTGAGATTGTAAGATAATCGGTTAAGAAATGCGACTTGTAGAGGAGAACAGCCGGCTAGACAAAAGAATATTTGCCCAAGTCGAAACGAAGAACTTCGTTTGCTTCGCTCGCTATTTCAATAAATATTAGGAAACAATTCTAACTATACAAATCAACGTGGTTTCCAACAAAGCAAAGCTTGTAAAATTGGGTGCTAGAAGACGATATACATAGATTTGTGCTTGTCACGCAAATGAATGCCGCCATTACCGGGATTCAAACCCGGAATGCGAGCTACGGAGGCAGGGTCGCTGCTGACTAGGCTAAAGTGGTCGTCAAATTTTGCTTTGAAGATTTGTGGACACGTATTCTTGAGGCAACATCACTTACAATCAGGTGAAATTGCAGACAAATGCTTTTTCAATCGAGCGCTTTTACAGAGTTCCTTAGTAAACAAGGAACCTTTATAGTTTCGCCATGCCATGTCCGTCTATCCGTCTCCGGCTAAGCTCAGTCACACTTACTACTACAAAGCTATAATTCACCATAAATCAATTAAGCTAACAAAATGGTTACCATAAATCAATTACGCTAAGTTTTTTTTTTGTGGTTTCTTCCTTACACGTAAAGTGGGGCTGTATTTTTTGTCTTGTGGGGTATCATCTCAACAGATAGCTTACCTATTCAAAAATATTATGGATTTTCAAAAACGTGTCCCCCCCCCTGCTACCTAAATGGTTACTAATGGGTTTTGCCAAAAAATTCATGGCAGTAGTAGGTATTACATATAATTAATTTATAAAAAAAAAAGAGATCACGGATAAGTAGGCATAACTAGTTAAGACGCTATAGGTTCAGCGAAGTGAAGCGAACATAGTTTTTGAAACAATATAATGTGTCTGTTTATAATAATATGGTTTCAAAAAAATACGAATAGTAATCTTAAGGCTTTTCTGCAGGGAAATCAGTGATTCAAAACACGAATTCGTAAATTGCTTATTCATAAGCAATTTTCGCTCGATAGAAAAAAAATCACGAACATAGGTCTAAAACATATTAAAATTCACTTAAAACATTCGTAGCAAATTATGCACAATAGCTAAACATATTAACATTGGTTTTAAAAATTGGCAATATCATGTTTGAGGGAATTTAGTGATAACTTTTTTATTTATTTAAACGCACAAAAAATTAAAATTAAAAAAACATGATATCCGCGCTTCCAAACACGCACTTCCATCTCGCTCACGCTTATGCTCAGCGAGAGGGAGAGAAGACCATGATACTATAGTGCCTTAACGAGTAATAGTCGACCAACTTAAAAATGTACTTGAAAAGGCCAACTTTCGTACAAATTCGAGTGACGCAACCGCAACGTTTAGTTGGCGCGTCGATGTAACAAAGACAGATTGGCAACTACGGAACCCTACACTGCGCGTGGCCCGACACGCACTTGGGCGGTTTTTTCGTTTTTCACACCAACAAATTAATCACTGTAACAGTAATCAATACATACGAGCGCATATTTTCATCGCTTTAAAATAATACTTACTGAACTCAGCAAATAATGTAGTATGTTTATACATACTTTTTCAAGAACTACTAAAAAATAAATGCTTTATTGTAGTAACGTTCAGGAATGCCTATTAGCGGGACGGCCCCTTGATAGCCACTTTCTTTTAATATCGCCTGTACATTGCGCCCATATTGCTTTTGATATAACGTTATATATAAATAGGGTTGTCTCTCGTATTTTATAGGTCAACTGGTATTTCATGCGTGAAATCTTTACTTATTTCAATACAAGTGTGGAAGTATATCATCGTGTCTATTAATAGATAGATAATTCGAATTATTTGCCACGATCGTAGTATTACACAATTATTTCACTTATCAAGCCGTATCGTTGTACTTACTTCATAACCCGTGAATATTTTATCGTTAACAAATTATAAAATCAGCTTAGAACTTCGTGCGAACCCTAGAATATATAAACATGATTAACGTTTATTTTCTTATAAACCCGCAAATGGACTTAACGGTATGTACCTACTTACAGTGTAAAAAAGCGGCCAAGTGCGAGTCGGACTCGCACATGAAGGGTTCCGTAAAATAAATTGCGGTTTACGATTTATGACGTATTAAAAAAAATTACTTACTAGATCTCGTTCAAACCAATTTTCGGTGGAAGTTTGCATGGTAATCTACATCATATATATTTTTTTGTTTTATCATTCTCTTATTTTAGAAGTTACAGGGGGGGGACACATTTTACCACTTTGGAAGTGTCTCTCGCGTAAACTATTCAGTTTAGAAAAAAATGATATTCAAAACCTTAATATCATTTTTGAAGACCTATCCATAAATACCCCACACGTATGGGTTTGACGAAAAAAAATTTTTTGAATTTCAGTTCTGTGTATGGGGAACCCTAAAACTTAATGTTTTTTTTCGATTTTGGTGTGAAAATCTTAATGCGGTTCACAAAATACATCTACTTACCAAGTTTCAACAGTATAGCTCTTATAGTTTCGGAAAATAGTGGCTGTGACATACGGACGGACAGACAGACAGACAGACAGTCATGACGAATCTATAAGGGTTCCGTTTTTTGCCATTTGGCTACGGAACCCTAAAAAGTAAGTAACATTATCTTTGACGCCGACTGTACAACACGCGGCTTTTATGTAGCTGATCAGTCCTGTGTTTTAATAACATGTTGGATACAGTTAAGAAAGAATTTCAAACGTCTCATTCAGAAAAGTAAGTTTTGGTCCCCTACGAGAGGGAGCAAAATGCAACTTTTCTGTTCAAACTACTTTTTAGGGTTCCGTACTCAAAGAGTAAAACGGGACCCTATTACTAAGACTCCGCTGTCCGTCCGTCCGTCCGTCCGTCCGTCCGTCTGTCTGTCACCACGCTGTATCTCACTGATACCGTGATAGTTCCAGCTGAAATTTTCACAGATGATGTATTTCTGTTGCCGCTATAACAACAAAAAAAAATAGTTTTTTATAGATAATGGTACGGAAGCCTTCGTGCGTGAGTCCGACTCGCACTTGGCCAGTTTTTTAATTTATTAATTGGCTTGTAGCATTTACGCAATGTGCTAAGAATCTTAATAAAATAATCGATTGTAATTTCATCGTAATTGACAAACGTATAATTTATTATATATGTATATTAAGAACATATATATTAAATATTTGTTTGTTTGTTTTTTTTTGTTTTGTTTGTTTTTTATGGTTTTTTTTGTTTGTTTTGATGGTTCTTTTTTTATGTTTGTTTTTTAATTCTTTTTTGTTTTTTGCTTTTTTGTTTTTATTGTTGTTTTGTTTGTTTATGTCAGTTTGTTTCAGTTTTTTTTGTTTAAAAGTTATTTGTAAGTTTTTTTTTGTTCTTTTTTTTGTTTTTTTCTTTTGTTATTTTTGTTCGTTTTTTGTTTTTTTTTTGTTCGTTTCTTTTGTTTCATTTTGTACGATCCAAGCATCGCACATTTCACGTGTCAGCGTTAAATATAATGAAGTTGTATTAATTACTGTATCGGCGATTACGCCACTTATGAATCAGTCTACGTTTAAACGTGCTCCTAGCTAGTACCTATACATTTACCTTGGTTATCAATAAAATCATTCAACTAGATCAGTGTTTCCATCAAGTCTACAATCAACTATCAAGAATCAAATCATCTCAGTTGTACAACCCGTACATCTTATGGTCCTTCGAACCTAAGCAGGTATTTGGTGTTTCTGTACTTATATTGTGATAGTGAATCGGTTTGCTGGCTTCCCACAAGCGGGTTCCACCAGTAAATTGAGAAGGCACATATATCGCATATAGAGTCCAGGAGCACTGTTTACCTGTCAGCAAGCAAGCGACTATCAAGTAAATGTGAGAGTTACGAGTAACAAGTACTCGAACCGGATCCTCAGTGACAGAGTAACATCAATTTTCGTCCAAACGGCCTCCCACAAGCGGGTCTCACCGTGCGGAGTGAAAAAGCGCAGTAAGTCACACCGAATCCAAACACATACTTATCAGAAGAGGACATCATCAGTTCCACATCAAGATATCAAGAGACGTCTACTAAATCAATTCAGGGGAAGCTTCCTGGCACTTGAAGCTCCTCATTGTCATCAGCTGCAGCGACAACTATCATCAGTTATAAATCAATAAACCAAGGGTAATTTTATCAACATCAAACATCAATATCAGTGGCCACAGCTCTATCAATCAATTTCATCAATAAATAAATTAAGATATCTACCGCCATCAATAACTCAAGATGAGTTTAAACAAGGAGATAGAGTTGATTATCAATGATCAAAACCAGCTTATGTCAAACATGAACAGGCTGTATGAGAATTACAAAAAAGATGGGCAAAATCGTCGAACTGTGTCTAATATAACTAATAAGCTGAGAGGCCTCGACGGATTCTGGCATGAATTTCAAATCAATCATGAAATGTTACTGGCATACAAAAATGAGGATTACACTTGTTTTGCCGAAGAAAGCTATGAAAAAACCAAAGCCTTTTACGAATCATCTCGGTCCGTCTTGGAGACTCATTTGGAGATAGCGAAGCGGGGTCCTTTATCTCCCAGGTCAGCATCACCGAAGCCAGCCGAACGTTTGACCATCCCTACAACATCAGATGGAGCGCCCAACTGGGCGTCGGACGCGACCGAAGACTTTAAAATTCAAGAGGAGCAACCTGAAACTCCAACTCATAGTAAAATAGAGGTCAGTAAACCGAGCCTTTCGACTCATCAAGAAAACGAAAGTGCCCCTAAATCCGAATCTCAAGACAATCAGGAAAAGATCAACATCCCGCGGGCTCCTATTAATCCCGGGTTCGCAATTCCACCGATCTTCGATACCTTAAATAAATCCAGCGTGGATACAAACAAATTATCAGAAAAAATGAGAAAACAACAAAGCAACTTCAAGGCGTTTGCACGCACTATATACTACATTGATCTTCCCGTCGTCAATGAGAAATGGGAGTTGGAAGATTTACTCAAGTCGGTTCAATCTCGCTGGACAACTATCGACGCTCTTCACTGGGACATCGACAGTGAACTCCTTGAAGACAATGAAGTTTATAATCAAACTTTCTACAAATATGAGAAGAAGTTCCAGGATACTAAAAGGTCAATCAATACCAAAATATGGTCTATGACTCATCGGGAGAAATCAACCCCGGTCATGGATATACCACCGTTTAGTGGAAACTATCAACAATGGACTTCTTTTAAAGATTTATTTAATGAAGCTATACATTATAACCATTCGATGTCGAAAGCTCAGAAGATGCAATTTTTGAAGAACAAGGTCAGAGGAGAAGCAGAAAAACTCATTCAACATCTCAACATCAGCTCCGAAAACTATGAAACCTGTTGGGAAATCTTGAACCACAGGTACAATAACACAAAACCCATTTTCACGGCCCACCTCAATAACCTCTTCTTTCTGCCATCAATGCAGCAACAATCATACCCACTGATCAAGCGTCTACATGATACCACCAACGAGTGTTTGAATGCCATCAGGAACCTCGGCGTGGACATCAAGTCATGGGACCCACTCATAGTCCATATTTTATCACAAAAAATGGATACCGAGAGTCATACTGAATATGTTGAATCTCTAAAGAACCCTCGAGACTTGCCAACCCTAAAGGAATTTTTGGAATTCCTGGAAATGAAGTTCACGTCATTTGAGGCGAGCCGCCGAAAGTTGGACACACCGAAGCAACATCATCAACCTGAAACATCAAAAAACCCATTTTACAAGTCATTCGGAGGCACAAAAGAATCAGGCATATCACCAGCCAAATCAAACGATTTTAAATCAAGTCATTTACAAAGAAAACAATGCGCCGTGTGTAATAGAAGCCACGGAATATTTCATTGCGAAACATTTCAAAGGGCAGCGCCCGAAAGCAAACGCAACATTATTGCAAAATTAAATTTATGCAAAAATTGCCTCTACAATCACTACGATAAAGAATGTTTTTCTACAAGTCGATGCCGCACGTGTAACGAAAGACACAACACTTTAGTGCATGATGCCTACACAATGCGACAGGACACTTCCGCTCTATTTAGCAAGCGGAAAAATATTGCAAATGTTACGCAAGAATCAAATAATATCATGGATGTTTTATTAGCAACTGCTCTTATCAAGATTAAAGCAGCAGATGGAAGTTATCATATCATGAGATCAATTATAGATCAGGGATCACAAATGAGCTTGATTTCTCAGAACGCCGCGCAACTGTTACAACTGCCGCGGCAACGATGCAACGATATTGTTTACGGCATTGGCGCCAAAGGAATAACTTGCAAAGGTGTAATCAACGTCACCGCTTCATCACTGCATTCCGATTATCAATTTGATGCCAACCTGTATGTCATGAACACATTGATAAATCACCTGCCGAACAAGACGTTCCCTAAGCCTGAATGGTCTTACCTGGAAGGCGTTCCACTTGCAGACCCTGAATTCCACGTCAGGCGCCCTATTGATCTATTATTAGGAGCCGACGTTTACGCCAAAATCATTCAAGATGGTATTATCAATGTAAACGAAGCCCTGCCACTTGCACAGAAGACACACCTTGGGTGGATACTTTGTGGAAACGTGCCATCATATCAATGCAACATTGTCATCAACCACATAGATGATCTCACGCGCTTCTGGACCATAGAAGATATCAATGACTCTTCGACCTTGTCCTTAGAAGATCAATACTGCCTTGACCTTTATCATGAAACTACATTTCGCCAGAAGGATGGAAGATATGTCGTACGCCTACCGTTCAAGCCTGAGATGGAAAACTCTTTGGGATACTCAAAAAAGTGGCGACAATATAAAGTCGGAATGATCTCAGATATCGAAAAAATGTTCAGGCAAATCATGGTGAACATTCAAGACCAAAAATATCAAAAAATCATTTGGAGACAGGACCCACATCAACCTCTACGTGAATACGCACTAACTACCATTAGTTATGGTACCCGGGCCGCCCCGTTTCTGGCGATGATGACGCTAAAGAAGCTAGCAAGTGATGAACGCAAGAACTATCCCGAAGCAGCTAGCGTCATAGAAGAGAGTTTTTACATGGACGACCTCTTACACGGCAGTCACGACATTGAATCAGCGAAGAAATTGCAGGCAGATCTTATGAACTTACTGAAATCAGGGGGCTTCAACCTTCGTAAGTGGGCATCAAATAGGCCGGAGCTACTACAAGAAGTCAACAAGTCTCAAAAATTACATCAAACTTTCGAGTTCAAAGATCAGGAAACTACCAAAACATTGGGAATACGCTGGCACCCATGGGAAGATCATTTTACTTTCCAACTTAAGATTGAACTGCCCTCCATAAGTAAGACAATGACAAAAAGAGACCTGCTGTCGAATATAGCAAAAGTATTCGACCCTCTTGGGTGGCTGTCACCTGTTACAACAAAGCTAAAGCTACTGTTTCAAAACGTCGTATCAAATGACATCGGATGGAACGATCAAGTACCAGACAACATCAAAAAAGAATGGCACACAATCTATCAAGATCTACAACATATCAAGGATATCAAGGTACCACGATGGCTAAATAGCAGCAAAAATCAAAATATTGAACTGCATGGGTACTGTGACGCACCCACGAAAGCGTATGCATGCGCTATTTACTGTCGAGTCATCCTCCCAGGTGTCGATCAAAATATATCTTCGCCGCCGCCGGTATTGGTAGCAGCTAAAACAAGACTAGTGCCAACGAAAAAAGATGTTACTTTGCCCCGGCTTGAACTCTGCTCAGCTCAACTTTTATCTACGTTGATGAAAAAGGTGACGCAATCGCTATCAGATAACAACATAAAAGTCATCTGTTGGTCCGACTCGACCGCAGTTTTAGGTTGGCTAAACGGGGAACCTAGCAAGTGGAAACCCTTCGTAGCCCATCGAGTTGCCAAGACCACCAAAATCATACCACCGACCTGCTGGAACTACATTAAATCAGAAGAAAACCCAGCGGATTGCGCGAGTCGCGGAATCACGGCTCAAAATTTATTGAAACATCCACTGTGGTGGAATGGTCCCAAATGGCTAACATCATACAGCCCAAATCAAGAGAAACCAACTTTCACTAGAGATCAAGAAATAAAATCATCAAAACAATGTCACCTGGCAACGTCTAATCAAACAAACGACGTTATCAATGACATAATATGCAAGCATAGCAACATGACACGCTGCACGCGAATACTTGCGTGGATACTACACCTCGCCTCGCGAGCACACCTACGCTCAAATTACTTAACAGCTGACGAGTTAAGTAGATCGAAAAATAAAATCATTGAGTACATCCAAGAAAAAGAATTCTCAAATGAAATCAGAGATTTGAAATCAAACCAATCAATGGACTCAAAAAGTAACATATTGAAATTAAGACCGTTCCTAGATCAAAATGGACTGTTACGAGTTCGCGGCCGACTTCATAACGCGCACATCAGCTGGGAAATGAAACATCCACTCATCATCCCTCACGACAGTCGCCTAACAGATCTGCATATCGACCAGGCACACGAAGCTGTTCCACACGGGAGTGTTAAACTCACTCACTCCAGGCTACGAGAATCATACTGGATTGTGGGTGGAAACAGAGCTGTCAAAAAACGCCTACGACGTTGCATAACGTGCCTTAAGCAGAAGCCGCTAAAGTTAAATCAAATAATGGGCGACTTACCTGAAGCAAGATCAGATGTTCACCCGGGGAAGGACGGCTTCGTACGCGTCGCATCAGTTAAGACAAAAAATGGAGTCATCAAAAGACCCATTATCAAATTATCCGTCCTACCTGTAACAGAAAACGATGAACCCTCCAAAAATCAAGCAGGAGAACAGAAACAGGATCCGAAGGTCAAATACAATCAGAGAATACCTTCAAAGGGCAAACTCATCACTATGGCCTTCATGCTATTTATGTTATTTATATCACCTGCGCAATGCACTCACAACATATCAAGTTTCAAAGATGGACAAGGCATTTACTTCGACAAAATAACAAACATGAAACTGGCCCGGGATGAGTGGAAAATCGTGGTGTACTACGACACCGATCCCTATTGGAAAGGATCTGAACTGTTTTCAAAATACATCAATCATTTGGAAACGATATGTCGCGCTATAGAAAACCAACATCAATGTTATATAGTATTGACACAGCTACGTCACGCCTTCTCGAAATTAAAATACTACGACGCTAAGACACTTATTTGCACGCTACAGGGTCCAATTTATCAACTGAAGTCGGACACTCACCTCTGTATAGCGGATCAAGTAACAAATAAGTGCTCAGTGCACTCTGACGCATGCCGGAACATATGGACGGAACTAAGTGCTACTAATACATACCTGTACTTTTGTTGTGACGTATGTACTGCAAGAATCATATGCGGACAGGACGTAACGGCAGAGTATCTTAAGAAGGCCGGGATCATAACGTTACAAACAGACTGCGTACTGAACGGAGATGCTTTTACTATCTTTCCTCAAAAGAAACTTTCCAGCGAGATCAAGACTCAAGCAGACGTCGTTAGGTTCAACGTACCATCAATAAATAATGTTATCAATCTCACGGTACCAGTCTTGAAAGGAGAATCGAGAGACTCCGAAGAGAACAACACAGTTCTGAAGGTCATCAAGGACCAGATCGATCACATGAAGAACGAGGGCGCATTATCAGATGGAATCAACTATCACGACGTTCATCACTACACGGCGATCTACGCGGTCATGGGCGTAGTAGCCGTGATAGCAGCGCTGTATATCCGCCGCTGCGTTCGGCGACGAAGACTCCTCGCGCGACTCAACCCTCCGCTAACGGCTCCTGCGGACAGCGGACGTAGGCTTACGTCGATGTCCATCACATCGCGCAGCTCCATTCCATCGGCAGACCAGCCGGGCAACGACGGACAACTACTGGAGAGACCAAATCACCGCGCCGCGGCAACTGTTCTTAACAATCAAACTACTTCCACAATGTTCAGAGGATTTACCTCCATCAAATAATGTATTCACTATAATGTCTAAAATAATGTCCTAGCTGTTTGGTTTGTGTAAAAATAATTTGCATCTCCCATCAATTCTCATCTCGTGGCCGGGAATATGTACGATCCAAGCATCGCACATTTCACGTGTCAGCGTTAAATATAATGAAGTTGTATTAATTACTGTATCGGCGATTACGCCACTTATGAATCAGTCTACGTTTAAACGTGCTCCTAGCTAGTACCTATACATTTACCTTGGTTATCAATAAAATCATTCAACTAGATCAGTGTTTCCATCAAGTCTACAATCAACTATCAAGAATCAAATCATCTCAGTTGTACAACCCGTACACATTTGTTTTTGTTGTTTTTTTTTTGTTCTGTTTGTTTTTCTTTTGTTTGGCTTTTTTTGTTTTTTTTTTTGTTCTTTTTTTTTGTTTTTTTTTTGTTTTGTTTTTTTTTGCAATTTTTTTCCTCATAGTCGGTGTGAAAAGATACATGTGCCACTCAGGAGCAAAATTATTTTCGTCTTGGGCGTTAACACTTGAATCCCACATTACGTTTCGGATTCAATACACCGCCATCGCCGTAAATATACTATTTTGCTCCCTTGTGACACAAATAACAATTTTTTTATCTGTGTGAGATATTGACGTTTTGGATGTGTGGCACATGTGTCACATCATCCTTGGTCGCGAGCAGATAATGTGTAAAATCGTGGAATTTTAAATCAATACCTATATTTTTAAGAATGGCGCTTGTATTTCATTATGGTCATTAGAAGGAAAAGAAGAAAAGGGCAAGGTCGGGAATATTTAGCTAGCAAAATACGTAAAATATAATTAAACTCGATACAGTTTACTGAATTGTTTATTCGTATCATAAAAACTTGACACAAAAAACCATACTTTACAAGTACTTATAAAGGACTTTGAAACAATGACATTAAAAATAAATTAATCTCTCTTCACAGCTCCGGT
Source organism: Epinotia brunnichana (assembly GCA_963854355.1). Taxonomy (NCBI): domain Eukaryota; kingdom Metazoa; phylum Arthropoda; class Insecta; order Lepidoptera; family Tortricidae; genus Epinotia; species Epinotia brunnichana. Next base: position 11,723,355 of record OY977936.1, on the reverse strand, counting down.
AAACAAGTTGTACTTAATTCCATAACAATAATATCACAATCAAACCATCTAAAATTACATCAGATACATTTAAAATACTATGACGAGAAAATAAATTAATCACAAGAGAGCTTTAAAACCCGTGGTTGTAAGCGTAAACAATCATGCGAAGGGCCGTGTTATGTTCGACTACCAAACAACTTAATGTCATACTTATAGAGGCCCGGAGTTATAATATCAACACTTAATAACACTTAATTTTAATTCAATAAGGTAAATGTTCCAGTGCCCTACGCTGTACTAATAGTTGGCACCTAAAATTTTGAGTCATTGGAACAGAAATGACAAGCATTGTCAATTATAGGAATAGGTAAGTCAAACTTTGGAACGTAAATCTTGGATCTTCGTACATTAGAGGTTAAAGAAAATAATAAGAGTTTAATAAATAATCATTTAATGTAATATCTACAGATATTAAGATGATTTTTTTTATTCCTACAATGAAATTCTATTTTACTTTATTCTAACTTACAAAATATATAAAACATGAAGAATGCCCTTCGGCCGCGTACGTAACTAAGTTTTGTAACTAGCTACGAACTAGGATTTTTTTTTCTTGGTTTGTAACCAGGTTACGAATGAAGAATTCAATTTTGATGGTTTTGTTTGCCTACGTAACTAGGTTACAAACAAAGAATTTTTATGTCCTTCTACGTAGCTGGGTTACGAACGAATAATCCCTTTATTCCATCCAGTCCTACCAGTAGGTCAATAGTCGAACTGTTTGAATATTTTTTTTCCAAATTGTTATACTGACGGATCGAACTATTTGGAAACGCGGATTTTATTCCTAACATACTATAACTATACATACATCGGAGTCAGTAGTTCTAATTGGAATAAAATCCGCGTTTCCAAATACAAAACCGAATCCGTCAGTATAAACAAATTGGAAAAAAAATATCCAAACAGTTCGACTATCGAACTACTGGTAGGACTGGATGGAATAAAGCGATTATTCCCCTTCGGCCGTCTACGTAACCGGGGTTTCGTAACCTGGTTACGATCGAAGCTTTTTTTTTACTCCTCGGTAACTAGCTTCGGTCACGCACTTTGTTTTACTCGTGCGTAACTAGCTTCGGACAAGGACTTACTTTACTTTTACGTAACTGGCCTATGTTTCTGGAGTTAGGCAATTTTTTTTTAAATAATTCTTTTACTTACCTATCCCAAGTTAGCTCAGCTCAGTGTGTGCTTGTTTTAAAGTTAAAATAAACAAATAAAATACAAACGATTATATTTTTGGATAGCAAAATTATTTATTCATAGTTAACTAAAACATCAAAATATCTTGGTTACTATTATACGCACAAACACACACACACACACTATCTATATTATTTCTTGCAGTGTATTTACAATCGGCAATAGGAAACCTAATTTCATTATCCTAATAATATCATCGCAGTGCGTTCGGTTAAAATCAATTAAGTTATCTTCCGCCTGGACTATTTCCTCCCAGTCCTGGATACGTTGGATATGGTAATGACACACACGCGTGCCCGGGGAAATATATAGATTCCTTTTAATCAACATTTTAGCTTTTAAAGCGTCAGGAATTGCACGTAATGTCATTAAAGGGCATCCACCAAAGATACAGGCGTTTCTATTTTCCGGCGTCCTCGTTAAATTTGATGAATTTTCAAAAGTATCCATTGTAATGACCAGAACAGATTTGATGACAGATGACTAGATTTTTTATTGACAGTTAATGATGACTGATTCTTTAAAAAAAAAATCATCCCAAGATAAAAAAGAGGACTGATAGGTAAGATAGGTAGCAATTTGACGTCCTCTCCTCTTTAATCTTATTTCTACCTCTTCACATCGTCAGGTGACATGCAAAACTCACTAACTAACATCATTAAAATTATTGGATACTAAACTCTGTTACAAGTGTAATAAAGTTGGTTGTTACTATAAATTTTTGAGTGTACTTAGTGAGTTTTGCTTGTCACCCGACGACATACAAAATTAGAGTCAAATAACACTATCAATTAGAAACATTTATTCTTTAAATTAGGTTAAAAATTAACAAAATAAACTTATTAATGCATTTAATTCTCATCTAAAAATAACGAAATTTGAGTTTTAGTTAAGATATCTCTTTGTATTGAAAATCAAAATAAAAAAGCATAAGGAGCAACTATTTCAACGCAGTGACCTACTGTGATTTGCCCACTTTTTAATTCATTATTTGCACACTCAATTTCAGTGTCGATTTCAAGATAGCGTTTCGACTTTTTGTTTTTGGTTTTGAACATGTCACTGACTTTCGTCTCCTTGATTAAAATTTCCAGCAAATTAGCAACTGTATTATTTTTTTGTCCAACGAAACGATTAATACGACTGTGCCATCCTTCCAAATTATTCGTTGTTCTTATTTGCTCTTTGCTACAACAACAGGTTTTGTTAAAATTTGTTTTCTCTAGCCACTCAGATTTGAAATACTTGTTGAATGTTTTAACGTCATCACCCGCTGGACTCCTACGCATAACGTACTTAATGCCGCTACCAGCAAATTCTTCTGGCAAGCGTGCAACTCCGGCACACCTGGACACATGACGCTTCTTTACGGGGGTTGCCATTTTTAATTTCTTGGCCATTCTAAATAGGCATCTATTAAAATGAAAATAACAGCCTTTTACTTTTATGCCTTTATACACGTGTGCAACTGCTTTCATTGCTGCCTTTTCAAAGTCCATGGTTATTTTTGAAGGTTTCCAGTCCTTAAATACGGATTTAATAAGCGTGAAAAGGGTTTTATATGTTTTTTGTTTTTTGTTAGGTAATAGGCAGTAAATTAGGGGAATCACAGTTTTGCTGGTTTGGTTATATCCATGTATCGAATATAATTGCTTGAAAATCTTTGGACAAGATTTAAATGTGCCATCACACAATATATGGTCGTAGCTAGCAATGAGGACCCGCACATCTTCACGACAGAATATAAGGATTCTTTCACCATCACTTCCTTCACCCACATAATCCGCTAACAGAAAATTTTCAAGAAATTTTTTTGGTACTATGACTTCAAATGCTGACGAAAAACGTACCTTAGGCACACCCAATACTCTATTTCGATTGTTAAATAGACCTGTTTTGATATTACTGAAATGTGGTATTTCAGCCATCATGTGTACACCCTCTGTTTCTAGTTGGTATACCATTGTGTCATATTGCTTTTGGATGGAATTAAAGTTTGATCCAGTTATGTCTTTAAGCTTATCTAATTCCTTTAATACTCTATTTTGTGCCCGGTTGGGTACACAATCTTCATTATGTGGTTTCGTCTTTTGTTCCACTACTTCGTTCGTCTCGGTTACAGTAATACTACCTTTGCAACCGTGATCATAATTACAACACAGCCAAAATGATTCCTTCTTGTAAATTTTCCTTCGATGATATTTATGTCCTTCATGTAGAATGGCAACACCTCCCCTACGCGTTGAGATAAACTCAATTTTTCGCAACGACATATTGTTCAGAACACTTACTGCTGATGTTATTAACGAGTAGCACGCAGCTAAACAGATTTATTTAATAACGTTATTCTCACTGACCCGATGCACTTTTTATCACTGTCATATATGACGCAGTCATAATCATATCTAATGGCTGACGTATTGTTTATATTTAGAGAATTAGAATAGAAACCGGCCAGCATATCCAGAAAATTTTGCAAAAATATAAAGAAGTTTTCATGTAAATAATAGGATTATTTACAAAAATTGCCTAACTCCAGAAACATAGGCCAGTTACGTAAAAGTAAAGTAAGTCCTTGTCCGAAGCTAGTTACGCACGAGTAAAACAAAGTACGTGACCGAAGCTAGTTACGGAGAAGTAAAAAAAAAGCTTCGATCGTAACCAGGTTACGAAACCCCGGTTACGTAGACGGCCGAAGGGAATTATTGGTTCGTAACCCAGCTACGTAGAAGGAAATAAAAATTCTTTGTTTGCAACCTAGTTACGTAGGCAAACAACCATCAAAATTGAATTATTCATTCGTAACCTGGTTACAAAAACAGAAAAAAAATCCTAGTTCGTAGCTAGTTACAAAACTTAGTTACGTACGCGGCCGAAGGGGAAGATGTTGTTGTATTCAAGTAAAACTTATCTCTGTGTTAAAACCCACAAATGGCTTTATTTCTGGAATTGTCCGTGACGTATAAAATATTTTATATCTCCAACCACTAACCCCCTTAGAGAGTAGTCCATACGGTGGACTTTCAGGAAGATAGACAGGTATAAAAGGTCAGTAAAAACACTACAGGGTCTAAGTGTATAATACATTTCTAATGTTTTCTTATTCAAACATATTTTCTCACTACTTCTTTCTGATAAATCGCTTACTGCGATTGATTCCTTAACCTAAATTTCTTTACCAGTAATAGTTTAAATACCATGTGTCTTCTAATAACTACTAACATTTAATTCAGTTTTTTTTCTAAAATTCGGAATATTTCTGGCTACAAGCCCTTTTAATAAAATGTGGTCCTTTATTATTAAACGTACATAAATACACCCCTTCTGTGGTAGTGGGTAATTCTTTCTTGGTAATTAAAGAACCACCATTTTACCAATTAACAAGTTTCATCATAGACTGTTACTTATTCAATAATGACTAGACTATGGATTGTGCTTGGCACAAAATACTCTGGTAACACTTAAATAGAAACATTGAATAAACTCTTAACTTATCTTTTTAGAGATCTTTCATAAATAAAAAAGTTTTTTTGGACCGGGTAAGGGAATTAGGCGTTGCTTTATTTCATGCATTTCAGTCTTCAGCTTTGATCGTTTTCGGTTTACCCATCTTAGAATCGTTAACAGCACTGTTGTTGAATCGGTTGACTACGTCTCGCACCTTACCTTTGCTAATGACGAGTTCCTTATCGTAAGTGGGTGTGATTAGGCCTCTGTCATTCCCGTTACAAACTTTTCTATTCTGAATAGCCATCATTGCTGCAAAATTAGCGCTTTGCGATTTTCTGAACTCTTTCACGGCTATATCAATATTGTTGATGAGATCTTTTGCTACGAATGTGGCTATTTCATGCTTGATTCGCTCTCGTTCGTTTAATATTTCAAGAGGTGTTTGTTTGTGAGAATCTTGATTTTTTAGCTCATTGTTTTTTCTGTATTCAGGACTCTGTTGCTTGACTGCGTGAGCGGCTGGGCTGTCGGGTCCTTGGAAAGTGATACTAGGGTTGCTCACAGTATTTTCACTGCCATTTAAATCGTCATAGCAATGAATCTGAGGATTTTCGGATTTCTTCTCGCCTAGTAGCCAATAAGTGGTCATTTTTCCTTTACTCTGAAACAATGCGATATTTTACAATCTCTTTTTGAGTATATACCTGTCATAATCTGTAATTGTGTAATTTTTTTTAGGAATTTAATATGTATAAGTTCTCAATTTCCTTCTATAGAAATGTTGACGGAGATAAATTCAGGGAATATTCTCCAGTAAAATCGGAAAAAACTAGAGAATGACCGGGACTGAAGTACCCTGAACCGACAATAGTAGAAACAAATTACGTCAAAGAAATACACAATATTTGTATGTCAGGATTGTAGCAAGTGGAAATCTAAGAACCGTGTCTATTACCCCTCTGGCAAACACGCATGATACGAGTATGTAAATAAAATATGTATTTCTCCATCATCACGCAAATAAATACATGTATCTGTATGTGTCTATCTATCCTGATATCCTGTATCTATCTATATAAATTTTAAATCAATTGATACCTTCATAGTGATTTCTCCTCGGCATTCCAGGTGAAAGCAGTCGTACAAGTCCAGGATTTCTTTAGTCTTCGGGCTGACGTGTATCTTGAGTGCCTCGCCGTGGGATTCCATCCTTGATGCGGTGTTCACGGTGTCCCCGAACAGGCAGTAGCGCGGCATCTTTAGGCCCACCACGCCCGCCACGCATGGTCCTGTAAAATCATGCAATTATTAGCATCATCATCATCATATCAGCCGAAAGACGTTCACTGCTGGACATAGGCTTCCCCTAAAGAGTGCCAAAATGAGTCCAACTTCGAGAAAGAGGTCAATAGTCGAATCCGACTCGGCTGGGCAGCGTTCGGGAAGCTTACGGTACATCTTTTCGTCCAATATTCCGCAGTGTCTCAAGACGAGAGTCTTTGACCAGTGTGTGTTGCCAGTGATGATATATGGCACTGAAACGTGGTCGCTTACAATGGGCCTCATAAGAAGGCTCAAAGTCACCCAAAGGGCAATGGAGAGGGCTATGTTGGGAGTTTATCTGCGTGATCGCATCAGAAATGAGGCTTTCCGCAGCAGAACCAAGGTAACCGATATTATTAGCATATGGACTATTAATTTTAATTTACTAACGGAAAAACACATCGTTTGGTTAATTTATTTCAATATTTATTTTGAACTGCTGCACTTATTACCTCTTAACTGGAGATAGGGGCACAGGACAAAAGAAGTAGGAGCTAGTATGAGATATGTGTGCATCTCGATTTGCATCAGCACCTGGTTCCCGGGTTCGAAGAAAATGAAGAGGATAAAAGTAGAGAAGGGAAAGGCCCAAGTATGAAATCTGCATGCATTCCAATTCTCTGTAGCTGCCACTCCCCGAGACCATGGGGCAACGTCAAGAGGCGGACTCCATTTAGCCCTCGGAGGGTAGAGAAAAGGTTTACCGGAAAATAGCGAAACCAAGTACGAGTATCATACCTGTAGGCATCCCAATCCGCAGTTCTAGCCACTCCCCGGCCGGTGAGGCATAGACCGTGGAGCAGCATGAGCGACATGTAGTCTACATATATCTAGAGTCATTATTGCAACCTAGTAAACGATGAGTCCCATTACCATACAGGTGTTCTCTCGAATCTTAAGCTGAGAAGAGAAAACAAAGAAGGAATGAACTTTATTGTCATACGAGTACCTGTATGCATCCCAATCCGCAGTAGCAGCCGCTCCCCGGGCCGATAAGGCACCGTCATCATACAGACTGGACAGAAACGGTATTGGACATGGAACCCAAGAACTGCTTTGGGTCGTTGTGCCTCAGCAGAATGAAAGTAAGTAAGTGTCACACCTGTATGCATCCCAATCCGCAGTAGCAGCCGCTCCCCGGGCCGGTGCGGCACGGTCTTGACGCGCACGCCGTTGAGCAGCGCGAGCGACATGCGCGCGATCTCCGCTGCGTGCCGGTTGCCGTTGCGCATGGGCAGCCCGGACACCACCATGTACGCGTCGCCTATGGTCTCCACCTGATACAACAACCATAGTAAGGATATGCGTTTTTTTCCTTAAATTTGACAAACAGTAACGAAAGTCTATAGTTCTAGCCTCAGTGACGCAAGACGGTCCCAACCATTCTGATCAGGCAAAAAATACAAAAAGACGGCCGAAGTGCTTTTATAGCCGGCTGGACACTGCTAAATTAAGGGTTCTTAGAAGTAAAAGCGTACCAAAAATAAACTATTTTAAAAATTGTCTCCTACGGTAGTATTAGTCACCTTTAATTAAAATTATGTTATTGAGGACATTGATGATTATAGGTATATTTTACCTATTCGTTAATGCAAAAAATGAAGCTCAGTTTTGCTTTGAATTGATAAAGTAGTATTTTGAACTCTCGGTGTGATATTGTCTTTTATTAAAATGATGGGTTCAACAATCTTATATCCCTTAGACTACCAGCCACAGAAAATAAATATTTGAATCTGTGAACACTCTTTTATCACATTTCACGAGACAGTTATGAACGTAAAGGCATGAAGGCGAGGGTAGATATAAATAGGGTGCTAAATATCACGTCTTGTCGCTTTCGTGCTTTCTTTTATACATTCGTTTATGAACACAGAAGCAAAATTCAACTCAACTTAGTTTTAGACTTCAACGTAGCCTCTCAAATCTTGTCTCTCTCATGAGTCGTTGTCCACTTCAACTTTCTAGTATCTATTGTCATTTTGTTCGGTCATCGGTTAAAATCAGAATGACAAAGACTTGAAAGAAGAATGGTTCCGCCCCTTCTGTTATTAAGATGATTAAAACTTGAATTTCGAGTCGCCGTAGTCCCCTATTTCCTCCACCAAATCTAATCCTATGCTAATTATTTTTGTAGCATTTATTAACTAAGAGTTTCACTATGCTCCTATATTCTGTTTTATTTGATAACTTATTTTGTAGATGAACGAGAGCCGCTTGTGAAACGCTAAAAACACACTAACTTTATACCTACAGATGTTAAAATATTTTACTTTAAAAACAAAGTTTAAACCCACTTGAATTCAGTACTTCGCAATGTAAATTTCCACATTTCCTTTCCAGTTTACCAGCTATGTGTGGGCTGATAATATAAATTTGAGGAGTTCCGTCAATTCGTCAAGGGTCTCAGAATTAACACTTCATTAGTTGCTATTTCAACGGAAGCATGTCAGAATCTTTGACGTATTTTAGGGGTTCCATAAGTCATCTTTGAGGGGTTCCATAAGTCATATTTGGTCTTCATCATCAGTTCCACTACACCAAAATTTCCGAGAGTAAATACACGAGTTATAATAGAAAATATCGAAATTATTATTCGCGTGCCTATAATATTTGAGGGTTTCCCTCGATTTCCCTGGGATCCCATCATCAGATCCTGACTTGGTAACAATGGGACGACCTCAGGAGTATACTCTATCGATTAAAAAAAGAATTTTTGAAATCGGTCCACAATTGACGGAGAAATCGGTGAACATAAATCTTCTTCTTTGTCTTGACCTTATCCCACATTAGGTGGGGTCGGCTCTCCTTATTCTACAGCGCCAAGACATTCTGTCTTGAGTTGTCGGGTCGGGTAATTGGGCTTTCTTCACGAGTTTGGCCATACTGGTCCACCACGTCAGGGGGGGTCGTCCTCTTCCTTTCTTGCCTTCCGGTAGAGCCAGTGCTTTCTGTACGACGTGGTGAACATCAATCGGTGAACATAAATAAAAATAAAAAATACGTAACCTCCTTTTTTTTGAAATCGATTAAAACCGAGACATAGGAGCATACAAGTAGGAGCATAGTAAAACTCTTCTTTAATCTATGTTCGAAAATTTATTTAAATAAGTCCAAATTCGACGGAGAAAATAATACTCTCTCGAAATATAAGTTTTTGTATGGGACGCGCGCTGCATATCCTTTTAAGACATCTGAAATCACGGCCATGACCACCGATCCGATACTTAAGCCACTTTTGTCGGTCGCCATAGTGTATAAACTACCACTAAACCAAATTTAAAACCTGAGCTGTCGTGTCTCGTGTCGAATACAGGCCCTGCACTTATATTAAGTGCTCTAGCTAATCAGGGTAATTCTGAAAAGCTATTGAAAACACATTAATGTAGTACTTAAATACTCCAAGTGGAGAATAGATACCGTATTATCTCCGTAATAACGCTTCCGATATGATGTAACTTTACATGTTCAATATTGATCAACTGTGTCAGTTACCGTGATATCTTGTAATTCAAGAAAGAATTCCATTTTATTTCTAATCTGCCAACGTTGCTATTTTGTCTAAGTTACACTCCTTTAAAGCAAAATACTTCGATTTTTTTTTATTCAAATTCATAGCAACTATCAAAACCAATGTAATAAAAAATATGCAGCGTATCCAAAAAAGTCTCTGAAAATAAACAACATTTCTTCTACTCGAAGTTTCTTGGTGCACTGAAGAATGTCTGCTTCATCCTATGAGGTGAAGCAGAACATTTCAGTCAGTTTTCATAAATTCTCTACCATCATTTTGATAAGACGTGCTCGTTGCATTATTTTTCGTACCCACTTTTCACTAACCTTATACACGTCGAAGTTTTCAATAATGGAGTCAAACATCGTATACAAGTCGTTGAGCAGGTCAACGACCTCGAGCGGGGTGGATTCTGCGGACAGCTTCGTGAAACCGATGATGTCGCTGAAGTATATCGTCACCTGTGGAATATTGACTCATAAAATTTTATACAACACAATTATTGCATTGCAGTTAATTGAATAATAACTAATCCACGATACTAGAAAGATTTTTAACTAATTAAGTATAGAAGTTAATAATCACATGTACCTAGTACATTTTAACAAACAATTAAAGCAGCAGTAGACAATAGGTAATTAGAGAATAGGTATTGTATTGCTATCGTATTTTGTCTCTGATAAGTTCATATTTTCTGTCTTACTTAGTTTCTTGAAACTAGTTGAGACTACAAGATAAATACAGACTTATCAACACGTTATTCACTACATCTGAAGCTATATTCGCTATCAAAACTTCAAACGACTATTATTTACTGTCATGCAGACGCATGTTACTTTCATGGTGTTACCATCATCTACTACTTACAACTATTGAAGAACAAATTATAAAAAATATACAGCTTAATATAATATGCCTTAAAAAAAGTTATACATTAATCATTAAAAGATCGAAAAATATAGATACCTGATCATACGTCTCGGCCATGACCGGTTGACCCATAATAAGCTGCGAGGCCACTGACCTGCAAAAATGACGTCACATGTAAACATTGCATTAGAGGGTGTTGTGAGGTAATAACAGACGCGCCCCTCGCGGGTTGTATCAAGTTTGAAATGGATTTGACCCAATTAGCTGAGGCTTAGTGTCTCAGGCTAGCTACATGTGTTTGTTTACGCAGCAGAATTAACTTTGGACGGTCTCACAAAATATTACCAGCACCCTTAGCGTGGGATTGAAGTGAGTCGCGTCTACTATCGACGCTACCGCCTATCGTCAAGATTTAGTATGAAAAGTCTATACACCGCCCCTGGTGGTCACTCATAGAACTAAAAATCCAAACTGTAACGTGAGGCACTTATACATTACTTAATTCGCAATCGACTTCACGTTCGTTCACGATTTTCCAATATTCAACCTTATATCACTAGCATTTATCGTTTTAATTTAAATGTTTGTCGGTTATGACATTACAGAATACGCGCATCGCGACGTAGACAGTGTCGACTGTCGATACAATATGGCGGCGCGGGGGCCATTTATTTGCATTTTTAAATACAAAATACGCGACAATCCGAATTTTGCGGATATATGTTGTCAATTCAAAACCCTTATTTTTATAAGTTCTTTAATTTGAGATAAATTTCGATCGGATCTACGGTAACTCTTGACGGAATAATACGATATCACGGGCCATTTTGCAAGTGAAATAGTAAACTACAGTCGCGACGGTATTCTTCGATTCGAAATGTCTCACACTACCGATTGGTAGTACGAATCGAACGTTAAATTACGCATCGAAAACTAAACGCAAAGTGCCTAACGTTTTGCAGTTGGTTTCGTAGTCCAACGGCAGTGTGAGTTACAAGTTTGACGGGTCGAATCGAAGAATACCGTAGCGAGATCGAAATCTATTCGAAGCGCGTTTATTCGATCTCGTATTAGTTACGTAACGTTAGGTTACGATTGTATCTCACAATAAGGGTACAGCACGTGAAACTTTTACATATGTGCATGTTGTAGGTACAGAATTAGGAACACGTTCAAATTCATCAAAAGGCTCATAGTCATCTTCTTATCAATGAAGTCTGCACATTATTTAATAATTGAATAAGTACATACTACTTAAATGTTACTGAGGATAGTCAAGTTCATCTTATCCAGTTATTTCATTCTGTAGTAGTCACCGAGGTATGATAGAATTGCAGTTTCCCAGAATCTGAGCGAGATCGTATTACTATACCCAACTGAAGAGTGACACGAAAAATCAAATAAAGGGCTCGCCACTTTCCTTCGCTGGCACTATTCGTACGTCGATAAACAAGTCCTTAAAATACACAGTTCGACAAAAAGTATCGGCCTGAATAATTCAAGCCACGGCGATGCCCAATAATCCATACGATTGGTAATGAAAACAATAGTAAAAGATGATCAATCCTAATTCAGCAGTGTATACCTCATCGAATTAAGGGTAAAGATGCCAGGAAGTCTATGGTAGGCAAATATCAAAAGATTACAAATATTAACTTGGGTAAGAGCTGATACAGCAGCTCCTCACACTTCCGCTTCTCCTCGAGATAGTCCGAAGTACGCTCCTCCACCAACGCCTCCAGGTTGTTCGCGTACTGCTCCACCTGCGTCAACAGCACGTCCAGACGAGTCGATGTCTCGCAGTCCCTAGACAAATTATAACTTGTTACTTAATCATCGATGGAAATTAACTTCAAACAGTGAATATAATAGTACATTGTTTAACAAGGGGCGTAAGAGAAATATTGCAAACGAGAGTCTATTAGAAGCCCGACGCCCGACGCCCGACACAATGTTTTTCATCACATTTGCGAGGAAATAAATAACTACAAAATACAGAAAAATATAGGTTTCATACAAGCACACCAATCAAAAATTGTTGAAATTGACAACTTCACTTCCAGATCAGTGCGAGTGGAGCGCGCAGCTTCAATATTTTGACCAACAGTCACAGAGCAGAATTATTGTAGCGCGCGATCACCTAGATTAACTCCCTAGGGAGTTATAAAAATCCATAACTCCCGTGGGAGGTAAATCGGCTATAGCTGCTCTATACACCTGCACGAGCAAGTGTGATGAAAACACTTAAATATGCATTTATTTCGGTTTAATTTATTGATTGAAAAAGGCCGGGAATTTTGTTAAACAAAATAAAATTGAGTCCGCTTGAATACACCTACGTGTTTTTAGCGGAGGAACAACATCGTTGCACAAGTTGAGCTTAATATGACTCCGAATTTCCGATCCCTAAATATGAATAAACGAACTTTACATATAATATGGGTTCCTTTTTTACGTTTTTGGTACGGAACCCTAACAACTAGGAAGCTGCAAGATTATTAAGTATAAAAATGTCCTAAGGAATTTAATTAAATTGCGTGCACTATCATTTAAAACATATCAAGGCGCTTTAAACTCTTTGGAAAACTAATTTTGTACTGCTTTTCTGTTTTACTACTTATGTAGATTCATGTCGTTGAAATCGATCCTGATATTCTAGTTCTCTCAGAATGTCGCCTCTGTGATCACAAGCCTATTCCACAGCTCGACAGCTACTTTTCTCAGTATACCATCAATACATTAAACCAGAACGACGGTGTGGTAACCTATATTAAAACACATTTAAACGCAAATGCTAAGGAAATAAAAATTGAGCATGCAACTTGTATCCAAATTCAATTACAAAACACTGTAATTCTTGGCATATACCGCTCACCATCTAACTTAAGTGCTCAAAACTTTATTAATTCTCTAAATAATCACCTTGAAACGCTAAAATCTTTTAAAAACATTATTATTACAGGTGATCTTAATATAAACCTCATCTCTAGAGACCAGGAACCTACTCATGAAAACTTAAATAGACAATACTACCTTAATATGCTCTCTTCACATGGTATCCTACCTGGGCACTCCATACCTACCAGACTAGCAAACTGTCTAGACCACTTTATGCTAAAAATAGAAGCTGAAAAAACTACTGCTCACATCGCTATTCTCAACACCTCGGTAACTGACCACCTTACTATATTCCTAGCCTTAACGACTGATACTTTGACTGACTATGCTCCTAGGAATACTGTAACTATCAATTATGACAAAGCCATTCAAAATCTCATAAGTAAAAACATCGAGATTCTACTTCTATGTAACGACCCTTACTACGTTGTACAACAGCTGATTAATAGATTGAACCAATCTCTTGAAGAGAGTAAAACGACCAAACTAATACCAAGAAGCCAGCGCGTTATTAAGCCGTGGATTACCCCTGGTATTCTGCGCTGCATTAAAAACCGCAATAGATTACAACTGAAAGTTCGCTCGGAACCTCATAATGAGATTTTGAAGGTCACGTTTAAGAGATACCGTAACTTCTGCAATAACTTGATCAAAAAACTAAAACGCAAATATGAAAGGGATCAATTGACTAACTCAGCTAAAAACTCAAAAACACTCTGGAAAACTATTAAAAAGATTACACACTACAAATCTACAAAAATTAAAAATACTGAATTACTTAATAGTAATCCATCACCAACTATTTCTGTTAATAATGTCAACAACTTTTTTGCGGAGATCGGAAAAGCACTGGCCGAGAATATTAACAACTCAAATTATTCAGCTGATAATTCGAACGACGATGACCAGCCCCATTGGACGACTTCATCCTTTGTTCTCCTGGACACTGACCCTCAGGAAGTGGGTGCCATCGTCATGAGCCTAAGAACGGAAAGTGCCCCTGGATGGGACAACATACCAACCAAATTTCTCAAACTGCTAAAAAACCATGTTGCTCCTGTTATTAGCCACTTAGCTAATCTTTGCTTCAGCACAGGAATGTTCCCCGGCCCACTTAAACAATCTATTGTCACTCCTGTGTACAAGAGTGGTGAGAGAGACGACGTCAACAACTACAGACCAATATCAGTACTGCCAGCTATTTCTAAAATAATTGAAAAACTAATAAATAATAGACTAATAGCATATTTAGATAAATTTAACATCATTTCTGACTTCCAGTTTGGCTTTCGGCGATCTAGATCCACTGAGGACGCGATTCTTTCACTCACAAACCTAATTATAGACAAAATAGAAAGTGGAAAAAAATGCTTAGCTGTGTTTCTCGATTTAAAAAAGGCCTTTGACACCGTCTCTCTCCCCACACTCGTACGCAAGATGGAGTGCGTTGGTATTAGGGGACTCCCACTGAGATTGCTAAGTGACTATCTACATGGTCGCACTCAAAAAACTAAGTTGGGAGACCACATAAGCAATGAAGTTGACATCACTTTTGGCGTCCCCCAGGGAAGTATCTTGGGGCCCACGTTATTTTTAATCTACATCAACGATCTAATTAACCTAAATGTAAACCACGGTAATATCCAGTCTTATGCTGATGACACTGTCATCGTCTTTGAGGGTGATTCCTGGGAGTCGGTGTTCGTGAATGCAAATGTGGGTCTTGGTAGGGTATCCTCGTGGCTAAAATCCAACCTCCTCACTTTAAACGTTAAAAAAACGAACTACATTTGTTTTACCAAGTACAATAGCACTCAACCACAGACTAACCTAAACCTCAAAATACACACCTGTTCACTTACTGATCGCCTTCTATGTAACTGTAAGGACATTGAGAGGGCTAGTTCCACTAAATACCTTGGTGTCATCTTAGACCAGCGCCTATCTTGGCATCAGCATATTGAATTTGTAAATGGTAGAATTCGAAAATTGGTATGGATCTTTAAAATTCTTCGACATATTGCAAACAAGACACTACTTAACCAACTATATGTATCGTTAGCGGAATCCATCATGACCTACTGTATCACCGTCTGGGGTGGAGCAACTAAATCCAAATTCTTGGAGGTTGAAAGAGGGCAACGGTGTCTGTTAAAGGTAATGTACTTGAGGCCATACAGATTTCCCACAAATGAACTGTATAAAATTAGTGACCAATTATCAATGCGAAAACTGTATATCCTCCATACAACATTAAAGTTACATAAAACACTAAAATTTAATCCAACGCTTCTAACTAGAAGACGTAAAAACAACGTTGCCCCACTTACAACATATAGATCTTTGTTTGCTAAAAGGCAGTATAAGACACGTGCAGCATACCTTTATAATAAAATAAATGTTAAAATTAATATCTATCAACAAAAGAAATATAATTGTAAGAGGTCTCTAACGGAATGGTTAAAGATGCTAAGTTATGAAGATACTGAACTGTTACTTAATCTTGTATTAATCTAAATTTAATTCTATAGTTAGTAAAACATAACAAAATGGAAAATGTTATATATAATATATACCTACTTTATCAAACAACACACACGCACGCACACACTAACACACACGCACGCACACACTAACACACACACTCACAAGCGCACACACAGGCGCGCACACACACACACACACACACACACACACACACACACACACACACACGCACACACGCACACACACACACACACACACACACACTCAACTTTAGGGTCACGACACTATGCCTGTGATACCTAATTCGTCTTTGTTTTTATTTTATGTTATAAATATTTACCTACATATAAGAAATTAACATTAACTGCTTTTTTATGGAGGAGCGGGTCTTCCTGACACAGGTATTTTTTACCTACTAGGAAGACCCAACCTTATTTTCAATGTAACCTAGCAATCTATGAAATAAAACATTTTCATTTTCATTTCATGTCGTGTCTGGCCTATGAAAGCACTCACACGAGGCAATTCAAAGCTCAGAATGAATAGGGTGAAATTATGAAAGCACGTGTTTTGCATACTGTGGACGCACCTAAGCTCTTGTGGTCTAATGCAATCTTGCTTGTTAGCTGAACTTTCTACTGAAAATGTGGGAATATGGATACAAATTCTTATAACCATGCACGTTTTTATTAAGCATTACAAAGTTATCTTCAGAAAAAACCTCAAATACGCTGGCTGGATACGTCGTTAGGTGTGCCTTAAAATGCAAAGTTGTTTTATGTATTATGCATACACTCTAAAATACTCTAAATATGACCTTTTTAACCCAAAACTCGTTTTGGACCCAAAACAGCCAGAAAATAAATTTCAGCTCTAACTGCAACCCGTACTGAATTACATTCGAGTTTTCCGTACTATAATACCTATGGGAAATTTGGTCTGAAGTTAGGTTGGTTGGTGCTTTTCCGATTGACTTTATGTTTGCATTGTTTGCGATGAAGTATCCATTACAAATAAAACAATCTCTCTTGTCTTAAACTTAAATGTATGTCCCTGATTATGTCAAAACCACTTACTTGTTAATCCTGTGGATATTTTCCTTGAGCGCTAAGAAGTCTGGCCTGTCGTCTTCGGGCAACGTCCAAGGGGGCTCCCCAGTAAGAGACTGGCGCGGAGACACAGACAGGGGCGACGTACCCCGATGGCGCATCTCAGCGCTGCCTGGTGGGAAAATATTAAATCCATACGCCTTCATAAAGAACTTCTCACAGTCAAGTGAAGTGAAGCTCTCAAGAGGTTAAAAGGTGATGGGAGTCATTCGCAAAAACTGATGCCTAACGCATTTGCCAATAACTTTGGATTGTAACTAACTCCTGTTAATGCGGGCGAGATTCGATGAGGATGACAAGGATAATGAAAGCTATTATTCTAGCAAAAATCTGACTACTGATTGCATGAATATGTACATCAAAGTACAGTCAACGTCAAAGATATATGTCATAACAGGCTTCACGTGTCTATGAAGTCAGAAATGTAACATGACCGCATGGCAAGCAAAACAATCATTTCTCGCATGACAGTAATGGATTCGAAGGCGTGGGTTAGGCTAGGTTAGTACTCCCTCGAAAATGATAATATAAACTTTGAAGCGAGCTTCCTAGCTACTAGAATCTAGTTACATAGCGTTTCATGTTGTGTTAAAATATATTAGTCCAAAAAGTCCAAATACACGTTTGGGTGCTCTGTTAGGACGTGCAAGCGCAAAAGTTTTGCAACTGTGTATTATGCGAGCACATTACTAACTTTACTTTCAAGAGCATTACATTTCCCACATTGTGAAAATGCTCCCTTTGATAAATGCAACTAGTGTAGCTGAATAGAGCCAGACCGTGGAGTGCTCTAGATGCGGTCAGCACAAATGGTTGTCTGGTTAAAAGTTAGGCTAGAGTAACAACTCGCATGTTACAGGTATGCAGGTTGATTATATTACTTGATACAAGCTAAAATAAGTGGGATCGTTTTCATACTCACATAAATACGGCCTTATTCATAAAACTTAAAATGCCTCTGCTAACCTTTCTTATGAACACAAATGTCAAAATAAGGACAAACGAATTTTAACGTAATTTGTAGGCTTATAGAGCGTTTATGAATACGGCCGCTAATAATTTCTAGTTGAATTGAAATTTTCGTGAGACATGTTGAAATAATGCTAATAATTACACGGTTCAGCTCACGTATTAATTAACGCAGTGGCGCGGGCAGTGATTCAAATGACACCGCCGCGAAAAAACTCCTGAAGTAGAACTCCCGAAGAGTTTGAAACATGTCGCCTGTAGTCACATGTAATACGTGAGTTGAAAGTTGAACTATTAGCATTATTTCTAGTTTTGAGGATAGACCAGTGTCATAGATTCTATTACAACGAAACTTTGCGTCCCCTTGAGTTGGTAGATAGATGTTGTTACTATATTATATTAATATTAAACTTGACAGACCAGCACCTCGGTATTAACGACACAATTACTATGCTGCAAATTACTAATTACTTTAAACTTTCTCGATTTTTGTAATCCAGATGCATTTCATTAAATTTAAAGTACTTGTAGAGACTTGGTTCATCACATAGTCAAACGATGTTTTTTTTTTTTATATATAAGGTTCTACGCCTGTTCCTTTTGCCGCTGCGCCTTAACTAGGCTCTCGCACTCCGAGGTGGTCTAAGTTAAACCCCTAGGAAATTCTAATCATGGCAGTCGGTCTAACATCGGTCTTGCTAGACAGGGAACTAGTACGTAAATATAGTTCTAGTTACGTTTGAACTTGTCCTCCAATATGGCTGCGCAGTAGTCGCAGGCGAGCGTGCAGTGCGGGCGGCGTGACTCGAGCAAGGGACTGACGGCGCGACGCGGGCTCGGCGAGTCCCCGCCGCCGGGCGGGACCAGCGACATCGTCCTGTACAATGGGGAACTTGCATGGGACTTCAATTTCGAATAAATTGCACTCAATTGATGCGGATATACGTAGAAATATCATAAAGAAGAAAAAAAACTAAAAAAAAACGATTGTAGGTATTAGTTTTATCTCACACTGTAATGCATGTGTTTCGTGGGTTGTTGTTACTAGTTTGCTATTAATGAAAGATTGGTGACTCTGACTTGGTATAATTAGGAATATTTTACAAATAAAAATAAAACACAAGTTGGTGAAATATTAATAAAATCATGAATACAAAAGATATCAAATCTCCCCAAAGAAAAATAAAACTAAAATACAAAAAAACTAAACTATCATGCACACAAAAAAATACAAAAAGACAAAAACAAAGATCGCTTGCTGGGGATCGAACTTGGGCGCTTTGCTCAGAAAGCTGACGTCCTCCGACTGCGCTACCGCGCCGTTAGGAGAACCGGTCGAAATTAGGCACTGCTTTCGGAATGTTCCACGCGGAATCACTCATAACAAGCTTCGTGTTACAGTGACCATAATAATTACAGCTCCCCTGAGGAATTACTTCAAACTACTAATATGACCTTATCATAAAAGGGCGTCACCACAGGCTGTGGACAAAATAACCCGTTAATGACACGACCCGTATATCTCCCGTAAAACAACTCGATTATATTCTTATAATGATAGACTCACCCCGTGTCTCTTGTTTTACACACACAACAAAATTCTACGACCAATTCATGGTCTGCACTTTAATTAGCGCATGCACTTTCATTTGCGTACACTCCGCGATCCGGAGTACATTGATCAGTGACGGTTGCCGAATGAAATTTATCCACCTACCCCCAACTGTCAAGATGAAGGTACCCTCATTGATTTTAGAAATAGGTGAACGTTCGAAAACAAGTAGCATTACATTATCCTCCTTCCCAAAGAGAATCCGAACCGGATTCATCTATGCAGCAAATAACCCGCTTTAAATCACAGACGTGCCATTTCCCTAAACCTTTCCCCCTTAGGCTTTTTAGCATATAAACGTTGTCTGACAACTTCTCTGTTATCACTGCTTTTTCATATTTTGGTGACAATTTCGCCATGAAGTTTTTGCCTGCATTTGATAACGGTTTCGTCTTTTTCCATACCAGATCGCCTAATTGAAATGTACATATGCGTCTTCGTTTATTGTAGTATCCACTGTTAATTTCATATGACTTTTTCAACCGTTTGACTACATCTTCGTAAATCTGGTTCCTTTTTTTTAATCTGTCTTCATGTATGTCCCTGTTAAATTTTATAGGAAGATCCTTATCAAACGGAAGATTCTTTCTCCCGTGATGAGAAGTCTCACGGCCAAAAAATAAGTAGGAGGGTGTCCGGCCCGTGACCTCATGCACCGCCGTCCTGATAGCATATCCTATGTGGGCGAGATGTTTGTCCCACTCCTTGTGGTTGTCCTGTATATATGCTGCGATAGTTGTGCCAATTACTTTATTTACTCTTTCCGTCGGATTGGCTTGTGCGTGATAGTATGGGGTGTACCATATTTTAGAGCCATAGCTCCCAATCATGTCTTGAAACTCCGCTGCAACAAACTGTTTGCCATTATCGCATATAACGACTTGCGGAGTACCGAAAACCAAAAATACCTGCTCCTCCACTATCTTAGTGATATTCGACGCCTTGCCGTTTCTTAAGGGAAATAGTAATACAAACTTGCTAAACCAGCAGGATATAACCAGCAACATGGTGTATCCTGCTTTTGATCGTGGGAAGGGTCCCATAAGATCCATCGATAGCATCTGAAATGGCTCGGTGACCTCCCTAAGCTTACCCATATGCCCCTGCGGTGATAGTTGCGGAGTCTTGTGTTTCGCACAAGTTTCGCATATTCGTACATACTCCTTCATCTCTTTTATGAGCGACGGCCAGTAATATCGCTGTCGCACTCTATTGACTGTCTTTTTGACTCCAAAATGCCCAGCAACTGGGTCATCATGACATTCCTTAAGTACTTTCCACCTAATACTCTCCGGAATCACCATTTTCCAGGAATCATTTTCATCGGGAAACTGCTCTAGTCTTAGGTATTTCCAAAGAATATCCTGATTTACAGCCCAGTCTACCCCCTCACTACCATCTTTGGTCTTTGACTCCTTATCTCTATACCAATCGTCTTTGTCCTCTGACTTAATTTCTATAAGATTGACGTCCTGATCTTCTATTGCTCTGGATAGTGCATCTGGAACGATATTATCTTTGCCTTTTCGATAAATTATCTCATAATCGAACTGCTGCAGTTTCATGGCCCATCTGGCTAGCCTTCCATGAGGATCTTTGGACTTATATAGCCACTGTAGCGCGCTATGGTCCGTAATCACCTTAAAGTGTGTCCCTTCTACGTATGGCCGGAAGTGCTCTATGGCATGAATGACACTTAGTAATTCCCTCTCTGAGGTAGAGTATTTTGTCTCCCTTTCTGATAGCTTAGTGCTTGTGAACGCAACCGGTCTCTCTATCCCACCCACTAGCTGTATAAGAACCGCGCCTGTGCCCCTGTTAGAGGCATCACATTGAATCGTAAATTCTGCCTCATAATTAGGACAGCACAGAACCGGCGTTGAAGTCAGTGCGGTTTTCAGATCATTGAATGACTTCTCGGCCTCGTTCGTCCAATGCACTTCGCGTCCTTTTTTACCGCCTTTCGTGAGATCATGAAGAGGTGCTGCCACCATAGCAAAATTTTCTACAAATCGCCTGTACCAACTTGCCAGCCCTAAAAAGCGTTTCAACTCTGTGAATGTTCTTGGTTTCGGGTAATTTATAATAGCGCTCACTTTATCAGGATCCGTGCGTAGTCCACCCTTATCAACTATATAGCCGAGATATTTAAGAGAGGCCCTTGCAAATTGACATTTTTCGATATTAACTGTCAGGCCCGCTTTAGCTAACTGGTCCACTACCCAATTAAGAGTCACTATATGGTCTTCAAACGTCTGCGTGCATATTACAATGTCATCTAAGTACGTAAAGATTTTTCCCTCGTACTGTGGTGGGAACAGCTTATCCATCAGTCTTTGTTGTGTCTGGCTAGCGTTCATTAATCCAAAAGGCATGACTTTAAACTGAAATAGGCCCTTGCCTGGCGATCCAAATGCCGTCTTTTCGCTACTTGCTTTGTCTAGCGGTACCTGCCAAAACGCGGACTTTAAATCAAGTGTGGATAAGAATTGAGCATTCTTCAGGTTGTCCAATATCGTCGTAACGCGAGGCAGAGGGTAAGTGTCCCTCTTTGTCAATCTATTCAGTTGCCTACTGTCTAAACATAATCGATTTTTACCCGAGGCCTTTTTCACTAACAACACTGGAGAACGCCAGGAACTGTACGAGGGCTCTATAACCCCTAGCCTAAGCATCTCCTCAATTTCCTCACCTAATTCCTTCATAATTTGCGGGGAGAAAGGATATTGTCTTTGATTGACTGGATCACTGTCCCCTGTGTCTATTTTATGTTCAAGCCAATCGGTGCGTCCAAGTCCCGATCCGATGGTATCTTGCATGCGACATACCAATTTATCAAGGGCACGCCTCTGGTCCATTGTCAGTTCATGTCGCGATATCACGGACGGCGATGCGCTAAGTTCTAACGTCTCTACATCCTTGGCAAATTGATATATCCCACTATTTGCTAGCTTTTCCGTACCCCTTCCAATTACCACATTGAAGGCCTCGAAAAAATTCATACCTAACAAAATGTCATGTTTTAACCCGTCCATGACATAGAATTGGACTACATTGTAATTCTTGTGGAATTCGATTGGTAAGTAAAAAATACAATTCATTACGTGTGCCGTACCATCTGCTGTAGACAATCTGGTTTGAGGAACTTCCTGCGATGTGAATCCCATCGCCATCAGTCGCAAACTCAGATCCTTTGAAATAACGGAAGTGGTTGCTCCCGTGTCCATCAAACCCACGTAATCTTTCCCCAGAATCTTTATCTTTGCATAATACCGATTGTCCCTATAAACTCTCATTAAGTCGCATATCTCTCCCGTCGCAAAGTAGTTAGATATTGTTCTCAACCACTCCTGCCAATCATCTCTTTCATTAGTACTGAGATCTATGGTCTGGGAAGACGTTCGGCAGCAATTACGTCTTCCGCCATTCCGTTTCCCGTCTTGCTACTACACGGGCAATTGTTCGTTGTTTGTCCAAACTTCCCACATCTGTAACAGAACAACCTTTGTGCTGGCAATTTACAGTTCCTAAATCCATGCCCCGTAGACCTGCAATTCCAACATTTCATTTCCGCGTTATTTCTGCTGAAAGTTCTTTCACCCTGTTCAAACGACGACCTGTGACTAACGGCTTGAATTTCGTTGCTTGAGTGCCCCTTATACGCCAAGTCAGGCTCTATGGCATTAACCGATGTACTTGGCTCTTGAAACGAGTCGCAGTTGGTTTTAGTACGCTCTATAATTCGAAGTAGCGCAATCAATTCGGCCACTGACGTGAATCTGTCTCGGCACACCGCTTGCTGATAGTAAGGCTGCACGTTTCTCAACAATATTGCTATCTTTTGACGCTCTTCCAGGCCGTCCGGTAGCCTTTTAAACATATTTTGCATGATCGATATATATATAGTTACATTTTCTTCTTTTCCTTGGGTTCTTGCCTTTATTTCCTGTAACAATTCATCCTGATAGTAAGGCCTTTGGAACGTCAACAAAAGAAGTTCCTTGAGATCATCCCAATTTTGTACATAGTCCTTGTTGGCCCTGAACCAAATAAGAGCATCACCCTCAAAAAAATATCATCATATCTCCATAGATCCTCTTTCCCCGCATTTCGTGCGTCTTTTAGCTCCTCCACTCGTTCCAAAAATGCATTGATGCTAACACTTCCAGTGCCCGAAAATTTTACGCCCCAGTCCTTTATGGGAAATAATTTCCTACTCACAATCTCCTTTTCTACCGTTGAGCAACGTTCCAACTTATGCTCGCAGTCAGCGTACCTCGGGTGAAAAGACTGTGTATCATATCTCTTATTATCGCTCCCGAGATTCTTCAGTAACTTCCTCTCATCCCGGAACTGGTCCGGTGCTACACGTTCTACCTTTTCCTGTACATCTCCTGCTCCCCGAGCTGCCACTAATGTTCCCACCTCATGACTATGTTCTACGACTTGTTGGTCTCGATGGTAGTCACCCGATGTTGCGCCGCCAGCTGTATCCTGAACGGGCACATGGCCTTTTCCCTGAAGTTCTAGGTTCGCGATCAAATTGATGGCTTCCTGGCCTAGTGATTGGTGTAAGATCTCTTTGTCTTTGTCAGATAGCATACCTTCATCCTCCTGGCCCTCGGCGCCCAGCGAAGAAATAATATCAAATAAACTGACGATATCGTTGTTTAGCTTTTCGCAGCGATCACGCTCTCCCTGGCATGTCGGCTCGATCATAGTAGCCCGATTTTTTAAATGCAAAAGACGAGAACTTACTCTTTTAAGCATGTGCTTGTCCGGGGTGTCAAGCATGTCATCCACAGCCTGCGAAAGTGAAATAACTTTCCCTTGGCATATATTTAACTCTAACTCAGGTTTACCAGCACAAGATGCCGGTGCCGAGAGCTGAATTGATGATTCCCCTCTCTTTTCTGAGCTTAACATTTCCCTAAGTATTTTCCTCATGGGCATGACTGTTAGTATATTATAAACACCCCTACACGCCAACTCGAACTAGAGTTCATCTTTCAACAAATCCCCAGCATCCATCATGTTTGATGCCATTTTAAAACAAATTAAACTGCTAATAACAATTGCAAACAAAAAAAAAATATGTAATAAAAAAAAATTGTATGGTCATCCTACTTACAACAAGCCTGAAAAACCTTCCATTAATTCCCGTTGGGCGCCAATGTAATGCATGTGTTTCGTGGGTTGTTGTTACTAGTTTGCTATTAATGAAAGATTGGTGACTCTGACTTGGTATAATTAGGAATATTTTACAAATAAAAATAAAACACAAGTTGGTGAAATATTAATAAAATAATGAATACAAAAGATATCAAATCTCCCCAAAGAAAAATAAAACTAAAATACAAAAAAACTAAACTATCATGCACACAAAAAAATACAAAAAGACAAAAACAAAGATCGCTTGCTGGGGATCGAACTTGGGCGCTTTGCTCAGAAAGCTGACGTCCTCCGACTGCGCTACCGCGCCGTTAAGAGAACCGGTCGAAATTAGGCACTGCTTTCGGAATGTTCCACGCGGAATCACTCATAACAAGCTTCGTGTTACAGTGACCATAATAATTACAGCTCCCCTGAGGAATTACTTCAAACTACTAATATGACCTTATCATAAAAGGGCGTCACCACAGGCTGTGGACAAAATAACCCGTTAATGACACGACCCGTATATCTCCCGTAAAACAACTCGATTATATTCTTATAATGATAGACTCACCCCGTGTCTCTTGTTTTACACACACAACAAAATTCTACGACCAATTCATGGTCTGCACTTTAATTAGCGCATGCACTTTCATTTGCGTACACTCCGCGATCCGGAGTACATTGATCAGTGACGGTTGCCGAATGAAATTTATCCACCTACCCCCAACTGTCAAGATGAAGGTACCCTCATTGATTTTAGAAATAGGTGAACGTTCGAAAACAAGTAGCATTACAACACGTTAAAATGAAGAAAAAATATATATTATTTTTTCGATAAAATAACATACCAGTTACACAGAATATTGAATTAGAAATAATATTTTGTATGACAAGTATATACTTAAACGCAAATGTTGTGAAGATAATTGCAAATTAATGACTTACTCCATAGTAAACGCGCCGATAATATATGTTGTGACGTTATAGCATACGAGTAAGCCAGTTTAATATAGAGCGTTTTCGGGGAGTGCCGGCGCGTGCAGATTTCAAATGCATATAACATCAGAAAAATAAATCATAAGAAAGTGTTAGTGCTACAGATGTTTTAATGCTGGATTATTATATACATACTTTTGATTTTCGTAATAAAATAAAAAGATGCAAGGTTTCTATAGCCTTGTTTATTGCCTTGGCATTTTAATCATAAATGAACGTAAACCATAACAAATTAGATAAGCCGAATATATTTTGAATCACCTCGTGGCTAACAACACCACAGAAGCGTCGTATGAAATCTTTTAGGCAGGCCCACGACTAGGGCGTCTAGAACTATTTGTAAGAAGCCCGAAAACCCGAGAGCCCTACAATCGTCGTATACTTACAAAAGAAGGTCGCGAGTCGTTAAGAAAATATTTATCAGTTCCATAAAGAAACGAGGGTCGCGAATAAATATACTTTAAGACACTGATACACTGGAAAAATCGATGCGTTTTTTCTGGAATATCTGCAATCTAGTTTCCGTGAGTTCACTTACGAGTATAGTTCCTGCACATGAAAACGTATATGGGTTATAAATAATGACGGATAAATGCGTAACTTGACCATTATTATTGTGCGGTGCAGACACTATCAGTAATAATAACATTAGGTATTTTTAAGTAATGCCATTACATACTGTTGGTGGAGTGAGGCATCAATGGTAAAGAACGGAGGAATAAATAAATAATATTATTCATGTCGTTATAGCTGGGTACTATTATCTGGTTTGCAACATTATTTTCTCTGAAATCAAAAATATCCAACGAGAGTACCTAATTTTGTCTTGTGCTTCGCTATCAGAATACTTCAGAATAGGTCCTGAAGTTCATTGCCGACATTTAAACAATTTTAATATTTAAACTTAAATAGTAGCTTTATCGGATCAGGAACACGGAGCTGCGTACCAAAACTGGCATCGTAGATGTGGGTGCCAAGACCGCGAAGCTTAAGTGGGACTGGACTGGACATGTCTACCGAATGCACGCAGAACGATGGGCCAAATTAGCCACACAAGATGGCTTTCGAAGTAGAGGCAGACCGAAAAGGCGATGGCGGGACGACCTTGACACATTTTGTACAGATTGGCGAACACTAGCACTGGACCGAGACAAGTGGCGGAAAAAAGGGGAGGCCTTTGCCCAGCAGTGGAACACAAATTAGGCTACAAAAAAAAAAAAAAAAAAAAAAAAAAAGTAGCTTTATTTTAAAAGCACAGAAAATCTTTCAAATAAGTAACTGCACCACGCACCAGTGTATGTGTATTTTATTAGCTTACAATTAAATTGGTTTAGTCTCGTAACCTAGGTAGCAAAGTTAGGTATCTGGGTTTCTGTTCTGCGACAAATAATGCAATCATATTCGATCTATTTACTTACTATGCATTTGTGTACTCGTAAGCCCCGCTACCAAGTGAATTCGAAATCAACATAATCACATAATACAATAACGTTCAGCAAAATATAGTTCGCAGGCATTTACTTTACAGTATGTTAAGTCATCCATCGACCAACACCATCCATTCGGAAAACTATTATCACAATCAGCACAAACTGCATCGGGCGAACGAAGCAGCACTAAAGTAATCTGATAGTGTTGCGAAGTGGGCCACGTCACCGCGCCTCCGGATGTGCTCTTCTATCTGCTATAGGCGGCGACTAGGGCACTGATATACTTATATCTCCTCTAGTGCCTTTACAATGTTAGACAACCACCGATTTGTTATTCGTAGGTCTGGCTAACCTACATTCATACATACACATGCTTTAATTCCCAAAAGGAGTAAGTAGAGCACATGTAATTTGTTTTCAGTGCCAAGTCTAGCTAAGAAGTAGTTGCCAGCTCTAGGTAAAACAACACCGCGGAACTCATACTTAAAATATCAATCCCACTCTTATCAGAGGGAAACAACAATGCGACAGATGGGCAGACAGACGTCAAAATTGCGATATTGTCGCTAAGATCAAAAAACATCTGCATTTTTTCAATTGGTTTCAAAAAATAAAGGGGGTGCTAAACTCAACACCACATTTACGATAGACCCAATTCATTGCTCATTCAATACTCGATGCTCATATGAAACCATACATCTCATCATCTGTTGATATTTTTCTACTTTGGTTATATTATCTTTCATCGCCGTATTCACGTGTAGGACTGTTGTATTTGATACATACGGTCGTCTGCCCGGCTAGCACACTAGCAAAATGACGACTTTTATGCACATGTTTTATGTCCACAACCGACGTATAAAATTTTACCGTCATGAGCTAACATGCTATACCATCATTTACGTAAAATGTGACCATTTATATGTCTTGCACATAAAACTATTTGCTTTACGTCAAATGCTAACATGCTCTTGATTTTGGCACATAAAACTTGACGATATGAGCCGTTGACGGACGAAATTTTATGTAGGTCACTCAAGACCCCGGATAAATTTTAACACTATGAAAACAATATAATTTTCGCAGGATTTCTCCGATTTCTGTCACAACACATACGGTTTCAGTCTCAAAACTCCTATCGTCTCCTGAAACAATGATCTAGCATTTTTAATTTTAGCTAGATCATGATTACTAACTATAAATTAGTATAAATAACGCAATGATTATGATGTTTTGCTTGTGTTGTAATAAAGTATATTACACAAATTTACAAATATTATTGATACAATTATAAACTAACATGTGTTTTGGTACTCGCTAAATTACTTACAACCACTACGTAAAACTTTTTGTGGGGTGGGAGTAACGTAAATAAAAACAAAAAACTATTATAACACAACTTAATACAGGAGAACAACTGTTTAGTAAACTGTGCAGTGCTTATCATTACTCTTTAATTAGGTAGTATTATAATAGGCTTCTAACCATAGACTACTATTGAACGAATGAAATGAATGTAATAATTTTGCTACGTATATTTTACGCTATGGCATAAATATATGTTGCGTGATTACCATGTTAGCTAAGTAACGTAAAAATGGTCACGATCGTAAAGTTATACGTCCGAACGTAAATATATGTCCGATTAGTGTGCTAGCTGGGCTGAGGTACCATAAACGGCGGGTTACGAGCTGCGCTCTCGAAAATATATTTCATTTGTGGTATAAGGATTTGATTTGTGACCCGCCTATGAACTGGTTACGAAGCGGTCCCTGGTCGTGTTGTATTTTTCGGTTGATTTATAACAGAAGACCAATTCGAAACGCACTTTTCGCATTCCAAGTATTAAGATTATTCCTCTCTAGGTATAAAAAATAAAAATAAAATAAATAAATATTTGCGGACAATCTTACACAAATCAACCTAGTCCCAAACTAAGCAAAGCTTGTACTATGGGTACTAGACGACGATATAGATACTTATATAGAGAAATAAATACTTAAATACATAGAAAACATCCATGACTCAGGAACAAATATTCGTGCTCATCACACAAATAAATGCCCTTACCGGGATTCGAACCCAGGACCTCTTGCTTTGTAGGCAGCGTCACTACCAACTAGGCTAAAGCGGTCGTCATATATATATATACTCGGGATGTGTATTAAACAGTAAATAGACATGTGCGATACGAAAACAGTACAGCAAGCGCACTGCCCCACACCCGCACATTATAGTACCAATGTAATATTTACATGGATAGAAGATATTAACAGTACAGACATTGACAGTATTGACAGAGATTGACCGTATACCGACAAATGACAAAATCTGTTCGACATCAATGCCACCCCACTGAGTCAGGAAATCGCGTAACTTTCCTCTGAAACTATTTCTGGTTATAATAACAACATTTTTAACCCTTTAAGAGGTAACTCTTCAGCAATGCATGTCATGGTGATATTGTACCCCTAATGAGCGCTGTCACCCCTTTGCCACGATCAAAGGCTGTTGTGTGTTTTATGCCCTTAATTTGATGTAACAAAACACGCTCTTCACAGTGAGTAGGTACTCCTACTATATAACTTAAAAATGCTTTGGGCGGATTTGTGTGTGATGGTACAAAGGAGTATCAGTGACATGGGGTTTCATCATTACGACATTATTCATATATATGATGATAGACTAATACTTATTGTGAGACCACTTACATTTTCCTTTTTAAATTATTTTTTTAATACTAGTGATGCCGTTTTTGATTAACCCTTTATAAGGCATAGGCATCTAGAGGTGATAAAATACAACTAATTATGTTTCTAGATTGGTTTTTTTTTTCTTATTTCAGAAAATAAAAAAAAAAACAAAAAAAATAAAAAAAACACGGTGGTAAAAATGTTCCCTCTGCCTGTCTGGATCTACTCTGCCTCAGTACGTCATATTAATAAGCAATGCAGCAAGGTGCTATACACGTGGAAATGCACATTTCTCGCAAATTATTTTAGACCTTTTGTCATTTCACATCCGTGTAGCACTAAAAAAAATACAAAAGATGCAGGATTGCACGTTTATATGTGGGCGTTTCTGTGGGCATGTGGTGGTGTGCCACGTTAGTGATCTCTTGTACGACAACCTGTAAAGCCTTTTGACGGTTCTCTGATGTGACAGATTTATTTTTCAAGATACAGTTGTGACCGATTGACCGCCGTTTTCTGCTTGTAAACGTACTAATCTGTCCCCTTTTCAGAAAAAAACCGTCTAAATATATGGTGGGAAAAATATTCCCTTTGCCTTATAAAGGGTATAAAGTTGTAAACAGCCTAACATTTTTTTATCAATTAAACAAATACTAATGATTACCTAAGAGGCCAAAAATCTCTTCTAATCCATTTATACTCCCTAAATCGTTGAGTATTCGTCTACTCCAACTCATTTTCAACATAATCTGTAACACGCAAAAAAAACATGCACATCATGCTCACTCCACTGGCAGAGGGAATATTTTTACCACCATCCAAAATACTCCACACAGGCAGACGGAATATATTTACCACCACAAAAAAATCTTATAAAAAAAATTGCTCAAATGCTAAATTAAAAATATGACTGACTCGAACGAAGTACCTTTTATCTTACATAATAAGAATAACACCAACTTACATTTTTCCCGTCCCGTAAATTTGAGATTAACAAAGATTTGTCAACAGGTGCCGAAATTCACTGATTCCCAAACTGACAGCTGTCATAGACTAAAAAAAGTGATGTCGACCGTTCATAAGTCCATAATGAATATTGTTAAGGGGGTTTCCACAAATAATATTGCCATAGATAAAAACCGATCGTGGATTCGTTTCAGAAAAAAACGTCAAAATATATGGTGGGAAAAATATTCCCTCTGCCTTATAAAGGGTTAAGCGAATTGGATTGAATCAATTTCACCTACGCTCGTGAATAATGTTAAATTTCCATTACATTTAGGTTGATATGTATTGTGGGTATCCAACATCTGTCATCTCGTCGCTCACTTCACTTCGTGTTTCCTTCCTATTCATTATCGTTTCACACAAAATTCGTGCACCTTTTTCTTGGCTTGAATCAAAATATAAATAAAATACCTAAAATTGGCCGAAAGTTTGAAAATCCTAATCATGCTAATTTAAGGTGCAATAATCTTCTGATTCTTGCTGTCATCGTGTTGTCATGAGATGTATCTTAGGTATATTGGGAGTGAGCGTAATCGCAAGTAAATATACCTCATAATTAGTGTACTTAAAGAGAAGTTTCACGAGAAATACGAGCTTCAGTTTGTTTCAGTGTAAAGAGTGTTCACATTTTTACATAAAACGGTACCTAGTAGTTTAATTAAATCTTTTTTTTTGTGTTTTCTACCTGTTCCTTTCGCACCATTTTTACAAAAGTTACGCTATGAATAAAATTTTAAACAATGTTTTATTTAAGTATGCGATTAATAACGAGAACATTTACAAAAACATGACAAGTACTACTAAATCGTGTATCTCACAGCGAAATTCAGTCACAATGAAGTGTATAATACGAGTATGGTGTTTGGGCAAAACTAGCTAACTCGGTATAAGTCGCAACTTGGGAGTTAGGACGAATCAAGTTTTCGGAAGTTACTGCTAGTTTATACTTGGGCTTATTGCTGCGATAAACTGATTTAACCACTTACAAATCGTCACTTATGAATTTATCCATACGAAAAATTGTATTTAATTAGCATTCAAAATGTATCTAAGTAAATACTAACTGTATCCTGGTTTAGATGATTTGTACGAATATGTTGGTTGAGCTCCTAAATATAATTATTATCTCTCTAGGTTCATCATTATCTACTACACCGTATACTCTTTCGTGATGACTTTCATCCCTCCGCATTACCTGCCCTGCACACACCACATTAACCCCCTTTATAACGCTTACATTATTGTCACTTTTTAAGGAAAACGACACAGTCCTCGACACTGGTTTAATATTTGACACTTTTACCCTACTTTGTTTAGTTTTATTATTTACAACTTTTTCAACATCTTCCAACACTAGACCATATCTTGTTTTTAGGGTTCCGTGCCCAAAGGGTAAAACGGGACCCTATTACTAAGACTCTGATGTCCGCCCGTGTGTCTATCTGTCCGTCTGTCACCGGGCAGTATCTCATGAACCGTGATAGTTAGACAGTTGAAAATTTCACAGATGATGTATTTCTGTTTCCGCTATTAACAAAAAATACAAATAAACAGAATAAAATAAATATTTAAGGGGGCTCCCATACAACAAACGTGATTTCTTTGCCCTTTTTTATAGATAATTGTGCGGGACCCTTCGTTCGCGAGTCGGACTCGCACTTAGCCGGTTTGTCATATTATTATACTAAAACACAGAATATATATCATATTTCTTTATGGAAATTTGCGGCGAAAGAAAAATCTCTATGTTTTACGCTTCTTTTGTTTAGAGTCCGCTAGTGGAAATATTTGTGAATAAATAAATTTTCCTCGCCGTATAGCAAACAACAAATACTCTGGTATTTCTAACATTTGACATTAAAATGAATAGAAGATTTTGATGAGATAAAATGACTCTTCTTGGGTGTACAACAGTATTATATCATGGGTAGGTAGGTACTGAGAATATATATGGGAATCGGTGATGAGATGTGAAAACAATACGAAAAGGCAAGCCACGGCCACGACATTATTATCTCTATCCCTTCTGTATTTATGTATTTCTCTCAAATCTTTGTTTAATAAGGAAAACGAACATTACGTAACGAAGGAGTAAAACAAAGAATTTCTCAGATCGCAGGTATTTGACGCCCGAGCCGAAGGCAAGGGCGATAAATATGCGATCGGAGACTTTCTTTACTCTTTCTCTACTCTCTGGACAGGAAGTGGGATTTTCTTCCTACTTTATGGCCAGACGTAATAGTACATTGTGATACAAGTGAGCTATAATGTTGATCATTACATCAGAGGCGTAATTGTGATAATAGAGCCGAGGATGTACGTTTTTCAACACATTTGCGAGGAAAAAATCATTTTCATAAAATGAAAATGATACAGGCTCCTAAGTTGTTTCCTTTAGTTATTGATGACAACAGGTTTTTACTCACATGGATTTGTACATCTCCAAGAATGTACAGTGGCGTCAATTCTATTTATCACTTTTCTATTCACCACGAGTCAACATTTTTCATAATAACCAAACACGCATCATCAATGTTTACAAATATTTGTGAAATATTTGTAAACATTGCTAAACAGCCAATACAAAATAAAATAAATATCTTCTTATTCAATATAAATTCATGTTAACTGTTATCAAAATTAAATAGTTTTACTAAATGAAACGTTTCTATATCATATCCAAGAGGAAATGATCAATTAATTCCAAGAAGGATTTAATTTGTTTAGTCGAGTAAGAATCCATTTGCCGAGAATTAAAAACAAACCTGTATAACCCGGTCAATTTAAGAATGCGCCGAGTCCATACATACACCTTGCTGCAAGGTGCCAACGTGTCTTAATCGGGATATAAACATAACTACAGGAGTGTCGTTATGTTATAAAACACGCGTGTTTAATACCCAGGATTATGAGCCTAAAAGCGGCACAATAAGAGGCACGTTACGAGCAAATGCGTTGAAAAAGTACTTACCGACTTATACGTATAAAGTAAAATTAAGGTCGTGTCCGATTGGATGAAAGAGGCACAATCTACATCCATCTGTTTAATGTATGAAAAGTATTTAATATCGAATTTAGTACATTAAGCAATAATTTGCTAATGCGTTAGCTAAACAATTCCTGGCATGTAAAAATAACAAAATTCCTATTTTTTTTACATTGCAAAATTTGATCGTAAAACTACTTTTATACTAATCGAAAGAATGAAGCCTATAAAATATTTAAACGAATATATTGATTAAACAGATGAGTGTAAATTACTAGTTTCGTCTTACCAGTTTATATCTGCCAACCCAATACCTAGTTAGGCCAGGGAAATAAATATTTCGGTTGGCCTGTAAATGTTTATCTCCACCCAATTGCTCAGTGGTTAGCTGGAAAATATATCTATATAATATATTATAGTTTTTGTGTTAGTTACACCATTTGTAACTCAAGAACGGCTGGACAGATTTTTATGATTTTTAATATTTTCGATTTGTCCCAGCTCCGAATAGCAGAATAACTACTTTAAACACGGGAAAACTGACAGAAAAAAAACATGTCGAAATAATTTTCTCACACAATTTATATGGCTATACGTAGTTCGCGGGGTCAGGTAGTAAAATAATATAAATGGACACTTCATGTACAATAAAGATTTTACATACATTCATTTACATATAGGTGTACTATATCAAACTGTGTAATAAACTTAAAAACATTTCAACTGTTATTTTTCGTGCAAAAGACGTTGTTCTGCAGCAACATCAACAGAAACTGGGAGTAAGTGTCGGATGGCGTAAACAATTGATGCTTTCCAGTCTTTTGTTCTGCAGCGAAAGAAATACAATCCCATTTCAAAAGCAGGGATCAATAACGAACTGTCGAAAAATCCACTCTGACACCAGTTTCAATAAAGCTTTTGAGCAAACTATGCGAGGCTCTCAAAGCCGGACAAAGTGCTCGTAGTAATTGCAAGTTGATTTGCATATATGTACCATTCAACCTTAATCCCTTTGACGAGGCTTCGGTTCAAAGAACGTTCGTGCGTCGATTTGATTGGCCTTTTGCAAGAGTGGCAATATGAATCGTTACGAGATTGGTTATCTGTAGTTATAACGACACAACATTGCAACCGATATTGGGTATGTTTACAGGCTCGCCACTGCCAGTCGCGAAATTAAAACTGGTACATCCATGCTTAATAGTATAAATTAATCCGGCTGCGGGATTGTTACCATTTCACGATAAAAAACCGCTGCACCGATTTTGAATCTCGAGAAAGATTAAAAAAAAAATAAGTGAAGAGGCCCATTCTATGGAACATATCGTTCAACGTTGTCCCTTGCATTCGTATTCAGGATCAACGGAAGACCTGCTGCACCTTACACGCGACGCAGCTGCATGGCTCAACACCTTGAATGTTGACATTTAAATACTGACTAAATTAATGTTCTGTCCATTTGTCACTCTTATTAATGTGAAACTAGTCACTAGTAACAAAATTATATACGGTTAAATAAATACAAAAGACCTTGTCTTTAAAGTTAAATTTGTTTTAAGTCTCGATGTTCGTGAACTAACATAGTTATCGCCCCCCGATGCAAAACTCGGTCTGGAATTTCCATAAGCCAGTAAATGCAAATCCGCTTGCGGTTCGGGCCCATACCGTGGTCGGGTAGCTATATTTTGCATAATACTAGGCAAATAACGCCTCTTTTGGGAATAGAGGCTTCTCACCTCTTCATAGCTGTGTTGAATAGGGGTGTAGACTCAAAATTTATTATTAGTCCAAAAGAAAGAATACCCCATTCAGATAATATATATCAAAAAAATTACGAAGCTACAACCGTTTTTATATTGCTCGTTAGAGAGAGAAAACGCTAGGGCAGGGATGGCGAACCAATGGCACGCTACACAAATTTTGGACACGTCACCGATCACGAAAATAAATATTTTATGACAATCGAACGCGTTATATTTTTTTTTTTTTCCAAATAATCACAAAGTTAAATTCATTTGACGGCACGAAACTCTGCCTCAACACGACCTCATTTAACATTTTTTAGGAAAAATTGCACCTTGAAACCTTGATGCATAAAGGTTCGCCATCCTTGCGCTCCACGTCACGATCCACGAGCGTCATAGTACTTAAATGACAATCGTTTCATATGAAGGTGTGTTTTGCGGAAAAGGGACAGAATATACCCCCTCTTAAAACTTTGAACACTCATAACTTTGTGATTGTTTAATCCCCTGCTTTACTTTTTTTTCCATTTGACAATACCTATAGTTTAAATCCTTTTTCAAAATTCATCATTATTGGTTATTTTATTTGGTGTCTACACCCCTGTTCTTTAACGACTACTGTTTGCTTTTAAGGTGGTTCGATTGCCATACAAATCGTTATTTGACATTCACAGGCTAACGGCGTGATATTTTAAGAAACTTATGTAACAAACTTTCATCAATTGGCTTCCCATTTGCCCCTTTCCTAGAATTAACTTGTATAAATTAGATTAATTTGAGAAAAATAGTTTTCCCATAAAATCACGTCCCAAACCGATTTCTCAAATAAATCTAGTTTATACAAATTTATTCTAGGAAAGGGGGAATTTGGCGCAAATGGGAAGCCAATTGATGAAAGTTTGTTACATAAGTTTCTTAAAATATCACGCCGTTAGCCTGTGAATGTCAAATAACGATTTGTATGGCAATCAAACCACCTTAAACATGGTTTACCTAAGCACTATTTAGTATTAGGAACATTTAGCAATGTGCTGTTGATAATTTTGAAACCTCCTGAATTTTTTTGTTATTTTAGTCGAAACATCAAAATTGTTGGAGGTAATCCATCTTATTATATTATAAAGTTATTCTGCTATTCGGGGCGAAGACAAATCCAACAAATCAACAATCATTAAAATCGTTCCAGCCGAACTAACACAACTTTCTTTTATTAATATAGATTTTATTGAATGCCATGAATCAAAAGACTGCGGTAAATAAAGGTGCATAGAAATCATGGGTAAATATGAGACAAATAATGTCTTCTGTACGTAGGTTTAGAATCATTAGTTAACACATTCACTACCTACCAAGAATCGCTACGCTCGTGACCACAAGCGTCGCTCCCGTGTTTTTCCTCGTACGTAGCGCAAAACGCCTACTGCATAGTCGGCCGCTAGGCGGGTTATAACGTTACGTGCTCATAGTTGACAAGCGAATAGATGTCACTACATACCCGGTAAGTTACTTAGATTATGTAAATTTGACATTCTGAGGAAAGACTTGCCCAGCCGGGTGGCGTTATCAACGTACAGCATTCCTCCGCGCGCCGGGTTCAATCAAGGATGAAATACCTTCGTCTCGTGCGCGCCCGGAATTGTATCAACCCTACATCCCATCTCACTCGTGCGTAAGCGATAAGTGCCAGATATTTTACCAGTCAACATTCATTATTGTTCAAACTAGGATTAGGTACCCCTTCTCTTAATACGTTGTAACTACTTATGAGAAATGTATTTCACTTCTCATGGGTTCATCCTAATGCGGAGTGTATGCTTTCATAAAATGGTATTTAATGCACTTGTGCATGCAGTAAAATGTTCTTTTAAAACATTGTTTAAAAACCGGCCAAGTGCGAGTCGGACTCGCGCACGAAGGGTTCCGTACCATTATATATAAAAAAAACTATTTTATTCTGTGTTTTTAGTATTTGTTGTTATAGCGGCAACAGAAATACATCATATGTGACAATGTCAG
This sequence comes from Epinotia brunnichana, assembly GCA_963854355.1. NCBI lineage: Eukaryota > Metazoa > Arthropoda > Insecta > Lepidoptera > Tortricidae > Epinotia > Epinotia brunnichana. The sequence goes on along the minus strand of OY977936.1, from coordinate 11,685,850 downwards.
CTGGAACTATCACGGTATCAGTGAGATACGGCCTGGTGACAGACAGACGGACGGACAGCGGAGTCTTAGTAATAGGGTCCCGTTTTACTCTTTGAGTACGGAACCCTAAAAACGATAAAATAATCTTTAAAATACACCAATTGTTGTTGGATATCCTCAAAACGACATACTTACGTTTCGAAATTCATTTACTACAAAACGGAAAATTTTAAACTTTCATATGTTAGAACTGGTGGTGGTGAAGGTTAACCCACTTGTTACTGAACACACTAAACACCTTTGATTTTGATAAATTTCTATGTAAGTACAGTAAAAAATATACATTACATGGGAAAAATATTTAAAAAAATCGTGCTCTCATGGAAAACCAGGAAAATGGTGTTCTTTTAAAAGGACGATAGTAACATATACTACCTTGAATGTACGATACTTATACATTCACTTAAATTGAAATAAAATAATTAATGAGGTGCACTTATACCATTTATTCAGCAATATGAAATTGTTCAAAACAATTCTTGGCATGTAAGGTTACATTACATTTTGTACATATGAAATTAGCTTTTTTGTGGCACTTGATACATCTGCTTTGAGTATCTTTGTATTTTATCATATGATTTTTCCCATCCAAACGAACACAATCTCGATACTTTTGAGAGGTACGTGTATCTTTCCGTTCCACATTTTTTTTATAGCTCTCAAGAAGAGATGTCGCAACATATCGGCGAAAATGAAGAAGATCATAGTCGCCCCCATTATTTTTATACAATTGCCAGGCATTTTGCACACCCATGTCTAGTGCGTGACAAATTAAAGAGAAGTACCATTTCTTTCCCCTTACAGATGTTCTATATAGACTAATATTTTGATCTGATCGATCCACTCCTCCCATATTCTCGTTATATTTTTTAATTACAGCTGGCTGATCTACAAGTATGTATTTTTTATGTTGTTGTGAAAATCTCTTTACTTTTGCAACAGGTTCAATCGTGGCTGCTATCATGCCACTTGCATACTACGATCTGTTCAGCACGTGTAGACTGATATTTGAATGTTCCTCTAGGTGTCTTCTGCAATACCTTGTTGGCAGGCAATGGGCGTTTTGAGATACGATTTTCTCGTACAGTTCCAGTTGCTCGAACCCCTCGCAGTCTCAACTCATCAATGAGATAGATAGACGTAAAGAATCCTCATCGGTGACGTCAGCGTTACAGTTTTCGGGAGGCAAAATAACGATAGGATCTGGTATTTCCTGGTCATCCTCTTCAAGCACATCAATTATTTCATTTAATGACAAAGGCCGCGACCAAGTCTTATTTTGCCTCCTAGAATGGAAAATTACTATAGAAGTACATTTCCCTATTGGCCTTTTAAAAGGACGCCAACAATAATCAATACAAAATATGATTTGTAAATATATTCTAAGAATAATATCACTTGTACTCAAAAGCTAAGGTACATCTTAGAAATGTACTTATTTTTAAAATAAAAGGTTTATATATTTTTCAAATACTACGTACCTTGAAGTTTCCATGAATAATTTGTCCAAATATAACAATATTTAAAAATAGAACACTGTTTTGAGCACGTAAAGTTAATTAGATGTCCACTTCCAACACTTGAAAGGTTTCGAATGCGTATCAACAAACATGTTATAAGTACCCTCATTGTTCGTGAGAATTTTAAATGTATGGTGTCCTTTTAAACGACCGATAGTAACAAGTGGGTTAAATATAATTGAAATTTGTCCATCCCATGAATCTGTTTCGAAAAATCTCAGTCGAGATGCAGAAGTATATTTGAAAACAAATCGCTGCCCGCCAGTGTCTCGGCACGCTCTCGCCTCCAGTAGTGATTTGAATTAATTTTGAACACGACACGTAAGCCGCGTTGCGTCAGGAGTCACCTCATCTTATTTCCATGTGACATGTGTTGTGTTACGTCTGCCATTGACTTGTCGCTTCATACTAATTGCATCCAAGTCTAACACACACACACACACACACACAAGACAAGATAAACCACAGCAGATAACTTTTTATTGTAAAAATATAATTGTAAAGTTCCAGTGTGGGGTGTGCCCGGTCCCTCTCATCAATCAGAGGAGTTTTGTGCCCAGCAGTGGGATGTGTAAGCTGATTTATTATTATGGCTCTCTATGTATTTTTCATCTTAGGTTACATAATATTATATGTTTGTGTATAAAAGTAAAACAATACAAAAAATACGAAATATAAACACATTATAAATAACCTAACCTAGGGTGCCGCCGGCAGCGAGGCGGGGCCTAAGCCACCGGTGGTCAGGGCGACAGAGAAAGGAACCGGCTGACTAGCAGTGCGCGCAGTGTCCAGGAGTACCGCCTTCTGTATCTGACCCTTGACCCAGCCATCTAGCGAGAGTCTCTTGAAATGTTGGTCGAAACTCTTCGCTATTAGACCATTTGCTGATTAGACTATCGGGACAATGGGCTTGTGACCTTAAATTGTTTACGATGCCATTTGAACCAGTTTTTGTAGATGAACAAATGTTTGTATGGAAGTAACTACATTTAAAGGACATTAATACCCAAAAAATCGAGTTAAAGAAGGACCTCGCTGACAGCAGCCGAAACGCTTCATACTGATTGACTTTAAAGTATGACGTCACACCGTGCAATTTGTACTAACCGTTGCATGGGAAATGAAGTAAATTGCTGTTTCGGTCGCGAAATACTGCGTTTAGGTCCATAGTTGTCACACAAATTTGTTTCTATAAAAGCGTAAGAATTCTATTGGTACCTTTAAATTTACTATTGGACAATAAATAAATAAACTTTTTTTTTAAACTTACAAGGTATTATGATTTGAATAATTTTTTGCAATTTATACTTTATTACAATCAATTGATGGTTTACTATCCATTTAGCAACACAACGTTATCAATTTTAACACCACGCAACAAGCCTATTATATCATTATTATTGTAAAAAGTAATGTGATTATTTTTTCCCTAAAGGCCTCCACACACCGCTCGACCCGCGCCCGCGACCGGTGGAGGCCTTTAATGAATGACTTACATGCATACATATAAAAGTTGAGTTTTGTCCTTGTTCTTTCTAAGGATAACAGTTGAATTCCTAACAATAAATATAGTCAAAGTGATGAATGATAACCCACCGATGACTATCATGTCATCAATTAGTTGAGGTAAATTCAAGCAAATAAATAAAATTCAGTGATTAGCTCTCGTCAATTAATATTGAAAATGCCTAAGTACCTTCGCTCGATATCGAAGATAATGTTTGCACATAATTTAATTCCGTATATGCAATGCAATCCTACGAATATGTTTTTTTATTTCCTTATGTGTTCTCGCAAACTCGATGAGTTTAGCAGTGCATGGGTTTTTGAAATCGGTTTCAAATCGATGCAGCCGGAGGGGTAATCACGTAACGTTCCGAACGCGCGTCGGTACAATTTAACTGTTTTCCATACAGAAAGTGACATTTAGACCTACCCGACGTTCGTACAATGCGTTACGTGATCGACAAGCAGGCTTCATTTCCGGGGGTTCTCTCCCGGTGCCGCGTTAACTCACGATGCCGCGCTATTACTTGTAGTAAAAAAAAGCGGCCAAGTGCGAGTCGGACTCGCACATGAAGGATTCCGTTAAATAAATTGCGTTTTACGATTTAATACGTATTAAAAAAAAAACTACTTACTAGATCTCGTTCAAACCAATTTTCGGTGGAAGTTTGCAAGGTAATGTACATCATATATTTTTTTTAGTTATATCATTCTCTTATTTTAGAAGTTACAGGGGGGGGGGGGACACATTTTATCACTTTGGAAGTGTCTCTCGCACAAACTATTCAGTTAAGAAAAAAATGATGTTAGAAACCTCAATATCATTTTTAAAGACCTATCCACATACGTGTGGCGTTCGATGAAAAAAAAATTGAGTTTCAGTTCTAAGTATGGGGGGGAACCCCCAAAATTTATTATTATTGTTTTTTTTTCTATTTTTGTGTAAAAATCTTAATGCGGTTTACAGAATACATCTACTTACCAAGTTTCAACAGTATAGCTCTTATAGTTTCGGAAAAAAGTGGCTGTGACATACGGACGGACAGACAGACAGACAGACATGACGAATCTATAAGGGTTCCATTTTTTGCCATTTGGCTACGGAACCCTAAAAAGTATGTACAAATCTCTGAAGTCAACAGTACATATTTAAATTACATAGCAATTTATTTCAGAAATTCATCCATAGGCATTACCTACATTAAAAAAAAGAAGAAGAATTTAATAGGTACTTTCCTAAAAGCACAATGCTATATGTGTACTTAATTGTATCAAAATAACACATTATATCACTGAATGATCCGGTGTAACCGGCAAATCCGAGCTTATTTATGTACGCATATTCTTTGTTCACTCGTAATGTATCCTCCGTATCTACTTATTTATTGCTTAGTTCGCGAAATAGACATAGAAACTATTAGGGAACCAGCGCAAGTTTGCAATTATTTTGACATGTGGAGCTCGCACTGCAAACCCTAAATAATTAATGAATATATTAACGAAGCAATTATGTTCAAAATGTGGTCCAAGTTGCGCTAAATAGAATAAAATATCGGTCTGTCCTTTTGAAACATTAAGTCCCGAAACCTAGCAAGGGTTACTAAATGCAATCAAAATCAAATCAAGCCTTTAAAATCTCATTGATTAATGTGATTAGTATTCAATTCACATGCTGACATAAGTTCCGATACAATTATAACACACATTCCCATGTTTGAACCCTCATTCAGCGATAGTCATAACCGCTTGAAGATCGAAAGTACGTCATTATCACGGTCACGTCCAAACCCTCGACCTCCCCATATAAATGTCCGTGTATTTAGAACACAATAAACGTTGAATATAGTTCTATTTTTAACCCCCAACGGAAAACGAGGGGTGTTATAAGTTTGACGTGTCTGTCTGTCTGTGTGTGTGTCTGTCTGTTTTTTCCGAAAGCTAATGTGATCGAGATGGTTCTTAGCTACGTTTCAACAAAATCGGTTTAGCCATTTTTAATATATTGAACTTTGAAATTAAAATGTCTGGGGTTTTTCAACTTTCCTAAGTTGTAGTTATATAAACAAGTCTTTACCGAATTAGATCAGGACCTTTCAAAGCCATTGAAAACAACGAGATATAATAGTACATTGTGATACAAGTGAGCTATGTTGATCATTACATCAGAGGCGGAATTGTCACGCGAACCGCAGGTGAGCGTGATAAGAGAGCCGAGGATGTAATTATCAAAACTCACGCGTGTCATACGACGTTTTTCAACACATTTGCGAGGAAAAAATCCTTTTCATAAAATTAAAATGTTACAGGCTCCTAAGTTGTTTCCTTTAGTTATTGATGACAACAGGTTTTTACTCACATACATTTGTACATCTCCAAGAATGTACAGTGGCGTCAATTATATTTATCACTTTTCTATTCACCATGAGTCAACATTTTGAATAATAACCAAACACGCAACATGAATGTTTACAAATATTTGTGAATATACTTATAATGGCGCGCAACTGTTTTTTTTTTTCGTGAACATCGCGCAGTGCGCCCGCAGCGAGGCTTGGATGAAATCTCTAAACAGCCAATACAAAATAAAATTAATATTTTCTTATTCAAATTAAATTCATGTAAAATGTTATCAAAACTTAATAGTTTTACTAAATGAAACGTTTCTATACCCATATCCAAGAAGAAATAATCAATTAATTCACAAGAAGGATTTAATTTGTTAAGTCGAGTAAGAATCCATTTGCCGAGAATAAAAACAAACCTGTATAACCCGGTCAATTTAAGAATGCGCCGAGTCCATACATACACCTGGCTGCAAGGTGCCAACGTGTCTTAATCGGGATATAAACATAACTACACGAGTGTCGTAATGTTATTAAACACGCGTGTTTAATACCCAGGATTATGAGCCCAAAAGCGGCACAATAAGAGGCACGTTACGAGCAAATGTGTTGAAAGTTATATTATTTCAGATTAGTTATTTACGATACAAGTGCAGAAAATAGGAAATTCGCAACAAATGGTGATAAATCGATCTCGTTTTACAGTACATATGGCTCTTTAAAGTTTCGACATATGCACGGAAAGTGCTCTTTTCCACACACGTGCGGAAAAGTAGCACCATGTGTACTGTAAAAGTATTTTTTTTATTTATCGTATGGCAAATCATTGTATTAGAACCGTGAGATCTTCGAAAAGACGGTACGGTTGCCAGGTTGTAGATAAGTAATAACCCATCTTATCCGCATTTACATTTTCGCTTAAGGCTATTTTTAAGTGAAAACAGATAAATAGATGGTTAAGAACTTTAAAAAATATGTGTTCGTATCTGAAGAAAGAAATTATTATTGATTACATAATTCGTATTATATCGTTTACCGGTGCTCATAGGTACTTTTGGACATAAAATATTGAGCACCCATGCGTTATTCATATACAACTCTAACTTTAAATCGAGCATGTATCTTTAGAAATAGAAAATTGTTAAACTGTAAAAAAATGTGGTATTTTTATTAACGTTAAAAATAATTGGTTTTATTGAAAATACGTTTTTTTCTAGCCTTCAATTGTCTAATGTTAATAGTACCTAATAGATAATATTTAGGGTAAAGTTTTTATTCTTTTTAGGGCTCCGTACTCAAAGAGTAAAACGGGACCCTATTACTAAGAATCCGCTGTCCGTCCATCCGTCCGTATGTCTGTCACCAGGCTGTATCTCACTGATACCGTGATAGTTCCAGTTGAAATTTTCACAGATGATGTATTTCTGTTGCCGCTATAACAACAAATACTAAAAACACAGAATATAATAATAATTGTTTTTTATAGATAATTGTACGGAACCCTTCGTGCGCGACTCCGACTCGCACTTGGCCGGTTTTTTTTTATATTTCACGTCATTGTGTAATTGTAAAATAATAGTTAGGTATTTATAATTTACTGCATCAATTCTGTTGAGTAGGTAGGTTCCGCTGTAGATATATCGATCACGGGTAATCGAATCAAAACAGGCCGAAGTAATTCTGGAGCAATGATGAAAGTGAATTGAACGTGAAAACGGCATGAATACGAGACTAAAATTTAAATCTAGGTACCTTTTTTGTTTTGAAGCTGTAAAGGTGCTCTGAAAATAAACCCTCTCACGGAACTTAACACAGATCTGTTAATTAAAAGGTGTTTTGTTCCTTTCTCTCAATTATAAATGTCAACTAGTTTAGGACAAAAACGAAAATAGGTTTTTAATAGTTAGGAGCAAATAACTATATTAATAAAACACCACCAACTTATTAATTAATTTGCCTATAACTAAACAATAAAAGACGTGTAACAAATGGGTCATAAAGGGTCTCAGCTATCCCAGGATAAATATGACCCTAATACGAACTACGTCTGCATAATAAAGTAAGCCTTCGAACCTGGTTCCCAGCAGTTCCCGCGTACCTTATGTGGGTCTATGTTTATGTGCATGCGTAATAAGGGTCAGTCTTCTTTGGCAATACTTTATGATTAAGAAATGACCCTCTTCCGAAGGTATCTAAAATGCTCACCCCAAGTTTCCCTCGAGAAAGAAATGAATTATTCAAACGAACAGTTTCGGGCAGCTTACATTAATTTCAGAAAAGAACTCCTTCACTCTTTTGGCAGGCTTTGGGATAATGTTTGAGACAATAACTCACATAAAAGTACCTAGCTTGCAACGCGATACCTATATGTATTTGTACATGTAGTGCCTTAAACGTAGATTTTTTCTGGAAATGTTGCTCACAGGAATATTCTCGAGTATGGGAATACTTACTATCAACGACATATCACTTGTCCTAATGTGTGCATTGAATATACGCACAAACATATACTACTCAAAAGAAAATAACATATTTCTGTTTTTGAGTAATTTTTTAGATGTAAACTAATTAATAAGTGACTAATTAATGATGTCCGGCCTCCTTCAGTATCCAACCTCTTTAATGCTGTAAGCACGTAAGTTACAAAATCTCCTACGGTTGACAACGGGGACTCGTGTTAGTGACCAAACGATACGTAATCGACTGCATGAAGACCAGCAAAGGTCCAGACGCCGAGTAGTACGAATTCCTTTATCTAGGGTTCAACGTGGAAATCGTTTAAGTTTTTGCCGCGAACATTCAGATTGGAGAATGAATCAATGGGGTATGGTGCTCTTCACAGATGAGTGTAAAGTGAAGCTTTGTAGTGATGATCGGCGGATTAGAGTATGGAGACGACAGGGTGAGAGATTTTCTGATGTCTGCATCAAGGAAATTGACCGCTTTGGAGGTCCTAGTGTGATGGTTTGGGCTGGGATTAGCTTACAAGGCAAAACTGAGCTGGTTTTTTTTAAATCAAGGCACAGTAACTGCACAACGGTACATCGATGAAGTCATCAGGCCTCATGTGATTCCATTCTCATAGAGAGTGGGGCCAGGGTTCTGGTTAATGCATGACAATGCCCGCCCACACACAGCTCGGGCCACTCAGACTGTACTGGATGACTCCCATATTCGTGTCCTACCATGGCCAGCGTATAGTCCGGATTTAAATCCAATAGAGCATATGTGGGACCAATTAAAACGAAGGGTTAGGGAGCATGAGCAAGAGGTTCACAACCAGCAACAGCTTATGGATGCTCTGAAACGTGCGTGGGAAGAGATACCTGATGAAAACATCAGAAACTTAATCGAGAGTATGCATTCAAGGCTCCAGGAGTATGAAAACAGGAGAGGAGGACACACCCGTTACTAAACCATTAAAAAAAACAGCTTGTGTCATTTTTTGTTTTGTTTTGCAAAGAGTTTCTGTTTAGTTTTTGCTGTTGACAATGGACTAATTTCATGTTAATTGAAATAAGTGAAACAATCGACTACACAATTAAATGGTTATTAGCATAAGTTAAAACAAAAGGCTTGTTACATGTTATTTTAATAAATATACATTACTGTTTACTATATTTTTCACGTAGCAATCAAAATACTTAGTGGCCCCTATTTTCTTTTGAGTAGTATACTTATATATGTAAAATTCAGACATGATACTAATTACATCATGAATTTGGAATATTGCGTTGATTACAAATGTGTGAAATCATTTTAATACCATATGTGGATTCGTCTGAAAACGGTCGTATTTATTAATAATATAAATTGTTAATTGCTAAAGATACTTTAACATCTACGAAATACGTTCTAAATTTCAAAACGACTCACTAAGGAAGATATCGAATTGTAAATGTAAAGCCGATTTCACACACGCGTTGTCAACACGCGGAAGCAAGATGTGATTTAATTATAACCCGCTCAAGTCGTAACGAACTTACAGCATCAATTCCATCCATCCCAGTAGCGTTATTACGGGGTGTTCCGGTTCAGTTATTATGTGAATGTTTTCGGCTTAGCGAAATGTAGGTATTTAGACGAGAAATTGCGAAATTATTTCACGGTTCAACGTTCATATGAATTCTTACAGATCAGTTGAGGTTATTTTTTTTTTAGGGTTTTGTTTGTCCGAAAAACTGACTTGTTAAGGAGCTTCAAGCAATAATAGCTCTAATTATCAAAGCAAGTTCTTTTGACCGACGAGAGCACCTAATACGTGTCGCATATGTACTCAATTTAATGAACAGTTTGATCGTAAATGGGTAAATTTTCAAAGGAGCTGTTTTTGCTGTCCCACGCCTATAATTTTAAGTCAGTTTAACATAGAGTATTGATACATATATATTTTTTCATTCTGTGTATTATAAAGTACTTAAAATATATATTATAATACGAGGAAACCGGTCTAATTCCAATAAGGTCTAGTTTTCCCTCTGGGTTGGAAGGTCAGATGGCAGTCGCTTTCGTAAAACTAGTGCCTATGCCAAATCTTGGGATTAGGTGTCAAAGCGGACCCCGGGCTCCTTTAGGGGCACAACCGGGAATAATAACGCTAGGAGGATGATGATGATTTAATATCAATCGATTCTGAGAAAAAAAAATATTTCACGTCCTAAAACAGCGAAATTTATCGCTTTTTCGCGTGTCCCACTTGCAGTTTTGATCAAACAAAATTTCATTACTATAGACTGCGGCAACGTATAAATAAACAACTTGTACTGTTATAAAGATCATTAATTAGTGTATAAGTTCAAATATTTTCAAAAATTAATGGGTGAATAATTAAAACCAGTGAAGTATTTTAGTAGCTGTCCCACGCGTGACCCTTTTATTAGGACTCTAGCTCAAGACCCTTAAAATCTGTTTTTCTATTGGCCCACCTTAACATTTTTAACGATTCGATAACACGTTAGTTGAGCTTCAATCACCAACGGAAATGGATGCAGGCTGGTATTTTTGACGAGGAAACAGGCAAGTCTTTAAAACGATGAATTTTGGTACGGCTATCACGACATTTGTATGGGCGTTTATTTATGATTGAAATAAAAATGTGTCTTTCATAACAATGGTTACCAATGTGGGATACGAGTTTCGTGTTTAACTAATGAAGTGAATTCAATTAATTGTTCATGTTGACATATTCACATAGTTTAGTTTAGGTTTAGTTAGTTTTTAACTTTCTCTTTCTGTTCCATGTTTTTTTATTGTTGTCACAATATTGAATAAATTATTTATTTTTAATTCAAATTGTCCATATTACAAAATATCGGTACACATGGTCTTTAATGGCATTTTATTCTTTCTTTAATGCTAGTTTCAAGCAAATAACATTCGTATTTGGAAAATTGCTAGTAAGTAGGTAGCATGCTATTTGTATACATAATAATTGAGCATATGTATCTGCTTATTAACTGCTTGTACCGTTACTTGCCCGTAATATTATAAAATTTCACCTACGAACCCGCTGAAAGTTGAAGAGCAATGACGACAGACGTATTTATTTAGCTTCTTCCGAACTCTGGCAATGGATCCTGAATTTCAAACTTTTTAATTAAATTTTAAGGAGTTTATTTTTGTTATGAAACAATATGGATTCCTATTTAACTTTGAAACTTTTTGCAGATGGTAACGGCGACGCTGGTGCAGAAAAAATACATTAATGAGTGAAACATTATGAGATAAATAAATAAATAAATAATAAATAAATATTACGGGACAATCTTACACAAATCAACCTAGACCCACGGTAAGCTTAGTAAGGCTTGTGTTGTGGGTACTAGGCGATGATATATATAATAGATACATACATATAGATACTTATATACATATATAACATCCATAACTCAGGAACAAATATTCGTGATAAATACACAAATAAATGCCCTGACCGGGATTCGAACCCGGGACCTCCAGGTTCGTAGGCAGAGTCACTACCCACTGGGCTACGGAGGCCGTTAAAATAAATAAATTAGATTCTTGAAAAATATGTTACCTAATTGAATATACACACAACACTTGCTTTGCCCATGATGTTAACCACTATTACCGATTAGTTGATAATAGCCATATCAACTAATGTGAATGCTATTGCTATTATTAATGTCTATAGACAAATACTTACCTTACTGTGCAAATTATTTTTCTTCTTTTAACTACGTCACCTCACCTAATAGATAGCCTGTCATGTTTCTAATCTTTAAAAAAGCAGTAAGACTGTCAAACTTCAAATAGATTTGACGTGTTCTGTTGGACTAATTTTGCTACATAATAGTTAATTATGTAGCCAGTATAGATAGATATCTATCTATCTATAGATCTATACTGGTGACGTGCGTTTACCCCAATCAGATGTCAGCTATCAGTTGTCACCGGGAACGACCAGGCTGACCTATCTAGCTGACACGAAAAAATGGCCCGCAATACTTTTTAACACCGGCTACACATTAAATAGTGCACATGCCGTTGATTCTTCATTAATTCCATAGTATTATGGCGTCGTAAAACTTAGCCTTTCCGATCGATACTGAGGAAAGAAGCTTAAAACTGATACGATATGAATTATAATTGAGATTATTTAATATGACCGACTTTTTTATAAAACTGTTATTACAATTTGAATTTACCTTGGACGGTAGAGTTGCTTTTTGAATAGACTACTTTGATGCAATTCGGCCAACTTAAATAGCATTGTCTATACTAATATTATAAAATATATAAAAGATTTAAAGATTTTTATTGAACATAATAAACAAGTATGCGAGATAACAAAACGTTCGTAATCGGCTGCAGTAGTCAAGGACTAAATAGGGACTATAAGGAGATAAAGTTTGTGTTTATAGATTTTAAGTTTGACACTACACATTCGATTTGAAATAATGCTACACCGGTTAATATATAATGGAACTTGTGGATATACATAGCTATAGGTATCCCGCGGCAGCTTACTGTAACACGCAAACAGAGCCGCAATTTTTTTAACCTCGTCAGGGCCAGCGGCCTTATTAGGAAGAAAAGTTTTGTTCATTCCGGTCAACGTATATTTTTTTAACTCCCAGCGGGTTTGCGGTGGTCGCGATAAACGCGTGACAATGACAAAGCATTGGACTCTACCAAGCACCTCTTGGTGGAAAGTGCATAATCTTGTTTTTCGCATGATAGAGGGGACTACATGTACAATAATACCCCTTCTGAAAATTAAGAGAGATACAGACAATCTAGAAATAACTCAAGCTAAGTAAAGGTGTTATGTTGGGCCATGATTCAGTTGGTTCGATTGTACCTATTTATACATATATTATTATATGTATAAATAGGTACAATCAAACCAAGCTATTTATACCCTCCTATTACCGTAAAGTATTTTCTTAAAATAGTTTCATGCTGAAGTATGGCATTTTGCCCAGAAGATGAACGCTGTGCCCAATATTTGAACGTTTTGACACAAATAGTTGAACGAAGAAAACGTATCAACGCGGCTGTGCCTCACCTTTGGTCTAGTAATAATAGTATCATTGTTATAACACATAATAACATACTAGTCAACAATCAGAATACATACATATACAAACATAATAATCACGCCTCTTTCCCAGAGGGGTAGGCAGAGATCACGGATCTCCATTTGCTACGATCCTGACAAACCACTTTCGCTTCACTCACTTTCATAACATTTCTTTCATTTTCTTTCACAATCAGAATATTGATACTAAACACAAAATAAAATAACTCAAATGTACTTTACGTTTGGATACAATTATAAAATATTGTTTTTTTTAATATTTGAATAATTAAAACTATTTGTCATTAATGTATCATGGGAGTGATTAAGATAAATTATAGGGTTTTATTTAGTTCTATAACTCAGATTTCACGTTGGGTACGTAGAATATTTGTTATTAAGATGTTCATTTAACTAACCCCTGCGTAACTTGAACGATTTTGGGCACGATATCTAAGAAATGAACGAACAAAAATGGAATCGAAGCCATAAAAATGAACAAGTTAATTTTATTCGATCATGTCCTGGGCAAGGTTTTTTGTTGAACAATGGTGCTTTTCATAGTAAAAAAATCCTTATTCCGTGTTGCGAATCGATATTCACGATCAACTTTTGGTTCAAAAATCAACGGCCTGGTAACGATTTATTTAAGCCATAAATATTCTACGTATCTTTTCAATAAGAATTTATATCAGCATTTGAAAAAACTATACCTTGCCCCAAAGATGAACACCGTTCAACTACTGGCTCAGATACACAAAGTTGAAACCATTCCTTGAACACGAAATATCACTTAAATTAAATATAAGTATGCAATTCATAATTCATGATCCATTAAAAGCATTAATGGTCAATAATATAAGCTATGCAGACGACATGGCATTGCTGACCCCATCCGTCAGTGCGTTGGACACACTGCTGCGTATCTGTGAAAGGTACGTGGAGACCCATGGCTTAAGGTACAACGTCGCGAAAAGCGAGTTGCTCCTTTTTAAGTCTGGAAAGAAAACGTACACAATACCACCTGTCAAATTAAATGGCACCCCGCTAAAACAGGTTTCAAAATTTAAGTACCTTGGCCATTGGGTCTCCGAGTCCCTCTGTGATGACTTGGACATAGAACGGGAGAGGAGAGCGCTGGCAGTCCGGTGCAACATGGTGGCCCGCAGGTTTGCAAGGTGTTCAGAGCAAGTTAAGTTAACGCTTTTTAAAGCTTTTTGCCAGACTTTCTACACCTGCAGCCTGTGGGTTAACTACACGCAGAAGGCTATCAGTGCTCTAAGAGTACAGTACAACAATGGTTTCAGGATACTGTTGGGGCTGCCTCGTTTCTGTAGCGCGTCGGGGATGTTCGCTGATGCGCATGTTGACGGGTTTGCCGCTATTATGCGCAAAAGGGTAGCATCCGTGGTGCGCAGAATTCGGGGCAGCCCAAACACTCTACTGAGTACCATTGTTGACAGATTTGAAGGCCGTATCCAGAAACACTGGAACGATATTCATTGTTTAGTTTAATACCTAATGTTTATATTTCATGTACCCACTAACACTAGAATTAAGTTTTCCATATGTTTTTGCTTTTACTAACAACTATGGACAATGTTCCGAAATAAATTATTTGAATTGAATTGAATTGAATTAATCAAGAATACGTCATATCAAGCTACGGTAGCCTAGTGGTTCAGGCATGCGGCTGTCAAGCGGCGGTCGTGGGTTCGAATCCCGGCTCGTACCAATGAGTTTTTCGGAACTTATGTACGGAATTACCGTTAGCTTTTCGGTGAAGGAAAACATCGTGAGGAAACCGGTCTAATTCCAATAAGGTCTAGTTTTCCCTCTGGGTTGGAAGGTCAGATGGCAGTCGCTTTCGTAAAACTAGTGCCAATGCCAAATCTTGGGATTAGGTGTCAAAGCGGACCCCGGGCTCCTTTAGGGGCACAACTGGGAATAATAACGCTAGGAGGATGATGACGTCATATCACGCAAAACAATGCGTGTAGACGTTTAGTAAAATTTTATACGTAGGAGCTTAAATTTGGGAGCGCATTTCTTAAGTAAAATCTCCATACAAACGGTGTTTTTAGCGCGAGGCGTCCAGCACTGGGAGTATATATACCAAGGTTTAAAAAACAGTGGGATGTTTAGTTTGACATTTACATAAATTACATTCTGTATACCTACCTACTTCGCGGATAAATTGAGGGCCAATCGCCTTGAGTGGTATGGGCACGTAATGCGGAGGGATGAAAGTCATGTGACCAAAAGAGTATTAGGTATGAATGTGGATGGATGTAAAAGACGAGGTAGGCCAAGGAAAAGGTGGATGGACTGTGTGAGAGACGATATGAAGAGAAAAGAAGTGAGTGATGATATGACGGCTGACAGAGAAGTATGGAAGAAAAAGACATGCTGCGCCGACCCCAAGTAAATGGGATAAGGGCAAGGAAATGATGATGATGATACCTACAAACTTAAAATGTACTACGGTAGTACGAAACCCTTCGAGAGCGGATCAGAATTTTATTTTTTATTTATTTTATTTATTTATTCTCAAAAAAACAACAATGGCAAGTACATCCCTTTCTGCTTCGCCAAACTAAGGACAGTTTGTCGGCGAATGTGCGCTCCCTTCCAAAAGTTAAACATTGTTGTGTTTACCTACTTACTAAATTACCTACTTAATTTACTAACACTAAACTAAGTGTACCATCGACGACACACTCAGCCGACCATTTGTGAACCATTTGTGATTGAACTTAGCTTCTTACTTTATTCAATTATTACAAGTAAAGCAAATTGAAATCGAGGTAATATTATTTCACTACCCCGTGTTAAATAAATATATACTTACCTATTTCAAAGATAACAATTCAGTACATTCGTACGTTTATAAGTAGGCGTCAGTTGTATTTCTACTGCCACTATCCGCTACTCTCGGCAATTATACGATTGATATGTAAATAAAAGATGGTAAAAATAAATATTCTTATAAAGAATAATGCGAAATCTTTTCTTGCGGTTACTTTTCCCCTAACAAGCTAAAACTTCAAAGAACTATTTTATCAATAGGTAATCTCTTTGTGGAAAATCTAGATCACAAAAAAGTTGAGATTCGGTGAAGCAAAACCTCAAAGAAACGTGTCTAACGTTTGTTAGCCTTTGTCGCAAGCGTTGGTAAGTAAATATTGTTTTACAGGTTAAATTCTCTAAGGCAAAATTCTAAGAAGCCTATAATAATATTTGCATGAATTTACTTGGTTTAAACCAACTTGAAATTGAATTCAGATAGAATCTACCTAGGTATTTAATCTCAAATAGGCAAGCCTGAGCAAATAAATGTGTTCTATAGGTACTAATTTAGTGTCCGACCGAAGGTTCGGTTTCGGTTTCAGCCAGTTTCGGCCAAAAAACGGCCAAACCTTTCAGCCGGGCCGAAATTTACGAAACGGTACTTCGGGTCGCGTTCGGCTAACTTCGGGTGCGCTCGTGCCGCTCGCCGGCCACCGGTTTCTGTTTCGGTTTCGGCTAAAAAACATGTTCCGGTCGGACACTAGTACTAATAGGTATTATACAGGGGAAAAGTAAAAAACCGGCCAAGTGCGAGTCGGCGAGTCCGACACGAAGGGTTCCGTACCATATCCATAAAAAAACTATTTTATTCTGTGTTTTAGTTTGTTGTTATAGCGGCAACAGAAATACATCATCTGTGAAAATTTCAGCTGGAACTATCACGGTATCAGTGAGATACAGCCTGGTGACAGACAGACGGACGGACGGACGGACGGATGGACGGACGGACAGCGGAGTCTTAGTAATAGGGTCCCGTTTTACTCTTTGAGTACGGAACCCTAAAAAAGGGACGGGGTAATCTCAGGAACTTCACCAATTTCACCTGCATGGACCTAGAAGACCTAGAATGGACCTTTAAGACGGACCACAGGCTATATTTAATACCGTGGCATTGTTTGCGTCCTTTTCATACGCAAACCGAGCTAATAAAGGCGTATTTTTGTTGGTGTTTTGTTGTCATCACACTTGCTCATAAATGGTGTTATTCCATGCCTGTATACAGAATGACAATGGCCTTAATTGTTCACGTGGGAGTAATGGTATTTTACAGTTCCCGATGGAGTAATGAGCTTGTGTGTGATCTGATTGGTTTAAGCAAATCTAGATGGCCGCGCGCAAAAATAATTCTGCTCTGTGATAGGTTGAATAAATATCTAGTAGGCCATGCGCTGCAAGAATACTGCTCTGTGATTGGCTGAAATATTGAAGCTGCGCGCTCCACTCGCACTGATCTGGAAGTGAAGTTGTCTATTTCGTAAATTTTTGATTGGTGCGCTTGTATGAAACATAGATTGTTCTGTCTTTTGTAGTTATTTATTTCCTCGCAAATGTGATGAAAAACATTGTGTAAACACGGTCGTAAGAATATTGCATCTTCGGCGTCGGGCTTCTGATAGACTCTTGTTTGCAATGTTCCACTTACGCCCCTCAATAAACAATGCACTATTATTTTAGTTAATCTACTTGTAGTCGCCATCATATATGTCGGAGCGGCCAAAGTGTTAACAAGTATCTGAACACGTCTCCATTGTCGAGGCATTAGAGACAAGTTCAAATATTTGTGAGCACTTTGGCCGCTCCGATATATCTGATGGTGACTGTGCAGTCGAAGTCAAAGAGATGTATACACTTTTTCACCTTATTACAATGAAATACATCGACTGTACTATACAGGGCGTCCCACGCCTATGCCACATGGAGGGAAAGTACCTTGAATATTGTAGATGGAACATTTTACCGAAAGAAGAATTTATTAAACAATTTATACTGCATTCATAGATTTATAAATAATAACATGGTTGAACCGGGAATCGAACACGCTACACGAGAAAAAAAATACCTTGTAGCTTTATGTTACCGATCGAAGGGCTTTATCATAAGGATTATTTTTTGCTAAGTAACATAGTGTCGGAAATAAAAGGAAGACCATGCATTTTAACATTTGAAATGAAAACCCGACATTGCCGTAAGGACATACAACGGACATTATCAATTTAAAGTACCAATTACTAATGAATGAATCAGTACCCACTTGAGAAGTACGCATCATTTCCCTATTATAAAGAGATAAAATTATAAAGAGATACGTTTAGTAGGTACTATCGGTCAAAGCCAGAGTCGACCACCTTAAAGGCGCATTTTGGTTCCAGCCGTATAGCATTGCAAGCGATTCTGTTTTGAATCTGGTCGACTCTGACTTTGGCCGATGCCGATGGTACCTGGTTGTATGCAACAAATCAAGTTTCTGTCCAATCAAAGTTCTGCTGTATCCTGAATCTGCCGAAAGACGCGTAAATGATTATATCAATGGGACTCATTTTGAGCATATGATAAATTAAATTGATTAATTTTGAATTAAAATGTTAAAATTCATGGTTTTCCTTTTATTTCCGACACTATGTTATCTAGCAAAAAATTATTCTTATGATGTAGCCTTTCGATCAGTATGATAAAGCAACAGAGTAATTTTTATTCTCGTGTAGCGGGTTCAATTCCCGGTTCAACCATGGAATTATTTTATATTCTATGAATGCAGTTTAAATTGTAATTAAAATAAAAATAATGTCTTCTTTTAGTATAGTCTTCGATCTACAATATTCAAGGTACTTTCCCTCAATGTGGCATAGGCGTGGGACACCCTGTATACCTAGACGGTGCTATAACACACGTCCGTAATCAACACACTCACTCATATTATCATCACAGGCCTTTGCTTCTATTCCAGACGATTTAAACATTGCCCTGGAGACATCGTTTTTGGTGACTGTAAAGGCCAATACGCGACCGGCATGATCTTTCACATTTCTGGCAGACGAAATTCGTGCCAGGGGCTCTAGTTTCAGCTTGTTGTCTACGCAACCTTCTATTGGCCAGTGTCTCGAACCAGGTTCCATCGCACAACGCTCTGCCGTCCACAACGCGTTTGCGCCATCCATCTCTATCTTCGGCAAGCTTTGCCCAGGTCCGATAGTCAATTTTAAAAGCAGCCATGTCTCGCTTAGCGCAATCCTTGAAACGCAACATCGGTCTTCCAACGTTTCTCTTGGCGTTTGCTACTGCACTAAGCAAGGTACGTCGAGGTATTCGAGAAGGTTCCATCCGGTGCACATGGCCCAGCCACCGCAAGCGTCTCTGTTTGAGAATAGCAGTCAAACTGGGCAGCTGTGCTATGTAAAGTCTTCTATCTACAATATTCAAGGTACTTTCCCTCAATGTGGCATAGGCGTGGGACGCCCTGTATACCTAGACGGTGCTATAACACACGTCCGTAATCAACACACTCACTCATATTATACAATTATTACAGCAATGCTTTTCGTTTTCACATTTTACAAATCCAACAGAAAAGCTAACTTGATCTTTAAAGCCTTAAATGTGAATGGGGTGGCGGTGGACTTCTGCGGTTTATACCTACAGCAAAAGGCTTCCTTTATTCGGTAATTTTAGAGTAAACAACGTGTTTTACAGGTGTTGCTGTAGAATATTTATTTGAATTCCGATCAGACGTCGCATTGTGTGTAACAGTGTTGTAACATTACTAAAACATTACATCGGATTTGAGTTCAGTTTATATGTATATCTATCTATAAGTATTAGTAATACCAAGTTTACAGCCCACCTGCTGGCAAGCCGTTACTGTAGCCTTCGGACGCCTGCGAGTCTTTCTTCAAGACTTACGCAGTGGTCTCTTGGGAAAACATTGGCATAGCTTATTTAAATTTCATAGAATTCGAAGGAGGAAATTCGATCATTATAGGTTTCTAGTTGAGGAGATGGTGTCACGTTTATAAATCGTGAACCTTGGACTGAGGTGCGGTGAGTTGTTTGTTGCCCTAATTTGCGTACTTGGTTGCATTGCATAGCTGGCTTTCTCTGCGCTGATAACTGGTTTCGCGTCCCGCGGTTCCTCGCCGATCGCCACTGGGCCGCCGCGTCATTGAGCCGATGGCGTTTTGACGCACAGCCCGTGTCGCTCCGTTGAGGAATCTTGCCCTTGAGGCGCCCGCTGCCGAGCGGACGTAATCATATTTTTTACATTTAAGTTTATAAAATCAGTGTTTGTGTCCCGAAAATCGGGTGAGTGTTGCATAAATCAATATGAATTAAGTATCTGTAGCCTTAGTAAACGTAGTCTTACTTCTTAGTTCCTAGAAATTAAAAGATACCGTTAGATGTCTCCCAGGCAAAAAAAAAAGATAGTTCACCTTACAATATCACTTGAATTCCCATTAAGGTAAATAGTAGTTATAACTAGTTTCTTTTCTACCAGTAGTGTAACAGTAGTACTTATATTAATATTAATATAGGCTTTTCTTTTAAAATAGTGTTAAATTCACTTTCCTTCTCATGCATGGTTCTTCGCAGATTGATTTTGCCTGATTCAAGCAGCATCAATCTTTGCTTATAATTAAAAAGATTAAATTATTGTTTACGATACCTGTACATATTTAAGTCATAAGTACCTACATTGTAACGCTAATTATAAGGAAAGGTTTAGCGAAGTACAACGCATTATAATCATGCTTATCATTGTACCGCTAGTTTAATGTAATGACGAAAGAATCTAATGTCGCTACGAGCCATACTAGTGCTGCCTTCGGATTTGCTTGCGCATTTTAATCACTGCCGTAAAATTATTATTTTTATAAGCTTGGCATTTGATTCTCGTCTCACCGCCTTACGCTTCTCATGTACCTACCTGGACTGCCCATCACACACAACGATTGCTTTATTGTAAATACCCATCCCTAGTGCGAGCGCGTGATGATGACAGTCCAGGCTAAACTATGAGTACCCGCCTAATAAATATTATTGGACGCGTTCCAGGAACACCCTGCGGGCCTACAGTATAGGTCATGGACCGGGCAGAGTCCCCGACGACCTCCCCACTACTAAGTGCGGGCGCTTCGACTTCCCCCTAAGGCCCTACCTGAACGCTGCTGCCGCTGCTACTCTTACAGATCTCCGGCATCTCTGCGTACCAAGCCCGCGTCACGCTTACGCATCGCCGAGGGACGTTGGGTATAATGGGAAGATTGCCCAACTCTCCTGTATTTCGTCTGACCCAAAATCTAGGCTTCGGACCCATTTGCCCTGCCCTACTTTAACATAGGACCTTAGGGTTATTATAAGCTTAAGTAATTAAATTCAGTTTTAATCCTAGAATCTTAAATATATAATCTTAAACCTAAAACTAGAATCTTTAACCTAAAACCTTAAACCTAGAATCTTAAACCTAAAATGTTAAACCTAGAATCTTAACATAAAATATAAAAACCTAAACTTAAATATAGAAACCTAAAGCTAGAATATTAAGCTAAACTAAGTATATTTGCATGATTAATTAAAATAAATTATACCTTGTAATCAATCTTACTTATTTAATGTCCCGGTAATATTCCCCGAGTAAGTAGGACTTAGGTGAGTTATTGTCAGGTGACAGTTGGCGCCCATACGTGTTTTTATAGTAGATTTTGGGTCTGCTTTATACAGAAGGGTTGGTGAGTTTCCTTGGGTCAGCATTCTTGGTGTTGGTGTGTGCATGTCGCAGATTTAGTATACACTAGCTATTAGCTCCATCATAATATAACGTAAGTTGTCACTCTCTGTATTTAGACTTATTTGTAATTACCTAGTTTATTATAAGCCCTAACCGAATTTTTGCACCACTTACCGAACACAAAGCGATTTTTTTTTTCCTAGTTTAGCTTGATTTAATAATCTCAGTTAATTAACCTTGACTCAGTGATAAAACAGTCTAAAATGTCACACCCAATCAAATACTTGCAATTGACGAAACCGGAGTTACTTTACGAAGTTAAAATACGTGCGGAGGACCCAAAAGATAAGGTGGAAGAGTTAAGGCAACAAATATCTAAGCTTGCACTTAGGTTCCCATCAGAGGAATTACTAGATTCTTGTTACGAGTTTGACGAGGACATAGTCGGTATAAAACACACCCTCGCTAAGGTTGCAATCAATGTTGCTTGCCTCAAACAGGACCCTCAACAAAGGGGTCTACTCGAACGCACACAAACCTATCTTAATCACATCTATCATAGGCTTAACAGAATAAGCGTACCTGAAGCTCCTTCTGAAGAATGGGACTTGCTAGAGGAGACTAAGCAATTCTATAAGGAGCAATGCTCAGGCCTTCAGGCAATACTTGCATATGCTCAACCTACATCTCATAAGTATCACAAAACACAGCAGTGTCCACCCTCAGCTTCAGCTCCAGTCGTCGATCCTAATGAACCTGCTCATAACTATGAACGCTTAGATAGTACTTATAATATCAAGGTGACATGCGACCGGGGCCTTAGTTCCGATATTACTAAACTTAAATACGATGGCAAAACTTGCGTTCGCGCTTTCCTTGCACGCGCCAAAGAGTTCCGATTAGCTAAAGACGTACCTGATGGCAAAATGCTTTCATTGGCCACTGAAATATTCACCGGGGATGCTTTGCACTGGTATCGCAGTGTTCAAGATTCGTTGCATTCATGGAGTGATTTGCTGGACATGCTTAAGATAGATTTCGATGTAGTCGACTTTGACTACCGCATGCTAGGAGAAATTAGAAATCGTAGCCAGGGCCCTACAGAATCAATTACAATCTACCTAGCAATCATGCATGGAATGTTTAGCAGACTGGATAGGAAGTTAAGTGAATTGGAGCAGCTCGAAATTATACTTCATAATTCCCTTGTTACTCGAGCGTCCTCGCTACTTGCCCAAACTTAAACTCGATCTCAAGCTTACGCACCCTTTGTAAGAATTATGAACAGATTAAAGCCCGTTCAGACGACTTCAGGGAACCACCTTCGGCAACACCAACCACTCTGGCACCAGAATATTCTTATCAACCTAGGAGGGAAACAACAAAAAGTAGCTTCAAAGGTGCCCCCGCAAATTACCAGGTGCAGGCAGCGGCAGGTCACTCGCATAACACTTCCCTGGCTAAACCTACCTTCAACAGACCTTATAACGTTTCGGCAATCCAGGCAGATAATAAGTATTGTTTCCGTTGTCGTGTTGATACTCACACGATGAAAGATTGTACTGCTGAGCGTACTATTATTTGCTTCAAGTGTGGCCTGAAAGGGTACCGTGTTCCTGACTGCCCACACTGTAATTCATCTAAAAATCGCGAGACTTGTGCTACGATCGAAGGTCCTGTTGATTCCGTTCCAAAAAACTAAGAACTGAAAATTGTTGTACACCCCGACATGCCAACTCTGACTGGAATAGTTGGCTAGCGACTATACGACATTTTTTCAACTCGTACAAGGTTGCAACAATTTTCAATTCAAAACCCTCGAACGACCCTCGACCATTTGTCAGCATTAATATAAATACTGATTTAAAAATGTATGGCCTTTTAGACTCGGGTTCGGCCATAACTATTATTAATAATGACACCTATACTCGACTTTCTGAACTGAACCTGCAACTAATGACAGACGATATGATCACTGTCACTGCAGCCGGTGGCCAAAAGCTGCAATCTCTGGGCTACGTATCGCTACCAGTTACTTTTGAAAACAGGACCCATGTTTTAAAAGCCTACGTTATGCCTGAAATTGAAACACCACTTATTCTCGGTATCGACTTTTGGAAAAAATTTCAGATTTGTCCTAGATTCCTTGACAATATTGATTATTTTTGCTCCCTTGAACCAAAATTGTCTGAAATCTCTTCCATCAGTCAGGGCATTCACTTATATTCCTACAGCAACCTACAACACTCACAAAAGCTTGTTGCGGATGACGTCATTGCTCTCTTTAATGACATTTCTTTCGAGAATAAGGGCTTAGGAAGAACTTCGCTCATTACTCATCGCATAGATACTGGAACGGCGGAGCCCATCAAGCAGAGGTACTACCGATTGTCTCCCGAAAAGAAACGTATAATTACGGAGCAGGTGGACGAAATGCTGTCATTAGGTGTGATATCTCCCTGTGAAAGTCCTTGGTCTACTCCAGTTCTAGTAGTGGGTAAGAAGGATGGGAAACCTCGGTTGTGTCTGGATAGCCGAAAATTGAATGCGGTAACAAAGAAAGATGCTTATAATCTCCCATACGTTTCTGAGATATTGGACAATTTGAAAAATGCTAAGTTCCTGTCCAGTATAGATCTTTCCAAGGCATTCTGGCAGATACCAATCCATGAACAGGACAGGGAAAAAACCGCGTTTTACGTGGGAGGACGCGGAACGTTTATGTTTAATGTAACCGCCTTTGGACTTACTAATGCCCCGGCTACCCAACAAAGACTCGTCGATTCTCTTTTCATGCCAGATTTCGAACTAAAAGTTTTTTGCTACCTAGATGACATCATTATCATTAGTGAGACCTTCGAAGAGCATGTCTCTATTCTCAAACGCGTCCTAGATAAACTAAAAAAGGCCAATTTAACTGTCAACTTTGAGAAATGTAAATTCTTTAGGGAATCTCTCAAATACCTCGGATACGTCATTGACGAACACGGCTTACGGACGGATCCAGATAAAGTCTTAGCCATAGTTAACTATCCAGTACCAACTAATAGAAAGGAAGTCAAACGTTTTCTGGGAACTGCTTCCTGGTATCGACGTTTTATTCCCAATTTTAGCACTATTGCAGGGCCATTGAACAAGCTTACTTCCACTAAAAAGTCATCGCCCCCTTGGGAATGGACGCCAGAAGCGGCCATGGCGTTTGAAACTCTAAAAAGTTGCCTTGTTCAGGCACCGGTCCTTGCTTGTCCCGATTTCAGTCTTCCGTTCGAAGTACACACCGACGCGAGCAACTACGGCGTTGGGGCGATGCTGTCACAGATCGTTGATGGGACCGAACACCCAGTTGCTTTCATGAGTCGGTCCCTCACTGGCCCTGAAAAGAATTATAGTGTCACCGAGCGGGAGGCCCTTGCGGTTATAATGGCACTCGAACACTGGCGGTGTTACCTTGAGAACGGCCGTCCCTTTACGGTGTATACCGATCACTCGGCCCTTAAGTGGTTCCTTTCCTTGACTAATCCTACTGGACGTCTGGCCAGATGGGGGATCAGGCTCTCGGCTTTTGACCTGGTTATTAAGCATAGGAAGGGTAAGGACAATGTGGTGCCCGATGCTTTATCTAGATGCGTCCCAGTTACTGCTATATCGACCTCTACTACCGCTCCACCTACGACAGGTGATAATTGGTACTTGAGAGTTTTTAACGGTTGTTTACACTCACCAGCTAGTTATCCCAACTATATTGTCGAAGGTAATAAGCTATTCAGGCATATGAAAAATGAGAATGCGCTCAGCTCCGAATTCAATTGGAAGGAGGTTATTTGTACAGAACAACGCTCAGAGATTTTATCAAAGTGCCACAGTGAACCCACTGCTGGTCATTTCGGCACTTTCAAGACCCATAAGCGAGTAAGTCTCACTTATTACTGGCCCAAAATGTACAGTGATGTAGTTAATTACGTTGCAAAATGCGAAATCTGCCTCGCTCACAAGGCCCCTACTCATGGAATCCTTGGTAAGATGGGAAGACCTAAAGACTGCTCCAGACCTTGGCAGGTCATTTCGGTCGACCTTGTTGGACCCTTGCCTATAAGTAGAAAACAACATAGCTACATCTTCGTAATTACTTGTTGCTTCTCTAAATATTGTTTGATTTTCCCGTTACGTCGTGCTACTGCGGCTGTAACCTCTAAAATACTTGAGGAAAATGTGTTTTTAGTCCATGGAGTCCCTCAAACTATCATATTAGATAATGGATGCCAGTTTGCTAGCCGAGAAATGAATCACTTATTTGGGAAGTATAAAGTGCCAGGTGTTCACTTCACCCCTAAATACACCCCTCAAATAAATACAGTCGAAAGATACAATAAGACAATCGTCACATCTCTGTCGACTTTCGTAGGAGAGGATCAGAGAACTTGGGACCTGAACCTTCCGAAAATCCAATTTGCGATTAATAGCTCCATAAATGAAGTAACTGGGTATACTCCAGCGTTTCTCGTGTATGGTCGTGAACTAGTCACGTGCGGGTCTCATTATATTGAAAATGACATCCCAAACGAAATAGTTTTCCAACCCCGGGAAGCCTATGCAGAGAACCTTGGTTATTTATCAGGAATATTTGATCATGTCCAGTCCACTTTATGGCGAAGCCACCAAAAGAATGCTGCTCGTTACAATACCAGACGCAAAGACGTTCAGTTCCAAGTCGGCGATATAGTCTGGAAACGCTGCTATTTCCAAAGTGACAAAAGTGCGCACTTCACCAAGAAACTTGCGCCTAAGTACCAAAAATACCGTGTCAAAGCTAAGCGCTCACCATTAGTCTATATAGTGGAGGATATGTCTGGGCATGATCTAGGAGCCTGGCATATAAAAGATTTTAAATTGTCAAATAAGGCCTACGCAACTTAACTGGTCTACCCCAAATCCTATTAGAACAAGTTGTAGATTCAATTTTTTCAGCATTTTGTCATCCTTGTTCATAGTTACTTTGGATGGCTTCAGCCCTATACCATATCAACGTAATAGGCATTCTGTTCCTTGAAGGAATGTCTTACAACGATGCCGGTGTAGAAATTGTGTGGAGGTAGATCATTTACCTCACTATCTCTTAGTCAGTCAGGAAGTCTCCTAGACGGATTTTTATTAGGAAAAATCCTTTCCTAGGAGAAGGGGTACTGTCACGTTTATAAATCGTGAACCTTGGACTGAGGTGCGGTGAGTTGTTTGTTGCCCTAATTTGCGTACTTGGTTGCATTGCATAGCTGGCTTTCTCTGCGCTGATAACTGGTTTCGCGTCCCGCGGTTCCTCGCCGATCGCCACTGGGCCGCCGCGTCATTGAGCCGATGGCGTTTTGACGCACAGCCCGTGTCGCTCCGTTGAGGAATCTTGCCCTTGAGGCGCCCGCTGCCGAGCGGACGTAATCATATTTTTTACATTTAAGTTTATAAAATCAGTGTTTGTGTCCCGAAAATCGGGTAAGTGTTGCATAAATCAATATGAATTAAGTATCTGTAGCCTTAGTAAACGTAGTCTTACTTCTTAGTTCCTAGAAATTAAAAGATACCGTTAGATGTCTCCCAGGCAAAAAAAAAAGATAGTTCACCTTACAATATCACTTGAATTCCCATTAAGGTAAATAGTAGTTATAACTAGTTTCTTTTCTACCAGTAGTGTAACAGTAGTACTTATATTAATATTAATATAGGCTTTTCTTTTAAAATAGTGTTAAATTCACTTTCCTTCTCATGCATGGTTCTTCGCAGATTGATTTTGCCTGATTCAAGCAGCATCAATCTTTGCTTATAATTAAAAAGATTAAATTATTGTTTACGATACCTGTACATATTTAAGTCATAAGTACCTACATTGTAACGCTAATTATAAGGAAAGGTTTAGCGAAGTACAACGCATTATAATCATGCTTATCATTGTACTGCTAGTTTAATGTAATGACGAAAGAATCTAATGTCGCTACGAGCCATACTAGTGCTGCCTTCGGATTTGCTTGCGCATTTTAATCACTGCCGTAAAATTATTATTTTTATAAGCTTGGCATTTGATTCTCGTCTCACCGCCTTACGCTTCTCATGTACCTTTTTTTTTTTTTTTTTTTTTTTGACGCTGGGGAAATGTGTTTGCACATACCCCCCGGCCCGGGGAAGGCCATAGTGGGGGGTTATGTGGGGATCTCTCCTTCCGCAACCCCCTCCGCATAAGGTGGAGGGAGGGGAGGAGCCTACCCACTAAAACCCCAGCGGCGTCATCCTCTCCTGCCGTTAAGGGGACCGTCATGGGATGCAGCATTTCTTACCACGACGACCCCCGGCGGCCCTGGCTGCTACGCCAGGACACCCGCGCCAAGGGAGGGGAAGGTCAGAGACGCTTGACCTTCCCCCCAGACGTGTAGGGCCATGTGCAATGTGGGCCCCCAACCCACTGGCCCTACTGGGGGAAGACGCGGCCCGCGGCAGCAAACCGCGCACGCCTTCGACCCCTCCGTCTGCGCCGGAGCGGGAGTGCGTCCGCACTTTCCTCGCGCTCCCGCTCCGCGGCCTCCTTCTGCGATATGACGACTTCGCAGAAGGCGGCCACCGCCTCCCAAGATCTCTCGCTCCTCAACATGGCCGCCACCACGTTGGACAGCGAGAGGTCATCCACTCCGAGGGCCAACACCATTGTGCGGCGCTCTTCGGCCCAGCGAGTGCACCACTCCAAGGTGTGCTGGGCCGTATCGTCCTCCGCGCCGCACTCATGGCAGGCGGGGCTACCCTCTCTTTTAATCCTGTACAGGTAATGACCGAAACAGCCATGTCCGGTCATCACCTGCGCAAGTCTGAACCCCACCTTGCCATGGGCCCTCTCCAGCCAACTGTCCAACGACCCGAGGAGTGCCCCTATGGTGCGGACTCCATAGGGGGAGCCCTCGAGGTCACCTTTCCACCTCTCCCTCAACCTCCTCTGCGTCTGCCTCCTGGCCTCCCTCACCTCCTCGGGAGCAGGATACTCCCCGGTGGCTTTCCACCGCACCCGCTCCCTGTGCGCCTCAGCCAGCGCCTCCGCATCTAGCTCCCACGGAGGTGTGCCAGCCAAGGCACACGCCGCCACCCAGGCGACCGTCACGTATGCCCTGCAGATCCGTATGGCCACCACCCTCTGTGGCCTACGAAGCAGGGCCTTGTTTGCCGCGCTGAGCCGATCCGCCCAAATCGGGGCCCCGTACAGGGCCATGCTTCGGGCGACACCGGCATAGAGGCGGCGGCACGCGACTGATGGCCCCCCTACGTTGGGCAGCAGCCGCCCCAACGCTGAAGCCGCACTCACTATTCGGGGAGCAAGTTGGCGGAAATGCTCCCCGAAATTCCACCTCCGGTCCAGGATGAGGCCCAGATACTTGATGTGGGGCCTCACCTGGACCATCTCCCCGCTCACTCTCAGAGCTGCACCCGCAGGCAGCCGCCACCCCCTCCCCCCAAAGACTATGGCATCCGTTTTGGGGAGGGACGCTTCTCATGTACCTACCTGGACTGCCCATCACACACAACGATTGCTTTATTGTAAATACCCATCCCTAGTGCGAGCGCGTGATGATGACAGTCCAGGCTAAACTATGAGTACCCGCCTAATAAATATTATTGGACGCGTTCCAGGAACACCCTGCGGGCCTACAGTATAGGTCATGGACCGGGCAGAGTCCCCGACGACCTCCCCACTACTAAGTGCGGGCGCTTCGACTTCCCCCTAAGGCCCTACCTGAACGCTGCTGCCGCTGCTACTCTTACAGATCTCCGGCATCTCTGCGTACCAAGCCCGCGTCACGCTTACGCACCGCCGAGGGACGTTGGGTATAATGGGAAGATTGCCCAACTCTCCTGTATTTCGTCTGACCCAAAATCTAGGCTTCGGACCCATTTGCCCTGCCCTACTTTAACATAGGACCTTAGGGTTATTATAAGCTTAAGTAATTAAATTCAGTTTTAATCCTAGAATCTTAAATATATAATCTTAAACCTAAAACTAGAATCTTTAACCTAAAACCTTAAACCTAGAATCTTAAACCTAAAATGTTAAACCTAGAATCTTAACATAAAATATAAAAACCTAAACTTAAATATAGAAACCTAAAGCTAGAATATTAAGCTAAACTAAGTATATTTGCATGATTAATTAAAATAAATTATACCTTGTAATCAATCTTACTTATTTAATGTCCCGGTAATATTCCCCGAGTAAGTAGGACTTAGGTGAGTTATTGTCAGGTGACAATGGAGGGCCTACTTTGAGCTACACCGACAAGAACCTAGCTCTTAAGTAAGAGAAGAAGTTGTGAGGATGCATGCCCTGCCGGTGACGTGCGGTGCGTTGGTAACATGTGGCGTCGCTTTGCACCGTATACTGTAAATGAGCGTTTTTAAAAAAAAGTGTACTAAACTTTTTTTTTTCAGAATTTGTTTTTTGTTTGTTTTTCTTACTCAGAATCTTTGATACTATCGATAATCATACAAGAATAAAAGTGTCCTAAATATTCCATTCCAGATCGTCACATTTTTGTATTCAGTTTTTTTTTTGTTGGTGACGCACTGGAAGAAAAAACTTACATAGTAAAATCTGGGACACTTTTTATCGTGTTCAACTGTGTGTGTGTGGTGTTTGTATCGATAGTACCAATGATTCTGAGTAAGAGACACCAAAAAAAACTAATTCTGAAAAAAAAAGTTTTGTACTTACCTATACTTTTTTTGATAAACGCCCAAATAGCGGCTCTGTGAACTGTAGAACCCACGAACCTGTCTTTTTTTTTAAAGTCAAAAAAGCCATATTTATTGAACCTGCTCAGAGAAAATTACTCGTGAACCGGTTGAAAAGTGCGACCTGTAGAGGATAACAGCCGGACAGCCGGACATGACGACCGCTTTAGGCTTGTTGGTAGTGACCCTGCCTACGAAGCAAGAGGACCTGGGTTCGAATCCCGGTAAGGGTATTTATTTGTGTGATGAGCACGAATATTTGTTCCTGAGTCATGGATGTTTTCTATGTATTTAAGTATGTATTTCTCTATATAAGTATCTATATCGTCGTCTAGTATCCATAGTACAAGCTTTGCTTAGTTTGGGACTAGGTTGATTTGTGTAAGATTGTCCGCAAATATTTATTTATTTATTTATCTGGACATACGAAAGAATTTTGGCCGAAGCTGAACCGGGGAACTTCATTCGCTTCGCTTGTTCATTCAATTTTGTATTAAAAAGCGGCCACGTGCGAGTTGAACTCGCCCATGAAGGGTTCCGTAAAATAAATTGCGGCTTGAGATTAATGACGTATTAAAAAAAACTACTTACTAGATCTCGTTCAAACCAATTTTCGGTGGAAGTTTGAATGTTAATGTACATCATATATTTTTTTTAGTTTTATCTTAGAAGTTACAGGGGGGGGGGGACACATTTTACCACTTTGGAAGTATCTCTCACGCAAACTATTCAGTTTAGAAAAAAAAATATTAGAAACCTCAATATCATTTTTGAAGACCTATCCATAAATTCCCCACACGTACGAGTTTAATGAAAAAAACATTTTTGAGTTTCAGTTCTAAGTATGCCAACCCCCAAAATTTATTGTTTTTTTTCTATTTTTGTGTAAAAATCTTAATGCGATTCACAGAATACATCTACTTACCAAGTTTCAACAGTATAGTCCTTATAGTTTCGGAAAAAAGTGGCTGTGATATACGGACGGACAGACAGACAGACAGACGGACGGACAGACAGACAGACATGATGAATCCATAAGGGTTCAGCTTTTTGCTATTTGGCTACGGAACCCTAAAAAGCGAAAAAAGCGATAAACCTAACAAAAAGGCACAGATCGCACATAGAGTACCTACATAAACACTATAAACAGCCTTTAGCAACGCCACTGGTTCGCGTTTGGAAAACTTGACACGAGTGCCAACTGCCAAACCTTTTCCGCTTGTTCATAACATAAATGCTACCAGAACGCGGTAGACGACTTCCATAAGTTTAATGTTTTACGTTTTCTCCACGTTACGTTAAACTCCGTCCGTCCCCTTAGGTCCGTCGTTATACCACATGTTATACTTAAGGAGATGCCTCCACCACGCTCTCATGTAAAAGGGGCATTCCACGAGCTGTCCCGTATATACAGCGTATATCTCTGTAATTAGAGTTATCTTTGCAATTTTAATTGGAATATTATAATTCTGACCATAATTTGACTCTATTGTCGCAGAAAAAAAACCTCCAAAACTGACCAATTTTCTGAAAATTCGTGTTCATATGGGACAGCGGTGGACTTTTCCGTGGAATGCTCCAAAAGATACGTTTATGTCTACACGTCTGAGAATACGAGATGTAACACTCTTCGGGGATTGCTTTTCTGGACAAATGTCGATTGATATTTAAATGTATGACGTTTTAGTTATAGTTTGCTTTCATGAGATTTTGTATGAAGTAAAATGCCGTTATTTCAAATTAAACTTTGGATTTTTAGAGAAAATCATAGAAGAAATGTTTTGGCTCCTGACAAACAACAAAATGGATGTTTATGTATCCCCGAAAGTTAATACATTTTGTTTTCTAGTTCAGGCAGTTCTAAAGCATAAAACCCTTAAGCTCTGAGCGACAACGTTACGGCAATTGCCTCCATTTTGCGAGTGCAGTCCACTTTAACGACCGACCCTGTTTCAAAATCGTATAAACTTTTTTACCGTCTTTTGTCAGTGCTATTTATTACACAATGGGTTTATGATGTAACTTAAATATGCTCTTTATATCTGACTATAGGTAGACTTACTTGCGTATGTTACTGACGTAGACAGTCAAAATATTATTTTACATCGAGCCATATCGTAAAGTGACAGTTACAGCCCGCTGCAGGGCTAGTAAATCCCACATTGTAAGATATTTCAACACACCACGGGGGCAATAAATAAACCCTCAGATTGCCACCCTCGAGGTAAATCTGGTTCGATATGTCGCAAAGCAATAATGTTGCGTGCATTTGTAGAAGATACGACAATAGAGAGATCTCTCAGGGACCGAAGTCCAATGAGAGTTGTTTGGATGTTATATTTATGCAACTGATTTAAGAAACTTCGATAGTGCGATGCAGAACTCGTCAGATTTGACAGGAGTGACGCCACATCAGCCCCCCTTTGAGACGGAGGGGTCAAGGATGTATGAAGAGTAAAGTGCAGCTTGCCAGTGCTCAGAGCCAGCGTGGCGAGCGAGCGCTCAGAGCCAGGGGGGCGAGCGGAGAGAGAGAAAGAGAGAGAGTCTGGCTTGCTGAGAAGAGTCGGGCGTCAGTCAGGATATTCAGAGTTGCGCTTATGTCCATTGTCGGGGTCACCAATGTAGAAGATACGACAATAGAGAGATCTCTCAGGGACCGAAGTCCAATGAGAGTTGTTTGGATGTTATATTTATGCAACTGATTTAAGAATTTTCGATAGGCGATGCAGAACTCGTCAGATTTGACTGGAGTGACTCCATACATTCATCATTAACTCACTCACTAACACGTTATAGCAAAAGCGACCGCTTAAAACATTCATATTATATTGGTAAGCTACATGTCGATTACACTCCTTGCCTGCATACATTATTTACCTTTGTTGGGCCAACACCAGCGAATCACGTCACGTTCCGAACGCGCGTTAGGACAATGCAACTGTAATTTTTCCATATACAATTTGTCATTTAGTTCTACCTAACGTGCATACAATGCGTTTCGTGATCGAGCTGCAGGTATTTTTAGTTATCTACTAGTTGACCCCGCGAACTTCGTATCGCCATATTCGCCAAACAAAATCTATGAGAAAGTTTTTTTTAATCACTTTCAGTTTTTTTAGTTATTCTGCTATTCTTTTTTTATATATTATGACGGTGGCAAACAAGCTTACGGCCTGCCTGATGTTAAGCTGGTACCGTCGCCTATGGACACTTGTGGCTCCAGAAGAATCACAAGCGCGTTGCCGACCCTTTATTCACTTGAGGATTCGCTGTGTTGGCAGGTAGAGACATGCAGGTTTCTCACCCCCAACACAGTATCCTAGGGAGCTCTGGTGACCTTACTCACCACCAGGAACACCACATGCTTCATAGCATGCATACATATAGCAACACTACAAAGTAGTGGTGCTATTATGGCTGCGGTATTCTGTAAGGTGGAGGTACTCTGTATTGGAGGTATTCTGTGTTGAGGCAAATCCAACAAATCAAACATCATAGAAATCGGTTCGGCCGTTCTCGGTTCTTATAAATGGTGTAACTAACACGACTTTCTTTTATATATATATATATATATATATATGTTTAGTTGTTTACTAATGATTATGAAGAGGTCCAGTTTGTTAGTTTATAAATAAATAAATAAATAAAAACCTTTATTTCAGACCTCTGGTCCATAGTATGTTAGTAACAAATTTAGACTTAATAACTATGTTAGTACGTACATGAAAAGCAATCAAAAATAACAAAAAAAAAAATACACGTAAAATAGAAAATTAAATTAAATGAGGTGTAGATGCGAACCAACACGGCAAAGGCGTCCGGTGATCGTTCGCAGTCCCATCCTATTTGACCCTACCGATGGCCACTTCGACCCAGTATTTAAATATGGGGCAGTCCATTCTCTCCGACAATACCCTGAGGAGGCCATTACCGCTGCCACGCACTCGCCTGAGTAGTGATCCAACACGCTTGCGTCTTATTGCGAAAAAATCATCAGTTCGCGCTTCGGCAAACATGTTGGACGCACTACAGTGCTTCGGCATCCGCAACAGCATCCTCAAAATATTGTTGTATTGGACTCTTATGGCGTTGTATGTCCTCTGCGTAAAACTTACCCACAGACTGCAGGTGTAGAACGTCTGACAGTAGGCTTTGAAAAGCGTCAATTTGACTTGTTCATTACACCTTGCAAATCTGCGGGCAAGCATGTTGCCACGCACCGCCATCGCCCTTCTCTCCCTCTCCAGATCCAGGTCGTTCTTTAGGTCTTCTGTAAGGATATGCCCCAAGTATTTAAACCTATCAACTCTCTTCATGGGCACGCCGCACAGCATGATCGTAGGTATTGTTCTAGGGTTATATTTGCTGGCTTTGAAGAGGACAACTCGCTCTTGCTAGTGTTATACCTAAGACCATGCTCCTTAGCATACCTCTCACATATATAAATGAGTTGCCTCAACGAGTCACTCGACGGACCCAGCAATACCATGTCGTCTGCATAACTGATGTTGTTGAAACATGTTTTATCTATATGACATCCGACATGTGCATTGCTGAGCCCCTCAATCAACTCATTTACATATAGGTTGAACAACACGGGAGATGTTAGTCCACCCTGACGTACGCCACATTTCATACTTATAGCTTTGTAAGTTTATATGTAGTGGGTAATCTCAGGACTCCTCATCCAGCTTCTAAAATTCTTTCAGCAATATAATACAAAATGAAACTTCAGAATACATAGACATACCTCCACAGTAAGTACCTAAGTTTAGTGATGTCACTTCGACAAAAGCCGAAAATGTACGCTGCAAAATAAACAAAAATAAACTCGTATAAAATCTCGCCGGTCCGCAAACGCCATGTTTTCGGGTGTGTGGGGTTAGGTGATATTATCTTGTCACTCCAACGAACCCGTGTCACGATGACAATAGTCTCGGCGACAGTATTTCAAACGATGGAGACACGATATACTTACACAAAATGTATATTTTTCTGACCTAATTCTAAGAATCTCTTCTTTGAAAGTGTCTTAACGTGACAGTCTTTTGTTCTTGTATCTTTTCGAAATAGGTACCGCCATTTCATCAATTTTTTGATAGCTTGACAGTACTCATGGAAAGAATCTTTATACCGGAAATCCCAATTTTAATCTCTGCAGCGTAGATTTTTCTCATTTTCTATTATTATGTTAATCTTTATAAACCATTATTCAGCCACTGGCCGGTATCCGAATCGGATTGAGCTGAAATTTGGCATAAATAAATAAATAAATATTTGCGGACAATCTTACACATATCGACCTAGTCCCAAACTAAGCAAAGCTTGTACCTACTATGGGTACTAGACGACGATATACTTACTTATATAGAGAAATAAATACTTAGACGATATACTTACTTATATAAAAAATAAGTACAGTCGCCATCACATACATAGGTATTCAAAAATATCGGCACATGCACCCTAATGCCTTGAAAATAGAGGTGTGTTCCGATGTTTGTGAGCTGCTTGTTTGCTTCGATGTATGTGATGGCGACTGTACTCAGGAACAAATATTCGTGCTCATCACACAAATAAATGCACTTACCGGGATTCGAACCCAGGACCTCTCGCTTCGTAGGCAGGGTCACTACCAACTAGGCTAAAGCGGTCGTCAAACATAACTATATACTTTTGTAAATTTGGTGACAACAAAATAATATGGCACCACGCGGGTTGTTCTGGTAATAAAGACAGAAGGTGACAGAACCTTATTACTCAGCCCTTGGCTTCGACAAAGATATATGCTCGTACGGCACCATAATGAATACGAATACTTTCCCTTTAAATTAATTACCCGCCCAAATTACCGGACCCAAATTAAACGAGTAATCCCACGGCCTCACGGCCGTTTATCAGGAAAATTAAACAAGTAAATCATAAGAAAATGCTATGCAACGAAACTAGGTTCCTTGGCTTTATGTTAGATTCAAATCTAAACTGGAAGTGCCATGTCGACAAGCTGTGTTCTGGGTTGAGTAGTGCGGTCTTTGCACTCAGAAAGTTAAAACCCCTAATTTCGAATGTTTCATTAAAATCGGTGTACTATGCTCATTTTCATTCGTTAATGACATATGGAGTACTCATTTGGGGAAAGTCAACGGATGCCAATCGAGTCTTCTTAATGCAAAAACGGGTGTGAAACCTCGACATTCATGCAGGGAACTCTTCGTAACGCACAAAATTATGACGCACTACTTCACATACTTGTTTGAAATTCTGATGTTTGTGAAACGTAACTTACCCATGTTTAGTCGCGTCGAGGTACCAGGTATGACTATTCGTTCAACAGGGCGACTAAGGACAGTCCCACGTCGCATGGCACTAGCAGAAAAAAACCCGCGCGTCATAGGTCCAACTTATTATGAACGTTTACCCGCCGAAGTACGAATGGAAACATCAGTAACAATATTCAAGCGTCGATTAAGAAACTTTCTATTGGAAAATCCATTGTATTCTATAAGTGAATTTTTTGACATAACCGCATAATTCTGATTTATTGTTTTTGTTATTATTAAATTGTGGTTATATGTAATGACGTTCCTTCTAGGTGAACTCTGATATCTATGACATTATAAATTTAAATTATTTAAGTGGACATAGTTATATTTAAATTGTTATTTATTCTTAAATTTTTATTTTATTGAATGTTCTTGACGATCACAATAGGGATTCTTGTAAATTGAGATGTAATTTATAATGTAATCTTTTATTGTGAATAGTTGAATCTGAATCATAATCAACTGCAAATATGGTACCCTTGAACACCCGGATCAATACGGAAGACTAGACGTAAACCTACGTATACCTACGTATATACTTTTAAACACTACGAGCAATGCTGCATACTGTATTGGCCAAAAGTATAGAGTATCGATGTATTTTTTAAACCTACATGCCAAACATGCAATCGAGCATTTTATGTATTTTGCTATAGAAAGTTGTATATTTGGAATAAAAACAATTGGTCCTTTTATTGCAAGTCTGTTTTTTCTCGCCTTCTGTTTTCGTATGTTAATGGCTACTGAAATCATATGAACTAAAATTTTCTAGATGTGTATGAACCATATTGTATTATGCCACTGTGTATTAATCGGTCAATAGTAGCTTTTGACAAATGCTGTCCAAGGGCCATAGGAAATTTAAAATCATGCTCAGTTCTGCGAGCCGTCTCTTCAGAGAAAGTGTCAGGTGCCTCCCGTCATCGGACGCAACATGGAGGACTATTGGAAGTTTATACTACCTCTCTACACACGATTATTAGAAAATATTTTTCATTTAAACCAACCCAACTGCGTAGGCCATCGTAAACACAAATAAATTACCAAGTACCTACAAGAAAAGTTAGGAAAATAACAGTTACGTTCACTGCACGGGAAGGAAAAATGAGCTCGCTAATTGCAACAAAACTGAATAATGGAGTTGGCGAGGAGCATGCAATGCAACACAATCAACAATGAATTTTAGTTTAGTACTTAACATATATTTAAAAGGTTGGTTTTAACTACTAAACTTTTAGGTAGGATGCAATATTGAGGCAAGTTGCAAGTATAGTGAAAGCAATATAGACTTTTTTTTATCTTCAATTCTTGGTCATTCGTCGGTTATCTATTTATTCGAAGCGTTTTCAGTTTTCTAGGAATAGCGATCGCTAGTTATTTGTATACCTTGCCAGCATTTCCCTACCTTATCTCGACTCATTGGTATTTCTGACAAGCATTAGGAAATCATTTTATTTTCGTATTATTATTGAAGTCGTCATTTGAAAAAAACTTTTACAAACAGAATGTAATTTTCCGTATTCCTGAGATGGACTTATCTGGATTACGAAATTTACATTCATAAGTGAGATTATCCACGCAACCAAAGAAATTGAGACCGTAAAATAAGTTAAATTTTAAAATATGCGTATGTTTTCCCACGTATTTCAAAGAATCACAAAATTAAAGCTAGCCATAGAATAGGAAACGCATGAACTAAGACGAGTCGCATATAATTTCAATAGACGAAAAGGCGACGAATTACACTCAATATCGCAATATTTCAAGATGTTTAAAAAACTGTAGCACATCCAGCTAAATAAAGCATTGTTATTCAAACGAGAAGGCCAGTGCGCGTTTAGCCAGAGTTCTGGCGCGTTTGCACGTACCACAATTTGTCTGTCTGCCAAAGCAGCACAGGACTAACAGCTTATTCCGAGTAGTAGCTGTTGTGTCAAGTAAAATATATGCAACTACGATAAAAAAGCTGTTAAAACGGATTTTATATTAGCAAAATACAAACTTAGGGTGGTTGAATATTGTAGGCATTTGGTATTGTGTATAAGGGTAGTTTGAACGTTTTTATTTGATAGAGAAAAAATATATTCTTCTCGGTATACCCTTTTGACAACAAGCTCTGTAAAATTCTGAAAACGCCGGAATGTATTGTATTGTACTTACGTGTTAAAATCTATTTGAATCGTATTAATATTTAACACGTTCACTGCCCCTATACAAAATGATGTGACAAAGTCACACGTGCTTCGAGTTCGAAGCTGTGAATCCATTGTGGAAGCACGGACCCCTGAAAATCAGGTGCATGATTGGAGGCACTTGGACAGGGATAGCTAAAACCGAAGACAATAAATATTACATACATGACAAGTTGTAGCGATGACCCACAATAAGGTGGCGTCTCGTACCATCGCCAACACAATTAACTGACCATCCGTGCACTTTATGTACATTATAATAAGGTTCAATATAAATGCAGGATGGTCAGTTAACTGTGTTAGCGTTAGTACGACATAGATGATCAAAGTAACCATACCAACATTGAAAGCATAAACATAAGAAGTTTTGAGTTTCCAGTCACGTATTCAATTCTAAGTATAATTTCCAGAACGTAATATAAAGAAAAAGCCTACTTGAGAAAGCAGGAAACCCGCGAAGTGTGAACTGGGTCACTGGCGCTGGTAAGTAACAACATAATAAATTAGGATACAGGCTTCATAAAATTAACATAATCAGCCTTTGCTGCTCCGCAAAGGCCCTAATCTCAGATGAAAACGCTTCGTTAGTTACTCATCTATGCTTTTGCTGACTTAAATATTTTAATCTGCGGGCGTAGCATGGTTGCCATTTTATCACTTATAGCTGTGGATAAGACATCTATCACGTTCTGACTAGTATGCGAGTGTGAGAGTGACGGATGTCTTACCCACAATGTTAAGTGATAAAATAGAAACCATGTCACGCCCGCTGAAATAGCAGGTAACGGCGAATGTTGGCTGTGAAAAGACTATTGCTGTAAACGTAAAGCAAAGCGTTATTTATTTTAGCAGCTATATTATCTACCTCATTCCAGATAACATTCGAATTTTAACGGACAAATTCGTCTCGTTATTCTATGATACCAAAGGGAACTATTGAACTACTTTTACTTATTCCGAATAAAAAGTTAGTGTTTTTCAAACCTAGCAATGCTAAAGCGTTTCAAAATGTTTTTCCTTGAAATCGCATAACGATTAACGCACGTTTTTCAAATTATGTGGAATAGGGAATAGGAGCAACATTTTTCGAAAACATAGTTATGTAATCTACCTATACTTCGTTTTTTTTAGCATTAGAGAGACCTTTGCAGAACGAGATATAAGGTTTTTTATCGGGCACACTCTACTTTCGAACAGTGAATAAAATAAATATCACGTATTTATTATCATTTTTTAGTAATACATACATTACTCAGTTAATAAATATCACGTATTTATTATCATTTTTTAGTAATACATACATTACTCAGTGTTGTGAACAGATAAGAAACATAATATTAGTTAATTTATATTCTAAGATGAAAAGATAAGAATTTTAATAAATTGCGTTTGCAATTTTTCATGGAAAGGTTGTACATTAAAAAAAATAAAGAGGCAGAGTTCTCACACAATGGTTTATTTTTAAACGTCACTGTCACTATCTGTAATTCGCTCATGTGGGTTTTTCATTCGAGTTCATATTGTTGTCGGTTGAGTCGGTTGTGATTTCTGTTGCTGTAAGCTTACTTAAAGATTGTTGTTATCGTTTTTGTTGAATTTTGTTATTAGTTGTTGATCTATTTAGATATTTTGTTTGTTGGTGCACATTTACAATGTATGAAGCCGAGGCTGGCCCGAGTGGGCTACGGAAGTCGCAGCCGGTACCGGCTAATGTTTTTTCATCTCCAAAGAAGAAAAGGCAAAAGCAGAATCCTTTGACTGCCAGTGAAAAGCGGAAGCGGGTGGTGAATATTTACAAATTAATGTCAGAAATGTGCCATAGAAAGGAGTATCCCACTAAATCAGACCGTGTGAAAAAGACTGCCGAGACTGCTGGCATATCGTTGGCTACGGTATACAACATTTTAAAAGAAAATATATGCGTTCAGCTATCGGTAAATATCAAATGATATGTACTCGTATGTAGCTACATAAGTTCCGAGAAATTCAGTGGTATAGATCGAAATCGAAGAAGGAAGGTTTACGACCACTGCTTCTGTGTTTACCCGTTTGACAGATAATTCTAATCTTAAAAAAAAAAAGTATAAGCTCGGTGAATTTGTATATGTGTTTGTGAGTAGAGCGCGCGTTCCCGGTAACGATGAAAACGAACGAAACTGAACTTCGTTCGTATCTTTTTACGGCTTTTTGGATGTGAAAACACAACGTTTGAAAGGAGCAACGCTTGGTTTGAGTGAAGTTTGAACTACGAGTATAAGTAATATATCTACGCCTAATGTTAATCATTTTACTGAACATTTTCTTTCAGTTTAGTCATAATAGGAATGTTGACTGATAGTCAAATCAGCAAGTTTTTACGAAAGTTAAAGACGCTCTGTTAGTATGAATGTTGTAGGGAAATAAGAACAACTCACGATTTTTATAAATAACGATATAAGGGGACAATCTTACACAAATCCAACTAGCCCCATAGTAAGCTCAATAATGCCCTTGCCAGACAAAGAAAAGAATGTATTACTTTGGTAACGGCTATCTGCAACTGCAACCAAAGGAATTCAAGGTGCTCCCGGTGAACTGCATCATCCGTTTTGTGGAAATGATGGAGCGAGCTTGGGAGTAGGCATAAAGAAGAGGACAAATGCACAAAAGATCCCACTGGGTCG
The DNA here is from genome assembly GCA_963854355.1 of Epinotia brunnichana. Lineage (NCBI taxonomy): Eukaryota > Metazoa > Arthropoda > Insecta > Lepidoptera > Tortricidae > Epinotia > Epinotia brunnichana. Next base: position 11,644,399 of record OY977936.1, on the reverse strand, counting down.
AAGTGCATCCGGAAGGGCCGTCATCTAGATAAGATAAGCTGAATAAGGCTTGTGTTATGTGGATACTAAACAACGATATTCAACCGATATAAATACTTCAATACATAGAACACATCCAAGACTTAAACAAATATTCATGCTCTCATCACACAAATATTTGCCCTTACCGGGATTCGAACCCAGGACCTTCAGCTTCGTTGGCAGGGTCCACTAGGATTAACCGGTCGTAATTTTAATATGGTCGAACAGTTTCCATTTACTAATCCTTACGTATATATATTTTTAATAGGTTGAAGTGCCCGAAGAGGCCTGTGCCCAGCAGTGGGGTGCATATATGCTGATTTATTATTAGTGTTATTAGTAAGTGAGATGTTTTTCGAGTATTTTCGAGAGTTTTATTAGTAAAGTCAGAATAATTTATTTTTAAGTGACTAATAGTTTATTACGTTAAATAATACAATATAAGTATATTATAATAATATCATAAAAAAGAAGAGGAATCTAATGTTCTATGGTGGGTATTCCACAGCCGTCTTCGCATCCAAATCTTCCTATTCTTCTTCTCGTTCCTCTAATTCTCATAGAGACCGCTCTGATGATTGATATTTGTATTTTGACTTTAATCCAGCTTATTATTTGTGAGTATGGTTTGGACCATTTTTCACATAGGTTTAGAGATGTTTTCTTTATAAAGGATTCATATTCCATTCCGACGATGCCATCACAGGAGACCACAAGGAGAGTAAATGAGGCTCTAAGATCTTTTGCAGCCAGGTCGTATTTGCGGTGTTTTTCGCGAGCGTGGTTTTGGGCGATTGTGGGCCATATGAGTAAGCCATACGAAGCGGTGTCGGCATTTACGATGCGAATGTCAAAAAACGCCTTCCTCGCTGGCTCCCATACACTTTCGATTAGTAAGTCGCTTATTAGCCCTGGTTTATCTAGGGTTGCGGCTCGCATTATTGGCTCAGTAGTAGCCAAACCCCATGCTAGTTCCGCCCAGTTTTTGATGTCGTCTCTGTGTTGGTCGTGGCCTCTTTTTACAAGCCCTCCTTTCTTGCAATTAAGTGCATGGTTGAGGTTGAAACTATTTTCTCCGCAACCATCGCAAATTGGTGGCAGGCCAGAGGGTTCATTACCGTAGCTGATCGCAAGGCCATCACGAAACTGCGTTGCTGTTATTATTTATTTTTAATGTTGTCAACTACATTATTTGATATCTCTTTTCCAAAAATACGTTGTGTTTTTGTAGTCTGGCTGTGGTACATTAACATGAATTTGAAGTTAATCTTGGCAGTGGTATTTCTGGAAACAGATTTACCTAATTCAACTTTATGACTACCTAATAGCAGAAGGAAGGTATGAAATTTTAATATTCGTACTATTTATTTACACTTAATACATTTCATAGTAACCGTGATGCCAATTCCCAAAATGTATATCATCATCATCATCATATCAGCCGAAAGACGTCCACTACATGTATCATGTTTATTGGTAATCCAAATTAACTAGATGATTGAGGTGTGGTTCAAGGCATTAAGGAGAAGCATAAACTTTATAGCCATTTTTACGGGACCACATACTTAATTGCTGACATAAAATGGTAGGAATGATTATAACCTAATGCTTGGTACAGTACAATATTTTATTGATAACATCCTAGTTACAAGTGAAATGATTAATGTAAACAGTAATAACAATAATTATTAATTAAGTCATTAGTTATGTGCACGGTAGTTTAAGAGAACTCCTCGGCACTGTACAGACTTAAATCTAGGCAGGTAGCTTAGGCAATTAATTTTACACTTAAATTAAGAGAAGGCAATCGAAGGCACCACGCCGATTATTACTACCTAGTTACTATTCTAATCCCTATAATATAGGGATATACTATATTATAGTTACTATTCAAATAAGCATCACGTAACTTTTTAAGTGTCACACGCACGTCATTATAAAATCCTATTACAAAAGTATTTACTTACTTATACATTTTTATTTTTTTATAAATTACGCACATCAAGGTATGACGAGGCGTCATAAAAATAGAAAACGTGGGAACATTTAAAATGTACGAGCATTTCGCTACTTGAAGTGACATTGTCTTAGTCGAAAAAATATATTAAAGGGCATACATGCTCCGATGCATTTTAGCGTATTACATTTTATCTATATATATAAAAGAAGACTTCCTGACAGATCATCAACGCACAGCCGAAACTACTGGAACTAGAAACTTGAAATTTACACCTATACAACCTTTTATAACGTAGGCGACGGATAAGAAGGGATTTTTGGAAATTCCACCCCTAAAGGGGTTAAATAGGGGTGCAAAGTTTGTATGGAGGAAACTTTATTTTGTGAGCTGGAGTCTTCAAACGTTGTGGAAAGATTACTTTATAGAATACAAATAAAGTACTTTCAGCGTTTTGGAAAATTCTACCCCTAAGGGGGCTAAAAAGGGTTGCAAAATTTGTATGGGGGAAACTCTTTTTTGAGATAGAAGCTTAAAAGTTTGTAGAAAGATTACTTATTGAAATACAAAAAAAACAACTTTCAGCGTTTTAGAAAATTCCACCCCTAAGGGAGTTAAAAGGGGGTGCAACATTTGTATGGAGGAAACATTTTTTTTTTAGCTAGAGAATTCAAACATTGTAGAAAGCTTACTTTTTGGAATAAAAATAAAGTACTTTCGGCGTTTTGGAAAATTCCACCCCTAAGGGGGTTGAAAATCGTTGCAAAGTTTGTATGGAGGAAACTTTATTTTTTGAGCTAGAGTCTTTAAACTTTGTGGAAAGATTACTTATTAGAATACAAATAAAGTATTTTCAGCGTTTTGGAAAATTCTACCCCTAAGGGGGCTAAAAAGGGTTGTAAGGTTTGTATGAGGGAAACTCTTTTTTGAGATAGAAGCTAAAAAGTTTGTAGAAAGAAAAATTCTACCCCTAAGGGGGCTAAAAAGGGTTGCAAGGTTTGTATGAGGGAAACTCTTTTTTGAGATAGAAGCTAAAAAGGTTGTAGAAAGATTACTTATTAAAATACTATAAAACCACTTTCACCGTTTTAGAAAATTCCACCCCTAAGGGGATTAAAAGGGAGTGCAACATTTGTATGGAGGCAACGTTTTTTTTAGCAAGAGACTTAAAACTTTGTAAATAGCATTATTAGAATATTATTAAAGTACTTTCAGCGTTTTGTAAAATTCAATTTTAGAAAACTCCACCCTTAAGGGGGTTAAAAGGGGGTGCAACATTTGTATGGAGGAAACAAGTTTTATTAGCTAGAGACTTAAACCTTTGTGGAAAGCTTACTTACTAGAATAAAAATAAAGTACTTTCAGCGTTTTGGAAAATTCCACCCATAAGGGGGTTAAAAAAGGTTTCTAAGTGTGTACTATGGAAACTTTTTTTGAGATAGAAGCTTAAAAGTTTGTAGAAAGATGACTTATTGAAATAAAAAAATTACTTTCAGCGGTTTATAAAATTCCGCCCCTAAGGGGGTTAAAAGGGGGTGCTACATTTGTATGGAGGTAACATGTTTTTTTAGCTAGAGACTTAAAACTTTGTAGAAAGCTTACTTATTAGCATAAAAACAAAGCACTTTTAGCGTTTTGGAAAATTCCACCCCTAAGGGTTGTTAAAATCGTTGCAAAGTTTGTATGAGGGAATTTTTTTTTGAGATACAAGGTTAAACGTTTGGAGAAAGATTACCTACTTATTGAAATACAAAAAAACCGGCCAGGTACGAGTTGGACTCGCGCACGAAGGGTTCCGTGTCAATAAAAATATTTATTTTATTTTGTTTTTAGCATTTGTTGTTATAGCGGCAACAGTAATACATCTTCTGTGAAAATTTCAACTGGAACTATCACGGTATCAGTGAGATACAGCCTGGTGACAGACAGACGGACGGACGGACGGACGGACGGACAGCGGAGTCTTAGTAATAGGGTCCCATTTTACTCTTTGAGTACGGAACCCTAAAAAGAACTTTCAGTGTTTTGGAAAGTTCCACCCCTAAGGGGGTTAAAAGGGAGTGCAATATTTGTATGGAGGCAACGTTCTTTTTTTAGCAAGAGACTTTAAACTTTGTAGATAGCTTACTTATTAGAATATAAATAAAGTACTTTCAGCGTTTTAGAAAATTCCACCCCTAAGGGGGTTAAAAGGGGGTGCAACATTTGTATGGAGGAAACATGTTTTTTTAGCTAGAGACTTAAACCTTTGTAGAAAGCTTACTAACTAGAATAAAATTAAAGAATTTCCAGTAGTTGCAAAGTTTGTATGAGCTCTTTTTTGAGATAGAAGCTTAAAAGTTGTAGAAATATTAATTAATGCAATTTAAAATGGCACTTTCAGCGTTTTGAAAAAAATCCACCCCTAATGGGGTTAAAAAGGTTTCTAAGTTTGTACCAGGGAAACTTTTTTTTGAGATAGGAGCTTAAAAGATTGTAGAAAGATGACTTATTGAAATAAAAAAATTACTTTCAGTGGTTTAGAAAATTCCGCCCCTAAGGGGGGGGGGTTAAGGAGGTGCAATATTTGTATGGAGGTAACATGTTTTTTTAGCTAGAGACTTAAAACTTTGTAGAAAGCTTACGTATTAAAATAAAAATAAAAGCGCTTTCAGTTTTTTGGAAAATTCCACCCCTAAGGGTTGTTAAAATCGTTGCAAAGTTTGTATGAGGGAAATTCTTTTTTGAGATACAAGGTTAAACGTTTGTAGAAAGATTACCTACTTATTGAAATACAAAAAATACCTTTTGGCGTTTTAGAAAATTCCACCCCAAAGGGGGTTAAAAGGGAGTGCAACATTTGTATGGAGGCAACGTTCTTTTTTTAGCAAGAGACTTAAAACTTTGTAGATAGCTTACTTATTTAGAATATAAATAAAGTACTTTCAGCGTGTTGATAAATTCTACCCCTGAGGGGGTTACTAAGGGTTGCAAATTTTTTATGAGGGAAACTCTTTATTGAGATAGAAGCTTAAAACTTTATAGAAAGCTTACAAATAAAGTACTTTTAAGCGTTTTGGAAAATTCTACCCCTTAAATTTTAAAGTATGAGATTTGTAACGTCGATCCTAGCCTGTTTGTTAAAAGACTACAAAACTTATTTCAGCGTTTTTTTTAATTCAACCTCTAAAGGGAGCAAGACATTTTTAAAGTAAGAAATCTGTAACTACGGTTTCAGACTTATACTATGAGAGTTCAAAGAGGGTTCTAAGTTTGTATAGAGAGCAAGACATTTCAAAAGGTAAGAGATTTGTAACTTCGGTTTAAGACTGTTTACTAAAAGACTACAAAACTAATTTCAATGTTTTTTTTTAATTAATTCCTTAAACAAACATTTAGACGATAACATGTTCTACGCGGACGAAGTCGCGGGCAACAGCTAGTAACAAAATATGTTTGTTTTGAATAGATCTGTCATAAATCATAATCTACCACTTTTACGAGTGGTCGCTTATTTTAAAAAAATACAACACTTTTACCCAATGCACTTTAAAAAAAAACAGTAATGGAATTTCACACACTTTTCTGTTTACTGCGGTAAGGACTGTAGGTAAATATTTAGTAGTAATACCGTGTCGGACAACAATAAAAACAATTTATTTTTACATTTAATGATCAATCAGCAAAACTTTCGTAAATACTCGGAAAATATCAAGTTTCAAATGATTTTTACTTACATAAAGATTAAAGAATGGACACTGCAAACAGTAAAAAAAACCATAAAAATGGTGACGATTTCTCTACGAACTTCATAAGTAGGTGCAATAACGTATTATGTATGTATGTACGTTTGTAAGCACTTTATTGTACACAAAACAGTATTATGGTTTAGAGGAGAATTATCGAGGTAGATCTAATATTAGTAATAGGTTTACACTTCTTGAAACCCTCTTCTAAAAACTGAAACCCGACTACGGAAAAGTGACTGAAAAAATACTGTATTTTTTTCATACAAAAGGTGGCCTGTGTCACCCGTAGCATAATTTGGACACCTCATTTATCAAAATCGGTTCAGTATCTTAAGCGCTATGAGGAAAAACACGTAAATACAAATATACAGGGTGTCCCACGCCTATATTTGACATACAACTGGCATTATCATTTTAAAGTACATACCTATTACTAATAAATCAGTACCCATTTGAGAAGTACCTACGCATCATTTCCCTATTATAATTTAAGTCCATGATACAATGATAAAGAGATACGTAATTATCAACTAATTATTATCGTACTAATGTACGTCCTGGTTGTACGCAATAAATCGAGTTTCTGTCCAATCAAGTTTCTGCCGTATCCTGAATCTGCCGAAAGACGCGTAAATGATTTTGTCAATGTGACTAATTTTGAGCATTTGATGAATAAAATTAATTAATTTTGAATTAGAAATGTTATAATTCATGGTCATCCTTTTATTTATGACACTATGTTATTTAGCAAAAAATAATCCTTATGATGAAGCCTTTCGATCGGTATGATAAAGCTACGGGGTATTTTTTTTCTCGTGTAGGGGGTTCGATTCCCGGTTCAACCATGTAATAATTTAAAAATCTATGAATGCAGTTTAAATTGTTTTTTTAAATTAAAATAATGTCTTCTTTCAGTAAAATGTTCTATCTACAATATTCAATGTACTTTCCCTCCATGTGTCATAGGCGTGGGACGCCCTGTATACTGCTAAAATTATATTTCGGCTCTGCCGTAGTCGGGTAATAAGCAGGATTGACAAGAAAGAATTGTCCTAATTCAAATCGAATTTCGCTTATCTGATTAATGAAATAGTGACAAAACTCGAACGCGCTCTACCAGAAACCTACAAAAAATATTCTATCCGATTCCATGATAGATATAGTGTAAATGGACGAGCAAAAAACGAGAAGCCTCTGCTGGGAAATAAACCAGAAAATAGTTATCTTGAATGATGAATGGGACCGTGAATCAGTCGGTCACTGGCCGTGGACAATTCCTTTTGGGAGAGAACGTTAGCGATATGTTTCTACTGAATTGTGTTTTAGGTCGTGATATATAAGGAAGACGTCTGTAAGTATATTAATAAACTGAATGGTTTTCAGAGTAGGTTGCATTTTACTTAATAATGTGAATCCCGTACAGCCTTCATGGTATGCGAACTAGCAACAGATTTTCACGACCAAGTTTCTCCCGGAGTCTCCCAAACACGTAAAAAATAGTACATTGTGATACAAGTGAGCTATTTACCTATGTTGATCATTACATCAGAGGCGGAATTATGTGATAAGAGAGCCGAGGATGTAATTATCAACGCTCACGCGTTTCATACGACGTTTTTCAACACATTTGCGAGTATAAAATTAAAATGTTACGGGCTCCTAGGCTCCCCCTCTCAAAGCATTGAACATTTATAACTTTGTGATTATTTATTGTCTTGTGTTACTTTTTTCAGTGTGACTATATTTTTAATCCTTTTTCGGGAAGATTCATCTTTATTGATTATTTTATTTGGTGTCACCATCCCTATTCCCCAGTTTCCTTAATCCTAACTATCCTAAGTGGCCGGGGCGCCCCGAGCACTCCAACTGTACCATTCGTCCTGCGACCGCGGAAGTTCCTGAAATGTTAATGTAAGTACGCACTATCGATAAGCGATTCCGCTAAGTGGGTTCCTATTTATAAGTTCTAGTGAATTACTCCCAACTATTAAAGGACACAGTGTAACAATAAGCTGTACTTTGACATGAGTTAAACGATAATTTTGAATACCTACCATATTTTTTTTTCCAATTATATTTATGACATTAATTACCACCCATTTCACGGAGCTACAAGTTACAATTTTACAAGTCTAAACTGGCAGCATGGACACTGACACTTAAAGAAGAGAATATGTTACTAGTCACTGAAAGAAAAATCCTTCATAAGATTCTCGGCCCAAAACAACGACCGGACGGAAGCTGGAGAGTCTTAAAGAACCTGGAAATAGAAGATCTGGTGGCTAAACCTTACATCTTAGGAGAGATCAAAGCTCACAGACTCTGTTGGCTTGGTCAACTGGAGCGAATGGAGGAAGATCGCAAAGTCAAGAGAGCATACCGAGGCTGTCCGGAAGGTCGACGTCTGGTCGGACGTCCAAGGTACCGCTGGAGCGACATAGTACAGGCAGATCTGCGCGAGCTCCAAAATTGCAATTGGCAAGAGCTAGCGCAGAACCAGGAAAAATGGCGCACTCTCGTGTCGGAGGCCAAGACTCATTTTGGGTCGCTGAGCCAACGGAGTAAGTGAGTAATTAAGTAAGTAAACTGGCAGCACTGAGGCACTTGACCAAAAACGACTGGCCATTTGACCTGTGTTGCGTGTTTGTATCATTGTGACATGCATTTTCGTGAAACGGGGCACATGTCCAAACCCAAGTCTCAAGTGGGTCTCTTCAAATAATCGGCATGCATATTACTTATTCCTTATATTCCCATTTTAGTAACAACACAAAATAGGTTATGAAACTTGTGAATTATAAATAAATATTAGGAGATAATTTAACGCGAATCGAACTAGCCCCATAATAAGCTCAATCACGCTTGTGTCATAGGTACTAGACCACGACGAATTATTTATTATTTATTTGATATAAATACTGAAATATCTACATAGAAAACACCCAAGACTCAGAAACAAATATTCATGCTCATCGCATTGTAACGTCTCGCCTTAAACGAAACCCTTACCCCCGAATAAACCCCTTAAGAATACTCGACCCCGTAGCTCTGAAGGAGCTCTAAACAAATCCAGGAATATTATCTTAAACTTTAAAGCAAACTTATTGACGACTCTACTGTAAATTGCACTTATTTACCTACTTTATTAAACCTACTTATGTTGTGTGCTTTTATTACGAATACCTGAAGAAATGGCCAATTGTGATCGCTAGAGGTAGGAACCCCGAGATGTTGTGCACCGTAATAACCCAGGTTCTTTTATGATAAGCTTGACAGGAAATGGACTCTTCATCTCTAACATTTTTAAAGCTTGCCTATCTGTACTTAATTGAACCTATCTGAACGTAACTTCCAATTGCTAATTTTCCCTATTTCTTGTCAAATACGATCAAACTAAATTTGAGAAGTGGAATCTTATATTGTGAATGGCTTTATGGTTAAAACATTTTTATGTTTTTTTGTAAAAATCCCCTACCGCCTATTACACGCTCCTGTTAAACAAGGAGTAGCCATTAGAATTCATATAAACAACATTATTTATTTTACCCTTCATTGAGCTAGAAATCTGCACTAGATACTTGGGTTTTTTGTACAAAGGTTCTATCGACGGGTTGTGTAGTAATCTTTTATTACTCACACAGGCTACTCTCTTGTTGCGGATGGGGATAGAGCGTCCTTGCCACTTTACCTTCCTAACTAACCTATGGATTTATGACCCAGAGAATGAAGTTACCAGCGTTTCCAACCTAACGGTCTGTTTCGAGAAGAAACGCCAAACAAACTCGACAGACATCTTTTAGTAATAATTTATTGGAACATATCATGTTCTTAACTTATATGGTCAAACTCCTACGACCATCCTATAGCGAGAACCTGTAGGTAATGCCGAAACAATCCGTTCATTACATGTGAAACATTTAACCCAAATCGTACCCCAAATGTAGAGTACCATTCCACTCATGACAACAACACACCCAATCGGACTTGAGGGACTGCTTCGCCTGCCCTAAAGCCCAGAATCATTTCATCTTTCTGAAACAACCCTGCCAGGATATCCATATATCATAAATAGAATTATAACCCTTTGATGATAATAAGTATTTGATCGTTACACCTTAATGTTTCACATATAATCAAACGCGGAACTCAGCATCACCTTGCCCAACCCTACTCTCAATGCGAACTTAACTAAGTTATTTAAACCTCCGGTTGATAATTCTATAGCGAGAACCTACAGGTAATGCCAAAGCAACCCGTTCATTACATGTGAAACATTTGTCTCAAATCGTACCCCAAATGTAGAGTTCTATTCTACTCATGACAACAAGACACCCAATCGGACTTGAGGGACTGCTTCGCCTGCCCTAAAGCCCAGAATCATTTCATCTTTCTGAAACAACCCTGCCAGGATATCCATATATCATAAATAGAATTATAACCCTTTGATGATAATAAGTATTTGATCGTTACACCTTAATGTTTCACATATAATAAAATGCGGAACTCAGCACCACCTTGCCCAACCCTATTCCCAACGCGAACTCAGTTACCCACAATAGTAATTTAACCCTCCGTTTGATTTTATTGGAATAGTAGACCTATATTTCAGCTATTTATACCTACAGTATATATTTCCCAATGCCCTTAATACAGTGTATGAATTTACTCCTACGTCTACCCCGTCAAACCCTGTCCTGCTTATTTCCCGAACCATACCTTTAGTTCAAGAAATAAGAATGTATCCCTATTACTTATATCTGTAAGTCGTTCAGCCAGCGAAACTGAGACAGTAACCTATCAGCTTGTGTCGATGCCTCCCCCCACTGTGGCCGAAGCCGGAAACAGTGAGTAAGACGGGCCCTATTGTGTAAATATAAGGTATAAGATATTAAATATATTTAATAGGACCGCTCCTCAGAGAGCCACACGATTTCAACGAGTGAGGTAACCCTCAGTGCGGATCACATGAATGACTACGCCTCGTCTACGTCGTCAGCCGATTCTGAGGCGCGTGAGGGGCCCCTTAAAGAGGCTTTCGTCTCCTATGTTGGTAAAGAGGAAGACGCCAGACCACCCTCAAGTCTGGTAGCAAAAGACTCTGAGTCACGCCCATTTGGCACCGGTAGGCGGGAGTGACTCCTCAGGTATACTAAAACCTGGACAGTATTTCTGGTTTTTAAATATGAAATAAATAAAATAACCTCTCAAAAGTACTATGAAAATGAACAAGAGTAACCCCTCATTATGAGGAGAATTTCTTCATAATGACGGGCTACTTATTTAAAGCAAAGAAAACGCCCACCAAGAATTTGTAACACGAAAAACCAGAGACACTGACAGTCTGAACGACGAGAATTGAATGATCCAAATACTAATGCGACACGGGCTTTTATACTATTTTACGATCGCTATAGAGCAACGGGGGCAACTGGGGCTATTGGGGCAACGAGAGCAACGAGAGCTACGAGAGCAACGGGAGCTACGAGAGCAACGGGGGCAACTAGGGCAGCGAGCGCTGTAGTCACGTGGTTTGTGTCATGACAAAAAGGTCGTTACGCTCCTTTTATTTAGTTTCTTATGCTTTAGCTATTAAGATTGAAGTTCGTTCGCCTTCTATGTTTCCTTACATGGCGGATTGCCCGAGTAGAAGTATTATTTAGGTATCCATATTTTCATTGATTACTCTAATTCTAGATTAAATGTTATTTGTGAACCCGCTAATATTATGTTGAATTAATTCGTACATTAACATTCTTAGATGAAATTAGTTATTCTTAGATGTAATTTGAGGAAGGCCCTACGTCAAGCAGCGGACGCTCCCTGGCTGATATAATGATGATGATGACTGCCGATTTACACTAGCGAATGCTAGCTTAATTGATTTCCTTCTCCCCTATAATTAATAAGTAAATTTTCTAACTTTGGGTATGAAATAAAAGTTCGTTTTCATAATTTAATAAATGTATTATAATATAAAATATCAGAAATCCGCTAGCGAGCATGCCCATTCCGTTACAGCCGCCCCCATGAATATTCGCAATGCATGACCTCGGTCATGCATGTAGAATCTTCATTCCTAGGTCCTAGATTTGTCAGTGACAATCCCTCCCTTAAACTCGTGGTGTGTCTTTATACCAGTACTAAATGACCATTAATGACTTCGTCTGTTAACACAGTTCCCTTGAACCGCAACAATGAATAATGACTAACTTTTTCTCAAGGATTTCTGTCCCACTTAGAGGTGCTAGGTTGTGAATCTAGCAAATCCTAATGATTCGAATAAGGAAATTTACCCCGGATCGGTGATTACATTGCTCAATCGGTGATCCTAGGAAACATTGCTCTTCCGTTAAGTAAATCCCGCATAAACTCCCCACATAAGACAGAAAACTGTTTGGTGTAAGTACTAGGATGTTCACTCTCCATTGCATAAGTTCGAATCATATTCCCAGACTCCGTCATTAATAATCAGTTTTCTTGGCGCTTGTATCATGTCGTGTAAAATAAGTCAACTCTCATTTTAACCAACATGAGATGTGTATACCCTTTCGTCATAAAGCGTGTGTAGTATTAGGCCCCTAAATACTACTCCATACAAGGAGTCGAATCGTTTCCACGATTTTAACCTATTGATAAATATTTAGAGACCTATTGTGTCGTTTTTTTTTTTTTTTTGATCTCCAGCAAAACCAACAAATCTAGGTTAATTTGACTACACTCCAGTTATTGTCAATTTGTAACAATCCATGCTCATAAATAACTTCCTTCAAATCTACACGCGTATTTCATTCTTCATTTACCAAACATCTCTTGTCGAAATATGACTCAGCATATAAGCCAAAACTTATGAGATGTAATCGTTTCAAAAGAGATTAGAGACTTATTGAACCTTAGCTTGTACTTTATATAATTATCCCCATTAAAAAAAAATAATGAGCACGCTCGCCTGTGACATCTCTACAAAGTACGAAATGAAGTATATAACTTCACTTTTAAATTCATACCCATAAAAAGGCATAAGTAAATTCATATCCATGACGATTTTTTCCCAAAATGTTGGATAGCCATCTAAAATTTGAAATCAGCAACCCCAATTTAGTCGAAATACGTGATGATTTTTCCAAAAAAGTGGAATTCGCCATTTTGCATCCCAAAACATCAAATCTGCAACTCCAAATTACTCAAAATCGATACCCATGATTACTTTTTCCAAGAAAATGAATCCGTTATTTTGGATTCCAAAATCAACCCAAAATATCAAATATGCAACCCCAAATTACTAAAAATTGATACCCATGATGGCTTTTCCCAAAAAGTTGAATCCGACATTTTGGATTTCAAAATTAATCCAAAATATGAAATCTGCAACCCCAATTTACTCAAAATCGATACACATGATCACTATTCCCAAAAATTGAATCAGACATTTTGGATTCGAAAATTAACCCAAAATATGAAATCTGCAACCCTAAATTAGTGGAAATTGATATACGTGATGATTTTTCAAAAAAAAGTGGAATTCATCATTTTGTATTTCAAAATTTACCCAAAATATGAAATCTACAACCCCAAATTACTCAAAATCGATACCTGTGAAGATTTTTTTCTAAATTTAGATCCGCCATCTTGGATTCCAAAACTAACCCAAAGTCCGAAATCTCAACCCCCGAATTGCTCGAAAATAATACTCGTGAAGATTTTTTTTTTTTTTTTTATCCCAAAAATATTTAATCCGACTTTTTGAATTCCAAAATTAACCCCAATCTAAAACGTACAACAGTAAAGGTTATTTGATCATCCTTTATACCCGTGAGATTCCTATTCCAATCCGCTGTATAAATATACCTACTCGCATCGAAAAGAAGAGACAACAAAAAAAAATTTGAAATCCAAAATTTCCCGCCAACTCAAAAACTTGTTTCATGTTCACCTCAACGCTCACCCACAAGTACGAGTATAATCTTGACGCCGCGATTCACAACAACCGAGCACAAGTAGAGGTCTAGTTTCGTTGGAGGCAACGAGTGAGGCGAGGCACCCCAGCGCGTTTCGAATAACAGCCCCACTGACAATCTTAACCCACCCTACATAATGAAATCAGTTTAACAATTTACAAAACTACCTCAACTCGCCCCACTACCAAAAGCCAGTATACTCATACTCATAATTTATTGGTAATAAAAAATTACATGTCTACATAATAGTAAAACCGGACTGGTAATTCTGGCACTCCTCGGGGGAGGCCCACGTCCGGCAGCGGACGCCCCCCGACCGATATGACGATGATGATGATGATCTTAATAAAATATATACCTATAGTACACACTAAAATAAGCTCAGGCTATTTACATAGTCAGCCATTAATTTTATTACACTATTTTGAATTTTTAAAACTCCTTCTGGATCCCTAATTTCCCGTTATCAATACTGAACCAGAGTCAAACTAGTTTTGACAAATCCGACGCAGCAACATCGACTGTACCTTAATAGTTACCTTAAGTGTGTCAATTACCTACAGAAAAATAAACGTTTGATGAAAACATTTGTTTAGGTATATTTGTTACTTTAAAATCTAATTCTACCCGATGCCATTGCGGCTAGAAAATGTACAATTAATTTTATGCCAAAATGTATCTTGCAAGAAAAACATACTATGGCGTATCCCTATTTCATCGTATTATGTATACATATTTATAAAACACAAAAGCTAAATTTCCATGCACAAAAAAAATACAAAAAGATACAAAAAGAACTGGTACTGGGAATCGAACCCTGATATGCATCTTGCAAAGCTAATGCTTTTCAGCTGCGCTATCATGCTATTACGAGCGGTGATCGAAATGATGCACTGCTTTAAGAATGTCCCATAATTCAGTTTTGTATTTTTAACTACACAAGCAAGGGTTTACAAGAACGGCCGCTACCTAGCCAAAATGCCATTTTCACCATGCTAACTGTAAATGAAAATTGCTATGGCCACTACAAGTAACATTCCACATAACCCAGTCAACAGTAAAATTTCTATCTTTTAAATTGACAGCTTGGCGACTAATGCCATTTATAATTCAGTCGCATTACATCGGGTGACGCCATGGTGGTGTCGGCTTCAGCACAAATTTTTGACAGGTGTGGTGGCAAACAAAAAATCCGTATACGCGATGAAGGACAAAAAACATGACACTGTATCTCATTCCCACTTGAGGCCTGCCCATGCATACATCTTTGTCACTCATGCGTGCATATGTGGGTGACCCCCTTCATCCATTCTACTTCCATGACGCACTCCCTCTATGTTGTCTATGACTTCAATTAATTTTCCTTTTCACGATTTTCCTGTAAACTCCAATTTGTCAAAAGCTGACTAATTGCTATCGTCTGGAGGCATGTTGCGCTGCTGATCCAACTGTCAAATGAGTCGTCCTGAGAAATTTGCATGTGTTGTTTTTTTTTTTATTTTTTTTTATTACATCTGTACGATCAATATGTCCAATTATGACTTTGACAGGTTGCACTGACAAATTGTACTGAAATCATATAATTCGTAGATCCCTTGACGCATCACCTTGACGTCCAGCGTCAACTCACAACTGTCAAGTTTGTCAGTCGTTAGCCGCCATGGTGTGCTTAGTTTATTTCAATTTTGTTTTTGATCGATCCTACAAAAAATCATTGAAGTGCGTATCGAAACGAATATATATTGAATCATTATAACTACTAGAATATGAAACTGCTGTTTCATAGATATAAGGATGCTTTCTCTAAGGTATGTTTTCAAGGTTCCTATATAACGTACGATCAAAGTGTTCTTCCCCATTCTAGACTCAAATCTATTTGCTTACTAGTTTGTACTAGCTAAATTTACTGTACCAACGTACTGCAGTACGTAATATTCGATAATTCCTTTTGAAATTGTTATTCAAACCCATTTCATTCATTATTTTTTTCCAAAAATTTTAAATGATAATTTCTCCTTTCATTAAGCATGTTTATTACATAATTCTTGTCATGGTGTTTCAGGAATACAATGATGATCTTGCTTTTTCAATCGATGACTCGGCAATGGTAATATTTTCCAAAAATGACCAAAAAGAAACCGCCTTAAAACTGCGTTCAAATTAAAGTTCCATCACCACACATGGATGATTTTCATGTAAGTACTCATGGTAGATCCATAGCGGTATATATATCATAATTATATCTTTTAACTTCAAATATTAATATTCTTGTTGTGGACATTAATCTCCTATTTGTCTACTTCTACAGTGATTTAAAAATAAGAGAAACGCCGTCACCATTACAATAAGTCCAGCCTGCTCGATCATTCACCCGACTTTGCTATTATTGTAATGTAAGGCAATGCAAAAGGTAATTATATCCATTATTGCTTTATATTATCATATCATTGATGTAATTAAATAATTCTGTATTTATTCTATCATGTTTTATTACATAGCCCATACACCGTTTTTAAAATCTGTACAGAATAGGCTCTCTTGCACTCCCTATGATTATTTATTCCAAATATGAGTGTTTATAGGTAGTATACCATACGGTCCCCCTGCTTTTATTGGAAAATCTTGTGAAATTGAGGACAGTGCTTGCAGCAAATCCATACCGGAGTCAATTCATTAGAGCCAGAAGTCTTTATTATGTGCTAACGATGATCTATATTATTGAATACTTAAAATTCTATAGTATTAGGATAGATATCTAATTACAGCTAAGTATACCCTCCGTAGTACTATATCGCTGCTTCACGCTTGTCGAAAGGACTTTAATGCATTATGACCTACCGCCTGTATGTTTTTCATAACGCTCAGAAGTAGTGAATTAATCAGTTTAAAAGCAGACCAAACAACTATCTATATCCGTGTGAATCTGTGCTAAGTGAACTATGATATAGACAATCAGTGTCAGCTGCTCACCTAAAATATAATAACAATAATAATAACCCATTTTCTCTTTTACCGTTTTTGATTTGAACTGTTGTCTGTTTTCAGAACCAGATTATCATCAAAACACGCAGACGTCCTGAGAGTCCGTCATTGAAGCCCTACTGTTCGGCATGCTGAACTGAAATGGACCTTACTAACCAGTTGACACACTGCCTCACCGAGCTGATGTCTATGTCATTATTGAACCGAGTTTACTGCATATGCCATTAATATTCGAATAATCACTAAACTATTTCTACAGACCAAACTAATTGGTAGATATTCTTACTGCCATCGTCTATAAACATCTGATTATGATGATGATGTATATAAGCACTAAATTTCATTAATTCCTTTCTAGTAATGATTTTTCATGATGATTAAGTAGCCTAAACGTTTTCTGAATGGATAAGGAATTTTTAGAAAACAATTCTGAGTTTCTTTATTTCTCTAATGGCTACTATATTAATATTAATTATTATTTCGAGAATCTGTAGTGAAAAAAATGAATTATTTTATCCCCATTTTTTTCTTAAGTGGCAACGTGATCTAAATTTAATCTTCAAAATAGAGCTTCTCCTTTAATAGAACAAATAATTTCCTTTTTTTTTTTTTTTCACAACCACATTTTAGATATTTTAATTATAATTACTGCTTTAATGGGATATTTAATAATTAGTCTATTTTTTAATTATTACGTTCATTTCATATTTCATAGTCCATAATCCCAAAACCATTTGCTAAGCTTCTAGCCTATTCTACTATGTACACTAAAAGTGATTTCCATATTTATGTTTTCAGAAACGCATGCATGACTCTGTGATCATCAACCCTACGCCCGTGAAGCACTTGAAAAAGCATGTGAAGACCTCATTTCACACCGGATTAGCAAGATAACTGTAACCTATTTCCATGAGACCCTTCAAGAGGAAACCTACACTTCGGCGCAAGTTTTTTCTTATTATGGAAGCAATGCTCGACTTGTCTGTGTGATACCGATACTTTCCCATAACATATTTCTAGAGCACCTATAACTCATAATGAGTCACTCTCAACTAAGCTATATATTGTACTAGTAATCGCCAGCCAGTTATTTCTACAGTAAGATATACAAAACAAGCTTTCTTAGATGTAAACTATAATGAGTGTCTCATATGGGTATCATGTTTGTATAGGCGAGTTCCCGACAAAATTTAATTGATGCAACGGTTGAATTTGTTATGTCTGTGATTAAATTAATGCACTATACTTGGCTTCTGTATGATTAATATAATAAAGTATACTTCATCCTTGTTTTTCTGCATTTTCCTATACTGTCATCGTAAGGAGGTCTTATTTTGTCTGGGTTCGAACCAGAGCATAGCCAGATAAAGTCTATCAATTTCCACGTATTCACAACTTTTCCTAGCTTAAACAGAGGTTCCCTAGCTATTTCTTAGAACAAACGCTACCTACATACCCTAATAATGAAAGAATGACGTCATAGACCCCATAATTGAGAACTAACAACTTCTCTAAACCCATAAATGTAAGTTGGAGCATCGCAAGTATAAAACTATATTGACAGCAGAAATACATTTGCGAAGCCCTCAACCGTTTAACCATCACGGCTCGTGAGGCACAGCCCAGCGACATACGGACAGAAAAACAGACGGACAGACAGACAGACGGACCGCGGAGACCTAGCTTTTAGATACGAAACCCTAAAAATAATTTTTTTTTACTACAAATCAATAAGTTTCTAATGTATGGTCACAGAGGTTTCATTTAAAGCATCGATACACGTTCAAGCAATTGAACGCACAAGTCTATAGCGGTCACACTGAAATTGTTTTCTTAATTTAACATAACTTTCATTCAAATTATTCCATTGATTCATTGATCAGATTACTCAAAATACTCCATTTTAAAATACTATGAATTTTCCATTTGTCATTTAAAGGCCCCTGTACAACCATGGCCTTTCACTACTCAGTGGAAAATTACCTTAAATTACCTAATTATATTAAAACTATAAAAATAATACTAAGGAAATTATGGCGTAGCGCAAAATAAATACTATATGGCACTAAATCCACAAACTAACCTATTGGGCAAAACAGCGTGACGCATCTAAACGCAAAACACAGTGACAGTTCGTGTTGTCCCGCCAAGGTTTTACATTTTCTCTTCGTTATATTAGTTGTTCTTTCTACTTTTCAACTGCTAAAAACAAAGTGAATGGACGTTGTGATTCATGGTTCGCATGAACGCATATGCGCTCCTACAAATATTGCGCTCACAACGTCTTGGCAACGCCAATGAATCCCGGTAATCTACGGTAAGTAAAAAATATTCGTACCTACAAAATCATGTACAAAAAGATACTTTGTAGTTATCCTACTCCTGTCTACCTGTACTACTAGGTAATCAAGGTTTCAACCATCTTTATCATGACTAAATTGACATTCCTAAACACGAAACATGGAAAGTGTTTGCAATTAATTTGTTATACAAATTATAACGTTTCTCATCTACCCGCTAAGTAACTTTCACCCATTGCCCGAGAACTATAGCATCATTTTACTCTACATTTTACTTCTAGAAGTTCATACCCTCTACGGACCTAATGAACAAGTGCAAAAATGATGTATTTCAATAATTTTCGTTTCAGGTTGTGTGACAGTTAACTACTTAATCCAAGAAACCCTAAGATAGAACCTATCTATGACTAACATTCCGGAAAGCTATGGATGCACTGTTCTGTCATTAAAAATGATCAACAATTAAAAGGAAATTAATTCTATGCGCCCGTACACCACTGCGGATATGAAATTACCCAAGCATTCACCTATTTCACCGATATCTCATGGTATGTTTAAATGAATTTCATATACTAGCCTCATTAATTACAAGCTCTCTATTAGGTTGCAACGTATCTACCTAACTATATATCTAATTATGTATGCAACTATGCCTGTTCGAGTGGAACCCTGCTACCCAACACTAAAGCAGACATCCTAAACCGACTTAGCTGAAACCTTAGACAAAGGTACAATCTGGACGACCACACAATACCATGGCACCACCGAGCCGATCCGATGATGGAGACAATATGTGACCATGAGAACCCAGCACTAAACCAAAGCAACACACTCGAGCCTGGGCTCGCCAGAACCGTCCCAACAAGCAGTCGACGACGGAACACAGAAAAGCACAGTCAGCAACAGAAACCTGTACAGTCCACATCAAAAATGAAGTTTTTGACAGCAAATTATAGATCAGGGTGCTTAGAATTTACAAATAGAACTTATTTGTTTCTACCTGCGACAAGGCTCGCCCCCAATTCATTAAACTCATAAATATTTCCGGAATTCCTACTGTGGTGGCTAATTATAGCTAAATGCATTCCTCTCTCATTCGTACTAAGCCCTATGTCATGTCGCGCTTCTTTCTCCCGGGCATATTAAGATATAATCCCGGCACAAGACTGTTAGGTCCCAAGCGGCTAACCAATACCCTACAATTATAACTTTTTGTGATTAGAACCACCTACTACGTCCCCGCTCATCTATGATTTTAATTCTTATTATATTTACGCCCCCCAGATTCTAAGATTTTATATATTTATATATTCTCGCCTCGCACCCTACAATTTTAACTTTTGTTTTTAGAACCACCTAATACGCCCCCGCTCATCTATGATTTTAATTCTTATTTTATTTACGCCCCCCAGTGTCTAAAATTTTATTTATTTATATATTCTCGCCTCGCTGATTCTATACTTTTAATACCTTAAAAATGTACTAGAAATATGAGATACCTATACAAATGATAAAGTAGTTTTTTTTTTTTTTCAGATGGAATCCTAACCTAGCGCCTGTTGGAGTCCCTAGCTGATGAAGAGTCCAGTCCCTGCCAAGCTACCATCCATTTACACTGCAACAATTTGTAGCCAGCGAAGGCTACTGAAGATCTATGGACACGGAACCAATTTGTAACGTCTCGCCTTAAACGAAACCCTTACCCCCGAATAAACCCCTTAAGAATACTCGACCCCGTAGCTCTGAAGGAGCTCTAAACAAATCCAGGAATATTATCTTAAACTTTAAAGCAAACTTATTGACGACTCTACTGTAAATTGCACTTATTTACCTACTTTATTAAACCTACTTATGTTGTGTGCTTTTATTACGAATACCTGAAGAAATGGCCAATTGTGATCGCTAGAGGTAGGAACCCCGAGATGTTGTGCACCGTAATAACCCAGGTTCTTTTATGATAAGCTTGACAGGAAATGGACTCTTCATCTCTAACATTTTTAAAGCTAGCCTATCTGTACTTAATTGAACCTATCTGAACGTAACTTCCAATTGCTAATTTTCCCTATTTCTTGTCAAATACGATCAAACTAAATTTGAGAAGTGGAATCTTATATTGTGAATGGCTTTATGGTTAAAACATTTTTATGTTTTTTTGTAAAAATCCCCTACCGCCTATTACACGCTCCTGTTAAACAAGGAGTAGCCATTAGAATTCATATAAACAACATTATTTATTTTACCCTTCATTGAGCTAGAAATCTGCACTAGATACTTGGGTTTTTTGTACAAAGGTTCTATCGACGGGTTGTGTAGTAATCTTTTATTACTCACACAGGCTACTCTCTTGTTGCGGATGGGGATAGAGCGTCCTTGCCACTTTACCTTCCTAACTAACCTATGGATTTATGACCCAGAGAATGAAGTTACCAGCGTTTCCAACCTAACGGTCTGTTTCGAGAAGAAACGCCAAACAAACTCGACAGACATCTTTTAGTAATAATTTATTGGAACATATCATGTTCTTAACTTATATGGTCAAACTCCTACGACCATCCTATAGCGAGAACCTGTAGGTAATGCCGAAACAATCCGTTCATTACATGTGAAACATTTAACCCAAATCGTACCCCAAATGTAGAGTACCATTCCACTCATGACAACAACACACCCAATCGGACTTGAGGGACTGCTTCGCCTGCCCTAAAGCCCAGAATCATTTCATCTTTCTGAAACAACCCTGCCAGGATATCCATATATCATAAATAGAATTATAACCCTTTGATGATAATAAGTATTTGATCGTTACACCTTAATGTTTCACATATAATCAAACGCGGAACTCAGCATCACCTTGCCCAACCCTACTCTCAATGCGAACTTAACTAAGTTATTTAAACCTCCGGTTGATAATTCTATAGCGAGAACCTACAGGTAATGCCAAAGCAACCCGTTCATTACATGTGAAACATTTGTCTCAAATCGTACCCCAAATGTAGAGTTCTATTCTACTCATGACAACAAGACACCCAATCGGACTTGAGGGACTGCTTCGCCTGCCCTAAAGCCCAGAATCATTTCATCTTTCTGAAACAACCCTGCCAGGATATCCATATATCATAAATAGAATTATAACCCTTTGATGATAATAAGTATTTGATCGTTACACCTTAATGTTTCACATATAATAAAATGCGGAACTCAGCACCACCTTGCCCAACCCTATTCCCAACGCGAACTCAGTTACCCACAATAGTAATTTAACCCTCCGTTTGATTTTATTGGAATAGTAGACCTATATTTCAGCTATTTATACCTACAGTATATATTTCCCAATGCCCTTAATACAGTGTATGAATTTACTCCTACGTCTACCCCGTCAAACCCTGTCCTGCTTATTTCCCGAACCATACCTTTAGTTCAAGAAATAAGAATGTATCCCTATTACTTATATCTGTAAGTCGTTCAGCCAGCGAAACTGAGACAGTAACCTATCAGCTTGTGTCGATGCCTCCCCCCACTGTGGCCGAAGCCGGAAACAGTGAGTAAGACGGGCCCTATTGTGTAAATATAAGGTATAAGATATTAAATATATTTAATAGGACCGCTCCTCAGAGAGCCACACGATTTCAACGAGTGAGGTAACCCTCAGTGCGGATCACATGAATGACTACGCCTCGTCTACGTCGTCAGCCGATTCTGAGGCGCGTGAGGGGCCCCTTAAAGAGGCTTTCGTCTCCTATGTTGGTAAAGAGGAAGACGCCAGACCACCCTCAAGTCTGGTAGCAAAAGACTCTGAGTCACGCCCATTTGGCACCGGTAGGCGGAAGTGACTCCTCAGGTATACTAAAACCTGGACAGTATTTCTGGTTTTTAAATATGAAATAAATAAAATAACCTCTCAAAAGTACTATGAAAATGAACAAGAGTAACCCCTCATTATGAGGAGAATTTCTTCATAATGACGGGCTACTTATTTAAAGCAAAGAAAACGCCCACCAAGAATTTGTAACATGAAAAACCAGAGACACTGACAGTCTGAACGACGAGAATTGAATGATCCAAATACTAATGCGACACGGGCTTTTATACTATTTTACGATCGCTATAGAGCGACGGGGGCTATTGGGGCAACGAGAGCAACGAGAGCTACGAGAGCAACGGGAGCTACGAGAGCAACGGGGGCAACTAGGGCAGCGAGCGCTGTAGTCACGTGGTTTGTGTCATGACAAAAAGGTCGTTACGCTCCTTTTATTTAGTTTCTTATGCTTTAGCTATTAAGATTGAAGTTCGTTCGCCTTCTATGTTTCCTTACATGGCGGATTGCCCGAGTAGAAGTATTATTTAGGTATCCATATTTTCATTGATTACTCTAATTCTAGATTAAATGTTATTTGTGAACCCGCTAATATTATGTTGAATTAATTCGTACATTAACATTCTTAGATGAAATTAGTTATTCTTAGATGTAATTTGAGGAAGGCCCTACGTCAAGCAGCGGACGCTCCCTGGCTGATATAATGATGATGATGACTGCCGATTTACACTAGCGAATGCTAGCTTAATTGATTTCCTTCTCCCCTATAATTAATAAGTAAATTTTCTAACTTTGGGTATGAAATAAAAGTTCGTTTTCATAATTTAATAAATGTATTATAATATAAAATATCAGAAATCCGCTAGCGAGCATGCCCATTCCGTTACAGCATGCATAATTGCCCTTACCGGGATTCGAACCCAGGACCTTCCTTCAGCTTCGTAGGCAGCGTCACTAGGCTAACCGGTCGTCAAGTATATAATTTGAATTAAACTTTCTCATTCTTCATTTCTTCCTTTATTATACTGATCTGATATCAAGATTTATGAGCATACAGATGCCTAAGGTGGCGTTTACGCACAGGCGTAATTTCGCCCTGGCGCGTTATTTGCCTAGACCTCGTCAATCTAAATCTATATATATAAAAGAAGACTTCCTGACAGATCATCAACGCACAGCCGAAACTAATGGAACTAGAAACTTGAAATGTACACCTATACAACCTTTTATAACGTAGGCGACGGATAAGAAGGGATTTTTGAAAATTCCACCCCTAAAGGGGTTAAATAGGGGTGCAAAGTTTGTATGGAGGAAACTTTATTTTTTGAGTTGGAGTCTTCAAACTTTGTGGAATGATTACTTTATAGAATACAAATAAAGTACTTTCAGCGTTTTGGAAAATTCTACCCCTAAGGGGGCTAAAAAGGGTTGCAAAATTTGTATGAGGGAAACTCTTTTTTGAGATAGAAGCTTAAAAGTTTGTAGAAAGATTACTTATTGAAATACAAAAAAACAACTTTCAGCGTTTTAAAAAATTTCACCCCTAAGGGGGTTAAAAGGGGGTGCAACATTTGTATGGAGGAAACATTTTTTTTTAGCTAGAGAATTCAAACATTGTAGAAAGCTTACTTATTAGAATAAAATTAAAATACTTTCGGCGTTTTGGAAAATTCTACCCCTAAAGGGGTTGAAAATCGTTGCAAAGTTTGTATAGAGGAAACTTTATTTTTTGAGCTAGAGTCTTTAAACTTTGTGGAAAGATTACTTTTTAGAAAACAAATAAAGTGTTTTCAGCGTTTTGGAAAATTCTACCCCTAAGGGGGCTAAAAAGGGTTGCAAGGTTTGTATGAGGGAAACTCTTTTTTGAGATAGAAGCTAAAAAGTTTGTAGAAAGATTACTTATTAAAATACATTAAAACCACTTTCAGCGTTTTAGAAAATTCCACCCCTAAGGGGGTTAAAAGGGGGTGCAACATTTGTATGGAGGAAACATGTTTTTTTAGCTAGAGACTTAAACCTTTGTAGAAAGCTTACTCATTAGAATAAAAATAAAGAACTTTCAGTGTTTTGAAAAATTCCACCCCTAAGGGGTTAAATAGGGTTGCAATGTTTGTATGAGGAAACGCTTTTTTGAGATAGAAGCTTAAAAATTTTGTAGAAAGATTACTTATTGAAATACAAAAAACTACTTTCAGCGTTCTAGAAAATTCCACCCCTAAGAGGGTTAAAAGGGGATGCAACATTTGTATGGAGGAAACATGTTTTTCTAGCTAGAGACCTAAACCTTTGTTGAAAGCTTACTTATTAGAATAAAAATAAAGTACTTCCAGCGTTTTGGAAAATTCCACCCCTAAGGGGGTTCAAAATCATTGCAAAGTTTGTATGAGGGAAATTCTTTTTTGAGATACAAGGTTAACGTTTGTAGAAAGATTACTTATTGAAATACAAAAAAGAACTTTGAGTGTTTTAGAAAACTCCACCCCTAAGGGGATTAAAAGGGAGTGCAACATTTGTATGGAGGCAACGTTTTTTTAGCAAGAGACTTAAAACTTTGTAAATAGCATTATAAGAATATTATTAAAGTACTTTCAGCGTTTTGAAAAATTCAATTTTAGAAAATTTCACCCCTAAGGGGGTTAAAAGGGGGTGCAACATTTGTATGGAGGAAATAAGTTTTTTTAGCTAGAGACTTAAACCTTTGTGGAAAGCTTACTACCTAGAATAAAAATAAAGTACTTTCAGCGTTTTGGAAAATTCCACCCATAAGGGGTTAAAAATGGTTGCAAAGTTTGTATAAGGGAAATTATATATAAATAATTACTTTTGAAATAAAAAAAGCACTTTCAGCGTTTTGAAAAAATTCCACCCCTAAGGGGGTTAAAAAAGGTTTCTAAGTTTGTACCATGGAAACTTTTTTTGAGATAGAAGCTTAAAAGTTTGTAGAAAGATGACTTATTGAAATAAAAAATTACTTTCAGCGGTTTAGAAAATTCCGCCCCTAAGGGGGTTAAAAGGGGGTGCAACATTTGTATGGAGGTAACATGTTTTTTTACCTAGATACTTAAAACTTTGTAGAAAGCTTACTTATTAGCATAAAAATAAAGCACTTTTAGCGTTTTGGAAAATTCCACCCCTAAAAGTTGTTAAAATCGTTGCAAAGTTTGTATGAGGGAAATTATTTTTTGAGATACAAGGTTAAACGTTTGGAGAAAGATTACCTACTTATTGAAATACAAAAAAACTGGCCAAGTGCGAGTTGGACTCGCGCACGAAGGGTTCCGTGTCAATAAAAATATTCATTTTATTTTGTTTTTAGCATTTGTAATTATAGCGGCAACAGTAATACGTCTTCTGTGAAAATTTAACTGGAACTATCACGGTATCAGTGAGATACAGCCGGGTGACAGACAGACGGACGGACGGACGGACGGACGGACAGCGGATTCTTAGTAATAGGGTCCCATTTTACTCTTTGAGTACGGAACCCTAAAAAGAACTTTCAGTGTTTTGGAAAATTCCACCCCTAAGGGGGTTAAAAGGGAGTGCAACATTTGTATGGAGGCAACGTTCTTTTTTTAGCAAGAGACTTTAAACTTTGAAGATAGCTTACATATTAGAATATAAATAAAGTACTTTCAGCGCGTTGATAAATTCCACCCCTGAGGGGGTTACTAAGGGTTGCAAAGTTTGTATGAGGGTAACTCTTTTTTGAGATAGACGCTTAAAACTTTGTAGAAAGCTTACAAATAAAGTACTTACAGCGTTTTGGAAAATTCCACCCATTAAGGGGTTAAAAAGGGTGCAAGATTCGTATGGGAAATACTTTTATTGAGCTTAGATACTTGATAGTTTGTAAAAAAAATGCTTATTACAACAAAAAAAAACTCTTCTTCTTAATTTTTCCTTGAAAAGCGTTAATCCCCTAAGTTGGTATAGAGAGTCAGAAAATTTTAAAGTATGAGATTTGTAACTTCGATCCTAGCCTGTTTGTTAAAAGACTACAAAACTTATTTCAGCGTTTTTAGGGTTTCGTACTCAAAGAGTAAAACGGGACCCTATTACTAAGACTCCGCTGTCCGTCCGTCCGTCCGTCTGTCTGTCACCAGGCTGTACCTCACTGATACCGTGATAGAGCTGAAATTTTCACAGATGATGTATTTCTGTTGCCGCTATAACAACAAATACTTAAAACATATAGTAAAATAGTTTTTTATAGATAATGGTACGGAACCCTTCGTGCGTGAGTCCGACTCGCACTTGACCGGTTTTTTTTACAATTGAACCTCTAAAGGGGATTCCAAGTTTGTATGGCGAGCAAGTCATTTTTAATGTAAGGGATTTGTAACTTCGGATTTAGAATGTTTTTTTTTTAATTAATTCCTTAAACAAACATTTAGACGATAACATGTTCTACGCGGACGAAGTCGCGGGCAACAGCTAGTTCTATATATAGAATATAATCTATTCTCTATTCTATACCTAATATCAAGATTAAATCTTGCAAAAGCGTTGCGAATCCAAAGTCACCGTACTGACAATATTTAGAAAGAAAGAAAGAAAGAAAGAAAACATTTATTCGTGGACAAAACAATGGGTGTAAAAAACAAAACACAGAACGTTAAAAATACATGGTCCACGAAAAGGCCCCGACTCAGCATGGTGCTAACCTAGAAGGCCAGCGCTGGTCTTCCGTCGGAGCCTTTACCTGAGTTACCTCCTGGAAGGCAACACAAAACAAATACCTACGCTAAACAAAATATATCTTAAAACTATTACAAATCCGACGCCAGAGTGCACGCAACTTTTATTTCAGATAGTGAATATATGGTACATTAGTGATACAGGAAGAAAACTAAGAACGAATACAGTTTGGTGCAAAAATTAAATATTGAACGTCACAAGCTTAACTGTACATACATAAAACGACTGCCAAGAATTCACACAATCTAAACATGATAGATAACACAATTATTATGCGAACCAGATGTTGTGCGGATTTATTTATATGCAGATGGGACATATCCCGACAGTAAGTATCTGACCGCAATCCTAAATCATAATCTTAATCTTAATTTAAAATTAAATTAAATTAGGCATGGCAAAGCGGTAAACTAAGTTACAAAAAAGGCAGCTAATAAACACACAAAGATATGAGGAATAAAGATACAAAGACAAAGACAGGGCACTTAAAGGCAGCTAGTTTCAAGACATAAGGTTTCCTTACTAAATTGATGCTCTAGCAAATACTTTTTCAGCTTGATTCTAAAACTATATATGCTTCCCAGGTCCCTATAGGTCAGGTATTTTGACTGTCGCTTCGTTCAACACCAAGCATTTATATCCGCTTTCGATGAGGTCACCCTCGTCTGCCCTTTTAAGGTTATCCGGTTCAAGTTTAGACCGGGCAACGCTGTGTTAGGTTTATTGATATATCGTTGTCCGTTGATAACTAAATTGTACACCCTCTCGTAGTAAGCCCTGTGTTTGAAATTAGTCTACAACTATCTCGTTCAACGGCTGATCTACGGATATTCCAACATAATAGTGAAAGCCATTATCTGCTGGTCCAAAATATCTCTGTTTCCCAAAAAATCCTTAATTAAGGCCGAAACGCACAGACAGCGGTGGTGGGGGCGCGGTACGGTGCGGCGCGGAGGCGGTACCGGTTGTAATGTTCGAGCTAATATGAAAGGGTCCGCACAGAATACCGCACCGCACCGCGCCGCCATCGCTGTCAGTGCGTTTCCAGCTTTAGAGAAGGTTTTACGTTACAACTTTTGTCTATCTATAACTAACTAAAATATACAATCATGCCTTGTATATTACAACGAACGACGGGCTTGAAACGTACGATTTTTTTTTTCTTTTTCGTTAAACGAGAATGTCGCTCCATACGTCCGCAAGTGGAGATACAGTTATCTAATGCACAATTTGTAGGTCTTATAAAATGATTTCAGTTGCGCTGACTCACGAACTCAGGATCAGCCAGCGCAGCGCCGCGTTAGAAAATCCGGTGTGGTAGGTAGTGCGAAGGGACTCCCCCCGTACACATTCCATTAAGATGTGGTATACGTCGTCTATTACCCCGATTAAGACTTGACTTAGTCTTAGTAAGTCGACTCTCCATACAAGCAAGTTCTCATTTTGAAACGGCAAACTGGAATAACATGAAACTTTATAACCCGCCATATCTAGTAGGTCGAAAACTAGTTTTTATTGCTATAAATTATAATAGAAAATGAATAGAAAAAAATTAAGAAAAAGTCATACTCGCTTTATTTTAATTTCTAGCAACAGAAACTATGTAGTTTCCGACCCAGATATTTATTTATTTTATTTATTTATCCAAACAATTATTACACAGAATTACAGTTACAGAACTGTGAATCTTAGAATTAACATTACCAGCATACTTAAGGCGACCGACGTAGGCTCGTGGTCTTCTCTCCCTCAAAAGCAAAAAACGGAACCCTTATAGATTCGTCATGTCTGTCTGTCTGTCTGTCTGTCCGTCCGTATGTCACAGCCACTTTTTTCCGAAACTATAAGACCTATACTGTTGAAATTTCGTGAGTAGATGTATTTTGTGAACCGCATTAAGATTTTTACACAAAAATAGAAAAAAAACATTATTTTTGGGGGTTCCCCATACTCAGAACTACAACTCAAAAAAAAAAAATCGTCAAACCCATACACGTGATTCTATGAATAGGTCTTTAAAAATGATATTGAGGTTTTTAATATAATTTTTTTCTAAACTGAATAGTTTGCGCGAGAGACTTCCAAAGTGGTAAAATGTGCCCCCCCCCCCCCTTTAACTTCTAAAATAAGAGAATGATAAAACTAAAAAAAATATATGATGTACATTACCATGCAAACTTCCAACGAAAATTGGTTTGAACGAGATCTAGTAAGTAGTTTTGTTTTATACGTCACTAGCTGTTGCCCGCGACTTCGTCCGCGTAGAACATGTTATCGTCTAAATGTTTGTTTAAGGAATTAATTAAAAAAAAACATTGAAATTAGTTTTGTAGTCTTTTAGTAAACAGTCTTAAACCGAAGTTACAAATCTCTTACCTTTTGAAATGTCTTGCTCTCTATACAAACTTAGAACCCTCTTTGAACTCTCATAGTATAAGTCTGAAACCGTAGTTACAGATTTCTTACTTTAAAAATGTCTTGCTCCCTTTAGAGGTTGAATTAAAAAAAACGCTGAAATAAGTTTTGTAGTCTTTTAACAAACAGGCTAGGATCGACGTTACAAATCTCATACTTTAAAATTTAAGGGGTAGAATTTTCCAAAACGCTTAAAAGTACTTTATTTGTAAGCTTTCTATAAAGTTTTAAGCTTCTATCTCAATAAAGAGTTTCCCTCATAAAAATTTTGCAACCCTTAGTAACCCCCTCAGGGGTAGAATTTATCAACACGCTGAAAGTACTTTATTTAAATTCTAAATAAGTAAGCTATCTACAAAGTTTTAAGTCTCTTGCTAAAAAAAGAACGTTGCCTCCATACAAATGTTGCACTCCCTTTTAACCCCCTTTGGGGTGGAATTTTCTAAAACGCCAAAAGGTATTTTTTGTATTTCAATAAGTAGGTAATCTTTCTACAAACGTTTAACCTTGTATCTCAAAAAAGAATTTCCCTCATACAAACTTTGCAACGATTTTAACAACCCTTAGGGGTGGAATTTTCCAAAAAGCTGAAAGCGCTTTTATTTTTATTTTAATACGTAAGCTTTCTACAAAGTTTTAAGTCTCTAGCTAAAAAAACATGTTACCTCCATACAAATATTGCACCTCCTTAACCCCCCCCCCTTAGGGGCGGAATTTTCTAAACCACTGAAAGTAATTTTTTTATTTCAATAAGTCATCTTTCTACAATCTTTTAAGCTCCTATCTCAAAAAAAAGTTTCCCTGGTACAAACTTAGAAACCTTTTTAACCCCATTAGGGGTGGATTTTTTTCAAAACGCTGAAAGTGCCATTTTAAATTGCATTAATTAATATTTCTACAACTTTTAAGCTTCTATCTCAAAAAAGAGTTTCCCTCATACAAACTTTGCAACTACTGGAAATTCTTTAATTTTATTCTAGTTAGTAAGCTTTCTACAAAGGTTTAAGTCTCTAGCTAAAAAAACATGTTTCCTCCATACAAATGTTGCACCCCCTTTTAACCCCCTTAGGGGTGGAATTTTCTAAAA
The DNA here is from genome assembly GCA_963854355.1 of Epinotia brunnichana. Taxonomy (NCBI): domain Eukaryota; kingdom Metazoa; phylum Arthropoda; class Insecta; order Lepidoptera; family Tortricidae; genus Epinotia; species Epinotia brunnichana. The sequence continues at coordinate 11,613,439 of OY977936.1, read as the reverse complement.
CGCTGAAAGTACTTTATTTATATTCTAATAAGTAAGCTATCTACAAAGTTTAAAGTCTCTTGCTAAAAAAAGAACGTTGCCTCCATACAAATATTGCACTCCCTTTTAACCCCCTTAGGGGTGGAACTTTCCAAAACACTGAAAGTTCTTTTTAGGGTTCCGTACTCAAAGAGTAAAATGGGACCCTATTACTAAGACTCCGCTGTCCGTCCGTCCGTCCGTCCGTCCGTCTGTCTGTCACCAGGCTGTATCTCACTGATACCGTGATAGTTCCAGTTGAAATTTTCACAGAAGATGTATTACTGTTGCCGCTATAACAACAAATGCTAAAAACAAAATAAAATAAATATTTTTATTGACACGGAACCCTTCGTGCGCGAGTCCAACTCGTACCTGGCCGGTTTTTTTGTATTTCAATAAGTAGGTAATCTTTCTCCAAACGTTTAACCTTGTATCTCAAAAAAAAATTCCCTCATACAAACTTTGCAACGATTTTAACAACCCTTAGGGGTGGAATTTTCCAAAACGCTAAAAGTGCTTTGTTTTTATGCTAATAAGTAAGCTTTCTACAAAGTTTTAAGTCTCTAGCTAAAAAAACATGTTACCTCCATACAAATGTAGCACCCCCTTTTAACCCCCTTAGGGGCGGAATTTTATAAACCGCTGAAAGTAATTTTTTTATTTCAATAAGTCATCTTTCTACAAACTTTTAAGCTTCTATCTCAAAAAAAGTTTCCATAGTACACACTTAGAAACCTTTTTTAACCCCCTTATGGGTGGAATTTTCCAAAACGCTGAAAGTACTTTATTTTTATTCTAGTAAGTAAGCTTTCCACAAAGGTTTAAGTCTCTAGCTAATAAAACTTGTTTCCTCCATACAAATGTTGCACCCCCTTTTAACCCCCTTAAGGGTGGAGTTTTCTAAAATTGAATTTTACAAAACGCTGAAAGTACTTTAATAATATTCTAATAATGCTATTTACAAAGTTTTAAGTCTCTTGCTAAAAAAAACGTTGCCTCCATACAAATGTTGCACTCCCTTTTAATCCCCTTAGGGGTGGAATTTTCTAAAACGGTGAAAGTGGTTTTATAGTATTTTAATAAGTAATCTTTCTACAAACTTTTTAGCTTCTATCTCAAAAAAGAGTTTCCCTCATACAAACCTTGCAACCCTTTTTAGCCCCCTTAGGGGTAGAATTTTTCTTTCTACAAACTTTTTAGCTTCTATCTCAAAAAAGAGTTTCCCTCATACAAACCTTACAACCCTTTTTAGCCCCCTTAGGGGTAGAATTTTCCAAAACGCTGAAAATACTTTATTTGTATTCTAATAAGTAATCTTTCCACAAAGTTTAAAGACTCTAGCTCAAAAAATAAAGTTTCCTCCATACAAACTTTGCAACGATTTTCAACCCCCTTAGGGGTGGAATTTTCCAAAACGCCGAAAGTACTTTATTTTTATTCCAAAAAGTAAGCTTTCTACAATGTTTGAATTCTCTAGCTAAAAAAAAAATGTTTCCTCCATACAAATGTTGCACCCCCTTTTAACTCCCTTAGGGGTGGAATTTTCTAAAACGCTGAAAGTTGTTTTTTTTGTATTTCAATAAGTAATCTTTCTACAAACTTTTAAGCTTCTATCTCAAAAAAGAGTTTCCCCCATACAAATTTTGCAACCCTTTTTAGCCCCCTTAGGGGTAGAATTTTCCAAAACGCTGAAAGTACTTTATTTGTATTCTATAAAGTAATCTTTCCACAAAGTTTGAAGACTCCAGCTCACAAAATAAAGTTTCCTCCATACAAACTTTGCACCCCTATTTAACCCCTTTAGGGGTGGAATTTCCAAAAATCCCTTCTTATCCGTCGCCTACGTTATAAAAGGTTGTATAGGTGTAAATTTCAAGTTTCTAGTTCCAGTAGTTTCGGCTGTGCGTTGATGATCTGTCAGGAAGTCTTCTTTTATATATATAGATAAATCGTAAAAAGCAATTTATTTTACGGAACCCTTCATGTGCAAGTCCGACTCGCACTTGGCCGCTTTTTTTTAATTTTATTTTTTTGTACGTTTTAATAAATAAAAAGTAATAGCTGATTTCCCTCAAACATGACATTGCCGATTTTGAGAACCAATTTTTATAAGTTTAGCTGTTCTGTTATCGTTACGATTTTTTTAAGTGTATTTTAGACCTATGTTCGTGATTTTTTTCTATCGAGCGAAAGTCAAAAACTCAGGATTCGTATACCTGATTTCCCTTGAGAAAGGCATCGAGATTGCTATTTTTTTTTTTTAATCCAAACAAGAGCTAGGACTTTTTAAAAATCCATTTTCTGAGCTCACATCGTCTTAATATACTATCGAAGACTGACGGTCATCCATCGTCTCGCTGACATATGGTGGATCCCATTGTGTATAGGTACAAAATGTCATGTTATTCTATCATGCTATTTTAAAATGAGAACCAAACTGCGTTCGTATCGAGGCGATCGTCCAGGCAACCCATTGAACATTTAATTAGTACTAATTTCACGTTTAAAACTACTCATGGCACATGAGTTCGTTGAATATTACTTCAAAAAAGTTCCTAGCAAACTGTACAATTATGTGTGTGTAATATATTTATATTTAGATATATATGTACTTAGCTTAGGAAGTGCCCAGGGATTCAGCAAAGCCAATTAAAAGTTTTATGCAGCGGAGACTACTGGAATAAAGACACCACGACAACTTCGTCCAGTACAACTCGGATTAGGGAGTAGCCTGCACTTGCGAAACAGTTTGTATTTTTAGAGCGTTGCATAAAACATTTCAGCAAAGCGTAATTTGCATATTGGTATTCACCAAAGGTAAAAAAAAATGGCGATGTAGTTGGCAAAGGTCGCGTGTTCAAATCTCGCTAGTGGCGGATAATGTTTATGTTTATTTACTTGCATTGAAAACGTGTAACTAGTGTAACGTGCACATTTACCTATATAATCACTTGTTCACACACTTACAATGTCAGTATCAATGATAGAAATTTATGATAACTCTTCATCGTTTCCGAAGCACTAGGAGATAATTGTAAAAAAATAAAATTGTAAAAGAGTCTACTACAAGACACAATCATAAAGAATTATTTATATTTTTAATAAACGCAATACTAATAATCGTTCCAGAAAAAAATATTCCTTTTTTAATTTAATTTCAGAATTCAAAGCCTTCTGTGATGTCCAAGTACCTACACTTAATATTTTGTAATACCTACTTGACTTAGAAGACTTTTTTGAATGTGTGAAAGAAAAGGATTTCTTGATATTTTCAAACTTTTAGCACTCCCTTGACGTCAATACATGTACCAAAATGACGACTATAGAAAACATTGGACTTGGGGGAATTTTCACATTATTCGAAATGGTTACGAGTATCTTGGGCAAACACTTTTAATATTTCGATATGGAAATATATACATTACATTTTTATCACTGGAAAGATGAAGGTATTTTTTTAAATGTTCATATCCTAGTGTATCTACGGTAAAAGATCACAAGCGTTTTAGCAGCGGGATAAGAAAATTGTAAGGCTCCATTACCTGCAAGTATCTTGGGCAAACGCTTTTAATATTTCGATATGGAAATACATATATTACATTTTTGTCACTGGAAAGATAAAAGTAATTTTTTTAATGTTCATATCTTAGTGTATCTACGGTAAAAGATCACAAGCGTTTTAACAGCGTGATAAGAAAATTGTAAGGCTCCATTACCTCTCGTTAGTCGAATATAAAATTAGTAACGGTCACCACCCATGCCAGGAGTAGACAATGTACTATTTACAATATACCTAATGCTAAATATAGCATGTAGATCGCTCTGAGATTGAATGATTCGTCGTCGGCCTCATAAATTGCTGAACACCTGAGTACCTTGTCGTTTTCACTCGTTTGACAACTTCATATGGTAGTTTATCATGACGTTTTATGCGACACGGTACAAAGCCTTGTGAGGCTGACCGTCCTATATACAATATAATCCAGTATATGTAGATAACATACATTCGAAAGTTGTGCTTTGCATCTAGTTAATGGTATACAATCTTAAGAAATTACGCAATTATAAATTAGAACAAAAATATATTTATGATGCCTAATGTGGGTAGTATGATCACGTCGATCGCGTTTATGTCCAACATAAAGCATTCATGCATCTCGCGTATAGCTGCCTACATACTAGTGTGGGATGCATGTTCTGTGTTCGACGTAAATACCATCATGTTAGCTAGTCATAACCACACGTAGGGACGTGTCACGTACATAACCATCAAGGTCGCTCAATGGCAGCCCTTTAATAACTAACATGACGCGTCTACTTCACGGCATTGCGTGATATGGCAGCCAACGTGTATAACAAGGCTCTCACAAACATAGCTAGAACTAGAACAGCCCTTAACACTGTGACCGCACGGCATCGGAATACGTAATAAAGGTATAAAACCAGACACCTGGCGATACGCTTTGAGATATTCATCATGTCAGCGTTTTTGACACTGGCGAAATTGAAAAATATGTTCGGAAAGTTTTGACTGAATCGCCTGCAAAAGATTTTTATGGTAAACCAACAAATAATGCTTTTTAGTTTTTTCAGTGCTAGCAAATAGCAGCTAGCAATTAGCTTTATTCGTTAGTAATCTTGCTTTCTAAGATATAACGAGATCAAATCTCACAGTAATAAAATAACAACACTGCTCTGAACATCATTACTGAAGTATGAGATTGTTAGTAAGTATCAGATATTATAAGTACATAATAAAATTATTATGTATTAAACTGAACAGTTAATCATTAACAGAATTCTAGCATAACATAACTAACAAATTGTAAATGTACATAATTATTTCAATTTTAAACAGATTATGCTTATCTGCTTAAACCCAAAATAATAAGGTACAATTAAGCCTTAAAGAACCACAACAACGACATTGTACGCCCTTTTTTAAGTGTTTCAAAGAAAATCTAGCAATTTCCTTGACAATATCCCAACAGCAATAATTACAGACAATTAATAAGCCCTTCATTCTTTCCGTCGATCCAATTAAACAAAAACATTTCCCAAAGATCCAATATTGAGACGGCTCTAAATGAAACATTAACGATAAAGAGAAAATTTAGAGAGTTTTTTGTTTAAAAGTCGGCCGGGGACAGAAAATAAATGAAAAATCCAATTAAGTGTCCCAGCTCACAGAATTTTAGGAGAAACGTTAAAGTTTAAAGTCAGTTAACAGCTTTTGGCCTAAACGTTTTCATCCTGTGTTGATCTCAATAATTAAAGTCAACGGCAGCTTTGCTTTCAGTTATGATTTACGCCTGCAATTGACAACATTTCAAACTATGTAATGATGCCTAATTCGAAAACGATTTCGGTAATTATGTTACCTGAACGTAATAAAGTAATTTTCAGATTTCACTTCTCACCCGTTTTTAAGAAAATCGCGAAATTGTAAATGTGGTTAGCCGTGTTTGACGTCAATACTACGACTGTCATATGAAAAGTGTGCAAGCTGCCATACAGAACCGTAAAGTTGACGTCATAATTTAGTTACGACCTTCTGGAATTCGCTACTTTTCAATTTCATATTTCTAAATGAAAATTACAATTTAGGGAGAAATAAAAAAACACGAACCGCATAAAAAAACATTTTCTAGCGAAATAAATCATCAGATGGCCTACTTGAATAAATGAAATGTTGTCGGATTTAAACCGGATAAGCGGTTGCAGACATACAAACTTACATTTTACAAAGCTAGAATCTCACACACTTTTCATCTTTATAATATTACTATAGATAAGATACTTAGGAGCAATGGATGCGTACAGTTTGTATGGGATTTTTACGTAAAGTGTACCTGTTGTCTGTGTTCTTAAGAAATTCACCACATTTGTTATTCAGCATAGAATACTACATTTCTTATTCAGTACCTACAGAAATAAACAATAGGACTGTGAATAATAACGAAAATGCAGCAGTCCCGTTTGTGACGAATTACGAATATGAAGATACGCATTCACCACGTGCCACTCTGGCGTCAGATTTGGAATAGTTTTAAGATATATTATGTTTAGCGTAGGTATTTGTTTTGTGTTGCCTTCCAGGAGGTAACTCATGTAAAGGTTCCGACGGAAGACCAGCGCTGGCCTTCTAGGTTAGCACCATGCTGAGTCGGGGCCTTTTCGTGGACCCTGCTATTTTTACGTTCTGTGTTTTGTTTTTTACACCCATTGTTTTGTCCACGAATAAATGTTTTCCTTCTTTCTTTCTTTCTTTCATTTGTGTAAACTCCGGCCTTAGGGTATGTTAGTAGCTTCTGCACAACAAATGTACCTCTACTCTGCTGTAAATAATGTTAATGTTCCCTCAGGGGTGGAATTTATCAACACGCTGAAAGTACTTTATTTATATTCTAAATAAGTAAGCTATCTACAAAGTTTTAAGTCTCTTGCTAAAAAAAGAACGTTGCCTCCATACAAATGTTGCACTCCCTTTTAACCCCCTTTGGGGTGGAATTTTCTAAAACGCCAAAAGGTATTTTTTGTATTTCAATAAGTAGGTAATCTTTCTACAAACGTTTAACCTTGTATCTCAAAAAAGAATTTCCCTCATACAAACTTTGCAACGATTTTAACAACCCTTAGGGGTGGAATTTTCCAAAAAGCTGAAAGCGCTTTTATTTTTATTTTAATACGTAAGCTTTCTACAAAGTTTTAAGTCTCTAGCTAAAAAAACATGTTACCTCCATACAAATATTGCACCTCCTTAACCCCCCCCCCCCTTAGGGGCGGAATTTTCTAAACCACTGAAAGTAATTTTTTTATTTCAATAAGTCATCTTTCTACAATCTTTTAAGCTCCTATCTCAAAAAAAAGTTTCCCTGGTACAAACTTAGAAACCTTTTTAACCCCATTAGGGGTGGATTTTTTTCAAAACGCTGAAAGTGCCATTTTAAATTGCATTAATTAATATTTCTACAACTTTTAAGCTTCTATCTCAAAAAAGAGTTTCCCTCATACAAACTTTGCAACTACTGGAAATTCTTTAATTTTATTCTAGTTAGTAAGCTTTCTACAAAGGTTTAAGTCTCTAGCTAAAAAAACATGTTTCCTCCATACAAATGTTGCACCCCCTTTTAACCCCCTTAGGGGTGGAATTTTCTAAAACGCTGAAAGTACTTTATTTATATTCTAATAAGTAAGCTATCTACAAAGTTTAAAGTCTCTTGCTAAAAAAAGAACGTTGCCTCCATACAAATATTGCACTCCCTTTTAACCCCCTTAGGGGTGGAACTTTCCAAAACACTGAAAGTTCTTTTTAGGGTTCCGTACTCAAAGAGTAAAATGGGACCCTATTACTAAGACTCCGCTGTCCGTCCGTCCGTCCGTCCGTCCGTCTGTCTGTCACCAGGCTGTATCTCACTGATACCGTGATAGTTCCAGTTGAAATTTTCACAGAAGATGTATTACTGTTGCCGCTATAACAACAAATGCTAAAAACAAAATAAAATAAATATTTTTATTGACACGGAACCCTTCGTGCGCGAGTCCAACTCGTACCTGGCCGGTTTTTTTGTATTTCAATAAGTAGGTAATCTTTCTCCAAACGTTTAACCTTGTATCTCAAAAAAAAATTCCCTCATACAAACTTTGCAACGATTTTAACAACCCTTAGGGGTGGAATTTTCCAAAACGCTAAAAGTGCTTTGTTTTTATGCTAATAAGTAAGCTTTCTACAAAGTTTTAAGTCTCTAGCTAAAAAAACATGTTACCTCCATACAAATGTAGCACCCCCTTTTAACCCCCTTAGGGGCGGAATTTTATAAACCGCTGAAAGTAATTTTTTTATTTCAATAAGTCATCTTTCTACAAACTTTTAAGCTTCTATCTCAAAAAAAGTTTCCATAGTACACACTTAGAAACCTTTTTTAACCCCCTTATGGGTGGAATTTTCCAAAACGCTGAAAGTACTTTATTTTTATTCTAGTAAGTAAGCTTTCCACAAAGGTTTAAGTCTCTAGCTAATAAAACTTGTTTCCTCCATACAAATGTTGCACCCCCTTTTAACCCCCTTAAGGGTGGAGTTTTCTAAAATTGAATTTTACAAAACGCTGAAAGTACTTTAATAATATTCTAATAATGCTATTTACAAAGTTTTAAGTCTCTTGCTAAAAAAAACGTTGCCTCCATACAAATGTTGCACTCCCTTTTAATCCCCTTAGGGGTGGAATTTTCTAAAACGGTGAAAGTGGTTTTATAGTATTTTAATAAGTAATCTTTCTACAAACTTTTTAGCTTCTATCTCAAAAAAGAGTTTCCCTCATACAAACCTTGCAACCCTTTTTAGCCCCCTTAGGGGTAGAATTTTTCTTTCTACAAACTTTTTAGCTTCTATCTCAAAAAAGAGTTTCCCTCATACAAACCTTACAACCCTTTTTAGCCCCCTTAGGGGTAGAATTTTCCAAAACGCTGAAAATACTTTATTTGTATTCTAATAAGTAATCTTTCCACAAAGTTTAAAGACTCTAGCTCAAAAAATAAAGTTTCCTCCATACAAACTTTGCAACGATTTTCAACCCCCTTAGGGGTGGAATTTTCCAAAACGCCGAAAGTACTTTATTTTTATTCCAAAAAGTAAGCTTTCTACAATGTTTGAATTCTCTAGCTAAAAAAAAAATGTTTCCTCCATACAAATGTTGCACCCCCTTTTAACTCCCTTAGGGGTGGAATTTTCTAAAACGCTGAAAGTTGTTTTTTTTGTATTTCAATAAGTAATCTTTCTACAAACTTTTAAGCTTCTATCTCAAAAAAGAGTTTCCCCCATACAAATTTTGCAACCCTTTTTAGCCCCCTTAGGGGTAGAATTTTCCAAAACGCTGAAAGTACTTTATTTGTATTCTATAAAGTAATCTTTCCACAAAGTTTGAAGACTCCAGCTCACAAAATAAAGTTTCCTCCATACAAACTTTGCACCCCTATTTAACCCCTTTAGGGGTGGAATTTCCAAAAATCCCTTCTTATCCGTCGCCTACGTTATAAAAGGTTGTATAGGTGTAAATTTCAAGTTTCTAGTTCCAGTAGTTTCGGCTGTGCGTTGATGATCTGTCAGGAAGTCTTCTTTTATATATATAGATAAATCGTAAAAAGCAATTTATTTTACGGAACCCTTCATGTGCAAGTCCGACTCGCACTTGGCCGCTTTTTTTTAATTTTATTTTTTTGTACGTTTTAATAAATAAAAAGTAATAGCTGATTTCCCTCAAACATGACATTGCCGATTTTGAGAACCAATTTTTATAAGTTTAGCTGTTCTGTTATCGTTACGATTTTTTTAAGTGTATTTTAGACCTATGTTCGTGATTTTTTTCTATCGAGCGAAAGTCAAAAACTCAGGATTCGTATACCTGATTTCCCTTGAGAAAGGCATCGAGATTGCTATTTTTTTTTTTTAATCCAAACAAGAGCTAGGACTTTTTAAAAATCCATTTTCTGAGCTCACATCGTCTTAATATACTATCGAAGACTGACGGTCATCCATCGTCTCGCTGACATATGGTGGATCCCATTGTGTATAGGTACAAAATGTCATGTTATTCTATCATGCTATTTTAAAATGAGAACCAAACTGCGTTCGTATCGAGGCGATCGTCCAGGCAACCCATTGAACATTTAATTAGTACTAATTTCACGTTTAAAACTACTCATGGCACATGAGTTCGTTGAATATTACTTTAAAAAAGTTCCTAGCAAACTGTACAATTATGTGTGTGTAATATATTTATATTTAGATATATATGTACTTAGCTTAGGAAGTGCCCAGGGATTCAGCAAAGCCAATTAAAAGTTTTATGCAGCGGAGACTACTGGAATAAAGACACCACGACAACTTCGTCCAGTACAACTCGGATTAGGGAGTAGCCTGCACTTGCGAAACACTTTGTATTTTTAGAGCGTTGCATAAAACATTTCAGCAAAGCGTAATTTGCATATTGGTATTCACCAAAGGTAAAAAAAAATGGCGATGTAGTTGGCAAAGGTCGCGTGTTCAAATCTCGCTAGTGGCGGATAATGTTTATGTTTATTTACTTGCATTGAAAACGTGTAACTAGTGTAACGTGCACATTTACCTATATAATCACTTGTTCACACACTTACAATGTCAGTATCAATGATAGAAATTTATGATAACTCTTCATCGTTTCCGAAGCACTAGGAGATAATTGTAAAAAAATAAAATTGTAAAAGAGTCTACTACAAGACACAATCATAAAGAATTATTTATATTTTTAATAAACGCAATACTAATAATCGTTCCAGAAAAAAATATTCCTTTTTTAATTTAATTTCAGAATTCAAAGCCTTCTGTGATGTCCAAGTACCTACACTTAATATTTTGTAATACCTACTTGACTTAGAAGACTTTTTTGAATGTGTGAAAGAAAAGGATTTCTTGATATTTTCAAACTTTTAGCACTCCCTTGACGTCAATACATGTACCAAAATGACGACTATAGAAAACATTGGACTTGGGGGAATTTTCACATTATTCGAAATGGTTACGAGTATCTTGGGCAAACACTTTTAATATTTCGATATGGAAATATATACATTACATTTTTATCACTGGAAAGATGAAGGTATTTTTTTAAATGTTCATATCCTAGTGTATCTACGGTAAAAGATCACAAGCGTTTTAGCAGCGGGATAAGAAAATTGTAAGGCTCCATTACCTGCAAGTATCTTGGGCAAACGCTTTTAATATTTCGATATGGAAATACATATATTACATTTTTGTCACTGGAAAGATAAAAGTAATTTTTTTAATGTTCATATCTTAGTGTATCTACGGTAAAAGATCACAAGCGTTTTAACAGCGTGATAAGAAAATTGTAAGGCTCCATTACCTCTCGTTAGTCGAATATAAAATTAGTAACGGTCACCACCCATGCCAGGAGTAGACAATGTACTATTTACAATATACCTAATGCTAAATATAGCATGTAGATCGCTCTGAGATTGAATGATTCGTCGTCGGCCTCATAAATTGCTGAACACCTGAGTACCTTGTCGTTTTCACTCGTTTGACAACTTCATATGGTAGTTTATCATGACGTTTTATGCGACACGGTACAAAGCCTTGTGAGGCTGACCGTCCTATATACAATATAATCCAGTATATGTAGATAACATACATTCGAAAGTTGTGCTTTGCATCTAGTTAATGGTATACAATCTTAAGAAATTACGCAATTATAAATTAGAACAAAAATATATTTATGATGCCTAATGTGGGTAGTATGATCACGTCGATCGCGTTTATGTCCAACATAAAGCATTCATGCATCTCGCGTATAGCTGCCTACATACTAGTGTGGGATGCATGTTCTGTGTTCGACGTAAATACCATCATGTTAGCTAGTCATAACCACACGTAGGGACGTGTCACGTACATAACCATCAAGGTCGCTCAATGGCAGCCCTTTAATAACTAACATGACGCGTCTACTTCACGGCATTGCGTGATATGGCAGCCAACGTGTATAACAAGGCTCTCACAAACATAGCTAGAACTAGAACAGCCCTTAACACTGTGACCGCACGGCATCGGAATACGTAATAAAGGTATAAAACCAGACACCTGGCGATACGCTTTGAGATATTCATCATGTCAGCGTTTTTGACACTGGCGAAATTGAAAAATATGTTCGGAAAGTTTTGACTGAATCGCCTGCAAAAGATTTTTATGGTAAACCAACAAATAATGCTTTTTAGTTTTTTCAGTGCTAGCAAATAGCAGCTAGCAATTAGCTTTATTCGTTAGTAATCTTGCTTTCTAAGATATAACGAGATCAAATCTCACAGTAATAAAATAACAACACTGCTCTGAACATCATTACTGAAGTATGAGATTGTTAGTAAGTATCAGATATTATAAGTACATAATAAAATTATTATGTATTAAACTGAACAGTTAATCATTAACAGAATTCTAGCATAACATAACTAACAAATTGTAAATGTACATAATTATTTCAATTTTAAACAGATTATGCTTATCTGCTTAAACCCAAAATAATAAGGTACAATTAAGCCTTAAAGAACCACAACAACGACATTGTACGCCCTTTTTTAAGTGTTTCAAAGAAAGTCTAGCAATTTCCTTGACAATATCCCAACAGCAATAATTACAGACAATTAATAAGCCCTTCATTCTTTCCGTCGATCCAATTAAACAAAAACATTTCCCAAAGATCCAATATTGAGACGGCTCTAAATGAAACATTAACGATAAAGAGAAAATTTAGAGAGTTTTTTGTTTAAAAGTCGGCCGGGGACAGAAAATAAATGAAAAATCCAATTAAGTGTCCCAGCTCACAGAATTTTAGGAGAAACGTTAAAGTTTAAAGTCAGTTAACAGCTTTTGGCCTAAACGTTTTCATCCTGTGTTGATCTCAATAATTAAAGTCAACGGCAGCTTTGCTTTCAGTTATGATTTACGCCTGCAATTGACAACATTTCAAACTATGTAATGATGCCTAATTCGAAAACGATTTCGGTAATTATGTTACCTGAACGTAATAAAGTAATTTTCAGATTTCACTTCTCACCCGTTTTTAAGAAAATCGCGAAATTGTAAATGTGGTTAGCCGTGTTTGACGTCAATACTACGACTGTCATATGAAAAGTGTGCAAGCTGCCATACAGAACCGTAAAGTTGACGTCATAATTTAGTTACGACCTTCTGGAATTCGCTACTTTTCAATTTCATATTTCTAAATGAAAATTACAATTTAGGGAGAAATAAAAAAACACGAACCGCATAAAAAAACATTTTCTAGCGAAATAAATCATCAGATGGCCTACTTGAATAAATGAAATGTTGTCGGATTTAAACCGGATAAGCGGTTGCAGACATACAAACTTACATTTTACAAAGCTAGAATCTCACACACTTTTCATCTTTATAATATTACTATAGATAAGATACTTAGGAGCAATGGATGCGTACAGTTTGTATGGGATTTTTACGTAAAGTGTACCTGTTGTCTGTGTTCTTAAGAAATTCACCACATTTGTTATTCAGCATAGAATACTACATTTCTTATTCAGTACCTACAGAAATAAACAATAGGACTGTGAATAATAACGAAAATGCAGCAGTCCCGTTTGTGACGAATTACGAATATGAAGATACGCATTCACCACGTGCCACTCTGGCGTCAGATTTGGAATAGTTTTAAGATATATTATGTTTAGCGTAGGTATTTGTTTTGTGTTGCCTTCCAGGAGGTAACTCATGTAAAGGTTCCGACGGAAGACCAGCGCTGGCCTTCTAGGTTAGCACCATGCTGAGTCGGGGCCTTTTCGTGGACCCTGCTATTTTTACGTTCTGTGTTTTGTTTTTTACACCCATTGTTTTGTCCACGAATAAATGTTTTCCTTCTTTCTTTCTTTCTTTCATTTGTGTAAACTCCGGCCTTAGGGTATGTTAGTAGCTTCTGCACAACAAATGTACCTCTACTCTGCTGTAAATAATGTTAATGTTTCTCTAGTCTGCAGCCTCGAATTCCTTGGGAATAGTCAGTAGGTACCTACATCATGTGGACACTTCAACAGATTCGTGACAGTCATCATTGAAAAATCTCGTCCGAGGTGATTTTCATTACGAATGCCGTCAGAGCGCTTCGATCGCTTTTCGCTACATATGGACACAACTCATTTTGAAGTCTGAAATGGTCATAATTATTCTGAAATATGTATCCCTATTAGAGATAACCTGTTCTAAAATGGTTAAGTTATTTCAGAAGCCCAAATAAACACGCATAAACTGACATTTGAATAAAATAATACGCATTTATTTTTGTACCTACACTAAACTTCTTAAATACGACATCACACCCACAACTTCTCGAAGCCTACCGAATTCAAACAATTTGGCGAACTGATGGAATCGAGATTCCTATTGACCTCCTGAGTAAAACTCCGGAATACGGTTTAATGAGAACTTGCCAGGAAATGGCCAATTCCAGGAACATCGTCTAATTGGATTGCCATGAACCCTTCTTTACGGTTCCTAATTTATTTCACCTTTTCACTTTTTAGAATCGAGGTGCCTATTGCATAATTTTTATGCCAATCATTGGTTTCTCTCCTATGTCTCTCGTTCTTAAATGAGAAACTAAAAAACTAAACGCCATGCCGTTGTAGCCGCCGAACAAAGCGACTACCTTCCCTTATAGGGATAAGTTTGCAATGTAGTTTCATCTTGTGTGACTTGAATATGCTTAAACCTGTTATTGTGGACAATAAAGTGTTTACATACATTCATACTTCCTAGTCTGTAATAACTTCTGCATGTGGCGGGGCGGTATAGTATGCGGTATTTTTTCCTTTACCGAGAACTTACTGATGTCGGCCGCCTTACTGTCAATGTCAATATTACATTTGCGCAGTAGTATTATATTACCCGGAAGCGAGGCAATATGCATGCAGTACTGCATTTGTAGTGACTCGCTTCCGCGCATCCCGTTCGAATCAGGAGGAAGGTACTAGGTACTCATTTAAATGTAAGCACACAGTATAATAATCTGTACTGACTAGACTGACGGTTGACTTTGACAGCTGATAACTTGATCGGAAACGGGTTTATTTTTAAAGTAAAATTGTTTTCATATTTCCTTCTATGATCTTTTAGGTGATGTAAAATACCGTCCTTTTAATAACTATAGCCACGATAGATATAACTGAAAATGAATTATTATTGTTTCCTAATTCATACAGTACCGTCGGTGAAAAATCTCATAATTTTCAAATAAATCTCTGTTTGTGAAGTATTTCGGCGTACAACCCTGCCGGCTGACCTTTATCAAAATGTTGGTGTTTAATGCTTACACCACCACGTCCATAACAATCGAGAGCAGGAAATACAAATTATCATCTTAATCCTGAAACGGTGAAAATCCGTTTTATGTAGGAAACTAATCGTTTTAATTGATAATGAAATATGTGTTTAAAGAACTTTATTCTCATAAGAATACCTACATGGGATTCACTTACCTACAAGAGAACATTACAATCTGTTTTACATATCCGGTTACACGCACATGGTTTTTTTATATTGTTTCATAATTGTGCGTTTTACATTTCATGTATCTATTGGGTGATTCCTGAACTCCTTCCTTTCTTTTGAATTATTTCTGTTTTTACCGGGTACGGCATCTTTTTTTTACTTATTCGTAGGCCGAGTGGTTCAAATGTCTCGAGACGTCGAGATGTAATTACAAAAAAAAAAACAGAACTATACACTTATGTGTACCTACAGTCAGCATCAAAAGTACCTACGCAATCGAAGACGTCAAAAGTTCTTATTCCCTTTTAATAAAGACTTTTGACGTCTTCGTTTGCGTAGCTACTTTTGATGATGACTGTACTACTAGCTGCCCGCGCGGCTTCGCCCACGTATTGCAGAGAAAGCAGGCAAACCCGCGGAATCATATATATATATATAGCGTATAACCATCCAGAAAGTCCATCCTACACGTAAATGAAAGAATTTTTGAAATTGGATAAGCTTTTCCGTAGATTACCCATTACATACAACCTTACAAAGCCACAACCTCACAGACTTTCCCTCTTTATAATTGACAACATTAAAATTTTTCAAGTGGGCAATTTTATGATTTATTTCGCTAGAAAATGTTTTTTAAGGGGACGTGTTTTTTTATTTATCCCTAAATTGTAATTTTCATTCAGAAATATCAAATTGAAATGTAGCGAATGGTGACGTCAACGTTACGGCTCTGTATGGCAGCTTGCACACCTTTCATATGACAGTCGTAGTATTGACGTCACACACGGCTTAGCCACATTTATACAATTTCGCGATTTTCTTAAAAACTACTTTATTACGTTCAGGTAACATAATTGCCGAAATGGTTTTCGAATTAGGCATCATTACACAATTTGAAATGTTTTCAAATTGACGACATAGTATAGATACAGAGATATGCGCGATATAGCACGTTTAAGTAGATTTATTTAAAACAATAAAACGGTAATTGCGGTACCTATAAATAAAGGCTAGTCGAGTAGTAATCGAGTCTGGGACAACACATCCTTCGTCACAAAAACGGAAAATGTACATACACGTAATAAGGCACTAAAGCTGCTTTTCCACGAAGGACGAAAATAGTACGTGTCACCAGCCCCGTATGAGGGCTTAGATGTCTCATTCAATATTTGTAAACCTCTGCTAGTAGGAAATAAACGGATATATAAACCATAGGAAGCGAAGTAAGTGCTAAAAAAGTATGCTGGCAAATCTTTGTTTCGTGTCGGTATTTTTGTGCCATTTTGATTTATGTATTATATACATTTTGTATTAGTGATACTTATTTATGAAATTTAACAACATATTTGTTAACAATCAAGATTAAACGTATAATCTCAATCAGGGTTAGTTGACTTTATCCCTTCGGCCGCCTACTAAACCAAAGCTGCGTAACCGTTACGTGTGACGAATTATTTTTCTTGCTACGAAACTAGTTAGTACAAAGTTTTATCTTCCTAGGAAACCAGTTATGTTTTGTTTCGTATTTGAACAGTTGCGACTCCTATTTCTGGTCTGTTTTCTACCTAACGAAGGTAATCTAGGTACCTGTGTTTTGCGATCGTAACAAGTTTCCAACAAGGAAGAAGAATTATTTGTACGTAACCAGTTTCGAAGCAAGAAAAATATTTTTTGACACGTAATTGCTTACGTAATTGCACATTGGATTCGTAGGCGGCCGATGGGGAATTTATACTAAGGATTTTTAACTGATTTTAAAGAAGTTTAAATTTAAAAGTATTTGAAAGCAACACAGCCTAGTTAGCTAACCATTTAGTTTTTACTGATGAAGGTGGCTCTTATCAATCATTTATATAAGTGATAAAATAGTAGTTTATGTGACTGTACATAATGAAGGGCATTAAACACGAGTGTGTGTTTCATAATAACATCACACGAGTGTTTTAATGCCTAATTATGTACAGTTACATACACTATTTTATCTACCCACATGTTATAAATCCTCAATGATGTGTTCGGGTCGGGAACCATTGTAATAACCGGCATTGCACCGCCATGGCCGACTAGATTTCAAATCATATTTAAAGGATATATCATTTATTTATCATTTATTATTACCATTAATATTAGCACTAACAGTTATACCTTACATGCTAATTGGTAAATTAATATTTATCATGCGAGTTTAGAGTGTATAATGTCAAATGAATAATAATTATTGTTAAAAAGTAGTTTTTTTTTTTTTGTGGTATCAGATTGAGATTCTTACAATGAAATACAGAAGGTCAATAAAACTTATAAAACTAAAATTATATAATATTAATAGGTCCAAGTTATTTTAATAATATAGATTATGTCGTTATGGAGCTAGGAGTGACAACTGTTTCTAAATATTGATAGGCAGCCACCAAAAATTTAGCTTTCGGGCTTAAAAATATGTCCAGTTGGCTGTCACTGTCGAGTATGTCATTTAATAGCTTTAGTACTAGATGCAGCGGGGAAGAGGCTAGTGCGCGAGTCCTAGTTGGATCATGACCGACAACATCATGCTGCACGACCCCAACACCGGACCTGATTTCCATAATAACATCGATTGTGTTTTTTATTATGATTTTTCATAAATTATAATAACACTGGCACAGATAAAACGCTGATGTTACGTTACTGGTTGCAATTATGGTGGTCGTTATATATGGTTTCCGAACACATTCTAGAGGATTTATAGCATGTGGGTAAATAAAATATTTAAAACGTATTGTTACTTTAACTTGATTACCCAATTATTCGTTGTTTTTATTTAGTCTATATAAGTTATTTTAAATTAGTCTACCAAGTACAAGGCAGTTGCGATATTAACTTTAAACACGGACTTACGAAATAATTTGAAAATGAAACTTCCTAAAAAATACCAATAATAATAAGAAAACCCTTTATTTACTTTCCGTTTCTCGACTCCATAAACTTTGTAATCAACAAATCGTGAAAACGGTTACGAGTGTACGACGATACAAACATGTATGTACTTAACGTAACTTATCAAAACAAACTTGACTTACGCTTCGTTCCAATCCGTACAAGTCACTTATCACTGTCACTTATCAGTCACTTAGCGTACAACTGTACTTTTACAACTGTTATAAGTTTGTAGAGTTGCTACGGGCTACGCGCGTAGCGGTCTACGGCCGGCGCGGGACTGTAGCGCGCTACGGCCCAAGTCTCGAAGGCTGCTGGCAACCCTGATCGATCATTAAGGGCGCGTTCTGTTTGTCAACTTGTTTTATTATAATGTATTCGGAATGGTATTGCACGGATTTTTTGCGCAGTTGCGTGTAAAAGGATTGGTTTTTTGTGCCCACCTATATTTTTTTGTTCACTTCCGCGTGGGAATATCATTTTTTTTCTTCGTAAGTTCATGATTTGATTAGTTAACACTGAGTTTTACTAATTTTAAATTCACAGGGTACTGAGTGTTTTGAATTAAATATATAAAACACGGAAAATATTTAAGATAAATCTTACAAAAACAATGCTTCATTTAATTAAATCTATAAAGCTACTTACTTCCGGGTGGAAAACTTGTTGGATTCTTGAATAAAGGATCTAAGAATATCGTTTTAAGCGAAATACTTTAAACACTCTATTATAAATTAATGTTTTACAAAACTGTATTTTTCCTGGAATAATAGTCAACAAGCGTCCGTGTTTTGCTATTTAAGTACCGTAAACCCGGGTTACTTTGGCCCTGGGGGGCAACATTGCCCACCCGTGAATAAACATTTTTTATTATTTCAATATTCTTACAAACAATACCACACGCTAAAGCAACGTTTGTTTTCAACCGACGAAAAAAACGGAGGAGGTTCTCAATTCGACGCGTATATTTTTTTTTTTTATGTATGACCACGCATAACTTTTTACACAGTAGTTCGATTTTGATAATTCTTTTTTTATTGGAAAGGGTATAACCCGAAATTGGTCCCATATAAATTTGGAAAAAAAACTAACCCTAAGGGTACGAAAATAGGGGATGATTGATTTTTCGTCGGTTAAAACTTTGTTTTCAAAGTAAATTATAACGTATTATAAATAGTTAAGACAACAGCCATTAAAATAATAAGAGTTTTAAGGATGGGCTTACATATGTACATACTTACATATTTACATACGTACGAACAGTGCAAGTTAATATAATAAAACTAGTTATCAACCTAAAAAATACGGATTTGCACAGCTAAAATACTAATCGTTCATCAAAATTTGGTTTGGGTGTGCAATTGTTAGTATTTTTTTGATGAACGATCGAAGTTTTCCCTTTTTTAATCAAGAATTGAAATGTAATTGAAACTAATCTAACCAATATTGCATTTCAGTCAAATCGTTCAAACACAAAGCGCATATCGTATTCGTTCTTTTAAAGTATTGAATTCCGTGCCATCAATCTTTCGAGTATTTTAGTACGGGAAACATGTTATGCAGTGAAATATGACTTTGCTTTGGCTGACTTTGATTTTACATTCTTGCGTTATAAATCACTTTGTGACGTTTTTTGTGGGCGAATACAGCCGGAGTTTTCGGGTCATTTTGGGAGTTAGAGCTTGTATTTGGTATGGTGTTTGCTCCTGTCATGAGTCATGACAAAGCCGCTTTTTAAGTTTAAATAGTAAAGCTTTTCTGCACGCACTTGTTCATGAGTTTCATGTCACATTACGCATAACGCGCTTGGAAATCAGAAAACAAAAAAAACACTAATAAATCTCTCACGATGCATGTGTTGTCAACACATCGTTGGCACCGGGACATCTTCCACGAACTACTTGCAGAGCTGGCGGCGCAGCGGAGGCGGCTCAAACAAAACAGTCTTTACCATTTTATGGCATTCAGCGTCAAGACCCTTGGGGTCCAAGAGCTCGAAAACATTTTAACGAGCTTAGTAAAAGGCTTGTCGACACTACAGGAGAGCAAAGAGCTGGCAGCTTCCTCGCACAGTGGATTAGTATTGCTATTCAGCGAGGTAATACCGCCAGCATCTTTGGTACGATGCAACGGGGGCCCTTTTTAGAGATAGTTTAATTATGTCTCGCTTTAGTTTCTACCATTATTGTGAATAGTTTTTCAACACATTTGCTCGTAACGTGCCTCTTATTGTTCCGCTTTTACGCTCATAATCCTGGGTATTAAACACGCGTGTTTTATAACATTACGGCACTCGTATTTTATGGTTATATCCCGATTAATAAACGTTCGCACCTTGCAGCAAGGTGTATGTATGGACTCGGCGCATTCTTAAATTGACCGGGTTTTTTTTTTAATTCTCGGCAAATGGATTCTTACTCGACTAAACAAATTAAATCCTTCTTGAAAATTAATTGATTATCTCTTGTTGGATATGATATAGAAACGTTTCATTTAGTAAAACTATTTACTTTTGATATGTTTACATGAATTTATATTGAATACGAAAATATTTATTTTATTTTGTATTGGCTGTTTAGAGATTTCATCTAAGCCTAGCTTTAACACCTGCGCGCACACTGCGCAAACTTACTTCGGGGTATTTTTTTACTACATATGAAGTTAAAGGCTGCTACTGACTTGGCGTAGCTCTAACAGTGTGGCGGTGAATGGGTTAAAACAATATCTGGGTCCGTTCTTCTCACTCGTTTTATCTTACATGCCTGTTATTTTGCCAAAAATCAATGATTTCAATCAAAACCGAATAGTTACCTAATGTTCTCAGATAATTCAGTGAGAGTAAATTCCACGTTTTTTACTTTATTTATTGATTATTATTATGTTTATTATTTTATTTTAGACAGGCAGCTGACGCTGATACGTCTAAATCATAGTTCACTTAGCACAGGTTCACACTGCTATAGATAGTTTGTCAAGTCTGTTTTTAAACTGATTAACACTTTTCGAGTTCACTACTTCTGAGGGTAATTTGTTCCATGCATTAACTATTCGATTTGTGATTAAGTTTTTGCCGTTGTTTGTTTTACATTTATTTGCTGTTAATTTAAAGTTGTGTCCTCCCGTGCGTGTGTTTAACAAAATAAGTACCTAAATATTTTAGTTATACTTAACCGATAAACCTTCCTCCTCAAACAAAAAACGTAAAGCGAAATTCACACATGCAAAAAATTGCAAGTTTAACTATAAGTATTGCAGGGTTTGATTGATCAATTGAACGGTAACCCGCAATGTAATGAAACTTGCACGCAATTTCTGGTATGTGTATTTTGCGCTTAAGACACATGAGTTTCTGAAGAAAGTTCTCTCGCTATATACGAATCCCCAGAACCTCCCTATTTTTTTTTATTTAGCGGTTAATTAACATCAATAATAGAACATTGCTGAACTGTGCATGTACATTTTGACCTTATGAACCTAATCAGAAATCGCTTGACAAAGGATCCCGAAACTCAAAGTCAACGCCCGGTCATCGAACTGGGAACTCGATTACGGCAGACACTGGCGGACTGCCAATCCCGCACAAAGGTCTACAGACACTGGGGCTCGATTCCACACGTTTTAATGGCCGCTCGTGATATGGAAACTATAAAACCACTTTTGTGAGAAGTGGCGATGTCAACGGTCCCGACAAATCGGCATATTAGGTAACTAGGTACTATTATCCATGTTTTAGTACTAGAAGTGATGTCAATACAAAATGATACAAAAGTATCACCTCAAGAAGGTCGTAAAGGGGACAAAACTTTTAAACTAAAGACCTTAAGATAGTGACATTTCCTTACTATTTCGGGTTAAAGAAATTTATTGCCTCAAAAGAAATTTGCATTTCATTTAATGAGAGCTTATTTACAAATTAATACTATTCCAGAGAGCGTGTTTATTTACATAATAGTACATTGTGATACAAGTGAGCTCAACATATGATCATTACATCAGAGGCGGAATTGTCACGCGAACCGCAGGTGAGCGTGATAAGAGAGCCGAGGATGTATCAAAGATCACGCGTGTCATACCTACGGCGTTTTTCAACACATTTGCGAGGAAAAAATCCTTTTCATAAAATGAAAATGTTACAGGCTCCTAAGTTGTTTCCTTTAGTTATTGATGAGAACAGGTTTTTACTCACATACATTTGTACATCTCCAAGAATGTACAGTGGCGTCAATTCTATTTATCACTTTTCTATTGACCACGAGTCAACATTTTTAATAATAACCAAACACGCATCTTCAATGTTTACAAATATTTGTAAAATGACTTATAATGGCGCGCAACTATTTTTTTTCGTGAAGTTCGCGCAGTGCGCGAGGCTTAGATGAAATCTCAAAACAGCCAATACAAAATAAAATAAATATTTTCTTATTCGATATAAATTCATGTAAAATGTTATCAAAAGTAAATAGTTTTACTAAATGAAACGTTTCTATATATCCAAGAAGAAATAATCAATTAATTCACAAGAAGGATTTAATTTGTTTAGTCGAGTAAGAATCCATTTGCCGAGAATTAAAAACAAACCTGTATAACCCGGTCAATTTAAGAATGCGCCGAGTCCATACATACACCTTGCTGCAAGGTGCCAACGTGTCTTAATCGGGATATAAACATAACTACACGAGTGTCGTAATGTTATAAAACACGCGTGTTTAATACCCAGGATTATGAGCCTAAAAGCGGCACAATAAGAGGCACGTTACGAGTAAATGTGTTGAAAATTAATATTACTTAATCCTTAGACTAATTTAACTATTTCGTTTTGATATTACCTCTAATAGCAAAAATATATCGTTGACATCGCGACTTTTTACTAAAAAGAATTGTTTGCAAGTGCACCGAGATGTTTAGGCTTAAGAATATAATCAAGCGTGATACTTGACAATATACCATTCATACCTTTTATTTCTGTGTCATTAGATAAAAGCGGTTACACGCGGCGACTTTATGCAGCAATATAAACGTGATAGGTATAATAACAGGCAATATAGCTATAGCTATAGGCTATAGCTAGTGTCGCGATAGGTTATTACGTATCCCTGCAGAAAGTCATCATGTATAACGGCTCTAAACATAGCCTTTAAATCGCTACGGTTTATTTTTTCACACAATTTCTCATGCTGCTCTTGCTGCGCACTGCACCCTAGCGTCGAGATATCACAAAATTAGCAATATTTTATGTTACAGTATAGCCTACCGAATTGAGCCCCCGAACTTACAAGTACTTACCCCCGTTTTATTGTCTCATCCGAAGCTGGTGGTTGCTGTCAGTTGTGCCTCTCGTCATCACTTTTTGCCATTCGATTATGAACCTTCTTCATAACTGTATAGACTTCTTTTTCTTGTACCTATCCGAATTGGAGAAACATAGATTTTTATAGTTTTAGAGCTATATAAACATTTGAATTCACACAGAGTGAAACGTGTTAATTCCTCCGTGAAATAGAATCTATATTTCCAACATTTCAGTCAGTTGTAAAAAACTAACGGAGTTTTGAAATAATTTTACGAAAAAATTAATTCAGTAAACCTGCATGTATACTGGTCATTTTTCACACCCCTACTTTATTGTTCACCAAACTGAAGCCTTTCTTCCATTGGCGTTTAGAAAAATGGAACCCTGAAAATTTATAGACTTTTTACGATTCTATCGGCTTTCAATGTCAGAGGTATCGAAAGGTATTTGTTTTGCAATGCGTAAAGTTTATGAAGGAACGGATCCTGAGGAGAAAGCTAGGAAATGCCGCATTTAAGTTTTACGACCGCCATTTAAAGATATGTTAATGACCTCATCTGGAAGAGAACATCGCGAGCTAAATTAAATTAAAAAAAAGCTATAAACTTACTTTTTATACGAAATGGAACGTGGCCAACTTAAAAGGGTGTCTTAAATTTATCCAAAATACAAAAACAAAACAGATCTGGTATATACCCTATTGGCAAAAGACCTCACGGGGTCGAATGCCTCATAGTAAAACATAATGTGTACGCATGGGACTTAAATTTTGAATAAATTGCACTCATCGATGAATATATGCAGAGAAATATAAAAAAAATATATAGATATTATCTCACGTTAAATCACGATAAAATGTAATAGGCATATCTTTTTATTTATTTTTCGATTAAATTACTTAACAGTTAGACAAAATATTGAATTAGAAATGATATTTTGTAAGACAAGTGTAGACTTATGCGGCAATTACACTTCTTCGTTCGCCGCATGCAGAATGTGGATTGTGACGTCATAGCTTCCTGCGCCACCCGCATCCAGCGGACTCCCGCGACCTTTACCAGGTCATGAGTCCACCTTGTGGGGGGCTTCCCTTCCAATTTACATGGCCTGTGGAAAAGGGTTTTTCGAGTATAGATCTATTATATACCTACTTATAGGTTGATGAGCCAGCCTTGATGATGATGAGTATATTTACCAAATTTTTTATTCTTCTCAACTTCAATGAGGAGATTGGTGACACATAAATGTACCTAGATGTCACGTGTGCTTATTATTACTGTTTGGATAAAGTCGATGACATTCCTTCCTCCTGCATCCTTATGAATAACTGAACATCGCAGTTTCTCAGCACTTAAAAAAGAAGACAAATCCAGACTAATATTACTATCATATTGCTACAAGGAGTAAGGGCGATAAAAACTTTATAGCTTTAAAGATCACCGAACTCTGCCAAGAGTTCAACGTTATAGAATTAGAAGTTCTTGTAATTCGCGGCTATCTTCTCCTTTATCGCCTTACATTTTCAGAAAGTTTTCTCTTGATTCCTCGCGCACTTTGGAATGGCAACAACTGCATGTATGTGGAAGTAAGATGTCAAAAGTTTTTGACACAAAAGTATGTTCACTCGGACGTACATGATATCTTATAAAATCACTATAATCCAGAAAGCTTGTCGCCTGAAAGTACGAGGTAGTTTGCATCAGATCCGGTAGTTCTGATTTTTTGCAGACTTGTTTATGATATTGGCCCAATGAATAATCCGAGTTTGTGACTTCGAGCTCCGAACGCAACTTTGACAAAAATCGAAAATACAGATAACAGTGTACATTGTAGCCTATGGACACTTCTAACCCCAGAGATCCTTTACCGATGTGAGGATCCGTTTTGTGGACAGTAAGAGACAAAGAAATATAACCATCGTAATCAACATTACATAATATAGGTAAGTAGGTAAAGTAAATTGCTTATCTTGTTGTATTACTTGTAGGAAACCTGTCTGATCCCTAAAGTTAAATTATGCCCAGACGTCTCCAAAGTTTCCTGAAATATTCACCATGATCTCACGAGTTTCAAACTTAACTTCACGTTAGGTTAATTAGGTTGTTCCCCGAATTATTACTGGGGATCTATTATAATTAACGTATCAAACTAGAATCGGCTTGATGTTTGTCGCGCAACTGTTATGACATGTTAATCTTGGCGTGCTTGGTAATGAGCACATGCAAAAAATACAAATCTCATACCATTTTAAAACCAGACGTAATCATTATAATCCCTGGTACCGACAACAGGGATAATTTGTGAGTCGACTTTTAAGGTACCTCCTTTTTTTCTAAAGCTTTATTAAAACTTACCTAATTGATATAAATCTAACAAAATAGAGTCATATTAATTAATATCAGCCGTTTAAATTTACGGATCACATAGGTATATAACACACATGAAAACTTTGTAGATTCCTGAAAAAAACCATGCTGGTAACGCAACGGAAAATGCTCGTTTTTCATACAGAACCCGGGGGCAAGACTTCTACTGCGTTACTTATTATATTATTAATGTAACAATCATATATTTGAAAATTATATTACTAAACTGTGACCTAATAATCTGAATATTTGCCTAGGTGGTTTAATAAACAAATTTTATTCATATTTTAAAAAAAAAAGCTAACAGTCACAGCTGACACAACAGCTCCATATTTTGATATTATTTTCCCCGCCTACTCCGATCACTACGCCCTTGCAATGTTAATATTTGTGTAACTAGCACCCCTCTTTACATGCACGAATGTGGGCAACGACCAAGTGATTATATTATTTGGGAAAACAAGAATATAAGATTGTGTTGAGTTCTGAGATTTGTGTCAAAACAGACGCCAAAGCGCTGCCAAGCAACGACACACGCCGCACTTGCCTACTGTCCCGGGAGCGCATGTGCGCAGACTCCAGCCGTCACTGCTGGCTGACTGACTGTCAACGTTCCCGATGTTTATTTACTTACATTCGTGAAATCGTGATGTCCCAGTTCCAGATGATCTAATTTATGTTTTTATTCTATTTAGTTTTCCTTTATCAATTGTCATTATATTTGTTTATGAGTTCCCAGCCTGAGTCGACGTGCCCTCATTGTTATGGCTCCTCGCGTGTGTTTACGTCGCGAGGACTTAAGACACATATTACGCGCATGCACAAAGATGCTCCCCATCCTCCTCTCTCTTGCCCCACTAGCGCCTTGCCCGGTAATGCCTCGCAACCAGTACCAAATCTACAATCAGATGCACATACATTGGATCAACTCGCCACATTTAAGGAGTCGATGCGAGTTCTTCGTCACATTCCGAAGGGGGCGAGAAGCATGGCAGCTAATAAATTGTGTGGCATAATTGATAGTTGCATTACCGTTAATGGGGTGGACGAATGGTACTCTCTACTATCTTTTTCATATAGGGCCTTGAGAGCTCCTGAATCATCGGGCAATGGTTCACTAACTTCGAAGGTAAAGTCAAACATAGATGCCTTCTCAGATTTATCATTCGATGAATGTACGACAGCCTCCCACTCGCTGCCACTTGCCAGGACTATTGAAGCCAAAGTCCATGAGGGAGATTTAAGGGGCGCGGTCCGATTGCTTATGAGCGAGGACACAATCGCTCCACCCGGTCCAGATACTCTAGCAGCACTGCAGTCGAAGCATCCGAATCCATCCCGCCCTCTCAGTTTCCCGTCTGAACCAGATCATGGCGTCCCAGCCTTATCGGTTAGAGTAGAGGATGTGGTTCTGGCAATCAATTCTTTCCACTGTGGGTCAGCCGCAGGTTTGGATGGCATTCGTCCGGCCCATTTAAAAGAGTTAACATCAAGCACTGCTGGAGACAGTGGGGTACGCTTGGTGGAAGCCCTGACCAAACTGTCAAATTTCTTACTTAGTGGAAAGCTTAATCCCCAGATATGCCCATATTTATATGGAGCCTCACTCTGCGCCTTAAAGAAGAAGGAGGGAGGCATAAGGCCAATAGCTGTAGGTAGCACTCTTCGCCGACTTGTAGCTAAGCTTGGGTGCCATGCTGTGAAGATAGACATGGGCTCCTACCTTCAGCCACATCAGCTGGGGTTCGGGACACGTCTGGGATGTGAAGCAGCCATACACGCTGTGCGTGCGTTTGCTTTGGATTCAAAGAATGTTGGAAACATTATTCTGAAATTGGATTTAAAAAACGCTTTCAACTCATTGGAGAGGGACGTGTTGTTGAATGAGGTAAAGGAGAACACTCCAATGATCTACCCTTTTCTTCGTCAGGTGTATCACCAGCCATCCAATCTTTTTCGTGGTCCGGACCTTATTCTTTCCCAAGTGGGAGCTCAGCAGGGAGACCCTCTGGGCCCTTTAACTTTCAGCCTAGCCATCCATAAGATCATTACCGAGCTAAAGTCTCCACTCAACATCTGGTACCTAGATGATGGTACCATTGGGGGTAAACCTGAAGAGGTGGAGCAAGACTTACTCGTCTTGCTGCCACGCTTGAAAGATATGGGACTAGAGGTAAATACGGCCAAGTGCGAGTTCTTTCCCTGCAGTCTGGAGTCATGTTCTTATTTTTCCTTTTTCTTGTCGCTGCTCCCAGGGCTCAGAGAACTTAACACTGACACCTTTTCTTTACTCGGTGCACCGATATTTCCTTCCGCAGTACCTGAGGCACTTTTGATACGCAAGAACCTCCTTCTGCTTGCCGGCGAACGGCTCAAAACCATTAGTCCTCATATAGCTATAATTCTACTGCAGAAGTGTTTTGCGGTACCAAAGGTAATGTACCTGCTGCGTACGGCCCCAGCGTGGCTATTCCACAGCGACGTCGATTCTTTCGACGCAACCATTAAATGTTTAATAGAGTCGATAGTCAACGTCTCCCTGAGCGATGTACAATGGACACAAGCGGCTCTGCCAATCCGACACGGAGGCATTGGGGTACGGCGGGTCCGGGATGTGGGTTTACCGGCCTTCTTGACGTCGGTACACGGGGTTGTAGATCTTGTCGCTAACATATTACAAGCAAATGGTGACAGGACAAACATTCCGTATATGGCTGACGCCTTGATAGCGTGGTCAGCTCTCAATCCAGGGGCTACCGTACCCGAGAACCCCAAAGCCCAGCGCGCATGGGATGACATAGGCTGTAAAGCAACAATCTCTGGACTTATCGGTGAAGCAACCGGTGTCGACCTCGCAAGACTCCTGGCGGTATCGCGGTCTGAGTCAGGGGCATGGTTGCACGCGCTGCCGTCACCACAATTGGGAACCCTAATGGACGGTGACTCATTGCGTGTGGCCGTTGCTCTCCGCCTGGGCTGCAATGTGTGCCAACCACATGTTTGCATCTGTGGTAACATGGTGGGTGCTGACGGTCATCACGCTCTGAGTTGCCGCCGGTGCTCCGGTAGGCACCCCCGACACCATGCCCTCAACAACATAGTCCAGAGGGCCCTAAGGTCGGCAGGTGTTCCGTCTATTCTTGAGCCGCCGGGCCTTAGTCGCACTGATGGCAAACGACCCGATGGCCTGACGTTGTTGCCATGGGAAAGAGGGCGGTGCTTAGTGTGGGACGCAACGTGCGTCAGCACCTTCGCGGCATCCCATATTAACCGGACTACGCGCGCGGCCGGGGCAGCAGCCGAATTTCAGGCCGCATTAAAGCGACAAAAGTACGCTCCCCTTACATCAGGCTATATTTTTGTACCCGTGGCAGTAGAAACAGCGGGTTGCTGGGGGTCGGACGCAAAGAAATTTGTCCGGGACATAGGCCGTAGGCTCAGGCAAAAGGGTGAGGATGCCCGCTCCGAGTCGTTTCTGGTGCAAAGGTTGTCTTTAGCCATTCAACAAGGTAATGTGGCAAGCATAATGGGCACCTTTGCACCAGAGGCGACCAGGGGTGGTTTATTTGACTAGGGTTTTTTTTTTTTTTTTTTTTTTTTTTTATATATAGGTACCTATTTAGTTAATGTATTTGTTACTGTTCCAACCTGTATGCCATACGATTATAATAAATTTAATATTTTTCATATTCATATTCATATATTTTATTGGTAAAAGTATAAGTAACATTTTACAAGTCAATTTGTTAAAATTGTTAGCTACAATAATTATATAATATGTGTTATTTTCTTAAAATAAATTCTTCAATGCTATAGCATGCTTGGTCAACTAATAGAGATTTTATCTTATTAATAAATATTGCATCGCTTTCCGAGTTAACTATTTCAGTTGGGAGAGTGTTGTATATTTTCGCACCAATGACACCGAGTGACTTTCGTGTTTTTTCGAGTCGACGAAACGGGACGTTCAGGAGGTTTTGCCCGCGTGTGTTTCTGCCGTGACTTTGTCCACGGGTTGTGTATCGGTCCATATTAGCTCTTACGTATTTGCAGGCCTCCAATATGAAGACGCACGGTAGTGTTAGTATTTTATGTTCTTTGAACAAGTCCTTAGCCGGGTGGTCATATGGTTTGCCCGACATAATACGCAAGGCTCGTTTTTGTATTTTGAAGGGCCTATCGCGGTCTGCTGCTGTTCCCCAAAAACCTATACCCTGAGTTAGGATGGAATGAAAATAGCCATAGTAAACTGCTTTTAAATTTTCGATTCTCAAGCTGGGGGCTAATCTTGATAGTGCGAAGCAAGCTGAGGACAGCTTGTCACATGTCGAGTCAATGTGGAGTGACCACGTCAGTGCCGAGTCTATAATAAAGCCCAAATACCTCACGTGGTCAACTTGTGGAAGGGTGATGTCGTCTATTCCTATGTTAAACTCATGGTAGGTGGTTTTTCTTAGTTGGAAGTGAATTATATTTGTCTTATCTATGTTTAAGACCATTGCGTTTGCTGAAAACCATTGATGTATTTTTTTCGTGACAGTATTTGCCTTTGCTTTCAAGTTTTCAAATTTTTCTCCGTTTATTATGATTGCTGTGTCATCGGCGAACATTACAAATTCAGCATCAGAACAAGCCGCTGTTATGTCGTTTACTAATATTAAAAAAAGGTAATTTCCCATCGCAGAACCCTGGGGCACTCCACAGTTACCTATCGGTTTAAGATCCGATTTGGCGCCAAGCACGTAAGTACTCTGTCGACGGTTATTTAAAAACGAAACGATCGTTTTGTACAGGCTGCCTTCGTAACCATACCGTATATGGAGTATGTATATGGAGATTTTATTAAATTTTCAAACACCGCGGTGTAGCGAATGCTTGTAGTAGAATATTATCTATATGTATAAGAGTAGAGTATAATTTTCTGGTAAAAGCCATCTTAGTTCGCTTTCCAATAAGGTCCTTCTTCCCCTTTATCACTAGATACACAAAGGCCTCTCTTCAAGAAGGCATAAATGTTCAAATCTAGATGTCCCGCCATCCTCCATTAAAATTCTGTGTTCATTTTAACCTTTTCACTGCCCGTGACACGTCCCTCGTGCAACCTTGAGTGCAGTTTCGTTCGTCACTTCGCACTGCATTCGCATATCAATTTGTTTCGTGCACTAACTTGCACACGCGCCGCTGGGCTAAATTGTAAGAATGAGTCCGCGATACACATTAAAATAAGTATATAATGCGGA
Source organism: Epinotia brunnichana (assembly GCA_963854355.1). Taxonomy (NCBI): domain Eukaryota; kingdom Metazoa; phylum Arthropoda; class Insecta; order Lepidoptera; family Tortricidae; genus Epinotia; species Epinotia brunnichana. Next base: position 11,582,545 of record OY977936.1, on the reverse strand, counting down.
GTGATGAAACAAATTAATCACATTTTTTTTTTTGTTTCGTGGAGAAAACCTGCGAACCAGGTACCCAGCTCTCGGGGGAGGTCTGGGTTATGTGGTATTTCTACCAACTAAAAACTCCACGTCAACCGCCATCTGCGCTAAGTAATTCGGAGGACTCTTGGATCTCAGGTTGAACGCACTAGAACCCTCCTCGCGCTTTGCCCCTGCTGGCTCGTTCTGGGCATCTTCGCCGAAATATCTGGGGTGGCTGAGTGCTGTGGCCCCCGCCACAAAAAATCACTGGCGACCCCGTTGACCCCCTTTAGTCGCCTTTTACGACAGGCGGGGGAGACCGTAGACCTTTTCTTACCCGAGTCTACACGGGTTATAAATTAATCACCTGTACTGCTCCTAAGCCATGCAAAATCCCATCTTAGACGTGACATGTGTTTTGAAAGGATAAGCAATAGATTAAACTGGGCCTGCATTCAGTGACCAATTTTAAGAGCTGTTACTGCCTGAAAGGAAACAGATTTTCAGACATTGACTATTAATTTTGTAGTTTGTCAGAAGCCAAAAAACTCTTGTATCAAGTCTTCTAGATTGATGACGTAAACGAGTCTGTTACATGGGGCGTGGTTTATAAGAATCAAGGCATGCCCTTAAATAAAGCTTTGAGGTCCCGGGTTCGAATCCCGGTCAGGGCATTTATTTGTGTGTTTATCACGAATATTTATTCCTGAGTTATGGATGTTATATATGTATATAAGTATCTATATGTATTTATCTATTATATATATCATCGCCTAGTACCCACAACACAAGCCTTACTGAGCTTACCGTGGGCCTAGGTTGATTTGTGTAAGATTGTCTCATAATATTTACTTATTATTTATTTATTTATGTAAATAGGTACAATCAATCTTATTTAAAAAAAAAACACCTAGTTCTACCACTGATAATACCTATTAAATAAATATATTTATGTTCTAGCTTCCAGAGCCGAGCGTTGGTGAAAAAATTGGAGGCGTCGCTGACGTGAAAGTACTTTAAATTTTTTTTTTTTTTTTTTTTTAGTTTTTTGTATAATATATATCCTGTTTATGTCATGTAATTGTCTTTAGTAAATGCACAATATACGGGGTGGGCCCTGTAACAGGAGCAAATATTCAAAAGGACGCTTCCTAAGAGCATCTGAAGAAACCCCTAGTGTCCCATTTATTAGTTTTTTTTTTTAATTCGGAGAAATTAAGATCTAAATGAATGACCTCCAAGTAATATATCTTGGAACCACGAGATCATAGCACATCAGTCAATGCAGATTTTGAGCTATCATGTAATGAGTCATAATAGTTTTTGCATTTTAATTTTTAAATGATATATTATTGTTGTGATTTTTTTTGTGTTTTATAATAAAAATTTACTTATAGCACTCCAGAAGAGTAAAAAAACCGGCCAAGTGCGAGTTGGACTCGCGCACGAAAGGTTCCGTACCATTATCTATAAAAACGGCAAAAAAAATCACGTTTGTTGTATGGGAGCCCCCCTTAAAAAAATATTTTATTTTGTTTTTAGTATTTTTTATTATAGCGGCAACAAAAATACATAATCTGTGGAAATTTCAATTCTCCAGCTATCACAGTTCTTGAGATACAGCCTGGTGACAATTATCTATAAAAACGGCAAAAAAATCACGTTCTTTGTATGGGGCTCCTTAAAAAAAAAAAAAAATATTTTTAGTATTTGTTGTTATAGCGGCAAAAAAAATACATAATCTGTGAAAATTTCAACTCTCAAGCTATCACGGTTCTTGAGATACAGCCTGGTGACAGACAGACGGACGGACGGACGGACGGACAGCGAAGTCTTAGTAATAGGGTCCCGTTTTACTATTTGAGTACGGAACCCTAAAAATAGACGTATACCTACATATTTTGAAGAAAAAGAAAAAAAAATCATTTAAAAACACTTGGGAATCATTTATCACAAGCTATTAACCTACCGTTTAATTTTTTACTCCTGTTACAGGGCCCATCCTGTATGTGACGCACGTTGAAATCAGCTCACTAACAAAAAAATATTTAAGAAAGATCATATTTCGTTTTATTTTTTTACAAGAAACTAAAATCTTTGGGCGGCCAAAATGTTGCATACTTGATGTAGAGCCACACCACCATCCATAAAAATTACAAGCCCAAACTCGCTGTGGGCAGATTAACTCAGCCTAATCCTGGCATGGCCTTTTCAAACAACCCCGACATATTTGCTTTACCCCGCTTTTAAATCCAATGTGGGCGTTTGTAGGCTGAACAAGCAATACTACTAACTGAAATGTGGGTGCAATTTATTGAATAATTTTCCATCCAGTAGAAAACCCGGGCCTCTTTCAATAAGAATGTAGGTAAATGTGGCAAAAGGTCTTCGAATAAAACAAAGTAAACGCGTACTTATTTTAGTTTCCACTTAATAGAAAAATCATACAAAATATGACCTACCTGTATGGTCCGCGGCTACGGACTATAATGACGAGTTAAGTCATCAGCCTTCTTCAGTCATCAAAATCGGTTTAGTAGCTTAAGTGCTACGGGGAAATTTTCGTAAATACATACATACACATTAATAGGAATTCCCAACCTTTAACCTTTTAATGCACTGTGTATTAGTAAATATTTTTCATTTTCATTTCATTTCTCACATAAAAGTATAAGTACGTAAAATCTTGGCCCTTCCTTTTTTCAATTGGATAAAAAATACTGATACCAAAATGAACTACAGAAGAGACACATGATTTTTATGCGTATTAGAACATCTATTTCTAGAGCCAATCCTCTATCGAATGGCCTATTTACAAAGTAAAATAATAATTGTAAAATACAGTGTAAAATATCGAATGCTGTAAAAACACCTTAACAAAAAAGCGGTCAAGTACGAGTCTGACTCGCGCACCGAAGGTTCCGTACAAACTTTCATACAACATACCCGTCATGTCAGGACCCCATTCATTCTTGAACACTCTAAACAGCTCATAGTAGAAGTTGCCGTTCCAAAGTGCCTTCTGCATTTTGGTACTAACAACTTACAACCTAGTATGTTTGTTTATCAGCGATAGCTTTTTATCACGCGTACCGATTTCGATTATTTATTTTTTATTTGAAAGAAGGAACTTTAACGATAATCTGATAGGAATTCGAAGACATGAAATGTCATACAAAAGTAAGTAAATTACAAATTTAATGAAGAAATTATTTTTGATAAATAAAAAAAAATACGCTAGTTGGGCGATTATTCGAGCGTTTCAAACGATTGACTTCGGTAGCCACATTTTTGAAGAAGTGGCGGCAGATTTTGATTTCGTTTTTGGTAAGCATATAAGTCTACCGGACATCTAACAAATATCTAAAAATGGCATCAACATCTATGCCCAATTCGTCAAAAATGTTGGCCACCGAAGTCAAGCGTTTGAAACGCTCGAATAATCGCCCAGTTAGAGATTTAGTATTATTTTTCCTGTTTTATTTATGTTACTCTTAATCATATGTAATTATTTCGGAATTTTCGCTTCGTAAACTTTGGAGATAAGGGGGGGAATGGTATTTTTTTCTACATTTTCCTTAATAAATCCTTAAAAAAAACAGTTTTAGAAAGTGCAATTCAAGCCCTTTGATATGATATCCCACTTGATCTACTACTAGGCTTTGATTTTTTAACCCCCCTCATATTCGTCATTTAAACAGAAAATAAAAATGTATTTTTTTCATTTACCATACACGTGTCTTTACCCTTTTAACAATTGTTCCAAATTTCAAATTGATAGCTTAAGTAGTTCCTGAGATATTTAAGTTAATTGTGACAGACGGACAGACGGACATTCGGACAGACGGACAGAGTCGCACCATAAGGGTTCCCTTTTTATCTTTTTGGTACGGAACCCTAAAAACCGAAACTTTCTTTAAGACAACGACAAGAACAGTATAAATACAACTTCTTACAATTCCAGCAAAAAGGAAAATAACAGAAAATACGGCAAATGTTGACTTTTATTTAAGAACTGAAAATGTATGTATACCGCCTGAATAGTAAGTACGAACAGCCGACAAATATTTATGTTAAAACTTCTGACTTTAACGCGCTTTGTAACAGTTATTACAATATTTTGAGGCTGTTGGAAATGTACAATTCACTCGAACTCGTCTTATTGTGGGTACATTTTTGGCGAATGGCAACAGTATGGTCAATACAAGTTTTTGGCAGTCTGGATCAAAATTCATTGTAACTACTCGGTATTCCTACTTTACTGTACCGCTTTTAACTCGCAATTGCTCTGAGTCAAAACTCGAAAATATTCGAAAACGGTCAGGAACGTTTGAAAAGTTTTAGGTACCTAGTTCGTGACATGCAAAGGCTAGTTGCCGAACTGACACGCTCTGAATAGCTTACAACGAATTGCTGAGAAAAGGTCAGACTAGGAGTTGGGAATTGTTTTGAATTCTGGATGCGTACAACCGTTTCCAGTTTGTATCTAACGTACCCTGTTGTTTTGAACACATCGTATTTGAGTACGTTAAACCGAGATTGAAATAGTTGCTGGTGTTGGGTTCATTATACGGCGATTTGTGATTAAGAGATTTCCTTTTGCAGAGTTGGTCATTGCGACTCAAAGATGGATTTAAGAAGGGGAGCCATCAAAATTTCAGATGTAAATTTTGGCAAAGCCACCCCGGCTTACCCCGAATTACCTGGCAATATTTATTAAGCTATAAGGGCACGCTTGGTATCATTTTCGTATAAATCAAGGACGCCGAATTCATTCCTGATATTTAGTTTTACCTTTTTTCAACTAAAAAAATTAAAAAAATTAAAGAAATGGTAATTTACATAGTCTTGTATTCTTAAAATATCTTTAAAACTTTTTTATTTAAATTTTAAGAAAAAAATAGTAGATAAATTTGGATAGTCCTATAGTTAAACATTGTGAAAATTACCCATATGATTTTTTTAGTCTGAGTATTGTGCGTGTAAAAAAATAATTACTTTCCACGGAACCAGAATCACAATAAATGCAGCTATTATGGCAAGTTTGGTATAATTTTCGTATAAACCAAGGATGCCAAATTTATTCCTGATATTTAATTTGCATTTTTTTTAACGAAAAGAGGTAAAGACTTGTCTAAACTAACTAAGTTGTCCGTCAAAATTTGCAATCGATTTTTCAGTCACTTGCCGTTATCCGATTGAGCTGAAATTTTGGGTTTTAGTACTCGTATAGTCTGGATGACAATTCAATATTATGGTACCATCGAGCTGATCTGATGATGGAGACAGAAGTTTTATTTTTAGTTTGGGCTCGTTAGAATCGTCTCAATGAGTGGTTGATGATGGTATACAGCAAAAAGTACAGTCGTCAATAAAATCTTGTACCAAAAAAAATAGTGACAGAAACTTATTTTTTTTTATCTAAAGTTTTTAATATGAAATGGTGTAAATATTATTCCATAAATGAATTTGTCATCTTTCGTTTATTCGAAGCCGACACCAAGTTTAATGCAATAGCCTAAACTGCTCCAGTAAAATTAACACATTATTGATAACGGACCCCCCCCCCCCCCCCACATCTTCCTGCAACAGACGCCACTAAAAGGGTTATGTGGTTTTGAATGCTCGTGTTATACAAAGTTTGGCTTTTTTATTTATTTCAGCTATGATATTTCCGATGATCGCCATATCACAAAATAATAATTAAAATATGTTCCAATGTCTTAAATTATTATTTTAAGCCTGTGAAAATAAGTTCAGGCTTGTGTAATACAATCGCAATCATCTGCGAGTATGCATGCCTCACTTTTGTTATCTACTAATCGAAATCATCGTTACACCAAGGCGCGAATATTTCGGCAAAGTAAACAAAAACCGGCCAAGTACGAGTCGGACTCGCGCACGAAGGGTTCCGTACCATTATCTATAAATCTTTATTTAATTCTGTTTTTTAGTATTTGTTGTTAACAGAAATACATCACCTGTGAAAATTGCAACTGTGTTTTCTGTCATGGTTCATGAGATACAGCCTGGTGACAGACAGACAGACAGGCAGACAGACGGACAGCGGAGTCTTAGTAATAGGGTCCCGTTTTACTCTTTGAGTACGGAACCCTAAAAAAGGACGCGCTGCATATTACGTAATTGATAGCAAGTAGTTTAGAAAAGATCCCTCTACATTCGAAACATCCTTACCTACGCTATTCTACGCGCGCTTCATCTAAATTGAGATTAGAATAATCAGAGTTCGAGTGATTATTCCGATGTAGACCGATGTCCTTATACGAATAGCAATAGGAGGCTGGTCATGCGAGCGAGGTTGCCTCAAAGGCCTAAATCTATCAATCCCCAATTTACACCCACCATTGATCATCACATCGATTCAGTTTCTCCAAATTACTTAAGCATAAGCTAGGGTTCCTTCCTTAGGGTTGCCATCCATTAAAGGGTAAAGGAGCCTGCCGATATCGACACGCTGCCGCACTCGACACGTCTCGCTAACCGCTTCAATGCCTTTACTGTACGGTTCTTCACATTTGTCCCGCTAAACCGTTTTAACTAATCTCGCTAAAGACTTACTTACTGGAGAAACGCGGTTATGCGGACAATGTAAAAATAAATATTTTAACAAAAAATTAGATGCGCAGGCGGGTGAATCTCCGAACATTTGAAACGCTCGATTCTAAAGTCAGTTCTCGGTTCAAAACGTTGATCAAATATCTGCTCATCGTCTTTTAATGAGACGACAATAATGAAATAACGCCGTGAAAACATTGATTATTGCCGGAATGTCCTAGGTTACTTTATTCAAAATAAAATGACACCAAAGGCTAATCAGTCATGGATAAGGTACCATAAGTCCTAAGCCGGAGTGTGCCGGCCACGTCATGGTTTCCCGGGTCAGGATTGCGCTCAAATGATTCACAAACGGACCGCAATATCGAATGGGCCTTTAGGCGTCTGTGAATAGATTAACGATTCCTATTCATTTTGTAATAAATTACCGTGGTAAAGACCGGTAATCTTCTATCTATCTATCTATTCTATACATATTATAAAACAAAGTCGCCGGCTGCGTAAATCTGTGGGTATGTTATTGATAAACTCGAAACGACCTAACCGATTTTGGTGCCGCTTGCACCAATACGTAGAGAATTTCACGGTGGTGGTTTTAGTATATAATTTATTGATGTTGCGATTGTAATTAATTCGTTACAACGAGTTTTAGTGGCCTCACCATTGCGCGTGAACTGCGTTTCTAGGCGTTATTATTCTAAGTAAGCAGGTAGGTACATTGTATTGTACGCAACTCTCCAGTCTCTCCACATGCATTATCAGCCAAAAGGCAGCCGTAATAATGTAAAGTACCTATTCTTTGTAGTTTGGGTTTGCGTGAAAATATACGCGCCTTTGAAACGAGATAGTACTTACCTTACGTGTTCATTGATCTCAACAATGTTTGTATATTACCTGTGAGTACACGAAATAGATATTGTTTAGTTATTCAATGTTTATTGTGGAAAATAAAGTAATTTGAGTACCCACAAAAAGCGACAGAATCAAAATACTTCTCTAGCAAACAGTTTTTATGTATGAGAAGATTAGGTACCGTAAAATGGAGTGAGTTGAGTCAAAATAGACATTCAAACCTCGATAAAAATTTATTTTTAAATGTGGCACGTTGATTTTAATACATAAAGAATGTTCCGGCCGTATGAATTTTAGTTTTTTATAATGATTATCTGTCGTTTAATTTCATAATTTTAACGATATATACAAAAATAGTGGGTAATCCCACCTCACCCCGTAGTGGAGTTAGAGGGGATAGCAATGGGCCGTCACCCCTGGGAAAATGTATGGGGAAAAACTTTCGGACCTGAGCCAGAAAATCAAAGTAGCAACTGAAAATATTCGCGTCCCATCTGCCCCCTCAATCCCTACTCACCACATTTTACGGTAGCACTGAGTAGGTAAAATGATAAAAGCTGGTATTACGCATGGATTGAATGAGTGCCAAAATTAAAGTACAATACGATTACAATCAGTTAACGATTCTGATGTTAGCTACCAGTAGCGCCGGAAAGGTGTCAGAGGGGTCGGACGGGTATGCGGGAGGCGACTCGAGGCTAACTTCAGACACGCATACTTTTGTGCCGCGTACTTTATCTATGTGTGTACGCCATATATAAAAAGACGGCACTCACACAACACTAGAATTATTTGAACCGACACGCAGAAAATCTTTGTTTTATAAAAAAGGGCTATTCGTTCAAATATATGTATATTTTTATTTCCATTTTTATTATTATTTTATCTATTGGCTTTATATTACTATGTAAGACTTATATCATGTTTTTGCAACTGTTGGTATATAATAACTATAATTAAATAAATATAACCGGTCAAGTGCGAGTCTGAATCGCGTACCGAGGGTTCCGTACAAACGTTCATACACCATACCCGTCACGTCACGACCCTATTTATTCTTGAACAATCTTAACAGCTCATCATCTGTATTTTGGTACTTAAGCCTGCACCGAGGAAATTATGAAATGATTGCGTTCGTTTGATCCCATGCTGTGTTGTTATTACTAAAGATTTAGTTCTGCAATTCCTATGTAGGATATTTAAGGATTCACTATATCCATCATACGCTTTCGAAAAACGATTACTTACACTTTTCTCGATAGAAAATAAATCCAAAGTTACCTCTACAAAAGAAAATAAACCCTTAGTACGGCGTAAATACTTCACGGAAGGTCATCAGTTTTTGAATAATAACAAAACTAAATGTCGTTTTTGACGTTTACGTCTCACATTTTCAGTATTTGGAAATTTTCAGCAATACAAAGGAAATAAATAAATTCCCGCACGTTTTGTCCATTCTAGCCAGAGCCGCCACGCTTCACTTCTATCCGCTTTAGTCCACAAAGTACTTTGTTATATACTGAAATAGAGAACAATCTCTGGGCCTAAAAATGGTAACCCTGTAATTGATGCGCCATCTAGAATCGTTAGTTGAAATACTCCACTTCAATGTTAAAACATACAAAAAGTACGTTGGTTGCAGGGTTTGAACCCCGGCTCATCGACTCCAAATACCTCCGTCTGTACCCCTAGGCTATTGATGTCTTATGACAACGCGGCGAATTTTGAAATACCTTGACAGCCTCTAGTTGACTTATTATGCTGTCATTACCGCGCAACTAGTACTAAGATTGGCCGCCCTGCTTTAGTCTTGCTTCGGCTGTCAGACGGGGAGGCTGTGTCGCCTGGGCTTACGCACGGTTTTTAAAATATATAACTACAGATTATGCGCCCAGGGACTGTGCGCGGGTGACAGCTATGCATTCTCGTTCGAAATTAATTGTCACTATGTCAATGGTTCTTTATTTTGTTGGTGTCACTTTGTTTTCACCATACGTAGTGATGTGTGCTATCGATAAAGCTTCTCAGATAAAAAATCAAACGCTACCCGTACAAAGCTGCAGAATTTGGAATATTTAGTTATTTCCTTTTAAGGTGCCTACCACAGTAATCTTTTTTGACCGAGACATGTACAGGCCGATAATTTTGAAGATAACGATAATACTCCTGTTGCTTCGTAAGCATACTCAGTAGACTCAGTACCTACGTATATACCCTACCTACTGCCTACGAATAATACAGGGTCAAAACATGTGAACAATCATCAGTACATACATGGGACACAAATGTATACTCATTTATTTATAATATTATATAAATATTACATGTCACATATTATTCACAATTTGATATTATTATCATTTTTAGGGTTCCGTACCAAAAAGGTAAAAAAGGAACCCTTATGCCGACATTGTCCGTCTGTTCGTCTGTCACAACGTTAAATATATCAGGAACTACTTATGCTATAAATTTGAAATTAGGAACAACTGTTAAGAAGGGACACGTGTATTGAAAATAAAAATTATAAAACATTTTGGTTTTCTGTGTAAATTACGAATACTAGCTACCCGCGCGGCTCCGCCACGTATACAAAGAATCTAGGCGGAGCGAAGATATAAAATATAGCACATACTTAATCCTGTAGGGCCATTCTACATATCCCTTATATTCCCCCCGAGATCCCTTACAGTGATAAGTTCGCCTTTGTACCTACTTTACTTAATCTTACATATCATGTTTATGTTTTAACCTGTTTTGTGTACAATAAAGTGCTTACATACATACATACATATAACCTACCTACTGAACAAAGGGTTTTTAGAATAGGATGGGTATAGTTTCAGAGATTACCCCCAACATACAAACTTACATTTCACAGACATGACACCTGTTTATTATTAGTATCGGCACAGGCTATTTATAGGTAAGTACCGCTAAATAGTTTAATATCTACTAATTTATATTTTCCAGTATTGAGTCATATTGTTTTGACAAATTTCAAATTAGTCCCTGGGCGATCGAGCTCTGCTCGGGTGAAAATAGAGAAAATACGGAGAAAACGAATTTTCCCGGACATGAGAACTATCTAGATCGATATCTCGCCCCCGTAAACCCCTGTATTCCAAATTTAATCGAAATCGTTAGAGCCGTTTCCGGGAACGTGATTGCAAATATATATATGTACAAATATTGGTCGTTTGATTACAAAATTTATATAACCAACCTCCTACCTGTAATCAAAATATAATTATCTGAACCTGAAATAATTTGGATGGTATTCAAGTCAGGTCAACAAAGTCGCCAAAAGAAAATTTTGTAATCAAGTTTCGTTTTCTACATCTTTCTTTATACTGGAAATTAGGCGGAGCCTATCGGCGCCTACGGCATTGTACTAAGTAAGGTTAAAAAAGCCGTCTATGGGGTCCACGACAATTAATGGATTTAATTAAACCTCATTCTTCTCCCAACATTTCGAATATGGGAAAATAAGTTTGAATATAAACTTTTCTGAAGTAAAAAAGAACATGGCAAGTAATACTGACGTCTCTGTCAATAAAAAAAAACGACATTTGACACAATACGTATGTCAGTTTATGTAAATAAATAATATTTACAAAAGGCCGTTTACTTTCTATTTTTCTTACTTTTCTTAGTGTTGTATCCATATGTGGCCGACTCAACATTTATAATTTCTCATGCTGGAGAACTTAGTACAGGTTTGAGTTTAATTCTTGTTTATTATTTTACATTGTCATCTCGAGTCAAAACAGAAGTTACGCCACGTGACGTCACGCAGCCAAAGTCACGTGGTCAGCGCACAGTAGTTTCTTAAAATTTATATTTTAGTAACTTACCGATAAAAAATTAAAAAACGAAGACCCTTTTGCAAATTTGCAGCATGAGACGAATCCAGTGACATATTATTTATCAAAATCGGACCATAACTGTAGATCTGATGGCATGTACAAAAATCGGGCTCGCGTAGTAATAATATAGATATAGATTAGGGGGTTAAAATTCAAAGTCTAGTTAAAAGATTAAGTGCATGATGTATCATATGAAAGAGCTTGAATTGCGCTTTCTAAAACCGTTTTTCATTTTTTTCTACAAAAGTTAAATTTGATTTATTAAGAAATATATTTAAAAAAATATTATTCCCCCCCTTATCTTTGAAGTTTAGTGTTTACCAAGCAAAAATTCTGAAATTATTACATATGATAAGGAGTAACATAAATAATTATGGAGTACTAACGCCGGTAGTTAGGTTTTGTCCAACTACCCGCGAGTTAGTCTGTAATAAGAGATTAAACTGTTAACGTGCACTCCGTCGTTTACTTAGCGTCGATAGCCTAAACAACATATTAATACAGGAAAAATAAAGCGATACCTTTTTCTAGCGTATTTTTTATTTATTTATCAAAAATAATTTCCTAATTATGTTTGTAATTTTATTACTTTTGTATGAAATTTTATGTATTCAAATTCTTATGAGACTATCGCTAACGTCCCTTCTTTCAAATAAAAATCATAATATTCGAAATAAGTAGGTACGCGTAATAAAAAATATCACTGGTAAACAAACATACTAGGTTGCAAGTTATTAGTACCAAAATGCAGATGGCGCTGTATGTACAACGGTAACTTCTAATATGAGCTAAGATTGTTCAAGAATGAATGGGGTCGTGACGTGACGGGTATGGTGCATGAACGTTTGTACGGAATCCTCGGTGTGCGAGTCAGACTCTTAATTGACAGGTTTTTTTTATATGTGGGTAGGTAAACACGTTCCTACAAATATCTGTGCACATAATGCTTATAATTAGGTACACGGTTAAGCGCGTGATTCAAGCGATACCGCCGAAAACACTCACCCTGAAGAAGAACTCTCGAAGAGTTCGAAACATGTCGCCACATTTCGAACATAACAAGGGACTAAAATATCTAGGTATACAATTTGCATCTGACAGTCAAAGCCAAATGAACCATATCTACCTATCCGTCTTATTGATACTACCATTGAGATAAATTACTGAACGTAGTACACATGTCATATACGTATCCTTTGTAGAGCCCGACCTTTGGCACAAGCCAAGCACAAGCCAAGCCAAAGCCAAGTACTTCCGGCCATTTCAGGATTGACAGACTTGGGTTTACTCTCTCTACAATTAAAGGGCTTAATGATGCCACATGTCTCGTACTGTTGTCACATGAAGTAAATATACCTACCCTTCCAATTTAGACCGGAAGTGAAGGATTTTTCAAACTTTCGGACAAGTTTAGGTGCGATAATCTTCTGATTCTTGCTCAGCACAACTTTCTCGACCTGCTGCCATGCATTTTATCGTGTTGTCATGAGTCGTAGGTGTATGGGAGTGGGCTTACGGACTATCAGCACTTGTGTATACTGGTCAATTACACGCACTGCAATTGAGATCATGCGTCAGGTCTTATCTACAAATCACAGCTTAAGCCAGAGTTGTAAAATTAATAAAATCTAATTGTGTTAAACACGCCTCGATAAGATCCGAAACGAATATGTCCGCAGCTCGTTCAAAGTTGCAGCACCGGTCACGGAAAAACTCCAAGAAAGCAGGATGAGATGGTACGGACATATTATGTGACGAGATGAGAACTACTCAGTGAGGAAAACCCTGAGCATCCCAAATCACCCCCGAGGAAGAGGAAGACCACCTGCAACGTGGTGGTCCAATGTCAAAAAAGAGATGAGGACACTAAACCTGACTACATCGACAACCCAGGATAGAATATCCTGGCGCCAACGTACGAGGAGGCCCGACCCCATCTAAAATGGGAAATTGGCTGGGCAAAGAAGAAGGTTTGCCGCTTTTTTTTAATTCAAGTTGAAACGCGTAGTCCCTTAGAATTTTTCAAAATTTATAAAAAAAAAATATTTATAAAAAACCGGCCAATTGCGAGTCGGGCTCGCCCATGTAGGGTTCCGTAAAATAAATGGCGTTTTACGATTTATGACGTATATAAAAAAAAAACTACTTACTAGATCTTGTTCAAACCAATTTTCGGTGAAAGTTTGCATGGTAATTAATGTACATCATAATGTTTGTTTAATTTTATCATTCTCTTATTTTAGAAGTTACAGGGGGGGGGACACATTTTACCACTTTGGAAGTGTCTCTCGCGCAAACTATTCAGTTTAGAAAAAAATTATATTAGAAACTTCAATATAATTTTTGAAGACCAATTCATAGATACCCCCGTATGGGTTTGATGAAAAAAAATGGGTTTCAGTGTTGTGTTGTGCAGTTACTTAGAGAACCCCAAAAAAATATTGTTTTTTTTCTATTTTTGTGTAAAAATCTTAATGCGGCTCACAGAATACATCTACTTACCAAGTTTCAACAGTATAGTTCTTATAGTTTCGGAAAAAAGTGGCTGTGACATACGGACGGACAGACAGACAGACAGAAAGACATGCTGAATCTATAAGGGTTCCGTTTTTTGCTATTTGGCTATGGAACCCTAAAAAGGAAGTGGTAGAGCCTACTTTTTTATTAGGGTTCCGTAGCCAAATGGCAAAAAACGGAACCCTTATAGATTCCTCATGTCCGTCCGTCTGTCTGTCTGTCTGTCTGTCCGTCCGTATGTCACAGCCACTTTTTTCCGAAACTATACGAGCTATACTGTTGAAACTTGGTAAGTAGATGTATACTGTAAACCGCATTAAGATTTTCACACAAAAATCGAAAAAAAACATTAAGTTTTAGGGGTCCCCATACTCAGAACTGAAACTAAAAAAATGTTTTTCATCAAACCCATACGTGCGCGAGAGACACTTCCAAAGTGGTAAAATGTGTGTCGTCCCCCCCCTGTAACTTCTAAAATAAGAGAATGATAAAACTAAAAAAAATATATGATGTACATTACCATGTAAACTTCCACCGAAAATTGGTTTGAACGAGATCTAATAAGTAGTTTTTTTTTAATACGTCATAAATCGTAAACCGCAATTTATTTCACGGAACCCTTCATGTGCGAGTCCGACTCGCACTTGGCCGCTTTTATTTTATTGTAATGTTTAATGTTGTACGTCTCTTTCAAAGTCAACATTATTTACAAGGAACGACTACCTACTTATTTTTTATTGACCCTCAATAAAAATTCTAAGTGCAAAATTTTCGTCTTGGAATAATTTGATCTGCAATTTAAAAAAAAACTAAAAAAGATCAGATTTATGACTTATGATTATGACGTGTAGTGTTTCAAATTTTACTAATAAAGAATCTGAATCTGACTATTTCCTTTTATTTATGAATTATTGCGGCATTCACGATATTTATAGCGTGGTTAGCGTCTAAAGTACATTTAGAAGAGCAACAATATGTAGTGGTAGGGTCGTTTCGCCGGTTAGCGACCACTTAGCCGAGTTGCTCACTTTAGATTAGTAAATGTATACCTATTCAATGTATACACATAATAGATGGTATTCGTATAGGTTCTGAGTATAGTCATGTTTTGAGACCTACAATAAAATATAGCACTTTCATCCATAGATTAGGAAAAAATATGGAAAAGGTTTCAAAATAGCGAATTCGCTGGATAGCGACCGCTTTAGTCGGTTTGCGACCACCTGTTAGCTAGTTGGCGACCACTCTTGCAAATAGTGTTTAAGTAGTTAATAAAACGATGCATCATCATCATCATCATATCAGTCGAAAGACGTCCATTGCTGGACATAGGCCTCCCCCAAAGAGTGCCATAATGACCGGTTCTGCGCCACCCGCATCCATCGGATTCCTGCGATCGTTACCAGGCCATCAGTCAACTTGTGGGGGGCCTACCCACGCCGCGCCTTCAGGTACGTGGTCGCCACTCGAGAACCTTTCCGCCTCAACGGCCATCGGTTCTACGTGCAATGTGCCCCGCCCACTGCCACTTAACTTTAGCGGCTTAGGGCTATATCGATTACCTTGGTTATGCTGCGGATAGCCTCATTTCTGATGCGATCACGCAGAGAAACTCCGAGCATAGCCCTCTCTCCATTGCCTTTTGAGTGACTTTGAGCCTTCTTATGATGCTTCTTATGATTTCTGAAGCGACCACGTTTCAGTGCCACACGTGATCACTGGCAACACGCACTGGTCAAAGACTCTCGTCTTCAGACACTGCGGAATATTAGACGAACAGATGTGCCATAGCGTAGCTTCCCGAACGCTGCCCAGCCGAGTCGGATTCGACGATTGACCTCTTTCTCAAAGTTGGACCTACCTGACTGCCCTTATACTACTAGAAATTGTTACTCTTCTAAATCTACTTTACATTGCTTGCCAATGCAAAATAGAATCGAAAACGGCGCGCCATCTCGCTCACACCATAGTGCTATTATATATATTGCTATTACAGTCACACATGTCGTTCATAGTAGGTATCTAAATGCCACCATTTTACAAGCTTTTATGTAACTTTTATATTAAATTCTACTTACCTACACTAGCTTCTGCCCACGACTCCGTCCGTGTGTCTCGTTTATATCGTAGCTCCATACAAAATTTCAACCCATATTTCAGCCTCTTAGGGGATTATTTCGGGGATAAAAACTATCCTACGTCTTTTCCCGGGACTCAAACTATCTCCATACCAAATTTCATCAAAATCGGTCCATCGGTTTAAGCGTGAAGAGGTAACAGACAGACAGACACACTTTCGCATTTGTAATATAACCATATCATATAATCATATGAATTATTCATTTTATTTATTATTATTATATTACATATACCTACTATAGACATAGCATGGATTGGCGCGGCTTAAATACCTACCGACACAATTGGCTTGCCAAGCTAAATATCGCGGGTGCCGCAAGAATCCATAAGGAAAGAAAAAGAAAAACGATGTGGTCGCTATCCGACTTCTTTGGTAATAATTTTTTTGGGTACGCGACCACCCCATTTTATTTAAATCTACTTTTATAATATGCCGAATTTCAACGAAATTATTACAATAGCTAAATCATTTAAGCAATCAAGTAACTAATTTCAGCATAATAATAAAATTAAGTGACGTAACTAAAGTTTTCGCGCCAACTGTCGCGTTATTTTTTTTACAGATTCACTGCACGTCAACACTTTTCGGAAGCAATGTGTGAAATGTGTGAATTGAGGTTATTTTTTCTTGCTTTGGATTAAGCTTTGGGTTTTAAAGTGTATTTATTCTTATTCTGACACTATTCAAGAATAGTTAATAACTAATTAGTTTTCTGTTGGGTTTGTAGAAATGTTAATATCTTTAATTGAAGCAGCCTAGTCCGTCAAGTGGTCGCCAACCGAAGGTGGTCGCGTTACCGGCGAAACGACCCTACCTATTATTAACACGTTCACCGCCGGGAACACAACTGTCGTGTGCCTACGCCGCAAGCGCTTTCCTCTACCATACGAGGGAAACCACGAGATCGGCTACGAGCGTAGCGCGTAGCGATTCACGGCGCTGAATGTGAACGAGGGCGGACCGGGCAACGATTCCCTTGAGAATGTCAATATTATGCGGCAATACTCGGCATAAACGGCCATGTCTTTTGATTGCGATAACCCTTTCAGTGCGCATGACGCCGGGGTCGGCGCCATGCCGTTTGCAACTCCGCCGTACTGATGGCGCCGATTGCGTTTATTTCATAAAATCGATTAAGTGGGGTTACTTTTTCTTGTTTTTTTGTATAATTAACAAACTGAGCTGTAATGTTCAATACGACTAAAACACAAAATTATCTGTATATATTGTAATATTTCACTCCAAACTTTCATTTCACTTTTTCTGTATAAAATGGCTTGAAAACATTTCTGAAGTCCTTTAACAAATCATAGAGTGGATAATATAGGTTAGAAAAAAGTAATTTTGAAGAAAATATGTCTAAGTTTAATGGGGTAAAACCTCTTGGCGCCTAGGTCGGCGTCATTTAGGCTTGCGGGTGCCCTGCCCATAACGACTCATTTCAAAAGAGTCGTAAGTGTTGTTATTGTCAAAGGATAAGCAGCTTTATGTTCACAGCAGTAATGCTACTTTTAATAAAATCAATGTTTGTGGATAAATAAATAGATTTTAGGTAAATACATATTTTATGAATATTCTTTGGCCAAGAAAATGGTAGGTTGACGTCTCTATAGTGGGTTTTTGGTAGTTCCAACGATTTATTGCGAGGATAAGCCGCTGCTGTGTTAACCATAACAGCTGTGTATCGTAACAAAGGTTCGTGTTATTTATTTTTATAAACTAGACATAAATCATCATCCTGCTACTGATGCAGGTGGCGTGCGTGGAATGGAAAACCCGATAAGGACATAAGCAGGTAGTATCGTCATTGTGTGATTTATGGCGGCTGCGATACTTTTCTCGCAAAGAGCAGCGGTAAAACAAAAGACTTATTATTATATTTTGCCACTTCTCCATGTTTCCCTTAACAATTGGACAACTAGGGTAAGGGTGTTGTAAAATAAGTTGCACTATGATAGAGAGTTTTACAGTCTTGGTTTGACCTCTTGTGCTCTCGGTTTTGTGTTTTTATCTGTTTGGTGATATTTATACGACTTGGCTCTCTTTATGGATTCAACGATGACCAC
Organism: Epinotia brunnichana; assembly: GCA_963854355.1. Lineage (NCBI taxonomy): Eukaryota > Metazoa > Arthropoda > Insecta > Lepidoptera > Tortricidae > Epinotia > Epinotia brunnichana. The sequence goes on along the minus strand of OY977936.1, from coordinate 11,564,516 downwards.
GCTCAACATGAATGACCCTGCTTGCCCACCGGACCTGATGTCTCAGCATTCCATGTTTGACCCTGATTGCTGTACGGTACCGAATATAATGGACGTTGATGAAAACTCACCAGGAATAACTACGTCGATAGCACTTGGTAAGTCTATAGATTTAGTTTTAATTCAGTTATTGTAAATAACATAAATTTGTCACTAGGTAAAATCTGTACTGTAATGTTCATTATGTTACAATTTTGGTAAGGTTATGAGTTTAGATTTGGAACAGCTGTCAAAACTCAAGTGGGTCTCTGGGCTCCCCCAGACGCACCGGTGATGCTGGGCATTTCCAAAGTTTCTGGGCACATTTTGGAGCGCTAATTATAAGTGTGTAGATAAAATGTTATTAATAGTAGTTTATGCAACTGCTACATAATGAGGGGCCTTAAAACACGAGTGGGGTTTTATGAAACGAGCGTTAGCTGCAATACGACTGATTTCTCCTGACACAATTGATCTCCCGGAAGGAGTCATGGTGGAGGTTAGGTTTTGATATGGGTGTATAGAGGCATGCAAGGTTACTACCAGAAAAATCTGACTTCTTCGGATTTGGCTTTCAGTAAAAAAATGCTCTACTGCCCGGCTTAACGGTAACAGCTAGGTTAAGGGTGCTCGACCAAATGTCATAGAGAACTGCGTGCAGATTTTGATGGCGGAAAAAAAATTAAAAAAAAACAAAGTTTTTTTTATTTTTTTTTTCAAAATGGTCCTAGAGCTTTGAAATTTGGCTAGCGGAATTCTTTATGGCTCTAGATTCTGAAAAAAAATTTTTTTTTTTTTAGCTTTAAAAAAAAAATTGTATGGGGAATTTTTTCGATTTTTTTTTCCGGCCATACCGCTCGACTTTTGAATAGGGGTCCCGACCAAATGTCATAAAGGTTCCTAAGATGAGTACAACCGCATTTTTTTTTGGCCGAAAAAAAAAACTTTTTTTTTTTTGAAATTTCAAATTGGTCACAGCGCGCCGAGATTTGGCATGCGGGGACTTGAGGGGCCCAAGAGTTGTAAAAAGAAAAAAAAATTGGAAAAAATCCAAAATGGCCGACAGCATGGGCAAAACAAATTTGCGAGGCCGTAGGCCGAGCTGCGGGAGCTCAAGGCTTAGCGAGTGGCTGATTGATTGTAATGTATAGATTATATTAGTTATAATAATTGTTTTAGATGAAACCAATTACACGGACGAAGATCTTTTGAGGATTCTCGGAGGTTCTGATGCCGATCAGTCTTCAGACGACGAAACTGATTCAAGCGATTCAGACTCATCTGACACCGACTCTGAAAATTTGGGTGAAGAATGGAGTTCAAGCCGTGAAAACAGGACTTCATTAGTATGTGAATTTAATGAACACGTCGGATTGACGGAGCGTATAGATGAAAATAAACCGGTGAACTTTTTTAACATGTTATTCACCGTGGAATTATTTCGGCAATTGGTGGCTAATATAAACAGGTACGCCTATAATCTTTTACGAGAAAGTGGAAATTCTGCTAGGATACGGAGGTGGAAAGATATAACTATAAAAGAGTTTAAAGTGTTTTTAGGGCTCTTATTCCACATGGGGACATATGTAATCAATGACATGAAAAATAATTGGAAAACGGATGACATTCATGGGATTGAGACATTTAAAAAATATATGAGTAGGGATATTTTTTTATTAATAATGCGATGTTTAAATTTTCAAAAAGAGGCGACAGAGCGATGAACTTCAGATGATAATGATAACAGACACCGAATGTCAAAAATTTCATTTATTGCCGAATATTTTAATGACATTATGAGAAAAACATTTAAGCCAGACAGAATACTTTGTATTGACGAATCGCTAGTTCTTTACAAAGGCAGGTTGGGGATTCGTCAATATCTTAAAGGCAAAAAAATTAAGTATGGTGTTAAGCTGTATTTACTAACTGACCAATTTGGACTCGTTCAAAAAGTTTTAATTTACGGTGGTAAAAATGATAAAGAATTGGGAGGCAAAGACCATGTTAACAAGGTTGTTAAAAAGTTACTGGAACAGAGATTAGGTGTTGGGCATTCTGTGTATATGGATAACTATTATAATTCAATTGGCCTTTCTGAGTATTTAATTCGTAGGAACACTCATTCAACTGGTACTCCGAGGGTAAATAGAAAAGGGATCCCAACTTCAATAAAAAGTAAGAAGCTTAAAAAAAATGAAAAAATTACCAAGTATAACATTAATGGAATCTCCATTACAAAATGGAAGGATCGCCGCGAAATTTTGATTATTTCATCGGAGCACTCCGGCGAATGGCAAAACCACACAACACGGCGTAACCAAGTTACGACGAAACCGGCAGCAGTATTAAAATATAATAAATACATGGGGGGGATAGATCGTCATGACCAAATGATGTCGTATTATAACTGTGAGCATAAAACCATCCGGTGGTATAAAAAACTAGGAATTCACTTTCTTCAAATAATGCTCGTTAATAGTCACAACCTTTACAATAGGTACGGTGAAAAGCCTTTGCCTTTAGCAGATTATAGGACAGTTATAATTCGACATCTATTAACACAGCGCGAGCCCCCCACTACCCCACTATATATAGCACCTATACATTCAATTATTAAAATAGTACCTAACGAAACTCATAAAACGGCCCGCAAACGTTGTGTGGTCTGCCACAAGAAAAATAAAAGGACAACAGTTCGAACAATTTGTGGGAAATGTCCTAAAAGACCAGGACTTTGCATGGGAAGATGTTTTGACGAATACCATGAAACTATTTTTAATAATAATAATTTATATTCAGTCTGTTTTATTGTATTTTTATAATAAGTACTTTTGTGATATTTTAATTTGTTCCTATTTTGATTTTACATATTTGTTGATTTAGTTTTATCATATGTGTTTATTTTGTAATAAAACATAATAATCAACTGGTTTTTTTTTTCTAAACATATCTGATAACCCACTATAATGTATTTAATAATAAATACTAGTAAACTCCATGTTGGAGGACCATATCATTAAAATTAAAAAAACAATGATGTACATATTTAATTTTTTTGGTTTGTGGAAAAAACGCATCAACCCATCCATTTAACGATTCGCACCCGTCGGCCGGCATGACGCCGGCTCGGCGCATCGGGTTTACCGAGCTTTTTGTTGGTTCTGCGCCTTAGCGGTGCGCAAAGCGCGGACAGCGTTCGCCCTGAAAGGCTTAGAAGTTTGATTTTTTCACAGCTTCAAGCGACTGCATGCATGTTTGGTTTTAATTTCAACTTGATATCTCCACCCGTTCTTAAGAAAAAGCTCCCTAACTTAGGTTAGGTAAGCCTAACCTATGCTCAAACGAACCCGGGGTTCGCTTCAGGACTTAATCCCAAGATTTGGCGTAGGCACTAGTTTTACGAAAGCGACTGCCATCTGACCTTCCAACCCAGAGGGAAAGCTAGACCTTATTGGGATTGCACCGGTTTCCTCACGATGTTTTCCTTCACCGAAAAGCCACTGTTAAAATTAATATCAAATGATATTTCGTACATAAGTTTCTTGAAAAAACCCAGTGGTACCAGCTGAGGTTTGAACCCACGACCCCCAGATTGAAAGTCGCGTGCCGGCGTGCCTTATTTACCACTCGGCTAGAGTTCCTCTATTATTGGGGCATACAATATTATGCCCCAAAAATGCCGTGTTTATCTATGGACAAGCGCAGCGATCATCGGTGGCACGAAACCTGCGTCGGAACTCGCCCAAAAGTGGCCATAAACACGGTCTAAAGGCTCCACTACACAATGGACCATCATGGCCCATCATTCAGGACGCAGCTATGCGTTAGAGGTAGAAAGACATACTTCCATCGCATACCAACGCATAACTGCGTCCCTATAACGAGATGATGGCTGAAAATCAGCGCTGTAGGTGGCTGATACCTCAGCATAATGCTGAGCCAGTTTCCGGTTCACTTGAGACGCAGAGACACACTTTTTACATGTTTAATATGTTTTTCACCTCACTTTTTGTATGTTTGATATCTATTGAGAAAATCGCTTTTTATCTACACGTGAAGAAAGTAGACGTAGAACGTTAAAAGTACTATGACGTAGAACGTGTAATGTTTATTTTTGGTTTTTTGTTTATTTTTTAACTTTCTTTACCCTTCTTATTTTCCTCGCTGTAGTGAGGTGAAAATATTTGTATTATACACGGGTGAAAAGTTATTTTACGTCTCGTGTGTTGACTCGCAGGTAAAATACAACTTTCCCCCCTTGTATAACAAATAACTATTTTTTGTTTATTTTATTGTTTAATATGTGTGTCCTGCGTGTTTGTGAATAAATGTGTATTTCTTTCTTTGTGTAGGGCACCTAAAAGTATACGTACCTATGGAAATTCCCTACTACTAGTTCTAACGTAAAATAAACAAACTTATTTGCCTGGCTCGCCAACTTCGGCAATATGTTTGCTCAGGGCTTCCCTCCAGGCGTTTAATTGAATCATGTGGAAGAACTCGCGGGTTTGTTTGTGGGGATATAAACAAACAGCCAAACTTGTGATATGCTTATTATGTGGGAAGAATAGGTATATATGCATAGGAGTATGCGAGTCGGATTCCCATACATTTTGAGACCCAGCGCCTGATGAAGGCAACAAGCAATTCTGAAAAGTTTTTTTGTATGGGTGCCCCCTTAAATATTAATTTAATTTAGTTTTTTAGTATATGTTGTTATAGCGGCAACAGAAATACATCGTCTGTGAAAATTTCAACTGTCTAACTATCACGGTTCATGAGCTACACGAGATACGTTCCAAGGTCAAATTACTTTGCCCACTAGTGGATAAAATGCTATTTTGATCACTGGTTATAAAGGATAAAAGACGGCTTTCCGAGGCAGTGAGGGGAAAAGATTTTTTTCAAAGGCGATTGATTCGGAGCGGCTGACTTTACTCTTTGTAGACTTTTTTTTGCCTGGCCGTAACCTTCACAACCAACAGTGCTTTGAAAAAAAAAATTGATCTTAAATCCCAAACTTTTTTTTATTATTTTTCCCGTCGATGGAGTTGGGCTTAAGGAAGGCCGTGTTGCTCGAAGGTTTAGATTCACCCTATTTCGTGCACTTTAATAGGTAGGTACAGGTAGGTAGGTAGTCGAAAAAGGTTCGTCACTTCTGGACCTTAAAGGCATTGAAACAAAGTCGAAAATAGGCGAGCCTGTTCTATCCTAGTCGATACATCTTCTTATTCGGAATCCGTGCTATACAGGGTGTTTTGTAGCTGGGTGCAAACCTTTAAGGGGGAGATACACTAGACCATGTGGAACATATTCATCCAAAATTTATATTATTTTATTAATTTTTTTAAATGACATCAAAAGTAAGATTTTATTTTTATTTTTGTAAAGTTTAAATGCTTTGCACATAACTTTTTTGGACACAATGGTGCTTCAAACTACTTTGATACGATCAAGGACACATTAGACTACTAAAATAATAAAAAAAAACGGACATTTCTGTTTGGATTGGAAGTTATTAGCATTTAATTGACCAATTTTGGGTTTTTCATACTCTAATCGTAAAATTTCCCTTAAAAATCAAAAATCGCTAAAAAAAAATTTTTTTTGAATGAGTTCTACATGGTCTAGTGTATCTCCCCCTTAAAGGTTTGCACCCAGCTACAAAACATATGTATATATATATGTATATGCTCGTGGGCCGGCCACGGTAACAGTGCAAATATTTGTCTAACATGCTCATCAATATGTAATGTTTGTGTTATCACAACATTATTGAAGAAATAACTTGCCTTTGGCTTTTGAGGCGTAGGTAGCGTATTGACTGGAAATTCCATTAATTACGAGAACCACCTACCTACCGTAGCGGCGCATTGACATCACTGTAATTTATTACGGGATAAAAGGCTCAGTGAAATGGCATCGTACCTACCTGATTAATTATTTTCAATTTTTCTAGTATACATACGTATGTATATCTATATACATACACATCTATATAGGTACCCTATAACGTATTATTATTAGGAAGACCGCCAATATCTTAATTAAGATGATTTTCTCGAATCAAAAGAATAAAGGTAAAGTGTTTTCAGTCACGGATCTCGGAGCATCATAAATATCATAACATGTATTCATAATGATGCAGATTTCATAATATTAGTAATATAGTATTTTTCACAATCGTGTTATAATAGAGAGCTTTTTAGTCGAGTACCGTGTTTAGGCCACGAAGCTTGCTGAGTGGCCTAAGGTACGAGATTAAAAAGCTTGATTATAACACTATTGTGAACAATACTTTTTGTACGAGTTCATTAAAATTAATTTTCTACGAGTCAACTGAACTAATTAAACAAACTCGATACTGTTCAAACGAAGTGCAGCTCATCGCTCGTACGCTTGTTGATATCTTAAAAGACATCAACGAGCGTACGACATCAAAGCGATTCTATTGGTCCAATTCATTGCAGTTCAGTAAAGCAGCCACGTGATTGGTCGAATTTATTTTAGTTCTATTTTCAATTTTTTTTCGGTTGTCTGGAGCGTATCGAAACAGTTATTTCGATTGTTTCGACAGTAACATGGACTACAACTATGAAAAGAGTGACGTTGCAGTATTCTCTATGAAATCTTACACAGATTTTAATCTACGAGTACAAAAAAGAAATTTCCGACGCGTTGCTTTTTGTCCAAAATTTTATTGAAATTATTAATGGTTCCATTCTAGAGTGTAACTGACGTAACTAAACTACTTGTCTTGACTCTATACGTAGGTACCACAGCTACACATACCTACATCCACCCACTACAAACACTACAATCCTGAAGTGGTAGGTATCTAGCATAATAGCAACTGTGTGTATTTTCATATTGTTTTGGGATTCTATTTAAACATACGAGAACTTTAATACAGGCAGCCATCAAATAAGAACCTAATGCAGTAGCGGAGCCCTGGTACAGGCCCATTCCCACCGGCTTGCCTAGAATTTATTTTTAGGCTAATTATATTATACTATTACTCTAAACTCTTTCATATTTGTTTTGTTCCGGGTTGTCCATCGAAAATTTTCACTCGCCGCCACTGATAGGTATAGAAATTCCCACTTTTCTGGGAAATTATTTTCAGTTAGCCGGGCTAGATAGAAATAGAAGTCATCCACTGCGGTCGTTATATTGCTGCAGAGGTTAGTGGTTATCAATTGTTTTAACTAATTAGTGGTACTAGCTCTAGTGTAAGTTTTATCGATACATATACGTTTTCGAACGCGTTTGCGTTTAGTTTCAATTTGTATGGCAACGCGTAGTTCCTAAATGGTTACCACCAGAGGCGCTGTTCGCGTTGCCATATAAATTGAGACTAAACGCAAACGCGTTCGAAAACGTATTGTATGGATAAAACTTATACTAGAGCCTCTGGCAATCACTATAATTAATTAGTATACAGAACCCGTGAGTAAAAAACAGTATAATTTCTGACAGTCTTTATTGTTATTAAGTAGTCTAACAACATCATCAACCTATAACATCTGTATATAATATAATCAGGAATGAAGACACTTAGTGAGCTGAGTACATCAAAGCCCTATCTCCTGTGATTAATCGGTGAGTTATTGCGAGGAAGCCTCATAAAATACGTGAAAGCGAAGGTGGGACTTAGAAACAAGACGTTTTAATAGTTTGATAGCTGGGTCCCATCATGTACAGTGAGCATCAAAAGTAGCTACGCAAACGAAGACGTCTAGTCTTTATTAAATAGTACATTATTGCCGTGGCCGGGAAGGAGGCAATTGCAGGCCGAGTATTTTGTTTAAACGGACGAGCTTGCGAGTCCGTTTAATTATAATACGAAGCCTGCAATTGCCATTCCGGCTGAGGCTAATATAGTGCTTTTCTCAAAAATGGGGGAATAAAAAAGACTAAATTGAAATCAAGCGTTATTATTAAATACAAATTGAGGATACTGCAAATGCAAATTACATAAAATTAAACGTCATACATATATTTTTTTTAAACATAATTGCAAGTGTATTTTTCCACCGAAAAACGCAATCTTTTTATGACACATACAAAAATGTCGCGTTTGCAACAGAAAAATACGACTTGATTTGGCTGAATACGACCTGTGCCGTCTTTTATATGCCAGTTTCTACTTTTTAAAAAGTTTGGTACTCGACAAATAAAGGAATTCATATGTAACATTCCAGGCGGCCTGCAATGTTTTTTATTTTTTAATTTTGATCTGGCCTTAAACTATACACTTTACCTTCTCATATGTAGCGTGTTATGTTCACTTTGCGGGCCATTTTTGAGAAAAGGGAATTTATTTATTTAATCGTATGGCGAACAGGATGAAACAGTAACAAAATATATATTCAACTATAAATTAGTATTGAGGCTGATCAGCCACTCGCTGGCTTCGTCGCTAAGGACGATCAGGTCTTCAGGGCGTCCGCAGGAATAGTACCTTAGATACCCTGCACGTGTCCCCTGGGTGGTGCTAAAGAGTAATCAACTTCTGACGACCGCTTTAGCCTAGTTGGTAGTGACCCTGCCTACGAAGCAAGAGGTACTGGGTTCGAATCCCGGTAAGGGCATTTATTTGTGTGATGAGCCCGAATATTTGTTCCTGAGCCATGTATTTAAGTATTCATTTATCTATATAAGTATGTTTATCTTCGACTAGTACCCATAGTACAAGCTTTGCTTAGTTTGGGACTAGGTCGATTTATGTAAGATTGTCCGCAAATATTTATTTATTTTATTTATTTACTTTGGCTTTTGCACTGCACTCAACGAGAGCCTCGCAGCAATTAAACAGAAGCAATACATACATATTAAAGGGAATAAGAACTTTTGACGTCTTCGATTGCGTAGTTACTTTTGATGCTGACTGTACGTGATTGACGACTCTATAATCGTCATTGCTGATGTACGGTTCCCGGGAATCTCCCAATGCCTGATTTTTCATAATTTCGCAATCATACTCTGTTCTCTTTAAAAAAAACCCTGTAACGCCGATCACTACTGATACGTCAACAGAGTTAAGTAGGTACAGCTACCATCAAATATCTGAACTCTAGCGCTTGATAATTAAAGTCATGTTCAGATATCTGTGAGCACCTTATTCGCTCTGATATATCTGATTGCGACTGTACAACTCACTAATGTCAGTCTTAACGACTATCAAAGTGTTAAAAGTGTAAATATATAACGAAAGCTTACATTGAAATGTATAAAAAGTTCGTTGGGTCGTTCTTTATTGCAATACTACTTTAACGCAATTTAGTGGCAAACAAATATTAAGCAACAATATAATAATACATACAAAAAGCACCGTTAAATTTCGCACGGCGTTAGTAATGTAAAGATTATATCCAGTAAGCTGCAAGTATATTTACGCTACGAGAACGAAAATGTTATAAAACATCTTGATTACAATGTCGGTGTTATAGAATTAGTCAGTGTCAAAATATTTATGAGTTCCTTAGTAGCGTAGCTATTTTTGCAGCCGAATGTGGTACATGCTCATATACAGATATCAATCTGTACTTCTTGTTAGTAATTTGACAAATTAGCATCTAGGTAATGACAAAGAGTGGGGTGTCTCTGTAAATTAACATAATATTTACCCTCCTGAGGTGGCATACGCCACAAAATGGCATTGGAATTTAGATCAACCAGTTTAGGAAATAGAGTTGATTGAAAAAACGACGGGAGCAAAACAAAAGCAACTCTGTCACAATGGAAAATGATTTTGAACTTAGTTGATGAGTCCTATTCACAGATGTATGTATATAAGGAGATCGGACATGCCGGCCGATTTGTATAGAGTACGCCTGTCGCAAGTACATTAACCCACATAACGCCCAAGTAATTGACAAGACAAAGCACGCACACATCTAAAACACTCACACTTGTATACCTACACGCTTATTTGACAATAAACGCGCATCATATCAGGCATTTTGGAAAAAACGTAATATTATCTGCGATCAGCACGCGTGCACAGTATGGCAGAGTATGCCCATTGAGCTAACAGCTGCGACACGGCCGCCGGCGGCTTGTCCTCTCTCTAGTATTCTATGCTCTGAGGTCCTATCAGTAGGCTCATCGGCCTTAGGGGGTAAATATATACCTACATATACAACTTTGCTGCTTTTTACAGGCGTTCTTGTGCTGCTTTTCATTTATTTCAGAAATTTTATTAAAATAATGTAAAAAATGGACCACGTGACCTATCTTTCTATAAAATTTCTGAAATAAATGAAAAGCAGCACAAGAACGCCTGTAAAAATCAGCAAAGTTGTATATGTAGGTATTTATTTCAGAAACCTGCAGACAATCTGTCACCTTGCCTATATCTAACGATGGTGTATTTGTCTTATACTAAATACAAAAATATAAAATACTTCGACTCAACATGAGCCAAGCTAATGTGTAAACAGTTCACTGTCAACAATCAAAAATATAAGTAAAACTATAGTAGACACATATAACTTGCGTATATAATATCATTGTCTGTATACATAATGTCCCAAGGCACCTGAATTTGTACTAAGGATTATGTGTAAATATATATATTTTAATTAAAATGTCTTAAATTAATAATATTTACATTTAAGTTATCTTATTTACATGGCACATGATTGGCTTTGTCATATTAGAAATGCCTAATTATAGTAGAAATAATATTTACAATTATAATTTTATAATCATTCTACTTATCGTTACTATTCAAGATTTTCAAGAAAATAGATTATTTTTACATTTTAATCACCATGGCACAGGATTTTTCATGAAATTCACTCATTCATATAAACCTATCACATTCAGAACACAGGAATCATCGAAACAACCCGTAATAGTACGGCAATTAAACACTATGTTAATTTTATAATAAAACTTTTTTGTGGTCCGGTATTCCATCCGCGATATTTGTGGTGCGGTATTTCATCCGCGATATTTGACAGAATATCATCACTTTAATTTCACAGTCACTCTGATTTTTAAAGCGAGAGACACGAAAGTCTAGGAATAACGGCCAAGTTTAAGTTTCCAAAAGCAGCCTCGATTATTTCTCGAATAATTTCAAGAAACTTCGACAACACAAGAGCCGTTACGGCGTCAGGCAAATATACTATTTCTTAATAACTACTAATACCCATTATTAAGGCACATAATCGTCAAATCTCCGATTTTTGTACAACAAAACAGAACACACAACAGCCAACTTCACCAACAGAATCATAAAGAGCTAATATAATATAAATACATAAAGTATTCCCATCAGAGATCTAATAAAAGGCAAAGACCTTGACTCGGCCGCGTCTCTTCCATATTTAGAATGCAATATGAAACTGACACCTTCTGTCTGTCCGTCCATGTTCAACAACACATAACTAGTTTCATATAAACTTTTATCAAACACAAAATAACAGAATTATTAAAAAGTTATATTGTCGTTTATCCAACTCACCTTCTTACTAAAATATCATGAGCATTTGGCGCGACTCACTTTGAATCGAATCATTTCAGTTTGTCTCTACCATCTCCCTACTCAGAACACTAAATACTATAGAATGAGCATGCGCTCAAGCTTTCGCACCATCGTCACCCGATCGCCGTGCTGTAGGCTCGGTGGAGGGGACGAGGTGGCAACACCGGTCCCGATGGAAATCGCGCGCCATACCCCCTTCTGTAATATTTAGTGTTCCGTGTCTCCCTATATCCGTCCAGAAGGACTTCACAGACGATAGGGAATAGGCCATTGCTCCTCCGCTAGCCGGGGACTTATACATGTTCAATTAAACGGGTAAACCCGCGAGCGAAGCCTCTAAGCTAATAAAACTTGTCCTCCTCACTGTCAAGGTTATTCCTGTTGTTGGGCTGATTGGAATGGCGGCGCAGCGTGCCCATGGAGTCGTACTCGTTGGCGATGGCCTTGGGGTAGAGCTTGGGCGTGGCGGCCGCCGTGTTGTGGTTGTTCGCGTTGCTGATGTTGTTGCTCTTGGAGAGGAGGATGCCGCTAGAGTTGGCGATGCCCGTGAATGAAGGCTGGCGCTTTGCTTTGCGAGGCTGCGACAAAACAAAATAAACTTTAGTACATACTGTCGGTGTAGCCCATCGCTAAACTAAGTGGCAGTGGGCGTTACAACATTGCACGTAGAACCGATGGCCGTTGGGGCGGAAAGGTTCTCGAGTGGCGATCACGTACCGGAAGGCGCGGCGTGGGTAGGCAAGGTGGACTAATGACCTGGTAAAGGTCGCGGGAGTCCGCTGGGTGCGGGTGGCGCAGGACCGGTCATTGTGGCACTCTTTGGGGGAGGCCTATGTCCAATAGTAAACGTGTTTCAGCTGATGTGATAATGGTGATGATGAAATACTGTCAATGTCTAATTGCGACAAGGGTTTCAGTCAACCGCTAACCTTTAGTTAAACATGCATGTATAGGATGGTAAAGGTGGAGGCTGGCTAGTTATAGGTCTCCCGGTCCTATCTCCGTTTGGTTGCGTGTTCAGGTTGCCTTTCTTGGATCGTGAAATCAAATGCCGGTTGGATTGGAGAAAACTGTATTGTGGTGAACTGAGTTCACTATGAAAACTAAATCATAAATCAAGATAGGTACAATGTTCACAAGCATTTTTTGGAACCAATCGATGTGACAAGAAAGAATAAAAATCTTGACATAAATATGTTTCTATTTTTGAATCCCTGACCAGCCAGTCGTGCAACAATGTTGCCACACATGTATACATAAACTCACATGGAAATACACTTCTAGCAATACTAGGATATATAGGTACTAGGATTTTTTTTGTTTTCATTTAGTGACATTTAGTTTGTTAACCGTTTAGGTTAGGTTATTGGTTAAAATCTGCAATTTTTAAATGATTATTGTGTAATATTTTATTGTAAAATACCATTTGTAAAGTGCCCTTGTGGCCTATTTGCAGTATAAATAATTGATTTTGATTTTAATTTTTTTGACCATTGTTGAAAATCGTAACGTCACTCATTTTTACTTACCTGCAAACTTCATACTGACATTTATTATTGACATTTCATGAAAGTCGCTGATTCGAGTAGTTTATAAAGTCTGCCGTGGGCGTTGTAGGAAACTAATCTGGAAATAGTCTCTAGACTCCTACAACACCCACGGGAAAAAAGGGGTTAGTAAAACGACTGTATCTCTCGAGTCCCCGACTAGCTAGTCTGCTCTGAAACTTTGTACTTAGAATAAGTTAAGGTGTATCCAGGTCTATAATTAGTTTATGTAGCTTCAGATACCATAGTAAAAACCGGCCAAGTGCGAGTTGGACTCGCGCACGAAGGGTTCCGTACCAGTATCTATAAAAACGGCAAAAAAATCACGTTTGTTGTATGGGAGCCACCCTTAAAAAAATATTTTATTTTGTTTTTAGTATTTGTTGTTATAGCGGCAACAGAAATACGTAATCTGTGAAAATTTCAACTCTCTAGCTATCACGGTTCTTGAGATACAGCTTGGTGACAGACAGACGGACGGACGGACAGCGAAGTTTTAGTAATAGGGTCCCGTTTTACTCTTTGAGTACGGAACCCTAAAAAAAGACAGCGAATTTAAGTTTTTCGTACAAAACTTGTTTTTGCTGTATTTAGTTTGTTTTATAAACTGGAGGCATAAACTAGTTACTGACCTACTTATACCTCATTTCATTGTATATGCAAAGTTTCGTTACAATCCAACACGTAGTTTTAAAATGAGAACGAAACTCCGTTTGCAGGGGACTCTTAAGGCGACGTGAGCTCAGAAAACAGATGTTTAAAAGGTCGTAGCTCTTGTTTGGATTATAATACGGCTGCCCTACATTTAATTAGCAATCTTGAGGCCTTTCTCGAGGGATAATAGCTATTCGATCTTGAGTTTTTGACTTTCGCTCGATAGCAAAAAATCACGAACATAGGTCTAAAATACACTTAAAAAAATTGTAACAAATTATGCACAACAGCTAAACATATTAAAATTGGTTCTAAAAATCGGCAATATCATGTTTGAGGGAACTTAGCTATTACTTTTTACAAGCTTTATATTAACCTGCACTGTTCGTAAGTATGTAGGTTGTCCGTCAAAATTTGCAATCGATTTTTTAGTCACGTCCCGTCATCCAATTGAGCTGAAATTTTGCAAGCATATGTATATTGCATGACAATGCAATATTATGATGACTTTGAGCTGATCTGATGCTGGAGCTGGAAGGTGGCCATAGGAACTCCGCAATAAAACGACACAACCCCATCGAGTTTGGGCTCGTTAGAATCGTCTCAATGAGTACTTGATGATGGTATGCAGAAGAGTACAGTCGGCAGTAAAAGCTAGTACCAAAAAAAAATTTTGACTAAAACTTATTTATTAATTAAAACGCACAAAGAATTAAAATTAAAAAACATGATATCCGCGCTTCCGAACACGCACTTCCATCTCGCTCACGCTTATGCTCAGTGAGAGGGAGAGAAGACCACGAGCCTACGTCGCCTTAAGGGGCTCCACGCACTTTTTGACTAGTTGTGATGAGTTTTGAGTTGATATTCCTCCGTCATTACAATAGATATATTTATGCCACAAACGTTAATCGGTTCTTCAATACTTTATCTACTTTTGCAAGAGAGTTTTTTGGAAAAAATGTATATTTATTTTTCTATGATTTATTCAAACATGGTCCAAAAAAGCTCTGTTTTCGATATTAGTATGTTGTTTATGCACTTTTATATATGAAATTTACATGTAACTGTTCCTTTTTGACGTTTCTAACAACCCAAGAGAGTTTTTTATGTTTAACTCATTTTTACTAAAGTTACGTCCAAAAAACTGGTTTTTTGGCCTAAAACTGCTAAAGTTTAGTGCCATATATCTCAAAAACTATGAGTTTTGATGTAAATATGGGATACAATTTCGGTTAACCTCGTTGTTGTTAATACGGTAAGCCAAAAACACCCGAAAAAACGGACGGTAACAGATCGAAGGTCATTGGGAGCTGTGAGCCCCTTAAGCTATAAGGTCGACATTGCAATACTCACGACATCTTTAAGCGGCACGGTGACGTAGCTATTCTGCTTAGCCGTGATGTAGTGTGGACTGGACGGGACGCGGGCGCCCCGCCGCCACGGCAGGCGCGCGCCGCGACGTTGGAAGTATATCACACCCGCTAGACACGACAGGCAACCTGGAAGGAGGTGACAGTGGTGAATCGTGGACAGCGGTTTACACGAAATTATAGTAGCCTGGCCAAGGAAAGATGAGCCTTTTTGAACCGGCAAGGAGGAGGTTCTCAATTCAACTGTTTTTTTTTGTGTGTCCGTTATGCGATAACTCGGTAATTTATGAACCTTTATTTGAAAGCATATACTTCCAGATTGGGCCCGTTGTCACCAAAATCCAGTTACGATGATGGGATCTTGGAGAAATCGAGGGAACTCTTCAAATTGTATAGACAAACTTGAAGCAATTTGGCTACTGATTTGAAGTCGGTTGACCCGCGATGGTCCAAAGGTATTAGGTATAAAGGTATTAGTGTTATTCAATATATATTATGTTTTAATTTAATTTAATTTAGTTGCAATTATTAATGACTAGCTGACCCCGCGTACTTCGTACCGCCATACAAAATGTATGAAAAAAAGAAACTTTACATTTAGCATTTATTATTAGTTATTCTGCTATTTGGAGCGAAGACAAATACAACAAATCAAACATCACAAAAATCGGATCGGCCGTTCTTGAGTTATAAATGGTGTAACTAACACGACTTTGTTTTATATATATATATAGATGTAGGTACATATATGGACTAGTATGTTTCCGGTAGTAATATAAATAAGTAATTTTATTAAATAAGTTATTTTATTTTATAAGTATTTTAGTTTTAGATGTAGTTATAATAAGTTTTGTTATTTTTTGATTATTAAAATAAATTAAAAAAAAAAAAAAAAAAAGTAACTGTTCCATAATAAATTGGACTGCTTTTGCTTTTTAAGAAAATTAAAATGTGGCTTACTGCTAATATTATCCACATTGAAGATGTTATCAAAATCTGTCAAAATATTGAAATTTTGCATTGTGTGAATTGAAGAAAAATTATAATTGTTCAAGCATCATTGTTATTTTATCGCGGTATACACAGTGTTGCAACACGCTGTTTTTTTTTTAATTTGCCGCTCTTTTCTAGGCTCATCTTTCCCTGGCCAGACTCTATTACAGTCAAATCGATAGTAGTACATATAACAACCTAATGATAGTAATGATATAAGTAAGACCCTCATAAGATAAATATATCTTGTTGCCCGTAGCCTTTTCCGATTATCTCGAGTCGGTACCCCTTGTCAAAGTTCATAATAATGCCAAAAACCCTCATAACTACTTGTCCTTAATGACTTTAATGAGTATTGCATAAGAAATGTTGAGTTCAATCATACGCCGAAGTAATCAGACAGTGTGAGTCAGAAGGAAAAAGTGAAGATATAAGTTATTTCTACATACAGATTGCCAGACCAGGGTAACCAGAAATCATGTATCACTATTACAAAAAAATATATTATATGAAACCACACAGGTTATATTCATAGGCAACTAATTATAAATCCTTTGACACGTTGTATAACGAGTAACAATGTCGTGAAGTGAAGAGTGCCCCAAATAGGGGTGTAGACTCAAAATGTATTGTTAAGTGCTTCAAAATTCTACATTTTTAATACTTTTTCTAAAAAATACAACATTATTGATTATTTTATGTAGTGTCTACACTTCTATTATGTAGTCATTATTTTATGTATATAATGTAAAAAAGAATTAACGTCTTTTGGCAAAAGCACCTAAAGCATTAACAATATAACAACAAAAAAAACCCCACCAAAAATCTAAGTAACCAAAAAATTTAGAAATAAACTGTATGTATGCCTTAGCTTATATCCCTAACATAGATCTAAAGGCTTTCTGAACTAACAACATATGGATCAAAATGGTCAAATAAACGATTTTTTTTAATCTTTATTCATAAATTTAAGACTTCTGACTTCTGTAACACAGGCCAGCCTAGCTCAGAAGTCAGAGGCTTCACAAATACCTGCTGTACCATTTTTGGAAATTAACGATTTATTATTATTATCTCTTTATTTATTATCATTCTTGGATTAGGTTTTTTACAATATGAATATAAAAGTACAATAAATATACAAAACATACAAAATAAAAACACATTATAAAAAAAAAACTTATTATTATTATTATTTATTTAAAAGAATTAAAACTAGGTCTTCAAAAAAATGTGGTTAAGTTTGTGCCCTTAACCGTTTTGTGTGTTCCATCCTTGTCAAGGGGAGTGCTAACCGTCTCTCCTTTCAATAGACACACTCGTTAATGGTTCGAATGTTCTTATATACTAACCGTTCTTAAAACTCCTATAGTGCGTTTTACGAAATTCATTTGAAATATATATTTACACGCGACTAAAACAAAATTTTAGGGCAAATCCTACAACAGTATGTATAAAGAAATCAATTAACAGTACTCTAGAAAAATAAAACTGATTTTGATTGTAATAAACATAAATTCAATCGGAAATGAGGCCGAGTTTAGCTCACTAGCGCCATCTATTGATAGCATTTCGGATCTACTTAAGTCAAGGTCAGGAGCCGAGTAGCTGAAAACACACTCGTCCTTTTCTTTCGTAGTAATAGTGCAAATGTAAGAATGAGATAGGACCTACTATCCATTGAATATGGGCCCTGTAAGACCGGACCTGGTGGGCTACTACGAAAGTTGAAACTCGCGATATCTCCCTCTCTGTCGCTTAAATATGCAAGTGCAACAGAGAAGGAGTTATGGCGAGTTTCGACTTACGATTTTTGTAGTATGCTGTGAGAGAGAAAAATGGGTACAGCTTTGTCAGAACGGAATTGAAAACAAAAATTAATGTAACGAATGGGGAATGGATGAAAATTTTAAAAGTGCCTGATTTTTTTTTGGTGTAAGGAATAACCATCCTTAACACCAGAAAAAAATTGCAGATTTTTCAGGTGCGTCAATTATTTTTGAAAAATATACACAGTTTCCTTGCTTACGTTTTGGGTTTAGGACGGCGAATGAGAAACTTTCCTTGATTCGTCTCATATTACAAAAAATATTATGAATATCTGACCCTGGAAATGACAGATATAGCTGGCTGCAGCTGTCAATATCATTGCCAGTGTCAGTTTACACGATATTTTTTGTAATATGAGACGAATCAAGTAAAATGTCTCATTCGCCGTCCTAAACCCAAAACGCATGTGAGGAAACTGTTTATATTTTTCAAAAATAATTGACGCACCTGAAAAGTCTGCAATTTTTTTCTGGTGGTTAAGGTTATTCCTAACACCGAAAAAAATCAGGCAATTCTAAAATTTTCATCCATTTCCCATTATGAGGACTAAAGTTACCTTAAAGGTCTCTGCCCACTACACCGTATCATGACCGTACCATTACCGTGCTATGAACGTATGTGTCAAATACATGAAAATGACGGACCGGTGACGGAACGGTCTAGTCACTAGACCGTCCCATACCCACTAGACTCTAGTGTATAGTAGTATAAGTATGCGGCCATACCCACTAGACTCTAGTGGGTATGGTCGCATACTTTTCCATACAAATAATATTTTTTTATCTACGCACATATCATTAGTGCTCTAAAATGCGTTCAGAAACCGTCGGTAATGACCAGCATTATTACAACAAATTTTACTATGACAACTTTCTTGTCTGTGGTAGTGTAAAATCTGTACTGTAATGTTATTTTATTACAGTACAGATTTTGATATCGTTATGAGTTTAAATTTGGAACAGCTGTCAAAACTCAAGTGGATCTCTATTCTATAGATATTATTATATTATATTAAAACAGTTATCGTTACGAAACGTCAATGTATTATGTTTTTTAATTTAACTTTTTTAACAAATTTTTAGATTTTTTTTTCTTAAATTTTTTTATACTTTTTTAACTTTTTTTTGACTTTTTTATACTTATTTTTCACTTTTTCTAACTTTTTTTACTTTTTTTCCACTTTTTTACTTTTTGTTCTACTTTTTTGCACTTTTTATTATTTTGCACTTTTTTTACTTTTTTCACTTTTTTTAAAATTTTCTAACTTTTTTTTACTTTTTCTTACTTTTTTTTTACTTTTTTTCACTTTTATTCCTTTTTTCACTTTTTTTTACTTTTTTTAACTTTTTTTTAACTTTTTTTGCTGTTATTTACTTTTTTCACTTTTTTTTTCTTTTTTTTTATATTTTTAACCTTTTTTTTTTAAAGAATTTATAGGTAGCACTCGTAGCAATGCAGGTCATTTTCCTACGCCTTCTGAACCCATCTTAGAGAACTATGATATGTGTTTAGATAAAGTAGTGTATGCAACTGTACATAATTAGGCCTTTAAACACTCGTGTGATCTTATTATGAAACTCGCTGACGCTCGTTTCATAAAACCGCACTCGTATTTTAAGGCCTCTCATTATGTATCAGTAGCATAAACTACTATTGCCTGATACGTTCATAGTACGGTCATGGTATGATACGGTGTAGTGGGAAGACCTTTAAGAGTCCTCGGCAAGCTCGGCCGTAATTCACCTTCCCATACAAACGGAGTTTCGTTCTCATTTTGAAACTACGTGTTGGATTGTAACGAAACTTTGCATATGCAATGACAAGGTATATCTAGGTCGTTAATTAGTTTATATGGCTCCAGTTTATAAAACAAACGAAATACAGCAAAACAAGTTTTGTATGAAAAACTTAAATTCGCTGTATTTTTTTTTACTATGGTATCTGAAGCTACTTAAACTAATTACAGACCTGGATATACCTTAACTTATTCTAAGTACAAAGTTTCTAGTCGTTTTAAAATGAGAGCGTAACTACGTTTGTATGGAGAACCGAGCTTGCCGGGTACCCTTAATATTGCGTCGACGTAAATGTCTTCTCAAGATATCAGTCCCTACCCAATAAACTGCTGAAACCATCCAACGCAACTCGGTGACTGCATGCCTCACGGGATTTGGGATATTAAACCTAATATCACGTATATCCGACTGTCCCTATTTAAACTTATTCTGTATCCTCTATAATATGAAATTTTGCTATGAAATAGTTTCAATTCCTACCTCACATCATATCGTTTTGTATAACGATAGCTTCAGAATTGTTAGTCTTTGTTACCCACCATGGTTAACACCAATAAGTTTTTTGATAAGTATTCTATTAAATTATTACGTAAAGTCGGAAAGTTATCGGATTTTTTGAGGTAAATTATGAGAGTATCGCCATTTCTTTCTACTATAAATAACACATTCTTCACTATCATCACTACATAGTATAAAACAAAGTCGCTTCCCGCTGTCTGTATGTCCCTATGTATGCTTAGATCTTTAAAACTACGCATCGGATTTTGATGCGGTTTTTATTAATAGATAGAGTGATTGAAGAGGAAGGTTTATATGTATAATACATACATATTTAGTATCAGCATTGCACCCGTGCAAAGCCGGGGCGGGTCACTAGTTCGGTATAAATACTTAGTCGTATACCCTTGATAACTAATTCTGATAACGTAGTACGTCGTAATTTTGCACTGGTTTTTTCTGGCTATGCTTATCTGGCGCATGTGTTGAGGGTCTTTATATTATACTGGCAGTCCCCGGAGCCCAGGGTTCGAAATTATCAAGATAATTAATCACCAGTATAAGTGCAAATAAAGTATGACCATATTGGATCTTTCTCACGCGGCATTGTTCAAATTCAACACAATAAACAATATTTAACTTAACAAACCAATGACACTCGAGTTTACTCAACTTTGCATAATCCGAACTGAGTTTTTCTTGTAAGGGGAATCCCCACGGCGCGGCACGTCACGTTGACACTTCGTGCGTTCGGATAGACGCAAGTGCGGAAATACACGTTCGAATACTTCGAATACAGTTCACTTTCACGAGCGCAATTTTTTGTTATTATCATCGATAATTATCCTTTCGAACCCTGCCGCAGCCCCACCCGCGTAGTACACAAGCTCAGACGAGCCGCGGGGTAAAATATAACCTTGGTGTTGGCTATTCAATGGTGAACTATATTTTGAAATCGGAGTTGTTTTAGAGATGATCACTCACAAAGTCACAAACAGAGAAACTTTGCCTCTCCTAATTATTAGTATAAATATTTAAGCCATCGCATAAGATTCGAAGTTTGGTTTAGTACGGATCCGCATTCTAGCTTGCGATGAGAACTGGGCTACTACCGCGAAACGCCAATTTCGTTCTTTCGTGTCCCCCTCTTTCAATCGAATATGCGAGTACAATCAAAATAGTAACACTCGAAGTTCTTGGTAGGTCTGAGATCGCGGTAAGTTACCCATAACGAAGGCGGCTACAACGCAGCCGACGATTCCCCCGACGCTGAGCGAGTCCCCGGCGCGCACGACCGACGCCATCTCCACGCTCTCGCTGTACGCCGGCAGCGCGTATAGCTCTGTGAACAAACGTATCATTCAACGGGTATCATAGGGGGAGTGGTACATAACAACCAAAATAGAACTCTTACATCAGCACGGGTATCACAAGACGGTCGCGACATACTCTCGAGCTTTCTCGCGCTATCCATCTCTCTCTTATTAGACCACTTAGAAAGAGACTGATAGTGCGAGAGAGCTCGAGAGTATGTCGCGACCGGCTTGTGATAGCCGTGCTGAGTACACACGACGCGCCAAGTGAAACCCTGATGACGTAGAACTAAGTCTGATGCTGCTAAGTTCTGATGCGTCTAAATTTACAGAAGTGGATCGCATCGCTCTTGCTTCATGTCAGTACCATGCTGATTTTGAAAGAGACTTGAAAGTGGGTTACAATTTTCAGTCTAAACTGGCATCATTGAGGCTCTTGATCAATAACGACTGGCCATTTGACTAGCGTTGCTGCATTTGGCTAGTAGCTCCGTGAAATGGGCAACAGGAGGCATAGTTCGCAGTGAGGGTACTGACCGTTGTCCATGTCAGTGTCGCAGGCGGCGACCTGCAGCACGGCCCCCGCACACGCGCCGCTGCCGCAGCTGCGGCGCCGCACGCGCTCGTTGTTCTCGCACTCGCTCCATGAGCCCCACGCACTCCAGTTCGCAGTGAGGGTACTGACCGTTGTCCATGTCAGTGTCGCAGGCGGCGACCTGCAGCACGGCCCCCGCACACGCGCCGCTGCCGCAGCTGCGGCGCCGCACGCGCTCGTTGTTCTCGCACTCGCTCCATGAGCCCCACGCACTCCAGTTCGCAGTGAGGGTACTGACCGTTGTCCATGTCAGTGTCGCAGGCGGCGACCTGCAGCACGGCCCCCGCACACGCGCCGCTGCCGCAGCTGCGGCGCCGCACGCGCTCGTTGTTCTCGCACTCGCTCCATGAGCCCCACGCACTCCAGTTCGCAGTGAGGGTACTGACCGTTGTCCATGTCAGTGTCGCAGGCGGCGACCTGCAGCACGGCCCCCGCACACGCGCCGCTGCCGCAGCTGCGGCGCCGCACGCGCTCGTTGTTCTCGCACTCGCTCCATGAGCCCCACGCACTCCAGTTCGCAGTGAGGGTACTGACCGTTGTCCATGTCAGTGTCGCAGGCGGCGACCTGCAGCACGGCCCCCGCACACGCGCCGCTGCCGCAGCTGCGGCGCCGCACGCGCTCGTTGTTCTCGCACTCGCTCCATGAGCCCCACGCACTCCAGTTCGCAGTGAGGGTACTGACCGTTGTCCATGTCAGTGTCGCAGGCGGCGACCTGCAGCACGGCCCCCGCACACGCGCCGCTGCCGCAGCTGCGGCGCCGCACGCGCTCGTTGTTCTCGCACTCGCTCCATGAGCCCCACGCACTCCAATTGCCTTCCGATTCTACACACAACAAGTACTCAAAGTTAGGTTTGTCACAAGACCTTTTTAACAATACTCAACAACATACATTATTGACGACTGACGTACGCGACCTTAATAATAGCGAAAGCGCCAACGACAATAAGGTCTCTTTCCCTCGAAATAAATAACGCACGTAGCGCTCAGAGTATCGACCTACGATAAAGGCGTACGCATTGCTTAGGTACCAACTTGAGGCGACCTTGAAAGGAACAGGTATCAAGCAGTCCCATGGTAAGTTGGCGCGTAGCGTGCAAGAAAGCTCGGCCTATGGGTGGTCTTAATATGCACGGGCGCTGCGCTGTCGTATTCAGTTAAAGCGATATATTATTGGTTCTAGTGAATACATTAGACCGGTCACCGCCCAGCCGCATCATGTCGAATAAACGTATAATTACCTGCGCAGGGCATCACGCAGACGCGTGTCTCGAGCGCGGCGCCCGCGTCGGCGCAGCCCTCGCGCGAGCGGCACGTGCGCGAGCGGGAGCGCCGGCCCGCCGCGCCGCAGCCGCCCGCGCTGCTGGTGCAGGCACTCCACTCGGACCAGCACGACCATTCACCTGGGACAGGAGATACAGATGTTGATTATGAGCAGGAAGGAGATCCAGGGGCTCTGCTGCTAACCTTTTCAGCGCTTTATAGGATGAGCGCAAACTGAATATCAACCCGCGACCATCTTTGGGCGCTGTTTAAATTATTTAAATTCAATTAAAATTCAAAATCTCAGACCATGTGCATAGTGTTAGTATACAATTGCTTATCCTAGGTTAGTCAGTCAAATCTAATATTAAAATATATTATACACAGAGCCTCTCATGTGCACCGAGTCCCAGTGCTTCCACACAGCGCAGGCAGGAGAGTCCAGCACCAGGCGCACGAGGCTGTTGGAGCTGTTACGCACGCGGCGCATCAGGGAGGCGGTTCTCTTGCGTAATATTGCACTGAAGCCATCAGTACGTGCCTCCGCAAACATACCTGATGCGCTACAAAAGCGGGGCAGCCCCAACAGCATTCTGAACCCGTTATTATATTGGATGCGCAGGGCATTGCGCTTGCAATTATGCGCTTACCTGCACCATTGCGTTATCCATTACGGTAGAGTAAACGTAGCGACAGACTTATAGAAGTTTTGAACCGAAAATTGGATGATTATTTGGCTAGTTTGCTTCACGGTTGTGTGTTAGATGCTACACTCATGTTAGGTACTCACCGACACACGCGTGCACGTTGCAGGCGCGCAGCATGTCGGGCGCGCCGGCGCAGGGCTCGCGGCGGCAGCGCCGGCGCCGCGCTTGCTGGCCGCCGCCGCACGGCGCCGAGCACGCGCCCCAGGAGCCCCAGGGCTCCCAGCCGGCGTCCTCCGCGGACACGCACGTGCCCAGCGGCTCGCAGTAGCGCTCCTCTTCGCGGGCCAGCGATAACTGAAACAGAGATTAAATACAATTGAAAATTGAACATACACCAAAGAGACAGTACCTACAAGAATACAACATTTTAATCTACGAAAAAACTCAGAAAAAACATTTTTGTATAACTTACTTTTATCTGTTCCGGAGACGGCGCCTTGCATGAGAATTTGAATCTCTTCTCGGTATAACTGCCGTCCGAAGTGTTACCTATAAAAAATGTGTTTTTACAATAATCGTCAGTATCTAGTTTACCAACTTCTTAAACTAGGTATCACCATTCACTTACCAGGGATCTGCACCCAGGGCGTCCAAGCCGTGGCCTTCCTGATCTCGCAGGGCCGCATGTCGCACACCTGGCGGTCCACCTTGCCGCCCTCGCAGTCGCCGCCGCCGTACTTGGGCTCGGGGTTGGTGCAGGCACGCTTGCGCTCCTTCCAGCCGGCGGAGGGCCCGCAGCCCGGCCCGCCGGCCGCCGCGCACGGCGACCACGCGGCCCACGCCGACCAGCCGCCGTCCACGGGCGCTAGCGCTGGATCTGTAAGGAGAGATAGGAATGTTAAATGACAAGGTATCCTCACTAAACCGCTTGCATCGTTCCCGAGTGAGGTTTATTTCAGTTCAAGCCTAGACAAGGCAGGTAACCTCACCCAAGGAGGTGGAGCCCGAGAACTCCGACCAGCCCGACCAGGCCGACCAGCCACCGTGGACGGTGCAGTTGGATACTGATATGCTAGCTCACCAGGACAGGGCGGCAGGTTGGTGCAGTAGAGGTCGTGCGAGTCCTGGCCGACGCACACGCGGCCGCCGTGCCGGGGCTCCGGGCTGGTGCACGCGCGCCGCCGCGACTTGACCGCGATGCCGCACGAGCCCGAGCACTCCGACCAGCCCGACCAGGCCGACCAGCCACCGTGGACGGTGCAGTTGGATACTGATATGCTAGCTCACCAGGACAGGGCGGCAGGTTGGTGCAGTAGAGGTCGTGCGAGTCCTGGCCGACGCACACGCGGCCGCCGTGCCGGGGCTCCGGGCTGGTGCACGCGCGCCGCCGCGACTTGACCGCGATGCCGCACGAGCCCGAGCACTCCGACCAGCCCGACCAGGCCGACCAGCCACCGTGGACGGTGCAGTTGGATACTGATATGCTAGCTCACCAGGACAGGGCGGCAGGTTGGTGCAGTAGAGGTCGTGCGAGTCCTGGCCGACGCACACGCGGCCGCCGTGCCGGGGCTCCGGGCTGGTGCACGCGCGCCGCCGCGACTTGACCGCGATGCCGCACGAGCCCGAGCACTCCGACCAGCCCGACCAGGCCGACCAGCCACCGTGGACGGTGCAGTTGGATACTGATATGCTAGCTCACCAGGACAGGGCGGCAGGTTGGTGCAGTAGAGGTCGTGCGAGTCCTGGCCGACGCACACGCGGCCGCCGTGCCGGGGCTCCGGGCTGGTGCACGCGCGCCGCCGCGACTTGACCGCGATGCCGCACGAGCCCGAGCACTCCGACCAGCCCGACCAGGCCGACCAGCCACCGTGGACGGTGCAGTTGGATACTGATATGCTAGCTCACCAGGACAGGGCGGCAGGTTGGTGCAGTAGAGGTCGTGCGAGTCCTGGCCGACGCACACGCGGCCGCCGTGCCGGGGCTCCGGGCTGGTGCACGCGCGCCGCCGCGACTTGACCGCGATGCCGCACGAGCCCGAGCACTCCGACCAGCCCGACCAGGCCGACCAGCCACCGTGGACGGTGCAGTTGGATACTGATATGCTAGCTCACCAGGACAGGGCGGCAGGTTGGTGCAGTAGAGGTCGTGCGAGTCCTGGCCGACGCACACGCGGCCGCCGTGCCGGGGCTCCGGGCTGGTGCACGCGCGCCGCCGCGACTTGACCGCGATGCCGCACGAGCCCGAGCACTCCGACCAGCCCGACCAGGCCGACCAGCCACCGTGGACGGTGCAGTTGGATACTGATATGCTAGCTCACCAGGACAGGGCGGCAGGTTGGTGCAGTAGAGGTCGTGCGAGTCCTGGCCGACGCACACGCGGCCGCCGTGCCGGGGCTCCGGGCTGGTGCACGCGCGCCGCCGCGACTTGACCGCGATGCCGCACGAGCCCGAGCACTCCGACCAGCCCGACCAGGCCGACCAGCCACCGTGGACGGTGCAGTTGGATACTGATATGCTAGCTCACCAGGACAGGGCGGCAGGTTGGTGCAGTAGAGGTCGTGCGAGTCCTGGCCGACGCACACGCGGCCGCCGTGCCGGGGCTCCGGGCTGGTGCACGCGCGCCGCCGCGACTTGACCGCGATGCCGCACGAGCCCGAGCACTCCGACCAGCCCGACCAGGCCGACCAGCCACCGTGGACGGTGCAGTTGGATACTGATATGCTAGCTCACCAGGACAGGGCGGCAGGTTGGTGCAGTAGAGGTCGTGCGAGTCCTGGCCGACGCACACGCGGCCGCCGTGCCGGGGCTCCGGGCTGGTGCACGCGCGCCGCCGCGACTTGACCGCGATGCCGCACGAGCCCGAGCACTCCGACCAGCCCGACCAGGCCGACCAGCCACCGTGGACGGTGCAGTTGGATACTGATATGCTAGCTCACCAGGACAGGGCGGCAGGTTGGTGCAGTAGAGGTCGTGCGAGTCCTGGCCGACGCACACGCGGCCGCCGTGCCGGGGCTCCGGGCTGGTGCACGCGCGCCGCCGCGACTTGACCGCGATGCCGCACGAGCCCGAGCACTCCGACCAGCCCGACCAGGCCGACCAGCCACCGTGGACGGTGCAGTTGGATACTGATATGCTAGCTCACCAGGACAGGGCGGCAGGTTGGTGCAGTAGAGGTCGTGCGAGTCCTGGCCGACGCACACGCGGCCGCCGTGCCGGGGCTCCGGGCTGGTGCACGCGCGCCGCCGCGACTTGACCGCGATGCCGCACGAGCCCGAGCACTCCGACCAGCCCGACCAGGCCGACCAGCCGCCGTGGACGGTGCAGTTGGATACTGATATGCTGGCGCCTGTGAGGATTAAACGATGGTTCATAAGAGGCTTGAAACGCTTGGACAACGGGGATCCAGTAATCAAAGAATTATTGAAAGAGCTGTCTACGTTCAGCAAACTCCCAAGATATTTAGATGAAGCATGCGTTGAAATCCCCTCGACGCATACTTTATGGCAAGCATACGGCGTGCACTTTGATGACGTCGAGCGTGTGTTTTACACAGATAAAGACAGTAAACAATCAAGTATCTATGTGTCGAAAGCGCCCATCTGAAACCTAGGTTTTTCAAGCGTGTCAACTTTTTGTCGCGTTTACGATTGTGCAGCGTTTAAGAAGCTCATCAACATCATAACTAAATGTTTGCTCCTGAATTTCATGTGAAGAGACTCTGAAGGTCAATATACAATATCAAAAGAAAATTTATTCTGACGTCATACCTTCACACGCTCGCCCGCCGTTCACAGGTTTAGGGTTGACGCATTTTCTCGTGCGACACATGCACATGTCAGGCTTCTCGTCCCCGTACACCGAGTGCGACGTGCCGTCCTGCATGCAGGACTCCCATTGCGACCACGACGACCAACCGCCATCCACTGGAATAAAAACAAACGTGTGTAATATTTATTAAACTGGTATATATTGATTGGCAGATGAGTCAGATGAAGCAGAATGTATATAAACCTATAAGAGAAACGTTACGTAGAAATTAATGAACCTAGTGGTCGTTGCTAATTTTAATTGTTATAATAGTCCGATCGATTGTGCAAATCGGTTTTAACTGAAACGACACCTTTTTTTTTTCAATTTAGCTTAGCACGGTAGAAGACGCCGTAATTGCTGCCGATGTATCTATAGCAATGAATAAATTTCTTAGATGGTATCGATACCAATTTTAACTGTACGGGAACCTCGGCTGTAGACACTACCGCGGGAATACCGTATGGCGGCGTTGCGCTTCTTTGGAAGAAGGGTGCATTTCAACAGGTATCAGTGATTAAAAGTGATAACCCGAGAATCTGTGCCATTAAAGTATATTCAAATGACAGGACGTTTCTAGTGTTCAGTGTGTATATGCCAACGGATAAGTCGGAGAACTTGCCTGAATTCACGGATTGTCTCGGCGTGGTAAGTGCAATCGTTACGAGCGAGAACATTGAGTCAGTGTATATACTCGGGGACTTTAATGCACATCCAGGTGAGCCCTTTTACTCCGAACTGGTAATGTTTTGTAGTGATGTCGAGTGGGTGTGCGCGGACGTTGAAAAACTAGGTGAACAGTCAGGATCGTATACCTTCGTTAGTGAGGCACATGGGTCACGGCGATGGCTTGATCATTGTTTAGTGACTAATGCCACGTTAGACACCATTGAAAATGTGTATGTTAAGCTAGATGTGTTATGGTCTGATCATTACTCGCTCATAATTGACTGCAACTTTAGTGTCCTGAATGTGAAATCTTATCAAAAAAATGTAACGGATAGGGTAATCTGGGGAAACAGAAAAGCAAAGCAGATAGATTTATACACAAAGGAATGTCATGAGCGGTTAAGAAGCATAGACTTTCCTGAACAGTTATGTGAATGCTGTATGTCTCGTAAAGTATGTGATTTATATGAGCATAAAGCTGTTATTGACAAATTATATAAGGATATAACAGAGTCCCTTAGACGTTCGGCTACCATTAGCAATTCTTCAACTAAAAACAATACAGTCATAGGTTGGAATCGGTATGTCAGCGAGGCTCACGGGGAGGCCAGGCGTATGTTTCAAGCCTGGGTGTGGTACAATCGGCCTAAGACTGGTCCAGTGTATGATGCTATGAATGAGAGTAGAAAAGTATTTAAATCGCGCTTAAAATGGTGCCAAAAGAACGAAGAGCAAATCAAACTCGATAAAATGGCATCGTTACACTCTCAAAAAGACTTTAAGCAGTTTTGGAAGTCTACAAATAGGATGAATGCTAAACCTGGTCTTCCCGCGAGCGTCGATGGTGTCAGTGATCCCAAAGAAATTGCTGACTTATTTAAACAGTTGTTTTCAATACATTCACCGTTGGGATCACGTTCGGTGTTCGAGGCTGAAACCATAAGTGAGCCTATTATAGTGGAAACAGAATTTACAGCTAATGACGTAGCTATGGTTATAAAAAATATGTCTAGGGGCAAATCCCCGGGACATGATGGTCTCAGCATCGAGCACCTACAACATGCGGGCCCACATTTACCTCGAATTCTGGCCATGTTGTATACGTTGTGTTTGAGACACTCTTATTTACCGGCTGAGCTTATGAAAACAATAGTTGTACCAATTGTAAAAAACAAGACTGGAAACACATCGGACAAGACTAACTACAGACCAATCTCACTTGCCACTATTGTCGCGAAAGTGCTTGACAGTCTGCTTAACGCACGGTTAGATAAGTACGTACAGCTGCACGACAACCAGTTCGGTTTCAGGCCTGTAGCCCTAGTATAAGTTTTGTCGTTACAATACGTTTTCGAACGCGTTAGCGTTTAGTTTCAATTTGTATGACAACGCGTAGTTCTTAATAGTTACCACCAGAGGCGCTGTTCGCGTTGCCATACAAATTGAAACTAAACGCAAACGCGTTCGAAAACGTATTGTATCGTTAAAACTTATACTAGAGCCTCTGGACTTTCAACTGAAAGTGCGATACTGTGTTTAAAGCAGACTGTCAAATACTACACAGAGCGAGATACACCAGTGTATGCGTGCTTCCTGGACCTGTCGAAAGCTTTTGACCTGGTCAGTTATGATATACTCTGGAATAAGTTACAGAATATGAAGGTCCCCCAGGAACTCATATCAATTTTTACATTCTGGTACAGAGGACAGGTCAATAGCGTTCGATGGGCAGGGGCTCTATCTGAACAGTATGGGTTGGAAGTGTGGGGTGAGGCAGGGGGGCTTATCCTCACCGAAGCTCTTCAACTTATACGTGAATGCACTGATTGCCGAGCTCAGCAGTACACATATCGGTTGTCACGTGGAAGGCGTTTGCGTTAACAACATTAGCTACGCGGACGATATGGTACTGCTGAGCGCGTCCCCATGTGGTCTCGCCAAACTCATAGCGGTCTGTGAGCAATACGCTATTTCTCATGGACTTAAATATAACTCTTCGAAGAGTGAGCTAATGGTGTTTGGAGTCAGAGGGAAGTGTCCGTCCACGGTTCCAGTTTTAAAGTTGAATGGTGGTCCACTTCAATTAGTCAGTCAATTTAAATATTTGGGCCACGTCATCACCTCTGACCTCAAGGACGGCGCCGACGTCGAAAGGGAGCGCAGGGCGCTGGCTGTTAGAGCAAACATGATTGCCCGCAGGTTCACTCAAAGCTCAACAGCAGTAAAAATTACTTTGTTTAGAGCATATTGCACATCTTTTTATACGAGTAGCCTGTGGGTGAACTACACGCAAAAACAGTACAGCGTCTTGCGAGTGCAGTACAATAATGCATTCAGAGTGCTGATGGGGCTGCCTCGTTGCTGCAGCGCGTCGGCAATGTTCGCGGAGGCGCGCGTGGACAGCTTCGCTGCCATAATACGTAAAAAAGCCGCATCGCTGCTCAATAGGGTAAGGGTCAGCACCAACAGCATTCTGGCAATGTTTGCAGGCAGGTTGGATGGTGCCTACCTAAACCATTGCAGTGCACTGCATGTAATGGGAAATAATGTCTACTAACACTTTAGATGTAAGATGAAATTTACCTACTAACCTTGACATGTATTTGTATTTTTTATGGTTTGTGTATAGTATTTAAATGTATGATCCAAGTTGGTTGAATAAATAAATGAATTATTATAGCAATATTTGCGTTAGAATGACCCCGAAATTTTTCAATAGGCATCCATACCTGGCGCGGTCTTCTCCGGGCAGCTGCCAGTGCTCTGCACGAAGTACGCGTCGTGCAAGTGTGTGTGAGCGCGCACGCAGGCGTCGCGCGCGTCGTCCCAGCCGCAGTGCGGGTCGGCCGCGCCCACGCAGCTCGAGCGGCGCGAGTGGCGCGAGCAACGCGAGCTGCCGATGTATAGCAATACCTGGCGCGGTCTTCTCCGGGCAGCTGCCAGTGCTCTGCACGAAGTACGCGTCGTGCAAGTGTGTGTGAGCGCGCACGCAGGCGTCGCGCGCGTCGTCCCAGCCGCAGTGCGGGTCGGCCGCGCCCACGCAGCTCGAGCGGCGCGAGTGGCGCGAGCAACGCGAGCTGCCGATGTATAGCAATACCTGGCGCGGTCTTCTCCGGGCAGCTGCCAGTGCTCTGCACGAAGTACGCGTCGTGCAAGTGTGTGTGAGCGCGCACGCAGGCGTCGCGCGCGTCGTCCCAGCCGCAGTGCGGGTCGGCCGCGCCCACGCAGCTCGAGCGGCGCGAGTGGCGCGAGCAACGCGAGCTGCCGATGTATAGCAATACCTGGCGCGGTCTTCTCCGGGCAGCTGCCAGTGCTCTGCACGAAGTACGCGTCGTGCAAGTGTGTGTGAGCGCGCACGCAGGCGTCGCGCGCGTCGTCCCAGCCGCAGTGCGGGTCGGCCGCGCCCACGCAGCTCGAGCGGCGCGAGTGGCGCGAGCAACGCGAGCTGCCGATGTATAGCAATACCTGGCGCGGTCTTCTCCGGGCAGCTGCCAGTGCTCTGCACGAAGTACGCGTCGTGCAAGTGTGTGTGAGCGCGCACGCAGGCGTCGCGCGCGTCGTCCCAGCCGCAGTGCGGGTCGGCCGCGCCCACGCAGCTCGAGCGGCGCGAGTGGCGCGAGCAACGCGAGCTGCCGATGTATAGCAATACCTGGCGCGGTCTTCTCCGGGCAGCTGCCAGTGCTCTGCACGAAGTACGCGTCGTGCAAGTGTGTGTGAGCGCGCACGCAGGCGTCGCGCGCGTCGTCCCAGCCGCAGTGCGGGTCGGCCGCGCCCACGCAGCTCGAGCGGCGCGAGTGGCGCGAGCAACGCGAGCTGCCGATGCGCAGGACGCCGTTGTCATTGCCGATGTATAGCGACATCTGTTGGGACGAAGAGAAAACTTACTATCATCAGTCTACAATAGTACATTGTTTTAGAGGCTAGAAAGTAAGCAATAGATGGACGAGTTAGTTCGATTGCACTTTCGGCCGACGCTTACACAGTGCTTTTCACGTCTACTGCGAGGAAATAGCAAATAATTATAATTTTAAATCAAAATTATGTACCTAATTAAAGATCATAATAGGGAACATTACTGCAATGTTCTGCCGCCAGAGGCAGCACTACCACGAATAGTAAAACAGTATAGGAATATAGGGATTCACACACACATGCACAATTGATTGTCAAATGAGTGACAAGGATGCTTGCATAGACAATACCGCAAGCGGGAACGAGATACATTGTCAACGCTGCTAGTGTCGCCACCTACGAAGAGTTTTGCGTAATGTTCCCTATACTTAACAAAAAAACAAAAGAGCGCGGCCCCGCTCGCCGGCGCGGCGGGGAGGAGCGGAGCGCGCCGACGCGGGCGCGCGGGGAGGGGGCCTGTGAATGTTCGAATTTATATTCAAACTGTCCAACAATAACATTGCTGGACAGTTTGAATTCATAGATGGCCTGTTCGTGCGACGTCCAACTAACCCTAGCTTTGAAGCCCGAATTCTGATCATCTTTTGCCACATTTCCGAGCAGTGGCGTGAAAATAATATAAGCCCTTAGCTGGGCTCGTAGCGAACAGGATTGGTCACCGTTACTGCTTGCCAGTGCGTGTCTACGAATAATGTATGTTTCATAGGCCGAACGCAACTTTGTTGAAACTTCCAAAAGGAATCTCAACCGTGAACAAAAGCAAATCCACACTAATATTCTAAATGCGTAAGTAACTCTGTCTGTATGTCTGTCTGATACCTTTTCACGCTTAATCCGCTGAACTGATTGACATGAAATTTGATATGCTGATAGTTTGAATCCCGGAGAGAATAAGGACACAGGATAGTTTTTATCCCGGAAATCATCCCCTATGGGGGGAAATAGGGGGCAGGCACGATATAAACGAATTCGACGCGCACTAAGGCGCGGGCAAAAGCAAGTAATAAAAATATTTTCACACATTTGTTATCTATAATCAGATTAATCAGTCAGAGTATACTCACTGTATCCTTCACAAACTGCATAGCCCGCACCGTGAACCCCTTCCCGTCCTTCAACCTCCACCGTTCAACAAGACACGCTCCGTCGTAGCGCGGCAACACCGCCAGCTTCAGCACGTCACTATCCTGTGTTGCCACAAACAACACCAGCTGTTGTCCTCAGAGTATACTCACTGTATCCTTCACAAACTGCATAGCCCGCACCGTGAACCCCTTCCCGTCCTTCAACCTCCACCGTTCAACAAGGCACGCTCCGTCGTAGCGCGGCAACACCGCCAGCTTCAGCACGTCACTATCCTGTGTTGCCACAAACAACACCAGCTGTTGTCATCAGAGTATACTCACTGTATCCTTCACAAACTGCATAGCTCGCACCGTGAACCCCTTCCCGTCCTTCAACCTCCACCGTTCAACAAGGCACGCTCCGTCGTAGCGCGGCAACACCGCCAGCTTCAGCACGTCACTATCCTGTGTTGCCACAAACAACACCAGCTGTTGTCCTCAGAGTATACTCACTGTATCCTTCACAAACTGCATAGCCCGCACCGTGAACCCCTTCCCGTCCTTCAACCTCCACCGTTCAACAAGGCACGCTCCGTCGTAGCGCGGCAACACCGCCAGCTTCAGCACGTCACTATCCTGTGTTGCCACAAACAACACCAGCTGTTGTCCTCAGAGTATACTCACTGTATCCTTCACAAACTGCATAGCTCGCACCGTGAACCCCTTCCCGTCCTTCAACCTCCACCGTTCAACAAGGCACGCTCCGTCGTAGCGCGGCAACACCGCCAGCTTCAGCACGTCACTATCCTGTGTTGCCACAAACAACACCAGCTGTTGTCCTCAGAGTATACTCACTGTATCCTTCACAAACTGCATAGCCCGCACCGTGAACCCCTTCCCGTCCTTCAACCTCCACCGTTCAACAAGGCACGCTCCGTCGTAGCGCGGCAACACCGCCAGCTTCAGCACGTCACTATCCTGTGTTGCCACAAACAACACCAGCTGTTGTCCTCAGAGTATACTCACTGTATCCTTCACAAACTGCATAGCTCGCACCGTGAACCCCTTCCCGTCCTTCAACCTCCACCGTTCAACAAGGCACGCTCCGTCGTAGCGCGGCAACACCGCCAGCTTCAGCACGTCACTATCCTGTGTTGCCACAAACAACACCAGCTGTTGTCCTCAGAGTATACTCACTGTATCCTTCACAAACTGCATAGCCCGCACCGTGAACCCCTTCCCGTCCTTCAACCTCCACCGTTCAACAAGGCACGCTCCGTCGTAGCGCGGCAACACCGCCAGCTTCAGCACGTCACTATCCTGTGTTGCCACAAACAACACCAGCTGTTGTCCTCAGAGTATACTCACTGTATCCTTCACAAACTGCATAGCTCGCACCGTGAACCCCTTCCCGTCCTTCAACCTCCACCGTTCAACAAGGCACGCTCCGTCGTAGCGCGGCAACACCGCCAGCTTCAGCACGTCACTATCCTGTGTTGCCACAAACAACACCAGCTGTTGTCCTCAGAGTATACTCACTGTATCCTTCACAAACTGCATAGCCCGCACCGTGAACCCCTTCCCGTCCTTCAACCTCCACCGTTCAACAAGGCACGCTCCGTCGTAGCGCGGCAACACCGCCAGCTTCAGCACGTCACTATCCTGTGTTGCCACAAACAACACCAGCTGTTGTCCTCAGAGTATACTCACTGTATCCTTCACAAACTGCATAGCTCGCACCGTGAACCCCTTCCCGTCCTTCAACCTCCACCGTTCAACAAGGCACGCTCCGTCGTAGCGCGGCAACACCGCCAGCTTCAGCACGTCACTATCCTGTGTTGCCACAAACAACACCAGCTGTTGTCCTCAGAGTATACTCACTGTATCCTTCACAAACTGCATAGCCCGCACCGTGAACCCCTTCCCGTCCTTCAACCTCCACCGTTCAACAAGGCACGCTCCGTCGTAGCGCGGCAACACCGCCAGCTTCAGCACGTCACTATCCTGTGTTGCCACAAACAACACCAGCTGTTGTCCTCAGAGTATACTCACTGTATCCTTCACAAACTGCATAGCTCGCACCGTGAACCCCTTCCCGTCCTTCAACCTCCACCGTTCAACAAGGCACGCTCCGTCGTAGCGCGGCAACACCGCCAGCTTCAGCACGTCACTATCCTGTGTTGCCACAAACAACACCAGCTGTTGTCCTCAGAGTATACTCACTGTATCCTTCACAAACTGCATAGCCCGCACCGTGAACCCCTTCCCGTCCTTCAACCTCCACCGTTCAACAAGGCACGCTCCGTCGTAGCGCGGCAACACCGCCAGCTTCAGCACGTCACTATCCTGTGTTGCCACAAACAACACCAGCTGTTGTCCTCAGAGTATACTCACTGTATCCTTCACAAACTGCATAGCCCGCACCGTGAACCCCTTCCCGTCCTTCAACCTCCACCGTTCAACAAGGCACGCTCCGTCGTAGCGCGGCAACACCGCCAGCTTCAGCACGTCACTATCCTGTGTTGCCACAAACAACACCAGCTGTTGTCCCACGTTCTTGGTCTGTGCGACGTCCACGGTGACGTGGGTGAAGCGCTCTGACGTCACTCGGTATACCGGCTCGTCCGATACGGGTTGGATGGAGTCGTACATTAACATGTAGTTGTGGTATTCTAGCCCTTGTTGGTGTCTGAAAAGTTTCGTATTTTTTTTTACGTTATTCAAATGATGTACGAGGGTAAAGGTACAAGTTGGAACCCGACAGCAGCAGACGACGTGTCGCAGCGACACTACCGGTTTCTATGTATTTCTATGAATGACGGTGACGTTCGGTTCACTCTGTGATTTCATCGCGCCGCTACAAGTACATGACGGCCGGCCGCCAGCTGGCGGTCCATTAGTAGTTGCTGCGCGCTGGTACGGGACGCACGCACGGGTCGCAGCACGTTGCATGCGATAGAAAGGGATGGCCACATTTAGGCACGTTTGGCGTAACTACACAGGGAATTTCTTAACAGAGAACCTTCTGTACGTAGTACTATTACTTAGTCTGTGGTATCGCTAAGAAAGGTATTTCATAGAAATACATAGAAACCAGTAGTGTCGCGACATGACGCCATGAAGTTGGAAGCGTCCATAGTTTTTTGCACCATCGATCGTTATCAAATCAATCATAAACGAAAAGCTATTAAGACGACACTACTCTTTCTTTGACTTCGGCAGAGCAGTCGTTCTTATATATCTTTTTGCCATTTAATAATAAATTGCAATTACTTCGGGTCCTGAACACATCTAAAATGTTCCCTAGTCCAGGGCGCAGGATA
Source organism: Epinotia brunnichana (assembly GCA_963854355.1). NCBI lineage: Eukaryota > Metazoa > Arthropoda > Insecta > Lepidoptera > Tortricidae > Epinotia > Epinotia brunnichana. The sequence goes on along the minus strand of OY977936.1, from coordinate 11,527,717 downwards.
TGTAGGTTCCCACGAAGATGTTGGGGTGTCACGAACTTTGTACGGCCCTTCGAATGCAGCGTGGATGTCTGTCATGTTGTATATGCAAATAGCACTGCCGGCTATGCTGTTACTGTAAACAAACAATAATAATTGTTATCATCTATCATCATGAATGTCCATTATATCGCTGTCGAATGATTGTTGCAACATACAGTTGTCATAATATATATCTTTGTTTCAGCTGATACTGCTTCGGTTATGGATACATTGTTAATAACTACCAGCTGCCCGCGTTTTACAAAGAACTGTCTTTCCGGAAGGTTAATTCTATAAATTTGTGAAAAAAAATTGACATTCGGCGAGAAGTTTTGGAGATTTTCCCTACATACAAACTTTGCTTCATTATTATTAGTATTATATATAACATCAGAAATTGTGGCAACAATCAACAACATCTCGTACATCGTATCGTATAATGAACAGGCAAATAGAGGCAAACAGGCGGATACAACAAGTTATAAGCCTTTATGAACATACCCGGCTGTGAACATACCCTGATGTGAGCATACCTGGGTGTAGTGAATGTGGCGACCAACAGTTTCTCCTGAGCCAGGTATTCCACGCCCTGGACCTCGTCATAGTGGAAGGGCACGTCGCCGGGCACCGAGCAAGCCAGACGCGCCTTTAGGAACGTACTCCAGTTGTCGCGGCGCAAATGGCTGCCATTGTCGTTCTTGCAGACGCGGGCGATGCGGGAGTATACAGCCTGGGAATCGTATGAATAATTACTTGAGTCCTACAGTAAACATTAGAGAATTGTTCTCCATAAAACCTGGCCTATTTTAAATAGCAATTATCCAAACAATTCAGAAAAAGTACGTAAGTTGATCCTCTACGTAGACAGAAATGGCAAACTACGGAATGGCATGATATTTCCCTACTGGTCACACTCACTGTTCTTCCGGGATTACGGGATATTGGTAATTAATCCCACTCTAAAAAGTAGGTACTCGCTGGCGCTCGTTTCATAAACCCACACTCGTGTTTATTGCCCTTCATTATGTACAGTCATATAAACTACTATTAGTTCGCACTTAGCCAAGTATCATAAAGGCACACACACACTTACTATATGCGTACATATAAAACGAAACTACAGAAATACCTATTACGAGGTTGCTACTTGTAGCCAATATGTGTTAATTTGCATTATAATTACTTCAAGTGATATTATTATTGCGCTTGCCTCACGCATACCATTCTAAATAGAAAGATGTAGGTATATTTATCAGGCGGACTTTAAGAGACGATTTGAAATAGATCGAATTGAAGAATTTTCGATTACATTTACTGTCGAGCGCACGTTTAGTAGTTTTGCGAATTGAAACGATTACTTGTATGTTTATCTATGCATAGTGCACCCTTATTGCTCTTGACCACTTGTGTGTGTTGACCAGTGTCTTCCTAAACGCAAATTAGGTGTATGGCAAGCCAATTAAGGCTGGGCGCAAACGTTCTGTTTCCGCGTTCGGTTTCCGGATTCGGTTTTAGACTTATAGCGCAGGCATTTACAAAACAATAATTATCGCTCTAGTCTAGAGAGCTGCAAGTCAAAATCCGAATCCGGATACCGTACGCGGAAATCGAACGATTGCGCCCAGCCTAATAAAACATCTATGTAATGAGTATTCTCACCTTCCCGCAGTTCATGAACTCGACAGCGTACTCTCTGAACACGAAGTAGACGTAGAAGTCGTCCTCGAAGCTGCCGACGAACTCGGGCTGGTTGAGCCACGTCGAGTCGTACTCCTTGGTGCGGAGCGTGCCCGAGCTGTGCGCGGAGGCGCCGCGCGTCCTGCGGGCGACGCAGTGTTCACGTGTGCCGGTAGGTGGCGCTTATTGCAATTACGGGATTTTATCTCGAATGAAAATTTAATACATGATGGAATGAGACGAACTTCTACGCAAATCACTGTTTGGGTCCTAGGGCTAGCATTTCATATGGCGGAGGTAGAGTTGAACTACATAGTATAAAACAAAGTCGCTTCCCGCCGTCTGTCTGTCCCTATGTATGCTTAGATCTTTAAAACTACGCAACGGATTTTGATGCGGGTTTTTTTTAGTAGATAGAGTGATTCAAGAGGAAGGTTTATATATATAATACATACCCGTGCGAAGTCGGGGCGGGTCGATAGTGGTGGAATAAGACGAACTTTTACGCATATCACTGTTTGGGTCCTAGTGCTAGCATTTCATATTTAGCGGAGGTAGAGTTGAACTGAGTCATTTTAATATTGTTTCCAATACTCATTATGTAAAGTCAATTAGAGTGGATGCACTCTAATTGACTTAGATTCGATAAAACAGAAGTCAAATTCTTAGGGTGGGTTGCACCAAACCGTCTATAATCGTAAGCGGTGTTTGTTAAAATCGGAATGCCCGGAAATTTTGACAAAATTCTATGGCATGACAGATGCCAGCGCCATATTCAACGTTGATCGGTTTGTAATCGTAAGTTGGTGCAACCCGCCCTTAACCAGAAATTTCAAAATTGTGGAATATACCTTATTATGGTTTAGTCAAATTGACACTTAATATTGTTTGGTTTTGCAAAATGTACAACTAGTGCCAAAGCGTACCCCGGGCTACTTTAGGACACTAAAGGGAAAAACGCTAGGTGGAAGATGATTGATTAGTTTTGCAAAACAATTCTTTCACAACGTGGAGATTCCCTCATTCCACTCAACACGCCATAATAAATCATATTCAAGAGGTACAATCGAACAAACTGAATCATGACCCACCATAGAACCTTGACACAATTAACGAACATACGCACGATCATATGACGTTCATACGTCAGTTAATTGTAACAAGGTTCCATGCTGGGTCAGGATTCAATTTTGTCGATAAATAGTACCAGAGAAAGTTTAATATTAATAAGTTTAGGAAACGGTACCTGTAAATAGCAGTCTGCGAACTGGAGAAGTCAGAAGGCGTCGCGGCGTAGAACTCGCCGCTGCTTGCGAGGATGGTGGTCACGTTCGAGTGCGGGTTGTAAGGGCAGTTGGCCACGCCCGACACCCACTCCGTCACCGTGTTTATCGACTCGATCTGTAGCAGAGAGTCGTTTACTTAGTTATAAATGTAGGTAATGCAATACACAAGAGCAACATGTTCAAATGCCTTTAGTCGCTCTGTACCTAAAACGCAGTCTGCTGGTTTCGCGTTATGACAAAAGTTCATTTGAAATGCGCTATTCGTCTAAGTGTCGCTATTGACCTATTATTTATATTATCTATTTCGTAATATTACCCAAACGCAGTAAGCCTTAGTAGCTGTTTGTCCATATAGCGATACGCCTAATTAGCAGTTAGAACACTAGGTTAGGTTCGTTAGGTATCTTCAGATGCCCTAAGGGCAAACAGAAATACAAAATACGCTCCGTCAAAACACCAGGAGACCATGCATTAATAGGAGAACCTTGACATTTTTTTCCATTTTCAAAACCAGAACCTCCTATTGATGTATGGTCTCCTGGTATTTCGACAGTTTTGACGGAGCCTATTTCTGGTCTTTTGTCCTTCGGGCATCTGAAGATACCTAACAAACCTAACCTACCTATCTTTTCCAACAGAAGTGGAGATATAAATATTTGCAAATACTAATAGCCCCACCATTATTATGCTGTGGGTCCACGAGTAGTAGTCGTCTTTTGGACAAAATCGTATTAAGTTCAAGTCTCACTCTGCTGAATTCAATTTTGGACTGAATCGTAATAAGTCTCACTCTACCAAAACGCAAGAGGCCTAAGTCTTAATGCGGCTATTTATCGATCGGTCTAGGCATAACGCGAATTAAATAGTCCGACTGCGTTTTAGGTACAGAGCGACTAAAGGTTCAAATGATCCTGACCAAACATATACATACACATACAGGGCCTTTCTTTTTGTCTTCGCTGAACGTGAATTCAGATTCAGCACCCAACTAGGAAGCCTTCAGGTTCGCTATCGCTATATCGCATTTCTGATTCATACAAGTTATCAGATTCGATAATGGTGGATCTGGTATCTAGAGGGTGTAGGTACTTTAAAGTTTAAACAATATAGTCGTTCAACACACAAATACGTACTTCTGCCAGCCATTTACAACCACAAAGTTTGTAGCTTAGCAGCATGTTTGATGTAGTTGTAGCCCTTGTCCTGGCACAGCTGGTTGTGAGCGGACTTGACTAACCTCTCTCCAGCTACACTCCGGGCTGAATGCATTGGTCCCGCACGTGAACAGCTGGTGTCCGTGGCTGAGCAGCACTTTGACGTGGTTGTGGCAGTCTGCCTCGGTCTGGCCCTTGTTCTGGCACAGCTGGGACTTGTTGGCGGTCGCGGGCCAGTCGGCACGCTCTAGGGGCCGGAGGCCGCGGAGAGAGAGACGGTACAGCGTATCCCTGGAACAAAGTAATCGTTCGTATATTCATACCATTCATACAAGTTGCTTTAATGCTTACTAGTAGAAATGCACCGAAGGCCCATTTGCAAAACTACTACTACATTGAACATTTTCTTACATGAGAAGTTCTCAACATTTTCGATAATTCGCTGTAGGAGAATTTTCACAACGGAAATTTGCGTTTTCGTGTTGGTAATAGGTGAAGAACTATACTACCCATTGCCATCAGAATCTTTTTTAGTATGATTTTTAGTTATTAAATATGACGCAAAAAACGTAAAATGGCCCTTTTTGCCCAGCTCGAAACTAATTCCTATTAATATTTATTTACTCATATCTAATCTACTTACCTAATAAATCATTTTAAAATAGGTGAAATCCTATAAATTACTCGAGAATTTATGACAACCAATGAAACCATCGAACTAAAGCTATAAAGTGTGCAGGTAAATAAGCCATAAAATAAGGCTGTGCACTAGACCACAACACGTAACCTTACACTCCAGCGCAATCGTACATTTCCTATATCGAATGACCCCACGGCCACCGCAAGGACTGAAATAATAAATAAATATGCTGTTGAGTGTAATATTACTCGAGTTATGCAAACTGTGCAGTATCCGATTGGGAGAGCTACTCGTGCAAAAGCGATATGATTACATGTTTGCGTCGTAATTAACTAACGAGGTCCATATACATATTATACATAGACAAAACAACAGAGACATACAAAATAACAAAAGTAATAATTATTTCCTAAATTAAAATATAATTAAATAAATAACTTCTTGTCATATACGTCACACAACTGTTGAACACTGTTCTTGAATGCGACAGTCACCCATTCCACCCGCGATCACTTTTAGAATTATAGCTCTCAACTAAACTAATTACGGAAATGTACCTATGGAGAAAATATCAATGCATCTTAGTAATTGTTTCAGTGGAAAAAACGAGCGTTCGCTAACCATTAGTAAAATCGAACAGGAGCTGACCTAAGAGCTTCCTAACATTTTTTATTGTCTTGATTGGATTGGCGGACTCAAAGCAGCTGCCCGGAATCGGATGTCAAGAAGCTGATTTGTCAACGAGTTGTTATGTCTCAGATGTACGGACAAAGATATATGTAAAGTAAGATTATAACTAATCACTAACCATTAAAAACTACCTACAGCAAAAAAAAAATATCTATACATTATCAGAAATGTTCAAGTTGGACCAGTCCATAATCATTCAGTTAATCCCTCTGTTCCTTTAAAGGTCTCATTTTTTGTATACGGTGGCTTAGCTTCCTGCATGAACGGGCGAGGCTAAAACCACTTGGTCAAACAGAGCTGTTTTAATAGTTGCCCCTAAGCTCACAAGGTGGAGAGCGTATTCCACAATACTAACCCAAAAAAGCCTAAGTAAGTTAGTCAGTAAAACATTCATACGCTGTTTAGGCTCAACACCTAGTATTGACAGAGTATATACATTTCGGTACATTTCTCCTTTTGAACACCGCCGCTGTAATTCTCACTGGCTAATGTTACGTGATCCAAATACATCGTAAAGTTCCATGTTTGAACTACCGTGCGTAAACTTGGTATTGTATCCGAGAAAATAAGCGTAAGACGTACCTGTCTTTTTAGTGGACTTATTACAATGTTCTGCTACAGAGATAGAGTACAATAATAATATAAGTGAAGTACTCGTACATGTACATGAGAAAGATTCTTAGGATGTTTAGCAGGTAACGGGCTACCTCGTCGTGACTGTTTGGTGTTTTACTTGGGACTTAGCATACTAACGACTTGTCGGTATAGATCATCCTTCACGTTCAACTGCGGAGAAATATAGACGTATTGTATGAAATATAGAATTTTACTGATGAAATAGGAAGGTCGACAAGTTATGCTTTTTGTGAGTTACTGTTGGTTGTTCACATCTTCACAATCGTTCATATTAACACAAGTTAAAGCAACAATGTGCAAAGTTTATAACATGTTATGTAGACACAGATGATGCGTACATATGTGATTATGTATGAGATTGTAGGTAATATGTGCGGTAGCCCGGATAGGAATCGCCTCTTCGGTATAGAGATTAACCGCATGGTTGCGGTTGACACCAGCATCGAATGGCTGACATTACTAGTTACTACCACCACGATACAAATAAGAATAAAACCCGCGCTTTAAATTGAAGTACGTTGCGTGGAACCAGCTTACTTAGAGCGCATCCCGCTAAACTTGGTCCCCATAAAATCATACAATAAATGTTGGGCGTTTTGGTCTGTGGACAACATGATCATTGTTCGGGAGTCTTATGGTCGCACTACACTTGGGGTTGCGTGTTCGCGTTGCGTCGTTGCCTCTATTTAATTTGCCGTAAGAAGGAAAAAGATGGCAACACGAATATTTGGGCAAACACCGCCAGGTGTAGTGCGACCATTACGCGTATTTTGAGAAATGTTTCGACAATCTTTTACGTTTAATTTCGATGTGAATCTAGTAACAGCTTCGCATCGAAAATACGCGCGCGTATTTTTCAAGAATCTCGTTTGCATACAAAGTTATTTTTTTGTGTTCATTGACATACAAGAAAGTTTATTTAGTTCGTTACCTACAGCTGCAGTTAATCTTGTAAAAAAGACGAGCAAGCTTTTTTTATTAATTAACATACATGACGAGTAGTTACGAGGTCCGCTAAGAAAATAAATCGCTCAAGTGCCATTACGGGAATGGGCATTAAGTAAATCTGCGTAACATTGCCCACGAGCAACTTGGCGTTTTTTGCTTCTACTCATTTCCTTTTACCGCGACATAATATTAACTACCTACGGCGGATGAGCGAGTGGTCTTACACGTTTTTTTTGTTAAATTACCGGTACACATAAGGTTTCTATTTCACGGTATTTTGAAGCCGCTCTACAAGACAACCAGGAATTCTGCCTGGCTTTTTGTAATAGTTTTAGTTATGCTTTTTAATTAGCGTAATTTAACATTCCATTGTCATAAAAACTGCCAGCAAATGTCATGTCAACATTGACATTGTCAATAAACGAGTTTGTAGCGACTATAAATGGATTAATCTATGCGTATACACAAGCAATCCTTATTATCAGGGTTCTACAGGCAATCCAGAAACTAGTTATTGTCTGTCTGTTAGTCATATTTGATTGCTAGGAATCGTTAATGTTGCTAAGTGAGGTCCAGATTGTACAGAATTATGAAATTAAAAAAGCGCGCCCAAATGCTGTTATGCAAGATCCAGATTTCGTAGAAGTTAGGGAGGAACGCGATTTTCATAGGTGGAAATTCCTTGGCAAAGTAAAGTTACAAAACACTGCATAGGTATAATCACACAAACAACTTCTACACCCTGGAATCTCAGACAACCCAATGATCAATAAGCACAAAATTACTCAACAAAATACCATGCGCCAGACAACATTATTATGCATTTACAGCGGCCTCAAACGCGAAATCAAGCCATTTGTATAGGTGCATAGGCGCAATTGAGTTGCAGTGACATTCCGTTATAACCTGTCCGGTGCAATGATAAGCAGCGGTCTACCCGACAGGTGAATGACTCAGTGTTTGTACAACTTATTAGGTACAATTTATCAACATTAAAATCTTATTAAGATAACGTTCACGAAAACATTTTTACGTTTTCGTTTTTGTGTGGTGACAGCAATTATGCACGCTTTTTAAGCTATAGATTCATCGGAAGCCAGTCGAGCGGGCTCTCAATCAAAAGTCATTGTAATCTGTGAAACGTGTCTCCTGTTTTTTTCTCGTACTAATTGACAGTCAACTGTAAGCACATGTTAATTAAGCCTGCAAGGCCGGAGGAATGCATTTCGGTGTACATTCGCGGACGCAAATAGCTAAGGCACTCACCTTGCGCCCACGATCACCTGGTCCCTTGCCACATCGAACAGCAGTTGCGAAAATGACTTAGTGCTGTTATCTTCGAACATATCGGTGTCCGTCGCCAGGAGATCTGTAACGGAGGTAACTCGTTAACTCACAACAATGTAATGACATACCCAAAGAGAGGGACAAGTATATGGGACCAATTAACACAAGAAATTCACGACTACGAGTATCATGTTTAAGTTCTTACGGCTAAAAGTTTATTATTGCTTGCGTCTTAATCTTGTTTCTCCTATATGGCAAATACTCTATTAACTGTGTAAACTTTACGACGGCGCGTCCATCACGTAGATAAGTCGTCTGAGCTGTTTCGCTGTAAATATTTAATGTATTTACGATTGTTAATTAAGGCTTGTAAGTGCAGGGACGACCTCAATGCAAGCGCGATGTGGACGTCCGCAAAGAATTAAACCTGTTCACGTATTCTTCACGTGTATTGTGGTCATGAAAAAACATTTCTCATTTGCTTTGGGGCTTGATTAATTCGAGATGTCGCCGCATTTGCATTTTATCTCTCAACAACGCATAATGCTAACGCATACGCTCTTAATGTTAACGAACTCAAGCTCACAAGTCAACTGTGGCAAACTTTTTGTACCGACCGAATACAAATGAAAATACTCTTTTGTTCGCCGGTTCTTTAGAAACGCTCTCGAGTTGTACAAAACTTCACTCAAAACCCTATATTTATGGACAGTAAACTTAAATAAAGCTCACCTTGTCTGTTCACTATCCTGAAGTCATCTTCGGGCAGTTCCCCCTTGCTAAGAGTTCCGAGTAGTATTAAAGCAGCAACTTTGTACAGTCTGGGCCCCATCATGGTGGTACTTGCACTGCGGACAAAAGATAAGCACAGGTTAAAGACAAAGACTGGCACTTGACGTGTTTTCTCCATAAAGAGGCAGGAACTCAAACCACACGACTTCTCCACGCGCCTAATGGAGGTTTTATGCAAATTACAGACTATTTTTATTAGATACAAGATAATTATTAAATTTCTCCTTTATAAAAACCGAATGGGTCGAATACTCTACTTCCGATACATAGACTTGTTGAATGTTTTAATCAAGACAGTTTAAAGTACGTCTAGTCAACCTGCAAGACTCATTAAAACGGTTGTATATATTCGTTTTTGTTAGAATAAAAAGCCGTCTTGTCCGGTAATGGACTAATAAATAAATCAATGTCAATCATATCGTATGATCATGTGTGATGTTTTATTACAACCAATATAAGTAAATTGGCTCTATTACTTCTCTTCGGCGATTTTATCTGGTGATCTTATCTTATCTTTTGAAACAGTGTCGTGATTAATGATTACGTTATTGCATCGATTAGTTCTTAATGCAGTCATCAGCGCATCATCGTATACGATACCTTAGAAATCATTGTTGTATTTAAAGGTCGTGATCAAGACGGTACTTATTTAGAAGTATTATACTAACTAAGTACCTACTCATATGAGAACAACCGTCATGTTAAACACTATACCTATGAGCTCAGAGCATAGAATACTAGAGAGAGGACAAGCCGCCGGCGGCCGTGTCGCAGCTGTATGCTCAATGGGCATACACTGCCATACTGTGCACGCGTGCTGATCGCAGAGAAAATTACGTTTTTTCCCAAAATGCCTGATATGATGCGCGTTTATTGTCAAATAAGCGTGTAGGTATACAAGAGTGTGTGTTTTAGATGTGTGCGTGCTTTGTCTTGTTAATTAGGTACTTGGGCGTTGTGTGGGTTAATGTACTTGCGACAAGCTCACTCTATACAAATCGGCCGCCATGTCCGATCTCCTTATATTCATACATCTGTGCCTATGACCTATGGGCCAATATGAATTTAGAAGTACTAAAAAAAGGCGTAGATTGAACGACAGTATTTTTTTTTATTAAAACCCATTATTTCTGTGCTCCATTTGTATGCACAAACAGCTAGGCAGTTGGTGCTAACAAAATTAAAATTCCAGTTACAAGACAGGAGGAACATACGATACAAAAACTAGAGATTCGTCTGCGACTGTCAACAAGGGAGATACGCAGGGGTCATTAAATTACTGATAGTGATTTTATTGGATAACCAGCAACTATATTATTTATCTTATTAACGTTGAACAATTACACAAACCTACGCTATCTATCCAAGCGATATCCATGGTACATGATACTCAATAATGATTAATTGTTGATCGATATCTTAAGTGATAAAGAAAAGTCTTTTAGTAGGTATCCTCGGATCGTAAATCATTTGGTAAACGGTGTACCTAGTTCCATAATAAACATTCCATGTTAAAAATCCGAGGGACCCGGCACAAATTCAGATCAGTAAAGCATTTTTTCGGCCTCAACGACGGGGCAGCTCTACCCAACATCGCCCCCTAACCCCTCTCTACATACAACCCCGTTCTTTTTTGGGGTTCCGTACTCAAAGAGTAAAACGGGACCCTATTACTAAGACTTCGCTGTCCGTCCGTCTGTCCGTCCGTCCGTCCGTCCGTCTGTCCGTCCATCCGTCCGTCCGTACGTCTGTCTGTACCAGGCTGTATCTCAAGAACCGTGATAGCTAGAGAGTTGAAATTTTCACAGATTATGTATTTCTGTTGCCGCTATAACAACAAATACTAAAAACAAAATAAGATATTTTTTTAAGGGGAGCTCCCATACAACAAATGTGATTTTTTTGCCGTTTTTATAGATAATGGTACGGAACCGAAAGCCATAAAGAAGACCTGGAGCGAAATGAAGCGTGAAGCTCAAGACCGATCGGGTTGGCGACGCATTGTGGCCGTCCTCTGCCCCATCCAGGGGACTTAGGAACTGAAGTAAAGTAAGTAACCCTCTTGGTCACTGAAAATTTAGGCTTCTAGTTTTTTCCACAACGAAGTTACAGGGGGTCGAAAATGGCCCGAATGGATCGAGGAAAGGATGGTACGGCCGTGCCATTTTTGCTCGACTTCGCGGGGGCACTTCCCTGCCCCCAAATTATGTTTATCTTCGTTGTTGCTCATAAAACTCGGTCAAGTACGATTTCGCGGTGGGATTATCAATTCAAACCACCTAGACCTATTATTATTATTATTCTGGTAGTGGCTTCGGGGCTACCAGAGCCCTTGTAATTGTATCACTGCGACCATCGGTGATCTAGTGTGATCGCCACTTACTACAATTCTTGGTCAAGTCCTGCAAACTCAAAGAATTGCAGGATTTTGTTGACCTCAAGAAATTTGATCTTCTCCGGGCACATGATGTGTTTGTCCAGAAAGGAGTTACAACTGCGCATGAGGCAAGGGCAATCGGTTAGGATGTGTGTAGGCGTCTCCTCTGCTTCAAAGCAGAGTCTGCACTGCCTTGTGTCACACAGTCCTATTGTCTGCATGTGCTTATTTAGGCAGCAGGGCCCTGTAAGCACCCTGACCAGTATGCGTAGGCGGTTCCTACTGAACGCCAAGGCATCAGAAAACGCCTTTTTGCTAAAGGCATAAATAAGCGCATTGGAATGTTTCATTCAGTTCTGGGATAGCTCTCCAGGCTTGAATGGTCTTGTAGAAACAATAGGTTTTTAGAGTGACCTAGACCTATGTCAAATCTTCTAATTACTCTAGATATGGCTAATCAAGCCCTCATTCTAGTTTTTATTGAGGTATTTGTTTGTGCAAGACAAATAATTATGCCAGCGTAGGCCGATCCGTCATTGTTTAACTAATAACATTTTCGTAACTCGCATCAGACGGGTCTGATAACACATGTCTGCTTATAAATTCACTATTTAATCTGTATTAAATATATGCCTCAAGTGTGTTCAATAGATTCGACCCACATTTCGAGAGCTCTAGAAGATAGTTTGTATTAATATTTTGATAAAGCAGCGTACAGACTAGCCGGTACAGTGCATGGCGACGCCGAGTCTCTCTATATTTGTAACGTCTACTTGAGCATTGACCCTAAGAAATAACTAGCTATCCGGAAATCGTAGTCTATATTAAAATAAGTTTCTGTCAAAAATGTCATTTTTGGTACAAGATTTTATTGCCCACTATACTTTTCTGTATACCGTCATCAATTACTAATTGAGACTATTCTAACGAGCCCAAACTCAACGTGGTTCCGTCGCTTAAGTACTGAATTCCCATGGCCACCTTCTGTCTCCATCATCAGATCAGCTCGATGGTACCATGGTTGAATTGTCATCCAAACTATACCTTTACCCAAAAATTCAGCTCAATTGGTTGAAGATATCTGCTTCAAAATTGAGTTTCAAGATTCCACCCGAACAAATAAGTTAATAGAAAGCTTGTAAAAATCAAATTCATTTGACATATTAACTATTATAATTCATATTAATTTTGAAATGTAAACTTTTTTATTTTATTAATAATTGAGTATGAGTAGGTGTATGCTGCTTAACAATTTTTGTTAGCGCAAGCTACCGTATTTAGACCAAACCGTAGGCGAGGCAGGTGGATAACCCCTGAGTAAATAAAATCGATAAAAACCGTATCAATTTATAGAAGTACTTAAACATTGATTATGTAGTTAGTAAGTGGGTAACGTGCCTGGATAACGATAGCCATTAGATTGATAAAGTAACGTATAAGTATTTGCTTTAAACTAGGTTGAAATAAAATCAATCAATATACCCACCCCCGGCTAATCTCATGTGGTTAGCATTTTTTTCATTATTCTGCTTGTTTCAATTAAAATATTAAACCTTGATAAACTGTACGCAATGCATATTACATAGCAGCTGTAATAATGTATTTTATTTTAAATTAGCTATTACGATTCAGGCAGCAAGTGTGTTAATTACAGTCGCAGGCCTGATTTAAATCGTAATCGTATGGTAAAGTTAACGACATGTTAAACAAACAAGGCGCGACCTTAAACAAACAAATAATTTTAACGCATTACCGGCTGATTGACCCCGTTCGATACGGAAAGTGTTTACTCACATATAGTAGTGCTCCTTAGCTGATAAGATACGCCGGCACTTATGCGATATCGCTCAATAAGTATAGTAATGGAAAACGTGCGTTACCGATTGTGCAATACTGTAACTAATAGGGATTTATTAGAAAACAGTCAAGTCAAAACAATCAGTCCAGAGCCACATGTGACTGACTCATATTATATAGCATAGGTAGGTATCGTTATACTCCAGGCAAAATACGGTTTTGAAAAACATTAATTTATAATAGCGTTTTTTTTTCTTTATATCATTTTAAAACATTGATCTAAGATGCTTTATTCAAGAATCCAACAAACTTTCCATCCGGAAGTATTTATATAGATTTTAAAAAAATATGAATTGTTTTTTTTTTATTATTTATCTTGAATATTATAGAGCAAATGTAAATGAACCAAAATAAAGATAAAACCTCTTATTAATATTTTTTCTGACTTTTCAGAAGCAAGTTAAGTTATCATTTTTTTGATGTTTGAAATTTTGTTGGATTTTGTCACTAAGTTACTATTTAATTGATAATAAAAATAAAATAAAAATATTTTATTTCAGACCATTGATCCATATGTGATTAGATTAGCGAGACTTAAAAACTATGTTAGAATTACAAACTAAGAATCGGGGGCAATTACAGACATGGTTTTGGCAAGCTTTTGGCAGTATAGACCAATCAAATTAGCTTACCCTGGACATAATTCGTAAACTCGTTGTTTTTATTGTTTTATCGGATTTTACTATTCAGTATCATATATTTATCAAATATATTAGGTAAAAAATCCGCGATCGTAACCGTATTTAAAAAAAACACGAGTTAACGTACACTACCTAACTTTTTCCTAAAAGTAAAAAAGGTAACCAAATACCTTGTTAGTATAACTTTGAGGTGCATTAAAATGCGATCACTTAATAGAAAAATTAAACTGAAATGAAATTCGCATATACGTTTTTTTTCACAGTTTTCCTCTGATCTCATTATCTAGACAAGCCAAAATGGTAACTATGATATTTTTATCTGTTTAAGCTATATTGAGTGTTTTTAGACATTTAAGACAAAAATTAATCATTTATTTTTAACGTTTTAATAATCATGTATTTCTCGGTAGTTATAAATAGTAACTATGAAATTTTTGTTTACTAATAGCTTTTTGTGTACGATAATCATGTTTTCATCAAAATTAAGCATGTTAATTTCACGCTTAAGAAATTGAAAATTTAATTGAAAATACTCGCGACCTTGTCGTGGAGCCAGGTGCACGCGGTGGGTGCGAGGCGGGGAGAGTGTGGGGCGCCAGCGGGTGAGCGCACGGCGAACACGTCATAACGAGTTTATTTCAATTACGTGTTTTGCACCGACCGCGCCGTGTACAAATAAAACAAATACATATAATGGAATATCCTAATTGTAGGATTTCACTAAGTACGTATTCACATACTTAGTGCGTGTCAGTTTATACTGGACATCAAATGTTCAGTGATGTAACTAAAAATGTACAATTTTCGCAATTTTTACAAGCTTTATATTAACTTGCACTGTTCGTATGTATGTAAGTTGTCCGTCAAAATTTGTAATCCATTTTTCAGTCACTTCCCGTTATCCAATTGAGCTGAAATTTTGCTTGCATATGTATATCGCATGACAATACAATATTATGATGATTTGGAGCTAATCTGATGCTGGAGCAGGAAGTTGGCCATAGGAAATCCGCAATAAAACGACACAACCCCATCGAGTTTAGGCTCGTTAGAATAGTCTTAATGTGTAGTTGATGATGGTATGCAGAAAAGTACAGTCAGCAATAAAAGCTTGTACTAAAAATGAAATTTTTGACAAAAACTTATTCCATTAGTTATGTGCTATAAATGCTTCGTACTAAATTTCAAGATTCAGAGTTCACGGGAAGTACCCTTTAGGTTTTGATTCCCTTGCGGGTTTTGACAATTTGCGGAAATTAAACGGCTGTATTTTTTGATTTCGTTGGCTTAGAAGTTTGTTTTTTTTCACAGCTCCAAGAGACAGTAGACTTGAGTATTTGATATAAATTTCAGCTGGATACCTCCACGCGTCCCTGAGAAAAAGGGTTTTGACAGACTGATGGACGGACGGACGGACAACAAAGTGATCCTATAAGGGTTCCGTTTTTTCCTTTCGAGGTACGGAACCCTAATAAGTTAAAGCTAAGAACAAACAAACAAACAATGACTTTATTTACCAAAGGTGAAATTACAAGAATGAGTTTTACAAATTAGTGTGACAAGTTATGTTTGGTGTTAGAGTATCCGTGGTCCTCACACTAGGCCTAGCCTGTGTCGTGAGAACCGACAGGGTCGTTGCAGAAGCATTTGCGTCAGGTTAGGACTTTATTAGATTATACGTTAACAGATGTTTACAATATCACTACAGCTGTGTGGCAAGGAGAAAAATGTACAGAATTTATAAATGAATGAATGTATGATCAAATCTACTTAAAGAAAATAAAAATAAAATTATTCCTAGGTTAACATAGTCTATGTTAGTGTGTGTGTGTGCGTTGTGTGAGTGTGTGTGTGTGTGTGTGTGTGTGTGTGTGTGTGTGTGTGTGTGTGTGTGTGTGTGTGTGTGTGTGTGTGTGTGTGTGTGTGTGTGTGTGTGTATGTGTGTGTATGTGTGTGTGTGTGTCAGAGTGTGCGGGTGTGAATGGGTGAGTAATTGAGTATGCGTGTGTGGTGTGTGTCCAGCTATTGCACAGTTCTTAGAATATCTTCTGTTTCCCTGAACGATAGAGTGAGCAACCAATTTTTCAATTTGGTGTGGAGCTGTTTCACTGTTAATTCTTGGTTATTGAACCTCTTCATTATTTTGTTGTATACATATGGGTGTAGGAATTGGGGTAATCGCTGGGCAAAGGCTGTTTTTACAGAGTCCTTTGGAACATTAAATATTCGTTTGCTTTTGAGTAGCGCATAATCAGGGGAATTTAAAGTTTGTTGATGCATTATTGCAGCAGCCCTACTTATGAAGAGTTGTCGAACTGTGAGTACCTTAGTTTCTGCATACAATTTATGTGTTGGGTATTGGAAAGGCTTCTTAGACATTACCTTCAAGACAGATCTCTGGGCCCTCTCAAGATCAATCATGAATGAAGATCCTGCCCCTCCCCATGCAGAAATGCAGTATCCCAAAATGGACTCACAAAGCGAAATATAGACTAAATTCAGAACACGTTTATTGGCAGAGTTACGGAGTAGTCTCATCAGGTAAATAAGTTTCCTCACACGTTGAGATAGAGAAAGAATGTGTGGTTTAAAAGAGACGTGCTGATCCATGTCTAATCCAAGGTATTTTATGCAGTTGGTACGTTCTATACCTTCAGCAGACTTTGCGGAATTAAAACTCGAATTAATGGTAAAAGAATTATTCGATTTATAAAATTACAAATTAGCGTATCCAGACTTATTTAATATTTAAAACAAGATTATTTTGGTGTAACAGACACATTTGTGAAAAAGTTCACAAAGCAAAATGGCGTATCGTACAATGAACTGAGAGTTACGACAAAATGTATCAGAGACGTATGTATCTTATTTGATTGGATATGACAAAAATGCTCGGTAAAATTGAGTATCAACGCAATATTTTTCATGGTTGTAACGGACAATTTTTTCAAGCTATCGGGACGTTATCTATACCAACCGATAGAGAGAAAAAAACTGAGTATGACTGCATTTTAGCTCATTTTCGATATTTTGTCCCTTACGCCCTTTGAGCCTACGGTAGTCGATATGCTTATTGCCACCCACCCAGAGATGGGCAAAATTTATTCGAATACGAATAACGTTTAAGAATAAATAGGATTATTCGCGAATAACTTCTTTAATCGCATAACCATTCGTAATGCTTTTCGGGAATATAATTTTTAACGAATATTGTAGGAATGCTTTTTAATGAAATATATCTCAAAAACGTAATATCCTAATACAGACAGAACAGTGATACCTAGTTTTAAAATTTGTTAGAAAGAGGTGACCGCTTAATCAAGGGTACCAATTAACATCGCCGTGCAAAGGTGAAACGGATATTAATTGTAATTATTTCACCTGTTTTATTTTTTCTATTTCGGCTTTACCACGGGTGACAAAAAAAACCTGTGAAGTGCAAGTCAGACTCGCGCACCGAGGGTTCCAGACCACCCTATACAATAGAAACAAGTCCACTATAAACTGACACTCACTAAGTATGTATTCACATACTTAATGCGTGTCAGTTTATACTGCACATTAAATTTTCAGTGATGTAACTAATAATTTACGGTTTTCGCAATGTATTCCTTTATCTGTTCTATAAGGCGTTGCTTCGCACCAAATTTCAAGTTTCTGAGTTCACGGGAAGTACCCTGTAGGTTTTGATTATGCGGGTTTCGAAAACTTGCGGAAATTTGCGGCATAAATCTTATGATTGCGTTGGCTTAGAAGTTTGATTTTTTTCACAGCTCCAACGTCAAAGGTCTTTATTAAAAGGGAATAAGACCTTTTGACGTCTTAGATTGCGTAGTTACTTTTGATGCTGACTGTAAGAGTCCCCAGCATGGTCGACTCAAGTCGACTCTCCATACAAACGAAGTTTGGTTCTCATTTTAAAACGGCACACTAGAATAACATGAAACTTTTTATATACAATAGGATCTGCCATATCTAGGTCGAAAACTTGTTTCTGTTGCAATAAATAATACCAAATAGAAAAAAAATATATTGGAGACTTGGTATGAAAAACGTTCTAGTTGCTCTGTTTTTTCTATTGACGTGATAATGTCTTACCGATGAACAATTGAACACCAGCAGCATGCACGTAAAAATATGAATCATTGTCCCGTTCCGCCTGAGCCGAGCGTTTGGCTTTATGACGTTATCACCGGTGTCTGAAACGCTGACCACGCAACGTACCTATCGCGTGGTCAGCGGTTTCAGATACCGGCAGAAGCAGTGAAAAAGCCTTCACTTCAGTGGCCATTTTGTCGACCCTTTTTCAGCGTTCAATAATTGTTTTAACGAATGGTTTGAACGCATTATAATATAAAAGAGAATACTTTAAAAAAAAAACTTTTATTCAATGTAACTGCATATTTTTTTCTATTCCCGAAACTTTCAGTTTGACCCTCGTAGTGACCCTGCCTACGTTGCCGGAGGTCCCGGGTTCGAATCCCGGTAAGGGCATTTGTGTGAAGAGCACAATTATTTGTTCCTGAGTCATAGATGTTTTCTATGTATTTATTTAATTATATAATCGTGGTATCTATTTATTCGAATGAAATGAGAATAAATCATTCTTCATTCGAAAGTGTAGACGAATAAATTATTCGCGAATAAATTAATGACGAATAACTGATTATTCGAATAATTTTTTATTCGAATAAAGAATCATTCGAATAAAGCCCCTTTCTGCACCCACATAAGTAACATATTTTATTTAAATAATTATGTACAGAAGACTGAGCGCTTATAAATAGGTAATCGAGATACCACGACAATTATGTCTCATGCTGAACAATTTAGTTATTATCGATATAATGAACACAATATTTCAATAAATCTCCACCCTAGCCGAACCGTGGTGCACGCCACGTTCGTGTTTATAAATGTTTGACAATCATTGACCTACCCATAATAAATGAAGGCCGAAACGCATTGACAGCGGTGGCGAAGCGGCGCGGCGCAGCGTGGAGGTGGTACCGGCTGTAATGTTCTTCTCTAATACGAAAGCGTCCGCACATAATACCGGCCGGGAAAAAAGCGTTCGGAACCTTTCATATTAGCTCGAACATTACAAGTAACGCATCCGCGCCGCCCCGCGCCGCTTCGCCACCGCTATCAGTGCGTTTTGGCCTTGAATGCCTGCGACTCGCCACAGCACGGTCGGTAGTTGAGGCACAAAGCAATGACGGCCTTATTCCGCAAGATATAACGTTCATATTAAAATTTAAGTAAGAAAAAATATGAATTAATTAATAATCGTGGATACTTTTTGTTTAATTTGTTTCTTATAGTACTAATAATATGTTGACAGGATAAATCAAACACTTTACAAGTAGTTATGTATTTTGGTTTTCCAAAAACTACCAATATTTGTGACTTTAGAATTCCGCAAAGAGTATCTGTTTAATTTTTTATAATTTATCAACACACATAAAATACTATTCAGAATAAATTGTAAAATTGTAGTTATCTATAATTTCTGGTAAGATAAGCCAGAAAATGTGTAATTTACTGAACTTTCTTTCTTAATGATAGTCCCGGTTGATTAATTAGTTTAATTTTGATTTCTTTAACTGAAATGCAAGCATCCTATCATAATAGAGGCACTTTTACAAAGTTACATATTACGCTGCACTTATGAAATCAGAACTTGTAAAAAAATTAGATTTTTGGTTTTTTTACAGCGACGCGGAACCCTAAAATGTTTAATTCTTTTTATTTTAGCTATAACTAACAATACTTTACATCATAGAAAAAGAAAATTACAGTTATCGAATTATGTCCGGGTTTAGCTAATTTGATTGGTCTAGTACCAAACAGAGCGAACATTATCTCTACTTGGCCCTGCCAATAGTCACCTCCATCCAATATTTGGTGAGGGGACAGTTGAGGCGCTCGGCCAACACCCTTAGGAGGCCATTGCTATTTTTAATATATCCATTACATAAAAAAATCTGCTATTATAAATTATTTCCAAATTTGACATATTTTCCATACAAGCTGTCAGTTCATTGCCTGGACTATTACACATAAATATTAATCTGGAGAACCGAGAGACGCACCGTCTAAAGGTAGTTAGGTTGCACCAAATCGTCTGAAATGTGTAATCGTAAGCGGTGTTCATTAAAATCGTATGGCCGATTGTGCACTACAATGAATTTTACCGTCCGGCAGTCCGATTTTTTACGGTCCGATATTTTTTGTATTGGATGTTGGACGGTAAAATTACGTATAGTGCACAAACTACTATGTACGTTTAATGGCGTGCCATATCGGACCGGACCGCACAATCGCCCTTATATATGGAATAGTTGTCAAGTTTCTGGGTCATACAGTGTTAAAAACAAAATTCGTCTTTCCTGTGGCCAATATTTAAGAGCTTACGTGCATATAAATAATGTTTTTATCGCATAATGATGTATAAGAGGAGTCGCGGTTTATGCGGATTAAGAGTCCAACCAAAACTCAGGCTATGTAGCCCTCAACTTTGACAATGTCCACAGAAAAGACGCATACCTGAATCTGTGTCTGACCCTTCTATGGAATGACAGCTGCCGGCGGCGCCATATTTAACGTTGATCGGTATGTAATCGTTAAGTTGGTGCAACCCTTTTTTTTTTTGACGGTGTGAAAATGCCTTACACTTACCCCCGGCCCATGGGAAGGCTATTTGGGGGTTATGTGGGACTCTCTCTTCCCGCCGCCATCCGACTGGTGGTGACTGGAGGAGCATACCCACTAAGGCGTCACCCGCATTCCCGTTAAGGGGGCTCCATGGGATCGCGAACATTTCACCACGACGCCCCCCGAAGTTGGTGCAACCCATCTTTACCTCTCTTGTCTAATAAGTAACTAGTTTCCGCTTTAGATTGGAAGACAGATATTGCATGGTTCAGGTAAAAATCCCACTTTTCAAAAGGCATCCACGGCAGTGAAGATTATGTCGTTACTAATGAGCTAGACACTTTAGACACTGTCTCTTTGCAGTTTTGCGGTGCACATAACATGTCTAACAACATACTCGTACTAAAAGTTCGTGCTGGTTTCTGGAAAATAGTAAATTCGATAAAATTAATCTCGCAGCGAAAACTCTCTTTGCGTTGAGCTGAAATACTAGATATCATTGGTGTCATACATTACGTTCCTGTATCTTTTCTAGTTTTACCGCAAAGTCTGAAAGTCAATAGATTTGTTCTTGATTTTTGAATACTCTTGCTAATAGTACTTAAACTAGCGTTTATATTGAAATATAACGTATGAATGAACTATTGACAATTTATTCAGCTTTCATTTGGTACCCAACATGTGTATGTGCGGTGCATGGTTTACGTGTAATTTACACTTTTCCAAGCGCGGCCGCGGCGTTTTTGATGACGTCATTATAGGGGCGATCGACTCCTTATATATTGTCTCCCGGTAGTTTTGGAATCCAGGGGACATGCCTAACAACATACTAAAATATGGAACCGGTATCCGAAAGTGAAGTATTTTCCCGTAACAACATGCACTATTCATGTTTTTCATTCATTTTAATTTAGCTTTCTCTAGTTCAATGTTAGAAATATGTCCTAGAATTTACTTGTTTCTAACTTTATAGGACCATAAACTCTAAAGTCAATTTTCAATTTTATAGGTCTAGTACAGTCAGCAGCAGAAGTAGCTAAGCGGGCCGGGTGTTCAAAATGAGCTACACACACTCTTAATTTCTTAATAATAGAGTTGTGTGCAGCTTATTTTGAAGACCCGGCCCGCTTAGCTACTTCTGCTGCTGACTTTATCTAAACATAATTATTTGTTAGTCATAGTGGGAACACGTGTAAGCAAGTCATATGCCTTCAATATGCAATCAAATGTCATCTATCCTACGCTACTAGCTAATAAGTAGGTAATATTCCACCGGATGCGCTGAGCAACACAAAAATAGCTGCAAATAAGTATGCAATACTAACCAGCCTAGCTTAGCATGATCGTTTTTATGTCAGACGTAAAATAAAACATTCGCCATTCACTAAATACATACCTAAGTGCCAGTAGGACTAATGATTTATGTCTGTCATAAGAGCGATCATGCTATCTCCATACATGCCCTTTGCTAGAGCATAGGAGTAGTCCAAAATATTTGTTCAATGTATATGTTATATACCTCGTTTATATCATAGCTCCATGCAGACTTTCACCCCCCCCCCCCCCCCACCCAATTCATCTCCTTAGGGGATGATTTCCGGGATGAAAACTATCTTATGTCCTTTCCAGGGATGCACACTATCTCCATACCAAATTTCATCTAAATCGGTTCAGCGGTAAGCGTGAAGAGGTATAATATATATAGGGATGTATATAAGGGGAGGTTGGAGGACATTCTCGGGGACGAAAGTCCCCACACGTCATAGGGAGCTGGCACGCACGAGGCGGCAGCCCCTATGTCAGATATAAAGGATTCCGCAAGTTGTAAGGTTATGTTTATAGTTGCATATATGCTAATACGGGTGTCTTAGCTTGAGTGCTATAGGTTCTCATTCGCGGCCATGAGAGTGACCAGAAGTGGCTTCGCGACAGTGCACTTGCGAAACTGTTACCTCTTCAGCTTCACGTTTAAACCGCTGAACCGATTAAGATGAAATTTGGTATGGAGATAGTTTGCATCCCTGGAAAGGACATAAGATAGTTTTCATCCCGGAAATCATCCCCCAAGGAGATGAAAAGTGGAATACCACCCTAACATATTTGATCAAATCATCCGATTTCTTTGATCACATTGGACAAAGATCTTGGACAGGTATTAGGTATCATCTTGCTCGATTATGAAACGAAACAACACAACTAGATTCCGTCATGTCTCAGTCTTAGCAAGGTCCGGTTGGAAAAGAAGTAAAGAAACTAGTATTTTGCCAGCAACTTCGCTCGTGAATAATTGCTTCGCCGTAGTTGGGAAAAAGTTTATACCCATCCTAGTATTTCCTGCTAGGAGCATCTAAATAGGTATGCTAGAAACGGTTAAAATCGGTGCAGTAAGTAATAATTAAAGAATATGAACGTTTAGTTTTTCTATGCTATGATTTTGGTCGCTGCACCGCAATAGGATACAAAGAGGGTGGGTATGGGTAATGGGTACCCAATTTGTACAGTCAGCAGCAGAAGTAGCTTCACAAAATAACACGCTCAAAAGAATCTAGACAGACCTTATCCTCTTGACATCAGAGTCGTGTGTAGGTCAATTTGAGCACTTGACACGCTTAGCTACTTTTACTGATCACTGTACATAGGTGTAATATGCCCAAAAATATGTAGAACGAATGCAATGAGGACCTTCTTCTGTCCTATAACGACTAGCAGCTCGCGGGACATCCTTTGATAGCCGTGCTGACAAAACGCGATTACAAGCAGTTTTTTACCTCGCAAGGAAGGAGAAATCTTCCAAAAAGCAGATCGCTATGTATTATAGGATTTTCACAACCGCTTTCCACTCGACTGTACATAATTGCAGGTAGATAGAGCGCGTACGTGCCACCAGGCGTGTTCACAGTGTTCACACTCATTCGACTCGGAACATAAGTAGTAAACAAATGGGAACAATAGAGGCTCAGAGTCGAACAGGGGCCACTGTTTCTCGGAATAGCCGGACCCATATATCAGCTATCGTATTCACAACTTGTTCCACCTCACCTGACCGCTCACCCCCCAGTAAATATTGACGCCGGGATTCGTAATAACAACGCGTAATCTGAGGTCTGACTTAACACTGGTTCGCCGGAGGTGAAAAGAGAATTTGAATAACAGGCAACAGCCCAGGGCCGTATAATCAAACAGCTTATAAATCGCTTCAAATGAAAAAATAAGTTTGACCTCCGATTACATAAAGGTTTAAAGAAACTCGTGGCCAAGTTATACCAGGGACGAGTGGTGACCTAAGTCAAGACAGATTATAATTCGTACACCCAGAGCGGACTGGTTAGGAACGCGCGTGCGAGGTTCGCCATCAAACTATTTTTGTTTGATTTCTATGTGCCTTAATTTGGGTTTTTTGCGTAGGCAGTTCTGGTATGAACACTGAACAGGCCTCTAATCATAAGTGTAATGGGTGTAATGGAAACCAGGTTAATGGTGCCTGCATTTGCATAGGTACGACGGGGTCATTATCGTGTCTCAAAATTGTAAGAATTTATCTCACTTCACTATAAGTAATCTTAAATCGTAAAGGAGAAAAAGCTAGTTGGTTCTAAAATTATAACGTCGCACGTTACGCGACTGAACAAGATCACAATGGCTGACTTTTTTATTAGGACTAACTTTCCATTCGAATGAATGATATTTTTTTATGAAGATAATAGAGAATAAAGAAATCATGGTTACCTAACGTAGTTCAACGCCAAATACGCTGACTAGTACTACCCTTGCCTACTAAAATGCTATTGTGGTTAAAAAACAACGTACAATTTTAATTTATGTAAGTAGATAAGCGTACGCGTTGATTAAAATCTAGGAGGCAATGAATTTAAATTCTAAATGAAGCATTGACCATGAAGAAGTCAATGGCAGGAACTTGAGGTATGATTGTGCCCTTACATTGAATTCTAAAACTTAAGTTATTGTACAAGAATTTAGTTAGGAGATAAATTGAGTCCTAGAGAAGGAATTAGGAAACTATTATAATGTTATGTTGTTAATGTTATATGTGTTGTGTGTGTGTGCGTGTTGTTGTGTGGGTTGTGTGTGTGTGTGTGTGTGTGTGTGTTGTATATTTTGTTAACCAAATTGTAATAACATCATATAAAAACTGCTGTTCATTCCAAAAAGTCAGTTGACTTATGTAAAATATTTTACATAAGGTGTAGGGTCTCTGGGAATGGGAATTAGGAATTTTAGAACTCTGATAGTAACTTATCTCATATAGACCTAATAAGCTATCATATTTACGAAAGGAGTAGTTTTTGCTGAAGACAAGAGGATAATACTATTGAGATAATAAGTATCCTAATTCCTTCTCTAGGACTCAATTTATCTCCTACCAAAATTCATCTCAGTTCAGCGGTCTATAAAAAGTTAACAAACATACAAATTTATTTTAGCATGTGCATTATATATATATATATATATATATATATATATATATTAGTATGGTTATGAAGTTAACTTCTATAGGTGCTAACCTAAAGACAGACCAGTTGTTACAGACACGTAAAACATAACATAAATTAGCTTTACAACTGACAACCTATTATCCCTGTGACCTAACAAATAACCAACAGTGCCTCACTAGACAGTTAATTGAGCTAGTAGTAAACTAGCTTCAGAAAGTGACCTATATAGCTAACAGAACGAAGCTTTTTAATTAAGGAATTGATCATTCTACATTTTTATTCATATCACAGTATAATCAACAGTATAATAGTATATTTATATTTAAAAAAAAACATGAAAGTTTCTACTTTGTAACAAAACAGGTACCTATTATCATTAATTTTTATTGTTGCATAACTGAACTTTTTCAACTTCACCATTATCTGTGGTAAGCTGCCGGCTAACAATGGTTCATGTTTTTTTAACTTTACACATTACTTATCAACTTAGTTGGGTAAATTCTGATAGGATTTTAAGAATATGTTTACCTATCACATGGAAGCTCACTGATCTAGATATAATTTTCAATGGGTCTGTTATAACTTTTAGACCTTGTCAATTTAAAGAGAAAGAGAGATGTGCATGCAAAACCTGATAAAAACATATTAATCTTACTCAAAAATTCTATTTATAAAAAAAACGATTAAAACCAATTAAGATTATTTTTTTACAAAATGTTCTCCAATTTCCATGTTGATTGGTATCACTCAACATCTACTAAACAATAAATGAGTTTGGCCTCATCTAAATTGCATTGTGACCATGGTTATGATTGGATGTTCATTGTGAGAGTAATTTGCATTTTCGTTGGCACAGCTGGTAATTGAAGCTTGTAACATATAATCAAACAATTTTTTGAATGAAGTCATCTACAAACTAAACCCAAGTCTGTATATTCATTTATTCAGGTAAATTGTTCATGGCCCGTTTTGCTCTGTACCCATTGTTTTATATTTACAAACAAAGATGGTGTCATTTCCATATGAAATGTAATGGTCAATTTACATGTGAGTAAACTGATTTATGAGTCCCATTAGGTTGGATGTTGGAACTTAAGTGGAGACAGAGGGGCTTGGAACCTATTTGCATTTAAAAAGCCTATTCTTATGTTATCAATATATTTGGATAGATCAACAACAAACAAGAAGATCAAGACTCAGCATGTCACTAATTAGATAGAAATTAGATTAGTTTAAAAATAATTAAACTAACAGCAATATAACATACTACCTACTCACTATATTACTTCAAAGATTACAAGTGCACATTTTATAATTTTATGTTAAGTTTTGACTGCACAAGCCTAGCTAGAAGTACACACATGTATATTATGTAAAGCTCTAACCAGTATTGTAGGCATAGTAATATAAATATCTTACTGAACATAAACAAGTTCACCAGCAGACTTGGCAGGTAAGCCTTTCGTTCAGAAAAGGCAATTGTATAGAGTGTGGGTATCCAATCCAACACCATATATTTGCGTAGGCACAAAAGTTTCGCAAACATCCTCCCAACACGGTTCTTGTAAGACACCAGTACACATCTTCACGCAAAACATTCATATAAGCACGGTTAAACTTAAAAATTGCATGCGAAAGTCAAGTCCGTGAAAAATTAAGTTACGAAACAAGACACTTCATTCTTACCATAAACGCTATGTGGGTGAAGTCGCAACAAAATTCAAGTTCCAATGATCCAGTGCCGAGAGTGAATGAAGCCCATTCTCCACCACAATTTCCAGTTTAGACTATTGTTTAATTCATCACTATACCCTTTTTGTTTCGTATAACTTGTCCCGATCACTGTTTATATTTTGTTGACACAAAACGAGGTTGTTGCCGTTTGCTCTTCTAACATCTGGACTTTACTTGACAGATTTCACTTCGAGCGATGCAACTAGCTAATTTATATTTCCTCGCAGTAGTATAACACCGGTTAATAAGTTGATAAGAGTCAAAAACTGTAAAACATTAGTTACACACTTGTATAAAGTTAGTGAACAAGCCAAAGCAGCAAGTGGCTGGCTGGGATTAAAAAAATAACAAAAGCGACGACCGCCACCACGCAGAAGTGTGCGTGAATGCGCGCGCGCTACTTGCTACTTCTCCCGCCCGCGGAAAGTATTGCCAGCTAATACTTCAATAATTCGCGTCTGTAGACGCATACCAACCCAAGAGGGCGCAAGTGAGGTATCATAATTTTGAAGGCTTGAGTTGCACATTCTCAAACTGTTTTGCTTTTTATTGAGAGTAAATAATAATTGTGGACTCATGAACGGAAATGTTGAAAATTAAATCCACCCTCCTAAACTACGAAGTTTACCGAGAAAATAAATTAATGATTAGGTAGCTACATAAAGATAACATTATTTGTAATATTAAATGGGGTACCACTGAACGACAGACGTGTCTTCCTACTTTCATCCAATATAATATTATTGAGATCGGACGTTTTGTTTAAAAATGGTGAATTAAGATTAAGAATGAAGTGGTGTTCAGCGATTTTGTAAAAAGTCAACATTTCTTAACCGAATTGTTATGGTCGCATTACACTTGGCGGTGTTTGCGCAAATATTCGTTTTGCATCTTTTTCCTTTCTACGGCAAATGAAAGAGAGGCAACGATGCAACGCGAACACGAACCCCCAAGTGTGACGCGACCATAAGATAAATGAGTGTACTCTTTGGCCGATAACTTGAAAGTATAAAATGTTGTTTATTTTATAGATTGCTATAAATATCTTTAAAATGATGTGGGAATCGATTAATGGAGCTGGGGTGCCTGGGGTGCCTGGGGTGTCAATAACTGGAGATTTCATATATTTTACGTATTAATTTTTTTAAATTAATCATTATCTCTTCAGCTACCTTTACTAGATAATATGCAATTTAAAAGTTATGTATTTTATTATATATATTTTACTCATAACTTTATTATGGTTCTAAGTATAGGAACACATTTTTTTAAATTAAATACACGACCTCCTTAAAGTGTCGTTGGTCGATTAACTATTCTATAGTATTCTATAGAATAGTTAATCGATAATAGTTATAGTAGTCTATTCATAATTCGGTAAAAATCGCTGAATATGACAAATGATACGTTTTTGCATAATCACTACATACTTCAACTGACAGGTGTCAAAAATAGGAACTTGAATGTTACTGGAGACAAGGCAGTATGGCCTAAGGCAGGTTATAGCTAGCCTGTCCGGGTGGACAAATATAAAAAAAAAAATTCAAATGACTTAATATAATAAAAGAAAGTTGTGTTAGTTCCTTTGCTTAAAACTCGAGAACGGCTGAGCCGATTTTGATGATTGTTGATTTGTTGGATTTCTCTTTGCCCCGAATAGCAGAATAACTTTAAAAAAATGTTTTTATTTTTTTAATGCATTTTGTACGGCGGAACGAAGTTCGCGGGGTCAGCTAGTGACTTAATATTGGAATTACTGGATGAGACGTAAACATTGCTGAAGAGTTAAATATATAGATAAGACGCTTTTGGATTACTGGATTTGACTACATCAATTGGAATACCTGAAGACTTATTCTTTCAATTGGACACATTTGTTTGTAATAATGAAGACGTTATGGCTGGATTTAATGATATGAATCGAAAATAATTTAAGTTAAGATATATTTTTAGGACAAGACATATTTGTTTAAAACTACTGAAGACGTTATTACTGGATTTGACCCAATTGCATTTATAAAAGACGAGGCAGTATGGCCCTTGGTTTTAGCCCGTCTGTATGGACGAATAAAATATAATAAAAAGCGGCCAAGTGCAAGTCGGACTCGCACATGAAGGGTTCCGTTAAATAAATTGCTTTCTACGATTTATGACGTATTAAAAAAAACTACTTACTAGATCTCGTTCAAACCAATTTTCGTTGGAAGCTTGCATGGTAATGTACATCATATATTTTTTTAGTTTTATTTTTCTCTTATTTTAGAAGTTACAGGGGGGGGGGGGACACATTTTACCACTTTGGAAGTGTCTCTCGCGCAAACTATTCAGTTTAGAAAAAAATAATATTAGTAACCTCAATATCATTTTTGAAGACCTATCTATAGATACCCCACACGTATGGGTTTGATGAAAAAATTTTTTTTGAGTTTTAGTTCTGAGTATAGGGAACCCCCAAAACTTAATGTTTTTTTTTCTATTTTTGTGTAAAAATCTTAATGCGGTTTACAGAATACATCTACTTACCAAATTTCAACAGTATAGGTCTTATTGTTTCGGAAAAAAGTGGCTGTGACATACGGACGGACAGACAGACAGACATGACGAATCTATAAGGGTTCCGTTTTTTTTGTCATTTGGCTACGGAACCCTAAAAACAAATATAAAGACACTAAAATACTGTAGGTAAGGCCCGAATCACACTGTTGTGACACTTAAGGCCTCTCACAGACTGGCGCCGCCTGGCCGCGGCGGTCAATAATAAACTTGTCATTAGCTGTCAAATTTACTATTAACCGCCACCGCAGGCCGCGCCAGTGTGTTGCAGGCTTAATAGATACGTAGAGCACATGCCGCCATTTTAAATTATATTTTTTATTGATGCGGCTTATACAAGCATATTGAATTTATCCACCTTTTTACTACCACTCATCTACCTACATAATATTCTTAATTTTGTGCTAAATTTGCGCAACTACTAAATACCTGGCAACACCACCATTCAATGTCAGGCTTTGATTGCATGTTCCCCCCGGACACATTTTACCACTTTGGAAGTGTCTCTCGCGCAAACTATTCAGTTTAGAAAAAAATAATATTAGTAACCTCAATATCATTTTTGAAGACCTATCTATAGATACCCCACACGTATGGGTTTGATGAAATTTTTTTTTTTGAGTTTTAGTTCTGAGTATAGGGAACCCCCAAAACTTAATGTTTTTTTTTCTATTTTTGTGTAAAAATCTTAATGCGGTTTACAGAATACATCTACTTACCAAATTTCAACAGTATAGGTCTTATTGTTTCGGAAAAAAGTGGCTGTGACATACGGACGGACAGACAGACAGACATGACGAATCTATAAGGGTTCCGTTTTTTTTGTCATTTGGCTACGGAACCCTAAAAACAAATATAAAGACACTAAAATACTGTAGGTAAGGCCCGAATCACACTGTTGTGACACTTAAGGCCTCTCACAGACTGGCGCCGCCTGGCCGCGGCGGTCAATAATAAACTTGTCATTAGCTGTCAAATTTACTATTAACCGCCACCGCAGGCCGCGCCAGTGTGTTGCAGGCTTAATAGATACGTAGAGCACATGCCGCCATTTTAAATTATATTTTTTATTGATGCGGCTTATACAAGCATATTGAATTTATCCACCTTTTTACTACCACTCATCTACCTACATAATATTCTTAATTTTGTGCTAAATTTGCGCAACTACTAAATACCTGGCAACACCACCATTCAATGTCAGGCTTTGATTGCATGTTCCCCCCGGACACATTTTACCACTTTGGAAGTGTCTCTCGCGCAAACTATTCAGTTTAGAAAAAAATAATATTAGTAACCTCAATATCATTTTTGAAGACCTATCTATAGATACCCCACACGTATGGGTTTGATGAAAAATTTTTTTTTGAGTTTTAGTTCTGAGTATAGGGAACCCCCAAAACTTAATGTTTTTTTTTCTATTTTTGTGTAAAAATCTTAATGCGGTTTACAGAATACATCTACTTACCAAATTTCAACAGTATAGGTCTTATTGTTTCGGAAAAAAGTGGCTGTGACATACGGACGGACAGACAGACAGACATGACGAATCTATAAGGGTTCCGTTTTTTTTGTCATTTGGCTACGGAACCCTAAAAACAAATATAAAGACACTAAAATACTGTAGGTAAGGCCCGAATCACACTGTTGTGACACTTAAGGCCTCTCACAGACTGGCGCCGCCTGGCCGCGGCGGTCAATAATAAACTTGTCATTAGCTGTCAAATTTACTATTAACCGCCACCGCAGGCCGCGCCAGTGTGTTGCAGGCTTAATAGATACGTAGAGCACATGCCGCCATTTTAAATTATATTTTTTATTGATGCGGCTTATACAAGCATATTGAATTTATCCACCTTTGTACTACCACTCATCTACCTACATAATATTCTTAATTTTGTGCTAAATTTGCGCAACTACTAAATACCTGGCAACACCACCATTCAATGTCAGGCTTTGATTGCATGCGTATACGGATGGACACGCACACAGACGACGCGGCACTGCGATTGGCAAAGGGCCCGTTTGGGTTTACTTCAGACCGCGTACAAACGTCCTTGCGGCCACCGACCGCGGTGCCTCCATACCATAGCTATAACTATGGGTCTATAAACACAAACAGTATCCATGACTATGATATAGATATAGTAGTTGCAGGGTTTTAACTGATTCAAATATTACATAACATTAAGTACTTTGCGTACGCTGTTGATTGATGAACCTTTTAAGTAATTAGATACCTCGGTAATTTTATAGAACGAGTTGTAACCTTGTAACAAAAATTGAAAAAAACCGGCCAAGTGCGAGTCGGAAACGCGCACGAAGGGTTCCGTACTATTATCTATAAAATCGTTTGTTGTATGGGAGCCCCCTTAAATAATTATTTTATTCTGTTTTTTTAGTATTTGTTTTTATAGCGGCAACAGAAATAGGTACATGATCTGTGAAAATTTCAACTGTCTATCACGTTTTATGAGATAAAGCCTGGTGAGAGACGGACAGGCAGCGGAGTCTTAGTACTTAATAGGGTCCCGTTTTACCCTTTGGGTACGGAACCCTAAAACGTATTTTAGACTAACACTCCTTCCTCAGCCAGAGGAAAGGAGCTAGGTAGGTACCTATAGTCCTCTCCTCACTTTATGGGACGCATGGGTAACTTCACACAGGTAGGTATATCTACCTACATATAATTTGATTACCTAATTTACCTACCTATTTGTAATATTGAACGCAACGCGGCGCGGATGACGCGGCGTTTTACTGCACCGAAAATCCATGATAAACAGTAACTCATGTTACCTGTACAATAAAATAATTAAAAGCAAAAGTAAAAAATAAACTCAAACCTTGCAAAAAACCTTACGCACTGAACACCACTGCCGGAAGGAGCAGGCCAGGTAACATAAGCTAAAGTCTTAAGTTTCCCTAAAGGACCTATATACCTATATCTACTTATTACCGCCAAATTGACTTCCGATCGTCCATGTAAGGTTTCTGTCGTTTTGAACAGAACCAATTTCTATTCCACAGTATTCATGATCTTAGCTTTCATTGTCATCTTGGTGTAGGTATCTCGTTCAATTGTTTTCACTCCACTATATTATATTATAGTGGGCTGTCCGTATCCAATTCCTGCCCGCTGCCTTTTAGGTGTCGTAACGTAACTATTTTCGCCCATTCCATCATGTTAGTAAATTATTTATTAGGGGTGCAAATCAAACTGGAGAGATTGCAAAATGTAAATTGGAGCCGGTAAAAAGCTAAATTCTTAAATATTTACCAGTACGAGTAAGTAGATAACGTACAGTCGGCTCATTTATATAACGAGCAAAACGTGCATCTGGTACCTACTTAGTAGAGGTCCTAGGAGTTTTAAAACCTTGTCATTGTAAAAAGATTTCGCGTCGATATGCCATGGAACAGAGTATTTTGGAGTTTTGGAGATTTCTATAGGTACCTAACTATACCTAACAAAGAATTAACAATTGAAATCAAAAGATTTTTCAAAAACCCAACTGCTTTTTTGCATATATTATAGCCTATGTCACTCCCACGATTATAGTATGAGGAATCCAACGGCACCTCATATGTCGAAATCCGTCAAACGGTTTAGGTTACAGGGCGTGTCAAAGAATAAGATATACTTACAGTATACATTACATACATACGCTCGAAAAACATAACCATCCTATCCTTCGGCAGTTGGGTAAAAAGGTAGGCTTCGTAGACTGACTGTAGGTAGGTAAGTCTTATGTAACATTCTGACACTGAATTATTTAGAATACCCTGGGACAGGTTTGCTAACAACGAAACTAGTTTTTTTTTATTATATTTGCATAGTGTTTTTTTATATTTTTGTTTTATTTTATTGTTTTGTATAGCATAACAGCTGTTCTTTAGTTAAGAAGAAAGCATCATTCTTTGAATTCCGTCGATGCACGGAACTTGATGTGACGAGCTGAAAGTCCGACCACCTGGCGGTGATCAGCTATAATTTTGTAAATGGTGAGCTCATGTGCCCGTTATGTAGGTCTTTAGGTATAAATGAGATCGGCTACCTACGTGAGCCACACCAGCCCCACTGGAATAGTGGGGCTGGTGTGGCTCACGTTTCCAGTTCCAGCTCACATTTCGACCACGGCGACTGCCTCAACTCCGGCGTTGATCTCGTTCATGTGCTCTGCCCCCCTATTCTGTAACTTGTTTTAAGCTCACCTCAACGCTCACCTACAATTATACCTTGAAACCGCGATGCGTAGTAATTAAGCGTCATCACTCCGCCTTAATGTGGCTCACCCCGCCGGTCACCCATTACAAAACTAGACCTCTACCTACGCTTAATTACTACGCATCGCGGTGTCAAGGTATAATTGTGGGTGAGCGTTGAGGTGAGCTTAAAACAAGTTACAGAATAGGGGGGGCAGAGCACATGAACGAGATCAACGCCGGAGTTGAGGCAGTCGCCGTGGTCGAAATCGGTCAGGAGAGGTAGGTAGGTAGTAGTCTGCTGTTCATCACCTCAAAAAGAAAGGCGGCAGCGCAAGACTTTAATCTTTAATCCTTTTATAAAATGGATTCCATCTTGTTTCTATACATCTACGTCGACGACACGCACCTTCCATAGGTCATTTAAATAATATTTGTGACTGGCAAATTGCATAACTTAATAACATTATCACGTGGGTGCGAAAACGAATGTCTATGCCTACACAGATGCAAATTACAACCATGACCATCGATCAGTCCTTATTTGATAACAATATTGTCATTTGCATTGAGTTTATTTTTTTACCATTTTGGTTTACAATAACATATTTTATACGAGTTATGTTAATTCAATTAATATGCTAATGCTAATAATACATGATTTAAGGCGCGAAAACGAACTCCTTGGCTTGGGGCGACGCAACGCGCGGGCTGTCTGGCGACTGGGAAACGCGCGTAACGCCTTGGCCACGACTTTGGTCTTAAGTAAGCGACCTGCGACCAGCGTTTTATCTGTTCATTGCGCGGTCGAGACGCGCAACGCACTGTGGTTAGTTGGGATCACGCGCAATGAACAGATAATGGCCAAGGCGTTAGTGTATCTATACGAGTAAGTAATCTATACATAAACGCTCCTAAGCAACACCATAATATTTTTTGTATGGGCGACTTCAGCCCCGCTAATTAGTAACTTGTTTAACCTCACCTCTCTGTTCACCCGCAATAAATAAATAAATAAATATTATGGGACAATCTTACACAAATCAACCTAGGCCCACGGTAAGCTCAGTAAGTCTTGTGTTGTGGGTACTAGGCGATGATATATATAATAGATACATACATATAGATACTTATATACATATATAACATCCATAACTCGGGAACAAATATTCGTGATAAACACACAAATAAATGCCCTGACCGGGATTTGAACCCGGGACCTCCAGCTTCGTAGGCAGAGTCACTACTTACTGGGCTACGGAGGCCGTTAAATAATATTAAAGCCAGTAGGCTACTTTCCTAAAAAATAACTAATTAGTCCGTCAATTAGATAATCAAAAAATATTGGACACGAACACGATTTTTTTACTTTGTCAATCAAACAAAAAATTATGAAGAAATAGCCCGTTAAAATTACGCGTGACGTCACATTATGGTACACTTTTTTTTAGCACTAATACTTTTTACCCAGGAAAGTAATACTTTTTACACAGGAAAGTACCCAATTCTCAAAAAAAAATTACGGGCGTTTCAAACTCTGTCCTTACCACACCCCCCCATATTAACTGTGGTCAGCTAACTGAGTTTAATCTTACAAAATCGGAATCTATCCTCGATCCCTAGCAACGTAGCAACCATTAGTTTTTAGTGATTTTAATTTTAAATAATACCTACCTACTCACAATATAACACAGATGGTAAAGACAACCGCTGAGCGTTTAAAAAACGCTACGTGAGAATCACCCACTTATAGTACAAACAAATCTTGACGCCCGCCCTTTAGAGGTTTAGTTTCGTTAGGCGTGACGGGTGGGGAACGCGTTCCGAATAACAGTCCTGTCTACCTAACGAAACTGGACCTCTGCCTACGCTTAATTACTACTACTAGATTGTATAGCTTCGTAATTTTTTTTCGACCTCACTAGCTCGGAAAGGCCTTTTTGTATGTTTGTTAACTATTGAGAAAATCGCTTTTTATCCACATGTGAAGAAAGTAGACGTAGAACGTTAAAAGTACTATGACGTAGAACGTTAAATGTTTATTTTTGTTTTTTGTAGGTATATTTTATGACATATTTTTGTTTAACTTTTATTTTTAACTTTTTAAACTTTTTTTTAAACTTTTTTTTTACGTTTTTTATTTTTTTTTACTTTACTTTTACTTTTTAGGGTTCCGTAGCCAAATGGCAAAAAATGGAACCCTTATAGATTCGTCATGTCTGTCTGTATGTCTGTCCGTCCGTATGTCACAGCCACTTTTTTCCGAAAGTATAAGAGTTATACTGTTGAAACTTGGTAAGTAGATGTATTCTGTGAACCGCATTAAGATTTTCACACAAAAATCGAAAAAAAACATTAAGTTTTAGGGGTCCCCATACACAGAACTGAAACTCAAAAATTTGTTTTTCATCAATCCCATACGTGTATGTATCTATGGATAGTTCTTCAAAAATGATATTATGGTTTCTAATAAAAAAAAAATCTAAACTGAATAGTTTACGCGAGAGACACTTCCAAAGTGGTAAAATGTGTGTGTCTTCTAAAATAAGAGAATGATAAATATTAAAAAAAAATATGATGTACATTAATGCAAACTTTCACCAAAAATTGGTTTGAACGAGATCTAGTAAGTAGTTTTTTTTTAATACGTCATAAATCGTATACCGCAATTTATTTTATGGAACCCTTCATGTGCGAGTCCGACTCGCACTTGGCCGCTTTTAAACGAAGCGGCCAAGTTTTTTATATTGCCGCCGGTTAAGCCGAGCTACATATCTTACAGCGCCACCAACGGGAAACCTAATAAGCAAAGATAGTGACGATACCATAGTTATTTTGATGCCTATGACCTTAATAAAGCCCACCCAATTTGTTCTTTGCAAAAATAATACTAATACCAATTGGGTGGGCATCCACGCGGTCTCCACGAAGGTCCAAGATCAACACATGCGAAATATAACTTTGCATCGTGGCTCTTAAAGCTCACAATCAATGAACTAAATTATGTATCACGCAAGGGGCTACTAATATACAATGTACTTTGTAATTAGCAGAAAGTGTGAAGGTCCTGAGGTTATCTATAGTGTGAGAACAACAAGAGCCACCGCCGATCTTCGCAATCTCATTGCGATTCAAAACTGTTTGTGTATTCTCCGGCATAGTTTGATCCCGCGATTAGTAACAAGTATGCGTAATCGTAGGCCAAACTTAATACTGGTCCTGAGAACAGTCGTCGATAAGTGCTTTGAATACCAGGCACGAACTCGGAATGTACTAATTAAATCTAAGACTACGCACTTAAACCAATTAGAACATGGATCACTATCAGTTTGGCCCGTTTTAACAGAAAATTCTTGAGTGATGTCTGATGTGATTGTGTTTCTAATTTTTTTCTTAGAAGAAGGTTCTGAAATGAACTTGGATAAGTACATTTTGGTCCATTTGAAATTATAATTACCCTGAGAAAATTACGGTTTTTTTGGAAATAATTAAATATCAGGCTAATTATTTGTATACGGCTTTTATTATGTTATTTAAAAAAACTTTTACTATGGAAGTCAATAATTCTATGGACCGGAAGTTAGGAAAAAAAATTAACCCACAAGCAAAAATGCTATCAGTATTTTTACAATGAAAACATGTTTGAGTAGGTACACAAATTTGGAGACTTACTACCTGAATCCAAAAATATATATATGCATCAGGAAATAACAGCATTTTAATTAAATATTTACGACCTTGAGATAATATTGAATTTCATCTGGCCTATAGAAAGGTTTATTCTATAGGCCAGATGGCCAGATTATATAGACGTAGTCAATTATAAAGTAAAGAAAGTTTATACCATTTTCGCCTGATTTTTACGGAATTTATAAAGATTACTTTTCATTATTTTTTACCGTTGCGGTATTAAATTTAGGTGGATTATTGATGAATATTTATTCAAATTACCCAACCTATTTTTTTATGGTGTTAAAATATGGCTGATATATTGTTGAGTTTGCATAGAGCGAAACCGTAAAGTTCTCAGGGTAAATGATGCTCGTCGCCGTGACTATTAATGTTATTATATATATATATAGTCGTCCTTATCGTATCCGACGACGGCGACCCTTATAATTTTCTCTGATGAGCTGCACCCTTAGCGTGGGATTGAAGTGAGTCGCGTCTACTATCGACGCTACCGCCTATCGTCAAGATTTAGTATGAAAAGTCTATACACCGCCCCTGGTGGTCACTCATAGAACTAAAAATCCAAACTGTAACGTGAGTCACTTATACATTACTTAATTCGCGATCGACTTCACGTTCGTTCACGATTTTCCAATATTCAACCTTATATCACTAGCATTTATCGTTTTAATTTAAATGTTTGTCGGTTATGACATTACAGAATACAGTTACACAGTTACAGAGTATAGTTATGACATCGACAGTGTCGACTGTCGACAGAATATGGCGGCGCGGGGGCCATTTATTTGCATTTTTAAATACAAAATACGTGACAATCCGAATTTTGCGGATATATGTTGTCAATTCAAAACCCTTATTTTTATAAGTTCTTTAATTTGAGATAAATTTCGATCGTATGTACGGTAACTCTTGACGGAATAATACGATAGCACGGGCCATTTTGCAAGTCTACAGTCGCGACCGTATTCTTCGATCTCACACTACCGATTGGTAGTACGAATCGAACGTTAAATTACGCATCGAAAACTAAACGCAAAGTGCCTAACGTTTTGCAGTTGGTTTCGTAGTCCAACGGCAGTGTGAGTTACAAGTTTGACGGGTCGAATCAAAGAATACCGAAGCGAGATCGAAATCTATTCGAAGCGCGTTTATTCGATCTCGTTAGTAGTAACGTAACGTTAGGTTATTGTATCTCACAATAAGGGTACACGAATATGGCTCGCAAAGCCGAACTTAGTTTTAAATGTTCAGTCACATTGTGTGCATTAGGTATAGATAGCCCTGAGGCCCTAGCACATTAGGTTTTAACTTTTATCGCCACGGCGAAAATGTACTGAAACCACGTAAAACGTGACATAAGACCTATCGTGCTATCGCTGCAGGTCATTGTAAGTATATGCATAGGTCGAGTGTTCCGTAACTGGCGCTTTTGGTCCAGGTGTTCAAGTCATGTTATTATTGAATAGGAAATACGAAATACTTTTATTGAAGGTTTTCCGCTTAATTAATGAATACAATTCCTTACTTTAATTAGGTAAGTAAGTGCAAGTACACTAGACAGAGGTCGAAAGGAATGTATTTCAGAGGAAGGTTTACCGAATGATTACGTTTGTCAGGAGTTTCCTATTAGCAACTTTACTTCTTAGTATATCTTTCGTAATATTTATGCTCATCGTGGCAATGCATAAATACTACAAGCTTGTTTTACAAGCCACGTCCGGAGCAAGAAACTATTGAGCTGCTCATTACAATAATCTGTAAGAGAAAATTGTTGAGTCAGTGAAGTGCCAACGTAGGATATAATCTAGGAAATAAATAAACGATTTAGAAGAATAGGTACAGAGTGTAGAGACCACAGAAATAGAGAAGGAAAGAAGACAATTTTATTTATTTATGAGTAAAGTTATACTTACTATCATCATCTTTCAGCCTCATACGTCCCACTGCTGGGCCTAGGCCTCCCTGATCTCGTGGATGAGAGGAAATGGGCAGTAGTATACTTACTATATTTACTACTTCATCATATCAGCCGAAAGACGTCCACTGCTGGACATAGGCCTCCCCCAAAGAGTTCCAAAGTGACCGGTCCTGCGCCACCCGTATCCAGCGGACTCCCGCGAGCTTTACCATGTCATCAGTCCGGTGTGGGGGGGGGCCTACCCACGCCTCGCCTTCCGGTACGTAGTCGCCACTCGAAACTTTCCGCCCCAACGGAAAGAAGACGGCAGAAGTCCCGTAAATAAGTTTAGGTAATTACTTAATTCGGTACCAGATTCTTTGCCTTTATAAAGATTAACTAATTTAATACTGTGTCCATGTTTATCAGCTCGCGAGGTACTCGTATCGCATTCCCATATTAAAAAAATAAAAAAAGACACTAATGTCCCTCAAGACTTAAAATATATCTATAAAAATAATAATTTAAATCGATTTAGAAACGAAACGGTAACGAACGGGCAAATAGTCATTTTCGTAAAACATTAGTAGGTACCTACAGCGGGATGGATATGGATAAAATGGCAATATACTCGTACACACGGTGTCAGTCATAACTAGCTTGCTAGTTTTGGTAACATAACTACATAATATTTGGGTGGTCCTTAAAAACCGAAAATTTGAAATTTCAATGAGGCACCCTCTTAGTTCTAATACGTAAAAAAATAACATCTGTTTTTTATTTTTGGATAAGATTTAGGGGTCGAAATTCTTTAAGGTTTGCATTTCTCCAAAGTATAGTTTTTTCAAGTTTTAGCATTTTACTACTTTCATGAACTACATTTGATAAATAAGGAATAAACAATCGAGAAAATACGAAATTCGTTCACTAAATGTTCGACGTTTATTTGAAATAAAATTTATTGTATTTTATGCAACTGTTGTATAAGAAGGGTCTTAAAAGGCGAGTGGCGTGGGTAAGATTTTGGATAAGATTTAGGGGTCGAAATTCTTTAAGGTTTGCATTTCTCCAAAGTATAGTTTTTTCAAGTTTTAGCATTTTACTACTTTCATGAACTACATTTGATAAATAAGGAATAAACAATCGAGAAAATACGAAATTCGTTCACTAAATGTTCGACGTTTATTTGAAATCAAATTTATTGTATTTTATGCAACTGTTGTATAAGAAGGATCTTAAAAGGCGAGTGGCGTGGGTTGCGATGCGAGCCTTGGCGAGCATCGCAATAAAAGACGCCACGAGCGTTTTTAGACCAGTTATACACCGTTGCATACAATACTTTTTCTACGACAAATTTTAAATAAATAGCAGACTACAGAATAGTTAAACTTTTCAGGTGGCAGTATGTGGAGTTATTCATTTTTTCGACCATTTTAAAAGGAACGTACACTTTTGTCTTCACAAACACGAATAAAATCTTAATAGTTTAGGACTAATAGTTTATCATCTTTCGTCCTTTCATTTTGAACTGTATTTTGGTGGGAAATTGGAAATGTGACACCTCTTGCTTATGGTTTGTTTTGTTTTTAATTTGTTTGCAATTGCCATCCGAACCAAACAGAATCCGGACCCGGACCGAATTCGAACTGTTTATTTTCATAAATAATACCAAGAATTTATACATACATGTAATTTAACACACAATAGATGATGATTTATTATTATTGTAGTAAATAATTTATAATATACAAATGTTTAATCGTAAATAAATACTTTTATTTCGAAATATTTGTTTATGAAGTTGGCACCACTGCAATATAGCGGCCGATTTAAAAAAAAGTTAAACGGTGCTTTTATGAAAAATTTATGAACCAAAAAAGTTCGCTTAACAGTGCGTTTTTGGGCCATAGAGCATAGAGTTTTTTGACGACTTATTAGTGGTGTCATTGTATTTGAGCTACAGCCTATATAAATGACAGATAACGGTTCAGGAGTATAAAATAGTATTTTATGCAACTATTGTATAAGAAGGGTCTTAAAAGGCGAGTGGCGTGGGTTGCGAGTGTTGCGACGCGAGCCTTGGCGAGCATCGCAATTAAAGACGCCACGAGCGTATTTAGACCAGTTATACACCGTTGCATACAATACTTTTTCTACGACAAATTTTAAATAAATAGCAGACACAGATAACGGAGGTTATCTGTGATAGCAGACTACAGAATAGTTAAACTTTTCAGGCAGCAAGTTTTCTATTCATACTTTTGCTACTCGCGCAATTTCTTCAGAAGTGCAGTTATTAATTTCTTCGACCATTTTAAAAGGAACGTACACTTTTGTCTTCACAAACATGAATAAAATCTTAATAGTTTAGGACTAATAGTTTATCATCTTTCGTATTTTAATTTTGAACTGTATTTTGGTGGGAAATCGGAAATGTGACAGCTCTTGCTTATGGTTTGTTTTGTTTTTAATTTGTTTGCACTGGCCATCCGAACCAAACCGAATCCGGACCCGGACCGAATTCGAACTGTTTATTTTTATAAATAATACCAAGAATTTATAAAACATGTAATTTAAAACACAATAGATGATGATTTATTATTATTGTAGTAAATAATTCATAATGTACAAATGTTAAATCGTAAATAAATACTTTTATTTCGAAATATTTGTTTATGAAGTTGGCACCACTGCAATATAGCGGCCGATTAAAAAAAAAGTTAAACAGTGCTTTTATGAAAAATGTATGAACTAAAAAAGTACGCTAAACAGTGCGTTTTTGGGCCATAGAGCATAGAGTTTTTCCACGACTTATTAGTGGTGTCATTGTATTTGAGCTACAGCCTATATAAATGACAGATAACGGTACAGGAGTAGAAAAAAGTCTTAAAATCATCGCCAGAGTCCGTTTTTAGCATATTAACACAATAAAATTCATTTTTGAATTACTGACTGAAAATTAGTGATCTTTCTACTGCATATACTATAATAAATATTATAAGTGTGAAACTGTGAAAGTAAACCTGTCTGTCTGTCAGTGACACATGGGTGTCTGTTACCTTTTCACGCTTAAAGCGCTGCACCGATTGCGATGAAATTTGGTATGGAGAGTTGAATTCCGGGGAAGGACATAGGATGGTTTATTTGAAATGGGGGCGAAAGTTTGTATGGAGCACCGATTCAAACGAGTTCCGCACGGACGATGTCGCGGGCAAAAGTTCGTGCATCACTACAATGTAATACATGCATATTATACATATAACGCCGTGCGAAGCGCGGGTCGCTAATATATTATCCATCCATACTAATATTATAAATGCGAAAGTGTGTCTGTCTGTCTGTCTGTCTGTCTGTCTGTTACCTCTTCACGCCTAAACCGCTGTACCGATTTAGATGAAATTTGGTATAGAGATAGTTTGAGTCCCGGGAAAGGACATAGGGTAGTTTTTATCCCGGAAATCCACCCCTAAGGGGATGAAATTGGGGGTGAAAATTTGTATGGAGCTACTTAAACCGCTGCACCGATTTGGATGAAATTTGGCATTTAATTAGTTTGAGTCCCGGGGAAGGACAAAGGATAGGTTTGATCCCGTAAATCATCCCCTAAGGGGGTGAAATGAGGGGGTGAAAATTTGGAGGTAACCAATTTTGATGAAATTTGGTTTGGAGATAGTTTAAATCCTAGGAAAGGACATAGGATAGTATTTATTTCGGAAGTCATCCCCTAAGGGGGTGAAATAAGGGGTGAAAATTCGGATGGAACCCATTTGAAAACAATTTGGTTTAGATATAGTTTGAGTCCTAGGAAAGGACATAGAGTAGTTTTTATCCCGGAAATCCACCCCTAAGGGGATGAAATTGGGGGTGAAAATTTGTATGGAGCTACTTAAACCGCTGCACTGATTTGGATGAAATTTGGTATTTAAATAGTTTGAGTCCCGGGGAAGGACAAAGGATAGGTTTGATCCCGGAAATCATCCCCTAAGGGGGTAAAATAGAGGGTGAAATGAGGAGGTAAAAATTTGGACGTAACCAATTTGACGAAATTTGTATCAGAGATAGTTTAAATCCTGGGAAAGGACATAGGATAGTTCTTATCCCGAAAATCATCCCCTAAGGGGTTGAAATCAGGGGTGAAAATTC
The DNA here is from genome assembly GCA_963854355.1 of Epinotia brunnichana. NCBI lineage: Eukaryota > Metazoa > Arthropoda > Insecta > Lepidoptera > Tortricidae > Epinotia > Epinotia brunnichana. The sequence goes on along the minus strand of OY977936.1, from coordinate 11,484,377 downwards.
GGATGAAACCGCGGCACTGATTGGGATGTAATTTGGTTCATAAATAGTTTGAGTTTGAATCCGGAAATCATCCCTTAAATGGGTTAAATGAGAGGGTGAAAATTTAGAAGTAAGCAATTTTGATAAAATTTGGTTTAGAGATAGTTTAGGTCCTGGGAAAGGACATAGGATAATTTTTATCCCGGAAATCATCTCCTAAGGGGGTGAAATTAGGGGTGAAAATTCGGATGGAACCTATATGAATACAATTTGGTATAGATATAGTTTGAGTCCTGGGAAAGGACATAAAGGGTAGTTTTTATCCCGGAAATCCACCCCTAAGGGGATGAAACTAGGGTTGAAAATTTGTATGGTGCTACTTAACCGCTGCACCGATTTGGATGAAACATAGGACTGTTTTAACTCCGGAAATCACCCCTAAGGGGGTGAAATGGGGGTTGAACTTTGGATGGAACCCGTTTAGATAAAATTTGGTATAGAGATAGTTTGATTCCCGGAGAATGACATTAGATAGTTTTGAAAATTTGGATAAATCCCATGGAGATGAAATTTGGTATAGTAGGAGTCCCAGGGAAGCACAATGCATAGTTTTTATCCCGAAAATCAGCTCCTGAGGGGGTGACATTAGGCGTGAAAATGTTGATGGAACCCATTTAGATGAAATTTGGTATAGATATAGTTAGAGTCCTAGGGAAGGAAATAGAATATTTTTTATTTCGGAAATCATCCCCTTAGCGGGTGAAATGGGGGTGAAAATTTGGATGAACTCATTTAGATGAAATTTAGTTTAGAGATAGTTTAAGTCCTGGGAAAGGGCATAGGATAGTTTCAATTCCGGAAATCACCCCCTAAGGGAGTGAAATGGAGGATGAAACTTTTGATGGAACCCGTTTAGATGAAATTTGGTATAGAGATAGTTTAAGTCTCGGAGAATGAAAGTGGATAGTTTTTATCCCGAAAATAGTTCCCAAGGTAATGAAATAGGGGGTGAAAATTTGGATAAAACCCATTTAGATGAAATTTGGTAAGAGTCCCAGGGAAGATGCATAGTTTTTATCCCGAAAATCATCTCCTGAGGGGGTTCTTAAAACTTTGTAGAAACATTACTTATTTGAGTACAAACAAAGTGCTTTCAGCGTTTTGGAAAATTCCACCCCTAAGAGGGTTAAAAAGGGCTGCAAAGTTTATATGGGGAAACTCTTTTTGGGATAGGAGCTTAACAGTTTGTAGGACGATTAGTTATTGAAATACAAAAAAAAGGATATTCAGCGTTTTAGTAAATTCCACTCCTAAGGGGGTTAAAAGTGGGTGCAACATTTGTGTGGAGGAAACATTTTTTTAGCCGATTTACAATTTTGTAGAATGCTTACTAATTAAAAATAAAATTAAATACTTTCAGCATTTTAGAAACTTCGATCTTTAGGGGTTTATAAGAATGTTTGAATGAAGAAAATATTTTTTTAGCGAGGGACTTAAAACTTTGTTGAAAGATAACTTATTACAATAAAAATCAAGTACTTTTAGCGTTTTGAAAAATTCGACCCCTAATGAGAATAAAAAGGGGTGCAAGGTTCGTATGGGAAACCCATTTTTTGGGCTAGAGACTTGATATTTTGTAGAAAAAATACTTATTACAATAAAAAAACTTAGTGTTTTCTTTTCAATTTTTCCCCGAAAAGCATTACTTCAAAGGTTCAAAGTTTGTATGCAGACTATCAGAGCAAGAAAATTTTTAAGTATGAGAATTGTAACTTCGATCTTAGTATGTTTGTTAAAAGACTACAAAACTCATTTCAGCGTTTTTTGAAATTCATCCCCTAAAAGGTATTATAAGGGTGTTCAAAGTTTGTATGGAGAGCAAAACATTTTTAAAGTAAGGGATTTTTAACTTCAGTTTTAGACTGTTTACTACAAGACTACAAAGCTAATTTCAATGATTTTAAAAATTAATTCCTTAAACAAACATTTAGACGATAACATGTTCTACGCGGACGAAGTCGCGGGCAACAGCTAGTAAATATTATAATTCACACTCCTAGCTAACCTGCACGAAGACGTAGCCTCTCTGTGTATGCTAAAAAGATTTGATTGCCCGAGATACACTATCTATGTCATCTCATCTGTTATCTAACGATGACAGGATGACACACTAGTTATAACCATCAAGGTCATTCGTTAACCGACTCGATTCGTAATCCGATATCACGGTGCATGAGGATTACTTCCATTCTTTAGCGACCTTGCCTGAGATTTAGCAATAACACAATATTGGAAGATTAAATCGCAGTTATAAATAAGACTCATTTAAGACAGTTATAAGCCTTGTATTGTTCAGTCAGACGCCTAGGTCCCATTGCGATACATTTATATACGTTTTGAGATGAACAGATATGGCGTCGAATGCAAACTTACGCAATCCGTGCGAGATAATGGCACTGCGTGGTAGGTCGTTATTTTGTAAAATGGAAGGCAACGTATAAAATAGGGAAAATCCTTAGAATAATAACGCCTAGAATGATAGTTTCATACGGCTGACGCGCCACGCGTGAGGCATAAAATGGATTCATGTAGTTGTGATCAACTCGTATTCACACGCGCCAATACGCACACAAACGCACCAATAGTGTTCCACCGATCGGCGTACTACGCCATTTATGGCCGAGTTTTGGTGGCCTCACCGTTGCGCGTGAACTGCGTTTCTAGGCGTTATTATTCTAAGGGAAAATCCACCTATGTATGATCTTTTTGCTATTTTTATAACCAAACCCAGAATTGTAGCTATATTGATTCGTCTCCCGAAGTCTTAAGTAGAGAGAGCTGGTATGCGAGGTATTAACGCAACTGACCGACTGATTTATTGGAAGACGTAAATCCGACGGAACTCATCTACTCTACCGTAATCTGTATAGGCTTTAGAAGCGTTTCCACAATAATGATTCTGTTGGCGTTTCTTGACATCCAATTCTAAATTACAAATAAGTAACTGCACTTCAGTGTCATAATACCTAAATATATTTTAGTCCAGTAAGTAAGTAGCCCCGTTGCGTCAGATCGTTGTCCGGGCTTTTAGAACTGATGCCTATTGAATTGAACAAATTATAATAAGGTATTAACTCCATCCTTATCATTAGTACTTGTACTATATTATCTATTCTGTGTCATTAGCTAATTGTGCGCAAACGTCCGCTCGATCACTATCTACTGTACCTACGCAAAATATACGATAACTAACTACCTGTAAATATATTGCGGGCTTCCGATGACGAATGATCCGATGATCAATGAATTACATGCCTAAGTACCTAATTCATAATGGATTTGGTTCTATCAGGCGTCTATAGTATACTTAAGTAGGTACTATAAAAACCTTCAAAACTAACATACCTACTTGTAATATACATTAAATATCATTTCGTATTTCTAAAAACAGCGTAGGTTCTTTAGATATAAGTTTTTTACTTATTAATTAAGTAACAATTTCAGTCGTTCAATATTCCATCCATGCGTTTTAATTTTGTAATAAAGCTCGTTACTGATAATACCTATGATATTCTTAACCACTGTCGTCGGTTTTTATTCCCACATTTATTATATTATCAATTTAATCAATTACCAGCTAAGAATTACCAACTTATGCATTTACGCAAACTTTCTGGCGATGTCCTTCTTAATGAGCAATTGGAATCGAAGTGTTACCTTGCGGAAATCCGCATTAAGCTGTAATGGCAACTTAATTGCCTTTAATTTATGGACTGTTTTAACATCAGAACCTAGAACGACTTATCAACTGTTAAACCTGAATGTCGATAAGTCCTTTTAGACTTAGGATGGCGTGTGTAAACATACGTGACTCGTTTTCTTGTTTGGGACAAATTGGGTGCAGTTTTTGTTCATTCGGCGTCGTTACATAAATTAAGTAATGTACATTTTACTGTCCTGTTTGGTCGATATTGTTTTGGCACCCACTTAAGTATGTCCTTTACATAGTGTAGACTGTTTTAAAACGCATGTCTTTATCTGTCAGGTGAAACAAAATTGATGTATTCCCTTTTCACTTATTACTATAATTAATTAATTAATTTACGAAGTAACTAATGAATGATATATCTGTAATGTGCTTATTATATAAGATTAAATTAGAATACAAACCTTTAATATGTACGCCATGTCATAACAGGACTACTTTACCTATCATTTTTGATGAGGGAGACACGTGGTCACTAGCTAGCCAGGCTTGCGGTTAATTCCCAACCTTACTTTTTGTGAAGCTTTTTAAAGCGAAACCTGTATCTGGCCCAGTGTCATTTTTCAATTACACCTTTGACTATGTTTTTAGATAACGCCCTTGGTTTCCTGTGTCATCAATCCATCATACATATTATACTGTAGTTACAACCCTATCAAACCAAGTTAGAAGAAGGGCGGGGCGTCTCACCCTCACTGCACCGCTACGTATAACCGAACCAACCATAAGTCTTACAGTACCGGTCAAAAGTTTAAGTTCACTCTTTGTTTAAGGTACAAATGAGTACTTTTGGGCAATATTTTTTTGCAGTTCGGAAGCCGAATTTGTTTCCAAATGATCCGTTATTGTTTACAGAGATGTGTTTGATTAGTCAGACACAATTTACGTAGATTTCTAAACAACTCATTCCCTAAAAACCAACATTGTATCTGATCATTGTACGTTTTAAGCGGCAAGGCCATATGGCCCAGCCTTTGCCGTCATTCCTATAAGATTTTAGGGAATGCGTTGTTTAGAAATGTACGTGAATTGTGTCTGACTAATTAAACAAATCTCTGGAAACAATAACGGATCATTTGGAAACGAATTTCGGCTTCCGAACTGCAAAAAATTATTGCCCAAAAGTACTCATTTGTACCTAAAACAAAGAGTGAACTTGAACTTTTGACCGGTAGTGTAGTTCCAGCTGGTGTTTTATTTGACATAGCTGTTCTTTTCAGTTTACGTTCGTTAAAATGTATTGTAGGTAAGTATAGGAAGTTTGACAGTTCTCTATGAGATGACAGCCTGCGAGCAACAAATTAAAGGGTCGCCACTCGCCAGAATACAAGCGTCGTTTAGTAAAACTTTAGGTAAACTCGAAAAAAATTGAGTGAGTAGAACGTTTTTCAGACAAAGTCTCTAATCGCTTAATCTTTTTCTTTTTATAGCAACATAAACTAGTTTCCGACCTATATATTAATCCTATTGTGTATAAATAGATTCATGTTATTGCAGTAGGTATGCCGTTTTAAAATGAGAACCAAACTAAGTTTGTATGGACTGTCGACTTAAATCGACCATGCTGGGGACTCTTAGAATAGATAGATAGATATTTCGGGGGGCGTCGTGGTGAAATGTTCGCGATCCCATGGCGCCCCCTTAACGGGAATGCGGGTGACGCCGGTGTGTTTTTAGTGGGTATGTTCCTCCAGTCACTATCAGTCGGATGGCGGCGGGAGGAGAGAGTCCCACATAACCCCCAAATAACCTTCCCCTGGGCCGGGGGTATGCGTAAAGCATTTTCACACCGTCAAAAAATATATAGATAGATATTTGGGGACAATCTTACACAAATCGACCTAGTCCCAAACTAAGCAAAGTTTGTACTATGGGTACTAGATGAAGATAAACATACGTATATAGAGAAATAAATACTTAAATACATAGAAAACATCCATGACTCAGGAACAAATATTCGTGCTCATCACACAAATAAATGCCCTTACCGGGATTCGAACCCAGAACCTCTTGCTTCGTAGGCAGGGTCACTACCAACTAGGCTACTAATTCATTAATTCGTGTGACATGTGCCAAAGGGGAATTCTCTACGCCTAAATATACCTAAGTTGTATGCTTATCTAGTTATGTATGTACTTGTAAGTTCAAGCGAAACATACCTTTACAAGTTTAAGTACATTACATTTGTGCAACGTTGTTTTTATTTTGAAATCAACAACCGGTTGTTTTAAACGGGATCAAATTCTCAGTATTAGTACTGTAGATGTTTAAGCGGGCTGACCATACAAAAATAACAGCTTCTACAGTTTGTATGGTCATTCTACTTCAATCCTTGGCTCCAGTCGTTTGTATCAACTGGGGATAAAAATGTATATTCTTTTTTTTTTTATACTACGACGCTGGCAAACAAGCTTACGGCCTGCCTGATGTTAAGCTGGTACCGTCGCCTATGGACACTTGTGGCTCCAGAAGAATCACAAGCGCGTTGCCGACCCTTTATTCACTTGAGGATTCGCTGTGTTGGCAGATAGAGACGTGCAGGCCCGTCACTCCCAACACAGCGCATCCTAGGGAGCTCTGGCGACCTTACTCACCACCAGGAACACAACACCACATGCTTCATAGCATGCAATAATATAGCAACACTACAAAGCAGTGGTGCTATTATGGCTACGGTCTTCTGTAAGGTACTTCCCCAGTTGGGCTGCTCCACATACGAGCGAGATTACATTCCGCTGTGCCCTACCTCTCTTAAACCGAAGCAAAAGCTAAAGCAAAGTGTAATAAACCCTATCTTTGAAGTCCGAGTCTTCTTTCCATCAGTCACCGTCCGCGTAGGTAGGTCCCCTAACCTAATGAACTATATGCCTCTAACCTGAGATAGGCCTCATAACATAGTAGGTACTATGCCTCTACATAAGATAGAGCTATTTAATCGCATTCCCTTACAAAGTTCCACTTCGAACGAAATCTATCCTTTATCGTAATAATATTTTGTCCTATATAAGGGACCTAAAAAGGACGCAATCGTAAATATTGCGAAAAGGTATGGTACAGACAGACACACACTTTCGCGTTTTAAATAATAGCATGGATTTTGTCCTAAGATACCTACTTAGTACTTATATCTACTTATACTAAGCTACGGACGCTACGGTAGCCTAGTAGTTCAGGTATGCGGCTGTCAAGCGGCGGTCGTGGGTTCGAATCCCGGCTCGTATACCACTGAGTTTTACGGAACCGGAATATTTACCGTTAGCTTTTCCGTGCAGGAAAACTTCGTGAGGAAACCGGTCTAATTCCAATAAGGTCTAGTTTACCCTTTGGGTTGGAAGGTCAGACACATGGCAGTCGCTTTCGTAAAACTAGTGCCTATGCCAAATCTTGGGATTAAGTGTCAAAGCTGACCCCGAGCTCCTTTAGGGCACAACCGGGAATAACACTAGGAGGATGATGATGAAACCTACTTAGTACTTCGTTCACTTCGTTGTAGAGTGACAGTTCTCGAAGGAGATTAGGTTCCCAGTACTCTACAATCTATAACGAAACACGTGGTTCCAGAAAAAGAGAAAAGCTAACGGCACACTTCACGTGGGCAGCCTTGTCAGTGCAGTGGTCGCTGATGCGGACTGATTTTGTCTCTACAACATAAGAATTTTAAATGTAGATGCGACACATTTTTATAGAGCATAACTTTAGATGCCTATTCTACTAGGTACCTATTTTATCAGCGCCGTTTTACAACGAAAATATATACCTATGTCTATTTGCCTCATGCACAGCGATTGTTATCTTTGCATTACGATTGCAGATTATGACGACATCTGTAGCCTAGTTGGTGGTAGTGACCCTGCCTACGAACCCGGAGGTCCCGGTTTCGAATCCCGGTAAGGGCATTTATTTGTGTGATGAGCATGAATATTTGTTGCGGTATCATGAATGTTTTCTATGTATTTAAGTATTTATTTATCTATATAAGTATGTTTATCGTCGTCTAGTACCCATAGTACAAGCTTTGCTTAGTTTGGGACTAGGTCGATTTGTGTAAGATTGTGCCCAAATATTCATTTATTATTGTTATTTTTATCGCACAACGTATTTTTTTATTTCATTCTCCTAGTTAAATTATCTATCAGTATCTAGTGTACTAGTACCTGAGTAATATTGCCGATATAGTAGTAAAAGCATGCCACATGTCGATGTCACAATGACGCTATGACAAGGTTATATCACTGTTCCAAATCCACGACCGTCATAAATTATGCAAAATAAAGCCGCATAATTTTGACCTCAAAGCACAGTGTCGCTTCTATACTTACTTATTGCATATACTCGTGCCAACAAAAGCCTTTTGTGAGCTTTATCAAAACACGTCCGTGTGGTCCCTCGCGATAAAACTGCCTACGTGGTAGTATCGCAAACCGCAACTCGCCAATAATTTTCACATTATTCTCGATTTTATTACACTGACGTTTAAAATTATATCACGGCATAAAAGTTGGGCGTCGTGGGAATTTGGAAATCGTCCTTTAGGCCGGTTGTAAAGTTGCTCCGGCTAATATGGGACATTTTATTACGGCTTGTGCTCATATGCTTACGGCAGACATCAACGACCATTTAGTCACGTTGTAGGTGACACTATAGCACAGAACAATATAATACTATTAGATACTATAGTACCTATATTTATATGCGATATTTGACAGAAGTATCAGAATGAAAGAGACATCAAAGTGGGGATAATTATCGTTCTTAGCTGTCAAATATGCGGATGGAATACTGGCCCAATCTTCTCAAAACGTCACGTACGGGCGGGTTGCGCCAACGACGATTTGGTCAATCACGTACGCGCGTCAGGGCAGGTAAATCTAAGCGTCAATTTTATATGGAAAAATGACAGTTAAATTGTTCTAACGCGCGTTCGGAACGTTACGTGATTACTGATTACCCTCAGACGAATCAGCGAACTCGAGGCATAGTGGGTAACGACCATTGTATCGACAATGCTCGACAGCGAGAGGTCCTGGCAAGCTATGGCCTCCTTCTGCAAGTCCGTAATGGCACAGAAGGAGGCAGCGGAGAGAGAGCGGGAGAACGACCCTTCCGCTCCTAATATCCGCAAACGGAGAGCGGGGCGCGCACGCCGCCGCTATGCGCACTTGCTCCCCCCGCCGTAGTGGTCTGGATGGCAGGGTCGGGGGACCCTAGCCGTCCAATAAGCCCACGGGATGGCAGCGCCCCGAAATTGTCCCGGGGCGCTCTCCCTGGTCGTGCCCGCGCAAACGGGCTAGTCGCGAGGGCCAAAGTAGAATGCGTCAAGCGAACCTTTGGCCCTCTTTGGCAGCGACATGATGGTTGGACAATCGTTGGGGGTTTAGTGGGTAGTCTGGGCCTTCTGTCCGGGAGTCCCACACAACCGTCCGGTCCCCCCTGACCGGGCGGACGGTGCGTCAAAGCATTCCCCCAAAGTTAAAAAAAAAAAAAAAAAAAGGTCCATGCTCTTCTCTTCCTCTCACTGAGCATGAGCGTGAGCGAGATGGAAGTGCGTGTTCGAAAGTGTTATAAATCACTTTTTAGTACATATTAATTGATTTTTGGAATACTGGATAATTTATTAAAAATCTGTTCGGTTATTAAACTAGAATAATAAAAAAGCTATCCTTTTTATTATAAAAAAACATAGATAGTCGTTGAAATTTACGAGACCTCGAACATTTAAATTTTTTTTATAGTGATATTCAATTTTTTTTTACAGAGTTACCAAGCCATTTTTTATATTATGTTCGGTTATAAAACCACTTTGTTTCTTTTTCAGTCTACAGTAATTTTTCTGTAGTAGAATTCTTCATTATTTCTTCACACTGGAAGCTAAAAAATCAATCTTTTCGTCAGATCGTGAACCAGCCTCGCCTTCTGGCAGCTGTCATTCCATAGAAACCTGTCAAACTTAAAGCCTGCAACACACTGGCGCGGCATGCGGTGGCGGACCATATAGTAAATTTGACAGCTAATGACAAGTTTACTATTGACCGCCGCGGGCAGGCCGCGCCAGCCTGTGAGAGGCCTTACTCGTCCGTGAGGGCGGGCGTGAGCTTGTATCTAATAAGTATAATTGATCCCTAGATTCGTATCTTTCATGCGTAGACAGAGGTCAGACTCAGGCGGTTATCACACTGCCGCCGCACCTCGCTGCGGTGTGCGGGGCGACGGTTTTCTCGCTGTACGTATAAAGTACTATCGCCCAAGTACACTACACCCCTCTAGGGTTGTTTTTCGTATGCACTGTATGTGTGTGCAGACGATTTTGTTGAGAAAGTGTGAACCCGTACCCTTGGGCGATAGTACCTCAGTTTGTATAGATATAAATTCCGGACGGTACCACACACTGCACCCGCACCTTCATGCGGTAAAATTTTTACTCGGTCGCACACCGCAGCGGGACGGACGCGGCAGCAGTGTAATAATAACCGCCTACGAATTTACGTTTACGTATTAAATGCATACTGATGACCTGGTAAAGGTCGCGGGATTCCGCTGGATGCGGGTGGGGCAGGAGTCGCAGGACCGGTCATTTTGGCACTCTTTGGGGGAGGCCTATGTCCAGCAGTGGACGTCTTTCGGCTGATATGATGATGATGAAATGCATAATATTTTATGCATTTCATCATCATTTATTTGCTTTAAGAAATTTATGGGCTTTAAGAAATTCAAATCCAATCAAAGAATACATGAGAGCCGAAAATGTCAATAAAAAAACGTTTTATCTTAAGCACCACTTAGGTTTAGTCACGCTACAAATGATTTGGAATTCGGTTAAAAGCATCGTAAACAGCTAAATACGCAGCCAACGGAGGATGTGACCGCAGTGATTGTTACTTTGTTGTGACTGCTCCATTGTGCTGCGACCCTGCCTGGGTATTCAATACTGTGACATACAAAACAGAATCCCATCAAAAACTTGTATTGTAAAAAAACGTGCCAAACCTGAAAAACCTTCTGCCACAGAGATCGGACAAATTTGTGTCATTGCTCGCAATAATGTGGACATTACTCCAAAATTAATGAAAATGTTAATCAATTAATTAATTTTTTACTTGACATGTAATTTGATTCCTAGTCAATATATACAAAAGTTTGTTAAAGTATTTAGTATTATAATCAGTATTTTTTCAAAATTTTCTGCAGTCAGTCTATTTCTTTTTACATCAAAAATATACTTAAGTGCTGAAAAACTCCGCTCGCAATCCACTGATGTTAATGGGGAAAACTTAAGTAGTTTGATGAATCGATTTGTTTCAAGAGAAACTTCAAACACCTTTCCTTAAAGTTTAAATTATTACACAACTTCATAACTCCTGTTGCGTGGTCGCTAAGTTAATTTTAGTTCTAAAAGGTAAGAATATTGGCAGACTTGGCTTCATACGAGATCACGTCGGCAAGTTAGCGAATCGGCGCTTGGCACTTTTATTTTCCATTAAGTGTATTTAGTGGAATCTAACTACTTTTTACAAGCTTTATATTAACTGTTCGTATGTATGTATGTAGTCCGTCAAAATTTGCAATCCATTTTTCAGTCACGTCTCATTATCCAATTGAGCTGCTGAAATTTTGCAAGCATATGTATATCGCATGACAATGTAATATTATGATGACTTGGAGCTGATCTGATGCTGGAGCTGGAAGGTGGTCATAGGAACTCCGCAATAAAACGACACAACCCCATCGTGTTATGGGCTCGTTAGAATCGTCTCAATGAGTAATTGATGATGGTAAGCAGAAAAGTACAGTCGGCAATAAAAGCTTGTACCAAAAATTAAATTTTTGACAGAAACTTATTATAAGACTAGGTTACGTTAAGAACCCCAAGCAGCGATGTTTTTTATTTTCACTGAACTTAACTCACTAAATATTAATTTACCTGCAGATGAGTGATCCAGCAAGTCAGTAACCACTTTCATATTTTAAAGCTACACTATCTAGTAATTAGATGGTAACTTCTAGGTATTCTAGAGCCCCACGTGAAAATTGTTTTTTTTTTTTTTAAGCGTGTCAAACTTCTGTATTTTGTTGCATTATCTGTGCTTGAGGCCTTGTCATTTACAATACAATAATACAATCACCAGTATGAAGTAACAATATTCAAACGGAATACATAATAAAACATTTAAGCCGCTAACGATTAACAATAATTACCAAAACATTATTGTTTAACTGCCGAGGATGTTGTAATGCGATGCTTGCACAATCATGATCGGTCAAAGGTAGAAGATAGAAGTTCAAGGGTGTAAAATTGCCACGTTTTTTTTATCCCAGCTTATATATTTTATTTTACTAGCAAATATTTGATGACTTATAGTCCGTAAGCCCACTCCCAATACGCCTGCGTCTGATGACAAAATGAAGTACTTGGCAGACGGTGTCAAAGGCGGCCAACTTTCAGGACTGACAGACTAAGGTTTACTCTCTCTACGATTAAAGGGCTAAATGATGCCACATTTCTCGTACTGTTGTCACATGACGTAAATATACAATTTGGATCGAAAGTGAAGGAAAATTAAATAAAAGTAAATACGATACGATTGTAGTGTCACAATTGCAGGCACTTAATTTCTACCGATATACTTGAATACGTGTGGTTAATACCACTCGCTTTCCAAATTTCTATCGCTATTTCAAAAGAGCATTTCGTCATGTTTGCCAGTTTCGAGTGCTCGAAAGTCAAAAATCGGTCCCCTGCCTGCTGCCATGCATTTTGTCGTGTTGTCATGAGACGTATGCGTATTGGGAGTAGGCTTACTGACTATTACCTTACTTTACTACTTACTTACTCGTTTTTATACTTTAGTTTTTTAGGTTGAGTTAGTAAGGACCAGAGGGATGATCACATATCTTTTCTAACGTACCTACGTTAGACAATACAACTGCAATTTTCACATGCAAAAAGGAACATAAATGTCAGGTAAGTAGATCTAATTAGATCTTCCTGACGCACGTACAATGTGTTACGTAGATAATCAACCAGCAGAAAAGCTAATCCCGCCTTATACAACTACCAAACCAGCGCACGACGTTTGATTTTGCTTTTTTTGACATTGATATTAACGTTTAACATAAATTCACGTTTGATATAATGCGATTTGTTCAGCAGTAGTACATTTTATTGTCTATTTTTACTTTTTCTGGCATAGGTACGTACATAGGTTATGTGAAGTTTGTTTTAATTATAAAAGTAGGAAAAAGTCTAAACTACTTATTCCCCAATACATATACATATAGTGGCTATATTCTACTAGTAATCAAACGTTACATTATACAAAACATAAAATAAAATAGGAAAACGTCGATACTTTTCCCGAATAAAAATATTATAAGTACTTATAATATAATTCCACCAAAAACAAAAATGTAAAAAAAGGGAACCAAGTTCAATACAAAAATTATGCTTGGCTGTGGGCTTCGCCGCTAAAAGAATGGAGATCTAAATTAGTGCCAAGTTCTATGCAAAATCCAAATATGTATTTATAGGAACAAAATAACATTATGAACAAGTAATAAACTCTATGTCTTTGCTTTATTGGATACCTATAACAATTGCTGTTATTTAAAAATGTGAGATCTTAAAGTAGGTTCGACTTGACTTGGCCAGTTTTCATAATACTTATCAGTCATTTTATAAAGCTATTTAACATATATATATATATATATTTTAATTCTGATAAAAACTGGCCAAGTCAAATCTAACCTACTTTAAGATCTCACATATTTAAATAACAGCAATTGTTATAGGTATCCAATAAAGCAAAGACATAGAGTTTAATACTTGTTCATAATGTTATTTTGTTCCTATAAATACATACTTGAACTTGGCACTCATTTAGATCTCCATTCTTTTTGCGGCGAAGCCCACAGCCAAGCATAATTTTTGTATTGAACTTGGTTTCCTTTTTTTACATTTTTGTTTTTGGTGGAAAATCATTACTTTTTGTAAAGAAAACTAGGCAGGTATTGAGATTTACTTCTGTTCTGTGTATAATTATGTGGAGCCGCGCGCCGCCGACGACACACCGTTGGCCGGTTGTTTAGCGCGTATTACAAGTTTTTTTTGTATGGGGACACCACTTATTTTTACAAGCTTTATATTAACTTGCACTGTTCGTATGTAAGTATGTAAATATGTAAGTTGTCCGTCAAAATTTGCAATCCATTTTTCAGTCACTTCCTGTTATCCAATTGAGCTGAAATTTTGCAAGCATATGTATATTGCATGACAATGCAATATTATGATGACTTGGAGCTGATCTGATGCTGGAGCTGGAAGGTGGCCATAGTAACTCCGCAATAAAACGACACAACCCTATCGAGTTTGGGCTCGTTAGAATCGCCTCAATGAGTATTTGATGATGGTATGCAGAAAAGTACAGTCAGCAGTAAAAGCTTATACCAAAAATGAAATTTTTGACAGAAACTTATTTGACTTTATTTTTATAAGCTTTATATTAACTTGCACTGTTCGTATGTATGTAAATATGTAAGTTATCCGTCCAAATTTGCAATCCACTTTTCAGTCACTTCCCGTTATCCAATTGAGCTGAAGTTTTGCAAGCATATGTATATCGCATAACAATGCAATATTATGATGACTTGGAGCTGATCTAATGCTGGAGCTGGAAGGTTGCCATAGGAACTCCGCAATAAAAAGACACAACCCCATCGAGTTTGGGCTCGTTAGAATCGTCTCAATGAGTACTTGATGATGGTATGCAGAAAAGTACAGTCGGCAGTAAAAGCTTATACCAAAAATTATTTTTTTGACAGAAACTTATTACATTTCTATTATATAGCAAATATAATAATACATAATTATATTGGGATAGTTTCAAATATCTGCTTGTAACGGTTCCAACGCTACAATGTAAAAGAAAATTTGTATGGAGACCCCCCTATTTTTTTACTTTTTTTTATTTTTAGATTTTTTCCTACTGTTACACACAATTACCGAGCTGGATTCTAAATTTCATCCTTCTAGGTCATCTGGAAGTAGGTTAGGTTTAGGTACTATATGTCAGCCAGTCAGTGCTAAAATTTACGACTTTTTGACCTTCATATCTTTATAACCGTTTGAGCTAGCTTCATGAAATTTGGGCTTCTTGATGTCCTTATGGATATAATTAAACACACGTAGTTTTTTTGTGTTTACGTTAAAGAGGTTTTGAGTTATAAAAGGGTCAAAAGTGGTACCAAGTGATTCGTGTAATATTACACTTGGCGCTGGCTAGCCAGTTATTTTGCTTGAACTTGGCTTAACAAGCTGCCGCGTGTCTAGATATAGCCTTTATTTAACCAAACTTAAATATATGTACAATATGTGTTTTTCTAGTTTTTCTACTCTTCTGTTTCCATTCGGTCTTGCTTTCCAGCAAAGGCCTCCCCTAGAGACTTCCACAATTTGTGATGATCTTTTCATATGTGCTTTTCTTTGTGTTGATCTATTTCCTTCTGTTACGAATTTTTTGTTCATTTGTTTTTTTTTTCCTTTTTTGTTCACATGTTTATTTGTCATGATCTCTTGGGGGTTGTGGTCTGTCGTCCCACGGTGACCAGCCGGGTTGCGACCTTTCATTTGTTGTAGATTGATTGTGCGTTGTTGTTGTGGGGTACTGATGAGCCGACGGAAAGTTTCCTATGTTGCGAAATGTTTCTGCAATTTTACATAGGAAAATTTCGGAAATTTTCCTCATTTTTGTATGGGAATTGAAACTTTTCATTTCCAACATGGAAATTTACGAACTGAAAAGCATAAAACTGTAACTCTTATGCATAGTGTATAAGAGTTACATTTTTATGCTTCTCAGTACGTAAATTTTCTTAATTTCTTGTCAAAATTTCTAGAATTTTCCAACTTTTTGGAAAATTTCCGCAATTTGCACATCACTATTGTGGGGTTTCCTTCCGGTGATGGTGGTTCTTTAACTGCTATAAGTTTGTCTGTCGTTAGGTGCTAGCGCTGATGATTTCAATAGGGTAAAGGCATTCGTTTTTGTCACTTTGGTGGGATTATAAGTACTTATCAAACGTTAAATTATGCAAAACTTAAAATAAAATAGGAAAAAGTCGATACCTACCTTTTCCTTAAAAATATTATAAGTAGGTACCTACCTATCAAACGTTACATTATAGGTACGAAACGTACTATAATACTACGAAAAAAGTTATATCAGACAGTTGGTACCCGGCGTAAAAGCTTTTACACCGTTTTGCTATCTAAGTACCATACCTTTCAAATGGATGGAATTTCAAGGCATAATTATGAAAGTTAGGAGAGTGTGAGTCAAGTCAAATCGTACATGTATTAAGTTCAATGTACGTATGTTTGTACTGAACCCAAACACTCGTTTTAAATACGTCTTTATATACACCTTGGGCCTTCGAGCGTCAGTTGACAAAAGCGTGGAATGTCATATCATAACTGTGATAAGTGGTATTGTGGACATTAACCCTTATACAGGATGCCGTTTCAAGACTTTCAAGTCAATCAAACGAAGATATATTTCGCAAAAATGGATATTAGTTTCCGATTTAATAAGGTACTTGGATACTTCCTGGATCTTGGGTAGGTACCAAGTATCCAGGGCTGTTTTTCGCTACGCGTTAATGCGGCTCACTCCGCTGGTCACCATTTACGAAACTAGACCTCTACATTCGCTTAATTACTACGCATCGCGGTGTCAAGGTATAATTGTAGGTGTGCGTTGAGGTGAGCTTAAAACAAGTTACTTACAGAATAGGGGGGCAGCAGAATAGCTCAAGAAAATTAGCTGAAAATTTGGCAAAAATAATGGAGAACTTTTATCTATCAGGATTTGTAGGGTATAGAGTAAAGTTAAATTTGATCTACTCTGCCCTCCCCTCCGGGGCGAGCTTCACCCCCCCGCGCCCTTGAAAGTGACCCGGAGCGCGGTATTTTCCATTTTAAAAGAAAACCGTAGGGTCGTTTCGCCGGTTAGCGACCACTTAGCCGAGTTGCTCACTTTAGATTAGTAAATGTATACCTATTCAATTTACACACATAATAGATGGTATTCGTAAAGACTCTGAGTATAGTCAAGTTTTGAAACCTACAATAAAATATACCACTTTCATCCATAGATTAGGAAAAAATATAGAAAAGGTTACAAAATAGCGAATTCGCTAGATAGCGACCGCTTTAGTCGGTTTGCGACCACCTGTTAGCTAGTTGGCGACCACTCTTGCAAATAGTGTTTAAGTAGTTAATAAAAAGATTTATCATCATCATCATCATATCAGTCGAAAGACGTCCACTGCTAGACCTCCCCCAAAGAGTGCCACAATGACCGGTTTTGCGCCACCCGCATCCAGCGGATTCCTGCGATCTTTACTAGGTCATCAGTCCACCTTGTAGGGTATATCCACTCTGCGCCTCCCGGTACGTGGTCGCCATTCGAGAACCTTTCCACCCCAACGGCTATCGATTCTACGTGCAATATGCCCCGCCCACCGCCACTTAACTTTAGCGATTCGGATGGCTATATCGGTTACCTACCTTGGTTATGTTGCGGATAGCCTCATTTCTGTTGCGATCACGCATAAAAACTCCCAGCATAAGCCCTCTCCATTGCCCTTTGGGTGACTTCTTATGAGGTCCATAGTAAGCGACCACGTTCCAGTACCATACGTCATCACTGGCAACACACACTGGTCAAAGACTCGCCTTGAGACACTGCGGAATATTGGACGAAAACATGTGCCATAGCGTAGCTTCCCGAACGCAACCCAGACGAGTCGGATTCGACGATTGACCTCTTTCTCTCAAAGTTTGACCTACCTAACTACCCTTATACCACTACAAATAGGAGTGTAGACTAACCATTTATTATTAATCCAAAAAAAGAAGGCAAAATGATAAGCATAAGTGACGAAAATCCCATTCATATATCTCCAAAAATTACGAAGCTACAACCGTTTTTTAATATTTTTAATATTGCTTGTTAGAGAGAGAAAACGCTAGTGGATCGTGACGTCACAATCCCCGAGCATCATAGTAAATGACAATAATTTCATATGAAGGTGCGTTTTGCGGAAAAGGGATAGAATACACCCACTCTAAAAACTTTGGATACTATAACTTTGTGATTACTTAATCCCCTGCTCTTTTTTTTCTCCATTTGACGTTACATTTAATCCTTTTTCGAGAAAATTCATCATTATAGGTCATTTTATTTAGTGTCTACACCCCTAAATTGTTACTCTTCTAAACCTACTTTATATTGCTGTGTCAATGAAGAATAGAATCGAAAAAAGCGCGCCATCTCGCTCACACCATAGTGCTTTTATATATATTGCTATTAAAGTTACACATGTCATTCATAGTAGGTATCTAAATGCCACCTTTTTACAAGCTTTTATTTAACTTTTAGATTATATTCTACTTACACTAGCGTCTGCCCACGACTCCGTCCGCGTGGAAATCGTTTATATCGTAGCTTTATACAAACTTTCACCCCCTTAGGGGATTATTTCGGGGGTAAAAACTATCCTAGGTATGTCTCTTCCCGGGACTCAAACTATCTCCATACCAAATTTCATCAAAATCGGTCCATCGGTTTAAGCGTGAAGAGATAACAGACAGACAGACATACACACTTTCGAATTTATAGTATAACTATCTCATATAAATTATTTATTATTATATAATATAATATATAATTACATATTATTATTATATAATATAATATATAATTACATATTATTATTATATAATATAATATATAATTACATATTACTAGCTTTTGCCCGCGACTTCGTCCGCGCGGAAATCGTTTATATCGTAACTTTCTCCCCCCTTTTCACCCCCTTAGGTGATGAATTTCCAGATAAAAACTATCTTTAGTAAGGACTCTTTGGGAAGGCCCCGGAATTCAAAGTATCTCTATACCAAATTTCATCTCAATCGGTTCAGCGGTTTAAGCATGAAAAGGTAACAGACAGACAGAGTTACTTTCGCATTTGTAATATTAGTATGGATTGTATGAAGGAAAGGGTATCGATGCATGTAGGCTTTTTTCAGTATTATTTTGCATATTTTCATATCACACGGCCGTAAGGACCTTTTCTACTAAACCGTAGGATTAAATTAACTGACTTGTAATTTAAACATTTTATATGTTACATCTAATAGTTTTCAAAATAGCCATAATCAAACGTCTTTTTTACCCCGTTTTAGAAAACATCTTCAAAACTAAGGCCGCCATAAGGTACCTTTACCCTCGGAACGTCAATTTACTTATGTAATGTTAATGTTCCTATTTCCCAGGACTCGCAACTACCGCTATACCGTAAATTGGTTCCATCCAAATTTTCACCCCCAATTGACCCCCTTAGGGGATGATTTTTGGAATAGAAACTATTATATGTCCTTTTCCAGGACTCAAACTATCGTTCAACCAAATTTTATCAAA
The DNA here is from genome assembly GCA_963854355.1 of Epinotia brunnichana. Taxonomy (NCBI): domain Eukaryota; kingdom Metazoa; phylum Arthropoda; class Insecta; order Lepidoptera; family Tortricidae; genus Epinotia; species Epinotia brunnichana. The sequence goes on along the minus strand of OY977936.1, from coordinate 11,465,156 downwards.
ATGTGTCACAAACAAATTTCCACCTCCAATTACACCCCCTTAGGGGATGATTTTCGGGATAAAACTATCCTATTGTCCTTCCTTATCTATCGCTATACCGTAAATGGGTTCAATCCAAATGTTCATCCACCATTTCTCACCCCCTTAGTGGATGATTTCCTCCTTTTATGTGTTCCGGAATAAAAAAAAATCTATGTTCTTTCCTAGGACTCTACCTCTCTCTATACCAAATTTCATATAAATGGGTTCTATCCAAATCTTCAACTCTCATTTCACCACCTCAGGAAATGATTTTTCGGGATAAAAACTATGCATTGTCCTTCCCTAGGACTCCTTCTATCTATTTACCAAATTTCATCTAAATGGGTTTTATCCAAATTTTCACCCCCTATTTTATCCCTGAGAGGATGATTTATGGGATTAAAACTATCCGTTGTCATATTCCGGGACTCAAACTATCTTTCACCCAAATTTCATCAAAATGGGTCACAAACAAATTTTCACCCCCAATTACACCCCCTTATGGGATGATTTTCAGGAGTAAACTATCCTATGTCCTTCCCCAAGACTCCAACTCGCTATACCGTAAATGGGTTCCATCCAAATTTTCATACCCCATTTCACCCCCTTAGGAGATGATTTCTGGACTTAAATTATGTTAAGTCCTTCCCCAGGACTCTGAACTATCTCCATACCAAATTTCATCTAAATCGGTTCTATCCAAATGTTCACCTCTCATTTCACCCCCTCAGGAGATGATTTAGGATAAAAACTATGCATTGTCCTTCCCCGGGACTCCTTCTATCTCTATACCAAATTTGAACTTAATGGGATTTATCCACATTTTCATCCCTATTTCATCCCCTTGGGGGATGATTTTCGGGATTCAAACTATCCATTGTCATCCTCCGGGACTCAAACTATATTTATACCAAATTTGATCTAAACGGAGTCCATCCAAAATTTCACCCCCCATTTCACCCCCTCAGGGAAAGATTTCCGGAATAAAAACTATCCAATGTCCTTCCCCAGAACTTAAAATACCTCTTAACCAAATTTCATCAAAATGGGTTACATCCAATTTTTCACCCCCCCATTTTACCCCCTAAAGGGAAGATTTTCGGGATGAAACCTATTATTTAACCTTTTCCGGGACTCAAACTAATCATATACCAAATTTCATCTAAATCGGTGCAGCGGTTTAAGTAGCTCCATGCAAATTTCCACCCCCCATTTCATCCCCTTAGGGGTTGATTTCCAGGATAAAAACTACCCTAAGTCCTTCCCCAGGACACAAACTATCTCTATGCTAAATTTCATCTTAATCGGTTTAGCCGTTTTCACGTGATGCGCGGTCACATAAACAGACAAACAGATAAACAGATAAACAGACAAACAGACAAAAATTCTAAAAACTGTTGGAACGTGTTCTGTTATCGATTCTAAGTATCCCTAGCCAATTTTTTTTCGAATATCTTCCATGTACAGACTTTCGACCCTCTTCAGCTTTATTATATATTATGTATAGATTATTATATATTATGTGTGAAATGTGTGAATTGAGGTTATTTTTTCTTGCTTTGGATTAAGCTTTGGGTTTTAAAGTGTATTTATTCTTATTCTGACACTATTCAAGAATAGTTAATAACTAATTAGTTTTCTGTTGGGTTTGTAGAAATGTTAATATCTTTAATTGAAGCAGCTAGTCCGTCAAGTGGTCGCTAACCGAAGGTGGTCGCGTTACCGGCGAAACGACCCTACACGATAAATAAAAATTGTGTGTAAGAACGAAATAACCCTTGATAAATTTACTATAAAGCTTTATTATATGCAAAAGCGATATCACTTATAGTTTTAGCGCAATCAGCCACCAAATACGAACGTTTTTATTAATTTTTATATTTTTTCAGCTATATGTTTAGTTTACTCAAAAACATTACCAAGATAAGTAAAATCAAGGGTTATTTCGTTCTTACACACAATTTTTATTTATCGTGTACGGTTTTCTTTTAAAATGGAAAATACCGCGCTCCGGGACACTTTCAAGGTCGCGGGCGGGTGAAGCTCGCCTCGGAGGGGAGGGGAGAGTAGATCAAATTTAACTTTGCTCTATACCCTACAAATCCTGATAGATAAAAGTTCTCCATTATTTTTGCCAAATTTTCGATAGTTAAATACATTTGAATCTAGTTTTCTTGAACTAGTAGAGACGCGTGAAAATTTTCCGTGGGCAACGCGGAATTCGGAGTTCGTTCGTGTATCTCCCTCTCAGTCGCACTTGTTCATTCGAGCGACAGAGAGGGAGATGCACGAACGAACTTCGTTTTCGTTTCGCGGTAGCGCCCCTGGTCATCGGTTTTTAATTCCAAACAAAATCATGTCACCATTGAGAAGTTTATGAGAATAACCTGGCTTTTGATTTCGTTTGATCCACTTCACTTATAACGGGACATCCTGTTGGTACATACGTGGGTACATACAAAGTACAAGGATTCATATAATTGCTTTTGCAGTAAACAATGCGTACGTGCGCGGCGAATGTTTATTATTTTTGGAATTACTTATCGCAGTGAAAGCTTTATGATAAGCGCCGGATTGATATGATTGGTGCCTGTTTAGAGATGGGTAGTGGGTAAAAACCCACGGGTAAATACCGGGTATTTACCCAATCTACCCGTATTTACCCGTTTCTTCCCAAAAAGGTGGGTACAAACTCTTTGTGAAGCGTTTTTCGCAAATAAGCTATATACTTAGGAATGTGTAAATGTTGTTCTCATTGAAATTATGAATCCATACTTATATTGTGTATGCGGAAGTGTGTCTGTCTGTATGTCTGTCCGTGTGTAAACTACTAAACCGATTTAGATGAAATTTGGTATAGAGGTAGTTTAAGTTCCAGGAAAGGACATACATTAGTTTTTGTCGCGGAAATCAACCCCTAAGGGGATGAAATGGGGGGGTGGAAATTTGTATGGAGCTACCTAAACCGCTGCACTGATTTCAATGAAATTTAAAAATATCAATAGTTGGAGTCTTGGGGAAGGACATATGATAGGTTTTATACCGAAAATCATCCCCTAAGGGGGTGAAATTGGGGGGTGAAAATTTGAATGTAACCCATTTTGATGAAATTGGGTTTAGAGATAGTTTAAGTCCTGGGAAAAGACATAGGATAGTTTTTATCTCGGTAATCATTCCCTAAGGGGGGGAAATGGGGCTGAAAATTCGGATGGAAAGCATTTGAATGAAATTTGGTATAGAGATAGTTTGAGTCCCGGAGAATGACAACGGATAGTTTTTATACCGAAAAGCATCCCATAAGGGGATGAAATAGGGGTAAATATTTGGATAAAACCTATTTGGATGAAATTTGATATAGAAACAGTAGGAGTCCTAGGGAAGGACAACGCATAGTTTTTTCCCGAAAATCAGTTCCTGACGGGGTGAAATGAGGAATAAATATTTGAATAGCACCAATTTAGATGAAATTTGATATAGAGATAGTGTAAGTTTCGGGGAAGGACATAAGATAGTTTTTATCCCGGAAATCAACTCCTAAAGGGGTAATGGCGAGTGAAAGTTTGTATCGAGCTACTTACGATATAAACGAGTTCTACGCGGACGGAGCCGCGGGCAGAAGTGGTACATAACCCATAATAAGGTACTTAATATAACATTGGTTTACATATTAAGGTAAGTACAGATATAACTTATTCTATTACTTATTTAATTTAGAAGTAGAAATATACGTATGTTGAACATATTTTCAATTATAATATTAGTAGCTCCATAATTGAAAGTTCACCCCCATTTGTCGAAATGTATGTATTTGTATGGAAGGACAGGATAGTTTTTATCCGGAAATCATCTCCTAAGGGCGACCCCTTAGGAGATGATTTCCGGGATAAAAACTATCCTGTCCTTTCACGGAATTAATTTTATTTTAATGGGTTCCATCCTAAATTTCACCCCTATCACCCCAAGGGGATAATTTCCGGGATTAAATCTATCTAATGTCCTTTCCCTGGACTAATCCCCGGGACACAAACTGTCTCTATACCAAATAGCACCTAAATCAGTGCAGTGGTTCTAGTAGCTATTTACAAATGTTCACCCCCCTATTTTCCCCCCTTAAAGGCTGATTTCTCGTATAAAAACTATGCATTGTCCTTCTCCGGGACTCCAACTATTTCTATACCAAATTTCAACTACATAGGGTCCATTCGAATTTTCACCCCCGATGAAATAGGGGATTATTTTCTGGATAAAAGCTATCCATTGTCCTTCTTCGCAACTCAAACTATCTCTATACCAAATTTCATCTAAATGAGTATTATCCAAATTTTCACCACCCTATTTCATCCCCTTAGGGTATGATTTTCGGTATAAAACCTAGCCTTTTTCCTTCTTTAGTACTCAAACTATTTATATTCCAAATTTCATCCAAATCGGTGCAGCGGTTTAAGTAGCTCCATACAAATTTCCGCCTACCATTTCATCCCCTTGAGGGGTGATTTCTGGGATGAAATCTACCCTTAGTCCTTTCCTGGGACTCAAACTATGTCTACTTATACCAAATTTCATCTAAATCGGTTCAGCGGTTTAGGCGTGAAGAGGTAACAGACAGATAGGCATGGTTAAGTATGGATTCTGACAGTGGCTCACGTTTCTATTTGATCATAATTTGAAAAAAAAATACATGTGTTATTTTTACTAAAAAAAAATATTTTCTCAAAAACCATGCTTCATAATAAATATTTTATAATGACAAAAGTTGTTTACAAAGCATTAAAAATTTCATTAAAAAAACAGCCCTAAAATGTCACTTTTTGAAAAAATCTTTTCGAAATAGTTTATACGCACCAAGTTGGGTAGATACGGGTATTTACCGGGTGCTTTGGGTAAATACCGGGTAAATACCCGGTATTTACCCACCCCTACCCATCTCTATGCCTGTTGCTCAATCTCATGCATATCATTATCAACACGATACGAAAGTAATAACGCTTCTCGTATCTTATCTTCAATTAGCTTCTGCCCGCGACTTCGTCCGCGTAGAACTCGTTTATATCGTAGCTCGATACAAACTTTCACCCTCCATTTCCCCTTAAGGGATTGATTTCCGGGATATAATATAATATAATATAATATTATCTTAATTTCATTACAACAGAAGTTATTGGTACAAAGAAGTGTAGTTAAAACTAGTCACATAGTTATCTTTTGTAATTTAAATAATTGGTGCAGATAAAAACTATCCTATGTGCTTCCCCGAGAAAATTTTATCTAAACGGGTGCAGCAGCGGTTGTATAGTAGTAGCTCCATACAAATGTTCACCTCCCATTTCACCCCCTTAAGAGATGATTTCCGGGATAAAAACTATCCCATGTCCTTTCCCGGAACTCAAACTATCTCTTAACCAAATTTCATCTAAATGGGTTTCATCCAATTTTCATCCCCATTTCACCTCCTTTGGGTATGATTACTGGAATAAAAACTATCCTATGTCCTATTCTAAGGCTAAAACTATCTAATTACCAAATTTTCACCCCCTTGGGGAATAATTTTCGGTATAACACTAACATATGTCCTTCCCCAGGACTCCAACTATCGCCATACCGTAAATGTGTTCCATCAAAATTTTCACCCCCTATTTCATCCCCTTAGGGGATTATTTTAGGGATAAAAGCCATCAGCTCTCCTTCCCCGCGGCTCAAATATCTCTATACCAAATTTCATCTAATTGGGTTTCATCCAAATTTTCTCCATTTTCACCCCCTTTGGGTATGATTACCGGAATAAAAAATATCCTTTGTACCCAGGGCTACAACTATCTCTTAACCAAATTTCATCAAGATGGGTTACATCCAAATTTTCAACCCCCATAGCCCTTAGGAGATGATTTCCAGGATCAAACCTACCCTATGTCCTTTATCGGGACTCAAACTATTTTCATTTTTGTATAATGCAGTTACGCCTGCTAACGATATTTATAAACTACAAATTAAAGGAAAAATTTAAAAATTTAGGCTTCGAGCCGGATTCGAACCGGCGACCACAGGCATACATGGCCCGTCGCTACTAACTAACTGAGCTATCGGAACAAAATCCTTAAATCAGTTGTTCCTTAGTTTCAGCCTTAGCATATGTCTTCTAGGTAGATGTCGCCACACGCCTCCCTAAGGCGTTGTAAGAACGAACTGATTGAAGGATTTAGGGGCTGAGACAGATTGTTCCGATAGCTCAGTTGGTTAGTAGTGACGGGCCATGTTTGCCTGTGGTCACCGGTTCGAATCCGGCTCGAAGCCTAAATTTTTCAATTGTTCCTTTAATTTGTAGTTCTCAAACTATTTATATACCAAATTTCACCTAAATTGGAGTCGGATTTTCGTGATTAAAACTATCGGTTGTATTGTCCGGGACTGAAACTATCTCTATACCAAATTTCATCTAAACGGGTCCCATCCAAATTTTCAACCCCCATTTCACCCCCTTAGTGGGTTATTTCCAGAATTAAAACTATCTTATGTCCTTTCCCAGGAATCAACCTATCTCTATACCAAATTGTAATCCAAATTTTCACCCCTAATTTCAACCCCTTAAGAGATGATTAACGGGATGAAAACTATCCTATGTCCTTTCCCAGGACGTAAAATATCTTTAAACCAAATTTCATCAGGATGGGATACATCCAAATTTTCACCCCTAATTTCAACCTCTTAAGAGATGATTAACGGGATGAAAACTATCCTATGTCCTTTCCCAGGACGTAAAATATCTTTAAACCAAATTTCATCAAGATGGGATACATCCAAATTTTCAACCCCCATATCACCCCCTTAGGGGATGATTTCCGGGATCAAACCTATCCTATATCCTTTATCGGGACTCAAACTATTTATATACCAAATTTCATCTAAATTGGTGCAGCAGTTTAAGTAGATCCACACAAATTTCCACCCCCAATGTCATCCCCTTAGAGGTTGATTTCTGGGATAAAAACTATCCTTATATGTCCTTTGGTCCTTTCCTAGGACTCAAACTATCTCTATACCAAATTTCATCTTAATCGGTTCAGCCGTTTGCACGTGATGCGCGGTCACATAAACAGACAAACAGACAAAAAATCTAAAAACTGTTGGAATGTGTTCTGTTGTCGATTCTTAGTATCCCTAGACAATTTTTTTCGAATTCATCCATGTACACACTTTCGACCCTCTTCAGCTTTATTATTTGTATAGATTCAGCTGTTGGAAATGCAAAAACTCGAAACAAGCTGTGGAAAACGGTGTGCATACACATTATAGTACATTTCGATGCTAGTGCGGAAAGTATGTCATTACTTTACGATACTGAGATATAAGACTCGGGAAGAGTGAAGAATGACATTTCCGCACGTGCATCGAACGACGTTTTTTAATACAGTTGCGAAAAAATTAAAAAAACAACTAGTAAGGAAGAACTGTATATAAAAAAAATATTTTTGAACTACATACTTCATTCTTTTTCAACTGTATACAATTATATTACAGAATTAATAATATAAAAGTTTCAAATTCCTTACTTGAATGTGTCTTATTTTTTCGCAACTATATAGGTACAGTCGACTACAAGGAGATGTATCCATACGATGTTACAAAAATATGTACAGTCGACGCCAAAAATATTTTTACAGTTTTCGCCTTATTACAATGGAATAAGGTGCAAAAGTGTAACATATTTTTGGCGTCGACTGTACTTATACATAGACTTTACTACCATAGTAATAAGATATTTGTAACATTAAAAAACATACTTATCTTTGTAGTCGACCGTACCTACTATAGGTAGCATAAAATGAAGCGCAAAATGAATTAGAATTCGTACCTACATAGTATTACCTATTATCCTTCAATACATATAGTTACTTATTTTAAAGGCTAAACTAAGCCCTTTAACTTTTGGGAACCTGAGGGACATTTTTAACCGACTTCAAAAATGGAGGGGGTTCTCAATTCCTCATTTTTTTTATGTGTGTATGTTACGCGATATCTCGGTAATTTATGAACCGATTTGAATTTTTTTTTGTTTGTTTGAAAGCATATTATACTTCCAGATTGGTCCCGTTGTCACCAAAATCCATGCAGTTCGGATGATGGGATCCTGGAGAAATCGAGGGAACTCTTCAAATTTTATAGGCAAACTTGAAGCAATTTGGCTACTGATTTGAAGTCGGTAAAAACTTTGTTTTGAAAGTACAATTATTATACCCTTATTCATAAGATAAACACCTCTACCAAACCTATTTTAGTTAAAATACCGTGGTTTGTGAGAAGACTAAACACTTTTGAATTGACAAAGGTTTGTGAAGTGCTTTATGAATATGGGGAATTGCTGGGGATTAGGCCGTGTTTACGCACACGCCTAATGTTGTGGAACACGACGCGCGAGCCGCTAGGCGAGTATCAATATCAATGGCGTTTCCCGCCTCCGCCGCCGCCGGTCATAGTCGCGAAACATGTCGCATGTGAATAACCGCGGCCTTTACTTTCAGATTTCAGATTTTTATTGCGTTCATGTTGTAACAAAATAGGTCTTAAGGCTAGGTGTAGTTCTAACATGAGCTCTGTCGAGCATTGCAATATCTATAATTATTCTAAATACATATCAAACTTGAAATTAAATTTTTACAATAAATATTATTACAATTAAATTACCATTACCAAATTATTCCACAATATTGAATTTATTATTAAAATATACATTATAGGTATTATACGTCAATAAAATTAAAGTTAAAGCGCAGGCATGTCGAAATTAAAATTAAAAAAATACAAATCTTAATTATGTCATGTATCACTAAAGAACTCGTTAATTGAGTAGTACGCCTTTTCTAACAATAGATGTTTTAACTCCTTCTTGAATTTCATGTTATTTTGGCTCTCTTTAATGGAATCGGGTAACTTATTATAAATTCTGGGGCTCATTCCTAAAATGCTTTTGGATAAAAGAGCTGTCTTAGACGGGTGTGAATGTAGTTTGTTCCGTTGCCGTTCGCTGTTGAAACCTTGATATTGATTTAAATTGTATCTTACAAATAGAGCCATTTCTAATAAATATAAACACGGAAAAGTTAAGATTTTGAGGCTTTTAAAAAAAGGTTTACATGATTCTGTGGGCCTCAGTCCGCATATCGCTCTTAAACATTTTTTCTGTGCTCGAAACACCTGCAGCCAGTTAGTTGAGTTGCCCCAAAAGATAATACCATATCTTAAAGAAGAAGAGACATATGCATGATATGCAGCTAATACAGTTGGTTGGTCGACTATTTTTCGCAACATGTATAGAGCATATGAATAGCTGTTTAATTTAGAGCATACACCTTCCACATGCATTTTCCATGACATACAGCTGTCTAAGATCAGTCCTAAGAATTTCGTTTCCGTGGTTTCTATAATTGGATTATCATTATACTTTATATCTAGGTCCCTAATACTATTGCGTCGCTGTTCAAAGTGCATGATACATGTTTTAGCTATATTTATTTTTAGATTATTCATGTTTAGCCATCCTATTATTGTTTCTAAAGTATTATTTATTTCCATTTCATAGTTAATGTCGTCACTAAATATAATTGTGCTATCATCAGCAAATAATACCATTGGATGTCTAGTAATCTTAGGTAAGTCGTTAATATAAATTAGGAATAACAAAGGTCCCAATATACTCCCCTGTGGTACACCATATTTCACGCTTCTAAGTTGTGAAGATGATGTGGTTTCAATTTTTGTTTTACGGCACAGTTGAGTAATTTGAGTCATCTGTTTTCTATCACTCAAGTACGATTGAATTAGTTCAAAAACAATTTGTACAGATCAGTAACCCCAGCGATCAAATTAACCCTAATTCACCGTAGGTTCCTACTTAACTGCTGTGATTCAGCGAACTATCTAACTTATGAGACATTGTTTACGTTCGAAGTACAGCTGTAGTACTTTTATATGGAGCTTACCGTCTACTTATCTTATCGTATGCATAAACTGCACAACATGATGTGCCTAGTACGCTTATTGTGAACGTGATCTCATCTACATCTCAGCATTTCTGCTCGAATGCAGTTGTAAACATCATAATACGCAAGACACACAGGAACCTGATAAGCTGTGGTGTGTTGGTGTGTACCTATATACCTGCCTAGTTATTTATTTAGTTTGTTTATAAAATATATAATTGCGGTCCGTTTCTAGAGTAAGTAGTTTGGTTTGGATCGCTATGTCGACGTCAATGGTAATATCACACTCCTACGAGCCTATGTCGTCGTCCACTAACTCCAACATTCACGACAACAGTTAATAGATTAAATCCATATTAGACCAAACTCCAATGAGTTTATTCTAGTATAAGTCCATAACTCCGTACAAGTCCTTAGTCCTTATTTTTGTTTTGCCGAATCCAGTTGGTCTAAGCCAAAATGTAAATCTTAGGTAATAAATGAGTATACACAAAATGATAAAAGCGGAGAAGGAAACAGTAGGTTACTTATTCTGTGGTATAACTAAGTTCCTCGCGCAGATATAAGTTTGGATATTCATTAAAACAAGTTGAAAGCAAAATACCAAAAATTAAAGTTGTTTTTACGCACTTGAAGTATATAAAGTGCAAGTAGAAACCTAACGTAAACCGAACATTCTTGCTAACTGCGGATGCTTACTGCACCTACTCTCAGAGGAAGTAATTCTTGCATAATTATCGATATGTTTATCCAGGTGTCGTGTTGGTCATAGGTAGAGAGACCCGGAAGAGATTAATCATTATAGTGTCATTACCTCGTGTTGCCTCCATATACCTACGGCGATTTAATATTCGATACTGTTACATTAACAGGAATAAAATGTATATACTGCTTAATGCTTATTGAGAATCCGATCTCATGATAGCAACGAGCAATTTTTGTATCAAATTATTACTGTAGGTAATTAGACATGGCAGTCACGCAAAATGTTATCAGATAAATTATAACGACTCACCCAATTTTATATTTATAGTTTTATCATCGTGGGCAGGTGGTTATAATTATAAATATGACGGCATATAATAGTATTTGCGTTATCATTATTGATCACTCTGATATAGTGTGATATTTTTAACTTATTTCAAGTACCTGTACCGTCGTCTTTAGATTATTATTATAGCTTTACAATCTCAAGAACTATTAAAATAACCATATATTCTGTCGTAATCGTTCAATAATTTAAAAGCCAAGTGTTAGTACATTTATCCTACTAATCCTACAATACTACTAATATTATAAATACGAAAGTTTGGATGTTTGGATATTGTTGACGACCGCTTTAGAATTATGAAAGAAAGAGAATAACATTAGTTATGCAGATGACATGGTGTTGTTGGGCCCATCGGTCAATGCCCTTAACAAGCTGCTCAGGGTCTGCGAAGAGTATGCGGTGTCCCATGGGCTCAGGTATAATACTTCCAAGAGTGTGTTGCTGGTATTTAAGGCGGGGTGCAAATGCTATCCACGCGTTCCACCGGCTTATCTATACGGCACACCTCTGCAAATGGTAAAGGAGTTCAAGTACCTGGGTCACTGGGTCACGGAGACCCAGAGTGACAACAAGGACGTGGAGAGGGAGCGTAGGGCACTCTCAGTCAGGAGCAACATGTTGATTCGTAGGTTTGCAAGGTGTACCACCGACGTAAAGATTACCCTTTTTAAGGCGTTCTGCCAATCATTTTACACCTGCAGCCTATGGATCAACTATACGCAAAAGGCTTACAGTGCCCTTCGCGTCCACTATAATAATGGGTTTAGGATGTTGTTGGGGCTGCCGCGCCATTGCAGTGCATCAGGGATGTTTTGCGAAGCGCACACGGATGGGTTTCACGCCATAATGCGTAAGCGGGTTGCGTCCCTGATGAGGCGCCTGCGCGGCAGCCCGAACAGCCTCCTGCAGACGGTGGCGGCGCGCCTGGATGGTCCCTTCCTGTTCCATTGGGATAGGTTGCATAGGCCATCCAACTGCTAATTGTAAGTGTGATAAAATACCTACTAACATAGTGTTAAGATCACTGTTACTAACAAATTATGGAAATAATATTTCTGATGTAAATTATTAAATAAATAAAAAAAAAAATTAGCCTAGTTGCATGGTAGTGACCCTGTCTACGAAGCAAGAGGTCCTGCACCCTTAGCGTAGGATTGATGTGAGTCGCGTTTACTATCGACGCTACCGCCTATCGTCAAGATTTAGTATGAAAAGTCTATACACCGCCCCTGGTGGTCACTCATAGAACTAAACATCCAAACAGTAACGTGAGTCACTTATGCATTACTTTACCCGCGATCGACTCCACGATTGTTCGTATGGTTTAATCGATTTTCCAATATTCAACCTTATATCACAAGCATTTATCGTTTTAATTTAAGTTTGTCGGTTATGACATTACAGAATACGCGCATCGCGACGTCGACAGTGTCGATACAATATGGCGGCGCGTGGGCCATTTATTTGCATTTTTAAATACAAAATACGCGACAATCCGAATTTTGCGGATATATGTTGTCAATTCAAAACCCTTATTTTTATAAGCTCTTTAATTTGAGATAAATTTCGATCGGATCTACGGTAACTCTTGACGGAGTAATACGATATCACGGGCCATTCTGCAAGTGAAATAGTAAACTACAGTCGCGACGGTCCTAGAATAATAGATCTGTCAGCTAAATTGAATCACCTAATAATAGTAAAAGGATTACCTAAAATCAATAAAGAATTACTTGGAAATAATATTTATCACCAAATAATTATATCGTATTTCAAAATAATGAAATTGTCACTAATACAGAATCACCAAATTATTACCAGCGGTGCTGGAAAAAATATATAATTTTTTTTATGTTACTGAGCCCCGCTTTCGTTTTGTGGGACTCGGACGACTCGGTCTACCGCCCTCCGCCCAGGCTCCCGCCAGAAACTCGCTTCCTCGGCCCTTCGTTTCACGTGCGCACTCGACCTGCGCTCCGCTCGGCCTCGTGCACCCGTTCAACTCAGGCCCTCCTTCGCGAGCTTCTGACTCCGCGGGCTTTTATATACACTCTAGGGGTAGGACAGACAGGACCACGTGGAAGTGGGGTGCGCATATTCGGGTTTTGGTAGCAATTTTAACCTTTAATAATTTATTTATATCTAAAGTTATTTATAGTAAAACCCACTTATATCTTTTGTTTATACTCGTAGCATTGACGAAAAAAAAAGAACCTGATTTGACTTTTGTCAAATATCGTATTTGACTCCGCTATTAGGCATTTTTTCAATAATTTAAGGAACTGATCTATTTATTAGGTGACAGATCTATTATTTTGATGACAAATCTTATATTCAGGCTATAGAAAATAGGTGATTCATATTTAGAGACAGTTTTGATTAAACTGGTGATGAATATATAATTAAATAGAGATTATAATTAGGGTATTGCAGATTAGTGACACATCTAATATATAGGGTGACAGAAAATATTGTTGCCGTTCTATTTTCAATTTTTTTTCGGTTGTCTAGAGCGTATTGAAACAGTTATTTCGGTTGTTCCGGAAGTAACATAAACTATTCAACGATGAAAAGAGTGACGTTGCAGGTATTCTCTATGAAATCTTATTACACAGATTTTAATCGACGAGTACAACAAATAATTTACGATTACCTACTTATATAAATATTCTATGTGTTCAGAAGCTCAGGAGCGCTAATTTGCCACGCAGATACAAATGTTCATGTACCTAGTTACCTACATTGGCTACTACATTGACATACTTTACAAATTTATTACATTAATTATTTATTTATTATGTGTATATACAATAATTATGTGTTTATTATGTGTCTTATATTGCGTTGCGTTCCGTGGGTCACGTACGGTGCTGTCTGAAAATCAGCGCTGTAGGTGTCTAATGCTGACACAGCGACCGATTCACTGACGCGAAGACGCACAATATGTGTCAAATTGTATGTATGCATGTATACTCCCTTTGTCTCTGTGTGTCTTTTTTGTAGTGAATAAATGTCTTCTTTTTTTCTACCTTTATGTACATCTTCTCACATAATTACATTCGCATAGTTACGAGTAATACAATATATTTTAGTGTTCTGTGCGGAAATTGGACTCGCTTCGGAGTCTCTGTCCGTCAGTCTGTCACAGAAAATATTTTCTTTCCGTGTTACATTACCTTAATTGCAAAACCTACATTTAAAATACATAGTGGTACCACTACCACGTAGTAGGTACCTACCTTCGACAAAGCAGAAACTAAGAAGTCAAACAAGGCAGTTTCTTGGATACGGTCCCAAGTAAACGGACTTTCTCGTCGTTTTAGTTGCGGGAACACATTAAACGCCATGTTTGTAGTTGAGGCTAATTTAAGAAAAGCTTTATTATGGCCACAGTAGGTACCTCGGTGTATTCTGGTTTCGAACGGGATTTGCCCGTCGTAGGTTAAATATCTCTTTTATCCGTTAAGCGAGATTCCTAGTAAGAGTCCTAGTATCCTAAAACGCGCTAGTGAAGACGACGGCATTACGATTCGATGCTAATTGTTTCAGCGCTCACGTTCACCCATTAGGCAACGCAATAGCGCCACAGAGAGCGCACTAATAGGGGTGTACACTAAGATTATTTTACGATGCCATTCGAATCAGTTTTTGGAGAGGAACAAATGTTTGTATGGGAGCAACTACAATTTAAGAACATAAATACCGAAAAATTTGTGACAAAGATTTACCTCGCTGGCGGCAGCCGAAAACGCTTCATACTAATTGACTTAAAAGTATGACGTCACAATCCGTTATTTGTACTAATCGTTGTAAGGTAAATTAAGTAAATTGCTGCTTCTGTCGCGAAATTGGTACTGCGTTTAGGTCCATTAGCTACATAGTTGTCATACAATTTTGTTTCTTTAAAAGCGCCACGTACGTCAGTAACGCGTCTCAAATTGAGTTCAAGTGCAAGTAATCGTAAATAAGTGATCGTGATGGTATTCCTACCAGCCAGCGGGACTGTGAGACCGTCTGTTATCAGCTTTCCATGAGGGTACCTTACCTACTGCTCCTGTTTTGAATAAAGTTGATTTTATCTGCACCAAAGCAGGCTTGCTTATAATATGATCATTTTATTTAAATCCGATAGTCTTCAGTAACTAACAGTAGATAATATGCCTCTTAACAGCTGCTATTTGTGAGACGTAACCGGAATGAGCTCGGTACCCATTCGAAAACAAAGTTGTGAAGTAACAATACAATTATTATGGTAATTTACTTTACATTTCTGAATCAACTTTATTGTCCGTCATCAGTAGAAGTTGCAGCATTTCCAAACCTTAGTTTCCTTTACAAACACACTTAAGAAACGACTTTGTGAATTTAGAAAAAGGTTCAAATTCGAATGACTCAATATTTTGACCAGCGGCTAACTCACTTCTACTGTGCAGTTGTCATTATCATCAAACGTTTCGTTGCATTTGGAGAAATGGTTAAATTACATGGACCGGGTATTATAATTTGGACCGTTCCGGTTGTTACGCAACACCACCGGCGACTGGTGTGAACACTGTGAACTTCCATTCGTTTTGATATGCTTGTTAGTGCGCATGCGCACATCTACTTTCATAATGAGAAGATGCCGCAATAATGCAAAAAGGTTTCTTTTGAATAGATAAACTTTTTATTAAGTAGGTAACATTATTATCTGCATGTCTTTCAGTCCTCCCAGGCCTTTGGGACGTGTGCGTGGAGCTGAAGTACCTACCTACTTACCAAACCAGTCAATCGCCAACACGTAGAGGCATTTTCGACAATTTAATGCAAGGGGCGCACCGAGTACTTATTAAGATTTTACATTATAAGGCAGTTAAAAACCTATATTAGGGTTATGTATTTGCACCCAGAACATTAGAATAGAGTTGTCCCACCTATGCATATAAGGAAAGCCAGCTACTCGTTTATACAGGTTTTACTTTTGTTTCGACAAAACCCTGTGACAAAAACCTGCATTATAATATTAATTCGCTCAATCGACGCTCGCAAACCCGTGCAGGGGAACGACTTGATATTAAAATACCTAAAAACAATAAGTAAGTGTGACTGGTCATAGTCATGGAGAATGAACGTAATGTAAATACACCTGTAAAGCATGCGCGGAATGTCAAAGTTTACTAATAAATTGATGGTAATAAAGTCATGACTCAGGGGCATACTATACTAGCTACCAGACTTCGTTCCATCCGAGCAATAGATGGAGTATCTATGGTCTATTTTTACTTTAATTTATCAATTTGACATCAGTTTCGTTGCCGCTTCTAGAAAGCTAGGCTTTGCGCATTTGGAAGCGATAGAAAACTTTATTATATTATATAGTGCGTGTAAAACCATGATTAGGTAATTGCATGAAATGTTGGTAATCAATATCACAACTTATGAAAAAGTATAAACCTACTACCGAAGGCAATATCTTAACTGTACTTTCTTCCCAATCAGCAAACGTCGTCACAAAAGATAATATCAGGACATGTTTCCTTTACTTAACTGCATATGCTCTGCAATTAATTACCAAAAATTAACAAGCTAGCGGAGTTCGACTTATCCCATGAAGCCATTATTAAATATCATATTTAACACGGCGCAGACGGCTTGCTTGATATGGCGAAGCCGCCACTTTCTATAACTACGACCAGTTTCACTTGAGCTCCGGAAAGGAATGGAGCTGCAGAAAGTTGGCATAGAATCGTCGCATTTGGTGAAGGCACTAGCGCGACCATGATGTGTCAAGCAAGGCTGGCGTTATGGAAGTTTCACCTCGCTTCTGTTTGCCTCAGGCTCGAGTTTATTGCTCGTAGGTGTTTTTGATGATTATAACATTGGCTGCCTTTGTAATTGAGCGGGTGCTAACATTTCTATGGGCATTATTAAATGATAGGTATAGAATATATACCTATACCTACCTATCATCAATAGTACATTGTTTAACAAGGGGCGTAAGAGAAATATTGCAAACGAGAGTCTATCAGAAGCCCGACGCCGGAGGCGGGGGGTTTTTGATGACTCGAGTTTGCAATATTCTTACGGCCGTGTTATACACAATGTTTTTCATCACATTTGCGAGGAAATAAATAACTACAAAAGACAGAAAAATCTAGGTTTCATACAAGCGCACCAATCAAAAATATACGAAATTTACAACTTCACTTCCAGATCAGTGCGAGTGGAGCGCGCAGCTTCAATATTTCGACCAATCACAGAGAAGTATTCTTGCAGTGCATGGCCCGCTCGATTTTTATTCAACCAATCACAGAGCAGTATTCTTGTAGCGCATGGCCTGCTCGATTTTTATTCAACCAATCACAGAGCAGAATTCTTGTAGCGCGCGATCACCTAGATTTGCTTTAACCAATTAGATCACACACACGCTCACAACTCCCTAGGGAGTTTTGCACGATCTAGCATTGCAGTAAAGATTAACATGTGTAGCAGGCTTAAAGCCTTCTGCCAAACTTTATACACGTGCAATCTGTGGGTCAACTACACGCAGCGAGCCTTCAACGCCCTCCGAGTACAATATAATAACGCCTTCAGGGTGCTGTTGGGGCTCCCACGCTACTGCAGCGCATCAGCAATGTTTGCGTATGCGCGCACGGAGGGGTTCAGCGCGGTGATTCGTCACCGTGTTGCATCACTCATGCGCAGGGTGCGGGGGAGCCACAACACCATCCTGAGGGTCATTAGTGAGAAGATGGACTGCCCCATTCTGAGACAAGGGTACGAACGCATGCGCACGTACCGGGTGTTCCAGAGGGTGGCAGATACCTAAATTAACTTAATTTAAATAATGTACACTTAATAAATTACTAACATTATATTATAATATTGTAAAATTAACATTATATGGAATGGACCATGTTCGAAATAAACACTTTTTTTTTATAAAAATCCATAACTCCCGTGGGAGGTAAATCGGCTATAGCTGCTCTATACACCTGCCTATAATACACCCTTTACGAACAAGTGTGATGAAAAGATTAATCTTTGCTTGAGCCTACGCACCAAATCCTTATTTTTTTGACGCATGGATCTGCAATTAAAAACATGAGTCCACATATTCATACCTAAACCGTAGACGAGCCATATTTCACAAAAAATCCACACTTTTTTTTATTTTAATTTTTATTCATTATTTTCGTCTAAAACCTGGCCGCTCAAGTAACACTTGCTCTCGTTTACTCCGATACAAATAGACAGTGTGCGCGTTTTTGGTGTTGACAGCGCCTTAAGGCGCGCATTATCAAGTTTAAAGAGTTTCTTGCTGCCTTCGAACAAATAAGCATCGAAATGATAACCACGAAACATATAAGCGATATAAATTTAAGATTGAAGAAGATAAATGAGTTCTTTACGGATTTTGAGTGTTAAAACGCAGATTGAAACCAATGATTCTGAAAGTATGTACTTAACTTAGATAGACGTTTGCAAAAAGCTTCGAAATGGAGAATCAGTTCTTTTCAGTCATTTCTAGCGCTGAGGAAATAGCTTCAAGGTATGAGGAGCAAATCAAGAGCCCAAGTCGCAGACTTTCAGTTGGGAGTAAATAATTCTAGCAATCATTGCACTAGCCAACTACGACTGCCGACGGTTAAATTGCCTAGCTTTGATGGAAATTACACAAAATGGCTTGAATTTTGGGACATGTTTCAAAGAATATGAGAGCCTTGAATACACTTGCTAGGGGAACACACTGAGATGTGGGATACCCTTGTAATATACATTGTAGTACAAAAGTTTGATAATGGGAAGAATATAAAACCAACCTTTCACAGTGTCCCACCCTCGAAAGTTTATTATGTAAAGCGAAAAATCTAAATAATAAGCAAATAAATTATTGCAGTAAAGATAACAATAATGAGAAGATAACAATAATTCTGTTGTTCGTTGCTAGCACTAGGCTAGCAACGAACAACAGAATATTCACAACGCAGCTAGTACGAGTGCCAGCACTTCGCTAACCACTTCATCTTCAAGCGACAGTGAAGTCCTTCTGGGCACCGCGGTTGTTGAGGTGATTGATGATCATAATAATACTTACCCTGCACGCGTTCTGTTGGATTGTGGAAGTCAAAGTAGCTTCGTGACTGAAAACCTGAAAAGGAAACTTAACATTAATAGTACATTACTGCAAAGGCCGTGAAGTAAGGGATTGATGGACGAGTTTGGGCTAGACGGCCGAGTCGTAGACGAGGCCGGATACAACGAGTCCAGCAATCCCTGTTCCGGCCGAGGCTTGTATAGTGCTTTTCTCAAACGATGTGAGGAAATAATAAATAGTTATTTGTTATACAAGGGTGCAGTTATAATTTAACCGCGAGTGTGGAATTGAAACACGAGCTAGCGAATGTGAGTGGTTTAAAAATTGAATCCTTTTCACCTCACTAAAGTGAGAAAGATTCTAGATAAAAAAATCTAAAAAAGAAAAAAAAAACAAAAAAAGTATAATATTAAAAAAACATTACAAAAGAGTAAAACAAAAAGGAAAAAAAGATTTAAAAAAAACAACTAAAAAAACAAAAAAAACGCCCAAAAAAATGACAAAAAACAAAAAAAAAAGGAAAAAAAAACAAAAAAATTGACAAAAAAAAAGAAAAACAAACAAGAAACATTTAAAAAAAACAAAAAAAAGGAAAAAAAACAAAAAAAAAAACAAAAACATTAAAAAAAAACAAAAAAAAAACAAAAACGAAAAAAAAGAAAAAAACAAAAAACATTTTAAAAAAAACAAAAAAAAAGGAAAAAATAAAACATTAAAAAAAGTAAAACAAAAAGGAAAACTTGAAAAATTTAAAAAAAACGACAAAAAAAACAAAAAACATTTAAAAAGGTAAAACAAAAAGGAAAAATAGATAAAAAAAAACTTAAAAATAACATAAAAGACCCTACAAATATTTTAACATTAAAAAATAAACAAACATCAAGAAAAGAAAAGATTTTTTTTTAAATCATTAAAAACGATAAACAACACTAAAAAATAAACGAAAAATAACAATATAAATGTTAAAAACTAACCATTTTTTTTTACAAAAAACTAAAACAATAAAAAAAAGTATTGGTGGTTGGCAGTATGTATTTTTTCCTTTGTCTGTTTAATATCAGTAAGCAAATTTAAAAAGTTAGAGTAGCGGCCAATAATGTTTTTAGTTAGGGTTTTCATACATTACTTCTTGGCCTAGGCCAAGAAGTAATGTAGGCAGCCATAAACAAGGAACTTCATGTCTTCATGTCGTGACATTAACGCATACATTTCCGAGCATGTTTGAGAAAAAGTAATAATAGTTCACAATTCAAACACGTTAGCGGTCTCAATAATCTGACATCTCTAGTGTCAGATAGTTGCACATTGAATATTAAATCAAGAATTAATTTGTTCACCACTAGTGTGAATTGTATTATTATTCCAAGCATTGCTGAAAACTTACCCAGTGTGAAGGTGAATCCTGATGAATTGAACTTACCCAATAATACAACATTGGCGGACCCAGAGTTTTATAAAAGTGACAAAATCGATATTTTAATCTGGTCTGACGTTATGTGGAGTATTGTTAAGTGTGGTCGTCAAATACCTTTAGGCGAAAATCTATAAAAACGGCAAAAAAAATCACGTTTGTTGTATGGGAGCCCCATGTAGCCTAGTTGGTAGTGACCCTGCCTACGAAGTTGGAGGTCCCGTGTTCGAATCCCGGTAAGGGCATTTATTTGTATGATGAGCACAAATATTTGTTCCTGAGTCATGGATGGTTTCTATGTATTTAAGTATTGATTTATCTATATAAGTAACTAGTGGCCCGCCCCGGCTTCGCACGGGTTTATATGTATAATACAATTAATACATGCATGTATTATACGTATAAACCTTCCTCTTGAATCACTCTATCTATTAAAAAAATCAAAATCCGTTGCGTAGTTTTAAGGATCTGAAGGCCTCCACACGCCGGTCGCGGGCGCGGGTCGGGCGCGGGCCCGCGTAAGTTCGATGTGTGTTTGAAGTGTAGTTTCAATGTTTTACAATATGCGCGGGCCCGCGCCCGACCCGCGCCCGCGACCGGTGTGTGGAGGCCTTAAGCATACATAGGGACAGACAGACATACAGACAGACAGCGGGAAGTGACTTTGTTTTATACTATGTATTGATTAAGTATGTTTTCAACACACCTGCTCGTAAAGTAGGTCTTATTACAGCGTTTTTACACTGATAATGCAGAATATTACCAATGCCGTGACTTTTACATTACATTATCGCACTAGTGCCTTTTCATTACCTACATATCTTTTAACATTTTCGTTTTTTTTTTTTTTTTTTTCCTCGCAAATGTGTTGAAAAACGTCGTATTAAACACGTGAGCATTGGTCATTACACTTCTCGTCTCCATTAAGCTTAAAAACCGACTCGAGTGTAATGACCAACATAGCACACTTGTATCATAATGTACTATTATCGTCGTCAAGTACCCATAGTACAGTCGCCATCACATACATAGGTACACTATAGGTATTCAAAAATATCGGTACAATGCACCGTAATGCCTTGAAAATAGAGGTGTGTTCCGATGTTTGTGAGCTGCTTGTTTGCTCCGATGTATGTGATGGCGACTGTACAAGCTTTGCTTAGTTTGGAAATAGGTCGATTTGTGTAAGATTGTAAAAGAAAAAATTTTTTTGTTCTGTTTTTTTGTATTTTTTGTTATAGCGGCAACAGAAATACATCATCTGTGAAATTTTCAACTGTCTAACTATCACGGTTGATGAGATACAGCCTGATGACAGACGGACAGACAAACAGACATACAGACAGACAGAGAGACGGACAGGAGTCTTAGTAATAGGGTCCAGTTTTACTCTTTGAGTACGGAACCCTAAAAACATCTCAATTGATACCGCAGATAGCGCAATCAAATATTTTATATTTTCGGTCCTATGTTAATCTATTCATTCTGGTCCTGACCGCAACCAGTGCCGATTGAGTGATATAAGTAATTTTCCGACATGCTTATCAAATTAACATTATTGTTGTGTTGCCTGACAGGCTACGAAGCGTATAAAGTATTGTTCTTAAATTACATGCCCGTGAGGAGCTTGAATATATTGGGGGAAGGATATGTCCGTCATCTGCTGAACGCCGGACATGAGGTCAGGTTAAACAATATTTAATACCTACTATGAATCAACAGACTGTTTGTTTTCTATTAACGCAATGCATAAGTTCGAGTTGCCATCTCCGTCCGATTTGTTTCCCCGGATTTGTCCTAGGGGGCGTCTGGGGAGCGTCCGGGCGGGGTTTCATTTGTAGTCCGGGTTTAAAACCTTTTTGATTACCAATTAACCCTTTTCATTTTTCATTTTTTTTTAATCAAGTCATGGGTCGACTCGCGCGCTGCGCCGCTATCAAATGACTTGCTGACCGTTCGCACTTCGCAGATACTAGTATCATCTTCAAAATGTAATCATAACTTTTTTCCGCTTACCTTTGTAAGCCCTTAAAGAATTATGTGTCTCAGCTGAGGTCGAATACACAATAGCTTCTGTATCATGCGTTGGTTACGTCTGTTTCCAGCTATAGGTAAATATATCGAGCGACTTCTGAAGCTCTACAGTAGGTAGTTACATTAAAGGGTTATTAATTTACTGTGTAAACTTTTTTAATTAAACAATTTATTGAAAATCCTCAATTGGAGACACATTTACTCTCATACACAATTATGAACACCGTTCACTCAAAAATTAAGAAATTAGGAAAAAGTTATAATTCATTTCTTGAAACCGAAAGAGGCATACTTGCGTCCATCACAAAAAGCTTAGATGACCGCATTAAAGGAAGTTTCTTGGAACGTCCAGAGTATTATAAATAAAAATAAGATGTAAGTAAACACGAAAAAACAGTTTATAAAATGTTCTCTCGATTTCTATAAGTTAATAAAAACGTACATTAATTACGGCAAATCGTATTCGCTAACTAATATATTTATTTAAAAGTCTACACAATTCCGCTGACAGACGATTATTAAAAACCGTCTATCTTTCCATATGTCATACTGTCATTACATATTGTATCACCACTTGGGGCGGAGCTGCGAAAAAATATATACATCTCCTGGAGCACAAGAGCACAAAGAGCTGTCCTTAAAGTTATCCTAAAGTAACGTCGCCGCTTCCCGACTCAGCTGGTATATAAGAACATGGATGTACTTAATGTCGGTGAGAGTTTTATTCTGCGAGTCATATTGAAATGTCACTCAAAAGTTATTAATTCTGCCGAATATACAGAACTATCACGAAAACGTAATTTCAGAATTCCCCTTTCCTCTAAAAATTCAGTTTTGCCCAAAGATTTAGCTCGTTTCTCCATCCATTCATCTCCACTTATAATAAATCTCTAAATTAAAAAAAGAATCAGCCAGTTTGAAACTAAGCTTTGCGCGGTTCGAATGTTCTCAGCATCCCATGAACGGAAAAATATGAAACATTTTATATAGGTACATTATTATTCCAGCTGCAACTTAGGATAGTTTTTATCCGACTGCGACAATTAATTTATTTTCCGTAATATACGACTTCATTTAATTTTTAATTTATTTTTATTGAAATCAAACGCTGCTACAACTGTCAGGTGACACTGACAGGTGAGCTGTCAGCGAACTGCGAAGTCAAAATATTCATGGCGGGTTATGATATGAATGATATAACTGATATTTGATGTGTACTATAAAATTTGTCAACCAAAAATATCTCGGCAATTTTATACAAGTTTCAAAAGATTATGATCATCATGAAATTATATTTAAAAGGCCCATGGGAAATATCAGTCAAAATTGAATATAGGTGAAAAATTGAGTAAGTATAGGTGAAAATACAGTGAATCGAGATTCTGATGTTAATGCTACTTAATTAAATATTCGAGATGAGAAACAGGCGTGATACTGTTCTTGCAGATAAGAGAGACGGCCAACATAACAAATCCGTAAAGACGGAATTGAGTCAATCTAAGCATTGAAAACTAACAAGAATTTTAACTTATAACTGGGACGTACCTAATTGTAAAAAGAATTATGAAGAAACACCGAGACAAGTATTACTTGTATAGGTAATTTAGTTATTTGCTGGACAGCTATGTACTCTCAACATTGATTTTGGTTGTATTATCAAAATGTATTACTTGTACTTCCCTATCATTTGATTTTACACGATGTATACCTACTAGCTACCCGTGTATTGCAAAGAATGCAGGCAAACTCGCGGGATAAAATATAGCCTATAACCTTTGCATTCAACATGCAGGTGAAATGAATAAGTGGTTCTGGATATTATGTAGGTACCCATTAAGTAGGTACATGCAAAATTGTAAAGCTACAATCTTCTTTTAGTAAAATTTAATATATTTTAATTGTGTGAATATTTTCTTTAAAATAAACATATAGTAAACATATAGATTATTTAACCAAAGTGTATGATATCTTTCACCCAGTAGGTCTATCCTTTGCAATGCAATGTTCAGTCTGAAGAAAAGGTTCACCACTTATGTCTGGGCAAATAGATATTTTATAGGAGATAGACAAGGTGGACTTGGTAAAGGATGCGGGAGTCTGCTGGATGTGGGTGGCGCAGGACCGGCCATTGTGGCACGCTTTGGGAGAGGCCTATGTCCAGCAGTGGGTGTCTTTCCGTTGATATGATGATGATGATAGGAGATATTTCACAACCTTAAATTGACATAATATTGCCAAGATAATAAGTAATGATGCTGTTCTATGGCAATCTTCTTTACATATAGAGCTCTCAATGTACAACAAATTGTCATTGCCACATAACAACTGTCAATGTGATGAAAGGAAAGGTTAGTATAGGATGTTAATCTTAAATTATCTGATGTATTGGCAGTTTTTAATTTCATATATTACAAGTACATATTATACAACAATTCAAAGACAGCACTGTGAATTTCTAAACTTTCTCCATCAACTTTTATCTTAGAGTCACTCTTCTCAGGTAAAGGAAATTTTAAAATCGGTTTGGTGGTTCCAGAGATTACCCATTACTTTGGCAACCATTACATACAAAGTTACAATCTCAAGTTTTCCTCTTTGTAATATTAGTATAGACAATGTTCTTCAGATAACCTGGAGAGGATTATTATGATGCAGCACACCGGCAGAGCACCTGCTAAATCGAGCATACAAATCACTGAACCCTTGCAACTACATCTGCATGAGGCCACGCATAAAGTGGGTGTTAGGAGCCCATGGGGTAATCTGGTCAACAACAATAGGACATGAAGTCACCATCCTCAGCATTGGGGGAAGGACTGATGATGATGATGATAGATAATTCGGCAATAATCATCTGCCAAATATGATAATGTGCCCAGTGAAAAATAAAATTAGATACAAAACAAACATCAATTTTAATAAGCACAATAATTGAAACTTAGTAAATCGTTCATTATTTTTGGCTTTCCAATTGCTGAGTGGTTTTTCTTCCTTTTCTTATTCTGCATACTCAACTGAACACAATTCCATTTTTTTTGGTTTGTCTTTACACATCATATTATAATTATTATGTTCCTTGGTTGAGAAAATCCATGGCCCATGAAAATCCATACCTAAAATAAATTATTATATAGATTAGGTTTTTACAACAAAAAAGTTTATAACTGTAGTATTACATTAAATAGGTACACAAAAGAGTGAGTTTGTCTTATAGCTCAAGCCCTAGCTTGAGACATACTGTGCCCTAGCACAGTATGTCTTCTCACTCATATTTGGAGCAGCCCAACTGGAGAACAACCTCTACCTTCCAGAAGACAGTGTTGTGTTTGTGATGGTTAGTAAGGTCACCCACTGTGAGGAATCTACGTAAGTCTCTCACTGTCAATGCAACGAATCTCCAAATCAATAAAGCATATTAGTATCATAACTTACCAAATCTTATTATTAGTTTTATGCTCATTAATGAGTGCGCGAGTCGTGGGGTAGGACAGGTTAAGCTGTCCTATGAGAGGCATCAGCGTTTGTTTTGTAACCACTCGATTGTAGGATTGAGAATACGATTCGGTTTTGGTAAATGCCTTTACAAATCAATGATCTTCACTTCACAAACACCACGTCCAGCGTTTTCGCTATTGTATCCTTATTGTTGGTTATAATTTATTCGGGAATCACGGAGTAGAGTATAACGTAGTGTTTATATTCTCTTTGTAGAGTAGGTGCCGGTTATGTACGGCCATGATAATGCACGGCCATGATAATGTACAGCCCAATAATTCGCGTCCAATGTACGTGAATGATTGGATCGTGCATTATCAGCCCGGACAAATTTTAATGTGGCATCCCCCCGTACCGAGTTTCCTCAGGGTGATAATACACGGCCCAATAATATGAGTACAATGTATAATGTAATGTATGTTAAATGTGATACACACACACAAACACACACACACACAAACACACACACACACACTTACCACATAGTATAATATAAAATGTTTACTTTCTAATTTATATTTTAAGTTACTTATGCCTACACCTAAATCACAACATGTGGAAGAGCGGTGATCTTCTTAGCACAAGTATATTATATACTTAAAAAGAGGCACCAGCACAGATACTTGTATATGTATTTAAGTTACTGAAATAAATTATTTTATTTTTTGATATATAGCACAAATATATGCAATTTGTCAAACCAACTTGATGTAGTTAAGGCTATTATACAACTAGCAATTTGTCACAGCAATCTACCGACGCAGCTGTAAAGTCAGTTTGAAGGCGGTTGTTGTGACAAAATGTTATACTACGTTTACAAAGCCGAAGTCAGCAGGGAAGTTGGAAGGGAAGTGGGCAGAACGGGCGTAATACCGCATTTTACGCCCATTCTGCCTACACTTCCCTGCTCACTTCGGCATAGTGTAAACTAGGCATTAGATGTATAGAACTCCTTAAAATCATCATCCTCCTAGCGTTATTCCTGGTTGTGCCCTAAAGTAGCCCCGGGTCCGTTTTGGCAAGTTTTGACCGCCACCGCAGGCAGTGTGATTCAGGCCTTGGAATGAAAGATATATACGGTTTCCTCATAGACGGCCATACACGATGATTAAATACTGATGATCCACCATAGTTGTCTCTTTCTATTGCATTTTGTAGAAAGAGACAGCTATGGTGGATCATCAGTATTTAATCACCGTGTATTGGCCGCCATTCCAACTATAGTAAGTGGTTGTGTCAATTTGCTAGGCGTGTAAGGCCTGAGTCACACTGGCCCGGCCTGCGGTGGCGGTTAATAGTAAATTTGATAGCTAATGACAAGTTTACTATTGACCGCCGCGGCCAGGCCGCGCCAGTCTGTGAGAGACTTCATGGCTCTTACTAAAGCAAGTTGGTGCGACAAATAATATAGAACGCCATAACGTGCGCCCACTTTTATCATCGTGATATTTTTCTAGCTGTCTGTCATAACCTATTAAAGATAGAGAAGCTAGAAATATATCACCGTACAATTTCGAGTATCACAATATGATTATAATAAAAATATTGCTAAAATACTCAAGTGTCAATCAAGTAATTGAGAAAGAGAATGCGCATGGATCGCGTGATAATACTTCACCGTGTATGGGCGCCATCCATCAAACAGAATCGTGTGGTGTGGCTTTAGTCGCTGATAGATTATTTCTTATCTTTGGGTGGATTTTAAAATTATCCGGATTTTCTGCTCTATTATCTCAATCCTGTAATACACGTCAATATGCCTGTGATTGGGATTGTAAAATGAGTGGGTCGCCTGATAATACTCACTGTGTAATGGCCGCCATGGTCGAAACAATGCAAGACCGTTTAAGGAGACGCTACACGGGCCGATATCGGCCGGACTGCACACCAGCCGACGCGTGATTCAGTCCGTGTGGATACGTGTCGGAAGCACGGCGGCCGGCCAAATCAAGGTCACTCCATACTAGATTTTCTGTGACGTTGCTTGGCCGTCCGGAAAATTCGTAGGTGTAGCGTTTCCTTTAGGCCTCTCACACACTGGTGTGGCCTGCGGTGGCGGTCAATAGTAAATTTAACAGCTAATGACAAGTTTACTATTGTCCGCCACCGCAGGCCGCGCCAGTGTGGTGCAGGCTTAAGCCCTGTCACACACTGGCGCGGCCTGACCGCGGCGGACAATAGAAGAGTTGTCTAATGCTGTCAAATTTACTATGGTCCGCCACCGTAGCCCGCACCAGTGTAATTCAGGCCTAACAGCTCTTATGGTGGGCACACACTGAACAAAAGAACGAACGCGAACCATTACACGCTGCACGGTGTCCGGCAAAACCAGAGTCCTCCGTGGTCGCCCGTCTATATACGCCTTTAAATAATCAAGTTGTACTTACTACTTTTTTAAAACCTATGATTAAAATATCGAAATATATAATATAATAATACAATGTAAACATACTTCGTAACGTTTCATTATATTATTTAATAATTTCCACAAAATATTTGACTGACTATGAATTAATTGATATTATATTGGCTGTTTGGAGCCTTTTTTGTCTTACATGCGCGCGCATAGGTATTTCAATATCAAAGTAAGTAGGTATATAGGTACAAAAAAAAGTTCGCGCCATTATTTATTCATTTCATATCATAGGTATCATACTTAACTCGTGTAGTGTAGGTTAATATAAATATTAAATGCTGCAAAGAATGGTCAGCGAAAACGTAAGTAGGTACCTTATAATCTAATGTAATGTGTTTTCCTCGCGAGTGAAATAGGTAGGTAGGTACTAGGTACGTTGTACTTCGTACAAAACATGCGTGCCTTGATCCTTAAGGTGTAGTTACATATAACTTACCTATATGGTATAAGTTAACCCTTAGCGATTAGCGATGGCTTAGCGTGGCCTGCGGTGGCCGTCAATATAAAACTTGACTGCTAATTTCAAGTTTACTTTCAGAGTGAATCACACAAGACGCGTCAGTGTGATTCAGGCTTCAAGCCTCTCACAGACTAGCGCGGCCGTCAATAGTAAACTATATAACCCTCCTCTCCTTCGGCAGTCGGGTAATAATAATCGTATAGTTTATTACTGACGTTACCGCAGGCCACGCCTTACTGGCGCGGCCCGCGGTGGCAGTCAATAGTAAATTTGACAATAGCTGTCAAGTTTACTATTGACCTGGCCGAATTGAATTCATCACATCAATCTTGGTCCGGGGCAATAATTGGAAGCCACTTTTGTTCGGGCTCATAATGCACGGCCCAAAAAAGTGGTACATTATCTGGCCGTGTATTACATAAGTATTTATGTTAATTGGCTCCATACACTCTAGCGCCTCTAGCACCGATTTCATACGCGGTACCATGGCGGTAGCCGTCATTCCGCTTAGGCATGCTCTTGATAATGGGCCATCAATACCTCATGACCCATCATACAGGATACAACTATGCGTTAAAGGGAGAAAGGGCCTACTTTTATCTCATCCGCATAAGTACTGCCGCCGTGATGGTAGTTTGTGTTCGTCGTCATTTAAGTAGAGGAACCTTTACATGTGGCCTGCCAAGCAGAATTTCGCAACGGAATTCTGCCTGTGGGTAGCTATATGACCGACTGCAATGGATAATACGTACATGCCATACCATGCCACGACGACCGAGAGCCCCAGCTAGCACGATAGCTTTTATCGTCAAGTTTTATGGCGAAAATGTACTGAACCGTCACGTAAAACTTGACACTAAAACCTATCGCGCTATTAGGACCTGCACGGCTATCACAAGACGGCACGCGAGCTCTCTCGATTTTTCTCGCACTATCTGTCTCTCTCTTATTAGAAAACTTAGAAAGAGATGTATAGTGGGAGAAAAATCGAGAGAGCTCGCGCGCCGTCTTGTGATAGCCGTGCTGTGGCGACAAAACATATAATCCTACTAAATAATGTTTCCTCACGACTGTGAATGTATGACTATATTTGTAGCAAAATTGATCAGGAATATGGATTCCAATTGAGGTAGGCCGACGACCCACATAGCCTGTTCACACAGATGTTACAATAGCTACAAAAATGACTCCTTATCAGTGGCAGTTTATCGAACATAATTTATATACATATGTATAGGTGTATAAACCGTTAACTGTTGTATTGTTTACAGGAAGAACAGAACGTTTATTTTGGTTCCCGATTTTGAGTCAAGAAAGCATTCGAAAGTAACTACTTATACTAGAGACATGACCCAATAAAGAATAAAATGGTTCGCAGAAAGACAAATCTTTCACGTCGCACTCGGGTCGCTATAAAGAGAAGACGAGAGAGCGTTCGCAAAGCAGAGGCTCGAATATCAGAGGAGCTTACTCAAAGCTCAGCGACTTCAGACTTAGAACAAGATGCTATCTCCCAGACTTCAGAGACATTTACATCGAATTGTGCGCGTTTGTCTGCTACCAGAGAAAAAGACGCCATGCCACGGACATCGCAAACATTTACACCAAGTTCTGCAGGTTTGTCTACAAGTGGAAACGAAGACGCCATGTCACGGACTTCACAGAGATTTATACCAAATTCTGCAGGTTTGTCTGCAATCAGAGACGATGAAGTCATATCACAGGCTTCACAAACATTTACACCAAATTCGGCGCGTTTGTCCGCAAGCAGCGGTGAAGATGCCATGTCACGGCCTTCACAAACATTTAAACCAAGCTCGGCGCGTTTGTCCGCAAGCAGCGGCGAAAGCGCCATGTCACGGCCCTCACAAACATTTACACCAAACTCGGTCCATTTCTCCACAAGCAGCGGTGAAGACGCTGTGGCGCGAGCTTCGCAAACATTCACATCAAGCTCGGTGCATTTGTCTACAAGCAGAGACGAAGATGTCACATCACAAACATTTACACCAAGGTCGGCGCGTTTGATCGCAAGTAGCGGTGAAGACGCCATGTCACGGGCCTCACAAACATTCACACTAAGCTCGGCGCGTTTGTCCGCAAGCAGCAGTGAAGTTGCCACATCACAATCGTTACAAGCATTTACACCAAGCTTGGCGCGTTTGTCCGCAAGCAGCAGTGAAGACGCCGTTGCACAAGCTTCGCAAACATTTACACCAAGCTCGGCGCATTTCTTCGCAAGCAACGGTGAAGACGCTGTGTCGCAGGCTTCGCAAACATTTACACCAACCTCGGCGCATTTCTCCGCAAGCAACGGTGAAGATGAAGATGCTGCGTCACGAGCTTCGCAAACATTTACCCCAAGTTCGGTGCATTTCTTCATAAGCAGCAGTGAAGACGCTGTGGCGCGAGCTTCGCAAACATTTACACCAAGCTCGGCGCATTTCTTCGCAAGCAACGGTGAAGACGCTGTGTCGCAGGCTTCGCAAACATTTACACCAACCTCGGCGCATTTCTCCGCAAGCAACGGTGAAGATGAAGATGCTGCGTCACGAGCTTCGCAAACATTTACCCCAAGTTCGGTGCATTTCTCCATAAGCAGCAGTGAAGACGCTGTGGCGCAGGCTTCGCAAACATTTACACCAACCTCGGCGCATTTCTCCGCAAGCAACGGTGAAGATGAAGATGCTGCGTCACGAGCTTCGCAAACATTTACCCCAAGTTCGGTGCATTTCTCCATAAGCAGCAGTGAAGACGCTGTGGCGCGAGCTTCGCAAACATTTACACCAAGCTCGGCGCCTTTGTCTACAAGCAGAGACGAAGACATCATATCACAAACGTTTACACCTAGCTCGGCGCGTTTGTTCGCAAGCAGCGGTGAAGACGCCATGTCACAAGCTTCGCAAACATTTATACCAAGTTCGGCGCGTTTGTCCGCAGGCAGCGGTGTAGTCGCCATGTCACAGGTTTCGCAGACATTTGCACCGAGCCCGGTGCCTTTCTCCGCAAGCGGCGATGAAGATGCCATGTCACGGGCTTCGCAGACATTTACACCAAGCTCCGCACATTTTAATGAAGAAGAAAACCTCATACAACTTCGATGGGATCAAATAGAAAATAGTGGTTTTGCCTACTTACCTAATATTAATTACCAAGAATTTGCCTCAGTTGGGAGAATGGTTAATGTTTGCGGTAATTGTCAAGCTTTGAAGTGGGCAAAAGAATCGATGGGATTCTGTTGTTCAGGTGGCAAAGTTCGTTTTGATTTATTTTCAAATCCGCCTGAACTTATAAAGTCACTTTTGAATGGAGAACATCCATTATCACAACAATTTCTAGCCAATATTCGTACATATAATGCCGCTTTTCAAATGACGTCTTTTGGTGCAAAACAGGTGATACACGGGACATTTATGCCTACCTTTAAAGTGCAAGGACAAGTGTATCACCTAATAGGATCTTTATTGCCCGAAGAAAATCCTAAATTTTTGCAAATTTATTTTGTTTCCGATTACCAAGAGCAGGCTAATATCAGGAACCAACACTTCACAAATTTAAACTCCGGTCTCATATTTGATCTTCAGGAGATGCTTCATCAGTCTAACCATTACTTGTCCGATTTTAAGGCCGCATTGGAATCTATACCTCCTGATCAGCAGGAGGAGTACAAATTTGTTATAAGTGCTGATAAACGACCTCCTACAGAACACCGCGGTCGCTACAACCCTCCTTCTACCAACGAAGTAGCTGTTGTTCTGGTAGACCAACAGTGCGACAAACGTGATATTGTCTTACGTGCACGAGATAACCGTCTGAAACGTATAAGTGAAACCCATCGTTCTTACGATTCATTACAATATCCGCTTATTTACTGTCGCGGTGAAGATGGTTATAACTTTGCAATACGACAACTTGATCCTACCACTGGGGCAATACGAAACGACAAAAAAGCCACGGCGCTACAATTTTACTGCTACCTTTTGCAGGTCCGACTAAACAGATTTACGTATTTACAACGTTTTCGCGGTCTATTTTCTCAATTCATTGTTGACATGTACGCAAAAATCGAAACTGAGCGTTTAGTTTATATCCGCACTCATCAAAGGCAGTTACGAGCTGAGAATTATGCAGATCTCCAAGATGCACTGCAAAATGATACTAATTCCGAGAACATGGGGCGCTTGGTAATTTTACCTTCAAGCTTCATCGGAAGTCCACGTAACATGCACGAGCAAGTGCAAGACGCACTTTCGTATGTTCGCAAATATGGTAAGCCAGACTTATTTATCACTGCTACTACAAATCCTAAATGGAATGAAATAACTCAAGAGCTGCTGCCAGGTCAAGTTCTGTATGACCGACACGACTTAATAAGTAGAGTTTTTCATTTAAAACTTAAATTATTAATTAATTTACTCACAAAAGAAAAAATGTATGGCGCATCTTTGTGCTTTACATATAACATTGAATGGCAAAAGCGAGGACTACCACACGCTCATATACTTTTATGGCTTAAAGAAAAAATACGTCCCCATGACGTAGATAAAGTAATAAGCGCAGAAATACCAAATCCCATTTCAGATCCTGCTTTACACGCAATTGTGAAGCAACACATGATTCACGGACCTTGTGGCCCTTTAAACAATAGCTCTCCTTGCATGCAGGACGGACGATGTGTTAAAAAATTTCCGAAAAGCCTACTACAAGAGACAATTACAGGTGAAGATGGTTATCCTAAATACCGGCGACGTGCTCCAGACCATGGAGGGTTTACTGCAATGCTACGGTTGTTGGAAGTAGACAATCGGTGGGTTGTACCATTCTCACCTGTATTGTCGAGAACGTTTCAGGGTCATGTAAACATGGAACTGTGTAACAGTATAAAATCGATTAAATACATTTTCAAGTATGTAAATAAAGGAACCGATCAGGCTACGCTTGCTACAAGTAATGACCGTGACGAAGTAACCAGATTCCAAACGGGGCGTTACATTAGTTCCTCGGAAGCAGCATGGCGGATATTCAGTTTTCCGATTTTTGAACGATTTCCGCCTGTGATACACCTAAACGTTCACGTAGAAGGTGGGCAACGTATTTATTTCAATACAAACAATTTAACAGAACAGTTAGAGAATCCCAGGCAAACAACATTAACGGCATTCTTTTCGTTATGCGAGGCAGACGATTTTGCAAAAACATTGCTTTATGACGAAGTTCCATCGTACTATACGTATGACAAACAACACGGATTGTTTACACGCCGGCGACGTGGAACGCCTGTTGAAAATTTTCCCTCCATCATGAGAGAACACGTTATTGGAAGGGTGTACACCGTGCACCCCAATAACGCAGAATGTTTTTATGTGCGGTTGCTTTTGCACAATGTTAGAGGACCGACGTCTTTTTCAGATTTAAAAATTTTCAATGGCACCGAGTACCCGACTTTCCAGGCAGCTTGTCGGGCTCGCGGACTATTGGACGATGACCAGCATTGGGACGAAGCTCTATCAGAAGCATCACTTGGTGATAGTCCACATCGTTTACGACAGTTGTTTGCCGTGATGTTAGTTTTTTGCGGGATTTCCGACGCCAATCACCTGTGGCTAAAATACCAAAACTACTTGGCAGAGGACTATTTACGCACATCAGGTCCTGAAACTCATCACGAGCTCGATGACCGCATGCGCAATATCAAATTAAACTGTTGTTTGTGTGACTTGCAAGAAATTGTCATCTCAATTGGCGGCCACCCGTTACCACACTACGGTCTGCCTGAGCCTGACCTGAATGAAACCGACACTCATAGAGAATACGCAACCGAAGTTAATTATAACTTCGCAGAACTTACTGTTGCTCTTGAAGGGGTTTCAAGCCTCACAACAGAACAAAAAGGAGTTTTTGATATAATATTCCAAAGTGTTTCAAATGCATCCGGAGGATTGTATTTTTTGGATGCCCCGGGAGGCACAGGAAAGACTTTTTTGACGAAACTCATTCTTGCACAAGTTCGAATCCAAGGTCAAATTGCCTTAGCTGTGGCATCATCTGGAATTGCGGCCACGTTACTGCCCGGAGGAAAAACTGCACATTCCATGCTAAAAATTCCCATACAATTAGATGTCACTGAAACTCCCGTCTGCGACATTTCGCGCAATTGTGAAAAGGCTAAAGTATTGCGTGACAGTGTACTAATTGTATGGGATGAGTGCACAATGGCGCATCGCAAAGCAATTGAAGCAGTAAATAGAACGCTTCAAGACATACGCCAAAATAACCAACTCATGGGCGGGCTTACTGTACTCTTCTGTGGAGATTTTCGCCAAACATTACCAGTCGTAACCCGTGGAACGAGAGCGGATGAAGTGAATGCTTGCTTTAAAAAATCTGATCTGTGGCCATATGTTAACAAATTAAATTTAACAACCAATATGCGAGCTCTACTGGGGGGAAATATAAATGCTCAACAGTTCTCCGAATTGTTGCTAAGCATAGGCGAAGGCAGATATCCCGTAGTAGAAGGCAAAATAACTTTAACAAACGACATATGTAAATTGGTATCCAATCTCAACGAACTTATTTCGTCGGTGTATGGCGACCCACATGACATAATAAATCAGGAGAACAGCTGGCTTTGCGAGCGAGCCATTCTTACGCCTCGGAATGATCAGGCGACAACAATCAACTCAAACATAATGGAAAAAGTTGAAGGGCAGTTCCACACTTATACCTCGATAAACCGAGTAATCGATCGAGAAGAGGCTACAACGTACCCGGTAGAATTTTTAAACTCATTATCAGCGTCTGGTCTCCCAGCGCATGAACTCAAACTCAAAATAGGCGTACCTATCATTTTAATGCGAAATTTAAGCCCCCCAAAATTATGCAACGGAACGCGTTTAAAAGTAGTTGCGTTACAGAGGAACGTAATCGAAGCGGAAATACTTACCGGTTGCGGTGCAGGAGAATGTGTTTTTATTCCGCGCATTCCAATAATTCCCAATAATTACCCATTTCAATTTAAACGGATTCAACTGCCTGTTAGTGTTGCTTTTGCCATGACCATCAACAAGGCCCAGGGCCAGACATTGCGCAAAGCAGGCATAGATCTCACTAGCAGCTGTTTCTCGCACGGTCAACTCTACGTTGCTCTCTCTCGAGTCAGCGATGCCGCTGATGTATGTGTTTACACACCGGAGAATAAAACTTCTAACATAGTTTATCAAGAAGTTTTGCACTAAATAATTTATGCCGTACCTACTAAGTAACTCAGCGAACATACCGTCTCAGATTCATCATTGTCATTAATAGTGTACCGTCAAATTATGTAAATTATATATGTTTCGGAACACTTCCCGTGTGTAAATGCACGGTAATTAGGGGTTGATGGCGCCACAGGGGCCGTGAATCATGTTCGTAATTACAATAACATGTAGATCTGATACACATGTGATATCATCTATCTGTATGGTCCATATAAAAATGTGTAGTCAGGTAGGTAAACGTGGCAAGCTTCGGTTTTGCCATTCAATAGTAAAAGCATAAATTATTCCCAAAAAACGTAACAATGTCTAACAATGTAATTCATCATTCATCAAGTGACTGCATTTTTACAAGCTTTTATTTAACTTGCACTTTAGACCAAGCGTTTAACTCAGATGGTCCCTGATCGGCGCGCGGCACAAGCGGGGAGACGTCAAAGGGTGTAGGGCGGTTAGTGGGCGGCAAGTCCTTACTTTTTGACGTCACCCCTGCTACTTTGCAGCATCAGCAGCGTCCACGCGCCGTCTGAGTTAAACGGTAGGGTATCTATAGTACCTAAGTAATATATAATGTTAATTTGTGTACATCAAATATGATCAACTTACAGAAGTATTTTTTTAACTAATGATACCTAATATATATATATATATATATATATATATAAAGTTAGTCTGATGACGGAAACGGGAGGCCTTACCCTTAGAGACAACTACAAAAGGTAGTTTAAAAAAAATACACGTCTATTTAGACGTCAATCCGTCGTGTAGTCAATATTTATGACTAGTGGCCTTTTTAAAGTGTTGCTTGGACTGATCAAATTGTAACTTACCGACAAGCTTTACTGGTCATGATATCGATGATTTTCATAACAACTATCTGATAATGCTACGAATAATACGGTTTCCCAACCAAACTTATGTTCCTTACAATGTTGCGGCGAGAAATTGATGACTGTGTAAATAAATATTCGGACAGCAATATGTTAACCGTGTCTTAAAACAAAAAAAAATTTGAGAGTAACACGTTTATTTTTAGGCTGTATATTGATAGATATGTGTACCTAAGACATTATGTAGATGACACTACTGCCTACTTGCTAAATGTTATATAATTTTTATATTTTTTAATTAATTGTTTTAGTAGAAGCAAACGTGTCACTACCCACCACGTGGTTGCATGTACATGGCATGATTAAATACTAATGTGAAGACATACAGTCTTTCATACTAATAAGTAATAAAAAACTGTTACGTTGTACAATTCAAATCTAAAAATGCTGATTCGACTTTTAAATTAGATCATAGCATGCGAAACCCATAATTTGTAGATAAGGATGTAGATATGTCTTTTATAATGATTATACCTTTTTTTACAAATTGTTCTATTTTTTATAGGCACATATAGTTAAACTCAGTTTTATACAGATCCGTTAAAAGCCGTCAATTTCTGTAAATAAGTAAAGTAAAAATAATATTGACTTATTAAAATTTACACCGACATTAGATATAACGGATTTAAGTAAAACTTGAACGCATAGTTGCGTCCTGTATGCTGAGCTGGCCATAATCCGACAATTCGACCGAAGTTCTGTATAAATTTTATACAGAACTTCGGTCGAATTGTCGGAATACTATAAAACCTGTCACAAGCTAACGCGACCTGCGGTGGCGGCCAATTGTTTACTATGATAATTAATGTTTCAGACACACGCGGCCTTGATTATCATAGTAGCTATACATCTGGCCGCCACCACAAGCCGCGCTTATTTTAGGCAGGCCTAATGAATAATCAATAAGTAGGTACCTATGTCCTCCATGGTCCAAAGAGAAGGAACACATTTAATCCTACGCAAACGAAGTCGCGGGTACAGCTAGTATATAATATAATTGTACTTTCAAAACAAAGTTTTATATAACCGACTTCAAGTCAGTAGCCAAATTGCTTCAAGTTTGCCTATAAAATTTGAAGAGTTTCCTCGATTTCTCCAGGATCCCATCACCAGAACTGGATTTTGGTGACAACGGGACCAATCTGGAAGTATATGCTTTCAAACAAAGAAAAAATATATCAAATCGGTTCATAAATTACCGAGATATCGCGTAACATACACACAAAAAAAATACAGACGAATTGAGAACCTCCTCCTTTTTTGAAGTCGGTTAAAATATGTACAAAATTTCCTTTGCAACTACTCGACGAGGGAAGTAAAACAAAAAAATTCAAAATTCAAAATTATTTATTATTTAACTTATATTTTAATACAGATTTGTGGAATCCTCCTTTTAAGTTAAAAACTTGTGTAGGAGGTATTTGCTCTTTCATACAAGGTATTTAAAAAAATAGTTAAAAATAAAATTAAGCTAGGTATATTTTATTAGTCCCAATTTTCCTAAATATACTCAAGAGCAATGGGAGATGATGATCATATATCAAGTTTCAGTAACAATTCAAGAAATACTCACTGCTCATGAGTATAGTTAGTCACATAGGTCTGTTGGAAAACTAAGTAGACTTAAATATTATTTAGAAATATTAAATATATACATATATATTAGAATAGGTACCTAACTAAATGAACCATGTACACTAAAGCTATGATAAAGACTGAATCACTGTAAGAGTGATTCAGTCTCATCATAACTTCTCCCTTTTAACCAAGTTGTAACAGTTTTTTTACACTCTCCATAACTTTTGGTGTATATATTCACCAGTCTGTTTACCTTGTTATATACATTAATAGATAGTATATAAAATTGTTTTCGAGCAAATTCTGTCCTAATTTTGGTTGGTTGCTTAATTACCATATAGGCATTGCGTTTTTTTAGTAAGGTGTCGTCAAATTTTAGATTTTTGTGCATTTTAAGAATACAATTCAGTATGAAAAGCTGTCTCACAGTGAGTACATCAGCATCCCGGTAAACGCTAATGGTACTGTATCTTATAGTTTTACCTAGAAGGACTTTGAGAATAGATCTTTGCGCTCGTTCGAGAGTCATGAGTTTGAATTTCTGAGTACCTCATGGCTCAATTCACTTTCTTATGAGGAAATAGAGAAGATTCTGGAAATTGTCAAATAAAACACACAACATGCGGTCTCCTGCGATACAGGCAAAGCCTAGTGCAGGGACCGGTACTTATAAATACTACAATAAATAAATTTCTTATGTCTTATTAAAGAAAGCAGTTAAAATGTTATAATTCAAGAAATTATAATACCTCTAAGTAGGATGTTTTTGCCGTAAAATACTTATTAACGACAATCCAGAATGGACTGTTATTGAAGACACTGTTATTTTTTTAATGACGACACAAAATTGATGAAACGCCAAAATAATAAGCTTTTAAATTCAAATCAACTTTGGATACAATTATCTCTAAAACACCATATGCGAATTATTTATATTCGGAATTATGGAAAATTGCACAGTAAATGGTATTTTATAACTTTACGATTTTTTCTGTTAGTATTTTTGTTTAATTTAATTTAAGATTGCTTAAAGTTTGTTAGTATTTTAACACAGTTTTGTTTTAAAAAAAAAAGCAAAAAAGCCTGTGTTTTATTTAACACTATAAAAAAGACTTTATTTAAATTGTGAGAAAATTCTGTCTTGTTAACTTACAGATGATCAAAGATTGACTAAATTTGCATGAAGAAAAAAATCTAGATTTATAATAATGAAGATTAGAACATTTTATTTTACTGAGAAAGTTTGACATGTCCGGGTTCTGAGCTCCAAAATCCGGGGTTTTTACGCCCTTTGTTCTGGTTTGCAGATTTTAGAGATGGCAACCCTAATTAAGTAGGTACCTTCTTCTGATTTTCTATTTAAACAACTATCTGAACTATTCTAGGTCACTTCGTAACGTCAATTTACCTTGGGGTGCAAACATACCTACATAAGTAGTATTTTAATAACTCGTACCATCGCCTGTTTTGCATATTGTGCCTAATATTAAGAAGTTTCAAATATGTTGTTCACTTCAAGTTACTATATATGCGCTTCAAATAGCAGAATTGGGGTGAATCCAACAGAAATATGCGATGTGTGTTCCGTTCTTCCTCTAATTTTGTATTCGTAGGTCACCTATATATCAGTTTACCCGATGAAAAATGTTCCGGAGAAGAATTTTCGTCACATTGACCTTGGCAGCACAAACATGAATCTTATAAGCCGTAAGTTTTCTATCCTAGGTATTGACTCCAAA
This sequence comes from Epinotia brunnichana, assembly GCA_963854355.1. Taxonomy (NCBI): domain Eukaryota; kingdom Metazoa; phylum Arthropoda; class Insecta; order Lepidoptera; family Tortricidae; genus Epinotia; species Epinotia brunnichana. Next base: position 11,424,754 of record OY977936.1, on the reverse strand, counting down.
GTAGGGTTACTTTGGAGTCAATACCTATCTTCATAAGGAGACGCTACACGGGCCGATTTTGTCGGACGGCCAAGCAAGGTCACAGAAAATCTAGTATGGAGTGACCTTGATTTGGCCGGCTGCCGTGCTTCCGACATGTATCGACACGGGCCGAATCACGCGTCGGCCGGCTTGCAGTCCGGCCGATATCGGCCCGTGTACGTACTATTTATTCTGTGCCCGTGTAGCGTCTCATATTACAATAAGAAATATGATTTCACTTATTATGTTATTATATTGCAAAGAGGTAAAGTTTGTTATAGCATTGTATGTTTGTGCGTACGGGGTAATCGCCGGAAATATTTATCCAATTTTTAAAAAGATTTCACCAGTATAGAATGTGCCTTCGGGATATACATAGGCTATACTTATCATATAGTAGTATCCCGCGGATTCACTTGTGCTCCTTTCAATACGCGGTCGGAGCCGCGCGGCAACTACTTAAGAGGCTGACAAGACCAAATTTGTTGAAATTGATATTATTTGAGCAGTTGTATAAGAAAAACTATTTGTTCTAGCACATCAAAAAAAAAATAAGTTAATATTCATCATATTTCCAAGACCGTAGACGGACTCGAAACATAATTGGATGAAATCGGCTCGATAGAAAATAATTGCAAAGATTGGTCTTAAAATCATCTTAAGGCTCGACAGTCAACAGGGGCAGCGTTTTCAAGTTTTTTAAAACAATCTCAGACGTAGAAAATAGGGTTTAAAAATCTAAAAAAAATATACGTATTACTTAAGGATCTAATATAGTCAAAATCGCATTCAGTTACGCGATCTAATGAACTTCACTCGATAGAAAAAAAACCCAAAGTTACCTCTTTTTGTAAAGTTTATTCAATATTATGACTAAACTATAGATATTTTAAATTAAATTTTTGTACTCAAATAAAGATATTAAATATTTATAGACAAATTCGCAGAGTTTGAGTAGATAAAATGATTATCTTAATTACTATGTTTAAATACCTACAAAATGCGCGAGCGCGGAGGCTCGGCAGGGCCGATCAGTCGCGCCCTGGCGCTTACGGACGACGGACCTGTGTCAGTTTTATCCGCGACAGTTTCGTGCCCCAAAAAAACAGTTCTTGACGATTTTTTATAATTGTTGAGTTATTTATCATGGGCAATAAACAACACAAACGAAAAAAGTCGTGCAAAGCCATAAAAACAATGCACTCCAAAGATATGTGACGAAGTAAGTAAATATTTATATAATTTTGTTTACAACGTATCGAAATAAGTTAAGTTAGATTTCATTTTATTTCCATCTCTGATTGGTAGATAATTTATAGAATTGATATGCCTAAAATTACGCATAGTGCCATAGTATAAAAATATCAGTATAAGGGTCGTTCTTATTTTTCGTCCGGATTTGGTGTCCGGGCCCGAATCAAGGGTAAAATATATTAATTTTCAAATACGGCTACTTTGTTTAGTTTTGTTCACAAATTACGCAAAATGAGTATTTCATATAATTACGCTAAACCTGAAAATTTGAAAAATATTCCTGAAAAACCCATCAAAATTTCATTCCACTCCTATGTCCAAAGGTGTTCCATTGACTTGATAATTAAAAAACACTCATATTATGTCAGTGCATTGAAATATTAACTAGAGCTAAATCGTAGTGAGAACGCACTTTTTCATTTTGTCACACGAAAAACTTCATTTCCTTCCGCAAGAATTGAATTTGGTTTTAAATCTGAACGCATCTATTCACGACTAAGCCGTAACCCCCGTTTGTACTCCCCACCTCACTGGGCCGGAACGTCACAAGGACGAAGGTCGCGTGCACGTGGTTTTAAAAATATTTCCAATTCTCTCTGTCGAAAATCGTTTTTGTCCGAGTAAGTATTAATTACTATCCTTGTTATATTTCGAAATTCTCTGATGCAAGTTATTTCGCTAGCACGATATGTATTTACGCCTGGGTGGACCTTCATTCAGTTTGCTTCGTGACCTTGAGACACTAATAAAAGTGACGTAATTTGGAATTTTGTGTTGATAATTCATTACTTTCCAATTCATTTCCATCCATTCCTTCCATTTTTTACGTGGAAGGAAATGCATGGATATGGATGAAAATGATCCTTCATTTATTTCGTTGTTACTTGTGATATGCCGCAATGTTTAATGATACCTATAAGCGTGCTTGGTTGTTGTTGGATACGTATTTTTAATGTGTGTAACTATAAACTGCATTTAAATCTAACTAATCTAGGTAACCCCCAATAATAAAGTTTTTCAGCGTGACCATAACAACAACTAACAACAACAACAACTCCTGACCAGCAGGTGACCAACTCCAGACCAGCAGGTTACAACTCCTGACCTCATCCAGGTTCACTTTCTGTGCTCGCGTTTCTTGAAGAAGGAATTCATCATGTAGATGCCCACCTTCTCCAAAAAGCCAGCCTGAATCCAAATTAAATAAAAATAAATAAAAAAATAAATAAAATAACTTTATTGGTAAGGAACAAGACTTACTACTACTTACACTGTAAACGGTGGCGCAGGACCGGTCATTTTGGCGCTCTTTGGGGGAGGCTTTTATTCAGCAGTGGACGTCTTTTGGCTGATATGATGATGATGACACTGAGTAAATATAGATAAATTGCAATCGATTATATCAAATGAAGGTAAATACAATCAAAATAATATATTGTTAAAGAATGGATGGTTTTAATGCTGAAATTGCCTAACAGGGTGGCTTTATTTAATACTTTAGCCATAATAAAAAAACACTACCTTTCAAATCACCGAATTAACGTTATTATCACTTTTTTTCAATTATCTCGCAAGTGGTTAGAGTTTAGAGTGGATTTATCTGAGTTTCAAGCACGGAATAAAGAATCCATTGGAAGTGGCATTCAACCGATTTTCCTAGAGAACCAGTGTCGCCGCACGCATACAACCGCACTTCAATAAAACACGAACACACAATTGCAATACGCTTTTGATTTGTTAAAATGTACTGTGGCAATAAGTTGTTAAGGGTAGCAAATTTTATATGCAAAAGGTACTTTAACAGTCATATTTTTACGGTCTAATTTAGAGTGTCAAGTAAATATTTCTTACGTCCGTTATTATCTGCGTTGCAAGACTCGCAAGAGACGTGGTGGTTCGGCTACTCGACGCCAGATGGCAGTGTTTTCAAAACTATACGCTTGAAACCAAAAAGTCGCATGTGCTGCGAAATGCGTATGATGACACGACTATTTCGCCATAACGAAATAGGGATGTGGCCGATGTGGGTATGATTTTGCATATCGATATTTTTATGATATTTATACATTAAATATTAAAGCTAATAAGACTTAGTTTACTAATGACTTAGTTTCCAATAAAATCTTGTTAATAATATAGTTAGTTAGTAGGTGACATTTATAGTTCATCATCATCATCATCATATCAGCCGAAAGACGTCCACTGCTAGACATAATTCTCCCCCAAAGAGTGCCAAAATGACTCCCGCGACCTTTACCAGGTCATCAGTCCAGCTCATGAGGGGCCTGCCCACGCCGCGCCTTCCGGTACGTGGTTACCACTCAAGAACCTTTCCGCCTCAACGGCCATCAGTTCTACGTGCAATGGGATAAGCTCATTTTTTTTTTCTTTTTTTCTCAGTTTCTTTGCGTGATTCACGCAGAGAAACTCCCAACATAGCCCTCTCCATTGCCCTTTGGGTGACTATGAGCCTTCTTATGAGGCCCATTGTAAGCAACCACGTTTCAGTGCCATATGTCATCACTGGCAACACACACTGGTCAAAGACGTTCGTCTTGAGACACTGCGGAATATTGGACGAAAAGATGTGCCGTAGCTTCCCGAACGCTGCCCAGCCGAGTCGGATTTGGTACTACATGGGCATTGAAATTGCAATTGAAATTCATTTATTTGCTGAACATTACGTACTACATTTGACATGATCTTCGTCTTATCCATGTTCATTCTTAGACCAACTCGCTCGGAAGCTTTACTGAGGTCATCTAGCATCGTTCTTAAGTCCTCCATGGTCTCAGCCGAGACTACTATATCGTCCGCAAACCGAATGTGAGTGATGTACTCGCCGTTGATGTTGACACCTAGTCTTCTCCAGTCCAGTCTTGACATCTTCCAGTGCAGCGGTGAACAGTTTTGGAGAAATAACATCTCCTTTCCTGACTCCCCGCTGCAGCGGAATAGGTTTCGACATTTGTTACATTTATAGTTAGGTAATTATTTTTGTTATAAATGTAGTTGCAATTAAACACAGATTTCTAATAAACAAAAAGTATAATTAGTTTAATATTATATTATTATTAGTTTAATATATTACATCCTAAAAACTACTTAGAATTATGTTCCCAGCAATCTAGACTGTCGACTGTGAGCGAGTATGGTAGGCTAAACCAGTCGTCAAATATAAAGAATTGAAAGCAGTGCGTCATGTGTGCGAGCGAAAAAGCGGAGCGCTGCTCTCGCTCTACGTGTTGCCTACTGCACCGCTGCTGTTGCCGCCACCGCTCGATATCTTGGCCTAGCTATGTACTATTAATACAACATGTAAATAGAGAAACAATAATTAATCATTATAAATTATTCGTACTTACGCTACATACGATATTCTGCGTGGGAATTGAACCTTCATGAATGAAGCGTTTTCCTTTTGGCGAAACCCAAAAATTAGTTTCAACAAAATGTTCCGAACAAATGGTGTTCAGTCGTTGCGGAAACCAATCCTTTCTCCCCGTGGCATCAGTCCATTTTTCCTTTGCATTTGTTTCTTTAGGAAAACTATAAGATTATAATAGTTATTTTATTTTATATGTGTTAGGTATGTCGTCAGTCAGATATTATATACATAAATAATAAATTTAATCCTTTTTATTTTGAGTTATCGTTTTATCGATAATAATTATAGACCTTAGCCACAGCATTTGAGTAGCGAACCTTCTGGACATTTGACGTGCGTTCCTCGTTCCGAGTAGCGAAATTATGCACAGGATTATGAACTTCATTGTTAGAGAAATAGAATTGATATTTCCTTGACTACAGATGCAAATTGTGTCTGAGAAATTGAAAATGTAATATTTTTATGTAGGAATTCTAAAACAATACTTACCGATGATAGGAAATACCTCCATGAGACAAGTTTTTTAATGTGTTCTATTTGAGTAGCTTCTAACAGAGCAATACGGCATTTTCCTACAATAAACACATAATTTACTCATGTCATACGCCGTGTGCGGTTGCCAGGTGACTGACAATAATCTGTGCAAGAAGTATGCGAATTTACGCTCATGTTCGGCGACACGGGAACGCCCACTCACCACTTCCAATGGATTCTTTATTCCGTGGTTTCAAGTTAAGCGACACAAGTAACGATTTAAAAATGTACACTTTTGTTTTATTTCAAGGTCTCTATAAATTGTCATTTATCTAATTTATTTCCATCCTCTTACCGTTATTTTCCATCTAGTCTAATTTCATCACTTTTCGTACATATTTAATTTCCATCCACTGTCGTTTCATTTCCCTCCAGTCGAATTTCATTTCCATCTATGCCTTCATTACATTCCAACATATTTTTTTATAAATTACATAATTATAGAGGTGCATTTCATTGAATAATATATTATAAGCAAATAGAATAAAACCACTTTTCAGTAGAACTATGGGTACATCTATTTATTTAAAGTAAAGCCTATCTAACACTAACAATAATCACTACCCTAGACTAGCGGAATGTCTCTTAAAGCTTCGCACAAGCACTAACGACCTAAAAACACCTTTTAACACAACCACTGGATAAATCACAACGGCCGCGATACAGTCGCGGCCCAAGCAAGAGTGGCTTCGGAGAGGTCCGCCCGACCAGCTCCCGTGGTTTGTTTATACTTCCAGCGGGGCACGGGAGGGGGTTCCAGGGTCGGACCTAATCGACACTGCTTACACGGCCTATCCTGACAGCCTGGCGTCCTCGCCAGATGCCAACAGTTGCTCGCCACTAACAGTCAGCCATCGGCATCTGAAATGCAAAATAGTTCAAACAAATCCCACCAAAACTAAATAATGCCCACGTATTGCAGTGGCAAAGTCTTCAACTTCTGATGAATATATACAGCAGAGGCCCAAAGTTTGCGTGCTAGCTCCGACGAACAGGTACGGTAGAGGCCCCAAGTTTGCATACCGACCCTGATGACCAAGTGCAGCATAGGCCCCAAGTTCGCATACTGACTCTGAAAAATAGGTACGGCATAGGCCCCAAGTTCGCATACCGACCCCGATGACCAAGTGCAGCATAGGCCCCAAGTTCGCATACTGACTCTGAAAAATAGGTACGGTAGAGGCCCCAAGTTCGCATACCGACCATGACGACCAAGCACGGTAGAGGCCCCAAGTTCGCATACCGGCTCCGAAGAATAGGTACGGTAGAGGCCCCAAGTTCGCATACCGACCACGACGACCATGTGCAGCAGAGGCCCCAAGTTCGCATACTGTCTCTGAAAAAGTGAAAAATTAGTACGGCAGAGGCCCCAAGTTCGCATACCATCCTGTACTCCTGTCACAATACCACGCGTTCACAACCGAACACTTGCTTGCACACAGCACCAGCACAAAGCCACAGAAGTTCAACCTTCTCTTTCCAAAACACAAATACCTTTTGCGCTTACACTGAAGCGACGTATTACAATGCATGATATCCATTTTTCAAAAAAGCATCCACTCGGCCAACTCTGACCATCCATGTTACATATTTTAAAATGTCCTTCAAAATCAATGGTATACCTCCACATTTCAATCACACAAACAGTCTAGACTTCAACCACAGAAGTCTCAAACTCAAAGATCCAAAGTGTGCCAACACACACTTCTCATGCAAACGCTTCACATTTTCAACTCAAAGGACCTCTCAAGATCAACACACTCACAATCTCAATCGAGACTATCACACTTGCCATTTTACTGCAGACTAGCTGACTTTGTCGCTATCTCACCCAGAGACTGACCAACTCTTAGATTTTCACCGGTCGCTTATTATCAGACCAGTAAGTAGACTCTTGCTTGGACGGTAAGTAGGTACTATGAAAGAGACATCGCGATTTGCCAGTCGGAGTCCCTATGACTTAATAAGCATCATCAAAGACAGTCAATTTTATACTTTACTAAAATTAAACAAGCTCATTTATCAGCATCTCTTAAATTACACGGACTAGTGCTTTACACTAACTATGCCCACGGACAAATAACTAAAAACTACATCACTCGCATCTCGCATTTCATTAATCCGATCGTTGTTTGACAAAACACTTCTCTATTGTGTGACCACCCTTCTTGCAAAATTAACAAAACTTCTCGGCCTTCTCCGATTTACCGAAGTTATCATTTTTAGCCTGTGAATTGGGACAATTATTGTTTTTATGCCCTGTTTCATTACAAAGGAAACATTTTAATTTTTCGTAATTATAACTTTTTTGCGATACATTTCGCAACTCACTACTATCATGCTTTGTCTTACTAGGCTTTGTGAATACCGATAAGAAATTCACCAAATCACTAGGTGCAAGGTTAGCGTTTGTTGCAGTGGATTTAACAGTAGGGTCCTTTATACCACGCAACACGATTGCAGTGATCAACTCGTCACTAAGCCCATTCACTATTCTTAAGCGCAACAAAGACCGCCTCGCATACTCTGCATACGTAGAATATTTGTCGGAATCCGTATCCAAAACTTCGTATAAAACGTTAGCGACATCAACTTTATTCACACAAAGAGATTTAAATTCTTTCTTGAAATTACTCCATGAACGGTCATTAGTAACCCACTCACTTAACCAAGATTTTGCGTCCCCTTTAAAACAATGCCCGATACGCGACAAACATTCCGAGTCACTCCAATTATTTTGTTCTTGGGCCTTATCTACTTCCACGAACCAACTATCAACATTGTTTACACTAGGATCGAAATTTGACACGTAAAAATTCTGGCCCCTCGAACTCGACGAAGTGTTTTGATAACGTCGGCAAAAGCGTCGACGTTACTGTGAGACATTGTTGCTGTTGAAGGCGAAGCTTGCCCTTCTATTGCGTGTAATCGGTTTACTAACGTCACTATTGTATTAAGAGATTCCCGTAACTCTACATCCCGTGAATGCGATTGACTTCGAGGCCTAGAAATAGCTCTTGCGCTCATTGTACGACGAACACTACGAAAACGTATCTGGTTTCGAGACCTAGATCTAGACTTAGTGTCCATTCGGCGTCGATATTTGCTACGTCCACGACCACGGTCACGATCCAGAGACACACTTTTCAAACGTTTAGATTTACCCATAATTAAACACTCAAACTACTTACTTAAGCACTTAAAAGTTTAAGCCAATCAAATAATCAAGTCAGAATGTCCGATAAAACTCCACTTTTCGCGAGAAAGTGTAGTTCTATCCCTACTTCTGATATAAGCAAATAGAATAAAACCACTTTTCAGTAGAACTATGGGTACATCTATTTATTTAAAGTAAAGCCTATCTAACACTAACAATAATCACTACCCTAGACTAGCGGAATGTCTCTTAAAGCTTCGCACAAGCACTAACGACCTAAAAACACCTTTTAACACAACCACTGGATAAATCACAACGGCCGCGATACAGTCGCGGCCCAAGCAAGAGTGGCTTCGGAGAGGTCCGCCCGACCAGCTCCCGTGGTTTGTTTATACTTCCAGCGGGGCACGGGAGGGGGTTCCAGGGTCGGACCTAATCGACACTGCTTACAATATAAAATAAGTATGCATATACGCGGTATCAATATCAACACAGTAGCTTCAAAAAAATTTTTTTTTTCAAATTTGCAAATCCGGACGAAAAATAAGAACGACCCATAACAAATAATGATATACCTTTGCCAAGCATTGGGACACAGTATTTTATAATAAAAACAAATACTTGCTGATTAGTTATAATAAAATCCTAGATACCAAAAATATACGGTGTTCACGAGGACACCAAAAGATTTTAACTTAGCTTTTCTGAGGCCAAAAGACGGAAAAAATGTATTAATATGAGTTTAGGTCAATTAAGCATGTTTTTTCGATGTTTGGAATGTATTTGTACATAAAAAGTAAATGTTATTGGTAAATATGTCACTTAAAAATGATTTTTCCTTTTTTTTTCGTAAAACCTAGTTTTTACAAAGTGTTACTTGTCACTTTTTGACATTTATCAATAAGGATATTTAGACTACGTCCCATAGTGGTTATAAATGCGTTTTGCACTATGTAAAAGTAAAAACTTTTTTTTTTTATTGATATTAACTCTGAAACTAGGCGAATTACAAAAAAGGTTATACTACGCTGTTAAAATTATTTGCATTTCTCCCGAGCACCGTGTATAAAAACAATAATTATCCATTCCTTTTTTTAGGGTTCCAACTTCCGATCCAAAATGGTAAAAATTATACTACAGAAATATTTAGCGGTTAAGAAAGACGCCTACGCCTACGTTCAAAATCTAATTCATATAACTCCAATTAAAACGCCTGTGCCGCACGGACCGGGCAGAACGATACTATAAGGGTTTTTGACATTTTGGATACGGAACCCTAAAAACCAGAGCAAAAGACAAAAAAATATCATCACACAGTTGGAGGCTGGAGCTACGCGTTCTTATATTTAAGAATGTGCAGTCGGATGTTTTGCTGTGTAGAACAATATATATTTTCAAAAGTAATGGGAAGCTGAAGACTGAGTATAGATTAATATAGCTTAATTTAATTTACTAACATATCTTAATTGATTGTGTAACTGTGTACTAACAAGGTTTATGGATTTATATCTGAAATAAATGATTACAATAATAATAATAGTATAGTGGGGACATTATTTTTAAACTTAATCAATTATGACAAATATCACGTTATGACAACGATAATCATGCGACCCGTTCACCCTTGCATTGGTAACGATGCGCGATGACGCGTCTGTAATCTTACCTATACTTACTCTATGTAACGCATATTCCATGTTGCACGACAGTTCCGCGCTCACGTATTTGCAGCGGGTTGCGCGGGGAGAGGGTAGAGGCTCCGCCCAAACGCTCAAGGACGTTAGCGGGTGTATAAGCCTTAAACGGTTCTATGTCCTTATGTTTTTGACGTATGGGTCTGCAATTAAAAACACGAAGTCCACATATTCATACCTAAACCGTAGACGAGCCATATTTCACAAATAATCCACACTTTTTTTTATTTCAATATTTATTCATTATTTTCGTCTAAAACCTGGCCGCTCAAGTACCTAACAATCGCTCTCGCTTACTCCGATACAAATAGACAGTGTGCGCGTTTTTGGTGTTGACAGCGCCTTAAGTATCTAATATGTGAATTCCGTACTGAAGCTTGGCCATTGGCCAATTCTGGGCTTTCTAGTGCTCAATACCAAAATTGCCTAATTGGAAACATTAGAGTCCAGTAATTTCTGGGTGTATTTCTATATCCTAAAATTTCAGAGGACGACGTACTGAACATAGAACACTTAATAAGGAATCCAATAGCCCAATCTGCTGATATCACTTACATGCAAAACATGGGCCGTGTAGCGGCAATCACCACATTCGAGAATGATCAAGTGAAGAAATTTTTAGAAGACAGAAGCGAACGATTTGATGTGGTGATAAGTGAGCTGTTTGAAACCGAAATGTTTGCAGCGTAAGTACCTGTGAGCTGAAACATGTACTATTTTGAATTAAGAATAGTTACGTAGTTATAAATAGTAGCGTACCTACAAGCGTGCGTGTTACCCTACCGACGTAAACACAATCCCATAAAAACATTCCATGTAAAAAATAGGCCAAGTCCCGGAACTCTTCCACAGTAAAAAGTGGTGAGATATTTCGTAGAGCCAAGTCAGGCATTCTTATAAATCTTTATTTGCTTGCTAAATAAAATTCTGCAACTTGGGAATCACACAACTTTACTGCATTTTTTTTTGTATCTACCTTAAACTATGTAAGTGTGATTGCCAAGTAACAAAATTTTATTGATTATTACTAATAACAATAGAGATCATATTGTATTAGAGAAAAGGTTCATAAATGATAAAAACATGCATTCTTTTAGAAGTAGGTTGGCTGATGTACGTTGGATGGATATTGGGGTTAATGGGTTCCTAGCGAAAATATCTAAAGTGTTCCAAGAAAGTTTCATCAAAAGGGAAAAAAAGTTCAAGTCAAAAATCAATTTAAACAGAAATGGATCACTATGGGTATAAGAACCGCTAGTAAAATGAAGAGAGTGTTTACAAATGTAGATACATCAGTTTGCCATCCTTCAATCTTAGCTTACCGCGATCGATATATTACCTTATTCAGGAAAGTTATCAGACATGGAAAGAGGCTAGCGACACAAGAAGAAATATGTAAAACTGGCGGATCAAGTAGGGGGATTTGGAATGTTGTAAATAGGCATAAAAATAAGTACATAGGATTTGACCAGAATAAACTAGTACTGAAAACAGAGACTAGAAATATACGTAATCCTCAAGATGTTGTAGAACTCAGATCGTTTTGATCACAGTAAGACACGTAGTAGAGGTAATTTGCAATCAGCGGTTCACTGTCTGGAGCAAAACAACAATTTTCACTACAATGATATGATTTGGTGGCCGGCTTCATCATCTGAAGCAATGGAAAATAAAAAATCCTGTGGACACGATGAGATGCCGATATTAGTTTTTAAACAGTCTATTGATCTGCTTTCAGAACCGTTAGCTTACTTTTTCAACCAATGTTACGACTTAAGTATTTTCCCTGATCAGTTGAAATTAGCTAAAGTATAGTGCCTCTGTTTAAAAAAAAGAGTTAAAACAGACCCAAAAAATTACCGACCAATATCTCTTCTTCCAGTACTATCAAAGATTTTCGAGAAACTCATAAAAACCCGTCTTCTGAACCATCTGCAATATACTTAATGCAATAATTAACCCAAGACAATATGGTTTCCAGAAGAATATTGGTACTATTGATGCAATAAACTGTCTGGTTGATGATATTATCGCAAAAGTTCATTCTAAGAAGAGAGTAGCGGGCTTATTTGTCGATCTTAGTTCTGCATTTGATACCGTATACCATGATATCCTCCTCCGAAAACTTCATTTCTATGGAATAAAGGGTAAACCCCACGGTCTCTTGCGTAATTACCTCCAGAGCCGCAACCAATATGTAGAGATCAAAGCTCACAGCCTAGGTCATGAAAGATCGATAAAGTCTGGTTTAGTTAAGGTAGGAAGAGGTATACCGCAAGGGTCTATCTTAGGCCCTGTACTATTTATTATATTTACAAATGATATTATTACCTATATTACTAACGTGTTACCAAATTGTAATTTGGTAATGTTTGCTGACGACACTAGTGCTGTAATTCATGCTGATAATATAAACGAACTAAATCGAGTAGTAAATATTGCACTCTCATCTTTTTGCAAATGGTTCTCTTCGAACAATCTGAGTCTAAACCAGGAAAAACTCAAATAATGCTCTTTAAACAAAATGCTAAGAAAACAGACAGTCTCCATGTAATTATGAATGGTACCTCCATAGACATAGTCGATAATGTAAAATTCCTCGGTATACGTCTGGACTCGAAGCTAAATTGGATTCAGGAGCTAGACGTTATTGAGAATTCAGTCAACTCAGCATGATATGCCTTAAGAAGTCTTAGGAACGAAATTGGATTAGAACAATTAAAAATTGTTTATTATGCCTTAATTGAGTCCAAACTGCGTTACATTAGATCAGGCCCTGTTTAATAAACATTACAATCCTTTTTTTTTTTTAATGTTCCATATAAATTGATGATTTTCAAATAAATTGAATTGATATGATGTATAATCCTAAAATTGTAGGACTGTAATGTTTATTAAACGGGGCCCAGATTTCTTATGATATTTGCGTTTTGTTTTATGTACATATTTATATCAAGCGAACTTGGCGTTTTGCTAGTTCCGCTTGGTTTTACAATAGACGGTTTTAACAATTTTATAGATTAGGCGCTCTGTACGACTGTCCTTTCATCTGGACCTACTCCATGGGCCCACACTGGCTGGCCCTCCGTCAAGTCGACGAGACCACGAGCCCTGCGTACGCGACCGACTACCTGACGCCTGACACCCCGCCGTTCAACTCCATGTATCAGCGGGTGCACAAGTTATGGATACAGATCCAGTGGCTCTTTACCAAATGGTACGGACTTTGTGTCTTTTTTACAATATCATCTGGGTCATGCCAAAGAAAGGAGATTAAAAGACTAGCCCTGAAAAGTGGGTATTACGCTACCGAGAAGTAGCTTTTTAATACCTAATGATTTTAAATTTGACCACCTTTCATTGATATATGTAGAACATGCTTACCTAGATAAATATTTTCACCATAAAATAATTATTGAAAGACACCGGAGGTCCCGATAATTATCGGTATCCAACTCTAAAGTTCCTCTCACCTGCGACATCATTGTGTATCTCTCTGTCGCTGGATGTGCCTCTGTGCCAAGAAGTGCGACGTAAATAGACTGATGATGATGATTTCCAAAAGTCCTTAACTATCAGCCACCTTTAGAACATTAGAACTTACGTAAATTGCGAAACGTCTGTGTAGGCGACGCGTTTATGTCAACCTCAAACTTTATGTGTTTAATAGAAAGAAAGAAAGAAAGAAGAAGAAGACATTTATTTACTACACAAAAGACACACAGAGACATAGGGAGTAGGCATACATTACAATTTAACACATATTGTGTGTGTCTTTGCGGCAGTGAATAGGTCGCTGTCTCAGCATTATGCCGAAGTGTCAGACAGACACCTACAGCGCTGATTTTCAGACAGCACCGTACGTGACCCACGGAACGCAACACAACATAAGACCATTGATAAACACATAATTATTGTATACACATAATTGTATACACATAATAGTTATTTATCATCTTGTTTATGAATTAATTAGCATTAATATTTACTAAATGAAATTTTGCAGGACCAACACAAAACCCCAAGAAAAGGCATTCTATGAACAATATTTCAAACAACTCTTTGCTAAAAGAAACACACCTTTACCTGACTATGAAGACGTAATATGCAACGTGTCGATGGTGCTCTCTAATGACTTTCATGGCAACGGTTTGATGCCGAGCATGCCTCAAAACTTTAAACTCGTCGGAGGCTACCATATCGAGGACCCACCAAAACCGCTAGTGCAAGTAAGTTAAGGACTGCCGTATTTTACCCCAAAAAATCGATTCAAATTCTATACGTTTCGTGGAATGAATCCCCTGGTGTCTAAAACTAGGGAATTTTCACGAAATAAGTACATCATGTTCTTGATAAAATCAATCACAATGAAATTTATATCCGCAAAGAAAACCATTTTCATGTAAATAATACATTTCAAACTCAGTGATTTTGCATCTTCGTTCATTAATTTGGCCTACTCCTTTACAGTGTCCATCACATCTTTTTACAATATTTACCTACTAATAGCCCGAACGAACGCCAGAATATCCCTCGCATCAATTTCGTTATTTTTTTTTCAGGATATACGCACAATATTGGACAACGCCAAACACGGCTTCATTTACTTCAGCATGGGTTCCCATTGGAAAAGCAAAGACATACCCAAGGAAGTCACGAAGGGCTTGTTAGAGATATTTGGAACTTTAAAAGAAACTGTAGTATGGAAATACGAGGAAGATTTACAAAATGTCCCCAAGAACGTGCACATTTTGAAATGGGCACCACAAACTAGTATACTAGGTAAAAAGATACAATCACGACAATGTTTTTTAGAACTATGTAGATGTTAAAGTTTTGTTATAGAGGTAGTAGCGTAACAATTTAACCAACAGTGACCCATTTCACGAAACTACAACTTTACAATTCCAAACAGGCTACATAGTTCAAATGGCGAGTAGTTATAAGTACTTCCTACTAGTAAAATTGTAACTTATATAGCTTCTTGAAACCCACACACACATACCACTATCTTTAAAAAAGGTTTATATTTCAGCCCACCCAAATATCCTCTTCTTCATCACACACGGAGGCCTGCTGTCCTCCACTGAAGCCGTGCATTTCGGGGTACCCGTTATTGGTGTGCCCTTATACTTTGACCAGTTCGTCAACATCAACAGAGGGGTGGCCAGGGGAAACGCCCTGAGGGTCGACTTGTCGATGAACCTGCACCGGGACTTGAAACTTGCAATTGACAAGATGATAAAGGATAAGACGTAAGATATACTACTGTATAGGTACTTTGCATGGAAATCCACGATTCTGTGGTAACTGACGAAGTTGACGTGTTGTTGGCTCGGCATTTTTTTCTTTGACAATGAACAAGAAAACCAACAGTAGAAGTGCATTAGTACGGTACCTACCTCAGACGCTGCGTTGTTGCTATGGGTTGGTAACCAGCAGTCACTTCAGCCAAGAACTGACCGCGGCTTATTAATTTAACATTATTTTTTTAGGTTCAAGAAACATGCAGAAGAGATATCCTCGATTTACCACGATCGTCCGGTTCCCCCGGGCGTGGAGCTGGTGCACTGGGTGGAGCACGTGGCGCGCACGCGCGGCGCGAAACATCTGCGCTCCCCGGCCTCTCTGATGCCCTGGTGGGAAAAACTGTTCGTGGACGTCATAGTATTATGTTTATTAGTTGTGCTTGTTATGGTATCGCTAATTATAAATATGGTAAAAATATTTTTTGGATCTAAGACGACAGTTAGTCATAAAAATAAAAAGAAGAATTAAGCCTGCATCACACTGGCGTGGCCTGCGGTGGCGGACCATAGTAAATTTGACAGCTAATGACAAGTTTACTATTGACCGCCGCGGTCAGGCCGCGCCAGTCTGTGAGAGGCCCTAAACAAGAAGAATCGAAGTGTCTTTTTTTCTTTCTTCCTTATAACAACCTATAGAGAAAGTGTTAACGCTGCTACCAACCAGAGTTGGGCACTCAAGAAAAAAATCATGATTTGAATAAGAATACGCGTGAATAAAATCACGTTGATTTTATTCCCGTCAAAGTTATTGCTTATAAAAACCTCGATAGGTTGTGCCTTTCAAAACAGTGCTTTTTTACCACCAAACTCGAAATATCTCATAAATTATTTGGAATATTACAATGAAATTTGTTGTAATAGGTAGCTTTTTGGTAGATCTATTTAATGGCTTCTTAGAATTTCAATATGTTTGATAATTCAATACATTTGGTCATTTGTCTGAAAAACTGGGTGTCCGCGTCGTGCACCTGGCAAACACTTACTGGGTTGACTTATGCAGAAGCATCCAAGACTGTGCAGCCGTAGGCAACTTCCGCGGTGTCTATGCTGGAATTAAGGTGGCATTGGGTCCAGTGCAGATAAAGACGGCTCTCTGAAAGAGAAGGATGGCACAATCATTACGTAAAGTAGCCGCCAACTCGACCGGTGGGTAGAGCACTACACCGACCTCTATTCTCGACCAGCTGAGATCAGCCCCGTAGCCGTGGATTTAATTCCGAACCTACCAGTCATGGCTGAACTTGACAATTTGCCAACAATCGAGGAACTTCGTGAGGCCGTACTTAGGCTTAAATGTGGCAAGAATCCCGGGGCCGATGGTATACTGACCGAAACCCTTAAACTCAAGTGCATACGAGTATTACCTGTGCTCCACAATCTGTTGGGAAAATGCTGGAAGGGGGAGTATTTCCCCCAGGATATGCGCGATGCAGACATTGTGACCAAAGGGAAAGGTGACCGCGGCGATTTTAACTGCTATCGCGGCATTTCTCTTCTGAGCATCGTCGGCAAACTTTTTGCAAGAGTTGTCTTGACCAAGCTGCAACGTCTTGCCCAACGCGTGTATCCTGAGGCGCAATGTGGTTTCCGGTCCCAGCTTTCCACCACAGACATGATTTTTACACTCCGTCAGCTTCAGGAGAAGTGTCGCGAGCAGATCACTCCCCTGATGATCGCTTTTGTGGACCTGAATAAGGCCTTCGACACGGTTTCGAGGGAGGGTCTTTATATTGCACTAGAGAAGATTGGATGTCTTGGAGAACTTCGGAAGCTTTCGAAATGCGAAGAGGAGTTCGCGAAGGCTTCGTCTTAGCACCAACACTATTCGGCATATTTTTCTCGATGTTGCTAAAGGTTGCGTTTGGTGATTCGAAACAGGGAGTTCATCTACATACAAGAGCAGACGGAAGGTTATTCAACGTCAACCTTTTAAAATCCCGTCGTAATCGTGTGGACCTCGTAGTCAACAGTTTGCCCTTTGCCGACGACGCAGCCTTCTTAGCAAAAACTCCTCATGAGCTCCAGCTTATAGGGTAGGCTGGGTACAGTTGAAACACAGGTCGGTTGAAACAACGCAAATATCTCGCAAACCGTTGGCAGGATGGCGAGGGGTCCAAGGGGGGAAAGAAACGGACGATCGGTTTGTACACGAAAAACATCGTGACGTTGCTTCCCGCGCGCGTAGTTTGTTTGTAGAAAAGACCCTATTGTGTTCTGATCCCCAAAAGTAAGTATTTTCACTCGTAGAGTTTTTTAATTATTCTGGTTTCTATTTAAGTCACAGTATTGAGTGTGTGTTTATGTTTGAAGTGAAGCTTGTGGATCATGTCAGCGTATTTAGTTTTGCTGTATCATTATTCTCATTATTACTACAACGGCTTTTTTCCGAAAGTGGGAAGTGGGGACGGTTGAAACGGGACGGTTGAAAGAGAGTGATTTGCTTGTATTTGTTTGAAATTGAATTACGAAAGTCAAAGAAAGTTTTCTTTTAGTTTATTTTCATGTGTTTTTAATTATTCTTGTAAAATTATTGTTACGTTTAAAATGCAAACAGTTTACTTTTAAGTTCATTTATGGTTGTTTTTTAGTTATTTATAAGGTGACAAATTACTGATATTAATATACAGTAGAGTTAAACTTGTATGCGCAAAAACGCTAGCTGATTAAAAACAGCTAAATTATACGTAATTTCATAATTTCATAAAAATAACGAATAAAACACATAAAAGTATTATATTTTGTCACTGTTTCGACTTTCCCTGGGATGGGGCAGTTGAAACAAATCTTTATTTTTTTCAATTTGATCTATTACTAAAACTGACACATCTGGATTCAAAATTCTATTGCCGTTTAGTAGATAAAAACACGCTCTTTCATTTGATATATTTTCTTCATCTCACAGATGATAAAAAGCAAAATTACGGACGATATAAGAAAAAATGTTTCAATCGTACCCAGTCTACCCTACTGGACAAATTTGCCCGTGCATGTAATATGTTCTCCATGTCTATAAATACGAAGAAGACCGTAATTTTAGCGCAAGGTTATACTCCACAGCTGTCTATCTTACTGGAGAGTGTTCCACTAGAGTTAGGCCATACGTTCTGTTACTTAGGGTCGACCGCTCAGAGCATAGAATACTAGAGAGAGGACAAGCCGCCGGCGGCCGTGTCGCAACTGTATGCTCAATGGGCATACACTGCCATACTGTGCACGCGTGCTGATCGCAGAGAATATTACGTTTTTTCCCAAAATGCCTGATATGATGCGCGTTTATTGTCAAATAAGCGTGTATGTATACAAGTGTGTGTGTTTTAGATGTGTGCGTGCTTTGTCTTGTCAATTACTTGGGCGTTGTGTGGGTTAATGTACTTGCGACAGGCTCACTCTATACAAATCGGCCGCCATGTCCGATCTCCTTATATTCATACATCTGTGGTCGACCGTGTCGAGCAACCTCTCTCTCTCTCTCGATGGAGAGATCGACATCCGCATCGGCAGAGCGGCCACGACGTTCGGCAGGCTTCGTGCAAGAGTGTGGAATAACAAACATCTTACTATTAAGACCAAGATAATTGTTTACCAAACTTGTGTCTTGAGTACGCTCTTGTACGGAGCCGAACCCTGGACGTCGTACACTAATCAGGAACGACGACTAAACACCTTCCACATGCGCTGTCTTCGGAGTATCCTTAACATAACATGGAAGGACAGGATTACCAACGAACGAGTACTGGAGATCGCACAGCTCCACAGCATCACTGCCCTGCTGAAACAAAGGCGATTGCGGTGGCTTGGACATGTGCAACGCATGGACAATTCTCGTTTGCCCAGGCAGGTTATGTTGGGTCAAGTTGCATTCGCAAAGCGTAATGTAGGACGTCCCATGCTACGCTTTAAGGACAGCGTGAAGGGCGACATGGTTGCTTTCAAAATCGATCGCAGCAATTGGGAAGATCTAGCTGGCAACCGCGACGAGTGGAGAAGCACTATCGCAACAGGCCGCGAAATCCACGACAACACCTGGTTTCAAGGTCTAGCCCAAAAGCGCGCCAAACGGCATAACCGCCAAGAGGTTGCCGATGATACGGTCCCTCAATTTGCGTGCCAAAAATGTAGACGCAAGTGCCGATCCCGGATTGGCGTAAGTACATAGTCACGAGAGGCGTTGTACTCGCCGGCGGTGGGACAAGTGCTATAGACTGCTGGGCACATGACCTCCTCTCATGGATGAGAGGGAACAGGCAGAAGTCCCCACGCTGGGGTAAGTATATTTATTTATTTAAAATTGATTGCACCACATACAAAAAAAAATGTACAAACGGCGAGCTTAATCCCAAATGGCATTTTCTCTGGTTCTTATTGGGCTAAAGAGAGACCTATAAACGGTGCAAAGAAAAAGGTATGATAATTTCTGTTACGAATATGTGAAGAGAAAATAAAACAAATGTATAATAATATTTTTCGTTGAATTGATAGGTAGATTATCGATTATTTATTATATCACTTGCCCGGCGCAAAAACGACACCTATTCTACATACATGTATAAGTAGTTATACCCAAGAGTTATAGAAATTGTCAATCAAACGCCATTAGAAACGACACTTAACGCATGTCATGTTTGTGCAATCATAGCTGTACGACCAAACAAAACGCCACCGTCTCATTAAAATCTTGACTTGTCCAGCATTATAGTGGCAATAAGAAATAACAGAGCAATAACAAAATGAACGATCGCGAGAATTGGTCAATTTGAGAAATGCACGCACGACTACCGCGCACAGTACAGGCGTCGCCACAAGTACATAATTGTGGGTGTTCTAAATATTACAGGCCAAACTTACACATATCGCGACCTAGTTGCAGTAAGCTCAAAAATAACTTATATAAGAATAAAAATAAGAATAAGAATAACTTTATTACACAAAAAGACACTGTTACATAATAGGAAAGCGATATCTGGTGAATCCCAAACTAGGCTGAGCCTGTATCTTGGAACTCATGGAGTTATCAGTTACATCTGTTATCTATAATTATAATGAGTAATGAGCCACAAGAGAGAAGTTGTGTTATAAAAAAGAAAGTTTATAAACTGTGACAAACATTATTTTAAAGTATTAAACCGAAAACTTAATAAATATATTTGTACTCAAAATTTTAAAAGTTCCTAGTAGGTAATTTATTTGTAAAACAGGTAGGCAAGCGAGTTTCTGTGTGATTGTGCGTGTATGTGTATGTGTGTATAAGTGTATGGATATTAGAGCGAGTAACATACCTACTAAATAAGTGTGAGACTCCTAGATACATGGTTGTAGGAGACTTTCAGTGTCAGCATATAATATATGCATATAATATATATATATATATATATATATGCAGTTATCTGTTATGTTTTCTATGTATTTAAATATGCATTTATATGCATATTTAAATACATAGAAAACATCCAATAGCTACTCAGGAACAGGAACCAATACTCTTTCGTGATTTTTATAATGAGTAATTTAATTAAATTAGAATAAATGAAATGAAATTAAACGAAATATTTTATTGATAACATACCTAGTTAGGTACAATATTAATCATAGGTACTTATAATTACATTTTATTAGTTACTATTTAGGATCTTATAATTACATCAGAATAGATAGACTCAAAAATTCGTCATACGTATAAAATAATTACTTCATAAGCCACATATCTAATCATTTTTTAAACGCTGGGGTTGAAGCTGTATTTCTAATTATATGACGCCCTATTTGCCATCGCTCGAACAGCTCGCTTTAGCATAGAAAACGCGCGTTTCCAGTCCGAGGTGCGGGCCCACAGCTAATAAATAATCATAAAAGGAAACAAAACGCAGATATAACGGTTTAGGTACAAAATCTGTTATCATGTTAAATGTTAAAAAAAAGGACTACGTACTAGACTTATAAATAAATTAAATATAAAATACCCCACCCAGTTCACCCGCTTGAGGCATGGTCCTTTAGGTACAAGGTACAAATCATAATATCTGATTCATAAGTATGTTTTTGCGACAACGGGAAAAACATATAATCATTTGTTTGGCGACTACCACCAAACCGTCATACATAGAGGAAAACTTAAACCAGAGGGAACTTCGTAAACCCAAAGTTAATGTACTTACTCGTACCTATGCATTTGTGTTAATGTAGGTATGTAACTCACGTCACGTAGGAATAGTGCCTACGAGTGATATGAAAATAACAATAAGTGTCCGTCGAATTAAACAATAATACATTAGGTATTTCCCTAATTAATATTATGCTCCGCAATGCATGTATGTAATTATGATTCCGTCACAATATCACTACATGTCATTCGTTACGGTATACCTATTTAAAATAAATTTAAAATTACTTCAGGTTATCTTTAAAAGACTGACCGGGTTCGATTGTCAGTTAGGTGCGTGAGAATCAAAAAGCTGTAAATTCAATCTTAACTTTTTTTTTCATTTTACTATGTATATTTAGTTGAAAATACACTCATTTGATTTGAACTGTTCATGTTGTATGGGTAAAGTTAGTACTTTCATCTTTGACTGTACAACATTGTTTCCGTACTCAGCAAACCTACTATAATATTGCATCCGCGTGATAATCAATAGGTAATTGAGACAATTCGCTGTAACTTTATGTATTTGATACCTCCGTTTTGTATCTAGAACTGCGAATAGAACAAAGGGCCAAGTTATTAATTGTGTTATCGTTATTTAGGCCTTAATGTATTATTTGATAAGGTTGAAAGTCCAACGATGATTATTTTATAAAACACAAACTCTCGTGGTTTTAAAATTGCATACTGCAATTTATGCTTTCGACCGTGACAAATGTAATTTTTATCCGACTGATGTAATTAATTGGTTAATGTTGAGATTATTTGAAGCATGTTACATGACGTGCATCTCGGGTGATTTATTGAATTACGTGTTTAACAATTAAGTAATATCCTATATCCTTTTAATAGATTGTGTTTTATCTAAAATCTAGCCTGTAATTAGTTAAAAAAACTGATGAAAATTCAATTTTACCAAATCACGTATCGCCAGAAACATGTCTGTGAAGCGGCCCTCAGAGGGGTCCACAGACAGGGGTAGATGGCCATGTTTTTTCGCCACAGTTGAAGGGTTACATTAATACAGGTGTAAGAAAAAACACAGTGATCCGTTGTAGAAGTTAATTGAAACAGCGTTATATCTAGAAAAACATTTGATAAAAAAAAATACGCCAAAATCACATGTTTGAAAGAGAACTTCAATTTTGACGAACCGCCCCATGGCATATTTTTTCTTGGCGTAGTGTTAGTATACAGGGTGTTTGGTCCATCGTTTGCCAAATTAAAACGACAGGTAGTTTGGGTCATTTGCTATTACTTCCAGCATTCAAAAAAAAATTGTAGCCACGGGTTTTTTTTTATATATAAAAAAAATCAAAAATAAAAAAAACGTTAAATTAGAATTTAACATTTTTTTTTTAATATTAAAAAAACCCGTGGCCATAAAAATTTTTTTACTGCTGGAAGTGATAGCAAATGACCCAAACTACCTGACGTTTTAATTTGGCAAACGATGGACCAAACACCCTGTATACTACGTGTTTTTGACAATTTCCGTTAATTACAAGGGGGTATAGTTTAGATCAAATAAAGTTTATTTCTCCAATACAGTAGTAGTTACTCGTATCTTAACTCTTACTGTTACCAAGATATTCAATGTCTAATTTAATCAGTTTTGTAGATTTAACCAGTTTAAATGGCTCTTAACTGTGACTTCATAACAGCTTTTTAAATTTTGTAAGGTTCCTAAGTTCCTAACACTACAAGACAGTTTAAAAAATGAGATCGTTGGAGAAATTATTTTTTTTTATTCTAGAAATAATTTTGCTAATTTGTTTCTGTGACTGTACTCTGCAATATGCCGACGTAAACGGAAATTCCCGGGAACACCGTGTACCTATACATTTTTTACCTGCTTACTTATTTATTTTGTTAAAATGGTATACCAATCAACGCCTTAAATGCATCGCCACCATTTTGGGTTAGGTACTTATGTGCACCCCGTGTTTAAGTAGTTAGGTAGGTATTTGATTTGCCATAAAATAAATATGCTGATCTACGTGACTTTTGCAATGTGATTTGACTTTTGCCGTTTTTTCGTATCTTTGGTATACAGTTTGTAAAGCAACGAAAGTCCAACTTTATCCTGTAATGGTTTAAAAGCGAACCTTTAATTTTCCTATGAAAATATTTTTTATACTTGGGTACAACAACATACATCTAAAAGTCCCTACTCAACAGAGGACTCGACTGATACACCACTGAAGTTCACTGTTAGTTAAATCCTATTTAAGGTAAAATTATTCCCACAACACATCCCCATATTTTTCGAAGTAAATTACTATTAAGAGATGAATAGTGCCAAAGGTTTACAACTTTCTTTAAAAGATTCATCTTAATCCATTCATTAATCATCATAAATAAAATATGTAAAATAGGCTATTTAATTTATGGCACCTACTAAATAGGTATCTATTTGGCGATCGTAAATCACCCGCGGCGCCGCACACTGGGCTGAAAATCGGCTTTCATAGACATAGGAATCGAAGTTAACATATTAAAGATTTTTTGCTTGAAATGGCTATAACTTGCCATTATTATGCTAAATTATGATCCTGGCGTGATTTGGCATGATAACTTATGAGTTATAATTTTTTTCCGTAAAAAATGTATGGAGATGGAACGAAAAAACTGGATATCTCGGGAACCGCAAAAAAAACACAAATATCCTTACAGATAGTTATACTAATAATTATTCTTGATTTTTTGACATACAACATATTTCAGTGGTAGATGCGGTTTTTTTTTTAAAAATCGACGAAATTTTTCATACAATCGGCTTTAATAGACATAGGAATCGAAGTTAACATTTTAAAGATTTTTTGCTTGAAATGGCTATAACTTGCCATTATTATGCTAAATTATGATTCTGGCGTGATTTGGCACGAAAACATAGGAGTTATAATTTTTTCCCGAAAAAAATGTATGGAGCTGTAACGAAAAAACTGGATATCTTGGGAACCGTAAAAAAAAACACAAATATCCTTACAGCCGGTTATACTTCTAATTATTCCTGATTTTTCGACGTACTACATGTTTCAGTGGTATATTCACGGATTTTAAAAAAAAACGACGGAATTTTTAAATTATTTTTTTTAAACTCCGTCGTCTAACTTTAAAAATAAAAGACAGAAATATGTATATTTCGCCTTTTCAATAAAGGATGGGGCATTGTATATCAAATTTTCAGTGTTTTTTTTAAGTTCATTTTATTACATAAAAAAAAACAACCATAACATTTAAAAACAAATAATAAATACAATTAAAGTATAAAAATAATAGCATAACCTTACAATATTTTTTAACTTTTAATTTTATTCGATAAAAAAAACCGTAGCTACCACTGAAATATGTAGTATGTCTAAAAATCAGGAATAATTAGTAGTATAACCAGCTGTAAGGATATATGTGTTTTTTTGCGGTTCCCAAGATATCCAGTTTTTTCGTTCCATCTCCATACATTTGTTACAGAAAAAAATTATAACTCATAAGTTTTCGTGCAAAATCACGCCAGGATCATAATTTAGCATAATAATGGCAAGTTATAGCCATTTCAAGCAAAAAATCTTTAAAATGTTAACTTCGATTTCTATGTCTATTAAAGACGATTGTATGAAAAATTTCGTCGATTTTTAAAAAAAAAACCGCACATACTACTGAAATATGTAGTATGTCAAAAAATCAGGAATAATTAGTAGTATAACCAGCTGTAAGGATATTTGTGTTTTTTTTGCGGTTCCCAAGATATCTAGTTTTTTCGTTCCATCTCCATACATTTGTTACAGAAAAAAATTATAACTCATAAGTTTTCGTGCCAAATCACGCCAGGATCATAATTTAGCATAATAATGGCAAGTTATAGCCATTTCAAGCAAAAAATCTTTAAAATGTTAACTTCGATTTCTATGTCTATGAAAGCCGATTTTCAGCCCAGTGTGCGCCGGCGTCTGTGCAACTCAAAGTTCTAAATTCGAAATCTAAGTGCCGATGCCGTCTCATTCACTCGATTCACTAAAATCTGGAGAGTGAAAGAGACACGGTGGAGGATCTTTCGGTTTTCGATTTTGAAGTAAACCGAGTAGAGTTCGAGGACGGCCTACACTGAAATTATGTCTACACCAACTGATACATTAATTTTCTTCGTCATAGTTTCTCATATTTAAGTATCATATAAGGGAACAGTTGAGACATCATGATCCATCACGACACTAAGTATTATTTGAATGTTAAGTAAGGTCCAACACTGGTAGAACACTATATTGGCTAGCTCGTAGATACTAGCTACCCACACAGCTCCGGAAAATAAATTAGGTACTAAAGGCTATCGAAAGAAAGAAAGCAACACCGAAGGATAAAATACTAGTATAGCATACGCCTAGATATGACATGATGACGATTAACATGATGACATTCCCTCCCTGAGGTCTGCGGTAAATGAGTGAGTAAAATGTTGAATAATACTCGTAATGGCGCATGTTACGGTCTGTATTCTGTATACGATCAACCTTTCTTTACCTTTGCTCTAGTAGTTTTAAATCGGGAGACATCCAGGGATCTCTCCCTTTAGTTAGAGTTAGAAATAAAGATTCTACTAAATCTTCTTATGGATTTTTCTAATAGCCAAAAATATATCCAGTTCGGAAGCGCCAGTACATTCTAGATAGTAAATAGTAATGTCATGCACATAGTTTAATAGACATGCTCCTTTTAACGTAGGAAAGTTTTATTGTGAAGTTGCCATACTCGTACCTATATACCATACCGCTGCTTCCCATTTG
This sequence comes from Epinotia brunnichana, assembly GCA_963854355.1. Classification (NCBI taxonomy): domain Eukaryota; kingdom Metazoa; phylum Arthropoda; class Insecta; order Lepidoptera; family Tortricidae; genus Epinotia; species Epinotia brunnichana. Next base: position 11,398,480 of record OY977936.1, on the reverse strand, counting down.
CTTGTTGTTTAGGGCGCCGCGATATATAATGTCGTTCAAATAATCTGTCTCATTATAAGATTGCTGAAGATGTCTTTTTAGCGTTCCGTACTCAAAGAGTAAAGGATGATTCACGCTAGAACGGGCCGGTTCCGGCCCGGGCCGTAAACTTACCGAGCCGTCGCCGAGCTTATTTTGATACACCTATTACTAAGACTTCGCTGTCCGTCCGTCCGTCAAGAACCGTGATAGCTAGAGAGTTGAAATTTTCACAGTTTATGTATTTCTGTTGCCGCTATAACAACAAATACTAAAAACAAAATAAAATATTTTTTAAGGGGGGCTCCCATACAACAAACGTGATTTTTTTGCCGTTTTTATAGATAATGGTACGGAACCCTTCGTGCGCGAGTCCAACTCCGGTCCAAGCCGGTTTTTTTTTACACCACGAGTTTGCTCACGCAGTAAGGCTACAGCATTTCTCACGAATGAGAGCGACATTTGGTCACAAGCTAATCAGCTTTTTAGCTGTGGTTAGACTGCCTCCCACGACTAGAAAGTAATAAATAGCAGCTAATTAAGATTAGGCTGGCATCTTCACTTAAGTTGGAAAGTGCAACCGGGCATGACTGCGGGCTAAGTTTTAATTTTGACGACTTTTCACATGTCAGTTTTCTGTTTATCCGTGAAAGTGAAATCTTTAGAATTAGTGGTCCACTTATTTTATTAGATGTGTTGATAAATGTAGGCTCCTCACTCTCATCACAGCGCACCCTCGGGAGCTCCGGAGATATTGGGTGTGCGGTATGGTACCGGTACGGTACCGGTACGGTCAGTTAGACGGACTGATCCAAACATGAGCGAGGTAACATTCCACTCCTATATAGATAAATGTTAGTAAAACAAACCAGTATCAGTCCAGTATCTTTCAATCAAACTTTAGTACTTTGTACTAAGTATTGGTGCAATGTTTGATAGTGGGTATCTACTCTGAACAACCCACCCAACAACCCATGTGCGACAACCCATGGTTAAAATACATATAGGTACCTAGTGTATGTTAATAAAATGACGGAATTTTAGGATAATTTAAACGTACCTATTAGTAAATTGAGTACTACGGTAAACACTCATACACTAAATAGGTAACCTCCAAATTTTTTTTATAAGTATTTAAAAACAACAATTTATATCTTAGAGCCAAGAGCCAAACAACTCTCAGTTCTAACGCGACAGATTAACTAATAGGCTGCTAAATGCAATTAGGAAAACAGAGCTATGTGGTCTAATGTCTGCCAGACATGAGAACTGGCCGTTAAACGGCCAGAGGTCGCAATGGCGCTCACGAAGGGCGATCCGCACCCATAACTGTCCCACTGAGAAGGATCTACACACACACAGCCTGACAATTCACCAAACATTTTGTATTCAACTGTGAGCTTTCATCATCATCATATATTTAAGAGCCAGGCTCTTGTCGGTGGAGCAATTTCCATTCGTCTCTATTCTCAGCTTTCTTCTTGACTTGACATCTTGATACGACACGCTGTTTACTTCTTCCTTGATTGGTCCTTAAAAGATCTTCTTGGTCTCCCTCTCTTCCTCTTTCCCTCTATCTTCCCTTCTATTATTATTTTCATGTAATCATCGTGTCGTAACAAGTGTCCAAACATCTTGCCTCTTCTGTTCTCTATGGTTTTTAACAACGTCCTTTTTTCTTTCACCCTTTCAAGCACCTCCACGTTCGTCTTTTTCTCTGTCCAGCTAATCCTCTCCATCCGCCTCCAGCATCACATTTCAAAGGCCACGTGTCGCTTCCATACAAACATAAATGCTATGCTCCAAATGTACACTTTTATAAGCCTCTTTCGAATATAGCTCGATATTCTGGCTTTGAAAAGACACTTTTTGGCATTAAAAGCTTTCTTAGCCATGGCTATTCTCGCGATAATGTCCGTAGTCATTAGTGATTTTATGATTATACTTCCCAGATATTTAAATTGTTTTACTTGTTCTATTGTAATGTTGTTTAGAATGATTGGTCTATGATTTGGGTTTCTTTTTGAAGTTACGAGCGTTTTAGTTTTATTAATAAAACATTTTTTTAAGGGGGGCTCCCATACAACAAACGTGATTTTTTTGCCGTTTTGGTGATGCATCACTTTCAACCCGCTATTTAGATAAACAATGACCCACTTTCAGAGTATGAGAGGTTAAGAGTTATACCTATGCATGCGAGGACGCTCGACTCCATAAAAAGCGAGTAGAACGTTTTTCAGACAAAGTCTGTGATTGGTTCATTTTTTTTTTCTATTATAATTTGTATAGAAACCTAAACTAGTTTCCGACCTACGTATTGCAGATCCCATTGTGTATAAAACGTTTCATGTTATTCCAGTATGCCACTTAAATATGTAGGTACCTAAGTACCCATAAGAGTTTTTTCAATGACAAAGTTTTGCCCAAACCCTAATTTCCATCCTCTGTATATACCTACTTTGAATAGAGACATTTATTTTATTTTATTAAACGTGTTTAAGCATTACAGAATGAATGTATGAGACCTATTCGTTTTCCATTCATGTATACAGGTCAGTAACCGGGCGAGGCAGGAACTGCCGACTTGCCGAGGCAGTGTAATTTCCCATATTGCTCGAATTGCTCCCATTCCGCATATTAACTCCAGTTTGCCTAGTTAATTGATGCGACGCAATATCGAACGCTACACCTTGCTATTAACTAGGTACCCTATTGATGTGAACGTACGGTGTCAGTAAAAGTATGCAAAACAAAATGATGACCTAAGAAGTTCTTGAGATATATTTAACGCTGTGACAGACAGACGGACACTACGGACAGAGTCGCGCCGCACCATAAGGGCTTCTTTTTTACCTTTTTTGTACGGAACCCTAAAATGACCTTATAAAATAAACTTCAAAATATGAAGCGGAATGTTCATTCGTCACTGTTGTTTTTTTTTTGTATGTTGTTGTTGTTACCTCAGAGTTCATACTTTTGTTGTTTTATTGATTTTATTTGATAGCAGAAACTCTGTGACTTATTTTGCGCCGTTGTTGTAATTTGTTGCATGTTGTTACCTCAGAACTTCTGCTTTTGTAGTTTTGGTGGTTTCTATTTGATAGAAGAACCCCGTGAATTAATATCTAATGCTGCTTGCTGCTTTACACATGGTACTGCAGTCTAAAGCGACGTATGGTGGTAACGACTTACGCTACGACCCAAGAATATGTCTGTATAAAGTGAAAAATATGATTCTCCATTGTTCTCAGAAAGCACCGTAAATACGGGCCGAATGCAGTCGATTACTTCGTAATATAATATTGTCTACAGGTATTAGGTAGGTATACACATAATGAAGTTTCACGGCTATAAAACAACAACAGCTTTTCAGTATGAAGTTTTTCGCTCGCTTGACCATATTTCTTTCTCGAATACTTACCTTTAAACAGGCACGTGCAGAATAAATCATTATTTTCTAGAACACCCGTCCAATCAAAGTGGCGTCGGGCCGAATAAAAAGCAAAATCCTAGCCAGCAAACGCTTTTCCAATACGAGTGTGCCCTTACCGCATTTCATATAAGGACAATCGACGTTTCGCCGCACCGGGGCATTTCATCCGAGTTTCTTCGCGATAAAACTTTCTACAATATCTACAAATTAATTTTGCTCTGAGCCGTACGTTGGCCCGTTGAACCATGTTAATTAAACCTATATGTATGTTGACTTATCAGTCAACATCCCTATATGTTTTAATTTTTATTCAAATCTGTAACTTTTTATGAACCGTCAAAAACGCTCTGTTAGTATGAATACGTATTTTCGCGTTTCACGGCATCGTCATTGTGCATGAAACATGGTTATAATTATATATCTATTTATTTATTAAATTCAAAATCTCTGAAACACAATTATCATAATCACTTTTTGCATCAACCTGTATTTAATAATCATGTGATGCACAGTTGCACACATAGACATTGTCATTCACTCGTTCAATTCATTCGTGACAGCTTTCGTGAATCGACTATGAAGTTTGTAGGGAGTCGGAGTGGAACAAGCGAGGTCAAACAGCGTCCCTTTTTTATCTATATCCATGTATTTAAAATAGACAAAAAATAGTAGTTTATGTGACTGTACATAATTAAGGGCATTAATTATGTACAGTCACATAAACTACTTTATCTACCCACATATCATAAGCTTTCATGATGCATTCAGGCGCCGCATATTATTAATGGCGGTAATGAAAAGTTTTCTGGCAGCTGTAATAGTACATTACATCAGAGGCCGGGAAAACACCTCGCTACGCTCGGCCGTCTATACCTACTTGGCCGGAAATCCGTTTTCACGCCGAGGCATGTATAGTGCTTTTTCTCAAAAATGTCCCGCAAAGTGAACATAACTCGCTACATATTGGAAGGTAAAGTGTATAGTTGAAGGCCAGATCAAAATTAAAAAATAAAAAACATTGCAGGCCGCCTGGAATGTTACATATGAATTCCTTTATTTGTCGAGTACCAAACTTTTTAAAAAGTAGAAACTGGCATACAAAAGACGGCACAGGTCAATCAAGTCGTATTTTTCTGTTGCAAACGCGACATTTTTGTATGTGTCATAAAAAGATTGCGTTTTTCAGTGGAAAAATACACTTGCGATTCTGTTTAATAAAAAATATGACGTTTAATTTTATGTCATTTGCAGTATCCTCAATTTGTATTTAATAATAACGCTTGATTTAAATTTAGTCTTTTTTATTCCCCCATTTTTGAGAAAAGCACTATATTAGCCTCACTATACTCGCAAGCTCGTCCGTTTAAGAGGCTGACAAGACCAAATTTGTTGAAATTGATATTATTTGAGCAGTTGTATAAGAAAAACTATTTGTTCTAGCACATCAAAAAAAATATAAGTTAATATTCATCATATTTCCAAGACCGTAGACGGACTCGAAACATAATTGGATGAAATCGGCTCGATAGAAAATAATTGCAAAGATTGGTCTTAAAATCATCTTAAACGGTTATATGTCCTTATTTTTTACAATTAAAAACACGAAGTCCACATATTCATACCTAAACCGTAGACGAGCCATATTTCACAAATAATCTACACTTTTTTTTATTTCAATATTTATTCATTATTTTCGTCTAAAACCTGGCCGCTCAAGTAACACTCGCTCTCGCTTACTCCGATACAAATAGACAGTGTGCGAGTTTTTGGTGTTGACAGCGCCTTAAACAAAATACTCGGCCTGCAATTGTCTCCTTCCCGGCCACGGCAATAATGTACTATTCTCAAACATGCAATGAAATAAATTAAAAAATTAAAATCAGCTGTTCGTAACACCTGCCGCCATCTTTGACGCTGTCTGTACGAGGTTGGACGTTGAAACAAAAGAAAGTTACTTTGCAGGCCTAGGCCTGAAAAGTTGTATGAAATCCCATTTCAGGCCGCCTCGAGATGCTGCGCCCGAAAAAGGATACTTTCGAGTCTATTATAGGGAACGTAAAGAGAATATTTCATTGCATGTTTGAGAAATCGTTTTTTTTAATTCAGACACAAACTAGAGTCAGTCCCAACTATCATTTATTATTATCTTACTTACGTGCTACATTTGTCTAATTTGTATGCAAATTGACTATTCATTTCGAACTAAACGTCATCGCGACTGATATTAGAATAGAGGTCAAATCAAATTTCTCTGTTTTTTAGAAATGTTCGAAATTTGAATGAAATAATATTATCGAAATCGATGTTATTATTTAGCAATAATAACATTTCTACAGATAAGAAATTTGTTCTAACAAAACAGTATATTTTTATGGTGGTCCATAATGTGCGGTTCTTGAACGCATCATGGAGGGTTATATATGGGTAGATAAAAGCTTAAACATGTGTTTTCGGAGTATTTTCGTGAGTTTTGTTTATTTATAATGTGAGTTTTTTATACTGTATTGTAGTCAAATAAAACACAGTGACCATGTCGTACAGAAAGTGGCGCCCCGGCTCTATCCGAAGGCAAGAAAGGCAGATATGTCCCCGCTAACGTGGTGGACCAGTATGGCCAAATAACCTAACTCATGGAGAAAGCCCAATTGTACCCGACAACCCAAGACAGAATGTCTTGGCGCCATAGAATACGAAAGGTCTAATGTGGGATACGTTTAACACAGAGAAGACTGCAGTCAACTACCGTATTACTGCGCTATTATTTATTAGCTAGGTATAACTGGGTCGTTCGCCGTGCGCAAGTTTGAACGGAAAATGACAGTTGAGTTTTCCGAAGAGTTGGGCTAAGTAACTTAGAGAAGTAACTGACATGTAAAAGAGCCCTGAATGTTGGATTGAATTGAAGTCGGTGGAAGCACCCAACAGCGCCCTAATGGGCTGCGTCCGCAAGGCGCGCGCGCATCATTCATACCATAATACCATACGTGACCGGAGCGGCGGCGGGCGGGAGCAGTTGCGATTCACAACCTGACTCTATTCACATCACACATCGTAGAGGTTTTGTCTTGAACTTCGCAAATGCGGAGGTCAGATTAACACTGGTTCGCCTCAGATGTGATGTGAATACCAAGTGCAGTGCTGAATATATTTAGGGTGTACAGTCGACATAATAAACATCTATAAGCACAAAGTGATTAATAGTACATTATGATACAAGTGAGCTATGTTGATCATTACATCAGAGGCGGAATTGTCACGCGAACCGCAGGTGAGCGTGATAATAGAGCCGAGGATGTAATTATCAAAGCTCACGCGTGTCATACGACGTTTTTCAACACATTTGCGAGGAAAAAATCCATTTCATAAAATGAAAATGTTACATACACAACAGGCTCCTAAGTTGTTTCGTTTAGTTATTGATGACAACAGGTTTTTACTCACATATTTGTACATCTCCAAGAATGTACAGTGGCTTCAATTCTATTTATCACTTTTCTATTCACCACGAGTCAACATTTTTAATAATAACCAAACACGCATCATAGTTTACAAACATTTGTGAAATTACTTATAATGGCGCGCAACTATTTATTTTTCGTGAAGTTCGCGCAGTACGCCCGCTGCGAGGCTTAGATGAAATCTCTAAACAGCCAATACAAAATAAAATAAATATTTTGTTATTCAATATAAATTCATGTAAAATGTTATCAAAAGTAAATAGTTTTACCAAATTAAACGTTTCTATATCATATCCAAGAAGAAATAATCAATTAATTCAAAAGAAAGATTTAATTTGTTTAGTCGAGTAAGAATCCATTTGCCGAGAATTAAAAACAAACCTGTATAACCCGGTCAATTTAAGAATGCGCCGAGTCCATACATACACCTTGCTGCAAGGTGCCAACGTGTCTTAATCGGGATATAAACATAACTACACGAGTGTCGTAATGTTATAAAACACGCGTGTTTAATACCTAGGATTATGAGCCTAAAAGCGGCACAATAAGAGGCAGGTTACGAGCAAATGTGTTGAAAAATAATATATACATTATATTATATCATAGGCACAAGAGAACTTTGATAACATAATTTATGATTGTAAGTCGGTGACTACGATTCCTTCAAAAAGGTCGATCTTGTAGAGATCTTTAATATGAATAAGCCTTGGGAACTACTTATAAAACTTTTATAAATAAAGTGTAATCTAGGAGGCGTTTTATGATCGCGGTTATGATATAATATATGATAAATAAATCATAAACCTCACTAACTGTTACATATATAGTGCTGGAGTCTGTCGAATCGTTTTATCATAATAATGCTACCATAAAACGTTGGCTTGAGTAACGCTATGTTATATTATATTTATCAAACATAAGTAAATCAAAAACCGTTTACTTTTAAAGAAACGGTTAAATTCCGGTACTTCAATTAGAGCCCCATACGATTTCTCGCGTCCACGCCTAAAATTTAATCAGCTGAAGAATCCCAGGCCGCGCCCAACCATTCGACCACTCCACAATGTTAGCATGTTAACAAGCCATGTTAGTTGAACAAATAAAACATCATCTACATAATCTTTGTCACTCAGCCTATTTGTCGAAGGCCTTAGAACCGCCAGTAAAAGCCTGGCTTTCTCAGTTGAATTACATAAAGTAGAATTTGCCTAATAAAACAAGTACGATCATCAATGGAGACAGAACGGGCTTACCACTAGAACTAGAAAGTAGCCGCTAAGTTGACCGAGCATCGGGCGGAACGCGGTACATTATTGACGCATTCTTGTAGGCCTGGACGGGTCTCCTTGTAAGGCTAGCCCTGGACACACTAACAGTAAACCAGCTCGGCAAAAACCCCTCTAATTGCGAGCTTCTGACGCAGGATTGTCCACTTCGACCAGTCTTGTCTAACGCGGAAGTATGCGCAGGAAGAGGTCGATTAGAAAAAAACTAATCTTATTAGATGCGCTTGAAAAAGTTGTCATTGTCGTGGAGTCAGATTTAGACGAGGGTAACGAACCGTGGATGGTGATCGGTCTTGCAAGCTTTTTAATGACATGCCACTAATCGATTTCCTATCAGAATGTTTATCGTGATTTCTAGCATGTTTTATCAATCATAGATTATATCTGTCATACAGATGCCTACACATATTTAGTTTATCAAAAAAAAATCAAAAAATCAAAATAATTTATTTCAGTAACTTATAAATACGTATACAAGTATCTGTGCTGGTGCCTCTTTTTAAGTATATAATATACTTGTGCTAAGAAGATCACCGCTCTTCCACATGTTGTGACTTAGGTGTAGGCATAACTTAAAATATAATGTATATAATAAGTAAACATTTCATATTATACTATGTGGTAAGTGTGTGCGCGCGTGTGTGTGTGTGTGTGTGTGTGTGTGTGTGTGTGTGTGTGTGTGTGTGTGTGTGTGTGTGTGTGTGTGTGTGTGTGTGTGTGTGTGTGTGTGTGTGTGTGTGTGTGTGTGTGTGTGTGTGTGTGTGTATGTGTGTATGTGTGTGTGTGTGTGTGTGTATCACATTTAATATACAGGTCTCTGAAGTAAATTTTCAATATCAAAATAGCTTTTGGTTTTTAACCATACTGTTAACTTAGATTTACACTCATGCGTGGTGGAGGAATACATATCTATGTGCTTATTTATAAGATTATACAGGTTGGCAGATTGTGCTGCTTGTTGTCTCCTTGCAAATGCAGATTTCACTGTGGGAGGGTGGATAACTTTAGTTCTTTTCCTACGTGTACTTGTTATTTCCGGTGTATATGTGGTTGTCTTGTGTGTCTTTATGATAAGGCTAAATATATATAATTTTCTTACAGATAATAAGTCACAGAGTGTATAAAGTTTGTTTGTGGAAAATCTGTACGGTTTGAAAAACATCACTTTTAGAAGTGCCCTTTGAGCTCTCTCAAGCTCAAGAAATTTGGTCTTAGTTGCACCACCCCATATAGGGATACAATACGCAAGGACTGACTGGGCCATATTAGACAACTTTTTAGTCGGAGTATTATTTTTTTTAAATTAATGGGGAACTTGCATGGGACTTCAATTTCGAATAAATTGCACTCAATCGATGCGGATATACGTAGAGATATCATACAAAAAAAATTTATTAGTTTTACCTAATAACGTTAAAATGACGAAAATTTATTTTTTATTTTTTCGATAAAATAACGTAACAGTTACATAGAATATTAAATTAGAAATGATATTTTGTATCACAAGTATAGACTTAAACGTAAATTTTGTGGAGATAATCGCAAATTAATGACTTACTCCATAGTAAAGGCTATGCTGTGACGTCATAGCATAAGCCCGTTTAGTATAGAGCGTTTTCGGGGGGTGCCGGCTCGCGCAGATTTCAAATGCATATAACATCAGAAAAATAAATCATAACAAAGTTTTAATGCTACAGTTGTTTTAATGCTGGATTATACTTTTGTTTTTCGTAATAAAATATTAAGATGCAAGTTCCCTATTGGGCTTTGGCTTCAATGTTGCTCAGTTAGTGATTTTTTGGAATTGTAGGTAGCTGTATTTTTTTGCATTGACGAATGGATTACAAAATGCGAGTTATGTGTTGCAGTAGGTAGGTACCTATTCATCGTTCGTATAATATACGACCACGGGTGTGAAATTGCACATTATACACGTATCATTACCTTTCTAATTTCATGATCCATAATATAAATTTTAAAAATAAAAATAATAATAATTTGAGAAAAACAAGTCACAAAATGACAACAAGGTTGATTTAGAAGGAAAGCAACCGAGATTAATCCTGAATCGGCCGACGACTCCATATACTATATTGAATAACCTGGACGACGCTCGCAGACACTAAGCAAGAACCTAAGTAATGTTGACATCTCCAGATAATTCGTGGACGGAACTAATTTAACACGGCCCCTGGCCACACGTGATTACGCAACAGTTTTACGACTCGACGTGACACGCACGGTAATGTGTTAGAACACACGCTAATCGCCACTCTGCGAACAACTACTCATTCATTACTTCTATAATCTATGCTGTAAACTTGCGACTAATAGTCGACTAACACGCGATGAAAGTGTGCAAAAATTAAACACACTAGCGATTCGCTCCACGGTTCGGATTTAACTTGACTAAAATCAAACGTTTGCTTTGTACTTTCACTTAACAATTAAGGATAACGTCGCCCATGACCAACTGTAATGGAAATTAGTATTGTATATTCCTTGACCAAAATATTGGTATATAGATAAAAGTTGAAGCATAATCAAAGCAAAACGCAGCCTGTACAGGCAAATTTCCAATATATTTATAGCCACACTTGATTTCGGATTTTAAAACAGGTGTACTAAATTGCTTTAATAAAAAACCGCCTCCCAACATTGGTTGGCAACCACACTTGCCACAATCAGTTGTAGGGGTGAGCGAAGTTGGCAACTGTGTTACCACAAGCATGAGCATAGAATGCATGGACCTATAATACTCAGGACAAGCTATGGTAATAATAATACCACGTCCGAGCGGGATAGTAGCGTACAAATCTCAATTACTCGTAGTGTGTCAGAAGGGTGATCCGAAGGGTTGTCCATTTCATAGTTACACTTTTTTTTTGTTTGCCACAACTGATTTAGTATGAGGTTGTAGCAAATAAACCATTACCCGCCCAAATGAAGTAGGTTGTTTATGGTAAGCCATCAGCCATTTAAGATCAGTTCTTAATTTAGCTGCATAGGAGCCCGCGTATTAATGGTCCATGATTGAATGGAACTACAAAAGAAACAAATCCGTTTAGACTTTTTAGGGTACCGTAGCCAAATGGCAAAAAACGGAAACCTTATGGATTCGGCATGTATGTCTGTCTGTCTGTGCGTCCGCATGTTACAGCCACTTTTTACCGAAACTATAAGAACTATACTGTTGAAACTTGGTAAGTAGATGTATAGAACCGCATTAACATTTTCTCACAAAAATATAAACCCCCCCCCCCCCCCCCCCCAGTAACGTCTAAAATAAGAGAATGATAAAACTAATAAGAGAATGATTAAACAAAATATATGATGGACATTACCATGCAAACTTCCACCGAAAATTAGTTTGAACGAGATCTAGTAAGTAGTTTTTTTTTTAATACGTCATAAATCGTAAACCGCAATTAATTTTACGGAACCCTTCATGGGCGAGTCCGACTCGCACTTGGCCGCTTATCTTACTTATCAAAGCTCACGGACAAACATGATGAGCGTGAGACTTTCATTTGTAATTAGTTATGTAGGTATATAAAATAGATTGCATAATTTCGATACGCTTATCTTTCTCGAAATCCGGCTGTCAATCAGAACTAAATACTTCCTGAGGCGCCTCGACTTTTAATTGTGAACGGATCTGCAGATAATGACTGTTTCTACGTCTTAAAACCTGTTGACTGTTGTTTTAAACATGTAATTCCCTCGTTTCGGCCGATAAGAGTGAAAGCAGGACGATGACAAATCTTGGGTATTCTGTCCATTTTCAAGGTCTCGTTATATTCTCGTACCCGCTCATCCAAAGATGTTAAAAGAGATTCGATATTTCACCATACGGCATACGAGGCAGATGATTAGTTATTATTGATAATTACTTTTAGGTTCAGGGCGCTTATGAGTAGGTACAATGATAAGACACACCGGAACTTTTTGTGAATGCAATCACTTTACGTCTGGTCTGGTAAGTATATGAATGGTAAAAAGAGTAGAAACACATGTTATGAAACGCAGTACCTAATGTTTGCAGGCAAAGATGCTACAAATAGGTACCTATAAATAAAATTGGTGTTTAGTCTGCTTTATGTTGCGTAAATGTAAATAAGGGTTGCTATATACTCTATATAGGATGAAATAAATTCGACCAAATTAAGAAGCTTCCTCGATTCTCTTAGACCACGTCTTCCTGTAAGGGACATGTTTATGCGATTGCACAAATATCGATGAATATCAAAACTTGTAAAGTTTTACTCGTATTTGCTTTAGTAAATCTTTAGATGAGGTAATATACGTTTAAACTGGATTAGGTATATCGTTTAATAATTATTTTTTTGAGTGATATGAGGTAAAAACTGGGAAATAAGGAGTATAAGGACCCCACTTAGGATACTATTAACTCGTAGATGTAGTTCGTAGATAGGTAACCTATCAATTAAAATCCCATAAAAAACATTCCATGTAAAAAATAGGCGAAGTCTCGAAACTAGTTCACAGAAAAAGTGGTGAGATATTTCGTAGAGCCAAGTCAGGCATTCTTATAAATCTTTATTTGCTTGCTAAATAAAATTCTGCAACAAGGCAATCAACCATCCAGTCTCGAAATGAAGCATCTAAAGGCTTCACCTCGGTGAGGTTAGGTAATCTGCCGACAGTTCTAAGAAACAGATAGAATCCTAAGACGTTTTCTTACTCCTTAGTTACGATTTATCCCCTAGATTCTAAAGTCGATGTTTTTATAAATAGGTTCTACCGATAGTAAAGCTGCGGAGTGTAATTAGAACTGTCTACGCGAGAGGAATAAAGATGGCAGATCTATCGCGAGTGTGTGCTAAATGATGACATAAGTTCAGGACCTGATGAAGTGGGTCCAGTACATAGGTTCTAAGGCTGCACACACAGTGGTTAATCAAGGATTTTGGTTTAGATATCAGTAAGAAGGAAACCGGCTAAAGGAGTATGTCCCCAAATAAACAAGTATAATGACGGCTATAATGAAGAAATGGCGTACGTAGTTACTCCTCCGACAGGAGACGACCTCTTGAATTTTGATGATGAGTTTTAACCATGAGGGTTCACATCGATTTACCAGAAACATCGTAATCAGAAGCGGCAACAGCCATGTGGCGCCGCCAATCGGCAATTAATTCGTGCGCGGGCGCCGACATGCTAGCTCCCACGAAACGACATAAACGACGTATTTTCCCTATAATAATATGCCATTTTAAATGGCAATGTATAGCTGCATAATACACAGGACACAATTATGCAACGTAGCAATACTGAATTTGCATTAGATCTTGGAAACACTTTGTATTGTCAAGCTTTAATGAAGACTTTTTTTACTTCCATAAATGATGCTATTTGTCCGTTTAATTAGCAGTAGGGCATTTTAATAAGAACTCATTGTGATATCGCATAATTATAATAATTAATTACGGCGTCATGACTATAAATTAGATATAGAATGACAACATACTATTTTTTGCAGTAAGTATACGAGTCTGTGACTTTTTACATGATATGATGTAGGTACTGTAGACAGGACTAAAAAACTATATACGTTACAAAAAAAACAATGTCACTCTACTACGTACTCGTACCTATGAATGAATATTAAAAGAAGCAGAGCAAATAATCGCAAAAACATCGTACAAATAAATTATAAGGACATGCAATCATATCATGCCTGTTCCTCGAAAAACCTTACGAGGAACAGGCATGATATGATTGCATGTCCTGCAAACACCACGAATCTCCACTTTTCACGCTCTTTCTATTTCTACACATGTTTCGCTCTATGATCCGCAATAACTTATTCCTTTCAGTTCATCGGTTTGGTTGGGGTGCATGTACTCTTGGCCCGGCCTTTCTAAAACGTCTCCGAATGGTCACAAAGATGCATCTTTACTATGTACTTAATGTCAACTTATATCATGATGCAGATATCTAAAGTTAAATCGGCATATTAACGTCAATATAAACCTATTAAACCTTTGTCGCCAACGATAAATCTGCAATTGACAGAAATAATGGAACCCACTTGCTAAACATATCGAATCTCGTTTTGCACTCGCATAACTATTAATCAAACCTATCAGCCGGTGCCAAATATTGTCCAGTGAATATGAATGGTTCAAGTTCTGTCCCTCCTACAGTTCCTATAGTATCTTCACCACATCAGTCACTGCACTGGTCCAAATTGACTGATACTGTCGCGAGCTCGTATCTTGCTAATTTTGTTTATTCCAAAAGGAACCTCATTCCATCCGTATAAAGTTTATATTAAAAATAAAAAGAAGTGACGTAATGAGATTAACAAAACAGTTGAAATGTAATGGAAACCGCTGCCTACGCTCCCTTCACTTGTTTTGCTTATCGTATTACCTGCTGCTGAGCCGAAGGACAAACAACTATTAATAAACAAGTAAATAAATACTGATGCAACTGGCGCCATAAATAGATATTTTGACGGAATTGGTAATTGAAGTGACTCGAATTAGGGTTACAAAAATCTGTACATATTAACCCGCAAGGCCTTTTATTTTAAGGGTTCCGTAGCCAAATGGCAAAGAACGGAACCCTTATGGATTCGTCATATCTGTCTGTCTGTCCGTCCGTATGTCACAACCACTTTTTTCCAAAACTATAATTGAACTACTTATACCTACTGTTGAAACTTGGCAAGTAGAATGTATTCTGTGAACCGCATTAAGATTTTCACACAAAAATAGAAAAAAAACAATACATTTTGGGTGTTCCCCTCCCCATACATAGAACTGAAATTGAGGTTTCTAAATTTTTTTTTTCTAAACTGAATAGTTTGCGCGAGAGAAACTTCCAAAGTGGTAAATTATGCCCCCCCTCCTGTAACTTCTAAAAGAGAATGATAAAACTAAAAAAAGTATATTATTATGATGAAGTACATTATTACCATGCAAACTTCCACCGAAAATTGGTTTGAACGAGATCTAGTAAGTAGTTTTTTTTCAATGCGTCATAAATCGTAAACCGCAATTTATTTTATGGAACTCTTCATGGGCGAGTCCGACTCGCACTTGGCCGCTTTTTAAATATTAAGTTCATTAACACGACTGCACATGCACAGTAGTAAATTAGTTATGTCCAAACAAAGTTTATACCTACACCTATTCAGCGCAAGTAGATAGCTTTCTTAATTCTTGAAGTCTTCTTATTGACGCGAATACTGGGTGCTCTGGCCCCGTAGCATGGCACGCGATAAGTGATAGGATAAGCGCGTCGTCTCGTTCTATCGAACGGTGTCAGCCAGGGACGGATGCTCTATCCTGTCACTTGTCGCGTGATAAGGCCATCCATGCTACGGGGCCAGAAGAAGTCAGCATCGTATAATTAGTAGCAGCCAAAGTATCCAAATATATCGCAACACATCCTTACTCTTACAGTAATAAAGACGTGTTAGGTACCGAAATATTTGGATATTTTGGTTGCTACTATATGATGCTGACTGAAGGTACAAGGTAAGTATAGTATAGGTACCAGGGATCGGAAAACCCCTTAATTTCATTAAGTCTTTTGATAAACCTAATTGAGTGGTTACCCAAACAATATGGTTACACCATCATTGTGTTAGACCATCCTTATGGAGACCGTTCTAAACATGGTTGGGTATATTCGATGTGGTTTCCGAGTCGAATACGATGTAGAAAACCTCAATATTTGACCATTTTACGCTTGCTTGTGGTTGCTGAAAATGTTCGGCTTATTGGAATAATAAGCCGAACGTAAAGTTTTCAGCGTAAAGATCAAAATTGCTTCATTGCGGTCTAAAACACTTAACAGGGTAACCTTATTATGAGGGATTTTAGTTTTGGAATGTTCTTTGAACTATCCTGTGGTTTTGGTTAGTGCTTATCCGAATAATTAAGGCTAACCTATCAACTTGGTAAGACTTTAGTTTGGGTCCCTGGTAGGTACATTAGGTATATAGGAGCTAGGTATATAATAGGTCTTCCGCACTCACTCTGCGTATTCAGCTATCACTTATCAATCACTTAGTTTATTTTCGTTTTCAAAAGTATTCATCTTGTTTTTAACACATGCATGACACGCAAATTTGGAAAATGTTCATATTGTTTATTTATTTATTTCCCATTTAAATTAAGATGTTGTTACACGTGTTGCTCAACACCAAACTTAAAGCTTTGAAAACAAATAAGTAGGTTGGTACTTCAATAATTTGGGCAGCACTCTCTATGGACAATTTAAAATGCGAATTACTACATTAAAGTTTCTAAGTATGTTAGAATTAGAAAACCTAAATAAAAACAACAAACGACTTGAGTAGGTACTTGGCTAACTTCGTACTTAACAATTTCCTTTCAACTATGTAAAGCGCATTTGCGTAGAAAATCACCGAGATATTCCTTCTAATGACAGACAGTTCCAATATCCACTTAGGAAGTCGGTTTTCCAGGAAATCGAGCAAATTTGTTGGAAAGCCATGTTGTATAGCTACTCCTTTGACATCCGACCAGCTGACAGTATCTTGTGCATATCGCTCGATCAAGGGCCTCGTTACATTGCTACTGATTGGCCTGAATAAGAATGCAACGGCAAACAGGCTGCTTGCTTCACACTCTTGACAAGGTCCTAAGAGCCTATGAAATTCGAATATAAATGCAACTTTTTTGTCCCTATAATATCGGCCTTACACCGTACTTCAAATCAAAAGGACGTATAAGCGAAGCCAAATCGAGCATAGTTACGACGTTTTATTATTAGTTAATAGATCGGTCGACCCGCCCCCGCCGGCGCCGATCTAGTAACTTGTCCACATAATGTATTGAGTATTTTAATTGCGACCGACCCAATATCGTGTCGTTTATAACCATTGAATTAATAGGTAAAATACGATCGTTGAAGCGATATGTATATGGGCTGGTATTAATGAATGCATAATGCTCAGGTGATTTCTGTTTGCAGCTCGCCGGTTGGTCTGGGTGACTGGGTTGCTTTAGGCCATATTGTAAAACGTAGTATGAAGTATGAACCCATATAGACGTTCTTGCTATCTATCGTAATGTAGACGAAATGCTACTTTCTCTAATTATTAAGTATACCGATTCGTGCTTGAAGATAGTGCAGACTAGGGGAGGGTGGGGTTAAGTGGAACACTTTTTTTGTGACTGATGTAGTGGCCCCACTTACACTTAAAAAGGGCTAGTTTCTTAATTAAACCCTAGAACACCTATCTTGTTGTAAAAATAAATTACAAAATGGCTGTTTTGTTGTAGAAAAACAAAAAGACTGCCTTAAAAAAGGGATGTTGATCCACTGTGACCCACTAATGGGTAACACTGGATCAAGGTATTGGGGTACTGTGGATAACTTGATCCAGTGTTCCAACATATGGGGTTCACTGGATCATGAGAGTGGCGTTGCGCCCCACTTAAAAAGGGCTAGTTTCTTAATAAAACCCTAGAACACTTATCTAGTAATATAAATAAACCAAAAAAAATGCTGTTTTGTGGTAAAAAAACAAAAAAAACTGCCTTTAAAAAAGGGGATATTGATCTACTATTTACACTGGATCGAGGTACTGGGGTACTGTAGATCATATGGGGTTCACTGGATCATGAGTATAATATATATTATGGGTATCACGATCCACTAAAACCCATTCTAAATTGAGCCACTGAACCCCACTCTCCCCTACTTTAAGCCTATACTGGTGAAAATGAATTATTCCAACTAGCACATGCTGTTCGGAAGACAACTTGATAGCGGAATGTTTGGCAGAAGAATAGGTAGCTATGTAAATATAGGTCAGAATAATTATTGAGCTTTTTTTAGTGTCGGAATAGTACAAGAGAACTAAGTCCTCGCTAATAGCATTCCACTGCTATGCGAATGCTAATGCTATACACTATTGCACCGTAAACGTTCTCAAGAAAAAAGTTCTTAGTGCTGCCGTTCAATGCGATAAGTATTTGACAACAGCCAAAATATATCACTTTTACATTACCAAAAATAAAACTTATTAAAAGAATCGGAAAACATTCAACTAATTTTTCCTATTTGAAATACAAAGAAATAAAAAATTAATGTTAAGGGAAAATCTTACACCGGATTATGTCGCGAATGGTCGCATTTAATTAAATAAAAAAATAAAAAAACATTTATTTCAGACTCAAGAATCCATAATATGTTTGTTAGTACGTAAAATAATTTAAAAGCTAAGTTGAGTAGGCAAAACAGATAGGTATAATTTGTACGCTGACAGGCACTGTAACGTTTAGGGCATTTGTGTTGGGGGCAAAAATGTCGAAATCACCTTTTTCTTAAGTACCACACATGTTATTAACTGTACAATGTACAATCGTAGGCATTTAATTACATTGCAGTGGAATGCCTCAAAAATATCAGTTCACAAGTTCTTGCTCATGACAATACAGCAGGCATTCAGGATAAAATAAAGTGCCTATTTTAAATACACAGGCTGACAGGCACCTTCATTACATACATATTTAGAGGATTTTTTTTTCTTTATTGGAATCAGTGCATTGATTCTGATCAGGAAAAACCAAAAAAAAGTAAATTCTGGGAATTATTTCCCAGAATTTACTTTTTTTTGTAATTATACGCTTTTACTTATGTAAAAGCGTATAATTAGGTAGAGTCTATCATTCGGCATTGCACATTTTAGCCAAAATACATATATATGTTCTAGCTATAGCAAATACACACAGCCATATATATTGACTGTCAAGGAAAGCATTAGGAGCTGGGAGCCACTAGACGGAGCAAGTAAGTTATAGACAAAGAGTTAAACTATTATAGTTCTGATGTTGGAAAAAGGAACTCTGCGAGTGTGTAGGTATTAGAAATGATAAAAGCTGGGATTTGACAAACACCCTAGGAAAAATACTAAAATTCGCTGAAATGGACTAGCCATTTTAACATCCTGCGTGAACTGATTAGGGATGTGATCAAAATTCAGTTTTGATCATTTCCCGGCATATTATACAATAAACATGCACAGATAGATAGGTGACGCTCAGTGTAACTTATTCGACGCGAGGTGCATTCTTAGCATGGTCGAGTTGTACTAAAGAAAACCAAAGCTGCTCGAACTTATTATACGCGTAGTTAGGATTGAGGAGCGTCTTTCACGGCCGTCCCGTGAAATCTTTAATAAACGTGCTACCTACACATTTACACTAGATTCCACTTAACAAATTGAATTGGGATTAGATTTTTATTTTTGTTGCGTATTCGCTTATTAGGTACAACGGGCGCGTTCATCTTCTTCTGTGTGAAGTCGTTATCACCGCTGCACGGCTATCACAAGACGGCGCGCGAGCTCTCTCGATTTTTCTCGCACTATCCGGCTCTCTCTTATTAGAAAACTTAGAAAGAGACGTATAGTGCGAGAAAAATCGAGAGAGCTCGCGTGCCGTTTTGTGATAGCCGTGCTGAACGTAGCCTCTCTTGAAGTAGGTACCTATATACGCAAGACGCTCGCCCGGAGCTAGTTTAATCCAGGAGTGCCGGTGGATTCTGACTTCTGACGCTTCTTTTACCTAGAAGTGGCCTTTCAAATCTGTTCCACTTACGCGTATTTATCATCACTCTGCATAACGAACACCAAAGTTCAATACGCGAAGTCGAATAGATCCCCTGTGTCTTCTCGCAACTTTACATCTCGGCCGCAATTTCAATTGTATCGGCGTGTAGTAGCAAGACCGCCTGCTATTTGGATACCGGCTGCGATTCACTTACTTGTCAACTTGGCTACTCATTTACAAAACTTGTACAACCAGTATAGACTAAGTCTGATATCCGATTACCTATACGCATATAGTTGTATCGAATCGCGGGATCAAGTTATACTAGAGATCTGTCAGCTAAAATACATAAGTTTTGCGAATGCGACTGGACCAACGCCATTGCTTCGTTGGCCGCTAATAACTCAATAATGGTGGGACAACTATCACAAACGTTTTACATGTAGGTACCTAATGTGTTACACTAGGTCTAGGTTGTAAACTGGGAACGGAAACGTAAGATGAATAAAGAATCTTGTCCTAAATAGACGGGCATTCCCGCAAGAGGGGGATTAGTTAGCGTTAGTACGTACGTAAAAACAAAAAAAAATTTTTTTTGACGCGATTTTTTTTTCACTTTTGTACGGAGCAAGTCGCCGCAGTCGGCCAACGCTCCATAGAAAAGTGAAAAAAAAATCGCGTCAAAAAATTTTTTCTTTTTGTTTTTACGTACGTACTAACGCTAACTAATCCCCCTCTTGCGGGAAGGCCCGTCGTTCCGATACACACTGTATAGGTGTAGGTTCTGTAAATGATCCTGACACGGGTAGGTACATTATATTCCGTGAGATTAACATTGTCAAACCTAAGGGCTCAGCCACATATCTGCCACCATGCACATGTGGCCGAGCCCTAAGATCTCCCAGTCGTGCTAGCATGATCGCTTTTATATCGAACATTTATTCATTCCTGAAATTAACACTAACAGACAGGCTATGCATGTTAATTATACAGGAGGATATATTATTATACAATTAAGGTTCTTAGGGCTAGAGCAGTGGTAATACAGTTGGTAAGTATCAAAAAAGTATGGAACTTGAAGCCGTAATAGAAATTGAGATTCCGTGCTGTGAAACATATCAAGTTTGCTGTCGCTGTTCAGTATACCTACACAACTTTTCTCAAACATGCAATGAAATGTCGTCATTATGTGCGTTATAACTTATAACGCACGTGATACTTTGAACCCTGTTATAACTTATAACAGGGTTCAAAGTATCACGTTTCGGGCGGAACAGTAAGGCCGGGGAGTGATTTTTTTTTAATTTTCATTCCCCAATTTGTGGCACAGCATCATGGCAAGGGGCATGAAAATTATTTAAATAGTTTAATTTCTTAGAGTTTTTTTTTATTTCGTTGCAAGTTTGAGAAAAACACTATACATGCTTGGCCGTGAAAAGGGCTTGCCTGCCTTCTCATCCGGCAAGCCATTCTTTCCCGGCGTCTGCAGTAATGTACCTACTATTATATCCAGTCAGCAGCAGAAGTAGCTACACAAAATAAAACGCTCAAAATGATCTAGACAGTCCTAATCCTCATGCATGACATTTCAGTCGTTTGTAGATCATTTTGAGCACTTGACCCGCGTAGCTACCCCTTAGTCCACTTTCACAACCGTTTTTCACAACTAGTTAAGAAAAACCACTTTTTATTCCTTCTTTCATAACTGGTTATGAAAAAGTAAACAAAAGTGTTTTTTCTAAACTGACATTCATATTATGCTGCCGAATCACGAGGTTGTGAGCGGTTATAGAGGCTAGGTCGGTGTAGGTACGACGACGAGCGAAGTGAGGAGGAGTGTTAGGAAAAACTGCGACCCTACAGCGCGCGAGCCGAGCGAGCGAAGCGAGCGTGCCGCGGTAGCGGCCGGCGAAGCGCCAGAAACGACTTTATACGACAAGTACAACCGTCACAACCTCGTGATTCGGCAGCATAATATGAATGTCAGTGTAGAAAAAACACTTTTGTTTACCTTTTCATAACCAGTTATGAAAGAAGGAATAAAAAGCGGCCAAGTGCGAGTCGGACTCGCACATGAAGGGTTCCGTAAAATAAATTGCGGTTTACGATTTATGACGTATTAAAAAAAACTACTTACTAGATCTCGTTCAAACCAATTTTCGGTGGAAGTTTGCATGGTAGTGTAGGTACATCATATATTTTTTTTAGTTCTATCATTCTCTAAATATGTCCAGGAAATCTTCAACGTTATTAACAAAAAAAAATATGCTGTAGGTCTCTTACTCGACATGAGTAAGGCCTATGATAGAGTCCGTTACGAAACCCTTTTAGACAAATTATATAATACGGGTGTTAGAGGTGTTGCCCTGGAGTGGTTTAAGTCTTATCTAAATGATCGCTTTCAATATGTAGAAATAGAACACACAGACTTTGATACAGCTATAATACAACACATTAGATCCGATAGAGTCCCCGTGAAGGGCTCTATCCCCCAAGGTAGCGTCTTAGGGTGTGTTCTGTTCCTCATTTATATAAACGATCTTCCTAACATATTAGATGAACATAGTACGCTTTTCGCAGATGACATATCTGCATTGCTTCCTTGCTCTAGCACGCTAGAAATTCAAAATAAGTTAAACTCAACGTTAAATAAAATTACAAACTGGTTGCAATCTCACAATCTGGAGCTCAACTTGAAAAAAACAAAAATAATCCAATTTAAACCATATCAAAAAGTAGCATTACCAATAGATTATATATATAAAAATTCAAAAATAGAGACTGTGAGTTCTGCCACCTTATTAGGTATAGAATTAGACTCAAATATGAGCTGGAAATATCATATACAAAAATTAACAAAAAAATTGTCGTCTTTTATCTATGCCCTCCAACATTTAAAGCGAGTAACTGACCTAAAGACAGCCCTTACGGCATACTATTCATATGCTTACTCGCGAATATCATATGGCCTAGTCCTTTGGGGAAATAGCAGTGACATTGATAAAATATTTATTTTGCAAAAGAAGTGCATCAGAATTTTAGTTAATATAGACCAAATGGTGTCATGCAAACCCTACTTCATCAAACATCAAATACTAACCGTTACTTCCATCTATATATTAGAATCATGTAAATTTGTTAGGAATCAGATAAATTTATTTTCACCGAAAGACACAACTCAAATTAAAAGAAATGATCGTAACCATAACCAACTTAACCTGCCATTCTCGAAATTAAAACTAGTCTGCAGTAGCCCTCATTATATGACTATCAAAATTTATAATCACCTTCCTAATGCTATAAAGAATCTGGAAAGTTCAAAACTGTTTAACAAACAATTGAGAATGTTTTTAACAAACAGATGTTTTTATAACTTGAAGGAATACTTTAATGATGCCTAAAAGTTAAAAATCTTGCTGTGTGTTTTTCTTTTTTCTTATCAGGCTTTTTAATGTATAACTTTACTATTAATAATTGTAATTAGTTAGCCCTCTGATATTGCTGTGCCCTTGCAGGGTGTCACATGTATACCTACTTATTAATACCATCTACGTCTGTAATGTGATATGCAATAAACATTTCTATTTCTATTTCTATTTCTATTTCTTATTTTAGAAGTTACAGGGGACACACACACATTTTACCACTTTGGAAGTGTCTCACGCGCAAACTATTCAGTTTAGAAAAAAATGATATTAAAAACCTCAATATCATTTTTGAAGACCTATCCATAGTTACCACCCCACACGTATGGGTTTAATGATTTTTTTTTTTTGAGTTTCAGTTCTGAGTATGGGGAGGTTAAACTTAATGTTTTTTTTTCGATATTTGTGTAAAAATCTTAATGCGGTTCACAGAATACATCTACTTACCAAGTTTCAACAGTATAGCTCTTATAGTTTCGGAAAAAAGTGGCTGTGACATACGGACGGACAGACAGACAGACATGACGAATCTATAAGGGTTCCGTTTTTTGCCATTTGGCTACGGAACCCTAAAAAGTGTTTATTTATTAACTAGTTGTGAAAAATAGTTGTGAAGGTGGACTAAACGGCGTTGTTGTGTTTGTTTTTTTTTTTTTTTTTCTTGTCTGAGTCTCACGGGAGTTTTGTATATATTGGCTTCATAGATTTAATTTTCTGATCCCGGGAGGGGCCTACGAGTTTAGTAAAAAAGCAATCCGCTTTTTTTGCCATCAAATCTAAAAACCTAATCCAGCATATCTGATGACTAATTCCTGGTACAGTCAGGGGTATTAATATACGTACATAAAAAAGGACATAAATATCTGTACACGCCTTTATGACATTGACAATAGAGTCCTGTACAGATATTTAATTAATGTCCTTATTTATGTACGTACATTACCTCTACACACGTAGGAAGAAAGATCAAATCCATTATGGACAACACATGTATGAACTGTGTTAACGATCTACTTTTGTTTTGTCCCATTAGGTAAAAAACACACCCTGTATAATACATATGAGCTAAATGGGTTGCATTTGTGGATATGATCAACTTAATTAAACGTTTATTTGGTTATCGAACGCTTTTAAAGAAATCGAAGTGCCAGATAAAGTTCAAGTAAAAACAAGCGTTTTGTTATGTTTACGAAAAGTAAAGTATAATATATAATTTACCTAGGTACACTGTGACTAGAACAAAGACGACAATGACAATGAACAAATGCCTCAAATGTTAAAATTTTGAATAAAGCGTCGTATTATCCGTTCCCCTTTAATAACAATTAGAGGACTATCTGAGACAGGTATATTCGCATTCCAATTTGTTTTCAATGTGAATTGTGCGCTCGTAGGGATACGTTGCGTGTGCAATGTTTCAGAAATTGCAAGCAGTTTTAAAATCTTACGATTCAGTTCCGATAGGCGGTATAAAACAATCTTCGTTGCCCTTTATTCTCATATATGAGAAAAAAGGGCAACGAAGATAAGAACTGAAGAATGGTAAACGTAAGTGTGGTGGCCAGTACCTTCGTTACAAAGATGTTCTGAAAAGACACATGAAGAGATGCAACATAGAGCCCTCTGAGTGGGAGGTAATGGCAGCACGGCGGCCCGAATGGCGACGGCTCATCCATGAGCAGACGATGCAGCGGATGAACTGGCCAGGAAAGGCTCAGAATCAACGGCATACGGACCGGAGCCAATCTTGCCCCTGCCACAAAGCTACATATACCATCAACTGGACCAACACACTAAATACCTACACCAAAGATACTGGGAGGAGATAGACACATGCAGACAGACCAAAGAGATTCTGTCGAAACGCGACTACAAACTCACAACCACACTACTAAGGACACATAGAAACCAACTGCGCAAGATAGTGGGTATAATAACAGGACACAACACCTTGAACAGACACCTCTATAACTTAGGTATCACAGACAGCCCCATGTGCAGAGCGTGCATGGAGGCAGAAGAAACGACTAAACATATACTACTGGACTGCAAAGAGGTAGAAGTATACAGAATTAAGCACCTAGGTTCTCCAAACACACTACGGGACGCAGTCAGCAACACCAAGGCACTCACCAACTTTTTAGACGAGCTGGGGTGGTTAGAGTAGCGCCACACCGCCGTTTCACGCAAAATGGATGTCGACTTGCGGAAAACGCCCAGTATAACTAACTAACTAACTAACATCCATGAGCAGGTTAACAAATTTGAAACTGAGCGTCGCAACGAGCTCGATAAAAAGCGAGACGAGCTAAAGGCTCGCCCACCACCAGCCATCAATTACCACTACGTCGGTGGAGTTTTAACTTGCACCAAGTGCGCTCGGACTTTTGTGAGGAAGATAGGGTACATAAGCCACTTGAGAGCGCACCAGAGAGTAGAAGAACAACACTCTAGTTTTTAATAATTATTAATAACAAGTAAAAGCCAGAATACACAGTCGCTGTGGCCGAAATCGGTCAGGACAACATCATCATCATCATCATCATCATATGAGAATCATGTTAATTCAATTTCCCGCGTGGTAATATAATTATCACAAGTTGCCGATGAACGAATCATTGAGCATTAGCATACGGTAACCCAAACAATCTCGGCATGCGACGTGAGCACCTCGCACCTCGCATCGCATGACGTTAGTCAAACTACGATTCATAAACATAATATGTGACGCGCCGAGACGGCAAAAAGCGCAGCGACCGAAGATGATGCATGACTAAAGAAATCGTAACTTAAAGTGCTAGTAAAGCAGCAAAACTGCTGTAATTTATTTGGTACATAATTTTTCTTTTTAACCGACTTAAAAAAAGGAGGTGGTTCTATGTTCCACTGTATGTATTTTTAGGGTTCCGTACCCAAAGGGTAAAACGGGACACTATTACTAAGACTCCGCTGTCCGCCCGTCTGTGTGTCCGTCTGTCACCAGTCTCATGAACCGTGAAATGCAAATGCAAAAAACGTGTTTATTTGCCGTTTTTATATGTAGATAATGGTACGGAACCCTTCGTGCGCGAGTCCGACTCGCACTTGGCCGGTTTTTTCAAGCATCCTATTCCCTTGACAATGAAGCTGTCTTCAACACATGGTCGAACCATACTAACTATTGCAACTGCAAGGATCTCTACGATCACCTACGACAAGAGATCTGCATAATTTTACACGTTTCTCCCCTTGGCCATAGCCATAATAGTAGTTTATGTGACTGTACATAATGAAGGGCATTAAACATGAGTGAGGGTTTATGAAACGAGCCGAAGGCGAGTTTCATAATAACATGACACGAGTGTTTTAATGCCTAATTGTGTACAGTTACATACACTGCTTTATCTATCCACATATAATAAGCCTCCATGATGCATTCGGGAGCCGCATATTAAGACCGGCATCGCGGCGTTGTTTTCTGGCAGCTGTCATAGTTTTTATTTTTAATTAAGAGACAAACTAGAGTCAGCTCTAACTATCATATCGTTCGATATCTTACTTACGTGCGACATTTGTCAAATTTGTATGCAACTTGACAATTCATTTCGAACTAAACGTCATCTCGACTGATATTAGAATAGAGGTCAAATCCAATTTCTTTGTTAAATTTAAATAAAATAATATTATCGGAATCGATGTTATTATTTAGCAATAATAACATTTTCACAGATAATAAATTTGTTCTAACAAAACAGTTTGTTTTTATGGTGGTCATAATGTGCGGTTCTTGAACGCATCATGGAGGGTTTATGATATTTGGATAGATAAATTACTTAAGAGGATTGTGAACTGAACCTGTAAATTTTCATACAAAAAGCTATAACGTTTTTCACGCCGTAAACATTGTTCGTTTTTTATAATTTTTAGATATTTTGTAGATATAATTAAAAACTAGGTCTGTACGATATGATTTTTCAGAAATAGTGCTTGCGTTAAAAGTAATTAGCATCTAAAAATCTATCTTTTTGACTTAAAAACTTTGTTTATCGTTTTATTTTTTTAGATTAATATAAACTGATCAGCTAAAAAAAGAAAACGTACAGACATAGATTAAAGTGTACTTAATCCAATAATACCAAAATTGTTTCATTTCATAAAGGTTTAGGGGGGTAAAAACGTTATCACCCGAATCAATATTTCAAGAAGGAAATGTAGGCAATGTACTATTACTTATTCTACGGTACCGCTAACGTGAGTTCCAATCGTAACCTTACGATACGTAACTACATACGAGATCGAATAAACGCGCTTCGAATAGATTTCGATCTCGCTTCGGTATTCTTTGATTCGACCCGTCAAACTCGTAACTCACAATGCCGTTGTCCTACGAAACCAACTGCAAAACGTTAGGCTCTAGCGTTTAGTTTTCGATGCGTAATTTAACGTTCGATTCGTACTACCAATCGGTAGTGTGAGACATTTCGAATCGAAGAATACCGTCGCGACTGTAGTTTACTAATTCACTTGCAAAATGGCCCGTGATATCGTATTATTCCGTCAAGAGTTACCGTAGATCCGATCGAAATTTATCTCAAATTAAAGAACTTATAAAAATAAGGGTTTTGAATTTACAACATATATCCGCAAAATTCGGATTTTCGCGTATTTTGTATTTAAAAATGCAAATAAATGGCCCACGCGCCGCCATATTGTATCGACACTGTCGACATCGCGATGCGCGTATTCTGTAATGTCATAACCGACAAACGCTAGCATTTAAATTAAAACGATAAATGCTATTGGTATAAGGTTGAATATTGGAAAATCGATTAAACTATACAAACGAACGTGAAGTCGATCGCGAATTAAGTAATGTATAAGTGACTCACGTTACAGTTTGGATTTTTAGTTCTATGAGTGACCACCAGGGGCGGTGTATAGACTTTTCATACTAAATCTTAACGATAGGCGGTAGCGTCAGTAGTAAACGCGACTCACTTCAATCCCACGCTAAGGGTGCAGATAGCATTTTTTTTTAATACCTACTCGCGCCGCGAATGTCACTTCACAATCCTCTTAAGAACCGCAATCGTAATCTTTCCCTACCTAAATCACAATTAACTACGGGTTTTATCCTGTATGACGTAATTAGATAATTATCAGCCTTAATTAATTATAGTCTTATCTAAATGAGCACTTAATTAAGAGTAGTCGGGGTTTAACTTTATTATAATGTTGTAACATAATATGTATAGGTACTAACAAAGTAAAGATGCTCCTCCAATAGGAAGAGAGACGAAACAATACCAGAAAGCGAGATTCGCTCATTTTTTATTAAATAATTTATTTTTTAGGATTTATAGGTCCTCAAACGGAATAGGTAAGTTTCTAAAAAAAAAAAATTTTTAGTAAAATTGAAACGATACTAAGTAGCCCAAACTCATCGGGGTTACGTCGGTTAAGTGCTGAATTCCCATGGCCACCTCCTGTCTCCATCTTTAGATCAGCTCGATGGTACCATAATATTGAATTGTCATCCAAACCAAAATTTCAGCGTGGTTGAAGATAAATCTGCTTCAAAATTGAGTTGCAAGATTCCACCCCAACAAACATAGTTAGGTACATACCACATACATAGTTAGGCACATACCGTCAAACATGCCTACTTTGCCACCAGGGGGAACTTTGCCCAAGAGAAAATTTTTAAAATTTGCTTCTTGGGCAAAGTTCCCCCTGGTGGCAAAGTAGGCATGTTTGACGGTACATTGTAAGTTATTTTTTTATTTTTTTTTATTTATTTAAAATAATTAAACAGCATTACAGTTAAAAACTAAGTCACTGTGAATTGCTGTGAATTACAAATCAGATATATGCTTTTTAATAAATGACATTCACGATACACAATTCCCCAACTACCTACTTCCAAAGACGTCCACATAAAGGCAGTGTAGAGAGCTCTGAGGAAAGGAGAGTTTTTGCGCGCTACTGTGCACGCCTCTGGAGCAGCTAGCAGATTATCACTTTGAAATTAAAATCAAATATGTAGGTTTCCAATCTCTTGTACGGAGCTGTGAAAATTCAAACGTCTAAATTAACACAATCAAAAGATATAACTATGGCCGTTTATTTATGCAGCATAATATAGCGTTTTTCGACTTCCCGTTGAGCTTAGAATCATGAAATTAGGCAAAAAACAAAGACTGATAGTTATAGAACAAGTAAAGGGGAAATTTTGAAAAACGTACACTTTGAATTTATCACAAAAATGGGGTACCTAATTAACCGATTCGTTGCGTCTTCCATTTTCGAAAACTTTTGGCTGTGGCGGCGAACAATTATTTCATGACACGACAGGCGTGCCTTACGCCATAGAATATGATGACACGCCTATCGTACCATCAGCCATGTCTAAAAATGTATGTACATTTTTGAGTTTTTTTTCACTGATTTAGACTTGATTGAGTTCAGTTGACATCATACAAAGGAAGTGAACTGATTAAAACGTTGTTTTTAATTTTAAGTAGCGTTTAAAATACGTGTTTTACTCGAAATGGATGGTAAGTGACTTTAAAAATTCAGATGTTACAAACATTTTCTACTAAGTATTATGGTTACCGCCAGTAACTGATTTGGTGTGGATGGCATGACAGGCGTGTCATCAATGTTTTTAACGTTTGGCGTATGACACGAGCGGAGTGTCATTTTAAAATCGATTAAAACTTCTTCAAATTAAGTTTCAGAAGGGTTCACCCCGAACAAAATTATTAATGGATCTCACGTAAAACAAGCTTGTAGCCTTCGTTTCTGGACATTGTTTGAATTTTTCAACATCAGTTGTTGACAACCTTTTCAAGTTGCATTATTTTTACGACTTATTTTTCTTTTTTTTCAGTAACTAAGTGACATTTGACTTAAGTCGTAACATACTGCCCAGTTATAAAACATTTAGTTTTTTTTATATATAATATAACTTATTTTTATGGTTACAACTTATTAATTAAAAAAAAATCTAAATAATAATGCTTGCTGTATTATTTATTTACAATCTTATCAATGACAACTAATTAAATGCTTCCTGCACGTCTCGTACTAGAACCCGGTTGGTTGTGAAAATGGTCCAATACCTGCTCTTCCTCTCTCAAGTGAGGTCGTTGAGGCCCTCCTCGTTTAATCGGCACCGCCGGGTTGTTATTTCGTAGACGGATAATCGTATTGACGATCACACGGGCGTTGTTGGGTTGCCTTCGTGCGGGAAACCTCTCCGCGTACAGACGAAGAGCGGCATTCCCGTTGCTCCTACACTCTCCTCAAACAAGATCCCCAAGTTCCTCCGCAGAAAAGTTTCAAGGCATTATCAGTATTTTTAAGTAAAATTTCTATCCCGATTTTTTCTGACACACGAACGTCGAACCTCAACTTAAAGTTTTAATTTAAAGAAAAAAGTCCAATTAAGTGATTTAACCTGACTTCTTTCAAAATAACAAGGTGACAAATCTAAAATGTCAAAGTGAACTACAATTTTATGCGAAATTCTTGTAGTAAACAATATTGTAATAAGCAAAAATAGTCCTTAAATGACCATTACAGAAAGTGGTTAGTGTTTCGTACTGTAGGCGTGTGGTAGTGCGGTCAAAGTTGAAATTGTAATAATCTGATATGTGGATTGGTTTCGATTCGTTTTTTTACGTTAAAAACTGACGTCTTACTGTTTCTACCCGATGTTACAAGAATATTTAACCGACTGCAAATACAGGACCTAAAAAGTCATGTTGAAATTGAGCAAATAAAAAAAAGCAATTGAAAGTAAATACAAAGTATGCTATTACAACATACTCCACTTTACCAACAACCTGGTATCAGCTTTGCCTTTCGTTCTGTTACATACTGTATAGTGCTTTTCTCCAAACTGCGAAGACATAAAGTAAAAAAAAAAAATGTTAGCATTGCCAGGCAGCGTGACGGTAGGTGGACCAAAACGTTAACGGATTGGTGGCCAATTACAGGAAAAAGAAGCGTCGGTTGTCCACCAGCTCGATGGGTTGATGACATAAAAAAGACCGCGGGTCATTTCTGGATGAGATTAGCACCGGACCGGGATAAGTGGCGTACGCGAAGAGAGGCTTATGCTCAGCAGTGGGCGATTACAGGCTGAAAATGATGATGATGCATTGCACATCATACTTAAATTAGATTTCCGTCGTCCTCTAATCAATTGTTTTTTTTTAAATTTAACTTGATATGGCAATTTTAGGGTCCAATCTGTCGTGAACCCTGCCTCCCCCCCCCCCCCCCCCCCTCTCTCGACTTCAGTTTTAGGGCCCAATCTGTCGTGTACCCTGCCTCTCCCCGCCCTCTTTCAACTCCCTAAGTGACGTAACTGCTATTACACCTCTCTATCTGCCAGATTGGGCCCTAGAAATTGCAATGTCTAATACCGGTTTAAAAAGTACGACTCGATTTTGTTCTAAAACTATTTAAGTCACTTTTAAATACGCGGTTTTACACTTCTGTTAACATTTGTATGTATTATTCTTGCAAAAAAAGTTTTGGTTTTGGCTATTAAAAAAATAAAAAAAAGTTTTGGTGACTACTTATGACTACATTAGGCCGTATTTGCAGGCTAAGAGATAGAATGAGAGAACCAATGTTTCTATCTCCGTTTGCACTACAGCTTGAAGGAATGACCAGGCCATATCGGACAATGTAGAAATGCTATAATAATTGCCATTGGCT
The DNA here is from genome assembly GCA_963854355.1 of Epinotia brunnichana. Taxonomy (NCBI): domain Eukaryota; kingdom Metazoa; phylum Arthropoda; class Insecta; order Lepidoptera; family Tortricidae; genus Epinotia; species Epinotia brunnichana. Next base: position 11,366,587 of record OY977936.1, on the reverse strand, counting down.
GTTTGCATTGATATTTCTTAGTCAAAAATAGTATTTAAAAGGTAAAAAACAATACATTCATGGATTTTAGTAGAGTATGTGCGTAAAAGAAGTGATATGGTTTATAAGAGAATTCATTCTAACGAAGTCACTTCGCTTTCCGCATAGATTTCAACTTTGCATCCGGTAAAACTGTACAATAATGACTTTAATTTTTTACTCGACTGCCGGAGGAGATGAGGGTTATGTTTTTGGAGCATGTGTATGTATGTAAGTATGTATGTATTTAAGTATGTATGTATGTATGTGGGTACGTCTTATTCTTTGGCACGCCCTGCAGCCTAAACCGTTTGACGGATTTCGACATATGAGGTGTCGTTGGATTTCTCTTAATGGTAGGAGTACCATAGGCCACCATATTTGCAAAAGAACAATTGGGTTTTTCGGGAAATCTTTTGATTTCACTAATTAAAATTGAGTTTGTCGATAAGGTGGAACTTCACGTATTGAGTTTGCGTAAGGCGAACATTTCCGAGCATAGGTACTAGAGAAAAAGAAAAACATTAATGCATATTATGTATTTTGACTGTTTGTATCCTTGCCTTAGTCTAAGAATACTACCGAAACTAAATAAAATAAGGAGTTTATTCTGTAAAATTACAGTGGTTCGTGTGGCTGTTGGACTGATTAAAGTCTGTCTTCAACAAAGATTTTACTTTTAGAGCATAAAAAGCGACATTATGTCACATGCGCACGACTTAAATACGAACTTACATGAAAAGTGAAAAATAATAAAACAAAGGTACATTTGCGGAGCAACAAATTTGTAAAGTAAATAATGCAACTTGAAGAGGTCGTTAAAAATTGTTTTTGAAAAATTCAAACAATATCCAGAATATTCCAGAACGAAGGCTACCCTACCTACAAGCTTGTTCTACTTGACAAACAATAATAATTTTGTTCGGGGTGAACCCTTCTGAAACTTAATTTGAAGAAGTTTTAATCGATTTTAAAATGGCACTCCTCTCGTGTCGTACGTCACACTTTAAAAAAATTGTGCCATCCGCACCGAATCAGGTCGTAAAAATAAAAGGTTGTCAACAACTGGTTTTGAAAAATTTAAACAATGTCCAGAAACGAAGGCTACAAGCTTGTTTTACGTGACAAACAATAATAATTTTGTTCGGGGTGAACCCTTCTGAAACACAATTTGAAGAAGTTTTAATCGATTTTAAAATGACACTCCTTTCGTGTCATACGCCACACGTTAAAAACTTTGATGACACGCCTGTCGTGCCATCCGCACTGAATCGGACCTGCCTGAACGAGGAATGGTTGGTCCAAATTTTTAAAGTGAGGCGATGTATCATGGGAGGCATCGTATAAGGTATGAAAGGTATCACAAGCTAAAACGGTTTTTTTTATGATAATGTTAAAAAACTAAACTTTTCCCGCGTTAATCTCCGAAGTTGAATCTCTAAGCGAAAAGGCTTTACATACCTACAAGCTTGTTCGGAACCCTCGGCCCGTGAGTCCGACTCGCACTTGTCCGGTTTTCTTTTCAAATAACTAAGTATGCCCAGGCTACAAGGATAAATTAAAAATAACAATTTCTGTGTAATTTATTGCTGTTATCACTGCATCCTGTGGATTACGGAGTGTGATATCGGGACAGCATCCGGCGTGTCCTAAATGTCTCGCAAATAATTAGTGCTGGTCGAGGAGCCAGCGCGAGCTGTAACCATGTTGTTGTTCTTACTGATTGGTTTGTCTGTGATAGGTGCCCAGGGAAATGACTACAAATGTAAGTTAGTGTTCATATATTTAAGTGCAGTTTGCAGCTTAGTTTACGATTATTCATAAGTAAAAATAAACCTATAAACTTGACAAAATATAAAGCCGATTTTACGTAGTAGGTAAGTCTAAAATCATTTTTGTATTTATAGGTGTTGTGATTATTGTCTTATTAATATTCTGTAGAGGTGTGTCGTGAGTCAAAATCTATAAGTGGTTAACGATAAGTCAGTTTTATAAATTGCCTATTCTAGACGTTCGGAGGAAGTCAAATTAACAACCAACGCACGCACATTACTAATGTGTTGATTTAAAAATTTAAATTCAACCGTCTGCTATATTGTTTTAACTTCATTTTGTTGTCAGTGTTTTAAATAAGAATCGTAATAGTAAAGTGTTAGCGAATTTTTTTTTTCTAAGACTTCATTTATGGACACACGTGACATGGTGCAGTACAATTCCTACAAAATTTAATTTCATAAGAGCGTTAATTTGCAAGTGTGCGCTTCTCATACAGCTCGGAGAGACGTGTAACAAACACCACAACATGTAGGTATTGGAATACGAGGTCTATCTTTGTTTTGCAGTTTAAGCCGTATTCCTATTTTTACCTAAGTAGGTAGGTACTTAAATGCATCTTATATATAAATATTTGACACACTCCCCAGTATTGTTCTCTACATGTAAATATTAATGTAAGTAAGCTATAGAAAGCTCCATTCCTAGAAGCAATGAAAGGAACCATCAGAGCGATTAACGATTGTGTGCGTTTTTGCAGCGTTTTTCGAGGGCGAGGCATGGGAAGATGTGTTCTCCGCCGGCGGGTTGCACATTGGCAGCGGTCGCCACAAGCGTTTTGTGGAGCTCAATGAGAATCAGGCTAGTATTGCAATTATAATGCAAATCATGTACATTACCTGAGTAAAACAAGAAGGTTATCTATACACAAATAGTAGATTGTACAACAAGTGCATAAAGCGAGCCATTTAAGCAAAAGCGTGAGCGAGATGGAAGTGCGTGTTTGGAAGCGCGAATATCATGTTTTTTAATGTACTACTCGCTAAAAATAGTAGATTGTACAACAAGGGCATAAAACGAGTGGCTCGGGTGGATAGTTAAGTCGAGGGGTTAAATGGCTAATTTATGCCCGAGTTATACACACTGCTTTTCACTTCGATTGCGAGAAAATAACTAATAATTGCAAAATTAAATTAAACAATAGCTCATTCCCGTCACTTAACTTTTTAAACTTTTTATGTTTAATTTTCGACACGACTTAGGTACTTCGTACTGACGAGTAATTTAATGGTTCAATACGTTTTAAAATAACAATTAACTCCTATTTTATCTAATTTTATTAATTTAGTAATGGAAATTTATTAAGCAAATCAAATCAAATGACAAGCTTATTTTATGAAGTTTTATTGTGTGTGTGGCTGTTATGCCCGATTATCTTAGTCTTTAAGGCTTGTACACCCGCTAACGTCCTTGAGTCGTCGTCCGTATGGGCTAGCGCGCGACTGATCGGGCCTGCCGAGCCTCCGCGCTCGCGCATTTTGTAGGTATTTAAACATAGTAATTGAGATAATCATTTTATCTATTCAAACTCTGCGAATTTGTCTATAAATATTTAATAACGTTATTTAAATACAAAAATTTAATTTAAAATATCTATAGTTTAGTCATAATATTGAATAAACTTTACAAAAAGAGGTAACTTTGGGATTTTTTTCTATCGAGTGTAGTTCATTAGATCGCGTAACTGAATGCGACTTTGACTAGATTAGATCCTTAAGTAATACGTATCTTTTTTTTAGATTTTTGAACCCTATTTTCTACGTCTGAGATTGTTTTAAAAAACTCGAAAACACTGCCCCTGTTGACTGTAGAGCCTTAAAATAATTTTAGTTTGTGCACTAGAGCATAAAAGTGGCATTTTGTGCAGCATACATCCAGCACAAAGGCGAACTTTGCGAGCATGAGAAGTGAAAAGGTATTTGGCGTACCTTGGCGGTACTTTTCAGGATCGGACACACATATTTCATGATTATGATTTGGATGTACTCGTACCACTTCTTTCTTCAACTCAACCGGTTACCGAAAATAATGAGTTTCTCGGTATCTCGTTCAAGAGTGTTTCCAATTTTGATCTATATATTACAATATTTTTTTGTATATTAAGTAGGTCAGGATGTGGAGAATTGTAAAGAGGAGCGTATATTAGGGTAGGTATCAGTAGAGTGGGGGTGGGGACTACACTCCATTCCCTATCACCCATGAGAGGACGCCTGTGTTTAGTATTGAGACATAGGGTGATTATACTGATTATGATGAAGTAGTCACTCATTTATTCATTCTTAGGCTAATGATGATGAAGTAGTCTGATCGGTACGAATGTGATAGTAGTAAATAACGAGTTTGCTCACCAGCCGAACGTCCCGTACCAAGCCTGCATGCTGCCGGGCGGCAAGGGCGGCCACTGCCGGCACCTGCACCACTGCGTGATGGAGGAGTTCAAGAGGGACTTCACACTCTTCATGGACTATCTCTGCATCATCAAACGCTCGTGAGTCAACCATTATACATTTTCGAGAACGTGATTACAAATATTGCTCGTTGAATATAATCTGGGGGCACGGCAGTGCCCCCGCCAAGTCGAGCAAAACAAAGAGGCACGGCCGTACCATCCTTTTCTCGAAGCCATTCAGGCCATTTTCAACATCCTGTAATTTTGTGCTGGCTAAAGCTAGAACCCTGAATTTTCCGGAACATGTAGCGCATAATATGGCTAACATGTAATATCAATAACATTTGACATACTCACTGATAATGATCACGCTAATTCTAAGGTACTTCTAGGAGACCCACAAGCTCCAAATTTCAAAATTTTTAGCCTAATAACTCATATAAAACCTAAACGTATTGCAATTTCAGTCACGTTTCAGATATATACAAACTGCATTTTAAGTGAGTTTGTAATCCTATACAAATACATGCGATTACAAAGTTACTTCCTGCAAAACTATACAAACGTTATTTGCGATTGGTAAAATAACATTCCCATACAAAGTCTACAAAAAGAAATGAGATCCCAAAAAAACATTCCATGTAAAAAATAGGCCAAGTCTCGAAACTCGATCACAGTAAAAAGTGGTGAGATATTTCGTAGAGCCAAGTCAGGCATTCTTATTAATCTTTATTTGCTTGCTAAATAAAATTTTGTGACTTGGTAATCACACTTACATAGTTTTAGCCTTTAGGTACCGTAATAGTAGGTTAATGCAGTAAAGTGGTGTGATTCCCAAGTTGCAGAATTTTATTTAGCAAGCATATAAAGATTAATAAGAATGCCTGACTTGGCTCTACGAAATATCTCACCACGTTTTACTGTGAACGAGTTTCGATACTTGGCCTATTTTTTACATGGAATGTTTTTTTTGTGGGATAGGGATAGTAATTTCCTTTCCTTTGTAATCGCATGTTAAAGTAAGCAGTCATATTTAGGTCAAACTTAGTAAATAACGGTTACACGTAAATCAAAGTCAAAACAGTCGTGGTCGTGGCCAACGTCTTAACTGGCACCTTGCCATGGTTAGACCCCCTCGTGCTAATAGATATTTGACCCCAATGAGCTGTAAACGTGAGAGGAGAGTAATGCCCTTTTCCGGTGTTTAGGTGATAATGCGCATTTAAACTAGGTCGTTCGTAGGCCTAGGAATGTGGCTGAGTAAAACAAACAATAATCAACGTAAATTAATGGATCAAAACCTACGTAAACCTACATAGCTGATAAGTTCTAAGCCTGAGGCATAAAATGAAAGAAACGTTGAAGTCCAAAGTATAGTAGGTACACATTCAGTAACATTCTGGAAAATTTAACGGTTACCGTCACATTAATATAATACCATTATATTATTATAAACAGGCAAGAAAAGGTCACCATGTCTGCCAAATTCGGGTATTTCGGCATTTTTCAATTCCGCTCATAAAGGTAACCTCTTGTTAGAAAGAGAATATCCCCTACAGTAAAATTTGAAGTGTTGATTCATATTCTGCAGTCTTTTTGTAAGTACGCTATTTTAAAAGTACCTACCTATAAGTCCGCTTTATTTAAAAAGGACATTAGCGCCATAATGTCAATCCCCGCTCAGGGCTATCTCTGGTGGTGGTGTCTGGGAAAATGTAAAAACAATAAAAAAATATGTTCAGTCTTATAAAAATCTAAGAATGTAGCAGCTAGCAAAAATGCAAAAAATTCGTAAGAAATGGACAAAATAAACATTACACGGATATAGAACGTAATAAACATCCTTGAACTGTGTGCTACACAAATGGCCAGGGCGCTCAATAAAGAATCGTGACTATAAAGTTGACATTCATTAGAATTAGGCACTAGCAATTCTAATGAAGTTTTCTATTATATCGTCTCCGTAGATGTAATTTACGCATGTCAGTATGGCCCGATTAATATAAGAAAATTCTACATGCTGCGATTTAAAAAATATAAATGCTGCCTACCGAACAATTCCAATAATAAAAGTCGTCTTCAAGAGTTCTATAATCGTGTCTTCGTTCGATGAAGGTATTTTAGTAAATATATACTTGTCAAAAGGGTCGACAGGGACTTGTCATTATTGCACAAAGTGGTTGGGACCAGTACGCAAAGCCGGTTTTCAGGAACGACGTGGTAAACTCGTATCCAAAGTGACATTTTCATAGGACACCATCATGTCTGTTCACTTGTCATGAGTCAGATCATCAAATAGACTCGATGCGCTAATATTATCCGCCTACCCGACCCTAGGGACCTGGTTTCGAGTTACAATATTCGGTTAACTAATTTGAAAAACAAGTTACGCTTCCAAAGATAAGACGAAAAAAAGCTGACATAGCCTCCTAAGACCCCGCGTACAAAATTTTGTACAAATTCCAAATGTCAAAAAGTTCCTAATTCAATAACATTAAAGCGTAGCCTGGGCCTTAGGAGGATAGTAGTTTTTGGGTACTTTTGGTTTGGGGAGATGAAGTACCTACTATACGAGTATACAATGACCATGTTTCACTTGTCTTACGACCCTGCTCGCTCGCCCTATTTTTGTTTTTGTTGAGGGGAAAACAAGAAAGTGAAAATAAGCCTTTATTTTTTAAATTAAGATCTCGATTTATGTCAATACTTACTAAGATAAGTACCTACGAGTACCTACCTAGTGCCTACTTATCATTAAATTAAACAGTTCATACATATCGCGTCTCAAAGCATTTGAATAATGTGATTCCCGAATTCATCCTCATGCAGTACCTAAGTTATCAATCAGTTCAATGAAATTGACATAGATCTCGAATAAAGTTGGGCTTTCCGTTAGTTGCTGTTGTGGGTTGTGGGGAAACTGGGGACGAGGTCTGCATACTTTCTCTTACCCCATGCTAATAAACTGTTCCTCTCAGCACTGTAGCAAATATAGTGTAGCTAGTTTGTAACCACAGTAAAGCCGCGTATTTATGGGAAACTTTTGTAGATTAACAAAGTTGCATAAACATTCGGAGTTTATGGTGGCCGAGTGTCGGCAAGTCAAGTCACTTGAGAGATAGCCTTGTTACGATAAGGGCCGCGATTCTATTTGTCTTAATTGACAGGCGGGGATATCCCTAGGATATCGCTTTTGTATAATTTTCAAGGACAAAGACATGACAGTTAAGATATCCATATGACATGGCGAGGACACTTTGTTATCACAAATTCTGAGCCAGTTACCGACATCCTACTGTTAGAGTTTTTTTGTCATTTTCCCACACGCCAATCTATTTCTGGGACAATACTTCCCTTGCACTTACAATTTGATATTTATTGGCTAACCCAGTAAAGTCAATTTTGAATGGAGTTACTAAGCTTTTATTCTGACACGATGCAGTGCACCACTAATAAAGTAGTTAGACCTTAGTGGCCTTATTCATAATCGTCCAAACCAAACCTATTTAGCTGAAATGCCGTTAAAATGTCTTTAAGGGAACAAAACACATTTAAGCGAACAGAGGTTTGTTAAGATTTATGAATTACTTAGGGGTTATTTCTTAAAGAATTTTCTTTACAAGTTTTACGAATGGTTAGTTAACTAACCTATGTGCGACGGAATCTACGGTAAAAGAAACTCAAACACATAGATACCGTTCTATGCTTTCTTTTCATTAGTGCCAATTAAGAGAGAAAAAAGTACGTGTTTCAATTTCCTGCTGGTACAGTCACCGGCATCAATATATGATGGATCAAAGGCCGCAAAAATATCTGACACGCTCTAACGGCTCTAGGAATAGAGTTGTCATCAGATATTTTTGCGGCCTTTGTTCCTACACATTTCCTTGATGTATCATTACATCACGGGGCGTAATCTGTAGAAAATCTAAGTGCTTATAAAATGTTCATGCAAATTGTCAGGTCCATCGGGGTATGCTGCCCGGACACTCTCAGCCAAGACCAAGTGGAGGGCCTGGCCGGCGACCTGCCCGCGTCGGCCCCGCTGGCGGAAACCAATGACGCCGTACTTAAGATCACGAATGCCGAAAACCGAGGTCCGTAGACTTTATATAAAGTTCGTCTTACAGTAATTAACTCATTTACAACCATATTTTAACTGAATTGCACAAATAAATTGCGATGAAATATGGCTCTACTGTTTTATTTTTGTTGTAGGTTAAGTCCGGCATTAAGGGTCGCCAGGACGCACGACTCTACATAAAAAAGTTTGGTTCTCAAATAACATGAAACTTTGTATAAGTACACATTATACACAATATATATACCTACATAAAATCTAGGTCGGAAACTAGTTTCTGTTGCTAGAACATAAAATGTTTTTTTAGCGAGTAGTACTTTTTCTTACAAAATCTCTAATTGCTTGATTTTCTTTCATTATATTTCTTTTATAATTTATAGCAACACAAACCATTTTCCGACCTAGATATGGCAGACCCCATTGTGTACAAAGTTTAATGTTATTCCAGTATAATGCCGTCTCAAAATGAATCAAATTACGTTATTAATTAAGGCGCTCTTATTAGACGATATTTAGGTATTTGCGGAGGTGAGGCAGACGGAGCGGGAGACGCGCGTCCCGCGCACCCCGCTAACGGCCTTATTCTGTTGGCATCCGTATTCGGCTCGTTTTTGCGGATCATACGATCAAATGTTTGTCTTCTTGAATAATTGTTTTATTTTTCAAATCTTGGTTGATTTGTGTAAGATTGTCCCCAAATATTTATTGTTTATTTATTTATTTAAATCTATTTTTTTAAAGAAAATAAGGAATAATAGGTAGTTACAGTTCTTAAGTACATCGTAGTATGATGACATCAATTATGGACACTTACTTTCCAAAGATATGTTAGTACAGATTTCTTCATCATCAATCCACCTATCGTTTTCCCAGTTCCTATGTGGGTGCTTCCGTTTTCCAAATACGTAGAACTGATAAAATAATAGTACATCTTCACTTCCTAAAGGTGAACGTCACCAATTATGGATTGTACTAATATATTACAGGTTTTTTAAACCGAAATAAAATCGATTACTTCTAGGTAAAGTTATAGCGCCGGTTAACACCCGCTTAAGAAACCATCAAAAATAATAAACAAATAGCTATGTTCATCTATTTATCTCCTGGCAAATTATATTATTACCATGTATGTCTTTCCCGCTCACGGGACAATGATGTCCCGGACCTTTGGGAGGCATGCGTGGGGCTAGGTACCTACAAAGTACCAACGGCGCCAACACGTAGAGGCCCTTTTGACAATTTAATGAAATGCAAGGAGTATTATTTCCATAATTATTACCTTTGTTACATAAGTATGACTGACTGATCAAAAACTGGATAATTAGACCACTGTTAGTCAGAAGAGCATTTTATTATACAGGGTGGTTATTTTAAGACCAGCAAGTTCTTCAGTACATGACTATGTCTATTAAAAAATGTAATTTGACCAAACATCATATAAAAATAACAAATTCAATTTGTCTCTTAAATACCTAAAAGTGTTATGTCACTGCGCTCGCGCGGCGCGTGCTGCCTACCATGCTACCTCGACCAGCGGCCACACCGCGATGGACCTTGATACTCTCAACAAGCCAACAAGATTGGACTTATACTTGGCTCTATACTCCAGGCAAAATACGGTTTCGAAAATCATTAATTTATAATAGCGTTTTTTTGTATATTTCATTTTTAATCGTTATTCTAAGATGCTTTACACAAGAATCCAACAAATTTTCCAACCGGAAGTAATTATATAAATATAATATAAGCTTTAATTGTCTTTTTTTGTTTGATTTATATTGAATTTTTTAAAGCAAATGTAAATTTAGGTAAAAGCCTCCTCGATCTCATTCCATTTTTTTCGGTCTTTAGCCAACTGCATCCAGCTAGGTCCGGCGACCTCAGTTATGTCATTGGTCCAACGTCTTCGTCGTCTACCTTTCCTTCTTTTGCCTTTCGGCCCTGACCAGTTTGTTGCTTCCAGTGCCCTTCTTTTCTCCTAATATCTGGCGATATATGGCTTTTACCCGAATGGGGTCCATATAAGAAAGAAAAAATGGCATAAATCTTTTAGATTTAGTAAATATGTACTAACACAAACAATATGGAATAAATAAAGCTTAAATAAATATATATATATATAAACTAGCTGTTGCCCGCGACTTCGTCCACGTATAACATGTTATCGTCTAAATGTTTGTTTAAGAAATTTAAATGTTTGTTTAATAAAAAAAAACATTGAAATTAGTTTTGTACAGTCAGCATCAGATAGTTAGTAGCAGCCTAGGTAACCAAATATATCGCAACACGTCTTTGTTACTATAGGTGTAAGGATGTGTTACGATATATTTGGCTACTTTGGCTGCTACTAACTATATGACGCTGACTGTACCTAGTCTTTAAGTAAACAGTCTAAAACCGAAGAAACAAATCTCTCTTTATTTCAAAATGTCTTGCTCTCTATACAAACTTAGAACCCTCTTTGAACTCTCATAGTAAATAGTCTGAAACCGAAGTTACAAATTTCTAACTTTAAAAATGTCTTGCTCTCTATACATAATTCGAACCCCCTTTTAACCTTCTTAAGTGATTAATAATTAAAAAACCGAAGTTACAAATCCCTTACTTTAAAAATGTCTTGCTCTCCATACAAACTAGAAGAACTGTATATCCTAGAAGTAGGTATTTTTGTCAAGACCAATCCAAGCATGTTCAGTAACGTTTCAGAAGGCCGCAGATTTCCAACACGTAAACAATACAAACAAAAATTGAAAACTTTGCAGGGTAGCAACAACACAGCGCTAATCAGAGGCGGAATCTTGGGAATGGCACCAAACATTTTCAATAAAATTCCAGACCGAATTAAACACTGGATATTAATAAATTTAAAAGACAATTGACTTCAGATTCAGATTTGTTTATTATCATAATTTTACAATTGAAATCATAGTACAATGAATATACAGATAAAAATGTGTTAAAATTATAACTTGTCAGTTACAATAAAATACAATAGATGTGTACAGTTGTGTACAGAATTGTTATTATTTGTAAATAGTTTAATAATACTTATACTCATAGCATAATGATATTACATAAAATAGAGAAAGAAAACATAATACAAAAATTAACGTCAAGCTTTTAAGATCTTGTTATTTAGTCATTTGAAAGAAATTCTTGTAAACTATACAGTGTTTTTTTTAAGCAATAGTTGTTTTACATGGAAGCGAAAAGAGTTGTCGTTCGTTATGGTTTTAAGGTTTGAAGGTAGCCGGTTAAAAAGTATTTGTCCTATTAACTTCGGAAGTTTTGTGCCTATTCTAAGTCTGGGCGAGGTTGTTTTGAAGTGGATACTTCTTTGCTCGCGTTCTTGTATGGGGGTACAGTTCAAAATGTATCACGTAACTTCCGGATTAACTTTTTGTAGAGAAGCCTAATCTGATTTCAAATAATTGTTTGTTACATGTTTTAATCCTTCTTTATTTGCTATTAGTTGTTAATCACAAAATGTTATTTAGTTTATGTGACGGGCATGAAAACTATGCTGAAATGACCGCCATTTTCAATGCCTCGCGAGTCAAACGAGCTACGTCAGTCAATGTTGCTATATATACCGATTTATCTGTGCTTATACAGATTTTAGTGAATTAATGCAGATATATATTTACGGGGACAACCAACAAATAAGTATCCACTTAAACTTAATTAACGGTTGTATCTCGGACACAACCCGCTTCTTTTTAAGTTATTCGCATTTCTAATTGATCTCGAACTATTTTCACCTCTCCTTTGAAATTCATTTGGATAACGTTTAACATACATCAAAACTTCCAATATATAAGTTGAAACTGATGTTAAGATACTAAGTTTTCTTAAATGTTCGCGACACGTGTATCTGTCCTTTGCATAGGGAAGTACTCTAATTGCACGTTTCTGGATCTTTAGGATGCGCTCATAATCCGTACTGTTGCCCCAAAGCATTATCCCGTATGAAAGTTGAGCGTATATGTACGCATAATACAGCTCTTTTAAGCAACTTTCTGACACAAGTGGTCTTAACTGTCTTAGAGCATAGATCCCTCTTGCTAACTTACTGTATAATGTATCTATGTGATCTTTCCATGACATTATTGGATCAATCATTTCAATCAATAGATCAATATTTGATTGAAAAGTGTTATTATACCATTAAATATTACTTAAACGACCCTACGACATAACATGATTCCATTCAAGACATTCCTTAGTTATAATATTCTTTGGTTATAGTATTTTTTGAGAGTTTTTGACATGTATTTGAAGTATTTAACACCAATCACTGTATTGACATTTATTTTTTTATTTTTATAAATATATTAGCTGGCTGAAATATTTTGTAAACCTACATTGTGGGTAATGCACAGAAGTCTTATATTTTGTATACCAACAATACTTGTAAAAGTTGTGACCTATGTTTAACAAAATAAATTTAATTGAATTGAAAGTACTTAATTTGTATTCTAATAAGTAATCTTTAGGCAAAAATTTAAGTCTCTAGCTCTAAAAATAAAGTTTCCCCCATACAAACTTTGCACCCCTATTTACCCCCTTTAGGACGTTGTAAAAGGTAGTTCTGGTGTAAATTTCAACTCTCTAGTCTTAGTAGTTTCGGCTGTGCGTTGATGAGTGAGTGAGTGAGTGAGTCATATCAATAACTTCATACCGACAAAAGGTATGTTCACTTAGATAACGTCACATTTATTTGCTTTAGTGGGCTTATTTTTAAAGGGGCGTGGCGGGGGAGGCTTTCTTGGTTGTTATTTGGAGAAACAGCGGTGGCAGAGTGAGTGCGAGATGTGAAACGGCATAGTTTAGTGTTTTGTGATGGGTATCATGTGCACAAACAGCTGGCAAAGTTTTGCAGCTGTATAGGGGAACACCCTGTAGTACTTTGTACCCGACTGCCTCAGAAGGAAGTTTATGTTTTTCGAGCGTATGTATCATCATATCAGCCGAAAGACGTCCACTGCTGGACATAGGCCTCCCCCAAAGAGTGCCACAATAGCCGTAGCATCCAGCGGACTCCCGCGACCTTTACCAGGTCATTAGTCCACCTTGTGGGGGGCCTAACCACGCCGCGCCTTCCGGTACGTGGTTGCCACTCGAGAACCTTTCCGCCCCAACGGCCATCGGTTCTACGTGCAATGTACCCCGCCCACTGATACTTAAGTTTAGCGATTCGGAGGGCTATATCGGTTACCGTGGTTCTGCTGCGGATAGCCTCATTTCTGATGCGATCGCACAGAGAAACTCCCAGCATAGCCATCTCCATCGCCCTTTGAGTGACTTTGAGCCTTCTTATGAGGCCTATAGTAAGCGACCACGTTTCCGTTCCATATGTCATCACTGGCAACACACACTGGTCAAAGACTCTCGTCTTGAGACACTGCGGAATATTGGACGAAAAGATGTGCCGTAGCGTATGTATGCATGTATGTCTATAACGAAGATGAGGAAGGGCCGTGGCCTGCTGCTGGTGGAGTGGCAGGGTCTTTTTCCGCACTCGTTTTTAATAGAATCTACTAAACAGCAAGTAAATATACTTCAGTTCACCAACTCGTTTAGGACTTTAGTCTAGGTAGTCGCTATCCGGCGCAATAGCCCTAAATGCTTTTGATATATTTCTGTATGAATAAATAAATCTATTATTCGTACAGTCCATAATTGGTACCATTACCCCCCCAACCATGTGCTCGTGTCCGAATCCGATTTACACCCGACTACTTACTACCTAACAGTTCTAAATACGTATTCAGGATAACTGAAGATTTTTATTGACATCTTGTCAATATGCTCCAGCTACCTATTAATACGTTTTAGGTGCGGATGTAGAAACGCTTTAATGTAGTAAATATCGCATACCTTATATTTGTTATTCTATCATTTCGAATGTGTTCTCCAGCATGTATTAGCGTTTCCTATTCCTTTATATATTTTTATTTACCTTGATAACTCGAAATAATTGCTGCAAAAAGGCGTATTTGCGTGCCAGGTAAACATTCACAGGTCCGTCGTCGGCAGTGGCCACGGGCGTACTAAATTGTACTCGCCACCGCGCATGCATGACGCGGACACCCGGTTTTTCAGACAAATGACCAAATGTATTGAATTATCAAACATATTGAAATTCTAAGAAGCCGGTAGATAGATCTACCAAAAAGCTACCTATCACAACAAATTTCATTGTAATATTCCAAATAACTTTTGAGATATTTCGAGTTTGGTGGTAAAAAAGGACTGTTTTGAAAGGCAAAATCTATCGAGGTTTTTGTAAGCAATCGTGATTTTACGAAGTACCAACATAGCCAATGAACTGAAGATATACATATCAAAAATTTGGATCTCTAGCAATAGTACAAGTATACTAATAATCGGTTTGGAAAAGGCACTTTTTCGATGCGCAGCTGCATACAGCGCCTTAAAAACCTCTGTCAATATACAACTTCACTTCTATCATAATGTTGACAATAGCGGTTAATACATTAACGAAAGTGCTTAGCGCAAAATTTGTGACGAGTCCGCAAGTGACTCTGTAGGTAGTCGACTAAACTACCTATGTGATTATGCAGGATGTGGACTCAGTACTCGGTCAGCCGGCCGCATGGTGGGCGCGCGGCCTGCCAACCCCCGCGAGTGGCCGTGGATGGCTTCCATCACCCCCGAGGGCTTCGAGCAGTACTGCGGGGGAGTACTCATAACTGACCGCCACGTACTCACCGCTGCGCACTGTACTAGAAGGTACCAGGCACTCATAACATAAAGACGTGTATGGATTTGGCCTCATTTCTTGGTCGGCCGGCCGCATGGTGGGCGCGCGGTCTACGAACCCCCGCGATTGGCCATGGATGGCTTCGATCACCCCCGAGGACTTCGAACAGTACTGCGGGGGAGGATTAACTGACCGCCACGTACTCACAGCTGCGTACTACATTAGAAGGTATTAGGTACCAGGCACTCATAAACATGTGGATGGATGTTGCTTCAGTTTTTAGTCAACCGGCCGCATGTTGAACGCGTGAACGGCGAACCCCCGTATGTGGGATTGGCATCCATAACCCTGCACTGGAAATTACGTACCAGGCACTCATGAACTTGATCAGGTTTTCATTTCACAATGACGACTTCACACGTTCAGTGGGATGCAGAGAATCAGCACATGTAGGTACATTAATTATAGTTGCTATTTTATCATTTATCACTGTGAAGAAAACATCTCAACGTTCTGACAAACATGCGAGTGCAAGAGTTACGGATCTTTTCCACCGCGATAAATGATAAAACGACAATCATTATACGTCCATGAGCGGGTTTTTTTTTTCAATTTTATCATCGGCATCTACCGATTTATAGATGCTACTCAGTCCACTCAGGTCTTCCTTAGGTCGATTATGTGATTCATATCATGTCACAAATCACAACAGATTAATCTCGCTGGATCCAAGAATTGGGAAATTGTTCTAAACACTCATTAAACACTTTCCTTTTTTTGGTCTGAATGTGACTCGCTATGATCATAAACTATCGTTCTAGATGGAAGGCCGATGAGCTGTACGTCCGTCTTGGCGAATACGACTTCCATCGCAACAACGACTCGCGCTCGTACAACTTCCGCGTGGTCGAGATCCGGCAACACGCGGACTTCGACCACACCAACTACCACAACGACATCGCCATCCTGAAACTGCACCGACCAGCCGTGTTCAACACCTATGTGTGGCCCATCTGCCTGCCCCCAATGGGGCTGTCGGCTGTTAATGAGACAGCTGCCATTATTGGTAAGATTTCATCATATGTGGTTTTTTCGGCATGGCTAATCTGCATACAGTTTTATTCGTTTGTTGGTATTGAAAATTGCTGGCGAACCCAGGATGAAGTTTAGCGGAGATGACAACACTATTTTTTCATGCCTCTTAAAGTTTTGTCCTCGATCACAGTTAGCTATCCTAAAATATAGTCAACGTCTTCTTCTTTGTCGTTACCCTCTTGTTACGTTTGAGTGAACGTCGCCATCATGCTGTGAGTCATGTGCTTTACAACGCGGTGCCATTCCTCTCTCACATCTGCACTGATCTTCGAGCAACAGCAGCCTTAGCTATGAATATTACAGTCAAACAATTCTGTCATTTCTTGCGGGGCTGGGGGGGGGGGGGGGGGGGGGGGGATTTGCTGTAACAATGACACTACTATATCAAAAAGCGGCCAAGTGCGAGTCGGACTCGCACATGAAGGGTTCCGTGAAATAAATTGCGGTTTACGATTTATGACGTATTAAAAAAAAACTACTTACTAGATCTCGTTCAAACCAATTTTCGGTGAAAGTTTACATGGTAATGTCATCTTTTTTTTTTTTAGTTTTATCATTCTCTTATTTTAGAAGTTACAGGGGGGACACACATTTTACCACTTTGGAAGTGTCTCTTGCGCAAACTATTCAGTTTAGAAAAAAATGATATTAGAAACCTCAATATCAATTTTGAATGGGTTTGATGAAAATTTTTTTTTTGAGTTTAAGTTCTGAGTATTCCCTAGTTCCGAGTTAGTGACCCCTAAAACTTTGTTTTTTTTCGATTTTTGTGTGAAAATCTTAATGCGGTTCACAAAATACAACGACTTACCAAGTTTCAACAGTATAGCTCTTATAGTTTCGGAAAAAAGTGGCTGTGACATACGGACCGACAGACAGACAGACAGACAGACGGACAGACATGACGAATCTATAAGGGTTCCGTTTTTTGCCATTTGGCTACGGAACCCTAAAAATGACACAATACACCGAAAAAACTTGCACACCTTCATACATTTTTGTGTACGAATGAAGCATGCCCACTTGGGCTTGTACTTTGGCTGAAGGGTACCTAATGGTGTGAATGCCTACTCCCTTCCGTGTTGCTCGAAGACACTGATGGCCTTTTAGTGTAAGGGTCAGTTCAATAGTATTTAGTCATACAAAAAATATACAAAATGCATCTTCTGTTCCCGAGGCGAAAAGTAAAGACACTGGAGCTGCCGCCTTGGTTTTGGCCCTTCATTTCGCAGACAGGAAAGACAAATTAGCTCACAAATAGCAAACTGTGTAACGTCTCTTCAAAAATCACCCTCTTCTGTATTGTCATCAATGTCATAATCATCATCATTATCATATCGGCCGAAAGACATCCACTGCTGGACATAGACCTCCCCCAAAGAGTGCCAAAGCGGGAGTCCGCTGGATGCGGGTGGCGCAGGACCGGTCTCCTGCGCCACCCACATCCAGCGGACTCCCGCGACCTTTACCAGGTCATCAGTCCACCTTGTGGGGGCCTACCCACGCCGCGCCTGCCGGTACGTGGTCGACACTCGAGAATCTTTCCGCCCCAACGGCCATCGGTTCTACGTGCAATGTGCCCCGCCTACTGCCACTTAAGTTTAGCGATTCTTCTGTATAGTATTCTGTATTAATTACAACAGGTTGGGGAACTCAGTCCTACGGTGGGCCACACAGCACAGTGCTGATGGAGGTGGCTGTTCCGATCTGGGAGCATTCGCGCTGCGTGCAGTCCTTCTCTGACTCTATATTTGAAGAGAACATCTGCGCCGGCGGCTTTGAAGGCGGGAAGGATGCTTGTCAGGTAATCTGACACCTTAAAACTTTACCAGTACGTAAGACGATAAAATCTTGACTTGGGTGGCAGTTGTACTGTGATAGCCCCCGGAAACAGTTTAATATGATATGATAGTTATCCTTGGATCAATCTTTTTCTCCAATATAAATTGCTACTACTTTTCTAGCGCTTTTAATAATCTGCACTAGGCATAGGTAGGTATTACATGCTAACTTTACCTAACTGCAAAGCGTTATCAGTATTATCACTGACCGTCCGCTTCATTTGAGGTTTGTGTATAGATGTGTGCGAATTCCAAACAAAACGTTAGTTATACCTACTGCCGTTTTGCAGCGGAACTTACTCATGTCCTTCTGTAATAATTATATTCATTAGGTTATTCAAATAATCTAATGAGCTGTCCCGCCTTTTTAGTCAAGCGTTGTTTTCCGAACACCAACTATAAATTGGAGCCCATGGGCAAGGGGAGTGATTTGAATCGGCATAGATAAAACGTTTTTTTTTTCAGGGTGACAGCGGCGGTCCGCTGATGTATCAGCTGTCCAGCGGCCGCTGGGCGGTGATCGGCGTGGTGTCGTGGGGCATCCGCTGCGGTGAGCCCTCGCACCCCGGCGTCTACGCGCGCGTCGATAAGTACCTTCGCTGGATCGTCGACAACGCGCAGTTCTAACCAGTGGATGGCGCGGTATCCAGGCTCCGGTGTTTAGGGAAGAGTGCACCCATACTCGTACCTATGTTTTTGGAAATAACATCTTTAAGCCCTCCTGCTTGCCAACGTATCCAACGATTATAGGTACTTATATAGATTTCGGGGTGCTAAACTTCAATAACAGGAAATAAATCATCATTGTGTGGTGCTCTTCGTAAAAAAATGGCGTATTAATAAATAAACAGTGCTGCGAGGGTAGTTGCGATTTGGTTAATAATTAATATAACCCATCGGTACATGTGCACATGTAGAACTCCCGGGCCAGTCTGTGATATTCCGTTACATTTTCTATTGAGCGACCTTTATGTAATCGTGTGGCCATGGGTGGGTTTTAGTTAAGTAAATATGAAAGTAGGGGTGTATTCGGCACAATTAAAATTACTCACCTTGTTAGCTAATACATTTTATTTTGACTTATATAAACGAATTTACATAAATAATTATGAAAACTAAATCATAATGTCAAATCCAATTCTTAGAGCTTAAAATAGAATCCAATGCAGAGAGTGTGTTGGCACGGCATAAATACCTACTTGCAAACACCAAACCCAATATAAAATAAAAAAATAATAAAATAATATTTGCGGACAATCTTACACAAATCAACCTAGTCCCAAACTAAGCAAAGCTTGTACTATGGGTACTAGACGACGATATGGATACTTATATAGAGAAACAAATACTTAAATACATAGAAAACATCCATGACTCAGGAACAAATATTCGAGCTCATCACACAAATAAATGCCCTTACCGGGATTCGAACCCAGGACCTCTTGCTTCGTAGGCAGGGTCACTACCAACTAGGCTAAAGCGGTCGTCAAAATATATAAATATATATTAAAGGTGAGATTTCCTAGTCTCTTTTCGACTGTCCAAAAAAGGAGTGTCATGTTTATGTTTATTATTATTAAGTATTGTATGCCTGCCATATCACGGGACCAAGGGGTCCCGGACTTTTGGAAGGCATGCGTGGGACAAAAATAATCTAAAGCGAGGGATATTATTATTATTTATTTTAATACGTTTTTTACATATCTAATGTACCTAATCAAATAGGTAGGTCTACGTGTAAATAATATGAAATAATCCTACGTTACAGTAACGTATACCTATATCTACTTGCGACAATGAACCGGTTTTCTTGTGAGCAAAAGACAAAGTGAGTTGGCTGTGAGATTCTAATAGCCGCGATAGAAATGGGAATAGAAGTCACAGTTTGGCCGGCCATACACTTGCTTTAAAATGGATACGAATTGACAGCTATGCAATCCGCGACCGAATAATATATTTGTGGGACGATCTCGAAAATGGCCGACTCGCGCGCATTTTCGAGATCGTCCAGTCAGGTTCGATGTTCCGGAAGCCCCAAAATCCTTGGACATAGGTCAGTTAACAGTCTAGTGTAATTGCCTCGCCCGCTTGCTCTATATGCGTCAACATACTGAGGATCTCGGCCTCACTCAGCACGGGGTGGAAGCTCAGGGCCAGGCGGAAGAAGTTCTTGTGTTCTCGGAGAGGAGAGTATGACACCATTAACAGCGAGTTCTTGGTTAAACTCTCCTTGATCTTGGGTGTGATCTGAAAAGTTTGTCATGGGTTAAACAAATCCTCGAGTTTAAGAGCAATGCCCTAGCTGAGCAACTTTTGAAAACTCAAATTTTTGACGCAATGTTTCTGTCGCGCTGTTGTGGGTGGCGGGAGCTGTCTATACGATAAGGACAACTGCAGCTCGAACTAAAATTCCCACGCAAAAAACTCAAAAATCGAGGTTTTGCTCTCGACTATTTCCTCCTCCAAAACGCAACCAATCATCATAAAATTTTAGAAACTGCAAAAGGAAGAAATAATCTACGCCGCTATGTTTTGATTTTTTGGATATTTGTTGTTATATTTGTAAACTGCGCCTTTTTTGCAGCCATTTCAATGAAGCCGTTTTTTGCGATTTTTGAGGCGCTGTCAGTTTCTTTAGAATTAAAAGATCCAAAAAAGCGAAACAAAGCGGCATAGACATTGATGATATTGACCTTATTTTAAAAAATCATTGCTCTAGGTTCAAAAACCAGGGAGGAAACAGTCGAGAGCGTTTGTATGGGAAAATCGCAGATAGGCATTCCTCTTAATAAGAGCATTAGATAAGTACTTTCGTGTGAGCAAATAAACAAACACGTTCAAAACAATGTTAAGTATCACTCCCAATTAAACTGTAGGTAAAGTCGACTAGAAAAATATGTAATGTATCCATTTTTCAACTTATTGCATTGTTAAATAGTGAACATAAAAATGGTTCGAAATTATTTTTTTTAGTATGACGGTCAGCTATAAAAATATCTATCCAATTTTCAGCTTTATGCCACCGATATACGTACACATATTTTATAGACGTGACTGTATCTTACCGCGAAGTCAATTGGGATCTTCGAAGAAAATAACTAGCCAATTCAGATAATGACTCTATCCTCCATAAATTGTACTTAATGGGGAACTTGCATGGGATTTCAATTTCAAATAAATTGCACTCTATCGATGCGGATATATGTATACTATTAATTTTATCTCAAGTTAAAATGACGAAAAAAAATGTTTATTTTTCGATAAAATAATACAACAGTTACACAGAATATTGAATTAGAAATTATATTTTGTATAACAAGTATAGACTTAAACGCAAATTTTGTGGAGATAATTGCAAATTAATGACTTACTCCATAGTAAACGCGCCGAGAATATATGTTGTGACGTCATAGCATAAGCCCGTTTAATAAAGAGCGTTTTCGTGAGGTGCCGGCGCGTGCAGATTTCAAATGCATATAACATCAGAAAAATAAATCATAAGAAAGTTTTAATGCTAGAGTTGTTTTAATGCTGGATTATACTTTTGATTTTCGTAATAAAATAAAAAGATGCAAGTTTCCTATTACGAAAAAAAGTCTAGATACCTTGTGCATCCTCTCCCACCACTTCTCATCCTCCTTGTCCGCCCTGTATCGCTTCGGGATATACCAGAAGCACACATTAGGGCACTGCAACTGCTCCACCACCAGCCTGAAGCCAGGCCGCGTCGCCACAGTGTCCCGGCAGAACTGCGCCATCTGCAGGGTATGATCGGCGAGGTGGTTCAAGCCGGCGTCGCCGCGCGCCTTCCACATCACCCATAGCTTAAAAGCGTCGATCTGTGAATTTGCAAATTAATTATGTTCAGGCACTTGAGTAAAATATTACAGTTGCTATTCGATTCGATACAATGCTACAGCTACATTAAAAGCAGGAGATTTATAGATCCGAGTAAGGCCGATTATGCTCTACAATGAATTTTACTGTCCGGCAGTCCGATTTTTTACGGTCCGATATTTTTTGTATTGAAAGTTGGACGGTTTTACGTATAGTGCACAAACTAAGTACTATGTACATTTAATGGCGTGCCATATCGGACCGGACTGCCGGACAGTGTAGTGCACAATCGCCCTAAGGGCGGGTTCGAACGAACACACTTTACTGCACTTTACCATAAACGTTAAATATGGCGGCGACAGCTGTCATCCCTCAGAAACTGTCAAACTTTCCATACAAAAGATTTTAAGAAATGTAACATACGTTTACCGACAATTTGAATCCAGAATAATAAGTGGCAATTTAACCAAACAAGATTAATTAAAATCTAACTCTTAACCTACCTGTTTGGTAAAATCCAGCATAAGTAATAAGTATGTATGTGGACTGAAATCAAATATAGGTACATTTAGCACGAGCTACCCTTGCTTCCACACGTGAAGATATCAAGTGAGGAGCGGTATGAAACGCTCGCTCATTGCACCTTCCGTCCGCACTGGACTCTCTTGTCCCCCGTATAGTAGCTGACGTCGTAGAACTTGTCCTGCTGGAAGAGGTTCTGCGCTGCGGGCGAGTTGGCTTCGTAGAGGAGCCCCTTCTCGCGCACTAGCAATAGGGAGCACTGCATCTTCTTGGGGGCTCCAAGATATCGAGCTACTTACTACGGTATGAAGAGCTCACCTTTCCTCCGCACTGGACGCTCTTGTCCTCCCTGTCGTAGCTGACGTCGTAGAATGTGTCCTGCTGGAAGAGATACTGCGCCGCGGCCGAGTTGGCCACGTGGAGCCCCCTCTCGCGCACCAGCAACAGGGAGCACTGTACTTTCTTGGGGGCTCCAAGATATCGAGCCACTTACGGTATGAAGAGCTCCCCTTTCGTCCACACTGGACGCTCTTGTCCCCCGTGTCGTAGCTGACGTCGTAGAACTTGTCTTGTCCTGCTGGAAGAAGTACTGCGCCTCGGCCTTGTGGAGGAGCCCCCTCTCGTTCACTAGGAAGCGCCACTTGTTTTGCGGGTTCCACGATATCGCGTTACGTACGGTATGAAGAGCTCACCTTTCGTCCGCACTGGACGCTCTTGTCCCCCGTATCGTAGCTGACGTCGTAGAACTTGTCCTGCTGGAAGAGGTACTGCGCCGCGGCCGAGTTAGCCTCGTGTAGGAGCCCCCTCTCGCGAACCAGGAACAGGGAGCACTGGAGAGGCGCACCAGCCATCTTATGCGGGTTCCACGATAGTGAGTTCGCCCTGAAATTCCCAAACCTTTTATTAGAGTTTTTTTATTATTATTTATTATCATAAAAGGGGGGTACAATTTTACAATTACCATCTGTCTCACAAAACGGTTTACACAGTTTGACTGTGGAATCTGAGTCACTTCAGTAACTAAATTCACATATATGACTATGACACATACTTATATGCTATCTACCTTATAGGTGTGTTATATTGGCGTAAATAATTGAATTGCAAAACACGTACGCAGTACGAATCTGAGTCGTACACAATCAACGAAACATTGTGATTTTCTGTGAAATTGTTTTCAAAGAATAAAGTAGGTTAATGGGTATGTGAGAAAATTTAAACACACGGTACGAATTATTAAATTTTCATCTTAACCCATTCAGTGCCCATGACTACACATATGCGTCAGACCGCTACGAGCGCTTTTCGCTACGTACGAGGTTTAACCTGCTACGGACTACGGCGTAGCGCTACGAGATTAGCGTGGCCGTGAATGTGTTAAAGGTCATCGCTTAAAACGTGAGGAACTTTGAGAATTTAACTCCCAACTACCGCTTACCTTTCAATTCCGTTTAGCTTTATTTTGTGTTTCCGAGACAATATCAAACTTCCACCCCAACATGCCTGAAAATTGTAAAGCAAAATTATTAATTAGGATTTCCGTATTAATGGATACTTTGAAAAAAAAAACAGAAGCATTTCTTACATCAACATGCATCCAAATGGCGTACTTCTTGCATATATCAGCGATCACCGGCAACGGGTCGATGGCTCCAAGCACCGTAGTTCCAGCAGTAGCATTCACCAACAAGGGGTGTAGTCCAGCTTCCTTGTCTCTGAGAATAGCCGCTTCCAGCTCTTCTGGTATCATCTGTCCCTTGGAGTTGACTTTTATGGTCCGTATGCTCTCGGTCCCGAATCCAAGCCAATGCGCTGCTTTCTTTATTGAATAGTGGCTCTAAAAAAATCAAGACTGTAGTCCCTTATTCAGAAAAAAACTAAACCATCTTAATAAAATAACTAGTGGCTCTGTGAGTTGTAGAACTTGAGAGCCTGTCATTTATAAAAAAAATATTTTTGAATTCGGAAAGCGGAATCGACAAAAAATCTATAAGTATAATTATAGAATCTGTTTACAAAATTTCACGAGAATCGACAGACGTTTGTGAGGGTATACGTTACAGGATTTCAGATTCTATTTCAAATGGGAAGATGATCGTTATTAGGAGCTATGCAGAGTTGCAGACGGCGTTGTTTTCACGCGCCGTCGACGCGCGTTCCTCTACTACCTAGCGGATGGTAGTAGAGGAACGCGCTTCGCCGGCGCGTGAAAACAACGCAGTCTGCATTAGGCCCTAATATTAACCAATAACGCAGAATCTACTCCAATATATCTATTAAAAATTCGAAACGATTGTGACCACGATGACACCATTAACCGGTTAATTTGGCCTCTGTTTGACACGTGCTCAAAATCACGTCATATACATATATCTCTGGGGGTGTGTTACTGGGTACCTACTTAATTCTTATCGATCAATCCTTTCAAGAGAAAATACGTGCACTTTCGACAATGTCAAGGTATTGACTGATCAACTGATCGTGTCCATACGAGATCTTCCGCAGTACAAATACACTTACATCTTCAGAAGTATACGTAAACAAGACCATTTGCGGTACCACCCCACATGGTCTTCACTTTAAAGAGAGCTCCAAAGTGGGCGGCAATGATGCCATTGAGAATTGCCTGGGCTTAACATGCCGTCGGCATCCGGGAACCCGAAGAGCTTAAGAACGTGACTGAGAACTTTGTTCTCAATCAGAGTGAATACGATGTCTTTGGTAGTACAATATACACTTACGTCTTCAGAAGTATACAAGGCCATTTGCGGTAGACCCCACATGCCCTTGGTTTTCACTTGAGGGAAGGCTTTGAAGCGAGCAGCGACGATGCCGTACAGCATAGACAGACTGCCGCCTGGGCTGAAGATGCCGTCGCCATCCGGGATCCCGAAGAGCTTCAGAACGTGGCTGAGGACTTTGTTCTCGATGAGAGTGAAGGCGGGGGCCACTTCGAATGTGTACCTGGAAAATTTGTGGTTTTTTTAATTAATTAAATTATTTTCTTGCAATCCAAGTCGAACTTGGAATCGGAGTTTTCAATTCATTTATAGAAGAGAGCCGGTGTTTACTCACTACGTCACTGCACTTATTACCTTATTGAATGAAACACTTTCTTGACAACTTAATACTCATATAATTCGGATTTTGAAGGGAGCCTTATACAATCTACGAGAGAACAACGATAGCGCGTTTCACGGGTGTAAGCGCCATCTACCATGCAATTGGTGCACTATAAAATGTAAACAACTACTCGTAAAACATTGTACTTTAAACATTATCGGCGCCCAAGGACGAATTGTCCTTACAAAGGTCCGAGTAAGTAGAGAAAAACAGACTTAGTTTTACTCGTACTAGTGAAACTCTACATGAATCTGTAAACTCAAAGTTTAAATACACAGTAAACTCAATAAACTGACTTCTTGAGAAGACAAAACCAACAAAAACAAAACTTTCATATCAGATCATAGCTAAGAATCTAAAGGCAGAGGGCAAATTTTGGCAATAGGTCTTCGAAAAGTACCATTTTTATATTTTAAAGTAACAACTCTTGTCAAACCATCTCTACCAGGATGCTTATCTATTATTCGACCTAACAACCACTTTCCGGGAGGGAGTCTTTCATCCTTGACTAGAACTACCGTTCCGATATCAGGATCTGCATTTTTTACATTCCATTTGTATCTATTCTGGAGAGTAGTTAAATACTCTGAGCTCCAACGCACCCAAAGCGATTGCAACATCTTTTGGAGTAATTGCCAGCGATCTAAACGAGATACTGGTACGGTTGCGAGACTTTCTTCCGGAATAGTGATAGGAGCTTCACCTATAAGAAAATGTCCGGGCGTAATTGGAGAAGCATCATCAATCGTACTACTGATTGGAGTTAACGGCCGCGAATTTACACAAGACTCGACTTGAGTCAACAGAGTAGTATACTCTTCAAATGTGAGTAAAGTCTGCCCTATGACACGCTTTAAATGGGCTTTAATCGACTTCACGCCGGCTTCCCAGAGTCCACCAAAGTGTGGAGAGCCAGGAGGAATAAAATGCCATGTAGTTTGGTCATTTGCGAGAACCTCAGATATTTCTCCTACTACTTCTGAGTTTCTATTTTTAAACATAGTGTCAAGCTCCTTTGAGGCTCCTATAAAGTTAGTACCACAGTCACTCCACAGATCACTACAATGACCGCGTCTGGAAGTAAATCGCCGAAATGCGGCAATAAAAGCAGCCGTGGACAAGTCACTCACAAGCTCCAAGTGAATGGCCTTGGTTACGGTGCAAACAAATAAAGCAATATAGGCTTTGCATATACGTTCACATCTGCCTGGGTACATTTTTAACTGAATAGGACCCGCAAAATCAACTCCACTTTTACGAAATGGCTTATCGGGTGTGACTCTACACGTAGGCAACTGACCCATCAATTGATTAATCGGTGCTGCAGATTGCTTGAAGCAAGGAATGCATTTGTGAATAACCTTTTTAACCAAATTCTTGGCACCGATTATCCAATATTTACAGCGGATACCATTTAAAGTCAGTTGAGGACCTCCGTGCAAACAATGAACATGAGCATTATTTACAATTAGGACAGCTAAGTGGCATTTCGAGACCAATACGACAGGTGACTTAGTGTCGAAGTGCACTTTAGCATTGCGTATACGTCCTGTAACTCGTAAGATACCATTTTCATCAATGTAGGGGGTAAGAAAAGTTAATTCACTCGATTTTGGAAACCTTTGGCCTTTTCTCAGCATTTGTAATTCTTCCTGAAACCAAAATCCTTGAGAGAGTCGAATACAAATGTTTGTTGCATATCTCAGTTCACTAACTGTCAGATGCTGAGGAAAAGTCTCAGGTGGTGTCTGATTACGCTTAGTCTCAATACGTGCCTTACACAATTTCACAAATCGCATGAGATAAGCTGTAACACGAATCAATTTTGTCAGAGTAGAATATCTAGCCAAATATGTGAGTCGATCATCACTCTCATTCGATACACCACTTTGTAATGCAATTAATTTACTATCATTTCCTTTCGACTTTTCTTTGACTTCTAATTGTGTTGTTGGTATGTCAAGAGAGAGCGAGCGATATCCTTCAAATTCATTATCTTGGTGAAGCATAGCTGGTCCATGCCACCACAAATCGCAGTCTTTGAATAAGTCAGGACGAATGCCTCGCGAAGCAACGTCTGCAGGGTTATCTGCCGATTTGACGTGGTGCCACCGTCCGCTACTTACACTATTCACAATTTCAGTAACACGATTTGCTACATAAGTCTTCCAAGTATTTGGAGTTCGTCGAAGCCAAGCTAAGACAATCATTGAATCTGTCCACGCAAATACAGACTCCTCAGGAAGTTGAAGACTATGTTGCACATCCTTGAGTAATTTCGAGAGTAGAACCGCGCCACACAGTTCCAAACGGGGCACAGTAACCTGCTTCACTGGTGCCACCCTAGTTTTGGCAATAATCAGAGATACATGGATCCCGTGGGGCGTGATAACTCGTAAATAGACTACAGCTGCGTAAGCTAAACAAGAGGCATCGCTGAAGCCGTGAATTTCCACTCTTTCATTGCCCTGGAATTGTGTGTGAACCCAACGATCTAAGTACAAGGTCGGCATGTTACAGAGCTGGTCTCTATAACTTGACCACTCGGTAGCAAGTTCGAGAGGAAGTTCATCGGTCCAACTAATACCACTCAACCATAGTTTCTGCAAAAACATTTTAGCAGTAATAATCACAGGTCCTAAAAAACCTAAAGGGTCAAATGATTTTGCAATATCCGACAGTACTGACGTTTTGGTGAAGCGTTCGGTGGGTTTCGAAATGTCTAACTTTAGCTCAAACACATCTTGATGTGAGTTCCATCTAATTCCTAAAGCCTTAATCAAGCTTGATGTCGACACTTGGTTGACTTGTCTTTTGAGCGCTAGGAACCTGTTTCAATACGTCAGGACTGTTAGATGCCCATTTGTGCATTTCAAATTTACCTTTAGCCATGACTTGTGTAATACGACTCTGTAACTTAGCAGCCTCTTTCACGTTATTCGCACCTGTGAGTAAGTCATCCATATAAAAATCTTTACTGATGACATCTACCAAATCGGGAAAATCGTCTTTTTCGTCTTGTGCAAGCTGTTTAAGTGTGCGAATGGCGAGAAATGGCGCACACGACGTGCCATACGTTACGGTCAGTAAACGCTTCTCGATAATGTCATCGTGAGGAGAAGAGCGCCACAAAATGCGCTGATAGTCGACGTCTTCTTTGGCGACGAGTATTTGGCGATACATTTGTTTCACATCTGCGAGTAGACAAATCTTGTGAGTACGCCATCGAACAACCAAATCGCGCAGGTCTTGCAAGAGTGATGGGCCAACAAGTAGCTCGTCGTTTAGTGATGAGCCATCTGACGGCTGTGCAGTCCCATCAAAAACAACTCTGAGCTTCGTTGTAGTGCTGGATTCTCGAATCACCTTGTGATGAGGGAGATGGTAGACTTTCTGAGTTGGCACATGTTGTGGGTCTACATCTTCCAAGTGGTTGAACTTTTGGTACTGTTCGATGAAGTCCGAATAATCCTTCCGAAATTTCGGCTGGTGTGCAAATCTCTTTTCCATGTGCTTCAGTCTTTGTACAGCAATTTGTCTCGAGTTGCCCAAATTGTCTTCGTGGTTGTCTTTAAAAGGTAAGCGTACTACGTAACGACCATCTTCTTGTCTGGTGTGTGTCTTCTTATAGTGCTCTTCGCATTGTGTCTCGAGAAGTGTTTGTGGTTTCTCATGTGGCTTATATTCTTCAGTCTCCCAGAATTTGCGCAAGAGTTGATCTACCTCGATGAGTGCATTATTTACTGTTATGTTGTGAGGTGGCAGATCGTTCGATGATTTCGTTGCTCCAGAGACTAACCATCCCAGTCTGGAGTTTTGTGCAAGGAGAGTGTCATATTTGTGAAGTCCTTTCAGTAGAATACAAGCGTAGACATCGGCGCCCAGTAGAACGTCAATAGGTCCCGGTCGATGCATGTGAGGATCTGCTAATTGCAATTGGGACAAGGCAGGCCATTGTGTGATGTCAAACTCTTTAGTGGGTAACAATGGTATCAACTTCGAAAGTACGTGAGCGTTAACTTGCATTACGTGGTGAGTTTCTATCGGTGAGTAAATATCTAAGTTAACGACGTGTCGTACCTGTACAGCGTGATTCCCGATGCCTGTTACATTAGCTGACTGTGGTGTCTTCTTCAGTCGCAGTAATTGCACTGCCGACTCCGTAATGAAGGTAGCTTGTGAACCTTGGTCAACTAAGGCTCTGAGGTGCACGAGAGAACCACTGCTATCCATCACTCCAATCTGTGCTGTAGCCAGAATAACTTGGTTGTCGCTTAGTGAAACCTTTAGACTTGTGAGTTGCGAAGATTGTGGGTCATCAGGTTCTGTGGGTGTCTCCGTTGTAAGCGGCTTCGTTGTTATGGTCTGGTTGTGCAAGAGCGTATGGTGTTTGCGGTTACAGGTTCTACATGTTGTGACTTGTCTACAATTCCGTATGGAATGTCCTTTGACAAGGCAATTGAAGCATAAGTTGTTGTTTCGAACAAATTCTTTACGTTGTTCTACGTCGAGTTGTGCGAATTCGGTGCAGTGACAGATGTAGTGACTTTTCTTACAATATGAGCATTCCGTATCAATTTCTGTGGCGAAAGATCTGAAATTCTTTATTTTAGGTGTAATAGCTGGTTGTTGTAACGTAAACTCCTTCTTTTCTTTCTTTTGTGTCGCTTGTACCATCTCCATAGCTCTGAATCGTCCTTCCAAGTATGAGGTGAGATTCTTATAAGTGGGTAACTCTGTAGAAGAACCAAGTGACTGCTCCCAAGCTTTGTGAGTTTCATAATCTAACTTCGATACCACAATATGCACGATAATGGAATCCCAAGTAGTCGTGTCTATTTTCAAATTTGAGAGACTACTGAGACACTGATTTGTAGTATCAAGCAGATCCTTGAGGCCTTTAGAGCATTCGTATGTGAGTTTCTTTTGATTGAGCAAACGATTCAGTATGGTATTAGCTATCACTCTATCGTTACTATAGCGGCTGACTAAGGCGTTCCAAGCCTTACTATAGTTGGCAGCTGTGATCTCGAAATGACGGACGACTTGTTCTGCTTCACCTTTCAAGCTCGATCTCAAATAATGATGCTTGTGTATATCACTCAGTCCCTGCTCATTGTGGATCATCGAAAGAAACAAATCCTTGAAATGCATCCATTCTTGATAATCGCCTGAGAATGTGGGGATATGTATAGGTGGTAACTTGCTATGCGTGACAGTTTGAGATGCTTGAGGTGCATGAGGTGAGCCAACTTCTTGTTTTGTGACAGATTCCATCAATTCCAATAAACCAGTCTTGAAGTCCATATACAAATCTTCAACATCATTGTAGAGTGCCTTCAATTCCTTTTTCTCATCTAATTTCTCTGCAGTTTTCAGGAATTCTCGATGTTGAGAAACAAATTGTGT
This sequence comes from Epinotia brunnichana, assembly GCA_963854355.1. NCBI lineage: Eukaryota > Metazoa > Arthropoda > Insecta > Lepidoptera > Tortricidae > Epinotia > Epinotia brunnichana. Next base: position 11,335,712 of record OY977936.1, on the reverse strand, counting down.
CCAATACTCTTCAAGTGACTCTATCCGTATCTTCAAGTAGCTTGCAGAGTATCGCGATGGTGATGTTTTCTTGTAGTTAGTTTGAAGTCTTTTAATCTGACTAAAAAGCTCTTCTTGTGATGCTATGTTCTTCATTGTTGTTAAAATTCGCTAAGTGAATTTCAAAGTTTTTATTTTCAGCAAAATTTATTCTAAGTCGCTGAAGATATAAATTTTCAAAGTAATTTTGAACTGAAATTACGCTAAGTCCCAGAATTCACAAATTGTACTAAGTCCAAACTTGACGCGAATTTTCTAAGTTATTTTTCACCGGTTTTTGTCCTAGAATCACGAAATTGCACTAAGTTAATAATTCCGCGAAATATTCTAAGTGTTTGTTACCGCGAAAATCGACTAAGTCTTTGACACATCACTTTTTTCCACTGTCACTGTACTCACGATTATCCTTGGTTCGAAGGGCCAATGTTTACTCACTACGTCACTGCACTTATTACCTTATTGAATGAAACACTTTCTTGACAACTTAATACTCATATAATTCGGATTTTGAAGGGAGCCTTATACAATCTACGAGAGAACAACGATAGCGCGTTTCACGGGTGTAAGCGCCATCTACCATGCAATTGGTGCACTATAAAATGTAAACAACTACTCGTAAAACATTGTACTTTAAACAGCCGGTGCATATTTTAAAGTAAAATATATGCCTCCAAATAGCTATTTCACTATAGCAATATACATGTAGGTACAAGTGGGCTTCACTTCCCATTTAGGTACTTTGTATGAACCAGGGATCGGAACCGGTTAATTGCTAAAACTTCGGTTTACCACAAATCTCGAACTATTTTATACTTCACATGTAGGACTCAGTTGTGTTTTGAGGTAACGAGTGCGTATTATTAGATTGCCCAATTAGAAAATGAAATAATTAACAAAGAACGAAGAAAACCGTTTTCGTTCCCATACAAACAATACCGGTTTCCGATCCCTGGTATGAACCTTGGACCTCGCGTAGGGAGCAAATAATGTACTACTCGCAGCTAATAGGTTCAAGGTCTACGCACATATGATGTACAAAATAATAGTCTCATCTGAGCGGTCAAGCATTGCACTCCTGCAAGCTATAAAAGCGAGGAAACCTAGGTCATTCATCTTCTTATCTCGCTCTGTCTGATCTGACTTTAGGTATCGCAACCGATAACTTAAACATTAGGAACTTATGCATATTCGATATTACCAGTGTCAGCAATTTTTTAAGGATAGCCACGGTCCACGCTACGGTAGCTACGGTAGCCTACAGGATATTTTATATTACAACATTGGTTCGAATCCCGGCTCGTACCAATGAGTTTTTCGGAACTTATGTACGGAATATTTAACGTTAGCTTTTCGGTGAAGGAAAATATCGTGAGGAAACCGATCTAATCCCAATAAGGTTTAGTTTTCCCTCTGGGTTGGCAGGTCAGATATGGCAGTTGCTTTCGTAAAACTAGTGCCTATGCCAAATCTTGGGATTAGGTGTCAAAGCGGAAGTCGTTTTATATAGTAGGTATTTACCCTGCAAATCATACAATACACAATATCTCCACGGTTATTCCAAAGGACAAATAAGGACATGCATATATTATCTGTACACTACACGCCTTTATGATATTGTCAATAAGAGTCCTGTACAGATATTTTATGTCCTTATCTATTTATGTACGTATATTATTACCCCTGACTGTACTAGAGATACTACCGTAATATTGTACTGTAGTAACTATGTATCTCTTGTTTGTATATTTCCAAGTGGTCTTAGGTTATCAACTAATTATGTCTTACAACCAGTTACACAATCACACCTACGTACTAGGCGTCTGGTAAAGGCATCTAAATAATCTAGATACAGGAACTATGACGTGCATGCAGGTTGAGTCTGCTATGCGAGTTTTGAAGTGCAAGGACAAATTATGAGTTCTCGTAGACTCGCAAATGAATCAAATGGCTGTTTTTTCAGCCAATGAATCTATAGAATCAAAATTCAAAATAGATCCATAAATTAGCCTAAGTAGTCTATTCTAGTGGGTCACTTACCACCCTGCCTGTGAAGCTGACGGGTTCTCGCGAATGACAAATATGTATGTGTGTGAGGTACTCACATGAAAATATTTGTTTCCGATTTTTAGTAAATAATATCGTTTACTCATAGATAGTAGGTAGTGTAGGTACCCATAACCTAACACAGGCCTTATGGAGCTTAGTACGGATTTTGGGCTAGTTCATTTTTTGTAACATTATCTCATAGGTAATAGGTACGGAAAGGTAACAACTTCAATGCACCAGTACTAAAAGTTCAAAGTACTAAGAAGGAAAGTCTAGAACGCAAGGTAGACTAGTTCTAGAGAGCATAGGGGAAGGCTAACGACTCAGACCTAACTGCTATTAACGTATTTCCAAATCTAGTTAAACAGGACACCAGTTAGCCACATTATTACCATGTTTGAGCCAAGGTAAATAGGTGTACAGATAGATAGGTTTTTTGAATACCACGACGTAATAATGAATTTCTATTTATTATTTCCTGAAAAAAATTCTAGTCGGGAAATATCTGCCCCTGTGCCCTTGATCTGGTAAGTAGTAAACTCCGCAGAGGCGTCTCTAGCACAATGTAAGCGCGCCCGGAGAGCGGCGCTCGGCGCCCCCTAGGACCGCTGCGCCCTGGTGCAATGCCAGCATCATCAGGCACATTAACATCAGGCAGGCCGTAAGCTTGTTTGCCACCGTCATTGTATAAAAAAAACAAAAACACCCTGCACCATGGGTGTGCCCCGTACATCAAGTAATTCAAAAGCGGCATGCAGGCTGATGCTAACGATGATGTTGATGATTATAACGGGCTCCGTGAAGCGCGCATTTTCAAAAATATGCCCGCTTCTCCATTCAGACCAGTAGCCACGCCGTCACCTAGAACCTACCTATGGAATTCAGAACTAGACTTACCTATTGTAAACCACGAGTTTCCAAGGCCGGGAGCATGTCGTCACAACCCATGCACCCCACCTACCTATCGCATCATCGGGAACCAATCAGAGACGTTATCACGACATCTACGGGCTTGCTGATTGGCCGAAGATTTTGCCAAGGAGCAAGGGAGGGACCACTCCGGGCATTCGCCATTCGCCTCATCATTCATGCACCTATATGTGAGTTTTACCCAATATCTATATATTCTATACCTAAACGTGTACCTAATGTACCTACTGGCATATAGGTACTTGATTAAAGTATCTTATGAAAATCCCGTCTTCTACATTATTGCTGCTGATCCTACTCCAAAGAAGAGCTACACGCCGAACCACAGCCATATCCACGCGCCGACGTAAATAACAACAGCTGAGGTGCCGCGTGCGCGTGCATGATGATATCGACGATGATGATGAATGATGAACTCACTGGCTTGTGCAGAACGCCTCGGTGATCCATGACGCGGAGAGCCCGTAAGGGTCGGTGGCCCCGAACAGCTGATTCCGAAAGGTAGGCTTGTTGGTCTTTACACTGTACTGCAGCACTTGACGCACACATTGCTCCAAGTTCTTCTCGTCTGTTGGCTCTGACAGCTCTAGCGGGAGAATTTTCTGGAACATTAAAAGTATTTTGTTTATTAACCCATGAATCCCATGATAACATTAGCGAACTTTAATTCAAAACATAGCCAGGCTTTTCGTATCTAGTGTGTCACGTACTGTATTTAGGTACGTACCGTGTGTAACAATAATTTAATCCTTTGAACGCCATGATTCACGTACTAAACTGTCACTGACACGCCAACCTTCTTTCCATGACCAGTGACTATGAACCTTATATGAAAGATTGAAGGTTGATGGTTTGACAGCGGACGTCATAACCGCTATAGGAGTTCTTGGCGTGGTGGGCACGACGACACACGACCACTTTATAGGTTCTTGGCGTTCAAAGCGTTACGTAGGTACACCTAAATACTTTTTTATTTTTATTGTATAGACACGAATACTTTGATAATATGCCTACATGCTTTTTGAGATTGATTTACGGTGTTACATTGGCAAGAAATTCCTTCAATTTCAACTGTAAAATTGCAACTGATTGTTTTATGATCGTATTTATGGAGCCTATATTGCACGCTGATGTTGTTCATTTCATTATTAAGTAGACACATAATATATTCTGAATCTATTTAATTTTCAGTAGCGTATTAGGTTAAAATTGACCAAATACATAAAATCATTCATAAACTAGCTGAAATGCTTATTTAATTAATTATCCTTCATGACTTACTGACGCTGTATTTGACAATTAAGAACTAGTCAAAACTGGACTCGATCATCCGCCGCTTGCATTCCTAAAAAAAAACGTTTTTTTTTTTCTGGAACCTGTTGTTTGGTTAAAATTAAAATAAGTTTCAAAACATATCAAGTTTGGGCTCCTCCTAATACGATTATTTTTTCACTTCTTTTTTAGGAACGCAAGCGGCGGAGAAGTGGAGGAGTTGTTATCTACCACCGAAAACATTGCATCATCTAAGTTAGTCGGCAACGTAGGCTACAATTGCTCAAGGTTGTTCATATGACCACCACAGTCAGAATCATTTTACAATCACGTGCCCAGATTTCCCGAATATAGTTATATTATTTCCCTTTCGACTCTGCTATTCGTTATTCGTCTCGCGCAGGGTCGAACTTTAAACCAACTTGGTGAGAAAAGTTTATCCTTGCCAAAATCTTTGTAATATCATAAGATCGGATTTCCCTTGGCCTATGGAAAAGATTTTCCACCGATGTAATGTAATAGGGAAACTATAGATGGTTTTGGATCGTCGACGTGGTGGATAAACGCTCTACCGCTCTAATTAAAACGTTAATTGCCAATTGAGTATAAAGTAGGTACCTACATACCTACTCGTAGATAAGTATCTATTTAGTGTGTGTACTCAGATGTCGTTTCGCATTCAATGTAGTATGATTAGTACCTATTCATTAGCAAAATTCACTTTAATGATCACATCTACTATGATTGTCCTGTAAGAACTAAATATCAATTGTGTTTACGTGTGTGACTAATTTAACGGATCAATTACTCTTAACTACTCCTACATCTGTAGCTCTAGTATAAGTTTTATCGATAGGTACATATATGTTTTCGAACGCGTTTGTGTTTAGTTTCAATTTGTATTGAAACTAAACGCAAACGCGTTCGAAAACGTATTGTATCGATAAAATTTATACTAGAGCCTCTGAATGTTACCTACGTTGCAGTCAGCTGCATGATAATAAATATAGGTCAAAAGGTAGGTACATACAAATGCGCGTTTACGTCACTCCGGGCCATAAAGTACCTACCTACCTACCTAACAAGTAGGTACCGCGAATCTTGCAGAAAATCCCTCTTTCTGGGGGGAGACGGAAAACTTTTGACTCACTAAAGGCGGTAGGTAATAAAGAATAAAGCCTCAGGTCGCATCATTTTTCGCCTTTGCCTTCGGCTTTGGCGTTACCGCCCTAGTAGAGTACCCTAGTACATCATAATCACAATAGAGTCGTAAACGATGGCAGTCGTTAAGCAGTTTCTTATCCTTAATGGAGTATAGTTAGATACTCTTCAAGAGTATCTAACTATACTCCGTGCAAGAGTCTTGCACGCGTTGCAGATAGATATTCTAATATATTTTTAAAATGAAAATTATTCGACCGATGTTAAACAACTTTCTGTGGTCGATACTTGACCACAAACGAACCCGAGGTATGTTTGCATAGCACGATATTACGAGAATATAACGGCTAGTGGGTGTACTCAACAAACAACTAGTCTTCAAATAGGTACATGTACTTACAGTTAAGGCCTCCACACACCGATCGCGGGCGCGGGTCGGGCGCGGGTCGTGGGCGGGCCCACGCAAGTTGTAAAACATTGAAACTACACTTCAAACACACATCGAACGCGGGCCCGCGACCGGTGTGTGGAGGCCTTCAAGAGCAAAAATATGAGAGCAACTCACTCAAAAATATGTCCTATGGCTATCGCTCTTATATCGGCGCATTAAGGTTTCGGTAGATATATTTATGATATATGATAGTTTTAGGGTTCCGTACCCAAAGGGTAAAGGGACCCTATTACTAAGACTCCGTCTGTCCGTCTGTCACCAGGCTGTATCTCATGAACCGTGATAGTTGGATAGTTGAAATTTTCACAGATGATGTATTTCTGTTGCCGCTATTACAACAAATACCAAAAAACGGAAAAAATATAATATGTGACGATGAATATAAAACGAGATTTTTTTGCCGTTTTAATAGATAATGGTACGGAACCCTTCGTGCTCGATTCCTACTCGCACTTGGCCGGTTTGTAATAGTTAGTATTGTTTTTATTTTTTAGTCTTAATTTATAATACCTGTTTAATGAGTGTGTGTGTATTTGAATCGAAATTGGTATAAGTTTACTTAAATTAAAAATATATACAATTAAATATTTTTCGAGAATCGAATTGAATCAGATAAACTAGAAGTTGATCACTAAACATCCACGACTAGACACTGTAGGCAGACCTTTTATTAAATCCAATGCATAGTACCTACCTCCAAATCCTTCGGATGCTCAAACTTTATAAGCGGCGCATCTCCTCCCAATTCTTCTTGGACTATATTAAACACTTTACTAAGAAACGAATGACCGTTGACATTCATTTTGAAGCCAATATACAAACAAACTTAACTGCATAAATTTATGAATGAATAGGTGTATCCTAAGCAAGGGATCGAGGCAGACTGTTCATATTACATACTATACACGACTCACTACCCGGAATCTCATTGTTTGTAGTATTTTGACATTAGGTGTTTACAGGACCTCGGACTCGACTTAATGAGTCGATATGACTGATATACGAGACGTTAAGGATCACACAACATCTGGCCTCCATTATGAAATGTAGAGTTATTAACCCCTTACGTAGCCATGACTCTGGTAAATGTTATCGTTTACGGAAAGTTACGATGCTTTATCTAACTTTGATTAGGTTGAGCAATGAATTCAGCCTAGTTCACTGCTAAGCATAGCATATGATAAAATAATTATTAAAAAATAAAAACACGACAGCCGTTAAGGAAGGCGTACTGAAAAGTAAGAAACAAGTATTTAATAATGTAAGGAATTGTTTCAGTTATGTAAACTTAATACAAGTGTACTTGGATACTATATGTTTTTGGAATAATATATTATGGTTGCAGTCGGGGGACCTAATATATAGAATACCTAAACATAGTAGGTCCCCCGACTGCAACCATAATATATTATTCCAAAAACATATAGTATCCAAGTACACTTGTATTAAGTTTACATAACTGAAACAATTCCTTACATTATTAAATACTTGTTTCTTACTTTTCAGTACGCCTTCCTTAACGGCTGTCGTGTTTTTATTTTTTAATAATTATTTTATTTTATACTTTTCAGTGACAAAATTTGTGTATCAGTTCATATTAATAACTAGCTGTTGCCCGCGATTTCGTCCGCGTAGAACTTTTTATCGTCTTAGAAAATTATTTCTCTCAATACAAAATTTGAACCCTCTTTTAGGGGATAATTAAAAAAAAAGTTGATGTTCATTTTCTAGTTTGTGAACAAACAGTCTAAAACCAAAGTTAAAAATCTCATACTTTAAAAATGCCTTGAAATACTCAAACTTTGAACCAATTTTAACACTCTTAGGGGATGAATTTGGAAAAACTCTGAAATCAGTTTTGTAGTCTTTTAACGTACAGAATAAGACCGAAGTTAAAAATCTCTTACTCACACTTTAAAATTTTATTGCTCGCCATTTAAAATTTGAACCCCCTTTTAAACCCCCTTAGAGGTTGAATTTTTCTAATCGCTGAAAGAACTTTTTTCGTAAACTTTCTCTAGCTCAAAAAAAATGTTGCCCATACAAAGCTTTCTTAACCCCCTTAGGGGTGGAATTTTCTAAAACTCTGAAAGGACTTTATTATTAATTTTAATAAGTAACATTTCGAATAGTTTTAAGTCTAGTAAAAAAAAAAGTTTTTCCCACACAACACTAGCTACTTTTCTTAAGGATCCCCTTAGGGATGGAGTTTTCTAAAACGCTGAAAGTTCTTTTTTAGTATTTTAATAAGTAATCTTTTTGCAAAGTTTTAAGTCTAACTCAAAAAAAGTGTTGCCCATGCAAAGCTTGCTCTCCTTTTTAACCCTATTAGGGGTGGAATTTTCTAAAACGAATTGTGTTCTTTTTTTGTATTTTAATAAGTAATCTTTCTACAAAGTTTCAAGTCTCTAACTCAAAAACATAAACTTTCCCTGATAAAAACTTTGCACCCCTTTTTATCCCCCTTAGGGATAGATTTTTTCAAAACGCTGAAAGTCTTTTTTTTTGTATTTTTATAAGTAATCTTTCTACAAAGTATTAAGTGTCTAGCTCAGAAAAAGTGTTCCCCATACAAACCTTGCACCCTTTTTTAACCCCCTTAGGGAATGATTTTTGTAAAACGCCGAATGTAGTATTTTTCATGTTCTAATAAGTAATTTTTCGACAAAATTTTAAGTCTCTATTAAAAAAATATATGTTTTTCCCATACAAACTTTGCACCCTATTTTACCCCCTTAGGGGTGAAATTTTCCAAAACGCTGAAAGTACTTTCTTTGTATTGAAATAATCTTTCTACAAAGTTTTAGGACTCTAGCTAAAAAAAATAGTTTCCCACGTGCAAACTTTGCACCCCTATTTTAGCCCCCTATTTTTAGGGGTAGAATTTTCTAAAACGCTGAAAGTACTTAATTTGTATTCTGATGACTAATCTTTCTACAAAGTTTTAAGTCTCTATTTAAAAAAAATATTGTTTCCCCCGTACAAAATTTGCACCCCTATTTTACCCCCTTAGGGGTAGATTTTTTTAAAACACTGAATCTAGGTACTTTATTTGTATTCTAATGAATAATTTCTCTACAAAGTTTTAAGTCTCTATTTAAAAAAAAGTATTTTTTCCCATACAAACTTTGCACTCTATTTTACCGCTTTAGGGGTAGAATTTTCTAAAACCCTGAAAGTTCTTTATTTGTATTCTAATGACTGATCTTTCTACAAAGTTTTAAGTCTCTATTTAAAAAAAAATGTTTCCCCCATACAAACCTTGCACCCCTATTTTACCCCCGTAGAGGGGTGGAATTTTCCAAAACGCTGTAAGTGTTTCATTTGTATTCTAATAACTAATTTTTCTACAAAGTTTAAGTCAATAGCTCAAAAAAAAAGGGTTCTCCCATACAAACTTTGCACCCCTATTTTACCCCCTTAGGGGTAGAATTTTCAAAAATCCCTTTTTATCCCTAGCCCACGTTATAAAAGCAACATACTGTGCAAAAATCAACTCTCTAAGATTAGTAGTTTCGGCTGTGCGTTGATGAGTGAGTGAGTGAGTGAGTGAGTGAATAAGTCAGTCAGGACATAGGCATTTATTATGTACTAGCTGTTGCCCGCGACTTCGTCCGCGTAGAACTTTTTATCGTCTTAGAAAATGATTTCTCTCAATACAAAATTTGAACCCTCTTTTAGGGGATAATTAAAAAAAAAGTTGATGTTCATTTTCTAGTTTGTGAACAAACAGTCTAAAACCAAAGTTAAAAATCTCATACTTTAAAAATGCCTTGAAATACTCAAACTTTGAACCAATTTTAACACTCTTAGGGGATGAATTTGGAAAAACTCTGAAATCAGTTTTGTAGTCTTTCAACGTACAGAATAAGACCGAAGTTAAAAATCTCTTACTCACACTTTAAAATTTTATTGCTCGCCATTTAAAATTTGAACCCCCTTTTAAACCCCCTTAGAGGTTGGATTTTTCTAATCGCTGAAAGAACTTTTTTCGTAAACGTTTAAGTCTCTAGCTCAAAAAAAGTGTTGCCCATACAAAGCTTTCTTAACCCCCTTAGGGGTGGAATTTTCTAAAACTCTGAAAGTACTTTATTATTAATTTTAATAAGTAACATTTTGAATAGTTTTAAGTCTAGTAAAAAAAAAAAGTTTTTCCCACACATCACTGGCTACCCTTCTTAAGGATCTTAAGGATCCCCTTAGGGATGGAGTTTTCTAAAACGCTGAAAGTTCTTTTTTAGTATTCTAATAAGTAATCTTTTTGCAAAGTTTTAAGTCTAACTCAAAAAAAAGTGTTGCCCATGCAAAGCTTGCTCTCCTTTTTAACCCTATTAGGGGTGGAATTTTCTAAAACGATTTGTGTTCTTTTTTTGTATTTTAATAAGTAATCTTTCTACAAAGTTTCAAGTCTCTAACTCAAAAACATAAACTTTCCCTGATAAAAACTTTGCACCCCTTTTAGGGATAGATTTTTTCGAAACGCTGAAAGTCTTTTTTTTTGTATTTTTATAAGTAATCTTTCTACAAAGTTTTAAGTGTCTAGCTCAGAAAAAGTGTTCCCCATACAAACCTTGCACCCTTTTTTAACCCCCTTAGGGAATGATTTTTGTAAAACGCCGAATGTAGTATTTTTCATGTTCTAATAAGTAATTTTTCGTCAAAATTTTAAGTCTCTATTAAAAAAAAATATGTTTTTCCCATACAAACTTTGCACCCTATTTTACCCCCTTAGGGGTGAAATTTTCCAAAACGCTGAAAGTACTTTCTTTGTATTTAAATAATCTTTCTACAAAGTTTTAGGACTCTAGCTAAAAAAAATAGTTTCCCACATACAAACTTTGCACCCCTATTTTAGCCCCCTATTTTTAGGGGTAGAATTGTCTAAAACGCTGAAAGTACTTAATTTGTATTCTGATGACTAATCTTTCTACAAAGTTTTAAGTCTCTATTTAAAAAAAATATTGTTTCCCCCATACAAAATTTGCACCCCTATTTTACCCCCTTAGGGATAGATTTTTTTAAAACACTGAATCTAGGTACTTTATTTGTATTCTAATGAATAATTTCTCTACAAAGTTTTAAGTCTCTATTTAAAAAAAAGTAGTTTTTCCCATACAAACTTTGCACTCTATTTTACCCCTTTAGGGGTAGAATTTTCTAAAACCCTGAAAGTTCTTTATTTGTATTCTAATGACTGATCTTTCTACAAAGTTTTAAGTCTCTATTTAAAAAAAAATGTTTCCCCCATACAAACCTTGCACCCCTATTTTACCCCCGTAGGGGTGGAATTTTCCAAAACGCTGAAAGTGTTTCATTTGTATTCTAATAACTAATTTTTCTACAAAGTTTAAGTCTATAGCTCAAAAAAAAAAGGTTCTCCCATACAAACTTTGCACCCCCATTTTACCCCCTTAGGGGTAGAATTTTCAAAAATCCCTTTTTATCCCTAGCCCACGTTATAAAAGCAACATACTGTGCAAAAATCAACTCTCTAAGATTAGTAGTTTCGGCTGTGCGTTGATGAGTGAGTGAGTGAGTGAATAAGTCAGTCAGGACATAGGCATTTATTATGTATAAATAGATAGAAGATAATGAAACTCCCATTCAAATACCTCAAAAAATTATGAAGCTACATCCGTTTTAATGTCGCTTGTTAGAGTGAGAAAACGATGAGGGACTGTGACGTCAATATACTCGAGCGTCATAGTAAAAAACAATCGTTTCATATGATGGTGCGTTTTGCGGAAAAGGGACAGAACATACCCCCTCTTAAAACTTTGGACTCTTATAACTTAATCATTACCTATATAACCTCTTGCTTTGTTTTTTTCTCCATTTGACTATATTTATTTTAAATTCTTTTTCGAGAAAATACATTATGATTATTTACCATATTTTCGATTCCTGAGCTATAACCACGAACTTCGGAATTCGAAAATATTCGGGTATCTCTATCTCTATCGCACTAACCATACTCGAGTGACAGGGATGCAAATATATGAACATTGAGTATCGGTTTTCGTGGTAGCGCCGCAGGTACTTTGGCTGAATGCGCCGAGCGCGTGCCATTGTCATTCAAAAAAAACAAATTCGTGTTAATTATATTGTTCAAATTTGTTGATTTCATTTATTGAAATTACGACATAAAACGACATTTGCGCATATAAGTTCTCATATCAGAATCGAATATTTTTTTATGGTTTATATTTTAGCATTTGTCTCGTAAAGGTCTATCGTAGACGGGATTTAAATTATTAATAAGTGAAAGGCAAAGCAATTCCGCCATTTTGACGAAAATTTGACGGTTCTTATAGCTGACAGTTGGAGCAGCGTTTGATTTCAATAAAAATAAATGAAAAATTAAATGAAGTCGTATATTTCGGAAAATTAATTGACTGTCGCAGTCGGATAAAAACTATCCTAAGTTGCAGCTAGAATAATAATGTACCTATATAAAATGTTTCATATTTTTCCGTTCATGGGATGCTGAGAACATTCGAACCGCGCAAAGCTTAGTTTCAAACTGGCTGATTCTTTTTTTAATTTAGAGATTTATTATAAGTGGAGATAAATAGATAGAAGATAATGAAACTCCCATTCAAATATCAAAAAAAATTATGAAGCTACATCCGTTTTAATGTCGCTTGTTAGAGTGAGAAAACGATGAGGGACTGTGACGTCAATATACTCGAGCGTCATAGTAAAAAACAATCGTTTCATATGAAGGTGCGTTTTGCGGAAAAGGGACAGAACATACCCCCTCTTAAAACTTTGGACTCTTATAACTTAATCATTACCTATATAACCTCTTGCTTTGTTTTTTTCTCCATTTGACTATATTTATTTTAAATTCTTTTTCGAGAAAATACATTATGATTATTTACCATATTTTCGATTCCTGAGCTATAACCACGAACTTCGGAATTCGAAAATATTCGGGTATCTCTATCTCTATCGCACTAACCATACTCGAGTGACAGGGATGCAAATATATGAACATTGAGTATCGGTTTTCGTGGTAGGTACTTTGGCTGAATGCGCCGAGCGCGTGCCATTGTCATTCAAAAAAAACAAATTCGTGTTAATTATATTGTTCAAATTTGTTGATTTCATTTATTGAAATTACGACATAAAACGACATTTGCGCATATAAGTTCTCATATCAGAATCGAATATTTTTTTATGGTTTATATTTTAGCATTTGTCTCGTAAAGGTCTATCGTAGACGGGATTTAAATTATTAATAAGTGAAAGGCAAAGCAATTCCGTCATTTTGACGAAAATTTGACGTTTCTTATAGCTGACAGTTGGAGCAGCGTTTGATTTCAATAAAAATAAATGAAAAATTAAATGAAGTCGTATATTTCGGAAAATTAATTAACTGTCGCAGTCGGATAAAAACTATCCTAAGTTGCAGCTAGAATAATAATGTACCTATATAAAATGTTTCATATTTTTCCGTTCATGGGATGCTGAGAACATTCGTACCGCGCAAAGCTTAGTTTCAAACTGGCTGATTCTTTTTTTAATTTAGAGATTTATTATAAGTGGAGATTATGAAGACTCCTTAAACGATTTATTTAATTAAAGACTTTTTGTCGTGTGGATCCTTGATAATTTTTCTTGGATCTAAGACGCTAATTGCTAGACCTTCTAGCTGCTTTACGCGGCTTAGCGCGACATATGCCTGACCTTTAGCAAAGACCTTGGAGCCAAGGTCTACGACAGCTCTGTCCAGCGTCGTTCCTTGCAGCTTGTGCACTGTCACGGCCCAGCACAATATTAGCGGTAACATACGCTGCTCCACTTTACCCTGGCTTCTCAGTGCGTCAAACTCGGTCGTGCTCACCTCAATTCTGACTCCCACACCCACGGTGTTCCCATGTATAGTTCTGTCGTCAAACTCGACAAAAACTGCTTGAGGTAGCTCCCCAGGCTCAAGTTGGTCACGGCGCAATGCAGGCCATTCAATTCTTTTAATGACGCCCATAGCCCCGTTGACTAAACCATGAGCAACGTTTAAATTCTTCCGTAGCATTACTCTCGAACCTACGGCAATCTTTACTGTCGTGGGAATCCCGCCCGTTTTGTTGGGATCGGTAGGTATGAAGTCTCCTTTTGGAGTTTGTCCGTAGGTTTTGGGCTCTAAGTACACGTCTACTGCCACAATGTTATACATAAAACATGACTTGGCCAGATTGTCGGTCATCATGCTGTTGTAATTATCGACCTGCTGGGTTGTAGGGAATATGTGGACGCATTCGCCGTCTGCAAATGAGCCGGTCAGTGGGATTCGACGCTAATCCAGTACTTGCAGCTGCTGCATTGTGAGCTGACCGACCCGTAAACTGTTAAGAATATCCACAAAAGATGTGTCATCTGCTTGCCTCATGTTTTGTAGCAGCTCACAGAAACTAAATATAGCCCACAAATTCACTTCTGATTCCAAACCGACTGGTATTACCGGCCAAATATAATACCACGCTTTGTAGTCAAAACTGTTATCCAATGGCAATAAAAATTTATAATCATTTACCAAGTGACATAAGACAACTTTCTCTCAAACCTTTCACTGCACAATTATACAATTGGTTACTAGAAAAATGTTTTTATCAATTTCAAAATCCAATCTCTATTGTTACCTTGGAACTACGAGCAATCGGAAACAATCATTAATGTAATATCATAACATACACTCACATACATTACATACATACACTACACACTACACATACACATACATCACCGCAGACAAGCACCCTAATATAATTAATTAATTGTTAGTTTCTAATTGTAATTTTTTTTTCTCTTTTCTCTTTTTACTTTGTCTTGTTTTCATGCTAAGTCGCATGGACAGTTAATCAGTATTTGTCTTGGTCTCCACGGGACAGGCCTAGCCTAGTGTGGGACCACAGTTATGTTTGTGAATGTCTGTCTGTATATGTTAATAATAAATATTTCAAAATATTTCATTTCATTTCATTATTCAGTGCAGGATTATTTTAGAACCTAATTATTATTTAATATTGATGTCATTTAATTATATTTATTCTTTAAGTATGCTAATTGTAATTTTATATGGGGAATGACAAATAATATTTAAATATTAAGTTTCAAAAAAAATTTGCATGACCAAAAATTTTGGCGAGATGTGCTGATCATGACTAAAACACTGTTCCATCTATTGTTGTACCATGTCTCTAGCAAATAAATTTCTTTCTTTCTTTCTTTCTTTCTTTCAAATGTTGTGGCTATTTAAAACAGTACGCACCCCCAGCAGACTTCGACAAGGGTGGTAGCTGTAGTAGGTCTCCAAAAAGCAGAACATTGATGCCGCCGAAGAGATCAGAGTTTACCTTTAACTGCTGTAATCTGAGGTGAACATTACGTAGAGTCGAATACGGCACCATCGAGATCTCATCTGTGATAAGCCAACGAACGTTACTCCACCTTAGCCTTTCCCTCTGAAGTCGCTCACCGGTTAAAAGGCGCATCGTTTGTGGCCTACCCTTTTCAATAGGAAGGGCAAAAGTGGAGTGTAACGTAGCGCCACCTATCAGCCTCGCTGCCACTCCAGTAGGCGCTGCAACTTTTACAACTCTGGTCCTAGTTGAATCGTGGGAAAGGCGATATATTAGTTCCACATAAAAACGCCCGCCGTTTCTCATCGCTTCATCTTCATCTAGTATTCGAGACCGGGACGCAGTAGGCCGTGAAAAACCAAACCTGCAGTAATTTGCGTTATTTTTGTAGCATGTATGAGTATGCTTATGCGTTTGTAACCGCAAGACCAGTTCCCGCATTTCCGGGTCCGTGTTGGAGTCCGGCAGTGCACAAGTAACAACTTGGTCCAGAAGTGCCATGCCATCCTCACTGTCGAATGGCGGCATGTCGGCACACCACATCACCATATATGCACATGGGGACTCCCACGCAGCTGGAACTCAATGCGCCACCAAGTCGACAACAGGTCGACAGAGTAGAGGGTCATCTCGTTATTTCAGTTGCACGAAAAAAGTGTTCAGCCGGAGCATAAATTGCCTACACAATGTAACCGGATACGTTTCAACCAGACGCAGTTTGTATATAGCATATGTAGTCTGGTATTTGCGCAATTAGTGTTTCAAAATCATCGCTCATTCTTGTAAACTGTCACAGTCACGCACAAATGCTGAGTGGTCACGCTTTTGCCTCAATCTTATCTCACGAGCAATGGGAGACTCGAGCTCACGCATCAGTGAAGCATGTTCACTCATCTGAGTCAGCCTCGCAGAACGAGCAGATGCGGACTCTTCGAGCCGTATTTGAGACTTGTATAAGCAATGCTTAGCGAGTCTTGCTTCTCTTTCTTTTTTTGTCTCACGCTTTTTTAGTGAAGACTTGTTCAGACTGCTTCGAAAGGTTTTGCTTTTCCTCGAGGGATAGTTGAGAGTAATGCTCGGACATTCTCTTTCTCATATCCTTCAACCTTCTTTCGCGAAAACGCGGAGACTGGTTTTTGTATTTGTCTCTTAACTGACATGATTTATAGGTTCTCTTTGAAAGAGGCATCTTACTATGAAATACGTTATTTGCTCTGGTAGTACCGTTATTTCAACACTATCAGCAAAGAACGCACTCATTCGCAGTTCAAAAGAGCGTAAACGCCGCGTTTGACGTTGTCTTATATAGCTGCACGGGAAAATTTAAATAGCGCGATTTAGAACTAATCGGGTTTTCTCTGTAGAGGTATATGTAAACAAATAATTATTGATAAGCTTTCAAAATCCTTTCTTTTGATATAACATTCAATACCCGCGGATGGTTATTTTCTTTGCAATTCATGATTACATTTTCAAAAGTGTCATGCTATAGAATGGAGTTTTAAACATATAAGTTGTATAGATTTTTGAAATCGCCTCTTCAAACTCCTCATTTTGATACCCCACTTGATGGGATAGGAAAAAAAAATTATCTTCAGTTCATACATTATTGATCATATAATCCGCCATATTGTTTTTATTGTAACGTCATATATCCTATGTCACCCGGGTTGAGAAAAAGGGCGGGAAGTTTCATCGCGACTAGGCGGCTTTTTCGAATATTTTTGTAAAATACTGTATAATCGCCCTTATTCTTTGTAATATTAGTATTTTCATATACCTTGTGATTTAGTTATTTCACAAATATCGGAAAATGAATGAAGAAAGTGGAGGTAAGCGTGCCTCCGGTAAAAGAAAGTCGTCATCTGTAGACGAAAGCTCCCCTAACAAAATGGCTGCTAACTTCATTGCCACAAGAAGAGGTCTTTTTAGGGACTATATACAAATTTATTCAGAAGACGGCAAAAAAGAATACCCAATTTTACTGTCATCAACAGCTCCAAATACAAAAATGGACTTACTGAAAACCATGTCGGTTATGAAATCGTGCAGTGGCCTGACACATGTTAAAAAAAAAAAAAAAAAATTAAAAAATCATTTATTTCGGACTAATTCATCCATAATTTGTTAGTAACAATATATTAACTTAAAAAAAAAAACTTAAAAACTAGTGTTAGTAACAAAACAAGTAACTTAGAAAAACTAATATCGGCGTGAGGGGGCACGCACCGGAGCATGCGCCTCGTCCCAGTACCGCATTATCGGGCAGTCTACCCGTTCAACAAGCGATTGCAGGATGCTGTTGGTACTACCCCGCACCCTCCGCATGAGTGATGCCACCCTACTGCGCATTATTGCGTGGAATCCCGGCACGCCCGCCGCCACGAACATACACTGCAATAGCGGGGCAGACCCAACAGCACCCTGAACGCATTATTGTACTGCACTCTTATGGCATTGACGGCCCGCTGCGTATACCCAACCCACAGCGCACACGAGTAGAAGGATTGACAAAATGCCTTAAATAAGGTAACTTTGACACCCTCACTACACCGTGCGAACCTACGGTTAAACCTATCGGCAGCATGCTTGTGAAGGTTTTCTTCTGTACAAAAAATGACGCCAATGCTCTTCTCCTAAATAAGGATTTACTTGATGCACACACTTGGCAAGCCAAAATCCCCTTTGACAACCTAGAAAGCCAGGGAATAATAAAGGCACCCACTGAGATTTCAGAAGAATCTTTATTAACTACATTAAAATCAAGTGCTGACATTATTGGAGTGAAACGCTTTACTAGGAAAAATCCTGACGGGTCAATGTCTCCGACCCCTACTGTGTTGATCACCTTCTTGAGTTCAGTCCGCCCAGACCATGTCACATATGACTACATATGGTTTGATGACATGTGAAGAAAGTAGACGTAGAACGTTAAAAGTACTATGACGTAGAACGTTAAATGTTTATTTTTGTTTTTTGTAGGTATATTTTATGACATATTTTTGTTGAACTTTTTTTTTAACTTTTTTTATTTTTTTTTAACTTATTTTTTATTTATTTTTTACTTTTTTTAAAACTTTATTTCACTTTTTTTTGTTTTTTTTTTAACTTTTTTCTTATTTTCCTCGCTGTAGTTAGGTGAAAAGATTTGTGTTATACATGGGTGAAAAGTTATTTTATGTATGGTAAGTAGATGTATTGTGAACCGCATTAAGATTGTCACACAAAAATCGAAAAAAAACATTAAGGATTAGGGGTCCATACTCAGAACTGAAACTCAAAAAAAATTTTTTCATCGAACCCATACGTGTGGGGTCTATGGATAGGTCTACAAAAATGATATTGAGGTTTCTAATATCATTTTTTTCTAAACTGAATAGTTTGCGCGAGGAACACTTCCAAAGTGGTAAAATGTGTGCCCCCCCCCCCCCCCTGTAACTTCTAAAATAAGAGAATGATAAAACTAAAAAAAATATATGATGTACATGCAAACTTCCACCGAAAATTGGTTTGAACGAGATCTAGTAAGTAGTTTTTTTTTAATACGTCATAAATCGTAAACCGCAATTTATTTAACGGCCGTATCGCACTTGGCCGCTTTTTTACTTCTGGAGCGATTATCTCCGAAAATATTAACATTATCAAAAAATGATTTTAGCAAATCCCTATTCATTTTTAAATACCTATCCAACAATATACCACACGTTAGGGTTGAAATGAAAAAAAAACACTCCCCACGTTACGTATAGGGGAGGTACCCTAATAAAAAATTAAAAAACACTTTTTATTTTACCACTACGTCGGCGTGATTGAGATACATATTAGTACCAAATTTCAGCTTACTAGTGCTAACGGTTACTGAGATTATCCGCGGGCAGACGGACAGACAAAGCGAAACTATAAGGGTTCCTAGTCGAGTACGGAACCCTAAAAACGATAGCCAAAGTTTTTAAGTCAAAAATATAGACTTTTAGATGCTAATAACTTTTAACGTAATCAATCATCATCTTCCTAGCGTTATTCCCGGTTGTGCCCTAAAGGAGCCCGGGGTCCGCTTTGACACCTAATCCCAAGATTTGGCGTAGGCACTAGTTTTACGAAAGCGACTGCCATCTGACCTTCCAACCCAGAGGGAAAACCAGACCTTATTGGGATTAGACCCAGACCTTATTGGGATTAGACCCAGACCTTATTGGGATTAGACTCTTAACGTAATCGATATTTCTTAAAAATCAAAACGTACAGACCTAGTTTTTTATTATATCTACAACTTGTCCAAAAATTATAAAAATTGAACAATGTTTACGGGGTGAAAAACGTTATCGCTTTTTGTATGAAAATATATAGGTTCACAATCCTCTTAACTTTGGACGCATAGATTTACGAATCCGGCAACGTAAAAGTGTGTAGCGGCCTACTTTTTTAAATATCTAGGTATCGTTGAATTTAAATAATCTCAATGATTTACCAGTGGCGCTAGTGAACACGTGAACGGGCTCTTAAGAGTGAGAGACTTGCATTTGTTTATAGCAAACAACGTATCCTCAAATCAATAATTTAGGTACTTTAAAAACAAAGTTTTAACCGACTTTAATTCAGTAGGTACTCCGCCAAGCCACATGAACATTTCCAGATTTATTTTCTAATTTACCACATGAACTGATTTCCTAGAGCAAATACGTTGATTATTAGAGAAAAAAACTAAATCGCTGTATGTGCGCCGCCGATAATATTTGAGGACTTCCGTCGATTCCTCAAGGATCTCAGAATCACTTTTTGGCACTTTATTGTTTTCTATTTCAACGGAATAATATCATAATCTGTGACGTACTTTTATAGTTTGAAGTAAGTACATCATTGAGAAGTTCCCAAGCCATCTGTGGTCTTCATCATCAATTTTGTTTTTTTTTGTTTTCATTTAGTGACATTTAAGTAGTTTGTTTAGCCGTTTAGGTGCTAAGTGGTTAAAATCTGCAATTTTTAAATGAATTTTGTGTAAGATTAATAATATTATGTTGTAGAATACCATTTGACATGTAAAAGTGCCTTTGTGGCCTATTTGCAGAATAAATAATTGATTTTGATTTTGATTTTTGAATTCCACTTCACCAAATTTATGATTTTCGGATGTAAATACACGAGTTAGAAAATACCGAAATCACGCGTGCCTAATATATTTCAGGAGTTCCCCCAATTCCACATGGTTTCCATCGTCCAACTGGAGTTTTGAAAACAATGGGACCAACCTGGAAGCATATATACTCGTACTTTCAATTAAAAAAAGAATGGTATGAATCGGTTCATAAATGACGGAGTTCTGCCTAGCTAGCACACTAGGTTTTATGTCGGCGAAAATGTACTGAAACGTCACTTAAAACGCGACATAAAGCTTAGTGTGCTAGCCCCCCTGAGGTAACTAACACACATAAAAAAATTATAAAAATAAAATAAAAATAAACATACAACCGAATTGAGAACCTCCTCCTTTTTTTTAAAGTCGGTTAATAATAATAATAAATGCTCGGCAACGCGCTTGTGACTCCTCGAAAAAAGAGACCTTAATTAATTCCTTATACCTACCTAGGTACTTACGAACAATTAAATATCTACATATAACTTAGTGACAACGCTGCATTATCAAATTATCATAATTGTAATGAACTCCATTGAACCATTTGTTTACAAAGATTGCGATTCGAATAAGGTACCGTCGCCTAATAAGGCCACCTTATTTTCAAAGCATTGTAAAATAATTACAGTATGATTACTAAAGAAAAGCCATTCATAGGACTGCTAATGATTTATTTAACAAACGAAATATAAAAAAAAACTTTAATGTTATTTGCGTTAGAAGTGTTAGAACAGATAAAACCCTATTTAAAAAAATGTTGCTAGTGGGCCATCTTAGGCACCCGGTCGCCTAATAAGGTCCGTTTTAAATTATTTAAAACATTCGTTTAAACATTAACTACTATCGTCTAGAACTAGTCGTAAAATATATTTTTTATTAAATTGTTTTAATAAAATATTGAACCTGTGGCGTCACTCCTGTCAAATCTGACGTGTTCTGCATCGCACTATCGAAGTTTCTTAAATCAGTTGCATAAATATAACATCTAAACAACTCTCATCGGACTTCGGTCCCTGAGAGATCTCTCTATTGTCGTATCTTCTACATTAGTGACACCCGACAATGGACATAAGCGCAACTCTGAATATCCTGACTTGACGCCCGACTCTTCTCAGCATGCCAGACTCTCTCTCTCTCTCTCTCCGCTCGCCACCCTGGCTCTGAGCGCTCGCTCGCCACGCTGGCTCTGAGCACTGGCAAGCTGCACTCTCTCTTCATACATCCCTGAGAGATCTCTCTATTGTCGTATTTTCTACATTGGTGACCCCCGACAATGGACATAAGCGCAACTCTGAATATCCTGACTGACGCCCGACTCTTCTCAGCAAGCCAGACTCTCTCTCTCTCTCCGCTCGCCACCCTGGCTCTGAGCGCTCGCTCGCCACGCTGGCTCTGAGCACTGGCAAGCTGCACTCTCTCTTCATACATCCCTGAGAGATCTCTCTATTGTCGTATTTTCTACATTGGTGACCCCCGACAATGGACATAAGCGCAACTCTGAATATCCTGACTGACGCCCGACTCTTCTCAGCAAGCCAGACTCTCTCTCTCTCTCTCTCTCTCCGCTCGCCCCCCTGGCTCTGAGCGCTCGCTCGCCACGCTGGCTCTGAGCACTGGCAAGCTGCACTCTCTCTTCATACATCCCTGAGAGATCTCTCTATTGTCGTATTTTCTACATTGGTGACCCCCGACAATGGACATAAGCGCAACTCTGAATATCCTGACTGACGCCCGACTCTTCTCAGCAAGCCAGACTCTCTCTCTCTCTCTCTCTCTCCGCTCGCCACCCTGGCTCTGAGCGCTCGCTCGCCACGCTGGCTCTGAGCACTGGCAAGCTGCACTCTCTCTTCATACATCCCTGAGAGATCTCTCTATTGTCGTATTTTCTACATTGGTGACCCCCGACAATGGACATAAGCGCAACTCTGAATATCCTGACTGACGCCCGACTCTTCTCAGCAAGCCAGACTCTCTCTCTCTCTCTCTATCCGCTCGCCACCCTGGCTCTGAGCGCTCGCTCGCCACGCTGGCTCTGAGCACTGGCAAGCTGCACTCTCTCTTCATACATCCCTGAGAGATCTCTCTATTGTCGTATTTTCTACATTGGTGACCCCCGACAATGGACATAAGCGCAACTCTGAATATCCTGACTGACGCCCGACTCTTCTCAGCAAGCCAGACTCTCTCTCTCTCTCTCTCCGCTCGCCACCCTGGCTCTGAGCGCTCGCTCGCCACGCTGGCTCTGAGCACTGGCAAGCTGCACTCTCTCTTCATACATCCCTGAGAGATCTCTCTATTGTCGTATTTTCTACATTGGTGACCCCCGACAATGGACATAAGCGCAACTCTGAATATCCTGACTGACGCCCGACTCTTCTCAGCAAGCCAGACTCTCTCTCTCTCTCTCTCTCCGCTCGCCACCCTGGCTCTGAGCGCTCGCTCGCCACGCTGGCTCTGAGCACTGGCAAGCTGCACTCTCTCTTCATACATCACTGACCCCTCCGTCTCAAAGGGGGGCTGATGTGGCGTCACTCCTGTCAAATCTGACGTGTTCTGCATCGCACTATCGAAGTTTCTTAAATCAGTTGCATAAATATAACATCCAAACAACTCTCATTGGACTTCGGTCCCTGAGAGATCTCTCTATTGTCGTATCTTCTACAAACCTATCCTAAAATTATAGCTGTGGGCCATCTTAGGAGTGTGAAATTGCTGTAATACAACAACTTTTTAAATTAGAAAAAAAAACACATGTGTGAGATTCTTTTTATCAGTCTGTATCCATGATATTGACATGAGTACATGATAAATAAAAATAATAAAACGTGCAACATTTTAACACGACACAGCAAACTGTAATTTTTTTACAAAATGGCAGCGCGATTGGATAAAAACTGAAAGGCGCGTTTGTTTGTGATCTTAAACGCATGTGCTCACGAAATTTTAAGTAGTTTGGAAAACCATAACTGCGAGTTTTTAAAGATGGGCCATCTTAGGAACCGGGCCATCCTTGGTGCATCTACCTTACAACTCGGGCTTTTTCAAGATACTATTTAAGGCGCTATAGGCTCAGCGAAGTGAAGCGAACATAGTTTTTGAAACAATATAATGCGTCTGTTGTATGCGACGCCTTGGTTCTGGCCGATGTGTATTGGCGTGTCACCGACAGGGGGGTGCAGCCACTCCTGGAGGAGATCAGGCGGTGGAGATCAGACTCCCGCCGTGTCCTCCTTCAGAAGTGGAGAGAAAGGCTGGAGGTGCCAAGTGCCGGCCACTGGACCATCGGAGCAATCCGGCCAGTCCTGGAAAGATGGGTCGGAAGGAAGGGGGGGTTCCTCTCATTTCACCTTGCGCAGATTCTCTCGGGGCATGGCTGTTTCGGGAGATATCTGTGCAGGGTGGCGGGACGGGAACCGACAGCGGAATGCCATGAGTGCGGCGACGCCGAAGATACGGCGCAGCACACGCTGGCGGTGTGCCCAGCTTGGGCAGAGCAGCGGGCCACACTCGTGGCCGTGGTGGGGCATGACCTCTCCCTGCCCGCCGTGGTGGAAGCCATGGTGGGGAGCGACAGGTCATGGAAGGCGGCGGCTTCCTTCTGCGAGGACGTGATGACGCAGAAGGAGGCAGCGGAGCGAGTGAGGGAGGACAATCCGGCCTCCCAACCGATGCGCCGCAAACGCGTGGGGCGACGGCGGTTGGCCTACGACCGCCGATTTCCCCCATAAGGGTACCTGTGGGCGACGGGCATGGGGACGTCTGTCGCCTACACAAAGGTCCCTGAGTGGTGGGCGTGCCGTCTCTCGGTGCGCCCCTTTGCAGAGGTAGGGGGAAACTACTTCCCCGGAGTTGAGTCCGCAGTGCGGACAGCCGCTGGCGAGGTTGCGGAAGTGTGCCTAGGGCGTTCCCGTGGCCTCGCTTTCTAGCGTAGAGGCGGCAAATAGAGGGGTTTTTAGTGGGTAAACCATAGGCCTCATCAGCCGACATGGGAGTCCCACATAACCACCAGGGTCCGTCCCCACACTCTGGTGGTATGCGAAAAGCATTTTCCCCTCTTAAAAAAAAAAAAAAAAAAAAAAACAAAGGACGCTCGCACGGGTCGCAGCGCGTTGCATGCGATAGAAAGGGATGGCCACATTTAGGCACGTTTGGCTTACCTAAACAGGGAATTTGTTAACTGAGAACCTTCTGTACGTAGTACTATTACTTATTCTGTGGTACACGTTAGTTAATAGTAAGTGGCAGCTCAGGGGCCTTTGCCCTACCTACACGGTAACAGTAACACATTGGTTGCCGTTGGCGTTTATATATTGCACATTTTGTAAATTCTGCACGGCTATCACAAGACGGCCGCGACATACTCTCGAGCTATGTCGCACTATCTGTCTCTCTCTTATTAGACCACTTAGAAAGAGACGGATAGTGCGAGAGAGCTCGAGAGTATATCGCGGCCGTCTTGTGATATCCGTGCTGGGAAAAGCAAGAAAGAAATCTTCAAATACTTGGTCGGCATAGACAATAAGGCAAAGTAGACAGCTACTGTATACACACACACTCTTATCTATGCAGCTACTTTAACTTTTATAGCTTATACGAGTACGTATGTCATGTTCAAGTGTCACTCAAAAATGCCACAACATTATCTAATCATGTTTTGTTTAATATCTTGACCAACTAGATTTTTCACGAGTACATTCTTAGATTAAGATTAAAGTGACTATATTTACTTTAAGGTTAGGACAAATTCAAAATTTCTGTAGTTAAACGTAATTCAAAAGGACTAAAATGAATTTCCGAAGGCAACGAAGTCGGTCTCGAAAAAATTCTATGAACATAGTGGCGGGCTCAGAGAAGTGGAAAAGCTTTAGGAGAATAAAATCTCGACAAAATGAGGATTCGGATGAAGATGAGGACGAAGATGAGGACAATATGAGTGAAATAGACTGGGAACAGGAGTTTTTCCAAGAGAAGCTACAGCGACTCGCTTCTGATCAAGACATGGAAGTGCAACTCACCAAAAAACAAACATTGCTCTTAGCCACGTTACTTCCTGATGAAATTATACAGACGGGAAAGTTAGTTTGTTAATTGTTTCTAAATTTTGAAGTTCTACATATGTAAATAAAATGCTCAAAAGAAAATTTGTTGCAGTTTTGATTCGAGTGAACCGAGACGTTTCGTTGGTGTTCTGTTGATGGCCGATGTTTCGGGATATACCGCGCTGTCTGAACGCTACAACAACACCGGCAAAGGTGGAACTTACCGCTTAACCGCCACTCTAAACGCCTACCTCGGCTCCTTAATAGAACTCATATACAACCACGGCGGAGATATTCTAAAATTTGCGGGTGACGCCTTTTTAGCACTTTGGAAAACAGATAAACGAACTTTCCTATGCCATACTATCCACACAGCGATAGCATGCGCACTCCTTATACAGCATTCGTTTTCATCCTATGAAACTGACGTCAAAGTAAGTCTTAAAGTAAAACTTGCTATTTCGGCGGGAAATCTTATTTTTGCTACTGTTGGTAACAAAATACCGATGAATTACGTTGTTTTCGGATTACCCGTAATTGAGGCTAAATTGGCCGAAAGCCTTTGTACTTCGGGTGAAGTAAAACTAACACCGAACGCTTGGGGTCATTGTTATTCCCGAAATTACGACTACGTTCTTCAGAACGACGGTCACGTCACGATTAAATCTATACTGTATGATCCGCGCGACAAGGATGTCTCAAAACCATTTGGAGGCTTAGGGGCAATGGTCCAGACAAAAAATACTTTTGCTGCTCTTGAAAATCTTCCTGATTCGATATGGACCTCACCGCATGGTTTAACCGCTGAAAATGCATTAAAATACGAGGCGTTAACTTTCAGGAAAAACATTTTACTTGCCGAAGATCGAAATATTGGGGCAGACTTACGCAAATTTATGATTCGTCCCGTACTCACACAGATCGATGCGCTGCAGCCTTTGGAGTACCTAACAGAAATGAGGCAGGTGTCCGTTTTGTTCGTAACCTTGAAACCCTTTAACTGCCCGCACCAGCAGTTCATCACAATAGTGAACAATTCCTACCAGACCATGTGTGAAATTGTTTATAAATCAATGGGATGTGTAAACAAAATTATACTGTTCGATAAAGATGTGATGATTTTGATAATTTTTGGATTGCGAGGCTTCAAACATGAGTCTGAGGCTCAAGCTGCTTTAAAATGTGCTTACAGTATAAAGAAATCTGTTGCTGCACTCGACGGCGTGCGTGAGGTGTCCATCGGGGTCACCACTGGGCAGGTATATTGCGGAGTCGTGGGGCATCCTCTACGGCGGGAATTCACTGTAATTGGAGCCACCGTTAACAAAGCAGCAAGGTTAATGTGTTACTTCCGTGACAAAATTACATGTGATGAATCGACCTTTGTCAAAAGCAAAATGTCTACTAACGGATTTACTCTGCAATCTAAAGTTGACCTAAAGGGTATTGAGAATCCTGGCAAAATCTACGAATACAGCGAAGATATACGAGTAAAAGAGCTTTACGACATTCCAATGATAGCGCGGATTCTAGGCCGCGATGATGAGTTAGAATATTTTGAAAATTGGCTCGATGATGCCCGTAATACATATAGAGATTTCGATGCTCTTTTATTAGTTGGTGAAAGGGGGTTAGGAAAAACTAAACTTCTAGAGTGGATGGCTCGACATGCGAGGAACTGTGGGCACAATGTATGCAAGGTTAGCTTGACATCTATACACTCAGAAACTCCATACTTAGCACTAACACAAATAATCAATCAAATGTTGGAACTTAATGAACCCATTGAAGATTTTAAAAAGGAAGAGAAAATCGTACAGTTATTAAAGCTATACGACGAAGATCTTTGTTTTCTAAACGATGTTATTAAGGCCCGTTTCGCATATCACGAGGGAGTATATAGTCACGATGCGAAGAAACGTGAAGAGAAAGCAAAAAGTATGTTCACAAAGTTAATACAAAGCATACCTGATACACACGTCGTATTTTTAGATGACTTACAAAGCTTGGACCAATTTTCATGGGAATTTATCTCTATAATGATTAATTCAATGAAAATATTTACTGTATTAACGGTACGAAGAGGAAAAGTTAGCTCTGTACAATCCTGGTTGTACAATGTTTTTATTAACAATAATATAAGAAAAATTATCTTAAGTCAGCTGGGTTCGAAGTGGATTCCACCGCTTGCATGCCAATTTTTAGACGTAGCTGCAGTCCCGAATGATTTATGCCAAGCGCTGCAACGAAAATGTAAAGGATTACCTGGCACCATAGAGTTATTTATTGTATACCTTTTCTCCAGCGGTGCTCTAGAAATTAAGAAAATTCATCAGAACGAAACTGATGGCTACGTAAACGAGAATTTGCAATTTCCAGAAGCAGAATTTCTACACCCACAGGCTTTGCATATCAGTGACCAACCTACCCTAGACCAATTGATGGAAGAAAATAAAACAGAAGAAATAGGAATATGTATAGTGACCCAGAAAGAGGAATTGAACACAAATATTAACGTTCAAAATACTGATGCTTTAATAATGATGCAAATAGATGCACTGACTCCTTATCAACAATTGTTATTAAAAATAGGATCTGTAATAGGAGATGTGATGTCACGCGATCTTTTGGAAAACATAATGTACGAAAATAATACAATTACAACAGCTAAAGCAATCAAAAGACTATACGCTATGCAAATTTTAATTTGCGCAAATACCAGAAGTAGATGGCTCCGTAGATCTAGTGGTAGTAAAACCAGCGGGAACAGCGTTGTATCAGTGACACCTTTGTTATCATGTGAATGCACTTTTGATTTTGATCCTGAAAATAGTTCTGGTTTACCTAAATATGCGTTTTGTAAACTGTTGAAATTTAAAAGTAAAAAAACAAGAAAAACTTTCTATGATTTACTGCCAATGAACCAAAAAAAGGAGTTCCATGCACGTATCGTTAACTATTTACAAAATAATAAACACAAATGTCGCAATTGTGGTGGAACCATTATGGTTGTTCAGTCTGTAGAGGACTTACAGGATGAAGCAGAATTGAACATTTTAAATAAAGTTTTTCATGATGAAAATGAAGAAGCTGACTACAACCAGTCTCAAGTAAAAGATGCAAAAAGTATAACAAATTGTGTATTTTCGGGCTCACAAAAAAATATAATGGAGGCTTATAAGAGTTCTAGTATTGCGGAAGTAGAAGTGTTACATCCAAGTAGAAGTGATTCGCAAACTATTCCAATTTTGAAATCTCAAAATAAGGATGATTCGTTGATCAGACGCCGATCCACCAAGAGAGTGACTGTTTCCAGCTTGGTCTTTAAAAATGTCAGTGACTATCAGCTAGACAAGTTTAATGTTTTTGATATGCTGCGAAGAGTCACAGAAGCAGAAACTATAAGTGATTGGCACAATCTAGGTGTTATTGATAGTGACGACGACGAAAATCCAGACGAGGGTAATAAAAACAAAGAACTATTCAGTATTAAAATAGAAAATGGCGTATCGGAAACAGATCTCAGCAAATGCACTTGCGCTGAACTAAAAATTACAATTTACGAACAAATGATACATCACGCCAACATAGCGGAAATGAAACTGAATGAAATTGAATTTACAATAGAATTGTGCTACTTATATTTACTTGCAAATAATGTGGACGATGCTCGCCTTAAACTGGATGCAGTTGAAACATTATGCAATACCTCAGAAGCTCAAGAAATTATAGACTCTTGCCAACATAAAAGGTTTTTGGGTAAAATTTATTCCTTAAAAGCTGCTGCTGAATTGGCAATGGGGAATCACAGTGCCGCTAAACAGTCTATCGGAAAGGCAGCGCGTATTTACCGCGTTAATTTTGAAAAAGTAAAGGAATTCTTTAAACTAAGTTACTTAGTCGATAAGATGAAGTTGAGGCGAAAAAAATATCGTATAAACGAGGCGAAGATGGCTGCTGATTCTATATTGTGCTTAAATATTTGCACTTTACTGTATTCAGCCTTGGGGGATGGAACAGCCGCTAGAGTTCATGCATACAAAGCTCTAAAACTAGTGCAGAAAGTTGAATGTAATGTGGTGGATTTATGTGACGTGTTCAGTAATGCAATACAGGTTGATCTTGTGTTGGGATTCATAGAGTCCACCGCTGATACACTGCACTTGGCGATTTCTACATTACATAATTTACCGAGGCCTTTTCAATCCGGAGAGTTGTATGCGCTCGGCAAAGTATTTATGGCTGCTTTTCGTGCGGGAGCGGCCCGCGGTGCACTTGCCTCAGCCATTAAAACAGCCTTCCGAGCAATGACCGTTAGTCGGTTTCTTCGTGCCCACAATGTATCACTGGAGATAATACCCGATTTATTCTACATTTTACTTTGCCGTCGCCGCATCCCAGAAGCAGTAGATGTAGCCAAACATGCTTTGACCATGAGTAAAGACGAAGGGTCGTTGGATAGTGAAACTTGGTATTATGCCCTTTGTATAGACTTGATATTAGACACTGGATTCCAGCTGGAATCGCCTAGTGAAATAAGTAGGTATGCAGAGTACGCGATACCAAATCTCGAATCGTCTACTGGACGACGACGCCTCATGGTGGGGCTTTGGACATACTGGCTCCGAGCCGACCAAGAACGCAGAGCAAAGCGTTTTGAAGACGAAGTGTTGATATGGGCTTCTCAAGAAGAAGAAGACGGGTCTTTAAGTACTCTCATAAGCTCAATGCGATTAGCTGAAGGTATGCTCGAAAGTTTAGCAAGAAAAATGGATGATCTACGTAAGGTAAACCAGAAATATTTTAGTTATTTGACCTTACCTGGATATCTTTGAAGTTGTTTAATTTACTAATTGTTTCTAGGTGGTTGATCTCATGGAACTGCGCTCGTTGGCCGATCAAAAGCTGGTTTTACTGGAGCATGATGCCAAATTATGCCGTGCCGTCTATCCCCGCTGGATTACGTTAAAAGCTAATTCTTTATATTTGTCAGGTCGATACTCGGCTGCAGCCTCCGCTTTCAATCAGGTGAATTGACAAGGCATTAAAAACCAGGTGGTCGCTCCCTAGTAGTGGTTTAATTGTACGGTTTTCAAATAGATTAGTATAATAACGAGTTTTAACGAATTGATGTCCGGTATATCATTTGAAAAATATATATTATACAAGCATTAAGGTAAGTGTACCATATTCCGTGAGTGAACATAATCCCGTGAATTCGTTTTTGTGAAATGGTTTTAACCATAGAATAAAATAGTTATAAATGATTTGAAGCAATTTTACCCACATGTGTAAACTATATTATTTGAAGATTTGAATAAATAGATTGATAAAATATTTATTTTGTTTTTTACGGTTTTACACGCAATTTTAACGGAATTATGTTCACTTACGGAATTTGGTACACTTACCTTACGCTGAATTAAGATAGAATATCATGGGGAAATGCTGCATACATCAACAAAATTCCATGGATTATGTAAAGCCCCTACCGACAGCGCCGACCTAGATTACTGACCTAGCTAGTGTCGGTCAATGAGTCAGAGAGAGGACAAGCCGCCGGCGGCCGTGTCGCAGCTGTATGCTCAATGGGCATACACTGCCATACTGTGCACGCGTGCTGATCTCAGAGAATATTACGTTTTTTCCCAAAATGCCTGATATGATGCGCGTTTATTGTCAAATAAGCGTGTAGGTATAAAAGTGTGTGTGTTTTAGATGTGTGCGTGCTTTGTCTTGTCAATTACTTGGGCGTTGTGTGGGTTAATGTACTTGCGACAGGCTCACTCTATACAAATCGGCCGCCATGTCCGATCTCCTTATATTCATACATCTGTGTATATAATATATCGACGATACATCTATAAATTGACATGTAAAACTACGTTTTATAAAGGAATAAATGAAATGAAATGAAATGATAATAGAAATAGAATAATATATGATGATACATAAATGACTTATGACTTAATATAAGTATAGATCCGGCATAGGCCCTACCTAGAATGAAAACGAACTACATTCGTGTATCTCCGTCTCTGTCGTTCGAATATGCAAGTGCGACGGAGAGGAAAATGCACAAACGAAGTTCGTTTTCGTTTCGGGATAGCAGCTAGAGATGAGCCGTCTATGGTTAATTAAATTTTGATTAAAGTAACCGTCTTTATTAATTTTCACGTTCATTCCAGGCCCTAGAGGAAGCTCGTAAGGTTAACAATCGATTGGACGAAGCTATCACACTGGCTGCAAACGGTCAGTCTTTAATATGGCTCACAAATGCACGATCTGGACGCTTCATAACCTGGCGGGATGGATATTTACTCTCACGGAGCTCTTGGCATCAATATCTTTATAGAATAACAACCACTCGGCGTTAAGATAAAGTTGTAGAATTTCCATAGGAAGGTATCGTTAATCATTAAAACTTTGCACACATTCTCATAGGTACCTAACATATTTATAGCCTATTACTTTGTGAAGGAAAGCGCGCCTACGAGCAGAGCGCTCACAGTACTCAGGGTAGTCAGAAGACTACGCGTAAGCTCTCTCGATTTTTCTGGCACTATCCGTCCTCTCTCTTATTAGAAAACTTAGAAAGAGACGTGTGTAAATCGAGAGAGCTCGCGTCACGCGTCGTCTAGTGCTAACCGTGCAGCAAACTTGATACAAATTCCTATTGATGCTGCTACGGTGAGGTGACCGCTTAACATCTATATATTCATAGTACTCTTTGGGGCTTTGTTAAGATCATAAGGCTGTTTGCCACCGACGTGGTATAAAAAAAATACAATAAGAAAAGTGCTGCATTGATGTAGTTTTATAAAAAAACCGGCCGAGTGCGAGTCGGACTGGCGACTCGCGCACGAAGGGTTCCGTACCATTATCTATAAAAGTATTTATTTTATTCTGTTTTTAGTATTTGTTGTTATAGCGGCAACAGAAATACATCATCTGTGAAATACAGTCAGACAGACAGACGGACAGCGGAGTCTTAGTAATAGGGTCCCGTTTTACTCTTTGAGTACGGAACCCTAAAAAAGCTTATGTGATTGAGATGATTACTTATTTGTAACAAAACGCAATAGCTGTCATGCACCTGTCAATGATGTCATGTACGTAGTATCTCTTATTCGTAGATAGAGGATATATAGATGGCGTCCTAGCGTATATCCAAAAGGGACGATGGTAAATTAACTATACTAAATTAAGAAGTATCAGAAGCTAATACACTCTTGACGTCTAATGTCATTTACAATTTAGTCGTATTATATCGGTGACGTCATGGTGGTGTCAGTTTCAGTACAAATTTTGACAGGTGTGGTGGCAAACAAAAAATCCGTATACGCGATGAGGGACAGAAAATATGACACTGTATCTCGTTCCCACTTGCGGTATTGCATACATCTTTGTCACTCATGTTTGTATGTGTGGGTGACTACCTCTATGCTCTTATTAGTCTGTGCTGTCATGGTATGAGGGTCATCGCCCGCGCAGGAATTGACAGTTTGAATTATCTCAGTTCAATTTCAATCACATTATCTCTTTCTAATAGATAGTAAGGCACATTTGCAACCATAAATAAGAGTGTTACTGTTACAACCCGGCCTTCGCTACGCGTACATCCCCGATACGTTATCATTTTCAATAACAATAATACCATATCTCTAAGTACTATGTTTCTACTCAACTCTCAAGGGTAAAGTTTTGTAACTGTCTTGTATATTTCGTAAGATAATCATTACCAAAGCATAGGCAGTTGATGAGCGTGCGTAACTAACAAGTTTTAACTGAAAATAGTTCTATTATAACTGAGCACAATGTCGGGAATCAAAAAAGTTATTGTGGGATCCATCGTTTCGTCGTGTTCATTTAATGAGTTATCATTCGCCGGGTACTTGGCAATTGATCATGGAAAGGTAAGTGTAAAGTAATGCAATTAGTGAGTATTTCAAATTCCAATTGGTTATATAATAATTTACTGTAAAAATAAAGTTATAACCGACTTCAAATCAGTAAGTACCCAAATCGCTTCAAGTGAACCTATAATATTTTAAGTTCCCTCAATTTCTCCAGGATCCCATCATCAGATCCTGACCTGATGACCATGGGACCACTTGGAAAGGATAGCCTTACAAACAAAAAAAGAATTTCCCAAATAGGTCCAGGTATTGGGGAGTAATTGGGGAACATACATAAAAAATAAATGATTCTGACGTATTGAGAACCTCCTTTTTTGAAGATGGATTAAAAATGTTGTAAACGTAAAAATATATTCTATCTTTCAGATAACTGAATTAGGCTCGAGAGAAAAGTGGAATACTTTACAAGAATCTGGCGCTTTTGCAGATTATCAAACTATTACCTTGAAGCCAGATCAGCTTCTCATTCCCGGGTTTGTCGACTGCCACACCCATGCACCTCAGTTCCCGAACATAGGCATTGGACTGGACAGACCGTTGCTGGAGTGGTTAGATAAATACACTTTCCCATTAGAGAGTCAGTACAAAGATGTTGAGTTTGCTGCTAAAGTGTATGATAAAGTTGTGGTAAGTAACACCATGATAATACCATTTTGGTTTTGATCAACCACATTTTTTGCTTCTTTGTTAAAATGAATAAGTTGCAGAACCATTTATCAGTTTTGAACCTTTACGGTATAGAAATAGAGTTGAAGGTTAACTTTTGCATTCTTCAACTGTAAAATAGAGAAGTGTCCAAAATAAGCAAAAAGTTGAGAATTATAATGGAGTCCAACAAATACCGTCGGGTGAAATCGGGTCAAACACTATTTTGTATTTTTTTTCTTTAGCATTACAAACTACTACTCTGAAAATAATGACATTTATATTGTTTATAATAATATAATTAATGAAATGCAATTACTCATGTTAATTCCAGCAAAGACTTCTAACCAATGGCACCACAACAGCCTGCTACTTCGGCTCTCTCCATCTTGAAGGAACTATTGAGCTGGCAAAGAGTACCCTGAAACATAAGCAAAGAGCTCTGGTGGGCAAAGTGAGCATGAACCTCAAGAATGATGCTGGTTACTACAATGATACTGCTACTGAATTGGTACAAGTTGACAAATTTGTGCAAACAGTTTTGTCTTATAAGGTCAGCTTCTTATAACTTACTGTAGGTATATTGGTTATCAGTTTTCAAAGAACTATTTACTCTGACCGATAAAGAAAATTGGCCTCTACACAAGCTACCATTTTTACACATTTTTCATTAAAAATGCAATTTGAATAGCCAGATAATAAAAAATAATATTTATTCACAGAATGATTTAGTGCAGCCTGTTATATCACCAAGGTTCGCATTAAGCTGTGACGCGGCTCTAATGACTGGTTTGGCAAAGATTGCCAAGAAGTATGATTGCAGGATACAGGTTAGGCTCATACATTTCTAATGAAATTCAACCTTATTACAATATACATGATTGTAAAATTTTCTATGCGGATTGTAGACATTATTAATTCAGTTTTAATGCTAATGGTATTGTTTCAGAGTCACATATCTGAAAATCTAAAAGAAATAGAATGTGTATTGGAAATGAATCCATCTTGCACCAGCTATGGAGAAGTTTATGACAAGAGTCAACTCCTCAATGAGAAGGTATGCCTACTTTTATATAATTGTATGTGTCCATCGATAAGTTGATTTTGGTATCATATTCTAACCCTTTATGTAGATCTCTAAAGAATATAATGGCTTCGTTTGGTTTGGTGTCATCTTTGGATTACTGGCGATATCTGATGTAAAAGTAGTCTCAATTAAAACTCAGTCTTAGTGGCAATATTTAGATGGCGCATTGTTCCATACAGGTAGGATGATCAGTGGACTACCTAGCGATTCTAAACTTTTAAGCTTAATTATGGAGATATAGTTTGAGTTGTGTAAGATTGTCCCCTATATTATTTATTTATATGATGACATTGATGACCATGATTCCAGTGTATTATGGCGCATGCCATCCACCTAACCGAAGCAGAGATGGCGCTGCTGGCGGCGCGGCGAGTGTCGCTCGCGCACTGCCCCGCGTCCAACACGCGGCTGCGCTCCGGGCTGTGCCCCGTGCGCAAGTACCGCCGGTGCGGGCTGCGCGTGGGCCTGGGGACAGGTACTCACTTTACTACTGAAGCAGAGATGGCGCTGCTGGCGGCGCGGCGAGTGTCGCTCGCGCACTGCCCCGCGTCCAACACGCGGCTGCGCTCCGGGCTGTGCCCCGTGCGCAAGTACCGCCGGTGCGGGCTGCGCGTGGGCCTGGGGACAGGTACTCACTTTACTACTGAAGCAGAGATGGCGCTGCTGGCGGCGCGGCGAGTGTCGCTCGCGCACTGCCCCGCGTCCAACACGCGGCTGCGCTCCGGGCTGTGCCCCGTGCGCAAGTACCGCCGGTGCGGGCTGCGCGTGGGCCTGGGGACAGGTACTCACTTTACTACTGAAGCAGAGATGGCGCTGCTGGCGGCGCGGCGAGTGTCGCTCGCGCACTGCCCCGCGTCCAACACGCGGCTGCGCTCCGGGCTGTGCCCCGTGCGCAAGTACCGCCGGTGCGGGCTGCGCGTGGGCCTGGGGACAGGTACTCACTTTACTACTGAAGCAGAGATGGCGCTGCTGGCGGCGCGGCGAGTGTCGCTCGCGCACTGCCCCGCGTCCAACACGCGGCTGCGCTCCGGGCTGTGCCCCGTGCGCAAGTACCGCCGGTGCGGGCTGCGCGTGGGCCTGGGGACAGGTACTCACTTTACTACTGAAGCAGAGATGGCGCTGCTGGCGGCGCGGCGAGTGTCGCTCGCGCACTGCCCCGCGTCCAACACGCGGCTGCGCTCCGGGCTGTGCCCCGTGCGCAAGTACCGCCGGTGCGGGCTGCGCGTGGGCCTGGGGACAGGTACTCACTTTACTACTGAAGCAGAGATGGCGTTGCTGGCGGCGCGGCGAGTGTCGCTCGCGCACTGCCCCGCGTCCAACACGCGGCTGCGCTCCGGGCTGTGCCCCGTGCGCAAGTACCGCCGGTGCGGGCTGCGCGTGGGCCTGGGGACAGGTACTCACTATACTACTGAAGCAGAGATGGCGTTGCTGGCGGCGCGGCGAGTGTCGCTCGCGCACTGCCCCGCGTCCAACACGCGGCTGCGCTCCGGGCTGTGCCCCGTGCGCAAGTACCGCCGGTGCGGGCTGCGCGTGGGCCTGGGGACAGGTACTCACTTTACTACTGAAGCAGAGATGGCGTTGCTGGCGGCGCGGCGAGTGTCGCTCGCGCACTGCCCCGCGTCCAACACGCGGCTGCGCTCCGGGCTGTGCCCCGTGCGCAAGTACCGCCGGTGCGGGCTGCGCGTGGGCCTGGGGACAGGTACTCACTATACTACTGAAGCAGAGATGGCGCTGCTGGCGGCGCGGCGAGTGTCGCTCGCGCACTGCCCCGCGTCCAACACGCGGCTGCGCTCCGGGCTGTGCCCCGTGCGCAAGTACCGCCGGTGCGGGCTGCGCGTGGGCCTGGGGACAGGTTAGTTAGTTATACTGGGCGTTTTCCGCAAGTCGACATCCATTGTGCCTATTTTGCGTGAAACGGCGGTGTGGCGCTACTCTAACCACCCCAGCTCGTCTAAAAAGTTGGTGAGTGCCTTGGTGTTGCTGACTGCGTCCCGTAGTGTGTTTGGAGAACCTAGGTGCTTAATTCTGTATACTTCTACCTCCTTGCAGTCCAGTAGTATATGTTTAGTCGTTTCTTCTGCCTCCATGCACGCTCTGCACATGGGGCTGTCTGTGATACCTAAGTTATAGAGGTGTCTGTTCAAGGTGTTGTGTCCTGTTATTATACCCACTATCTTGCGCAGTTGGTTTCTATGTGTCCTTAGTAGTGTGGTTGTGAGTTTGTAGTCGCGTTTCGACAGAATCTCTTTGGTCTGTCTGCATGTGTCTATCTCCTCCCAGTATCTTTGGTGTAGGTCTTTAGTGTGTTGGTCCAGTTGATGGTATATGTAGCTTTGTGGCAGGGGCAAGATTGGCTCTGGTCCGTATGCCGTTGTTTCTGAGCCTTTCCTGGCCAGTTCATCCGCTGCATCGTTTCCTCTTGAGCCACTGTGCCCATTCCATTGTATCATCCATTGTATAGTAACTTTGTTTTTATCTGCGCACACCTCTGTGAGGTTTAGGTGACATTCGTATATCAAGCTAGATGTGATGTTATCACTGCTCAGTGCTTGTAGTACCGATTTACTGTCTGAGAGTATCCGTATGTTTGTGTTTTCGACTTGTCGTCTCTTTATGACATTGCAGGCTTCAAGTATCCCTACGCATTCAGCCTGGAATACCGTGTTTTGTACACCCAGTGGTTTGGATATGTGTATGTTTAAATCCTCTGAGAACACACCACATCCTGTTCCCATATTTGTTTTTGAACCATCTGTAAAGATTCTGAGGTCTGTTTGGTTTAACCCCTCTTTGGAGTCTTCCGTCAGTAATATTTCGTAGTCTTTCCCAAAGACTGCAGTTTTTGGTATTTTGTCGATTGAAGCTTCCATCATAGGTAGGCTTGTGATCAGTTTGTTGTGGATCTTTGTGTGGGGTATGTCTAGTTTCGTCCATAGGTTGAGGCTTTTTAGGCGTATTGCCGTCGCAGCCGCCTCTTTTTGTATGTGCATTTGTAGAGGTAGTAGCCCTAGCATGACTTCTAGTGCTGCTGTTGGGGTTGTTCTCATGCAACCTGTAGCAGCGACACATGCTAGTCTTTGTGTTTTCTGAATTTTGGTAAGTGCACTCGTGGTTTGGGTGCGGGGCCACCATACAATGGCACCGTAGCTTATCATTGGTACTATCACCATTCTGTATAGCCACAGTATGATGTGGGGGGCCAGGCCCCATCTTTTCCCCACCATCCTTCTGCATTGCCAGAAGGCTACTGTTGCTTTGTTTAGTCTGCTGTCTAGGTGTTTGCTCCAGTTTAGTTTATCATCTAGTGTTATGCCTAGGTATTTTACCTCCTTCGAGAGTGTTAGTTTGGTGCCGAATAGAGTTGGCATTTCGTAGGTACCCAGTTTTCGTTTATTTGTAAAGAGAATTGTGTCGGTTTTCTTTGGGTTTACCGATAGGTCATTCTCCTTGCACCATTTCTCTGTTATTTTCAGTGCTGTTTGTGTGAGTTCACACAGTGTGTTTATGACCAGGCCGTTGACCAGTATCACTATGTCATCTGCATATCCTATAGTTAGGAAGCGGTTACTGTTTAGTTTTGTTATAAGGTCGTTTACTACCAGGTTCCACAGTAGTGGCGAGAGGACGCCCCCTTGTGGGCATCCTCTTATAACTAATGCCTGGTGACTTTGGTTTTCAGATAGTCTTATGATTCTCTTCTTTAGCATGTTCATAATCCATTCTATGAGCAGCGGTTCGGTTTTGTGTCTTTCTAGTGCTTGTCTTATGCTGCTAAAGTTCGTTCTGTCGAAAGCACCCTCTATATCAATGAAGGTGCCTACACAGGAGTTCTTTCTAGCTAGCGCGTTTTCTATATTGGTTACTACAGCATGGAGGGCTGAGTCTGTCGATTTGCCCTGGCTATAGGCATGCTGGTTTGGATGTATCTTTATGTTTTTAAGGGCCGTATCCTTTAGTTCCCTGTCGCAGAGTCTCTCCAGAGTCTTTAACATGAACGAGGTTAGGCTTATGGGTCTAAATGATTTTGGGTCCGAGTAATCGCTTTTTCCTGGTTTCGGTAGGAAAATTACCTTTACCTCTCTCCATTTTGTTGGTATGTATTTGTATGCAAGGCAACTGCATAATAGGTTCGATAAGTGCTCGATCAGCGTCTGCCCTCCCCACTTTAGTAAAGCAGGGTAGATGCCATCAAGGCCTGGGGATTTATAGTTCTCAAAACTATTTATCGCCCAGGCCGTTCTGTTTTTCTCTGTTATTCGTTCTGCTATATTCCACTCCTTGTCTGTTGGATGATGGTTTTCCTCTTGCTCTGTCCAGGTCTGTGTGTCAACTACTTTGCACCCCGGGAAATGGGTTTCCACCAGTAGACTTTCAGTCTCAGATGGATTGCTGGTGTTGGTGTTGTCTGGTTTCCTCAGTGTGCCCAGTAGTTGATTAGGTTGCTTGGCTAGTATCTTCCTCGTTCTATTTGCTTGTGTGCTGCTAGATATGTTGTCACAGAAGTTCCGCCAGGAGGCAGATCTTCTATAACGTATTCTTTTTTTGTAGTCGGCTTTGATTGTTTTATATTTGTCCCAGTCCTCCTCTGCTTTTGTGTTCATTGCTCTGTTTAAAAGTTTTCTCATTTTAGTTCTCATTCGTTCCATTTCCGAGCCCCACCAGTTGGAGTTGTTTCCAGTAACTGGTGGTGTCGATAATGGACATGTGTTCTCATAGCTTTCTGTTACATGTTGTGTGAATGTGTTTACCTGTTCCTCTAACTCTGTGATGTTGTGAGGTCTGTGTGTCTTATCATCTAGTTTACCTTCCAGAGTCTCCTTGTACGCCTTAACGTCTGTGCGTCTCGGGTTTCTTCTGGGTGTTGGTTCGCTTGTATCGGCCGTGAGGTCGTAACGGATCCACCTGTGGTCCGAGCACGATACCTCATCCTCCACATGCCAGTTGGATACGTACTGAGTTGCTAGTCCTGTGCTTAGAGTAATGTCAATTATAGTGTTACATCTACGAGTGACAAAAGTAGGTTTTGATCCTGTGTTTATAATGTCCAGGTTAGTAGTAATTAAGTATTCAACAATATCGTTACCTCTTTTGTTGTTTGTTTCCATTCCCCATAGGTTATGATGGCCGTTGCTGTCCGCCGAAACGACCAGCTCTAGCCCTTTGTGTTCGCAGTATCGTATGAGGTTGTTCATTTCTACCGGAGGGGGTTCGTCCTCGGCCGCCATGTAGACGGAGGCGAGAACTATCTCCGGTATGCTTGAGGTTTGTGTTCTGAGGAGTTTTATAGAGCACACACGTCTCTGGAACAGAATTCAGTTAGTGGTTGTGCTATTATGTTACGAGATATATGTATGCATGTTCTGGGTTTACTTTGTGCATTGTAAATTACTTTACCTCCGGTATTGCAGAGGCCATTTATGCATGTGTTTCTGATCCACGGCTCTTGGATCAGGGCTATTGATGTATGGTTAACCTCCAGCCATTTGCGAAGTTGAGCCGTTGCTGTTTCACTGTGCTGGAGGTTAACTTGAAGGACTTTACAGAGGGAAGGAGCCATCGGATGATGTCCCTTCCACCTTCTTCGCCTTTAGTTCCAGGCGGCTTATGCCTTTCGTACAGCCGTCCTCGTCGTCTGAGTCGAGCAAAATGCCCTCCTCGACGTCGGAGCACGGATCGTTCACCTCGGCGGCATCAGTTTCCATGTCGGTAGGGGTGCTCACGTTATCTTCCCCCTCCGCGGCTTTGTTCGTTTCGTTCTGGGTGCTGTACTCCTCCAGGTTCGCATTCTTCTCCGGTGGAGAATCCCTGAAGTGTCCCCCGCCGTGCTGGAATCGGATATAAATTGTCCCACATAAGTAGTTCAATTTCCTATCCTTTTCCATCACAGTAGGGATTATATCCTCAGATATTCCCACCAGTAGAAGAGTGCAACCTCTAGTTCTTAGGGGGATGGCGCTGTTTATGGTCCATCGCTTCACCTGGGCCCAGGGGTTTTGGTAGTTGAGGACTCTTCCAACCTTGGTGAAGTTGTCCTCTAGCGATGGGATCAGTATGCCACACATTGTTTTCCTGACCATCTCGTCCTCCCTCTTCCCGACAAGATGGTCTCCGTTTTCTAAGGTGGCTGTTGTAATCCAAGACATCAGCCACGTTTTGGTTCTTGCGTTCTGGCACCACAGCTTCAGGTACCCGTCAACCAGACTGGGTTTACCTGTGAACGCCGGGGCCTCCGCTACTGTGTCTAGGTCGATCTCGATCGCTTCCTGGAAGATAGCGTCTCCGATCTTGTTTTCCACCTCCATGGCGTCCTGCTGCGACAGTCTGCCCGTGCGCTCGTTGGTGATTGCAACCGTCAGATCTGTCGCGGTGGCCGCCGCGTAGGTGGGGTGTGGTTTTCTTGCCCCCTGAGCATCCGAGATTTTTTTGTGGTCGCCCCTGGGGGATGTTGTGTCATCCAGGCGTGGCCTCTTGGTCTTAGCGACCGGCTCCACCTGGGTTGGTTCTTTTGAGGTCGTCGCTTCTACATCTGGTTTTTTGGGAGCTTCGACCTCTTGTGTATCTGCAGAGGTGCTGCTTTCCAACTCTCTGCGTTTTTGGAATTTCTTCCGCTGCCTCTGCCCGACCTTCTTTTTAAGAGGGTCGTTGGTTTGGGGTTGCGGCTGGGCAGGTTTCCTCTCCGCTCTTGGTTTACACCTGATCTCCCAGCCGGGATCTATGGCCTGCTTCAAGGGTTCAACTTTCGTCGTCCCACTCTCCGCTGCCATTGGTTCTGTTTGTGTTCGAGGGCTTCACCGTCTCTGGCTCGGTCACCTTGGCCGGGGCTCCTTTCGGTACCCTAGCGTCCGGCGTCCTACCCAGCTTCAGTGTCTCCTTCTCAGCCTGCCCCACGTCTTTGTTTGGCACCTTCTTTGGCGGTTCAGCTTTCGCCGTCCCAGCCGCAGAAGGCGTGGTTGTTGGATTGGTTTCTTTTTTTGTTTTTATTATTTTTTGTTGTTGTTGTTTTTTATTCATTTTTGTACCCACGAGTAGCTAGGGAACTAAAGGTCCATCTACGCAGAGCCCCGCTTGCGTAGATAAGGCTAAATACAACGGGTTTCGCCCGACACCCGAGGTCCACCGTTCGCGACTGAGCTCCCTCTCAGCCACGCATCCATTAGCACGGTCGGTCACACTGTAGATTAGGGTTTTTCGAGTCGAGGTTTTCTCCTCCGGGAAGGGGGGGAAGGAAAAGTGATAGGTTTTTGGGATTGGGTCTAGGTTGGGTTTTTAGGACGTTTGGAAATTGGTTGAAATCGGGAAGGGGTAGGTGAGGGGTGATGAGCTTGACTTGGGATTGGTTCAAGCTCAACCTTCCACTGTCCAGGTCCATGTTACTGGATGACGGGCTATCCGCAACCTGCCCACCCGCTTGGTCGCTTTGGAAGAAAAGCGTGTCTTCCGGGTAGAAGCTCCAAGACGTCGTAAGACCATTTCATGGAAATAATCAAACGTCACTTGCTC
The DNA here is from genome assembly GCA_963854355.1 of Epinotia brunnichana. Lineage (NCBI taxonomy): Eukaryota > Metazoa > Arthropoda > Insecta > Lepidoptera > Tortricidae > Epinotia > Epinotia brunnichana. Next base: position 11,293,130 of record OY977936.1, on the reverse strand, counting down.
GGCACTTCAGCCTAGACGACCCAAGCTGGGGACAGGTACTCACTATACTACTGAAGCAGAGATGGCGCTGCTGGCGGCGCGGCGAGTGTCGCTCGCGCACTGCCCCGCGTCCAACACGCGGCTGCGCTCCGGGCTGTGCCCCGTGCGCAAGTACCGCCGGTGCGGGCTGCGCGTGGGCCTGGGGACAGGTACTCACTATACTACTGAAGCAGAGATGGCGCTGCTGGCGGCGCGGCGAGTGTCGCTCGCGCACTGCCCCGCGTCCAACACGCGGCTGCGCTCCGGGCTGTGCCCCGTGCGCAAGTACCGCCGGTGCGGGCTGCGCGTGGGCCTGGGGACAGGTACTCACTATACTACTGAAGCAGAGATGGCGCTGCTGGCGGCGCGGCGAGTGTCGCTCGCGCACTGCCCCGCGTCCAACACGCGGCTGCGCTCCGGGCTGTGCCCCGTGCGCAAGTACCGCCGGTGCGGGCTGCGCGTGGGCCTGGGGACAGGTACTCACTATACTACTGAAGCAGAGATGGCGCTGCTGGCGGCGCGGCGAGTGTCGCTCGCGCACTGCCCCGCGTCCAACACGCGGCTGCGCTCCGGGCTGTGCCCCGTGCGCAAGTACCGCCGGTGCGGGCTGCGCGTGGGCCTGGGGACAGGTACTCACTATACTACTGAAGCAGAGATGGCGCTGCTGGCGGCGCGGCGAGTGTCGCTCGCGCACTGCCCCGCGTCCAACACGTGGCTGCGCTCCGGGCTGTGCCCCGTGCGCAAGTACCGCCGGTGCGGGCTGCGCGTGGGCCTGGGGACAGGTACTCACTATACTACTGAAGCAGAGATGGCGCTGCTGGCGGCGCGGCGAGTGTCGCTCGCGCATTGCCCCGCGTCCAACACGCGGCTGCGCTCCGGGCTGTGCCCCGTGCGCAAGTACCGCCGGTGCGGGCTGCGCGTGGGCCTGGGGACAGGTACTCACTATACTACTGAAGCAGAGATGGCGCTGCTGGCGGCGCGGCGAGTGTCGCTCGCGCACTGCCCCGCGTCCAACACGCGGCTGCGCTCCGGGCTGTGCCCCGTGCGCAAGTACCGCCGGTGCGGGCTGCGCGTGGGCCTGGGGACAGGTACTCACTATACTACTGAAGCAGAGATGGCGCTGCTGGCGGCGCGGCGAGTGTCGCTCGCGCACTGCCCCGCGTCCAACACGCGGCTGCGCTCCGGGCTGTGCCCCGTGTGCAAGTACCGCCGGTGCGGGCTGCGCGTGGGCCTGGGGACAGGTACTCACTATACTACTGAAGCAGAGATGGCGCTGCTGGCGGCGCGGCGAGTGTCGCTCGCGCACTGCCCCGCGTCCAACACGCGGCTGCGCTCCGGGCTGTGCCCCGTGCGCAAGTACCGCCGGTGCGGGCTGTGCCCCGTGCGCAAGTACCGCCGGTGCGGGCTGTGCCCCGTGCGCAAGTACCGCCGGTGCGGGCTGTCCCCCGTGCGCAAGTACCGCCGGTGCGGGCTGTGCCCCGTGCGCAAGTACCGCCGGTGCGGGCTGCGCGTGGGCCTGGGGACAGCCCCGCTAGCAATATGCTGAGCAGGGTCCTTTTCGTGACAAAGCCTAATGTGTTTTTAATTATTTTATTTTGTATCTGTGTTATTTTTGTCACGAATAAATGTTTGAATTTGAATGTTGAACCTTATGGCAATGGTAACAAGGCGATGAATCCAACCGTCTCATGAAACAGATGTGTCGGGTGGCGACAGCGCATCGATACTGGACGCGATGCGCCGCAGCATGGACGTGGCCACGCATCTGGACCTGCTGGCGGGAGGCGAGAACGACATCAACTGGAAGGAAGCGTTCTACTTGGCTACTATGGGAGGGGCTGAAGGTGAATAGTTTAGGGATTAGCGCAAGACTTACAGTGGCAGCGGTGCACCATGGGTGGGAGGGAGACATTGCGTTCTGGTGTCTCGCTCACACGTATGGCGCACCGCTCAAAGTCGTGGCCAAGTTCTAAATGAGCCGTATATCCGAGTAGAAAAATGATATAATATACCTCAATGTGCACCTAATCGACTCAGGCCTTCGTAGTTTATGTGACTGTACATAATGAAGGGCATTAAATACGAGTGTGGGTTTATGAAACGAGCCGAAGGCGTTTCATAATAACATCACACGAGTATCTTAATGCCTAATTATGTTTAGTTACATACACTACTTTATATATCCACATATCATAAGCCTCCATGATGCATTCAGGAGCCGCATATTATGACCGGCATCGCGGCGTTGTTTTCTGGCAGCTGTCGTAGTTCTTTTTTAATTCAGAGACAAACTAGAGTCGGATCCAACTGTCATATCGTTCGATATCTTACTTACGTGCGACATTTGTCAAATTTGTATGCAAATTGACGATTCATTTCGAACTAAACGTCATCTCGGCTGATATTAGAATAGAGGTTAAATCAAACTTCTTTGTTTTTGAGACGTTCGAAATTTGAATGAAATAATATTATCGAAATGTTATTATTATTATTTAGCAATAATAACATTTACACAGATAAGAAATTTGTTCTAACAAAACAGTCTATTTTTATGGTGGTCATAATGTGCGGTTCTTGAACGCATCATGGAGGGTTTATGATATTTGGATAGATAAAACCCTTTATACTACCCATATCATACATCCTCTATAATGTGTTCGGAAACCATATATAATGACCACCATTATTGCAACCAGTAACGTAACATCAGCGTTTTATCTGTGCCAGTGTGTTTATTATGTATGAAAAATCATAATAACATCGATATCGATGCTTGCGACGTCAAACCTTGCGTTTATCACGTTAGAAAGAAAAGCTACGTGACGACGATGAATCATAAAATATCAGTATCTGCGCTACCTTCAATACATCCGTAAAGCAGATTTCGGTTTAGCATAATTGACAACATTTCATAACTTTTAGCCCTTAGTTCGATTAGCTCATTGTATTCTACTCGAAAAGAGGAACACGCCGGTAGTTTTATATTTCCAGTATTATTGATGTTCAATTTTTTACGATTTTTTAAAAATGCATTCATAGCAAATCCAATTCTACTGCAGAATAGGCACCTTGCTTTAGTCCCGTTTCGACGAAAAAGTTTAAAAAGGTTAAATCTCATTTTCGGGTGGGTTACATTGCCGCCATCTTGACAATGTTTGTTTTTAATTTGGTATATGTAAACAAGACTAAAGCAAGGTGCCCATTCTGCAGTAGAATTGGATTTACTATGAGTGCATTTTTAAAAATTCGTTCGAAATTGAACATAAATAATACTGGAAATATAAAACTACCAGCGTGTTCCTCTTTTCGAGTAGAATACAAGGAGCTAGTCAAATCATGGACTTATAATTATGAAATGTTGTCAATAGTAGTAGTTTCAGACGCTTGTTTATAGCTCATTCGTCTCGTATCCAATCAACAAACTAATCGAAATTTTCTAAATTCCACAGCTCTTAACCTGGATCACAAGATCGGCAATTTCCAAATAGGCAAGGAGCTAGACGCCCTCGTTATCGACGTGTACACCCGCGGCAGCCAGATCGACCGACACGAACATTCAGTCGACGGAACAAGTGAAGAACGCGTCACCAGTCTACTGCAGCGTTTCGTGTACCTCGGCGACGATAGGAACATCTTGCAAGTTTATGTCAAAGGGGATTTGGTCAAGGATATTAGCGCTCCGGGGTTGTAAAATTTGTCTCTACTCTGTAGTTATTTCTGTATGGTGCCAAAATACCTTCTATTGAGTTATTTTTAGTCGCAACAATGTAATTGGGAATGGATGAAAATTTCAGAAGTGCCTGATTATTTTTTTGGTTATAGGAATAACCTTCCTTAGCACCAGAAAAAAGCTCCAGACGGCGAATGACACTTTCCTTGATCCATCACATATTGCAAAAAAAAAGTTAAATATTTGACCCTGGCGACATTTGACGGCTGCTGCAGCTGTCAATATCATTGCCAGTGTCCGTTTACCACGGACATTTAAGATATTTTCTTCCGTCCTAAACCCAAAACGTAAGTAAGGAAAGTGTTTATATTTTTCAAAAATTATGGATGCAGCTGAAAAGTCTGCAACTTTTTTTCTGGTGCTTAGGAAAGTTATTCCTATCACCAAAAAATTATTAGGCACTTCGGAAATTTTCATCCACTCCTAATTGCCTAACAAACCAAACTATTGGGTGTAGTGAAAAAAATCTTTTCTATGGGCCATTGATGAAATTCAATCTTGTGTCAATGTAAAAGGCTTTTCTCACCTTTTTTTATGTAAGATCTACAGATGCATATTCTTTGCCTATTTGGATTAATATGTTATCAGAAGATGCTGGGAATCAATAAATGAAATGCCATATTTTAATTTATTACTTTTATTTTCGTGTATTTTTTTTATAATTTGTGTAGAAAATGTGCAAATAATGTGACAATAACAACTGAAATTAATAAGCGAATACCATATTTAATACTATAAGAAATCAATATTAAATTGGATTCCATTTAATTTCAGAAAACACATTTTGTAATGTCAAAGAAAGTATATGAATGTGTGTTACGTTTTAGTAATAAAAGTATTATACAGAAATGCTTTAATATTAACACTGTTATAATTTTGTTAAAGCTCTGAGATCTATTACAAAAGTTTATGAGAAAAGTTTATAATACTCAAATGCAACTGGTATTGTTGAAAATACTTAAGTCGGTGGAATGATCTGACATTCAAGTATTCGAGTGTCATTAATAAATTATATAAGTATCTAATAACATAAACAGTCTTATAAAATCAAAAATAATCTATCTATACTTTAGAGCAACTTATACTTTATTGTACAAAATAGTAGAATATAGCTATATTAAACATGAGAAATATAATTTTATCTAAAAAAATAGGACGCATTGAATTTCAATCGTAAAGTAATACGCTAATGGTTATATATAAAAAAAATGGTTTGTTGCTTTTGCTACCACAGCTTGTGTATACTGTTTCGTAAGTTTGGTCGTGGCAGCAACAGCAGCAGTCGCGTGCTGCCGTCATAAGCAAAAAGGACGCATCTGACTATGATTCTCATTTAAAAAGGACGCACCTCTCTATGAGTAATATAGCCAGGTGCGTCTCTTTTGAATGAGATTTATAGTCAGATGCGTCCTTTTTGCTTACGACGGCAGCGTGCCTCACTGCGACATTACTCCCTATCGCTACTCAATGAACACAGGAACATGGGCGTGCAAATCCGAGAATTGCAAGCCCGTTCTTATACCTTATTACAAGCTTTTATTTACTTTCACCTGTCCCGTTGTCAGTCTGTCTGTAAACTAATCTTGCAAGTTAAATTTGACCCACTTCCCGGTTTCCGATTGAGCTGAAATTTTGCATGACAATGCAATATTATGATGACATGGAGCTGATCTGATGCTGGAGCTGGAAGGTGGCCATAGGAACTCCGCAATAAAACGATACAACCCCATCGAGTTTGGGCTCGTTAGAATCGTCTCAATGAGTAGTTGATGATGGTATGCATTAAAGTACAGTAGGCAATAAAAGTTTGTACCAAAAATGAAATTTTTGGAGAGAAACTTGTTACAACATACACATCTAAGTAGGCTAACGAACAATGCCTAGAGCTCTAGCAACATCCGGAACACTACGCCCCTTCGGGCAACACGGTATGGCCACGGGACAACGGGTATCACACATAAATATACCACCAATTTGTTCAATATTCGTTATATAACACACGCAATAATCATATTACGCATACGTATATAGGCTATTCCAATCGATGATACACAAACAATGAGTGTCATGTGCCATTCATTCAAAGTAAAGCTGGCTTAACAACTGCTTAAAAACCTACTTATATATGTATAAAACATAAAACTGTCTTCTAACTCCTTTAAACTAAATAATATTGAAGCAATCAGATCATCTTCTGAAGTTTAGTCTCATATATAAACAATTACATGTCTTTTGACTTGCATTGATTCAACTAACCTAAACAGTCTTAAATATATGTTATAATATAATTATATATAACTAACACATTCTGTGCGAACCAATGTGCATAACAATAATTTAAGGTTCTTTCAATAAACTAAATTAGTAACGCGAGCATGATTCGATTAACGGATAGTGGGTTGTTTTCAAATAAACTGTACCCTAGTTAAGGTAAAATTAAGATACGTTAACTTTGGCATGTAGCCGTATAAATGTATGGCTAATTTTCGTTACTCACATGACAAAGTTACCGTTTCTTAATTTTACCTTAACTAGGGTACAGTTTATTTGAAAACAACTCTAGTAGGAGTAGCGCGATACCGTTCACCGTCGGCATAAGCAGTCCACTCTTTCTAGCACACAAGAGGGACGAATACTTACAGTCATGGCCAGATAATTAACAACATCATTTTTTCCCCATACAGTTGCATACAAATATGACTTTACAAATTTAATGATGATTTAAATATGTTTGGCCAATTTTAATTATGAGTATATGGAGGTATCTGTGTATAAATAAGAGTTAATTTAGTTTATATAAAAGTTCGTTAAAAGTTCTGCTTAAAAAAGTTCATACTGTAATTAGGAACAATGTATGAACTTATAAAAAGTGTTGATTTGATCGCCTGTATTTTTTAAAGTTAAATTTTACAGAAGCTCTTTTGCACTATATTAAATACTGTTTAAACACGGTTACATCCGTATAATCAGAAACAAAATTAATCAAACACATTATAAATTATCATCAAATTTGAAAAGTCATATTTGTATGCAACTGTATGGGGATAAAAATCATGTTCTTAATTATCTGGCCATGACTACGTATGCAGTAAACAGCGTTGTGCTACAGAGACCCTAGCACGATAGGTTTTATCGTCACGCTTTACTTGTCGTTTCAGTACATTTTCACCGTAAAACATGACGATAAAACCTATCGTGCTAGGTGGGCAGGTGTACTAATTTTATCACCGTCATATTGCAATCATCCATTTCTGACAAATATGCCAGAGAGACTATTGTTCTATGACGTCGATAAACACCAGTGTCCTGGTAATACAGAAGCTACAGTAAAAATCGTTTCACAATCATCCTAGCACCTCACGTAATCAAGAATTTATAAAGAACCACTCTTAATGGTTCGTGAATAACAAACTTAGTTTGTACTATTTAATAATGATGTGAAATGTTACTCAAAAGGTACAGTTGAATCAAAGTCTTTGGGATTTAAAAGTGAGATTTTGTAAAAGTATCAAAGTTACTACTAAAAATTTCAGTCTTTTACATCTGGCTCAAAATTTTGGCGAATAGGTACTATAAATTACTATTATTTTACACTAAAATAAACGCTACAAAACAAAATCCTGGTACAACCCAAGTTCACATATCAGAGAACAATTGGAATAGAATCGAAACGTGAGCAAAACTCGTGATCGAAGGATTCATTGATAAATGAGGTAGAACAGAATCCGAAGTAAAATGCAAGATGGAAATAAAATTTCATTCGCGATATTTACCACGTTTAGAAATAAGAGTGGTAAGATAATTTTGCGTTAGACTACCTAATTTTATCTAGCTACACTATATATTTACAGGAATGTATTATTTAACATTGTGATATCAAAGTAATAACTTACTTCGTTAGAAAATCAATTATTTCTCCAAACATATCGATGAACCACTAGGCGAGCGATCAATTCTCATAATAAATTCGTTAATTTATATACTCGTTTTACAACGTTTTTCTCTTAACACTAGGGAACTAAGAGCTAGGTCATAGCTTTAACGGCATTGACAGAACCTTCTATTGCCTGCTTTTCCTCAGCTATTACCTTATTCTTGAAGTAAACAGTTCAAATTTATTGAGAAATAATTTTATCAGGGTCACAGTAATACTGTGTGATCTTTTAATAAACATAAATTGCATTAATTATTAATTAAATCTGGTAATTATTACAATATTTTTAGTTCTAATCAGAACAGATCAAGTGAGACTTCACGATTTAAAAACCACATATTCAATCTTTAAATAAATACGAACTTACTTGCGATGCCTAGTTCAATTACTTTGTTGTGTATCTGTGATGATATAATCATACACTAAAAAAATGTTTTATCGTCATGCAATTAAAAAAAGAAAACAGCATGCTAGAAGTTTTCACAAAAAGTAATCAAAATTAACATAACATTTTTGGAATAATACCGCGAATGGAGTGGGAGGTTGCCCTTAGCTGCAGAAAATCTTTTTAGTGCCTGTACCGTAATAGTACATTACTTACCTAGGGCGGTTAAACAAAGAATGTCTCAGATCGCAGGTATTTGACGCCCGAGCCGAAGGCAAGGGCGATAAATATGCGCTCTGAGGCTTTCTTTATTACCGCCCGTGGTGAGTACAAAATTTTACGTCTCTATCTGGCCAGGAAGTGGGGTTTTCCGCACGCATAGCGTGCGGTAATTCCTACTTTATGGCCAGGTATGACGTAAAGTATTTAGCCCGAATAAGGCGCTGCGAGGAGGTTACACTTAGTTGTTTCACGACAACGATGTATGTTATACTTACAGTTTTTTGTGTCGTGACTTAGAAGTGCGCATGAAAACACATATCAAATCTAAATTTGGGTGAGTATAGGTACAATAAGAAGATGTATCCATTTTTTCTCCTTATTACATAGCTATAAGGTAAAATAATGAATGCATCTTTTGTCGTCGAATGTAGGTACATCCGTAATTTAAGATTTGTGTACAAAGCGACTTAAAAAATTGGTGCACCTTAGCCGTGCACCGCAGGGAAAGCTACAGTCATAGCCACCCTTGGGACAAACTTGTACGAACGTAGCATACCTAGGCGTCTTAAGGGAGCGATAGACGTTTACAGCGAGGCAGTAGCGACAGATAGATCGGGTTCCGTTGCGTTTCCCCCTTGGTAGACGTGCGTGCGGCGTCACGCGGTTATTTTACGAGACTGGAGAGCGAGCGGGATCTCAGTGTCGGAGTGCGTGAGCGCGCGACACGCGGCGCCGCCCGCGCACAGGCGAGCGCGCCGAGACCGCCGCCGCGAGCTGCGACGCTCGCCACCTGGGGACCACACGCATGTAAACTAGACGCATCAAAATCAGACTTGGAATAGAAAAATCGGCCCGTGAAGTACCAGTTTTCGCCAGTCACTAGTGGTGTGTGAAACGGCCTACGGCACGGCTATCACAAGACGCCGCGCGAGCTCTTTCGAATTTTCTCGCACTATCCGTCTCTCTCTTATTAGAAAACTTAGAAAGAGAGGTATAATGCGAGAAAAATCGAGAGAGCTCGCGGGCAGACATAAATATCTGTACACGCCTTTATGACATTGACAACAGAGTCCTGTACAGATGTTTATGTCCTTATTTATGTATAGCGCCATCAGATATATAGGAGCGACCATAGTGCTCACATATATCTGAGCACGTCTCTAGTGTCGAGGCATTAGAGACGTGTTCAGATATTTGTGAGCACTTTGGCCGCTCCGCACCAAAGCCGCGGCCGTTACACAGGCGCTTAACCGCTTTACACACGCGAGCGCGGAGCGCTTGTAATTGAGTCGAGGTCTTTGACTTCAGTGTGATACAAAATTTGGAATCGCTCGACGCGGTCTGCCGCAGAATTAGAAGTTGTGTAAAGCGTTTTAGCATACACTGAATATTACTGCTGATCGTCACAAACTACGTTTTCTTCATACACTGATTTTTCTATCACAAATCTCCACATTTAACGGACGTAAAGAGCTCCATGCGCCATGTTAAATGTATGGCCGCTGAAGCTCTTTTTACGTGCGTCGACTTATATTGCTTTTTATTATGTGATATTAGGCAAACAAAAAGAAAGTCGTTTAATAAAATATATTTGCATAAGAACCTAAACTAAGCCAACATCTTTAGTTATTTTTCTAACGCTAAAAACCAAATATATTTTCGGATGAAGGCCTATATGTCTCAAATGGAAAACTACAAATAAGCAAAATATATAAAAACATTACAGTTTTTTTTTCTAAACATACTTTTTCACAAGCTTTATGGCTTACAGCCAATCTATCGGTTAAAACACTGCTTAGATGCTAGAAGTACAATGGGCTGATTATATGATATCTAACGATTTCTGACCACATAATGACTTGCAAATAAATCCTGTATTAGGTACTAAAAGTTAATTCAAAAAAGTGTTTAATTTTTTTTTCTTGGGGACAATCTTACACAAATCGACCTAGTCCCAAACTAAGCAAAGCTTGTACTATGGGTACTAGACGACGATAAACATACTTTTTGTGTTCATCACACAAATAAATACCCTTACCGGGATTCGAACTCGGGACCTCCGGCTTTGTAGGCAGGGTCACTACCAACTAGGCTACAGAGCTCGTCAAAGTTATCAAAAAAGTAAAGGTGTCAAGGTTATTTTGAAATAGCCAAAATATCAATAACATCGTCGGGTGACAAGCAAAACTCACTAAGTAACAAATACCTACTTAAATCAAAGGTCGTATCTCGATATCGACTACGTACCGAGATTAAGAGGTTTTGAAGAGCAGTGACACATGTTTTGGTAGTGACTTTAGCTTGTCACCCGACGATATGTACAAGGTAAACTTCCTAGTGCTCGACGCTGTACTAGTATATCGTCGGGTGACAAGCAAAACTCACTGAGTAACAAATACCTACTTAAATCAAAGGTCGTATCTCGATATCGACTACGTACCGAGATTAAGAGGTTTTGAAGAGCAGTGACACATGTTTTGGTAGTGACTTTAGCTTGTCACCCGACGATATGTACAAGGTAAACTTCCTAGTGCTCGACGCTGTACTAGTATATCGTCGGGTGACAAGCAAAACTCACTGAGTAACAAATACCTACTTAAATCAAAGGTCGTATCTCGATATCGACTACGTACCGAGATTAAGAGGTTTTGAAGAGCAGTGACACATGTTTTGGTAGTGACTTTAGCTTGTCACCCGACGATATGTACAAGGTAAACTTCCTAGTGCTCGACGCTGTACTAGTATATCGTCGGGTGACAAGCAAAACTCACTGAGTAACAAATACCTACTTAAATCAAAGGTCGTATCTCGATATCGACTACGTACCGAAATAGGTTTTGGAGAGCAGTAACAGTTTTGGTAGTGACTTTTGCTTGTCACCCGACAGTGACATGGCTTAAATTCGAATGAAGAAAAATCTATTTAGTTCGAATTTGACCCATATTGCTTTGTCATAAAGTGCCCATGCCATATACTATAGTATCCTCAAACCAAACGGACGACTGAGCCAATACGAGCCAATATGATCCCAGTCGTCTATTTGGTTTGAGGATAGTATAGTACAGCGTCGAGCACTCAGACGTTTACCTAATAAACGGAGGGCGATGATGGACGTGTTTGATATCGTTTATCACTGCGGTAGAACGAGAACGTTTTATTCACAGCTATAGCCGACATAACGCGAACATCATACTAAAACAGGTAATATCAATAAATGTATTTCTACTGCATTCTAAGATTAATTTTTATCGGCCTCCGTAGCCCAGTGGGTAGTGACCTACGAAGCTGGAGGTCCCGGGTTCGAATCCCGGTCAGGGCATTTATTTTTGTATTTATCACGAATATTTGTTCCTGAGTTATGGATGTTATGTATGTATATAAGTATCTATATGTATGTATCTATTATATATATCATCGCCTAATACCCACAACACAAGCCTTACTGAGCTTACCGTGGGCCTAGGTTGATTTGTGTAAGATTGTCCCGTAATATTTAAAAAAAAAATGTGTTTTCAGCGTCAGAAAACCAAAGATGTCAGGCTCGTTTTCACGTAAATAAAAATAACTAAACTCTCATTCAGTATATCAAATGAGCATAAAAATTAAAGTACGCATTCTATGAATAATAATACTTTAGAAAGACAATATCCTCCGGACATACCCAAGCCTAAGGCCCTAGAAATGCAAGCAACTCACACATGAGGTGTCTAATGCAATGACCATTCTGAATGACTGACTAGTGACGTTCTGTGCTCACAACATCGATACAAAGCATGACGTGACCGAGCGAGCCATAGACCGACAAACGCTGCACATTCGCGACCTCTTTTGGATTATTCATTCCCGAAAGCATTTTATATTGCAAATACCTACGTACGATAGGCAATTTTATCCTGCTAGCGTTATACCCGGTTGTGCCCCAATGGATCCCGGGTCCGCTTTGGGACCTAATCCCAATATTACAAGGCAATTTGACACCCAAAACCCGACTGACACATAAAAACTCCCGTGTGGTGGGTTATAATAATAAGGGGTTTGGGATGTGTATTTTTGGATATAGGCTAGCAACCACAATAACATATTTTCCCCGTCTTTAAACCCACAATTGCTAGAAGCGGCTCTGAAAATTTAATTTAATCTGCTCTGCCTACCCATTCTGAAAACGGACGTGAATGTATTCATGGAAATCAACAAGCCTTAAGGTGCTTTTCCACTAGCAGGATTACTAGTATTTTGTTGAATTTGCATACAGTCGGCCATAAAATAATTAATTTAGCGTCGATACTATGATATTTCCTAAACTTCGATTTATAAATATATTTTTCAACACACCTGCTCGTAAAGTAGGTCTTATTACAGCGTATTTACACTGATAATGCAGAATATTACCCATGCCGTGCCTTTTACATTACATTATCGCACTAGTGCCTTTTCATTACATATCTTTTTAAATATTAGCAAAATAATGCAGAATATTACCCATGCCGTGACTTTTACATTACATTATCGCACTAGTGCCTTTTCATTACATATCTTTTAACATTTTCATTTTTTATTTATTTATTTTTTCCTCGCAAATGTGTTGAAAAACGTCGTATGAAACACGTGAGCATTGGTCATTACACTTCTCGTCTCCATTAAGCCTTCGCCTTCGGCTCAGGCTTAAAAACCGACTCGAGTGTAATGACCAACATAGCACACTTGTATCATAATGTACTATTATCGTAGGTAATTTTTAAATCTGTTTGGTTTCTCATGCTTTGTATGCGACGCGATTCCTCTATCGTTCTTAAGAGTGCTCTTCAAAAAAGCGCTCGCTCAGAATTCGGTATTTTGACACGCGTAGTGCGTTTGTGTGTGTAAATACTACTACCACCCACACAAACGTACCTAACACCCACATGCACAGCGCGATCGCACCAGCCGCGGGTGCCGTCCCTTTCTAGCTATATGTAAGTGCGATCGGGATAGAACTAACCGCGGAGCTTGCCGATGCAAATAGCTGTATAGCGCACCGTTTGAATTAACTCCGTGACCGATATTGATACTTGCACTAAAAAATGGTAAGTATTACTTCGCTAACATGATGTTCTAGAACATCATGTTAGCGAAGTTAGATAACTTGAATAAAGTAAGTATTTGATTTTTGAGCACAGGTTTTCTATTTGTATTAAAATACTATGATATGACAAAGTATAATATTTAGTTTCGTTTAATTAGTATAAAATAAACTAACGAGTTTTAAAGTTGTCAGTAATAAGAATAATAATTTGTTTTACGGATATTAATAGTTTGCATGTTATCTGAGTCTTATTTATATATAGTTATGTAATGAAATTATACCAGTAGACCCACCACTAGGAAATTACTGGGTACTTACGTATTCATTTCTTGAAGAAATTTTTTTTTGTTATGGACAGTAAAAAAAAACTGCCCTTCATAGAAATTGCTAATGTCCGTTACTTACCAAAGGAACTGAAAATTATAAATTATACAAACACAGCTTTTTATCTAGAATACAATTAATTAATGCGTGACTTTATTCAAAAGCCTAAAACCTCAGATCATAAAAAGGAAAAGATATGAAACGGGGGCTTGGCGCGTGTCGGTGCGACATGGCCAAATGGGCATGTCACTGCCCACCGCATGTTAGTCGCAATTCGCCGTGAATCTGAAATGTTCTTCCACGTTTACTCAAAATGCCGAAACGTAGCGTGGTTACATGCAACAATAGGAATGAAACTAAAACCTACATGAATGGTGGAGTCACGCACCACATGCTAGTATTAGTATTTTCACTTAAGTCAGTAAAAACTAATATTTTAACAAATAAACGCAACGCCGCATCATTTCTCGGGATCGAACTAACATATCGAACGAAAAAGCATATTTTTGTTCTTTGCGTTGTACATTGAACGTTCAATACAGTAAACCACGGCGCAATGTATTAAACCACTATGGATATGGACGATGCTTGAATTTTTTAGTGGTACGGCCGCTGCTTGGCGTCGCAAACTAGAGCGGTGCCAAAGTGCAGTTACAATTTACGCGTAATCGATAAAATAGAAGTACGATATCATACTAGTTATTTTATTTCGACTACTTTCGCTGTTTTATTTTATTTCATTACGTGTTTTGGTTGGGTGCCTATCTTAAAGGTAACTAATAACATACTAATAAGATTAAAAAGCACAAAATGTTTACGGTACCTACTAATAAGATTTTCACTAAGTTGCAGTATGAACGGTAAATAGACATATTAAAATTGTATATACAAGTATATAATTTAGTTGCAAATGGCTCCAGAACAACTTAAAATGTGATATTATTACCAATAATTTATTTTAAATGAGTATTTTTTTACTTTCATTTGAAATGTGATAATTGAAGAAGAAATCTCGGTTTCTTATTACAGTTTTCCAAAGAATCCGAGTAGGTACTAAAAAAATGGATAGATGCTACTGGCAGAGGTCCTAACTGGTTTCCTGTACAGAGAAGAGTTAATGTGTTCGTAACATTTTCAAGAAAAATGTTTCCAACCACTTAATAAGAGCCGTACACTTTTCGAATATTTGACACCTCGCTTGCTTGAAACCTAGGTGTAAAATGTATGGTAACACATCTTCGCACATCTTTGGTGGATACTCGCCCTTAGCCTTAAATCTCGTAATATGAGTAATGGACATATTATTTCGCGCCAAAATGCGAGTCGGATCGGCCTGGTACCTACAGGTCAAAAATATCGATGTGACCAGAGTTTCAAATGTATGTGAACACGAACTTATAAAAAGCCGTTTATGTTACTCTGTAGGTATTCGTCAATATTTTTTACTTTTGCGATTTATGGTAAGTTAACAACCCGTGTTATTTAAACTTGTAGCTAGAAGTTTAAATACCACCACATAAACTTACCATGTAGTTGAAGTACCATCAATATCTTAACATAATATTAATTTTAATATCAATGTCGATAAAACATAATTTTAACGTTTGTCGCCCCCCTAGTGTAGTGCGTTTAAGCCAATCACAGCCCTTGTTTGCATGTTGCCGTAGACTCATTGGCAACGCCCGAGTATTTGTTTTTACACGGTTCAATGTGTGTGCCTGTGGGCGCTGCGGTGGGAGAAAACTGGGGACATCGGTTTTGGTTGAAATTAAACAGTACGGCACTTCTCCCTTTTTTATGTTCTGAGCCTAAAACCTATGTCACTTTTTAGGATTCCGTACTCAAAGAGTAAAACGGGACCCTATTACTAAGACTCCGCTGTCCATCTGTCTGTCCGTCTGTCACCAGGCTGTATCTCATGAACCGTGATAGATAGAGATTTGAAATGTGATGTATTTCTGTTGTCGCTATTTATAACAAAAAATACTAAAAAACAGAATACATCATTTTATTTTTATTTTAGTTTTTATCTGTTTCTTTTTCTTTTACAATCTTACACAAATCGACCTTGCCCCAAACTAAGCAAAGCTTGTACTATGGGTACTAGACAACGATAAACATACTTACATAGATAAATAAATACTTAAATACATAGAAAACATCCATGACTCAGGAACAAATATTTGTGCTCATCACACAAATAAATGCCCTTACCTGGATTCAAACCCGGGACCTCCAGCTTCGTAGGCAGAGTCACTACCAAGTTACTAACTAGGCTACAGGGGGTTCCTATACAACTATTCTTTTGCCGTTTAAAGATAGATAATGGTACGGTACCCTTCGTGCGCGAGTCCGACTCGCACTTGGCCGGTTTTTTAAAAATTTATTTCGAAATAAAGAGTGATACTCGGAAATGTCGAAGGGAAGGTCAATCGTCGAATCCGACTCGGCTGGGCAGCATTCGGGAAGCTACGGCACATCTTTTCGTCCAATATTCCGCAGTGTCTCAAGACGAGAGTCTTTGACCAGTGTGTGTTGCCAGTGATGACATATGGCACGGAAACGTGGTCGCTTACTAAAGGCCTCATAAGAAGGATCAAAGTCACTCAAAGGGCAATGGCACTCCATTGCCCTTTGAGTGACTTTGAGCCTATGCTATGCTATGCTGGGAGTTTCTCTGCGCGATCGCATCAGAAATGAGGCTATCCGCAGCAGAACCAAGGTAACTGATAAAGCCCTCCGAATTGCTTAACTTAAGTGGCAGTGGGCGGGGCACATTGCACGTAGAACCGATGGCCGTTGGGGCGGAAAGGTTCTCGAGTGGCAACCACGTACCGGAAGGCACAGCGTGGGTAGGCCCCCCGCAAGGTGGACTGATGACCTGGTAAAGGTCGCGGGAGTCCGCTGGATGAGGGTGGCGCAGGACCGGCCATTGTGGCACTCTTTGGGGGAGGCGTATGTCCAGCAGTGAACGTCTTTCGGCTGATATGATGATGATGACTCGGAAATGTAATAAAACCACGTAATTTCCAGTGTAAACCCCCGGTGTGAGTTATTATTATATATAAACGAAAATAATTACTAAATGCAAGGTAGGATCGTGCTGTACTTAACAAACGCCATATAAGCTTGTTTTTTAAAAAGTTTTTTATTCATCTTGTTATTTTCAATAACCCTGCATATTATGTCGCTGGTTCGTGGGTACTTGTACAGACAAATCACACAAACCCAAACAAGATAGGTCTATCTATTTTAGTTAATGAGTTCCCATGACCACCTTCCATCATCAGATCCTGGAAATCATCCATCACCAAAGTGTTTACCAAGACAAAACAGATGAGCTCAAACTAGATGGGTTTATCTAGTTTAGTTTAGGAGTTCCATGACCACCTTATAGCTCCATCATCAGACTCTGGAAATCATCCAGCACCAAAGTCTTGCCGTGCCATGACCAAATAAATTAGCCCAAATTCGATGGCTTTATCTTGTTGAGTTTAGGAGTTGCTATGGCCACCTTCCGACTCCATCATCAGACCAGCTCTATGATATTATGTCACCGAAGATACGCAATTGTACCTAATTTGAAGATTTCACCCAAACTCCCATACATACTAACAAGGTGGACTGATAGTAACAAGTAAATAAATTAAATTTATCAAGTATCACGATCACTCGTACAATAATAATTGACTATAGAACGCGTAGTTTAGACAAAAGGATCCAACCCACAAGACATCACCATTGAAATGTATGACTTTTGTTTTAGGTAGAAGGTTCAATTTTAAATGTTACGTATCCGGTGGGTTTGAGCCTTTTCGCTACACTACGTCATATATGGCAGCTATGCAATTCATAACTTGTCTCGATTAGACTCACGAATGTATCCCCAGTATAGTTTGACCCCGAGGTTGGTAACAACTATGCCTAGTCGGAGATCAAAATAATATTATTTTATCTGAAGAGTGGCCGGTTAGCTTCGTGAATAGCCACAAATAAACACACTACACGTCTATCTCGAAGGGCTATTCAGCCGGTACTGAGATATATTCCCGCGCGACGGTAAATTTATACTAGTTTTGAATAATTATTTATAAATATAAATTTTGACAAAAGTTATATTTTTTGGACTGGATCTTGTTGGTACAAGCATGAACTTTAATGTTGTGTAAGATTCAATACAAAAATTATTCAACAATAATGAGAAAATCCTTGAGTTTTCAGTACGATTTTGTTGACAAATATGGTGTAATTGAGAACAGTTTACATATATATACGTGCAGAATAAGGAAAATTCGAGGCGGCTAGGCGCAATGGCAACATATTACGCTAGTGAAAATAGAAAAAAACAAGTAGGTTCTCATATAACATCATGGAGTATTAGGGGCTCAAACTTATGACTCTGCGCTCTCTTCAGAAAACTACTGTCGGTAATCGGGTATTTTCGGTTAAAGTATTCAGTTCTTCGTAAATTAGAGGCGGCTAGGACCAATATGAGGAGTTTACCTATGCAAATAAGTAATCAGGATCTAGAAAAAGCTCTCCGTTTCTTAGAATTACAACGTCAAAAATCCGTCATTCTCGCTTATTCCTGACCAAAAAACGAGCGCCCTCTTAACAAAATGTACATGAAAAAGCCGTGTGAAACAATAAATAACAAAATGAAACTTCGTAACTATATATTTATTAGGAATTAGTACATCTACAATACCATCGAAATACACCAAACAACAAACAAATGCATGTAAATAACATAACACATATAACATAAACACAACATCGATAGTGAACATAGAATTCATGCTCATGGAATGTGTCGTGCGGTGAAACGGAAAACCAAACGTGACATTTAAAGCCATAAGCGGAACAAGCGAGCCCGAGACATACCGAGGTGAGTTAGGATTGACTTGTCCATTCTTCCTTTTCACACAAGCATTTCAACGCGCACCAAAAATACGCGTTGAAAAAATTCCTGCGCGAAGCTGCCTGATGGTTTCCTCTAGATACCTGCCTGCTGGCTAGCATGGTCGCTTTTATGTTAGATATAAAGCAGTGGTCCCTTACTAGCAAGTAAGTACGTGCGAGAGGGACGAATGTTTTATGTCCGATATAAAAGGCGAACATGCTAGCTAGGCTGCTAAACGATCTGACAAAACAAGGGTCGGAAAATAGTATTGAGCGCTTTGTTGTATCAGATATCATTACGTCTCTGTTTGGGTTTAGTCACTTTTTTGATGGACTTTCCCACGGCGGCCAACTTTAGAATAATGTCATTGAGTTTATGTATCTAGTTCGGTGGTGGATTCTGTGCGTTAATTACCAGAGAGCACACAGACATTATACAAATGACCAAAAAGCTTATATTATAATAAAAGTGGACTGATGACTTGTAAAGGTCGCGGGAGTCCGCTGGATGCGGGTGGCGCAGGACCGGTCATTTTGGTACTCTTTGGGGGAGGCCTATGTCCAGCAGTGGACGTTTTTCGGCTGATATGATGATATATGATGATGATGATGATAATAAAAGTATAACCTTCGCCAATGTAGGAGGATTATCTTGCAAGAGCCATTAGCCCAACACAATATCAATATTTCTGTAGCAGCGTGGGCGTGGGAGAAATTCATCTAAAAAAATGCCTCTACCAAAACCAATTCCTCAACCGTAAGAATAACAAAGCCAATCCCAACCGCGCTGTTAGTCCAACCGCACCGAAGCAAACGAACACAGATTCACAGTACCGGTGCGCGTCAAAACAAAAACTCTAGGCAGGCAACAAGCACGTATAACGCCGTGCTCTCGTGCCGGTCGCCGCAGCGCGCGGGCACGGCGCGCGCGCGGCGCCCCACAGGCGGGAGCGGGGGCGGGCGCGGGGGCGGGGGCGTACCGGCGCGCGAGCGGGCCGCGTCCAGCGACGCCGCCGGCTGGAGGAACCACTCGGAGCGCGTGCGCATCCGCGCCCGCTGTCGCTCGTGGACCTACCACAACCCAAGCCAAACCGGTGACCTCATCTATCCGGGCACCATGTGCTGCCATAGTTGCCCTATCTGCCGATAGGGAAACTATACATTGGTGGTACTCGAAAATTTAGACATGGATGAATCCGGCTCGAAGGACTCTATTATAGAGGAAAGTAGATTGGTCGGTTAACCTACCCCAGGTTGAAACGAATGTATCGGTTAATAATGTTAACATGAAACGAGAACGTTAGTTTCGTTAGTACCGCTAAAATGTCTACTATTAGTAACAAAAACGGGAATGACGTTAGACATCCTGCACACCAAATAATAAATAAATAGTAATATTTATCTTAATCTTTATTTATTGTAATTATATTTATGTAGTTGTATCCTACCTAGTCTCGCTTTTTAAAGTCTGTAAAGCCACATCGATCCGAGGCATTCGTAACATATAGAAGCGGTATATGTATATATTGTATACACGGATTCAATATCGGTTTTGACGCACATTTCTTACCGTGTGCAAAGCTTTGTGTTATACACACGCGCATACCTATGTGCGCACCGCTATCAAGCATAGTGTCCAACAATTAAGAAGTTTTCTTAAGGTCCCAAGTCAAACTAAATCAGTTCTAAAAGAGCAGCCACAGATTGTCCTAATTCCACAGAAAATCAAAATCAATCATGCAGTTGAGAACAGGTAAAAATGAACCACAGATAGAGCTCAGGCATCATCTATTCCGTACATGGAGCTGGGAATACTTTCTTTTCTAACTAATGAGAATATGAATGATCTTTACAGTCAATGAAACGTCTATGAATGGTTCATTTCTTTAGAGCATCGAGTACGCAATCCTAGGAGCAACTTCATCCTGACAATTAATTGGCATCTTAGGACTAATAACCTCATGAGTGCCTGGTTTAGAAAGAACAAAACCAGTTGCATTTTGTTTGAGTTAATTTGATTTTAGAACAAATGAAAATTCAAAATTATTATCCAAAGCGCTTGGATTATATTTTTACAAGCTAGATTAATTTCAGTGGCAAAGCCCACACCGTTTTCTGGCAATGAAGTGAAGTCAGTGTTAGGACGCAATTTCATCTGGGTGTGTTACACTAATAATTTTATATTAGGAAGGCGTTTTGTCCATTTGGGCACCGGCTCTCTAGTAGTTTCAATCGTATGTCTTGTTGACGTTAAATCGTGAGGCCCATAAAGTATGTTTTTCAAGTGTATGTTTGTATTTATGTTGATTTCATTGACACACTTTGCAAGCTAGCCGACTACAATTTGCACTAAGTTGTCAGAACGCAGTTATACTACTCAGGGTAGGTACTCGATGGCCGAGAGACAGTACAAGTATGAGAGACTATTTGTCAGGAGCGGTGGACAGTGGCGCTACGGGTGGATAGAGAAAACTCTTCACCATCACTTAAAGAAAAAGTCCTTTCGAGAGCGCTAGAACCCAAACACACATTTTATACATGGAGAGAAATCTTTTCAGACAAAATGTATAATTTATTGACCCATTAACTCCAAACATTGAAAACAGCAATTATGACAAATTCTTTATTATTTAAATTAACGTAAAACATTAAACTCTTGTGACCATTTCACTAACATTCATTACATTAATGCAGCCTTATGTTTTGAGCAGTCCCTTTTGAACTAAAGAGACGCACGTTTCTTTATGGGGCGGCATATTTAATGAACATTTTGTGCAACTGAAAAAGGGTCATTTATTCGACACATACGGAAACACCGCGTGACACCATATACCACGTCACGGTCCTAACAAACGACCGTGAACATTGCTATCTCTTTTACACTTGCGAAGACCATGCAAGTGTGAATGAATTAACAATATGCCATCTGTCGTCTGTTTATACCGTGGCTAGTCTTTGAGTAAACACCCGACACAATAGTACATTACTGCAGACGCCGGGAAAGAAGGGCTTGCCGGGTGAGTGGGTATAGTGATACGAAGCCGGCAAGCCCTTGTCACGGCCAGGCATGTATAGTGCTTTTCTCAAACATGCAATGAAATAAATAAATAAAACTCCAAGAAATCAAACAAATTTTTATGGCTGAACGCCGTGATGCTGTGCCACAAATTGTGGAATGAAATAGTAGATTGTTAACCAAGGGTTGAAAGTGACCCATTCAACCCGAGATATTTCTGGCGCTCGAACGAAGTGAGAGCGCCAATTGTTCGAGGGTTAAATGGGTAATTTCACCCGAGTTAAACACTCTACTTTTCATTTCGACTGTGAGGAAAAATAATTTAATATCAACCTATAATCGTAATAAACAACTCGTTAATGCAGGTACCTATAGCTGAGTGTCGATTCGTGAAAAGTTTTTATTTTAATGATTTGACGTAACTCTATTATCTTCGACTCCGTGGCTGACCGTAACAATAAAAAAAAAATACTTTCCACCCTAGGGGAGAAAAAGCTATTTTCCACCCGGCTATATGCCCATGAAAAATCAACATTCAGAGCAGGAGAAATGAAAATTTAATTTTGTATGAAATCCCTTTACAGTTCTCTCGAGTTGTTCCGCCCGAAACGTGATTCTTTGAAGCCTGTTATACCCGCACGTAATGACGACATTTCACTGCATGTTTGAGAAAAGCAGTTTATGCTCAACCGAATCATATAAACACCAGCGATATCGCGCGATATTTCTCCATGCAGGAGTCGAACAAACGCCCATCACACGGATCAAATGGTGTTAGTAATGTTGGTAAACGTACCTGAGGAAGGTAAGAGAGGCTCTTAGTGCTCTCCGCGTATTTGTTGATGGCTCGCAGCTCGTCCAGCGTCATGTGCGGGCTGGAGTTGCTGCGCGATGACTGCGACGAAGAACTCACCGACACCTGGAAATTGGTAAACCTTATTGCAACGGCGTAAAGTCTAATATTGATTATTTAAGAGCCCGTTCACGTGCACACTAGCGCCACTGGTAAATAATTGTGAATATTTCAATTTAATAATAGATATTTAAAAAAGTAGGCCGCTACACACTGTATTTTGTATTTAAGTAGGTACAAACAACCACAACAAACTAGTTCGTCGATCTACAAACTCAAAAGAAAAACGGCCATTTTAACTTTGGACGCATAGATTGATGAACCCAGCAGTGGCGGAACGCCAAAGCAAGCCGATTCCCATCGGCCTACAATTTAGTTTTTGGCAAGTCTATAGTTTTATATACTCTAAATTCTTTCATATTTTTTTTTGTTCCGGGTTGCCCATCGAAAATGTTCAAGACCAGGTACAGAAAAAGTGGTACAATTAGTAATAAACCTTATTCGTACCAAGTAAAATTTACAAATGATCACAAATAATGTCTTCTTTTATACAAAAGTTATTCTGCACTGAGTGTACAACACATGACATAGATGAGATGTCGGGTTAAATGTGAACTGGATATGAAACGGGAAACTACCGTTTACCATGAAGTTGCCAAAATATTATGC
This sequence comes from Epinotia brunnichana, assembly GCA_963854355.1. Taxonomy (NCBI): domain Eukaryota; kingdom Metazoa; phylum Arthropoda; class Insecta; order Lepidoptera; family Tortricidae; genus Epinotia; species Epinotia brunnichana. The sequence continues at coordinate 11,270,015 of OY977936.1, read as the reverse complement.
GTTCGAGAGGTACTGAGCGGGCCCGAATCGTCCAAATCACAAGGAGATATTTTCTCTACCATACTCCTTAGCTTAGTGAAAACGTTTTTAACATTTTAAACAAATAAGCATGTGATATGACTGATTATGCTAGCGATCTTTGGTGGAGTAGTACCTTGGGAGAGATCTCCAACGAGCAGTGAGACGATACTTGGAGAAGGCTTACATCCAACAGAGGATGAACAAACTGACCGGCGTACTTCCCCCAGGATATGATGATGAGTGTTATGGCAGGGTGCACCAACTTACGATAACAGACTGACCAACGTTAGAAACTTGTCAAACTTTCCATTTTTATTTTTTATTGGGAGCCTGTTTCCCACTGCTGGGCAAAGGCCCCCTCCGTTTCCAGTATTCTCGATCCTGAGCTTCTTGTGGCTAATCCTTGGAGAATGAGTCTAGCTCGTCCCGCCATCGCCGGCGACTTTCCATATATATCGCTTACCAGACGCAGACGGTTTTGTGCAACGTATCTACTTTAAATTAATGTTTTAATATGTATGATGTGGATGTGCGTGAATAAATAAATAAACGTATCCTTAAGGCTCGGACAGACAGCAAAGTCGCGGGCGCGCGGCGCGATATCTCCGTACAAACCGCTAGCGTGGTCAAACATGCCATGTATGGATATATCGCGCCGCGCGCCCGCTGCGCGCCCGCGACGGGTGCTGTCTGTCCGAGCTTTTAATGTTTGGTTAATTTAAGGTCCAATAAAGAGAATGATGACATGAGAATGATAAAGAGAGAATGATACCTTGAAGACGCTCTCCTCGAGCGAGATGGACAGGCGCATGCAGGAGTCGAGCAGGCTGTGCTCGGGGATGATGCCGAGCCCGAGCACGCCGCCGGCCGCCGCGCCCATGCATAGAGAGAATGATACCTTGAAGACGCTCTCCTCGAGCGAGATGGACAGGCGCGTGCAGGAGTCGAGCAGGCTGTGCTCGGGGATGATGCCGAGCCCGAGCACGCCGCCGGCCGCCGCGCCCATGCATAGAGAGAATGATACCTTGAAGACGCTCTCCTCGAGCGAGATGGACAGGCGCGTGCAGGAGTCGAGCAGGCTGTGCTCGGGGATGATGCCGAGCCCGAGCACGCCGCCGGCCGCCGCGCCCATGCATAGAGAGAATGATACCTTGAAGACGCTCTCCTCGAGCGAGATGGACAGGCGCGTGCAGGAGTCGAGCAGGCTGTGCTCGGGGATGATGCCGAGCCCGAGCACGCCGCCGGCCGCCGCGCCCATGCATAGAGAGAATGATACCTTGAAGACGCTCTCCTCGAGCGAGATGGACAGGCGCGTGCAGGAGTCGAGCAGGCTGTGCTCGGGGATGATGTCGAGCCCGAGCACGCCGCCGGCCGCCGCGCCCATGCATAGAGAGAATGATACCTTGAAGACGCTCTCCTCGAGCGAGATGGACAGGCGCGTGCAGGAGTCGAGCAGGCTGTGCTCGGGGATGATGCCGAGCCCGAGCACGCCGCCGGCCGCCGCGCCCATGCATAGAGAGAATGATACCTTGAAGACGCTCTCCTCGAGCGAGATGGACAGGCGCGTGCAGGAGTCGAGCAGGCTGTGCTCGGGGATGATGCCGAGCCCGAGCACGCCGCCGGCCGCCGCGCCCATGCATAGAGAGAATGATACCTTGAAGACGCTCTCCTCGAGCGAGATGGACAGGCGCGTGCAGGAGTCGAGCAGGCTGTGCTCGGGGATGATGCCGAGCCCGAGCACGCCGCCGGCCGCCGCGCCCATGCATAGAGAGAATGATACCTTGAAGACGCTCTCCTCGAGCGAGATGGACAGGCGCGTGCAGGAGTCGAGCAGGCTGTGCTCGGGGATGATGCCGAGCCCGAGCACGCCGCCGGCCGCCGCGCCCATGCATAGAGAGAATGATACCTTGAAGACGCTCTCCTCGAGCGAGATGGACAGGCGCGTGCAGGAGTCGAGCAGGCTGTGCTCGGGGATGATGCCGAGCCCGAGCACGCCGCCGGCCGCCGCGCCCATGCATAGAGAGAATGATACCTTGAAGACGCTCTCCTCGAGCGAGATGGACAGGCGCGTGCAGGAGTCGAGCAGGCTGTGCTCGGGGATGATGCCGAGCCCGAGCACGCCGCCGGCCGCCGCGCCCATGCATAGAGAGAATGATACCTTGAAGACGCTCTCCTCGAGCGAGATGGACAGGCGCGTGCAGGAGTCGAGCAGGCTGTGCTCGGGGATGATGCCGAGCCCGAGCACGCCGCCGGCCGCCGCGCCCATGCATAGAGAGAATGATACCTTGAAGACGCTCTCCTCGAGCGAGATGGACAGGCGCGTGCAGGAGTCGAGCAGGCTGTGCTCGGGGATGATGCCGAGCCCGAGCACGCCGCCGGCCGCCGCGCCCATGCATAGAGAGAATGATACCTTGAAGACGCTCTCCTCGAGGGAGATGGACAGGCGCATGCAGGAGTCGAGCAGGCTGTGCTCGGGGATGATGCCGAGCCCGAGCACGCCGCCGGCCGCCGCGCCCATGCATAGAGAGAATGATACCTTGAAGACGCTCTCCTCGAGCGAGATGGACAGGCGCGTGCAGGAGTCGAGCAGGCTGTGCTCGGGGATGATGCCGAGCCCGAGCACGCCGCCGGCCGCCGCGCCCATGCATAGAGAGAATGATACCTTGAAGACGCTCTCCTCGAGCGAGATGGACAGGCGCGTGCAGGAGTCGAGCAGGCTGTGCTCGGGGATGATGCCGAGCCCGAGCACGCCGCCGGCCGCCGCGCCCATGCATAGAGAGAATGATACCTTGAAGACGCTCTCCTCGAGCGAGATGGACAGGCGCATGCAGGAGTCGAGCAGGCTGTGCTCGGGGATGATGCCGAGCCCGAGCACGCCGCCGGCCGCCGCGCCCATGCATAGAGAGAATGATACCTTGAAGACGCTCTCCTCGAGCGAGATGGACAGGCGCGTGCAGGAGTCGAGCAGGCTGTGCTCGGGGATGATGCCGAGCCCGAGCACGCCGCCGGCCGCCGCGCCCATGCATAGAGAGAATGATACCTTGAAGACGCTCTCCTCGAGCGAGATGGACAGGCGCGTGCAGGAGTCGAGCAGGCTGTGCTCGGGGATGATGCCGAGCCCGAGCACGCCGCCGGCCGCCGCGCCCATGCATAGAGAGAATGATACCTTGAAGACGCTCTCCTCGAGCGAGATGGACAGGCGCGTGCAGGAGTCGAGCAGGCTGTGCTCGGGGATGATGCCGAGCCCGAGCACGCCGCCGGCCGCGCCGCCGCCCGCCGCGCCCATGAGCGCGGGCATCGACTGGCACTCCTCGGATTTTGTTAAACCTGACGTATGTTCGGATGAGTATAGCGGTTCATTTGTTTAAGGGCCGATTTTCAAATGTCACAATATATTCAGAGCAATGACGCGTAGTTGCAGTATACAAGAGACAACCGGATGGCTCGCGGTATTTGAGCTGAGTGTTGTGGAGCCGCCCTGTGCAACTCGGACTGAGCCAACTTGGATTGGGGCGGAAATAGAAAACATGTATGAAAATAATTTTCCACACCTTTTATTCGGAAAAGTATGTTTTGCTCCACGACGAGAGGGATTAAAATGCTAGTTTTCTGTTCAAGCTACTTTTTAGGGTTCCGTACTCAAAGAATAAAACGGGACCCTATTACTAAGACTTCGCTGTCCATCCGTCCGTCCGTCCGTCCGTCCGTCCGTCTGTCTGTCACCACCGGTTCTTGAGATACAGCCTATCTCAAGAACCGTGATAGCTAGAGAGTTGTAATTTTCACAGATTATGTATTTTTGTTGCCGCTATAACAACACATACTAAAAACAAAATAAAATATTTTTTTAAGGGGGGCTCCCAAACAACAAACGTGATTTTTTTGCCGTTTTTATGGATAATGGTACGGAACCCTTCGTGCGCGAGTCCAACTCGCACTTTTCCGGTTTTTTTACCCCCGCTCCAATTTCCGCCACAGTCCAAGTTAGCTCAGTTCGGGTTGCACAGGGCGGTTGCACAACGCTTCGAGAGCCATCCGGTTGCCTCTTGGTAGGGTTGCCATCTCAGAAACCTGGCTACCACGACAAGAAGCGTAAAAACCCCGGATTACGGAGCTCAGAACCCGGACATGTCAACAGATATTTTAAAACTTACTCAGTAAAAAAACTGACGTCCAACGTCGACCCATGACTTGAAAATTTTTAACCCGGACTACGAATGAAACCTCGCCCGGACGCACCCGGACGCCCCTTAAACTAGGACAAATTCGGGGAAACCCGGACGGATGGCAACCCTACCTCTTGGACACTACCTACGCGTCATTGCTTTAACTAATAAATCGTACGCTGTATTCATACTATTCTGACAAGATGCTCTCTGATGTGCATCAGATGAGTGAACTTAACCACTAAATGTATGAAACTTGTATCGTTTACGTCAGATAAGAATGAATACGGCTTGACATAGCCAACCTTATAAATAGTCAGTGTGCTAATGTAGCCAAATATTATTTATGGCTTTGAAAAATCAGCCTTAAGTCGCGCAGTTAAGTCTGCCGTGGTAAGCAAAAAGGACGCTTCTGACTATGAGTCTAATTCAAAAAGGACACATCTGACTATATTACTCACTAGCTTCTGCCCGCGACTTCGTCCGCGTAGAACTCGTTTATATCGTAGCTCGATACAAACTTTCACCCCCATTTCCCCTTTAGCGATTGACTTCCGGGATAAAAACTATCCCTATATTAAATTTTATCTAAACGGGTGCAGCGGTTGTATAGTAGCTCCATAAAAATGTTCACCCCTCATTTCACCCTCTAAGGAGATTATTTCCGAGATAAAAACTATCCCATGTCCTTTCCCGGCACTCAAACTATCTCTTAACCAAATTTCATCTAAAAGTCCATCCAAATTTTCACTCATAATTGCACCCGCTCAGATGATTTTCGGGATAAAAACTATGCATTTTCCTTCCCTGGGACTCCTACTATATCTATACCAAATTTCATCTACATGGGTTTTATCCAGATTTTCACCCTCTATTTCATCCCCTTAGGCAATGTTTTTTTTGGATAAAAACTATCCGTTGTCATTCTCCGGGACTCAAACTATCTCTACACAAATTTCATCTAAAAGGGTTCCATCAAAATTTTCACCCCCCATTACATCCCCTTAGGGGGTGATTTCTGGAATGTCCTATATCCTAAATTGTATTCAAATGGGTTCCATCCGAATTTTCACCCCCTTAAGGAATGATTTACGGGATTAAAACTACCCTTTGTCTTTTTCCAAGGACTAAACTATCTCTGAAACAAATTTCATCCAAATGGGTTCCATCCAAATTTTCACCCCCCATTTTACCCTATTAGGGAATGATTTCCGGAATAAAAAATATACTATATCCTGTTCTCTTTCTCTTTCACAGGACTATCTCTATACCAAATTTTATCTAAATGGGTTCCATCCAATTTTTTACCCCTAATTGCACCCGCTCATGAGATGATTTTCTGGATAAAAACAATGCATTGTCCTTCCCTGGGACTCCTATTATACCAAATTTCATCTACATGGGTTTTATCCAAATAAATACCCCCTATTTCATCCCCTTATGGAATGATTCTTGGGTTAAAAACTATCCGTTGTCATTCTCCGGGACTCAAACTATCTCTATACAAATTTTCACCCCTAATTGCACTCGCTCAAGAGATGATTTTCGGGGTAAAAACTATGCATTGTCCTTCCTTAGGACTCCTACTATATCTGTACCTAATTTCATCTACATGGGTTTTATCCAAATTTCCACCCCCTATTTCATCCCCTCAGGGAATGATTTTTTGGATAAAAACTATCCGCTGTCATTCTCCGGGACTCAAATTATCTCTAAACCAAATTTCATCAAAATGGGTTGCATCCAAATTTTCACCCCCCCATTTCACCCCCTTAAGGGATGATTTCCGGGATCAATTCTATCCTTTGTCCTTTCCCGGAACTGAGACTATTTATATACCAAATTTCATCCAAATCGGTGCAGCGGTTTAAGTAGCTCCCTACAAATTTCCACCCCAATTTGATATCCTCAGGGGTTGATTTCCGGGATAAAAACTACCCTATGTCCTTCCCCGGGACTCAATCTATCTCTATGCCAAATTTCATCTAAATCGGTTCAGCCGTTTTCACGTGATACGCGGTCACATAAATAGACAAACAGATAAACTGATAAACAGACAAAAATTCTAAAAACTGTTGGAACGTGTTCTGTTATCGATTTTAAGATAGACAGATGCGTCCTTTTTTTCAATCTTCTTCTCGTGTCGATGGTTTCCTATTTCCTTGGTTTAGATTGTGCAGGACCAGAAACTAGAGACTGCTAAAGCCCTATCTGACGCGTCCCGGAGGTCTCGTGCGGAGCATGTGTACGGGCACGCGGGACAAGATAGCAAATGTGCCATAGTTTGAGGGGTCGTTCTGCACATACACCGGGCGTCTGAGCCGCTCAGGATACCCCATTTCAATAAGTTGTCCCTACTGCGGCCGACCTGGGAGCGCAGTCTGTTTAAAGATCTCCAGATAGGCCACGGCTGTTTGTGTCCAGCGGGAAGCGCTTCAGCAGGACGGACAGAGTCAACAGGAGGAGCGCGAGTGTTTTGCCAGGGCGTGAGTCTGTTCCTCGAGGAGGGAACCCTGGCGGCAGTAGTGTGCCTTACAAAACTTTTACGGCTCTTTTTTTCAATGAGTGTCATGGTCAGATGCGTCCTTTTTGCTTACGACGGCAGAAGTATGCTCGAGCACGAATTTTGATTGCGAATAGTAATCCATTTTTGTGAGTTGACTCCAGATATCGTAATTCGTAACTATATCATTATTCATATACGAGGTTTGGTTAAAGAAATATGACATCGGGATATAAGTACTCTACTTAATAAATTATAATTTCCAACAAGTTATTCCTTTAGGTTTTGCATTTTTGACGCATGTTTTGCTGCGTAGATACGGACTGTTTTAGCTGTAACGAAGCAAGTAAATTCTTTGCACGAAAATGTGCTATTTCGTCACATTTATTGTCTTATTTGTTACATACTTAGTGCGGTTCCTGACATTATGCTCTGACCTTTTTGTCATCTCCACGGAATGTATCGTCGGTCCACATCAAAGTCGCCGGAACCTCATTTGTTAATGAGATAACCACTTGTACTGTAATTGTGTCAAGAGTAATTGTTCCACAAATTTACTTGTTCAAATGATGGCCAAAAGGTTCATTTTAATTTTATATTCTGAGAAGAATTCATTTTCATTATTTGTAGTTCTATTATGGCCACTGGGATTCCTATTACTCAATCTAAATGAATTGCTAAACGATATATTTATTAGTAACGTAAATTACTAAATATGAGTAAATTGTGATGTTTTTAATGATTTAGCTAGTTTAAATTCCCAATATTAGTAATCCGTGAAATGTGACTGATGACAGAATGGACGTAACTAAAGGAAAGGATCCCATATACAAAAAGACACTATATCAATAACTGTACATGTGCTGTCTTGGTATACAGGGTGGAAAGATAAGTCGGGCCCTGGAGGGAAACTACCTTAAATCCTTAGCTGGCTCATTTTACTTAAAAGAGACATTCCTTTACTTTTAAAAAGAAGCAAAACTGCATTCAGAGATTTTCAAAAAAGCCCCACATACGGCCAGGAATCGAACCCGGTCGAATCTGTTTAAAAATCTGAGTTCGTTTTTTTGAGTAAATAAATAGTTCTGGATGTATGGAACACGTGTTGCTAAGGAACCACGTATCTACAATTACAGGAAAATGCCGAATTTCACAGTTTAAATACGGAAATGGATCTCCTCGTACAAACAGTTAAAACCTACCTACTATGGATACTTTAGTATGGGAATGATATTTTATTACAGTTTTGAAAATATTGGTGTAAATAATGAAAATAAATAAATAAAACTACGAATTTACCAATTTCGTCTAGTTTCAGATGTTACATCTCCCCATATTTACATACAGACATACTAAGCGGGTTAGTATGGGGAGGTCCATATCCGTACATTAAACTATGAAATTCAGCATTTTCCTGTGATAGCAGATACAGAGTTCCTTAGCCACAATAGTTCCTTACACCTAGAACTATTAATTTACGCAAAAAAACGAACTCAGACTTTTAGACAGATTCGACCGGGTTCGATTCCCGGCCGTGTGTGAGGCTTTCTTGAAAATCTATGAATGCAGTTTTGTTTCTTTTTAAAAATAAAGGAATGTCTCCTTTAAGTAAACTGAGCCAGCTAAGGATTTAAGGTAGTTTCCCTCCAGGGCCCGACTTATCTTTCCACCCTGTATAATATGTATATCTACAAGAACATCTATTACGCTACTCTCACTTAAATATATCTTGACAGATACTGTTTAAGTCTATAAACAGCATCAATATTTTTCCGGTCAGCTGCATACAGTCGCATCTATAAATGTATAAACATTTCGTAACTCAAGACTCGAAGTAATACAATAAATGTAGGTTTACATATTTTATAGTTGACATATCACATGGATCTTTTCCATTACTACTACCGTCCAGATATTAGGTGAATGACTGCAATCAATACATCAATAGTGCCACCAACCCAGCCAAATAAAAACATATTAATCGACCTACATTACTTCAATAAGGTTGTTATGAATTTTACTCATTCACAATTTGAACTCACCAAATGTATTACAATATAGACAAGGTAAAGGGGTACTTGACTAGTTTTAATAGCTTAAACGGTTTTCAGACTCATTCAGACGACCTGCGAAAGACGTAAGATATAAGTACGGTTCACATAAAATGCGCGAGACGGAACGGTGCCGGTTAATGTACGGCCCGATAATACGCGTCCATCTATCTTTCCCTCTCTCTTTATGAATGAGTTAAAAAGAGACAGAGAGATAGTGTACGCCAATTATTGGGCCGTACATTAACCGGCGCCGACGGAACGCAATAAATTGGAATTTAAGCTTATTTAAGCTTAGTGCTGAGGAAATAAGTAAATTGGGTACTTTTCTGGGATAAAAACATAAAATTCTATTTAGTGCGTAAGTTAGATTATCAAAAAATATTGGACAAGTATAACTTTATTGTCACTCAAACAAAAAATTATGAACATATAGCCCGTTAAAGTTCCGCGTGACGTCACATTATGGTAAAAAGTGTACCATAATGTGACGTCACACGGAACTTTACCGGAATCATAATTTATTTTATTTCATATAAAGATCCATAGTTACATTAACATTAAATATCATTACTCTATCATTACAGTTAAATTAAATACACTGAAATTAAATTACAATACAGAAAATTAAAAAATAAAACAAATTAAATTACCCACTTATATACTATTTTATCTATCCAAATATCATAAACCCTCCATGATGCGTTCAAGAACCGCACATTATGACCACCATAAAAATAGAGTGTTATGTTAGAACAAATTTCTTATCTGTGAAAATGTTATTATTGCTAAATAATAACATCGATTTCGATAATATTATTTCATTCGAATTTCGAACATCTCGAAAAACAAAGAAATTTGAATTGACCTCTATTCTAATATCAGTCGAGATGACGTTTAGTTCGAAACGAATTGTCAATTTGCATAAAAAGTTGACAAATGTCATACGTAAGTAAGATATCGAACGATATGATAGTTGAGGTCGACTCTAGTTTGTCTCTGAATTAAAAAAAAACTATGACAGCTGCCAGAACACAACGCCGCGATGCCGGTCATAACATGCGGCTCCTGAATGCATCATGGAGGCTTATGATATGTGGATAGATAAAGTAGTGTATGTAACTGTACATTAGTAGGCATTAAAACACTCGTGTGATGCTATTATGAAACGAGCCGCATAAACTACTATAACATTATAAATTGCAGGCCTGTCACGCATGTGTACGTCGTTCCAGTGCCTCAACACAGGGCAGTCGTACTTATTCAGCACAGCACTCAGGAGGGTTATATGTTCATCATTTTTAGTTTGATTGACAAGAAAAAACAATATGTGTTCAATATTTTTTGATAATCTAACTGACGGACCAAATACATAGATTTTTTAGGAAAGTCGCCAATTGAATTTTTTATTTAAAACGCAGTATATCCGAGACATCTATATGAAAACTTATGAGTGCGTATTTCATAAACATCACTGAATTGCGTTCTGACTCGTTGCTTTATATGGGAATCGTACTTTTTAATACTATAGTGCAGCTACAGAACTAGCGAACAGCTTTTGTTGATATTTGTGATTATCGATAGGAAATTATTTGACAAGAGTGCCAATATTACAAACATGTATTAATTATCCAACTGTACTACATATTCGCTTGTGTAGAGTTTATTTTTCTAATCTATTGAAACTCTGTCGGTGAGTTCTCGCCTGTCACTTTCATTGATTTTCTGAAGTTCCCAACAAAATAACGAAAAGCTTATCCACTAGTTCTGTACACTATTATTTCATATCAGGCTCGAATAATTGTAATATTTACCTTCTAAATTGAATTTATTGCCCCAGCGGTCGCATTCGCATTGAAGCCAAGTCTTCTCTGCTTCCAATGACAATTGCCCTGTAAAGAAATTATATTCACTTGAGAAAAACCAAATCTCCAGATAACATAGATACTCGTAAGTATTTACCAGCACTGATATGTATTATCTTTAATTTATTAGCATTATCTAAATGACAAGTTGATTCAAAAGTTTACATGTGTTATCTTGTTTTTAATTCCTCTCATCTGCTTTAATAACAAATGCGACATGATAATTAATTGGACATCATTCTAGTAGGTATGCTGTGTGATATAAACTTATAACTACGAATATAATCAGCCTATAAGTCAGCCCTAGGTATTGTTATACATTCCTTAACATGCCAACGAAACCCGAAACCTTCACACAAGAAACTTACACTTACAAAAAAACTTATTCATTCCTGATATCAATCGAGAGAAAATTAATCTAATTAATCAATCGATTACAGATTTAGTCAAAAATCTTACGACTAAGATATCTTACTTTGGGGAGAGGGAGGGTTTCGGGTTTCGTATTTTTTTTTCCGCAAGAACCAGAGTAAAACATGTTTCTTCACAAAAATTGTCTTAACTAGTTAAATAAAAATATTAACAAGTTACTTATTTCATTATTTTTTTACACTAGAAATACATTGTATTTTGAAAAATCTCACGTGAGATCGAGTTATGGGGAGGGGGGTGAGCCAAATCTAACATCTCGCCGGGGGGGAGAAGGGGTCAGAAAATTTCTAATAACGCCTCATGTAATTAATGGACGCCCCCTATGTAAACATTTTCACACATGACGGAGAGAACACTGCGGGTGACATGTGTTCCAACAAACGGCCCCCACTCACTAGCGTAGGCCTCCTGGTCGATGCGGTGCCGCGGCGGCGGCGGGTCCCGGAACGAGCATATCCATTCTTCCTTCACCCGCAGTATGCGGCCCGTCACCCGCGCATAGTACTCGTAGTTGTCCCGGCCGAACAGGTCGCCCGCCGAGAACTGCTCGATCAGCTGACGCATTATGCGGGTCGCGACCTAGTAGTACAAGTTACTTATCATATCACGCAAAATAGGCACAATGGATGTCGACTTGCGGAAAACGCCCAGTATAACTAACTAACTAGTTATCATATTAGTTAAAGGTTCGAAGATTAACGCGAACTTGTCAGGCGCGAGACAAACAGAACGGACGAAAGAGGATGCGTTGTGGAAGTAGCGCTCTTCTTCTATAAACTTTCATATAACGTGTCCCAAAAGTGCACTTCAAGCCGAAAACTGATGATATAGACCAAAAAAAGAATACGTTTTTTTAGGGTGGTACTTAAAAACCGAAAATTTGTAAAACCAGGCACCCTTTTATATTGTAAAACAATATACGTTAAAAAATAAGGTCTGTTTTTTATTTTCATTTTTGGATAAGATTTAAAGGTCGCGCTCGAGTTTTGATTTCATTTCGCCATAGTAAGATTTATTTTTAACATTTTACTATTTTAATTTTTGACATATTCTATCTACTATTTACTAACATTGTAAACTATTTTTATTGAATGACAATTTGTAACCCAGTATTTGCGGTTTTAATTTTAATTTACTTGTAATGTACCCAATTGACAATGTATGATTAATACCGAATAAATGAATATGAATATTCTAATGAGCTACATTTAATGAATAAGGAATAACTAATCAAGGAAATACCACCCTAGTTTTTTGTAAACACCACTTGGATTTTTATTTATAACTGTTATGACCCGTTTGCGGCTTGACGTTGACTTTTGGGACACCCTGTATGTATAAATTGCGCAGAGGCCAAGATTGCAAAATTTAATTACAAAATCCCTCGCTTATTTGCGACGCGTCCTAGTCTTAGGTATCTTCTATTTGTCTTTCGTCTTACAAAGCTAGCACGATTCATACAGAAAGGGGCCGAGGTGGAGTCAAACTAACTATATCTAATTCAGAGATGGGCAAAATGTAATCGAATACGAATAACGAATAAGAATAAATAGAGTTATCGAATGACGAATATTATTCGCCAATATTTATTCGGCAATTATTTGTCCCGAAAGTATTTCCCGAATAATTTATTCGCGAATAAATTAGTGACGAATAAATGTTTATTCGAATAATGCCCATCTCTGATCTAATTGCAGGGTGGAATAGGACGACGGGATAGATAAATAGGAAAGCAGCTGATGGATAGAGAATAAAGAGCAGCATGTCTAAAGCAAGCGAACTATTAGCAAATACGCCCAATGGTCGCGGATGAACCCCTCGAATAACTAGGAAAACCCATACATAGTCTTTGAGCGTAGCAGCATTGGGATGGATGCAGATCAGGGATATTATCCATATGAAGTATGGGGCACAGGGGAAAATATGTATTATTAAATAGGTTTAAAGCTTTTTGACAAACAAAAAAATCTTGTGGGCATTTTTAAATGTCATACGAAATAAGTACTCTGGAAGTAATCGACTAACCAATAAATTCTAATTCTAGTAATTAAAAGGTGAAACTTACGCAAGTGGTCTCACAAATTGAATAAATGTCCGTGAATGGAATGAGTCAACAAGTAGAGGAAGTGAGTAACAAAATTAATTTGATGAATAGGCCCTTATCAGTGTTGCGGTGGGTTAGGAATTTAGGGTGCCTACGTGTCTAATTATAGTGGGAAGTAGCGGCGATAATACTTTGAAGTATTATCTTACTAACTACACTAAGAAATAAAATAAAGCTCTATATAAATACTAGCTAGACGCTATATATGTATAAACATTTTGTGTGTTGTTCTATGTACTCACGCACACTTCAGCCTTCAGCCGCATGTTTTAGATAAATTTAGTGAAAACAATATCAAAGCTATATACAATTGTTGCTTATATGTACTTAAATTATCGATTAATCATAATCAACCGATCCGATTTGGACATGTATACAATACTTGTGCATTTTATTATAAGAGCGTGCATTTTATTAAAATTATCATCACGACAGATAAGGGCAAAACACACTAATATACTGATAAAATGTTCTGTTTATTGAGTTATGATAAGACGATTAGGAATGCCTTCGTTGTGGCTATAACAGTTTTATCGCCGAACTCATGACGTATCGGGCTCGGAAATCTATAGCAATCTACAATAGATCTTACGAAAATGACATTTAACTTTATACTCGTAAAGTACCTGAGCATACGGCACAGTGTCACAAGACTAATGATGCAAATGAACCCCAGTTGAATAAACGTTAATTCGAGAGCATAGTCAAACAAGACTCCATGCGTTTTTGAAACAGAATATAGGTATCTACCACAGATGTATGAATATAAGGAGATCGGACATGCCGGCCGATTTGTATAGAGTACGCCTGTCGCAAGTTCATTAACCCACACAACGCCCAAGTAATTGACAAGACAAAGCACGCATACATCTAAAACACACACACTTATATACCTACACGCTTATTTGACCATAAACGCGCATCATATCCGGCAATTTGGGCAAAAACGTGTTATTCTCTGCGATCAGCACGCGTGCACAGTATGGCAGAGTATGCCCATTGAGCTAACAGCTGCGACACGGCCGCCGGCGGCTTGTCCTCTCTCTAGTATTCTATGCTCTGAGGTATCTACGTATCCAAGAAAAGTTTGCAATCGTTCCAATGCAACAATTTGAATTTCCGAACTGATAAAAACCAGTTTTCCGTTCAGTGAGGACCTACATTCAAGACTAGCAATGCAACTTTATTCAGTATAATTTACTATGGTTAGCAGCCAATCTAGTTCAAGAGTAGGAATAACTGTAACGTGAAGCTATACAACCTGCGAAACTACATAGATCACATTATAAAGCCATTTGCATACAATACATGTCCGAATCGGGTGATTACTCGGATCTGGTGCAACCGCTATCAATATTATGTGCATTACTGTACACTTTTTATAAAGAAAATCTTTAATTCTCCGGTAAGCTTTCTTATGGGCGCTGAATAATCTAGTCATGTTTTGAAGTTTTGATACTTACACATAATGAGGTTGGCAACTGTTTATGGCGGTATATCCTTAATTTGAGGAACTGTGAGGCTAGCGGGCGAATCTCCTTGCGTTTGAACCGCTCGGTTGTAACGTCATTGGCTCAAGATTATTTCAGCAGAGGTAAAACATACCGTAGAAACTTTAATCAAAAAAGACTCAGCACCGGTATTGGCTTACGTCTTCATCAAAAGTGGATTCTGATATTCGTCTCTTTTAATAATATTAGCTGTCGCCGACAGTGACGGAAAAAAAAACGCCATAAAACGCTGAATATTCACCCTAGCACAACTGGCGGCGCGATGCGAGACGACACCATCTACCTCCCTCTTTCTAATTTGAACAGTGTGAGTGGGATAGGAATTGCTGAGTCGCACACAATGCGACTTGTCAGCATGTTGTGCTAGCATAAGAGATTCAACATTTCATTTTTCGCTATGTGATATGGATCTTTTACTGGAACTTAAACCGGAAAAGAATCTCATTTTTCGAACCAAGTTTTTTACACATAAGATATCTTTTGTTTGTAACAAGTGAGAAACATATTTGCTTTCTGATTGCACTTAGTACAGTCACCGGCATCAATAAATGATGAATCAAAGGCCGCAAAAATATCTGACACGCTCTTACGGCTCTAGGAATAGAGTTGTCATCAGATATTTTTGCGGCCTTTGTTCCATCATATATTTATGCCGGTGACTGTACCTCAACTTAAGCCTGTTTACATGCGAGCCACACATACAAGTTTTATTAGTCATATCACCCACTTTGTCAGCTCACAATGGAAATTATGTTAATGCACTGCTTAAGGAAAGCCTCATTATGTTCACTGTAAACACCGTAATCACGACTGACCTTGAATCTTTGTACGTCCTCCATGGTGGCGGTTTTGCCATCCGACACGCAAGAGTGGAAGAATGACGGGGCGACGGATACACCGAGCGCTTCGGATGTCATGCCTGTACCTGTAACCAATAATAGTACATTATTGCCGTGGCCGGGAAGGAGGCAATTGCAGGCTGAGTATTTTGTTTAAACGGACGAGCTTGCGAGTCCGTTTAATTATAATACGAAGCCTGCAATTGCCATTAAGGCTGAGGCTAATATAGTGCTTTTCTCAAAAATGGGGGAATAAAACATACTAAATTTAAATCAAGCGTTATTATTAAATACAAATTGAGGATACTGCAAATTACATAAAATTAAACGTCATATTTTTTTTTAAACAGAATCGCAAGTGTATTTTTCCACCGAAAAACGCAATCTTTCTATGACACATGTCGCGTTTGCAACAGAAAAATACGACTTGATTTGGCTGAATACGACCTGTGCCGTCTTTTATATGCCAGTTACTACTTTTTAAAAAGTTTGGTACTCGACAAATAAATGAATTCATATGTAACATTCCAGGCGACTTGCAATGTTTTTTATTTTTTAATTTTAATCTGGCCTTCAACTATACACTTTACCTTCCAATATGCGAGTTATGTTCACTTTGCGGGCCATTTTTGAGAAAATAAATATTAAGGCGACGTAGGCTCACGGTCTTCACTCCCTCTCACTGAGCATAACGCCTTGGCCACGACTTTGGTCTTAAGCGACCTGCGACCAGGGACTGCATAACCGAAAAATACCGGTATTCTATTTTAACGGTATGACGTCATATCGGTTGTCAAATAGAGGTTTCGGCAGCGGGACCTTTATTTTTTCCGGTACCGTAACCGCTATTTAAAGGTACCGATATATCGACTTTGGCCCGGTGTTATTGCCAAACCGCCGGCAAAGGCTCTGCCACTTTGTATTTTTGTCTTTAAATGTTTAGTAGCCAATGCTTCCTCTGTAGAGTGCCAGCTTGCTTACTTTTCTCGATAACCTTTATAATACCGGTATTATAAAGGTTACGGTATCGTTTAAAACTGATACCGCTTATTCCGATATTTCAAACGGTACTGTTCGCGCGGCGCCCATAATCTTTGTGACATAACGGTACCGTAATGGAATACCGGTTTCATACCGGTATAACCGTAACCGAAATCAGTCCCTGCCTGCGACCAGCGTTTTATTTGTTCATTGCGCGGTCGAGACGCGCAACGCACTGTGGTTAGTTGGGATCACGCGCAATGAACAGATACAACGCTGGTCGCAGGTAGCTTAAGACCAAAGTCGTGGCCAGGGGGTAAGCATGAGCGAGATGGAATGGAAGTGCGTGTTCGGAAGCGCGGATAACATGTTTTTTTTTTTTTGTGCGTATAAATAATTAAAGTAATAGCTAGGTTCCCTCAAACATGATATTGCCGATTTTTAGAACCAATTTTAATATGTTTAGCTTTTGTGCATTAATTGTTACGATTTTTTTAAGTATTTTAGACCTATGTTCGTGATTTTTAGGGTTTCGTAGCCAAATGGCAAAAAACGGAACCCTTGTAGATTCGTCATGTCCGTCTGTCTGTCCGTCCGTAGGTATGTCACAGCCACTTTTTTCCGAAACTATAAGAGCTATACTGTTGAAATTTGGTAAGTAGATGTATTCTGTGAACCGCATTAAGATTTTCACACAAAAATCGAAAAAAAACATTAAGTTTTAGGGGTCCCCATACTCAGAACTGAAACTGAAAAATTTGGGGTATCTATGGATAGGTCTTTTAAAAAATGATAATGAGGTTTCTAATATCATTTTTTTCTAAACTGAAGAGTTTGCGCGAGAGACACTTCCAAAGTGGTAAAATGTGTGTCCCCCCCCCCCTGTAACTTCTAAAATAAGAGAATGATAAAACTAAAATAAATATATGATGTACATTACCATGTAAACTTCCAGCGAAAATTGGTTTGTACGAGATCTATTAAGTAGTTTTTTTTTAATACGTCATAAATCGTAAACCGCAATTTATTTCACGGAACCCTTCATGTGCGAGTCCGACTCGCACTTGGCCGCTTTTTTCTATCGAGCGAAAGTCAAAAACTCAGGATTCGAATAGCTATAATAGTCCCTCGAGAAAGGCCTCAAGATTGCTAATTAAATGTAGGGCAGCCGTATTATGATCCAAACAAGCGCTACGACTTTTTAAAAATCCGTTTTCTGAGCCTACGTCGCCTTAACCCATTGAACGCCATGTTTCACGTACTAAAGTGTCACTGTCACGCCAACCTTTTTTCCATAAGAGAGTGACTATGAACCTTAAGTATATGAAAGACTGAAGGTTGCTTTGACAGCGGACGTCATAACCGCTATAGGGGTTCTTGGCGTGGTGGGCACTACGACACACGACCACTTTATAGGTTCTTTGCGTTCAAAGGGTTAAGGGACAATCTTACACAAATCGAACTAGTCCCAGCGTCAATAAGGCTTGTGTTATGGGTACAGCCGGCCTCATAAGTTGCGGAACACCTAAGTACCTTGTCGTTTTAACTCGTTTGACAACTTCATATGGCAGTTTAACATCATCCTCCTAGCGTTATTATTCCCGGTTGTGCCCCTAAAGGAGCCCGGGGTCCGCTTTGACACCTAATCCCAAGATTTGGCATAGGCACTAGTTTTACGAAAGCGACTGCCATCTGACCTTCCAACCCAGAGGGAAAACTAGACCTTATTGGGATTAGACCGGTTTCCTCACGATGTTTTCCTTCACCGAAAAGCTAACGGTAATTCCGTACATAAGTTCCGAAAAACTCATTGGTACGAGCCGGGATTCGAACCCACGACCGCCGCTTGACAGCCGCATGCCTGAACCACTAGGCTACCGTAGCTTCAATGGCAGTTTAACGTGTAATATGGCAGTTTAACGTGACGTTTAATGCGACACGGTACAAAGGTGTTAAGCCCCACGTGATGCTGACCGTAATATACCAGACCCCGTAGCATGGATGGCGTTATCATCACGCGATAAGTGATAGGATAAGCGCGTCGTCTCATTCTATCGAACGGTGTCAGCCAGGGACGGATGCTCTATCCTGTCACTTATCGCGTGATAAGGCCATCCATGCTACGGGGCCAGATTAGGTAATTAACTAAATGTAAACAAAAAAAACCACGTGACTTGGTCATTCAACCAATCATAGCAACCTTTTGTATCTATGGTATTATCTTATTGGCTGAATGACCAAGTCACGTGGTCCTTTTTGTTTACATTTAGTTAAACCCTTCCTCTCCCTGCAATCTGATGCTGGAAGGCCTGGAATTCCAACGACCCACATGTGTGTCGGCATGTGTGGTCCCATTGGTCCAGCAGTCAGACCTCGAAAATGAACCCTGGTGTATTTTGTATATATGGTTCAAATTAAAAAATAAATCATGACCCACATGTGGGTCATTGGGATTCCAGGGTAATAAAAATGACCCACATGTGGGACCTACCGAATGACCCACATGTGGGTCGTTGGGAGAGGAAGGGTTTTAATTACCTAACCAGATAGGGTATAGACGACGATATATTTAATAGATATAAATACTTAAATATGTACAGTCAACCAATTTGATTCCTACACCACCGTAGCACCCTGTCATTTTAACTGCTATATAGCGACGCAATAATCATAGTAACCCGTATTGATATAGAATTTACAACGGCAAGGTTCTATGATGGCCTAGGAATCGAATTGGTTGACTGTACCTACATAAAAATTCTACATCCAAGACTCAGAAAGCAATATTCATGCTCATCATCATCACACAAATATTTGCCCTTACCGGGATTCGAACCCAGTACCTTAAGCTTCATAGGCTGTGTAACCAATGAATTTTGAAGCGTTAGAGGAAACTGTCATGTTTATAAGGACAGCTTCGTATCTGTAAACACACCGGCCGTTATACGGCTAATTTAGGTTCGTATTACGGATATCGCCGTACAAAGAGGCTAATGGAGCTACAATCTATACTATACCTATCACAAATCATTCACAACGTCGTAATGTAAACGATTAGGAATCATCCGAGTATATCAGTCAAGAACCCCGTTATCTATATACTTTGAATGATTTTACTATACTAATATTTTCCGATCGTTTTCACACCACTCATATAAGTAACTTGTTAAAAAAGACTTTTTGAATGGGTGGAATGAAAATAGAAATATGAACACTGTATTTAAAATAACTAACAACTTAGAAAAGATGAAAAACCCTCGACATTTTCATTTCAAAGTTCAATATCTCAAAAACGGCTGAAACGATTTTGATGAAACGTAGCTAAGAACCATCTCGATCACGTCAGCTTTCGGATAAAAAAACCGCATTCAAATCGCTCCATTCGTTTAGGAGCTACGATGCCACAGACAGACAGCCAGACACGTCAAACTTATATAACACTGACACTTATGACTTTTTGCGTCGGGGGTTAATAATGTTAATGGTTCATAATGTTCATATAGCTGTTATTCGCTGACCGTAACTATATTCTAAATTAAAACAAACACAGTTTTCTAATGTCTTTAATTCATTTATTTATATAACCTTGTCTTTACGCCTTTCCTTCAAAATAGCCAAGAAAGTAACAGATACGATACCTAAAAATAGTTACCATTCGATAGTCGGTTTAACGTCTAATCTAAATTCTTTCATCCTCTATTCAGGCGGTTCGACTTGAAGCAATTAGATACACAAACAATTAATGCCTCGTAATGAAGCCTGAAAGTAAAGTAACCAATGAAAAGTCGCATGTAATAGTACATTATGATACAAGTGTGCTATGTTGGTCATTACACTCGAGTCGGTTTTTAAGCCTGAGCCGAAGGCGAAGGCTTAATGGAGACGAGAAGTGTAATGACCAATGCTCACGTGTTTCATACGACGTTTTTCAACACATTTGCGAGAAAAAAAAAATGAAAATTTTAAAAGATATGTAATGAAAAGGCACTAGTGCGATAATGTAATGTAAAAGTCACGGCATGGGTAATATTCTGCATTATTTTGCTAATATTTAAAAAGATATGTAATGAAAAGGCACTAGTGCGATAATGTAATGTAAAAGGCACGGCATGGGTAATATTCTGCATTATCAGTGTAAATACGCTGTAATAAGACCTACTTTACGAGCAGGTGTGTTGAAAATAATATTTGCAATCGCACACGCGACAAGCGCATTACCGAACATGATTTGTGAATGAATATTAAATATGTCACTATTTTGGCATGATTATTTAATTTAATTAGTGTTCCTGAAAGTGACACTTTTAATTACATATAACTACACCACGTTCATGATATTCAACGTCCGCTTTTCCGTAGACTTTATTATAACCTACGCCGAACATGTGAACGTTACATCTGCATAAAAAATCGAGTATCTAATTAAATACGATGAAGATATAAAAAAGTCAATTATAGCGTAAAAGGTCCTTCCGGGAACATTTCGGCGTGGTTCGGTTATATCAACACAAGCAAACAACGCGTGAATGCGTCGATTACGGCCTAATTATGCGCTTGATCACGTAAATAACTTCGTACAGTCATTGTTCGTGCTGTTTACCCCGGCATTGACTCCAGGAAGAATTTCAAATTTGTGGTAAACATTCAATTGATTGGAGACGGTGGATCACGATCGCATACGAATCGTGTTTTTGAAGGACTTTCGATTTGATTTCGTTGCTGCAACCAATGTCCAATAGATCGCTGAACCCGAGCCGTAGTTAATTCACAATGCGCATATGATAATATGGTGTTCAATTCAACATACTTAAGTAATGAAGAATTATATATAACCAATTGATATTTCGGCATTTATATTCGGCTGATATGATGATGATGATGATGAATTGATATTTTAAATTTTCATTTACAGTATGTAGTTTTGAACCTGACCGAACAGTGAACATGTGTTCATTCGTACAAATCGCACACTTGATTAGTTATCACGAGCATATTTTGCAAGTTATCAATATACAGGGTGGAATTTCATAAACTGTACATAATAAAAGGAGAAAAATTTCAGCCAATTTCATCGGTGAAACGGTGTTTTTTTTTTTTTCTAGTCATTAGTTTTTTTTTTACAGAATTTTGAAAATTTTTGTAAAAACTCGGGTAATACACCTAATTCAGACGGTATAACTGTTGATCCAATGGTCCTAAAATGAAAATAAAAAATGCAGAGTATTACCAAGGGACAGGTTAATAATTCTTAATAACAATAGAAAACAAACTAGAAGAGAAAATCCGCAAAAAAAAAAATTGTTTTTGAAAAATGGCTACAAAAATTACGAATTTTAAAAGAAAAACACAATTTTCTGAAAAAAAACGCAGATTTAGTTACCATTTTTTTTGCTTAGTATTAAACCTCACTTAATGCCGATTCTAAAACCGTTTTTAAACTGTCTCAGACTTTGAAAAATACCACGCAAATGGGTACGTAAATCAAACCATAATTTTATTAATTTTAATCCTCTTAAAATCCTTAATGACCGTTTGTTCACAGGTAGTATAAGGGTGTTATTGGGTTTTAGGTGGAAATAACAAATTACGTACTTAGTATTAATCCTCACTTAATGCCGATTCTAAAACCGTTTTCAAACTGTCTCAGACTTTGAAAAATACCACGCTAATGGGTACGTAAATCAAACCATAACTTTATTAATTTTAATCCTCTTAAAATCCTTAATGACCGCTTGTTCCCAGGTAGTTGAAGGGTGTTTTTGGGTTGAAGGTGGAGATAACATGAGGGGTATAAAGGCATTGGGCAATAGGTCAACTATTCAGTCGCTCGCAAATCGCAATTGCTTGTCTTTGCTCGCCACTTCTTTGATTACTCCAGTAGTTGTTCAGTTTGAATCATCATGCCCCGCTTACGAGAGTTTTCGCCGTTACAAATAGCCAACATGCACTATTATTATGGATTGTGCCATGGATCTGCAAGAGCTGCGTGTATCGCCTATTTGGAGCAGTATCCTAATGACGTTCCAAGACCTGCTGCTCGCCACTTTCAAGAAGTTCATCGCCGGTTGTGCAATATTGGCCTGGGATACGGTGGCCGAGATCGCCGAGAGCCAGGAAACATAATTGATGTTGCCATAGAAGAAGCAGTTCTCAGAGACTTGTACGCGGACCCAACCACGAGTCTAAGACGCTTGGCATTGAGGCACGGAATCTCAAAATTCTCTGTCTGGAAAATTTTGAAGAAGGAAGGACTGCATCCATTTCATTATCAACGGGTACAAAATTTGCAAATTGGCGATGCCCGCGTTAGGTGTGTTATGTCGACTTGGATACTTGGCAATATCAGAAGGGATCCGGAATTTACTAGAAGAATTTTATGGATGGACGAAGCAAGATTTACTCATACGGGAATAACTAACTTCAGAAATTTACACACATGGGCTCACGATAATCCAAACCTAGTAAGACCATCTAATTTTCAAGACCAATTCTCCATAAACGTTTGGGCAGCGGTACTCGACGATCAATTGATTGGACCAGTCTTCTTACCGAATACTTTGAACGCCGACAGATTTTTACTGTTACTGAGAGACGAGCTCCCAGAGCTTTTGGAAGATGTGATGTTAGATGTGAGACAACGCCTGTTTCTCCAAATGGATGGATGCCCAGCTCATTGGGCATTAAGAGTTCGACATTTTTTAAATGAGCAATATCCCAATAGGTGGATCGGCCGAGACGGCCCCGTTGGATGGCCTGCAAGATCGCCTGATATGACGCCGTTGGATTATTTTCTTTGGGGTGATATGAAGCAACGGGTATATCACAGAATCGTCAATACCGAAGCAGAATTGCACGACAGAATTTTAAATGCAGCACAAGAAATAAAAAATAATCCGGGAATGATTCGACGGGCTACGCAACAAATTCAAGCTCGGGTCACATTGTGCCTTCAAGAAAGAGGAGGTCATTTTGAACAATTAATACCACACAGGGAACGCCCTTTGCAACACTAGAATAAGTTTTTTCTTTAATAAAGGTTTATGAATCGAATTTATGACTTTTAATTAAAATACATGATTTTATTTACGCAATTTTTAGGACTACTTTTCTTCCTATTGTTTTCTCTACCTAAAACCCGATAACACCCTTCAACTACCTGGGAACAAGCGGTCATTAAGGATTTTAAGAGGATTAAAATTAATAAAATTATGGTTTGATTTACGTACCCATTAGCGTGGTATTTTTCAAAGTCTGAGACAGTTTAAAAACGGGTTTAGAATCGGCATTAAGTGAGGATTAATACTAAGTACGTAATTTGTTATTTCCACCTAAAACCCAATAACACCCTTCAACTACCTGTGAACAAACGGTCATTAAGGATTTTAAGAGGATTAAAATTAATAAAATTATGGTTTGATTTACGTACCCATTTGCGTGGTATTTTTCAAAGTCTGAGACAGTTTAAAAACGGTTTTAGAATCGGCATTAAGTGAGGTTTAATACTAAGCAAAAAAAATGGTAACTAAATCTGCGTTTTTTCAGAAAATTGTGTTTTTCTTTTAAAATTCGTAATTTTTGTAGCCATTTTTCAAAAACAATAATTTTTTTTGCGGATTTTCTCTTCTAGTTGGTTTTCTATTGTTATTAAGAATTATTAACCTGTCCCTTGGTAATACTCTGCATTTTTTATTTTCATTTTAGGACCATTGGATCAAAAGTTATACCGTCTGAATTAGGTGTATTACCCGAGTTTTTACAAAAATTTTCAAAATTCTGTAAAAAAAAAACTAATGACTAGAAAAAAAAAAAAAACACCGTTTCACCGATGAAATTGGCTGAAATTTTTCTCCTTTTATTATGTACAGTTTATGAAATTCCACCCTGTATAATGTACGTTAAATTAATCCTATATATACTATTATAAATGTGAAAGTTTGGATGTTTGGATATCTGGATGTTTGTTACTCAATCACGCTTAAACGGCTGAACCGATTTGGATGAAATTTTGCACGAAAATAGTTAGTGGCCTGGATTAAAATATAGGATAGTTTTTATCCCGGGTTTACGCAGACGAAGTCGCGGGTGAAAACTAGTATTCTATAAATCATTTCTCATATCTAGGTATCATCTATACAATACATGTGAAGTGTAGGTACCTACTACAGAGTCAAATAATACGAACCTGTTTACATTTTTGGAAAATTTAATTAGGCACAACTTTATACTGTCTAGAATGCGGAGTATAAAACCAGTAAAATTACACATAATGGAAAAATGTAACGTCGACACAACTCATCGACTTCCGCGCTCGTTGCTGGGAAATCACCTGTTTCCTGACTTTACGCTGACAAACGAGAGCAAAGAGCATTCCTGGACACTCATACCCGCCTGAGAATACGTCGATAGGCATTCGCCCGTAAAAGACACCGCGTGAAACCTCAACAATAAAGACCGGAAACAACTAATACTGTCACAATGCAATAATGTATGCCAGATGTGATGAGATAGCTGGCATTATCCGCTATAGCTACATCGAGCATGATGACGTAAAGGCGGACGAATGGGGCTCGGTAACCACGGCATAACCAGAGCGTTATGAGTTATGAGTGTGCGCGGTGTTGCGCGACCAAGTCATAATGGGCTGCATTATAATATATGGGAGTTCTCGTGACGCGTTTGAAATGAGAGGAATTAGGGTGAATATCTGCCAAGGATGGTCGAAGCTGTGTTTTCATATATTTGACACCTAGCTGTCAAATATATAAGGAGACAAATATATGAAAACACAGCTCCGCAAGTGTCTGCTGGATATTCGGCCTTAAAGCATGTCAAGGCTGAGTATTGACCAGAGGATACTCACCACTTTAATAGAAGAAAATATGGATGCAATACGTAACTAACGTTAGGCGTTTCGTTTGACTAATTACTAAGTAGACCTATGCGATACAAGACCAACGCTATTCACGAAAATCCGTCGCTCTTATAGGTAAAGAGACCCGAGTTTTTATTATTTTAAACCGAGGACTTAAAGAGGGTTGATATGGCTAGAAAGCACGCCAATTGAGGTAGAGATTAAATCAAGGAGAAAATTGTTAATGCATCGCATAAGGAAATCAGAAGGCTGGCAGAGTTCAAGAAGAGAATATCCCACTCTAATTATGACAGCTACCATGCGTGTAGTGGCGAAATTATAATGGTCCACTTATAAACATCGTCGAATAAAATGAGCCTGTTCACTAGCCACAGATGTCAAGAGGCAACGCATAAAACGACAACGACGCTTATGGCAAATGTGATTCATGCATTACCATAATGAGTTTTATAACCATCTAACCTTAATTAGAATTTTTTACATGACTTTTTTGTGTATACGTTACGCAAGAAAGTACTCTTAAGATTTCCCGTTAAAATCTAAGATTTACCAACTGCTAATGGTTAAAGCTCGATATTTCGAACTTTTACCACCGAGTCGTACTCAAGGTCACTCTGTTCTCCAGCCTCCGTTTCACCGCCGTATACCGCCCCGCCTACAATTCCTGCGGAGCTGTAATGGTCTCGTTTATAGAATCAAGGGAATCATCAGAAGGAAGAGAGTTGCGTCTCTGTTGAGCAGAGTGCGTGGCAGTTCTAACACCATCCTGAGTATGTTTGCTGAGCGCCTGGACTGCCCGATGACAAAACACTGGGTAAAGATCATCACTGGCCAAATAAAGTGATGATCTTTGCCCAGTGTCGCAAATAAGTATGTAATATTAATTATTTATGTAGCTTTATTATTATTATTATTATTCCCTAATCATAAATTTGTCAATTATTCTTCTTAATGTTAAAATATGGGTTTTTGCCTGAATTAAATCAATTTTTTTTTTTTTTTTTTTATAGCATGACAATATAAAGCATTCGTTCTTTTCTGACACCACTTCGCAGAAAAGAGACGATTGCCTTGTCTAGAGGGTTCCGTCATCAAAGGGTACCCAGGGTACAGGATAGCACGGACTGCTGCGAGCTGCGTGGTGCCGCGGCGGGCTCGCATTCGATAGCTCATAACATAACGTTCCGTGCATTCAGTTTCGCGCGGGCCCGCAAACTGATCCGTCCCCCATCCGCGGCCGATCTGACAGGGCATTTTAAAACAGCTATTGCCTTTTTCTACACTAGCATAATTTCAAGTAATCACAGTACGTAACTGCATTAGTTTTAATTTCTTCCTCATTTCTTTTTATTCCCGGGTGTGCCTCTAAAGGAGACCGGGGTCCGCTGTGACACCTAATCCCAAGATTTGGCATAGGCACTAGTTTTACTAAAGCGACTGCCATCTGACCTTGCAACCCAGAGGGAAAACCAGACCTTATTGGGATTAGACCGGTTTTTTCACGATGTTTTCTTAACCGAAAAGCTAATAATGGTAATTATTCCGTACATAAGTTCCGAAAAACTTATTGGTACGAGCCGGGATTCGACCGCTGCTTGAAGGCCGCAGGCCTGAACCACTAGGCTACTGTAGCTTACTTTACACATTTAGAGAACATTTAGATTAAAAGTATAACTGTAGGCACCAGGCTGCCCAGTCTTTTCCCAACGCTATATATCTTGTCTTTGGATCGCTCGCGCATTACCACGATAAAACCATGTCAATGAGAAGTTAAGTAAGATTAAACAATAGCGGGAACGAGAGCGGTTGCATCACTTATTAAGCCGTGCGTGGGCTGGGCGCTCGTAATTGGCAACATTTAATTCAACTAATTATTTTCGGCGACGCGCGCGTGCAAAGAGTTGTAAAATGTTTCTGGGTGTGCTTCGTGTGTCCTAAATACGCTGAAAGTGTACCAAGAGTGTGTAGGCACGGTAAAAGTCCGATCTTTCATTAACCATAGCCTAGTGGGTATAATAACAGGACACAACACCTTGAACAGACAAG
This sequence comes from Epinotia brunnichana, assembly GCA_963854355.1. Taxonomy (NCBI): domain Eukaryota; kingdom Metazoa; phylum Arthropoda; class Insecta; order Lepidoptera; family Tortricidae; genus Epinotia; species Epinotia brunnichana. Next base: position 11,242,624 of record OY977936.1, on the reverse strand, counting down.
ACACCTCTATAACTTAGGTATCACAGACAGCCCCATGTGCAGAGCGTGCATGGAGGCAGAAGAAACGACTAAACATATACTACTGGACTGCAAGGAGGTAGAAGTATACAGAATAAAGCACCTAGGTTCTCCAAACACACTACGGGACGCAGTCAGCAACACCAAGGCACTCACCAACTTTTTAGACGAGCTGGGGTGGTTAGAGTAGCGCCACACCGCCGTTTCACGCAAAATAGGCACAATGGATGTCGACTTGCGGAAAACGCCCAGTATAACTAACTAACTAACCATAGCCTAGTAATCTATACAGATTCTAACAACCTTCAAAGAGGGCCAATAAATACATCGGGTAGCAAAATTAAGTTACCGAGTATCGATAAGTTCGCATGCTATACTGTGAACTGGAGTCTATAGATTGTTGTACCTATATAAATTAAAGTGGGCGGGGGCACATTGCACGTAGAACTGATGGCCGTTGGGGCGGAAAGGTTCTCGAGTGGCGACCATACCGGAAGGCGCGGCGTTGGTAGGCCTCCCACAAGGTGGACTGATGACCTGGTAAAGGTCGCGGGAGTCCGCTGGATGCGGGTGGCGCAGGACCGGTCACTTTGGAACTCTTTGGGGGAGGCCTATGCCAGCAGTGGACGTCTTTCGGCTGATATGATGATGATGATGATATAAATTAAATAGAATAATGATTAAGTACCTAGCTCTATCTAATTATTAATACCCAATTACCCATGTGCACGTACCTATTGACTATTGATTGTTAAATATTATTTATTATTGTATTTTGAACCCATTTAATTACTTTAATTTTATTATAAATTAGTACGTAAGGTTTATCTGTCAGTGCTAATTATTACATTAAATAAAAAATAAAAATGTGTCTTTGCGAACTTTCAAGAGAACGGCACATACTCGTATTCCCGAGCGCGCTCTTTTATAATAATAAAAAAAAAAAAAGCATTTATTCAGTATCTTAAAATATTTACATAGTCTGGAGTTGGTGCCTCTTTTTAAGCATTGAAATGCTTGTGTTAAGAGACCCCGCTCTTCCACATGTTTATCTTAATAATTTAATTTTAGGTGTATACATATTATACAAACTTACTTAGCTTAACCTAACTTAACTTAGCTCTTTTAATACAATAAACATTATTATAGGCTAGTTTGACAATATGAGTATATTAAAAAGTGTCAAAAACGCTCTCGGAAAGTGTCTGAATCAAATCAAAACGAAGTTTATTTAATTCTACAGATATGTAAATGTTTGATTAGTGTTTCATGGAGTTTGGAGGACTCACCAGCTTTATCAGCATTTGAGGCCATCACCCGAAACGTGCCGAATAGTAGAACTAGCAGCCTTTGCGTGCACACCGGTAGAGATAGAAGCAATCTGTGGACAAAACAAATTTTACACATCGGGGATGGTAATATCCTTAGACTACATGTTTAGGGCCCTCGCCACGGGATCGGGCGGCAAATACCTAATAACCTCAGATCACATGTTTAGGGCCCTTGCAACGGGATCGGACGGCAAATACCTAATACTCTTAGACCACACGTTTATAGGTAGAGCCTTCGCCACGGGATCAGACGGCAAATACCTAATAACCTCCGACCACATGTTTAGGGCCCTCGCAATTCGCAGCCCATTAGCCCTGAACCACTCGTGCAGTTGCCTGACAACGTTGTTTAGAGCCCTTTCGAATTTGCTCTTCGTTGGCGTGCTCACCACTGCTGTGACGTCGTCGGCGTACATGTAAATATTAGCACCTGCTATCGCTTGCGGTAGGTCATTTAAGAAGATACTAAATAGGGTGTTAGAAAGGCAGGATCCTTGCGGCACGCCTATTAGGTTGCAGCGCTCTGCGGATTTCGCATTGCCGTTGTCGCCGACGACCACCTGAGCCCTTTCAGTCATAAACGAAAGCATAAGCTTTAGGGCTGGGCCCCGGATGCCATATAGGTCCAGTTTGTCGGCAATAAGCACGTGGTCGGCGGTGTCAAAGGCGCGCGAAAGGTCGCAGCATACAATGCCCACGTGCCGTCCTGCTTCACGAGCGCGCAAGACGCAGTGTAGCACCTCCCGCATGACGTCGGTGGTAGACCGGCCCTGTCGGTATGCGTATTGGCTGTCTGACAGTACGTTTCTTGGGAACCAAAAAGACAGCAGCCTCTTGTTCAGCCCTACCTCAAAGCACTTGCTAGGGCCGGGCACTAACGCAATCGGTCGGTACGATTTAATAACATTTTTTTTGCCTTTCCCTTTGTATAGCGGGCAAATTTTTACTTTTTTGAGGTATTCTGGGAACGTTCCTAAACGCATGCAACTGTTGAAAAGCTCCGATAAGACGAAGCTATTCGCTGGACCTGATTGTTTGAGGAGGTTCGCGAAGAGTCCATAAATATCCGTGCTGTTTTTTGGAGCTATATGGGATGACAATATAAATTTAATTTCGGCCGGTGTAAAACGACTCAATCTAATTGAGCATTCGCTATGTGGGGTTCGGTCGGTCAGCGACTCTAGGCATCGCGAGCGGTCAGCGGGCGGTGCACCGCACGCGGCGGCTGCTGTTATGAACTCCTCGTTCAACGCGTCCACCAGCAGCTGCTTGGATGCGAACGGGCTTCCGTCGCCGTTCACCAGTAGGTCCGTGAAATCGACGCGCTCGCGGGGTGCTCTCGCTGTAGTAGTGTTACTAGTAGTACCCTAGTACTGTTCCGTCCGATCATAATCATTACGGTTGATCATACATGAGAAGATCAACATCGCCGGAGCTAGTTTGGTTTACTCATTATTAAAGAGATGAACGAAGTGGTGTTCAATCGTCTTAAAATAGGCAAGCTAGTTCGAATCTAGGTCTTTGGACACCTTACCACTGATGTTCATGCACATTATCCCTCCATGTTCTATTTTCAGTAAGCTAACGAATGCCTACAATTGGCCAGTTCCGTACTGTGTTTCCATTTTCCGACAGTCAGAGGGCAAGAGAAAGGGAATATGTAGTAGGTACATTACGTACCTAGGGCGGTAAAACAAATAAAGTCTCAGATTGCAGGTATTTGACGCCAGAGCCGAAGTCAACGGAAATAAATATGCTATCTGAGGCTTTCTTTATTACCGCCCGTGGTAAATACAAAACTTTACGTCTCTCCCTGGCCAGGAACTGGAATTTTCATTGCTACTTTATGGCCAGATGTGACGTAAAAACACATTACTTTTCCGAGTTCTCAACATTCCCGCAGCAATGTAAAGCGAACAAGCTCAGTGACCCGTTAACGCTCGGCCCGGCACACCGACACGAGGGGTGGCATTCACAAAGCACCGTCAAGTCAACATGCCCCGCGAACCATTTATACTCTCACTTACGGTTACCCATAGCTTGTAACGGATTAAGAGCTCAAGATATACCAGAGATGAAAGAAGAGGAGAGTAAAAACGCGTTGTGAATCGCATAGAAGCTCGCTACAGATCATTTCCCCTTTTTCATTTCGCAGCAATTTTCTCACGGGAATCGTATGTACTATGTAGTGTAGGTACATAGATTCAATAATGTTGTCTTAGTATCATCAAACAAGGATAAAGATACGTTTGTAAAACAAAACCCTATTCAGAAATTTGCTGGGCATTGTTAATTAGAAGAATGGCGATAGACCAGTAGACCACTGCGGAACATAACCACGCTACGTATGTACTCGTATAGACGATTTGATATACAGGGAAGAGGGGATTTGATTTTATTTTTCCTTTGTAGTATTTGTTCTCTGTATCAAATCCTTTAAATTTTGATCGTGGTAATTTCCACGTGAAAATTAAATAAAAATAAAAATTGTTTCGTTAAGAGGTGTAATGCTACGTATGTTTCTTCGGTTAGGGTTAAAATACAGAACAACCTTCCATTGGTAAACTAACACTTGCCCTTTCCAAGTATACGAATAGTGTAAATGATTCGGTGCATAATTATTATGTCTAATTGCCTACTATTATTACCTATTTCCAATGGGCTTGTACCTTAAATTTGTTTACGATGCCATTCGAACCAGTTTTTGTAGATGAACAAATGTTTGTATGGAAGCAACTACATTTAAAGGACATTAATACCCAAAAAATCGAGTTAAAGGCGGACCTCGCTGACAGCAGCCGAAACGCTTCATACTGATTGGCTTTAAAGTTTGACGTCACACCGTGCAATTTGTCCTAACCGTTGCATGGAAACTGAAGTAAATTGCTGTTTCAGTCGCGAAATACTGCGTTTAGGTCCATAGTTGTCATTACAAATTTGTTTCTATAAAAGCGTAAGGATTCTATTGGTACCTTTAAATTTACTTTTGGACAATAAATAGAAAAACTTTTTTTTCTAAACTTTCAAGGTTCATATCTTTTTATGATTTGAATTATATTTTGTAATTTATACTTTATTACAATCATTTGATGGTTTACTATTACTATCCATTTAGTAACACGACGTTATCAATTTTAACACCACGCAACAAGCCTATTGACGATTTTTATGACAAATGGAGATATGTTCCGTAGACCCAGATCATTACTAGATTTTATATTACATAGTTAATAGCCTTAATTTAATCTACTATGAACTCAAAAGAAAACCGGCCTTTTTAACTTTGGACGCATAGATTGACGAATACAGAAACGGAAAAACTAGTTTGATATATTCATTCACATGGTACTTAAATCAGGGATTGTAACCGGTTATTTTTTGTATGGGAACTGTAACCGGTTTTTTTTCGTTCTTTGTTAATTATTTCATTTTCTAATTGGGCAATCTAATAATACGCACTCGTTACCTCAAAACACAACTGAGTCCTACATATGAAGTATAAAATAGTTCGAGATATATTATGTGGTTATTTCGAGGTTTTTGAAAAAAACCTGTTACAATCCCTGACTTAAATACAAAAGACAGTGTGTAGCGGCCTACTTTTTTTAAATATCTATCGTTAAATTTAAATAATCTTAATGATTTACCAGTGGCGCTAGTGAGCACGTGAACGGGCTCTTAAATAGCTCGTTCACTCAATGAACTATCAAGTTAAAGTATCCATAGTTGAAAGTTCGAAATTAATAAATCTAACGACGTCTAACTTGTCCATTGTTCGTGTACGGTAACAATAGTAACATAGTATTCGGACATAGCCGTGAATGGTAATGGAGTGGTCCCGTCGGTATCGCAGAACAATGGCTGTTTAGACTCGCCCAGTATACATTTTGATGCCCCGATGTCCGCGCATTGTTTACGATGCGCTTCGACAATGATTGACCATTCGTTTTCAATACCATGTGTAGCTGCAGCCGATTTATTATTTAGTTTGTAATGTTTGTGTTAGGTCGACTGAACTATCTTCTTTTGACCCTTTGGACGCCAAGAACACCTAACGCCTTGGCCACGACTTTGGTCTTGCGACCTGAGACCAGCGTTTTATCTGTTCATTGCGCTGTCGAGACGCGCAACGCACTGTGGTTAGTTGGGATCACGCGCAATGAACAGATAAAACGCTGGTCGCAGGTCGCTTAAGACCAAAGTCGTGGCCAAGGCGTAAAAGCGTTGCGTGTTGTCGTGCCCACGGCGCCAAGAACACATTTAGGTGTTATGGCGTGCGCTGTCAAAGTCACCCTTATACAAATAAAAATACTTGGCGTATAGGTGTCACTTTCGTACCTAATTCAAATTCAATTTCGAATGGTTTATTGCGTTTCATGTGTACAAAGGTGTGAAGAAAGGCGACCGAAGGGTCGGCTACTATCTCTGCTATCTGTCTATCTCTGGAAAGCGTCCATGCTATAACTGACGGTCAGTATTAGGGAATGCAATCTCGATCTCGCAAGATCTCGAGCGATATTCCAAAATTCAATGTCGGTGGCAGGAAATCTCGTTCGAGATTTCGACTGAAATAATCGAGATCTCGAACGTGATTTCAGTACGCAAAGCATGTTAATAATTCGTGTCGGACAGTCCGGCTAATGCTTCAAAATCAGTACATTAGTATGAAACAAAGTCGCTTCCCGCTGTCTGTCTGTCCATATGTATGCTTAGATCTTTAAAACTACGCAACAGATTTTAATGCGGTTTTATTAAATAGATAGAGTGATTCAAGAGGAAGGTTTATATGTATAATACATGCATGTATTATACATATAAACCCGTGCGAAGCCGGGGCGGGTCGCTAGTATATTATAAAAGAAACATGTACTATGGGGGTGGCATAGTCACTGCGTGACAAAACCCCTTTTCATAATAAATAAAGTTTAAAAAAAAAAACATGTACTATTGGTGCGTGTGTGCACATTCTTTACGTTTGTGTGTGTTGTATGTTTAAAATATAATAGCAATTCCCTAAGCTTGCCTAAGTAGATATTGTTTTAGTCGCGTTCGGCCAATTTTGACCATATTAATGAGAAGAAGAAAAAGTAGCAGTCACGTCGTATGAAGAGGTCAAGGAGGCGGCCCTAGATAGAGTCAGATGGAGGGAGCTACACCGACTTCTAACTCTTAAATTTATGATGATTTATATGTAAGAAATAATGTAAAAATAATATGAAATTAAAGTCAAACTAATTGTAATTAAAATGAATGAATATGTATTTAATGCAAAAATGTTAATAATGTTGTTATTGTATGCATGTTAGTATTAAGTTTTGTGTGTCCTTACAGGGCGTCATGGTCTGACCTGAATACTGAATGTAACACCTTAATTGCAATGTACATGGCTTTACAAATGAATAAAGAATAAAGAATGTTTCTATCACTGGCTAAATTACGATAGTGTTTTGTTTTGCCGTGAAAAATCCGGGTTCTGGACGTAACGAACGGTACCGTAATTGAATAGGTACCGGTTTCATACCGGTATAACCGTAACCGAAATCAGTCCCTGGTTATAGATATATGTAGATGAGTTTGCCTACATTTTTTTGCAATACACGGGCGAAGCCCCACGGGCAGCTAGTACGAGTATACAGGGTGGCTCATTCAAATCGGTCAGTATGGGAATGTCTGAAACTATAAGACATACGAAGATTTGTTCTTAGGAACCATGTCACCGATTTTGATAAAAAGAAAAACTGCATTCATACATTTGAAAAAAATAGTACCCAGCTCGGGAATCGAACCCGGTTTTTTTGAAAAAATAAACTTACACTTTTATTATTTAAATATCGATTGTGTAGGTCTTAAGCTGTAAATGTCTCTAAGAAACATGATGTCTAAAATGAATAAAATGCATTGTTTTGACATACTTTAATTTATCATAGTAGGTGTTCGACGTGACCACCGTTACAATATTCAACAAGTTCAGGCATGTAAAATTGTCTCTATGGCTGTTTGTACCTCTCTACTTGTTACATACACCTTATCATGTGGCATTAGCATTGCATTAAATCTTTAAGGAAGTTTTGTTATCTACAGTAATCAAACATAAACAATCAATTGAAAAGCCCACTTAAAGTAAGTATGTAGATATTGTAGATAGAGAGAGGCAATCATATTACCCAGGGTGCTATACGGGGCCGTGGTATGGTGGCATAGGGCGCGTATCAAAGAATATCAAAAGGAACTGAATAAGGTGCAGAGACTAGCATGTCTGATGGTGACGGGGGCTATGAGAACGACCCCGACACAAGCCATGGAAATACTGCTAGGCATGAAGACAATGAGAATTGAAGTGGAGAAAAGGGCCATGGAACAGTGGTACAGAATGAAAGCATGTAAAGAATGGAGAGGAAGCTGTGTGGACAAAAGACACGCGCTGATACAGGAGGAAGCGCTATCAAAGCTACATATGATGATAGCCAATAACGACCTCATAAAGAGGCAGGAGATATTTGACAAGAAGTATAGAATACACATAGGTGAAAGAGACAACTGGAAGGTAGACGTAGTGCACCCGATGACAGTCTGCTTCACAGATGGATCAAGAAAGAAATCAACAGGACTAGCGGGGGCAGGTATAGTTATACCCAAACTGCGGGAGAGAGTATCCATCTCACTGGGGAGGTATGCTAGCGTTTTCCAAGCAGAAGTGTGTGCGATAACGAGATGCGCACAGATTATAAGAAATACAAAACAACTGACTGGAAGGGTAGTGATTTACACGGACAGTCAGGCAGCATTGAAGGCGCTACGAAAGGCAACGGTAACATCCGCCTTAGTGAAAGAATGCAAGGAAGAGCTTAATAAGATAGGAGAAAACCCAGGTGTGACGGTGGCGTGGGTGCCAGGACATCAGGGAATAGCGGGCAATGAGAAGGCAGATGAGTTGGCCAGGGAAGGTGCGGGAAGGGAGTTTGAAGGCCCAGAACCGGTCCTTCCCTTTTCGGCTCAAGTTACAAAGGGGGTCATAGATAAGCTAAAAGAACTGGATGGGGAAAAAGAATGGAGGGATGCATCTGGATGCAGACAGACAAAGATGATAATAGGAGGCACTAATCACAAAAGGACCAGGTATCTGCTGAAACTGGGTAAGAGCAATCTGAAACTGCTGACTGGTATCATAACCGGTCACAATACTCTGAATAGACACTTAAAGATAATAGGTATAAGTAACGACGCTACTTGCCCACACTGTGGGCAGGAGGAAACAAGCAAGCATGTACTAGCGGAATGTGTTATGTACGCGGCACCGCGGTTTAACACATTCGGTAAAGATATGTTAGAGGAGAAGGAATTGAGGGATATCGACCTTAAAGATGTCCTTCTGTTCTGCAGGAAAACAAGAAGAATTGAAGAGTTGGAAGTGGGAACGCCGCCGGGACAGTAACCTGAGGCTCCGAACTGAGGGAAATGGGCTGAATGACTGCGACAAGCGGTCGACTGCCCGCCTGTTTCCGGCCAGGCGTCCCTTCACAACATCATCATCATCATCATCAGATAGAGAGACGTGTTAAAAACGGTGGTCACTTCGAACACCTACTATGATAAATTAAAGTATGTCAAAACAATGCATTTTATTCATTTTAGACATTACGTTTCTTAGAGACATTTACAGCTTAAGACCTACACAATCGATATTTAAATAGAAAAAGTGAAAGTTTATTTTTTCAAAACAACCGGGTTCAATTCCCGAGCTGGGTACAGTTTTTTGTCAAATGTATGAATGCAGTTTTTCTTTTTATCAAAATCGGTGACATGGTTCCTAAGAACAATTTTTCGTATGTCTTATAGTTTCAGATATTCCCTTACTGACCGATTTGAATGAGCCACCCTGTATTACAAACCCACATACTTCCAACCCGATCGAAATAACTTCGCATTAGCACGGCTATCAGCCTATCACTAAACGGCCGCGATATACTCTCGAGCTCTCTCGCACTATCCGTCTCTCTCTTATTAGAACACTTAGAAAGAGACGGATAGGGCGAGAGAGCTCGAGAGTATGTCGCGGCCGTCTCGCGCGAGCTCTCTCGATTTTTCTCGCACTGTCTCTCTCTTATTAGACCACTTAAGAAGAGACGGATAGTGCGAGAGAGCTCGAGAGTATGTCGCGGCCGTCTCGCGCGAGCTCTCTCGATTTTTCTCGCACTATCCGTCTCTCTCTCTTATAAGAAAACTTAGAAAGAGACGTATAGTGCGAGAAAAATCGAGAGAACTCGCGCGCTGTCTTGTGATAAGAACTTATTAAAATGTAGGCACGCCAGGTACTAGAGCGAACTATAAGTACACCACAAAATACATTCAAATTACAGGCTTACATAAAATGAAAAACCTATTTGTATTTTACATCAACCTACAAAGGTAGGTTCATTCATAGCGTCATAATCAAACTTAATGAGTGTGAACCACGCATCCATGGGTAGGCTCGATTTACATAATGTAATGACTCAAGCTGCAGATCAATATGTAAATAAAGAATCATAATAGATTATATTCATACACATGCTAAATGGTAATCATTGTACAATTAGAGCCCAGCGGAAAAACGTTGAAATGTTGAAAAGACATTTAATTTTGAGATCAAAAACGGACCTTATTACAACATAGGTAAAGTATAAATTTCTATAGAAAATGAAATGAACTCTCATCATTTTTCCCCTGTACTTCGATTGTTTAAGGCTGTTTAGCGAACAAACCGTAATTAATTAAACCCACTTATCGTATTTACTACTTAAGTGGTGAATGAGATGAGATCTCGTTTTTTTCTTATGTAAATTAACATATTACTCGTATTACATTCGTAATGGAACTGTGTAATTATTGCTAACATTGCTTTATTATTGTTTGGATTACATGTTATTGTTTGGAAGTAGGGTTGCCAACCGTACTATATTATATAGTATTGTACTATATTTTGACTCTTTGTACTATATATTGTTGAAGAAATATATAGTACCTACGCAAAAATACTATATTTTGGGGAACCTTACAAAGTGTTCAACTCGAGTACTTTATTTTTTTACGGTGTACTATATTTTTGTCGTTTTTTTTCTACAAAATACTATATTTTATCTCCCCGAAAAAAAGTTGGCAACCCTATTCCGAAGGCAATACTATGTGCAAAGTACTAACTATTTAATAACTCCATGCTGTGAATATACTATTTTGTATTTTTATTTTGGTTTGTTGTTTTTCTAAGTTTGGTTTGATGTTTTGGCAATAATAAATGCTATGATGACAGACTTCGGACCCTGTATCTTATCTGTGATAATTAATTTTAGTTGTCATTCCGGTAGAAGGTTAAACATATCAGTTATTTTCAATAGAGGCTTGCAAAGCCTCTTTACGCAAGTCGCAGCAACTTAAAATTAGTGTAAGGTATGTAACAAAAGAAATCAATACATAGTATAAAACAAAGTCGCTTCCCGCTGTCTGTCTGTCTGTCCCTATGTACAGTCCTGGACAAAAAGAATCATACACTTACACGGAAATGAGAGTTTCTTTCTGAACTACTTTATGAATTCGATTACATATATTATATCTTAGGCAAACTTGTAGCACATTCCATGGCTTATTATATATAGATATTAAAATTTCAAGATTCAACAAATTTATTTATTTACATGGGTATTTATCAATAGCACTTCATTTTGCTCTAGACAAATTAAATCATACATTAAACACAAACTCAATTAAACTTAATCTAATATTTTGTGTGGCCTCCTTTTGCTTTCAAAACCGCTGCTAATCTTCTAGGCACGCTTTCCACCAATGACTTTAGGTATTCAGGGTCGATATTGTCCCAAGCTTCTTCCAGTGCACCGAAGTAGGAATCCTTGTTAGTCACATTTGTTTTATTAATTTTGCTATCCAAATAAGACCATAAATTCTCAATCGGGTTGAGGTCGGGCGATTGTGGCGGCCATTCAAGCTGTTTGATCCTATTTGCCTTGAAGAATGCAGCGGATATTTTAGCTGTGTGCTTTGGGTCATTATCTTGCTGAAATAAATATCGGCCCTCCAAGCCACATTTAAGCAAAGAAATCTCTAAATTTTCTTGTAATATGTTAATATAATCTACAGCGGTCATTATTCCATTAATTCGAGCTAAGCTGCCAACTCCAGACCAAGCAAATGAGCCCCACACCATAACATTACCTCCACCATGCTTCACAGTTTTTTGTATGTTGCGTTCTGCCAACGCTTCGCAAGGCTTACGCCACACTCTGAACCGGCTTTTTTGTCCAAACAGCTCGAATTTACTTTCATCAGTCCATAAGATTGACTTCCAGTACTCCAAGGGCTTTCCAATATGTTTCTTCGCAAATGCAAGACGCTTTGTTTTGTTTTTACTGCTTATAAATGGACGCTTAGATGCTAAACAGTTTTTTAAACCATTTTCTCTGAGCCTGCGACCTACAGTTCGAGAACTGACCCTAAGATCCATCGTTTCCGTAATAGCTCTCGATGATATTTTTGGATTTAGCTTCGCACATCGAACAATTCTAGCATCATCGCGCAGAGTTGTTGATCGCTTGCGACCGACTCCAGGCAAGTTCGCCACAGTTCCTTGGTTTTCATGTTTCTTCCAAATGTGCTGTACAGCTCCCACAGAGATGGAATATTTTTCGGCAATTTTCCGAAACGAAATTTGTTTTTTCCTATCACGTATAACCAGATTACGAACATCTATGGAAATCTGTTTTCCTGACATCTTCAACATTGAAATAATACATGAAAGTTACTTCAAATGGTCAAGACTGACACAATGACCTATTTTTATTTTGTTTCTAGCCAGGCAATTACGTGGTACAATTTTATTTCTAGTAAAGCGTCCGTATTATCTATTTTGTCCAGAGTAAAATGACGCGGTAAAAGTAATCAAGCATTAGAAAACAATATTTTGAGAAGATCGCTAATATTGTTATATTAATAATAGAGCTCATTAAATGTCCTAAAAGTTTTCTATACAAACATCACGTGGTGAAGTTCACAAAAAAAGTTGTAAAGGAAAACATACTTTTCGTGTAAGTGTATGATTCTTTTTGTCCAGCACTGTATGTGTAGATCTTTAAAACCACGCAACGGATTTTGATGCGGTTTTTGTAAATAGATAGAGTGATTCAAGAGAAAGGTTTTATACACATAAACCCGTGCGAAGCAGGGGCGGGTCGCTAGTAATAAATAAATGAGGAACAAAGATGATAAGGATAAGGTTTGCAGGATTTTTTTTAATGAGGTTGTGTGTTGTGGTCTAATAAGAGAGAGACGGATAGTGCGAGAGAGCTCGAGAGTATGTCGCGGCTGTCTTGTGATAGCCGAGCAGCTGTGCTGCTACTACTTTTAACATTTTCAAACCAATAACATGTGTTTTTATAAAGATTTATAGAATTATAAGGATAAAACTATGAAGCAAAATCAAGAACCCCTTTATCTAAGGGTCCCTACAAAAGTACTAGTAGGGAAGGACACAAGAAGTACAACCCCGGTCACAATATCTGTGCACCTGACCTCGTGACGTCATATCGGCGGTCTGGGTACGGTGTGAAAAAAAGTTATTTCGAGAAATGTGGAGGTAAAAAAATTTACTAACCTTTTCAAATCAATTTATTATTGATGAAGGGTTTGTTATTAAAAAACAATAATTTTGATTACAAAAACATTGCGAGGTGCACAGATATTGTGACCGGGTTGTATATTACCAGGAATTGCTAGGGCAACCTGATGGGCCACTTACAGCTGACATCCATATCATGTCATGCACAGTGACCTAATATTTACAGACCGAGTGTAGGAAAAGGTGCCCATAACAAATCTAAGTATGGTCAGCTGTTAAGTAGTTATAATAAGAACGCATCTTCCACATTTAGCCTTACCCCGGTTGCATCCTGGGAAGCCCGAACTTGCTAGTTGGAATAATCACTAACCTTCGTATTTCATGAACCTGCTGCTCCTCAGGAAACTCCACAGCCGTGAACAATTGCATCTCTCCATCGCGTCCAAACACACCTCCTGGTATTTTCCTATAAAGACAAAGTTTTGTTTAGAGGCTGTCTTTATGGCATTATTTCCTGAACTCCTTCCAACTATATTTTTAAGCCATATTTTTCTGAGAAATTGTACAACTTTTTGTCTCATATTTTCAAATGTATCAACTTCATTCCTTAAATTATTTTATTTTCATCTCCAACCCAAGATCTTATGCATCTATAACCCACAAGAGTTAACTTGAGAACTCGTTCGTATGACGTTAGTACGCGCATGAGTCTCAAGTTAACTCTTGCGGAATATATTTAATAAAAATTACACCATCCACTACTTTAAACACATTTCTGTAACATAAAATGTGTTGTGCTAACACAAATTACAATAAAACACAACTTAACAGTAATCCTAATATTATTATTATTTTTTTTACTTTTTAAGATATTTTATAAGTAGTAAAGTCTGTTGTTCTTAACAACTTTCTGTTCATGTTTACGGGCAACCACTGGGGGTGCAACACAGTGTAAACTAACGCAGTCTCCAAGGCTCCAATTGTAACAAACATATGTTTTTCAACAATAAAGATTTATTTATTATATTATTATTATATATTAATATAGAAATCTTACCTCAAAAATTTCTTGAGTACACTAGCAATGGTATACACTGAGTAATTGTCCACATTCACTAATCGGCCCGTCTGCAGAAAGTGTATCAGCTTCTTCATAGCACCCTGGTGTCCCGGCGCGCGAAAAACATCTCGGCGGAGCGGCGCCTCCTTATTGAGTTTCAAAATCAGCACCTATACAACGAAACCATTCAGGAAAAACAGACACACCACATTTCACTTTTTAAATTTGCTTTTTTTTATATCTATACGTATACTAACGAGCAGCGGTCCAGGTATGTCATCTTTACAAACTTCGTGCAAAGGCACTCCGAACTTCACTTTTTCCAGCCGTCGCGGGTATGGCAGAGTATTCGGATGCCCGCAGGATGTGACCACATTGCTCAGGGTGGCAGCACGCCGGTGCATCCTCCTGGCCCAGTTGCTCATTTTAGCTGCCTAGGTTAAGCTTGATTTGTATTATGTAGGCATAACCTAACACCCGTAAGATTTTAATGTGAAAGTAAAAGCATTTCAGTAGCAAATGGTCGATGTTTAGCTGTACTGCACGCAGGCACGGGCCTACAGAAGATCAATTTTATTGTGAACGAGTTACCGATGCCAGTTTTACGACCGCACCTCCATTTCTTCTCACTTGTCACGATGTATAACAGTTACAATATTGTACGCGTTTTAATATACAGTATCAGAAACCAAAATACGCGAATATATATTTTTCTGCGAGTAGCGAGCGAACGCGACAACGAGCGAGCAACCACCTCAATCAAACGTAGTGGTTATATTCTCTTTGCCTCAATCCAGCTCCACAGCTACTTTTATGTGTGCATTATTCAATATAATATAGTCTATGTGTGCAGTGGTGCCAGTGGTGTGCAGGGCACAGATTACTAATATGTAGCAGGGTGTTATCAGTCTCATACGACGCGTCTTGTATGGATGGGCGATAAAAGCGTTGCTAAATTTCCCGTCCTATAGGACTAGATGGCGCCGCTTTCGATCATTCTTAACAATAAGACTATTTGAACTTTAGTTAGGCTCATAGTTGACTATTATTCATTTATAATAATTTTGAAATTATCGCCTTTTAAATTAATCTTTCAGTTGCTTGCTTAAAACTATCAGGTTAGCCTACTAAGGCAACACTAGATACTTATTTACAATGGTACACTATGACAGCGGCGCTATTACAAAAATCGTCAGTTGAAATTAGCAATGTCTCCTTCTCGGTCGCACTTGATTCTAGTGACAGAGAAGGATATGTTGCGAGTTTCGACTTTCGATTTTCGTAGTAGCTCCACAGAGCGGCTACTGTGAAACGCTTCGATCGTTCGTTCGTCTGTCTCTATCTCTGTCACACTTGCTTATTCAAGCGACAGAGAGAGAAATATTGTGCGTTTTGACTTCTATTTTCATGATAGCGCCCCAGCTTGCCAACCTGTACTCCATTTCACGCTGAATATTTTAAAAGATGTTCGATGCCAAATTATTAAGGGGACGTAGGTTCGTGGTCTTCTCTCCCTCTCACTGAGCATAAGCGTGAGCGAAACGGAAGTGCGTGTTTGGAAGCGCGGATATCATGTTTTTTAATTTTATTTCTTTGCGCGTTTTAATAAATAAAAAAATAATAGCTGATTTCCCTCAAACATGACCTTGCCGATTTTTAAAATCAATTGTAATGTGTTTAGCTGTTGTCGATTATTTGTTACGATTTCTTTAAGTGTATTTTAGACCTATGTTCGTGATTATTTTCTATCGAGCGAAAGTCAAAAACTCAGGATTCGAATAGCTGATTTCCCTCGAGAAAGGCCTCAAAATTGCTAATTAAATTTAAGGCAGCCGTATTATAATCCAAACAAGAGCTACGATTTTTTAAAAATCCGTTATTATTGAAACAAAAAATAAAATTGTTGCAAGATATATGACAATACGAAATAACCCCAAAATACAAAATATGCAGTAAAAATGTTTTATTTTTTATTTTACTGCAATTTGAACTTTTGAACGTAATACTACTAGATATCGTATACCACTAGATGTCACTAGTCAGTACTGGCGACTGCGGCGTTACCACGAAGTTCGAATCTCGAATTTCGTATATCTCCGTCTCTGTCGCTCGAGTACTATAAACCATAAGTGCGATAGAGACGGAGATATACGAAGTTCGTGGTTCTAATGCCTCTATTCTCAGTATATATATAGTACTCTTTGTGTGTGTGCTCGAAATGAAATGTTTGACAGTGTGAGTGTGAGGTGCAATGCACAATGCAAATGTAATGTAATGACACCATTTTTTTTTTTTACTTGGGGAAATGCCTTTACGCATCCCACCTAGCCGAGGAACTAGGATGGGTATGACGGGCTCCCGGGAACCCCCCGGACTACCGTCTAAAACCACCAAGGTATGCCCTCTCGGCCGTGTAGTAGGGGCGTCATGGGATCGCGAACATCTCACCACGACGCCCCTCGCCAACAGCCGCAGGCTGCCCTCACTACTGATGCAAAAGCCCCCTTTCCGTCGTAAGCGTGCAGGGTGACACCACACGCTTCCCGACCCGACCAAAGGACCTCTACGCCGGGAGAGGGTGATAGACCTCGGATTCACCCTCTCAGGTCCCCTTGTAACTTTTTATAGAGGTTTTCTCCCTCGCAGCCACAACTCGGCCCCGGCCTGACGGTCGCAGCCCCCGCGCCTAACATGAATCCTCTGATAGCAGAGGATTTGTCAGGGTTATGGGTCCGTTATTTATTATAGAGGCAAACGGCAATGGCCTTACCCTCAAGCCGCACCTGGGGAATCTTGCGACCCCCCCGTGTCGGGTTGTTGGTACCACCAAGCGATAACTTAGGGTTCACTAAATTATCACTTGCCGTTGTCTCCAGGGCGCACCGGCCAAGACACTACCCATTCCTGCGGATCAACCGAATCAAGAGGAATCGGTAGAGTCCAGAGGGCCTACCGCGAAAGGCATTCGAAGTTTCCCCTCTCTGTCATACTTACGAGTTCGTACGTAAGTGCGACAGAGAGGGAAAACTTCGAATGCCGTTCGCGGTAGGCCCTCTGACACTCGAGGAGGTTACCCGACATAGCGCCCCAATGTAATGACACCAACACTAACCCACGCTAACCAACACCACCAAGTATGTTATAACGTAAGGCCATTAGACGCGAATTATTGGGCTGTACATAATCATGGCCGTGCATTATCATGGCCGTACATTAACCGGCACCCATTTGATAGAGTCTGACTGAGGGCCTACCCAAAGAGAATATAAATAAGAGACGGGACAAGGTTTTGGATGACAGTGACATTGTCATTTGATTTTGACATGACAACTCATTCGAACTTTAGCTAGTTTGAAATACCATAATACCAATAAAAATCAACGCTAGTACGGAAGTAGACTTACTAACCTAACGAACGAGGACGATTCGTTATTAATACTTTGATCTTTAATCGATTGTATGTTACAATATTTATTGACAAAAATGTAAAGTTAGATACAATATAAATTAAAAAATATGTACACTAAAACTAAAACAAAATTAATGCTAAACTAATATATTCCCGGGACGGCAGATACCTGGCGCAAATGTGCCCAATATGCTGGCCGCGTTACCCCGCTGCACCGCCAACGATATGTGCTGCACCAGATACGAGCCGGACCTGTCACTAATGTCAATATGAAAGTTTTCTGTTTGTTTATGAGCAATGTTTATGTAAACCGATTATGAGCAATCTCACGGCGTTCGCCTGTCCTCACTGTCCTAGGTCATTCGCTGTAACAAGAGGTCTTAATGTGCATATATCTAAGATACACAAGGATGTGGCTATTGCCCATGGGTCTGGCGGGGTTGCTTCCGCACCGCAGAGCACATTCTCGGGTGATAAGGGCCTTCACTCTCTGTCTACACTTAAGATAAATGTTCGGGTACTAAAGCATGTACCTAAAGGTGCGCGGAATCTGGCAGCGGGTAGGTTGGTCGGTATAATAGACAATTGCTTAAGAACGAATAGCTTGGAGGATTGGCACACACTGTTATCGTTTTCCTTCACTGCGCTCAGAGTTCCTGATAGGACTGTCCAGCGCCAGTCCCTTACGTCCAAAGTGAAGGAGAACATTGAAGCCATACGTGTGTATTTTCCTGATGAAATTAGTTATAAACCACAGTCACTTTACCGTTCTATAGAGGCTAAGGTACATGAGGGAGATGTGCGAGGCGCCGTTCGCCTCCTGCTGTCGGACTCATCGCTAGCTCCTAATAACGAGGACACGTTAAGGGAGTTACAAACTAAGCACCCTGCACCTTCAAGGCTTCTTCAGTTACCAGCAGAACCTGATTCATCGAACCCTTTTTTAAGCGTGTCAGCTCCCGATGTTTTGAATGCCTTGGGAAGTTTTTATAATGGATCGGCTGCTGGACTGGATGGACTTCGTCCCCAACATCTAAAAGAGTTGACGTCCTCCTCTGCGGGTAGTAACGGGCCTAAATTGCTGGAGTCGTTAACAAATTTGTGCAATTTCCTTTTGAGGGGAATGGTTCATCCACAAGTTTGTCCATTTTTGTATGGTGCGTCAATGTGCGCATTGTCAAAAAAAGATGGAAGTGTTAGGCCTATTGCGGTTGGAAACACTATACGTCGGTTGGTTTCAAAGTTATGCTGTCATGCCGTTAGAGATGACATGGCAGAGTACCTTCAGCCCCACCAAGTGGGTTTTGGCACGCGATTGGGATGTGAAGCGGCAATTCATGCTACACGTTCTTTTGCGTTGTCCCGGGACAAAACAGATAATGTTATTATAAAGCTGGATATAAAAAATGCCTTTAATAGCGTCGAAAGGGATACATTGTTAGAGGAAGTAAAGGATTTGGTACCTTCTTTATATCCTTTCCTTTATCAATGTTATGCGACACCTAGTAACCTTTTTTATAATAACAATATTTTGTATTCGCAAGTCGGTGTTCAGCAGGGAGATCCACTGGGCCCATTGGTTTTTTGTCTGGCCATACAAAAACATGTAACTGCTTTGAATTCTCCCCTAAATGTTTGGTATTTGGATGACGGTACACTAGGAGGTCCACCTGAGATCGTCTTGGAGGACCTGAAAAAGTTGTTGCCAGCTTTATCAGCCGTAGGTTTGGAGCTCAATGCGCGGAAATGTGAGATATTCCTTTGTAGCTCGACCAGATCTATTGATGATTTTGAAGCATTACTTCCTGGGCTGAAATGTGTTGACCCTACATCTTTTACTCTTTTAGGGGCTCCAATATTCCCAGAGGGAGTGCCTACTGTTGTTCAGAAAAAGTCGGATGCATTAGCTTCCTCTTTAACTCATCTTCAACAACTTTCCGCCCATGTCGCCTTAGTCTTGTTACGTAGTTCATTTTCCATGCCCCGAATGATTTACACTTTGCGGACAGCACCGTCTTGGTTTTTTCCGCAGTGTGTTCAAGCTTTCGACCGTATTTTACAGTGTGGCCTTGAGAACATTTTAAATGTAAGCTTCAATGAGTCGCAATGGGTTCAGGCTGCACTGCCAATTCGATACGGTGGTCTTGGCATTCGTCAAGTGCATGATGTGGGACTTGTGGCCTTTATTGCCTCTGCTTATGCTTCTGTTGATCTTGTCACTCGCATTTTGTGTCTAGACGGTGGCAACGTTCAGATTCCATTTTTGGAAGAAGCATTAGGAGATTGGAAAGTAAGATGCCCAGATGACGCTCGACCCACTACCTTAAAATCTCAAAGATCGTGGGACGATCTCCTGTGCAAAAGAATCTATGATGGTCTTGTGGAGGTCGCTGTTGGAGTTGATGTGGCCCGGTTAAAAGCAGTGGCCGAGCCTGAATCTGGGGCATGGCTGCATGCATTACCATCGCCGCATCTAGGTACACTGCTAGACAACGACTCCCTTAAGATTGGGACTGCGCTAAGACTGGGGTGCTCGGTGTGTGAACCTCATCAGTGCATTTGTGGAGCTACAGTCGAGGCAAATGGCCATCATGGTTTAAGCTGCGGGCGCTGTGCGGGTAGATTTTCGAGACATCATTCGATTAACGAAATTATACGTCAAGCATTGGTCTCCGCAAATCTGCCCTGCGTATTAGAGCCTCAAGGTTTAAGCAGGACGGATGGTAAGAGGCCGGATGGGTTGACACTGGTTCCATGGGCGAGGGGTCGAAGTCTGATTTGGGATGCAACGTGTGTAAGCACGTTTGCTACATCGCACCTCAACCACACGGTACGCAAGGCTGGAGCGGCCGCCGAATGCGCAGCAAAACTTAAGCATTCAAAATACTCAAATTTAGAACCAGTGTATGACTTCGTCCCGGTTGCTGTGGAGACGAGTGGCCCCTGGTGCTCCGAGGCAAAAACGTTCATAAAAAAATTAGGACAACGATTGCGGGAGAGAGGTCGCGATCCCAGGTCCGGCTCGTATCTGGTGCAGCACATATCGTTGGCGGTGCAGCGGGGTAACGCGTTATTAATACTTACGTGTTTTATTTTAAGATCATTATTAATTTTATTTCGTCAAAAGCATTGTTTGTTTGACACACACATGTTTTCTCGTAGTTTTTTTTTTTTTTTTTTTTTTTTTTTTTTTTTTTTTTTTTTTTTTTATGGCAATCGTCATTAGACATTCCTGCCAGCTTCACGTCAAAAATCGAACGATATGGAAAACGGTAATAAAGCCAAAAGTTGAAAGTAAAAAAAGGAAAGGGAGGATAATCGAGTTACAATTTTAGCTTATTAGTTGTTAAAAAGTTTGCAAGTAAACGAAAAATAGCGGGGTTAGGGTCCAAAAGAGAGGGCATATGGGTGGGGAAAGGGACTTTTTGGAAGATCAGACCAGAGTATAAATTAGTATGATTCAGGAGAGGGCAGCTCAGGAACAAGTGGTTCAGGCTGCCCTCGTCAAGACCACATTCACAAAGGGAGGAGTCCCGAATCCTCAGCCGGGCAAGGTGGACAGGAGAGTGGCAGTGACCTAGCCTCATGCGAATGATAGAGGAGGTGGCTTTTTTGCTCAGGACAATTTTCGAAAACCAGACTTTTCGACCGACATCCGGCTGCAACGCAGCTAATTTTGCGCCTTTGTTCCTACTTGAGACGTGCCACCGGGAATTCCAGCATTTAAATAAGTAATTCTTCGGGAGTGATAAGAGATCGAAACAGCAATTTTTAAAAAAAGGGAACTTGTCACCACTGCAAACGGCATCCTTAGCTAGGCGATCCGCTGCCTCATTACCAGGGATACCAGAGTGGCTAGGGATCCAAGCCAGAATAACTTCATAGCCATTGAGGTAACAGTCATTAATTTTATTCTTAATCATAAATACAAGAGGGTTGTGAATTTTAGTCGAAAAGGGGTTAGAAATGAGCGATTCTAGAGCGCTTCGCGAGTCTGAGAAAACAATGGAGCGTTTAAGGCGAGCCATCAAGACGTATTCCAGGCATTTCAAGATACCTACGCACTCACCAGAAAAGACGGAAGACTCAGGAGGACATTTCACTTTCTGCACTATGCCGTATTGGGAATGAAACGTGCCAACTCCAACACAGCCAACAGGGGAAAGTTTGGAGGCGTCAGAGTACAGGGTATGCCAATTAGACCAGTCATTTCCAAGAATACCTTGTATCCTTTCTCTAGCGCAGACATCACCTTTTAAAATTTTAAAATCCAAAATAATTCGAGGTTGGAGAATTGTCACGTGATAGGGAAATTCAAACATTGGAAGATTTGGGGAGTGATAGGTTGGGTCCTTGATTAGCTGAAACCTTCGGAAGCTGGTAATCAAACATGGAGGGGATTTGTTAACCCAGTACGGGGAACTGCGAAAGAGAAGATTGAGATCCGTAATTTTGGGAAAAATAGGATGAACCGAAAATTGGAAGGTACGGAATAGATAGCGATCTGAGAGGAACTGCCGACGTAAATCAAGGGGAGGTTCTAAGCATTCAACCCGAAGAGCGTTTAATGGACTTGATCTCATGGCGCCAGAAACAACGCGGAGTGCCTTGGACTGGATTCGTACGAGGTTCCGTAAAGCAGCCTGGTTAGCAGGTTCCAGTAAGAATGTTCCATAATCTAGGACACTTCTAACTATAGCGTTATATAGTAACTTTAGAGCAAAGGGGTGGGCACCCCACCACACACCCGCTAAACTTCTGAGTATATTGAGATTTCGTTCGCACTTGGCCTCGATGTATTCGCAGTGAGCTAGCCCCGATAATTTACTATCAAGAACCAGACCTAAAAACTTAAAGTGAGGTTTAACAGGAATATAGTGACCACTAAGCGAAATATTGACAGGAGGGAGAGTTTTTTTCCTGGAGAAAATGACAATATTACTTTTGGAGGGAGATAAATCGAATCCATGATGGGAAAGCCAATTATTTATAGACTTTAGAGACAGTTTAATGCGCTCAGCTGCCTTGGAAATGGAAGAGTTTGAGGAATATATTAGAACATCATCTGCGTATTGCAAAATGCTAGACTGCTCACGGGCGGAGCACAAGTCAGCAGTGTAGATATTAAATAGTAACGGGCTAAGGACAGACCCTTGTGGTAAGCCCTTCCAAATCGATCGGGTTGGAGCAGTGTCCCTATCATTACCTCGGAGAGTGATTGATCGATCCGAAAGTATTCTAATTATGAGGTTACTCAGTCTCGGTGGAGAGTTAATCTGACGGAGTTTGTCCGAGAGGATGGGTAATTGTACATTGTCATAAGCAGCCTTAACATCTAAAAAGGCAGCCACGACCGATTTCCCGCTGGAGAAGGCAATACGTATGTCAGTCGTGAAAATACCCAAACTGTCTATAGTGCTTCTACCTTTTCTGAAGCCAAATTGGTGAGAGGGGAGAAGATTATTACTCTCCACAAACCACTCCAATCGGTTCTTTATTAGGTGTTCCATTGTTTTCAACAAGACGGACGAAAGAGCTATAGGGCGATATGAAGATGGATCGGCGGGATCTTTGTTTGGTTTCAGAATGGGAATTATTAGTTGGGACTTCCATAGCCGTGGAATGATACCGGAGACGAATATAACATTGGCAAGTTCCAGATAATACGAAAGGAAAGAGTCGCACGAGTTACAAAGAAAAGAATAAGGGATACCATCATGGCCTGGGGTAGAGTCCTTGACTTTGCTAAGGACAATTTTAAGCTCTACCAGGGAGAAAGGTTCATCAAGGGGATCAAGGGAACTTAAGCAATAGCCCGGGTTGGACTCTGCAGAGGTTGGGGTATACTGAGGCGCAAGGGAGTCCATAAAAGAATCCGCCCACTCCCGGGAAGGAGGGTGAGCACGGGAAGAAGACTGTTTACATCCTCTATATTTCCTGATGTTGCCCCAGAGGAAACGGGCCGGGGTGGAAGGGGAAATGGATGAACAGAAGGACACCCAGCCTTCTCTCTTCTTTGACTGTAATAGCAGCTTGGTTTCAGCGATGCATTTACTGAGCTGGATATAATTGTCCTGACAAATATTATGGCAATATTCAATTTCGCACAGTTTCCTGTGCTTAATTGCAGCCGTACATTCAGGATCCCACCAAGGAGGGGAAGGGATTCTGTCCGACGCGGTTTTTTTAAACGGAAATACCAGTTCGGCACATTGGATAATACCCCTGGAAAAAGACTCGGCGCATTCATCGATGTGATCGGCTGAAATCGGAGGTAACGATGAGCTAATATTAATCAGTTCGGATTTATACTCATCCCAGTCAGCATTTAGTAAGGAAAATTTAAGGAGGGGGAGGTTAGGAGACCGGGAGTAAAAGGAATTAGGTGACCGAAGAGAAGTAAGTAAGATAGGGAAATGATCACTCCCAAAAGAGGAGTTGAGAGTTTCCCACGAGAGAAGAGGAGCTAGGTTAGGGGAACACAACGAAATATCCACTGCGCTAGGCGACTCACTAGGGCGAGAACGTCTAGTAGGAGAGCCGGAGTTGAGGATACATAGATTGAGGGAGTCAAGTATTTCGAGGAGGTCGTTTCCACGAGAGTCTGACTTTCCACACCCCCACACGCGGCTATGACAGTTAAGATCTCCAAGGATTAGAAGAGGAGAAGGGAGGGACTGTAAAATAGAAGACAATTGAGATAGGATTAATTTAGAAGGGTGAGGAATATATACTGAAACAAAAGTGCAGTTATCAACACGGGCTGCTACAATATTGAAGTCACTGGGAGGAGGAATAGTTATTGAGGAGAATAGAAGGGAATTTTTAATAAATAGAGCACAACCACCAAAGCCGTTGGGTCTGGCATCGCAAATGAGCGCAAAGCCAGGGATTCTAAAGTTATGACTCGGTTTGAGCCATAGCTCTGATATTGACAAAATTGAAAGTTTGTACTTGTTTATTAAATAAATTAGATCAGATTTTTTATTACTAATGCTCCTACTGTTCCATTGGAGGGTTGTTTGGGCCATGATTCAGCGAAGAAATGAGAGTTGAAAGGAGAGGGGCAACGTGGGACAACAGGTTTACCTCAGCGTGAGACGAGGAAAATAATTTTGACACGGCAGAGAGGAGTTTGAGAACGATGGAAAGGGTATTTTCCGAAGCAAGAGGATTATTGAGCGCCGTACCAGTTACTGATGAGAGGGGATTGTCGCTAGAGAGGGCCATGTGAGCTTTCCTGTCGTAGCCGTATCGGGGCGGAGGAGGGGGTCGTGGACTGCTAAAAATAGTTTTTTTGTATGAATTGAGCTTATTGGGGGGAGGTGGGGTGGATACTGCGTTCGCAAAAGACTTATTAACAGTCTCGTAGTTATAATGTCCATGGTAACCAGCCAAAGTCAGCATGACAAAATGACAGACAGAGAAAGAACGGAAGTAGGAGATAGCATGAGTCCGCCATAGCAATAGCACAGATAGAAAACTTGTCACTTGTCAGAGCTTGTCAGATTTGATCTGAATTTGAGCAGTTGGACGTCATTCATATTTTTGTTCCTAGTTGCGCTTCACTGGGCCTACCGCGAAAGGCATTCGAAGGTTCCCCTCTCTGTCATACTTAAGAGTTCGTACCTAAGTGCGACAGAGAGGGAAAACTTCGAATGCCTTTCGCGGTAGGCCCTGCAGCTGCATGCAGAGGGCCTACCGTGAAAGGCATTCGAAGTTTCCACTCTCTGTCATACTTACGAGTTCGTACGTAAGTGCAACAGAGAGAGAAAACTTCGAATGCCTTTCGCGGTAGGCCCTCAGTCATGCAGCGTGATTCGGTGCGTCTAGATACGTGTCGGAAGCATGGTTTCCAACCAAATCAAGGTCACTCCATACTAGATTTTCTGTGACCTTGCTTGGCCGTCCGACAAAATTCGGCAGGGAAGTGGGCAGGACGGGTGTTTTGGGCTCTACAAACCACACAATTATCACTTCTGACTTGACGTATCCAATTTCTGACAAATTGTGGCAATTTAGGGATACCATTTCGTAAAAATAATATTGCCAAAACAAAGCACTGTGTCATGATTGTGTTATTACTTTATTTTCCTAAGGTATCGCTATTCGCAGTAAGATGCTAACGTGATGATAAAAAAAATATAAAGCTATCAAAGCGTGGCTCAAATCAACTTTTTACGTTTTTATAGCACTACTTGTCGCCAAAGCAAAAATAAATAATAATGTTGGTGTTATATGGGGTTATATTTGTCTAGATCCTATCAACATGAGATTTGGCGAGTAAGGCGGTGATAATAATAATTTCCAAGTCCTACCTGAACGTCATAGTTGGTCGTCTGGTGACCAGTCCAATCTGCTTCGCTTGTATGATATTTTGCCTGGAGTTATTTCCACCGCCTGTTGATAGGAAGTTAAATAAGCACCAAGTATAGACTAACAACAATATATCTAGAATCTATATTCTTTACCCCTACAACGTGTAAGTTACATGTAGCATTTGGGATCCTATCTACTAGCATACAAACATGATCAGGTCAACGGCGTTTAGTGAGTGTTTTAAGATCTTATTAGCTTAGTCTAATACTTAGCTCCAGTTAATCAGTCTCTCGGAAACCAGGAATCGGGCTCTGCATGCTCCAAGTCTCCAACCGATTTCACAAACTTATTACACGCCTGAACTCCATCGATTCTCTTTACTTCTCACAATCATTTACCGCCAAAATCTAACGTATGCACATTTATTTTATAACTAAAAATGTTGCCAGCTATTTAATATAAAGGTACGTTCACACGAACTTACCACAGGTTCGCGATGATCCGCGACACTACTACACCTTTAAAATACAAATTTTATAATAAATGCGTGTAAAATTTATAGAAAGATTAATTACAATAAATTCAATAATAATTTAAATAGTTTACTTCAAAATGATCTGCTAGAAAACTTGGCTGATCATAAATTCTTTCCATGGTCAAATTGTGTTGGTTGTCCACATGCATATACAATTTGTCAGTACAACTCGTTTGACACTTTTGACAGTTGCATCAGCAGCGCAACATGCCTCCAGCACGGCTATCACAAGACGGCGCGCGAACTCTCTCGATTTTTCTCGCTCAACACCTCTCTTTCTAAGTGTTCTAATAAGAGAGAGACGGATAGTGCGAGAAAAATCGAGAAAGCTCGCGCGCCGTCTTGTGATAGCCGTGCAGACGATAGCAATTAGTCAGATTCTGATAAATTGGGGCTGACAAATCATTACATGTATATACCCCATAATACCGCATTTTATGCCCGTCCTGCCCACTTCGGCATAGTGTAAACCAGGCATTAGGTATAGCGTCTAGCACACAGATTAATACTTAGTCCAGCAAGTTGGTGACCGAATTGTGTGTGCTTAGATGCAAAAAAATCTCAAGTTAAATCATTAATTTTTTGATTAAAATAACACTTTCTTCGTAATTATATTATTGGCCGCTGACAAGGATGGACATATGAGCTTTCTTTCCACTGCTTAAACATAATCGAAATTAAAAATAATAAGAATAGCTTATAGGTTGTCTATGTTCACAACAAATTTCAATTTCTAGTATTTCAACACCCAAGAAAAATCACAGCATGCTTGATGCTAGTTTTTAGGCAGTACCTACCTTCCGACTACCAGTCGAGTTGAGTGTAAGAAAAGAAAACTGTTAAAAGTAATTTCGACGACTGTTGTTGGGTAAGACTTTATAAAATATTAATTAGAGATGGCAGACGACGAATGGCAAGATGAATCAGTAGTGGCGATGCCCTCATCTTCAGGGTATGATAGTCGCCCGATGAGAGGCGGCGGTAGAGGCCGAGGTCGCAGTAACGAATCCAATTGGAGAGCACGTGCACCTCAGGATAACAACTTCGAAGGCCGGCGCGACAATAGAGACAGAGAACGCCGGGATGACGGCGACCGGCGCAACGGAGAACGCCGGAACTTTGCGCGACAAGAAGAAGGTAATAGAAAAGTAATTTCGGTTCCTTCTTCTAAAATCGGACGCGTGATCGGTAAAGGGGGGTCCAAAATACGAGATCTTGAATATGATTCCGAGGCCAAAGTCAAAATCGGCGATACTAATGGCGACGAAACTGATATAACTCTGACTGGTACTGATGAGGCTATCGCAAAGGTCGAGGACATGATCAACGACCTTGTCAAGGATTATAAGCCTGCATCACGAGATCTGAACACCAGTAACAACAGTAATCAGTCTGGTGAGTTTCTCAAAAAAAACGAATTTGGTGTGGAAGTTATTGATTGGGCCAAGGTGAACACGTTTTATGATCACAGTCAGAAAGAACGATGGGACAAACTGCCTCCTATTATCAAAGACTTCTATACAGAGGACCCTAACGTAGCTGCAATGTCCCCTACCGAAGTAAGTCGTTGGCGTAGAGCCAACCATGATATTCAAGTGAAAAGAACATTTGATGACAAACCAGGCCTAAGACCAATTCCTAACCCTGTCCTGACATTTGAGCAAGCATTCCAGAATCAACCTGCGATTCTAGAGGAAATCTATAAGCAGGACTTCAAGCAACCCTCACCGATTCAAAGCCAAGCTTGGCCAGTCCTTCTAAGGGGTGACGATTTAATTGGTATTGCTCAGACTGGTACTGGCAAGACATTGGCCTTTCTTCTGCCAGCCCTGATACACATTGATGGCCAGACTATCCCTAGAGACCAGCGGGAAGGGCCATGTGTCCTTATTTTAGCTCCAACTAGAGAGTTAGCATTACAGATTGACAAGGAAGTATCCAAATATCAGTACAAGGGTATTAAGTCTGTATGCTTGTATGGAGGAGGCGATCGCAAAGAGCAAATCAGAGTAGTTTCAAAAGGTGTGGACATTGTCATTGCAACTCCTGGACGTCTCAATGACCTGATAATGGCTAGGCACCTGAACATTATAAACTTCTCATATATTGTACTTGATGAAGCCGACAGAATGTTGGATATGGGCTTTGAACCTCAGATCAGGAAGTCCTTATTTGACGTCAGACCTGACCGCCAAACAGTTATGACTTCAGCCACCTGGCCCACTGGTGTGCGACGTTTAGCAGAGACATACATGAAGGATCCTATCC
This sequence comes from Epinotia brunnichana, assembly GCA_963854355.1. Lineage (NCBI taxonomy): Eukaryota > Metazoa > Arthropoda > Insecta > Lepidoptera > Tortricidae > Epinotia > Epinotia brunnichana. Next base: position 11,214,082 of record OY977936.1, on the reverse strand, counting down.
AAGTTAACGTGGGTTCACTGGATCTTGCGGCGGTCCACACAGTTACGCAAAAAGTTGTATTTGTTGAGGAAGATGATAAGGAGCAATACCTCCTAGATTTCTTAAACAATATGGAGCCTACTGACAAAGTAATAGTGTTCTGTGGTAAAAAGGTAACAGCAACTCACATTTCCACTGAACTGGCAATAAGAAACATCAGATGCCAATCTTTGCATGGAGACAGAGACCAGAGTGATCGTGAAGCAGCTTTGGAGGAAATGGTAGATGGGACGGTAAACATTTTGATCGCCACCGATGTTGCATCCAGAGGAATAGATATCAAGAACCTCACACACGTCATTAACTTGGATTTTCCGCGTCACATCGAAGAGTACGTGCACAGGGTAGGCCGAACCGGTCGAGCGGGGAAGACGGGAATTTCTCTCTCATTAATAGCCCGAAACGACTGGGCGCATGCAAGGGAGTTGATCAAAATACTTGAAGAAGCTAATCAGGAGGTCCCTGATGAACTGGAACAGATGGCACAGAGGTTCGAGGCCATGAAGTTGCGACGGGACGCTGACGGCGGGGGACGCGGAGGCCGCGGCGGGGGGCGGGGGCGCGGAGGTGGCGGGCGCGGAGGCCGCGGAGGTTACGGCGGCGACGGAGGCGGCTTCGGCGGCGGGGGCGGCTTCGGCGGGGGGGGGTGGCGGTTTTGGGAACAGGAGAGACAGATATTAATCCACGTTCTCAGCTTTAAAGGCGGAAACGTACTGACAGTGGTGACGGAGGCGGTACTGGTTGTAATGTTCGAGCTAATATGAAAGGATCCGAATAGAACGCTTTTTTCCGGGCCGGTATTTTGTGACCCTTTCGTATAAGTTTGTCGCCGCGCCGCTCCGCCACAGCTGTCAGTGCGTTTCGGCCTTAAGACCGATTGTTTTATGGGTGCCTCAAAAATGAAAACCTATCTTATATTTACTCTTATTTCAAGAACCTTCGTCGTTTAACGAACATGTCGCTCGTAGCCAGTGCTTGGCATACTTAATTTTGTCGACTTATTATTCAACTTAGTTTTGCTTAAATTCAAAATGTTTGTGAAGTAAAACATTAAATATTGTGTTTCCCATTGCAGCCTTGCTGCGGAGTAGGTATAAGCCCTATAATTATGCTGACTAGTTTGAAGTCCAAGTCTAATAAAAACATGTAAAAGATATAATTTGAACATGGCATTAAATTCCTAATGATGACTACTGATTTATGTAGGCTCTCTTATCACCATTTTGAGACACCTTTATTTATTATTTGTCTACCTAGATTTAATTGATTGATTACTCTTCCTAGACTATATTAAGCCCAAGGCAATATTGTTTAATTGGTAAATAACCATGTTTGTTTTTTTTTCGTTATCTCTGTTGCGAGCCAACAAAAATGACTGTGATCTGCCAGTAAGAAATATCCCTAATGAAAGTAGTCTTTTAATATTATATTCTAAGATTTATAATATAAGGCATTGACAACAGTAATAAAAACGTGTATCTACGAATCATTGTATTTTTCGATCCCTGTACCCTGTGTGTACCATACTTTCTCTATAGAACTATGACGCACTAGAACCAGGACATCAAGACTTTTCAAAAACTACAAGACATTGCATTGTCTCTGTTCAGTCACAGAAATAATAAACATTGCAGTTTTGTTATTCATTGTATATTGTTAACATTACATGTTATGATTTATTTTTAATATCGTTCTAACCAAGCAGCCTGCGAAGCCTTCATAACAGCAGTTCATAGAAATCAAGTAGCATAGCAAATTGAGAATAGCCTAAAGAGGTAACATTCTTATAATACTATGTGCCTTTCTAATTATAAAACGACATCGTGCATACAATTTTCACATTTATGAGATTAAATCTGCCCAGACTCAAAAATGATGCAGTCAAATTATAATAATAAAACCTGTCTTTTAATATTTAAATGAAACTGAAACTGTACAAATTCTTAAATCGCATCACTTTTTTCTTTCTTAGGGCAGTGTAAAACTAGTGGAGTTGGACATTTAGAGGTTAAACATTAATTAATACTGCCAATAGGCTTGTGACAGCACGCCTTGATAATAAATATGTCATAGAAACAACAAAGTTTGAAAACATACATGTATAATTTCTAAAAGTCTATATAAAAGACAGTAACTGAGTTTAGACGAGTTCTAGTCTCTTCATTTCTTTGAAGAGTTCGGCGCCCATTTTGGCTGGAGAGCGAGTGACGATGACGTTAGCCTTTTCTAGGGCTTTGATTTTGTCCATGGCGCCGCCCTTGCCGCCGGAGATGATGGCACCGGCGTGACCCATCCTCCTGCCAGGCGGAGCGGTCAGACCGGCGATGAACGAAACCACGGGCTTGGCTTTCTGGCCCTGTAATATAGTAAATTTTGATTACAACTGGCACAAAATGGTAGAATAGGGGTGTAGACACCAAATAAAATAACCAATAATGACGAATTTTCTCGAAAAAGGATTACAATTATTGTCAAATGGAGAAAAAAATAAAGCACAGGATGAAATAATAACAAAGTTATGAGTGTCCAAAGTTTTAAGAGGGGGTATATTCTGTCCCTTTTCCGCAAAACGCACCTTCATATGAAACGATCGTCATTTACTATGACGCTCGTGGATCGTGACGTCACGATCCCCTAGTGTTTTCTCTTTCTAACAAGCAATATTAAAACGGTTTTAGTTTCATAATTTTTGGAGATATGTGAATAGGATTTTCGTTACTAGGCATATTTCTTTGCCATCTTTTTTTTGGTGTAATAATAAATTTTGAGTCTACACCCCTATTATGATCAGTATGATCACAAACTGCATACTCAAACAAAATGTGTCATTTATACCGCGCGTGGCGTCCTGCGCGTCGGACTAGGTCACCAAAAGTCCCAAGATGTGCATTTCACCTTTAAAAAAATTCTCAACCTTTGATACTACCGCCTTGCTCAACGCCACGCGTGTCCATAATGAAAATAAATATAACAGTTATCTACTTCAACAAAAACACATAGGTATGTTATAGGTAGGTAATTGTACTATTGGAAATACCCGAAGTCGTAAACTTCCAGTTACACACTACAAATATTGACTGCAAATTACTGCTAAAATTGAAAACCACGAGAGAATTTTAAACGACGTTAGTGACTGATGCGAATAATCAAAACAATCTAATGCAAGTTTTTAGAATAGAACTGATGATCGGTTTTCTAACAATAAAAACTAAATGCGTAGATATACAAGTGATAATGTTTTCCGAGATGGCAATGTGATGGAAGATAGATAAATTAAACCTTTTTACTGGGCGCCATTGGAGTTCCATACCTTTGACTGTCAAGTGAAAAAATAAAGACAACTCAAATAGAAAATAAGAACGAAAGGGCAAGAAGGTTAAAGGGTGGGTTGCACCAAACCGTTTAATCGTAAGCGGTGTTCGTTAAAATGCAACCGTAAGCTGGTGCAATCCGCCCTATGAGTTACAAAACTTTGGAAATGGTACAGTCGACGTTAAAGATATGTTTAGACTTTTGCACCGGATTCCATTGTATAAGGCGAAATTTGTATACATATATCTTTGACAACGACTGTACATATGTTGTGTACATTATTAGGTTAAATCGCCCACTTAACCCTTTAACCGCCGAAAAACTAACTCACTATTTTTAATCCATTCGTATTTCAAAGAGGATAAATGTCACTTTCTCAAATTTATGACTACATAATATATCAGAGAATAGGGGTTAAAAGGTTAAAGTAGCTTTTTCAGAGTTGGCATCACTGTGTAAATTAAACTGATAGACAAAAAATTCAAAAAAAACTAATAGACGTGCAAAGTGGAAGAAAGAATAGTGAGTCATGAATGTCATGATGCGTCACATGCGTTATCTTTCCGTTCACTAGGCGCTCACGCTGGGGTCTAATCTCTATCTCCTCTTGAGATGGCAACCGCGTTTGAGTGATTTGACCAATTTAATAGATTTAGAAGAATAACCGAGCATACCCGATACGCGTGGGCCCATTTCAACATCTACATACACCACGATTAACATCAGTTAACGATTCTGAAGTTAGCCTCGAGTCGCCTCCCGCATAGTCGTACCCGCCCGACCCCTCTGACACCTTGCGGCGCTACTTGTAGCTAACATCAGAATCGTTAACTGATTTTAATCGTATTGTACAAGTTACAATGTCAATAAGTTGCCGGTGCATTGCTACAGCATTGTACACATTGTAGCTTCGTATAAAGGGGTCACACTCATACTGACGTAGTGACCTCTTTTGACGAAGCTTCAACGTGTACCTCATTCCACAACACTAATTTAACAGTGTTGTGGATTGAGGTACAATCGACATCAAAGATATGCATACATTTTCGCCGTATTACAGAGTAAGGTGTAACAGCGTAAACATAACTCTGACTTCGACTGTACTTGAATGGAACTCCTTAGCGATCCTGTCGATTTTCAGAGAGGATCATCTCCTTGGTGGATCGTGGTGGTCTTTCAGGAATGCCAAGTGCCTCAGAAGCTAGCTCTTGAGCATTGCCTCCGTTCTCTTCTAGGACGACCCCTTGGACTTTGGGTCGTTCAGGAATTCCAAGTGCCTCAGAAGCTAGCTCTTCAGCATTGCCTCCGTTCTCTTCTAGGACGACCCCTTGGACTTTGGGTCGTTCAGGAATTCCAAGTGCCTCAGAAGCTAGCTCTTCAGCATTGCCTCCGTTCTCTCCTAGGATGACCCCTTGGACTTTGGGTCGTTCAGGAATTCCATGAGGCACTTTATGGTATGGGCTCCGGAATCTGTGTACCTACTCCAGTGGCGGCGCGTGAGAATTTTCACTGGACAACCCGGAGCAAAAAATAGGGCTGTTTTTTCATGGGTATGGTAATATTTAGCAAGAAATTTTAGGTAAGCTGGTGGAACTCGGCTTATATGGCGCTCCGCCACTGGTGTACAGTCGCCATCACATACATAGGTACACTATAGGTGTTCAAAAATATCGGCACATGCACCCTAATGCCTTGAAAATAGAGGTGTGTTCCGATGTTTGTGAGCTGCATGTTTGCTCCGATGTATGTGATGGCGACTGTACTCAGATAATTACCGTGTTGTGTCTGTATCAGGTACCTCTACAGACGAGACCGTTCGCAATACCTCTTGATAGATTCCACTAGTAGTGATAAGATGTAAAGTATTTACCGTGTTGTGCTGAATGAGGTATTCGGAAGCGAGCTCCTCAGCGTTGCCTCCGATCTCTCCGATGAGGATGATGCCCTTGGTCTCCGGGTCGTTCAGGAACACTTCGAGGCAGTCGATGAAGTCGGTGCCGTTGAACGGATCGCCGCCGATGCCGACGCACAGCGTCTGGCCCAGGCCGGTCTGGAATAACAACATAGGTTTTTTTTAATACAACGACGTTGGCAAACAAGCTTACGGCCTCATCATCGTCATATCAGCCGAAAGACGTCCACTGCTGGACATAGGCCTCCCCCAAAGGCTGCCACAATGGCTTAGCTTACGGTCTGCCTGATGTTAAGCTGGTACCGTAGCCTATGGACACTTGTGACTCCAGAAGACACACAAGCGCGTTGCCGACCCTTTATTCACTTGAGGATTCGCTGTGTTGGTAGATAGAGACATGCAGGTCCCTCACTCCCAACACAGCACATCCTAGGGAGCTCTGGCGACCTTACTCACCACACGGAACACAACACCACATGCTTCATAGCTTGCAATAATATAGCAACACTACAAAGCAGTGGTGCTATTATGGCTGCGGTCTTCTGTAAGGTGGAGGTACTTCTCCAGTTGGGCTGCTCTACATATGACGAGATGACATTCCGCTGTGCCTTACCTCTCCTTGAAATATGACGTGTTTATGTTGTATGAGGTTTCCTTCAAATATGAAATTTTCGAGGCAAGCAATTCAGATAGTATTTTGTACAGCAGAAAATTGTAATATACATTAATGGTCTTCTCGCCCTCTCACTGAGCATTAGCGTGAGCGAGATGGAAGCGCGGATATCATGTTTTTTTAAATTTTTGTGCGTTTTAATAAATAAATAAATAATAGCTGATTTGCCTCAAACTTGACATTGCCGATTTTTAGAACCAATTTTATTATGTTTTTAAAGCAGTAACGAGGAACTTCACGTTATATATATTTTTGCTACAGTACATTTCCGAGCATATTGGAAGAAAGTAATATAATTTTTCTCAAAAATGGCCCGCAAAGTGAACATAACTCGCTACATATTGGAAGGTAAAGTGTATAGTTTAAGGCCAGATCAAAATTAAAAAAATAAAAAACATTGCAGGCCGCCTGGAATGTTACATATAAATTCCTTTATTTGTCGAGTACCAAACTTTTTAAAAAGTAGAAACTGGCATATAAAAGACGGCACAGGTCGTATTCAGCCAAATCAAGTCATATTTTTCTGTTGCAAATGCGACATTTTTGTACGAGTCATTAATATATTGTGTTTTTCGGTGGAAAATACACTTGCGATTCTGTTTAAAAAAGTATATTATGACGTTTAATTTTATGAAATTTGCAGTAAGTATCCTCAATTTGTATTTAATAATAACGCTTGATTTCAATTTAATCTTTTTTATTCCCCCATTTTTGAGAAAAGCACTATATTAGCCTCAGCCGGAATGCCAATTGCAGGCTTCGTATTATAATTAAACGGACTCGCAAGCTCGTCCGTTTAAACAAATACTCAGCCTGCAATTGCCTCCTTCCCGACCACGGCAATAATGTACTATTCTGGGGTATCCTACTGGATATGATTCCCTTCCGGGTCATGGCTGTTCGTATGACTGAATGTCCAAATGGTTCAAATGTGTAGGTGTCAAAATGTACAAAGTTTATTGGTTAAAATGTTGCGGTGACAAAATGACAAAAGTTCACATTGTATTTATGTTACATCATACTTGTGTCAGAATGTTAACATTTTACAATGTGTTTACTTCAAATTATGTCAGAGATAAAATATATAAATGTTACAACATTTTAATGACTAATCATGTACTCGTAATTGACTAAATAACTGATTTTTATATAATAGCAAAAATCTACGTATGAATAATTGGGATATACTATAAATAATAAGGACCCCATTATTTTGTTAAAATCGTAAAATAAGGTAGGTGCACCAAGGATGGCCCGGTTCCTAAGGGGCCCACCTCTAAAAACTCGCAGATTTGGTTTTCCAAACTACTTCAAATTCGTTAGCACATGCGTTTATTATCACAAACAAACGTGCATTTAAGTTTTTACTCAAGTGTAAGTACTCAAACTATCTGTAAACCAAATTTAATCTAAATGGGTCATTCAAATCCAAATTTTCACCCCTTAGGGGTGGATTTTCGGGATAAAACTATCCTATGTCCTTCCCCAGGACTTCCAACTATCGCTATACCGTAAATGGGTTCCATCCAAATTTTCACCCCCATTTCACCTCCTTAGGGGATGATCTCCGGAATAAAAACCATCATATGTCCTTTCCCAGGACTCAAACTATCTCTTAACCAGATTTCATCTAAATGAGTTCCATCCAAATCTTCACCCTCATTTCATCCTCTCAGGCGATGATTTTCGTTTTAAAAACTATGCGATTTCCTTTCCCGGAACTCCAACTATCTCTTTACCGATTTTCATCTAAAGGAGTTCTATCCTAATTATCACCCCTCATTTCACCCCCTCAGGAGATAATTTTTCAGGATAAAAACTATGAATTGTCCTTTCCTGGGACTATCTCTATACCAAATTTCACTTAAATGGATTTTATCCAAATTTTTACCCTCTATTTCATCCCTTTAAGGGATGATTATCGGGATTGAAAATATCCGTTGTCATTCTCTGGGACTCAAGTTAACTCTAAACCAAATTTCATCTAAATGGGTTCCATACAAATTTTCACCCTCTTAGATGATTTTCGGGATAAAAACTATACATTTTCCTTCCCCGGAACCCCAACTATCTCTATACCAAATTTTATCCAAATAGGGTACATCCAAAAAATTTCACCCCCTATTTTATGCCCTTGGGGGATTTTTTTCGGGACAAAACCTATCCGTTGTTCTTTTCCGCGACTCAGACTATCTCAATAGGTACCAAATTTTATCCTAATGGATTCCATCCAAATTGTCACCCCCATTTCACCCCCCTTAGGGGATGATTTCCGGAATAAAAGCTACCCCATGTCCTTTCCCAGAACTCAGACCATCTCTATACCAAATTCCATTTAAATGGGTTCCATCCATTTTTTCACCCCACAATTCACCCCCTTAAGGGATGATTTCCGAGATAAAAATTATCATATGTCGTTTCAAAGTACTCATTCTATCTTTATACCAAATTTCGTCTACAAAGGTCACATCACATCCAAATTTTCACCCCCTTAGGAGAGGATTTTCGGGATAAAACTATCCTATGTCCTTCCCCAGGACTCCAACTATCGCTATATCGTAAATGAGATTCAATCCAAATTTTCATCCACCATTTTTCATCCCTTAGGGGATGATTTCCTCCTTTCATGTGTTCCGGAATAAAAATTATTCTATGTCTTTTCCTCTCTCTATACCAAGTTTCATCTAAATCTTCAACCGTCATTTCACCACATCAGGAACTGATTTTTCGGGATAAAAACTATGCATTGTCCTTCCCTGGGACTCCTTCTATATCTTTACCAAATTTCATCAAAATTTCAAATTCAAATTTTTATATATTAAATAACAATTAAATGGGTTTGATCCAAATTTTCACCCCCTATTTTATCCCTGAGGGGAATTGGGGGTGTAATTTTCGGGATAAAACTATCCTATGTCTTTCCCCAAGACTCCAACTCGCTATACCGTAAATGGGTTCTATCAAAATTTTCACCCCTCATTTCACCCCCTCAGGAGATGATTTTTCAGGATAAAAACTATGCATTGTCCTTCCCTGGGACTCCTTCTATCTCTATACCAAATTTTAACTAAATGGGATCTATCCATATTTTCATCCCCTTGGGGGATGATTTTCGGGATTCAAACTATCCATTGTCATTCTCCGGGACTCAAACTATATCTATACCAAATTTGATCTAAACGGAGTCCATCCAAAATTTCACCCCTCATTTCACCCCCTTAGGGGAAGATTTCCAGAATAAAAACTATCCGATGTCCTTTCCCAGAACTTAAACTACCTCTAAACCAAATTTTATCAAAATGGGTTACTTCTAAATTTTCACTCCCCCATTTTACCCCCTAAAGGGATGATTTCCGGGATAAAACCTATCCTTTCACCTTCCCCGGGACTCAAAACTATTTATATACCAAATTTCATCCAAATCGGTGCAGCGGTTTAAGTAGCTCCATACAAAAATTTCATCTTAATCCGTTCAGCCGTTTTCACGTGATGCGCGGTCACATAAACAGACAAACAGATAAACCGATAAACAGACAAAAATTCTAAAAACTGTTGGAACGTGTTCTGTTATCGATTCTAAGTATCCCTAGCCAATTTTTTTTCGAATATCTTCCATGCACAGACTTTTGACCCTCTTCAGCTTTATTATATGTATAGATTATATTTGTTAAATCTGTACTCTCGGCTCCCAAGATACAGGCTGTGCCTAATTTGGGGCTGACGGATATCTTTGTTTGTTTGTTAAAAGCATAGTATAAAGAGGGCAAAGTATGTTATCTTCATACAAACGCACCGCGCGCGGCTTGTATGTGTGCGCTGCGCTATACTATCTATACGTCGCCGCACGCACACACAAACAAAATCTCGACCCGTTTCGCACTGAGAAACTAGATAACTAAGAATAGATAGTATAGCGCACACATACAAGCCGCGCGCGGTGCGTTTGTATGAAGATAACATACTTTGCCGTCATTATACTATGTTAAAAATGTGCATGTTAACTGAATTTAAGTTTAACTTAACTTTAACTTATACATGTATCTAGCACAAAGGTATTCGAACCATTTGGACATGCAGTCATACGAACAGACATGACCCGGAAGGAATTTGAGCGGGTAATGGTTTATTTGCCGCAACCCCTTAATTTGACAAAACGAACGAAGGTCCATAGTTCAAGCCTCGGTGACGCAGGACAGTCCTAACGATCCTGGTCAGAAAAAAAATACAAAAAGACCAAAGAGTTTGTCTAGCCGGCTGGACACTGCCAAATTAAGGGTTAACTCAGTTGCGACGGCAAATAAAAAAATCGCTCGGTCGTGGTTTTATTACCATAACCTCCTCTGTAGAAATCTATACTCTAAGCCAGGGGTCGGCAATCTTTTAGCAACAAAGGGCCATATAGGAGCTAAAAAAAAATACGCGGGCCGCACTTCTTAATTATATCTGACTTTAGCAGGCAATTCCAAAATTCTGAATTCAACGACCTTTTTCATACAGAACAGCCAGTGAGGCTCGCGGGCCTCGCGGGCGTATATGGTACGACCTGATGCTAAGCTGTCACGATAGGCATTAGCCTAAGGCTTCCATTAGGACGCTTGCAATTCCAGAACAGTCATATACTTGACCCTCTTAGAATAATAACGCATAGAAGGATAGTTTCATACGGCCGACGCGCCAAGCGTGAGGCATAAAATGGATTCATGTAGTTGTGATCAACTCGTATTCACACGCGCCAATACGCACACAAACGCACCAATTTTGTTCCACCGATCGGCGTACTGGGCCATTTATGGCCGAGTTTTAGTGGCCTCACCGTTGCGCGTGAACTGCGTTTCTATGCGTTATTTATTATTCTAAGTTGACCCTTTATTGATTTGAGGGATCTTGTCAACTTACCTCCGTAGTCTGATGGCAGGCCTCGTATGTGAGTGTGCCGGACCGCGACACGACGCCGATGCAGCCCTTTTTGTGGACGGCGGCGGGCATGATGCCGATCTTGCATTTCTCGGGCGCGATGATACCGGGGCAGTTGGGGCCGACCAGGCGGGACTTGTTCTGTCTGAGCAGCGCGTGTTTCACTCTCACCATGTCCTGGAAATGGCAGGGTAATTTGCAAGATTAGTTAGCTGACAGGACTAAATCTATACTTTTTTAGGGTTCCGCACCTCGAAAGGAAAAAGCGGAACCCTTATAGGATCACTTTGTTGTCCGTCCGTCCGTCCGTCTGTCAAGACCCTTTTTCTCAGGAACGCGTGAAGGTATCAAGCTGAAATTTATATCAAATACTCAGGTCTACTGTCCCTTGAATTTGTGAAAAAATCAAACTTCTAAGCCAACGCAATCAAAAGATACAGCCGTTTATGCCGCAATTTTCGAAACTCGCAAGGGAATCAAAACCTACAGGGTACTTCCCGTGAACTCAGAATCTTGAAATTTGGTACGAAGCAACGTCTTATAGCACAGATAAAGGAAAAATTGCGAAAACCGTAATTTTTTTGTTACATGACTGAAAATTTAATGTCCAGTATAAACTGAAACGCACTAAGTATGTGAATACAGACTTAGCGAGTGTCAGTTTATAGGGGTGGTCCGGAACCCTTGGTGCGCGAGTATGACTTAATCGTATGGCATTTACGGAAAACAGAAACAGGACAAATACAACTATAAATTAATTTTAAGATCCGTCAACCACATGTGTATCTACATAAGTATCTATTTATGTATGTATCTATTATGTATATCATCGCCTAGTACCCACAACACAAGCCTTACTGAGCTTACCATGGGCTAGGTTGATTTGTGTAAGATTGTCCCGTAATATTTATTTATTTATTTATTATTATACTCGACCAACAACCTTTCAAAAATCATCTATAGGTCTTTATTGTTACGGACATAAGACACATGTGAAGATATTATTGAAAAGTTGTCTGTATAGTGTATAGATATTGGAGAAATCAACTGTACACCTACATCTTGCAAGATGTACAATTAGTTAGGTACCAACCATTTCGGTTTCACTTTGCACAAATATAAATAAAGCTAATTAGTTTTAGCAGTAATATTAGTATGAACATTATGCCTTAAAGCCTTTTAATAAACTTACATGCTGGGGAACTCCTTCCGTGATGCACACAATGAGAGGCATCTCCGCTTCGATAGCTTCTATGATGCCCGCTGCTGCCGCCGGCGGCGGAATGAAAAGTACCGTCGCCTCCGCCCCCGTCGCCTCCTTCGCTTCCTTCACAGTTTTGAACACAGGCTTCCCAAGGTGCTCCGTCCCTGCCTTCTTTGGCGATACTCCACCAACCAGCTTCGTGCCATAGTCAAGTGCCTGCTGGCTGTGGAAAGTACCTTGCTTGCCAGTGAAACCCTGTACTATAACTTTTGTTTCGGCCGTAAGTCTGAGGTTTTTCCGGGTTTCATGGTAAGGTGTAGATGAACTGAATCTGACATTACCCAGTTTTATGCCATCTGTAACAATGCCATTCGAGCTTACATAAAAATAAGTAAAAGCCACACTTATGTTAAACCTTGTAAGTACATACATCAAGTGTGGGTTTATAGAACTACTGAGGCAGGTGCTCCTCACATGCAGCACCTGACAATATCTGAATTTGAAACAACCTTGAGCACTGTGAAGTTGGGCCAGTCAACTTTTTTCGTGAGCTTGGGGCCATGGTTATCTCTACTGGGACACTTTTAAATTGAGATATTTTAGAATATAAATCCAATAAAAATATGTCTTATTGTAAATCATTAAGAGTCCATGGCAAGCTCGGTTCTCCGTACAACCACACTCTCATTTTAAAACGACTAGCTAGTTTGCTCTGAAACTTTGTACTTAGAACATAGTTAAGGTATATCCAGGTCTTTAATTAGTTTATGTAGCTTCAGATACCACCGTAAAAAAATACAGCGAATTTAAGTTTTTTATACAAAACTTTTTTTTGCTGTACTTTGTTTTATAAAGTGGAGCCATATAAACTAATTACAGACCTAGATATACCTCATGTCATTGTATATGCAAAGTTGCGTTACAATCCAACACATAGTTTTAAAATGAGAAAGAAACTCCGATTGTATGGGAAGGTGAAATTCGGCTGAGCTTGCCAGGGACTCTTAACCTATTCTATTATGGGTTATATCCTAAGCATGTCATAAATTCATATTATAATCATTTATAGTCAAAACTACTGCACACTTGTCTCCCGGCTTGCAGGAAAGAACATAATTTGAAATAAGTCAATAACATATACATTTGTCATCACATACAACAGCCAGTATACTTTGATTTATGACTACCTACTTAATCTACCAAGCGAGAGTACAGTAATTATTTTAAGGCGCTCTTATTAGACGATCTTTAGGTATTTGCGGAGGTGAGGCAGACGGAGCGGGAGACGCGCGTCCCGCGCACCCCGCTAATGGCCTTATTCTGTTGGCATCCGTATTCGGCTCGTTTTTGCGGATCATACGATCAAATGTTTTTCATCTTGAATAATTGTTTTATTTTTCAAATCTTGGTTGAGATTGTCCCCAAATATTTATTATTTATTTATTTATTTAAATCTATTATTTTAGAAAATAAGGAATGATAGGTAGTTACAGTTCGCATCGTAGTATGATGACATCAATTATGGACACTTACTTTCCAAAGATATGTTAGTACAGATTTCTTCATCATCAATCCACCTAGCATTTTCCCAGTTCCTAGGTGGGTGCTTCCGTTTTCCAAATACGTAGAACTGATAAAATAATAGTACATCTTCACTTCCTAAGGGTGAACGTCACCAATTATGGATTGTACTAATATATTACAGTTTTATTTAAACCGATAAAATTGATTACTTCTAGGTAAAGTTATAGCGCTGGTTAACGCCCGCTTAAGAAACCATCAAAAATAATAAACAAATAGCTATGTTCATCTATTTATCTCCTGGCAAATTATATTATTACCTATGTTACATAAGTATGACTGATTGATCAAAAACTGGATAATTAGACCACTGTTAGTCAGAAGAGCATTTTATTATACAGGGTGGTTATTTTAAGACCAGCAAGTTCTTCAGTACATGACTATGTATATTAAAAAAACTAATTTGACCAAACATCATATAAAAAGAACAATTTCAATTTGTCTCTTAAATACCTAAACGTGTTATGTCACTGCGCTCGCGTGGCGCGTGCTGCCTACCATGCTACCTCGACCAGCGGCCACACCGTGATGGACCTTGATACTCTCAACAAGCCAACACGATTGGACTTACACTTGTTACTTGACTCTATACTCCAGGCAAAATACGGTTTTGAAAATCATTAATTTATAATAGCGTTTTTTTGTATATTTAATTTTTAATCGTTATTCTAAGATGCTTTATTCAAGAATCCAACAATTTTTTCAACCAGAAGTAATTATATAAATTTAAATTAAGCTTTAATTGTCTTTTCATCACACTTGCTCATAAATGGTGTTATTCCTTGCCTGTATACAGAAGGACAATGGCCTAAATTGTTCCCGCGGGAAATAATGGTCCCAAGGGAAGTAATGAGCTTGTGTGTGATCTGATTGGTTAAGCAAATCTGGACGGCAAGAATTCTGCTCTGTGATTGGTTGGAAAAAAATCGAGCAGGCCGAGCCCTGCAAGAACCACATATGCTCCATGCTCTGTGATTGGTTGAAATATTGAAGCTCCGCCCTCCACTCGCACTGATCTAGAAGTGAAGTTGTCAATTTCGTCAACTTTTGATTGATGCGCTTGTATAAAACGTAGGTTTTTCTGTCTTTTGTGGTTATTTATTTCCTCGCAAATGTGATGAACACGGGCGTAAGAATAATGCAAACTCGAGTCATCAAAAGCCCTCCGCCTCACGGCATCGGGCTCCTGATAGTATTTAACACCAATCACTGTATTGCCTTTTTTTTTTACTTTTATAAGTATATTAGCTGGCTGAAGGAATATTTTGTCAAACCTACATTGTGGGTAAAGCATAGGTCTTATATTTTGTATACCAACAATACTTGTAAAAGTTGTAACCTATGTTTAACAAAATAAATTGAATTGAATTGAAAGTACTTAATTTGTATTCTAATAAGTCTTTATGCAAAAAAATAAGTCTCTAGCTCTAAAAATAAAGTTTCCCCCATACAAACTTTGCACCCTAATTTAACCCCTTTAGGGGTAGAATTTCCAAAAATCCTTTTTAGCGTTGCCTTCGTTGTAAAAGGTAGTTCTGGTGTAAATTTCAACTCTCTAGTCTTAGTAGTTTCGGCTGTGCGTTGATGAGTGAGTGAGTGAGTAAGTCATATCAATAACTCCATACCGACAAAAGGTATTTTCACTTAGATAACGTCACATTTTTAGAGAGACATTTATTTAGAGAATAAGCGGCGGCAGAGTGAGTGCAAGATGTGAAACGGCATACTTTAGTGTTTTGTGATGGGTATCATGTGCACAAACAGCAGGCAAAGTTTTGCAGCTGTATAGGGGAACACCCTGTAGTACTTTGTACCCGACTGCCTCAGAAGGAAGTTTATGTTTTTCGAGCGTATGTATCATCATCATCATCATATTAGCTGAAAAACATAGGCCTCCCCCAAAGAGCGCCACAATGACCGGTCCTGCGCCACTCGCATCCAGTGGACTCCCGCGACCTTTACCAGGTCATCAGTCCACCTTGTGGGGGACCTAACCACGCCGCGCCTTCCGGTACGTGGTCGCCACTCGAAAACCTTTCCGCCCCAACGGCCATCGGTTCTACGTGCAATGTGCCCCGCCCACTGACACTTAAGTTTAGCGATTCGGAGGGCTATATCGGTTACCGTGGTTCTGCTGCGGATAGCCTCATTTCTGATGCGATCGCGCAGAGAAACTCCCAGCATAGCCCTCTCCATCGCCCTTTGAGTGACTTTGAGCCTTCTTATGAGGCCTATAGTAAGCGACCACGTCTCCGTTCCAAATGTCATCACTGGCAACACACACTGGTCAAAGACTCTCGTCTTGAGACACTCCGGAATATTGGACGAAAAGATGTGCCGTAGCGTATGTATGCATGTATGTATGTATATGACGAAGATGAGGAAGGGCCGTGGCCTGCTGCTCGTGGAGTGGAAGGATCTTTTTCCGCACTCGTTTTTAATATAATCTACTAATCAGCAAGTAAATATACTTCAGTTCACCAACTCGTTTAGGACTTTAGACTAGGTAGTCGCTATCCGGCGCAATAGCCCTAAATGCTTTTGATATATTTCTGTATGAATAAATAAATCTATTATTCGTACAGTCCATAATTGGTACCATTACCCCCCCCCCCCCCCCCCCCCCCCCCAACCAAGTGCTCGTGTCCGAATCCGATTTACACCCGACTACTTACTACCTAACAGTTCTACGTATTCAGGATAACTGAAGATTTTTATTGACATCTTGTCAATATGCTCCAGCTACTTATTAATACGTTTTAGGTGCGGATGTAGAAACGCTTTAATGTAGTAAATATCGCATACCTTATATTTGTTATTCTATCATTTCGAATGTGTTCTCCAGCATGTATTAGCGTTTCCTATTCCTTTAAGTATTTTTATTTACCTTGATAACTCGAAATAATTGCTGCAAAAAGGCGTATTTGCGTGCCAGGTAAACATTCACAGGTCCGTCGTCGGCAGTGGCCACGGGCGTACTAAATTGTACTCGCCACCGCGCATGCACGACGCGGACACCCGGTTTTTCAGACAAATGACCATTTGTATTGAATTATCAAACATATTGAAATTCTAAGAAGCCGGTAGATAGATCTACCAAAAAGCTACCTATAACAACAAATTTCATTGTAATGTTCCAAATAACTTTTGAGATATTTCGAGTTTGGTGGTAAAAAAGTACTGTTTTGAAAGGCAAAATCTATCGAGGTTTTTGTAAGCAATCGTGATTCTACGAAGCACGAACATAGCCAATGAACTGAAGATATACATATCAAAAATTTGGATCTCTAGCAATAGTACAAATATACTAATAATCGGTTTGGAAAAGGCACTTTTTCGATGCGCAGCTGCATACAGCGCCTTAAGGACAAAACTCAAATGAATGAATACCTAGTTATTTATTTATAATTATTACTACCTACTTTATATGTGAACATGAATCAAGTTACAACTCGACCATGCTAACAATGCACCTAGCTTCAAATAAGTTACTCTGAGCGAGGTGCATTCTTAGCTTGGTCGGGATATAATATTTTAGTCTTACTGCATCATGTTAAAAATATAAAATAAATGTATAAGCAAGAAATGTAATAAGCAAACAAAAACTCTTTGAACAGGAGCTCTAAGTAACAGCAATACCATATCTACTTCAATATTAGCTGCGTAATCTAATTTATTGAATAACTACAGAAAACACGATCCTCGGACCAGCTCCGACTATGTAAAATCCGCATCAACTATGTAAATTAAAATTAAAATTAGTAGTGTAGTGCTTGGCACTAATAGTATAATATCACAATGAATAACATCCATGTTCCCCACTCTGTATCTCAATCAGATTTAGAAGGATAATTTACAATTTACAGGACATACAAATTACTGTCTCATATTCAAATTTAAGTATCAGGAAATATGACTGGGACAAACTGCACCCTAAATCTCTTCTTAACCAAGAGTCAAAGACGGATGTATCAGTTTATATACAGTCACAAACAAAACATCTGATAGTACTTAATGTATTGTCTGATTGATCAAAGGTCAAGTTTTATTGATTGATGTACTGTACTGCATTAGGGCATGAACTTTGCAAAATGTATGGCACCTTAAAGTATTATACTGACTACATTGTACTGTAATGCATAATGAAAAAACTACGAATAGACAAGATATTTATAGATGAAGGTCTCGGCGATCAACTTGGGTTGTAATGAAAACGACATTGATCGGCGGACTCTCCTTAATTGTAATTAATCCCATAGCAATTCCACATTACAGGTATGTGAAATAAACTACTTAAATCCAACCCAGTATGTTATGAAATAGGTGATAATCTCATTGCAAGGTTAACATAATATGATCATCGTTGTGGTGAACGGAACGTTACCTATCACGTCACACGCGTCATCATTACAAGAAACCTATGCCGGTTCATGACCTGTAAATAAAGATAAAGGCAATTATGATGCACTGATGTGTTAATTACCTCTAAGACGAGAGAAAACCCGAGCTGAAACAGCCATCGTGAAGTGGAAACTGAGGCGGAGGAGGTACGGGCCGACGAGCCTAGATCAGATCAGCCAAAGTTTTTTGACACTGACAGATGGTGATGTTATTACGTAATAGATGCGTTCTGTATATCGCGTTTGTATTGATTTGTCTCAATTTGCCGAATATATAAAATTATGCTGGATTCTTGTTCCGTAAAAACCAAACTGTATTTCATTGTCATAAATATGCAACATCCAATTTAATTATTGATTGAAACCAACTATTTATTGCATTCTCTTGAATTTTGTTGTAATTTTGAACGTTCTTGATGTTCCAGTCATTGAAAAAATTGCTGATAGTAGTGCTAGTACACATAGTACGAAGGTACTTACTGTGTTGACTTGACATTGTTGACTTTTGTATGAATGACGTGTAAATTAGTCAGTGTGAGTGTAAGCAAGAATCGCAAAACAGAAAAGGACCCAATAATAAAATAATTTCATGCAATTTGTAACATCGAATCATTCACAGAAATTACAAACGTATTTTCGTGATAATATATTTCTATGTGCTATTACTAAAGTGGTATCGTGGTAGTTTTCCTTGTTATATTACAAGTTTATTCCAGCTAAAGATATGTGTGGTACTGACAAAAAACTGGGCGAAATGAGGGCTTTAATCCTAGTTGGTGGTTATGGGACTCGTTTGAGACCCTTGACTTTAAGTAGGCCAAAGCCATTGGTGGAATTTGCTAATAAACCTATTCTATTACACCAAATAGAAGCATTGGTAGAGGCTGGAGTGACACAGGTAACTTATTACACTCTTAGCCTTAGTTTCTCAATTTAATTTTTATAATAACTATTTTACATTAGAATATGATGAGGTAAGACCCAGCAATGGTTCAGCAGACTTTTAATGCAGCAATTTAAATTAAACACAAATTTCTTACTTTTCAGGTGATTTTAGCAGTGTCATACAGAGCAGAGGATATGGAAAAAGAGCTAACAGAGAAAGTAGCCAAATTAGGAGTGTCCCTAACATTTTCGCATGAAGTGGAACCTCTTGGGACGGCAGGACCCATAGCTCTTGCAAGACACCTGTTGAGCAAAAGTTCAGAGCCTTTTTTCGTGTTGAATTCTGACATTATTTGTGAATTCCCGTTCAAAGAACTTTACAAGTATCATAAATCTCATGGAAAGGTAATGTACTAAGCACTTTTTATATATGTATTTACAAATATAGTCAGGCTACCCATCATCTCAATAGTAAAGAAGCAAAAAAAGCTTTTTGGTCTACTTTACTAAATTATCATGTTTAGTAAAAATAAATAGGATGAGCCTTATCTTTCCAATGATAAAAATGGTATATTATTATTGATTGACTATGGATTCTAACCCAGGTGTCCAGAATAAAATGTATAAAGTGATTTCAAGGAGTTAAATATCAGCATAATTTACATTTATTGAATGAGCGAGCAAAGCAAACGAATATCTCCATTTCAGGTTGGGCCAAATTTTTTTCGTATGTTGAGATGTCCGGCGGTTCTCTGCAGTCTCTTCCACTTCAATAATTATATAGATTTTTAAGTTAATTCAGATAAAGGAAAAAAAAAATGTTTTTTTTAACAAATCCTGTTTCAAGAGTTACATTTCGCAGAGTCACTACACTAGTGACTAATAGATACTGGTATGTAAAGCAATACAATCCGAAATAGATAATTCACTTAAATAAGCGTGCATTATCTTTAAGATTTGTTTTGCAATACAGACTTTATATCCTGTTGATACCCCTTTATGAGTTGCTTGCTGATAATGATAACAAAATTATTATGAACTAGAGGTTGCGCCTATGGTTATGTGTGTGAATAGTTGTATAAATATTTTTTCAGACATTGTACACATTTTTAAAAGATTATTATTTATGGGTCTAATGTCAAATGCAATATTAATTTACTTTTATTTCCTACATAAATCAACATTAGCTTTCGTCAACCATGAGCCAGTGGATCAGTCGTGGCGTGGGTGCATCTTGGAATTCTTTAAGTAGTTTTGATATGACATCGGAACATACAAACATATTATAACACTTTAAACTCTCGCGCTTTGTACACATATTGACGTGACATTAAGGCACAAGATGTATATGCACCATAAAACCATAATCCTGAGGTAATAGTTTATTGCAGTATTTTCAATATACCTACCTAGATCCTAGATAACGATTGGCGGTGTGTAAAAATTACATAGCTGCACAGTGTTTATATAAAAGAGTACTGCAAGTCTCATACGCATATTGCTTGTATAGATATTCATGAAATTATTTGTTCTTTGCTCATGCAAATTCATTGGTATGAATATGGATCCTGAGCTACGTAATTATGCACACTAAAGCTGTTTGAATAATAACGTACATCATCTCATAGTATAGTAAACATGTAAAGCACCTGCTAATTGTTATCCGTTTATAAATATACTAGCTTCCCACGCGGCTTCGCCCCCGTATTGCAAAGAATGCAGGCAAACCCGTGGGAATAGACCATTCTATATGCTGGTGAAAGAATTTTGGAAATGCAATGTGAGTTATACCGGAGATTACATATAAAGCTTCTCACAGACTTCTCTTTATAATATTAGTATTTATTTATTTATTAAGACTTTATTGCACAAAATACAAAATAATAAATGTGCAAATGGCGAGCTTAATGCCAAATGGCATTCTCTACCAGCTAACCATTGGGCTAAACAGAGACTTATAAAAGGTGCAAAGAATAAAGTATTATAATTTCTGTTACGAATACGTGAAGAGAAAAAAAAAACAAATGAGTTATATAGTACATATAGGTAGACATACATAATAAAAATATATAAGCTACATACAAAAATATAAAATACTTCATATTCAATATACATACTATCATTATGTGTGGGTGTGTCATTGTGTGTATCAGTATTTAGTATATATATGAACTAATATTGTACCCCTAGCGACTTGTCATGGGCACTCTATATCAATGCATTATGGGTTAAATTCGAACTAAGAGGAATTTTCTTCATTCCAATTTAAGCCATGTCATTTTGACATAGAGTGCCCATGCCATATACTAGTACACCGTCGAGCACTCGGACGTTTACCTTATAACTAACAAACCTAAGGGCCTACCGCGAAAGGCATTCGAAGTTTTCCCTCTCTGTCATACTTGCGAGTTCGTACGTAAGTGCGACAGAGAGGGAAAACTTCGAATGCCGTTTGCGGTAGGCCATCTGCTCACATAATTTCACGTGAATCGGTTGTGAAACGCGACCTGTAGAGGAGAACAGTCAGACAGCGTGACGGACACCGGACATACGAACGATTTTCGGCCCAAGCTGAAGCATAGAACTTCGTTCTCTTCGCTCGCTTGTAACTCGTTCGATTAGTGTGTAGCGTCAGGGGTGGTTCACTCTGTGATTCCGTACTTGTACATTGCCCATTAGTAGCTGATGCCGCGCGTTGGTACGGGACGCTCGCACGGGTCGCGGCGCGTTGCATGCGATAGAAAGGGATGGCCACATTTAGGCACGTTTGGCGTACCCAAACAGGGAATTTGTTAACGGAGAACCTTCTGTACGTAGTACTATTACTTATTCTGTGGTAGCGTGAGCTACAGCGGGCTTCCACCTTTATTATTGTGTGTCTAACTTTAATGTTTATTTCAGGAAGGCACAATCGTAGTAACAAAGGTGGAGGAGCCGTCCAAATATGGCGTGGTTGTGTACAATGAGGACGGACAGATCGAGAGCTTTGTGGAAAAGCCACAGGAATTTATATCCAACAAAATTAATGCAGGTAATTTTGTATTTTTTTTTCATCAACTTACTAGCGACCCGCCTCGGCTTCGCACGGATATGTGTTATACATATAAACCTTCCTATTGAATCACTCTTATCTATTAAAAAAAGCGGCCAAGTGCGAGTCGGACTCGCACATGAAGGGTTCCGTTACATAAATTGCTTGCTGCTACGATATATGACGTATTAAAAAAAAACTACTTCATAGATCTCGTTCAAACCAATTTTCGTTAGTAGTTTGCATGGTAATGTACATCATATATTTTTTTCAGTTTTATCATTCTCTTATTTTAGAAGTTACAGGGGGGGGGGGGGGGGGACGACACACATTTTACCACTTTGGAAGTGTCTCTCGCGCAAACTATTCAGTTTAGAAAAAAATTATGTTAGAAACCTCCATATCATTTTTGAAGACGTAATGCGTTTGATAAAAAAAAAATTTTTGAGTTTCAGCTCTGAGTATGGGGACCCCTAAAACTTAATGTTTTTTTTCGATTTTTGTGTGAAAATCTTAATGCGGTTCACAGAATACATCTACTTACCAAGTTTCAACAGTATAGCTCTTATAGTTTCGGAAAAAAGTGGCTGTGACATACGGACGGACAGACAGACAGACGGACGGACATGACGAATCTATAAGGGTTCCGTTTTTTGCCATTTGGCTACGGAACCCTAAAAACCGCATCAAAATCCGTTGCGTAGTTTTAAAAATCTATGCACACACAGGGACAGACAGACAGACAGCGGGAAGCGACTTTGTTTTATACTATGTAGTGAAGACTTGTTACAATATCAACATAAAGTCAGGGATTCAGGGGTTAGTGAAGTCGCGCGACACGAGATTTCATAAGTTTCACGTATCATGCGACAGTATGCTGAGTCTAGTCCCTTTTTGGCATCACAAAATGTTAATGCCTCGTACGATATTGTTTGTGTGTGTCTATTCCTAAGTCTAATTTGTGTGTACAAAATGTGTTTGTGTGTCTAATGTGTTTGTGTTCCTTTTGTATAAAATGTGATGTTGAATAAAGTTTTTCTTTGTTTATGTCTAAGTCAAGCGATGTCCGGCAACGTGACGCGACGTTGTTTCGTTGGCGACACGTCGCTGGATATTTGTCCCCTAGTGAATCGCTGGTTTCATGAACAGAACATGTATTGAAAATTATTTTTAACCCCCGACGGAAAAAGAGGACGTGTCTGTCTGTCTGTATGTGTGTGTCTGTCTGTGGCATCGTAGCTCCTAAACGAATGGACCGATTTGAATGCGGTTTTTGTTATCCGAAAGCTGACGTGATCGAGGTGGTTCTTAGCTACGTTTCAACAAAATAGGTTCAGCCGTTTTTAGGGTTCCGTAGCCAAATGGCAAAAAACGGAACCCTTATAGATTCGTCATGTCCGTCCGTCTGTCTGTCTGTCCGTCCGTCCGTATGTCACAGCCACTTTTTTCCGAAACTATAAGAGCTATACTGTTGAAACTTGGTAAGTAGATGTATTCTGTGAACCGCATTAAGATTTTCACACAAAAATCGAAAAAAAACATTTGGTTTTAGGGGTCCCCATCTTATCTTATCTTATCTTATCTAGGTGAGGGCCCTTTCGGATGCACTTCGACCCAGTGGGATCTTTTGTGCATTTGCCCTCTCCTTTATACCTGCTCCCAAGTTTGCTCCATCATTTCCACAAAGCGGATGATGCAGTTCGCCGGGAGCACCTTGAATTCCTTTGGTTGCGGGTAACCGTTACCAAAGTAGTTCATTCTTTGTCTGGCAAGGGCATGACATTCACACAATAAGTGTTCCATAGTCTCATCCTCCTCGCCACACATTCTACAGTCTAAACTATCCGATAGTCCCATCTTGGCCAAGAGATCCTTGACCCCGAAGTGACCTGTGAACACCCCAGATATAATTCTGAGTTGCTTCCTACTGGATTTCCAGAGTTTTCTGGTCTAGCCCGAGTCCACTCCTTCTATGAAGAGCTTAGAGTGCCTTAAGCCAGCCTCATTCCTCCACTCGTGTTGGTGTTTGGTTTTGGCGTAGGCTTTAAAGGCCGATATTATGGTCCCCTGCGAGAGTCCCACAAATGGTTCTGGACCTACAAAGTGATTTGTAGAGCCCCCTCTTGCAAGCTTGCAAACTCAGAACTGAAACTCAAAAAATTTTTTTTCATCAAACCCATAAGTGTGGGGTATCTATGGATAGGTCTTCAAAAATGATATGGAGGTTTCTAACATCATTTTTTTCTAAACTGAATAGTTTGCGCGAGAGACACTTCCAAAGTGGTAAAATGTGTCCCCCCCCCCTGTAACTTCTAAAATTAGAGAATGATAAAACTGAAAAAAATATATGATGTAATTTGATGTACATTACCATGCAAACTAACAACGAAAATTGGTTTGAACGAGATCTATGAAGTAGTTTTTTTTTAATACCTATACGTCATATATCGTAAAAAGCAATTTATGTAACGGAACCCTTCATGTGCGAGTCCGACTCGCACTTGGCCGCTTTTTGAGATATTGAACTTTAAAATGAGAATTTCGGGGGGTTTTCAACTTGTAGTTATATTTCACCTTTTTACCGCGCACACGTAAGTGACCAGCGCCTCAATTCCTAGTATAAGTAACTAAGCGTAGATAGAGGTCTAGTTTCGTTAGGCGTTAAGGGTTGAGGAGAGACGCATGAGCGCGTATAGAATAACAGCCCGTTCTACACCGCAGTATCGTGATAAATCCAGCGAGCTGTGTCGCGGCGAGATATTGTATCCGTCTCTGTCTTATTAGAACACATAGAAAGAGACGGATAGTAGCGATAAAGCGTAATATTTTGTCGCTTTGATAATAATGTCACTAACATTTTCGACGCTCTGTCAAAGAGAAAAGTAATCAGCCACACCCCAACTCAACAAGATATTTATTTACTGCGGAGTAAAACCTTTTGTCAATGCAAGAAGGTTGCTATCGCGCTGGGCTCCTTGGCGTATATATATATATATATATCACTCGTTGGCGTTGAACCTGCGGTGCGGATATATGCAATGTTTTAAGTTTGACATGCTTTCATGTATTTTCCAGGCATGTACATACTAAATCCATCAGTTCTGAGCAGAATCGAACTACGCCCCATGTCTATAGAGAAGGAAGTTTTCCCATTTATGGCGAAGGACGGACAACTACTCGCTATGGAGCTGCAGGGTTTCTGGATGGATGTCGGACAGCCAAAAGATTTCCTTACAGGTAAACATATATACCTATATAATTAGTTTAATAGTATGTCAGTTTAGCGATTCGGATTCCGCTAAACTTAAGTGGCAGTGGACGGGGCACATTGCACGTAGAACCGATGGCCGTTGGGGCGGAAAGGCCCCCCAAGGTGGACTGATGACCTGGTAAAGGTCGCGGGAGTCCGCTGGGTGCGGGTGGCGCAGGACCGGTCATTTTGGCACTCTTTGGGGGAGGCCTATGTCCAGCAGTGGACGTCTTTCGGCTGATATGATGATGATAAGTATGTCAGTTTGATAATACGTCGTAGGAAATAATCGGTTATAGTAAATTAAATGCTTTAACAAAAGTTAACCTATCAATTTCAATTACGCAAAGATTTGAAATGAGTAGGTACTTGGAACAATCTTCGGATCTGTATTTCTCTCCCGCTTGCTCTTACTCATTCTTAAACCTAAACTTGAAGACTGTTCTGTAGCTCTAGTATAAGTTTTATTGATACATATACGTTTTCGAACGCGTTTGCGTTTAGTTTCAATTTGTATGACAACGCGTAGTTCCTAATAGTTACCACCAGAGGCGCTGTTCGCGTTGCCATACAAATTGAAACTAAACGCAAACGCGTTCGTAAACGTATTGTATCGATAAAACTTATACTAGAGCCTCTGAGAACACACGGGAAGACCGTGTTCGCCATAACGTGTTCTTAAAATTTGCCAAGTTAGCATGTAATTAACATTCAGTCCATATTTTTCATAATCTAGGCTCAAGATTTGACTTGGCTAGTTTTTACATACAAGATATCTCATATTTGGCTAGTAAATAGGTAAACATCATCTTTTACGTTATATGTATACGTACGTACCTAACTGTTTATAATATTGTAAGACAATATTTTACTCTTCGAGAAATTTGGCTTGAAAACTAGCCAAGTCAAGTCTTGAGCATCAATTTATCCTAAGTTATCTGCTTTGTGTAAATAATTCGAGTGTTCTAATTTAGGAAGTTATACTTTTATATTGTGGTAGTAGAAAACATAAGAAATTGTATGTTCTTAAGAATACATTTTATTTTAGGATTATCTACTGAACTTGGTACACATTGAGATCTCAATTCTTTTGTCGGCGAAGTTGACATCCACCCATATTTAATATTGAACTTGGCTCCCATTTGCACATTTATGTTTTTGGTGGGAAAAATATAATATACAATATTGATTTTTGCGTGGCAACATGTTAACCCGTTGATGTAATTTAATTATTAGGTACATTTTGCGATAATAGCTATGTCGATAATTATTAATTACTATGTATTCATTAAATACGTTAACTATTTTTTGGCGTACAATCTAATTAAAAAGTGGAAGTTATCGCTATTCATTACACCGTGCGACTATACTGAAATACATCGCATATTATATTATGTACCTACATGAAAATTGTATATTTAAATGGCGTCCAAAATTAAATAGCACACGCACAGAAAATTCAGTACGACCCGTACGACGTTACGTACTAACTTTGAACATCTTCGAGAAAAGGCCCTTGTTTAATGAACTTATTAGAAGATAGATTCTGGTGGAAATCTACATATTTCTTTCTAAGGCCGCATTTACGCAAATGTGTGACGTTGCGCGACACGCTATGGCCGGCGTCGGCGGAGGTGGGAATTGCCATAGCCGCCTAATAGCAAAAAAACAGTAACACGATACCTACACTGACCATTAGTAGATCTTATCTCGTTGCAATAAGGTTCAAGAATGGTCAGTTAACTATGCCGTCGTTATGGTATGTGACGGCCTTTGCACATGGAAGCTTATCGTTTACGCACACGCGTAAATGTGAGCGACGTCGTTCGCGCTTATCAGGAGGTATGGAAATCTATAGGGCAAATGACACATGCAAGAAATTGCATGCAAGTTTTATTACATTGCGGGTTACCGAGGTATGCTGCGTTCAATTGATCTATCAAACCCCGCATTGTAATTAAACTTGCATGTGTAATTGGCGCTTATAGCGTATTTCTTTCTTTCTTTCGGAGTCTTGAGGATTTCGTTTCTCCTATCTTCATGGCTGTCTGGAACATAACTCAGAGTATTCTTCATTAAAACCTATTGATCATACCTATAACACCAAGGCTATGGCGACTGGTAAACTATTCGTTCCTAGGATAAATAATTACTATGGGGACATAACTCTCAAAAAGCGTATCCCATACCTACTCAATAGTTTGCCCGAAGCCATTAGACGTAAAAAAAATAGGAATAAATTTAAGAGACTGTTAGATGTACTTATATAAAACGCAGTTATACTATTTGCTACTACTACTGTTACTAATGAATAACTAAATATTTTTTGTTAATAAATGCTTTACCTAGAGACTGCCGCTCCCACAGTCAAACTGTCACTACAGTTTTGTGGAGCAATGTTTAATTTTAAGTATGTAAAACACTGTACTTATTAAAAAAAATAAAAATAAATATATTCGGCTCAGACACTAGATCTTCTACTTCTAGAATCTTGCGTATTCTCCAAGGACCATCTTCTCCACTGGTGGGTCCCAGAGAGATTTTCCGTTCTGCCACTAGCAGTGCATGTTCTTCTTTTTGTTCTAAGTTACAGTTAACTATATAATAACGTATATAAACTTAAGACACAGTTAAAGACGTACTTAATTAAAAAATGCTACTATTCAACTGAAGAGTACCTAATAGATACTCGTAAGTAATGTTAGTTATTTTAAGGGATATATTGTATTGTATTTTATGTATAGGTAGCCATAAGAATGCAACGCCCTAGCAGGGTTCATGTTTGATACTTTTAATGCAAATATGTATTAGAAATTAAGACCTTTGTAAACAACATGATGCAATAAATAACTTGAACTTGAACTTGAAAAGCGCGCGAGAACCGATATTACGCCTGTGCGTAAACGCAGCCCAAATCTTATAGTAATATTGAATGGACCTTAGCCGTAAAGCGAAACCTGGGGACCGATTTTTGACTTTCGAGCGCTCGACTCTTTCACTCGAAAACCGTCAGAAACGATGAAATACTATTTTTGAAATCCGAGCGATAGAAAATTCAAAAACGAGTGGTATTGACCACTCGTATTCAATTCTATCGGTAGAAAATAAGTGCCGACAATTTGGACACTTCACTTGTATTTATTTTGGACTGACAATGAACTTAGAAAGAGATAAATAAAGATTAATAATTTTATATTATTTTTCTGCCGAATTTTGTGGCTGAAAACAAAGAACTTAGTCTTTTGGCGGGTTTGTTTTTTAAGTTAAATAGTTTAACTTGTCTCTCTCTCTCTCTCTCTCTCTCTCTCTTTGCACAGGTTAAAAAGAGACAGAGATATAGTAATATGTAAAGGCCTGGCAATGATTCACAACAACTCGCTATACTTAGAATGAAAAGTATGAATTGCTGTCTCATTCTAACTAAAGAAAGTTGTTGTGACAAATTGTATCATTTGTAATTTGTATTGCTTTTATAACAGGCGGGAAACGAAACGTTTCGTTTACTAGGTATTATTTACTACGATCTTAGTTTTTTCTGTTATGTAACGCATAAAACACAAAAAAAACACTTAAACATTAATATTATAGCTATAAATACACCTTCTAATGATGTTTTATTTTTATTCCATGTGTAGAATACAATTTTAAATAACCAGTACTTATCGAATTTCTGCGTACAACGAAGCGCAAAAGTATAAATAGCCAAAACACTAGCTTTCGAGTGATGAATTTCAAAAATACCTATTATTGGGTTCATGCGAAAATAATCGTGACAAATTTTCGCATGCGATTATTTTCTACCGCTCGCTTTTGATTTCGAGCGCTCGAAAGTCAAAAATCGGTCCCCTGAATCCTAGCACTACAGAAGACGCTTCCTATTTCCAGGAATGTGCCTATACCTGAACAGCTTGCGCCAGAAGAAGTCCAACATGCTGTACGACGGTCCCGGCGCGGTGGGCAACGTGCTGATCGACTCGACGGCGACCATCGGCAAGGGTTGCCGGATCGGGCCCAACGTCACCATCGGCCCGGATGTCGTCATCGAGGATGGTGAGTTGTCTTTTAATTCTACCTTGTTTGGCCTGCAAGGTGGCCAGTAATTTATGCTACGCTACCTCCTTGACCCAGGGGTTAATGGTAAGTTGCCAAACATTCCGAAGAAGTACTGAATAGTGTTGCTAGTTCACTGATGGCGCCTCTCCCTTCATAGAGTAATAAGTTGACAAATTGGTAAGTATAGTTGGTTTTAAAGCATAAATAAAACAAAGACGTCAAATAATTGCATCGTTTTCCCATTGTAGCCAAAACCGCAAAGAATCTACCGACAAAAAAGTTACCAAAAAGTCAAATATGTTGCCGGCAATGTTCACCCTGTCAATATTCCTATACAACTAGATTTTAGCTTCAGCTAATAAATAAGAGCATAACATATTCGGCATGTACGATACCAAAACATTATCTTTCAAGACAGTTTCAATAGCTCTAATTTTGACACAACCGGCCATAAATGTGGATTGTTGTCGCCAGGTGCGTGCATAAAGCGCTGCACGATCCTCCGCAGCGCCTGCGTCCGCCAGCACGCGTGGCTCGACAGCTGCATCATCGGCTGGCGCTCCGTCGTCGGCCGCTGGGTCCGCATGGAGAATTGCACAGTGCTCGGGGAAGACGTTATAGTCAAGGACGAACTGTACGTCAACGGGGGGCAGGTGTTGCCACATAAAAGCATTGCGTTGTCTGTGCCTGAGCCACAGATTATAATGTAAAATTCTACCTTGATGTGCGAGAGCTGCCTTTTTATCTATCATTTGTCAGTCACCAAAATTTATAAAGTCTGACGTTTCACTGGCTGACGTTCCGTTGGCCGCTGGTTCCGCATGGAGAACTGCACAATGATCGGTGAAGACGTTATAGTCAAGGACGAACTGTACGTCAATGGGGGGCATGTGTTGTCACTTAAAAGCATTGCGTTGTCTGTCCCTGAGCCACAGATAATAATGTACCTTGATGTGGTTGTAAGGTGCGTTTTTTTATCAATCATTTGCCAGTCATCAAATTTTATAAAGTCATGTGTATTACTGGCTGGCGTTCCGTTGGCCGCTGGTTGAAAAGCACTGGTATAAAGAATATCTGATGTATCATTTGGTGTGTGTGCCACTTTATTTGCAGTAGTTTAATCTCACACTAAAAACAAGGTACACTATATCCGTTCGCCTATGTTCATGCCTCGCTTTCGCGTTAGTGTGCGTAAAAAAGTATTTGTATGAGTGACACCTAACGCAATTGCAGTAGGTACACTGCAATTGAGATTTTATTGGTATAAAATTGAAATAAATTAGTTTGTTGCAAAATAAGGACCTAGGTCGGTCAGAATCTGATTGCCATAACCTTGCCCAAAAACGTCAAAATCACCTAATTATCTCCTTTCGAAGCTCTTGCACGCATTTATATATATATATATATATACGTAAGGGCCTATGCAGACGCACCGTCGACGCGCGTTTGTGTCAAGTCACTTCTAAATCGACAGAAACGCGCGTCGACGGCGCGCTTAAAGGCTGAAACGCACTGAAAGCGGTGGCGGTGCGGCGCGGTGCGGTGCGGAGGCGGTAGCGGTTGTAATGTTCGAACTAATGCGAAGGGGTCCGCACAGAATACCGCGGCGGGACGCGGCGCGGCGCGGTATTCTGTGCGGATCTTTTCATATTAGCCTCCGCACCGCACCGCGCCGCGCCGCTACCGCTTTCAGTGCGTTTCCAGCTTAAAAAATGAAGTCTGCATACGCCCTACGGTAAGTCTCAAAATGCGAATCCGTTATATGTATAGTTGTACATTATTTAATGACAATATGAAATTTATTTTTTAATTACTACATTAGATAAAATAACTTGCACAATAAGTCAACGAGGGAAATGGCTGCAAGCAGTAAGAATAGCATTATCTTATAATATATTTTATTCTGAAGAATCGTAGCGAATTTGTTTCTTAAAAAGATCCATTGTCATATATTTACATTAGTTATAATTTTTTTGGTAAAAATATCTTATTTGAACGTTGCTTTAGTTTTATGTACCTACCCTTAATACGATTTTCTGTATTGCCAAGTGAAAATAAATTATCTTGCTTGGTAAATATTATATTTTTATAGTGTAGTTGAGTTCATTTAGGTATTTTAAAGCTATTATAGGTATAAACGTGTTCAGAGATGTTTGGCCCTAAGATAATTGGCGCCTACTAAAAGCATAGAACGGGGATTTTTTTAAAGACATAAAAATGGAGCTTCATGTCTCGAAGTTACAGTTGCATATTGTTATATATGTTATTGATATTACGAAATACTTAAAATATGTGCAAACAGAAAAACTTCAGACATTCCTTTGAGATTGTTCCTAATTGCATTTTAATACATCTTTATTTTCTATAGTAAATACATGATAATTAACATAAGCTAAATTAAATTAAAACTACGTTAAATCTAAAAAAGGCCCTCGAGGCATTGTACCGAGGATGCTGGCGGCATTTCCTCGTTGAATTGCAATGCTGATGCGTTGCGCAAGAAAGCCGCCAGCTCTTCGGTCACCAGTTACATCAACCAGACGTTTCGCGATTTCCGCAAATAACTTATGTGCACTGGGACCCCACGGACCGAGGGTCTCGACGCCAAAGGGTACAAAGTTGTACTCTCTGCCGAGGCCACTATATTTATTACATTTTAGAAGTTCGGCGTTTTTCGCCGCTGCACAATTTATGATTATTACATTAGCAATAACTTTTCTGTAGTGTGGTTAATTAAATAATTATATTCTTTAAAATATAGGTACACGTATCGTCAATAACTGAAATTGTTGAGCCGCCATGGAACCTTGTCATATTCATTGAATATTATGAAAGGGTTCCATTGTGGTCCAACAGGTAGGGGTTGATTGTATTATAGTACAACAATGAAATAGTACTGATTTCTCGGCTTTGTCTTGTATGTACAGTCGACTACAAATATAAGTATGTTTTTTAATGTTACAAAATTATGTATGTATACCTACCTTATTACTATGGCAGTAAAATCTATGTATACATATTTTTGTAACATCATATGGATACATCTCTTTGTAGTCGACTGTACAGTAATGGCCACAGACTGCCATTTTACACCAAAATTAGATTTAATTATTTTATAAACAAAATATTGAAGATAAATAAATATATTGAACTGAGACTTACAACTTTTGCTTTTATGCTTTTGCTTCCATGAATGTATATTTTCGGTAAGTATTGAACATTGGGGTTTTATTGGTCTGCCTATGGTCGAATGTCACATCACAGTTTTCTCTAGAAAATGTTCTAATAGTAATACCATCCTAGAGACGTTTCAATTCCAAGCAAACAGTTTTCTCGTCGAAACTGGCTTGCCTTTTATTTTTTCCTTTACACCTGAAAATCCTGAAGCATGCTTTTAACTTTGACCTTAGTCTAACCGCCAATTGTGTCAGTAGCAGAGAAGCTAAAGAACAGACGCTCGTTCCTTTCTTATGTATTCCCGGCAAAAATGGTTGCTCCCGCATTTGCCAAAAAAATCGCATAGATTGATCCGTTGTTTACCGCGACCGGGAATTCACGGCGGCGAAAATGTACCCGACCTTTAGCGAGGCCGCGAATTCACGGCCTGGTAACCACTGTTGAAAAAAAAGCTTTATTGAACGGCAGATACGTTTTATATTCGATTGGGCGTTTATTCGATTAAAATGTGACGAAATTAGCGACACACTGGTGCTCAAGGCAGGACTACCAAGCAAGGTCATAGAGAAGCCGACACGTATCCACACGGGCCGAATCACGCTGCAGGCCGATTCATTTTCAGATTTAACGAACACCGCTGTCCGCTTACGATTACAGACGGTTTGGTGTCATCCTTAAGCCGGGTCCGCTGTACCAATGTTTTCCATGTTTTTAAACATCTAACATGTTTTCCGTCAGGTTCGGCAAACAAATAGGGTTTTGTTTTGATTGGCAAAACATTTTTGACGTTTAAAAACCACGAAAACATGGCGCAGCGGACGCGGCTTTAGTGTTGTAAGACTTGTAAGTAGTCCTTGGTGATAATTGTGTAAAGCGTATTGCACTATCAGTACCACGAACTTCGTATATATCTGTCTCTGTCGCTCGAGTACCATAAACCATAAGTGCGATAGAGACAGAGATATACGTATAGTTCATTCATAATAAGTTCGTGGTTATAGCTCAGTGGGTCGATCACGTAACTTTTCTTACGCGCGTCTGTAAGGTCTAAATGTCAATTTTATATGGAAAAATGACAGTTAGAATGTGATTTTACTGTCAGACGCGCGTACAATGCGTTACGTGATTGACCTACAGGAACCCACTAGGTGGGCGCTCTGCTCGTAGGTGCTTTCCTCTACAATCGGGTTTCATGTTCGGCTACGAGCGAAAAGGTACGAAATCTTTGGCACTGGAATTGTATACTGCCAAGATTTCGCTCGATGTTGTGAGCATAATTTTATGAGTGCCGAACATCACTGCATTAAAAAAAAAACGTGGCTTTGACAGTGACAGTACAGACAGTTCAAATTTGTGCGTGTTTGTGCGGTTTTGCGCCAAAACACATAGCTGCGAATTTGCAAATTGCAAATATAATCCGTTTTATCACTACTGCATAAACTAGAGTTGAAATTTAAAATGTCTAAGCGCAACAGCGTAGGCCCTTCAAATACTCTGTTTAACTATTTTACTAAAACACCACCGGCTAGTAAAAAGCCGAAACCCGCAGAAAACGGTGACGGAACTCCGGACCTCGACTCGTTGAAAAAACAAATTGAAGTGAAGATTGAAAGTAAGTATGCATGCGAGTGACTATCTAAATTGAACGGGACTCTGAATTTATTGATTACGCTTGATAAACATAGAATACGCGTAACAAAATTAAAAAAAATATGTGGTTAGCTTCCGCTCTTTGTTTGTTGTATACAATTATGTTGTAACGTATGAATGGGTTCTGGTATGTATTGACTCAACAAGTGCTAAGTCAACCTAAAGAAAACTAAGGCTTTATTGTGAAGACACTCACTGCACTGTATATTATATGAAATATATGATAACGCGGAAGGTTTTATTGCCGTATGTTTCGATTTAATATGTCCCGGGCCACACACGCGTTTCCATAAATTATATACTTGAGATAATTTGAGTTGGCCGAATTGCATCAAAGTAGTCCATTCAAAAATCAACTCTACTGTCCAAGGTAGAAGATCTCTACTGTCCAAGCCTGGGAGCAGGTTTAGGAGAGGGCAAATGCACAAAAGATCCCACTGGGTCGAAGTGCATCCGAAAGGGCCCTCACCTTGATAAGGTAAGATGAGGTAGAAAATTCCAATAACAGTTTTATGATAAGTCAGTTTTATAATAAATCGGTTTTATAATAACTACCCAAAAGAAGTCTTGGAAAAGAGGAGGGAGCTCAAAGTTCAGCTGAAAGAAGAGATAAGCAAAGGAAAAAGTGCATACCTGCGTTATGACAAGTTATTAATTTGGGATAACCCAAGTAATCCAAAAATGAAAGAAAAAAGGAAGCACTCTCCAACCATCTCACCCAACAACACACCAACCACGAACATAGGCTCCACAGATAACACGCAAATAAACCCACAAAAAATTACAAAGACAAAGCCAAATTCATTTTCTCAAGGGAGGTCAGCCAACAACTCCTCAAGCGATAAAAACTTATAGCCACCAAATAGCCAGCATCACCGGAACAATCCTACTACAACAACGACCACACCATTCCCCAAGCCTGCTGGTCACCGTGGGGAATTAGACCGCAACCTTCCAGAAAACAAGAAAAAACCTAACTGAAGAAGGTAAAACGAATTACAACAACCCTTATATAGCAACATACAACACAAGATCGTTATCCAGCCACGAAAGATTACTAGAGTTTTGCTAGAGTTGACAAATGCACTAGAAACGGTCAAATACGACATCATAGGACTAGCCGAGGTTAGAAGACAAGGAGTTATGGAAGCGGCCTTTACCTCCTAAAAGGGTTCTGGTGTGATATATCCAGTGATCGGATCTAGGATGCAATTTGGGGTGAACAACCTCAAACGTTATGGTTATCGTGGATGTGTCTCGGATTTCCCGGGAGTTTGGGAAATCGGCTATTGTAAATTAAAAAATATGTTACTTAATATTTGCACACTTAAAGAACACTAGAATTGTCTAATAATGGGTATTTATAACTGTAATTATTATTATTTGTCGATATGTTGAGAATGTGATAATGATAAGCAGGGCTCGATTTGAATGACAATGTCAGTCAAGACATTATATACTGCTCATTTCAAGTGGCCATTTCATTTAATAAAAGAGGTTGATAAGTGGTAATTGTTTACGAATATACTATTAGAAGGCATTGGCACTAAAATTCGAGCCCTGGTGATAAGATTAACAAAATGGTGATACTAATAACTAATAAAAATTATTACTTTTACTTGTATACCCTGGTAAACATACAAGAATAATACAAATACATAAAAGATAAGACATACAAGTTATGTTCAGTTATTCTATTTTATGCAGTAGGTACTGTAAACATTTTTGTTGTTTTAACATTTTCTGTAAATTTTATACTGTAAACTACTTAAAATTAAAGGTTATTTACCTATTTGTAAAGGTAGGTAGCAAAAAAAGTCGCGGGATTGTAAGTCATATCCATCTTAATATTACGGACTTAAACCCCGGGAAATTGCATCCTAGATCCGATCACTGGATATATCACAAAAATTAATATTTAAATCCTAGATTAAGTTGTTTTAAACTTTGTCATACCCAGAAATAAAAAGGCTTTTTAGGGTTCCGTAGCCAAATGGCAAAAAACGGAACCCTTATTATTCGTCATGTATGTCTGTCTGTCTGTCTGTCTGTCTGTCTGTCCGTCCGTATGTCACAGCCTCTTTTTTCCGAAACTATAAGAGCTATACTGTTGAAACTTGGTAAGTAGATGTATTCTGTGAACCGCATTAAGATTTTCACACAAAAATCGAAAAAAAACATTAAGTTTTAGGGGTCCCCATACTCAGAACTGAAACTCAAAATATTTTTTTTTATCAAACCCATACGTGTGGGGTATCTATGGGTAGGTCTTCAAAAATTATATTGAGGTTTCTAATATCATTTTTTTCTAAACTTAATAGTTTCCGCGAGAGACACTTCCAAAGTGGTAAAATGTGTCCCCCCCCCCCCCCTGTAACTTCTAAAATAAGAAAATGATAAAAGTAAAAAAAATATATGATGTACATTACCATGCAAACTTCCACCGAAAATTGGTTTGAACGAGATCTAGTAAGTAGTTTTTTTTTAATAAGTCATAAATCGTAAACCGCAATTTATTTCACGGAACCCTTTATGTGCGAGTCCGACTCGCACTTGGCCGCTTTTTTTTATTTATTTTTATTTTATTTATTGATTTTTAATAAGTCTGCTACATTAAATAATCTCGACCATACAAGACTGTTACTGCCAGTGTCGAACAAAAATGTACTAAAACATTTTCCAGACAAGAAACGCGAGAGGCAAGCCAGCCCGTCCCCAGAAGTGAAGAAGGAAGTACAAAGTGATGATGATGAGCCTATTGCTCCCAAAACACGGAAGAGGATCAGGCTTAATCCTTTGGACTCTGATGACTCTGATGCTGAAAACAAAGGTTGGTTTAATTTATTTAATCGTATGGCATACATTATTTTGGCCTTTGAGTTTGTCACTTGTTAGTACCACCCAGGCAGGGGACACATGCAGGGTTCTGGTAGGTAGCTCCTGCGGACGCAAGTGACAGTTTAATTCTGTCAGTAGTAGGTTTAAGTCTGCATGGGAAATGAGATCCTAGAATGCAGATTGAATTAAGGGGCTCCAAGCGCTAATTGACTAGTTTTGATGAGTTTTGAGTTGATATTCCTCCGTCATAACAATATATATATATTTATGACACAAACGTCAATCGGTTCCTCAATCCTTTATATACTTTTGCAAAAGAGTTTTTTAGAAAAAAAATTTCTATATATTTTTATGATTTTTTCAAACATGGTCCAAAAAAACTCTGTTTTCGATATTAGTATGTTGTTTATGCACTTTTATACATGAAATTTAACTGAAACTGTTCCTTATTGACGTCTCTGACAACTCAAGAGAGATTTTTATTTTTAACTCATTTTCACAAAAGTTACGTCCATAAAACTGGTTTTTTGGCCTAAAACTGCTAAAGTTTGGTGCCATATATCTCGAAAACGGTGAGTTTTGAAGTAAACACGGGACACTATTTCGGTAAACCTCGTTGTTGTTAATACGGTAAGCCACAAAAAACGCGAAAAAACGGACAGTAACAGAGAGATCGAAGGTCATTGGGAGCTGTAAGCCCTTTAAGTGTTAACCAAACTTCTAAGTGTAAGGCCTGAGTGGACGCTCGAGTCGGGCGTGCGAGGGAGCAGGGCGTGCGGCGTGCATGTTAAACAAATGAAACTCATACTGGTGTCCTGAGTAGACGCTGCACAAAGTGAATACACGCTCACCCGCCCCGCTGCACGCCCCGCCGAACGCTCCGCTCCGAGCGTCCACTCAGGCCTTACACTAAGGGTCGATTCAGACCGAAATGGCAGCGGCGCGGCGAGCACTTTCAGTGTGAAATAACTTTAAACTTTATCAACATACTTAAACAACCAGTATCACTTGAAAAGCTCGAAAAGGCCGCGCGGCCGCGCGGTGCCGCGCGTAAGCCATACTCGTCTTGAAGTAGGCCGCCCGCGGTGATGCGAGCCGTAATAGGCCTTAATAATCTAATTTAATGCAATATCAATATAATTTCTTATTTTGTAAAATGATGCAGAACAATATCTATCATTTTGAATAAGTTTGTACTGGTAGAATCAATTCAAAATGAAGCTATAGGTAATACAACATAATTCATGCTGGCAAAAAATACAAAAGTTTTGTACCTAGTTAGTTATACTGCGCGTTTTCCGCAAGTCGACATCTATTGTGCCTATTTTGCGTGAAACGGCGGTGTGGCGCTAAGAGTAGCGCCACACCGCCCAACCAGAGAACCACCCCAGCTCGTCTAGAAAGTTGGTGAGTACCTTGGTGTTGCTGACTGCGTCCCGTAGTGTGTTTGGAGAACCTAGGTGCTTCATTCTGCATACTTCTACCTGCTTGCAGTCCAGTAGTATATGTTTAGTCGTTAATTCTGCCTCCATGCACGCTCTGCACATGGGGCTGTCTGTGATACCTAAGTTATAGAGGTGTCTGTTTTAGGTGTTGTGTTCTGTTATTATACCCACTATCTTGCGCAGTTGGTTTTGTACCTAAGCAATTAATGAATTAATACTTTCAATTCACTTACGAGTGTATTGTAATAATTATGAGCCTATAACGGTGATATATTCAAGTAAATTAATGTACCATAGCGAACTATTCATCAGCATATAAACCCTAGAGGTTTCCGCTGGTGAAAAAATGTATACCAAAATGTACTACTCAGATTATATTGGTCAATAAATTAAAAAAAATAAAAAAAAAATGATGAAAATCACCCACAGAACGACACAGCTTATGTTATTTTAACAAAAAGTACCTCGTTGACATTGAATTGAATTACAATCGATACCTAGTATCAAAAGGTATCTGACGTTATCTGAACCCAATACGAGTGTATTGTAATAATTATGTTATGAGTCTATAACGGTGATGTATTCAAGTAAATTAATGTACCATAGCGAACTATTCATCAGCATATAAACCCTAGAGGTTTCCGCTGGTGAAAAAATGTATACCAAAATGTACTACTCAGATTATATTGGTCAATAAATAAAAAAAAAAAAAACACCAAGAACCTTGGCAGATTCTCTGTTCACAGCCAGTGTTTGCTACATATGGGATATGGGAAAACATGCTATCAGATATATTGCTACTAAAAATTGGCAATAAATATTTTAAAAGATTACAGTCAGTAACTAATCCTCTTTAAATATGTGTTTTATTGTTTAGCAGATAACATAATTGGGACACCAAAAGAGAAGACGGCATTGGGGATAAAACTCAATGACAGCTTCAAGTATGAGGCAAGTCAGTCACCGAAGAGTGCCAAAGGCTCAAAAAAACTACCTGCAACTAATGGGTAATTATCTATATCTCTTTTGTTAAAAGAAAGCAATCATTATTTTAACAAGAATGTATCTGCTTCGTCTTTCAGATTAAAAATAAAAGTCTTGATACTTGTCTGCTTTGCCCAAAGGTTAACTGGTAGAGAATGCTTATGGCGTTAAGTCCATATTTTGTACCATAAGTTCTTCCTTTGTGCAATAAAGATTAAATTAATAGTCATCTTCTATACACCTAAACATAAACTAATTGACCAGGAAAAAATACTAAATGACATTTGCGAAAATTGTGTGCTATGCAAAAGTCAAGCTAAGAATTATTAAGCTGGAAACGCACTGACACGCACCGCCACCGCTGTCTGTCCGTTTCGGCCTTTAAGTATGTTTCCGACAGTATTTTATGGATTCGGCTAAGGGTAGTATGAGTGAGCCCACAAAGAGTTACCTTTGTGTGGGTAAAGGTTTGTAAAGTTAGCTTGACCGTTTCCAGACTTCATGTTGGTATTTTTTTTAATCTAGGTCAGTATCAACTGCAAAGGTGGCGGACCGTACAGATGAATTGCCAGCCACTGATGATGGCAACTGGGTGCACTGCAAGCTAGACTGGCTCCGCGCTGACAAGATCCGTGATGCCAACAAGAGGAAGCCGGATCATCCAGACTATAATCCTTCAACTCTCTTTGTGCCGCCAGATTTCATGAATAATCAGACTCCTGTGAGTATTGGTTTCAGATTCCATGTATTGGACCTATTGCACTTTACAGTCTATTGCCTTGTTTGTGTGACACATGTTTGTAAACAGGGTGGGTTCGGGGTCTGAAACGCAGGTACGATAAGTCCCTGGGGCAAAATTATTAGGTGCACTCCATGGAACCGTAAAGCCAAATCTTCTCCCACTTGACATTGGCAAAGTGCCTAAGCAGCAAAAAGCCACCATACGATTTAAAAAAAAAGCGGCCAAGTGCGAGTCGGACTCGCACATGAAGGGTTCCGTGAAATAAATTGCGGTTTACGATTTATGACGTATTAAAAAAAAACTACTTATTAGATCTCGTTCAAACCAATTTTCGGTGGAAGTTTATATGGTAATGTACATCATATATTTTTTTTAGTTTACAGGGGGGACAGGGACACACATTTCACCACTTTGGAAGTGTCTCTCGCGCAAACTATTCAGTTTAGAAAAAAAATATGTTAGAAACTATATATCATTTTTGAAGACCTATCCATAGATACCCCACACGTATGGGTTTGATAATTTTTTTTTTTTAATTTCAGTTCTGAGTATGGGGACCCCTAAAACTTAATGTTTTTTTTTCGATTTTTGTGTGAAAATCTTAATGCGGTTCACAGTATACATCTACTTACCAAGTTTCAACAGTATAGCTCTTATAGTTTCGGAAAAAAGTGGCTGTGACATACGGACGGACAGACAGACAGACGGACATGACGCATCTATAAGGGTTCCGTTTTTTGCCATTTGGCTACGGAACCCTAAAAACGCAGGTAATTTATTTTATGTAGTATGTTGGGGTTTTTTCCACCTGTTACCACATATTGGTTACCACTCGTAACCCCCTTGGTAACTACTGGGAAAGAATCCCAGCAGTAAAGTGAAGTGAGTGGTGGAATAGTTGGGATTTTTTACCAGCGGTATCTTCTACTACAGAGACACAGAGAGCTGTTACCAGTAGTAACTAATTGGTGGTGGAGTCATCAATGGCATTTAAGTCTATTACAGACTATACAAGCAGTTTCAAGAAGGGGTACAACGTCTTCCATGGCTGTGTAAGCCAATGCGGGAGCGGCATACACGACCGCAAGCCTGGCAGGTGCAATTTGCCTGAGAACAGGTGCCACGTTGATGCCGCAAATTACTTATTTTTCTTCTGGCATACTTACAGGGGCCTTCAAAATTATTCCGCTGTTGAATGTTAATTATTGAAATCAACTTTTACTTGAAAGTATTAAAAGACTTTTTCATATGTCAAGACCGGTGGTCGATACGAGTATTTGATAAAATAATTTGGATAGAAATGTTTATTTATCTCAAATAATGCCTATTTTGAATTTTGTTTTTATATTCCCCCAGGCACATCGTCAATGGTGGCACATGAAAACTACGCATT
The DNA here is from genome assembly GCA_963854355.1 of Epinotia brunnichana. Classification (NCBI taxonomy): domain Eukaryota; kingdom Metazoa; phylum Arthropoda; class Insecta; order Lepidoptera; family Tortricidae; genus Epinotia; species Epinotia brunnichana. Next base: position 11,172,599 of record OY977936.1, on the reverse strand, counting down.
ACGATTGCGTTCTCTTCTTCAAAGTTGGTAAATTCTACGAATTGTATCACATGGACGCAGCCGTTGGGGTCAACGAACTAGGATTCTCATACATGAAGGTACGATCTTAACAAATTTCTATTCAATTATATGTTTTGCAGACCTAGTTTTAAAGCTCAATTTTGTTTTAGGGTGAATTCGCTCACTCTGGTTTTCCAGAGAGCGCGTACGCTAGAATGGCGAATACGCTCATAACTAAAGGGTACAAAGTGGCGCGAGTCGAACAAACGGAGACGCCTGATATGATGCAGGATAGATGCAAAAAACGTGAGTGCAGTAAAATTGATAAATAATAAAATGAAATGTATGCTTTTATTTTGCGAAATGTGTCCATTCGTCTGTTTGCCAAAGCTACAAATTATGAGTACTGGCAACATGGGTTAAAAAGCTAGTCCACCTCTTGAAGAACCCAATATTGTAAAACAAAGTATAGTGAGATGTTTTTAAGTTGTCCATATGCCGCGGCCGGAGTTGACGCCGACCGCTTACCTGGCTACTGTTCCTAATGACCAATTATTGTAACTTAAACCTTATAGCTTTCACCGGAAGGTACCTATATGTGTGCACTTATCTTGTTACCTACTTCTTTCCTTTCATTTTGAACCGATAAGTAGTGGTCGAAGTTTACAAATAGCACAATGCCATTGTTATAAACATAAGCTGTTTATAACCATTCGAAACGGACATCTTGAAAACTAAAAATAAGCTAAGAACGGAACATGTTTCAGTGGGTCAATCTTCGAAGTTCGATAAAGTGGTACGCCGCGAGATCTGCCAGGTGACGCTGCGCGGCGCGCACGCGGCCGGCCTGCAGGACCCCGGGCCCGCGGAGCCCGGCGCCGCCTACATGCTGTGCGTGGCCGAGGAGGTACGTACCAGACGGAGCAGACAAAGTGGTACGCCGCGAGATCTGCCAGGTGACGCTGCGCGGCGCGCACGCGGCCGGCCTGCAGGACCCCGGGCCCGCGGAGCCCGGCGCCGCCTACATGCTGTGCGTGGCCGAGGAGGTACGTACCAGACGGAGCAGACAAAGTGGTACGCCGCGAGATCTGCCAGGTGACGCTGCGCGGCGCGCACGCGGCCGGCCTGCAGGACCCCGGGCCCGCGGAGCCCGGCGCCGCCTACATGCTGTGCGTGGCCGAGGAGGTACGTACCAGACGGAGCAGACAAAGTGGTACGCCGCGAGATCTGCCAGGTGACGCTGCGCGGCGCGCACGCGGCCGGCCTGCAGGACCCCGGGCCCGCGGAGCCCGGCGCCGCCTACATGCTGTGCGTGGCCGAGGAGGTACGTACCAGACGGAGCAGACAAAGTGGTACGCCGCGAGATCTGCCAGGTGACGCTGCGCGGCGCGCACGCGGCCGGCCTGCAGGACCCCGGGCCCGCGGAGCCCGGCGCCGCCTACATGCTGTGCGTGGCCGAGGAGGTACGTACCAGACGGAGCAGACAAAGTGGTACACCGCGAGATCTGCCAGGTGACGCTGCGCGGCGCGCACGCGGCCGGCCTGCAGGACCCCGGGCCCGCGGAGCCCGGCGCCGCCTACATGCTGTGCGTGGCCGAGGAGGTACGTACCAGACGGAGCAGACAAAGTGGTACACCGCGAGATCTGCCAGGTGACGCTGCGCGGCGCGCACGCGGCCGGCCTGCAGGACCCCGGGCCCGCGGAGCCCGGCGCCGCCTACATGCTGTGCGTGGCCGAGGAGGTACGTACCAGACGGAGCAGACAAAGTGGTACGCCGCGAGATCTGCCAGGTGACGCTGCGCGGCGCGCACGCGGCCGGCCTGCAGGACCCCGGGCCCGCGGAGCCCGGCGCCGCCTACATGCTGTGCGTGGCCGAGGAGGTACGTACCAGACGGAGCAGACAAAGTGGTACGCCGCGAGATCTGCCAGGTGACGCTGCGCGGCGCGCACGCGGCCGGCCTGCAGGACCCCGGGCCCGCGGAGCCCGGCGCCGCCTACATGCTGTGCGTGGCCGAGGAGGTACGTACCAGACGGAGCAGACAAAGTGGTACGCCGCGAGATCTGCCAGGTGACGCTGCGCGGCGCGCACGCGGCCGGCCTGCAGGACCCCGGGCCCGCGGAGCCCGGCGCCGCCTACATGCTGTGCGTGGCCGAGGAGGTACGTACCAGACGGAGCAGACAAAGTGGTACGCCGCGAGATCTGCCAGGTGACGCTGCGCGGCGCGCACGCGGCCGGCCTGCAGGACCCCGGGCCCGCGGAGCCCGGCGCCGCCTACATGCTGTGCGTGGCCGAGGAGGTACGTACCAGACGGAGCAGACAAAGTGGTACGCCGCGAGATCTGCCAGGTGACGCTGCGCGGCGCGCACGCGGCCGGCCTGCAGGACCCCGGGCCCGCGGAGCCCGGCGCCGCCTACATGCTGTGCGTGGCCGAGGAGGTACGTACCAGACGGAGCAGACAAAGTGGTACGCCGCGAGATCTGCCAGGTGACGCTGCGCGGCGCGCACGCGGCCGGCCTGCAGGACCCCGGGCCCGCGGAGCCCGGCGCCGCCTACATGCTGTGCGTGGCCGAGGAGGTACGTACCAGACGGAGCAGACAAAGTGGTACGCCGCGAGATCTGCCAGGTGACGCTGCGCGTCGCGCACGCGGCCGGCCTGCAGGACCCCGGGCCCGCGGAGCCCGGCGCCGCCTACATGCTGTGCGTGGCCGAGGAGGTACGTACCAGACGGAGCAGACAAAGTGGTACGCCGCGAGATCTGCCAGGTGACGCTGCGCGGCGCGCACGCGGCCGGCCTGCAGGACCCCGGGCCCGCGGAGCCCGGCGCCGCCTACATGCTGTGCGTGGCCGAGGAGGTACGTACCAGACGGAGCAGACAAAGTGGTACGCCGCGAGATCTGCCAGGTGACGCTGCGCGGCGCGCACGCGGCCGGCCTGCAGGACCCCGGGCCCGCGGAGCCCGGCGCCGCCTACATGCTGTGCGTGGCCGAGGAGGTACGTACCAGACGGAGCAGACAAAGTGGTACGCCGCGAGATCTGCCAGGTGACGCTGCGCGGCGCGCACGCGGCCGGCCTGCAGGACCCCGGGCCCGCGGAGCCCGGCGCCGCCTACATGCTGTGCGTGGCCGAGGAGGTACGTACCAGACGGAGCAGACAAAGTGGTACGCCGCGAGATCTGCCAGGTGACGCTGCGCGGCGCGCACGCGGCCGGCCTGCAGGACCCCGGGCCCGCGGAGCCCGGCGCCGCCTACATGCTGTGCGTGGCCGAGGAGGTACGTACCAGACGGAGCAGACAAAGTGGTACGCCGCGAGATCTGCCAGGTGACGCTGCGCGGCGCGCACGCGGCCGGCCTGCAGGACCCCGGGCCCGCGGAGCCCGGCGCCGCCTACATGCTGTGCGTGGCCGAGGAGGTACGTACCAGACGGAGCAGACAAAGTGGTACGCCGCGAGATCTGCCAGGTGACGCTGCGCGGCGCGCACGCGGCCGGCCTGCAGGACCCCGGGCCCGCGGAGCCCGGCGCCGCCTACATGCTGTGCGTGGCCGAGGAGGTACGTACCAGACGGAGCAGACAAAGTGGTACGCCGCGAGATCTGCCAGGTGACGCTGCGCGGCGCGCACGCGGCCGGCCTGCAGGACCCCGGGCCCGCGGAGCCCGGCGCCGCCTACATGCTGTGCGTGGCCGAGGAGGTACGTACCAGACGGAGCAGACAAAGTGGTACGCCGCGAGATCTGCCAGGTGACGCTGCGCGGCGCGCACGCGGCCGGCCTGCAGGACCCCGGGCCCGCGGAGCCCGGCGCCGCCTACATGCTGTGCGTGGCCGAGGAGGTACGTACCAGACGGAGCAGACAAAGTGGTACGCCGCGAGATCTGCCAGGTGACGCTGCGCGGCGCGCACGCGGCCGGCCTGCAGGACCCCGGGCCCGCGGAGCCCGGCGCCGCCTACATGCTGTGCGTGGCCGAGGAGGTACGTACCAGACGGAGCAGACAAAGTGGTACACCGCGAGATCTGCCAGGTGACGCTGCGCGGCGCGCACGCGGCCGGCCTGCAGGACCCCGGGCCCGCGGAGCCCGGCGCCGCCTACATGCTGTGCGTGGCCGAGGAGGTACGTACCAGACGGAGCAGACAAAGTGGTACACCGCGAGATCTGCCAGGTGACGCTGCGCGGCGCGCACGCGGCCGGCCTGCAGGACCCCGGGCCCGCGGAGCCCGGCGCCGCCTACATGCTGTGCGTGGCCGAGGAGGTACGTACCAGACGGAGCAGACAAAGTGGTACGCCGCGAGATCTGCCAGGTGACGCTGCGCGGCGCGCACGCGGCCGGCCTGCAGGACCCCGGGCCCGCGGAGCCCGGCGCCGCCTACATGCTGTGCGTGGCCGAGGAGGTACGTACCAGACGGAGCAGACAAAGTGGTACGCCGCGAGATCTGCCAGGTGACGCTGCGCGGCGCGCACGCGGCCGGCCTGCAGGACCCCGGGCCCGCGGAGCCCGGCGCCGCCTACATGCTGTGCGTGGCCGAGGAGGTACGTACCAGACGGAGCAGACAAAGTGGTACACCGCGAGATCTGCCAGGTGACGCTGCGCGGCGCGCACGCGGCCGGCCTGCAGGACCCCGGGCCCGCGGAGCCCGGCGCCGCCTACATGCTGTGCGTGGCCGAGGAGGTACGTACCAGACGGAGCAGACAAAGTGGTACACCGCGAGATCTGCCAGGTGACGCTGCGCGGCGCGCACGCGGCCGGCCTGCAGGACCCCGGGCCCGCGGAGCCCGGCGCCGCCTACATGCTGTGCGTGGCCGAGGAGGTACGTACCAGACGGAGCAGACAAAGTGGTACGCCGCGAGATCTGCCAGGTGACGCTGCGCGGCGCGCACGCGGCCGGCCTGCAGGACCCCGGGCCCGCGGAGCCCGGCGCCGCCTACATGCTGTGCGTGGCCGAGGAGGTACGTACCAGACGGAGCAGACAAAGTGGTACGCCGCGAGATCTGCCAGGTGACGCTGCGCGGCGCGCACGCGGCCGGCCTGCAGGACCCCGGGCCCGCGGAGCCCGGCGCCGCCTACATGCTGTGCGTGGCCGAGGAGGTACGTACCAGACGGAGCAGACAAAGTGGTACACCGCGAGATCTGCCAGGTGACGCTGCGCGGCGCGCACGCGGCCGGCCTGCAGGACCCCGGGCCCGCGGAGCCCGGCGCCGCCTACATGCTGTGCGTGGCCGAGGAGGTACGTACCAGACGGAGCAGACAAAGTGGTACGCCGCGAGATCTGCCAGGTGACGCTGCGCGGCGCGCACGCGGCCGGCCTGCAGGACCCCGGGCCCGCGGAGCCCGGCGCCGCCTACATGCTGTGCGTGGCCGAGGAGGTACGTACCAGACGGAGCAGACAAAGTGGTACGCCGCGAGATCTGCCAGGTGACGCTGCGCGGCGCGCACGCGGCCGGCCTGCAGGACCCCGGGCCCGCGGAGCCCGGCGCCGCCTACATGCTGTGCGTGGCCGAGGAGGTACGTACCAGACGGAGCAGACAAAGTGGTACGCCGCGAGATCTGCCAGGTGACGCTGCGCGGCGCGCACGCGGCCGGCCTGCAGGACCCCGGGCCCGCGGAGCCCGGCGCCGCCTACATGCTGTGCGTGGCCGAGGAGGTACGTACCAGACGGAGCAGACAAAGTGGTACGCCGCGAGATCTGCCAGGTGACGCTGCGCGGCGCGCACGCGGCCGGCCTGCAGGACCCCGGGCCCGCGGAGCCCGGCGCCGCCTACATGCTGTGCGTGGCCGAGGAGGTACGTACCAGACGGAGCAGACAAAGTGGTACGCCGCGAGATCTGCCAGGTGACGCTGCGCGGCGCGCACGCGGCCGGCCTGCAGGACCCCGGGCCCGCGGAGCCCGGCGCCGCCTACATGCTGTGCGTGGCCGAGGAGGTACGTACCAGACGGAGCAGACAAAGTGGTACGCCGCGAGATCTGCCAGGTGACGCTGCGCGGCGCGCACGCGGCCGGCCTGCAGGACCCCGGGCCCGCGGAGCCCGGCGCCGCCTACATGCTGTGCGTGGCCGAGGAGGTACGTACCAGACGGAGCAGACAAAGTGGTACGCCGCGAGATCTGCCAGGTGACGCTGCGCGGCGCGCACGCGGCCGGCCTGCAGGACCCCGGGCCCGCGGAGCCCGGCGCCGCCTACATGCTGTGCGTGGCCGAGGAGGTACGTACCAGACGGAGCAGACAAAGTGGTACGCCGCGAGATCTGCCAGGTGACGCTGCGCGGCGCGCACGCGGCCGGCCTGCAGGACCCCGGGCCCGCGGAGCCCGGCGCCGCCTACATGCTGTGCGTGGCCGAGGAGGTACGTACCAGACGGAGCAGACAAAGTGGTACGCCGCGAGATCTGCCAGGTGACGCTGCGCGGCGCGCACGCGGCCGGCCTGCAGGACCCCGGGCCCGCGGAGCCCGGCGCCGCCTACATGCTGTGCGTGGCCGAGGAGGTACGTACCAGACGGAGCAGACAAAGTGGTACGCCGCGAGATCTGCCAGGTGACGCTGCGCGGCGCGCACGCGGCCGGCCTGCAGGACCCCGGGCCCGCGGAGCCCGGCGCCGCCTACATGCTGTGCGTGGCCGAGGAGGTACGTACCAGACGGAGCAGACAAAGTGGTACGCCGCGAGATCTGCCAGGTGACGCTGCGCGGCGCGCACGCGGCCGGCCTGCAGGACCCCGGGCCCGCGGAGCCCGGCGCCGCCTACATGCTGTGCGTGGCCGAGGAGGTACGTACCAGACGGAGCAGACAAAGTGGTACGCCGCGAGATCTGCCAGGTGACGCTGCGCGGCGCGCACGCGGCCGGCCTGCAGGACCCCGGGCCCGCGGAGCCCGGCGCCGCCTACATGCTGTGCGTGGCCGAGGAGGTACGTACCAGACGGAGCAGACAAAGTGGTACGCCGCGAGATCTGCCAGGTGACGCTGCGCGGCGCGCACGCGGCCGGCCTGCAGGACCCCGGGCCCGCGGAGCCCGGCGCCGCCTACATGCTGTGCGTGGCCGAGGAGGTACGTACCAGACGGAGCAGACAAAGTGGTACGCCGCGAGATCTGCCAGGTGACGCTGCGCGGCGCGCACGCGGCCGGCCTGCAGGACCCCGGGCCCGCGGAGCCCGGCGCCGCCTACATGCTGTGCGTGGCCGAGGAGGTACGTACCAGACGGAGCAGACAAAGTGGTACGCCGCGAGATCTGCCAGGTGACGCTGCGCGGCGCGCACGCGGCCGGCCTGCAGGACCCCGGGCCCGCGGAGCCCGGCGCCGCCTACATGCTGTGCGTGGCCGAGGAGGTACGTACCAGACGGAGCAGACAAAGTGGTACACCGCGAGATCTGCCAGGTGACGCTGCGCGGCGCGCACGCGGCCGGCCTGCAGGACCCCGGGCCCGCGGAGCCCGGCGCCGCCTACATGCTGTGCGTGGCCGAGGAGGTACGTACCAGACGGAGCAGACAAAGTGGTACACCGCGAGATCTGCCAGGTGACGCTGCGCGGCGCGCACGCGGCCGGCCTGCAGGACCCCGGGCCCGCGGAGCCCGGCGCCGCCTACATGCTGTGCGTGGCCGAGGAGGTACGTACCAGACGGAGCAGACAAAGTGGTACGCCGCGAGATCTGCCAGGTGACGCTGCGCGGCGCGCACGCGGCCGGCCTGCAGGACCCCGGGCCCGCGGAGCCCGGCGCCGCCTACATGCTGTGCGTGGCCGAGGAGGTACGTACCAGACGGAGCAGACAAAGTGGTACGCCGCGAGATCTGCCAGGTGACGCTGCGCGGCGCGCACGCGGCCGGCCTGCAGGACCCCGGGCCCGCGGAGCCCGGCGCCGCCTACATGCTGTGCGTGGCCGAGGAGGTACGTACCAGACGGAGCAGAAAAAGTGGTACGCCGCGAGATCTGCCAGGTGACGCTGCGCGGCGCGCACGCGGCCGGCCTGCAGGACCCCGGGCCCGCGGAGCCCGGCGCCGCCTACATGCTGTGCGTGGCCGAGGAGGTACGTACCAGACGGAGCAGACAAAGTGGTACGCCGCGAGATCTGCCAGGTGACGCTGCGCGGCGCGCACGCGGCCGGCCTGCAGGACCCCGGGCCCGCGGAGCCCGGCGCCGCCTACATGCTGTGCGTGGCCGAGGAGGTACGTACCAGACGGAGCAGACAAAGTGGTACGCCGCGAGATCTGCCAGGTGACGCTGCGCGGCGCGCACGCGGCCGGCCTGCAGGACCCCGGGCCCGCGGAGCCCGGCGCCGCCTACATGCTGTGCGTGGCCGAGGAGGTACGTACCAGACGGAGCAGACAAAGTGGTACGCCGCGAGATCTGCCAGGTGACGCTGCGCGGCGCGCACGCGGCCGGCCTGCAGGACCCCGGGCCCGCGGAGCCCGGCGCCGCCTACATGCTGTGCGTGGCCGAGGAGGTACGTACCAGACGGAGCAGACAAAGTGGTACGCCGCGAGATCTGCCAGGTGACGCTGCGCGGCGCGCACGCGGCCGGCCTGCAGGACCCCGGGCCCGCGGAGCCCGGCGCCGCCTACATGCTGTGCGTGGCCGAGGAGGTACGTACCAGACGGAGCAGACAAAGTGGTACGCCGCGAGATCTGCCAGGTGACGCTGCGCGGCGCGCACGCGGCCGGCCTGCAGGACCCCGGGCCCGCGGAGCCCGGCGCCGCCTACATGCTGTGCGTGGCCGAGGAGGTACGTACCAGACGGAGCAGACAAAGTGGTACGCCGCGAGATCTGCCAGGTGACGCTGCGCGTCGCGCACGCGGCCGGCCTGCAGGACCCCGGGCCCGCGGAGCCCGGCGCCGCCTACATGCTGTGCGTGGCCGAGGAGGTACGTACCAGACGGAGCAGACAAAGTGGTACGCCGCGAGATCTGCCAGGTGACGCTGCGCGGCGCGCACGCGGCCGGCCTGCAGGACCCCGGGCCCGCGGAGCCCGGCGCCGCCTACATGCTGTGCGTGGCCGAGGAGGTACGTACCAGACGGAGCAGACAAAGTGGTACGCCGCGAGATCTGCCAGGTGACGCTGCGCGGCGCGCACGCGGCCGGCCTGCAGGACCCCGGGCCCGCGGAGCCCGGCGCCGCCTACATGCTGTGCGTGGCCGAGGAGGTACGTACCAGACGGAGCAGACAAAGTGGTACGCCGCGAGATCTGCCAGGTGACGCTGCGCGGCGCGCACGCGGCCGGCCTGCAGGACCCCGGGCCCGCGGAGCCCGGCGCCGCCTACATGCTGTGCGTGGCCGAGGAGGTACGTACCAGACGGAGCAGACAAAGTGGTACGCCGCGAGATCTGCCAGGTGACGCTGCGCGGCGCGCACGCGGCCGGCCTGCAGGACCCCGGGCCCGCGGAGCCCGGCGCCGCCTACATGCTGTGCGTGGCCGAGGAGGTACGTACCAGACGGAGCAGACAAAGTGGTACGCCGCGAGATCTGCCAGGTGACGCTGCGCGGCGCGCACGCGGCCGGCCTGCAGGACCCCGGGCCCGCGGAGCCCGGCGCCGCCTACATGCTGTGCGTGGCCGAGGAGGTACGTACCAGACGGAGCAGACAAAGTGGTACACCGCGAGATCTGCCAGGTGACGCTGCGCGGCGCGCACGCGGCCGGCCTGCAGGACCCCGGGCCCGCGGAGCCCGGCGCCGCCTACATGCTGTGCGTGGCCGAGGAGGTACGTACCAGACGGAGCAGACAAAGTGGTACGCCGCGAGATCTGCCAGGTGACGCTGCGCGGCGCGCACGCGGCCGGCCTGCAGGACCCCGGGCCCGCGGAGCCCGGCGCCGCCTACATGCTGTGCGTGGCCGAGGAGGTACGTACCAGACGGAGCAGACAAAGTGGTACGCCGCGAGATCTGCCAGGTGACGCTGCGCGGCGCGCACGCGGCCGGCCTGCAGGACCCCGGGCCCGCGGAGCCCGGCGCCGCCTACATGCTGTGCGTGGCCGAGGAGGTACGTACCAGACGGAGCAGACAAAGTGGTACGCCGCGAGATCTGCCAGGTGACGCTGCGCGGCGCGCACGCGGCCGGCCTGCAGGACCCCGGGCCCGCGGAGCCCGGCGCCGCCTACATGCTGTGCGTGGCCGAGGAGGTACGTACCAGACGGAGCAGACAAAGTGGTACGCCGCGAGATCTGCCAGGTGACGCTGCGCGGCGCGCACGCGGCCGGCCTGCAGGACCCCGGGCCCGCGGAGCCCGGCGCCGCCTACATGCTGTGCGTGGCCGAGGAGGTACGTACCAGACGGAGCAGACAAAGTGGTACGCCGCGAGATCTGCCAGGTGACGCTGCGCGGCGCGCACGCGGCCGGCCTGCAGGACCCCGGGCCCGCGGAGCCCGGCGCCGCCTACATGCTGTGCGTGGCCGAGGAGGTACGTACCAGACGGAGCAGACAAAGTGGTACGCCGCGAGATCTGCCAGGTGACGCTGCGCGGCGCGCACGCGGCCGGCCTGCAGGACCCCGGGCCCGCGGAGCCCGGCGCCGCCTACATGCTGTGCGTGGCCGAGGAGGTACGTACCAGACGGAGCAGACAAAGTGGTACACCGCGAGATCTGCCAGGTGACGCTGCGCGGCGCGCACGCGGCCGGCCTGCAGGACCCCGGGCCCGCGGAGCCCGGCGCCGCCTACATGCTGTGCGTGGCCGAGGAGGTACGTACCAGACGGAGCAGACAAAGTGGTACGCCGCGAGATCTGCCAGGTGACGCTGCGCGGCGCGCACGCGGCCGGCCTGCAGGACCCCGGGCCCGCGGAGCCCGGCGCCGCCTACATGCTGTGCGTGGCCGAGGAGGTACGTACCAGACGGAGCAGACAAAGTGGTACACCGCGAGATCTGCCAGGTGACGCTGCGCGGCGCGCACGCGGCCGGCCTGCAGGACCCCGGGCCCGCGGAGCCCGGCGCCGCCTACATGCTGTGCGTGGCCGAGGAGGTACGTACCAGACGGAGCAGACAAAGTGGTACGCCGCGAGATCTGCCAGGTGACGCTGCGCGGCGCGCACGCGGCCGGCCTTAAAATCGGTCCATTCATTTAGGAGCTACGATGCCACAGACCGACTCAAAGACAAACAGAGAGACACAGACACGTCAAACTTAATAACACCCCTCTTTTTGCGTCGGGGGTTAATGAGTTATTTTCATAATAAATGGTTACTATTTCCCCAGAAGAGTAATGGCTGTAGCAGATACGGCGTGTGCTTCGTCGACGTCTCGATAGGGCTGTTCCATCTCGGGCAGTTCAAGGACGACAAGCACTCCTCGAGGCTGCTCACTACACTGGCGCATTTCCCGCCCGCGTTGGTAAGTGACACATCTGTACCGTTTCCCTAGCTATGCGAGCAATGGCTCTGACGATAGGGTTGTTCTAAATGTTCATGCAGTTCTAAAATGTCAACCCTACGTCCGACGCCTGCCTTGATAAGTTAATACCAGTAGCGGAGCGCCTATACAAGCCGATTCCTACTGGCTTGCCTAACATTTATTTTTAGACAAGCCTATAGTTACTTACTCTAATAACTTTTTTTTAGTTCCGGGTCTAAATTTTCTCGCGCCGCCTATTGTAAATACCATATATGATACCATCCATTCAAATGTATCTTATATTACAAATTAAAAGAAAATAGTATACAGCCTGTATGTTTCATATTACCTCAAATTGTAACATACATAGCTTTAAGTACTATGAACCGATATTGTAAGAAAATTGTGAGTTAGTCCTAACTACCAAAGCGTAATTCATTTTTGAAAATTTATCGAGCAGCAATGTAATGCTTACACTCATGTGTCGCTTAAATTCAAAATCGGATAAATCCATTCGACCCTATCAGCAAATATCTACCTTATCACATTTTCTTAATAGCAAAATCGCATGATTTGACAGATGGATTTACCCGGGTTTGAAATTAAGCGACTCACATGGAAGAAGCGGTTTACTTGTGACAGTTGTGACGTCACATCAGTAAGACAATACATTGCGTGCTGAATTATTTTATAAGGAAAAAAAAGTTGGTAGTTAAGAAAAAACTTCTTGCAATTTCGGTTCATAGCCCTATCACCTACCTCTGGTTACAATTTGAGGTAATATTAAAAATACACACTGTATAAAGACTTATATAATTATAGTAAATTAAATTGATTAAAGCATGTAGCGCCCATGGGTTTCTTTTGAGAAATGTTTCCATAAATAGGAGAGTGATAATGATAAGTGATCAAGATAGATCTGACCAGAGAAATAAAGAGTTTTCTTTTTCTTAACAATGTAGCACACCAGGTTTCATACATATTTTTAGACTATAGCCGTAAAGACAGGCCGTTATTTATAAACGTCCATTAAACTTATTTTCGCTAATTGTAGTTTCTATGCTAAAAGTGGCACTGGAACATAAGTTTCATGTGCTCTGCCTAACCCTTTTAGAAATAAAGGGGTGAATCTATGTATACATGTATGTACAGTCACCAGCAGAAGTATAGCTAAGTGGGCCGGGTGTTCAAAATTATTACCTGCACACGAATAGTCAGAATTCTTAAGAAATGAAGAGCGTGTGTAGGTAATTTTGAACACCCGGCCACTTCCGCTGCTGACTGTATGTAGTTAAAATTAGTTCGGCTCATTATCACTCACTTTGGCATTTAACAGACACACCCCCCCCCCCCCCCCCTATTAAAAACCGCTGCATTAATTATTTGTAAAACTTATAAAGCCTCTGCTAAATAGAATGTGCTTTGTCCCTTGCACACTTACGCACACAAATGCCAAAATGACAGATAAAGATGTCCAGGCAGCGTACAAAAGCCAGCGTGTCCCTAAAGGAGCCCAGGGTCCGCTTTGACACCTAATCCCAAGATTTGGCATAGGCACTTATTTTGAGAAAGCGATTGCCATCTGACCTTCCAACCCAGAGGGAAAACTAGACCTTATTGGGATTAGACCGGTTTCCTCACGATGTTTTCACCGAAAAGCTAACGGTAATTTGTCGTAGATTATATACGACCGCAAATCGACCACTGCGCGTACGTGTAAGCTGCTAGGCACGCACGGCCACCGCGCGCGGCGCGAGCCACAGCCGCTGTGGCCGCCGGAGAAAACGCTCAAAACTCTCGCCGAGAACTACTACAAGACTAACGCAGACGGCGACTGGCCGGAGGGACTGAAGCCTTTCCTGCATGAAGGTGAAACCGTTGTGTCTATTTTGTTTAACCAAATATACTTACTACAATATAGAACACTGCCACCCCATAGGTACGAAGAAAACTCAAAACGCATAATATCAAATTTACGCAAATGTAAGGTTTGGGCGCATAAAGTCCCATTCGCAAAACGTCTTCTCTGCAAGTGGTCCCGTATGTAAAATACCCCATTCGCAAAACGTCCCTTTCAAAAGGTTCCACCCCTTTCGCATAACGTCACTTCTGAGAAAGTCCCTACTACATAACGCCCCTTTCGCAAAACGTCCCGTCTGCGAAATGACCCATTCGCAGAAAGTACCGTCTGGAAAAAGTTTGTTTAAGTGGAGTCTTCTCATGGGATAAGAGATGGCCAATAACGGGTCATTTTGCGAAAGGGACGTGTTGCGAACGGGTTATTGTGCGAAAGGGACGTTTTGCGAACGGGACTTTATTTATGTGAAGGGACGTTTTGCGAAAGGGACCTTTTGCAGAAGGGTCGTTTTTCGTAAAGGACATTTAGGAAAGGGACATTCTGCGAGTGGGACGTTATGCGCCCTAACCAAATGCAAGAAGGCAGATAGCGGCAAGTGACTCAGGATAGCGGCAAGTGACTCAGGATCAGACAATAAGAAATTTTAAAATGTATTCGACATGCATGATATTGACCTGTAAAATATGACATTTTATCAATAAAGTTCTGAATCTGAATCTGAATCTGATCGGTCATTATGGTCCACTCTTTGGCACTGCAGGTCATCCCTATGACCAACAGTGAACGTCTTTCGGATGATACAATGAGATGACCTGTACACCCTGACGAATTTACTCGTAGTTGGCATTGAATCGGTGGTGTGGAAATATTCAGCATATTGGTTTTTCTTTTGGTATAAAGCTGCGTACGAATTAGATCAGCCTCGGGTTGAGGCACGCACGGCTCACCTATTTTGCTCCGTACCGTACCGTACCGTGCTCAAAGGCGCCTCAGTGTGCGTGCCTCGCGTAACTTGGACGTGTATCCGAGCGTGCCGCGGGCAGAATAATAAGTTTATACTTGTCTGTGGGCGAGACGCGTACAAATTTGTCCAAGTTGCTGAGCCGTGCGTGTTTTTATTAGTAAATTTATTCAAATAAAACCGTGTAATTCAGTAAATTGTGATAAACGCAGCCGCGGCGGTCACCGTGTCCGACGCCATTTTGAATGACGCACAATGTCGGCTCACCCGCGCAATGTTTATGTGCAACAAATTACGACAAATTGCTCAGGCTGAGCCTCTCAAATTCGTACCCACCTTTAGGGTTTTTCAGAATGGCAGCACTGTGGCTAGAGGTTTAAACATGATAAGTGGATTTTGACCAAAAATCAAAATCCACCAGTCATATTTAATCATACAATAATCATCAATTTGATTTGATTTGAAAGCTGCTGTCATAAAGACCTCTCGCCAAAGTGCTGCCAGCTCATAACATAATGCATTTTGAAAAACCCTCAAGAACGAGTTTAAAATTGACAAATCAGGCCTGAAGCACTCTGCTTAGTGCTTCAGGCCTGATGTGTCAATTTTAAACTCGTTCTTACATTATTACTTTTTATTTTATTTGTAGACAGAGAGATGTTGTTCCAGTTTTGTAAAAACGCAAATTTACTTAAATTTCCTTCCAGGTGACGCCTTGGGCCTAACTCCAGCACCGAATTGCTATCTAGCGATCAAATCTCTAGGCGGATGCGTCTCATACCTCACCCAATGCTTACTCGACATTCAAGTACTGGGCATGGCACAGTTCGAGTCATTCGCGCCGCCCGACGTGCTAAACAAGACTTTATCACAAGAGCATAAGGTTGAGAATAAGAACAAGACCTTATCGCAATTTGTTGAGAAGTGGGAAGGCGGCAATACAATGGTCCTGGATGCTATTACGCTGAGGAATCTGAGGATAGTGCAGGATGAAGGCTGCTTGTATGATAAGTTGAATTTCTGTGCTACTGCTATGGGGAAAAGGTAAGAAAATTGCAATAAATGAGTTCAAAGATGTGGCCCACGTGGGCCCTAGGTAGCTAGTTTTAAAAAAACCGGCCAAGTGCGAGTCGGACTCGCACACTAAGAGTTACGTAAATATTTATTTAATTCTGTTTTTTTAGTATTTGTTGTTATAGCGGCAACAGAAATACATCATCTTTGTAAATTTCTACTCTCTAACTATCACGGTTCATGAGATACAGCCTGCTAACAGACGGACAGACAGACAGACAGACAGACGGACAGCGGAGTCTTAGTAATAGGGTCCCGTTTTATACTTTGGGTACAGAACCCTAAGAACGTGCGTGAAAGGTATAGTGAAAGCACTTTCTCCACAGCCAGTTAAAATTCGGCCTTATGTCAGTGTCATAAAGGCTTTGATTGGGGTAAAACCTTTCTCACCTGACGACCGGCATGCTATAACGTAGTAAATAACTCCATAAGTTTTAACTCTTTGTCTCTGTTGTCAGGGCGCCTCTTTTCTGATCTGAAGTAGGCTTAGTAGTTAGGCCACTGTCCCACTGAGACGGATCGATAAAACAATCGGACAATCGCTGCAATAGGGGTGTAGACTCAAAATTGATTATTACTTCAAAAGAAAGAAGGCAAAAAAAAATATGCCTGATGACGAAAATCCCATTCGAATATCTCAAAAAATTACGAAGCTACAACCGTTTTAATGTTTCTTGTTAGAGAGGAGAAAACGCTCCGGGATCGTGACGTCACGATCGTCTAGCGTCATAGTAAATCACAATCGTTTCATGTGAAGGTGCGTTTTGCGGGAAAGGGACAGAACATACCCCCTCTTAAAACTTTGTGAGTATTTATCCTCTTGCGTTGCTTTCTTCTACATTTGAGTACATTTGTAATCCTTTTTCGAGAAAATGCAACTTCTTCTTCTTCTTTCTGTGCCTCTCCCATTAATTGGGGTCGGCTCTCCTCGTTCTCATGCGCCAGGTCGATCGATCCTGGGTTGTTTCCTTGTTCAACTGGGCCTGTTTCAAGTCCTTTGATATGGTGGGCCACCACGTAGCGAGCGGGCGACCTCTGCCTCTCTTGTTGTCCGGTAGTGCGAGGGCTTTCTTCAGGACATGGTCTTCGTCGCGTCTCATGACATGCCCGTACCATCTCATACGAGATTCCTTGACCTTGTCTAGAAAATGCAACATAATTGATTATTATATTTAGTGTCTACACCCCTATTCTATTGAAGTAGAGTAAAGACGAGATCCACTGAAAACAATGGGCTTGTGACCTTAATAGTATTTTATGCAACTGTTGTGTAAGAAGGGTCTTAAAACGCGAGTGGCGTGGGTTGCGATGAGAGCCTTGGCGAGCATCGCAATTACAGACGCCATGAACGTTTTTAGACCAGTTATACACCGTTGCATACAATACTTTTTCTACGACAAATTTTAAATAAATAGCATAGGTACCTACTACAGAATAGTTAAACTTTTCAGGCAGCAAGTTTTATATTCATACTTTTGCTACTCACTTTTTTCAGGAGTGCAGGTATTAATTTCTTCGACCATTTTAAAAGGAACGTACATTTGTCTTCACAAACACGAATAAAATCTTAATAGTTTAGGACTAATAGTTTATCATCTTTCGTATTTTCATTTTGAACTGTATTTTGGTGGGAAATCGGAAATGTGACACCTCTTGCTTATGGTTTGTTTTGTTTTTAATTTGTTTGCACTTGCCATCCGAACAAAACCAATTCCGGACCCGGACCGAATTCGAGCTGTTTATTTTTATAAATAATACCAAGAATTTATAAAACGTGTAATTTAACACACAATAGATGATGATTTATTATTATTGTAGTAAATAATTTATAATATACAAATGTTAAATCGTAAATAAATATTTTTATTTCGAAATATTTGTTTATGAAGTTGGCACCACTGCAATATAGCGGCCGATTAAAAAAAAAGTTAAACAGTGCTTTTATGAAAAATGTATGAACCAAAAAAGTACGCTGAACAATGCGTTTTTGGGCCATAGAGCATAGAGTTTTTCGACTATTTATTAGTGGTGTCATTGTATTTGAGCTACAGCCTATATAAATGACAGATAACGGTACAGGAGTAGAAAAATTTGTTTACGATGCCATTCGAAACAGTTTTTGTAGATGAACAAATGTTTGTATGGAAGCAACTACATTTAAAGGACATTAATACCCAAAAAATCGAGTTAAAGACGGACCTCGCTAACAGCAGCCGAAACGCTTCATACTGATTGGCTTTAAAGTATGACGTCACATCGTGCAATTTATACTAACCATTGCATGGAAAATGAAGTAAATTGCTGTTTCGGTCGCGAAATACTGCGTTTAGGTCCATAGTTGTCATACAAATTTGTTTCTATAAAAGCGTAAGGATTCTATTGGTACCTTTAAATTTACTGTTGGACAATAAATCAATAAACTTTTTTTTCTAAACTTACAAGGTTCATCATTTTATGATTTGAATTATATTTTGTAATTTATACTTTATTACAATCATTTGATAGTTTACTATCCATTTAGCAACACGACGTTATCAATTTTAACACTACGCAACAAGCCTATTGGTCGATTCTTGTCCGCTCCGCTCCTTCCCACCTCATTGAAACTGAAGCCTTAGGGTGGGTTGCAGTAAACTGTCTGTACCCGTAAGCGGTGTATCTGTAATCTGTTTCTATGGAAAGTTTCACAAGTTTCTATGGGATGACAGCTGCGTGCCATATTTAACGTTGATCGATTGTTTTTTTTTTATACTACGACGTTGGCAAACAATCTTACGGCCTGCCTGACGTTAAGCTGGTGCCGTCGCCTATGGACACTTGTGACTCCAAAAGAATCACAAGCGCGTTGCCGACCCTTTATTCACTTGAGGATTCGCTGTGTTGGCAGATAGATACATGCAAGTCCCTCACTCCCAACACAGCGCATCCTAGAGAGCTCTGGCGACCTTACTCACCACCAGGAACACAACACCACATGCTTCATAGCATGCAATAATATATTGTAATCGTAAGTTGGTACAGTCGCCATCACATACATAGGTACACTATAGGTGTTCAAAAATATCGGCACATGCACCCTAATGCGTTGATAATAGAGGTGTGTTCCGATGTTTGTGACGTGCTTGTTTGCTCCGATGTATGTGATGGCGACTGTACAACCCGTCGGTATACGTAATTCATGGTTATTTATTAAGGCGACGTAGGCTCGTGGTCTTCTCTCCCTCTCACTGGCATAAGCGTGAGCGAGATGGAAGTGCGTGTTTGGAAGCGCGGATATCATGTTTTTTAATTTAATCTTTTTGTGCGTTTTTTAATAAATAATTACTTTGAAAACAAAGTTTTAACCGACGAAAAATCAATCATCCCCTATTTTCGTATCCTTAGGGTTGGTTTTTTTTTCCAAATTTATATGGGACCAACTTCGGGTTATACCCTTTCCAATAAAAAAAGAATTATCAAAATCGAACTACTCTGTAAAAAGTTATGCGTGGTCATACATAAAAAAAAAATATATACGCGTCGAATTGAGAACCTCCTCCGTTTTTTTCGTCGGTTGAAAAGTAGCTGATTTCCCTCAAACATGTCATTGCAAATTTTTAGAACCAATCTTAATATGTTTAGCTGTAGTGTATCATTTGTTACGATTTTTTAAGTGTATTTTAGACCTATGTTCGTGATTTTTTTCTATCGAGCGAAAGTCAAAAACTCAGGATTCGAATAGCTGATTTCCCTCGAGAAAGGCCTCAAATTTGCTAATTAAATTTAGGGCAGCCGTATTATAATCCAAACAACAGGTACGAGTTTTTAAAAATCCGTTTTCTGAGCTCACGTCGCCTTAATACGAGCATTAATAAAGGCATGTCAAATACTGTTGAATGTTTCAGATTGCTATACCAATGGGTATGCTCGCCTAGCTGCAATCTGGATGTAATAAAAGAACGACAGGAGGCTGTCAAGGAGTTATTTGAGGATCAGGAGATGAGCCAAGACGCCAAGAATATTCTGACCACGTTGCCGGATTTGGAGCGACTATTAGCCAAGTAAGTGATAGCCTATTTATAATTTTATATGAGTACATTATGCAAAAAGTGTAGAATAGGAATATCGAAAACCTATACTTCGCAAGTGTCAGTATGATTCATTATGGTCTTCAGTAACAATAACACGGAAAAAGTCCAGAGGAAAAACATCCACGAATTGCTATTTCCCGGCCTCTGCAATAATGTACTACCTATTTCTCAAACATGCAATGAAATCGTAAAATAAAAAAATCTAAGAAATAAAACGAATTTTCATGGCTGAGCGCCGTGATACTGTGCCACAAATTGAGGAATAAAAATTAAAAAAAAAAATTACTTTTGGGCCGAGGTCTTCAATTTTGTATGAAATTCCTTTACAGTTTTCTAGAGTTGTTCCGCCCGCAATGTGATACTTTGAAGTCTGTTATAACGCACGTAATGACGACATTTAATTGCAAGTTTGAGAAAAATAAACGGCCGTTTTTCTTTGCAGTTCATAGATTGACGAATCCAGCAACATTAAATATAGTTTGATGTATTCACAAGGTACATATTAGTACATTACATCAGAGGCCGGGAAAACACGTATCTCTATCCGGCCTCGTTACGCTCGGCCGTCTATACCTGTTTGGCCTGAAATCCGTTTTTACGCCGAGGCATGTATAGTGCTTTTCTCAAACATGCAATGAAATAAATAAATAAAAATTCTCAAATCAAACTAATTTTCATGGCTGAATGCCGTGATGCTGTGCCACAAATAGTGGAATGAAAATTAAAAAGTTACTTTGCAGGCCTAGGCCTGAAAAGTTGTATGAAATCCCATTTCAGGCCGCCTCGAGATGCTGCGCCCTAAAAAAGATACTTCCGAGTCTATTATAAATTATAAGGAACGTAAAGAGAATATTTCATTGCATGTGTTGCACGGCCAGGCATGTATAGTGCTTTTCTCAAACATGCAATAAAATAAATACGAGTATATAAAAACTCCTAAAATCAAACTAATTTTCATGGCTGAATGCCGTGATGCTGTGCAACAAATAGTGGAATGAAAATAAAAAAAAATACTTCCCGGCGTAGGCCTTCAATTTTGTATGAAATTCCTTTACAGTTCTATCGAGTTGATCCGCCCGAAACGTGATACTTTGAAGCCTGAGGGCCTACCGTGAACGGCATTCGAAGTTTTCCCTCTCGGTCGCACTTACGTATGAACTGACAAGTATGACAGAGAGGGAAAACTTCGAATGCCTTACGCGGTAGGCCCTCTGATATTAACCCACGTAACGACGACATTTCATTGCATGTTTGAGAAAATACAAAATACAGTGTGTAGCGGCCTACTTTTTGAAATATCTATCGTTAACTTTATAATCGGAATTATTTACCAGTGGCGCTAGCGTGCACGTGAACGGGCTCTTAACACTTATGATTCATCACTGTTCGGTGAAAGCCATGAGTTGCTGACTTAGAACAGCTTTAAACATGTAACCCCGTTCCCAGAGTGCACACCCTCGGCAACCTGAAACGGTCAACCTCTCACCCGGACTCCCGCGCCATATTCTACGAGGAGAAGAAGTACTCCAAACGCAAAGTCCTGGATTTCATAGCGGTACTCAACGGGTTCCAGGCAGCGCTTAAACTAATCCAGGTGTTCGATGGCGCTGAATCTGGACTGCTTAGGAAGCTGACTAGATACAGGCCACAGGGGACGTTCCCGGATTATAGGGATACACTGAAATTCTTCAAGGTAGGTGTGAGGCTGTTTGTTATGTTTGGAAACGCAAATGTTTGTGTCATACTTTCTAGCGGTGACATGGTATGGTACGGAAATCAAACTTAAATAGGGATTAAATAGTCACAAAGTTATAAGTGTCCAAAGTTTTAAGAGGGGGTTATTCTGTCCCTTTTCCGCCAAACGCACGTTCATATGAAACGATTGCCATTTACTATAACGATCGGGGATCGTGACGTCATGATCCTCGAGCGTTGTCTCCATCTCTAACAAGCAATATTAAAATGGTTGTAGCTTCGTAATTTTTAACCGACTTCAAAAAAGGAGGAGGTTCTCAATTCGTCTGTAGGTATGTTTTTTTTTTAGTATGTGTGTTTGTTACGCGATTACTCGGTAATTTATAAACCGATTTGAACATTTGAACTTTGTTTGGAAGCATATACTTCCAGATTGGTCCCGTTGTCACCAAAATCCTGGAGAAATCGAGGGAACTCTTAAAATTTTGAATGGGATTTTCGTCACTAGGAATTTTTTTTTGCCTTCTTTCTTTTGGAATACTAATAAATTTGGAGTCTACACCCCTATTTACCACATACAGCCCGCTGAGGAAGTTCCCGTATTATACGTTGAAACTCTTCAAGGTAGGTCAGGTTTTAGAAGGGTGGCTTCGTTGTAAGTCGTAAGGTGTTCTGTGCCAATGACCATTAGTGCCCGTTAACATTGAGCGAAGATCGAAATGTCGTATACAATACAATACAATTCATGTACACGGTAGTTTAAGAAACTCCTCGATACTGTACAGAGTTAAATCTAGTAGACACATGCGTAGCTTCTTAAATGCGACGGTGGGAGTTGCATTTCTGACCGTTGCGGGCAGTCTATTATAGATGGATGGACCCATTATGTCGGCAGATTTTGCAGACTTTGCCAATTTGTGCTTAGTAGTGATAAGTCGGTAGTCATGATGACGAAGGGCATAGGTTTTATTTATACCCTGTCGTTGGAAGATATGCATATTCGTGTGAGTGAATACGGCCACCTGATAAACGAGCTCGCTCGGGAGTGTCAAGAATCCAAAGTCTTTGAATAAACTCCTGCATATGTTGATATAGACCTCGCCATATCACCCGCCATGTGCATGGCTTCGTGCAGATGCTATGAATTGAGTTTCCGCGTCTATAGTGCTTTTCTGATTGCCTGGTACGTACGTCAGCCTAGTACATTTTATAAATCATATTGAGATGACAGCGTAAGCGTACCCATCCAAGCTATATGAAAATCGGTAACCTATCGCAATCACTAAACTTCATTTCCCAACTGTATTGTTTGTCCGAATTTTCATTTCGCCAAAAAGACAATTATCTCGAAAACCCAAGATTTCAATTTTTTTTATACTTATCGCGTAGAAGCATAAGTCTTGGTTAGCTTTGTTTTATAATCATCCTGAAAATGTCATGGCTTCAGAGAAAAACGGCTTTTAGGACAAATGAAAATCGGACAAACGGATACAGTTGGGAATAGTTATTTAGGTATGATACAAGTGCGGAAAGTAGGTAATTCCCAACGAGTGGCGATGACCAAAAACACGACCGTTAGGGAGTGTTTTTGGTCGACACGAGTTGGGAATTACCTATCCGCACGTGTATCATACAACATTTTACAATGCATCTTGCGAGGAAATAAAAAAAAAGCTGCCAAGTGCGAGTCGGACTCGCGCATGAAGGGTTCCGTTAAATAAATAGCTTTTTACGATTTATGACGTATAAAAAAAACTACTTACTAGATCTCGTTCAAACCAATTTTCGTTGGAAGTTTGCAAACATCATATATTTTTTTTAGTTTTATCATTCTCTTATTTTAGAAGTTACAGGAGGGGACACACACATTTTACCACTTTGGAAGTGTCTATCGCGCAAACTATTCAGTTTAGAATAAAATGATGTTAGAAACCTCAATATCATTTTTGAAGACCTATCCATAGATAGACGTATGTATGGGTTTGATGAAAATAACAATTTTGAGTTTCAGTTCTAAGTATGGGGAACCCCAAAATTTATTGTTTTTTTTTCAATTTTTGTGTGAAAATTTTAATGCGGTTTACTTACAGAATACATCTACTTACCAAGTTTCAACAGTATAGCTCTTATAGTTTCGGAAAAAAGTGGCTGTGACATACGGACGGACAGACAGACAGACAGACAGATATGACGAATATATAAGGGTTCCGTTTTTTGCCATTTGGCTACGGAACCCTAAAAATATGCATAAAAGATGAAATTTCAATTGTCACGAACTATATAGCATAGTATGCGGGAATATTGTACTGAAATCCATTCCCGCACGGGCTGGTCCAGCCCGGCGACGCCATGCTGGCATCGACCACTTCCCGTGTTTATGTTTAACCATATAAAGGAGCACATTCAGAGCAAGTGCACTGTAATAGTAGATTGTTAACCAAGGGTTGAAAGTGACCCATTGCACCCGAGATATTTCTGGCGCTCGAACGAAGTGAGAGCGCCAATAGTTCGAGGGTGAAATGGGTAATTTCACCCGAGTTAAACACTCTACTTTTCATTTCGACTGTGAGGAAAGTAAAATACTGCACGTACATTTTATAAAACAGGCATATTAAGAATAATCAGTGAAATACACATACTGCCAACTTTAGAAAAGTTTAAAAAACGTATCAGATCTAATAGTTGTGATCTTATTTCTAGTATTTATATAGTTCTATAAATAAATGTATAGAATTATTTGCTTAATATGAAATAAATTAATTATTCGAATTTAGATATACCTAAGTCAAACTATATCCATCCTCTAACCTCTTTGCACTGGCCACTTGCCACGGCCTACTCGATTGTAATCGATTGTAATCGAGTAGGCCGCGTCGCTACTAATCTAGAGGGCCATGCCCAAACGAGAAAAAAAAGTTTCATAGCATTATGGCGGGCAGCCGATATTTACAGAAATGGTCTTGAATGTTGATTTTCTGTAATTAGGAAGAAAAATACCAAAAATAAAAGGATTTTTTATCAACATCGTCGTAATGAACCCGTCGCTTAATGTATAGCTGAGTTTCGATATATGTAAAGTTTTTATTTTAATAATATGAAGTAACTCAATTATCTTCGACTCCGTGGCTGACCGTAACAATAAAAAAAATTTACTTTCCACCCTAGGGGAGAAAACGCTATTTTCCACCCGGCTAATATGCCCATGAAAAGTCAACTTTCAGAACAGGAGAGATGAAAATTAAATTATTGATTCAGATAGGTAACCATGAATTGTAATGCCCTATATGTTACATGTGTCCTATTTTTCAGGAGGGATTCAATCAATCCGAAGCTGAGAAGGAAGGGCGCATTTTACCCGGCGCAGGAGTTGATCCAGAGTATGACAGCACTCTGCAGCTCATAGAGGATATCCAGAAGGAACTCAACGAATATCTCGCGGAACAGGAGAAATACTTCAAGTGTCGGGTATGAAACTTATATTACGAGTTGGGTACATCGTTAGTAGCTGGCCACCGTTCATTAACTGGGACAATCATACAAAAAATGAACTCAATTCACCTATAATAGAATTCATTTTGGTATAAATAAATAAATATGTGAGCACAGTTTTACACAAATCGACCTAGTCCTAAAACTGACCAAAGCTTGTAGTATGGGTACTAGACGACGATAAACAATAAATACTTGTATAGATAAATAAATACTTAAATACATAGAAAACATCCTCAGAAACAGATATTTGTGCTCATCACCAGAGCCCGGATTTTCCACGGCAAAACAAAACACTATCGTAATTTAGCCAGTGATAGAAACATTATTTTATCGATATCGAGTATTAGGTATAAAAATAACATGCTGATATAGGTATATTTTTACATTATTGACAATTTAAGCCTGCATCACACTGGCGCGGCCTGCGGTGGCGGACCATAGTTAATTTGACAGCTAATGACAAGTTTTCTATTGTCCGCCGCGGCCAGACCGCGCCAGTCTGTGAGAGGCCTTATTACAGTGTGCAAAACAACCTTTTTATATTTTTTAATAAAAAACATGAAGTGTATTTTTCTTCCGAAAACGCCATAAGGTATTTGAGCGAACTAAAAAGTCGCGATGATGACTATACCATACCACTACCACCTCATTGAAAATAATAGGCAATACAGTCAATAATAGACACTTATTACTCCATAAGACTTCAAATGTCATTCCATTACGTATAAAACATAAATTGCGTCTAGATATTATTTATTTCTTATAACGCTTTGAAACCGACTTGTTTCATATACGTATAATATCTTAATATTACAGTTAATATTAAAAAAAAAAATAGTAATGTGCACGATCGGATCAAAACGTGAGTAGAGAATCACCCTGAATTAGTCTATTATGAAGTGACCTCTACTACTTATATAATGCTCTATGTGCGATATACATCCGAAACTGAAGAAACGCAATATTGACAATAATCTGAAAAGCAACTGCCACAATAACCGTTCGGGACAACCAAATACGAAACATCAATTTTGTTTGGTGACGTTTTTTCTTCTACTACACAATTATCGATATCGATAAAATAATGTTTCTTCCATTGGCTAGATTACGATAGTGTTTTGTTTTGCCGTGGAAAATCCGGGCTCTGCTCATCACACAAATAAATGCCATTACTGGGATTCGAACCCGAGACCTCCGGCTTCGTAGGCAGGGTCACTACCAACTATGCTACAGAGGTCGTCAATAAAATGATTGATTGATGTTTTTTTTTTTATAATTTATACTTTATTTATTACTATAGTTTGATGGTTTACTATCCATTTAGCAACAGTACGTTATCAATTTTAACATGAGGCATCATGCCTATTCTACTACTTTAGTATAAGATTATCGATACAATGCGTTTTCGAACGCGTTTGCGTTTAGTTACAATTTGTATGGCAACGCGAACAGCGCCGCTGGTGGTAACTATTAGGAACGTTCGCGACTTCGCGTTGCCATACAAATTGAAACTAAACGCAAACGCGTTCGAAAACGTATATGTACCGATAAAACTTATACTAGAGCTACAGAGCTCCCGAGGATTATGCTCCGTGTGGGGGGCTGTATGTCTCTAGCTGTCAACACAACGAATCCTCAAATAAATAAAGAGTAGGCAGCGCGCTTGTGATTCTTTTGGAGTCGCAAAAGCATCCATAGGCGACGGCATCGGTGTCTCCATACCATCATGCAGGCCGGATACTGGTTTGCCACGAGACTAACAGTTGGAATAACCATTATGTTATCCTATAAATATATCGTCGGCAATGACGGGTTTAATTACGTTACATTTATACAATTACTAGCTTCTGCCGGCGACTCCGTCCGCATGGAACTCGTTTATATCGTAGCTCCATACAAACTTTCACCCCTCATTTAACCCCCTGAGGGGATGACTTCAGGGATAAAAACTAGTCCTTCCCCGGGAGTCAAACTATCTCTTTACCAAATTTCATCAAAAGGGGTTCCATTCAAATTTTCACCCCTCATTGCACCTCCTTAGAGGATGATTTCCGGGATAAAATCTATCCTATGTCCTTCCCCTGGACTCAAACTATCTCTATACCAAATTTTATCGGTGCAGCGGTTTAAGTGGCTCCATACAAATTTTTAGCCCCCCCATTCCCCCCCCCCCCCCCTAAGGGATGATTCAGGGATAAAAACTATCCCATGTCCTCTTCGGGACTCAAACTATCTCTATACCAAGGTTCATCTAAATCGGTTCAGGTGTGAAGAGGTAACAGACAGACAGACATACACACTTTCGCATTTATAATATTAGGTCCTTATCCTTACCTATGAAATTGGCGGTGTGTATGGAGAATTTTATGAAAACTGTGATTTTCATACATTGAATTTTGCGGATTATTCAGCAATGTCAAATTCAAAGCAAACTAAATTTTGGTAGGAATATAGAAAACTTTTAAGCTACTTTACACATATCTTCATTCCTTAAAAATAGTTCGCATCATAAAACTATACGTAATTGAAACACTTTAACCGGCAGCACATGAAAAGGGCGGTTTTCAAGCTTTAATTTGAAACACTAAATAAAAAATTCAAACCTATTTTTTGTATTTAAAACCTTTGTTACATAGTCTAATAATGAAATTAAAAAATAATTTGGAAGTTGCAATAGAAATAATTAAATTACGTACAAAATAATATCTGTGAAAAAAACGCCAATTTCATAGGTAAGGACCCAATATTATATAGTATAGTATATATAATCAAACTATCGTACGTATATAGTATAGATTAGGATGGATTAGTATGGATTTTTATTGTACTGTCTCTTGATTTTTATTACACACTAGCGACCCGCCCCGGCTTCGCACGGATTTATATGTATGCAAATAATAAGAACATGCATGTATTATACATATAAACCTTCCTCTTGAATCACTCTATCTATTAAAAACCGCATCAAAATCGGTTGCGTAGTTTTAAAGATCTAAGCATACACAGGGACAGACCGACAGACAGCGGGAAGCGACTTTGTTTTATACTATGTAGTGATACTCGTTACAAATAAAGTAGGTATGATACCAAAACTACTTTTCCAGTTGAAATACGTGGGAACGGACAAGAAGCGTTATCAGATAGAGGTGCCAGAAAGTGCCACGAAAAAAGCAACGTCCGACTACCACTTGGAAGGTGCCCGGAAAGGATTCAAGAGGTTCTCCACCAGTGAGACTAAGGTAAAACAAGAAGCTAATACTAAATTACTTCTACAGGTAATATAATAGATAGTCCGTAAGACCACTCCAAATACACCTACGTCTCACTCCCAACGACTCACATGTGAGTCGTCCGGTAGGTCCCACATGTGAGTCATTTTTTTTACCCTGGAATCCCAATGACCCACATGTGGTCCATGATTTTTTTTTTAATTTGAACCATATATACAAAATACACCAGGGTTCATTTTCGAGGTCTGACTGCTGGACCAATGGGACCACACATGCCGACATACATGTAAGTCGTTGGAATTCCAGGCCTTCGATCACCCGATCGCTGGAAGAGGAAGGGGTGGCCACAGTACCTACGCATGATCCTGAATCCTATCCTGAAATGGCCGGAAGTACTTGGCAAACGGTGCCAAAGGTTATGGCGCTGTCAACACCAAAAACGCGCACACTGTCTATTTGTATCGGAGTAAACGAGAGCGAGTGTTACTTGGGTGGCCAGGTTTTAGAAGAAAGTAATGAATAAATATAAAAATTAAAAAAGTGTGGATTATTTGTGAAATATGGCTCGTTAGCGGTTTAGGTATGAATATGTGGACTTCATGTTTTTAATTGCAGACCCATACGTCAAAAAAATAAGTACTTAGAACCGCTTAAGATGATTTTAAGACCAATCTTTGCAATTATTTTCTATCGAGCCGATTTCGTCCAAATGTTTCGAGTCCGTCTACGGTCTTGGAAATATGAAGAATATTTAAGTACTTATATTTTTTTTGATGTGCTAGAACCAATAGTTTTTCTTAAAAAACTGCTTAAATAATATCAATTTCAACAAATTAGGTCATGTCAGCCTCTTAAAATTAGTTTAGTTCGTTTAATTTATTTCACGATAAAAATTACAATATAAATTTGCATAAATGTCAAAATTACAAGAATTTCTAACATGATCGTCAATATAATTGAAATGTAATAACAAAAATATTATTCTATCTCCCAAAAAGGATCTTCATTTGTTATACAGTATAATAAAATTTAAAAACTATTCATATGTCAACATAATAAAAGCAAAATATACAAAAAATTCAATAATTCTCTCAATAAAGACTACCACTACAACTTCAAACAGAATATAATAATACTTAAGACATTGATCCTATAGGCGTCTACTGTCCATCAATGGGTTAATAACATTTGATACAATTATATAATCAATCAATCAACAGGCGGTAATGTCAATTTAATACATCATTTAAAAAAGTAAGTTCCATGTACTCGTTCACGGATTAGATTATATATTTCACGATAAAAATTTTTGACTCATGTTGTTCTGTGATAACCGTGATTATAAGAATCTAGGGCGAGGGTACATAGCCGAGCTGGGAATGATACAATATAGATTAAGGTGACCGACTACCATCGGGTGTACGCCTGTTAGTCACCATCGTGGTAAAAAGATGGTTGAAATAGTTCTTTGAATCGTTCCCTGCGCTCTAGATTCCGTATGAATGCCCTCTGTTAGGTTTTTCTTCTTCTTGATGAGCAGAGATCGGAATTTCCACGGCAAAACAAAGGACTGTCGCAACCTGGCTAGGGTTAGTTTTTTTCTATCGATATCTTTATGTGAAATAGAAGAAAGAAACGGTTAATACAAAATTTTACGTGAGGGGTCGTGTATATTTATAATTTTTTTTATAGAAACAGGTTCAATTTCTTCTTTGAAGTCCAAATCAGTACACGTACACACAGCACGTGAACTTTTATCAGTTTGGGCTTGTGCACAAATCACGCGAGGTTCGATAGGGGTGGGGGGGGGGGGGGGGGGGTTCAATAAAAAATCACGACAGATCACGTTGGAAGAGGGGGGGGGGGGGGGGTATAAGAGACCTCACGTGTATTTTTCTACAGTGAACGAAACTAAGAAAAAAATAATCTCCACACGAGTAAATACTTTTTCTCGGTTTCGTTAAACATAAATCATAACTAAGCACTTCAAAATAGCGAGTCTATTTTAATAAGATAGAAAAATAACCAAGATTTACTATGTACAATACTATTTTTCTTACAATTAGGTCGAATGAAAAACATATACGTGAGATTACGTGGGGGAGGGGGTGGGGTAGCCAAGAATCTCACCAAATATCACCAAAGGGGGGGGGGGGGGGGGGTCAAAAAGTAGCCGAAAAAAACCTCGCGTGATTTGTGCACAAGCCCTTTTGTAATAGGAGTAAATATTATACTATATATATGTTTAGTTTTTGTTGCTTAATTATGATTAAGGCTTAGATGAAACACAAATAAAACTATCCCGTATCTTACCACTTCTAACGCATATTTTAATGGAAATGTCACAAACGATTACAAAAGATACAAAAAATGTATCGCCACGAATTTATTTTCATGTAAGTAATAAATAATTATCGACATCCAAAAAAAAATCCTTCTAACCGTAGCTAGATTGCGACAGTCCAATGTTTTGCCGTAAAAAATCCGATCTCCGTTGATGAGTCATAATATTTCAGGACCTGCTAGCTCGCATGTCGGCAGCGGAGGAGCAAAAACGCGACGTCCTTAAAGACCTGAGCCGTAGAATGTTCGAGAAGTTCTCCAGCAACCACGCGTATTGGGAGGCGGCCGTGCAATGCGTGGCTGTGCTGGACATATTGTTGGCATTGGCGGAGTTTGCGAGGCAACAGAGCGGCGACGTGTGTCTGCCGAGTGTCACCTTTGATCCCGAGCAGAAGGTAAGACTGCAAGAATGTTCGGGAAGTTCTCCAGCAACCACGCGTATTGGGAGGCGGCCGTGCAATGCGTGGCTGTGCTGGACATATTGTTGGCATTGGCGGAGTTTGCGAGGCAACAGAGCGGCGACGTGTGTCTGCCGAGTGTCACCTTTGATCCCGAGCAGAAGGTAAGACTGCAAGAATGTTCGGGAAGTTCTCCAGCAACCACGCGTATTGGGAGGCGGCCGTGCAATGCGTGGCTGTGCTGGACATATTGTTGGCATTGGCGGAGTTTGCGAGGCAACAGAGCGGCGACGTGTGTCTGCCGAGTGTCACCTTTGATCCCGAGCAGAAGGTAAGACTGCAAGAATGTTCGGGAAGTTCTCCAGCAACCACGCGTATTGGGAGGCGGCCGTGCAATGCGTGGCTGTGCTGGACATATTGTTGGCATTGGCGGAGTTTGCGAGGCAACAGAGCGGCGACGTGTGTCTGCCGAGTGTCACCTTTGATCCCGAGCAGAAGGTAAGACTGCAAGAATGTTCGGGAAGTTCTCCAGCAACCACGCGTATTGGGAGGCGGCCGTGCAATGCGTGGCTGTGCTGGACATATTGTTGGCATTGGCGGAGTTTGCGAGGCAACAGAGCGGCGACGTGTGTCTGCCGAGTGTCACCTTTGATCCCGAGCAGAAGGTAAGACTGCAAGAATGTTCGGGAAGTTCTCCAGCAACCACGCGTATTGGGAGGCGGCCGTGCAATGCGTGGCTGTGCTGGACATATTGTTGGCATTGGCGGAGTTTGCGAGGCAACAGAGCGGCGACGTGTGTCTGCCGAGTGTCACCTTTGATCCCGAGCAGAAGGTAAGACTGCAAGAATGTTCGGGAAGTTCTCCAGCAACCACGCGTATTGGGAGGCGGCCGTGCAATGCGTGGCTGTGCTGGACATATTGTTGGCATTGGCGGAGTTTGCGAGGCAACAGAGCGGCGACGTGTGTCTGCCGAGTGTCACCTTTGATCCCGAGCAGAAGGTAAGACTGCAAGAATGTTCGGGAAGTTCTCCAGCAACCACGCGTATTGGGAGGCGGCCGTGCAATGCGTGGCTGTGCTGGACATATTGTTGGCATTGGCGGAGTTTGCGAGGCAACAGAGCGGCGACGTGTGTCTGCCGAGTGTCACCTTTGATCCCGAGCAGAAGGTAAGACTGCAAGAATGTTCGGGAAGTTCTCCAGCAACCACGCGTATTGGGAGGCGGCCGTGCAATGCGTGGCTGTGCTGGACATATTGTTGGCATTGGCGGAGTTTGCGAGGCATCAGAGCGGCGACGTGTGTCTGCCGAGTGTCACCTTTGATCCCGAGCAGAAGGTAAGACTGCAAGAATGTTCGGGAAGTTCTCCAGCAACCACGCGTATTGGGAGGCGGCCGTGCAATGCGTGGCTGTGCTGGACATATTGTTGGCATTGGCGGAGTTTGCGAGGCAACAGAGCGGCGACGTGTGTCTGCCGAGTGTCACCTTTGATCCCGAGCAGAAGGTAAGACTGCAAGAATGTTCGGGAAGTTCTCCAGCAACCACGCGTATTGGGAGGCGGCCGTGCAATGCGTGGCTGTGCTGGACATATTGTTGGCATTGGCGGAGTTTGCGAGGCAACAGAGCGGCGACGTGTGTCTGCCGAGTGTCACCTTTGATCCCGAGCAGAAGGTAAGACTGCAAGAATGTTCGGGAAGTTCTCCAGCAACCACGCGTATTGGGAGGCGGCCGTGCAATGCGTGGCTGTGCTGGACATATTGTTGGCATTGGCGGAGTTTGCGAGGCAACAGAGCGGCGACGTGTGTCTGCCGAGTGTCACCTTTGATCCCGAGCAGAAGGTAAGACTGCAAGAATGTTCGGGAAGTTCTCCAGCAACCACGCGTATTGGGAGGCGGCCGTGCAATGCGTGGCTGTGCTGGACATATTGTTGGCATTGGCGGAGTTTGCGAGGCAACAGAGCGGCGACGTGTGTCTGCCGAGTGTCACCTTTGATCCCGAGCAGAAGGTAAGACTGCAAGAATGTTCGGGAAGTTCTCCAGCAACCACGCGTATTGGGAGGCGGCCGTGCAATGCGTGGCTGTGCTGGACATATTGTTGGCATTGGCGGAGTTTGCGAGGCAACAGAGCGGCGACGTGTGTCTGCCGAGTGTCACCTTTGATCCCGAGCAGAAGGTAAGACTGCAAGAATGTTCGGGAAGTTCTCCAGCAACCACGCGTATTGGGAGGCGGCCGTGCAATGCGTGGCTGTGCTGGACATATTGTTGGCATTGGCGGAGTTTGCGAGGCAACAGAGCGGCGACGTGTGTCTGCCGAGTGTCACCTTTGATCCCGAGCAGAAGGTAAGACTGCAAGAATGTTCGGGAAGTTCTCCAGCAACCACGCGTATTGGGAGGCGGCCGTGCAATGCGTGGCTGTGCTGGACATATTGTTGGCATTGGCGGAGTTTGCGAGGCAACAGAGCGGCGACGTGTGTCTGCCGAGTGTCACCTTTGATCCCGAGCAGAAGGTAAGACTGCAAGAATGTTCGGGAAGTTCTCCAGCAACCACGCGTATTGGGAGGCGGCCGTGCAATGCGTGGCTGTGCTGGACATATTGTTGGCATTGGCGGAGTTTGCGAGGCAACAGAGCGGCGACGTGTGTCTGCCGAGTGTCACCTTTGATCCCGAGCAGAAGGTAAGACTGCAAGAATGTTCGGGAAGTTCTCCAGCAACCACGCGTATTGGGAGGCGGCCGTGCAATGCGTGGCTGTGCTGGACATATTGTTGGCATTGGCGGAGTTTGCGAGGCAACAGAGCGGCGACGTGTGTCTGCCGAGTGTCACCTTTGATCCCGAGCAGAAGGTAAGACTGCAAGAATGTTCGGGAAGTTCTCCAGCAACCACGCGTATTGGCAGGCGGCCGTGCAATGCGTGGCTGTGCTGGACATATTGTTGGCATTGGCGGAGTTTGCGAGGCAACAGAGCGGCGACGTGTGTGCCGAGTGTCACCTTTGATCCCGAGCAGAAGGTAAGACTGCAAGAATGTTCGGGAAGTTCTCCAGCAACCACGCGTATTGGGAGGCGGCCGTGCAATGCGTGGCTGTGCTGGACATATTGTTGGCATTGGCGGAGTTTGCGAGGCAACAGAGCGGCGACGTGTGTCTGCCGAGTGTCACCTTTGATCCCGAGCAGAAGGTAAGACTGCAAGAATGTTCGGGAAGTTCTCCAGCAACCACGCGTATTGGGAGGCGGCCGTGCAATGCGTGGCTGTGCTGGACATATTGTTGGCATTGGCGGAGTTTGCGAGGCAACAGAGCGGCGACGTGTGTCTGCCGAGTGTCACCTTTGATCCCGAGCAGAAGGTAAGACTGCAAGAATGTTCGGGAAGTTCTCCAGCAACCACGCGTATTGGGAGGCGGCCGTGCAATGCGTGGCTGTGCTGGACATATTGTTGGCATTGGCGGAGTTTGCGAGGCAACAGAGCGGCGACGTGTGTCTGCCGAGTGTCACCTTTGATCCCGAGCAGAAGGTAAGACTGCAAGAATGTTCGGGAAGTTCTCCAGCAACCACGCGTATTGGGAGGCGGCCGTGCAATGCGTGGCTGTGCTGGACATATTGTTGGCATTGGCGGAGTTTGCGAGGCAACAGAGCGGCGACGTGTGTCTGCCGAGTGTCACCTTTGATCCCGAGCAGAAGGTAAGACTGCAAGAATGTTCGGGAAGTTCTCCAGCAACCACGCGTATTGGGAGGCGGCCGTGCAATGCGTGGCTGTGCTGGACATATTGTTGGCATTGGCGGAGTTTGCGAGGCAACAGAGCGGCGACGTGTGTCTGCCGAGTGTCACCTTTGATCCCGAGCAGAAGGTAAGACTGCAAGAATGTTCGGGAAGTTCTCCAGCAACCACGCGTATTGGGAGGCGGCCGTGCAATGCGTGGCTGTGCTGGACATATTGTTGGCATTGGCGGAGTTTGCGAGGCAACAGAGCGGCGACGTGTGTCTGCCGAGTGTTACCTTTGATCCCGAGCAGAAGGTAAGACTGCAAGAATGTTCTAGAAGTCTCGATCAAGCGTAGGGGGTGGCGTTTCTGGACATATTACGCGCTAAAGCTTCGCCGGGACTTCGACCGGGGCAAGACCTGGTTTGACAAAAAAATGTACCCAAATCAACATCTCTGTATTTATTAATTTT
This sequence comes from Epinotia brunnichana, assembly GCA_963854355.1. NCBI lineage: Eukaryota > Metazoa > Arthropoda > Insecta > Lepidoptera > Tortricidae > Epinotia > Epinotia brunnichana. Next base: position 11,138,034 of record OY977936.1, on the reverse strand, counting down.
TAGGGTTCCGTACTCAAAGAGTAAAACTGGACCCTATTACTAAGACTCCGCTGTCCGTCCGTCTGTCTGTCTGTCTGTCTGTCCGTCTGTCACTAGGCTGTATCTCAACAACCGTGATAGTAAGACAGTTTAAATTTTCACAGATGATGTATTTCTGTTGCCGCTTTAACAACAAATACTAAAATAAAAAACAGAATAAATAAATATGTTTTATATATATTTTCTTTTTGTTTCTTTTACAATCTTACACAAATCGGCTTAGTAACAAATTTGATTTTTATGCCGTTTTTATAGATAATGGTACGGAACCCTTCGTGTGCGAGTCCGACTCGCACTTGACCGGTTTCTTTTAAAACTAATGCACATACAAAAAGTAAAAAAAAAATCATTTATTCAAGTAGGATTTAACAATCACTTTTGCATCGTCAAGGTTTATATTGTACAATATCATATCTATTCGGTTACACAAACACACATATACATTTGATTAATTAATATGTCACCTAATTCTAAATAATTCTATGTATACACATTTCATAAGTTTGATTAATACATGAGGAAGCAAAAGAGAACAAAAGAAAAAAAGTTATTTGTATAGTCCTATAAGAGGCCAGCATTTTTATCATTTAAATACTCTTGAACGGTATAATATGCCTTTTTCAGTAAAAAAGTCTTTAAATATTTTTTTATTCTAGGAAATGGTATCTCTAGCGCTTCCTTGGGTAGTTTATTGTCGAAACGTATGCATTGACCCAAAAAGGATTTGCTGATTTTACTAACTCGAAACTTGGTTATCGCAATTTTGTGTTTATGTCTCGCACTATGCATTTTATGGAACGAGTCTACATTCTTTAGAGCATATATAATGGTATCATAAATGTACTGTGATGCCATTGTTAAAATATTTATGTTTTTGAAATGTTCTCTCAGTGATACACGTGAGCCCATGTTGTATATCGACCGTATTGCTCGTTTTTGCAAAACAAAGATGGTTTGTATATCAGCAGCTTTACCCCAAAGTAAAATTCCATATGCCATTACGCTGTGGAAGTAGCTGAAATACACTATTCGGGCAGTTTCTACGTTAGTTAGTTGTCTAATCTTTCTGATTGCATAAGCTGCTGAGCTAAGTCTATTTGCGAGAGCAGATATGTGTGGACTCCACTGCAAATGTTTATCAAGAGTCAAACCTAAAAATAAAGTTTTGTCTACTATTTCTAAACATTCCTTATTAATATATATGTTATCACTAACCGGCTTTACATTAGGTAAAGTAAATCTTACACATTTGGTTTTTTGGAATTTAGTAACAGATTATTCACAGTAAACCAATTCAAAATTTTGTCAAGGGTATTGTTTATGTCATTATATCGCTCTTAATGCCTTAAGTCATTCTCTACCAGGATTCTGTCTACAAATTGTTGAGTATACTTAATAACGACAGCACAAACGCTTTCACAACACGTCTATTTTGGGTCATTACGTCATTAGCATTACATTTTATCTCTAATATGTGTCAAAAAAACAACATACCGGACTCCAGCAGGATCTAGCGCACGACTATTAGTCAAACAACACTAATCAGTCAATCAATTCACATCAATCAGTCTTATCTAAGATAACCACTGTAAATTACAAATTTTCTATACCAAATTATACTTATATATACTTATATTAACTATACCTCTTTAACACTTAAGGCGACGTGAACTCCGAAAACTGATTTAAAAAAAATCGTAGCTCTTGTTTGGATTATATTACGGCTGCCCTAAATTTAATTAGCAATCTTGAAGCCTTTCTCGAGGGGAATCAGCTATTCGAATCCTGAGTTTTTGACTTTCGCTCGATAGAAAAAAATCACGAACATAGGTTTATTTATTTATTCGTATGGCTAAATTAAAAATTAAAATCGTTCTTAGTTAAAAAAAAAATGCATGCAAATTAGAGCAGTACACCCAATTGCTGGATCCATTGGGTTACGTTGTTATCGAGGGTGAACAAGTCGGCTGGGTTGCCCTGGTACTTGGTGAGTGGGCACTCTCGGATAATATGGTCCATGTCCTGCACCGCAGCTCCACACTCGCATGCTGGAGACTCCCTCCATCCACGAACATAGGTCTAAAATACACTTAAAAAAATCATAACAAATTATGCACAACAGCTAAACATATTAAAATTGGTTCTAAAAATCGGCAATGTCATGTTTGAGGGAAATCAGCTATTATTTTTTTAATTATTAAAACGCACAAAAATGTAAAATTAAAAAACATGATATCCGCGCTTCCAAACACGCACTTCCATCTCGCTCACGCTTATGCTCAGTGAGAGGGAGAAAAGACCACGAACCTACGTCCCCTTAAGTAGTCGCGCCCTAGTTTGTAACACTTACAGTCGCCATCACATACATAGGTACACTTTAGGTGTTCAAAAATATCGGCGCATGCACCCTAATGCCTTGAAAATAGAGGTGTGTTCCGATGTTTGTGACGTGTTTGTTTGCTCCGTTGTATGTGATGGCGACTGTACAGTCGCTACTGGGTCCAGCGGACCCAGTTAATTATGTAAAGATAGGGTACGTACTACTGAAAATAATTTTATATAATTCTGTAATAAAGAAATAAAACAACCATTTTATATAATCAACAGTTTAGTTTGACGGTTTAACGTAAAAAACCGCTAGGTAATAAAAATATCAAAAATATTCATAGTATTTTTGGCACTTTCATTTGTTATGCTAATAATCTGTTTTGTTTATTCGTAGTTTCTTATCTTTGCTATATTTTTTATCACTATTATATGCTTATTTAAAAATCACAAAAAGAGATCAACGTTTATTATAGGAAAACAATAGATATGAGCTCCTAAAATCAACTAACCCGAAAACTCAAACAGAACTGAGACACACTCAATAAATTTGGTTATTTTACTCTAACATACTTACCAAAACAACGAACACAAATAGGTTTTGTATGTTCTTCACAAATAAAAACATTGCACTTCTTGCAAAAAACTTGTTTTTCTGTCCTTGAATGAATTATAATCACTTAAGAAATGAAATATACAAATTACAAAACTAGTCGCTACTGGGTCCATCGGACCCACATACACAAAATATTAAGGTTTCGTAAATGGTCGCTACTGGGTCTAGCTGACCCGTACGCACCTTATACATCCATAACACGCGAGTGCGGCGCGCGGACCGATTGGTGGCGCGACGATTCGACACGCGGAACATTCGTTGGAAGGTACTAAGAACGGCAACGTCGCGTGATGCAAAAATACGAAGTTATTGCTTATAATGAACACTACTGGGTCCCGTGGACCCATTAGCGACTACTTAAGTGTTAAATAAGGTTATTTGTTCCAGCCGTTCATAAACATAGTGGATGGCCGCCACCCGTGCATCCCGGTGGCGGAGTTCATCCCGAACGACTCGAGTCTGGGCGGCGACGCGGCGCTGCTGCTGCTCACGGGCCCGAACATGGGCGGCAAGTCCACGCTCATGCGGCAGATGGGGCTGCTCACTGTGTTGGCGCATTTGGTCATTATTACGTTTCTACATTACGTTGATCTCCACTCAATATGTTGGGGCACACATAATGTAATATATTCACGCCACTGCTTGGAACTATGGCGAAAAGAGGTCTGAATTGAGGCTTCAAAGCGGTGATTACTTTACCTTGCATGAACATGCCGCCATTCCATGAATTAGAACAGCGCAACAATGTTTTTGTAGTCCTGCTGGAACGGCGATTCCACAAACAGATATGGACGTCTCTCCATCGCACTCACTCGTGCACTTATTGCCTACTTTCTAGCCTCTACAACAATGTACTAATTTTGTCTTTATCACCATTATGCACATCGATCCTAACTATAATTTGATCTTTTAGGGTTCCTACGTCCCAGCGTCAGAATGCAGCCTAAGCCTCGTAGACCGAGTGTTCACCCGGCTGGGCGCGGCTGACGACATCCTGTCGGGGCAGTCCACGTTCCTCGTGGAGATGAACGAGACGGCCGCCATAGTCAAGCATGCCTCCGTGCATTCCTTGGTGCTGCTCGACGAGCTTGGTGAGTAAACGAGCCTTGCCACAGGAAGTTAGGAGAGATGTGTTCACCCGGCTGGGCTCGGCTGACGACATCCTGTCGGGGCAGTCCACGTTCCTCGTGGAGATGAACGAGACGGCCGCCATAGTCAAGCATGCCTCCGTGCATTCCTTGGTGCTGCTCGACGAGCTTGGTGAGTAAACGAGCCTTGCCACAGGAAGTTAGGAGAGATGTGTTCACCCGGCTGGGCTCGGCTGACGACATCCTGTCGGGGCAGTGGCAGTCCACGTTCCTCGTGGAGATGAACGAGAAGGCCGCCATAGTCAAGCATGCCTCCGTGCATTCCTTGGTGCTGCTGGACGAGCTTGGTGAGTAAACGAGCCTTGCCACAGGAAGTTAGGAGAGATGTGTTCACCCGGCTGGGCTCGGCTGACGACATCCTGTCGGGGCAGTGGCAGTCCACGTTCCTCGTGGAGATGAACGAGAAGGCCGCCATAGTCAAGCATGCCTCCGTGCATTCCTTGGTGCTGCTGGACGAGCTTGGTGAGTAAACGAGCCTTGCCACAGGAAGTTAGGAGAGATGTGTTCACCCGGCTGGGCTCGGCTGACGACATCCTGTCGGGGCAGTGGCAGTCCACGTTCCTCGTGGAGATGAACGAGAAGGCCGCCATAGTCAAGCATGCCTCCGTGCATTCCTTGGTGCTGCTGGACGAGCTTGGTGAGTAAACGAGCCTTGCCACAGGAAGTTAGGAGAGATGTGTTCACCCGGCTGGGCTCGGCTGACGACATCCTGTCGGGGCAGTGGCAGTCCACGTTCCTCGTGGAGATGAACGAGAAGGCCGCCATAGTCAAGCATGCCTCCGTGCATTCCTTGGTGCTGCTGGACGAGCTTGGTGAGTAAACGAGCCTTGCCACAGGAAGTTAGGAGAGATGTGTTCACCCGGCTGGGCTCGGCTGACGACATCCTGTCGGGGCAGTGGCAGTCCACGTTCCTCGTGGAGATGAACGAGAAGGCCGCCATAGTCAAGCATGCCTCCGTGCATTCCTTGGTGCTGCTGGACGAGCTTGGTGAGTAAACGAGCCTTGCCACAGGAAGTTAGGAGAGATGTGTTCACCCGGCTGGGCTCGGCTGACGACATCCTGTCGGGGCAGTGGCAGTCCACGTTCCTCGTGGAGATGAACGAGAAGGCCGCCATAGTCAAGCATGCCTCCGTGCATTCCTTGGTGCTGCTGGACGAGCTTGGTGAGTAAACGAGCCTTGCCACAGGAAGTTAGGAGAGATGTGTTCACCCGGCTGGGCTCGGCTGACGACATCCTGTCGGGGCAGTGGCAGTCCACGTTCCTCGTGGAGATGAACGAGAAGGCCGCCATAGTCAAGCATGCCTCCGTGCATTCCTTGGTGCTGCTGGACGAGCTTGGTGAGTAAACGAGCCTTGCCACAGGAAGTTAGGAGAGATGTGTTCACCCGGCTGGGCTCGGCTGACGACATCCTGTCGGGGCAGTGGCAGTCCACGTTCCTCGTGGAGATGAACGAGAAGGCCGCCATAGTCAAGCATGCCTCCGTGCATTCCTTGGTGCTGCTGGACGAGCTTGGTGAGTAAACGAGCCTTGCCACAGGAAGTTAGGAGAGATGTGTTCACCCGGCTGGGCTCGGCTGACGACATCCTGTCGGGGCAGTGGCAGTCCACGTTCCTCGTGGAGATGAACGAGAAGGCCGCCATAGTCAAGCATGCCTCCGTGCATTCCTTGGTGCTGCTGGACGAGCTTGGTGAGTAAACGAGCCTTGCCACAGGAAGTTAGGAGAGATGTGTTCACCCGGCTGGGCTCGGCTGACGACATCCTGTCGGGGCAGTGGCAGTCCACGTTCCTCGTGGAGATGAACGAGAAGGCCGCCATAGTCAAGCATGCCTCCGTGCATTCCTTGGTGCTGCTGGACGAGCTTGGTGAGTAAACGAGCCTTGCCACAGGAAGTTAGGAGAGATGTGTTCACCCGGCTGGGCTCGGCTGACGACATCCTGTCGGGGCAGTGGCAGTCCACGTTCCTCGTGGAGATGAACGAGAAGGCCGCCATAGTCAAGCATGCCTCCGTGCATTCCTTGGTGCTGCTGGACGAGCTTGGTGAGTAAACGAGCCTTGCCACAGGAAGTTAGGAGAGATGTGTTCACCCGGCTGGGCTCGGCTGACGACATCCTGTCGGGGCAGTGGCAGTCCACGTTCCTCGTGGAGATGAACGAGAAGGCCGCCATAGTCAAGCATGCCTCCGTGCATTCCTTGGTGCTGCTGGACGAGCTTGGTGAGTAAACGAGCCTTGCCACAGGAAGTTAGGAGAGATGTGTTCACCCGGCTGGGCTCGGCTGACGACATCCTGTCGGGGCAGTGGCAGTCCACGTTCCTCGTGGAGATGAACGAGAAGGCCGCCATAGTCAAGCATGCCTCCGTGCATTCCTTGGTGCTGCTGGACGAGCTTGGTGAGTAAACGAGCCTTGCCACAGGAAGTTAGGAGAGATGTGTTCACCCGGCTGGGCTCGGCTGACGACATCCTGTCGGGACAGTGGCAGTCCACGTTCCTCGTGGAGATGAACGAGAAGGCCGCCATAGTCAAGCATGCCTCCGTGCATTCCTTGGTGCTGCTGGACGAGCTTGGTGAGTAAACGAGCCTTGCCACAGGAAGTTAGGAGAGATGTGTTCACCCGGCTGGGCTCGGCTGACGACATCCTGTCGGGGCAGTGGCAGTCCACGTTCCTCGTGGAGATGAACGAGAAGGCCGCCATAGTCAAGCATGCCTCCGTGCATTCCTTGGTGCTGCTGGACGAGCTTGGTGAGTAAACGAGCCTTGCCACAGGAAGTTAGGAGAGATGTGTTCACCCGGCTGGGCTCGGCTGACGACATCCTGTCGGGGCAGTGGCAGTCCACGTTCCTCGTGGAGATGAACGAGAAGGCCGCCATAGTCAAGCATGCCTCCGTGCATTCCTTGGTGCTGCTGGACGAGCTTGGTGAGTAAACGAGCCTTGCCACAGGAAGTTAGGAGAGATGTGTTCACCCGGCTGGGCTCGGCTGACGACATCCTGTCGGGGCAGTGGCAGTCCACGTTCCTCGTGGAGATGAACGAGAAGGCCGCCATAGTCAAGCATGCCTCCGTGCATTCCTTGGTGCTGCTCGACGAGCTTGGTGAGTAAACGAGCCTTGCCACAGGAAGTTAGGAGAGATGTGTTCACCCGGCTGGGCTCGGCTGACGACATCCTGTCGCAAGAAGGGTCCCGTACCATTATCTATAAAAACTATTTTATTCTGTGTTTTTAGTATTTGTTGTTATAGCGGCAACAGAAATCCATCATCTGTGAAAATCTCAGCTGGAACTATCACGGTATCAGTGAGATACAGCCTGGTGACAGACAGACGAACGGACGGACGTACAGCGGAGTCTTAGTAATAGGGTCCCGTTTTACTCTTTGAGTACGGAACCCTAAAAAAGATCCTATATGCAACATTGCGTCATAATGACGTCACCGGCACCATAGTTTCGCTCCCTGGTTATGAGCGTTTCATTGAGAAGCTAATGATAAATATAAAATGTACCTTTGTAATTATTATAAGTACCGGAAATAGCTGTTCCGTTTTATGTAACATGAGAGCACGTAATGCTTTTTCTCGCCGAACAAGTAGCTTTAATCTTTGCTATTATCAATGTCCAGTGTGGCTTGAATATGTCATGCTCGCTTAAAGGGCTTTGCTTACGGTGGCGTCGTTGATCGGGTCGCCACCTTCCCTAACATATGGTTGAGGGAGGCGATGGCTGAGATATGCGTCATACTCGTGATCGGGTGCTGTTTGTGGAGTCCGGTCTGTTCATGCTTGCAAGGGCATAGTAACTACCTAAATACTAGTGTTATTATCATTATTTTGACGAGAGACATCATTCTGTTCTTGACACGTTTTATTGTTATTGACCCTGTACATCTCTGACAATATTACATTAATGATCCTTTTTTTTCTGTTTTAACGCTTAGGGACAGTATACATCTCTATAAGAACATTAGAATAATTATTAATTGTATTTGGATGCTCAGAGACATTATACATCTCTGGGGTACTAAATTATATCATAAACTTATTGTTAATTCTGATACAGACCTTATATCGAATGTATTTGATAATATTTTACAATTTTGGATTGTTCTAGTTTTCATTCAGTGACATTTAGTTTGTAACCATTTAGGTACTAATTAGTTAAAATCTGCAATTTTAAAATGATTATTGTGTAAGATTATTAATATTATATTGTAGAACACCATTTGACATGTAAAAGTGCCCTTGTGGCCTATTTGCAGAATAAATAATTGATTTTGATTTTTTGATTTTTGACCGTACATAAGTTCTGCGATACATTGGTACAGTACGCGGCACAATAGTTTGCGTGTCTGAAGTTAGCCTCGAGACGCCTCCCGCATACCCGTCCGACCCCTCTGACACCTTTGCGGCGCTACTAGTAGCTAACATCAGAATCGTTAACTGATTTATATCGTATAAATAGTATGTATGGCCAGGTTTTATCCCACAAGCTATTGTTTGAAAACCCCACGTCTCGTCCTCTCCGTTCCCGCCGCTTCGCCAAGCTAAAGTGAACCGTATTGTTGTACCAATAAGCGTGATTGCCCCCAGGCCGCGGCACGTCCACGTACGACGGCACCGCTATAGCGTCGGGCGTGTGCGTGGAGCTGGCCGCGCGCGGCTGTCGCGTGGTGTTCTCGACGCATTACCACTCGCTAGTGAACCGTATTGTTGTACCAATAAGCGTGATTGCCCCCAGGCCGCGGCACGTCCACGTACGACGGCACCGCTATAGCGTCGGGCGTGTGCGTGGAGCTGGCCGCGCGCGGCTGTCGCGTGGTGTTCTCGACGCATTACCACTCGCTAGTGAACCGTATTGTTGTACCAATAAGCGTGATTGCCCCCAGGCCGCGGCACGTCCACGTACGACGGCACCGCTATAGCGTCGGGCGTGTGCGTGGAGCTGGCCGCGCGCGGCTGTCGCGTGGTGTTCTCGACGCATTACCACTCGCTAGTGCACCATCTCGCCTCGCATCCTGGAGTTGTTTTGGGCCATATGGTGAGTACACATACATTTTCATCACACTTGCCCTTAAAGGGTGTATTATAGGCAAGTTTATAGAGCAGCATTTAAAACAAGCTCAAACAGCTCCTCATAAAAATGGCTTAGCATAGACGACTTTATGACCAATATATCATTGACCCCACTCATAAATCAACAACACTTTTAAAATTATTCAATAATGATAGTATATAACATCTAAGACAATAAGAAATTTTTGAATGTATTTGACATATGATATTGACCTGTAAAATATGACATTTTATCAATAAAGTTTTGAATCTTTGAACAAATGTTTGTATGGAAGCAACTACATTTAAAGGACATTAATACCCAAAAAATCGAGTTAAAGACGGACCTCGCTGACAGCAGCCGAAACGCTTCATACTGATTGGCTTTGAAGTATGACGTCACACCGTGCAATTTGTACTAACCATTGCATGGAAAATGAAGTAAATTGCTGTTTCGGTCGCGAAATACTGCGTTTAGGTCCATAGTTGGCATACAAATTTGTTTCTATAAAAGCGTAAGAATTCTATTGGTACCTTTAAATTTATTCTTGGACAATAAATAAAAAAACTTTTTTTTCTGAACTTTCAAGGTTTATATCTTTTTATGATTTAAATTATATTTTGTAATTTATACTTTATTACAATTCATCCATTTAGTAACACGACGTTACCAATTTTAACACCACGCAACAAGCCTATTGTAATCTTCTTCCTTGGACCGTAGAGTTGATTTTTGAATTGACTACTTTGTTGCAATTCGGCCTACTCAAATAATCCCAAGTGAGAAAAGAGACCTGATGAAAGAGCGAATTAAGAGTTACTACTATTTAAGGCGCCGTAGGTTCATGGTCTTCTCTCCCTCTTACTGAGCATAAGCGTGAGCGAGATGGAAGTGTGTGTTCGGATGCGCGGATATCAAGTTTTTTTTTATTTTAAGCGTTTAGATAAATAAATAAGTAATCACTAAGTTCTCTCAAACATGATATTGCCGATTTTTAGAACCAATTTTAATATGTTTAGCTTTTGTGCATAATTTGTTACGAATGTTTTAAATGTATTTTAGACCTATGTTCGTGTTTTTTTTCTATCGAGCGTGTTTGCTTAGTAATGTTTCGAACGACTGATCTCCTTGCAGAAAAGCCTCAAGATTACTATTCGTATTTTTTTGAAACCATTTTATTATAAACAGACGCATTATATTGTTTTCCAAAACTCTGTTTGCTTAACTTCGCTGAACCTACGGCGCCATAAGATAGTAATTTGATTGTGATAGTGATTTTCAGTACGTATTTACTCGCTGTTCCTATATTCCAGGCTTGTATGGTAGAAACGGACGAGTCCACAGCGGACAGCGACGACGTCCCGGAAGAGACCATCACGTTCCTATACAAGCTGTCCCCCGGCGCCTGTCCCAAGTCCTACGGCTTCAACGCGGCGCGTCTGGCCGGCATACCCAGGCACATCACCCGCCGGGCGCACCAGATATCCAAGAACCTGGAGAAGGAGGCTACGTGTGTGCGTGCCTTTAGGGATATCGTTCATTTGGACGATGGAAAGCAGATTAGAGAGTTGCTGGCAGCTTTGAGCATTTAAATTTCTACATTGCTATACGTCATCTCTCTTAGTATTACAGTTGCAACGCGGTTCGCCTGGCCGTGGAGCACACTGGGTATCGGAGAACTTAGAGAAAAGGCCACTTGTGTGTGTGCCTTTAGGGACGTAGTGAAGATGGAAGATGGGAAGCAGATTGAACAGCTGTTGCCTGTTTTTATCATTTAAAAATGAGATTTAACTTTAGGTAATGTTGATTAGTTACTACGTCCTTGAGCGATATTGAAATAATTCTAAAATAGAGAAAATAGAGGTGTATTCAGAAGACCCACATCTACAAAGCAAGGTGCCCATTCTGCAGTAGAAATGGATTTACTATGAGTACATTTAAATATTGAACATAAATAATACTGGAAATATAAAACTACCAGCGTGTTCTGCTTTTCGAGAAGAATACAAGGAGCTAGTCAAATCATGGACTTAGAATTATGAAATGTTGTCAATTCTATATCAATTAGTATGAAGCCTGCCGCCAGCGATGCCCGTCTTTGACTCAAATTCACGAGCCTATTATCATAATTTGAATTCAGTTGCTAACCAAGTAACATTTGGCGCCTCATTCCATGGCGATAAACTTTACGCTGATGTTACGGCAGCTTCTGCCCGACAAAGGCGGGGACAGACTTAACTGGCCAACTGCTCAGTCGGCGTGCAGTTCTCGTACAATTTGCAGTTGGAAAGCAGTTCCTCTGTCCCGGCCCGGTCTTAAAATGTGGCGTGCCAGATGTTAAAGAAGTTACTCAAAATGTCTATTCCATAGATGCTCTTGGACCGTTCTTGGAATATACACTTAAGTTTTTGATCTGATAATTTGAATTATTCTTGTGTTGATTATAATGGTAAATTTTAAGATGAATAATAGAATAAGATGTAATAATTCCGTTGAATTGTTAGGTATAGAAATATCTGTGATGCATTATTATAATCAAGAAACTGTTATAAAACACCACCGATTTTTTTAATAAGTACATTTTTACAATGATCTGGTTTGATTTGATATTCATCGTCTATCCTTGATTTAGGCCGAACAGTAGGCGGCATTTAACTTACGATGCGAATATGCTATGTAGTGAATTTGGGGAATTCAATAGAAATAGAAATAGAAGGCTTTTATATGTTATTTTAAACAGCTTTTACTATGGAAATGAATAATTCTATAGACCGGAAGTGAGGAAAAAAAATTTGCCCGCAAGCAAAAATGCTAGCAGTATTTTTATAATGAAAACATGTTTGAGTACACAAATTTGGAGAAAGCTTATACCATTTTCGCCTGATTTTTACGGAATTTATGAAGATTACTTTTCATTATTTTTTACCGTATCGGTATTCCATTTAGGTGGATTATTAATTAATATTTAGTCAAATTACCCAACCTATTTTTTGGTGTAAAAATATGGCTGATATCGATATATTGTTGTGTTTTCATAGAGCGAAACCGTAAAGTTCTCAGGGTAAAATCATATCTTCTCAAAGGTCAAAAGTACCCTAAATCGACGAGCATGTATGAGAAATGTTATGAAAGTGAGTGAAGCGAAAGTGGTGTCATGAGTTCATTCATACATTATATTTCAATACATACGCTAGTTTAAGTACTATTAGCGAAAGTATAATAAATCAAAGAATAATTTAAGGACTTAAAAAATTAAGACAAGTTCAAAATTGGGAAAATTAGCGAGTTTTCCCTACAAGATTAAATTTATCAAATTACTATTTTACAGAAACCAGCACGAACTTTTAGTATGTTATTATAGTACATTACTTACCTAGGGCGGTTAAACAAAGAATGTCTCAGATCGCAGGTATTTGACGCCCGAGCCGAAGGCAAGGGCGATAAATATGCGCTCTGAGGCTTTCTTTATTACCGCCCGTGGTGAGTACAACATTTTACGTCTCTATCTGGCCAGGAAGTGGTGTTCCAGTACCAGGAAGGGTAATTCCTACTTTATGGCCAGGTATGACGTAATAGTAGATTATACACCAAGGGGATAAAGCACTGTTTTATATCACGGGAGCGAATTGAATCCCGAACGTAACGAAGGACTCATAATTTAACTCCTGAGCGTAGCGAGGGAGTTATAAGTTAATTCCTGAGCGAAGCGAGGGAATTAAGACTGAGTCCTGAGTGCAGTGAGGGGTTCAACCGCCCAAGACTAAAACAGTCTTATCCCCGAGGTGTATACTCTACTTTTCACACCTTATGCGAGACAAAAAAACAGGCTCAGTAGATAAATAATGTTTATTTAGCAAATTAAAAGTACATAGTAACATTAGACACATAGTAGCTTTCCATTTGTCAAAATCGTTGTAGGCTTTTAGGTATTTTTCCTTTGACTTCTCTGGCAGCAGATTGTTGACAATGCCTATGGCATCTAATTTGATAAACTCAGGAGTCAAAACACTTTCATCACTCGACATTTTCAATATTATTTTTGAAATTAAATCTTCTATAGGCACCTACAAGAACTCGATTTGTTCGTCACGCGTGAACAAATGAAGGCGCGCGGCGTTCCAAATTCGAAAGCACAAGCCGTGGTCCTAGATTCGAAATTCGAATTTTGAGCACCGCGCTCCTCCGGACCGGGGTTCACACGGAGGCAAACTTCATTTATTTTGTCAAATCAAGTAGGCCATGGCCTAGGACAAATTGTGTTTAGCAAAATTAAACTTTATGCATATAGTAATAAGAATTATGAAAAGTGAAATCATATTATTAACCAGCGGGTTACAATGAAATTCAGTACAACATTATAACCCGGCTAATACCAAGGGATTTAATGTCTTGCTTTCGATAGGGTTTACATGACCTATAATTCGGCATTGTCGAGCATGTGGTTTGAAAAGCATGTTATGTGCACCTCAAATCTGCAGAGAGTCTCTTAAAGTGTCCAGTTCATCGGTAATGACATAATCTTCATTCCCGCGGAGGCTTTTTGAAAAGTGGGAATTTACCTGAACAATCTAATATATATAAACGTGTGTTATATCATGTAAAAGCTAAACAAATACGAGTATCCTATAATTATTGCCAACATTGTGATTCCATATATCCATAAATTTAAGAGGTATTTGCAAAATTGTAGAGAAAAAAAGTGAAAAGCCTGCTAACATTAGATTTTCTGGAATTGAATTTGCTCTGAAACTTATCAACATATTGAATTACATGTTAGAACGAGTTATAGCATATTTTTATTAGCTTTCATATGATATCACATTTGCATTCAGAAAACAAAGTAGGGTCGTTTCGCCGGTAACGCGACCACCTTCGGTTGGCGACCACTTGACGGACTAGGCTGCTTCAATTAAAGATATTAACATTTCTACAAACCCAACAGAAAACTAATTAGTTATTAACTATTCTTGAATAGTGTCAGAATAAGAATAAATACACTTTAAAACCCAAAGCTTAATCCAAAGCAAGAAAAAATAACCTCAATTCACACATTTCACACATTGCTTCCGAAAAGTGTTGACGTGCAGTGAATCTGTAAAAAAAATAACGCGACAGTTGGCGCGAAAACTTTAGTTACGTCACTTAATTTTATTATTATGCTGAAATTATTTACTTGATTGCATAAATGATTTAGCTATTGTAATAATTTCGTTGAAATTCGGCATATTATAAAAATAGATTTAAATAAAATGGGGTGGTCGCGTACCCAAAAAAAATATTACCAAAGAAGTCGGATAGCGACCACATCGTTTTTCTTTTTCTTTCCCTATGGATTCTTGCGGCACCCGCGATATTTAGCTTGGCAAGCCAATTGTGTCGGTAGGTATTTAAGCCGCGCCAATCCATGCTATGTCTATAGTAGGTATATGTAATATAATAATAATATATAATTATAAAATGAATAATTCATATGATTATATGATATGGTTATATTACAAATGCGAAAGTGTGTCTGTCTGTCTGTTACCTCTTCACGCTTAAACCGATGGACCGATTTTGATGAAATTTGGTATGGAGATAGTTTGAGTCCCGGGACGTAGGATAGTTTTTATCCCCGAAATAATCCCCTAAGAGGCTGAAATAGGGGTTGAAATTTTGTATGGAGCTACGATATAAACGAGACACACGGACGGAGTCGTGGGCAGAAGCTAGTGTAGGTAAGTAGAATTTAATCTAAAAGTTACATAAAAGCTTGTAAAATGGTGGCATTTAGATACCTACTATGAACGACATGTGTGACTGTAATAGCAATATATGTAATATATGGTGTGAGCGAGATGGCGCGCCGTTTTCGATTCTATTTTGCATTGACAAGCAATGTAAAGTAGATTTAGAAGAGTAACAATTTGTAGTAGTATAAGGGCAGTTAGGTCAGGTAGGTCCAACTTTGAGAAAGAGGTCAATCGTCGAATCCGACTCGGTTGGGCAGCGTTCGGGAAGCTACGCTATGGCACATCTTTTCGTCTAATATTCCGCAGTGTCTGAAGACGAGAGTCTTTGACCAGTGCGTGTTGCCAGTGATCACGTGTGGCACCGAAACGTGGTCGCTTCAGAAATCATAAGAAGCATCATAAGAAAGGCTCAAAGTCACCCAAAGGGCAATGGAGAGAGGGCTATGCGTGATCGCATCAGAAATGAGGCTATCCGCAGCATAACCAAGGTAATCGATATAGCCCTAAGCCGCTAAAGTTAATTGGCAGTGGGCGGGGCACATTGCACTTAGAACCGATGGCCGTTGAGGCGGAAAGGTTCTCGAGTGGCGACCACGTACCGGAAGGCGCGGCGTGGGTAGGCCCCCCACAAGTTGACTGATGGCCTGGTAACGATCGCAGGAATCCGATGGATGCGGGTGGCGCAGAACCGGTCATTATGGCACTCGTTGGGGGAGGCCTATGTCCAGCAATGGACGTCTTTCGACTGATATGATGATGATGATGATGCATCGTTTTATTAACTACTTAAACACAATTTGCAAGAGTGGTCGCCAACTAGCTAACAGGTGGTCGCTAACCGACTAAAGCGGTCGCTATCCAGCGAATTCGCTATTTTGAAACCTTTTCCATATTTTTTCCTAATCTATGGATGAAAGTGCTATATTTTATTGTAGGTTTCAAAACTTGACTATACTCAGAACCTATACGAATACCATATATTATGTGTGTACATTGAATATGTATACATTTACTAATCTAAAGTGAGCAACTCGGCTAAGTGGTCGCTAACCGGCGAAATGACCCTAGTATAGTAGGATAAGTAGTTTGGGTTTAATTTAAACTTTTCAAAAAGCGGGAGCGGGGGGCTTTTTTATGAATGAACTAAGTACAATTTATTCAGCGTTCATTTGGTTTGGTAGGTACCCCGCATGTGTATGCACGGCCAACTGTGCATGGTTTGGGTGTAATTTACACTTTTCTAAGCGCGGCCGCGGCGTTTTTGATGACGTCATTACAGGGGAGACAATAGTACATTGTTTAACAAGGGGCGTATGAGGAATATTGCAAACGAGAGTCTATCAGAAGCCCGACGCCGTAAGGCGGAGGGCTTTTGATGACTCGAGTTTGCAATATTCTTACGCCCGTGTTATACACAATGTTTTTCATCACATTTGCGAGGAAATAAATAACTACAAAAGACAGAAAAATCTATGTTTTATACAAGCGTACCAATCAAATGTTGACGAAATTGACAACTTCACTTCTAGATCAGTGCGTAGCTTCAATATTTCAACCAATCACAGAGCATGGAGCATGTGGTTCTTGCAGGGCATGGCCTGCTCGATTTTATTTTCCAACCAATCACAGAGCAGAATTCTTGTCGTACGCGGCCGTCCAGATTTGCTTAACCAATCAGATCACATACAAGCTCATTACTCCCTTGGACCCATTATTTCCCGCGGGAACAATTTAGGCCTCCTGTATACAGGCATGGAATAACACCATTTATGAGCAAGTGTGATGAAAACTCCTTTGAGATTGTCTCCCGGCAGTTTTGGAATCCAGGGGAAATGCCTAATAACATACCTACTAACATATACCGCTGGTATCCGAAAGTGAAGTATTTTCCCCTAACAACATGCACTATAGCGAATATAAATCCAAACAGAGGGCCTACCGCGAACGGCATTCGAAGTTTTTCCTCTCTGTCGCACTTATTTACGAACTCGTAAGTATGACAGAGAGGGGAAACTTCGAATGCCTTTCGCGGTAGGCCCTCAGATTCTTGATCAAGAATTTAAGAACATTACTTTAATATTTAGATCTTAAACTGAGTACTTAGTTCGACCGTGACTTTCCAAATTGTTGTCACCTTGACCTGGGCCCCATCAGTGATCACGCAACATTTAAAGTCGCCGGCGCTTCCAGATAGGCGATGACGTAATTCTCATTCATACCTACATCTACGAGTAAGAAGACTACGACAGATATTCCAGTTTTACTTCCGCATCAAACTGCGTCGAGCTTAGTCGATTCAATAACTAGAAGCCGTGTGTATTTGAACCAAAACAACCCTACTTGGGAACGTATTACTTTAATCCATACGACGGGTCCAAGGGTGTAAACATATAGGTGACAGATAGGTTTTTCACCATTGAGAAGAGAATACAGGTTAGTTTATTTACATTGTAAACAATGGAAGTGCACCCAGATTTATTATTGCGAAATAGAAGAGAGTGGTTTATATTAGTAAATAATATATGATTATTCAATAAAGAGAGGATGTCCGGTTTTTCACCATTGAGAAGAGAATACAGGTTAGTTTATTTACATTGTAAACAATGGAAGTGCACCCAGATTTATTATTACGAAATAGAAGAGAGTGGTTTATATTAGTAAATACTATATGATTATTCAATAAAGAGAGGATGTCCGTTTTTTATACCCAAAAGAACACTGTGCGAGGCGGGTCAATTGGAACAAGCTTTATAACTGAGAATATTGGTAGTAGCGGCACGGGTTCAGGAAGTAAATTATCGGCTGTAGTTATGTTAATACTAGAACGGTGTTAAACAAAAATACAGCCTGCCTGATGGTAAGCAGACACCGTCACTCTAAAAGACTCACAAGCGCGCTGCCGACCCTTTCTTGATTTGTGAAAGAACAATGCTCTATCTCTTATCACATCATACTTGTCAAATAGAAAACAACAAGTGGAGGTAAACAGAGTACAATCATCTGGGTCTAACGTCATGATAGGAGTCCCTCAAGGCTCGATACTCGGCCCATTCCTATTCTTAGTCTATATTAATGACTTGCCCTATCATATAAGCAAAAAACATGACATCATACTATTTGCTGATGACACATCATTAATTTTTAAAGTGAGCCGAAAACAAAACAATTTAGATGAGGTGAATTCAGTATTAAGCTCAGTTGCTAACTGGTTCACAGCCAACAACCTACTTTTGAACAGCAAAAAAACTAAATGTATTAAATTCACGCTTCCTAATGTTAAGGTCTGTTGCAGTGACCGGGTGAAGCTGAAGGAGCTTGAATTCGCCCGTAGTACGGTTTTTCTAGGTATAACCATAGATCATAAATTGCAATGGGGTCCACATATAGTCAAGTTATCAAATAGGCTTAGCTCGGCAGCATACGCGGTTAAACGAATGAGGCAACTCACCGATGTTGAGACGGCCAGGCTTGTATATTTTTCCTACTTCCATAGTGTAATGTCATATGGCATATTGCTCTGGGGAAAAGCCGCTGACATTGAAACCATATTTATCCTACAAAAGAGGGCAATAAGATCAATTTATCAGTTAGGATCGCGTGTCTCCCTAAGAGAAAAGTTTAAACACATTAATATTCTCACAGTTGCGTCCCAGTACATTCTTGAAAATATCATGTATGTCAAAAGAAATCAGCACCTATTTAAATTAAATCGCGATGTGCACTCTTTTAATACAAGAGGTAAGGACAAACTTGTTGTGCCTCGGTTCCGTCTCCATAAAGTTAGTTCGTCTTTTATGGGAAATTTTGTACGTTTCTACAATAAAATCCCTAAAGATGTTTTGAGTCTGTCACTTACTAAATTTAAGAAAATTGTAAAAGACCGCTTAGTATGTAAGGCCTATTATAGTGTTAAGGAATTTAATAACTTCTTTTAAGCCAATAAGTCATTGCTCAGTGAAATTAAATTTTATTCTAGTTTTTAATTTTTATAATATTTAAGTGACATTTTATTTATTTGACCTTGTTATTTTTGATGTGAACTGTTTTTGGTTCTAATTTTGTGTGGACTGTCAGCCGTTAAATTTTATAATGATTTTTTTTTGATGCTTATGATTGACTTTTTTGTATCTTATCGTAATCTTTTCCGTGTCTTGTCAACTTTAACTTTTTTTTTGTGACGTTTCTTAAGCACTCTTTGAGTCTATTTGAAATAAAATTATTTTGATTTTGATTTTGATTTTTGATTTTGTGGATTCGCTTTGTGGCAGCTGTTGTGCAAATGCCGGTTCCTCACTCTCAAGAGTTGTTCAGCATTGCATAGGTATAGCAGAACGAATCACGCACAAAATTCATATATTAAACACGCATGCCAGCTTTACAATAAAAAGTGTATGAATGCAGATTTATTTGGCAGTTCGCTAGTAACATTTAAAAAAAACCGGCCAAGTGCGAGTTGGACTCGCGCACGAAGGGTTCCGTACCATTATCTATAAAAACGGCAAAAAAATCACGTTTGTTGTATGAAAGACCCCCTTAAAAAATATTTTATTTTGTTTTTAGTATTTGTTGTTATAGCGGCAACTAAAATACATAATCTGTGAAAATTTCAACTCTCTAGCTATCACGGTTCTTGAGATACAGCCTGGTGACAGACAGACGGACGGACAGCGAAGTCTTAGTAATAGGGTCCCGTTTTACTCTTTGAGTACGGAACCCTAATAAAGGTAGATACTCGCATTTATGACGTCGAGTTGCGGAAACCCAGCCCGCGTACAACCTACCTATAACCTATAAGGTAGATACTCGGGTTATAAGACTTATAAGCGCTCTACAAATGGCACACAAAAATTGAGTCAATTGCACCAACTTACTTACCTCAGTTTCGCGTCGTCAATGGAAACGTAAACGTGTCTCAGATGTCAGATGTGCCTGGCCAATTTTAAACAGGGAATTTCGTATAGACAAAACAATTATCAACCTCTTTTTAGGGTTCCGTACCAAAAAGGTAAAAAAGGGACCCTTATGGTACCGACTCTGTCCCTCTGCCCGTCTGTCACAACGTTAAATATCTCAGGAAAGTAACTACTTAAGCTATCAATTTGGAACAACTGAGCAACAAAGGTTAACGTGTATGGAAAATGAAAAATTTCAATATATAGTCCATTTCAAATACGAAGGCCCTATGCACTTGAAACTTAACAATAGGGCTCATAATGTTTGCCTTTGAGTATCTTTTGTTATCACTAATCCTATTGTTAACGCCCATTGACCGTCTCAAGTGCATCGGGCCTTCGTATTTGAAATACACTATACCTACTTACATTTTTATTTTCTGTGTAAATGACGAATATGAAAATTCAACGTCTAGTTAATAGATCAAGTGGGGTATCATATGAAAGGGCTTGAGCTGCACTTTTTAAAACCGTTTTTTTTCTACTGTGGTTAAATTTCAACACGCGTGATAAAAAAAATATCGCAGATAAACAAACATACTGCCTACCTGCATTTCTCTATCTGCCAACACAGCGAATCCTCAAGTGAATAAAGGGTCAGCAATGCGCTTGTGATTCTTCTAGCTAGAGTCACAAGTGCCCATAGGCTACGGTACCAGCTTAACATCAGGCAGGCCGTAAGCTTGCATAAAAAAATAAAATAAAATACTAGGTTGCAAGTTATTAGTACATACCTATATGCAGATGGCGCTGTACAACGGTAACTTCTACGTGCACCACTCTCCCTACCCCTTGCGAACTTGGCGGGGCCGTTCCGCTAAAACGGCATTGGTGGTACCGCAGAGGAAGAGGAATGCCGGTATTACGGTGCGCCGCTTTCCCTATCGGCACAAAAGGCGGCGAGGCGGCAAGCGGGGGGGTTTTTAGTGGGTACACCGTGGGTCTCATTAGCTCATACGGGAGTCCCACATAACCACTCGGGCTCGGGTCACCCCCTGCACGCGGGTGGTATGCGTAACGCATTTTGATTTTCCCCCTAAACAAAAAAAAAAGGTATGCGTCCAACGTCAAAACAGCCGTTTTCCTTTTGAGTTTATTGATCGACGAATCCAGGAACTTAAAAACTAGTTTTATGTAATTCACAAGGTACAGTCGAGTTCTAAAATATGTGCACGGACAACGTGATCAAAAATATGTGAACACGACTTTATTTTCAAGGGCATAAGGTTGCTCAGATATTATTAAACGTTTGGGAACGTACATATATTTATGAACTCGACTGTACTTAAATACAAAATAAATATTCACAATAATTTACTAGTGAGCAAGTTAATGGTCTCTTAAGGCCTTAAGGGTAGGTAAATTTACGTCATGTGACAACAGAACGAGACATGTGGCATCATTTAACCCTTTAATCGTAGAGAGAGTAAACCTCTAAGTCTGTCAGTCCTGAAATGGCCGAATTCTTCAAAAGAAAGAAGGAAAAAATAAATTCCTAGTGACGAAAATTCCTTTCGAATATCTCAAAAAATTACGACGCTGCAACCGTTTCAATGTTGCCTGTTAGAGAGAGAAAACGCTCCGGGATCGTGACGTCACGATCGTCTAGCGTCATAGTACTTAAATGACAATCGTTTCATATGAAGGTGCGTTTTGCGGAAAAGGGACAGAACTTTTTCGAGAAAATACAACATTATCGATTATTTGATTTAAGTAGTTTCTACACCCCTATTGTCAAAACATTCTATTCAAATTTGTTTCGTGTGACAAGACCGTAAAGTTGATCTTCGCAGATTTATATTTTGTATACATATTTTCGTAGCATTTAGCGTTAGCATTTTTGTGCGTCATTTGCAGGATACTGATTATGTAATTTTGATTATATACAAGTTTTTGAACTTGCCCTATACATATTTATGTGGCCATTGAAGTTTGCATATTTATTAGTATTTGGATGAGTATATATCTTTTGAACTTTTCATGATTACTTTAATTTTTTCACAATACTTCCTGTCGCCATCGCCATCTAGTGAGTTTAATTACTACTTTTAACTCCGCTGTCTACCTAGTCATCAGAGACATCTATTAAGGTTTTGGGCAACGAGCCGTCATGTGCCGCAGCCTTTTTATTTTCACGGACAGTGTAAAACTCACGCACACATACAAAGCTCGGAGTACAATTTGATGATTTTTAAATGGCTATATTTTACGTGTATTTATTCAAACTGCGGGAGAAGAGGGACATATATAAAGGGCGGACAGTGGATGCAATATTATGTAACTCGAACTATGACTAAGTAGATCTCGTTTATCTATAGTTTTTAATGAATGCTAAATGAGGTAATAATTCAATACAACAGGGATTAAAATATAATAAAACATAGGTAAACCAACGTTTACGCATAGCAAAAAAACTTAATATTTATCGATTTTAACTATCGACGCATTTTAGAGAATAATATTTCACACATGTTTTGAGTGGCTAAAATTTATTACCATACAAACTTAATTTGTTACTGTAATCGTGGAAAGCAAATGTATTTTATTCAAAAATGAATCTTATTACAAAGTAGTAACGGGCTTTTCTACATTCACATATTGTTCTAACATACGCATTCTTAATGGGAGAGCTATAGTAGATGACTGTATTAGTTTCGAGTACCGAGGTAATAAATTAATGGCGCCAATTTACCTTTACAGTTGAATCTGAGGAGATCAAATAATAATGTAAGCCAATTTCAACACTATCCTTATGGGAATATGGAAATGGTCGAATAGGTTCGCTTGGGCTAAGACGGCAAAAACGGCTGGACAAAAAAACCTCAAGTGGTCATACGTAGGAATTGTAGGTAAAGCGTGAGATTGTTTTTGTACAAATTTAATTATGGTTTTGTATTGGGTCGTATTTAATAAAGGGAATAGAGTTTAAAATAGACGTGATTATATTTAATTGGTAATTTGTCAACTAGTTTCAGACGCCGATTGTGCGGGGGTTGGGGGGAGTGTTTTCAGAGCTGATGTTTAGACGGGGAAGCGTGGGGCTGGACATTCAAATCTTGGAGCTTGAGGGTATCGGTCGGGGATCTCTGTCGAAGGAAATAGGTCTCAATGTAGGATACCTAGGTTGTGTCTGGGCATGGATTGTGCTAATATTCGATTGCGCTGGTTTAGTCTTTGATCAGACACAACATATGGTAATTTAAAGGGAGAATTCAATTCGTAAATAATTATTGTACTTACATACATAATTTGGTGGTTTAATCTCAATTAAATAGTGTAAATTTTAAAGTTTATTGTGAAGTTGATTTTTAGTGAATCTCTTGCTGTTATTACTTTGTGTTCAAATAAGAGTGGTTAATAGTGATTATTTTTGACTAGAGTTAATTGGTTTAAAGTATAATAGTTTGATGGAGTTTGCTTTAATTTAAATTAGTGTTTTAATGGGGTTAGTCAGCTAGGAGAACCTTGACTGATACTTTCAATCCATTCGTTCTTTAGCTATATTTTGGATTGACATTGAAACTGGATCGAGCCTAAATTCGTAACGTAAACATTCATAGATACTTTATTGTGAAGGCGAGAAGGTTCAATATTGTGTGATTACTTTACATAGTATTGAACTATTTCGAGTCTTATTAGATTTTGAGTTCATTTTGGAAAGTTTAATTAATATTTCGACCAGATCAATGCCTAAATTGGATGTCAATTTAACAAAGCGCACGCCACCTAACGGTGACAAAGGCAGACGCTTTGGGATCCTGTTAGAAGTAGGCCAGGCTCAGAGATACCTGGGCACCGTCTCCTTTATTTGCATAGATGGTGTAGCCTATCATAAATGGGCCTCTTCCTTGGCTTAAGGTTTGCCGCAGGACTGAAGCGAGAGGTCGCAATTTAAAATAAGTCGACCGCTTGAATTTATTCACTCGTTAAGGTTTTGTGTGTGCTTAAGGCTTGGGTCTTTTATTGAATATATATTTATATGTTATACACACGCGATAGGGAGTGCATTTCACAGAACCTTGTCCACGGACCGTTGTGAAATGTACATTACACCGGCTATAGGTTGCCTTCTCGGATTAGCCTGCCGAACGATTTACAGCGTAGATCCCTAGCTTAGGTTTTACACATCACATAACACTAATAAAAGTAATGATGGTTTGCATACAATAGTTTAGGGACTAGTGGAAGGTAGGATTAGGTATAAATTCATACGTGGTACTAGGAACTAAGGAAACAAGGTTTATTCATACAATAACATTTATTTGTAGGATTAATTTGATAATTATGAGTAGAGAAATTAATGGTTGGTCTTAATTGAGGAGAAATGTAGAGTTTGTGTAGTTGAATGTGGCATTCAGGTATGGTAATATAATTTTATATTTTATTTGGTTAGGGAAACAGTTTGGTTTCGGAGAAAGAAGCAAAACTGTTATAGGGACCAGTGACAGGCAGAGCAGATCGCTGATGATTGTAGTTACGGGCGAAATAATACCCTTATAACTACTAGCTATTTCGTACATAACTATTTGTGGAATACACATTCGATTACAATAAATTCTATATTTCAAATGCCTACGATATAAAGGCAAATATATAGAGAAAAAGGCGTTATATACCATAAATTGCCTGTATTATTAAGTTTATAACACAGCAATATTAAAATAAAGAGGTTTGTCTGAGTTTGTTTCGGTATTTCTTCTTATTCAAACCGTCAGGTACGAAATACTGGTAGATTCGCTCGTAGAGTCTTAAACTCATGAGGTAACTAGGCAGGTAAATAAGGTAGGATCATTCATACTCCATCCTAAGCAAGAAAGTAGCTTTGTGTGAGTAAAAGGTTACCACACAACCCGTCGCTAAGACTTTGTTCAAAATATGAATACATAGGGAATATTAGTGTGTTTAAGGTGTCAAAATAATCAAGATAATAGAAAATCTATGAGCTACGATCTTGCTTATCCGAATGATTAATAGGAGGTTGGTGTAAATTAACAAAAACATATAAAATATTTATATTAATTGATGTGACAGGTACATTATTTTGAATTAGGATGCAGTAGGTGAACGAAGGAGTAGGTAGATAGATAGAGAGGAGTCAAGGTTCAATTTGCTACACATAAAAGAATTTGGGTTGTTCGGAATAACGTAGTAGTAGATGATCAGGTGGCCAATATTTATTATTATTAATTAGTTAGTTAAAGTTAATTTAAGGGGGGGAAGTTACATTTTGGTGCCGTGACCAGGATCTTCATATATTTATAATAAATGAAACTGTTTAGTTACATTTTGGGTAGGTCGGTTTCGGGATATTTCAGTAGCCTATTTAAGGCTACTTTTTGTTGGCGTGGAATGGAAATGTGTGCATATTAGGGCTTTGACTCTTCCTTCTAGTAAGTTTATTGCAACAAGTAGTATAATTTATTGTTATAACTTCAAAATTACAATGAATAGGTAGTACAATTAATAAATATGTGAGGGTTGTCTGGAGTTGCGCGCGTTCATGGGTTGCGATGATTGCTTGATATCGAACGGACCGTGCGCTCGTTTGCCATCGACGTAGCGTTCAGCAAATTCTCGTTGTTCTGTCGTAGGTATGTTTGTATGTTTTATCTGCACCTGAAGTAAAATATACAATAAAGTATGTTAGTGTTTGAAGTTCACGACGTCATTTTCATATTTGTACAAAAGGGTTTAGAGTCTAAAACTATAGGGGGCGTGGGGGCGTAAATTGTGTTTAGTATGTATGTATGTATGTGTAAGGTAGTGAAACAAGGTGAAAATAAAGTTCGCAAAAGAAACAAATTTTAATTTTCTCATGTAACATTTTAGAGTCAGCAACGCACATGTGTTACCCTAGCATCAGTGGGGGCGTACTCGTGTTTCCCGCCGAACGCGTGTAAATATGGTGTTGTTTTTGTGGACACTGGATAACAGTTAATAAGGGATCGTGCATTGAGAACAAAAAATTTTTGGGTTACTGGTACACGCAGGTAGTCTCTGAGTTAAGACAAAAGAAATAAAGTTGTCTTTGCCGTCGACTTTCGTCTGTTTACTTGTATAACTTACGAGTATGTAGACATTTGCAAGCAGGAATTATAACGACTTTGATAAGTCTCGAAGTAGGTATTAGAATGTGAAATTACATTAGGAATATTCTAGAATTGAAACTATGATAAAAGGAGCTAATATTATAGTATCAAACAAACTGGAGCTATCCCAGCGCTTACCGGCTGTTGCCCGAACCACTGAGTGTGTTTGTAGTATTGATAGATTTCGGGCTTGGTGGTTCTTGGACGCTTGCTAGATGTCGCAAGTGATCCTCACATGACATAAATGTAATTTATCAAGGATTTCAATTTAAAAAGATAAATAAATAAATTTAAATAGAATATTTATCATATAGACTCATTAGACTCGCTGCTGTTCTGCTGTCAAATCAAATTTGGATTTTACATTTATCTTGAAATAAATTCTTTGGTTTTATTTCAATAGTAGATAATAATATCTAAGCTTAAAAAATTTAAGTAATAAGATATGATAATTACCTTTATAACAGAAGAATTCGCACAATCATGTACAGCATGCCGGGGTGAATATTGGAAATCCATAATCTCGCTTGCTTTGAATAACCTAAGGTATCATCATCATCATCATCATAGGTTTTCTGTAATTATAGCAAAAAGAAATGTGAAACAGACATACAAAAAAAAAAACATATATGGAAGATTGGTTATTTTGAAGTACTTGAGAATTAATTTCTAGCAAGGGATACAATCGAGCTACACTATTAAAAAATCATGAATAAGTATAAATACAAATATACGTTGAGGGCTTACTTACGTGGTTTCTCAAGTGCCTTATAGTTGTCCATTGTGAAGTAAAGTTTTTTTGTGCATTCCATGTAGTGTTTGGTTCACTTGTGCTGAGAACTTTCTATTACTAAAGTTTAAGATCATTGTTGTCTCATGGACTGAGGAATTCACTTATTACACTTACACTCAATTCAGGCAAATTTATTGAAATTGAATGTTGTAAATGGACATTTTTATACTGAAAATAAATTAAAAGGCATTTTATGTACATTTTAAATGTTGTTGCATTGTTTGGCATTCATTAAGGGGAAAGGGTTTAAATTTATTAATTATTATAAACAACTAAATAATTTGTAGAATCATCGGTGATAGTATGCATTGTTGCATTGATTACATATCTGGAATTTTGGCTACCTGTAACAATCTAGTGAACAAGCGAATGAGGAATTGATGTGTGCTTGAGTGTATGACATATCTACTCAGAGATGATGAAAATTAGGTGAAGTTAGAAAAGAGTGTGCAGATTTGGAGGAACTTTTTGTGAAAATGGGTTGTTGCAAATAGACAAATGTTGGATAGTAATCGACCTGGATTTGTTGGTATTTGGGGAATCAAAATAACATATTAGTTAGTAAAAAACTTATCCGTAGGTTCAAATCGTATTACGATTAGCTCATTTCATGAGAGTTTTTACTGACTACACACTATACATACGCTGAGATTAAATTGGTATACAGTACATTTTGGAGAAGGATATTTGACATCGAATTATTTCAAAAATGAGTAGTCAATGTACATTCAGTTTTTGAAAAAGGTGATAACGTATCGAAACTTGATTCGAATTTTAATTAATGAGAAATGAACATCTCAATACTTATATAAAGGTTTTTTCTGGTTTGCGTGGAGAGTCTTTGTGGAATCACTCATTTCCGAACAATGTGGATAGAATTGGAGGATGCCCAGCCAGATCCAAAGATTCAGTTTGATGCTGCAAATTCGGGGCGTTAGGTCCTATTAGTCTCACAAACTAATATTTCGTGCAAATGGAAAAGATTTGGGGAAAGGATTTTCATGTATCATTATTGAAGTTCAAAGAACTAAGTTTTATACCGAGTCATAAACAATCAATGAGTATTGGTTAAACACACCTCACACAAACACACGTTTAAGATGGGGGGGTTGCTACGCTAACAAATCTAGGAAATATTTTCTTTATAAATAGTAGTTCGAGGACTATCCGTGAATAACATGTAATTACACGTCTATTCCTCGAGGGGGCGATTATGTAACTCGAACTATGACTAAGTAGATCTCGTTTATCTATAGTTTTTAATGAATGCTAAATGAGGTAATAATTCAATACAACAGGGATTAAAATATAATAAAACATAGGTAAACCAACGTTTACGCATAGCAAAAAAACTTAATATTTATCGATTTTAACTATCGACGCATTTTAGAGAATAATATTTCACACATGTTTTGAGTGGCTAAAATTTATTACCATACAAACTTAATTTGTTACTGTAATCGTGGAAAGCAAATGTATTTTATTCAAAAATGAATCTTATTACAAAGTAGTAACGGGCTTTTCTACATTCACATATTGTTCTAACATACGCATTCTTAATGGGAGAGCTATAGTAGATGACTGTATTAGTTTCGAGTACCGAGGTAATAAATTAATGGCGCCAATTTACCTTTACAGTTGAATCTGAGGAGATCAAATAATAATGTAAGCCAATTTCAACACTATCCTTATGGGAATATGGAAATGGTCGAATAGGTTCGCTTGGGCTAAGACGGCAAAAACGGCTGGACAAAAAAACCTCAAGTGGTCATACGTAGGAATTGTAGGTAAAGCGTGAGATTGTTTTTGTACAAATTTAATTATGGTTTTGTATTGGGTCGTATTTAATAAAGGGAATAGAGTTTAAAATAGACGTGATTATATTTAATTGGTAATTTGTCAACTAGTTTCAGACGCCGATTGTGCGGGGGTTGGGGGGAGTGTTTTCAGAGCTGATGTTTAGACGGGGAAGCGTGGGGCTGGACATTCAAATCTTGGAGCTTGAGGGTATCGGTCGGGGATCTCTGTCGAAGGAAATAGGTCTCAATGTAGGATACCTAGGTTGTGTCTGGGCATGGATTGTGCTAATATTCGATTGCGCTGGTTTAGTCTTTGATCAGACACAACATATGGTAATTTAAAGGGAGAATTCAATTCGTAAATAATTATTGTACTTACATACATAATTTGGTGGTTTAATCTCAATTAAATAGTGTAAATTTTAAAGTTTATTGTGAAGTTGATTTTTAGTGAATCTCTTGCTGTTATTACTTTGTGTTCAAATAAGAGTGGTTAATAGTGATTATTTTTGACTAGAGTTAATTGGTTTAAAGTATAATAGTTTGATGGAGTTTGCTTTAATTTAAATTAGTGTTTTAATGGGGTTAGTCAGCTAGGAGAACCTTGACTGATACTTTCAATCCATTCGTTCTTTAGCTATATTTTGGATTGACATTGAAACTGGATCGAGCCTAAATTCGTAACGTAAACATTCATAGATACTTTATTGTGAAGGCGAGAAGGTTCAATATTGTGTGATTACTTTACATAGTATTGAACTATTTCGAGTCTTATTAGATTTTGAGTTCATTTTGGAAAGTTTAATTAATATTTCGACCAGATCAATGCCTAAATTGGATGTCAATTTAACAAAGCGCACGCCACCTAACGGTGACAAAGGCAGACGCTTTGGGATCCTGTTAGAAGTAGGCCAGGCTCAGAGATACCTGGGCACCGTCTCCTTTATTTGCATAGATGGTGTAGCCTATCATAAATGGGCCTCTTCCTTGGCTTAAGGTTTGCCGCAGGACTGAAGCGAGAGGTCGCAATTTAAAATAAGTCGACCGCTTGAATTTATTCACTCGTTAAGGTTTTGTGTGTGCTTAAGGCTTGGGTCTTTTATTGAATATATATTTATATGTTATACACACGCGATAGGGAGTGCATTTCACAGAACCTTGTCCACGGACCGTTGTGAAATGTACATTACACCGGCTATAGGTTGCCTTCTCGGATTAGCCTGCCGAACGATTTACAGCGTAGATCCCTAGCTTAGGTTTTACACATCACATAACACTAATAAAAGTAATGATGGTTTGCATACAATAGTTTAGGGACTAGTGGAAGGTAGGATTAGGTATAAATTCATACGTGGTACTAGGAACTAAGGAAACAAGGTTTATTCATACAATAACATTTATTTGTAGGATTAATTTGATAATTATGAGTAGAGAAATTAATGGTTGGTCTTAATTGAGGAGAAATGTAGAGTTTGTGTAGTTGAATGTGGCATTCAGGTATGGTAATATAATTTTATATTTTATTTGGTTAGGGAAACAGTTTGGTTTCGGAGAAAGAAGCAAAACTGTTATAGGGACCAGTGACAGGCAGAGCAGATCGCTGATGATTGTAGTTACGGGCGAAATAATACCCTTATAACTACTAGCTATTTCGTACATAACTATTTGTGGAATACACATTCGATTACAATAAATTCTATATTTCAAATGCCTACGATATAAAGGCAAATATATAGAGAAAAAGGCGTTATATACCATAAATTGCCTGTATTATTAAGTTTATAACACAGCAATATTAAAATAAAGAGGTTTGTCTGAGTTTGTTTCGGTATTTCTTCTTATTCAAACCGTCAGGTACGAAATACTGGTAGATTCGCTCGTAGAGTCTTAAACTCATGAGGTAACTAGGCAGGTAAATAAGGTAGGATCATTCATACTCCATCCTAAGCAAGAAAGTAGCTTTGTGTGAGTAAAAGATTACCACACAACCCGTCGCTAAGACTTTGTTCAAAATATGAATACATAGGGAATATTAGTGTGTTTAAGGTGTCAAAATAATCAAGATAATAGAAAATCTATGAGCTACGATCTTGCTTATCCGAATGATTAATAGGAGGTTGGTGTAAATTAACAAAAACATATAAAATATTTATATTAATTGATGTGACAGGTACATTATTTTGAATTAGGATGCAGTAGGTGAACGAAGGAGTAGGTAGATAGATAGAGAGGAGTCAAGGTTCAATTTGCTACACATAAAAGAATTTGGGGTTGTTCGGAATAACGTAGTAGTAGATGATCAGGTGGCCAATATTTATTATTATTAATTAGTTAGTTAAAGTTAATTTAAGGGGGGGAAGTTACAATACGTCAAAGTCATGTCAAGCGATATACTTAATATGGATATGACTACAATTGGTTTAAAGAAGAATACATTTGCCATAGTTATTTTTAATATAAATATTAAAGGAAACGCATAAACTCGCAAGTGAAAACGTCAATGTAATTGACAAGTCTAAGACGTAATAGATATAAACACTTAATAGTCTCAAGAGGAGATAATTTACAAGTGGCCAGTAATTTCTTAATAATCACATTTTGTTTAATGGAGGATAAAGATATTTTGTAATTTCTGATATATTTTTAATAAAAATGTGTAGATAAATATTGCTCAAAATTTAATAAAAGTCTTATCCATCTTATGCTTTTGTCACCCGATTGCATCCGCTGTCCGCCATTAGTCATATATTATCTAATTATTAACATTTTAAGTTTCGGATTTATTTTATTTATTTATTAGCATACATACCTATACATATCGCTTACAGACTAGTCCAACACGTGATATGTACAACAATAAGAGATTAAGATTAACACAAAAAATAAAACATCAATAAAGCTACAAAGTCACAATATACAAATATTTAAGAAAAACATAATTGTCTGCTTGCGGCTCTTGTAAACTCAGTCAGAGTGCAATTAAATAAGTCTATTTTAGTTGAAAGCTGGTTAAGTATGGTTATGGGCCGGACAATGGGTGCATTAGCGAGCAGGTTGGTGCGCGCTACGGGGCGCGCGAGCAAGCGCGGTGCGCGCCGCCGCGGCCCGCACGGAGCCACTAGCGCCAGCGACTCTAGCGCGCCGGGGTTATGTAACATACCGCGTAACACCTTGAACACATATGTAGCCAATGCTAAGTTCCTCCTTATTTCCAACTTGGTGTAGCCGACCATACCGAGGACAAAAAGCGTTGGGTACATCAAGGGATAGAATGGATATACCCCGTATTCTTTCAAATATAGATCCCTGGTGAATTTGTTTTGTATTTTTTCGATCATCAGATTGTACTTCGTCTCGTGTGGATTCCATATGATCGCGCCACACTCCAACCTGCTCCTGACAAGTGCGTTATAAAGGGCTTTTAATGTAGCGGCATTATAACAATTATTTGTTTGTCTTAATACAAAACCTAAATTCTGAAAGGCTTTTTTGCATGTTTCAATAATTTGATTTCGGAAAGACAAGTCAGGTTTAACGTGTAGCCCCAGATCACGCACGGACGACGCCCGTGCGATTGGAGGTCCCCCCAAGTTGTAAGCGTGGTGCAGTGGAGAATGCGCTCTAGTGTACGAAATTACGCTGCATTTAGATACATTAAAATACAATTTATTTATCTGACTCCAATTCACAACCCTGTCTAAATCGCCTTGTAAACGCTCACAGTCATTGATGTTGTTCACTTTTAGAAAGATCTTTAAGTCATCTGCGAATAGTAGGCAGCTAGAATGTTTGACCACGTCCGGGAGTGTAGGTATACATTATACAGTGTGAATCTTTATAATGTGCACAAAAAAAAAATGTAGGAAAGTACAGTTCATTTTATCGACGAAAAAAATATTTTTTTTTCCTTTATTTGATTTTTTTATGATTTAAAAAAAAAATTGGATCGCTTTTGTGCCCTATTTGTAAAGAAAACATCATGTCTCTTAAATTAGTTGATTTATTGCAACCAAATAATAAAAAAAATGGTAACTAATAATAGGCTGTAGTGTTGGAATGATAACTAATACAAAATCTGACGCCATAAATTAATTATTACGAGGTTTATGGCGAAATCCTGGCTATTTTTCATCACTTTTTTTAAATAATGTAAAATTGCTCAATAAAACGTCCCATTTACCAAACATTTTTATGATTTTATGTTATTCTACATCGTATTAACTTTCGAATAGTGAAATCACCACGCGACTAGCTGACACACACCATTTGTTATCAGCGCCCAAACAATGGCCTTGCCCGCGGTAATCTACATTGTAATTAGCGTTCGAATGGTGAAATTACCACACAGCTACCCATCATTTGTTATCAGCGGCAAAACAATGGCTTTACGCAACTGCGCGCCCCCCTAATTAGCAGGCGAAACCTTATCTCCTACTGTCCTTAGAGGGTGGGGGACAATAAAACCAGGAGAACCTAGAAGAACTCTTACAGTCTCTCCAAAAGTTTCGCTGCTACTTGTTTCTTTTATTTCCTTCATTTTCAACCATTACGCTATGCCACGTGTTAGTGACTTTACTCCAGCTCACATTGCCGACATCCACTTTTACTATGGAATGGCACGAGGAAATGCCATGGGAGCACGCGCAGCTTACATAGCTGCATTTCCGAATCGAGAACCAGTCTCATCTGCCCGCAACTTTCAAGAGGTACACCGAATATTGGCTATTATTGGTCTTGGAAATGGTAGAGACCGCCGCGAACCTCAACGAATCATCGATGTTGCTGTTGAAGAAGCAGTACTACATGCGGTATTCGCAAATCCTGCGGCCAGCACTAGACGTCTTGCTCTACGGTTCGGAATATCGCAGATGTCGGTGTGGCGGATTTTGAAAAAAGGAGGCCTGCATCCATACCATTATCAAAGGGTACACCATTTACATGAAGACGTAGACCAGCAACCAAGGCGCATCATGTCGAATTGGATTCAAAACAGGACTAGGGACAATCCTGACTTTCTGAGGACAATACTGTGGATGGACGAATCAACGTTTACAAGGGACGGAATCACTAACTGCCGAAATTTACACCAGTGGTGTCCCAAAGGTGAAAATCCTAAATTGAAACGTTCATCTGGGTTCCAAGTAAGGTTCTCGGTTAACGTTTGGGCGGCTCTTATTGACGAAAAATTAATTGGACCAGTGATATTGCCGAGGACCTTGAACGCAGCAAGATTCTTGGAGCTATTAAGAGACGATTTACCAGAGTTATTGGAAGATCTCCCGCTGGATTTGCGCCGAAGAATGTTTTTGCAAATGGACGGTTGTCCTGCTCATTATGCAATTATCGTCAGGGCATTTTTAAATGCAAATTACCCTAACCGTTGGATCGGCCGGCAAGGACCTGTAGGATGGCCGGCACGGTCACCTGACATGACGCCCCTCGACTACTTTTTGTGGGGCACAATGAAACAAAAAAATCTACAGCACCCCCATCGAAAATGAAATTGATTTGCAACAGCGCATTTTAAACTGTGCGAATCAGTTAAGAAATTACCCTGACATAGGGTTTGCAAGATCCGCCAATATTTTGGATCCGGATATTTCGGATATTTCAATTCAACAGATCCGGATATCCGGATCTTTCGGATAATACGGATCCACAAGGTTTTTTTTGGTATAAAGTAGGAATTGTAAGTTTAAATCAAGAAAAAACGGCTACACCTCCGCATACCTGAAAGATTTTAAATAGGTACGCATTACCGAGGTCATAAAGAGAATAAACTTCTTTTTTTTATTCAACTTTTTATTTACAACTACAAACTAACCGGCAAAGTGAGAGTTACGTCACTGAAAGCTGTCACTTGAATAACAACCAGGGGTAATAAACGTAACGTTCCAAACGCGCGTTAGCTATCGAACTGTCATTTTCCCACATAAAATTTGACATGTAGAGATCTACCTTACGTGCGTACAATGCGTTACGTGATTGACCACAGCAGGTCAAGTTAACTCCGTATCGTACATATATTTCAATGAGCTCTATGTACCGGAGTTAATTCAATAGGGTTGTAACTAGGTATCAAACCTAGGAGGAGAAATTGACAATGTGATCCGGACGAGGGAAAAGGTGTTTTCATTTTCACCTCAGCAGCTCGAACAAGCATAATTTGCTGCGTGAAAACAGTGAGCAAAATGAGATTTTGCTCACTCCGTGAGTCAAAGTAGCTTTTTAATTTTGATATCGAGCACTGGTGACACATCATAGTGTGGAGTCCACACTATGATGTGTCACCAGTGCTCTATTACAAATTCAGAATATTATAGGTGCGTAAAAGCCTAGCGATATATTTTTTAACGTGACGATGTTCTCACTGCTGAGGTGAAAAGTTGTATGTATCACACGAGAGCAAAGATATTTGCATCTCGTGCCTTTGAGTCCCTCACTACGCTCAAGATTCTAATTTTGAATCACTCGCTACGCTCGTGATTCAAATATAGAATCTTTCGCTTGCTCGGGACTCAACATCAACACTCGCAGCAAAAATCTACTTTGCTCTCTTGTTGAACAAATAACTATTGTCTAGCAGGGGGCATTCCTTTAGGCAAGACTGTGTCTGGATATGGCAAAAACGGTGAACGGGCATTAATATAGCGTACCATGATTATTATATTACATGATCATATTATAGGTCAAGATCATCATACTAAAAATTTAAAAAAATATTACAAGTATTAAACGTAGGTATTGTTGCTGCATTTACTTTTTACTTCCTAGGTCAACTATACTTCTTAATTATTTCTATAGGTTTATTTAACTTAACTAATCCCCTTATTCATAAAACTTAAAATGGCTGCTAAATAAAATGTGCTTTGTCCACTTCGTACGAACACAAATGTCAAAGTGACAGATAAGGACAAACGAATTTTAACGCCATTTTAAATAGTTAAAATAGGCTTTTTGAACGTTTATGAATACGGGCGTAAGTCTTTAGTAGGTAGCTATATAGGTAACATTGGATTTAAAATAATTACTTTGCCTACGGTGAATTAGTGCATTTAAACCAACGCCAACTTTCGCCATGAAACTGCGGCATTTTTACTAGTTTGTAGAATGTAGGTTTAATTAGTTTTTGTGACTAATAAATTAAAAACAAAAATAATCTGGTCTCGGATGATGAAGTGGCGAATAAAAACAGAGATTGAGTTATCTACCATTCGGTTTTCAGCGTGGACTCGGTAAAAACATCATTTTGTAGCCGTATTTTCGGTTTTCATTGTTGTATTTTAAGGATCCGTAATATCCGAAAGATCCGGATCCAAGAGCCTGTAAGATCCGGATCCGAAATTCGGCGGATATCCGGATATTTCGGATATCCGGATATCCGGATTGCAAACCCTACCCTGACATGATAAGGAGGGCAACTCATAAAATTTTACTGACTCTGACGACCGCTTTAGCCTAGTTGGTAGTGACCCTGCCTACGAA
Organism: Epinotia brunnichana; assembly: GCA_963854355.1. Lineage (NCBI taxonomy): Eukaryota > Metazoa > Arthropoda > Insecta > Lepidoptera > Tortricidae > Epinotia > Epinotia brunnichana. Next base: position 11,102,015 of record OY977936.1, on the reverse strand, counting down.
GCTAGAGGTCCTGGGTTCGAATCCCGGTAAGGGCATTTATTTGTGTGATGAGCACGAATATTTGTTCCTGAGTCATGGATGTTTTCTATGTATTTAAGTATTTATTTCTCTATATAAGTATGTATATCGTCGTCTAGTACCCATAGTACAAGCTTTGCTTAGTTTGGGACTAGGTCGATATGTGTAAGATTGTCCGCAAATATTTATTTTTTAAAATATTTACTTCGTGCGGCGCTTTGTCAGCACCAACGTGGTGGACATTTTGAAAATTTGATGCATTAGGTAGTTTCCTTGATAGTTTACATTAAATAATTTACTGATCTTCGTGTAACTTATTATGAAAAAATAAAATTTACTCCACTTTCCCCCACCCACGTATCACACTAGCAGATAAGGTTTTACCTGCTAATTAGGGGTGCGCGCGCAAGGCCATTGTTTGGGCGCTGATAACAAATGGTGTGTTTCAGCTAGCCGCGTGGTAATTTCACTGTTCGAAAGCTAATACGATGTAGATTAACATGAAATCATAAAAAAAATTAGTAAATGGGACGTTTTATTGAGCAATTTTACATTATTTAAAAAAAAGTGATGAAAAATAGCCAGGATTTCGCCATAAACCTCGTAATAATTCATTTATGGCGTCAGATTTTGTATTAGTTATCATTCCAACACTACAGCCTATTATTAGTTACAATTTTTTTTATTATTTGGTTGCAATAAATCAACTAATTTAAGAGACATTATGTTTTCTTTACAAGTAGGGCACAATAGCAATCCAATTTTTTTAAAAAATCATAAAAAAATCAAATAAAGGAAAGAAATTTTTTTTTCATTTTTTCCGTCGGTAAAATGAACTGTAATTTCCAACATTTTTTTTTGTGCACTTTATAAAGATTCACACTGTAGTTAGGGAGCTGGCGAGCATTTCGGTAAATGATTTGCACACGTTTCACGTCGAGGTGGATTGCAGTTTAAATCATTACGAATTGATTTGGTCCAATCAATTAAGGTCCTATGTCGCTGCGTTTTCGCGTTACAGCGGATTGAAGTTGCTTAAAAAATCGGGGTATTAAATCATTTGCACATGTATGCATCTGGAGTTCATGGTCACAATCATCTTGGAAACGAAGAAAATCGAAGAGGCAGACATTCAGGACTCTGCATTATCATGGGACGGAGTTGTAAAAATGTAAAAAAAAAGCTCTACTAAGTCATTTGCACGCGGTTACTCATTGCGCCAATTCGATTCACTATGACTCCGTGGATTCAAAAAAAAAATGTGTCAGACACTTTGCTCACTGGTTTTCAGCTGTATAACTGTTTGAAATTCACGGAATCAAGGGAGTTAGTAATTTTTAGATTTAAATGCACAAAAACACGTGCCTTTAACGTAGATGAACTTTGGAACCACAATATTAAATTTACCCCTAGTCTGGGACGCCACCTGCGTGGACACATTGGCTCCGTCCCACTTACCCACCACTTCGCAGAGGGCGGGCGCAGCGGCAGCATCGGCAGAGGCTGCCAAACGCCGCAAATACACGGGCCTTGCAAGCAACCATGTGTTTGCGGCTTTCGGAGTAGAGACCCTTGGGCCGTGGGGTCCAGACGCCTAAGATCTATACCGGGTTTTAAAAAAACGTCTCTTCGAGCCAACTGCTGGCCATGGGGCTAGCTTGTTTCTCGGTCAAAGAATTGGCATCGCCATTCAGCGAGGAAACGTAGCCAGGCTTATGGGCACCCTACCGCAGAGCGCCGACCTGGGGACTACTTTATAGGAAATTTGTAAATATGTGTGTAGTCCGAACGAACTTTGTATGGAATTCGTACGACTCGTTCAACCTTAATTTAGACTTTTTAAAAAGTGGGAGCTGGGGCTTTTCACTTTTCTTGTCTACTATTTTGCATATACCTACCTCTTAAATTGAAGGATATATGGAATCCTTATGCTTGCAAGAATACTAGCATATTTGTTTAGCTTTTACATGATATAACACACGTTTATATGTATTACATGGTTCAGGTACAATTCCCACTTTTCAAAAAGCCTCCGCGGCACTGAAGATCATTACTGATGAACTAGACACTTTAGAGTCTGTCTCTTTGCAGTTTTGCGATGCACATAACATGTCTAAAAGTTGGTGCTGGTTTCTGGAAAATAGTAATTTCGATAAAATTAATATTGTAGGGAAAACTCGCTTTGCGTTGTTGGTTTTTTGAGCACAATTTTCTCAATTTTGCTCTTGTCTTAAAATAAAAAACTAAAATGTAAATCTGAAATACTAGATATAATTTGTGTTAAACATTACATTCGTGTACCTACCTTTTCTAGTTTTGCCGCATAGTCTGAAAGTCCTTAGATTTTTCTTTGATTTTTTTATACTTTTGCTAATAGTAGGAATATATTGTATGAATGAACTATTGACAATTTATTCAGCTTTGATTTGGTACCCCACATGACGTGTAGGTATGTGCGTTGTATGGTTTGGGTGTAATCTACACTTTTCCAAGCGCGGTCGCGGCGTTTTTGATGACGTAATTCATTACAAAGAGACATACTCCTTAGAGATTGAATGATGAATTAGAAAATGCATTAGGTCTAGTGAAACATTAGGTCTAATGAAATAATAGGGTTTAAGTTGTAAGGTCTAACAAGGGAGAACCGGCAGGAAGTATACTTCGCAGACGGTGCCAATAAGATGGTCAACTTTGATACTTAGGTACTTACCTACCTACGACCATTATCATGTAGTTAAATACTTCAGACATCGTCGCATTCACTTACCTATTTAAATAATCATATAGGTAAGTAGGTGCAAGTCATTATGCGTTGTAAATCGCTGTTGATTAAACACGTATCTAAAACTTTTGATAAGCAACAAATTGATAAAATCACAGAACTACACTGGCCTGCAAAAGTAGGTATAACACTCATAAACGTGACGATAACTATAGTAAATTATTGCCGTGGCCGGGAAGGTGGCAATTGCAGGCTGAGTATTTTGTTTAAACGGACGAGCTTGCGAGTCTGTTTAATTATAATACGAAGCCTGCAATTGTCATTCCGGCTGAGGCTAATATAGTGCTTTTCTCAAAAATGGGGGAATTAAAAAGACTAAATTGAAATCAAGCGTTATTATTAAATACAAATTGAGGATACTGCTAATTAAATTAAATTAAACGTCATAATTTTTTTTTAAACAGAATCGCAAGTGTATTTTTCCACCGAAAAACGCAATCTTTTTATGACACATACAAAAATGTCGCGTTTGCAACGGAAAAATACGACTTGATTTGGCTGAATACGACCTGTGCTGTCTTTTATATGCCAGTTTCTACTTTTTAAAAAGTTTGTTACTTGACAAGTAAAGGAATTCATATGTAACATTCCAGGCGGCCTGCAATGTTTTTTTTTTTTAAATTTGATCAGGCCTTAAACTATACACTTTACCTTCCAATATGTAGCGAGTTATGTTCACTTTGCGGGCCATTTTTGAGAAAAAACTGTTATATCTTCTTTTGCAGGCCAGTGTATATCAAGATAGAAGGAAAGAGCTCGTCGATTTGTAAGAGAACCGAGCGTGTAACATTTTGCGTAGGACTTTGACGTCACGAGCGTAATTTAGTGACGGGAAAAATAAGCCGCGCGACATCGATTCGTCAACATCGATTAGCACGCGGCAGTTGCAATAACTTGTAGGTGTATTTTGTATCGATTCAAAATATCGATACGAACCGACAGAGGAAATGATAATTAGATTCAACAGAGGAAAGGAAAAATAGACTTAAAGAGATCTTAGTTTTTTTTACAGTATAGAAGAAAAGACTTCGTCGACTTTAAGTATGTCCACTCCCTAAGCATCCTGAGCAAATTTCTGAAGGGATTTTTTACGTTCCTGCTCACGCACGCTACACTTTAATCATTGGCTGAGCTATATGATAAATAAGTCCTCTAAAATGCGTCCAGATACCGTAGGCAATGTCCAGAATTACAACAGAATTTTAACTTGAGGATCATTCGGAAAACTGAAATAAAATTGCAACATATGTAGAAGTAACCATACTTAATCTGTTTGTAAACAATAAATGTTCTCTTCTCTCGTCTCTTCTCTTTGCTTTTCACTAGGTAAGTACCTACATTCGATTTAGATTTATTTATTTCGAGAAAAAAATTGCAATAGGTATAGATTTGCATACAGCGTCAAAATTATAAAAATCCTTATCACGATCGCCAATAATAAGAAATCCTATCCTGTACTATTATAAATGTGAAAGTTTGGATATTTGGATGTCTGGATGTTTGTTACTCAATCACACTTAAACGGCTGAACCGATTTGGATGAAATTTTGCACAAAGATAGTTTATAGCCTGGATTAAAATATAGGATAGTTTTTATCCCGAGTTTATGCAGACGAAGTTGCCTTATCCCGGGTTTACGCAGACGAAGTCGCGGGTGTAAAGTAGCAAAACAATTATAAATATTCAAAATGTTAATACACTAAGTGGAAATAATATTTCTAATTACGGATTGTCATTTAACAACTAATAGACAATTACTATTACTTAAACAAAAATAAACAATGTAAGTATACAATATAAATGTTACACAAGAAATAATATCAAATTAGGTATCAATAAATCAAATCAACACTTAAAAAACGATTTCCATGAACTCATCATGAACAGCAAATAGCTACATAATAATATAAAAACGTAATTATCATTTCTAGACCAATCAAATTAGCTAAACCCGGACATAATTCGATAACTGTAATTTTCTTTTTCTATGATGTAAAGTATTGTTAGTTATAGTTAAAATAAAAATAATTAAACATTTTAGGGTTCCGCGTCATTGTAAAAAAACCAAAAATCTAATTTTTTAACAAATTCTGATTTCATAAGTGCAGCATAATATGTAACTTTGTAAAATTGCCTCTATTATGATATGACGCTTGCATTCCAGTTAAAGAAATCAAAACTAAACTAATTAATCAACCGGGACTATCATTAATAAAGAAAGTTCAGTAAGTTACACATTTTCTAGCTTATCTTACCAGAAATTATAGATAACTGCAATTTAACAATTTATTCTGAATAGTATATTATGTGTGTTGATAAATTATTAAAAATTAAACAGATTTTCTTTGCGGATTTCTAAAGTCACAAATATTGGTAGTTTTTGGAAAACCAAAATACATAACTACTTGGAAAGTGTTTGATTTATGCTGTCAACATATTATTAGTACTATAAGAAACAAATTAAACAAAAAATATCCACGATTATTAATTAATTCATATTTTTTCGTACTAAAGTTTTAATATGAACCTTATCTCTTGCAGAATAAGGCCGTCATTGCTTTGCGCCTCAACTACCGACCGTGCTGTCGCGAGTCGCAGGCATTCAAGGCCGAAACGCACTGGCAGCGGTGGCGAAGCGGCGCGGGGTGGCGCGGAGGCGGTACTTGTAATGTTCGAGCTAATATGAAAGGATCCGAACGCTTTTTTCCCGGTCGGTATTCTGTGCTGACCCTTTCGTATTAGATCGAACATTACAGCCGGTACCACCTCCACACTGCGCCGCGCCGCCGCTTCGCCACCGCTGTCAATGCGTTTCGGTCTTCATTTATTATGGATAGGTCAGTGATTGTCAAACATTTATAAACACGAACGTGGCATTTACCACGGTTCGGCTAGGGTGGAGATTTACTGAAATATTGTATTCATTAGATCGATAATAACTAAATTGTTCAGCATGAGACATAATTATCGTGAAATGTCGATTACCTATTTATAAGCGCTCAGTCTTCTGTATAGAATTATTTAAATAAAATATGTTACTTATGTGGGTGCAGAAAGGGGCATTATTGGAATGATTTTTATTCGAATAATTATTCGACTTAACATTTATTCGAGAATAATTTATTCGTCTACACTTTCGAATGACGAATGATTAATTCTCATTTCATTCGAATAAATCATCGAATAATCCACGAATAATATTTAAGGATGCGGTTGCTCGTTATATACACACGTACACGAATTTAACACTATCACTACAAGTGTACCTATTTTCAAGTATTAATACCCTTTTCTACTAATTAACAATATTTTTGTGAGTTAAGTGAGTCGCTTCATGGGGCATTTAACAGGTTTGTTTCAATATGTCATGTGTGTGGGCTTGTCCATATATTACGTCATCGTTTTTAGGGTTCCGCACTCAAAGATCTCACGCACCGTTATAGTTAGACAGTTGAAATTTTCACAGGTGATGTATTCTGTTGCCGCTATAACAACAAATCCTAAAAAACAGATTTTTTTCTTTTCTTTTACAATCTTACACAAATCGATCTAGTCCCAAACTAAGCAAACTACTATGGGTACTAGACGACGATAAACATACTTATATAGATAAATAAATACTTAAATACATAGAAAACATCCATGACTCAGGAGCACATATTTGTGCTCATCACACAAATAAACTTCGCACTTGGCCGGTTTTTTGTTTTTCTATGTGGCCAGTGTGTTATTTTATTATGATGAAACTTCAGACATTATAAAAAGGTATAATATGTGTCAAAAATAAGTTCGTAAATATACCCCCCCCCCGATACTTTCAGTGCAGCTCCCTTACCAACCAACTAGGCTACAGTAGGGGGCTCCCATGCAACGAACCAAACTTGGCCAGTTGTTTTTTTGTCAATTCTTGACCCCCCCTCCTATCGTCATCCTGTTAATTCCTAAATGGAGACTCCTCGCCTCATAAAATGACTACCGTCATCCAATAGACCCCCCCCCCCCTCTGTTTTGAAATGACGTAATATATTTTAGAGTTCCGTGCCTCGAAACGGAACCCTTATAGGATCACTTTGTTGTCCGTCCGTCCGTCTGTCAATACCCTTTTTTTCAGGAACGCGTGGAGGTATCAATCATTTAAAGTTCGAATTCCTATGCATAGTGTGTTTGTTGCATGCATTATTTTAGAATGCATATTTTTTATATTAATGTTGCTGTGCCTTAACATGGTTATGCTGGAACTGTATTTATATGTAACATCTTGTAAGACCCATACTGTAACAAATAAATGAATTAAGCTGAAATTTATATCAAATACTCAGGTTTACTGTCTCTTGGAGCTGTGAAAAAAATCTAACGCCAACGCAATCAAAAGATACAGCCGTTTATGCCGCAAATTTCCGCAAGTTTTCGAAACCTGCAAGGGAATCAAAACCTACTTCCCGTGAACTCAGAAACATGAAATTTGGTGCGAAGCAACGGCCTATAGCACAGATAAAAAAATTGCGAAAACCGTAAATTTTTAGTTACATAACTGAAAATTTACTTTCCAGTATATACTGACACGTACTAAGTATGTGAATACATACTTAGTGAGTGTCAGTTTATAGTGGACTTGGTTCTATTGTACGGGGTGGTCCGGAACTCTCTGTGCGCGAGTCTGACACGCACTTGACCGGTTTTTTTTTAACCCGTGGTAAAGCCGAAATAGTAAACAAAAAGCGGCCAAGTGCGAGTCGGACTCGCACATGAAGGGTTCCGTGAAATAAATTGCGGTTTACGATTTATGACGTATTAAAAAAAAAACTACTTATTAGATCTCGTTCAAACCAATTTTGGTGGAAGTTTACATGGTAATGTACATCATATATTTTTTTTAGTTTTATCATTCTCTTATTTTAGAAGTTACAGGGGGGGGACACACATTTTACCACTTTGGAAGTTTCTCTCGCGCAAACTATTCAGTTTAGAAAAAAATGATGTAAGAAACCTCAATATCATTTTTGAATACCTATCCATAGATATCCCACACGTATGCGTTTGATGAAAAAAAAATTTTTGAGTTTCATTTCTGAGTATGGGGACCCCTAAAACCTAATGTTTTTTTTTCGATTTTTGTGTAAAAATCTTAATGCGGTTCACAGAATACATCTACTTACCAAGTTTCAACAGTATAGCTCTTATAGTTTCGGAAAAAAATGGCTGTGACATACGGACGGACAGACAGACAGACAGACAGACGGACGGACATGACGAATCTATAAGGGTTCCGTTTTTTGCCATTTGGCTACGGAACCCTAATAAAACAGGTGAAATAATTACAATTAATATCCGTTTCACCATGCACGGCGATGTTAATTGGTACCCTTGATGAAGCGGTAACCTTTTACTAACAAATTTTAAAACTAGGTATCAGTGTTCTGTCTGTAAGAAAATACTACGTTTTTGAGATATATTCCATTAAAAAGCATTCCTACAATATTCGTTCAAAATATTATTCCCGAAAAGCATTACGAATGATTATGCGAATGAAGAAGTTATTCGCGAATAAATATTGGCGAATAATTATTCGAAATATTTATTCGTCATTCGCGAATAATCCTATTTAATCTTAAACATTACATTATTCGTATTGGAATACCAACTGTTAAAGCTCAATTTTGCCAATAAGGATATCGACTACCGTAAGCTCAAAGGACGTAAGGGACGAAATGCCCATGCCCATATCCCGTGAACTCTGAATCTTGAAATTTGGTACGAAGTATTTATACCTAGCACAAACAAAGGAAAAATTGCGAAAACCGTAAATTTTTAGTTACATCACTGAAAAATTGATGTCCAGTATAAACCGACACGCACTAAGTATGTAAATACATACTTAGTGAGTGTCAGTTTATAGTGGACTTGTTTCTATTGTACGGGGTGGTCCGGAACCCTCGGTGTGCGAGTCTGACTCGCACTTGACCGGTTTTTTTTTTATGCTAACCACGATCATGGCATCATCTCTTTCATTTACTTAACAGTTAAGAGTTTACTTATGTTTTCGATGATAAAAGCAAATCAATCGTTACTTACGCCATTTGGACCAGAGTTTCAAAGGGCGTAAGGGACAAACTGTGATTTTTTTCATTAAAACTAAAAATCCTACAATTAGGATATAAATAAAAAAAAAAAACATTATATTTGTTTTATTTGTACATGGCGCGGTCGGTGCAAAACACGTAATTGAAATAAACTCGTTAAGACGAGTTCGCCGTGCGCTCGCCCGCTGGCGCCCCACTCCTCTCCCCGCCTCGCACCCACCGCATCCATCTGGCTCCACGACAAGGTCGCGAATATTTTCAATTAAATATTCAATTTCTTAAGCGTGACATTAGCATGCTTACTTTTGATGAAAACATGATTATCGTACACAAATGGCTATTAGTAAACAAAAAAATCATAGTTACTATTTATAATTACTGAGAAATACATTATTATTAAAACGTTAAAAATAAATGTTTAATTATTGTCTTAAATGTCTAAAAAGACGCAATATACCTTAAACAGATAAAAATATCATAGTTACCATTTTGGCTTGTCTAGATAATAAGATCAGAGGAAAACTGTGAAAAAAAACGTATATGCGAATTTGATTTCAGTTTAATTTTGCTATTAAGTGATCGCATTTGAATGCACCTCAAAGTTATACTAACAAGGTACTTGGTTACCTTTTTTACTTTTAGGAAAAAGTTAGGTAGTGTACTTTAACTCGTGTTTTTTTTAACTACGGTTACGATCGCGGATTTTTTACTTAATATATTTCATTAATATTTGATACTGAATAGTAAAATCCGATAAAACAATAAAAACAACGAGTTTACGAATTATGTCCAGGGTAAGCTAATTTGATTGGTCTATTCCTCTGCTAGTCAAAGTCGATTTTAATACATACAGCACTATTCTTACTTTCGACAGAAAAATGAGAAATCGACCTTGAATGCGACTCAACAGTTTGAATAGCTTCTTTTTACATCACTGGTTTTGAACACACGCCAAGTCTGTCTCGTCAAATTAAAGCCGCAATGGAAAACTAGCGTTGGACACAATCTCTTTTGATAAAAATAATACAGAGCAATAAATACATTGTTTTTTAATTAATTACCGATATTGTAGACCAAATAGTACTTACCAATAAAAGGAGATATCATGATTAACAGCTTGAGTTTTATTGGCGGTGTTTGCACAGTTAGTTACCGAACAACGAGTCATTTTGTTTTTAAAACCTGACGTCATCGTCACACGCGGATCGCGGTCGAGAGCGGATCATGGATCGCACCCTTAGCGTGGGATTGAAGTGAGTCGCGTCTACTATCGACGCTACCGCCTATCGTCAAGATTTAGTATGAAAAGTCTATACACCGCCCCTGGTGGTCACTCGTAGAACTAAAAATCCAAACTGTAACGTGAGTCACTTATACATTACTTAATTCGCGATCGACTTCACGTTCGTTCACGATTTTCCAATATTCAACCTTATATCACTAGCATTTATCGTTTTAATTTAAATGTTTGTCGGCTATGACATTACAGAATACGCGCATCGCGACGTCGACAGTGTCGACTGTCGATACAATATGGCGGCGCGGGGGCCATTTATTTGCATTTTTAAATACAAAATACGCGACAATCCGAATTTTGCGGATATATGTTGTCAATTCAAAACCCTTATTTTTATAAGTTCTTTAATTTAAGATAAATTTCGATCGTATCTACGGTAACTCTTGACGGAATAATACGATATCACGGGCCATTTTGCAAGTCTACGGTCGCGACCGTATTCTTCGATTCGAAATATCTCACACTACCGATTGGTAGTACGAATCGAACGTTAAATTACGCATCGAAAACTAAACGCAAAGTGCCTAACGTTTTGCAGTTGGTTTCGTAGTCCAACGGCAGTGTGAGTTACAAGTTTGACGGGTCGAATCGAAGAATACCGTAGCGAGATCGAAATCTATTCGAAGCGCGTTCATTCGATCTCGTATTATATTAGTTACGTAACGTTAGGTTACGATTGTATCTCACAATAAGGGTACCGGTCGTAATTTCGCCACGCGAAGTACATACACTCTTTGGTTCTATCTTTAGACCAATCAAATTAGCTTACCCTGGACATAATTCGTAAACTCGTTTTTTTTTTGGTTTTATCGGATTTTACTTATTTAAAAAATCCGCGATCGTAACCGTATTTAAAAAAAACACGAGTTAACGTACACTACCTAACTTTTTTCTAAAAGTAAAAAAGGTAACCAAATACCTTGTTAGTATAACTTTGAGGTGCATGCAAATGCGATCACTTAATAGCAAAATTAAACTGAAATCAAATTCGCATATACGTTTTTTTTCACAGTTTTCCTCTAATCTAATTATCTAGACAAGCCAAAATGGTAACTATGATGTTTTTGTCTGATTAAGCTATCTTGCGTCTTTTTAGACATTTAAGACAAAAATTAAACATTTATTTTTAACGTTTTAATAATAATGTATTTCTCAGTAGTTATAAATAGTAACTATGAAATTTTTGTTTACTAATAGCTTTTTGTGTACGATAATCATGTTTTCATCAAAATTAAGCATGTTAATTTCACGCTTAAGAAATTTAAAATTTAATTGAAAATACTTGCGACCTTGTCGTGGAGCCAGATGCATGCGGTGGGTGCGAGGCGGGGAGAGAGTGGGGCGCCAGCGGGCGAGCGCACGGCGAACACGTCACAACGAGTTTATTTCAATTACGTGTTTTGCACCGACCACGCCGTGTACAAATAAAACGAATATAATTGAATATCCTAATTGTAGGATTTATAGCTCTTATGAAAAATTTACAGTTAGTCCCTTACGCCCTTTGAAAACTCTGGTCCAAACTGTTAAGTAAATGTAACAGATGATGCCATGATCGTAGTAAGCTTAAAAAAAACCGGTCAAGTGCGAGTCACACTCGCGCACCGAGGGTTCCGGACCACCCCATATAATAGAAACAAGTCCACTTTAAACGGACGGACGGACAACAAAGTGATCCTATAAGGGTTCCGTTTTTTCCTTTCGAGGTACGGAACCCTAATAAGTAAAAGCTAAGAATTATTCGATTTATGAAATTTAAAAATTAGCGTATCAGACTTATTTAATATTGAAAACAAGAGTATTTTGGCGTAACAGACACATTTGTGTAAAAGTTCACAGTGCAAAATGGCGTATCGTACAATGAACTGAGAGTTACGACAGAATGTATCAGAGACGTTTCTTATTTGATTGGATACGATAAAAATGCTCAGTAAAATTGAGTATCAACGCAATCGTATCGGTCAAGGTTCCGACGGAAGACCAGCGCTGGCCTTCTAGGTTAGCACCATGCTGAGTCGGGGCCTTTTCGTGGACCCTGCTATTTTTACGTTCTGTGTTTTGTTTTTTACACCCATTGTTTTGTCCACGAATAAATGTTTTCTTTCTTTCTTTAATTCTTTCAATATTTTTCATGGTTGTAACGGACATTTTTTCAAGCTATCGCGACGTTATCTATACCAACCGATAGAGATAAAAAAACTGAGTCCCTTACGCCCTTTGAGCCTACGGTAGTCGATATGTTTATTGTCACACACCCAGAGATGGGCAAAATTTATTCGAATACGAATAACGTTCAAGAATAAATAGGATTATTCGCGAATGACGAATAAATATTTCGAATAATTATTCGCTATAATTATTCGCGAATAACTTCTTCATTCGCATAATTATTCGTAATGCTTTTCGGAAATAATATCTTGAACGAATATTGTAGGAATGCTTTTTAATGGAATATATCTCAAAAACGTAATATTTTTCTACAGACAGAACAGTGAAAATTGTTAGAAAGCGGTGACCGCTTCATCAAGGGTACCAATTAATATCGCCGTGCAAGGTGAAACGGATATTAATTGTATTTATTTCACCTGTTTTATTTTTTTCTAATTCGGCATTACCACGGGTGACAAAAAAAAACGGGTCAAGTGCGAGTCAGACTCGCGCACCGAGGTTTCCGGACCACCTCGTGTAAAGTTTATAGTGGACTGTTTCTATTGTAATAAAAACAGTCCACTATAAACTGACACTCACTAAGTATGTATTCACATACTTAGTGCGTGTCAGTTTATACTGGACAATAATTTTCAGTGATGTGACTAAAAATTTACGGTTTTCGCAAATTTTTCTTTATCTGTGCTATAAGGCGTTACTTCGCACCAAATTTCAAGTTTCTGAGTTCACGGGAAGTACCCTGTAGGTTTTGATTCCCTTGCTGGTTTCGAAAACTTGCGGAAATTTGCGACATAAACTGCTGTATCTTTTGATTGCGTTGTCTTAGAAGTTTGATTTTTTCACAGCACCAAGAGACAGTAAATTTGAGTATTTGATATAAATTTCAGCTTAATTTACTTATTTGTTGCAGTATGGGTCTTATCTTATCTTATCTAGGTGAGGGCCCTTTCGGATGCACTTCGACCCAGTGGGATCTTTTGTGCATTTGCCCTCTCCTTTATACCTGCTCCCAGGCTTGCGCAGTATGGGTCTAACAAGATGATACATATAAATACAGTTCCAGCATAACCCTGTTAGTGCACAGCAACATTAATATAAAACAAATTAATTCTAAAATAATGCATGTAACGCACTATGACGACGACCGCTTTATTAGCCTAGTTAGTACGAAGCAAGAGGTTCGAATCCCGGTAAGGGCATTAATTTGTGTGATGAGCACGAATATTTATTCCTGAGACATGGATGTTTTCTATGTATTCAAGTATTTATCTATATATATAAAAGAAGACTTCCTGACAGATCATCAACGCACAGCCGAAACTACTGGAACTAGAAACTTGAAATTTACACCCATACTACCTTTTATAACGTAGGCGACGGATAAGAAGGGATTTTTGGAAATTCCACCCCTAAAGGGGTTAAATAGGGGTGCAAAGTTTGTATGGAGGAAACTTTATTTTTTGAGCTGGAGTCTTCAAACTTTGTGGAAAGATTACTTTATAGAATACAAATAAAATACTTTAAAATAAAATACTGGGGCTAAAAAGGGTTGCAAAATTTGTATGGGGGAAACTCTTTTTTGAGATAGAAGCTTAAAAGTTTGTAGAAAGATTACTTATTGAAATACAAAAAAAAAAACTTTCAGCGTTTTAGAAAATTCCACCCCTAAGGGGGTTAAAAGGGGGTGCAACATTTGTATGGACGAAACATTTTTTTTTTTAGCTAGAAAATTCAAACATTGTAGAAAGCTTACTTATTGGAATAAAAATAAAGTACTTTCGGCGTTTTGGAAAATTCTACCCCTAAAGGGGTTGAAAATCGTTGCAAAGTTTGTATAGAGGAAACTTTATTTTTTGAGCTAGAGTCTTTAAACTTTGTGGAAAGATTACTTATTAGAATACAAATAAAGTATTTTCAGCGTTTTGGAAAATTCTACCCCTAAGGGGGCTAAAAAGGGTTGCAAGGTTTGTATGAGGGAAACTCTTTTTTGAGATAGAAGCTAAAAAGTTTGTAGAAAGATTACTTATTAAAATACAATAAAACCACTTTCAGTGTTTTAGAAAATTCCACCCCTAAGGGGGTTAAAAGGGGGTGCAACATTTGTATGGAGGAAACATGTTTTTTTAGCTTGAGACTTAAACCTTTGTAGAAAGCTTACTCATTATAATAAAAATAAAGAACTTTCAGTGTTTTGAAAAATTCCACCCCTAAGGGGTTAAATAGGGTTGCAAAGTTTGTATGAGGAAACGCTTTTTTGAGATAGAAGCTTAAAAGTTTGTACAAAGATTGAAATACAAAAAAACTACTTTCAGCATTTTAGAAAATTCCACACCTAAGAGGGTTAAAAGGGGGTGCAACATTTGTATGGAGAAAACATGTATTTTTAGCTAGAGACCTAAACCTTTGTAGAAAGCTTACTTATTAGAATAAAAATAAAGTACTTCCAGCGTTATGGAAAATTCCACCCCTAAGGGGGTTCAAAATCATTGCAAAGTTTGTATGAGGGAAATTCTTTTTTGAGATACAAGGTTAAACGTTTGTAGAAAGATTACTTATTGAAATACAAAAAAGAACTTTGAGTGTTTTAGAAAACTCCACCCCTAAGGGGATTAAAAGGGAGTGCAACATTTGTATGGAGGCAACGTTTTTTTTAGCAAGAGACTTAAAACTTTGTAAATAGCATTATTAGAATATTATTAAAGTACTTTCAGCGTTTTGAAAAATTCAATTTTAGAAAACTCCACCCTTAAGGGGGTTAAAAGGGGGTGCAACATTTGTATGGAGGAAACAAGTTTTTTTAGCTAGAGACTTAAACCTTTGTGGAAAGCTTACTAACTAGAATAAAAATAAAGTACTTTCAGCGTTTTGGAAAATTCCACCCATAAGGGGTTAAAAATGGTTGCAAAGTTTGTATGAGGGAAATTATATATAAATAATTACTTTTGAAATAAAAAAAAGGACTTTCAGCGTTTTGAAAAAAATCCACCCCTAAGGGGGTTAAAAAAGGTTTCTAAGTTTGTACCATGGAAACTTTTTTTGAGATAGAAGCTTAAAAGTTTGTAGAAAGATGACTTATTGAAATAAAAAAAAATACTTTCAGCGGTTTAGAAAATTCCGCCCGTAAGGGGGTTAAAAGGGGGTGCAACATTTGTATGGAGGTAACATGTTTTTTTAGCTAGAGACTTAAAACTTTGTAGAAACCTTACTTATTAGCATAAAAACAAAGCACTTTTAGCGTTTTGGAAAATTCCACCCCTAAGGGTTGTTAAAATCGTTGCAAAGTTTGTATGAGGGAAATTATTTTTTGAGATACAAGGTTCAACGTTTGGAGAAAGATTACCTACTTATTGAAATAAAAAAAAAAACCGGCCAAGTGCGAGTTGGACTCGCGCACGAAGGGTTCCGTGTCAATAAAAATATTTATTTTATTTTGTTTTTAGCATTTGTTGTTATAGCGGCAACAGTAATACATCTTCTGTGAAAATTTCAACTGGAACTATCACGGTATCAGTGAGATACAGCCTGGTGACAGACAGACGGACGGACGGACGGACGGACGGACAGTGGAGTCTTAGTAATAGGGTCCCATTTTACTCTTTGAGTACGGAACCCTAAAAAGAACTTTCAGTGTTTTGGAAAATTCCACCCCTAAGGGGGTTAAAAGGGAGTGCTACATTTGTATGGAGGCAACGTTCTTTTTTTAGCAAGAGACTTTAAACTTTGTAGATAGCTTACTTATTAGAATATAAATAAATTAATTTCAGCATGTTGATAAATTCCACCCCTGAGGGGGTTACTAAGGGTTGCAAAGTTTGTATGAGGGACACTCTTTTTTGTGATAGACGCTTAAAACTTTGTAGAAAGCTTACAAATAAAGTACTTTCAGCGTTTTGGAAAATTCCACCCCTTAAGGGGTTAAAAAGGGTGCAAGATTCGTATGGGAAACACTTTTATTGAGCTTAGATACTTGATAGTTTGTAGAAAAAATGCTTATTACAACAAAAAAAAACTCTTCTTCTTAATTTTTCCTTGAAAAGCGTTAATCCCCTAAGTCAGAAAATTTTAAAGTATGAGATTTGTAACTTCGATCCTAGCCTGTTTGTTAAAAGACTACAAAACTTATTTCAGCGTTTTAGGGTTTCGTACTCAAAGAGTAAAACGGGACCCTATTACTAAGACTCCGCTGTCCGTCCGTCCGTCCGTCTGTCTGTCACTAGGCTGTGTCTCACTGATACCGTGATAGTTCCAGCTGAAATTTTCACAGATGATGTATTTCTGTTGCCGCTATAACAACAAATACTAAAAACATATAGTAAAATAGTTTTTTATAGATACTGGTACGGAGCCCTTCGTGCGTGAGTCCGACTCGCACTTGACCGGTTTTTTTTTAAATTGAACCTCTAAAGGGGATTCCAAGTCTGTATGGCGAGCAAGTCATTTTTAATGTAAGGGATTTGTAACTCCAGTTATAGGCTGTTTGCTGAAAGACTACAAAACGTATTTCAGCGTTTTTTTTTTATTTATCGCCTAAGAAGGTTAAAAGGGGGTTCGAAGTTTATGTAGAAAGCAAGACATTTTTAAAGTAAGAAATTTGTAACTACGGTTTCAGACTTATACTATGAGGGTTCAAAGAGGTTCTAAGTTTGTATAGAGAGCAAGACATTTTGAAGGTAAGAGATTTGTAACTTCGGATTTAGACTGTTTACTAAAAGAACACAAAACTAATTTCAATGTTTTTTTTTTTAATTCATTCTTTAAACAAGGTCCACACAGAATACCGGCCGGGAAAAAAGCGTTCGGATCCTTTCATATTAGCTTGAACATTACAAGTACCGCCTCCGTGCCGACCCGCGCTGCTTCGCCACCACTGTCAGTGCGTTTCGGCCTTGAATGCCTGCGACGGCTGCGACTCGCTACAGCACGGTCAGTAGTTGAGGCACAAAGCAATGACGGCCTTATTCTGCAAGAGTTCATATTAAAAATGAAGTAAGAAAAAATATGAATTAATTAATAATCGTTGATATTTTTTGTTAGATTTGTTTCTTATAGTACTAATAATATGTTGACAGCATAAATCAAACATTTTACAAGTAGTTATGTATTTTGGTTTTCCAAAAACTACCAATATTTGTGATTTTACAAATCCGCAATGAGAATCTGTTTAATTTTTAATAATTTATCAACACACATAATATACTATGCAGAATACATTTTTAAATTGCAGTTATCTATAATTTCTGGTAAGATAAGCCAGAAAATGTGTAACTTACTGAAATTTCTTTATTAATGATAGTCCCGGTTGATTAATTAGTTTAATTTTGATTTCTTTAACTGGAATGCAAGAATCATATCATAATAGAGGCACTTTTACAAAGTTACATATTATGATGCACTTATGAATTTAAAATTTGTTAAAAATTTAGATTTTTGGTTTTTTTTCAATGACGCGGAACCCTAATAGTACATTATGATACAAGTGTGCTATGTTGGTCATTACACTCGAGTCGGTTTTTAAGCCTGAGCCGAAGGCGAAGGCTTAATGGAGACGAGAAGTGTAATGACCAATGCTCACGTGTTTCATACGACGTTTTTCAACACATTTGCGAGGAAAAAAAAAAAAAATTAAAATGTTAAAAGATATGTAATGAAAAGGCACTAGTGCGATAATGTAATGTAAAAGTCACGGCATGGGTAATATTCTGCATTATTTTGCTAATATTTAAAAAGATATGTAATGAGAAGGCACTAGTTCGATAATGTAATGTAAAAGGCACGGCATGGGTAATATTCTGCATTATCAGTGTAAATACGCTGTAATAAGACCTACTTTACGAGCAGGTGTGTTGAAAAATGTTTAATTCTTTTTATTTTAACGATAACTAACAATACTTTACATCATAGAAAAAGAAAATTACAGTTATCGAATTATGTCCGGGTTTACCTAATTTGATTGGTCAGTTCTGTGGATAAAATAGATAAGTTGCTACTATATTTATAGTTTTAGTAGGTAGTGTTCCTGTGGTTATCATTGCTTGATTGGACGCTAACGTAGGTTGTGTTGTGTACAAGAACAGAACAGTTAACTAAGCATAACTGTTTTTAGTTATTAGTTATACGCAGGGTAAGTCTTCAAAAATTAAATATCTTACAATATAATTTAGCGAGTTCTTCTGCGTAATGGGTTCTTAATTATTTACTGTTTGAATAGGTACCTATATAAATAATGAGAATCAGCCAATTGCAGTGTATTTCAACCATTTTCATGGCACGATCTCCTCTGTAGCATGGTACAAAAAAAACATTGGGGGGGGGGGGGGGGTGTCGTTCGCTGCTTTTAGGGTTCCGTACTCAAAGAATAAAACGGGACCCTATTACTAAGACTTCGCTGTCCGTCGGTCCGTCCGTCCGTCCGTCCGTCCGTCTGTCTGTCACCAGGCTGTATCTCAAGAACCGTGATAGCTAGAGAGTTGAAATTTTCACAGATTATGTATTTCTGTTGCCGATATAACAATAAATACTAAAAACAAAAAAAAAAATAAGGTGGGCTCCCATACAACAAACTTGATTTTTTTGCCGTTTTTATAGATAATGGTACAAAACCCTTCGTGCGCGAGTCCAACTCGCACTTGGCCGGTTTTTTTTACTTAACTAGGCACTTACCTAATTTTTAATTTTACAAATATTGAATTCTTACATCACATTTTCTTTAAGATTGCAGGCTGCGCCCCCTTAACTGACGTGGTATACGATATTTCAAAAATATTTTTGCGTATGTGGCGCCTGCTTGACGCTATCCTTTCCGCTAGCTTCCTTTTTTGGGGTCGTCTAGGCGCAACCAAGACCGCAACCGCGGCGACTGCGCAAGAGTCGGTTACGGAGCGATAGACGTCTCACAGACGCCACCACGGTGTATGTGTATAAAAAATTATCCACGTCTCCTGGACGCCACCTCTGTGTTATTGTTTGTAAAGAGGTTTCGCGACCACCCATGGGGTTGTCGTGCCCCTGAGCCATATAGGTTGCATTGGTAATATTCTAAAGCCTCTGCTAGACGGTCGCCAACACGCCCCTCCGACCGAGCGACCTTGGTCGGCACCGACCGCTGTAAGTATGAAATTTTACTGCAAACAACTGTCTACACGGTCGGTGCGGACCAAGGTCGCTCGGTCGGAGGGGCGTGTTGGCGACCGTCTAGCAGGGGCTTAAAGAGAAAAGTCTCTGAGGTTATGTTTGTAAGGTTGTAAATTTGTATGTAGGGTGAAATCTCCCAAACTACTCTTCCTATTTCAAATATTCTTACACCAGTATGCAGAATAGACCTTCAAACAATGGACATAGTTTTATCCCGAGTCGTTGCTTGCGTTCTGTGGAATATGCGGGGCGGAGAATATACAGGACCTACTTAAAGAGGAAAAGTCCATGAGATTGTAAATTTATATGTCAGTGTGTTAATCACCGGATGAATGGACATGCATCCAAATCTTATAAATGCGAAAGCAACTCTATCTGTCAGTCTGTTACCTTTTCACGCCTAAAACACTGAACCGATTAAGATGAAATTTGGTATGGAGGTAGTTTGTATCCAGGGGAAGGGTTTTTATATCGGAAATCATCACCTAAGGGGGTAAAATGGGGCATGAAACTTCATATGTAGATAAAGGAGTTCCATGCCGACAAAGTCGCGGGTAAAAACTAGTACCTAAGCTATATTTATACATAGTATATTGGATTCTCCGGAGTAGGTAGATACCTACGCTGAGCAGCGTGGCGCTAGTCACATGAAATGTTTAAGTATTTAGAAAGTGTATTCTGAGTTTTCCTACTTTCAGTTACCAACATGGCCAAAATAGCATATCTGCTATTGCTAGCATTATTGCAGCTGAGCGACGCCTACAAGATTTTAGTAGTGTTCCCGTTAGCAGGAAAGAGTCACAACATCCTTGGGACTGGCTATGTGAAACATTTGTTGGAAGCTGGCCATGAGGTAATATTTTATCAAGTATGCACAAGTACAATACTTTTTATTTTCATACCTCTCATTCGGAAAAGTAAGTTTTGCTCCACAACGAGAGGGAGCAAAATGCAACATTTCTGTTCAAGCTACTTTTTAAATTTATTCGTTGGCATGTAGCATTTACGCAAATAATCGATTGTACTTTCGTCGTAATCGATTAAAAACGTTTTTTTTCCTCATAGTCGGTGTGAAAAGTTGTATGTCACTCAGGAGCAATAGTTATTTGTATCACAAGGGAGCAAAATAGTATATTTACGGCGAGGGCGGTGTATTGAATCCTGAACGTAGCGAGGGATCCTACAATAGAATCCTGCGCGTAGCGAGGGATCCTAACGTAGGATCCTGAGCGTAGTGAGGGATTCAAGTGTTAACGCCCAAAACGAAGATAATTTTGCTCCTGAGTGACATATGCAACTTTTCACACCGATGAGGAAAAAAAAAAAAAAAAAAAACGAAGTGATTTTTTAAAATTAAAATACAAAAAAAAACGGTGAAAAAAATTAAAAAAATGTGTTTTTTTATGTAAAAGAGGAAAAAAATAATACATGTTCGTTTTTAATCGATTACGATGAAATTACAATCGATTATTTTATTAAGATTGTGTTTAATTGGCACATAGCGTAAGTGCTACATGCCAATGAATAAATAAAAAAGTAGCTTGAACAGAAAAGTAGCATTTTGCTCTTATCTTCGTCTAGTTATCTTCGTCTTGGGCGTTAACACTTGAATCCCTCACTACGCTCAGGATCCTACGTTTTGTAGGATCCTTCGCTACGTTCAGGATTCAATAATACACCGCCCTCTTCGTAATTATACTATTTTGCTCCCTTGTGACACAAATAACTATTTCACACCTGCTATTCTGAAAACTGTAATTGTTGCCCTCATATGAGGGATTTCAATTTTCCTAATTGAATGTTTTAAAAACCGTAGGTAGATAAATATGTATCACTCGATAGCGAAATTATCGCTAGTTTCGCTCAGGATTCTATTGTAGAATCCTTCGCTTGACTCAGGATTTCATGTACCGACAATCATCATCCTCCTAGCGTTATTCCCGGTTGTGCCCCTAAAGGAGCCCGGGGTCCGCTTTGACACCTAATCCCAAGATTTGGCATAGGCACTAATTTTACGAAAGTGACTGCCTTCCAACCCAGAGGGAAAACTAGACCTTATTGGGATTAGACCGGTTTCCTCACGATGTTTTCCTTCATGTACCGTCAATGCCGTAAATATATAATTTCACTCCCTTAGAGGATTTTTAATGTCTTTTTACTTATTAACTAACTTGATACAGTAATCTGGGGGCACGGTAGTGCCCCCGCCAAGTCGAGCAAAACAAAGAGGCACGGCCGTAGCATCATTTTCTCGAAGCCATTCAGGCCATTTTCAACATCCTGTAATTTTGTGCTGGCTAAAGCCAGAACCCTGAATTTTCAGTAACGTATAGGGCAAAATATGACTTACATATATTCTAAATAACATTCAATTTGAACTTTTAGTTTAAGAACTATTGTCCGTCAAAGTTGCTTAGTTTTGTCACTGACTCACTTATGATCATCGTAATTCTAAGGTACATCTAGCAGACCCACAAGCTCCAAATTTAAAAAAAAATATTAGTTTTTAGCCTATCAATAGTATCAATTCATCAAAAACCTAAAAATATTGCAGATTCCGTCACGATTCTGAGATATTTAAACTGCATAAGTAAGTTTGTAATCCTATACAAATACATGCGATTACAAAGTTTTGCAGTTGCTTCCCGCAAAACTATACAAACGTTATTTGCGGTAGGTACTCATTTCCATACAAAGTTGATAACACAATAACCTGTTAAAAGAAATGAGATCCCATAAAAACATTCCATGTAAAAAATAGGCCAAGTCTCGGAACTCTTCCACAGTAAAAAGTGGTGAGATATTTCGTAGAGCCAAGTCAGGCATTTTTATTAATCTTTATTTGCTTGCTAAATAAAATTTTGTGACTTGGCAATCACACCGTATGCAAAAAATAGTAAATGCAGTAAAGTTGTGTGATTCCCAAGTTGCAGAATTTTATTTAGCAAGCAAATAAAGATTCATAATTAAGAATGCCTGACAATGGCTCTACGAAATATCTCACCACTTTTTACTGTGGAAGAGTTCCGAGACTTGGCCTATTTTTTACATGGAATGTTTTTATGGGTCCCTTATTACTGTATCGTTAGTTATAACTAATGGGAGTACTATATGGATGCTAACTCTTATGGGAGTATGATTAAACGAAGTTTCCAAAAATTAAAAAAACAATTCGTAGGTAGGTACCTCAGACCAAGAAAAAATATTTCTAAGAAGAAGAAGAAGTATTTCTGTGTCTGAGGTAGGTACCGTTTACAGCGGAGACTGTATGTATGTATAGCCTTTATTCGTAACATCCAAATGTTGTGTTTCTTAATTTTATTTATCGTATTTCGGTTACACACTGTCATATATGCATTCGTATCGATGTCGCTGATAGTTTCTTAATTAGTTCATAGTTTTCTTGTTTGTTTTGGGTGTCCGTCTGGCAGTCGGCAAAGGCCTCCTCCAGCTAAGCTGGAGGGTTGTGGTTGGACCCGGAGACTACAAGTTATGAAATCTGGTTTGATTTCCAGGTAACCTATGCAACACCGTTTCCGACGAACAAGACCAACGCCAAATACCATGAAGTTGATCTCAGCGAGAATACCAAAACGATGGACCGTGAGTATCTGACAATAGGCGTATAGACTCAAAATTTATTATTTAGGTTCGCGTCTCTTCGGTGGACATTGCCAAAGTTAAGGGCTATAAAGCCTAACTTTTGGTTGAACTCTGAATCCGCATAAACGACGTTGCCTCTTCTATAAGTCTATGAGATAAAAACATATTAGGTATATTTGAACATAAGCCCTTAACTATTGGCCACCGGAAAGATGATTTTTGTTTTTGTGACTGACAATTATCCTATTACTTCAAAAGAAAGACGGCAAAAAAATATGGCTGATGACGAAAATCCCATTCAAATATCTCAAAAAGTTACAAAGCTACAACCGTTTTAATGTTGCTTGCTAGAGAGAGAAAACGCTAGGGGATCGTGACATCACGATCCTCTAGCTAGCGTATAGCATATAGTAAATGACAATCGTTTCATATGAAGGTGCGTTTTGCGGAAAAGGGACAGAACATACCCCCTCTTAAAACTTTGGATACTCATAACTTTGTGATTATTTAACCTCTTGCATTGTTTTTTCTCCATTCGACTACATTTTTGGTACTTTTTCGAGAAAATGCAACATTATTGATTATTTTATTTAGTGTCTACACCCCTATTAATGACTGAAATCATTTGTTTAGGCACCAGTATAAGTATTTTCTAATAGAACGGATTTTTATAATACCTGGAGTTACAATATTTTCAAATACCTACTTAATCTTTTCTTTGTTGTAGATTTCTACATCCCTACTTACTCATACCTACTCACTTATTCATAAAATATAAAAATTTACATGGTAAAAATAATATGAATTATAATATAGTTAATATGAAGCATTTTGAAGCATTTTCTATATAATATGACTAGACATTATGTTTCCACAGGTGTAATGCTTACATTAAAGGCCATCATTAACAAGGAGATCAAGGTTGATGTACTTAACATATTACCCGATTTGCTAAAAATGACAAAAGACGGCTTATATAATGAAAATTTGACCAAATTCCTAAGTGACACAACGCAGGAGTTTGACCTAGTTATTGCAGAGTGGCTGTTCACAGATATTTACGCGGGGTAAGTTGTAAACCTATCTAATGCCTGCGTTTTGCGACAAACATTTCAATAATACCTACCTTGTTTATTAACCCCCGACGGAAAAAGAGGGGTGTTATAAGTTTGACGTGTCTGTGTGTCTGTCTGTCTGTGTGTGTGTCTGTCTGTGGCATCGTAACTCCTAAACGAATGAATCGATTTGAATGCGGTTTTTTTATCCGAAAGCTGACGTGATCGAGGTGGTTCTTAGCTACGTTGCATCAAGATATTGAACTTTGAAATGAAAATGTCGGGGGGTTTTCAACTTTTCTGAGTTTTAGTTATGTACCTACCTAAACTTCTCTATATGTTACGTAAAGTCTTAACTGTTGGACAACTAAGTATTTTAATCCAGGCAATGAACTGACAACTTGTATGGAAATAATGTCAAATTTGGAAATAAGTAATTTATAATAGCTGATTTTTTCTTTGTAATGGATATATTATCAATTAAATAGTTACCTAGCGACAAAATCCAACAATATTTCAGACATCAAAAAAATGATAACTTAACTAGCTTTTGAAAAGTCAGAAAAAATATTAATAAATGGTTTAATCTTTATTTTGGTTCATTCACATTTGCTCTATAATATTCGAGATAAATAATAAAAATAAAACAATTAATGCTTTATTTAAATCTATTTAAATACTTCCGGATGGAAAGTTTGTTGGATTCTTGAATAAGGCATCTTAGAATAATGTTTTAAAATGATATAAAGAAAAAAAACGCTATTATAAATTAATGTTTTTCAAAACCGTATTTTGCCTGGAGTATTTATATTTTGCACTGTCTTAAACAGTGGGTACCTACCTACACCGCAATTACTTACAACTCTCTTAGGTACTTGTCATTGTTTTAAAATGAAATTATTATAAGACTACGTAGATATGATACGAGTTACTAATCTTACCAACTAGACTCTATTAAAATGTGCTAAGTAGGTGAGGTGCGATACTTGCAAGTTTATGTTGAAATATTAAATAAGTATCTAGTTGTATAGGTACGATAATGGTCCTTGCTTTTGCCCGAAACATCGGGAATCCTACACTCAGAGGCAATGAAAACGGGTCACTTTTTATTGCCTCTGACCCGTTTTCATTGCCTCTGAGTATAGTTAAGGCTATTGCAAATCATCCTTATATTACATGTTAGTACCTACATAAAGGCCGAAACACACTGAAAGCGGTGGCGCGGTGGCGCGGCGGCGCGGCGCGGCGCGGTGCGGAGGCGGTACCGGTTGTAATGTTCGAACTAATACGAAAGGATCCGCACATAATCTGTAAAAGGAAGAAGGGTCCGCGGCCTGACGCAAAATTCAATCAATTATTTGTTTGTTTATGTAGGTGCCTACTACAGGCGGCGCGTCTGGCGACACGAGACGTGTATGTATGGCATTTCCATAGCCACCTCCGACCTCGTCTCTGTAGGTACCTACATAAAAGGAGCCGCCACACGAGTGAAATCGGCGGACAGCCAAGTAAGGTCGCAGAAAATTTTGTACGCACTTGGAAAGAGTGTAAATGTAGGTGTTTGTAGGTAATACGCACCGCTCATTCGTAGGCAGCGCATTCGTCTACACGGTTATGATATGACAAGACGGCGCGAGAGCCGTCTCTTTTTAATTAGAACATTTAGAAAGATACAGCGATACAGCTCGCGCGCCTTCTAGTGCGAACCTTGCTGGGTGGGGCACACGTCTGACCTGTTATTCTTTACGTACATGCTCATGCGTCTCAAGTCACGCGTCACGCCTAAATAAACTAGACCTCTACCTAAGCCTAGGTACGAATCGCGGCGTCCAGGGGTGTTATTCGCTACGCGTTAATGCGGCTCACCCCGCCGGTCACCCGTTACGAAACAGACCTCTATCTACGCTTAATTACTACGCATCGCGGTGGTAAGCTGTAATTGTGGGTGAGCGTTGAGGTGAGCTTAAAACAAGTTACAGAATAGCGGGGCTCTTATTGATGATCCAAGAGATAAAAGATAGTGACGCCTCGCCTAGCTGACAAGCACGAATATACCCAATGTCACTTGTTTGGTATTAATATGTCTAAAACCAACGCTAAATGCGCGTAAATAATTTATAAAATATCGTCTTGCCGGCGGTATCCAGCATTATTTTTGGACATCGATGTATGATAGTTGTCTAACTGTTAACTTTGTTTGTCTGCAGGTTGGCATCACTGTACAACTGTCCGTTGATCTGGTCGTCGTCCCTCGAGCCACATTACATCGTACTACATCTACTCCACGAGAACTCGAATCCCTCGTTCAACACCGACATATTTACGGCCGTAATCCCGCCATTTTCATTCTACGAGCGAGCAACAAATCTATTAAGAATGATTTTCTATGAGGCTGCTAAATTGTTGTAAGTAAATGTTAAAATGTTCAAATAAATTAACTACCTATTTAACAAAAAAAAATACCGGACAAGTGCGAGTCGGACTCCCCCACCCAGGATTCAGTACAAAATTACAAATGTTTGTAGTTTCAGATTTGTAGTACTTAATAAGACGATAGCCTAAGTAAACTAGCAAGCTACGGTAGCCTAGTGGTTCAGGCATGCGGCTGTCAAGCGGCAGTCGTGGGTTCGAATCCCGGCTCATACCAATGAGTTTTTCGGAACTTATGTACCTACGGAATATTTACCGTTAGCTTTTCGGTGAAGGCAAACATCGTAAGGGAACCGATCTAATCCTAATAAGGTCTAGTTTTCCCTCTGGGTTGGAAGGTCAGATGTCAGTCGCTTTCATAAATCTAGTGCCTATGCCAAATCTTGGGATTAGGTGTCACAGCGGACCCCGGGCTCCTTTAGGGGCACAACCGGGAATAGCGCTATTAGGAGGATTAGGATGATGATTTGTAGTATAAGACGATATTAAGTACTTGCCAAATTTCATAATTCTAGATCAACGGAAAGTACGGATCAGCTATATCTTTAGGATAACTGTTGTAAATGCGTATTGTTGTCATATGGGGGCTGTTATTACTCATCTGTAAACAGAAAAAAAACAAAACAAACAAAACTGTCTTTATTTGCCAGAATATGGTAAGAAAGCACTTAACAGTAAGTTCAGTACTTGTTGGGAGAGCTATTTTATCTCTATGTCTTAGATTTAGGATGCAAGTGTGACGGTCTTTGGCTTGAGTGTATAAATTTAATGTTGATGCTTCCATCAACGAATATTTAAAAATGGTCAGCAGTTCTAATCTAACCTAACCTACTCAGTCTACACTTATTCATACTCTAATTATAATTACGTACTTGTCAACGATTTCAGCTACTTGACACCGAATTTTAAGGCAATATACAATGACTTATTTACACCCTTGTTCGCAAAACGGGGTAGACAATTGCCCGCATATGAAGAGGTAGTTTACAACGGTTCATTTATGCTGACCAACTCCCACTCCTCGGTGAGCCAGCCTATCAGCGTGCCACCGAACGTCAAAGACATAGGTGGATATCATATAGATGCCAATACTAAACCCCTGCCAGCGGTAAGTAATCTAGTCTTATAAGGGCCATTACTGGCCTTTTAACCTTCACTCTTTAATCGATCATTGCCGTAATTTCAATAAAAGTTATCTAAATATGAATTACTAGCTTTTGCCCGCGACTTCGTCCGCGTAGAACTCGTTTATATAGTAGCTCGATACAAACTTTCACCCTCCATTTCCCTTTTAGGGGTAGATTTCCGATATAAAAGCTATCCTATGTCCTTCCCCGAGACTCAAACTATCTTTATCATCATCATCATCATCATCATATCAGCCAAAAGACGTCCACTGCTGGACATAGGCCTCCCCCAAAGAGTTCCAAAGTGACCAATCCTTCGCCACCCGCATCCAGCGGACTCCCGCGACCTTTACCAGGTCCACAGTCCACCTTGTGGGGGTCTATCAACGCAACGCCTATACTAACTACCTATATACCAAATTTTATCTAAATGGGTTGTATAGTACATACAAATATTCACCCCACATTTCACCCCGTCAGTAGATGATTTCCGGGATAAAACTGTTCTTTCCCGGAACTCGAACTATCTGTAAACCAAATTTCATCTAAATGGGTCACTCACATCCAAATTTTCACCTTTAGGGGAGGATTTTCGGGATCAAATTATCCTATGTCCTTCCCCAGGACTTCCAACTATCGCTATACCGTAAATGGGTTCCATCAAAATCTTCACCCCCATTTCACCCCCTCAGGAGATGATTTTTCAGGATAAAAACTATGCATTGTCCTTCCCTGGGACTCCTTCTATCTCTATACTAAATTTTGACTAAATAGGATTTATCCACATTTTCAATGAATGAATCCCAACTATCTTAATACCAAATTTTATCTAAATAGGTCACATCACATCCAAATTTTCACCCCCTTAGGGGATGATCACGGAATAAAAACTACCATATGTCCTTCCCCAGGACTCCAAACTATCGCTATACCGTGAATGGGTTCCATCCAATTTTTAATCCCCCATTTCACCCCCTTAGGGGATGATTTCCGGAATAAAAACTATCATATGTCCATTTCCAGGACTCAAACTATCTTTCAACCAAATTTTATCAAAATGGGTCACAAAAAAATTTCCACCCCCAATGACATCCCCTTAGGGAATGATTTTCGGGATGAAACTATCCTATGTCCTTCCCCAGGACTCCAACTATCGCTATACCGTAAATGGGTTCCATCCAAATTTTCATCCACCATTTCACCCCCTTAGGGGATGATTTCCTCCTTTCATGTGTTCCGGAATAAAAATTATTCTGTCCTTTCCTAGGACTCTACCTCTCTCTATACCAAATTTCATCTAAATGGGTTCTATCCAAATCTTCAACCCTCATTTCAGCACCTCAGGAGATGATTTTTCGGGATAAAAGCTATGCATTGTCCTTCCCTGGGAGTGCTTCTATCTCTTTACCAAATTTCATATTAATGGGTTTAACCTAATTGTTCACCCCCTATTTCATCCCTAAGGGGATAATTTTCGGGATTAAAACTATCCGTTGTCATACTCCGAAATTCAAACTATCTTTATACCAAATTTCATCTAAATAGGTTACATCTAAATTTTCACCCCATTAGGGAATTATTTCTGGAATTTAAAACTATCATATGTACTGTCCCAGGACTCAAACTATCTTTCAATCAAATTTCATCAAAATGGGTCACAAACAAATTTACACCCCTAATTACACCCCCTTAGGGGATGATTTTCAGGATAAACTATCATATGTCCTTCCCCAGGACTCCAACTCGCTATACCGTAAATGGGTTCCATCCAAATTTTCATCCCCCATTTCACCCCCTCGGGAGATGATTTTTCAGGATAAAAACTATGCATTGTCCTTCCCTGGGACTCGTTCTATTTCTATACCAAATTTTAACTAAATATGATCTATCCACATATTCACCCCTTTTTCATCCCCTTAGGGATGATTTTCGGGATTCAAACTATCCGTTGTCATTCTCTGGGACTCAAACTATCTCTATACTAAACGGACTCCATCCAAAATTTCACCCCCCATTTCACCCCCTTAGGGGAATATTTCCGGGATAAAAACTATCCAATGTCCTTTCCCAGAACTTAAACTACCTCTCAACCAAATTTTATCAAAATGGGTTACATCCAAATTTTCACCCCCCGTTTTACCCTCTAACTAAGGGGAAGATTTCCGGGATAAAACCTATTCTTTGACCTTCTCCGGGACTAAAACTATTTATATACCAAGTTTCATTCAAATCGGTGCAGCGGTTTAAGTAGCTCCATACAAATTTTCACCCCCCATTTCATCCTCTTAGGGGTTGATTTCCGGGATTAAAACTACCCTATGTCCTTCCCCATGTTATATACTAGGAAAAGGTATCAAAGGACGGTGCTTTGCACGCGTGGGTTCGAATCCCATCCTCGTCGCCAATTGTTATATACTAGGAAAAGGTATCAAAGGACGGCTATTGAAACTCACGTATTTCGAGACTGACATTTATTTACTCCGTGCGGTAGGCATCGGAAAACCTGAGTACCCACATATATATTAATATACAGCACCCCAGAAGTCAAACTATCTCTATACCAAATTTCATTCAAATCGGTTCAGCCGTTTTCACGTGATGCACGGTCACATAAAGAGACAAACAGATAAACAGACAAAAATTCTAAAAACTGTTGGAACGTGTTCTGTTATCAATTTTAAGTATCCCTAGCCAATTTTTTTTCGAATGTACAGACTTTCGACCCACTTCAGCTTTATTATATGTATATAGAAGATAGATAGATAATACACATATTTAAAAAAATCAGTTCGTAGTCGGGGTACAGTCAACCAATTTACGTAACATTTACAACGGCAAGGTTCTATGATGGTCTAGGAATCACCATCATAGAACCTTGCCGTTGTAAATGTTATGTCAATACGGGTTAATAGGATTATTGCGTCGTCATGTAGCCCTAGGAATCAAAATGGTTGACCGTACATACTAGTACAGTAGAACTCAAACAAAACATCGATTGTGTTAAAAATAATTTAGGTACATTATTGGTACCTAATATAGTAACTACCTACTTTGTATAATATATTTTTACGCAGGATCTTCAAAAAATCATGGACGAGGCGAAAAATGGAGTCATTTACTTCAGTATGGGAAGTAACGCCAAAAGCAAAGACTGGCCAGAAGAATTGAAAAGAGATTTCTTGGAACTATTTACTGGATTGAAGCAAACGGTGCTATGGAAATTTGAAGAACAATTGCCAAATATGCCAAAGAATGTTCATATTTTGGATTGGGCACCACAGCAAAGTATACTAGGTAAGATACCTACTAACTATTAAAACTAACCCTTAAATGTGATCTTGCAAGAAAATTGCATCCTTTTCCTATTTCTGCTGGTCGATTACGTAACGCATTGTACGCGCGTCAGGTAATAGTACATTACTATAGAGGCCGGGAAACGAAGGGTTGCAGGCCAAGTAGATATAGGGATACGCGGCCGGCAACCTCGTTTCTCGCCGAGATTTGTAGGTATAGTGCTTTTCTCAAACTTGCAGTGAAATAAAAAGTAGTAAATTTGTTTTATTCGTACAACTAAATAATACGTTTCTGATATCTGTCAGTGCTGTCACATCATAACCTATAATTGTGTCCCACATTTCTTACTAACAAATATTCCGCTTATTCCCAAAATAAGTATTAGTTTATAGTTACATGAACTTATATTTATCTATATAGACGAGGCACTACAACAAAGAAAACACTTATAATTTTTATGAAATTTTCATACGCCGTCATGTACCTAACTTTTGATTTCGGGGGCAGTAAATTATTCATGGCTACTTCTGCTCGCAATTCCTGAGCCGTACAGCTCAATTCCATATAATTTTCGTCCGAACTCATTTCGAAATCGATGGCCTTTATTAGAAAGTTTAAAAATAATTACGAACTATTGACAAATACGGCCAATAAGAAAGGTAACTTTTTTCAATTTACGCGTCAAACTTTTTTTTAAATTGTTTGAAGCAACGTTTTACCCGGTGACGTTAACATTAGTCCTATTCTTTTTTTTTTTTTTGGTGATTGAATGCCAAGACGTTCTGTCACAATTTGACGTTTATAAACAAAAGACGGTTGCTTTGCAGGCCTAGGTGTGTAAGGTTGTATGAAATTCCTTTACATATCATCTTCACTAGTCGCACCGGATACGTAGTTTTTCCGGACCTAATTTGAAGTATGTCATGTCAACATTTCATTGCAAGTTTGAGAAAATCTACTTAAATGTAATTTTTCTATGGGAATATTGAATTGTCCTAACGCTCGTTCGAAATGTTACGTGTTTACCCCACCAGTATATGTACGTTAGTTGGTATCTATCTTCTATCTATACCATAAATAAGTATATTTTGTTTTAAGGCATACTTTACAAAGCAGTTGGAGAGTTTGATCTGTAAGAGAGTGCTATACAAAAGTCTTTTTGGGGAATAAATATAGTAAGTTATTTGGAACATTTTTCCAGCGCACCCCAACCTCCGCCTGTTCATCACGCACGGCGGGCTGCTGTCCACCACGGAGACTGTTTACTTCGGCGTGCCCACCATCGTGATGCCGTACGGAGCGGACCAGCAGGTCAACGCGCTCAGAGCTGTCAACAAGGGCTACGCAAAGATGGTTGAACTGTCCTACGGAATGGCTGCTGATATGAAAGTGGCTATAGAAGAGATGCTGTCTAATCCCAAGTGAGTTACTTGAACTTGTAACCAGAAAAATAGGTACGAAATATTGTGAGGAAAACCTTGTCGCTTCTTCGCTCCATTTACGCAGGTCACGCCATAAATATCCTCCCCGTTTCGTTTCAGGTATGCTGAGAAAGTCACAGAACTTTCAAGTTTGTACCACGACCGTCCGGTGTCCCCGGGCGCGGAGCTGGTGCACTGGGTGGAGCACGTGGCGCGCACGCGTGGCGCGCAGCATCTGCGCTCCCCTGCACTCATGCTGTCCTGGTACCAGAGAATGTACCTGGACTTACTAGCGGTGCTTCTAGTGGCACTCTACGTTACTAAATTAGTATTGAAGATATTGTTTTGTAAAGCAAAATCATTATTAGGATTGTCTAAAGCAACTGTGACGAAAAAGAAAACCAATTGATTTTTATAGTCCCAGGACTGGATAGGTATAGTATTTAAAGTAAATGTTGTATTACGGAGATCTATATAAGGTTATCTTATGGCATTTCATTAAACAAAAATATAACCTACTGTTTTATTTTTATTTAGTTTTATTTGATCTTTATTTATTTCCATTTATTTTTATAGTACATTCAGCGCTGCTGAAGTGCTGACTATAAAATTAACGTTAGCTACATAGGTAATATTAAAAAGATTGCATTTGATCTGAAATTGAGCTGCAGACCTTCATAGTACTTAAACCCCGAGATGTACAATCTAATATCTACTAAACACGTACAGTTGACGCCAAAAATATGTTTACAGTTTTCGCCTTATTACAATGGAATACGGTGCAAAAGTGTAGACATATTTTTGGCGTCGACTGTACATAAATCTCTGAAATCAAAAAGAATCAGCCAGTATGAAACTAAGCCTTGTTCTGTCACGAAAGATCTCAGCATCCCATGAACGGAAAAATACATTTTACAATGCACTTGCTCTGAAAGAGCCCCTTTATATGGTTTTCTCCAATATGCTCGGAAATGTCCGCTTTACTGTAGCAAAAATAGTCCGTGAAGTTCCTTGTTACTGCAGAGCGCAAATTTAAAAAGTTAAGTCATATTATTGTACGGTTTCAGCGGCCAGGAAACTGTATGAAATTCTAACTATCTATGTATCTCTATCTATCTATATATACATACATATATTCATATTCATATTCATTTATTGCTTCATGTGTTTTACAATAGGTCTTAAAAGATAATACAGGTCGCAACATGAACCCTGCTAGGGCACATCAATTTAACTTATAAACTAGGTAGGTAAGTATTAATTATAAGCGTATTAAATTGTAATAATAACTAGCTGTTGCCCGCGACTTCGTCCGCGTAGAACAAATTATCGTCTAAATGTTTGTTTAAGGAATGATTTTTTAAAAACATTGAAGTTAGCTTTGTAGTCTTTTAGTAAACAATCTAAAACCGAAGTTACAAATCCCTTACTTTAAAAATGTCTTGCTCTCCATACAAACTTTGAACACCCTTATAATCCCTGTTTGGGGATGAATTTCAAAAAAACGCTGAAATGAGTCTTGTAGTCTTTTAACAAACAGACTAAGATCGAAGTTACAAATCTCATACTTAAAAAATTTCTTGCTCTGCAAGTCTGCATACAAACTTTGAACCCCCTTTAACGCTTTTCGGGGAAAAATTGAAAAGAAAACACTAAGTTTTTTTAAAGAAAAGAAAGAAAGAAACATTTATTCGAGACAAACAACACACAGCGTTTGTCACGAAGCGGTTCTATCTCAGCATAATGCTGGCATTGCTGCCAGCGCTTTTATTGTAATAAGTATTTTTTCTACAAACTACCAAGTCTCTAGCTCAAAAAATGGGTTTCCCATACGAACCTTGCACCCCTTTTTAACCTCTCAAGAGTTGGAAATTTCCAAAACGCTGGCAGTACTTTTTTGTATTTTAATAACTAATCTTTCGACATAGTTTTAAGTTTCTACCTTAAATAAAGTTTCCCCCACACAAACATCGCACCTCTTTTTCCCCCTCTTAGGGATGGAATTTTCCAAATCACTGAAAGTGATTTACGTATATTTGTATTCTCATAAATAATCTTTCTACACTATTTCAAGTCTCTAGCTCAAAAAAAAAGTTTCCTCCATATAAACTCACCCCTTTTTATTCCCCTTAGGGGTCGAATTTTCCAAAACGATGAAAATAATTGATTTGTATTTTAATAAGTAATCTTTCAACAAAGTTTTAAGTCCCTTATATTTTCTCCATACAAACGTTGCACCCCCTTATAATCCCCTAAAGGTCGAAGTTTCTAAAATGCTGAAAGTATTTCATTTTATTTTTAATTAGTAAGCACTCTACAAAATTGGAAATCGGCTAAATAAATAAGTTTAATGGATAAAATAGTAAAAACATGTATAAAACTTTTACAAAGCTAAATAAATGTTTTCTCCATACAAATGTTGCACCCACTTTTAACCCCTTTAGAGGTGGAAACGCTGAATAAACTTTTTTTTGTAGGTATTTTTAATAACTAATCGTTCTACAAATTTTTAAGCTCCTATCTCATAAAAGAGTTTCCCCCATAACCCTTTTTAACCCTCTTAGGGGTGGAATTTTCCTAAACGCTGAAAGTACTTTGTTTGTACTCAAATAAGTAATATTTCTACAAAGTTTTAAGAACCCCCTCTGGAGATGATTTTCGGGATAAAAACTATGCATTGTCCTTCCCTGGGACTATTACTATCTCTATACCAAATTTCATCTAAATGGGTTTTATCCAAATTTTCACCCCCTATTTCATTACCTTGGGAATTATTTTCGGGACAAAAACTATCCGCTGTCATTCTCCGAGACTCAAACTATCTTTATACCAAATTTCATTTAAACGGGTTCCATCAAAAATTTCATCCTCCATTTCACTCCCGGTGATTTCCTGAATTACAACTATCCTATGTCCTTTCCCAGGACTTAAACTATCTCTAAACTAAATTTCATCTAAATGGGTTCCATCAAAATTTTCACCCCTAATGTCACCCCCTCAGGAGATGATTTTCGGAATAAAAACTATGCATTGTGCTTCCCTGGGACTCATACTATACCAAATTTCATCTCCATGGGATTTATCCAAACTTTCACCCCCTATTTCATCCCTTTAGGGAATAATTTTCGGGATAAAAACTATCTATTGTTATTCTCCGGGAATCAAACTATCTCTATACCAAATTTCATCTAAACGGGTTCCATCCAAAGTTTAACCCCCCATTTCACCCCCTTAGGGGTTATTTCCGGAATTAAAACTGTCGTATGTTTCATCCAAATTGGTGCAGCGGTTTAAGTAGCTCCATACAAATTGTCAACCCCATATTCATCCCCTTATGGGTGGATTTCCGGGATAAAAACTACCCAATATGTCCTTTCCCAGGACTTAAACTTTCACTAAACCAAATTTCATCAAAACTGGTTACATCTAAATTTTCACCCCCTCATTTAACCCCCTTGAGGGATGATTTCCGGGATCAAACCTATTCGATGTCCTTCCTCGCGACTTAAACTATTTATATACCAAATTTCTTCCAAATCGGTGCAGCGGTTTAAGTAGCTCCATACAAATTTTCACCCCCGATTTCATCCCCTTAGGGGTAGATTTCCGGGATAAAAACTGCCCTATGTCCTTTCCCGGGACTCAAACTATCTCTATACCAAATTTCATCTAAATCGGTTCAGCGGTTTAGGCGTGAAGAGGTAACAGACAGACAGACAGACACACTTTCGAATTTATAATATTATATAGTATATAGTATATATAGTATATAGTATATAGTATATATAGTATGGATTATTAGCGGCAATTACATAATATCATTATTAAATACAAAACATAAAAATAAAATAAAATTAATTCATAGGACATTCATTGATCATAATAAAATAGTAATAAAAAACTAATATGAACATGTTTAAATTAATTGGGTTCCATCATTCAATTTGGTCTAATAATAATAATTCGATTTATGTCAATACGTAGCAGTACGTCTAGCACAACTTGCTGCTAAGTCGTGTCGCGCAAAGACTACAATATACATACTGAGAGTGTCGCGCGCGACTCAGCGGCTCCTGTCGTGCTCCTGTCCCACTCGTATTGTGCAAAGAGAATATAACCACTACGTTTAAGAGACGGAACTTCATAGTACTTCACCTCACTGAAAACGCCGTTCGTGTATGTACCTTACCAACATAAGAAATATCTTATGTTGCCATTCCCGAGCATAAAGGCCATTATACACCTATAAGATGGAAAGAGACAGAAAACATTAAATTCATTCACTTTTAGGCGGTTGGTTGTGAGAAATGGATAGGTGTATAGAATGCTTAATTTACCGAATTTAGTGCTGGAAAAACCGATGATAGTGATTTCAAGAACCGATTACAGTGATCTCAAGAACCGATAATAGTGATTTCAAGAACCAATAATTATTGCTAAAAGCATTTCTATTTTTGGATTTGCGTCGTCGTATTTGTCCCTTATAAATGAAACAATATAGAGTTAAGGTGCAACCATTATTTATTCCTTCAGATTATACATTAAGATTGCCAAATAGGTAAAGCATATTTTTAAACTGCCAGAGGGCCTACCGCGAAACAAAAACGAACATCTCTCTGTCGCTCGAACTAGCAAGTGCGACTGAGAGGGAGATACACAAACAAAGTTTGTGTTCGTTTCGCGGTAGCCCCTCCGATTACACTGAAATGTAAAGTAATTTTAGTAGAGTGATTGCGCCGCCGGGCCCGCCGGTAACCACCTAATTTAGTACGCTGATTTGCGACCACTTCGATTTAGACGACCTGGGGGCCGATTTTTGACTTTCGAGCGCTCGAAAATTAAATAAAAGCAAATACGATTTTAGTGTCAAAATTGCCGGCACTAACTTTCTACCGATAGAATTGAATACGAGTGGTCGATACCACTCGCTTTTCAATGTTCTATCGCTATTTCAAAAGAGCATTTCGTAATTTTTGACAGTTTTCGAGTGAAAGATTCGAGCGCTCGAAAGTCAAAAATCGGTCCCCTGAACTGCAAGGATATTATATCGTTTTCATAGTAGAAAGAGAGATTTAATAAAGATACGCAATATCTTTAATTTTTAAAATAACCTTGTCAGGTGTTCGTCGAGGCTGGGCTCACACAGTCTGAGATCATGCACAGAAAACAGAATCTGGTCCACTCAAGAGAAAAATTGAATTTTAGTTATTAAATTAATTAGAATATTGCATGCCCAATGCTGATCCAACGTAGGTAAGTACTAACATAAGTAAACTACTTTATACCTTACTAGCTGTTGCCCGCGACTTCGTCCGCGTAGAACTTTTTATCGTCTTAGAAAATGATTTCTCTCAATACAAAATTTGAACCCTCTTTTAGGGGATAATTAAAAAAAAAGTTGATGTTCATTTTCTAGTTTGTGAACAAACAGTCTAAAACCAAAGTTAAAAATCTCATACTTTAAAAATGCCTTGAAATACTCAAACTTTGAACCAATTTTAACACTCTTAGGGGATGAATTTGGAAAAACTCTGAAATCAGTTTTGTAGTCTTTTAACGTACAGAATAAGACCGAAGTTAAAAATCTCTTACTCACACTTTAAAATTTTATTGCTCGCCATTTAAAATTTGAACCCCCTTTTAAACCCCCTTAGAGGTTGAATTTTTCTAATCGCTGAAAGAACTTTTTTCGTAAACTTTTAAGTCTCTAGCTCAAAAAAAGTGTTGCCCATACAAAGCTTTCTTAACCCCCTTAGGGGTGGAATTTTCTAAAACTCTGAAAGTACTTTATTATTAATTTTAATAAGTAACATTTTGAATAGTTTTAAGTCTAGTAAAAAAAAGTTTTTCCCACACAACACTGGCTACCCTTCTTAAGGATCTTAAGGATCCCCTTAGAGATGGAGTTTTCTAAAACGCTGAAAGTTCTTTTTTAGTATTCTAATAAGTAATCTTTTTGCAAAGTTTTAAGTCTAACTCAAAAAAAAGTGTTGCCCATGCAAAGCTTGCTCTCCTTTTTAACCCTATTAGGGGTGGAATTTTCTAAAACGATTTGTGTTCTTTTTTTGTATTTTAATAAGTAATCTTTCTACAAAGTTTCAAGTCTCTAACTCAAAAACATAAACTTTCCCTGATAAAAACTTTGCACCCCTTTTTATCCCCCTTAGGGATAGATTTTTTCAAAACGCTGAAAGTCTTTTTTTTTGTATTTTTATAAGTAATCTTTCTACAAAGTTTTAAGTGTCTAGCTCAGAAAAAGTGTTCCCCATACAAACCTTGCACCCTTTTTTAACCCCCTTAGGGAATGATTTTTGTAAAACGCCGAATGTAGTATTTTTCATGTTCTAATAAGTAATTTTTCGTCAAAATTTTAAGTCTCTATTAAAAAAAAATATGTTTTTCCCATACAAACTTTGCACCCTATTTTAACCCCTTAGGGGTGAAATTTTCCAAAACGCTGAAAGTACTTTCTTTGTATTTAAATAATCTTTCTACAAAGTTTTAGGACTCTAGCTAAAAAAAATAGTTTCCCACATACAAACTTTGCACCCCTATTTTAGCCCCCTATTTTTAGGGGTAGAATTTTCTAAAACGCTGAAAGTACCTTATTTGTATTCTGATGACTAATCTTTCTACAAAGTTTTAAGTCTCTATTTAAAAAAAATATTGTTTCCCCCATACAAAATTTGCACCCCTATTTTACCCCCTTAGGGGTAGATTTTTTTAAAACACTGAATCTAGGTACTTTATTTGTATTCTAATGAATAATTTCTCTACAAAGTTTTAAGTCTCTATTTAAAAAAAGTAGTTTTTCCCATACAAACTTTGCACTCTATTTTACCCCTTTAGGGGTTGAATTTTCTAAAACCCTGAAAGTTCTTTATTTGTATTCTAATGACTGATCTTTCTACAAAGTTTAAAGTCTCTATTTAAAAAAAAAATGTTTCCCCCATACAAACCTTGCACCCCTATTTTACCCCCGTAGGGGTGGAATTTTCCAAAACGCTGAAAGTGTTTCATTTGTATTCTAATAACTAATTTTTCTACAAAGTTTAAGTCTATAGCTCAAAAAAAAAAGGTTCTCCCATACAAACTTTGCACCCCCATTTTACCCCCTTAGGGGTAGAATTTTCAAAAATCCCTTTTTATCCCTAGCCCACGTTATAAAAGCAACATACTGTGCAAAAATCAACTCTCTAAGATTAGTAGTTTCGGCTGTGCGTTGATGAGTGAGTGAGTGAGTGAATAAGTCAGTCAGGACATAGGCATTTATTATGTATAAATAGATAGAAGATAATGAAACTCCCATTCAAATATCTCAAAAAATTATGAAGCTACATCCGTTTTAATGTCGCTTGTTAGAGTGAGAAAACGATGAGGAACTGTGACGTCAATATACTCGAGCGTCATAGTAAAAAACAATCGTTTCATATGAAGGTGCGTTTTGCGGAAAAGGGACAGAACATACCCCCTCTTAAAACTTTGGACTCTTATAACTTAATCATTACCTATATAAACCTCTTGCTTTGTTTTTTTCTCCATTTGACTATATTTATTTTAAATTCTTTTTCGAGAAAATACATTATGATTATTTACCATATTTTCGATTCCTGAGCTATAACCACGAACTTCGGAATTCGAAAATATTCGGGTATCTCTATCTCTATCGCACTAACCATACTCGAGTGACAGGGATGCAAATATATGAACATTGAGTATCGGTTTTCGTGGTAGCGCCGCAGGTACTTTGGCTGAATGCGCCGAGCGCGTGCCATTGTCATTCAAAAAAAACAAATTCGTGTTAATTATAGTGTACAAATTTGTTGATTTCATTTATTGAAATTACGACATAAAACGACATTTGCGCATATAAGTTCTCATATCAGAATCGAATATTTTTTTATGGTTTATATTTTAGCATTTGTCTCGTAAAGGTATATCGTAGAAGGGATTTAAATTATTAATAAGTGAAAGGCAAAGCAATTCCGCCATTTTGACGAAAATTTGACGGTTCTTATAGCTGACAGTTGGAGCAGCGTTTGATTTCAATAAAAATAAATGAAAAATTAAATGAAGTCGTATATTTCGGAAAATTAATTAACTGTCGCAGTCGGATAAAAACTATCCTAAGTTGCAGCTAGAATAATAATGTACCTATATAAAATGTTTCATATTTTTCCGTTCATGGGATGCTGAGAACATTCGAACCGCGCAAAGCTTAGTTTCAAACTGGCTGATTCTTTTTTTAATTTAGAGATTTATTATAAGTGGAGATTACAGTCAGATCTGTTTTATAACTATGTTCTGGCAATACACACTTTGAACTATGAAAAAAAGGAGGTTTTTGTAGAGATTCTGCATAAAGTGTGCCGTTTTATTTGCTCTTGAGGATTCAGATTATGATTCCGTGACTGAGTTCCGTTGTGTGAGGCCAGCCTGAACCTGGTCGCGTAACCGGCATAATCACCACCACTTACATTATCACTGATACAACTAAAAGTTATTTACTAAAATGTCACTTATGCTTGCTTATGCTAAATACAATTTAATAAATGTCTAGCGCCTGGTCAGCCCGAGGTATATTTAAGGGGACGTAGGTTCGTGGTCTTCTCTCCCTCTCACTGAGCTTATGCTGCGTGATATGCGTGAGCGAGATGGAAGTGCGTGTTTGGAAGCGCGGATATCATGTTTTTTAATTTTAATTTTTTGTTCGTTTTAATAAATAAAAAAGTAATAGCTGATTTCCTTCAAACATGACATTGTCGATTTTTAGAACCAATTTTAATATGTTTAGCTGTTGTGCATAATTTGTTATGATTTTTTAAAGTATATTTTAGACCTATGGTCGTGATTTTTTTCTATCGAGCGAAAGTCAAAAACTCAGGATTCGAATAGCTGATTTCCCTCGAAAAAGGCCTCAAGATTGCTAATTAAATTTAGGGCAGCCGTATTATAAACCAAACAAGAGCTACGATTTTTTAAAAATCAGTTTTTGGAACTCACGTCGCCTTAAGTATCTGCCAGATGAATTTTGATCTGGTTATTTTTACAAACTTAATAATAATAATAATAATGGCGTAGGGATGTGACGGCCCCATCGCCCACCAGATTTCTGGTGCAATCAGTCAACGTAAGGCAGCTTGTGGCGGGCTGTTAGGGAGTAGCGACCCTACGTACCTGAGTGCTCCTGGGGGTGTCCTGTGGTCAGGCTGAGCCGATCGGGTGGTTGGTTGGACAGGCCCCCCACCTCTGGCTTGCCTTAACTGGCTGTCCAGAGTGGAGTCGCAAGAGCTGTTGCTCGAGGGTAGATGTGGACACCTAAGTGGCGAGTTGGCTATATGTTTAAAGTCCAGTGCCACCTCTCTACCCCCCCAGCCTCTCTGACTGGTGTTGCCCTTAGGCCATTTTTTAATGTCGCTATTAATAGGGGCCCATCTAGTAGTTGGCGAGTCACCGTCTGCCAGAGATAAAAAAATGAGACAGTTTATTAGGCAGGCGTCCGATGTTTCACCCAATAGCCCAGCCACTAGTCCATCATTTTCACCCAATAACCCGTATTCTTTAGATTCCATCAACCAGCAATAGTCCCTATACACCCCAACGGGTGCTGTCTCTGTGTGCGTCCCATGACACGGGCAGGGACAGCATCCGCTCGGTGTACCCCTTGCATTTCATTAAATTGTCAAAAGGGCCTCTACGTGTTGGCTCAGTTGGTACTTTGTAGGTACCTAGCCCCACGCACGCCTCCCAAAGGTCCGGGACATCATTGTCCCGTGAGCGGGAAAGACATACATAATAATAATAAGAATGGTTTAATAGCGAAGAGTCTCGACCGCCACCTTAAGAGACTCTCGCTAGATGGCTGGATCAAGGGTCAGCTACAGAAGGCGGTACTCCTGGATACTGCGCGGATAGTCAGGAGATTCCTGTCTCTGTCGCCCTGACCACCGGTAGCTTAGGCCCCGCCTCGCTGCCGGCGGCACCCTAGGTTAGGTTTTTATAATGATTTTATGTTTTGTATGTATTGTTTTATATTTTACTTTTTATATGATTATTGTAAAAACCTAACTTAAGATGACATTTAAATAAAGGGAATAATAATAATAATTTATTGATAAAACATAATGTACATCAGTATTTAGATAAAACATAATGTACATCAGAATGCTATTGTCCTGATTATATTATAGGTAATTAGGTCATATTTTTCGTTGCGCGTATATTGTCTTACGCATAACCATTTCGGCGATAAATATTATACACAATAATGCTTAGGCGACGACGTTTCCTTAGTTAAGTGTGTAAGTAGATTCGTTAATAGTACATTGTTGCCCAGGTATAGAAAGTAAGCAATAGATGGACGAGTTAG
Source organism: Epinotia brunnichana (assembly GCA_963854355.1). Taxonomy (NCBI): domain Eukaryota; kingdom Metazoa; phylum Arthropoda; class Insecta; order Lepidoptera; family Tortricidae; genus Epinotia; species Epinotia brunnichana. Next base: position 11,059,239 of record OY977936.1, on the reverse strand, counting down.
TTCGCGGGCCGAGCCGCAGGTGAGGCCCGCGAAGATGCGAGTCCATATTTCACTTTCTACCGAGGCATTTACTATGTGCTTTTCACGCCTAATGTAAGGAAATAAAACAGGTTGAGTACACAGTATAATACACAGTTTAATTAAAAGTAATATTGATATTCGCATTAGGGCAGTTGTGGAATGACAAGGAAATGTTTTTTTCGAGAGTTCATCAAAATACGTCAGCATTACACTTTCAGAGAAAGAGTTTGTTTTTTTTATTTATTTGCCATGTCTTGAAATTTTCATACACTTTCTTATATTTATTTCGGGATTTAATGGGCAATAAATTTCGAATCACTGACTTTGCAGTGTTTTGAATTTCCGGCGGTGTAACATCCATGCGAACCAGTTGGTACCACTTTTGACCCTTCTATAACTCAAAACCTCTTTAACGTAAACACATAAAACTACGTGTGTTTAATTATATCCGTAAGGACATCCAGAAGCCCAAATTTTATGAAGCTAGCTCAAACGTTTATAAAGATATGAAGGTCAAAATGTCGTAAATTTTAGCACTGACTGACTGACATATAGTACCTAAACCTAACCTACTTCCAGATGACCTAGAAAGATGAAATTTGGAATCCAGCTCGGTAATTGTGTGTTAGCGTAGGAAAAAATCTTAAAATAAAAAAAAGTAAAAAAATAGGGGGGTCCCCATACATTTTTTTTTATTGTAGTGTTGGATTGGAACCGTTAAAAGCAGATATTTGAAACTATCCCAATATACAGGGTGGAATTTCATAAACTGTACATAATAAAAGGAGAAAAATTTCAGCCAATTTCATCGGTGAAACGGTGTTTTTTTTTTTTTCTAGTCATTAGTTTTTTTTTTACAGAATTTTGAAAATTTTTGTAAAAACTCGGGTAATACACCTAATTCAGACGGTATAACTTTTGATCCAATGGTCCTAAAATGAAAATAAAAAATGCAGAGTATTACCAAGGGACAGGTTAATAATTCTTAATAACAATAAAAACCAACTAGAAGAGAAAATCCGCAAAAAAAATTATTGTTTTTGAAAAATGGCTACAAAAATTACGAATTTTAAAAGAAAAACACAATTTTCTGAAAAAAACGCAGATTTAGTTACCATTTTTTTTGCTTAGTATTAAACCTCACTTAATGCCGATTCTAAAACCGTTTTAAACTGTCTCAGACTTTGAAAAATACCACGCAAATGGGTACGTAAATCAAACCATAATTTTATTAATTTTAATCCTCTTAAAATCCTTAATGACCGCTTGTTCCCAGGTAGTTGAAGGGTGTTATCGGGTTTTAGGTAGAGAAAACAATAGGAAGAAAAGTAGTCCTAAAAATTGCGTAAATAAAATCATGTATTTTAATTAAAAGTCATAAATTCGATTGATAAACCTTTATTAAAGAAAAAACTTATTCTAGTGTTGCAAAGGGCGTTCCCTGTATGGTATTAATTGTTCAAAATGACCTCCTCTTTCTTGAAGGCACAATGTGGCCCGAGCTTGAATTTGTTGCGTAGCCCGTCCAATCATTCCCGGATTATTTTTTATTTCTTGTGCTGCATTTAAAATTCTGTCGTGCAATTCTGCTTCGGTATTGACGATTCTGTGATATACCCGTTGCTTCATATCACCCCAAAGAAAATAATCCAACGGCGTCATATCAGGCGATCTTGCAGGCCATCCAACGGGGCCGTCTCGGCCGATCCACCTATTGGGATATTGCTCATTTAAAAAATGTCGAACTCTTAATGCCCAATGAGCTGGGCATCCATCCATTTGGAGAAACAGGCGTTGTCTCACATCTAACATCACATCTTCCAAAAGCTCTGGGAGCTCGTCTCTCAGTAACAGTAAAAATCTGTCGGCGTTCAAAGTATTCGGTAAGAAGACTGGTCCAATCAATTGATCGTCGAGTACCGCTGCCCAAACGTTTATGGAGAATTGGTCTTGAAAATTAGATGGTCTTACTAGGTTTGGATTATCGTGAGCCCATGTGTGTAAATTTCTGAAGTTAGTTATTCCCGTATGAGTAAATCTTGCTTCGTCCATCCATAAAATTCTTCTAGTAAATTCCGGATCCCTTCTGATATTGCCAAGTATCCAAGTCGACATAACACACCTAACGCGGGCATCGCCAATTTGCAAATTTTGTACCCGTTGATAATGAAATGGATGCAGTCCTTCCTTCTTCAAAATTTTCCAGACAGAGAATTTTGAGATTCCGTGCCTCAATGCCAAGCGTCTTAGACTCGTGGTTGGGTCCGCGTACAAGTCTCTGAGAACTGCTTCTTCTATGGCAACATCAATTATGTTTCCTGGCTCTCGGCGATCTCGGCCACCGTATCCCAGGCCAATATTGCACAACCGGCGATGAACTTCTTGAAAGTGGCGAGCAGCAGGTCTTGGAACGTCATTAGGATACTGCTCCAAATAGGCGATACACGCAGCTCTTGCAGATCCATGGCACAATCCATAATAATAGTGCATGTTGGCTATTTGTAACGGCGAAAACTCTCGTAAGCGGGGCATGATGATTCAAACTGAACAAGTACTGGAGTAATCAAAGAAGTGGCGAGCAAAGACAAGCAATTGCGATTTGCGAGCGACTGAATAGTTGACCTATTGCCCAATGCCTTTATACCCCTCATGTTATCTCCACCTTCAACCCAAAAACACCCTTCAACTACCTGGGAACAAGCGGTCATTAAGGATTTTAAGAGGATTAAAATTAATAAAATTATGGTTTGATTTACGTACCCATTAGCGTGGTATTTTTCAAAGTCTGAGACAGTTTAAAAACGGTTTTAGAATCGGCATTAAGTGAGGATTAATACTAAGTACGTAATTTGTTATTTCCACCTAAAACCCAATAACACCCTTCAACTACCTGTGAACAAACGGTCATTAAGGATTTTAAGAGGATTAAAATTAATAAAATTATGGTTTGATTTACGTACCCATTTGCGTGGTATTTTTCAAAGTCTGAGACAGTTTAAAAACGGTTTTAGAATCGGCATTAAGTGAGGTTTAATACTAAGCAAAAAAAATGGTAACTAAATCTGCGTTTTTTTCAGAAAATTGTGTTTTTCTTTTAAAATTCGTAATTTTTATAGCCATTTTTCAAAAACAATAATTTTTTTTGCGGATTTTCTCTTCTAGTTGGTTTTCTATTGTTATTAAGAATTATTAACCTGTCCCTTGGTAATACTCTGCATTTTTTATTTTCATTTTAGGACCATTGGATCAAAAGTTATACCATCTGAATTAGGTGTATTACCCGAGTTTTTACAAAAATTTTCAAAATTCTGTAAAAAAAAAACTAATGACTAGAAAAAAAAAAACACCGTTTCACCGATGAAATTGGCTGAAATTTTTCTCCTTTTATTATGTACAGTTCATGAAATTCCACCCTGTATGTATTATTAAATTTGCTATATAACAGAAATATAGAAATAAAGTTAAGTCAAAAAATAAGTGGTGTCCCCATACAAAAAACTTGTAATACGCGCTAAACAACCGTCCCACAGGTGTGTCGTCGGCGGCGCGCGGCTCAACATAATTATACACAGAACAGAAGTAAATCTCAATACCTGCCTAGTTTTCTTTACAAAAAGTAATGATATCCCACCAATAACATAAATGCAAAAAAGGAGAGCCAAGTTCAATACAAAAAGTATGCTTGGCTGGCCGCAAAAAGAATTGAGATCTTAATGAGTGCCAAGTTCTATGCAAAATCCAAATATGTATTTATAGGAACAAAATAACATTATGAACAAGTATTTAACTCTATGTCTTTGCTTTATTGGATACCTATAACAATTGCTGTTATTTAAAAATGTGAGATCTTAAAGTAGGTTCGATTTGACTAAGCCAGTTTTTATCAGAATTAAAAAATATATATTATAATTATATGTATGTTGAATAGCTTTATAAAATGACTGATATAATGAAAACTGGCCAAGTCAAATCGAACCTACTTTAAGATCTCACATTTTTAAAAAACAGCAATTGTTATAGGTACCTATCCAATAAAGCAACTTGTTTATAATGTTATTTTGTTCCTATAAATACATATTTGGATTTTGCATAAAACTTGGCACTCATTAAGATCTCCATTCTTTTTGCGGCCCCACAGCCAAGCATAATTTTTGTTTTGAACTTGGCTCTCCTTTGTTACATTTATATTTTTGGTGGGATAAACTAATTACAGACCTAGATATATCTAGGTCTGTAATTAGTTTATATGGTTCCAGTCCAGGTATACCTCATGTCATGGTGTATGCAAAGTTTCGTTACAATCCAATACGTAGTTTTAAAATGAGAACGAAACTCCGTTTGTATGGGAAGGTGAAATTCGGCCGAGCTTCCTACTGCGGACTCTTAATAGGTACGAAATTTGGGCATAATAACTTCTCATATCAGAATCGATTCTTTTTTTATATGATTGAAATCAGTAACATTTCAATAATTTCTCTTTCTCTGATTATTTTTTTAATTCAGAGATTTATTACAAGTTAGATGATTATTTAAGTAGGTAAGACATTACATGTTGTAATTTACATGTTGTAAATTACAATGTGTGATGACAAGTAAAAATGTTGATAAACAACGAATTGATAAAATACTTCGATAAAGTCTTCCTACTACTCGTATATTTAAGTATACGTAGTTTTAGCTCCTGTGGTTATCATTGCTTCATTGGACGCTCAGCTAGGTTGTGTTGTATACAAGAACAGAACGGTTAACTAAAAGTATAACTTTTTTAGTTATAGGTACGCAGGGTAAGTCTTTAAATATACAATATCTAATTACCTACATGTATAATATTATGTACAATGCACTTGCTCTGAAAGATACCCTTTATTTATATGGTTCAACATAAACGCGGGAAGTCGTCTAGCATGGGGGTGCCATGATGGCGCCAGCCCGTGCGGGTATGGATTTCAGGCCAAAATTCCCGCACACTGTGCGAGAATGAGATTTCATGACAATTAAAATTTCACCTTTTAAGTATATTTTTTTATTTCCTTGCATGATGCAATGATGCTGATACAATGTTGTATGATACACGTACGGATAAGTAATTCCCGCACTTGTATCATAATAGTTATTTATGAAACAAGTGCGGAAAGTAGGTAATTCCCAACGAGTAGCGATGACCAAAAACACGACCGTGAGGGAGTGTTTTTGATCGACACGAGTTGGGAATTACCTATCCGCACGTGTATCATACAACATTTTACAATGCATCATGCGAAGAAATAAAAAAATATGCATAAAGGTGAAATTTTAATTGTCACGAACTCACGAAATCTCATTCCCGCATAGTGTGCGGGAATATTGTACTGAAATCCATTCCGCACGGGCACGTCCACCCTGCGGCCGCGTGCTGGCATCGAGCACTTCCCGTGTTTATGTTGAACCATATATATAAAGGGGCATATTCAGAGCAATATAGTAGAACTAGTGCCTACGCCAAATCTTGACATTAGTTGCCAAAGCGGACCCCGGGCTCCTTTAGGGCACAACTGGAAAAAACGCTCGGAGGGTGATACTTAAGTATAATTGCGGAATGGGTTCTATCTTAATAACATATTTACTGTTTGTATATAACAAAAGTAAATAAATAAATAAAAGTCTCTGAGGTTGTAATTGCAAGGTTGCAAGTTTGTATATAGGGTGTAATCTCCAAAAGTACTCTTCCGATTTCAAATATTCTTACGACCGTACGAGTATACAGATTCTGTATTGCAGAATAGACCTTAAATCAATGGACATATGTAGTTGTATCCCGCTGTTTTGCCGGCGTTCTGTGGAATAAATACGCGGGCGGCGAATATAAAGAGGAAAACTCCGTTAGGTTGTAAGTTTGTGTGTCTTAGGGGGCGACCATTATTTACGTCAGGCCTTTTAGGTTTGATACCGAGGTTGAATCTTGAACCCTCGGCCTCAAATCTACCTATTTCAGAAGGAGGCAAAATAGGTAGATCTATCAAAAAGTTGGTAGATGTGACAACACTAGTCTCGCGTTCGGCTACTCGGCTTGTTGCGGGAAAAAAATTACGTGATATTTGCCGAGACCCCCCTCTCCCCAAAGTAAGATAAGATGAGATTTGGCTCGACCTCCTCCCCCCCTTGAACGCCTCACGTAATTAATGGGCGCCACCTTACTTGTACTATGGACTACACTGGAACTATTCAACCGATTTTGTTTCCACTTTGATAACCAGAATGGAAAACCATACAAATATTATAAATGCGAAAGCAACTCTCTTTGTCAGTCTGTTAACTTTTCAGGCCTAGACCACCGAACCGATTAAAATGAAATTTGGTATGGAGGTATATAGTTTGTATCCAGGGGAAGGACATAGGGTAGATTTTATCCCGGAAATCATACCGTAAGGGGGTAAAATGGGGGATGAAACTTTGTATGTAGGTACGAGCGTAGTCGCAGGTACGGTCGGCCAAGAAAGTGGTCTACCAGTTTTGACAAAAGTTTCTGTGAGATCTGATTGTCGCTAAGGTTACTGTCATTATATTATTGCAAGTGGAAATCGACCTAGTTGTTTCATGACGTTCAAATGAACCTACGCTACCTACTACTTTTGGCCGACTGTACCTACGCTAAGTCACATGAAATGTTTAAGTTTTAAGAAAGTGTATTCTGAGTTTTCCTTCTTTCAGTTACCAACATGGCCAAAATAGCATATCTGCTATTGCTAGCATTTTTGCAGCTGATCGACGCCTACAGGATTTTAGTAGTGTTCCCGATAGGAGGAAAGAGTCACAACATACTTGGGACTGGCTATGTGAAACATTTGTTGGAAGCTGGCCATGAGGTAATATTTTAATCAAGTATGAAAACAGCAGATATTTTTTTTTTTACATCTGCTATTCAGAAACGAGTAGTTGTTACCCTTAAACGTGTAGTTGTTGCCCTTAAACGAGTAGTTGTTGCCCTTAAACGAGTAGTTGTTGCCCTTAAACGAGTAGTTGTTGCCCTTAAACGAGTAGTTGTTGCCCTTAAATGAGGGATTCCACTTTTCCTGATAGGTGTGAAAAACAGTAGAAACCTACTTAATGATACATTATGGTCTTATAATAATACAAATACAATACAAATACAAAATTCTTTATTTTCTTAAATTATAGACTAAATTTATGATAGGGATGGAGCCGCCCGGTAAGCAAACAATGCCTGTATTGGGTAGCTCCGCTCTTCCATAGATTATAATAGGTATTATGCTAACACAAAAGGTTTTTTTATTTTATTTTATACTAGACTAGAAAATAGTATGTGTGAGGGAGTGTGTTTCTGTGTTTGTGTGTGTTTGTATGTGAGTGTGTAAGTGTTTGTGTGTGAGTGTGTAAGTGTGCGTGTGTGCGTGTATGTATGCGTGGGTGTGCGATAATTTTTTTAAGGGACGGGACTTAAGAGTAACGTTGTAATAAACCTTCCGCTTCATCGTAGATTTTTGTTTTAAGCCATTTTATAAGCAGCTTCTTGCAATCGTGATATAGTTTTGGATAAATTTCTAATACTTTGTTAATTTTATTATAAATATGTACAGAATTACTGATAAACTGTGACCTGGCAAATTGCGTTCTAGTTTTTAAAGAGTTAGCCACGTTACCTATTTTTCTTTTGTTTTTATAGTTTGGGTTATTATAATATCTTGTGTGTTTTTAAGGTACTTTGTAAAATATATAATTTTCTAACCGAGAGGACGTCACTGATTTGGTACAGTCGTCGGGTCGGAAATCCGATTTTTTTATAATACATGACCTTTAGTAGTGCCCGCTGTGCACGTTCTAAGTCAATAAAACGACATTTAGCTGCACCACCCCAGACAGGTATGCAGTACACTATGACAGATTGTACGTGACTTTGATTGCTTGGTGACTTTTCCTGGTACAATATGTCTCAGAGACTTAAATATCCAGAGAAGTTTCCTGACCCTACTGATGACTTGGTCTAAGTGTGAATACCAATTTAGGTGTTCATCTACTGAAACTCCTAGATACTTTGTTTGGGAAACTTTTTCAATATTAGGGCATCTACAATAATTAAAAGTATTTGGAACTGGAGGTTGACATGAATGGATTTTGAGTTGCAAGTCGGATTTAGGTTGTGTACTGTTAGTGATACTAAAACATATATATTTCGTCTTATCTGTATTTAGTGATAAAATATTAAATTTTAGCCACTCTGAGATAAGAGCCATCCCCGTTTCAGCACTAGATTTCACTTCGTTCCATGATTTACCAGTAAACAACACCGCAGTATCGTCAGCATACGGGAACAGTTTTGCGTTTGGGATAGACATGTCGCATAGGTCGTTGATGTACATCAGGAATAAAGTTGGTCCCAAAACGCTTCCTTGAGGCACGCCATACAATACATCCTCATCGTCACTGACGTGTTCACCCAGTTTAACCCGCTGCTTCCTGCTGGTAAGGTAGTTTTTAAATAACAAAAGTGGTGTTCCCCTAACCCCTTTTTTCTCAAGTTTTTGCACAAGAATAGGAACAGAGACGGTGTCAAACGCTTTTTTCAAGTCTAGAAAGACACCTAAACTCCTTTTGTTACCATCAAGACTGTCTACAACATGCGAGGTTAGAGCAGTTATTGCATCTTCAGTTGATTTACCATGTCTAAATCCAAACTGAGAAGGTGATATGAGGTTAAATTTTGTTAAGTAGTTAAGCAGTCTGGTGTTCAGCAGCTTTTCCAGGATCTTCGATATTGCAGGGAGAACTGAGATTAACCTGTAGTTACTGACATCGTCCCTATTCCCACTCTTGTACACGGGGGTAATTAAAGATTGTTTTAAAGAAACTGGGAAAACTCCCTGGCTAAAACAAAGATTTACTAGATGTGTGATAACAGGAATAAGTTCTTTAGAAACATATGTTAAGAATCTTGTTGAAACGTTGTCCCATCCAGGTGTACTACTAGACTTTAGATTCATCAATGTCCTACAGACTTCGTCTTGACTAACTGGTAGTAATACAAAAGATCCAGCTGTTACAGGGAGGTTATTAAGGAATATGTTTGGCTCATTTTGAGAGTAGGGGATAAACTGTTGAGACAATGTTTGCGAAATATTTGTTTATAAAATTAGCTGAGTCGGTTGTAGTAGTTTTGATGTTAAGTAGTTCTGTTTGAAGTTTATTTGATTTGTTTGAATAAGTTAATGTTTTAATATTTTTCCAAAGTAATTTATTATTTGAAACCGATTTAGCTAAGAGTTCTTTTTCATATTTTCTTTTTAGTTTCTTTATAAGATTGTTGCAATAGTTTCTGTAGCGTGTGTACGTAATTTTTAGTATTTCATTGCCAGGGTTAGTACGCACTTCCTTTTGAAACTTATTCCTGTTTCGTATACATCGTAGTATCCCAGGAGAAATCCACGGTTTGATAATACGTTTTGTGCACGGTATTACAATAACTTTAGTGTTTTCTTTAATAGATTCACTTAACATATATATCAGGCGGTTTGTTACAGCTTCGGGGTTGTCGCAGTTGTAGATATTTTAGTGCATCTTCAAAATTTATTATGGTTTTTTTTTTTTTACAGTTGGTGAGTTTTTAATTTTAGATAGTGAAAGGAAAGTTGTAAAGTGGTCAGTTGTAGTTGTCTTTCTAATAGCAATGGTGGGGGAATATTTCGCTTTGTTTATTTTTAAAATAAAATGATCTAAATAATTCTTTTCTCTTGTAGGTTTTGTGTGACCGGCTAAAAGTCCCAATGTAGATAGCATGTTCAAGTAGTTTGTTCTGTTTTTATATTTATGCGAAGGCTCTAACAATTTAGGTTTAATATTAATATTAATATCGCCCGCGATTATTACATTTCTTCCCGAATTTATAGTTTCTATCTGTGTTTTTAGGGAGTCTACAATATTTTCAGCATTTGTAAAGGAGGGCGATCGATAAATACATAAGACTGAGTAGTTTAAAACATCTAATTGCAGACAAGATGCTTGTATTAGATTTATTCCTTTTACTTTATGCTTCAATGTTTTCTTGACATATACAACTACGCCGTCGTTTTGATTTAGCTGCCGTGTGGTGAAGTATGAGTCGTAAGTTTCGATTTGAGGTAACGGTTTGTCACTATTTAATCTGCATTCGGTAACGATAATTAGGTCAGATTTCAAAGTAAAGTTATGTAGCGTAAGCATAAAATCATCATAATAAGGGTTAGTAGGTAAGTAAGTGTGCCACTTGGTAGCGAAACTATTTCCATCTTGAGCATAAACACTTGAATCCCTCGTTACACTGAAGATTAGACTTTATAATCCCTCGCTGTGCTCTGTACCCTTACCACGGGATTGACGTGAGTTGCGTTTACGCAGTCGCTAGCGACTATCAAGTATCACTAGTTTGGAGAAACTACACACTGCCCCTGGCGGTCACTCACAGAACTAAAAATCTAAACTTTACCAGAATTCACTCATACATTTACTTTACTCGCGATCGAGTTCACGATCGTTCGTATAGTTTAATCGATTTTTCAATATTTAATCTTATATCAGAAGCATTTATCGTTTTAATTTAAATGCTAGCGTTTGTCGGTTATGTCATTACAGAATACGCGCTACGCGACGTCGACAGTGTCGAAACAATACATATGGCGGAACGTGTGCCATTTATTTGCATTTTTCATTAAATACTTACAAAATACGCGACAATCCGAATATGTTGTCGATTCAAAACCCTTATTTTTATACGTTTTTTTAATTTGAGATAGGTGTCGAGCGGATCTACGGTAACTCTTGACGCAATAATAAGTTATCACTTATCACCCGCCATTTTGCAAGTGAAATAGTAAACTACACTCGCTACGGTATTCTTCGATTCGAAATGTCACGTGGTACCAATTGTTAGTACGAATCGAACGTTAAATTACGCATCGAAAACTAAGCGTCTAACGTTTTGCAGTTGTTTTCGGAGTACAACGGCAGTATGGGTTACAAGTTGGACAGGTCGAATCGAAGAATACCATAGCGAGATCGAAATCTATTCGAATGGCGTTTGTTCGATCCCGAAAGTAGTAATCTAAATCGAATGTGACTTTTCTATTATAACTGTTTACAAAATTAAATTACACAGGATTATATTGTAGAACATTTCGTTTCCCTCAGGATTTAATATACCACCCTGGCCGTAAATATATAATTGGGGTGCGCTTTTACTAACATAACTTTTTAAGTCCTAACTACTATTGGGACTCCGAACATGTTTTTCACACAATTTTACATCCTAACAATCATTATTCATAATAGTTCTTATTCATAACGATTGTAACTCAAAACGATTCAAATTCATAATATCAATAATCATAAATATCTTATAATACTAATATTGAATTTCATATTTTTTTCATCATAATGTCAACGTCAGGAGCTCGCAAAGGAGGTCCTGAGTTGAGCGGGCGTATGAGACCGAAGCAAAGCGAGTGGGGGGAGGTGGCGAGCGTAGCGAGCTGGCGACATCCCGAGCCGAATTTAATTAAATTATGAACAAAAATTTTATACAAACTGCCCATTATGAGTTTCGATGATAGTAATAGAAATTTATGAACAAAAAAGGTATGACGAAAAAAAAAAATCAAGAGTGATGATTATGAACACAAATCGTTAGTAGGATGAAAAATAGGACAAAGAATTTTATGTGAGCCAATATGGATCCATATGATTGTGCTCCCTTGACACCTAATCTACTATTTCCCAATTTCAATCACGGTGTATTTTGGTTATTCGTATAGTGGGTGAGGCAGTAGGTAAGGCCGTCAATTTCTTTAGAGGATTTTAAATTGTTTTTTGGGGTTCCGTACCTCGAAATGTAAAAAACGGAACCCTTATAGGATCACTTAGTTGTTCGTCTGTCTGCCTGTCTGTCTGTCAAGACCCTTTATCTCGGGAACGTGTGGAGCTTGATCGAGTTGACATTAAAACCATATACCTACTCAGGTCTACAGTCCCTTGAAGCTGTAAAAATTAAAATTAAAAATTTACGTAAAAATAATACGTAAGTATTACGACACTCTCAAGGGAATCTAAATTTATAGAGCACTTTCCGTTGACCTATAACTATGAAATTTGGCAAGTAATATTGTTCTATACTACAAGTACAGAAGAAAATCTGAATACTATACATTTGTATAAGTCCGTCAAGCAGCTATGTGACCCTGAGATAGTGTCTGGCTGAGATGTGTATTGGCTTAATGTTGTTTGTTGAATGTAAACATTCTATGCTTTAAAATAAACAGGTACCTATTCATCCATATCTGATTCCAAGTATTCGATATTTAAATATTCTCCGAAGACTCTGACTATAATGTGTCGCTTGCAAGACCGCCACCCTCAATTATAAAACGTTTGGTCTGGGATTCGACTCAAGGACTAAATTTTTATTACAATAGTTTAACAAGAAAAATATGTAAGAACTAGTTAAATCTAACCGAACTAACCAGTTCAATAAGGGCGGGCCGCACTATAAAATGCCAGAAGGTAGGGTCATTTCGCCGGTTAGCGACCACCTAATTTCATGTGCCGGTTAGCGACCACTTAGCTGAGTTGGTGAACTGAAAGCATATTTTCTCGTTTTTTTAGTAAATTCCTATTCCATAACTACAAACAATAATGCATACGGCTAACTATTTCAATAGGCTTTGTAGAATTGATGTTATCTTCAATTGAAAAAACCATGTTCTTCAGGTGGTCGCTAACCGAAGGTGGTCGCGTAACCGGCGAAATGACCCTACCGGCCATTGCAACAACCAATTTCAAGACATTGTTTATAGAAATACTAGACAGTCCGTCTTCCTCTTTTTGCTGTAAACATATCAATATATTAAAAATAAACTTTCCGACATCGCTATGGATTGCTTTCGGCATATTTATTGTACTTTTTTTAAAATCGCGTAATATTTCGTCGCCCCAAGCGTCGCCCTTGATAATCTCGAAACTGGAATTCAAGACCAAAAAAACTACGACAGATACGTCACTGTCAAATCAGTCAAAGTCACTTATGTCATTGTCAAATAAAGTTTTCAGGTTTCGCCAACCTTTTTGTTATATGCTTCTTTGTATTGGCTGGCACAATTCATTCATTAGGATTTTCTCAAAAAAAACTACAAACTTTATTTTCAACTCAACTAACATTGACAAAATTTTATTGTAAAGAACTTAAACAAGTTGAATTATTACCAATGAATACACACGACAGTGTGCCATATTATTAACACTGTATGGAAAAGTTAAATAAAACCATTTTTTAATGAATTGTTTTTATTTATCTTCATCTTCACCATCACTTATGGTCAGAATCACTAACTTCGGAATCTGAGTTGGTCACTTGTATAATAAAGTTTTCCACCACTCCAGTAATTAATCCGTCCAGTTTGCACATCTCGTCCTCTACTTTCATAACATGACTTACACTGCTTACACATGACCGCCACTTCTGCGGTGTCACCTCCCGGAGGCCTTCATGAAATAGGTCTTTGACCTCTGCCATTTTAAATGTTTTATTATTCCTGGCTACATGCCCTTTTACCTATTATTCTACACACTTTTATTCTACAATTAGATAAATGTATGCAAAAATAGGTTATTAATAACTTACATGTATGTAATAGTTAAAATGTTGTACCAAATGTTATTAACACCTGAAGTGATACAAGCGCAATACCAGCTTTGCAACCAAAAATTACGGATGATTAAGTTTTTATTAAAGCGTCTTGTATTTATGTCAAAATAAGTAAATAAAATTACTTCTTTAAATTATATATAGAATTAAAATTACCAATAAATAAATTATGTCAGCGTGTGTTTTTATAAAAAAGGGATTTACTATTGTAAGATCATTTTATTGCAGTGGCAACATTGTCGTAGTTTTTTTGGTCTCGAATTCCAGTTTTAGGTATAGTTGTTTACATCGGTGACATTCGATGACTTCTAACGTCTGTTGTCAAAGAGTACTCCTTGCCAGTAAAAGAAATTAGTTCCATTAAAAATCCGCAACGTGGCAAGGGTCAAAAAAAAAACTTATCGGACTATAATTAAATCATAAAAAATACTTACAGTCTTTATTTAAAGTACGTAATCAATCATCGAGGTTAACCTATCTGTTTGTCAAGACCCTTTATCTCGGGAACACGTGGAGCTATCGAGTTGAAATTAAAACCTTATTAGACTCAGGTTTACGTCTACAGTCCCTTGAAGTTGTGAAAAAAAACAAACATTTAAGTTAACGTAAAAAAGGATATCGCCGTTTATGCCACAAAAAACGTATATTTCGACACTCAAGTGAATCAAAATTTATAGGGCTCTGTTGAACTGGCTAGAACGATGACATTTGGCACGTAATATATATCGTCTTATACTTAGGTCATACTGAAAATTTCTGGATTTTCGTAAATGAGACCATATATTATATTATTAATACATTTATTGTTTTTCAAAGTATATACCCTCACTATTTACACATTTTATCATTCGTTCGAACCATTGTGTGAAGCAGGAGACCCAGTCTTCTGAAGACGCCTCTTCAATGGCTTCTTGAAACTCGTCCACCGCCGCTTCCGGGTTTGAAAATCGTAAACCTTTAAGTGTATCTTTAATTTTTGGAAATAAAAAGAAGTCACAAGGGGTGAGGTCGGGGCTGTATGGCGGATGTGTTATCATTTCCACATTTTGAGGCCTTCAAATACGCATTCGTTATCTTAGCGGAATGGGCAAACGCGTTATCGTGGTGCAAGACGACTTTGCTGCGAGGACGCTTTTCGCGAACCTTTTCTAACACTTTGGGTAAGCAAGTATTGGGTACCAATAAGCAGTTACTGTTCTTTGATTGTCAAGTGACACCGTAGTGTTATGTCCTGATTTGCCGAAAAATGAAGCAACCATTTTCTTGCCGGTGCTCCGACTTTTCTTAACTTTCTTCGGTAAATCTTCAAAACGAAAGACCCATTCTGCCGACTGGCTTTTTCTTTCCGGTTCAAAACAGTACACCCAGGTTTCGTCACCTGTCACGATATTATATACAGCTAATGACTGTCCTCCACCAAAATTTTTCATAATTTTACGGCACCACTCTACACGCAGTCGTTTCTGGTCTTCTGTTAAATCATGCGGTATCCATCGAGAACAAAGCTTCTGGACCTTCAGATGCACATGTAAAATTGTTTGTGCTGGGCTCATTGCAATGCCCAATAAATTACAAATTTGCTGGCAAGTAATTTTTTTGCCACTTTCAATTAGTTGTCGTACAGTATTGATATTAAATTCCGTAACCACAGTCGTCGGCCGACCTTCACGTACGAGTACATCGTCATGGAGATGATCTTGTTCACGTCTAAATTCTCCAAACTATGCATACACAGAGCTGCAAGATGGGGCTTCATCACCAAATGCCAACAGAAGCCTCTGTCAGTGTCAACTCTCTTGTTGACGAAGGCCACAGCGAAATTCGTAAAAAATCATTGAGTGAAAATTTTCACGACATAAATTCATTGCTACACCACAACACACTTTTCTCAAGGACTCTACATTGAAAAAACAAATGACACTATCGCAAATTAAAAACTATACATTTGTAATTTTATTAGGGTTCCGTACCAAAAAGGTAAAAAAGGAACCCTTATGGTGCGACTCTGTCCTTCAGTCCGTCGTCCGTCTGTCTGTCTGTCGCAACGTTAAATATCTCAGGAACTACTTAAGCTATCAATGTGAAATTTGGAACAACTGTTAAGAAGGTTAAGACACGTGTATGGAAAATTAAAAATTTAAATATACGATTTTATTTTCTGTGTAAATGACGAATATGAAGGGGTTTCAAAATTCAAAGTCTAGTAAATAGATCAAGTGGGGTATCATATAAAAGGGCTTGAGTTGCACTTTCTAAAACCGTTTTTTTCGGCAGTGGTTACATTTTGATTTATTAAGGAAAATGTAGAAAAAAATACCATTCCCATATCTCCGAAGTAAATTACCAAGCGAAACTTCTGAAATAATTAGATATAATTAAGAGTAACATAAATAATACAGGAAAAATAAAACGATATCTCTATATAGCGCATATTTTTTTTAATTATCAAAACTAATTTCTTAATAAAATTTGTAATTTACTTACTTTTTTATGTAGTTTTATGTCTTTAAATTCCTATGATATATCTTTAAAGTCTCTTCTTTCAAATAAAAAATAAATATAAAAAGCTATCGCTGATAAACAAACATACTAGGTTGTAAGTTGTGAGTACCAAAATGCAGATGGCACTTTGGCTTTTGCGGTAACTTCTACTATGAGCTCCTTAAGATTGTTCAAGAATGAATGAGGTCCTGACATGACGGGTACATGGTGTATGAAAGTTTGCACGGAAGCCTCGGTGCGCGAGTCAGACTCGTACTTGACCGGTTTTTCTTTATCTACTTATTAACTACTAGCTTCTGCCCGCGACTTCATCCGCGTAGAACTCGTTTATATCGTAGCTCAATACAAACTTCCATTCTCCATTTCTCCTTTAGGGATTGATTTCCGGGATAAAAACTATCCTATGTGCTTCCCCGAGACAATTTAATCTAAACGGGTGCAGCGGTTGTATAGTAGCTCCATACAAATTTTTACCTCACATTTCACCCCTTTAAGAGATGATTTCCGGGATAAAAACTATCCCATGTCCTTTCCCGGAACTCAAACTATCTCTAAACCAAATTTCATCTAAATGGATTTCATCCAAATATTCATCCCCCATTTCACCCCCTTAGGGGATGATTTTCGGGACAAAATCTATCTCTATACCAAATTTTATCTTAATGCAGGGTTCCATCCATCCACATTCTAATTCCCTATTTCACCCCTAGGGGATGATTTCCGCGACAAAATCTATCTAATGTCCTTTCCGGGGACCTATCCCCGGGAATCAAACTGTCTTTACACCAAATTTAATCTAAATCGGTGCAGCCGTTCTAGTAGCTCCATACAAATGTTCACCCACAATTTTCCTCCCTTAAAGACTGATTTCTGGGATTAAAATTATTCCATGTCCTTCCCCGGGACTCAAACTATCTCTGTACCAGATTTCAATTTAAATCGGTTCCATTCAAATCTTTACTCCTCATTTTATCCTCTTAGGAGATGATATTCGGGATAAAAACTATGCATTGTCCTTCCCCGGGACTCCAACTATCTCTTTACCAAAACTAAATGAGTTCCGTCCAAATTTTCACCCCGAATTTCATCCCCTTAGGGGGATTATTTAAGGGATAAAAGCCATCCGCTGTCCTTCCCCGCAGCTCAAACTATCTCCATACCAATTTTCATCTAAATGGGTTTCATCCAAATTTTCACCCCCATTAATATACTTTGCCCTGAAGTGAAACTCGTAGGTATTACTTGTCAAGCATGCAGTCCCTTACTTCCCAGCGTCTGTAGTATTGTACCTACTGTTTTGTAACCATTTTAAATAAGAAAAACATGCAGTTGGGCTCCTACTAGATTTAACTAAAGCATACGATAGGGTGTGCCACAAAATCCTACTAAATAAGATGTACTACTCAGGGGTTAGGGGTATCGTACATGACTGGTTTAAGTCTTACCTACAAAACCGTACCCAACATGTTCAGATTACCTATCACAACCCAACCACAAACGAGATCGTGCAAAAATGCTCAGAAAGACGAGATTTGAAAGGCTCAATACCTCAGGGTAGTGTTCTAGGTTGCGTGCTGTTTTTGATCTATATCAACGATCTTCCAAAAACGGTCGACATATACAACATTTTATTTGCAGATGATATTTCATTATTATTTGAAATTAGTAAAGGTAAAAACCAAAATGAAATTATAAAAAGTACTCTCTGTAAAATTAATAACTGGCTAAACATACAAAATTTACAAATAAATCTTAATAAAACTAAATTAATACAATTCTACCAAACACAGAACAACCCTTTAAATTTAGACATTGTAACGAATAATACCGATATAGCAGAGGTAGACCATTTTAACCTGCTAGGAATTAATTTAGACAATAATA
This sequence comes from Epinotia brunnichana, assembly GCA_963854355.1. Taxonomy (NCBI): domain Eukaryota; kingdom Metazoa; phylum Arthropoda; class Insecta; order Lepidoptera; family Tortricidae; genus Epinotia; species Epinotia brunnichana. The sequence continues at coordinate 11,041,169 of OY977936.1, read as the reverse complement.
TAAATTGGAAAAAACACATAGAAATAACTAAAACAAAAATTTCTAGCTTTCTATACGCACATTACAATCTCTGCAAAACAACAGACCTAAAAACTACACTATCGGCCTACCACGCGTTTGCACACTCGCGGCTCAGTTACGGCATCATGATTTGGGGAAACAGCACAAATTCCCACGAACTGTTTGTGATGCAGAAAAGGTGTGTACGGATCATGGTTCGCATTCAATGCCCAGAAAGCTGCAAACCTTACTTTAAAAACCTCGGAATCCTACCACTACCGTGCCAGTATATTTTGACGTTGGCCATTTACGCATGGAAAAACAAGCACTTATTTGAGCAACCCCAAAGTGCCAGATATAAATATCAGCTTGTTCTCCCACCTGCTAAAATAAAAATGCTTTCCAATAGCCCACAATACACTGCAGTCAAGGTATATAATAAACTACCTAACAGCTTTAAAACATTGGACAAATATGATATTTTCTATAAGAAACTAAAGTCATTTTTATTACATAAATGCTATTATTGCTTGGATGAATTTTGGGCTGACAATCTTAGAGACATTAAATAATTTTTATCAAGGTATTTATTTATTTTAAATTTATTCATAACAAACATATTATAAATAATAGATTGTGCATTTAAAATATAAATTAATAGAAATGTATATATAATGGAATGTTATCAATATGCGCTTAAGAATAATGAGCATGTATGTATATACATTGAATTTAGTTAATTTTTAACGTTTAGCATGCGCACATAATTTATATAATGTAATTTATAGTTAGATGTATTGTAACGTTGTATTGTAGTAGATTGCTATGCCCGAAAGGGTACATGTTGAAACAAACTGTATTTTAACACCAATGTAAACACATGTTATGCAATAAATTAAATGAATATCAATATGAACTAATACCAAGACATTGACGACCCAAAAAAGGGAGCCATAATCTTAATTCTTAGCTTAGCCTTTGGGTATGATTACCGGAATAAAAATTATCCTTTGTCCTTTTCCAGGGCTAAAACTATCTCTTTACCAAATTTCATCTAAATAGGTAACATCCAATTTTCACCCCCTTAGGTGATAATTTTCGGGATAACACTAACCTACGTATGTCTTTCCCTAGGACTCCAACTATCGCTATACCGTTAATGTGTTCCATCCAACTTTTCACCCCCTATTTCCCCCCTTAGGGGATTATTTTAGGGATAAACGCCATCCGCTGTCCTTCCCCGCGAATCAAACTACCTCTATACCAAATTTCATCTAAATGGGTTCCATCCAAATTTTCACCCCCATTTCAACCTCTTAGGGGACGATTTCCGGGATAAAAACTATGCATTGTCCTTCCCTGGGACTCCTACCATCTCTATACCAAATTTCATCTACATGGGTTTAATTAAAAATTTTACAACCTTAGGAGATATTTTTCGGTATAACACTAACCTATGTCCTTCCCCAGGACTCCAACTATCGCTATACCGTAAATGTGTTCCATCCAAATTTTCACCCCCTATTTCATCCCTTTAGGAGATTATTTTAGGGATAAAAGCCATCCGCTGTCCTTCCCCGCGAATCAAACTATACCGTAAATGTGTTCCTTCATTTCCATTGCAATCATCTTCATCACATTATGGTCTTAAGTAAAATAAGGGTTAGATGCCCTGCTAGGGCGCACAATAAACGAAAGTATTGGTTAGGTTCAATTGTTGATTAATAAGTAAGTATACATAAACAATCAAAAATGTCAAAATCAGTAGGTAGGTACATGTTGAATAAATATGGGTGTTTTTTTACGAAGAGAGCCGCTTCTAATATGTAAAGGGAGGGTAGTGTTAGAATTTTAAGTTTTTTCAAAATGCGGTCGATAATTGTTTGGTATGCGTGTATTGGTCAGAATGCGAACACATTTTTGCATAACACATTGATTTCCAGGTAACCTATGCAACACCGTTTCCGACGAACAAGACCAACGCCAAATATCATGAAGTTGATCTCAGCGAGAATACCAAAATGATGGACCGTGAGTGTCTGACAATTATGACTGCAATAATTTGTTATATGTCCCGTCTTATAAAGATGCGTTAAACCAAAAATGTCTGGTCAAATTTTATTAACTAATCATTAGTATTTTCTAGTCGAACGCATCTTTATAAAACCTGGGGATAGTATACTAGTATTTTCAAATACATAGTAAACTCTTTTCTTTGTTGTATATTTTTACACACCTACTTATTTTGAAGCATTTTCTATATTATATGACTAGGTATTATGTTTCCACAGGTGAAATGTTTACATTAAAGGACATCATCAACAAGGAGGCCAAGATGGATGTCATGAACATATTGCCCCAAATGGTTGAAATGACAAAATCAAAAAGCGGCTTATATAATGAAAATTTGATAAAATTCCTAAGTGACACAACGCAGGAATTTGATCTCGTTATTGTAGAGTGGCTCTTCAGCGATATTTACGCAGGGTACGTTGCAAACCCGTGGCTCTAGTGAAAAGGGGTACAAGTCGAAAAACACTACTTTACAGAAGACGCAAAAAACCGTTGGAGCTCCAAATTATTTTCATTTTTCTTCACTGTACTTAACTGCGGGGCTTACAAATAAACTTTCAATGCAGTTTAACAGTTTAAAAATCTTCTTTCACGTGGTTATACTGTTAGTTCTCTAAGATTAACGGTTTAAAAAAAATGCGACTTATATCCAAGTCAATGTGCTCTAAGAAAATCTGTGATCTGAAGAGAGATACTTAACTGAAATTATACCCCTTTCCACTTATATTTGATACTAGCTTCTGCCCGCGACTTCGTCCGCGTAGAACGCGTTTATATCGTAGCTCGATACAAACTTTCACCCTCAAATCCCCCTTTTGGGATTGATTTCCGGGATAAAAACTACCCTATGTGCTTCCCCGAGACAACTTTATCTAAACGGGTGCAGCGGTTGTATAGTAGCTCCATACAAATGTTCACCTCACATTTCACTCCCTTAATAGATGATTTCCGGGATAAAAACAGAACTATCCCATGTCTTTTCTCGAAACTCAAACTATCTCTTTACCAAATTTGATGTTAATGGGATCCATACATCCAAATTCTAATTCCCTATTTCACCCCTAGGGGATGATTTCCGGGACAAAATATATCTAATGTCCTTTCCTGGGACCTATCCCCGGGAATCAAACTGCCTTTACACCAAATTTCATCTAAATCGGTGCAGCCGATCTAGTAGCTCCATACAAATGTTCACCCCCAATTTTACCCCCTTAAAGGCTGATTTCTGGGTTTACTATTCAATGTCCTTCCCCGGGACTCAAACTATCTCTGTACCAGATTTCAATTTAAATCGGTTCCATTCAAATATTTACCCCTCACTTCATCCTCTCAAGAGATGATATTCGGGATAAAAAATGCATTGTCCTTTCCCGGGACTCCAACTATCTATCTCTATACCTACCAAATTTCAACTAAATAGAAATTAACTAAATAAAAATAATACCAAATTTTTACCCCCGATGAAATAGGGGATTATTTTCGAGATAAAAGCTACCCGTTGTCCTTCTGCGCAGCTCAAACTATCTCTGTACCAAGTTTCATCTAAATAGGTTCCATCTAAATTTTCACCCCGAATTTAATCCCCTTAGGGGGATTATTTAAGGCATAAAAGCCATCCGCTGTCCTTCCCCGAGGCTCAAACTATCTCCATACCAAATTTCATCTAAATGGGTTCCATCTAAATGTTCACCCCCATTTCACCCCTTTTGGGTATGATTACCGGAATAAAAACTTACCTATGTCCTTGGGAAACCAAGGCTCAAACTATCTTTTTACCAAATTTCATCTAAATAGGTTACAACCAAATTTTCACCCCTTTAGGGGATAATTTTCGGGATAACACTAACCTATGTCCTTCCTCAGGACTCCAACGATCGCTATATACCGTAAATGTGTTCCATCCAAATTTTCACCCCCTATGTCATCCCCTTAGGGGATTATTTTATGGATAAAAGCCATCCGCTGTCGTTCCCCGCGGCTCAAACTATCTCTTGACCCATCCAAATTTTCACCCCTGATTTCACCCCCTCAGTAGATGATTTTCGGGCTAAAAACTACGCATTGTCTTTCCCTGGGACTCCTACTATCTGTATACCAAATTTCATCAACATGGGTTTTATCCAAATTTTGCACCCTCTATTTAGTCCCCTTAGGAAATGATTTTCGGGATTAAAACGATCCGTTGTATTCTCCGGGACTCCAACTATCTCTATACCAAATTTCATCTGAACGGGTCCCATCCAAATTTTCACTACCCATTTCACCCCCTTACTGGGGTCATTTCCAGAATTAAAACTATCCTTTGTCCTTTCCCAGAACTCAAACTATCTCAATACTGAATTTCACCAAAATGGGTTCTATCCTAATTTTCAAATCTCATTTCACCCCCTCAGGGGACGATTTTTCTATGAATTGTCCTTTTTTGGGACTCCCACCAATTTCACTTAAATGGATTTTATCCAAATTTTCACCCTCTTAGGCCCTAAAGGGATGAAATAGAGGGTGAAAATTTAGGGGATGATTATCGGGATTGAAAATATCCATTGTCATTCTCCGGGACTCAAGTTAACTCTAAACCAAATTTCATCTAAATGGGTTCCATCCAAATTTTCACCCCTCATTTCACCCTCTTAGATGATTTTCGGGATAAATACTATACATTGTCCTTCCCCGGAACCCCAACTATCTCTATATGGATGGACCATTTACTCCGCAATAAACATATATTCATTCATTAATTCTATACCAAATTTCATCCAAATATGTTACATCCAAATTTTCAACCCCTGTTTTATGCCCTTGGGGAATTTCACTTTGGGACAAAAGCTATCCGTTGATCTTTTCCGCGACTCAGACTATGTCTATAGGTACCAAATTTAATCCTAATGGGTTGAAGCCCTTGTGCCCTGGTATCCAAACTAGTTGCACCTTATTGTGCCTTCCAAGTCTGTTTAGTGCTTGGACGCCATTATAAATTAGTCTAGAGTCCACTTTCGGCGCCGTAAGCGCTTTAAGGGCCGCTTGACTGTCACTGAGTATATAGATAGTCCGCCCTTTGGTTCGCCTGTCTATATTCTCCTGTACACAAGCAATTATGGCGTATGTCTCCGCTTGGAAGACAGTTGCCAAATTACCCATGCTTACACTACTACTTTAGTCATTTGCATAAATGCCTGCTCCCGTACCGGATCCCATTTTTGATCCGTCCGTGTACCATATACTGTCTTCGATACCAGACTTTGGTGATTCTAGACCTTCGGCCCACTCAGCCCTGGTTGGAACTTTTGTTGTGTAGTTCCTGTGGAATACATACTTGGGTAGCATTTTGTCGCTTCTCATGTTTGTTATTCTGTCTAAGAGACCATCAGTCTCCATGTTTGTGTGCTTAGTCTTCGGCTTGCTATCGCTCCACAGTCCAAGAGTTCTTAATCTGTAGAGCGATTTGCGCGCCTCTGACTTAATCACCATGTGAAGTGGCGGTAGGTCCAGTAGGACTTCTAGCGCCGCTGTAGGCGTGGTACGAAACGCTCCTGTTATAGGCATGCATGCCGTTCTCTGCACCTTTCTCAGGGCCTCTCTGCATGTGCTCATTAAAGTCCTTGGCCACCATACCAGGCTACCGTACAGTATTATGGGTCTCACCATCATGGTGTAGATCCACTTCAGTACCTTGGGGTTCAGTCCCCATGTTTTGCCATACGCTGATCTACACATTCCAAATACCCTCAGGGCCTTTGTAATGGTGAGATCTGTATGCTTCTTCCAGTTCAGTTCCTTATCCAGTGTGACACCTAGATATTTCACGTCATTGGACAGTTCTAGTACCCTTCCGTACAGCTTTAACTGCTGTATTCCGCGAAGGGTCCTTTTCCTAGTAAAGGGTATTACTACAGTTTTGCCTGGATTAATTGATAATTGGTGACAGTCGCACCATTTCTCCACTTCCCTCAGTGCCTTGTTCATGATTTCTGATACCGTACTTGGGAATTTCCCATTAACCAGTATCACTAAATCATCAGCATATCCTACCGTGTGGATGGGACCTTTATTGAGTTCTATCAAGAGTGAGTTCACCACCAAACTCCATAGAGTTGGTGAAAGTACCCCACCTTGTGGACATCCCTTTGTGGCCGTGGCCATTATCTCATCCCCTAAAAGAGATGACTTTATCAGTCTGCCATTTAGCATGTTGCCTATCCATTTACATATGGTCGGCTCTATACCATGTTTTGCAGCTGCTTCGCTAATAGCATTATACGTGGTACGATCAAACGCTCCCTCCACGTCTAAGTAAGCCGCCAGGCATAGTTCTTTATTCTCTATAGCCTGTTCAGCCTTGGTTGTTACCAGATGAAGTGCCGTTTCCGTTGACTTCCCTGGCTGATATGCACATTGTAGTTCGTGCAGCGGATGTCTCCTTAGTGGGCCATCCCTTATGTCTACCAACTTCTCCAATGTTTTGAGGAAAAATGACGATAGACTTATCGGCCTATACGATTTATACAATACAAAATACAAAAATTCTTTATTTTCTTAAATTATAGACTAAATTTATGATAGGGATGGAGCCGCCCGGTAAGCAAACAATGCCTGTATTGGGTAGCTCCGCTCTTCCATAGATTATAATAGGTATTATGCTAACACAAAAGGTTTTAACAGGTTTTTTTATTTAATTTTATACTAGACTAGAAAATAGTATATGTGAGGGAGTGTGTGTCTGTGTCTGTGTGTGTGTGTGTGTGTGTGTGTGTGTGTGTGTGTGTGTTTGTGTGTGAGTGTGTAAGTGTGTGTGTGTGTGTGTGTATGCATGCGTGGGTATGCGATAAATTTTATACGGGACGGGACTTAAGAGTAACGTTGTAATAAACCTTCCGCTTCATCGTAGGTTTTTGTTTTAAGCCATTTTATAAGCAGCTTCTTGCAATCGTGATATAGTTTTGGATAAATTTCTAATACTTTGTTAATTTTATTATAAATATGTACAGAATTACTCATAAACTGTGACCTGGCAAATTGCGTTCTAGTTTTTAAAGAGTTAGCCACGTTACCTATTTTTCTTTTGTTTTTATAGTTTGGGTTAAAAGGTAAGGTCTTGTGTGTTTTTAAGGTACTTTGTAAAATATATAATTTTCTAACCGAGAGGACGTCACTGATTTGGTACAGTCGTCGGGTCGGAAAGCCGATCTTTTTATAATACATGACCTTTAGTAGTGCCCGCTGTGCACGTTCTAGGTCAATAAAACGACATTTAGCTGCACCACCCCAGACAGGTATGCAGTACACTATGACAGATTGTACCAAGGACGTATATATTTCGTTTAGTATGTTACGTGACTTTGATTGCTTGGTGACTTTTCCTGGTACAATATGTCTCAGAGACTTAAATATCCAGAGAAGTTTCCTGACCCTACTGATGACTTGGTCTAAGTGTGAATACCAATTTAGGTGTTCGTCTACTGAAACTCCTAGATACTTTGTTTGGGAAACTTTTTCAATATTAGGGCATCTACAATAATTAAAAGTGTTTGGAACTGGAGGTTGACATGAATGGATTTTGAGTTGCAAGTCGGATTTAGGTTGTGTACTGTTAGTGATACTAAAACATATATATTTCGTCTTATCTGTATTTAGCGATAGAAGATTAAATTTTAGCCACTCTGAGATAAGAGCCATCCCCGTTTCAGCACTAGATTTCACTTCGTTCCATGATTTACCAGTAAACAACACCGCAGTATCGTCAGCATACGAGAACAGTTTTGCGTTTGGGATAGACATGTCGCATAGGTCGTTGATGTACATCAGGAATAAAGTTGGCCTCACTGTAATCCGCCTTACCCGGTTTGGGTAGGTAGGTTACTTTTACCATCCTCCACACACGCGGTACGTGTGCGAAGGCTAAGCACGCCCTGTACAAGTCACCCCCTTAGGGGAATATATCCGGAATAAAAACTATGCGATGTCCTTTCCTAGAACTTCAACTACCTCTAAACCAAATTTTATCAAAATGGGTGACTTTCAAATTTTCACCCCCCCATTTTACCCCCTAAAGGAAATATTTCCGGAATAAAACCTATTTTTTGACCTTTTTCGGGACTAAAACTATTTATATACCAAATTTCATCCAAATCGGTGCAGCGGTTTAAGTAGTTCCATACAAATTTCCACCTCCCATTTCATCCCTTTAGGGGTTGATTTCCAGGATAAAAACTACCCTATGTCCTTCCCCAGGACTTAAACTATCTCTATACCAAATTTTATCTAAATTGGTTCAGCCGTTTTCACGTGATGCGCGGTCACATAAACAGACAAACAGATAAACAGATAAACAGACAAAAATTCTAAAAACTGTTGGAACGTGTTCTGTTATCGATTCTAAGAATCCCTAGGCAATTTTTTTCGAATATCTTCCATGTACAGACTTTCGACCCTCTTCAGCTTTATTATACGTATAGATAGATAGTGTAAAAGGACATGCTGTTCAGTTTATTGGAAATAACTTTTTGTATAATGGTTATACAAATGAGTAATATTCATAAAAAGTGCTTGACCGAACCGTTTTTATTAATTACGTACTTGCGAAACACTATATGATATGCAGATTACATTATGTCTACCACCAAGTCCAACAACACTAAATGCGCGCCCATAATTTCGCCTTGCCGGCGGTAACCAGCATTATTTTTGGACTTCGATGTACGAGTAGGTATGTTAGTTCTCTAGTCCTCGCCAGTAGGTAGGTACCTTAACTTTGTTTGTCTGCAGGTTGGCATCACTGTACAACTGTCCGTTGATCTGGTCGTCGTCCATGGAGCCACATTACATGGTACTACATCTACTCCACGAGAACTCGAATCCCTCGTTCAACACCGACATATTAACGGCCGTAGTACCGCCCTTTTCTTTCTACGAGCGAGCGACAAATCTATTAAGAATGATTTTGTACGAGTCTGCTAAATTTTTGTAAGTAAATATTAAAATTTTCAAATAATTTAGATACACTATTTAACAATATAAAACCGACTACAATATATTACTTTTACACTTCACTATATGATCTGTTTTCCGAGAGCAAATGCGTTGGTTACTTACTACAGAAAATACCCGAACCCTAATTGCTATACGCGGGCCAATAATTTTTGAGGGGTTCCATCGATACCTACCTCAGGGATCCCAGGATTACCTGTAGTCCAGGCAACGAACTGACAACGTGTATGGAAAAAATGACAAATTTGGAAATAATTTATAAATATAGTAGCTGATTTTTTCTATGTTATGGATATTATTATCAATTAAATAGTTACCTAGCGACCAAATCCAACAGAATTCACATTTAAAAAATGATAACTTAAGTAACTAGCTTCTGAAAAGTCAGAAAAAATATTAGTAAATGATTTTATCTTTTTTTTGGTTCATTTACATTCGCTCTATAATATTCAAGATTTCACTTTCGTAAAACTAGTGCCCATGCCAAATCTTGGGATTAGGTGTCAAAGCGGACCCCGGGCTCCTTTAGGGCACAACCGGGAATAACCCAAGGAAGAAGAAGAATAATACAAAAAAGACAATTCATGCTTTATTTAAATCTTTATAATTACTTACGGATGGAAAGTTTGTTGGATTCTTGAATAATGCAATATTAAAATGAAATAAACAAACAAACGCTATTATAAACTAATGTTTTTCAAAACCTTATTTGCCTGGAGTACTGTGTTAACCTCATTAGTCGCTACATCAACGGAAGCTCATCAAAATCTGTAAAATACCTACATCGGTGAAGAGTTCTATAAGTACATAAGTCATCTGTGGCCTTAATATGATCAGTTCACTTCATCAAATTTGTGAAATCATTATCTCCACTTATAATAAATCTCTAAATTAAAAAAAGAATCAGCCAGTTTGAAACTAAACTTTCTGCGGTTCGAATGTTCTCAGCATCCCATGGACGGAAAAATATGAAACATTTTATATAGGTACATTATTATTCCAGCTGCAACTTAGGATAGTTTTTATCCGACTGCGACAATTAATTTATTTTCCGTAATATACGACTTCATTTAATTTTTCATTTATTATTCTTAAAGTATATCGCCGCCACATCTGTCAGCTAAAAGAAACGTCAAAATCACAGACTAATAAGCAATACTACGGACAAAATGGCGGAATTTCTTTGCCTTTCTTTCGCCTATTAATAATTTTAATCCCGTCTACGATATACATTGACGAGACACATAGGTACCAAAAGCAAATATAAAATTAATCGATTTTGATATGCGAACTTATATGCGCAAATGTCGAATTAAGGCGTAATTTCTACAAATGTATTAACAAATTCGAACAATATAAACTTGGTTTTTTTGAATGGCACGCGCGCGCGCTCTTTGCGTATTCAGCCAAACCACGAAAACTGAAACTCGAAGTTCGTATAATCTGCATTCCTGTCATTTGTTAGTGCGATAGAGATAGAGATACCCGAATATTTTCGAATTCCGAAGTTCGTGGTTTAAAAGAAAATACGGATGTCGGATAGATCTAAATTAATATTTTATGTGTGAATATGGTTAAAATTATTTGGAAATACTATTGTTGTTATTGTTTTAGTATATTTGACTAGCTTTAAGTTTAATATTGTACGTCCGAAATGGGCAAGCTGTTGGACTTTATTTTACCCAAAACAACTACAGTTCTGACAATAAAGAAATCTTATTTTATCTTATCTTATCGAAAATAGGGATGTAGACACTAAACAAAATAATCATAATGTTGTAAGTATTATCTCGAAAAAAAAACAACGCAAAATGCTATCACTACAGGTATTACTACAGGTAATCACTAAGTTATAAGTGTATAAAGTTTTAAGAGGGGTTTGTTGCGTCTCTTTTCCGCAAAACGCACCTTTATAATGAAACGATTGTTTTGTACTATGACGCTCGAGGATCGTGACGTCACGGTCCCTGATCGTTTTCTCACTCTAACAAGCGACATTAAAACGGTTGTAGCTTCGTAATTTTTTGAGATATTTGAATGAGTTTTTCGTTTCTTCTTTCTTTTAAAGTGAGTCTACAGCTACAACTCTATTTGGAAGACAAGCGGAAAGAACCCATACTATCCATACTAATAATCCATACTTCCATATTAATATTATAAATGCGAAAGTGTGTCTGTCTGTCTGTTACCTCTTCACGCCTTAACCGCTGAACCGATTTAGATGAAATTCGGTATACAGATAGTTTGAGCCCCGCGGAAGGACAAAGGGTAGTTTTTATATCTGAGGGGCTGAAATTGGGGGTGGAAATTTGTATGGAGCTACTTAAATCGCTGCACCGATTTAGATGAAATTTGGTATATTAATAGTTTGAGTCCCGGGGAAGGACATATAATAGGTTTTATCCCGGAAATCATCCCCTAAGGGGGTGAAAAAGGGGGGGGGTGAAAATTTGGATGTAATCTATTTTGATGAAATTTGGTGTAGATATAGGTTAAGTCCTGGGAAAGGACATGGGATACTTTTTACCCCAGAAATTAGGGGTGAAAATTCGGATGGAACCCATTTTAATACAATTTGGTATAGAGATAGCTTGAGTCCTGGGAAAGGACATAGGATAGTTTTAGTTCTGGAAATCACTCCCTAAGGGGGTGAAATGGGGGGTGAAAATTTGGATGAATCCCGTTTAGATGAAATTTGATATAAAGGTCGTTTGAGTCCCGAAGAATGATATTAGATAGTTTTTATCCCGAAAATCATTCCCTAAGGGTATGAAATAGGGGGTGAAAGTTTGGATAAAATCCATGTACCTAGATGAAATTTGGTATAGAGATAATTTGAGACCTTTCGAAGGATATAGAATAGTTTTTGCCTCGGAAATCATCCCTTAAGATGGTAAGTAGAAGTTTGTTTGCATTATATTTTCTAAGTATAAGTTCTACGCGGACGAAGTCGCGGGCAACAGCTAGTACCTAAATACGTGTGCTTAATATAAATAAAAAAGTAAAACGAAACCACGTTTTATAAAACTATGGGTACAACATCTATTTAAGTAAAACAGGTCTGACTATCACGAACCTAACTCGTGGCAGCTCTACCCAACATCGCCCCCTATCCCCCCTTTTTTATTACATTTATATTTGTTGTAACATTGTATATTTTATGAATAAATGACTACTAGTTGTCCGTAAAAAAAAACCTAACTCTATCACTATTCTAGACTTTTGGAAGTTCTCTTTAGCTTTCACACAAATTTTGCCATATCACCACACCACAAACTCACACAACGCTCATAACGCGGCCCAAGCAAGAGTGCCTTCGGAGAGGTCCGCCCGACCAATTCCCGTGGTTTGTTTATACTTCCAGCGGGGCACGGGAAAGGGGTTCCAGAGTCGGACCTAGACGAAACTGCTTACAATACCTATATTAAATTTAAGGAGTTCCCATAATTCCTCAAGGATCCGATCAATCTGGAAGCATATACAGGGTTATTGGTAATTCAAGGTATTACAGTTAAAGGCATATAGGGTGATTGTAACTTTTTGGGCCACACATTTTCGAAATAATTGGGTCATACACAGTCAGAAAAACAAAAGTTATCGTTACTGTGGTCAATAGTTAAGGGCTTATGTACATATATAATGTGTTTTAATCGCATATAATATATGATCAAACGAACTTCTGGAAGCGAAGTTCGATCAATATTATATGAGTCGCTTCATTCGAATATATAATTTACCAGGTAGTCCTTTTATCCTACAAGGCAGGTCGCACGATGTTCATAGATCTAAAAATCGATACTTCTAATCGAGTTTTGACAGTTTTATCGATTTATACGCACAGCACTATCTCACCCTATCGGCGAGCGCTCATTCTTTTAGAGATTTACTACTTGCAAAGCTTTATCTTCAGGGTTTGGGAGGGAGGGTGATTATATATTCGAATGAAGCGACTCATATAATATTGATCGAACTTCGCTTCCAGAAGTTCGTTTGATCATATATTATATTTCCTCGCTTCATTCTTCATATATAATTTACCAGGTAGATGTTTAGAGATAAGCTTTGCAAAATACTATCAATAGTGATTCAATAAGACATTGTAATGAAATTAACATATCTTTTAATTATCTCACAATGATCAGAGCAAAATAAATAAATAATGTAGAATACAAATTATTGTAGGTATAGCTTAGAATTGTAGCTAAATCACTCTGTAATTAGACACACTGATTCGGCGAAGTTATTAGAATCAACGATCGGACGATTGTAATACTTGGCAAATGTTTGAGAAGCATTCGTCCAGCCGGCAGTCTTCCGGATTGCATCGACGGAGAGGCCGGCGGCGGCGGCGGCGGACGTGGCGGCGTGCCGCGCGCATCGCTGAACACCGCCACGTCCACGCCACTAGCTTTCATCACTTGTTTTGTCCACCTGCTTAGTGTCTGTGCTGTCGCGGCCCTAAAGGGACGCTTCACAGTCAACAAGAGGTGTGACCCGTTTTCTGGTCTATCCGAAGTCGTCACTTGGAGATAATCCTTGAGTGTCGTTGCTGGACAGATTCGAGGATTCTCTCGAAAGTACGGTAGGAACAGCGTCGGTTGTTCTCGGCCAGCAGCAGACGTTTTGATAATATCTTTGATTGCAATATTTATGCCCTTTTCATGTAAACTAATGTTTTCAACTTTGATTAATGAAAAGGTTTGCATACGGTGAGCAGTACAAAGGGCTAAAAGAATAACTAACTTTTTTGTGATATTTTCTCGGCTCAGTTCTCTATTGGGATACCAATTGGATATGTAGTTGAGCACGATTTGTGGGTCCCAAGTACTACGATACTTGGGAAGGCTCGGTTTTAATTTATAGACGCCTTTCAGCAAGCGAGTTACTCGATAATCTGCTCCAACCCGGTTACCCAACAGAAGGGACAGCGCCGAGCGGTGCGAGTTGATTGATCCGTATGATGCGCCTTTATTGTACTGTTCACTCAAAAAACCTAGCACGTTTGAAATAGAGCAATCAAACATATTAAAATCTTTGTCTACACAATATTGCCACCATAATTTCAGCGAAACATTGTACTGCTTGGTTGTGATGGGCGATAAAGATGCTAACATCAAATCTAATGCTGTCTCCGGGACGCCACGCGCCGCGAAGGACAGCCTGAGAGCACTGCTGCACCCAGGATAAGTGGGTTTCTGTAACAACACGACACGCGATGTTCATTTGGCTGGAGCCAGATAATATCAGATGCTACCAATGTTTTTAATAACGGGTACCACGCCTGTCCGGGCCAAAAAGGGAATATTAATATTCCTGACGCCTTGTCTTGTTCAATTTTTTGAAGACAATTGAGGAGTAGCGGAAACGGCGGGAACGCGTAAAAGAAAAAACTATTCCAATTTAAAGTGAAGGCATCTATAAAAGAGGATTCTGGATCCTTCCTCCATGAAACAAATTTTTTGCATTTGGCATTGGCTCGAGAAGCGAAAAGATCAATATCTGGCTGCCCTAGTTGTTCTGTGATCAAATGAAATGCTCTATCTGCCAGTTCACACTCAGTATCCGGGTTAAATTTACGAGATTCTTCGTCTGCTTCATAATTATCTTTGGTATTGATGTAAGACGCAAACAGCCAAATACCTCGCTTCTCGCACCACTGCCAAATCTGCCTGGATAACTCGTTCAGGTGGGGAAATTGGATTCCGCCCATACGATTAATGTAGCTTATTGCTGTTGTATTGTCTGCTCGTAACAGAATAGAACAATCTTTTTTAGTTTCTGCGAAGCACTTCAGCGCTAAAAAAATAGCCAATAGTTCTAGAGTGTTTATATGTAACTTGCGTTCTTCGCGTTTCCATGCTCCATGCATTCTTTCCCCGTTGCAGATAGTACCCCAGCCAGTGAGTGATGCATCAGAGTAGATTTCTAAATCATTTGTTACTAATGAATTAGAAGCACGTGTTACGTTATGTTTCCACCAATTTAGGTCGTCCAGAACTATTTCCGGAGGTTTGAAATGCTTTTCAAAATCTGAGTATTTTTGTAAAGCCAGGTATTTTTGTCGTTCCAAGATCTTTGTATAAATCCAGCCATATCTGACTGCTGGACATGCAGACACTAAAACCCCTATTAGATGTGCAAACTCCCTAATAGAACATCTGGGCAACATTACAAATTTTTCAACTAAGCTCAAAATTTTTTGACGTTTGTCGCTTGGTAAGGAAATTGTCTGATTGACAGAATCAAAATTAAAACCCAGAAATTTGCAAATTTGTTTTGGAATAAGCGAGCTTTTGTCGTAGTTATTGATATCTGAATCAATTATTAAAACGCCTTCTATCATTTATCTTCTTTAATATCATCACAGCTAAAACTATTACATTGTACTTTTCTCTATTTTAAATAATCCTAACCGAAATCACATCTTTCACATTGACAACACAAAATCTACCACAGACAATATATATAGATGCGCTGACATTGAACCTCAACACTCTCCCTCAATGTTTGCACATCATTCTAACATTTTACTAAATTAAGTGAATTACACAATCTCACAAATTTTTCGCCAGCCAACGGCTTTGTTAATATATCTGCTAATTGATCATTTGTGGAAACATATTTAACACATATTACTCCTTCCTCAACCTTTTGTTTCACAAAGTTAAATTTTACATCCATATGTTTCAAACGTTTTTGGTCTGGATTCTGTACTACTTTCATAGTGCTAATATTGTCCTCAAAAATGATGGTATTTTTGACATCAATATTAAAGTCTAATAATAATTTCATTAGCCAACAAGCTTCAACAGATGCCTCACACAAAGCAATCAATTCTGCTTCCGTAGTACTCAATGCCACTGTGCTTTGTTTTTTAGACTTCCATGCTACTATATTACCAAACAACTGAAATAAATATCCGCTAGTGGACTTTCTGTCACTATCCCGTGCAAAATCAGCATCTGCAAAGCCTATCAAGCTAGCATCTTTATATTTACAATATTTTAAATTATAATCAATAGTCTGCTTGACATATCTAAGAACACGCTTCAAAGCTTGCCATAACTTTAAAGTTGGCTGTGACTGGAATCTACTCAAATATGACACAGCTGTAGCTAAGTCTGGTCTAGTACTCACCATTGCATACATCAGAGAGCCAATGAGAGATCTACACTGATGTTCCAAAGTCATGTCAACTTCAGTCGTGTCAAAGTCCAGTTTAAAATTAAGGTCCATAGGAGAATTAGTCCCTCTACAGTTGTCCATATTATAAGATTCAATGACCTTTTGTAAATATTTAGATTGATTTATATAAATCGCATCATGTTGTTTCTGAATACTAATGCCGAGATACATTAGATTCCTGTCACCCAAATCTTTCATATTAAACTTGGTTTTTAAGAAGTTTTTGACACCTTCAATATCTGATTTACTAGGCCCTACTATCAATAAATCATCAACATATAAAATCAAGTATAAATCCCCTTTATTATATAGACAATAGTCATTTCGAGAGCGCATAAAACCACATTCAGTTATAACTTCTGTAAATTTCTCATACCAATACTTTGGACTCTTCTTTAATCCATACAGGGACTTTTGTAATCTTAAAACGTTTCCTTCTGGGACTCTTAGTCCTTTTGGAGGTTTTAAATATACTGCCTCATCAATCCGTCCGTATAAGAATGCGCCTTTAACATCCATTTGATGGATATCATAGTCCTTCTGCGCTGCAACTGATAAAAGCACTCTTAATGTTTGTAACTTCAATACAGGGGAGTATATATTTTCTAACTTGTCTTTTTGTTGATAGCCCCTCACTACCAATCTTGCTTTGCATATTTCTTGGTCTCCGACGTTTTTCTTTGTAAAAACCCATTTAGTATCTAGTAGTTTATCATTATTTGGTATAGGTACAAACTTCCATGTCTCATTTTCTTGTAAAACCTTAAACTCTTCTTTTACTGCTAAGTTCCATTCTTTTTCATCTTTTCTTCCTTTGATGTCCTCAAAATCTAATGGAGCATCTTGGTGACTTGACAACAAGGCATATAATGCTTCATCATTCTGATCTAAGTCAATTGTATAGTCTTTTAGCCATACTGGTTTCTTAATTTGTCTTTTTCCTCTCCCTCTTTCTGAACTCTCTGTTTTCTCGGTCTCTTCTTCTTTTTCATTTTTCTTAGCTGCTTGATTCTGTTCCTTTACTGATTCTTCCATGTCATCTGCTGGTTCATATTGTTCATCATCTTCATCATCATCTTCTTGTTCTTGGTCACTTACATTATCTTGGTTCTTCTCTGTCATGTCCACTTTATAATTCACAGTGTTGTCCTTTTCCGGTTTTGTTTCGTCAAATATTACGTTTCGCGCCGATATAACTTTCCTTGAGTCAGTGTCGTACAGTTTATATCCTGAGGTTACATATCCTATAAATATCATTTTCTTACCGGAACTGTCCAGCTTTTGTCTCAACTCTTTTGGTACATGGTTATAAGCTGTGCAGCCAAATACTCGCATATTTGACACATTAGGTCTCCGGCCTTCCCATAACTCTGATGGTGTTTTATCTTTTCCAACAGTTGGGCTTCTATTTGTTACATATGCTGAAAACAACACTGCATGTCCCCAGAATTCCTTCCCCAGATTTGAGTCTATTAGAATGGTTTTCGCCTTCTCTATTAAAGTTTTATTCATCCGTTCTGCTGCACCGTTCATTTCAGGATTGTACGGTACTGTGTAGTGCATTTGAATACCTTTATTATAACAAAACTCCTGAAATTCCCTCGAAACATACTCACCACCGTTATCAGATTTTAACCTTAAAAGATTAGCATTAAAATGGTTGGTCGCATAAAAATAATATTGTTTGAATTTGTCAAAAACTTCACTTTTATTTAAAATCAGGTACACCCAAACAAAATGGGTGTAGTCGTCAATAAACGTCACAAAATATTTATACCCTTCCTCAGTTGGTGGGTTAATGGGTCCACAAACGTCAGTGTGCACTAATTCCAATGGTCTAGTCGCCCTACGTCCAAGTCTGTTAAAAGGTTGTCTTGTCATTTTTCCTAGTAAACATGGCTCACATACAGACTCCTTAGTTGTACATTTAGTCAGGTCATCAATGCCATCTACCATTTGATCTCGTGAAAGTAAAGTTAAATTTCTTATGCCAAGGTGACCAAAACGTCTGTGCCACAACTGCCTCACTTGATTATTGTGATCGGTACTTAAGTTACATTCGTTATATAATACTTCCATTTGGATCGTATACAATGATCCTTCACTATTACCAATCATTGTCAACAGATCATATTTATAAACTCTGACTTTCCCTTTTAAAAATTCAACTCTATACCCATGACTTTCAATTTTAGAAACAGATAACAAGTTTTTTCTCAGTTCAGGCACATAATATACATTATTAATAGTACAATCGACATACCTGTTACCAATCATACATCTTGCCTGTATATTGCCGACTCCGACTGCAACCAAGCTAACTCCATTCTTGGCCGCTGCTATCAGCTTGGGCTGCTTCAACTCAAGATACTCAGTAAACGCATTTTTATTATTTATCAGATGATCAGACGATCCTGAGTCCATATAAAATGTGATATAGTTCCATTCATCGCTTCCAGGTCCTTTACCTTTTCCAGTTCCTGCCAAAAAAGCGTTCTCATTTTCAGAACTTGCAATATATGATTGCGAATAACTCTGGTCTTGATTTCCTCTCCAAGATCTTCCTCTAAAATTTTGTCCTCGTCCTCTACTAAATCCTGGACTTCTAAAGCCTGCCCTCTGAGGCGCTTGTATGCCTCGTCCATATCCTCGAGCTGGTGTGGAAAAACTTTGTCCTCTTCTTTCTTGGTATCTCATTCTGCATTCATATCGTTTGTGTCCCTCTTTTCCGCATGCATAGCATAGAAACGCATTTCTGTGATGCTCTGTTGTAGAAACCTTTTTCATGCGCTTTTCTTCTTCACCAAGCAGTCTATCTTTGACTATATCTAGTGTCAGGTCGGGGAGCAACTCTATTGCTGTCACTACCATTTCGTAGGAATCTGGCATGGACATCAACAGTACATTGACCTTTTCTTCTTCCGATAAAGCACTTCCTGCATCCCTTAATTGTCCGAATATTTTTGATAGTGACACAAAATGTTCCGCCAGCGACGTTGCCTCTTTATACTTCATGTCATTGAGCTGGCGTCTTAAGAACAGCTTACTGCGTGTTCCCTTTTTCATGAACTGATTCTCCAATCTTGACATCATTTTAAAAGCCGTGTCTTCATCTTGTATGTAGTCAATGTGACTATCTGCTACGGCACTTATTATGAGGCTTTGAGCTCGAGCCTCCAATTTTTTGTTTGCTTCAGTGGCCGCGAAGTCTTTGTTTTCTATCGCTCCTATGCATTCGTTTTCTTTTAGTATACTACTTAAACGAAATTTCCAAATAGCAAAATCATCTCCCGCAAATTGCTTTATTTTAATTGTTTCCGTCATAATCGTACGTCTTTTTTTTCTCATATATTTGCAAATACAAATCGTCGGCGTAACCACGCTCTGCTACCACTATTGATATCTGAATCAATTATTAAAACGCCTTCTATCATTTATCTTCTTTAATATCATCACAGCTAAAACTATTACATTGTACTTTTCTCTATTTTAAATAATCCTAACCGAAATCACATCTTTCACATTGACAACACAAAATCTACCACAGACAATATATATAGATGCGCTGACATTGAACCTCAACAGTAGTTAACGACAAAAAAGTTTTTTATAGGTTTTTAGGTTGCATCTTAGTTTGATTCTTTGTATCATAGCCGAAGAAGTTTTGGCTCTTTTTGCCGCATCTCGAATTGAAAGGGATGGATTTTATTTAAACATTCTTACGACTTTCTTTTC
This sequence comes from Epinotia brunnichana, assembly GCA_963854355.1. NCBI lineage: Eukaryota > Metazoa > Arthropoda > Insecta > Lepidoptera > Tortricidae > Epinotia > Epinotia brunnichana. Next base: position 11,021,192 of record OY977936.1, on the reverse strand, counting down.
TCATGCCAAGTCGGTTGTCCCTTATTTTCTTCCAGATTTAGGCAAATCTTGGAGAGTACAGAAGTCACCAAATTTAATTTTTATCTTGCGCCCGCGGGACTCAACTCGTACTTTTTAACCAGTTTTCTAATCGTCATACATTTTATTTTGCACCAATCGTCCAAAATATTTTTACGAACGTGTAAGCTAATTCGCCCCATGTAGACCGTTTGACAAAAATAGTAATTGCTTTTTGTTGCAATTAAAAGACAAGGATATAGTTCGATATTTAAAAAAAAAAATATGCCGTGTTTATGTACGTACCAGTTTTTAGAGATGCCTAAAGTTGTCTACTTTCTTTACGATACGGTCCTTAATTGCTATTAAAGTATTTCAGGCGTAGGCTTATATATTGTTCACCCCTTTAAGGGATCATAAGGGGGGTGAGTAACACACATATGTCCTTCCCAGGGTCTTAAACTATAGTAATTATATCGTACCCCTTCCAAACACAACGCACGCCTTCCAAATGACCGGGCTTTGTCCCGTGAACCCGTGAATTTGAATTGGAGAAACATAATAATAATAATAAATCTTTATTGACGACCGCTTTAGCCTAGTTGGTAGTGACCTTGCCTACGAAGCAAGAGGTCCTGGGTTCGAATCCCAGTAATGGCATTTAGGTATTTATTTGTGTGATGAGCACGAATATTTGTTCCTGAGTCATGGATGTTTTCTATGGTATATAAGTATTTATTTCTCTATATAAGTATCTATATCGTCGTCTAGTACCCATAGTACAAGCTTTGCTTAGTTTGGGACTAGGTTGATTTGTGTAAGATTGTCCGCAAATATTTATTTATTTTTATTTATTTATTTATTGTTCAAAAATATTATTGTTACAATTGGTGCCTTGGAGTAAATGCCTGGTTCATCGGTTTATGCGTGAAAAGGTAACAGATACACAGACACAGCAGTGGCGTAGCGTGGGTTTTAGCCGCCCGGGGCCGACCAGAAATTCACCGCCCCCGTGCAATTAAATATGTTCGTTATGTTCCTTATCCGCCGCCCCTCCTGCCTCCCCAAATTATGCCAAAAATATAGCCAGAACGTTCCATCCCCACCCCCATTGAACAGTATTAGAGAATAATTATTTTGATAGATTGATTGATGACCTGTGATACCTAAGCAACATGTATTATTACCTAATCAACAAATATTTTAAAATGGTCGTCAGCAGTTCTAATCTAACCTACTTTTCTACACTCATTCTACACTTATTCTTACTTAAATTATTAATTACGTACTTGTTAACGATTTCAGCTACTTGACACCGAATTTCAAGGCAATGTACGGTGACTTCTTTACACCCTTGTTCACAAAACGGGGCAGACAATTGCCCGCATATGAAGAGGTTATTTACAACGGTACATTTATGCTGACCAACTCCCACTCCTCGGTGAGCCAGCCTATCAGCGTGCCACCGAACATCAAAGAAATAGGCGGATATCATATCGATCCTAATACTAAACCCCTGCCAGCGGTAAGTAAGTAATCTAATCTTATAAGGGCCATTACTGTCCTTTTAAGTTTAACTCTTTAATCAATCATTGCCGTTAGTTCAATTATAGTCATCTAAATATATATTTTAATACAAATATTACAATATTCCAGTTCGTAGTAGCCCAACTAACATTTTGGTGTCAGCTAAGGGTTTTATTTAACCATAACCTTTATAAGTGAGTTATAATTATCTCAGGTGGAACTAATAGTATTATAGAGGAGTTAAGAAAATATATTCACTCAAAAAGTGTTACAAAACTTTATTGAACGCTCTTTAGCAGGTTTTATAACAGCCGAGCCACGACATTCCGCGGGGGCGGCAGCGGCAGCGGTTATTCTAATTCATTGCGTATGATCCCAGCTTACCCCAGTGCGTTGTGTTGTGCGTCTCGACACTCTCGACTGCGCAATGAACGCAATTGGCGCAATGTCGTGGCCGGGCCCGGGCCGTTAGAGTTATAAGAGCTCAGTTACTCAAAGCAAGTACCAATACTTAAGATGTTATAGTTTTAACACCTTAACCTTTACAAGAGTGCTCGTTAACTCTTATTGCTTTTTAGTTGTTGCCGTGGAGTGTCTTATAAAGTTTAAGGTGTTATATCTACTATAAGGTGCAGGCAGAGGCTTTATAAGAGAGTTGGTCAAGAGTATAGTAATATTAGACACTAGAAGTGTTGAACAACTCATTTGTAAGTATTGAAACTTTTTCTAATGCTTATGGTGTTAGTTATTACACCGTTAGGAAGGCAAAGCCTGCACAATATTCGTGACTTAAGGTGTTGTAACTCAATAAGCGTTATAGAAGACTTAACTGACGCGTAAAGCTTAAGTGTAAGTTCACCATTGTTTTGGTGAACTCTAACCTACAAATTGATTAGGTTATTCAATATTTGACATCAAAATACTTCATTATTTATGTTACACTTGCCATTCTATGGATGCCACTTAATTTAACACGCCACTGGCCAAGAAACAAGAATAGAAAATGATAAAAACTTTAGGTGTCTATTTTATTCTTCATAAGTTTTATTAGAAACTAGCTTCTGCTCGCGACTTCGTCCGCATAGAACTCGTTTAAAACGTAGCTCGATATAAACTTTCACCCTCCATTTCCCCTCCAGGGATTGATTTCCGCGATAAAAACTATCCTATGTGCTTCCCCGAGACAATTTTATCTAAACGGGTGCAGCGGTTGTATAGTAGCTCCATACAAATGTTCACCTCCCATTTCACCCCCTTAATAGATGATTTCCGGGATAAAAACAGAACTATCCTATAGCAAAAAGGGACAAGCATAATTATAATTATGCATTACGTCAAGAAATTCCAGACTCGTCATGCAGTTTTGTATACGAGTTTAGATTATTTAAAGTACAACGTACAGCGATTTACAGAGCTGATAATGAATATTTAAACCGGTACTCTTAACGGTCTTACATTGCTCCTTGTCCAAGTCGTTAGATTTAGGCTAACATCGGAAATGATTGTTACCAACCGAATGTGTTAAATAATGATAATAATATAATTTGTTTGCAGAAAAAGGCTAACGTTACATGCCTTAGAGTAAAAACACTATTGTTCCACGTTCTCTCAGCTGTTGTCAACAGCATGCAAATACTTAAGACTTATGTTTATTATAGTGGTTGTTATTTATGTTTAATAACATTTACAACCAACTAATTGAATATTTAACTAATTAACACTTTAAATTGTAACATTTTATTATACCAGAATTCAAATAAAATTTGGTAAACAGGAAAAGTGAATAACGCCTTATCTAACTAATTTGTTCAACTACACCTGATTGACCCTAAAGATAATGCATCAGTGCTTTTATTGAATGCGTGATTAATCCATACGGTATATGGGGTGCTCACGGTGATATAATCCGTGAGCCTGATTAGGGAGTTGTAGGATGTTCACAAATTGGAACGTCGAAGTTTTGTATGTTAACCTATGCGTATGCCAGGTATGTAACTAAACTGTACGGAAACAGCAGGAATGGCTTCAGCAGGAAAATTACCTATCAACATTATAATAGCAGGGTACCTGGTCATTGAATTGGCAAGATTGGATATTTAGCAGTGTTTAAACTGGTCATTTAATTGATAATGTGGCAAGATTTTATTATTATGTATGTTTGCCACCCAAGATAATTAAATGTTTATCGAGGCATAACTTATTATTCAGTGTACTTATCTAAATGTTGTTGTAGCCTAATTCAACATAATAATCGAGTGCTAAAATACGTAAGTAACTATTTAAATGCGCTGCCTCTTTTATAATAAGAAAATATGATACCATTAATATTCGATCATTAAATTGAACTGAGCTGATTACTGAATCTGGGCATTAAATTGACACGTGTTTGTATATTAATGGTGGAATAAAAAACCTGATTACTAAATCAATAAAAGCAGATTAACTTATCTGGTCATTAAATTGGCATATATGTACAAAATTGCAGATCATCAAGTAAAGAGCAGCAGATTGAATGTGGACATTAAATTGTCACGTGTTAATTACTTTTGAATTAACAAAACCTGATTACTGAATCAGTAAAAGCAGATAAACTTATCTGGTCATTAAATTGACATAACAGACTAATTCTGAAAGAAGCAGATTACCGAATCTGGACATTAAATTGTCACGTGTTATATACTTTTGAATTAACAAAACCTGATTATTGAATCAGTAAAAGTAGATAAACTTATCTGGTCATTAAATTGACATAACAGACTAATTCTGAAAGAAGCAGATTACCGAATCTGGACATTAAATTGTCACGTGTTAATTACTTTTGAATTAACAAAACCTGATCACTGAATCAGTAAAAGCATATAAACTTATCTGGTCATTAAATTGACATAACAGACTAATTCTGAAAGAAGCAGATTACCGAATCTGGACATTAAATTGTCACGTGTTAATTACTTTTGAATGAACAAAACCTGATTACTGAATCAGTAAAAGCAGATTAACTTATCTGGTCATTAAATTGACATAACAGGCTTATTTTGAAAGTAGCAGATAACCGAATCTGGCAGACAAATATTTCGCTTAGTAAATCCATTTGAGCAGACTACCTGACAATTAAATTATCATAAACAGATGGCTGTATGGTTATCTGATTATTAAATGGATTGATTCACCCCAAAACATGTCACATCAAATTGCACAAGGTGCAAATAAAATAAAAAATTAAAAAAAATGTGGTGGGTCGATGCACACCAAATTGCACAAGGAGCAAGTGAGCACAAATGTGGTGCTTAAATGCACACCTAATTGCACGAGGTGCAAGTGGGCACAAATGTGGTGCTTAAATGCACACCCAATTGCACAAGGTGCAAGTGAGCACAAATGTGATGCTTAAATGCACATCAAAGACTAATTAGACAAAGTGACAGAGAGCACAGTGTTTCAAATATGCCATGGAGCATATAAAGTGCCAAGTACATGAAAATATGCCGAAGTGCATTAAGTGATAAAACGTATAATTACACGAATAATTTTCTGTTCCGTGTCTGTGGGGTAATGACCCAAGACGGGGACTTAAATATGGAATATAGGTGTTACATTAACGTTACCTACATACTATAAAGTAACATATATTTGCAATAGTTATTGTTATTGATATCTTTATGGATTTTAATTAAAACCCAGAATAATAAAAATTTGAATTTGAAAATTTAATCGTATGATAATTTAAATGTTGCTTATTTAATTTACTTAAAAAAAACTGACTATCACAAAACAGGCTCCTAAAAATTACTATGTGTAATTTTGAGTGATTCGTATATTGTGAATTGATGAATAAATTATAATTCGCTAAATAGTCATTCTGCCCACATATCAAGGAAGCACTACATTTCCGGTTATCCATTGATTAGTGATTAGTGATATACGAATATATTTCTCAACTATTGGACATAAATTACCTATAATTATATGCGACGCGACACAGAGATCACATTCGTTGTGCTAGCTGCTGGATGGTGTAACGCAGTTGAATTGCCCTGAATATACGTTCGAAGAGTGACAGCGATGACCTCTCGAGTCACAAAGTGAGGTCTTGGAACTACTTGCATTATAAAACTGGTCACTACGTATAGGGTTAAACATAATATAACATATGGTAGTCAACACTTTATAAAAGGAACAATATCAAGTGCAAGTAATACTTGTGATGACTAATTAATTAATAACTTGGTGTTACGTTACATACAAAACTTACCTTTCACATTATCAAGGAAGTTATTATGGCATTTACATTAATTTACAATGAGGAAGAGTAGTTCTGTGTTGTACATGTGTCGTCCGAGTAATTGAGGGATTCAATCACAAAGTACGGATGTTAATTCGGAAAGTAAGAGAGCTCTCTACTACTCCAAGAGCGAGCTGAAAGAGAGAAAAACATAATCATATGTGGAGTAAGTGAAATAACCAGCACCAATGCTGAAGAGAGGCGCTGCCATGACACCAACGAAGTAAACGAGTTGTTTAAAACCGTTATTCCTGACTGCCCCGAACCACACAGAGTAATTCGACTGGGAAAATTTACGCAAGGAAAAGCTCGTCCGATTAAAGCGTGCTTCGCAAATTCGCATACAGCCAAATCCATTCTACGGAAAAGAGCCGCAATAAACAATAATAGCACCAACATCAAAACGTACTACGACGAAACACCACTCCAGAAAATAACACTGCAATCCCTGAAAGGTGAATTAAAACGCAGAACTGAAGAAGGTGAAGCGAACCTTACAATAAGGTACATAAGAGGCGCTCCTAAAATAGTCAATGCCATTCCAAAAAAAATCCCCCCGGAGCACCTACTGAAGAACAAAACGCTGCGAATTAAATAACTCACCAGATTAGAATCAGCTATGGCAACTTAATAATAGATACTAATGCCTTGTAGTAGTACGGTTATGAAAGTAGATAAATAAAACAATATAAATTGAAAAAAATAAATAAGATAAGATAAAAACAAATACTTTACTAGTTATGTCATAACTCATAAAACAAAATACGAGTAGTATCACATTGCTATCACTGTGGCTATCATCATAGCGATTGAAATCGACACGTAATAAAGACTGACAACTGCAGCGCTCGGCCTACTGGCTAATCAGTTATGGGATGGACAATAGAAATACTAAATAACTTACTTTTGTTTGTATTCTACCCACTTGGTTGTGCATATTGCGGTGATAAATATAAGTACTATTATATAATATTAAGACTATTTGAAATGTATTCTTTGCATTCGTACACATTGTTAAATTATACTTTAAGGCATGTTACTGTATTTCTCTAGGTAAGTGAATTGTATTCTTTTGGAGAAATAAATTCTTAAACCATAAGTAGTATAGTATTACAAACAAGTTACGAGATTGGGAAATAACGGATATATCTGGACTAAGCATCCACGCAAGGTTTCTGAATCAGCGTGTGACTTCACAATGTAGCACTATACCTAAACATATTATGTAACAAAGTAATTTGATCATGTAGATGATCACGATTTTCATCCAGTTTTGCCGTACTGATGTGGAGTTTTGCAAGTATCTATGTATAAATTAGATGATGATAAAATGATAAAGTAAGTAGTTACCTACATAGTATGTAGTTCTTGAAGGTGGGCAATTAAATAAAGTATCCTGGTTATGAAGTTCAACATATAGTGTAACGAGTGTTCCATTGGTGGGCGGAGAAGTGGCACATATTTGAAAAGAAATATATGTGCCAAGCATGGACAAGAATTAAATAACACTTCCTAACAGATTGTGGATTCCCAAGCGGGAAAAAAGGGAACTGATGTAATGGATACCTGAAGTGTATTTAATGTAACATAAGGATAAAAAAAAAATTATACATCGAGAACCCTTTATCAATTTATACCTTTAATAAATTTGCACAAAAAATAAAAATAGATAATAAAGAATTGCAGGGACGGTAAAAGCGATTGTAGCTTATTGAGATAAATACAATGTTATTAGTAGCAGTCGAAGTATTTAATTAATATGGCTATCCAAATTGCGAATACTGATGATGTTTATTTTGGCTGTTATAGAATAGGGAACATGCTAAAGTAAGTCATGTGTCTTTATATTTCAGTCACATATCTGGATACTTCATCGCGTCAACGTTATGTGGATATTAATTAATGGTGGCAATAATTTATGAGAATATGTTAATAAATACCAAGTCCACAAATTACTATTAGTTGAATACGAAAATGTAATAAACAAGTTTTATAATCAATATTGATTATTGCCTTACCATCCTAGCTGGTAGTTAACTGATACTGTGCCTAGTTTAAAATATATTTTACAGGAAAAGTCATTATTTAAATGAATATGCTGGGTATTTAGGGCAGTCGATATCTTTCGAAAAGGTTAAGGAAGAATTACTATCAGACAGCGTACAATTGGAACAAAGCCAAATCTGGAAACTGATAACAGACTGGTGTCAGAGTCGATAAGTAGAGTCGAAATGTAGTCGATATGCAGAGTCGATATGTAGAGTCGATATGTAGAGACTATATGTAGAGTCTATATGTAGAGTCAATATGTAGTCTATATGTAGAGTCGATATGTAGAGTCGATATGTAGAGTCGATATGTATAGTCGATACGTATACTTAGTCGATATGTAGAGTCGATATGTAGAGTCTGATATATGTAGAGTCTCCAAACCACGAGTTTAAATTCAACCAGTACACAAGTGTGCCTAATTCAGTCATGTATGGCATTGTGTTGTTCAATTTATGTTGATATGTGTATAGAACAGAGGCTAAGTATAAATACCTACTATATTCGTTGCGCGTTCCTTCGAAGCGGTAACGGAATCTACTATATGTAACGATGTGTAAAAAAAGGTGTACCTCTGTTAGATAAATACAAACTGCTAAAAGTTGGAAATGGAAAATAATATTTACATCAAATACCACAGGTAAAACTCTGGTGGCGGCGTAATTGATTCCTCTAATTAAAACTTCCCGGCATACTATTGGGGGTAATATTAAATCGGACATTGAAATATATCATGTTAGCATTATTGATGTTTTATGACTTCTATGGGTTACCTTACATGAATGTACATTAAAATACATGTGTGATCTAGCGGGAAAAGTAAATAAACAGGTGTTCCTCAGTAGGATTTTAATTTTATAATATCGGAATAAGGTCATTTATAAATTTTATAATAAACCGACACACAGTTTCTTACGCCGGGTTTTCTCGTGGCTGAGGTTCATTTTTAGAAACAGTGGTAATTACAGGTGTATAAGTGCATAATATTATTAACCGGGTTGAAAAAAAAATGAACAAATAAAACAAGCTTAGGTTGGACTAAGTACGAGATAGGCACTCGCACTATTGAAAAGAGGAAAGGTGGTGATACTGGTGACGTCGAAGTCTGAAATGATAGTACTGGAAAAATATATCGGAGAAATGTCCTACCTATGAAAAAGGGTGAAGGTCAATGGAAAGTTTGTAATCAAGAGACTAGAGAGCGAGAGGATTCAAATATGCAGGAATAAAGTAAAATTTGTTCACTAGTAAAATTCATAAATACGTAATAAATAAACATGATTCTATACTTAAATAGATAATTTAATTTACATAAATAGATAACATGAATAGGTTTCCTTTTCATTAAAACAAGGAAAAGATGTAGTGTATCTGTGCTACGTACGTGCATGTGTACGATGACAGCAGTCATGGCCAGACCGTTGCCAGGAGTGGTGGCCTGTGGTGATGCGTTGGCTAGCCAAGCTATACAGATATACCTTTAGAATCGGTGTGAAAAGTGAATACTACAATAAATTATACTGGAAATATTAAACTACTAGCGTGTTCTTCTTTTCGAGTAGAATACAAGGAGCTAGTCAAATCATGGACTTAGAATTATGAAATGTGGTCAATTGCCTATTTCACCCCTAGATGATGATTTCCGGTATAAAATCTATTTAATGTCCTTTCCCGGGACCTATCCCCGGAAATCAAACTGTCTCTATACCAAATTTCATCTAAATCGGTGCAGCAGTTCTAGTAGCTCCATACAAATGTTCACCCTTAATTTTTCCCCCTTAAAGGCTGATTTCTAGGATTAAAACTATTCTAAGTCCTTCCCCGGGACTCAAACTATCTCTGTACCAGATTTCAATTTAAATCGGTTCCATTCAAATCTTTAACCCTCATTTCATCCTCTCAGGAGATGATTTTCGGGGTAAAAACTATGCATTGTCCTTACCCGGGACTCCAACTATCTCTATACCAAATTTCAACTGAATAGGATGAAATAGGGGATTATTTTCGGGGTAAAAGCTATCCGTAGTCCTTCTCCGCCGCTCAAACTATCTCTATACCACATTTCTTCTAAATAATAAATATTTGTGGACAATCTGAAATAAAAAATGGAATCCATCCAAATTTTATCCCCTTAGGGGATTATTTAAGGAATAAAAGCCATCTGTTGTGCCCCGCGGCTCAAACTATCTCTATACCAAATTTCATCTAAATGGGTTCCATCCAAATTTTCACCCCCATTTCACCCCCTTTGGGTATGATTACCGGAATAAAAACTATCCTATAGTATGTCCTTTCTCAGGGCTCAAACTATCTTTTTACCAGATTTCATTTCAATAGGTTACACTCAAACTTTCACCCCCTTAGGAAATAATTTTCGAGATAACACTAGCCTATGTCCTTCCCCAGGACTCCAACTATTGCTATACCGTAAATGTGTTCCATCCAAATTTTCACCCCCTAATTCATCCTCTTAGGGGATTATTTTAGGGATAAAAGCCATCCGCTGTGCCATCCAACTTCATCAAAATGGGTTACATCCAAATTTTCACCCCTAATTTCACTACCTCAGGAGATGATTACCGGGATAAAACCTCTTCTATGTCCTTTCCCAGGACTCAAACAATCTCTTAACCGAATTTTATCTAAATGGGTTTCGTCCAAATTTTCATCCACATTTCACCCCATTAGGGGATGATTTCCGTAATAATTTTATCCTTTGTCTTTCCCCAGGACTCTAGTTAGAGTCCAAATTTTTACACCTAATTTTACCACCTCAGGAGATGATTTCCGGGATAAAAACTATCCTATGAATGAATATATGTTTATTGCGGAGTAAATGGTACATCCATATATTGTTAGTAACAATTTTTACTAAGGTCTATGTTATTTTATTATAGCTAACAAGTGAGCTATGAGACTTCGTCCATTGGCGGAATATTGGACTGTCATGCGTTTCCGCAACTGCACTCAGGAGTCCGTTGGAGCTGCCGCGAACACGACGCATCAGGGACGCGGCTCGCTTACGCATAATAGCGTGGAAGCCATCCGTACGCGCCTCCGCGAACATCCCCGATGCACCACAGTAGCGCGGCAACCTCATCAGCATCCTGAATGCGTTGTTATAGAGGACGCGCAGGGCGCTGTAAGTAGTCTTCTTGTAGTCGATGCACAGGCTGCATGTGTAAAAAGACTGGCAGTAGGCTCCAAACAAGGTTAATTTAACACTTGCTGTGCATTTTGCAAACCTGCGGATCAACATGTTGCTTCTCACTGACAGCGCCCTGCGCTCCCTCTCCAAGTCCAGGTCGTCCTTTAGTGACGCGGTGACCCAATGCCCTAGGTACTTAAATTGCGATACTATCTTAAGCGGAGCTCCAGCCAGCTCGACTGGTGGTACAATTTTATAGCTTTTTGTGGCCGCTTTAAAGATAAGTAGCTCGCTCTTACTAGCATTGTACCTGAAGCAGTGAGCCTCCGCGTACCGCTCACAAATGGGTCATTGTCAGTCACATAAACAAAAATCATCTTTCCGGTGGTCAATAGTTAAGGGCTTACGTTTACATATAATATGTTTTTATCACATAGAATTATAGAAGGGGCAACGCCGCTTATGCGGATTCAGAGTTCGACCAAAAATTAGGCTTTATAGCCCTTAACTTTGCTAATGTCCACCGAAAAGACGCGAACCTAAATCTGACAATGACCCAAATAGCGAGCAGCTTTCGAAGCGCGCATACCGATGGGCTCAGCAACACCATGTCATCAGCGCAGCTGATGTTGTTGAAACACTGACCCCCGACTGAACATCCAACCCGGGTGCTGCTGAGCTCATCAATCAGCTGGTTCATATAGAGGCAAAATAGCCTAATAAATAAATAAATAGAGGTCAAACCTCCCTGCCTCACCCCACACGGAGTCTTAAATGAGTCAGACAAGGAGCCCGCCCACCTAATCCTGTTACGACCGCTTTAGCCTAGTTGGTAGTGACCCTGCCTACGAAGCAAGAGGTCCTGGGTTCGAATCCCGGTAAGGGCATTTATTTGTGTGATGAGCACGAATATTTGTTCCTGAGTCATGGATGTTTTCTATGTATTTAAGTATTTATTTCTCTATATAAGTATGTATATCGTCGTCTAGTACCCATAGTACAAGCTTTGCTTAGTTTGGGACTAGGTTGATTTGTGTAAGATTGTCCAAATATAAATATATATATATAAAATATACTCTGATTGCCATACCAATATTTAAACAGCTCAACTAGTTCTCCAGGTACGCCAGCGTCATACAATTTTATCCATAGGAGATCGTCAGACACCAGATCGAATGCCTTGGATTTTTTGGATGCCAAGGCCTCTTATGTCCTTTCCCAGGACTCAAACTATCTCTTGACCAAATTTCATCTAAATGGTTACATCCAAATTTTAACCCCCATTTCACTCCCTTTGGGGATGATTTCCGGATTAAAATTTATCATTTGTCCTTCCCTAGAACTCTAACTATCTCTATACGAAATTTAATCTAAATATTCATATTCATATCCATTTAATTTATTGCATAACATGTGTTTACATTGGTGTTAAAATACAGTTGGTTTCAACATGTACCCACATGTAAACCACATAATAATTATTTTCTCTTCTAATTATTTTCGGGATTGAAACTATCCGTTGTATTCTCCGGGACTCAAACTATCTCTATACGAAATGTCATCTTAACGGGTCCCATCCAAATTTCTAACCCCCATTTTACCCCCTTAGGGGGTGATTTCCAGAATTAAAACTATCCTGTCCTTTCCCAGGACTCAAACTATCTATACCAAATTGTATTCAAATGGGTTTCATCCAAATTTTCACCCCTAATTTTACCCCCTTAGGGGATGAGTAACAGGATAAAAACTATCCTTTGTCCTTTCCCAGGACTTAAAATATCTCTAAACCAAATTTCATCAAAATGGGTTACATCCAAATTTGCACCACCCCCCCCCCCCATATCACCCCCTTAAGGGATGATTTCTGGGATCAAACCTATCATTTGTCCTTTCTCGGGACTCAAACTGTTTATATACCAAATTTCATCCAAATCGGTGCAGCGGTTTAAGTAGATCCATACAAATTTCCACCCCCAATTTCTTCCCCTTAGAGACAAACAGGATGATGTCTGGGATAAAAACTATTCATGTCCTTTCCTAGGACTCAAACTATCTCTATAACAAATTTGATCTTAATTTGCTGACTAAACGTCATGCGCGGTCACATAAACAGACAAACAGATAAACAGACAAACAGACAAAAAATCAAAAAACTGTTGGAACGTGTTCTGTTGTCGATTCTAAGTATCCCTAGCAATTTTTTTCGAATCCATTCCATGTACAGACTTGCGACCCTCTTCAGCTTTACTATATGTATGTATAGATAGATCTTTAATAAATCGTGGGCGCGTTAAAATTGAGGTGGAAAACATGGTAAACACTTACCGTAAAATTACAAGGACAGATTGTTTACACTTAATAACACAAACCACTTTTAATTAGTAACTCCTGTCACCTAAGTATCTTAGCCATTTTGTCGGTAGACATATTTGTCACATAGTTTTATAATATGAAGTAAAAATGCTCACTTGGAACTCGGTGATCGCAAGAGTGTTATAACACTCTCAGCTAATACATTAACCGTGACTACGGTGTTTGTAGAGGGTTGGTCAACACTTTGAGTGTCAGATAACACTGCTCTAAAGGCTTTCTAACCCCTTAACACGTTCGCTGCGGCAACCCAAAACCCTGTCCTAAATTTCAGTGCGTTGCGAGGCCTAATATACCCCGTAGTGGGTTTCACTATGTTGCGTTACGGGTTTCAATATGCCCCGTACACCTACCTTCATTTAGGATCTTATAAAGTCCCGAAAAAATATTTTTTGTCATTTTTTTAATGCCAATTGAAAGATTACAAATGTTGCTGTGTTACTCTGCCTCCGTATCGGGATCAGATGAAAACTTATCAAGTTATTGAAAAAAGAAAAATACGGGGTGGCTTTAACCCCGTGTCGCACTAGAGTTAAAGGAAACAGGGGGTTTATCGAACCCCGTAACGCACACGCCGTATTTGTGTCGATAGATTAATAGTGATGTGAAAGAAAACAAACGATATTTTAATAGAAATATATTTTCAAACATATTTAATTTGATTGTGTAAATGAACACTAAAAATAAAATAAACAAAAACCATACATTCTTTTGGAACTTTAGAAACGTTGTAACACACTAAAATAAAAAATAAACAAAAAACCAATCTTAACAAACTTTAGGAACGTTTTTTTCTCTTGACAATAGTTAGTGCTCCAAGTTATAACAATTTAAACAAAGTGCTTTTTGGCACTTAATGCATGTGGTTTTTACTTTTTTTACTTTATTATCAGCTTCTCGGCTGCTCATAGTTTCTCTTAACTTTTTATAACAACTAACACATTTCTTCATCGTTTTTGGAATACGACAATTCTAACATGCGTCGTGATCGCTTCATTGCACTTGAATTGGTTGCACTTAATTACTAATTACCGATAACAACGTATTGCACTAATGACTGCACTAGAGGCACTAAGCGTAAGCACCCCGTACGGGATAGTGAATCACGATACGGGTTCTTTGGACCCCGTACCGCACTAGAAGGTAATTTTTGCTTTGTGGTCGGTACGGGGCTCATAAGACCCCGTTCATTTTGTAAATGCCATCTGATTAGATTTTAAAACCGAATTATAAAGATAAATTTGTGTCTATTGTAGGCGTAAAAATACCGAAGTTACAGGTTCCGCACCAGCGGGTAGACGGTAGTTTTCTGCCCCGCACTGAATGACGGCAGCGTACGGGGTTCAAAAGCCCCCGTAACGCAGTGAACGTGTTAACCTGTAAGATCGTGGGCCTGATTCGTGGTTATAAGGGTGTTAGAGCATGCTCTAACACCTTTCTTACAGACATCGTAACACCTTAACACTTGGCTGGAACCGATATAAGAATGATAAAGGGGTTATTTTAACGCTAGTGTGCTAGTTGGGAGGTACATACAGTAGAACTCAAACAAACCTTCGATTTAGATTTTTTAGGTACTTACTATATGTAGTCCACTTCAATTATTTTTGATATACACAGAATCTTCAAAAAATCATGGACGAGGCGAAACATGGAGTCATTTACTTCAGTATGGGAAGTAACGCCAAAAGCAAAGACTGGCCAGAAGAATTGAAAAGAGATTTCTTGGAACTATTTACTGGATTGAAGCAAACGGTGCTATGGAAATTTGAAGAACAATTACCAAATTTGCCGAAGAATGTTCATATTTTGGATTGGGCACCACAGCAAAGTATACTAGGTAAGATACCTACGATACTAACTATGAAAGCTAATCCTTAATTGTGATTATTCAAGAAAAGTGCAACCTTTTCCTATTTCTGCTGGTTGATTACGTAACGCATTGTACGCGCGTCAGGCAAATCTATTTAAAATGTTATTTTTCTATGGGAATATTGAATTGGTTTTACGCTCGTTCGTAATGTTACCCATCCGGTATACGTTAGTAGGTATCTATTATATACTATAAATAAGTATGTGTTGTTTTTAAGGCATACTTTCCAAAGCAGTTGGAGAATTTGATCTGTAAGAGAGAGCTTTAAAGGTCTTTTTGGGGAATAAATATAGTAAGTTATTTGGAACATTTTTCTAGCGCACCCCAACCTCCGCCTGTTCATCACGCACGGCGGGCTGCTGTCCACCACGGAGACTGTTTACTTCGGCGTGCCCACCATCGTGATGCCGTACGGAGCGGACCAGCAGGTCAACGCGCTCAGAGCTGTCAACAAGAGCTACGCGAAGATGGTTGAACTGTCCTACGGAATGGCCGCAGATATGAAAGTGGTTATAGAAGAGATGCTGTCTAATCCCAAGTGAGTTACTTGAAATTGAAACCAGAAAAATTGGTACGAAGTATTGTGAGGAAAACCTTGTCGCTTCTTCGCTTCATTTACGCAGGTCACGCCATAAATATCCTCCCCGTTTCGTTTCAGGTATGCTGAGAAAGTCAAAGAACTTTCAAGTTTGTACCACGACCGTCCGGTGTCCCCGGGCGCGGAGCTGGTGCACTGGGTGGAGTACGTGGCGCGCACGCGCGGCGCGCAGCATCTGCGCTCCCCGGCACTCATGCTGTCCTGGTACCAGATAATGTACCTGGATTTACTAGCGGTGCTTCTAGTGGCACTCTACGTTACTAAATTAGTATTGAAGATATTGTTTTGTAAAGCAAAATCATTATTAGGATTGTCTAAAGCAACTGTGACGAAAAAGAAAACAAATTGATTTTTTATTGTCCCAGGATAGGTATAGTAAATTTGTAAATATAGTATTACGGAGATTTAAGGTCTAGATACCTTAAATCTCCGAGAGATTATCTTATGCCATTTCATTAAAAATTGTATTTTATGCAACTGTTGTATAAGAAGGGTCTTAAAAGACGAGTGGCGTGGGTTGCGATGCGAGCCTTGGCGAGCATCGCAATTAAAGACGCCACGAGCGTTTTAGACCAGTTATACACCGTTGCATACAATACTTTTTAATACAGTTGCTCAAAAAGTGGTACTTTTTGTAGCTGCAAATCGTGCGCAAAGTTGTATTTTGCGCACTAGTGCTTTTTACTTTTCCACGTGTATCGAACGACGTTTTTTAATACATTTGCCAAAAAATAAGAAAAACAACGAGTAAGGAATATAAAACTTTTATATTATTAATTCTGTAACATCATTGTAATACTTACAGTAAAAAAAAATGAAGTTGTACAAAACAATTTTTTTTTAAATACTGTTCTTACTTGTTGTTTTTCTTATTTTTTCGCAACTGTATTAAAACACGTCGTTCGATACACGTGCGGAAATGTCATTCTTCACTCGTCCCGAGTCTTACCACTCGCCTACGGCTCGTGGCAAGATATCTCGGCACTCGTGAGGTAATGACATACTTTCCGCACTAGCATCGAAATGTACTATTTTCTACGACAAATTTTAAATAAATAGCAAATTACAAAATAGGTAGCCTTTTCAGGCAGCAAGTTTTCTATTCGTACTTTTGCTACTCACGCAATTTCTTCAAGAGTGCAGTTATTAATTTCTTCGACCAATTTAAAAGGAACGTACACTTTTGTCTTCACAAACACGAATAAAATCTTAATAGTCTAGCTAGGACATTAGTCCTAGCTAGACTATTAAGATTTTATTCGATTTTTAATTAAGTTTATCATCTGTCATCTTTTCATTTTGAACTGTATCATTATATTTTGGTGGGAAATCGGAAATGTGACACTTCTTGCTTATGGTTTGTTTTGTTTTTAATTTGTTTGCACTTGCCATCCGAACCAAACCGAATCCGGACCCGGACCGAATTCGAACTGTTTATATTCATAAATAATACCAAGAATTTATAAAACATGTAATTTAACACACAATAGATGATGATTTATTATATTTGTAGTAAATAATTTATAATATACAAATGTAAAATCGTAAATAATAGTATTTTATGCAACTGTTGTATAAGAAGGGTCTTAAAACGCGAGTGGCGTGGGGTCGCAATTAAAGACGCCACGAGCGTTTTTAGACCAGTTATACACCGTTGCATACAATACTTTTTCTACGACAAATTTTAAATAAATAGCAGACTACAGAATAGTTAAACTTTTCAGGCAGCAAGTTTTCTATTCGTACTTTTGCTACTCACACAATTTCTTCAGGAGTGCAGTTATTAATTTCTTCGACCATTTTAAAAGGAACGTACACTTTTGTCTTCACAAACACGAATAAAATCTTAATAGTTTAGGACTAATAGTTTATCATCTTTCGTCTTTTCATTTTGAACTGTATTTTGGTGGAAAATCGAAAATGTGACAGCTGTTGCTTATGGTTTGTTTTTTTTTTAAATTGTTTGCACTTGCCATCCGAACCAAACCGAATCCGGACCCGGACCGAATTCGAACTATTTATTTTTATAAATAATACCAAGAATTTATAAAACATGTAATTTAACACACAAAAGATGATGATTTATTTTTATTGTAGTAAATAATTTATAATATACAAATGTTACATCGTAAATAAATACTTTTATTTCGAAATATTTGTTTATGAAGTTGGCACCACTGGCAATATAGGGGCCGATTTAAAAAAATTTAAACAGTGCTTTTATGAAAAATGTATGAACCAAAAAAGTACGCTAAACAATGCGTTTTTGGGCCATAGAGCATAGAGTTTTTCGACGACTTATTAGTGGTGTCATTGTATTTGAGCTAAAGCCTATATAAATGACAGATAACGGTACAGGAGTAGAAAAAATATATAACCTCTTGTTTTATTATTATTTAGTTTCATTTAATCGTTTATTTATATAGAACATTCAGCGCTGCTGACTATAAAATGAACTACCTAATAGTTAAATTAGCTACATAGGAAATATTCAAAAGATTGAATTTGATCTGAAATTGAACTGCCTCTACTTTCATTAAGTACTTAAATCCCGAGATGTACAATCTAATCTCCACTTATAATAAATCTCTGAATTAAAAAAAGAATCAGCCAGTATGAAACTAAGCTTGGTTCTGTGACGAACGATTCAGCATCCCATGAACGGAAAAATATGAAAATATAGGTATATTATTATTCTAGCTGTAGACATAATATTGACGTAAAGTGGAATATGAGTGCTACAGTCCTAAAGTTTCCACTGGACTTGGTCGAACCTTTCTTGTGCAATGGTACTAGAAAAGGCTCTTGCCAATTGCTTATCCATTCGCCTGTCCTCCATATTGCATAGGGTGAGCAGAATATTGAAGCCAGTATCACCTATGAGCTTCAAGTTTTTGTCAAAAATGCAGTCACTACCGGGCAGAATTATTCCGTTTCCGTTAGTTTAAAGCAGCAAATCGAATTTATGACTTGACTTTAGGATATCAGTCTCAATAGTTGCTCATGGAGTGTCGAGAGCTCGTTGTTATTGCAGTTGCGCCTACTGTGTCTGTGTAAAAGCTTTCGCAATACCATCGCCATCTTTCTACCACCTTATCAATCTCCGTTAGTAAGGCTCCGTTTGCATCCTCCGCTGCCCAGGTCTTAGTTTTAAAATCTATCGTAATGCTTTCTAATTTCATAAATAGGTCTCGGGTATGCATCTTCTGGGCATGGTCTTTAATTTTCGCGCACATGATGTTGTAATATCGATTTTTATTCGCTCTACACCGGAGTTATACTTATCTTGAGAGTACCTTGTATCTTTCACGATCACCATCACATGAGAACAGCTACCCCAGCTAGCTGATATCATGTGATGCATGCATTACGTTGAAAATACACTGTAACGTCACGTTAAATACGTAGTAGGCCATAAGTTTGCAATTTGTATAGTTCCCTGATAAACATTCACCGCACACAGCCGCCACGCTGTTGAAATCTGTTACTCCGCGCGATAGTAAATATTTTTTTCATACCAATTTTACTTAAGACTTGCCTTTCAAGTGATACTTTTTATAATAATAGATAAATGGGCTATGTTACGGTATTTTTATTATACAAAAAAACGCTATCGTGCGATCGTGATAGACAAAAAAACAAAAAAAAATTTTGATAATTTTCAAGTATTACGTTTTTTTCTGTTTTTTTGTATTCAAAGGTAAAAAGTTAAATCCACAAATGAAAGCGCCATCCCTGAGTTATACAAAAATGATACCAAGTTTGACCTAGCAGCTATGGTTAGGCAGAAATATAGCTGAGACCGGACCTCGGGAGACTGCCCTTCCCCCCCCCCTCTTTTTGGGTACTAGCCAGGGGTTGACCTTGTGGCTAGGACGCTAAATCAGCTCAGTTTGACCCATGGAACAATCGTGCCAAACGGCGTCGCCTGAGACAAAAGTGCATACTCACTGCCACTATTTCCTCTACTCCCTTTCAGAAATCATCCCTTTTAATAAAATGGTAACAATTATTTCTCCAAAAAAGAATGAATTTAGTGAGTGGTAGCTGTCACTTTGATGTATGTCAATAACGACTCGAAACTTGGCAACATCGGTAGCAACGTCTCCATCAAAAGAGCTTAATGCACTTTACTAATCGTGATCGGATCTCGGATGCAATTTGGGGTGAAAGACCTCAAACGTTATGTTTATCGTAGATGTGTCTCGGATTTCCCGGGATTTTGGGAAATGGGCTATTGTAAATTAAAAAATATGTCACTTAATATTTGCACTCTTAAAGCACACTAGAATTGTCTAATAATGGGTATTTATAACTGAAATTATTATTATTTGTCGATAAGTTGAGAATGTGATAAGCCGGGCTCGATTTGAATGACAATGTCAGTCAAGACATTATATACTGCTCATTTCAAGTGGCCATTTCATTAAAAAAAATAGGTTGATAAGTGGTAATTGTTTACAAAAATACAATTTGAAGCCATCCTCTGTGCGGTGCAGTGCAACATCATCGGCACTAAAAGTTAGAGCCCTGGTGATAAGATTAACGAAATAGTGATAGTGAACTAATAACAATTATTACTTTTACTTGTATACCCTGGTAAACATATAAGAATAATAAAAATACATAAAAGATAAGACATACAAGTTACGTTCCGTTCTTCTATGCAGTAGGTACCTATTGTAAACATTTTTGTTGTTATTATCTTTTCTGTTAATTTTATACTGTAGACTACTTAAAATTAAAAGTTATTTACCTTTTTGTAAAGATAGGTAACAAAAAAAGTCGCGGGATTGTAAGTCATATCCACCTTAATATTACGAACTTAAACCCCGGGAAATTGCATCCTAGATCCGATCACTGCTAATCACAATAAATAGTTTACATGAAAATGATAATATCTTCAAAACTAAGCAGGATTTGACTGGGGTTCAAATAACATTTTTTGCGCCTAATGACCTAAGGAATGCGTGGTTAAAATATTTCGGGTTATTAACGCCCACGGTGTATGGTAGCCCCCTTAAATATTTATTTTATTTTATTTTATTGTATTGTATTTGTTGTTACAGCGCGCAGCGGCAACAGAAATACATCATCTGTGAAAATGTCAATTGTATATCTGTGTATCACAGATATACGAGTACAGTTGGTGGATGGTTGGACATGGTGACAGACAGACAGACAGACGGGCGGACAGCGGAGTCTTAGTAGTTATTTTTTACATGGAATGTTTTTATGGGATAGATAAGATACTACCTACCTATACTATATTTATAGTTTTAGTTCCTGTGGTTATCATTGCTTCATTGGACGCTAAGCTAGATTGTGTTGTGTACAAGAACAGAACGGTTAATTAGGTACACCTTTTTATAGTTATACGTAGGGTAAGTCGAGTACGGGAATTGCAATGAAATGGTTACAAATATTTGGTACCTTTTGTGTACCTCTGTGTACCTTTAGTAAAATTCTGTGCACCGCTCTTGAAAACGAGCTCACTTCAAAAATAGGTTTTATTCGCCAGGCTTTGGGGAGACCCAAAGTAAGATTAGATAAGATTCGAATAAATGTCCCCTCCCCCACACTAACACTTTAGTGAAAATTCCTTAAATGTGCTGTTCATAGTATTAAGCAGTAGCTGTAAATCTTGGTGTGTTTCTGTTACTGCCGCCATAGCATCTGCAAATCTGATAAATTTAATTGTATTGCCATTGAATTTGACACCCACGTCAGTCAGTTCCCAGATTTTCCTTACAGCTGTTTCTATAAAAGCATTGAAAATCGGGGAGAATGGACATCCCTGCCTAACCCCTTGCCGAATCTTCGCCTGCACTTTTTCTGTGCCTAATTATATTTGTGTTTATTGATCTTTATACAGCTCCCAAATAATCCGTCTATCTCTATAATCCAAACCTATATCTTTCAAAGTTTTCATCATTCCTTACCAATTAATTGTATCAAACGCTTTCTCTAAGTCTACAAAAGCAATATGTGTGTTCAGTCTCAGGTGCATCCTTCCAGGTTCAGAATGGACAACCATACAAATATTAAAAATGTTAAAAAAACTCTATCTATCAGTCTGTTACCTTTTCACGCCTAAACCACCGAACCGATTGAGATGAAATTTGGTATGGAGGTAGTTTGTATTCAGGCGAAGGACATAGTTTTTATACCGGAAATTATCACCTAAGGGGGTAAAATGGGGGATGAAATTTTGTATGTAGGTGTGATATAAATAAAGGAGTTCCATGCCGACAAAGTCGCGGGTAAAAACTAGTACCTAAGCTATATTTATACATAGTATATTGGATTCTCCGGAGTAGGTAGATACCTACAGTAGACGGCAAACTTCGTGCGCAAATGAGGGGAAGTGGGGGGGCAGCTTGCACGTACAATTCGCCTTTGCGCAGGCAAGGTCATTTGCGCACGAAGTTTGCCGTCTACTGTACGCTGAGCAGCGTGGCGCTAGTCACATGAAATGTTTAAGTATTTAGAAAGTGTATTCAGAGTTTTCCTACTTTCAGTTACCAACATGGCCAAAATAGCATATCTGCTATTGCTAGCATTATTGCAGCTGAGCGACGCCTACAAGATTTTAGTAGTGTTCCCGTTAAGAGCAAAGAGTCACAACATCCTTGGGACTGGCTATGTGAAACATTTATTGGAAGCTGGCCATGAGGTAATATTTTAATCAAGTAAGCCCGAATACGAAAACATCAGTTTTTTTCATATCTGCTATTCAGTAAAGAGTAGTTGTGTTTTTGCCCTCAAATAAGGGATTCCACTTTTCCTCATAGAAGATGTGAAAAACAGTAGATACCTACTTAATGTGCCACTCGGTAGCGAACAGTGAATGTTAAAATATATAGAACACGAGATCCTAACTTTCTACCCAAACTCGTACCCAAAACCCGGTATGCGCATAGTCAATATCCAATCACAGCTTCCCAAAATGTCAGCCTATTTGCAAATGGATGCGATTGGTCAATTTAGGAATGCATTGCTGTGATTAGCCGTCGTGCGTCACGTCGGACGACAGACATGTGACAATGACAACGAAAACGAATAATTGTTGAATGGTTACATGCAACAAGAAGCAATTTAGTTATGATAACGTTCGCGTGATATTTTTTTTTAAGAAGTAGGGCTGAGTCGCGAGGCAAAATAACAAATTATTTATTATTTCTACATATGGATATATTTCCAATTACAACATAAGTCTTCGTTTGTTTACGAAAAAAAATTCGGTACAGAGATTAGTAATAAGACCTAAATCTCAAGTTCCTCTAAATAAAGTTACTTTATTTCACTTTTGTCTTGATGACCAAGCATCGGAGTTTTTTATCGCAAGGTAAGACGTTAGCGAGCTATGGAGTCAACATTAGCAATAAAATTTACGAGTGACTTTTTCCATATTTTCTGATGATCAAATATCCACTTGTGAATAATTGACACGTCTGGAATCGTCAGTAAATGACACATGGTACATACTATTCAATTTAATAATCGGTCAGTACGTGACATTAGGTCTATCGCAGCGATGTAGTTTGTGTATCAGAGTATGTATAGTTGTATATTAAAATAGTTAAAGCTGTCTATCAGTTTGTAAACTAATAGAAAAATAATTTTATTGTTAACTAGCTTTTGCCCGCGACTTCGTCCGCGCGGAACACGTTTATATCGCAACTTTCTCCCCTCTTTTCACCCCCTTAGGTGATGAATTTCCAGATAAAAACTATCTTTAGTAAGGACTCTTTGGGAAGGCCCCGGAATTCAAAGTATCTCTAAACCAAATTTCATCTCAATCGGTTCAGCGGTTTAAGCATGAAAAGGTAACAGACAGACAGAGGTACTTTCGCATTTGTAATATAAGTATGGATTGTATGAAGGAAAGGGTCATTATGGCTGAGTTGCATGATTTTATATATTTGCTTACTCCGAACGCCTTTTTTTACAAAATAGACTCCGCCGCAAACTTGGTTTCTATGACCCGCCTCACCATAATAGATGCATGTAGGCTTTTTTCAGTATTATTTTGCATATTTTCATATCACACGGCCGTAAGGACCTTTTCTACTAAATAAACTGATTTGTAATTTAAATATTTTACATTAAAAAAAAAGCTACGTCAACAAAATGTTACATCTAATAGTTTTCAAAATAGCCATAATAAAACGTCTTTTTTACCCCGTTTTAGAAAACATCTTCGAAACTACCGCCATAAGGTACCTTTACCCTTGGAACGTCACATACATATATTTACCTATGTAATGTTCCTATTCCCCAGGACTCCCAACTACCGCTATACCGTAAATGGGTTCCATCCAATTTTTCACCCCCTATTTAACCTCCTTAGAGGATGGTTTTCGGAATAAAAACTATCCGTTGTCATTCTCCAGGACTCAAACTATCTCCATGCCAAATTTCATCTAAATGGGCAACATCCAAATGTTCTCCCCCATTTCACCCCCTTAGGGGATGATTTCCGGAATAGAAACTATCATATGTCCTTTTCCAGGACTCAAACTATCTTTCAACCAAATTTTATCAAAATGTGTCACAAACAACTTTCCACCCCCGATTACACCCCCTTAGGCGATGATTTTCAGGATAAAACTATCCTATGTCTTTCCTTAACTATCGCTATACCGTAAATGGGTTCAATCCAAATTTTCATCCACCATCTCTCACCCCCTTAGGGGATGATTTCCTCCTTTCATGTGTTCCGGAATAAAAAATATTCTTTGTTCTTTCCTTGGACTGAGACCTCTCTCTTTACCAAATTTCATCTAAATGGGTTCTATCGAAATCTTCAACCCTCATTTCACCACCTCAGGAAATGATTTTTCGGGATTAAAACTATGCATTGTCCTTCCCTAGGACTCCTTCTATCTCTTTACCAAATTTCATCTAAATGGGTTTTATCCAAATTTTCACCCCCCATTTCAAACCCCTGAAGGGATGATTTTCGGGATTAAAATTATCCGTTGTCATACTCCAGGACTCAAACTATCGTTCAACCAAATTTCATCAAAATGGGTCACAAACAAATTTTCACCCCTCCATTTTACCCCCTAAAAGAAAGATTTTCGGGATAAAACCTATCTTTTGACCTTCCCCGTGACTTAAACTAATGATATACCAAATTTCATCCAAATCGGTGCAGCGGTTTAAGTAGCTCTATACAAATTTCCACCCCCCATTTCATCCCTTTAGCGGTTGATTTTTAGGATAAAAACTACCCTAAGTCCTTCCCTAGGACTTGAACTATCTCTATACCAAATTTCATCTTAATTGGTTCAGCCGTTTTCACGTGATGCGCGGTCACATAAACAGACAAACAGATAAACAGACAAACAGATAAACAGATAAACAGATAAACAGATAAACAGATAAACAGATAAACAGATAAACAGATAAACAGATAAACAGATAAACAGATAAACAGATAAACAGATAAACAGATAAACAGATAAACAGATAAACAGATAAACAGATAAACAGATAAACAGATAAACAGATAAACAGATAAACAGATAAACAGACAAACAGACAAAAATTCTAAAAACTGTTGGAACGTGTTCTGTTATCGATTTTAAGTATCCCTAGCCAATTTTTTTTCGAATATCTTCCATGTACAGACTTTCTACCCTCTTCAGCTTTATTATATGTATAGATTTTAATCCGATTTTTAATCACGATCGCTATAAAGGCATTTTAGAATTAAAATAATAAGTATGAGTAGGAATATGGAACATTACGCAAAACTCTTCGTAGGTGGCGACACTAGCAGCGTTGACATTGTATCTCATTCCCACTTGCGGTATTGTCTATGAAATCATCCTTGTCACTCATTTGACAATCAATTGTGCTTGTGTGTGTGAATCCCTATATTCCTATAGTAGTTTACTATTAGTGGTAGTGCTTTTTTTTTTTTTTTTTGACGGAGTGGAAATGCACTTACTCATCCCCCCAGCCGGGAAGCTATAATGGGGGGTATGTGGGACTCACACCCTCCAGCCATCTCTATTTAAAGAGAAGGGGGAGGGAGTCTACCCACTAAAACCACTCCGGCGTTTCCGTCCCTGCCGTTAATGGGAGCGCCATGGGATCGCAAACATGTCACCACGACGCCCCCCGATTAGTGGTAGTGCTGCCTCTGGCGGCAGAACACATCAGTAATGTTCCCTATTCGAGTTGAATTTTATTGCTAATGTCGACTCCATTGCTCGCTAACGTCTTATCGTGCGATATGAACTCCGATGCCTGTTGTTGAATAAATCAAGGAATCATTTTTATCAATGTAGTGCAGCTGAATCACTAAAAACTGTTCTATTGCGCTTTTAATTATTAGAATTTGATGGCTGCAAAAATCGTATTGAAATGCATCAGTCACATCTTTGAAAGAGGAAATATAACCAAAACATTTATTTGCAATGAATGCAAGATGAAATGTAAAGAACAAAGAAAATCCCTTTTTTTGGCATGCCATTTCGAATCGTGTCGTTTCAAACGCACAACTTCAATTCCATATCTCGTTTCTAATTGGATGTGTTGGAAATCTAAAAACATTTTTTTTTTCATTTTATAGTTAGAAAGGCATCGATAAAAACTACAACATATTGATAAAATATTTAATGGTTGAAATAGAAACCAACTTATTAAAAAAAGTAATGATGTCTGTTGGCATAATACTATCCCTATACAAAATGTGATCATAACAATAAAATCAAAATAATATGTTTATCGCTGTATTAACTTGTGAAAAGTGATTCCATATTTTTTGTTGTGCTTGTCCGAACGACTCACACACTACGAACAAAAATAACATGGAAGCCGCATCTCAGTACTTCGCCGTTAAATTTATCGGGACAGTTTGCACACAAACACAAATAGACTTACATTTAAATAAGACGTTACATATAACAGAGCCTTTCTCCGAACATGACAAACCAAATAATAGTCATCTCTTTTACACTATTGTGAACACTTACGTGTACGTGAAATAGATAGATTGTCAATAACTACCAATCAGTAACATTATCCGCCAATGAGCTTCTTGCTGCACGCAATAGCAGCAGCCCGCCCAGCCAACGCCCGTTCACCGTTTGTCAGTTATGGATGGGATTATGCCATACATTAAAGAGCCATTCAAATAATTAATGTATTATTTGTGCAGTTTTGAAGATACCAAATATGTAGGTTAGAATATTGTAATAAAATAAAACAGACTCAAGTTGGCATAGGTAATTTTCGTCATACAGTATAATGTAAAGTTACTTACCTATCAATATTTATAAAGGCTTGGCCACACAGAGTGCACGACGCAACAACTGAACAATTGTTTTAATAAATAAAAAAGGTTTTTAGTGTCACAATAGATTTATTTTGTTTGAGTGTTTATTGTGTGTTACATACAGATTATTAACACACTACAGGTAATATAATTTACACCATATTTATAACATGAACGCGAGACAAATGACGCGGGAGACGAAGCAACACGAACGTTTCCGATTGTGCTCGAACTTAACTAAAATCCTACGATCGGCACTGCCGACCAGTCGGCCGATTAATCGGCAATTCAAAAACCCACGAGTCGGCCGACTAGCCTGTCGGCAAAATCCGTAGTCATTTTTTTTATACTACGACGGTGGCAAACAAGCTTACGGCCTGCCTGATGTTAAACTGGTACCGTCGCCTATGGACACTTGTGACTCCACAAGAATCACAAGCACGTTGCCGACTCTTTATTCACTTGAGGATTCGCTGTTTTGGTAGATAGAGACATGCAGGTCCCTCACTCCCAACACAGCGCACCCTAGGGAGCTCTGGCGACCTTACTCACCACCAGGAACACAACACCACATACTTCATCATGCAATTATATAGCAACACTACAAAGCAGTGGTGCTATTATGGCTGCGGTCTTCTGTAAGGTGGAGGTACTTCCCCAGTTGGGCTGCTCCACATACGAGCGAGATGACATTCTTCTGTGCCCTACCTCTCTTCTACCTATTTCATTTCATTTCATTTATTTCATTGTTAAGTCATGTAGGTACATACATTATAATTAAGGTGTTAAAATTCAATCTCAACTAAAATCCAATAAATTACCTAATAAAATTATCGACTTACTTCATTTGGCATAATATCATCCCTATAGACAAATAGTGATAATATATGATCATTTGTCTATAGGGATGATATTAAAGGTTTTACTGAAGTTATCGGTTTACTTACCTACGCGTGAAAAGTGATGCCATTTTCCTAGGAATGGTCGGAATGGTTTTTGCACCACTTTACAACACATGAAGGCATCTTAAATTAGAATAAATCTTGTATTTTGTTAGTAAAAGCATTCCCGACCGTCATGTCCGTCACTCACTGACATCCCAGTCAAACTGAATTCGTATGCGGCACAGTTTGTAAGGACCGCCCACAGCGGCACAGTTTTCGTTGCGCTAGAATTGAGCGGACAGAATGCTTCCATGTTATTTTTGTTCGTAGCTCACACACCATTTTACGGCACAACAATGCATATTTATTGAAACCGAACGTTTGGTTTATTTAACAGTTTGACACGGTGGCCATGTTCGAACTGGGGGCCGATTTTTGACTTTCGAGCGCTCGAAAATTAAATAAAAGTAAATACGATTTTAGTGTCAAAATTGCAGGCACTAACTTTCTACCGATAGAATTGAATACAAGTGGTCAATACCACTCGCTTTTCAATTTTCTATCGCTATTTCAAAAGAGCATTTCGTAATTTTTGTCAGTTTTCGAGTGAAAGATTGGAGCGCTCGAAAGTCAAAAATCGGTCCCCTGAACGGCTGCCAGGCATCCTTTTTAATCCCCGCCTATAAGTGCATCCTTTTTGTGAGGCCACTTTTCGGCGCTAGTTAAGACTTCTAGATATTATCGTTCACTGGTAGCGAAATTATTTCCATCTTGGGCGTAAACACTTGAATCCCTAGTTACACTCAAGATTCGACTTTAGAATCCATCGTGCGCCCAGAATTAAGTACCTACCAGTGGCGGCGCGTGAGAGTTTTCACTGGACAACCAGGAGCAAAAAAAGGAAATTTTAGGCATGCCGGTGGGAATCGGCTTGTATGGGCGCTCCGCCACTGGTACTTATACCTATTGCCGAACATTTCGTTTGCCTCAGGATTTAATATACTGCCCTGGCCGTAAATATATAATTTTGGCTCCCTTGAGACAGAGACACAATCTACTATTTCCCAATTTCAAACACGGTGTATTAATTGTTTATTCGTATGTGGGTGAGGCAGTAAGTCCGTCAATTTCTTTAGAGGATGTTTTATTGATTTTTGGGATTCCGCACCCCAAAAGGTAAAAAACGGAACCTTTATAGGATCACTTAGTTGCTCGTCTGTCTGTCTGTCAACACTCTTTATCTCGGGAAGGCGTGGAGGTATTGAGATAAAATTAAAACCATACCTATACTCAGGGCTATAGTCCCTTGAAGCTGTGAAACAATCAAATTTCAAAGTTAACGTAAGATAAACGGTGCCGGTTAATGTACGGCCCAATAATTGGCGTCCACTATATCTATGTCTCTTTTTAACTCATACAAAAAGTCTCTCATAACGATAGATGGACGCGTATTATCGGGCCGTACATTAACCGGCACCAGATACGGCCGTGTATGCCGCAAAAAACGTATATTTCGACACTCTCGTCAAGTGAATCTAAATTTCTAGGGTACTTTTAGTAGTTCTTTTAGTTCTTAGGTTTATTAGAAGTATAGGCAACAATCTGATACATTTGTAAATTTGTGCGGAACCTTCGGTGGGTGAGTCCGACTCGCAATTGTTTCTTTATCTACTTATTAACTATCGTTAAAAAAAACAAAAACGTGACGATCGTGAGACATTTTATGCCATACGATAAATAACTATCGCGACACAGGGAATATGACTTAGCAAAGAAGTAATAGTAAAATGTTAAATAAATCAATTCAATATCTATTTTGCTGAGCCCTACAGGGTATCATATTGTACCTAATACTTTTCTGTAGAAGGTTAAGAAACAATGTGATATGCAATAAACATACAGGGTGGTTTTTGATAAAGTGTAGGTACATAATAATAGAGTAAGAAAAAAAAAATTATAAAAAAAAATACACGTAAAAATATGAACTAATAATTGGTGACAACAGGGCTGGCTCGTTCCTCGCACAGCGAATTGGCATTGCCATTCAACGGGGCAACGCAGCCAGCCTTATGGGTACTCTGCCTAAACTCTAAAACCTAATTAGATTCCAATATACGTCAAAAAAACTACCAAAGATGGCGGAATGTCACAGTTACACATGTCATCATCATTGTGACGTTTCAGGGAAAACCAACCTTTTGGTACAATAATTATGTTAAAATAAAACAATAAAGTTATTTCCACAATATGATAAGGGTCATCCTGATTTTAATCAATGTTGTCTGTGCATTCATCGCCTAACAGGTCTTGGTTTGGTAAGGTTGACGAAGATAAATGCTAGCTTTAGCCGGTGCATTAGTTAACCTAACCAGTTAAAAAGTTTTTGTGTGATTGAGTATTATACATACAAGCTTACACATTTATAATATAAGTAAGTTTTTTTTTAAACTGACTGGGGACCTGCAATAATAAATAATATTAATGCGGGTTAGGGACTTCAGCTTTACATACACCTTTAATTTTTTTCTCAGATGTACCTATGCAGGTTTCTTCACGATGTTTTCCTTCACCGAAAAGCTAGATGAGAATATAAAATGACACTTCGTACATAAAGCCCAAAAAAAATCATTGGTATGAGCCAGGATTTCAACCAGAGACCTCTGAATTGCAAATCCAACGTCCGAACCACTAGGCCACAACGGACGGGTAAACGACGGCGGGATCTGTATTATTAATAAATAAAAAGACAACCATTTTAATAACAATATTTATTCTTCAATTTCTGAACAGCTTAGATCATCCTCCTCAGTATTTATAATAAAAGGTTCAACCACATCGTCAATTAAGTTGTCTAAGTTGAACATTCTGTCTTCAATTTTTATAACGTGGTCTATGCAAGACTTCCAACGTTCCGCTGTCACCTTCTGCAGACCTTCTTCAAATAACGACTTTACTTCAGCCATTTTATAAGTTTTATTATTTGAGGCCACATGCCCTTTTATTTGAGCCCACACCAACTCGATTGGGTTTAATTCGCAGTGGTAGGGATCTTAAAACTGTAATATTGTGAGTGGCTGCTAGTTCATCAACTGCCAGTTTATCATATTTTGGTTTTGCTTTTTCTACCAATTCCCACAACTCTGTCCTTAACATACTAGCATCGCATTCAATGCCTCTTCCTTGCAACCACTTAATTATTTGGCCCTTGTTCCATCTTTTTATGGGTCCACTTTCTAATTTTCTAGAGTGGTATGGTGCATTGTCTATAACAAGCACAGAGTTCGGTTTCAACCTTGGCAAAATACTAGCCAGCCACTCTTCAAAATGTTTCGCATTCATTTCGTTGTGATAGTCGTCACTATTTTTTTTTGACTCAAACAGTAATAGCCCTCCCTCCACAAAACCTTCCTCGCTGCCAATATGACTAATAATTAATCGTCTTCCTTTTCCTGAGGGACCTTTTAGTCCAGTTGTAAGCCCCTCTAAAAAAGCTTGCCGAGATGACAAAACCTGGGGATCTTGCCAAACCTTGTTCTTCATGTGACCTGTAATGACAGGTTGGTAAGTTTATAATCATAATCACTAATCATTTTTCAAAATTAACACCA
The DNA here is from genome assembly GCA_963854355.1 of Epinotia brunnichana. Lineage (NCBI taxonomy): Eukaryota > Metazoa > Arthropoda > Insecta > Lepidoptera > Tortricidae > Epinotia > Epinotia brunnichana. The sequence continues at coordinate 10,989,563 of OY977936.1, read as the reverse complement.
CATCAAATTACTCACCTTCTGAATAGTTGGTGGCTCATTCCGATGAAAAAATTGATGAACTACACGTCTAATTGCAGCGAAGGTAAACTCATCAAGTTTTTCAATAATGGTTAATTTGGGGCCAGGTTTATTGGGAGGACTAAAGTTTTCATCCGTTTTGTGGTCTTTCATAATCTGCCTGACAGTTCTATCAGATATTCCCAATATTTGAGCCACTTTCATTGCACAGTCCACACGTGACCAATGTTTTCCCGTGGGCCGTGTACTGTGGGTATGTTTGTAACAGTTCACGACCATGAATTTCTCCGAGACACTCATATGACTTTTAGGACGCTTTTTTGGTGGAGATATAGGATCATTCTCTTTGCTGTGAGAGGAACCTGGTACAGGCTCCATTTTACTTGCGATAAAGCAAAACCCACGAGCAAAACACAAACTTGAAACAATAACGAAATGAAACAACAAAAACTTAACGGAAAACAAAAACTTAACAATGGAAATCACCACGGGGCGAACACAGAATACAGAAAACATTCGAGCTATCCAAACGTCAGATGTCCACCATGTCCTAAAAGTAAAGTGTAAAGGCTACCACACATGATCAGTTGTCAAGTTTTGAAGACGTACGTAAAAATATGATTGATTTTTTTTCCTAAAAATGTAATCGCACATAATGAGAATATTAATTGGTACCAAATGTTATTAAAGCCTGAGTTATTGCCATTGTAATTTAAACTTTTCTCCTATAAAACAATTTAACTAAATATCTTTTTTTGCGACGAGTATTTAAATAAGATTGTTTATTGAAGAAGGAAAATTAAATGTTGCCTTTAATATTATAAATAAAATAAACAGCTACCTATAACATTTACAGAAGTGAAAATTTACCGATCCACTAATATGTCATTTTAATGGCAACACTTTTTTGACGTATGTTGGAATCTAATTAGGTTTTAGAGTTTAGGTTAGGTTTAGTTAGTTTTTAACTTTCTCTTTCTGTTTCATGTTTTTTTAATTGTTGTAAATAAATGATATCAATTAATAATTTATAGTTTAGTGGCATGGGAATTATATAATCACTTAACTGGCCCTTGACGGCGTTGGATGGAGGGACATCGTACGTGGTTGTAAATGTTGTATTAAAAATTTAAAAGCTTGAGGCACTGAAATACAGTAACTTCTATAGCAGACAGTGCCTCAAGCTTTTAAATCTTTAAGTATTACAATTTTATTACAACATTTACAACCACGTACAATGTCCCTCCATCCAACGCGGTAGGGGTCAAAGCGATTAATGCCACTAAAATTATAAATTATTTTTTACTTTTTAGTTCATATTTTTACGTGTTCATATTTTTTTACGTGTATTTTTTTAAAATATAAGCTTGTTTTTTTTAATATTTTTGTACTTTATTATTTTATCCTTTTTAGTCTTAAATCTTTGGAATTTACTTATTTTGGTATTTGTTTGTTAAGTCATTACTAAGTTTTGCGCATGTTCACAATAATTCACACTATTTACACTGTTCCCTATAAGATTGTACCATATGCTTGTGCATTGCCCTTTTTTATTAAAATGTACGTCATGTGTATATTTGATCCATATACATATTTTTCACGCTACTGTTCGGAAATGTGGTAATCGATGGTCTAAAACCAAGCTGGAAAGTAGGCAAAAGCTGTAGCACCTGAACCACCAGTGTAGTGGTTGGATAAAAATCAATAAAAGGTCTTTTTTTGGCGCAACTTTATCCTTAACAAAATAATATTAGGTTACTTATGGGACCAATTACTTGTTAAAAAAAAAGAAACGTCAAAACCATTCAGTTCACGCTTAAGGCGTTTTTACTTTTGTAGCTGATTGTGGTTTTTTAGGAAAAACGCTTCTAAGTTTAGAGTCGGCTTGAAGCAAACAACAGAAAAACGCCTCTGAAAAGTGATAAAAAAGTAAAAAAGGCGGGATCGGAAAATACTTACTGAACTGGATATAGTGTAAATTGTGTTTGAATTAAAAATACACGAAACACGTATCTACGTTATAATGTACTATTTAGCTAAGCTAAGCAAATGTTTTCTTATTACCTCGCAATAGTCGTGAAAAGCACTATAATGCCTCGGCCGGAAACGCTAAAGATGGACTCATATTATTTGAGGGCCTCCACTACTAACGTGTCGGCCCTCAAACTCACTCGTCCATCTTTGAGCGGTTTTTCGGCCTCTCCTACAATGTAAGGTACTATTACACCTTTGCCATACTGTTCACTTTTGATTACATTAAATATATTAGGTATCTATTGGCATTCATAATGCCATTTCCATTGACATACGGAGGAAGATGCACCACGAGCAGGTAAGGTTGGCTTGGCTCCAGAAAGATGTTTATTTGGAACCTTTGCCTAGATCCCAGTGCAACGCATGTGTCATGCAGGTCAGGGGCCCATTTCTCAAACCGTATTAGTCTAATAATATTATATAAGTGTTTTGTTTCGTAAATAAAACCAAAAAATTACACAAAACACTAGTATTATTAGGCTAATACTTTTTGAGAAATGGGCCCCTGGCCTGTACACAGCAGATCCAGTTAGGGTACATACTGGGACACTTGTTTCTACGGATATTTGACCTCCTGATACTATAATGCTAAAACAATCGGTTACTTACCGGTAAGTTCACATAATATTTATTACTTGTTAGCCCTAGACAACACAAATATTATTTACGCGTAATTTTAGCATACCTACAATGTGACTCATATTTCTATCTCACTCGCTCACTTCCCTCCTCTTTACCACGGCAAGCTAAGATAACGCCGAATTCTATGGCACCGCTCCGCATCGCTTTGTTCTAGCATCGTATTAGCATTCAGTGGTCTCGTTCTTTTGTTTGTAGTGAATTTCGCTTTTTAATAAGAAACCTTGATACAAAGATTCAAGTCTATAACTTTCCAAATCAACGATTTCCATACAATGGTTCAACCCCTAATTCACCCCCTTAAGGGTTGAATTACGAAAAATCCTTTCTTAGTACACGTCCACGTACTGTAACGAATGTATGTTCCCAATTTCATGCATTTATCATAAAAAATCACCCTTAATTATCTGAAATTTCAACCCCCATATTAACCCCTTCAAGGGATGAATTAGAAAAAATGCCCTTATCAATGTTTTTGACTGTACATTAGGAGCTTTTGACCGAAGTTTTAACCGTCTTACTTTAAAAACGACATGTTTCCCATACAAACGTTCAACTCTTTTTAACCCCCTTAGATGATTTTTTAACAACGCTCAATTATTTGTTTGCTTTTAAGTAAGAAACCTTGATACAACGATTCAAGTCTATAACTTTCCAAATTAACGATTTCCATACAACGGGTCATCCCCTATTTCACCCCTTAAGGGTTGAATTTCGAAAAATCCTCACTTAGTACACGTCCACGTACTGCAAAGAATATACGAATATGTTCCAAATTTCATGCGTTTATCATAACAGAATCACACATTACTTATGTGAGCTTTCAACTCCCATCTTAACCCCTTCAAGGGATGAATTAGAAAAAATGCCCTTGTCAATGTTTTTGACTGTACATTAAGAGCTTGTGATTGTGACCGAAGTTGTAAACGTGTAACTTTAAAAACTACATGTTTCCCGTACAAATTTTCAACCCTTTTTTAACCCCCTTAGGGGATGAATTTTTATAACAACGCTAAATCGTTTGTTTTGCATTTTAGTAAAAAACCTTCATACAACGATTCAAGTATATAATTTTCCAAATCAACGATTTCCATACAACGGTTCAACCCCTATTTCACCCCCTTAAGGGTTGAATATCGAAATTTCCTTTCTCAGTTCACGTCCACGTACTGTAAAGAATATATGTTCCCAATTTCATGCGTATATGATAAAAAATCACACATTACTTATGTGAACTTTCAACCCCCATCTTAACCCCTTCAAGGGATGCATTAGAAAAAATGCCCTTATCAATGTTTTTGACTGTACATTAAGAGCTTATGACCGAAGTATTAAACGACTAACTTAAAAAACGACATGTTTCCCATACAAACTTTCAACTCTTTTTTAAGCCCCTTAGTGGATGAATTTTCGTAACTACGCTAAATCGTTTGTTTTGCATTATAGTAAGAAACCTTCATACAAAGATTCAAGTCTAACTTTCTAAATGAACGATTTTCATACAACGGTTCAACCCTTATTTCACCCCCTTAAGGGTTGAATTTCGAAAAATCCTTTCTTAGTACACGTCCACGTAAATAATATATGTTCTAAATTTCTTGCTTATATCTTTAGCGGTTTAGGCTGTGCGTTGTCTGTCAATCAGTCAGTAACGCAAGAGTTTTATGTATGTATATAATATATAATAGAATTATCTATTATATATTACATACATAAAACTCTTGCGTTACTGACTGATTGACGTATAATTATTTGTTTTGTTGATTTACATATAATTTACACTGACAATTCACTTTCATTTCACACCTCAATCGATCTTCATAGTCAAAAGTATTTACCCGTCGATTTGGGTAGATACGGGTAAATACCGGGTAGATGGGTATTTACCGGGTATTTACCTGGGTGGGTAGATTGGGTAAATACCTGCGACCCATCTCTAGTCAGAATGCGAACACACTTTTTTTGCATAACAAATTGATTTCCAGGTAACCTATGCAACACCGTTTCCGACGAACAAGACCAACGCCAAATATCATGAAGTTGATCTCAACGAGAATACCAAAATGATGGACCGTGAGTGTCTGACAATATGACTACAATAATTTATTTAGGCCCCGTCTTATAAAGATGCGTTAAACCAAAAATGTGGGATTAAATTTTATTATTATTTTATTCAGTTCAAAAGACAACATTTGGTCCACAAATTATTAGTATTTACTTAATCTAATGTTAGTAGCTTAATAATGAATACACAAAAGAGATTTGGTCCTCTGACTAAGTATTATCTCAGTATAAGTAGTATATTCTAGTCGAACGTATCTTTATAAAAGTAAGGGGTGCCCCTGCCCGCGCGGGAGCATTTGGCCGCCTCGCATTTAAAGTTATTTATAATAAAAAATATTTCATAAAAACATTCAATACAGCTTTTAAAAGTTGAAATTAATTATAAACTCCAATTAAACACAGTATTTTATAAAGTTTTATTGTTCATTTTATAAATAAAGCGCTCTAGATTTCTTTATGTAGCTTTTCTTGAAATTTAAGGATTCTCTTCACTTTTATCATCAATATTAAGAGGGCCTGGTCCTCTGTCGTTGCAGCATTCTCCATTCGAGTCTATCTTGGTCTTTCGTTTTTACTTCTTGGTATGTGTGGCAACAGCACCATTCCTTCATCTGTGTCATGTATGGTATTCTGGGCCTTCCTCTCCCTCTCGTTCCATCTATTTTGCCTTCCAGGATAATAACGTTCAACCCTTCATGTCTCAGTATGTGGCCGATGCATTTATTTTTCTATAGCGGATATTATCTGTCTTCTTTCTTTTGCCTTTTCCAACACATTTCATTGGTACGCCTTTCTGTCCAGCTGATCTTAAGCATTCTGCGCCAACACCACATTTCAAAGGCTTCCAGTCGACGTCGGTCTTGTGTTGTGATGTTCTTTATACTTTAATTTCCATAAAATTCAAAATACTGATATTCTATATCCAATTTTTATGTTTTCATAAACTAAAATATGTAATTTACCAAATTAGACCTCATAATTGTAAATAAAGTCATAGGTGCACAGTAACTTTGATTATCTATTGTGACCTTTTTTGGTACTTAATTTTTTTAGGTTCCTTGTGCTGCATTCCTCTTTTTGTGGATACATCCTAACAAATATATATAAATCTATACATAGCTGAAGCTGAAGAGGGTCGAAAGTCTGTACATGGAAGATATTCGAAAAAAAATGGCTAGGGATTCTTAGAATCGATAACAGAACACGTTCCATCAGTTTTTAGAATTTTTGTCTGTTTGTCTGTTTATCTGTTTATCTGTTTGTCTGTTTATGTGACCGCGCATCACGTGAAAACGGCTGAACCGATTAAGATGAAATTTGGTATAGAGATAGTTTGAGTCCTGGGCAAGGACATAGGGTAGTTTCTATCCCGATAATCAACCCCTAAAGGGATGAAATGGGGGGTGGAAATTTGTATGGAGCTACTTAAACCGCTGCACCGATTAGGCGAAAATTTGGTATATAAATAGTTGGAGTCCCGGGAAAGGTCAAAGGATTGGTTTAATTCCAGAAAACTTCCTTTAAGGGGGTAAAATGGGGGGGTGAAAATTTGGAAGTAACCCATTTTGATAAAATTTGGTTTAGAGGTAGTTTAAGTTCTGAGAAAGGACATCGGATAGTTTTTATTCCAAAAATCTTCCCCTAAGGGGGTGAAATGGGGGGTGAAATTTTGGATGGACTCCGTTTAGATCAAAGTTGGTATAGATATAGTTTGAGTCCCGGAGAATGACAATGGATAGTTTGAATCCCGAAAATCATCCCCCAAGGGGATGAAATAGGGATGAAAATGTGGATAAATCCCATTTAGTTAAAATTTGGTATAGAGATAGAAGGAGTCCCAGGGAAGGACAATGCATAGTTTTTATCCTGAAAAATCATCTCTTGAGGGGGTGAAATGAGGGGTGAAAAATTGGATGGAACCCATTTACGGTATAGCGAGTTGGAGTCTTGGGGAAGGACATAGGATAGTTTTATCCTGAAAATTACAACCCCAATTACACCCTCTTAGGGGATGCCCTAAGGGGGTGTATTTGGGGGTGAAAATTTGTTTGTGACCCATTTTGATGAAATTTGGTTGAAAGATAATTTGAGTCCTGGGAAAGGACATGTGATAGTTTTAAATTCCAGAAATCATCCCCTAAAGGCGTGAAATTGGGGTGAAAATTTAGATGTAACCCATTTAGATGAAATTTGGTATAAAGATAGTTTGAGTCCCGGAGTATGACAACGGATAGTTTTAATCCCGTAAATCATACCCTCAGGGATGAAATAGGGGGTGAAAATTTGGATGTACCCTATTTGGGTGGAATTTGGTACAGAGGTAGTTGGGGTTCCGGGGAAGGACAATGTACAGTTTTATCCCGAAAATCATCTAAGAGGGGTGAAAATTTGGATTGAATCCATTTAGATGAAATTTGGTTTAGAGTTAACTTGAGTCCCGGAGAATGACAACGGATATTTTCAATCCCGATAATCATCCCCTAAAGGGACGAAATAGAGGATGAAAATTTGGATAAAATCCATTTAAGTGAAGTTTGGTATATAAATAGAGATAGTGGGGAGTCCCAGGGAAGGACAATTCATAGTTTTTATCCTGAAAAATCATCTCCTGAGGGTGTGAAACGAGGGGTGAAAATTAAGATAGAACCCATTTAGATGAAATTCGGTATAAAGATAGTTGGAGTTCCGGGAAAGGAAATCGCATAGTTTTTGTAACGAAAATCATCGCCTGAGAGGATGAAATGAGGGTGAAGTTTTGGATGGAACTCATTTAGATGAAATCTGGTTAAGAGATAGTTTGGGTCCTGGGAAAGTAAATATTTTATGATAGTTTTTATTCCGTAGATCACCCCCTTAGGGGGTGAAATGGGGATGAAAATTTGGATGGAACCCATTTACGGTATAGCGATAGTTAGAAGTCCTGGGGAAGGACATAGGATAGTTTTATCCCGAAAATCCTCCCCTAAGGGGTGAAAATTTGGATTTGAGTGACCCATTTAGATGAAATTTGGTTTGCAGATAGTTTGAGTTCCGGAAAAGGACATATGATAGTTTTTATCCCGGAAATCATCTCTTAAGGGGGGAAATGGGGGGTGAATATATGTATGGAGCTACTATACAACCCATTTAGATAAAATTTTGTATAGAGGTAGTTATAGTAGGCGCGGCGTTGGTAGGCCCCCCACAAGGTGGACTGATGACCTGGTAAAGGTCGCGGGAGTCCGCTGGATGCGGGTGGCGCAGGATAAGTCACTTTGGAACTCTTTGGGGGAGGCCTATGTCCAGCAGTGGACGTCTTTTGGCTGATAAGATGATGATGATAATGATGATGAAAATAGTTTGAGTCTCGGGGAAGGACATAGGATAGTTTTTTATATCGGAAATCAACCCCTAAAAGGGAAATGGAGGGTGAAAGTTTGTATCGAGCTACGATATAAACGTGTTCTACGCGGACGAAGTCGCGGGCAAAAGCTAGTAGTTAAACTAATAAATAGTCAAAATTACACGAATTTATTTTTCAGTGTATCCTGCGACTTGTTTATCTGGAATTTTATTGTTATCTATTGTTTCGTTATCACCAAACAAGTTTTTGTCGAAAATATCAGTTATAACAGGCAAAATAGGTAAACCTAACAAAAACGCCCCAGGATACAAAATGTGTAAACGGAATATGAATAATATTATGATATTTACATCAAAACATCAACATAGGCAACATAACGAAATAATACCCCAACATCCAATAAAAAAAACAATCGTAAGTTTTAACGCGAGTGCCCGCGCAGTTAGCAAATTGCCGCCGTACGCGACACGGTGACAACCATCGTATTCTCTTAAGGTAATGTGTGCACTGATTTTTGTCTAATTTCTATAACATACAGGTGAAGAATAAAGGGGCAGCTCCTGAAAAGCACAAAGAGAAGATATTTAGAGTATTATAAAACTAATAACTACTTCGGCCAAAGGACTCGTAAATACATGATACCTAAGATTTTTAACCAATTAAGCCTAGCTGTGGAACAAAGTACTAGCAAACAGTTATTTAAACAAAGGCTGAAAACAATACTTTTAGATAAAATTAATTTAGACGTAGATATACGGTAGATATAAAAAACATTATTTCGTAATTGCACCAGTCACACGCACTAACGACGACGCACTCGGCGGACCATTGGTGGACTTTATGCTGTTGTAATAAGGTTCACAAATGGTCGGCTGAGTGTGTCGTCGATGGTACACTAAGTTTAGTGTTAGTAAATTAAGTAGGTAATTTAGTAAGTAGGTAAACACAACAATGTTTGACTTTTGGAAGGGAGCGCACATTCGCCGACAAACTGTCCTCAGTTTGGCGAAGCAGAGAGGAATGTACTTGCCATTGTTGTTTTTTTTGAGAATAAATAAAAAAAAAAAGCTTGAGAAATGAAGCATTTACAAAATAATACAAGCTTTCCGACTCAGGCGGCAAAATGCTCATATCGCAGGTGCTGAAGGGTTAACTTAGTTGTAGATTTTTACATACCTACTTACTAGGTACTTATTTTGAAGCATTTTCTATATTATATGACTAGGCATTATGTTTCCACAGGTGTAACGTTTACATTAAAGGACATCATCAACAAGGAGACCAAGATGAATGGAATGAACATATTGCCCCAAATTGTTGAAATGACAAAAAGCGGTTTAGATAATGAAAATTTTATCAAATTCCTAAGTAACACAACGCAGGAGTTTGACCTCGTTATTGTAGAGTGGCTCTTCAGCGATATTTGCGCAGGGTACGTTGTAAACCTATATAATGCCTGCATTTTGCGACAAACATTTCAATAACACCTTGTTTATGTCCTGGAGTTAACTTAATGCACCCGAGTTAATTCACCCGGGGGAATTAAGAACACTTAAAGTGCACTTAATTCTCCTCAGAAAATCTCGGGGGTTTAAAGTACAAATACTTTTTAGTTCTCTTAATTCACTTTAGGTTGACGGAAAGTATACCTGATGTACTCGCGCCCAACCACGGGTGAATTAAGTATACGGAAAGTACACCCCTTATGCACTCATGTCCAACGACTGGTGAATTAAGTTAACTGAATGTGTACCTTATTCACCCGTGACATGCTAACGGTGTATTTAGGTAAATTTTTTTTAATGCGAAAATTTAAGGTAGTTTCCCTCCAGGGCCCGACTTATCTTTCCACCCTGTATATGTTTTCATGAGGTGAGATCTGTTGGACACCATGAACAATATGGACATATAGATGTTTTTATGAGGTGAGGTCTGTCAGACTCAGGACTTGTTGCTGTACTCACGTCTGTGGGACACCTGCAGCTCGTACCTACGAGCCTGTGCACCGCGTCACCATTCGAGCGTCACTTTTTTATTATTTATTTATTATTTATTATTATTTATTTATTAATCACACACAAGTTTACAGTTTATAACCAAAACACTTATGAGGTAGGTACACATTCATAGGAGGTAGCATCACTATAAAAAATACAACAATTTAGGTACGAACAATTCAAAAAGAAGCAATCATAAAAATAAACTAAATATACCTAAATTACCTAATCAATCAAAGATTGAGCTGAGCAAGCATTGTACAGACTCGTGAAACTAGGAAAGTATGGCTAAAACTTTTCTACAAAATACGCCAATACTGTCGGCAAATATATCAATGTCGTCGGTTTCCTGCATGATCTTGTTTAGGATGGTTCGCGCTCTAGCAGTGGGAGCGTTCGCTCCGCGCCTGGTGCGCACGCCGGGCACCGCGAACAGACGCCGCGGGCGCCGCGCCGTCACCGCACCGCCCGCGCCGCCCGCCGCACCGACCGCCGGCCCACTCGCACGCGGTACATGCAAGCCCATTCGCTCCAGCACGGACGCATTGTCAACTTTATTGTTGAGCAGTTGGTAATAGTGCACTACATGCAGCAGTTTGCGCCGTGTCTCAAGAATGTGAAGCCCAACCATTCCTGAAACGAAAAGGGACGGATACATATACGGGTAGTATCCGTACTTTCGCTTGTATATGTACCTGGCAAATTTCTTTTGGATTCTTTCCAGCATTGTGATGTATTTAAACTCGTCCGGAGCCCACACTACCGCACCGAATTCGAGCCTACTACGAATGTATGCTTTATATAGCATGACTGCTATCTTGATGGTAGAGAATTGGGAAGCCATCCTCATTATGAATCCCAGCGTTTTAGATACCTTTTTGCAGGTCGTCGTTATATGTTGTCTGAAGTCAAGTTTATTATCCAAAGTCAGTCCTAAGTCACGTATTTCGTCGGTCTGATGAAGTGGCATTCCGCGAAGGCTGTATTCGGTAACGATAGGTGAGCGGAGTCTAGCGAAGGAAATGTGCACACATTTCGAGGCGTTAAACTCCAGCCGATTAGTCTCACTCCATTCAGAAATAGCGTCTATGTCGTTCTGTAATTGTACTCTGTCATTGTCATCCCTAACACTGTGGAATAGTTTTATGTCGTCTGCAAACATTAGGCACTTAGACGTGCTGACGACCCTCGGGAGATCATTAATCATGACAAGAAATTGTGTAGGTCCTAGCGTGCTGCCTTGACTTACACCAGAACGAGTGAAGTATTGTTGAGACTCGAATCCAGCAAGTTTGACATATTGTCTCCGATCCTGTAGATAACTGGCAAAGAAGTGTAAAAGCCGGGGCGTAAATCCTATGTCTGCGAATTTACGCAGGAGGATATCGTTATCTACAAGATCGAAAGCTTTACGAAAGTCAAAGTATGCAGCATCTACCTGCATTCGGGCATCCATAGCTTCGGTTACGTAATCAACCAAGACTATGTGATTAGTTGTTGTTGAGCGACCTCGACGGAAACCATGCTGAGCATCGTCCATTTTGACTGTGATCTGCTGAGTGATAAGATGGTCCACGATTGATTCGAACAATTTCCCAAACACAGAGAGCACAGCAATAGGACGAAATCCAGTCACGTCGGACCCTGCACTGCTCTTAGGTACAGGGGTTACTCTTGATAACTTCCAGTACGATGGATACACGGCGTGTTGTAGGGATAAATTATAAATAAATAAAAGAGGAGACTCTAAAACAGATATACAATCCCTGGCCAAAAACGTGGGTATTCCGTCAGGTCCAGCCGAGGAGCGCGGTTTGAGCCGCTTGGCAGCGCGCCGCAAATCAGCAGCGTTGACAGCGTTTACTGCGACTCTCGCTGCGTCGTGTGCATCCCCCCGCGTCGCTGCGCTGTCCCGCGCCGCTTCCTCGGCGTCCAGGCGAGGTACCTCACTATGGAATACAGAGCTAAAATACTCGGCAAAAGCATTTGCGGCGTCCTGTCCCGTAACAGTTCTGTCGTGGTAAGTAAAGTCGTCAGGTCGTCTCAAATCCTTGCGTTTACTTTTTACATAATTCCAAAACTTTGTAGGATCGTCAGTGATATCACGCTCAATACCTGCTTTATAATTTTTATACGCAATATCAATCAAATACTTAGCTTGTCGTCTATAATACCTAAACATCTCCCTATTAAAATCGGCATTCGTTTTTCTATATTGTTTTAAATGAAAATATTTAGTCTCAATAGTGTGCACAATTTCAGGACTGTACCAAGTCGGGTATATGTATTTCCCTACTGCAGGTTGTCGAATTCTTTTGATTGGAACATGGTCAGCAATACATTCCTTCAATTTAATGTAGAATGCCTCAGTCGCAACGTCAACATTATCAGAATTTAAGACTGTCCCCCAATCCATTTTAGCCATACTAGCATATAGTGCACTAAAGTCCGCTTTGCGAAAGTTCCATTCCGGTACTTGAGAGACATTGTGAGATTGCATGGACCCGGGCACCGCGTCGGCTCGAGTGCGCGGCAGCGACAGCGCCACCTCGAGCGGCGGGTGGTAGCCGTCAGGCGGCACCAGCGCCGTGGCGGCGCGCTCAACACGCACTCGCCGCTCGCTAAGCCCGCTCAGAACCAAGTCAAGCAATCCATCATGATTATTGCGAATGCTATTGTATTGGCGTATTTCGCAGAACTCAAGGAAACATTCGAATTGGTGGTGGACGTGGGCACTACATGAATTAAGGTTAAAATCACCTAACACTAAGACATCCAACTCTGAATATTTACATATTGCATTTTCTAAACAATTCAAAACATTTAAATACTGATCATCTTTATAATTTGGCGGAAGGTAAACAACACAACATAACAACTTAGTACACTTGTACTCTAATTTGACTATTAGGACTTCCATATCATCAGAGATACCATCAATGTCAGTTATTTGGCGCGCAGAATAGTTATTTCGCACCGCAAGTAGTACGCCCCCCCACCCAGCGTCCCCCGCGCGGTCCTTCCGCAACACCACATAACCAGGAGGAAATAATTCAGCGTCGTGAACGGAGCTAGTTAAGAAGGTTTCAGTAAGTGCAATAATGTCATTATCAGAATTAAGTAGATTATTGTAAAACAAATCGGTTTTTGACCTGAGTCCTCTTACATTTTGGTAATATACTGAGGTATATAAAAATGATTTGGTTTGATGTACTTTAGCGACGAAAATTATCCCTCCATGGTTTGATACATATGTCCAGCGCCCAGTTTTCACTTGCCTGAACCAGGTCCGTCAACTTAGGCGGCACGCCTAGTTTAAACGAGGCATAGTTTCCGCGCGCGTTGAGACATTTAACAGTGCACACGTCTGCATTACCACAAATCTTTTTCAAGTGCAACTTGACTTGATCTTCAGTCGTTCCCTGTTTGACATAGAAGAGATGTAGGTATGTCATTCTTTCAGCAGCCTGTAGAAAGGTGGTACCTGGAGCTGCTGAACCTCTCACCGTGTTGGCTGATGAACGACGTATGCGCTTAGATTTCGAATCGGTCCATATCTCCTTATCTAGAGAGATAGCATCCACTGCGCCTAGCTGGCTCGATGAAGTACTAGGGGTGTTGACAGAGCCGGCGGCGGACGGTGTTGTAGTTTGACCTTGACCTGTTGTGACCTCCAGTGACGAAATAGGCTTTTCTTTGGCTTTTTTTGAACCGCTAACATTGGACTGATGAGAGGTGTGACCAGTTGAAACCGCCTTACTTTGATTTATAGGCTTGTTGATCTTTTTTGCTGATGGTGAAAGTGCCTGCTCTGTCACTTGTATGCCGGGTGTTCCTGATATCGGAGCCTTATCTTTGCCTCCCAAGGCCTTAGAATACAGTACTAGAGGTAGCAGTGATATCTTAGGTTGTACGTATGGTAAGGTACTAGAAGTTTGTTGACTATTATTGGGCATACTTTCAGTTGCTTCTAGGGTTTGTTTAGTTTGTTGTATTTCGGAGCTGATCTCTTTACTGTTGGGCTCCAGTAAATCCACGCGTTCTGAAATACGGTTGCGGTGTAGTAATTGAGAGTCTTTAGTGGCGCTTAATATTTCAACAGTATCTAATATTTTTTTCATATCACTCTGTAGATGTTTGTATTTATTACAGATGTCACTTAAAGATGAGTGCATGAATTGAAATTGTGCTGCCATACCGTGCATGATTGATTCTTGGGCGTCAAATCGGCTTGCTGTTTCTTTCTGTAATGATCTGAGTTCCAGCAGTATCAAATCAAATGAGCATGCACAGTTGCTATCTTTTGCACACGGCGGCGGCGATTGGACCTCGCAGGTGTTTGCAGAAGTCACAGGTAGCAAATTATTTATTCTTATGGTGGTATCATTCTCATCCTCAGTTAGTTGATCAATTAGCGTATTGGTGACAGCGACGGTATCACTAACAACAGAGCGCTCGTAGTCATGGGGGATCGCGGGAGCCTCGTCGTCGTTGTTATTGTTTTTCCCCACTAAAGACTTGCATTCCTGACAAATCCAATCTGCTTTATGTGTCGCTGTCATGCTGTTATAGCATAATTTAGATATGTTGGCACACTGTAGGTCATACATCTTCGTACACTTCGAACAATTAAGATAAAGCCTGTTGGGTATCGGTTGCTTACAGCCTTCACATATACGTCCCATCTTATGAAAAATGCCCTCTAGCGGCTTACACCGAAGTAATTTGCAATATCCAATATGCTCCAATCAATAATCCGGTATAGTTCCACACACAGCCGCTAGGTGGTGTAGTTAAGATTTATATGCAAAAGTCAATCTAGTTCAGAAAATATTGTACAGATGGCGCAAATATAGATACGGTGAAACGTCTTCGTTAGACACAGAGGTTTGCATGAAATTTGGTAGATGTCACTGTTTACTCTGGGCAAGAATAATAATATGGTAGCGAATTGAATAATGAAGCTTAGATTTGAATTTTGGAAAATTAACCGCTTGTTGATGAGGTTACTTTTGCAACGAGATTTTAATTGCGACACGAAACACTGTTTTAAAACTGTCACTGAGATAGATGCACTTGACTTTTTAAATCCTAAATCACTGAAAACTGCATAGGTAATTAGTTACAACTGATAACACAAAATTGGCGGGCTAGGATTAGCGGGTTAATGTTTTTTCACTTTATAGTTCGAAATCGTTAGTTTTTTGGATAAATAACACTTGTACTGTTTAATTGAGTTATAACTTACAAACTGAATTACTTTTTTCACAACATTGTAGCTTTTAAAACATTTAAACTGAATTTATTACGCGGAGTCGAGGTTTACGTGGCGGTGGCGCCAATCAATCTCCACTTACCAATGCCTCGACGCGTTTGAGGAAGGTACTGAACGAGACAGAGCTACATCAAACCAAACGGCAAATTGGCGACATGAAGTTTATTCGGCGGTGTCTGATAGACCGCATGTCAGTTGCAGAGGGTTAACTTTGTTTGTCTGCAGGTTGGCATCACTGTACAACTGTCCGTTGATATGGTCGTCGCCCGTCGAACCACATTACAGTGTACTACATCTACTTCACGAGAACTCGAATCCCTCGTTCAACACCGACATATTTTCGGCCGCAGTCCCGCCCTTTTCTTTCTACGAGCGAGCGACAAATCTATTAAGAATGATTCGGTACGAGGCTGCTAAATTTTTGTAAGTAAATATGAAAATGTTCAAATAATTTAGATCCACTCATCACACTATTTAACAATATAAAACCGATTACCATATATTACTTTTCCACTTTATGATCTGTTTTCCGAGAGCAAATGCGTTGGTTACCCAAACCCAAATCGCTATATGCGGGCTAATAATATTTGAGGAGTTCCATCGATGCAAAACAAAATGTCCGACGGCGATAATCCGTGCGAACAAGATATTTTCGAAAGAGAACTCATCCTCGATGACCTCAAACGCACTATTCAGTTTGCAGCAACTGATCAAGAACAGTTTCGCTCGCGAACTACTGATTTAGTTTCTTATCAGAGAAAGTTCACTAAAATCCAGACTAGAATTGAAAAAACGTTCATAAAATTAAAATGTTTTAACAAAGAGGAACAGATTAAGATCCGTAACGATTTTATCGATTTGTATTATGCAATAGTAACGCATTTATCGAATTTAAAGAAGAGGGAAGAAGAGTATAGGCGCATGAGCCGTCCTTCTGTGCCTTTCGTGGCTTACCCACTAACAAACTGATTGGCCGTCATTTTATGATTTATTTCGTTCGCTTGTACACGCCAACAACGCCTATACTGACGCCGAAAAGTTTAGGTACTTACTTCTCACGGTTAAAAACGAACCGCATAACCTCATAAAATCGATCCCAATAACGGACGATAATTACCCAATCGCGTTAGATATTTTAGTGTCCCGCTATGACAACAAAAGAGTTATCGCATCAAAACATCTCGACAAAATTCTAGATATCGAGTCCTACACGGCTATCACAAGACGGCCGCGACATACTCTCGAGCTCTCTCGCACTAACCGTCTCTCTTATTAGACCACTTAGAAAGAGATGGATAGTGCGAGAGAGCTCGAGAGTATGTCGCGGCCGTCTTGTGATACCCGTGCTGCTGCGATAAATCCACTCAGAGTATGCGAAATTTACTTTTTCTACTCCTGAACCGTTATCTGTCATTTATAAAGGCTGTAGCTCAAATACAATGACACCACTAATAAGTCGTCGAAAAACTCTATGCTCTATGGCCCAAAAACGCACTGTTTAGCGTACTTTTTTGGTTCATACATTTTTCATAAAAGCACTGTTTAACTTTTTTTTTTTTCCATCAAATAAGTTTGCGTATTTGATGAGAAAAGTCCCCTCTCCAAACTGTAATGAGTGTGGAACTGTTGAAGATGTTGTACATATACTGCTGGAGTGAGTCCGGAGCGAGGCTGTGAGAGCAGCTTGGTTCGACACGAAACTGTTAGACACTGGATATATTAACAGTATTTTGTCTTTTCCTATATAGGTTGAAGCCGAGATTTTGTACTATTTAACGGAAGTAGCGTTTAAATCTAGAACATAAGTTTCTATTTTTTGTAGATATTTTGTTGCCCTTACGGGGCGGTATGCTCGCCTGGCGACAAGCCCCTTTTCATCAATAAAAAAAAAAAAAAAAAACTTTTTTTTAATCGGCCGCTATATTGCAGTGGTGCCAACTTCATAAACAAATATTTCGAAATAAAAGTATTTATTTACGATTAAACATTTGTATATTATAAATTATTTACTACAATATTAATAAATCATCATCTATTTGTGTGTTAAATTACATGTTTTATACATTATTGGTATTATTTATGAAAATAAACAGTTCGAATTCGGTCCGGGTCCGGATTCTGTTTGGTTCGGATGGCAAGTGCAAACAAATTAAAAACAAAACAAACCATAAGCAAGAAGTGATTTCTTACCAAAATACAGTTGAAAGAACGAAAGATGATAAACTATTAGTCCTAAACTATTAAGATTTTATTCGTGTTTGTGAAGACAAAAGTGTACGTTCCTTTTAAAATGGTCGAAGAAATTAATAACTCCACCTACTGAAGTAATTGCGCGAGTAGGTAGCAAAAGTACGAATAGAAAACTTGCCGCCTGAAAAGTTTAACTATTCTGTAGGCTGCTATTTATTTTAAATTTGTCGTAGAAAAAGTATTGTATGCAACTGTGTATAACTGGTCTAAAAACGCTCGTGGCGTCTTTAATTGCGACCCCACGCCACTCGCGTTTTAGAACCTTCTTATAGAACAGTTGCATAAAATACTATAATATCTATCAAGAAAACATTAAAGCACTCGAGGTTATGGAGTTTCCCGTGAAACAGTGGAGTTTCATACTTCTAAATATTTTACTACGTAAAATTCCTCATACGCCGTTTATTCGAACAGTCAATAACAAAAACGTCCGACATTCCTGATGTAGACACATTCATTTCATTTCTCGAACGGGAAATTTCCGCGGAAGAAATAATTGTTTCTGTTCGCGGGCAGTCCGCTAAAAGCATAAATTCAGATGTGGGTAGCAGTCGCGGAAAATATACTCCAGGCAAAATACGGTTTTGAAAAACATTAATTTATAATAGCGTTTTTTTTCTTTATATCATTTTAAAACATTGATCTAAGATGCTTTATTCAAGAATCCAACAAACTTTCCATCCGGAAGTATTAATATAGATTTTAAAAACGAATGAATTGTTTTTTTTTAATTATTTATCTTGAATATTATAGAGCAAATGTAAATGAACTAAAATAAAGATAAAACCATTTATTAATATTTTTTCTGACTTTTCAGAAGCTAGTTAAATTATCATTTATTTGATGTCTGAAATTTTGTTGGATTTTGTCACTAAGTAACTATTTAATTGATAATATATACAATACATAAAAAAAATCTGCTATTATAAATTATTTCCAAATTTGACATATTTTCCATACAAGCTGTCAGTTCATTGCCTGGACTAATATTGGAACCGCGCGAGCAGCTCGGGCGCCGCGCCGTCGTCACCCGCCAAACGTTCGTTTGTTGCTAACGTCACTTCAAACAAAATCAAACCTAATTGCGTGTGTTGTGAAGCTCAACATTCGTTGACAAAATGTTCGAAGTTTTTAAACTTGTCACCACGCGATAGGTATTCGTTAGTACAAAAGAAAAACATTTGTTACAATTGGGCACGACGTTAGAAGTTGTAAGTCAAATTTTGTATGTCGGACATGTCATACGGGGCATCATACGTTAATTCATTATTATTCCCCGTCAATGCCGGCGGAGTTAAGTGCAGCCGTGCAATCTACGGCCGTCTCGCTCCCTCCTACGGAGGAGCGCGCGCGCTCGGTCTAATTCTCTCCTACGGAGAAGTGCAACGCCGATAAGGTCGCGGATCCGATGACAAATAGCGAAGTTTTGATGGGGAATTGTGCGGCCCGCGCGCCGATTAAAGCATCTAGTGCTCGAGCGGACACTATTTTATTGTCAACTGCACTGGTAGACGTTTGTTTAGGTGGTTCGAAGCTGTCAACTGTACGGTGCCTGGTTGACACGGGTAGTCAAGCGACGTTTATGAGCGAGGCCTGCGCACAACGATTACAATTACAACGTAATCACGCGAATATTCTGGTGTTCGGAATTGGTGATACGGAACCCGTACAACCTAAAGGCGTCGTTTCGTGTTTCATTACACCTAGGGGTAAACAGAATCCTGCGATACTCGTAGAGGCTTTAGTTTTACCTAACTTAACGATGCGTTTGCCGAGTGTACCATTGTCTCAAACGGGGTGGACACATTTAAATAATTTAACTCTGGCGGATCCAGAGTTTGGTACTCCCCAGCCGGTGGAGATGTTGTTAGGAGCGGATATACTATCCCAAATTTTATTAAATAACGTAATAACAGGTGCGCCGGGTTCGCCTATTGCCATGAATAGTATATTCGGGTACTTGTTATTGGGTAGGGTTGCCGTTAATAAATAAAAAAAAATAAAAAAATTGTTTAATTCAGACCGAGATCCATAATAGTGTTAGTAACAAAAATGGGGCTTACAAGACTATATTAGTATTACACGATTAAGTTTAGTTTAAATAAAATTTTAATTTTTTTTTTTTTTTGAATGTAAAGCATTTATTTTCTAAAGAAAGTCATAATATTAGATAGGTTTACAAGTCAATAAAACTTAGTCAAATAACCCGCCCCGTGTCATTCCGGGTGCAAAGGTGCCCATCACACTCGCCGCATTGCCGCGTTGAATCGCGATCGACAACCTTTGCAACAGGAATGACCCGGAACGGGGGTCATGCCCTCTTAGTCGCAAACGGCGCCCCACTTCCGCCAGGAATGCCCTGGCCTCTGAGCACCAGCATCCCATAGTCTCCACCGCAAGAGGGACAAATAAATAATTCACCAATGCAGAGTATTTGTCCCGCTTTCTAAGCGCAGCCGCCTCGGCAGCAGCTCCTGCTGCCCCAATGGTGCGACCAAGGTGCGAGGCAGCGAAAGTGCTCACACAAGTGGCGTCCCACAGCAAGCATCTACCCTTCTGCCATGGCACCAGGGTCAAGCCATCCGGCCTCTTGCCATCGGACCGGCTCAGGCCTGAAGGCTCCAGCACACATGGAATATTGGCCGAGACTAACGCCCTCCGGACAATATCATTGAGGGCATGGTGACGAGAGAATCTCCCCGCACAGCGACAGCAACTCAAGGCGTGGTGCCCGTTGCTCTCCACCATGGCGCCGCAGATGCATAAATGAGGTTCGCATACATCGCAGCCCAGGCGGAGAGCCACCGCCACCCGCATCGATTCGTCGTCAAGCAGAGTGCCCATGTGTGGAGAGGGAAGCGCATGCAGCCATGCCCCAGACTCTGGCTTAGAAACTGCCTTCAGTCTAGCCTTATCCACTCCTTGTGCAGCCTCCACAAGAGAATCCAGTGCCTTACTCACTCCTATATCGTCCCACGAACGCTGGCGATCGGGTTTTTCCGGCCTGCACGCACCTGGGTTTAGAGCCACCCAAGCATCCCAAGCATCAGACGCGTGTGGTATGGTTACCTTGTCACCCTCCATGGATAGTATATCAGTAACAAGGCCCACAACACCACTCGCCGACGCCAAGAAAGCCGGAAGGCTGATGTCACGCGCACGCCGAATTCCCAATCCACCATTCCGGATAGGGAGAGACGCAAGTTCCCATTGGTCCTGATTTAGGGAAACATTCAAGATGGACTCTAATGTGTCCTTCAGCACACTATCGAATGAATCGACATCACCGGGGTGCAACCAAGCCGGCACAGTGCGCAAAAGGTAAGTGAGCTTGGGCACTGCGAAACAAAACCGCAACAATGTGAGAGCAACGTGAGCCGAAAGATTTTTTAATCTAGTCGCCGCCGCCAGGAGGAGCTGCCTCCTTACTTCAAAGGCATCAGGAGTCGCTGCTGGAAAAATAGGAGACCCCAGAAGATTAAACGTTTGCTCCGATAACACTCTAAGGCCGGGAAGCAAAGCGTGAAAAGAACAGAAGGACGCATTGGATTGGGCACTGCAAGGGAAGAATTCGCACTTGGCACTATTAATCTCCAGGCCCAGCTCCTTGAATCGAGGAAGGAGGGTGATGAGGTCTTTCAGTACCACCTCTGGTTTCCCCCCGAGGGTGCCATCATCCAGGTACCACACATTCATAGGGGACTGCAACTCTGATATAACCTTTTGAATGGCAAGACTAAAGACTAGAGGGCCAAGTGGGTCCCCCTGCTGTGCACCAACCTGGGAAAGTATGAGGGACTCACCGTAAAAGAGGTATGATGGTGAGGAGTATACCTGGAAGAGGAAGGGGTAAAGGGAAGGCACCTTCTCCCGAGTTTCACGTAGCAAAACATCCCGCTCGATGGAGTTAAATGCATTTTTGACGTCCAGCTTAATAATCACACAGTCTGCGTGGCCAAGATCCAATGAGAAAGCCCGTGTTGCGTGGATAGCAGCTTCGCAGCCCAATCTCGTGCCAAAACCCAACTGACAAGGTCGCAGATAGGCGGCCATTTCCTCCCTCACGGCATAACACCCCAATTTAGCGGTCAGCCGACGAAAAACGCTACCGACAGCTATGGGTCTCAAGCCCCCATCCTTCTTTGTTAACGCGCACAAGGACGCTCCATACATATAGGGACATATATCAGGGTTTACTTGGCCGCTTAGTAAAAAATTGCAGAGTTTAGTAAGACAACCAAGCAAACGAATTCCACTATCACCGGCCGATGCAGACGTCAGCTCTTTTAAATGTACAGGCCGAATTCCGTCCAAACCACCCGCAGAACTACTGTTAAAGGACGCTATTGCCCTAGCGGTGTGTTCTATCTCCACACTATGAGAAGCGATGGATCTGTCTGGCTCCAGTGGAACTTCAAGTGGCCGGAATGGGGCCGGATGCTTAGACTCCAGGGTGGTAAGCGTTTCTGGACTCAGTGGTGCCACTCCGTCATCAGACATAAGCACCCGGACCGCGCCTCTCAGATCACCCTCAAAGACTTTGGACTCTATCGTCTTAACGACTGAGGGCACTTTAGCCACCGCCTGTGCCCCGCCCACACCTAATGGACCAACGACACCGGCTGAGTCGACATTGCGTTTTACTTTGGCAGTAAGGTTACCCTCCTGAGTCGTTTCTGGTGCCCTGAGTGCCGTATAGGAAAAAGTTAAAAAAACGGTCCAGTCAACCGTGTAATTGGTGGCGATACACCTATCGATGATGTCGCTCAACTTACCTGCCGCGAGGTTCCGTGCACCCTTAGGGATATGACGCAACACCCGCACAGTTTGTTTGAGAGCTGCTAGATCAGTCAACTCCAACGCGGAAGCGTTCTCCGTTTGTACTACCTGTGACTGTGACGCAACACTAGACACGGATTGAAAAGTACCCGAATGGATTATTCCCTTGTGCATGCGACCTATGTGCACTTTAAGCCCGTGAGCAGCAAAGGTGCGAGTCGAATTAGGGCAGTGAGGGCACGCCAGCGACCGAGAGGAGTTGTTCATCATTACAAAATAAAAGACAACACCAATAATAGTAATAAGTAATAAAAATCGAATGTATCACTTTGAGTACAGTCATGCAACAAAAAATCATGTAAATTTAAATAATTACGATCTCATTCCAAAAGCAAACGTTATATACGCAATACAGGCTAAATTGATTTAATAATACATTGGTTAAAACTGCGAACTGATAAAACAAAATAAAATAACAATGTCGAAATAAATGTCAATTGTAAAAAAAACAAAAAATTAAAGGTTCATTCAAACCATAACTTCATTCAATTTCTAATGTAACAGAAATAAAGGATAAAGACCAGTTTTGTAAAAACATAAAAATAAACAGACTGGACTGGATACGTAGTCAAAAAAAAAACTGTATAAGTAAAACTCAGTCAATATTATATACCTATTTATATATATAAATTTTAATTAAATTTACATTTAGGCACCTCTTCGGTTACCTATGGCAGAAAGGTAGGACAAGTAGCGAATATTTTATTCCCTACTTGGCCCTACCAATGACCACTTCAACCCAATATTTGGTGAGCGGGCAGTCGAGGCGCTCTGCCAACACCCTCAGCATACTGTTGCTGCTACCGCGCATCCGTTTTAGCAGTGACGCTATTCTTTTCCGCCGAATGGCAAAAAAGTAATAATAACCCGACGCCGACTGCACTCCAGGCCTGTTTTAGCTCATTCGACAATGAAAATTTACAGAGGTTCTGGGAGCTGGAGTCGCTTCCTGAAAAACGCATTTACACTCCTGATGAAAATATTTGCGAATCCTTTTTCCAAAAGACGCATACCCGAGACGAGACCGGGCGTTACGTCGTCGCGCTTGCGTTCAAGCCCGCCGCGCCCCCTCTCGGTGAATCGCGACAGATCGCAGTCGCACGATTTAGAAAACTTGAGTACAGACTTGAGCGTAATCCTCAATTAAAAGCTGATTATCATGCGTGTCTTCAAGAGTATCTTGATTTAAATCACATGGAGGCCGTGGAGTGCGACACGCCAAGTCTGAAGTACTGGATTCCTCACCATGCCGTGGTTAAGGAATCGAGTGAGACAACACGTACCAGGGTCGTGTTCGACGCTGGATGCAAATCATCCAGTGGATACTCACTGAACGATATTTTATTAACGGGTCCGAAACTTCAACAAGACATCGTCGACGTGCTTTTAAAATTCCGCGTAAATTCCATCGCGTTTACAGCAGACATTAAACAAATGTATCGCAACATATTATCTAGGGATCTTCTGCCACAAGTATTTATAATACTTACTAGAAGATTCCAACCCTAAACTATTGTACATATTTTTGTAACCAAATAAAGATTTTTCATTTTCATTTTTCATATTAGTCAGAGAATGTGGCCGCGATTATCAACGGATTGTTTGGCGCAAATCACCGGCGGAACCTTTACGTGATTATCGTCTGCGCTCCGTCGTATTCGGTATTAACGCCTCGCCTTTTCTCGCGTTGCGCACAATTCAACAATTGGCCCGCGACGAGGCAACACGTTTTAAGCTTGCTTCGCCAGTTCTGTTAGACTCTGTATTTGTTGATTACGTGGTATCAGGTGAAAGCACGGAGTCGAAAGCCCTAGCTTTACAACAGGAGCTGATCGATATTTGTCTTACCGCCGGATTCGAACTCCGCAAGTGGCACAGCAACTCGCCAGCGATACCTACTCGCTGCGGTGCTGCCACCAGGTTCTCATGGTGAGCGGCCGGAGAATGTTCCGTTCGCAGAAATTGAGAGCGATAAAAGGACTAAGGTCCTCGGCCTCCAGTGGAACCCTAGTTCCGATACATTTAATTTCAAGGTGCAAGTAACTTCGACTATATGCACAAAAAGGGTTATTCTCTCCGAGATAGCCAAATGGTACGACCCGTTAGGTCTCTTATCGCCTGTCACGTTGTACGGGAAGTATTTAATACAATTGTTATGGATAGCTAAGGTGGATTGGGATTCGGCCCCGCCGGCCGACATTGTTAACGCGTGGACGGCCTTTACAAACGAGTTACCACTCTTATCCAAAGCGTCTTTTCCTCGTCATATTTTCACACCTTCGCATTCCATTCAAATTCATGGGTACGGAGATGCCTCGGAACGCAATTTTGCCGCATGCGTTTACATACGTCTGACAGATGGAGATGGTGACGTCATTGCGAAAACCCTCACATCTCGTCATTGCGAAAACCCGCGTTGCACCTTTACGTGTGCGTCTGACTGTACCTCGTCTCGAGCTTATGGCCTCGACATTTTTATCCCACCTTATAGACAAGGTTATGCAAACGTATGAGGGCCGCATAGATCGCGACCAGATTTATGCGTGGTCTGACTCTGCTATCGTGCTAGCATGGCTCCGTTCGACGCCGCACGAGTGGAAAACGTTCGTATCAAACCTAACTAGCGAGATTTTATCCATAGTGCCCGCCGAGTGCTGGCGCCATGTGCCTTCGGCTGATAATCCGGCCGACTCGGCCTCGCAAGGCATGCTTCCCTCTGCCTTTCTACAGCATGAAATGTGGTTTCACGGACCTGCTTGGCTCAAAAAGGACCAAGACGCCTGGCCCGTTTCAAAACATATTCCTACAACGGACGAAGAAAAACGCACGATCATACCGCTTTTATCGAACGCGTCTACTACTGATCAAGTACAGGATGTAGAAGTTATTTCACGATATTTGATATTAGGTAAACTTGTTCGAGTTACGTCATACGTTTTCCGATTCTACAAACTTTCAAAAAGGGCTATAGTGTCGTTTCCAAATTATATTACTGTGCCCGAATATAATTTCGCATTGACGAGACTTATTTACATCGTTCAACATTCCGTTTTTGCAGACGATATAAAAAATATTTCACGAGGTAAATTAGCCTCACATTGCTTACAGCGTCTCACGCCTTTCATGGATAGACAACTTTTTAAGAGTCGGCGGGAGAATTTATAAGTCGCTCTTACCGTTCGAATCGAAACACCAATTAATTCTCCCTAAGAAACACCCTTTAACTGACCTCATTATCGACGATGCTCACGTGAGTCATTTGCACGCCGGAGCTCAATCGGTGCAATATTTGCTGCGACAGCGGTTTTGGATTCTGTCGAGCCGAGACATCGTCCGTCAGCGCGTGCACCGCTGCGTGCCGTGCTTCCGCGCCCGGCCCGCTCGCCTGCAGCCGCGCATGGGCCCGCTGCCCGCGCCACGCCTCCGGCCTGCGCGATGCTTTGTTAAGACCGCGATCGACTATGCCGGTCACTTTTACGTGCGCGCGAACAATGTGCGCAAAGCTAAAATAGTTAAATGTTACGTCGCCGTATTTCTATGTATGAGCGTAAAGGCAATTCATCTCGAAATCGTTTCAGACCTTACCACTGAAGCGTTCCTCGCGGCCCTACGACGGTTCACATCCCGTCGAGGTTTATATACTGACATTTATTCAGACTGCGGCCGAAATTTCGTCGGTTGCAGTAATTACCTAAAGGAATAATACACATTTTTGCGCAACGATGTCGTACAAAACGAATTACATAAACAAACCCTTCAACAGGGCATAACCTGGAGATTTCAGCCTCCCTATGCGAGCCACTTTGGTGGTCTATTCGAGTCTGGTGTAAAGAGTTTTAAACATCATTTACATCGGGTGGTTGGCACGCGTACTCAATCATACGATGAGATGCATACGCTGCTATGCCAGATCGAAGCCGTACTTAATTCACGGCCTCTGTGTTTAATGAGCGCGGATTCTGCGGATCCCCTCCCTTTATCCCCAGCTCACTTTCTCGTGGGAGAGCCGTTAACGGCCCTTCCAGACGTTCCCTTAACGGATGAAAATCCAAGTCGCCTTAGTCACTGGCGTTGGGTACAACAATGTACTCAGCATTTCTGGAAGACGTGGAGTCGGGAGTACCTTCACGAGCTCCAGCAAAGCCAGAAGTGGCTTCAGAGCCGCGGCTCCCCCGTGCGCGAGGCCGCCGTTGTCGTTGTGTGTGACGAGCAGCTCCCGCCTCTGCAGTGGCGGCTCGCGCGCATTCATGCTCTTCATCCTGGCTCAGATAACGTTACTCGGGTAGTAACTTTAAAATCAGGGAACTCGTTTTTTAAACGCCCTGTCGTTAAGATTTGCCCGCTTCCCTTAGAATAATTTGTAATCGTTACAACTTAATCGGAGTACTTAAGTTAGGTTTTTAAAATATGTTAGCTTTAGTGTACTTTCTCGTTAAAAGCACCCTAGTCCTTTTAAGGTGAGCGGCATGTTCCGTACAGGAACACTATTTTTATTATAGTTTTTTATATCGATACTTTCTATGACCGAAGACACAATCTCAAAGGTCAATTTATTTTGTTTTCTTACTATGTATGGTATCCCTACGAGCTTCTAGCGATTTGCTGCTTCTTGTCTTGAAGCCGTCATCCCTCCGGGATGGGCACACCAGCGCGCTAACAGCGCCACCCGCCGGAAGCGAATATAAACGTGTGTGCAGTGACACGCACGACCTCTAGACCAGTTCGGTAATTAGCGGCGCCGCGAGAACAACATTTTCTCCATATTATTCGTGTGTGCGTTGAGGACCTTTCCCCTTGGAAGAGTGCGCTTACCAGAGACCTTGGAACCTGTGTGCGTCATATTTCGCTGGACGACAACCCCTGGACCTTCAGCCTAGCCCTTGGGACCCGAGGCGGTGGATGGGCACAGTAGCGGTGAGTCGTTTGAAGCAGTAGGAATATCGTACACTTATTGTTACTCTTATTATAATTACGTACTTGTCAACGATTTCAGCTACTTGACACCGAATTTAAAGGCAATATACGGTGACTTCTTTACACCCTTGTTTGAAAAACGGGGCAGACGATTGCCCGCATATGAAGAGGTTCTTTACAACGGTTCATTTATGCTGACCAATTCCCACACCTCGGTGAGCCAGCCTATCAGCGTGCCACCGAACGTCAAAGAAATAGGCGGATATCATATCGAGCCTAATACTAAACCCCTTCCACCGGTCAGTAATCTAATCTCATAAGGGTCATAACTGTCCTTTTAGGTTTAATTAACTCTTTAATCAATCATTGCCGTTAGTTATATAATAGTTATCTAAATATGTGTTTTAATACAAATATTACAATTTTCCAGTTCGTAGTAGGTACATACAGCAGAACTCAAACAAACCTTCGATTTTGGTTTTTCAAATACTACATTATGTAGGTATACCTACCTACTTCAATTAATTTTGATATACACAGAATCTTCAAAAAATCATGGACGAGGCGAAACATGGAGTCATTTACTTCAGTATGGGAAGTAACAACAAAAGCAACGACTGGCCAGAAGAATTGAAAAGAGATTTCTTGGAACTATTTACTGGATTGAAGCAAACGGTACTATGGAAATTTGAAGAACAATTGCCAAATTTGCCGAAGAATGTTCACCTTTTGGATTGGGCACCACAGCAAAGTATACTAGGTATCGATACCTACTAACTATGAAAACTAATCATTAAATATGATTTTTCAAGAAAAGTGCAACCTTTTCCTATTTCTGCTGGTTGATTTGATTATGTAACGCATTGTAAGCGCGTAAGGTAGATCTAAATGTAATTTTTTGTACCTATGGGAATATTGAATTGTCCTGAGTCCTGACGCTTGTTCGAAACGTTACGTGTTTACCCCACCGGCGGTATACGTTAGTAGGTATCTATCTATACCATAAATAAGATGGAGAGTTTGATCTGTAAGAGAGTGAGTTAAGTCTTTTGGAGAATACATATACTAAGTTATTTGGAACATTTTTCCAGCGCACCCAAACCTCCGCTTGTTTATCACGCACGGCGGGCTGCTGTCCACCACGGAGACTGTTTACTTCGGCGTGCCCACCATCGTGATGCCGTACGGTTACGACCAGCAGGTCAACGCGCTCAGAGCTGTCAACAAGGGCTACGCGAAGATGGTTGAACTGTCCTACGGAATGGCTGCAGATATGAAAGTGGTTATAGAAGAGATGCTGTCTAATCCCAAGTGAGTTATATACTTGAAATTGAAACCAGAAAAATTGGTACTATAAACTTACTCACTCCTACTTTCTACTGCGATGTTTCTGTACTCTGGGAGAAATAGTTAAAACTCAGGACCAACACTTTTATGACTTTTATTTTCACCAACTTATTTGATACAGTACAGCGTGTCTCACGGTCAGCCCTAGAATGTCGCAACTGGCCTCGTCCCCAAACTCCTAGCCGTTAAAATCCCCTCCAATTTCAAATCCTCCCCGACCGGTCAACCACTTGAATCCGTGGACCAATCATCGAACAGTATTTCCGCGCCATTTTAACATAGACAATTTGCTATTATTTTATGAACAGGATTTAAAAACATTGACGTTAAAACAGCTACAGACGAACCCTAACAATCGACCATCCTGATAACGTTGCCGCCCCGGCACACGTCTCCAGGTGGGAACCCTAACAATCGGAGTCTGGGCCAGTTGCACAAACTTCACAACATCACAATTAAAAAAAAGTTGTATAGAAACAAATAATATTTTATAGGTACAAAAGTATAATCATATCCTGATTTACATTTTTTTTTTAGCATAGGAATTATAGCTTACATTCTTTTAATAATTATCAAATTCTCAATTGAAAGCTAACAGAAATTATTCAATTATGAACCTGGTATGTGAAAGGTATCGAAAATACAAACATTCTTCAATGACCTCAATCAAGCTTGTCTCGATGACATCGAACCTCGATCAAAATACTATGTCTCGATGACATGAAACATTGCAAAGTCGATCAAATTATCATCATCATTCGATAACTAATTACAATCATCATGTTCAAAAGATAAAGCAATACTTCAAATGATTATAAATAGATACATAAACACCTCGCCGATCGATTTGCGAGAGTTTAATATACAGTGGGTTCCCAATGATCGATTCATTGGGTCACCACTTAAAATCTAGGTTCCCGTCCGATCGAATAACGGAGAACCTAATAACAAATATCCCGACCGATCGATTATCGGGTTGCCTCACCGTTGGCCTGACGAGCCGATCGATTACTCGTGACAGGCGCGGAAGGACTTGGAAACGAATATCCCGACCGATCGATTATCGGGTTGCCTCACCGTTGGCCTGACGAGCCGATCGATTACTCGTGACAGGCGCGGAAGGACTTAATAAACGAACATCCCGACCGATCGATTATCGGGTTGCCTCACCGTTGGCCCGACGAGCCGATCGAATACTCGTGACGGGCGCGGGAGGACTTCGTGGGCCATCGCAGCATCAAAACACAGACCGATCGATTGCCGTGTTTTGATCTGAAACAATATATACGAAACATTCTGTAGCTAAACGTAATAATAATAAAAAATCTAAGTTTATTTGATACGTTCACTATTTTAATCTAATTAAGGACATAATCAGTATCGTCATCATCACTGCTACCACTATCAGTATCATTTTTATTAACCTCCAACGCAGCAACGTTAATCCATGGCCTCATGCGATCTGCAGCCACCGTTGTAGGTCGCTTATTATTTGTACTAGAGAGCCCTGGCACAGGTGCAACTGAGTACCTATCCATACCCAAAACTTTGGTGACACGGTAAGGCCCTATAAACGGGGGCATGAGTTTTTTACTTTGGCCGTCATTGTTAAAGCAAGTCTTCGTTATTTTGACAAGCTCCCCTTCACTGTACAAGCGAGCTGGTTTCCTACCTTTGTCATAACTATCTTTCTGCTTGCTCTGTTCTTTATCTATCCTAGCCTTAACCTCCCTTCGGATTTCAGAAACGTCCCTCTTTTCTTCTATAGCCCTAGTAATAACATTTAACATTGGGTTTATTTCACTACGCATACAGGTCCCAAACATTATTTCTGAAGGCGCCCGCCCGACAGTCTTTTGAATGGTGTTATTAAGGCCCCATTGTACTCCTCCCAGGTGGCTGTCCCAGCTCTTTTCACCATACTTCACACTGAGCGTTCTGAGGGAGTCAAGTATAGTTCGGTTGTACCGCTCGACTTGACCATTGGACCTGGGACTAGCTACAGCGTTCAAGATGTGCTTTATACCTTTATCGAGGCAGAAACGTTTGAACGCGTGAGAAGTGAAACAACTGCCTCGATCACTAATAAGACGGTCCGGGTTCCTAAACGTGCTAAAAACGTCGTCTAAGGCTCTTATAGAGTTCTGCGTGTTGGTATTTCGAACAGGCTTCAGAAAACAGAATTTCGTAAATCCATCCACAATAACAAGTAAATGAGTGTAGCCCCTGCTAGACTTGACAAACGGTCCAAGGTGGTCAACGTGTAACGTGTGAAATGGTACTTCCACCTTTTCAATAGGGTGAAGTAGACCCTCACGAACACATGCATTATTTTTTCCATAGGCACATTCTAAACAAGCGTTTACGTACTTTTTCACGAATCTGGTCATCCTGGGGAACCAATAATTCTTCTTAATTCT
Source organism: Epinotia brunnichana (assembly GCA_963854355.1). NCBI lineage: Eukaryota > Metazoa > Arthropoda > Insecta > Lepidoptera > Tortricidae > Epinotia > Epinotia brunnichana. The sequence continues at coordinate 10,958,423 of OY977936.1, read as the reverse complement.
CTCCAGGGTCTTTTCCACCCCAAAATGACCAATTTCGTCATGATTTAGCCGACATAGTTGCCACCTTGCGCTCTTTGGCACTACCCATCTTACCTGGTCCCTATCATTATCTAAATAATGGTATAATTTATTTTCCCTTATAACGTAATTGTCTCTAATGTGACGTAAACCCTTTTCGTCCATGCCACTACTTAAAATGGTTCTTATCCTATTTAACTCTGAGTCACCTAGCTGGAGTGTATGTAACCAGTCTCCTTCACTGATGGACATTACGATTGGGAACTGATCCGTGAGATAATCTGATTGTTCTACAATTTGATTACGAGATAGAGCATCTACGTGACTCATTTTCGCTCCAGCCCTATATTCAATGCAACAATCAAACTCCTGCAGCGTCAACCACCACCGTGCTATTCTGGGGATGAGATCTCGTTTCGAGAATGTAGAGCGCAAAGCGCTGCAGTCCGAGACTATCTTAAATTCTCGCCCTAACAGATAGACCCTGAATTTTCGGAGAGCACAGACTACTGCCAGAGTTTCCAACTCGTATGAGTGGAAATTTTTCTCTTCTGGTGAAGTTTGTCGACTGAAGTAAGCTACGGGATGAAAAGGCTCGCTGCCGGAAGATCGTTGCAGAAGTATACCTCCTACACCTAATCGACTCGCGTCCGTATGCAACTCGGTCTCTGCTGCTGGGTCGTAAATGGAAAGAACTGGCCTTTCTACTAATTTCGACTTAAGATCCTGAAACGCCTGTTCCTGACTATCACTCCACTCCCAAGCTGCGTCCTTTTTGAGTAATTTGCTAAGCGGGAACGAAATCTGAGCAAAATTCCTAACGAACTTGCGGAAATAACCTGCCAACCCTAAAAACTGGCGTACGTTGTGAACGTTACCGGGTCGCGGAAAGTTTGCTACACTAAGGATCTTCCTTTCGCCTGGCCTGACTCCTCTAGCGCTTATTTCGTACCCCAAATAATCAATCTCCTTGCGCAAAAAATCGCATTTAGACAAATTAAGGGTAAGATTTGCGTTTTCGATAGCCTTTAAAACCTCTTCGAGGCGCTCCAAGCATTCTGAAATATCTTTCCCATAAATGAGAATGTCATCGATGTATGCAGTTGCTTTGCTAAATCGCGCAGACCCTAATACTGCATTTATCATGCGCTGAAAAACGGCTGGAGCATTTGCTAAGCCAAACGGCATTCGGTTGAACTCGAATTGGCCGTCCGGCGTGACAAAAGAAGTGAGGTGCCTACTCTGATCGGAAATGGGCACTTGATAATACCCAGAAGCGAGGTCGAGGGTGATAAAGCAGGATTGTCCCGATAGGCGGGCTATCTCGTCCTCGATAATGGGCATGGGGTATCTTTCCTTAACCGTCACTGAATTCAACTTACGGTAGTCGACACATAATCTCATACACCCATCCTTTTTCCGAACAAGTAAGATAGGGCTAGCGTAATCGGATACTGACTCTCTGACTATGCCAGCATCTAGCATCTCCCCTACCATGGAACGCACCTTTTCTCGCTCGTGGTGTGAAAGTCTATAAGGACGATAGACGACCGGACGTTGACTATTCAATTCGATGCTCATTTCAGCAGCGTTGGTGCAACCTAGGCCACTAAGGGATGTAGCAAAACAATGTTGATATTTCTTTAATACACCTAGCAATCGTTCCCTATCGTTGCCAGACACTCCTTCACCTACCCGCACCTGTTTTTCATCAAGATCGGTATGCCTACATGCATGTTCGGCGTCCTGGACGACTTGATGTACTACGTCAACCTGTTCTGCACGGCAAAAAACAGGACCAGGCAGAATTCGGCAGGATCTTGCACAAGGCGCCACCAATGCATGTATGCGACCCTTAAAAGAGCTATGGAGACCGCCGCCAATGACATATTGTTGGTTAGGTTTACCAGCTATAGAATGTTTTATAAGAACACTGCCATCAAATGCCGATTTAGTCTCAACCCTAACTGTGGCAACACCATGAAGTTCAATGACACTGGGAGTAAAGTACTCAAGTGGAGACTCATCGCCCTCAACCACATCAGCGTAGGGTAATTCGTTGCCAATATTGAAGAACTGTAGCTTGTTCACATCTTTGTACACTGATATATGAGGCTGCTCAGTGAATGATTGCCCTACCAAAACGGGAACCTCTAACAAATTGTCATTCACGACTCTAAAAGTGACCTTTGCTCCTACACCATCAACAGAGAGATCAAGTGACGTACTGCCTAGCGACTGAATTACATCATTTCCGAAACCCTTCATAAGTGTTGGAGTTTGGTCGTGTGAAATACCTAATTCCTTAGCAGTAGATTCCCTGATCAAGGTGACGTCACTTCCAAAATCAATAAAGGCCCTATATGCACTACCGTGTACTATAACATCTTTCATGAATTTAGAACTTAGGGTTGAGGCAATATGTGGCTCCACAAAATCAATTCGCATCGTTTTTGGTACTGTAGCTGCAGTATTAGTACTAGTCATCCTATCTCCCAGTCTGGTGTGACAGTTATCCGCCTTGTGCCCTACCCTATTACACTTTGCGCATTTTACGATTGGTTTAGTACAATATAGGTAGCTATGCCCCCTCTCTTTGCAGTTATAGCATCCTACTATTGATTGTCCTAGTCTGAGTTTAGACTGCACGTTACTATTGCTCCCAGCATGAGCGGCATCAGTGTTGTTTCTATTCCTAACATGGAAACGATCTGAACTGGTCTGATTAGACTCCTTATAACTCATTAGGTAAGGCAGCAATTGATCCGGGTGAGCGCAACGCAACGCTAGAGCGCCAGACCTAAGCGTTCGATCAGTAAGGCCGTGTATTATGCAGTCTGCGGCACGTTTCCCTACTATTTCACACTGGTTAATGAGGCTCAATTTTTCGTAATAGTATACCTCTATAGGTTCATTAAACTTGATTTTTCTTTTAATCATGTCTTCCAAGATCTGGCCATAGTTTTGGTCACAAGGAAACGCGTCTAATAATTTAGTCTGCCACTCCTGCCAGGTAAAGAGGATCGTGTTGAGACTCTCGTACCAAGTCTTGGCCAGACCTTGTAATTTTTGCATGGCAAAATGAGTGGTAGTCCTCTCATCCCAACCATACACAGCCGCGCATTCATTGACCTTCTTCAACCAAATATCCATGCGTTGATTTTTGGTTGAAGGGTCAAAATTGGGTAATATGTTCTTGTGGTCTATTTTCTGCAAGGACTGTTGCGCGTTCTGTGCAAGTGGTTGCGACGTAAGGCCATCTCGCAATTGTTTAAAAATATCAAAAAAGTCTTTTTTAGAAAAAGAAGGACTACGTGACCTTGTTTTTCGTCTAGCGTTGTCGCGTCGCTCAGCATGATGCTCTGCCTTTTGCTCTACATGACGCCGGTCGTGATGCTCTGCGAGGCGCCGACCGTCGGTAGACCGGCTCCGATGACTCCGGCTCGTTGACCGCCACTCGCGTTCTCTTCGATAGGAGCGTCGCCGGCCCTCGGCGTTCCGTAGTTCTCGTTCTCTTCGTAGTTCCCGTTCCAGCATGTGAAGTCGCGCGTTGTCATCCTCTGGTCTCCGACGAGGGTGAAGTACAGGGCTGCGACTTCGACTGCGCGTGGCTGCACGGCGCTCACCCCGGCCGGGAGTCGCGAGCCTCCGGTTACCTGCACCCTGATCCGGAGGTTCCGATGAAGCCATGATTCCTGAAACTCGAGACAAAATACATGTGAATAAAATATAAAAACAAAATTTAAAAGATCAGCGGTATATTCTTTGCTAAGGACTAAAATACAATAGTATTTTACAGCTTGAGTTGACTAGTTCATTGGTGTATTAAGTTTTGGCGCAATAGCCATTTAAGGGATTCAGTAGCTCTTCCTTAGCGTTCACTTCCAATTCATTGATCATGCATTACATTAAAGTTGAAGTACCTACTGAAACTTATATTCGATTTGTAAAGAAGATCAGATTCTACGGAAATTACTAAATGATTAAGCTATTCAATCAAGCAGCACACATTTCTAGAGTTACATCTTGAAACGGAACTGGGAAATGCTGCGGTACCGCGGCTATATAAAGCTTAATAGCAACTTAAATAACAAAGCACTCGCAAACCTAATTGACGCCTCGTTTTAAGATATCAGGAAGAAATTAAAGATACGCTTATTTCACAAACACACATTATCAAACAGAAACGTAGTTTATTTCAAGACAGGTAAAATATACCGAAATCAGGGGCTAGTGCACCTATACACACATTTGTCCGTAATGTTCGTTTTATACCAAGCAAGACTATGAATACTTAATTTCAAAAATATACTCATTCGTTATTGCGCAATGAATGATTATTGTCGATCTCATTAAAATCGCGGCATTAAACAAACTGGTTGACACCACACATTAATTGAGTTACATTGACATAATTACCTTCAATAGTGGTTTACTGTAAACTTAAATGCTTATTGATACTTTATAGACTACGCAATCCGAAAACTATTGCAATAAAGCGATGTCTCTAAAGCCGTGGTGCAATTATAAGTAGAGAGAACTAAAATAGATTTTGAACCTTCATTGCAAACTATGAATGTAGGCTATTATTCGTTTAATGACTAGCAGCAGGCTTTAGAATCATAACGACTATTTTAAATATAACAAATTTAAATATGGGCGTGAACTTACGTTTTGGCTGCGAAATCCCGCTTGCTGAAGTATAAACTTACTCACTCCTACTTTCTACTGCGATGTTTCTGTACTCTGGGAGAAATAGTTAAAACTCAGGACCAACACTTTTATGACTTTTATTTTCACCAACTTATTTGATACAGTACAGCGTGTCTCACGGTCAGCCCAAGAATGTCGCAACTGGCCTAACTCCTAGCCGTTAAAATCCCCTCCAATTTCAAATCCTCCCCGACCGGTCAACCACTTGAATCCGTGGACCAATCATCGAACAGTATTTCCGCGCCATTTTAACATAGACAATTTGCTATTATTTTATGAACAGGATTTAAAAACATTGACGTTAAAACAGCTACAGACGAACCCTAACAGTACTTAATATATATCCTTAATAAACATAAACTTAACTTAAATAAATATCCTCCCCGTTTCGTTTCAGGTATGCTGAGAAAGTCAAAGAACTTTCAAGTTTGTACCACGACCGTCCGGTGTCCCCGGGCGCGGAGCTGGTGCACTGGGTGGAGCACGTGGCGCGCACGCGCGGCGCGCCGCATCTGCGCTCCCCTGCACTCATGCTGTCCTGGTACCAGAGGATGTACCTGGACTTACTAGCGGTGCTTCTAGTGGCACTCTACGCTACTAAATTAGTATTGAAGATATTGTTTTGTAAAGCAAAATCATTATTGGGATTGTCAAAAGCCCCTGTGGCGAAAAAGAAAACCAATTGATTTTTTTAGTGTCCCAGGATAGGTACCTATAGTAAATTTGTAAATATGGTATAACGGATATCTTAGGTATCTAGAGGGAGATCATCTTATGGCACTTCATTAAAATGTTTATACAGTTACCTCCAGTTTTATTATTATTTAGTTTCATATACATACGTATTGGTTGAGCTTGCTGCACAAATGTAATAGGTACTTAATACCTACATTGACAAAGTCCAGATCCGGAGTCCGGATATTACACAGGAATTTCATGTTGTTATTGTAAAGTGGCTATTAAATGATTTGTATGCCGGGTAAGATACTCTGAAATACATGCACAATGCACATGTTGCAATAAGACACGACACACACACACACACACGTAACAGTGGTTCATTCACGATCATTCTTTTAATGTCATTCTTTCTTTTCTTTCCAATTTTAAATATCCTTACCCTGGCAATGACAAATATAGCTGCGGCAGCTGTCAATATAATTGCCAGTGTCAGTTTACCACTGATTTTTAAGATATTTTTTTGCAATATGAGACAGATCAAGCAAAGTGTCTTATTCACCGTCCTAAACCCAAAACGTGAGTGACAAAACTGTTTATATTAAAAAAATAATAATTGACGCAGCTGAAAAGTCTGTTACTTTTTCCTGGTACTAAGGAAGGTTATTCCAATCACCAAAAAAATTATCAGGCAATTCTAAAATTTTCATCCATTCCCAATTGCGTCCAGGACTTGCAACACTCTCTTTCGCACGATACGGCCGATACGGGAGTGGTGTGAAACAGATAGCATTTTTTTTAATACCTACTCGTGCCGCGTATTGGCACTAATACATTTACGTACTACAATGATCCTCGGGATACGTACCCTATACTTTACACATGAACTCAGACTACATACTCGTACGTAGGTCATTCCTTATCACTGGCCTTTGAGTAGGTACCTAAATCATTTCAACAATAGGTACCTATTTACAGATGGTCAGTCAAGTGTGTCTTCATTTTTTCAATGACAATTTTTACTGTATTCTTTACAAGGTACACCTGTACTTAACGTAGACTTAATTTTAAGTATACAATTAACATTAATTGTTGTATCCAAATTATGAAAATCGCCATAACCTTCAAACTATAATTCTGCATACCTAACAAAACACCGTCCATCATTATGAGATTAAGTGTTTTATATCTAATACCAATGCCCCTCGTTGCATCATAGGGAGGGGGGACGAATTGTTTTTGAGCGCAGGCCGCGACTCAGTGCGCGCTATCTATGCCTGTAAAGCGACCTTCATAAATTCAATTCGTGACACGACATCATCGCGTTCAACGTTCAACGATTAAAATAAGGTTGAGTTTTTATTTTTATTTCATTGCATGATAGAGAAAATCACAGCACATACCTTTCCCTCCTATCCTATCATCTATATCTACTGGGCCGGCAATTCCTATTTATTTTCCCGGCCTCTCGGATGGCTATCGCAGAAGTGCTTCTCGGATTCGAGTAACTTTTCGAACGAGATTTTCACAACATGTTTTTCATGTGTGTAGGTAATAGTACATTAATATACAGAGGTCGGGAAGTATGGGGTTGCCGACCGAGTACATAGTATAGGGGAGGTCAGTTTGGAATCAAACAAATATCACTCTCTATGTGTTTTATTATACAATATCTATTATTTCCATCCATTATCCAGTAGTTGTACAATATTTATTAAATCTTTACAAATCATGTTGTAATTCCCATCAACGCCTTCTCCCCGCGCTTTTCAACTCTGACATTGACAGTTTGAACTGTCAATCATTGCCTTTTTAAAAACGTCGCTCACAGCCAATGAGGCCCTAGCCGTCGCTTAACTGCCATTACGAATAATGCAAATAAATTAATATGTACTAATAAATAGTAATATTAGTAATTAAAAAGCCGTAATTATTAATAGAAATATAACGTAACCTAACAGCTCGGCCATCCTGTTTAAAAGCGAGTCCCTTCGCTTAGGTTGCCATTAATAATACAATTGTTACCGACACTCCTCTTAAATCATAATACATTTGATCATGTTATCCTTCACAACCCAACTGCTAGTATAGGACATTTTACAAATAAAATTTATCCTGCCATACCCGCAGCAATATAATTAATGAGACCATTCAGAATTAATAACAAACATATACCACAAACCACGCAAAATTATATATATGATGATTGACTAAGGTATTGGGCATTTAAATCTTACACCATTCGAGTCGATAACTGACCCGACAATATATTTGGACAAACTTAAAATTATTAATTAAATAACCTGATGTTCTGGTAATCTCAAGTACTACATTATACAGGACACTGCAAATAAATATGCACATTAGAAATCACCTTCCAGTTTCACAGTTTGTACAAGGATCAATCCCTTTAAGTCCAGTACAACTCTTCATCATGTATGTTACAGTACAACTCTTCGTCATCATGTGTACCTAAGCAATTGACAAAACACAAAGTTTTTCCTGATATGGTGGGACATATTATATATGGCAATTTAGCTTTAGCACATCATGCAGACTTTTTTTTTTTACAATAGAACTCAACTGTCACAAATCAACTCTCTAACAGGTTTTCTCTGTATTTAAAAATAACTCTACCTAAATATAATTTAAACCACTATATAGACCATAAACGAGTATACATGACTTGTCACCAAAGCAGCCCATTAACTTGTGAATGCAGCTTCTACTGAAACAGTGCCTCGCAGCACAATACGAGTAGGTATATAAGCATCTAAATTACATAACAGGCACAATGCATGCCTTCCGACATAGGCCTACTCTGTCAATCAAGACCCCCAAAATAACTTGGTTTAAGTTAACATTGAATAACATAAGATATGTAACACCAATTATACAAAACAAGATTAATTTAGTTAGCCATTACAAAAATTCATTATAAGTAGTATTCAATCAACAGTGTAGACAAATGAGTCACGCACGCCATGTACCTTGGTAATAATTCCGAATGTTAGTACCTAAGGTACACAGCATATTTACTACATTTCGAACATGGGCATCAGTCAGATAACATTATCACAGCGTCCATTATATGTCGCTTACGTACGACCCATACCATACCCACACGCTCCCTCATTAGCGTCCAGCATCCACTCGTTACTTGTTTCATCAACTCACCAGTAGGTACTCGGGAAAACACACAGCCATTCATTGTAATGCAACCTACTTCAAAATCCAGCCTTTCATTTTCATAGGTAGAACACAGGAATAGAAAGAAACTTTTGACACCCCAAGAATACATAAATTGCTTACCTGGACGCCTAAGAGTCCCCTAACAATGTTTTAAAGGCACTTTAAGTTACTTCTGATTGTGGTCTTTCTTTTTTTCCATCTGGATTCCACATTTCATCATTGGATTAAACTTCAAACTCAAATTGGGTGTGAAAACACCTTCTATGACAGTTCACATTCTAAGAGGGCGCCAAACCCAGAGGCCTTACCTAAGTTTCTCCCTCAGTAAGAATATATAATGTAGGTAGGTACATCACCAGGTGTCAAGTCGACCAAACAAGAATAATATTAACTCTAAAATTATTTCATATATTCAACCTCAAAACAAGTACGTACCTACATTCCCAGTTCAATCAAATCCGGCCCTATCAGTTTTATCACACCACTATTCACGCAAATGCCCAAGTTAAGATCTGTGAGTGCCTATGTACACTTTCTGTGGCAATTTATTTACTGATACGTGCAAGCCATGCAACATTACAATTTGCACCAGAGCGCTGGAAAATTCAGTTTTAACCGGTTCACAGGTATACACATCTCCATCTCTAAAATAAACAACGCAACACCTACTTCAAACATTCATGGCACTCTCCCTCCACTCGCAAACACATCGCAATCAGGTGCTAATATCCGCTCGTGTACTCAACAGGAACAAGGGCCCAATACCCTGTTCAATATTTCCTTTATTTATTTATTTATTTTGTCTCTTCCAGTCCCACACTTAATCGTTGCTCACTCTAAAGGGCCGAGACCTCAAACCCAAACCATAACACAGGGAATCTTAGCTCAGGACCCAAAAAACCTGTATCCACTATGCATCTAACAAGTTTTTGGCAGCAAATATTTCATTTCATTAATCAAGAACATGTTTATCCAACCATGTTCCACCGGTATGCTTATAAATAGCCTATAATGCTATAATTATAATGCAGGTACCACAAATATCCAATCAGGATACACCTTGCCTTTAAAATTGAGATTTTAACCTGCACCATGGGGTTGCCAAACTACCACGACCAAACAAGCTACCTCTCTCCCTATACGTAGGCACCTATACAATAGTACAAGTATTGTTTCCTCCTTCACTGTCACAACACAACGCTACACACACACACTACGTACCGTCATCGGAGATATATAAAGATCACGCATGTATTCCCAAAGGTCCCTCCCAGCTATGTTACTTCATATATTCCTCTCCCTCGGTGACCACCATTTAGGAGATCGCGCAACGCACTTCTTTCGCAGGCACATACTTACATACTTGGGCCAACTATTGAGCAATCATGAACATCACAAGATACATTCATTTCTGTTTCAGGGCTCCAAAATGTCCACCAATACCACTCCATCGGGCTGGGGAACCCACAGTTCAAATTCAGTTTTCAGCATGAATAGAATATTATATTATCTCCCAGTTTGTTCGAACCGTCCAATTCTATCATCTTCTACAACTATTATTCCCGGAAGCCTTTAATAATTCTTTATTACCTATTTTTATCAACAACTTAACTATACCTATTATCACGGTAAATATATTAGCTAACGCAGTATCTCAACTACGATCTCTTTAGACGTTCCCACACCTGCGTATTTGCATTTCACTGATTTAAGCTGTATGGTCAGCTTCAAATATATGCATCCATATGTATCCAATTTTCAACTTTATCCCACCGACATACGTTCGTAAATGTATACCTACATATTTATGATGCTGACTGTACATACACTGTGTTAGTGATATAAATAATAGGTATCCATGCGTAGGTATTTATTTTTATCCTTGATTGTCAGCCTTCTTACCATTGAATATAGGCAAAAGATTATGTTTTTATCTCCGATATACAATGAAAGGCGTACTTAAGATGTAATAATTTAGCGTCGAAAATCATACGTCTCTTTCTTCCCTCTGTGCATCACGAATGGGAGTCATAACATAACAACGACATTACTAAGATAATTGACCCACATACTATTTCAACAGAATAACATATCATTGCAATATGGCAAGTTCATTCAAAATATTAGTTTTTAATATCTTAAATCGAATCATAGTAAATTCAGATATTACTCTCTACATAAATACTTAGAAAGTCATAAAATTTACCTCTTTTCTATATCCAATTCCTTACTTTTTCCACCTTGGCAGTCTATTTCAGCTTCGATGAAGAGTAATCCCTCATTTCCTCCATCAATAGGGAACATTACTGCAATGTTCTGCCGCCAGGGGCAGCACAACCACTAATAGTAAAACAGTATAGGAATATAGGGATTCACACACACATGCACAATTGATTGTCAAATGAGTGACAAGGATGCTTGCATAGACAATACCGCAAGTGGGAACGAGATACAATGTCAACGCTGCTAGTGTCGCCACCTACGAATTCCCTATTGTTGTAATCTCCTCTGTTCGCACATCCAATATTTCCCTGAGATTTCAGTCCAATCCCATCCATTCCAATATAATCTGCGAAGCAAGCCCTATAGTAAAACCCGCTATATAGCCTTGACCCTTAAACACGGGTACTCCTCGGCTATCACTAGCTTGACCCTCTAACACGGGCACTCCTTGGCTATTACTAGATAAGATATCATTTATTGTCAAAACTGTGTACATAATATGCCATAAAGTAATAAGTCTCAACAGTATGTCCATCCCGGATGTACAATATTAATAATACAGTTAAAATATAGAATTTACATCACAAGAAATATTCATTCAAACCATAACTACATTTGCAAATGAACCAGGCCCTCAGTTGCGTCTTGCATATAGAGCCATCTAACGACCTAATACTCTCCGGCAACTTATTGTATATTTTAATTCCAGCGGCATACTTACATGCTCTTCTTGAGTATATAGTGCTAGCTTGACCCTCAAACACGGGTACTCCTTGGTTTTCATGTCCTGAATGACCCTCAAACCTGGGTACTCCTTGGCCTTCATGACCACGACCCTCAAACCTGGGTACTCCTTGGTCTTCATGACCTAAATGACCTCGACCCTCAAACCTGGGTACTCCTTGGTCTTCATGACCTAAATGACCTCGACCCTCAAACCTGGGTACTCCTTGGTCTTCATTACCTAAATGACCCTCAAACCTGGGTACTCCTTGGTCTTCATGACCTAAATGACCTCGACCCTCAAACCTGGGTACTGCTTGGCCTGGCCACATCCATGTCTCAGCTCTTCCCCTTGACTAGAAACATGAGTGTTCAACATACTGATTCTTCACCTGGGTCAGTTCAGTTGTGCATTTCAGTAATCTGAAACTTTCAAACAAGGTTTTAATCATCCAAGTTAGTTTTATTCAATCCAGAATTACCCTTAGTATGAAACACTTCAAACACCAAAACAAGCATATAAATAGTTTTTAATAGTCAAACAATAAAATTCCAAAATAAATAGGTTCAAATCAAGAGTGAAAGATTACTCAAGAGTGTACTAAACTTGTTAGCTCATTATTTTTCACTATTATCAAATCAAATCACTGTCTCTACCACCAGACCGCAGCAATGGTTCACAAAACTATATTGTTATTGAAATTATGTACTTAGGTACATACCTTTATTAATTGATTTCAATCAGGCACCATTAAGTGGTCAAATAAATAAATAGATTGCATGTTTTAAACACAATCATAGCAATTAGAAAAACAAATCAGTTGGTGTCTATGTAGTAAGTATTCCCAGTATTCAATTATAAAATCTCATCAGCGCAATTTCAGAATAAGTTCAACAACCATGCACATGAAACATTTTCATTGTTTACTATCAATACTCCACTTCCTGTCATCATTTTATATACTCAATACAAAGAAGTTTACCTGTGTAAAATATAAAGTAATTACTTACAAATATAAAATTTCTTTCATAATGGGTATTTATATTTTTCAAATAACACCCATATGTTTATTTCCCGTTTCCAAGTCATGTCAAATATGTATTTGCACCTTGGTTCAAATCAATTACTTACTTCTTCATTAAGGAATAGGTAGTACTTGCCTCTCATCTAAGTGATGTTAATTGGTTCAAAAGACAAATGTTACAATTGCAACTGTTGTACTTACTATAACCAGCCTTATATGCATAATCGAGTTTTCACTTCAATTTGTTAAATTGATGACTTCTTGTACTTACTATAACCAGCCTTATATGCATATTCAAGTTTTCATTTCAATTTGTTGAATTGATGACTGACAAATCTTATGCTCACTTTGATTCATAATTCCACTTTTACTTTCCGCTTGTTCTTCTCTCTTCTTCTTAGTCGATCCCTCATAAGTGAGGTTCGTGACCGAACGCTATAGTCCTCCATGCAGTTCAGTTCCTCGTCAAGTGGACTGCATGGGCAAGACTGCATTTTACAGCCCTCTTCCACTTGTTAATTCATCAAATTATTATAAAAAAATATCGTGCAGTTCCAAACCCTCCAAACACTCCAAAATAAAGGCAAAAACGGATTACTTGTGCTTTTACGAGCCGTGGACGAGGTAAAGGTAATTTTATTTAACCTTTTCGATCCCACCTTCTGACCTATAGGGGAGGTCAGTTTGGAATCAAACAAATATCACTCTCTATGTGTTTTATTATACAATATCTATTATTTCCATCCATTATCCAGTAGTTGTACAATATTTATTAAATCTTTACAAATCATGTTGTAATTTTTTTTTTTTTTTTTTTTTTTTCCGTGTTGTGGCTTTTTGCTGCTTAGGCACTTTGCCAATGTCAAGTGGGGGAAGTTTTGGCTTTACGGTTCCGTGGAGTGCACCTAATAATTTTGCCCCAGGGACTAATTGTACGTAACGACCATATTTGAATATTGGTAATAAGTGGATAAAAGAGTGCTTATATATATTCATAAATAGTTATAATTTGATATTATTTTTATCTATAAAATAAGCCAAAGCCTTAGCGACTTTGGGTTCTAAACTAGCCAAGAGAGTTTTAACATTAGTAGGGAGTTGGACTTTAAGTTTTGTTAGTAGGTCATAAAGAGAGAAAAGAGTTGAAGGACACTCGAGAAAAATGTGGTCAATTGAACCTACATCATGCCCGCACAGACATTCCGCACTATTTATGACTTTGATTTTAAATAAAAATTCAGGGGAGCACAAATGTCCCAGCCTGAGGCGTATGATGCAACTAGTGACTCTTTTTTTAAATTTGAATTTAAAAAACCAGGGAGAAGCCGGAATATTTCTTTGCAGTTCGTAAAACTGCAACTTGTTATCGGTAGCCCATGTTGTAATTCCCATCAACGCCTTCTCCCCGCGCTTTTCAACTCTGACATTGACAGTTTGAACTGTCAATCATTGCCTTTTTAAAAACGTCGCTCACAGCCAATGAGGCCCTAGCCGTCGCTTAACTGCCATTACGAATAATGCAAATAAATGAATATGTACTAATAAATATTAATATTAGTAATTAAAAAGCCGTAATTATTAATAGAAATATAACGTAACCTAACAATAGTTATGAGACTTATGAGGCTGGCAACCCCTTTTCACGCCGAGGTATGTAGGTGTAGTGCTTTTCTCCAACATGCAATGAAATAAATAAATAAAACTCCAAGAAAACAAATGTTAATTTCTAGATAAAGTTCTAGTTTAGACAAAAATATAACTGACACAAATATATTTGGTATTATTTCTTCGTCGGTGTTTTATTCGTCGGAACTCATCTTCTATTTAATAACAAAATCAACAACGCACAATAAATCCGATAAAATAGAATTACAGAATGAAAAATTACCTCCAATATTGCCTCCAATATGATAAAAAAAATACCTACGCGGTGAGAGTAGACATTTTTACCGCTAATATTTAGATGTGTATTTGTCTAGTTAAATTAGCAATTTATAATGATTGCAATTTGTTCATAATGTGTTATTTTTTTCATTTCGATTCCGGAACCAGTTCCGGAATTGAGGGCGAATCTCGAAAATCAGTTCCGGAATTGAAAATCATCCGATATTGCAACCTCTAATATATATTTAACGGCCTCCGTAGCCCAGTGGGTAGTGACTCTGCCTACGAAGCTGGAGGTCCCGGGTTCGAATCCCGGTCAGGGCATTTATTTGTGTGTTTATCACGAATATTTGTTCCTGAGTTATGGATGTTATATATGTATATAAGTATCTATATGTATTTATCTATTATTTATATCATCACCTAGTACCCACAACACAAGCCTGACTGAGCTTACCGTGGGCCTAGGTTGATTTGTGTAAGATTGTCCCATAATATTTATTTATTTATTTATTTATTTATATATAATATATATATTTTTATGTCCGAAGTTGGTCCCATATAAATTTGAAAAAAAAAACCAACCTTAAGGGTAGGAAAATAGGGGATGATTGATTTTTCGTCGGTTAAAACTTTGTTTTTAAAGTGAATTATTTCTTCGCACGTTTTATAAGCCCAATGGTTAGCCGGTAGAGAATGCCATTTGGCATTAAGCTCGCCATTTGTATATTTTTTGTCTTTTGTGCAATAAAGTAAAAAAAAAAATACTAGCCTATTGTTGCAGCTTACCTACTCTAATTCTGCCCTGATACTTAATAGTAAATGCAGCAATCGACAATTTTGGGATTTTTACTTTTTTGCTAAAATGACATCCCAAGAGACAAAAAAATTGACATCCATACCTACATAAAAAAAATATTTCATATTTTTTTTATTATAAACACGTTTTTTATTTAACCAAAAACGCAGTACTTGCATAAAAATATTACTTTTGCAAACAAGATCTGCAGCATTCAGCATGTGCTAGTAGTTTGTGCAGTACTTGCTACGTTTAACTGTAGATTCATTAGGCATAAACTTTTTTGCACCGAATACTAACTAAAGCCAAACGCAGTATTCGACATTATTGCATTTGAGTGTAGCGAGAATAACAAAGAGCTACTCTTGCGATGCTAAAACTAAACGCAATATTCTACTAGTGCTGCGTTTACGATTAGCGAGAGTAACAAAAATATTCGCATGCGTCGAAGCCGCACGCAGTGCCGCGTTTCGCGCTAGTGCTAGCAAATCAGAGCGTCGACGTAGACCAATAGATTTTGGAAGATGGCTACATTAACTTCAAGTAGGTATGTGAATAATCTAGGACTTGGTATCTTCGGTATTAATATCAGCTCAATAAAACAACGTCTAGCAGCTAGCGAGTTTAATCCGAGACAAAGGAATAATTTTCTACCCTAAACATATAAATGCAAACTTAAGACTACCCACATATATCACACCTCCACCCTTATTTGCTAACGCTCCTTCACTTGTGTTACACCTTGATTTTTAATCTATTTCTAACCTAAGTTTCCGTAATATGCGGTGCGGTAAGGGCCGGAGCTTCATCGGCGACCGAGTCTCTGGCGGTCGTCGCGGTGGTGGTGAAGGAAGGGACTGATTCGGTTCTTCACTATTACGTGCATTAACTAATACTGGGCCATTTTCCCCATCGCTTATAACTGTCGAGCCCCTCTCCCTAACCACCTCCGTCTGTCTACTCGGCTGCACGACGCCGCTCTCACCCCCGTCCGCCTCTGCTATCGTATCCGGGCAGGGTACGGTCGACATACGGGATCTGTGCCTGACTTGGTCTATGTGTCTAACAATTGACTTTCCGTCCTCCCTATTCAGCGTATACGTACGGGAGCCCTTCTGCTCCAACAACTGCCCCCTTTAACCATTTATCCTCCGCGCCGTAGCCACGCGCCCAGACCTCGTCCCCCGGAGCGAGCGCGCGCCGCGTGCCCCCCGCGGCCGCCACTTGCCGCGCCTGCGCCGCCCGCACACGCTCCTCTAGCGCGGCGTCCCCGCGCAGCAGGTCGAGCCGGGTGCGCAACGAGCGTCGCTGCAGCAGCATCGCTGGACTCTCCCCAGTCGTGCTGTGCACGCTAGTCCTATATGCTAACAGATATGTTTGCAAAGCCGCATCAACATCTACACTATCCCTGTATGCTTTTTTAATGGCGCGCTTGCATAATTTAACCGCACATTCGGCCGCTCCGTTAGAAGCCGGGTGATAAACGGGCGAGAATGACTGCCGCACTCCACATTTTATCAAGAAATCCTTCAGTTCTGAGCTAGAAAATGGCGGTCCCTGGTCCGACACAAATTGTTCGGGCACCCCAAAACGCGCGAACATCGGTCTCAGCTCTTTAATTACGGCCGCGGCAGTTGTACGCGTCATTTCAACTATTTCCAGCCATTTAGTACTGGAATCTATGACTACTAAAAAGGTCTTGCCTTTTAAAGACAGAAAGTCCGCATGCAGTCTAGTCCATGGGCGCGGCACGTACTGCCATGGCGCGGGCGGCGCTCGCGGTGGCGCTGGCGCCTCCGCCGCGCACACTGCGCACGCGCGGCACAGCGCCTCCGCGTCCGCGTCGATGTTCGGCCACCACACGTAGCTGCGGGCTAAGGACTTAGTTTTAACTATGCCCATATGGCTAACGTGCAACTGCTTCAGAATCGACGCTTGTAGCTTTGGCGGTACCACGACACGATAGCCCCACATTACGCAACCCCGGTCTACGTACAGCTCGTTGCGACGCGAAAAATAAGGTTTCATCTCATAGTCCGGACATGACGCGGGCCAACCCGATTGCACGTACGCGAGCGTCCTACTTAGTACCCTATCCTTCGCGGTTGCTATTCTAACGTCGTTATTTGTTATAGGCAAAAAATCTTCCACAAAATTCAAATACGTCTTTTCCCCGGTCTCCTCTTTTCTGCCTTTTGCCTGAGGGAGTCGTGACAGAGCGTCCGCACAGTTTCTAGCCGATGGCACGTACTCGATCTTATAGGTATACCCCGATAGAAGCACGGCCCACCGCTGGAGTCGTGACGCAGCCATGACCGGAATGCCTACCTTGTCTCCAAATATATATGTCAGGGGCTTATGGTCTGTTCGTAACGTAAACTTTCGGCCGTAGAGGTACTGATGAAACTTACGAATTCCGTAAATTATCGCGAGGGCCTCCCTGTCGATTTGAGCGTACGCGTGTTCTGCCGGCGTGAGGGTCCGCGAGGCGTACGCGACGGGGCGCTCGCCAGCCGGCGTGAGGTGCGACAGTACACAGCCTACGCCAACGGCCGACGCGTCCGCTGTCAAAACCAACGGCAACTCGCTCGAGTAATAAACTAGCACCTCACTAGAAACCAAAGCATCCTTCACCGATTCGAACGCTGCCTGACACTCCTTGCTCCAGACAAACTTAACCCCCGATTTTAACAAATTGTACAACGGTTTTAATACCGTACTAATGCTCCTTACAAATTTTGCGTAATACATTATTAAACCTATGAAAGATCTGAGCTCGGACACGTTTTGTGGCGCTGGGGTTTTTACAATTGCCTTGATTTTGTCTTGACAAGTGTGTACTCCAGCTTTACTTATCTCGTGACCCAGATATTTAATAGATTCCGCGAAAAACTCACATTTATCTTTCCTAACGCGTAAGCCATATTTTTGAAGCCGTTCAAATACCCTGTTCAAGTTATCGATATGCGACTTCGTATCGTTTCCCGTTATTATGACGTCATCAAGGAATACACCTACATGTGGTAAATCTGCAAACAGTTGTTCCAGGCGCCTTTGAAATATTCCCGGGCTTGACGCAAGGCCATAGACTAAACGATTATAACGAAATAGACCCTTATGGGTATTTATTACGGTGTATTTTCGTGATTCATCGAGTTCAAATTGGGCATACGCTTGCGACAGGTCAATTTTACTGAAACGCTCGCCTCCGTGTAAGCGTACCAGTAAATCCTCCACCCTAGGCAATGGATACCGATCTACCTCTAATACCCTATTTAACGTTAATTTGTAGTCCGCACAGATCCGTATACTACCGTCCTTCTTGACAACCGGCACAATGGGCGTGGCCCAGTCAGAGCGGTCGACGGGGGTGAGCACGCCGTCGCGCACCAGCTGCTCCAGCGAGCGCTCCACCGGCTCGCGCAGTGCGTAAGCCAGCGGCCGCGCGCGCAGGAACACCGGCTGCGCGCCTTCGCGCAGGTGGATGCCCACTAGACCGCCGGTGAACCGGCCCAGGCCGTCAGCGAACACCTCACGGTAGCGGGAGCTGAAATCATTTAAATTAAAATGATTCCCGGTCACATTGTTAATATTACAGTACTGGGGTATCGGTATACATATCTCCAACTCGGCCAACCACTGCCGTCCCAATAACGATGTTTTGCCATTATCCACAACATACAAATCTAAGTACTTTTCCTTATCTCCATACTTCACCAGCGGCCTTACTACCCCGACAGGGCATACTAACTCGCCTGTATAATATCTCAATCTCAAATTAGTCTTTTCAATGTTTAAGTCACTAAACCATCGTTGATACATCTCGTAATTCACACACGACACGGCGCTGCCGGTATCACATTCCATAGTCAATAATTTACCATGAACATAAATTTGAATCACAATGGGCTTACAATCTGTTACAGCAAGTTGATTAAAATCCGAAATGTTTACCTCGAAGCTAACATCACTGTCGACATCCAACTCCTGCTCCTGACCCATAGACACCTCGCCTATGCTGTAGTGCTCCGCGCCCTCGTCCACCGGCGCCGCCTCCACACAATGCTGGTCCGCCATGTAGGGACACATGCGTTGAAGATGGCCTTGCCTGTTGCAGACCTTGCACACGTAGCGTGTGAAACGACATGTTGAGGCATCATGCCCCGCGCCACACGCCGTGCACCGCTGCGCCGCTCGAGCCGCCGCCGCCGCCGCCGGCGCTCCCCTGGCGCCGCGGAAACCGGCGCGCCCGCCGCGCCCCGCGCTGGTACTCGCCCCACGGAACGGCCGCAATACTGCCGGCCCTGTTGATCTGGTGTCGCTCGCCCACGGGCCCTTCGCCTGGCGCGACGCGAATCCTGTTACGGCCTGACAGTCGACGGCCGCGCCCGATGACCTCTCTCGACCTTCCACAACCGCCGCATCCCTTTCCGCTGCCTCCATACTAACAGCCAGTTTGAATGCCCTTTCAAAATATAAACCTTCCTCAGTAAAAAGCCGCTGCCGTATCGTCTCGCTACGCATTCCGCATACCAGCTGATCACGTAGACTCTCTTCCAACCAAGTCCCAAATTCGCACGTTTTAGACATTTTTTTAAGCACAGCCACATATTCCGAAATATTTTCGTTGCTAGCTTGTTTCCTATGCCTAAATTTGTACCGCTCGGCAAGTACACTGTGTTTCGGTTGTAAGTGACGTTCTAGAATGTTCGTCACCTCCGTGAACGTTTTCGATATAGGTTTGTCAGGCGTACACAAATTAACCAGTAGTTCATAGCAATCCGCACCCATAACGGTTATTAAAGTAGGAACGTACATGTCTTTATCCACTTTATTTACCAAGAAATACTGTTCTAATCTGTCGACATATAAGCGCCAGTTGTCCGTTAGTACATTGAACTCCGCAACCTTGCCCACCGACATTGTCACTTTTTTGCCTATTACACTGTTCCCGTCACAAAACAACACAAAACAATAACACGCACTGGAGTCCGATCGTATTCGTCGCCACTGAATAATCTAGGACTTGGTATCTTCGGTATTAATATCAGCTCAATAAAACAACGTCTAGCAGCTAGCGAGTTTAATCCGAGACAAAGGAATAATTTTCTACCCTAAACATATAAATGCAAACTTAAGACTACCCACATATATCACAGTATGGTTTATGGTTGTACGCGGGCTGGGTTTCCGCAACTCGACGTCATAAATGCGCCTATTTTGCGTAGGGGTTTTGGCACTAACTGTTATTCGTGCCAACCCAGTTCCACCAGGAAGCCTAGCAGACCCTTTATGTTGCCGACGGCCTCCAGTAGTGACCCCGGTGTTCCGAGGTGTTTTGCCCTGTATTCCGCCACTCCAGGACATGTCAGGATGACGTGGGCGGCTGTCTCGTCCTCTTCCATGCAAGCTCTGCAGAGAGGACTGTCTGTAACACCTAAAGTAAAAAGGTGTTTGTTTAGTAGTGCATGACCAGTTATAGCTCCTGTCAGAAGACGGAGTGCCGGCCTCTTTAGCTGCTTTAGCTTCCTTGACAATCCGGGGTTGATTGTTGGGAGGGCCTCCCTGGTCTGCCTGCAGGTTCCTAGTGTGTTCCAATGTTTTTGGTGTTCTACCTTGGTGTTTAGTCGCAGTGTGCTCCGCAGCCATGCAGAGGGTAGAGGAATTGTGGGTTCCGGTCCTACAGCTCTTGACTCTGAACCCTCTCTAGCCAGTGCATCCGCTGCATCGTTACCGCGTGAATTGCTGTGCCCTTTGATCCATTGCAGGGTTATGTCGCTGTTATTACATACCTCTGATAGGATTTTGTGGCACTCGTGTATCAGCCCAGAAGTTGTTGCGTGACCTTGCAGGGCTTGCAGTACGGATCGACTGTCGGAAAGTATGCGGATGGGATATCCCCTTACCTCCCTGGAGGCAATTGCGTGAGCAGTCATTATTATGCCCATACACTCTGCCTGGAAGACGGTGTTGTGGGTCCCTAATGGTGTCGAAATTAGGTCCTCCGAGAATACTCCTGATCCGGTGCCTGACCTTGTCTTGGACCCGTCCGTGAAGATTCTTAACTCTCTGGGGTTAAGTCCTTCCTGGGGGGTTTCGTATAGTTCAACTTTGTTCTTTTTGTCAAAGACGAACTGTCTGGGAATGATGTCTGAAGTTGCCTCTATAAGGGGTTCCCTACCTACAGCCTCGTAGAGTATTTCGGTGTGTGGAACCCTGGGCGGTCTCCAGAGATGTTGTCTTTTGAGCCTTACGGCTGCTGCCAGAGCCTCTTGCCTGATGAAAATGTGAAGCGGCGGAATGTCCATGATGGCTTCCAGGGCTGCAGTCGGTGTAGTCCTCATGCAGCCACTAGCCGCCATGCAGGCCAGTCTCTGGAGGCGTTGTAGTTTAGCTTCGATCGTGGTTAGCGTGGTACGAGGCCACCACACTATGGCACCGTAGCTTACTATTGGTCGGATTACTGCCTGGTAAAGCCATAGAGTGATGATCTTGGGGTTTAGTCCGCAGGTCCTACCTATCATTCTACGGCAATGCCAGAAGACGACTGTAGCTTTTTGGATTTTATTGTCTAGATGACTGCTCCAATTAAGTTTGGCATCGAGTATTACACCTAAGTACTTTACCTCTGTTGACAATTGGAGTTCTGTATTGAACAGTCTGGGCAGGCGGTAGGTCCCCAGATTCCGTTTGTTGGTGAACATTATCAGCTCGGTCTTCCTTGGGTTGACTGTTAGTTCATTGTCATTGCACCAGCGTTCCACTATGGCGAGTGCGGAGCGGGTGACATCGCACACTGTACCTGCATGGATGCCGCTGGTGAGTATCGTTATGTCGTCAGCATACCCGATGGTGTAGTGATGACTGTAGTGGTGAGAAGACGCCTCCCTGGGGGCATCCCTTCGCTACTTGTGCTTGTTTTGTTTTGTCTTCCCCGAGCCTAATGACCCTTTGACTTAACATGTTGTGTATCCATTTAATCATAACCGCATTCACTCCATGCCTTCCCAGTGCTGCGGTTATGCTGGTGAATTTAGTCTTGTCGAAGGCTCCCTCGATGTCAATGAAGGTGCCTTAACACAATAGTCTTGTTTTTGATCGCGACTTCGGCCTTGGTAACCACTGCGTGAAGCGCGGATTCTGTTGATTTACCTGAACTGTAGGCATGTTGATTCTGATGCAAGGGCACCCGCACTAGCGCCCTCTCTCTCAGATGTCTGTCACACAAGTGTTCAAGTAGGTATTTTTAAGTTCAGTTATTTCGATAATAAAAACATTTTTTCTAATACTTAGCTAAAAGTTAAAGCTAAAGTTATTTCGTCTCTTCGTCACATATAATAGCCAGAAGTTAAATCTTAACAACACTTAACTAGTACCATGCATAAAAATTGGGCGTGATTGCGAACTAGAAACGCAGTATTGAACACGTGCTAGGTGATTTTGCAGTAATAAACACAAATACTGCATTTAGTTTTAGTAATACTGTAACCCACAAGCCCAGATAGTTGATGATAATGCAGTACTGCGCATTTTATCCAAATAAGGCAATAAAGTAAAGAAAAAATATGTCAATAGAAAGCTTGAGTTTTTTACTATTTTTCAGTACACTTCAAAAGATATATCATATCACACAGATTTGTTGTATAGAAATCACAAAATATATTTATCGCGTTTATCTCGAAACCGCCATTTTGCAAGTAATGCGTTTGCAATAAGAAGGGCAGAATTGTCGCCTCTTCATTACACACGGCGGGATTCTTTCGATGACAGAAACAGTTTTCTTTGGAGTGCATGTGATCGGCATTCCCGTTGGTTACGATCAGCAGCTCAACATAGATAGAGCCGTACGCAAAGGCTATGCTAGAAAAGTAAACCTAGGGGCATGATTGCGAAACGATCCGAACGCGCGTCGGTACCTACAATTTAACTGTCAATTTTCCATATAAAAAGTGACATTTAGACCTACCCGACGCGCGTACAATGCGTTACGTGATCGACCTATTGGTTTACGATTTGGCAGACGACTTGAAAGATATGAGACTATATAGGACTTTATAGAAGATGTTCTTAGCAATATTAGGTAAGGTTAATAAGGGGTTTCTCAGAAGGCATTATGGCAGCACTGTGGCGAGATCTATTTATTTATCAAATTGATGATGTTTAATAGTAGTTTACAATGAACTTGCTCTGAATGTGCCCCTTTATATGGTTCAACATAAACACGGGACACATGACCCATGCCAGCATGTTGCAGCACGGCGTCGCGGAAGGTGACCAGCCCGTCCGGGAATGGATTTCAGGCCAATATTCCCACACACGTGCGAAAATGAGTTTTCGTGACAATTAAATTTTCAAAGTATTTATTTGTCAAAACACAGGTCACCAAATTTCACCTTTTATGCATATTTTTTTAACCGCACTTGTATCATAATAGTTATTTATGATACAAGTGCGGAAAGAAGGTAATTCCCAACGAGTGGCGATGACCGTCACGGACACGACCGTCAGGGAGTGTTTTTGATTGACACGAGTTGGGAATTACCTATCCGCACGTGTATCATACAACATTTTACAATGCATCATGCGGGGAAATAAAAAAATATGCATAAAAGGTGAAATTTGGTGACCTGTGTTTTGACAAATAAATACTTTGAACTATGACATTTGAATTGTCACGAAATCTCATTATCGCACAGTATGCGGGAATATTGTACTGAAATCCATTCCCGAACGGGATTGTCACCTCCCGCGACGCCGTGCTGCAACATGCTGGCATGGGTCATGTGTCCCGTGTTTATGTTGAACCATATAAAGGGGCACATTCAGAGCAAGTGCATTGTAAATAACTATTATGTGACTGTACATAATGAAGGGCATTAAACACGAGTGTGGGTTTATGAAACGAGCCGAAAGCGAGTTTCATAATTACATCACACAAGTGTTTTAATGCCTAATTATGTACAGTTACATACACAACTTTATCTACCCACATATCATAAGCCTCCATGATGCATTCAGGAGCCGCATATTATGACCGGCATCGCGGCGTTGCGTTACTCAGGGCGCCTAACAGTAGGTAAGTTGCTTTGTCACGGATATCAGGAAGCGTCGCCGAAATATCTATATCTTGAATTCTTGATCGCTAATTTTATGGTTTAAATTCAACAAATCGAACAATTTTATGCAACAAAACAATTTTTTACCGGTATAGGCGGTAATGAAAAGTTTTCTGGCAGCTGTCGTAGTTTTTTTTTTAATTAAGGGTCAAACTAGAGTCGGTCCCAACTATCTTCACGTTCGATATCTTACTTACGTGCGACATTTGTCAAATTTGTATGTAAATTGACATTTAATTTCAAAATCATATTTCTTTGTTTTTCAGAGATGTTCGAAATTTGTATGAAATAATATTATCGAAATCGATGTTATTATTTAGCAATAATAACATTTTCACAGATAAGAAATTTGTTCTAACAAACCAGTCTATTTTTACGGTGGTCATAATTTGCGGTTCTTGAACGCATCATGGAATTCATGGAGGGTTTATGTATGATATTTGGATAGATAATCATGATTATCTTAGTGGATTTTTAAAGCTTCTGCACAGAATAAATAATAATACTAAGTACCTACCTACGTATATAAGGTTCTCTGTTAACAAATCCCTTGTTTAGGTATGCCGAACGAGCCCAAACGTGGCCATCTATTTATATAGCATGCAACGCGCTGCGATAGAGCGCGTGTGTGCCGTAACAGCGCTAACATACCCCTGGAGCCGGTACGCCGGTGGCGTACTTGTAGCGACGCGATCAAATCACGGAGTGAGCCGCCACTGTCATGTGAGGCACTATGTCACCAGATGGCAGCAATGTAGCGAGAGGTCTTTTTGACAGAAGCCAGATCTCGAAGTTCGTATATCTCTGTCTCTGTCGCTCGAGTACCATAAACCATAAGTGCGTTAGAGACGGAGATATACGAAATTCGAGATTAGAAGTTCGTGGTTATACTTAGAAGCCTTCTGAGAAACCGTCAGTGTCATACAGTCCACAATAACCAGCCGAAACGCACTGACAGCGGTGGTGGAGCGGCGCGGAGGTGGTACCGGTTGTAATGTTTGAGCTAATATGAAAGGAACGCTTTTTTCCGGCCGGTATTATTCTGTGCGGACCTGTTAGCGACGTGCTCAGATTGGGTTTGTTTTAATCTGTTATTTTTTGTAGTTTTATAAGGTACTTTGGTAATTTGAACCTGTTAGTTTTTAAGCCGAAATTTCGGGTAGGTATACCTACGTGTGACGTAGCGACATAATGCTAACGGTCTTGCATTGACTTGACCTGCAGTCGTCCACACACGTTACCTACTGCTCTCTCAATTGTATCACGTGGTGTCAGTATTTTTCCGAAATTAAACTGTTTTCGTGTCTCAAATCAGTGCTTTTTATTGTGGAACACCTACAGGACCTACAGGACCCTTTTGTATTAGTTCGAACATTACTACCGGTACCGCCTCCGCGCCGCGCCGCTCCGCCACCGCTGTCAGTGCGTTTCGGCCTTTAGGGTGAGTATGGATATGGATAGGTACCTACAGCTCAGCACGGTAAGCACAAGATGGCGCGCGAGCTCTCTCGCAGTATCCGTCTCTATTATTAGAAAACTTAAAAGAGACGAGAATAGCGCGCCGTCTTGTGCTAACCGTGCTGGTGGGCCAGAGCTGTAAGTATCCATAGGTTGCAAAGCAGTCAGCGAGGAAAAAAACCATAATTAGCGTGGCAGGCCGCGCTCGCGCATCACTTCCCATTGGTAAATTTTTCTTCGCTCAACGCCTCGCAAAGTCTGAACGGGTTTTATTTTTTTCTTACCTGATTTTGCTACCTTGAGGCGTATATGCAATGTAGTATCATGTTTATTACACGAGCCGAAAGCGAAACAAGCGTAAGCTTTTTTTCATTCTACATCATTCTACACCCCCAGATAATAGTTATTTACAATGCACTTGCTCTGAATGTGCCCTTTTATATGGTTGAACATATTCACGGGAAGTGGCCGATGCCAGCACGGCGTATCCGGGCGGGACCTGCCCGTGCGGAAATGGATTTCAGGGTAAAATTCCCGCATACTATGCGATAATGAGATTTCGCTACAATTAACATTTCACTTTTTATGCATATTTTTTTATTTCCTCGCATGATGCATTGTAAAATTGTGTAAATAACTATTATGATACAAGTGCGGATAGTATGTAGGGTCGTTTCGCCGGTAACGCGACCACCTTCGGTTGGCGACCACTTGACGGACTAGGCTGCTTCAATTAAATATATTAACATTTCTACAAACCCAACAGAAAAATAATTAGTTATTAACTATTCTTGAATAGTGTCAGAATAAGAATAAATACACTTTTAAACCCAAAACTTAGTCCAAAGCAAGAAAAAATAACCTCAATTCACACATTTCACACATTGCTTCCGAAAAGTGTTGACGTGCAGTGAATCTATAAAAAAAATAACGCGACAGTTGGCGCGAAAACTTTAGTTACGTCACTTAATTTTATTATTATGCTAAAATTAGTTACTTGATTGCTTAAATGATTTAGCTATTGTAATAATTTCGTTGAAATTCGGCATATTATAAAAATAGATTTAAATAAAATGGGGTGGTCGCGTACCCAAAAAAATTATTACCAAAGAAGTCGGATGGCGACCACATCGTTTTTCTTTTTCTTTCCTTATGGATTCTTGCGGCATCCGCGATATTTAGCTTGGCAAGCCAATTGTGTCGGTATTTAAGCCGCGCCAATCCATGCTATGTCTATATAGTAGGTATATGTAATATAATAATAATATATAATTATAAAATGAATAATTCATATGATTATATGATATGGTTATATTATATTACAAATGCGAAAGTGTGTCTGTCTGTCTGTTCACGCTTAAACCGATGGACCGATTTTGATGAATGGTATGGAGATAGTTTGAATCCCGGGAAAAGACGTAGGATAGTTTTTATCCCCGAAATAATCCCCTAAGAGGCTGAAATAGGGGTTGAAATTTTGTATGGAGCTACGATATAAACGAGACACACGGACGGAGTCGTGGGCAGAAGCTAGTGTAGGTAAGTAGAATTAAATCTAAAAGTTACATAAAAGCTTGTAAAATGGTGGCGTTTAGATACCTACTATGAACGACATGTGTGACTGTAATAGCAATATATATAATAGCACTATGGTGTGAGCGAGATGGCGCGCCGTTTTCGATTCTATTTTGCATTGACAAGCAATGTAAAGTAGATTTAGAAGAGTAACAATTTGTAGTAGTATAAGGGCAGTCAGGTCAGGTAGGTCCAACTTTGAGAAAGAGGTCAATCGTCGAATCCGACTCGGCTGGGCAGCGTTCGGGAACCTACGCTATGGCACATCTTTTCGTCTAATATTCCGCAGTGTCTGAAGACGAGAGTCTTTGACCAGTGAGTGTTGCCAGTGATCACGTGTGGCACCGAAACGTGGTCGCTTCAGAAATCATAAGAAGCATCATAAGAAGGCTCAAAGTCACCCAAAGGGCAATGGAGAGAGGGCTATGCTCGGAGTTTCTCTGCGTGATCGCATCAGAAATGAGGCTATCCGCAGCATAACCAAGGTAATCGATATAGCCCTAAGCCGCTAAAGTTAAGTGGCAGTGGGCGGGGCACATTGCACGTAGAACCGATGGCCGTTGAGGCGGAAAGGTTCTCGAGTGGCGACCACGTACCGGAAGGCGCGGCGTGGGTAGGCCCCCCACAAGTTGACTGATGGCCTGGTAACGATCGCAGGAATCCGATGGATGCGGGTGGCGCAGAACCGGTCATTATGGCACTCTTTGGGGGAGGCCTATGTCCAGCAATGGACGTCTTTCGACTGATATGATGATGATGATGATGCATCGTTTTATTAACTACTTAAACACTATTTGCAAGAGTGGTCGCCAACTAGCTAACAGGTGGTCGCAAACCGACTAAAGCGGTCGCTATCCAGCGAATTCGCTATTTTGAAACCTTTTCCATATTTTTTCCTAATCTATGGATGAAAGTGCTATATTTTATTGTAGGTTTCAAAACTTGACTATACTCAGAACCTATACGAATACCATCTATTATGTGTGTACATTGAATAGGTATACATTTACTAATCGAAAGTGAGCAACTCGGCTAAGTGGTCGCTAACCGGCGAAACGACCCTAATTCCCACGGAATACTTAAATAAGATGGAAACGGCGTGTTAGCTAGTTACTTCGGAATCCTGCGTAGCTAGCCCAACACAATCAAAACTGAATTTGTACATGTAAACACTACTGCAAAACGCTTCTGTTTGGTAAAAACTTTTAATTCGATTACGATTTCAACAGTTGTAATATTTAGGACGAAAAGTGACTCAAAACTGCATTACTTGCGGTCTAATTTACAATGCCAAAAAAAAGTCACGTAAGTCTATTCTTTATCAATATAGGAGCCAATTTCGAAAGGGGTTTTTAAATATGGAAATTATATGAGAATAGTATTGATATCTGCTCTCCTTCTTGCATTAGATCATAACTAAACGTGTGTGAGCGTGACATACTCTTGACGGAAATTGACATTTACTTTTTGCTTGCAATATTGAGGCCCTGTTCAAATGAAGTTGACGTTTGATTATGTCCAAAACCAAAGGTCTTATGTTACTATGACACTCTATGGTGATACACCTATTTGGAAATTTAGAATACAAAATAGAGGTTAGACTAAAATCATAATTATCGATATTCTATATTCTTGGTATATATCGTTTATATAGGTAGTACTAGTTTCCACCTGCGACTTCGGGACCCGAGATAAAAACTATCCTATATTTTAATCCAGGCTATAAATTATCTTCGTGCAAAACTTCATCCAAATCGGTCCAGGCGTTTAAGCGTGATTGAGTAACAAACATCCAGACATCCAGACATCCAAACATCCAAACTTTCACATTTATAATAGGATAGGAATAGGATAGGATATTTATATAGTTAAATCAATTTTAAATGCCCTTATTTCTTCGAGTCAGAGCGTTTGCGTACTGCGGCCGATCCGAACCTGATAAATATCAGTCAGATGTAGCAGTATAGTGCTATTTTTGAGAAATTACATCCGAAGAAATTGGGTAAGTAGGTATTAACGAAATTTTGATCTTGTCCGCGACCTCATACACGCAGTTCGCAAACGCTCTAAATGGAGATGGTGCTGAAAGCAACTGTCAGATAAATCGTATAGCTCACGAAAACATGCTAACATTGCTAACACTTTTTAATTAAAATAGGGTAGAGGAACCAAAAGATGAACGTTTAAGCGACTATCCCAACTTAACAATTTTTTTTCGAGGAGTGGTGATTTAGTTTGTTTACATTTAATTTTTTTATACGATTTCGTATATAGTCGAGATTGGATATATGACTATTTTAAACCATCCTATTACAATACAGTATTTTATTAAAAATGGTTCTATGCTGAAGTATGTCATTTTGCCCAGAAGATGAACACCTGTGCCCAATAGTTGAACATTTTGACACCAATAGTTGAACAGAGAAAAACGTAACACCGCGCAGTTTCTGACTTTTGGTCTAGTTATTATATATATAATCATTGTTATAGCAATGTATACTAGTTACCAATCACAATATTGATACTAAACACAGAATAAAACAGTTCAAATGTACCCTTTTCATATGGTTACAATTATAAGAGATTATTTTTTACATATTAATCAATAAAACATTTTTTTATTAATTTATCATCAGATTAAAATAGATAAATTGTTGGGTTTTATACGTATAAGTCAGATTTCATATTTATAACGTATCTTTGTTATTAAGATGTTCATTGTACTAACCCTTGCCTAAAACTTGAACGAATAAATTTTGTTCGTTCATGTATCGGGCACGATGGCAAAGGAATGAACGGACTAATTTTAACAGAGCATTCACTTTTCATAGTAAAACAAAGCCCAAAATAACCGTGTTGCGAATGGATACTCACGTTCAACTTTTGGTTCAAAAATCAACAGTTAAAAAACTATTAATTTGAGCCATACAAGTTTTATGTACCTTTTCAATAAGAATTTATACATGCATTTGAAAAAACTATACCTTGCCCAGTAGATGAACACCGTTCATCTATTGGCTCAGGTACAAAAAGTTGGAAACGTTAGTTGAACGCTAAATATCTCTTAAATTAACAATAAATACGCAATTTGTGATAGATAATCCATTAAAGGCTTTAATGGATTATCTATCACAAATTCATCAAGAATCTATATCACGCAAAACAATCCATGTAGACGTTTTATTCAATTTTATACATAATTTAGAGCTTAAATTTAAGAGCGCTTTCCTTAAGTAAATCTCCATACAAACGGTGATTTTGGCGTGAGACCTCGACGCGACAACCGCTCACAGCCGTGTGTGTGTGGGAACAGTATGGAAGTTTAAATGCCAGCCTCGGCAAAGGGATGATACGTTAGGAAAAAAATATCCCGAAGGCGTAAAATGTATCGCGATTTTTTTATTTCAATTTTACGACAAAACGTTCAACTATTGGGTGGTGTTCATCTTTTGGTTCCTCTACCCTACGTACAAGTATTTAAGTAATTTTAATATTTACGAGGATGGAGACAGAGTAGGTATGACATATCATTATAATAATAAAATTGCACATTTGAATTCCTTGATGTACCGTGTCATTTGTTTCAATAACAAATATCATTTATTTGACATAATTAAATTCATAACGTGCTTCACGCTAACATCAGAGAAAATATTTTTGACAAATAAATATTTCTTGTCTTTAGTGGGTCTACTAGTTTTTAACATAGAACCAATACAAATAGATGTAATAGCTCTACTGGGTTTATTATGTAACCATTTAATGTGTCCTTTTAAGAAATAATCGATTTAATATTTATATAGAGGTGGCAAAATATTGACAAAATAAAGTATATTTTAAATTATTGGATCCATTTACACGAAGAAGAAGAATATTTATATTATTAGATATTTTTTGTCTTTGTAAATTTTAAATTATTGAGTTTATCGATAAGTACATACACTAAGCATGGTACCTCTACTACTCACTCACAACTCTAGTCATATTGACAATCGCCCCGTCAAAATGTCAAACCCGAATAACGCGATACATTGCTGTGACATTACGGTAGTCCCTAATCTGCCGTGTTGGCTAGCAAGCAATGTAAAGCAATGGCAAATTTCATTATCGATTGCGTATTTATTCAAAAAACTGTTATTTTAGTACTTACCGGTGATAGAAAATCGCTCCCGGAGGAACTTTTGGGTCCTGGCTTGCCTGTTGGCACGAATAAATTGCAGAACGCGGCATGTTTCTATTTTTAATACGGCAAAAATCGTCACCGACGGTCAACAGACAACTGATTTGCGTTTTGACTGCGTTTGACAGTGTTATGAGTGTTCACTCATAACATCGGCTACACGCACCCCGCCTACTACCGTTTCTATAGTATTTACTTGTTCTGTGGTAATTCCCAACGAGTGGCGATGACCAAAAACACGACCGCCAGGGAGTGTTTTTGGTCGACACCAGTTGGGAATTACTTATCCGCACGTTTATCATACAACATTTTACAATGCATCATGCGAGGAAATAAAAAAGGTGAAATTTTAATTGTCACGAAATCTCATTATCGCACAGTATGCGGGAATTTTGGCTTGAAATCCATTCCCGCACGGGCAGGTCCCGCCCGGCGACGCCGTGCTGGCATCGGCCTTTTTTTTTATACCACGTCGGTGGCAAACAAGCTTACGGCCCAGTAAGTGGTTACCGTAGCCTATGGACGCTTGCAACGCCAGGTGTGCTACATGCGCGTTGCCGACCCTTTAAGAATTTATACACTCCTCTTTTGAAGAACCCTATACTGTAGTCACTTGGGAAAACCTCGGCAGGGAGCTCATTCCAGAACCGGAGTGTCCGAGGCAGGAAATTTCTCTGAAACCGTACGGTAAGCGACCATTTAGGTTCCAGGGTGTGAGGATGAATACCCTGCCGATGGCGAGCGGTGCGGTGGTGAAAAGCAGCCGTAGGCATCATGTCGAACAGTTCATCGGAGCACAACCCGTTATACAAGCGATAGAACACGCACAAGGAGGCGAAGACTTCCCGTGTTTATGTTCAACCATATAATGGGGCACATTCAGAGCAAGTGCATTGTAAATAAAATAATGTGACATAACTTAATGTTATTACTCTCCACAGTTATCGAAACACAGCCAAAGAAATATCCCAGATATACCACGACTGGCCGGTGTCCCCGGGCGCGGAGCTGGTGCACTGGGTGGAGCACGTGGCGCGCACGCGCGGCGCGCAGCATCTACGCTCCCCGGCACTCCTGCTGTCCTGGTACCAGAAGGCACATTTTGACATCTTGGCAGTTATTATTTTGATACCCACCTTTTTAATAATTATTATGAAGCGCTTGTTTAAGAGAAACAAGAATCAGATTGAGGTTCCAAAGAAAACTCAATAAAGGCATTTCAATAAAAAGCTACTTATATGTTTACATACCTAGTAGGTATATAAATTTAATTGACATTTATTGTAATATATAAAATATTATTAATGAATGACTTATGACTTATAATTTTTCATAGTTACCTGTTAAAAGATACTTTAGGCTTCTTAGGAAGGCTGCTAAAATAATTTGCCTCGTTAATTAGGAAAAAAAATATCATGGTCTGTACATTGTTGGAAACTAGAGATTCCAGTATAATTCCTCTATGTTTGAGTCAATTAGGAGACTATATATAGGTATTTTATTTTAAGTAATAGACTTTAAAAAATCTGGATTATTTAGTATAATTAATATTCACATTTTGAATCTTGCAATTGTTGAAACGGACTAGACCACTAACACTTTCTTGTAAGTTTCTAATGTTACTATTTGTAGATGTGTCTGGTATATTTATATTCACAACTTTATTAGTATTGGTCTCAACAGAATCTCGAATTGGTGAAGTATTTATATTGACAACATTATTCTTGCTTATGACAGTATTCTGAATATCATTCCAAACTTGGCCTTTGCTGTCTGAATCACTGCCGGTGTAGCTGTCAGAAACTGTTCCATCAGGAATGTTTATATTTACGCATTCAAAATCTTGGTTCTCAAAAGTATATTGAAACTGATTTGACTCTTCAACATTGCTTTCTTTTAGTAAGTTGCTTGAATAGTCTTCTGGTATACTTGTGGTAGTTTCATTTCTGATTCCCCTTTTGGTCTTGTTATGGTCCATTGAGTCATTGCCACCTGGTTCTGGCAGGTTTGTGGTTCTCCCATAACTATGATCTTTCAAACTAATCATATCTCCTTCAGGATAAACTCGTAATTTTGTAGCTGTCCTTCGGAAGCAATGCCCGGTATACAAATCTGGTTCCGGAAGTTCTAAATATCTGGCTATAGATTTGCTTAGATTTCCAAGTTGATTGATACCAACAGGGTGTTCTCTGCATTTTCCAGATCTGTATTGTAGGAAAAAGGTGGTAATTTTGCAGGGATGAGGTCGCAGACTGATGTATTTTTTACAAAGTTCATAATAGCTACCAGTGACAGTGAATACTCGATAAGTCATGTTTGTGCGTGTCGACTTGAATGTGTTGTAGATTTTAACGAGAATTTTGTTTGCATAAACTTCTACATCCGTAAACAGAAGATTATATAGTTCATATCTCCGGCATGCACCCACAATGCCAAATATGAGAACAACCTGAAATTAGAAAAGCAGTTACTAAAGGTAGGTACTTATACATATAATAAATAAATAAAATAAAATAGCCCTTTATTCAGACAAATTATAAACATGGATAATCCTATCCTTGAACAAATACAACAATAGTAAATAATAGTAATTCCATTTATAATTTACATTTACAATAACATTTTTAGTAATTATTATGCATTGATTGTTTAGTAGTTATAGTGTATTGATTTGTAAGTTTAGTATTTAAGATTTGTTTAATATACATTTATTTGTTTTTTCCACTTTGTTATTAAATACAAATTGTTATTATTATTCTCACTTTTAATTTTTATTAAGTACAGATTATTAAAGTTACTTTTTATTACATGTTACGTGTCTGTTTGCTTTTTGACCTTTTTATACATATAAATCTTCACAAATAATAAATCCTACTACTTCGTTCAGGTCGCTCTGGGTCATTGCTTGTCCAACAGGTCTCAATTGCTGTTCAGTGAGGCAATGCTGCAAGCATTTTGGGGACCTTTGGTTTGGGCATGATGCAGAGCGGGATTTTACTTTATACTATTTCTGCTTATTTGTACCTAGTTATTTTACAGAATCTAATATCTAAATGTATAATCTTATCATGCATACCTAAACTTAATCTTGTAATTATTATTGAAATATTGACATGTAAAATATTGTTTTTATCAATAATTATAAATGTGTTCTTATTGAGTTAGACTACGCAAAATTGGTGAAGAAAGGAACGAATGTAACTCTTTTTCGTCCTAGTCGTACTATAGGTTTAAAGAGGTGATCAAATTAGTAAAGTATGAGGAAAAGTATTTTCATATTATATACAAGATCATTATTTCAATTTACCTTCTCCATCAGATGATCATAATTGTGTGCTTCTTTCAAGAATCTATTTATTTCGTCAGGTGTAAACGTCTTAGATCTCTTCACATCCTGACATCCTTGTCCTTTTAGTTTTAAGAAAGCAAGGAGCCTAGAGTATTTGGAAATATCCACTTCATTGTTCAGATTCAACGTAGACTTGAGCATAGAGTAAACCGTCCATAAGGATGATGGTTTATATTTGTCAGACAATTCCATAAAGTATGCTAGTAGCAATTCCTCACCGAAAGATACATCGTTTTTAGCGATTTTCCACTTCATAAATTTTGTATAAGCATAAATATATTTATGCTTTGATTTTTCCGGTACAACGATGTTAGCGATTGCTCCTCGAGTGTCCGATGAAGTCTCTTCAATATCAGTATCATTGTCAGAGCTTGTATCGCACATATCCTTGCACAAAATACAATACAATATTTGTGAGTGAAGTGAACTCAACACTTACTTTTTACAAACGTCAAAATCCAACATAAACAAAACAAAATTGCCCAAGCCCAGCAATGTAGCCCGCCGAAAATTTTCACAATCAATAAAGGAGACGCTATACGGGCCGATATCAGCCGGACTGCATGCCGGCCGACGCGTGATTCGCCCCGTGTGGATACTTGTCGGAACATATGTCGGAAGCACGGCGGCCAGCCAAATCAAGGAAAGTAAAGACAAGAGAACTGAAGACATTTTTTGGACTAGACACACTAATTATCTAATTTAAAAAATCTACTGAAGACGTTACTACTGCGGTGCTACCACGAACTTCGAATCTCGAACTTCGTATATCTCCGTCTCTGTCGCTCGAGTACCATAAACCATAAGTGCGATAGAGACGGAGATATACGAAGTTCGAGATTCGAAGTTCGTAGTAGCGCCGCTGGATTTGAATAACTAAAATTATATATACTAAAGACGAGACAGTATGGCCTGTATCAGTATGTATATTGTAGTCTTTGGCCTGTATGGCGGCCTCTACACGGTGATTAAATACTGACAATCCACCCATATCACAATATATGGATCACATGCATATTGATGTGTATCACAGGACTGTCAATATACTGCAGAATTATCCGGAAAATTTGAAATCCGCCCACAGATAATAAAGAATTAAGAGACATGTCTTAATAATATTGTTCAACCAAACACAACATTCAAATTACAACTCCAGATTGTAAAAGGCATTTTATTTTTGTCGACGCGTCAGGCAATGTCACTGTCAGCGACTAAAATAAAAGGCTCACCCCACGTTCCGCTTGGTGGATGGTATTAGCGGGTCGCAGCTATAAGATAGAGCGAGATGAGAATATGAAAGAACCAGAATTACCGTCTGGCCACCCTTAATACTGACGCGATAAATAATTAGCGTTTAAAGAGCCATTCAATACTGCTTCCATACTGAATATTGCTGCAAATACTGACAAACCAGGATCACAGTAATTATTCACCGTGTAGAGGCCGCCTATGGCCCATGCCGTCCATGGTCTTAACCTAGCCTGTCCGAATGGAAAAAAAAAAAAAAAGTGAAAGGAAAGTTATCGAAAATATCGAAATATCCAGTTCGAATAAAATAACATTTTTATCCTCTCAAGAGTCTCAAGAAGAATCCGTTAGTTTGATTGATGAAATATTTTGTTTATTTGTTCCAATATTGTGTTTGCTGTACAATGTAATGGATACGCTGAACGAACTTGTCTATTTGTGTGGTTGTTTCTAAGCATTAGACCAGTTAATACCATAAATAAGAGTGTACATAACTCTCTCCGTACGTCTTATTGACCTTATAGTTGTACAATAATAGTGGCGATTTTCGTACTTTTGTGAATGAAAATGTGTGATACAAGCTCCGATATCGAAAGTATTGATGAGACATTATCCGATATACGTGATGCAGCGGCCAACGATTCTAATCACCTATTACAGGGAAAGACTAGAAAAATATATGACAAAATTTACCAAGATTTTATGAACTGGAAAACAACAAATAATAGACACTCTTTTAAGGAGAAGGTGATATTAGAATACTTTGTTGAACAATCTGAAAAGTATAAATCATCAACATTGGCTACAAACTTCTCTATTCTGAAAAATACTTTGAGTCAGAATCATAATGTGGATATTACGAAATACCATAAAGTGATTGCTCTCCTAAAACGTAAAGCCCAAGGCTATACAGGGAGGAAGTCTAAGACGTTTTCTCCTGAAGATATAAATACGTTCTTGAGAGAAGCAGATGATGACAAATATCTGTGTGCAAAGGTAACCATTATTTTGTTGTGATGTTACTACTCATGCCTCTCTCGGCCGGGCAACACTAGTATTAGTATGCATGTACATTATTTTCATTGGTATATAATGGCCCAATGCCAATAAATTTGCTGTATGTATGTTAAGATGTGTTTTTGTAATTAAAATTTAAACTCGTATCCCAATTTACCACTCAAAGCCTAGTGCCTTGACATTCATGTCCCCAACTTCGTTAATTTAACCCTTTGTATTCCAGCATTCCGGTGTATGAAGG
The DNA here is from genome assembly GCA_963854355.1 of Epinotia brunnichana. NCBI lineage: Eukaryota > Metazoa > Arthropoda > Insecta > Lepidoptera > Tortricidae > Epinotia > Epinotia brunnichana. The sequence continues at coordinate 10,920,984 of OY977936.1, read as the reverse complement.
CCTGGTCTCCCAACGACATACATGTATGTCGGCATGTGTGGTCCCATTGGTCCAGCTGTCAGACCTGGATAATGAACTGTGGTGTATTTTGTATATAAGATTCATTTTCATTTGGGTACATGTGGGTCATTGGGATTCCAGGGTAAAAAAAATGACCCACATGTGGGACCTGCCGGCGGAGTCACATGTGAGTCATTGGGAGACAAAGGGTTGAATGTAATCAGTCTGTAATTATTTGAATGTGTTCAATTAACTTTGTGTTACAGGTTACCCTGATATTCGGTATCGTGGGTGGATGCCGGAGGCAGGAATTATACCAACTTCAGTTTAAAGATGTTGATGTCTTACCATCAAAGATTCTCATTAAAGTCGAGAATACTAAAACAAAGGTAGACCGCTTATTCACTCTTACAGGTGATTATTATGTACTTTGTAAAAAATACATCAGTCTGCGACCCAATCCCTGCTGCTGCACTACATTCTTTATACAATACAAGTCTGGCAAGTGCTTTCCGCAAAGTATTGGTATTAACCAATTTGGGAACTTAGGAAAAACTATTGCCAAATTTTTAGGATTAAACAATCCAGAGTTGTACACAGGGCACTGCTTCAAAAGGACAGCGGCCACAATACTAGTTGATACTGATGGAGACATATTACCTTTCCGAGGGCATATTAGATATAAGACTGCACAAGTAACAGAAAGTGACATAAATAACTCAGTACAAAGTTCCCTTGAGAACAAAAGTATTGAAAATATAAATAAAACTAGCACTACTGTATTACACGATTGTTCAAGCAATACCATAGAAAGCATTATAAAAGAGCTAAATGGTCCAAACTTAGAAAACGAGAATATTGGATACATAAATGTAGATGTTCCAATTCCAAATCAAACAGAAAACATAGATGCGTCACTGGACAGCAAAGATGGAGTGTGGAATCAATTGAAGATTTCCTTTTCACAAGAAAGTAATAATGCTGTTAATACAACTCCAGGGACAAGTGTATTAGAAGACTATTTAGATGACTCAATGGATAGCGAAGATCAAACGAGAAACCAAAATAAAAATCCTTTAGAGGATGAGACTGATAAAGTTATAAATATAAATATACCGAGCACATCCAACAATTTGCAACAGGCTTTTAGTACTTTGGTGTGTTTCAACAATTGCAGCATTCAGAATGTTAATGTAAATAATTACAATAAATAAGTAACTGATTAAGTTTTTTATTACAAGCTTTTATTTGATCCTTCCCTGATCTTTGAACCTGAATTTTGAACCCGTTAACCTCAACTGATTGAGCTGAAATTTTGGGTATTAGTATAGTTTGGATGACAATTCAATATTATGCTACCATCGAGCTGACCTGATGATGAAGACAGAAGGTGGCCATGGGAATTCAGTAGGTAACCGACGTTACCCCGTTGAGTTTGGGCTTGTTAGAATCGTCTCAATGAGTAGTTGATGATGGTGTACAGGAAAGTACAGTTGGTAATAAAAGCTTGTACAGTCGAGTTCACAAACATCTTTACAAGCCAACCTCCCAAAAATATGTTTACTCGACCTTGTTGTCAGACAGATAAGGTCGAGTAAACATTTTTGGGAGGTCGTACCACAAAATGAAATTTTTGACAGAAACTTATTTTACTTAGGAGGACGTTAAACTTACTTGGTCAAATAACTGTATCAATAAATCAAGAGGGCCGTCTATGTACAGTCATGGCCAGATAATTAAGAACATGATTTTTATCCCCATACAGTTGCATACAAATATATGACTTAAAACTTGATGATAATTTATAATGTGTTTGATTATTTTTGTTTCTGATTATACGGATGTAACCGTGTTTAAACAGTATTAAATATAGTGCAAAAGAGCTTCTGTAAAATTAAGACTTTAAAAAATACAGGCGATCAAATCAACACTTTTTATAAGTTCATAACTACTTACATTGTTCCTAATTACCTACAGTATGAACTCGTAAAAACTGTCCATTTCACCATCCGTATTTTTTTAAACACAACTTTTACAGAACTTTTATATAAACTAAATTAAATCTTATTTATACACAGATACCTCCATATACTCAGAAACAAAATTGGCCAAACATATTTTAAATCATCATTTGAAAAGTCATATTTGTATGGGGAAAAAATCATGTTCTTAATTATCTAGCCATGTCTGCATTGTTTGTGTGAGGTGTGCAATAAAGAGTATTTGTATTGTATTGTACGTATGTACAAAGTCTTCCTTCAATATCATCATCATCAATAACAATATCATCATATTACCCCCGCCGCGGTGGTGCAGCGCGTCGGGTATGTTCGCGGAAGCTCGTGTCTGCGGTGCGGCATCGCAACGCAGACATGTGGCTGGCCAGGCCCTATGAGGGTATGAAGGCGGCTTCGATGTTACGCCGTATTCGCGAGAGTCCCAACAACAGAGGGCCTACCGCGAACGGCATTCGAAGTTTTCCCTCTCTGTCGCACTTACGTACGAACTCGTAAGTATGACAGAGAGGCGAAACTTCGAATGCATTTCGCGGTAGGCCCTCAGCATCTTTGCCGTGATTGTCGCTCGGATCGACTGCCCCATACTGCACCACGCGAGAGAAACACCACAGAATAAGTAATAGTACAAGTACAGAAGTTGCACTCCCTAGCAAACACGGCGTTTAGGCATAAGAAACGTGCCTACTGTAGGTACTGGCTTGGTACTGGCCACCGCGCTCTCGCAGCAAGTTTGACTTTATGAATGCCAAAGCTGTCATGTAAAATACATTAAACTGTCTGGTGTGTTTTGGAATAATAAAATATGCAAATATATGTTTACTTATGAGTTTATTATATAATTACTCCATCAAATGGTAGCAGAGCGTGGTTTGCACAACTGTAAGTAAACAATACGTAAAATGGCATCGACGAGTTATCGAAATATTGAACCGCTGACCAAGTCAAACTATGACACATGGTGCTTACAAGCCCAAGCTGTCCTAATTAAAAATGATTATTGGGATATCGTAAGCGGCGAGAAAACATTGCCGCCTAGCGCCGATGCGGCGGCGAAGTTAGCGTTCGACAAGGAGGATTTGAAGGCAAAAGCTGAAATTTTACTTTTGTTGTCACCTTCCGAGCTGAAACAAATAAAGATATGCCCGTCATCTAAAGCAGTATGGGACAAATTAAAAGCCACGTATCAGAGCACCGGGCCTGCGAGGAAAGCGACCTTGCTTAAGCAATTGGTTCTGAAGCGAATGACCACTAATGAAGACATCCGTGATCACATAAATAATTTTATGGATATTGTGGACAAGCTCGCCGATATGGATATAAAAATACCGCCAGAATTGCTAAGCATAATGTTCAGTAAACACAGACAAAGAAGGTTACAATTTCAATGACACCTTATTTGTTCCTGATGTGTCAGTAAATTTGCTATCCGTAGGCAAAATAGCAGATAGAGGAAACAAAGTCGTTTTCGAAAAAGACAAAGCTTATATAGTGGAGAAGAACGGCGAAGTAACACTGACGGCACAGAGAAAAGATGGACTGTACTACCTTCAATTCAAGAAAGATGAAACTGCTAATTACTCACCAAAAGAGCACAGTGACGTCATGGAATGGCACCGTAAACTGGGCCTCATAAATGAAAGGGATCTGAATAGGATGGCTACAGACAACCTTATGTACGGACTGAACCTGGTTAACGAAACATTAGAAACCTGCGAGACCTGCATCAAGGGCAAACTTTCTAGATCACCATTCCCAAGACATGACGATCTCTACACAACGGAACCGCTAGAAATCATCCATAGCGACGTATGTGGACCTTTTGAGTGTGAAACACTGGCAGGCTCAAGAAACTATGTCACCTTTATCGATGATTTTACTCGATATTGCCACGTATATTTCATCAAAAAGAAAAGTGACGTATTCAAGACTTTCCAAAATTACAAAAACGAAGTCGAGACGTTCCTGAATAAGAAAATAAGACATCTGCAATCTGAAGAATACTGGCATGACGCTATCAAAGCTGAAATCCGTGCACACATTAAAAATGGTACATGGAAAATTGAAAAGAGAAGCAAAGATACGAAACTTGTGGACTATAAGATGGTTTTAAGAAACAAAGTTGGACCCGACAACAACGTCAGAAGAAAAGCCAGGCTTGTTGCAAGAGGCTTCACACAACGACCAGGAATAGACTACAACGAAACTTATGCTCCCGTAGCTAAATTAAGCTCGATTAGATCTGTCATTGGCATAGCCGTAGAAGAAGGGTTACAATTAAACCAAATGGATGTTACTACAGCATACCTTAATGGTGAAATACAAGAGAACATCTTCATGAAACTACCGGAGTATGTTGAACAGTATGTTACAGAGATAATGGTAGAGGCATGTGACGAAGATGATTTAACTTTATACAACAAGGCAAAGATGATGCTAGAAGATATAAAGAGCGTAGAAGAAGAGAAAGTATGTCATCTCACAAAGGCTATCTACGGTTTAAAACAAGCGGGAAGGCAGTGGTATACTAAATTAGATACAGAGCTAAAGAAACTCGGATTCAAAGCATCAAAGGCTGATCCATGCATTTACATAATGTCGAAAGGAGGAGAAAAGGTGATTATCGCCATATATGTAGATGATCTACTTATAAAGGAAGCTCATGGGCAGGCGCGACTTAGCTTTCAGTTATGGGTATTATACGGGAGGCCTCGTGAAGGTCATGTATATAATTCAATGGTCAAATCTAGAAAACTCTTTAAGTCTAAGTTGAAGTGGTGCCAGGACCACGAAGAGCAAATAAAAATGGATATTTTGGCGTCTCGACATACAACTAAAGACTTTAAGGGTTTCTGGAAACACACCAAAAGGCTGGAGGCTGGGTCTTGTATGCCCGCTAGTGTTGAAGGACAGTGTGAGCCAAAGCATATTGCCGAGCTCTTTAAGGAGCATTTTAAGATTGAATCTCCACTAGGAACGGTGCCAGCGTCTTCCAACGCTGGGGCTGTTGTGGGGGGTGTGTACGAGCGTTATACCGCCAAGCAGATTGCTGCAGCGATAGCAGATATGACCAAAGGAACCACTGTAATACCGATTATTAAGAACCGAACGAGTGATGTATCGGATAAAAACAATTATAGGCCCATCTCTCTAGCGACTATAATTGCAAAAGTGCTGGATAGTCTGCTTGATCAACAGTTAAGTGCTCACGTAAAGCTGAATGACGCTCAGTTTGGTTTCAGAGCTGGGGTGTCGACTGAGTCAGCTATTTACTGTCTCAAGCACACTGTCCGGTATTATGCAAAAGAACGGACCCCTGTGTATGCTTGTTTCTTGGACCTTTCTAAGGCCTTCGACCTAGTGTCGTACGATATCATGTGGTCAAAATTATCTGAAGAGACAAGTATACCCAGGGAGCTTGTATCAATATTTAAATATTGGTATAGGCACCAAACAAATGTTGTGAGATGGGCTGGTTGTTTGTCGGACGTATACAGGTTGAAGTGCGGAGTGAGACAGGGTGGGTTGACGTCTCCAAAGCTCTTCAACCTGTATATGAATCGACTGATCGAGGAGCTCAGTAACACCCCAGTGGGTTGTTCTATTGGTGGAAAAGTTATTAATAACATCAGCTACGCGGACGACATGGTGTTGCTGAGCCCTTGCATCAGTGCGTTGAGGAATTTGCTAGCCGTATGCGAGCGCTATGCTGCAGCCCAAGGCCTCAAGTACAACGCGACGAAAAGTGAGCTGTTGTTGTTCAAGGCGGGCAATAAAACTTATGATATTGTCCCGCCAGTTGTACTTGACGGCACGCCATTAAAAAGAGTCTCACAATTTAAGTACTTGGGGCACTGGGTAGTGGAGACGCTATGCGACGATCTCGACATAGAGAGAGAGCGCCGGGCCTTGGCGGTCCGTTGTAATATGCTGGCTCGTAGGTTCGCACGGTGTAGTGAGGGTGTCAAAGTTACCTTATTTAAGGCATTTTGTCAATCCTTCTACTCGTGTGCGCTGTGGGTTGGGTATACGCAGCGGGCCGTCAATGCCATAAGAGTGCAGTACAATAATGCGTTCAGGGTGCTGTTGGGTCTGCCCCGCTATTGCAGTGCGTCCGGCATGTTCGCGGCGGCGGGCGTGCCGGGATTCCACGCAATAATGCGCAGTAGGGTGGCATCACTCATGCGGAGGGTGCGGGGTAGTACCAACAGCATCCTGCAATCGCTTGTTGAACGGGTGGACTGCCCGATAATGCGGTACTGGGACGAGGCGCATGCTCCGGTGCGTGCCCCCTCACGCCGATATTAGTTTTTCTAAGTTACTTGTTTTGTTACTAACACTAGTTTTTAAGTTAATATATTGTTACTAACAAATTATGGATGAATTAGTCCGAAATAAATGATTTTTAATTTTAATTTAATTTAAAGGAAAGTCACCTGGCCACGACAGCCTCAGTGTTGAGCACTTACGGTTTGCTGGAATCCACCTGCCTAGAGTGTTGGCGATGTTTTTCAACCTTTGCATTGGTCACACTTATCTTCCTCAACAGCTTATGAAAACCATCGTTGTACCAATACCGAAAAACAGGACCGGAGATAATGCTGATAAAAATAATTACCGTCCCATATCATTGGCAACCGTGGTGGCGAAGGTTTTGGACCGTCTGCTTGATCGTAATCTTTCTCATCATATATTGCTCAATGAGGCGCAGTTCGGTTTCAGGCCAGGGCTTTCTACCGAAACAGCGATTTTACGACTCAAGCATACGGTTCATTACTATACTTCGCGTAACACTCCGGTATACACCTGCTTTTTGGACCTATCGAAAGCCTTCGATCTTGTGTCGTACAATTTACTGTGGGAAAAGCTCTTGAGGGAGACAGCTACACCCAAAGAGCTGGTTTTTATTTTAAGATATTGGTACCATAACCAAATGAACAGTGTGAGATGGGCAGGCGCTTACTCGGAGGAGTACAGGTTGGAATGCGGTGTGAGACAAGGGGGGTTGACGTCTCCACGGCTTTTCAACCTGTACATAAATAACTTGATCGATGAGCTCAGCAGTGCCAGGGTTGGGTGCTCAGTTGGTGGCCAAATTATGAACAACGTTAGCTACGCTGACGATATGGCGCTGCTGGCCCCATCTATTGGGGCTCTCGAGATTTTGATTGGCATTTGTGAGAGGTACGTGGAGGCCCACGGTCTCAGATATAACTCTAAGAAAAGCGAGCTACTTGTATTCAAGGCAGGAAACAAAAAACCGAAATCTGTGCCACCGCTTAAACTTGGAGGAACGGAGTTGACTAAAGTCACAAAGTTCAAGTATCTGGGGCACTGGGTCACCGAGGACCTCTCAGATGATCTCGATGTGGAGCGGGAGCGTAGGGCATTGGCAGTGAGGAGCAACATGTTGGTCCGCAGGTTCGCACGTTGTACGAGGGATGTCAAAATAACCCTTTTTAAGGCATTTTGTCAGACTTTCTACACGTGTAGCTTGTGGACCAAGTGCACGCAGAGAGCTCTCAATGCCTTACGCGTCCAGTACAATAATGGTTTCAGGATGTTGTTGGGGCTGCCTCGCTTTTGCAGCGCATCAGGAATGTTTGCAGAGGCTAGAGTTGATAGTTTTCATGCTATAATTCGAAAACGAGTTGCCTCTCTGATGCGCCGTGTGCGAGGCAGCGACAACAGCCTCCTGAACACCATTGTTGATAAGCTGGAATGCCCGATGGTGGAGCACTGGAACTCCTTACATGTTGTAGCTAATAATTGTATTGTCTTATTTTAATGTCTTATTTTATTTTTAATGTGTACTTTATTTTAATGATTGTATATGAACTATATGTGGTTCGAAATAAACAAATTAAATAAATAAATAAATAGCCTATTCTTGCCCGAGAAAACTTGCTGAAATTAAGAAGTTATTAAACGAAAAATTTGAAATGAAAGATCTGGGAAGACCAAAGAGACTCATCGGCATAGATGTAGTATACAAGAAGGATGAAATTGAAATCAACCAACAAAAGTTCGTGGAAGATACTCTCAAAAAATTCAGAATGGACGATTGTAAACCATCATCTACGCCCATGGAGCCTAGTCTCAAACTAAAGAGGAGTGAAGGAGACGAATCTCAACGCTCTCAGCTTCCTTATAAAAATCTAATAGGTACGCTTATGTATCTGGCAGTCGCAACTCGACCCGACATAATGTTTGCCATAAGCTATCTTTCACAGTTCAATGACTGCTATAACGAAGAGCACTTCAAGTGTGCTAAAAGAGTGCTTCGTTATTTAAAGTCGACTAAGAGTGTCGGCTTGATATTTAAGAGAACGGGTAATAAATTGTACGGCATGGCAGATGCGTATTGGGGCGCATGTAAACTCGATCGCAAATCGTTCTCAGGCTACGTTTTTAAATATGCGGGAACAGCTGTAAGCTGGATGGCTAAGAAACAAAAGAGCATCGCTTTATCTACTGCTGAGTCAGAATACGTTGCATTGACCGAAGCTGCAAAAGAAGCAATCCACTTGAAAAACCTGTTTAAGGATTTGGGAACAGACTTCGAACGCATACTTATTCTAAACTAGCTGTTGCCCGCGACTTCGTCCGCGTAGAACTTTTTATCGTCTTAGAAAATGATTTCTCTCAATACAAAATTTGAACCCTCTTTTAGGGGATAATTAAAAAAAAAGTTGATGTTCATTTTCTAGTTTGTGAACAAACAGTCTAAAACCAAAGTTAAAAATCTCATACTTTAAAAATGCCTTGAAATACTCAAACTTTGAACCAATTTTAACACTCTTAGGGGATGAATTTGGAAAAACTCTGAAATCAGTTTTGTAGTCTTTTAACGTACAGAATAAGACCGAAGTTAAAAATCTCTTACTCACACTTTAAAATTTTATTGCTCGCCATTTAAAATTTGAACCCCCTTTGAAACCCCCTTAGAGGTTGAATTTTTCTAATCGCTGAAAGAACTTTTTTCGTAAACTTTTAAGTCTCTAGCTCAAAAAAAGTGTCGCCCATACAAAGCTTTCTTAACCCCCTTAGGGGTGGAATTTTCTAAAACTCTGAAAGTACTTTATTATTAATTTTAATAAGTAACATTTTGAATAGTTTTAAGTCTAGTAAAAAAAAAAGTTTTTCCCACACAACACTGGCTACCCTTCTTAAGGATCTTAAGGATCCCCTTAGGGATGGAGTTTTCTAAAACGCTGAAAGTTCTTTTTTAGTATTGTAATAAGTAATCTTTTTGCAAAGTTTTAAGTCTAACTCAAAAAAAAAGTGTTGCCCATGCAAAGCTTGCTCTCCTTTTTAACCCTATTAGGGGTGGAATTTTCTAAAACGGTTTGTGTTCTTTTTTTGTATTTTAATAAGTAATCTTTCTACAAAGTTTCAAGTCTTTAACTCAAAAACATAAACTTTCCCTGATAAAAACTTTGCACCCCTTTTTATCCCCCTTAGGGATAGATTTTTTCAAAACGCTGAAAGTCTTTTTTTTTTTTTTTATAAGTAATCTTTCTACATAGTTTTAAGTGTCTAGCTCAGAAAAAGTGTTCCCCATACAAACCTTGCACCCTTTTTTAACCCCCTTAGGGAATGATTTTTGTAAAACGCCGAATGTAGTATTTTTCATGTTCTAATAAGTAATTTTTCGTCAAAATTTTAAGTCTCTATTAAAAAAAAATATGTTTTTCCCATACAAACTTTGCACCCTATTTTACCCCCTTAGGGGTGAAATTTTCCAAAACGCTGAAAGTACTTTCTTTGTATTTAAATAATCTTTCTACAAAGTTTTAGGACTCTAGCTAAAAAAAATAGTTTCCCACATACAAACTTTGCACCCCTATTTTAGCCCCCTATTTTTAGGGGTAGAATTTTCTAAAACGCTGAAAGTACTTAATTTGTATTCTGATGACTAATCTTTCTACAAAGTTTTAAGTCTCTATTTAAAAAAAATATTGTTTCCCCCATACAAAATTTGCACCCCTATTTTACCCCCTTAGGGGTAGATTTTTTTAAAACACTGAATCTAGGTACTTTATTTGTATTCTAATGAATAATTTCTCTACAAAGTTTTAAGTCTATTTAAAAAAAAGTCGTTTTTCCCATACAAACTTTGCACTCTATTTTACCCCTTTAGGGGTAGAATTTTCTAAAACCCTGAAAATTCTTTATTTGTATTCTAATGACTGATCTTTCTACAAAGTTTTAAGTCTCTATTTAAAAAAAAATGTTTCCCCCATACAAACCTTGCACCCCACCCCTATTTTACCCCCGTAGGGGTGGAATTTTCCAAAACGCTGAAAGTGTTTCATTTGTATTCTAATAACTAATTTTTCTACAAAGTTTAAGTCTATAGCTCAAAAAAAAAAAGGTTCTCCCATACAAACTTTGCACCCCCATTTTACCCCCTTAGGGGTAGAATTTTCAAAAATCCCTTTTTATCCCTAGCCCACGTTATAAAAGCAACATACTGTGCAAAAATCAACTCTCTAAGATTAGTAGTTTCGGCTGTGCGTTGATGAGTGAGTGAGTGAGTGATTGAGTGAATAAGTCAGTCATTTATTATGTATAAATAGATAGAAGATAATGAAACTCCCATTCAAATATCTCAAAAAATTATGAAGCTACATCCGTTTTAATGTCGCTTGTTAGAGTGACAAAACGATGAGGGACTGTGACGTCAATATACTCGAGCGTCATAGTAAAAAACAATTGTTTCATATGAAGGTGCGTTTTGCGGAAAAGGGACAGAACATACCCCCTCTTAAAACTTTGGACTCTTATAACTTAATCATTACCTATATAACCTCGTGCTTTGTTTTTTTCTCCATTTGACTATATTTATTATAAATTCTTTTTCGAGAAAATACATTATGATTATTTACCATATTTTCGATTCCTGAGCTACCTATAACCACGAACTTCGGAATTCGAAAATATTCGGGTATCTCTATCTCTATCGCACTAACTATACTCGAGTGACAGGGATGCAAATATATGAACATTGAGTATCGGTTTTCGTGGTAGCGCCGCAGGTACTTTGGCTGAATGCGCCGAGCGCGTGCCATTGTCATACAAAAAAAACAAATTCGTGTTAATTATATTGTTCAAATTTGTTGATTTCATTTATTGAAATTACGACATAAAACGACATTTGCGCATATAAGTTCTCATATCAGAATCGAATATTTTTTTATGGTTTATATTTTAGCATTTTTCTCGTAAAGGTCTATCGTAGACGGGATTTAAATTATTAATAAGTGAAAGGCAAAGCAATTCCGCCATTTTGACGAAATTTTTACGGTTCTTATAGCTGACAGTTGGAGCAGCGTTTGATTTCAATAAAAATAAATGGAAAATTAAATGAAGTCGTATATTTCGGAAAATTAATTAACTGTCGCAGTCGGATAAAAACTATCCTAAGTTGCAGCTAGAATAACAATGTAGGTACCTATATAAAATGTTTCATATTTTTCCGTTCATGGGATGCTGAGAACATTCGAACCGCGCAAAGCATAGTTTCAAACTGGCTGATTCTTTTTTTAATTTAGAGATTTATTATAAGTGGAGATGACAACCAAGCAGCGCTGAAACTAAGTCAAAACTCAATGGTTACCGCAAAGTCGAAACACATTGATTTAAAAATGCACTTCATAAGGAATTGTATCCAAGATGGATCTGTAGAGGTCAAGTATCTGCAAACCGAAGACATGGAGGCAGACCTGCTGACCAAAGCCCTAGCTGGCCCACGACTGCAAAAACTACGCAGCAGACTAGGAATCTTCTGATGGCCACGACACCGCCGTGAAGAGGAGTGTAGGTACTGGCCACCGCGCTCTCGCGGCAAGTTTGACTTTATGAATGCCAAAGCTGTCATGTAAAATACATTAAACTGTCTGGTGTGTTTTGGAATAATAAAATATGCAAATATATGTTTACTTATGAGTTTATTATATAATTACTCCATCACCTACTCTCTCCTTCTCTGTCTACTTATCGTATAACTTGTATTCATTCACGCACTGCACATGTAGCGCTAGGGCTGTCACGCCAAGAAAACAGCAATGAGGGCCAAAATTTGTGATTGAGAAAGAAGTTTATTAACATTTGGTTTGTACCTACACATTACAAGCCCCCATAGGTTAGGTTGTACGCGGGCTGGGTTTCCGCAACTCGACGTCATAAATGCGCCTATTTTGCGTAGGGGTTTTGGCACTACTGTTATTCGTGCCAACCCAGTTCCACCAGGAAGCCTAGCAGACCCTTTACGTTGCCGACGGCCTCCGGTAGTGACCCCGGTGTTCCGAGGTACTTTGCCCTGTAGTCCGCCACTCCAGGACATGTCAGGATGACGTGGGCGGCTGTCTCGTCCTCTTCCATGCAGGCTCTGCAGAGAGGACTGTCTGTAACACCTAAAGTAAAAAGGTGTTTGTTTAGTAGTGCATGACCAGTTATAGCTCCTGTCAGAAGACGGAGTGCCGGCCTCTTTAGCTGTTTTAGCTTCCTTGACAATCCGGGGTTGATTGTCGGGAGGGCCTCCCTGGTTTGCCTGCAGGTTCCTAGGGTGTTCCAATGTTTTTGGTGTTCTACCTTGGTGTTTAGTCGCAGTGTGCTCCGCAGCCATGCAGAGGGTAGAGGAATTGTGGGTTCCGGTCCTACAGCTCTTGACTCTGAACCCTCTCTAGCCAGTGCATCCGCTGCATCGTTACCGCGTGAATTACTGTGCCCTTTGATCCATTGCAGGGTTATGTCGCTGTTATTACATACCTCTGATAGGATTTTGTGGCACTCGTGTATCAGACCAGAAGTTGTTGCGTGACCTTGCAGGGCTTGCAGTACGGATCGACTATCGGAAAGTATGCGGATGGGATATCCCCTTACCTCCCTGGAGGCGATTGCGTGAGCAGCCATTATTATGCCCATACACTCTGCCTGGAAGACGGTGTTGTGGGTCCCTAATGGTGTCGAAATGCGTATGTTTAGGTCCTCCGAGAATACTCCTGATCCGGTGCCTGACCTTGTCTTGGACCCGTCCGTGAAGATTCTTAGCTCTCTGGGGTTAAGTCCTTCCTGGGGGGTTTCGTATAGTTCAACTTTGTACTTTTTGTCAAAGACGAACTGTCTGGGAATGATGTCTGAAGTTGCCTCTATAAGGGGCTCCCTACCTACAGCCTCGTAGAGTATTTCGGTGTGTGGAACCCTGGGCGGTCTCCAGAGATGTTGTCTTTTGAGCCTTATGGCTGCTGCCAGAGCCTCTTGCCTGATGAAAATGTGAAGCGGCGGAATGTCCATGATGGCTTCCAGGGCTGCAGTCGGTGTAGTCCTCATGCAGCCACTAGCCGCCATGCAGGCCAGTCTCTGGAGGCGTTGTAGTTTAGCTTCGATCGTGGTTAGCGTGGTACGAGGCCACCACACTATGGCACCGTAGCTTACTATTGGTCGGATTACTGTCTGGTACAGCCATAGAGTGATCTTGGGGTTTAGTCCCTAGGTCCTACCTATCATTCTACGGCACTGCCAGAAGACGACTGTAGCTTTTTGGATTTTATTGTCTAGATGACTGCTCCAATTAAGTTTGGCATCGAGTATTACACCTAAGTACTTTACCTCTGTTGACAATTGGAGTTCTGTATTGAACAGTCTGGGCAGGCGGTAGGTCCCCAGATTCCGTTTGTTGGTGAACATTACCAGCTCGGTCTTCCTTGGGTTGACTGTTAGTTCATTGTCATTGCACCAGCGTTCCACTATGGCGAGTGCGGAGCGGGTGACATCGCACACTGTACCTGCATGTATGCCGCTGGTGAGTATCGTTATGTCGTCAGCATACCCGATGGTGTAGTGATGACTGTTGTTTAGCTTGGTGATTAGGTCGTTAACCACCATGTTCCAGAGTAGTGGTGAGAGGACGCCTCCCTGGGGGCATCCCTTCGCTACTTGTGCTTGTTTTGTTTGGTCTTCCCCGAGCCTAATGACCCTTTGACTTAACATGTTGTGTATCCATTTAATCATAACCGCATTCACTCCATGCCTTCCCAGTGCTGCGGTTATGCTGGTGAATTTAGTCTTGTCAAAGGCTCCCTCGATGTCAATGAAGGTGCCTAAACACATAGTCTTGTTTTTGATCGCGACTTCGGCCTTGGTAACCACTGCGTGAAGCGCGGATTCTGTTGATTTACCTGAACTGTAGGCATGTTGATTCTGATGCAGGGGCATCCGCACTAGCAACCTCTCTCTCAGATGTCTGTCACACAGCCTTTCCAACGTCTTCAGCAAGAAGGAGGTTAGGCTTATTGGTCTAAAGGATTTGGGGTCCGTGTAATCTCCTTTACCTGGTTTTGGTATGAAGATAACCTTGACTTCTCTTCACTGCCTGGGCACAAACGTGTGTGCCAAGCAGGCACTCAGGATGATGGTGAGCCTATGTGTTAGCGCCCTCCCGCCCCATTTCAGTAGGGCGGGGAAAATTCCATCTGGTCCTGGGGATTTGTAGGAGTCAAAGCTGTCAATGGCCCATTGAGTTCTTTGAGGGGTTATTACCTCGCTGGCCAGTCGCCACCCTTCCTCTGTTGGGGCGGTTTCCTCATCCAACCGTACCGTTGGACTCGCTATCTCGCAGTCCGGAAAGTGCGTCTGAACCAGGACGCACTCTGTTTCCTCCGGTGAGTTGGTGAGGGTGTCGTCAGGTTTACGCAGGGATCCTAGAGTTAAGGCTGTGTTGTTGGAGAGAACCTTCCTTACCCTGTTGGCCTGTGTAGTGGACTCAATGTTGGTACAGAAGTTACGCCATGAGCTTGTGCTCCTGTATCTGAGCCGTTTTTTGTACCTAGACTTGGTGATTTTATAATCATCCCAGTCCTGGTCTGCACCGGTGTTCATTGCCCTGTTTAGTTGTTTTCTCATTTTCTTCCTGAGTCTCTCCAGCTCAGGTCCCCACCAGTTGGCTTTGTTACCATTGCCTGTCGGCGGGGTTGTTAGAGGACATGTCTGGTGGTAACAGTCTATGATGGTATCTGTAAGGACACCTACCTGTTTGTCTATTTCTGCGGTGCCTGTTAGTTTAGGAGGAACCTCCGTACGTATGAGTGCCTGCCCTATTCGCTGTGCGTACTGGGCCCGGTTCGTTTTCCTGGGGTTCCTCCTGGGTGTTGCCGCAAGTGTATTTACCTGAATGTCGAATCGAATCCATCTACGGTCTGAGCATGAGAGTTCACTCGATACATGCCAGTTTAAGATGTGCTTCGATGCTTCTTCGGTTGCTAGTGTCAAATCAATGATTGTTTTGCTTCGTCTGTTCACAAACGTTGGAGATGAACCTGTATTGATTATGTTTAGGTTTGTAGTGAATAGGTATTCGACAAGTTTCTTACCTCTGTCGTTCCCTGTAGTCATGCCCCAGAGGACGTGGTGTGCGTTCGAGTCGGTGCCCGTGATGAGCTCGAGTCCCGCCTCTTCGCAGTAGTTGACTAGCCTCGTCATGTCGTGTGGCGGTGGATCATCGGCTTCCGGCATGTAGACCGAAGCCATTACCACCTCCTGTAGTGTGGAGCCCTGCAGTCCTCGCACCATTATGGCGCACATGTCTCTGGAACAGAAACTTGTTAGAGGGTGCGCTTGTATGTTTTTTGATGTATAGATGCAGGCCCGGGGGTTTTCCGGTCCCGCTTGTACTGTCAGCTTACCTTCTGTGCTGCGGAGACCACAGACGGTAACTACCCACGGCTCCTGGATCAGTACTATGGCTGTAGTGTTGACCTCCATCCACTTTCGTAACTGAGCCGTTGCGGTTTCGCTGTGATGGAGGTTGGCTTGGAGGATTTTACAAGACGGAGAGGAAGGGGACGGCGCCATCTTCATCGGTCTCCTCCGTCGACATCTCGCTTTCGGTCTCCTCTGTGGCGTCAAGCTCCATGTTGGTGGATTTCTCCGCCTCCGGAACTGCCTCCACAGTGGAGCCCTGTGTAGCGGGCGGGGTACGGCCTGTCGCCTGTACCGGGCCCTTGTGCTTCGGGTGCTTATTGGGCTTCTTGGTCGCCGGTTTCCCGGCGGCCTTTTTGCCCCATGCACCCTTGCCTGCCCTGTGCTTCGGTACTGTAGGCACAGCGCCGACGCCAGGTTGTGCAGTGTCTACCTGGGTTGCTTCCGCTTCCCTGTAGGCACGTGATGTGGAGGGAGGTACTGGTTTACCAGCGCCTGCACCTTGTGTGTTGTTGGTATCGGGTACAGCGGGTGCTGCGCCGTCTACCTCCTGTGTAGGGTTAGATCTTTTAGTATCCATAGTTGTATTGTGTAATTTTCACCTCTCGAGCTTCCCACCCACCGTGGAGCCCGCACCTTTGGGGATGTCCCTCAGGACACCAGGAATACCCAAGAGGTATAGGTATGGAGAGTTGTTGCTCATGCGCGACATCGGGTGCTGCAGACGGGTGGCTGGGCCAGACGATCTTATCTGACCCAGTTGTTCCACCAGCCCTTGCTCCGTCAGCATGGCCGAGCCCCAGTGTTCTCCCAGAGAACACTCCCCCCATACCTCGCCTGCGGACCGTACCACCTCGACCGTACGGGACACGTGTCCATTACCTTGTGGTGGCTAGTCACAAGGCTACCGTTTTGCCTGAAATCAGGTCCAAAGAGGGCGTGTTGCGTCCCAGGAGTAACTGATCCCCGACTCCTGGTCGGCTCAACCCCCCAGGCTTCCGTCATCCTGGCGTTCGGCGTTCACTGCGTAGGACTAGCGCAGGTAGGTGGAGGTAGTCCACCGAGGTCACCTACACCCTCGGCGGAACCGTGGAAATATTCCAAGGAGGGGAGTTTGGAGGGGATTTGGGGAAGTGTGACGGGGTTGTTTGGAGTGTGAGAGGATAGGGAAGGAGAGTTTGGGAAAACGGGATAAAGGTAAAGGATTACTCGACTGGTGGGAACTCCAGCCGGGTACAGCCCTTCTTACTTGGCTACTAGCGATCCGGGGTAGATAGTGAGAGTGCAGCGCCCGTTGTGATCACCAGCATTTCCAGGGTGCACGGTCCACTCCATTAAGAAGCAGACTCACCACTGACCTGCGGCGGCAGAGTCAGTGGCGACGTGGACGTGTAAGAAGGACTTGGGTGAGTGTGTGCCTTGCACCTCAGCGCTGCACACCTGAGTGCATACATACCCACCCCTTGCACCCCTAGTAGGTACATATATAAGTATACGAGCGTTTTTCGACGACGTAAGCATTTTTCCCTGTCACACTTGCCTGATGCTGGCAAAAAAGTGAAGAAGCCCTGCACCGACTTACCTATAATAAAGCATATTTTGCTGCGTGAAAACAGTGAGCAAAATCGCATTTTGCTCACTGTTTTCACGCAGCAAAATATGCTTGTTCGAGCTGCTGAGGTGAAAAATACATTTTCAAACCCATGCTTCATTTTGAAGAAAATTACTGTAGGTATCCCGTTAAAAGTATATACCTACCTAACCAGCCGGTTCGTATTGTAACATGTATTTACGTATTGTTGTTGTACATTGTAGGTATCTTACATTTTCATCATATTAAGTACCTAAGATATACTAAATAAGTACTTACTTATAAAATAAATAATTAAAAAAGAAACTTACCGTTCACAATTTGTCGGCAGGTTAAAAAAATATAAACCATTGTTCCTTTGGGTATTTAAACATCCATATACAGAATACCAGCGGTTGTTTTTAGTTTTCATCGAACTCCGTAAATACTAACAGAACAATTAATATAATACCTACGAGTAATAAGTACGCGCGGTTCGTCGCTTTCAAGTCGACGGCGGCGGCGGATCACGGCACGACGCAGATGTGCTCGCTCGAGCGGTGCCGGCCTACGACTGACTGGCTCCTCGAGGTATCGTGAGCGGTAGGTATCTAACGCGACGCGCTCCTCCCACTGCAAGCCCCTTGGAAACACGCCCCTCCTACCGAGCGACCTTGGTCCGCACCGACCGTGTAGACAGTTGTTTGTAGTAAAATTTCATAGTAAAGCGGTCGGTGCCGACCAAGGTCGCTCGGTCGGAGGGGCGTGTTGGCGACCGTCTAGCAGGGGCTTATGACGAAAAGATGTGCCGTAGCTTCCCGAACGCTGCCCAGCCGAGTCGGATACGACGATTGACCTCTTTCTCGAAGTTGGACCTAAATCATCATCATAAACTTAAGAGCCGGGCTCTTGTCGGCGGAGTAATCGCCATTCTGTTCTTTTCTCTGCAACTGTTTTGAGCTCTTGATACGACATTGCATTAACTTTCTCTTTAGCTTGGTCCATAAACGCACGTCTTGGTCTTCCCCTGCCTCTCCTTCCTTCTATCTTTCCTTCAATTAGTTATAGTTTTTATGTAATTGTCATGTTGTATCAGGTGCCCCAACATTTTTCCCCTTCTGTTTCCTATAGTTTTAGTAGATTTCTCCTATCAGATTTAAAACCTCTTCGTTTGTTCTTCTTTCTGTCCAACTAAGTAATACCTTCCATCCTTCTCCATGCCCACATTTCGAATGCGTTCAGTCTCTCTCTATCACGCTGGGTCCATAGTCCACGTCTCGCTTCCGTACAACGCTATGCTCCAGATGTAGGTCTTAATAAATCGTTTCCTGATATTTCGATATATTTTCGCCTTTAATATCAGCTTTTTGGCATTGAAAGCTTTTTTGGCCATGGCTATGCGTGCGATGATATCCGAAGTGCATCTGGAGTCACAGGTTATAATGCTGCCTAAGTATTTAAATCTTTTGACTTGTTCGATGGCTGAACCTCTAATTGTTATAGGATCTATTATTTGGTTTGTCTTGGATGCAATTCATGTTTTGGTCTTATTTATATTTATTTTTAGGCCGAAATCTGTGAAAATAAGGTCCATTTCTGCTATCAGCTGTTCAAGTTGTGCAGAGTTTTCGGCTACCGCTGCGATGTCTTCAGCAAATCTTACAAAGTAAAACTTCTCGCCATTAATTTAACACCGCCTTTTTCTGAATCCAAAATTTGCCGGATGGCGGTTTTAATGAATATATTAAAAATCAAAGGCGAGAGTGGACAACCCTGCCGTACTTACACCCTGTTTTATTTTGGCTCTTCCTTTCTCCTGTCCTATTTCTACTATGGTTTCCTGATCCTTATATAGTGCATGTATAATTCGCCTGTCTCTATAATCTACGCCTATTGTACGCAGAATGTTCATCTGCCCGAGGTAGGTAGGTACCTAATGTATATAACTAACTGCCTACAACTTCGACCGTAAAGCGTCCGATTGTAATCGGACATGACCTTAAGGGTTTCTGTTGTTAGAAATAAAAATAGTGCGAGTAGAACATTTTTCATACAAAGTCTCTAATCGTTTAACTTTTTTCAATTACCTATATTTCTAATATAATAAAAATGATCATCATACCTTTAACCGTTATTCCCGGTTGTGCCCTAAACAAGCCCGGGATCCGCTTTGACACCTAATGCCAAGATTTGGCATAGGCACTAGTTTTACAAAAGCGACTGACATCTGACCTTCCAACCCAGAGTGAAAACTAGACCTTATTGGGATTAGACCAGTTTCCTCACGATGTTTTCCTTTACCAAAAATCTAACGGTAAGTAGGTACCTACTTAGGTACATAAGTTCCGAAAAACTCATTGGTACGATCCGGGATTCGAACCCACGACCGCCGCTTGATAGCCGCTTGCCTGAACAACTAGGCTACCGTACGTAGCTTCATTAGGCTACCGTTTTCTAATCTTAGTTTAAAGCAACAGAAATTAGTTTCCGACCTAGATATAGCGGAAAGAGTCGGATCTGCAAAACAGCTAGGGTAAGATGGCGGTCAGCGGGCAATGCCAGTCAGGTGAAAATCTAAAACTTCCACAAACATTTCGCTATCGCTACTAGTGCAGGGGT
Source organism: Epinotia brunnichana (assembly GCA_963854355.1). Lineage (NCBI taxonomy): Eukaryota > Metazoa > Arthropoda > Insecta > Lepidoptera > Tortricidae > Epinotia > Epinotia brunnichana. Next base: position 10,901,079 of record OY977936.1, on the reverse strand, counting down.
TGTTCATCCATGAAAATGGTCGCACCTGAGAAAGTAATATGAGAATTTGATTTGGACCATAGTTGGGTGACCCTGGACTATAATTGTGTAGTTTTACGGTACATGTTTTTATATTGTCTCTCTTTGCAACTGCTTTGTTTGTGTGAGGTGCAATATAGAGTATGTGTATTGTACTGTAATGTGGATTTAAAATTTAGGGTTTCTTATTATGCATTTATGACCTACTTGTTGAAAACCAAAAATCTCTATTTTACAGATCTATCCGACTCTTATTTTATTATACGTTTTGTTTGTATGGATAGTCGACCGTACTGGGGTCTGTTAATTATACTTATTAAAATTTCTTGATTAAAATGCATACTCTGGCTATTAATACTATAAAGAGGTATCTGTCCCATTCATTTGGTTTAGGACCAGAAGGTCCCATTACCAAAACGTCCCTTTTTCAAAAAGTCCTATCCCTTTCACAAAAGGTCCCTCTTGTAAAAGTCCTTTCGCTGAACGTCCCTTCCGCATAAAGCCCTTTCGTAAAACGCCCCATTCGCAAAACATCCCGTCTAGGCGTCTACAAAATAATCGCATTAAGTACAGATAAACTAGGCCTCTTCTCATGGATTTAAAGAGAGAGATGGGTGTGTATGCCATAGAACTAGAACAAGAGGAGAATCTACTAAGTAATAAAACTTGACAAATAATTGAACTTTATGTCTAAAGCCCTCCACAAACCGATCGCGGTTACGGCGCGAACGCGAGTCGAGCGCGGGCCCGCGCGAATGTACAAAGCAATGAAACTACCTACACTTCAAACGTAGGTGGCCGCCTTTGTGTAATGAAAGGAGCGCCGTCTTGGCATCAAAGTAGACCATTCAATGACCAACTCTACCGTCCAAGGTAGAAGATTCCAATTAATTATACGACCCCTTAAACGCAGCACCATCAACGCGTCTCCAGCGCGGTAGCAACGAGGGCCCACGGCGGGCGCGCGTTGCGAGCGCGCTGGACACGCGCTCGACGCGTCTGCGGTGTGAATATACTTAATACCACTTGCCCAAGATCTTTGTCCACTGTGCATTTGCGCATCACATTTTTTAAGCAAAATGTCCACCCTCAGAAACATTGCATCTTTTGTAGGTAATGTGGATAAGCAGGCGCAGGATGTGGTATGGCAGTCCGTCGCGTAGTGAAAACTACTTATAAAGTCTCTCACAGACTGCCAGGCCGCGCCAGTTTGTGAGAGGCTTAAAGGTTATCACGTAGAAAGAGGATATCCTTTCTCTATAGGTTGTCATAAGGAAGAAAGAAAAAAATACTTCGATTCTTCTTCTTTAATTCTTCTTTTTATTTTTATGACTAACTGTCTTCTTGGACTCAAACAATACTTTTACCAGCTTTTTAATTAGCGATACCATAACAAGCACAACTAATAAACATAACACTATGACGTCGACGAAAACTTTTTCCCACCAGGGCATCAGGGAGGCCGGGGAGCGCAGATGTTCCGCGCCGCGCGTGCGCGCCACGTGCTCCACCCAATGCACTAGCTCCATGCTTGGGGGAACCGGACGATCGTGGTAAATCGAGGATATCTCTTCTGCATGTTTCTTGAATCTAAAGAAATAATGTTTTATTACTATTCCGGAGCGTCGATGGCGGTGGCGTTCGCGAACCGGTATCAACGGTAAGCCAATTTAGCAATTGGCTGAAGTGACTACTTAGTAGGGCTGCTAACTGGAAACTGCGCGGTTAGTTTCTTTAGAAGGCACGTTATGGGTATGTTGCTACAACAGCAGAGGTTAAGCCGAGGGTCTTCCGGGTGGCTTGATAACTTCTAAGTCAAGTTGTTGACAGGCACTTGACAGTAAGCCTAATCTCAATAAGGTTTAGTGTCCCCTCGGGGTTGGAAAGTCGCAGTCACATCGTACGTACCTACTTAGGAGCTGTTTTTTTTATCTATATGGCATAATTTACTTTAAAAACAAAGTTTAAACCGACTTCAATTCAGTACTTTGCCAAGCCACATGGTACATGAAATTTTCCACATTTCCTTACCAATTTACCACATAAACTGCTTTCCGAGAGCAAATGCGTTGATTATTACAGAAAAAAATCCAAGTCGCTATATGTGGGCTGATAATATTTGAGGAATTCCTCAAGGATTTTACAATTGACACTACTAATGAATAGTTGCTACTTCAACGGAATCAAGTCAGAAACTTTGACGTACCTACTTTACATCTTTGAGGAGTTCCATAAGTCATCTGTGGTCTTCATCATCAGTTCCACTTCAACAAAATTACGATTTCCGAGGGTAAATACACGAGTTTTAATAGACAATACCGAAATCACTACACGCGTGCCTATAAAATTTGGGGTTGCCCTCAATTTCCCTGAGATCCCATCATCAGATCCTAAATTTGTGACAATGGGACCACCTCAGGAGTATACTCTTTCGAATAAAAAAAGAATTTTGGAAATCGGTCTACAATTGACGGAGAAATCGGCGAACATATATAAAATGAAAAAAAAACACATATAGTGGAACACATAATATAACCTCCTCCTTTTTTGAAGTCGGTTAAAAAGTCAATACAGTCGGTACAAAATACCTGTAGTCAGCTTATATGTCAGGTTTCAATGGAATTACGCGATATGCCCAACCTTCACATAATTTAGGTCTGGCTTTAACATTACAAAATATTATTGCTTAGGCCGGTATTCGAACTCATAGCAACAACGCAGCGTCTGACGTAGGTACCTAACACTAATGGTGCTACTGTCGGTTTCCTTGTTCATTACTATGAACAAGGAAACCGAGCACCATTTTTGATTAACCAAAAATGAAATTTTTGACAGAAACTTATTTACTAACTAGCTGTTGCCCGCGACTTCGTCCGCGTAGAACTTTTTATCGTCTTAGAAAATGATTTCTCTCAATACAAAATTTGAACCCTCTTTTAGGGGATAATTAAAAAAAAACGTTGATGTTCATTTTCTAGTTTGTGAACAAACAGTCTAAAACCAAAGTTAAAAATCTCATACTTTAAAAATGCCTTGAAATACTCAAACTTTGAACCAATTTTAACACTCTTAGGGGATGAATTTGGAAAAACTCTGAAATCAGTTTTGTAGTCTTTTAACGTACAGAATAAGACCGAAGTTAAAAATCTCTTAACACTTTAAAATTTTATTGCTCGCCATTTAAAATTTGAACCCCCTTTTAAACCCCCTTAGAGGTTGAATTTTTCTAATCGCTGAAAGAACTTTTTTCGTAAACTTTTAAGTCTCTAGCTCAAAAAAAGTGTTGCCCATACAAAGCTTTCTTAACCCCCTTAGGGGTGGAATTTTCTAAAACTCTGAAAGTACTTTATTATTAATTTTAATAAGTAACATTTCGAATAGTTTTAAGTCTAGCAAAAAAAAAAGTTTTTCCCACACAACACTGGCTACCCTTCTTAAGGATCTTAAGGATCCCCTTAGGGATGGAGTTTTCTAAAACGCTGAAAGTTCTTTTTTAGTATTCTAATAAGTAATCTTTTTGCAAAGTTTTAAGTCTAACTCAAAAAAAGTGTTGCCCATGCAAAGCTTGCTCTCCTTTTTAACCCTATTAGGGGTGGAATTTTCTAAAACGATTTGTGTTCTTTTTTTGTTTTTTAATAAGTAATCTTTCTACAAAGTTTCAAGTCTCTAACTCAAAAACATAAACTTTCCCTGATAAAAACTTTGCACCCCTTTTTATCCCCCTTAGGGATAGATTTTTTCAAAACGCTGAAAGTCTTTTTTTTGTATTTTTATAAGTAATCTTTCTACAAAGTTTTAAGTGTCTAGCTCAGAAAAAGTGTTCCCCATACAAACCTTGCACCCTTTTTTAACCCCCTTAGGGAATGATTTTTGTAAAACGCCGAATGTAGTATTTTTCATGTTCTAATAAGTAATTTTTCGTCAAAATTTTAAGTCTCTATTAAAAAAATATATGTTTTTCCCATACAAACTTTGCACCCTATTTTACCCCCTTAGGGGTGAAATTTTCCAAAACGCTGAAAGTACTTTCTTTGTATTTAAATAATCTTTCTACAAAGTTTTAGGACTCTAGCTAAAAAAATAGTTTCCCACATACAAACTTTGCACCCCTATTTTTAGGGGTAGAATTTTCTAAAACGCTGAAAGTACTTAATTTGTATTCTGATGACTAATCTTTCTACAAAGTGTTAAGTCTCTATTTAAAAAAAATATTGTTTCCCCCATACAAAATTTGCACCTTTATTTTACCCCCTTAGGGGTAGATTTTTTTAAAACACTGAATCTAGGTACTTTATTTGTATTCTAATGAATAATTTCTCTACAAAGTTTCAAGTCTCTATTTAAAAAAAAGTCGTTTTTCCCATACAAACTTTGCACTCTATTTTACCCCTTTAGGGGTAGAATTTTCTAAAACCTTGAAAGTTCTTTATTTGTATTCTAATGACTGATCTTTCTACAAAGTTTTAAGCCTCTATTTAAAAAAAAAAAATGTTTTCCCCATACAAACCTTGCACCCCTATTTTACCCCCGCAGGGGTGGAATTTTCCAAAACGCTGAAAGTGTTTCATTTGTATTCTAATAACAATTTTTTCTACAAAGTTTAAGTCTATAGCTCAAAAAAAAAAGGTTCTCCCATACAAACTTTGCACCCCTATTTTACCCCCTTAGGGGTAGAATTTTCAAAAATCCCTTTTTATCCCTAGCCCACGTTATAAAAGCAACATACTGTGCAAAAATCAACTCTCTAAGATTAGTAGTTTCGGCTGTGCGTTGATGAGTGAGTGAGTGAGTGAGTGAATAAGTCAGTCAGGACATAGGCATTTATTATGTATAAATAGATAGAAGATAATGAAACTCCCATTCAAATATCTCAAAAAATTATGAAGCTACATCCGTTTTAATGTCGCTTGTTAGAGTGAGAAAACGATGAGGGACTGTGACGTCAATATACTCGAGCGTCATAGTAAAAAACAGTAGTTTCATATGAAGGTGCGTTTTGCGGAAAAGGGACAGAACATACCCCCTCTTAAAACTTTGGACTCTTATAATTATAACTTAATCATTACCTATATAACCTCTTGCTTTGTTTTTTTCTCCATTTGACTATATTTATTTTAAATTCTTTATCGAGAAAATATATTATGATTATTTACCATATTTTCGATTCCTGAGCTATAATCACGAACTTCGGAATAGGGAACATTACGCAAAGCTCTGCGTAGTGGGCGACACTAACACAACCCGTAAACAAACCGGTGCCGGTTAATGTACGGCCCAATAATTGGCATCCTCTATATTTATGTCTCTTTTTAACTTATACAAAAAGAGAGAGATAACGAAAGATGGACGTGTATTATCGGGCCGTACATTAACCGGCACCAACAAACCGCCATGACGTACAATGTCATATTTATTTACCTAACAAACAATAACGAATAATTGATGAAAACGCGTTAAACTACAATCGTTTTATTATCATTCGTGTGTAAAATACCTGGACTGTGATATTAAAATGGCATCCTATAGCCATTTAAAGGTGGATGAGGGCTTTTTTTTGCTTTACGACGTATTGCCGCTTCCCATAGTTTTCATATCATCGTTTCCTTCGGAAATGAATGATGCCCTTCATTCTTGCATCCAATTACGCGGCACTGATGCATTTTATTCATTGAAATATTTTCTTCACTATTTGATCCAGCTTTGAAGGACTTGTCAAAGTTGTCAAAAAAACTGTTTACTAATTGTGTTAGTGCTGCACTCTGGCGGCAGAACATTGCAGTAATGTTCCCTATTCGAAAATATTCGGGTATCTCTATCTCTATCGCACTAACCATACTCGAGTGACAGGGATGCAAATATTTGAACATTGAGTATCGGTTTTCGTAGTAGCGCCGCAGGTACTTTGGCTGAATGCGCCGAGCGCGTGCCATTGTCATTCAAAAAAAACAAATTCGTGTTAATTATATTGTTCAAATTTGTTGATTTCATTTATTGAAATTACGACATAAAACGACATTTGCGCATATAAGTTCTCATATCAGAATCGAATATTTTTTTATGGTTTATATTTTAGCATTTGTCTCGTAAAGGTCTATCGTAGACGGGATTTAAATTATTAATAAGTGAAAGGCAAAGCAATTCCGCCATTTTGACGAAAATTTGACGGTTCTTATAGCTGACAGTTGGAGCAGCGTTTGATTTCAATAAAAATAAATGAAAAATTAAATGAAGTCGTATATTTCGGAAAATTAATTAACTGTCGCAGTCGGATAAAAAGTATCCTAAGTTGCAGCTAGAATAATAATGTACCTATATAAAATGTTTCATATTTTTCCGTTCATGGGATGCTGAGAACATTCGAACCGCGCAAAGCTTAGTTTCAAACTGGCTGATTCTTTTTTTAATTTAGAGATTTATTATAAGTGGAGATAAGTTTCTGTCAAAAATTTCATTTTTGGTACAAGCTTTAACTGCCGACTGTACTTTTCGGCATACCATCATCAAGTACTCATTGAGGCGATTCTAACGAGCCCAAACTCAAAACAATGGGGTTGGTCGTTTTATTGCGGAGTTTCTACGGCCACCTTCCAGCTCCAGCATCAGATCAGCTCCAACTCATCATAATATTGTATTGTCATGCGATATACATATGCTTGCAAAATTTCAGCTCAATTGGATAACGGGAAGTGACTGAAAAATGGATTGCGTATTTTGAGGGACAACTTACATACTATGATCTTGTCATGATCTTACGTCTTATCCTTTATCATCTTGTCAATTGCAAGTTTCAAGTCCCGGTGCAGGTTCATCGACAAGTCGACCCTCAGGGCGTTTCCCCTGGCCACCCCTCTGTTGATGTTGACGAACTGGTCAAAGTATATGGGCACACCAATAACGGGTACCCCGAAGTGCACGGCTTCAGTGGAGGACAGCAGGCCTCCGTGTGTGATGAAGAAGAGGATATTTGGGTGGGCTGAAATATAAACATGTTTAAAGACAGATGTATGTGGAGTTTCAAGAAGCTATAAGTTGCATTTTTACAAGTATGAAGTAATTATAACTACTCGCCATTTACCGTGAAATGGGTCACTGTTGGTTAAATTGTTACCCTACTACCTACTCTAAAAATACTGAAACATTTATTTATTTGGTAGGTATGAAACTACATAGTGTTAGAGACATAGACAGGAAAGTGGTAGAAAATTATTACAAAACTTTAACAACTAGATCTAAAAAACATTGTAGTGATTGTATCGTTTTACCTAGTATACTAGTTTGTGGTGCCCATTTCAAAATGTGCACGTTCTTGGGGACATTTGGTAAATCCTCCTCGTATTTCCATATAACAGTTTCTTTTAAAGTTCCAAACATCTCTAACAAGCCCTTCGTGACTTCCTTGGGTATGTCTTTGCTCTTCCAAGTGGAACCCATGCTGAAGTAAACGAAGCCGTGTTTGGCGTTGTCCAATATTGTACTTATTTCCTGAAAAACATAAGAACGAAAATGATGCAAGGACTGACGTTCGGGTTACACGTTAGCAGGGAGCGATATTTTGGTGCCGATGACAGACGTATGACGTCAAGCTACATACAGAGTGTTTCTATTAGGGCTTGCGATCGTGTCCGGGCTTCGTGTAATCGTGTTACACGAACGCGGTTTTAAGCGACCGGTCCGAACGGATCCGTGTAATGATCATTATTACTAGATGATACTTATTCATTTTAAATTCAAACATCTAAGGTAGAAGTACTAGTGCTCGACGCAGTACTAGTACTCGTCATCCATACTTTCAATTGCGATAAATAAGATAAGATTACCGTTACTTTCATCGTAACTAAATTTATCTTATTTATCGCAATTGAAAATATGGATGACGAGTACTAGTACTGCGTCGAGCACTAGTATTCTCTACTAGACGTGTGCGCCGCGCCGCCGCCGCCAACCGCGTCGAGCACTTGTACCTTAGATGTTTGAATTTAAAATGAATAATTATCATCTAGTAATAATTAAATTATCACTACACGGATCCGTTCGGACCGGTCGCTTAAAACCGCGTTCGTGTAACACGATCAGGGTACCCGACACGATTACACGAAACCCGGACACAATCGCAAGCCCTAATAGAAACACTCTGTATGTAGCTTGACGTCATTCGTCTGTCATCGGCACCAAAGTTTCGCTCCCTGCACATTAGTACTGTAAAGAGATGTTATGTGTTATGTACCTACACTGTAAAGGGGTAGGCTAAATTAGTGGACCAAGATGCAAAAGCACTGAATTTGAAATGTGTTAGGAATTTACAAGAAAATTGTTATCTTTGTGGATTTATGTAGATTTTATTGTGATTGACTTCATCAAGAAAATTATGTATTTGTAATGAAAATTGCCTGCAATCCGGTCAAACCCAGGGGATTCATTCGGCAAAACGTATTCAATTTGAATCAATTTTGTGGAGTAAAATACGACATTCCTTACTTACTTGCGGTAGCGGTTTTGGTGGGTCCTCGATATGGTAGCCTCCGACGAGTTTAAAGTTTTGAGGCAAGCTTGGCATCAAACCGTTGCCAAGAAACTCATTAGAGAGCACCATCGAGACGTTGTATATTACGTCTTCATAGTCAGGCAAATGTGAGTTCCTTTTAGCAAAGAGTTGTTTGAAATATTGTTCATAAAATGCCTTTTCTTGGGGTTTTGTGTTGGTCCTGCAATATTTTATTTAGTAAATACTAATGCGAATTAATTCATAGAAGATATATTTTACGTAAGTTCTAATCTGTCCTTTAGGTGGCTGATAGTTAAGGACTTTAGAGTGCATCATCATCAGAAAACGAAGTTCGTTCGTGTATCTCCCTCTTTGTCGCACTTGCTTGGAGATACACGGCCGAATTTAGTTTTTGTTTCCCGGTAGCGGCTCTGGCCTCTCCTCGCAGATGGGAGGAACTTTACGCCTTGGCCACGACTTTGGTCTTAAGACTCTTAAGCGACCTGCGACCAGCGTTTTATCTGTTCATTACGCGGTCGAGATGCGCAACGCACTGTGGTTAGTTGGGATCACGCGCAATGAACAGATAAAACGCTGGTCGTATCGTAGGTTGCTTAAGACCAAAGTCGTGGCCAGGGGGTTATAGTTGGATACTTATCGGGGCCTAGGCTCCAGTGTCCTTCAATAATTATTTTGTGGTGCATGCATATAAGCATGCGTTCTACATATACATATCATGTACATATATGTATATCAATGAATGGTAGTCAAAATTAAAACCATTATTAAAAAAAAGCTTCTTGTCGGTGGACTAATACTTACTTTTCTGGGCTAGTCTGTTAATCTCCTGTCTATGGCATGACCCAGATGATGTTGTAAAAAAGCGCCCAAGTGCGAGTCGGACTCGCACATGAAGGGTTCCGTGAAATAAATTGCGGTTTACGATTTATGACGTATTAAAAAAAACTATTTACTAGATCTCGTTCAAACCAATTTTCGGTGGAAGTTTGCATAGTAATGTACATCATATATTTTTTTAGTTTTATCATTCTCATATTTTAGAAGTTACAGGGGGGGGGGGGACACATTTTACCACTTTGGAAGTGTCTCTCGCGCAAACTGTTCAGTTTAGAAAAAAATTATATTAGAAACCTCAATATAATTTTTGAAGACCTATCCATAGATACCCCACACGTATGGGTTTGATGAAAAATTTTTTTTTGAGTTTCAGTTCTGAGTATGGGGACCCCCAAAATTTTCTGTTTTTTTTTTCGATTTTTGTGTGAAAACCTTAATGCGGTTCACAGAATACATCTACCTACCAAGTTTCAACAGTATAGCTCTTATAGTTTCGGAAAAAAAGTGGCTGTGACATACGGACGGACAGACATACAGACATGACGAATCTATAAGGGTTCCGTTTTTTGCCATTTGGCTACGGAACCCTAAAAAGACACAAAGTCCGTACCTACCACCTACCTCTACCTACGTACCATTTGGTAAAGAACCACTGGATCTGTATCCATAACTTGTGCACCCGCTGATACATGGAGTGGAACGGTGCGGTGTCAGGCGTCAGGTAGTCGGTCGCGTACGCAGGGCTCGTGGTCTCGTCGACTTGACGGAGGGCCAGCCAGTGCGGGCCCATGGAGTAGGCCCAGATGAAGGGACAGTTGTATAGAGCGCCTAATCTATAAAATTGTTAAAACCGTTTATTGTAAAACCAAGAGGTACTAGCAAAATGCCAAGTTAGCTCGATATTACATAAAAACAACTCAAATACCACAATACAATTGGATGTAATGGGCCTAATAACACTAGACCAATCCATGAGACAATCCAGTAAGCCAAACCAACATTGGCATCGTCTAAATGGAGACAATCCACTACTGTCTATGGATTGTCTCCATTTTGACGATGCCAACGTTAGATTGGCTTAGTTAGGTACTTACTGGATTATCTCATGGATTGGCCTCGTGTAAATTCTACATTATTTAGGATGGAAACGTATTTTTTGGCATTAGTAATACCTTATCTGACATAAAATGGTGCCTGCTTTGAGTATGATTGTGTTTACGTCGGTAGGGTAACACCAACGCTTGTAGGTACCTACGCTACCACCTATGTTTAACTAATTACCTATACTTAATTCAAAATAAATCATGTTTTCAGCTCACAGGTACTTACGCTGCAAACATTTCTGTTTCAAAAAGCTCACTTATCACCACATCAAATCGTTCGCTTGTGTCTTCTAAAAATTTCTTCACTTGATCATTCTCCAATGTGGTGGTTGCCGCTACACGGCCCATGTTTTGGATGTAAGTGATATCAGCAGATTCGCCTGGTGGATTCCTTATTAAGTGTCCTATGTTTAGTAGGTCGTCCTCTGAAATTTTAGGATATGGAAATACAGCCAAAAATTACTGGACTCTAATGTTTCTAATACCGATGTTAAACAAAACATGCTAAGCATTACCTATAGACAATGTTGGTATTGAGCACCAGAAATCTCAAAATGGCGCCAACTAAGTAGTTACCGCGCGGTTCCGCCCGCGTATTAAAAGGAGCACAAGTGAATACGCGGGATAACAATAAAATATTTAATTATCTCAATCTTAGTAAGGTTTCTTAATCGGTTGAAGTTACTAAACAAGTCAAATCAAATTACCTAGTGGTTGTTATCAAGTTTCTAAACCTAAACAGTTCTATTCATAGTGCTTTAAGTATAATGAGCCTGTGATTTAAAAACAGTAGGTTGTCATCAATTGCAATATCTGCTCTAAATATATATACTGCACATTATCCAATATTTGTTTTGGCCAACCATCCGCGGGATAATAATATAAGATAAGTATAGCCATGTATTAGATTATCCCAAAGGTCCATTCTATTCTGGTGAAATAATTTAAAAAATAAGATAATTATTTCTGGAGATTACCCCGTACATACAAAGCTACAAACTTTACCTCTTTGCAATATAATTTTAGTAGGTACCTACATATAGACTTGAACTTTCCAGAAAATTATCTCACTATAAAACATGGTGTCAATAAAATTCAGGTAAGTACCTACAGGCCGAAGATTAGGTAGGTAGGTGGGTACCTACCTAATAAGTGAAATCATATTTCTTATTGTATGAAGACAGGGATTGACTCCAAAGTACCTACTACAACAGTTTACTTAAACATTTAAACTTACGGCTTATAAGATTCATGTTTGTGCTGCCAAGGTCAATGTGACGAAAATTCTTCTCCGGAACATTATTCATCGGGTAAACTGATATATAGGTGACCTGCGAATACAAATTTAGAGGAAGAAAACACACAATTTCTGGTGGATTCACCTCAATTCTGCTATTCGAAGTGCATGGAGTTACAGAAAGTTGAAGTGAACAACGTATTTAAAACTTCTTAATACCTGGGGGCACAGCAGTGCCCCCGCCAAGTCGAGCAAACCAAAGAGGCACGGCCGTACCATCCTTTTCTCGGAGCCATTCAGGCCATTTTCAACATCCTGTAGTTTTGTGCTGGCTAAAGCCAGAACCCTGAATTGTCATTAACATATTGGGCATGATATGGCTTACATATATTCTCAATAACATTAAATTTGAACTTCTAGTTTAAGAACTAGTGCCCGTCAAAGTTCCTTAGTTTTGTCACTGACATACTCACTGACTCACTTATAATGATCATCGTAATTCTAAGGTACTTCTGGCAGACCCACAAGCTCCAAATTTTGAACATAATTCGTTTTAAGCGTATTCATTCATAAAAAAACACGATTCTGAAATATACAAACTGCATACCTAAGTTTGTAATCCTATACAAATAAATGCGAATACATATTTCCATACAAAGTTGATAACACCTACAAAAAGAAATGAGATCACATAAAAAAAACATTCACACATGTAAAAAATAGGCCTTGTCGAAACTCTTCCGCAGTAAAAAGTGGTGAGATATTTCGTAGAGCCAAGTCAGACATTCAAATTATTAATCTTTATTTGCTTGCTAAATACAATTTTGTGACTTGGCAATCACACTTACCTACATAGTTCTAGGTAGTAATGCAGTAAAGTTGTGCGATTCTCAAGTTGCAGAATTTTATTGAGCAAGCAAATAAAGATTAATAAGAATGCCTGACTTGGCTCTATATCTCACCACTTTTTACTGTGGAAGAGTTCCGAGACTTGGTGTATTTTTTACATGGAATGTTTTTTATGGGATTAGGCACATACAAAACAGGCGATGATACGAGTTATTAAAATACTATGTATATTTGCACCCAGAGGCCAAGGTAAATTGACGTTAGCTGGTGACCTAGGATATTTTTGGCTTCAAAAATTGTTTTATGTAAGTATTTAATATCGGCCATGACTGTACAGCTCAAACAAATTTGCTTAAATTACTTTGCTTTTGCAATAAGTTTCCATAATTTTAAGTTATATGACCTTTTAGGTCGAAAAATGGAAAATCACCAGTGAATGAACCCGGTTTTCTAGTAAATGAACAACTAAAACCAGTGAATGAACTACTTTTATAGTTATGGCTTAGAGTTATCTCAATTTACCAACATTACCAACACACGGAATAGTACTTAATGGTTTACTTTTCTAAAACAATAACAAACTGTAACAAATGTTCGTTCATTAACTGGTTCCAAAAAACTAGGTAATTATCGGTCGATGTTCATTTACATACTGGAAATCTATACACCAGTGAATGAACTAACTTTATGTTCGAAAATGAGGTTTGTTTGAACACTGGGCCAACGATGGACAAACCATTGGTGGTAATGTTAATAAAAACTAAATCTTATTACAATCACTAGAACATAAGATATTGCGAAAACATTAAAGGCCCCGTAGCATGGATCCGTAGCATCGCGCGATAAGTGACAAGATAGAGCATCCGTCCCTGGCTGACACCGTTCGATAGAACGAGACGACGCTCTTATCCTGTCACTTACCGCGTGATAAGGCCCATCCATGCTACGGTGCCAGTTCATTCACTGGATTTAGGCGGTTTTTCATTCTAATAGTTATAGTACACCACACCTACTTACTAAAAAAGGTGAACTTAAATAACTTAAAACGATGATTTAATAGCACAATTTCGCTCTTATGATTTCCAAAAACCACACGCGATAAGTCTCAAGTTTATAAAACTAGTACAATGGCACATCAAATAAAAGCTGACATTCTTGTCCCCTAAGGAATAACCATCCGGTAAACGAAATGTTGGCAGACCTTACAAGCGATGGGTTGATGATATCATCCAGACAGCTGGCAAACATTGGACAGAGATAGGAAGACAAAGAGAAGAGTGGAAGAGTTTGGAGGAGGCCTTCACCCAAAGAGAGATATATATTCACCAGAAATAAAACTATATAACTTCAACTACAAATGTAATATGGAATATAAAGGCTTAATGATAATAATCATCAGAAATAACCGGCTCATACAAAAAATCCATGCCCATTGCCCATAGCCCGTCAACTTTAAGCTTTGCTCATTTAGTAATTGTTGCGACTGAGTTGCTATAAATGTTACAAAACCCTTACAATGAATGCTACTAATCGAGAAAAAATACCCGGTATGCTAGAAATATACAGAACTCTTAATTTAAGCAAATAAACAGGTTTTCGTTCATTCACTGGATCCGTTCATTCACTGCATTACACTTACCCTAGGATTGTTCATATAGTTGTTATAGAAAATCAGAAGAAGGTACTTAAGCCTACACCCGCTAACGTCCTTGAGTCGTCGTCCGTATGGGCCAGCGCGCGACTGATCGGGCCTGCCGAGCCTCCGCGCTCGCGCATTTTGTAGGTATTTAAACATAGTAATTAAGATAATCATTTTATCTATTCAAACTCTGCGAATTTGTCTATAAATATTTAATAACTTTATTTCAGTACAAAAATTTAATTTAAAATATCTATAGTTTAGTCACAATATTGAATAAACTTTACAAAAAGAGGTAACTTTGGGATTTTTTTCTATCGAGTGAAGTTCATTCGATCGCGTAACTGAATGCGACTTTGACTAGATTAGATCCTTAAGTAATACGTATCTTTTTTGATTTTTAAACCCTATTTTCTACGTCTGAGATTGTTTTAAAAAACTCGAAAACGCTGCCCCTGGTGACTGTCGAGCCTTAATGCATTGCGTATAGAAGACAAACAGTTGTCTGTTGATTTATAGTAGGTAATAATAATAAATATTGTTTAACTAACCTCATGTCCGGCGTTCAGCAGATGACGGACATATCCTTCCCCCAATATATTCAAGCTCCTCACGGGCAAGTGAGCTAATAACAATATTTTATACGCATCGTAGCCTGTCAAACAACACAACAATAACGTTAATTTGATAAACATGTCGGAAATATATTCATCTCACTCAAATGGCGGTCAGAACCAGAATGAATAGATTAACATACTTGCGTGCCCGACAATATTTGATTGCGCTATCTGCGGTATTATTACTCAATTGAGATGTTTTTTCCATTATTAATATTCATGAATCAGTAGTTAAATATTGTGAGTTAAAATTCAGGTTATCTATATACACTTGACACTGAGGCGGTCACAATCGCAAATTATTGGGTAACGAAATATGCTGTAACGGTTGTATTAGGTATTAATGTGTATGCCGGTTAGATAATAATGCTATCCACGCAGTGAACCCCTCCAGCCTAATTTCAAGTACTTATAAAAGTACCTAGGTATAGGACCACGATTAGGGTTTGCAATCCGAATAATCCGAATATTCAATTATCCGAATATCCGCCGAAAATAATATTCAAAATTATCCGAATACTAAACCGCGAATTATCCGAATAAACGGATATTTTGAAAACACTAATAAAATCTCCACTTATAATAAATCTCTAAATTAAAAAAAGAATCAGCCAGTTTGAAACTAAGCTTTTTGTGGTACGAATGTTCTCAGCATCCCATGGACGGAAAAATATGAAACATTTTATATAGGTACATTATTATTCCAGCTGCAACTTAGGATAGTTTTTATCCGACTGCGACAATTAATTTATTTTCCGTAATATACGACTTCATTTAATTTTTCATTTTTTATTCTTAAAGTATATCGCCGCCACATCTGTCAGCTAAAAGAAACGTCAAAATCACAGACTAATAAGAAATACTACGGACAAAATGGCGGAATTGCTTTGCCTTTCTTTCGCCTATTAATAATTTTAATCCCGTCTACGATATACATTGACGAGACACATATGTACCAAAAGCAAATATAAAATTAATCGATTTGCGAACTTATATGCGCAAATGTCGAATTAAGGCGTAATTTGTACAAATGTAACAACAAATTCGAACAATTGGTTTTTTTGAATGGCACGCGCGCGCGCTCTTTGCGTATTCAGCCAAACCACGAAAATCGAAACTCGAAGTTCGTATATCTGCATTCCTGTCATTTATTAGTGCGATAGAGATAGAGATACCCGAATATTTTCGAATTCCGAAGTTCGTGGTTTAAAAGAAAATACGGATGTCGGATAGATCTAAATTAATATTTTATGTGTGAATATGGTTAAAATTATTTGGAAATACTATTGTTGTTATTGTTTTAGTATATTTGACTAGCTTTAAGTTTAATATTGTACGTCCGAAATGGGCAAGCTGTTGGACTTTATTTTACCCAAAACAACTAAATGTACACAGTTCTGACAATAAAGAAATCTTATTTTATCTTATCTTATCGAAAATAGGGAGGTAGACACTAAACAAAATAATCATAATGTTGTATTATCTCGAAAAAAATCAACGCAAGAGGCTATATAGGTAATCACTAAGTTATAAGTGTATAAAGTTTTAAGAGGGGGTTTGTTGCGTCTCTTTTCCGCAAAACGCACCTTTATAATGAAACGATTGTTTTTTACTACGACACTCGAGGATTGTGACGTCACGGTCCCTGATCGTTTACTCACTCTAACAAGCGACATTAAAACGGTTGTAGCGTCGTAATTTTTTGAGATATTTGAATGAGTTTTTCGTTTCTTCTTTCTTTTGAAGTGACTCTACAGCTACACCTCTATTTGGAAGACAAGTGGAAATAATCCATACTATCCATACTAATAATCCATACTTCCATACTAATATTATAAATGCGAAAGTGTGTCAGTCTGTCTGTCTGTTACCTCTTCACGCCTAAACCGCTGAACCGATTTAGATTAAATTTGGTATACAGATAGTTTGAGCCCCGGGGAAGGACAAAGGGTAGTTTTTATATCTGAGGGGCTGAAATTGGGGGTGGAAATTTGTATGGAGCTACTTAAACCGCTGCACCGATTTAGATGAAATTTGGTATATAAATAGTTTGAGTCCCGGGGAAGGACATATAATAGGTTTTATCCCGGAAATCATCCCCTAAGGGGGTGAAAATTTGGATGTAATCTATTTTGATGAAATTTGGTGTAGATATAGGTTAAGTCCTGGGAAAGGAAATGGGATAGTTTTTACCCCAGAAATCATCCCCTAAGGGGGTGAAATTAGGGGTGAAAATTCGGATGGAACCCATTTTAATACAATTTGGTATAGAGATAGCTTGAGTCCTGGGAAAGGACAAAGGATAGTTTTAATTCCGGAAATCACTCCCTAAGGGGGTGAAATGGGGGGGGGGGGGGGGGGGGGAATTTGGATGAATCCCGTTTAGATGAAATTTGGTATAAAGGTCGTTTGAGTCCCGAAGAATGACATTAGATAGTTTTTATCCCGAAAATCATTCCCTAAGGGTATGAAATAGGGGGTGAAAGTTTGGATAAAATCCATGTACCTAGATGAAATTTGTTTGCATTATACTTTCTAAGTATAAGTTCTACGCGGACGAAGTCGCGGGCAACAGCTAGTCATTAATAAGCAGGAAAAATTCAAAAAAATTACGAGAAAAAACGCTAATGATTAATGACGTTTTATGTCCATCTATATTGCCCAAATAAGGTGTTTAGACAAATGTTCCAAGTATTATATTTTATTAAATAAGAACCTGAATACCAACTTACATAAATTACATAATATATTGATTAAATCTAGCTGACACGAATTGTTACTAATGTTAATATTATTAGGTATTTAAATGAGCAACGAAAACACTTTAATTAATATAATATTGAAATTTATTTAAAACTAGAAATAAATCTAGTTTTTCACTCGTTTTTTACACGTTGATTTTTTGTTTAAACTCGTTACTTAATCTCATTTATTTTTAATTAAGTTAAATTAAGACACTTAGATGCATACTTTTTTATGTAAGTTGACAGCGAAAAGAAAAAAAACTATAGGACAAATCTTATATACTCTGTAAATATTGATATGTGATGTGATGTGATTTATGATATTAATAACGAATATAACGATCTCAGATTATACAAGAATGTTAAAAAAACAAACATGGATTTACAATTATTATGCTTGAAGTTGATTAGTTTTATCTCGAAATTTTATGTGATTTATTATTATGTAATTATATTAAGCTAAGTATCCTAGTTTCCAATTAATAAAACATTTTTTCAGTGTTCATTTTTATTATAAAAATTACAAAGTACGTTGTGCGATAATGACAACTCATAATGATTATATGTAATAGCATGTTGTTTTTTTTAATTTTCAGAAGTTTTGTTACTTGACTTGTTGATTTTATGCATTAAATAAAATAAAATAAATAAAAAATAAAAAAGCCTTTTTTTATTCCATATAGGTTACATATTAAAATTCCTTTGTTAGCTTTACGTATGGACCCCTCTTCGGGTAAAGGCCTCCTCCAAAGTCGCCCATTCGTCTCTTTGTTTCGTTTTTGTAGCCCAGTTTTCTCCTGCTATCGCTTCGATCTCGTCTTTCCATCTGCCCTTAGGCCTGCCGACACGTCTCGATCCTGCTGGTCCTGCCCACATGGTCACTGTTTTCGTCCAGCGGTCGTCTTTGTATCTAGCGACATGTCCTGCCCACTTCCACTTCAAGCCTTGAGCGAATGAGAGTGCATCAATTACTTTGGTCCTCTGTCTTATCTTTGCATGATTTATCCTATCCAAGATTTTTATTTTTAATAGTTTTCTTTCTAGAGCCCTCTGAGTACTTCCTATTTTTCTTCTGGCGTTAGCATCAAGTATCCATGTCTGGCAGCTGTATGTGAGGCAGGGCAGTAGACAGGTATCCATTATTTTTTTCTTCAGATTCATGTGTATATCAGAGTTCATTACCTTTTTGTAGCCCCAGTATTTGTTCCACATAAGTGCAATACGTCTATTTATCTCCACTTATAATAAATCTCTAAATTAAAAAAAGAATCAGCCAGTTTGAAACTAAGCTTTGCGCGGTTCGAATGTTCTCAGCATCCCATGAACGGAAAAATATGAAACATTTTATATAGGTACATTATTATTCTAGCTGCAACTTAGGATAGTTTTTATCCGACTGCGACAGTTAATTAATTTTCCGAAATATACGACTTCATTTAATTTTTCATTTATTTTTATTGAAATCAAACGCTGCTCCAACTGTCAGCTATAAGAACCGTCAAATTTTCGTCAAAATGGCGGAATTGCTTTGCCTTTCACTTATGAATAATTTAAATCCCGTCTACGATAGACCTTAACGAGACAAATGCTAAAATATAAACCATAAAAACATATTCGATTCTGATATGAGAACTTATATGCGCAAATGTCGTTTTATGTCGTAATTTCAATAAATGAAATCAACAAATTTGAACAATATAATTAACACGAATTTGTTTTTTTTGTATGACAATGGCACGCGCTCGGCGCATTCAGCCAAAGTACCTGCGGCGCTACCACGAAAACCGATACTCAATGTTCATATATTTGCATCCCTGTCACTCGAGTATAGTTAGTGCGATAGAGATAGAGATACCCGAATATTTTCGAATTCCGAAGTTCGTGGTTATAGCTCAGGAATCGAAAATATGGTAAATAATCATAATGTATTTTCTCGAAAAAAGAATTTAAAATAAATATAGTCAAATGGAGAAAAAAACAAAGCAAGAGGTTATATAGGTAATGATTAAGTTATAAGAGTCCAAAGTTTTAAGAGGGGGTATGTTCTGTCCCTTTTCCGCAAAACGCACCTTCATATGAAACGATTGTTTTTTACTATGACGCTCGAGTATATTGACGTCACAGTCCCTCATCGTTTTCTCACTCTAACAAGCGACATTAAAACGGATGTAGCTTCATAATTTTTTGAGATATTTGAATGGGAGTTTCATTATCTTCTATCTATCTATACATAATAAATGCCTATGTCCTGACTGACTTATTCACTCAATCACTCACTCACTCACTCATCAACGCACAGCCGAAACTACTAATCTTAGAGAGTTGATTTTTGCACAGTATGTTGCTTTTATAACGTGGGCTAGGGATAAAAAGAAATTTTTGAAAATTCTACCCCTAAGGGGGTAAAATGGGGGTGCAAAGTTTGTATGGGAGAACCTTTTTTTTTGAGCTATAGACTTAAACTTTGTAGAAAAATTAGTTATTAGAATACAAATGAAACACTTTCAGCGTTTTGGAAAATTCCACCCCTACGGGGGTAAAATAGGGGTGCAAGGTTTGTATGGGGGAAACATTTTTTTTTTTAAATAGAGACTTAAAACTTTGTAGAAAGATTAGTCATCAGAATACAAATTAAGTACTTTCAGCGTTTTAGAAAATTCTACCCCTAAAAATAGGGGGCTAAAATAGGGGTGCAAAGTTTGTATGTGGGAAACTATTTTTTTTAGCTAGAGTCCTAAAATTTTGTAGAAAGATTATTTAAATACAAAGAAAGTACTTTCAGCGTTTTGGAAAATTTCACCCCTAAGGGGGTAAAATAGGGTGCAAAGTTTGTATGGGAAAAACATATTTTTTTTTAATAGAGACTTAAAATTTTGACGAAAAATTACTTATTAGAACATGAAAAATACTACATTCGGCGTTTTACAAAAATCATTCCCTAAGGGGGTTAAAAAAGGGTGCAAGGTTTGTATGGGGAACACTTTTTCTGAGCTAGACTTAAAGCATTGTAGAAAGATTACTTATAAAAATACAAAAAAAAAAGACTCAGCGTTTTGAAAAAATATATCCCTAAGGGGGATAAAAAGGGTTGCAAAGTTTTTATCAGGGAAAGTTTATGTTTTTGAGTTAGAGACTTGAAACTTTGTAGAAAGATTACTTATTAAAATACAAAAAAAGAACAAAAATCGTTTTAGAAAATTCCACCCCTAATAGGGTTAAAAAGGAGAGCAAGCTTTGCATGGGCAACACTTTTTTTTGAGTTAGACTTAACACTTTGCAAAAAGATTACTTATTAGAATACTAAAAAAGAACTTTCAGCGTTTTAGAAAACTCCATCCCTAAGGGGATCTTTAAGATCCTTAAGAAGGGTAGCCAGTGTTGTGTGGGAAAAACTTTTTTTTTTACTAGACTTAAAACTATTCAAAATGTTACTTATTAAAATTAATAATAAAGTACTTTCAGAGTTTTAGAAAATTCCACCTCTAAGGGGGTTAAGAAAGCTTTGTATGGGCAACACTTTTTTTGAGCTAGATACTTAAAAGTTTACGAAAAAAGTTCTTTCAGCGATTAGAAAAATTCAACCTCTAAGGGGGTTTAAAAGGGGGTTCAAATTTTAAATGGCGAGCAATAAAATTTTAAAGTGTGAGTAAGAGATTTTTAACTTCGGTCTTATTCTGTACGTTAAAAGACTACAAAACTGATTTCAGAGTTTTTCCAAATTCATCCCCTAAGAGTGTTAAAATTGGTTCAAAGTTTGAGTATTTCAAGGCATTTTTAAAGTATGAGATTTTTAACTTTGGTTTTAGACTGTTTGTTCACAAACTAGAAAATGAACATCAACTTTTTTTTTAATTATCCCCTAAAAGAGGGATCAAATTTTGTATTGAGAGAAATCATTTTCTAAGACGATAAAAAGTTCTACGCGGACGAAGTCGCGGGCAACAGCTAGTATCTTCTATGTTTCTTTTGTTGGAAAACGATACTTTCGTCGAAGAAAGTATCGATTTTATGCATTACACACCTTTAAATACGCTAATTTTGTTTTATTTTATAAAATACCAAAATTATCCGAAAATTTTCAAATATCCGAATATTCGGATAATAAATATTAAAGTATTCAATTATCCTAATATTAAAAAACTGGGCGGATATTGCAAACCCTAACCGCGACGACAATCGACCGAGCGCGCCGAGCGGATATACATATGTATATTTGTATATCCCACTTTCATGTCTTCACGGCTATCACATGACGGCGCGCGAGTTCTCTCGATTTTTCTCGCACCATACGCTCTTTCTAAGGTTTCTAACAAGAGAGAGACGGATGATGGTGCGAGAAAAATCGAGATAGCTCGCGCGCCGTCTTGTGATATAATAGCCGTGCTGTAGATACTAGATACTAGAGAGTAGGTAGTGCAGTGATAACTCCCTGCATTTGGTTTTATTGCGTTATCTGGATTTTATTTTGTTCATTATTTTTTTTAGCAGTATCTAATCTCCTTGCTGCACGTCGTGTTGAGGGACTAGCTGGTTTTTCGGCTATTATTTTTAATTATTCAAATTTTGAAATGCGTAGATTATTCTTCTCGAATCTTGTCAATTTTGGTAAACAGACTGGGGCAGACTTCATTCTGACTTGAGTCAGTCTTTAGAAACTCCGAAGGCTTTTTTTTTGTATGGATTTTTTAACTCTCCTTTACCAACAATACAATAACATCTGTTTCCGTTGGCAACAATTGCCACATGAATACGAATTCTAATATTGGTAGAAACATTTATATGTTATTTATTTAATGAACCATTGATTTAATTTTGTTTTGGGATTCGACCGCAGAGACAATTTAAGCGAGCGAATTTTCATAATAATAATTTATTTTTTGGAGGGTTCCTGACATCAATAGTCGCACTTACAAAATGTGTAGTACTAATCCCATTGTTTTATGGCAACACCACAAGCTTTATGTCATCATGTCTGCCTGCCGTTATTCGTGTTTGTTTTGTGAAATTTGTTTTGGAATTTAATGTGCCCCCCAAAGCTTAATTCCTGTGATTAAAACGTCGAGTAGAGCAACTGCTCCTCCGTTTGGTCTGTGAGGAATTAAAACTGGGATTTTTCACGTGTAGTGTGATTTTTCTATCGCGATATTTGACGCTTTTAGTGATAGTTTTGAGACAGTGACTCTGTGATTTTGTGTTTTTCGCCATGGGCAAAGGCCATAGAACGTGTGAAGTTTGCGGTATAAAGGAAAGATATGCCGGCGACAAATCCTTGCTTTTTTCTAAGTTCCCACTGGAACCAAGTCGGTGAGTCAACAAATCGATATAACCGAGAAAATAATCATTAAGTCAGACTTACAAGATAATAATATTTAAGGTATAATATATTAACACTTTTCGCTTTGTTTTTCAGCTGCCGAGAGTGGCTTAAAGCAGTTGGTAATGAAGAGCTTGTACACTTACCAATAGAAAAACTTCATGATCAGCGTAATGTATGTGCAAACCATTTTCGAAGAAACGATTTCAACAAGAAAGGCAATCGGCTCAAAAAACATTCAATCCCAACCTTAAGATTGATGGCAGTGCGCCTCACTGATGCGCAATTGGGAGAATTTCCACTGCATGTGGGGATGGACAAGAGAGGTAATTAATAATCTAGCTTGTAAGGACTTCTCAAAATCACACAGCACACTCATAACAGAAAAAAATATATATTATTCTATTCTGAAGTTGGCATTCCACAATATTTTTAACCAAAAGCCGAATTCAGTTGGACTTGTTATCTCTTGCTTATTGAAGACGAGTTTTAGTTTTTATAAAAAAATATTTTATCTAATTTATGTTTCTAGAACAAACACCACAGAAGTATCTTAAGAGGTCTAGCGAAACTCTAGGTCCAGATGAACGAAAAAGAAGAAAATTATGCCAATTACATACTCAATCAAGTAAGTAAAATTATAATATTATTCATATTATTATTCTAATAGTGGCTTCCAGGCTGCCAGAGCCCTTGTATCACTGCGACCACCGCTGATCTATTGTGATTGCCACTTACTACAATTCTTGGTCATTCCTGGGATAGCTCTCTTTCCTATTGTATTGTAACTTTGATGTGGAATAAAAAGTTTCCTTTATGTTTACCCCGGATGTATCTTATGTATCAACACTTGTTTAAATTCAAATTCATTTAGTAATAATTGGCAGTGTTCACTGTTATTATCATGATCATGTTACTTAGAAGAAAGTAGTCCATAGCTGGACAACAATCCATTTACTACTTGCATCAACATCTGCCTATCCATGCTACTTGGTGGTTGCTACTTTAAAAAAAATATTTTTATTAATTACATTTCAGTATCCGTACCAGACCAAGCAGCATCAACAAGCCAGCAAGACAGAAAGGTCCTTATGGAGCTGTCTCAAAATGGTGAGCATTTTATGTTGTCCTTGTTTAAGTTTTTCTAAAATAATATCAATATAGGCATTTCAACTTTAGTACTTCCATTCAGTTAATATTATTATTAATAACATTTCAGTATCCGTACCAGACCAAGCAGCATCCACAAGCCAGCAAGATAGTAAGGTCCTTATGGAGCTGTCTCAAAATGGTGAGCGTTTTATGTTGTCCTTGTTTAAGTTTTCGAATATCATTGAAAGTAGTTTAATTTTTTTTTAAACGCATGCTATGCATGTACTCTTTGTGGTTCTCACCAACTGTTTTGTTTTTCTTTCCAGATCCTCTTTCACCGAGAAAAAGGAAATTGATGGAACAATTAAAAAAGACAAAATGTAGTCTGCAATCGCTAAGAAAAAGCGCCACGCTAATAGAAAAAATCGAGTCCACGGTATTGAAAGAAATGGTCACCTCAGCAGTTAAAAACCAAAAAAGAAAACCTAAGGGTCGACGATGGACCACAAAAAATAAAATATCGGCTTTAGCCATATTTAAGAGGTCACCGAAAACCTATAGGTATTTGCAACAACTGATCCCATTGCCCAGCGTGAAAACTTTACAAAATGTTCTGAAAAAAATTCCACTGGAACCGGGTATTAATAAAGCTGTCTTAAATCACCTCAAAAAAATTTCATCTAAAACAAAGGACTTGGACAAGTACTGCGGATTAGTTTTTGATGAGATTGCTTTAAAGCGCCGTCTACTGTATGATGTAGCCACTGATAAAGTTGAAGGATATGAAGATTTTGGTGCACCTCAGTCAGGACGCAGTCCTCATCTGGCTGACCATGGACTAGTGTTCATGTTGCAAGGGATACCAGCGAAATTTAAGCAGCCCATAGCTTTTTACTTCGTAAAGGGAACTGTTTCCTCTCAAAGGTTGGCATCAATAATTAAAGAAATTATACGTGCCGTAGAGGAAACCGGCTTTAAAATATTACTCACAATTTGTGATCAGGGCCCTACAAATATGGGAGCTCTGAAGATTTTAAAATCTTTGAGTCCTCACGATGAAAGGAATAATCATTATTTCACATGTGATGACAAGAAAGTTTATATTATATGTGATGTGCCCCATTTGTTTAAATCTATAAGAAATAATTTTTTCAACTATGGGGAACTGCACATGAGTGGCATGAAGGCCAAATGGGCGCATTTAATAAAAGTGGAGGAAAAAAATAGAGAACTTTTATACCTTAGTAAGATTTCTCCAATTCATGTGCAGCCGAAATATAGGGCCAAAATGAAGGTCAAATATGCTGCACAAATGTTAAGTAACACCGTGGCAGCAGTGCTGAAGTTATCAGCTCAGGCTGAAAAAGAGCCAGTGCAAGCCGAGGAAATTATGCAGACCGGTACTATCGTGCACGACCTTGACCGCCTTTTTGACAAGACCAACGGACCATCTTGTCCGGACGATGTAAAAAAAGGCCGGCGGGAAAATGTTTCCAATAAAACAGACCACATACAAGTTTGGGCAGAGTATAGAAAAAAGCTGCAAACAGTGAGGTTCAAAAAACCAAATGGAATTCAAGGTAAAAACGTAAGATGTATTGAAGGATACATTACAACATTGTTGTCTTTGCGCGATATTTGGAGCGAAGTTAGCACCCTAGGATTTAAATACCTAAATCTTAGGCAGCTAAACCAAGACGCCTTAGAAAATTTATTCGGTGTCATAAGGCAACACTGCCCCACAAATAGAAACCCGACCTGCCAGTCATTTGTTGCCGCCCTAAAAACGACAGTTATATCGGGAATGACGGCTCCTCACAATAGGGGAGGCAACTGTGAAAACGATTTTAAAAAGCTACTGACCGACTTTCATGATCACGTGTTTGGATCAGATCAAGATCCGTCTAACTTAGAGACAAATAAAGAGGTGGAAGCTTTGAACCATGATGAACCTGGTTCCAATCAAGAAGTTCCTGTTCTTCATATACCAGAAGTTCCTGTTCTTCATATACCAGAAGTTCCTGTTCTTCATATACCAGAAGTTCCTGTTCTTCATATCCCAGAAGAGTTTGAAGAAATGGAAACCGACCTCGCGGAAATGGCGCAACAGCCTTTAGTTTATGTTAGTGGTTACATAGCCTCAACTATTTTGAAAAATCACAATTGTATACATTGTGCAAAGTGCTTGAAGATTGATGATCCCGAAGATGACCCAGTATTCTTGTACATCAAACTCAGAGAATGGTGGAAAGACAAGACATCATTGACATACCCAACAAAAAGTCTATGTCAGTTCATCGAGACAGCAATAAACATATTTGAGAATGAAGTATTGCCATTTCTGCATTACTTAAATATAAGTAAATTTGCTGTCACATTATTCTATTCTAAGTGTGACCCTTCATTTTTTTCTTGTAAGGAGCATCGTGATCAAATTATAGACACAATTTACTTTCGTTTGGCTCATTTGTTAATTCGACGACAATGCCAGCGTCTAAATCAAAAACTTGCTGAACAAGAAGAAACCTCAGCTGATTCAAATAAAAAAGCTCAGCAACAGGGTATAGCTAAATAGTTGTCGCTAATACCATTAACTGTTGTTGCACTTTTTTATTTGAATCGACTTGTGGGTGGCTGGGGGCAAGGGGACCAAAATACTGACTGGCAACGTCTATCAAATCAAAGTCTGTGATCACTACAATACATATCAGAAGTCCACTGGGAGTCCGGTCTAAAACGAAAGTAAATTAACAGCCTCAATCAGAGACGTCAATTATTTTTTACTAGCGACCCGCCCCTGCTTCGCACGGGTTTATGTGTATAATACATGCGTGTATGGTTTGTATTATACATATAAACCTTCCTCTTGAATCACTCTATCTATTAAAAAAAACCGCATCAAAATCCGTTTCGT
This sequence comes from Epinotia brunnichana, assembly GCA_963854355.1. Lineage (NCBI taxonomy): Eukaryota > Metazoa > Arthropoda > Insecta > Lepidoptera > Tortricidae > Epinotia > Epinotia brunnichana. Next base: position 10,874,212 of record OY977936.1, on the reverse strand, counting down.
AGTTTTAAAGATCTACGCATACATAGGGACAGACAGACAGACAGCGGGAACCGACTTTGTTTTATAATATGTATTGAAGTTTAATTAAAGTGGCTAAGTCACTTTCTTTGCTATACCTTTAGTAATAGAATAAGACAACACCTCAAAAAGAAAAAAAAAACGGCCAAGTGCGAGTTGGACTCTCGCACGAAGGGTTCCGTACCATTATCTATAAAAAACTATTTTATTCTGTGTTTTTAGTATTTGTTGTTATAGCGGCAACAGAAATACATCATCTGTGAAAATTTCAGCTGGAACTATCACGGTATCAGTGAGATACAGCCTGGTGACAGACAGACGGACGGACGAACGGACGTACGGACAAACAGCGGAGTCTTAGTAATAGGGTCCCGTTTTACTCTTTGAGTACGGAACCCTAAAAAAAAACCTCAAATCGACAGAAGCATTAAATTTAATTGAAGTGTATAATTTGATCACGATGCTTTAGTTTATTTAAATATGGTTATGGGTGGTGTGGTCGTATGATTGTAAACTGTCAACGTTGTAAAATATAGTTTAGTTACAGACAAGTACTTATAATAGAATTGTAACTTTAGAATATATAACCTAATATAATACTAGCGACCCCCCATCGCTTCTCTTTATGAGATTTTCTGTAACACACACGAGTACAACTGTGAAACTATAGGACAACATATACAACATAATTTAAATTAGCAGTATTATAGCAATAACAATATTAACATTAACAGTTCTAATAATGAACAGAGGAGCGACGCACATCAATCTTCTCGCAGAACTTCAGACATTCATCACGCACTACATTCCATCTACTCGCTAACAAACCTCACTCGGGACCTGATGCAAGGAGCCTATTCAGAAGCAAGAAGAAGAATTTGTAATTAAATAGGGAATTTTATTTTTGGTTAATATTAGACAAATTTATGAATACGGCTGTGATTTAACATGAAAACATGTTTCCTTGACCTTTTTCTGAACATATTTTTCAAAAGCCAAGGACAACAATCAGTGGAAAAATGCCCATATGTATTAAATATTCTGATTTATGTACGTGTGTTACAGAAAATCTCATAAAGCGAAGCGAGGGCAGGGGTGCGATTTTTAATCTCACCGGCGAAATATTACTAACTTTAAAATTAATTTGTGCAGCAGCGATTTAGTCTAAAAAAGGGCCCCTCTTTTGGATTTGATATGATAAAGGCATTATAATGTAAAATCCGAAGTCCACAAATTGATATTAAAGTTAGTAATTTTTCGTCGGTGAGATTCAAAAGACGCTAGTTATTTAATAATTACCGTTCTCTTAAAGTAATAAATACAATTTCGGAAAGACTTTGAAGCTTCCAATTACTTTGACCGGTTCAAACTGTTATGTGCATATTTTCAGTAAATTAATGGTATATAACGTAATTAGGCTATGAAAGTGCATATTTTCAGTAAATTAATGGTATATAACGTAATTAGGCTATGAAACTGATAACATTAAGATGAATTCATACACAATAAATCATTATATACTTTATATTGTCTTTTTTCCTTCTTTATTTTTTTATAAATACCCATTTAAAAATACCCTACTGCATCTGTCCCATAAATTATCGATATCGATGAAATAAAAAGGCTCGATATGATGTAGGACATCCCTATTCAGACTGACAGTTCCTCATTCTCATGTTGGTAGCATGTTGTTTTTACGCGAATGGTGGTACTACATGGTTAAAAACCTCCTCAAAAAGTGTTATATGAAGTTCCCTCTCTTAAAACGTAGTGGTTATATTCTCTTTGACTTGAGTTTTGACCTGGAAAACATTGATATTAAGTTGGCTGGGAGATTTATTCTGATGGGGCTGCGTTAAATAAAAAGGCGTACAAGTGCCCTATCTTCACTTTGTTGTGAACATTTCTGCTTAGTATATTGTTCCGGAGGCTCCAGCCACAGCGCAACAGGAGGCCTGTAATTTTTTCTCAGCGATTGTTGAATTGGATCGACCATTGGACATTAGTAGTGCCGGACTAGAGGACAGTTCGGGTGAGTGTTTGTTTACATCATTAGGGCCCGTTAATTTGCCGGCTTGGTAGTTGTTGTGGTGTTGTGCTAACGGGTTTTATTTTGTTGCTAGCCGCCAGTTTCGGGCGGAAGTGTCCGACCTTCACAAACGCTTGGACGCGTCTGTTTCACGTGACTTCCCGCCAGGCGTGGAAACCGGTTGAGGCAACGAGATCGTGCTGGACATCCTGCATTTGTGCCCCTGCATTTGTGCCACGCAGGCAACGTGTGGGCAGTTCGTCGAGTTTCGTCGGCTACGGACCATTACGACCAGATTAGTATTAGGAATTAGGTCTAGCCTCTATCTTTCGATCTGTAACTAGGCTCCCCTTCGCACCTTCGACCCTCCCTCACTTCTTATTCTGGGTGGCTACCCGCTATCGCGCCGAGCGTGCATAGTCGGGCTCTGATATATTTTATCGGATCAACTTTTATTTTCAAAATTTAGAAAGGCTTCTTGTTCGCCAACGTAGTTATTTTTTTGGTTAATTCGTTTAGGACCATCATTACATATCATCATTCACGTCATACCACCATTCCACGCGCTTATCATTACTTACCCTTATCATATTATTTAAAAAAGCATCCGTGTCCTGGTACCTATAACGAACAGGCGCGCCTGTTGTTCGTTCGCCTAGGCGGAGCGGTTCGTTACCAGTTGGGAAGTGGGGATATTATTATTGTTTACCTTTGCGTGCTGTGCGTCCAAAGGGTCATAATCTATTACTTGGGGACATCCTATGTACCTTTTTTAGGGCCATTAAAAAGTGATAAATTTGCTCTAACGTTGTACCTTTTCAGGCTGTGATTTTTTTGATTAATTTTCTCTGATAATGTTAATGACAGCTCAACCGCGACAACAATCTTTAATTGTGTGGAATGTATTTACATTTTTTTATTTTCCTTGCATAAATAAAATTTCGATGACATTGTGAAATAAATTACGTTCGTATCGGTTGCAGAAGTGTGTGTTTGTTTTATTTACACTAGTTTTCCTGCAGTAGGTATGAGATATGAAATCAGGGTCCGTACTCCGTACCAAGACAAGGTTACAATCGAGAATCCCCAACGCCAGAGGCTCTAGTATAAGTTTTGTCGATACATATACGTTTTCGAACGCGTGTGCGTTTAGCTTCAATTTAGTATGGCAACACGTAGTTCCTAATAGTTACCACCTGAGGCGCTGTTCGCGTTGCCATACAAATTGAAACTAAACGCAAACGAATTGGAAAACGTATTGTATCGATAAAACTTATACTAGAGCCTTGTTAGGCAGATACAATGTATGGGAATGACAGATGCCAACGGTAAGTCTTTCGTCGGCATATGTCATTCCCATACATTTTATTACTTTTGTTAGGTTTCTATTGGCATTAGCGCTTGTCGATTGTAACCTTCTCTACGGCCCCAGATTGCAGAAGCAGAAGTAGGTACAGCCAGGTTGTCGCCAGTGTCGCCACTGTATCCTTTTTGGCCAGTTTATGTAAATTTTTTTTTATACCTATCAATGTTTTTTACATTTGCGTAGCTCTAGTATGAGTTTTATCGATACCTATACGTTTTCGAACGCGTTTGCGTTTATTTGTATGGCAACGCGAACGTTCCTAATAGTTACCACCAGAGGCGCTGTTCGCGTTGCCATACAAATTGGAACTAAATGCAAACGCGTTCGAAAACGTTTAGGTTACGCGTTGCAGGAACTTCGCTTACATTTGAAGCCCGAGGCAGAGGCTCCCACAGGGAGTACACAAGTTGGAGGCCCCTGGCGTGTGACGCTCTCCCGGCACTTACTACACTACCAGCGCGTCCACCCACCACCTCGGACCACCATCGTCTCCTGTCGTTCAGCTGCGTACCGCGAGGGGAGTGAGGGTACCCGGAAGGACCGACCACCCCTCAAACAGACCTGGCACCTAAGCCATAGCCCGACCTAGGCGAACGAACCGCCCCATAATACCACTTAACTCAACAATAAATTCTTAATTATCCTCTTTTTTACTAATTTTGCTCCTAGATAGGTACCCCAAGTTAGGGCTCCCTATCTACGTGACAAATTGGCACGTAGATAGGGAGCCCAAACTTGGGCTTCATTCGAATTTACAGAGTTCTTCGATTTTTGTACAGCGTCGAGCACTCGGACGTTTACCTTACGTCTGTCACACTCACACATCAATACATACATATTGTATGTATACGTTCAAGAAATATAAAAAAAAAATTAAAAAAAATTCAAAAACCCACAACGAATGTCATTGGAAAATAATTGAATAAAATTTTGAAAAACCCTCGAATTTAAAATTAATAAGTAATTACAAAAAGAGGTGTAGGTAGGTACATAATCATAAAACCACAAAAAATCGTCGGGGCTGCCGTTGCCTGCTCTGAAATAAAGTGAGATTATGCAATATTCTAATTCTAAAATTATACTGATTAATAACCACGTTTCGATTTGATTACTATTTTACACTCTTTATAAATACGTTGAAATTGCTTAATAATAAAATCGACTACTTGTTCCGGGCATTCGTAAACAAGTCCCTCTTTCCAGTCAACAGTTTTAATGAGTGATAGCACGCGCCTACTGATTAATTGAAATTGATACCTTTATATGTTTTTTTTATTTATTAAGTACCTGTGAAATTGGTAACAGACATGGCAACGGCAGCCCCCTACGATTTTTTGTGGTTTTATAATTATTTTCCAACAACATTCGTCGTGGGTTAAAAAAATATTTTTGTTTTTTATTGTATACTTTTTAAAGAGCACTGTTTATCAATTATAACTATTCATCAGCATATAATATTCCGCTGGTTTAAAAAATGTATACCAAAATGTGCTACTCAAATTATATTGGTCAATAAATAAAAAAAAATAAAAAAAAAAGCTACTCATCTTCGAACACTATATAGAGAGCTCAGTGCCGGATCTAGAATTTTTTCGAGGCGGGGCAATAACTATAGAATGCCGCCCCCGCCTGCATATATTTTTTATATATATTTTTTTCCTTTATAATTATTATAATTTCTTGACCATCAGTTGCCCACTAGAGAAATAGACATAGGCCTAACGTAACGGAAAGAACGCTACAACGACCGGTCTAGCGTTGCTCTTTCTGTGTTAAGCCTATGTTTTTTTTCGAATATTGTATTGTAAGACCTAACATATACAGCGTGAGTCTTTATAATGTGCACATAGCAAAATGGGAGAAACTACGGCCAATTTTATGGTCGCAAAAAAATTATTTTAGCTATTTTGTAATTTTTTATGATTTTTTTAGTTTTTTTTTCGCAATTCCATACCATTGTAAATAAAACGTTACTGCTCCTAAACTACACCGCCTATCGACACGAAAGAAAAACAACAATGATAATTAATAACAGGCTAAGGCACTTAAATAATATTTGTCGAAAAAAATCACGCTCCCAATTTACGAGTAATTATTATATACTACTCAAAAGAAAATAGGGGCCACTAAGTATTTTGATTGCTACCTGAAAAATATAGTAAACAGTAATGTATATTTATTAAAATAACATGTAACAAGGCTTTTGTTTTAACTTATGCTAATAACCATTTAATTGTGTAGTCAATTGTTTCACTTATTTCAATTAACATGAAATTAGTCCATTGTCAACAGCAAAAACTAAACAGAAACTCTTTGCAAAACAAAACAAAAACTGACACAACCTGTTTTTTTTAATGGTTTAGTAACGGGTGTATCCTCCTCTCCTGTTTTCACACTCCTGGAGCCTTGAATGCATACTCTCGATTAAGTTTCTGATGTTTTCATCAGGTATCTCTTCCCACGCACGTTTCAGAGCATCCATAGCTGTTGCTGTTTGTGAACCTCTTGCTCATGCTCCCTAACCCTTCGTTTTAATTGGTCCCACATATGCTCTATTGGATTTAAATCCGGACTATACGCTGGCCATGGTAGGACACGAATATGGGAGTCATCCAGTACAGTCTGAGTGGCCCGAGCTGTGTGTGGGCGGGCATTGTCATGCATTAACCAGAACCCTGGCCCCACTCTCTGTGAGAATGGAATCACATGAGGCCTGTATATATCCCAATTAACGGTCGTATTATTACGAGGTTTTTCATAAATTTATGACTGATATACAACTTTTGTTATCAAAATATGTTTGTTTTCAATAAGTAGATCTATCATAATCTACCACTTTTACGAGTGACCGTACACCTAAAAAAATACCGGTCAAGTACGAGTCTGACTCGCGCACCGAGGGTTACGTACAAACTTTTATACACCATACCCGTCATGTCAGGACCCCGTTCAATCTTGAACAATCTTAAACAGCTCATAGTAGAAGTTACCATTGCAAAGCGCCCAACTTACAACCTAGTAGGTATGTTTGTTTGTCAGCGATAGCTTTTTATCACGCGTACCGATTTCGATTATTATTTTTTTATTTGAAAGAGGTCACTTTAATGATGATCTGATAGGAATTTAAAGTTATAAAATTTCATACAAAAGTGAGTAAATTACAAATTTAATTAAGAAATTATTTTTTATAATTAAAAAAAATTAGCTATATCGTTTTATTTTTCCTGTAATATTTATGTTACTTTTAATCCTATGTAATTATTTCATAATTTTCGCTATATAAAGATAAGGGGAAGCAATGGTATTTTTTTCAAAATTTTCCTTAATAAATCAAAATTTAACCACTGTAGAAAAAAAATAAAAACGGTTTTAGAAAGTGCAACTCAAGCCCTTTCATATGATTCCCTATTTGATCTATTTACTAGACTTTGATTTTTTAACCCCCCTCATATTCGTCATTTAAACAGAAAATAAAAATGTATATAATTTTTTTATTCATTTTACATACTTACACGTGTCTTAGCCCTTTTAATAGTTGTTCCAAATTTCAAATTGAGATATTTAACGTTGTGACAGACGGACGGACAGACGGACGGACAGACGGACGGACAGACGGACGGACAGACAGAGTCGCACCATAAGGATGCCTTTTTTACCTTTTTGGTACGGAACCCTAACAATATTTTTACCCAATGTCCTTTATTCACATTTTTTATCGGCCGCCATAGTTTCCCTTTAATAGTACATTACTTACCCAGGGCGGTTAAACAAAGAATGTTTCAGATCGCAGGTATTTGACGCCCGAGCCGAAGGCAAGGGCGATAAATATGCGCTCTGAGGCTTTCTTTATTACCGCCCGTGGTGAGTACAAAATTTTACGTCTCTATCTGGCCAGGAAGTGGGGTTTTACGCACGCGTAGCGTGCGGTAATTCCTACTTTATAGCCAGGTATGACGTAAATTAATTTAGTAAACACATTTGATAACGAAATGAAAATCAGCGAGCATTCTGTTTGGTAAGTTCAATTGAAATACATTTAGTCGTAGATCCACAAAATTAAATAACTGAATTAAGTATATACCTAGTAACTTAAAAAGCACAAGAAAATTGTTAAAATACTTACCTAGTAGGAGTATATAATTCGTGAGTAGGAGGGAGTGAGCTGATTTTTTACACAAACATTTTTTTTTATTTTATACTTTTGTAGATAGAGACACACAAATTGAATGTTAAAAACAAAACACGGCCGCGGAGAGATATCGACGAAGAAGTTCTGTTACTAAATATAACTTCATCCCATTCGCATGCATCAGGCTAACCGTCCTTAAATGTGAACTTTCTCTCGTGACGCCATAAAATAAAACAATAGTCTCCCAAAACAATAGCGAATAGCCCAGAATCTGGGCCCTAGATGTGCTATCGCCGCGCCCCGTAGTCCGAGCGAGCGGTTTATCCCGTCCCGTCTCCTTGGCTGATATTCTTTTTAGCGCTCATGCGCATCATCACCTCACTCGTATTCAAAGTTGCGTTGATGATGAGTGGTGGCGTGATGAGACGTGTATTCGTCTGCCGAAGATCGAATTTGCCGCCCTCTGAATTTGGCGCCCGGGGCATGGGCCCCGGCTTGCCCCCCCCTAGATCCGGCGCTGAGAGAGCTCGATTATTTGTATTCTTCTCAATAGGTACAAAGAGCCCAAACACGGTCCACTATTTGCTACGTATTTACCTTGGCAAGGTTGCCAACGTTGTTGTTCTGCTTCTTCAGCAGTTCCTCAGCGGTTCAAGTTCGAGGTTTTGATTGGGCAGGGTACAAGGGAACCAAGGTGCAGTTGAAATATAAATAGTAGCTAATGGTTCCACTGCTATTAAGCTAACGGGCCGTTACTGTAAAGCCTTCGCATAATTTTCTACGATCTTGTTCTACTACATCTTTAGAACCACTCACAGCTCTTCATTTGTATAAGGATATTTCTCTCCCATATCAAACTATTAATTTTGTCGGTCGTGGGATAACGTTTATGGCGCACCGTGATTGTACACGCTGTCATTCAAGCCGCGCGTGGTCCGTAAACGACGCGTTGCGCGTAGGTATAGTCAGCCAGGGGCTGACTTCATGGCACACTCGATGCGGATGTGCAAAATTTCTGTCGGTCAGAGGTTAACGTCACAACGTCAGCCGAAGCCAGATAACAATGTTCAGCTGGAGTGGGGCATTTATTAATCGTATGGCATATATTATTTTGGCCTTTGAGTTTGTCACTCTTTAGTTTACCACCCAGGGGACACGTGCAGGGTTGTGGTAGGTAGTAGCTGCGGCTGACAGTCGTTAAGCCGTGTTAGAGATTCCTCTAACACGGCTTAACGACTACTGTCATAGACATCAACCGGGATCAACTGCTTAGCGTGCCTTCCAAAGCACGGAAGCGCTCATTTATAGTAACCACTCAAACAGGCGGTCACACATCCAAAGACTGGCCGCTGCCGTCTTTGCTTCGTTTCCGATACGCAGGCGCCGCTGGGCTATGAACGCTTCATCTAGATGCCCCATTAATTCTGTCGGTCGATGGTTGTATTTTATGGCGCACTGCTTGCGTGTCTACGCTCTGTCGCAGTCAACACGCAGTGCGCAAGGGACGCCAATGCATCTGGGGCGCCGGAGGCGCTACTCTACTGTCAGTTGGACGTTGTCATTTTTGGCGCGCTGTTGTTCACTTTACGATGTTTCCTGCTCCATCTCCAGGTCCTTAGCAGTTCAAAAACAGAAGCGCTACACGGCAATCCCTATCAATAAAACCCAAACACAGTAATATAGATAATATAGCTTCTGAAAGTTCACTACGATGTTTTTCTGTTCCATCATCAGACCCTCGGCAGTAGGTACATGTAAAGAAGCTCATTGAAAAACACTATCAATAGGTTCCAAACACGGTATGTATATTTCATTTTGTTTTGTTTAGTTCTAAAGCCACAGTAATATCAAAATAATGGAAGATATTTATAGATTTTAGCGCAGAAGATATACATAAAATGGATTTTTATGCCTGTTGACCTAGCAAATAAAAAGTAAAATATGCGTATTTGAGCCTTAGTTCACCCGTGAGTAAAAATAACTACTTTGACTTTTTTAATGTACCTAAGCGAGGAGATTAAATATTTCAAGATGCGAAAATGTTTATGTTACTCTTAATAATTATAAAATGCTTTGATTTTGATGAGATGTAAAGAAACCTTTATTGAAAATGAGTAGGTACCTATAAGGTCCAAATTAATTTAATTACTTACACATCACAATTTTCCTCGCGGGTGGTGAGGGGAAAAGTTGTGTGTTTCGCTCGGCAGCAAAGTTGTTTGGCGTCTCGTGCCTTGAAAGCCTCGCTGTGCTCGGGATTGTACTTTTGAACCATTCGCTTCGCTCATGGTTCAATCTTACAATCCTTCGCTAGCTCGGCTTTCAATATATGCATAACAAATAACTATTGTTCAATGGTAAATGTGTTTATTAATACTGCTGTGGGTGATCTTTCAAGAGTTTACTGGCAAGCAATGTTATCTTTAAGATGTTGAACAAGATTATATTCAGAGTTGTTAATCCGCTCTATTATTTTCTATTATACTTACTTAATATTATACCGAAATATTTTATAAATTTGTAGAAAATCGCTTAGTTTCGTTTTTTTTTCACATTCACGTTTCGAGAAGAGATTAACTTGGTTAATACAATAAATATGGTGGCTAAAATAGTGATTAGAATTGCAGCGAGATCCATATACATCTTCTGGTACCAGGACAGCATGAGTGCCGGGGAGCGCAGATGCGGCGCGCCGCGCGTGCGCACCACGTGCTCCACCCAGTGCACCAGCTCCGCGCCCGGGGACACCAGGCGGTCGTGGTATATCTGGGACAACTCCTTTGCCTTTTCTTTGAACCTGGTAAACATTCAAAGGACCTTTTATGTTGATAAGTATTTATTTATTGTATTAGAACATTTTTATATAAGTGTAGGTAGGTACTTAGGTACCAGTGGCGGTGAGTGAAAATTTTCGCTGGGCAACCCGGAACAAAAAAGTTATGAAAGGCTTGGTTTCGCCCTTTACCAATGTTAGGTACCCTTTTACACACCCAACCTCCAACCTGGGTTAAAATTACTCAATGCCTTTGTCGGTAGGCGCCGACCGCTAAGCGTATAGGTAGTATGCTAAGAAGTCAACGCTGAGCTATCGGCGCTTCAAGATCAAACAATTATCAATTCAATACATAGTATAAAACAAAGTCGCTTCCCGCTGTCTGTCTGTCTGTCCCTATGTATGCTTAGATCTTTAAAACTACGCAACGGATTTTGATGCGGTTTTTTTAATAGATAAAATGATTCAAGAGGAACGTTTTTATGTATAATACATGCATGTATTATACATATAAACCTGTGCGAAGCCGGAGCGGGTCACTAGTAATTATTATAAACCTCTAATACTATCTCCTGTGCAGCAACCATTTTCGCACACATTTTCATGTCGAGTGATAAAATGATTCAGCCTGAAATGAGGTTGAATCGTAAGCAATATGCCAAAGTATTTTCAGTAGCATCGTATGCTTAATGTTAGAGTGAGATAGACTACGATAAATACCCGTTTCATAACACGTTAGCTGTTACCATAACTCGTGTAGGTAGGATAAGATAAAATGTAAAAATACGTGTATAACACTTACGTCGAATTCGCAAGCATGTTGTTTATAGCGGTTTTCAAGTCGTTATGGAGATTGAAAGTGAGGTCTACTTTCATCGCGTATCCATTGGCCACAGCCTTATTGATGTTGATAAACTGGTCGAAGAATATCGGGATCCCAATCGTTGGTACACCGAAATGGACAGTTTCAATGGCAGATAGATGGCCACCGTGTGTGATGAAGAATAAACATTTCGGGTGAGCTGTAAATTAAATATGATAATGTATTAAAAAAACTTTTTTCAAAATTGAGGTGTCTCTTCCTTTAAGGCGAGGCCGGTTCACGATCTTCTCTCCCTCTCACGAGCATAAGCGTGAGCGAGATGGAAGTGCGTGTTCGGAAGTGTGTAAAATCACTTTTTGTACTCGTCGATTAAAATCTGTGTATTAAGATTTCATAGAGAATACTGCAACGTCACTCTTTTCATAGTTGTAGTCCATGTTACTGTCGAAACAATCGAAATAACTGTTTCGATACGCTCCAGACAACCGAAAAAAAATTGAAAATAGAACTAAAATAAATTCGACCAATCACGTGGCTGCTTTACCGAACTGTGTAATGAATTGGACCAATAGAATCGCTTTGATTATTGAGTTTACTCATTGATGTCGTACGCTCGTTGATGTCTTAAGATATCAACGAGCGTACGAGCGGTAGGCTGCACTTCGTTTCAACAGTATCGAGTTTGTTTAATTAGTTCAGTTGACTCGTAGAAAATTATTTTTTTCTACTCCTGTACCGTTATCTGTCATTTATATAGGCTGTAGCTCAAATACAATGACACCACTAATAAGTCGTCGAAAAACTCTATGCTCCATGGCCCAAAAACGCACTGTTTAGCGTACTTTTTTGGTTCATACATTTTTCATAAAAGCACTGTTTAACTTTTTTTTTAATCGGCCGCTATATTGCAGTCGTGCCAACTTCATAAACAAATATTTCGAAATAAACGTATTTATTTACGATTTCACATTTGTATGTTATAAATTATTTACTACAATAATAATAAATCATCATCTATTATGTGTTAAATTACATGTTTTATAAATTCTTGGTATTATTTATAAAAATAAACAGTTCGAATTCGGTCCGGGTCCGGATTCGGTTTGGTTCGGATGGCAGGTGCAAACAAATTAAAAACAAAACAAACCATAAGCAAGAGCTGTCACATTTCCGATTTCCCACCAAAATACAGTTCAAAATGAAAAGACGAAAGATGGATAAACTATTAGTCCTAAACTATTAGAAAGAAAGAAAATACGTTTATTTAGCACTTTGTAGGATAAAAGACAAAAAATTACAGACATAATGATTAAATGCTAAAATGGCTGCCACTCAGCTTTGTGCCACGAAATGGTGATACCTATTTCGCAGCGCTGATTTTCAGTGGCGCCTTGATGTTAATTCTATGTAACTAATCAAAAAGTAAAATCTAGTAAAATGAATAAGAATAAAAATAAAAAACACATATTACAATTTTATATAAGTAATTTAAACTAAAACATGCAGTAAAATGAAACATATTTGAGAGTGTATAAGTGTGTGTGTGTGTGTGTGTGTGTATGTATATATGTATGTGTGTGTGTGTGTGTGTGTGTGTGTGTTAATATAAATAACCTTGCTATATATAAAAATATCATGGCTGCCTATTGTTTTTGTTTTTTAGTTAGATATTGCTTAAGGGAATGTTTAAACGATGCTATGCTATTAGAATTTCTTATCGGAGGTGGTAAATCGTTCCAACACTTTGTCGCAGCAAATTAGCAGTATTAAGATTTTATTCGTGTTTGTGAAGACAAAAGTGTATGTTCCTTTTAAAGTGGTCGAAGAAATTAATAACTGCACTCCTGAAGAAATTGCGTGAGTAGCAAAAGTACGAATAGAAAACTTGCTGCCTGAAAAGTTTAACTATTCTGTAGTCTGCTATTTATTTAAAATTTGTCGTAGAAAAAGTATTGCATGCAACGGTGTATAACTGGTCTAAAAACGCTCGTGGCGTCTTCAATTGCGATGCTCGCCAAGGCTCGCATCGCAACCCACGCCACTCGCCTTTTAAGACCCTTCTTATACAACAGTTGCATAAAATACTATTAATGAACTCGTACAAAAAGTTTTGTTCACAATAGTATTATAATCAAGCTTTTTAATCTCGTACCTTACTTAGGCCACTCAGCAATCTTCGTGGCCTAAACACGGTACTCGACTAAAAAGCTCTCTATTATAACACGATTGTGAAAAATACTATTTTAGTACAGTCGCCATCACATACATCGGTACACTATTAGGTGTTCAAAAATATTTAATGCCTTGAAAATAAATGTGTTCCGATGTTTGTGACGTGCTTGTTTGCTCCGATGTATGTGATGGGAACTGTACATATTAATTGATTTTTGGAATACTGGATAATTTATTAAAAATCTATCCGGTTATTGTTATAGAACAATAAAAAAGCTATACTTTTTGTTAAAAAAAACATATTGTTGATTGTCGATGAAAATTACGAAATCTCGAACATTAAAGTTTATTTTTATGGTGATATTTAAGATTTTTATACAGAGTTACCAAGCCATTTTTTAATAATATGTTCGGTTATTGACTTTCTTTGTTACCTTTTCAGTCTACAGAAAAATTTCTGTAGTTAGAATTCTTCATAATTTCTTCACACTTGAAGCTCAAAAATCAATCTTTTCGTCAGATCGTGAACCGGCCGGCCTCGCCTTAAGGGCTTTAATCGACGCGCGCCAAGGATAATGATACTTGTGTTGCTTATACCTTTTTAGTTAAGTTTAAAGTTCAATACTTAGGTATATCAGACTTATTTAATACCCTGGTTTTTACTTTAGAATTCGAATTTGATACTTTAAAATAAATGAACGAATTAAGTATAAAACATACCTACAGGTAGGTATATTTTACCCATGGCAAATGGTTGAGTTGTACCGGTCGGCTTTTAATTTAACAAACTTTTTAATACCTACTTCGTGTAGGATTGTCGTCATTAGACCGGTGGGAAGGTTCGGTCACACATAATGGTTATTACGAGTACATAGAATTTTTATGATGGTTTAGAAATTTAGGGGTAATTATTGGCATGTGTATTTTGTGTATTTAAACATAAAAGCGGTAAGTTATATAAATGTAAAAAATTAAGCGCGATTTTCAGCATTGGTAGCAATATCGCGATATAAATAAATATATCTTTGAGCATGACACAAATAGATACACGAGAGCCATATGAGTAGATGCGTATTGAATATGGTTCTAGATTTACCTGTTGACAAATATAAACTCTATATGATTTTGACCTACCCAAAATGCTAGGCTGAGGTGCCCATTTCAGAATATGAATATTTTTTGGCAAATTAGGCAGTTCATCTTCGTATTTCCAAATAACTGTCTCTTTCAGTTCACTGAACACTTTTAGCAAACCATTAGTGACGGTGGCGGGTATGTCTTTGCTTTGCCAGATGGACCCCATGCTGAAGTAGATAAAACCGTGCTTTGCGTTGTCTAATATTTGCTGGATATCCTGAAACATAACTGATTCCCAATGAACCAGACATATTGGTCTACCAGTAAAGATAAAAGAAGTGTAAAATAAAGGAAAAACTACGAACAAATTAACGAGAAAGAAAGTATATAGTATTGCGAAGATAAAGTACTTTACTGTTTCGAAAAAAAACATTGCCCTTTTTTTTGCAATATTGGTAAACAATTTGTCTAAAGGTGGCGACCACAGAACAAGTAAATACTATAGAAACGGTAATGGGCGGGGTACGTGTAGCCGATGTTATGAGTACAGTACTTAAGAGTGAACACTCATAACACTGTCAAACGCAGTCAAAACGCAGATCAGTTGTCTGTTGACCGTGGGTGACGATTTTTGCCGTATTAAAAATAAAAACGTGCCGCGTTCTGCAATTTAGTCGTGCCGACAGGCAAGCCAGGACCCAAAAGTTCCTCCGGGTGCGATTTTCTATCACCGGTAAGTACTACAGTGTTTTGAATAAATACGCAATCGATTATGAAATTCGCCATTGCTTTGCATTGCTTGCTAGCCAAATCCGCAGATTAGGGACTACCGTAATGACGCAGCAATGTATCGCGTTATTCGCGTTTGACATTTTAACGGGGTTATTGTCAGTATGACTAGAGTGGTACCATGCTTAGTGTATGTACTTATCGATAAACTCACTAATTTAAAATTTACAAATACAAAAATTATCTAATAATATAAATATTCTTCTTCTTCTTCTTCGTGTAAAGTGATCCAATAATTTAAACTATACTTTATTTTACCACCTCTATATAAATATTAAATCGTTTATTTCTTAAAAGGACACATTAAATGGTTTCATAATAAATCTACTGCCAAACTGCATGACAGTTGGTTGGCAGTGCGTGCTGTTCTTGATACATATTTGTGGTTCTGTTTTTGTTTGTCTAAGCCAATGTTCTGTTATACATAAAACTTAAGTGTCATCATTGTCTAAAAATAAGCCTATTTATAGTACCTTGCTGGAAAAACCCTAAATATTCTATATAAGACTTTAAGGCGATAAAATACTTCTTGTCTTTAGTGGGTCTACTAGCTTTTAACATAGATACAAATCAAACCAAATAGATGTAATAGCCAATAGTTCAACTGGGTCTACTAGTCGATCTGAGTATTAATATTTTTCATCAGGCCCCGTAGCATGGATGGCGTTATCACGCGATAAGTGACAGGATAGAGCATCCGTCCCTGGCTGACACCGTTCGATAGAATGAGACGACGCGCTTATCCTATCACTTATCCATGCTACGGGGCCTGATGAAAAATATTAATACTCAGATCGACTAGTAGACCCAGTTGAACTATTGGCTATTACATCTATTTGGTTTGATTTGTATCTATGTTAAAAGCTAGTAGACCCGCTAAAGACAAGAAGTATTTTATCGCCTTAAAGTCTTATATAGAATTCGTGATTACGTAAACTCTGACATGCGTATTAAACTATGTGACTCACTTATTCTATCAAAGCTTAACTACGCGGACACGGTTATTGGAGACTGTCAGTTATCACGTACAAAACTGCTGATACAAAGGGTTCAGAACGCCTGTGCTAGCCAATAAGAAAGTCTCCTTCCCTGTTTACATTTAAAAATAAGCTTAAACTCCACCTACTAAAGCAACAAATTTCTTTGGCCTAGCTGATCTGCGTCTCAATCTGCGTCTCGATCTGCGTCAGTGCTAAGAATATTATTTTGAGTAGGATATTATTATAGTAATTGCAACTCAGGTTTTGGTTTGGTTTTCGCTGGACATAGCGTGGACTATCTCTGTATACCGTGCAGTATGTATATTCGTAGGTTAATATCTCTTATATAGGTTAATAAGTTACTTTTAGTTTAACGGATCCACTGAAAATCAGCGTCGTTGCACTGTGTGCCTCGACTCATGCTGAGTGGACTCCTTTTTTGAAGCAACACTAGATTCCTTCTTTAGATCTAAGCCTTATATGATGTATATGCCTGTTGTTGTTCCAAAATAAACTTATTCTTATTTCTTTGTCAAAAATGTTTTCTCTGATGTTAGCGTGAAGCGCGTTATGAATTTATTTATGTCAAATACATTATATTTGGCATTGAAACAAATCACACGGTACATCAAGGAATTCAAATGTGCAATTTTATTATAATAATGATATGTCATACCTACTCTGTGAGTCCTTAGTATTTAATTGTAAATATTAAAATTAATTGAATATTTGTACGTATTTTGATTAAAAAGTGTTAGCATGTTTTCGTGAGCTACACGATTTCTCTGACAGTTGCTTTCAGCACCATCTCCATTTAGAGCGTTTGCAAACTGCGTGTCGCATACAAGATCAAAATTTCGTTCGTACTTATCCGATTTCTTCAGACGTAATTTCTCAAAAATAGCACTATACTGCTACTTCTGACTGATATTTAATCAGGTTCGGATCGGCCGCAGTACGCAAACGCTCTTACTCTAAGAAATAAGGGCATTTAAAATTGATTGAACTATATACACACATATACGATATCCTATATAAACGATATATAGTTACCAAAAATATAAAATTTCGATAATTTTGATCTTAGTCTCACCTCTATTTTGTATTCCAAATTTTCAAATAGGTGTTTCACCATAGAGTGTCATAGCAACATAAGACCTTTGGTTTTGAACATAATCAAACGTCAACTTCATTTGCACAGGGCCTCAATTTTGCAATCAAAAAGTAAATGTCAATTTCCGTCAAAAGTACGTCACGCTCACACACGTTGAGTTATGCTCTAATGCAAGAAGGAGAGCAGGTAACAAGAATATCTCATATAATTTCCATATTTGAAAACCCTTTTCGAAATTGGCTCATATATTGATAAAGAATAGACTAACGTGAAATTTTTTTGGCATTGGAAATTAGACCGCAAGTAATGCAGTTTTGAGTTACTTTTCGTCCTAAAAATTACAACTGGTGAAATCGTAATGGAATTAAAAGCTTTAACCAATTAGAGGCGTTTTGCAGTAGTGTTTACATGTACAAATTCAGTTTTGATTGTGTTGGGCTGACTACGCAGGATTCCGAAGTAACTAGCTAACACGCCGCTTCCATCTTATTTAAGTATTCCGTGGTGGCGAGGTGGCGACTGACGTGAGCATTCTTTCGATGTGAATATTCGCATCTAGCATTTGTAAAGATGGCGTCTGCTCCGCTCTCTGTACTGACGTGCCGAATATTCGTGCCTGTACATCGAATGGTCATGGCAGTCGCTGCCTTTAGCAACTTTTAATAGTTACAAGCCCAAAAAAATAAACTATCTTTACTTAGTTTCCTGGCTTCGAGACGCCATATCATAATAGCAAAAGGGCACACAAACCAAGTACCAATTCAACTTACGTCTGGCAGCGGCTTCGTAGGCGTCTCTACGTGGTAACCTCCAATAAACTGAAAATTTTTAGGCGTACTCGGCATCTGACCGTTTCCTACATAATCATTGGCCAGTATCAGCGAAGCGTTGTAGATTACATCATCGTAATTCGGAAGAGTATGTCCGCGTTTTTCAAACACGGGCCTCAATAATTTTTCATAAGCAGACTTTTCCTTAGGCATGGTTTCGGCCCTATGACATTAAAATGGTTTATAGTTACAGTCAAGTATAAAAATATGGGTGCATACCACTTACTCATAAATATGCCCCATCACTCTAATGTCAGCGGATTAAGATTTTGGTACATTTTATGAGAGGATTCAATCGATACATATTTTTGCACTTGAATGTACGTTCAATACGTGTAGAAATGTCGGGCCTATTTCTCGTACGTTACAAGTCTTGTAATACAAGTGTCTATCTATGGTAACGCTTGTATTTCAATATTTTTTACAAGTTTCCGTTTCACGTAAATGTATAATTCTTACAAGAGCGGGGATAAAAGAGTTTTCACAAGTGTTGTTGTTTCACAAGTTGACAAACACTAGTAGATAATACATACTAAAATAGTAATTTCGTTTCTCAAAAGCCTACTTTATACTTGTAGCTTGTGACTTATCACGAAATAATGAGGAGTCTCTATAAACTGCTAATATTCGTTTTTGGTAAAAATCGATTAATAAATAAATGAAGATATTGCATTTTTAAGATCGCAAACGTGTAAGTTTTGAATGCACTTCGTCAAAATCAGAAATATTATTTAAATTTAGCTTTTATTCTCCAAAAAAAAACAGTAAACTCATTCCTATAAAATTATTATAATTGGGAAAGAACCAGTAAATGACCAATAACATAATAATTTTGTAACGAATTCACCCGTATTATAAAAAAAAACTGACCCACCCTGAAGCTTGTAAACATTCATAGAGTGACTGACGAAACTGAGTTTGATTTTACACTTGTAATTGATAATTTTGAGAAACGCTTTTCATTACTACTTGTATATTCCGAAAACACAAGTCAGCGAATAAGGTGTCGTAATCATTGTCGTAGCACTTGTAGTAATCATTCCTACGAGAAACAGAATTAAAACACACTTGTACAATAAAATTTTAAATGTAAGCTTGTAGACTTGTGAACTTGTAACGTACGAGAAATAGGCCCCAGATCCCGCTTACTCTGTGGAGGAAACACAAGGTAGGTAGGCAATCAGAAAGAGCGTGGCGCCTACTCGGGGATTTAATTTTAAGAGCCCTTTCACGTGCTCACTAGCGCCACTGGTAAATAATTGAGATTATTTAAATTGAACGATAGATATTTAAAAAAGTAGGCCTCTATGTGTCCAAAGTTAAAACGGCTGTTTTTCTTTTGAGTTGTAGATCGACAAATCCAGCAACATTAAAACTAGTTTGATGTATTCACAAGGTACTTAATTACAAAATACAGTGTCTATCGTTAAATTTCAATAGTTTCGTTTATTTACCAGTGGCGCTAGTGAGCACGTGAACGGGTTCTTAAACTTACTTGCCCAAATAACTGGATCAATAAGTCAAGAGGGCCGTCTATTCCCTTTCGGCCGCGTATGTAACTGAGTTTTGTAACCAGGTACAAACTAAGAAAATTTTCTCTTTTCTTGTAACCGGGTGATTCATCAACCTAGTTTTGTAACCAGGTACAAAATAAGATTTATTTTTCTTTTCTCGTAGCCAGTTACAAACTAAGATTATTTTATTATTTTTTCGTAATGGTTTTCCCAGTTACGATATCAGATTTTTTATTCCTTGTTGGTAACCAAGTTGTTATCAAACCTTCAAGTAGAGACGATTCTCTTTTGAATGTTATTAGTACTGGCCATAAAGATAACAGTCTTTGAACGGTAATTGATAAGTAATGAATGTCACATATTATATGCAATTGAGATAGTCATTGATAGAGTGCAATTTTCTATTACGGTTTTCCATTTTAAAATGCATAAGTGATTTGTGGTTAGCAACATTTGTAATGTGCCCGCACACTAAACTAAAATTTATAGCAACAAGAAGAGGTGGTGTTCTATTACTCCACGATGGACGGCGATTCCATCGCAGAAGAATATACAAAGATGGAAACTCATTCTGGCTCTGCTATACTAAAAAAGGATGTAAAGGGAGTGTTAAGTTAAGTATAAAGAATGAAATATTAAAAACGAATGGGCACGATAATGATTGCTGCAGGGATGAGGATAAAAATATATTTTTGGAAAAAATGGATAAACTGAAACAAACTACAAGTTCTAACTTCGAACCCATAGAAAAACAATACAATAATATGGTTTGTGAACTGAAGGATAAGGGTTGCCGCATGAATGACATTCCAAGTTTTCAAAATATCAAGACAGGGCTATATAATAACCGTAACAAAATTGTGGGTGCCCCAAAATTACGTTTCAGTTATTCAGAATGTTGTGAAGTGGTAGTACCACAAAAATTCAAACATTTTATCCTTGCTGATTACTTAGATGATGACGATACAAGAATTATTGTGTTTTGCGGCAAGGTCATCAAAGATTTGACATCTTACAGTCATATATTCGCGGATGGCACGTTTAAATCATGCCCATCATGTTTTAAGCAACTTTACACAATACACGGATTTAACGAAAGTAACAAAACGATTGAACCATTGTTTTTTTGTCTGCTTCCTAACAAAAAAACGAAGACGTATGCAACTCTATACCATTTGATAAAATCGCAGACTAGCAAATTTTTTCATCCGCAAAAGATAACCTTGGATTATGAGTTAGCGGCAATTAAAGCTGTTCAACAAGTTTTTCCAAACATTATCGTAAAAGGATGTTACTATCATTTTAACCGAGGTGTATTCCGTAGAGCAAAGAAAATGAAAACAAGAGTAAAACAGAGGCACGTTGCTCGGTGCGTTGGTTTGGCCCGTTTGCCAGAAGAGTATATACAAAAAGGATTTGAATATGTAATGTCAAGAAGTCCAAAAGGAGATGATATGGAACGTTTCAATAAATACTTCAAAAAACAATGGTATAACCAAAAGGCATTTGATTTTGCAAAGACATGTGGCTGTCAAATGGAAACAATAAGAACCACAAATCATCTAGAAGGATGGCACAATAAACTTAATAGAAGTATCGGGGCTAAAAAACCAAATATTGGCAAACTTTTAGATGTACTGGAAAAGGAAACAAAGATATTCAATATCAATTCAAGCTTCAAAAAGAGTCGAAAAAACATAAATTACACGGAGATTGAAGAAGAAATTGTTAAAGCTATTGGGGAACTCAAAGAAAACATGATAACAACCGGGCATTGCTTGGAAATTATTTGTCCATACACATTTATTTAAGTAACGTCTAATCTATTTATAAGATTTTTTTTGTAATGGGAGAAAGCATAATAAATAATTTATTTTTGTGATGACCTTGGTACTAGGTATATCTATGCTATTTTGTAAAACAATGGCAAAATTAATATAATTTGTTTAGGTATCAAACTCTAAAGCAATAATGGTAAATTACTGGCCACTTTAAGTTAAAAAAAAGAGTTTGCTAAATGTTAAACACATTTGCAGATAGTGACTTCGTACGTCAGGGCTGTCATTAATAAATTTGATTCTTTAACACGTACTTGCCTTTTAATAATCCACGTAAATATACATACAACTATGATGGAAGTCAGTAGTGGTTCCAGTTCAGAGGATCGTCATTTAAAAAGAGTTTTGGGTGACGTAACCAAATGTGTTTTTGGGTGCTCTATGGTGCACCTTATGCCGATACCATTGCTGCAGAAAGCGATGGTGTTGAGTAAACACAATATATATCTTCCTCCGGATTCAAGGGTGTGCCTTGAGCACGTGGATTCTGAAGACTGGAGGGCCGTGATGGACAACTCGGCACTCACAGACTACTTTAATGAAGTGCATGCATTTGATATAGTGCAAATATTCAAAAGTGTACTAGAATTAGTGCAAATTACGGTATCATCTGCTCTATATTAATTGTTAATTTTAAGATTATCTTATTAAATAAATAAATTTGCAAGTTACAACAGAAATTATGTGTATTAATTTTAGCAATAAGATTTTAGAATAGATTAACAATATAAGGACATTGGGAAATTTGGTAAGTAATTGATTTCCTGTGTTATTTATTGTTTTACCAATTTGTACACAAAAAAATAAACTAAAGTTATCCTTAGGGAGGTATGTACGTAGAGTCAAGGGCATAATTGTGCTTACAGTTTTAGACCTTATAGGCCTTGGCATTATTATGTGCCGAGTAAGTCCCAGATATCTTAGTCAGGACTTTACGTGGAGATTCGGAAACAGGCCCTTAAAGTTACAAAATAAGAATTCAACATCGTTTTTGGTAACTTAGTTTTTTAAATACAAAACAAGAACGGAAATTCTTTCATGGTAACTATTTAAAATTAATTATATATGTCTCTAAATATTTTACTAGTTCGTAACTGGCTACGAGGAAAGAAAAAAAATCTTAGTTTGTACCTGGTTACAAAACTCAGTTACATACGCGGCCGAAAGGGTCTATTCTATGTATACATGTACAAAGTCTTCCTTCAATATCATCATCATCATCATATCAGCCGAAAAACGTCCACTGCTGCCAAACCTCCCCCTAAGAGTGCTGCAATGACCACATCTGCGTCACCCACATCCAGCCTCAAAATGCTCTTTCATTAGATACCACACACGACAAGTTTCTGAAAAAAAAAATTTTTTTCCATAACAAATAATAAAATATCTTGGCACTCCCCTCCTAAGGGAGTTTTTTTTAGGAACTGCGGGTCGAAAAATTTGTTTTGACCTCAAGTATGCGTGTGCCAAATGGCTAAACTGTAGATCGATTTGCGATTTTTCTTTGAAATTGGGCTTTACGGCTACCACGATACGTTTTATCGTTATGTGTCACGTGAACGGGCTCTTAATAGTTTTGCTGGACCTTACCATTTAATATAACTCCACTGTATTTGTAGCCATAGCTTGTGAAGTCTGCCATAGAAATCGAATGGGGGTATCTCCGGCGAGAGGTAGTCCGCAGCAAACGCTGGATTGGTCGCCTCTGCCACCAGTCTCAGGGCCATCCAGTGCGCGCCCATTGAGTAGCTCCAGATATGTGGGCATTTGTATAAAGCAGATAATCTAAAATAATGTTGTTCACGATGTATTCATGCTGCTATTAAGTATACATTTGTAATTGAAGCTCAATTGTAGACAGTATTTGATTAAGACGGTAGAGTAATGCCATACTTCTCCGGTGTGACTTGTTTGTAAGTACTTGTTTTTTTTTTATGTGTGTTCTTGTCGTTGTGGCGGGCTTCACACCAGATAAGTATGGCATTACGCTACCGCTTACTTCTTTTTTCATCGACTATCGGAAAATACAAGAATTTTTGTGTACAAATCGTTCGACTTTCGTAATTTATCCGACACGTTCGACTAACGCCCAAGCGATTGGGCTGCCGATGCCGGTACCAGCGCTAAGACCATCATTTTCCTTTTCGTCATTAAGTGTAGTACGTAATTAGACCCCTGATGGGTCGCCATACTTGGTACAAATTACCGGAAAAATTGTGTCAGTATCTCCCGGTCAAAAACGACTCGTAGTAAACCAAGAAGGCCTAGTCACAGATATATGATAGATAGATATAGTGACGACCTCTGTAGTAGCCACCAACTAGGCTACCCTGCCTACGAAGCCGGAGGTCCCGGGTTCGAATCCCAGTAAGGGCATTTATTTGTGTGATGAGCACGAATATTTGTTCCTGAGTCATGGATGTTTTCTATGTATTCAAGTATTTATCTATATAAGTATGTATATCATCGTCTAGTACCCAAAGTACAAGCTTTGCTTAGTTTGGGACTAGGTCGATTTGTGTAAGATTGTCCCCAAATATTTATTTACCTATTTATTTTATTTTATACCTACTCGTAATCTCTGACTTACCCTTCCTTGTTCACTGCCTAATGCACTCAAGTGTACCTAAATAGGCTAAATATGTTGATGCACTGAATTATAACAATAATGATGAAAATTACGTAGTTAAGGTTGCCAGACTCGTTATTAATGTTCGATATGACAAAACTGGAAACAGGACTCAACCTGATATTACACTTCAGAATTCGATGGACTTATATTGGATTAAACTCTAAAGTTAATTGGTCTTATATATATGTACCTACAAATGAATATAGCACTCACGCGGCATATAACTCAGTTTCATACAGTTCGCTGATGACTACATCGAATATTTCATTAGGATCTTGTAAAAGCTTCTGGAAATTTTGATTTTGAAATGTTTCATTTGCAATTATATATGCTACATCTTGCAGGTAGCGAATATCATTCATTAGATTAGGGTTTTCCATCACCCAGGCTATACTTAGTGAAGAACCATCTCCTGCAATGTTTCAATTACTAATTAATTAAAATTTTCCAGTTATCCTTGCACCACAGTCTTCAATCAAAATAATATCTAGTAAGTGTGTTCAACATTTTCAAGAGCCGACTGTATCAATCGTCCCATATTTCCTATTAGGTCTTTTCGCTATCTATTCAAGTTATTCTGGTTATTCTTACCACTCAGAGCCAGTGAGTTGTCACTGACATCGACTTGACGATAATTTGCCGGATCATTCTTCTTCGGAAACGCCGTGACGTATGTCACCTAGAATAGAATAAGTTTCTGTCAGAAATTTCATTTTTGGTATTACAAGCTTTTATTGCCGACTGTACTTTTCTGTACTCATCAACTACTCATTGAGACGATTATAACGAACCCAAACTCAGCGGTGTTACGTCGGTTAAGTACCTTCTGGCTTCCCACGGCCACCTTCTGTCTCCATCATCAGATCAGCTCGATGATACCATAATATTGAATTGTCATCCAAACTATACTACCTAATAGGTCCTGCCCTGGTAATCGCAAATGCAGTACTTGCAAAATGGCGGGTTCGAGATAAACGCGGTAAACATATTTTGTGATATCTATACAACAAATCTATGTGGCCTTACTTGGATAAAATACGCAGTACTGTATTTTCATCAACTATCTGGGCTTGCGGGCCTTACAGTATTACTAAGACTAAATGCAGTATTTGTGTTTATTACTGCAAAATCACCTAGCAAGTGTTCAATACTGCGTTTCTAGTTCGCAATCATGCCCAATTTTTGTACATGGTACTAGTTAAAAGTATTGTTAGGATTTAACTTCTGGATATTTTAAGTGACAAAGAGACGAAATAAAACAGATTTTAGGTAAGTTCTAGAAAAAATGTTTTTATTATCGAAATAACTTTCAAAATGTTACTTTTTACGTGACTTCCACTTAATATGAAAGTACAAAATGATCTCCTCTTAGCGAGTGAAAGAAGAAACCATTATAACTACTTATGAGATTCGATACAAATTTTCACCCCCCCCATTTCATTTCCTTACGATGACTGGGATAAAATCGATTCTTTTTACATATCCGGTACTCAAACTACACTCACGAGCAAAATAATTGCATCACTTAGCAATTTTTCATCTGCACCCCATTACTTTGTAAATTGTTACCCAAAACTGACAAATGAGGTACCAAATGAAAGCTGGCAGTAGAAAATGTAAAGGTTTTCAAGGAAATTCCAATCCAAATATTGAAAAACGTCGGAAAACTGAAAGCAGTCGGAAATGTATAAAAAATTGTTCAATGAAAACAGACAATAAAAGGACAATTTAACAATCATAGAATGTATTACTACAAATTAATACCTGGTGTTGCCATTCCTAGCTCTTATGACACAAGTTAGGCGCCTTTGCATGGATCTTATCAACTTCCTGACGAAATCCTGAGGGATGGCATCCCACTCCTCCAGCAAGGCTTCCTTCAGCTCCTCAATGTTGGACGGGGCAGGTTTCCGCTTCTGAACCCTGCGTTTTAGGCAGTCCCACATGTGTTCGATCGGATTAAGGTCCGGGCTCATCGCTGGCCAGTTCATCGTGGTGATGTACACCTCGGAAAGGTTGGTGATGGTATCTCTTGCGGTATGGCAGGGGGCATTATCCTGCATAAAATGAACACCTCATCAAACATTCCTTTGTAAGGGACAACGTGCATCTCCAGGATCGCAGTGATGTATCTTCCAGCGTTCAAACCACGTCCATGACCCCCAGAAGGCACGAAAACCAGCTCGGTGCGCCCGTTGTAAGAAATGCCGCCCCAAAACATTTATTTATTTTATTTAAATATATTTAGACAACATTACAGATTTACTTAAATCTAATACACTGTTAAACGAAATATAAAATAAAAGGAATTACACTATACAATAAAACTAATCAACTGCGAATACTAGTCGTTCTTTCGCTCTCCTGTAGACTCGTCCTCTTCTGTCGCTGCCGTTCAGGCACATCCTGCACTCGTCCGAAAAAAGAACCGGGTCCATTGCTCGATGGTCCAGTTCACGTGATTTGCAGCAAATTCACGTCGTGTTCTTCGGTATTGTGGCAGCAATCTGGGCCCCGTCGTTCTTCTCGGTGTCAAGTTGACTTTCTTGAGTCTTCTCCTGACTGTCCACACGCTGGCAGTTACTCCTCGGACCTCACGGAGTTGCTGCTGAAGGAAAACGCCTGTCTGGTGACGATCTCGGAGAGCTGACGTGACATTGAAGCGGTCGTCCCGCTCCAATGTGCACCTTCTGCGGCCGGTTCTTGGTGTTGAAGTGACTGCCTCAGTCTGCTGGAACCTCGGGTAGACTCTACAAACTGTAGATTGCGTTAAATTCAGCTCGGCAGCTACTGATTGTTGGCTACGGCTCTCTTGCAGCAAATTGACGACTGCGGCGACTTCAGCTTCAGTGATATCCATGTTTTCAGGTTCTTCTTCACGGGAAAATATGCGGAGATATGTACCGGTTGACTTCTGATAAGTGACTGATAACCCTCCCCCTCCTGTACCCCCGTTATATAGGCGACAAAGGGAGCTCGTGCACCTACTAAGGCGGTAATGCCCACAAACCAAGAAAATGCCCATAATGTTAAAAATATTGGGTCAATTTTCATATTTGTTAGCTTTTTGCAGAGCTTAGATTTCAGGTAACAAAAACTCGTTAAAATATTTTATAAAATAACCCCGTTTACAAAATTATAGGGTGCAGATGAAAAATTGCAAAGTGATGCAATTATTTTGCTCGTGAGTGTATAGGTTACATAACCTAAAATGTACTTATTGAAAATCTTATCAGCACAAAACACGCGTCGTTGAAAAACGTTAAAAGAGTAATTAAATAAAACAAACCTAATTTAAATAAAGAAAATGCAACATGTAGCGCACGGCGGCTCAGCCGGCACACGCGTCTCGTCTGCGAATGACGTCGACGCTCTGATTTGCTAGCACGAAACGCGGCACTGTACCGTGCGGCTTTGAAGCGTACGAATATTTTTGTTACTCTCGCTACTCTTAAACGCAGCACTGTAGAATACTGCGTTTAGTTTAGCATCGCAAGAGTAGCTCTTTGTTATTCTTGCTACACTCAAATGCAGTAAAGTCGAATACTGCGTTTGGCATTAGTTAGTATTCGTTGCAAAAAAGTTTATGGCTAATGAATCCGCAGTAAACGTAGCAAGTACTGCACAAACTTCTAGCACATGCTGAATGCTGCAGATTTTGTTAGCACAAGTAATATTTTTATGCAAGTACTGCGTTTTTGGTTACATAAAAAACATGGTTATAATTAAAAAAAAAATGAAAATTATTTTTTTATGTATAGATTAGGCTCTTGAGATGTCATTTTTGCAAAAAAGTGAAAATCCCAAAAATGTCGATTACTGCATTTGCGATTATCAGGGCAGAGGTACCCACCCAAAATTTCAGCTCCATCGGATGACGGCAAGTGACTGAAAAATGGATTGCAAATTTTGACGGACAACTTACATACATACGAACAGGTCAAGTTAATATAAAGCTTGTAAAAAGAGGGCATCTATTCGACTAAAACATACTGAATTGGAATCGGTTTTATATTTGTAGCGTGCGCTCGCTGCCATACACTCTGACATTCACTTGCGACTTGTGCCTAAGCCCTTGTTTATGGACAGACAGGCGACGAGTGCAGCAGCGCTACACGCTTTCTGTCAGGCGACTATGTAAACTGTTGTAAACGCTCACGCTTGTATAAATAAACATTCATAAGCAACGCCGTATGTTGGCTGTCTTTGGACCGCTGTCCGTTAACGCGGCCTTACTTTAGCGTAACCAACGTAATACCACAGAATAAGTAATAGTACTACGTACATAAGTTTCTCTGTTAACAAATTCCCTGTTTAGGTACGCCAAACGTGCCTAAATGTGGCCACCCCTTTCTATCGCATGCAACGCGCTGCGACCCGTGCGAGCGTCTCTTACCAACGCGCGGCAACTACTAATGGGCCGCCAATTTGGCGGCCGCCGGCATGTACTTGTAGCGGCGCGACGGAACCGCCCCTGGTAATGTAAATGTAATACATAAATATATCAATACCACTAGGTACATAGTTTATAATATACTTATCAAAACAAAGTTTTAACCGGCTTCAAATCATTACCTAGCCAAATTGCTTCAAGTTTGCCTATAAAATTTGAAGATAACTCTCGATTTCTCCAGGACCCCATCATCAGAACTGGATTTTGGTGACAACGGGACCAATCTGGAAGTATAGTATATGCTTCCAAACACAGATTTTTTTTTCAAATCGGTTCATAAATTACAGAGTTATCGCGTTTGTAAACACACATAAAATAAAACATACAGACGAATTGAGAACCTCCTCCTTTTTTGAAGCGGTTAAAAACAAAGTCGCTTCCCGTTGTCTGTATGTATGCTTAGATCTTTAAAACTACGCAACGGATTTTGATGCGGGTTTTATGATTAGATAGAGTGATTCAAGAGGAAGGTTTAGGTATATGTATTACTAGCTTTTGCCCGCGAATTCGTCCGCGTAGAACTCGTTTATATCGTATTTCGATACAAACTTTCACCCTCCATTTCCCTTTTAGGGGTAGATTTCCGATATAAAAACTATCCTATGTCCTTCCCCGAGACTCAAACTATTTTTATTATCATTATCGTCATCATCATATCAGCCAAAAGACGTCCATTGCTGGACATAGGCCTCCCCCAAAGAGTTTCAAATTGACCAATCCTGCGCCACCCGCATCCAGCGGACTCCCGCGACCTTTACCCGGTCATCAGTCCACCTTGTGGGGGGCCTACTAACTACCTCTATTCAAAATGTTATCTAAATGGGTTGTATAGTAGCTCCAATCAAATATTCACCCCCCATTTCACCCCCTTAAGAGATGATTTCCGGGATAAAAACTATCATATGTCCTTTTCCGGAACTCAAACTATCTGTAAACCAAATTTCATCTAAATGGGTCACTAAAATCCAAATTTTCACCCCTTAGGGGAGGATTTTCGGGATAAAACTATCCTATGTTACTTCCCCAGGACTTCCAACTATCGCTATACCGTAAATGGGTTCTATCCTAATTTTCACCCCCATTTCACCCCCTTAGGGGATGATCTGCGGAATAATAACTACCATAATTATGTCCTTTCCCAGGATTCAAACTTTCTCTTAAGTAACCAGATTTCATCTAAATGAGTTCCATCCCAATCTTCACCCTCATTTCATCCTCTCAGGCGATGATTTTCGTTACAAAAATTTCACCCCCTTAGGGGATGATTTCCGGAATAGAAACTATCATATGTCCTTTTCCAGGACTCAAACTATCTTTCAACCAAATTTTATCAAAATGTGTCACAAACAAATTTCCACTCCCAATTACACCCCCTTAGGGGATGATTTTCGGGATAAAACTATCCTATGCCCTTCCTCAGGACTCCAACTATCGCTATACCGTAAATGGGTTCAATCCAAATTTTCATCTACCATTTCTCACCCCCTTAGGGGATGATTTCCTCCTTTCATGTGTTCTGGAATAAAAATTATTGTATGTCCTTTCCTAGAATTCTACCTCTCTCTTTACCAAACTTCATCTAAATGGGTTCTATCCAAATCTTTAACCCTCATTTCACCACCTCAGGAAATGATTTTTCAGGATAAAAGCTATGCATCGTCCTTCCCTGGGACTCCTTCTATCTCTTTACCAAATTTCATCTAAATGGGTCTTATCCAAATTTTCACCCCCTATTTCATCCCTGAGAGGATAATTTTCGGGATTAAAACTATCGGTTGTCATACTCCGGGACTCAAACTATCTTTATACCTTCATCTAAATGGGTAACATCTAAATTTTCACCCCAATTTCACGCCATTAGGGGATAATTTATAAAATTTAAAACTATTATATGTCCTTTCCCAGGACTTCAACTATCTTTCAACCAAATTTCATTAAAATAGGTCACAAACAAAATTTCACCCCCAATTACACCCCCTTAGGGCATCCCCTAAGAGGGTGTAATTCGGGGGTTAATTTTCGGCATAAAACTATCCTTTTTCCTTCCCCAAGACTCGCTTTATCGTAAATGGGTTCTATCCAAATTTTCACCCCTCATTTCACCCCCTCAGGAGATGATTTTTCAGGATAAATACTATGCATTGTCCTTTCCTGGGACTCCTTCTATCTCTGTACTAAATTTTAAACAAATGGGATTATCCACATTTTCATCCCTATTTCATCCCCTTGGCGGATGATTTTCGGGATTCAAACTATCCATTGTCATTCTCCGGGACTCAAACCATATCTATACCTGATCTAAACGGAGTCCATCCAAAATTTAACCCCCCATTTCACCCCCTTAGGGGAAAATTACCGGAATAAAAACTATCCGATGTCCTTTCCCAGAACTTAATCTACCTCTAAACCAAATTTTATCAAAATGGGTTACTTCCAAATTTTCACCCCCCCATTTTACCCTCTAAAGGGAAGTTTTTGGGTATAAAACCTATCCTTTGACCTTTCCCGGGACTCCAACTGTTTATATACCAAATTTCATCCTAATCGGTGTCGTGGTTTAAGTAGCTCCATACAAATTTCCACCCCCCATTTTATCCCCTTAGGGGTTGATTTCCGGGATAAAAACTACCCTCTGTCCTTCCTCAGGACTCCAAATATTTCTATACCAAATTTCATTTTAATCGGTACAGCCGTTTTCACGTGATGCGCGGTCACATAAACAGACAAACAGATAAACAGACAAAAATTCTAAAAACTGTTGGAACGTGTTCTGTTATCGATTCTAATAATCGCTAGCCAATTTTTTTTCGAATATCTTCCATGTACAGACTTTCGACCCTCTTCAGCTTTATTATATGTATAGATAGATAGATAGATAGATACATTAAAACCTGTGCGAAGCCGGGGCGGGTCGCTAGTTACATATATAATAATATAATGCGGTGCTTACAGACTCTTATCGAACCTACACTGTGTGTATGTTGAATTGTGTACGTCTAATGGTTCACTCACAAAGGCGCGTGTCTATCGCGTGTCCGTACTTGGCCGATAGGTATTCCGTCTGCGATCATATTGAAAGGCAGAGACATTAACATGGATATGTCCCCTTCTGTGATATGTCACGGGTGGAATAGCGGCCTTGGTATTCGTGAATTTAATTATAGCGGATCAACACGCGAATGAAATCACTAGAACGCAAATCGCGCCACCACCTCGCCTGATCTATTGTTCTGCAAGCTGTTTGGATTTCACCCGGCGCGGCCCGAAAATGCGCTTTTAAGCCCCTGCTAGTCGGTTGCCAACACGCCCCTCCGACCGAGCGACCTTGGTCCGCACCAACCGTGTAGGCTTTAACCTCTGCCACAGAATAAGTACCTACTGGTAATAGTACTACCTCTGCCTAGCTCACACGCACTTTGCATACATTATAGCTGCATTCGTTTACGCTAAGCCACAGAATAAGTAATAGTACTACGTACAGAAGGTTCTCTGTTAACAAATTCCCTGTTTAGGTACGCCAAACGTGCCTAAATGTGGCCATCCCGTTCTATCGCATGCAACGCGCTGCGACCCGTGCGAGCGTCCTGTACCAACACGTGGCAGCCACTGAATAGAGCCCTTCTAAGGGGCGACCGGCATGTACTTGTAGCGATAAACACAAATCGCGAGTGAGCCGCGCCTGGCTAAGCTTAATCTTGTGTAATTTTAATTCCTTTATTTCCGTGCTTTACTCTAGTGCTAAATTATTTTAGTGTTTTGTATGTAAATGTATTCTGTTTGATTTAAATTGAATTACTTTTTAAAGTTGTGCTGCGCAGTTAGCTATTTCACATTAATTGACGCTACACGGGCCAATATCGGCGGACGGTCAAGCAAGGTCACAGAAAATCTAGTTTGGAGTGACCTTGATTTGTTTGGCCGCCGTGCTTCCGACACGGTAGCCACACGGCACGGGCCGAATCACGCGTCGGCCGGCATGCAGTCCGGCCGATATCGGCCCGTGTAGCGTCTCCTATAGGTATCGCATTCGCTCCACCCATCATCTGAAGCACGCTATAAACTATGCAATTTGTCATACCAACTTGCTATATTTATTGCGTACGTATCTATTGCTGTCTCGTCATTCCAACTAAACCTAGCAACTTGACCTGCGTGACCGGGAATCATAGGTCGGACCTACGATTCCCGGTCACGTTCATTTCATACCATCGTTTTATACATAAACTGAAAACTAGTTAAGCTGTGAGCTGTAGAACTCGAGATGGTGTTTTTATTTTGGAAAATCATTATTTTTTTAATTTCAAAAACTGAATACACAGAAAAAAACCGGCCAAGTGCGATTCGGACTCGCGCGCGAAGGGTTCCGTACCATTATCTATAAAAAACTAATTTATTCTGTGTTTTTAGTAAGTATTTGTTGTTATAGCGGCAACAGAAATACATCATCTGTGAAAATTTCAGCTGGAACTATCACGGTATCAGTGAGATACAGCCTGGTGACAGACATACGGACGGAGGGACGGACGGACGGACGGACGGACGGTCAGCGGAGTCTTAGTAATAGGGTCCCGTTTTACTCTTTGAGGACGGAACCCTAAAAATCTATATAATTAACGATCCTGCTCACAGAATTTCACGAGAATTGGTAGGGAAATGCGACCTGTAGAGGAGAACAACCGGACATCTGGACATACGAAATATTTGTTCTTTCGCTTCGCTCGCTCGTTCAAAAATAGAGTTATACTAGACTCTAGACTAGACTACTAACACTAAAGAAACAATACAATCATAAACCATAATGGCAGTTTGACTTTAGACTCCCCTTGCATTCGTCCTCGTCCAACCGAAACGATCTCAATGTGACTTTTATATATTTGCACCGTTTGAACTCTACTACATCACAGTACACTGACACTATTGTAGATTATTCCGACTTACAACAAATATTCCGGTAGGTATAGCTACTTGCGACTATTTGACTTGGCGGAATTGCATCAAAGTAATCCATTCAAAAAGCAACTGTTAGGTTCCATTTTCAAAGACAGTTTTATAAAAATTCGGCCACATAGAAATTTCTCAACCCTCTTTACTTTTACTTTACTTTACTCACCATCAGGTGAGACCTGATGGTAAAAGTAAAGATAAGGGTCGACGGAAGTAATTTGTGCACTTACTTGCTTTCGGATTTTAAAAAAAGGTAGCCTAAATTGCTTTCAATTTTTTTTTATCAAGGCAGCCCATACTTTGCTTGGCAACCACAGTTGACAGAAGCAATTTAGGGGTGCACGAAATTGGCAACTGTGGTTGCCACAAGCAAGTGAGTGGTTTTAACACAAACAATCTGTATTATAGTTACTAGAAAATATTGAATAGTAGGTACTTAGGTTTGTTTATGATGAAAAGCTATTTTGGTCACCATTCAATAGGTTAATTGAGTCAGTAGTTCGTTACGTTTCAGTGGTCAAGGTAACCATGACCGTAACTGATTGTGTTTGGTTACCCAAAGGCGTAATTAGACTACACATTATAATTCCTCATTTAAGATTCAAACAGTACCTATAGAATAAAACAGCAATTACCTAATTCTGGCACTAAATTTCAGGACATGCTATTGATTTTGTACTATGTGCCTTATTAACACATTAACGGTAACTTAACGTTACGCCCTGCAACATATTTATGACTAGCGTACGGACTGGCGGTGGCATTGTGAACAGAGTGAGAAATGGAGTCATTATTATCTACAAACTTCTTATGATTGAATGAATAAATTCAAATATTAAATGGTTTTTCTTATAAAATCCATTTCTCTTCTTACATTAATTTAACCAATAACTTTTACAAACTGAACATTAGCCATATACAACCGGTATCGGTAGATGGTGAACGATCATTTTCGGCACACAAATGGGTTTTCAATAAATTAAGGAACAGATTTACCGCCAAGAATATGGAGCAAGTTGCTATAGTACATTCATTTTATAACATGAACACCGATTTAAATGAGCACGACGAAGAAGATTTCGAATCTCTTATCCCAGCCGCCATTTGCTGTGAAACATTGCAGTGGGCACTATATTATGCACAAAAACATGTAATTTAATTTTTCGGTCTAAAAAAATTTGGCTATACTTTAAATTAAGAAATAGTACATTATGATACAAGTGAGGTATGTTGATCATTACATCAGAGGCGGAATTGTCACGCGAACCGCAGGTGAGCGTGATAATAGAGCCGAGAATGTAATTATCAAAGCTCACGCGTGTCATACGACGTTTTTCAACACATTTGCGAGGAAAACATCCTTTTCATAAAATGAACATGTTACAAGCTCCTAAGTTGTTTCCTTTAGTTATTGATGACAACAGGTTTTTACTCACATATTTGTACATCTCCAATAATGTACAGTGGCGTCAAATCTATTTATCACTTTTATATTCACTACGAGTCAACATTTTTAACAATAACCAAACACGCATCATCAATGTTTACAAATATTTGTGAAATTACCTATAATGGCGCGCAACTATTTTTTTTCGTGAAGTTCGTGCAGTGCGCCCGCAGCGAGGCTTAGATGAAATCTCTAAACAGCCAATACTAAATAAAATAAATATTTTCTTATTCAATATAAATTCATGTAAAATGTTATCAAAAGTAAATAGTTTTACTAAATGAAACGTTTCTATATCATATCCAACAAAAAATAATCAATTAATCAACAAGAAGGATTTGTTTAGTCGAGTAAGAATCCATTTGCCGAGAATTACAAACAAACCTGTATAACCCGGTCAATTTAAGAATGCGCCGAGTCTATACATACACCTTGCTGCAAGGTGCCAACGTGTCTTAATCGGCATATAAACATAACTACACGAGTGTCGTAATGTTATTAAACAAGCGTGTTTAATACCCAGGATTATGAGCCCAAAAGCGGCACAATAAGAGGCACGTTACGAGCAAATGTGTTGAAAAATCATTTAATCATTATTCACTCAATCATAAAATGTAGCTTTGCGACTCCATTTCTCACTCTGTCCACAATGCCACCGCCAGTCCGTACGCTATTTATGACGCACGTAATTGAGTAATATAGCAAGTAAGCAATAACTATCTTTAAGTACTTTAAGCTAATGTATACCTTGATCTACCGAGAATACAACATGATCGGTGAAACTATGTCTGGTTTCACTTAGAACCTACAATACATCCCTCTGCTATCTCGACATATTATATTTTATTGGTGCAGTATTAGGCTGAAGCAGCGCATATAGAAAAATGCATGAGAGCACCGACACAATTTGAAGTGGATACTTGTTTGCTCGCGTTCTTGTATAGGGGTACAGCTCAAAATGTATTACGTGACTTCCGGAATAACTTTTTGTAGAGAAGCCTAATCTGATTTCAATTAATTGTTTGTCTCATGTTTTAATCCTTCTTTATTTGCCATTCGTTGTTAATCACAAAATGTTATTTAGTTTATGACGGACATGAAAATAATGCTGAAATGACCGCCATTTTCAATGTATCGCGAGTCAAATGAGCGACGCTAGTCAATTTTGCCATATATACCGATTTATCTGTACTTATACAGATTTTAGTGAATTAATTCAGATATATTAGGGTTCCATAGCCAACAAAGAAGTTTCCACTTAAATTTAATTAACGGTTGTTTCTCCGACACAGGTGCTTCTTTTTTTATAACAATCATTCAATAACACGTTGCAGAATATACCTGGGTTACCTACCGCGCCCATGTAGGAGCAGTGCCTACTGAACTTAAACTTATTAATATGCATTCTTTTCGTTTCGAGTGAAAAGAATTACATTGAACAAACGCGTTACCTAAATACTATTAAAAGTAAAAATAACTATGTTTACGATGTACTTACTTCGTGCCCCGCCGTAACGAGATGCTTCACGATGGCTTCACCCAGCACACCCAAACTCCTGAAGGGTGTAGGAGCCACCACCAACACCTTGTATGCCTCTACATTCCACATTAACGTCGCTAATAGCAACACTTTATCAATCATTTTAACTGGTTTTCAAGGATCTTTTGAACGTGAAATCTGTTTCAAAAATGTGGTTTAAAATAGGTATCGTAAATATTATAAGTATTTAACAGATAAGCGGCTTTAATTGAAACTTATCAGTGTCGCTATTTGGAACCGCCTGGAGGACGTCTCTACTGGGCGGTAGTCGCCATGACGACTGATAGCAAATGCATTATATTTAAGAGTTGTAAGGCTTGCCCAGCATAAACTGGTAAGTACATAGTGTTGCTTAACTTCCAACTCAGATAAATCCACTCTAACCACTTCCGAAATAATTGAAAAAAAGTGATAATAAGCTTAATTCGGTGATTTGAAAGGCATTTTATTTTTTATTATGGCTAAAGCTTTAAATAAAACCATCCTGTTCAGCAAATTCAGCATTAAAACCATCCATTCTTTACAAAAAATCAAATTTCGATTGGATTTACCTTCATTTGATATAATCGATTGTAATTTATCTATCTTTGGAAAAACTCAGTGTGGATTTGTATAATATTGATTCAACAGACCTGGATTTATCTAGATTTGAAAAAAATACGATTAGAAATTGTCAGCCATGTTGAACAAACTTCTTTCGCTGTTTGGCTTGGATGGATTTACCTACATTTGAAAAAAACTGTCATATGGATTTATCTGATTTTGATAAAATATTATGATTTTAAATGTATCTTTCTCAAAAACCAGACAAAATTATACTAAACCGATTAAATTATAACAAAACTAGTTTTTACCCTTTTATTTCATACCAAAATCTTACAAAATGACAGAATTGGATTTACCCGAGTTTGAAGTTAAGCAACTCATATAGGTATATATATACTCGTATATACAGGATGTACTATTCAAACGGGGCAGTGAGGGAAAATCCGAAACTATAAGAGATACGGAAATTTGCTCTTAGGAGTCACGAGACCGATTTTATAAAAAATAAAAACTGCATTCAAAGATTTTCAAAAAACCCTTACATGGCCGGGAATCGAACCCGGTCAAATAGGTCTCAAAATCGGAGTTCGTTTTTTGCGTAAATTAATAGTGCTGGATATTAGGAACAATTGCTGCTAGGGAATCCTGTATCTAAAATCACAGGAAAATGACGAAT
The DNA here is from genome assembly GCA_963854355.1 of Epinotia brunnichana. Lineage (NCBI taxonomy): Eukaryota > Metazoa > Arthropoda > Insecta > Lepidoptera > Tortricidae > Epinotia > Epinotia brunnichana. The sequence goes on along the minus strand of OY977936.1, from coordinate 10,836,522 downwards.
TTCATAGTTTAATGTACGGAAATGGATCTCGCCGAACAAACAGTACCTACTATGAGTAAGTATGGGAATGATATTTTATTACAGTTTTGTAAAGATTGGTGTTCTTAAATAATGAAAATAAATAAATAAAAACTACGAATTTAGTAATTTCGTATAGTTTCAGACGTCACAATATGGGGAGACATATTTACTAATAAGGGGCTTAGTATGGGGAGATCCATTACCGTAGGTACATCATACCTCCCATGAAATTTGGCTTTTTCCTGTGATTGTTCGAGTAAATACAGGGTTCCTTAGCAACAATTCCCACCCGCTCCCATATCACTCCCTACTTGAACGCCGCTGGTCTGCTGAACATGCCTGCACGCAGACGGCTTCACCTTGCCACTCTTCTCTTTGGCATAGTGCGATCTGGGGTTCCAGCATATTTGCTGAGTAGACTTGTATGGCCCAAGAGAGCGCGTAGGTGTAAGGCGATGATTCTGGTGCCAATGCATCGGACCACAGCGTTTCGAGGTAGTTTTAGGTTCGCGGCGTCCAAGTGTTGGAATGATCTCCCGACACCTATTAATTCAAGGAGTGTCTAGCAAGTATACCTTTAAGCGTCAGCATAAGGGCTATTTGTTGACGCTCTAGAAATCCCAAACCCAATCCTAACCCATCCAGCACTTTCCTATCCCAACCGTGTCGCGTTTTTTGCTTTGTTTTTTTCTTTCTATCCCATTTGACTACTGGTACATATTTTACAAATTTATTACATTTATTATTTATTATGTGTATACAATAATTATGTGTTTATCAATGGTCTTATGTTGTGTTGCGTACCGTGGGTCACGTACGGTGCTGTCTGAAAATCAGCGCTGTAGGTGTCTATCTGACACCTCGGCATAATGCTGAGACAGCGACCGATTCACTGCCGCGAAGACACACACAATATGTGTTAAATTGTAATGTATGCCTACTCCCTTTGTCTCTGTGTGTCTTTTGTGTAGTAAATAAATGTCTTCTTTCTTTCTTTTAATTGTTCCTTACATCCAGAACTATTAATTTACGCAAAAAAACGAATTCTGATTTTTAGACATACCTATTTGACCGGGTTTGATTCCCGGCCATGTTTGGGCGTTTGAATAATACAACCTGTATACTCGTAGTGAAACGGACGATCGCTTTATGTCCAAACATAATGCGATGCCGGGTCGGCCACGACTTGGAGCGGCATAATGAATGTTGACCTTGCCGACATAATTGTACCTAATAATAGGTGGCGGCTTGCAGGAGTTGCAGGCAGTCAAGGCGCAGATTATTATAAGTTTTTATAACAATTTAATTTTTAGGCCATGTTGCACCTTTCAGCTCAATTTTCAAAGTTCAGATTAACTTGAACTATTTTATACATGTTTTATTTAAGAGGCTTAGGGTGAACATCCACCAAAGAGTCCAATGATGTGTGAAGATGTGTTGTTAAGGTATTTGACACCTCGCATGCTTCATAGCTTGGTAGTACCTATTGGTTGGCTTGGTGTTTGGTGCGATGTATCCCTGTCGGTCAGGGACACACCGCAGATGGGTAATTGCGGTAACTTTTAGAACGAGCGTTAGGAAAACTTAACTGTGATTTTCCCATACAAAAATTACATGAAGATCTACCTAACATACTATTGTACGAAACACTAAGTACGCAATCGACCAGCAGGACTCGATACAGAGGGTTATGATTTATGGGGTTATAATAAAGCATAATCGCGTTTTCATTGCTCAACATGTATTTATCAACGAATTACTATTTCCTCTTCTCTTTCTTCTTCAAAGTTTGTTTTGTACTTTTCGGAATGGATTTTACAATGTAATAAATTATTAAAATGAGTACAAAAAGATCCAGATACATCTTCTGGTACCAAGGCAGCAGGAGTGCCGGGGAGCGCAGATGCGGCGCGCCGCGCGTGCGCACCACGTGCTCCACCCAATGCACCAGCTCCGCGCCCGGGGGCACCGGCCGGTCGTGGTAAATGTTTGATATTTCTGTCGCTCTTTGCTTGTACCTAATAAAAATATAAATACGTTTACGTCATACCTGGCCACAAAGTAGGAATTACCGCACGCTATGCGTGCGGAAAACCCCACTTCCTGGCCAGATAGAGACGAAAAATTTTGTACTCACCACGGGCGGTAATAAAGAAAGCCTCAGAGCGCATATTTATCGCCCTTGCCGTCGGCTCGGGCGTCAAATACCTGCGATCTGAGACATTCTTTGTTTAACCGCCCTAGGTAAGTAATGTACTATTTCAACACATTTGCTCGTAACGTGCCTCTTATTGTGCCGCTTTTAGGCTCATAATCCTGGGTATTAAACACGCGTGTTTTATAACATTACGACACTCGTGTAGTTATGTTTATATCCCGATTAAGATACGTTGGCACCTTGCCGCAAGGTATATGTATGGACTCGGCGTATTCTTAAATTGACCGGGTTATACAGGTTTGTTTTTAATTCTCGGCAAATGGATTCTTACTCGACTAAACAAATTAAATCCTTCTTGTGAATTAATTGATTATTTCTTCTTGGATATGATAAATAAACGTTTCATTTAGTAAAACTATTTACTTTTGATAACATTTTACATGAATTTATATTGAATAACAAAATATTTATTTTATTTTGTATTGGCTGTTAAGAGATTTCATCTAAGCCTCTCTGCAGGTGCACTGCGCGAACTTCACGAAAAAAAAATAGTTGCGCGCCATTATAAGTAATCTCACAAATATTTGTAAACATTGATGATGCGTGTTTAGTTATTATTAAAAATGTTGACTCGTAAAAAAGTGATAAATAGAATTGACGCCACTGTACATTCTTGGAGATGTACAAAACCTGTTGTCATCAATAACTAAAGGAAACAACTTAGGAGCCTGTAACATTTTCATTTTATGAAATAGTATTTTTCACAATCGTGTTATAACAGAGAGCTTTTTAGTCGAGTATCGTGTTTAGGCCACGAAGCTTGCTGAGTGGCCTAAGTAAGGTACGAGATTAAAAAGCTTGAATATAACACTATTGTGAACAATACTTTTTGTACGAGTTCATTAAAATTATTTTTTTACGAGTCAACTGAACTAATTAAACAAACTCGATACTGTTGAAACGAAGTGCAGCTCATCGCTCGTACGCTTGTTGATATCTTAAAAGACATCAACGAGCGTACGACTTCAAAGCGATTCTATTGGTCCAATTCATTACAGTTCAGTAAAGCAGCCACGTGATTGGTCGAATTTATTTCTGTTGTCTGGAGCGTATCGAAAAGTAGTTATTTCGATTGTTTCGACAGTAACATGGACTACAACTATGAAAAGAGTGACGTTGCAGTATTCTCTATGAAATCTTAATACACATATTTTAATCGTCGAGTACAAAAAGGATTTTTTCCTCGCAAATGTGTTGAAAATGTCCTATGACACGCGTGAGCTTTGATGATTACATCCTCGGCTCTATTATCACGCTCACCTGCGGTTCGCGTGACAATTCCGCCTCTGATGTAATGATCAACATAGCTCACTTGTATCACAATGTACTATTTATCTACACCCATATCATAAATCCTCTAGAATGTGTCCGGAAACCATATAGTATAACGACCACCATAATTGCAACCAGTAAAGTAACATCATGCGTTTTATCTGTGCCAGTGTTAGGGTCATTTCGCCGGTTAGCGACCACCTAATTTCATGTGCCGGTTAGCGACCACTTAGCTGAGTTGGTGAACTGAAAGCATAATATTCTCGTTTGTTTAGTAAATTCCTATTCCATAACTACAAACAATAATGCATACGGCTAACTGTTTCAATAGGTTCTGTAGATTTGATGTTATCTTCAATTGAAAAACCATGTCCTTCAGGTGGTCGCTAACCGAAGGTGGTCGCGTAACCGGCGAAACGACCCTATTATAATGTATGAAAAATCATAATAGCATCGACAATCGATGTTATTATGGAAATCAGGTCCGGTGTTGGGGTCGTGCAGCATGATGTAGCTGGTCATGATTTGAAATCTAGTCGGCCATGGCGTTGCAATGGCGGTTATTCTAATGGTTCTTGACCACATCATTGAGGATTTATAACATGTGGGTAGATAAAATAGTGTAAGTATGTAACTGTACATAATTAGGCATTAAAACACTCGTGTGATGTTATTATGAAACGAGCCGCACCCACACTCGTCTTTAATGCCCCTCATTATGTACAGTCACATAAACTACTATTATGGCACACAATTTATACATTATTTTACCATTGATTTTAATCCAATTTCAGTATAAAATGAAACTTACACTGGATTCGAGAGCATCTCCAGTATTGCCAAATGGATGTGCTTGGCCATGTCATCAGCTAGGTTGACCTTGATGCCTAAACCCTTCCGTGCCACGGCCTTCATATTCACGTACTGGTCTCCCAGCACTGGGATACCTATTAGGGGGACACCGTAGTGTATCGACTCCGTGGTCGATAACTGGCCGCCGTGCGTTATGAATAACTTCAAGTTAGGATGAGCTGAAACCGTAGATAGAGGATATAATAGATGACGTCCTAGCGTATACCCAAAAGGGACGATGGTAAATTAACCTTACTAAATTAAGAAGTATCCGAAGTATAATACATTCTTGACGTCTAATGTCATTTATAATTTAGTCGTGTTATATCGGTGACGTCATGGTGGTGTCAGTTTCAGTACAAATTTTGACAGGTGTGGTGGCAAAATGCTGGTGGCAAACAAAAAATCCGTAGGTATAAGCGATGAGGGACAGAAAATATGACACTGTATCTCGTTCCCACTCGCGGTATTGTCTATGCATACATCTTTGTCACTCATGGTCATGTGTGTATGTGTGGATGAGTCCCTCTATTCTATGGCTGAAACGTTAAAAATCTTGTATTTTTATCGTGAAAAGTGCGACACAGCGCCATCTAGTTTATTCATGATGTTCTATCGGAGCAACAAGAAGACTCTTACGTATATTCTGCGTTAACTCGGCACTAAAAGAGTTCTAGTCGAAAAGTGTAGATGACACTGGTAGGCTAAGTACGTACTTATTTAAAACATAAGACGTAATACAAAAGTAGTGTTTCCGGCTCAGTTGATGGCGAAAATATAATGCGCTAACTCAATTGTTAAAATTATTTTTGGTTACATTTGGACACCCTACAGCAAGTAGCTATCATGTCAAACTTTTTCAAATTATCTCATTATCACTCCGGGTAGGAAACGTTGACGAAATAGGGTCTGGGTTGGCATAACAGCGACATAAAATAAAATAAAACTTAAAATAAAACACCACCATGTCCAGTCACTATATAAATGTGCGCAGGTTGGATAGGCAGGCACCGACATATGTCACCGTTAGATTGTGAACACCGTCAGTTTATAATCTAACTCGCGATAATATAAACTGACGAAAAATTGAGAACTGTCAAAACCATTCACAATTGAACGCATTATTCTTCGTTAGTTTATAAACTACCAATGTCGAATCGTCAAATTGTGAACTGAGATCAAATCGGCTTGTTACGGAACGTACACAAAGACTAGGTAGGTTAGGTTAGTTAGGTATCTTCAGTTCAGTTCGTATTAAGGCATAGCAATACTAAAAACAAATGCAAATTAACTTAATACAAAGTGGAATCGGTCGAGGAATGCAAAACCATCTTTATCTTAACAACATAAGGTCCTTTAACTTACAAAAAATGCTCTGTTGCGGTGCCCACTTGACGAGACGAATATTTGAAGGAACATTATCGAGTTCGTCCTCGAATTTCCATATAATTGTTTGTTTGAGTTTGGCAAACATTTGTAATAGGGACTCTCTCATCTCTGTTGACATGTCGACGCTCTTCAAATTTGAGCCCATGCTGAAGTATATGACACCGTGCTTCGCATTGTCCATTAACTTTTGGAGGTCCTGAAAACATTTTATACAATGGAGTGTGATCGAGTTCATGAGTTCCCGATAACATATTTTCGTGGTTTAATGTCCATTCCCTTTTCAATAAGTCATTTCGTAAATGGTGAAAATCCAAATTTTCGCACCGCAACGAATATTAAGGAGAACATGTTTAGAACTTGGGAGTGCTTTTCTGAAATTGTGATAGATAAAAGAAATGCAACGTTGCTCCCATAGGATTGGATGAGTAACATCTCATCCGGTTTACAATACTTGAAGCTTCTTACGCCGCGTTGAATTTTCAAAACAATCTCCCACCGCCCACTGTATGTCTATCTCTTTGCTCGGCCCTTGGGGAATTGTAGGGGCAAATGAATGTTTACTGGAATACAAATTTTCCGTTTCCTCGAGCAACGATCAATAGACACGCCTCTGGGAGTAGAGGGCTCTTATCGTTGCCAAGTTAAATATCCTAAGTGCGATGATCTGCACGTCTCCCCAGGGTCCTGATGGCATGATATGTGTACCCGGAACATACAGGAAATACATATATTCTACAGGTATAGTATATAAGACTGCGGCCACATGCTTCGAATGTTAGGTATCCTACAAATTGTAAAGAATTGAGCCTCGTTTGACGAAACAAACTTTGCGGTACTGTTTTTTTCATCACACCTGCTCATAAATGGTGTTATTCCATGCCTGTATACAGAAGGACAATGCCCTAAATTATTCCCGCGGTAGTAATGGTATTTTACAGGTCCCGAGGTAGTAATGAGCTTGTGTGTGATCTGATTGGTTTAAGCAAATCTAGATGGCCGCGCTACAAGAATTCTGCTCTGTGATTGGTTGAAAAAAAACTAGTAGGCCACGCGCTGCAAAAATACTGATCTGTAACAGCATGTAACACCACCGTCACGCTTAGCTGGGACCCCCCCCTCCCTTCAATTCCGTTACGTAACAAGTCTTCAGGGTAATATTCAGAAAAGAAAGATAAGTGGTATTTTAGATACTTTTTAATCATAAATCTGCATTTTTTTAATGAAACATTAGTGTAACAAGTGTGTAACAAATTACATTGAAACTTTGCTGTGCAGTGGCTGTTGAAATATAATTGAATGACATTATTTGTATGCCTTAAAGGCCTTTTGATAAATTTCACCTATTTTCGATGTCACCACCTTCAAATATATTGATTTACTTATAATTTAGCGTAACACACGGCACAAATCACAAACAACTGCGTCACTTGCAGTACGGCAAATACTACAATATACATACTGAGATAGACAGGCAACTCGACCAAATTGAGAAGGCATTTAATGCTTGCGTATACAGGCGCCATCTCTTCTGTGGTAGTTACAACTTTTCTTTGAATGTACAAAACATACAAAAAGTGCGTCTGTCGTAAGGATCCAACCCCGGATCATCGACTCCAAATACCACCGTCTGTACCCCTAGGCTACTGATGCCTTGTGACAATACGGCGAATTTTGAAATACCTTGACAGCCTAGCCTAGCAATCGCTAGAGCTTCAGAGAGTTCGCCAGCTATCAAGAAGGTGGCACTGTTATCAATAAGAAACTGGATTTGCATTAAGTTCTAAGTTCGCATAGCATGCAGTACGGCACTTTGCACTTGTATTTTGTTTTCGTTTGGAGGGTAGACTTTTGTATCTGTCTGTCATTGTCGCGTCGCCAATATTTTCATAGATAAATACCGCAAACTAGGGATGTGAAAAACAATTTTTTTTAAGTATACTATTATAAAAAATCGTGCGTGACGTAACGCAAACCTTGACACCCCCCTCCCCCAACGTAACAGGACCGTAACGCTTGGCCGGACCCCCCCCCCCTTCCCTCCAATTTGCGTTACATAATTTGTGGACGGCCCCCTACTTCTGAGGGTAATTTGTTCCATGCATTAACTATTCGATTTGTGATTAAGTTTTTGCCGATGTTTTTTTTACATTTATTTGGTGTCAAATTAAAGTTGTGTCCTCTCGTGCGTGTGTTTGTATGTCAAGTGAACAGATTGGTTGAAATATTGAAGCTACGCGACTCGCACTGATCTGGAAGTGAAGTTGTCAATTTCGTCAATTTTTGATTGGTGCGCTTGTATGAAACATAGATTTTTCTGTCTTTTGTAGTTATTTATTTCCTCGCAAATGTGAAAAAGATTGTGTGTAACACGGGCGTTCCACTTAATACGCCCCTCGTTAAACAATGTAATTTTTTTGGCCTGATACAGTTTTTCCTTCAACGATAAACTTTTAAGCATTGTTATGCAAAAATACACCTTGACCTATTATTATGAGTTCTGCGTTAAGTGTCTATTGTTAAATGTTTGCTGTTTATGGGAAGTTAATATCCCAATTAAAAACATTTATTTGTTTTTACTGATGGGGCTTCTAATAAAGTAGGTAGGTACTTGTTTATGACGATAATTAATGTTCTTAAGCCAAGATGGTACTGCAATGATACTTATAAGGAAACAAACATTCATTATCCATCCATGCTTAGTATGGACGTAGAACAAAAACAATATCTTTCTGTGAGAACTCCATTGCTATGCTTTTCATAAACCGTTAATTCTACGTAGGTATTTACCCACCTCAGCTAACGAATCCTGAACAAAAAATGTCGACATTTCCATCCAGCCGACCTATAAGAGCGTTCGTTAGTTAACAGAGTACCTACCGTTGTCGAATTCCAAATGTAATGTTTCCCAGCAAGCGTATGACGCGATGAAGACACGAGGTAATGCAATTTCTTTTTAAAATGTGATTCCGCACACGAAATTCAGCAGGGACATTTTTGACGTTAATTAATCAGAATTTACTTTTACACTGATTACGACTTTTTCGATATTTTGGAAACGTATATTCACGTGGACTGGGATGGAACGGTTGTTTCAAAAACAACTCTTCAGTATAAAGTAACTGTAAGTTTTTAACGTCGATTTAAGAAAATCGTCAACTGGCATACTGAACGTCGGACCAGATTCGATTACTACCTACCAGTGTTGGGCGTAATTAATTACATTTTGTAATTTAATTACAAATTACACAATTATTAATTCAATTACGTTAATTAAATTGAATGTAATTAAAATTTCATGTAATTGAAATTACTTTGTAATTTGTAATTGTAATTACATTTATTTGTAAAATAAATTACTAAATTACTTAAAGTCAACTTTTTTTATAAACAATGAGAAGCATACGTGTTTACTTGGTCTGATTGCAATGATGTAATAATCAAAACAATAAATGTGTGTACTTATATTTATATTTATTTGAATTGACTGAACCACAAAACTAATACTGTTGTTAGGTTAGACCGGACAGATATAAAAATGTAAAATTATTTGCATACAACACGTATATTTTTTTTTCATTTCAAGCTAAACCTTGCAAAGCTCTTCGAAAACAAAGTTATTACACTCATACACTCTTAATAAAACAAAAGTCATTTGTAATTTAATAAGTAATTAATTGTAAATGTAATTAATAATTCAATTAATAATTACATTTTGTAATTGTAATTGAAACTTATAATTACAATTTCATTTTTCCTGTAATTATAATTTGTAATTGCAATTACTTTTTGTAATAGTAATTATTAATTAGTAATTCAATTACGTTTTGCCCAACACTGCTACCTACCTATAAACATAGTTCATTCTAAAGCCCGCTCCACACAATGGGCCATTTTGGTTAATCATACAGGACGCAACTACGCGTTAAAGGGAGTAAGACGTATTCACGTCTCGTTCTACCGCATATCCGCGTCCTGTATGATGGCCCATTGTGTGGAGCGGGCTTTACATAAGACTCTCGAATGAACGTCAAAGAGGCAACAACAAGCAATTGGAAGCAATTTTCCAAGCATTACCTGGGAAGTTTTAAGATGCATTTTAAATGGGCCGAAGCTGTTAACACTGTATGAAATGATGATAAGAGAATGTTGTGGAGTGAATGAAAGATGAAATGGTACGATAGGTTTGATTGAAAAGACGAGTGAAAGAAGAGTAAGACGATGGCTGGTAGTGTGAATGTTGGAGGAAGACCGTTATAGATCGAAAATATGGCGGTTTAGCCAAGGGCCAGGTCAAGAAGTCTCTAAACTAATGTATATGAGGCAAGGAGTGTTGATGAAGAGAAAGATGTATGTACGATTCGTATCAAATGGAAATCAGTGGAGTCTGCCTACTTTTATAGGAAAGTGAATTTTATGGATGGAAGCTAGTAAGCCCGCGACTACTAGTATATCGTTGCTCCATACAAACTTTCACCTCCCATTTCACTCGCTTGGGGGATGATTTCCGGGATAAAAACAATCCTATGTCCTTCCCCGGGACTCAAACTATCTTCGTAGCAAATTTCATCTAAATCGGTTCAGCGGTGAAGAGGTAACAGACAGACACACAGGCAGACAAGATAGACAGACACACTTTTGCATTTATAATATAAAGAATGGAAAGTATGTAATATGGAAGTATGGATATGGATAGTATATAAATATAAATAATAAATAAATATTTGCGGACAATCTTACACAAATCAACCTAGTCCCAAACTAAGCAAAGCTTGTACTATGGGTACTAGACGACGATATAGATACTTATATAGAGAAATAAATACTTAAATACATAGAAAACATCCATGACTCAGGAACAAATATTCGTGCTCATCACACAAATAAATGCCCTTACCGGGATTCGAACCCAGGACCTCTTGCTTCGTAGGCAGGGTCACTACCAACTAGGCTAAAGCGGTCGTCAGTCATATATGTAGTATTGTAAAGATAAATAAATGAGAGCAATACTAGACGATGTATGTTTGTTTTATAATATTATAAATGCGAAAGTGTGTCTGTCTGTCTGTCTGTTTGTATATTCACGCACGCGTATGTATATTCAACGCTTCATCGTTCGGAACTTCTCTTTCCAAACATTCACTCTTCACACAAATCATTTTCTTAGAGACTGTTGTTGACCTTAGCCTCTTCGGGAATTCTATAAGGAGACTTTCATTCTTGGTTACGAAACTTAAACTAAAAAGTTTAATCATTTGTAAATTATAATATAACGCAAAAAGTTAGTAAATAAATTGAACGTTGCGAAAATTTATTTAGAATTTCGTTTAAACCGTGTAATTTTAAAATGTACGCAGGTACAATATAAAAGACATTCTACAAAGTGGACTATACAGAACCCAGTTTCCTTATGTCTAATCCTATCTGGAATGGAGTAGGTACGTGTACTTACTTATACTCGTAAATCTTATAATTAATACTCAGACATATAAAGCTATATGTGACCTTATTTGACTTAATATTTAATTATTATTTTTTTTTTTTTATTAATTTATTAATTAATTAATAAATAATACTACTTATTATGTACATACCTGACTTGTAAAACATTGACTTTTATGAATAAATATCTTGTATCTTTGTATCTTGTAATATGCACGCAGTTTTAACATGTCCAGTTTTCCTTGAGCTCATTTTAGTTCATCGACAGTGATTTGTTATTGCTATACCTACTTTCAACGCAATAAGTTGAAGTAGTGTACGTACATATATGTTACGTTAAACATATTTTATGCACGTGATGGCTATATAGGGTGTCTCATTTAAATCGGTCAGTATGGGAAAGTCTGAAACTATAAGGCATACGAAGATCTGTTCTTAGGAACCATGTCATCGATTTTAATAAGAAGAAAAACTGCATTCATCCATTAAAAAAACCTGTACTCAGCTCAGGAATCGAACCCGGTTGTTTTGAAAAAAATATACTTACACTATTTCTATTTGGATATCGATTGTGTAGCTCTTAAGCAGTAAATGGCTCTATGAAACATGATGTCTAAAATGAATAAAGTGTTTCATAGAGCCATTTACTGCTTAAGAGCTACACAATCGATATCTAAATAGAAATACTTAGTGTAAGTTTATTCTTTTCAAAACAATCGTGTTCGATTCCTGAGCTGTGTACAGGTTTTTTTTTTAATGTATGAATGCAGCTTTTCTTCTTATTAAAATCGATGACATGGTAAGAACAGATCTTCGTATGTCTTATAGTTTCAGACTTTCCCATACTGACCGATTTAAATGACCCTGTATACCCAGTTTGTGTTAACCCTCTGGGTCCTATATGAAATAAATTTGAAATGCGAAACGTAACTACCAGTTCGTACCGGGTTACGATAAAATATGCATCAAGAAGGCGCTCATCGAATCAAGGCGCTACGACTATTTTCGCTAGATAGCGGAAACTGACGAGACGTCGTAGCGTCGATGCTTAGAAGTGAACCAGTTATTGGAGCTAACACTTAAAATAACAGGCTTGGACTCAATCAATCCCTGCAGGTCGATCACGTAATGCATTGTACGCGCGTCAGGTAGATCTTAATGTCACTTTTTATTATGGAAAAATGACAGTTAAATTGTCCTAACGCGCGTTCGGAACGTTACGTGATTTGATTACCCCTTTGGAATTAAGAAATATGAAGTTGTAAATGAATTAAGAAAAATGGAAAGAAAAAAAATTCTTACCTCTGGTAAAGGCTTCACTTTTCTGTTTATATGATACCCGCCCACATATTTAGCGTTCTGTGGCAAATTAAAAGGTGTCCCGATGGACGGGTGCGAGTTCACTAAGAGGAGGGACCCGTTGTATACAGCCTCTTCATAGGACGGTATCTGTATACCTTTTCGAGCGGCGATTTTGGTGATGACGGAATTGTATATTGTTTTTTCCTTGGGTGTTACATAGAAGCTGTAAATACGGAATAAAAGCGAAATAATATCACACTGCTTTATTCAAATATTTATCTACACCCATATCATAAATCCTCTATAATGTGTTCGGATGTTTATTAGTGCCAGCGTTAATGTGTGAAAAATCATAATAACCTCGATAGCAATGTTATTATGGAAATCTAGTTGGTCATGATTTGAAATCTAGTCGCCCATGGCGGTGCAATAGCGGTTATTCTAATTGGTCCCGAACACATCATTGAGGATTTATAATATGTGGGTAGATAAAATAGTGTATGTAACTGTAGGTACATAATTAGTGTGATCCTATTATGAACACACTCGTGTTTAATGCCCTTCATTATGTACAGTCACATAAACTACTATAACCTTTTACTCGGATCTTTAAATTCACACCATTTTTGATTTTTTTTCATCTTGCAGTGCGACCGAAGTTTGAACGACTATTTCTTTATTAATTGCAAAGTTTAGCGCCCTTTATTGCGGCAAATGTGGCAATGTGTCATGTTTAAACTTTGAGTCTAGCTCGTGTATTGGGAAGTTTGTCAAGGTGATCTTAATTTATCGAAATATAGAGTTGTATGAATAAAGATTGAGCAATATAAACTAATAAGCCTGTTGTATTGAATTTATGTCATTCTTTTAATTTTGACTTCGTCTATGCTGGGGTATAGGCATTATTGACGGGTTTTAAGACAAAAACAAACTTTAATGATACAGTCGTAGTTGAAACAGTCTTCAGGTCTGTATTACTCTATTCTTTTGCTGTTATACGTTCTTATTTATGGCAAAATAAGCGATTTCATCGGAACCTGAAGACTTGTTCTTTTGCTTGGCAAACTAACTATATCTATACCGTGATTCCATAAGTACCTGGTCACAGCAGTTTTTTTGACCATCGTCCACAGCTCCAAGACCCGTTCCCAGAAGGACAGAGGCGGGGTGCTTGAAGAAAATACGTCTGCGTTGTACGACGGGTTCGTGACGCCGTCTACCAGCTTCAACACCTGCCAGTTGGCCTCCGTGGGCCCAAACCAGATTAAAGGGCATTGGAATAGTGGAGCGATACTGAAATAAGAACGTTGAAAGGTTATGAGGTCTTGACGTGGACGTTGTTAATCCCTGTAGCCAACTGTAACGTAAAGCGTCGGCCTCAGTAGTTCAGACATCAGCAGCACTATTATAATAGTACTTACAGACATTTTTCATGCTTCTCAGGTACGTGAAAGTATTAATGTACGAGGCAAAAGTTTCAGAAAAAACTGCGTTGGTGTGAAGTCAAGTCCGATTTTTTTGACAAGAAAATGATGAGTGCAATAATGCAATAGGTATCTACGTATAACATGTAAACAACTGGCTACTTTGATTGACTGATTGGCTGAGTCACGTTCTTTCAAATTCCTCACTATATTTAGTCATTGTTGTAAAGACTATATAGTCATTGCTGTACGCGCATACTTGTAAGTATGACATTATTAGTACAAATAGCTAGTAGGAAACTAACAACTGAAGTAGGTGTCACTCACCCGGCAAGGACGTCGGAAAAGAACCACTCGACAATAACTGCGTCAAACTTTTCCTTCGGATCACCCAAAAACTGAACTATGTTTTGCTCCTCGAGAAATAGTTTGTGAAAGTTCAACACCAAGTTGATGAAGAACATTGAGTCGCCGGGGTTTCCTGTGTTGACTATATTCTTCAAGCTAAAGGCTGCGACTGAAAAAAACATATTGCAGTCAAACTACCTGAGCGACCATATTCTGTTAAGTGTAACCTAATCCTTAATTTAACAAAAGTAATAAGTTCAAGCGTCGGTGACGCTGAATAGGTAATTCTAAGTTTTGGTCAAGAAAAAAATACAAAAAAACGGTCAAAGAGTTAACAACCCACCACATTTAAACTGCGGCAACACTTAATTGTCATCCGCATGCCTTATGCCAGTGTTATTGCTACTACAAATATTCTTTTTTATTCAAACAGTAGCGAGGCACATATGTAGTTACACAAATTCACTAACTATTTAAAAAGAAAACTGTTGCACCGACGATTCTTGAAAGTTGAAACTTTTCTTGTGTTAACTACAAATTACAGGGGCTTTGAGTTCTTAATGAGCTGAGTACTGTAGTATTTTCGTGGACGTTCGTTTTTCGTTTCGTCACATTTTCGAAAACGGCTCTAATGATTTCGTTAAAATTAGGAACATAGGGGTTAACGAGGGCGAAAAATCGATCTAGCAAGGTCTGTAATCAGGGAAAATTAGTTTTCTCATCATGACCCATGGGTTTTGGGCTAGTATACCACCAGCATCATTATTCCTATTGTGTGTCGTAAGAGTCGAGTATGGGACCAGGATTGAAGAGTGTTAAGGGAGATTGGGGTAGACCAAATCATCATAATCATCATATCAGCCGAAAGACATCCAATGCTACCCCAAAGAGTGCCAACGTGATCGGTCCTGCGCCACCCGCATCCAGCGGGCTCCCGCAAGCATTACCGTCATCAGTCCACCTTGTCGGCCCACGCTGCGGTACGTGGTCGCTGCAGACCTATCA
This sequence comes from Epinotia brunnichana, assembly GCA_963854355.1. Classification (NCBI taxonomy): domain Eukaryota; kingdom Metazoa; phylum Arthropoda; class Insecta; order Lepidoptera; family Tortricidae; genus Epinotia; species Epinotia brunnichana. The sequence goes on along the minus strand of OY977936.1, from coordinate 10,821,252 downwards.
CTGCAATATCACATTTTCTCCATCTTTAAATATTTTGAAGTGCCTGATTATTTTTTTGGTGGTAGGAATAACCTAAAACGTAAGTGAGGAAACTGTTTATATTTTTCAAAAATAATTGACGCAGCTGAAAAGACTGCATCTTTTTTCTGGTGCTAAGGAAGGGTATTCCTATCACCAAAAAAATAATCAGGCACTTCTAAAATTTCCATCCATTCGCAATTGCTGCCTACAAGTGGCACTGAACTGTTTATTGCCTGAGTGTACCAGTATAGGGAAAACAGGCGTGAGTTTATGTACAAAATAATATGTATAAAGTTGATAAAAGGCAAGGAATTAAAGTTATATAAACAGGAAAATTACATTTAACATTAAATGTGTCACACGATAGATAATTGTCAACTATTCTATTCTCATTAAAGGAAGTCAACTGAAGTGTCAATAGTTTTTACCTACATACTTTACTCTTCACATTATATTTAAGCGTCGACAGCGCGTGAAAAAATCGCCGTCTGCATGACTAGCTTCTGCCCGCGATAACGTAGCTCCATGCATCTTTCATCCCCCATTCATCCCCTTGGGCGATGATTTCTGGCATAAAAACTATCCTTTGTCCTTCCCCGGGACTCAAACTATCTTTATATGATATCCCTCCCCCTATCCAAGGGGCGCTTAGCAGATACACCTTTAAGCGTAAGCTTAAAGGCTATTTGTTGACGCTCCAAAAATCCTAATCCTAATCCTGCACTTTTGACAGCAAAAATATGCCAATTGCACATTTTTATCTAGGTTTTGTTTTTAGTTTAATAGTAAAATTTACTTTAATGTGTAACGTAGTTATTATTTTATTAAAGCTGCATGTAGGTAGTGCTGTATGTATTATCTCACTATGTATTTATGTTTATTTCTCTCTCGCCTTGCACAATTAATTATATGTATAGTTGTGTAATTATAATTGTATGACGTTTCCGTGAGTCACCAACGGTGCTGGCTGAAAATCAGCGCTGTAGGTGTCTGACTGACACCTCAGCATAATGCTGAGCCAGTGTCCGGTTCACGGCCGCAGAGACACACTTGTTACATGTTATTTTTATTTATTTTTGCTTAATATATGTGTCCTGTGTGTTAGTGAATAAATGTATCTTTCTTTCTTTTTTCTTTCTTTCTTTCTTTATACCTTTCATCTAAATCGGTTCAGCGGTTTAAGCGTGAAGAGGTAACAGAGAGGCAGACAGACAGACACACTTTCCCATTTATAATATTATAGTATATAATATATAGTATATAGTATGGATAATAGAATTCGTTGTTTACTATAACTACCGATTACAAAAAGCTGTTTTAAATGAGATATCATAAGTAATTTAAGGATTTTAAGGTGGTTCGATATCCATACTATACGTCTTTTGACATTCGCAGGCTAACGGCGTGATATGTTAAGAAATGTGCAACAAATTTCCTTATTTTGGTATTCAATTTGCGCGAAATTCCCCAAAATTTGTTTGGGACGTGATACTTTGGGAAAACATTTTTCTCAAATTATTCTAGTTTATTCAATTTTATTCTAGGAAAGGGGGAATTTCGCGCAAATGGACAGCCAATTTTTGAAAGTTAATTAAACATAAGTTTCTTAAAATATCACGCCGTTAGCCTGCGAAGTTCAAAAGACGTTTTGTATGGAAATCGATCCACCTTAAACAGTTATTGTTAGTTTTGTTATCTAACACACGCAAACATGTTCAATGTGAATTTAAAACATCATAGCGTCTAAACTACGACTAGACAAGAAGGACAATAAGATATTTATTTATATACTTTAATTAATATCTTGCAACAATATATGTGCAGGACAACCATCTACGTAAATACTGATAAAATAGATTGCCTGTAACCTAGCTTATAACCCTCTTACAACGTAAGCATTGTATTACAGTCGCCTTATATAATTTGTAGTCGAAATAAATAATAATAGGTCTCACACTTAATTCCTACCTAGTTAAGAGGTAATATACTGTTGGTTTTATAAGTAAAGAGTGGCTAAACACTAAGTTTCCACTAGAAATATAGATAGATTAAGAGGAAGCCTTTAGATCCTATCCGCGCGCTGGCCAAGCATAGACTGATGGGCGAGCGAGGGGGGAAGCTCGGTATTTATACCCCAGGTGGGGGCCGAGGTACGTATATAGACAGCGACACGAAAAACCCGCGCTTTAGATGCGATTGGCCGGCAAACGGAGAGGATCTCGGGTGATAATGCATTACGAATGTCATAGAAATAAGTATAAAACACTGTAAATAACGTATTAGCCTAAGATTATTGTCATAAATAAATGAGATGTCGTTTCGCGCCAAAAATTTCCCGCCAATACTTTCCCGCCCATATTTCCCGCCAAAAGCACGGGCGGGCGGGCTGCGGGGCAAGGAATTTCATGGTATAAATATGGCGTCCGGGCCTCATGAAATTCAGTTCTACAAATACCTACGAAACGGCATCAACTCGGAAAAGAAAACAAGTCTTTCACTCAGCTGCTCCCTCATCGGAATCCCGTCAAATTCAGTTGCACAACCAGTGCATAGGTGCATCAGGCACATAATGGTCCTTCAGTAAGCCGGATATTCAAGAAAGAAATTGCAGTTTAAGCACAGCTACAGCCTCAAGAAAAAAAAAAGAAGATTCCAGTGAAAGTGAAAGAACATTGCCGAGAAATTATCGTCGAAAATGGGTCCAGTCACAAGGTCATCGGCGCCGGGGCAGTCGTTAGCCCAGCTCATCTTCGGGACAGAGCAACCGCCGAGGACCTCAAGAGAAGAAACAAGTAGAGACTCAACATACACGCCACCGACGGCGTCGGACAACGCGACGACGACGGACAACGCGACGAGCACGGACACGATCACTGAGACGCCGCCGTTATCTCAGGAATCGTCACAGACGGGGACGACGCCACGTCCCCCCGCGCCGCCACCGTCGTCGAAGTCACGCGCAACGACCACGAGCCGCCGTGCGCAACGCTTAGCCAAAGCAAAAGAAGAGATGTTACGCATCAAGCTTGAACTCGCCCAAGCACACATCGCCACACTAGAAGCCGAACAAAGCGACGAAGACGAAGGAACTGTGGTTTCCGCCACTCAAGTGAACGATCAAATCGACGCCTGGTTCGAGAAAAACCACGAGATGCCCGCCATCACTCAAGAACCACACCTTCCAGAAGAAAAGGGGAACAATCCTGACGAAGAAAAAGCTACGGTCCAGCAGCCACTGCCGCGCGCCGAGACCCAGCTCCCCCCGCCGCCCAGCGCACCAGTCGCCGCTGCCGTCGCGACGCCTGCGCAAGCGGGGAACGCCCCCTTCAGCGACCCCTCCCCCGTCTTCACGCCCGCGCTGCCCTGCGCGAATCGCTACAAACAAAGCGGCACCACCCACGCAGTGCCACAAACATCACAACAAGCAACCACGTCCACGTCGGGAACTGCTACGACGCAAGAAGGTTCGAGGCCCTCGCAGGAGACTTCGCGAACAAGCACTCCTGCGACGCCGGCGCCTCGGCCAGACCTACAGCCAAGGTCACCCATAGGGCAGCGAACTCATGATGCCGCGCAGTGGAGAACACTGCCTCATGAAACCCCACGGTCAACGCTGCCACCCATAGTGCCGTCAAGAACTACGTGTCAAGACGGCTCGAGGCCCTCGCAGGAAACCCCACAGACACGCACTCCTGCGACGCCGGCGCCTCGTCCAGACCTACAGCCAAGGTCACCCATAGGGCAGCGAACTCATGATGCCGCGCAGTGGAGAACACTGCCTCATGAAACCCCACAGTCAACGCTGCCACCCATAGTCCCGCCGCTGCAGGAGAGCCTACACCCTGCAGCAACACCGCGGCGGGAAACCCCACAGTACGCCGAGCAGGCCCAAGAGAGGAGCACCGCCGAGAGCGCGGGACAGGGCGCCGCCGCCGTGCGCCCCGCCGTCCCCGCCCCTCCCCCCGCCGGGGGAACCCACGCTCCCATTTTCGGGCCTACAACGCCGCTACGCATAGAGGCAATCACCTGTGAAAAAATAAACGCCAGAAAATCCCGCCGAGTCCCGCTCCTCATACGCGGACAAGGCGAAGAGATGCGCATACACGCCCGCACAATTCCCGACCTACGCTTATCACCCCAAACGATAAGCGAAGACGATATCAGTACGTGTGCACACCTACGAGACATAGAGCACCTACTGAGATACGACACGGCCGAACCGGGAATACTGCTCGGGCAAGACAACTGGCATCTATTAATACCAGAAGAAATCCGACGCGGCGACAGAAATCAACCCGTCGCCAGCCGACTACCGCTCGGATGGGTATTACACGGCGCACACACCCGCGCCCCCCTACAAGGCGAGGTCATCCACCATATCGTCAGCCATATCTCCAACCAGCCAGCCGAAGAAAGGGAATCGCTAACAAGCGAAGAAGACATCGACCGGCAGTTGAAAGAATACTTCGCAATCGAAGTTACGACGATAGAGCCGAAACGACCAAAATCCGACCCGGAGGAACGCGCCCTCGCTCAGCTCGCGCAATCAACCACGCTCACGGCCGACGGTCACTGTCAAGTGCCTTTACTATGGAAAATCGAAGACGACAAACCGCCGGACAGCTACGAGAACGCGCTCAAACGCCTACATAGCATCAAGAAGAAACTGGATCGAGATAAAGACTTCCTGTACAATGACTACACAACATGGCCCGCCGAACCACAACAACAAAATAATGCACCGACCGGCGAAGAAAATAAAATGGCAACCGAAATTTGTAACAAAATCACGCACACACCGTGGTTACCGCCGGCGGAAAGGTTCTCGCGCTGGGAGCGCCTACTACGCACACTAGCGCGAGTACTACAGTTCATAGAACTATGTCGTCCTAACAAAGGCCGAACTCACTACAAAATAACACTCAAGAACAAAGAAAAGGACCCCGAGTGGAACAGAAAACACAAGCGACCCGCACCCGCCGCGCCGCGACAGGCCCGGCCCGCATCAAAAACCTACTTATCAATTGACGCGCGGTACCTAATAGAAGCGGAACGCCTAATAGTACGAGAGAGTCAACGAGACAGCTTCAGCGACGAAATTCAGAGACTAATGCAGGGCAAGCCGCCGGCCATGAATAGTCGCTTACGCCCCTTAGCGATCGAACTCATCGACGGCGTGATAACGCTAAAAACGCGCATCAACGAAGCAAACGACATAACCACAACGCAAAAACGGCCGTCCGTATTAGACGGAAATCACGCGGCCATCCGACTGTACATCGACTGCGTGCACCGACAAATGAACCATCACGGAGTTGAAGCGACAGTGAACGAATGCAAACAACACTACGCCATACTACGACTACGTACAGTCGCCCGAATGATTATCCATCGATGTCTGCCATGCCGGCGACGAAAATCGAAGCCGACTGTACCTCCGACGGGAAATCTGCCGCGCTGCCGCCTCGCACATCACGAGAGAGCCTTCACATACACGGGCGTCGATCTGTGGGGCCCCGCGACTATTACAGTAGGCCGAGGGACACAGAAGAGATATGTAGCGCTATTTACATGCCTTACAACGCGCGCTATACATATGGAAATAGTGCCCAGTCTAAGCGGCGAATCCGCCATAATGGCTCTACGAAGAATGATCGCGCGTCGAGGCACACCTACGGAGATTTGGTCGGACAACGGGACGAACTTCCACTCTGCGGATAAGATGCTGCGGGCGGCCGCCGAAGACGCGATGCGAGAGGACGCGGGGCGACGACAAATAATATGGCGCTTCATCCCCCCTTCGGCGCCATTTATGGGCGGGGCGTGGGAGCGAATGGTGCGAGCGGTAAAAGACACTCTTTACACTGTCCTGAAAGAGCGTCATCCCTCGGAGGAGGTCTTCGCCACGACCCTGGCTGAAGCAGAATACATCGTGAACAGCCGCCCCCTCACACACGTGTCCGTGGAGCCCGATGACCCCGAAGCCCTATCACCGAATCACTTCCTACTCGGCGGATCCGGCAGAGTGCAGTCGCCCGGTACCTTCAACGACAAGGACCTAGTCGGCCGAGCAACGTGGAGGACGAGCCAACGACTCGCGGACCACTTCTGGAGTCGATGGGTCCGCGAGTACCTACCTACACTTCAAGACCGGCGGGAGCCGTATAGGCGCGGCCGGCCCATAGAAATCGACGACATCGTACTCATCGGCGACGGGACCCTCCCACGCAATACTTGGCCCATGGGTAGAGTGATCGCCAAGTACCCGGGACCCGACGGCGAGACAAGAGTGGTGGACGTCAGAACAAAGGGCGGAGTGCTACGGCGACCGACCAAGAAGCTCGCGATTTTACCTACCAAGGATGACGACCTGCACGCCAGCGAGCTGGAACACCGGCCGGGTGTTCCACGGCGGGAGAAATGTGCAGGACAACCATCTACGTAAATACTGATAAAATAGATTGCCTGTAACCTAGCTTATAACCCTCTTACAACGTAAGCATTGTATTACAGTCGCCTTATATAATTTGTAGTCGAAATAAATAATAATAGGTCTCACACTTAATTCCTACCTAGTTAAGAGGTAATATACTGTTGGTTTTATAAGTAAAGAGTGGCTAAACACTAAGTTTCCACTAGAAATATAGATAGATTAAGAGGAAGCCTTTAGATCCTATCCGCGCGCTGGCCAAGCATAGACTGATAGGCGAGCGAGGGGGGAAGCTCGGTATTTATACCCCAGGTGGGGGCCGAGGTACGTATATAGACAGCGACACGAAAAACCCGCGCTTTAGATGCGATTGGCCGGCAAACGGAGAGGATCTCGGGTGATAATGCATTACGAATGTCATAGAAATAAGTATAAAACACTGTAAATAACGTATTAGCCTAAGATTATTGTCATAAATAAATGAGATGTCGTTTCGCGCCAAAAATTTCCCGCCAATACTTTCCCGCCCATATTTCCCGCCAAAAGCACGGGCGGGCGGGCTGCGGGGCAAGGAATTTCATGGTATAAATATGGCGTCCGGGCCTCATGAAATTCAGTTCTACAAATACCTACGAAACGGCATCAACTCGGAAAAGAAAACAAGTCTTTCACTCAGCTGCTCCCTCATCGGAATCCCGTCAAATTCAGTTGCACAACCAGTGCATAGGTGCATCAGGCACAATATACGCTACAATTACTAATGGTTACATCGCATGTTAGCACATTCAGCACTATACCCGTACTTTGGATTCCATCCACAATTTACCTACTGATTAACATTGTAGAACACATCGAATAACAAATTACTTCCGTCTTGGTTGTTTATTATTACGATTAAATTTTTCAGCCGTTTCCAAAAAAATAAAAAATAAAATAAAAATAAAATAAAATAAAAATAAAATAAAAATAAAATAAAAATAAAATAAAAATAAAATAAAAATAAAATAAAAATAAAATAAAAATAAAATAAAAATAAAAATAAAATAAAAATAAAATAAAAATAAAATAAAAATAAAATAAAAATAAAATAAAAATAAAATAAAAATAAAATAAAAATAAAATAAAAATAAAATAAAAATAAAATAAAAATAAAATAAAAATAAAATAAAAATAAAATAAAAATAAAATAAAAATAAAATAAAAATAAAATAAAATAAAAATAAAATAAAAATAAAATAAAAATAAAAATAAAAATAAAAATAAAAATAAAAATAAAAATAAAATAAAAATAAAATAAAAATAAAATAAAAATAAAATAAAAATAAAATAAAAATAAAATAAAAATAAAATAAAAATAAAATAAAAATAAAAATAAAATAAAATAAAATAAAAGCCAACCCGAAAATATTTTGAAATTACGCACTATTTGTGCGAATATTATGTAGTAAGATTACTTAGTACCTAAAGTAAGAGTACATCTTAAGGGTCCACGGAAAGAACATGTCTAGTCACTTTTTTTTTCAAAATGAGATTTTAATGTCACGTAATAGTTCATAACGAGCTCAATATTTTGACATTAAAATCTCAATAAAAAAAAAATGTGACTAGACATGTTTTTTCCGTGGACCCTTCAGCCCCTGCTAGACGGTCGCCAACACGCCCCTCCGACCGGGCGTCCTTGGTCCGCACCGACCGTGTAGACAGTTGTTTGGAGCAACATTTCATACTACAGCGGTCGGTGCCGACCAAGGTCGCTCGGTCGGAGTGGCGTGTTGGCGACCGTCTAGCAGGGGCTGAAAGCTAAACTTAATACCTAATATTTATTACCTGTTACTAATAAAAGTAGGACTTAAATCATTTTACTAAAACCTGCCTCAGAGTTTCGTTGGTGAGGGAATGCCTGCTCCGTTCTCGTATCACCTACTTAATACTATATTGACCGGAAAATATTGAACTTTGTAAATGGATTTCCTGTGCTACAATCGCAGCTTGCACAAAATGGCTGCCTGGCTATTCCAGATACCCATGCTACAAATCTAAACTTATTAACTTACAACTTTCTGGGTCTTCTTTGGCCATTGTCATGAAGATATTAGGGATGACTATCTCATTCAGTCCTGGCACCGGTTTGTCGCGAGGAAACGCAGTAACGTGAACTACCTGAAACATACAAATATATGTATAAAAGATATCTAAATACCTATATCGTATCCTTGGGAGATGCCGATACGACCAGAACGTTTTCTTAAACGACTGGCCAAAACTTACTATAAAGCACTTTCGTTGAAATTTTAAGGGGAAGCCTTTTCCGCGCAGACGAATAAAAACGTGAGTGCTGGGCTGTTATTCGCTACGCGGTAATGCGGCTCACCCCGCCGGTCACCCGTTACGAAACTAGACCTCTAGCTTCGCTTAATTACTACGCATCGCGGTGTCAAGGTATAATGTGGGTGAGCGTTGAGGTGAGCTTAAAACAAGTTACAGAATAGGGGGGCTGAGAACCTTATCGAAACAACACGGCTATCACAAGATGGCCTGCGAGCTCTCTCGATTTTACTCGCACTTTACCTCTCTTTATAAGTTTTCTAATAAGAGAGATACGGATAGTGCGAGAAAAATAGCGCGCCGTCTTGTGATAGCCGTGCAGGCGAAGTTATGGGACCGCCGAAAATCACCTATTAATGGCGAAATCAGACATCACATCATATAACATATCATCATCATCATCATATCAGCCGAAAGACGTCCACTGCTGGACATAGGCCTCCCCCAAAGAGTGCCAAAATGACCGGTCCTGCGCCACCCGCATCCAGCGGACTCCCGCGACTTTTACCAGGTCATCAGTCTACCTTGTCTACCCACGCCTCGCCTTCCGGTACGTGTTCGCCACTCGAGAATCTTATAACATATACTTAAATTTATGTTTCCCTAAATCAGGACCAATGGGAACTTGCGTCTCTCCCTATCCGGAATGGTGGATTGGGAATTCGGCGTGCGCGTGACATCAGCCTTCCGGCTTTCTTGGCGTCGGCGAGTGGTGTTGTGGGCCTTGTTACTGATATACTATCCATGGAGGGTGACAAGGTAACCATACCACATGCGTCTGATGCTTGGGATGCTTGGGTGGCTCTAAACCCAGGTGCGTGCAGGCCGGAAAAACCCGATCGCCAGCATTCGTGGGACGATAAGTAAGGCACTGGATTCTCTTGTGGAGGCTGCACAAGGAGTGGATAAGGCTAGACTGAAGGCAGTTTCTAAGCCAGAGTCTGGGGCATGGCTGCATGCGCTTCCCTCTCCACACATGGGCACTCTGCTTGACGACGAATCGATGCGGGTGGCGGTGGCTCTCCGCCTGGGCTGCGATGTATGCGAACCTCATTTATGCATCTGCGGCGCCATGGTGGAGAGCAACGGGCACCACGCCTTGAGTTGCTGTCGATGTGCGGGGAGATTCTCTCGTCACCATGCCCTCAATGATATTGTCCGGAGGGCGTTAGTCTCGGCCAATATTCCATGTGTGCTGGAGCCTTCAGGCCTGAGCCGGTCCGATGGCAAGAGGCCGGATGGCTTGACCCTGGTGCCATGGCAGAAGGGTAGATGCTTGCTGTGGGACGCCACTTGTGTGAGCACTTTCGCTGCCTCGCACCTTGGTCGCACCATTGGGGCAGCAGGAGCTGCTGCCGAGGCGGCTGCGCTTAGAAAGCGGGACAAATACTCTGCATTGGTGAATTATTTATTTGTCCCTCTTGCGGTGGAGACTATGGGATGCTGGTGCTCAGAGGCCAGGGCATTCCTGGCGGAAGTGGGGCGCCGTTTGCGACTGAGAGGGCATGACCCCCGTTCCGGGTCATTCCTGTTGCAAAGGTTGTCGATCGCGATTCAACGCGGCAATGCGGCGAGTGTGATGGGCACCTTTGCACCCGGAATGACACGGGGCGGGTTATTTGACTAAGTTTTATTGACTTGTAAACTTATCTAATATTATGACTTTTATTGTACAATAAAAAAGTTTTCATATATATAAACTTAAATTTAAATAGAAATATTTATTGACAAAAACATGTTACATAAATTACATAAAATATTTATTTGGTCAGAGTTACAAAGGTCCTTTAACACTATTTTAGTCCAAATCTAAAACATTAAAAAACCAAATTACAGTGTGTCAATGAAATCACACTTTTAGTCGAATAACCCACCCCGTGTCATTCCGGGTGCAAAGGTGCCCATCACACTCGCCGCATTGCCGCGTTGAATCGCGATCGACAACCTTTGCAACAGGAATGACCCGGAACGGGAGTCGTGCCCTCTCAGTCGCAAACGGCGCCCAACTTCCGCCAAGAATATTAGTTAATGTAAATTTATTTATTACTTTAGAAAATAAATGCACATATACAAAGAACACATAAGTAAGGTTAATTTCTTATAACCTGGATCTCTGTGGTTAGATGTCTGTCAAAATTCGTTTTCGAGAAAATTTTGCTTTTTTCAATTTGCAATCGTGAGGGTAAATACAGCAACAATTTCATCTGGCAAGTTGGCGGCGCAAGGCGCAACACATTGGTTTGGGATGCGCTCGCGAACTATCTAATTAAAAGTTCCCGCAGTACGGCCGAGCCGGCTCATTCCCTGGTTGCGGTCGTGTAATACGAGAACAGGTGAGTTTGAACTTCACTGCAGAATCTCCATTTCGCAAAATTTAATCCAACCCCATCTGTTTATCAGTGCATCTCGCTCACACTTAAGGGGAGCGCATCAATCAAAACGATTTGCATAGCATTTCAGTAGTAAAAAACGTGGTCCAGCATTGAGCTGCAGGCAAATTGCATTGCATAAGTGTGCTTGGAAATCCGATCATCAAGTACCTAGATTCTGAGGGTGTACGATCGCTATATCAACATAAGTAATCTAGGTTTGTTAAACGTATACACTTTTTGAAAAAAATCTTTAAAGAATGTGGTTAGAAATTGTTTATCTTGTGTTTATTATTTATTCATTTTATTTAAACTTTATTGCACAAACAATAAATACAAAAGGCGGACTCAATGCTTGTATTTGATGTTTGAACGTTACAAATCTTGAATGAAATAGTTTTCCCAATGTACAGATGGAAAATTTATGTTTCCGATAAAATCGGTGCTTCATAAATAAACAAGTCTGCGAAAGTAGTTAATAGGGTTTTTAAAAGTTCGAAAAAGTAGTATTGTACTAGTAATACGTTTATGTGTTGTTCCATACGGATGTATATCGATGGGTAATGACCATTGACTACCTTCGATCAAGTGACCGACTACTGTCTGCTGAACTACGCCATTTCAAAGTGATTGCAATCTCTCACCCAGCCAAAACCGGATACTTTTTGCAAAACGAAACCCATTGCAATAGGTTACCAAGTTAAAGTAGGTTCGATGTCTATTCGCGAAATATCCCAGGGATTTCTGTTTCGATCTCAAGCGCGCTGAATGCCGGAAAGTTCCGAACTTATTCCTTTAAACTCGTTAAAGTTAACCTTAAAAATAGCTGTTGTTTTCGATCAAGTATTTGTTCTAGAATTATTCATCGTTTGAAAGCGCGATTCAAACCATATCGAGTTGGAAAGTTTTATCAAAATATTTATAATTTCAATGGAATATTTTAGAAATATGTCTGTTCTCAATCAAACTGATTTAATCTATAGTACTCCTAGTTTCCTTGCACGAATTGTAGGTATCGTGATAACGGCCTCAGCTGGTTAGCACATTTACTTAATGAGCTAGTATAAGTACCTAACCGACTACATGTGCAATAGAATAGAACAATTCGAAGACGCCAATAATATCCATTGACAATACAATGTATTTGACTGTATCAACCGCTTGGTACTGTCTTAAAATGCATATCACTCATGATCATAATCACATTACGTCGCCTACGGGGCGGGCAAATGTATGTAAATGACAGACGATGTTGTATTCATACTTATGTGTTGTATACTCGTACTTCTAATCAAGGCATAAAAAACTCACCTCATGTCCTGCTTCCAACAAATGGTTGACAACGCCATGGCCCAGTATGCTATGGCTCTTTGAAGGCATGGGAAACACTACTAGAATCCGATATGCTTCGCAGGAGGCCAGAAACAGGACCAAGCATAAGCTTTTCATTAACATCTGGAATATAAATACAATAATATACAAATACTGACATAAGTAGATGAAGCAGTTACAAAGGAAAACACAGAGAGACGGTAACAGGTAGTCTTATCGATATAGTCCGATTACCCAAAGGATGTCTGGAAGAGTCTAGACAACCTTTGGGTAGTGGAGAAATTAATAGTAAAACTAAGTATTAGTTGGTGGTGCAGAAACTAATGAGTTGATGAAAGATAACATCATATCGATATAAGATATAAATTTAAAATACATAGATACACATATAATATACAATACCTATGATAGATACATCAATGTCATAATGGTAAAAATCAATAAATAAATTTTTGTCAAAACTTAAAAATCGTCGCGCATTTCTACTTGGTCCAAAATTTTCCCCTTATAATGTCTACAATGGTACCGGAATCGAGGGTTGAAGCAAATTGTAATTATATAATTCAGATTCATTTATTTCACGATAATTTTTTTATTATAGGTAAATGCATAAATGACAAAAAATACAAGAATTTCTACCATGCCCATCTATTTCTACCATGTCTTATATAATATATTAAACATATATTTTTTTATGAATGAGTAACAACCATTAAAACGTTCAACTCTATCTACTTTAGAAAATAAATTATTACAAAATAACATAATACTAGTATAATTTACTTTAAACCAAGCTTAAAACGACTTCAATTCAGTACTTCGCCAAGCCACATGGTACATGAAAATTTCCAAATTTCCTTTCCAATTTACCACATGAACTGCTTTCCGAGAGCAAATGCGTTGATTATTACAAAAAACCCGAGTCGCTATATGTGGGCTGATAATATTTGAGGAGTTCCGTCGATTCCTCAAGGATCTCAGAATTAACACTTCATTAGTTGCTACTTCAACGAAATCTTTAACGTTCTTTACATCTTTTAGGAGTTCAATAAGTCATCTGTGGTCTTCATCATCAGTTCCACTTCACCAAAATTGCGATTTCCGAGGGTAAATACACGAGTTATTATAGAAAAAACCGAAATCACTACACGCGTGCCTGTAAAATTTGAGGGTTGCCCTCAATTTCCCTAGGATCCCATCATCAGATCCTAAATTGGTGAAAATTGGACCACTTCGGGAGCATACTTTTTCAAATAAAAAAAGAATTTTGAAAATCGGTCTACAATTGACGGAGAAATCGGCGAACATACATTAAAAAATAAAATACATACAGTGGAACATATAACCTTTTTTGAAGTCGGTTAAAAATACATCTACTGTGTGTTACCGTCATGCAGGCATTTATTTGCTGTCTCAGTGGAGAGCCCAGGTCTAAAACCAAACTGAGCATCATTCAGCTTAATGTGCTTACTTAAACAAAGATCAAGCAATCCATCCAGTACCTTTGAGATGACTGTAGCTAAAGAGATCGGTCTATAATTGTTCCTGTCGGAGGCATCCGCGGTCTTATTTTTTATAATAGGAACTACAACGGCCATCAAGAGCTCTCGAGGGAGATATCCATGCCCCATGCACAGATTAAACAGTAACGCCGACGACATGGTGCTACTGTGCCCATCCGTAAGGGCTCTCGAGACCTTATTATATAAGCAAAAAACCTAAAGCTATCCCACCTGTTAGACTACTAGGTGTCCCCTTGAAAAGAGTCACTGGATTCAAGTACCTTGGTCACTGGGTTACCGAGGACCTCTCTGGACATAGAGCGCGAGCGACGGTGAGAGCTAATATGTTGGTCCGTAGGTTTGCTCGGTGCTCACGTGACGTTAAAATTACGCTTTTCAAAGCTTACTGTCAGAGCTTTTACACCTGTAGCCTATGGACCACATATGCCCAAAAAACATTGAATAGTCTGCGTGTCCAGTACAATAATGCTTTTAGGATGCTGTTGGGACTGCCTCGCTGCTGGTGCAGCGCTTCTGGTATGTTTGCAGAGGCTAACACGGATGGCTTTAAAACAATACGTGTGATGAGCAGAGTGCGAGCCAGTACCAACAGCCTTCTGAGTGTTGTGCTGGACAGGTTCGACTGCCCTGTGGTGAGGCACTGGAACTCCGTTCACATGGGTGATAGGCCTAAAATATTTGACATTAAATAATAAATAATAAAAAAAATTGTTCATGAATGTTTAATTTTTTTAGATATAAACAAATTGACATTCGCAGAAATATTATTATTATGTATTATTTTTTACGTTGACATTGCTATATTCCTTTTCTTGTTTGTTTTTAATGTATAATTTGTACTAACCTCTAGTTTGTAAGTCTGTGTATTGTAATTACCTAAGCACTAACATTTATAATAATGGACCCTGAGTCTGAAATAAATGAATAAATTAAATTAAATTAAAACTGCTAAATTTGAATACCTTCAGAAATTAAGTTGATAGTTAAATTAGCTTTATTTTCGCACTAAAGGCACTAAAACAACATAACTATAAGTACAAAAACACCAAGTGACGAAGCTTATGAATGATTATTACCGAAAAAGAAAGATCATTATGATAAGATGAATATATTATATTCCTAACTCAGGGTTCGTTTATTTACGTAACACTTTAAGAGTTATCAGTTTAAAACCATGTCTAATTTAAGTAGTACTTGAGATTATTAGAATTGACCGAGTTGCATCCTAACATAATACTTCGTCCATTCAAAAAGCAACTCTACCGTCCAAGATAGAATCTTTCAATTCGAATCACAGTTTTATAAAAAGCCTGCCACATAGTTATATAAACCACAAGCCAACATGGCTGCAACTGCATCCACGGTAGGGTAATGAGATTTTTTTGTGAAGTTTACTACGTAAATGCTTAACATATTATAGAAAAGATTTACCTATATATATGAACACAGTTACGATCAACTCAAGTAAACTATCAAAAAATATGAGGGTATTTTATCCTCTTACCCTCATTGACCTTAGATATCATATCGACAAACATGTTATTCATAGGTAGTGTAGGTACCTACCTAAGCTCAAAGCGTCTACATATATGTAGAATAAGCACTGTCTAACGATTGAGACCACAGATGGCTTGTGGAACTTCTCAATGATGTACTTCAAACTATATACCTAAGTACGTCACGTATTCTGATATGATTCCGTTGAAATAGCAAACAATGTTTATTTACTTACATTCGTGAAATCGTGATGTTCCAGTTCCAGATGATCTAATTTATGTTTTTATTCTATTGTTTAGTTCTTATTATATTCTTAGGTAGTTTATTTTCTAGTTAAGTTACTTATGTTCGTATGCATGTGGTAGATTGTGTTATTCTTCTTTTTGTATTTTCTATTTTGTAGAATGGAATGTTGCGTAGTATGTAAAAGAGATTTCACATCAACACGAGGCCTACATATACACCAATCGCGTACCCATCAGGTTCGCGTTCATCCTATCTCAACTGTGCCGAATACGCATAACATAAGCCCATCCACGTCATTACCCTACCATGCTATTCCTCTTCAAACCCTTCTCGGCCAACTAAAACATTCGACGCCTCTAGTCAAACGCATTCCGCGTGGTGCCAGGTCCGCTGTAGCCGAAATACTAACAGCTACAATAAACAATTGCGTACAAAACAATAACCTCCAATCGTGGCATGACTTGTTAACTCTGCCATTCAAAATTTTACATTTACCAGACGACAATAATAACAACAACTTTTCCCTCACAAGGAAAATAAAAAATAATGTTTTAGCACCAGCTTTGCCGCCGTTATCACGGCCTTCTCAAGCTAGAGGTAAACCGTATAACTTATGTAAAAAGGTTGAAGAGAAATTGCATGATGGTGATCTTAAAGGGGCGGCACGGCTCCTTTTCACTAATGATACCATCGCCCCCGACACTCCCGAAACCGCAACCGCGTTGCTATCTAAGCATCCCCCAGGCCCTTTGACCCCTTTCTTTGTCGATCCTCCTTCAGATCCTTCGATTTGCCTCCGCGCTACAGGGCAGGACGTAGTGGCAGCACTCGCATCCTTCCCGAAAGGGTCGGCGTCAGGTTTAGATGGTATCACCCCTCAACACCTTTTAGACCTCACTAGCTACGGCTCTGGGGTAGCCGGTGAACAGCTGACAGTAAGCATTACAAAACTAGTAAACCTTATGCTCCTAGGCGACGTATGCCAAGATGTGACGCCGATACTTTATGGAGCTAACCTGATTGCTCTCACAAAGAAGGATGCTGGCGTGCGCCCCATTGCTGTTGGCTCTACCTTCCGGCGTCTCGCAGCAAAAATCTGCGTAAGACACACCCGTACTAAATTACAAAAACTTTTCGAGCCCACACAGGTTGGTTTTGGAACTCGTGGCGGCTGCGAGGCCGCAGTTCACGCAGTGCGTACCTTCACACAAACTGACCTGTGTGAGGTCCTATTGAAAATAGACGTTAAAAACGCTTTTAACTCAGTTAACAGGGACACTTTGCTAAATGAAATACGAAACCATATACCAGAAATATATAACTTTTTATTACAGTGTTACCATTCTCCATCCAAGTTACTTCACAAAGACAACGAAATTCTTTCAGCCGTAGGCTGCCAGCAGGGGGATCCCCTAGGTCCGGCCCTGTTTAGTCTCGCCATCAATCCAATCATCCACAGTCTTTCTTCTGACCTAAACGTATGGTACCTAGACGATGGCACCTTTGGCGGTAAGTCTCAATCCGTCCTGGCCGATCTATCCAAAATTATACAAAAATTTGATGATATTGGACTGAAACTAAATTTCGATAAATGTGAACTGTACATTTCCGAAAAAACTGATCCATTTTTGGCTACACAAATAATTGATGATTTTAAAAACATAGCTCCAAACCTTAAAATTTTGACTAAAGACAGTCTGTGCCTCCTTGGATCACCCATTTTTGAGGAGGCCATTCCGTCTGTTCTAGATAAATCAATCACAAAATTCAAAAATAACTCTGAACGTTTAGTCAAAATAAGCTCTCACTCAGCCTTATTCATTCTAAAATTTTGCCTACTCGTTCCTAAATTTACGTACCTTCTCCGTTGTTGCCCAATTTGGAAATTTCCTCATCTAGTCCTTCCTATTGATACTCTTTTGAAGTCCATACTAGAATCAATTCTCAATATAAAATTTAGCGAACAGGCTTGGACTCAGGCCTGTTTACCCATAAGATATGGCGGTCTGGGAACTCGAAAAATCTCGAGCGTGGCTTTGCCGGCCTTCTTATCTTCAACTCACAGCACGCAAGATCTCGCAGGTAGAATCCTTAAAGTCTCAATGACTGCAAACTGCGAGATCGCGTGCTTAGTTGAGGCTAGGAACACCTGGCTAGCTGGACCGAGCCCAACTTTGCCATCTAGACCAAAATTACAAAGGGCATGGGACTCGTTAGCTTCCGCCGCTACTATAAAGTCTTTAATCGACTCTTCGTCCGGCCGAGACCGAGCCAGGCTGTTGGCAGCATCTAGGCCAGAGTCAGGGCACTGGCTTCATGCCTACCCATCACCTAACTTAGGTAATTTTATTGATCCGGGCACACTCCGAATTGCAGTTGCTCTCCGCATTGGAGTTGATGTCTGCGTAGACCACAATTGCGTCTCGTGTGGAGCCGCAGTAGATCGCTTTGGTCACCATGGACTCGCCTGCTCCTCGGGTGCCGGCCGCTTGTCCCGCCACGCTGCACTCAACGACATCTTGAGAAGGGCGCTTGCCAGCGCCTGCGTCCCCGTGGCTCTTGAGCCTCGGATTGTACGGGACGACGGCAAGCGTCCGGACGGGATGACGTTGATCCCCTGGCGAATGGGCCGTGCACTGGTGTGGGACGCTACTTGCGCTGATACGTTGGCAGCGTCCTACTTGCCAGTCACGTCCAAACTAGCCGGGGCAGCGGCGGATGCCCGAGAGCGATCCAAGGTCGGGAAATATAGCTGTCTCGGCGCCCAGTACGACTTTGTCGCATTTGGCGTCGAGACACTCGGCCCTTGGGGAAAAAGCGCGCGTGGGCTCCACAAGGAGATCAGCAAGCGGTTGAGGGACGCAACGGGTGACCCTCGCGCAGGCAGCTTTCTCGCTCAAAGAATAGCGATTGCTATTCAACGCGGGAATGCTGCCTGTGTGATGGGCACCCTGCCTAAAGGGCAAAGTTTTGATACGTTTCTGTGATTTTATTTTATTTTTAAGTCGTTTGCAAATAAGTAAGTACTGTAATAATAGTTTTATGAATTGACCATTACAATAAAACAAGATGTTTTATCTTATCAAACAATGAAGTGCCAAAGGTAATTCTGAGATCCTTGAGGAATCGACGGAAGTCCTCAAATATTATCGGCCCACATACAGCGATTTGGTTTATTGGTCTAAAAATCAACGCATTTGCTCTCGGAAATCAGTTCATGTGGTAAATGTCCCGTAATATTTATTATTATTATTTATTATAATGTTGTGCAAGAAGACAGTCTTAACCAAAACTTTACAGCGGTTCTTTCCTTACTTAACCTAAATTACTAAACTAAATCTAATTACTAATACTAACTAAAAACTATCCATACGGCTCTTTCAACATACTTAGTTGCGTGTAAGTATATAATATATACACGCAACTAAGTATGTACATATATTATATAGTAAGCAGACAAGTATGTCCAATGAATGCTTTATAATTATAACATATCGCTTGAAAATACGCATCAATAACTACAACCCATTATTAAACCTAATAATTTGTAGGTAGTGAGGTATTGAAGGATGTAATTTTTTCCATTAGATGAATCACAAATATTTAAGGATTAGATTAGATTATGTGACAAAATCATTACCTAATTAATTAATATTGAAGCAACGTGTCGTGTCGCTGTACATACTAACGTTTTTCAATCTACATTGCATACTGACAAAAAAAGCACATTTTTACGGTTTTATTCAATAAATCATCAATAATTCAAAAATCTAAAAATAAAGATTTTTTGGGTATGAATGTATGAAATAAGATAATGTGATTGGCTAAATAATACAATAATAACATGAAATTGTTGGTTATCAAGCAATCCGAAATACGTCTGAATGAAAGGTGCATCGTAACTTACACGTTTAACTTAACGTGAATTGTTAGAAAGTTATACCAAATTCGTGCTGTAATTATGCTTTAAAAAAAATACCAATTAAAACTAACCTTGATTCAATTATTTTAAAACTGTTGTTGCTGCTCCACACTCATATAATAGTCGGGCATCGCTAATGAAGGCCCGTGCACACTGACTGCACACTGATCAAGCGGCGCGGCGTAAACATTGAGTGAGATGAGATCACGTTATCAAGCGCGTTTGTTTGGTACAGGTGTGTAGTGACAGCGACATAATTGCAAGGTTTAGGCCGGATTCGACTCAACAGGAATAAGGACTTAAACTGAGGTTAAACGTAATTTAGGACTAATCTTGGAATAAAACTTGATCAAATTTGACATATACTCGTATTGCCGTTATTCCCGGCCTATGTAGGTACCCGGAGGGAGTAATTTAATTTTTTTTTATACATCATGAGAATTTATTGTGAAAAATTAAAATAATTAGACATTTGTGCCTTCAGAAAAGTCTGCCAAACATATCCTATACTATTAAACGAGCAATAATTGTATATATATTTGCAATCACGTTCTCGGGAACGGCTCTAACGATTTCGATGAAATTTGGAATAAAGGGCTTTACGGGGGCGAGAAATCGATCTAGATAGGTCTCATGTCCGGGAAAATTCGTTTTCTCCATATTTTCTTAATTTTCACCCGAGCAGAGCTCGGTCGCCCAGGGACTCTATATTAATAAAAGAAAGTTGTGTTAGTTCCTTTGCTTATAACTCGAGAACGGCTTATAGTTATTCTGCTATTCAGGGCGAAGACAAATCCAAAAAGCAGCCAAGTGCGAGTCGGACTCGCACATGAAGGGTTCCGTGAAATAAATTGCGGTTTACGATTAATGACGTATTAAAAAATAACTACTGACTAGATCTCGTTCAAACCAATTTTCGGTGGAAGTTTACACGGTAATGTACATCATGTATTCTTTTTAGTTTTATCATTCTCTTATTTTAGAAGTTACAGGGGGGGGGGGGGACACACATTTTACCACTTTGGAAGTGTCTCTCGCGCAAACTCTTCAGTTTAGAAAAAAATATATTAGAAACCTCAATATCATTTTTGAAGACCTATCCATAGATGTTGACACGTATGGGTTTGATGAAAAAAATTTTTTTGAGTTTCAGTTCTGAGTATGGGGACCCCTAAAACTTAATGTTTTTTTTCAATTTTTGTGTGAAAATCTTAATGCGGTTCACAGAATACATCTACTTACCAAATTTCAACAGTATAGCTCTTATAGTTTCGGAAAAAAGTGGCTGTGACATACGGACGGACAGACAGACAGACGGACGGACATGACGAATCTATAAGGGTTCCGTTTTTTGCCATTTGGCTACGGAACCCTAACAAATCAAAAATCATGAAAATCCGTTTAGCCGTTCTCGAGTTATAAGCAAAGGAACTAACACAACTTTCTTTTATTAATATAGATAAGGTTGAAATTAGCTTGTGTTTGTAACAAAGAGAAAAAAAAACCGTTTTAATCGATACATAAACGCTTTTATTACAGGGGTTCTTAGTGCCCGCTATGTGTTCATAACTTATATTCTCTGTTCAACAAAGTGCGTCGGGTACCTTTTTACCGTATTATCTACCGTCCTTCACTAAATTAAACTAAAGGAAAAGGACGGTCGAAACAAGTTGCAGTACCTACCTATTCTACCTATAATATTATATTCTGCATTCTGAGGGGTAATCGCGTAACGTTCCGAACGCGCGTTAGGACAATTTAACTGTCATTTTTCCATATAAAAAATGACATTTAGATCTACCTGACGCACGTACAATGCGTTACGTGATCGACCTGCTGTTTTAAGTTAGGTCACAAATTATATAATAGTTCCTACGTTAGGTATCATCTTTGCTCCCGAAGTTCGAGAAGTGCATTTAACTGTTTTAACTTGTAAAATAGTGCTATTATTATAATATTTATTTATTTCAGACTTGATAGCGTTAGGTAATACAGTCAGCATCAGAAGTAGCTTAGCAAAATAACACCCTCAAAATGACCTACACAGATCCTTATTCCCTTATGACATATAGAGTTCGTGTGTAGATTATTTTGAGCACTAGGACCGCTTAGCAACTTTTTATTGTGCAAGTATGCCGTAATTGCACTATTACAAGTTAAAAATCTACTAGCGTTTCTGAAAAAGAAGACCGCCGTTAAGAGGATTGTGAACCTGTAAATTTTCATACAAAAAGCGATAATGTTTTTCACCCCGTAAACATCGTTCGATTTTTATAACTTTTGAACATGTTGTAGATATAGTGAAATACTAGGTCTGTACGTTTTGATTTTTAAGAAATATTGCTTACTTTAAAAGTAATTTGCATCTAAAAATCTATATTTTTGACTTAAAAACTTTGTCTACCTTTTTTTTTTTTTTTTAATTAATCTAAACTGATTTACTAAAAAAGGAAAACGTACAGACATAGATTAAAATGTACTTAATCCAATTATACCAAAATTATTTAATTTCATTAAGGTTTAGGGGGGGAAAAACGTTATCACCCGAAACCATATTTCAACAAGAAAATGTAGGCAATTACCTCCAGGACTTGCAATTCTCTCTATCACACGATACGGGTCGGGAGGCAGAGCGGTGTGAGACAGATAGATTTTTTTAAATACCTACTCGCGCCGCGTATCGACACTTCACAATCCTCTTAAGAAGAAACGCCGAATCAAACTCAGCAGTCAGTCATTTTTCGTTAAAATGAAGCTTATTACAATGATAGTACTTAACCTAGTTAAAATGAGTACCTAAACCTGAATATGAACACAAAAGATGAAAAAAAAAACATAATGCGACTATAACTAAATCGTTGGGAATGCTTACTTGTAGGAACTGCGTCATCTGGTTCCCTAGGCATGATAGGTACAATGACAGTTAAGGCGCTGTCAACACCAAAAACGCGCACACTGTCTATTTGGTATACTATAATGGCCATGGCCTTGTAGATACAAATTTACTACCCTCTTAAGGCGCTGTCAACACCAAAAACGCGCACACTGTCTATTTGGTATACTATAATGGCCATGGCCTTGTAGATACAAATTGACTACCCTCTTAAGGCGCTGTCAACACCAAAAACGCGCACACTGTCTATTTGGTATACTATAATGGCCATGGCCTTGTAGATACAAATTGACTACCCTCTTAAGGCGCTGTCAACACCAAAAACGCGCACACTGTCTATTTGGTATACTATAATGGCCATGGCCTTGTAGATACAAATTAACTACCCTCTTAAGGCGCTGTCAACACCAAAAACGCGCACACTGTCTATTTGGTATACTATAATGGCCATGGCCTTGTAGATACAAATTGACTACCCTCTTAAGGCGCTGTCAACACCAAAAACGCGCACACTGTCTATTTGGTATACTATAATGGCCATGGCCTTGTAGATACAAATTGACTACCCTCTTAAGGCGCTGTCAACACCAAAAACGCGCACACTGTCTATTTGGTATACTATAATGGCCATGGCCTTGTAGATACAAATTGACTACCCTCTTAAGGCGCTGTCATCACCAAAAACGCGCACACTGTCTATTTGTATCGGAGTAAACGAGAGCGAGTGTTACTTGGACGGCCAGGTTTTAGAAGAAAATAGTGAATAAATATTGAAATAAAAAAAGTGTAGATTATTTGTAAAAATGGCTCGTTGGCGGTTTAGGTATGGATATGTGGACTTCATGTTTTTAATTGCAGACCCATACGTCAAAAAAATAAGGACATAGAACCGTTTAAGATGATTTTAAGACCAATCTTTGCAATTATCTTCTATCGAGCCGATTTCCTCCAATTATGTTTCGAGTCCGTCTACGGTTTTGGGAATAAATATGATGACTATTAACTTATATTTTTTTTGATGTGCCAGAACAAATTATCTTAAAAAACTGCTAAAATAATATCAATTTCAATAAATTAGGTCTTATCAGCCTCTTAAATTATGAATGATTAAGCTATTTTGGGCTCTTTAATATGTTAGTACTACAATTAATGAGTAAACCTCGTTATCTAACGGTTAGGTTGGGGGCAAGCTAAAATAGTGATGTTGCTTCACATTAATTAGTCGATTCATATTTACTTATAATAAAGAGTTATTTCATCATCATCATCATCATATCAGCCGAAAGACGTCCACTGCTGGACAAAGGCCTCCCCCAAAGAGTGCCAAATGACCGGTCCTGCGCCACCCGCATCCAGCGGACTCCCGCGACCTTTACCAGGTCATCAGTCCACCTTGTGGGGGGCCTACCCACGCCTCGCCTTCCGGTACGTGGTCGCCACTCGAGAACCTTTCCGCCCTAACGGCCATCGGTTCTACGTGCAATGTGCCCCGCCCACTGCCACTTAAGTTTAGCGATTCGGATCATTGGAGAGGGCTATGTTGGGAGTTTATCTGCGTGATCGCATCAGAAATGAGGCTATCCGCAGCAGAACCAAGGTAACCGATACAAATAAATACAAATCTTTATTTTACATAAAAATGTGGTACAAAAGTCGTTATTAAATTATCTGAATGTTTTTTTTTTTTTTTGATCAATTTGATCACTTAATACCTTCATTACTAGGAGTGTCACAATTACAATTATATACCTAATATGTCATACTTACATTACAAATATAGTCACAATAATAAATGTCAAGTTCAATGTTTAAAATAATCAAAATATTCTTCAACAGAGTAAAAACATTCTTGTACTAGCCAGCTCCTAAGTTTACGCTTGAATAGTCCAATAGGCAAATCTTTGATGTCATCATTCAAACGATTAAAAATGTCAATAGAATTACAGTACGCGTTCTTGCTGTACAATTGTGTCTTACGAGCTGGACCAACGAGACGATTTGGGTATCTTGTACGAAAGTTGCATGTATCTTTATAGGTTTTAAAGAGTTCTGGGTGAGCCTTGACAAATAAACAAACTTCATTTATATATATACATGGCATATACAGTAAATTCAGGTGTCTAAATAGCGGCCTATAGGATGTTAAGACATCTACGTTACAGATCGCCCTGATGCACTGCTTTTGTGCTATTAGTGCGCGTTTTACATGGCTTGAATTTCCCTAGAGGAGAACGCCGTATCTGAGCAGTGAGCAAACATAACCATGGTAAGCCTGTATTGCGGGTCTGCTTGGAGCTAATCTTAGCTAGTTTCCATAGAGCATACGCAAATGAGTTAATTTTATTGCACAATTTATTAATATGCTCACCCCAAGGGCATTTGTCATCTAAGCAGATACCTAAAAAAATTGTCTGACTTGATTCCGTTATCACCTGATCTGCGAAAGTTACAGTCAATTCTTGCTTTATGCCATTTCTATTTACAAACTGAATAAATGTGGTTTTATCTATATTTACTTTTAGATTGTTCCTATGCAACCAGTCTATTACATCACCAATTGTTTTATTTATGTCACTATTATACGTTTTGACATCACTACATGTTATGACGACCGATAGGTCGTCCGCAAAGAGTATACAATCAAAATTTATCGCATTGGGTAGATCGTTGATGTATATTTAAAAAAAACAGAGGGCCTACGATACTCCCCTGTGGTAATTGAGACGATCCGAGAGCTTCGCTCTCAGACTCAATAGTATCTAAGGGCGGAATTACTCTTTTAAATTGATAGATGTTAGCGTTGTGGGTTTCAGGTCCAAATATGAAGGAATTGAAGCTTTCATTCGTTATCATCCTGTCAATTATGTATGTAAATAAGTTAGAGATAAATTGCGTTAGATGCTATTCTAGGCTAAAATCAAGACTACAATTAAAAGTGTAGAAAACTCGCGTTTCGTCCAAAATAATTGGTTTAAAACATACTTCAGCATACTAATTCAGTATTGTTGGATTAGTGTATCATTTAATGTGTGCTAGATCTAGATTTATAGATTCATAAATTAGAATAGTTAGGTTAGATTTTTTAGAATGGATCGCTGGCCAGCAAGAAAACGCGTGGACGGACGCGCGGCCTGCAGGAACATTCTACCCGCGAAGTCGAGAAAAGTGGACATCGATCGGCACGGAGGGGCGAGGAACGCTCCCTGGAAAACGGGCCTTATACCCTTTAGTTAAGGTATATTTTCAGATGAGGAGTCGGATTAGTGGCGTGATCGTGTTAGTATTGGCTATAAATACCCCGGCGGGCCGAGGAGCGTTTCACTTTTCTATGGGACGTCGAAGCGAGATCACGCTGCAGAAGGCAAAGGCGGCCAGGCTAGGCTGACCTCTGGGCGCGTACTACTTCGAGGCGGAACAAGGCTGGTCACCGCTGGGCTGCATTACGGCTGTTGCTGAGAGGAATTAGAGTTTGGTAAGGTCGCAAATGCCTTTGCGATCGTCTGGTGAGATTGAATATTTTATTTTAAAGTGTGACTAATCATAGTGAATTCTGGAATTTCTTAGGGAGTAATTATCTTGTGCGCACATTGTCTTGAATTGAGTGATTAATATTTAGGCAATATCTTTCTGCTCGTGAACTGATATGATCTTATATGATCACGTGTGTATTTTGAATATGTGGCGGTCTAATAGGTTTATCACCTAATAAATGCGCTTAAGACATCATCATATTAGAATTCCGTATACTCCCATGAAGTGAAGTGAACACTTATATAGTACATGAATGTTCGCTAAGGAACGGTCCAATGGTAAATAATTCCTAATTGTATACCAGTATCTAGTGGTTAGTTGTAGGTACAAATGAGGGAAATCTTTATTAAAATATGTGCTAATATTATATTGTAATTTATTTATGGCGGAGGAGCTGGCTTGTTACGAGCGTCGAGGGAGATCAGAAGGGGTGGGAACCCTGGGAACCAGAGAGGCGTTGGGTACGTGTCCCACTATTAAGAAATTAAAATCTGGTGAGTGACCTTTATAATCACTGTATTGAATGATTCTGAAACTTATTAATTTGTTTTTGGGCTATTATCTAACCATTTCAACGTTATCATACTTGTATTTGTGTATCGAAATCTAGTTCTACTGTATATAGTTTGGGGAATATGCTAGATAAAGTACGAGCGGTTTATGTATAGGTTATGAACGGATCTAGGTCATTGGTCAAATAACTGACGATATTACAGAAATGTTGTTTTGTTCTACATATATATTACTAGTTGTTTTGTCACTGCGATATGATTGGGTTCTGTGCGCCCTTACGAGATAAAGTGATCAATTATTATACGACAACCTAGCTATAGCAATTGACTCGGTCCGTGGTACGTGTTGTAATATGAGAATAAATTGTTAAGGCGCGGATAAGCGACTAATGTTACTACAAGTACATCTTAGACCCGGTGGTTAATTATCGATATGGTTGAGGGATTCCTTAATAGGTGAACGTAGCTGAGTAATTTAATAATGTACACCTATGATTGAGTGCTCGGTGTCGCTGACTCTTGTCACCCAGAGCACATTGAGGACCTTGATTACGTCAAGAAGAGGTGTGCTCGCACCGGTGTTGATGGACTATCGTCCCTTGGACATACTTAAGACCTCGACTGTGTCGAGAGAAGTATGACTGCACTTTATGCGCTCTTCATGGATGTGTAGGCGGAGCGAGTGGCTGAGGGTCCTCAATCTTGCAAATTGGGGATCTTCCCCGGTCAAGCTTCCGTCTTAGTCTTAACAAACCTCTTAATAAGGGGTGCGGTTGCGTTAATCTATGAAGGAATCAAATATACCTATAGGTATACCGTGTGGGATTCCTTAGCCGAATGAATGTAGCAAGGTAATTTAGTTCATGTACGCCGGTGATCGCGTCGCTTGGTGTCAGGACTCTTGTTCTCAGGGCACATTGACGACCTTGGCCAATGAGGATTCGCTCGTAAGAGGTTCCTTAGTCAAGTGAGATGTGACCGCACCTTAAGCACCGTCATGGATGTGTCATCGATTAGGCAAAGGTATTTAGAGTTCCCAATCTTGCAAATTGGGAGTTCTCAGTAGCTGAGCTATCGATTTGGTTTAGTCAAAGGCCTCTTATCTAGAGGCCTTTGTTATATTGATTTTGCGAGGGAATCCAACACTTTCACTCTTAATATCAGTAATATTTAAGTAGGTCTCTTCTTAGGTGGGGCCGTTTTATTGGGATCTCAACAAAGGTCTCACGGTGGGTTGGTAATTAATTATCATTCGTCAGTTCAATTGTGCATTGTCGTATATTTAACATTGTTCCGACTATAAAGTGCCTTTGAGTTGATTGGGTGAGATTGGTTGCTAAGACACCGTGTTACATCCATTGAGATATTTTGGGGATGAATTGTATTATAAATTGCTTAGGAAAAGTCAGTACTAATTGGTATTAGATTTGATAGAAATAACGATAGGGTAGGCGGAAACAACAGATGAGGTGGGATTACTAGCGAGTACGAGCAGCCGCGAGCGAGCGAGAGGCGAGCGCTACAGTTCGCTAACAACTCTAAGATTCATCGTTAGGGAGAATCGATATTACACTAGACATTACGCCATTCATGTACCTGTAAGTAAAACATGCACTAATATTCTATTTCAATAGACTATCATCACATCATCATCAATATCTTGACTTATGATTATTTTCGTTATTATATCATCGCATCATCATCAATATCTTGACTTACGATTATTTTCGTTATTATATCATCGCATCATCATCAATATCTTGACTTCTTCATGATTATTTTCATTATTATATCATCGCATCATCATCAATAGAGATCCCATCATGGCCAACACAAGTTGACCACTATTGTATTGCGAGTCTGTTTAAAGGGCGTCACCTACCACATAGCGTAATTTATCACTTCCCACAACTTAGTATAACAAGGAATTTATGCCCACTTTAGCCTCCATAATTGTGCATCACTCAATGAGACTACTGAATTGTAAATTAATTCTAAGGAACTGGTATAATTGTCTTACTTAAGTTATAGGTTCTACTAAAATGGGGTTATTGTACAACTTCAATTAACGTGTAACTTTTTCTCTTTATAGAAATACAAACTTCATACTTCTCGAAAAGGGCTGGGTCTACTCGCACAACGCGGGCCTAACCACTAGACGAAATCACACGCCAAGCCACTTCACCAGCGCGAATCACGTATAGCTTAGGTCTAAATAGGTCTTCGAGGTTAGGTTCCAGAGATAATAAATTCTAGGTTAGATTACGGCATTGTAGGCCTGGAGTCGGACGGTTTTTTATTTGACCGAATCTCTTTCCGTCCGGCAATATCCTAGGAGATGATTTGGTCTGTTAAAGTACTCAAGCTCGATTACTTTAACATAAATAACGAGAGATTCTGTAGCTGTAGGATAGATTTACCTAGACTAGAATAAAACCCAACCTTTCTAGTAGGATCGGCCGGAACTAACTCGGTTTTTCTATTCGCTTTGGTACGAGTTAGTATTTATAGGAACAAAGTGGATATCTAGTACAATCGAGTCTTGATTTTACTGGATTAATTAGTCAAAGGTTCTTTAGCTTCAAAACAAACAAAAGTAATTTGATATTTCTATGGTAAATAAATAATTTATTTTCTCGCTTACTATCTTTTTAATTTTATTCAATAGCTTTTCCTTCAGGTAGGATTCAATTTTCAGACGACTAGAAGCTTCTCAGGAGCTTCAGCTTTCAGATAGGGGTTAATTTAAGTTCAGAATACAAAAACAAAAAAAGCAAGCCATTTAAGAGGTTGAATCGTTACATACTCCGACCTTATTTATTCTGGTGAAAGACCTAAAAGCCTCCATAGTGTTGACCGAGTCAATTTGAGATATTTCCACAAATTGAGTCCTAGAGTGTAAATAATCTCGGAGCCATTCCGTAACTACACCTCTGATACCGTAGAGTTCACATTTAGCCTGGAGTGTCTTGTGGAACACAAAATCGAAAGCTCTACTTAAGTCAAAGAAAACTGTCGTTACTGGTAAGCTCTTGTTCATGTAACCAAGAATCTTATTTGTCAACGAGAAGGCAGCTAGTGACGTTGACTTGCCTTTTTGAAACCCGAACTGTTCAGATTTCAGTACATTAAACTTATTTAAAAATGACAAAAGACGTTGATGAAACGCCTTCTCAAATATTTTCGAGATAACAGGTACAAGCTAAAAAAAATAAGTTATTATTAAAGTTATTAATAATAACTTATTTATTGTACTTCATTTTGTATCGATTCAGATTATCGAAACTGCCCCATCACTTGCCCCCAAACTGAGCGATAGATAACGAGGTTTAGAAATAACAAAACATTACACAACATTTTACAACTTTCGCGGCGGCTGCGGCTGTACGGCGACAGGTGGATGTAGTTACAATGGATAAACCTACCTACTTAATGTACCTTCGAATATATTATTTTAAAAATAATTTCATATTCTTAAGTAATTTAATTTAAGGTGGTTCGATTGCCATACAAAACGTTATTTGACATTCGCAGGCCAACGGCGTGATATTTTAAGAAACTTATGTAACAAACATTCATAAATTGGCTTCCCATTTGCGCCAAATTCCCCCTTTCCTAGAATAAACTTTATAAACTAGATTAATTTGAGAAATTGGTTTGTCACGTGATATTTTGGGAAAACTAGTTTTCTCAAATTAATCTAGTTTATACAAGTTTATTCTAGGAAAGGGGGAATTTGGCGTAGGTATTTGTTTTGTGTTGCCTTCCAGGAGATAACTCAGGTAAAGGCTCCGACGGAAGACCAGCGCTGGCCTTCTAGGTTAGCACCATGCTGAGTCGGGGCCTTTTCGTGGACCCTGTTTTTTTTTTTTTACGTTCTGTGTTTTGTTTTTTAAACCCATTGTTTTGTCCACGAATAAATGTTTTCTTTCTTTCTTTCTTTCTTTCTAAAAGTCTGATACATTAGTTTCTTAAAATATCACGCCGTTAGTCTGCGAATGTCAAATAACGCTTTGTATGGCAATCGAACCACCTTAATTTAAAACTTGAAAAAAAAATAAAAGTGTAAAAACGTAAAAATACCTACAGTCGAGTTCTACAATATTTTATACAGACAACCTTTCAAAAATATCTATGCTGTTTGTATTGTTACTGAAATAAGCCACGGCACAGAATAAGTAATAGTACTACGTACAGAAGGTTCTCTGTTAACAAATTCCCTGTTTAGGTACGCCAAACGTGCCTAAATGTGGCCATCCCGTTCTATCGCATGCAACGCGCTGCGACCCGTGCGAGCGTCCTGTACCAACACGCGGCAGCTACTGTGACTGTACCTACCTACGTCTCAATTTGAATGTATTAATACATTAAGCCCCTTGGTTAGTTAATTAACTAACAAAGGGGCTTGAAGATTAGTGTCTTATATAATTATTTTTTTTTAGCTTTCAATTGCGTTGCGTCAAATGTATGGACACGCATTTCATTAATACATTTCATTAATTAAATGTACCTACTAAATCTTCCATTTGCGAATCGATTACGTGAAGGTATTTAAACTTTAAATTGATACAATGAAATCGAGACATACAGGGTGTATTATTCAAACGGGGCTGTGAGGGAAAATCTGGAAACATGAGAGATACGAAAACCTGCTATTAGGAGTAACTCGAGTGATTTTAGATAAACTAAAAACTGCATTGAAAGATTTAAAAAAACATCATTACGTTAGGACAATTCAACTTTCATACAAAAAGTTACATATTATTAGATCTAGATGACGCACGTACAACGTAATCGACCAGACAGGGTCGATTACGTAACGCATTGTAGGTAAGTTAAGTAGGTACGTTAGATAGATCCAAATGTAAATTTTTATATGAAAAAATTACAGTTGAATTGTCCTACCTAACGCGCGTTCAAACGGTTACGTATTGTAGTCTTTGAGAACCCCTCAGGCAGGACTCAAACCGGTCAATTTGTTTAAAAATCGGAGTTTGTTTTATTGACATTGTCAGTATATTCTCGAGCTGTATGCAAATGCATAAAGCTCGAGAATATAGAGCAGAATACAATAACAGCTTTACCTGTACACCTCAATAAAATCATAAAGGTAGCTGTCATTCAGTGCAGTATGAAGCGTTCATAGCCCGGCGGCGCCTGCGTATCGGAAACGATAACGCAGGTCAAGCAAAAGACGGCAGGGGTCAGTCTTTGGATGGGTGACCGCCTGTTTGAGTGGTTACTATATAAATGAGCGCTTCGCAGTTGATCCCGGTTGCTGTCTATGACAGTAGTCGTTAAGCCGAGTTAGAGGCCTTCGGGCGGCTTAAGAACCTCTAACAGTCGAGTTGCCCACTCACTTGACAAAGGGGGGACAAATGTCACTCGCGTCCGCAGGAGCTACCTACCACAACCCTGCACGTGTCCCCTGGGTGGTACTAAAGAGTGAAAAACTCAAAAGGCCAAAAATAATATATGCCATACGATTAAATAAATTCAGTGCAAACGCGTTACGTAAGCGACCTCGTCGAATTTCAGCACATTATGAAAAGTCGTAATTGGACTTACTACAATTTTAAGGACTAAACAATCACGGCGCGTAAACAATAGGTATACTTACCTACACGCGTAATTATGACCATAATAATTTCAAGTCATAAAATTGACGCAATGCTTGCGTAGATTTTGGGTTCCGTTATCATTTTGGTTCCGTAGTTTAATGATACAAGATGTTAAATGCAACTAAAAAATGTCCAACATGTCAAAATGCATGCGCACATAGTGTATCTACTATGCGTAAATCGCATAGAGTACAAAATGCTGAACAACTATTAGTACATATAACAGGCACAGTGGAAGTGAGTATTTATTGTGAATTGTGCACTTAATAAAAGTGTTATAGGATATTAGTGGCGAGACGTCTGTATAACATGATTTACACCAGGTTTCCTATTTGATGACACTTTAGCTTTTTATTCTTCAGTTCTTGCAGAAAAATACACTAGATGAACTCCGTTTTGCTTTTGGATATTTTTGAAAATCAGTACAACTACCAAAAAAAAAATTTTTTTTTAATAAAAAAACTGGTTCCACTCCTTAGGCCAGTTAGGACTAAAACTACTCACTATCAGTAGTGTACTTATAAAATTATCTTTAACAATATCGCTATATGTAGGTACCTATATATCGTACGCTATAGGCATCTTGTGCTTGCAAACACTGTGTTAAAACAGTTTTGCAGGAAAATGTATTACAACTCGTCGGAAATATCTGCGAACCTCGCTTCCCCAAATCCCAAGTTGTCAGATTTTTCTGGTGGTCACCTTGCCGGCCTCTATAAGACCCCATCAAAATCTCACCCCCACCATGTCTCCTTCCCGGAGATCAATTCTATCAGGAGAAAACAGTCGTATTGCAGCTTGATACCTAGTATGCTCAAGCCAGGTGTGCACATATTTGGTCGTGCCCGCGCAAACGGGCCAGTCGCGTGGGTCAAAGTAGAATGCGTCAAGCGAACCTTTGGCCCTCCTTGGCAGCGACATGGTTGGACAATCGTTGGGGGTTTAGTGGGTAGTCTGGGCCTTCTGTCCGGGAGTCCCACACACCCGTCCGGTCCCCCCTGACCGGGCGGACGGTGCGTCAAAGCATTCCCCCAACGTTAAAAAAAAAAAAGGTTTGCACAAATTTCCGACGAGTTGTAGATTTAGTGTCTTGTACCTAGGATTAGTAATAAATACTTAATGTCTCCGTGAGTTGTAAAACTCGCGAGCGTAACGTTTTTATTTATTTTTTAATTTCCTAGAATAGGGAACATTACTGCAATGTTCTGCCGCCAGAGGCAGCACTACTACTAATAGTAAACCAGTATAGAAATATAGGGATTCACACACACATGCACAATTGATTGTCAAATGAGTGACAAGGATGCTTGCATAGACTATACCGGAAGTGCGAACGAGATACAATGTCAACGCTGCTAGTGTCGCCACCTACGAAGAGTTTTGCGTAATGTTCCCCATTGACACTACAGAAAAAAATCTATTTAATCAACGAACCAGCTCACAGAATTTCACGAGAATGGGTTGAGAAATGCGACCTGTAGAGCAAAATTGGGTACTTTCCTGGGTAAAATAAATATAATTCTATTTAGTCCGTCAGTCTGATTATCAAAAAATATTGGACACATATTTTTTATTTTGTCAGTCAAACAAGAAATGGTGAAGATAATTATAGCCCGTTAAAAATCCGCGTATGCGCGTATTATGCTAAAAAGTGTACCGTCACGCGGAACTTTATCGGGCTAGGTATACCTATATCTTCATATTTTTTTATTTGTATGACAAAATAAAAAATACGTGTGTAATATTTTTTGATAATCTAACTGACGATTAATTATATTTATTTAGGAAAGTAGCCTATAGCCGGACGGGTGGACAGACGCCGGACATACGAATGATTTTCGGCCCAAGCTGAAGCATAGAACGTCGTTCGCTTCGCTCGCTCGTTCGTAAAAAAAATCTCAACACAACTCGGTGAGTTCCCCTAATTACACTTCTTCTAAATTACACAATCATAAAACATCAACACCATCATCATCATTGGCCTAAAACATATATGAAAATAATATTCAACCAGGTATCCATGCTACATTACGGTGTCAGGCGTTGCGACGTTTACCCTAATTGTGCAGCATTCTATTTAGGTAGGTACACATTTTCCGTTTAGCGTATATAGGTACCTACCTAGTGTATTTGCGTTTTGTCTAAAATATGTCAATTTCGGGTCGCATAAACTTAGCTTTATGTTCCGTCATATATAAGTGGTTAGAGTAATACAATACGTAACTTTTGAAGCGGACGTTAGTTCCTTTTCAAGATATTTGGTTCATACAATGAATAGTAGAAACGATGGCCGTTGGGCCGACCACGTACCGGAATGCGCGGCGTGGGTAGCCCCCCCCCCCACATAGTGGACTGATGACCTGGTAAGAGTCCGCTGGATGTGGGTGGCGCAGGACCGGCCATTTTGGCACTCTTTGGGGGAGGCCTTTGTCCAGCAGTGGACTTCTTTCGGCTGATATGATGTGGGATGTGATGAATGAATAATTCATATTAAATATGCGCTAGTATAATAGTTAGTTACTTACCTAGGGCGGTAAAACTAAGAATGTGTCAGATCGCAAGTATTTGACGCCCGAGCCGAAGGCAAGGGCGATAAATATGCGATCTTCCTGTCTTGGAAGTGGGATTTTTCGCATGCGTAGCGGTAATTGCTGCTTTATGGCCAGGTATGACGTAAATAAACTAACATGCCATTTACTACCGCGTAAATTCCCAAAACCCATTCTTTGATTTACAAAATTGAAGCATCCCACTGGTTGCATTCAGACATTTTCCTCGATCCTATTTTCTAATGTAAATATCAAAATAGATAATAACACGAATGCACAGAAAGATCACTGTCTTGAGAATAACAAATATTTTATTTTATTTATTACATATATAAAAGAAAATACATTTGGTTAAATCTAACAGTGTCGTTAAACCCTATCGGGTTTGTATCGACACAGCAATTCGTGAACAGTAATAAGATTCGATCTTAGTAATTAATTTATACAGGAAGGTAGCACTAAATAAGCGTAGCTTATGTGCGATAATTCCCACCCGGGTAAAAACACCGTTTCTCATGCCAATATGTAAGCGATTCGCGAAATCATATGCTTGACGCGAAAATATAACGTGTCATGCATTTTCTCTATGTCGCATAACACATGGGTATGTGTTATGCGACATTTTATTCCAAGTTTGAAATTCCAGACGGTTAGCGCCGGCATCGGCATGGCAACCCTTAATATTATATATCTTCGTATCGTAACTAAACAGGTCACCGAATTTCTTGCCATTTAAAGCGAGAGCCCACCAACCCAATCTAATCTCAATGCGAAACCGGCTTCCGAATTTGAGTACTCAACGTAATTCCTCGTTATTCTACTGAACCATAATGCTCAAAGAATCTTCAGTTTACATCAATTAAGGATCTGATAATTTTCCTGTTTACACATACAAACGTAATCTAATGAATTTGACCTCTCTCTAAAGGTCTTAAGGTTCGTTTTCGTGGAAACGCTAAGGAGATGACTACCGAGTGAGCAACTAATGCGCAACAACTCAAATTGGGTTCAGTTACGCGAGAAGAGTTAAACTGTTGAGGTGAACGGGAATGTGTGGTGGAGCGGAATTTGGAATTACA
Organism: Epinotia brunnichana; assembly: GCA_963854355.1. Classification (NCBI taxonomy): domain Eukaryota; kingdom Metazoa; phylum Arthropoda; class Insecta; order Lepidoptera; family Tortricidae; genus Epinotia; species Epinotia brunnichana. The sequence continues at coordinate 10,785,402 of OY977936.1, read as the reverse complement.
ACGTGAAAGGCGAGATTTAGTTATAAAAAATAAAGGTATGTACGTGAAGTTGTGAAATAATTATGAATGTATGTAATCGTTAATCACGTAGATAAAAAGGGTTTTTTTAATCCGCAACAAATTTTTGCACCTCAACTTTATATAAAAACTAGCTTTTGTTGTTCGTTCGCGTTTGACTTCGAATACTTTTTATTCCAGTAAAAGTCCAACAAAAGTTGGATCTCCGTTCAGCCGTTTTTGCATGATTTAAATAGTAACAAACATCCAAACTTTCGCATTTAATGTAAGTAAAACTAGGAGTGTATTTCTGACCCTTTGAAGTCATTGTTAACTTCATATTGTCCTAACTCTTGCCGTACATCGATATTGAAGCGGAGCAGTAAACACGATCGTTTGATACTCCATTTGATATGTCGGCCGGCCCCGTTAGAGCCGCGCTCGGCTTCCGCACGCCCGCGGGCGTATGATGGTTGCCGTTTCATCACTTATCGTTGTGGATAAGACAGTGTCCAACTGAACCATGGTTTTCAGCCGAAACCGAAACCGAATTCCGGTTTTAGCTTTTTTCGGCCGATATCTATTTAGCCTAGAGGGCATTGTCTACCGGTCCAACCAGTCGATTGGAACGGCGCCGCGTCAAAATCGGTCCATGATGACATTCATGTACGTAGCGTTTAAAAATGGGGGTTTGATGAACGCATGGGTAGCCATAGCCATAGCAACGCGGTAACGCGCCATCGAATGGATCTGTCGTGAATGTCAATATTCGACGTTTAGTTAGTTTGTAAGTTGTAAACTTGTAACACACCACGCCAAACCAATAAGGAACATCACTGCAATGTTCTGCCGCCAGAGGCAGCACTACCACTAATAAGTAAATCAGTATAGGAATATAGGGATTCACACAAACATGCACAATTGATTGTCAAATGAGTGACAATGATGCTTGCATAGAAAATACCGCAAGTGGGAACGAGATACAAATGTCAACGCTGCTAGTGTCGCCACCTACGAAGAGTTTTGCGTAATGTTCCCTATTGGATGCACCTATTTGCCGCCGAGCCAAATGGCGCGCTAGTGAATGTCAAAACAACACACGTAACCATGAGAAAGTGACAGCTGAGGGGCAATCACGTAACGTTCCGAACGCGCGTCGGTACGATTTAACTGTCAATTTTCCATATAAAAAGTGACATTTAGACCTACCCGACGTTCGTATAATGCGTTACGTGATCGACCTGCTGATGTGGCGTAGTCAAAATATTTATTTGGTACGTCCATCTATTTGGCAACCCGACAAACAGCGGGGCGTGGCGCCTAGGTGAATCGCTTGCAATGTGCTTGCACTTTCATCTGCGAAGGTAAAAAAAAATAAGAACTTACAATGCAATCTGTTTCATCGCTGTCTGTACGTTTTTATATACAACGATGGTGGCTAACAAGCGTACGGTAATGCCTGATTGTAATAAGCTGTCGCCGTAGCCTATAGTGACAACTTTAGCGGAAAAAATCTAAAACCCGCCTGGGCTCTCTGGGTATCCTAGCTCATCCTATAGCCTGGTCGTTTGCGGGAGGAAATCCTCTGAAACCGTATCGGGCCTTCGGGCCCGATCAATTACTTTCCAAGGTGTAACGACGTGCAATGTATGTTTATTTTCACGGGCATTTGCTGCTACTTCAAAGCAACGTTATCACTTATCAGAATCTCTGAAGTAGGTACTATCGTCCAACAGTACGGGTTCACACTTTCTCACCAAAATCGCCTGCACACACATACAATGCGGTCGAAAAATGACCCTAGAGGTGTGAACCCGTAGCGTTGGCCGATAGTACGTAATTTAATAATTTTATAGGTCATCTGTGGCCATCATCATGAGTTCGACTACACAACACATGCTCGTAATCATACATTTTTGGTCAGTTTTGGCCGTTTTTGGGCGTCACCGAAACCCTAGCCGAAACCACAGTTTTTTGCCACAACTGGCCGAAACCGAAACTTCGATCTTCGGCCGAATTGGACACTACCTTATATTCTGACAAGTATGATGCGAGTGCGAAAGTGGCTGGGCAGTTGAAGTGAGAAAAGTATTTCCATATCAAAATGTTTATGACATTGACATTACTTGTAGATTGAATTTCACATGACATTCACAGTGGTTGAAGGCGCTACACGGACCAGAAGTCAATTCGAGACGTAGTCAGGGGCGGTTCACTCTGTGATTCCGTTGCGCCGCTACAAGTACATGCCGGCGGCCGCCAAATTAGCGGCCCATTAGTAGCTGCCGCGTGTTGGTACAGGACGCTCGCACGGGTCGCAGCGCGTTGCATGGGATAGAACGGGATGGCCACATTTAGGCACGTTTGGCGTACCTAAACAGGGAATTTGTTAACAGAGAACCTTCTGTACGTAGTACTATTACTTATTCTGTGACGTAGTGTGCGTTACGCGTTCCGAATAGATTTGATCCATGTGTTACGCGTGCTCGCTTCCACGAGCATTTAGATAACTTGTCAGAAACGGCGCGCGAAACATCGAAAGCGAGTCAAAATTCAATATTATGCCTTGAATGGAATGGACTTGAATGTGACCCATCCGTTACGCGTCGCTGAATATCATATTTGCTTTTCATGATATCCACAAAACACTATAGGTACTAGCAAAATATTTGCTTGGCGTTATGATATTACGAGTAATTGTTATATTCTGATAGTACCAGACCTACGTGGGTGTATGTTTGACCAGCCGTAGGTAAACCTTGAACTGGAAGTCGAGTGAATGAAATCAACTAAATCAATTTTCAAACCTACCTACGCAGCTACGTCAAATCTGACTGTAAGCATCTCTATCATCAAAGTCCCATCAACTATTACAATGCGTCAACCCTCATCACATCCCCGTTATAAACTCTCTTAGCACTTAATTTGTCACATACAGTCAACAACACAACACGACAGCATTGTACAGTCGAAAACAAAATTACTTGGTCAATGTTAGGATAATTTGACTGATATCTGATCTATATCAGTCAAATTATCCTAACATTGCCCAATCGCATACAATTGTTGTAAGACTTACGATTGGTTAAACTGGAATGAGTTGAGAGGTTATGCCTAACAAGGTTGCGAATACATACCTTTACATATTGGAATGAGGAACGGTGTTTTTACCCGGGTGGGAATTATTGTAGGTACCTACGCGTATTGAGTGATATCTTCCTGTATAAATTAATTACTAAAATTGAATCTAATCACTATTCACGAATTGCTGTGTCGATACAAAGTACAAACCCGATAGGGTTTAACGACAACACTGTTAGATTTAACGAAATGTATTTTCTTTTATAAATGTAATAAATAAATAAAAAATATAGGGGCGCCATCTGGCGTCGGTATGCCAACTTTAATAAATTTCAATCTCTCTCAAACTGTACCAGCGTTAAGTTGTTTTTGTAGCTATTTATTACACGACAAGACATCAGCTATACCATATCGGTTTTGGCTTGTGTAGCTTTGATATATTCATACTGTCGAATTTCCGTCGCGTGGATGAAAAAATCAGAAGCAAACATAAATAACAATACTTACAAAAAGTTTATTTCTTAAAATAAGGTTCTGTCAAAAAATTCATTTTTGGTACTTACAAGCTTTTAATGCCGATTGTTCTTTTCTGTATACCATCATTATAACTACTCATTGAGACGATTCCAACGAGCCCAAACTCAACGGAGTTATACTTCGGTTAAACACTGAATTCCCATGGCCACCTCCTGTCTCCATCATCAGATCAGCTCGATGGTACCATAATATTGAACTGTCATACAAACTATACTAATACCCAAAATTTCAGCTCATTCGGATAATTTTGACGGACAACTTACTTAGGTACATATTTACTCATATAGGCACTTACATACGAACAGAGGTCAAGTTAATACACAACACAGGTCGAGTTAATACATATAGAGGTCAGGCTTGTAAAAATAGCCCATTACAATTATGCTAGCCATTGCCCGTCAATTGAATTCAGTTCAATGTCCTCTTATTACCTTCGTGTACGTATCCACATTGCCATACGCAAACAAATCTAATTTATAAAGCAGTTATGGTAACTCAACGTAAAACTTAAAGTGTTTTACGCACACACAATCTACTAAACCATATTATCAACCCATTTCTCTAATAGTCACATCGCATATAACAAGATCACATTCTTCACCGCTATCTGACACTATACCCAAATTATATGACACGTAATAAACTGCTTAGTATAAAATATGGGCGCCGAGTGTGATAGTTCCATTTTCAGTGCATAAAAGTCATGTTTGGCCCAGTGCCATAATTAGGGGACTTGCTGATGTCTTGAGTATTTATGAGCTAGATAGGGTGAAAAGGTGGAGCAATTTATCATTCGTGGTGAATGATGGCCCCGGTGATATTTGTAGTGGATTTGTCTGTTTATGAATAAACTATTTGTTTTAAGGTGGTTCGATTGCCATACAAAACGTTATTAGACATTCGCAGGCTAACGGCGTGATATTTTAAGAAACTTATGTAACAAACTTTCATCAATTGGCTTCCCATTTGCGCCAAATTCACCCTTTCCTAGAATAAACTTGTAAAAACTAGATAAATTTAAGAAATTGATTTGGGACGTGATATTTTGGGAAAACAATTTTTCTCAAATTAATCTAGTTTATACAAGTTTATTCTAGGAAAGGGGGAATTTGGCGCAAATGGGAAGCCAATTGATGAAAGTTTGTTACATAAGTTTCTTAAAATATCATGCCGTTAGCCTGCGAATGTCAAATAACACTTTGTATGGCAATCGAACCATCTTAAATGAGACCGTTCCCTATGTTGGAAAGGCATGACATGGCAATGATTATTGATGAGGAAAGCTGAAGGAACGTGCCTTACTTATAAAAATATCTCGTATTAGTTTAGTTTTGTAATCTGTGCCGTTTGAACATTTACTAGTATATAAATAAATAACTAAGGTGCCTTGTGGTAACGATTTTTTTGTTTACATCATAATATTTTGAATGTGAATTATAATTTCATGATTGACTGTGCATTGTGCATGTGCTGTTATCATCTTTTATTTTACAAAGGGCATTAAGTTTAACTTATAAGATGCTATCCGCAATAGAACCAAGGTATATAGCCCTCCGAATCGCTAAACTTAAGTGGCAGTGGGCGGGGCACATTGCACGTAGAACTGATGGCCGTTGGGGCGGAAAGGTTCTCGAGTGGCGACCACATACCGGAAGGCGCGGCGTTGGTAGGCCCCTCACAAGGTGGACTGATGACCAGTGGGTCGATCACGTAACTTTTCTTACGCGCGTCTGTAAGGTCTAAATGTCAATTTTATATGGAAAAATGACAGTTAGATTGTGATTTTACTGTCAGACGCGCGTACAATGCGTTACGTGATTACCCCTCTGGTATAAAGGTCGCGGGAGTCCGCGGGATGCGGGTGGCGCAGGACCGATCACTTTGGAACTCTTTGATATGATGATGATGATGATGATTAAGTTAAACACACAATGCATATTAAATAAAAATTATAAACTACGATTAAACACAAAGTTAATTTTAAAAAATAATTGTAAAAAAACCTAAATTTAAACTAAAACTAGAAAATAAGGTTAAAATAACAAGAAAGAAAATTAAATATAACTATATTTTTTTATGTCCGGCTCCCATCTTGTCCAAAGGTGCCGCCATACATGCTGGCTGCATTGCCCCGCTGAACTGCCACCGATATTTGTTGGTCCAGGTAAGAGCCGGAACGAGGGCCCTTCTCCATGTTTTATAGGTACATTTTAAAAGACCAGAATAGGGAACTTGCATCTTTTTATTTTATTACGAAAATCACAAGTATAATCCCGCATTAAAACAACTGGTAGCATTAAAACTTTCTTAAGATTTATTTTTCTGATGTTATATGAAATCTGCACGCGCCGGCACCCCCCGAAAATGCTCTATATTAAACGGTCTTATGCTATGACGTCAAATATCATTTCTAATTTGATACTCGTATTCTGTGTAACTGTTGTTATTTTATCGTTTTTTTTTTTTTTCGTAATTTTAACTTGAGATAAAACTCATACAATCGTTTTTTTTTTCTTTTGTATGATATCTCTACGTATATACGCATTGATTAAGTGCAATTTATTCGAAATTGAAGTCCCATGCAAGATCCCCATTATTCTCTTTATATATTTTTTTCAAATATTTCCAGGTAAAATGGCTACGGTGTTCGCTGTCTTGCTAATAATTTTAAGTTCTCTGGCAGAAATCTGTATCGGATATGATATTCTGGTCATATTTCCGGAACCCACAAAAAGTCATGGAATTTTGGGTGATGGCTACGTACGTCATCTCTTGGAAGCCAATCACATGGTAAAGCCAAATTCTTTTATTAATTCAAATATTAAAAAGCACGAAAAAATAGGTACCTACGCGCATATTTTGATAATACAAAATTCACTTGCGAATTGTTTCTAATTAGCAATGAATTCAGCGAAAGATACATTAGCTTTTAACTTTTTACGAAGTACTTAACGTTGTTTTGTTTGTGACAGACACTTGTAACTGTTATATAACTTCTTATTATTATTTTACTTCCACTTTTCGCAATTAGTTAGGTTTAGTGTTAATTAGTTCATATTTAATGAACTATAATGATTTTTTATATAATATAGAAAAACTCCCGTTTTTCTCAGACATATTAAAATAGAATGAAACGAGACAGACATGATGAGAAGTGAGTTACCAGTTTCATTATATTTTAATATTTTTTATATAAACTGAGATTCATTTAGACTGAAATTGCATTATACTAAAATTAAAATCATAAAACTGAGGACAAATAAATTTTAAACTAAATACACTTTTTGTACTCGTCGATTAAAATCTGTGTATTAAGATTTCATAGAGAATACTGCAACGTCACTTTTTTCATAGTTGTAGTCCATGTTACTGTCGAAACAATCGAAATAACTGTTTCGATACGCTCCAGACAACCGAAAAAAAATTGAAAATAGAACTAAAATAAATTCGACCAATCACGTGGCTGCTTTACCGAACTGTAATGAATTGGACCAATAGAATCGCTTTGATTATTGAGTTTACTCGTTGATGTCGTACGCTCGTTGATGTCTTAAGATATCAACGAGCGTACGAGCGGTAGGCTGCACTTCGTTTCAACAGTATCGAGTTTGTTTAATTAGTTTAGTGGACTCGTAGAAAATTAATTTTAATGAACTCGTACAAAAAGTATTGTTCACAATAGTGTTATAATCAAGCTTTTTAATCTCGTACCTTACTTAGGCCACTCAGCAAGCTTCGTGGCCTAAACACGGTACTCGACTAAAAAGCTCTCTATTATAACACGATTGTGAAAAATACTATTATTTACCAGTAAATAAAAACCGGCCAAGTGCGAGTCGGACTCGCGCACGAAGGGTTCCGTACCATTATCTATAAAAAAACCATTTTTTTGTTGTTTTTAGTATTTGTCGTTATAGCGGCAACATCTGTGAAAATTTCAACTGTCAAACTATCACTGTTGTTGAGATACAGCCTGGTGACAGACGGACAGACAGACGGACAGCGGAGTCTTAGTAATAGGGTCCCGTTTTACTCTTTGAGTAAGGAACCGTAAAAATGGGCTAAAGCTCGGATAAAAGAAGTCCAATAAAAATAATGTTAAATTATCGACGTCTGATTTGTATTACAATATACAACTACCTACATCCCTCTAACTTTTATGTAATTCTAGGTGACATACATCACGCCGTTCCCCTGGAAGGAACCACCGAGCAATCTCACGCAAATTGATATTAGTTCTAATCTGGAAACGTCTAACGGTGAGCACTGACAATTTTGATGCTGGTACACAGAACAGCATGTAATCCAATTACAAATAACCTATTGGTTGTTGTATTACCTGTTGTTTGTACATACTAGATCAATAGTAGTATCTGTAAGCTGCTGAAAATTCTTTCAAATTCTTGTCCATGTATTTATGCTGATATTTTTGCTATAGGTAAATATTTTCCCACACTACCGCCGTGTATTTTTAATATTACCTCAAATTGTAACAAAGAGGTAGGTGTTAGGGCTATGAACCGATATTGCAAGATTTTTTCTCTCAACTACCATCCTTATTTTTCCTTATAAAATAATTCAGCACGCAATGTATCACTACATTGTCTTACTGATGTGACGTCACAACTGTCACAAGTAGGGTTACTTGTGAAAGTTTTTACTTACGTAGGGTTACTTTTTCCATGTGTCAAATGAGTGTAAGCATTACATTACTGCACGATACATTTACAAAAATTAATTACATTTTGGTAGTTAAGATTGACGTACAATTTTCTTACAATATCGGTTCATAGTACTAAAAGGTCTAGTTTTCCCTCTGGTTTGATAGATCAGATGACAGTCGCTTTCGTAAAAACTAGTGCCTGTGCCAAATCTTGGGATTAGGTGTCAAAGCGGACCCCGGGCTCCTTTAAGGGCACAACCGGGAATAACGCTAGGAGGATGAAAAGTACTAAAATCTATGTATGGTTACAATTTGAGGTAATATTAAACATCCAGGCTGTATATTAAATGCATTGCATGGTAGCAGTTATTGTCACTTAAATCGTCGAGTACCAACATCAACTTTAATTTCCAGAATACTTCCAGAACTTGACCATAGACTATCCAGATCAGGACACATACCTGCAAATGTTGTCGTACACGATGGGACGGCTGGTGGTCACCCACCCGACGGTGCAAGCCTTCCTGAGGCAGCCTGACCTCAGGTTCGACGTCGTGGTAGCCGAGTGGATCGACTCGGAATTGTATTCTAGGTGAGATGTAGAAGGGTCATACAGATAGGGTCAAGCTGCATCGTGGGTCCAGTCTACATTTTCAGACATTCAAATGTACTCTATGAGTAATGATTGCAAGATTAATATATACAACTCAAGATCTTGCTGGTACAATGCATCCTTAAGTCAATAAAAGATCGAGAACGAGCAAATGACTCCTCTAGAAATGTAAGCGACGACCTACGGTTTCCGGCTCTGTTGATCACCTGGCAGGGAGAGAGATTGCTTACCATCACCGTAGTATAAAAAATAACAGTATAGGTCCAAATTTGTCTCTCCTGTTCCTAGTTAAACGCTCGACTCCCGAAACTTTTGATACAGGCCAAAACTAAGTATTCCTAAATACTGCACAAGTTAAAATTAAGCTCCAGTATCCTGAACTTTCGGGCACAGAAGAGCAACTTTTGTTTTTGCACGTCTTATGTTATGACCCAAAACCGTCCATACTTACTCTATAATTTTGCTGTCGACAAGTTACCAAGGATGCTTAATACTTACCTATGCACTGACACGAGCACATCAGGTATACATACACCTATGCATATCACATGTGCATAGAAATTTCCGAGCTGAGGTGCATAATGCAGTAATAAACTGTGTGTAATTATTTAGGTTAACTAAACCTCTGGGCATCTTATCTTATCTTATCTAGGTGAGGGCCCTTTCGGATGCACTTCGACCCAGTGGGATCTTTTGTGCATTTGCCCTCTCCTTTATACCTGCTCCCAGGCTTGCTCCATCATTTCCACAAAGCGGATGATGCAGTTCGCCGGGAGCACCTTGAATTCCTTTGGTTGCGGGTAACCGTTACCAAAGTAGTTCATTCTTTGTCTGGCAAGGGCATGACATTGACAACCTCTGGGCATTAACGCTGTTGAAACATTAAGTAAGAACTTTTTAGTAAGTACCTAATTTTGACATTTATTAATAGTATACAGTCATCACAGGACGGCGAGAAACGAGAAGAGACGATACTGGTTCCGTTTTAGTATTTTATTGTATTATTGTGCTTAAAAAATTTAAAGGCTTTCATTGGTTTTTAGTTTAATAATTAGACAAGGTTGGGGTGGGTGCGTTGCGGAACTCGCGCAAACATAAACAATCTTATTAGTTCCCACTAAATCAAAACAAATACCCATTAGTCCGCACTCAATATCGAGGGAGCAAACTGCTGGGAGTTGATTCTCCCAGTATTTCGCAATGCGGGAATAGTCTGCCTCGAGTCCCTAAAATAAACTTGACTCCTTGTATGTTTTGTGTTGGTGGCCTTAATCTGGACCATGTAGATGCAGCTGTCATGGTAGCTATCCTGATATTCCCGATTGATGGATGAAGTTACCCTTCGTACTCTGGATGCTTGTCACCTTTGACATTATGTAGCTAAAAATGTTTCTTTCATACGCATTAGACAGCCAGTCTTTGAGACTAAAGTGTACCTATATTTTATGTTAGTATCGTGGGGTACTTCTCTTCTTACTCACCTGACGTGGACCGTTCAAGTTCAAGTTCAAAGTGTTTATTGCCAGAACATAGTTATAAAACAGATCTTAATGTAATAAAGTATAAAGTTCTTATGTTCTACTTGCATTGGCATGCTATATTTTATTCAATAAAATAACAAAAATTACATTATCTTAGAATATTATCAGAATGACCACATCCTGCCAGCCGACATTATTTTCAGGCTATGGAATTACTTTTCTACAATGTCCAGTTATTGTTATCATGTAGACGCAGTTGTAGTGACAGTTACTCGTCCTGATGGATGAAGTTGTCAACCCCTCGTACTCGATGGACTCCAAGTCTGGATACTTTCCCCCTATGAGTAACTAATAGTGGCGGAGCGCCCATGCAAGCAGATTCCTACAGGCTCATACTCAACTCTTTCGTAACTTTTTTTGTTCCGTGTTGCCCATCGAATATTTTCACGTGCCACTGGTATCTAAATGTAATCCATTTTCGTTTTAATGCACTGTTACCTAGTCCTCGTTGAAGTTACGGTAGCCTATAGCCTAGTGGTTCAGGAATGCGGCTGTCAAGCGGCGGTCGTGGGTTCGAATCCCGGCTCGTAACAATGAGTTTTTCGTAACGTATGTACGGAGTACGGAATATTTAGCGTTAGCTTTTCGGTGAAGGAAAACATCGTGAGGAAACCGGTCTAATCCCAATAAGGTTAGTTTTCCCCCTGGGTTGAAAGTTTCGATGGTAGTCTTTTTCGTTAATCTAGTGCCTATGCCAGATCTTGGGATTAGGTGTCAAAGCTGACCCCGGGCTCCTTTAGGGGCATAACCGGAAATAACGCTAGGAGTATAATGACACAGTTCGTCGTCGAGATCTAAGTCTACATTTTATGTTGCACAGTTTCGCAGGCTACTTCTCGACTCCCCTGATCTGGGCCGTCTCGACGCAGCTACATTGGCAGCCGCTCCAACTGATGGATGAGGTCCCCAACCCCTCGTACTCAGCTGACGTCAACTCTGGATACATACCACCTTTGAACTTCGTTAGGCAGTTGAAGGAACTCAACGTGCAAGTCAGGAAGCTCTGGATACTGCGGTTGGTATGCTCCTTATTCTCATTATGATAATTATGAATTTATGACAGTGGTTTGCATTTCATGGACCGCTTTATACTTTATTGTGAATGTGATATGATACAAAGTGAACATAGGTACATTAACATTTTCTCGTACTCAATTGTACAATAATATTAAGACTTTTCTCATTTAAAAAATGATATCATTGCTCGCCAATTTATTTACAGGACTAATTGCATAGTTACCTTTACAGTAGCATCAAATCGTGATGCAGCATAATGTTTCACAAACTCATTTGCTTATGCGACACTTCTTAGAAAAGTAAATACTAAATAACCAATGTCCAAACATTGTACAAAGCAATACTAGTGGCTCTGTGAGCGGCAGAACACGAGAGCCAGTTTTTTTTTTGAAAAATTGTATCGACAATAAAATAGGTAAGTATAGATAAATTAACGAGAACATGGAATTGCATATGTAGTAGTATTGTATGTTTACAGGCATTCTATATTTTAATTTTCTTTATCTCGTACTATCAGCATAAAAAGAGGTTTGTTATATATTGAAGAAGTAAATACCAAAATCATGTCAGAGTCAAATTGTGAAGAAAAATGAAGAGAAAATTATTCTCCTTTTGTTGCAAACGGTACAACCACTACACATGCAATTTCATGTTCTCGATAATTCATCTATACTATGAAATGATTGAACCTACTCCCAAAATTTCACGAGAATCGGTTGAGAAATGCGACCTGTAGAGGAGAACAGCCGGACAGCGGGACACCCGGATATTTGAATTTAGGCCCAAGCTGAAGCATAGAACTTCGTTCGCGTCGCTCGTTCGTTCGATTCTATTCAGAATTCATTGTGCATACTTTTATGGCCCGTTACACTGATTTCAATAGACAGAATATTCCTCTCCGTTCACAAAGTCAATTGAATTAAATTCGGTTGTTTCCAATTTCGATGCAGCTGAATAGTGTGCCGATCATTTAACACTTCAATCATAATAATTGTTGTCTGATTGTAAAACTATTGTTTACATTAATGCAGATTTTGAAGCACTCTACATTAGGAGTTATCACATAACACATAATATATCACATTCTTATGTTTGCATCACATTCGGAATACTACAAATATAAGTTGTACAGCCAGCGGCACAGAAACCCCCTCTGCTGGTCGATCACGTAACGCTTTGTACGAACGTCGGGTAGGTCAAAATGTCACTTTTTATATGGAAAATTGATAGATAACTTGTACCGACGCGCGTTCAGAACGTTACGTGATTACCCCTCGGGCATTATAAACTTCTCTTCAAGGGCATACCTAATTACCTAAAATTACGCCTCACTCAAAGCTAAAATCTATTTGAGTCATTTTTCAACTCTGCCATAAAAAGTAGTTAGCATGAGAGCGTGGTCAACAAATTGAATGAATAAGAGGAAAGTTGTAAATGATTATTTAAAACAGCAATTAAGTATGCTAAAAACACATAATGTATAATAGAGTACAGTGCCCTGTCGAAAGTAACAAGTTTATAGCGAGTATTGTAGAAAATTAGAAACAGGAAGGACCCCTGTTTACAGTTGTTTATTCAGTTGTGAACTAGCCCGGACGCCGCTACCAATGTCCGACCCTCCGAGATCTTTCAGCCGTGCTTCAACTAGTTTTCGCATAAATACGTTACGGTATTGACTCGGCGTTGCCCAACCCTATGTTATATTGGATTTGTTTAAAGGTTTTTAAATGTATTCACTAAAATTATAAACTTTATCTCAATGATGCCACGAATATTACTATCAACTTTTTATGTCCCGTGTTTTTAGGGTTCCGTACCCAAAATGGCAAAAACGGAACCCTTATAGTTTCGTCATGTCCGTCTGTCCGTCTGTCCGTATGTCACAGGCATTTAACTCGAAAACTATAAAGTGTACTTGAATGAAATTTGGAATATAGGTGTATTTTAATAGCCGCTACATAGTTATGCATTGAAATGACTAAATAAATATTTTTTTCGGGGTGCACTCCATACATGTAACTGAAAGTCAAAAAAAATTAAATCATTATAAGTCCACATGTGGCACATCAATCGATAGGTCTTTCAAAATATATATAAGGTTTCGCAGCAATTTTTTTGATTAGGTAAATATATTTAAAAGACTGGCCAGATATTGCTCAAGACCGCGATGAATGGAAGGGGAGAGGGGAGGCCTTTGCTCAGCAGTGGGACATAACGGGCTCGATATAATAATAATAAATATACTCGGAGATAATCGCCCCGAAAGTCACAAAAATTGTGTCCCCCCCCCTCTAACTTCCGAACGGCGCAAGTAAAAAATTTGAAAAAAATCGTGGACTTAGTGCTTATTAAATACATTTACCGAAAAGTATTTTAAACAAGATCGGTTTACAGGTTTTTGAGCTTTGGATGTTTAGATGTTTGAATGATTGTTACTCATTCACGCAAAGATGGTCTAACGGATTAAGATGAATTTTAGTGTACATATTGTAATTGCCTGGATTAACATACAGAATACTTTTTATCCCGGAATCCATCCCTCAAAAGGATGAAATCGGGGGTGGAATCTAGGGTCCACGAACCGCAGTTTTTCAAATCCCTGCATGCCATTTTAGAATTTAACCGTCAAACAATTATTACTACAATGGCTTAAACAATATACCTATATTATGCAGATGTAATGAAGACAAGACGTCGTTTCTTAATATCAAAACCAAAGTGACTGGACTTCCATTTGAATATCGTTCTAGCGATTAGATGTATAATCGGTTGCAAAATAAAACAGCCCCTATTGCGATAAAAAATTAAGAAGAATAGAAAATGATATGTAAAACGCCATCTCTCGAGGAATGGTGACCATACTAACCCACCTTGGTAAACAACGCAACTGAGTAAAAGATTTACCTACTTCAAGGGCCGTGTGAAACCAAATTTGTATTATAGTGCTGTCTCGCGGGGAAATGAGTAACCATTGACTGAACCAAAAACAGTTCCTGCCTAAGATACTTCCGGACAAGCCAGCATGATTAAATAATTGAAAATTATAAGTATGATATAACATGTATCATAAATAAAATGCTATTATACATAGGCAATATGTTACGGAGATGATTTAGATTTAGATTTATTTATTTTATTACACAATACAGACTTCATTATAAATTACATTCATGTCAATTTAAAAGAATCCCTGGCGAGAATAATAAGATGGATGTGTGGTGTGACGAGGATGGACAGAATAAGAAATTAGTATATTAGAGGAAGCCTGAAAGTAGCACCTATCATCGACAAATTGAGACCCCATCGCCTTGCGTGGTATGGGCATATTATGCGGAGGGATGACAGTCATGTGACCAAAAGAGTGTTAGGGTTGAACGTGGATGGAAGAAACGAGGTAGGCCAAGGAAAAGGTGGATGGACTGTGTGAGAGAGGATATGAAAAGGAAGTAAGTTCCGATATGACGAGTGACAGGGAGGTATGGAAGAAAAGGACATGCTGCGCCGACCCCAAGTAAATGGGATAAGGGCAAGAAAATGATGATAATACATAGGCTACACCGTCCGTAACATTAAATAATGAAGCTGTTAAGAGCCCGTTCACAAGGTACTTAAATTCAAAATGCAGTGTGTATCTATCGTTAAATTTTAATAATCTCATCATTTACCAGTGGTGCTAGTGAGCACGTGAACGGGCTCTTAATGGAGCCCGCTTAAAAGTAGTAAGACTGCAGCGGATTATTTTCGAAGCACAGGTCCTTACGGCCTGCAGGTAGGTACTCGTACCAGCGAAGCTGTATTTATACGCGAATTCCGCTGATGTCAAGCAATTTTAAGCGATTGCAGTTTCCTGTGCGCGTCTTCTGCTTCTCCATGACACGTTAGTCGCAGAGCTGACGCTCCGCGCCGGCGAGGTCAATCTGCCCACGCTAGTTTTTGAAGATTTTAAAAAAGATTTTCTTTTTGAAAGTCTTTTAGATACATTTATGCGAAATGCTTCACTTATACTCCTCTTTGCGGCAACTCTGTAACCACGCGAGGAGGAATACACTGTGTTTGGTAAAGTGAAGCTGGACTATAATATACCTACTTATTAAACTGTAAACGTGAGATTTTCATGTAGCCAGAGTCTGAAGCTATAGGTAGGATGCAGCGGAATTAGGATGAATTGCATCAAAAACGGTGTTCGTTAAAATCAGAATGTATGGAAAATTCGCCATATTTAACGTTGATCGCTCTGTTATTGTAAGGGGGTGCAACCCGCCCTTATTGATTACATGACGACGCTAGCAAATTCCTTATTATTTATTTTATTTATATACAATCGTACATTATTTGTATGTACGTATACATGTTTGTTCGATGATATTTGGGTGTAAGCGAATTAATAAGACAACAATATTTTATTGGTCAACGTTCCCAGTTTGGAGAGAACCACTAGTCTTACTTAATATAGGTTGTAGTGTACATGGTTAGGCACGGAACCCTTCGTTGTGCGTGGTCCGACACGCACTTGACCACTTTTATTTTATTTTAGAATAACACCCCCGCCTATCCCGCGGGTGTCGTTTTAAGAATATATTTGATGTGTCTTGTGGTTTATAATTTTTCTCTATTTTTGGACATTCGATTGCTAGAAATGGTGCCGTGGAAGGGTTGAAGGGGGTCAATTGTTATAATTATAAGTACATAGATACATACAACTGATCCATTTTTGGCTGCACAAATAATTGATGATTTTAAAAACATAGCTCCAAACCTTAAAATTTTGACTAAAGACAGTCTGTGCCTCCTTGGATCACCCATTTTTGAGGAGGCCATTCCGTCTGTTCTAGATAAATCAATCACAAAATTCAAAAATAACTCTGAACGTTTAGTCAAAATAAGCTCTCACTCAGCCTTATTCATTCTAAAATTTTGCCTACTCGTTCCTAAATTTACGTACATTCTCCGTTGTTGCCCAATTTGGAATTTCCTCATCTAGTCCTTCCTATTGATACTCTTTTGAAGTCCATACTAGAATCAATTCTCAATATAAAATTTAGCGAACAGGCTTGGACTCAGGCCTGTCTACCCATAAGATATGGCGGTCTGGGAACTCGAAAAATCTCGAGCGTGGCTTTGCCGGCCTTCTTATCTTCAACTCACAGCACGCAAGATCTCGCAGGTAGAATCCTTAAAGTCTCAATGACTGCAAACTGCGAGATCGCGTGCTTAGTTGAAGCTAGGAACACCTGGCTATAGCTGGACCAAGCCCTACTCTGCCATCTAGACCAAAATTACAAAGGGCATGGGACTCGTTAGCTTCCGCCGCTACTATAAAGTCTTTGATCGACTATTCGTCCGGCCGAGACCGAGCCAGGCTGTTGGCAGCATCTAGGCCAGAGTCAGGGCACTGGCTTCATGCCTACCCATCACCTAACTTAGGTAATTTTATTGATCCGGGCACACTCCGAATTGCAGTTGCTCTCCGCATTGGAGTTGATGTCTGCGTAGACCACAATTGCGTCTCGTGTGGAGCCGCGGTAGATCGCTTTGGTCACCATGGACTCGCCTGTTCCTCGGGTGCCGGCCGCTTGGGACAAGCGTCACGCTGCACTCAACGACATCTTGAGAAGGGCACTTGCCAGCGCCTGCGTCCCCGTGGCTCTTGAGCCTCGGATTGTACGGGACGACGGCAAGCGTCCGGACGGGATGACGTTGATCCCCTGGCGAATGGGCCGTGCACTGGTGTGGGACGCTACTTGCGCTGATACGTTGGCAGCGTCCTACTTGCCAGTCACGTCCAAACTAGCCGGCGCAGCGGCGGATGCCCGAGAGCGATCCAAGGTCGGGAAATATAGCTGTCTCGGCGCCCAGTACGACTTTGTCGCATTTGGCGTCGAGACACTCGGCCCTTGGGGAAAAAGCGCGCGTGGGCTCCACAAGGAGATCAGCAAGCGGTTGAGGGACGCAACGGGTGACCCTCGCGCAGGCAGCTTTCTCGCTCAAAGAATAGCGATTGCTATTCAACGCGGGAATGCTGCCTGTGTGATGGGCACCCTGCCTAAAGGGCAAAGTTTTGATACGTTTCTATAATTTTATTTTTAAGTCGTTTGCAAATAATAAATGTACATAAGTATATTAAAAAAAAAAAAAAAAAAAAAGTACATACTATGTAATTTAAACATAGGACATATGATCGTATGTAATTTAAACAGGACATATATGTGACGGTTTTTGGGAAAACGTCCCACTTCGTCGATATGAAGTTAAGAGTAGTTCCTAATACTACAGATCATACGCTGTCTTTTGGTGAAAGATTCATGTCTCTAGGTGCTATAGTTATTTTTTTTTAATTCTGCAAAGTTGCAGAAGTGAAAAAGCGACAATTGAGAAAACGTTGGTTAAAGTTTGGGATGGCAGAAAACACACTTCTACTTTGAAGTTATGGAGTAGTTGGTATTAAATGAATGGGCATACTTTAGGAATTTTAAATTAGTTAAAATTATGTATGTAACCTTAGTATTTTGAATGTTATGGAGGCTTGAACATAAAAACAGGATGAAAATATGTAAATCCTCAATATGGGTTTATTTCTATATTCTATTATACGGCACGCGGATTTATCGTTAAAGTTGTATTTATAAAATGGTTTCCCATGATAAAAAAGACAAAAATAATTCTGTGGATCCTTTTATTTAGTTATTATGTCAAAAAGTTAATAACAAATGATTTGAAGAGTGCCATGCATAAAAATTAAAATACATGAGATTACTTAAAAAACATACTTATCAAGCATAGAAAGTATGTAAAATATCAAATTTTAAGTACTTTTTGTGTGTATAAAGTTTAGTGATTTTATATAGGGAGCGCCCCACTTGGTCGGTTTACTAAACTTTAGTGCTTCTTCATTGAAAGTGTTTGTGTTTGGTATATTTTTCAGTTTTATGTATGATGATAATGGTTTGTTATTGTTAATCTAAGAGTCTTTGATACTAACGTCGTTTGTTTAAACTTTTTTAACGTAATTGAACGAAATTTCTTTTCGACTCAAGTTTAGTGACCCACTTTGACGGTTTGGTGGATCATACGCTAAAAAATTACTACAAGTATAAAATCATAATTTATAAACATAGGTGTAATTTGCTGAACCAAAAACAGTATAATTACAAACCAAAAATAGTGTACGTATTGAACCTATGAAATGTAGCAAACGGATCGAACTCATTGCAACGTTTATATAAGTCGCACATTTAAATGACACCGAAAATCATAGAAATCATTGAGCGAAAATTTTCTCGTGTTTAATTCATGCTGACGTGACAAAGCCAATTTTCAATTTTAAAAATATACTCAGTTATAATGGGAGAGTTATATTAGCAAAATTGAACTTACTTTTTTATTAAATCATTTACAAATGGCCAGTTCTAAAAACTTTCAGTGCCACCCTTGTATGGCAAATAATTTTACGTCATACCTGGCCATAAAGTAGGAATTACCGCACGCTATGCGTGCGGAAAACCCCACTTCCTGGCCAGATAGAGACGTAAAATTTTGTACTCACCACGGGCGGTAATAAAGAAAGCCTCAGAGCGTATATTTATCGCCCTTGCCTTCGGCTCGGGCGTCAAATACCTGCGATCTGAGACATTCTTTGTTTAACCGCCCTAGGTAAGTAATGTACTATTATACCAACCCCTCCATAACTGCAAACAACAAAATGTGTTTTTTGCGGCCCCAAATTGTAATCAAACGTCTTCTCAATTGTCGCTTTTCACTATTGCAAGTTTAAAGAATTTTCAATAAATAACTATAGCTCTAAGAGACTGTGTTATATGTGGTAATCCAAAACGAAAGGAACCTTCTGCAGCTTCGGCAGGTGCTTACAAAGTTAATGCCTTATCTTTAATGCAGAAAACGAATGAAATTGCGTGTTTGTCTGCGGCCAGAAGGTCCCTTTCATTTTCGATGACCACATATTACAAATTACTCATAACACCATATCGGCAAAGTAGAAATTGTTCTCTAATAACATTTACAAATATGATATCGACGATTTTTTCTGTATGCAACAAAGTGGGTCGCTGGGCACTAAACTTTGAGGCCCTAAAAAGGTGCTTAAAATGGAGATTTATGCGTCGTCATCAAAATCATAGGTTTATTACAGTATGTTCCATCAGTTTTCATCGAAAGTTGATTTTCGGTAAGTTTTGCCATATTTCACTAAACTGCCCGTAACTCCGTAACTAGAATCGACAAAGTGGGACGTTTTACTAAAAACCGTCACAATATGATCGTTACAGGTGCCAGGCTACAGCACTAGTGGACATAACTTGACTTTTATTTTTACATTTTCAGACACAAAATCCATCCTCTAGAACTAGAAATCTACGACACTATCTTCAAATCAGCTGCGATGACGACCGGTCGAGACCTGCTACCTTACACTGATATAGCGAACAACTACTCTATGATGTTGGCGACTACTCATCCTTCCGTCGCCACGCCATGGCGGGTGCCTCCGAGTGTGAAGGAGATAGCTGGATATCACATCAAATTGCCGGTTGATGATTTGGATGCGGTGAGTTGAGTTATAGCTTGTGTACAATCCGTGAGGACGACAGAACGGTATTCGGTTCGGTTCGGTTTATTTTGACATAATTATGAGAACGTGTAAGAGCAAGCGTGAGAGAAATATAAGCCAAACTAAATTCTAAATGCTCACAGGTTGTATTTTTATCACGACAGCCTTAATAGTCTATTCTTTGACTGGTCAGTAACAGTTCATCATTGAAATATTTAATTTAAATTCAAAAAATGGAAGTGCTTTAAAAATACATGGGTTCAACCTGTGACCTTTCGCTCTTAATCAACTGCGATACCAAAGCCGTACTCGATTCGATGAGGTTTTCCACAGGTTTTCAATAACTTCCCTCTTACTAAGCTTTAAGGATACGTACTTACCTAATAAGAAAACCTCTAAACATAAAATTTAAATTTCATTACCAGAAGATACTGCTTACCACAACTTTTGATTTAATATAAATATATTCAAGGGCTCTTTTAAATCTACAGCATTAATTTAACTTCCAAATACCCTGTTTGTTTTTCACAACGAACGTAAAAGTACCAGTTCTTGAAACTGGCGTAATAAACTTTCAATCTTAATCTGTAAATAATAAAATGTTCATTCCCTTATAGAAGTTATATATTTTGGGGTAACATGTTCGGTTTTACTTCCGACTTCCGACATAAAGCATTTCTCCCTCTTGCACTTACATACCTACTTGCTAGTGAATACCGAATGCTGTACATTCGACAATTCGACATAAACGCAATCATGCTAGCTAGGCCAGCCACGTTGCGATCGCCATTACCCGAACCGTCATTGAAACCTGCTGAATAGAGTCCTAGGAAGAAGAGCTGGCTCGTTAAAAATGTAGGTATTATTGTTTTCAGAATTTACAGTCTCTAATGGATGCATCACCACAAGGCGTCATTTACTTTAGCTTTGGAACCACCCACTCTGGAAAAGACATGGAAAATAGAATATGCAGGGATATTGTGGAGCTATTTAGAAGTATAAATCAAACAGTTTTATGGAAAATGGATGTATCCTTGGAAAATCTTCCAAACAATGTTCACTTGATGGAATGGGCTCCTCAAACTAGTATATTAAGTTAGTATCGTTTACAAATTCTATTGATTTGATTTCAGTTTTACACGATTTCCTGACAATTTTGCATTTTCAGACCATCCGAATACAAAAGTTTTCATAACGCACGGTGGTCTTCTATCCCTCATAGAAGCGATACATTTTGGGGTACCCATGATAACGGTACCCCATAGTGGTGACCAATTTAATAACGCAGAAGTTGCAGTGCAAAAAGGGATAGCTATAAGACTGAAGAACGGCCCCGGCCTCCCGTCAGAATTGAGGGATGCGTTGAAGGCCATGTTTACTGATTGGAAGTAAGTTATTTTCAGAATAGTTATCCACACTATCACTGTGCATTTATATACCTTTAGATGAGTTTGCGGCAGAATACCTAAGGTGGCATTAATTAAAAATACCAAAAGCCTTAAATAGGTATTACGCCGTATTTATGAACAATCGAGCGTTCGATAGCGCAAGACGGCGAAGGACTGCTAGGCTATTATGGAAATGCCGAGAACGCCAGGACATAAACACTCCTAAAAAACGCCATATGTTTTTTTCGCCATGTGTGTATTCTGACGTGGGCCTCGTGCCGCCGATCGTTTTGCTGCTCAAGGGACCAGCCTGTTCTCATGACATTCAAATGAACCAAAATATTGCACATAAGGGTGTAATATTTTGGTCGTTTATAGTTTCGTCGGATATACAGAGTATGGAATTTCATATTTTGTGATTACAGATACCAGGATAGTATGAAACGAGTATCTCGCACGTACCATCATCGACTAGTATCTCCCAGCAAGGAGCTGGTGCACTGGGTCGAGCACGTGGTTGCTACTCGTGGGGCCACATACCTTCGATCTCCTGCGCTCCTAGTACCGTCGTACCAGAAGGCCTACCTTGATCTAGCTGCTTTAATTATATTTATTATTACTGTGATATTTGTACTGCTTTACTTCAGTATTCGTTGGTGTGTAAGGAGAATGAAACATAAATGTGTAGAATGTAAACAATAAATTCTCTAGGTAAAATAGAAAAGACACTGCAGAAATATTTTTCAAATTGAGCCGTTATTGTAAATTATGTACTTAGTGTATAAATTGCAAATTTATAATCTGCATCTAAGCTTTATTTAATTCAAAGTAGATAGTAAAATATCAATTGTACATAAGTATGTAAAACTAGAGCACATGTAAAACGTGGTTTCAAAATGGGCACCCACACAAAGACCATCTGCAAACTCAAATCTCTCCTAAAACCTTTAGGCATGTGTCCCACAAAAAATAGCGCTAAATATATTTTTTGCAAATGGTTTAGATATCCTTACAATTGTTAACTAACGATTATGTGTGTAAGTACATTTTTTTATGAGTATTATAAAGTTAGTCACAATAAACTGGAAAAATGCACATTTAATTTCGAAGTCCCTGTGTACATTTATAAAAAAAACACGAATATGACAAATAATCATCATACCATAATCATGTCTTTCATGCTTGTATCCGCTGCAATCGGACGATTCAAACAGCGCCTTGTGAATAAATTAACTTTTTTGGCGTTGATGTGAGCCAACTAACACGCCATTGCCTTCCGCAGATGCCACTGGTCAAGCAAGACAAAGTATTTATTTCGTATATCGCACGGTATTATATAAGAACAGCTTTGCACAAAAAACAGTCATACCTCTAACTTTACAATACTAGTAACTATATAATAATACGAGTATGCTCTTTAATTATCTCCGGTTGTGTGACAATCTTTTCCTCGATCGATTTCAATCTTCGCTTCTAAACGGTAGCGTGCTTTTGCATTTCAAATTAGGAACAAACGTTCGCTGCGTTGTTTTGGGACGCCCCTAGTTTCCTAGTACGGTTAGAAGGAAAAATGTTTTTCACATTCATATGGGCTATCATTAATTAAAAGGTTGTTAAACCGTAGGTACCTATTACAGATAAAGAAAAAAGATTTTCTATGGCAGTATTTGGGTCCGTCACAAAAACAAGATCATCTTTCCTGTTTAGGGTCATTGTCAGTCACAAAAACAAAAATCATCTTTCCGGTGGTCAATAGTTAAGGGCTTTACGCTCACATATAATATGTTTTTATCACATAGAATTATAGAAGGGGCAACGCCGTTTATGCGGATTCAGAGTTCAACCAAAAATTAGGCTTTATAGCCCTTAACTTTGGCAATGTCCACCGAAAAGACGCGAACCTAAATCTGACAATGACCCGTTAAGGGCTTATGTAAATATATAATATGTTTTTATCACACGATATGTTTTTTGTTCGAGGCAACGCCGTTTAATATTAGGCTTTATAGCCCTTAACTTTGAAGCTACGGTAGCCTAGTGGTTCAGGCATGCGGCTGTCAAGCGGCGGTCGTGGGTTCGAATCCCGGCTCGTACCAATGAGTTTTTCGGAACTTATGTACGGAATTACCGTTAGCTTTTCGGTGAAGGAAAACATCGTGAGGAAACCGGTCTAATCCCAATAAGGTCTAGTTTTCCCTCTGGGTTGGAAGGTCAGATGGCAGTCGCTTTCGTAAAACTAGTGCCTATGCCAAATCTTGGGATTAGGTGTCAAAGCGGACCCCGGGCTCCTTTAGGGGCACAACCGGGAATAATAACGCTAGGAGGATGATGATAGCCCTTAACTTTGGCAATGTCCACCGAAGAGCCATTTATGACATTGGCATAAGATTGAATTTCTACTGGCCTGTGGACACCGCTCTATTGACAGTGAGAGAGCATGCAAAGTCCACTTTACCATTTAACAGTTATTCGCGAAATGCAAAACTATCACCCGCATGCCAAAAGTTAACATACCTACAAATGTTCGTACAGATACAAAAGGTGCAGTGAAATGTGCTTGGCGGTGTATATCAATTTAATTTTACTAGAAGGATATACAAACATGTTCCCGTGAAGCAAAGGGTCGTTTATACACAGTGCCCAGTTAAATAAGATATAAAAAATAGAAAAAAAAAAGAACAACCTTACGTCTCTCCTTATCTTTAATTTAGCTTACTTTGTCTACACAACGAATCGACGGCACGTGGAAAACATAGCGAATCTGATGATTTATGGTTAAAATAATTCAAGGTACTCAACGCAAAAGTAATATTCCATCTGAAGAAAACTTTCTATTTATTTTCTATAGGAAATACAAGATGATAATAAACATAAACTAAATTAAATTAAAACTACGTTAAATCTAAAAAAGCGGCCAAGTGCGAGTCGGACTCGCACATGAAGGGTTCCGTTAAATAAATTGCTTTTTGTACTCGACGATTAAAATATGTGTATTAAGATTTCATAGAGAATACTGCAACGTCACTCTTTTCATAGTTATAGTCCATGTTACTGTCGAAACAATCGAAATAACTACTTTTCGATACGCTCCAGACAACTAAAATAAATTCGACCAATCACGTGGCTGCTTTACTGAACTGTAATGAATTGGACCAATAGAATCGCTTTGATGTAGTACGCTCGTTGATGTCTTTTAAGATATCAACAAGCGTACGAGCGATGAGCTGCACTTCGTTTCAACAGTATCGAGTTAGTTTAATTAGTTCAGTTGACTCGTAGAAAATTAATTTTAATGAACTCGTAAAAAAAGTATTGTTCACAATAGTGTTATAATCAAGCTTTTTAATCTCGTACCTTACTTAGGCCACTCAGCAAGCTTCGTGGCCTACGGTACTCGACTAAAAAGCTCTCTATTATGACACGATTGTGAAAAATATATTTTACGATTTATGACGTATTAAAAAAAACTACTTACTAGTAAGTAGTTTTTTTCTCGTTCAAACCAATTTTCGTTGAAAGTTTGCATGGTAATGTATATCATATATTATTTTTAGATGTATCATTCTCTTATTTTAGAAGTTACAGGGGGGGGGGGGCACACATTTTACCACTTTGGAAGTGTCTCTCGCGCAAACTATTCAGTTTAGAAAAAAAAAATGTTAGCCTCAATATAATTTTTGAAGACCTATCCATAAATACCCCACACGTATGGGTTTGATGAAAAAAAAAATTGAGTTTCAGTTCTTAGTATGGGGAACCCCAAAATTTATTGTTTTTTTTATATTTTTGTGTGAAAATCTTAATGCGGTTTATAGAATACATCTACTTACCAAGTTTCAACAGTATAGCTCTTATAGTTTCGGAAAAAAGTGGCTGTGACATACGGACGGACAGACAGACAGACAGACATGACGAATCTATAAGGGTTCCGTTTTTTGCCATTTGGCTACGGAACCCTAAAAAGGCCCTCGAGGCATTGTACCGAGGATGCTGGCGGCATTTCCTCGTTGAATTGCAATGCTAATGCGTTGCGCAAGAAAGCCGCCAGCTCTTCGGTCACCAGTTACATCAACCAGACGTTTCGCGATTTCCGCAAATAACTTATGTGCACTGGGACCCCACGGACCGAGGGTCTCGACGCCAAAGGGTACAAAGTTGTACTCTCTGCCGAGGCCGCTATATTTATTACATTTTAGAAGTTCGGCGTTTTTCGCCGCTGCATCCGATTTAGAAGTAGTCCGTTGGAGGTGGGACGGTGCCAGCGTGTCTACACAGGTAGCGTCCCACACTAGCATCCGACCCAAACTCCAAGGAACCAGAGACACACCATCAGGTCTCTTGCCATCATCTCTGACAATGCCAGGCGGCTCAAGAAGAGCAGGCACATTGATGGTGGCAAGAGACCGGCGGATTATGTCATTAAGTGTCGCATGTCTTGAAAAGCGGCCTGCTTTCTTAGATGAAGAAAAATATTATTTTGAAATAAAATAAGGTAAATGTAGATTTAAACCAACCTAAATAAATAAACCCTTAAAGAGTCCATTCAGTCAGAATAAAATTTATATACAAATAACTATTTTAATATAAGGGTAGGTATATTTGCATATTATTTAGTTGCGGGGTGAAATAAAATAGGAATGAGAATGTAGGTCACAGTTTAGGTATACACTTATATCAAAGTGTATGTCAGCTATCCCATTCCCAAACCTATAGCGGTGAATAATAAATAATAAAATACGACTACCTGCTCTTAATAATTTTGCCGACAGTACACTATTTCCCGAAGACGTATGGTTAGATGGCAATTGGGATTAGTATAAAGAACGTATGTACTCGTAACATTAAGACATGTCCCTAATCTACCTTGATTAATGAAAGAGAATTCTATACTTCTATAGGTAGGCACCACTTGAATAGATAAGGTATCTTCTACGATTGATGAAGGACTTTTTCCCGACTGCGGTTAGAACGAGAGTAGTGTTAATAGTATTTTAAACGATATTACGGGAAAAACCCCTTTCACGCCGAGGTATGTATAGTGCTTTTCTCAAACATGCAATGAAATAAATTATAAAAACTCCAAGAAATCAAACATTAATTTCTAAAGAAAGTTCTAATATAGACAAAAAAATATAACTAACACATACATATATGGCAGGTACTTTTTCTTCGTCGGTGTTTTCGTTGGAACTCATATTAAATAACAAAATCAACAACGCACAATAAATTTTCAAAGAGTTGAAATTTTCATAGATTATGTATTTCTGTTGCCGCTATAACAACAAATACTAAAAACAAAATAAAATATTTTTTTAAGGGGGGCTCCCATACAACAAACGTGATTTTTTTGCCGTTTTTATAGATAATGGTACGGAACCCTACGTGCGCGAGTCCAACTCGCACTTGGCCGGTTTTTTTTTTAATAATCGTAGTGGCAGAATGTCACAAACGAACGAAAAAGCAAATGTTGCTTATAGTTTCTTAATGGCTGAACGCCGTGATGCTGTGCCACTAATAAATGTGGAATGGAAATTAAAAAAGACGATCTTGCAGGCCTAAGCCTCCAATTTGTCCAATGTGTCTCTCGTCTCTTCGCACCTGAAACGTGATACTTCGCTGCCTATTATAAGGAACGTAACGTCAATATTTCATTGCATGTTTGAGAAATGTACTATTATTTATAAATCCTCAGCACTAAACTCTCAGATTATAGACCCGGAGCTATTTACTATCCTCCTAGCGTTTTTCCCGGTAGTGCCCTAAACGTGCCCGGGGTCCGCTTTGGCAACTTATCCGAAGATTTGGCGTAGGCTCTAGTTTTAAGGCCTCCACACATCGAGCGCGTGTCCAACGCGGTAGAAAGTAGAAACGCGGGCCCGCGTTCAGACCGCGTTCGATGTATGTTTTAAGTGTAGTTTAAATGCTTTACAACTTGCGCGGGCCCGCACCCGACTCGCACCGCGCCCGACCCGCGTCGCGCCGCGCCGGCCCAACCCGCGCCGCACCCGCCCCGCGCGCCGTGCTGCCCGAGTTGCTATTTAGCGCCGCAGTAGCAACGCGGCCCGCGCCCGACCCGCGCCACACCTGCCCCGCACGCCGCGCTGACAGAGTTGCTATTTAGCGCCGCAGTAGCAACGCGGCCCGCGCCGCACCCGCCCCGCGCGCCGTGCTGCCCGAGTTGCTATTTAGCGCCGCAGTAGCAACGCGGCCCGCGCCCGACCCGCGCCACACATGCCCCGCGCGCCGCGCTGACCGAGTTGCTATTTAGCGCCGCAGTAGCAACGCGGCCCGCGCCCGACCCGCGCCGCACCCGCCCCGCGCGCCGCGCTGCCCGAGTTGCTATTTAGCGCCGCAGTAGCAACGCGGCCCGCGCCCGACCCGCGCCGCACCCGCCCCACGCGCCGCGCTGCCCGAGTTGCTATTTAGCGCCGCAGTAGCAAAGCAACGCGGCCCGGTCCGCGCTCGACCCGCGTTCGCGCCGCAACCGCGACCAATATGTGGAGGCCATTACGAATGCGACTGCCATCTGAGGGGTAATCACGTAACGTTCCAAACGCGCGTCGGTACAATTTAACTGTCAATTTTCTATATAAAAAGTGACATTTAGACCTACCCGACGTTCGTACAATGCGTTACGTGATCGACCTGCTGACCTTTCAACCCAGAGGGAAAATTAGACCATATTGGGATTAAGTTTTATTTGAAAAAACCCAGTGGCACGAGCCGGGGTTCGAATCCACGACCTCCAGATTGAAAGTCAAGTGCCTCACTCAGCTACAGTAGCTCTCAATCGACATAATGAGCAATGACCACAAAAAAAAAGAATGTATGTGAAGAACAAACATTAACCCGCAAGAGTTAACTTGAGACCTTGTACTATTACTTATTCTGTGCCTTTGTACGCGTTCGAGTCTCAAGTTAATTCTTGCGTTGCGAAATATACAACTACTTAGGAAGAAACTGGAACCTTTTATCGAACGAGACAAAACAAAAAAAAAACTATTACTTTATTTAGTATTTAATTTACATTCGTGTGAACTATTTAACCCCCAACGGAAAAAGAGGGGTGTTATAAGTTTGACGTGGCCGTGTATCTGTGTCTGTGTATATGTGTGTCTGTGAGTGCGTCTGTCTGTGGCATCGTAGCTCCTGAACCATTGGACCGATTTGAATGCGGTTTTTCTTATCCGAAAGCTGACGTGATCGAGATGGGTCTTAGCTTAAAATCGGTTCATCCGTTCTTGACATATTGAACCTTGAAATGAAAGTTTCGGGGGATTTTCAACTTTCTAAGCTGTAGTTATTTGTTCTTTCTATAGGAACCTGGGACTCAGAGGAGGATATAAATTGTCATATAAATATCGACTTGACTGGTGTGTTTAAAAGAAGTCAGCAAAAATAATCATTGGGTCTAAGTAAGTTGTCCTCCACCACGAAATAAATGAGTTTTAATTAGAGATTATTCTTTTTATAACTTCCCCTTTTTATGTTTTTTGTTTATAGTTATAACTTATAATCTAATTTTAATGTTATTTGAACTTAACTGTATATTTTATATTTGGTTAATGTAAGTACGTTGTATAATAGCGTAAGCAATTAGAACAAGATGAGACTGCACGTTACACGAATTAAATGATTGAAAGTTTTAATTATAATCTTCATCATTTTCGCAGTTTACCCGGAGTCAAACAACCAACTTGACCAATTGGACTTTCCCATTTTGTATTCGGCAACAGCGCCTAAAGTCAACGCGGCTCGCAGTTAGCTAGCGGCTCAGCTGTTTGAATACTGCTCTTTGAACAGGGCGCCATTTTGACTGAGTGAATGATTTATTTAGAAGTTTCCGTTCATTCAGTGGGTTACAAGGCCTACTAAATGGAAACATGACGATCGCATAGATATTATTCAATGTGAGGGGACCTATAAACATATTGATTGCAAAGACATAAAAGAGGTACGATCATCTTATTTGCGGAATTTAATTGAAACTGCGAATTAAATCGTTTCGAGTAAGCTGGCGTTCTCGTGACAAACCACATTGTACGTGTCTTAATAGGCTTTATATTGGGCTTAATATACATCGGTTTTGTTTAGATTTACGCTATATTGGAATTTTCGATAGCACTGTCATCTAAATTTTTAGCACGTACTTAGATGTTTATATCTACGATAAAATGCGGCTCAAGGTTATCTATAGGTACCCAGTACCAACACTGATAAACTATTGGGCGCCTCGAATCTTAATTCATAGAAATAGAGACAAACTGACAGTTCACAAATTTTCGAAAGTTTATGATATCGTGTGTCTGATTATAAACTGACGGTGTTCACAATCTAACGGTAACATATGCACAATAGGAGAGCATATAAAAATAGAGACCGAAGAGGTTTTTAAACTCCTTTTCTCTTTATTTTTTAATGTTTAATTTCTAGAACCATAAACTAGTTTCCGACCTAGATATGGCGAATCCCATTGTGTATATGTTACCGTCAGATTATCAACACCGTCAGTTTATAATCTAACTCGCGATATTATAAACTATCGAAAAACTGTGAACTGTCAAAACCGTTCACAATTTAACGCATTATTTTTAGTAAGTTTATAAACTATCAATGACGAATCGTCAATTTTCGTCGGATTTGGAATAGTTTTAAGATATATTATGTTTAGCGTAGGTATTTGTTTTGTGTTGCCTTCCAGGAGGTAACTCATGTAAAGGTTCCGACGGAAGACCAGCGCTGGCCTTCTAGGTTAGCACCATGCTGAGTCGGGGCCTTTTCGTTGGACCCTGCTATTTTTACGTTCTGTGTTTTGTTTTTTACACCCATTGTTATGTCCACGAATAAATGTTTTCTATCTTTCTTTCTTTAAATTGTGAACTGAATCAAATTGGTATGATTCGGAACGTACCATGTGCGCTGATTGGTTGAACGAATTATTCCTCTTGCATCAGCTTCCACTTTTGTCAGAATATGATTGTTTTTTTTTCATCCAGACATTTTATTCCATTCATAACGTCATCCAGCAATGTCGACGGAGCCCCGCTGTGCGGGGCTCCTATTTCTGGGCAGTTTGCCCTCCGGGCAAATGAAGCTACCTGACTAACCTAACCTACCTAGTCTTTGTGATTTGATCTCAGTTTACAATATGACGATTCGACATTGATAGTTTATAAACTAACGAAAAATAATGCGTTAAATTGTGAACGGTTTTGACAGTTCACAATTTTTCGTCAGTTTATAATATCTCAAGTTAGATTATAAAGTGACGGTGTTCACAATCTAACGGTGACATGTACAAGGTTTCAAGTTATTCCATCATGCTGTTTTAAAATGAGAACCAAACTACGTTTGTATGGAGAGTCGTGCTTCCTGGGGACTCTTAAGGTGTCAAACTTCGGGACATTTAAGTACCTACACTTTAAAAGTTTAATATTAACAGTACTAGGCCTAGTAGCATGATACTTTTTATCGTCATGTTTTACGTGACTTTTCAATACAATTTGGCCGTAAACATGACGATAAAACCTATTGTGCTAGCGGAGCACACTTATTGACAAACCCGTCCTAAAAATATTCCAAAAATATTTCGACTCCCTGAAAATAGAGACGTACGTACACTATATATTGTCAATTGTCCTCGTACATCCAATCCGCGGCTGACGTTTGTCGCTCCTAAGCGGATGCCGACGTGAAATATTATTACATGAAGTTATATATTCCCAGTCGAAACGGAAGATGACTTCAATTTCCGTATCGGGATAGGTTTATCCATGAAATTGGCTTCGTATAAACCCTATGTTCTTGAAATACTGATTTTGCATGTAACTTATTGGTTACATGCAAAATCAACCATGTGTAGACATGTCATAGATGTTCAAAAATTACATAGATTTAGTTCGTCAATTAGGTTTTTTGAATTTTTACAAAAAAAAATGACAGAGAGACAGGATCGCGTTCACAGAGCCACTACTTCCACAAGTTTTTATATAGTTATATTTTATTATTTCAATTGACAAAGAAATAAACATAAGAATTAGAAAAATACTAGCTTTTGCCCGCGACTTTGTCCGCGTAGAAATCGTTTATATCGTAGCTTGATACAAACTTTCACCCTCCATTTCCCTTTTAGGGGTAGATTTCCGATATAATAACTATCATATGTCCTTCTTCGAGACTCAAACTACCTTTATCATTATCATCATCATCATCGTATCAGCCGAAAGACGTCTACTGCTGGACATAGGCCTCCCCCAAAGAGTTCCAGAGTGACCAATCCTGCGCCGCCCGCATCCAGCGAACTTCCGCGACCTTTACCATGTCATCAGTCCACCTTGTGGGGGGGCCTACCAACGCCGCGCCTACTAACTACCTCTATACCAGATTTTATCTAAAAGGGTTGTATAGTAGCTCCATACAAATATTAACCCCCCATTTCACCCCTTTAGGATATGATTTCCGAGATAAAAACTATCCTATGTCCTTTCCCGGAACTCAAACTATCTGTAAACCAAACTTTACCTAAATGGGTCATTCACATCCAATTTTTCACCCCTTAGGGGAGGATTTTCGTGATAAACCTATCCTATGTCCTTCCCCAGGACTCCCAACTATCGCTAAACCATAAAATGGTTCCATGCAAATTTTCACGCCCATTTCACCCCCTTAGGGGATGATCTCCGGAATAAAACTATCATATGTCCTTTCCCAGGACTCAAACTATCTCTTAACCAGATTTCAGCTTAATGAGTTCCATCCAAATCTGGACCCCTCATCTTATCCTCTCAGGCGATGATTTTCGTTACAAAAACTATGCGATTTCTTTTCCCGGAACTCCAACTATCTTCCCGAATTTCATCTAAATGGGTTCTATCCAAATATTCTCCCCCTATTTTATTCCCTTAGGGGATTATTTTCGGGATAGAAACTATCCGTTGTCCGTCTCCGCGACTCAAACTATCTCTATTCCAAATTTCATCTAAATGGGCTACATCCACATTTTCACCCGGAAAAAACGGGCTTATGTCCTTTTCTAGGACTCAAACTATCTTACAACTAAATTTTATCAAAATAGGTCACAAACAATAATCCACCCCCAATTACAACCCCTAAGGGGATGATTTTCGGGATAAAACTATCCTTTGTCCTTCCCCAGGACTCCAACTATCGCTATACCGTAAATGGGTTCTATCCAAATTTCCATCCACCATTTCACCCCCTTAGGGGATGATTTCCTCCTTTCATTTGTTCCGGAAAAAAAAAATCTACATCATTTCCTAGGACTTTCCCTCTCTCTTTACCAAATTTCATCTAAATGGGTTCTATTCAAATCTTCCCCTCAACCCTCATTACACCACCTCAGGAGATGATTTTCGGGATAAAAACTATGCATGCTTCTATCTCTTTACTAAATTTCATCTAAATGGGTTTTATCACATTTTTCACTCCCTATGTCATCCCTGAGCGGATGATTTTCGGGATTAAAACTATCCGTTGTCATACTCATGGACTCAAACTATCTTTATACCAAATGTCATCTAACTGGGTTACAGCAAAATTTTCACCCCATCAGGTGATGATTTCTGGAATTTAAAACTATCATATGTCCTTTCCCAGGACTCAAACTATTTCTCAACCAAATTTCATCAAATGGGGTCACG
Organism: Epinotia brunnichana; assembly: GCA_963854355.1. Lineage (NCBI taxonomy): Eukaryota > Metazoa > Arthropoda > Insecta > Lepidoptera > Tortricidae > Epinotia > Epinotia brunnichana. Next base: position 10,752,342 of record OY977936.1, on the reverse strand, counting down.
AACAAATTTTCACCCCCAATTACAACCCCTTAGGGGATGATTTTCAGGATAAAACTATCCTACATATGTGCTTTTCCCAGGACTCCAACTCGCTATACCGTAAATGGGTTCTATCCAAATTTTCACCCTTCATTTCACCCCCTCAGGAGATGATTTTTCAGGATAAAAACTATGCATTGTCATTCCCTGGGACTCCTTCTATCTCTTTACCAAATTTTAACTAAATGGGATTTATCTACATTTTCACCCCTATTTCATCCCCTTAGGGGATAATTTTCGGGATTCAAAGTATCCGTTATCATTCTCCGGGACTCAAACTATCTCAATACCAAATTTGATCTAAACGGAGTCCATCCAAAATTTCATCCCCCATTACACCCCCTTAAGGTGGTTCGATTGCCATACAAAGCGTTATTTGACATTCGCAGGCTAACGGCGTGATATTTTAAGAAACTTATGTAACAAACTTTCATCAATTGGCTTCCCATTTGCGCCAAATTCCCCCTTTCCTAGAATAAAGGATGATTCACGCTAGGACGGGCCGTGTCCGGCCCGGGCCGTTTTCTAAGAAAAACGTCGGCGTTTTTGCGCGGCCGAGCCATACCGAAGCCAGGACGAGCCACGGCCAAGGCTCGGAAGCGGCTCAGTGTCGGCACGGCCCAGTCGCGGGCTTGCGTATGGTTCGGCCGCGTAAAAACGCCAACGTTTTTCTTAGAAAACGGCCCGGGCCGGACACGGCCCGTCCTAGTGTGAGTCATCCTTAAACGTGTATAAACTAGATTAATTTGAGAAAAATACTTTTCCCAAAATATCACGTGACAAACCAATTTCTCAAATTAATCTAGTTTATGTAAGTTTATTCTAGGAAAGGGGGAATTTGGCGCAAATGGGAAGCCAATTTATGAAAGTTTGTTACATAAGTTTCTTAAAATATCACGCCGTTAGCCTACGAATGTCAAATAACGTTTTGTATGGCAATCGAACCCCCTTAAGGGAAAATTTCCGGGATAAAAACTATCCAATGCCCTTTTCCAGAACTTTAACTACCTCTAAACCAAATTGTATCAAAATGGGTTCATCCAAATTTTCACCCCCCCCCCCCCCCGTTTTACCCCCTAAGGGGAAGATTTCCGGAATAAAACCTATCATTTGACCTTCCCCGGGACTCAAACTATTTATATACCAAATTTCATCCAAATCGGTGCAGTGGTTAAAGTAGCTCCATACAAACTTCCACCCCCCATTTCATCCTCTTAGGGGTTGATTTCCGGGATAAAAACTACCTTATGTCCTTTCCCAAGACTCACACTATCTCTATACCAAATTTCATCTAAATCGGTGCAGCCGTTTTCACGTGATGCGCGGTCACATAAACAGACAAACAGATAAACAGATAAACAGATAAACAGACAAACAGACAAAAATTTTAAAAACTGTCGGAACGTGTTCTGTTATCGATTTTAAGTATCCCTAGCCAATTTTTTTTCGAATATCTTCCATGTACAGACTTTCGACCCTCTTCAGCTTTATTATATGTATAGATTATGATTGCGTTATCACAAACCACAATGTTTCTAGATATTTATGGTTCTCATGTCATTCGTGCGGTTGATAATCTTACATTAAGCAGTTAGGATGCAATAATTATGCTCCTGCCAAAAGTTTCATTCGCAAAATGCTCCTTCAAACAAATGTTCCTTTCACACAACGCCCCTTTCGCTAAACCCACTCTGTTATCTCGCTCTATACTTACATATATGGAGTAGTAGTCGGCAGAGAAGTTTTACGAAAAGACTTTTACGAAGGAGACAGTGCAGAGTCCCTCTTTACAAATGGATTTTTTTGTGAAATGAACGTATTGTTTTGAAGAATTAGACGTCATTGCACGTGCCCTAACTGAATGCGTAGAGCTCTCATCAAGATGATTGGAGCAACTAGACTAATCCTAGCTGAATTCGTAGGAATTGGCACAATGGTCACGGAGCGAGTGTTGAGAGCAAAGAGCACTAATTAAATAGCAACGGCATGACAGCTGGGGGCGACGGCGCCGGGAGCTATCACTTTATTATTCTTGATTAAACTTTATCACTTGTTTTTTTTAACATCCATTGCACTGTTTAAATCGAAGCTGGCTGGGTATGACGACTGAGAAGCGTAAAAAGGCCGGTATTGTGATAGCAACGCATCGCGCTAGTTCGCGTCATCTATGTGTATAATGGTTACCTATCTGAATCACTAAAAATGGTTTCTCAACTGTATCGTTTGACCAAATTTTTATTTTTCCTATAAGCCGTTTTTGTATTTTCAGGATGATTATAAAACAAACCTAAACTAACATAATGGGGTCTACGCGATATGTGTTATTTTTTTTAAATGCTATTGCGATTTCGAGATAATTGGCTTTTTGCCGAAATGAAAATACAGTTGGGAAATAAATTTAGAGATTGCGATAGATTACCGTATAATATATGTATATGTAGGTACCTCCTCCCATTTCAGTGCAATCCCGGTTGTATTCTGAAGTAGCCCTGATATATCGGTCGATTGGTTCGGTAGATCTATCTCTTCGCAAGAATTGACGTAGTCACTTCGTATCTTATTGTGAAGTGGGCTAACAACTTAGTATCTGCCAGAAGTTCTCGAGATGCCCGAAGACCTTACTCGACTTGATGACTGCGGTCGATACATAGATAACAGTCGGGATCCACGTTTTAAAGTACGTTAGCCTAAGTTAGTTTAGTATCAGACCGGCCTCGGTCGTCGTTGCTTTTATCGCCCTTGCAACCGATGGGAATGTGAGGGTGCCGCCAGACCTTGACCAAGTGCTTGTTTGACCATAGATATGTAAAATACTCTATCTACGAGAATATAACTGCGGATCTAAAACTATTCAGGCAGCCAATCCGAGATGTTGTTTCATAAGTATTCCAATGTAATTTTAACGTGTTTCGCACATACGGTTCCATGGGCTCCTATATAAGCGTTGCAGAACGAGAACGAAAACACATTTAAATTGACTGATGTTAAGCGCTTTACTGACGGGTCTGGCAAAGATCGTGCTGGTCAAGGTCATTGTTTATCGTCAGTGCAAGAATACCGTCAGTAGGATTGTTCGATGCAAGTCGGACGTACCGCCTCCGACAGAATCATAGACAAATGCTTGAATGAATGTTGTATTATGATTTTGTCAGAGGTAGCACGTCCGGGAAGCGTGACACATGCATTTTTTACACGATCTAGCAACTTGACCTACAATTCATCGGATCCCTGCCCGTCGGAGCCCAGCTCCCGTGCTAATATCAGTTGTGTGCAAGTTGGAGCAAGTTGCAGACGGAAATATGCTTGCTTGAACGCCTCGCCTGATTCAGCTCACAAATTGATCTTGAACCGGATAACTGGGTTCAATTTAACTTGTTTTTTTGGAATTCAAACTAATTATTTATGAGAAATACTTAATTCATACAAGTCTATGTAATAGGTACTTTGTATCGGAATTACACGGACGTACGGGCATAGTAAGCAAGCAGAAAATTAAATACGATGAACTTGGATGCAAAGTCGCGGTTGAAAGAAGAATGTAGATAGGTATAGTTTTGTTTTCTGACTTAAAAAAATCTTATTATCCAGCCAAAACGTGGCTTTCAAATGGCTTCGAAAAAACACTGTTCCAATTCCCACATTACTTTCGCACTCACCCACGCAAGGATTGTTCAATCCCCATTTCTCCCCTCCTTTCCTTTTACTACAGCGAATCCAAAAGAATAAAATTGTTATTTACGCCCGTTGTACAGGATGTAAATAAAAGCAGCGAGATACTCTAAGGAGTAATAGTAAGTACAGTTGGAAGTATGTTTATAGATTTACGTGATTTGTATATAGATTTAGAAGCGTTCGTAAAAATGTACCTAGGATTAATGTAGCCTGTACTTAACGGTTTTGGTTGAATCAAGGCTTAGGTACTATTTTTTAGTTTCCTATCTAGACGGCATTTTTTGTCGATGAAAGAATGAATGCTCGTTGGTACCTATGTACTTGTGGTTAAGTTCGTAGTATAACGTATATGTTGCCATCAAGGCATTCCCATGCCTTGAAGGCGGACTTCATGTGTTTTGGAAAGCTACCATTATTTTTCTCATAAATTCTTGTGATAATAAATTTAGTTCTTGAAAATAACATGAAAAGCTTATTATTAGAACTACAAAATTGAAGTACTTTACAAGTCTCCGAAGTAATGACTACTCACGTATGCAAATTGTGTCAAAGTTAGAGCGCCGAAAAAATAACCAGTTACAAAGTTCAACATGAATATTACATGACTTAAAAGATTACTTTAATTTTGGAAGTTTCAATACGACACATTCTTTGAGTAACCAACTGAATATTTTCGGGAGCGATACGAAAATGGTTTGAAAGGGTTAACCCTTGCTCCTAGAACGGCAAATCACCAATTGCGCAGAGTGACCTTACCTGAAGTCTACACATGATGATGCGTCATCAGACGTATCCGTCGACGGCGATATAACTTTAACCTACGTACCTACCAAATTGGTTTTTAAACGTACGGCCGCAAGAGACATAGTGAGTGGAGCAGTCCGCTATAGTTAATTTAACAAGTGTAGTGGTACCAGTGCTTGAGCCGTTATAGGGTGTGTATCAGACCTGTGCGAGGTTGCGAGGCTCTGAGCGAGGAAAACAACCACCAAGTGTGGGTTCCTATTATTGATATTAAACTCGGGCTAGCGAGTAATGTCCGATCCTGCCAAGGCAAAAGTCTGTTATTACTAGGATAGAGTCGACGAGGAGCATAACGATTATAAAATAAATTATTTTTAGGCGAGGACAGTGTTAGTGAAAGCCAGTTAAACCATTTGGAAGAAGTTTATTTCATTTGGCAAGGTAGACACTGCAATATGTATATGTCACCGTTAAATTGTGAAAACCGTCAGTTTATAATCTAACTCGCGATATTATAAACTGTCGAAAAATTGTGAACTGTCAAAAACATTCACAATTTAACGCATTACTTTTCGTTAGTTTATAAATAATCAATGTAGAATCGTAAACTTGTCAACTCTGATAAAATCTGCATGCTAAGGAACGCATACACAAAGACTAGGTAGGTTAGGTTAGTTATAGGTAGCTTCAGTTGCACGAAGGGCAAACCGCCCAGAGATAGGAGCCCCGCCCAGCAGGGCTCCGTCGACATTGCTGGGTGACGAAATAAATGGAATAAAATGTCTGGATGAAGAAAAAAACAATCATGTTCTGACATAAGTAGAAGCCGATGCAAGAGGAATAATTCGTTCAACCAATCAGCGCACATGGCGCGTTCCGAATTATACCAATTTGATTCAGTTCACAATTTGACGATTCGTCATTGATAGTTTATAAACTAATGAAGAATAATGCGTTAAATTGTGAACGGTTTTGACAGTTCACAATTTTTCGACAGATTATAATATCGCGAGTAAGATTATAAACTGACGGTGTTCATAATCTGACGCTAACATTTATAATGAATAGATGCTCGATATAAATACCTATTCATAAAATATATTACAGGAGTTTGCACACCACTTTCTTTGATGTTAAGACTTTAGTTCGCTTAATTAACTTACTTTGAAAGTCAATTTGGTAATAATGTCTACCGAAGCGTTATAATGTGGTAAACTTAACAAATAACGGATAATGGATATTACCTGCTCGTTAAAGATACGATCCCGTTAAGATGTGTGGGATGAATTTAGATTTGAGGGAATCTGTTAAACCTAGTTCTGGCACCTCTCTCTCCAGTTATTAACATGTTAAACGTTTTTGCCAGGGGATATTGGTGACAATCCATAAAATCTGGGTGGAAAGATGGGCCAAAATAACCAATCATTTTTTTGAGTTTTTAACCGACTTCAAAAAAGGAGGAGATTATATGTTCCACTGTATGTATTTTTTTTTTTATGTAAGAACATACCGTATGAACATACATACCGATTTCTCCGTCAATTGTGTACCGATTTCCAAAATTATTTTTTTATACGAAAGGGTATACTCCCGAAGTGGTCCCATTGTCACTAATTTAGGAGCTGATGATGGGATCCCAGGGAAATTGAGGGCAACCCTCAAATTTTATAGGCACGCGTGTAGTGATTTCGGTATTTTCTATTATAAATCGTGTATTTACCCTCGAAAACCTAAATTTTGGTAGAGTGGAACTGATGATGAAGACCACAGTTGACTTATGGAACTCCTCAAAGATGTAATATATGTTCGCCGATTTCTCCGTCAATTGTGAACCGATTACCAAAATTCTTTTTTTACTCGAAAGAGAATACTTCCGAGGTGGTCCCATTGTCACCAAGTCAGGATCTGACGATGAGATCCCAGGGAAATTGAGGGCAACCCTCAACTTTTATAGGCACGCGTGTAGTGATTTCGGTATTTTCTATTATAACTCGTGTATCCCTCGGAAATCGTAATTTTGGTGTGAAGTGGAACTGATGATGAAGACCACAGATGATTTAGTGAACTCCTCAAAGATGTAAAGTACGTCAAAGATTCTAACATGATTCCGTTGATGTAGCAACTAATGAAGTATGAACGGAACTCATCAAATATTATCAGCACACATATAGCGACTTGGGTTTTTTCTGTACCTAATAATCAACGCATTTGCAGTCGGAAAGCAGTTCATGTGGTAAATTGGAAAGGAAATGTGGAAATTTTCATGTACCATGTGGCTTGGCGAAGTACTGAATTGAAGTCGGTTTAAACTTTGTTCTTCAAGTAAATTATATTTTACTTACAAAACAGGTCCGTTTTGTATTGCGGCGGGTCGACGATTAGCGGGATCGCCAAAGGCCCCCATTAGGTACCTACGACGACGAGCGAAGCGAGGAGGAGTGTTAGGCAGAACTGCGACCCTAAAACATGTTCGGTTCTGGCGCTTCGCCGGCCGCTACCGCCGCACGCTCGCTTCGCTCGCTCGGCTCGCGCGCTGTATTAGGGTCGCAGTTCTGCCTAACACTCCTCCTTGCTTCGCTCTTCGTAGCGTAGGTATCTAACGGAGGCCTTTGAAAATCCCGCGGATTTTCATGCACCGGTATTCAATCCGCCTGATCGTCAACCCGCCCTACTACAAAACAGCTAGCTGTAATGTAAAACGTCAGATTATACTAAGTATAATTATGCCTGCGCGACACATACTCGTACACTAGAAGTAACGGAAAAACCAATTAAGTACACTTGTCAGTTAGAAAGTATCTTAAAGCATCTTTTTGTAGTCCTGCCTAAGACCGCTTTTAAGTACTTATAGGCACAGAATTAATAATAGTAACTAATACGTACAAAAGGTTCACTGTTAACAAATCCCCTGTAAAAAGTTGCATAGACAAGCGAATTGCTAAGCGAATGACGTAAAGCGCGAATTTGTAGCGGCGGGACGAAACCACAAAGTGAGCCGCGCCTGGCACAGGCGTAATTTCGCGCGAAATTACGCCTGTGCCAAAACGCGGCCTAAAAGAGGCTACCTCTTTTAGGCCGCGTTTAGCCACACAATACGAGTATGTCGCAGAACTTTGATTATTGCACCACTATAGTTTAAAAAGTATTTGCGTGTAAAAGACAAAATTGCAAATCAAGAGGTGAGAAGTGATCGTATGAAAACCTTGTCAGGCGCTAAACATGACAATTGTTTGGTGTTCGGGGCCTTTGTAACGATACTAACTGAAAGATAAACTCAGACACATTTATCTTCAGTCTGAAACCTATTTCTTTGTAGTTGAACTTGAGACATCTACGAGGTACTTAAGATAATATCTAGGTGCTGTAAAAGCAATATTCATAAGTCTTTTGAGGCATGTGTATCTATACAATTTCAACAGCTTGGGATGCAGTTTTCTCGCCATGAATATGATATGAATTAAATAAATAGCGTATCGATGAACTCTTTGTGTCGGGCCAAAATTCATTTTGGATTGCAGAGCCATGGAAGTTAGCTAACTATTACTACTCTGTTGGCTCAGCAATCCAAATAATTTGATAACATTGTTCTCGCGACCACCCATGTTAAGGCAATGTGTGAGAGCAGGACACATATTAAACAAAATGAATATGATTTAAAAAATGTCGCAGATTGGAAAACTATTCTCCAAATCCAATTCGTATGTCGGATTATAAGTCCATGAAACTCGTTAGAGGCAAGTGCTAAATAAGATTGTGGATTTATCATTTGGATTAGGTGAGTTAAACGAATATAGAAAAATTAACTGGAGATTTATTTTTGTTCGTCGATTATAGCATCTATTTTGCGAGCTCGATTCCACACGCGCCGAGTTAAAGTAAACAACAGCAGCTAAATACATTGAAATGGAAAGCAGAGGCAAAATCGATGAACTGGGTAGCGGCTCATATACACTAGTCCACGGCCAAGCAACGAAACACACTCGTAGCTCATATTGTTACTACCTACGTGATACGTCTCTGGGAAGAGAGACCAATAGAGAGATTTCCCTACAGGCTAGTGCTCTTATAACTTATGTCCGATTGAAATCTGCCAAACCACTTTTTTTTTTGTTAGTTTTAATATTTTACTATATTTGAATTCCAATTGTATATGCTGATAATTAGAACGTGCTGAGCGTCAAGAAATTATAATTTGTGGTAAATCATTACAGTTTAAGGTACGTGATTAGTTCACTTATCCGTCTAATAACCTCATCCTCTTATTGGTTTCAACATCAATGCATGAAAACTAAATAAAGAGGTAACGCTGCCAGCCTTCTGGGCACTATAAGAGGTAACGCTGCCAGCCTTCTGGGCACTATAGCCAACGACGTCGACCTGGGGGGCATTTACTTTTTATAGTTTTAGTTTATAATATAGGTTTAGTTTAGTTTTATTTCTTTATAAATATTATTTTATACCATTTCGTAATTAAATTGTTTTTGAGAAGCTTGTAAATAAAAAAAAAAAAAAAAAAAAAAAATCATGTATTGATTCCAAAACCATCAGAATCCTCCCGTGACTAAAATCCTGGATCCGCCACTGAGAGAAAAGCAAGGTAATTTTACATGAAGAATATTGTGAGATTAATATTGCATGCAACGCAACACCTTCAAATATGTACAGGAAATGCAATGTTTTTGCATTGACTGTTACAAAAGCAATGCTCTGAATTCAACCAACCAGCAGCAATCCTTTATACAGTGTGGGTGAAATAAAATTCTGTTTATATTACGTTGGCGTAAAGACGTTTGCGTCCTGGATACGCACATCCCACGAGGGAACGAAACAATCTCACTAAATCTAAGGAGGATTCTTCACTGCGATACCGGAGTCAGTTACAAAATTGAGGAGCATACGTTGTTTCTTATGGGAACCTATACTTTTGTTTTGTTTATACTGAAGTCATTAAGAAGTTTGGATACAAATGCGTTCTGGATCGTCAAAAGGTTATCCCGAACCATAACCTTTTGACGATCCAATCCAATCTCAGATGGGCTGTTTGAGATTGCATGAATTACAATACCTTGTATATATTATTAAACACATTTATAAAAAGAAAAATACATTTCGTTTAACAGAAAATGGTCATTAAACCCTGTCGGGTTTGTATCGACACCGCATTCGTGAACATTTATTCACTAAAATGCATAAAAAGAGCTATCATAGGAGGGAAGGTTAACTAATAATTTATTTATTTATTTTAGTCTATCTGAGACCGTGTTTATGTACAAGCGATGCGGCGGCACGGGAAGCGTATTGTAAAGCTTGTATAGACACGCTCACAAGTACATAGGTACCTATAGGTACATGAACTGCAAAGCAACACCATAACAATATGTTTGCGTATTGGTAATTTCTGACCCACGTCCCCGTTAGTCCCGCTTGTTCGTAAACACGTCTTCAAGGAATTTCATATTTACCATTTCAATGGAAAATGTAGGTTAGTATCCATCCGACTTAAATAAGACCTAGGTGTAATCATCACCTACATAAGTTTCAGTTTAATCTCAAGTTACAATCAGTATAAGGTTAGGTACAGTCCGCAATCGTTTCTGCAAACCCAAATCAAAATGGACTTTCCAGTCACAGGTGTTTATGTCTCATACAACTGTATTCGTATAGGAGCAACGTTTATAAAAGCGTAAGCGACTAAAGTTTCAAAGTTCTTTTTGTTTTAGAAAGTTGCTTTTAATGTTTCAGCAAACAGTAAAGTAGTACAAGCTGAGCCTTAATATGATCTAGGCTCCAATAAGACGCCGCATTAAAAGTTATTAGGGTCTGATTACATAGAAACTTTGTTCCGGGAGAAATTTGTGGTGATTACTTTATTTATTTCAGGCCAGTTTAATTATGATGACATGATAATTCATTTGAATACAAATATACTTATATTTACGTGCTACAAATATTATGTGCTAAGGATTTTTTTTAATAATTAACTTTGTTTATTTATTTGGAAAACAAACAGAGATAGAAATTAACAGAAATAAAACTCATAGAAAAATAATAACACAACATACCTACATCTAGTTACCTTAGGAGTTCTCAATTTGACCCAAGTGAGCTCGATACAAAGTCTGAAATTACTTTACCTACTTAATTTAAGATTGGTCTTCGTGAGTCCCACTAAGTCTGTCTCGATAGCCGTGACTTGAAATTATTAATTAACTTACTTATTCTATGCCTGCGCGTCCGTGCGTATGCGTGCGTGCGTGTGTGCGTGCGTGCGTGCGTGCGTGCGTGCGTGCTAGCGTGCGTGCGTGCGTACGTGCGTGCGTGCGTGCGTTCGTGCGTTCGTAACATCACTACTATACTGTCTCAGTAAATATGTGTTCCTGGTGTTGAGTGACTCCGGGAGAGCTTTTATGAATGGGTATCATCCAATCCTCAAATCAATAAAAGGACTTCTCTGGAGCCGCACGTCCATAGGTGACGGTGTCCGCTTTCCATGAGACAGGCCGCATGCTTGTTCGTCTTGTAATAGTTCTTTAGGGTCTGAAATTACCCCTTTTTTATTTTACGTCCCGGCAAAAGTTACATTCTGTGCAACATTTTTCCGCATGAAATATTTGTTCGCGTGACGGCGTGACGCTTTGCGTCACCGGCCTTAACAATGGAGCGGATTTGAATAGAAGCTATTCTTATCCTGGATTGTTAGAGTACCTTCTGTTTCTTACTTTGTTTACAGAAATAACCAATTGTGTGAAACATAAAAACCCGCCCAAGTCATGGTCAATAAATTGCGCTCTAAGGCTCTCCTTATTACCGCCCCCGTTGTGAGTACATACGTCACGTATAATAGTTGCCATTCTAGCATTTATCGCTGTAGATCGGACATCCGTCTTGTTCTGACAACTATGCTCTGCGAAAGTGACGGGTGTCGACATTAACAGCGAAAAGTTATAAACCACCGGCTGGTACACGTGCAAAATTCTAGTGACGTATTATAAAACCGTACCACAGTAGAACTGGACGATAAGTGAAAACAACCACAAATAAGCTTTCCTGACCAACTTACCACACGTAACTTCCATAATCGAATGTAACACGTGTTTCAACCATTATTCCTCGAAAATTAACTTAATTTAAACTTTTACGCTCGCTAGCACGAACATCCAATGAATACCAGCAATATTACCAATTACCAACAGTATCTTGACTTCACTGTAATGTTAATGTCGTGGATATTCCAACTTGAATAACGTGATAGCAACAAACTATTACCTTCTCTAAAATAGGTCCTAATCCTAATATGTGCGTACGGACTGGATAGAAAGGAGCACAGCGTTAAGGATGACTCATGCTAGAACGGGTCGTGTCCGGCCCGGGCCGTTTTCTAAGAAAAACAACGGCGTTTTTGCGCGGCCGAGCCATACCCAAACCCGGCCGAGCCATGGCCGAGGCTCGAAAGCGGCTCGGTGTCGGCACGGCGCGGCCGTGGCTCGGGCCCGTTCTAACGTGAGTCATCCTTTATTGTGATTTCTTGTACTGATTCTGATTTTCCTACCGTGGCGAAATTAAGGATTCTTGGAAACTATTTCAAATTTATAACAAAGTTACAGAAACTTCAACAATGTACCTAGGTAGGTGATTGTGTTCCATTGAATAGGAACAACGTTGAGAAATATTGCAATAAGTAGAATTAATATAAGGATGAGCTAAACTGCAGCGGTCGGCAACCACGCGGCCGCATGCGGGTCTCCCATACTTGCGGCCCGCGAGCCTCCCTGGCTGTTTTGTATGTAAAGGTCGTTAAATTTAGAATTTTGGAATCGCCTGATAAAGTCACAAATAATTAAGAAGTGCGGCCCGCGTAATTTTTGTTAGCTCTTATGTGGCTCTTGGTTGCTTAAAGGTTGATTTTCCATATAAAAATGACATTTAGACCTACCTGACGCGCGTACAATGCGTTACGTGATCGACCTGCCGGTCACCTAAACAAATTTGAACAGTGTGGCAAATCCCTAAGGGTCTCCGGGACGCTCCACTACCCATACAAACAGTTTGGTTCTCATTTTCAAACGGGATACTCGTCCTGGAATAACATGAAACTTTGTATAGGTACACAATGGAATGCGTCATATCAAGAACGGAAACTACTTGCTAAAAAATAAAATAGAAAAAATAGAACACTTGTGGAACACTTTTCATAGAAATACTCTAATTGCTTCCTTTTTTTACAAGCTTTATTACAAGCTTTATATTAACTATGTACAAATATGTAAGTATGTAAATATGTAAGTATGTAAGTTGTCCGTCAAAATTTGCAATCGATTTTTCAGTCACTTCCCGTTATCCAATTGAGCTGAAATTTTGCAAGCATATGTATATCGCATGACAATGCAATATTATGATGACTTGGAACTGATCTGATGCTGGAGCTGGAAGGTGGCCATAGGAACTCCGCAATAAAGCGACACAAACCCATCGAGTTTGGGCTCGTTAGAATCGTCTCAATGAGTACTTGATGATGGTATGCAGAAAAGTACAGTTGGCAGTAAAAGCTTGTACCAAAAATGAAATTTGTGACAGAAACTTATTCTATTTATTAACTTTATATTAACTTGCACTGTTCGTATGTAAGTATGTAAGTTGTCCGTCAAAATTTGCAATCCATTTTTCAGTCACTTCCCGTTACCCAATTGAGCTGAAATTTTGCAAGCATCACATCGCATAACAATGCAATATTATGATGACTTGGAACTGATTTGATGCTGGAGCTGGAAGGTGGCCATAGGAACTCCGCAATAAAACGACACAACCCCATCGAGTTTGGGCTCGTTAGAATCGTCTCAATGAGTACTTGATGATGGTATGCAGAAAAGTACAGTCGGCAGTAAAAGCTTGTACCAAAAATGAAATTTTTGACAGAAACTTATTCTATTATAATTCATTTGTTTCCGATCTAGGTATGGCGGATCCCATTGTGTACCTATACAAAGTTTCATGATTCCAGTACTTAAGTATCCCGTTATTAAAATGAGAACCAAACTAGGTTTGTATGGAGTTGACTGTGCTCTTGCTGGTAACCTTGCTCGAATTTCTGTTATTCAGTATTCATTATTTATTGCAATTACGTCTATGCATTTATACATACACGGTTCTATGCGTGATCGCATCAGAAATGAGGCTATCCGCAGCAGAACCAAGGTAACCGATATAGCCCTCCGAATCGCTAAACTTAAGTGGCAGTGGGCAGGGCACATTGCACGTAGAACCGATGGCCGTTGGGGTGGAAAGGTTCTCGAGTGGCGACATACCGGAAGGCGAGGCGTGGGTAGGCCAAGGTGGACTGATGACCTGGTAAAGGTCGCGGGAGTCCGCTGGATGCGGGTGGCGCAGGACCGGTCATTTTGGTACTCTTTGGGGGAGGCCTTTGTCCAGCAGTGGACGTCTTTCGGCTGATATGATGATATCATTATTGCTGATTATTATGTATTAATCATCATTGATTAATACATAATAATCAGCAATAATAGAATTAACAATTAGACAAAATAAATAATAGAATAATACTCGTAGGCTTAAACTTAGAAAAATATACGAAATAGGGTTATGATTAAGATAATTAGGTAGGTACATTTCATGGCAGGTAAAGAATCGGATAATAAAGTCAGCTTAAATATACATTGCAATTGCATTCAATCGGTACAAACATGTCAAATAAGATAAATGATAAGATACAAGGAATACAATCATTGAGAAAAAAAATGCCATACATTAGTGGAATACAAAAATTTAATTAAACACAGGTAATCAATTAATCAAATATCTTACCAAAGTATTCGTCCAAGTTATAGTAAGGCCTACGTATTAAGTATTGTTTTATTGATTATATATTCATAATTTATGATTGTGTAATAATAATAACTGTGAAAAATAAAGAACAAGATCAAACAGTTGGTTGAAATTCATATAGGGCAAAATTGCGAATAGAAAGAAACAGTAATGGCATAAACTTAGAATAATCCATTGTTTGACAATCGTTAACAAAATAGGATTAAGGTACGTCTCTTTTCAAATGTACAACAGATAAGTAATGGAATGTAATGTATACACGTAACTTGTCGACCGCGCTATGTCAACTCAGCGTTAGGGCAACTCAACTGTAATTTTCCCTTACAAAATAGTATTTTTCACAATCGTGTTATAATAGAGAGCTCTTTAGTCGAGTACCGTGTTTAGGCCATGAAGCTTGCTGAGTAGCCTAAGTAAGGTACGAGATTAAAAAGCTTGATTATAACACTATTGTGAACAATACTTTTTGTACGAGTTCAATAAAATTAATTTTCTACGAGTCAACTGAACTGATTAAACAAACTCGATACTGTTGAAACTAAGTGCAGCCTATCGCTCGACTCGTACGCTCGTTGATATCTTAAAAGACATCAACGAGCGTACGACATCAACGAGTAAACTCAATAATCAAAGCGATTCTATTGGTCCAATTCATTACAGTTCGGTAAAGCAGCCACGTGATTGGTCGAATTTATTTTAGTTCTGTTTTCAAATTTTTTTCGGTTGTCTAGTGCGTATCGAAACAGTTATTTCGGTTGTTTCGGACGTAACAGACTATTCAACGATGGAAAGAGTGACGTTGCAGTATTCTCTATGAAATCTTAATACACATATTTTAATCGTCGAGTACAAAAAGTGTCATTTAGATTTACCTGACATAGTTTTACGTACAATGCGTTACGTGATCGACCTGCATCCCTCTGATATGAGATTTTGGGAGACTTATTGGATACTTATGTACATAGTGTATTGCAAGAACACGAGTTGTAGAGAACTGCGGCTGCCCAAAGGAGAAAACAAGTAACTCACAAATTTGGCAAATTTTACAGGAGAGCGAAAAAGCGTAATTTGAATTTTTCGTCACCTAATAAACCCAAATAGCAATAATAAAAGATGCAATGGCATTTGGTAGTGAAAAAGTAGATCTTTGCCATATTTTTTTTATTTTTTTTATGTTCAGTTTAATCAGAATTGGGGGAAAATGTTTTCTGCGTAGAACTGACGTCGAATTTTTAAAGAAATCCCCACGTAAAAACAAGTATCTCTCGACTTACTTGTTTTTTACGTGGGGATGTCTTTAAAAATGTATGAGGATTATTGTATTTTTATCGACGAAATTTGTATGTTTTGGGTAATCTCCGGAACAACTTATCCGATTTCAAAAATTCTTTGACCTGCGTGTAGACTGGACTTTTTGGATGGTTATAAGCTATATTTTATCCCGCGGGTTTGCCTGCGTTCTTTGTAATACGCAGGTTAAGCTGCGCGGGTGGGTTATATATGCAAAATTTTCGTCCTCAATAAGTAACGTTATTATTTTTTAAATGTATTACAAAGTATGATATTTATTCTACAAGTATTCTACTTGGGTTTATTAGTTTTAACTTACCTATGATCTTCATTAAAACACATATTCATTATTAGTTTCGCCCTAAAGTCAGATTGTGTATAAAGTAGGGCAATTTTTGACAATGGTTAAGAGATATTCATTGTCACTACAATAATACTGGTAAAACATGCACAGTCATTCCACTACACAACAGAATTAAAAAAAGAAGCGCGTTGTGTTGAAAATACAACCGTTAATTTAGTTTAAGTGGATACTTCTTTGTTGGCTATGGAACCCTAATATATCTGAATTAATGCACTAAAATCTGTATAAGTACAGATAAATCGGTATATATGGCAACATTGAGTCATTGACTGACGTAGCCTCACTGACTGAGCTCATTTGTCTCACGATACATTGAAAATGGAGGTCATGTCAGCATTATTTTCATGTCCGCCACATAAACTAAATAACATTTTGGGATTAACAACTAATGGCAAATAATGAAGGATTAAAACATGTAACAAACAATTATTTGAAATCAGATTAGGCTTCTCTACAAAAAGTTATTCCGGAAGTCACGTGATACATTTTATAATACAAATAAGTTCGGTTCTGTATTGTACGTTTGGGAATACCCTCAATATATAACTTTAAATAACAGGTACTTGGTTTTAGATAAATTTCAACGTTGTTTACAAACTTCTTACCAACGGTGAAACCAAGTATCTTCCAAACCCATTTGATTTCCATTTGAAACTGGGCCCAAAATGATACACTGAGTGTCAACAATATAATTTATTGAGCTAATGTACAAATTTACATATTTACCACGCTGGGGTCTATATTCTACGAAAAATCTTAACAGTGCCATTCAGGATCGGTGACATACGGAACAGCGACATCTAGTGGCCTCATAAAATCCTATGTAAACGAACAGAGGTGATAGTTGAACATTCCGCCAACCAAGGACGATTAGAGCAAGAAAATGTCCTTAAATCCGCCCACCATGACCTAATAATTTAGATGAACACTTTAACAACCACAAATTGATAGGGCGCAAACAAAAATATTTGTGACATCCAAAACAGAAACAAACCAAATACAAACATAGTCTTACAACTTGAAACAACAAAATCAGGATAAACTTTGGATATAAATGCAATAAAAATCATATCTAAGCTAATTTACAATTCTTATGTTTCTATTGGTAGAAAGCATAATTTACCAACAGATCTTTTAATAATATTTCCCTTGCAACGTAAACTGACTACTCGTGTGATTCCATCCAGCCCTGAGTGCTTATCAGTGATGATGCCGTACAACCATTTTGCTGGAGGCAAACCATCCTCCCTCACTAACACCACACTACCTACAGCTGGCTTAGGCGTCTGGTGAGCCCACTTATAACGATGGTAAAACTGAGTCAAATATTCACACGACCAACGCCGCCAGAAGTCTTGAACCATCTTCTGTGTTAACTGCCACCTTCTTAAACTACCTATATTGACAGGCTCATAGTTAGAATCTGGCACTAATACTAAGGGCTCTCCGACGAGAAAATGACCAGGAGTGAGCGGTATGGGATCGCCAATATTGTTGCTATTGATCCTAGACATCGGCCTTGAATTAAGGCAAGCTTCGATTTGCGCCAAAACTGTTGCCATTTCCTCGAACGTCAAGGTGGAATTTCCGATCACTCGCTTAAGGTGGTGTTTTGTGGATTTTACTCCAGCCTCCCAGAGACCTCCGAAATTTGGAGAGTGTGGAGGAATCCAATGCCAGTTAGTGGAGTTTGTAGCAAGTTGATCCGCAATTTCAACCGCTACACTGGATCTTTCTTCAGCGTACAATTGTTTTAATTCACGAGCGGCTCCGACGAAATTTGTTCCGTTGTCGCTCCACAAATCAGCACAATGACCACGTCGTGCTGTGAAACGTTTGAACGCTGCAAGAAACCCTTGAGCTGTCAAGTCGCTGACAGCTTCAAGATGTATCGCTCTGGTAGCCATACAAACGAAAAGGCAGATATAGCCTTTATAAGAGCGTTGGCCTCTTCCTTTAGATGTGCACATGCTTATAGGGCCCGCGTAATCGACACCACTTTGAAAAAATGGGCGATTAACAGTTCCTCGAACTGATGGCAACTGTCCCATCATTGGATGTTGAGATGCAGCAGCAAATCGAGCACATGTCACACATTTGCGAACGAAAAACTTAACAGAATTAGTGGCTCCGATAATAAAATATTTTGATTTCAAATAATTGAGCATCAGTTGCGGATTTCCATGCAAAGTTTTTTCATGAGCATTGTCAATAATCAAAGTCGTCAAGTGTGACCTTTGAGGAATAATGATTGGATGTTTCATTTTATCATTAACTACTGCATGCTCCAATCTTCCACCAACTCTTAAGATGCCATCTTGATCAAGCATCGGACATAGTGAGGTCAGTTGACTTTTTTTACTAATAATTTTATTTTCTTTCAGGTTCTTCAACTCCTCTTTAAAATGATTTGCTTGGACTATCTTAATGCATACTTTTAAACTATCTTGAATTTATTTACTTGATAGCCATAAACAAACATTTTCCTTTCTAGCGCACTTGACAAATCGTTTGCAGAAAGCCAACACGCGAAGAAGTTTTCTAAGTTTAGACAACCTTGAAATTAGCATTTCTTCAGCATCTCCAGTGGCGTCGTAAGTATTTGCAAGACATATTTTATTGCTTTTTTCTTCTAGGTTAGTGTCCGTTATGTTTAACCTTTTGTAGCTTATTTCTTTATTTTTAAGCCACAACGGACCTTCTCTCCAGAGTTCTTCCTTTTCCAGATGTTGTGTACCCCTGGACGCGCAGTCTGCGGGATTGTCTTTTGATGAGACATGGGACCACTGGTGAGGCTCGACTGTAGTTATTATTTCAGATACGCGATTGGCGACGAAAGTTTTCCATCTGTTAGGACGACTATTGAGCCATGAAAGCACCACTGTGGAGTCAGTCCAAGCATGGATGTTCGCTTTATCAATGCGCATGACCTCGGCCACTTCAACCAGCAGCTTGACGAGTAGCACAGCGCCACACAGCTCCAAACGCGGTATCGAAATTTATTTAATAGGCGCCACCTTTGTTTTAGAAGTGATTAGTGACACATGTATGTTCCCATCCTTATCTAGAGTTCTTAGGTACACAACAGCAGCAAATGCATCACTGGAAGCGTCGCAGAATCCCTGGAGCTCCATAATCACGTCTGAACTAGCGTGATTCCATCTGGGCAGTTTGAATTTGGTAAGTTGCTGTAGATTTTCCCTGTAACTTAGCCAATCTTTCAGTAATTGAGGTGGAACCTCATCATCCCACTCAATTCCTGAGAGCCATAATTTTTGGATGAAGATCTTGGCTACTATTATCACTGGTGCCAACCATCCAAGCGGGTCAAACAACCGTGATATGTCAGATATAACACTTCTCTTTGTTACAGGAACTTTAAGTGGAGGAAGCTGCACTGAATACTCGAACTCGTCATTTCTTCGATTCCAGATGAGACCAAGGATTTTCATGACTGCATCTATCTTGAGCTCGATGTTTCCTTCCACTTCGACATTACTTATATTCATGTGCCGCAATAATTATTCATTGTTACTACTCCATTTCTGTAATTCAAATCCACCATTTTGCAAGAGTTCACTCGTTTCTTTATAAACTTGTTTGCCTTCTTCCACAGACTCACAACCTGTTAACAAATCATCAACATAGAAATGTTTCAGAACTTTATCAGCAGCTGCCGGGAACTGATCATCTTCATCGTAGGCGACTTGCTGAAGTGCACGCACTGCGAGATAGGGTGCTGAGGCAGTACCAAAGGTAACTCGGAGGAGTCTCAGGTGGTTCAACTTCTCTTCAGGGTTTTCGCACCATACGATGCGTTGAAAATCTATGTCTTCTTCATGCACTTTCACCTGTCTGTACATTTTGACTATATCAGACACCAGGCATATGGGATGACAGCGCCAACGAAGTATTGTATGCCGTAGGACAGGTTGAAGAGTAGGACCCACTAAGAGGTCTTGGTTTAATGACGCACCATTGGTTCCTGAACACGAAGCATCAAAAACGACCCGTACTTTGGAGGTAGTTTTGTCTTCGCGGATGACAGCATGATGTGGTAAGTATACTGCACCGGGTTTAATTTGTTGTTCTAGAGGAACCGCTTCCATGTGTCCTAATTCAAGATACTCATTAATGACGTCTGAATAGCGTTTCTTCATTTCAGGATCCTTGGCGAATCTATTCTCCAACTGATTGAAGCGCCTGGTTGCGATGGCTTCAGAATTGCCGTATTTACAGCTGGGGTCTGAATTACGAAAAGGTAGCTTAACTACGTATCTACCTGTGCTATCCCGTTCGGTGGTAGCAGAAAACAAAAATTCACATTTCTTCTCATCCTCAGTATAATGTTCCTTGGGATCTGTCGCAATAGTGTCAGCTTCAAGCTCCCAAAACTTCTTCAAAAGCTCGTTTTCATCTATTTGAACGTGTTTAACTCTAACACTGTAGCGTAATTCCGAATCACCTATGTGAATCGGCCCTGAAAGGATCCAGCCTAAGGAAGTTCGCTGAGCGATTGGTGTTCCCTGTGAGGGCTTGATGATACCCTCTAAGAGTATTTGAGCATAAATATCTGCCCCAAGGAGCATATCGATTTTACCTGGTACATTAAATGATGGATCTGCTAAATCCAAGGTTTGCAACTCTGACCACAACTCAACAATGACTCTCTGTTCTGGGAGTTGTAATATATAAACCCGTATGCTGGGTTTATTATCGTTTTAAACCTTTCAAAGTTATTTGTCAAGTTGGCTAACTGTTCTTTTCGTGTAATATTCTGTCAGGAAGGAACCCCTGTTGTATTGGATAGCTTATCTGTGGACTCCAGTGTTGCCAGAGTTCGCGCCCGCTGACCAGCGACAAGGAGAAAAAAGGAATATCGCGTTGAACATTTACGAATCAATGATTAGATGTTTTGTTCGTCACGGGTTTCCATTTCATAATTCATAATCCACATAATTTATTGCATTTCTACTGTAGCGGATGACTAGATGTTTTCTTGTTTACAAATCAACACGACAGATTGTTGCAACAAGTTGGCGCGTCTACTTGAACTTCGGGGACCGGGTTTGAGAGAGCTGGCAATGTCGAAGTGTCAGATAGCGGACTTCCTATTTTATTTTGGTGTGCCGGAACACGTTTTCTGGGCGATTGCAGTATTTTCCTCGTAAGTATTGTTTAGAAGCCGTGTTAACTTCTTGGAAAAGCAGTAATTGCATAGACATGTTGTCAATTTTCAGTTTGCCGGTGTAATCAAGCCTTACAGGCAAGTTGAGGCCGTGGTGCTCTCCCACGCGACTTGACCTGGCTGAATACCACCGTGTTGCGGTTAAATCGGCGAGCCACGGGAAGCAAGGCCAGGGCCATTGGTGGCGGAGTTGACATTTGTCAATACCCATCGACGTGGGACAATTTTCCTCCGACAGGTTAGTTTTGTACTGTACCATGGACCGTTTTATTCCCTTGATTATTGATTGCCGGCCCACAGACTACTCTTGAGCCCCGGCCCGCTATCTAGCCCCGTGCCCGCCCAGTTTGTACTTGCTATTCTTGGCTAACCGTCTCATCGCTTGATGGAAATTCCAGGAGGTGTTTGGTAGGGGCCTGATCGTGCCCGAAGCCACCCGCGCCAGCCGAGCCAGTACTCCCGTTGTCGGGAACGCTCCGTAGCACCGCCTGCGATGGAGATGCAGCTAAGCTCATAGCCTATTATTTTAACATTACCAAATGGTTCTAGCGCAATCGACCAAAGCGTCATCAAAATCCTACCCTTAACATTTGTTTTTATACCTAGTTAGCTTTTAGTGAGGACCTAGAACGAAATAAAAGCTTTGGGTTACCTTCAGACCTTCTTTCATTTGCCCTAGCACAAAGGAAACTAATTACATGGCGCCCCGAACAGGTTGATGACGCTTAAACTCATTTCCCTCCTTACAACTCCATTTACTGTGAAGGTCTGAGTCTGGTCGCTTGCGCTATACCTAAGTATCTGAATGCAGACTTTCCGCCATAATAGTGTTAATGTCACACTTTAGTACATTGAATAGTTTGGACATTGACCTACATTACTTATAGTTACTTACCTACAACATACGGTCAATTATAGCACTTGGTTTGGCAAGTGATTACCTAAGTACTACCTATAGTTAAGCTTTATAAATTACAAATAACCTTTTAACAGTATTCATAAAAGAAATTACTACTATAAGCATTGTTTACCATTGTGTTGAACTGGCAAAGAGTAAAATATTGCATACCATAATCCACATCCTTTGGATTTTTTATATTTTTACATTTTTACATTTATGTTTTACACAAAATATTTACTTTGTTGTTATTTGAACTCAGTGACCCCTGTGACTGTGAACACAGGACTATAGGAATTACTGTGAGTTTAATATACAGGACAGTTGTTACACATCCAGTAGTATTGTTTAAATATTTAATATACCTACAATTGCCTTAAGCGCTAACGACGATGTATTAATAAACTCAGTGACTAACTAGGAGACCATAATACAATTGCAATTGCTGCAGTGTCATAGTAACACGAAATACAAACGCTTTTATGTGATTGGTCGATCGCGCTTTAATCATAAGCATCGATTAGCTCTTAAAGGACATTGAACCGGGTGGCTTAGAGCTCATACTTACTGTCCTACTCTTACTGAACATTTAGACTTCTGCCACACAGGCATAGTGTGCTCGGGCTGATTAGTGGTAATTACCGGGCTGATATTTTTATCGAAATATTACAACGATTAAACATACGTGTACGTGACAATGTCGTCAACAACCGGATTAGAGGAGCGCCCAATAGCCTTCAATCTCCTTAAGAAGGATGAGCTCCAGTACGAGGTCAGGGTGCGCCAGGCGGCGCCACTACCTACAGTGATGGAACTTAGGAGCCAGCTGCGGAAGCTGAACCAGGACATACCTACAGATGAGGTCGCGGACTACGAGGGAGATGTCGCCGCCGAGCTGGGCATAATCTCGTCAAAAATGGACGACCTGCGCAAGCTGCTGCAAGGGTCAACACAACCTCGCACCTCGTTAAAGGTACTCAATCGTGTTCAAGCTGCTGCACACCACCTGTATCACCGACTGACTCGACTCTCACCTTCAGGGTCGGAGATGAGCAGCCACAGCGAGCTCAGCGACCAGCTAGATGGGGTACTGGTGCGGTTAGATACAATATTGCTCACATTTACAAGTTCGTTGACAAAGAAGCAAGACACTACCGTCGCTGCACCTACCTGCGCAGCGCCACATAACAATAATGCAGTGCAAAAATTGAACTTAAAATACTCCGGTAAGACCTGCGTAAAGGCCTACCTACACAAACTAGAGCAGGTGCGTGTCTCCCGGGAGATCCCTGACTCAACACTGTTCCGCTCGGCATGTGAGCTCTTCACTGACGAGGCATCCTCATGGTTCGATGGCGTTTGTGATCAGGTACACTGCTGGACGGACCTCAAGAGTATGATGCTCCGCGATTACTTGCCGGTAGATTACAACGAGCGCCTACTATGCGAAATAAGGGCGAGGACGCAAGGATTTGACGAATCAATAGTGAATTATGTCAGTGTAATGCTTAATTACTACTCACGCTTAGAGTCCCCACTACACGAAGCGGAAAAGTTGAGTATTTTAATGCAAAACATTAGACCGTTTTTTTCAAAACAATTAGCTTTGTTTACTATCGACTCCATCAATGACCTTAAAGACCGCTGTCGCCAGCTGGAGGCTGCAACTCAACGTGCAAAACGCTTCGCGGAGCCAAATAGAGACTTGTCCAAGTCTCTTGCTCAAGACTTGGTGTATAAACCTATGACTACAAAACCGGTATCGGCGGTACAAACCCCTATTGATTTTTGCGTTCGGTGTCGAGTAGAGGGACATTCGTTGAAGGCATGTAAGGCGGCACCCAAACTGGTCTGTTACCGCTGTGGCGAGAATAACGTAACGGCACGAAATTGTCCCAACTGCACCCCTGTACCAAGTACTTCAAAAAACGAGTGATACCGAATCAGGGTATGGCTGATCCGGTTTCAATCAAAACCAATAAAGTATATAACAGAAGAATATTCATACCAACTCCTAAAAATAAAAAACAAAAACTTACAATATATCAAAACCATACATCCCTGACACACAACAACAACGAAATTAGTAAACCAATTAACATACCTAATACCCTGCATCCTATCCCCGTCCTAACTAACAAAGATAACACCCTCTCTTCCCCGCTTATTAACGCTTTATTCCACACTACTAACAAGTACAACACCCCTCCCCTGCCTGCTTGCTCCCGCCCCACCTCCCTGACCCATACTAACACAATCACTAATGTGTATAATAACCGAACATACCCAAATAACGAATTTTACCCAAATAACCGGTTCACCGAAAATTACCAAAACGTGTATTCTTGTCCGGAACCAACTACAATACCTTCCACTACTATTACTTACCCAATTAACGAATTTTACCCAAATAACCGGTTCACCGAAAATCACCAAAACGTGTATTCTCGTCCGGAACCAACTACAACACCTACCGCGACTACTGCATACCCAATTAACGCAGATTACTCAAATAACCGGTTTACCGAA
The DNA here is from genome assembly GCA_963854355.1 of Epinotia brunnichana. NCBI lineage: Eukaryota > Metazoa > Arthropoda > Insecta > Lepidoptera > Tortricidae > Epinotia > Epinotia brunnichana. The sequence goes on along the minus strand of OY977936.1, from coordinate 10,727,778 downwards.
AATCACCAAAACGTGTATTCTTGTCCGGCACCAACTACAATACCTTCCACAACTGTTACTTACCCAATTAACGAATTTTACCCAAATAACCGGTTCACCGAAAATTACCAAAACGTGTATTCTTGTCCGGAACCAACTACAATACCTTCCACTACTATTACTTACCCAATTAACGAATGTTACCCAAATAACCGGTTCACCGAAAATCACCAAAACGTGTATTCTTGTCCGGAACCAACTACAATACCTTCCACTACTATTACTTACCCAATTAACGAATTTTACCCAAATAACCGGTTCACCGAAAATCACCAAAACGTGTATTTTCGTCCGGAACCAACTACAATGCCTACCGCGACTACTGTATGCCCAATTAACGCAGTTTACCCAAATAACCGGTTCACCGAAAATTACCAAAACGTGTATTCTCGTCCGGAACCAACTACAATACCTTCCACAACTGTTACTTACCCAATTAACGAATTTTACCCAAATAACCGGTTCACCGAAAATTACCAAAACGTGTATTCTTGTCCGGAACCAACTACAATACCTTCCACTACTATTACTTACCCAATTAACGAATTTTACCCAAATAACCGGTTCACCGAAAATTACCAAAACGTGTATTCTTGTCCGGAACCAACTACAATACCTTCCACTACTATTACTTACCCAATTAACGAATTTTACCCAAATAACCGGTTCACCGAAAATCAACAAAACGTGTATTCTTGTCCGGAACCAACTACAATACCTTCCACTACTATTACTTACCCAATTAACGAATTTTACCCAAATAACCGGTTCACCGAAAATCACCAAAACGTGTATTTTCGTCCGGAACCAACTACAATGCCTACCGCGACTACTGTATGCCCAATTAACGCAGTTTACCCAAATAACCGGTTCACCGAAAATTACCAAAACGTGTATTCTCGTCCGGAACCAACTACAATACCTTCCACAACTGTTACTTACCCAATTAACGAATTTTACCCAAATAACCGGTTCACCGAAAATTACCAAAACGTGTATTCTTGTCCGGAACCAACTACAATACCTTCCACTACTATTACTTACCCGATTAACGAAGTTTACCCAAATAACCGGTTCACCGAAAACCACCAAAACGTGTATCCTGGTTCGGACCCAACTACAATACCTTCCCCTACTACTATTTACCCGATTGACGCCGTTTACCCGAACGACCCAGTTAGCCCAACACACGCGATTCCGGTAACCACCAACGATGCTGCTGCCTTACTCGTTATCAACGACCCAGTAACTGAAAACAAAGCACCCATCTCAATTGATTGCCCTAATGAGTTACAAGTCCCAGTTAAATTACATAGTACTGGGAGCAGGCGGAAGACATGCCAACGTGGTGCGGCAGACCAATTACCATCAAATTTTGACGGGGATGAGTGGCGGTCCTGGCTGGCGACGATTGGCGCGTTTTTCGAATGCGGCCGAACTGCTAAAAAATTAAACAGTTACATAGACGGGTCGGACTTGCGTCCTTACCTTACGATACAAATTTACAGTCTGTCTTATACGGGCCTTTTGGATTCCGGATCGGAGTTATCTATTATTGGTGGCGATACTTGGAAACATTTTGAAGACCAGGTTACCCTTCATAAATCACACGACTTGAGTCGGATAGTAACGGCAAACGGCTCCTCTTCCCCTATCATGGGCCATATATTCTTGCCAGTCACAGTCGACGGTAAGACTGCGATAATCAAATTCTACGTAATACCAGAGGTACCAACTAAGCTATTATTTGGTATTAATTTTTGGAAGGCATTTAATATTGGCCCGGATGTGCTGTCTTTATTACCAAACGACTGTTCCTTGTCGGATGAAGAACATATCAATACCGTTGCGTCGGAAGTTAGGTTTATACAAGGCTTTGAGTCTCTGTCATCGGAGGAACAGCGCCAAGCGGAGAATATATTAAAGGAATTCGAAACCATATCCTCAGAGCGGAAGGGTTTAGGACGAACTCGTCTACTCACTCACGCTATCGATACTGGTGATGCGAGACCAATTAAGCAACGCCATTATATGTTATCTCCCTCGAAGCTCGCCGAGCTAAACAGGCAGTTAGACGAAATGCTCGAGCTGGATGTGGTGGAACCAAGTAGCAGCCCATGGAACAACCCCGTAACCATGGCACCGAAATCAGACGGAACCCTCCGATTCTGCCTGGACAGCAGGAAGCTAAACGAGATTTCAAAACACGATGCTTATCCACTGCCACTAATTAACCAGATTTTAGATCAGCTCGGGAACGCCAAATTCTTGTCGTCTTTAGATTTAAAATCAGCCTTCTGGCAAATTGGACTAGACTCACAGGCGTCTAGGGAGAAGACTGCTTTTACGGTGCCAGGCCGTGGTTTGTTCCATTTTAAGGTAATGTGTTTCGGTCTAACGTCGGCTCCAGCGACGCAACAACGTCTGATGGACGTCCTGTTTGGCCCAGAGCACAACGGACGTATTTTTATCTACCTGGATGATATTATTGTTGTCTCAGAATCGTTTACTGAGCATTTGGCCCTACTACGTACGGTGTTTGAGCGACTACGTCACGCTGACTTGACTATTAACTTATCTAAATGTAAATTCTTCCGCAGACAACTCAAGTACTTGGGTTTTGTTGTAGATGAATACGGTTTACGTACAGACCCAGACAAGGTCAAGGCAATTATTGATTTCCCAACTCCGACGTGTCGGAAGGACGTCAAACGCTTTCTCGGCACGGCGTCATATTACCGCCGATTCATAAAGAATTTTAGCAACATAGCAGGACCTCTTAACCAGTTAACATCTACCCGAAGGGGTGCTCCACCCTTTCGCTGGTCCCCGGAGGTGGATACAGCTTTCGGAGAGCTCAAGGTTGCCCTAACTACGGCACCGGTCCTAGCCTGTCCCGACTTTACCAAACCATTCGCGGTGCATTGCGATGCCTCAGATTTTGGGATTGGCGGAACCCTAACCCAAACGTTCGAGGGGGAAGAACACCCCTTAGCGTACTACAGTCGTTCCCTCACGCCCCAGGAGAGGAACTACTCGGCCACAGAGCGGGAGGCATTAGCTGTGGTAAATGTTGTTGAGCATTTTAGACCGTATTTGGAAGGTGATCGCCAATTTCAAATTATAACAGATCACTCCAGCTTGAAATGGTTCCTCAACCTTAAGAACCCAACAGGCCGCCTCGAGAGATGGGGTTGCCGACTGTCGCCTTACAACTTTGTGGTCGAGCACCGTCGAGGCTCGGAAAATATCGTGCCGGACGCCTTGTCCAGAGCCGTCCCAGTATACTTGATCGATACTAACGCGATTAATGATAATTGGTACTTACAATTATATAAGAGGTGCGAGTCTAGACCAGGCTCCGTTCCCAATTTACAGTTAATGAACGGTCGCTTGTACCGCTACACTAAACCAAAAAACGCGTTGTCGTCGGATTTTGAATGGAAGGAAGTTATACCTCAAGACTTCCGATTAGAGATCATGAAGGATAACCATTCGGTTCCGACCGCTGCGCATTTGGGCACAGCAAAAACGTATAATAGACTAAAATTGCGCTACTTTTGGCCGGGTATGTATCAGGACGTCGTCCGGTACGTTGCACATTGCTCTGCGTGTGCGGCACATAAGCATAGCCAGCTTCCCACCCCGGGCTTCATGGGAAGCGCGAAGGTTTGTTGCCGCCCATTCCAATGTCTGAGCTTGGACCTCGTTGGTCCTTTACCCCCTTCGCGGAAGTTAAACACTTATATATTGGTGGTTGTGTGCTGTTTCACCAAGTATTGTATGCTGTTTCCCATGCGACGCGCCACCGGGGCAGTCATTTCCCAAAGGTTGGAGGACCACGTATTCATGATCCACGGAATACCTCAAACCATTATTGCAGATAACGCTTCCTATTTCACTGGCGGCGACGTTCAAAGGTTGTTCACGAAGTATAACATACCACAGCTGCATTACACGCCTGTGTATTGCCCACAGGTCAACACAGTAGAGCGATACAACAAGACCCTCGTTATAGCCATTTCCACGTTCATCGAATCAGACCACCGCATGTGGGATGTTAACATTTCGCGTATTCAGTTTGCGATGAATACCTCAGTGAACGATTCTACATCATATACCCCGTTCTTACTAGTACATGGACGGGAGGCAGTTCCCGATGGTACAATCTATGGTGAACCAGAGGAGGTTAACGAGATTGTTTTTTCATCTAGACGAAATTACCTGGATAAAATCAATACCTTAAGAGATGTCTATTCCACCGTGAGAGAGCTGTTACAGAAATCTCACGATCGCAACATCAAGTACTACAATGATAAACGCCGCGACATTGAATTCGAGGTTGGAGATGAAATATGGAAACGCACCTTTAAACAAAGTAAGGCCAGCAAGTATTTTGCGGCCAAACTAGCACCCAAGTATGAAAAATGCCGCGTCATACGGAAAGTATCACGTTTAGTTTACGAACTGGAAGACGAAAATGGCAAGCGCTTAGGAAAGTGGCATGTAAAAGACTGCAAGCCAGTGTCCCCAAACGCCATTTGAATGATTACGTTTATTTTCTTAATGTGCCTAATTTGGCACCTTTTGCTATATCTTAGGTAAGATTCCTATTTTCTTTTCTGTAGTACCGCAGGCCATTACGCGATCGTTTCCAGCGCCGGCCACGCGGATTCTATTGATGCCAAGGTGCTGCAGGACTTGTGATTCTGGGCCGAGAATCCCTGTCTTAGTTTAGTTTTCTCTTTCAGGAATGGAGATCATGTCTAATTTAAGTTGCAGCTCGAGGGCGAGCTGGAATTTTACTCCCTCAACTCTTTTCCCTCGAAAAATTCTCCTAGGTGAGGGGGTGTAATATATAAACCCGTATGCTGGGTTTATTATCGTTTTAAACCTTTCAAAGTTATTTGTCAAGTTGGCTAACTGTTCTTTTCGTGTAATATTCTGTCAGGAAGGAACCCCTGTTGTATTGGATAGCTTATCTGTGGACTCCAGTGTTGCCAGAGTTCGCGCCCGCTGACCAGCGACAAGGAGAAAAAAGGAATATCGCGTTGAACATTTACGAATCAATGATTAGATGTTTTGTTCGTCACGGGTTTCCATTTCATAATTCATAATCCACATAATTTATTGCATTTCTACTGTAGCGGATGACTAGATGTTTTCTTGTTTACAAATCAACACGACAGATTGTTGCAACAAGTTGGCGCGTCTACTTGAACTTCGGGGACCGGGTTTGAGAGAGCTGGCAATGTCGAAGTGTCAGATAGCGGACTTCCTATTTTATTTTGGTGTGCCGGAACACGTTTTCTGGGCGATTGCAGTATTTTCCTCGTAAGTATTGTTTAGAAGCCGTGTTAACTTCTTGGAAAAGCAGTAATTGCATAGACATGTTGTCAATTTTCAGTTTGCCGGTGTAATCAAGCCTTACAGGCAAGTTGAGGCCGTGGTGCTCTCCCACGCGACTTGACCTGGCTGAATACCACCGTGTTGCGGTTAAATCGGCGAGCCACGGGAAGCAAGGCCAGGGCCATTGGTGGCGGAGTTGACATTTGTCAATACCCATCGACGTGGGACAATTTTCCTCCGACAGGTTAGTTTTGTACTGTACCATGGACCGTTTTATTCCCTTGATTATTGATTGCCGGCCCACAGACTACTCTTGAGCCCCGGCCCGCTATCTAGCCCCGTGCCCGCCCAGTTTGTACTTGCTATTCTTGGCTAACCGTCTCATCGCTTGATGGAAATTCCAGGAGGTGTTTGGTAGGGGCCTGATCGTGCCCGAAGCCACCCGCGCCAGCCGAGCCAGTACTCCCGTTGTCGGGAACGCTCCGTAGCACCGCCTGCGATGGAGATGCAGCTAAGCTCATAGCCTATTATTTTAACATTACCAAATGGTTCTAGCGCAATCGACCAAAGCGTCATCAAAATCCTACCCTTAACATTTGTTTTTATACCTAGTTAGCTTTTAGTGAGGACCTAGAACGAAATAAAAGCTTTGGGTTACCTTCAGACCTTCTTTCATTTGCCCTAGCACAAAGGAAACTAATTACAGAGTACCGATGTGAGTTTGCCTAACACAAAAGCATGAACATTAACCTTAAAATCAGGGTCGAGGCGTGATGCAATACTAACCTTCACTACCGACTTGGAGTTCACAGAGGAACTACCTTCACCGCCTAATCCCGTGATTGTGCTTTTGTGGGGAATCTTCTTAAGTCCAAGCAATTGGACTGCAGACTCCGTTATGAACGAAGCCTCTGAACCTTGGTCGAGCAGACATCTGAGAGTTGTGCCTGAACCTGTTTCCGACTGAGCTTGAACCAAAGCCGTTGCCAGTAAGACTCGACTACGACTGGTCGAAAAACAAGTTGTTATATTGTTGGGCTCACCATGCGATGATGATACAGCTGATGTTGCTTGTGCAACATTGTCTCTTTCAACCGATTGAGTGGGTTTGCCTTGAAAATCGGTTGAGTTAGTGACCATTTTGGGGTGCAGTAAAGAATGATGTTTGCGCTTACATATTCGGCATCTTGTGGATTGGCGACATGAGTAAACGTTGTGACCTAAATTTAAGCAATTGAAGCAGAGATTACCGGACTGGATGAAATCACGTCGAGCATCGACATCGATCTTTGCAAATCATTTACAATTACACAGTTTGTGATTTTCGGAACAGTAGGCACAAGAAACCTCAGTAACATGAAGCATTGTCGGGTTACTGTTAATGTGTACATTGGGTTTCTTGGGAACAAAGCTTGTCTTGGATGATTTGCCATCAAAACATTCTAATGCCCTGAAACGGGTTTCTAAAAACTCCTGAAGTTGGTTAAGGGTGGGCAAATCATCAGAAGAATCGCTGACTTTAAGTTCCCAATGTTTCCTAGTCTCATTGTCTAATTTGAGACACACGATGTGAATGACAATTATGTCCCATGTAGTTGTTTCGATGCCTAAGTTCTGTAATCCATTTAAACACTCATTAGTAGTGTCCAGCAATTCTTTGAGTGCGTTCGCTGACTCCATCGTCATATTCTTTTGACTCATAAAACGTTTGAGAATGCAGCTTGATAGGAGCTTCTTATTATTATAGCGTTTTTCTAATTTTTCCCAACATGCGCTATAATTATCATGCGTGATCTGGACGTGACGCAGAAGCTGTTCAGCTTCACCGGCTAGATAACCTTTCAGGTAGTGCAATTTTTGAACGTCGTCAAGGTCTTTGTTTTTATGTATAAGCGACGTGAATAGATCTCGAAAGCTAGTCCATTCAGAATAATTTCCGGAAAATGTGGGAATCGAAATCTTCGGCAAACGAATCAGCTCTGACTTATTCTCGACTGTGGTAGACTCTTTGTTCGCTGAAGGACTCGCAACGTTCAGTTTTCTCAAAGCGGCCCTCAATTCCGACTTGTACCGCATAAACAACTCTTCAGCGTTGGTGTATACGTCTTCAGTTACATATAAACTAGCATTTAAAGTTGCCGTGTCAGACTCGTGTATAATATGAGTATGAGTAGAAGTAAACTGAATCCACAAAGCTTCCAAAGTTTCCAATCTGGTGCCAACATAGTCTGAAGTAAGCCGGTCTTTAGGCGACTTTCTAAAGTTAATAAAAGCCTTCTCAATTCGCGAATACAAGTCGTCTTGAACCTTTATCCGAGCCTCCATGATGATGAAATTTCCAAGTGTTTTTAGGACTTAGCCAATTCTAGTCGAAATCAGTCGTAAATTTTCTCAGTGTTTGGAAATTACCAATTCTGGGCTAAATTGGGCGTGGATTTCCCGTCGTTCCATTAATATCAGAATTATTCTAAGTCGCTAAATTTTCAAATTTCATGAAATTTTCTAAGTCCAAATTCTTCATATAATTTTGTCTTTGACAGTTGCACTACGTAATAATTAAATGTACTCACAATTGTCACTTCACTACGTCACACATATCTGCTTACGTCACACACTGCTGCTCTCCTCTGCCGACGTCACGATGTGCCTGTGACGTCACACGCTGCTGCTCTCCTCTGCCGACGTCACGATATGCCAGTGACGTCACACGTGGCTCCGGAACCATGAAAAATGAAAATGAAAAATAGTTTATTCAGTAACTTAACATAGCTTAACTAAATACAGGTTGGTGTCTCTTTTTAAGTATCGAGATACCTGTGTCAAGAGACACCGCTCTTCCATAGAGTGTAACTTGAAACGTACAGAAGTGCACAGAACATGTTTAAATAATAATATAATATAAGAGGAGTAAATCTCCTAAAACTAATACTAATTGTTTATTTTAAATACTAAAGCAGTGTGTGTGTGTGTGTGTGTGTGTGTGTGTGTGTGTGTGTGTGTGTGTGTGTGTGTGTGTGTGTGTGTGTGTGTGTGTGTGTGTGTGTGTGTGTGTGTGTGACTATGTGTGTGGTGTGTGCGCGCGTATGGGTGTGGATCTAAATATGTCGGTATATAATGAGTTTTATCTGTCGTTTTCTGATAATAAGCTTTCTACATCGGAGTAGTTTTTATCTTTTAGCCAAGTCATCATTTTCTTTTTACACTCTTTAAAGGTTGTGGAGTTGATGTCAATAAGAGGATTTATTAGGTTGTATAGGTGAATAGACTGGAACTCGTATTGTCTCCTAGCGTAAACAGAGTTAGCTGTCGCGGAGGGGATTGTCTTTGGCAATCTCCTTCTCGTCATTGTGACGTTAGGTTTAAAAGAAGTACTTTTGTGTCTTCTCAAGATAGCATGTAACACGTACAACTTTCTGACAGTCATCAGCTCGCAAATTTCGTACAGCTTTTTTGTAGGGAACCTATAGGGTTTGGAGTACATCACCTTCAACAGCGCTCTTTGTGCTCTCTCTAACTCAATAAACTTCGTTTTGGTGGCACCACCCCATATAGGGATGCAGTATACAAGGACAGACTGGGCCAAGGAAACGTAAATTTGATTGAGTAGATTTTTCGAGGCTATATGTTTGAGGTTTTTAAATATATACATCATTTTACGCGTTCTGGTTAAGATCAGTTCAGTATGTGTATGCCACGAGAGTCGCTGGTCAAGCATGATGCCAAGGTATTTTGTGTTCTCAGCCCTGTTGATTACTGTGCAGTTGCAAATCGTGCTGACCGTATCTCTACAAGTATGTATCCTAAGTTTAAAAGTTGCGTCAAGTTGGGTTCTTTGGTATTTGGTGAAACAAATATAATTTGATTTGCTTGTATTTAAGGTGAGCAGGTTAGCTTGAAGCCAATCAGTCTCAGACCATTCTCGGCAGTTATCCTAACGTCCTCCCAGTTGTCTCCCCAGAACACTACAGCTGTATCATCAGCATATGCAAAGGTGGAGCCTCTGTCAATGGGTAAGAAGCTGAGCTGGTTGATGTATATGAGAAAGAGCGTTGGGCCCAAAACACTTCCCTGAGGGACACCGTAAGTTATGTCACATTCGTCACTAGTGAATTTCCCTATTTTAACCCGTTGCTTACGTCCATTTAAGTAGCTAGTTAGTAGAGAAAGGGGAACTCCTCTGATACCTATGCTCTCCAGGGTGTTTACAAGTGTGGGAACAGAAACAGTGTCTAAGGCTTTCTTGAGGTCAAGAAATACGGTAATACATTTCTTCTTCTTGTCCACCTTATCAACTATCAGGGAATAAAGTGCTGTCACAGCGTCTTCAGTGGACAACCCTTGCCTAAAGCCATATTGAGATGGAGATAAAATTTTAAATTTGTTTAGATAACTAGTTATTCTGGTGTTTATTAGCTTTTCAAGTATTTTAGATATTGCGGGGAGGACTGATATTGGTCTATAATCTGATGTGCAGCTTCTGTTCCCACCCTTATAAACAGGAGTGACCATAGCTATCTTAAGGGAGTCTGGAAATTCACCATGTTTAAAGCATAGATTTGCAAGGTGGGTCAAAATAGGGACCACAGTGGCACTTGCCATCTTAAGAAATTGAGTAGGGATATTGTCCCATCCAGGCGCACTGGAGGATTTGAGGTTTGACAAGGTGAGGTATACTTCATTAGGATTGGTATCAAACAATACAAATGAGGACAAGTGAGAGCTGACAATAGTATTGTTGGCAGAAAAGTTAGTTGTTGGTGAAATACTTTGCGCTAGAGATTTCCCAATATCCGAAAAATAATTATTAACTGAGTTAACCGAGGCTGAGGGTAAGGTGCAAATGTTTAAGAGTTCGCAACTATCATTTTTTTGTGTTTTTCTGTGTGTGATATCATTGATCGCCCTCCACAGAGATTTCGAGTTCCGAGTAGCCTTATTTAATATTTCCTTCTCATATTGTCGCTTAAGTTTTTTAATGAGCCCGTTATAGAAGTTCCTATATCTTTTGTATGTAATTTTAAGTATATTGTTGTCAGGATTTTCCCGTAGTTGTTTTTGCATACGATTTCTATTCCTAATGCATCGGAGTATGCCCAGAGTGATCCAGGGTTTTATTATTCTGTTACTTCTGGGTACTAATACGGTTATGGTGTTAGCTATAAGGCAGCTTCTAATTTTATTTATTAAGAGGTTAGTCAGAACATTAGGATCATTTATTTTGTATAAATCTGTTAAATTTTCTTTTAATAGACTGTTAATAGCTTTTTCAAAGTTAACACTGGTTTTATATTTTTGAAGTGTATTCAGCTTGCTAACACAACGTAGTTTCGTCAAAATCATCGAATGATCTGTGATTGTCTCATTTAGTACCAAAATATTTACTTTCATGTTACTTTTGTTAATCTTAAGCATAACATGATCTAAGCAATTTTTGTCCCTTGTGGGTAAAAGGTGGCCAGGAAGTACTCCATGCATCGCTAACACATTTAAATAATTTAGCCTATTAGTGCGTTCGTGACCCGGTTCGTTGGGCTTCTGAATAAGATTAATATTAATATCACCAGTTATCACGATGTTCTTATATGAGTATATAGTTTCCAAATGGGAGTTGAGAGTGGCAATGAAGTCATCAGTAATTTTTATAGATGGCCAGCACCGGCACTTTAGGTAGCAATCCACTACCGTGCCCGCTCGTCGACCCGAAGTGTTCGCCGAATCCTCTAAGCCCAACTATCCGGCTCGAAGGACCAATGGAAAACTGGGCCCAAAATGATACACTGAGTGTCAACAATATAATTTATTGAGCTAATGTACAAATTTACATATTTACCACGCTGGGGTCTATATTCTACGAAAAATCTTAACAGTGCCATTCAGGATCGGTGACATACCGAACAGCGACATCTAGTGGCCTCATAAAATCCTATGTAAACGAACAGAGGTGATAGTTGAACACTCCTCTTGAGTTACTTGTTTTTAGCGTAGAATCGTCAAGATACTTGTTTTCAGCGTAGAATTAGTGGCCAAAAAAAGATACTTGGATTTTAAAATTATTAATAACTTGGAAAATATAAGGCTTAGAAGAAAATTTTGGATGAAGGTTTGCGTTTTCATGCCCTTTATCCAAATATTCAAAAACACGAAAATAGAAAAAAAGTGAGTTACTTGTTTTCTGTATGGGGCAGCTGAGTCTGGTACAGTCGCCATCACATACATCGGAGCAAACAAGCACGTCACAAACATCGGAACACACCTCTATTTTCAAGGCATTAGGGTGCATGTGCCGATATTTTTGAACACCTATAGTGTACCTATGTATGTGATGGCGACTGTACCTACACAAGCGCGTGAAATTCATACCTACTCGTGCCTATATAAACTCACGCCAAGTATTTCCTAAAGCGGTAGTCAGGACACATGAATCGTCGAGTCACCTAAGAAATATATGAAACCACGTGTTTGCACATCTCTGGCGAATATTCACACCACAATTAATGTAATTTTGTAAAGTTAAATAAGAAATCTTAAAGAATAGGAACTTTAAAATGTGTCATATCATATTCCGTCCACCGATCAAATTAATGATGGTTATTGGTTAAACATTGTTGGGTTTTGACACCCAGACCGCTCAGTACAGTGCTGCCAGTTGGTAATTATATATAATGCAATCTGAATAACCCTCATTAAGTGTAGGTAATCGGTGGTTCGAGTGTTGGTGAAACATTTAACTTAAATTGTCAACGAAATGCTTTTTAACGTCGCCGTGTTTCCACCCGATGAATGACGTACACGGAATTAAAACACGGTAAACGCAATTTAATTAAAAGTTTTGAAACGGTTTGTGTCCAAAATGAGTACTTGAGTGAAATTGGTTTTGCGCTGTTACATTTGTTATTTACTGTGAAGTCTTTAAACCGAGTTATTTATTTGTGTTCGTTACTAATTTATTCCAAAACTTAAAACCTAGCTCCAAAACTAAAGGGCTACGTCGGCTGTAGCCTGGACAATTGGTAACCTTAAAAAAGTCTGTGCTGGTCGCATGCTAAATGAGTTGTGGACCAAAAAAACTACCCATTGGATCCCACCAAACAGTGTTCAGGGTTGCGGCTGACCTTGGCGATGCAGATGGTGGGATGACCTCGACGCTTTTCGGAAAAAAGACTGTTGTTGTAGATAGAGATGCGTGGAGGAAACAGAGGGAGGACTTTGTCCTGCAGTGGGATCACAGTGGACCAGTACGATCTAGACTTTTAATGACCTAATGTATGGTCTGCAACAAGCATGGAGTTCGCAGGCAAATGAGTGTTAACTCTGTAGCGGTTTCCACGATAGAATGTACACAATCGCCATCAAATACTTCTAAGCAAAAAAGACCTCACAAAATCTGAACTCACAATTTTATTCATGACGTTACAGCGGGGTGCGTAAGGAATAAGGATGCCTATAATTTTTTTGATATAATATCAGTCGCAATAGCGTTCATTTGATATAATTCTTGAGCCATATAACAACACTTAATATATAACATATGATAATAATTATCAATAAGTAAATAATAACATTTAATAAAACATACTTTAATTAAGTCTAATGCATAATATATTGCATATAATGAACATATGATATATTATAATGTTAATTTCACACATCATAATATTTTTTGGTAGACTCTGTTGTGTAGGCGACGACGAGCGAAGCGAGGAGGAGTGTTAGGAAGAACCTCCACCCTACAGCACGTGCGTCGAGCGAGCGAAACGAGCGTGCCGCGGCAGCGGCCGGCGAAGCGCCAGAACCAAATACTGTTTTACTACTTGGACGTACTTATGCAAACAGGAACCAACCCACACGATGACAGTTTCGAGATAAAGCGATTTTTGTCTAAAAAGTGTAAACAAAAAGTATGTTAAAGTTTTAACGAAAAGTTTGACTGTAATATAAAACAAATCCATATTTTCTAGAGTTTTTACTGGTAACAGACTCAAAAATCAAAACGTATACTGGTTTTTTTCTTTAAATAGTGGATGGTTCCTTTTAACAAAAAAGGTTGAGTGTGGGTTGGTTCCTTATTACTTTACTAGTAATAATGCAATGGTGCATAGTAACGATAATAAACGTATGTTTTCATTATTTTATTTAAAAGAAAGTAGAGTACAAATGTTAACGTATAAAATACTTTACACAAAAACAGTTCTACATCATCAATTATGCCACTTTAAAGAAGATATACATAAAAAAACATCTGCAGCCAACTTAGTTACTATTCATTAGTTTCTTCTTCCATTTCGAAGTCTGGTTCACCTGAAAAGCCTTCCAGGTCATCCTCAATATGTTCATCAGGGATTAATTTAACGTAGAAATTATGATTGACCTGTGGAATCAGATGCAGAAGGCTTTTCAGGTCTTTTAACTTTGCGTCTGCGATTGGCTTTCCTGATGGCCACAGGGGCTCCCATTATATCCTTGGTAATATTAGTCACCCTTCCGCGAAGATTTTTTTGTATGTCCACTTCCTTAAAGTCTTCATCAAAATTAGGCCTCATATATATTTTGTAAATTTCATGTTTTCTCAGCTCTATTTCTTTCGTAGCCAGCCATGATACTTTAGTTCCGTCAGTGTTTTTTTTTCTGTTAGTTATATTTTTCTCCAACTTCAAAGAGGAAAAAAAGTCCTGTTGATTCATTCGATGAACTTTCATGGGATTATTTTTCTTGCAAGTCTTCATTATATCCATGTAATCATCTGGCGTGTATAGTCTCTGATGGTGTTTTAGGGCAGTTTCTATTTTTCCGAAATCTGTGTCATTGGGGAGGAAACTGTGGCCCGATTCAAGAAATTTCATATTGATTTGGTTAAGCGTTGGATGGTCATTTAAAATCGCTTTAAGCATCAATACCAGTTTAATATTTCGATTTTGACCGCCACATGAATCACTCCATAAAATCAGACGTGTTACGCTGCTGTCGAGTCTTTCGAAAATATGTTTCATTAAGCAAGATCCCACTTCTTGTGCACCACGACCAGCTTCTCCTTCCACCCACACATTGCAATGGGCTTCGTCTTTACTTCCAGTGTGTATACCAAGATTGTATACCCAAAGCTGTCTCTTATAAAATACAATGTTTGTAGGTATGCGTGGCAAAGGTAGCGTTTTTTCCAAGTCAAAGGTAATAGTTTCCAGTGAAGGATCGGACTTTGCCAGTTTCATGTCCATTTTCAATTGGGTTTGCAAGCGATTTGCAAGGTCTTGATGTGCTATCCGTTTCAGGTCAATATCAGATTTTTCTTCTTCCGATGCAGTCAGCGTTTGGCTGTGAAAGTAATCACATTTATTACATGTGTCCTTTTTTAAAGGCTTGGTTCGTAAATTAAAATTAGTAAGAAATATTTGGTTCACTTTCGATAATGACAGGATTCTCATTGCAGCTGCCTTAGCTTCCTCTTTATATAACTCGAAGATTTTTGAAACTGTCATGTCAGATCTAAGAAACTTGACCCCATTGCATTGTCCTCGACGGTAGTGAGATATATATGTCGGCAATTTTTTTATCAAGTTTATCACAAACAGCTCGCATTCATGAGAGACTTTATTGCGTCCGCTTTGCAAACCACGTTTATCTACAATGCAATTTTCAGACCGCATTTTGCAAAGTGACGTGTTTATTCTTTTTGACGACGTTTGGAAAGTTTTGAGAAACATATCCTTACAAACTGATATCCCATCCAAGAAGTATTGACGAGAATACTCTTTTTTTTTCGAAACCTTGCTTTTATTTTGAGTTGCAATGTAATGACGCTTTACAGGTTGTTCTTTTACTAATGCGTTCAAGAACATATTCTGTGCGTCGTAAGAACCTAATGAATAAAAATTTTCAAAAGCAATCAATCTTTTCTCTGAGGATATATTTTCGTGACATTTTTTGCTGCAACTGCACTGATAATCTATGAATTTCTTAGTGCCGACACATTTTTTTCTAGAATTTACATACGGCAGGTTCATATACTTTCTTTTTTTCCTTTCTTCTCTCAACAACCCACCAAATTTTCGCTTTCTACCTTTTTTTGGTCGTCCACCAAGTAGTGAGTCAGTTTGTGATAGTTCAGTTTCTTTATCAGAAACTGCTTCGGTGCTTGACCTAACAATAAGCGAATTTCCGTTGACAGATGTTATATCATTTTCTGAAACAGGAACTATTTGACCTTCTTCAGTTTGGTTTTCTTCTGCAGGTGTTGGGCGGATATGTGCACGGCTACTAGCCGGAGCACAGGAGCCAGAAGTAAAACAATCATTGCTTGAGCTGGAACTGTCATTATTATCGTTGTAATCAGGATCTTTGACAGAGTCGTCACTGTATGGAGCTAGAGCGTCATCATCAGCTGTTGAGCTATCAAAATTGTTTTCAACTTCAATGTCGTCCAAACAATTTGCTAAAATACGACACATTTTTTCCGTACCAGGTGACATAAGTGGAAGCGGGGAATAAGGGCTGCCAATACCAGCAACAGTGTTACAAAGCGGGATGTCATGGATGATTGGGACATCATTTAGTGGGGCAGGAGTCAACGGTGAGTATGGAAGCGGGTCAATACTTTTTTCAGCAGAGGTTTCTGTAACTAGATCGTAATCGCTAATCGGAGGCGGCACGGCATTAAGTGGGGCGGGGGTCAGCGGTGAATATGGAGGTGGTTCAATGCTTTTTTCAGCAGTGGTTTCTGTAACTAGATCGTAATCGCTAATCGGAGGCGGCACGGCATTAAGTGGGGCAGGGGTCAGCGGTGAATATGGAGGTGGTTCAATGCTTTTTTCAGCAGTGGTTTCTGTAACTAGATCGTAATCGCTAATCGGAGGCGGCACGGCATTAAGTGGGGCAGGGGTCAGCGGTGAATATGGAGGTGGTTCAATGCTTTTTTCGGCTGCAGATTCATGATCGTTCAACGACGGTAGATATTTTGCGGAAGCAGTGACAGTGCCATTACGGATAGCCGAGAAAACATTAGCTGGAGCTTCCTGTTGTGATGAGTATGCAGGTCGTTCACAAGCAGTGTTATAGTTTTTATAAACTAAGAACTCGGAAGTTGGCACAGCTTTATTAGCAGTTTCCCCAGGCAAATTAGTGATAAGCGATCTAGCAGCTAGCGAGTTAGAACACAAAACAGGTTTTGATGTTGCTTCATGACTCTCTTCCAAAGTTTCTTTCAATTTATCTTCATGCAAGTTGTTATTATAAAATTTCGTGTTATTCATGTTTTCTTCTAAACCCAGGCATGCTAGAATGAAATAAAAGCCCAATGTTAAACACAAAACTCCCTACTCACACAAAACTCCCTTCTCACACAAATTTTCCCTCACTAGGTACACAACCTATCTATATTGTTACCTTAAAGAGCCAACTAAATCTTTTCCTCAAAAAATTCAACACTAAGTACTAAACAAATTTTTGCTATAACTAAACTTTAAACTAATTTGACCAGGTTGACTTTTGCAATAAGGTGACATTATAAACCTACTTTCAATAACAAACAAATGCTACTTTCACAGGGTGTAGTTTAGTAGCATGAGTATAATGTAAGAAAAAAAAATACCTGAACTAATCTGTACTGGACTGCTTGGTCGCGAATAATCACAACTATCTGAAAACAATACAAGTTATTCTAAAATCTTACTGTTACAAAGATTCATTCAAAAATGCACGCAATAATATCATTGTCACTGTCCGAGCTAATTAATATCTACCTAGATGTTCAAAATTTTGAACCTTTAATTTAATACCACAACGCAATACGATTTTTTTCAAAATACATACATTCTGTATTCATGCACCACTGCAATGCCAACGGGGAATTACCTTACAGAAAAAAATTACAAAAAGTTGGTATACCTAACCTTAAAATAACTAAAAGCCATTGTTTACATACCTGAAATGTTGTTGTCTTCGTCGTCTGAACGAACTAGGTAGCTAAGAACCATAGCCCGAGCCCTTGTGCCCATTGTTTCTTCATTGTTTTGCAGGATTTTAGCTAATTTATTTAATATAATTGCCGCACACAACCACTATTATTAAAAGTTTTGACACATAGTCGTACTTCTTACAATGTTGCCACGTTAAAAATATTGCTACTGCAAAATATTATTTATTGTTTAGCATAATTTTATTTATTTCGTTAAAACGTCACATTTGCATTATTTAACCGGTATAAAATTGCAGTAAACTAATAAAAGTATCTGAAATAATACACACTTAGGCATTTTTTACCACGCAAACCGGATCCAAAACACATGGTATCTCAAGTTTTATAAATGAAACTATATTAACATAGAACCATGCGACTTGGATCTTTGGTGACAATATGAATTTGACCAATTTTGATTTTGCAAGCGGGAACCAACCCGCATAGTCTCATATGGTATAATAATAAAGATACTTTAACGAGGAACCATGTTAGTTGGGTCTGTTTAGAATAAATATAATAATCATATTTAGCAAATTGTCGGGTTACCATGTGAGATAGATCTTTTTGATTTTTTATAAAGTTATTAATACGTGTGTTGGTAACTTTGTGACCGTAATGTTTTTATAGGTAAATGTCGTCATATCACTATGATATTTACAGGGTCGACAGAAGGTGCATTTTAGAACAGTGCCCTATACTTAACTCAATTTTGGACGGAGTGTGGGTTGGTTCCTGTTTGCATAAGTACGTCCACTTACAATACAAAAATACAAATTTATTCTTTTTTGCTCACCAGAAATAGTACATAATAGAAAAACAAAAGGTAAATTAAACATAAACAATGGTAGACAACAGGCGGTCTACTACTACGCGCGGCGGCGGTTTTTTACTACTTAATATTTACATATTATATAAGGACACTTTGCAAAGCGTTATGTTTGCTTTATTTTCTTTACTTTATTGGCGTTACCAATCTGTTGTAAGAAAAACAATATATTTAAAAGTTGTTACCTATATGATTATCTTGTATATAACATGAGAATTATACCATATTATGGTTATCTATCTATACATATAATAAAGCTAAAGAGGGTCGAAAGTCTGTACATGGAAGATATTTGAAAAAAATTGTGTAGGGATACTTAGAATCGATAACAGAACACGTTCCAACAGTTTTTAGAATTTTTGTCTGTTTATCTGTTTGTCTGTTTATCTGTTTGTCTGTTTATGTGACCGCGCATCACGTGAAAACGGCTGAACCGATTTAGATGAAATTTGGCATAGAGATAGATTAAGTCCCGGGAAGGACATAGAGTAGTTTTTATCCCGGAAATCTACCCCTAAGGAGATGAAATTGGGGTCGGAAATTTGTATGGAGCTACTTTAACTGCGGCAACGATTAAGATGAAATTTGGTATATAAATAGTCTCAGTCCCGGGAAAGAACAAAGGATAGGACTTGTGCAGGACAACCATCTACGTAAATACTGATAAAATAGATTGCCTGTAACCTAGCTTATAACCCTCTTACAACGTAAGCATTGTATTACAGTCGCCTTATATAATTTGTAGTCGAAATAAATAATAATAGGTCTCACACTTCATTCCTACCTAGTTAAGAGGTAATATACTGTTGGTTTCATAAGTAAAGAGTGGCTAAACACTAGGTTTCCACTAGAAAATAGATAGATTAAGAGGAAGCCTTTAGATCCTATCCGCGCGCTGGCCAAGCATAGACTGATGGGCGAGCGAGGGGGGAAGCTCGGTATTTATACCCCAGGTGGGGGCCGAGGTACGTAAATAGACAGCGCCAGAAAAACCCGCGTTTTAGATGCGATTGGCCGGCAAACGGAGAGGATCTCGAGTGATAATGCATTACGAATGTCATAGAAATAAGTATAAAACACTGTAAATAACGTATTAGCCTAAGATTATTGTCATAAATAAATGAGATGTCGTTTCGCGCCAAAACTTTCCCGCCAATACTTTCCCGCCCATATTTCCCGCCAAATTCACGGGGCGGGCGGGCTGCGGGGCAAGGAATTTCATGGTATAAATATGGCGTCCGGGCCTCATGAAATTCAGTTCTACAAATACCTACGAAACGGCATCAACTCGGAAAAGAAAACAAGTCTTTCACTCAGCTGCTCCCTCATCGGAATCCCGTCAAATTCAGTTGCACAACCAGTGCATAGGTGCATCAGGCACATAATGGTCCTTCAGTAAGCCGGATATTCAAGAAAGAAACTGCAGTTTAAGCGAAAACTACAGCCTCAAGAAAAAAGAAGATTCCAGTGAAAGTGAGAGAACGCCACCTCCGAGGAAATTATCGTCGAAAATGGGTCCAGTCACAAGGTCATCGGCGCCGGGGCAGTCGTTAGCCCAGCTCATCTTCGGGACAGAGCAACCGCCGAGGACCTCAAGAGAAGAAACAAGTAGAGACTCAACATACACGCCACCGACGGCGTCGGACAACGCGACGACGACGGACAACGCGACGAGCACGGACACGATCACTGAGACGCCGCCGTTATCTCAGGAATCGTCACAGACGGGGACGACGCCACGTCCCCCCGCGCCGCCACCGTCGTCGAAGTCACGCGCAACGACCACGAGCCGCCGTGCGCAACGCTTAGCCAAAGCAAAAGAAGAGATGTTACGCATCAAGCTTGAACTCGCCCAAGCACACATCGCCACACTAGAAGCCGAACAAAGCGACGAAGACGAAGGAACTGTGGTTTCCGCCACGCAAGTGAACGAGCAAATCGACGCCTGGTTCGAGAAAAACCACGAGATGCCCGCTATCACTCAAGAACCACACCTTCCAGAAGAAAAGGGGAACAATCCTGACGAAGAAAAAGCAACGGTCCAGCAGCCACTGCCGCGCGCCGAGACCCAGCTCCCCCCGCCGCCCAGCGCACCCGTCGCCGCCGCCGTCGCGACGCCAGTGCCAGCGGGGAACGCCCCCCTCAGGGACCCCCCCCCAGTCTTCACGCCCGCGCCGCCCTGCGCGAATCGCTATGAACAAAGCGGCACCACCAACGCAGTGCCGCAAACAACACAGCAAGTTAACCTATCCGAGCTCGCATCCGCGATCGCTCTAGCCGCCCGCGCTGGCAGCGCCGCCCCCCGATTCGCAACCGAATTACCTGCCTACGCCGGGTCGCATCAAGAATGGCTCACCTTCAAAGCCTCGTACGAAGAATCTCAAATGAAGTTCACCGAAACAGAAAATATAGCGAGACTACGAAGATCACTGAAAGGGAGAGCAAAAGAATCAGTTGAGAATCTTCTCATCTACCAAGCTCCGGCCGCCGAGATAATCAAAACGCTAGAAACACGCTTCGGGAGGCCCGATACCATAGCACTAATTGAATTAGAAAGGCTCCGCGCGCTGCCCCGCCTCACAGACGGCGCGCGGGACCTCTGCTCCTTCTCGTGCCGTGTTGCGAATGCCATCGCCACCCTCCGAGCGTTAGATCGCGCACAGTATCTCTACAGCCCTGAGACTACTAAAGCGATCCTAGACAAGCTGACACCGAACCAAAGATACAGGTGGTTCGACTTCGCCGCCACCACCGTGTCCGCGGAACCAGAGCTAATAAAAATCTCCGCCTTCCTACAACGAGAAGCACAGTACTGCGCAGCCTACGCGCAACCGGAAACAAGCGAACCTCCGCCAAGACGAGTGCACAAAGCCTACGCCACCTCCGAGAGACCAGCCAGTAAATGTTCGTGCTGTCAGAACGAGACGCACAGCATCGACAAGTGTCCGAAATTTACGGCTGAAGAAATCGACGAGCGCTGGAAGATAGCTAAAGAAAAAAGACTATGCTTCAGGTGCCTAAAATACAAGGGCAGAACGCACCACTGCAAACGGGTGAAGTGCGAGCGAGACGGCTGCGAGTACTTTCATCACAAATTATTGCACAATAAGAAGCCCGCGCCCGCCGACAACGAAGCCGTTACCTCAACGTGGACGACCCGCCGGTCCCGCGCCTTTCTCAAGATATTACCTGTGACAATAAAAGGGCCCACAGGGGAGGTCAAGACTTCGGCTCTGATGGACGACGGAAGCACTATCACGCTCCTGTCGGAAGAAATCGCCAACAAAGTCGGCCTAGACGGGCCTACAACGCCGCTGCGCATAGAGGCAATCACCAGTGAAAAAATAAACGCAACGAAATCCCGCCGAGTCCCGCTCCTCATACGCGGACAAGGCGGGGAGGTGCGCATACACGCCCGCACAATTCCCAACCTACGCTTATCACCCCAAACGATAAGCGAAGACGATATCAGTACGTGCCCACACCTGCGAGACATAGAGCACCTACTGAGATACGACACGGCCGAACCGGGAATACTGCTCGGGCAAGACAACTGGCATCTGTTAATACCAGAAGAAATCCGACGCGGCGACAGAAATCAACCCGTCGCCAGCCGACTACCGCTCGGATGGGTGTTACACGGCGCGCACACCCGCGCCCCCCTACAAGGCGAGGGCGTCCACCATATCGTCAGCCATATCTCCAATCAGCCAGCCGAAGAAAGGGAATCGCTAACAAGCGAGGAAGACGTCGACCGGCAGTTAAAAGAATACTTCGCCATCGAAAATATGATGATAGAGCCGAAACGACCCAAATCCGACCCAGAAGAACGCGCCCTCGCTCAGCTCGCGCGATCAACCACGCTCACGGCCGACGGCCACTATCAAGTGCCTCTACTATGGAAAAACGAAGACGACAAACTGCCGGACAACTACGAGAACGCGCTCAAACGCCTACACAGCATCGAGAAAAAACTAGATCGAGATGAAGAGTTCAAGAAGCGCTACAACGCCGAAATGGACCACCTAATCGAGCGAGGTTACGCCGAGCCAGCCCCGCCAAAGAATAACAACGAAAAAAACTGGTATCTACCGCACTTCGCCGTATTGAATCCTATGAAGAGAGATCGCGTCAGAGTGGTCCATGATGCTGCGGCCCGTACTCGAGGCGTATCACTCAACGACAAACTCCTCACAGGCCCCCCCCTCCTCCAATCACTTCCGGGGGTGCTCATGAGGTTCCGTCAGCACAAAATCGCCGTGTCCGCCGACATAGAAGCAATGTTTATGCACGTAAAAATAAAGCCCGAAGACCGCAACGCGCTACGATATCTGTGGCGTGGGAACCGCCGGGACGACACGCCCCCGGAAGAATGGCGTATGAGCTCCCTTGTCTTCGGTGCAACCTGCAGCCCTACGATCGCTATATATGTAAAGAACGCGAACGCCGAAAAATATAGGGAAACGAACCCTGAAGCCGCCGAGGCCATTGTACGTAATCACTACGTAGACGATTACCTACAGAGTTTCAAGTCAGAAGAGGAAGCGATCAAGATAGCCGCCGAAGTACGAGATATACAGAAAAACGCCCACTACAATCTCCGTAAGTGGTCGTCCAACTCGGCGGGAGTGCTACTAGCGGTGGCCAATGAGAACACAGACCCCTCAGAAGAAAACACCGCAAGCAAGAAAAATCGCACCCCCACCACCGAGCCTTCAAACCTCCACGAACACGCCCGGGAGGTGGCAAACGAGCGCACGAGCCCCGCACACGTAGAGCTCGACGCGAAAGAAATGAAAAATGAACGCGTACTCGGACAAGTTTGGAGGCCCGCCACAGATGAAATCGCTTTCAACTTGGACCTGACCCGATTGCCGCCCGACGCACTCAATGAAAAAAAAACCGACTAAGCGCTTGGTACTGAGAGTGATGATGTCCGTCTTCGACCCCCTTGGGCTGGCCTCACCCGTCACCGTCCAAGCGAAGAAAATACTACAAGAAATATGGAGAAGAGGCACGACATGGGACGCAGCAATAGACGACGACCTCGCGCAGAAATGGACCTTATGGACCACACAGCTGACAGCGCTCCGCGACGTCGCCATACCCCGGTGCTACCCATATTATAGCACCGCGGTAACCCGGGAGCTGCACACATTCGTCGACGCCTCCCTCACCGCATACACGTGCGCTCTATACTGGCGTACGGTAACCGCGGACGGACAAATACGCGTGTCCCTCATCACCGCGAAGGCCAAGGTCGCCCCCCTCAAAGTGACCTCGGTCCCACGCCTGGAGTTACAGGCAGCGGCGATGGGCGCACGAATGGCCGTCACCGTGGTAGAAGAACACGACCTGAAACCAACCAGTAAGACATACTGGTCGGACAGCCGCACCGTGCTCACCTGGATTCGCACCGGCGCCCGCTCATACAAACCCTTCGTCGCGCATCGATTAGCCGCCATCGAAGAAACAACGACAGTACGCGAATGGAAATGGGTACCTACGCGCCACAACGTCGCAGATATTCCTACCAGAGAGCTCCCGCCAGACTTCAACAGCAGCCACCGCTGGTTCCATGGGCCCGACTTCCTGTACAATGACTACACAACATGGCCCGCCGAACCACAACAACAAAATAATGCACCGACCGGCGAAGAAAATAAAATAGCAACCGAAATTTGTAACAAAATCACGCACACACCGTGGTTACCGCCGGCGGAAAGATTCTCGCGCTGGGAGCGCCTACTACGCACACTAGCGCGAGTACTACAGTTCATAGAACTATGTCGTCCTAACAAAGGCCGAACTCACTACAAAAGAACACTCAAGAACAAAGAAAAGGACCCCGAGTGGAACAGAAAACACAAGCGACCCGCACCCGCCGCGCCGCGACAGGCCCGGCCCGCATCAAAAAACTACTTATCAATTGACGCGCGGTACCTAATAGAAGCGGAACGCCTAATAGTACGAGAGAGTCAACGAGACAGCTTCAGCGACGAAATTCAGAGACTAATGCAGGGCAAGCCGCCGGCCATGAATAGTCGCTTACGCCCCTTAGCGATCGAACTCATCGACGGCGTGATAACGCTAAAAACGCGCATCAACGAAGCAAACGACATAACCACAACGCAAAAACGGCCGTCCGTATTAGACGGAAATCACGCGGCTATCCGACTGTACATCGACTGCGTGCACCGACAAATGAACCATCACGGAGTAGAAGCGACAGTGAACGAATGCAAACAACACTACGCCATACTACGACTACGTACAGTCGCCCGGATGATTGTCCATCGATGTCTGCCATGCCGGCGACGAAAATCGAAGCCGACTGTACCTCCGACGGGAAATCTGCCGCACTGCCGCCTCGCACATCACGAGAGAGCCTTCACATACACGGGCGTCGATCTGTGGGGCCCCGCGACTATTACAGTAGGCCGAGGGACACAGAAGAGATATGTAGCGCTATTTACATGCCTTACAACGCGCGCTATACATATGGAAATAGTGCCCAGTCTAAGCGGCGAATCCGCCATAATGGCTCTACGAAGAATGATCGCGCGTCGAGGCACACCTACGGAGATTTGGTCGGACAACGGGACGAACTTCCACTCTGCGGATAAGATGCTGCGGGCGGCCGCCGAAGACGCGATGCGAGAGGAGGCGGGGCGACGACAAATAATATGGCGCTTCATCCCCCCTTCGGCGCCATTTATGGGCGGGGCGTGGGAGCGAATGGTGCGAGCGGTAAAAGACACTCTTTACACTGTCCTGAAAGAGCGTCACCCCTCGGAGGAGGTCTTCGCCACGACCCTGGCTGAAGCAGAATACATCGTGAACAGCCGCCCCCTCACACACGTGTCCGTGGAGCCCGATGACCCCGAAGCCCTATCACCGAATCACTTCCTACTCGGCGGATCCGGCAGAGTGCAGTCGCCCGGTACCTTCAACGACAAGGACCTAGTCGGCCGAGCAACGTGGAGGACGAGCCAACGACTCGCGGACCACTTCTGGAGTCGATGGGTCCGCGAGTACCTACCTACACTTCAAGACCGGCGGGAGCCGTATAGGCGCGGCCGGCCCATAGAAATCGACGACATCGTACTCATCGGCGACGAGACCCTCCCACGCAATACTTGGCCCATGGGTAGAGTGATCGCCAAGTACCCGGGACCCGACGGCGAGACAAGAGTGGTGGACGTCAGAACAAAGGGCGGAGTGCTACGGCGACCGACCAAGAAGCTCGCGATTTTACCTACCAAGGATGACGACCTGCACGCCAGCGAGCTGGAACACCGGCCGGGTGTTCCACGGCGGGAGAAATGTGCAGGACAACCATCTACGTAAATACTGATAAAATAGATTGCCTGTAACCTAGCTTATAACCCTCTTACAACGTAAGCATTGTATTACAGTCGCCTTATATAATTTGTAGTCGAAATAAATAATAATAGGTCTCACACTTCATTCCTACCTAGTTAAGAGGTAATATACTGTTGGTTTCATAAGTAAAGAGTGGCTAAACACTAGGTTTCCACTAGAAAATAGATAGATTAAGAGGAAGCCTTTAGATCCTATCCGCGCGCTGGCCAAGCATAGACTGATGGGCGAGCGAGGGGGGAAGCTCGGTATTTATACCCCAGGTGGGGGCCGAGGTACGTAAATAGACAGCGCCAGAAAAACCCGCGTTTTAGATGCGATTGGCCGGCAAACGGAGAGGATCTCGAGTGATAATGCATTACGAATGTCATAGAAATAAGTATAAAACACTGTAAATAACGTATTAGCCTAAGATTATTGTCATAAATAAATGAGATGTCGTTTCGCGCCAAAACTTTCCCGCCAATACTTTCCCGCCCATATTTCCCGCCAAATTCACGGGGCGGGCGGGCTGCGGGGCAAGGAATTTCATGGTATAAATATGGCGTCCGGGCCTCATGAAATTCAGTTCTACAAATACCTACGAAACGGCATCAACTCGGAAAAGAAAACAAGTCTTTCACTCAGCTGCTCCCTCATCGGAATCCCGTCAAATTCAGTTGCACAACCAGTGCATAGGTGCATCAGGCACAGGACTGATCCCGGAAATCATCCTATAAGGGGGTGGAATGGGGGGTAAATATTTGGATGGAACCCGTTTTAGATGAAATTTGTATAGAGATAGTTTGAGTCCCGGAGAATGACAACGGATAGTTTTTATCCAAAAAATCATTCCCTAAGGGGATGAAATAGGGGGTAAAAATCTATCTGGATAAAACCCATGTAGATTTGGTATAGATACAGTAGGAGTTCCAGGGAAGGACAATGCATAGCTTTTATCCCGAAAATCATCCTATAAGGGGGTGGAATGGGGGGTAAAAATTTGGATGGAACCCATTTAAATGAAATTTGGTTAAGAGATAGTTTAAGTCCTGGGAAAGGAAATAGGATAGTTTTTATACCGAAAATCATCTCCTGAGAGGGTGAAATTAGGGCTGAAAATTTGGATGGAACCTATTTAGATGAAATTTGGTATAGAGATAGAGTCCTGGGAAAGAACATAGGATAGTTTTTATCCCAGAAATTAGCCCCTAAGGGGGTGAAATGGGGGCGAAAACTTAGATAGAACCCATTAACCGTAAAGCGATAGGAACGGACATAGGATAGTGTTATCCCAAAAATCATCCCCTAAGGGGGTGAAATTTTGGGTGAAAATTTGGATGTAACCCATTAAAATCAAATTTGGTATAGAGATAGTTTGAGCCTTGAGAAAGGACAAAGGATAGTTTTTATTACGGTAATCATACTCAAAGGGGGTGAAATGGGGGTGAAAATTAGGATGGAACCCATCTAGATGCAATTTGGTACAGAGATAGTTTGAGGCGTGGAGAAGGACAACGGATAGCTTTTATCCCGAAAATAATCCACTATTTCATCGGGGGGGGAAAATTTGGGTGGACCCTATTTAGATGAAATTTGATATAAAGTTAGTTGGAGGCCCGGGGAAGGACAATGCATAGTTTTTATCCCGAAAATCTACTCCTGAGAGAATGAAATGAGAGGTAAAGATTTGTATGGAACCCATTTAAATGAAATCTGGTACAGAGATAGTTTGAGTCCCGGGGAAGGACATAGAATAATTTTAAGTTTGTGTTTGCGTTATCAATATGTTTTATTCAGTACACAATTTTTTTTTGTTAGCTGTTTACTGATGTTATTAATTTATACACGTTTGGCTGTTATTTCTCTAAGAAAGTAAGAACAGCTCTTGCGGTCCTCTGAGGGGTCTCCACAGACCTGCAGGAAAAAATGTGAAGCCCGCAGAGGGGCAACCACTGCTGAAGGGATATATATATTTTTTAAATCTTACAAAATTTTAATATCATGACATATCAGTAAATCCAAAATGAACAAGAAAAAAAAAGAATATTCTGTAGTGCCAAAACCAACGAAAAAAAACTTGCATAACGGTTGTATGGAGAATGCCTTGCCCTACCCGTCGCCTTAATCCCAGAAATTAGCCTTTAAGGGGGGGTGAATTAGGGGTGAACATTTGTATGGAGCTACTAGAACCACTGCACCAATTTAGATGAAATTTGGTATAGAGACACTTTGAGTCCCGGGGATAGGTCCCGGGACCTGAGGACATTAGATAGATTTTATCCCGAAAATTATCCCGTAGGGGTGAAATAGGGAACGAAAATTTGGATGGAACCCATTAAGATGAAATTTGGTTTAGAGATAGTTTGAGTTCCGGGAAAGGACATGGGATAGTTTTTATCTCGGAAAATATCTCCTAAGGGGGTAAAATGGGGGTGAACATTTTTATGGAGCTACTATACAACCCGTTTAGATAAAATTTGATATAGGAATAGTTTTTATCTCGGAAATCAATCCCTAAAGGGGAAATGGGAGTGAAAGTTTGTATCGAGCTACGATATAAACGAGCTCTACGCGGACGAAGTCGTGGGCAGAAGCTAGTACTAAATAAGTTTTGTACCAGACATAGTTATCTCCACTTATAATAAATCTCTAAATTAAAAAAAGAATCAGCCAGTTTGAAACTAAGCTTTGCGCGGTTCGAATGTTCTCAGCATCCCATGAACGGAAAAATATGAAACATTTTATATAGGTACATTATTATTCTAGCTGCAACTTAGGATACTTTTTATCCGACTGCGACAGTTAATTAATTTTCCGAAATATACGACTTCATTTAATTTTTCATTTATTTTTATTGAAATCAAACGCTGCTCCAACTGTCAGCTATAAGAACCGTCAAATTTTCGTCAAAATGGCGGAATTGCTTTGCCTTTCACTTATTAATAATTTAAATCCCGTCTACGATAGACCTTTACGAGACAAATGCTAAAATATAAACCATAAAAAAATATTCGATTCTGATATGAGAACTTATATGCGCAAATGTCGTTTTATGTCGTAATTTCAATAAATGAAATCAACAAATTTGAACAATATAATTAACACGAATTTGTTTTTTTTGAATGACAATGGCACGCGCTCGGCGCATTCAGCCAAAGTACCTGCGGCGCTACTACGAAAACCGATACTCAATGTTCATATATTTGCATCCCTGTCACTCGAGTATGGTTAGTGCGATAGAGATAGAGATACCCGAATATTTTCGAATAGGGAACATTACTGCAATGTTCTGCCGCCAGAGTGCAGCACTAACACAATTAGTAAACAGTTTTTTTGACAACTTTGACAAGTCCTTCAAAGCTCTGGATCAAATAGTGAAGAAAATATTTCAATGAATAAAATGCATCAGTGCCGCGTAATTGGATGCAAGAATGAAGGGCATCATTCATTTCCGAAGGAAACGACGATATGAAAACTATGGGAAGCGGCAATACGTCGTAAAGCAAAAAAAAGCCCTCATCCACCTTTAAATGGCTATAGGATGCCATTTTAATATCACAGTACAGGTATTTTACACACGAATGATAATAAAACGATTGTAGTTTAACGCGTTTTCATCAATTATTCGTTATTGTTTGTTAGGTAGGTAAATAAATATGACATTGTACGTCATGGCGGTTTGTTGGTGCCGGTTAATGTACGGCCCGATAATACACGTCCATCTATCGTTATCTCTCTCTTGTTGTATAAGTTAAAAAGAGACATAGATATAGAGGATGCCAATTATTGGGCCGTACATTAACCGGCACCGGTTTGTTTACGGGTTGTGTTAGTGTCGCCCCCTACGCAGAGCTTTGCGTAATGTTCCCTATTCCGAAGTTCGTGGTTATAGCTCAGGAATCGAAAATATGGTAAATAATCATAATATATTTTCTCGATAAAGAATTTAAAATAAATATAGTCAAATGGAGAAAAAAACAAAGCAAGAGGTTATATAGGTAATGATTAAGTTATAATTATAAGAGTCCAAAGTTTTAAGAGGGGGTATGTTCTGTCCCTTTTCCGCAAAACGCACCTTTATATGAAACGACTGTTTTTTTCTATGACGCTCGAGTATATTGACGTCACAGTCCCTCATCGTTTTCTCACTCTAACAAGCGACATTAAAACGGATGTAGCTTCATAATTTTTTGAGATATTTGAATGGGAGTTTCATTATCTTCTATCTATTTATACATAATAAATGCCTATGTCCTGACTGACTTATTCACTCACTCACTCACTCATCAACGCACAGCCGAAACTACTAATCTTAGAGAGTTGATTTTTGCACAGTATGTTGCTTTTATAACGTGGGCTAGGGATAAAAAGGGATTTTTGAAAATTCTACCCCTAAGGGGGTAAAATAGGGGTGCAAGGTTTGTATGGGGAAAACATTTTTTTTTTAAATAGAGACTTAAAACTTTGTAGAAAGATCAGTCATTAGAATACAAATAAAGAACTTTCAGGGTTTTAGAAAATTCTACCCCTAAAGGGGTAAAATAGAGTGCAAAGTTTGTATGGGAAAAACTACTTTTTTTTAAATAGAGACTTAAAACTTTGTAGAGAAATTATTCATTAGAATACAAATAAAGTACCTAGATTCAGTGTTTTAAAAAAATCTACCCCTAAGGGGGTAAAATAAAGGTGCAAATTTTGTATGGGGGAAACAATATTTTTTTTAAATAGAGACTTAACACTTTGTAGAAAGATTAGTCATCAGAATACAAATTAAGTACTTTCAGCGTTTTAGAAAATTCTACCCCTAAAAATAGGGGGCTAATAAAATAGGGGTGCAAAGTTTGTATGTGGGAAACTATTTTTTTTAGCTAGAGTCCTAAAACTTTGTAGAAAGATTATTTAAATACAAAGAAAGTACTTTCAGCGTTTTGGAAAATTTCACCCCTAAGGGGGTAAAATAGGGTGCAAAGTTTGTATGGGAAAAACATATTTTTTTTTAATAGAGACTTAAAATTTTGTCGAAAAATTACTTATTAGAACATGAAAAATACTACATTCGGCGTTTTACAAAAATCATTCCCTAAGGGGGTTAAAAAAGGGTGCAAGGTTTGTATGGGGAACACTTTTTCTGAGCTAGACACTTAAAACTTTGTAGAAAGATTACTTATAAAAATACAAAAAAAAGACTTTCAGCGTTTTGAAAAAATCTATCCCTAAGGGGGATAAAAAGGGGTGCAAAGTTTTTATCAGGGAAAGTTTATGTTTTTGAGTTAGAGACTTGAAACTTTGTAGAAAGATTACTTATTAAAAAACAAAAAAAGAACACAAATCGTTTTAGAAAATTCCACCCCTAATAGGGTTAAAAAGGAGAGCAAGCTTTGCATGGGCAACACTTTTTTTGAGTTAGACTTAAAACTTTGCAAAAAGATTACTTATTAGAATACTAAAAAAGAAATTTCAGCGTTTTAGAAAACTCCATCCCTAAGGGGATCCTTAAGATCCTTAAGAAGGGTAGCCAGTGTTGTGTGGGAAAAACTTTTTTTTTTGCTAGACTTAAAACTATTCGAAATGTTACTTATTAAAATTAATAATAAAGTACTTTCAGAGTTTTAGAAAATTCCACCCCTAAGGGGGTTAAGAAAGCTTTGTATGGGCAACACTTTTTTTGAGCTAGAGACTTAAAAGTTTACGAAAAAAGTTCTTTCAGCGATTAGAAAAATTCAACCTCTAAGGGGGTTTAAAAGGGGGTTCAAATTTTAAATGGCGAGCAATAAAATTTTAAAGTGTTAAGAGATTTTTAACTTCGGTCTTATTCTGTACGTTAAAAGACTACAAAACTGATTTCAGAGTTTTTCCAAATTCATCCCCTAAGAGTGTTAAAATTGGTTCAAAGTTTGAGTATTTCAAGGCATTTTTAAAGTATGAGATTTTTAACTTTGGTTTTAGACTGTTTGTTCACAAACTAGAAAATGAACATCAACGTTTTTTTTTAATTATCCCCTAAAAGAGGGTTCAAATTTTGTATTGAGAGAAATCATTTTCTAAGACGATAAAAAGTTCTACGCGGACGAAGTCGCGGGCAACAGCTAGTACAAAATAAACATACATATTTTGAAATTATACCAAACGTTTATTATAAACAATGAGTCATTATATACTTTGAAATTATATCAAAATGTTATTACGCGGAATGAAAATATATCATTTATTTTAATACCCATCATTATCATTACACACCCGTTACAGCGGGATCAGTTATCTTGAGCACTCTAGCATGATATAACGATTGTACAACACAAATTCAGAAATAGGTTGGGAGACATCTTCACAATGAGCAACGAAGTAAAGGTTCAAAGACAAAGTGGGGGAGTAAAGTTTACTGACAACTTTTCGTGCACAACTTACTCTCCGAATGAAGATGGATGGCGTACAATTGCAAAGTAAATTACCAAAGAGTTTGTAGATTGAATAACCTACAAAATAACCTTGCAGTAATCTAGGAAAACGTATGTACGAGAATATTAGTCGATAAGCAGCTGCAGTTGGAGAACTACTGTAAGAGGCGTATTACAAATAAAACGCGTTATTGTACGTTTTGGTCGTAATTATTCTTACCTTCCATTCGTTACTTTAAATAACCATTAGTTGGTGAAGATAGATTAATTTCTCCTGTACAAAGATAGTAAAGAGATTTTTACTTTTTACTGATTTAATAATATTTTTAGAGCGTGGCTGGTAGTGATAGACTTACGCCGTCTGGTGTAGGAAGCTTGGCGCTACTTATGATCTGATATCTTTTTAACGCTGAAAGCTATATGAGCTAGGGAGTCTTGGCAATCACTTTACATGTAATGTTTTTGGTGGGATATCATTCTTTTTTGTAAGGTAATTTCCAAAGAAGTGTAAGGGAAAACACAGACAAACTTCCATCCCCTAATTTAAATGGTGAGGGTGATTTACTAAAAATCCTGAAATATGTATTTTATTATTGATATCAAGGAGTCCCTATATCAATTTTCAGACCCCATCAAAATTTGCGGAACTCTCACAAAAAAATCTATCCCCTAGTTTAAGGGGTTGAGGGGTTTTGTTGATTGTGTATTAATACTAGCTTACATACCAAATCTCAGCTTTCTAGGACTACAGGAAGTACCCTAGAGGTTTTGATGATCAACGTGAGTGAGTCAGTGAAATCGGCGTTTTTAGATATCAATAAAATCTAAAGTATAAGAGCTATGCAATTGAAACTTTATATATTATGATGAATAAGTCCACTATTGACATCATATCCCGAGAATTTTGTTTATCTGATATAATCCAAGCCCAAGTTCAAAAAAACGACGAAGCGCTTCGGGAAAAGGTAGGTAGTGCCCTGCTCTTGCGCTTCGCTTGGCTCGCACTACGAGCGACATGTTTCGAACTCTTACGGAGTTCCTCTTCAGGATGAGTGTTTTCGCGGCAGTGTCGCTTGAATCACTGCCCGCGCCCGCTCCGACCGCCGCGCGGCCCGCGACGCAAGCGCCGACGGGGAAGGGGGAAGGGGGCAATCTTGCACTGGAGCAATGCTCCCAATTGATGCTGCAAATGTCATTTAATACCAACGTGAGTTTTACCGTGTAATTATTAGTATTGTTTCATATTGGTCCTTAATTGTACCTACATATTTTACATCCAATAGAATTATGGTAGGAAGGCCACTGTAACCGAACGTGACTTTTAATCTGGAGGTCGTGTAATCCAACCTCGGCTCGTACCACAGGGATTTTCAAATAAAATTATGTAGTTTTTTTTATTATATACAACGACGGTGGCAAACAAGCTTACGGCCTGCCTGATGTTAAGTTGGTACCGTAGCCTATGGACACTTGTGACTCCAGAAGAATCACAAGCTCGTTGCCGACCCTTTATTCACTTGAGGATTCGCTGTGTTGGCAGATAGAGACATGCAGGTCCTTTACTCCCAATACACAGCGCACCCTAGGTAGCTCTGGCGACCTTACTCACCACCAGGAACACAACACCACATACTTCATAGCATGCAATAATATAGCAACACTACAAAGCAGTGGTGCTATTATGGCTGCGGTCTTCTGTAATGTGGAGGTACTTCCCCATTTGGGCTGCTCCACATACGAGCGAGATGACATTCCGCTGTGCCCTACCTCTCTTAGATCCTTTGGATATTTAACAATAGCTTTTCGGTGAACGATAACATCGTGAGGAAATCGGTTTAATCCCAAACAAGGTCTAGATTTCCCGTTGGGTAGGCTGTTCAGATGACAATCTCTTTCTTTAAACTATTGCCTTCGCCAATTTTAAGGATAAGGTGCCGAAGTGGACCCCAAGCTTATTTACGGGGCAGCCAGACAAAACGGTATAAGCGAATTTCTGTCTCACTGACATTTCTTATTAAGATTAAATAACGTAATGGGACCTTTTTACAACAGTTAACACGCCTACTAAAAGGCTTGTTGCGCCATATCTATGCTTGAATTCATTTCATTTAAAGTTTAATTGTAATGATTGAATTTGCTTGTACATACATACTCGTCTTGATATTGCAGATATTGACTAAATTTTAAATACTTTTAATAATATTCAAGTAGTTTATAAAATTGCATCGCTCGACAAAGCCCACGTTTGATCTTGAACCTACATGCAATAAAGAATATTGAAATGAACTGTAAAACCCTTCTAACGCCGATGTGAAAACTCTCGAACATAAATATCTGAACAACAGAATTCCGAACGTGTTCATCTCCCAGCAGCAGTGTCTGTTGAGGGGACTTGATTGGTGGTGGATTTACGACGGCCTCCAGCACTCGTCATCTTAAGCCCGCCGAGTCACCGTCAATCAAGCTATGCTAATTGCGCAAATAATTAATTGATTAATTACTGGCATGGACAAGGGATGCAATGGACGTGTGGATATATATATGCTCTTCTTAGGCACTATTAGCGTTTGTCTTCATTGGCTGCTCGCATAATTTATTTGAGTGTATTAGTCTAGATAAATTATTTCACAGCATGACAATAAACAGATGATACGATACATGTTTATGCAAACAAGTACACATACACACAAACTCTCCCACACACACACACACATACACACGCGCACACACACACACAGGAGCGCATGCTCAAGCACCGCGCCAAGCAGGCCAATTAAAGCGAGGCCGGTTCACGATCTGACGAAAAAAAATATTTTTGAGCTTCCAGTGTGAAGAAATAATGAAGAATTCTACTACAGAAAAATTACTATAGACTGAAAAAGAAACAAAAACACAATAACCGAGACTCAAAGCTCCTTGTGCAACCTTTTTCTTTTATTATTTTTTATATAACTTACTTATTAAAAGTTAGCTGTAAGTTTTAATAAGGTTAAAAAGAGGCATCGTCCTTGATACTGTTATTAAGTTGTAGTTATTGAATAAATATTTTTGTATTTTGTATTTGTATGTTTTTCACATTTTTGTACAAATATGTAACCGAGTAAATTGACACCTATAGTTTTGCAAGCACGAATATCAGTCAGTAGATTGAAAGAAAGCACAGAGCAAATGTAATCTTCTGTAAAGGTAATGCCAGAGGCATGTTGTCATTAAACGGTGGCACGATAAACCTCCCTAAGATGTTAAACAAACAGAACGCAGAGTGCGCGTTCATAAACTATAAAGTATATGTATATTGTTAACATCATAGGCAAAACAGCCAATTGTTACTCCTTACATGCCTTTTTATTTTAATTTTTTTATTTTTTACGGATTGGAAATGCTCTTACGCATCCACCAGCCTAGGGTAAGCTATAATGGGGGGTATGTGGGACTCTCACCCTCCAGCCAACTCTATTTGAAGAGAAGGGGGAGGGAGTCTACCCACTAAAACCACTCCGGCGTTTCCGTCCCTGCCATTAATGGGGGCGCAGTGGGATCGCGAGCATTCTACCACGACGCCCCCTGGCGGCTTCGCATAGATGCGAGCCCCCGCGCCAAAGGAGAGGAGGATCTGAAACGCATGTCGACCCTCCTTCCAGACATGTAAGGCCGTGCAATGTGGGTCCCTAACACACTGACCCTACTCCTTACATGCCTGCAACCTGTTGTTGTAAGTATATGTGGGTACATACAAAACTGTGTGAACAGCTGTCATCAGAATCAGCGTTATTCTGTCACCGGATAATAAACGGGTGTGACAGGTATACTGGTCATTTTAATAATAACTACTTAAATCCTCGATACAGGACAACTGACAACGACGGAGCGATTGTATAACCTTAAATCATGTAGTTTAAGTTTGGGGTCCCAGTGCGCATAAGTTTTTTTGCGGAATTCGCGAAACGTCTGGTTAATGTATTATGTACGCATCAGCATTATAATTCAACGAGGAAATGCCGCCAGCATCCTCGGTACAATGCCTCGAGGGCCTTTTTAGGGTTCCGTACTCAAAGAGTAAAATATGACCCTATTACTAAGACTCCGCTGTCCGTCCGTCCGTCTGTCTGTCACCAGGCTGTATCTCACTGATACCGTGATAGTTCCAGTTGAAATGTTCACAGATGATGTATTTCTGTTGCCGCTATATCAACAAAATACTAAAAACAGAATAAAATAAACATTTTATTGATAATGGTACGGAACCCTTTGTGCGCGAGTTGAGTCGCACTCGGCTGTTTTTTTTTAGATTTAACGTGGTTTTAATTTAATTTAGTTAATGTTAATTAAATAATCTTGTATTTATCTTCAATTAAATTTGTTAAAGTGTTGTTTTGAGCTTGATCTGCTATAGAAATTGCTTTATAATATAGAAATTGCAAGGATATATGGACGTTTATACCGAAACAAAACTGATTGCGTCAACGGAAACTTAGTGTATTTTGATGACGATAAACTGCAGCCTGTTTTTTTTATAATCTTCATGGGAGAGATCTTGTTGTTAAATTCTGTCCTTACCTCTGAC
Organism: Epinotia brunnichana; assembly: GCA_963854355.1. Lineage (NCBI taxonomy): Eukaryota > Metazoa > Arthropoda > Insecta > Lepidoptera > Tortricidae > Epinotia > Epinotia brunnichana. The sequence goes on along the minus strand of OY977936.1, from coordinate 10,691,290 downwards.
CCGACTCACTTTGACAGAAATTCACGAGGATCTAGTACTAATAAACACTAAAATCTTATGATGGAGATGGAAGGTTCTCCACAATTACACAAGATAAACCCATCGTGTTTGGGCTTATTAGCACCCGCTCAACAAGTAGTTGACTACTAGTTAAGTATAGTTGAGTAGTTGACAGAAATGTATATATGTCACCGTCAGATTGTGAAAACCGTCAGTTTATAATCTTACCCGTTATATTGTAAACTGACGGAATATTGTGAACAGCCAAAATAATTCATAATTTTACACATTCATTTTCGTTAGTTTATAAACTTCATATCGTCAAATTGTGAACTGAATCAAATTTGCCTGATTCGGAGCGCAACCTTGTGCGCTGTGTGGTTGAGCGAATTATTCCACTTGCATCAAATTGATTACGTCAGAACATGATTGTTTTTTTTTGTTATTTAGACATTTTATTCCATTTATTTCGGCATCCAGCAGTGTCGACGGAGCCCCGCGCAGGCTCGTTTTATGCACTTGTTGTATAATCTACAATTTTTTTCCCTCATATTTTATTTGGTTGTTCCAATCCAAACAAAAATGGTACGAGATCTCGGCAATCCCCTTTCTAGCCTAAAAATAAGAACAGAAGAGGGGTTAAAAATTGTCCTGTGATGATGATAAATGCTAATAATGATGTCATTTAATTAATTGTTCCACTAAATGTTCGACAATGAAGAAAGAACGAAGAGCTGTTCTCTAACTGGGCTATGCCAGAAGTAGAGCATAGTTGAAGAGGCTGGCAAACGCTTAATTTGTTGTTTGTCTACAGTTTCAAAACGTAAACATGTTTATTATTCATCGAAATGAGCGTCGTCGTTAACTTAGAACTGTAAACTGTACAATATAGACTCGCATAGTATTACTAAGTCTGTATCGTTACCTACGTACCGCGGATTAACTGTGCATTAATTGCCCACAAATTCGTAGCGCTACGCTCGTAGCCGATGCCGAGGTTTCCCCGCTAGGTAGATAAATCGCCTACGAACTGAGCGTGTGCTACGCGGGTTCCTGGCAGTGAATGTGTCTCACCAAGGCTGCGCTTATAAAGCCTCTGCTAGTTGGTCGCCAACACGCCCCTCCGACCGAGCGACCTTGGTCCGCACCGACCGTGTAGACAGTTGTTTGCAGTAAAATTTTCTCGTGCCGCATCGAGTGATGGCTAAGAAACGGCGAGGTCAAATGATTTTGACTTAATATAGCTATGTACATGTACAAAGCTGAACATAATAATATACATTCTAAAAGATGAGAATACTTAACTGCACTTTTTTAATGCAGGTATCATAAGAACCGAAATTATCCTTATCTTCGGTAGGTAGGTATTCATCATCCATAGCAGGTGCGTGTATATAAAGTACGTTACTCTTAAATTTTGACATAATAATGACCGACTAGACGCATTATTTCCATGTACCCTTCATGATCAGTGATTACTGATTACTGAAAATAGTGCGGAAGCAACATATTGGATGTAAGTTGGCTATGTATGTAAATATTCTCTCGTTCCTCAACCCGGCCTCAAGTAGACCTCAATAAAATGCCCGATTTACTTTTTATGACTGTACCCTACTAACGTCGAGGCAGAACGAATGGGTTTTTACTTAGGTCAGTCTGCTTTTTGTAGCAGCGAAGAAAATGTTCAGGGTTCATTTACCCTCTGTTTGGTCATAAATGCCGTAGAAAACATACATGGAACATGAAGTGCAGCGTTTGGGGCAAAAGCGATTTTTGTTTTACGGTTAGGTAAGGTTGCTAAATATCCTTGGTTGTTTTTAGAAAAGGCGAAAACCTTCCGAAACTTCACCTAAAACAGTGTCGCCGTGTAGGTACTATCGACACAAGGTTAATCGTTAGCACAATAATTATGATCGTTATTCAATTTGATTGAACCAGCGAGCAAAACGAACGAAGTTCTTGCTTCAGCTTAGGCCGAAAATCGTTCGTATGTTCGATGGCCCGCTGTCCAGCTGTTCTCCTCTACAGTCCTGAAGTGGAGAACATCTGGACATCCGGACATGCAAAATAATTTTGACAAAAGCTGAAACGGACAACTTCGTTCGCTTCGCTCGTACGTTCAAATACAATATTTTCATTAATTACGAATAGCTTTAATACAGTATTAAACTGCTAAGTTTGTATTTCGAAAAAAATTATGTAAGTTAAGTATCACCCTAAACAAGCACGTACAGTCGCTATCACATACATCGTAGCAAACAAGCACGTCACAAACATCGGAACACACCTCTATTTACAAGGCATTAGGGTGCATGTGCCGATATTTTTGAACACCTATAGTGTACCTATAATAATAAATAATAATAAAAAGTACATAAATACAACGTTAGAAGAAAATCCCTGTAACACGAATAGCTTTATTACAGGGGCCGGTTCCGATTAAATACATTCCTATGTGATTGTATGGACACTTCGGAAAATCACGTTTCTTTCTGCTCGTAATTCTGCATAATCTGGATTTCATTGCATTTGATAACAATCGTTAGAAACTTTACGAATGTTCTCATTTATGCAATCCACTAAAATCTTCCATCCAACTTCATTGGGTAACAATAAAATTATTAAAGTTAGTCAAAACACGAATCTTTATAAAAATTTTTGGCGGTATGCCAGACTGCATGTCAGAGGCAAGTAATGAAAAAGGTAGATTAAAATATCTAACTAAGTATGAAGAGTGTCCTTAAGACAACAAAAAATTTACAGTATGCACATTGAAAACTGTTGCTTATAATTTGGTCAAAAATCAAGTTTGTAAACTCAAACTCAACATTTCAATAAGTTACTATTACTATTTATCGTTATGAAATTCATAATTATAGCGTGAGCACTTAACTTATTTAACTGCCTTGAGGATCAAATTAGTGGGGACCCACAGCGACCCTGGTTAATGCGCGTATATTATGCAATAATGTGATATTAGGCCGGCGTCTATTATCGCGATAACTTGCATAATGTGTTGATAAGGCCGCAATCGCGCCTTAATTGCCAATATCTGGATCACACCACTATATGGCGGTTTATAGGCCAAGAGTCTGCTTTTAGGAAACGTCCTTATAAATCAACTAGCGACCCACCCCGGCTTCCTACGGGTTTATATGTATAATACATGCATGAATTATACATATAAACCTTCCTCTCGAATCACTCAATCAAAATCCGTTGTGTGGTTTTTAAGATCTAAGCATACATAGGGATAGACAGACGGCGGGAAGTGACTTTGTTTTATACTATGTAGTGATGCGAACGCTCTTCAGGCGCCGCGCGTTCGCCTGGATGGACGGTGATCTTCGCACGCGACGCCGAGCCTTGCTCACCACGTATCTTTTTTTTATAGCCTGTTTGGGTGTCCCTCTGCTGGGCAAAGGCCTCACCATTTTCCTCCACTCGGCCCTATTGCTGGCATGCTCTCGCCAACCCAAACAGAACGCGTCCAAATCGTCCCGCCATCTCCTTTTTGGTCTGCCTCTGCTCCGGTGGCCGTCTTTCGGGGCCCATTCTTACATTCTTTAAGTTACGTCTCACAATTTAATTCAATATTAATGTTTTTACGATATTCCGAGTAAAACTATTTAGCGTCAGTGTTTCTATATAGTCTAAATACCGAGTACAAGTGTTATCGTAGTGAATCTTGAGTTACATTAGTCATAAACTGCAAAAAACCCGTGTTGCAATGACATTGAAAGGTTAAGTGACCTTGAGTGCTTCATAATCATAACTCACAATGTTTGAGTGAAGTGTTGGAACATTTTAACTTTTCAAATACAGTGGAAAAGTACCTAATAGTGACGTTTTAACAAGTTTCAGTGCAATTTATCCTAAAATAAACATAATAACTATCTATTAACACTCCTTTGTACCAGCGCCATCTAACATCAAACGAAGAAACTACAATCGCCCTCACTCTGCTCGGGTCGATGAAACACATACCGGAGAGAGTTGGGCTTAAGCAATACGCTCTTTCTCCGCTGGAGGACACTAGTAGTTTTCTAGAACCATTAAAAGTTCTTAAGTGTTAAATATTCACTAAAGAAGCCCGAGAAGATGCTTTGTGGAGCCTGTAATAACCATCTCAAAGGGAAGGGCAGCGATGATGATGCTGTTGCATGTTCAAAATGTCCGAAAATATATCACTCCCGTTGTGTCAAACTAACTCGGGAGGAAACAAAGTCATCCAAATCGAATAATAATAAATATGTGTGCCCAAGCTGTAAGGCGAACAAAACGGTAACAAAAACCGATAAGACCCCACCCTCAGGTCGCATCTGCCCCCCGTCAACAGGATCTGAGCCCTCTGGCTCAACATCGAATGACGATTGCGTTGCTACAGACTTCATGAACTCTGCCCAAGTCCTTGCATCAATGGCTGTCCCCAGCGAGGTATTATCTTCATTCACAGCAGCCCTTCAACAGTTACAGCGCGTCTTCGATAATATGAAACGGGAGATGAACGACTTCACCGCATCGCTCAACCACACTACGGAAGATGTTTCTATGTTCCGTAACGAGATCTCAGAAATGAAAGGCCAACTGAAAGAACTTGATTTTTACAAATCCGAGGTAAAAAACCTGCGTGCCGAGGTCGTCGAGCTGCGCCAGGAACTTGAAGCAAAGGAACAACGCCATCTACTCAGAAACGTCGAAATAACTGGTTTAACGGAAAACAATAGCGAAAACTTACATCAAGTGGTGAATACAATTTGCAATAAACTGTGTGTCCAATTAGACCCGCGCGACGTCGACGATGTGCGGCGCGTCGGGCTGCGCGGCGGTGGCGCGGGCGGCGTCGAGAGGCCGCGCCCGGTCGTACTAACGCTGACGCGCCGCGCCCCGCGCGACCAGATCCTGCGTGCCGCGAAAGTGCGTCGCGGGCTCACTACCGATGCGTTGGAGATACCCGGAAACCCTCGACGTGTGTACATTAATGAACATCTTACTAAAGCTAACAGAATCTTGTTCAGTAAAGCTCGAGCTGCCGGAACCGAACTTAAGTTTAGGTTCGTCTGGTCCGCGAACGGATCCATCTACATGCGACGTACCGAAACAAGCTCGGTAGTCCGAATCACATCGGAAGCAGTGTTGGATAAGCTTCAAAAAGATCCTGCACCCAGAAGCCAGGCCCAGCCGTTTCGAGACAGTAGTAATTAAAATCAGTTGTTTACTATTCATTTTATTACTATTATCTGTAATGTTACCAACAGCAAATGTTGGTGCTGTCGAATATTTTATTTCATATAAATTTTATATAAAAGTGTACCTCTTATGTCAACATGGATCTCAAAATAAGTTAAGTCTAAACAATATGTGGACCTTCAAGGATAATTCTAAGCCAAATCTAGTCAGCACAAAAGCAACTGCAAGCAAAACTAAATCGTTACATTGCCCCAGGTATCAACTCTATATCTCTTATCTTTTAATCAAAAACTTAGACACAAAAAACTCACTGTCTACTGTACCAATTGATGTGCTCACAATAAGCAAACGTTTACAAGGCCACTTATTTCGAAATAGTTTATCATATCTTAAGATCGTTTTAACTGTCGCCAAGAGCTCTCTTTTTCCGTCCTACTCTAGTCTAGCTTTATCTGAAATAATGTTTCCGCTAAGTCAAAATGTGTTACCTTACTACATAATCACCTCAAATAATTATGAAGGAAGTGCATGTACTTACTATATCTATCCAACAATAACATATCTTATATTTTATTCCCAAAATGATTAGCGCTGATATAGGAGATGATATAGATTCTGTTTTAAATATACCTTGTCATGAAGTACACAGCCCAGACTCTTGTAATACCGTTTTTAAATCCAAAACGAACTTTAAAGTCTTAACTTTCAATATTCGCAGTATAAATAAAAATTTCGACTTTTTCCTTCTGAACCTACACCGTACACACGTGGAGTTTGACGTCCTTGTTTTAACTGAATGCAGATTACAAGATACATTAGCAATAGACCAAATACCCGGCTACTCTTCTTATCATACCTCACACAACATAAATCAGAACGGCGGCGTCGTAGTATATGTTAAAGATCTCTGGAACGCAACTGTATCAGAACCACGGTTTGATGAGGCGTGTTGTTTGCTAATAGATATTCCAAAACAATTTACAATACTCGGTATTTACAGATCACCATCTTTTAAAAACACTACAAATTTCCTTTGTGACCTAGAGAACACACTGATAACGCTCAAGCATGCCAATCAGTTAATTCTCACTGGTGACATAAATATCGACATTATCTCCATTAATAAGCAATGCACAAACGCAACAGAATACCTTTGTCTTCTTGCTGAGCATGGGCTTGTACCGGCGATCACTCTACCTACGCGGGAAGGAGCATGTCTGGACCATATATTTATTCGAACTAAACGACAAGTATCTGGTCTGGTCTGTGACCTCAACGTGACAGATCACAAAGCCGCAGCTATCGAAATTTCGTCTCATTCATTGTCCCACCCGAAACCAAATAGAATAAAAACAGTAATTGATTACGAAGGTGTCTCTAATGAGCTTTCATCTAATGACTGGCATAAAGTATATGGTGAATCTGATGTAAACATCGCAACTAGCAATTTTATGTCTATAATACAAAATGCCGTAGTCAAAAACTCTAAACAAATAAAAATCTCCAGATCTAAATTTACACTAAAACCCTGGATGACCCCCGGACTAGTACGTTGTGCACAACATCGCGACAGGCTACACCTAAAATCAAAACAGTTTCCGAATGATGTAATTCTCCAACTAACCTATTATAGGTACAAAAACTTCTGTAACAATCTCCTAAAACAACTAAAAGAAAAACATGAAAATCTTGAACTCTCTGCCAATAACCACAATACAAAGAAACTGTGGAACGTTGTTAAAAATATCTGTAACATAAACAAACAAAATAAGCAACCAGTTGAACTCATTTCCACCCCGTATCCCAAAGAGTCATTAAATAACTGCAATAATTTCTTTTCATCCGTCGGTCAAAAATTAGCCAAAAACATTATATCACAAACAGGAGAGACAGAAGAAAACCTCGCCAACAAAATTCAAATCGGTGGTGTCACGGACAAGTGCTTTTTCATGCAGCCTACTGACTGTACAGAAATTGAATCCATCATCATGCAACTGAAGGATGACAGTGCACCAGGCCTGGACGGGATTAATAACAAGCTTATAAAGTGTGTCAAAAATAATATTATAGAGCCCATCACTCACATTTATAATTTAAGCCTCAGCTCGGGCTGTTTTCCTGAGCATTGGAAAATAGCAGCGGTCGTTCCAATTCACAAAGACGGCCCCAAAGATATTCCTGGAAACTATAGACCGATATCTCTGCTTAGTACCTTTTCAAAAATTCTGGAAAAGCTGGTAAACACTCGTTTAGTTAAGTACCTTGAGAAGTTCGGTCTTCTATCTAAGAGACAGTTCGGTTTCAGGCAGAACCTTTCCACCGAGGACGCCACCTCACTTCTTACCAACCTTGTTTCTTCCTACCTAGATAATAACTCCAAGTGTGTGGGTATCTTTCTAGATCTGGCAAAAGCCTTTGACACTGTCTCCTTTCCAATTTTGCTACGGAAACTACAAATGTTAGGCATACGTGGTGTACCGCTGACGTGGTTTGAGAGCTATCTGTCCGGGAGGAGTCAACTGGTCAGAGTGGGTTCTATTAGCAGTACTACGGAGCAAATTAAATTTGGCGTACCGCAAGGAAGCATACTCGGACCCACTCTTTTCATTATTTACATCAACGATATCCTAAACCTGCAAATTCCAGGTTCTGAAATAATTTGCTACGCTGACGACACGGTAATTCTGTTTAATGACATTAGCTGGGAAAAAGCAGTTGCTGCTGCAGAAACAGGCATGAAAATTGCCTCCGACTGGTTTCGTGCCAACCTTTTGACCCTTAACAATAATAAAACAAAATTTCTTTGCTTTCACAAAACCGCCTCATCGAAACCGTCCCTCAATCCCGTTATAAAAATTCATTCTTGTAAAGACTTCCCTGCCATCTGTAACTGCGATTCCATCCAGCGCACTGACGTTATTAAGTACCTGGGTCTATTTGTCGACGAACAACTAAATTTCAAGCACCACATAAACAAACTCTCCGCAAGAATTAGAAAATCTATTTATATTTTCAAAAAACTTCGGCAGTCTGCAGATAGCTCTTTGTTACTACTAGTCTACACTGCGCTGTGCCAGTCAGTAATCAGTTATTGTATCACAGCGTGGGGCAGCGCAGCAAAGACGACCATGTTGGAAATTGAAAGAGCGCAACGTTCGGTGCTGAAAGTCATGTTAAAGAGGCCCTTTCGATATCCAACTGCGACCTTGTATGCCGAATCACACGTTTTAACCGTACGTCAACTTTATATCCTTAAAATTTCATTATGTACACACAAAACCTCTAAATATATGACTTGCTACGACACACTACTTAAAAAACGCGTCTTTAGGTTACCAGTTCCTAGAGTTCTTTCCAGCTTTGGTAAACGTTTTGGCGATTATATAAGGGTAGCAATATATAACACTTTACTGAAATATTGTAACCTAACGGGCAGCACAAAAAATGAAGCCAAATCACTTATTTTTAAATTTCTTCATTCGTTAAATTATGCCGACACTGAAGCTATCTTTAATATCTAAGTTAGTCTCTAAGTATAAACTTTTCAATGTAAAATATTTTTTCTTACTCCTCCAAATGTAATTAATTCTGTGGTAACTTATTTCTGATGTTTAAAAATTAACTGGTTCTCCACGATACAGGCGTAGCCTAGTGTGGGGACCTCTGGTAACTATGTAAAACTCATTCTGTTTAAATAAATGACTTTTTACTTTTTTACTTTACTTTACTTTATTCTGTACTTATTGTGGCCCATTTTCCGGCTGCATACGGCAGACATGTCCAGCCCAGTCCCACTTTAGTTTGGCGGTCTTGGCACCTTCAGTTCTGCGAACACCTAGTATGCTGCGCTCCATCGCCCGCTGGCAAACCTTCAGTTTGGACTTCTGAGCCTCAGTCAATGATCAGGTTTGAGCACCGTAAGTTAGGACAGGCAGGATACACATGTCAATGAGTTTGCGCTTCAGACGTACAGGGAGGTTACCCTTTAAGAGTCCGCAGTAACCTCGATTCTCTATACAAACGTAGTTACGCTCTCTTTTTAAAACGACTAGCTAGTTTGCTCTGAAACTTTGTACTTAGAATAGGTCTGTAATTAGTTTATGTAGCTTCAGATACCATAGTAAAAAAATACAGCAAAGTTTTTCATAAAACACTTGTTTTTGCTGTATTTTATTTGTTTGTTTTATTTGCCATATAAACTAATTATATACCTCATGTCATTGTACATGCAAAGTTTCGTTACAATCCAACACATAGTTTTAAGTAACATAATATACATAATATAGCTACCTATTTAATTAAGACTAACTAGTTATAAGGCAGGCTCCTTAACTCAAAAAATCTTTTAAATTTAAGATTAGTAGTTAAGATTGTAATAACCCTTAAGTAATTTTTTATTGAAATAAACAGTTCAAATTTTTTAATTTTTTAAATTGAGAACGAAACTCCGTTTGTATGGGAAGGTGAAATTCGGCCAAGCTTACTGCGGATTCTCAATATCGCCTTCAAAAACCAGAAGCTCTTCCAGGAGTTCTCAATAGTACCGTCTATTGATTTCTACGAACTGCCTGTTTTCGAAGGAAACGTAAACGGTTCAGGTAAACGACAAATTGAATATCCTGCCCATCTACCGTTACTTTACGTGGCAACGCGAACAGTGCCTCTGGTAGCAACTATTAGGAACTACGCGTTGCCATATGAATTGAAACTAAACGCAAACGCGTTCGAAAGCGTATATGTATCGATAAAACTTATACTAGATCTACAGAAACAATTCATGTTCATCACACAATTATTAGCCCTTACCCCAGTAGCAGTGCCAGTGCCATTGCACCCAGTAGGTACCGTCAGCTTCTCCGGCTGGTTTTCAGTGTATTTTTATTTTATTTCAGCGATTATTCATATTGAAACGTCTGATAAAATAAAATAATATAAGAACAATTTTTTAAACAATCTCACGTGTCGGATTGTTTTGTGATACCCGCCATTAAAACACCTGTGGTATTATCACAAGACCTACTTGAATATTACTTTCTATGTATGTAACGTACCTAAGCCTTATTTACGACACCGGCTCTCGGAGTACACTTGGCTGCCTTTATAGCACCCCAGGCCATTATCACGTATTATTAATTGACATTGGTTGCTGTTGCATGCATTATGTTGTCGAATAAGGCACTAACTGGTGTTAACACAAGGAAGTGCACGGTTGACGAAAATTGCGAATAACGCTTGTCTCCATCCCGAAATATTGTACGTACGAAATATATAATTCGCAAGCAAAATATAATAATAATTATTATTAGGAGTTCAATGGTAGGTTATCATGTACGCTTGTTGATGAAGTTAAGAGTCAGCTCGCCAGTCGTAAAACACAACTAAAGGGGGTCATCGGGGTCGCCAGTACCTGCTCTTTGTGATGAGAGCCACAGCACTTGGCAAAGTACCCCAGACAAACTGGTTACTTATGACGTCACAGAACGAGTCCGCAAAAGCAAGGCGGAGATGGCCCTAGAGCGTTAAACCTGAGTCCTGAAATCCACAATAAAAAAAAAGCTTTAAACTTATTTGAATGCTTAATGCGTGACAATGCAGTAAGGCACTTCGATTACTTGGTGTTATCAGTAGGTATAACGAATACCGGGATTAATGTATCTTATCTTATCTTATCGGTATCCTGACACTCGTGCCGGTGTTCCGTTTTGGAGTGAACTTTTAAGGGATGAAGATATGCCGAGTGAGTGGTCCGAAAACGTCCTAAGTAAAAGGTTGTCACTTTCATAGAAGACTTATAGCGCAAAAATGGGTAGTAAAAGTATTGTACCTTCGTTGAGGAATAAAAAGAAATAAAAAACCATACAGACAGACAGACAGACAGACAGGCAGGCAGGCAGGCAGGCAGGTGCGAGTCGGACTCGCGCACGAAGGGTTCCGCAGGCAGGCAGGCAGGCAGGCATGCAGCGGAGTCTTAGTAATAGGGTCCCGTTTTACTCTTTGAGTACGGAAACCTAAAAAAGAAGTCTATCTTAAACCTACACCGTAGTAAGATTCGAGTCGGTGGTTTGGAAAAAGAAGCCACTTCTTATCTCAGTCAGCATTTGTCAAATGTGTAAGTTGATCTTCTGTATTTTAATTGTTAAAATCCGATATGCGAATTCAATGTAACATCCATAGAGGATTAATAGTGTAATTAGCCTAAATTCGCTTCAGCTTACCGCTGTTCAGAATATTAATAATGTTAATGACCAATTAGTGGTACAACAGGGCCGAACAAAATGCGTTTAATAGTGTTGCCAATGCGTTTTGGGGTTTATCATTCACTAATGTGGTATGGTTTAAGGCGACATACCTAATGCCCAGGCCGATTTGTGGTATTTGTGGATTTAATTATTGTGGCAGCAATCATTGCGTAGACCCTTTTCTTCTAGGAATTTCTAGATTCGTTGGGCCGCTAGTAGAAAGTTTCAACTCTGTTGCCTACATGATGTGCCACCTTATACTTCTTTTGTGCATAAGTGGTCCGCAAAAACAATTTGTGTCAAGCGTTTATTCAATGTAGGTACCTACTTACTATGATTTCCATCCATTCTCAGTCAAATTATATCTTTATTTCGACACCACTGGAAAATTTAACTTATAGGGTTTGTTTTAAAGCTTTTAAACACCTACTTTGCTACTAAAAGCTATTCTATTATCGTTTTATTCTGACAGTAGTAACTGCTTTTGAGTAACGTTTCTTTGTCAGTACACAATGAAACCTTTTACCGGTTACGTAGGTACGTATAAAAATACCTCATATAAATTGCATTGCACTAAGCAAACCGTTCTTCATAGAAACTTACAAAGCTCGTTTGAATATAAAGTTAGTTGAAGAAATTCAAGCGTGATGGGAACGATTTCAATAGGAATATGTTCAAATACTACAGAGCGCATGTTAAAAACCTAATTGATAAAGCGTATAATCAGTACATAAATAATGTTCAAAATTGTATTGTTGACTGCCTTGCAAAATTCTAGGAATACGTTAAGGACAAAAAAAGAAACCGACAGCACTGTGATGAATTTTTCCATCTTGATGGGGAGACAGTTAGTGGACAGTGCGCAGCTGATGCCTTCGCTGTAGTACCTAGCGAAGGCATCAGCAGCGCCTGTTGGAACACCGAGCTGAAGTATCAGCTCGGTGTTCCAACAGGTCAAACCGCGTCTAGACCCTGCAGCCGCGGCGCGCGCAGCGTACTCCTCGGGTGACTCTAGGTCAGTGTCCATCCCCTTTGTTTCTGAGGTTGACTTTAAGAAGGCGATTCAGAATCTTAAACCACGTTCGGCTGGAGGTCCGGATGGCATCCCTGTATTTTTGGCTAAAGATTGTGCCTCTGTCTTAATGACTCCTTTGTTACACGTTTTTAACCTCTCAATTAACCAGTCCATTTATCCAAATTGTTAGAAAGCATCGAGAGTGACGCCGGTTCCTAAGGGCAGGCCTGATACTGATATCACTTCTTTTAGACCGATTGCAGTTCTTCTTGTGTTTGGAAAAGTCTTTGAGATGTTCGTTAACCGCTGCATCAGTCTGCAGGTAGCTGACCCGTTGCACCCCAGTCAGCACGGCTTTCGAAAATCCCGATCGACCACTACAAACCTCGTTGCCCTCGCTGACTACGTATGTAAGGAGATGGATACGGGCCGCCAGGTTGATGTTGCATATTTAGACTTCAGGAAAGCATTTGACCTGGTCAATTTGGAGCAATTTGGAATATGGTGCTGTTGTTTGGGATCCGTACGAGAGCAAATATTCTCTCATGATTGAGAAGTTACATCGCAAATTTGCTCGCTGGCTGTATAAAAAAGCTTACGGTTTAGTAACCGTAGGGTACGGGTAGTCCCGTACCTCTATCCCTCCATCTTTGTCTCGGGCATGGTCGGACTAGATACGCTGGCACTGAGAAGAAGGTTATTGCTGCTAGTCCACTATCTATCAGTTGTCCATCACCGAGTGGATAGTGCAGAGGTGTTAGCTCAGATCGGGTTGATAGTTCCGACGCGGATACCCAGTGACGCGGACGGGGCGGAGGCGCCGCGCCGCCGGCCACACCTGCTGCAGCGGCCGTCCGCTCGCACGCGCTACGCGAGCCACGCGCCTACCGCCCGTGCTTTGACATGGCTGCATCTAATGCTCACTCAGCACGAAGACGCTGACATGTTCGCTGATCGTTTGACACAAGTATGTCATTATTACATTTACACAGAATTACACCCTCTTAGAGGATGCCCTGGCCCATTGGGGGTGAAAATTTGTTTGTGACCTATTTTAATGAAATTTGGTTGAAAGATAGTTTAAGTCCTGGGAAAGGACATATAATAGTTTTTAATTTTATAAATTATCCCCTAATGGCGTGAAATTGGGGTGAAAATTTAGATGTAATCCATTTAGATGAAGGTATAAAGATAGTTTGAGTCCCGGAGTTTGACAACCGATAGTTTTAATCCCGAAAATCATCCCCTCAGGGATGAAATAGGGGGTGAAAATTTGGATAAGACCCATTTAGATGAAATTTGGTAAAGAGATAGAAGGAGTCCCAGGGAAGGACGATGCATAGCTTTTATCCTGAAAAATCATTTCCTGAGGTGGTGAAATGAGGGTTAAAGATTTGGATAGAACCCATTTAGATGAAACTTGGTATAGAGAGAGGTAGAATTCTAGGAAAGGACATACAATAATTTTTATTCCAGAACACATGAAAGGAGGAAATCATCCCCTAAGGGGGTGAGAAATGGTAGATGAAAATTTGGTTTGAACCCATTTACGGTATAGCGATAGTTGGAGTCCTGAGGAAGGACATAGGATAGTTTTATCCCGAAAATCATCCCCTAAGCGGGTGTCATTGGGAGTGGAAATTTGTTTGTGACACATTTTGATAAAATTTGGTTGAAAGATAGTTTGAGTCCTGGAAAAGGACATATGATAGTTTCTATTCCGGAAATCATCCCCTAAGGGGGTGAAATTTTTGTAACGAAAATCATCGCCTGAGAGGATGAAATGAGGGTGAAGATTTGGATGGAACTCATTTAAAAAAAATAAAAAAAATAAAATAAAATAAAATTTATTTATTTAACAAAAAACACACTTAAATTATAAACGTTATATCCGTCAGACGCCAAACTAGGCTGAGCCTGTATCTTGGCCGCCTGCGAGTGCGATTAACACGAACTACTTAAAATATTACCATTTTGCAGTACAAAAGGGCGGTGAAAACTCTAATTCCTGTTTCATTAAAAGTATACATTGAGATAAGATTAACATTAACATTACAATTTAAAATTACTATTTGTGCATGGGCGTGTGTGTACGTGACTGCGTGTGTGTGTGTGCGTGTGTGTGTGTGTGTGGGGGGGGGGGGGGGTGCGCATGTGGTTGTGTGTGTGTGTGTGTGTGTCTGTGTGTCTGTGTGTGTGTGGATGTGTGCGTGTGAGAGTTCCACTAGGCTACAACAGTATCGGTTTGGTTACCTTTGTTATAATAGGTTTTCAGTCAGAGAGTATGAAAGCGTCAGTAACCAGTTCTTCACTACACATTTCGCTTTAATCACGGGTGTCGTTTTAATGTTAAGATGATTGCAAATGTTATTGTAGATGTGGGGATGAGAAAATGCAGGACTTTTCCTGCCTAACGCTGAACTAAGTGGCGGCAGAGGTGCTTTGAATATACGCTTGCTCAAAATTTCCGTGTAGATTGGCGACTTCAGTAGGCATGTATGGGTCCGGGAAACTGCTTTCATGATGTAAAGCTGTCTCACTCGCAGCAGCTTACTTTCGCGGTAGAGCGTGTCAGTGGGGTACCGAAACGGTTTTTTCAGCATTACCTTTATAACCGCCCTCTGAGCACGCTCCACCTCGAGCATGAAGCACCTGGCAGCACTGCCCCAGACGGCCACTCCGTACTGAAGGATGGATTGGCATAGGGCATGATATACTAGGCGGAGAACATCAAGGTCAGCACAGTCACGAATTCGCTTCATCACGTAAATCAGCTTCCTAACTCTGGCGGCAAGCGCGGACAGGTGTTGCTTGAAGGAGAGATGTTGGTCAAAAAGAATACCTAAGTATTTTACGTAGTGGCGTCTTTCAATTTCTTGACAAGAGCAGTTGCTCACGGGCTTAAAAGATGAAGCAAAACTGTAGCACACACAGGAGTGGAATTTTATAGTTCTGTTTACAGGCGGGGATGAGGCTATCGTCTTTGAGAAGGCTACGAAATTCGTCTTACCAATATTAAGTGTGAGTAGATTACTCTTCAGCCACGAGGCTACTCCGGCAAGCGCGCCCTCAGCCCGACAATATGTTTCCTCCCATGATTTCCCGCTTACAATTAGTACAGTATCGTCTGCGTAGCAGATCAGCTTGACATTAGGGATGTTAATGTTTAGAACATCATTTATATACAATGTAAAAAGAGTCGGACCGAGTACGCTCCCCTGGGGGACTCCAAAGCCTACTGGAAGCCGGTCACTTACGTGCTGACCTATTTTTACCATCTGGCTACGGTCGTTTAGGTAACTCTCAAACCAATCTAAAGCAATGCCTCGAATGCCCATGTATTCTAACTTCTTTAGTAGTATTGTCACCGAGACCGTGTCAAAAGCCTTGGCCAAGTCTAAAAATATACCAATACACTTGTTGCCACGGTCCAAGCAACCAGAAATCTGATTGGTCAGTAACAACGCCGCGTCCTCCGTCGACATCCCTGCTCTAAAGCCAAATTGATTGTCAGCAATAAGCTGGTATTTTTCAATGAAATGTACCAACCTAGTGCTTACAATTTTCTCTAGTATTTTTGAAAATATACACAGAAGAGAGATTGGTCTGAAATTGCTTGGAGAGTCCTTGGCACCGCTTTTGAAAATAGGGGACACAGAGGCAATTTTCCAACAATCCGGAAAACGGCCAGTTTCCATACTTAAATTACAAATGTACGTGAGCGGCTCCAGTATTATATCCTTAACTTCCTTTATCAGCAGAGGTTTCACATTGTCAGGACCAGGCGCACTGTGTGGCTTAAGTTGGGACAGCATCCCATCTACTTCATGTATGTCGGTGGGCCGCATAAAGAATGAATCAGTAGTAGTTGTTAGGGGTTTGTATTTAGCCGCAAGTGTAGCTTGGGTCTCCGAATTTTTTTGAAGAATGCTATCTGCTAACTTTTTACCAACTGTTGAGAAATACTGATTACATTCATTAAGTGATTCCTGTTCAGTTTTACCTAGTCTGTGCAGAAGTTCCTCTGCATCATTTTTGCGAACCGGATTTTGACATATATCTTTGATGGTTTTCCAGAGCTTTTTGTTGTTATTACCACAGTCCTTTAATTGCTGATTTTGGTAATTGTTTTTTAGAGTGAAAAGTATATTGTCGCAAAGATTTCTGTATCTGGTATAGATAAGTCGGAGAATTTCATTGTTAGGGGATGATCTTACTTGCGCATGTAGTTTGTCTCTATACCTCATAGATCGCATTAGCCCAGGCGTTACCCACGGTTTAAGATTAAATTTAGCTCGACTTATTTTTACTGAAATAGTGTTGTTCTTTATTACACGAGTGACGAGATGACTAAAATTTTCAGCGGCAACTGCAGCATCGGTCGCGCTAGTGACTGGTGACCAGTCAGACGCTTTAAGTTCTTCTGCCACTTTTTGGTAGTCTATTTTATGTCTGTAACGATTAGTTTTTACCGACTGGCGACCTGAGAGACCCGCCACGACAATGTCATGGTCAGTAACAGAGCATGGACAGACTGCACCAACTGAGGTATTATTATATTTTATAAAAATGTGATCGAGACAGGCTTTTTTTCGTGTTGGTTTTGAAATCGCAGGAAGTAATCCATGAGACGATAAAAGGCTTATGTATTCTGAGAGGCACTGTGCTGACTCACTCAGTAAATCTATATTAATGTCTCCTGCTACAATAATGTGGTGGTTAGGTTTTACTTGGTTTAAAGCACTATCCAGAGAATCAAGAAACCTATTAACATTTGTAAACGACGGAGAACGATAAATACCAAATACTGTTATTTCATCCGATATAACTACAGATAGACAGTTGGCATCATCCAACGGAGGTTCAGCCGCAGCAACCTTGAGGCCCTCCTTAATATACATAACAACACCACCGCTTTTATTAATAACTTTTGTAGTGTTAAATGAGTAATAACCTGGTATCTGATCTATGACCGCGCCATCGCCTAGCCAACATTCAGTTAGGATGATGGCATCATATTCAACTTCGGTCTGCTTTAAGGCAATCAGAAAAGAATCAAAGTTACGCTGCAAGCTACGGATATTGAACGTTAGTAACTTGAATGTATGGTTGAGTGTGAGTATATTTTTACATTCATTAAGATTCTTAAGCATATGACAATCTATTGCGATTTCTTGTTCTATGTCATCTGCTAGGTTAGGTAATACCATCTTCGTAGCAATATGAGAGTACTACTTTTCCACGGAACTGAATAGTCATAGCTTTTTTAGATGATATCACAAGTATCAGAACTATACTGGCTGAAACCAAACAAGTTAAGTAGCTTATGGGAAACTCAGAGTATGTGTAATGTGTAAGGGGTAGGTGAGTGTACTCGTATTTGTAAAGTATTTGTCTGTTGTACATTATTTTTATTTTCCTAATCAGATAACAGAAATAACATAAATTTAATACATATTGAGTAAAGTAATAGGCTGAAGGTTTATTTCTTGGGTCTCTCCACATCTGCTTGTTGGGCGTGGGAGTCTGCTCGTTGCTCGCTGGGGAACTGTACTTCGAGGTCAGATGCGACGCAACGTTGAAGGTCTGCAACACTTCTGATTGGGATTTCGGGGCTGCCTTGTCTCTTGCGGATGTATATGGTGCCGTTCCTAGTCCAGCAAAACTTGTATCCGGCATTATTTGACTGTGTTCTGGACTCACGAAATAACAGGCGGTTGGATTTTGTCAATCGTTCATTGAAGTATAGCTTCCTTGTCGGTCCTGTCACTTCGATTGCCGTCGTTGTCAAATTGCGTCTCGTTTTGGCGGCTTTTAAAAACTCATTCCGCTTAGCACGGCGCACAAACTTTACTACCAGTGGCCGGGGCAGGCTGCTCTCCAACTCCGTCGTAGCCTCTGCACCTTGCGACTTGCTACTCTTGGGTCCAACCCGTATGACATAGTCCAGGTCAGTTTCTGATAGTGCAACGCCCATAATCATTGCGGCAGTGAGAACAATGTGTGTTTTGTTTTCGTTCGGACACTCATTTACTCCTACGATTTCCATTTCATCAAACAGTCGGGCTTGGGCTTGAGCATGGAGCTCCGTCTCCAGTTGACTAACTTGCTGACGCAGGCTCTCGTTCTCTATTTCACGGTTTTCCATCGTACGAATACGGGCGTCATGCAGCGATAGACGATTTTCTAATTTCTCCAGGCGTGCATTACAAAGTGTGTACGACGCGGCGAGGTTTTGTAGGTGCTCGTTCATCTTACCCATGTCTTGGCGCATCAATTTTATCTCCGCGGTGAGTGAAGACAGCGCAGCAGAGTCCACATTTAATGTCTTACCCGCATTCTTTTCCACAGGCGCCGGCGGCGCCGAACCAACTTTTCTGTTCTGTGAGCGCAGCGTGACATTATCGTGCGTATTCGGACTGGAGCCGCCCGGGGGCAAATGATGGGGGCAAAGGATGAAATGTTTAGATGAAATTTGGTTAAGAGAAAGTTTGAATCCTGGGAAAGGACATATGATAGTTTTTATTCCGCAGATCATCCCCTAAGGGGGGTGAAATGGGGGTGAAAATTAGGATGGAACCCATTTACGATATAACGATAGTTGGAAGTCCTGGGGAAGGACATAGGATAGTTTTATCCCGAAAATCCTCCCCTAAGGGGTAAAAATTTGGATTTTAGTGACCCATTTAGATGAAATTTGGTTTACAGATAGTTTGAGTTCCGGAAAAGGACATAGGATAGTTTTTATCCCGGAAATCATCTCTTACTATACAACCCATTTAGATAACATTTTGAATAGAGGTAGTTAGTAGGCCCCCCACAAGGTGGACTGATGACCTGGTAAAGGTCGCGGGAGTCCGCTGGATGCGGGTGGCGCAGGATTGGTCAATTTGAAATTCTTTGGGGGAGGCCTATGTCCAGCAGTGGACGTCTTTTGGCTGATATGATGATGGCGATAATGATAATAAAAATAGTTTGAGTCTCGGGGAAGGACATAGGATAGTTTTTATATCGGAAATCTACCCCTAAAAGGGAAATGGAGGGTGAAAGTTTGTATCGAAATACGATATAAACGAGTTCTACGCGGACGAAGTCGCGGGGCAAAAGCTAGTAATTAATATGTTAACTAAATACCTTTAGTGCAAACATTAAGTTTATGTTTTTTTAACTCAACTTACTGGGATAACCACAACGGGTTTTGTACGGCTAACATTTCCGTGGTAAACAAAGTGGGTAATTTACACTGTAAATTCATTACTTCGAAAGAACCCCTACATTGCTATTGCGAAGAAAGTAACCTGATACTTAGGTAGTTTAGATCCTAGATTACTTATAACTATTGAGAGAGTTTGTTTGATACTTGCCTTGTTATGCCAAATATAACACAAGCAAATAATTTTTCGACTGTAGTCTTCCAAGATAGTAGAAGTATATTTTTTCTGTATTTTTTCCAAATCGACATAGTTACTAACGTAACACTCAAATATATTTTTGATATCTATATACATATAATAAAGCTGAAGAGGGTCGAAAGTCTGTACATGGAAGATATTCGAAAAAAATTGGCTAGGGATACTTAAAATCGATCACAGAACACGTTCCAACAGTTTTTAGGATTTTTGTCTGTTTGTCTGTTTATGTGACCGCGCATCACGTGAAAACGGCAGAACCGATTTAGATAAAATTTGGTATAGTGATAGTTTGAGTCCTGGGGATAGGGAAGTTTTTATCCCGGAATTCAACCCCTAAGGGGATGAAATTGGGGGTGGAAGTTTGTATTCTACTTAAACCGCTGCACCGATTTGGATGAAATTTGGTATATAAGTTTGAGTCCCGGGGAAGGTCAAAGGAAAGGTTTTATCACGTAAATCTTCCCCTTAGGGGGTAAAACGGGGGGATGAAAATTTGGATGTAACCCATTTTAATAAAATTTGGTTTAGAGGTAGTTTAAAATGTTCACCTAAGGGGATGAAATAGGGGTAAAAATGTGGGAAAATCCCATTTTGTTAAAATTTGGTAAAGAGATAGAAGGAGTTCCAGGGAAGGACAATGCATACTTTTTATCCTGAAAAATCATCTACTGAGGGGGTGAAATGAGGGGTGAAAATTTGGATGGAACCTTTGTAGATGAAATTTGGTATGGAGATAGTTAGTCCTGGGGAAGGACATAAAATAATTTTTAGTCCAGAAATCATCTCCTAAGGGGGTGGTGAAATGGGGGATGAAAATTTGGATTGAACCCATTTGCGGTATAGCGATAGTTGGCGTCCTGGGGAAGAACATAGGATAGTTTTATCCTGAAAATCATCCCCTAAGGGGATGAAATGGAGGGTGAAAATTTGGATAAAATCCATTTAACTGAAATTTGGTATAGAGATAGTGGGATATTTCTATATTTAAATATCGTGTATCCAGATGGGTAATCACGTAACGCATTGTACGCACGTTAGGTAGACCTAAATGTCAAATTTTATATGGAAGAATGACAGTTGGATTGTCCTAACGCGCGTTCGAAACGTTACGTCACTACCCCTCTGCAGGATATTATATCCGTTGACAACTTGCTGAGACGTCAGTCATCTCATTTGAAATCACAGCTGGTTCAACCCGTGCTGGAAGATCAGAGGGGTACCTAATCACGTACCGTTTTGAACGCGCGTTAGGACAATTTAACTGTCATTTTTCCATATAAAAAGTGACATTTATATAGATCTACCTAACGCACGTACAATGCGTTAAGTGATCGACCTGCAGATATAAGGTAAATACATATCACGTTAGACTCGTGTATGATAAAAATAAATAATGTCATCATACGAATTCAGTGTTTACTTTGGCATAAACGGTACTTAAATGAAATGCTATTTCATATTCATATCATAAACCATCAAAAATCAATGAAATGAAATCTTATTTATTTGCGTTAAGTGCGGTTATATAAAGCTCACATGAGATGTCAAAAAAGCCATTACTTACATGTAAACGATATTTCAAAATTCATTTCGAAGGTAGCTTCGCTAACTAACGACGACGACCTGGATTTTACTAACCAGTGAACTGTAATGCAATTAGGTGTCCGATAATTACTTTATTGGCGAAACTCGGATTCCGGTCACGTGCTGAGGAATGGCGAAATTACTCACGGGAATCCTGGGAATTCCTGCCCAAGGTTCAGAGGTAGCAGAAATAAATACGCAGAAGTTCAGGTTTTTCGTATCTTTTTTAAGGGTACTGTTTCATACGTTTAAGACATAGTTGTGCGTTGAAGTAACTTGTACTTTTTATAGTTCAATCATCAACGAAGTAGAGGTTTAGTCGTACAGGAAATTATATGAAAAATAAACCATCATGAAATCAGGTAGGTATACCGAAACAATATTTTGAATCACACTTGCTCGTAAAGAAAGGCCTTCATATCGCGCAGCCCACTATAGGCCACCACGGGCGTAATGGTTTCTTTCTTAAATTATATCATTAATGCGTCAGTTATAAAGTAAGGAGGTTTTAACTTAAATACGATGTTTGAAAAACGTATTTATAAATTTAAAACAGAAATATTTGAAGATTTAATAATTGAAATGTAGGAATTTAGTGTCTGTGTGAAATATTTTAAAAACAGTAATTCCAAATCATGGCTGTATGCCGAAGGGTCTTGCATCAAATGAAACAAAATGGACGACTGTCATTTTGTCGTTTTTATTGTGATTAGTCGGTAGGTCCTAATAATTGCTTGATTAAAACATTGTATACGTACGGTAAGGTAAGAATATTACAAACTCGAGTCATCAAAGCAAAGCTCCTAACAGACTCTCATTCGTAAATCATCTCTTAGGTTCCGTACTAGTGGCAAAATGTACTAATATTGTCACCCAACTTAAATAGTTAATTTGGTTGTTGTTTTCGAAACTAAAACGGGTACGTCCGTTTTACCCGATCATAGTTGAACGAGCGAGCGAAGCGAACGAAGTTCTCCGTTTCAGCTTGGGCCAAAATTCTTTCGTATGTTTGGAATTCCGGCTGTTCTCCTCTGCAGATCGCATTTCACAACCAAGTCTCGTGAACACTTGTGAGCAGCTACAACATTTATATTTATAGTATTTTTTTTGTTGATAAACATTTTCAAACTCTTAAATTTTTTACAAGCTTCATATTAACTTGCACTGTTCGTATGTAAGTATGTGAATATGTAAGTTGTCCGTCAAAAATTTTTCAGTCACTTCCCGTTATCCAATTGACCTGAAATTTTGCATGCTATGTATATCGCATGACAATGCAATATTATGATGACTTGGAGCTGATCTGATGCTGGAGCTGGAATGTGGCCATAGGAACTCCGCAATAAAACGACACAACCCCATTGAGTTTGGGCTCGTTGGAATCGTCCCAATGAGTAGTTGATGATGGTATGCAGAAAAGTACAGTCGGCAATAAAAGCTTGTACCTAAAATGAAATTTTTGACAGAAACTTATTTTTAATGATAGGCTAACGAGTTCTACATCTTATAAAGTCACTAGTTTACATATTCAAATTCATAAACATGTGGCATCTGACCAGGCCCCGTAGCATGGATGGCCTTATCACGCGATAAGTGACAAGATAGAGCATCCGTCCCTGGCTGACACCGTTCGATAGAACAAGACGACGCTCTTATCTTGGCACTTATCGCCATCCATGCTATGGGGCCTGGTGAGCCCTCCCAGTGGTGTACCCACTGTTTTCCCTTGTACTGTGCACACCGTTCTAGCAGCACTTATTACAGGCTCATTGTGATCTTTATTTCGCGCTAGGCGGGCAACTTGACTGCCAGGAACGGTACGCGGCCGGTTAACGACCTTTTTGTTACAAATTAATGCCCTAAAAGTGCTGTAGTGGAGATAATTGAGTCGGTGCCCTTGAGACAGATAAGAGGGATTTAATTATCCTTTATTAAAACTTAGCTGGACTTCATGGTTGTTATCCAGTTATATTCTCAAATATTATTCATATAGCTTCGGGCTAATATCATATTCAGTTTACGTCAAAGATATGTTTACACTTCTGCATCTTCGAGTGAATACAATCATGAGCCACTTTATATTGGACACTTCAAAGTTTAACTATTAAAAAACCAAAATTCGTTGACACCTAAATGGCTCAACAATTAAAGACTTTGACTGTATGTACTTGTTGCCGAATGGCATCAAGATTAGTTTGAACTCTGCCATCGAGGATTCCGAAGATATGAAAGTGATTATTATTAACCAAGAGATATTATCAGTTATTCGATTGGCTTGTTTGACTAGACTTAGGCTAGTTATGTCATAAGTGAATGTTTTGTTTGACTAGACTTAGGCTAGTTATGTCATAAGTGAATGTTTTGTTTGACTAGACTTAGGCTAGTTATGTCATAAAAGAATGTTTTGTTTGACTAGACTTAGGCTAGTTATGTCATAAGTGAATGTTTTGTTTGACTAGACTTAGGCTAGTTATGTCATAAGTGAATGTTTTGTTTGACTAGACTTAGGCTAGTTATGTCATAAAAGAATGTTTTGTTTGACTAGACTTAGGCTAGTTATGTCATAAGTGAATGTTTTGTTTGACTAGACTTAGGCTAGTTATGTCATAAGTGAATGTTTTGTTTGTGTGTGTGCTTTTTCTTTATAATGTGTGTGTGATTTTTGTTATTTTGTGTGTTTTAATATATTGTATGTGTTATTATTGTAAATTATAGAATTAAGTTTACGTGTTAATAAATGTTTTAAAATGTACAAATAAAGTAAAAAAAAAAAAGTTATTCGATATTTATTATTTAAAATATTATGATCTACTTGTACATCCACTGTCTAAAACCAAATTTACCTGGCCCGCCTTCATAAGAATGCTTTCTCGAGTCACCGTCGAGTTATTAACAGTGTGTCAAAGTCACACAGCTGTTTTTTTGCTAATACATTTTTTATACGCAGTGCCTTTCAAAGAGAATTCGAATATTTAATCAAGCTGTATTATATTTTTTGTACTCGACGATTAAAATATGTGTATTAAGATTTCATAGAGAATACTGCAACGTCACTCTTTTCATAGTTGTAGTCCATGTTACTGTTGAAACAATCGAAATAACTACTTTTCGATACGCTCCAGACAACTAAAATAAATTCGACCAATCACGTGGCTGCTTTACTGAACTGTAATGAATTGGACCAATAGAATCGCTTTGATGTCGTACGCTCGTTGATGTCTTTTAAGATATCAACAAGCGTACGAGCGATGAGCTGCACTTCGTTTCAACAGTATCGAGTTTGTTTAATTAGTTCAGTTGACTCGTAGAAAATTAATTTTAATGAACTCGTACAAAAAGTATTGTTCACAATAATAGTGTTATAATCAAGCTTTTTAATCTCGTACCTTACTTAGGCCACAAAGCTTGTACTCGACTAAAAAGCTCTCTATTATAACACGATTGTGAAAAATACTATAGATACTATTGTAGTTTTTAGAAACTAAAAATGGTACTTATTTCAAATATCCACTACAATTAAATATGTTATTTTAGGTCTATATTTGACAAAAAAGGACTTGCCCTCCACTTTTATGTCTGTCTCTCAAAATAGGAAGGATGAGTAATATTTTTTTACGATGCCATTCGTACCAGTTTTTGGAGAGGAACAAATATTTTTATGGGAGCAACTACAATTTAACAACGTAAATACCCAAAAATTTGAGACAAAGATTGACTTCGCTGGCGGCAGCCATAAACATTCCATACTAATTGACACACAGTAGGTATGACCTGTTATTTGTACTAACCGTTGTATGGAAAATCTACAAAAGCGTAAGGATTCTATTCGTAGCTTTAAATTTAATCTTGGACAATTAAAAAAAACATATTTTTTCTAAACTTTCAAGGTCCATATTTTTTTATGATTTTAATTATATTTTATAATTTATACATGCCAACTCTGGAGCAGATTCACGAAACGCGCGATGAGCAAAATTAGAGTGCAGTATAATGATGCATACCGTATTCTAATGAAACTGCCAAGATACTGCAGCGCATCAAGCATGTTTGACGAGGCTAAAGTGCCGGACTTCTTTGCCATCATGCCCATCATACGCTCCCGCATAGCTTCCTTCTGGAGCCGCATCCGAACGTCGGACAACGGTATC
The DNA here is from genome assembly GCA_963854355.1 of Epinotia brunnichana. NCBI lineage: Eukaryota > Metazoa > Arthropoda > Insecta > Lepidoptera > Tortricidae > Epinotia > Epinotia brunnichana. The sequence continues at coordinate 10,665,702 of OY977936.1, read as the reverse complement.
CTCTGTGAGCTGTCCGGGTATCTGAATAATCCGATCTACAAACGTTGGATTTCCGTGCATCACGAAAGGAACAGGAAGTAGAGGTCTTCTCGGTTGTGACTGCCTAAACATAATTAGGTTATTATAACAATTTAAGGTTTTATTTAATTTTATCTTTACGCTTATACAATTTAACTTTTTACTTTTACTGTTTACTTTTTATGCAATTTTTGATTTATGGGTTTATTGCCTGTCAATAAAGAACTTTATTTATTATCTATTATTTATACTTAACTAATTACAACAATTTGATGGTTTATTACCCATTTAGCAACACTACGTTATCAATTTTAACATGAGGCATCATGCCTATTAGGGCCGGTATTCTACGAAATATTTGATAAAATGATACATAATCATACCATCCCGTAGCAGAATGACAGAGACATCAAAGTGGGATCATGTCCCCCTGCATCACCTCTGAGAAATACTACCGGTAGAATACTGGCCCTGATATCTTAGAAAAAAAAAGTCTCCGTAAGTCATGTTATTATATAGTTACTCAAAGCTAAACTACCGGTACATTGCAACGTTTCTATTTGATTCCACGTGTGGTAAAATATTACAAGTAAAGTAACCATGCTTTGACGCCACTTCTCGGAAGTCTTATTTCGACGCTAAGTAAACAGTCTGAACACCCCTCGTGACCCAAAAAGCAACGTGCCATTTGCACGTCGCATCATGCTCGTAATATCTTCGAGGCACCATGTTCGCACATGCGTTAGGTTAGCGTACCTGATATGGTGTTATTTGTAGCGGTGTCTCTTACTACAGTTTTACTTATGGAAAATGCCTGTAATTTTCAGTCAATTTTAACTCTGTGATTGAAGAGAGAATTTTGGTAAGTTTTGAACGAATACAATTATCAATGCGTCTTTATTAGTTTACAGCTACTGTTAACCCTAAATAGGTAGTAGCGGGTAAACTCATTAAACTTAGCCAAACAGCTTTTATCGACTCTGTCTGGATAGGTACGCTGGATCGATGTGTATTTTAATCTCCTGAGACCTTTCCTTTTTTTGCGACTATTATTATACAGTACCTAACGTTACCATAGATATATATTGAAGAGAAACATTCTAAACAAAATGTAAAAGAACTGTATAATATTTCGTTAAGACTCGGAAGAACCGAGTTAAAACATTATCCGCCTTCGACTTTGGCGGTAAAAAGTTGTTTCATTTAAAACTCCTAACGAAATATTAAAGAAACAAGTAGTAACAGCGCAGCGAGGTTTACGTTTACTGGCTTGATAACGAGCTCAGCCACTCTTCTTTACAGCCTCGTGCTCTTAACTTAATACCGAATTACTCAAAACACAGGCTTTAATGAAAGGTGAGAGAGGAATAGATCTTGAGGCTTCCTGTAGTTACCTACATTTTGCTGCGGCTTTCTTTGCATCACGTAGGTAATAGGTTTATTGTAATAGGCGTCTTATAATAATTATATTGAAGCTATATGCCCATCTGTCCATAATTGGACAATTACTTTAAAAAAAATGCTGTAGGATTGAGCTAATCAAAGATGTGCTAATCTGTATTACCCACAAGTGACACCGAGCTGTCAAGTATTTGAGGTAACAATTATGTGAAAACACAGCGTCTAGTGGTGAATATTCACCCCAATTCTGTAAAATATCCAAGTATTACCTAACCTACTACCCCTAAGTACTAGTACGATAATAGTACATTTTACAACTAGTGTGAAAAGAATGTCTTTTTACCACTAGTATCGAGGTATCTTGCCACGAGCTGAAAGCGAGTGGCAAGACTCGGTACGAGTGGTAAAAGACATTTCACACGTGTTGTAAACGACGTTTTTTAATACAATTGCGAAAAAATAATAAATTAATATTCGTCATTTATATATTAATGAATTCTTTAAATAAATTTTCACTTCTCATGCTCTAAAAGTTCGTCTTTATGTCGTGCGTAGGCGACATAAAGTCGCTTTTTATGCTCTAGAGCATAAAGTAAAATCTTCGTCGAAGACCAAGGCAATCGCTGCAACAGCCACACGAACATCTTTAACTTCATACAACAACCTCTTTATTTTATTTCGTTTCGTTCGTATTCTAAGACCAAGGCAAAGATACCAACAGCCAAAGTACACAATAAAACTTCATATTTACGTGTTGCTGTTTCATTTCCTCGCAATCGAAGTGAAAAGTAGAGTGTACAACTCGTCCATAAAACCCATTTTACACTCGACTTTATATCTATCCTCGCTCGCAAGCTCGCTCGGATGGATAAACGTCTCGAGTAAAATGGTGCGTTTTATGCACTTGTTGTACAATCTACTATTATATTATTGTACCTCGATCTCAACTGTTAGTGGCTGCATCGAAACTTCTGCTTGCGTATGCGCTCCTGGTACCTATAGGTGGACCGTTTAACTCGGTCCTCGCCTGCGCGGCGCGCGGGTGCAGGGGTATGACTATAACGGGCTGCGGGCGACGTGCGGAAGGCAAACCCCGGCGCCCGAACCCCGTTATCGTCATACCCCTGCACCCGCGCGCTGCGCAAGCGAGGAATGAGTTAAGCGGTCTACCTACAGATGCGTACATTTTCAGCTTCAAAAATGACTTTCATACTAACGCGATCAAAAATAAATACTCCTAGTATTCGTAAGCGTTTTTAATTACATAATTTCCAAGTAAAAAATCTAGTATAAAATTACTGCGTTTCGAAAGTATAGTTTGGAACTAAAAAGTAAAAAGCACTAGTGCGAGAAATTGAGCTTCTCGCACGCTACGCAGCCACAAAAAGTACCACTTTTTGAGCAACTGTATTAAAAAAGACGTTATACATTTCTTGGAAATGTATCACCTTATTTCTAGACACCATTTGGTGTCTTTTAGTGAGTACTAATCCCCTAAAACCATTTTATATGATAAGATATCTAGACCCTTAGAATAGTAACGCATAGAAACGCAGTTCACGCGCAACGGTGAGGCCACCAAAAGTAGGACATAAATGGCCCAGTACGCCGATCGGTGGAACAAAATTGGTGCGTTTGTGTGCGTATTGGCGCGTGTGAATACGAGTTGATCACAACTACATGAATCCATTTTATGCCTCACGCTTGGCGCGTCGGCCGTATGAAACTATCCGTCTAGGCGTTATTATTCTAAGTCTAGACCTAAAATGTTTCTCGATAGATGAGAGCCATCAAAGTAACATTTATCTTCTCAACTATGACCTGGTGCAGACTTGGAGCCGTAATTTGTAGCTCTTTGGCAAGAAAATCGGCTCTAAAATATAATGTCAGCAGCATCGAGGCCAAGAGCAGCTTAGGAGTGTAGGTACCTACTCTATTCATATTTACATGATCATGTACATTAGACTACTCCTAAGTTTTCAGTAATAATTCATATTCGAGAAGTGCTTGTGCCATGTATGCTACATTATAACTATGAATACTTACATTAGGGCAATGGAGAGGGCTATGCTGGGAAGGGTATGCGCGATCGCATCAGCGGCGCTACCACGAACTTAGAATCTCGAACTTCGTATATCTCCGTCTCTATCGCACTTATGGTTTATGGCATTCAAGCGACAGAGACGGAGATATACGAAGTTCGAGATTCGAAGCTCGTGGTAGCGCCGCAGAAATTAGGCTATCCGCAGCAGAACCAAGGTAACCGATACAGCCCTCCGAATCGCTAAACTTAAGTGGCAGGGGGCGGGGCATATTGCACGTAGAACCGATGGTCGTTGGGGCGGAAAGGTTCTCGACTGGCGACTACGTACCGGAAGGCGTGGGTAGGCCCAAGGTGGACTGATGACCTGGTATAGGTCGCGAGAGTCCGATGTAGGCGGGTGGCGCAGGACCGGTCATTGTGGTACTCTTTGGGGGAGGCTTATGTCCAGCAGTGGACGTCTTTCGGCTGATATGATGAGGATACTTACATTGTTATAATATTATACTTAACATTAGAGTTTGGAGATGGTTTTTTGGAAAAAATAAGAAGTTCTTTTAAGTGTATAAGTTTAGTAAGTGAGTCATGTAGGTCTCTGATCAATATGTTTTGCGCTCAAAGTCAACAAAATTGGTAGTCATTTACTTAATCTTGTGTTCTTCTTTTACAGGATAGTCGTCACACAAAAATGTGTTAGTGAGAAACCTTTTTAATCTACGATTTACCGCAGTCGAGCTATAGCTAAGTATTCATTTAACCTACATACATTTGCTAGTACGATATGTATGTGGGAGAATTAGCACGGATTAAACGGTTTCATTCTGTGTAGATAATGCACGATGGCTTTTGTTTTCTGTTTGAGGTGTAAAAATACACACAATATAGGTAATTTTGATTAAGCTTTAACGACGAAGCTTTAACGGCGTGTCAATTACCCTTTCATTCATTTATTAAACATATAACTTGTTTTATTCTTTTTAATATAAGTACTTACATACAGATAAACAAAACGAATTCTAACTTCATTACTTTAAAATTTAATAAGTAAAAGGGCATTTTTTACAACGCAAAAGATAATCTCTCACGGTTATTTGGCGTGAGAAAAATCCGTTTTTTTAAGAGTCGTAATTAAAGGAACTTTGTTAGGCAAATGCGAGCCTCCACTTAATAAGCGGCAGATAATTGAATTTTTAGGCACAAGCTTCGGGTTGTTAAATCCTTTGGCAATGTTAAAGCTTTTTGTGCACTGCACAATTCAGTATCGTCCCTCGTGACCCGATTTTTTCTTTCAATAAGTTCACTTTAAATAAAAAGATAAAAACGGTTACGACCCGGTTAATACACAAAATGTACAACAAAACAAAAGAAAAACAATAGTGGCTGTACAGATATTTCAGGTTTCATATTGTACAGATTATGTTGTTTACTGTATAACTATTTTGCCATTTCTTTTTATACTAATAATAAAAAGCGGCCAAGTGCGAGTCGGACTCGCACATGAAGGGTTCCGTGAAATAAATTGCGGTTTACGATTTATGACGTATTAAAAAAAAACTACTTATTAGATCTCGTTCAAACCAATTTTCGGTGGAAGTTTACATGGTAATGTTCATCATATATTTTTTTTAGTTTTATCATTCTCTTATTTTAGAAGTTACAGGGGGGGGACACACACATTTTACCGCTTTGGAAGTGTCTCTCGCGCAAACTATTCAATTTAGAAAAAAATAATGTTAGAAACCTCAATATCATTTTTGAAGACCTATTCATAGATACCCCACACGTATGGGTTTGATGAAAAAAATTTTTTTGAGTTTCAGTTCTGAGTATGGGGACCCCTAAAACTTAATGTTTTTTTTCGATTTTTGTGTAAAAATCTTAATGCGGTTTACAGTATACATCTACTTACCAAGTTTCAACAGTATAGCTCTCATAGTTTCGGAAAAAAGTGGCTGTGACATACGGACGGACAGACATACAGACAGACGGACGGACATGACGAATCTATAAGGGTTCCGTTTTTTGCCATTTGGCTACGGAACCCTAAAAATGTATCATGCGATCCCTTTTAATATAAGATATGTTTTTATTTCAGAAAGAAAACACTGTGTGAAGTCACACATTCTTTTATCTGAATACCAAAGGACCTATACTGGATGATTTTCATATTACTAGTGAATATTTGTTACACTGTGGCGTAATATAAATACTGCATTGAACAAATCTATGAATTTAGATCACGTGTAATTTTTTTATTAGTTTAAGAACTCGAGCTACGCATCGTCGCATCGAAAACGCTTGAAAGCGCTTTGCATTCTATTCCGGGTTTCCGTCAAATATATACTTCACTTCAGTATACCACCGCCATTTTTTAGTAAGTAGGTATGTTCTAAGACTTCGGTTACACGCTCATTCAGTCCATCAGTATTATGAGAGGGGTGATCATCTAACTTTTCGAACGCACGTTAGGACAACTCAACTGTCATTACCCCATACATAAAGTGACATTTAGACCTATATGACGTACCTACGTACAGGTCGATTCACGAAAGCTGGCATGAATGGATTGAACGAAAATAATGTCACTTGTCACTGTGAGTGGCAGTGTGAGTGACGTTCTTATACAGGAGCCTCCTAATATTTTGTAAACATGTACCTAATACGTTTTCGTTATTCAAGAAAAAATAAATTATATTATTATAATCTGCACCAAGTATCATGTTAATCCTTTTAGTAATTATTATTAAAGTCCTTTGTAAATAAAACGTATATTTATTTTTATGACTTATTTTTAATGAATGGCTTGTTCGAATCTAAAAAAAGAGCAGACCAAGGAGTCTGTCGTCAGCAGAGTTTTTAATTTATATATATCCTGTTTTCACACTGACGCCGCAATCTACAAAATTACGGCGAAAAGATTCGAAATTCTTACGAAATTTAACTGTTATTTTCGCGTTTCACGGCATCGTCATTGTGCATGAAACATGGTTATAATTATATATTTATTTATTTTTAAAATGCAAAATCTCTGAAACACAATTATATAATCACTTTTTGCATCAACCTGTATTTGATAATTATGTGATACACACACAGACATTGTCATTCACTCGTTCAATTCATTCGTGCCAGCTTTCGTGAATCGACCTGTACAGTGCGTCAGGTAGGTCTAAATGTCACTTTTTATATCAAAAATTGACAGTTAAATTGTACTAACGTACGTTCGGAACGTTACGTGATTGCCCCTCTGCTGGACCCCATAACCGGGAGACAATTTCTAAGGACACAATTCATTCCTACATTCTATTTCAAACCTTACGCAAGATACGTGATGCTGCAGGTCGATCACGTAACGCATTGTACGAACGTCGGGTAGGTCTAAATGTCACTTTTTATACCTATGGAAAATTGACAGTTAAATTGTACCGACGCGCGTTCGGAACGTTACGTTATTACCCCCCTGTTTGCGTAACGTTTCGTACGTACTTACATAAATTGTTATATTGGAAAAATTACAGTTAGTTGTCCTAAGACGGCCTTTACACCTGTAAGTTACTTACGTAAGTTCAGTAAAAATATTGCTTACAGACGACTTACGTGAGCAGTATTTGTACTGAACTTACGTAAGAACTTACAAGTGTACAACCAGGCCTTCCGCTAGTCCGAAAAGTGACGCAATTACCCCTTCGTTCATATACTAACCAGGTGCAAACTGTTCTGTTCCGTGCGATACGAATTAAATTATAATGGATACATAATATAAAAGTACGGACCCCGGACTCCTTTAGGGCACAACCGGGAATAACGCTAGGAGCATGATGACATAATATAAAAGTACGGACCCCGGACTCCTTTAGGGGTACAACCGGGAATAACGCTAGGAGCATGATGACATAATATAAAAGTACGGACCCCGGACTCCTTTAGGGCACAACCGGGAATAACGCTAGGAGCATGATGACATAATATAAAAGTACGGACCCCGGACTCCTTTAGGGGTACAACCGGGAATAACGCTAGGAGCATGATGACATAATATAAAAGTACGGACCCCGGACTCCTATAGGGCACAACCGGGAATAACGCTAGGAGCATGATGACATAATATAAAAGTACGGACCCCGGACTCCTTTAGGGTATAACCGGGAATAACGCTAGGAGCATGATGACATAATATAAAAGTACGGACCCCGGACTCCTTTAGGGTACAACCGGGAATAACGCTAGGAGCATGATGACATAATATAAAAGTACGGACCCCGGACTCCTTTAGGGCACAACCGGGAATAACGCTAGGAGCATGATGACATAATATAAAAGTACGGACCCCGGACTCCTTTAGGGTACAACCGGGAATAACGCTAGGAGCATGATGACATAATATAAAAGTACGGACCCGGACTCCTTTAGGGTACAACCGGGAATAACGCTAGGAGCATGATGACATAATATAAAAGTACGGACCCCGGACTCCTTTAGGGCACAACCGGGAATAACGCTAGGAGCATGATGACATAATATAAAAGTACGGACCCCGGACTCCTTTAGGGTACAACCGGGAATAACGCTAGGAGCATGATGACATAATATAAAAGTACGGACCCCGGACTCCTTTAGGGTATAACCGGGAATAACGCTAGGAGCATGATGACATAATATAAAAGTACGGACCCCGGACTCCTTTAGGGTACAACCGGGAATAACGCTAGGAGCATGATGACATAATATAAAAGTACGGACCCCGGACTCCTTTAGGGCACAACCGGGAATAACGCTAGGAGCATGATGACATAATATAAAAGTACGGACCCGGACTCCTTTAGGGTACAACCTGGAATAACGCTAGGAGCATGATGACATAATATAAAAGTACGGACCCCGGACTCCTTTAGGGCACAACCGGGAATAACGCTAGGAGCATGATGACATAATATAAAAGTACGGACCCCGGACTCCTTTAGGGTACAACCGGGAATAACGCTAGGAGCATGATGACATAATATAAAAGTACGGAGCCCGGACTTCTTTAGGGCACAACCGGGAATAACGCTAGGAGCATGATGACATAATATCAAAGTAATACGAAGGACAGAATACCTAAAACCTGAATAAATGAAAATGAAGTGTTAAGCTGCTCATCGTGCGGTCCGACTTTTAGAAAAACCAAGAAAGGCTTACTTACGGGTGACAGTAGTAAATACAGGTTTTACAGTTGTAAATGAAACAGTACTAAGAAATCATAACCAGAAATAAATTAATAATAATAACATTCATTGCCGTGATACTATTTTTGATTCTAGATCAATTAACACAAAATACAAAGGTTCGTAACGTTATTAGATTTTTGATCCCTGATTGTTACATTACGGTGTGCTAGTCAGCTTTGACGTATCATCGAAAACTCTTCTCCACACAGCCCATTAAACAGAGACCTTTCGACATGAAAGAACTTTCGTTTTTCGCACACGATTGGGCTAAAAATAAGTAAGCATTTGTCATTTTCCCGGCGCAAAGGGAGTCCTAAATCACCCTATTCACAAATGATTTGGCAACCCAAGATACATTTACTCGTTTGCATTGATTTGGTTTTCCTTTTACTTTCTTATTTCTCTTTTTTTTTGTGGTTTATTAAGTAGGTATGTATTAGGTTGACGGAATGTCTTTTCGCCTAATCCTAATATGGTCTGATTTGTGGAAGGGAAGAAGTTAGAATTGACGTACCCATAGACTTAACTAATTGTTGGGATTAAAAGCCAAGCGGATCACTAGCTCTTTCAGGAAGGTCCGGACTGTCACTAAGATGAGACAGAGGTGGAATGTTATTTCACACTTTTGTCATTTTTACAGAACAATGCACCTAATCCCCAACTACTCTCTAGGGTAGTGTCGTGTTCTTGATGACGAATAAAGTCGCAGGAGATTCCATGGATGCAGTGCGTTGATAGCGAAAAACACAAAGATACCCGTTTTTGTCCCACAAGGTCGATAAAGCATTTGCGACTGTATATAAACATGCAATAATGCATTTTGTTAGACCTTTTACACATGCAGCCTGTGGACATATTATACTAAAAGCGGCCAAGTGCGAGTCGGACTCGCACATGAAGGGTTCCGTTAAATAAATTGCGGTTTACGATTTATGACGTATTAAAAAAACTGCTTACTAGATCTCGTTCAAACCAATTTTCGGTGGAAGTTTGCATGGTAATGTACCTACATAATATTTTTTGTTACGTGCGTCATAACAGGCTTCGAATTATCACATTTCGGGCGGATCAATTCGAGAGAACTGGGTAACGAATTTCATAATAAATTGAAGGCCTAGGCCGGGAAGAATTTTTTATTTAATTTTCATTCCACAGTTTGTGGCACAGTATCACGGCGTTCAGCCATGAAAATTTGTTTGCTTTCTTGGAGTTTTTTTCTGTTTTTTTGTTTTTCTTGGTATTTTTTTGTTTTGTTGTTGGTTTTTGTTGTTTTTTGTTTTTTTTTGTTTTTTGATGGTTTTTGTTGTTTTTTGTTTTTTATAATTTTCTTGTTTTTTTGTTGTTTTTTTGTCTTTTTGTTGTTTTTTTGTTGTTTTGTTTTGTCCTTTTGTTGTTTTTCTGTCTATTTTTGTTTCTTTTTGTTGTTTTTTTGTAATATTCCTGTTTTTTTGTTCTTTTGTTGTTTTTCTTTCTTTCTTTTTGGTTTTTTGTATTTTATTAAGTTTTTTTGTTCTTTTTTTGTTTTTGTTTGTTTTTTGTTGTTTTTTGTAATTTTCTTGTTTTTTTGTTATTTTTTGTCGTTTGGTTATTTTTCTTTGTTTCTTTTTGGGTTTTTTGTAGTTTTTTGTATTCTTGGTTTTTTGTTCTTTTTTGTCGGTTTTTGTTTTTCTTTTATTTTTGTTTTTTTGTTGTTTTCTTGTTTTTTCTTTGTTTTTTGTTTTTTTTTTGTTTTAGTTTGGATTTTTGTTGTTTTTCGTTTTTCTTTGTTTTTTTTTTATGGTTTTGGTTGTTTTTTTTTTGTAGTTTTTCTGTATTTTGTTCTTTTTTTGTCCATTTGTTGTTTTTCTTTGTTTCTTTTTTGGTCTTTTGTATTTTATTTTGTTGTTTTAAGTGTTTTGTTCTTATTTTGTTTTTCTTTGTTTTTGTTGTTTTTTTGTTGTTTTTTGTATTTTTTGTTTTTTTGTTCTTTTTTTCGTTTTGTTCTTTTTCTTTGTTTCTTTTTGGATTCTTTTTTTGTAGTTTTTTTGTATTTTTTGTTATTTTTTTGTTTTTCTTTGATTTTGTTGTGTTTTGTTACTCTTATTTTTTTGATGTTTTTTTTTTGTTTTTTTTTGTTGAAAAAAAATATCCAAAGAATAATGTATATAAATTATATTTGTCGTACATATACACATTATATATTTATTCCCTTCTAATTTCTTTCATTAATTACCTAGGAGCCTATTAAATACTATATTAGGATAAATAAAACATGTATACAGTCGAACATAGAACCTCCTGCTTTGAAGTTGGTTAAAAATACGCTCTTAAGTAGCTTGAATAAGTTCACTTATAAGCAAACTCACAAATTCGGTCGGCTCGGCCTACGCGTGCAAAACGCTCTGTTACACATCCTCTATCTCGAAAACGAATGCAGTCTCCATTTTGGAACTTTTTTGGTAATATCTAGATATATTTAGCTTTATTTTGAGTTACTAAATTAAAAATTAAAAATGGACGAAGTTATTAAAATTTTACGTTAAAAAATTAAAATCCAGTTTTGAGTAAACATTTTTTTTTTTACTGTCGTTTCATAATATAATAAAAAAACCCTTTGTTTATTTGTCTAAACACTATTTGTATTTTTTTTCTGCATTTTTAACGGCTACAGCTCAATTAAAAAAAATAGTATGTAGTCGATAATTTCTCAACTAAGTACCGTACAGGAAAAAAAATGAATGAATATGTTCATGCCCTCAAACACTTTAATTTACCTAAATATGAGCAAAATTCAAGATATCACTTTTTTTCTTATGTCCGCTTCACGTGAAATGCCACAAAAGTCAGACTTGCGAGGTCTACAGCTCACAGAGCCACTAGTTTGTACAAGTGTCAGAACAAGTGTCAGAAATTGAACCCACGGTCTCCGGCTTGAAAGTCGCGCGCCTGAACCACTTGGCTACCACTTTTAGGTACCTATAGGTAAATTCGACCTTTACTTATAGCACAAACTCGAGTAAACGTGTATTATCTAGACCATGACTGACGACTTTGTGAAGACTCGTACAAGTCTGTTTTACTATCTTGCGTTTTATGAGTAGGTAATAACGAAGGTCTTTGACCAAGACACATTTACCCCCACCACCGGGACTCAAACTCCGTCGTTTCGCCGTTTTACGCCAAACTTCTGAACTAGTCCGACCTACTTCACGTAAATTAAACTTGCTTGAGCAGTGATGTGAAAAGTGTTGTTGTTTTGTAGCATTACTTTCATTATTTTCATCTAGCGACGTCGCGTATATATAATTCGCAACAATGAATGTCAACATTCCCAAACAAACTTTCTCTATACTATTTCACCATGTAAATTCGATATCCGGGATAAAAAGTCAGTAAGTATCAGATGTCATTCCCTGAGACACAAACTACCACCACAAATAAGTGTGGTAAAAAGGTAACAAACAATATACCTATGTAGTCAACTTGAAGGAAATGCCACAATAAGATTTTTTGGAAAGTAGGTACCTAAGAAGTAAGTATTTAAAATTAGGCTAGCTACATTGAATCATGACTTTAAACAATTACAGTCATCAGAAGTGATGGACTGGTAATGAATGAGAACAGACTATTACTTACATATATTATGTTTCACGTTATATCCAAACAGTCATATTGATGTGATTCAAACACAAAATACAAATCAAATAATTGACGGATTGTACTGTACGAGTATAATTTTATTTACTTGGTACGTTCACGTCTAAACATTTTCTTGTGCAATAGGTATATAATTTACTTTTGTTTAGAACTACTAAATAACTAAAATAGCAATGTCAACACGGGGAAAAAACGGAAAGTAATTCTGTTAGGTGTTGTTTTCCCCGCCCTGCTTCTAACCGAGTTGGAAACTCGGCACAAACGGACACCTCTGTCATATTGAATTAAGTGTGGCTTTACTTTTTGTTACGGTCGAAATAAAATTTAATAATAAAGTTTTAGTACGTACCTTCAGCTGTTTACTTATGAAATAAACTTGAACAAAAAAAATTGGAAATTTCATTCAAATAGTTTTAGAAGTATTAGTGTCAATAAAAGCGGTTGATTCGTATATGTATACGTTACTTATTTCATATTGATTTTGATGGGAGATTTAGGTTTGTGTCTTTTCTAATCCGCATAAACGGCTCTTGTAAATATGATTTCATGGAATCAAAACATTTTTTATATGCACGGAAGCCCTTACTATTGACCACAGTAAAGATGACTTTTGTTTTACTAAATCTGTGTGTCCCTGATAATATTGCAATATGTGCCACATTCATTGTTCTAACATTTTAGTTCGGTGAGCGTGGAAGTGTAATGAAATTAATTTCTAACTTCATTCATACAAGCCCTTATAATATTTGATAATGTAAACATACTACTAAAATAAATTAAATATCACGGAATACCCTAGACAAAACTGTACGTCTCCTGTCTACCTACAGTGAGATAATTGCTGGAATGAAGATCTACGCTTTATTATCCCAAAGTGAATTAAGAAGAGGGTGGTAATAAACGATTTCATTGAATTATTACTCTTTTAGGAGTTCGTTATATTTTCATTAGGCTGCTACGATTTATTTATATTCTTATTAATAAAGACTTGCTTAATCTTTGCGTATGAATTAAGTGTCAATTTTGTGTTAATGACTGTGTATGACTTCTGTGACAAAACGGATGCTAGACAGTTATTAAAGCATTAATTTAGCCACCCACATACCACATTGAATCTGTTATTCAGGGTAATTCGATTGTTTTCTCATAACGCCACGCCATAGAATTACTTGAATTGTTCATCAGAAGCGACTGACATTTATAATAAGGAAAGTTCCTCGGGGAGGTTTCAAGTAATTACGTGAGGGATTAGGATCGTATCAAACCTATACGCCTTTCACACCAATATCTAATCAAATTAATCATCCTGTGTTAAGTAGAATTATGCATAAAAAAGAAAATGGAGCGGGTAATTATTTTCTTAATTCTGTTACTTATTGAGAAGAAGTGGTTGAAGAACACAATTTTAGGTATGTATCTTAATAGAAACGCCTTAATAGGCAAGTGCTTAAAGTAAACCCGTTAGTTAGAAAATGTGTTGCGCTGAATGTAGGTATGTGCGGTATAAAGTAGAGAATTAAAATTTCGAAATCATAGTCATGATTATAGTTGATGCATTCAGTCAGTCATTTTTTTTGGGTAAAAATAATGCGTATTCTACAGGATCTACAGATATTGCCGTTGTATGTACATAAATATACTTAACGGAAAATAGAGAACCCTAGATTGAATAACCCAAAAATCACGTCGAAATTCACATAAATTGCGAAATTTTCATATTAGAAATTGTTGAAAGGGCTTTTAAGATAAATTGCAATCAATATTGACATGGCAATTACGCAGCAAATGATAAAACAAAATTGATGGATTGTAACGGATGGCTTAAATTGAAACCATAAACATTTCCGGTGTCAGTTTGGCCGCTTGCCAGAAGAATCGAATTGTTCGGAAAACTTTTTTATTCAACCATAGTAAGAAAATTGGCCTCATAGAGTCAGAATTCTAGTCAGAATACATAATCATTAATTTAGTTAGCCATTCTTTATAAAGTCTCATGGAGAGACCTACTACACCGACAAGAGTGTGACTTTTTATAATGATGATGCTTTTTTTTCTTACATATCGGTATGCTGTCAGTATGTACCTATTACATTGCGCAGCAGTATTATATTCCGTGCCTCCCGCACCTATCAGGAAGCACTCATTTATACTAATCTATACTAATATTATAAAGAGGAAGTGTCTGTGAAATTTTAGCTTTGTAAGTTTGTGTATAATGGGTAATCTCCGGAACCACTCTTCCGCTTTCAATTTGTTTTCCACCTGCGTATAGAATGGACCTTCTGGAAGGACATAGGCTATGTTTTATATATACACGCGGTTGCGCTCGCTGTACGGAGCACAAATAAACATTTAAGAATATAATGCAAAAAGGTGACAAAAAATGTGTGCCTTTAAAAATACCTCAGAGCATAGAATACTAGAGAGAGGACAAGCCGCCGGCGGCCGTGTCGCAGCTGTATGCTCAATGGGCATACTCTGCCATACTGTGCACGCGTGCTGATCGCAGAGAATATTACGTTTTTCCCAGAATGCCTGATATGATGCGCGTTTATTGTCAAATAAGCGTGTAGGTATACAAGTGTGTGTGTTTTAGATGTGTGCGTGCTTTGTCTTGTCAATTACTTGGGCGTTGTGTGGGTTAAAGTACTTGCGACAGACTCACTCTATACAAATCGGCCGCCATGTCCGATCTCCTTATATTCATACATCTGTGAAAAATACATTGTCTAGTAAAACGTTGAAGAAGTTCGCGGGGCAATTATACCAAGGAATACTGATAAATCTGATTTTTTAAGACGTTTGGGCCAAGGCACTGAAATTCAAATTATAAATCTAAATTATGAATTATGAATTCAGACTGTGTGTGCCCTGCCTAATATGGCAATAAAGACACATTACACAGTTAGGGCTGCAATAGTTAAATCGTACGTACCAGTCGAAGGCGAATCCATTAGCACTATTATCAGTTATGAAATGTATTGTCGGATATAACTAATTACTTCCACCCGCGTTCCACGATACTCTTGTCCACTATTTAGCATACGATTCTGCCGCACAAATCTAGGCTCCCACTCGCCGGTACCCCGGTTTGTCGCGCCTATACAATAAACTGAGCAACAATTCAGAGCAGGAGTTGGACATAAACCATGACGGTTTGCTTCGATTCAAAACAAAATACTGTTCAGTATCGATTGACTTGCCTCATAATAACCACAGGAATTTGAATTCGTTTTAGACTCTTAGATTCTTAATTTAGTTATAAGTATATTATTATTAACTACTATTGCGTCCCTTACTGTAATGTTTCTTTTTGTGTATGGTCGATGATTTCGTTTATGCATGCTTGGTGGTGCATTCAAATTTAAAAAAAAAAAAATTGTATTAAGCGCTTGTGTTTGTTGTTGCCGCTGTTGGTGATCCTTAATAATAAAATAAAAAATAAAATAAATATAAAATGTTTTGATTTTGTATTGTTTCGTTACAACTATCTTAAAAACTTCTCTTTATTTTATATGTATTCTTCTTAAGATCTCAATTCGCTAGCCCTTTTCCATTGAATTCTCTAAACTCCAAGCATACAAACCTATTGTTATACAGTGCTGTTATTCACAACGCTTAACGTTCACTGCATCATAAGCCTGGCCGCTGTAAGTCTGATCTCCAATAACCCAAAGTCTTGGGTTCTATTTATACTGCGGATGGGGTAGACGTGAGAACAAATTATTATGTGAATACAGTGTAATCCCAAACTGTCAGGCTGTTCGCGAAACTATAAAATGTGTCATGAAACGCGGCCCTGGTCCAACAGTTTGGAATACCGGTGCAAGGACATCATAAATCTCTTGAAGGGTTTTACAGCTGATCTCAGTGTTATGATTGCGCGGAGCTTTTGCGAGAAGTGCAGAGAGATGATATGTTATATTAGGGGCGGCTCTTTGCGTGGTTTCGTCGCGTCCCTTACCTTAGTGGATACGACGCGCTGCTACGGAACGAACGCGTTCGGGCTTTACGTCATTCGCTTGTCAATGCAACTTTTAACAGGGGATTTGTTAACAGTGAACCTTCTGTACGTAGTACTATTATTCATTCTGTGGTTATGTACAGTATGTAGCGCAACGAAAGGTCAATAAGTATTTAAACAAAAAGTGGAAACTAATCTTAAAGCGATATATTAACGACGTCTCATTCTGTGAATTAAGACTAAGAGTAACAGAAAAGTTTTTTAACCCCCGAGGCAAAAAGAGAGGGGTATCTATTATAAAAAGTCCACAACAGAGTAAAGCTTAGAACCAGCCAAAGTTATGCTTTTCTTAAAGTTCTTTGTATAGGTACTTTTTATTTTTAAGTACCAACCTTTTGTATGTCCTAACTGAAATTTGCATAAGTAACAGGTGAACATAGGTATTATTCATTAAATTTGTTATACAGATGTGAGATGACTGTAATAATCCAGTAAATGCAATTCATCCGCAATACTGATTAGTGATTACCATGTCCTAACTCAACCTTTGTTATTCTGACACTGAAGGACAGATAACTCTAACCCTTGAAACACAGGTTTCTCACCTAGTTCGGGGTCGGACATATCGAACTTTACTTTTAGGCATTGTTGTACAATTGATGAATTTCTATGACGCATGATTTTGTAACTTATGTACCTACAAATAAATACATTTTATTATTATTCTTATCTTTCTATATCTCGGGACCATGGGGTCAAGGACCTTTGGAAGGCATGCGTGGGGCCGAAGCCAACAGCGCAGAGGCCCTTTATAAAATAATACATTAATAACGATGGGCGTAAATGGAATATTGCAAACAAGAGTCTATCTGAAACCCGACGCGCGACGCAAAAGGCGGAGGGCAAAAGCCATCAAAAGATGACTCGAATTTGCAATATTCTTATACAATGTTTTTCATCATATTTGAGAGGAAATAAATAACTATGCAAGACAGAAAAATCTATGTTTTCATACAAGCGCACCAATCAACAACTAAATTCGAAATTGACAACTTCACTTCCAGATCAGTACGAGTGGAGCGCGCAGCTTCAATATTTCAACCAATCACAGAGCAGTATTCTTGCAGCGCGTGGCCAACTAGATTTTTTTTCAACCAATTACAGAGCAGAATTCTTGTAGCGCGCGCCCAACTAGATTTGCTTAAACCAACCAGATCACACACAGGCTCAGTACTCCTTCGGGAGTTATAAAAAACCATTACTCCCGCGGGAATTATTTAGGCGATTGTCCTTCTGTATACAGACATTATTATTATTACATTTATTTAAATGAATATGAATATGAATAGCACCATTTAATAAACAAACTTATTCGTAAAAAAATATGTATTGCACTCAATCACTTAAACTTGCTTGACCTACTTAGTCTAACGCAATTGCAGATGCTGACACTGTAACTATGTATACCTAACGTAATTTTAATAGACGATTTTGATATGTATATACTTAATTTGATTAATTTAAATATTTATATTTATATTATAAGTTACTATGTTCTATATGCCAATTGTTTCTAAATGTACGATAGTATTATATACCATTCTTTTGCACAAATTGCACTACTTAGTTTGTGTTTATTATTTTTGTCTGAGACACAGGATCATCCTAGTTCAGACGCATGTAATATCTAATGTATGTACTATGTATTAATACGCAAGCACTTTGTTAAAATTAGCAGTAAGGTTTTTCAATAAATTATTCTTAAATAAAAAAAAAATAATAAAAATTACTTTATTGCTAAAACATGAATGGTGTAACAAAAAAATACAAGAAATAGTCGGTCAGGGTCAAAAGGTCTTACTTCGTTTGAAACATCCTTGAGGTTCCTTACACCAACACATGATAATACTTACATGGATACAAGTCGGTCTCGCAGGTAAAAACATTGGACCACTAATTACGACGCATTTCAAACGTTGTCAATGTAATACGTGTCACCTAATAACAGGGTTTCATTATCTTTTACGAGTCGTGGGCTCGTGGGCAGCCGACGCGAGGGCAGGCTTATTCCCTCATTAACGCTTTTATCGTTGCCATGCCCCCTTAAAAGGGCTAGCATGTGTAATATTACGAGAAATAATACTTAAGGTGGTTCGATTGCCATACAAAACGTTATTTGACATTCGCAGGCTAACGGCGTGATATTTTAAGAAACTTGTGTAACAAACTTTCATCAATTGGCTTCCCATTTGCGCCAAATTCCCCCTTTCCTAGAATAAACTTGTTTAAACTAGATTAATTTGAGAAAAATGGTTTTCCCAAAATATCACGTCCCAACCCAATTTCTCAAATTAATCTAGTTAATACAAGTTTATTCTAGGAAAGGGGGAATTTGGCGCAAATGGGAAGCCAGTTTATGAAAGTTTGTTACATAAGTTTCTTAAAATATCACGCCGTTAGCCTGCGAATGTCAAATAACGTTTTGTAGTACAAGCTTTGCTTAGTTTGGGACTAGGTTGATTTGTGTAAGATTGTCCGCAAATATTTATTATTATTATTTTATTGTATGGCAATCGAACCACCTTAAAATGGAATCATTGCTTTCAGCTGTATAAACATAATTGATCGAAATAAGAAACTAATTATGAAGAAGAAAATGTTATAATGTTTAGAGCGTAATTTTTCCGACAGCCTTTGAAGCGACGGAATTCTGAGCATACAAATAAACTGAATTGTACTAGCGAACTGCTATTCCGTAAACAAATGTAAATCTTGTTGTATTGACAAAAATCATGAGGTTTCATCACCATAATATGTTCCCCCAAAGAACTTAGTAGCAAGCTCAATTCCAGAACGTGTTTTTGTCACCTTTAAGTCACATGTTGCTAATGCGGTCTGCAGGTCGATCACGTAACGCATTGTACGATGCACGTTAGGTACCTAGATCTAAAAGTCAAATTTTATATGGAAAAATGACACGGGTGATCCTAACGCGCGTTCGGAACATTACGTGATTACCGATGTGTATCTACGTACTGAATGACATATTGTCTATTTTATTTTATTTTATTTAGTCCATTTTTTAAATACAACTTTAAAATAGCAAATATACGTTGAAGCTTGATGTTTTCCGAGTATTTTTGTAGATATAGGTGATGGTAAAATAATAAATTAATATCGTCGTCAAACACCGAAATTAAATGATAATATTATTTGCAAAAAATATTGCCCTTGAGGATTTTATTATCGTCAACAGCAGGTCGATCACGTAACTTGTACGCTCGTCAGGTAGATCTAAATGTATTTGTTTATATGGAAACAGTTAAATTGTCCTAACGCGCGTTCGGAACGTTACGTGATTACCCCTCAGATACGCATTTGGCCTATGCTAGCCGGTCCAATATAATTTTTCCCTAATATGTTCCCACCAGCTGTTATTGGCTATGAAAGAATCATGCGGTTATGTTGTTCGTTGTTTGATACGTGCTAATGCTTTATTAAACCTGTGCTTATGATCCTGGTTTAATATCTGAACAGTAAATGCCTCCTTTGTTTACTCAACCGCAGAGTAAAACTGAAGTTTGTATTGCGAGTTTCACTGTTAAAAACACATTTTATCGTTTATGTTGATACCTTAAAGTAAATATATCAACATTGGATTTACATAAAGCTCGACGCGAACTGTTCAAGCTTAGGTAGGTATGTCGTAAAAACTTTTATGCATTTTAGTGTAAAAATATTATCGAATTCTGAATATTTTTACGTCATCTCACATACCTAAATGCCCGTATTAAAATCAAATTCGTTATGTGATATTTTTATTTCAAATAAATACGTTTATTCATGCAGTTATTCACTATGGGATAGGTATTAAGTATAGGTTAACGACTATAAATTGAGTAAGTCGTATTCATCAAGTGCCATCGTAATAAAACAAGGGTAAGAATAAAAATAAGAAATTGTTCCAAACCTAAAGCTCATCAACATCTTCACTGGTAATATAATAACAAAACCTAGTGTTAAAAATTAAGACCCACGGATCATATTTTCATAATAACGTTAAGACATTTATGTTGAATGTCTGAAGCCTGAATTTTTTTGCCAGCCGACCGAAAAATGGAATACTCGAATACAAATGATAGCGTTAAAAAATTTAAAATACCTATCTACAAGTCCCCTGAGGGGTAATCACGTAACGCATTGTACGCGCGTCTGACAGTAAAATCACAATCTAACTGTTATTTTTCCATATAAAATTGACATTTAGACCTTACAGACGCGCGTAAGAAAAGTTACGTGATCGACCTACTGGCTATGCATTGCGAGCCCGCCCGCAATGCTATTTTAGGCTTCCTTGAATATGTCATAATAGATTCTATCAAAAATGTCATTCTTGGTACAAGCTTTTATTGCGAACTGTACTTTTCTGTATACCGTCATAAACTACTCGTTCTGGGATTACGTCTGTTAAGTCCTGAAATTCCCATGGCCACCTTCCGTCTCCATCATCAGATCAGCTCGATGATACCATAATATTGAATTGTCATCCAAACTATACTTATTTAAACCCAAAATTTCAGCTCAGTCGGTCCAAGATAACTGCTTGAAAATTGAGTTGCAAGATTCCACCCGAACAAACATACGTTGCAAGTTAAATATTTAAAAGCGTGTAAAAAACTCTTATATTACACAAATGTTCAGAAACGTTCAAAAATCTAATGTTTTTGATCCTCATTCTTGCCTATTTAATAACTATAATTTATATACACATTTTTTAATAAAATGTTTAATATATGTTTAATAATCGATCAAATATTGTGTATTACGTTTTTCATACGGCAATGTTTAGTATTAAAAAAGGAGACAAGAAAAAACTAATCGGTGCAACTTACTTTACCGTTAACGACTAAAACACAATTCACGTTTCTGTATTTCTCCACTTTGGATTAAACCAGTAATTCTACAGTCCACTTTTTTATTTAACATCCTACGGACCTGCGAAGATTTTACACAACTATAAGTATATTTAAAACTAAAATATTTGTAGAATACCAGTCGGCAAGTGGTAGTGGATACGTGGACAAAGTGCTCTAAACTCTTACTTTTTTAACGATAAAGATGTGGTCTGCTTCCGATTAGACTTACTCGATTTGGAAGCAGCTTAAACATGTTTAAGGTACCTAATGTTAAAAAACATACGAATAAATCCTACACTACCTATTATAAATGTGAAAGTTTGGATGTTTGGATGTCTGGATGTTTGTTACTCAATCACGCTTAAACGAACGAAGATAGTTTATAGGCTGGATTAAAATATAGGATAGTTTTTATCCCGGGTTTACGCAGACGAAGTCGCGGGTGGAAACTAGTATATAATAAAATCACAGTGCGTCAAAACCACAAAGTTGAAGATAAACACGAAAGCAATAGTTCAAATAATTTTTCGAACGTCTATCACGAAGTAAAATACCGAATTGATTTACTTGTCCCAAATACTAGCGCCAAAATTGGACACCTCATAATCATTCGGTCTAGCTGGCTGCTAGTGTAGGTATTAAGTACTATAAAGTTAAGACAAAACATTCAACCATTCGCTTTTAAGATACGTACGAGTATTTCTAATTAATTCATTCATTTATTTGAGCAACTTCCGTAATTCGTGGGCTGTTATACTCATTTCCGTTAACTTGTATTTACAAAACGTAATGATTCAATTGGTTGTCATGGTGACAATTGAAGTTGCGATCCTTTGTTGGGCGAAATTAAAAGGTGAACGAAATTAAAAATGAACTGGCGGTATTAAATGTTAATAAAATGTGAATATTCTGAAAATAGAACACTTCATTTGGACTCAGAGCGTGCTGAGCTGTTGGGACGGGACACTTGGGAAGTTGGGATTGGGGCTCGTATATAAAAAAGTGTACAAGTTTTATATTGAGGTGTGTCTTAGGGCTGCCGCCTGCTTAGCTAGGAAGGCAGGAGCGGGCACCAACTAGGTATTTTTCATCATCGTTTTTTTACGGGGAATATTACCAATACGAAAATATACTTATATGTAAATGTAAATGACATCCTGTGTCGAATACCGCATCGCTAATCTCGACATTTGATTTGCGTTAGAAATGCTGCTTCTTTTTGGCTATTTTCATTCATAGTAAATCAGATTGTATTTTACGCCTCATATGTACATCTTCAGAAAATAGACAATACAGTTGATATCATGCCCTAACGCGCAATTAAAAAGTTTACGTGATTTGGTGGGACATACCGGCTGTGCAAAACAAGTACTTACATAAATATCCCATACAACAATACCTAATATAGTTTATTAATTTAAAATGTTAATACTTTTTTGTTAATAAATATTGCCGTAAAAGGGTTAGGTACGCCAAATTGTTATGTACCTACTCGCAAGTCGTTTGATGATGCAAAGCAACTTATTTTTTCTTGTTACATTACCATGAGCACATTTATCTGGCACTGAACGAACTTCACATCGTAAAAAACCAATACGTAAAAACACTCCATCAATCCTGCGTCGTTCTAGAAAGAAATTTACTGGCAAAAATACATGCGACTCGATTAGGACGCTCGCTATACGTGACATAAAACGCTAGATTATTATTTTAGCCTAGCAAAACTTTCGTCATTCTTCTAATGTTAGATGTTAGCGGACTTTTCCGTCGAAAATAATAGTTCTGATCTTAATCACGTGTCCGGCCCTAGAGTGTAGATACTAATTCCTTGTTATTACCTATCTCCAAAATAACATCAGGGACGCTTGGGCGACTGACTGCACATCCACATCTTGACAAATGTCCGTCGAAATTGATATTTGCGGCAAAATTATTCCGCTATTGATCGACAAAATATCAGCATCAGTGTCAATTACCGAAAATACCTTATTCCATATAAATTTAGATTATTTACGGACAAATTCGTCTCCGTTTCTTCGTTTATTTAGGATATCAAAGGGAAAGATTGTACCTGTTTTATACTTATTTCAATCGAATGATGGAATGCTTTTTAAACATATTTATTTAATTTCTTGAAGTAGGAATAGAGATTATTTATAATAAAATAAAATTTAAAAAAATAATACCCGACTCCGGACATGCGATCTGAAAAGTATTAAATAAGAAAACAATTAACTTCTGAAATCAAAACCTGACATTCAACTCTCTCATATTTGGATAAAGCCGTGGTCGCATGCATCAACATATATTCAGGCTCCAAAGGCATGCGACCACGGCTTCATCCAAATATGAGAGAGTTGAATGTCAGGTTTTGATTTCAGAAGTAAATTGTTTTCTTATTTAATACTTTTCAGATCGCATGTCCGGAGTCGGGTATTATTTTTTTAAATTTTATTTTATTTTATACTTTTTAGATGTGTTCTGTAGACGGGTATTATTTGAAATCCTATTTTATTCAAAAAAATATTGGTGATATGACTGATATGTGAGGGTAACAATGGGGTAATTTAAATAAATATTAAACTTAATTGACTGTTTATTTCATATTTTTCCTTTTTTTAATCATGTTGTTATAAAACTGTTTGACTGAAACTGGTTGTTGATATTTATATTACAAAATTACTATCAAATGTATAGAGGACAATTAGGTATCTACTTATTACTGTTCCTTCTGAACCTCGCAGCGCACACAAGAACTCTATCAGCGACATCGATACGAATACATATACTTATGTTCCAGTGTGTAACCGTCATACGATAAATAAATAACCTCGTTCGCTAATTCTCGTCAATGCTTCAGTCACTCACTGCTTTTTGTATTTGTGCAGGTTCTGATTTTGCTATATACTTGATGAGATCGGCTGATGGGGTTTTCAGCATTCAACCGGAACATGAATTGCCGCGATAAAGTAACACGATACGACTCCACTAACTGTACTTTTTCATCAAAACTGAGATCTTCCACACGAACATAAGGTCTTCCATCCGCCACTAATAGCACATGTAGCATATCTGGCCAATTCAGGTCATTGCATGACAGAGTAACGTACCAGTGTGCTGGTCCAAGGTTACGCACCATGGCCATTTGCTCAGAATATGCCCTGTGCCAGTATGAGGAAGTGCCTCGAATATTTCTCATGCATAGGTGTATGTTTTGGACTAAATCACTAACTTGGACGCCATCTTGCCGCAACCTTCCGCAAACGGAAACATTTTGTCTCGCTTTCAGAAGCTCTACCACTGAGAGAGCGTAAAATATATATTCTGTGCTCTGAAATCGTGTGTTACTTCCCATCACACGTGATTGAAAATAGTCTAATGGACAGGTCTAATTTCATTTAGCCCATTTTTCCCATCCGGAAATAGTTGAACCCAGGCTAGCTCTTCAACCCTCCGCTCTATGAGAACACTGACTGGTGGTGCGGTTTTGCGCTGTATTTCACGGATCGGTAAGACGGTGTCATTATCATAAATGTTTTGACATATTGCCTCCGCGATGTTCGGTACTGGAATCTCATTTGGCACTAACAGAGTAAGTAGTGCTTATTATTCCGTCATGAAGTTCGTTCGAACTGGCTTCATTTAATTGGTTCCCTTCAATAAATGCTGCGCTGTCTTCTTCAGTTAAATGTGACTTCACTATTGTGAGAGAAAATTGAATATCTCTACTCGACCCCACTGCCAGAACGAAATGTAGGTGTTTTGATAAGGTATGTAGTATTGGAAAAATCATAACCATTGCACGACCAGCGCTAGGTGCGACGCGGCCTTTTGGACCCCGAGAGTGAGAGTCAAATAAAGTAAAATTTTTGATTTTGTGAAATGACTGCCACGGAAATATCATTGCAAGTAACAATGCAAGATGTGACATCGTGACAGCTCTTCCAGTTCTGCTTTAATACTAGTGTCATAGCCACCAAGTGCAGTCACTGTAGGATTCACTAAGCCTACTGCGGCGTCGCTTCCAATACCCAGTGTATAACTTTTGGATTTTGGTAGCAATGGTAATATAATACAAGGCAACAACTCATCGATAACGAGATGGTCAGCTGTATAGCTAGATTTTCGAGGCAAACCTTATGATATTTGTCACCAAACATCAACACACGGTAAATATCTGAAGGTTTCCAGCCCTGTAGGGGATTTGAGGATGAATGTGCGATTTCGGATGTTGCGTTGGCTGTGCATTGCTTGCCTCTGGTAGTCGAACTGAAAATATCACTGCCTTAATAGAAAGAACCTGTAAGAATGAAGAGAATTGGAGATGAGTTCGATATTTCATGGTAATGAGTCTCAGTATTTACTTCTTCCTCAGCGATTTCGATGATATTCAAACAAAATGCCTGTCAAACAAAATGATTTGCAGAATTGCCGATAGATAGCGCTAGTAGTATTCTTACAGGCTGATATAAACTTTAATCGTCTTCCTATTGCTTGTTATACTTTAGTTTAATAATGTTTTAATATATTTGAACTCAAAATTTTCTCCTCTTTCATCTGATCCCCCACACGCTATGATAGCAAAATATTTTTTTCAAAGTCAGTCACTTATTTGTATGTGACAGCCATCATATTTCTCTTTTTCATACAAAAGGTAGCCTTTGTTACCCGGAGCATAATTTCGAATCGATTGACACCCCATTTTTATCAAAATCGGTTCAGTATTTAAAACGCTACAGTGGAACATACAAACATACAAACATAGACTGCTAAAAACATATCCCTTCCGTTCGGCTCTGCCGTCGTCGGGCAAAAATAGTAGCTTATACATCAACATCCAGATTGCAAAACCAATCTACAGCTTCTGGTGCTAAATTAATAAATAGAGGTCCCCCGGGTCGCCCTGACAACATATTTTAGGACATCGCTTAACGATATGGTATATGGTTTGATCTTCAATGCCGCAGTCACACATTGGACTATCTGTGGCGTGCCCAGTGCGGATTCTGTTCAGACGGCACAAGTGTTTCCTTGGCAGAGAGAAACTTGTAAGTTTCTGCGCTGGGTCTAGTTGATTCCGACCACTCTTTCCACCACGTTTCCCTCGCTGTAAAGCCACCCTGTATGAGTTCTTTGGCAGCCGTAGGTACTAGCCGGGCGCCGTGACTTAAGCCATAAACATATTAATGGACTGGACCTAAAGACTGTATCGTTTGTTATAAATACAAGTTAGCTCTGGCAGGAATAAGTTGTCTATTCATTTAAAAATATTCTGATACAAGACAATTGATTGACATTTGTCATAGAACCGATATCTTTATTCTTTTTTTGCTCAACTTGTTCCAATAAAAAAATGAGGGGTCTTACACCGCAAAAGCGAAAATCTATTGTGGACAAATGGTGTTCGGTTAAAGGTATTACGTACCGAAAACTCGCACAAATGGAAGGTGTTAGTGTTGGAGCCGTCCAAACTGCTATCCGTAAGTACGGGGAGGATTATACCTTCGAGGACCAACAACGGCCAGGCCAAAAACCAGGTCCGTCCAATCCAAAACTGGACCAAAAGATAGTAAAATTATTCGCATCTAATAGAGAGCTATCTGTCCGAGATGTCGCGAAAAAAGTTGGTACGGGATGGTACAACGTGCATAGAAAAGGAATAATTTAAAGACATAAAAAAAACAGAAACAGCCGAAAAGAAGTCAAAAACAAAAAGCATCTGTTAAGACACGAGTCCGAAAATTATATGACTCGATTTTATCGAAAAAACACAGCTGTGTTATAATGGACGACGAAACTTATGTAAAACTGGACTACAAGTCTTTGCCAGGCCCCCAGTATTACACTATTCGTGAGGGAACAGAAATCACAGAAGCTGAAAAATCCATTTGCGTTGAGAAGTTCGGCAAGAAAGTCATGGTGTGGCAGTGGCGGAGCGCCCAAACAAGCCGATTCGCACCGGCTTGCCTAAAATTTCTTGCTATGTATTAACAAACCCGTAAATCAACAAAAAACAGCCCTTTTTTATGCTCCGGGTTGTCCAGTGACAATTCTCACGCGCCGCCACTTTCATCCAACTACTTTTTTCACTACCTCGTCGATGAATGCAAGTATATTTGTCGCATTAGCCTCGACGACTGAGCCATAAAGCCGAGATCATTGACAAACATTTCCACTACCCACTGGACAAAAGCATCTCGACTTTTCCGCTGATCATCACGTTTTGTAAAGATTGCTGGGAACATGCACAGGACCGGGATGTAGTCTTCATGACGATCTATAAAATAACACGGTCTTCGTTAAATCAGGTCTAGGTCGTTAGGTTATATTTATGTTTCAAGCCAATATAAATTACCCGAACCCTTGGGACGTGTACAGTTAATATGTCATGATTATCTTTACGGTTCATTAAGCTTAATACTCGCATAAAGTGTTTCCGTACAGTAATGGTCATGAAAAACGTCCAGCTGAACAAGTACATAGGAACAACAAGAAGTGGTTAACTTATCTCCATCTCCACTTATAATAAATCTCTAAATTAAAAAAAGAATCAGCCAGTTTGAAACTAAGCTTTGCGCGGTTCGAATGTTCTCAGCATCCCATGAACGGAAAAATATGAAACATTTTATATAGGTACATTATTATTCCAGCTGCAACTTAGGATAGTTTTTATCCGACTGCGACAATTAATTTATTTTCCGTAATATACGACTTCATTTAATTTTTAATTTATTTTTATTGAAATCAAACGCTGCTACAACTGTCAGGTGACACTGACAGGTGAGCTGTCAGCGAACTGCGAAGTCAAAATATTCATGGCGGGTTATGATATGAATGATATAACTGATATTTGATGTGTACTATAAAATTTGTCAACCAAAAATATCTCGGCAATTTTATACAAGTTTCAAAAGATTATGATCATCATGAAATTATATTTAAAAGGCCCATGGGAAATATCAGTCAAAATTGAATATAGGTGAAAAATTGAGTAAGTATAGGTGAAAATACAGTGAATCGAGATTCTGATGTTAATGCTACTTAATTAAATATTCGAGATGAGAAACAGGCGTGATACTGTTCTTGCAGATAAGAGAGACGGCCAACATAACAAATCCGTAAAGACGGAATTGAGTCAATCTAAGCATTGAAAACTAACAAGAATTTTAACTTATAACTGGGACGTACCTAATTGTAAAAAGAATTATGAAGAAACACCGAGACAAGTATTACTTGTATAGGTAATTTAGTTATTTGCTGGACAGCTATGTACTCTCAACATTGATTTTGGTTGTATTATCAAAATGTATTACTTGTACTTCCCTATCATTTGATTTTACACGATGTATACCTACTAGCTACCCGTGTATTGCAAAGAATGCAGGCAAACTCGCGGGATAAAATATAGCCTATAACCTTTGCATTCAACATGCAGGTGAAATGAATAAGTGGTTCTGGATATTATGTAGGTACCCATTAAGTAGGTACATGCAAAATTGTAAAGCTACAATCTTCTTTTAGTAAAATTTAATATATTTTAATTGTGTGAATATTTTCTTTAAAATAAACATATAGTAAACATATAGATTATTTAACCAAAGTGTATGATATCTTTCACCCAGTAGGTCTATCCTTTGCAATGCAATGTTCAGTCTGAAGAAAAGGTTCACCACTTATGTCTGGGCAAATAGATATTTTATAGGAGATAGACAAGGTGGACTTGGTAAATGATGCGGGAGTCTGCTGGATGTGGGTGGCGCAGGACCGGCCATTGTGGCACGCTTTGGGAGAGGCCTATGTCCAGCAGTGGGTGTCTTTCCGTTGATATGATGATGATGATAGGAGATATTTCACAACCTTAAATTGACATAATATTGCCAAGATAATAAGTAATGATGCTGTTCTATGGCAATCTTCTTTACATATAGAGCTCTCAATGTACAACAAATTGTCATTGCCACATAACAACTGTCAATGTGATGAAAGGAAAGGTTAGTATAGGATGTTAATCTTAAATTATCTGATGTATTGGCAGTTTTTAATTTCATATATTACAAGTACATATTATACAACAATTCAAAGACAGCACTGTGAATTTCTAAACTTTCTCCATCAACTTTTATCTTAGAGTCACTCTTCTCAGGTAAAGGAAATTTTAAAATCGGTTTGGTGGTTCCAGAGATTACCCATTACTTTGGCAACCATTACATACAAAGTTACAATCTCAAGTTTTCCTCTTTGTAATATTAGTATAGACAATGTTCTTCAGATAACCTGGAGAGGATTATTATGATGCAGCACACCGGCAGAGCACCTGCTAAATCGAGCATACAAATCACTGAACCCTTGCAACTACATCTGCATGAGGCCACGCATAAAGTGGGTGTTAGGAGCCCATGGGGTAATCTGGTCAACAACAATAGGACATGAAGTCACCATCCTCAGCATTGGGGGAAGGACTGATGATGATGATGATAGATAATTCGGCAATAATCATCTGCCAAATATGATAATGTGCCCAGTGAAAAATAAAATTAGATACAAAACAAACATCAATTTTAATAAGCACAATAATTGAAACTTAGTAAATCGTTCATTATTTTTGGCTTTCCAATTGCTGAGTGGTTTTTCTTCCTTTTCTTATTCTGCATACTCAACTGAACACAATTCCATTTTTTTTGGTTTGTCTTTACACATCATATTATAATTATTATGTTCCTTGGTTGAGAAAATCCATGGCCCATGAAAATCCATACCTAAAATAAATTATTATATAGATTAGGTTTTTACAACAAAAAAGTTTATAACTGTAGTATTACATTAAATAGGTACACAAAAGAGTGAGTTTGTCTTATAGCTCAAGCCCTAGCTTGAGACATACTGTGCCCTAGCACAGTATGTCTTCTCACTCATATTTGGAGCAGCCCAACTGGAGAACAACCTCTACCTTCCAGAAGACAGTGTTGTGTTTGTGATGGTTAGTAAGGTCACCCACTGTGAGGAATCTACGTAAGTCTCTCACTGTCAATGCAACGAATCTCCAAATCAATAAAGCATATTAGTATCATAACTTACCAAATCTTATTATTAGTTTTATGCTCATTAATGAGTGCGCGAGTCGTGGGGTAGGACAGGTTAAGCTGTCCTATGAGAGGCATCAGCGTTTGTTTTGTAACCACTCGATTGTAGGATTGAGAATACGATTCGGTTTTGGTAAATGCCTTTACAAATCAATGATCTTCACTTCACAAACACCACGTCCAGCGTTTTCGCTATTGTATCCTTATTGTTGGTTATAATTTATTCGGGAATCACGGAGTAGAGTATAACGTAGTGTTTATATTCTCTTTGTAGAGTAGGTGCCGGTTATGTACGGCCATGATAATGCACGGCCATGATAATGTACAGCCCAATAATTCGCGTCCAATGTACGTGAATGATTGGATCGTGCATTATCAGCCCGGACAAATTTTAATGTGGCATCCCCCCGTACCGAGTTTCCTCAGGGTGATAATACACGGCCCAATAATATGAGTACAATGTATAATGTAATGTATGTTAAATGTGATACACACACACAAACACACACACACACAAACACACACACACACACTTACCACATAGTATAATATAAAATGTTTACTTTCTAATTTATATTTTAAGTTACTTATGCCTACACCTAAATCACAACATGTGGAAGAGCGGTGATCTTCTTAGCACAAGTATATTATATACTTAAAAAGAGGCACCAGCACAGATACTTGTATATGTATTTAAGTTACTGAAATAAATTATTTTATTTTTTGATATATAGCACAAATATATGCAATTTGTCAAACCAACTTGATGTAGTTAAGGCTATTATACAACTAGCAATTTGTCACAGCAATCTACCGACGCAGCTGTAAAGTCAGTTTGAAGGCGGTTGTTGTGACAAAATGTTATACTACGTTTACAAAGCCGAAGTCAGCAGGGAAGTTGGAAGGGAAGTGGGCAGAACGGGCGTAATACCGCATTTTACGCCCATTCTGCCTACACTTCCCTGCTCACTTCGGCATAGTGTAAACTAGGCATTAGATGTATAGAACTCCTTAAAATCATCATCCTCCTAGCGTTATTCCTGGTTGTGCCCTAAAGTAGCCCCGGGTCCGTTTTGGCAAGTTTTGACCGCCACCGCAGGCAGTGTGATTCAGGCCTTGGAATGAAAGATATATACGGTTTCCTCATAGACGGCCATACACGATGATTAAATACTGATGATCCACCATAGTTGTCTCTTTCTATTGCATTTTGTAGAAAGAGACAGCTATGGTGGATCATCAGTATTTAATCACCGTGTATTGGCCGCCATTCCAACTATAGTAAGTGGTTGTGTCAATTTGCTAGGCGTGTAAGGCCTGAGTCACACTGGCCCGGCCTGCGGTGGCGGTTAATAGTAAATTTGATAGCTAATGACAAGTTTACTATTGACCGCCGCGGCCAGGCCGCGCCAGTCTGTGAGAGACTTCATGGCTCTTACTAAAGCAAGTTGGTGCGACAAATAATATAGAACGCCATAACGTGCGCCCACTTTTATCATCGTGATATTTTTCTAGCTGTCTGTCATAACCTATTAAAGATAGAGAAGCTAGAAATATATCACCGTACAATTTCGAGTATCACAATATGATTATAATAAAAATATTGCTAAAATACTCAAGTGTCAATCAAGTAATTGAGAAAGAGAATGCGCATGGATCGCGTGATAATACTTCACCGTGTATGGGCGCCATCCATCAAACAGAATCGTGTGGTGTGGCTTTAGTCGCTGATAGATTATTTCTTATCTTTGGGTGGATTTTAAAATTATCCGGATTTTCTGCTCTATTATCTCAATCCTGTAATACACGTCAATATGCCTGTGATTGGGATTGTAAAATGAGTGGGTCGCCTGATAATACTCACTGTGTAATGGCCGCCATGGTCGAAACAATGCAAGACCGTTTAAGGAGACGCTACACGGGCCGATATCGGCCGGACTGCACACCAGCCGACGCGTGATTCAGTCCGTGTGGATACGTGTCGGAAGCACGGCGGCCGGCCAAATCAAGGTCACTCCATACTAGATTTTCTGTGACGTTGCTTGGCCGTCCGGAAAATTCGTAGGTGTAGCGTTTCCTTTAGGCCTCTCACACACTGGTGTGGCCTGCGGTGGCGGTCAATAGTAAATTTAACAGCTAATGACAAGTTTACTATTGTCCGCCACCGCAGGCCGCGCCAGTGTGGTGCAGGCTTAAGCCCTGTCACACACTGGCGCGGCCTGACCGCGGCGGACAATAGAAGAGTTGTCTAATGCTGTCAAATTTACTATGGTCCGCCACCGTAGCCCGCACCAGTGTAATTCAGGCCTAACAGCTCTTATGGTGGGCACACACTGAACAAAAGAACGAACGCGAACCATTACACGCTGCACGGTGTCCGGCAAAACCAGAGTCCTCCGTGGTCGCCCGTCTATATACGCCTTTAAATAATCAAGTTGTACTTACTACTTTTTTAAAACCTATGATTAAAATATCGAAATATATAATATAATAATACAATGTAAACATACTTCGTAACGTTTCATTATATTATTTAATAATTTCCACAAAATATTTGACTGACTATGAATTAATTGATATTATATTGGCTGTTTGGAGCCTTTTTTGTCTTACATGCGCGCGCATAGGTATTTCAATATCAAAGTAAGTAGGTATATAGGTACAAAAAAAAGTTCGCGCCATTATTTATTCATTTCATATCATAGGTATCATACTTAACTCGTGTAGTGTAGGTTAATATAAATATTAAATGCTGCAAAGAATGGTCAGCGAAAACGTAAGTAGGTACCTTATAATCTAATGTAATGTGTTTTCCTCGCGAGTGAAATAGGTAGGTAGGTACTAGGTACGTTGTACTTCGTACAAAACATGCGTGCCTTGATCCTTAAGGTGTAGTTACATATAACTTACCTATATGGTATAAGTTAACCCTTAGCGATTAGCGATGGCTTAGCGTGGCCTGCGGTGGCCGTCAATATAAAACTTGACTGCTAATTTCAAGTTTACTTTCAGAGTGAATCACACAAGACGCGTCAGTGTGATTCAGGCTTCAAGCCTCTCACAGACTAGCGCGGCCGTCAATAGTAAACTATATAACCCTCCTCTCCTTCGGCAGTCGGGTAATAATAATCGTATAGTTTATTACTGACGTTACCGCAGGCCACGCCTTACTGGCGCGGCCCGCGGTGGCAGTCAATAGTAAATTTGACAATAGCTGTCAAGTTTACTATTGACCTGGCCGAATTGAATTCATCACATCAATCTTGGTCCGGGGCAATAATTGGAAGCCACTTTTGTTCGGGCTCATAATGCACGGCCCAAAAAAGTGGTACATTATCTGGCCGTGTATTACATAAGTATTTATGTTAATTGGCTCCATACACTCTAGCGCCTCTAGCACCGATTTCATACGCGGTACCATGGCGGTAGCCGTCATTCCGCTTAGGCATGCTCTTGATAATGGGCCATCAATACCTCATGACCCATCATACAGGATACAACTATGCGTTAAAGGGAGAAAGGGCCTACTTTTATCTCATCCGCATAAGTACTGCCGCCGTGATGGTAGTTTGTGTTCGTCGTCATTTAAGTAGAGGAACCTTTACATGTGGCCTGCCAAGCAGAATTTCGCAACGGAATTCTGCCTGTGGGTAGCTATATGACCGACTGCAATGGATAATACGTACATGCCATACCATGCCACGACGACCGAGAGCCCCAGCTAGCACGATAGCTTTTATCGTCAAGTTTTATGGCGAAAATGTACTGAACCGTCACGTAAAACTTGACACTAAAACCTATCGCGCTATTAGGACCTGCACGGCTATCACAAGACGGCACGCGAGCTCTCTCGATTTTTCTCGCACTATCTGTCTCTCTCTTATTAGAAAACTTAGAAAGAGATGTA
The DNA here is from genome assembly GCA_963854355.1 of Epinotia brunnichana. Classification (NCBI taxonomy): domain Eukaryota; kingdom Metazoa; phylum Arthropoda; class Insecta; order Lepidoptera; family Tortricidae; genus Epinotia; species Epinotia brunnichana. The sequence goes on along the minus strand of OY977936.1, from coordinate 10,631,532 downwards.
TAGTGGGAGAAAAATCGAGAGAGCTCGCGCGCCGTCTTGTGATAGCCGTGCTGTGGCGACAAAACATATAATCCTACTAAATAATGTTTCCTCACGACTGTGAATGTATGACTATATTTGTAGCAAAATTGATCAGGAATATGGATTCCAATTGAGGTAGGCCGACGACCCACATAGCCTGTTCACACAGATGTTACAATAGCTACAAAAATGACTCCTTATCAGTGGCAGTTTATCGAACATAATTTATATACATATGTATAGGTGTATAAACCGTTAACTGTTGTATTGTTTACAGGAAGAACAGAACGTTTATTTTGGTTCCCGATTTTGAGTCAAGAAAGCATTCGAAAGTAACTACTTATACTAGAGACATGACCCAATAAAGAATAAAATGGTTCGCAGAAAGACAAATCTTTCACGTCGCACTCGGGTCGCTATAAAGAGAAGACGAGAGAGCGTTCGCAAAGCAGAGGCTCGAATATCAGAGGAGCTTACTCAAAGCTCAGCGACTTCAGACTTAGAACAAGATGCTATCTCCCAGACTTCAGAGACATTTACATCGAATTGTGCGCGTTTGTCTGCTACCAGAGAAAAAGACGCCATGCCACGGACATCGCAAACATTTACACCAAGTTCTGCAGGTTTGTCTACAAGTGGAAACGAAGACGCCATGTCACGGACTTCACAGAGATTTATACCAAATTCTGCAGGTTTGTCTGCAATCAGAGACGATGAAGTCATATCACAGGCTTCACAAACATTTACACCAAATTCGGCGCGTTTGTCCGCAAGCAGCGGTGAAGATGCCATGTCACGGCCTTCACAAACATTTAAACCAAGCTCGGCGCGTTTGTCCGCAAGCAGCGGCGAAAGCGCCATGTCACGGCCCTCACAAACATTTACACCAAACTCGGTCCATTTCTCCACAAGCAGCGGTGAAGACGCTGTGGCGCGAGCTTCGCAAACATTCACATCAAGCTCGGTGCATTTGTCTACAAGCAGAGACGAAGATGTCACATCACAAACATTTACACCAAGGTCGGCGCGTTTGATCGCAAGTAGCGGTGAAGACGCCATGTCACGGGCCTCACAAACATTCACACTAAGCTCGGCGCGTTTGTCCGCAAGCAGCAGTGAAGTTGCCACATCACAATCGTTACAAGCATTTACACCAAGCTTGGCGCGTTTGTCCGCAAGCAGCAGTGAAGACGCCGTTGCACAAGCTTCGCAAACATTTACACCAAGCTCGGCGCATTTCTTCGCAAGCAACGGTGAAGACGCTGTGTCGCAGGCTTCGCAAACATTTACACCAACCTCGGCGCATTTCTCCGCAAGCAACGGTGAAGATGAAGATGCTGCGTCACGAGCTTCGCAAACATTTACCCCAAGTTCGGTGCATTTCTTCATAAGCAGCAGTGAAGACGCTGTGGCGCGAGCTTCGCAAACATTTACACCAAGCTCGGCGCATTTCTTCGCAAGCAACGGTGAAGACGCTGTGTCGCAGGCTTCGCAAACATTTACACCAACCTCGGCGCATTTCTCCGCAAGCAACGGTGAAGATGAAGATGCTGCGTCACGAGCTTCGCAAACATTTACCCCAAGTTCGGTGCATTTCTCCATAAGCAGCAGTGAAGACGCTGTGGCGCAGGCTTCGCAAACATTTACACCAACCTCGGCGCATTTCTCCGCAAGCAACGGTGAAGATGAAGATGCTGCGTCACGAGCTTCGCAAACATTTACCCCAAGTTCGGTGCATTTCTCCATAAGCAGCAGTGAAGACGCTGTGGCGCGAGCTTCGCAAACATTTACACCAAGCTCGGCGCCTTTGTCTACAAGCAGAGACGAAGACATCATATCACAAACGTTTACACCTAGCTCGGCGCGTTTGTTCGCAAGCAGCGGTGAAGACGCCATGTCACAAGCTTCGCAAACATTTATACCAAGTTCGGCGCGTTTGTCCGCAGGCAGCGGTGTAGTCGCCATGTCACAGGTTTCGCAGACATTTGCACCGAGCCCGGTGCCTTTCTCCGCAAGCGGCGATGAAGATGCCATGTCACGGGCTTCGCAGACATTTACACCAAGCTCCGCACATTTTAATGAAGAAGAAAACCTCATACAACTTCGATGGGATCAAATAGAAAATAGTGGTTTTGCCTACTTACCTAATATTAATTACCAAGAATTTGCCTCAGTTGGGAGAATGGTTAATGTTTGCGGTAATTGTCAAGCTTTGAAGTGGGCAAAAGAATCGATGGGATTCTGTTGTTCAGGTGGCAAAGTTCGTTTTGATTTATTTTCAAATCCGCCTGAACTTATAAAGTCACTTTTGAATGGAGAACATCCATTATCACAACAATTTCTAGCCAATATTCGTACATATAATGCCGCTTTTCAAATGACGTCTTTTGGTGCAAAACAGGTGATACACGGGACATTTATGCCTACCTTTAAAGTGCAAGGACAAGTGTATCACCTAATAGGATCTTTATTGCCCGAAGAAAATCCTAAATTTTTGCAAATTTATTTTGTTTCCGATTACCAAGAGCAGGCTAATATCAGGAACCAACACTTCACAAATTTAAACTCCGGTCTCATATTTGATCTTCAGGAGATGCTTCATCAGTCTAACCATTACTTGTCCGATTTTAAGGCCGCATTGGAATCTATACCTCCTGATCAGCAGGAGGAGTACAAATTTGTTATAAGTGCTGATAAACGACCTCCTACAGAACACCGCGGTCGCTACAACCCTCCTTCTACCAACGAAGTAGCTGTTGTTCTGGTAGACCAACAGTGCGACAAACGTGATATTGTCTTACGTGCACGAGATAACCGTCTGAAACGTATAAGTGAAACCCATCGTTCTTACGATTCATTACAATATCCGCTTATTTACTGTCGCGGTGAAGATGGTTATAACTTTGCAATACGACAACTTGATCCTACCACTGGGGCAATACGAAACGACAAAAAAGCCACGGCGCTACAATTTTACTGCTACCTTTTGCAGGTCCGACTAAACAGATTTACGTATTTACAACGTTTTCGCGGTCTATTTTCTCAATTCATTGTTGACATGTACGCAAAAATCGAAACTGAGCGTTTAGTTTATATCCGCACTCATCAAAGGCAGTTACGAGCTGAGAATTATGCAGATCTCCAAGATGCACTGCAAAATGATACTAATTCCGAGAACATGGGGCGCTTGGTAATTTTACCTTCAAGCTTCATCGGAAGTCCACGTAACATGCACGAGCAAGTGCAAGACGCACTTTCGTATGTTCGCAAATATGGTAAGCCAGACTTATTTATCACTGCTACTACAAATCCTAAATGGAATGAAATAACTCAAGAGCTGCTGCCAGGTCAAGTTCCGTATGACCGACACGACTTAATAAGTAGAGTTTTTCATTTAAAACTTAAATTATTAATTAATTTACTCACAAAAGAAAAAATGTATGGCGCATCTTTGTGCTTTACATATAACATTGAATGGCAAAAGCGAGGACTACCACACGCTCATATACTTTTATGGCTTAAAGAAAAAATACGTCCCCATGACGTAGATAAAGTAATAAGCGCAGAAATACCAAATCCCATTTCAGATCCTGCTTTACACGCAATTGTGAAGCAACACATGATTCACGGACCTTGTGGCCCTTTAAACAATAGCTCTCCTTGCATGCAGGACGGACGATGTGTTAAAAAAATTCCGAAAAGCCTACTACAAGAGACAATTACAGGTGAAGATGGTTATCCTAAATACCGGCGACGTGCTCCAGACCATGGAGGGTTTACTGCAATGCTACGGTTGTTGGAAGTAGACAATCGGTGGGTTGTACCATTCTCACCTGTATTGTCGAGAACGTTTCAGGGTCATGTAAACGTGGAACTGTGTAACAGTATAAAATCGATTAAATACATTTTCAAGTATGTAAATAAAGGAACCGATCAGGCTACGCTTGCTACAAGTAATGACCGTGACGAAGTAACCAGATTCCAAACGGGGCGTTACATTAGTTCCTCGGAAGCAGCATGGCGGATATTCAGTTTTCCGATTTTTGAACGATTTCCGCCTGTGATACACCTAAACGTTCACGTAGAAGGTGGGCAACGTATTTATTTCAATACAAACAATTTAACAGAACAGTTAGAGAATCCCAGGCAAACAACATTAACGGCATTCTTTTCGTTATGCGAGGCAGACGATTTTGCAAAAACATTGCTTTATGACGAAGTTCCATCGTACTATACGTATGACAAACAACACGGATTGTTTACACGCCGGCGACGTGGAACGCCTGTTGAAAATTTTCCCTCCATCATGAGAGAACACGTTATTGGAAGGGTGTACACCGTGCACCCCAATAACGCAGAATGTTTTTATGTGCGGTTGCTTTTGCACAATGTTAGAGGACCGACGTCTTTTTCAGATTTAAAAATTTTCAATGGCACCGAGTACCCGACTTTCCAGGCAGCTTGTCGGGCTCGCGGACTATTGGACGATGACCAGCATTGGGACGAAGCTCTATCAGAAGCATCACTTGGTGATAGTCCACATCGTTTACGACAGTTGTTTGCCGTGATGTTAGTTTTTTGCGGGATTTCCGACGCCAATCACCTGTGGCTAAAATACCAAAACTACTTGGCAGAGGACTATTTACGCACATCAGGTCCTGAAACTCATCACGAGCTCGATGACCGCATGCGGAATATCAAATTAAACTGTTGTTTGTGTGACTTGCAAGAAATTGTCATCTCAATTGGCGGCCACCCGTTACCACACTACGGTCTGCCTGAGCCTGACCTGAATGAAACCGACACTCATAGAGAATACGCAACCGAAGTTAATTATAACTTCGCAGAACTTACTGTTGCTCTTGAAGGGGTTTCAAGCCTCACAACAGAACAAAAAGGAGTTTTTGATATAATATTCCAAAGTGTTTCAAATGCATCCGGAGGATTGTATTTTTTGGATGCCCCGGGAGGCACAGGAAAGACTTTTTTGACGAAACTCATTCTTGCACAAGTTCGAATCCAAGGTCAAATTGCCTTAGCTGTGGCATCATCTGGAATTGCGGCCACGTTACTGCCCGGAGGAAAAACTGCACATTCCATGCTAAAAATTCCCATACAATTAGATGTCACTGAAACTCCCGTCTGCGACATTTCGCGCAATTGTGAAAAGGCTAAAGTATTGCGTGACAGTGTACTAATTGTATGGGATGAGTGCACAATGGCGCATCGCAAAGCAATTGAAGCAGTAAATAGAACGCTTCAAGACATACACCAAAATAACCAACTCATGGGCGGGCTTACTGTACTCTTCTGTGGAGATTTTCGCCAAACATTACCAGTCGTAACCCGTGGAACGAGAGCGGATGAAGTGAATGCTTGCTTTAAAAAATCTGATCTGTGGCCATATGTTAACAAATTAAATTTAACAACCAATATGCGAGCTCTACTGGGGGGAAATATAAATGCTCAACAGTTCTCCGAATTGTTGCTAAGCATAGGCGAAGGCAGATATCCCGTAGTAGAAGGCAAAATAACTTTAACAAACGACATATGTAAATTGGTATCCAATCTCAACGAACTTATTTCGTCGGTGTATGGCGACCCACATGACATAATAAATCAGGAGAACAGCTGGCTTTGCGAGCGAGCCATTCTTACGCCTCGGAATGATCAGGCGACAACAATCAACTCAAACATAATGGAAAAAGTTGAAGGGCAGTTCCACACTTATACCTCGATAAACCGAGTAATCGATCGAGAAGAGGCTACAACGTACCCGGTAGAATTTTTAAACTCATTATCAGCGTCTGGTCTCCCAGCGCATGAACTCAAACTCAAAATAGGCGTACCTATCATTTTAATGCGAAATTTAAGCCCCCCAAAATTATGCAACGGAACGCGTTTAAAAGTAGTTGCGTTACAGAGGAACGTAATCGAAGCGGAAATACTTACCGGTTGCGGTGCAGGAGAATGTGTTTTTATTCCGCGCATTCCAATAATTCCCAATAATTACCCATTTCAATTTAAACGGATTCAACTGCCTGTTAGTGTTGCTTTTGCCATGACCATCAACAAGGCCCAGGGCCAGACATTGCGCAAAGCAGGCATAGATCTCACTAGCAGCTGTTTCTCGCACGGTCAACTCTACGTTGCTCTCTCTCGAGTCAGCGATGCCGCTGATGTATGTGTTTACACACCGGAGAATAAAACTTCTAACATAGTTTATCAAGAAGTTTTGCACTAAATAATTTATGCCGTACCTACTAAGTAACTCAGCGAACATACCGTCTCAGATTCATCATTGTCATTAATAGTGTACCGTCAAATTATGTAAATTATATATGTTTCGGAACAATTCCCGTGTGTAAATGCACGGTAATTAGGGGTTGATGGCGCCACAGGGGCCGTGAATCATGTTCGTAATTACAATAACATGTAGATCTGATACACATGTGATATCATCTATCTGTATGGTCCATATAAAAATGTGTAGTCAGGTAGGTAAACGTGGTTTCGGAACACTTCCCGTGTGTAATGCACGGTAATTAGGGGTTGATGGCGCCACAGGGGCCGTGTATCATGTTCGTAATTACAATAACATGTAGATCCGGGGGGCTAGCACACTAGGCTTTATGTCGCGTTTTACGTGACGTTTCAGTACATTTTCGCCGACATAAAACCTAGTGTGCTAGCTAGGCTGATACACATATGATATCATCTATCTGTATGGTCCATATAAAAATGTGTAGTCAGGTAGGTAAACGTGGCAAGCTTCGGTTTTGCCATTCAATAGTAAAAGCATAAATTATTCCCAAAAAACGTAACAATGTCTAACAATGTAATTCATCATTCATCAAGTGACTGCATTTTTACAAGCTTTTATTTAACTTGCACTTTAGACCAAGCGTTTAACTCAGATGGTCCCTGATCGGCGCGCGGCACAAGCGGGGAGACGTCAAAGGGTGTAGGGCGGTTAGTGGGCGGCAAGTCCTTACTTTTTGACGTCACCCCTGCTACTTTGCAGCATCAGCAGCGTCCACGCGCCGTCTGAGTTAAACGGTAGGGTATCTATAGTACCTAAGTAATATATAATGTTAATTTGTGTACATCAAATATGATCAACTTACAGAAGTATTTTTTTAACTAATGATACCTAATATATATATATATATATATTATATATATATATATATATAAAGTTAGTCTGATGACGGAAACGGGAGGCCTTACCCTTAGAGACAACTACAAAAGGTAGTTTAAAAAAAATACACGTCTATTTAGACGTCAATCCGTCGTGTAGTCAATATTTATGACTAGTGGCCTTTTTAAAGTGTTGCTTGGACTGATCAAATTGTAACTTACCGACAAGCTTTACTGGTCATGATATCGATGATTTTCATAACAACTATCTGATAATGCTACGAATAATACGGTTTCCCAACCAAACTTATGTTCCTTACAATGTTGCGGCGAGAAATTGATGACTGTGTAAATAAATATTCGGACAGCAATATGTTAACCGTGTCTTAAAACAAAAAAAAATTTGAGAGTAACACGTTTATTTTTAGGCTGTATATTGATAGATATGTGTACCTAAGACATTATGTAGATGACACTACTGCCTACTTGCTAAATGTTATATAATTTTTATACTTTTTAATTAATTGTTTTAGTAGAAGCAAACGTGTCACTACCCACCACGTGGTTGCATGTACATGGCATGATTAAATACTAATGTGAAGACATACAGTCTTTCATACTAATAAGTAATAAAAAACTGTTACGTTGTACAATTCAAATCTAAAAATGCTGATTCGACTTTTAAATTAGATCATAGCATGCGAAACCCATAATTTGTAGATAAGGATGTAGATATGTCTTTTATAATGATTATACCTTTTTTTACAAATTGTTCTATTTTTTATAGGCACATATAGTTAAACTCAGTTTTATACAGATCCGTTAAAAGCCGTCAATTTCTGTAAATAAGTAAAGTAAAAATAATATTGACTTATTAAAATTTACACCGACATTAGATATAACGGATTTAAGTAAAACTTGAACGCATAGTTGCGTCCTGTATGCTGAGCTGGCCATAATCCGACAATTCGACCGAAGTTCTGTATAAATTTTATACAGAACTTCGGTCGAATTGTCGGAATACTATAAAACCTGTCACAAGCTAACGCGACCTGCGGTGGCGGCCAATTGTTTACTATGATAATTAATGTTTCAGACACACGCGGCCTTGATTATCATAGTAGCTATACATCTGGCCGCCACCACAAGCCGCGCTTATTTTAGGCAGGCCTAATGAATAATCAATAAGTAGGTACCTATGTCCTCCATGGTCCAAAGAGAAGGAACACATTTAATCCTACGCAAACGAAGTCGCGGGTACAGCTAGTTTTAGATAAAAGTCAAAACAACAAACTTACATGAAACAAACATAACTTCAAGCAACCACAGAGGCAGATAGGAAGAAGTTAAAGCAACCGTCTTTACGACTCAGATATACCACGATCCTAAACACCTACCTACCTACTTCACTTCAATAGCAACCGTATCATTAGGGTTCCGTAGCTAAATGGCAAATAACGGAACCCTTATAGATTCGTCATGTCTGTTTGTCTGTTTGTCCGTCCGTATGTCACAGCCACTTAAGTAGATGTATTTTGTAAACCGCATTGAGATTTTCACACAAAAATAGAAAAAAAAAATAAACTTTGGGGTTCCCCATACTAAGAACTGAAACTCTAAAATTTTTTTTTCATCAAACGCATACGTGTATCTGGATAGGTCTTCAAAAATGATATTGAGGTTTCTAACATCATTTTATTCTAAACTGAATAGCTTGCGCGAGAGACACTTCCAAAGTGGTAAAATGTGTGCCCCCCCCCCCCTGTAACTTCTAAAATAAGAAAATGATAAAACAAAAAAATATATATGATGTACATTACCATGCAAACTTCCAACGAAAATTGGTTTGAACGAGATCTAGTAAGTAGTTTTTTTTAATACGTCATAAATCGTAAAAAGCAATTTATTTAACGGAACCCTTCATATGCGAGTCCGATTCGCACTTGGCCGCTTTTTTTATTGTTCCGTACTCAAAGAGTAAAACGGGGCCCTATTACTAAGACTCCGCTGTCCGTCGTTCCGTCCGTTCGTCTGTCTATCGCCAGGCTGTATCTCACTGATACCGTGATAGTTCCAGCTGAAATGTTCACACATGATGTATTTCTGTTGCCGCTATAACAACAAATACTAAAAACACAGAATAAAATATTTTTTTATTAGATAATGGTACGGGTAGCACAGAGAGCCATGGAGCGCGCCATGCTCGGCATTAAGCTACAAGACCGAGTGAGGAATATTGAGATCCGACGTCGCACTAAGGTGCGTGACGTCGGCGAAGTCATAACCAAACTCAAATGGAGTTGGGCAGGACATATTGCCAGGCAGCGTGACGGTAGGTGGACCAAAACGTTAACGGATTGGTGGCCAATTGCAGGAAAAAGAAGCGTTGGTTGTCCACCAGCTCGATGGGTTGATGACATAAAAAAGACCGCGGGTCATTTCTGGATGAGACTAGCACGGGACCGGGATAAGTGGCGTACGCGAAGAGAGGCTTATGCTCAGCAGTGGGCGATTATAGGCTGAAAATGATGAATGATGATGATGATGAATGGTACAGAACCCTTCGTACGCGAGTCCGTCTCGCACTTGGCCGGTTTTTTACTTACTTAATTCTGACCTGGCTTTAGTTATGATAACAGCCCCCCTATTCTGTAACTTGTTTCATGCTCACCTCAACGCTCACCCACAAATATACATTGACACCGCGATGCGTTGTAATTAAGCGTGGGTAGAGGTCTAGTTTCGTAACGGGTGACCGTCGGGGTGAGCCGCATTAACGCGTAGCGAATAACAGCCCAGTATCACCAGAATTGTAAGTCATCTGCGTTTAATCACTGATAATTTTTTAAGGACTTTTTATTCTTCCTCATAGTCGTGTAACATGCCTAAATTGAAGAATAAATAACTTTGACTTTGACCTCGTCGAGACCACATTACTGAAGGGTCGTGGACCAACATAAGTTGACTTAGCCTGCAGCCTAAGAAAACTTAAGAAGTCATGCTGGAATGCTCATTTGTTCCTTAAATTGTAAGGCTTCTTAGTGCCAACGACGGTCATTTCTAGTGTTACTCGTTCAGCCCAACGCATGCATTACTAGACTTAATTGCCTTACTAAACGGCTTTTAATTATTATGATAAGCCTCCGTTAATTAACTCGAGCTATAATTCACTCGGGGGGCTGGTGTTTATCATCACATTTTTAGATAAAGCTGAGGTTTTATCTCGAGTAACTCAAGGGTTAAAACATGGTAATGAGAATGTTCTGCGAAATTCCTGTGTTAATTATAATGAATTATCTTGACGCCGGTAGAATTAGGACGGATTTCAGGGCAAACGCTAATTACGTTTAGACATAAGGCACTATTAAATCGCACATTGGAAGCGCCTATACTACGCCTTTTACTTAAGGGTCCTTACGCCAACAGTATTTTTATCCTTAACCCGGCGAGCATGACGTGAAAAAAAGTTACATCAAGCATGAGGCAGGGTATGACGTACCCGAAATTTAATGTACCATAATATAGTTTTTATTAATTTTATTTTATTTCGTGCAGTGTATATTGTTTAATAATGAATTGTTTAATGAATTTAAATCAAAGACAAGTTTTAATTATGAAATTATTTTTATTTATTCATGTTTACCTTATACTATGTAATTATAGGAACAAAAGTATCGAGGTTTACAAAAATGAACAGTTAAACAAAAAAAAAATGTATTTGGAATATAAATCAACTTTTAACTAAAAGATAATGAGATCCTCTTCTCAAAAAAAACATAACAATATTTTTTTTAATTGAAAATATGGTTAATCACTGCCATCGAGATTATCATGCTCCATACATATGGGCTTGCTGCAACCTTTACTGGAATATTTGGTTTTTCTGTCCTTCTTGTATGGAAAATAAAAGAAAACAACTAATTTAAATAAAGTAATCTTAAGCTTGTACATTGAAACCTTAAAAACACTAAGAATAATAAAATATTAATTAATAAATCATACATTAAAAAAAGTTTAAGAAATGATCATTAACATATTTTATCTGTTTTTGAATAAATACTAATAGTTACGATGTAATCTTGAATGAAAAAGGAAAGCATTTTGCAAAATACGCTCGTATGTGTAGGAGTAAAGGCCTCCACACACCGGTTGCGTGCGTGGGTCGGGCGCGGGTCGGGCGAGGGCCCGCGCAAGTTGTAAAACATTGAAACTACACTTCAAACACACATCGAACGCGGGCCCGCCGCGCACGCGACCGGTGTGTGGAGGCCTTTAGGACTCTTGGCGCATGACTCGTTGGGGTCCGGTTGAATGGCCGATTTTCAGAGACCGAGGCTCTTAAATAAACTCGCTAAAATTCTAAAAAGTATAGGTATGTTAAGCATGGTATACTATGTAAATATTAATTGAGTTATTTGATTTTTTGTAAAACATATACTGATCTTAACTTTCGATTCGCTACTGCTTCTAAAAAATAATATTTTGACAGTCCTTTCGGGAATATTTTAAGCAAAATAAATGAAAAATGATATTTTGATTAATGAATCAAAAAATCATTTTTCACTTTTTTGAAATAAAATTTATCCGTTTTGAAAATAAATGTTTTTTAACCGACTTCAAAAATGGAGGAGGTTATATGTTCCACTGTATGTATTTTTTTTTATGTATGTTCACCGATTTCTCCGTCAATTGTAGACCTATTTCCAAAATTATTTTTTTATTCGAAAGAGTATACTCCCGAGGTGGTCCCTTTGTCACGAATTTAGGATCTGATGATGGGATCCCAGGGAAATTGAGGGCAACCCTCAAATTTTATAAGCACGCGTGTAGTGATTTTGGTATTTTTCTATTAGAACTCAAGTGGTTAAGTGGAACTTATGATTAAGATCACATATGACTTGTAGAACTCCTCAAAGATGTAATGCATGATCGCCGTCAATTGTGGACCGATTTCCAAAATTATTTTTTTATTCTGAAAAATATACTCTTGAGGTGGTCCCATTGTCACCAAATCAGGATCTGAGGATGGGATCTCAGGAAAATTGAGGGCAACCCTCAAGTTTTATAGGCACGCGTGTAGTGATTTAGGTATTTTCTATTATAACTCGTGTATTTACCCTTGGAAATCGTAATTTTAGTGAAGTGGAACTGATGATGAAGACCAATGATGACTTATGGAACTCCTCAAATATGTAAAGTAAAAAGATTCTGGCATGATTCCGTTGAAGTAACAACTAATGAAGTGTTAATTCTGAGATCCTTGAGGAATCGACGGAATTCCTCAAATATTATCAGCCCACATAAAGCAACTTGGGTTTTTTCTGTAATTATCAACGCATTTGCTATCGGAAAGCAGTTCATGTGGTAAATTGGAAAGAAAATGTGGAAATTTTCATGTAACATGTGGCATGGCAAAGTACTGAATTGAAGTCGGTTTAAACTTTGTTTTTAAAGTAAATTATTACACATATTTTCCGTAATTTCCGAGCTTGGGCGAGGAACATTATTCTTATGAGCTAATATTAACAAGAAGACAAAACATTGAAAGTTACATTCGCCTTAAGATAATTTAATGAGGAACGACACTCTTATTCTTACGTACTGCCCCAGTACGGGTAAATTTGAGCTAAGAGCTATACTTTTGTTCATTCTTCAAATTTCAATCGTATTTCAACAGGTTTCCACGCGCATCGAGTTTTCACGACTAACTGTGTCAACACATAGATACAAACATATGAATGTTATTAATGCTGTAAACCGGTTTGATGTTCTGATTCGTAAAGTCTGTTCAATTCAACGGACTAAAATGACGTTTCATGTGTTGTCAGTTTTTTACATCTCTTAAATAGTGATTTGCTACCACCGATAACTACCGAAATGTTTTAAGGGGTATCTACCTATGCTTAGACAAGTCCTCGTATAGTTAAAAGGGGTTACGCATCATTTTTAACCGACTTCAAAAAAGAAGGAGGTTATATGTTCCACTGTATACTGTATTTTTTTTAATGTATGTTCGCCGATTTCTCCGTCAATTGTGGATCGATTTCCAAAATTCTTTTTTTATTCGAAAGAGTACTATACTTCCGAGGTGGTCCCATTGTCACCAATTTAGGATCTGATGATTTAGGATCCTGGGGAAATTGAGGGCAACCCTCAAATTTTATAGGCACACCTGTAGTGATTTCAGTATTTTCTATTATAACTCGTGTATTTACCCTCGGAATTCGTAATTTTGTTGATTTGACGTGAAACTGATGTTGAAGACCACAGATGACTTATGGAACTCTTCAAAGATGTAAAGTACGTCAAAGATTCTGACATGGTTCCGTTGAAGTAGCAACTAAGGAAGTGTTAATTCTGAGATCCTTGAGAAATCGACGGAACTCCTCAAATATTATCATGTGGGCACATATAGCGACTTGGGTTTTTTCTGTAATAATCAACGCATTTGCTCTCGGAAAGCATTTCATGTGGTAAATGGAAAGGAAATGTGAAAATTTTCATGTACCATGAAGCTTGGCGAAGTACTGAATTGAAGTAGGTTTAAACTTTGTTTTTTAAAATAAATTATATTTATTCCGTATCGGTATGTTCTTGTGAAGAACTCATCAAGAATTAAGAAAGTTAAGAAATCAACATCAACAAAATCACGATAAAATCCTCTACCTCATTGACGACCTCTGTATAGCCTAGTTGGTAGTGACCCTGCCTACGAAGCCGGAAGTCCCGGGTTCGAATCCCGGTAAGGGTATTTATTTGTGTGATGAGCACGAATATTTGTTCCTGTGTCATGGATGTTTTCTATGTATTTAAGTATTTATTTCTCTATATAAGTATGTATATCGTCGTCTAGTACCCATAAAACGCTTTGCTTAGTTTGGGACTAGGTTGATTTGTGTAAGATTGTCCCCAAAATATTATTATTATTATATTAAAATGCAGAAACTAACTAGCAGAACAATTCCAATAACACTAGACAAGCATCATGTCACTTTTTTTTGTGGCTATAAGTTTAACCACCACGGAGTACCCACCTATTAATATATTTGCAAAAAGCGTAGATGCATGCAAGATAAATAAAGGTACCGGTACACAACACTATGTAGTTTCGAGTAAATGCCACCTACGTGTAATTAGAATCTTTTGAGCAGCTTAATTTTACTAAGAGGATGATTGTATGCCTTAAAATCACTAACTCGGCTGATTAAAAATTACGCGCTGAAACGCTTGCCGCCATTTCAAGCCGCAACCAGCACGCTTATCACCAGATGGCGCGCGGGTTTTTTTTATTTTTCTCGCAATATCCGTCTCTTTCTTATTAGAAAACTTTGAGAGAGACGGATAGTGCGAGAAAAATCGAAAAAGCTAGCGCGCCGTCTTACTACAAATAACATGAATTATTTTTAAAATAATTAAAATTTTACACTAAAATTTATATGTAAAATAAATTAAAAAAAATCCCAAAATCATAAAAAAAATATTTATATAAATATTTTTTTGCAGATTTTTATTTTTATTTTTTTTATTATATATTCGCAATATCCGTCTCTCTCTTATAAGAAAACTTTGAGAGAGACGAATAGTGTGAGAAAAATCGAGATAGCTCGCGCGGCGTCTTGTGGTAGCCGTGCTGATCGTCCTGCATGTCAGTCATTCAAATTCAAATTTAAATGGTTTTATTACCGATTATTGAAAATTAACCCAGAAACCGTAATCAAAGCACCGCACTGTTTGTAATAAGCTGGTATCATTATTCGATGCGGTGACATTTCTACCTGTTATTTTAGTCCGTTGAATTAATGAACGGACTTTAGGTACTTTTTTTTTTCTTTACTCCTACACATTCCAAACTTTTGTTGTCACTATTAGCATGCGGTTTGATAATATGAACAACAAGAAATAAGGAAGCCGTTTACATGATATGACTGTAGGACAAAACAAACAATCTTCATATGTAATCAGTGGTGAAGTACCCTCACGTTATACAAGACAAAGATGATAAGATCTGATTAAATACTACCATTATATCCTCATAAATCCTGAAGAAGCTACGGTAGCCTTGTGGTTCAGGGCATGCGGTTGCCCAATTGGCGGGTCCGAATCCCGGCTCGTACTCGACTTATGTACGGAATATCATTGGATGCTTACCGTTAGCTTTTCGGTGAAGGAAATCATCGTGAGGAAACGTGCATACATCTGTGAAGAAATTCAAAGGTGTAAATGAAGTCTCCAACCATTGAGTTACCTATATTACTAGAGCAGACATCACCTAGCAAAAGTTTGCGCATGTCACATACGCTCATGAGCGTATGTTGGTTTAGTCTATGGCGAGCACTGATGGCGGTAGTATCCGAGTGTAGTTGGACTTACAACTTTTAAAAATGCCTTTTTGTGCTACTGCGCCAACCACAAACACAACAATAGTAAAAGCACGGAAATCACTTTTCATCGGTAAATTCAGGGTTTTTTTAATAACATTAATTTTTCTGTAATTTATAAGATACGCGCCATAAAGGCGGCCATCATTTCAAAGATTAAAAAATATAGAAGTGACAATTTCCTAATACTATTTTGCCTTATTAGTGGAACATTAAACTTAATAGACTGACTATTTGAAGCTTTAAATATCTTAATTAGTTATTGCGCCATAATAGCAGCAACCATTTTCTTTTTAGGGTTCCGTAGCCAAATGGCAAAAAACGGAACCCTTATAGATTCGTCATGTCCGTCTGTCTGTCCGTCCGTATGTCACAGCCATTTTTTTCCGAAACCATAAAAGCTATACTGTTGAAACTTGGTATGTAGATGTATTTTGTTAACCGAATTAAGATTTTTATACAAAACTCGAAAAAAAACATTAAGTTTTAGGGGTCCCCATACACAAAACTGAAACTCAAAATTTTTTTTTTCTTTAAACCCATACGTGTGGGGTATTTATGGATAGGTCTTCAAAAATTATATTAAGGTTTCTAAGATCATTTTTTTCTAAACTGAATAGTTTGCGCGAGAGACACTTCCAAAGTGGTAAAATGTGTCCCACCCCCCCCTGTAACTTCTAAAATAAGAGAATGATAAAACTCAAAAAAATATATGATGTACATTACCATGCAAACTTCCACGGAAAATTGGTTTGAACGAGATCTGGTAAGTCGTTTAAGTGCATTACCGACGTCAAACCAGTAATAAACTAGCTTCATTGCAGTGCGGTTGTTTTCCTTATCACCCAGCGACACACCATCTGGCGACGAGATCGATCTACCCACTTTGTGCCTTATAAAAATAATAAAATAAATGGCTAACTTCGTTGGAAATATTGGGATTTTTGACCCCAAAGTGCAAGAATGGGACGTTTTCCATGGACGGTTATCGCAGTTTATAAAACTGAACAAGATTGCGGACGACAGCAATAGTGCAGTGTTGTTAACTCATTTGTCAGATGAGTCATACCGCCTGGTTCGGAATCTCGTACACCCAGCCAAACTGGAAACTCAATAATTTCAGGGGCTAGTTGAAGTACTTAGCGGTCATTTCACGCCGAAACGATCGACTTTCGCGGACAGGGCGAAGTTTTTTGAGGCCAGGAAATTCAACTCAGAAAGCAGCCAGGATTGGGCAGCGCGGCTCCGCGGGCTAGCCGTTGACTGCGATTTCGGTACGGAACTGGAAGGACTACTTCGAGATCGTTTCGTACTAGGCTTCAATATGGGACCGGAACGCGATAGTCTTTTCGAAAGTGATTCGAAAACGTTGACGCTGTCGAAGGCACTTAAAATAGCACAGCAGGCCGCGTGCGCGCGGAAGGCGCGTACGCAGGTCGTCAAGGAAGAGCAGGTATAACGCGCCGAGACGCGCGCGGAGCGCCGCAGCGCCGTCGTGGGCGGCGGCGGCGGCGGCGCGAGCGGCCGCAAGGACGACGACGCCGGAGTTCAGAGATGTTCAGTTTGCGGGATGAAGCACCACGATGCCGCAAGTTGCAGGTTATTATAAGTGTCAAAATTGCGGCCAAAAAGGACATTATTAAGAAGGTTTGTGTGGTAAACAAGTCAAGGTTTAACAATATCGGTACCGAAGAGCAAGAAGTTCAAGATTGTGAGAACTGTAAGGAGTGCAAATTGTTTAATATGAGGTACGTAAGCTGTAAGCCTTTTAAATTGTCGGTCATTGTGTGCGACCAAAACTTATCCATGGAACTAGATACTGGCTACGGGTGTTCCGTTATATCTCTAGATTTATATGAACAGAAGTTTCATGATCATAAGTTATTCAAAAATGATTTAAAAATGTGTTTTTACACGGGGCACCAGATATCGCCGTTCGGATATTTTTTGGCTCGCATTACATTTGAGAAGAAAACCGAGGTTATTCGATTTTATGTCGTACCTAATGGTGGACCACCGCTTTTGGATCGAGATTTCATGACGAAATTTAATTTTTGTTTGACTAAAGAGCAAAATAATATCAATCATGTTGACACTAGCTCAATTAATGAAGTGCAATATATCTTAAAGCAGTATCCAGACATTTGGGACGACAAATTAGGCTGTTTCAATAAGTTTGAAGTGGAGTTGAGTTTGAAAGATGACGCAAAACCAATTTTTTTTAAACCACGATCTGTGCCTTTTGCTTTGAAAGATAGGGTTAGTGCTGAATTAGATAAATTGATCACATTAGGTATTTTAATACCAGTAAATTACTCTACTACCTTAAATAAAGACCTCAAAATTAACAAATATCCGTTGCCTAGAATCGAGGAGGCCTTAGAATAATAACGCATAGAAGGATAGTTTCATACGGCCGACGTGCCAAGCGTGAGGCATAAAATGGATTAATGTAGTTGTGATCAACTCGTATTCACACGCGCCAATACGCACACAAACGCTCCAATTTTGTTCCACCGATCGCCGTACTGGGCCATTTATGGCCGAGTTTAGGTGGCCTCACCGTTGCGCGTGAACTGCGTTTCTAGGCGGTAATATTCTAAGGTATTTGCTTAGCTAGGAGGAGGACTCCAGTATACTAAAATCGATTTAAGCAACGCATATAATCAGTTTAAGTTAACAGAAGAATCGCAAAAATTTACCACGATTAATACCCATAAGGGGTTGTTCTCATACACTAGATTACTCTATGGTTTGGCAAATGGACTTGCAGTATTCCAGAAGGCCATGGAAACGTTACATTCAGGATTGGAGGGGGTAAGTGTATGGTTAGATGATGTTTGCATCACGGGGCCCACCGAAGAAATCCATTTAGAAAGGTTATAAGAAGTCTTGAAACGATTACATGACGCTGGATTATGTTTGCACAAGGATAAATGTGTTTTTTTTTCAAAGATCACGTGACATACTTGGGTTACGTAATTGATAGAAATGGTTTAAAGACATGTTCCGATAAAGTAGAAGCAATACTTAACGCCCCAGCGCCAGAGAACGTGTTAGGCATTTTAAAAACCGATCACAGACCACTAATCTCTATATTCGGTAAAAAAATGGAATCTCGGTCACGGCCGCATTACGTTTGCAGTGGTATGCAATTCTATTGTCCGCCTATAACTATGTAGTGCAGTATTTCAATGGGAAGAATAATCAGGTGGCAGATTATTTTTCTCGTTCTCCCTTACACGGACAGAGTTACAACGAACGGGAGCAAGACGCAGATAACTACTTTTTGTTCCTAGACACTGACGTCAAACCGGTTTCGTTCGACCAGATAAGTAATTCCTTGCGTTTATACAGAAGCGATGCTAACTGAATTACATTCAACGCATTTCGGAATCGTTAAAACGAAGAGCGCGGCTCACGGTTGGATGTGGTGGCCCGGCATCGACGGCGACATCAAGCGCTGGGTAGGCGCGTGCGGCGAGTGCGCGGCGGTGGCGCCGGCGCCCCCCTGCGCACCGCCGGCACCCTGGCCGCGCCCGCCTGGCCGCGTCCGCCTGGCCCGTGGCATCGCATTCATAAAGACTACATGTTTTTCGAGCAAAAGGATTACTTGATCGTGGTCGACGCTTTTTCCAAATGGCTAGAGTGTATTTATATGGATGAAGGCGTTTTCACTGGTGCCCTGATATTAAAACTGAAATATTTATATTCTATGTTTGGCATTCCGCATGCGATTTTGTCGGATAATGATGTCAAGATCTGTTCGACGGAGTTTAAAACCTTCTGCGTTGTAAATGGTATAGAGTACTTTACGTCTCCAATTTATCATGCATGTAGTAATGGCCAAGCAGAGAACTCCGTTAAAACTTGTAAGAAAATGCTTAAGTGTGTACTTGTAAATTTAACGGGTTGTTTGACTATAGAAATACCATACATTAGTTCGTTACTCGATTTGTGTGCCCGAGAACAATGACAGTAGCGTGTGAAAGTATGGATACGTGGTAAGACATATATTGCGAGGACCAGTATTATTCGAGACTGGCGAGAGCCTGGTGGCTCTTCATTGTTTTCCACCAAGTGTGGTAGCCAAATGTGCCCTAGAGCTATGACATGATATTGTTTGACCCATGCAAATAAACGAAACTATCATTGTCATCACGTTAGAGTAGAAACATAAGTTTGCTTGATTATATTTACTAAAAATACTGTGAATTAGTTGAAATATAAAAATAAGTTTCTGTCAAAAAATGCATTTTTGATACAAGCTTTCATTGCCGACTGTACTTTTGATATACCATCATCAAGTACTCATTGAGACGATTCTAACGAGCCCAAACTCGATGGGATTGTGTCGTTTTATTGTGGAGTTCCTATGGCCACCTTCCAGTTTCAGCATCAGATCAGCTCCAAGTTACCATAATATTGCATTGTCATGCAATATACATATGCTTGCAAAATTTCAGCTCAATTGGATAACGGGAAGTGACTGAAAAAATGATTGCAAATTTTGACGGACAACTTACATACTTTCAGTATGGCGGTTTATTTACACTACAGTCAGCACTGGGCAAACTTACACCGCTCTTTAGCTATATTTGAAATATAATGTAACCTAACACTTCTTATAATATAATAGCCATTTATTGATTACTTACATACTTACATAATTACATATTTACATACATACGAACAGTGCAAGTTAATATAAAGCTTGTAATAAATGATGTTTTTCATTTAATACTAAACTGAAGATAATCTTTTGTAAAGACATTTAGAGGTGACAAGTCGGCATATTTAGACTTGTAAATTAGACACAACTACATAAAAGCCATTAGAAATTTAAATTTTGAATTATTTCGTTTAGGTATATCTCGCCCGACTTTAAAAGGTCAAAGGACTCATGCACGGCCAAGAGTCCTCAGGGAAATTTATTCAACTGTCTCAGTACCTACCGTAAAATGAATCATATGGTGCAAAATGTTGAACTATGAGATTTAACATATTACAGTAAGCTTCACTAAAGCCAAAGTTCATTTTTACCCTAATTAGGATATAGCACGTATTAAGTCTGTCCGCCAGCGTTAGAGTAAAGAGCAATAAAACTTGTAACAATAAAAAAAAAAATTGAAAAGGTAATAAGTCGTAATACATATGAGCGAATTTTAACCTAAACATAGTTTTAATTAAAACCTAAAATGCCTTTTATGTTTCAATAACAAAAGATATGTTCTCAGATGCATAGGGCTGTCAAAACTGTAATAAGTGAGTAAAATAAACAACATAGCTACCTAAATCATTCATTGACAAACTGTTTATTTAAAATATATATATATATATATATATATATATATATTTGACTCAAAAGGTCTTCTGTGAAATTGTAAATTTTAGGGAACTTTTTTGCTATTGCTTTTTAATTTTATTAGTATCTCCTTCACTTGTACCGCGGCGCCATGTATGATTTTTTTCACTGTTGCGTATGGCACCTGAGTTAGTTCAGCAGTTTTCCTTAATGCTATGGATCCAAGATCTCTAAGAGTTCGTCATACACATTTTTCACTATTTGCTTACCTACTCTCGCTATTTAAATGAGTCCGAAAACGAGTACAATCGCTTTCCTTTTTATCTTTCCACGGACGAAACATACTAAGTTATTTTATCTTAAATTGCGTAAACACGTACCTAGTCACTTAATCATTATATTCATCAATCATCATCAACGGAGTACTAATCTATTCGAAAATTCCCGATTGTTGCAACCCTACCCACCATTTTTTGTTATTGCATTTGCAAGTTGAGTGATGTCATTTGACATTGAACCTTAGTACAAAGTATTAGGTTAGCTTTTTCTCTGCGTAAGAAATCACTTACGCTCTTTTTACAATAGTTGACTAATTAGCTTACTCGTATCTTTATGGATCTTTACCTTTACCCTTACGCCGGCGGAAAGCCTTTTTTTTTACATAGTTTGTCATACTACGACTTACAACGACACGCGTGTATAAAAATTTAAATTAAAAAAAATGAGAAAAAAGAAAGTAGTAGGTAGCCTAAAAATAAGACAATAAAAATGTAATCAGAAAAGTTTCTTAAGGTACCAACCTTAAGATTGGGTGCGTCCCCCCTTTCGAGAGCTATGACGATCCGTTGGGCAAGGAACGAGCCAACCCTATGGTCTCCGGATACTTTGACAGTTGGCCAAATAATTGGTGATGTCCAGACTACAGTATAGGCTCCAATTTCCCAACGAATAATTCAAATTTAATATCCCATATCAATTAGTGACTGCCTACACGCTTACTCATAAGGGAGCGCAAGACAACTTGGATATGATTTAAATCAGAGGGCAATTTGTGGTATTTGCGATTCGATTCTGTATCGAGCGAACCATTTATGTAGTCTTGTAAACATTTTGTAGTTTAACTAGAAGTATCTACAAAGAACACTCGAAAAAATCAGTGTAGTACAACCGTCACCTACAGTTTTATAGTATGTACCTACTAAGTAAGTAGTGAACTATGTCGTTACAATACAAATACTCTTTTCTCAAACATGCAATGAAATATTTTCTTTACGTTCCTTATAATAGACTCGGAAGTATCCTTTTTCGGGCGCAGCATCTCGAAGCGGCCTGAAATGGGATTTCATACAACTTTTCAGGCCTAGGCCTGCAAAGTAACTTTTTAATTTTCATTCCACTATTTGTGGCACAGCATCACGGCATTCAGCCATGAAAATTAGTTTGATTTGAGGATTTTTATTTATTTATTTCATTGCATGATTGAGAAAAGCACTACACATGCCTCGGCGTGAAAACGGATTTCCGGCCAAGTAGGTAGAGACGTAAGTAGGATAGAGATATCCGGATATCCTCGTATCAACGTCTTCAGGATGCTGTTGGGGCTGCCGCGATATTGTAGTGCGTCCGGAATGTTTGCGGCAGAACGTACATATGACTTTTACGCAATAATACGCAGCAGGACGGCATCACTAATGCGGCGGATGTGTGGCAGCGGTAACAGTATCCTGAGGACGTTGGCTGCGAGGCTGGATGCTCCATTACCTAGGCACTGGAACACCCTACATTGTGCAAGACCCCTATGCCAGGGGATGGAGCATCTAACTCTATTAGGATTATGGAATTAAATTAATTTGTAATACTAACCGTAGTCATAATTCGTGATTGTATACTAACAACTTATGGACATTAGTCCGAAACAAATAAATAATTGAAATTGAAGTAATTGTATCTCTATCCGGCATCGCTACGCTCGGCCGTGGAAAAGTGGTCGATGCCAGCACGGCGGTGCAAGGCAGGACCTGCCCGTGCAGGAATGGATTTCAGGCCCAAATTCCCGCACACTATGCGGGAATGAGATTTCGTGACAATTAAAATTTCACCTTTTATGAAAAAAATATTATTTCCTCGCATGCATTGTAAAACGTTGTATGATACACGTGCGGATAGGTAATTCCCAACTCGTGTCGATCAAAAACACTCCCTAACGGTCGTGTTTTTGGTCGATGCCAGCAAGCCGGCGTAAGGAGCCTGTCCGTGCAGGAATGGATTTCAGGCCAAAATTCCCGCACACTATGCGGGAATGAGATTTCGGGACAATTTAAATTTCACATTTTATGCAATTTTTTTTATTTCCTCGCATGAAAAATGTTGGATACACGTGCGGATAGCGTGCGGTAGTTTCCGCACTTGTATCAAACATAACTATTATTGCACACCTCAAAACATAAATCACATACTGGACATAAAAAACTTAAAAATGGAGGTTAACAACAGTCAGCTAGTCGTTAGTCGCTCTTTCAATAATAGTATTTCCATCTCAATTGTACGGTTTTCTGTAATAATTACCTTGGTTTGAGATTTTGGTAACTGAATCACAATAACGAAAACACACTTTTATTTGTGTACGTAGGTACGGGTAACATTTTGCTAACCACAATCTGATCTTGAAAGGCATTGATTGTTATCTTCTGTGTAGTTCATGTTTTATTTCAATTTCGTTTAAATGTGTTTTAACCTAAGATACCAGCGCAAAAATACATTTTAATAAAACGTCTATTGAAGCGTTTTCTTTTAAGTTTATATTTTGCTTTTCTTGCAATACCAATATAACCAACGAAGAAAACGAAAGAGGCGTTTGCTCTTTATTATATTTACGAAATTTCATTTTCTTCTAAACCCAGGCTTGTTTCAAATCGGTTTGAAAAAGGGTTGTAATTACGTCGGGCTCGGATTGTGTTTCTCTTTTCTGCTTGCCTTAATCTAACCGTGTAATTGTTTCAAATAAATAACATGCCTAAAGAGATGATTTTCCTTTAGCTACAAAACTAAAATAACTAAACGGACATAACAAGTTTTGAAAGTTTGTTATTTAATCACGCAAAAACGACTAAGCCGATTTAGTTGAAATTTAGCAGACTAACAAAATCTGTATGGAAACTTAGATAGTCCCAAGTACGTGGTGTAAAATAATATAGCAGTTCACGCGGATGTCGTTTTAAATTCCTTCGGTAATAGTATGAGCAGCGATAACAGCCTAACCGTACGTATGTATTTAAAAACCAGGACGGTCACAAGACATTGATTCGATTTAATTCTGCAGGATAATAATAACGCTTAAACCTAAAACTATTTCACCAACTTCTTTCTCTACTCGACTTCCCTTCTAGCTAGTTGAAAATTCGTAACAGGCTGCGTCGCGCATTTTAATTATACTTCGCAGGTATGAGATCCTTTTTTGTTCACTATTTAAACTTCTTCTTTATGGTACAGTCACGGTAATTTTGTTTAATAAATAATCAAATATTGACGAGGAAAATGAATCCGAAGCGTCCACACATTTCTGTTTTGATTATGTTGTAGACGATTAACATCCACAGAATAATTATATACAGGTTGGGCCCTGTAACAAGAGCAAATAAAATTACTGTAGATTATTAAGCTTGTGAACAATTATTTCCAAGTGGATTTACGTGAAAATAAATGTTTTTTTTTAATCTTTAAAATTAGTGTAAGTACTTGTATTTTTTTACTCTTCTGGAGTACTATGAGTAACTTTTTATTTCAAAACACTAAAAAAATTAAATAAATATTAAAAATTACAAAAATATCTTTTGAAAACAAAAATGCAACAAACGTGGAATACTTATTGCAAACGAGAGTCTATCAGAAGCCCGACGCCGAAGGCGGGGAGGGCTTTTGATGACTCGAGTTTACAATATTCTTACGCCCGCAATGTTTTTCATCACATTTGCGAGGAAATAAATAATTACAAAAGACAGAAAAATTTATGTTTCATACAAGCGCACCAATCAAAAATTGACGAAATTGACAACTACAGTTCCAGATCAGTGCGAGTGGAGCGCGCAGCTTCAATATTTCAACCAGTCAAAGAACAGTGTTCTTGCAGCGCATAGCCTACTAGATTTTCATTTCAACCAATCACAGAGCAGAATTCTTGTAGCGCGTGGCCATCTAGATTTGCTTTAACCAATCAGATCACACACAAGATTCTTGGAGGGCATGGCCTACTAGATTTTTATTTCAACCAATCACAGATCAGAATTCTTGTAGCGCACCGCCACCTAGATTTGCTTTAACCAATCAGATCTCACACAAGCTCATAACTCCCTCAGGAGTTATAACAATCCATCATTCCCGCGCGAGTTAAATCGGCTGTAGCTGCTCTATACTATAATACACCCTTTACGAGCAAGTGTAATGAAAAAACTATTATGAATCATAACATGATGTTACCTCAAATCTGCATTGAGTGCCGTGCTATGATCTCGTGGTGCCAATATACATTACTTGGAGGTCAAAACTTTAAATCAAAATTTCTCCGAAACCAAAATTTTTGAGAATGAATGAGTTGCAAGGTGTTACTGCAAATGCTCTAAGGAAAAGTCCTTTTAAATATTTGCTCCTGTTACAGGGCCCACCTTGAATACGTTTTTAGTGAGCTCGATGTGTTTTTGCTTTCTAATGTGTCGCGTATGAGTATGATTTAAAAGTAAAATAAATTAAAAAAACTTTAATTAAACTCAAACATTTATTCGTGACAAACAACACAGAAAATAAAAGAAATAAATTAAAATAAGACTTGAGGTTTTGTCACGAAATGGACCCAGCTCAGCATGTTGCTAGCTTTCCAGCCAGCGCTGTTCTTCCGCAGGGTCCATTCGGTGAAGTAGCAACAACAGTTGGACAAATTAAATGAAACAATAACAATAACACAATACCTATCTAAACACAGAGGATAGTAAAAAATAAAAAAGAACTACTATTTAACTAACATACTGCAAGTTTAAAAATACACATAAATGAAATAAAATGAAATATATTTAGGAAACAATAAAGTAGGTATTTGGACTCTATGTGGCGAATGGGTGTCGATTTCTTACGGAAAAAGTAGCAGTTTCAGAAAGTCCCGCTCTTCCATGGCAATCAACAGTGTGTAGACACTATTCTTAGTGGTCAGTTTCTGCTGCCGATTGCTGCGTGTTCTCGCGACGATTTCTGTAAGTAAGTGTTTTATTTGTAAACATAGGTAATTACAGTGGTTGTCTTTTTTTTACAGTTTCTCCTATGTTTTGCTAATAGGCGTACAAAAACTATGAGCTTAATACTAAATAAGTACCTTATACCTACTATCATGCATACAAAATTCAGGTGCATTTGTACAAATTATAATTATATAGTAAGGTCAGCAATAGAAGTTAAACAATCTGTGATAAAAAAGTTATATAGGCAGATGAATGTATTAGTGCATGTCCGATCTTAAGAATGTCAATTAAATATGTCAAGTATAATTATAATTAGTTATAATTATAAGAGAAAAAAAAATATTATTAAAAGAGTCAAAGAAATGTCAATCTAATTTATCATTTATATAATCTGAAATGGAATAATACCATTTATGTATTAATAATGTCATTAATTTCTTTCTTAATTCTAACATATTTAACGAGCCGCAGCTGGAGATTTAAGTAATAATTCTTTCTCAGCTGCTTTAAACGGCTTCAACTGTACTCCTAAAACATTTTTGGCACTACAATTGCAGCAGGCGTAAAATGTTACTTTCCGGGCCGGAGTCAGTCTCCGTGTTAATGTTGTTTGTTTGCCTGCTGGTCGTTAATTAACTCTGGACGGAAACCGTCCAATAGTCACCGCACACTAATTTCGGAACGTTAGGCCATAGGATATTCTTTGTATTTCAATTCCCTTTACATTATGTATAGGTAATAGTTGTTCATAGACGGACTAGTGACTTAGAGCTATTGCTTAGGGATAACGATGTTATTCTGTTTGGATCATTTGATGCCTAATTCCTATGCATTTTATAATACGCGTCCAAATAGTCGTTACTTACTTCTAACAAATAGTCGTTACTTACTTCTAATTAATATTGATATTTGTTAGTGTAGCATGGTGTCGCCTTTTCGCCGATTTCCTAAGCTTTACCAGTTTTACCAGTAATTTGGTTACTATAATTTTTTTAAAGATTTTTGTACTTCTATACATCTATACATAATATATAAAACTACTCAAAAGAAAATAGGGGCCACTAAGTATTTTGATTGCTACGTGAAAAATATAGTAAACAGTAATGTTTATTTATTAAAATAACATGTAACAAGGCTTTTGTTTTAACTTATGCTAATAACCATTTAATTGTGTAGTCAATTGTTTCACTTATTTCAATTAACATGAAATTAGTCCATTGTCAACAGCAAAAACTAAACAGAAACTCTTTGCAAAACAAAACAAAAACTGACACAAGCTGTTTTTTTTAATGGTTTAGTAACGGGTGTGTCCTCCTCTCCTGTTTTCACACTCCTGGAGCCTTGAATGCATACTCTCGATTGAGTTTCTGATGTTTTCATCAGGTATCTCTTCCCACGCACGTTTCAGAGCATCCATAAGCTGTTGCTGGTTGTGAACCTCTTGCTCATGCTCCCTAACCCTTAGTTTTAATTGGTCCCACATATGCTCTATTGGATTTAAATCCGGACTATACGCTGGCCATGGTAGGATACGAATATGGGAGTCATCCAGTACAGTCTGAGTGGCCCGAGCTGTGTGTGGGCGGGCATTGTCATGCATTAACCAGAACCCTAGCCCCACTCTCTGTGAGAATGGAATCGCATGAGGTCTGATGACTTCATCGATGTACCGTTGTGCAGTTACTGTGCCTTGATTTAAGAAAACCAGCTCAGTTTTGCCTTGTAAGCTAATCCTAGCCCAAACCATCACACTAGGACCTCCAAAGCGGTCAATTTCCTTGATGCAGACATCGGAAAATCTCTCACCCTGTCGTCTCCATACTCTAATCCGCCGATCATCACTACAAAGCTTCACGTTAAACTCATCTGTGAAGAGCACCATACCCCATTGATTCATGCTCCAATCTGAATGTTTGCGGCAAAAACTTAAACGATTTCCACGTTGAACCCTAGAAAAGGGAATTCGTACTACTCGGCGTCTGGACCTTTGCTGGTCTTCATGCAGTCGATTACGTATCGTTTGGTCACTAACACGAGTCCCCATTGTCAACCGTAGGCGATTTTGTAACTTACGTGCCGTCACAGAGCGCTCTCGACGGGCACTCAATCGGATGTAGCGATCCTCTTGTGCCGTAGTCGCTCGCACCCTGCCCGATCCATGCCTTCTTGCAACACTGCCAGTATCTTGGAACCGATCCCACACATTTTGGATGGCTCGGCGAGAGAAACCCAACGAAAAAGCTACAGACCGCTGTGAATGACTTTCAGCAATCAATGTAACGGCTCTGGTGGCAGTAATGGTATCCATATGCCTTCGTTGACGTGGCATTATTAACAAAAGATGTTAAAAGAAGCAAAAGATGGACAGAAATAGTTTTTTAACAGAATAAAATTGTGATTCCATCTGAAAGGAACTTGACCTGAAACTCGTTTTTTTTATTTGCTTCAATTTCTGGCCAGCTGTAAGACTTAAACACCAGCATTATAGAGGTTGGATACTGAAGGAGGCCGGACATCATTAATTAGTCACTTATAAATTAGTTTACATCTAAAAATTTACTCAAAAACAGAAATATGTAAGTGGCCCTTATTTTCTTTTGAGTAGTATAATAAAGCTGAAAAGGGTCGAAAGTCTGTACATGGAAGATATTCGAAAAAAAATTGGCTAGGGATTCTTATAATCGATAAACGAACACGTTCCAGCAGTTTTTAGAATTTTTGTCTGTTTGTCTGTTTATATGTATATCTGTTTATCTGTTTATCTGTTTATCTGTTTATCTGTTTATCTGTTTATCTGTTTATCTGTTTATCTGTTTATCTGTTTATCTGTTTATCTGTTTATCTGTTTATCTGTTTATCTGTTTATCGGTTTATCTGTTTGTCTGTTTATGTGAACGCGCATCACGTGAAAACGGCAGAACCGATTAAGATGAAATTTAGTATAGAGATAGTTTGAGTCCCGAAAAAGGACATAGGGTAGTTTTTATCATCTATAAAAGGACATCTAGAAAAGATTTTATCTATAAAAAGGACATAGGGTGGAAATTTGTATGGAGCTACTTAAACCGCTGCATCGATTTGGATGAAATTTGGTATGAGTCCCTGGAAAGGTCAAATGATAGGTTTTATCCCGGAAATTTACCCTTTAGGGGGTAAAACGGGGGGGTGAAAACTTGGAAGTAACCCATTTTGATAAACCTTGGTTAAGAGGTAGTTCAAAACCTGGGAAAGGACATTGGATAGTTTTTATTCCGGAAATCTTCCTCTAAGGGGGTGAAATGGGGGGTGAAATTTTGGATGGACTCCGTTTAGATCAAATTTGGTATAGATATAGTTTGATTCCCGGAGAATGACAATGGATAGTTTGAATCCCGAAAATCATCCCCCAAGGGGATGAAATAGGGATAAAAATGTGGATAAATCCCATTTAGTTAAAATTTAGTAAAGTGATAGAAGGAGACCCAGGGAAGGACAATGCATAGTTTTTATCCTGAAAAATCATCTCCTAAGGGGGTGAAATGAGGGGTGAAAATTTGGATAGAACCCATTTACGGTATAGCGAGTTGGAGTCTTAAGTAAGGACAAAGGATAGTTTTATCCCGAAAATTACACCCCTTAATTACACCACCTATGCCCTAAGGGGGTGTAATTGGGGGTGAAAATTTGTTTGTGACCTATTTTGATGAAATTTGGTTGAAAGATAGTTTGAATCCTGGAAAAGAACAAATGGTGGTTTTAAATTCCAGAAATCATCCCCTAATGGGGTGAAATTGGGGTGAAAATTTAGATGTAACCCATTTAGATGAAATTTGGTATACAGATAGTTTGAGTCCCTTAGTATGACAACGGATAGTTTTAATCCCGAAAATCATCCCCTCAGGGATGAAATAGGGGATAGAAATTTGGATAAGACCCATTTAGATGAAATTTGGTAAAGATATAGAAGGAGTCCCAGGGAAGGACAATGCATAGTTTTTACAACTCATTTCCTGAGGTGGTGAAATGAGGATTGAAGATTTCGATAGAACCCAATTAGATGAAACTTGGTATAGAGAGAGGTAGAGTCCTAGGAAAGGACACAGAATAATTTTTATTCCGGAACACATGAAAGGAGGAAATCGTCCCCTAAGGGGGTGAGAAATGGTGGATGAAATTTGGATTGATTCCATTTACGGTATAGTGATAGTTGGAGTCCTGAAGAAGGACAAAGGATAGTTTTATCCCGAAAATCATCCCCTAAGGGGGTGTAATTTGAGGTGGAAAAATGTTTGTGACACATTTTAATAAAATTTGGTTGAAAGATAGTTTGAGTCCTGGAAAAGGACATATGATCATTTTGGGAAAAGAAATTGGATAGTTTTTATCCCGGAAATCTTCCCCTAAGGGGGTGTAATGGGGGGGTGACATTTTGGATGGACTCCTCCTAGATCAAATTTGGTATAGAGATAGTTTGAGGCCCGGAGAATGACAACGGATACTTAGAATCCCAAAAATCATCCCCTAAGGGGATGAAATATTGATGATAATGTGGATAAATCCCATTTAGTTAAAATTTGGTAAAGAGATAGAAGGAGTCCCAGGGTAGGACAATGCATAGTTTTTTTCCTGAAAAATTATCTCCTGAGGGAGTGAAATGAGGGGTGAAAATTTGGACAGAACCCATTTAGAAGAAATTTGGTATGGAGATAGTTCGTCCTGGGGAAGGACATTTTAGTCCAGAAATCATCTCCTAAGGGTGTGAAATGGGGGATGAAAATTTGGATCGACCCCATTTACGGTATAGCGAGATGTTGTCCTGGGGAAGCACATAGGATAGTTTTATCCCGAAAATCATCCCCTAAGGGGGCG
This sequence comes from Epinotia brunnichana, assembly GCA_963854355.1. Taxonomy (NCBI): domain Eukaryota; kingdom Metazoa; phylum Arthropoda; class Insecta; order Lepidoptera; family Tortricidae; genus Epinotia; species Epinotia brunnichana. The sequence goes on along the minus strand of OY977936.1, from coordinate 10,600,618 downwards.
TAATTGTGGGTGAAAATTTGTTTGTGACCCATTTTGATGAAATTTGGTTGAAAGATAGTTTGAGTCCTGGAAAAGAACATATGATCGTTTCTATTCCGGAAATCATCCTCTAAGTGGGTGAAATGGGGGTGAAAATTTGGATGTAGCCAGTTTAGATGAAATTTGGTATAGCGATAGTTTGAGTCCCGGAGAATGACAAAATCATCCTCTAAGGGGTGAAATGGGGGGTGAAAAATTTGATGGAACCCATTAACGGTATAGCGATAGTTTGGAGTCCTGGGGAGGACATTATGATAATTTTTATTCCGGAGATCATCCTCTAAGGGGGTGAAATGGGGGTGAAAATTTGGATGGAACATTTTTACGATATAGCGATAGTTGGAAGTCCTGGGGAAGGACATAGGATAGTTTTATCCCGAAAATCCTCCCCTAAGGGGTGAACATTTGGATTTGAGTGACCCATTTAGATTAAATTTGGTTTACAGATAGTTTGAGTTTCGGAAAAGGACATGGGATTGTTTTTATCCCGGAAATCATCCCTTAAAGGGGTGAAATGGGGGTGAATATTTGTATGGAGCTACTATACAACCCATTTAGATAAAATTTGGTATAAAGGTAGTTAGTAGGCGCGGCGTTGGTAGGCCCCCCACAAGGTGGACTGATGACCTGGTAAAGGTCGCGGGAGTCCGCTGGATGCGGGTGGCGCAGTATTGGTCAATTTGGAACCCTTTGGGGGAGGCCTATGTCCAGCAGTGGACTTCTGTTGGCTGATTTTATAGTTTGAGTCTCGAGGAAGGACGTAGGATAGTTTTTATATCGGAAATCTACCCCTAAAAGGGAAATAGAGGGTGAAAGTTTGTATTGAGCTACGATATAAACGAGTTCTACGCGGACGAAGTCGCGGGCAAAATCTAGTAATATAAAGTTTTATGATACTCAATCTTAAAAAAACATCTATATGTTATTTTGAATGTGATCAGATTTCTATCTAATTGACCATTGGTTATTTGTGAACTATCCATAAGAGATAGAGAACTAGATGACGATATGCACCTTCTGTGTGCGTTCATACAAATACTAAACTAACAATAATAATGTGAAAATGTTCAAAAATGTTCTTCATTTCAGACTCGAATAACAACTGCAGTTTTAAGGACCACGCACCCCAGCTTTTGTTTTTTTTTATTGAAACTGCCCCAAGTTTCGTGGCTTCCAGTTCCTGTTTCGACAAACTGTTAGGAATTTTGTGTACCAACTGCCGTGGACTTTGGTTTTGTACAATTAACACAGTTTCCACTGGTGTAGATACGTAAATGTTGGGACATTTGTTTGCATGGTTTTGCTGAGGTCATATTTGAAACTATGGCACCGTACCGTATTTCTATACATACTAACGTAGGCATTCACAAAATTTTGAAGCGAAGAAATATTGGTGTGGATAAATATATGTAGGGATAGGTAGTGTCGAAAACAATACCAATGACTTAAAAAAAATGGGTAATAATTACCCGCAACTCAAGCGGACCCCCCCATACAAAAATTCGCAACTTGTCCTAATTTTTGACACATTGCTCTCAGTCTAGGCCGTTCACTATAAATATTAGGTCCATTACTCACGTCACATGCTCCTATGACGTGCTATGAATTTATATAAGAGCCAACAGATGGCCCTGTTACTCTGATTTATGTGGCTGTTTTGTTTTTGTTAATAGAAAGCAAACAAAGGTTTATGGAGAGGAAATTTATTTGAAGAGTTGACATAAGTTGCTAGATTTGGAAGATAATAAATCAACACCTCCGTATTTTACCTTTCTTATTTTGAACGGAGAGTTGGGCTTTTTGAATTACCAAACCGAGCGTATTCGTGAGAAGATATTCATCAATAGTGACGTAACTAAACAAAAGTTAATAAGGTTTTATTTTTATTTCTAACGCAAACTGAAGTTACAAAGTGGATGAAACTATGTTTCAATCTTCATGACTTCTCATGATGAACGCATTTCTTGCGAAAATTACCAATCACGAAAAAATGTTTCTTATGCAACCAAACTTTAATACCTAACTTCCATCCGTGAATATGGGTAGGTATAATACATTTTTAGGAACTTTTAATGAGGGCCAGAAAGTACAATAAAAATTGATTCTTAAATCTTGACCTTTATGTTTTAATTATTATATTTGCAATGATTTTTGAATTATTCTATAGATAGAGACCATTAATGCCAGTATCTATATATATATATTATATATCTATCTATACATACTGGTAATGAAGCTGAAGAGGGTAATAAAGCTGAAGAGGGTCGAAAGTCTGTAGGTACAGTCGACGCCATAAATATGTTTACAGTTTTCGCCTTATAACAATGGCATAAGGTGCAAAAGTGTTAACATATTTTCTGCGTCGACGACTGTACATGGAAGATATTCAAAAAAAAAGGCTAGGGATTCGTAGAATCAATAACAGAACACGTTCCAACAGTTTTTAGAATTTTTGTCTGTTTGTCTGTTTATGTGACCGCGCATCACGTGAAAACGGCTAAGTTGATTAAGATTAAATTTGGTATAGAGATAGTTTGAGTCCTGGAGAAGGACAAAGGGTAGTTTTTATCCCGGAAATCAACCCCTAAGGGAGTGAAATGGGGGTGGAAGTTTGTATATAGCTACTTAAACCGCTGCACCGATTTGGATGACATTTGGTATATAAATAGTTTGAGTCCCGTGAAAGGTCAAAGAATAGGTTTAAATTTGGATGTAACCCATTTTGATGAAATTTAGTTTAGAGGTAGTTTAAGTTCTGGGAAAGGACATTGGATAGTTTTTATCCCGGAAATCTTCCTCTAAGGGGGTGTAATGGGGGGGGGGGGGGGTGAAATTTTGGATGGACTCTGCTTTGATCAAATTTGGTATAGAGATAAAAATCATCCCCTTAGAGGATGAAATAAGAATGAAAAAGTGGATAAATCCCATTTAGTTAAAATTTGGTAAAGAGATAGAAGGAGTCCCAGGGAAGGACAATGCATAGTTTTTTTCCTGAAAAATCATCTCCTGAGGGGGTGAAATGAGGGGTAAAAATTTGGACAGAACCCATTTAGATGAAATTTGGTATGTAGATAGTTAGTCCTGGGGAAGGACATAAAATAATTTTTAGTCCAGAAATCATCTCCTAAGGGTTTTAAATAGGGGATGAAAATTGGGATCGACCCCATTTACGGTATAGTGAGATGTAGTCCTAGGGAAGCACATACGATAGTTTTATCCCGAAAATCATCAGTAATTGTGGGTGAAAATTTGTTTGTGACCCATTTTGATGAAATTTGGTTAAAAGATAGTTTGAGTCCTGAAAAAGGACACATGGTAGTTTTAAATTCCAGAAATCATCCCCTGATGGGGTGAAATTGGGGTTGAAAATTTAAATGTAACCCATTTAGATAAAATTTGGTATAAAGGTAGTTTGAGTCCCTGTGTATGACAATGGATAGTTTTAATCCCGAAAATCTTTCCCTCAGGGATCAAATATGGGGTGAAAGTTTTGATAAAACCCGTTTAGATGAAATTTGCTATATATAGATAGTGGGAGTCTTAGGGAAGGACAATTCATAGTAAATGTCATGAAAAATTATCTCCTGGGGGGGGGGGGGGTGAAATGAGGGGTGAAAATTAGAATAGAACCCATTTAGATGAAATTCAGTATAGAGATAGTTGGAGTTCCGGGAAAGGAAATCGCATAGTTTTTGTAACGTCGCCTGAGAGGATGAGATGAGGGGTGAAGATTTGGATGGAACTTATTTAGTTTAAATCTGGTTAAGAGATAGTTTGAGTCCTGGCAAAGGACATATAATAAATTTATTCTGAAGATCATCTCCTAAGAGGGTGAAATGGGGGTGAAAATTTGGATAGAACCCATTTACGGTATAGCGATAGTTCGGAGTCCTGGGGAAAGACATAGGATAGTTTTATCCCGAAAATTCTCGCCTAAGGGGTGAACATTTGGATGTGAGTGACCCTCCCCCATTTAGACCCCCCCATTTAGATGTAATTTGGTTTACATATAGTTTGAGTTCCGGAAAAGGACATAGGATAGTTTTTAGCCCGGAAATATTCTCCTAAGGGGGTAAAATGGGGGGTGAATATTTGCATGGAGCTACTATACAACCCATTTAGATAAAATTTGGTATAGAGGTAAATAGTAGGCGCGGCGTTGGTAAGGCCCCCCACAAGGTGGACTGATGACCTGGTAAAGGTCCCGGCAGTCCGCTGGATGCGGGTGGCGCAGGATAGGTCACTTTGGAACTCTTTGGGGGAGGCCTATGTCCAGCAGTGGACGGCTTTCGGCTGATATGATGATGATCATGATAATGATTAAGATAGTTTGAGTCTCGGGGAAGGACATATGATAGTTTTTATATCGGAAATCTACCCCTCAAAGGGAAATGGAGGGTGAAAGTTTGTATCTAGCTACGATATAAACGAGTTTTACGGGGAAGAAGTCGCGGGCAAAAGCTAGTGATTGAATATTTTTACGTGCCTTAAATAAATTCAAATAAACATCGACGCTCTTTTTTCGAACGCGCTTACAAAAATCTTTCAATCAGCGCTTACAAAAATCTCTCTGTATTTTTATCATCCGGTACTTTAATCAATTTTCATACGTAGTCAGACACAATTCCTATCCCAAATTGAAATTTTATGTCTATATTGTGCCTTCTTTCGCACATTTCTGATCTGAAAATAGTTATTCCAGTTCAGAAACTAGATTCAATAGAGCGGTAAATCGATAGTCCCCACTCTCGCTTGCCTCGATTACAAGGCGACATACTGTCAACGCTAATGTACGACGTAAAAATATACACACCAAAAACATAAATGAGAACATGGGAGCCAAGTTCAATAGTAAGAATATGCGTGCTTGTCAGCTTCGCCGACAAAAGAATTGAGATTTAAATGAGTTCGATCGAACGCTTTGCTATAATCAGTATAGATTACATCAACCTGTATGCCACTATCCATTGCTCCGGTAAATATTCATTTGATAGTACAATATACCAACTACTAGCGACTACCTACACTGCATGAAACCATGTTGACTGGAACTGAAAGAGTGTTTTTGTACTCGATGATTAAAATATGTGTATTAAGATTTCATAGAGAATACTGCAACGTCACTCTTTTCATCGTTGAATAGTCTGTTACTTCCGAAACAACCGAAATAACTGTTTCAATACGCTCTAGACAACCGAAAAAATTTTGAAAATAGAACTAAAATAAATTCGACCAATCACGTGGCTGCTTTACCGAACTGTAATGATTTGGACCAATAGAATCGCTTTGATTATTGAGTTTACTCGTTGATGTCGTGCGCTCGTTGATGACTTTTAAGATATCAACGAGTGTACGAGCGATAGGCTGCACTTCGTTTCAACAGTATCGAGTTTGTTTAATTAGTTCAGTTGACTCGTAGAAAATTAATTTTAATGAACTCGGACAAAAAGTATTGTTCACAATAGTGTTATAATCAAGCTTTTTAATCTCGTACCTTACTTAGGCCTAAACACGGTACTCGACTAAAAAGCTCTCTATTATAACACGATTGTGAAAAATACTATTTAAAGCATCATAGACTTGTCCAAACACAACTGTTTCAAGTACTTTTGATAATATGAATAGTTTCGAAATGAGCCTGTTATTGTTAGTATCTGATTTGGATCCCTTTTTATGAACTGTAGTAATAAACGCAGATTTCCATACAGATAAAATTGAACACTCCGAGAATGAACGCTGAAAAAGCAATAGATACAACAGGCCGCAAGAGAGCCTTCGCACACTTGATTAGGAACTGGGCTGGCTGACTTAGAGGGGTCCAACTTGAGTAAAATGTTAGTGATGAAGATGATATTCGGATCCACCTCAATGCTATTCAAATTAGTTATCAAGTATATGCTATCTATATATGAATAATTAGAGGCAGCTTAGTAAAATAGTCGGAAAAACCATTGCAAACATATGGTCCTGTATTGACCAAATTATAGCCGTATTTTAGACTGCTGGGTAGACTATGGGATGGGAATATGGTTGAGCGAGACTTTACAAAAGACTAAAATTGCTTAGGGTTCTTTGTGATATTATTTTCTATTAAATTTATGAATGAAGTAAATCATTTTTGTTCTAATTTACTTACCCTATCCCATAAACTTATCTAAACGCTATATGAAAGCAAAAAAATATTTTTGTATAGGTATTTTATATATTTGGAGATACTTATTTTTCTATTTTATGGCTTTTTTCAACGGAAGCGAATACCAGGCAGGATATTAATCTTTTTATATCTTTTTATATGGTATATAAACTTATCCTTAATGACTAAAACTCATGTAAAAGCAATCTACCGACTGGTCAAGGGTACGGCGGGAAAATTCATCCTCCCAATTTATGGATGCAAAATCACTGTTAAATAGAGGCGTAGTCACCTTTAAGGATGATTCACGCTAGAACGGACCGTGTCCGGCCCGGGCCGTTTTCTAAGAAAAACGACGGCGTTTTTACGCGGCCGAGCCGTACCCAAGCCCGGCTGAGCCACAGTCGAGGCTCGGATGCAGCCCGGTGTCGGCGCGGCCCGTCCATGGCTCGGTCAGGCTTGGGTTTGGCTCGGCCGCGCAAAAACGCCGTCGTTTTTCTTAGAAAACGGCCCGGGCCGGACACGGTCCGTTCTAGCGTGAATCATCCTTTATTGTATAAATATTTAGTGAGCGGAGCTGATTGCAGAGGATTTGTTGTGGTTTACTTCATATCAATTATGAGAGGTTCATGGTTCAGTATAGCGCGTATTAATCCGCAACTTAGGCTTAAAACGTTGCGGATTATGAATTTTGAATGTAATTTTATTATTATTATAGATTAACGGTAAAAAGTCATGTTAAAATCCGCGAAACTACCCAGCACTATGTCGCGATAAGTCAAAGGCTCGCAAATTAGCATCACGTGTGCTCGGCAATTTGGCTGCGCGTTATTTATCGGAGCACCCTGTAGATGAGGGACAGGTTACATAAATACGTTAAACGGTGGGGAACGCTAACCGAAGGCTTAATGGGGAGTGAACGGATTATCGAGGTTTGACAACTTCGAATTGAAATTGTCCTCGGGTGTAGGTAATGGCGGTTAATCTCTAAAGGTTAGTCGGCATTATAGGGACGTACCTATCGTTTGCTACAATAGCTCTACCTTCAGCAAAACGATACTTAATTCCGGGATACTAAAAATAAATTGACTGAAACATCTTAAACGATTTCTTTTCTTAAATAAGTAAAATCATTTCTAGTTTTCTTTTCTGAGTCTTATACATAGGTATATGTGACACAACTTCGAATTGAAATTATCCTCGGGCTTAGGTAATGGCGGTTAATATCTAAAGGTTAGTCGGCATAATAGGGACGTAGCTATCGTTAGCTAAAATAGCTCTACCTTCAGCAAAACGATACTTAATTCCGAGATACTAAAACTAAATTGACTGAAACATCTTTAACGATTTCTTTTCTTAAATAAATAATATAAATAAATATTTTCGGACAATCTAACGAGTAGGTACACAAATCAACCTAGTCCCAAACTAAGCAAAGCTTGTATTATGGGTTCTAGACGACGATATACATACTTATATAGATAAATAAATACTAGTTTTTTTTTATAAGGCTTACGAGTATATATATGTGACAACTTTGAATTGAAATTGTCCTCGGGTAGTAGAGGTAATGGCGGTTAATCTCTAAAGGTTAGTCGGCCTAATAGGTTCCCGTAGCTATCGTTAGCTACAATAGCTCTACCTTCTGCAAAACGATACAGCCTACTTAATTCCGGGATACTAAAAATTAATTGACTAAACCCTCTTAAACGTTTTATTTTCCAAAATAAATAAAAATATAAGGTCTAGTTTTCTTTTCTGAGGCTTACAATGTGCTAATAATTAAGTAGGTAACTTGGAGTATTAATTACCCATATTTTGAATACTGGCCAAAACTATGTCGGGTGGGACTGCGGTGTATGTGTATGAGCCAGTTAGCCCATAAACTTAGATGTTGAGTTGGAGTGCGTTGAGAGAACGGAGAAGTTAAGTTATAGTTATTAAACTGATTTATTAGTTTTAAGGTACAAAATAGTTGAATAGATTAGTTGGCCGTTCCTTCAGTTGATGCTTATCGTATGCGAGTTATGTTTGCACTGATGTAATTTACTTCATAATGTCATATAGCAGCGCGGCCTAAATTAGGTCGCAACGTAAACGGAAAAATGTACAGCCCCCCTATTCAGTAACTTGTTTTAAGTTCCTCAACGCTCACCGACAATTATACCTTCACACCGCGATGCGACAATGATGTCCCGGACCTTTGGGAGGCGTGCGTGGGGCTAGGTACCTATAAAGTACCAACTGAGCCAACACGTAGAGGCCCTTTTGACAATTTAATGAAATGCAAGGAGTACACCGAGCGGATGCTGTCCCTGCCCGTGTCATGGGACGCACACAGAGACAGCACCCGCTACGGTGTATAGGGACTATTGCTGGTTGATGAAATCTAAAGAAAACGGGTTATTGGGTGAAAATGATGGACTAGTGGCTAGGCTATTGGGTGAAACATCGGACGCCTGCCTAATAAACTGTCTCATTTTTATCTCTGGCAGACGGTGACTCGCCAACTGCTAGATGGGCCCCTATTAATAGCGACATTAAAAAATGGCCTAAGGGCAACACCAGTCAGAGAGGCTGGGGGGGTACAGAGGTGGCACTGGACTTTAAACATATAGCTAACTCGCCACTTAGGTGTCCACATCTACCCTCGAGCGAACAGCTCTTGCGACTCCACTCTGGACAGCCAGTTAAGGCAAGCCAGAGGTGGGGGGCCTGTCCAACCAACCACCCGATCGGCTCAGCCTGACCACAGGACACCCCCAGGGGCACTCAGGTACGTAGGGTCGCTACTCCCTAACAGCCCGCGATTGCACCAGAAATCTGGTGGGCGATGGGGCCGTTACATCCCTACGCCTATTATTATTTTTATTAAGGGCTTTATCTCCACTTATAATAAATCTCTAAATTAAAAAAAGAATCAGCCAGTTTGAAACTAAGCTTTGCGCGGTTCGAATGTTCTCAGCATCCCATGAACGGAAAAATATGAAACATTTTATATAGGTACATTATTATTCTAGCTGCAACTTAGGATAGTTTTTATCCGACTGCGACAGTTAATTAATTTTCCGAAATATACGACTTCATTTAATTTTTCATTTATTTTTATTGAAATCAAACGCTGCTCCAACTGTCAGCTATAGGAACCGTCAAATTTTCGTCAAAATGGCGGAATTGCTTTGCCTTTCACTTATTAATAATTTAAATCCCGTCTACGATATACCTTTACGAGACAAATGCTAAAATATAAACCATAAAAAAATATTCGATTCTGATATGAGAACTTATATGCGCAAATGTCGTTTTATGTCGTAATTTCAATAAATGAAATCAACAAATTTGAACAATATAATTAACACGAATTTGTTTTTTTTGAATGACAATGGCACGCGCTCGGCGCATTCAGCCAAAGTACCTGCGGCGCTACCACGAAAACCGATACGCAATGTTCATATATTTGCATCCCTGTCACTCGAGTATGGTTAGTGCGATAGAGATAGAGATACCCGAATATTTTCGAATTCCGAAGTTCGTGGTTATAGCTCAGGAATCGAAAATATGGTAAATAATCATAATGTATTTTCTCGAAAAAGAATTTAAAATAAATATAGTCAAATGGAGAAAAAAACAAAGCAAGAGGTTATATAGGTAATGATTAAGTTATAAGAGTCCAAAATTTTAAGAGGGGGTATGTTCTGTCCCTTTTCCGCAAAACGCACCTTCATATGAAACGATTGTTTTTTACTATGACGCTCGAGTATACTGACGTCACAGTCCCTCATCGTTTTCTCACTCTAACAAGCGACATTAAAACGGATGTAGCTTCATAATTTTTTGAGATATTTGAATGGGAGTTACATTATCTTCTATCTATTTATACATAATAAATGCCTATGTCCTGACTGACTTATTCACTCAATCACTCACTCACTCACTCATCAACGCACAGCCGAAACTACTAATCTTAGAGAGTTGATTTTTGCACAGTATGTTGCTTTTATAACGTGGGCTAGGGATAAAAGGGATTTTTGAAAATTCTACCCCTAAGGGGGTAAAATGGGGGTGCAAAGTTTGTATGGGAGAACCTTTTTTTTTGAGCTATAGACTTAAACTTTGTAGAAAAATTAGTTATTAGAATACAAATGAAACACTTTCAGCGTTTTGGAAAATTCCACCCCTACGGGGGTAAAATAGGGGTGCAAGGTTTGTATGGGGGAAACATTTTTTTTTAAATAGAGACTTAAAACTTTGTAGAAAGATCAGTCATTAGAATACAAATAAAGAACTTTTAGGGTTTTAGAAAATTCTACCCCTAAAGGGGTAAAATAGAGTGCAAAGTTTGTATGGGAAAAACTACTTTTTTTTAAATAGAGACTTAAAACTTTGTAGAGAAATTATTCATTAGAATACAAATAAAGTACCTAGATTCAGTGTTTTAAAAAAATCTACCCCTAAGGGGGTAAAATAGGGGTGCAAATTTTGTATGGGGGAAACAATTTTTTTTTTAAATAGAGACTTAAAACTTTGTAGAAAGATTAGTCATCAGAATACAAATTAAGTACTTTCAGCGTTTTAGAAAATTCTACCCCTAAAAATAGGGGGCTAAAATAGGGGTGCAAAGTTTGTATGTGGGAAACTATTTTTTTTAGCTAGAGTCCTAAAACTTTGTAGAAAGATTATTTAAATACAAAGAAAGTACTTTCAGCGTTTTGGAAAATTTCACCCCTAAGGGGGTAAAATAGGGTGCAAAGTTTGTATGGGAAAAACATATTTTTTTTTAATAGAGACTTAAAATTTTGACGAAAAATTACTTATTAGAACATGAAAAATACTACATTCGGCGTTTTACAAAAATCATTCCCTAAGGGGGTTAAAAAGGGTGCAAGGTTTGTATGGGGAACACTTTTTCTGAGCTAGACACTTAAAACTTTGTAGAAAGATTACTTATAAAAATACAAAAAAAAAGACTTTCAGCGTTTTGAAAAAATCTATCCCTAAGGGGGATAAAAAGGGGTGCAAAGTTTTTATCAGGGAAAGTTTATGTTTTTGAGTTAGAGACTTGAAACTTTGTAGAAAGATTACTTATTAAAATACAAAAAAAGAACACAAATCGTTTTAGAAAATTCCACCCCTAATAGGGTTAAAAAGGAGAGCAAGCTTTGCATGGGCAACACTTTTTTTTGAGTTAGACTTAAAACTTTGCAAAAAGATTACTTATTAGAATACTAAAAAAGAACTTTCAGCGTTTTAGAAAACTCCATCCCTAAGGGGATCCTTAAGATCCTTAAGAAGGGTAGCCAGTGTTGTGTGGGAAAAACTTTTTTTTTACTAGACTTAAAACTATTCAAAATGTTACTTATTAAAATTAATAATAAAGTACTTTCAGAGTTTTAGAAAATTCCACCCCTAAGGGGGTTAAGAAAGCTTTGTATGGGCAACACTTTTTTTGAGCTAGAGACTTAAAAGTTTACGAAAAAAGTTCTTTCAGCGATTAGAAAAAAACAACCTCTAAGGGGGTTTAAAAGGGGGTTCAAATTTTAAATGGCGAGCAATAAAATTTTAAAGTGTGAGTAAGAGATTTTTAACTTCGGTCTTATTCTGTACGTTAAAAGACTACAAAACTGATTTCAGAGTTTTTCCAAATTCATCCCCTAAGAGTGTTAAAATTGGTTCGAAGTTTGAGTATTTCAAGGCATTTTTAAAGTATGAGATTTTTAACTTTGGTTTTAGACTGTTTCTTCACAAACTAGAAAATGAACATCAACTTTTTTTTTAATTATCCCCTAAAAGAGGGTTCAAATTTTGTATTGAGAGAAATCATTTTCTAAGACGATAAAAAGTTCTACGCGGACGAAGTCGCGGGCAACAGCTAGTTAATAATAATCTGTTATATTGTTGGGACCTATTTATTTACTCTTAACATGATTTAATTATTTGCAGCGGAGTCTAGAACTCAGTCGGTGCTCTAAAAAAAGCAATTATATTAAGCATGTAGTATCGTATATGAAATCATCATCATCATATCAGCTGAAAGACGTCCACTGCTGGACATAGGCCTCACCCAAAGAGTGCCACAATGGCCTGTCCTGCGCCACCCGCATCCAGCGGACTCCCGCGACCTTTACCAGCTCATCAGCCTACCTACGCCGCGCCTTCCAGTACGTGGTCGCCACTCGAGAACCTTTCCGCCCCAACGGCCATCGGTTCTACGTGCAATGTGCCCCGCCCACTGCCACTTAAGTTTAGCAATTCGGAGGGCTATATCGGTTACCTTGGTTCTGCTGTGGATAGCCTCATTTCTGATGCGATCGCGCAGAGAAACTCCCAGCATAGCCCTCTCCATTGCCCTTTGAGTGACTTTGAGCCTTCTTGTGAGGCCCATAGCAAGCGACCACGTTTCCGTGCCATTTGTCATAACTAGGGAATGCAAACCGGTTAACCGGTTAACCGGTTAACCGGTAAATTGGCTAAATAAGAGGCCGGTAAATTACCGGTAAATTAAAATCAAAACCGGTAATTTACCGGAACACAAATGATTAGTAAAATACTACATTTTAACGATTGTTAATACTTCATCGTCATGATTATACCTCAATAACCCTCCGCTTATCATGTAAGATTGTCAATTGAATGAACTTGTTAGCGTTATCTTACCTCATGTAGGATCAAATTAATGCAACACTTTCCCGGTTCCGTTCTATAAAATACTTTAGAGGTATACTCATCATTACAATCCAAAGAAATACCTCTCTTCGTCTTACTGGGAGGGAGAAAGCCAAAGGCAAGAAACAGAGGTGTGGTGGTCCTTTTCTTCAAAGAGGGTGACAACACCCTGCTCAAAAACTACCGACCCATCTGACTTTTAAGCCATGTCTCTAAACTGTTTTCGAGAGTCATTACAAATCGTCTCGTACGCAGGCTAGATGACTTCAAGCCTCCCGGAGAAGCCGGTTCCCGGAGAGGCTTTAGCACCGTAGACCACATCCATACGCTCCGTCAGGTTATACAGAAGACTGAGGAGTATAACCTGCCCCTCTGCTTAGCGTTCGCGAACCACGAGCAAGCCTTCGATTTGATCGAAACCTGGGCTGTTCTAGTCTCTCCAGCGGTGCCAAGTTGACTACCGCTATATCAAAGTATTAAGTGTTTGTACGAAAACGCCACTGTGTCAGTCCGACTCCAGGATTTGAACGCCAACCCTATTCTGCTAGTCTCCTTGACTGACTAGTCAAGGAAATGTTATTTCCCTAAAACTTTTTACCTGCCCTGGAGGTTTTTTTCAAGACTCTGAACTAGAGAAAGCAGACAGCAACGACGAGTATATCAGTCACCTTCGGATTTCTGACGATTTAGATATCTTGGCTGAGTGAGACCAAAGGACTTTAGTACGATGCTTGATGACCTCAGTAAAGCCTCCAAGCGAGTCGGTCTAAAGATGAACATCGATAAGACGAAGATCATGTCAAATGCCCATGTAGTGCCAACTCACATTACAATCGGACGCTTTACGCTCAGAGTTGTAGATGATTATTATATACCTAAGATATGACAGACTGTCCAGTTCCAGTCCTGTCGGCTCGGTTTGACCAGTGTGTTGCCAGTGATGACATAATATATGGCACCTGAAATGTAGTCGCTCACTATGGGCCTCAATAGAAGGCTAGAAGTCACCCAAAGGGCAATGAAGATGGCTATGGTGGGAGTTTATCTGCGTGATCGCATTAGAAATGAGGCTATCCGCAGCAGAACTAAGGTAACAGATATAGCCCTCCGAATCACTAAACCAATGCTGCAATTTGGAACCCCCATGAACTCCACTCCTAGAAAAAGTTATGAAACCTTTTGTACGAACGCTATTAGGTAAAATGTATTGTTATTATTACTACCCTTTTCTCTATCCAACTCTTTTCGATCTAGGTATGGTTTGTTATTATAATTATATTATAAATATCGTCTCTTGAAGCTCGTAGAAACATCTATTTAGTGAAATATTATTTTAGACTACTAAGTGGCTTTTAGTGAGTTTCTGTAGAACTGGGGACAATTCCTACCTACCTGCTAATCCCCAAGGAACGTTTTCAGTTGTGGTTTTGCCCTCCTACCACTGAGCAAGTTTTAAATATTGAAGAATCTGATTATTACGGCATTTACGGCACATGATAACTCTTTATACTACGTACGTATAACATAGCTTATTTTTATGATAAATAAGCGTCAAATAACGCTACTTATTACCCAAATTGAATTTACCGGTAATTTACCGGTTAACCGGTTTTGCCTCACTCAAGTCGGTAATTTACCGGTAATGAAATTTGCCCGGTAATTGCATTCCCTAGTCATAACTGGCAATACACACTGGTCACAGACTCTTGTCTTGAGACACAGCGGAATATTGGACGAAAAGATGTGCCGTAGCTTCCCGAATGCTGCCCAGCCGAGTCGGATTCGACGATTGACCTCTTTCTCAAAGTTGGACCTACCTAACTGGACAGTCTGTCCTAGGTATACATAATCGTCTACAACTTCGAGCGTAAAGTGTCCGATTGAAATGGGAGTTGGTAGGTACTACATGGACGTTTGACATGATATTCTTCGTCTTATCCATGTTCATCCTTAGACCAACTCGCTCGGAAGCTTTACTGAGGTCATCGAGCATAGTACTCAAGTCCTCCATGGTCTCAGCCAAGACAACTATATCATCAGCAAACCGAAGGTGAGTGATGTACTCGCCGTTGATGTTGATGCCTAACCTTCTCCAGTCCACAGTCTTGAAAACGTCTTCCAGTGCAGCGCTGAACAGTTTTGGGGAAATAACATCCCCTTGTCTGACACCCCGCTGCAGCGGAATAGGCTTCGAGCTCTGATCCTGAAGTCGGACTGACATAGTGGCGTTCCCGTTCAAACACTTCAGTACTTTGATAAAGCGGCAGTCTACTTGGCACCGCTGGAGAGACTGTTATACAGCCCAGGTTTCGACCGAATCGAAGGCTTTCTCGTAGTCCACGAACGCTAAACAGATAGCATATGAAATACAAACATATTATACGTGGGTTGACTGCCAATTATTTTGTACGTTCGACGATATTTAAATTTTATGCAACGATAATATTACTTTTGTAACGTAACTATTTTTTTTAATATTTAAATTTAAAGCACTTTTTATTTTATGTAGGTACCTACCAGTCAAGGGTACCTATTAATACGTACATAAATAAGGACCATGCATATATGTACACGCCTTTATATGAGATTGACAATAGGGTAGTACATATATTTATGTACGTATATTAACCCCGGACTGTACGCTTTCTATAAAGTGTATTTTCGATTAACGTAGCAATTATATTGTTCGATTAGGTTTCGCTAAAACGTCAGAAACCGACCTTTCGTCCAGTATTTATGTAATTGTGGTGGTTAAGCACACACACCTTATCCCTTTGAATTTTAGGTAGCAAATGTGTATATACATATATATATATGGTCCATCTTCAACACGCCCATTAGCCAGTACAAAAATGAATTACTGAAAATCATCCCAGATCATGGTTCGTTGTAATGGTAGTAAGTATAATATAATGTAAGTAATTAATTGTAGTCTTTATTAATAAAACCGTTTGGTAGTAAGTAAACTATAGTATTTTATGCAACTGTTGTGTAAGAAGGGTCTTAAAAGGCGAGTGGCGTGGGTTGCGATGCGAGCCTTGGCGAGCATCGCAATTAAAGACGCCACGAGCGTTTTCAGACCAGTTATACACCGTTGCATACAATACTTTTTCTACGACAAATTTCAAATAAATAGCAGACTACAGAAGCAAGTTTTCTATTCGTACTTTTGCTACTCACGCAATTTCTTCAGGAGTGCAGTTATTAATTTCTTCGACCATTTTAAAAGGAACGTACACTTTTGTCTTCACAAACACGAATAAAAGCTTAATAGTTTAGGACTAATAGTTTATCATCTTTCGTCTTTTCATTTTGAACTGTATTTTGGTGGGAAATCGGAAATATGACAGCTCTTGCTTATGGTTTTTTTTTTTTTATTTGTTTGCACTTGCCATCCGAACCAAACCGAATCCGGACCCGGACCAAATTCGAACTGTTTATTTTTATAAATAATACCAAGAATTTATAAAACCTGTAATTTAACACACAATAGGCTTGTTGCGTGGTGTTAAAATTGATAACGTCGTGTTGCTAAATGGATAGTAAACCATCAAATGATTGTAATAAAGCATGAATTTTGGTTGCAGCAAATAAATGAATATGAATATGAATATGAATATGAATATGAATTAAAAAATATAATTCAACTCATAAAAAAATATGAACTTTGAAAGTTTAGAAAAAAAAGTATTTTTATTTATTGTCCAAGAGTGAATTTAAAGGTACCAATAGAATCCTTACGCTTCTATAAAAACAAATTTGTATGACAACTATGGACCTAAACGCAGTATTTCGCGACCGAAACAGCAATTTACTTCATTTTCCATGCAACGGTTAGTATAAATTGCACGGTGTGACGTCATACTTTAAAGCCAATCAGTATGAAGCGTTTCGGCTGCTGTCAGCGAGGTCCGTCTTTAACTCGATTTTTTGGGTATTAATGGCCTTTAAATGTAGTTGCTTCCATACAAACATTTGTTCATCTACAAAAACTGGTTCGAATGGCATCGTAAACAAATTTAAGGTCACAAGCCCATTAGATGATGATTTATTATTATCGTAGTAAATAATTTAAAGTATACAATTATTAAATCGTAAATAAATACTGTTATTTCGAAATATTTGTTTATGAAGTTAGCACCACTGCAATATAGCGGCCGATTAAAAAAAAAGTTAAACAGTCCTTTTATGAAAAATGTATGAAACAAAAAAGTACGCTAAACAGTGCGTTTTTGGGCCATAGAGCATAGAGTTTTGCGACGACTTATTAGTGGTGTCATTGTATTTGAGGTACAGCCTATATAAATGACAGATAACGGTACAGGAGTAGAAAAAATATATTATAGTATTATGTTTTAGTGGGAACTGTCGAGGAGCTAAATGCATGTTTATTTGTAACCTACCTTCTAAGTAACTATTAAGTACATTTCGTAGGAATAGCACTATGATATCGATGTGTGACGCGCGCTCTTTTTCACACTCACCGAGCCTAGTATAAATGCGGGGATCCTTGGGAGAAGCCTTTGGCCTTTTTTAGGACGTTTTTCGACTGATATGATGACGATGATGATGCGCCTAAATATTACATGTCAGAACGAGATCGCGGAGGGGATTGATACTATAGAAAAATGTGGATTTTCGAATTAAATGGACCCACGGCCTAATCACTTATATAATTCTTATAATCTTCACTTATAATAAATCTCTAAATTAAAAAAAGAATCAGCCAGTTTGAAACTAAGCTTTGCGCAGTACGAATGTTCTCAGCATCCCATGAACGGAAAAATATGAAACATTTTATATAGGTACATTATATTATTCTAGCTGCAACTTAGGATAGTTTTTATCCGACTGCGACAGTTAATTAATTTTCCGAAATATACGAC
The DNA here is from genome assembly GCA_963854355.1 of Epinotia brunnichana. Taxonomy (NCBI): domain Eukaryota; kingdom Metazoa; phylum Arthropoda; class Insecta; order Lepidoptera; family Tortricidae; genus Epinotia; species Epinotia brunnichana. The sequence goes on along the minus strand of OY977936.1, from coordinate 10,582,897 downwards.
TTCATTTAATTTTTCATTTATTTTTATTGAAATCAAACGCTGCTCCAACTGTCAGCTATAAGAAACGTCAAATTTTCGTCAAAATGGCGGAATTGCTTTGCCTTTCACTTATTAATAATTTAAATCCCGTCTACGATATACCTTTACGAGACAAATGCTAAAATATAAACCATAAAAAAATATTCGATTTTGATATGAGAACTTATATGCGCAAATGTCGTTTTATGTCGTAATTTCAATAAATGAAATCAACAAATTTGAACAATATAATTAACACGAATTTGTTTTTTTTGAATGACAATGGCACGCGCTCGGCGCATTCAGCCAAAGTACCTGCGGCGCTACCACGAAAACCGATACTCAATGTTCATATATTTGCATCCCTGTCACTCGAGTATGGTTAGTGCGATAGAGATAGAGATACCCGAATATTTTCGAATTCCTAAGTTCGTGGTTATAGCTCAGGAATCGAAAATATGGTAAATAATCATAATGTATTTTCTCGAAAAAGAATTTAAAATAAATATAGTCAAATGGAGAAAAAAACAAAGCAAGAGGTTATATAGGTAATGATGAAGTTATAAGAGTCCAAAGTTTTAAGAGGGGGTATGTTCTGTCCCTTTTCTGCAAAACGCACCTTCATATGAAACGATTGTTTTTTACTATGACGCTCGAGTATATTGACGTCACAGTCCCTCATCGTTTTCTCACTCTAACAAGCGACATTAAAACGGATGTAGCTTCATAATTTTTTGAGATATTTGAATGGGAGTTTCATTATCTTCTATCTATTTATACATAATAAATGCCTATGTCCTGACTGACTTATTCACTCAATCACTCACTCACTCACTCATCAACGCACAGCCGAAACTACTAATCTTAGAGAGTTGATTTTTGCACAGGTTGTTGCTTTTATAACGTGGGCTAGGGATAAAAAGGGATTTTTGAAAATTCCACTCCTAAGGGGGTAAAATGGGGGTGCAAAGTTTGTATGGGAGAAACTTTTTTTTTTGAGCTATAGACTTAAGGTGGTTCGATTGCCATACAAAGCGTTAATTGACATTCGCAGGCTAACGGCGTGATATTTTAAGAAACTTATGTAACAAACTTTCATCAATTGGCTTCCCATTTGCGCCAAATTCCCCCTTTCCTAGCGTAAACTTGTATAAACTAGATTAATTTGAGAAAAATAGTTTTCCCAAAATATCACGTCCCAAACCAATTTCTCAAATTAATATAGTTTAAACAAGTTTATTCTAGGAAAGGGGGAATTTGGCGCAAATGGGAAGACACTTTATGAAAGTTTGTTACATAAGTTTCTTAAAATACCACGCCGTTAGCCAGCGAATGTCAAATAACGTTTTGTATGGCAATCGAACCACCTTAAACTTTGTAGAAAAATTAGTTATTAGAATACAAATGAAACACTTTCAGCGTTTTGGAAAATTCCACCCCTACGGGGGTAAAATAGGGGTGCAAGGTTTGTATGGGGGAAACATTTTTTTTTTAAATAGAGACTTAAAACTTTGTAGAAAGATCAGTCATTATAATACAAATAAAGAACTTTCAGGGTTTTAGAAAATTCTACCCCTAAAGGGGTAAAATAGAGTGCAAAGTTTGTATGGGAAAAACTACTTTTTTTTAAATAGAGACTTAAAACTTTGTAGAGAAATTATTCATTAGAATACAAATAAAGTACCTAGATTCAGTGTTTTAAAATAATCTACCCCTAAGGGGGTAAAATAGGGGTGCAAATTTTGTATGGGGGAAACAATATTTTTTTTAAATAGAGACTTAACACTTTGTAGAAAAATTACTTATTAGAACATGAAAAATACTACATTTGGCGTTTTACAAAAATCATTCCCTAAGGGGGTTAAAAAAGGGTGCAAGGTTTGTATGGGGAACACTTTTTCTGAGCTAGACACTTAAAACTTTGTAGAAAGATTACTTATAAAAATAAAAATAAAAAGACTTTCAGCGTTTTGAAAAAATCTATCCCTAAAGGGGATAAAAAGGGGTGCAAAGTTTTTATCAGGGAAAGTTTATGTTTTTGAGTTAGAGACTTGAAACTTTGTAGAAAGATTACTTATTAAAATACAAAAAAAGATCACAAATCGTTTTAGAAAATTCCACCCCTAATAGGGTTAAAAAGGAGAGCAAGCTTTGCATGGGCAACACTTTTTTTTGAGTTAGACTTAATACTTTGCAAAAAGATTACTTATTAGAATACTAAAAAAGAACTTTCAGCGTTTTAGAAAACTCCATCCCTAAGGGGATCCTTAAGATCCTTAAGAAGGGTAGCCAGTGTTGTGTGGGAAAAACTTTTTTTTTTACTAGACTTAAAACTATTCGAAATGTTACTTATTAAAATTAATAGTAAAGTACTTTCAGAAGTTTAGAAAATTCCACCCCTAAGGGGGTTAAGAAAGCTTTGTATGGGCAACACTTTTTTTGAGCTAGAGACTTAAAAGTTTACAAAAAAAGTTCTTTCAGTGATTAGAAAAATTCAACCTCTAAGGGGGTTTAAAAGGGGGTTCAAATTTTAAATGGCGAGCAATAAAATGTTAAAGTGTGAGTAAGAGATTTTTAACTTCGGTCTTATACTGTATTCAGTTTTTCCAAATTCATCCCCTAAGAGTGTTAAAATTGGTTCAAAGTTTGAGTATTTCAAGGCATTTTTAAAGTATGAGATTTTTAACTTTGGTTTTAGACTGTTTGTTCACAAACTAGAAAATGAACATCACCTTTTTTTTTAATTATCCTCTAAAAGAGGGTTCAAATTTTGTATTGAGAGAAATCATTTTCTAAGACGATAAAAAGTTCTACGCGGACGAAGTCGCGGGCAACAGCTAGTTCAAAATAACATTGTTAAAATATAAATAAATAGCCCCATGTACCTTGCACCGACCTTGTTCACCGACTGGCACGTATATTATAGTTTCGTTTCGTAGTTAGAGAGTAGTTGACGTCAGCAAATCTAAACCTATTAACGCATGACCGATTCAAACATCGACTACTCATCTTTCCGTTACAGGTGCCCTAAGTGCACTTTCTCGTATGGTTTCCGCGCGTCGCGTCCCTGCAAGTGCACGTAACGCCTCATCGGTATAAAAATGGAGCGGTCCGCATGGAATTGGATGTGGTGTGGCTATAAAAGAGGCTCAGTTTAGGGATGTCATCTATAGTTGAATCCGTTGCAGGGTATTTTATATTTTTCCAAGGAATAGTTAAATAAGACTCACTAAAATCCGTGACAAGCTGTTGGTAAGCCCAACGTGGTAAAGTTGTTGGTAAACAATGTGACTACATTTATTATGTTGATCAGGAACCTATTTGTTTATTGACGCTTTAGAATGATTATCTTGTGTATAACATTTCTTATGGGACATACAACGCGTGTCAAAGATTTTTCTTAATATTGATAACCATTCCATTGAACGTTGATGGCTGACTTAAAAAATTAGCTTATACCCAAAAAGCATATAAAAGGGAATCATATAAACGGTTAGCATAGTGCATAAATTCACATATATGTAGGACGTCACTCATGTGCCAAGATATACAATGCTAGTTTTCATTTTGTCAATGACACCCGATACCAATATGATGTAGGTAATAGTAGTCAACTAAGCCTCAATTTTTCAACCAACAACTGTAAGTACTACAATATTTAAAATCCCATCTGATTATCAGCACGCCGCCCTAATACATCTGTGTATGTACGTGGGATGTGCTAATGCAAGAGACAGGTAGCGCAAGAGCTGCCGTACGTTGAAAACGCATTCCGAAGTTCAGTCCCTAAGGCCGGATAGGTACAAGCGGAGGATATACAGGATGTAATATTCAGATGAGCCATTGAAATTAGAAGAGATGCGGAAATTTGTTCCTACGCAATAAAATTTTCTCCAATTTTTTGACAAATTTGACCAGGTTCACTTCCCAGCTGTGTGTGAGGCTTTTTTGAAAATCTTGGAATTCAGTTATATTTTTCTCTAAAATCGGTGTCGTGACTTCTAAGAGCAAATTTCTATATCTCTTATAGTTTCAGATATTCCCTAACTGCCCTGTTTGAATAATACAACCTGTATACAAGCGGGGCTGGGTGATTTCCACAATCATAAACATGGTGTTGCTTAGGAGTGTTTTCGTACGTTGCGTTTCCGTTCTCGCTTGTCGCATGACAGCACGCGTATCGCCTGAACGTAAACATTACCTACCTATATCTTTGAGCTGATCATGTAGTTAAAAACAGAATTTTACGAAGCGTAAGTGACAACCCTGGCTAATGACTGGCGAACGCAGGCCCACGTCTGGCTCGTTATGGCCGCGTCTGCCGGACTCGCTACGTGCCCCATACTGCACGTACCACAATTTTGATACTCTACGTGTGTCTCCGGTTTGTTTTGATGACCCTATTGTGGTTTACATTGTCGTAGTTAAAGATTCTTTCAGGGGTCTAACTTCAAGGTCAATGCAGCATGTAAAAATAGAATCGACGCAACGAGAGTTAATAGTCACGATTCCATCAGTCTTAATTTTTCTTGCTTTATAACTATTTAGGTACCTACTTGTTTATTTTGACATAAGTAGGTACATAAATATTAATTGCAGTAATGCGTATTAATATTTGAATCATTTTGTCTTTCATTCGATATTATTTTTACATGCGGCTGCATGGGTACTGGCTGGGTATGCATTATGTCATCAACTCTGCTCAACTCCCCGTATTGAATTGTTTTTTTTTCTTGCGATCACAGGTGAGCATTATGTAGGTGTATTGCTGCTCCGCACCGTAACGATCAAACGATTCATAAAAATGCCTTTTCGTGTTGATGCGATCCTCCAGTGAAATGAACATTTTACCTTAGCTCTATAAGGACATGATTTGGAAAAATTATGTAAATTTTCATAGACCAGCGTAAATTAGGAAACAATCTAACAAACAAAACATGGATAGTTATCTTGATTATCACTACATAGTATAAACCAAAATCGCTTCCCGCTGTCTGTCTGTCCCTGTATGCTTAGATCTTTAAAATTACGCTACGGATTTTGAAGGTTTATAAACATGCATTTATTATACATTATAAACCCGTCCGAAGTAGGAGTATGTCATGTTCGCAGACGACACTTGTGTAATAGTCAATGCAGATAATATATTGGACTTAAAACGTAACCTAAATCAAACTATTGAAAGCATTTCGTCATGGTTTGCGGCAAACGGTATGCTACAATTATTATTGATTAAACAAATTTAATCCATTTCCAGCTACGTAAAACTACAGACAATAAATTGGACATAAGAACCAACAACGTAATAGTACCGCAGGTCGACATGGTAAACTATCTAGGATTCAAGATCGATGCGGGTCTCACATGGTCATATCACATAGACGCAGCCTGTAACAAGCTAAGCTCGGCTTGTTATGCACTATCAAGGCTAACTCCTACACTATCGATAGAAAACATAAAAAAGGCTTACTACGGATATTTCCACTCCATCTTAATTTACGGTGTCGACCTGTGGGCAACCGCTGCAGATCGGGACAAAACATTAAAAATCCAAAAGCGGGCAGTTCGTATTATTGCAAACAAGCCCTACGATCACCCTGCGCAGAATCTTTTTAGGGAACTTTAAATACTAACCTTACCAAGTGTGTACGTTCTAGAGGCTTGCACATTTGTGAGATACTATGGGCTCGTTCATGACGCGCGCGCAAGGCCACGCGCCCGGCATGATGTCCACGCGCGCCCAGCACCTGCTGCTCGTGCCGCACCAAAGGCTAGCCAAGGCTCGGAAATCACTCAGCGTGCTAGGCCCTAAAATTTACAACGTCCTACCGCCTGACGTTAAAATCGCCGTAACTGATGCAGCATTTAAAAACAAGCTCAAACAGCTCCTCATAAAAATGGCTTGCTACAGCATATACGACTTTATGAGCAATATATCATTGACCCACTCATAAATCAACAACACTTTCAAAATTATTTAATAATGATAGGTATATAACATCTAAGACAATAAGAAATTTTACAATGTATTTGACATGCATGATATTGACCTGTAAAATATGACATTTTATCAATAAAGTTCTGAATCTAAATCTGAATCTGAAGCCGGGGCGGGTCGCTAGTATTATTATATTTTGCTGTATGTCACAAGCCAAACAATCGCGTAAAATTTTCTCGAACAGAAGTCTCCATTTTTCTGTTTTACCTCAGCCAACTCAAACAATACATTATTGAACGACACAATCAACTTAAAATAACACATCTCAAATCTCATCAATATGAATAAAACTTCACAAAATATCGACGTTTGAAGATACACATTCAGAATAATGAGGAACACCCCGGTTTGCGAACGAAGTAAATTAGTTTATCAATAGACGCAACTCTAACCTAACTTAGTAACACTAACCCCCGAAGATTTAGCTTCCACATAACCTAAAGTCTAAAGTCTACACATTGTTTAGCTTGCACGTTACTTCCATTAAAGTCCTGTCTGAAGTTTAGCACGTGGCACCAAATGTACCAACTCGTACAAACTTATCTAGTTTTACTTAGTGTAGATAAATAGCGGCTGCCAGGTAGGTACTCTAAAACTATGGGAGGTTAAAATAGGTTAGCAGTAGGTTAGTATTTTGCTTTGGCAAAAGATGGCAGGGTTATAAAGGTAATTGCGCATGTTTCTAACTCCCACGATACAGGCCTAGCCTAGTTGCCGATAAATTGTTCATTTAGTGTTTTTTTTTGTGGTCAGTAAATATTTTTTACTTTTACTAATTAGATAGAACATACGGTTAGGTACTTGAAACAATTATCAAAGTTTAAATGCAGCAATCTCAGCGGACCACAGGGATTTGTAATCTCAAAAAACGTTATATGGTTGGGAGGTACGTAGGTAGGACTTGCCATTTTAAACACTTTTATTTCAATAGATCTATGCGTTTACGGGAATTATTCTAACGACTTACTAATTTCACTGGTAAATTTGAAAAGATTACCAAAGAATTTATTTAATAATGCATTATTTTTTTAGGTATATAAACCTACAAGTTGATAATTAAAATTAACTAAATTAAACTAAAACCAAGTTAAATCTAAGAAAGGGCCTCGAGGCATTGTACCGAGGATGTTGGCGCATTTCCTCGCTGAATTGCAATGCTGATGCGTTGCGCGAGAAAGCCGAGAGAAAGAGAGGCTTAAATTGGCCTGAGTAGGTACTAAAAAAAGGATACCGAAAATGGGAGACAACGTCTTCTGAGGGGTAATCACGTAACTGACGTAACGTTTCGAACGCGCGTCGGTACAATTTAACCGTCAATTATCCATATAAAAAGTGACATTTAGACCTACCCGACGTTCGTACAATGCGTTACGTGATCGACCTACTTGTCTGTCTTAGTGAGGGCACTACTACTCACGACCGTGCGAAGGTATGCCTGCTAGACTTGACAGAGGCACTGACTGGCGTGCCCCAAGATACAAAACGTCTGAAGTCAGTCAGTATAACGTGATCGCAGTGTAGTCACGCATATTGTAACACATTACTCAATATCAATATGGGCGTTCGTAATTCAAGGAAACATTTCACTAGGTCGTTTTTCTTTAATCATTATTAATAGTGACCGGTATTTGTGCATCAAATGCATTCGTAAAGAACTGCGACTGTGTTCAGTTATCCTGAGAGCAACAGGCTATGAGAAATTTAAAATAAGGAAGTAGTGTTCAGTACTTGTGTAACTGTTAAGATTAGATAATAAGTAGTCAACATAATCCCCAAGTGTTTTTTGTCTCAGTTTTCTAAATTATCACATGAAAACCATTAAATACGAGTATCGACGCGATGCTTACAGTTTCATAACATACGGAGTTAATAACAAACGCACTCATCGCCGCCGCGTTATCGAATTATTTACTTCTAAACAATCGTGTGATTTTGCAAAATGAACTTTAAAACATTCATATTTATGTTGAGTTTAGTTGGTGTTTCTGGATACAAAGTATTAATGATAGCTCCCATGCCAATAAGAAGTCTGAACATTCTCGGTGTAGGTTATGTTAATCATCTATTGAATGCCGGTCATGAGGTGAGTTCTATATTAACAATTTTTACATTACGGGACATAACCGGAATTATTTTGGTAAAATATTGTCTTTCCTGCCCCTGAACTTGAACTGGTTGCATGTATGTTGTTGTATGTATTGTTGTTGTGGTCCAACACGTATTATTTGTCCCTCTCATAATCACGTATGTCCCTGCTAGTGAAGGATGAATGATGTACGTCCGACGTAAACGCGATAGCACGCCAGGCTGAAGAAAATGGATGCACCTACAAAATATCCACAATGTTTTGTGATGATTTTGTAAAATAGGTGGGTAGTTTCATATAATTTATCGCAAATTAGGGTAGGGTATTGGAAACCAACTCAGGCGTTGTAGTTGGACCCTTTCGGGTGGAGAAGAATGATCAAAAAGCCGATGTCTGGGGAGAAGCGACGATTCTTGAACGAGCGTTAGCGATGCGGTGATGTGCTGGATAATTAGGAAGGGGGCGTACTTTTCATGCCGATGACATCAATTTGACGCCACGCTGCATATAGGATGATCCCAAATAGTTTTATTGTAATTATTAATCATTAGTCGTCAATCATTTTAATCATGTACAAATTACTTCAAAAGTAATCTATTCACACGTGGAATAATTAATAGATACCTACTTGATACGTGAAACGTAAATAAAACTATTTGTTTTGTTTTTATACATACAATTGCAATCAAACTGTATGCAGCGTGACGTCATTTTTGCGTCAACGGCATGATAAGTACGGGCCCTGGTGGTAACAATACCATTTAATAAAATGTATGTAATATGTATAAAAACAAAACAAATACTAATAAATAATTTACGTTTCACGTATCAAGTAGGTACCTATTAATTATTCCACGTGTAAATAGATTACTTTTGAAGTAATTTGTACATGATTAAAATGATTGACGACTAATGATTAATAATTACAATAAAACTATTTGGGATCACCTATATGCAGCGTGACGTCAAATTGATGTCATCGGCATGAAGAGTACGCCCCCTGAATTAGTTAAATGAATATATAAATAGAATTGTGACTTTCTAGAAATATATCCTAAGTATACGTCTAAGTAACTGTATGACAGTTTATATGTCCTTCAAGGAAGTAAAGTCGTATACTTGTCGTATGTTGGAGTTTCTTTCACAGTTTGTACAGGACAAATCAGGAGAGCTGGGCTACATGCATATAAATTTAATTTCAAAGGGGAAAATTCAGTTACAGCTACAATGCACCGCATAATATATCAACTCAGTATAAAATCTGCATTCGTCCATTGCAAAAGTGAACAATAAGGAAGAAATAATAAGGAAAGGGAACAATAAGGATAAATGAAGTCAGTAATATATTACCTATACAATAGACATTATTATTCAGTAGGTAAACAATACAAGATTGTGTTTGAATTTCTTACAGCTAGCAATATAATATATCCAAATGTGATGAGGGAGGATGGTATTAGTCCAAATGCGAGGGGAGAGGAGCAGCACCGTCGTCAAAGCCGTGCCATCTGACTACGGGTTTAAGGCGGTGTCGTGTACCGCGGATACACATACTGGTGGCGCGTATGAAGGCAATGCCGATTCGTGCTCTCAGCTAGCCCAGTAGATATGGTGCTTAGGGAGAGGTTCCAGCGCTCTGAGATTTTATCTGCCATGTGTTTGATGAATGAGGACATTTGGGGAGCGAAGACGCCATCGACCGATGTCACGAGTGGGGGGTTACATGTTGCATTTCGCAGGCGTTGGAGTATTTTCTCTGTTTTTCGTTTTCGGCAGATTTTAGGATGGTAGTACCTATACAATATAATAAATAAATAAAATAAATAAAAATAAAAAATAAAAATAAAAAAGCCTTTATTATTCCAAGCTTACACTTATGTACAATCATGCGTTAGGTGATAATCTGTGGTACGTTTCGTAAGTAGTTGGTACAATTTGGCATACTCGTAATTATAGTTGAGTTGCGTTCATTTTTCTCATGCATAATATAAACCATAAATAAGTAGTGTAGTATTAATTTAAAAAAGGAATTGCATTATTAATTTATTATACTTGGATATCGTATATTTCATAACAGTATTCTACTTATCTATACATATAATAAAGCTGAAGAGGGTCGAAAGTCTGTACATGGAAGATATTCGAAAAAAAATTGGCTAGGGATACTTAGAATCGATAACAGAACACGTTCCAACAGTTTTTAGAATTTTTGTCTGTTTATCTGTTTGTCTGTTTATCTGTTTATCTGTTTGTCTGTTTATGTGACCGCGCATCACGTAAAAACGGCTGAACCGATTATGATGAAATTTGGTTTAAAGATAGTTTGAGTTCTGAGGAAGGACTTAAGATCGTTTTTATCCTGGAAATCAACCCCTAAGGGGATGAAATGGGAGGTGGAAATTTGTGTGGAGCTTTTTAAACCGCTGCACCGATTTGGATGAAATTTAGTATATAATTAGTTTGAGTCCCGAAGAAGGTCAAAGGATAGGTTTTATCCCGAAAATCTTCCTTTTAAGGGGTAAAATGGAGGGGTGAAAAATTGGATGTAACCCATTTTGATAAAATTTGGTTTAGAGGTAGTTTAAGTTCTGGAGAAGGACATTGGATAGTTTTTATTCCGGAAATCTTCCCCGAAGGGGGTGAAATGGGGGGTGAAATTTTGGATGGACTCTGTTTAGACCAAATTTGGTATAGATATAGTTTGAGTCCCGGAGAATGACAATGGATAGTTTGAATCCCAAAAATCATCCCCCAAGGGGATGAAATAGGGATGAAAATGTGGATAAATCCCATTTAGTTAAAATTTGGTATAGAGATAGAAGGAATCCCAGGGAAGGACAATGCATAGTTTTATCCTGAAAAATCATCTCCTGAGGGGGTGAAATGAGGGGTGAAAATTTGGATAAAACCGATTTAGATGAAATTTGGTATGGAGATAATTAAGAGTCCTGGGGAAGGACTTAAAATAATTTTTAGCTCAGAAATCATCTCCTAAGGGGGTGAAATGGGGTATGAAACTTTGTATTGAACATTTGGTTGAAAGATAGTTTGAGTCCTGAAAAAGGACAAATGATAGTTTCTTTTCCGGAAATCATCCCCTAAGGGGGTGAAATGGGGGTCAAAATTTGGATGTAGCCCATTTAGATGAAATTTGGTATAGAGATAGTTTGAGTCCTGGAGAATGACAGCGGATAGTTTTTATCGAAAATCATCCTCTAAGGAGGTGAAATAGGGGGTGAAAAATTGGATGGAACCCATTTACGGTATAGCGGTGGTTGGGAGTCCTGGGGAATAGGAACATTACATAGGTAAATATATGTATGTGACTTTCCAAGGGTAAAGGTACCTTATGGCGGTAGTTTCGAAGATGTTTTCTAAAACGGGGTAAAAAAGACGTTTTATTATGGCTATTTTTAAAACTATTAGATGTAACATTTTGTTGACGTATCTTTATTTTGAATATAAAATATTTAAATTACAAGTCAGTTAATTTAGCCCTACGGTTTAGTAGAAAAGGTCCTTACGGCCGTGTGATATGAAAATATGCAAAATAATACTGAAAAAAGCCTACATGCATCTATTATGGTGAGGCGGGTCATAGAAACCAAGTTTGCGGCGGAGTCTATTTTGTAAAAAAAGGCTTTCGGAGTAAGCTAATCTATAAAATCATGCAACTCAGCCATAATGACGCTTTCCTTCATACAATCCATTCTAATATTACAAATGCGAAAATAACTCTGTCTGTATGTTACCTTTTCATGCTTAAACCGCTGAACCGATTGAGATGAAATTTGGTATAGATATACTTTGAATTCCCAAAGAGTCCTCACTAAAGATAGTTTTTATCTGAAAATGCATCACCTAAGGGGGTGAAAAGGGGGGAGAAAGTTACGATATAAACGAGTTCCGCGCGGACGAAGTCGCGGGCAAAAGCTAGTAACTAAATAATTCATAAATTAAGTGAAAATTCCAAATATGAATAAAATAATAATAATATAATTATCCATTACAATTATGTTACCAATTCATTACATTAGAAATTAATTAATCAATTCATAAATTAAATGAAAATTATGTACAATATAAAAGTAGGGAAAAGAATCTTTAAATGAACATTTTCATTTTGTTTTTTGGACCCCTCGGCGGGTAAAGGCCTCCTCCAGGATTTTCCATTCCAGTTTTTGCGCCGCTAATAAATATTGGCCAATTTTTTCCAGCAATATTTGCAATTTCGTTTTCCCATCTTCCTTTTGGTCTACCGGGTCTTCGGTGTCTTTCCGGGCCTTTCCATGTGGTTGCTTTTTTGGTCCACCTTTCATCTTAGTATCTAGCCAAGTGCCCTGCCCATTTCCATTTAAGCCCTTGAGCGTAGGATAGAGCATCGAGTACCTTAGTTTTCTGCCTAATCTTTGTATGCCTAATTTTGTCCTTCAGCCTGATTTTTAGCATACTTCTTTCTAAAGCTCTCTGGGTGGTTACCACTTTTTTTCTAGCTTTTGAGTCGAATATCCACGTTTGGCAGCTATACGTAAGGCAAGGTAGTAGGCATGTATCCATGACCTTTTTCTTCACCGATTGATGTATGTTGGACTTCATTATCGCCTTCAAGCTCCAATACCTTTTCCATGTTATATATTCTCCAATACCTATACAATATATTATGCAGTTATTGTGGTTGTTGTAATATAAAAATCTTATTAGACATTCGCACGTTGTTGTGTGTAGTTAGTTCCTATAGAGATTAGTACTTAAAATACGAATTATTAGCGAAAAATAGGTCCACCGAAATTGGTTATTATGAGTTATAAGACTTATAAGTTACTTGTCTTTGGCCGGTTGTTATAACTGGATTATCAATAACTATGAATCACCCTAATAATGCATAAGTTAAGGGTTATTTTTAATCGAAATAGTGCACTCTTATTGAGACACCGTTACAACTATATAATATCACAGATCTGATGAGATGTATTGACTAAAGTAAAGTTGGTTACTACTATATGACTACCGGAATCAGTTGTCAGTCAACAATTGTTGCTTTGCAGTTTTTGCTGATATGATTCCACTGCTCTTCCTATTGCCGATCGTCAATAGCATGATTAAAAAGACTCTACAGTACTTAGCTCCGTTCGTTTAGATTGGAAAATAAAAAAACTCGGACGTATTAGACAAGTTCTTATGAAAAAAAAATCGTTTCGCAGTCAGAGGATCTTCTGCACAGAAATTGTCTGAAGCTCAATTCTTATCATCATTGGCCACAGTAAAGCGACGATTACCGCTTGCTATGTATACCGAAATTCCAACTTCCTAGCTAGATGAACAAGTACACACCACGGGCAATACTAAAAAAAGGTTCTAGTCGTGTATTTATCGCCCCAGTAGAAATACTACTTCGGCTCGGGACAAATACCTGCGGAATCAGATATGCTCTATACTGTATTTCATTACCGCCCTAGTGTAATGTATTAATTAGGTTTCTTCGTCAAAGCAATTTTTTTTTCATATTAACAAACAGATCATTTCCTAAATTTATATTTTCTAGGTCACTTACGTTTCACCGTTTCCGCTGAAAGATAACCCCAAGAATTACACAGCAATTGACTTGAGTAGCACGAATTTGAACGTTCTAGCAGGTAAGAAAATTGTATTGAATATTATAAAATATATATTCTAATTCCTGGAAGACTGAGCTTTGCTCTGTGAAAACATTGAAGTAACTTTTTTTCTCTTAAACCTACCTAGATCGATTTTTCCCTCGTGAACTTCAGTGTTATAACTCTCATCGATACCTACCGTTATTCTTGAAATGTCTTTCTGTAAATGACTACTAATATTCAGAAGCAATGCTCGTTAAATAGTATAGGATCGTTTGCAAAGTGACTATTATAGAGTTACAGGGCCTCTCGTAGGTTACATTTTTCTACGACGCTTGCACGCCATAACTACCTGGGTACTATCGCCCAAGGGTACGGGTACACTCCTCTAGGGTCATTTTCGAATGCACTGTATGTGTGTGCAGACGACCCTCGGGCGATAGTATGTCTACAATAAATAATAATAGATTTTCCTTTTCTTGGGGTAAGTATGAATACTAGCCAATTACTGTCACCACTACTAGGGAAAAGCATTTTCAAACATGTAGGAAATATCTCAAATAGATTAAAGTCCAATCTATCCAAATATCATAAACCCTCCATGATGCGTTCAAGAACCGCACATTATGACCACCATAAAAACAGACTGTTTTGTTAGAACAAACTGTGAAAATGTTATTATTGCTAAATAATAACATCGATTTCGATGATATTATTTCATTTAAATTTAGAACATCTCTGAAAAACAAAGAAATTTGATTTGACCTCTATTCTAATATCAGTCGAGATGACGTTTAGTTCTAAATTAATTGTCAAGTTGCATACAAATTTAACAAATGTTGCACGTAAGCAAGATATCGAACGTTATGATAGTTAGAGCTGACTCTAGTTTGTCTCTGAATTAAAAAAAAAACTATGACCGCTGCCAGAAAACAACGCCGCGATGCCGGTCTTAATATGCGGCTCCTGAATGCATCATGGAGGCTTATGATATGTGGATAGATAAAGCAGTGTATGTAACTGTACATAATTAGGCATTAAAACACTCGTGTGATGTTATTATGAAACTCGCCTTCGGCTCGTTTCATAAACCCACACTCGAGTTTAATACCCTTCATTATGTTGTGAATAGTAATTAACAAACATGAACTGAGCCACATGAGGCACTAGTATAGATGATATGGTACCATCGAGTTAATTTGATGATGGAGCCTGAAGGTGGAACTATTGAATGGCTAATGAGACTTTGTCACTAAGAAATATAAACAACTTACTCGTACATGAATACTTTTCATGTTTAACAAGAGTGGTATTTTTTGTTTACAGAAGACAATGTTTTAAATATTGGCTATCTAATAACGCAACCATTAAATGAAGACGGTGAAATAGAACACTTACAAGCGAATAGTGCGGACTTGGCGGAAGCATCGTTTCGGAACAAAAAAATGTTGGCATTATTAAACGACCCCAATGTGAAATTTGATGTGGTTATATCTGATTACATTGAATCAGAAATGTATGCCGCGTAAGTGTTTTTGTGTAGGAGTTAAGTAGTTCGATTCAAGTCAAGATCAAGATGTCAAGAATCGCCCCACCGGATTTACGTAGGAATGTCGCCCTGTTACGAGAAGTAGCAAAGATCCAGAAGAACCCGAGCCTTCCAATGCATGCGGAGTTTATGAATCCCGCTACTGTACGCCTAAAGTCCAGAAACGCCCCGTGCAGCATTTCCAGAAAACTGTCAGCCCAAAATTTCGATCTGAAGCTAGAGTGGTCGCAGTCGTGGAACTCCAAGATGGTAGGAAAACTGGGATCCACTATTGCACCGGGCTCCTGTATAGAAGGGTTCGATCTCCCAAGGCGGGACTGGTGTAACATCAACCGACTCCGTACTGGCCACGGTCGCTGCGCTCACTATAAACACCGTTGCGGATGGGTGGAATCCCCAACTTGCTCGTGCGGTGCCGAGGAACAAACGATTCGCCATATAATCGAGGATTGCCCCATAACGCGCTACGCCGACGGACCACCAGGAGACCTGATCACCCTTGGCGACAAGGCCATCAAGTGGCTGACAAACCTTAGAATTAATTTATAGTTATTATGTTTCTGTTTTAAATGCCATACGATTAAATAAAAAGTTCGATTCAAAATCAACCAATAACTGAATACAATTTTAATTTCACAGTTTGGCTGCATATTACGACTGTCCTATGGTTTGGGCATATTCATTAGGCTCTCACTGGAATACGTTGCGACTTATAGGTGAGGCAACAAGTCCAGCGTATGCCACGGACTACCTCACTCCAGATATTCCACCATTTCATTCCATGTACCTGAGAGTGAAGAAGCTGTGGGTACAGATTCAGTACAATTACTGTAAATGGTAAATATACTTTTCATCTCTCCTGTTCTGAAAGTTGACTTTTCATGGGCATATAGCCGGGTGGAAAATAGCGTTTACTCCCCTAGGGTGGAAAGTATTTTTTTTTAAATTGGTACGTTCAGCTACGGAGTCGAAGATAAGAGTTACTTCATATTATTAAAATAAAAGCTTTACATATATCTAAACCCAGCTATACATTAAGCGACGGGTTCATTACGACGAAGTTGATAAAATCCTTTTACAGTTGGGATTCTTTTTCCTAATTACAGAAAATCAACATTCAAAATAATTTCTGTAAATTTCGGCTGCCTGCCATAATGCCATGAGGCCATTGCACTTTTTTTTACGTTTCGGCATGGCCCTTTAGACTAGTTGCGTCGCGGCCTACTCGGTTACAATCGAGTAGGCCGTGGCAAGTGGCGAGTGCAAAGAGGTTGGAGGTTGGATACAGTTTTAATTATTTTCTTTAGGTATATCTAAAATCTAATAATTCATTTATTTCATACTAAGCAAATAATTCTTTACATTTATTTATAGAATTATATAAATACAAAAAATAATATTAAAACTATTAGATCAGATACGTTTTTTTTGACTTTTCTAAAGTTGGCAGTATGTGTATTTTAACTAATCTCTTAATATAGCTGTTTTATAAAATGTACGTGCAGCATTTTACTTTCCCGACAGTCGAAATGAAAAGTAGAGTGTTTAACTCGGGTGAAATTACCCATTTCACCCTCGAACTATTGGCGCTCTCACTTCGTTCGAGCGCCAGAAATATCTCGGGTGTAACGTAATGGGTCACTTTCAACCCTTGGTTATCAATCTACTATATACATATATCCATAGAATCCGAATACCGCTGCATTTAAGTCAACTTATGATTTTAAAAAGAGACATTAAAAAAGTTAATAATAGATATTGTTTCTTCACGATGATTGTGATGTTTTGGTAAAAAAATTAAATATAATATAATAGACGTTGGCGATATGGCCTTCTCAGATGAATTTCGTAAGATTTTTGTTTTCGTTCGTATTGATCCATGATGATTGGTTTCAGGTTCAAAATAATGCCTCGAGAAAAAGGAATATACGAAAAGGTTTTTACACCACTCTTTTTAAAAAAAAATAAGCCTTTGCCAGATTATTATGAAGTAATTTTCAATGCGTCGTTAGTTTTGGCAAATGATTTCATAGGAAATGGACCGATCACGAGCGTACCTCAGAACTTTAAATTTATTGGAGGCTATCATATTGACCGTCCTTCCAAACCGCTTCCTAATGTAAGTTCTCCATAACATTTTAACATCAGGATTAGGAACTCTCATGTTTTCGAAATTCTTCATTGAAAATAAATGGAAAATATTAATATGATCAATTTTTTCAGGAATTAAAAAGAATTTTGGATAACACCGAACATGGGTTCATCTACTTCAGTATGGGCTCACTTTGGAGGAGCAAAGACATACCACAACACATTACTCAGGGCTTAATAGATCTATTCGCTACATTAAAACAAACTGTGATATGGAAATACGAAGAAGAAATACCCAATCTTCCTAAAAATATACATACGATACAATGGGCCCCACAGCAAAGTGTACTAGGTAAGTCGCAAGTGTAATATTTTGCATAATGAATATCATAATTCAAGAAATCTGTTTAGTCGTGCTATTCGTTCGTTTATGCTGTTTGTTTATTATTTATGTGGACGATTATACTATTTTAGCACAACAGCTAAATTCGATCTTAGATATAATGTTGCAACTGTAGTTATAAAAAATTACAAAATCAAGATTTTGACAGTCGCTTTTTAAAATGGAATATGGTGATGATAATGAAGGCATTTTTTATTAAACTATTTAGAGGCAAAATACAATATAGCTCGCGTTCACCCAGGACATATATTATGTACTGCATACTGGTGAAACAATTTCAGAAAACGGATTAGTGTATCTGGATATTTAGTCCTATACAAACCTACAGACAATTTTTTTTATTATTTTTCAGCTCACCCTAAATGCTTGTTTTTCATTTCTCACGGTGGTCTTTTATCTACAACTGAATCTGCTCATTTCGGAGTACCCACTGTTGGAATACCACTTTACTTCGATCAGTTCAACAATGTCAATAGAGCAGTTCAATCCGGACGTACAATTAAGGTCGACTTAACATTAAATCTAGTTGAAGACCTAAGAGTTGCCATATTGAAAATGATCCAAGATCCCGCGTAAGTATCTAAAAGTCATAAGCATATCGGGTGGCTTCGACGCATGCTGCGGCCACCCAAAGAAAAAAAATTGGAGGATGAGTCATATCAAAGTGGAGGCCCTTGATAAGATTATTTCGTAGAATTGTTTAAAAAAACTGGAGACATAAGACTATGAAACTTTCTTTTCGAACGTGCGAGCGAAGCGAACGAAGTTCTATGCTTCAGCTTGGGCCGAAAATCGTTCGTATGTCCGGTGTCTCACCTTGTGAGCAGGCTCGTTAATTACATAAAAACAAATTCGCGAGTCACCTTTTCTAAATAAAATAAAATACATTTTTTTTGAAAGAAGTCTAACTCGCGAGTTCTACTTACACTTACAGAGCAACAGGTTTTAATCTCTTCAAACACAAAAACTAGTTTTCAAGCTTGACAGCTGAAAATATACTGATTTTAAAAAAGGTAGCCTAAATTTCTTTCATTTTTTTCTTACTAAGGCAGCTCATACTTCGCTTGGTAGCCACAGCTACCACCACCACAAGCAAGTGAGGGTTAGTACGAAAATATTGAGATATTGGGTGCGCTCGTTTCATCACAAGAGCTTTCCATCCTGCTTGTTTCAGGTATAAACAACGAGCAAAGGAACTATCTCTTATATACCACGACCGTCCGGTGTCCCCGGGCGCGGAGCTGGTGCACTGGGTGGAGCACGTGGCGCGCACGCGCGGCGCGCCGCATCTGCGCTCCCCGGCCTCCCTGATGCCCTGGTGGGAAAAACTATTCATCGACGTATTAGTCCTTAGCTTTACTACTGTTTTAGTAATTGTATACCTATTTAGAAAATATTTATGCTATGACAAAGCTGTCCAAAGACATAAGAAGACAAATTAAATGAAATAACAATTTCTACCACTTTCTTACTACTGCAACCAATCGTTAAAAGCCAGCTAGGATCTCTTACTAAAATTAAACAGGCCCCGAAAAAAAGCAAGCTATCAATTTCTCTTTTTGGTCTTGCAACAATGTTTCCACTTTGTTTGAGTATCTTTAGGAAAACTACAATAAAACGGAAAATCCGGATTATGGGAACCGTTATTTCCGTTGTCTGTTCTAATTGCACCAGTGTGCAATTGAGATGGTTTGATATATCTATGATAACATTGATAACATTACAATCAAATCATTTTTCGGAAAAGCCAACGGCGTTTTTGCAAATATTGTAGCCTATGTCACTCCCACGATTAAGAGGAATCCAACGACATCTCACATGTCAAAATCCGTCAAACGGTTTAGGCTGCAGGGCGTGTCAAAGAATACGACATACCCACAAAAATACATACATACATACTTACATACATACTTACATACACACTTACATACATACTTACATACATACATACATACGCTCGAAAAACATAACCCTCTCTCCTTCGGCAGTCGGGTAACTACATCAATAATTGAGCTTGTGATTCTTCTGGTGTCGCAAGCGTCCATAGGCGACTGCGTCTACGTACATACCACCAGGCTGGCTGTATTCTTGTTTGCCACCGTCGTCGTATTACATAATATATCTTTAATAATAATTCATTATTAATTCCACCGTCCCGGAATCAAGATTGTATGTGTCAAGCACTGGAACATTTACCTTTTACTTGGTAGATAATAGTATAATAATTAATAATATAACTTTTATATAGAACGTGGAAATGACAAATGGTTCCTACACAAGTACACAACGATATATGTGATATTCAAACGACTATTTCGCGCTAATCGCGTATCACTATCAATTTAAGAGCTCAAAAGTTCACGTTTAATTTCAACCAGCGATAAAACTAAAATGCCAGCGCCTGGCTTTCCAATTTTCTTCAGAAGCGGCTGAACTTTACTTCCCACCAGCTAGGTCGATACAAATTTCGTAAATGTATCCCTCAGGTACACTTGGCTCCGTTGCTCATACGGCTGCAGATTAAAATTATAATAAAATGTTGTAGCCCATTTTGGGAACGTAGAAAACTACATTTACAATACCCCAGGAGTTCAAGTCTGGTTTGTACTTAAACAAAAATATTGCAACCATTTTTTGCTACGGCATAGGGACCTAATAATTTTTAAATGAAGGCAGGCTCTATCTCTAGTACCTACATTTTCATAAGACTCTAAATTCTAGAAACGTATGATTGTCCTGAACCTATACCTTTGAGATCCGGGTGTCATTGCACTATGTTCTTAGGAATTAGTGTTGACGGTGTTATGTAGAAAGTTTTTTATTAATTTACATTTTAGTGTTATCCTTCGATATATCAAAAATCCCGGAAAAGTGGACAGCCCTACATTTTAAATTGGTGGTTATAAAAAAACATTGCAGGCTCTCCTTAAATTCCATTATTTGTCAAGCTCCAAAATGCCCAAGTCATATATACACCGTGTATTTTTTGATTTCCGTTAATTTCGACACGATGTTCGGTTCATTAACAGAAGCTACATGGTATGTTGCTTTTTGTAAAATTCGAAATATTTTTTTTTTTTAATTTTTCATACAAACTAAATCAATATTACAGTGTGGGAGGGCTCTAACACTTAATCTCAATTAACACAACGTTAATTTTCTCAAACATGCTCGGAAATGTATGCGTTAATGTCACGAAATGAAGACATGAAGTTCCTTGTTTATGGCTCCCTTGGCCTAGGCCAAGAAGTAATGTATGAAAACCCTAACTAAAAACATTATTGGCCGCTACTCTAACTTTTTAAATTTGCTTACTGATATTAAACAGACAAAGGAAAAAATACATACCGCCAACCACCAATACTTTTTTTTAATTGTTTTAGTTTTTTGTAAAAAAAAAATTGTTAGTTTTTTACATTTTTTTGTTATTTTTCGTTTATTTTTTAGTGTTGTTTATCGTTTTTAATGATTTAAAAAAAAATCTTTTCTTTTCTTGATGTTTGTCTATTTTTTAATGTTAAAATTTTTGTAGGGTCTTTTATGTTATTTTTAAGTTTTTTTTATCTATTTTTCCTTTTTGTTTCACTTTTTTAAATGTTTTTTGTTTTTTTGTCGTTTTTTTTAATTTTTTCAAGTTTTTCTTTTTGTTTTACATTTTTAATGTTTTTTTGTTTTTTTCCTTTTTTTTTGTTTTTTCATTTTTTTTTGTTTTTTTTTTGTTTTTTTTCGTTTTTTTTTTGTTTTTTTTAATGTTTTTTTTTTTTTTGTTTTTGTTTTTTTCCTTTTTTTTGTTTTTTTGTTTGTTTTTCTTTTTTTTGTCCATTTTTTTGTTTTTTTCCCTTTTTTTTTTGTTTTTTGTAATTTTTTTGGGCGTTTTTTTTTTTGTTTTTTTAGTTGCTTTTTTTTTAAATATTTTTTTCCTTTTTCATTTACTCTTTTGTAATGTTTTTTTAATATTATTCTTTTTTAAGGTTTTTTTTCTTTTTTAGGTTTTTTTATCTAGAATCTTTCTCACTTTAGTGAGGTGAAAAGGATTCTATTTTTAAACCACTCACATTCGCTAGCTCGTGTTTCAATTCCACACTCGCGGTTAAATTATAACTGCACCCTTGTATAACAAATAACTATTTATTATTTCCTCACATTGTTTGAGAAAAGCACTATACAAGCCTCGGCCGGAACAGGGATTGCTGGACTCGTTGTATCTAGCCCAAACTCGTCCATCAATCCCTTACGGCCTTTGCAGTAATGTACTATTTCACCTACGACAGCACTTGTCAACACATGGCTCAGTGGTAAATAGTTTGCTTATGGAGTGAGGGGTCCCAGGTTCAAATCCCAATAATTCCCTTTTTCGTTTAACGAAAATTAAAACGTAAATAAAATAAAGGACCCTTCACACTGATTCGGTCATTAAATTGATTTATTGAATATCTGAAAAATAGTAAGAGTTAAGACACTAGTTTCTTAGAGAAATTAGTTCCATTTAACCTGAGGATTCTTCCCTTAAAGTTAACGGAAATCAAAAAAAAACACGGTGTATAGCAAATTTAAATGGCTAGTTTTTCTCCTTTTGGGACAATGACTTTTTAACGACGACGCAAAAAGAGAGGTGTTATAAGTGTGACGTGTTTGTGTGTCTGTCTGTGGCATCATAGCTCCTAAACGAATGGGCCAATTTTAATGCGGTTTTTCCTCAGAAAGCTGACGTGATCGAGATGGTTCTTAGCGATGTTTCAACAAAATCGGTTAAGCTGTTTTTGAGATATTGAACTTTGAAATGAAAATGTCGGGGGTTTTTCAACCTTTTTAAGTTGTAGTTATTTGTTAGTAACCGAAGGGTAATCACTAATCACTAATCACGCATCGTTCCGAACGTGCGTTAGGACAATTTAACTGTAATTTTTCATAAAAAAGGGGACTTTTATATCTACCTTACGCGCGTACAATGAGTTACGTGATCGACCTGCTGAAATAACTTACATTTTTCGGTGGAACATTTCATTTGAGATTCTATATCAAGCTAATGTACGATGGCAAAACATCAAATTTTTCACCTTCATCAAACTGTATTTAGTATTTTATAGGAAAGCCCTATTGCTGGATTGGCAATTGTTTTAATTAATTGGACTCGCAAATACTCTCCGACAATAATGTAATAAGTATTTAATCCTCACATTTTGTTCTTAAGTTGCCTAACGTATTTTGAATAGCAAAAGTTTTATCACCCGCCGTAATTTTCTAATATAGAAAGATTAGAAAGCGATCGGCAAACCAGCTTGAATTGATTTTATTTTTGGTATTTTACGAGTAGGGTTATATGCCACGTCGTACAGAAAATAATAAATACTATAATATGATAATATCATAGGTATGTGCAATATATTGCACTAGTTCTTTTCTCTAACGAGGGATTTTTCAGGAAAATTCTAGATTCTTTAGGGCAATTAAATGTTGTGGATTTCAAGATGTCCTGTTTTCTGGAAATATGGGCACGGTACTTTTCACACCACCTTTTTGCAGTGATATGTCAGGATCCTTGTCACTGTTTTGGACCAATATTTGTCAAATCAACCTTACTGACGTCCGCACCTAATTTGTGATTTCTTGTTCATACTTACATGGTGTTAAACAGATAATCAACATTTCGTATCTGGGCAACATTGTATCTTTAAGATTTGTCAGCTTATCATTTTGAAAATATGCGCTGTTTCTGTTGTTATTTATTTAAATTATTAATCTTGGATGTTTTAATCAAAATATAATTGTGTTTTTTTTTGTTAAATTTATAGTACCTTATTAATTTTATTTATTTAATATATTTATGCGTTACGTGCAATGTGCCCCGCCCACTGCCACATAAGTTTAGCGATTCGGAGGGCTATATCGGTTACCTCTTGGTTCTGCGTGTGGCGCATGACCGATGACTTTGGCACTCTTTGGGGGGAGGTGACGTTGGTGCGGTCCCGCAGTGGAATCTTTCGGCTGATATGATGATGATAATGAAGTATGCGTTTTCTATTCAGATGAACCTTACTCAATGCTTGCTAGCATCAGGTTTGAAATCGTACATCTTCTCATCCAGTTACGACCATGGTGGCTGGAAAATAACTGTTGTGACGTAGCCTATTTTTACTGTGAATTTGTGTGTGTTGTTGTGTTAGCCCACGGCTTCACCCGCGTTCTTAGTGATATACGGGCGGAACAGCGAGGACTGCAAGTTAACTTTAACTTTAGTTTGCCGGAGGGGTACTGACGCTGACTTACAGAGAGTGTACTCGCACATTCACACACTAAAAATATCCCGTATTGAGCTAAAAAACATTGCACAGGTGAACGGCGAGTGCGTTACCGCATTGCAGTTTCCGATACATCGCCATTGGGAATACGGGGCATTAAATCAGCTCGGACTTAACACGGTCGCCGTTAATGCGATGGCCATGCAAATGAAAGTTCAATCCTCATTCGCGGCGATTTCGGTAAACAATGGGTAACAAACACAAATGTGTGTTATTGTTCACAATGGGGATCATTTTGCTTCATGAAATTTAAACAGCTAAGTATGTAGTGTAAGGTACTTATTGAATTGATGATTTACTGTCTTATTCAGCACGAATCTAAAATGTAGTTCGAATTTATGGGCTGCGTCTGCAAATCGACCAGATGAATTGACTAGCCTAAATAACGCAAAAATTTAATCATGTCCTAATAATAAATTTGACAAATAGAATCTACGTCGAAAGTCATACGTCCGTTTGGAATTACGTACACTCCAATAACATGACTAATCGGAAATATATCATGAATACCTATATGAATTTTGTACAAAATAATCCATTTTCATATTAACATTTAATATTTCAGACATTTATTTTGCAGGTTTTAAATGTGTGTACCAATTTCGTACCGGAAAAAAATACTTTGTTTGAATCCTTTCATTATCATCATCATACGACCGCTTTAGCCTAGTTGGTAGTGACCCTGCCTACGAAGCTGGAGGTCCTGGGTTCGAATCCCGGTAAGGGCATTTATTTGTGTGATGAGCACGAATATTTGTTCCTGAGTCATGGATGTTTTCTATGTATTTAAGTATTTATTTCTCTATTTAAGTATGTATATCGTCGTCTAGTACCCAAAGCTTTGATTAGTTTGGGACTTGGTCGATATGTGTAAGATTGTCCGCAAAAATATTAAATTATTATTATATATTATATCAGTCGAAAGACGTCCACTGCTGGACATACCTCCTCCAAAGAGTGCCACAATGACCCACAATTTACCAGATCATCAGTTCACCTTGAGGGGAGTCCATCCACGCTGCGCATGCCGGTACGTGGTCGCCTCGAGAACCTTCTCGCCCCAACGGCCATCGGCTCTACGAGCACTGTCACTTAAGTTTAGCGATTTGGAGCGCTATATCGGTTAACTTGGCGGTTAACTGCTGCGGATAGCCTCATTTCTGATGCGATCACTAGAGAAACTGCCAGCATAGTCCTCTCCATTGACATTTGGGTGACTAAGCTTCTAGCCTTTATCTTTTCTGTGGAATATTAGACGAAAAAAAGTGTCATAGCATTTTCATTTAATAACACGAATAATTAACATGAAAAAAGTTTAAACCGACTTTAATTAAGTACTTTGCCAAGCCACATACGTGAACTTTTCCGCGTTTCCTTTCCACTTTACCTCATGAACTGCTTTCCGAGAACTAATGCGTTTTATTTATTTATTCGTATGGCTAAATTAAAAATTAAAATCGTTCTTAGTTAAAAAATGCATGCAAATTAGAGCAGTACACCCAATTGCTGGATCCATTGGGTTACGTTGTTATCTAGGGTGAACAAGTCGGCTGGGTTGCCCTGGTACTTGGTGAGTGGGCACTCTCGGATAATATGGTCCATGTCCTGCACCGCAGCTCCACACTCGCATGCTGGAGACTCCCTCCATCCACATTTGTGCATGAACTCTCGGCTCCTTTTTTTTTTTTTTTTTTTTTTACTTGGGGAAATGCCTTTACGCATCCCACCTAGCCGAGGAACTAGGATGGGTATGACGGGCTCCCGGGAACCCCCCGGACTACCGTCTAAAACCACCAAGGTATGCCCTCTCTGCCGTGTAGTAGGGGCGTCATGGGATCGCGAACATTTCACCACGACGCCCCTCGGCAACAGCCGCAGCTGCCCTTACTACTGAGGCAAAAGCCCCCCCCTCGCGTCGTAAGCGTGCAGGGCGACACCACACGCTTCCCGACCCGACCAAAGGACCTCTGCGCCGGGAGAGGGTGATAGACCTCGGTTCACCCTCTCAGGTCCCCTTGTAACTTTTTATAGAGGTTTTCTCCCTCGCAGCCACAACTCGGCCCCGGCCTGACGGTTGCAGCCCCCGCGCCTAACATGAATCCTCTGATAGCAGAGGATTTGTCAGGGTTCCGGGTCCGTTATTTATTATAGAGGCAAACGGCAATGGCCTCTTCCTCAAGCCGCACCTGGGGAATCTTGCGATTCCCTGGGCGGAACCCCCCAACCCCCCCGTGTCGGGTTATTGGTAACACCAGCAAGCGATAACTTAGGGTTCACTAAATTATCACTTGCCGTTGTCTCCAGAGCGCACCGGCCAAGACACTACCCATTCCTGCGGATCAACCAAATCAAGAGGAATCGGCAGAGTCCAGACACTCGAGGAGGTTACCCGACCTAGCACCCCAACTCTCGGCTCCTATTCCAGCCGGTCCGCAGCCTGTTTAACTGGCACCAATTTCGCCTTGATAGTGAAAAACCAGTGGGTTTTTTTGTGGGGTCGATATTAGTCCCTAGGCTGGTTGGGGAGTCCTGTTTCCATTCTTGGGCCCATTTCTTGGTTATATCGAAGGGAGTTATGCGTTGATTATTACAGAAAAAAACCCAAGCCGCTATATGTCGGCTGATAATATTTGAGGAGTTCCGTCGATTTCTCGAGGATCTCCGAGTCACCTTTGACACTTCATTAGTTGCTACTTCAACGGAATCATATTAGAGTCTTTGACGTAGGTATACTTTATATCGTTGAGAAGTTTCATAAGTCATCACTTCATCAGATGACTCATGACATTGATTCAGTGGTCTTCATATCAGTTCCATTTCATCAAACTTGCGATTTTTTAGGGTAAATACACGAGTTATAATCGAAAAAAAATACTCAAATTACTACACACGTGCCTATAAAATTGAGGGTTGCCCTCAATTTCCCTGGGATCCCATCATCAGACAAATGGGACCATGACTTGGTGACAGCGGGACCACCTCAGGATTCACCTCACTCGAGTAGAAAATAATTTCGAATATTGGTCCACGATTGACAGAGAAATCAGTGAACATACATTTAAAAAAAATACAGTGGAACGTAGAACATCCTCATTTTTAGAAGTTGGTTAAAAAAAAGGTACTTCCACTAAATTCGTTTTTGGTAGTATTACTTTCTGTCCTATTACAAAATGGTTCTTATTGACTATTTTCCATTTCTGCCTAATGACAGTAAACCGAATTTATGTTAGCACTTTATGATAAAGGATTAATATTCCGATAATAGATTACTTTTGAAACGAATGACAAAATGAAAGTTGAAGCGGACTACCGCCTTTATATAGCTACAATAGGTACAGTCAGGGGTATTAATATACGTACATAAAAAAGGACACAAATATCTGTACACGCCTTTATGACATTGACAATAGAGTCCTGTACATATATTTATGTACGTATATTATTACCCCTGACTGTACATACCCGTATTCATTCACCCTGTTGATCTAAACTCTAAATAACCGATTAATATGAAGTAAAGCAAAATATTCTACAAGGGTAGACATTTTGAAACGTCACACTTGGTGCCTGAGGTGCCTCTTACGAAATGTTTCGCTATCTAATATTGGAGGCTTGTCATAACCGTCTGAGCCGGTGACAAATTGCGTGGCTGGATAAAGCTGCATTTACACTGTCGCAGTCTACGGATTTAAACCAGTATTTGAGATATTTCGTGCTAGTAAGTTTTAAGGCGAAGCCGGTTCACGATCTGACGAAAATATTGATTTTTGAGCTTCCAGTGTGAAGAAATAATGAAGAGTTCTACTACAGAAAACTGACTGTAGTCTGAAAAAGAAACAAAGAAGTTATAACCGAACATAGAAAGAAATGCTTAGTAACTCTGTAAAAAAAATCTTATATATCACATAAATATTATATAAATATTCGAGATCTCGTAATTTTCAACGACAATCTATGTTTTTTTTTTATAAATAGGATAGTTTTTTTATTATTCTAGTGTAATAACCGGACAGATTTTTAATAAATTATCCAGTATTCCAAAAACCAATTAATACACTTCCGAACACGCACTTCCATCACGCTTATGCTCAGTGAGAGGGAGAGAAGACCTGTCTCGCCTTAACGCTTGTAATGCGAAAACTCTTTGTCTTCTTTTGTTTTTTTTCTCAAAAAAAAACAACTTAATGGTAAGTTCATTGTTTCTTGTGTCACCAAACTACACAAGATACTTGCACAAGTATCTATTTGATACTAGCTTCTGCCCGCGACTTCGTCCGCGTAGAACTCGTTTATATCGTAGCTCGATACAAACTTTCACTCCCATTTCCCCTTTAGGGATTGATTTCCGGGATAAAACTATCCCTATATCAAATTTTATCTAAACGGGTGCAGCGGTTGTATAGTAGCTCCATAAAAATGTTCACCCCCCATTTCAACCCGTTAGGAGACAATTTCCGGGATAAAAACTATCCCATGTCCTTTCCCGGAATTCAAACTATCTCTTAACCAAATTTCATCTAAATGAGTTTCATCAAATTATTCACCCCCCATTTCACCCCTTAGGGGATGATTCTCGGGACATAATCTATCTCTATACCAAATTTCATCCTTATGCATCCAAATTTTCACCCCCCCATTTCACACCCTTAGGGGATGATTTCCGGGATCAATCCTATCTTTTGTCCTTTCCCGGGATTAAGACTATTTATATACCAAATTTCACCCAAATCGATGCAGCGGTTTAAGTAGCTCCATACAAATATCCACCCCCAATTTTATCTCCTTAGAGGTTGATTTCCGGGACAAAAACTACCCTATGTCCTTTCCCGGGACTCAATCTATTTCTCTGCCACATCTAAATCGGATCAGCCGTTTTCATGTGATGCGCGGTCACATAAACAGACAAAAATTCTAAAAACTGTTGGAACGAGTTCTGTTATCGATTGTATGTATCCCCAGACAATTTTTTTTCAAATATCGACCCTCTTCAGCTTTATTATATGTATAGATAGATAGATAACAGATAAACAGACAAAAATTCTAAAAACTGTTGGAACGTGTTCTGTTATCGATTCTAAGTATCCCCAGACATTTTTTTTCAAAAATCTTCCATGTACAGACTTTTGACCCTCTTCAGCTTTATTATATGTATAAAAGATATAGAATACGAATGTACAACTGAACCATAAGATAAATCATTCGTGTCTTTTTTTAATACAAGTCATACTAACTTTTAGTGGACGGATTGGATGTCTATTCATTATATTATGAGCAAAAAAATGTATTCAAATACAGGTTACGTTTTCACAATCAAACAATAGTGACGATCGGTAGGTAATTAGTAAATAAAGTAGGTACACGCTACACCATTTGTAGACTGCGTAGATATGGGTATCAAATTTATATGAAGAAGACGACTCCTGTTTATTATTTTGAGTGAGTATTGCTACAAATTTGTTCGCATCGTTTATTTAGATTTGTTTTTTTTTTTTGTGTGCGAGCATTCAAAATTTAAAACAAGGTCAATAACAAGATACCCTGTCAGTGCGATGCCTCGACCTTACGATCTGATTGCACTACAACTAACCGAATATCGCAACGAAAACTTCCGCACCTTCTGCCTTTTAAAATAAGGCGCAAGACGGCAGAGCATATTTATTTCGACAAAACAATCTAATCTGTTTATAGGTCTGAATGTGTACTTATGTTGAATACCTTAACAAGTATTTTTCTAGTTTCTTTCTCTTGCGTTAGGTTAAGTAGACATAGGGATCTATAAGTAACACCAAACTTCTGTCACTGTGTATTCGAGCCTCGGAATATTACTCTATTTGCGCTGTAGCATGGTGCGGGTAACAGCTGTCATCTCAGTACAATTTAAAACCTTAAAACGTAAAATTGTACTGAGATGACAGCTGTCACCCGCACCATGCTACAGCGCAAATAGGGTAAAAGGTTGTTTTACTTACTACCTAAATAGGTACTCTTCCAACGTACTCGGTATCAATCCACCATTAAATACCACATTATTTGTTTATAATGTATAAGTAATAAAACAAATACTAAAAATTAAATGACGGTTAATGTGTGAGTTCAACACACATGGCCGTATCTAAAGAAAAAGAAGATAACTAAATAAAATAAAATATAGTACAGTTGTTTAGCAGTTTTTGAATAACTATTGAAATTTTGAATAACAATTTTTTAAAAAACAATCACATCTTCATAGGAAAATCACGGAACTTACGTAACGGAAGTCGTAAACCTTTGGACCTATCTTATTCAAAATATTTTAGTTGAAAGTAATTGATGCTATGATATTCTTCATATTATTTGATTTCACGGTTTTAAAGTTTCATGGATTGCTTAGAAAACTTACGTTTATTGTAAGGACCTATCCAACATATTGAAATATTTACGAGTTTTTTTTTACTTTCAGTTATAGTGTATTTCAAATACGAAGGCCCGATGCACTTGAGACGGTCATTAGGCGTTAACAATAGGATTAGTGATAACAAAAGATACCTGGCCGGACCCGTTTTGCGGCGTGGTATTTTACATGCAACCTAATGATCTTGATCGTTTAACGAAACCTCAAGTTCGGAAGAATATACGTCAGAAAGCGAATAAATTTTATATTTTATGTAATTAATGAATATGTTCTTAAGGTACTTAAATTAAGTTAGTCTTAACTTGAGTTACCTGAAAGTTGATTGTTATTTTTTAGTTGACACAATTAAAAAAATTTAGGTATATAGATATAAATAAATATTTCATTGACACAATTTTTGTTTTAACAAATATTAGCTATAAAAATAAATGTTAACTAATATTTCGTATTTTTATTTTCAAGTACCAAAATGTTTTAGTCACGCTTTAGTCATGCGGATTGCACCGACGCGTGCCATTTTGAAGTGCTCCTAATTAGATAACAAAAGGGAAACATTATGAGCCCTATTGTTAAGTTTCAAGTGCATCGGGCCTTCGTATTTGAAATACACTATACATGTGTGGCAAAAAGGATTTCATTGTCTCTCTGCGTGTGTGCGTCTCAGAGACAACAACTAACCAGCGTTCGTGAGACTTTTCTTTTTAAGCGTTACTGGCTGATAATAGTTTAATCATAAAGTAAGTAATGTATTATTTACTTAATGTTTTTGAAGCCCAGAGGTCTGAAAACGCGCCCAGAGGTGTGTATTTACGTGAAGTGACTTCTTTACAGCGTTGCAAAAAGTTATACGTGACAACCATACGTGAAACGTAATTCTGGAATGGCACAGGCCGGCACTTTATAGCTAAGCCTAGGATCGTAACTTGAAATCAGACTCCAATACAATATGCATAGCTTCTTTGCTTGAACAGATTTACTCTTTGATTTATGTTACCCTAGCTTCTTAGTAACGTACATTCAAAATGATTATAAAAACATGAGACTTTCGTAGTAACAGGTGACTTTTCACAAAACACATTAAACACTTCTTGATAACAAAATGAGGATAAGATATTACTTTCATGTACCTATATCTTGCGCCTAGGCTACACGGATGAAACTTTATATCGTTTCTTTCACACAATATGTGACATACATAATACTTCTCTCCGTTACACGTACAGAAGTATATAGTGATTGTTAGACACAAAACAAAACCAAAGTGAAACAGTACGACTCTGGATCCCATATTTATGCAAAATAAGAAACCTCGCTGCCATCTACCGCAATGCAATATCGAAATATTGGAACATTTTGAACTATGCACTGGGAGTTTTATTTTTCAATGGAATTCAGCAATTTTAGCGTACATTGGAAACAGATTTGCCATTTTTTGTTGGCTGTGTACTGCATGTCGAACGTCACTATTGTGTTGGCTTTTGTTTTTAAATTTTTCATTCGGAAACACGTTCGTTTATTTTCCGGAAAAATAATGGCTACGAGTCAATTGTTCCGTGACTAAGATTTGTAAGTCAAATGTGTTGAAGAGCTGCTACTTTTGAATTTTGTGGGAAGTGGGTTGAATGTAAGTTCAAGGTCCACAAGAGACAAGTGGTGACTCGAGTCGAAAAAGGTTGCTCGTATTCATAAAACTTTAAGCGTAGTAGGTAATCTCACTACTTTTTTGAATGAGCTAAGCCTAAGAGTTACTAACCTAAATTAGCGATATTTGAAAGTCAGTTACGAGTATCTGCAGTGTTTTTATTTGCCTACGAAAATATAGTCAATACCATTGAATTCGATACAAAATGTGTAAATTTTCAATTGTCGAGTGCAGTTCTTCTGTTCGCTCGGTAATTACGTAGTTACTAGTTTTTTCTGACTGTACTCCTCTTACATTCGTGGATAAAAGTAGCATAATAAACTGTAGGTAACTTATGTTTATTACATTACTTCTATATTCAGATCTTTCCACGAAATCTGACGGAAATTTAAGAACGCGTAACTTCCTAGTTAGAAAGACGCAAAAACGGCTAATTCGTTTCTAACGAGAGTTGGTAACGAGTATCATTTGCGCGGCTCAATAAACAAGATCTGCGAAAACGCTCCACGCTAGGAGCGATAAAGGCTTCGAGCGTTTGATCAATTTTAGTTAGAGACACGGATAAAAGTCAACCGAAAGGCCAGAGAACTAATGTACCTACTTAGGTTAGCTTACAAGCTAACAACAACATATAATATAACAACGAGGCTGAGGCTGTCCACCATTTGTAGCCAAAGAGTACTCAGATTCTTCGGACACACTATCAGACGCTGCGCGGATACGCTAGAAAGGCGCATAATTACTGGTCGTGTTGAAGGAAGAAGGAGCATAACCAGAGGTCGTGCGCCCAGGAGGTGGACAGATGTAGTCCAAGAAGTAACCGGGTCCGACTACAGGCAAACATACAAAAGGCTCAAAATAGAACGGCCTGGAGAGCAGAGGTGGAAAGAGTCGGCCGTAGTCGTCACGTCCCGTCCCTCAGACATAAAAATACGACGAAGAAGAAGCAGAAAGTCATACGAATTTTTTCAACACACCTGAGGGCCTACCGCGAAAGGCATTCGAAGTTACGAGTTCGTACGTAAGTGCAACAGAGAGGGAAAACTTCGAATGCCGTTCGCGGTAGGCCCTCAGCTCGTAAAGTAGGTCTTATTACAGCGTATTTACACTGATAATGCAGAATATTACCCATGCCGTGCCTTTTACATTACATTATCGCACTAGTGCCTTTTCATTACATATCTTTTTAAATATTAGCAAAATAATGCAGAATATTACCCATGCCGTGACTTTTACATTACATTATCGCACTAGTGCCTTTTCATTACATATCTTTTAACATTTTCATTTTTTATTTTTTTTTCCTCGCAAATGTGTTGAAAAACGTCGTATGAAACACGTGAGCATTGGTCATTACACTTCTCGTCTCCATTAAGCCTTCGCCTTCGGCTCAGGCTTAAAAACCGACTCAAGTGTGATGACCAACATAGCACACTTGTATCATAATGTACTATTAACGCATTGGCCAGCATTTGTTTCGCACATACACGTATTTTAAATACACTCGTGGTCAAAAAAATCGGGTCACCCTAAATTAAATAACCGCAATAGGTTTTTTTTTATATTTAACACTAGTTTTATTTACATTAAATACTATTCTTTATAATACCCAACTGTATTAGCAATTTCCGGGATCCGCTCACAAAAATATAAATGTCCAAAAATGACGATTTCTGCGATATCTCGCTCCGTTAACGTTGTTTTTTCCCGTGGGTCGTTACGAGTCCGATTTAAATCTGGTGACGTCATTTTATACTGTTATTTTTGTAGTATTGATGTAGAATAAATAAAGATCACGACAAGAATTAAAAAAAAAACTTTACGACCTTGCACTATTTTAGGAAATATGACGGTATTTTACCGACCCGTATTCTTTGTCCGCGAGTGTATATAGGAGTAATTTATAAACTAAAACCAACTCAGAAAATAATACGTGAGCGTTAATAAAAATAGCATAGTACATTACTTACCTAGGGCGGTTAAACAAAGAATGTCTCAGATCGCAGGTATTTGACGCCCGAGCCGAAGGCAAGGGCGATAAATATGCGCTCTGAGGCTTTCTTTATTACCGCCCGTGGTGAGTACAAAATTTTACGTCTCTATCTGGCCAGGAAGTGGGGTTTTCCGCACGCATAGCGTGCGGTAATTACTACTTTATGGCCAGGTATGACGTAAAAGTATTTGGGTTATTGTGACATCATTATAACCTAATTGCTCGTGCGTTAGGTACCGCCCGCGTATAATAAACAACGTAGGCAAAGCCGCAGGATAAAATATAGCCTATTTTCATTCCAGAGGTCCATGCTAGTACCGGAGATTACCCGTTATATACAAACTTTCATAGCTACAAATGATGATGATGAGATCCAAACAATCACTGGTATAATAAAACCGGCCAAGTGCGAGTCGGACTCGCGCAAGAAGGGTTCGTACCATTATCTATAAAAACGGCAAAAAAATCACGTTTGTTGTGTAGCAGTTAAATATTTATTTTATTATTCTTTTTTAGTATTTGTTCTTATGGCGGCAATAGAAATACATCATCTGTGAAAAATTCTCGTGTCTTTCAGGTTCATGAGCAGTGATCGGATCTAGGATGCAATTTGGGGTGAACGACCTCAAACGTTATGGTTATCGTGGATGTGTCTCGGATTTCCTGGGAGTTTGGGAAATGGGCTATTGTAAATTTAAAAATACGTCACTTAATATTTGCACACTTAAATAACACTAGAATTGTCTTATAATGGGTATTTATAACTGTAATTATTATTATTTGTCGATATGTTGAGAATGTGATAAGCAGGGCTCGATTTGAATGACAATGTCAGTCAAGACATTATAAACTGCTCATTTCAAGTGGCCATTTCATTTAATAAAAGAGGTTGATAAGTGGTAATTGTTTACGAATATACTATTAGAAGGCATTTTATGTGCGGTGCAGTGCAACGTCATCGGCACTAAAAGTTCGAGCTCTGTTGATAAGATTAACAAAATGTATCACCATTTTAACAACTAATAAAAATTATTACTTTTACTTGTATACCCTGGTAAACATACAAGAATAATAAAAATACATAAAAGATAAGACATACAAGTTACGTTCAGTTATTCTATTCTATGCAGTAGGTACTGTAAACATTTTTGTTGTTTTTACATTTTCTGTAAATTTTATACTGTAAACTACTTAAAATTAAAAGTTATTTACCTTTTTGTAAAGGTAGGTAACAAAAAAAGTCGCGGGATTGTAAGTCATATCCATCTTAATATTACGGACTTAAACCCCGGGAAATTGCATCCTAGATCCGATCACTGTTCATGAGATACAGCCTGGTGACAGACGGACAGACAGACAGACATACAGACGGACGGATAGCGGAGTCTTAGTAATAGGGTTCTCCCTTTGGGTAAGGAACCCTAAAATGCACGCAGTAAAAAACCCGAACATAGACCCATACGAAACTATCTATAGGATTTGTTACGTCTACGTGACTTTGAGTATAAGAATGAAAAAGGGATAAATGTCTCCAAAACCAATCTAGCAAAAACATTGGGAGAGTAATAAAGTGCGTAAATAAAAGCTAAATGGATAGCATAAATATTATTTGTATGTACATATATGTTGTGACACAAAAGGATACAGATAAACTCATTGTTTCGAACTCACCACCGTTGAAATATTCTAAAACCTTCTGTTAAAACCGATATCTCAACCACAAGCCACAGCGGCAGCGGCCGCAAAAAGCTGAAAGTCGATTCAACTCATTTAAACTATGTTGGTGAAAAAGTGTTCGCAGTTGGCAGACAAAGAATTTGCTGAAGCGGGGTACTCTGTGGAGGAA
The DNA here is from genome assembly GCA_963854355.1 of Epinotia brunnichana. Classification (NCBI taxonomy): domain Eukaryota; kingdom Metazoa; phylum Arthropoda; class Insecta; order Lepidoptera; family Tortricidae; genus Epinotia; species Epinotia brunnichana. The sequence continues at coordinate 10,546,987 of OY977936.1, read as the reverse complement.
GCTGTTCTGATTAATGACCAACTTTATAATTAGGGCTGATAACAATTTTGCTTACTATTAATCATTAATAATATACTTTTCAAAACAAAGTTTTAACCGACTTCAAATCAGAAGCCAAATTGCTTCAAGTTTGCCTATAACATTTGAAGAGTTTCCGCGATTTTTCCAGGATCCCATTATCAGAAATGGATTTTGGTGACAACGGGACTAATCTGGAACACAGAAAAAAATAATTAAAATCGGTTCATAAATTACCGAGTTATTCGCGTAACAACCACACATTAAAAAAACACATACAGACGAATTGAGAACCTCCTCCTTTTTTGAAGTCTGTTAAAAATGTGGTACAAAGACTACTGGACAGGCTAGATCGGCTCCTAAACAACTGCATCAGGTTTATTTTCGGTCTACGTAAATACGATCACGTTATTTTAATCTTGTTTGTTTACCCTGTACGAAGACATGTTAATTAATATCGTAAGCTTGCTATTCTACTACTAACCCAGGGAATCCTAGCTCAGGAATGCCGAATAAATACTTATATTTCTATTTCTAATATTTGATGAATTTCTTCGATTCCACTTAGATTCGATCATCACATATCTTTGTTCTGGCTAGAATTGGAATATTCAGGGGGTATTCAAAATTCCCCCCGAATGGCGGATTTTTGAGATGCCTCCTCTTTATCCTTGAAAATACCTATTCTAGGTACAGTCGCCATCACATACATAGGTACACTATAGGTGTTCAAAAATATCGGCACATGCACCCTAACGCCTTGAAAATAGAGCTGTGTTCCGATGTTTGTGACGTGCTTGTTTGCTCCGATGTATGTGATGGCGACTGTACAGTAGTGTACATGCCACATGGCTACGGACTAAACAATTGAATCTATTCAGTGTTGGAATGCAGTGATTGTTGGACCACCGATTACGACACTCATTGTTTACCAGGTAGTTTGATGACAGTGGATAGGAAAATGTGTTGGATTTATGATTGATGATGTTGAATGAATGTGTGTAGGAAAGAGGTACCTACTCGTACTTACCAACTTACGTTGCAACCCTAGCAGGTATAATCGACGTCGTTCGAAAATAAGTGCACTGCATCACACTGCACGGACAAAGTGGTCAAAATAATGTTAAAGGAAAGGTTGCTCAGATATTTTTGGACCTTCAGGAACGTAGGTATCTGCATAATTATATTAATTAACAGTTGCATATCAATTCCTTTGTTGTATTAATAATTATTATACCTAAGTACCTACCTACCTCTCATTATGACAGATAAAAAATAACGAATAGGTAGGCAGGTTTTTTTATTTATTTTATTGACCAATATCTTTAGTACATTTTGGTAGGTATTTGTTTTTCACCAGCGGAAACCTCAGGGGTTTAAGTATAACAAACGCAACAAATTACAATTTATTTCTCAAATAAAATGTAATTTGTTGAGTTAAATGCTGACCCGCACATTACGCATTGCCTGTCCCTTAGGGAACATGATAACAAAAGAAGTACTTAACCATAGTCGCCATCACATACATCGGAGCAAACAAGCACGTCACAAACATCGGAACACACCTCTATTTTCAAGGCGTTAGGGTGCATGTGCCGATATTTTTGAACACCTATAGTGTGCCTATGTATGTGATGGCGACTGTACATACTCCTATTCGTTATAGGATACAATTGTTGTTTACTGTTAGCTACGCAATATTATAGACGGGAATTCCTCTACATGTGAATGACCATTATTTCATAAGAAGATATACGATCTCGTAAATACGAGCAGAGCAAATACAGAATAGTCACTCAGTCCCAAAATGAAGAGGGCAAAAATAATAATTCAGATCCCCTTTCTCGTCGAATTGTTTTTATATGTTTATCTATCCAAATATCATAAACCCTCCATGATGCGTTCAAGAACCGCACATTATGATGATGATTATAATTTCTTATCTGTGTGAATGTTATTATTGCTAAATAATAACATCGATTTCGATAATATTATTTCATTCAAATTTCGAACATCTCTGAAATCAAAGAAATTTGATTTGACCTCTATTCTAATATCCAGAGCCCGGATTTTTCACGGCAAAACAAAACACTATCATAATCTAGCCAGTGGTTGAAACATTATTTTATCGATATCGATAATTGTGTAGTAGAAGAAAAAACGTCACCAAATAAAATAAATATTTAATTTAAAAAATACGTGAACTTTGTATGACATTTAAACAGGACGTTATAAAAATACCCGTAAAGCGGAAAGAGGGTTAAATGGTCCCTTACGAGTATAAAGAGTAAATTTACAACATTTTAAAACCGTAGTATCGCAGTATGACTTAGACGCAGTATCAAAAAAAAAGGTCAAGTGCGAGTCAGACTCGCGCACCGAGGGTTCCGGACCACCCCGTACAATAGAAACAAGTCCAGTATAAACTGACACTCTCTAAGTATGTATTCACATACTTAGTGCGTGTCAGTTTATACTGGACATTAATTTTTCAGTGATATAAGTAAAAATTTACGGTTTTCGCAATTTTTACTTTATCTGTGCTATAAGACGTTGCTTCATACCAAATTTAAAGATTCTGTGTTCACGGGAAGTACCCTGTAGGTTTTGATTCCCTTGCGAGTTTCGAAATTAGCTGCATAAACAGCTGTATCTTTTAATTGCGTTGGCTTAGAAGTTTGATTTTTTCACAGCTTCAAGGGACAGTAGACCTGAGTATTTGAAATAAATTTCAGCTTGATACCTTCACGCGTTCCTGAGAAAAAGGGTCTTGACAGACGAACGGACGGACGGACAACAAAGTGATCCTATAAGGGTTCCGCTTTTTTTCCTTTTGAGGTGCGGAACCCTAAAAAGAATTAAAACATTTTTTACGGGGTGTTTTGTAACACGATGTATAATAGAGACGGATGCAATTTCTTCTTCGTAATCCACGTCAGAACACACAGCAGCACATGGCATTTTATTTGTGTAATAGTGATAGGAGTAGATAATTATTAGTTTTTCACCATTTTCTGGGAGTACGAGTAAACAGTTTCTTTTATCACTATTAAGCCATTTATGTATACTAAATGTACGTTCAACTTCACTTGACGTCAAGGTAACAAATTTATAAAATTAATTTTCAGTTTGGGTAATATTTTCTGATATTTCTGTTAAATTTTCATAATCAGGATTTCGTTCGAGCACAGCTTTAAATTTGCGTATCACTAGTAAAGGGGCACCTGATACGACATGACAATTACATAAAAACTATAATTGAAGGAAAGATAGAAGGAAGGAGAGGCAGGGGAAGACCAAGACGTGCGTAAATACTCGATATCGATAAAATAATGTATCTATCACTGGCTAGATTACGATAGTGTTTTGTTTTGCCGTGAAAGATCCGGGCTCTGCTAATATCAGTCAAGATGACGTTTAGTTCGAAATGAATTGTCAATTTGCATACAAATTTGACAAATGTCGCACGTAAGTAAGATATTGAATGATATGAATGACAGTTGGCGCCGACTGTAGTTTGTCTCTGAATTAAAAAAAATACTATGACAGCTGCCAGAAAACAACACCGCGATGCCGGACATAATATACGGCTCCTGAATGCATCGTGGAGGCTTATGATATGTGGATAGATAAAGTAGTGTATGTAACTGTACATAATTAGGCATTAAGACACTCGTGTGATGTTATTATGAAACTCGCCTTCGGCTCGTTTCATAAACCCACACTCGTGTTTAATGCCCTTCATTATGTACAGTCACATAAACTACTATATTGTAGGTCTTTTTTATTATTGCAGTTTGTTAAAATGCTACAGTTTTTTTTATTATTAAAGATTCCTATAAAACAATCTAAATCCATAGTCAATCTATATCCAAAGATCCATAGTTTAAAGCTTAGTACTAATAAGTAATTACTTTCATAAAACTTTTTTAAACTGAATATTTCCATTTATTAAAATGCCTTTGTTAAATTATGGCATTGTTTGTCCTGTCAGACGTATAATGAAATATCAAAAATGTATTCAACTTGCGCATGAATATTTTTATAATATTTAATGTTCATGAATAAAGTTGTTACCGTTGTTGATGACTTTACATTTCAATCTAATTGGAATGTTGCCATGGAAAATAAGGTAAAAATACCGGTCGGAGGTAAATTAACAATACTTGTCAAGTATTAAAATAGATACTATATGGGCGCGATTTTGCACTGTCTATTTATATATTCAGCTGGGTTGGTAGGACGCCGCCAAGTGATCCAAGAAAAATGTACCAATTAATTTTCGTGTTTCGGAGTTTGAAAATTACCAATACTTACACATTTTTGTCAGTGAATAAATTAGTATCTCATTTTTAACCGACTTCATAAAAGGAGGAGGTTATTAAGATACAAATTAGGTACGTACTAATAACCATTTTTTTTTTTTTTTTTTTACTTGGGGAAATGCCTTTACGCATCCCACCTAGCCGAGGAACTAGGATGGGTATGACGGGCTCCCGGGAACCCCCCGGACTACCGTCTAAAACCACCAAGGTATGCCCTCTCTGCCGTGTAGTAGGGGCGTCATGGGATCGCGAACATTTCACCACGACGCCCCTCGGCAACAGCCGCAGCTGCCCTCACTACTGAGGCAAAAGCCCCCCCTCCCGTCGTAAGCGTGCAGGGCGACACCACACGCTTCCCGACCCACGTACTAATAACCCTAACCTAACTTTATCGGTCATACATAATCACACTTGAGCTACGTTGTTACGTGTCAAAGTCTTTATATCATTGACATAAGATGGAATTTCACCTGGCATGTGTAAAAGCCCTTTTCTCAATATACTTACCTACTTAAGTGTTACTAATTTTACAGTTACCCTCTACGAGAGAGCCGTATGGAATGAGTTGAACATGCTTAAAAGACTACGTCGCTAATTATTGAAGCAAAAGGGGGCGATCACTCCATTCCGTGTCTTACCCTTCTCCCCTATAAATAGTTCTGGGATCTTCGTTAAATCCTTGTTTCCAATGTGATTGGATTTCCAGTGTCACATTGATTCTCTCCTAGATTAAATGTATGTATTACTTTGTTCTCGTCGGTGCTAAGTGATTTTACTTAGTAGAAGTGGCTAGTCCTGGGTTTAGTGTTCAATAAACACCAGTTTTAATCAATGAAGAAGTAAAATGTTTGTATGTAAGATGGTATTTTTCGGAACGACTACACTAGTATAGATCGTATTTTTTAGGGTTCCGTACTCAAAGAGTAAAACGGGACCCTATTACTAAGACTCCGCTGTCCGTTTGTATGTCTGTCTGTATGTCTGTCTGTCCGTCTGTCACTAGTCCGTCTCATCAACCGTGTTAGTTAGACAGTTGAAATTTTCACAGATGATGTATTTCTGTTGCCGGTATAACAACAAATACTGGACAAAAATTGGACTCGCGCACGAAGGGTTCCGTACCATTATCTATAAAAACGGCAAAAAATCACGTTTGTTGTATGGGAGCCCCCCTTAAAAAATATTTTATATTGTTTTTAGTATTTGTTGTTATATGTATAACTGAAACTGTTATATATATAACTGAAATACATAATCTGTGAAAATGTCAACCCTCTAGCTATCACGGTTCTTGAGATACAGCCTGGTGACAGACAGACGGACGGACGGACAGCGAAGTCTTAGTAATAGGGTCCCGTTTTACTCTTTGAGTACGAAACATCCATGACTCAGGAACAAATATTTGTGCTCATCACACAAATAAATGCCCTTACCGGGATTCGAACCCGGGACCTCCGGCTTCATAGGCAGGGTCACTACCAACTAGGCTACAGGGGCCTCCCATACAACAAACGTGATTTTTTTTGCAGTTTTTATAGATAATGGTACGGAACCCTTCGTGCGCGAGTCCGACTCGCACTTGGCCGTTTTGTACAAGCTTTATATTAACTTGAACTGTTCATATTATGTATGTAAATATGTAAGTATGTAAGTTGTCCGTCAAAATTTGCAATCCATCTTTCAGTCACTTGCCTGTTATCCAATTGAGCTGAAATTTTGCAAGCATATGTATATCACATGACAATGCAATATTATGATGACTTGGAGCTGTTCTGATGCTGGAGCTGGAAGGTGGCCATAGGAACTCCGCAATAAAACGACACAACCCCATCGACATTGGGCTCGTTAGGATCGTCTCAATGAGTACTTGATGATGGTATGCAGAAAAGTACAGTCGGCAGTAAAAGCTTGTACCAAAAATGAAATTTTTGACAGAAACGTATTTAATTAAATATTACGACGGTCACAAACAAGCAGGCATAGTAAGCAGAAGGAGGAGGACTTTGGAGGAGTATTCAGCGCGTTGTCAACTCATTATTGATTTCAGGATTTCGTTGTGTTGGCAGCCAGGATACATGTTGGTTCCTCACTCTCAACACAGAACATGCTCTGGTAACCTTACTTATCACCAGGAACAAAACACCATGGTGGTGTTATTATGACAGTGCCACTGCGGTCTACACTAAGGTGCAGGAACTTCTTCAGTTGGGCTGGGCCAAACATAAACAAGATGACATTCCGCTGTGCCAGGTTGAGCTCGTCTATTTATAATGCTTAATTCAAGAAGTTCTAATAAGTGATTTATGCGGTTATTTCGATCGAATCAGCAACCGTGCTCTGAGGCTCTAGTAAAAGTTTTATCGATACATATACGTTTTCGAACGCGTTTACGTTTAGTTTCAATTTGTATGGCAACACGTAGTTCCTAATAGTTACCACCAGAGGCGCTGTTCTTGTTGCAATACAAATTGAAACTAAACGAAAACGCGTTCGAAAACGTATTGTATTGATAAAACTTATACTAGAGCCTCTGTTCACAGAATGAACGTACTCGTAAAGCAGTACCATCTGTTACAAGCACGTGGAGTTAAATAAATGCTCGTAAAAAATATGATCCGTGGCTCAACCCATACAAATCCCTGATTGGTATTCCGTGCACGAGTCTCGTAAGTCGAGTCAGCATGGAAGCAATTAGCCCGAGATATAGTTTTTCCTGCCCAAGAACTGATTCCACTCACGCTCCACCTTGGGGAAATAACAAAGTTTAGCCGTGCTTGTTATGGGAACTTGTATTAACCACTTATTGCATGACATTATTATGTTATAGTATATAGATTATTATGATGATAATGATGTAGAATATTATCGTCATTTGATATTTAACAGTGGCTTTTCGATGAAGAAAAACAATCGTGAGGAAACCGGTCTGATCCAAATAAGGTTATGTTTTCCCTCTGGGTTTATTTATTTATTTATTAGGCTCACATAACAAATTACAGTCATTCTTTCAGTAACATAATAAGCTTAGTGTTTAGATCTGGACTATAATTTTAAACAGTGTGTGCACAGAAAGATTCATAACTTAAAGACAAACTATTCACTAATAATCCAGTTCGTGGGGAATGGCCTCCATACATTGCCTTGCAAAAGGTGGAGAGGAAAATGTTTTGATTTATATATATCAGGTCTTACATGTGTGCGTTTGCAACCATCCTCATTTGAAGTGGCCATTTTTTGGTGTTTTTTGAAATAGCACTTTATTTGTTGCTTCTATGGCAGGTTTAAAGACGACTAAATTCCTTACATGTTTAACATACAACATTTATCTGTAAGTTTTACAGTATTGCGAGGGGCGGAAAAAGTTGTATTTTTCCAAAATCTCGCAAACTACAAATTTTCGCGCCAAATTTGCACGCTTTGGATTAAAAATATCAAATTTATACAGTAGTAAGAGTGATCTATAATGAGTATTTTTACATGCTAAAACAAGTCGGATTCACCCCATGAGCGTGGGAAAACGGGGGTGAATGTGAAAAAGTAGGCGTCGCCTGTGAAGTGACCTCCTTCTTAAACTATTATTGTTAGGGCTTGCGGGGTAAAATCGTCGACTAAAACAGATATGAAGAACTAATTTTTGATGAAAACACGGTATATTTTGGAAAAAAAAAAAAAATGTCGATAAAATGAAAAAAATATTTCATTGGCGGTAAGATGAGGTATATCTTTATATATTTTGGATAAAATATATATTTAAAACTGTATCTGAAAGGCCATTATGTGTTGTTTATAAATACGTATACTTTTTGGGCAATTGTCGTAAAAAAATCAAACATGCCTACTTTGCCACCAGGGGGAACTTTGCCCAAGAAGCAAATTTTAAAATTTTCCTCTTGGGCAAAGTTCCCCCTGGTGGCAAAGTAGGCATGTTTGACGGTATTCTTTGCATCATGGTGAAGTAGCGCCATACCTCTTTGTTCTGAATTATTACTTTAAATAGTGTTGTGATGCAACTGGGATTTGTGCCATATTGTATTTACTTATTATAAATACAAATGTAATTTAATTTTGGTGGAAAATACTGATCCTTAAAAGAAAAATAACTGAACGGTGAAAAATATATCAATCTTCACTCGTTACGTAAGACACGGCATAATATTTGTTAGGGTTCGTCTGTAGCTGTTTTAACGTCAATGTTTTTAAATCCTGTTCATAAAATAATAGCAAATTGTCTATGTTAAAATGGCGCGGAAATACTGTTCGATGATTGGTCCACGGATTCAAGTGGTTGACCGGTCGGGGAGGATTTGAAATTGGAGGGGATTTTAACGGCTAGGAGTTTGGGGACGAGGCCAGTTGCGACATTCTTGGGCTGACCGTGAGACACGCTGTACTGTATCAAATAAGTTGGTGAAAATAAAAGTCATAAAAGTGTTGGTCCTGAGTTTTAACTATTTCTCCCAGAGTACAGAAACATCGCAGTAGAAAGTAGGAGTGAGTAAGTTTATACTTCAGCAAGCGGGATTTCGCAGCCAAAACGTAAGTTCACGCCCATATTTAAATTTGTTATATTTAAAATAGTCGTTATGATTCTAAAGCCTGCTGCTAGTCATTAAACGAATAATAGCCTACATTCATAGTTTGCAATGAAGGTTCAAAATCTATTTTAGTTCTCACTACTTATAATTGCACCACGGCTTTAGAGACATCGCTTTATTGCAATAGTTTTCGGATTGCGTAGTCTATAAAGTATCAATAAGCATTTAAGTTTACAGTAAACCACTATTGAAGGTAATTATGTCAATGTAACTCAATTAATGTGTGGTGTCAACCAGTTTGTTTAATGCCGCGATTTTAATGAGATCGACAATAATCATTCATTGCGCAATAACGAATGAGCATATTTTTGAAATTAAGTATTCATAGTCTTGCTTGGTATAAAACGAACATTACGGACACATGTGTGTATAGGTGCACTAGCCCCTGATTTCGGTATATTTTACCTGTCTTGAAATAAACTACGTTTCTGTTTGATAATGTGTGTTTGTGAAATAAGCGTATCTTTAATTTCTTCCTGATATCTTAAAACAAGGCGTCAATTAGGTTTGCGAGTGCTTTGTTATTTAAGTTGCTATTAAGCTTTATATAGCCGCGGTACCGCAGCATTTCCCAGTTCCGTTTCAAGATGTAACTCTAGAAATGTGTGCTGCTTGATTGAATAGCTTAATCATTTAGTCATTTCCGTAGAATCTGATCTTCTTTACAAATCGAATATAAGTTTCAGTAGGTACTTCAACTTTAATGTAATGCATGATCAATGAATTGGAAGTGAACGCTAAGGAAGAGCTACTGAATCCCTTAAATGGCTATTGCGCCAAAACTTAATACACCAATGAACTAGTCAACTCAAGCTGTAAAATACTATTGTATTTTAGTCCTTAGCAAAGAATATACCGCTGATCTTTTAAATTTTGTTTTTATATTTTATTCACATGTATTTTGTCTCGAGTTTCAGGAATCATGGCTTTATCGGAACCTCCGGATCAGGGTGCAGGTAACCGGAGGCTCGCGACTCCCGGCCGGGGTGAGCGCCGTGCAGCCACGCGCAGTCGAAGTCGCAGCCCTGTACTTCACCCTCGTCGGAGACCAGAGGATGACAACGCGCGACTTCACATGCTGGAACGGGAACTACGAAGAGAACGAGAACTACGGAACGCCGAGGGCCGGCGACGCTCCTATCGAAGAGAACGCGAGTGGCGGTCAACGAGCCGGAGTCATCGGAGCCGGTCTACCGACGGTCGGCGCCTCGCAGAGCATCACGACCGGCGTCATGTAGAGCAAGAGGCAGAGCATCATGCTGAGCGACGCGACAACGCTAGACGAAAAACAAGGTCACGTAGTCCTTCTTTTTCTAAAAAATACTTTTTTATATTTTTAAACAATTGCGAGATGGCCTTACGTCGCAACCACTTGCACAGAACGCGCAACAGTCCTTGCAGAAAATAGACCACAAGAACATATTACCCAATTTTGACCCTTCAACCAAAAATCAACGCATGGATATTTGGTTGAAGAAGGTCAATGAATGCGCGGCTGTGTATGGTTGGGATGAGAGGACTACCACTCATTTTGCCATGCAAAAATTACAAGGTCTGGCCAAGACTTGGTACGAGAGTCTCAACACGATCCTCTTTACCTGGCAGGAGTGGCAGACTAAATTATTAGACGCGTTTCCTTGTGACCAAAACTATGGCCAGATCTTGGAAGACATGATTAAAAGAAAAAGCAAGTTTAATGAACCTATAGAGGTATACTATTACGAAAAATTGAGCCTCATTAACCAGTGTGAAATAGTAGGGAAACGTGCCGCAGACTGCATAATACACGGCCTTACTGATCGAACGCTTAGGTCTGGCGCTCTAGCGTTGCGTTGCGCTCACCCGGATCAATTGCTGCCTTACCTAATGAGTTATAAGGAGTCTAATCAGACCAGTTCAGATCGTTTCCATGTTAGGAATAGAAACAACACTGATGCCGCTCATGCTGGGAGCAATAGTAACGTGCAGTCTAAACTCAGACTAGGACAATCAATAGTAGGATGCTATAACTGCAAAGAGAGGGGGCATAGCTACCTATATTGTACTAAACCAATCGTAAAATGCGCAAAGTGTAATAGGGTAGGGCACAAGGCAGATAACTGTCACACCAGACTGGGAGATAGGATGACTAGTACTAATACTGCAGCTACAGTACCAAAAACGATGCGAATTGATTTTGTGGAGCCACATATTGCCTCAACCCTAAGTTCTAAATTCATGAAAGATGTTATAGTACACGGTAGTGCATATAGGGCCTTTATTGATTTTGGAAGTGACGTCACCTTGATCAGGGAATCTACTGCTAAGGAATTAGGTATTTCACACGACCAAACTCCAACACTTATGAAGGGTTTCGGAAATGATGTAATTCAGTCGCTAGGCAGTACGTCACTTGATCTCTCTGTTGATGGTGTAGGAGCAAAGGTCACTTTTAGAGTCGTGAATGACAATTTGTTAGAGGTTCCCGTTTTGGTAGGGCAATCATTCACTGAGCAGCCTCATATATCAGTGTACAAAGATGTGAACAAGCTACAGTTCTTCAATATTGGCAACGAATTACCCTACGCTGATGTGGTTGAGGGCGATGAGTCTCCACTTGAGTACTTTACTCCCAGTGTCATTGAACTTCATGGTGTTGCCACAGTTAGGGTTGAGACTAAATCGGCATTTGATGGCAGTGTTCTTATAAAACATTCTATAGCTGGTAAACCTAACCAACAATATGTCATTGGCGGCGGTCTCCATAGCTCTGTTAAGGCTCGCATACATGCATTGGTGGCGCCTTGTGCAAGATCCTGCCGAATTCTGCCTGGTCCTGTTTTTTGCCGTGCAGAACAGGTTGACGTAGTACATCAAGTCGTCCAGGACGCCGAACATGCATGTAGGCATACCGATCTTGATGAAAAACAGGTGCGGGTAGGTGAAGGAGTGTCTGGCAACGATAGGGAACGATTGCTAGGTGTATTAAAGAAATATCAACATTGTTTCGCTACATCCCTTAGTGGCCTAGGTTGCACCAACGCTGCTGAAATGAGCATCGAATTGAATAGTCAACGTCCGGTCGTCTATCGTCCTTATAGACTTTCACACCACGAGCGAGAAAAGGTGCGTTCCATGGTAGGGGAGATGCTAGATGCTGGCATAGTCAGAGAGTCAGTATCCGATTACGCTAGCCCTATCTTACTTGTTCGGAAAAAGGATGGGTGTATGAGATTATGTGTCGACTACCGTAAGTTAAATTCAGTGACGGTTAAGGAAAGATACCCCATGCCCATTATCGAGGACGAGATAGCCCGCCTATCGGGACAATCCTGCTTTATCACCCTCGACCTCGCTTCTGGGTATTATCAAGTGCCCATTTCCGATCAGAGTAGGCACCTCACTTCTTTTGTCACGCCGGACGGCCAATTCGAGTTCAACCGAATGCCGTTTGGCTTAGCAAATGCTCCAGCCGTTTTTCAGCGCATGATAAATGCAGTATTAGGGTCTGCGCGATTTAGCAAAGCAACTGCATACATCGATGACATTCTCATTTATGGGAAAGATATTTCAGAATGCTTGGAGCGCCTCGAAGAGGTTTTAAAGGCTATCGAAAACGCAAATCTTACCCTTAATTTGTCTAAATGCGATTTTTTGCGCAAGGAGATTGATTATTTGGGGTACGAAATAAGCGCTAGAGGAGTCAGGCCAGGCGAAAGGAAGATCCTTAGTGTAGCAAACTTTCCGCGACCCGGTAACGTTCACAACGTACGCCAGTTTTTAGGGTTGGCAGGTTATTTCCGCAAGTTCGTTAGGAATTTTGCTCAGATTTCGTTCCCGCTTAGCAAATTACTCAAAAAGGACGCAGCTTGGGAGTGGAGTGATAGTCAGGAACAGGCGTTTCAGGATCTTAAGTCGAAATTAGTAGAAAGGCCAGTTCTTTCCATTTACGACCCAGCAGCAGAGACCGAGTTGCATACGGACGCGAGTCGATTAGGTGTAGGAGGTATACTTCTGCAACGATCTTCCGGCAGCGAGCCTTTTCATCCCGTAGCTTACTTCAGTCGACAAACTTCACCAGAAGAGAAAAATTTCCACTCATACGAGTTGGAAACTCTGGCAGTAGTCTGTGCTCTCCGAAAATTCAGGGTCTATCTGTTAGGGCGAGAATTTAAGATAGTCTCGGACTGCAGCGCTTTGCGCTCTACATTCTCGAAACGAGATCTCATCCCCAGAATAGCACGGTGGTGGTTGACGCTGCAGGAGTTTGATTGTTGCATTGAATATAGGGCTGGAGCGAAAATGAGTCACGTAGATGCTCTATCTCGTAATCCAATTGTAGAACAATCAGATTATCTCACGGATCAGTTCCCAATCGTAATGTCCATCAGTGAAGGAGACTGGTTACATACACTCCAGCTAGGTGACTCAGAGTTAAATAGGATAAGAACCATTTTAAGTAGTGGCATGGACGAAAAGGGTTTACGTCACATTAGAGACAATTACGTTATAAGGGAAAATAAATTATACCATTATTTAGATAATGATAGGGACCAGGTAAGATGGGTAGTGCCAAAGGGCGCAAGGTGGCAACTATGTCGGCTAAATCATGACGAAATTGGTCATTTTGGGGTGGAAAAGACCCTGGAGAGAATTAAGAAGAATTATTGGTTCCCCAGGATGACCAGATTCGTGAAAAAGTACGTAAACGCTTGTTTAGAATGTGCCTATGGAAAAAATAATGCATGTGTTCGTGAGGGTCTACTTCACCCTATTGAAAAGGTGGAAGTACCATTTCACACGTTACACGTTGACCACCTTGGACCGTTTGTCAAGTCTAGCAGGGGCTACACTCATTTACTTGTTATTGTGGATGGATTTACGAAATTCTGTTTTCTGAAGCCTGTTCGAAATACCAACACGCAGAACTCTATAAGAGCCTTAGACGACGTTTTTAGCACGTTTAGGAACCCGGACCGTCTTATTAGTGATCGAGGCAGTTGTTTCACTTCTCACGCGTTCAAACGTTTCTGCCTCGATAAAGGTATAAAGCACATCTTGAACGCTGTAGCTAGTCCCAGGTCCAATGGTCAAGTCGAGCGGTACAACCGAACTATAATTGACTCCCTCAGAACGCTCAGTGTGAAGTATGGTGAAAAGAGCTGGGACAGCCACCTGGGAGGAGTACAATGGGGCCTTAATAACACCATTCAAAAGACTGTCGGGCGGGCGCCTTCAGAAATAATGTTTGGGACCTGTATGCGTAGTGAAATAAACCCAATGTTAAATGTTATTACTAGGGCTATAGAAGAAAAGAGGGACGTTTCTGAAATCCGAAGGGAGGTTAAGGCTAGGATAGATAAAGAACAGAGCAAGCAGAAAGATAGTTATGACAAAGGTAGGAAACCAGCTCGCTTGTACAGTGAAGGGGAGCTTGTCAAAATAACGAAGACTTGCTTTAACAATGACGGCCAAAGTAAAAAACTCATGCCCCCGTTTATAGGGCCTTACCGTGTCACCAAAGTTTTGGGTATGGATAGGTACTCAGTTGCACCTGTGCCAGGGCTCTCTAGTACAAATAATAAGCGACCTACAACGGTGGCTGCAGATCGCATGAGGCCATGGATTAACGTTGCTGCGTTGGAGGTTAATAAAAATGATACTGATAGTGGTAGCAGTGATGATGACGATACTGATTATGTCCTTAATTAGATTAAAATAGTGAACGTATCAAATAAACTTAGATTTTATATTATTATTACGTTTAGCTACAGAATGTTTCGTATATATTGTTTCAGATCAAAACACGGCAATCGATCGGTCTGTGTTTTGATGCTGCGATGGCCCACGAAGTCCTCCCGCGCCCGTCACGAGTATTCGATCGGCTCGTCGGGCCAACGGTGAGGCAACCCGATAATCGATCGGTCGGGATGTTCGTTTATTAAGTCCTTCCGCGCCTGTCACGAGTAATCGATCGGCTCGTCAGGCCAACGGTGAGGCAACCCGATAATCGATCGGTCGGGATATTCGTTTCCAAGTCCTTCCGCGCCTGTCACGAGTAATCGATCGGCTCGTCAGGCCAACGGTGAGGCAACCCGATAATCGATCGGTCGGGATATTTGTTATTAGGTTCTCCGTTATTCGATCGGACGGGAACCTAGATTTTAAGTGGTGACCCAATGAATCGATCATTGGGAACCCACTGTATATTAAACTCTCGCAAATCGATCGGCGAGGTGTTTATGTATCTATTTATAATCATTTGAAGTATTGCTTTATCTTTTGAACATGATGATTGTAATTAGTTATCGAATGATGATGATAATTTGATCGACTTTGCAATGTTTCATGTCATCGAGACATAGTATTTTGATCGAGGTTCGATGTCATCGAGACAAGCTTGATTGAGGTCATTGAAGAATGTTTGTATTTTCGATACCTTTCACATACCAGGTTCATAATTGAATAATTTCTGTTAGCTTTCAATTGAGAATTTGATAATTATTAAAAGAATGTAAGCTATAATTCCTATGCTAAAAAAAAAATGTAAATCAGGATATGATTATACTTTTGTACCTATAAAATATTATTTGTTTCTATACAACTTTTTTTTAATTGTGATGTTGTGAAGTTTGTGCAACTGGCCCAGACTCCGATTGTTAGGGTTCCCACCTGGAGACGTGTGCCGGGGCGGCAACGTTATCAGGATGGTCGATTGTTAGGGTTCGTCTGTAGCTGTTTTAACGTCAATGTTTTTAAATCCTGTTCATAAAATAATAGCAAATTGTCTATGTTAAAATGGCGCGGAAATACTGTTCGATGATTGGTCCACGGATTCAAGTGGTTGACTGGTCGGGGAGGATTTGAAATTGGAGGGGATTTTAACGGCTAGGAGTTTGGGGACGAGGCCAGTTGCGACATTCTTGGGCTGACCGTGAGACACGCTGTACTGTATCAAATAAGTTGGTGAAAATAAAAGTCATAAAAGTGTTGGTCCTGAGTTTTAACTATTTCTCCCAGAGTACAGAAACATCGCAGTAGAAAGTAGGAGTGAGTAAGTTTATATATTTAATGAAATATCAAAAATATAGGAGTAATAAAATATTATACAAAGGTCATTTAAGTTTTTTGGTCTCGCAATACACAAAAACTTTGATAACGAAAAAAACAAGTACCTAAGTAGAAGAAAAAAGAACTGAATAGTAAAAAAAAATATTTGCACTCGCAAGATACGACATATATTTCTTGGTATTTCAGAAATATAGCAGTAAGAAAATATTACTCAAATGTCATTTAGGTGTTTTGGTCTCTTAATTATGTAATAATAACAATAAAATTTTCATAACGAAAAAAACATGTACGGGTAAGCGTAAAACAGCGTAACTCTTTGCAATCCGCAATTTTTTTACGATACCAATCAAGCGTAATATATTATGTTTATTGTGATGAATTTACATCAAAAAGTGTAAAAAACACATTCTCTCCAAAAAAAAAAAACTATAAGTTTCATCAATGATGTGAAGTTTGTATAATCGGTAAGGTAAAAAAATGCGGAATGCAAGGAGTTAACGCTGTTTTACGCTTACCTGAGCTTGTTTTTTTCGTTATGAAAGTTTGTGTAAGACCAAAACTCGTAATTGTCATTTGGATACTATTTTCTTAACTATATTTCTGAAATATCATTAAATATGTAGGCCGTGTCTTACAAGTGAAGAATTATATATTTTTCACTGTTCAGGTTTTTATTCTTTTAGTGAACAGTATATATTTTTTTAAATTTATTATTGAGAAACAAACAGCCTTAAAAAACACATAAGTAACTTAGCTATGGCTATGTGAGTAATGCTATAAAAGCTATAACTATAACAGACCTATAGTTACATAATTTTTTACAAAGTTACAAGTTAAATATTGGAAAATATGTTTAAATTATGATCAAATGTCATAAATATGTATATATATATATGCTGTAAATACACTTATGTGACAGTTAAGTTCATTTACAACTTCAAAAATGAGTTCTTCGTGTCTGTTTTAGTCGATAACTTTACCCCGCAAGCCGTAACAATAATAGTTTATGAAGGAGGTCACTTCGCAGGCGATGCCTACTTTTTCCACACTCACCCCCGTTTTCCCACGCTCATGGGGTGAATCACTCTTACTACTGTATAAATTTGATATTTTTATTCCAATGCGTATAATGTTGGCGCAAAAATTTGTAGTTTGAGAGATTTTGGAAAAATACTACTTTTTCCGCCCCTCGCAATTTTTTTTTGTCAGACTTACAGATAAATATTGTATGCCAGACAAGTAAGGAATTTCATCATCTTTAAGCTTGCTATAGACTATTTTGTCATAGAAGCAACAACTAAAGTGCTATTTCAAAAAAAACAAAAAATGGCCCCATCAAATGAGGATGGTTGCAAACGCACACATGGCCTCACGTCGGATACTCATATTTTTTTCATGACCATGAGGTCCCAAAAACCCAACCAATATAAATCAAAACATTTTCCTCTCCACCTTTTGTAAGGCAAATCCCCATCGTCTGGATTATTGATAGACTTACAGTATATCAGTATTGCCAAACTTAGAAGGATTGGCAATGTGCATAATATTTTAAATTTAATAATTAACAAACATTTACCTAAATATTACGATAAATATCTACTACTCTAACTTAAAACTTAAAAACCCAATTTGAATGTATCTTTAACGTTATTTTTAAATGTGGGTGGGGTTAGGGTGTGTTTTAAGATGTCCAAAGAAGGATGTTCTGCGACCATATAATTATACAAACGGCACATTCGGACAACGGGATTATAAGATGATGTGTTATTTTTGTAAATTTCGAGATGGAATAATCTGTGTGATGGATTACGAGATTTGTACCTGGTAATAAAGTTCAAGAGAGAAAGAATGGAAGGAAAGGCCATGTGTGAGTGTACAATTTTGTATGATGTAATTAATTCACTACATTTACTGCGAGATGAAAGAGGTATGTTGAATTGTTTCAGCCTGCTGAAATATGACCTGACCTGGGTTGGAAGGTCAGATGGCAGTCGCTTTCGTAAAACTAGTGCCTACGCCAAATCTTGAGATTAGGTGCCAAAGCAAACCCCGGGCTCCTTTGTGGCAGAACCGGGAAATCGCTAGGAGGAGGAGTGTGTAGATTATTATTGGAATATTCCAGATTTACGTGGGTGGAGTTAGTATTTGTCAATAGTTATTAGGACAGTTAAAAACACTATGCATTTAAAGGTGAGTGAGGTAAATCAAATAGTCAATATAAAACACATATATATCTTTTATGTCGCGATGGGAATGGTCAGCAGAAACTCTAACCTATAAACGTTTTAGATTAATCGAATGCACGTCGTCGAATATATTTTTTTTTTTTTGTGATTACGTTAGTGTATAAGTGAATTTTCAAGAATTAAATGTAATAGTCCTAACTATGAGTAATTGAAAGCCTTTGGTTTTTTTAGGGCAATATCTTTTTTAGGAAAAGGCTAGGCAAAGGTTGCCCCTCACGAGTTCAACCCGCCCCGTTTCTGAGGTGCGCCGCCACTCACTCCGTGGCTAACTTAGCCCACGTCTGGGCATATGTGACAAATTTTTCCAGCTCATTCCCATTCCCGCTTGGCGGCCTTGACTCTACCGTCAGAAATGCAAGTTTTTGAGCGCAGCGTGGCGTTCCAGACCCGATTGATGCGTTACATTCCCAGCAGCAGAGGACGAAAAATCGATCTACAATTCTATACAAATAAAAAAATACGGAACAAAATTAATCCACAAAATTAGTCCAAAGAAAATTTTCTTATGAGTTCTTATTTATTTAGGCCGTGTAAACGAAGGACTTAGTTTCAACTTTTAATTGGGGCGAAATTATGTCAATTAATTTTGTTGAAAGAGATCCTTCGGGACTATGTTTTGCTTTGGGTTAACGTCGTAATGTTAAAAACCTTTCTAGTGCCAGTGCCCAGATGTAAGGATAAGGTCCCAGTTCTCGACACTAACCTAATCTACTTGATTCCTTCAATCTTAGTGTGGCGCATAATTTCCAAAAATCACATTTTCTTAGTGCCATTTGTTCCGTTCCCATATTTTTCCAGTGTCAAAACCCAATTTTTGCCTTAATAGCATATTATAATTTGTTTAATTTAATATGCTATTAATTAATGTAAACAAGTATTCATTTATTTTTATTATTAAAATATTTATTATAATTGCTTTGAAGCTAACATTACCTACAATTCATTATAAAATTTAAATAAAAATATCTGCTGATTTTAGACGCCAATCGGAACACTGGAAGTGCCAACAAGTTGATGAAGTTATATGAGGCTTGTAACAAAGGGTTTCGTCAACATGAAAAGAGATATCGATAAGTATTTTGTAACTTAGAAATGTGAGCATGAAAGTGGAGTAAGTTATTTATTAGTCACCAAAATTAGATTGGCGGTCCATTAACAATTTGCTCTGGGGATTGGCATAGTTCAGAGAACAACATCATTTCGGCATGACCCAATCAACTCCAGCGTTGACTGACCTACAAAAGGATTCGTTACGGCCATTATTAACTGGGATATTTTCACAGTTCGAATGAATCTGATAAGTCTGATTCATCCATTTTTATGCACTCGCATTGTAGTGAAACGAGCAATTATAAAATTTGATATGTGGGAATAAAAAAGGCATTTCGTTTCACCGTTATTTATTTTCAGTCAAACGCAGTGGACTCACCGTTTGTTAACCTATTCCATATACCTGTATGACATCGGAGATATAATCAGAAATGATAAGACGTATTGAAGGATCCAAAAAGATAAATTAAAAGAGTTGGTAGGTACCTATTAAACTTTCTAGAACAGATAGATGATAATTTTTTTTCAATACCTACAAATTTTTTCAACTGTTTTAAAATAATAATAGAATGTCACCTGTATATTATATTCTGTAAAATTATTTTATTCATAATACCTATATTCGAATTTGTACAATAGTGAGCGATATTTTTTTTGATTGTGACCTTTTTTATTCAGTATAATAATAGATCTTCATTTGTCTCCGGTTCCGGTATTTTCTTTGCTTGGGTTCGGGAAAAAGTAAACCAAGGCAGCAGCACCTGTAATAGCATAATAAAATGTCAGTCCTTATAGTTGAATAAATGTCACAGTGTATATATTTACGCAGTGATAGGTACTATTCAACTACAAGTTTACTTAAATTAAATATATATACATACATAATAAGTACGCATAAGATTATTGACACGTTAATTACATTAGCAGTTACACATTAGATTGCGGATTAAATATTCATAATCCATGAAAAAAACAAAAAATGGTCTAAATCAGACTGTGAGAGCGATTTGTTTTTAAACTGAAGACCAATAATTTAAGGAAGTTACAAAGACAACAACCCACTTCGTAAAGGTTTGGATTGTTTCTCTTCACAAATAGAATGTTAATGAAATCTTTTTAATTCACATCAAAGGTATTACGCCCTTTGCATTTGAGTAGCTCAGTTTTTTAATAAAAGAAATAATAGCAAATGGACTTAGGTACTGACAGCAACGATTACTGTAATAAACGTAATCTTAAGAATTGCAAATCGAACGCAAGCCAAATATACTTACATACTGTTACTACCGATAATGTCATAAATGGGAACATACAGCCTTCTTCTAACAGCACGGGGAATAAAACGCTTCCCACTAGAGATCCGATTCTTCCTAACATTATAATTAGCGTTAACGCTAAAGCTCTGTAAAGAAAAGATCATACTTTACTATAGCGAATTTGAAGAATGATCATTAAACTTATGAAAAATGTATAGTTCTTGTCTCCTGGATGCTCCATAAGAAATACACTAAAAATGTATCGTATTTTAGTTGTAAAATACGAGT
Source organism: Epinotia brunnichana (assembly GCA_963854355.1). Lineage (NCBI taxonomy): Eukaryota > Metazoa > Arthropoda > Insecta > Lepidoptera > Tortricidae > Epinotia > Epinotia brunnichana. The sequence goes on along the minus strand of OY977936.1, from coordinate 10,526,159 downwards.
GTCCAAGATAATTTAAAACTTAAACAGGAATAAAGCTTTAATTTTTTATACAAAAATTATATTTTTCAGATATAATTATGCACAAATTCTGTAAATACGTACCTTACTGTGGTGGGAACCACTCTAACTAGTATATTGTTTTGTAAGCTCAGCGCACACTGCATCAGAGCACAGGTCCCTGCTAGCAACAAGCCTATGGATATCGAAGAGCTTGTCCAGTACAGACTTGCTGAGCACGCTGCGCAGACTAAGAACAATACGAACATCAAAGGCTTCTGGCCGAAAAAGTTGACCAAAGTGCCGCTAATACCGATGAGAGTTAGGGATAGAAATCCTAGAATTATCCCGTTGATGTAGGTATCTGCTCCCGCAGGGTGCTGGGAAAAGACAAATAACTAAGGTTACGAAGTGCCTTTAAAATTCATCTAACAGGCCTTTCCCAACTATTGCATGTATGTAAGGTAGGTTAGTAATCAAGAAAATAATCGACCTGCGTGACTTTTATGCAAAGTTGATAAGGTTAGCTATAAATTGCCGTATATATTTGCATTTGCCAGAATTATAAAAAAAATAACGAGGAACATTATTTTTACAATCTGAGACCTTTTTGCGTTTAATTATACATAATTATTTACAGGCGGAACATGATTCTTATTGTAAATATAGGTAATTAAGTAGGTACTTAATATTTTTTAAAATATAATTACCGGCACACAAACTTCAGAAATGCTGTTGCTGGCCGCAGACAACGATATATTGTTGGCCAGTTCTCCAGTGTACTGATCGATCATGATGCAGAAACGGGCGGTTTCCCCGTTATTCTTGCTCTGGTAATTTTCTATAATTGTAGAGATTTGTGGAAACCAAAGCCTTAGCGATGAATATCTGAAGGTACATAAGATGTAGGTAGGTAGGTAGGTAAATAATCTTAGTGTTATTTGGATAAAAGTTATCACATTGTACCGCGTAATTTTGCTGGCGCTGGCGTGTCGAAACTAATTGACGATCGTCGAAGAAAGCAAACCAATTTGATTTGTGCCAATAGTATTCATCACATTATGTACGGTAACCTTACATGCCAACGTTACTAGAAAGTAATAAGTACTTACGCAAATAAACATACAAATGTTGAACTTGCAAATAACATGAGTTTAAAGACCAATGGTCTCTGGAACAATTCCTTTGACTGAATAAGCGCGTTCGTTAATTGCGTCTTTACACTGATTTTTTCCGGAGTAAAGTGTACCCCCGAAGCGTTAAACGATTGTATCTGTAAGAAAAGTAAACAATATTGTAGTGATAAAACGATAGGTCTGCACTGTGGTTATTTGAAGGTATGCATGCTACAGTCAGCAGCAGAAGTACCTACCTACGAAGAGGAAAAAGTAACCATGCAAGCAGAGCTAAAAAAAAAGTAGTTAAAAGTGGATTTCTTGTAACCGAATTTTTGTTAATGTTTGTCTAAAGAATTTCAAAATGTCAAATAGTTATAATCTCCACACATCAGTAAAAAACTACCTCCTACAAAACATAAAACTAACGAGACAGCAATAAGTAGACGGCTTGAAAGGGTTCCGTTATTAGGGTGCCGTCATTAACCAGGCTCGTTATGTGTTTTCCCAATTTCGGGCCGTATTCGGAACTAGCGGAGCGAGTTTCGATTTGCTCGACAACTATATTTTACAAAACGGATTGAGAGGCTCTGAAAGGAAGTGTTTCAATTTAGAGAAGGAAGTTAGGGAAAAGCGACAGAAGTTTTGGGTCAGCGAATAAGGCAACATTTATTCGTTGCTGACTTGCTATTGAAAATTGGTCGTTGATAATTAGTTGGTGAACTGATGAGTGACACTCAATTAAGAAGCTTTACACTAGATTTGCGCGGCTCTGGTGTTTTTACAACTACTTTAATCACAGAGTTTAAAGATGTCCAAAAAATTTAAATATATTTGGTTTGTATTTCTGGTAATCAGTTTTTGTAATTAAATATTGTCGCCTTCAAAGTATTTGACCTTCCATTCTGAAATATTCCTAACACATATTTTTGCTGTTGAATATTTACTTCTTAATCCGTTTAAAATTTTATATGGTTGGAAGTGTCATCTATCTTATTTTTTCTATTTATTGAGTGAATTTTGCGATATTCAAAGTATACTTCTAGTTGAAATTTTACGGAAAACTACGTACTTTCTATATCTTCATTCCATTATTTGCTAAAGTAATAGTTAGCATAATATGCATCATTAAGACAACAAGTTATCAACGTTATAATTTACTTAACAAATTAAACTTAAAATACGTTTTGCATGTCCAACGTTCTCTGAAGTAATGAGCCCTTTGAAATATTTTTTTTTTCATGTGACAGTCATGCGAAAATGTAATGTAATTTGGCACAGTTCAAATTCCCACTCAACACAATATGCCATATGTATGAGGTCGATTATGATTGATGACTGGAGAAGAAGTATGTAGGCTTTTGCCCAGCAACGGGGCTACATAGACTATTAAAAATATATAATTTTATGACACTTACGGGAAAAGAGTCCTTTGGATGGCCGCTGTTCTCGTGATAAATCCTCTTGATAACTTCTAATGCTTCAGCTTCTTTTCCTAATGTAAGAAGAAATTTAGGACTCTCTGGCAAATGCATGAACAATAACATTGCTATTAAATTCGAGACAGACGTTGCGTAGAGATAAATGTTCCACCCGTGTAATTCTGGAAATCAATAAAATGTTAATTTTGGGACAAAAATGTAAATGCAAATATTCTGCCAGTTGCTGTAATTTCATCTTGATTGTGTCTCGGGTCTCTGTGTATGGGTGCAGGAGACTTAAAGGCAATACATGTGTTTTTTTGGTATGTACAAAAGACTGTTTGATAACAAACTTTGGAAAGGGGAAAAATACAATATCTTGAAAATGTTTCGCCAACAAGAGGGGAAAAATACAATACAAAGTGACCTTCTCTGAGAAGTTTCACACGCTCATTCGACATGTCAGCTCGGTACGCGTAAAACGAGCACTTGAAATCATTTTTAACCATGATTATTAAACCTACAGGTCCTGTTAATCTGTTAATTACAGTCAATAAACAGGTTAACTGACCCTGTTGTAAACAGAATACGATTTATTTAAACGTTTTTGACGCATTGAACACACATGTGACTTTTCTTTGTTCATAATTATGCTCCCAAGCGCATACTTACCTAACGACTGAGGTCCAAATCAAAATAGTTTCTTTGATTAAATATAATGAGTATGTTTTAAAATGATTAAGGGATGTCAAATATACCTTACCAAAGTATCCTGGAAAGATGACGAAGTTCCATGGCAGCATTAGCATCCCCCAAGCGACCAGCGCGCATAAGATCAGCGATAAGGACATAAAAGACGAGTACACCAACATTACTCGATCTCTAACGCCTTTGTGGGTGAACTCGGACACCATGACGGCTGTTGCGCTAAATGTGAAGCTCAAACTGGAAAGTTAAACATATGTATATTAATAGTATAAGTACTTTTGGGATTAGGTGTCAAAGCGGACCCCGGGCTCCTTTAGGGGCACAACCGGGAATAACGCTAGGAGAATGATAATGAATAGTATAAGTACTATATAATACGAGCAACATTTAAAACATTATCAATATAATTATATTGGCTATTATTGTCATAACTGGAGATAAAATGCACAATAAATTCTTTATACCATATTACTGAGGTCATTAGCGTGAACTAGTAGAGTAAGTATCATTAATCTGTAGTAGTAGGCAATTAGATAACAAAATGTCTTTAAGTCATGCATGTCACTTTGATTTATGCATCAAACAGACTTTTGTACATTCTTATTTAATCATCCACGTATATCTAGACCAAGAATGCACCTCGCTCAGTGTAACTTATTCGACGCGAGGTGCATTCTTAGCTTGGTCGAGTTATATATGGTTTGATCAACAGCCTTTCCTTATATTTCATTTATCTTTAGTTTTGTCATACTGACTTTAGAACACGCTATGTATATCTATCATTTTGACATCCCATTTGAAACGTATTGACAATACAAACATAGAGCTACCTATTATCTGGCGTAGCTTTATCTCTCTATGTATAATCTTAGATTTTCTTAATAGGGGACTGTTTTATGACAGATAAGATAAGATAACAGACACTGCAATGGCAATAAACAATAGCGCCGGTATTCATAAATCTTAACAAATCTATGTTAACTAAAATGTGTTTGTCTCTTTCTCACAAACATAAGTGTCAAAGTGTCAGATAAAGACGAATTTTAACGGCAACACATACCTAGTTATTATAAGTACCTAAGTTATTATAAGTACGTGGCACAACGAAAGACCAATATGTTAACCCGTTGCAACGTGGACGGTAATTTTTTATAGTACATCTTGGTAATAATAGAACAGGCATTTTTTTAAAATTTCTTGCAATATCATGTTTTGAGTTTCTGTAGAAATAAGAAAGTTTAATATAACCTTACCAAAAGTTGCAATAATGTTCGAAAAAATAGCAAAAAAAAATAGCAGGGTAAAATATAGGATACCTGCATACTATTTTCATTAATTTTAGAAGTTCAGTCATAACTGCATATTTATTTTAAATAGTACAAACTTTTCTTGAAATATTCATCGACGTGTGTTGATTTTGGAAAAGTGGAAAAACCCCTGACATTTTCATTTCAAAACTCACTGAACCGGTTTAATCGTAGCTAAGAACCATCTCGATCACGTCAGCTTTCAGACAAAAAAACCGCTTTAAAATCGATCCATTCATTTAGGACCTACAATGCCACAGACAGACACATCAAACTTATAACAGCCTTATCTTTGCGTCGGGGGTTAATAAAATACGGTTTGAAGGACCATACACGCATGGCCTGGTGCGTATTATCAAGCAAGACCATCTCATCCATAATTGAGCGGTCTAAATTATTTGCTTTCCTTTGAGTTACATACTGTAAATTAAATCTGTTAGATCTCTTACAAAAGCCGGTACTCACAATATTCCGTCTAGAAGCTTCCCTAACAACAGCATCCAATATGTTTGGCTGGTACCTTCGATGAGTGTGCAAATAAACATGCCGGCGTGACCCCAAACTAGGAATACCTTGCGCCCAAATGCGTCTGTTATGAAACCGGTAAATAGACCCGCACCAACCTGCCCTGGAAGTAAATTAAATTTAATTAAGTAAAAAGATAAAAATAAAGGTCAAAGGTCCAGGTAAAGGTCGAGGGCTCCAGACTGCGAGGCAGGTCACCAGTGAGATGAGCAGGCCAGCTTTAAGCTGCAGTAGATGCATCACTACACGCAACCATAAGGAAGGCAACTGTCAGAGAGGAATGGCCGCGTGTTGTGAAGCTTGCTACTAACAGCTGAAATGATGACCACGCCCACTTTGTCAAGTTCTTTGTTCAAAACATATTATTCAGGCTAACTTTAACTGTGCTTTTTTACACAGCCATCGTATCACTCGATGAGGAAATTTATAACGCGCCATGACACGACGCGATTTTCATGTATCATTTCGAAGCATGATGAAGATCCTGTTAATATCTAGTGATAACAAGTACCTACGAAATTAGGTTGAATGCACAATTGCACACACGAAAATCAAAAAGTTTCCGAAGTTTCCAAATAAAAGCCTCATAATTATGGCGTTAACTTTCACGCAAACTTTTCAATACCATCCCTAATAATGTTTTTTTCGAGGAGTACATTTGAATTTGAGTCTAACAACCTACAAAAATATCTGATGTTTTAAATTACTTACCAAAAAAAGGCATAGCGTTCAATAATCCTTTTTGCATAATACTCATATTAAGATCACATTCTGCACTGGACAAAATGTATGATGACGTCGTGGTCACACTTGTGTAGGAGTACACTGCCATCAGAGTAGCGAACATTAGCTTGTAGTTGAAATATCCGAATTTGCATGACTCCAAAGCCTCTTCCAATATTTGCATAGGGGTTTTCTTGACTTCATCTTCTGCAAGTGAATTAGGCATTTTATTTTATCAAAGTGCTAATTAAACATTTAGTACCTAGGACCTAATATCATAAGTAGAGATTCGCCGAATATGGGTTTTGCCGAATACGAATATTTGGTTCAGCTTTTGCCGTCGAACCGAATATTCATGCTAGAACATGCTCATGCTAGACCTACACCTAGCTTTAAGTGTCTTAAGACCTATTTTGTTACAACATGAACGCAATAAAAATCTGAATCTGAATCGGTCGAATTATTGAGTTCAACGTAATTTCATCAGCCGTTCCAAAACAGACTCATTCAGTGGTAAAAGACGTATTTATTTTTAAAGTAAAATATTTACAAAAAGTAAAGTTAGTGAAATGGTAAAAATAAGACTCCGTTGTATTAAGGCAATGACTACGAGTATAATACATTATTGCAACTTACAAAAGACAAACACCTCTAAAATTATTCGGTAAATATTCGGCATTTGAACCCGGCCGAATAACGAACATTGAAAAATATACAACACTATCATGACTATGTATTACTTTATACAACTTCTTTGCACAGTCGACGTAAAATCTATGTTAACATTTTTGGCCTTATTACAATGCAATAAGGTGCAAAAGTGTACACATACCTTTGTCGTCAACTGTACTCTTTTCGTAGGCTCCCCAAACATGCCACCGGCAAGATAATCTCGTAACTTTTGGAGCACACGTTTACACGTGAGTTTTTAAGGTAAAAATTAGGTTTCCGAACCATGCCCTGATTCGAAATATATAGTCGGGAACCTGACATTGCCTTGAATACATACTTGAACATAATAGTACATTACTGCAAAGGCCGTGAAGTAAGGGATTGATGGACGAGTTTGGTCTAGACGGCCGAGTCGTAGACGAGGCCGGATACAACGAGTCCAGCAATCCCTGTTCCGGCCGAGGCTTGTATAGTGCTTTTCTCAAACGATGTGAGGAAATAATAAATAATTATTTGTTATACAAGGGTGCAGTTATAATTTAACCGCGAGCTAGCGAATGTGAGTGGTTTAAAAATAGAATCCTTTTCACCTCACTAAAGTGAGAAAGATTCTAGATAAAAAAATCTAAGAAAGAAAAAAAAAACATTAAAAAAGAATAATATTAAAAAAACATTAAAAAAGAGTAAAACAAAAAGGTTAAAAAACAAAAAAAAAATACAAAAACAAAAAAAAAGGAAAAAAACAAAAAAATGGACAAAAAAAAAAGAAAAACAAACAAAAAACATTAAAAAAAAAAACAAAAAAAAGGGAAAAAACAAAAAAACAAAAAAAAGAAAAACATTAAAAAAAGGAAAAAAAAACAAAAAAACATAAAAAAAAACAAAAAAACGAAAAAAAAGAAAAGCAAACAAAAAACATTAAAAAAAAACAAAAAAAAAAAACAAAAAACGAAAAAAAAAGAAAACCAAAAAAAATACATTAAAAAAAAACAAGAAAAAGAAAAAAAAAACATTAAAAAAAGTAAAACAAAAAGGAAAACTTGAAAAAATTAAAAAAAACGACAAAAAAAAACAAAAAAACATTAAAAAAAGTAAAACAAAAAGGAAAAATAGATAAAAAAAAACTTAAAAATAACATAAAATACCCTACAAAAATTTTAACATTAAAAAATAGACAAACATCAAGAAAAGAAAAGATTTTTTTTTAAATAATTAAAAACGATAAACAACACTAAAAAATAAACGAAAAATAACAAAAAAAAATTAAAAAACAAACAATTTTTTTTTTACAAAAAACTAAAACAATAAAAAAAAGTATTGGTGGTTGGCAGTATGTATTTTTTCCTTTGTCTGTTTAATATCAGTAAGCAAATTTAAAAAGTTAGAGTAGCGGCCAATAATGTTTTTAGTTAGGGTTTTCATACATTACTTCTTGGCCTAGGCCAAGAAGTAATGTAGGCAGCCATAAACAAGGAACTTCATGTCTTCATTTCGTGACATTAAAGCATACATTTCCAAGCATGTTTGAGAAAACACATTTTTATGAAGTGGATACTTCTTTGCTCGTGTTCTTGTATAGGGGTACAGTTCAAAATGTATCACGTGACTTCCTGAATAACTTTTCGTAGAGAAGCCTAATCTGATTTCAAATAATTGTTTGTTACATGTTTTAGTCCTTCTTTATTTGCCATTAGTTGTTAATCACAAACTGTTATTTAGTTTATGTGGCGGACATGAAAATAATTCTGAAATGACCGCCATTTTCAATGTATCGCGCGAGTCAAATGAGCAACATCAGTCAATGTTGCCATATATACCGATTTATCTGTACTTATTTATACAGATTTTAGTGAATTAATGCAGATATATTAGGGTTCCATAGCTAACAAAGAAGTATCCACTTAAACTTAATTAACGGTTGTATCTCCGTTGTGTAGCTTACTTCTTTTTTTTATTCATCTTGAATACATTTTATACATTTCTACACTGTCACCTTCAACTTACATATACTCCAGGCAAAATACGGGTTTGAAAAACATTAATTTATAATAGCGTTTTTTTTCTTTATATCATTTTAAAACATTATTCTAAGATGCTTTATTCAAGAATCACACAAACTTTCCATCCGGAAGTATTTAAATAGATTTAAATAAAGCATGAATTGTTATTTTTTTCATATTTATTCTGAATATTATAGAGCAAATGTAAATGAACCAAAATAAAAATAAAACCATTTATTAATATTTTTTCTGACTTTTCAAAAGTTTTATAGTTAAGTTATAATATTTTTGATTTCTGAAATTTTGTTGGATTTTTTCGCTAGGTAACTATTTAATTGATAATATGTCCATTACAAAAAAAAACTGCTTTTGTAAATTATTTCCAAATTTGACATTTTTTCCATACAAGTTGTCAGTTCATTGCCTGGACTAATATATATAGAGTTCTCATCAGCTGAGACTCGATAGAATCAAGTTATTTTATTACAAATTACGACCACATTTATCGTAAAACCAGCTGTAAAATAATAGGTGTATATTGACATGATTATATTTGAAACGACCCTCTGAAACTAACTACTAGAAGAGATCCAGGTCACGCTACCAAATTGTAACGACCCGTTGAAACTAACCCTGAAACCTACTCTGTCGCTGAAAACGCCTACTGATATTTTTTTACTCTACAGAACCCTATGTAATCTTTAGCGTTAAACAAGTTCTGATGACGACTCTACTGTAATTGCGCTTATTTACCTACTGTATTAAACCTACTTTCGTTGCGTGCTTTTATTACGAATACCTGAAGATTTGGCCAAATGTGATCTCTAGTGGTAGGAACCCTGTAATGTTGTGCACCGTAATAACCCTTTGATTCTTTTATGATAGCTTGACAGAAAACCGTAGACTCTTCATCCCTTAAATATTTTTAGCTAGCCTATCCGTACGTAACTTCCAACTGCTATTTTTGTATTTCTAGATAAAATCAAGTGCTAATATTGAGGACTAGAATTTATTCTCTATAATTACTTTATGATTTAATTTTTTTTGTTTTTGGTAGAAAATCCCCCTACTCCTATTACGCGTCCGGTTGAACAAGATGTAGCTTTATCATTCATATAAACAAGGTTATTTATTTGACCCTACAGTGAGCTAGAAGCGTCCCCTAGATACTTGTATTTAGGAACAAAAGTACTATCGACGGGTTGTGTGGTAATCTCTTAATCACACACAGGCTACATCTTGTTTAGATGAGGGTTTGGACGCCCTAAACAAGTTACCTCCCTTACTAACCTAAGGGTTTAAGACCCAAAGAATGAAGCTACCAGTGTTTCCAACCTAGCGGTCTGTTTCGAGAAAAAACACCAAACAAACTCGTCAGACATCTTTTAGAAGTGACAATATTTATAATTAATTTATATGGTCAAACTCCTACGACCATTCTATAGCGGGAAACTGTAGGTAATGCTAAGACATTCCGTTCTTTACATGTGAAATATTTAACCTAAATTGTGTCTTAAATGTAGAAAAACATTCCACTTGCGATAATAAGATACCTAATTGGATTTTATGGACTGCTCGGCCTGCCATAAAGCCCAGAATCATTTCATCTTTCTGAAACAATCCTGCAAAGATATCCCAATATCATAAATAGAACTATAACCCTTTGATGATAATTAGTAATTGATCATTATACCTTAATGTTTCACATGTAATGACATACGGAACTTAACACCACTTTGCCCTTAAAGAGAACTCAGTCGCCCACGCTAGCAATTTAAAACTCCATTATTGTTGTTAGTATAGTAGACCCTTATTTCAGTTATTTATGCCTAAATGCCCTTAACAGTGTATGAATTTACTCCTATGCCTATCCTGAAGTCCCTAAGCTGCTTATCTCTTGAACCATACCTTAGTTCAAGAAATAAGAATGTATCCCTAATTCTATCTGTAAGCGTTCAGTTGGCGAAGCTGAGATAGCAACGTACCGGCCAGAGTGAGGTCCCCCCCCCTTGCGACCGCAGTCTAGAGGGAATACAAGGGGTAGGACGGCCCTATTGTGTATATTAAGGTTATATATAAACGTATTTAATGAAGCCCGCTTCTCGAGTACTACAGAACTTCGGCGAGCGGAGTATCCTCCTGTGCCAACCTGTGGCCACGCCTTAGAACGTAGAGGAGTCTCGATCCACGTGGGAGAGTGTTGGCTGTCTCTTGGTCTGTATAAAAGAGACATCAGATCCTCTCGTATAATCTGATTACGCTATCAGACTCCACCGTAATCTCGTTGCCACCGTTAGGTGAGACTACAGAGGCAGGCAAACTGTTTATTGTGTTTACCTAGACTGGGATCTGGCTTGTATAATAATAAAAACAGTAAACTACTTTAGACACTATTCCAGTACCCAGAACCATAACTCTTCATTGCGGAGTTATTCCTCCGCAATGGCAAGCCACGTTCCCAGGCCTGTCTCACAAAAATAAGCACTGCACTTTAATATAACGATAATAAACACCCGGTAAAACCAACGGTAAGAAAAAACCAACCTCTTAACAAAAACAGCCAGAGACCCAACCAGTCTGATCGATGATACTTGAATGAACCCAAATACTACTGCGACTCGGCCTTTTATACTTTCCTACGAGGGACAAGCGACAAGCGACATGTCGCTATCGCGACATGGCGACCAGCGACAAGCAACAAGCGACAAGCGACAGGCGACATGTCGCTATCGCGACAAGCGACAAGCGACATGTCGCTATCGCGACATGGGGACAAGCGACAAGCGACAAGGGACAAGCGACAAGCGACAAGCGACATGTCGCTATCGCGACATGGGGACAAGCGACAAGCGACAAGCGACATGTCGCTATCGCGACATGGGGACAAGCGACAAGGGACAAGCGACAAGCGACAAGGGACAAGCGACAAGCGACAAGCGACATGTCGCTATCGCGACATGGGGACAAGCGACAAGCGACAAGCGACAAGCGACAAGCGACATGTCGCTATCGCGACATGGGGACAAGCGACAAGCGACAAGGGACAAGCGACAAGCGACAAGGGACAAGCGACAAGCGACAAGGGACAAGCGACAAGCGACAAGCGACATGTCGCTATCGCGACATGGGGACAAGCGACAAGGGACAAGGGACAAGCGACAAGCGACAAGCGACATGTCGCTATCGCGACATGGGGACAAGCGACAAGCGACAAGGGACAAGCGACAAGCGACAAGGGACAAGCGACAAGCGACGAGCGACATGTCGCTATCGCGACATGGGGACAAGCGACAAGGGTCAAGGGACAAGCGACAAGCGACAAGCGACAAGCGACATGTCGCTATCGCGACAAGGGGACAAGCGACAAGGGACAAGCGACAAGCGACAAGGGACAAGCGACAAGCGACGAGCGACATGTCGCTATCGCGACATGGGGACAAGCGACAAGGGACAAGGAACAAGCGACAAGCGACATGTCGCTATCGCGACATGGGGACAAGCGACAAGCGACAAGGGACAAGCGACAAGGGACAAGCGACAAGCGACAAGCGACATGTCGCTATCGCGACATGGGGACAAGCGACAAGGGACAAGGGACAAGCGACAAGCGACAAGCGACATGTCGCTATCGCGACATGGGGACAAGCGACAAGCGACATGTCGCTATCGCGACATGGGGACAAGCGACAAGCGACAAGCGACAAGGGACAAGCGACAAGCGACAAGCGACATGTCGCTATCGCGACATGGGGACAAGCGACACGAGCTTGGAGACGTTGGTAAAATCACCAAACTCTGAAGAGTTGATGAGTGCATCGAAAACCCACCTAAGCTCTTTGGAAATAAGGTCGAAATTTGCTTATCGTTTTAGCGCGCTAGGCCCAGTGTGCGTAAACATGCGCCTCACGACCAGTGATCGTATCGTTTCTTTCATTTAGTTCTTTACGCTTTAGCTTTTAAGGTTGAAATTAGTATGTCTTTACTCTTCCAGACACGATACTTTGCGATGGTAGAAATATTACTTCATTGGATTATAATAATTCTAGATTTCTGTTGCACACTTATGAACCGTTATTATTGTGTTGAATTAGCTGATACATTAATGTTTTTAAATGTAATCAGTTTCCGATATTGTCTATTTACACTATTGAAGGTTAGCTTAGTTGAATTTAAAGGCTGTTTTCCAACTTTGGGTATGAAATAAAAGTTTTCTTCCTCTTTCCGTATTTTAATAATTATAATGAAAAATTCAGAAATCCGTTAGCGAGTATGCCCGGTTCGGTTTCAGTCGCCCCGATGAATATTTCGCAATGTATGACCTAGATCATGCATGTAGAATCTTCATCCCTAGGTCCTAGATTTGTCAGTGACAATCCCTCCCCTTAACCTCGTGATGTGTCTTTATACCAATACTAAATGACCACCAATGACTTTGTCCGCTAACACAATCCCTTTGACCCGCAACAATGAATAATGACTATCTTTTCCTCAAGGATTTCTGTCTCACACAGAGGTGTCAGGTTGTGAATCTGCCAGGCCCTAGTGGCCCGATTAAGAAGATTTACCCCGGATCGATGATTACATTGCTCAATCGGTGATCCTAAGAAACATTGCCCTTCTTATAAGTAAATCTCGCAAAATCTCCTCACATAAGACAGAAAACGGTTTGGTGTAAGTACTAAGATGTTCACCCTTCAGTGCTTAAGCTCGAACTGTGCTCACAAACCCCGTCACCAATAATCAGTTGTCTTGGCGCTTGTTTCATGTTTTATGAAATAAGTCAACTCTCAAGGAAGTACTTGGCTCATTTCAACCAACATGAGATGTGTATACCCTTTCTTCATAAATCGTGTGTAGTATAGGCCCATAAATACTACTCTATACAAAGAGTCGAATCGTTTTAACGATTTTAACCTATTTCTAAATATTTAGGGACGTATTGTGTTATTATTTTTTTTTTTTTGTTCCCCAGAAATACCAACAAATCTAGGTTAATTTGACTACACTCCAGCTGTTGTCAATCCGCAACAATCCACGCAAAAAATATAATTTCCTTCAAATCTACACACGCATTTCATTCTTCATTTACCATACGTCTCTTCTCGAGTAATGACTCAGCATATAAGCATCCTTCCTCAACCGCTAGTCCACTCGATTGCTACAGATAGCCAAAGCTTATGAGATGTAATCTTTTCAAAACAGATTAGATACTTATTGAACCTTAGCTTGTACATTATATTATTATCCCCATAAAACAAAAATGATCACACTCGCCAGCGACATATCTACAATAATAAGTATAAAAGGAAGTATATAGATTCACCCTTAAATTCATACCCATAAATAGAAATAATATATATATATATATCCACAATTCTCCTTGTTCTACCATCTTGAATTTCTATAATTAACCCAAAAATTTGAAAAACTGTAACCGAAAATTAGTCTTAATCGATATACGTGACGACTTTTTTTTTTTTTTCAAAAATTAGATCGGCCATATTGTATTTAAAAATTAACCCAAAATATGAAATTTGCAACCCCAAATTACTCGAAATACCCATGATCACTTTTTCCAAAAAGGTTGAATTCGCTATCTTGGATTCCATAATTAATCTGAAATTTGAATTCTGCAACCCCAAATTAGTCAGTACCAGTACCCTTGCTCTCCTTTTCAAAAACTTGAATCCACCATTTTGGGTTCCAAAATATTTCGCCAACACAAAAATTCCAAAGTTCCTGTTCGGCTATTTTGCAACTTGCATCATGCCCACCCGAACGCCCAGACGTTCACCAACAATTACAACCCTAACGCCGCGACTCTCAGCAACCGAGCGCAAGTAGGAGTCCAGTCTCGCCAGGAGTGACGGGTGAGGCGACAGCTCCATCGAAAAGTAACGAAATCAGTTTTACAATTTACAAAACTACCTCAACTCGCCTCACTACCGAAAGCCAGTATGTCCGGATACCTAATTTCCCGTTATCAATACCAAACAGAGGTCAAGCAAGTTTTGATAACTCCGACGCACCGACTTCGAATGTACCTAGATAATAGAAAAGGACATTTTTGATATTTCATGTGTTTAGGTACATTTCATTCAAAATTAACCATCAGCCCCTAAATCTACCCAATTCCATCACCAAAGAAAAGGACCAATTCATATTTTTTCCCAAAATTAGTTTTGCAAGAAAAATATGCTATCTCGTATCCCTATTTCGTCGTTGTATAAATATACACTTACAAACCACAAACTAAATTTAAATGCACCATGAAAAAAAAACAAAAAGATAAATTTAGACCTGAGTCGGGGTTCGAACCTCCGGTCGCATCTTGGAAAGCTGACGTCTTCCAACTGAGCCAAAGTACTATTATGGATATCAGTGGAAATTATGCACTAGGTTGAGAATACCAAATGTGCGCTTTTAATTTAGTTTTATAACACTAGTAAATTTACACTCTCATCCCATTAGGTATGATTTCGCCTTCCTATTGCTAAGCTCACGACATAAAAAATGCGTCACCAGGCTATGACCAATATACCTCGTCAGTGTCATATTTGACCCCTTATTTCCTTCCATAGGCTTGTTCTCGATTTAAGTTAATTGCTGTATACACGTGTAATTACACCTTATGTCCACTGTCTAGCTAGATCATATCTTGCAATATAATTTCTATCCCGATTTCTAGTCCCAACAAACTACGAAATTAATCTATTTTTGTAAGTGACAAACCAAAAATAACATTTTGCTCTTAGACCCCAGACCGTTCCTTTTTGTTTCAAAACGTTACCCTATATTGTTCTGTCAGCCAAGAGGCTTTGACACCTCCTATGCCATAACATTCGGAACCCAGCCAAACTATAATATGCAAGAAAAACCCCACGTATACTTAGAAAGCACAATTTCCCCTCCGGCAGTCAATTTAAATCACCCTGTCTATTTAGTACTACTAGTATCACATAGTAATTGGTTTTCTTGCTTCACAATTAAATGCAACCATGAATCACTCCAATATAGATTTTATAATAAAATAATTACACATGATCGTCCCCGCCACACTCAATGTTTATACCTAATTCCAAAAATATGTTGTTTTATGTTGACTCAAATAAATTTATATTTTATACAATTAAAATTTGTTTTGACATCCACCACACAGGCAGACATAGAAAATGGCTCACCTACAATAGAATCTGCTTATAATTTTGAGAAGCTCCTCTCGACGTCGCAACATACTAGATAAAAACGTATAGTTAGACTTACCTGTTTCCTAAAATACGAAAGGACATCGTATTTATACCTGCAATATGGAATAATAATTCTCACTTAAACTTGTGCAACCTAGCACACTCCAAATATCGCTTTTTACACACACTGATAACTGTGGAAACACTGTCACCATCTCATAATTTACTGTTCCTGAAGGATAGTACATTTGAAATGTATCACATCATAAGATTATTCACTAATTTAGTTCTGAAAACCATGATTAACCTTCAAAACAAAATCGAATTTCACTGACTCTGAACTGTCATATGACAGTTCCTACTTTACTTAATATGACACTCCGTTCGGAATTCATAAACTTTTTCTAGCCATATCAATTCCATTAAACCGCGTCCACACAGTCTGTCTGTAATACTAATTCGTCCATTTAAACAATTAGTTTTCTCTTAGACTTCTTATAAAACACTAATTTCATATAAGCTGCCGTAATGTATCCGCCATTTTGTTGAATAGATATTTTAAGTTGCAATGTCACAGTCATTCAAAGTCATCATTATTTAATAATAATCAATGTAGGTAACTAATATAATACATAATTTTCAATTACTGAATACCCTAAAGAATTAATAATTTAGTCAATGAACGTTAATTTTGTCTATCGCCCCGATATCTTCTGTTGATTGATCACTTCACGATTTTCCTGAAGTCTATACATGTCAAAATTGTTCAGCCTCAATCTGTCAGAAGCTAATCATTTGTTATCGTCCGCGTGTTGTGCTGATGCAACCGTCAAATGAGTTGTACTGATTAATTGCATGAAAATCACAATTTGGACCATGGATTTTGCATGATCTGTCAAGTGTTTTATTTAATCCACACATCATATTCAAATAAATTGAATTGAAAATCATCACCGATTTTAGAAAAGGATATTGTTTTAATATTTTACTTAGTTCTTCTCGAATATGGACGCAATTTAAAACCGCTTGTAGATGGAATAAATTAACTGGAGTGTTGTGCCAGAGCCAACCTTTATAGTATTGAACCGGGCTCTGTTTGTTTTAGTGTAAACTTTTCTGTGATTTTAGAAAAACGGATACACTTGCACGTGAAAAAGGTATTAACGAGAGAAGTTTGAATGAATATTCGCTCCCTTACTGTTAGCTGGTCACACTGAATGAAATTGTAATTGGAGACTTTGGTTGGAGACTTTGCTGACAACTGTGGCGAAGTCATATAATCTGTAGACCCCTTGATTGGCTGTACGACACACCCACTTATGACATTGACAGATTGTGCTGATAAATCGTGGTGGAATCACATAACCCGCAAACCCCTTGAACGTCAACTGTCATCTTTGGTGTCATCTGTGTGATGTTCGTAGCCCGGCCCTATTACGAACGCACATCGCTAGTGATGCTCTGTCTCGCTCTCTCCTAATATGGTGATTATGGCGTCTGGTAAAATTGTTGTGTAATTTGTGTCAGATTAATTAACTCGCGGGTTTTATTGAGATACTACATTGGCAACGAGAAAACAAGAACCCAGAGAACTTAAATTAAATAGTAAAATCAGCGAAAACCACATAAATTTCTGTGAAATTAAGAATATTGTAATTGAAACATGCACCATCATTCTGAAGTTCGCAACAAGGCGGCGGCGGCCATTATGTGTGGAACGGTTTTGTGCGGATAACTTCACGTTTGTTGACATTTGAAGTGCTACTAAACTAACCTAAATGTGGTTTAAATGTCGGGATCGGATTTACAACAAGAATCTTCATCCGATTTGGATTCGGATAATTCGACGGATAGCTGCAAGAGTGTTATAGACGTGACATGGGAGAAAACATCATGGATTTACAAACTATCAAAAACTGAGTTACAAGAAAAACTTACACACTTAGACATTGTCTTTGACGATAAGTTGACAGTAGATGGATTACGGCAGATATTGGTACCTCATTGTGAAAATAAGCAGAAAAATACAACAAAGAAAATTAAGAAGTGCGACTAACATGGCCAATGTAAATTTACAACCTTTTGATGGAAATAAATACGAGTGTTTTGAACAGCAACTGGAGCGCTACATTAAACTAAATGACGTATCCGAAGAGAAAATAACCTACTCTTGCTAACTAAATTAACAGCAGAGGTGTTTGAAACGGTTATATGTTTATGTGCACCGAAAGGACCCCTTTATATTGTCATATGTCGGGTTGACAAATGTATTGAAGAAAAATATGTAACTCAACAATCTGTATCGTTAGAGCGTGCGGCGTTTAGAAGTGAAATCCGCTATCAATGACTCCACAATGCAGCTGGATATATCATTATAAAATGGCCAACAGCCTTGTCACATGCGTTCTAATAAATGTCCCTGCTCCATCACAACACTTGGATGATTCTCTTGTAAGTACACATGGTATTTGCATAGATGTATATATTTATTTCTTAAATTATACTATCATTTAATTTCAACTCCAATAGTTTGTTAAAATCTGTTACCGTTAAATGACAACATTATATTTTCATTCCATTTCTTTTTCCTAGAAATATATATTGTATCATCCGTCTCAAGTGCATATAAATAATCTTGCTGTGCCTAATTGACATTAATCTTCTATCTGTTTCGCTTTCCAGTGGTATAATAAATGCGAAACACCGCCACCCAGCCTCGTAAAAACCCGGCCCATGGATGTTTATCTTCCAGTGTGACGAAATGTAAAAGGTAATTATAATCATTATTTCATTATTATATCATTGATGTAATTAAATAACTCTGTATGCATTTAGTAATGTGAGCATATTCTCCCTCTGAGCGGCATACTATAAATTTCATCCTCAACAAGGTTCTGTACATTTTTAATGCATGTGTTGTCCTGATACTTTGTCAGTGCCTGACAACTCATTTAAAGGTGTGAACCTATGTATGTATGTGTGTATATTCCATTCACCTTTCATAATATTGATTTTCAATGGTGATTTAATGTCCTACTTGTTCCCTGACTGGATAATGTATTATCAGGAATCAATTCTAAACAATGATTCATATCTCACAATCCATAAATTCTACGTACCCCCCGCCAGAGCTTTTAGTTTATTGAATACTGAAAATGATTCCCATATTTATGTTTCCAGAAACGCCTGCATGATACTGTGATGAGCCATCATCCCTACGCCTGCGAAGCACTAAGCAAAAAGCATGTGGAGGCCTCATCCTACACCGGACTAGCAAAGTTCCTGGCATCCATTTTTCCTTCAAAAGAAATTCTACACTTCAGCGCACAATTTTTTTCTCATTGTGAAAGCAATGCGTTCACTGTACTCTCTGTATGATACCGATAAGTGATAACTCATAATGTGGCTGTCACTCGCAACTAAGCTATACTACTCGTCATCCAGTTGTTTGTATATGCGAGGTTTTGACAAGATTTCTCTGATGCAATGTTTGTATTTGTCATGTACGTAATTAATTGAAGGCATTATGTTTGACTTCAGTATGATAATTTAATAAAGTATATTTCGTCCTTGTTTTCCCGTCATTTTTCCTTTCATCGTTAGAGGCCTTATTTTGTAGTGTCGTACCAGAGGGGCTAGCACAACTGACACAACAAGCGCGACGCGAGTCGAGAGAATCTAGCCTCCTCTTTCTAATTTGCACAATACGAGTGAGACAGGAGTCGCTGAGTTGCACGCGACTCGACTTAGCAGCAAATTGTGCTAGACGTACAGGGCATAGAAAGCTATGTATAGATAATGTCTACTCATCTTCACGTCCTAACAACTTTCTCTTGCTCTAATAGATGCCTAAGCTACCTCGTTGCTTTCCTCAAAACAACGCTACCTGTCCGCTCTCATGATGAAGTCATCATCATCATCATAATTTGAGAACCAACAACTTCCCTTCATCTATCAATGTATTTTCGGAGCATTGTAAGTATTAAAGTTAAAGCTGCAACAAATATATAATCCGTGAAAACTTCGACCAACCAACCCTCACGGCTAGAGAAATATCCCGGCGACAGATGGACAGACAACCAGACGAACAGCGGAGTCCTAGCTTTTGGGTACGGAGCCCTAAAAATATATTTCTCTACAATGAAATAATAGGTGTCGCTGGAATTTGAGTTACTAAAAATTGTTTAAGTTATCACTGATATATCGCAATACGAGTAAGATGTGTGTATGTGTAGTCTAACCAACCATCCGTGTCACCAGTGGGTGGCTGAAAGACTAGATGGTTTAATTATTAAACAAATATATGACATTCCATTTTCGGCTTGTCTGCTACTGACACGGTTGATGGACGGATTATACTATAAAGGTAAATATATATCACATCAAAGTAATTAACATACAAACATATTAATTATTCAGTAATGTATACAATATGTCAAAAACATGATCATTTTAGAACTGTATAAAACCTTCAATTCTTAGTATGACTTGACGTTTTAAGATAAGATAAGAGGACGAAGTTAAAAGTTAGACAGAAAGGAGCTTTGAACAACATTGTATGCAAAGCGTTGAAAGTTATTAATTAAAACCTTTATAATAAGTATTTTATTGCAGATTTTTATAAGACAATGAACAATGAGTGAGTGAATGAAATGAGTTTCTATTCCACCTAAGGTCCTCATACACATCCAGGTAATTAAAGGAACCGGCTATTTGCAGCTACACTAAAATTTTTGCATTTAAAACTAATTTCAGTAAAATTATCCCATGAATATTTATTTAGTTAAAAACTCCCTTCTTTTAAATATTACGAATTTAGCATTTGAGATGGCGTGGTATTTGCGGGTCCCTTTTTACATTTATGGTATATCAATACGCTTCGCTGTGGCAATATTTTAATGTTACGTGTACACCATGCTACTTCCACTACCGTTCACGCTGCCCTGCTTCCTGCCGTAATACTTCTGTCAAGGGCAGTGAGCGTTTACATTGCCACTCCATATTATATCTTCTTTTGTGTTGGGCCTCGGGCAGTGGAGGACGACATACGTCAGCTAAATTTAGATTATTGTGGAATGGAGGACGCCTTAATCATACCTCCTGCGCTTTGCCTCCTGAGTTTGTTTAACTATTTTAATGTCATGAAAAAGTATTCGATGACGGCGTTCGTCGTACCAGGAGACGGTGGATGCTGGAAACCCATCGCAACAGAAAAATGATAACAACATGATCACATTTGTAGACTAACTAGCACGGCAACACAAACGTTGATAACGCGGTGACGTTTGACGACGGATCAAATACTCACTCGCGCTGCCCACGTCCCAGCCCACTTCCCTGCTTACTTAGGCATAGTGTATACGTAGCATAACGCTTTTAACCGTTTTTGGTTTTGACATTGCGTTTCCCTCGTTCACTTTTACTTTAACAAGCCCCGCGACAGGCCACAACTCGAAAAAGAACCACCTGAAATCACGCCGAAAACGACGCAAATCCCTACAATGGACCGTTTATACAATCCCGTGAAACAAAGTACATAACCAGATTTCATTGTTCATACTTTAAGGTAAGCGTCTTTAATTACTCACAGTGGTTCATAGTTATACAACAACCCTCTTCTAGGAACGAAATTAAACGTGCATAGGTACCAAATAACCTAAAATAGCTGGCGTCCTAAGCGTGTCTCATAACAGAGTATCACTATTTTTAGGTTATCGATTCATTATATATTCTTGCATTAATTAATGGTTTAATAATATAATAATCTTCCTACAGACCCTGTTGAAAATGCTTAACAAGATGTTCTCATCATGACTTCATCAAATAATCGACAAATAATGGCATTCATTAAGATGCATTTCCATTTGGCAAGATATCCATTGCTTGAGAAGCAAAACCAAGCCATGCCCATATATAGACAAAACGAGTGCGGCACGACCCCGACAGCAGCCAAGCATCCTTTTAGGTAATGAACCATTTAATATCTCTGTTTGTATGAGCCGTTTTTGACTATGTTTCCAATATCATATTTTGTATGGAGCTTCACTTCTATTAAACTTGATGCTGGCAAGCAAGCATATTGTCCACATGATTGTTTGGCATGGTCATGACAAACCAATTTGCTATTACGTTTTTTGTAATGGATTCGCTAGCCCAGTCTTTGGAAGCGATTCAAATCTGAATATCTCCACAATTTGCAACAGCATGAAAAGTGAAATACTTCTTATGAGGCACCCACATGATTTGTTGCTATCTGTCCTATTTATAGTCCTAAAAACTTATATTAAACATTCTATTTCTAATAATTAAGACTTATTTTTGGCTGAATTTTGTTCAAATTAATAATTTTCGTTTCAGGTTACATGAAAATTAACTACTGAATGCAAGAAGTACTTAAGAAACTAACTCCATCAGCAATGACCATTCCGTAAAACGATGTATGCACTGTTCTGTCAAAGAAAAAGGATCAAAAAACCGCGAATAAATAAACCTGCAGCCATACATACCTGTGGAGATAGAATCGCTCAAGCGCTCACCAGTTCCACCGACATTTCAAGGTACATTTTAAAATGAATTTCATATACCAGCCACATTAATTACAAACCCTCCATCAGCCCGCAATGTATGTACCCTGTATATAATATATGAATCATATATGCAAGCTTGCCCTCTAAGGTGGTACCCCGCCTACCCGCTCCGAGCATACATTATCATCCGAATGAGCTGAAACTCCGACAAAGACCCACTCTAGACGACACCTAATCACCCGGCAACACCAAGCCGATCTGATGACGGGGATAGAAAGTAGCAAAGTGGGGCCGACACATAGAAATATTTTCATCGAAAACGATATCATTATGACACCTATTTTAAATGATTGCAACGTATTGAACATGTAAAAAAACAAGCAAATTTTACTTGGGCAACTTCTCTTTAAAATCAAAAATGACCCGAACTAAGACGCTCTAAAGATTAAAAAATTTTGTGACTTAAAAATATTTCCACCAGAAGTGGTATCATTATGACACCTACTTCAAATGATTGTATCGTATAAAACACGCAAAAATAAGCATATTTTACTTGAACAACTTTTCTTTAAAAATAAAAATGGTTATATGACTTAGTCGATCATCAAATAAATGATGTACCAAAATCTCAATATCTCGGTAAATATCGATCTGAGAGGAAAAGTTTATATGCAATTTTATGTCCATTTCAGCAACCTCCATCGGACACATGAATAAAAATGAGGTGTTATATCTCTCGACACCAAAATTTTCAAAGTCTCACCCGTTAAAAATGACTGACCCTTGAACCCCAACATCCCGGCAAATTTTGATCCGAGAGAAAAAAGTTTAAAAACATAACACGCCCATCCCAGCGCAACCTACATGATTCAATCTAATTTAAGCCTAAAACGATAAAATATTGTCCCTAAATCGGCTCCTCCTTGGTACAGTCTGACCGATGATGGAGACAAAATATGACCATGAGAACCCAGCACTCAACCAAGGCAACCCCATCGAGCTTGGGCTTGTCATCGTCTGAACAAGCATCCACAGAAAAGTACAGTCAGCATGAAAAAAAAATTAAGTTTTGACAGAATCTTATTTTTATCTGAAATAAATTATGATTATTATTATAGATAAGGGTGTCCAGAATTTACAAATAGATTATATTTGTTTCCTCTTGCGATTAAAGCTCGCCCCCAATTCATTAAAACTCATAAATATTGCCGGAAGCCCTACTATAGTGGATAATTATAGTGAAGTGCGTTCCTCTTTCATTACTAAGCCCTCTGTCATATATATATATGTCTTCTTTCTCCCTGGCATATTAAGATGTAATCCCGGCACTAGCTTTCATAGTGTGACACTACACAACAAGTATGAATTTCGTGTTTAGGAACAATAAACACGCCCCCGCTCACCTAAGATTTTAATTATTTATATATTTACGCCACCCAAAGTCAATGATTTTATTTATTTATATTTTCTCTCACCGCTGATTTTATACTTTTAATTAAATATAGCTAAGAGCCCTACCGGAAACATCATCATCATCATATCAGCCGAAATATGCCCACCGCCGGACACAGACTTCCCCCAAAGAGTGCCACAATACTTTTAAAGTAAATATAGCTTAAAGTTCTACCGGAAACATCATTATCACCATCATACCAACCGAAAGACGCCCACCGCTGGACATCGGCCTCCCCCAAAAAGTGCCACAATACTTTTAAAGTAAATATAACCTAAAGCCCTACCGAAAACATCATTATCATCATCTTATCTAGCGCCACTCTCGGGTGCGCCCCCTAAAAGGAACCCGGGGTCCGCCCCGACATCCAATACCAAGACTCGGCACAAGCACCAGCTTCACGAAATCGACCGTCATCCAACCCTCCAACACAGAAAACCAGACACTACCGGGGCCAGACCGGCCCCCTCACGATATCTTCCTTCGCCGAAAAGCCAACGATAAATATTCCGTACATAAGCTCCGAAAACTCACTGGCACGAGCCGAGACTCGAACCCACGACCGCCGCCCGACATCCGCATGCCCGAACCCTTAGGCCACCGCAGCTCTCCACTAGGCTACCGTAGCGATATACAAATAATATAGTAAATATATATATTTTTTTGTTTTTCAGATGGAATCCTAAATTAGCACCTGACTTGTCGGAGTCCCTAGCTGATGAAGAGTCTACAGTCCCTGCCAAGCTAACCTCCATCTTCACTCTGCAACAAATTGCCTGAAACAGGCTACTGAAGAAATCCTATGGCACGGAACCAAATTGAAACGACCCTCTGAAACTAACTACTAGAAGAGATCCAGGTCACGCTACCAAATTGTAACGACCCGTTGAAACTAACCCTGAAACCTACTCTGTCGCTGAAAACGCCTACTGATATTTTTTTACTCTACAGAACCCTATGTAATCTTTAGCGTTAAACAAGTTCTGATGACGACTCTACTGTAATTGCGCTTATTTACCTACTGTATTAAACCTACTTTCGTTGCGTGCTTTTATTACGAATACCTGAAGATTTGGCCAAATGTGATCTCTAGTGGTAGGAACCCTGTAATGTTGTGCACCGTAATAACCCTTTGATTCTTTTATGATAGCTTGACAGAAAACCGTAGACTCTTCATCCCTTAAATATTTTTAGCTAGCCTATCCGTACGTAACTTCCAACTGCTATTTTTGTATTTCTAGATAAAATCAAGTGCTAATATTGAGGACTAGAATTTATTCTCTGTAATTACTTTATGATTTAAAATATTTTTTGTTTTTGGTAGAAAATCCCCCTACTCCTATTACGCGTCCGGTTGAACAAGATGTAGCTTTATCATTCATATAAACAAGGTTATTTATTTGACCCTACAGTGAGCTAGAAGCGTCCCCTAGATACTTGTATTTAGGAACAAAAGTACTATCGACGGGTTGTGTGGTAATCTCTTAATCACACACAGGCTACATCTTGTTTAGATGAGGGTTTGGACGCCCTAAACAAGTTACCTCCCTTACTAACCTAAGGGTTTAAGACCCAAAGAATGAAGCTACCAGTGTTTCCAACCTAGCGGTCTGTTTCGAGAAAAAACACCAAACAAACTCGTCAGACATCTTTTAGAAGTGACAATATTTATAATTAATTTATATGGTCAAACTCCTACGACCATTCTATAGCGGGAAACTGTAGGTAATGCTAAGACATTCCGTTCTTTACATGTGAAATATTTAACCTAAATTGTGTCTTAAATGTAGAGAAACATTCCACTTGCGATAATAAGATACCTAATTGGATTTTATGGACTGCTCGGCCTGCCATAAAGCCCAGAATCATTTCATCTTTCTGAAACAATCCTGCAAAGATATCCCAATATCATAAATAGAACTATAACCCTTTGATGATAATTAGTAATTGATCATTATACCTTAATGTTTCACATGTAATGACATACGGAACTTAACACCACTTTGCCCTTAAAGAGAACTCAGTCGCCCACGCTAGCAATTTAAAACTCCATTATTGTTGTTAGTATAGTAGACCCTTATTTCAGTTATTTATGCCTAAATGCCCTTAACAGTGTATGAATTTACTCCTATGCCTATCCTGAAGTCCCTAAGCTGCTTATATCTTGAACCATACCTTAGTTCAAGAAATAAGAATGTATCCCTAATTCTATCTGTAAGCGTTCAGTTGGCGAAGCTGAGATAGCAACGTACCGGCCAGAGTGAGGTCCCCCCCCCCTTGCGACCGCAGTCTAGAGGGAATACAAGGGGTAGGACGGCCCTATTGTGTATATTAAGGTTATATATAAACGTATTTAATGAAGCCCGCTTCTCGAGTACTACAGAACTTCGGCGAGCGGAGTATCCTCCTGTGCCAACCTGTGGCCACGCCTTAGAACGTAGAGGAGTCTCGATCCACGTGGGAGAGTGTTGGCTGTCTCTTGGTCTGTATAAAAGAGACATCAGATCCTCTCGTATAATCTGATTACGCTATCAGACTCCACCGTAATCTCGTTGCCACCGTTAGGTGAGACTACAGAGGCAGGCAAACTGTTTATTGTGTTTACCTAGACTGGGATCTGGCTTGTATAATAATAAAAACAGTAAACTACTTTAGACACTATTCCAGTACCCAGAACCATAACTCTTCATTGCGGAGTTATTCCTCCGCAATGGCAAGCCACGTTCCCAGGCCTGTCTCACAAAAATAAGCACTGCACTTTAATATAACGATAATAAACACCCGGTAAAACCAACGGTAAGAAAAAACCAACCTCTTAACAAAAACAGCCAGAGACCCAACCAGTCTGATCGATGATACTTGAATGAACCCAAATACTACTGCGACTCGGCCTTTTATACTTTCCTACGAGGGACAAGCGACAAGCGACATGTCGCTATCGCGACATGGCGACCAGCGACAAGCGACAAGCGACAAGCGACAGGCGACATGTCGCTATCGCGACAAGCGACAAGCGACATGTCGCTATCGCGACATGGGGACAAGCGACAAGGGAAAAGCGACAAGCGACATGTCGCTATCGCGACATGGGGACAAGCGACAAGCGACAAGCGACATGTCGCTATCGCGACATGGGGACAAGCGACAAGGGACAAGCGACAAGCGACAAGGGACAAGCGACAAGCGACATGTCGCTATCGCGACATGGGGACAAGCGACAAGGGCCAAGCGACAAGCGACATGTCGCTATCGCGACATGGGGACAAGCGACAAGCGACAAGGGACAAGCGACAAGCGACAAGGGACAAGCGACAAGCGACAAGCGACATGTCGCTATCGCGACATGGGGACAAGCGACAAGGGACAAGGGACAAGCGACAAGCGACAAGCGACATGTCGCTATCGCGACATGGGGACAAGCGACAAGCGACAAGGGACAAGCGACAAGGGACAAGCGACAAGCGACGAGCGACATGTCGCTATCGCGACATGGGACAAGCGACAAGGGACAAGGGACAAGCGACAAGCGACAAGCGACAAGCGACATGTCGCTATCGCGACATGGGGACAAGCGACAAGCGACAAGCGACGAGCGACATGTCGCTATCGCGACATGGGGACAAGCGACAAGGGACAAGGGACAAGCGACAAGCGACATGTCGCTATCGCGACATGGGGACAAGCGACAAGCGACAAGCGACATGTCGCTATCGCAACATGGGGACAAGCGACAAGCGACAAGGGACAAGCGACAAGGGACAAGCGACAAGCGACAAGCGACAAGCGACATGTCGCTATCGCGACATGGGGACAAGCGACAAGGGACAAGCGACAAGCGACAAGCGACATGTCGCTATCGCGACATGGGGACAAGCGACAAGCGACATGTCGCTATCGCGACATGGGGACAAGCGACAAGCGACAAGCGACAAGGGACAAGCGACAAGCGACAAGCGACATGTCGCTATCGCGACATGGGGACAAGCGACACGAGCTTGGAGACGTTGGTAAAATCACCAAACTCTGAAGAGTTGATGAGTGCATCGAAAACCCACCTAAGCTCTTTGGAAATAAGGTCGAAATTTGCTTGTCGTTTTAGCGCGCTAGGCCCAGTGTGCGTAAACATGCGCCTCACGACCAGTGATCGTATCGTTTCTTTCATTTAGTTCTTTACGCTTTAGCTTTTAAGGTTGAAATTAGTATGTCTTTACTCTTCCAGACACGATACTTTGCGATGGTAGAAATATTACTTCATTGGATTATAATAATTCTAGATTTCTGTTGCACACTTATGAACCGTTATTATTGTGTTGAATTAGCTGATACATTAATGTTTTTAAATGTAATCAGTTTCCGATATTGTCTATTTACACTATTGAAGGTTAGCTTAGTTGAATTTAAAGGCTGTTTTCCAACTTTGGGTATGAAATAAAAGTTTTCTTCCTCTTTCCGTATTTTAATAATTATAATGAAAAATTCAGAAATCCGTTAGCGAGTATGCCCGGTTCGGTTTCATATTGCATCGTTATGAGACTGACATATATAACCTACGCATCAGTAGGCCAATCACTTAATGAATGTATTTTTAATTTTGTGCATGACATTTAGTGTACTTACATATGACAAAACGAACTTGGTGTGCGTTTTATTTTGAGCATGATTTTATACTAATTGTACCTAAAGCTTATCCCAGAAAAAAATGCAGTTCATTATTAGATGGGGTTATCAGGATGAGAGCTAAAGAGGTTTGAAAACTATGTTCTCCGTTAGGATGGTCATTAATGAATAAATTAAAATAAAAAAAAGCTGTCAGTATTAGATGTTCAACGATGTCGTCTGTGCAAGAAAAGTTACACGAATTTTTTTTGTACAAATATGTTCAATATGGAGGCATCTCTGCGAAGAAAGTGGCATCGGAGCTGAAAACGTCTACAAGAACCGTTCAAAGGGTTTTAAAACGGTTCAGGGAGACTGGTGGTATCCTGAAAGGGGACGTAAACCAGGATTTGTAAACAAGAATATCGTGAAGAAAATTATAACAGCTTTACAAAAAAACCTACACTCTCTGTACGAGACTTGGGCAAAAAGTTTAAAATGTCGAAATCTACAGTGCAACAAGTGAAGAAAAATAATTCTATAAAAACGTTTTAACAAACTAAAGTGCTCAATAGAAATGCAAAACAGTCAAAAGAGTCTAAAACCAGAGCAAGAAAGCTGTATTCAAAAATGACGAAGAAAAAATATTGTACTGTTATGGACGACGAAACTTACTGCAAAGTTGAATTCAAATCACTTCCAGGACACCACTATTATTCTGGGACCGACAGAAAAGCAGTAAGTGAAAAGCATAAGGTCATCAAAATGGATAAACTTGCAAATAAAGTTTTCGCGTGGCAGGCGATTTGTTCATGTGGCAAACGCAGTAAACCATATTTTGCTAATGGAACCATAAATGGTGATATGTACCTGAATGAGTGCCTTAAAAAACGATTGTTGCCATTCATTAAGAGGCATACTTCTTCACCTGTACTGTTTTGGCCTGATTTGACCACCTGTCACTACACGAAGAAAGCAATAGAGTGGTACAAAGCAAATAATGTCGATCTTGTTGAAAAACACCTCAATACTCCCAACCGCCCAATCCGCCCGGAGCTACGACCCATTGAGAAATATTGGGCTCGTGTGAAACAGAAGCTTTTAAAACCTAAAAGTAATGCCACTTCAGTCAAAAACTTCAAACGGAAGTGGAATGCAGCATCCAAACTAATCGCCGATGACGATGTACAAACCTTGATGGCAGAGGTCAAGGGAAAATTAAGAAGTTTCTGGATGAACCAATCTTAAACTGATATTTATGTGTAAATAATAATATTGAAAGGAATATCAAATAAACCTGTATTGGAAAATTTGTTGAATTTTAATATTTAATATCGAATTTTTACTAATTTATAAGCGACATTTTTTTCTGGGACAAGCTTTAGGTACTTAATCTTCCTCCTCACGTCATATATCATTTCTCATTGCTAAGGGTCGTGATTCCCCTGTTGCGGAAGCAAATTTTCTTTGCATCGTGAAGTACATCGTGTGTGCAAGTTTGGTGTTCAATGGTGAGCATATACTAAATACTATTCACAAATACCACAACATTCGCAAACGCATTCGTGATTTAGGCTAAGCAAAATGGAAACGATTGGTTGGTGATGTTATTGAACCTGTTTTCATATCGACGCCACTGATTTTAGCATAGAGCTCGCCATGTGTTGATCAGCGTTTGTGGGTCTTAGTTAATTTTATTTGCTTTATGACTTATGACCAATATCGAATATTTATAAGTAGTTAAATGTTGTTACGACGTGTCGTTAACATATCCTTTTGATTTGATTTTTAGTTATCTTTTTTATATCAAACTAGTTTTTCTTCTCACTTCTAACGGTTTAAGGTTTATTCCATTAGTTAGCCATGGACTTCTTGAGAATAAATAGATTTTTAACTCAAAATATGTAAAGTTTTTGTGTTTTTAATCATCTTCGGTAATGAGTGTTCTCAAATATACGTCTAAATTGAGTCTGTTTTATTATATTCTCTCTTTGAAACGTTAATTTCCGAAATTAATATAATAGGTACATATGCAGAAAATGCAGCTAAATATTTGAAATGTTATTTAAAAGCGAAAATTCTTGAGCATATCTGTTTTGTTTTAAGGCCAGAACTACCGAACTTGAGCCTATAATTCCCTGCGCATGTGCAGATGCTATTTATTTAATAGGTAAGTACTTTTAATAGGTAACTCAAAAAATATACAGTTAATAATGTTTTGTAAAAGTAATAGGAACAAATCAATATCTCCAATGTGATGTAGGTACGAAGTATCTTTTTCCTTTTTCCACAACTAGGTATATTTAGAAGGCCGAGGATATCTTACATGGAGCAAATAAAAGAGAAAATAAACGCTTCATCGTACAGATAAATAAAAAGAAAGGCAGAATGTAGAACAAGTTGGAAATTACTCCATCGACAAGAGCCTAGCTCTTAAATAAGAAGAAGAAGAAGAGGTATATTTAGTTACAAAAATAAATGTTGTTATGGAAAACTGTTCCTGTGATTGCCAGTAAATGCTGTTTATTAAGAGTCCACGGAATGAACATGTCTAGTCACATGTTTTTTTAAATGATTTTATAATTTAAAAATTTTGAGCTCGTTATGAACTATTACGTAACATTAAAATCTCATTTTGAAAAAAAAGTGACTAGACATGTTCTTTCCGTGGACCCTTCATATAACCCTGTACTGTATCATATCGTCTATACTTACTTCTAGATTCACTTACCTTTATAATTATTCTCACTGTCGACTTTCATAATTAATGCAAATTATAGAACCACAAACACAAACGTCAACATCAATTTTCACTTAGAAAACAAACAATTGAAGTTCCCCTATAAATTTTAGGTCTCATATATAAATATATAATCCAAGTTTTGAAGTATGTCGTTACTGTACTTAGTTAACGACAAGAGCAACACGGATACTGTTCGGCCTGTGTTGTTCTATATCATTTTATCTCATCTATTTAATTTAAACAAAACCACGTGTAAATACAAATTTGAAATCATGACAAACATTGCTTCTATGATAAGCATGGTAAGAGATGTACTAAATTGCGTCATAATTATGATGAGTGTGTTAAATAATTAGCCTTTTTGAAATTGGAAGTCACCTAGTTTACGAAGCTGACGGGCATGAATATTTATTTCTGAGTGGATTATTTTATATATATTTTACATCTATAAAAATATCTATCACATCAAATAATGTCCACAATACAAGACTCCTCACAATAAGGATGATGATACCTTATACAATTATAAATAATATAATTTTTTCTCGAAAATGGATTACAAATATAGTCACAATGAGAAACAAGTAAAATAGGACAATACTATAAATAATCACAAAGTAAGAAGTGTCCAGGTTTGAAGGGGGTATACTCTGCCCCTTTTCCGCAAAACGCACCTTTACATGAAACGATTGTCATTTACTATGACGCTCGCGTTCGAGACCCGTGACGTCACGAGTCTCAAGCGTTTTCTCTCTCTATCAAGCAATATTACAACGGTTATATCTTGGTAATTGTTTGAGATATTTGAATAGGATTTTCGTCATTAGGCATACCTAAGTATTTGCAAACAATCAGGCAAACAAATATTTGTTTGCTTTCTTTCTTTTAGAGTACCTAATAATAAAATTAGAGTCTACAACCCTATTTGATGTATGATATCATTTTCCCTTTCATTTAAGAGTGCTCTTCAAAAAAGCGCTCGCTCAGAATTCGGTATTTTGACACGCGTAGTGCGTTTGTGTGTGTAAATACTACTACCACCCACACAAACGTACCTAACCCCCACATGCACAGCGAGATCGCACCAGCCGCGGGTGCCGTCCCTTTCTAGCTATATGTAAGTGCGATCGGGATAGAACTAACCACGGAGCTTGCCGATGCAAATAGCTGTATAGCGCACCGTTGGAATTCACTCCGTGACCGATATTGATACTTGCACTAAAAAGTGGTAAGTATTACTTCGCTAACATGATGTTCTAGAACATCATGTTAGCGAAGTTAGATAACTTGAATAAAGTAAGTATTTGATTTTTGAGCACAAGTTTTCTATTTGTATTAAAATACTATGATATGACAAAGTATATTTAGTTTCGTTTTTTTAGTATAAAATAAACTAACGAGTTTTAAAGTTGTCAGTAATAAGAATAATGATTTGTTTTACGGATATTAATAGTTTGCATGTTATCTGAGTCTTATTTATATATAGTAATGTAATGAAATTATACCAGTCGACCCACTACTAGGAAATTACTGGGTACTGACGTATTCATTTCTTGAAGAATTTTTTTTTTGTTATGGACAGTAAAAAAAAACTGCCCTTCATAGAAATTGCTATGTCCGTTTCTTACCAAAGGAACTGAAAATTATAAATTATACAAACACAGCTTTTTATCTAGAATACAATTAATTAATGCGTGATTTTATTCAAAAGCCTAAAACCTCAGATGATAAAAAGGAATAGATATGAAACGGGGGCTTGGCGCGTGTCGGTGCGACATGGCCAAATGGGCATGTCACTGCCCACCGCATGTTAGTCGCAATTTGCCGTGAATCTGAAATGTTTTTCCACGTTTACTCAAAATGCCGAATTGTAGCGTGGTTACATGCAAAAATAGGAATGAATCTAAAACCTACATAAATGGTGGAGTCACGCACCACATGTGAGTATTAGTATTTTCACTTAAGTCAGTAAAAACTAATATTTTAATAAATAAACGCAACGCCGCCTCATTTCTCGGGATCGAACTAACATATCGAACGAAAAAGCATATTTTTGTTCTATGCGTTGTACATTGAATGTTCAATACAGTAAACCACGGCGCAATGTATTAAACCACTATGGATATGGACGATGCTTGAATTTTTTTGTGGTACGGCCGCTGCTTGGCGTCGCAAACTAGAGCGGTGCCAAAGTGCAGTTACAATTTACGCGTAATCGATAAAATAGAAGTACGATATCATACTAGTTATTTTATTTCGACTACTTTCGCTGTTTTATTTAATTTAATTACTTGTTTTGGTTGGGTGCCTATCTTAAAGGTAACTAATAAGATTAAAAGGCACAAAATGTTTACGGTACCTACTAATAAGATTTTCACTAAGTTGCAGTATGAACGGTAAATAGACATAATAAAATTGTATATACAAGTATATAATTTAGTTGCAAATGGCTTCAGAACAACTTAAAATGTGATATTATTACCAATAATTTATTTTAAATGAGTATTTTTTACTTTCATTTGAAATGTGATAATTGAAGAAGAAATCTCGGTTTCTTATTACAGTTTTCCAAAGAATCCGAGTAGGTACTAAAAAAATGGATAGATGCTACTGGCAGAGGTCCTAACTGGTTTCCTGTACAGAGAAGAGGTAATGTGTTCGTAACATTTTCAAGAAAAATGTTTCCAACCACTTAATAAGAGCCGTACACTTTTCGAATATTTGACACCTCGCTTGCTTGAAACCTAGGTGTAAAATGTATGGTAACACATCTCCGCACATCTTTGGTGGATACTCGCCCTTAGCCTTAAATCTCGTAATATGAGTAATGGACATATTATTTCGCGCCAAAATGCGATACGGATCGGCCTGGTCAAAAATATCGATGTGACCAGAGTTTTAAATGTATGTGAACACGAACTTATAAAAAGCCGTTTATGTTACTCTGTAGGTATTCGTCAATATTTTTTACTTTTGCGATTTATGGTAAGTTAACAACCCGTGTTATTTAAACTTGTAGCTAAAAGTTTAAATACCACCACATAAACTTACCATGTTGTTGAAGTTGTTACCTATCAATATCATAACATAATATTAATTTTAATATCAATGTCGATAAAACATAATTTTAACGTTTGTCGCCCCCCTAGTGTAGTGCGTTTAAGCCAATCACAGCCCTTGTTTGCATGTTGCCGTAGACTCACTGGCAACGCCCGAGTCTTTGTTCAATATGGGCGCTGCGGTGGGAGAAAACTGGGGACATCGGTTTTGGTTGGAATTAAGCAGTACGGCACTTCTCCCTTTTTTTATGTTCTGAGCCTAAAACCTATGTCACTTATTAGGATTCCGTACTCAAAGAGTAAAACGGGACCCTATTACTAAGACTCCGCTGTCCGTCTGTCTGTCTGAATGCCTGTCTGTCCTTCTGTCACCAGGCTGTATCTCATGAACCGTGAAAGATAGAGATTTTCACAGATGATGTATTTCTGTTGTCGCTATTTATAACAAAAAATACTAAAAAACAGAATACATCTTTTTATTTTTATTTTAGTTTTTATTTGTTTCTTTTTATTTTACAATCTTACACAAATCGACTTTGCCCCAAACTAAGCAAAGCTTGTACTATGGGTACTAGACGACGATAAACATACTTATATAGATAAATAAATACTTAAATACATAGAAAACATCCATGACTCAGGAACAAATATTTATGGTCATCACACAAATAAATGCCCTTACCGGGATTCGAACCCGGGACCTCCAGCTTCGTAGGCAGAGTCACTACCAAGTTACTAACTAGGCTACAGGGGGCTCCTATACAACAAACGTGATTTTAGATATAGATATTTTGCCGTTTTTAGATATAGATAATGGTACGGTACCCTTCGTGCGCGAGTCCGACTCGCACTTGGCCGGTTTTTTTAACATTTATTTCGAAATAAAGAGTGATACTCGGAAATGTCGAAGGGAAGGTCAATCGTCGAATCCGACTCGGCTGGGCAGCATTCGGGAAGCTACGGCACATCTTTTCGTCCAATATTCCGCAGTGTCTCAAGACGAGAGTCTTTGACCAGTGTGTGTTGCCAGTGATGACATATGGCACGGAAACGTGGTCGCTTACTATAGGCCTCATAAGAAGGCTCAAAGTCACTCAAAGGGCAATGGAGAGGGCTATGCTGGGAGTTTCCCTGCGCGATCGCATCAGAAATGAGGCTATCCGCAGCAGAACCAAGGGAACCGATATATCCCTCCGAATTGCTAAACTTAAGTGGCAGTGGGCGGGGCACATTGCACGTAGAACCGATGGCCGTTGGGGCGGAAAGGTTCTGGAGTGGCAACCACGTACCGGAAGGCGCAGCGTGGGTAGGCCCCCCGCAAGGTGGACTGATGACCTGGTAAAGGTCGCGGGAGTCCGCTGGATGCGGGTGGCGCAGGAACGGCCATTGTGGCACTCTTTGGGGGATGCCTATGTCCAGCAGTGGACGTCTTTCGGCTGATATGATGATGATGATGATGATGACTCGGAAATGTAATAAAACCACGTAAAAATCTCCCTTTCCAGTGTAAACCCCCGGTGTGTGTTATTATTATATATAAACGAAAATAATAACTAAATGCAAGGTAGGATCGTGCTGTACTTAACAAACGCCACATAAGCTTGTTTTTTAAAATGTTTTTTATTCATCTTGTTATTTTCAATAACCCTGCATATTATGTCGCTGGTTCGTGGGTACTTGTACAGACAAATCACACAAACCCAAACAAGATAGGTCTATCTATTTTAGTTTAGGAGTTCCCATGACCAACTTCCATCATCAGATCCTGGAAATCATCCATCACCAAAGTGTTTACCAAGACAAAACAGATGAGCCCAAACTAGATGGGTTTATCTAGTTTAGTTTAGGAGTTCCATGACCACCTTCCAGCTCCATTATCAGACTCTGGAAATCATCCAGCACCAAAGTCTTGCCGTGCCATGACCAAATTAATGAGCCCAAATTCGATGGCTTTATCTTGTTGAGTTTAGGAGTTGCTATGGCCACCTTCCGACTCCATCATCAGACCAGCTCTATGATATTATGGCATTGTCACCGAAGATACGCAATTGTACCTAATTTGAAGATTTCGCCCAAACTAACATACATACATACATACTAACTAATCATAATGGCCGTTGGGGCGGGGAGGTTCTCGAGAGGCGACTACGTACCGGAAACTGCAGCGGACCCTCCACAAGGTGGACTGATAGTAACAAGTAAATAAATTAAATCTATCAAGTATCACGATCACTCGTACAATAATAATTGACTATAGAACGCGTAGTTTAGACAAAAGGATCCAACCCACAAGATATCACCATTGAAATGTATGACTTTTGTTTTAGGTAGAAGGTTCAATTTTAAATGTTACATATCCTGTGGGTTTGAGCCTTTTCGCTACACTACGTCATATCTGATAGCTATGCAATTCATAACTTGTCTCGATTTGCCTCACGAATGTATCCCCAGTATAGTTTGACCCCGAGGTTTGTAACAACTATGCCTAGTCGGAGATCAAAATAATATTATTTTATCTGAAGAGTGGCCGGTTAGCTTCGTGAATAGCCACAAATAAACAGAGTACACGTCTGTCTCGGAGGGCTATTCAGCCGGTACTGAGATATATTCCCGCGCGGCGGTAAATTTATACTAGTTTTGAATAATTATTTATAAATATAAATGTTGACTAAATTTATATTTTTTGGACTGGATCTTGTTGGAACAAGCATGAACTTTAATGTTGTGTAAGATTCAATACACAAATAATTCAACAATAATGAGAAAATCCTCGAGTTTTCAGTAAGATTTTGTTGACAAATATGGTGCAATTGAGAACAGTTTACATATATATACGTGCAGAATAAGGAAAATTCGAGGCGGCTAGTAGCAATGGCAACATATTACGCTAGTGAAAATAGAATAAAACAAGTAGGTTCTCATATAACATCATGGAAAATTAGGGGCTCAAACTTATGACTCTGCGCTCTCTTCAGAAAACTACTGTCAGTAATCGGGTATTTTCGGTTAAAGTATTCAGTTCTTCGTAAATTGGAGGCGGCTAGGACCAATATGAGGAGTTTACCTATGCAAATAAGTAACCGGGATCTAAAAAAAGCTCTCCGTTTCTTAGAATTACAACGTCAAAAATCCGTCATTCTCGCTTATTCCTGACCAAAAAACGAGCGCCCTCTTAAGTCAAGGAAGTGAAAACTAAAATAATCAACAATTTAATGGATTCAGCCCTAGTCCCACAATACAAGATTTATAACGCTCAGCATTTTTTTGCAATTTTGTCTATAGCTTTTTGCACTTATGATAAGGGATAGAGAATATACTAAATTAAAATTGCTCTACGATTATGCGACAGATATTTTACTCGTATTTGTGCTAAGTTATGTTGTAATAGACTGGATTAAAAAAAAAGTGGTCAGACTATGAAACAGTGAAGACCAGGCAGGACATCATTTTACTTACCAGTTGATTTAACCATCAATCGCATCAGGGATACTTCATCTTTTACCGCACTTGACATTCTGCTTCACTTGATGAAATAACAACTCTGTCTTACTGTTTAATATCCATCAAAAAAACAAGGTAAAGGTACGATGGATAGACTCGATAGTTAACCCCAGTTATCCCATCTAAACAATATGACTTAACCGCGTAGATCTTCGGTCTTTTTTGTGAGTAGGTAATGTCCTAATTGGTTGTTCTTTTCGAATACTGCAGCATCGGCTTTGCTGCAATTGAACTGTCTCAAATATTATGATGTCTAAATGTAGGTTCGTGTTATCTTATCGGATAAGATAATCTGTCAACTTCTGATATCGATATAGTAAAGACAATCTTACACAAATCGACCTAGTCTCAAACTAAGCTGGCACAGTGCATTTAAAAAAAAACTACATACTTTATTAATAAATCGTTCTCGGCGTATGACAAGCTCCGTCAAAATGCATTTTTATGCTGTTTTTGGATGTAAAGAACGTTCTACTACATCAAATTTCCAATATTATACTATTCCTCACAGTAAGTATATTTTGCTTTAATAATCCTCACATTACTTCTACAATAAACGTTTTACTCGTATTTCAGATTGGAAACCAAACATTGATTAGATACACGGTCGATTTAAAAACATTCGTGTTTGATACTGACGGCTGACCTTTATTTTAACGTTCAAAGTCTTACCGTATTTCAGGTAAATAAGGACTACTTGTACGATAATTAGCAATATTTGTGTGGTGGCATCTCGTACTTCATACGATATTATATCATAGCTCGAGCAAGTCGAGTCGTGTTTAGTGTGTAGTAAGGTCGAGTATTTTATGGCTCAAACGAAATGTTCGTGTGTGAGTGTTTTAGTATGGGTGCGTAATAGTTGGGAGAGAGGTTTGCCTGTGTGCGTTTGAATTTTTGAAGAATTTCACGAATCATGCACACATTTCAAAAACTAAACGATAACGACAGTACCGGCATAATATTTTTTTTATACAACGACGGTGGTAACCAAGCTTACGGCCTGCCTGATGTTAAACAGGTACCGTAGCCTATGGACACTTGTGACTCCAGAAGAATCACAAGCGCGTTGCCGACCCTTAATTCACTTGAGGATTCGCTGTTTTGGCAGATAGAGACATGCAGGTCCCTCACTCCCAACACAGCGCATCCTAGGGAGCTCTGGCGACCTTATACTCACCACCAGGAACACATGCTTCATAGCATGCAATAATATAGCAACACTACAAAGCAGTGGTGCTATTATGGCTGCGGTCTTCTGTAAGGTGGAGGTACTTCCCCGCATACGAGCGAGATGACATTCCGCTGTGCCCTACCTCTCTTAAAATGATGTGACCACATTAACTAAATTACACTGATAACTCGTAAGAGTAAGAAGCAAACATTGGAATTGATAAAAAATACACTTGCTTGTCGGAAATAAAACACCTGGTTCAACTGGTTTCATAAAAAATAAGATACTTTTTGATATTTTATTCGGAATAAAATTGTATATATAATGGAACGGTGCAGCACTAGTGACACGTCAACAATAGTAACGAAGGCACCGTAAACGTGGCTACCGGAAAATGTTACGTATGGATTGTTAATAATGATTAAAGTATCACGTCAACCAAAACCAAAATATCGCCAAATAACAGTAATTATGTATTTTCAATACAAACATTCAAAATGGTGATTAATACCCACTAAAACAATCGCGAAATTATTATGTGTGTATAAGAGTTTACACTTAAACAACTGACTAAACAAGTCACTTTACCGTTCTTGAGACTGGGATGATGATGTGTTTTTATAGTTTTTAGGGTTCCGTACTCAAAGAGTAAAACGGGACCCTATTACTAAGACTTCGCTGTCCGTCCGTCCGTCCGTCTGTCTGTCACCAGGCTGTATCTCAAGAACCGTGATAGCTAGAGAGTTGAAATTTTCACAGATTATGTATTTCTGTTGCCGCTATAACAACAAATACTAAAAACAAAATAAAATATTTTTTTAAGGGGGGCTCCCATACAACAAACGTGATTTTTTATACATAGATAATGGTACGGAACCCTTCGTGCGCGAGTCCAACTCGCACTTGGCCGGTTTTTTTGTTCCATGTAGCACTCACCCAGAATTTGTAATACAGTGTATGTACAGTCGCCATCACATACATCGGAGCAAACAAGCACGTCACAAACATCGGAACACACCTCTATTTTCAAGGCATTAGGGTGCATGTGCCGATATTTTTGAACACCCATAGTGTACCGATGTATGTGATGGCGACTGTACATACAACAAAGACGAGACGGTGACTATTGGTTCATTCCCTTTTATCGAGTTTACGGCGTTTTCGAATATGCATCTTTTACTACTTGTAGGACGGAAAACTTCAAACTGTAATATTAATAGGCCAGTCCGTAGAGTATATCTTTGTTGCAAAAGGTGGTGTAGAAGATTTTGTTTTTTAATATTGTTTACATCGATACAACCGAGCAAATATCAAAAATGGTTACACGAGATATCTTGGGACAACTTTTGGCAGCCACAAATCTGGGACTTTTTTTGGTTTCTCACTCGTAGCTTCTATACGGTGCATCCTAGCGAAAATGTAATATACACTAAAGAATTAAAGAACATGAAATTATGCGTCTAATGAGTACCAATACATATTAATTCGGTTCAGCGACGTAGTAAAAAATCATGGTCGAAAACGAGGCTTTCCTCAAGTTTGTAAGTTATTTCAAGATAGTCGTTTTTAAGCTTCTGCGTTTCAATTTTGAATTTACCTATAGGTTTTAGCTCCTCAATTGTAGGACTTTACAGAATCGACAGTTATTTCAGCATTAGTATCACCATAACTGGTAATCGAAGAGCTGGCAGTTTTCTCGTGCAACGCATCAGCATTGCAGTTCAGTGAGGAAATACCGCCAGCATACTCGGTACACTGCCTAGAGGGCCTTTTTAGGGTTCCGTAGCCAAAATGGCAAAAACGGAACCCTTATAGTTTCGTCATGAATGCCCGTCAATCCGTCTGTTCGTATGTCACAGGCATTTTACTCGAAAACTATAAAGCGTATTTGAATAAAATTTAGAGGATAGGTGTATTTTATTAGCCACTACATAATTCTAAAATGAAATGACAAAAAAAATATTATTTTAGAGGTGCTCCATACATATAACTGCAAGTCAAAAAAAAGAAAAACATCGTATGTCCACGTGTGGCACATCAATCGATAGGTCTTTTAAAATAAATATAAGGTTTCTCAGCAAGTTTTTCGATTAAGTGAAAATAGTTGGAGAGACGGTTGAATATTTTTTTGTAAAATATACCTCTAATGATACCTAATATCCTCATATCCTAACCTAGAGAAAGCAATTATGAACATATTTACATTAACAATTTTTTTTTCATTATTAAAACATTTTAAATTTTAGACTTGCTATTACAAATATATAATATCAGTTACGTGTATAAAACCTGAATTAATAGTAGACAAAGATCACAAAAAATGCACTAATAAACGGCTAAAGATGTGTTGACGCCATGAGTACATAGATGCAGCATAGTTGCAGCGGTGTGTACACAGATTATTGTTGAATGCATGTGGTTAAGAGCACGTTGCGGATGTAAAAGCGGACTTGGTTAGTTACAAAAAACAAGAAATCTAATTGATATTTTGAATGGTTTAAGCATATTTCGTGCTTACATAAAGCTTATTATAAAAGTGTCCACCTTCAACAATAATAGTATTTTTCCATAATTAGTAGCCCGAAGTAAACTTTTAGTAGGAGATATGCGTAGAAGCCCGATCTTCACTCTTCTGTTTAATTAAAAATATAT
Source organism: Epinotia brunnichana (assembly GCA_963854355.1). Lineage (NCBI taxonomy): Eukaryota > Metazoa > Arthropoda > Insecta > Lepidoptera > Tortricidae > Epinotia > Epinotia brunnichana. Next base: position 10,484,799 of record OY977936.1, on the reverse strand, counting down.
CAAGTTTAGTAAATTCAAAAAAAAACCGCGAATCGGTTGGATAATTACAGAATACAGAATACAGTCCCAGTCCAGTCCCAGAATACTCTGACCTTCCAACCCAGAGGGAGAACTAACCTTATTTAGATTAGACCGGTTTCCTCACGATGTTTTCTTCACCGAAAAGCACGGTAAATATTCCGTACATAAGTTCCGAAAAACTCATTGGTTACCCTAGGCTACAGTAGCTCACAATAAGACCAAAAATAAAATAAATAAATCGACTTCAATTCAATACTTCGCCAAGCCACATAGGTGCATGGAAACTTCCATATTTCCTTTCCAATTTACTACATGAACTGGCTTTCCAAGAGCAAATGCGTTGATTATTACAGAAAAAACCCAAGTCGCTATATGTGGGCTGATGATATTTGAGGAGTTCCGTCGATTCCTCAAGGATCTCAGAATTAACACTTCATTAGTTGCTACTTCAACGGAATCATGTCAGAAATTTTGACGTACTTTTCATCTTTGAGGAGTTCAATAAGTCATCTGTGGTCTTCATCATCAGTTCCACTTCATCAAAATAACAATTTCCGAGGGTAAATTAGAACGAGTTATAATAGAAAATACCGCAATCACTACACGCGTGCCTATAAAATTAGAGGGTTGCCCTCAATTTCCCTGGGATCCCATCATCAGATCCTGACTTAGTGACATTGGGAGCACCTCAGGAGTAAGTATACTCTTTCGAATAAAAAAAGAATTTTGGAAATCGGTCCTCAATTGACGGTGAAATCGGCGAATATACATTACGTCTTTGAAGAGTTCCATAAGTCATCTGAGGTCTTCATCATCAGTTCCACTTAACTAATATTGCGATTTCCACACGATACGACCCGACACGAGTTATAATAGAAAATACCGAAATCACTACACGTATGCCTATAAAATCTGAGGGTTGTCCGCAATTTCCCTGGGATCCCATCATCAGATCCTAAATTGGTGACAATGGGACCACGTCGGGAGTATACTCTTTCGAATAAAAAAATAATTTTGGAAATCGGTCCAGAATTGACGGCAAAATCGGCGAACATACATAAAAAAAATACATACAGTGGAACATATAACCTCCTCCTTTTTGAAGTCGGTTAAAATAAAATTTATTTGAATTAATTTAGTAATTAGAAAAAATCATTTATTGATCAATTTCACAAATGGGCAAGTCAGGAGCAGATCGCCGATTGGAATATTAAATTTACTCGCGAAGATTGAACTCGTGAATACTCTTTGTATGCAAACAAACTGCTCTTCAGACAAAACAAATAGTTTCATTTCAACTCTACAATAGGTAACACCTATTTTAATTTATATTTTGGTCTCACCATTGAGACCTGATTGCCTAAAATACTGCACAGGTAGACCCTGGTAATTTTTAGGCGGTGTGTATTTTTGATTTAATATCTAATTTAGATTGCTTGTAGTAAACAAATTTACTGCAAGCTAGAGTATAAAGGTATTTTATTGTAGTGACTTGCAAAAACTGTAAAGAATTACGTAGAAGGCGGTGACTGTCAGTTGATTTAGTTTTAGAGATATACGATGGCACAACAGCAAAGGAATTACACGAACGACTTGTAAAAATATAAGAACAAAATATACATTTCACAAACATGACATAGCATTCTTTAGCAAATACTCAAATAGCAAACTTACTTGAGTTATTATAAATCTTGATCTAAGATGGAGTGACCTAAAGTACTTCCCCTGTATCATACCCATCTTATTACAATGTCTCGTGTTGACAAAAACTAACGATTTAACGAAACTAGGTTATTTTTTTGGTGACGACCTGAGAAGTAACCCTTAATATTAAATACTTAGTGACTGGAGCCCACTTTGAAAAAAGTATAATAAGGAGAAAATATATTTTTTTTTCGATAAACAATTGCTGTTTAGACATAAAATCATAAACAGCAATAGTTTATTTAAAAAAAACAATATTTTCTCCTACAAGGTGTATCGGTGTTAATTGGTTTAGATTTAGAGAAATTAAATAATTAAGCCACAGTAAAAGCAAACACTGCATATATTTTTCTCTTATTTGATTTACTTAGGAATTAAACACTATACCATCTATTAATTTGTATCATTACCTGTCAATCCTGACATCCTCGTATTCCATTAAAAATAAACACAGTCAAACAAACTCCACAATGCCGGGTTTAAAACTGGAAGTGCTATATACCAATAATTGAATCAATAAAAAAAATGATAACGGAAAAAAATTAAAAGTATGCACAAACGGTCATGTATTTATTTAAAAAATTATGTCCTCTATTTGGACGAGATTTCAACGTTTTGAACGAGTTAAATATAGCGAAGCCGAGAAAGAACTGAATATGTGTTCTTAAACATTCTCGCGTGCACACTATCAATTGAGAATGCTCATTAATGAGCGTAGTAATTGAAATGTTCTTGACTTTGTTTAAATCATTAATAGTTAATGGGTCTGCATTGGTACCATTTATCGTAGGACAGTTCTTTGGAAGTATAGTGGAATAAAAAAACCTATATATTGAGCTCGGATCTGACGTAGTTATTTAGAATGTTTTACCAGATAACATTTAGGGGACATCATACGAGTTCCTTCCTAGTGGTAGTGGTAAGACGTATCTAGTTTTATTAATTTTACACAATAAAAGGGAATGTGTGGGAAGTAAATGTGTAAATGTCTGAACTATATTCGTAATAATATTATTCACATAAAACAATCTGCATGTTTGTAACTTTTTACGCTTGTCGACGCCGACGAGCTGATTTGGAAAACATTTGTTATGGATATAGTTGAGGTTCTATCGAGGGATAAACGATACTTCAAGTAATCAGGTCCAAATTCGTATTAGACGGCGATTAACGAGTTTTACTCAGACGAAATCATGGCCAACAGTCGTGGTGTTTAATAAAATTCTAAAATGAAGTTGCCTATAGTGAATGTTTTTTTTTAGCTAAATATAGTTTAGCGGTCCTAGCATCTAAGAGCCGAGGAAGCGGGACGGTAAGAGCCTGAACCAGTTAAACAACCACGGAGCGGTTTTCGAGAGCTTTATATAAATAGGCGTTTATAAGCTTATTAATCATTTAATAGCTGTCTATGATTTATAATGTATCTGATACATAATACAAATGACGACAATAGAAAGGTTTTCACATTTATCGGTTTGGTTAAGTTATCCATCTCTCACCCACTTGCACGTTCACCAGAAAGAGCGCATGATAGACAGAACCACCTCAAGGAAGCGGCGGCTTTCATTATAAACTTTACAAAATATATTTGGGCGATGATTCGAGCGTTTCAAACGCTTCACTTCGGTGGCCACATTTTTGAAGAATTGGGCATAGATGTTGATGCCATTTTAGATATTTGTTAGATGTCCGGTAGACTTATATGCTTACCAGGAACGAAATCGAAATCTGCCGCCACTTCTTTAAAAACGTGGCCACCGAAGTCAAGCGTTTGAAACGCTCGAATAATCGCCCATTTAGTAGCGTAGCTAGGTCACTACGAAAACAAGTTGAACGCACCATGTGACATCGTAGTTTACTTGCGAATGCTACTCTGTGCTATTGCAATTATTGTTGCAATTCAAATTGCAAGGGACGCGGACGAAATCAGATTAAATAGGATGGGGTTTTTTTTTTATGAAGGATCTGGGTGCAGCCAAACACTGTATAGGATACAGAATCACACAGGAAGACAATGTAGACATTTTTCTCGATCAGATCAGATCGAATCAGCTTACATATAAAAAATATAGAATCCATTTGGAATGAATGAATGAATGCAAATCTGTGTCTTCACCATGTGATGAAAATGTAACATTAAAAAAAATCGGTCAAGTGCGAGTCTGTCTCGCGCACCGAGGGTTCCGTACAAACTTTCACCACGCTTTATTAAGAAAAAATCTATGTTGGTTTTTCAGAGATAATTCTTTATCAAGTGAACCGATTTTGATAATTATTTTTGCTAGAAGGTATTTATTTGCTAGGTAGGGTTTGCTTTCAGAATACTTCCATACAAACTTGAAGAAAAAAAAATCAAAACAAAAGTAATTACAAACTTAAATATTAAATGATTTTTGAAGAATTACAAAAAAATACGCTAGGGAGACGTATCGTTATACTTTTCCGGTAATATTTACGTTATAAGGGTTCCGTTTTTACGTTCTTGGTCCGGAACCCTAAAAAGGCAAGAGAAGAAGGAGATATATTGAGAAATGTGCCGTATCAAGAAGCGGTCGGTTGTTTTTATTATATCTATCACATGGCACCAGACCAGATATAACATATACGAGTACCTATAGTAAACACACTTAGCAGATTTAACAACCAACCCACTGTTGAACACTGGATGGCTGTCAAGAGAGTGCTCAGATATTTAAAAGACACTTTATACAGGGTAGTCCCTGTAACTGGAGCAAAAAAGTAAACGGTAGATTATTAAGCTTGTGAACAATTATTTCCAAGTGGTTTTACGCAAAAATTTGAAAAAAATTTGAAAAAAAAAAATTTGAAAATAAGTTTATTTTTTTACTCTTCTGGAGTGATATGAGTAACTTTTCATTTTAAAAACACATTAAAAAAAACCGGCCAAGTACGAGTCGTACTCGCGCACGAAGGGTTCCGTACCATTATCGATAAAAATATTTATTTTATTTTGTTTTTAGTATTTGTTGTTATAGCAGCAACAGAAATACATCATCTGTGAAAATTTCAGCTGGAACTATCACGGTATCAGTGAGATACAGCCTGGTGACAGACAAACGGACGGACGGACGGACGGACAGCGGAGACTTAGTAATAGGGTCCCGTTTTACTCTTTGAGTACGGAACCCTAAAAATTAAAACAAAATTAAAAAATCACAAAACTTATGACTCATTACATGATGTTACCTCAAAATCTGCATTGATTGCCGTGATATGATCTCGTGGTGCCAAAATACATTACTTGGAGGTCATAACTTTAGATCAAAATTTCTCCGTAGCCAAAAATATTGAAAGTAAATGATACACAAGGAGTTACCGCAAATGCTCTAAGGAAGCGTCCTTTTGAATATTTGCTCTAGTTACAGGGCCCACCCTGTATATAAAACTCACATATGTATATGAGCCAGGCATACCAATACAGCGATGCTGACTGGGCCAGCGACTCTGAAGATCGACGGTGTTGCACCGGCTACTTTTTAGGGTTCCGTACTCAAAGAGTATAGCGGGATCCTATTACTAAGACTTCGCTGTCCGTCCGTCTGTCAGTCTGTCACCAGGCTGTATCTCAAGAACCGTGATAGCTAGAGAGTTGAAATTTTCACAGATTATGTATTTCTGTTGCCGCTATAACAACAAATACTAAAAACAAAATAATATAATGTTTTAAGGGGGGCCCATACAACAAACGTGATTTTTTTGCCGTTTTTATAGATAATGGTACGGAACCCTTCGTGCGCGAGTCCAACTCGCACTTGGCCGGTTTTGTTATTCCTTTTTCAGGGTGCGGCTTTAAGTTGAAACTCACGAAAGCAACAAACAATAGCCATTGGCTACTGCTACACAATGATGTATTTGGCTGAAACAATTGGAGGAAGAGTTTTGGCCAAGTTTTTCTGGTATGGGTTATTTCACTCGCAGCGCTTGCCCTTCAATTTTCTACACCCAGGTTCTGAATCCTGCGCCTTGTATGTGTACTTTGTAAGAAATCACGTCCGTGTCTCGTCTATGCTCCGTCCGTGTCCTTGACTGACGTCTGTTTGCCTTGTGCCTTATCGGTAAGAAGTAGCGCAATCGGTTTTGATAGCACTAATGTGTGTAAATGAATACCATGATATCTATTTGACTCGATATATTGGTTTGATATCAAAATAACATTGTTGCGTGTCTTCGTTCTGAGGGGTAATCACGTAACGTTCCGAACGCGCGTCGGTACAATTTAACTGCCATATTTCCATATAAAAAGTGACATTTAGACCTACCCGACATTGTCAGATTTAGGTTCGCGTCTCTTCGGTGGACATTGTCAAAGTTAAGGGCTATAAAGCCTTATTTTTGGTTGTTCTCTGAATCCGCATAAACGGCGTTGCCCCTTTTATAATTATATGTGATAAAAACATATCAATACATAGTATAAAACAAAGTCGCTTCCCGCAGTCTGTCTGTCTGTCTGTCTGTCCCTATGTATGTGTAGATCTTTAAAACTACGCAACGGATTTTGATGCGGTTTTTTTTAATAGATAGAGTTATTCAAGAGGAAGGTTTATATGTATAATACAAACCATACATGCATGTATTATGTACCTACATAAACCCGTGCGAAGCAGGGGCGGGTCGCTAGTTATATATAAACGTAAGCCCTTAACTATTGACCACCGGAAAGATGATTTTTGTTTTTGTGACTGACAATGACCCACAATGCGTTACGTGATCGACCTACGAAATAAGAGCACGCCATGGAAATAGTTTTAATATCAAATCAGCTATTTTGATTACTTAAATTAAATTATTTTGAGTAAACTAGACACGAAAAATGTTAGAATAAATAAGATTTTATGCTAAATCCGAAATAGGTATAATATACGGGTCATCACAAAAGCGTCTTACCATTTAGACCGTATGTATTAGGCGTCAGTGATTAGGTAATTTATAATTGCTTATAAAATAGCCAGTGCTCTCAAAAAAACTGATACAACACTGAGTATGAACTATTTTTTTTCATAATTTTATAGAAATATTGTCACATATTATACACAGTTGTATATTATTATTACCAATGCCAATTTTATTAATCTTTATACATATTATAAGACTTCAAATAGATAATTTAGAGAGATAAGGTGGTCTTTAATATCAGTTAAGAAAAGGTACTTATTCTGTTTCCCCGCGTCTGCTGAGGGGTAATCACGTAACGTTCCGAACGCGCGTTAGGAACGTTACGTGACTACGCCTCTGACGTAAAAGGTGCCAAGAGTGGGTTTTTCGTAGCTGAGGCCACATCACTCGACTAACTACCCTAAAAACACCATGAAAATGTATCGCCTCAGCATGAGTGTTTTTTTTTAAAGTTGCATAGCACAAACCCAGTTTTCCGCCGATGGTTCAGATCGTATTAGAAAAAACCCGTAATCCAACCGTCCATGGCAGAAAGTTTTATTTCCGGAAATAAATCAGGCAACCATCTGCTACCTCCTTTTAGACATCATTGTTTTGCGCAATGAGTAAATAATATTAAGAAGCGTAGCGAAAACATAAACTACTTATTTAGTCCACCGCACGTATTCATGCAATCCTAGCTCATCTCTCGAATGCAAATTCAATGGTATGCTTAGCATTATCCTGCCCAGTCAGTATTCCGCCTCTAGAATTGTATTATTCAAACTTAATAAAAGCAAAGTGCCGAAATTGGTTTACATTTTACGACAACAATTTGGATGTTACGAAAATAGTAGACTGAACTTAAAATGGACGCGGAAATTAGAATCACGTAAAAATACACGATCTCGTTTATCCACGAAGAAGTTTATAATGTATAGATAAGTGGGATTATTATGTAACATTTTAATTCTACAATGATAATGGGTAGGTACTCATTTGATAAGAACATAACTGATGAGAATAAGCGGTAAATGAGAAAAATCAAGTAGGTACAATATATTCTTGATGGGCTGGAGTATTTGTGCCCCAAGTATTATTATATTGATATCCATTAATTAATCTTTTGACGAAGTAACGTTAGGACCTTATTTCTATTACAACGATCAATTCCACAGGTCTTAATTACAAACGAAATCAAGGATTTCTACTTACCTACTCCACTCAAATTACAATACCTACATCTCAAGCCTTATTTTATTACATTAAACTGTGATCAAATCAACGAAAATAATCGAAACAAACATCGGCTCTGTTTTAAATTGGTAAGCAAATACAATTCAATTTAATTTCCTCAGTTCCCAAAGTTTATTCTTTCCGTTGATTTTCTATAAACAATATTTTTATAAATATGGCGAGTGACGACAATTTTATTTGAGGGATTTGCAAATTTTTAAAACAAAAATGCTTTTATAGCGCAAACAACCTGTATTCATGTTAAATAAAGTTCAAGTGACCCTTATGTTTAATTCAACAAAGCAACGTGGAAGGAAGTGCTATCAAATAAAAACAACGATAATCAACCTTTGATGACTGAAATTTATTTGGCTACTAGGTACTCGGAACGTAAATAAAAATAAAAATATCATGTTCATACTGAAGGCCTCGCTCTAGCGAGTGTAAAACAAGAGACATGGAATGACATGTACAAAAAGTGCAAAACTGAAACGTTTGTCGTGATATTTCAGCGTTGCGCTCTGAAATATTGTTATTGTCGGCTTTGGTAACTCTACTTGTATGTATACAGGGTGACTGGTAATTCGATCTATTCCTTGAAAGGGGACATAAATTGTTGCAAATTAGCTCTAGTATAACCCCTTTCAAGGAATAGGTCGAATTACCAGTCACCCTGTATACCTAATTGTGTCACGCCCCTGTTTGTTGATTATCATTTTCTCCTGGTTCTTTTTAGGGTTCCGGACCAAAAAGGTAAAAACGGAACCCTTATGGTGCGACTCCGTCAGTCTGTCACAAAGTTAAATATCTCAGAAACTAAGTACTAATGCTATCAATTTGAAATTTGGAAAAGTTGTAAACAAAGCTAATCCACGTGTATGGAAAATTAATTTTTTTTAGATATATTTTTAATTTCCATAAAAAAGACGGATAAGAGGGGGGGGGGGGGGAAGCAAAAATTAAAAAAGTCTAGTTAGTTGGCCAAGTGGGGCATCATATTTTGAATTCTAAAACCGCTTTTTTTTTCTTTGTGGTAAAATTTAGATTTTCAAGGGAAAATTTAGAAAATATACGATTCCCCCCTCTTATATCCGAAGTTTACAGAGCGAAAAATTTGAAAATGATATATATAATTAATAATAACGTAAATATTACCGGAAAAGTATAACGATCTACCTAGCGTATTTTTTTATATTTTTTATTTTTATTTTTTTTTTTTTTTTATTGAGAAACAAACAGTCTTAAAAAACACATAAGTAACTTAGCTATGGCTATGTGAGTAATGCTATAATAGACCTATAGTTTCATAAATGTTTACAAAGTTACAAGTTATATTAAAAATTGGAAAATATGTTTAATATAAGACCAAATGTCATAAATATATAAATATATATATACATATATGTGTTGTAAATACACTTATGACAGTTACGTACATTTTACAACTTAGGTACACCATTATACAATGCAAAAAAAGAAAGAAAAAGTTAATGAAAAGGTTAAGGTAACTGCGTTTTAACATTCTTAGATTAAAGAAAAAACTAATCTTTTAAATATACTATATGAGTTGCCAAACAAATCTGCGTCCATACATTTTTCATTATACAGTTTACATGCGCGCTTAATATATGAATGCTGTGCGTATTTAGTTCTGCTGCTTGCAATACTAAATAAGGCCTTCTTGCGACAACTTCGTTCTAATCTACGGGGAACATGAAAAAATATATTATGTAATAGTTCAGGGGCATCAACTAGATTATTCATAATTTTGAACAGATAAAGTAAATTGGTACAAGTGCGTCTGAGTGAAAGGGGTTGGATATGGAGTCTTGTGGATGATAAGGCGTAATCTTCATAGTTACCACCTGTTCGGAATTCCATTGTCTTAACAAACTTTTTCTGGACTCTTTCAATTCTAACCTCGTGTACAGTAAAGCAGGGATTCCACACTACAGAAGCAAATTCCAATCGACTTCGGACATAGCTATTATAAAGGAGTCTGTAAGTAAGAGGTCTTTTAAAGGGTTTCGCAACACGAAGAATGAAACCCAGCAGTCTATACGACTTATTTAGAATATCATCAATATGAGAGTTAAATGTCAATTTAGCATCAAGTATCACACCTAGATCACGTATACTATTCTGGCGTGCCAGACACAAGCAGTAATTAAATAGTATGGGATCTTTCTTTCGCGTAAATGTTATTACTGCGCATTTATCGCTATTTAAAAATAAATTGTTTCTAGTACAATAACTTTCAAAACTAAATAAATCATTTTGTAATAGAGTACAGTCTGCTTGTGTTTTAATAACTCTGAATATTTTAGTGTCGTCAGCGTATAGAAGAGCTTTCGATTCAGTAAGACACTCCGTTATGTCATTAATGTATAGGATAAATAATAAAGGGCCCAAATGGGACCCTTGTGGGACTCCTGAGGTAATATATTTGAAGCCAGAAGAGAAACCTCCGAGTACGACAGTTTGAGATCTTTTTTCTATATACGATTTGATCCACCGGAAAAGGTCGCCATGCACACCGAGGCTCCAAAGTTTCAGCAAAAGCGTGTCGTAGGAGATTTTGTCAAATGCCTTTGCGAAATCTGTGTAAACTGCGTCGACTTGGTGCCGATTATCCATGGCTTCACGTATGACCTCACTAAAAGACAAGAGATTACTTTCTACGCTTCGACCTTTGTAGAAACCATGCTGATTTGGGTTGATGTGACGACGAACAGCATATGAAAGCTGGTCAGTAACTATTTTTTCTAATATTTTACCGAATTGACATAATTTAGAAATAGGTCGATACTTTTCGATGTCTTGACTCACGGAACCCTTAGGAATAGGTGTAATCCAAGCTTTTTTCCAGATTAGCGGGACATGCCCCTCCTTAATAGATAATAAATATATCTTGGTGATAGGAAAAACTAATGCACTAGCACATTTACTGATCAGTACAGGGTGTATTCGATCAGGCCCAGCACCCTTGTTTATATCGACAGATTTCAAATATTTGAGAACAATTTCATTCGACAAGGTAATTGAACTGACGTTGAAAACTGATTTTGTAGGCGGATCCAAGCAGTTAACATCTAGAGGTGGTAAAGAAGAGTGTTCGAAAACGGACTGGAAATGATCACCAAACATTTTGCAAATGCCTGCTCCGTCCGAGGATGAGACGCCCCTATAATACATAGTTTGTGGTATACCTCCAGTAGACTTAATAAATTTCCAGAAATACTTAGGATGTGATTTTATTTTATCCTCTGAAAATTCTATATACCTATTATAGCATTTCTTTTCAATAATTTCTGCTCGTTTTCTTAATTTTTAAAAGTTTCATAGTCTAGGGGGTTTCCATAACATTTCCAAAGTTTATGGTATTTTCTTTTTTCTTTTAAAATCTTTCTTAAAGGTTTGCTGTGCCATGCAGGATATGTGCACGAATTACGGGACTGATAGCTCGGTACGTATTTATCTATTAATTTATGTAATAGATTATATAGTTTTGTAAGGCTTCCTTCTACATCCAAATTATCAAAAAATGTATCCCAATCTATTTGCGATAAATCACTATTAATGTTGTCGAAATCAGCTGAATGGAACTTATACACAAGGACACCGGCAGGTTTCATCGGTGCCGTATAATTAAGTCTTAAGTTTAATGATAACGAAGGGTGGTGCACATCTTCTGGAGTTAAAGGAAAACTACACCTAGTGACAGAACAGGCAGTACTACATAATATCAGGTCAAGGATACGATCATTTATATTAGCAATATTATTAAACTGGTTTAGATTACTAAGCGCTATAAAATCACCTACACACTGAACTAAAAAATTGTTCGAGGGGTTTAAGTTCAGTTCACCCCCGCCTCGATCCAACCTTTTTCACAACAACAAATTCTTCAAAAATCATTTAATATTGCAGTTTGTAATTAAAAACTCTTGTGTTGATTTTTTTTCCTTCAAATTTGTAAGGAAGTATTCTGAAAGTTCCTTCTAGCAAATAAAAAAATAATTCTCGAAATTGGTTCACCTGATAAAGAATTACTTATCTCTGAACAACCAACATAGATTTTTTCTTTATAAAGCGTGGTAAAACTTTCTATGAAACCCTCGGTGCGCGAGACAGACTCGCACTTGACCGTTTTTTAATTGGGATATGCGATGGCTAGAAAAAGGCTTTCGCAGTTTTTGCGAGAAGAGTTTTATGATAAAATTTTGTAATATACTTAACTTAACCTCACGATTGAATTTCCAAAAGGAGGAAGGTTGAGCTGAATTTTCAGTTTAAAGATGGAGGAAAAGCAATATTTCAGAAGCAAATTAGTGTAAACCGGTCGGCCACGGCACACTTCAAACCTATTCCCATTGCCTACTCTTATGATACCCTAGGAAGAAAAGGGGGTGTGCTATCAACATATAGGGTGCTGTTTGTGGAGTCCGATCTGTTCATGCTTGCAAGGGCATAGTAACTACCTAAATCATATAATGTTATTATCATTATTTGACGAGAGACATCATTCTGTTCTTGACACGTTTTATTGTTATTGACCCTGTACATCTCTGACAATATTACATTAATGATCCTTTTTTTTCTGTTTTAACGCTTAGATACAGTATACATCTCTATAAGAACATTAGAATAATTATCAATTGTATTTGGACGCTCAGAGACCTTATACATATCTGGGGTACTTAGTTAATATCATAAACTTATTGTTAATTCTGATACAGACCTTATATCGAATGTAATTGATAATATTTTACAATTTTGGATTTTTTTAGTTTTCATTTTTAGTGACATTTAGTTCGTTTAGGTACTAATTGGTTAAAATCTGCAATTTTTTAATGATTATTGTGTAAGATTATTAATATTATAACATGTAAAAGTGCCCTTGTGGCCTATTTGCAGAATAAATAATTGATTTTGATTTTTGATATGGGATGAGGTCTTTTCTTGATTTTTCAAAAGCACGCTAAATCCAATATGTCACCAAAAAGGCCGCCTCACTGCTACTGCTGCCACAACATATTGGCAGGGCGGAAACGAAATCTTTCTCGTTGGGTCAAAATGCTAACATTTATTTGCAAATCCATTGATTCTCAAAGGCACTATATGTGTCTTTTACCTACTCGATAATTCAACTAGCGAGCGAAGCGAACGAAGATCTCCGTTCCAACTTGGCCGAAAATGCGTTCGTATGTGCTCCTGTAGAGGTCGCATTTCTCAACCGATTCTCGTGAGTTTTTACAAGTAGGTTCGATAATTACATGTATTTTTCTGCCGAATCAGTTTTAGGAAATATAAAAAAAACTTTTTTTATAGCCACAGGCTCGTGGTTTCTATCTATAGCTCTTAGAATTCGGTTACACGCTCAGTCTGGCGTCAGTTCAGTCCATGATTCTGGTCAGAATGACGAGATAATGATCGTGTAACCACTCCGACTGATGGTCTGGACTGATGAAAATTAAATATTTTAGATAATATTCGTCAGTCCATTTTGAATGACAGAATACTGATAGGATACGACCGTTGTAACCTTTTTGTATCATTCTCGCGTCAGTCACCGTCCACTTGCAATAACTGATCGTAGCAGGCTTCTTTCATCTGATAGTAATTTTCAAAATATTCGTCTTCCTTCTGTACTCGTATTTCCTGCCCTGTACATATATTTATGTATATTATATACATATAACTTATGCAAGTCATACCCACTAACATTAACTTTGTGTTTGTTTTTGCTATTGTGTCATTGTTATATCGTTTTTCTACTCCTGAACCGTTATCTGTCATTTATATAGGCTGTAGCTCAAATACAATGACACCACTAATAAGTCGTCGAAAAACTCTATGCTCTATGGCCCAAAAACGCACTGTTTAGCGTACTTTTTTGTTTCATACATTTTTCATAAAAGCACTGTTTAACTTTTTTTTAAATCGGCCGCTATATTGCAGTGGTGCCAACTTAATAAAACAAATATTTCGAAATAAAAGTATTTATTTACGATTAAACTTTTGTATATTATAAATTATTTACTACAATAATAATAAATCATCGTCTATTGTGTATTAAATTACATATTTTATAAATTCTTGGTATTATTTATGAATTCGGTCCGGGTCCGGATTCTGTTTGGTTCGGATGGCAAGTGCAAACAAATTAAAAACAATACAAACCATAAGCAAGAGGTGTCACATTTCCGATTTCCCACCAAAATACAGTTCAAAATGAAAGGACGAAAGATGATAAACTATTAAGATTTTATTCGTGTTTGTGAAGACAAAAGTGTACGTTTCTTTTAAAATGGTCGAAGAAATTAATAACTCCACCTACTGAAGTAATTGCGCGAGTAGGGTAGCAAAAGTACGAATAGAAAACTTGCCGCCTGAAAAGTTTAACTATTCTGTAGTCTGCTATTTATTTTAAATTTGTCGTAGAAAAAGTATTGTATGCAACTGTGTATAACTGGTCTAAAAACGCTCGTGGCGTCTTTAATTGCGATGCTCGCCAAGGCTCGCATCGCAACCCACGCCACTCGCGTTTTAAGACCCTTCTTATAGAACAGTTGCATAAAATACTATTATATGTCGTTATATTTATATGCGACATTTAAACTTCTTATCTTGCTTGCGATTGTCAGTTCATTTGTTTAAAGAAAGACGAGCAAACAGAACGATATCAAAGTTTAAACTGCTATCTACGGAACCCATGCTGTCTGTGAGAACATTGTAGGCTGAATTATTATTAAATTGGCTAAAGTATAGATATAACCCGACAGAACCAAATTACCTTGATAGATACGTACGGTACTTAAATAAAAAAATCCTCAACTGTCGCCATTATAACATAGAAGCACAAAACTCATTTCGCAAGTCGCATAACCATGCATGAATAAATACTTCGATTATATTCGGGTACAACCGTACCCGAATATAATCGAAGTATTTATTATGTTTAAGATTGAAGATCAAGTGGTGGTCTTTCCAGTCATGCCTAGACACGTTCATCTGCTCTCACTGAAAAAAGCAACCAAATACACTAATAAGAACTAAATCCTTCTTACTTTTTTCATCAATTAAATAGATATTGAAAAACCAGACTTGTACGCAAGCATTATAGGTAGAAGACTCAAGTAAAGCTATTTCAATTTCAATTTGTTTATTAATAAAATATACCTACATTTTACACATCATATAATAAATACAGTTCCTTAATTTTTTTTATTTTATAATTACTTTATATCTTTACGGGTTACCGTTTTATGACTGGTTTATCACTTAGCCCTTCTTGTAGTAGTGGAGACGTATTCGAATCATAGACATTAATGTTTAAATTGTCTTACACAAACATAACAAATAGGGCTTTACATACGTTTTTATTACGTTTACTTACTTTTATTTGACTTCAATATTCTCATTCCAAAAATAGTATGAATAACGAGTTCAGGTAATAAGATAAAGCAATTGATTCAATAAAACTATTGTAGGTATGTTAATTAGAACTCGTGTTGGTGGCCTTTGTAGACAATTTGGTGTATTTTTAAACGGTAAATAAAAACTAAAAGTTTTATTAAAATAAAGAGCCCAGTTCAGATGACAAACTCGAACATATTGGTGATTCTTTCGTAATTTTTTTTATTGGCCTATGTTGTGTCCCACTGCTGGACAACATATAAAATTTTAAATGAAAAAGATTACGACACCTTTATTTGTGTCCATAAATTTTTAGTACAAATTATGCATAAAAAGCAGAACTTTACATTAAGTAATTTAATAGGTATGTAAATCATCTTCTCTTCACTAATTTTTGCGGTGCCCGACAGGGTCCACAATTAAGTTTTAATCTTAATGATTAGCAACTAAAACTTAAGTTTACCTAATACCCTGTAAACTAACATTGTGGAATGCAATAAATGATTGAGTATTGAGTATTCATTAATTTTTATTTCTTCATTGAATTTTCTTCTCTAGATGCTACGTGCTTCTTCTCCTATGACCTTTAATTGACTCATAAAATATCTACGTATTCAAAGCTTTAAAACTGAACCGATACTAGACGGGCTTTACGGCTAGTATTCGTTTTGTACTTAGATTTTTATGTTGTAACAAGGAACTAAAAAAAAGATATTATGACCCACGAGAATTTTAACCAACTGGTCGATTGAGTAACGCTTCATACGTACGTTACGTAGATAGATATAGTTTTCAGACAGTGTGCATACTTGTACGTTTGGCGGATTTTATTTAATTAAATTCCAGATGAATTTATTTTAAAAATATAATGGCCAAGTGCGTGTTGGGCCACGCGCAGTGTAGGGTTCCGTAGTCGCCTGTCTGTCTTTGTTTTTTCCATCCGAATTTGTAAGAAAGATGGCCTTTTCCATGTGAATTTTTAAGTTGTTTATCTCATACTTACTCGTAATTATAAGTCGCTAAGTAGTGATAGTTTTTCTTCTAAATCCAATATACGCATTTAGTGCTTTGAATTTTTTCATGATTTATATAGATTTTATTCTATAAGAAGAGGCAAATCAATCGAATCGAGTAACAAATATTTTAAAGAAACACGAAGAAAACCGTCCCATTGTATGTAGTTTTATGAAATGAAGTAGCAAACTACAGCCTAATTTAGGTAGAATACCCCTTTTGGTATCTTGTGGTAGTTTCCTGAACGGATTTCGTCTCAATTACCAATCATAAATTATTTATGTTATTATGCTTTTGTTTCGTCAATCATGTCACCAAATTCCCGCAAAATTAATAGGATTCGTAATATAAGCACAATGAATACTAAACTTTATTTAAGCATTATATTCATAATGTACGAGAATTTTTAAATAAATAAAGTATACATGATTATTTTTATGCTTTTTGTGAAGTTTGCGGGAAATAGCTGAGACAATATGATTGACTTAATAATACAGTTATCAAACACAAACATGTTTTTTTTAATTCAGAAATATAGGTAATGAAACGAAACGTGATATTTGTATGGGAAATTCAAGATGTGGTCGTTTCTCCTTAAATTCAGTAAGTACATAAAAGCAATGGCCTAAATGGTTCTTTTCTGTGGTTGGGTATTTAGGCTATGCTTACAAAGAAGTCACACAAGGGTTTTAGATCTTTTTATGTGTTTCGATCAAGGTTTTATCATAAGTCTAGTAGTATTTAGATTTGAGAGAGCCCAATATTCTAATTTCATTTTAGGCGCCTAACGTACCGTACCACACCTACTTAAATTGAGGGGCTGTTTACAAAAACAACATAACTGACATATTTAAGGAAATCGAGTTATTGCTATGATTATATCCGTCTATGAAGACGCTACAACAATATACATTGTTTGTCCCGTTTGCTCATAATCACCTGTCTATCTTTAAAATGGAATTACTCAGCTCTACGGAACTTATAGTTTAATAATAATTACATTCTCTTATACATTTATGTATTTAATTTAAATGCAATAAATTTGCTAATGAAACAGTTTTCGTAAATTCAATAATTATTTTTACTATAGGAATGTAAATTAAATTTGCACAAAAATAACATGACTGCCAATAATTTTACAAAACCAGCATAAGTGATGTAGTTATTTTACATATTTTTGAAGAGATAACCGATTATTAATGGGATGCAAGATGCAAGTGTAATGCATAGTAAATAGAAGGTATTGTGTAAATAATATTTTAGAAGAAATTACGTTTTTTTCGCTTCCTGTAAAATCAACACCAATGTAGTTATGTTGTTTTTGTAAACATCCCCTCAATTGTAGGTTACATTAGGCTAAGATGTTTAGGTACTGTTTTATTTTTCTAATACCAACGGAAAATTTCTGGAGATAATTTCAAGAACGCTACTGAATCTTCAAAAAACACTCCAGGGGTTGGTAAAAGTTAAAATTGAGTTATAATTTCTAAATTGATTCCCCGAAACAACAAGTATTACGACATTCGCATAGACGATTTAAAGAAAACATTTACATGAATAAGGGACATGGTGTTTTGTATTTGTAAACTAATCAACTGTTTTAAAAGATCGATTTAATAAAAGTTGGCAGCAGAAAATTGTAGAACATTTTCAATTTTACTCAATAAAACGATTTCTGAAGAAATTAGAATTTAACGAGTTTTTGTTTCGTTTTCGAAATTACGTAACGTACGTAACAAATGGAATAGAATGATTCAAGACGGCATCGGCAACGGGCTTGTTTCGTAGTATATTGTCACGACATCGACACTCAGCGTCAGATATCAAAGCGAAGTCAGATCTGAAAAATGAGGATATTTGTATTTCAGCATCTTCAGATAAGCAAAACGTGTTACTAAAGTTCACTTGTAAATCAAATACGCCGATAATGACACAACATTAAATATTCAGCACATATTTGTAGATGTTAAAGATTATCGTTTACGGCTTCCATGGTTAGTAAAAGACGTCCAGTGCCGCATAATCATAAGCCAAAAGAGACTGACAGAATGTTTTTATCGATAGTTTTAGTGTGGTTTGTAATTTATAGCAAGCGGGTAAAGGCAGATTTAGACAGGGTTAGTGACTGATTTCGAATTCGAGACATGTCAGCGCTGACCCGAGAAAAACCCAATGCATAATCGCACACGAATTCCCCCCCCCCCCCCTGACTGACCATGTCTAAACTTGCCTTTACACTACGGCCACGAGAGAAATATAGTGACAGTCATAGCGCTCCTTGATTAGTATCCGCCTATGTCCTATGATAATAGCCGGTGACTGCTGGATCACGCATATGATAAAGTTGGCTTTCAGTTTACACTGTTTGGCCTTAACTTGTTGCCTCTAAGGCAAAAACTTTAGTCATTTCTACAGTTTTTGTTGTTAGGCTTACAGAAAATCTGAGGATATGTTATCTTATAGTCTACCAACCAATTTCCAGATACATCTTTACAGTTTACATAGGCGTTTCAATATGGCACACTCCAGACCAAAGAAAATAAACAGCTTGCTATGGAATCTTTACTCGTTTTCATTGATTTTGATTATACGTTGCAATGTAATTTGAAGAGGTTTCAACGTCGCCAATTTTGCTCCAGGCAAAAATATTATATTTCTTTAATATACATAGTAGTATGTACATTCTACTGTATTCTTTACATTGATATTCAAATTGCTTGCGTTTGATTGCGTTTGTCCGCTTCGTTTAATTCTACATCAACGTCTTTCTAACGTATGAATAAACTCGCGGGAGAAAGAGAGATTTTTTACCTCGTAATAGTTAATATTCTTGCTCCGTAATAAGAAATAAGTTTCCCGGCTAATGCTCCTTTGCAGTCAGCTTCTGTTTTCCCACTTTTTCTTAAGGCGGTGTAAAATGTCTCTAATTAAATTAATCTGGAGGCTATTTAATTAAGTTTAGCCTCTTACTGTTTTTGAACAAGATGATTTCTGATTCTTTGAGACGCTGGCTTAGATAATGATTGAATTTTAAACAAAATCGAAATAATTAGAGATTTTTAAAATCAAATTAATTAGAAACGCGTCAAAAGCTAAGGTTTTTAGATAGGTGACGCGTGCAGCGGTGCGAAACGCGGACTGTCAGGCGAGTATTTACGGAAATATTATTTTATGTTTAAAGTGTCTTTTAGACGGTCGCCAACAAGCCCCTTTGTCCGAGTAACCTTGGTCCGCACGGACCGTTGTAGTATGAAATTTTGCAGCAAACAACTGTCTACACGGGTTCGTAATCGACCAAAATAGTACATTTTACAACTAGTGTGAAAAGAATGTCTTTTTACCACTAGTACCGAGGTATCTTGCCACGAGCTGAAAGCGAGTGGCAAGACTCGTTACGAGTGGTAAAAGACATTTCACACGTGTTGTAAACGACGTTTTTTAATACAATTGCGAAAAAATAATAAATTAATATATCATTGCGATAAAATATGCTTGCTTCGAAGTTATTTTTGAACGAACCCATACTTTACAAATGACACTGACTGTGACAACATACTATTGGAATCAGCGCCATCGGCCTCGAGTTGAGAAACTAAATTGACACTTGGCAGTTGACACTGACAGTATTCATAAGGATAATATTTAGCTTGCCACAGCCCAATGCAGATAATAATAATACTGAAACGACATTAATTAGAACCTTTAACATTATCAAAACAGAAGTACAAGACATTACAGTATTAACAAACAGAAACTGATCATGCAACAAGAGTTTTAGTGCCAAATTTGTGATCTGCGACATGTGACCAAGGACACGTTTACAACTAAAATATCATGAATTGTTTGAATATTTGAAGACTATCAAGGATAATTAGAGGTAAAAGAAACATTAAATCACATTATTAGTTATGTTTAAGGTTATTTTTTGAACAAGAAGCTGGTGAAATCTATAAATGTTACTAAATTATTAACATTTTGCAGGTCCCTAACAAATTGGCGGAAGGATAATATTCACTCAAAGTGGCTCCTAGGAAGTCAACCAGTCAATTGCAACTGCTGCTCAAGTGCCATGTTGATGACCATGTTTAGAAGAAATATGATTATGTTTAACATTACGAAAAGAGAACTAATATCAAATGAGGTCTAAGAAGAATTACTTGCTTTTGTGATTAAATGAGAATTAAAAAAAATATATATTTGTATTAAAACAAGGTTGATATCAGAAATATTTTATTTTCAGTAATAATTATAGTTAATGGTACAATTAGTGCAGTTCATAGTTATGTTGTGAGTTCTTCCATGTAAATTAAGTGTCTGACTAGTCAGGCATGGTGTATTTTCAGGTTCCTGCTGTTGTGATAATTCCTGTGGGTCAAAGTTAGAGGGACTATGTGTAATCCAAGTGTTGTTGGCACGTGACGGTCCTGGTTGGTTAACAGGGCTGGGTGTAACCAAAGTGTTGTTAGCATGTGACGGTCCTGGTTGAGGTTCAGTATTAACAGGTACATTAAGACCAGATTGGAATGTGGATGACGAAAATTCTGTGGACTCTTGCGACTTTACATTAATTGATTTTGCAATTTGTTTTCCAATTTTTATTTGTTATCAATGGAGTTTTCTATGTATCCTTCTGCTACATTACTTGACCGCCAACCTCCATGCCTCTTCAAAGTTGTTATGTCTGCTCCTGAGTCGGCAAGTAATGTAGCAGAGGTTCTCCTAAATGCATGTCCGGTGTAAAGATTTGCATCAGGCAAATTTAAGTACTGAGCGATATCTCTCGGCATATTCCCAAACTTGTTTAAGCCTATTACCTGGGCAGTGCACCTTCCTCTTTGAAAATTCTGAAAGAAACGGTCACTTTTGCCCTTAGAAGACCGCAGACTCTGATATTTCTTGACTATTTCTGCAAATGGGTCGTCAATAGTGAAGGACGTGGGAATTTTATTTTTTGTATTTGGTATTTTGACAAGAAGTATGTCCCCATGTGTTTCTATATCTTTTACTGATACATTTGTGAGCTCTTCGCGTCTGCATGCGCCACAGACTCCAAATATAAGAGCAACCTATGAACAAAGTTACATATTTATTATATATTGTAAGACAATTGTTTATTTCATTCAATTTTTTTTAACTTCCTACTTTATTTTTAGAGTTAATTTACTTAAATTGTGTACATATTTTATTAGATTTATATTTAAGTTTATACCTTTGTAGCTAGATGTTGCTGATCTGAAGCTTCATTAATAAACGTCTCAATTTGTTCAGCTGTTAGTACCTTCGATTTTTTACTCTGAAATCCTGCGCTTTGCATTTTTAAGAAAGCAGTCAATCTGGTGTAAGTTTTTATATCTATGTCATGTTTTAACTTTATAACAGCTTTCAACATAGAATATTTTGACCATAATGTTGATGGCCGATAGGTTTAAGACAGCTCTTGAAAATAGGCCATCAAAACAGGCTCTGAAAAAGTTTTTGCGTTATGTAAGGTTTTCCACTCGATAAATTTTACATAGACGGCATTATATTGGTTTTTAGATTTTTCTGGAATAACACAGTCATTGGCAATTGCTGCTCTAGCACGAATGTCTGGTGGTGTCATATCAATGTTTGAATCACTCATTTTCAATATTTTATGACTTCTCGTACCAAATTATATATTTATATGCGTTAATGTGTTTAAATAATGTTAGAAGTTATTTCAAAAGGGCGGGCTGATTTGCTTTTAAACTTTTTTTTTCTAGGCATATGCTTGTATCATTCAGCCAAATCAAAGAACGATTTTTAGGAAAGTAAATATTTCATACATAGATACCTAAGACAGAGTAGGCTATAAAATGCAAATTCTTAATATTTTTTCGTCATTTATATATTAATGAATACTTTAAATAAATACTCCTAGTATTCGTAAGCGTTTTTAATTTCATAATTTCCAAGTAAAAAATCTAATATAAAATTACTGCGTTTCGAAAGTATAGTTTGGAACTAAAAAGTAAAAAGCACTAGTTCGAGAAATTGAGCTTCTCGTACGCTACGCAGCCACAAAAAGTACCACTTTTTGAGCAACTGTATTAAAAACGTATTTATGATGTTGCTTTACAAAATATAATTAGCAAACAAACCTAAATTACCAAGACATTTGAAAGTAAGCCTAACGACTAATATAAAATAACTCTTACTACTCTTAGACCTTTTTTGCTCATATAAAAAGGGCAGTAAAAGCACTTAAGTATGTACATTTTCTTTAATAAGGGCCCTTGGTTTTTTAAATTACTTGGAGACATAATGAGAAAAATGATCATTAAGATGGAATTACGGTGGGGTCAAGTGCCATTGAAATAATAAGTCACCCCGAAATTCTGGACTGAATTCGCGAGCACTAATGTTATCGATGGGAGTGGACTCTGTTAGATTTCTCCCTGGAGGGTTTTAAAACCTTCCAGGAGAGATTTGGTGTGCCTTTATTGGTGTTATAACGGCACTAGTTTTAGCGTTTAGGGTTACGTGTGTTTTAACTCTTGGTACCAGCATAAACATAATAATAATATATAGTATCGCAAGACGGGGAAATAGCTGGATGAATTCGTGAATGTACAGAATTTGATCCACGAATTACGACGAGGGATTTGAATAATAAAATCACTCTAAAATTCCCTTTTCTTACTTCTCTTAACTCGTTTTTGGTACACGGACTCATTGATAATGCCGTTTTTTGCATAAATTTAATGAAATAAATACTACACCTATAAAGGGTGAAATTATTTAAAGCCACCTGGTGGGAACTGGAGACTCATCATGATCTTCATCGTCATGATACTAGCCGAAAGCGGAAAGGCATCTACTGCTGCCTCCTCTGTCTCTCCCAAAGTGCTAGAATTACCAGTCATGCTCCTGCGCATCCCCGCACTCCCGCGACCTTTACCACGTCATCAGTCCACCTTGTGGGGGTTCATAATTAATTTAATCATTGCCTTGTGTGTACGAAAGATCTTATAGCTATTGGTATGTTTCAACACAACCCTGTAAGAAGTTTAAACTAAATGACAAATTTAAATACTATGCATTAATGTTTATGATATAGTTATGTATATTTTATCTTTCTTTGTTTATTTTATCTATTCAGTGGGTGGATATTAAATGTTACATCTGCAATCTAGGTTTTCAGTCACTGAGCAGGTTTGTTTTTCCTGCAAGGAATGCTATTACATTTTTGTGAAATTTACCCGCTTTTGATTCGTTTTTAATGTGGTCATTATAAATTCTTATTGACATTGGGTGGGGACCATTATTGTGTATTTCTAATTTGGATGTTACATGAAACAGATTATTTTTGAAACGAGATTCAAAACGACGGGCCATATCTCCAATTTTAAGGTAAAAATCGGGGTAGGTTTTTATAAATTGTGCACATTTCAAAAATATTTATTACTAGCTGTTGCCCGCGACTTCTTTCGCGTAGAACATGTTATCGTCTAAATGTTTGTTTAAGGAATGAATTTTAAAAAACATTGA
Source organism: Epinotia brunnichana (assembly GCA_963854355.1). Lineage (NCBI taxonomy): Eukaryota > Metazoa > Arthropoda > Insecta > Lepidoptera > Tortricidae > Epinotia > Epinotia brunnichana. The sequence continues at coordinate 10,461,000 of OY977936.1, read as the reverse complement.
AATTAGCTTTGTAGTCTTTTAGTAAACAGTCTAAAACTGAAGTAACAAATCGCTTTTTAAAAATGTCTTGCTCTCCATACAAACTTTGAACACCTTAATCCCTTTCGGGGGATGAATTTCATAAAACGCTGAAATGAGTTTTGTAGTCTTTGAACAAACAGACTAAGATCGAAGTGACAAATCTGATACATTAAAATTATCTTGCTCTGCAAGTCTGCAACAAACTTTGAACCCCCTATTAACGCTTTTCGGGGAAAATTTTAAAAGAAAACGCTAAGTTTTTTAATTGCAATAAGTATTTTTTCTACAAACTATCAAGTCTCTAGCTCAAAAAAAGGGTTTCCCATACGAATCTTGCACGCCTTTTTAACCCCTTAAGGGGTGGAATTTGCCAAGCACTTTTTTGTATTTTAATAAGTAATCTTTCCACAAAGTTTTAAGTTATAAATAAATAAATAAATAAAATCTTACACAAATCAACATAGGCCCACGGTAAGCTCAGTAAGGCTTGTGTAGTGGGTACTAGGCGATGATATATATAATAGATACATACATATAAATACTTACATACATATATAACATCCATAACTCAGAAACAAATATTCGTGATAAATACACAAATAAATGCCCTGACCAGGATTCGAACCCGGGACCTCCAGCTTCGTAGGCAGAGTCACTACCCACTGGTTTCTACCTTAAACAAAGTTTCCCCCACACAAACATTGCACCTCTTTTTCCCCCTCTTAGGGGTGGAATTTTCCAAACCACTGAAAGTAATTTACGTATATTTGTATTCTAATAAATAATCTTTCAACACTATTTCAAATCTCTAGCTCAAAAAAAAAGTTTCCTCCATATAAACTCACCCCTTTTTTGTCCCCTTAGGGGGCGAATTTCCCAAAACGCTGAAAATACTTTATTTGTATTGTAATAAGTAATCTTTCAACAAAATTTTAAGTCCCTCGCTAAAAAAAAATATTTTCTCCATACAAACGTTGCACCACCTTATAAACCCCTACAGTTCGAAGTTTCTAAAATGCTGAAAATGTTTAATTTTAATTTTAATTAGTAAGCATTCTACAAAATTGTAAGTCGGCTAAAAAAAATGTTTTCTCCATACAAATATTGCACCCACTTTTAACCCTTTTAGGGGTGGAATATACTTAAACGCTAAATATTCTTTTTTTTGTATTTCAATAACTAATCTTTCTACAAACTTTTAAGCTCCTTTCTCAAAAAAGAGTTTCTCCCATATAAACTTTACAACCCTTTTTAACCCTCTTAGGGGTAGAATTTTCCGAAACGCTGAATGTACTTTGTTTGTACTCTAATAAGTAATATTTCTACAAAGTTTTAAGTATCTTGCTAAAAAAATAAAGTTTCTCCCATACAAAATTTGGACCACTTTTTAACCCTTTTAGGGGCAGATTTTTCCAAAACGCTAATGTACTTTATTTGTATTTTTATAAGTAATCTTTTAACAAACTTTAAAGCTTCTATCTCAAAAATGAGTTTCCCTCTTACAAACTTTGCAACCTTTTTATACCCCCTTAGGGGTGGAGATTTCCAAAACGCTGAAAGCACTTTATTTGTATTCTAATAAGTAATCTTTTTACAAAGTTAAAAGTCATATCATCAAGATACCAACTTTGCACCCCTATTTTACCCCTTAAGGGATGTAATTTTCTAAAACGCCCAAAGGACTTTATTTAAATTTAATAACTAATCTTTCCACAAAGTTTTAAGTCTCTAATTCAAAAACAAAAGATTCCCCTATACACCCCAATTTTACCCCCTTAGGGGTGGAATTTTTAAAAATTCCTTCTTTACCTCAGCCGACGTTATAAAAGCAACCTACTGTGCAAAAATCAACTATCTAGCCCCAGTAGTTTTGGCTGTGCGTTGATGAGTGAGTGAGTGTATGAATGAGTCAGTCAGGACATAGGCATGTATATATGCTTCTGCCCGCGACTCCGTCCGCGTAGAACCAGTTTATATCGTAGCTCGATACAAACTTTTACCCTCCATTTTCCATTTAGGGATTGAGTTCCGGGAAAAAAACTATCCTATGTCTTTTCCCGAGACTCAAACTATCTCTATATCAAATTTTATCTAAACGGGTCCCATCCAAATTTTTACTCACTATTTCATCCCCTTAAGCCACCCGTTGTCCTCCTCCGCGGCCCAACCTATCTCTAGACCAAATTTCATCTAAATGGGTTGCATGAAGTTCCATCCAATGTTTCACCCGCATTTCACCTCCATTTCACCCCCTTTGGGTATGATTACCGGAACAAAAACTATCATTTGTCCTTTCCCAGGGCTCAAACCAAATTTCATCTGAATGGGTTCCATCCAAATTTTCACCCCTAATTTCACTCCCTGAGGAGATGATATCCGGGATATAAACTATGCATTGTGCTTCCCTCTTACTTTACCAAATTTCATCTCCATGGGTTTTATCCAAATTTTCACTCCCTATTTCATCCCCTTAGGGAATGATTTTCGGGATAAATACTATCTATTGTCATTCTCCGGGAATCAAACTATCTCTAAACCAAATTTCATCTCAACGGGTTCCATCAAAAATTTTAACCCCCTTATTTCAACCCCTTAGGGGTGTTCCGGAATTAAAACTGTCCTATGTTTCATATTATTCGGTGCAGCGGTTTAAGTAGCTCCATACAAATTTTCACCACCATTTTCATCCCCTTAGGGGTGGATTTCCGGGATAAAAACTACCCTATATGTCCTTTCCCAGGACTTAAACTATATATATATACCAAATTGTATTCAAATGGGTTACATCCGAACTTTCACCCCCTCAGGGGTTGATTTCGGGGATAAAAACTATCCTATGTCCCAGGACTAAAACTATCTCTAAACCAAATTTCATTAAAATTGGTTACATCCAAATTTTCACCCTCTCATTTACACCCTTAAGGGATGATTTACGGGATCAAACTTATCTTATGTCCTTCCCCGGGACTCAAACTATTTATATACCAAATGACATCTAAATCGGTGCAGCGGTTTAAGAAATTCCATACAAATTTTCACCCCCAATTTCATCCCATTAGGGGTGGAATTCCGGGATTAAAACTATCCTTTGTCCTTTTCCAGGACTTAAACTATCGCTAATCCAAATTTTATTAAAATTGGTTACATCCAAATTTTCACCCCCTCATTTACATTCTTAAGGGATGATTTCCGGGATCAAACCTATCCTTTGTCCTTCCTCGGGACTCAAACTATTTATTTACCAAATTTAATCCAAATCATTGCAGCTGTTTAAGAAGCTCTATACAAATTTTCACCCCTGATTTCACCCCCTTAGGGGTGGATTTTCGGGATAAAATTTACCCTATTTCCTTTCCCGGAACTCAAACTATCTCTATGCCAAATTGTATTCAAATTTTACCCCCTTAGGGGATGATTTCCGAGATAAAACTATCTTATGTCCTTTCCTAGGATTTAAAATATCTCTAAACCAAATTTCATCAAAATTGGTTACCTTTAAATTTTCATCCCTTCATTTCACCCCCTTAGGGGATGATTTCCGTGATCAAACCTATTCTATGTCCTTTTCCGGGACTCAAACTATTTACTCGTATATACCAAATTTCATCCAAATCGGTGCAGCGGTTTAAGTAGCTCCATACAAATTTTCATCCCCAATTTCATCCCCTCAGTGGTAGATATCCGGGATAAAAACTACCCTTTGTCCTTCCCCGGGACTCAAACTATCTCTATACCAAATTTCATCTAAATCGGTTTGGCGGTTTAGGCGTGAAGAGGTAACAGACAGACAGACAGACAGACAGACAGACAGACACACTTTCGCATTTATAATATTAGTAAGTATATTAGTAAGTATGGATATGGATATTAGTAAGGATGGTACGGAACCCTTCGTGCGCGAGTCCAACTCGCACTTGGCCGGTTTTATTTTTAAATACATAACGGGCATGTAATGTTTTTTAACAGTAAGCCGAACATTTCTGTGAATATTGGAGAATATTTACCTATATTAAAATTAGGACTACTTACAAATAAATTCAATGCAATTTCAACCGTTATGAATGAAAACATCCAAGTTGCACTAATAATGACCAACTTACATATAATATCTTGTACACGTAATACCCTACCATTCGTTAAGGAGCCTTATTTCTCATTCAGTCCAAGTAGGGTCTTGTGAAAGTTAGAGCCACGGCTGAATTTCAAGTAGTCCGTTATTGCCGAGGTCAAAAATTATGATAATATCAACGTTGGCTTGTTCGGAAAGTTATTTTTTTTTGTCGCGAGTTCGTAGGTACTTTTTGGGGTAAATTAAATGCTATTGTGGCACAAGGAAGACGTGCTCGTGAGGGAAATAGCTGTGACTTCTTATAGTTACGGTTTTTACTGATTATTTTCCCCCTAAAACTTCAATGTCATCTCTTCGGAGAGTCTTGAATAATTCATGGATAACGCGGAGAAATCAGAATATATTTGCAATTTTTACCGGTATCCTGTACTATACAGGGCGTCCCACGCTTATGCCACATGGAGGGAAAGTACCTTGAATATTGTAGACAAAAGATTTTACTAATAGAAAACATTATTTTAATATAAAAAAACTATTTAAACTGCATTCATAGATTTTTAAATAATTACATGGTTGAACCGGAAATCGAACCCGCTACACCAGAAAAAAAATTACCCTGTAGCTATATCATACCAATCGAAAGGCTTCATCATAAGGATTATTTTTTGCTTAATAACATAATGTCAGAAATAAAAGGAAGACCATGAATTTTAATATTTTTTATTCAAAATTAATCAATTTAATTTATCAAATGCTCAAAATGAGTCCCATTGACAAAATCATTTACGCGTCTTTCAGCAGATTCAGGATTCGACAGAAACTTGATTTGACAGAAACTCGATTTGTTGCATACAACCAGGTACCGGTAATTACGTATGTCTTTATCATTTTAACAAGCACTTAAATTATAATAGGGAAATGATGCGTACTTCTCAAGAGGGTACTGATTCAATAGTAATATATATCCGCCTAGCGTTATTATTCCCGTTAGTGCCCCTAAAGGAGCCCGGGGTCCGCTTTGACACCTAATCCCAAGATTTGGCATAGGCACTAAGTTTTACGAAAGCGACTGCCATCTGACCTTCCAACCCAGAGGGAAAACTAGACCTTATTGGGATTAGACCGGTTTCTTCACGATGTTTTTCCTTCACCGAAAAGCTAACGGTAATCCCGTACATAAGTTCCGAAAAACTCATTGGTACGAGCCAGGATGATTCAATAGTAATAGGTACTTTAAAATGATAATAATTATCAGTTGTATGTCCTTACGGCAATGTCAGCTTTTAATATTTTTTCTACTCCTGTACTACTCTACTCATTAATATAGGCTGTAGCTCAAATACAATGACACCACTAATAAGTCGTCGAAAAACTCTATGCTCTATGGCCCAAAAACGCACTGTTTAGCGTACTTTTTTGGTTCATACATTTTTCATAAAAGCACTGTTAAACTTTTTTAAATCGGCCGCTATATTGCAGTGGTGCCAACTTCATAAACAAATATTTCGAAATAAAAGTTTTTATTTACGATTTAACATTTGTATATTATACATTATTTACTACAATAATAATAAATCATCATCTATTGTGTGTTAAATTACATGTTTTATAAATTCTTGGTATTATTTATGAAAATAAAGTTCGAATTCGGTCCGGGTCCGGATTAGGTTTGGTTCGGATGGCAAATGCAGACAAATTAAAAACAAAACAAACCATAAACAAGAAGTGTCACATTTCCGATTTCCCACCAAAATATATACATTTCAAAATGAAAAGATGAAAGATGATAAACTGTTAGTCCTAGAATATTAAGATTGTATTCGTGTTTGTGAAGATAAAAGTGTACGTTCCTTTTAAAATGGTCGAAGCAATTAATAACTGCACTCCTGAAGAAATTGCGTGAGTAGCAAAAGTACGAACACAAAACTTGCTGCCCGAAAAGGCTAATTAATTTGTAGTCTGCTATTTATTTAAAATTTGTCGTAGAAAAAGTATTGTATGCAACGGTTTATAACTGGTCTAAAAACGCTCGTGGCGTCTTTAATTGCGATGCTCGCCAAGGCTCGCATCGCAACTCACGCCACTCTCATTTAAAGTCCCTTCTTATAAAACAGTTGCATAAAATACTATTTCTAAACAAAATTTCACATCAAATGTTAAAATGCATGGTCTTCCTTTTATTTCTGACACTATGTTAGTTAGCTGTTTCGATCAGTATGATAAAGCACAGGGTAATTTTTTTTCTCGTGTAGCGGGTTCGATTCCCGGTTAAACCATGTAATTATTTCAAACCCTATGAATGCAGTTTAACACTTAAGTAGTCGCGCCCTAGTTTGTAACACTTACAGTCGCTACTGGGTCCAGCGGACCCAGTTAATTATGTATGGATAGGGTACGTTCTACTGAAAATAATATTAAGAAACTTATATAATTCTGTAATAAAGAAATAAAACAACCATTTTATATAATCAACAGTTTAGATTGACGGTTTACCGTAAAAAACCGCTAGGTAATAAAAATATCAAATATATTCATAGTATTTTTGGCACTTTCATTTGTTAAGCTAATAATCTTTTTTGTTTATTCATAGTTTCTTATCTTTGCTAAATGTTTTTATCACTATTATATGCTTATTTAAAAATCACAAAAAGAGATCAACGTTTATTATAGGAAAACAATATATATATGAGCTCCTAAAATCAACTAATCCGAAAACTCAAACTGAACTGAGCCACACTCAAAAAATTTGGTTATTTTACTCTAACATACCAAAACAACGAACACAAATAGGTTTTGTATGTTCTCCACAAATAAAAACATTGCACTTCTTGCAAAAGACTTTTGTTTTTCTGTCCTTGAATGAATTATAATCACTTAAGAAATGAAATATACAAATTACAAAACTAGTCGCTACTGGGTCCATCGGACCCACATACACAAAATATTAAGGTTTCGTAAATGGTCGCTACTGGGTCTAGCTGACCCGTACGCACCTTATACATCCATAACACGCGAGTGCGGCGCGCGGACAGATTGGTGGCGCTGGCGCGACGATTCGACACGCGGAACATTCGTTGGAAGGTACTAACTACTAAGAACGGCAACGTCGCGTGATGCAAAAATACGAAGTTATTGCTTATAATGAACACTACTGGGTCCCGTGGACCCATTAGCGACTACTTAAGTGTTAAAATGTTTTTTAAATTAAAATAATGTATTCTTTTAGTAAAATGTTCCATCTACAATATTCAAGGTACTTTCCCTCCATGTGGCATAGGCGCGGGACGCCCTGTATATATATTAGGAACTATCCTGTACATAACGAGCAATAATTTGTGTATAAGACTATTCATATTCATATTCATTTATTTCATAAGTAATCAGATACATTAATTTACATAGATGTTGGTTGCAAAGTAAGAGGCACTGATACCCCGGTAGGGCATTGCAAATATCTTACAAACTAAATTCACATTTCATTTCATGTTTAATTTGGATGTAATAACGTCATAAAATATAAAACCGGCATGCTTATTCTTTTTAATAAGTACATTATTACTAATATTGATTAATTGTAATTTGTAATTGTTAAACAAGAAACATTTTGTTAATTGATTTTATTATTAGTAAATGAGGTTTCCAAAACTGATTTAACGATTTCTATACAAGAGGCAAAAATCGATCAAGATGTCATTTTTAGGATAATTCGTTTAAAAAATAAACTGAAAGACCCCGATCCCAACTTGGTCTCCTAGACTAAATACTATTCAATAAGTATCTGTTTCATTCTAGTTGAACTAATAATCAAACAAAATAAAATATTACACTTTCATCGTATTATCAAATTATTTTAGATTTAAGGATACCTATGTACGCATGCATTCTTATATGTCATACATATAAGAATTACTGCGCAACATTTACCCGCGTAATAAATACTTACGATACTCCTCTGAACACGCACATTTAAAACACTCTGGTCATGTCTATAGTCAGTCAAATATAGTACAAAAGCTAATAACATGTTACAAACAAATTCAATATCAGTATAATGGTGAATGACAGTGCCCAAACGGGCAAGCTGAATGGACAGAATGTAACAAAGAACCAATATAATGGGTCAAAGGCTACGTTAAAAGGCTTTCTGGACCTTTTTGTTGCGCACCCGTTTAGAAAGTTCAATAAAATGAGGTAACTAAGATACAAGCAGTTTAATAAGAAAAATATATGAAAGACAAGCTAATACTTTTGTATTAGATAGTCTTCTGTTTTTCAGGGGTCAAAACACGATTTTTTTTAAATTTTTCGTGTTTTTAGTTTGTTTGAAAAAAAATCGCCTTGCAGCCTTAAAGTGCTGATTGTGACAAAAATGTTTTTTTACCATCCAAATGGAAGTACTTTTGTCACAATCCTGGTGATTAAGGCTGCAAGGAGATTTTTTTTCATACAAACTAAAAACTCGAATATCTCGGAAACCAGCGAGTTTCGACCCCTGGTTGACTAAACATAAATTGTTGCAAATTAGCTCTAGTATAACCCCTTTCAAGGAATAGGTCGAATTACCAGTCACCCTGTATGTACCTCCCTCAGGCGCGCACAGGGACCTATTTTTGACTTTCGAGCGCTCGACTTTTTCACTCGAAAACAGTCAAAAATTATGAAATGCTATTTAGAAATACCGATAGAAAATTTAAAAACGAGTGGTATTGACCACTCGTATTTAATTATATCGGTAGGAAATAAGTGCCTGCAATTTTGTCACTACAATCGTATTTACTTTTATTTAATTTTCGAGCGCTCGAAAGTCAAAAATCGGCCCCTAGAGCTCTAATGAAAGTGAGCTTCACATAATTCACCCTAGATTGTTTTAACAAATTTAATACTAATACGCTGCATCACATCTGTTTCCTTCCTAAACAAGATCTGAGAAGTTTAAAGGTCCAAGCCAAGATTCGAAATCACCACTGCGCTCTCACGCCTCTCAATTTGCAGGTACTTAGCACGCTTGACCCGTTCAGCAGGTACCGTTTTTAAAGGTTTATTCAGAACATTAGCACAACCAAAAAGTTTATTTATATTATAATAATAATAACATAAATAAAGCCATAGCTTGTTGGTAAAGGCTTATTTAATAGGTTAGTAGAGTTCAAATTGGGCCACACTTTTTATTTGCCCTGACCCAAAATTTAATTATAGGGCATATAATATATGTAATCAAACTATATAGTTTGATTGAGCTAATGTTTGTTGGGATTGCAATAGCTGTCTATTAACATAAACTTTGACGTATTTATTTGGCAAAATTGTCACCTCCAACCCCATTCTATTCGCGGTTTGATAATAATAGCTACGTCCATCTCGAAGGTTCATTATAAGTAGCTACATACCTACCAGTAAAAATAATCTGTGAAGGAGAGCAATGATTAGCTTCGCGCACGAAAATTTACGCCGGATCGCTAAACCAATTGGGTCTGTAAGTAATACATTACCTACCTACATTTCTGAAAATATCATAATTATAAGTCGCTGTAGACAAGCCAAGATCTAATTAATGTTAACATTTCAATGACTTCTTAGAATTCAATTAATTCTCTCATTTGATTGATTTTTTCGTACAACCGTAAACGAATTCGAATTAATAATTTTTCTCTTCAGTCCTTAAGCTTGGCGACGCAAGACGAATTTTAAATTTAAATTTGCCCAGCTATTACGAACAGGTTTCCATATACATAAATTGCTTTCAATACTCCAATTGAATTTTCTACAATAATTTTATCGTGAATACTTTGAATTGTAGAAAAAAACCAAAAATTTTTTGTGAATTTTTATAATTGTTGAACCGTGAGCGCACAACTTACTCGTTCCCATAAAATACTTTCTGTATTTTTATACAATTGAAGAGGAACAAGGAACCCTTGTAGTTTCGCCATTTCCGTATGTCCGTCCGTCTGCGACTTAGCTCAGTGACCCTTAGTACTAGAAAGCTGTAATTCGGCATGGGTATATAAATCCCCTCGTGGTTCGACAACGTTGTCTGACATGTCGGATGATGAGGAATTTTAATTACTTGCTGTCCGACATATCGACAGTCAGGAACTTTATATTCCACTTGGTTTGACCCTCGAACACCGTGGATTGTTTTAATCCTCTTGGTCCGGATGGTCGTAACACGAGGACCGTTGAACCACTTTTTCCGCCATTTCGACGTTAAAATCGATAACAATCAAAAACAACTGAATTCATAATAAAATCAGTCAATCATAATCAGTAGGTATGCCAGTTTTCTTAAGATGCTAATAAGAAAATTTAGATATAACCTTTGAACAACACGAGCATACAAAAACTCGAGCAAACACAACATGCTCGAGCATACAGAAATTGACATAGGATTCTTTCTCGAGCGAATGTCTTGGCAAAGGTTGATGTTCAAATGAAGTAAAATAGACACATAGTGATCTTTTAAGTTTCAATAAAGAATAAAGTATATAATTTGGTTTTTATTTTAATGTTTGTGTTCAAACTTCAATATAGTAGTAGTTCAAGTGTCAAACAAAGTGGAATTCAACGGTCCTTTTTAAAAATCCTCGTGGTTCAAGGCTCGAACCATGTGGAATTTTTAAAATACTCTTGGTTCGAGGGTCGAACCACGTGGAATTTTGAAAATCCTCTAGGTCCGATTGTCGAACTAACTGGAATATAAAATTCCTGGTAGTACGACATGTCAGACAACGTTGTTGAACCACGCGGCCGGAGGGTACAAATCAATCACGCCGACAAAAAGGTAGAATACAATTTTGAAAAAAAAAAATATAATTTAAGGGTCCTCCCCTACTCATAAAGTGAGTGATGTAATTTTTTTCCTCGGTTAACCTATGGTGTGTGTTATCGTTGGATAGCTTGTTCAAAAGATGGGTCCTTAAAAACCATTTTTTTTATTCAGGGATGTGTTTGCATGATATTGGGCTTCAAAGCCCAAATTTTTTTTACAGTCATGTGTCCGGCCCTTTGTCGGCTAAATGGTAACTAAGTACTATAGGAAAAAAAATATGACAGTAGTAAATATAATGAATTTAATTCGAAAACTATCACGGATAAGAAGGCGCAACTAGTTAACGAGTATTTTATTTATAATAGTCGACCAACTTAAAAAATGTACTTGAAAAGCCCCACTTTCGTACAAATTTGGGCGACGCAACCGCAACGTTTGTTTGACGCACGCGTGTCGATGTAATTAACAAAGGTCAAAGTCAGACAGGCAACTACGGAACCGTACACTGCGCGTGGTCCGACACGCACTTGGCCAGTTTTTGTTTAATTGCGATGTATACTAGTAGAAACTGATTTGTATTATTTATAATTACTTAGGGCTTCTTAAGGTACCTACTTGTTTTCTGCTCTCATTACATTTTTAATTATTCGACATAAACAGACACTTTAATAGTAATTCGCTTTTTTGTTAATAATCTATCGTTCTCTTCTTTTACGCAATGATCTACATCTGTGTTAGCTCTGCGTTGTCTTCTAGTAACACTGTTCTTGTTGTTGTTCCTGTATCCTGAACACTATCATTTGCACTGTATTATTAGTCCAGGCAATGAACTGACAACTTGTATGGAAAAAATGACAAATTTGGAAATCATTTATAATAGCAGATTTTTTAAATGTAATTAGTATACTGGCTGGAGCGGAACGACGGACCTTCCCGCTAGAGAGGGATTATTAAGCGTTAGTACGTACGTAGATACAAAAATAAAAAAAAAATTGACGCGATTTTTTTTCAACATTTGTATGGAGCAGGTCGCTTCAGTCGGCCAACGCTCCATAGAAAAGTGAAAAAAAAATCGTGTCCATTTTTTTTCCTTTTTGTCTTTACGTACGTACTAACGCTAAATAATTCCCCTCCTGCGGGAAGGTCCGTCGGTCCGTTCCACCCCGTATTTATTAATTAAATACTTACCTAGCGACAAAATCCAACAAAATTCCAGACATCAAAAAAATTATAACTTAACTTGCTTCTGAAAAGTCAGAACAAATATTAATAAATGGTTTTATATTTATTTAGGTTCATTTAAATTTACTCTATAATATTAAAGACAAATAATAAAAAAAACATGCTTTTTTAAAATCTATATAAATACTTCCGGATGGAAAGTTTGTTGGATTCTTGAATCTTCTTAGAATAATGTTTTAAAATGAAATAAAGAAAAAAAAACGCTATTATAAATTAATATTTTTCAAAACCGTATTTCGCCTAGAGTATATTATTATGTGTACCTACCTATTGTGCGTGTACTTCACACTACATAGAGTAGGTAAGTATATTTTCCTCTGTTTGTACTTAATTTTTAAATGACGGTTCTTATTTTCCAAACACTGATATGATACATACGACATTTATGTAAATTTTATGGACTTTTTCAACATTTTTCCCGTGAAAAAAGTTCGGTATAAATATGAATTTATTTAATTAATATTGACGTACATTTCGAATATAACTTTCGTGAAAGTTCTTTGGTTTTCGTGGAATTACAAATTTGGATGGATTTATTCGCAAATTTTCCTTAGTAACATAATTATTGTTTCGGATGCACAATTATGTTTTGCACCCAAATTTATTAGGCTTTTATATCGTTCGTGTTCAGTTTTGTCGCTAAGTAAATCACAAATATTTTGAAGGCAATTCGAAAGATACCTTAAAAATAAAATAATTATAAAGATCAATAATTATCTTGGGCCGATACGAACATTTCATTGATAGTTTGGTAGCAACTTGACTTCTCATATTGACATACTTGAGACTTGACATCTTTTTTAGTAGTAAGTGATAACTTTTTGCAATTTAATGTATTATTAAATGCTGGGAGTTTTTTCCTATTAAAATAATTTTGTTCAGTACAAATTATGAAATGTGATGATGAATAAACAATTAATGTCCCAGAGGTATGCCTGCAAGTCGATCACGTAGGTAACGCATTGTACGCGCGTCAGGTAGATATAAATGTCACTTTTTGTATGGAAAAATGACAGTTAAATTGTCCTAACGCGCGTCCGAAACGTTACGTGATTACCCCTTTGTTGACTACTTCTTCTGTAACTTTCTGGAACTGCGGCGCTACCACGAACTTCGAATCTTGAACTTCGTATCATCAAATCGAACGAGATATATCTCCGTCTCGGTCGTTCAAGTACCATAACATAAACCATAAGTGCGATAGAGACGGAGATATACGAAGTTCGACATTCGAAGTTCGTGGTTATAGCCCAGACCCACGTTCAAGCTAATCCAAAGTGTAATTGATTACTTTAGTTTAGAGTGACAATTATTTAAGAATAATTTGACCATGCTTTGCCAATCATCTTTAGACACGCATAAATCATCATAAATCATTATCATGATAATTATCATGGTTATCATTGATAATTATCCTTTCGAACCCTGCCTGTTAGTTAGTCTAAGTGTTTTATTTTTATCTATTTCATGTGTCTAACACAGTGTTTTAAGGCAATTGTTACTAACAAAAACTATGGAACCAGTTTTCCCAAATTTTTAATTTATTATTTTATTTATGAAGTAGGAAATTCACGTGGGGAAGCTCTAGTACCTATATCGTGATTTTAAGAAAAATAAAACAGAATGACCTATAGAATATGCGAACATCTAAAAATACATTATTAAACTTTATAATGTCATATGAAATGAAGCGATTTATTCATTGGTTTTAGTAGGCTGACTAGAAAAAAAAAAGTGTCCATGTGATGGTACAGTCAGCATCAGAAGTAGCTAAGCAAAATAACACCCTCAAAATTACCTACACAGATCCTTATTCCCTTGACATTAGAGTTCGTGTGTACTGTGTAGATCATTTTGAGTACTAGGACCGCTTAGCAACTTCTGATGGCGACTGTTCTACAGTTCCGATGTAGGTACCGTGGTTGGGAGTTGTTACTTAGACAAATAATAAGTTTGCATTCTAACACAAATCACATACATGTTTATTATATTTGTTTCCATTGATTAATGTATATAGGACCCGCTATTTATATTTTATGTCTAGATATTGACGCAAACCAGCCTGAGATAATTGTAATTTATAGTATTGTGTAAGTAATCAACACTAACGAATGTAATAATAATAATTAATTAAATTATTCAACCAACTTGGATCATACAATGGGCTTGTGACCTTAAATTTGTTTACGATGCCATTCGAACCAGTTTTTGTAGATGAACAAATGTTTGTATGGAAGCAACTACATTTAAAGGACATTAATTGAATACCCAAAAAATCGAGTTAAAGACGGACCTCGCTGACAGCAGCCAAAACGATTCATACTGATTGGCTTTAAAGTATGACGTCACACCGTGCAATTTGTACTAACCGTTGCATGGAAAATGAAGTAAATTGCTGTTTCGGTCGCGAAATACTGCGTTTAGGTCCATAGTTGTCATACAAATTTGTTTCTACAAGAGCGTAGGGATTCTATTGGTACCTTTAAATTTACTCTTGGACAATAAACAAAAAAAACTTTTTTTTCTAAACTTTCAAGGTTCATATCTTTGTATGATTTGAATTATATTTTGTAATTTATACTTTATTACAATCATTTGATGGTTTACTATCCATTTCGAAACACGACGTTATCAATTTTAACACCACGCAACAAGCCTATTATACTATATACAGACCATATTTTTAGGGTTCCGTACCAAAAAGGAACCCTTATGGTGTCACTACTCTGTCTGTCCGTCTGTCCATCCGTCCGTCTGTCACAACGTTAAATATCTCAGGAACTACTTAAGCGATCAATTTGAAATTTGGAACAACTGTTAAAAGGGTTAAGACACGTGTATGGACAATGATAAAATTAAATAAACATTTTTATTTTCTGTTTAAATGACGAATATGAGGGGGGTTAAAAAATCAAAGTCTGGTAAATATATCAAATGGGGTATCATATGAAAGGGCTTGAGTTGCACTTTCTGAAACCGTTTTTTTCTACAGTGGTTAAATTTTGATTTATTAAGGAAAGTGTAGAAAAAAATACCCCCCCCCTCCTTATCTCCGAAGTTTACAAAGCAAAAATTCTGAACTAATTACATATGATTAAAAGTAACATAAATAATACAAAAAAAATAAAACGATATCTCTGTCTAGCTTATTTTTTTATATTTATCAAAAATAATATCTTAATTAAATTTGTAATTTACTTACTTTTGTATGAAATTTTACATCTTCAAATTCCTATCAGATTATGGTTAAAGTCCCTTCTTTCAAATAAAAAATAAATAATCGAAATCGGTACGCGTGGTAAAAAGTTATCGCTGATAAACAAACGTACTAGGTTGTAAGTTGTTAGTAGTACCAAAATGCAGAAGGCGCTTTGCAACGGTAACTTCTACTATGAGCTGTTTAAGATTGTTCAAGAATGAATGGGGTCCCGACATGACGGGTATGGTGTATGAAAGTTTGTACGGAACCCTCGGTGCGCGAGTCAGACTCGTACTTGACCGTTTTTTTTTAATAATAATACAGGGTTAGTAGATAAACATTAAATTTCATCTTACATCTAAAGTGTTATATTTAGGGTTTAGGTAGGCGCCATCCAACCAGCCTGCAAACATCGTTAGGATGCTGTTGGTGCTTATCCTCACTCTCCTACAGAGCGAGGCGGCTTTCTTGCGTATGATGGCATAGAAGCTGTCCACGCGCGCCTCTGCGAACATAATAAATTGTAAATATAGGTTTAGGTTTTCATTTAGAAACATGAACTATTTTCTCAAACACTTTTATGTAAATATATTACGATTTAAAATGTATTATGTCCTCGACACACATGCTGCTCTTGACTTTGTTACTAATTTCAGTTGAATATTTACAGATACATCGCAGCATTTGCAGAAACACCAGATTAGTTGACGGAATTAATTTCCATAATGGATACAACTTTCAATTAATTGGGTTTGAGGATCAATATAAAGATAATGAAAACGCCCACCTCAAACACAATTCACACCACCCACCAATAGTTATTAACAATACACCCAAACAACAAGTAGAATAGATAGTTTTAAATATTTAGGCAGTTTAATAACAAGAGACTCCAAGTGTACACCAGACATTGTCCCTTGAGTAGCCATGGCGAAAAAAACTTTCAACCAAAAGAGACAACTCTTAAAATCTAGTTTGTCATGTTGGAGCAAAAAGTTGCCAATTAAAGTAATTAAAGTGTGTGTTTGGAGTGTTGCCCTTTATGACAGTGAAAAAGGACCGAGAAAGACTTGAAGCGTTTGAAATATTGTATTGGAGACGGATGGAAAGCATAAACTGGACTGATAGAATAACAAATGAGGACGTGTTAAGAAGAGTAAAACAGAAGAGAGCGGTCTTGAACACCATCAGCACTAGAAGGGGGGGAAATGATTGGTAATTTGATACCGCACGACAACTTCTTTAAAGCCATCATGGAAAGAAAGCTAGAAGGAAAGAGAGGCAGGGGTCTTCCCCTGCCTCTTCTCGGCGGCGCAGTTATATGGACCAAATAAAAGAAAAAGCTGGTGTCGTGTCGTATCAGCAAATCAAAGGGCTGGCGTACGTACGACAGAGAGAAATGGAAAATACTCGGAATACTCCACCGACAAGAAGGATTACTCTTAAATTTATGATGTTGATTCACAGATAACGTTTAGAAATGGCATAGATTACATAATAAAAAGATGCGGGAGGGAGTATTTAAATATTAGCTGCTATACTAGGTCAAAATATATGGTTTAACAGTTTCCTCACTTGTATGCCCAGAACGTTTACTCCTCGGCGACACTAATGTAATGTCATACTCATAGCCTGTACATCCTTCTGCCCGAGTTCACTTCTGCACGCGCCTGTACTCACCCATCTGTAAACGCCCTAGGGTTTGATTTACCAGGGTCCAGCCACTATAATTGACAAACTAACAAAGAGCTTTGGCAGACATGCATTAATGCACCCAACTTGAATAGGTACTTATAAAGTCAATATGTTTCTGTTAGACTCATAAAATAGACGTGGTACTTACTTACTTTTTTACAAGTTTGAGTGAAGAGAATAGTATAAAACACTTATTTTATTACACTTCGCATTGTGCTCTAAGAGGTATTGGTGCATGGTTGTCCGATATGTGGTGCGATGCTCATAAATCCAAACTGAGTTTCGTAATGGTGTGTGGTGAGGAAATTATTGATGATAATTTATAATAAATTGCTGGTAACGATATTGAACTGCAATATGATGTTTAGTGTAATATAATACAATGTGATAGAGAATAAGGTAGTAGCAATGGCAGAATTTAAATCTCTCGTGGAGGTATCCGAGTTACATTGAGATCGTTTAGAATTGTACTGGACTTCACACAAAAGCGTTTCTTCATTTTCACAGTTGTACATAATGTACATAAAAAATGTTTTTCTTCAAAACCATTGGGGATCTGTAGACATTACTCAATTGCACTACTGAATACTACTGTAGGTAAGTTATTATAGGAAAACTTTTAAAATCTCTTACGGCATTAAGTCTTATTTCTGACCACTATTCAAAGCGGTTATAAATTAATTGCTTCATTCATCAAATTACAATGGCTGTCTTAAAATCCTTATGTATTTAGCAGACCAATATGAAGTGGAATTTATATCTCGGTAATTTACTGAAATCGCGACCGGCGGATGCATTGTAATTGCTACTCTCAATAACAATAGGTACAGTAACCATATTAAACTTTAAAGTAAAACCCTATTTTGCAAGATTTTTTTTCAAGACTTTGTGTCACGATCATCCTATGATTACGATCGTTTTAAAAAAACTAACCTGAAGAATTAGAAATGCGATGAATAATTTTTTTGGAACTGTAATTATTATTTTACTAGCTATTGCCCGCGACTTCGTCCGCGCGGAACTCGTTTATATCGTAACTTTCTCCCCTCTTTTCACCCCCTTAGGTGATGAATTTCCAGATAAAAACTATCTTTAGTAAGGTCTTTGGGAAGGCCCCGGAATTCAAATCTCTAAACCAAATTTCATCTCAATCGGTTCAGCGGTTTAAGCATGAAAAGGTAACAGACAGACAGAGTTACTTTCGCATTTGTAATATTAGTATGGGTTGTATGAAGAAAAGGGTCATTATACTCAGTATGGCTGAGTTGCATGATTTTATATATTAGCTTACTCCGAACGACTTTTTTTACAAAATAGACTCCGCCGCAAACTTGGTTTCTATGACCCGCCTCACCATAATAGATGCATGTAGGCTTTTTTCAGTATTATTTTGCATATTTTCATATCACACGGCCGTAAGGTTCTTTTCTACTAAACCGTAGGACTAAATAAACTGATTTGTAATTTAAATATTTTATATTAAAAATAAAGATACGTCAACAAAATGTTACATCCAATAGTTTTCAAAATAGCCATAATAAAACGTCTTTTTTACCCCGTTTTCGAAAACATCTTCGAAACTACCGCCATAAGGTACCTTTACCCTTGGAACGTCACATACATATATTTACCTATGTAATGTTCCTATTCCCCAGGACTCCTAACTACCGCTATACCGTAAATGGGTTCCATCCAATTTTTCACCCCCTATTTCACCTCCTTAGAGGATGGTTTTCGGAATAAAAACTATCCGTTGTCATTCCCCAGTACTCAAACTATCTCTATGCCAAATTTCATCTAAATGGGCTACATCCAAATTTTCACCCCCATTTCACCTCCTTAGGGGATGATTTCCGGAATAGAAACTATCATTTGTCCTTTTCCAGGACTCAAACTATCTTTCAACCAAATTTTATCAAAATGTGTCACAAGCAACTTTCCTACCCCAATTACACCCCCTTAGGGGACGTTTTTCGGGATAAAACTATCCTATGTCCTCCCTAACTATTGCTATACCGTAAATGGGTTCAATCCAAATTTTCATCCACCATTTCTCACCCCCTTAGGGGATAATGGATCTATGTTCTTTCCTTGGACTGAGACCTCTCTCTTTACCAAATTTCATCTAAATGGGTTCTATCGAAATCTTCAATCCTCATTTCACCACCTCAGGAAATTATTTTTTGGGATAAAAACTATGCATTTTCCTTCCCTAGGGCTCCTTCTATCTCTTTACCAAATTTCATCTAAATGGGTTTTATCCAAATTTTCACCCCCCATTTCATCCCTGAGGGGATGATTTTCGAGAATAAAACTATCCGTTGTCATACTCCGAGACTCAAACTATCGTTCAACCAAATTTCATCAAAATGGCTCACAAACAAATTTTCACCCCCAATGACACCCACTTAGGGGATGATTTTCGGGAGTAAACTATCCTATGTCCTTCCCCAAGACTCCAACTCGATATACCATAAATGGGTTCCATCCAAATTTTCATACCCCATTTCAACCCCTTAGGAGATGATTTCTGGACTAAAAATTATTTTAAGTCCTTCCCCAGGACTCTTAACTATCTCCATACCACATTTTATCTAAATCGGTTCTATCCAAATTTTCACCCCTCATTTCACTCCCTCTGGAGATGATTTCTCAGGATAAAAACTATGTATTGTCCTTCCCTAGGACTCCTTCTATCTCTATACCAATATAGTTTAAAATCGTGGCTCCTAACCCACTCTTTTTATGACATCAAAGATTTTTATGAGTTACCACAATAATAATGTAATATGTTAACACACCTAGTTTATAAATTTAATTTAATCTACTTAAACAAACGATGACATGTAATATTTATAATATTATAAATAAATGACTTATGACTTATGACTTATCTATCTATTCAGCCCGTATCCACCCACTGTTGAGTATAGGCCTCTTCTTTATTACGCCACTCTCCCCGATCCTGTGCTAATCTCATCCACTGTTTGTTTCTCTATACCAAATTTTAACTAAATGGGATTTATCCACATTTTCATCCCTATTTCATCCCCTTGGGGGATGATTTTCGGGATTCAAACTATCCATTCTCATTCACCGGGACTCGAACTATATCTATACCAAATTTGGTCTAAACGGAGTCCATCCAAAATTTCACCCCCCCATTTCACCCCCTTAGGGGAAGATTTCCGGAATGTCCTTCCCCAGAACTTAAACTACCTCTAAACTAAATTTTATCAAAATGGGTTATATCCAAATTTTCACCCCTCCATTTTACCCCCTAAAGGAAATATTTTCAGAATAAAACCTATCTTTTGACCTTTCCCGGGACTCAAACTAATTATATACCAAATTTCATCCAAATCGGTGCAGCGGTTTAAGTAGCTCCATACAAATTTCCACACCCCATTTCATCCCCTTAGCGGTTGATTTCTAGGATAAAAACTACTCTAAGTCCTTCCCCAGGACTCAAACTATCTTTATACCAAATTTCATCTTAATCGGTTCAGCCGTTTTCACGTGATGCGCGGTCACATAAACAGACAAACAGATAAACAGACAAAAATTCTAAAAACTGTTGGAACGTGTTCTGTTATCGATTTTAAGTATCCCTAGCCAATTTTTTTCGAATATCTTTTATGTACAGACTTTCTACCCTCTTCAGCTTTATTATATGTAAAGATTTTGCAAGGTTACAAAACGATTATGTTACTACTCGTACGATATTAATGTAGCGAGAATGGAGTCAGTAAGGTTACTGATGACTTTGAATTAATTACCTCATAATGATATGATTACATTTTTTTTAATGGTGGCAATGAAAAATGTGGAAGTTAAGCTATAACTGCAACTGCCCGTTTTTTTTTCTTGTCATACTTTTAGGTGCACCATCACATACATATTACAGGATGCTATGTCCAGGATATTCAGGGCAGTCACCAATGGGCCAATGGGTGAGGCTATAGATTTCGATCAAGTAAGTCTCTCTTTTGCTGGAAATCCCCTGACACGACACATTGTTAACGTTGTCTAACCCTGTCTTTTTTTTAAAGAATGTAAGTAATATTTATTGACAAAAATGTAAAGTTAGATGCAATAGAAATTAAAAAAAATATGTACACTAAAACTAAAACAATATAAATGTTAATCTAATTAATTCCCGGGACGGCAGGTACCTGGCGCGAATGTGCCCAATATGCTGGCCGCGTTACCCCGCTGCACCGCCAACGATAGGGAAGGTAGCCTAAAGCGGGTACCGTGCCCAAAGCGGGCACTGGACTTAATATTGCCGTTTAAAATAAGAGTGCGGCCGTTAAACGCGACAGTACTCCCTGCCGCGCGCGCACCTCGCGTCATTCATCCGGCTCATCTGCAAGCACGCCGTTACACGCTCCGTCAAAAAAATGATTTAGGCTGTTTTTTGAAAAAATATTGAAATTATATTTCGTGTGTTCTCTCGTTTTTGATGTTTGCAATGCTGTTATCAATGCCTGTTAGTTATTAATTAGTTATTTGGCCGCAATAACGTTGCATTAAACTCTACACGTCTCAATAATTTGAGGTTAGATTTTGCTTGAATATTTTAAGTGTCAAAAAGGCATAGCGGGCATGGTAATGCGGGCACTGCGCTCAAAGGTTCCTCGGTAGGTAAAAAAAAGAAAATAAGTTTAAGTTCACTTATGATATGCGTATAAGGCATTTTCACACCGTCTAAAAAAAGGTTAGGTTAGGTTAGGATATGCGTAAGGCATTTTCACACCGTCAAAAAATGAAGTTAGGTTAGGTTAGAAGTTTATTTTTGTTTTGTTTTTTTTTTCTGTGATTTTCCTTAGTGACTGCTGCTAAAAAATTATAATACAAAATTGAATCAAGATGTTTTGTTTTCTTTAGTTATGACTATCCCATTACGGTACATTATGTCCGTGCCCGTTTTGCCCCAAGCGAGTGCCCACTTTAGGCCCCCCCCTAGGGCAAAGCGGTCAATCGGTAGGGGTTTTGTAAATTGCGTAGAATTATTTTGTTTTTAATTTTACGATAAATTAAGCCATAATCCATCAAAAATTGTTAAATTATGGACCTTGTGGCAAACAAATGAATAATATTGCTGGGTTACAAACCATTTTTTTTCAACTTTCCGTTAAGGTGCCCACTTTGAGCCACCTTCCCCTACGTGCTGCACCAGATACGATCCGGACCTGGGATCGCGACCTCTCTCCCGCAATCGTTGTCCTAATTTTTTAATGAAAGTTTTTGCCTCGAAGCACCAGGGGCCACTCGTCTCCACAGCCAACGGGACGAAGTCATATACTGGTTCCTGAGTACTTTGAATGCTTAAGTTTTGCTGCGCATTCGGCGGCTGCTCCAGCTTTGCGTACCGTGTGGTTGAGGTGCGATGTAGCAAACGTGCTTACACACGTTGCATCCCAAATCAGACTTCGACCCCTCGCCCATGGAACCAGTGTGTGCCATCCAGCCTCTTACCATCCGTCCTGCTTAGACCTTGAGGCTCTAAATACGCAGGGCAGATTTGCGGAAACCAATGCTTGACGTATTAAGGTATACCCTGTTTTAGTCACTTTCTTGTCATTACAATGATTATGCTATTCACAAACACAATAAAACAAAATATTAACTTCAATTTTAATACTTACACTGTTGTCAAACAGCAAACATACGTGATATTAATAAAGTCGGTTACATTCCTTTCTTCAGCGAAATGCAATAAAGCGGCTACTTTGCATTCACAGACCTCTTCAAGTTTGGCACAAAGCATGAACTGGATGAGAAATGGGAAAACAACATTAAATTTTCATAACGAGCGTTTTGTGACTCGTTTATTTACTGTTTGTCATCCTAACGGTTTTATAAAATTATTTTACATAACAAAAAAAACTCTTTGAGCAGTATTTACCATTTACGTGAAGTATAACTACAAATACTTATGGTACATTATAAATGTGTATAATGTACACAAGTATATTAGAAAGTTGTACGGAGCATCAGTATCTTAATTCACTTATTTTAATCATTCTTGCATTTCATTCACAGCAGCTGAACCAATCTGTTTCTTGAAACAACAACCGTGGCGCCGCGGCAAAATTCTTCTATTATGATAACCTACATCTGAATAAGTTTCGGGATTGTAATAATATTGATTTCGCTGTTACGTTCAATGGTTGTTACGTAAATCATAATTTAACCATTTTGGTAGTATTTACTCGGTCTATCTTACTTAAACCAAGAACATCATGATAAATGTGTTATATTAATTTCTGCCTGATGTGCATCTGATTATGACCCAAAGTATAATTTTATACATAAATCCAAATCTAATGCTTGTAATATTGGTTATGAATGTGAAGCTCGTTTCTCCATACAAACGTAGTACCGCTCTCATTTTAAAACGACTAGCTAGTTTGCTCTGAAACTTTTCACTTAGAGTAATATGTTAAGTACCATCCAGGTCTATTATTAGTTTATGTAGCTTCAGATACCAGACTAAAAAAATACAAAAATTTAAGTTTTTCATACAAAACTTGTTTTTGCTGTATTTCATTTGTTTTATAACTGGAGCCATATAAACTAATTATAGACCTATGATATACCCCATGTCTTTGTATATGCAAAGTTTCGTTACAATCCAACATGTTGTTTTAAAATGAGATCAAAACTCAGTTTGTATGGGAGGGTGAAGCTTACTGCGGACTCTTAATTATGATGTTTACATGTTATTCAACCACACAAAATTTGTTAAACGAATTTAGATGAAAGGCATAGAGATAGTTCTTTAATAATTATAACCTGGATACTTGGATACTTTTATTCCGAATTAAAACTCCTAAATCGCTGGTAAATGCTAGTATACCTAAATCATAATTATATTTAGCTTGTAAATTTTTTTTTTTTTTTTTGATTTTAATAATGTAATTAACTAGGTACAGTAACAAATTCAACTTAAAAACCAGAAAAAAAAAGAATAAATAAAACTAAATAAAACTACTTATGACTAAACTAAGGGGTCTCCCTGCGGCATGGTGCCGAAGATGCTGGGCAGCATTTCCCCGCTGTATCGCAATACTAATGCGTTGAGCGAGGAAGCTGCCAGTTCTTCGGTCCCCGGTGGTGTCGGCTAATTTTTTGGCGAGCTCTTTGATTAGGTTGAGTGCGCTGGGACCCCATGGACCAAGGGTCTCGACGCCGAATGGAACAAAGCAGTATTCAGCGCCGAGACCCCTATATTTATTAACTTTTGCCTTTTCTGCAGCCTCTGCAGCCGCACCGGCTCTGGAGGATGTTCCGTGGAGATGGGATGGGGCCAATGTGTCGACACAGGTGGCGTCCCACACGAGCACCCGACCCATCTTCCACGGAATTAATGACATTCCATCCGGTCTCTTGCCATCGTCCCTGAAAATGCCGGGCGGCTCTAACAAGGCCGGCACATTGACGCTGGCAAGAGAGCGGCGTAGAATGTCATTCAGAGCGGCGTGCCTGGAAAACCGGCCAGCGCTTTTCTGGCAAGAAAGCCCGTGATGTCCCAGTGAGTCTACAGAACTGCCGCAGGGACATCTGTGTGGAGTGCATATAGGAATCCCGAGTCGCAGACATGTTGAGATACGGAGCGTTTCAGGCTCCAAGAAAGTGCCAGTGTTTGGCGACGGGTACGCGTGGAGCCATTCACCGGATTCCTTGGTACCTGACGCCAAAAGTCTGGCCCGCTCCGCACCTGTACTGTGGCTCAGGAGAGAATCAACATAAATTTTGCAGCATACATCGTCCCAGCTCCTTTGGCAACGAGGATGGTCTGGGAAATCTTTTCCCGGGCAAGCGGATGACCAAGCGTTTTTTGCCTCCATCAAGCCAGCAGTTTAGCTTGTATAGTTCCTACGTCGTCTTCTAACCTACGTTTAACTATAGGTACCTGATATTTAGGGCCGGTTGTATCCATCAAATTCGACAGACCTGCCCCTGTTATTGTGTAAATTGTTTTTAGTTCACCTCTCACCCACAAATACATCTTGACGCCGCGATTCGTAGTATTTAAACGTAGAAAGAGGTCTAGTTTCGTTCGGCGCGACGCCTGAGGTGAGGCGTGTTAGCGCTTTTCGAATAACAACCCTGTTAACGTTAAATATGACGCCAGCCGCGTTCATCCCATTGATAACTGTCAAATACTCATCTATCTATATATATAAAAGAAGACTTCCTGACAGATCATCAACGCACAGCCGAAACTACTGGAACTAGAAACTTGAAATTTACACCCATACTACCTTTTATAACGTAGGCGACGGATAAGAAGGGATTTTTGGAAATTCCACCCCTAAAGGGGTTAAATAGGGGTGAAAAGTTTGTATGGAGGAAACTTAATTTTTTGAGCTGGAGTCTTCAAACTTTGTGGAAAGATTACTTTATAGAATACAAATAAAGTACTTTCAGCGTTTTGGAAAATTCTACCCCTAAGGGGGCTAAAAAGGGTTGCAAAATTTGTATGGGGGAAACTCTTTTTTGAGATAGAAGCTTAAAAGTTTGTAGAAAGATTACTTATTAAAATACAAAAAATGAACTTTAAGCGTTTTAGAAAATTCCACCCCTAAGGGGGTTAAAAGAGGGTGCAACATTTGTATGGAGGAAACATTTTTTTTCTAGCTAGAGAATTCAAACATTGTAGAAAGCTTACATATTGGAATTAAAATAAAGTACTTTCGGCGTTTTGGAAAATTCCACCCCTAAGGGGTTAAATAGGGGTTGCAAAGTTTGTATAGTGGAAACTTTATTTTTTGAGCTAGAGTCTTTAAACTTTGTGGAAATATTACTCATTAGAATACAAATAAAGCACTTTCAGGGTTTTGAAAAAATTCAACCCCAAAGGGAGCTAAAAAGGGTTGCAAGGTTTGTATGAGGGAAACTCTTTTTTGAGATAGAAGCTTTAAAGTTTGTAGTAAGATTACTTATTGAAATACATAAAAACGACTTACAGCGTTTTAGAAAATTCTACCCCTAAGGGGGTTAAAAGGGGGTGCAACATTTGTATGGAGGAAACATGTTTTTTTAGCTAGAGACTTAAACCTTTGTAGAAAGCTTACACATTAGAATAACAATAAAGCACTTTTAGTGTTTTGGAAAATTCCACCCCTAAGGGGGTTAAAAGGGGGTGCAACATTTGTATGGAGGAAACATTTTTTTTCTAGCTAGAGAATTCAAACATTGTAGAAAGCTTACTTATTGGAATTAAAATAAAGTACTTTCGGCGTTTTGGAAAATTCCACCCCTAAGGGGTTAAATAGGGTTGCAAAGTTTGTATGGTGGAAACTTTATTTTTTGAGCTAGAGTCTTTAAACTTTGTGGAAATATTACTTATTAGAATACAAATAAAGCTCCTTCAGGGTTTTGGGAAATTCAACCCCTAAGGGGGCTAAAAATGGTTTCAAGGTTTGTATGAGGGAAACTCTTTTTTGAGATAGAAGCTTTAAAGTTTGTAGTAAGATTACTAATTGAAATACATAAAAATGACTTACAGCGTTTTAGAAAATTCCACCCCTAAGGGGGTTAAAAGGGGGTGCAACATTTGTATGGAGGAAACATGTTTTTTTAGCTATAGACTTAAACCTTTGTAGAAAGCTTACTTATTAGCATAAAAATAAAGCACTTTCAGCGTTTTGGAAAATTCCACCCCTAAGGGTTGTTAAAATCGTTGCAAAGTTTGTATGAGGGAAATTATTTTTTGAGATACAAGGTTAAACGTTTGGAGAAAGATTACCTACTTATTGAAATACAAAAAAACCAGCCAAGCGCGAGTTGGACTCGCGCACGAAGGGTTCCGTGTCAATAAAAATATTTATTTTATTTTGTTTTTAGCATTTGTTGTTATAGCGGCAACAGAAATACATCATCTGTGAAAATTTCAACTGGAACTATCACGGTATCAGTGAGATACAGCCTGGTGACGGACAGACGGATGGAAGGACGGATGGACAACGGAGTCTTAGTAATAGGGTCCCATTTTACTCTTTGAGTACGGAACCCCAAAAATAACTTTAAGTGTTTTAACAAATTCCACCCGGTTAAAAGGGAGTGCAACATTTGTATGGAGGCAACGTTCTTTTTTTAGCAAGAGACTTTAAACTTTGTAGTGTAATATCTGTACCTTGGCTATAGAAGCCAATTTCTTATGCGAGGGCTCAATATTAAAAAAATTGCAAACGGCTACTCAGAAAGCACACATAAGTCTCAGAGGTAGGTATAGGCCAGAGTGGAGCGAAGAAGTCACCAGTGTTTATTGTTTAATGGGCGCCAGGTGGTTCCTTCGTCAAACGAATGACATCATCAAATAAAAATCACATAACATAAGTAAACACACATTTAATTTATTTTTAAGTAGTAGTCCTTAGTACAACAATACCTTATTTTTATATTCCTTCCTTGGTTTACATCAACTCGTTAAATTTAATTAGTTATAAGATTGCTTTTCATGCAACAAACATTTTGTTATACCCTTGAAAAGCAGTGGCTGTTCAAGGGTTAATAGAACTTTTCTTATTTAATAACACGGTTTAAATACTACCGTTTAAGCAAGTAATTGGTTAAAGGAACTATTTATTTTAAAACACTCTTGTGGTTATATTAAGACATAAAATTATACATGTACCACATTGATCTACATAAAAGTTTCTGTATGTTGAGTTATAGCACTGATAGTCAATATGTACACGGTTTAAATGGATAACACAGGTATACATACAGTTTTAGATTTCGTGTATGGAGGATATATTCACTCCGCAGAAGTACCTGGCTCCAACTAGAGGTCAAAAGGGCAGTGTCCATAAATGGTCCATAACTTTGGTTAGAAAAAGCTTACTTTTGAGCTAACCATGAGGATTGGGATGTAAAGATACCTCCTTATCCTTCCCTGGTATTGAAAGTTAGGTTTAACCCTAAACCTGCCTCCCTGAAATCAATTTTTTCCACATGTTAGATAACTATTTGGAATTTTATATTTCAGTATTGATTTAAACAAAAGGCGTTTATAATGAGTGTGTAATAAATAAATTACTTACCAGCAAAGCTGGGTGAGTGAAATGAGGTGTTAATGCCACATGACCGGGCACATTTTGTAGGAAAATAAACGGAGACGTACGATGATTGAAGCGGAGAGCTGAAAAGAAAATCGACAGACATTACTAACAATATTCCATGATAATCTCGCGACATAACGTGGAAATATTGAATAGAATTCCTTACCAAGTTCTCAATTACATAATGGAGGACATATCTCCGGTGACTCTAAATTTATTCAACTTTGGCCACAGGCTGAAAGGAAAACAGAGATTATTAGCTTCGGCGTCTTACCAAACAAACAAGGAAACGAAAACGGCTGTTATTCTTACCCAAAGCGATGAGATTCGACACAAAGGATTTATAATAACCTTCAAGGCATGGTGATGAGGTGTCGAATGAATTTTGCTGGAAAGGAAATCCAAATCTCAGTCTTTTGATATGGCAACAATCCCCTTCCAGGAATGAATGAAATGAGCAAACAGAATTTCTAAATTACAACAATAATAACCTTTTAAAGGCTAGAAGACACTCCAAATAGAAATTATCTATTTATCCTTGAGTAGAATGCTTACAAAAACAATAGGACAGTAAAGTTAGGAATTCGAAAGAATTATCAACCGGAAAACAAAATCTGTAATTTAGACATGGCAACATGGCACGTGATGACGTTTCGTCATTCCTGTGAGAGAAACGCACGACCTTTAATAACTACTTTGGAGTTATTCGTTATTTAGTAAAGTTTTATATTTACCGAGATACAATTACTTATTTTGATACGAAACTTCTATTAGGTTATTAAAATTACTAGTACACCGTGATTTACTATATATTAAGTTCATTTTGACGTTACCTTGAGATCTGTCAAAACAAGAAACCAAACGCCAAACGTCCTGGCTGACAGGTATCACATATTTTTATTGACTGCTTGTTTATAGTATTTAAGTAGCAAATTTATAGTCTTTTAAACGTGAATTGATTGTTTAAAAGTAAAACAAAGAAGTGGGTGTACCGTGTTTAATGTGATTTTGCCGTAAAAAGGCTTCCCACGATGAAAGTACATGAACAAAACTTTACGAATTGGTGTCCCTTACTGGGACTAACAACAGGTATGTGTATTAGTAATTAGGCCCCATTTGGACCAAAATTATATTTTCTTCATGATATAGGGCTACCAAGCATCCTATACCACCACTGAGTCACACCTTTAATCTGTTTGCAGGTCGAGAAATAGTAGATATAAGTTGAAAGAAAATTTATTACTAACTCCATACAAAGTACCACTTTACCTAAGTATAAAGTGTTACAGTTCATCTTCAGTTGGGTTAAAAAAAAAATTAAAAAAAATTTTTTTTTTTAATTTTTTTTTTGACAAAGAACTATCTTAAAAAAAAAAATTCAAGACCAACGTACTAGAGACAAAAAAGCTATATAATTAAAACCATTCTGAGGAACAGAGGTTTCATACCTAATACTAACAAATTTTTATACTAATGGAAAGCATGCAGTATTACTATTTAAAGTTCTTATTCTCATTGTTACAGCTGTACTGTATGACAATGATATCTCTTAACGTAAAATTATAATAGGGTTTTGTTGGGGAGGCGCGCTTCTCCTAAACAATTATATACTAAATTTAACTAACTAGGTTGGCCATTACAAACTACTTACGGATTCGAATCATATAACCTAAATAAACTATTACTACTATGGGCATGGGCTTTTACTTTATTAAAGAATGCCGTTCTATTTACAAAGGAGGCAGAATGAGGAAAAGCTAATTAACCTAGCAGGTTTCACCATTCTGGGTCTCGTATTTTACGCCACTCTTCCTTTAAAGATAAGAGGATGAGCTGGCAGTAAGATTTGCTATAAATCCTTCTTTAGCAAAAAGAAAACTACAGATAAACTTAGCTCATAGCTAATTATCGTTTATTGTAAAGAAGAAGATAGGCATATGGGTAACCATAAGTATAACTTTACGCTTTTTGTT
This sequence comes from Epinotia brunnichana, assembly GCA_963854355.1. NCBI lineage: Eukaryota > Metazoa > Arthropoda > Insecta > Lepidoptera > Tortricidae > Epinotia > Epinotia brunnichana. Next base: position 10,430,957 of record OY977936.1, on the reverse strand, counting down.
AGCTGAAAAGCAATTATTTAGAAATAATTTAAGTGATATTTTTCATCTTTATTAGGACAAAATTATCAGTGTGGACAGTCCGATCGCTACTGAACACAAGTATTAGATAGGGACACTTTGCACGTGTCTTTCATGCAAGAGGAATAGACATTAAATTTGCACACCGAGGAAAACTCTTAACGAGGAGTTTCCACTCATAGAACAAAGTCTATTGTTTCCCTTTGGAGGTTCAAAGTGCATTGTCTTTTCAGTAGATAAGGGAGCAGAAAGTTTATTAAAGGTTTTCTCAGGTTTATATATAACTTCTTTGACTACACGAATATTGTCATCAAGAGAGCTCTGATCGTCATCCGAACCAGAGGGTGAAGAATTACTTTCTTGTATTGTAGACAACATGGACTTAAGTTCAGTAATTAACTCCTGTGCTCCTTCCGAATCATCACCTAAGCGTGAAAGACGGCATATTAAGTAGCGACACCGCGAAGTTATCCGATCCACTGCAGCATCTGAAATTCCACCTTGCAAAGCTTGTTCAAGTTCTTCAGCTTTGCGCTTACACACTCCTATTTCTGACGCAAGATCACCCTGAATCAGATCAGCAACGAGTAGGCTTCCTTTACGAGCGAGTTTAGCTGTATGTTTTAGTGCTTGACATAAGCTAGTCCTACGAGATAATGGATTTACTGGAAGATTCCGTATAGTGAGTTCATGTGTAATTTCATCTTTGTGTAGATGTGCTACTTTACATCCAGCTCTTGTGAAATCCATGATGTGTTGTATGTATGTATGTAAATATTACCATTTATTAATAAATTTCGTGTAGTTAAGTTTAGTTATACTTGATATCTCAAAAGATTTTTAATTTATTTCAGGAATATATTCTATTTAAAAAATTCCAAGATAGTTTTACAAAGTCCAATAGTGCTTCGTTCGACAAAGCAACCAAATAGTAAAAGTATAGATTTAAGTTAAACCATCAAAAAATTGTAACAATGATGATGCTTGTTACACCAATATGTCACATAGGTTTATACACTTAAAATTAGTAAGTATATCTTAATCTAGAGAACATGCTAATCCGCTTCAAGAAAAACTTAAAAATTAATTATTTGTTATGCACTGTTATTTGAATTTGTCATTCTCCACTGCCCCACGTTGGGCGCCACTGTAATATCTGTACCTTGGCTCTAGAAGCCAATTTCTTATGCGAGGGCTCAATATTAAAAAAATTGCAAACGGCTACTCAGAAAGCACACATAAGTCTCAGAGGTAGGTATAGGCCAGAGTGGAGCGAAGAAGTCACCAGTGTTTATTGTTTAATGGGCGCCAGGTGGTTCCTTCGTCAAACGAATGACATCATCAAATAAAAATCACATAACATAAGTAAACACACATTTAATTTATTTTTAAGTAGTAGTCCTTAGTACAACAATACCTTATTTTTATATTCCTTCCTTGGTTTACATCAACTCGTTAAATTTAATTAGTTATAAGATTGCTTTTCATGCAACAAACATTTTGTTATACCCTTGAAAAGCAGTGGCTGTTCAAGGGTTAATAGAACTTTTCTTATTTAATAACACGGTTTAAATACTACCGTTTAAGCAAGTAATTGGTTAAAGGAACTATTTATTTTAAAACACTCTTGTGGTTATATTAAGACATAAAATTATACATGTACCACATTGATCTACATAAAAGTTTCTGTATGTTGAGTTATAGCACTGATAGTCAATATGTACACGGTTTAAATGGATAACACAGGTATACATACAGTTTTAGATTTCGTGTATGGAGGATATATTCACTCCGCAGAAGTACCTGGCTCCAACTAGAGGTCAAAAGGGCAGTGTCCATAAATGGTCCATAACTTTGGTTAGAAAAAGCTTACTTTTGAGCTAACCATGAGGATTGGGATGTAAAGATACCTCCTTATCCTTCCCTGGTATTGAAAGTTAGGTTTAACCCTAAACCTGCCTCCCTGAAATCAATTTTTTCCACATGTTAGATAACTATTTGGAATTTTATATTTCAGTATTGATTTAAACAAAAGGCGTTTATAATGAGTGTGTAATAAATAAATTACTTACCAGCAAAGCTGGGTGAGTGAAATGAGGTGTTAATGCCACATGACCGGGCACATTTTGTAGGAAAATAAACGGAGACGTACGATGATTGAAGCGGAGAGCTGAAAAGAAAATCGACAGACATTACTAACAATATTCCATGATAATCTCGCGACATAACGTGGAAATATTGAATAGAATTCCTTACCAAGTTCTCAATTACATAATGGAGGACATATCTCCGGTGACTCTAAATTTATTCAACTTTGGCCACAGGCTGAAAGGAAAACAGAGATTATTAGCTTCGGCGTCTTACCAAACAAACAAGGAAACGAAAACGGCTGTTATTCTTACCCAAAGCGATGAGATTCGACACAAAGGATTTATAATAACCTTCAAGGCATGGTGATGAGGTGTCGAATGAATTTTGCTGGAAAGGAAATCCAAATCTCAGTCTTTTGATATGGCAACAATCCCCTTCCAGGAATGAATGAAATGAGCAAACAGAATTTCTAAATTACAACAATAATAACCTTTTAAAGGCTAGAAGACACTCCAAATAGAAATTATCTATTTATCCTTGAGTAGAATGCTTACAAAAACAATAGGACAGTAAAGTTAGGAATTCGAAAGAATTATCAACCGGAAAACAAAATCTGTAATTTAGACATGGCAACATGGCACGTGATGACGTTTCGTCATTCCTGTGAGAGAAACGCACGACCTTTAATAACTACTTTGGAGTTATTCGTTATTTAGTAAAGTTTTATATTTACCGAGATACAATTACTTATTTTGATACGAAACTTCTATTAGGTTATTAAAATTACTAGTACACCGTGATTTACTATATATTAAGTTCATTTTGACGTTACCTTGAGATCTGTCAAAACAAGAAACCAAACGCCAAACGTCCTGGCTGACAGGTATCACATATTTTTATTGACTGCTTGTTTATAGTATTTAAGTAGCAAATTTATAGTCTTTTAAACGTGAATTGATTGTTTAAAAGTAAAACAAAGAAGTGGGTGTACCGTGTTTAATGTGATTTTGCCGTAAAAAGGCTTCCCACGATGAAAGTACATGAACAAAACTTTACGAATTGGTGTCCCTTACTGGGACTAACAACAGGTATGTGTATTAGTAATTAGGCCCCATTTGGACCAAAATTATATTTTCTTCATGATATAGGGCTACCAAGCATCCTATACCACCACTGAGTCACACCTTTAATCTGTTTGCAGGTCGAGAAATAGTAGATATAAGTTGAAAGAAAATTTATTACTAACTCCATACAAAGTACCACTTTACCTAAGTATAAAGTGTTACAGTAGATAGCTTACTTATCTATATATATAAAAGAAGACTTCCTGACTGATCATCAACGCACAGCCGAAACTACTGGAACTAGAAACTTGAAATTTACACCCATACTACCTTTTATAACGTAGGCGACGGATAAGAAGGGATTTTTGGAAATTCCACCTAAAGGGGTTAAATAGGGGTGCAAAGTTTGTATGGAGTAAACTTTATGTTTTGAGCTGGAGTCTTCAAACTTTGTGGAAGGATTACTTTATAGAATACAGAATTCAGGGTTTTGGAAAATTCAACCCCTAAGGGGTCTAAAAAGGGTTGCAAGGTTTGTATGAGGGAAACAATTTTTTGAGATAGAAGCTTTAAAGTTTGTAGTAAGATTACTAATTAAAATACATAAAAACGACTTACAGCGTTTTAGAAAATTCCACCCCTAAGGGGGGTTAAAAGGGGGTGCAACATTTGTATGGAGGAAACATGTTTTTTTTAGCTAGAGACTTAAACCTTTGTAGAAAGCTTACTCATTAGAATAAAAATAAAGCATTTTCAGTGTTTTGGAAAATTCCACCCCTAAGGGGTTAAATAGGGTTGCAAAGTTGTATGAGGGAAACGCTTTTTTGAGATAGAAGCTTAAAAGTTTGTAGAAAGATTACTTATTGAAATACAAAAAAAAACCTTTTTCAGCATTTTAGTAAATTCTACCCCTAAGGGGGTTAAAAGGGGGTGCAACATTTGTATGGAGGAAACATGTTTTTTTAGCTAGAGACTTAAACCTTTGTAGAAAGCTTACGTATTAGCATTAAAATAAAGCACTTTCAGCGTTTTGGAAAATTCCACCCCTAAGGGTTGTTAAAATCGTTGCAAAGTTTGTATGAGGGAAATTATTTTTTGAGATACAAGGTTAAACGTTTGGAGAAAGATTACCTACTTATTGAAATACAAAAAAAACCAGCCAAGCGCGAGTTGGACTCGCGCACGAAGGGTTCCGTGTCAATAAAAATATTTATTTTATTTTGTTTTTAGCATTTGTTGTTATAGCGGCAACAGAAATACATCATCTGTGAAAATTTTAACTTGAACTATCACGGTATCAGTGAGATACAGCCTGGTGACAGACAGACGGACGGACGGACGGACGGACAGCGGAGTCTTAGTAATAGGGTCCCATTTTACTCTTTGAGTACGGAACCCTAAAAAGAACTTTCAGTGTTTTAGAAAATTCCACACCTAAGGGGGTTAAAAGGGAGTGCAACATTTGTATGGAGGCAACGTTCTTTTTTTAGCAAGAGACTTAAAACTTTGTATTTGATAGCTTACTTATTAGAATATAAATAAAGAACTTTCAGCGTAAAATTCCACCCCTGAGGGGGTTACTAAGGGTTGCAAAGTTTGTATGAGGGAAACTCTTTTTTGAGATAGAAGCTTATAACTTTGTAGAAAGCTTACAAATAACGTTTTTTCAGCGTTTTGGAAAATTCCACCCCTAAGGGGTTAAAACTGGTTGCAAAGTTTGTAAGAGGGAAACTCTTTTTTGAGATAAAAGCTTGATAGTTGTAGATAGATTACTTATTGATAAAAAAAGCACTTTCTTTTTAAAACTTTGTAGAAAGCTTACAAATAAATTACTTTCAGCGTTTTGGAAAATTCCACCCCTTAAGGGTTAAAAAGGGTGCAAGATTTGTATGGCAAACACTTTTATTGAGCTTAGCTACTTGATAGTTTGTAGAAAAAATGCTTATTACAACAAAAAAAACTATTCTTCTTAATTTTTCCTTGAAAAGCGTTAATAGGGGGTTCAAAGTTGGTATAGAGAGTCAGAACATTTTTAAGTATGAGATTTGTAATTTCGATCCTAGCCTGTTTGTTAAAAGACTACAAAACTTATTTCAGCGTTTTTAGGGTTTCGTACTCAAAGAGTAAAACGGGACCCTATTACTAAGACTCCGCTGTCCGTCCGTCCGTCCGTCTGTCTGTCACCAGGCTGTATCTCACTGATACCGTGATAGTTCCAGCTGAAATTTTCACAGATGATGTATTTCTGTTGCCGCTATAACAACAAATACTAAAAACATAGAATTAAATAGTTTTTATAGATAATGGTACGGAACCCTTTGTGCGCGAGTCCGACTCGCACCTGGCCGGTTTTTTTTCAAATTCAACCTCTAAAGGGGATTCCAAGTTTGTATGGCGAACAAGTAATTTTTAATGTAAGGGATTTGTAACTTCGGTTGTAGACTGTTTGCTGAAAGACTACAAAACTTATTTCAGCTTTTTTTTTGAAACCTTTGACCGAAACGTTTGGAATATCGCCAGTCGCTTTTTCGACGGTTTGTTCATCAAGTTATGTATTTGCGCAACTTCGTAGACCTTTGAAAAACCAACTAAACCGCTGAAGCTGTGTTGTATTTTTTTCCAGCTGCTGCATTGAGTTGAGCTCAATGCCGGTAAATTCAACATTAAAATATTTGTTGGTTGTAGGTACATTCAAAAAATCTTTCATTTATATTTCCAAAATTATTCAAACGTGCTTCCAATGAGAACGCACATAGTTTTATTGTAATAAAAAAAACACAAACCGTAATTTTTATATGGAAAATTTGAGTACATACTAAACGTTCGTAATAAAATATTTATCAATTATAAATAGCTAACATATAGAACCATAATTTACTTTAAAAATAAAGTTTTAACCGACGAAAAATCAATCATCTCCTATTTTCCTACCCTTAAAGTTGGTATTTTTTTTACAAATTTATATGGGACCAACTTCGACTCTGTAAAAAGTTATGCGTGGTCATACATAATATATATATATATATATATATATATATATACGCGTCGACTTGAGAACCTCCTCCGTTTTTTTCGTCGGTTGAAAACATAATGCTGGCTGCGTTTTTCCTCTTCCTTTGTATTGTACACCGTAATGCCGATACGCAGGGCAACGAGCGGGATTGTACTGGTTTGCAAAAGGGCTGATTCCAGATTCTCTCAACTGATTTGTTTTTTGGTAACTTTTTTTCGAGTGGCGACCACATACCGGAAGGCGAGGCGTGGGTAGGCCTCCCACAAGGTGGACTGATGACCTGGTAAAGGTCGCGGGAGTCCGCTGGATGCGGGTGGCGCAGGACCGGGTCATTTTGGCACTCTTTGGGGGAGATTATGATGATGAACTTTTTTCCTCCAAGCGTCTTCTATATCGGACAAGTGCACCAGCTTGAAATCACGTGACAATGCCACAGGATTTTGCCCAAGAGAGGGGAGGGGGTTGATACATATATATACGTTTTCGACCGCGTTTGCGTCAAGTTTCAATTTGTATGGCAACGCGTAGTTCATTATAATATTACCGCCCGAGGCGCTGTTCGCGTTGCCATACAAATTTAAACTAAACGCAAACGCGTTCGAAAACTTATTGTATCGATAAAACTTATATTTCTGTATCGCCGAATTATCATTTCGAATAAAAGTATCTGATGTCCTTCGTTATAAGAATCGTTCGTAAATACAGCCGTGTAGGTAATTTATCTTTGAAATATTTGGTAACCTGACCGTTTATTATTAACAATATTTATCGCACTACAGTATGGCAATATTTTTATCTGTTGATTATTTACTTGGTTGAAATCTGCAACTTTTTCGCTTGTTTGGAAAATTTTCAATCTTCAACCTAAACCAATTTACTCGGTATAGCTGGTTAGAATCGAACTGTTATACCCTGGAGCAATTATGGATCGACGCTTGTGGTTTTCGGATAAATTATGGGTGTAATTGCCAAGGAAATGGCCAGCAGTCTGTGCTAATTGGCCCATTAACACTCTGGGCCAAATTACGTTCTCCTTCGAGTGTTGTAATGTGGCCTAGTTTAAGGGATCAGGTCTCAAATGCTTAGTGACTTGGCTGCTGTGGTTTAAGTTAGTAATTTTTTGTATGAAATCTACAACTATAAACGCATTGTTCACGGCAAAAAGTAAAACAGTATCTTTTTTTCATATTGATACATAATGAGAGGCTTTAAAATATGAGTGTGATTTTATGAAACGAGCGTCAGCGAGTTTCATAATAAGATCATCACGAGTGTTTTAAGGCCTAATTATGTACAGTTGCATACACTACTTTATCTAAACACATATCATGAGTACTCTAAGATTCAGAAGCCGTAGGAAAATGACCTGCATTGCTACTAGTGCTACCTGTAAAATAAATTTGTTGCAATCTTGACTGCATTTACGATATCCGGCGGAGTGTAAATATCGTACTCGGGGTCACTACAACTCATATTTTCAACTAAGTAAAATGTAAATTACAAACAACTTTTCACAATTCTACTTTAAAAACAGCAAAAAACGTACAAGCTATTTGGGTCATTGTCAGATTTAGGTTCACGTCTCTTCGGTGGACAATGCCCTTAACTATTGACCACCGGATAGATGATTTTTGTTTTTGTGACTGACAATGACCCATTTACAACAGACAGTAATGGCGGCAATTCGATCCTCCGTCAAGACGAATGTTTTTTTTTAATCATAGACAAACGAATGAAGTCCCTATTCTCATGTCACTCGAGAATAAATGTCGTGGGGTTTATTTTAAAAGAATATAATGAACTGACGTTTCGTATCGATAACTTTTTAAGGTGGTTCGATTGCCATACAAAACGTTATTTGACATTCGCAGGCTAATGGCGTGATATTTTAAAGAAACTTATGTAACAAACTTTCATAAATTCGCTTCCCATTTGTGCCAAATTCCCCCTTTCCTAGAATAAACTAGATTAATTGGAGAGATTGGTTTGGGACGTGATATTTTGGGAAAACTATTTTTCTCAAATTAATCTAGTTTATATACAAGTTTATTCCAGGAAAGGGTGAATTTGGCGCAAATGGGAAGCCAAATTGATGAAAGTTTGTTACATAAGTTTCTTAAAATATCACGCCGTTAGCCTGCGACGGTCAAATAACGCTTTGTTTGGCAATCGAACCACCTTAAATAACTATATATACTAGAATAAAGACCCACTTGACTTTTGACAGCTGTTCCAAATTTAAACTCATAACGATACAAAAATCTTTAAGTACTGTAATAACATTAAAGAACAGATTTTACCTACTACCTCAGACAATAAAGTTGTCATAGTAAAATTGGTTGCTATAATGCTGGACATTTCCTACGGTTTCAGCTGGTCGATCACGTAACGCATTGTACGCACGTTAGGTAGATCAAAATTCAAATTTTATAGGCAAAAATTACTGTTGGATTGTCCTAATGCGCGTACGGAACGTTACGTGATCACCCTTCTGCACGCATTTACGAACACTTATAATATGTGCGTAGATAAAGTTGCTAATCCAACTACTGATACGGATATCAATTGGAGGAGCAATTTTTGGTAGGTATTCATTAAATAATAATTTCTATTTTATCTGCACCAAAAATTACAATTGCCCTTGTATATTGCTATTTTTTATTTATTTAAGTTGCGTGTCTTGTTTTCAAATAAGCCATTCATATACAGTCAACTATAACTTAGCTCTGCCAAAGACTCATGCCAAGAACTACTTAAGGGTCCTCCTACAGACGAGCGTATTTTGCAAATTGCTTCTTTTTTAAAAGCTTTATATTAACTTGCACTGTTCGTATGTATGTAAATATGTAAGTATGTAAGTTGTCCGTCAAAATTTGCAATCCATTTTTCAGTCACTTCCCGTTATCCAATTGAGCTGAAATTTTGCAAGCATATGTATATCGCATGACAATGCAATATTATGATGATTTGGAGCTGAGCTAATGCTAGAGCTGGAAGGTGGCCATAGGAACTCGGCAATAAAACGACACAACCCCATCGAGTTTGGGCTCGTTAGAATCGGCTCAATGAGTAGGTACTTGATGATGGTTTGCAGAAAAGTACAGTCGGCAGTAAAAGCTTGTACCAAAAATGAGTTTTTTGACAGAAAATTATTCATTCAAGATTTCGTTTTTATTCAAAAACTGATAACGTATTTTAAAAATCATTTCTTGAACCCTGGCTAACAAAATTTAAATTCTTCATTTTCTCTTTCTAAAGCTAAAATAAATGAGTATTTGTGGGAGTCGTTTTAAAATTTTGCGTGAGTAGTGTCGTTTCGGTTCTCAATTTTGAAGTAAACAAGAATCATTTGGAACATGAATCATTACAATTCAATTTATCATATCTTGTACGAGGGGCTGACATAATTGAAAATCAAATATCCATTAAAAATATATATATATTCCGAGTTTCCGAATTCCGAGAAAAATATTTTTCACCTCACCGGCTCGAAAAGGCTTGCTTTGTCGCTCAAAATCTGCGTGCAAAAGTCGATTATATCCGCTAGCGTGGAAAGAGTTTTTGAATTTCGAACGTGACGCTCTATAATTGCGAGATCCAACTTTTTCTATAGGAATGAGAGCTCATTATCCTGCGTTCAGAAACCTATGGTTTAATGCTAATAATTCATTATTATTATTTACATAAAATAATGTAATAATAGGTACTAAATCTTTCTTAATTAAGTACATATTAAATATTCATAATTAGACTGACTTATAAAAATACAATACAAATAACTAATTTTTAAATGTAGTTTTACATTTCAAAATTTTACGCTTCGTGCAAATTTAGAACGCACCGTTTAAAAAGTTAATTTAAGACAAAACTCGTGTACCTATGTACATTTCATTGTTTTGTTCTAAAGACACAGTATAATATCAAAATAATGGAAGTTATTTATTGATTTTAGCGCAGAAGATATCATCATCATCATCATCATCATCATCATCATATCAGCCGAAAGACGTCCACTGCTGGACAAAGGCCTCCCCCAAAGAGTGCCAAAATGACCGGTCCTGCGCCACCCGCATCCAGCGGACTCCCGCGACCTTTACCAGGTCATCAGTCCACCTTGTGGGGGGCCTACCCACGCCGTGCCTTCCGGTAACGTGGTCGCCACTCGAGAACCTTTCCAGAAGAAGATATACATAAAATGAATTTGAATGCCTGCTGAGTTAGCGGAAAAAGTAAAATATGCGTATTTGAGCCTTAGTTTACCCGTGAGTACCTAGTACCTACCCAAAAATACTTTGACTTTTTTAATGTAAGCGTGGAGTCTATTTCAAAATGCGAAAATGTTTATGTTACATTTAATAATTATAAAATGCTTCGATTTTGATGAGATGTAAACATACGTTTATTGAAAATGAATACCTATAAGGTCCAAATTACTTTCATTATATTTACAATTTTCCTCGCGGTGGTGAGGTGAAAAGTTGTGTGTTTCGCTCGGCAGCAAAGTTGTTTGGCATCTCGTGCCTTGAAAGCCTCGCTATGCTCAGGATTGTACTTTTGAACCATTCGCTTCGCTCATGGTTCAATCTAACAATCCTTCGCTAGCTCGGCTTTCAATACAAGCACTCGCGCCAAACAACAATTTTGCAGCCTTGCATAACAAATAACTATTTGTACCGCAAATTGTACTTATATTTTGCCTAAAAAAATATGTTATACCAAACTGTAATTTTATGTTAAACCATTAAAAAATAATCATAACTATAGGATTTACCGTAAATTTATATTTTTTTGAAGACGTAAAATCACGCTGTTTTAGAAAGAGAAAATTAAAATTTGAACTTTTTCAGCCCCTAGTTTGAGAAATTATTATTTAAGTACCTACGTTATCAGGTTTTAATAAATACTAATAGTTACGTCGTAATCTTGAATGAAAATGGAAGCATTTTGCAAAATACGCTCGTCTGAAAGGACTCTTAAAGCTGGTGTGCAGTGCTTGGCTTTCCAATGCAATATCCGCTTTAAGAGTGCTCTTCAAAAAAGCGCTCGCTCAGAATTCGGTATTTTGACACGCGTAGTGCGTTTGTGTGTGTAAATACTACTACCACCCACACAAACGTACCTAACCCCCACATGCACAGCGAGATCGCACCAGCCGCGGGTGCCGTCCCTTTCTAGCTATATGTAAGTGCGATCGGGATAGAACTAACCGCGGAGCTTGCCGATGCAAATAGCTGTATAGCGCACCGTTGGAATTCACTCCGTGACCGATATTGATACTTGCACTAAAAAGTGTTCTAGAACATCATGTTAGCGAAGTTAGATAACTTGAATAAAGTAAGTATTTGATTTTTGAGCACAAGTTTTCTATTTGTATTAAAATACTATGATATGACAAAGTATATTTAGTTTCGTTTTTTTAGTATAAAATAAACGAACGAGTTTTAAAGTTGTCAGTAATAAGAATAATAATTTGTTTTACGGATATTAATAGTTTGCATATTATCTGAGTCTTATTTATATGTAGTAATGTAATGAAATTATACCAGTAGACCCACTACTAGGAAATTACTGGGTACTTACGTATTCATTTCTTGAAGAAATTTTTTTTTGTTATGTACAGAAAAAAAAAACGGCCCTTTATAGAAATTGCTATGTCCGTTTCTTACCAAAGGAACTGAAAATTATAAATTATACAAACACAGCTTTTTATCTAGAATACAATTAATTAATGCGTGATTTTATTCAAAAGCCTAAAACCTCAGATGATAAAAAGGAATAGATATGAAACGGGGGCTTGGCGCGTGTCGGTGCGACATGGCCAAATGGGCATGTCACTGCCCACCGCATGTTAGTCGCAATTTGCCGTGAATCTGAAATGTTTTTCTACGTTTACTCAAAATGCCGAATTGTAGCGTGGTTACATGCAAAAATAGGAATGAAACTAAAACCTACATGAATGGTGGAGTCACGCACCACATGTGAGTATTAGTATTTTCACTTAAGTCAGTAAAAACTAATATTTTAATAAATAAACGCAACGCCGCATCATTTCTCGGGATCGAACTAACATATCGAACGAAAAAGCATATTTTTGTTCTATGCGTTGTACATTGAACGTTCAATACAGTAAACCACGGCACAATGTATTAAACCACTATGGATATGGACGATGCTTGAATTTTTTAGTGGTACGGCCGCTGCTTGGCGTCGCAAACTAGAGCGGTGCCAAAGTGCAGTTACAATTTACGCGTAATCGATAAAATAGAAGGACGATATCATACTAGTTATTTTATTTCGACTACTTTCGCTGTTTTATTTTATTTAATTACTTGTTTTGGTTGGGTGCCTATCTTAAAGGTAACTAATAACATACTAATAAGATTAAAAGGCACAAAATGTTTACGGTACCTACTAATAAGATTTTCACTAAGTTGCAGTATGAACGGTAAATAGACATATTAAAATTGTATATACAAGTATATAATTTAGTTGCAAATGGCTTCAGAACAACTTAAAATGTGATATTATTACCAATAATTTATTTTAAATGAGTATTTTTTACTTTCATTTGAAATGTGATAATTGAAGAAGAAATCTCGGTTTCTTATTACAGTTTTCCAAAGAATTCGAGTAGGTACTAAAAAAATGGATAGATTCTACTGGCAGAGGTCCTAACTGGTTTCCTGTACAGAGAAGAGTTAATGTGTAACATTTTCAAGAAAAATGTTTCCAACCACTTAATAAGAGCCGTACACTTTTCGAATATTTGACACCTCGCTTGCTTGAAACCTTGGTGTAAAATGTATGGTAACACATCTTCGCACATCTTTGGTGGATACTCGCCCTTAGCCTTAAATCTCGTAATATGAGTAATGGACATATTATTTCGCGCCAAAATGCGAGTCGGATCGGCCTGGTACCTACAGGTCAAAAATATCGATGTGACCAGAGTTTTAAATGTATGTGAACACGAACTTATAAAAAGCCGTTTATGTTACTCTGTAGGTATTCGTCAATATTTTTTACTTTTGCGATTTATGGTAAGTTAACAACCCGTGTTATTTAAACTTGTAGCTAAAAGTTTAAATACCACCACATAAACTTACCATGTTGTTGAAGTTGTTACCCATCAATATCATAACATAATATTAATTTTAATTTCAATGTCGATAAAACATAATTTTAACGTTTGTCGCCCCCCTAGTGTAGTGCGTTTAAGCCAATCACAGCCCTTGTTTGCATGTTGCCGTAGACTCACTGGCAACGCCCGAGTCTTTGTTTTTACACGGTTCAATGTGTGTGCCTGTGGGCGCTGCGGTGGGAGAAAACTGGGGACATCGGTTTTGGTTGAAATTAAGCAGTACGGCACTTCTCCCTTTTTTTATGTTCTGAGCCTAAAACCAACTCTCATCATCAATCACTTATTAGGATTCCGTACTCAAAGAGTAAAACGGGACCCTATTACTAAGACTCCGCTGTCCGTCTGTCTGTCTGAATGCCTGTCTGTCCTTCTGTCACCAGGCTGTATCTCATGAACCGTGATAGATAGAGATTTTCACAGATGATGTATTTCTGTTGTCGCTATTTATAACAAAAAATACTAAAAAACAGAATACATCTTTTTATTTTTATTTTAGTTTTTATTTGTTTCTTTTTCTTTTACAATCTTACACAAATCGACCTTGCCCCAAACTAAGCAAAGCTTGTACTGTGGGTACTAGACGACGATAAACATACTTATATAGATAAATAAATACTTAAATACATAGAAAACATCCATGACTCAGGAACAAATATTTGTGGTCATCACACAAATAAATGCCCATACCGGGATTCGAACCCGGGACCTCCAGCTTCGTAGGCAGAGTCACTACCAAGTTACTAACTAGGCTACAGGGGGCTCCTATACAACAAACGTGATTTTAGATATATATATTTTGCCGTTTTTAGATATTGATAATGGTACGGAACCCTTCGTACGCGAGTCCGACTCGCACTTGGCCGGTTTTTTTAACATTTATTTCGAAATAAAGAGTGATACTCGGAAATGTCGAAGGGAAGGTCAATCGTCGAATCCGACTCGGCTGGGCAGCATTCGGGAAGCTACGGCACATCTTTTCGTCCAATATTCCGCAGTGTCTCAAGACGAGAGTCTTTGACCAGTGTGTGTTGCCAGTGATGACATATGGCACGAAAACGTGGTCGCTTACTATAGGCCTCATAAGAAGGCTCAAAGTCACTCAAAGGGCAATGGAGAGGGCTATGCTGGGAGTTTCTCTGCGCGATCGCATCACAAATGAGGCTATCCGCAGCAGAACCAAGGTAACCGATATATCCCTCCGAATTGCTAAACTTAAGTGGCAGTGGGCGGGGCACATTGCACGTAGAACCGATGGCCGTTGGGGCGGAAAGGTTCTGGAGTGGCAACCACGTACCGGAAGGCGCAGCGTGGGTAGGCCCCCCCCCCCGCAAGGTGGACTGATGACCTGGTAAAGGTCGCGGGAATCCGCTGGATGCGGGTGGCGCAGGAACGGCCATTGTGGCACTCTTTGGGGGAGACCTATGTCCAGCAGTGGACGTCTTTCGGCTGATATGATGATGATGATGATGATGACTCGGAAATGTAATAAAACCACGTAAAAATCTCCCTTTCCAGTGTAAACCCCCGGTGTGTGTTATTATTATATATAAACGAAAATAATAACTAAATGCAAGGTTGGATCGTGCTGTACTTAACAAACGCCATATAAGCTTGTTTTTTAAAAAGTTTTTTATTCATCTTGTTATTTTCAATAACCCTGCATATTATGTCGCTGGTTCGTGGGTACTTGTACAGACAAATCACACAAACCCAAACAAGATAGGTCTATCTATTTTAGTTTAGGAGTTCCAAGTGTTTACCAAGACAAAACAGATGAGCCCAAACTAGATGGGTTTATCTAGTTTAGTTTAGGAGTTCCATGACCACCTTATAGCTCCATCATCAGACTCTGGAAATCATCCAGCACCAAAGTCTTGCCGTGCCATGACCAAATAAATGAGCCCAAATTCGATGGCTTTATCTTGTTGAGTTTAGGAGTTGCTATGGCCACCTTCCGACTCCATCATCAGACCAGCTCTATGATATTATGTCACCGAAGATACGCAATTGTACCTAATTTGAAGATTTCACCCAAACTCCCATACATACATACATACTAACAAGGTGGACTGATAGTAACAAGTAAATAAATTAAATCTATCAAGTATCACGATCACTCGTACAATAATAATTGACTATAGAACGCGTAGTTTAGACAAAAGGATCCAACCCACAAGACATCACCATTGAAATGTATGACTTTTGTTCTAGGTAGAAGGTTCAATTTTAAATGTTACGTATCCGGTGGGTTTGAGCCTTTTCGCTACACTACGTCATATATGGCAGCTATGCAATTCATAACTTGTCTCGATTAGCCTCACGAATGTATCCCCAGTATAGTTTGACCCCGAGGTTGGTAACAACTATGCCTAGTCGGAGATCAAAATAATATTATTTTATCTGAAGAGTGGCCGGTTAGCTTCGTGAATAGCCACAAATAAACACACTACACGTCTGTCTCGGAGGGCTATTCAGCCGGTACTGAGATATATTCCCGCGCGACGGTAAATTTATACTAGTTTTGAATAATTATTTATAAATATAAATTTTGACAAAAGTTATATTTTTTGGACTGGATCTTGTTGGTACAAGCATGAACTTTAATGTTGTGTAAGATTCAATACAAAAATTATTCAACAATAATGAGAAAATCCTTGAGTTTTCAGTACAATTTTGTTGACAAATATGGTGTAATTGAGAACAGTTTACATATATATATGTGCAGAATAAGGAAAATTCGAGGCGGCTAGGCGCAATGGCAACATATTACGCTAGTGAAAATAGAAAAAAACAAGTAGGTTCTCATATAACATCGTGGAGTATTAGGGGCTCAAACTTATGACTCTGCGCTCTCTTCAGAAAACTACTGTCGGTAATCGGGTATTTTCGGTTAAAGTATTCAGTTTTTCGTAAATTGGAGGCGGCTAGGACCAATATGAGGAGTTTACCTATGCAAATAAGTAATCAGGATCTAGAAAAAGCTCTCCGTTTCTTAGAATTACAACGTCAAAAATCCGTCATTCTCGCTTATTCCTGACCAAAAAACGAGCGCCCTCTTAAGTTATGGTCCGGCTTTACTCTCGACGCAAAATGCTTAATTTAATGACCTTTGACCAACCTCTTGTTTATTGTCACAAATTTGTGTTTAATCTTCTGCTTGTTTGTAGCAGTTTTATTATTTTTCTATTGAACGAATTTCTTATCATGTTCATGGCTTGTATTCAATTTATTTACACCTATACATTGTAATACTTTCAGAACTAACCGTTCGAGCACCTTAGTGTGTCGTCACGTTTTTGTGTATATTCATCAATAATATAGCGAACTTTATTCTCAATAATAACTATTTCTATTAGAATTGAAAAGTAGTAGCCGGGTAGTTTTGTATGAATTTATTTAATCTACTCCGTAACAATCAATTTTCATGGAAATCTGATTAATTCCTTTGCTTTTACCTACCTCTATATAGGTACGGTCAACCAATTTGATTCCTAGGCCATCATAGAACCTTGCCGTTGTAAATGCTATGTCAATACGGGTTACTAGGATTATTGCGTCGCTATGTAGCAGTTAAAATGACAGGGTTCTACGGTGGCCTAGGAATCCAATTGGTTGACCGTACATACTCAATGTAAACCATTTTATCTCATACTCATTTTTGCCCGACTGCGGCAGAGTCGAAAGGAAGGGATATGTTTTTAGCAGTCTGTTTGTATTTCTTTATGTTCCACTGTAGCGTTTAAAATACTGAACCGATTTTGATAACTGGGGTGTCAATCGATTCGAAATTATGCTCCGGGTGACATAGGTTACCTTTTGTGTGAAAAATAAAAACATGGTGGCTGCATACAAAGAAGTGACTGACTTTGAATAAATCTTTCGCTATCATAGCTGGGTGTGGGGTTACAAATCAAAGAGGAGAAAATTTCGAGTCCAAATATATAAAAATATTATTCATTTTAGTTACTTTTCCGTAGTCTGGATATAGTTTTTCAAACTTTTTATGCTTGTTGTCTGCGTATTTATTGAAAATAAATCCAGGTCCTTCAGTAAAATTGAACTCCGAAATAATATTCTAAGCCTAGCCCGGTCCACCCACGGCCTAGAACCACAAATAGCAGTAAAATTACAAACCTAATCAAGTTCTGAGAAAATCAGAACAGAAAGGGAAGGTAATCTACTTATTACGTGTCTCGCTTTCCAAAGGCTAAAGTGATACACAATGATGTAAAATTATTCAGTTTCAGTCACGTCAGGCGACCTCTCAAGAATTTTATTATGATTACACCGATGTAGGGCGCATGGTGCCGAGCCTCTTTTACACCGAACTCGATTATAAAAATACTTTTTTTATCATTGCAGTACGAAGCGGTTGTGTACGACTACATAAAGAGAAACGAGAACAACGGAAAAAGTCAAAAGTCTTTAATAACATCAGCTATGCCGACGACATAGTGCTGCTGAGTCCCTCAAAAAACGGTCTAAAAATTATGTTATCCATTTATTTAATCCATACATTATTTGGCCTTTGAGTTTGTCACTTTTTAGTACCATCCAGGGGACACGTGCAGGGTCGTGATTCCTGTGCTCCTGCGGACGCAAGTAACAATTGTGTTGTCCCCCCTTTGTCAAGTGAGTGGGCAACTCGACTGTTAGAGGTTCTTAAGCCACCCGAAGACCTCTAACTCGGCTTAACGACTACTGTCATAGACAGCATCCAGAATCAACTGCTTCTAAAGCACGGAAGTGCTCATTTATAGTAACCACTCAAACATGTAATGCATATGTGAAAGGTTTGCTGTGGCCCACGGTCTCAAATATAATGTTAATAAATTCCTGTCAAAAATTTCATTTTTGGTACAAGCTTTTATTGCCGACTGTACTTTTCTGCATACTTTCATCAACTACTCATAGAGACTATTCTAACGAGCCCAAACTCGATGGGGTTGTGTCGTTTTATTGCGGAGATCCTATGGCCACCTTCCAGTTCCAGCATCAAATCAGCTCCAAGTCATCATAATATTGCATTGTCATGCGATGTACATATGCTTGCGAAATTTTAGCTCAATAGGATAACGGGAAGTGACTGAAAAATGGATTGCAAATTTTGACGGACAACTCGACCCTGAAGGTGATCGCTGGGCGGATGGACAGCCCTATCCTCGCTCACTGGATGTCCATGCATGTTCATTCCAACTATAATTATACTTTCCACTAACATTAGTAATGATAAGTATAGTAGTATAAGTTTTTAGTTACTACTAACATAATATGGATGTGTAAAAATTGTCCGAAATAAATGCTTTCATTTCATTAATTACGCTGGCGTAGTACCAAACCCCCTATTTCACCGACTTGAAAATTGTCACCTTACATTGACAATTTGATGTACGACGGATTTTCCTACTCAGAGGCATGAATGGCATGATTAATGATTCTTATAAAGAAAAAAAATGCCCCGATTTTTTATCAGAATATCACATTCTATAGAGTCTAAGTCGAAAAATTCTAAGAATAAGTAAAAGGTATGTTCAAACTTTTTATAAACGCCTGCGCTTTGATTGAAAACTCATATCAACAGACTGCCGGTTAACCCTAATTTGCTATGCGAAACGTTATGCATATATGCGCTCCCCTGGCGTTATTAGCATTTAGATTATTTCATCAAGGAAACAATAGCTTAGACCGGTCGATGGGCGGTCGATCGGCCCCATACAGGAATAAGTGGAGTATTGAATTTGTAGGTAATGCCACAATTAGGTACTCTAGGACATTAAGGTAGATAACCTTAATTGTAGCTGCTCAATCTGGGTCAGGTGTCTGTTTATTATAAATTGTAATAAATATTTAATAACGTTAACTTTACTACTTACGTATTTTCCGTCCGCCAAATCCCATAATATTATTGAATATGCCGTCAAAAATATGATTGGCATCTATTGCAATGAACATTATTATTGATGATTAAACGAACTTACCTGTACGTGAAGTTCAATCAAAATTATACGAAAGCTTCGTCCGAAGAGGCTTTTATCCACAATTTCCATTGTTTGTTGTTTGTTTAAGCTGGCTGCTTATTTAGTTTTTTATAGAAAATCAATGCATTTCATCGTATAGGTAAAAAAAGGGAAATAATAATTCATTTTTAATTTTATATTTAATTGTATATGTATGTTTGCCTTTAAGGGGCTTGTAACTATGGCCTTAGACGCCTGAAATAAATGGTTTATTTATTATAAAATAAACAATTATTTTACTTCTGTTTCGTGTTCATTAAAATCAATAATTTAAGTAATTGATTGGCTAAATACTAGCCAATTACAAAGCGTGGTTTTTTTATTTTTTTATGATCTGGCTGGATACAGCAGTTTATTAAATCTTAATACACAGATTTTTATCGACGAGTACAAAAATCATGTTTACATTATACTTGTCACATGCAATATTCCTAATTTTTGTATTAATATTTATTTCCAATTTTCTTTACACTGAAACCATTTTTACTCCCTTAGAAATCTTACCTATAAGATTAAATATGCCAAGGATGTCAGTGCATCTTCTATTTATAATCAGTCCACTCTTTAAGAAACTTTGATTATTTGTAGTATTCATTATAATATTATGATCATGCAATTGAACAATTTGGTCAGCATCATGAAAGTTGTTGACCATACAAATATTACCAAAATGTTAATGTTACTTTTCAGTTTCCGATGCAGCCTGTTAGCACCTGCATGGGCCAAAATCCCAGTTTTTTGGTGGAAAAATGCAAGGCAGTAAAACACTCGCGGCGACAGTGATTTATCGTGCATTGATAGTCGACGAAAATACAAATGGGTTAGCGCTTTTTTGCTTTTTACATAATCTCCATTAACAACGGATTGGGAATTTTATGTCTCACGGATAATTCATGAATACCTGCTGCTATGTAACCAAAAAGTTTAGATATTAAACACGCAGAATAAACTTATAGACTTAAGATTATTTTGTTATTTCAGTTGTGATTTCCTCCTTTTTATAAATTTTAAATTTTGTTAGCCAATTTTTTTTACTCAATTTAATTATACGGTACCTACTTAATTTAAAATAATAATAATTATCTTCTTGTATGAGCCTCTGCAATGCTTAAATACAAGTGACAATAAAATTGATAAACTCACGTTAGATCTATGTTTAGCAAGGTTTAATAGATTGTTCATGAATAGCGAGGCGATCTAAGTTGATAATTAAATATAATTAACTTGCCTGTTAATTAATTAAAGTGCCTAAAAGCTACTCCAGAAACCGTTAAATATTAGTAAATATAAGTTTGTTCTGTTATTTAAGATTAAATACATTGAGAATACATTTTCAAGAGACAGACAATTACTGCCGGGTTTTACTATGTTTAATATCTACATAATTACACAATAGAATTGTAGTTTTACTACAATTCTCGGAGTCCTACAACGAAACAAGTTTAAAAGGATTGAATAAATAAATGTTACGGGACAATCTTACACAAATCAACCTTACCTTTTACCTTTTGAACAATACTTATCATCACAGTCATGGTCCATTACACAAATATAAAAATGATATTTGTAATGGATTATTTATGTCAACCGCTGAAAAGAAAACTCTAAGGTGCCTCAGTAAATTATTACGGAAATTGTATTTTGCTTCGTTTTCCTCGTCATTAAGATTCAGCATAACGCAATATTTGAGATCCTAATCCTTTTTATTGTTTTTGTTCTTATTCGCATCAGTTTTATAAATCCTTTAGGAGTATTTGTCTAATGAATAGCTGTAAAGTAGCTTAAAAGAAAATACATTGAAAAAAAATGTGGAAAGGAATAACAATAATTATGTTATATTTAAAATGGTCTTAGATAACAACTAACGATAGGTTAATAGCTTTAGTTAATTTCTATAATTATGTTTACACCTAAATACCTACTTAAAGTCAAAAAGGGTTAATTATGAACGATCAAATCAATATTCGTTGCTTTTTGTACTCTTTATACGATTTAAAACTATGGATTTTATATTTATATCTCACATAACAGAAGATTAGAGAGACTAGTTCTAATATAATTTTCTGTTTTTTTCGTATATTTTTTTCCTCTGAATATGATATTTCCACTTTTAAAATATGTTCACTTTAAAAATAAGGTCATTCTACCAGTGATAACACACGAAGCGTGGAGAGAGTAATAACGTTTTCCTTCTTGCGTATTACAATCGTGTGGCACCGTGTCTTCTTACTAACCACACCAAGTAAATAAAACCATACACGGTGTATCACAACTGGAAAACGAATCATATCTTAATCCCTATAAGGACCATAATTCATGTCGAGATTCCTTCTTTAGCATAAGGTATGGCATATCTCTGGCTTAAATATCAAACTGTCACATAGCGCGCTGCTATTTATTTACATATACACGTAATATTATTTGAATAACGAATTTACGATTCGGCACCTTTATTTATGGATTTGTTGAGTAAAGAGATTAAGGTACCCACTGTTTTGTTTCGTTCGACTACACCTGCGATTTTCCTTTGTAGGTAACACGTTATCGCATTTTAACCCGTATTTGGTTTTATTTTATCCTTGTTATTTATTTATTTATAGACACGAAAAATAACAAAAATGTTACATTACAGGAGATATCCTAATTCATTGCATTTTTTAAATCATGGGAATATTAGACTCATATTAAGAATACCCTTAACCCTTTATAAGAATTAGGTAATAGAGTACCTGGAATGACCAAACTTTGCTTGGCGTCTTTCATGCTTACTTGATAGAAGCCTATCCAAATAATGTTGGAGAAACATTTGATTGTTCGTATTTTTTTCTAAAATAAATAAATAATAAAAATAATCATCATTTAATTCGAGTATCAGCGACCCATAAGAATACCATCATACAGTTACACAGCAAAATCTGAACTAAATTAAAATGTTTAACGAACACAAATTCAAAAATAAATGTAATAATAATGAACAAATAGAAATAAATTAATAAATAACCTAACTTATTTATTTTATTTTACCATAGAATGGTGGCGATTGGCTTGTGCATATCACCACACAGTGCCGTAAATATGCACAAGTCCACCCTACTTACCTGCTAACATCTGCAGGATATTGTTGGGGCTAGCCCGCACCCGAAGCGTCGGGGACGCGCTTGCGTTTGCGCATTGTCGCGTAAAAGCAGTCTATTCCTGCATCAGCAAACATCCCCGATGCGCTGCAGAAACGGGGCGGCAGCCCCATCAACACCCGGAACGCATTGTTGAATTGCACCCGGAGAGCCCCATATGCCCGCTGCGTATTACGGCTCCACAAACTGTCGGGCTGTTATTCGCTACGCGTTAATGCGGCTCACCCCGCCGGTCACCCGTTACGAAACTAGACCTCTACCTACGCTTAATTACTACGCATCGCGGTGTCAAGGTATAATTGTGGGTGAGCGTCGAGGTAAGCTTAAAACAAGTTACTGCCCCCCTATTCTGTAACTTGTTTTAAGTTCACCTCAACGCTCACCCACAAATATACCTTGACACCGCGATGCGTAGTAATTAAGCGTAGGTAGAGGTCTAGTTTCGTTACGGGTGACCGGCGGGGTGAGCCGCATTAACGCGTAGCGAATAACAGCCCAGAACAGGGGGGCAGTAAGCCTGAACAGTGTGATTTTTGCCTCTCTTGAGCATCGCGCAAATCTTCGTGCGATCATAATTCACCCGTACAGAAAGGGCCCTCCGTTCCCTCCCCAAGTCTATATCGTCTGAGATCGGTCGGATAAAATTCAATTTTATTTTTCATCTTTGATAGATAAAACTTCAAAAAAGAAGGCAAGAACATGTTAAAACTTTAAAAAAGAATACACTACTTAGAAACTTAAAAATTATATTCCGCATGAATATGCAGTGATTTCTTCAGGAGTACAATTAATTTAGTCACCATCCTTTTCAACATGTTGCACTTACACTAGATATTCCTCAAAGCGACTATATGCAAAATGTATCGAAATAATAATAATAAAATATTATTTAGCACAATGACAAGTAGAGATGACGAAAAAAAACTGAAAAAATAATCTTATTCTTCACTATTTGACGACCGCTTTAGCCTAGTTGGTAGTGAACCTGCCTACGAAGCAAGAGGTCCTGGGTTCGAATCCCGGTAAGGGCATTTATTTGTGTGATGAGCACGAATATTTGTTCCTGAGTCATGGATGTTTTCTATGTATTTAAGTATTTATTTCTCTATATAAGTATCTATGTCGTCGCCTAGTACCCATAGTACAAGCTTTGCTTAGTTTGGGACTAGGTTGATTTGTGTAAAATTGTCCGCAAATATTTATTTATTTATTTATTTATATTTATATTTATTAGATTTAATTTCTGGTATGCTACTAAATAACAAAAAAAATAGAAGATTAACGCAATAATTAAGTAGCATCTGATTCTTGCAAATATGCCTAATTGGGGCCTCAGTAAGAAGAATGCAATATAATGGAGTAGCATCAGTTTATATTTTGAATAAATACAAGTAAAAGAAAAGCCATAAATTCACGACATCCTGTTTAGTAGTCCATGCCCTAGCCATATGGCTAGGCATCTAAATCAGCTGCAGTCTGAGTTATGGATTTTTTTGTGAAAAACCAGGTAAAAAGTAGTTGTTTCAGGAAAGAGAACCAGCATTATCGATTTTTCACACTAGATTACAATTTTGAGAGACGTTATTAAAAACCCATTATGCTTTCGCGATCTGGCCTAGAACGTTCTA
Organism: Epinotia brunnichana; assembly: GCA_963854355.1. Taxonomy (NCBI): domain Eukaryota; kingdom Metazoa; phylum Arthropoda; class Insecta; order Lepidoptera; family Tortricidae; genus Epinotia; species Epinotia brunnichana. The sequence goes on along the minus strand of OY977936.1, from coordinate 10,406,851 downwards.
TTTTAATAGGTGAATGAACTCACACACCTACAACTATACTCATCCTATGCATTTGCGATCTAGCCCAGAACGTTTTATGTAATAGTTTAATAAACTCACTTAATACTAAACTCGTCCAATGCTATCATGAACGCCTAGAACGTTCTATTTTTCTATTTAGCATATGTCTTTCAATTCAACTCCGATCTCCTATTAGAGTGCAGCCCGCTTTAAATCGACGAATATAATCGTATTTTCGTAATGGAACGAGTTTAGTTGGCGTAATAGAAAAGCGCTAAGCCAATATCGTGAAAAAAATCTGGGTTCTGGGTATAAATGACGACTGGTTAGCCTAGCTAGTGGGTACTGGGTAGTGACGCTGCCTATACGAAACTGAAGATCCTGGGTTCGAATCCCGGTAAGGGCAAATATTTGTGCGATGAGCATGAATATTTGTCATAAGTATAGTCATAGCATTTATTGTAACCATAGTAAAGTTGTTTCTGAGTTTTGGATGTTTGGTACTAAATAGACGACAATTATATTAAATAGATATAAATACTTAAATACATAGTTACTATGTATTTAAGTTTTATTTTTGTAATATATTGTGTTGTGTGTGGGCGGGACACATTGCACGTAGAACCGATGGCCGTTGGGGCGGAAAGGTTCTCGAGTGGCGATCACGTACCGGAGGGCGTAGCATGGTCCCCCACAAGGTGGACTGATGACCTGGTAAATGTCGCGGGAGTCCGTAGATGCGGGTGGCGCAGGACCGCTCATTGTGGCACTCTCTGGGGGAGGGTTATGTCCAGCAGTGGACGTCTTTCAGCTGATATGATGAATATAATGTGTTCTAGCACCCTTAAGGCGACGTAGGCTCACGGTCTTCTCTCTCTCTCACTGAGCATAAGCGTGAGCGATATGGAAGTGCGTGTTCGGAAGCGCGGATATCATGTTTTTAAATTTTATTCTTTTGTGCATTCAAATAAATAAATAAATAGTAGCTAAGTTCCCTCTAAACATGATATTGCCGATTTTTAGAACCAATTTTGTTACGATTTTTTTAAATGTATTTTCGACCGATGCTCGTGATTTTTTTCTATCGAGCGAAGTCAAAAACTCAGGTTTCGAATAGCTGTTGTCCCTCGTGAAAGGCCTCAAGATTGCTAATTAAATTTAGAGCAGCCGTAATTATGATCCAAACAAGCGCTACGACTTTTTTTAAATCGGTTTTCTGAGCCTATGTCAAGCATTATTAGGCTAGTCCGGTTCGATGTTTGTAAGAGTGTTCCCTAATAATTATTTTTATTTATTTATAAATGCCATGATTTGTTAAGGGAGCTGCTTCAGGTGGAACTGTGGCAATTACAAAGTAAAACTTGAGTTTACGACAAGTATGAAGTTTCTTCCACTGAAAAATTATAATGTTGAAGTCGTTGATCATTTCATTTGCTAGGGTTGTAACATAGGTTACCAGTCAACGTCAAAGATGTGTTTACACTATTGCTTTGAGTACCTAAGGCGAAAATATCATTCACATCGATGTACAGTTTTTTGAATTAAAGTTCAACAAAATGTTACTTGAAAACTGTTTACTATAAATTGAAAAAAGGTCCTCGTCTTGTTCCAGTCAGTTTTAAATTGAAATAACTTGTCAATTTTAATAAGCCAGGAGGCTACGCATAAAATTTGACGTGATTATTTTTCTTATCTGTTTTAAAATATATTGATAATGCAAAGTGGACGGCATAATGACAGTGAATATTTTATAAGTCCATCTTCCAAGTATGGTAAATTGTAATTGAATAAATTAAAGTGAATAATAAATGCCAGACTTGTCTAGCCGTAAACTTCTTCAACCAACGTTGACTTAATTTCATACGGTACCCTAAAAAGCCATCGCAAGTCGATTTACATAACAAACCAGCGGTAACTATCGGGATCGCATAACAAAGGGGGAGGATCGAACAGCTTTGCGTACCGATATTATTGTGGAAATTGCTCTGGGCTATGAGTTTTGGCTGCGCGTACCCTATTAGGAAATTTTGGTAACTTTTGGTCACAGATTTATTTGAACTTTCGCACTAGGTACTGGGGCAATGACTATTTTATATTTTACTGGTACACCGTTTTTTGATGAAAAAATGCTACGCATATTTGGCAAGTGTCGATGGCAGTCATTTTTAACCGACTTGAAAAAAGGAGGAGGTTATATGTTCCACTGTATGTATTTTAACATTGAAAATGTTTTTCGATCGCTTCAGTATAGCCTCCAATTTCAGCGAGAGTGATACATTGCCCTGGTCTCGTGAATTTAGGGCTACGTGGATGATTGAGGTGTCAAAAGATGCCTTTTGGCAAGGGTTACAAAATGGTAAAAAATAAAACAAAAAAAATTAAAATCTTCTTTTAAAAGTTGCTAAAATGTCGAAATAAAATAAATCGGCAATTTCTTGAAAACGAGAAGCGATATCGAAAAAATGAAAAAAGCCCTCGGGGTATTGAGCTGGCCTACATTTTGTAAAAAAGAGAACCTCTCTATCTCTTACGGGCTAGGCAGGAAGGTGCCCTTTATGTGGCGCAATTTCGAGTGCGGCTCGTTATGTTCTGCAATACGAGTGTCGTGTTGTTATTGGAGTGTTTATTTGAGGTATATTCATATATTGTGAGGTTTCTGTAATTATTTGTGATTAAAATAAAAAATATTTTTGAATAAATTGTAATATTACTTTGAGTTCAGTTTTTAATGATAATGTAAGTTATAAAGTAAAACAAATAAAATAATTTCGTATTTCTTTAATTTAAAACATATAATAATTAAGCCTCTCTATCTCTTACGTGTGGCGCAATTACAGGGCGCACGTTTGTTTTTATTTTAAATTATAATATAGGTATATTTATTATGATGTTTCTGTATTTATTTGTGATTAAAATAAAATATTTATTTTTGCATAAATTGTAATATTACTTTGAGTTCAGTTTTTAATGATAATGTAAGTTATAAAGTAAAACAAATAAAATAATTTCGTATTTCTTTAATTTAAAACATATAATAATTAAGCTTCTCTATCTCTTACGTGTGGCGCAATTACAGGGCGCACGTTTGTTTTTATTTTAAATTATAATATAGGTATATTTATTATGATGTTTCTGTATTTATTTGTGATTAAAATAAAATATTTATTTTTGCATAAATTGTAATATTACTTTGAGTTTAGTTTCTAATGACATAATGTAAGTTCTAAAGAAAAACAAATAAAATTTACATTTATTCATATAAACAATATTCAAAACAACATAGGTTATAAATTAATAAGTATTAACTAAACTAATTATTAAAAACTAAATTAACTTTAAAATACAACTAAACTAAACAATAGTAATGTAACAAATTCAACTTAAAAACCAGAAAAAAAGAATAAATAAAACTGAATAAAACTACTTATTACTAAACTAAGGGGTCTCCCCGCGGAATGGTGCCGAAGATGCTGGCAGCATTTCCCCGCTGTATCGCAATACTAATGCGTTGAGCGAGGAAGCTGCCAGCTCTTCGGTTCCCGGTGGTGTCGGCTAATTTTTTGGCGAGCTCTTTGATTAGGTCGAGTGCGCTGGGACCCCATGGACCAATAGTAGGTACATTGTGCATTAAGGGCCGTAAGAAAGGGATTACTAACGAGAGTCTATTAGAAGCCCGACGCCGAAGGCGGAGGGCTTTTAATGAGTCGAGTTTGTAATCCCCTTAGCTACTGCCCGTGATACTCACCATGTCACACACATTTGCGAGGAAATAAATAACTACAAAAGACAGAAAAATCTAAGTTTCATACCAATCAAAAATTGACGAAATTGACAACTTCACTTCACTTACAGATTTGCGAGTGGAGGGCGAAGGGGCGTGGCCTACTAGATCTGCTTTAACCAATCAGATCAAACACAAACTCATAACTCCCTCGGGAGTTATAAAAATCCATAACTCCCGCTGGAGGTAAATCGGCTATATCTGCTCCATACACCTGCCTATATTACACCCTTTACAAGCAAGTGTGATGAAAATAAAATAGTTTCGTATTTCATGAATTTAAGACATTATTAACAGAAATATGTATAATTAAGCCTCTTTATCTCTTACGTGTGGCGCAATTACAGGGCGCACGCTCGATTTGTTCTGCAATACGAGTGTCGTGTCGTTGAGTTGCAATTTGATTGTTTATTTGAGGTTTCAGTAATTATTTGTGATTATTATATATGTTGACGCGCGAACAAAATTTAAAACAAATAATGAAATACAGATTTTTTCATGCAATTGTTTGTTTGTAATTATAATGTAGGTTGACGCGCGAACAACATCTAAACAAATAATGAAATACAGATTTCTTCATGCAATTGTCAGTTTAATGCAAATTGTGTTATCTACCTATATAGGTATAGGTCGGCATCAGGCTTTGATTTTACTTTGGCAAAAAACAAAAGGAATGTTAGAGTCGTTAGAGACCATCATAAGTGGGGGGTTTTGGACAAATAGTTTGTGTCAAGTGGTTGTACATGGCGACGGATAAACTTGAGTATCTGGATGTGTTCTCGCAGTTACGGGCTGGTAATAAATTAAGTAAAATTAGTGATTTTAAGTAAGAATTTAATATATACAGTACGGCGGACTTGCAAACGATGGAAGCGACTCAAGGCGACTTTTACCAATGAATTTACGTATTTTAACTAATTGAAAACAGGCTGATTATTTGTGATTGGGCGATTACGACACATGCGTATTTTGATAAATACCAGTTTTATTCGGCAATTTGTTAGTAGGTAGTTCTTTATAGTTTTGTCAGTCGCTGGATGAGAAAGGTAAACATTAATAAATAAGTTCGGTACATGGTTCAAATGATGCTAAAATTAAATAGTATTACGATAAAGAGTTTAAATATGTTATCTTAATGGCTACTGATTGACTCTAAGCTAAATGTGAGAATAAATTAAATATTTGTACAAAGCCAAACCAAACTAATCTTAAAAGCAAAGAAAAAGTTGTAAAGACAATTGTTTCTCTGTGAATAGATTAGGAAGCGGTAGAGACTCATAAATTGCATTATAATTGTAAAGGTCTTAAAAGGATAGTATTCAGTCATAAATCAATAGTAAGTATATTGTTAAAATTAGTTAAGGCCATGAAAAAGATGGGACTTTATTGTTCATAGGGTCGCTTACAAACTATATTACAAAAAATACGTGTCGCTGTATCAAATAAAATAAGTCCAAAATTAATATTTGCTTCATAACGCAACAGACCATGAGTAAATTAAATTAAATTTTGTTTAATTAATTAAATTCATTTTCAATGTACCAGAAGGTCGTGAAAGGCACGAGATCTGTGAATTTTTTTTATGTTTGTTCGCCGATTTCTCCGTCAATTGTAGACCGATTTCGAAAATTATTTTTTTATTCGAAAGATTAAACTCCTGATTTCAGTATTTTCTATTATAAATAATTCGTGTATTTACTTTCGGAAATCGCAATTTTGGTGAAGTGAACTGATGATGAAGATCACAGATGACTTATGGAACTCCTCGAAGATGTAACGTTCGTCAACGATTCTGACATGATTCCGTTGAAGTAGCAACTCATGAGGTGGTAATTCTGAGATCCTTTAGGAATCGACGGAACTCCTCAAATATTATCAGCCCACAGATAGCGACTTGGGTTTTTTCTGTTATAATCAACGCATTTGCTCTCGGAAAGCAGTGCATTTGGTAAATTGGAAAGGAAATGTGGAACTGTTCATGTACCTTTGTGGCTTGGCGAAGTAGGTACCTACTGTATTGAAGTCGGTTTAAACTTTGTTTTTAAAGTAAATTATCTTCAATTCGCATCCACATAGATATTACAAATACATGTCAACTTTATACGTTTTTAAAACTGTAGTACTCGACTGATCAGGCTAGTGACTTTCATGTCTGGTTGTTTAAAGCTGTACTATTTGAATACGGTAATATAGTACTCTCTCGGTTAGCCAGGCTACTCCCAGGCAATATTCTATGTAACTTTAGTTTAAAAGGTTGCTCTGCAAACTTAACGCAGGCTTCCTATTTGAAATCTTGCGTCTAGAGGATAGCCGATAACAATGTAGGTCAGGTTGAAATCCTTTAACCGGGCATTTTCAAAATGGTATTCGATTACTTACAGTATTCCGACGGCTCAAAAGAATACAGCGGTTTTATTTTACTGAAAATGTACAAGTGGATAATGTGAATTATGTATTCAGACTGTTGAGTTTTTTGGGTAGTTTAGGTTCTAATTTTCAGGGTTCCGCACCTCAAAAGAAAACAGGTACCCTTATCGATATCCACATCGTTGTCTCATCGTCTGTAAACACCTTTTTTCTCAGAAACGCGTGGAACAAGACAAGTTGAAAGGGGTTTGGGAAAAAGTGTTTGAATTTTTTAGGTTAGCGGCCACTTATAAAAGCATCAGGTTATGATATATCGATTCAAAATAAACATATTTCTTTAACAAATTTAGTGCTCTAAAATGCGTCGGAGCCGAGATATTTAAGTTTAAAGTATTAAAAAATACCCCGATTTATCAATGTAAGATTACGTTTATTGTTCCATTTCATCACATTATTCACCATTATTGTTTGTTTTATAATCATCTTAACGCAATCTTCCTATTTGAAATCTTGCGTCTAGGGGATAGCCGATAACAATGTAGGTCAGGTTGAAATCTTTTAACCGGGCATTTTCAAAATGGTGTTCGATTACTGTGTCCCACCCACTGTCACTTAAGTTTAGCGATTCGGAGAGCTATATCGGTTATACCTTGGTTCTGCTGCGGATAGCCTCATTTCTGATGCAATCACGCAGAGAAACACCCAACATAGCCCTCTTCATTGCCCTTTGGGTGCCTTTGAGTCTTCTTATGAGGCCCATTACATAGTAAGCGACTGTGTTTCAGTGCCTTATATCATCGCTGGCAACATACACTGGTCAAAGACTCGTATCTTGAGACACTGCGGGATATAGGACGAAAATATGCCGTAGCTTCCGGAACGGACGATTGACCTCTTTCTCGAAGTTGGACCTACCTAACTAGACAGTCTGGCCTAGGTATACATAATCGTCTACAACTTTGAGCAAAAAGTGTCTGATTGTATACTTCATTTCATTTACGAAGGCCCGATCCCGCTTGAGACTTAACTAGAGTTGGTACTACATGGACATTTGACATGATATTCGTCTTATCCATGTCCAGTGTCCACCCTTAGACCAACTCGCTCGTAGCCTCCGAGCTCCAAGGTCCTCTTACTGAGGTCATCGAGTATCGTACTCAAGTAATCCATGGTCTCAGCTCAGCCAAGACTTCTAAGCACAGAAATGGACCTGGATGAGTCCCGATGGTGCAACTAAAAATGAGATTGGCTTCATCATGTCAAGGGACTAACAGTATGCGGTTCTTCAAAAAAGGAGTGTATACATTCTTGAAGGGTCAGCAACGCGCATGTAACACTCCTGGAGTTGCAAGCGTCCATAGGCCACTTACCATCAGGTGGGTCGTAAGCTTGTTTGCCACCAACGTGGTATAAAAAAAAAATGTCGACAAGGAAGCATACCTATATTAAAATAAATGATGTCTTTGTAATCAATACGGTTAAAACCGAAAGTGATCACTATCTGGTAAGAGGCACATTGAATACATATTCAATTTCAATTTCAATTTATTTATTGCATTATCACATTACAAAATATAGATGGTAGGTACATTATAAGGTATTCATGTGACACCCTGCAAGGGCACAACAATATATATATATGTATAGAACAGACTAAACTTAAAAATATGGACATTATGGAAAAGAAAAATATTTACAATTTTGCGTTAAAAAACTCATTTAAACTATAGAAGCATTTGTCGATTAACAATGATTTCAACTGTTGGTTAAACATTTTTGGTTTGACAAGGCCTTTTATATGGTTAGGAAGATGATTAAAAAATTTTATTGTCATGTAATGCGTATTAGACGTGACGAGTTTATATTTGGAGAAAGGTACTCTAATTTTGTGCATATTCCGATCGTTTCTTTTAATACTCGTTATCTGTTCGTATAAACCTATATGTTTTCGGACGAATTTACTCGATTCAAGTATATAAATGGAAGTAAGGGTGAGTATTTTGTATTTGACAAAGTATGGTCTACAGGATTCCATTTGATTTATATTAGCTAGGATTCTTATGCACTTTTTCTGGAGGGTAAAAATCTTTTTTATATCACAACTATTTCCCCACATAACAATACCGTAAGATATTCTTGAGTAGGCGTAGGCGTAATATGCCGTGAGTGATGTGTTAAAGTCTGTTGCGCGCTGGTTGAGAGCATAGATAAAAGATGATAAGGTTTTAGATAGCCTTTGGATGTGTGGTTTCCAACTCAAACTGTTGTCCAGATCTATGCCCAATAATGTGGCAGAGCTCACTGAATCTATTTTATGATTGTTATAGCTATAGTTTATGGGCAAATTTAGTTTTTGATAAGGTTTAAATTGGATGATTTTAGTTTTACTCAAGTTTAGTTGGAGGTTGTGGATTTGTAACCAGTTTACTATTTTGTCAAGCGTTACATTTAGTTTGTTGTCGACGTCACAAATATTAGAGCAAGGCAATAATTCTGATATATCATCCGCGAAGAGCGTGCAATGGTCATCTAATACGTTAGGTAAATCATTGATATAGATAAGAAATAAGAGACAACCCAGGACGCTACCTTGAGGGATAGAGCCGGTGACAGAGACACTATTAGATCGGATTTGGTTTATTAATCCGGTCTTAAAATCTGCGTTCTCTATTTGTACATATTGTATGCGATTTTCAAAATATGACTCGAACCATTTAAGGGTAGATCCTCTGATCCCAGTATTATGTAATTTAATTAAAAGGGTTTCATAACAGACTCTATCATAAGCTTTACTCATATCAAGTAGGAGACCAACAGCATATTTTTTATTGTTTATTTCATTAAGAATTTCGAGGACGTATTTATAGATTGCTAGAGTAGTGGAGTGATGTTTCCTAAAACCGTATTGATTTTGATTTAGGATCTTATATTTTTCATAAAATGAATAAAGGCGTTTAATCATGACGGTTTCAAATATTTTCGCTGAGGTTGGCAGTAGTCAGTATTCACTCTACTTAGCTTAAGTTCGCCAGATTAAGCGTCGAGCGGAGTCGAGTCCAGGTCAGAACAGCAATGCTGACATTGTGCTGTTCGCTCTTTCCCTATTCTGTGTAGGTAATCACCGAAGCAGCCATGTCCGGTGAGTACCTAATTATGTCTGTTGTTTACACGAACCTTTCGCTCCAGCCACTGGTCAAAGTGCGATAGGATTCCATTGACTATATTTATCCAATAATGTATGTTAAAATCTTACGTCCAATGCAATATGCCCGCATACACTGCAACTGTGTTATAAATTTTAATCAGTGAAGTAAACTAGGGTGGATCGACTGGTTCAGTTTTTTTTAACATACTTAATGTGTTAAATATGGTTAGTTGCGGATAATAAGTATATATTTGTGGTTTTATATTACAACTCATCCAATTTTTTTTTGGATAAGTACTATGTAGGGACTAGGATCATAGGAAACTAGAAGTTAGAATTACAACAACAAGTTGTGTTAGAATTACTACAAGTTAAAGGCAACATGTTGCATAGACTTACTATGCTTACAGACGTAGCAATTTTTAGCTCACAACGGATTGTAACCACGTCGCTAATCAGATTGTCACGTAGCTTAATGCATGATTAATGTTTGGCAAATTTCACGGATTATCTAATTGTTCTCCGTGTACTACAACTGTAAGAATGAAAATTATTGCGACATTATTTGGCTGCCATTTTGATTATGGAATCTCAAGGTTAATTACGAGATATCAATCTATCCCTTAAGGCCGAAACGCACTGACAGCGGTGGCGGAGCGGCGAGGTGCGGCGCGGCGCGGAGGTGGTACCGGCTGTAATGTTCGAACTAATACGAAAGCACAGAATAGTATTAACGAAAGTGTCCGCACAGAATACCAGCCGAGAAAAAAGCGTTCTGTGCGGATCCTTTCATATTCGCTCGCACATTACAACCAGTACCGACTCCGCACGGCGCCGCGCGGCGCGCCGCTCCAACACTGATGTCAGTGCGTTTCGGCCTTATATCTCGCTAGCTAAAAATATAGCCAAGTAATACAATACATTCAATTTAGCAAAGGTAATTGCAATTAATAAATACATGCCGAATGATAATAATTGGTACTGACTATTCGGCGCGTATTTCTTATAGTTATAGCAACGATGTCAAATCGCATAGATATTGATGATAAAGACATTGCTCAGAGCACGTAATTTAGATCGACTAATATGTTGTACGTGTGTTAATTGTGTACCTATTAACAGTCCGGTGACTATAGATTCGGCAGTTGTCGCGGTGATCGCGAAGTCTGTTATTGTGGTATGTATTCTATCTGTCACTCTTAGTGTATTTTCACTGGTAACACTGGCAATCGAGGTCGACGAGTGTTATATGTCAGAGCGGAGAGAAATGGCGGGAACGAGGTGAGAAAAGTTGGTAGAGGGAGTCCGATGGCTGGGACGAGATACGCGGTGTGGCGCGTGTATTGAGATACAGGAGACTCTTGGTAAGCGAAAGATATCTATAATCTTGATATATATAGATATTGCGGTGACCTTGAATTAACGTCTACCTTGAGATAGAGCTGAGTTGAAGAATATATTGATATTCTTTGTGTGTAGCTCGAGTATGAATGTAACAAGTGAGGTGGCTGTTGGTTATCGGTTTGAGTTACTGGAGGTTCTTTATGGAGGCTGATGGATGAGCTGTAGGGGTTGTTGTGGAGGCTCGTCGGGGACCATATGGTCCCCACCTCAGTACTCATCGCATAGCTATATGAGCTGAGTTGAGAGATATGAGAGTAATGAGTTGCGGGATGCACGATGAGTTCTCCCGTGGAGATTCAGTTGTACCGTGCATCCACCGATAAGAGCCACGGGACTTGGGGCCCTTCTAATTTTCCCCGAGAGAGTTGAGGTTACATTCATTACAAGAGATACGAGTTTTGAGAGTGGATGGAATTGAGCGCCCATCGAGTGTTGATTCATGGTCGCTGCAGTAGCTGTCATATACTGTGCTTTATATATGTATAGATCCATGTAGCGAGATTATTATTACATCCCCCTAAGAGTAAATCTCCGCTACATGTTTTGGTGGAGATGCTTAAAAAGAAAAGAAAAGTCTGTCGGTGGCGGTTCATGTGTTTGGAGAGATAAAAGAGTTGTACATAATGTTGAAATATTTCTGTATTCAACTATTTTTTTTTGGTTTGGGTATGCCCATGGTGGTGCGTACACATGGGACGGTTTGACCCATTGTGGTGCGTACACATAGACAGTAATATTGCCCAGCCATGAAGAGAATGTGCATATTTCGAGTTCAATACTTGAAAGTAGAATTCGATTACACGGTGAGCCGGCCGACAGGCGATTCTTTGTTTTTTTCCCCCCTTTGTTTCGGCTTCTTTTCCACAGATCAGCATTTGTTTAGGAACGGTGATTACGTTTTTTATTCTAGCAACACTGAATTTAGTCTCTGACCACGTTCAGAAATACGCCACTGTTTATGTTTGGTCAAAGCATGTGCAAATTTAATTGTCATTTTGCGCCTGTTTCCTCGTAAGTTTTATTACAACAATTTTTTTTATTATTTAAAGACAAAAAGAAAGATATATTAAAATATTTACTTGTTGTTTTATTTTCCCCACGGACGTTATTTACGTTACGAAATGTTCATTGTGTTTGGAACGGAACGGTTCGGGTACCACAGATCGATCGGTCGGATCGTATAGAGGAGGTTTAAGAGTGAAGTTTAAGAAGTAGAGTGACGTCTATTTAATCTATGGTTTGTGCCTTTGCTAAAACCCGCTCTTTTTTCCTTTCGTGTGTTGTGACATGTTGTGAGAAAAGTTTGTTATAGAAGAAAATATCGAATAAAAGTGCCCAATTACTTAATTAAAGAGTGCCAAAGTTTGGAAGCAGACCGTTTAAAAAAAAAACAGTCGTAAGTAATAGCTTAAGGAGACTTCATTATGAAATAATTAAGTAGTTACATTTTCATGTAAAACTAACAAACTTTTGTGGTACATAAACTCGACTTCAGGTGAATACATTTCATTGCAGATTAGCATCAAACGAAATGCAAGATTTACGTAATATTTAGAAGCATATGAAGTATATCGGTAGCTTGCATTGCGTACAAAATGGACTTTCTGCTTTCCACATTGCAATTGCGCCTAGAACGGCTAACAGAAGCGTTAAAGGGAGCCGCAGAGACCCTTAATAGCATTGAGACTGGCGTAGCAAGGGACAGGGTAATTGCCGTGAGAATTAACGTTAAAAATAGATTGTTATCGCTCACAACAGATTTAGATAGATATTTGTCTGGGGCGACGGACATAAAAGAAGATTTCTGCATTCAATGTCGAGATACGCAAGTAAAGGCGGAGGACACGCTGACCGAATTAGAAATTGCGATGAAACTATACTGCCATGAAGGAGAGAACAATCATAGAACGCGTCTACCTAAGTTAGAGTTAGGGAAGTATAACGGTGACATCCTAAAATGGAACACTTTTTGGGATAAGTTCGAGGCCAACGTTGATAGTAAGGACATTGCCAACGTTGAGAAGCTTTCATATTTGTTGGCGTCATTAGAGGGGCCAGCCCTTCAGGCAGTTGAGGGTCTGGAAACTACTAACATAAACTACCCGATTGCGGTAGACATTCTCAATAGGCGCTTTGGCAAACCTACGAAGGTCATCGATGCTCACAACGAGGCTTTGCAAAACCTTGCTGTAGCGAAGGATTCACCTGAAGACTGTAGGCGCACTCTAAACATTATAGAGAAGCACCTGAGGGTATTAGAGGCTCTAGAGGAGAAAGTTGATGCTAGTCACCTTAGAGTTATCATACTTAATAAATTTCCATCAAGAGTGGTATACCAAGTGCGGCTAATGTCAACCGATGATTCTTTTGCTGCAATCCGGAAAGCTGTTGATGCTGTAATAACAGCCATGGAGAGTTCAGTTGTTACAAACATGGAGAGTTCTGTGATTTCAGTAAAGTCTAGTGACACAACGGAGATGAGTACACCTGCTTCAACAGCAACACTGCAAATTGGAGCTGTAAAGAAGAGGAAATGGCAACAGAAGAGGGAAGCAATTTCAACTCAACCTAACAGGAAACGCCCTAAGAGAACGTGCATATTTTGTAATGAAGAACATTACAGTGAGGACTGTGTCAAATTTAACACATATAAGGAGAGGATTGGGAAGCTGAAAGATAGGTGCTATGTGTGCTTTCAAATAGGACACCGTGCCTCCAAGTGTACAAGAAGGAGGAAATGTGTACATTGTTCTAGGATGCATAATAGAGCGCTTTGCCGTCAGAAGGTGCAGAAGGGTGAGGCTAATGATACGAGTATGATACTTTCAAACACAACTTCAGCTAATGTACAGTTAAATAAGCCATCTAATTTCTTACAGACAGCAGTAACCCAAGTAAGGACAGCGGAGGGGAGAAGTCTGAGCATTAGACTTTTACTTGATTCTGGAAGTCAACGAACTTACATTACAAACAGAATAGCAAAATTATTGCGATGTTGTACACGTTCTGTGTAGGACACTCTTACCTGCCGGCGGATATGATGAAGACTGTGGTAGTACCAATAGTGAAGAACAAAACAGGTGACATCAGCGATAAAACCAACTATAGGCCGATATCGCTTGCTGCTGTAGTCGGTAAAGTGTTTGACAGTGTGCTAAATTCCTATTTGGACCGATATCTGAAAGTTCATGATAATCAATTTGGTTTTAGACCGGGCTTATCAACGGAAAGTGCAATTTTGAGTTTAAAGCATACTGTCAAATACTACACAGATCGAAAGACAAATGTGTACGCATGCTACCTAGACCTATCCAAGGCGTTCGATTTGGTTAACTATGACATTCTCTGGCAAAAATTAAGTTACATTGATATGCCGGTAGACATGACCCGCATTTTTAAGTTCTGGTATCAAAACCAATCGAACGTCGTGCGTTGGGCGGGTGCATTTTCGGATCCATACAGGTTGGAGTGCGGGGTGAGGCAGGGGGGGTTGACCTCGCCTAAGCTCTTCAACCTGTATGTAAATGCCCTGGTGGAGGAACTCAGCAGTACCCGGGTTGGTTGCCACATCGATGGAGTGTGCGTGAATAATATCAGCTACGCGGATGATATGGTGCTGCTGAGTGCCTCTCCTTGTGGCCTTGCAAAAATGATCGCAATCTGTGAAGGATATGCGACCAGGCATGGATTGCAATATAATGTCGCCAAAAGTGAGGGTATGGTCTTTAAGGTCAGGAATAAAGTCACACCAGAAGTGCCGCCGATAAAACTGGAAGGTAAGGTACTCAACGTAGTCACACAATTTAAGTACCTCGGACACGTTTTGACTGATGACCTTAAAGATGATACGGACATTGAGCGTGAACGGAGAGCATTGTCTGTAAGGGCGAACATGATCGCTCGCAGATTCGCTAAGTGCTCCAAAGAAGCAAAAGTCACCCTTTTTAGGGCCTATTGTACATCCTTCTACACTAACGGTCTGTGGGCGAACTATACTCAAAAAGCATACAATGCTCTCAAAGTTCAGTTCAATAATGCCTTCAGGATGTTGATGGGACTGCCCCGCTACTGCAGTGCTTCGGGGATGTTCGCGGAGGCGAGGGTGGACTGTTTCCATGCTACGATGCGAAAACGGTGTTCATCCCTGGTACGCAGGATCCGGGCCAGTCCTAACAGCATCCTGAGAATGGTCGCTGAACGCCTTGATTGTGCATATTTGAGGCACTGCTGTATGGTGCACATAAATAAGCAGGTAGAATATATATTTTAAGTTATTATCTATCATTAACCCTATTTTTAAGTATCTACTAACACACATGATCCCAGTTGGTTTTTAAATAAATGAAATTGAAATTGAAATTACGAATTAAACCTGATGGAGAAGATTGTTTGATGATTTATACATTTGGATCAGAAAAGCCTAGAGAAATGTTATGCCCATATGCAACAATAACTGTAGTGAGTAAACGTAATGTAGAAAGACTGATTAGAGTGAATATAGTTCCATACATCACTGCAGAGGTACCCGTAGCTAAGGTACAGTCACCAATGATAGACATCTTGGCGGACGATGCTTCTACTGGTGAAGGCATCGATTTGTTGATTGGAAATGACTTATTCTTCTCATTTATCAGGAAGAGTGTTGATTTAGGAAATAATACCTTTCTAGTAGATTCTGATTTTGGTTGGTTCCTCGCAGGAAGTGCTACTAACAACAGAGAAGGGGACACTCTATCAGTGGCTACATATTGCCAGTGCCATGATATCAATCAAGACTTTATAGAACCAGATCTTCCTCTGCGTACCATAGATGTCAAATTTTTGTGGTCACTTGAGAGCATCGGGATATGTGATTCTCCAAAAACTACATGTGAGGAAGAAGCCGTTCAGCATTTTAACAAGACTGTCAAATACAGTGAAGGAAGGTACCAGGTGAAGTGGCCGTGGATAGAGTATCCAACAAAATTGCCTACTAATTTTGGACTTGCCTTTGGAAGATTAAAGGGTGTATTACGAAGATCAAATAAAGAAGTCATGGCGGAGTATGAAAAAATCTTGAAGGAACAGCTTGAAGCTAACATAATAGAAGTTGTGGATCCTACCATTCCTGCTGACCATCCAGTTCACTATCTACCTTTTCATATGGTTCAGCAGAAGGGAAAAAGGGGTCGTCTAGTCTACGATGCTTCAGCTAAGCTGAAAAATGAGAAAAGCTTGAATGAATGCTTATATAGAGGTCCGAACATGCTGGAAGACCTTACGGGGTTGATACTGAAATTTAGAACTGGAGAAATTGCTATCACCGCCGATGTTGAAAAGGCTTTTCTTCAGGTTGGCCTACAAGAAGAAGACAGGGATGTGACCAGGTTTCTCTGGGTCAATGATTTGGAAAGGGAACTGACTGAAGACAATATCACGCAATATAGGTTCTGCAGGGTGCCTTTTGGAGTAATATCGAGCCCCTTCCTCTTAGCGGCAACAATTCGATATCACCTTTCAAAGACTAACAAAAGTCTTCTTCCAGTGATAGCAGATAAATGTTATGTAGACAATTTAGTGACGTCAGTTCAATCAAGAGAAGAGGCTCTCAATTTGTATGCTCAAACAACAAACTCATTTAAAGAACTAGGAATGAACATACGAGACTGGATGTCTAATGACAAAGATTTTGTAGACAACATTCCCAAGCAAAAAAGAGCTACACAGGAAAGTGAAATAAAGATCCTCGGTTTGGTATGGAATTTGGAAAATGACACTTTACGGCTCAAACTGAATAACGAAACTTTTGAGAGTGAGATCATAGATAGAGGCATTACAAAGAAAGGAGTCTTGAGAGTGCTAGCACGTCTTTATGATACATGCGGTTTTGTTTCACCACTCATGCTTGTAACCTCTTTTTTATGGGGTCACCACCGGCCGCCACAGTCGGTTGGCATAAGACTCTAATTTAAATTAAATAAAACCTCAGGGCGCCTTGCTACTGGTTACTATTCAAAGGAAACACACATTAGGCAATATAACAAATCATTTATTACACTTCACATGGGAAAGTTAAATGTTCACTCAAAGAGATAAGTACATAAGTTTTAGGTAGGTACACTAACCTTGTCCAACAGTTTTACACAAAACACTATACCACCGTTTCTTCAGCTGCAGCAAGGAAGCCGATGTACTCGTGGAAGCATCAGTCAGACATCAAGAAGCTTCACCTCAAACCACCCATGCCACGTATGCTCTGGATGTGGGCAACTTGCTTTTCTCCACCGAAGACCAGGAATATAGTGTATGCGCCGGAAGTAACGTAAATTAAGGACCCCTAATAACAAAATTACGGCCAGATTAAACGTGGTTCTGAGATTAGGTCTCACCAGACTGCTAAGTACGAACAAAAGCGATACTCACATTATCGGGATTTTCTTTAATTCATTTTATGTTGTTATACTGCCATTTTTATTTATAGTGATTTAAAATTAATTCGGCATGTGCGCCTTACTGCGACTTATTTAATTATATTAAATATGGCCGACTTCGCCATCTTTCCTGCAGCTTCTCGGAGCTTGTTAAATTAAAAATGGATGCGCCCGTATGCTTTGGGAGCCACGGAAGAAAAGACACCTCAGCGCACTTGATATCGCCTCGGTGGTGTCCAAATTCCGAACTAATGTGAAATACGTGACGTATATCGTGCTTGATGAGCGAGTTTTATTAACTATCGGAGTAGCTTATAATGAGGCAACGAGTTGCGCGAGCCAAATGTTAGATGGCGTTAGTATGTATGTACTTATTGATTTATAATTATAATCACGCAGGATATTCAAAATACAAAAAAAGTTGTTACACATTTCCTTTCCTTGGGTTAAAAAGTTCTTCATACCGAAGACACTTTTTCAAACCTAATGCTCAAAGAAACAATAACAATAATAAATATGAGTACACACTTATAAGTGCCAACAGAAGACAATTCTACAAAAAAAACCTATAATCTATAAAAGGACTCAAACAGTGACAACAGATAATCCCAGGCATCATAATTCCGATTTCAAGTAATGTTAAGTTTTAAGTAATTGTTATCCTGGAAAAGATGATCTGTCACTGACAATCAGTAGTAGGTATCTATGCATGATAACTACTTGGAGTAACCTAATTAGCTAACAAGCGTAAGTAATAAATACGAATGTAATATACAACTATCAACTAACATCTTAATGTAATGATTGTACAATCGCCTACCTACATACCTACTTATATCGTTCATGACATGAATTAAACGTTTTCTATAACTAAGGTAAGTACTAAGTACTATACCGAAAATTCACTTATTATCTACTCGCCGTGATCAGAATGTGCACGGTAAAAAAAAATGAACAATCAGTACGACCGTTAATCTATTGCGTAAATACCATAACTATAGGTATCATTCTAAAGATTGGTTAAATATGTTTATTACGATGACAAAAACTAAAGAAAGGACTTTTACAAATATTCACTAATTCGTGATTGACTATTTACCGACTAACTACCTACTAGCTAACTAAGCATAACATTATGTAGGTACTACATTTCTAATTACATACATGCATAGGCTACGGTGATGGCTTACCAACAGGCGGACCGTATGCATATGGGATACCTATTAGATATCTAAATGTAAAGTGCGTATTAAGCCTGCACTATTAGGCATAGCAATATTTTAAAATGATAAACTACTGGTGGGTATCATTCAACAAATATCAAGCATTATTAAGTTTTTAAGTTACGATTTTATTTAGTAGTGGCCTCTACTAATTAAAAACATTTAAGTAGGTAAGATAATTAAGAAATAATCACATAACTTTCTATGGGATGCTTCAAGTTCAAGTTTAAGTAGGTACTCGATCAACTAATGCGATACCAATACGAATCTACTCTCCACTAGCTAAGGTCGTTTATTCCTTGAAGAGTTAATCCGCACGGAATTGTAAACAAGTCTATTATTTTATGCGCCCAGGTGTTCGCATTCAAACTGGTTGAAGTTATAGGTACTCGTCGCTTGCATTCATCACCACTCACGTACATAGCTTATTTATACCAAAAAGAACACTTGTGCACAAATTTTAAAACATTATACTAACGACATACATACATTCATCTTACATACTTCATCTAATACATACACGAATATCCATTACTCACTCTGTTTGAGGATGTCTTTTATGTGAAAGTTACCTAATACTTTGCCATCCATGCTGGTCAAGGTATATACTAAAGGTGATAACTTCGCTGTAATAACACATTTCTGAAATTTCGGGGCTAACTTCGAAGTAAATCTTTTTGATGCATTTGATAAATAGTGAGTACGTTTGTATACTATTTGTCCTACTTTAAACTCAACGTCTCTTTTTCTTAAGTTATAGTACTTCACGTTCCTATCGTGAGCACTTTTTATGTGCTTCTGCACTTTCTTAAATATTGTATTAAGTTCAAGTATCTTGTTGCTATATGTTTGAGGATCACTGATCGTCACTTGCGATCTTTGAACTGGCTGATCCGAATTTAAGTTATGTAACATTCCATCTATTATAAATTCACGGCCGTGTACAAGGAAAAAGGTGCTATATTCATTGAGTTTAAAGCCGTGACTGAGAAAAGTTAAATGAGCATTTCGGCCAAGAATACAGCAACATGCACCAGTATCAAGCAGTCCGAACGCCTCCAAGTCCAGTACTTTAATTTTCAAATGCGGCCGAATGTCATTAATATTCTTTTTAAACAGAACTACCCCCTTTACGGAAGGAGACTTATTTATATGCGATGTTTGGGATAGTTCTGGGCTCTCTAGTTTTTTGAATCGTTACAGTTGGTACAGTCAGAACGCTTAACCCCTTTCATGCCACATTTAAAGCACACTAACTCCCTCGACTTACACTGGTTAGTAAAATGAGTGTCTGTATTGCACCTAAAGCATTTCCTATCCATCAGTCTCGAAGAGCTAGGTTCATTTACTGCCAAAATTTGTTTACCTACTGATTTTGACGTTGATTTGTGGTGAAAATCAGAGGTAATTTTAAAGTTGTTGAAAGCGGGTTCAACAAATTGGTCAGCGCGTGAGCGCGCAAGTTCAAGTTGTTTACAAAAGAATTTAAGTCTATCAATTGTATTTATATCGTGAAGCGCTAATTCCTTCATGTACTCTGGCCTAATGTTGTGCATTAAAATTTCTAACTGCTCCCTTTCCGTTAATGAATAGGTGAGACGTGAAAACATACCTTGCATCGTGGATAAATACACAACAATGGTTTCATTTTTGGCTTGGGTACGTTGTCTTATCTCGCCTAGTAGTTTATAATCCAAGTCCGGAATATCAAAGTCATTTTTCAAGTTTTTCAGTAACTGTTTATATGAAAAAATACTGCTTTTGTTGGATCGAAACCAATGCAAAGCAGAACTTTCCAACAAGTCGGAAAAAGCTGAGAGTATGTGCTCTTCGGAAATGTTACGCGCTTGCTTAAGCTCCTCTAGACGCTCAATAAAGACGCGAACACATGTGGTTCCATCGAATTTCAAATTTAAGGAGTTTAAGTTGACAGGTTTGTCTTTAATGAAAATCACTTTACTCTCTTCTTTTTCCACAGATCGTGGTGCCTGGGACTCCTCGTATTCACTATTTGAGTCACTTTCGCCCTTATCTATCTCACTCAAAATCCTAACCAAACGACTACGCAGGTCTGACAGTTGAGCATTAGACTCAGAAACACGAGCAAGCCTATCAATCACATAATTGGCACGTCGAGTAAGTTTACGCACAAGGTTAAGGTCATTTACGTTACCCGAGCGCAGCTGGTTTTCAAGAAGTTCAACCTTCGAGGTGCAAATCTCAATTTCTGTGGCAGTCACGGGTGATTTAAGGGTGTCACACTTGATGCTTCCACGGCGCATTAATTTGAAGACTTGGCGAATCTGCTTCCTTACTGCATCCGTGGTGTCATTCACATCTGTGGATATACCAAGTAAATCAAGTTCATAAATGATTTCATCCTTATGCATACAGTCTACATATTTTTGGATCGACATTTTGGAAATTTATATTTTAGGTTTAAGTTTAAGCACAATAAATTTCACTAAACGATATTTAAGCTAATTAAGTGTAAAAACTAAACAAATACACCTTAAATTCCATCAAAGGTACATACGAACATGTGCTTTCTAGAAAAATACCGCTAGCGGTCCACGAGTTCTTTGTTCAATGTTCATCTTAAATCTACCCTCTTTATACAAAGATGCGAAAGTAAACTATTTTAACAATTAAGATTAATGTTTTAAACGTTAAATTAAATGTGTATCATTTGAAATAGACCAGCAGCTAAAGGCCAAACGTTGGGAGACACTTTGTAACCTCTTTTTTA
Organism: Epinotia brunnichana; assembly: GCA_963854355.1. Lineage (NCBI taxonomy): Eukaryota > Metazoa > Arthropoda > Insecta > Lepidoptera > Tortricidae > Epinotia > Epinotia brunnichana. The sequence continues at coordinate 10,385,772 of OY977936.1, read as the reverse complement.
TGGGGTCACCACCGGCCGCCACAGTCGGTTGGCATAAGACTCTAATTTAAATTAAATAAAACCTCAGGGCGCCTTGCTACTGGTTACTATTCAAAGGAAACACACATTAGGCAATATAACAAATCATTTATTACACTTCACATGGGAAAGTTAAATGTTCACTCAAAGAGATAAGTACATAAGTTTTAGGTAGGTACACTAACCTTGTCCAACAGTTTTACACAAAACACTATACCACCGTTTCTTCAGCTGCAGCAAGGAAGCCGATGTACTCGTGGAAGCATCAGTCAGACATCAAGAAGCTTCACCTCAAACCACCCATGCCACGTATGCTCTGGATGTGGGCAACTTGCTTTTCTCCACCGAAGACCAGGAATATAGTGTATGCGCCGGAAGTAACGTAAATTAAGGACCCCTAATAACAAAATTACGGCCAGATTAAACGTGGTTCTGAGATTAGGTCTCACCAGACTGCTAAGTACGAACAAAAGCGATACTCACATTATCGGGATTTTCTTTAATTCATTTTATGTTGTTATACTGCCATTTTTATTTATAGTGATTTAAAATTAATTCGGCATGTGCGCCTTACTGCGACTTATTTAATTATATTAAATATGGCCGACTTCGCCATCTTTCCTGCAGCTTCTCGGAGCTTGTTAAATTAAAAATGGATGCGCCCGTATGCTTTGGGAGCCACGGAAGAAAAGACACCTCAGCGCACTTGATATCGCCTCGGTGGTGTCCAAATTCCGAACTAATGTGAAATACGTGACGTATATCGTGCTTGATGAGCGAGTTTTATTAACTATCGGAGTAGCTTATAATGAGGCAACGAGTTGCGCGAGACAAATGTTAGATGGCGTTAGTATGTACTTATTGATTTATAATTATAATCACGCAGGATATTCAAAATACAAAAAAAGTTGTTACATGCTACCAGGAAAACTCTTATTGCAAGAGATCTGCACTAGAAAGTTAAAATGGGACGATATTCTGCCTGAAGACCTGTCGACTTCATGGAGGAACATAATTGAGAATTTAAAAACGGTTAAGAACGTAGAACTGCCAAGACACACTGACGCATCTTTGAATGCATATGCAGCAGTCATTTATCTGCGCGTCATTGCTGGAAAACAAGTATCAACTTCGTTTCTCATGTCGAAATCCAGAGTAACCCCAGCAGAAGACAAAAGTGATCTCAAAATTCCTAGACTTGAATTGCTAGGATATCTGATAGGAAGTAGACTTCTGAGGTATGTTAAGAGCCACATAGACCTAAATATACGCAAGATATATTTGTGGACAGATAGTCAAGTTGTCATAGCTTGGATCAAATCAAATAGACTACTTCCACCATTTGTATTGAGACGAGTCAATGAGATTAAGCAAATCAAAGACATCATAGGTGCAGAGCTGCGCTATGTCAACTCAAAAGAAAATCCTGCAGACATAGCTACCAGACCAGAGTTGTGCCATCACAAACAGGATCTATGGCTCCATGGTCCAGATTTTCTTCTACAAGACCAAAGTGATTGGCCTAAAGAGCAGGGAAAGGAAGAAATGTGCTTGGCCGGGAGGGCTCTGGACACGATGGATGGTCCAGAGATGACAATGAAAGGTTATGAAGACCAAGATAGTGATCTTAACCTTTCTGAAATGGAGGATAATCCTGCAGCCACTGCCCTTCAGGAAAGTTTGGAGTCTATGCAAAACCCGTCAGATGAAGAAAAGTGTAACGAGACAGTGACTGAGATTAAGAAGTTACAAGATAAATACTTTTCAGATGAAGTTTCAGGAAAGGTGACCAGTTTGTCACGAAACTTAGGTCTCTTTGTAGATGAAGATGGGATCTTAAGATGCAAAGGAAGGTTCGCGAATGCTAATTTATCGTATGATAAGAGATATCCCATTCTGATTCCGAAGAAATCATCCTTCACAACCGAGATAATACTAAAGACGCATAGAGACAACTACCATGTTGGGGTCCCACACACGCTAAGTATATTACGCGAAAAGTATTGGATCCCACATGGGCGAGCCCAAGTACAGAAAGCTCTGAAGAGATGTTCGCAGTGTGAAAAGTATTCTGGAGGTCCTTACAAACTGCCACCACCACCTGCACTGCCCAGTGAAAGGGTTAATTATAGTTCTCCATTTACTTTTACTGGATTAGACTATCTGGGTCCGGTATTAGTGGAGACAAATACTGGCAGAGAAAAAAGATGGATTTGTCTTATGACATGTCTAGCAATTCGTGTTGTACATTTGGAGTTGGTCAAGGCCTTGACGGCTGAGGAGTGCTTGCTGGCGATAAGGCGGTTCGTGGCGGCCAGAGGACCACCTAAAGTATTAATATCGGACAATGCACTACAGTTCAAGTTAACAAGTGAGGTACTAATCCATTCATACTGCCAGGAGAATCATACCAAGTGGAAATTCATCACGCAGCTTGCGCCTTGGCAAGGCGGTTTTTACGAAAGATTAGTTGCACTGGTAAAGCACTGTTTAAAGCGCACACTCGACAAGCATTTATTGACAGACGGTCAAATGCATACAGTAGTGAAGGAGATTGAGGCTGTATTAAACACAAGACCTTTGACTGCAGTGGGTTCCGATCCAGAGGGAGTGCTGCGACCAGCTGATTTTCTGTCTCTAGGTCAGTGTCTAGAAATAAACCCAGAACTTGGCGAGGGAACCTCGCAAGGCACCAATACTAAAGTTGACTTGGTTGAAGGCTGGAAGAGAGGTCAGAGGATTCTTAACGAATATAAAGAGATGTTCACCAATCAATACCTACCAAGTCTGCGGGACAGATTCAGTCACTCTCATAAACAACCGCGAGTGATGTCAAAGAACTCTCCAGAAGTCGGTGATATTGTACAGATTAAGAATGATTCCAAAAATAGAATCAATTGGAAGGTCGGTAAAATCTCAAGTTTAATCAAAAGCCGGGATGGTGAATGCCGAGCAGCCAAAGTGGTAGTTGGGAATACAGAGTTTACGAGATCCATAGCCCATCTGTATCCGTTAGAGTCTGATACGTACGGCCCAACGAATTATGCACAACTACCATCACATGACAACGAGATGGCAGAGACACCAACTAAACACATGGATAGAACTGAAGCTTTGGAACCTATAAAAGCATCAGAAAAGATTGTGTCACCAGAGCCCGAGATGGAAATTGATGAGCTAACAATCTCTACTAAATCTGCAACAGAGGAAGATGTTTCTGTTTTAGAGTCTGAAGATAGTCCTATGCAAACTGAGCAAGCTCCCGCTGCTGATACGCACGAGGCAGAAGTGAGAGAGCCAAGTGTTATGGAAGAACGGCCTGAGGAAGCGACGAGAATAAGGCGGAACGCTGCCATTTGGGCCAGAGAACGAATAGCCGAATGGACGCGTCAGCTAATGACGCTACTAATGTAGTCCTTTCGCCTTTTGGGAGTGTCGCGGTGATCGCGAAGTCTGTTATTGTGGTATGTATTCTATCTGTCACTCTTAGTGTATTTTCACTGGTAACACTGGCAATCGAGGTCGACGAGTGTTATATGTCAGAGCGGAGAGAAATGGCGGGAACGAGGTGAGAAAAGTTGGTAGAGGGAGTCCGATGGCTGGGACGAGATACGCGGTGTGGCGCGTGTATTGAGATACAGGAGACTCTTGGTAAGCGAAAGATATCTATAATCTTGATATATATAGATATTGCGGTGACCTTGAATTAACGTCTACCTTGAGATAGAGCTGAGTTGAAGAATATATTGATATTCTTTGTGTGTAGCTCGAGTATGAATGTAACAAGTGAGGTGGCTGTTGGTTATCGGTTTGAGTTACTGGAGGTTCTTTATGGAGGCTGATGGATGAGCTGTAGGGGTTGTTGTGGAGGCTCGTCGGGGACCATATGGACCCCACCTCAGTACTCACCGCATAGCTATATGAGCTGAGTTGAGAGATATGAGAGTAATGAGTTGCGGGATGCACGATGAGTTCTCCCGTGGAGATTCAGTTGTACCGTGCATCCACCGATAAGAGCCACGGGACTTGGGGCCCTTCTAATTTTCCCCGAGAGAGTTGAGGTTACATTCATTACAAGAGATACGAGTTTTGAGAGTGGATGGAATTGAGCGCCCATCGAGTGTTGATTCATGGTCGCTGCAGTAGCTGTCATATACTGTGCTTTATATATGTATAGATCCATGTAGCGAGATTATTATTACATCCCCCTAAGAGTAAATCTCCGCTACAGCAGTAGTCTGTGCAAAGCACCCACTGTTCTTTGTATCCAGGGGACAAGCCAGTTGAAGCGCTCGTCAAATCTACATCGGCCGTCTAACGTGAGGCCCAAGTATTTTATGAATTGACCAACGTGGACCTCTGCCTCTGCCACCCGCACGGAAGTGACCGGCGGCTCCCGACTAGAGGTGTGCGCGATGGCAAAATCATCGGCGGCGGCGTCTGGTGGGATTTTGATCGGCGGCGGCGGCGTGATCGGCGTGAAATCGGCGTGGTACTTTTTGCCCAGTATATGGAAAAATAAGTATATAAAGCGTAAATTCAGATTAATTTCCCATTTTCTGAAATGTAATTGCACCAAAAACACTAAAAATAAATATCAAACAGGAATCTGATAATCTTCTTCTTCTTCGTGACCCCCAAGAGCGCAGTTCTTCACAACCATTTTCCAAACCTCTTTATTTCGGACTAATGGTATTGCGCTTTGGATATTGACGCCCGTGACATCGCGGATTGCATCAATCCATCGTGTGAGTGCTCTGCCTCTACTTCTCTTTCCTTCAACGCAGCCAACCATTATTATCTTCTCCAAGCTGGACTGGTCTCGGCGGGCCACGTGGTCAATGATGTCGTCATTCTCTGGAAGCATGTAATTGAAATCCGGGTGTTTATTTTATACGGAGCTCCTTGAGTATCGGCGTTGTATACATGAGATTGTTGACATTCTACGCCAGCACATAGTCAAATGCATCTATTTTTGCATTCACGCGCGGCTTCTATGTCCAAGCTTCAGAGGCATAGAGAAAACTGGAGAAGATAAGGGTGCGCATAAGTCTGACTTTGGTGTTGCGGTAGGTGTTCCTGATCCTCCATATCTTTTCCAAGCGCTTAACTAGTGTTTTAGAAATTTGCGATCTTCTGATGACCTCTTTTATAAGTCTTCTACCAAGTCCAGCTGGTCGATTACGTAACGCACGCGCGTCAGGTAGATCTAAATGTCAACTTTTGTATTGGTAAATTACAGTTGAATTGTCCTAAAGCTCATTTGAAGCGTTTGCTATAGCACTTTACCAGCATGGGATATAAGAGAGATTGTTAGCAATAAATAGTGGGCCCGTCGTGGGCCATTAAGATGTAGGAACTAAGTTTTGTCTCCTCCTCGGGATCCTGATAATGACGAATCAAGTATGGCCTTGCCTCTATGAGCCACCAAGATGTAGGCTAACCCCTCATGGACAACTACCCAAATGTAGGATGAATTAGATACCTGCTTCGGCCTTCTTACTACGATGTACTTACTTCACCAGACCCCGTCTTGGGATGACATCGTAGAAGTAATACTCACTCCTGGAACTGGCCGCGCCTTTCCCGCCGTGAGATTGGAGGTTAGGATGAGCCGATTATGAATAAAATACCGTGATTCTTGCACACTATATAATTCGGTCACCAACCTTGCATTTGAACACTTTATTTACATATAACTTAAACTGAGATTAACCTAGATTTATTTAATGAGCCGCCCGAGGCGACTTGCTCCGTGAGCCGCTTGCAGTGGAAGCGTCCACAGACTAGACACCACTCCCGTACGTGAATGACAGAGATCGTTCTGAAACACGGCACTTGATCGGAAAGTTAGCCAACTTATGTTGGCAGTATTGAAATACAATGTCAATAAAATTTATTTCCATCACAAATTACATGTTGATTTGCGTCAACAGAGATAGTTCGATAGTTGTCACATTTACGGGAAGAGTCTTTTTTATGTAGTGGGATAACAGTGGAATCTGCCCTTTGTGATATGGTATAGGTACCTAGAGGTATTAGGGAACAGATTTCATCATGGAATGATATTTTGTTACTGGAATTAGATCCAGTCGATTATGATTATAGATTTTTTGGTAAAATAAGATCACATGCTCAAGGATGGACGTGCTAGAGTAACGAATTAATTTTTAGCGATCGTCGACTAAAGTCGCAAACCTTTTATTTTACTCAATCCGATTTAATTTTACAGGAGGCAAAAAAAATAAGTACAATAGGATAAGTTCGTCCACTAGAATCACTTGCAATGTAATATTATTTTCTGGGGTATTCTACTGGATATAATTCTGTCCACTAAAATCACTCAGGGATCGTGCTGTAATGGCGTACAATATGATCACCTAAGTGATCTCATAAGACACATTCGTCCAATACGATCACCTGGGTGATCAGGTTAGGTGATCTTAAAGGATACCAAGACTTTTTTAAATACATGGCTAGTTTTTATTTTAGTTTTTTTGATGACGTTAACTTTTGGGTCAAGTTCTAGGAACTAAGAGGTTTGTGACTTTAGCCAACGATATCTGCCATGGCTTGTATGTTTGTACTAATATTATAATTGAATTATGCATGTTCAGCACTAATGTGAACCACGTGAGGGCATTCTTTTTGTACGTAACGTGTCTCGCTGCAGAATTGCCGATTTTTATTTCATTGAGAAGCGGATTAAACCCAACTTTTAAATGTAGAACATTATAGGGTTGACAATGTTGACATGTGCTATAAAGATTCATTATTCGGCGTTGCAATTAAAATTAGTAAAAGAAATTGCATAGAATAATTAGGACTGTTCCAACAAAAACGAAATTACGCCACGCCGATTTCACGCCGGTCAAATCTATCGGCGGCGGCGGCGTGGAGAAATCGTCGGCGGCGGCGGCGCGGCGGCGCGGCGCACACGTCTTCTCCCGACCTCGACGCCGTCCGTGTAGCCAAAGCGCGTCGGTCTTGTGTGGTGCAATTGTAAGACAGATATTACTACTAGTTCCGCCTAGGGGGTGCAATATCGGGGTTTTCAATTCCGGAACATATTTTCAAGATTGGCCCTCAAATCCGGAATTCCGGAACTGGTTCCGGAATTGAGATTTACATTTTTGAATTATATTAAATTACTTATGTTATAATTTACCAAAACATATTATTGTCATTTTATAGCCAATAAATAATAACTTCAAATACTTAGGGTTAGTAATGTTTTATAAAAAAATAAGTACTGGCCCCGTAGCATGGATGCAGCACTTATCACGCGATAAGTGATAGGATAAGCGCGTCGTCTCGTTCTATCGAACGGTGTCAGCCAGGGACGGATGCTCTATCCTGTTACTTATCGCGTGATTAGGCCATCCATGCTACGGGGCCTTATGTTAATTTATTGTTTGGTTGGGTGGGAGGATGTTATTAAACAGAATAATATGAATCATCATCTTTTAGCTTTATTCGGCCGCAGAGACTTTTATACTGCTGAGAGCGTCACGGGTGCCCTGAGGTGACTTATTTATTTATCGTATGGCGAATCATGGTATTAGAACTAGGGAATGCAATTACCGGGCAAATTTCACTACCGGTAAATTACCGACTTGGGTGAAGCAAAACCGGTTAACCGGTAAATTACCGGTAAATTCAATTTTCCTAAAAAGTAGCGTTATTTGACGTTTATTTATCTATTTTTACGACGCTATGATATAGCATTAAGAGTTATGATGTGCCGTAAATGCCGTAATAATCAGATTCTTTAATATTTAAACCTTGCTCAGTGGAAGGAGGGCAAAAAACACAACTGAAAACGTTCTTTGGGGATATTAAGTATCTAGATATGCAATCACATGGAACATGGTTTTAAATAAAAGACTCACTTAGTATGTTCTTGTGTATTCGACGCCATATCCAATCTGTCCGGCCCCCCGCTACCACAGCGTATGCAACATATGTCACATCCCCCGCTTAAGAAATAAAGTTATTATTATTTTAATCTAACACTAGCTTAAATCAAAATCTCTTAAATAGGCAGGTTTCCTCACCAACCTCCCTGTCCTGGTTGCCATGGGTACATCAACTGGCTCTGGGTTAGCTACAGGTGCAAGAGCGCTTGGTGCTGAAGATACTGGTGCATCTTGCCTTAAATAATTCCCTACTCTATCCCTGATTTGCTTCAACTCAGAGGAGTCCAGCATATTATAACTTTTAACAGTAAACTTATTTCTACTAGGTCTAATATGTCTTTCATTTCTTCTAACTAAATTGCCTTTATCATTTTTAACAATGAATGATCTAGGTCCACTGGCCTCTTCTACAATTTTACCTGAATACCAACATTTGCTCTTATTTACATCTTGAATAATGACCTCCTCCCCTTTCTGAAATGACTTTTTAGGTTTGGAAGTTTTATTATAATTGATCCTAGATTTTTCATTGTTAATTGACATTTGTTCTTTGACATTTACACATAACTTAGGTTTTAACATTTCTTTTGAACAAGGTAAGTTTGTTCTTAATAATCTACTCATTAACAACTCTGAAGGACTATAATCCAAGTTTGCTACCGGAGTTGTTCTATAATGTAACATCGCTAAGTCAAAATTATCACCACTTTCTCTACATTTTTTCATCATATTTTTAACAATTCCCACAGCTTTTTCTGATAATCCATTCGATTGTGCATAATGTGGACTTGACTTAACCAATTCTATTCCCTGCTGTCTTGCAAATTGCTCAAATTCACAGCTACCAAATGGCATATTGTCACTGACTATTTGTCTAGGAATTCCATGGATGCTAAACATTTTTATCAACTCAAAAATGATATTGGCGGCAGATTTGTTATTTAACTTTGCAACTTCAATCCACTTTGAAAAATAGTCTACAACCACTAAGAAATCTTCTCCTGCATAATGTCCCACATCCATACCTACTTTACTATAAGGAAGTTCAGGAATGTCATGAGATATAATAGGCTGTTTGCAATTGGATACCCTGTACTTTTCACATGCTTTACAAGCTAAGACATGATCCTCTATATCTCTTGACATTCCAGGCCAATACAGTATTTTTCGTGCTCTCTTTTTACATTTTACCACACCTGCATGCCCCGAGTGCAGTATATCCAGCATTTCCTGTCTTAGTACTCTAGGCACAAGTACCATATTTCCAAAGTATACAACATTATCTTTAACCATTAACTCATTTCTCAACTTGTATAACTTTTTTAATTCTCTACCCTGTATATTTCTGTCATTTTTTGGCCACTCTGAATTATGCCATAACTTTATTTGTTGCAAATTACCATCTTTATTTGTTTCATCCTGAATATATTTCAGCTTATTTTCTGATATTTGTAAGTCATTATCTAACCCATACACTGTTTCTACTTCCACACAATGCACTAACTCTTTAAGTGTAGGCTCTACTTTCCCATTTGTTGAATTATAATGTCTAGACAAATAGTCTGCAACATACATTTGAGATCCTGGTATATACCTAATATCAAATTCATATTTTAAGAGTTTAAGAACCATTCTTTGCAGTCTGGCTGAAATTTTATTTATGTCTTTATTCATTATCGCCACTAACGGCTTATGGTCCGTTTCAACTATAATTTTGCGACCATACACAAACTGATGATATTTTTCCATGGCTAAACAGACAGCAAAGAGCTCTTTTTCAATCGGAGCCCATCTCTGTTGACATTCTGTATAACATCTTGAGTAAAATGATATTGGTTTGCCCTTTTGTAACAAACAAGCACCCATTCCACTTTTTGAACTATCTGTTTGTAATGTTACTAAACCTTCTTTTTTTAGAATATCCAAAGTTGGGGCACTACTCATTTTCATTTTTATTTCTTCAAATGCTTGCTTTTGAGCTACATCCCAGTTCCACAATACATCTTTTTTTAAGAGATCTCTGAGTTTTTCTGTTGTTTTTGAGTATTGTGGTACAAACTTACTCAAATAATTACACATACCCAGAAACTTTTGTAGTTCTTTGACATTTTTTGGTTCCTCCAAGTCCACAATAGCCTTTACATGTTCAGGATCAGGTTTAATGCCCGATTCAGATACCACCAAGCCCACATATTTGACAAAATCACTCCTGTACTGAACCTTATTTGGATTAAACTTTACATTGAATTTTCTTGCCCTTTCTATTACTGCACTTAATATTTTATCATGATCCTCTAAGTTATCCCCAGCAACAATTATGTCATCGTAGTACACATTAACCCCTTGTATATCACTAAATATAGCTGTGTTTATTCTTTGCATTACCTCTGGGGCCGAGCAGATTCCAAACGGCAAGCGCTTGAAAAAATATCTTCCATAAGGGCTACCGAAGGTGCAGAGCTTTTGTTCATCCTCCAAACCGACTTGGAAAAACCCATCCTTCAAGTCTAGTACTGTGAAGACACTTTTACCTGCAAGTGAATTATATATTTCTTCAGGTGATGGGATTTGATAATTTTCTCTAAGAATTGCTTTATTTAATTCTTTGGGATCTAAGCACAACCTAAGTGACTTATCTGGTTTCTCTACAATAACCAGATTATTGCACCATGCTGTAGGGCCCTCTACTTTTTCTATTATACCTCTACTCTCATAATTATTCAATGTATCTTTAAGTCTCTCCTTAATAGTCTGTGGTACTCTTCTAATAGGTTTAATTACTGGCTCTGAATTTTCTTTCAACTTTATTCTATATGTGCCGATGTTACCTAACCCTGTGAACACATCCTGATTTATTTGTATAAATTTATTCTTATCTTCGGTCACTAAGACATCTACTTTCTTAATTAAATCAAGATTGACACAATCTGGTAAGCCTAACACTGGCTGAATGGGCATATCCACAACACAAAATCTAATACAGCATTTTTTTCCTTTTACTATACAATTCAAATCAATACTTCCTACTGTTTTGAATTTTTGTCCATTATACACTACCAACACCGTAGGTTCACCTAGTTTGCCTTTATCCAACTTTAGCTTATTGAATAAGTTTAATGGTATTGTATTACAGTCAGCACCTGAATCTAGTTTGAAATTGATTTCAACCCCTTCAACATTTATTACTTGATACCATTGTAATCTATTGCAACTACTTACTGAGTCCACCACAAATTCATCTGAACTATCGCTGTCGTTTGTAGACTCCTTAATGCCATCCACTTTTTTATTAAATCTTTGCTGCTGATGTGGTCTCTCTTCTTTCTTTTTGTGCCTACACATAACTGCAAAATGATTATAAATGTTGCATACTGCACATCTTCTTCCATACGCTGGGCATCTTCTTGGATCATGCTGTTTTCCACATTTATTGCAACTGTAACTCATTGTTTCTTTTCTGTAACGCGGACTTTCCTTAACCAGATCCACCGTCTGTATTTTTTCTTCCAACTCCCTCATATTTTTCTTACTATACTCAGCTGCTTTGCATAAGTCCAACGCTATGTCTAAAGTCAAATCCCGTTCTCTTAACAACCTCTCTTTTACATTTCCGTCTCTCAATCCAATTACCAGCATGTCTCTTACCATCCGGTTTTCCTCCTTAAAATTACACATTTTAGCTGCATTTTTCAATCTCAATACAAACCGTTCTACTGGTTCATCCTGTTCCTGTTTTATATTGTAAAATCTGTAACTATTTACTACCGTGTTTGTTTGGCTATTAAAATGGGCATCAATTTTTTCCAATAACTCTGACCATTTTAATGACGAACTGTCTGTCATTCCATTATAAATCTCCAAAATCTCTTCTCCCGCGCACGTTAGGAAAATGGCCACCTTTTTCTCATCTTTTTCCTTTTCTAACTCTGTCGCTTGTATGTACAAATTGAAAAGCTGCTTGTACCTTCTCCACGCCTCTGTGTCATCTATTTTAAAGCCTTTGGGAGGCTGTAGCTGTAACCCCCAGTTACTATTTTCTGACATTTTGTTTTTGTACTGTTATCCATCCACAAAGGTATTTTCTTAAGTGTTTATGTTCTTACCCCACACCTGACACCATGTTGCATATTAAGTATCTAGATATGCAATCACATGGAACATGGTTTTAAATAAAAGACTCACTTAGTATGTTCTTGTGTATTCGACGCCATATCCAATCTGTCCGGCCCCCCGCTACCACAGCGTATGCAACATATGTCACAAGTAGGTAGGTAGGAATTGTCCCCAGTTCTACAGAAAATAACTACAAGCCCAGTTAGTAGTCTAAAACAATATTTCACTAAATATATGTTTCTACGGGCTTCAAGAAACGTGTATATAACCAACCATACCTAGTTTGAAAAGCCATCTTAATTGCCCTTTGGGTGACTTCTAGCCTTCTATTGAGGCCCATAGTCAGCGACTACATTTCAGGTGCCATAATATATTATGTTATCACTGGCAACACACACTGGTCAAACCGACTGTCGGCTCGGTTTGACCAGTGTGTGTAGCCAGACTGGGACTGGACAGTCTGTCATATATATATATAATCGTCTACCACTCTGAGCGTAAAGCGTCCGATTGTAATGGGTGTTGGCACTACATGGGCAATTGACATGATCTTCGTCTTATCCATGTTCATCTTTAGGCCGAGTCACTCGGAGGCTTTACTGAGGTCATCGAGCATCGTACTTAAGTCCTCCATGGTCTCAGCCAAGACTACTTAATCGTCAGAAATCCAAAGGTGAGTGATGTACTCGTCGTTGATGTCTGCCTTCTGCAGTCAGGAGTCTTGAAAAAATCCTCCAGTGCAGCGGTGAACAGTTTTGGGGAAATAACATCTCCTTGACTGACTCCCCGCTGCAGAAGAATAGGTTTCGCGTTCAAATCCTGGAGTCGGACTGACACAGTGGCGTTTTCATACAAACACTTCATAATACTTCATACTTCGATATAGCGGTAGTCAACTTGGCACCGTTGGAGAGACTAGTACAGCCCAGGTTTCGATCAAATCGAAGGCTTTCTCGTGGTTCGCGAACGCTAAGCAGAGGGGCAGGTTATACTCCTCAGTCTTCTGTAAAACCTGACGGAGCGTATGGATGTGGTCTATGGTGCTAAAGCCTCTCCGGGAACCGGCTTGAAGTCATCTAGCCTGCGTACGAGACAATTTGTAATGACTCTCGAAAACAGTTTATAGACATGGCTCAGAAGTCAGATGGGTTGGTAGTTCTTCAGCAGGGTGTTGTCACACTTTTTGAAGAAATGCACCACCACATATCTGTTCCTTGCCTTTGGCTTTCTTCCTCCCAGTAAGACGAAGAGAGGTATTTCTTTGGATTGTCATGATTAGTATACCTCTTAAATTATGTTAAATAAGGCGTCTCGTCTCTATTGATTATTGACATTTTTACATGATAAAAGGAAGGTTATTGAGATATAATCATGACAATGAAACATTAACAATCGTTAAAATTTAGTATTTTACTAATAAATTGTGTTTCGGTAAATTACCGGTTTTGATTTTAATTTACCGGTAATTTACCGGCCTCATATTTAGTCAATTTACCGGTTAACCGGCTAACCGGTTAACCGGTTTGCATTCCCTAGTTATACCGTATAGCCGCTGGTGGTCTTAGCGACGAGTTCTGCGTGCCGCTTGGCTTCAAAATCGTTCATGCCCTTTAAATCAAATAAGTACTCAAGTCTGTAGTCCCTTGGAGCTGTGAAACAATCAAACTTCTAATTTAATGCAATGCCATTCGGCCTCTTATGCCACACATTTTGACAATCGCAAGGGAATCAAAACCAATAGCTTACTTCTAGGTTTACTAAGTAGTTAAATTTATTACCTACTTACATTTTCCTGAATAAGGAATTTATTAGAACTTATCTCCGCGATTGAGTTAAGAAACTTTTAAAGAAGACTTTTAGTCCAAATAAAACATTAAAAAGAAGGAATAAACAACACAGCATTTCCCTTGACACTTTGCGGGACCGTATTACTCGTAGAGTGAAATGAAACCTCAATCAAACCGAGAGAATAAAAAAAAATTAAAACCGCAAACTTAACATTTACTGCGGACGTTAAAAGAAACGGGTATGAAAAAATATTATTTCGAGTCTACAAAGTAGGTAAGTCGTTTCCTTGTTATGTTTCTTGAAGTCAATCTTGAGAGTTTTATCGTGCCAACTGCCTACATTTCCCGGCTGAATTCTGTTCGCATACGTACGTACCTAGTTCTTAAAGAAGATTTTTTTGGGTAGTCTGCATATTATTCAAAAAGTTTACATACCCGTATTACAGTACAGTACGGTATTGATTCTGTCTCAGTAAATGCTCAATGCTCAATCAGGGCAATCAGCATGTACTCCATAAAGACAGAAGACACTGTCTACCCTACTGAAATCTGTGATTTTAATTACACAATATAGAAATTCTAAAATCATAAATACGCTCCATCTGTCGGGTCATTAAGTGAATAGTTGTAGATGATGTCGATTGTCAAGGTGAATGGCAGCTGTCAAAAGTGACATTTAGACATTGTTATCTGATGAAGAGGTGTTTGGTCTTTCGTCGGGGATACGGTCAGCGATGGACGCCTTGCTTTTTAAGCGGAGTTTTTTTTTTATACCACGTCGGTGGCAAACAAGCTTTCGGCCCACCTGATGGTAAGTGGTTACCGTAGCCTATGGACGCTTGCAACTCCAGGGGTGTTACATGCGCGTTGCCGACCCTTTAAGAATTTATACACTCCTTTTTGAAGTACCCCATACTGTAGTCCCTTGGGAAAACCTCGGCAGGGAGCACATAACCGGAGAATTATTGACGACTGACCAAATTACCGAACAACGTCGCTTTATAAGCCAACTTGACATTGGCGAAATCATATTAACTTAGATGAAAGCCATTTTAGGGTTCCTTAGCCAAATTGCAAAAAACGGAACCCTTATGGATTCGTCATGTTAGTCTGTCTGTTTGTCCGTCCGTATGTCACACGCACTTTTTTCCGAAACTATAAGAACCATACTGTTGAAACTTGGTAAGTAGATGTATTCTGTGAACTGCATTAAAATTTTCACACAAAAATAGAAAAAAAAAACAATACATTTAGGCGGTTCCCCATACCCAGAAACCAGAAATGAACCTCAAAAAAAAAATTTATCAAACCCATACGTGTGGCGATCTATGGATAGGTCTTCAATATGGAATATGGATAGGTATTGAGGTTTTTAATATAATTTTTTTCTAAACTGAATAGTTTGCGCGAGAGACACTTCCAAAGTGGTAAAATGTGGGGGACACACATTCCCTGTAACTTCTAAAATCAGAGAATGATAAAACTAAAAAAAATATATGATGTGTACATGCAAACTTCTCATCAGCGCTAATAAACCTGCATGTTCTTTAGCGGAGTAGCAAAAAAATATTATTCTAGTAACTTTATCATGGAATTCCGCAAAGTAATGCCTGATGCAATCGAGTTTAGATATCACATTAAGTTTTTATTTTTGTCTAAAACACGTTGTTTTTAGACAAGATAGGCAGAAAAAAATACGCCGCTCTTATGTCTCACCTGCGAGTCCTCCGACGAAGACCGACCGGTGAAGAATCAACTGCAAGCCTAGTGGCTATAGCCAGGGCAAAAAATTGATAGAATATGTTTCCTCCTGGTATTTTTTTCATAAACAACCCTTTGTTTGATCGTTAAAATCAAATTCTAACAATTCACGTACGTACAAAAGGTCAATATTTTGTATAGGAAAATAATAGTTGCGTTGTTCTAACGCTCGCTCATTCTAAAAGTTACTCAATGACTCCTCGGGCTGGTTTGTGTCAATAATAACGAAATAGTGGCGTGTTCAACTTTAAAACATATGAAAATCGTGAACATGACGGTTTTCGTAAGTAAAATTTATTTTATCGTTTTTGACACAGAACGCGGCCGAAGCCGCGAAGACAACAAGAGAAAGTGTTGTAAGTTTTTATGACTTTTAAATTTAAATAGGTATCAAACTACATAGACGTAAACATAACACAGCAGATTTTTTTTAATTAATTAAGTATTACAGAATTGGATTAGATATGCTTCTAAAATTCCTGGAATGTTACTCGAGTAAGTTTCTAGGTTCACTTTTCAGCTAAAATCTAACCGATTTAAATAATTTTAAATATTTAAAAAATTAAATAGACACAATGTTAAAAGATTAGCATCACAGGGGACCGATTTTTGACTTTCGAGCGCTCGAAAATTAAATAAAAGTAAATACAATTGTAGGTCAAAATTGCGGGCACTTACTTTCTACCGATAGAATTAAATACAAGTGGTCAATACCACTAGTTTTTAAATTTTCTATCTCTGTTTCAAAATAGAATTTCGTAATTTTTTACCGTTTTCGAGTGAAAAAGTCGAGCGCTCGAAAGACAAAAATCGGTCCCCTGGGCCTTTTCTCTTCAAATTTGGGTTAAGCTTCGTCTGGTCACTCTGCATAATATTAAATCATTAAGTTATATTTTCAATTCTGAAATTTGTAGTAAGTAATTAATTTTGACAAAGTTTAGTCATCAATTACTCACTATCTCATTCAATTTATCTTTCGCTTTCTCAAATTCAACTACTCTCTTTAATGAAAATCGCACGAGTTTGAAATAAATCTCTAAAATGTCTGCACTTCAATTATTTCATTTGAGGACTATCTCTGGGGTCATTTTAATTTTTAAAGTAATAGTTGGACAGGTTTATTGTCTTTGGCAATAGAAAAGTTCTGCTTTGCGCAGATTATAGTAATAGTTATTTTAACATGCCTTTGGGGCATTGTTCACTAACGAAACAAAAGAAGAACAGTAACTAAAGTGTCTCTAGAAATTTTGTTGGAATAACCTGTATTTTTTAAATTACCATCTTATCTGTCTTTGCTATTATGTAAATGTTGTGTGTTGTACGGAACAGGTATTTAACCCGGCGAGCAAGACGTGAAAAAAAGTTACATCAACCATAAGGCAGGGTATGACATACCCGAAATTTAAAGTACCATAATATAGTTTTTATTAATTTTATTTTATTTCGTGCAGTGTATATTGTTCAATAATGAATTATTTAATGAATTTAAATCAAAGACAAGTTTTAATTATGAAATAATTTTTATTTATTCGTGTTTACCTTATACTATGTAATTATGGGAACAAAAGTTTTGAAGTATACAAATATGAACAATTAAACAAAAAAAACCGTCTTTGGAATATAAATTAACTTTTAACTAAAAGATAATGAGATCCTCTTCTCAAAAAAACATAACAATATTTTTAATTGAACTTAATTATGGTTAATAACTGCCATCGAGATTAGCATGCTCCATACATATGGGCTTGGTGCAACTTTTACAGGAGTATTTGGTTTTTCTGTCCTTCTTGTATGGAAAATAAATAGAAAAACAACTAATATACATTAAGTAATCTCAAGCCTTTACATTGAAACCTTAAAAAAACTAAGAATAATAAAAAAAATATTTATGAGTCATACATAAAAAAAAACGTCTAAAATGACGCAGGGTGTGACATACCCGAAACAGGTTTGTGCATGCACGAATATATCGGCCGACGCCTCACGTCGCACTGCGATCACGCCACTATTATCCCCTCCCGCACTCTCCTGCCTCCAGCTACTGAGCGAGCTAGTGTTGCCAGACGAAGATTTAAAAAATACCAAAAGTTTTAAATACTGTCAGGGTATGACATACCCTGGGTCATGCTCGCCGGGTTAATGTTTCAGGGGTTATATTGATTTTAATTTTATTAAACGAGGATTAGAAAAAAATGGTGGACAGAACGCTTATTCTCAGACACTGATGTCAAAATGACGTGTTTAAAAATATATTGACCTTAGTGTTCAGTACGATTTCTTAATTTAAATTTCCATTCAAATGTATAATAGCACCTAACTACTCCAGAATAAAAAAAATATCGACACAAAAAAGAATTGCGGGAAATTGTTATCCATCGTTCGAATGGAATTTTATAACTCAATCAGGAAGATAAAGAAACAATCACCCGTTCCTTCAAACATTCATTCATTTCTTTTCATTCTTCTTAAAGTTAACAAGAAACACTTTTACAGACGAAATTGACTGCGGGTAGCGTACAATAACAAGAAGGTCGTCTTCCGGTTTATTCTTTCCTGTTGTCTAATGAACAAAAAGTAATTAAAATAAAAATCTATTATAATTGGATTTATTAAATTGGATAAAAATTATCAAATACCAATGATATGATTTTATTTATTGGGTGATTCCTCACATTATAGGTACTGGATGGTTAAACAAAGATAATTATTAACAGTTTACAAGAAGGTATACTAGTAGTTGTTACTACGTCTGAAAAATTGTATAAGATTCGCGAAACATTTTGGTTTTTTTCTAAACCATCTCATTAAATTATGATGGAAACAAATACATGTATTCTAAACCCTGTACATTTTAAACTATTGAGGAATCAAAACAAAAAGGCAAGCTACATAAATAAGAAGTAAGACTTTATGATTATCATACAACAAACTTATAGAGTGAAATATCCCGCAAAGAGCGTGGCGTTTTTTGCACATTCCCGGCGACACTAAAATATTTAACCCTCGTGAGGCGTACCCTCGTCCAAATGTCTCGGGATTTCACGCTTTGGTTTCTTCTCGCCTGCGGCTAAGCTGGGTTTATGGATCCATTTTAATAGCTGTTGATAGATAGTTTAGTTTCCTAAAGTATAATTGGTCTGTGAAGTTAAACCAATACCAAAGATTCCCTGCCACGAAATGTTACTGTTCACTATTACAATTCAAAATATTGGCGCCTGAAACTTGCAGTAAGTGTTCTCGTTTAGCAAACTAGGAATTCAAATTTCGATTCGGACCATTCGATCGTCATAAGACCTATCGATAAAAAAAATGTTATGCCTTGTCACCCGAAGCATAGATTATGGCTAAATGTAGACACTGTACAATGACGAACCTCGTATATAGGTTACTGAGAAATAATTTTATTTTGATTAAATATAAATGCTATTACGTTGATTTCGTCTAACTATACATAACACGTACACGTAGAACCGATGGCCGTTGGGGCGGAAAGGTTCTCGAGTGGCGACCACGTACCGGAAGGCGCGGCGTGGGTAGGCCCCGCGCCAGGTGGACTGATGACCTGGTAAAGGTCGCGGGAGTCCGCTGGATGCGGGTGGCGCAGGACCGGCCATTGTGGCACTCTTTGGGGGAGGCCTTTGTCCAGCAGTGGACGTCTTTCGGCTAATATGATGATGATGATGATACATAACCATTAGGTACCTATGTTTATAATTTACTTCATTCATCTCGTTCCCCGATTGAGGACGGTTAATCCTATAGGCTTATTTCGGCCTTAGCAAAGGCTTCAGGTACTAATAGGGAGGCTATACTACTTAAGATAGAGCTATGTATATTATGTCTGTACTAATATAAAAGAAGCCTTTCAGTTCATTTGCTTGCTGTGTAGCCTAAGTTGATTAGTGACCCGGCCAACAACGCTAGCGGTCTTGGGTTCAGATCTCGGTTAGGGTATTTATTTATGTGTTGATTAACATTTTGTTCCTGAATCTTGGATGTGTTCCACTTATTAAAGTGCGTATATATGTATACACACACTTACTTAGTGTATTACCATCATCTAGTACCTAGTACAGACTTTGCTTAGTTAAGGACCAGGTATGATTGTCACCGCATCTAATAAAAAACATTATTAAAATAACTTTTTAAAAAAAAGGGAACCACCTTCAAAACACCTACCCACTGAAAAGCACACAATATGTTGTACACCAAAACCTTCTTCAGAATGTAAAAAATAGTTTTCTGAAAACTGCATTAAAATCGGTTTAGCCAAACGCGAGATAATCGTGGACAAACATACATACAAACATACGGGTCAAACTGAGAACCTTCTTGTTATTTTGAAGCCGGTTAATAAATGAAGCAAGGATAGTAAACAGTCACTTAATATGTCAAGCTGAGCAAGAGAAAATACAATTGTTTGTCATTACTTAGTACCTATCTTATCTTATCTTATCTAGATGAGGACCCTTTCGGATGCACTTCGACCCAGTGCGATCTTTTGTGCATTTGCCCTCTCCTTTATGCCTGCTCCCAAGCTTGCTCCATCATTTCCACAAAACGGATATTTTATACCAAAGTATTTTGTTGGATGGAGGTTGGGTATGTATCGAGTCTTCTAATTTACATATAAATACATGGAGAGGCGCTCGCAATAAAGAATTAGTGATTTACTTTTAAGTTGTGTTGGTATAAAATTGTACGTAAATAATTACACATTTATATTTTCACTTTTAAATACCCAGGCTCTTAAGCGGCTCCATCAAGCGGCTCTTAAATAAATACCCCCTAGTGTTGGTATATCGAACCTTTACCAGGACAACGTTGTTGAAATAGTACTGCATACTCCTTATGATATTTACGTATTCGATACCACGCAAAATTGTCCATTTCAGATCAGGTGCAGGGTTATTGAGCTGAACTGACATTGTCGTACCTACGCAATCAGTGGTGGTGGCTCATCCTGCGAAATTACCGCCTTGCTGATTTAGTGGGTATTGCCGGTAGGTATCTGATATCGTACTTTACCGCATTCCACATAACATTAGATTTTTAACGGATAAATTCATCTTCTTTTTAGGGTTCCGTAGCCAAAATGGCAAAAATGGAACCCTTATAATTTCGTCATGTCCGTCTGTCCGTATGTCACACGCATTTTACTCGAAAACTATACGTTGTATTTGAATGAAATTTGATGTAAAGATGTAATTTGATGGCCGCTATATAGTTATGTAACGAAATTACTAAAAAAAATTTTTTTACGGGGGCACTCCATACTTGTAACTGCATGTCAAAAAAAAAATCACACTAAGTCCATATGTGGGACATAAAACGATAGGTCTTTTAAAATAACTATAAGGTTACTCAGCACTTTTTTTGATTATGTGAATATACTCGGAGATAATCGCCACGAAAGGCACGAAAATTGTGCCCCCCCCCCCTCTAACTTTTGAATGGTGGAAGTGAAAAACTTGAAAAAAATCATGGACATCATGGGCTCATTAAATACTTATACTTTCGCCGAAAAGTGTTTTGAAAAAGATCAGTCGTGGTCCGACACGCACTTGGGTGCTTTTTTTTGGATATCTAGGATATCAAAGGAAAATATTGTACTAGTTTTACTTATTTTGATCATTAACTTTTTTCCAAACAACAATGCCCAATTTTGCGTTTCTTAATGGCTTTCCTCGAAATCACATGACAATTAAGGCACGATTTTTCTAATCTTATATAGAATGGGATAAACGAAAGAACCTAATACAATCTAAATTGTGATTGACTCAATTCATCATTAACCAACACTCCTGCCTCATCTTGGTGACGTATACTACATCGTTTAGTCCATGTAGGTACGACTGGCTTACCTATGATTTAACACTTCATTTGACGATGTGCACAAGAATGAAAAAGCTTTAGTGGCCATCAGTTTATTGTTCTGACAAAAACCGTCTGGACATATCAGTGTTAGCAAAGTTTGAACACGGGTCTAGCCGTTTCAATTACTTAAATACTCAAATACTCAAGCGATCGAAACTATAATTAAAACATCAAACCGCAGTCGAAATTACCATTCGCGGTTTTGTTGAAATACATAAAATTGAGTCAGGGGTCAGAAGACTTAAACTCATCACAGTATGAAAATGCTAGCATTAAAATATACCTGTTCGAAATACTAATTTCGACATCACTCGACGTGAGCTACATGGCAAAATAAACTGCTAATTTCATTCGTTACGCAACACGAGAATCTTTTTGAGTCTAATAAAGTTTTTCTTGTAATGAGAACGTGCCTTTGCTGACACTGCTGTTAGTCACTGCTAATAAACAATTAAAAGTTTAAAAATGTCATTCTGTTTTAAAATTCTTATTTACGATACAAGCGCAGAAAATAGGAAATGCGAATTACCTATTCGCACGTGTATCGTACAACGTTTTACAGTACAAATGGCTTTTTAAAGTTTCGACATATGCACGGAAAGTGCTCTTTTCCGCACACGTGCGGAAAAGTAGCACCATGTGTATAGTACATTATGATACAAGTGAGCTATGTTGATCATTACATCAGAGGCGGAATTATCACGCGAACCGCAGGTGAGCGTGATAATAGAGCCGAGGATGTAATTATCAAAGCTCACGCGTGTCATACGACGTTTTTCAACACATTTGCGAGGAAAAAATGCTTTTCATAAAATGGAAATGTTACAGTCTCCTAAGTTGTTTCCTTTAGTTATTGATGACAACTGGTTTTTACTCACATACATTTGTACATCTCCAAGAATGTACAATAGCGTCAATTCTATTTATCACTTTTCTATTCACCACGAGTCAACATTTTTAATAATAACCAAACACGCATCATCAATGTTTACAAATATTTGTGAAATTACTTATAATGGCGCGCAACTATTTTTTTTTCGTGAACATCTTATTTGCTGGTAAATAATAAATAAACTTCGGAATATATTAAAATAGTAGCAGTGATTATTTATACTTCTAGTTTGTTTGACAGCTGTCAAACAGTAAAGTACGAGTATAAAGCTGTGTGCTTGTGACCGTCAGGCCCGACAATCTGAGTCTTAAACAAGTGTAATCAAAAGTTTTTCGAAAAACCCAACTGCTTTTTTAGGGTTCCGTAGCCAAATGGCAAAAAACGGAACCCTTAGGTATAGATTCGTCATGTCTGTCTGTCTGTCTGTCCGTCCGTATGTCACAGCCACTTTTTTCTGAAACTATAAGAGCTATACTGTTGAAACTTGGTAATTTTCTGTAAACCGCATTAAGATTTTCACATAAAAATAGAAAAAAAAAACAATAAATTTTGGGGTTCCCCATACTTAGAACTGAAACTCAATTTTTTTTTCTGTTCATACCCATATGTGTGGGGTATTCTATGGATAGGTCTTCAGAAAAATGATATTGAGGTTTTTAATATCATTTTATTCTAAACTGAATAGTTTCCGCGAGAGACACTTCCTAAGTGGAAAAGTGTGAGATATATTATCCTGCGGGTTTGCCTGGTTTCTTTGCAATACGCGGGAAAAGCCGCGCGGGTAGCTTGTAAATAAATAAAATAAAAAATAAAATTAGAAACGCATTTTCATATTACATGGGAACCCTATAAATAAGTCAGGGCGGATGTTTGAAGACGGCTCGAGATGAATACGAATGATGTGCTTACAGCAATTTCACAGAATAGTGAGTGCAGATAAGCGACACTTGTTTAAAATCGTTACTATACTCAATGTGATATTAGCAATTTTGAGTGGATTTTCCTATATTACCTACCGTAAACTTTGAATCACGGGTTTATTTTGATAAAAATTTCGTTTTATTTTTAAACGCGAAATTCTACATTTTCGAACGCATCTGTACTTTTATTTTTTTAAGGTTGGCAATATCGATAGTTCCTGCCATTAGTTGCTCAGACGCAATGAACAAGTATGGTCGTTGGCGGTGCGGATCACGTGTCAAAATGTAAGTATAGTTTTTGCTATTTTTTCATGTTCGAATAACTTCTAAACTAACGTAGTGGGTATTAAAGTTAAAGGTTCACAGTGAATATTATCTTGCCAGAAGTGTGTTTATGTATACCATTGTATTGAGTTTTGTGTTATAAATTGAAATTGGGTATTTTATTACTAATTATTTACTTGATGGGGTGTCTTTGATCACCTGCATGGGGTAAAATTGAATGTACAAAGTAAATACCTACTTATTGATGCTGATAATTATATAAGAACGTTTGATCTCTTTTTGTTATAAATGTTGAGGTAAACCTCAAATAAAGTAGATTTTTCTATGATGATATTTTTTATTTTTGATCAAAGTAAGCCCAAAACAACAAAAATTGTTGTAACTTTTAAACCTGTGGACCAATTTTTTTCTTTCCTTAAGATAAAATACTTCTGTTCGGGGTTTCAATCGATTGCCCTTAAAAACATAGGGTATCAAAGTAACCCCAACGTCAGTTTAAATTTGATCATTACATTTTTATTTTTTTTCTCCATACATTTTCATGTCAGCTTTTAAAGATTTTTAGCAGCGAAAGATTATAAAAAGTTGATGTTCCTATTTTTTTCATTTTTTTTACGACTTAATTGTAGAAGTTAGAGAAGTTTAAACTTTGAAATTTATCAAAGTAACCCCAGTTTACGGTACGCCTAATATTGCATTTTTGAATGTTTCACCAAATTATTTCAAGAATAGTTTAAATTCTTGCCTACTTCAAAATATGCGTCCTGCAGGTCGATCACGTAACGCATTGTACGTAGGTACGTTAGGTATCTAAATGTTAAATTCTATATGGAAAAAATGACAGATAAACTGTTCTAACGCGCGTTCGAAACGTTACTTGTTTAGTTTAGTTTTATTAATCTCATTATACAAGGTTCATATAATACATTTCAGATCATATTACTTGTCGTACAGTGATCGTTGCTACAAAATAATAATAATAATATGGTTGCATACGTGCAAGTAGCAAAATATAAAATGATGTAAGTAAGAGATAAAGCATGTCAAATCGTGTTATAAGAGAAACTTGAAAATTTTAACTAAAAAGATTAATTACCGTCAAACATGCCTACTTTGCCACCAGGGGGAACTTTGCCCAAGAAGCAAATTTTAAAATCTTCCCCCTGGTGGCAAAGTAGGCATGTTTGACGGTACTTTTGTACCTATAGGTACCAAATCAAATATAAAATGTCAATATAATAAAACCAAGTAATTAATGAATAATTATACAAATAAAAACGAAGTTAATTAAGAAAACAAATAGTTGTAACTATAAGTAGCAATCAAATAACAAATGTCAATACAGGAAATTACTAATAGTTCACATGTCAAAATAATAATAATTGGTACACACAGTACCTTCAAATTTAAAACTACTTAATGTCGTTGATTAGCCCTCTGCTCTCTGTGTGCGTTACGCTTGCAAGCGAACGAGAGCCCTTTACAATACGTTTCTCATTAAATATTAATTAAGTTCTTGGCGCATGTGACAGTTTACCTCAAGGTGGTGTTTATTACCGTTTACCAGCACTTTTTTAACTTTTTGACGTGATAACGTCTTATAAATCGATGAACACCGACAGCACACACGAAAAAGTTTTACTCATTGTCCCGTTTCGCCTGAGCCGAGCGTTCGGCTTTATGATGTTATCACGTTAAATTATCGTCCGTAAACCGACTTTAGAGACAACCAATTTTTTTAAAATTATGTTTTAGTGTCCACTCTGTTGTGTAAGCTATGATAGGCCACGAAACTGACTGATATTAGGGATATAAATCTTACAGCATTATTTTCAGTGCACACGAAGCTTCATTACTTTTTTATTATAAAGGATGAAGTAAAATGAAAATCTAGTGCCCAGTTGCGTTATGTACCCATGTGCTAGATTACATTTTCATGCTGGAATTTATTACCAAATCATCTTGTAATTTATTAGGCTAATTCGTGGAATATGAGTTCTAAACATTTGCAAAAAAAAAATCCGCGTTTCTAAATTTTTAAAGACAACAGTTTGAAAATCGAGTTTATTAATGTACCGAAATTCATAAAGGGCTGTTTATACAGGTTGTGGCCTGTAATAGGAGCAAATATTCAAAGGGACGCTTCCTTAGAACATTTGTAGTAACCCCTTGTGGGACACACTCATTTTATATTTTTTTGAATTCGGAGATATTTTGATCTAAAGTTATGACCTCCAAGTAATGTATCTTGGCACCACGACATCATAGCACAGCAGTCAATGTGAATTTTGAGGTAACATCATGTAACGAGAAATAATATATATATTTTAATCTATTATATATATCATCGCCTAGTACCCACAACACAAGCCTTACTGAGCTTACCGTGGGCCTAGGTTGATTTGTGTAAGATTGTCCCGTAATATTTAAGTAGTATATTATAGTCACTCCCACGCCACTTGAAGAAAAAGTGAAAAGTGGTCTGGTAGCGCTTTGTATGGAAATCACTACCAAACCAGGTGGTTTGGTAGCGCCTTGTATGGAGATCACTCCCAGACCAGGTGGTTTGGTAGCGCTTTTGTATGGAGATCACTCCCAGACCAGGTGGTTTGGTAGCGCCTTGTATGGAGATAATTCCCAGGCCACTTGAATGAAAAAGTGAAGTGGTCTGGTAGCGATTTGTATGGAAATCGCTACCAGAGCAGGTGGTTTGGTAGCGCTTTGTATGGAGATAATTCCCAGGCCACTTTAAGGAAAAAGTAATGTGAGTTGGTGGCGCCTTCTATGGTAGGTATGTAATATGTAGAGCGCGATGGAGGGTGTCGCGTGCGGCCCCGGCGGACGTCGGGGGCGAGGGTGCTTGCGCGTGGTGAGTGATGGATGCGGATGTATATTTAGGGGTCTTGCGGCCGTTGACGGGGCCGTTAACGGGGCCGTCGACGAGGTCGTCAACGATGTCGTTAATGGGGCCGCGAGATGGGTTGTTGGATAGGTTGTTGGATAGGGGTAGGTGTGTGAGTACAAGACAGCTCTATCGGTATTACTTTAGGAAATTAAGTATGTAATTGGTTCAACAGGAAAAATGAATATATTATGCGTTGTTGCTACTCGATTTAATACAGCAATTAGCTAACGATATGGGTACCCGCATGATGTCATTGTTTGGTATTTAAATGAAACGAGGAAAATATGGTTAATGATAATGTTACTTTTTATTTAAAAACTAGTTAATTCTAATCTAAACATATTACTTAATCATTATAGAATAATGTCCCCAAGGTAGTGTTGATATGTGATAATATGCATTAAATCGTTTAACATTTAAACCATACAATGTTTTTTCTTTGTTTCTCTGGCGAATAAACAATGTTTATCACTGGTAATAGTGCATATGTCATCGTAAAAAGAAGTAGTCCTACACTTTCGATAGTTGTAGAGATTAATTTTTCTGCCGGCTGCGGCTGTGACTCCCTTGTTTTTTTGTACGTGTCACTCCATTGTCGGCTTCTCCTTCTAGTGTATATGCGTACATTTTCGACCACAGTCCAATATGTTCTGTAGTCCTTGACAGCTCTATCTCATGAAACGTGATAGTAAGACAGTTGAAATGTTCACAGATGATGTATTTCTGTTGCCGCTATATCAAAACAAATGCTAAAAACAGAATAAAATAAATATTTAAAGGGGCTCCCATACAACTGACGTGATTTTGGTACCGTTTTTATAGATACTGGTACGGGACCCTTCGGGCGCAAGTCCGACTCGCACTTGGCTGTTTTAAATATATATTATTATATTTATTCAATTTCCATTATCTGAGTCAACCAAAAATATCTATGAGTATAGTTATTTAACCTGTTCATAAATTTTCACGAAGAGACTTAAGTTGAGAGACTGATTTAGCTAATCGAACGAGCCACGAGGAAAGCGAACAGAGTTCTCCGTTTTACCTTGGGAAAACAATCTTTCGTCTGTCCGGCTGTTTTCCTCTACAGGTGACATTTCTCAACTGATTCTCGTGAATTTTCGTGAGTAGGTTCAAATACAATTGCGAAACAAGTTAATTGGAATGAC
The DNA here is from genome assembly GCA_963854355.1 of Epinotia brunnichana. Lineage (NCBI taxonomy): Eukaryota > Metazoa > Arthropoda > Insecta > Lepidoptera > Tortricidae > Epinotia > Epinotia brunnichana. The sequence continues at coordinate 10,358,126 of OY977936.1, read as the reverse complement.
GGACTGGGATTCTGGCTCATGCTAATTTGCGGTTTTGTAAACATAGTGTGTGATAAGAAATGTATGGAGTTAATATGGGTGCGGAAGTAAGATAAGAGTTTACCAACTGTAAATAACTACAAAGTTGGTTTATTCAAATTCGAGTATCTACATATGAATATTCTGGGAAGCACCTTTATTTGCGGTTGGTAATTGTGGTACTTGATATGAAATGTATGGAGTTAGAGTTTACCAATTGCAAAATAGCCATTAGGTTGGTTTTCATATATAAACGAGTAGGTATATGTTTCACCATAGGTTACCGTAGACTTTGAACGATTGCAGTACAACACCTGATCATGCATATGGATGACGTAGGTTGTAGCCTATGAACAGTGTGGTGGTAAACGAGCATACGGTTCACCAAAGGTTATTCTAGCCTATGGACGATTGTAGTAGGTAAACAAGCGTTCTGTCCGAAGAAAAAGTGTGTTGGTAGTGTTTTAGAATGCGATTCGCTACCAGATCAGGTGTGAGTTATTATGGAGATCGTTGCCAGATAACAGATAAGGAAAGAAGGTGTCAAGTTTTCTGGTAGCGCTTCAGTAGGTATGTCGATGTATATTTAGGTATGTCGGATGTCGATGTATATTTAGGGGTTCTGTGTCCGTTAACGAGGTCGTCAACGAGGTCGGTTGATAATAGTAGTTTGTGATATGAAATGTATGGAGTTGGAGAAATTAATTATGACTCGTTTTCGTCAATGCATATATATATTTATTAATTAAACAGAGATGTGTGAAACAAAATATCTATAGCTAAACACTTGAGCTCACATGATATAGGTATTTAAATGAAACTAGGAAAAATATAGTAAATGATAATGTTACTTTATTTATTTAAAAACTAGTTAATTCTAATCTAAACATATTACATATTTATTATAGAATAATGTCCCCAAGGTAATGTTGATATATGATCATTCGCAATATATCGTTTATCATCTAAACCACACAATGTTTTTTTCCTTGTTTCTCTGGTGAATAAACAATGTTTATCACTGGTGATGGTGTACATGGTATCGTAAAAAGACTTAGTTCTACTAAGACACTTTCGATAGTTATCGAGATGGATTTTTCTGACTGCCGCGGCTGTAACTCCCTTGTTTTTTTTAACACATTTAGCTCCATTATCAGCGTCTCCTTCTAGTGTGTATGCATACATTTTCGACCTCAGTCCTATAAATTCAGTAATTATACGTCCTTGACTCTCATCCTTCATTAGACCTACAATCTTCTTGTTCACCCTGGGGAACCCGTAAACGTTGTTAGGTGGAAAATCAGAAGTGTCATATTTTGTGACTAAATCAGGTTTTATATCCTCGAAGAAGTTGTCGGTTTTAATTTCATAGATAAACGAATCAGTGTCTGTATAGAGTAAGCTACTATTGTTACCATATTTAGGCATCATATAGTTGTAGTGGAACTCATACATCAGCGTTTTGGATAGTTCCAAAATAGTGAAACCTACATAAGTAGGTTTATTATAAGTTACTTTGATTGGATTCAGCTGGACTGCTACTAAGTCTTGGGAGAAAATGATGCAGCTGTGAAAGTTTGGTTTAGAAATATATCGCTCGAGTCCGTATGAAGGTTTCGTTATAGTTTCAATGTCCTCCCAATGCTTACAAAAATGGACTGTTTTCCTTTTTTCTATGTTTTCAATACTTTTCCCAAAAATGCTGTTAACAAATAGCTTGTAAAGGTTTTTTTCAAAAGCGGAGGTTGCTAGTGCTCTTTTGCTAGAGTTTAAATCGACATACGGCTTAAGCCAAGGTTTCTGGTTAAAACTCAGGATCCTATGAATTTTTTTACAGATGAGGCCATTTTCCATACATTGTTTGAGGTTGACACCGTAAATGATGTACTTGGATTTGTCTTCAAGTGTTAACAGCAGTTTTTTTGTTCTCGAGTTAGGAGGGGTTTTCGTTTCAGCGCAGAATGGATAATCACTATGAGTATCGTGTAAGTATTTCGGATATTCAAGATCAACTTCTAATATATATCCATCTGCTGATTGTTGTTGTATAGAGTCAATTTGAAAAGCATTAATTTCCTCTTCCGTAAACCATTTGAAGCCGTTTATCGGTAGGTATTGCATCATAGCCCACCCATAGAGGTTATTAACATCGAGATAAGTGATAAACTTGTTTTCATTATGCGGATTGAAATTGTTCATAAATTTATTATTTGCTATCGATTGTCGCTTCATAACATGACTCACACCTCCCCTTATACCTCCTTTTATAAATTGAATCATCTCGTAATCCGTTAGAAGCTCAAGTTCAATGTGCGTAAATTTCAACATAGCGCTCCATGAAAGACCTGGAGCTGTATAGTAATGACACGGATCCAATTTATATGTTTCCAAACAAACTTTACGAAAATTTTCAAATACTTCAGCTAGAAGCATTACATCTGTTTTTAAATACAAATCTGAGTACTCCCCCAGAGTTTTAATCTTGAATGTACGCCACACCACCTGTGCATGTTTATAGTCAGATTCATCAATTGTTAAGTCGTTCAGTTTACTGTAGAAGGCTGATGGTGGAGGTAGGGAAGTTTCCTCAAGTCTCTCCCAGCAGCTTACATATTCGTAAGGAAAAACACCTTTGCGTGATAATAGTTTGATTGCGGATGCTTTATCAATATCAGAGTAAAATGTAAAGTGTTTTGGCAGAATTTGATATTGATCTTGAGAGAGATTATTCGCAAGCTTGTCGAGACTGCTGGCCATGAATTTGAAAGAATCAATGAACCTGAGTGTAATATTATCTAGTTGTTTGTAAAACGAAATGTATTTTTCCTTATTATGTGGTACGCAACCAATCTTTCCATCAGCTTTAGCTAATTCTTTTATAAACAAATTACTGTCGTATCCACTTAGGTTGTGGAATAATATGGGTAAAAACGTAGGAATAGTATAGTTCAGGTTACAGCTGTTGTGGGCTTTACCTCGTAATTTTCCAGTCAGATGACAATGATCAATAACACAATCATCTTCTAGCGGTTTATCACAAATATGACATATATCAGAGTCTGCTTCCATTAGACTATTCATATCCATCGGGCGGTTAGCTGTTTTCAGGATAATGCCTATCTTCTCTGCGTCACTATATAAATTTTTGATAAATTGCATCACGCAATCCTCACCACGATATGTGAACAATTTCGATAACGTTTCATCATATTCACAATGGATGTAGTATGCGAAGCTGTATGGAATGTGTTCGTTAATATTAAACGTGTTTTTAACGTCACTGCTTTTTCTATTGATTGGAGATAAAATACACTCGAAATCTGCGTATACAGTAAAAGGTACCTTCATTTTATGATTAAAGTTTGTGAACTTTATTGTTTTTTCATCTTCAGCCGGAAGCAAGACGGTCTTTTCACCACATCCCATTTTACTATGTAGATTCAATTTTTGATTAGATAAAAAATGATGTAGACATCCATGACAATAATATTTTTTTCTGCGATTACCCTTTCCTTGTAACAGACGAGATAAATGTTTTATTGTTGAGTAATGACATGTGTTTTTATCTTCATGAAACAGCAGATTGACATGTCGAGTCTTGTTTTCCACATGAGGCAACCTTGAAATGTATAGAGGTACAATTATTTTTGTTTTTTTTTCATCTTTGTCAATACCATAAACATTAACGCGAATATTATTATTTTTCTCGAAGCGTTTGATTTCTTTCAATTTGGTAGGAAATGCGATCCCCTCCCAGTTCAACCGATCTTTAAACTGTTCATACTTACTAACTCGAGATGCATGCAAATCCGTTGGAAATAGAGCTGCAAGCACACTCCACATAAAGCATGCATCATCATTGTTCTGAACATTAACACATGCTTTTTTTTTTCAATCCACGGAGGTAAAGGGATGTATTTGTTAGCTTTCAGCGGACAATATTTGTTGATATTTAAATCAAAAAACATGATTTTTTCTAGTGCCCATCCGCTATCTCTCTCTTGAAACTCATCCATTTTGCTTGTGATTGATGACACCAACTGATTGAAGAAGAAATCAAAGTCGAAGCCGCAGTCTAGAGATATGTTTTTCGTAGCAAATGTTTTTAAATCTTGTATAACTTCGTCACCATTCTCACCAAGTATCACCTTCACATACATACACATTAATTCTCCATTGACTTTTATTTGTTTGTGTTGTTTCACCTCCATTTTCAAAAGTTTTTTTATCTTACTACAGTTTGACGTAAGAAATTCTTCAGGATTAAGCAAGTTCTTCACACCGTTGATTCTGTAGGAGATGATTCTGCATTTAAATGCAGAACTAACTACATAAGCACCACCGTCAGATTGATCTTGTGAACACAGCAGCTTGTGACGTTTTGTCCTCGAATGTTTTATCATCTGGTTTGGTGATACATCTTCTTTACAAAATTGACATCGGTATAATGACATTACTGCTGTTGAAATTCAAAGCACGCGTGTATCGCTAATAAATTTAGAGAGAGGACTGAGTACGTAAGGTAAATTTTAACATAAATTATAACTCGTTGTGCTCATTGCATATATTTATTAGTTAAACAGAGATGTGTGAAACAAAATATCTATAGCTAAACACTTGAGCTCACAGTCTACTATAGAGCTATCATCACACAAACCGTCAATTAGGATGTATGCTTTCGCCACTGTTGCCGTCAATGAGGCCGTTAATGAAGCCGTTAAGACCTATCCAACAACCTGTTCAACTTAACGGCCTCATTAACGTTAACGGCCTCATTAACGTTAACGGCCTCATTAACGACCTCATTGACGGCCGCGAGCCCCTAAAGATACATCAACATCGAACACTCACCACACGCACACGTCCTCGCCCCCGACCTCCGCCGAGGCCGCACACGACACGTTTTATCACATACCAACACATACTTATCACCAAACCATATCACCACCTCGTTTACCACCACACTGTTCATAGGCTCCGACCTACGCCATCCATCATATGGTGTTGTACTGCAATCGTTCATAGGCTACGGTAACCTTTGGTGAAGCATATACCTACTCGTTTGTAACTGAAAACCAACTTAATGACTATTTTGCAGTTGGTAAACTCCAACTCCATACATTTCATATCAAGTACCACAATTGAGTTGCTTAACTTCAAACTCGGGTAAATCCAATTCTGTCATTTTGTAAAATTTTGGTATGAAATAAAAGGGTAAAAACTAGTTTTGTTATAATTTAATCGGTTTAGTATAATTTTGTCTGGTTTTTGAGAAAAATACATTTTAAATCCAGAAGCAGTCCAGAAGGTCATTACCGAGCTAAAGTCACCTCTTAACATCTGGTACCTTGATGATGGCACCATCGGGGGCAAGCCGGAAGAGGTGGAGCAAGACTTGCTCGTCCTACTGCCACGCCTGAAGGATATGGGGCTGGAAGTGAATACCTCCAAATGTGAGTTTTTCCCCTGTGGACCGCAGTCAGCTTCTCTCTTCTCTTTTTTCTCGGGTTTACTTCCCGGCCTCAAGGAACTGAGCGCTGATTCCTTTTGCCTACTTGGTGCCCCGATTTTTCCTTCCGCAGTTCCTGAGGCACTCAAAATTCGTAAGGATCTCCTCCTCCTCGCAGGCGAGCGTCTCAAGGGTTTGGCCCCGCACGTGGCCTTGGCTTTGATGCAAAAGTGTTTCGCGGTTCCCAAGATCACGTATCTGTTGCGCACGGCCCCGGTTTGGTTATTCCCTGCTGACATTGAGACCTTTGATTTTGCCATTAAGTCGACGATTGAGTCGGTGGTCAATGTGTCTCTGAATGATATTCAGTGGGCACAAGCAGGTTTACCCATCCGTCATGGGGGCATTGGGGTGCGGCGTGTGGGGGACGTTAGCCTGCCAGCTTTCTTGGCGTCGGCCCATGGGGTTGCTAATCTAGTTGCTGAGATTTTATCATTTGATGGCGACGTGGTAAGCATACCGTATGTGACCGACGCTGTGAGGCGGTGGTTGGCTGTCAACCCGGGGGCGTCCGTCCCGCAGAATCCAAGTCTCCAGCGCGCGTGGGATGACGTAGGGTGTAAGGCCATCTTAGACGGTCAGATTGGGAACGCTTCAGGTGTGGACCGCGCAAGGCTTCTGGCAGTGTTGCGGCCGGAGTCAGGGGCTTGGCTGCAGGCGTTACCCTCCCCTCAACTGGGCACGTTACTCGACGGTGACTCGTTGCGGGTGTCGGTCGCTCTCCGCTTGGGCTGCAATGTATGTCAACCACACGTATGCATATGCGGTTCCACGGTGGGAGTTGACGGTCATCATGCATTGAGTTGCCGGCGATGTGCCGGGAGGCATCCGCGTCACCACGCCTTGAACGACGTGGTCCAAAGGGCGCTCAGGTCAGCGGGTGTTCCGTCCAAGCTTGAGCCTCCGGGTCTTAGTCGCACGGATGGCAAGCGACCTGATGGCCTAACGTTGGTGCCGTGGGAGAGAGGACGTTGCTTGGTCTGGGACGCTACTTGCGTCAGCACCTTCGCCGCCTCTCATATCAGTCGCACTGTACGCGCGGCTGGAGCGGCAGCCGAGTCTCAGGCGGCGGTGAAGCGCCAAAAGTATGCTCCATTGGGCTCGGGGTATATTTTCGTCCCTTTTGCGGTGGAAACGGCGGGCTGCTGGGGTGCTGACGCGAAACAATTCGTGCGTGACATAGGCCGTCGACTCAGGCAAAAGGGAGAGGACCCCCGCTCCGAATCGTTTCTGGTGCAGAGACTGTCCATAGCCATCCAGCGGGGTAATGCCGTGAGCATTATGGGCACTTTTGCACCGGAAGCGATAACGAACGGGGTTAACTAGTTGTAGTGTAGTTGACGTGTGTATTTATATTATACTAGTTTTTTGTATTTTTAAATTTATGTTCTTTAATTTGTAGATTAAAACGAGATTTTTAAATCATAATATTTTATCAAAATCAGATAAATCCATATGACAGTTTTTTTAAATGTAGGTAAGTCCATCCAAGCCAATCAGCGAAAGAAGTTTGTTCAACATGGCTGATAATTTCTAATCGTATTTTTTTCAAATCTAAATAAATCCAGATCTGTTAAATCAAAATTATACAAATCCACACTGAGTTTTTTCAAAGATAGATAAATTACAATCGATTATATCAAATGAAGGAAAATCCCATCTAAATTTGATTTTTTGTAAAGAATGGATGGTTTTAATGCTGAATTTGCCGAACAGGTCGGCTTTATTTAATGCTTTAGCCATCATAAAAAAATACTGCCTTTCAAATCACCGAATTAACGTTATTATCACTTTTTTTCAATTATCTCGGAAGTGGTGAGAGTGGATTTATCTGAGTTTGAAGTTAAGCGACACAATTGCCATCCACAAATATAGAGGTGGACCCCAGGACATTCATATGTAGGTACTCGAATTTGAATAAACCAACTTTGTAGTTATTTGCAGTTGGTAAACTCTTATCTATATTCCTCACCCATACTAACATCATACATTTCTTATCACACACTATGTTTACCAACCGCAAATAAGCCTGAGCTAGAACCCCAGTCCGTCATTCCAATTAACTAGTTTCGCAATAATGTATTTCACATATGAGATAGGTACATCAATTTTTACAATACCAAGTTAAAACATTTTAATAGTAGGTATATAAATTTTACATGACAATTGACAAAGTTAAAACTGTTTTTTGCAGTTGTTAAACTCTAATCTTACTTCCTCACCCATACTAACTCCATACATTTCTTATCACACACTATGTTTACCAACCACAAATAAGCCTGAGTCAGAACCCTCAATACTACACTACTAACCCAAATACCACCTTAATAGTCCGGTACGTAAACAGAATGCTCCTTCGATAATTCACAAGAGCGCGATTTTTTGTTAATATTTAGAATATAATGAGTACTACTAGTAGTAAAAAGAGAAAGTGAATTCTAACGTGGATTTAGGTATGACACAGCATTTTCTTAGTGACCCTTGTAAATCCAGGGAAAGATTATACAAGTGGTATTTTTCTTCAATAGAGTGTCGCATTTAACTGTTACAACCTTCCCTATAATTTACTAAAACTTTCGTCAATGGATAACGTCAGTGTATTCCAAAACGAATAAATAAAAAGACTTCCTCTAAAAGATTATTCAAGTGAGTTTTGGTAACTGAATTGTGTAAAAAACTATCAAAGATAACGACAGTTTGAATTAATAATATATTCATCAATAGGTTAAATTTATATGAATTAAATTAATTTTGAAAGCCTTCCACTAGTCACTTAATAATTTTTTTAGGAGATTTATAATTTTTTAAATCGTATCCGGTTTTGCTGACGTAATCTATTAACAAAATTATTAGAAAACGATAGGTCAGATTTTGAATAATCAAATGCGTTGCATTATTGGAGAAAACAATGACTTGTATAATCTTTTTGAAGTTTTACACGTGTTCCTAACAAAAAAATAAATTATAAGTTAATCTACGTTAGAAAATCTTTAAAAATATTTTTCGCTGTGAGTATTTAATGTACTCTAGCTGATAACAAAAAAAATCTGACTTGTGAATTATGTTAGTTTGACGACCATTTACAGTGTTCGCGTACTGGACTATAACAACCACATGGTATTTGACCTCATGCCCATGAACTCTAGTAGATCCCCTCTGGTCGAGCACCGAGTAATTAAATAAGGGTTGACCGCTTGACAAGGTCATGCAGTGGTCCCTTACTAGCTAGTACTTACTAGCTAGTATGTAAGTGCGAGCGGGACAAATGCTTGCAGCCCAGCACGGTCGACTCTCCATAAAATCGTAGTTTGGTTCTCATTTTAAAACGGCATAGGTACTGGAATAATATTAAACTTTTTATATGTACACAATGCGATCCGCCATAACTAGGCATGAATTATAATAGAAACAAAATGAAGCGATTACTGCCTTTTGTATGAAAGATTTTCTACTCGCTCTTTTATTTCTATTTTAATTTCAAGCATCAGAAACTATTTTCTGGGCCTGTCCAGCATTGGATGTCTTTCGGCGGATGAAGATGATGATGATGATGGGAATCTTGGAGAAGGGAGACCAGAGATAGAACAAAATAGAAGACTTTTTGTTGAGAAAGTCAAGACTGTAGCGCCACAGGAAGTTAAGGAATCGGAAGTTTATTTCTCGGTTGTTAATGAAAACTCCCTTTTTAACCGACTTCAAAAGAGGAGGACTTCTCAATACGTCGGAATCTTTTATTTTAGGGTAAGACTCCGGTGTCCGTCTGTCTGTCTGTACGTCTTGTATCTCATTTACTGTGATAGTTAGATACTTTAAATTTTCACAGATGATGTATTTCTGTTGCCGCTATAACAACAAATACAAAAAAACAAAATAAATAAATATATATAGTATGCATAATATGCACGTTTACATTAGCTATACCGGTTTATATTTATATTATCTACGAAAGGCTGCTGAAAAATTCGCAGCCTTAGAAAAAAAATTAAAGAGAGTATTAAAGTAAATGTTTTTATTTTTCAATATAGTCCCCATAGCTTAATATATAAGCACTTTTCGCTTCGAGCAAACAATGCTTTCATACCGCCGAAAAAATTATATTTTTCCTTCGCTTCAAAATGGCTCTCTACCGCAGTCTTGATCTGATTGTCATCGGCAAACCGGCGATCACGTAAGTCTTTTTTCAAATTTGAAAAAGGAAATAGTCGCTCGGAGCCAGGTCTGGACTGTAGGGTGGATGATTGATTTCTCCAAAACCAGTGTCTTTTAGAGCCTGCCTAGCAACACGGGAAGTGTGAACTGGTGCGTTGTCCTGTAAAAACAACACTCCATGGCTAAGTTTCCCACGTCGCTTCTGGACGAACTGCATTACGTGTTGAATCAATAAATTTGCATAATATTGTCCGTTCCTTGTGGTCCCTTTTGGCAAATAATCAACTAATTTAACTTCTTCACTGTCCCAAAACACGGTCGTCATAAGCTTCGAAGCTGACTTTTCCACTTTTCATTTCTTTGGTGCCCTCTCGCCCCATTCTGGATCATATTGGCGAAGTACGTTTCATCTACGGTTACGATTCAGTTACAAATTTTGTACAGATTCCCTTCAGCTAGATCCATTAAATTCTTTGCAACTTTTACGTCGCCGTTCATTGTCAACACCGCTCAGAATTTTTGGTATCCAGCACGCAGTAATTTTTTTTTCATGTGTAAACGCTTATGTTTAATGTGTCCTACCCTTTCTTTACTTATTTGTAGTTCCAACGCTATCTGCTAGATTTTAATTCTTCTGTCAGCCAGAACACATTTTTCCACTTTTTCTACATTTTTGTCAGCGACCACCGTGACAGGCTGCCCATGGCGGGGGTCATCTTCACAGCTAGTAAACAAGCCTATTTTTAGGGTTCCGTACCCAAATGCCAAAAAACAGAAACCTTATGGATTCGTCATGTATGTCTGTCTGTATGTCTGTCCGTCCGTATGTCACAGCCACTTTTTTCCGAAACTATAAGAACTATACTGTTGAAACTTGATAAGTAGATGTATTCTATGAACCGCATTAAGATTTTCACACAAAAATAGAAAAAAAACAATAAATTTTGGGGGTTCTCCATACTTAGAACTGGAACAAATTTTTTTTTCATCAATCCCACACGTGTGGGGTATCTATGGATAGGTCTTCAAAAATTATATTGAGGTTTCTCATACATTTTTTCTCTAAACTGAATAGTTTGCACGAGAGGCACTTCCAAAGTGGTAAAATGTGTGTCCCCCCCCCCTGTAACTTCTAATATAAGAGAATGATAAAACTGGAAAAATATATGATGTACATTAGGTACCATGCAAACTTCCACCGAAAATTGGTTCGAACGAGATCTAGTAAGTAGTTTTTTTTAATACGTCATAAATCGTAAACCTCAATTTATGTTGCGGAACCCTTCATGGGCGAGTCCGAACCGCACTTGGCCGCTTTTTATCATAGTGTACGAAAGGCTTAAATGATGAAGAGTATCCGTCATATCATGCGAGCTTTAGAATTCGATAGCTTGTCTTCCTTTAAAAAAAAAAAATTAATCTCGAAAAGGTGATCCGACAGAGAAATCTCTACTTATATTATAATTAATTAACAAACCTGCTCACAAAATTTCATGAGAATCGGTTGAGAAATGCGACTTATAGATAATAACAGCCGGACAGCGCAACAGCGGGACATCCGGAAAAACGAATTGTGGCCCAAGCCCTATAGCTGGAGTATAGAACTTCGTTCACTTTGCTCGCTCGTTCAATAACTAACAGCTCAAAGTATTCCGCTTCGTTAGTTAAAAGTAACTAATGCCTGAGTTGTCATGCACGACACTATGACACGGTTTATCAATCATCGATTTGAATAAAAATCGATATGCTAATAAAGTACGGCCTATTATCTTAAAAACATTTCAGTACAAGTGGCAATTGTGCAAGCATGTCTTGGTTCTTACTCGTAGTCACAGCAAATATATTAATATTTGTGTGACTCCGTGAGCTGCAGAAAAAGCAAGCATGACTTATAAATGATATTTTTTTTTCGATAACCTGCATCGGTTATATATAGACTTATAATTATTGAACCTACTCACGAAAATTCACGAGAATCAGTTGAGAAATGTCACCTGTAGAGGAAAACAGCCGGACAGACGAAAGATTGTTTTCCCAAGGTAAAACGGAGAACTCTGTTCGCTTTCCTCGTGGCTCGTTCGATTAGCTAAATCAGTCTCTCAACTTAAGTCTCTTAAGACTTTTTTACACTTTCACTCCATTGCAATCCAGTTCTACGCACTCATCACGCAAATTTTTGTTCGACTACGAATCTACTAAAATATTTTGAGATATCTACAGATATACTCGGAATGATGACAATAAGAGATTTCAATTTCAATTATTATTAAGCGACCGAGCGAAACGAAAGAAGTTCTCAGCGTCAGCTTGAGTCAAAATTCTTTCGTATGTCCGGATGGCAGGCTGTCCGGCTGTTTTCTTCTCAACCGGCTAAAATCTAAATCAGTCTCTCAACTTAAGTCTCTTCGTGAAAATTTATGAACAGGTTAAATAACTATACTCATAGATATTTTTGGTTGACTCAGATAATGGAAATTGAATAAATATAATAATATATATTTAAAACAGCCAAGTGCGAGTCGGACTTGCGCCCGAAGGGTCCCGTACCAGTATCTATAAAAACGGTACCAAAATCACGTCAGTTGTATGGGAGCCCCTTTAAATATTTATTTTATTCTGTTTTTAGCATTTGTTTTGATATAGCGGCAACAGAAATACATCATCTGTGAACATTTCAACTGTCTTACTATCACGTTTCATGAGATAGAGCTGTCAAGGACTACAGAACATATTGGACTGTGGTCGAAAATGTACGCATATACACTAGAAGGAGAAGCCGACAATGGAGTGACACGTACAAAAAAACAAGGGAGTCACAGCCGCAGCCGGCAGAAAAATTAATCTCTACAACTATCGAAAGTGTAGGACTACTTCTTTTTACGATGACATATGCACTATTACCAGTGATAAACATTGTTTATTCGCCAGAGAAACAAAGAAAAAACATTGTATGGTTTAAATGTTAAACGATTTAATGCATATTATCACATATCAACACTACCTTGGGGACATTATTCTATAATGATTAAGTAATATGTTTAGATTAGAATTAACTAGTTTTTAAATAAAAAGTAACATTATCATTAACCATATTTTCCTCGTTTCATTTAAATACCAAACAATGACATCATGCGGGTACCCATATCGTTAGCTAATTGCTGTATTAAATCGAGTAGCAACAACGCATAATATATTCATTTTTCCTGTTGAACCAATTACATACTTAATTTCCTAAAGTAATACCGATAGAGCTGTCTTGTACTCACACACCTACCCCTATCCAACAACCTATCCAACAACCCATCTCGCGGCCCCATTAACGACATCGTTGACGACCTCGTCGACGGCCCCGTTAACGGCCCCGTCAACGGCCGCAAGACCCCTAAATATACATCCGCATCCATCACTCACCACGCGCAAGCACCCTCGCCCCCGACGTCCGCCGGGGCCGCACGCGACACCCTCCATCGCGCTCTACATATTACATACCTACCATAGAAGGCGCCACCAACTCACATTACTTTTTCCTTAAAGTGGCCTGGGAATTATCTCCATACAAAGCGCTACCAAACCACCTGCTCTGGTAGCGATTTCCATACAAATCGCTACCAGACCACTTCACTTTTTCATTCAAGTGGCCTGGGAATTATCTCCATACAAGGCGCTACCAAACCACCTGGTCTGGGAGTGATCTCCATACAAAAGCGCTACCAAACCACCTGGTCTGGGAGTGATCTCCATACAAGGCGCTACCAAACCACCTGGTTTGGTAGTGATTTCCATACAAAGCGCTACCAGACCACTTTTCACTTTTTCTTCAAGTGGCGTGGGAGTGACTATAATATACTACTTATTTATTTATTTATTTATTTATAATAGTTTTTGCATTTTTGTTTTCAAATGATATTTTTGTGATTTTTTTGATTTTTATTTAATTTTTTTAGTGTCTTGAAAATAAAAAAATTAATGATAGCACTCCAGAAGAGTAAAAAAATAAAACTAAACTTATATTAAGGTGGTTCGATTGCCATACAAAACGTTATTTGACATTCGCAGGCTAACGGCGTGATATTTTAAGAAACTTATGTAACAAACTTGCATAAATTGTCTTCCCATTTGCGCCAAATTCCCCCTTTCCTAGAATAAACTTGTATAAACTAAATTAATTTGAGAAATTGATTTGGGACGTGATATTTTGGGAAAACTATTTTTCTCAAATTAATCTAGTTTATACAAGTTTATTCCACGAAAGGCGAAATTTGGCGCAAATGGGAAGCCAATTGATGAAAGTTTGTTACATAAGTTTCTTTTAAATATCACGCCGTTAGCCTGCGAATGTCAAATAACGCTTTGTATGGCAATCGAACCACCTTAAAGAAAAAAAATCAAAAAAAATTTTTTTTTTTAATTTTATCATGTGGAAATAATTGTTCACAAGCTTAATAATCTACCGTTAAATTTTTTGCTCCTATTACAGACCACAACCTGTATTATTCATTCGACATAACTTTGTAATTACTACTGTACAAAAATGAATTTTATTAACCTTAAAAAAATATATTTCTGCTTTGAGATGAAAAAAGGTACATTAGAAAGGGTGGCTTCCGAATTTTAGTTTCAGGAATTGCATAGGGTAGTTGTTTTGATTGAAATATGCTACGGAAACATTGGTGTAGATTTTTTAATTGATGAAATATTCATCTGGTCAGTTTTCAATATAAACAACAATAGAATATGTAGGTACCGTCATAATATTTGTTATTGTTTGGTTTGATGCGGTTGCGGTTAACATATGCAACGTGAGAATTATTTTGAGATGCATCCAAGCGGGTAAATTGAATTAATGCGATCAAATGGAACCATTCAAATTATATAGATGGCTAATTATTTAAAAGCATATGAACATGCCAATGGCAAGTGGACGACATTGTACCGAAGTATAACACTGTTGCCTTTGCCACTTGTTGTTATTTATGTGGATATATTAGAAAGGAAATCGCACTTTAAAATTGAAATTTATAAAAAGTACAAAAGTGTATATGCTTTTTCTAGCGAGAAAATCATTATATTGGAGCACTATTAGAGGCAGTCAGCCAAACGTAGACACAATTTGAGCTTGTTAAATGTGAAGTGGAATTATGCAATGTAATGACTTATTAAACGTTGTATTCACTGTAAAATAGAGGACCAATCGTTAATTACGTTTACGTATGGCATTTAGCAAGTAAAAGCTTTAAACAAAACGGGTGTTGGTGTTACCCTTTTCATGAAAACATTTATTTGTAACTATATTTTATTTCGTTAATTTAGTCTAGTTTATCCTTAGTTTACTATATATATTTGTTCTTTGTTAGCGTTTTACAAAAAATATATTTTGTTAAAAAACAATCACATTAAACAGACTGAAATGAAACTTAACATACTTATGGAGTTTCAATTTCATCGTATCTTTATTTGAATGAGATTGTTAAAAACATTTATTTGTAAATATATTTTATTTCCTTAATTTAGTTTAGTTTATCCTTAGTTTACTATATATATTTGTTCTTTGTTTGCGTTTTACAATAAATATATTTTGTTAAAAAACAATCACATTAAACAGACTGAAATGAAACTTAACATACTTATGGAGTTTCAATTTCATCGTATATTTATTTGAATGAGATTGTTAAAAACATTTATTTGTAAATATATTTTATTTCCTTAATTTAGTTTAGTTTATCCTTAGTTTACTATATGTATTTGTTCTTTGTTTGCGTTTTACAATAAATATATTTTGTTAAAAAACATTCACTTTAAACAGACTAAAATGAAACTTAACATAAGGAGTTTCAATTTCATCGTAATGTTATTTGAATGAGATTAGTATTAATTCCCTAAAGGGTATTAATGCCCTAAAGGGTGCTCACTGCCTATTACGCCCCAGTCCTTTACTAAACCTATGTGGCTGGACTAGACTAATGCTTCTTAAAAGACTGGGGCCTCACAGGGACTTCCCTCTTTGGTCAGCCATTATTACGAAGGCTGAGGATTTGGGTATAATTGGGATATGTAATTCTTGTATGACTGGAGCACGGAATAATTGAAAAAGTATTATATTAAGAGAACAATTGTATACTTAAATAGTTTTCGTAGAGCGTTAGGTTTGTAGTTGAAGTCCAAAAATTTTCAAATTGATACGTACCTGCAGCTCGGTCACGTAACGCATTGTACGCGCGTCACGTAGATCTGAATGTCATTTTTTATATGGAAAAATTACAGGTAAATTGTCCTAACGCGCGTTCGAAACGTTTCGTGATTAATGTGATTGATTACCTAAGAAAATGTCCGATTTTTATTACGGAATTTTTATTTATCTGAGGGGAAGTTCTTGTGAAATCGAATAATCTAACTATAAACGCTTAGATTTATTAACCTTTATAATATCACGAATTCACTAGATTAATAGTAGTTTATGTGACTGTACATAATGAAGGGCATTAAAAACGAGCGTGGGTTTATGAAACGAGCCGAAGGCGAGTTTCATAATAACATCACACGAGTGTTTTAATGCCTAATTATGTACAGTTACATACAATATTTTATCTATCCACATATCATAAATCATAAGCCTCCATGATGCATTCAGGAGCCGCATATTATGACCGGCATCGCGGCGTCGTTTTCTGGCATCTGTCATAGTTTTTTTTAATTCAGAGACAAACTAGAGTCGGATCCAACTGTCATATCGTTCGATATCTTACTTACGTACGACATTTTGTCAAATTTGTATGCAAATTGACAATTCATTTCGAACTACGTCATCTCCACTGATATTAGAATAGAGGTTAAATCAAATTTCTTTGTTTTTCAGAGACGTTCGAAATTTGTATGAAATATTATTATCGAAATCTATGTTATTATTTAGTAATAATAACATTTACACAGATAAGAAATGTGTTCTAACAAAACAGTTTATTTTTATGGTGGTCATAATGTGCGGTTCTTGAACGCATCATGGAGGGTTTATGATATTTGGATAGATAAAATACGTTCGGAGACAAAATCATTGATAAGTTTTGTGATCTCCGTCGACAGCCCGTGCATTTAGCGGCCAACATTTATAAAGGTTTCTTACAGCTGTCACCACATTTCAATCTTCAATATTAAAGAGAAATATCTAAAATACGTACCTACTCTGGTAACGGTATTAAATTTAAAAGAGCTAGCTCCAATATCCGCATCGATAAACACATTTTCTGACGCCGTTTCGAATAAATCAAATATATCTTATACGATAATCGATGTAGACAATTTGCCAATAGGATACGTTTTTAGGGTTCCAACCCGACCTAGTCAAAATTGCGAAAACTGAACCGTCATAGTTTCATCATGTCTGTCCATCCGTCTGACTGTGTGGCTTGACTTGCATTTTTAATCTGGTACTCTTGGTAACATAATATTGTCCAAAATTATGACCAATTTATTTGCAATATTTCTCTTTGATATCTATCCCAGATTAACAAAGAAGCGCAGTTTCAATTTATCTTTTAAAACTCTATAATTATCGAACGAAGTAAGTAGGTATAATGCGTTTTCATGTGTGTGTGTATGTGTGACGAAATCCCTTGGATACAGAATTAAAAGAATAAGATTGTTTTATGATTATTGTGCACGACAGTGTCGCGCAACTAGGAACAAAAAGAAGAATGACGTCCATTTGCTCAAATTCAGCATGACAAGTTCTGACAAGTGACAAATTTTCTATCTGTACTTTTGTTATGGCGGACTCATGCTTTCTTCTACTACCGTACTTTATCTTTATGTCATTTTGTCATAGCGACTTTGGCCGGTTACCATGGATATTATAACTTCACGAGAAAACATGTGTGTCAAACAAACCAAAGACTACAATAATATATTAGTAATAACACCATATGAATAAATAGGTAAATGTGGTGATGTTTGTTAACCTCCTCCTTATTGCATAATGTAATGGTGTGGCCTTCCACACCATTACATTATGGATTAGGGACTAGCTTTTTGTGGAACCGACCGTCTAACTTTCCACGCCAGAGGGGGAACTAGACTTTGTTGGATTGTTAAGGAGCCTCGTTAAATGGGGGCTTCTACGACTTAACTACTGCTGTCATAGACAACAACCAGGATCAACGGCTACACGTGTCTTTCAAAGCGCGGGAGCTCTCAGTTCCATAACCAGTCAAAGCAGCTTACGTTGTTTAACCGTCACAATCGGTACGATTACGGTATGGTCAACCTCACAAGGGGCTTTACACCTTTGCACCGTGTCGCATTAAACGTCATGTTAAACTGCCATATGAAGTTGTCAAACGAGTGAAAACGACAAGGAATGTTGCTGACTGTAGCTGTGATATATATATTGAATACTAGCTGCCCGCGCGGTTCCGCATTACAAAGTACGCAAGCGCACCCGCGGGATAAAAGGTAGCCAATGTCCATCAAAAACGATCAGTCTAAACAGTGAGTGGTGTTTTTAGGGTTCCGTACCAAAAAGGTAAAAAAGGAACCCTTATGGTGCGACTCTGTCCGTCTGTCCGTCCGTCTGTCACAACGTTAAATATCTCATGAACTACTTAAGCTATCAATTTGAAATCTGGAACAACTGTTAAAAGGGTTAAGACACGTGTATGGAAAATGAAAAAATTAAATACCTATACATTTTTATTTTCTGTTTAAATGATGAATTTGAGGGGGGTTAAAAAATCAAAGTCTAGTAAATAGATCAAGTAGGGTATTATATGAAAGGGCATGAGTTGCAGTTTTATTTTTTATCTACTGTGGTTAAATTTTGATATATTATGGAAAATGTAGAAAAAAATACCATCCTTATCTTTGAAGTTTACAAAGCGAAAATTCTGAAATAATTACATATGATTAAGAGTAACATAAATAATACAGGAAAAATAAAAGGATATCTCTATGTAACTGATTTTTTTTTATGTATCAAAAATAATTTCTTACGTAAATTTGTAATTTACTTACTTTTGTATGAAAATTCCTATCAGATTATCTTTAAAGTCCCTTCTTTTAAATAAAAAATAAATAATTGAAATCGGTACGCGTAATAAAAAGCTATCGCTGATTAACAAACATACTAGGTTGTAAGTTGTTAGTACCAAAATGCAGAAGGCGCTTTGCAACGGTAACTATGAGCTGTTTAAGATTGTTCAAGAATGAATGGGGTCCTGACATGACGGGTATGGTGTATGAAAGATTGTACGGAACCCTCGGTGCGCGAGTCAGACTCGTACTTGACCGGTTTTTTGTTTTATTCGGATTTTACACTTCACAGACATTATCTCTGTATCTGTATATCTGTATGTGTAAAGGCTCTTTTTTATTGAACACAAACACAATACAGTCAAGTGCTGAAATGTCTATGGATTTAATCCTCTCATAAATACGTTTTAAGATAAATTTACACATGCAAGAAATTGCATGCAAGTTTCATTACATTGCCGGTTACCGAGGTATGCCGAATTCAATTCATCTTTCAAACCCCGCAATGTAGTAAACCTTGCATACGATTTCTTGCATTGTGTATTTTGCGTTCAAGATCTACCAGCACTAACTTGTGCAACTTCGTTGAGGATCTTACCCAGGCAGTTGACCAGGGTTGCCAGGATTTATTCGACAAGGCCAATTATTGCATCCTTCTTGAGATGCTACATATACTTCGATTTTTTTAGCATTAGAAATTCGATAAACAAAGAAGCAGGTGTCGTAAACCTGTTTCTTCAGAAGTTAATACTAAAATATTAAATTATTGTGTATTTTTCTTTGTTACATCATAGGTACTTCTCAATGATTTCACATTTCCTATCACTTAGGTTTGTAAATATTATATATATATTATTACTAACTATTCCTAACCTAACCTACCCTTTCACTACACTGAATTGGGATAGATCCATCGGCGGTGAACTGCACTATCAACGAAAGATAATAACTTTAACGGAAAACAATGAAACTTAAAAACTCAAAACAACAAGATTCTGGGATAATGACAAAGTATCGCACTTGCATTCGCATGACATACGAGATGAGAGTGACGTTTAAAAACAAACATGAACAATGTACTTAATGGCGGACATTTTATCCGACCGATTGCAAATGTCAAAACGCTAAACTCTTTTTGATGTGGGACACGATCTCTTCAATTTAGTCGCAATTTATAGGTTTAAAACGTTCCGTTTGTTTGAAACCTCTGCTTCTGTGGGTTTTTTATCATGCAATTTTTTTGCGATACATTAAAAATAACACAAATAAAATATTTATGCTGTATTATTAAATAATCCTTTTAAGTAAATGCAAATTACACATTTTGCTATCGTATAATAATAATGCCAAATGCTTTAAAAAATGTTTTCATAGTTTTCCACTTATTCCGCCGCATTTACGGCAGGTATCGTAAAACGTGTTCTATAAAAAACCTTACACTTACTTCTGTAAAGGTCTTTCTAATGCTAAAAAAATCGAAGTATAGATACGGAATATACAACTCCCTCTATGGTTGGTGTAAGTAAGATCCTGGCGGTACCCAGGATAGCAAACTACGGTTCAATAAACACATAGACACCATGCTAAATGGCCGGTAGTACTTGGCAGACGGTGTCAGAGGTGTCAACTTTGGCACCGTCTGGCAAGTACTTCCAGCCATTTCAGGACTGACAGACCAAAGACTACAATATAAATACTGAGATAGACAGGCAGCTCGACCAAATTGAGAAGGCATTTAATGCTTGTGTACACAGGCGCCATTTCTTCTGCGATACTTAAAACTTTTCTTTGAATGTACAAAACATACAAAAAGTGCGTCGGTCACAGGGTTTGAACCCCGGCTCATCGACTCCAAATACCGCCGTCTGTACCCCTGGGCTACTGATGTCTTATGACAATACGGCGAATTTTGAAATACCTTGACAGCCTAGCCTAGCAATCGCTATAGCTTCAGAGAGTTCGCCACCTATCAAGTAGGTGACACTATTTTCAATAAGAAACTGGATTTGCATTAAGTTCTAAGTTCGCATAGCATGTGACAGACTTAGGTTTACTCTCTCTACGATTAGGGCTAAATGATGCCACATATCTCGTACTGTTGTCAAACGACGTAAATTACCTACCCTTACAATTTTGACCGGAAGTGAAGAATTTTTCAAACTTCGGCCAATTTTAGGCGCGATAATCTTCTGATTCTTGCTCAGCACAACTTTCTCGACCTGCTGCCGTGCATTTTATCGTGTTGTCATGAAACGCAAGCGTATTGGGAGTGGGCTTAGGGAATAAAAGTACGATACCCTTGTCCACTATTTAGCATACGACTCTGATGCTCCTCCAATTTAGGCTCACACTCGCCGGTGGCCCGTTTAATAAACAGAGCAACAATTCAGACCAGGAAAGCCAGAAGTTTGGATATACACCATGATGACGGTTTACATCGATTCAAAACTAAATTGCTGTCGATTATCGATTGAAGTGCCTAACAATAGCCATAGCAATTCGTATCTTATTCTTAATTTAGCTCTAAGTATATTATTATTATTAATTACTAATGTGTCCCTTTCTGTAATGTCTCTCGACGCTTTCTTTGCATGCTGTAATTGGTGGCGCAATTAAAGGCTATAGCCGTGTTTCTATACAAAATTTGCCTTTCTGTCAAATGTTCTAGTAATTTCATTTTTAGATACTCCTTGTAGGCAAAGGTCTGTTCCCCAAAGAACAGTCATGTACACTTGTCAGTTTTCGTAATATGGCGGTTTGTTTTTTTTCACTTTTTAATTTATTTCTTGAATTCGGTTTTATTATGTAGTATAGTTTACCAAAAAATCAAATTAATCGCAAAGACCGAATTCAAGATATAAATTAAAAAGTGAAAAAAAACAAACGGCCATATTACGAAAACTGACAAGTGTACATGGCTCTTCTTTGGGGAACAGACCTTTGCCTACAAGGAATATCTAAAAATGAAATTACTAGAAAATTTTACATAAGGCAAATTTTGTATAGAAACACGGCTATAGCCTTTAAACCAATGTTTTTTTTTTGTACTTATTGCTTGTGCAGGTATGTTGTTGCCGCTGTTGGTGATCCTTGATAATAAACAAAAAAGTACCGCAACCTCAATCCGCCAACACGAGCCTTGAGAAATATTTATGAGTAGTTTGTATGCACCCATATTGTTACACTTGACTTTACAATCAGCTTTCGTACGCAATTGACAATTATAATTAATTAAGACATATTTAAAACTTAATTATATTACCAAAGCAGTTGATGCGAGGATTAAACTACCAGATTCCGGCAACAAAACTTTGTCGTTGTGTTTGCGTTATTAATGATCGGACTATTGGGACATCATTACTGGTGAAATATACGATGTAATATTTTAAAACTCACGCGATAATCATGTGATGTCAATTATTCGTAAAATATTCCGAAGGGACATTAAATATCGGGATACGTTTTAAATGACATACTTACTCAATATCAGTGACTTGCAAATGACATTCATACAAATAAGCGAATCAATCCAAGAACATTGTGTAACTACTGTAATTTATTTTTAAACTCACAATAAATTAACATTCTACTGATTTTAATTTCAACAATTTTCCATTTATTTATTACAGATTACAATTTTACGAAAGTAATTCAGTTCTACAAATTACCACTACTCAATAATTCATCCGAATAAATAAAAAATACTTTCACCAGTATTTTGAATGGGCCTTTGAGAAGGACGTACGTCTTTATTTTATATATTTTCCTAGTTAGTTGATCAACGAGTTATTTGTAACATATATTAAACACGAACGTTTTACAAACATGAGATCTAGAATACAAAAATTCTATTTCAGATTTAGCTCGAGTCCCGATTAAATGCAAATATGCGTAAATGATGAAGTTATCGCTTTTCCCCGAACGTGCTGATTCCTCTCGCGTTTCCTTCGATAAGCGAGTGATAAATGTACGCGAGTTCCCAACTTGTACAAGTTAGGTGTCGGCTTACTTCTGTTGATGCGATAGGCGATAAGTTCCTAAAGTTAGTTGTGAACCATCAAAGAAGCAGCGTAGGCGATTAAGGTGTGATTGCTCTTATATCCAAAATACCGAATTTGTTCGTTAAATAAGCGTTTTATAAGTCAGAAGTAAAATACAATTACCTATATCCAATATTTTAATGATTTCAACATGCAACTTAAGCACATACATACTTGTTCTCATTTCAGAACCAGTAATAGGTGTACAATGACGACTCAACATGATCCTTATTTTCGCGATCAGCATGGTAATCGTGTAACTTTTCGAAGGCGTTAAAGGACATATCAACTGTACATTTTTTGACGTTTAAATGTCACTTATACCTTAACCTTTGAAGAGTTAGGGCCTGGGCACACGTCTGCGGTGCGGCGCTGCAACGCAAAATTTTGCGGCGCGCGCGCCGCATAGTATTACGTTGCGGCGCCGCAGCGCAAACATGTGGCCAGGCCCTTAGACAATTTCCCTGATGGCTTAGGGCGAATTGCACTAACTTACGATTACAGACAGATCATCGTTATATAACGCGCCGGCAGCTGTGATTCTATAGAAACTTGTCAAACTCCATACATTCCGATTTTAAAGAACACCGTTTACGATTAAAGGGCGGTTTAGTGCAACCCACCCTTAATGTCAACCTCGAGACAGTACATTGGTCCTTGTGTATTTCAGTACTACTATCGATTCCGTGCTAATAGCGCATTGAGGTAACCACGTAGCGTCATCAAACGGCGGCAGGCTTGTCGCACGTGTTGACGGTAAGTACTTACTTTCAAATTAAGCGTACCTACAATTTATCATCAAATTCGAATGCTATTCAGTTCAGTTATCTGTTTCTACTAAGAGAAGAGATGAGCTAGAGGGATTGACAAGCATCATCGCCAGCCATCAAAGACTTGAGGGTTTATTTAAAAGTGTTGAGGTGAAATTGTGAAATAGAATAGGCAATTTTAATTGAAATGTTTAAGTGTATTAACCTTATTGACTTTTATGTATCACCAACTTGACTTATTCTATATGTACATATATATATTTTTTGTAATTTCTTAAATTTTTCGGTTAATCTGCTTATTTATTACCCTATTTATTCCTTATTAAACTACACATATGCGCAAAATTGTAATTACAAGATTAATTACAATTTTGCGCATATGTGTAGTTTTTAATTGTATTTAACTCTAATTTTACTAGACTGAGTGACTTATAATATCACTGACAAATTATATTTTCACATGTCTATCTTGACTGAATGTATAATGGGAAGCAATGTATATAAATTAAGATCTTATGTTACCATATGTTCATTGTGAATAAACGATTTGATTTGATTTGACCAATATACTTCAACAATGAAAGTTCAACACCTTTCGTCTTTTATAATTTTATAGTCTGAAACAAAAGGACTTCAAGAAAATACTATAGTTTCTTCACGTACTTAATGATTATTTTGTTTTTTTTCGGTAATTTAATGTATTAGTCACTGCACGGGTTGGATATGGTCACGCGACCATCGACGTCTCGGAGCACTGGTGATTGGTGCCTGATGTAGTCTTGCAACAGATCGTAGTCCACTCCTATCACTTCAACGTTGAAGCGGTTCTCGGAAATCATCTGAAAGCATTATATGCTATGAGTATATGTACATTGGCCTTATTTATGGACGCAGTACGAGGCATGGCATGTCAATATCAAGCTGTATTGAAACGTGAACGTGGTGCGCCACACCTATACAAAAGGATTTAGTTTTGGAATATTAAAATAAACGTCATTGAATTGGTTACAAAAATGTGTATATAGGTGGGTTAAAAAAATATAATTTTGTCTATAACTTTGGGCGGTGTAAATGTTTCTAACATTTCCACAGACTTGTTGAATTGTTTATAATTTACAAATAATAAATACCCACACTGAATAAAATAAATGGAAGAAGACGAGTTACATACCTCAAAATAAAGATTCTGATTATTTATTGGTTAAATTAAAATACATTTACAAGTCATATATATCAATTAACATAATACAATCAAAGCCCACAATTTATACAGAAGCACAGTAACAAATCGTTGCAAGACATTGAAAACCCAAATCTAGAAACAATCCTCCTTATTCAAAAAACTTCACACACCTTCGTTAACTAAAACGTGCTTTGTCCCTTGCTCACCAACACAAATTTCAAAGTGATAAATAAAGCCAAACATATTTTAACGACATTTCAAATAAAATAGGTTGGATGAAAGTTTATGAATAAGACCACATAAGTGCAAGGTCATATTGAAAATTTACTCAAGACCGATATTAAACACATACCTAGTAATACCACTTACTGTATAATCCCCTCCTCCTGCGCCTATAAAGTCAGTGCTGACAACCCTGTAATATTTCTCCGGTACCAAGGGTTCGTATCTAGGGATGTCACAATCTATACAACGGACGGAGGCACTAACAACTCGATTGCCTTTGGGCCGCGACCCGTCAAACACTGTTTGAATGCCTGTGGAAGAATGCCTAATATACAAAATTCATAAAAAAATACAATAGATTTTTTCCGGTTAAGAACTACCCAAGTACCTATACCTACGTCTACAAGTTTGAGAAGAAGTGTACCTCCAATTGCCCACTGTTGAGCATATACGTTTAGTACCTAGGTACCTAAGTATAATACGCATAAACTGGTAGGTTACCTAAGCTAATATATGCTTACGATCCGCGTCATTATACGAAAAAAGTGTTCGTGTATTTTTTTTTTTACACTTAAGTATATTTCAAACTGTCCTTATGTAACGACGTTAAAATATTTTACTTACTCGATACAGCGTCGTATATTAGAAATTCAATTTCATGCAAAGCGTTCAGATTCAGTATTAATAAAAATATATTAAAAACAAATATTGGAAGTGTAGACAGCGATGGAGTCAATAAAGTTACTGACTGACTTGGCGTGGTGAAATCGGTATGCGGTATAGTTTTACTTAGACATGCTTACTGATCAGATGTCGTACTGATTTCCTCACCTGTCGGTGTACTGTCAATATTACATTTCAGCCGTAGAAATATCATTCGCGGATGCGGGGCGGTGCGCTTGCCGTACTGCATTCCAGCCACCCAACCACCATGCGGGATATGCTTCTGCATAAGGCAGGGAGTAAAGAAAGCACTCATTTAAATTTAGCCGCAATAAATAATCGGTACGGTAATCGATCGGCTGACTCGACTGTCATTGACAGTTGACATTAACAGCTGACAACTTACTGATAACGGCCAGGAATAAGTTGCCTAAGTGTTGTTGGACCAATATTAGTACTTACGGAATACCAAAAATGTATTGTTCTTTACAGTCATAATGTTCTAACTGTAGATATTAAAATTAAAAAGAAGGATGACACTTTCTTCTATAGAGATTATTTTATGGAGAAAAAAAATCGATGCCTATCAGACTCAAGCAGGTCAATCACGTAACGCATTGTACGAACGTCGGGTAGGTCTAGATGTCACTTTTTATATGGAAAATTTACTGTTAAATTGTACCGACGCGCGTTCGGAATGTTACGTGATTACCCCTAAGGTAGTGATTTCATAATATATAAAAAACCGGTCAAGTACGAGTCTGACTCGCGCACCGAGGATTCCGTGCAAACGTTCAAACACCATACTGTCATGTCAGGACCCCCCCATTCATAAGTTCCCCCCATACTAAGAATTTACAATACAGTACCGATTTCGATTATTTATTACCAGTACCGATTTCGATTATTTATTTTTTATTTGAAAGAAGGGACTTCAACGATAATCTGATAGGAATTTGAAGGTATAAATTGTCATACAAAAGTAAGTAAATTACTTACAAATTTAATTAAGAAATTATTTTTGATAAATAAAAAAAAATAAGCTAGACAGAGATATCGTTTTATTTTTCCTGTATTATTTATGGTACTCTTAATCATATGTAATTATTTCAGAATTTTCGCTTCGTAAACTTCGGTGATAAGGGGGGGGGGGGGGGTTTTATTTTTTTCTACATTTTCCTTAAGAAATCAAAATTTAACCACTGTAGAAAAAAAAACGGTTTTAGAAAGTGCAACTCAAGCCCTTTCATATGATACCCCACTTGATCTATTTACTAGACTTTGATTTTTTAACCCACCTCATCATATTCGTCATTTAAACAGAAAATAAAAATGTTTATTTAATTTTTTCATTTTCCATACACGTATCTTAACCATTTTAACAGTTGTTCTAAATTTCAAATTGATACCTTAAGTAGTTCCTGAGATATTTAACGCTGTGACAGACGGACAGAGTCGGCACCATAAGGGTTGCTTTTTTACCTTTTTGGTACGGAACCCTAAAAATGTACATTTGTTGAGCTACCTCGTAGAAGAGAGCGCGCGAATGCAAATTCCATATCAAACCAATACACGTTCGTAATATCCCCAGTTTCGTGCCTTCCTTAATATAGGCGTTGGATACGTAAATAAGTGACATCCCTTTGAATATCTGCCTACTAATAGTGACAGAGGTCTACTGATATTGACACGTATGTCGTATACGGCTGGGCGCAAACGTTCGGTTTACGCATTCGGTTTTCGACCTACAGCCCTCTAGATTCTAGAGCGATAATTATTGTTCTGTAAACGCCTGCGTAGGTAGAAGTCGAAAACCGAATCCGGAAACCGAACGTTTACGCCCAGACTACTACTAGGCAAACATAGAAATGTTATCTTTACAGCCTTGCCTATGTCTTAACTAAAAAAGAGGTAATTTTCGTAAAAGCAAAAAAGTCTGTGAGGTTTTAGGTTTGTATATATAGGGTATCTACGTAACTACTGATCCGATTTCAAATATTCTTTCATAAGCGTAAAGAACGAGCATTCGGAATGGCCGTAGGTTACATTATTATGCCGCGGCTTCTGCGCGACTACCTAAATTGTAAGTGAAAACATGTAGGTACAATCCGTGAATGTCACAGTCCGTGCATTTCGAGTTGCAGTATTCGAGGTTCAGAGTAGGTTGCGGTTATTACCGGTGGTACGCGAATGTAATAATGTAAAAAACATACATTGAAATATTAAGTCAAAGGTTAAACATCAATTCAAATGTAATTATACTTATTTGCACACTTCATAACATTCTCTTTTCTTTAGACTATTTCTCAGGACCTGTTTACTGACTGTCATATCAAGCCTAAACTCATAGCATTAGGTAAAAAATTCTGCATTTTATCTATTTTATCCGAAAGTAGCCGATTCCTACTCTAAATGCTTACGGACGGACTATAGGTTAAAAGCGTGGGGTGAAATATTGCTCTACAAAATACTGAACTGGTATCTTCTTAAGTGTTCAAAATTATCTTACTGTTAATTTCCAATACAAAAAATGTATCTTACGGAATACCTATACATGGTTTGTCGTTCCGATAGTCGAAATAAACAGTAAAGTTTTTAATTAAGCCTTGGCCGCGGCTATCTTGAGCACCCTTCCAACCGTTAGCCAAATAATATCTAAGGGAAAGGTTTGTAAATGAATGGCTTTGAGCAAGGAGGTATGAACCTGTGACCTTTTAGCAGATGATATTCATACGCTACAGACAATTTTATTCTGCTTATTAAAAAACTACTTCAGGTTCATAATCATGCGTACCTCGAATAACCCTCCCAAAAGCTTAACATCATAATCCCATATCAGAAATGCCAGCAATCAAACCCAAATCGACGCAACAAAACCAACGCAATACACATGCACAATAACACTTAATAGGGTTGTCACTCACAGAGAATCCGTCGCCTCCATTGCCAATGAAGGTTTGAGAGACAATTGTGTAATTTTTGTCTAGTTTTAGGGGCTCGTAGACAGGGACGCTGCAGTCTATACAACGGATGCTCGCGGTGACAACCCTGTTGCCAACTGGCTGCGAACCATCGAAGACTGTGTGGATCCCTGGATAGTGTTAGATGAAATCAGCGGTTAAGGTCTAACTCGAAATATGACGAATTAAGTTAAATTTATCAATCAGACTCAATTCAATCAAATTGAGTGAAATTAGTATAATTTGATTTTGCCAAGTCGCATATTTAGACGGTATGGTCCTAATAAGGGCATCAACTCTTTAGTTTAACTATTTCCGATGTGTCATATATTACCTATTATTAGAGTTGTCTAAAGAAACACTGTATATAAATGCACAAAGGTTTATTGATGCGAATTAATACAATTTGATAATTAAAAGAATCACAAAACTTGGATAACAACGACCGATGAAGAAGTCTCTCGCTCTTGACAGCTCAAAAAAGCCCGCCAAAACTGACGTATGTCATAGACATTAAAAAAGTAATAGGTAACACTATTGCCTATTATACTGCTCTGGGTTACATGCGAGGATCTTTTTATAACCGGGTTCACTCCGCCAATAGCTCGAGGCACTCTAGTTTTCATTTCGAATATGAGGAAATGGAAGCCGAAAGTGCTTAATCAGATCTGGAGAACCTATTTTAAAAGCGTTTGTATGTGGAAGAACCTATTTTAATAATGTTTGTGTGTGGACCATTTCCAGGACATGTTTTTTGAAGCGGTTATAAGCGGAAAACCCTAATATTCATTGTTTTTGTGTGAAATAAATCATTATTAAATGTATTTTTATATACGAAATAGTATTCACAAAAATAAAATACCCATTTTTAGATATATTTTAGTTTTATTTAGATGTATTTTAGTTTTAGTTAAGTTTAATTATAGTGGTGTATTTATTAAATTAAATAAAACTATCATTTGAATAAGGAAAAAAATAAAGATGCTATTAACGGAAATACCCATTATGATTATCTGTACGAGTATTTATAGGTTTCTACCATTGTTCATTTTGATTTGACCTTAGGACGCGGTATATTAAAGTAAGAAAATACTGTATATATATAGTCATCAAATAATTAATTTAGTTATGAGTAAGTATAATTGAAAAAACCGGCCAAGTGCTAGTTGGACTCGCGCACGAAGGGCTCCGTACCAATATCTATAAAGACGGCAAAAAAATCACGTTGGAGCCCCCCTTAAAAAATATTTTATTTTGTTTTTAGTATTTGTTGTTACGTATAGCGGCAACAGAAGTACATAATCTGTGAAAATTTCAACTCTCTAGCTATCACGGATCTTGAGATACAGCCTGGTGACAGACAGACGGACGGACGGACAGCGAAGTCTTAGTAATAGGGTCCCGTTTTACTCTTTGAGTACGGAACCCTAAAAAACGAATTTATAATAATTATCAACAAGTTTCAAAAATCAATACAATTTTATGAAAGTGTGGCACAGGTTTCTGCCACTGCTTAATATCAACCCTAGGGGCGACGGCGACACGCATCACTTTCAACCCGCTATTTAGATGAACAATAACCTACTTTCAGAGTATGACAGATGAATATTATATATATTTGATTGAATTAGTTAATTACAATGATGGGCACTGTGACTAGATATCCATAGAAAACTTTATACTTTTTAAATTGTACTAAGTTAGTACCTAAGTTAAAATAAAAAAAAAAAAAAAAATTACGGGACAATCTTACACAAATCAACTTAGGCCCACGGTAAGCTCAGTTAGGCTTGTGTTGTGGGTACTAGGCGATGATATATATAATAGATACATACATATAGATACTTATATACATACATAACATCCATAACTCAGGAACAAATATTCGTGATAAATACACAAATAAATGCCCTGACCGGGATTCGAACCCGGGACCTCCAGCTTCGTAGGCAGAGTCACTACCCACTGGGCTACGGAGGCCTTTAAGTAAAGATAATACTTTGTAGGTTTTTTGACTTTTGTATTTTCTGGAACTATTTGGGTACGGCAAAATACTACTTACGTTTGTTTAATAATAAAAAATGGTTAGGTACTTGTGTAGTTCTATTACCAACATAAAAATATTTTGGAACGTCTCATTGCACTATCATATAACTAACAATATAAATATTTCAGTCCAACCGTCTTATAATTTGTACGAAAAAGATATATAATAGTGGATAGATTCGCAAATAACCCGAAAACAAACCTTTTCATGAAAAGTGTCTTGAAAGGGACACGTTCCACAATTCTGAGGAAAACATGTCTCAATTAAAGTATTTATAGCTACCTGAATTGGTTTTATTACCTGACACCTGAAGCATCCGCGCCCCAAGGTATGGGTCATTGGCGACTGAAAACTCCAACATTTCCATAATATGGTCGCCTCTCAACTGGTAAACTTCAATGTTGTTTTCAAATGGCGTCGCAAGAAGCATGGATTCAAATGTAATAGCTGAAATTCACATAAAATTGATAATATACCTATTTACATTGAGTAGCCAGAGCTACGTCGGTAGAAAATACCTCTTCTTGGATATAGGAAAACTTTTGTCCATACCACTGGTTAATATTAAAAAAACCTAATACACGCATGGGTACGTATTTCTTGTGTGTGAAAGGCATTGAAATAAAGTTGAGAAGCGGCAAACTCACACTTTCCTTGACTTTACAGCCGTCTAAATTCTACAGAGCACGAGACCTACTGCTGCGGTGTGCGGAGCCGCGTACTTATTTCGCCGCACGGAGGTGCGGTGCAGTTTGTTGTACCGTGCGGATTTTGTATACAAATTGCGGTACTTGCATACAACGAGAAAACCGTCGCGCCGCACACCGCAACGGGACGCGGCGACAATATGATAACCGCCTAATATATATTTTTTCTCAATAATGTTCGGCAAAGTTGACTTTATTGGTAAAAAACTAGGACGCAAAGTGCATAGTTTATGGTTAGTCAAAAGTTTAAAACCTTGCCGTCTCGATTTGGCTCGGCAACAATGTTGCATTCAAATTCCCTTATTTGTCGAGGTACAAACTTTAAAGGCCTCCACACACCGGTCGCGGGCGCGGGTCGTGCGCGGGTCGGGCGTGGGCCCGCGCAAGTTGTAAAACATTGAAACTACACTTCAAACACACATCGAACGCGGTCCCGCGGGCCCGCGGCCATATAAGAAAAGGCATAGGTCCTAAACAGCCAAAACGGAAGATTACAACTTATCGCGACTTTTTAGTTGTCTCAAATATTTTATGGCGTTTTCGTAAAAAAAATACATTTCTAGTTTTGTTAAAAAAATAAAAAGGCGGCCATGCAAAAATAATTCAGTTTTCACATATAAATATCTGGATCATCTAGTTGTTTTTTCGGAAAATATTGTACTTGATTTGTTTTCTTGCACCATTTTTGAGAAAAGCACTAAATATATATATCTGTCTTGTAAAATGAATACTCAGCCAGATTGCCTACTTCCCTTGCTTTGACAATAATATACCTACTATTACGTTGCATCTGAGACTAAAAAATATCAACGTATTTCTGTTAAAAAAAAACCTCATAAATTCAGCCATATTTGAATAGTAAATATCTTACAATGTACAGTCGATAATTACTTATGTTAATAACTCGCAAGAGTTAACTTGAGACAACGTTCGTATGATGTTAGTAAGCGCTCGAGTCTCAAGTTAACTCTTGCGGGATATACCTTTTTGCAACTTATTCCATTGTAATAGGTACCACGTACACGTCTTAACACGTAAAAAGAAAAAAACTCAAATGTTGAATTAAATTATTCCAAATAATTAGGTACTTAGCACATCATTTACTTCCTGGCTCGATGTCTACCCGGATACCGCCTTGGTTGATAACGCAGAAGTGGGCATAATTCCAGTTACCCTCCTCGGCTAATGGTAATGTCTGAAATGTTAAATATTATGAATCAAAGTAAATCAATGTCTTAACCATCCGCATTTTCGACTTAGTTGAATTGACGCTGCTCCCGTGATTATAATTGTATTGTGGCCGAGGCTTGAGTGCCCGCATCGGCTGACAGTGGGTCTATTAGGCTTCCAATCCCGGGATCCCGGGATCCCGCCTTTTCTAGGACTTTTCATACAGATGTACCTTATTCAACTACAATACCGAAATATCGGTATTCTTATGGACTGGAGGCCCTAGTCGAACCTAACACTAAGGCGAAGCATTCCTTCAAATTAGGTTGTACTATGTATGTTGTATTACTGGCTAATCAAAATTTAGAATTTATATTTCTTTTACGACATATTGTATTCTACATGATGTTTTAATGTCACTTCATTAAACAAAGTCAAATACATCACCTGAGCTTGGCGTGTGCGGCTAAGGATGCTGTGTTTCTGAAGCGGTTGATGTTCGAATTAAGGATGACTCACGCTAGGACGGGCCGTGTCCGGCACGGGCCGTTTTCTAAGAAAAACGACGGCGTTTTTGCGCGGTCGAGCCATATACCCAAGCCCGGCTGAGCCACGGCCGGGCCGTACCGACACCGGGCCGCTTCCGCGCCTTGGCCGTGACTCGGATGGGCTTGGATATAGCTCAACCGCGCAAAAACGCCGTCGTTTTTCTTAGAAAACGGCCCGGGCCGGACACGGCCCGTCCTAGCGTGAGTCATCCTTTAACTGGTGAGTCAACTGTTGTCACTATTTACAATGATTCGCAGTCTGCCCAAAAATTGGCATTGAATCCGATCCACCACAATAGAACCAAGCATATATACACAATATTTCATTTAATACGCGATTTATTAACTAACAATGTTATTAGTGTTGTCTATACTCCTACTTTGGAGATGTGGGCTGATGTGCTAACTAAGCCTTTAGCTCGCATTAAGCATGAGAATTGTGTAAAAGGAATAGGTTTATGTTTATAATCTTATTTTGATTACGGGGGAGTATGTTGTATTACTGGCTAATCAAAATTTTGAATTTATATTTCTTTTACCACATATTGTATTCTACATGATGTCTTAATGTAACTTCATTAAACAAAGTCAAATACATCAATATGTACTCCTCTTATTTTTAATCGTATGGCATACATTATTTGTGCATTGAGTTTGTCACTCTTTAGTAACATCCAGGGGACACGTGCAGGGTTGTGGTAGGTAGCTCCTGCGAACGCAAGTGACAGTTGTCCCCAAGTACCCCCTTTGTCAAGTAAGTGGGCAACTCGACTGT
Organism: Epinotia brunnichana; assembly: GCA_963854355.1. NCBI lineage: Eukaryota > Metazoa > Arthropoda > Insecta > Lepidoptera > Tortricidae > Epinotia > Epinotia brunnichana. The sequence goes on along the minus strand of OY977936.1, from coordinate 10,324,341 downwards.
TAGAAGGCCTCTAATTCAGCTTAACGACTACTGTCATAGACATCAGCCGGGATCAACTGCTTAGTGTGCCTTCCAAAGCACTACTCCTCTTACACATTAACAGATATACGTATCATATTTTCAGCATCATCGACCGAAAAAATGCAATACTCACAGCATGCATAAAAGCATCACAGATGAAACTGCCCAAGTTGCACTCCCCGCAATTACAGCTGGAGTCCAAATATACCTTTGAATACCCCACTTCTTGTTTGGCCAACTCTTCTACCTGAGGGAGATAGTATTCGATCTTTTCTAAAACATCCGGTGCTGAAAACCAAACATATGGTAAATAATTTAAAATAAAAAAATAAGATTGTATGTTTAAGGGTTTCAAAATTATTCGTTTTTCCTGTGGTGAACTGCTTATATGTGGTGAAAGTTTTTACCACATAGATTTATTATGAGACCAGGTTGCAGTGGCGGTGCGTGAAAATTTTCGATGGGCAAGGCAACCCGAACCAAAAAAAGTTATGAAAGAGTTTAGGGTATATAACTATAGGCTTGCCTCAAAATAAATTTAAGGCAAGCCGGCGGGAATCGGTTTGTACGAGCGCTCCGCCACTGCCAGGCTGCCCACGCGGTTCCGGCCGCGTATTACGTAGGACTGTAGGACCCAGGCAGAGCTACAGGGTAAAGTAGGTATATAGCTTATGTCAATCCCAAAGATGTATTGTATACTGGTGTATTTAATCGAATTCTAATCTATTCTGCACCCATCCCTTTTTTCCCGTGAGGGTCATAAGAGTCGAGTAGGTATGGAATTTGCGTTAATATCTATTCAGGGCGAAAGACTTGCAACCTCTCATTACAATAGCACATTTTCTCCGTCTTTAAGCCTACAATTGCTCCAAGTGGCACTGAAAACATTTTTTCATCACACTTGCTCGTAAAGGGTATATTATAGGCAAGTTTATAGAGCAGCTATAGCCGATTTACTTACCGCGGGAGTTATGGATTTATAACTCCCGAGGGAGTTATGAGGTTGTGTGTGATCTGATTGGTTAAAAACAAATCAAACAAATTGGTTGGCAAATCTAGTTGGCCGCGCGTCACAAGAATTCTTCTCTGTGATTGATTGAAAAAAATCTAGCAGGCCATGGGGCGCCACGCCCCGCCCCCTCGCCCTCCACTCGCAAATCTGTATGTGAAGTTGTCAATTTCGTTAATTTTTGAGTGGTGCGGTTGTTTGAAACTTAGATTTTTTCTGTCTTTTGTAGTTATTTATTTCCTCGCAAATGTGATGAAAAACATTGTGTTTAACATGGGCGTAAGAATATTGCGAACTCGAGTCATCAAAAGCCCTCCGCATCCGGCGTCGGGCTTCTGATAGTCTCTCGTTTGCAATATCACTCTTACACCCCTCGTTAAACAATGTACTATAACATACCTACTTTATATCCCGCAAGAGTTAACATGAGACTCGAGCGCGTACTAACGTAATAAATACAATCGAGGTCTCATGTTAACTCTTGCGGGTTATATTAAATTTATCAAACCTTGCTCGATTTCATTTCCAAGGTAATGTGGATGGCCGTCCCACTCCAGAATATTTCCGGCGTCGTCGAAGAACAGCTTGATCTCTCCCAGGTACTGCGTATGCGCTGCCGCTTGTACTATCAATACCTATAATAAAAATATTTTTCTAGAACAATGTTCTTTTCACATCTCATGCCCTAAAATTGTGTCATATTAGGCTTGTCAAGCGAGGCTAAAGTAGAACATACCCCTAGGGAAATTAAATTTGAAAAATACGAGTACATACCTACACATCGACAGTCAATCGGTACAAATCGACTATGAGGATACAGAATTTCTCAAAACATTAGGTGTTTTGTAGTCCCTACTTCACAATCATAATAATTATTAAAGGCGCGTCCAAACGCCTAAATGATAACCTATAAGATAAAGCGAGAAAGAGAACAGCATGCCTCGCTCTAAATATGTATTATAAAGCTTTTTTCCCGTATGCAGTTCGCCGCGCTTGAACGTTCTGACGCGCCTTAAATCGTTGTCTATATTTTGTATGTGTGTCAAGGCAGTTTATAAAGATAATCATGCCGCCAAATTAAACAATAATTTCACCATGGAATTTATTATTAATTGTGGGTGGTACATTTCCTCACAATCGAAGTGAAAAGTAGAGTGTATAAATCTATTCATTTTGTATAATGCAGTTACGCCTGCTAACGATATTTATAAACTTCAAATTAAAGGAAAAATTTAAAAATTTAGGCCTACATTTTTCAATTTTTCCTTTAATTTGAAGTTTGTATAACTCTAGTCTATCAGACGGATCAAGCAAAGTAACTTATTCGCCGTCCTAAACCCAAAACGTAAATAAGGAAACTGTTTATATTTTTCAAAAATAATTGACGCAGCTGAAAAGTCTGCAACTTTTTTCTGATGCTAAGGAAGGTTATTCCTATCACCAAAAAAATTATCAGGCACTTCTAAAATTTTCATCCATTCCCCATTATCTACAAAACTTGGCATCCGTTTAGATCACAATTCTTTTGTCGGCGATGTCGACAACTAGGCATATTCTTATATTTAACTTGGCTCCCATTTTTGCCCGACTACGGCAGAGCCGAAACGAAGGTATACAATTTTAGCAGTATATGTTTGTTTGAAATACAGGCCCCGTAGCATGGATCTGTCCCTGGCTGACACCGTTCCATAGAAAGAGACAATGCTGTTATCTTGTCACTTATCGCGTGATACGCCATCCATGCTACGGGGCCTGAACCGAATCCAACCATCTGTGAAAATTTCAACTGTCTAACTATCACGGTTGATGAGATACAGCCTGGTGACAGACGGACATACAGACAGACAGACGGACAGCGGAGTCTTAGTAATAGGGTCCCGTTTTTCTCTTTGAGTACGGAACCTTAAAAACATAGTTAATACTTTTTGCTTATGATCATGAAGTTATGACTTTGCTCCTTCAAACAGGAAGTAAACTTTACAAAACGAAATGAACGTATGCTTGTCTAAATCCTGGTTTATTAGAGATATCCAAACCCGTGTGAAATAGAAAATTCACATTTTTTCCCCTGAATCCGAAAGTGTTAAAAACTCAATTTGACAAAAATAGTCACTTATGGTTTTCTTTCTTAAGACGGCAGAGTAATTCGCCAAGCCACATAGGGACATGAAAATTCCTACATTTTCTTTCCAATTTACCAAATGAACTGCTTTCCGAGAGCAAATGCGTTAATTATTACAGGAATAACCCAAGTCACTATCTGTGGGCTGATATTAACACATTTACCGCCGCGAATCGCTACGCGCTACGCTCGTAGCCGATCTCGTGGTTTCCCTCGTATGGTAGAGGAAAGCGCTTACGGCGTAGGCACACGACAGTTGTGTTCCCGGCACTTAATGTGTATTTGAGAAGTTTCGTCGATTCCCCATGGATCTCAGAATTAACACTTCGTCAGTTGCTACTTCAACGGAATCATGTCACAATATTTAACGTACTTTGCATCTTTGAGGAATTCCATAAGTCATATGTGGTCTTTATCATCAGTTGCACTTCACCAAACTTGCGATTACCGAGGGTAAATACACGAGTTATAATAGAAAATACCGAAATTACTTACTACACGCGTGCCTATAAAATTGGAGGGTTGCCCTCAATTTCCCTGGGATCTTATTATCACATTCTGACTTGGTGGGACCACCTCAAGAGTTAAATCCTTTAACCTCTTTCGATTAAAAAAATAAATTTTGAAATCGGTTCACAATTGAGGGAGAACTCGGTGAACAAACATTTAAAAAAAAATTACTTGTACAATGGATCATTTATTACCTCCTTCTTTTATGAAGTCGGTTAAAAATATGATGGCTGTTGACACATACAAATAGGTAAGTGACTGACATTGAAAAAAAACTTTTGCTATCATAGCGTGTGGGTGCATAGTTACTTTTCCGTAGTCGGGTTATAGTTTTTAGGATTCCGTAGTCGACTAGGAACCCTTATAGTTTCGCTTTGTCTGTCCGTCCGTCCGCGGATAATCTCAGTAACCGTTAGCACTAGAAAGCTGAAATTAAGTACTAATATGTGTATCAATCACGCCGTCAAAGTGGTAAAATAAAAAGTGTTTTTATTTTTTATTAGGGTACGTAACGTGGAGAGTGTTTTTTTTTCATTTCAACCCTAACGTGTGATATATTGTTGGATAGGTATTTAAAAATGAATAGGGATTTGCTAAAATCATTTTTTTATAATGATAATATTTTCGGAGATAAAAAAAATGTAACCCCCCCCCCCCCCTCTAACTATTGAACCATTGGTTTTAAAAATATAAAAAAAAATCTCAAAAGTAAAACTTTATAAAAAAAATCTAGGAAAATTATTTCGAACTTGATAGGTTGACTAGTTTTTCACTGAGCGTGGCCCGACACGCTCTTGGCCGGTTTTGTTTAAACTTTTTATGCTTGTCACACTTATGTTTTTAATGGGTATAATTTTAATGTTAAGCTAAATGTCATACCTTTCTTGTCTCCTGTTCGACCACGACTGGATACGGTCCTTCCGGGACGAAAGCGCTGTTTGCTGGCGGATCTTCGTTGAAGACTAACGTGTGACTGTGTCATACCTTTCTTGTCTCCTGTTCGAACACGACTGGATACGGTCCTTCCGGGACGAAAGCGCTGTTTGCTGGCGGATCTTCGTTGAAGGGTAACGTGTGACTGTGTCATACCTTTCTTGTCTCCTGTTCGACCACGACTGGATACGGTCCTTCCGGGACGAAAGCGCTGTTTGCTGGCGGATCTTCGTTGAAGAGTAACGTGTGACTGTGTCATACCTTTCTTGTCTCCTGTTCGAACACGACTGGATACGGTCCTTCCGGGACGAAAGCGCTGTTTGCTGGCGGATCTTCGTTGAACAGTAACGTGTGACTGTGTCATACCTTTCTTGTCTCCTGTTCGACCACGACTGGATACGGTCCTTCCGGGACGAAAGCGCTGTTTGCTGGCGGATCTTCGTTGAAGAGTAACGTGTGACTGTGTCATACCTTTCTTGTCTCCTGTTCGAACACGACTGGATACGGTCCTTCCGGGACGAAAGCGCTGTTTGCTGGCGGATCTTCGTTGAAGAGTAACGTGTGACTGTGTCATACCTTTCTTGTCTCCTGTTCGAACACGACTGGATACGGTCCTTCCGGGATGAAAGCGCTGTTTGCTGGCGGATCTTCGTTGAAGAGTAACGTGTGACTGTGTCATACCTTTCTTGTCTCCTGTTCGACCACGACTGGATACAGTCCTTCCATGACGAAAGCACTGTTTGCTGGCGGATCTTCGTTGAAGAGTAACGTGTGACTGTGTCATACCTTTCTTGTCTCCTGTTCGACCACGACTGGATATGGTCCTTCCGGGACGAAAGCGCTGTTTGCTGGCGGATCTTCGTTGAAGAGTAACGTGTGACTGTGTCATACCTTTCTTGTCTCCTGTTCGACCACGACTGGATACGGTCCTTCCGGGACGAAAGCGCTGTTTGCTGGCGGATCTTCGTTGAAGAGTAACGTGTGACTGTGTCATACCTTTCTTGTCTCCTGTTCGACCACGACTGGATATGGTCCTTCCGGGACGAAAGCGCTGTTTGCTGGCGGATCTTCGTTGAAGAGTAACGTGTGACTGTGTCATACCTTTCTTGTCTCCTGTTCGACCACGACTGGATACGGTCCTTCCGGGACGAAAGCGCTGTTTGCTGGCGGATCTTCGTTGAAGAGTAACGTGTGACTGTGTCATACCTTTCTTGTCTCCTGTTCGACCACGACTGGATACGGTCCTTCCGGGACGAAAGCGCTGTTTGCTGGCGGATCTTCGTTGAAGAGAAACGTGTGACTGTGTCATACCTTTCTTGTCTCCTGTTCGACCACGACTGGATACGGTCCTTCCGGGACGAAAGCGCTGTTTGCTGGCGGATCTTCGTTGAAGAGAAACGTGTGACTGTGTCATACCTTTCTTGTCTCCTGTTCGACCACGACTGGATACGGTCCTTCCGGGACGAAAGCGCTGTTTGCTGGCGGATCTTCGTTGAAGAGTAACGTGTGACTGTGGCCGCCCACGATTATGTCAATGTACGGACCGCCGTGGAGGGCTATTTCTCTGGAAACAGACCGGATTTAATGAAGACTCACGCCAGAACGGGCCGTATCCGGCCCGGGCCGTTTTCTAAGAAATACTTTGGCGTTTTTCCACGGCCGAGCCATACCCAAGTGCGGCCGAGCCACAGCCGAGGATCAGAAGCGGCTCGGTGTCGGCACGGCCGAGCCAGGGCTTGGGTATGGCTCGGCCACGCAAAAACGCCGTCGTTTTTCCTAGAAAACGGCCCAGGCCGGACACGGCCCGTTCTAGCGTGGGCCATCATTTAGAAGGCCGGAAGTTCTCAATTCGTTCTCATATATATATTTTTACTAGCGACCTGCCAGCTTCGCACGGATTTATATGTATAATACATGCATGTATTATACATATAAACCTTCCTCTTGAATCACTCTATCTATTAAAAAAACCGCATCATAATCCGTTGCGAAGTTTTAAAGATCTAAGCATACATAGGAACAGACAGACAGCGGGAAGCGACTTCGTTTTATACTATGTAGTGATGTATATTCAGTGATATTTCATCCCCGATTGAGGAAAAGTACTAAAAGCATCCTGAAAATGATGGCTGGTAGGTTTGACTGTCCAATTCTTCAGTATTGGATTGGCCAGGTCAAATCTACCTTGCAATATATTAAGTAAGTGTATGTTCTTTGTATGTCAGTTTATGTTGTGTGTTAAATTGAAATAAAAATTAAATGAAAATGAAAAAAGTTTATTATATAAGGGCACATTACAATATGAATTGTATGTAAGTATTGTATGGTGTATCCTAATCTTAGTATTAAAATGTAACTAACACCTCTTATATGGGTCAGTGAAGACCTGAAATAAAATATATCATTCATTCATTCATTAATTACTGCATATTCCTATTTAGTTTTTTTTGCTCAAATGGAGCCCCTATAAATTTGGCAATGATTTGAACTCCTTAAACTTTTCTGTCCTACGAATCTGCTCTTGAATATCAGTTTGTGGTGGAGTGGAAATAAATTTTGTGAATGTGCATGCATGCGGTATAGTGTGGCTTTATCTTTTATTACAAAAGGGATAAATTATAAAGAATTTTATTTTATAAACGAACATTCACAATAGGAAATCCACATTTCCACAAAAGCCTTTGTTAATAACTTCAGGTGTTAAGAGGATTTAAACTACTGGGCCTCTATCTAGCTTTGTGCAGGCGTATTGTTTTTGTTCTTTCAAATAATTCCTCCATTTCCATGGAGGCCGGGATCATGAATTGGCTTGGTTCTGCTTTTAATTGTTTCTCAATAGTCATTAAAATCGAGCCAATTTCGGTTAAGGTCTGACGCATTCATTGCATGTTGACAAGGGTACTAAGAATAAGTAAAAAAAAAGTCCACAACTGTTTTTGAACGAGTTAGCGATGCGAACGAAGTTCTCTGCTTCAGCTTGGGCCAAAATTCTTTCGTATGTCCGGCTGTCCAGTTGTTATCTTCTACCGGTCGCATTTCTCAACAGATTTCTAAGTAGCAACGAAAAGTGATAAGCATCATGAACGTTCTGGAAGCCAGTTTGTCAATTCAATCAATTTCAATTACGCACTCTAAACCTAAACAACTCACATATTTTAATTCAACAGCATCTCTGCAGTGAAACATTAACTTTGCTGTTGTTTGGTTTTTGTCTATATGTGTGTAGGTAACGAAAATTAGTCATATATTTTATGTGGGACACAATGGAGAAAAATAAAAGCGTAGATTATATTAAATTAACCCATATGTACCAATTTTTTGCCATCATCTTTAAACGATATAGTGGATTGTTTTTTTTACAATCCATGTAAAAAATCTCACTTTGACCCAAGACCTATCCTCAAGCAAACATCAACAAAACCTGTATAATCGTGGCCTGAGCCGAGTCCCCCTGAACTCCGCCTAAACAGACGAACATGGCCTTTAGCATTACGGATGCAGGTTGTTGTGTTTTACAACCAGTTGGGAGCACAGCAAGGGCTGCGTTAAATTAAAACAAAACACAAATAGGTCTCACAGTGAGGCGTGTGCTACTCTTATTTGATGTTGCTATAATATAATCAAATCTCGTGATACTTTTGGGGTTCAGCTCTGGCCAAAACCTATTTACGGTAAAGGGAAGGAATTCGAGGTAGGATACGATGTTAGTTTTGTGATGTTAATGAACGTGAAACTTCTTCGGAATGGGTTATTTGCTAGTAATAAATAAATAAATAAAATAAATGAATAAATAAATATTTGCGGACAATCTTACACAAATCTACCTAGCCCCAAACTAAGCAAAGCTTGTACTATGGGTACTAGGCGATGATATAGATACTTATATAGAGAAATACATACTTAAATACATAGAAAACATCCATGACTCAGGAACAAATATTCGTGCTCATCACACAAATAAATGCCCTTACCGGGATTCGAACCCAGGACCTCTTGCTTCGTAGGCAGGGTCACTACCAACTAAGCTAAAAATACAAACCCTTGGACCACTAGTCCACCTTATCCCAAAAAGGCGTTAGTACTATGAGAAGTAATTACTTAAATATGACTTCCATCTTAGATGCAAGCGACTGCCATCGGACAACTTAAAGGGATGTGTATGTGAATGGGATTGGACTAATTGGGATTGTGTGTTGTGAATGAATGTACCAAAAATGTAACCAAATTAGTCGGGAACTTTTGAATATCGAGCCGTTTAACGATTATACTTGATTATTGCGTTGTAATTTGGCTTTTAAGGTGGTTCGATTGCCATACAAAGCGTTATTTGACATTCGCAGGCTAACGGCGTGATATTTTAAGAAACTTATGTAACAAACTTTCATCAATTGGCTTCCCATTTGCGCCAAATTCCCCCTTTCCTAGAATAAACTTGTATAAACTAGATTAATTTGAGAAAAATTGTTTTCCCAAAATATCACGTGACAAACCAATTTCTCAAATTAATCTAGTTTATGTAAGTTTATTCTAGAAAAGGGGGAATTTGGCGCAAATGGGAAGCTAATTTATGAAAGTTTGTTACATAAGTTTCTTAAAATATCACGCCGTTAGCCTACGAATGTCAAATAACGGTGGTTCGACGATCATACAAAACGTCTTTTGACATTCGCAGGCTAACGGCGTGATATTTTAAGAATGTTTCGTAACAATGTTTCATAAATTGGCTTTCCATTTGCGCGAAATTCTCCATTTCCTAGAATAAACTTTTGAATAATTTGAGAATAACCGTTTCCCCAAAGTATCACGTGACAAACTAACTTCTCAAATTATCCTAGTTTATAAACTAATGCGCAAATGGAAAGCCAATTTATGAAAGTGAATTACATAAGTTACTTAAAATATCACGCCCTTAGCCTGCGAATGTCAAAAAAAACGTTTTGTATGGTCGTCGAACCACCTTAGAAGTAATATGTTTAATGTGCACATTTTGTGAAACGTTGTTTAAGCGGTTGGCAGCTTATATTGACCATTGGTTTACCTGTCGATGTCCAAACCGCAGTGGGACAACACGACGATTATGTCTATTCCTTGTTCGTGGAGCTTCTCCGCCTCCTGCCTCACCACCTGGACTTCGTCTGTGAATCGAAGACGTCCAGTTGAAGCCAGAACCTGGAAAAAGTACAAAAGAAGAGTAATTTCTGTTGAACGATTGACGTATCGTATTCGTAAAGGGTCAGTCTTTTTACAAGCTTTATATTAACTTGCACTGTTCGTATGTATAGTATATAGTAATATGTAAGTATGTAAATATGTAAGTAAGTAAGTTATCCGTCAAAATTTGCAATCCATTTTTCAGTCACTTCCCGTTATCCAATTGAGCTAAAATTTTGCAAGCTTATGTATATCGCATGACAATACAATATTATGATGACTTAGAACTGATCTGATGCTGGAGCTGGAAGGTGGCCATAGGAACTCCGTAATAAAACGACAGAACCCCATCGAGTTTGAGCTCGTTAGAATCGTCTCAATGAGTAGTTGATGATGGTATGCAGAAAAGTACAGTCAGCAATAAAAACTTGTACCAAAAATGAAATTTTTGACACAAACTTATTTATGATATCCTAAGATTTATGTAAGTAGTAAAGCTTTATTATTCGTCAACATCCGTTCGGTAGTTTTTAAGTGAAATTGTAACAAACATCCAAGCACCTTCACAGTCTCGCAAATGTGTTAGTAATATTAATGGCTTGAAAACTTCAAAACAATAGATAGACGTAAAATTTATAGATATAGATTTAGACCATATATTTTTGAGTCTAGATCTTGTCGATGGTGTAATCACCATTCTGATTGCTTTTCGATCAATGTCTATTACTCCATGAAATAATATACAGGCTACTAATTATACGAGTAAACTTGCAAATTCGCGGGCAGAAGCCAGTTCCAAATTATACTTATATTTTGTAGTCATTAAACTGGGGCATTTAATCAATGTAAATATTACGAAACGTTATCAGACTTTATTTACTTTACTTTAATCCCTCGGAACCTGATTCATTAACATGGTCGATCATAAGCAAACCAAATTACCTAGTATAAACATGAATTTAACTTAACGTGTTTGCAGTGTTAAATATGATTATGTTTGACCAACTTGACAAGAAGCGCCGGGTACCCAAATAACTTGCAGATGAAGCAGATTGCAAAAACACATACCATGTATTTATCGTATGGATTACAAATGTCTCTGCTTACATTTTTATGATGTTAGAATTAAGCATACCTACCATCTTATCGACTTTTATACAAAAACTACAACTCAGATTTTTGGCACAAGTACCTAAACAAAATAACCAAGAATTATTTTACTGCAGTATAAACAAACTTCTTTGTCATAGATGTAAGCAACTACATATAACGTCGGTGGGCATAAAAAAATCGCTGTGTTTTTTTTCGATTTTGCGATTATTTGATAATTTGATTCCTTTTAATATTCCACATTAACCCACAAAGCCGTTTTTTGATATCTTTAATGGTTTTGAAAATAACAATTCCGCTATGTGCTTGCGGAACAAAGTTTGAACTGAAATAAATCGCTATGTGATTTTTAGCACATAGCGAATTTATGCGTGAGGTTTTCTTTCAAAATCAATGGTTTATGACAGTATTTTGTTGCATATGGCGATTATTTCTTGAATGAAGTGAGGCTAATTCGAAGAAATTAATGTTAAATAGTGCTTTAATCTGTCGTTTTCTCACGTAAGTTCAAAGTTAACCAGGTTTTATCAGATTACAGGTTTGTATACTTGTTATTGGTACCTATTTCATTTCATTCTACTTAGTATAATTGCACGTATGGACATTACACAACCGTATATTGTAAATTATCTAGATCACTCTTTTTTCTAAATTACGTAGAAAAGCAATTGTATAAGTATAAGCCTGGTAAACGGTTTGGTGACCGACATAAGAAGCCTGTGGTACAAAAATGGCGAGGTCAAATATAAACTGCGTCACACTGACATATTCACTCTTTTACCACAAAGGCGACCTGAACAGCGTGAATATAATGAAGCACTACCATTATATAATCATCATATCAGCTGAAAGACGTCCACTGCTGGACAAAGGCCTCCCCCAAGGAGTGACAAAGTGACCGGTCCTGCGCCACCCGGATCCAGCGGACTCCCGCGACCTTTACCAGGTCATCAGTCCACCTTGTGGGGGGCTTTACCACGCCGCGCCTTCCGGTGCGTGGTCGTACGCAGGCTAGATGACTTCCAGCCTCCCAAACAAGCTGGTTTCCGAAGAGGCTTTAGTACCGTATACCACATCCACACACTCTGCCAGTTAACCTGTCCCTCTGTTTAGCGTTCCGGGACTACGAGAAAGCCTTCGATTCGGTCGAAACCTGGGCTGTATTACAGTCTCTCCAGCGATGCCAAGTTGACTACCGCTATATCGAAGTACTAAAGTGTTTGTACGAGAACGCCACTATGTCAGTCCGACTCCAGGACCGGCACTTGAAACCTATTCCGCTGCAGCGGGGAGGCAAGGAGATGTTATTTCTCCAAAACTGTTCACCGCTGCACTGGAGGATGTTTCTGACTTTGGACTGGAGAAGGCTAGGCATCAACATCAACGGCGAGTACATCACTCACCTTCGATTTGTGGACGATATAGCTTAGTTTTGGCTGAGACCATGGAGGACTTAAGTACGATACTCGATGACCTCAGTAAAGCTTCCGAGAGAGTTGGTCTAAAAATGAACACGGATAAGACGGAGATCATGGCAAATGCCCATGTAGTTCCAACTCCCATTACAATCGGACACTTAACTCTCGAAGTTGTAGACGACTATGTTTACCTAGGACGGACTGTCCTCGTCGAATCCGACTTGGATGGGCAGCGTTCGGGAAGCTAAGGCACATCTTTTCGTCCAATATTCCGCAGTGAGAGTCTTTGACCAGTGTGTGTCGCCAGTGATGACATATGGCACTGAAATGTGGTCGCTTACTATGGGCCTCATAAGAAGGCTCAAAGTCACCCAAAGGGCAATGGAGAGGGCTATGTTGGGAGTTTCTCTGCGTGATCGCATCAGAAATGAGGCTATCCGCAGCAGAACCAAGGTAACCGATATAGCCCTCCGAATCGCTAAACATAAGTGGTAGTGGGCGGGGCACATTGCTCGTAGAACCGATAGCCATTGGGGCGGAAAGGTTCTCGAATGGCGACCATTATATAATAGCCGGCCAAAAAATTATAAAGCGAAATATAATAGCATGCAATCTTTAAAGGTACATGCACAAAGATTATCTTAATTTCTACGATAATCTTAACGTATAAACCAAACTATATACTAGACTGTATAAATGCTAAAAATGTATAATTTAAATATGTATGCTAAAAAAACAGTACTTACTTATAACTTAAATGGCATTTTTTCGAAAACTCTATGCAAATCTAGTGTAATCGAAAATGTAAGTAGGTACCGTATTTTTATTACACTTACTTCATTTATTGATAAGGTTTATCTAACAAACTAACTTGACAGTGGATGACGATAAAGATTCATGTTATTCAAATGTTCTTTATATTTATAATAGTAAAAGTTGATTTATATTACCAAATTGTATTCATTTCAAAACCCGCTATGACGTCGCCTTCCACGTTGTAGAACTACGCTATGTGTATATTTGACACATAGCGATTTAAAGTAAGCCAAAATAAAGTCGCTATGTGGCTGGATTTTAGTTTTTCCTTTATATTGTAAAATGTTTCAAACAAAATATTTTTTTTCAGCTATCACATCATGTAAAATCCTTTTATTTATAATAAAAAAAATACTTCCAATATGAGAAAACTGCGCAGTTCCGAGATAAACAGTTTTTTTCGTCTTTTGTAAAGTAGGGTAAAAATACATAGCGATTTTTTAATGCCCACCGACGATAAGCAATTCGACTAAATCCAAAAGTGCATCTTCCACCTTAATTTTCATGGGTGTGTTTAAAAGAAAAACATTTCGATTAATTTAAAACCATACAAGAGTGGTTGTATTTATTGCCACTTGCAAAGTATCTTGACAGCATACTTTTATCAATAACAAATACTTATGGCATTTCCGTTGACGACGATACCCCGACAATTCTTTTATTTTGCGCTCTATGATTCGCAAAACCAAATACAGTGCATAAGTAGGTACAATCCATATCACACCCAATGAAGATTAATACTCTTGAATTTCAATGATTATTTATTACAAGCATAACTTTTAATACTATTAATAACTACAGCGGTAAAGTTAAACTAATTTACGTATAGCTACCTACTTAAACTTACTACTCGAATATCACTTAGTGTAACCACAATGCTGGGCTACTACGGGCTTGTCAGAAGTAGCCGTACACAATCTAGTTTATTTAGTTAAGTCTAGTTTTAGTTTAGAATTCAGACAAACAATGAGGCAGGAGTCCTACTAACACCAAACTGCCATTTATTAAAAAAAACTTTAGTTCGGATTTTCAGGTTAGTGAGAATTTTAAAGAATATCGGAAATTAGTTGGTACTTACTCGTTTTTTTGCTTGTCAAAAGCCCATTAATGCCCTAACACGCGACAGACCTTATAGTATATATGTCGCTTGTTACTTAGCTAAACGAGGTAGGTAGGTAATATTGTTTGGGTATATTAGGTACATTCTTGCGCATGCACTTAACCGCATTTTTTAGAATAAGTATAAAACGACCGACACGCTGATAGCCCACAAAATGGAAGTGGGCCACCCCGGCATGCAACGTTTACCACACTGAATGAATATACGGGGCTAGTGTATTGTGCCTTTCATGTGATTTTGCCGACAATATGACATGTATTGTCTTTGAATGTAATAATAAATAAAATCTGTCGTGAATAAAGCTCAAGGATTATTTTATTTTTTAATAAATAAAATTAAAATAATTTTTAAGATGTTTTTTGTTTAGTATTTTTTAGTAAACTTGGCATAAATACTAAAAAAAAGTTTAAAAATCCCTGGGTTTAAAACCTTGTAAGGTAAACGTCTCAGTGCTTGACACCGACGACTTGACAACATTAAACACATTTAATATTTACTTACGTGTATTTTACAAAATTTTCTACGGTTAAATTAACGTACCCACACTATTAATTAAAACTAAAAATTTACATAAACTTTAAAACGAAACAGATTCATTCATATTTATTTTTGGACGCTGTCTTGTTTTCTCTTTAGCCTATATGGGTGTCCCACTACTGGGCAGAGGCCTTTCCGCTTGCTTGCCACGACTTCGGTAGGTACCTGCGCATCTTCCGGCCAATTCCGCAAAACTGTCTAACCATCATAAATTATGCAAACACCTAGATCGTATAAGAATTACTCACATTTGTAGAAGCAATTATGACACCAATGATTCCGATTCTCCTCCCATTCTTTTCCACGATTATACTTGGCTCGTATAGTCCCTGTATCGTCGGTTCTTCGTCATCAATAATGTTAGCGGTCACCATCGGCGCTTCCAAATATTGTAAGTAAGGCACTACTCCTTCAATACCATTGTCAAACTCATGATTGCCTAGTACCTGGAAATGCGGCACAAAAATAATGGATTCTGATTATTGATTGATACCTGACTAAAAATGTTATCACAATATGAACATTTTATTGTTATCTGTCTGGTCAGCATAATAACTTAAGCCGCAGCTTTGTTAAATACATAGATGGACTTCAACTTCATTATCGTTCAACAGAATACTCACGTGAGCATCATGATGGAATATGTTCATAAATTCTTGTGTCACGTTCCATCTCAGTATATTGTACCAAATAGTACCCTGAAAGCTGTCACCAGCGTTCAAGACCAAGGAGTGGGGCTCCCTCTCCAAGCCTTCGCGGACAGCTGTGGTCAGCCGCGCGAAGCCTCCTATGCAAGGAGCTGCTGCCGGGTTACAGACAGTTCCCCAAGGACTTGTTTCTACGAATCTGAAATATGATTTATTAAATACACTAACGGCTAAGTAAGACCTCGTCTGACCATCGAGCTGGGGAGCTGCCTGCTGATTGTTCATTATGTGTTACCTACTAAAGTAAATAAAGTCCGTTCTAACTCAATCAGTTGCTAAATCAATGAAAGCAGTTAACTTTCGGCGTTATTAAACAAATAGTGGTACACTTAGAAAATTTGGTAGCAGAGTTCTGCTCAACTTGTTAGAATTATGTTTACGAAATAAACTAAGACAATTACTATATAAGTATTAGTTGTGCAGTGGATCAACTTTCTAGAAAATTAACTAAATAAGCCAAAGTAGTGTATATTGGAAGTGTTTAACGGATCTGTTTAATGATTTTGATAGATGAAACTCGATGCGAGAGTAGATAAGTATTATTTATTTTAATAAGCTGTTATTCAACTTGTATTAACACTGTTCGTATATGTATGTGAGTTGTCCTTCAAAATTTCCAAACAATTTTTCAGACACATGCCAGTAGTTGATTGGACGATTTTTTTATCAAGTTTTAGTTTGATGACAACGCAATATTATGGTACCACCGGGCTCACGTCAGGCTAATCTGATGGTGCCAGAAGGTCATAGCAAAGCCTGATTAAACCTGTCGTGTTTGGGCCCAATGGAACCCTGTCAACGATTAGTTGATGACTGTGTAAAAAACATTCGGCAATAGAAGCTCGTACCTACCAAAAATTTCATAATTATTTGTCAGACACTTATTAAAATTAACCTCTACATTCTTGAAGTAATTCAGAAGTGGATGTAATCACAAGTATCCTGCAAACATGTGTTAATTTGATAATATTTAATACCGATATTAGTTTAAAATTATTTTTCATCTCTCCTGTTCGGAAAGTTACATATAGCCGGGTGAAAGATAGCGTTTTCTACCCTAGGGTGGAACGTATATTTTATTTTATTGTTACGTTCAGCCACGGAGTCGAGGATAATTGAGTTACTTCAAATTACTAAAATAAAAGCCTTACATATATCTAAACTCAGCTATACATTAAGCGACGGGTTTATTACGACGACGTTGATAAATCATTTTACAGTTGGTATATTTGTTTCCTAATTACAAAAAATCAACATTTAAAATTATTTCTGTAAATTTCGGCTGCCCGCCATAATGCCATGACACTTTCTTTTTTCACGTTTCGGCATGGCCCTCTAGATTTAGTTGTACTAAAAAAAAAAAAAAAAAAATTTTACTGTTTATTGCATTAATTTAATTGTTACAAGTATGTCTACTAATTGCTTAGCGCAATCTCAATTTTTTGAGATTATTTGCTAAGCTTAGCTATTATCTATCACATTTCTAAGTTTAATCTACATAACTTAACTTATTTATATAATATAAGTGTTCGCATAACAGTATTTATTTATTTATTTTCTATTATTTTACTTACATTTGATCTTCTGTGGTTTATTCTCTATAATACCTATAACCTCACTGGGTAAACTATTTAGGATATGCGGTAAGTGACTGGACCATACTCTTTGTCCATATATGTTAGTACTTTTTGGTACAGTGAAGTTCTTACTTTTTTCTAGTAAACGAAATGTAGCGGGTCTTTTATACCTAATTAGTTCGATTAGTACTCGATTATAATCTAGTAGACCGTGGTAAATGGCCAGTGCAAAGAGGTTGGAGGTTGGAAATAGTTTTAATCATTTTATTTAGGTACCTATATATAAAATCGATTAATTTATTTATGTCATATTATACATATAATTCTGTACATTTATTTATATAATTATACAAATACAAAAAATAACATTAAAACTATTCGACCAGATACGTTTTTTAAACTTTTCGAAAGTTGGCAGTATGTGTATTTTAACTGATTACTCTTAATATGCCTGTTTTATAAAATAAACGTGTAGTATTTTACTTTCCTCACAGTCGAAATGAAAAGAAGAGTTTTTAACTCGGGTGAAATTACCCATTCCACCCTCGAGCTATTGGCGCTCTCACTTTTTTCGAGCGCCAGAAATATCTCGGGTGTAATGGGTCACTTTCAACCCTTGGTTAACAATCTACTATTTACTAAAAATAATTAGAAATGCCACATTAGTACCTACCACGTGGATTGGCACTGTTTATTTTATCCAAATTTACGTTTTGTTAATACGCAGCCAAGTGATAGGTACGCTTTGCTAGAAGTAGCATTGAAATTAAATTTGTATGTGCTCTGCCTACCCATACTGGAAAACGGGTGTGTACTGTATGTACCTATGTAATATTACGTTCTGGTGAATTTACATGCAGGTATTTTAAACTAGTTATCGTTATCATTATTGTTGATTGCATCACTATTTTTCTAAAATCTTGTAAAATATGTTATTTGTCACTTAAATGTATCCCGAGGGGTAATCACGTCGGTCCGAACGCGCGTCGGTACAATTTCACTGTCAATTTTCCATATTAAAAGTGACATTTAGACCTACCCGACGTTCGTACAATGCGTTACGCGATCGATCAGC
Organism: Epinotia brunnichana; assembly: GCA_963854355.1. Taxonomy (NCBI): domain Eukaryota; kingdom Metazoa; phylum Arthropoda; class Insecta; order Lepidoptera; family Tortricidae; genus Epinotia; species Epinotia brunnichana. Next base: position 10,306,235 of record OY977936.1, on the reverse strand, counting down.
TGGTTCCTATATTTACAAGTTACGTACAATACGTTACTTAATAAAAAATAATGTAAAAATCACTGACACAACAAAAATAGGTATGAAACATCTTTATAAAGGACTTCTGATGGACTGTATAGCTGGAGTGATTATTTATAGGAAATATATTAAAAACAAGCCGACTCAATCTGTTTTCGACAGCAATATATTGACAACTGATAAAACAAAATAAAACATTCCAAAAGTATAAAAATAATAGACAAAAAAAGGTACAAAATAGGTTGCATCCGCAACATCCCACCCCCTAGTGTGCGAAAGCACACGAAGCTAGCCGGGCCAGCCAATAAGGAGCCCTACGCGTCTAGCCTGACCAACTTTTTGGAGGGCCGACGAAGAAGGCCTCCCTGTGTGGCTACGTCCACCACCCTGACTACGCCATCTCGGCCAGGGAAGGTTGCAGTGATGCGGCCTCTTGGCCAAGTTCCTCTTGGAAGATTTTCGTCCACGATGAGTACCAGGTCACCGATGTTTAAGTCGCGTTCCCTGTTTTCGCCTGTCTGTCGTGGTTGCATTGTAGGTAGAATCTCTTTCACCCAACGGTTCCAAAAATGGTCGGCTAACCTCAAGGCCTTCCTCCAGTCTGCTCTACGAAAAAGGTCTCGGTCGTCAAGGGTTGCAGGTAGGACTTGATTCGAGGATGTGCCAATTAGAAAGTGGAAAGGTGTCAGCGTCTCCTGGTCATCTTGACTCACAGAAACGTGACTTAGGGGCCGGGAGTTGACAATGGCCTCAGCTTCCATCAGGAGGGTCACGAGTACTTCTGCGTTAGGTGCCCTTTCGCGTAGGGTGGCGTTCAGTGCAACTTTGACGGTGCGAACTAGCCGTTCCCAGCATCCACCAAAGAAAGGAGCAGCGGGAGGAATAAAGCTCCAATTGATTCCTCGGCTGGCAGCAAAATCGTTGACATCTGTCTGATAAAACTCCCGTAATATTCGGTCACCACCAACAAAACAAGTTCCGTTGTCAGAGAATATTGTTTCGGGAGCACCTCTCCTTGCAATAAATCGACGTAAACTCATTATCGCTGAATCAGCCGTCAGGGAGTGCACAAGTTCCAAATGGACGGCTCTGGAAGTCAAGCAGGTAAATAGGGCTACGTATCGTTTTTCCTGTTTGCGTCCGATTGTGGAGTTAATCGGGCCAAAATAATCAAGTCCAGTGAAATTAAATGGGCGGCGATGGTGGGCAAGCCGCTGCGGAGGAAGGTTTCCAGTCATTGGATTCATCGGTTTTGACTTCCTGATCCGACAATACAAACATTTGCTGGCGACGCTTCGTATGGTGCTGCGCAAGGGAAGAAGCCAGTATCTCTGTCTCAGCTCATTGACGACCATCTCATTATTCGCATGTCCAGCCTTGCGATGGTAAAAGAGAACCAAAAGGCGCACGACTGGGTGATGACCATCTAACAGTATGGGCGATTTGACTTCGGTACCGACGTCTTCTACAGCCTCAATTCTGCCGACCAAACGTAGCAAATTGTCCGTTCCCATCTTGGGTGATAACTTTGCTAAGCGACTGCTCTTGGGCAATAACTCTCCTCGTTCAATCCGCAGAATTTCTCCTCCAAATGTCTCGGACTGTACTTTCTGCAGGACGTGCCTTTCTGCGGCTTGCATCAATTCCGCTGTCAGGGGTAATAGAGCGGTGGACGTAGGCGCGTTTGTACGTTGACGAACCCTAAAATCGGTGCTAGGATCAGTGTGATCAATGTGTCTAACGCGGTCCAAAAGTGAGCGAAATTTAGAAGCCGCCTGCAAAACGCGAGCAGTGGCGCGCAGTAAGCGCAACCAGTCACTAAAACGACTGAAATCCGCGGTGATAACCAGATGCCCAACCACAAGTGTAGGAGTATGCTTAAACTCTTCATGAACTGGAGGCTGGCCAGCTGGTTCCACAGGCCAATTTTCCGGAGAAGCCAGAAGAAATGAGGGGCCGGTGAACCATCGGTGGTTAGGGTTGATATGGAGAGGTTTGATTCGCGTGGCATCTTCCGCGACGTTCAAGTCAGTTGGGACCCATCTCCAGTCTTGAACGCATGAATTTTCAGTTATTTCGCCGATCCGATGGGCCACAAAGGGCTTGAACGTTCGTGCGTCACTTCTTAGCCAGCTAAGGACAGTTCTCGAATCTGTCCAAAAAAACGTCCGAATAGGCTTTTTCTTGTGAAATTCCTTGATGGTCATAGCAAGGCGTGAAGCTATTAAAGCACCCTGCAATTCTAGGCGTGGAATTGAAGTGGGCTTCAATGGCGATACTCTTGCTTTACTGGATATGAGAGCAAGCTTGACTGTACCGTCTGCGTACAAAAAACGCCAATAAGCGACAGTCGCATAGGCAAGCTCGCTCGCATCCGCAAAAACGTGTAGCTCCCTGTGCAGAGGCTCGCCGTTTACCTTAGCGTACCAACGTGGAACTCTAATATTAGATATATCTGACAGTTCTTTAAACCATTCGTTCCACCTTAATACCTGTGAAGGTGGAAAAACCGTGTCCCAGTCAATGTTGGATCTCCATGCCTCCTGAAGGAGTATACGGCCCTTGACCACTATAGGGCCAAGCAATCCTAGTGGGTCGTACACTTTCATGAGGTGGGACAAAACTTTACGCTTAGTAAAAACACCATGTAACTTGAGCCCTTCTAAACCAGTCCTAAAACCAATGGTATCCGATATAGGATCCCAAGAGACACCTAAGGCTCTGACGTTAGTTGATTCACTACCAAGAGACACTTCAGTAGGCTGTGCAGCGTGCAATTCAGTTGGAACAAGACGCAACGCTTCCTGGCTGTTAGAAATCCAACTACACATTTCAAAACAGGCGTTACGGTGGATAGTCACCACATCGGATGCCAGCTGCGCAGCTTCAGTTACCTCATCAAGACTGTCCAAAAAATCATCCATATAGGAACTGTGAATGCTTGCATTGGCTGCGTTGGGATACAAATCCTGATGTGACATTGCATTTTTATTTTTGATATACAGCGCAGTAAATGGACTGGATGACGCCCCGAAAACAACAGCTGTCATTCGATACTCTTTTATGGGAGTTGTGTTCTTTGACCTAACGTCGCGCCATAAAAAACGTAATGCGTCCCTATCTTGATCACGGATCCGTATTTGGGGAAACATCTCCTTAATATCCGCTGTCATTGCGACAGCGCCCTCTCTAAAACGCCAAAGTATGCCTAATAAGTTTTCTAAGAGATCTGGTCCTTGAAGAAGCAACGAATTTAAGGAAACGCCTTGATTCATTGCGGCTGCATCATGGACGACACGGAGTTTACGCTTTTGTGGGTGATACACCCCAAAATGAGGCAAATACCACCTTATTTCGGTATTGGTTTCACTTTGAGTTGTATCAGAAGATTCAGAAGTCGTTTTTAAGTTTATTTTATCCATGTCTGTGGTTGACATGTAGTCATGACATTTTGGTTGCACTTTATTCGGACTGACTGTACCATATTGAATGTAACCTGACGAAGTGTTATTTTTATTTGGACATTCCACTAAATTGTGTTTACTGTTGATAACATTGGTACCGTTCCTATTACTGACAGAATGACCATAATAAGTGACAGGATCACATTCTTCAGCATAACCTTTGGCAATCATATTGTCAATAAACCTTTTGTACGCTTCAGCAAAATCGGACTCTCGAAACATACGTCTTTCTAAACTTAAGAAGCGAGATAGGGCTTGCGGATAACTGTCGGGAACGCACTGAATATTATCCCGCCATGGAAGTCCTACCTCATACCTACCAGTTGGCAAACGTGTGGTAGTATTGTGTAAGATCTCAACAGCTCGAGCATCCAGTTTACTATGAAGTTTCTCATGTTTGGTAATACCCAGTGAGTCCAATTTGTACTGCTCCTTTATTAGCAGTTCTAAACGTTCATGTTCAGTAAGCTCAATACGGTCTAGGTGACAGTGGTTGACAAACTCAACCGGTTTCGTTTTACTAGAAGCCACTCCATACAATGTCCAACCAAGCCAGGTGTGACAAGCTACCGGCTCATTACGACTACCAGCGCGGATATCACGAGATATTGACAGATGCCAGTGCTCGGCACCAATCAGCACGGTTGGCATAGCGTCAGTGTACGTCAAATAATCGGTTAAATCACTCAAATAATCGTAAGACTGTGCGGTGTGTTTGGACAATGTTTGCGTGCTCAAGCTGAGTAAGGGCATGGCCCTGGCACGATTGACTAAAAACCTGTCAGATTCGTGTTTACCCTGTATGTAAAAGTCCACATAAGAAATCTTAGTAGTTTTGTGTAAGCCACCTACAGCATTGACAGTAATAACCTCCTCTGGCCCTGACACCCCGATACGGGCAGCCACTTTAGAATCAATTAACGACGCTGTACTGCCATCGTCTAGGAGTGCGAAGGTTTCGTAACTGCCAGCTGGTCCAGACACAATAACTGGTACCACTTTTAATAATGCGCTGTGTGGTTGTGTTTTGGTTGTCGTTCCAACATGTTGACTTAAAATACCTGTATTAGAAACCATGACGTTTTCTTTTGACAACTCCTGTGTAGTCTTGGAACAGCACGGCGTGTGTTTGGCATCCCTTTCAGACAAATTCGCATACCCAATATTATTGAACGCAGTACACTCAGTTTTGTTTAGCGGTGCCGTACACCCCGTATTGTTCATATTGTTTAGTTCTGTTTCACACTCATGGTTGAGCGCAGCTGTACACACTGTATTATGGAACGCCTGTGTATGGTGTGTTTGCGGTGATGTAAATGTATCCTGCCTGCCGTGTAAAAGTGGATGGTGTCGGAAAGTACAACCGTCGACACCACAAGGGTTCACTTTACATAACTTCCACTGATGTGATTTACTCTTTAGACATTTGTAGCATATTTTGTGTTCACGCAACCAACACCACCTGTTTTCAACTGATAACCTTGTGAATTCGGAACAGTTTTTTATATCATGGCACTTTTTACAATAAATGCATTCGGTTTTGTCACCTGTTTTAATATTGTCATGTGTCACAGCGTGAATATTTTCACGTTTGAATTGTTTATTGACAGGCACAATGATGTTTTGTTGTGTAGCAATAAAACCTATTTCAGGAGATAATGCGAATTTAATATAACGCTCGTGTTCACGAGTTAGAAAATCAGATAAAAGTTCTAACTTTGACATGAGAGGGTTTGACATTTCTGACGCATAGTCAGACCACCTCATCTTCATTAAAGGGTTAAATTTGCCCAAAATACTATGAAATAGCTCAGGTGAATGTAAATATTCTCGTAGACCGAGTAATTTCATAGTAGAAAGGCTGTTTCGTACCTTGTTGGCAAAAATACCAATCTCCTTAAGCTCGGCGCCAAGCCGCGGCAGCGTTTTCAACACTTGTACCTCACCAAAGACGACCATTTCCGGGCACGCAAATGTTCGCTCGAGTGCGTGCATGATCTCCTCGGGGGCAGCTGCCGTGTGGAGCAGCGAAGCGACCGCCTCACGCGCGGGTCCGCGAAGCGCGTTCTGTAAACGCGCAACGTTCTCTGCGGGGGAATGAGAAGACTCAGTACTACTAAATTGACGTTTAAATTGTAGCCATTGGGAACCATTCCCGAAGAATGTAGGGAGTTCTATGTTGGCTCTACGACCTGAAGCCAAAGCTTTTGCTGCAGCTGCAGTGTCAGCAATCGCTTTGAGTATAATTCCATCGTTTCCTGTATTGCGATGCAATTCGACAGTTGGCTCATTCGTCATGCGTAGGCAGCTACCCTGGTTTATATCGCGAACCCAAGATGCCGTCCGGGAATGAACATTACTGGCCGACTTTGCGGAACGTTCTTCGGCTTCTTGAGCGGCCAGAGCAGCTTCCATTTCTAATTGTTCTACTTGTTTTACCTGCTCAAGTAGTTTTCTTTGTCGAGCAATCTCAATTTCTTGCTCACGAATCTTCAATTCTTGCTCTCGCTCCATACTTCTGCGGGCCAACTCGGCCTCCGCAGAAAGCCTCCGTGCTTTTATAGTAGCTGATGACCGCGAAGACCCTGATACGTGCGACCTGCAACTAGGAGAAACGTCAAAATGTTCGGCTGCAACAGCGGAGCCGCAGCCGCCGGTGGTGGTAGTTGCGGGACACGCGCGAACAATATCGAGAGCTGCGGGTGTTTCTGTGGCATCAGTCTTCGTGAGGCCCTGACTTTTGGACCGACCGACCCCACCCACAGCGGGTGCACCTGGTTCTGAACGTGTCGCCTTACGACTTTTAGCCGGCGTTGCCAGCTGCTTGGTTCTACTTCGCATATTCATTATAAGACGGGAGAAGGATCAAATATAAAGGACTTCTGATGGACTGTATAGCTGGAGTGATTATTTATAGGAAATATATTAAAAACAAGCCGACTCAATCTGTTTTCGACAGCAATATATTGACAACTGATAAAACAAAATAAAACATTCCAAAAGTATAAAAATAATAGACAAAAAAAGGTACAAAATAGGTTGCATCCGCAACAATCTTGACAGGCATAACTTTAATAAAAAAAAAAGGCACCACCACTGTATGTTATACTCATAAATAATACTTTGTTTGCGTCGAGGGTTAAAAATACTCGCTAACCTAGGAGTTAGTACAGTTAAGTTTTTTAATGTGGCTGACTTTTAATAAAACTGTCATTTGAATTGGAATCTTTGACCTTGGACAATAGAGTTGCTATTTGAATGGACTATTTTGATGCAATTCGGCTAACTCAAATAATCTCAAGTACCTGTATACTAACACAAGAAAAAAAACAATCTTACCTAGCATGGAAGTCATTGTAATGTAATATATTTAGCTCATAAGTCGCCTGTCCACTAACCACTGACAAAACGGCACCAAAAAATATTAAATACATTTTAATGGAATCTAAACTACTTAAATACACACATTACAAACCCGCGAATGAGCAAGATGGTTATAAAACGTTATTTAAATATGCTGATTAGATAAAACAAAGAGATTATTGTTATCCAGATAACGCATCAAAATGCTGTTATTATAGATTTGTACAAAAGGAATAAAGTCGATTCAATTATAAACAAGAATATCGGTTAAGACATTTGGCATGGACATGAGCCGAGGTTCTATGTGTCAAACGTCATGATAGGATTATATTAGGTACTACATGGAACTTTTTATGTTTAACTAGGCCTTCGCCGAAATTAGTATGTCACCTTATCATCTGTTGGATACTTAAGAAGCTTTCCTTAGCTCAATTCGTTCTCTAACTCCAATGAGGAACTTGCATGGGATTGCAATTTCGAATAAATTGCACTCTATCGATGCGGATATACGTAGAGATATCATACAAAAAAAAACGATTGTACTGTTTTATCTAATGTAAAAATGACGAAAAAAATTTTAATTTTCGATAAAATAACACAACAGTTACACAGAATATTAAATTTAAAATAATATTTTGTATGACAAGTATAGACATAAACGCAAATTTTGTGGAGATAATTGCAAATTAATGACTTACTCCATAGTAAACGCGCCGAGAATATATGCTGTGACGTCATAGCATAAGCCCATTTAATATAGGTAGAGCGTTTTTCGGGGGGTGCCCGCGCGTGCAGATTTCAAATGCATAAAACATCAGAAAAATAAATCATAAGAAAGTTTTAATGCTACAGTTGTTTTAATGCTGGATTATACTTAAGAATTTCGTAATACTTAAAATAAAAAGATGCAAGTTTCCCTATTATAAATCAGAATATTTATTTCTTAATATTGTCCGTATCGAATGTAATTACTCACACGTCATTAACATGTCATTTTACAACACTTGAGCAATATGATCTATATAGATAAGGTAATCAACTCAGTCAGAACGTTGAATGGATTAACTTATTCAGTACAGACTCAATTTAGTTGTAAACACGTGTAACATTAGTTACATACCTGACCATTTTACACCATACCAATTATTAAAATAGTGATTGATAAAATCATTTAATATGATACTTATAATATAATAATGGTTAAACTCACGTAAGTATTCATTTGCCACTACGGGCCTGTTAGTGCATGTTGTTTCGGGATACCGTTGAACAAATAAATACTTCACTTTCGGATACCAGCACTATCTTTTAAGATGCTTTTCCAAACGCGGCAGCGGCGATTTCGATAACGTCATTATTCGAGTCTTCAGAGATAGTTTTCCGGCAGTTTTGTGGTCCCGAAGACATGCATCATAACATAGATAATAAAAGATGACGACATCAGAGGCCGGAAAAACACCGGCATTTCCGGCCAAGTAGGTATGCTTTTCTCAAACATGCAATGAAATAAATAAATAAAAATGCTCAAAATCAAACTAATTTTCATGGCTGAATGCCGTGATGCTGTGCCACAAATAGTGGAATGAAAATTAAAAAGTTACTTTGCAGGCCTAGGCCTGAAAAGTTGTATGAAATCCCATTTCAGGCTGCCTCGAGATGCTGCGCCCGAAAAAGGATACTTAGTCTATTATAAGGAACATCAAGAGAATATTTCATTGCATGTTTGAATAAAATATTTTTCCGTCAGTATTGGAAGCGCGTACGTCTCGTACCGTGAGGCGGGCGGAGCGGGCACGGACACTGTAATACCTGGGTTGCACTATACTCACTTCCGTGGCAATGGAGAGAGAAGTGGACAGGAAAGTGGGCAGTGCGAGTGATATTAAACACCAACTCGCACTGCCCACTGCTCATGTCGCTCGCTGCCACTGACCTACGCTCCCTTTATTGGCGGTTTTTGTGGCGGAAGTCAAAAGACTGGCAGCGACAGCGCGAGCGAATGTTTACATATTCTCGTCACACTCACACCGTCGTCAACCGTAGCCGTCGCCGCGTTATACACGTTTGGGTAGCCGTGCTAGTTAGCTAGGCAAAGCGCAGAAGGTATAAGTAAGGCGTCCTCCATTCCACAATAACTAACTCAAGAGTATGAAGAGTAATTTTAGCTGAAGTAACTGTCGTCCTTCACTGCCCGAGGCCCAACACAAAATAAGTATGGAGTGGCGATGTAAACGCTCACTGCAGACATATTTACGGCAGGAAGCAGGGCAGCGTGAAGGGTAGTTGAAGTGGCATAATGTAACCCAGGTATAAGAGTTTTTATATACTACGAAAGTGGCAAACAAGCATACGGTCTGCCTGATGGTAAGCAGACACCGTAGGCTATGGAGGCTTGCGACTCCAGAAGAAACACAAGCGCGTTGCCGACCCTTTATTGAATTTGAGGTTTCGTTGTGTACCGTGTGTGTGTGTGTGGTATGTGTGTTATGTTAGGTAGAGATGAACGCGAGTCCCTCACTGGCAACACGACACATCCTTAGGAGTCTGGCGACTGACCTTACCTACTCATCACCAGGAACACAACACCAAACCGTACAAAGCAAGCAGTGCCTTTCTTATGGCAAAGAAGACCGTTAGATGATGATAAAGATGAGGTACTTTCCCAGTTGGGCATGTTCATCCCCTATTATCCCCTAAGGGGGTGAAAATTTGGATGTGACCTGTTTAGATGAAATTTGGTCAAAAGATAGTTTGAGCCCTGGTAAAGGTCATAGGATACCTAGTTTTTATTCCGGTAATCATACCCAAAGGAGGTGAAATAGGGGTGAAAATTTGGATGGAACCAAATTAGATGAAATTTGGTATAGAGATAGTTTGAGCCGCGGGGAAGGACAGCGAGGTGGCTTTTGTCCCTTAAATAATCCCCTAAGGAGAGGAAATAGGGGGTGAACAATTGGACGAAACCCATTTAGATGAAATTTGGTATAGAGATAGTTAGAGCTGCGGAAAAGGACAACGGATAGTTATATCCCGAAAATAATACCCTATTTCATCGGGGGTAAAATCTTGGAAGTACCCTATTTTGTTGAATTTTGGTATAGAGATAATTGGAGTCCCGGGGAAGGACAATGCATAGTTTTTATCCCGAAAATCATCTTCTAAGAGAATAAAATGAGAGGTTTGAATGGAACCCATTTAAATTGAAGTCTGTGTAGCTACTAGAACGGCTGCACCGATTTAGATGAAATTTGGTATAGAGACAGTTTGATTCCCGGGGATAGGTCCCGGGAAAGGACATTAGATAGTTTTGATCCCAGAAATCATCTTTAAGGGGGTGAAATGGGAGGTGAACATTTGTATGGAGCTACTATACAACCCGTTTAGATAAAATTGTCTCGGGGAAGCACATAGGATAGTTTTTATCCCGGAAATCAATCTACGCGGACGAAGTCGCGGGCAGAAGCTAGTGTATCGATACAACTTATACTAGGGCTACAGATGAAAAGAAGGCTGTCTGAGATTTGTTTCCAACGTGTATTGAGCTACTTCGGTCACATTGCTTGCCGAAATCCCGACAGCCTCGTGGAGCGATGGTGGTGGAGCAGGTCAAAGAGAAAAGATATTGGTATCTTGAACCAAACTGGACTAACTTTACGTCCAATCAAGTTGAAGTTTTGTACACTTGTGTAAGTCAGACAGATGACAATGAAATATTATGGTTACGTAAAGCTGGTCTGACGATGAAGTGATAGGAACTTCTCAATTACACAAGAGTCGGCAATAAAAGTAAATACTTACCAAAAATGTAATTGAACACCTTCACTGCGAGAAAATAGGTAACATGAAATTAACCCTCAATAGTATGGGGTCGTAGAGCCTGTACCGCACTGGCCGTAATTAAACATATATAACATGACAAATATTATGTGTTCTTTTTAGCGTTTCTTTTCACATGTTTCATATTTATACATGTCCGCTTTATCAAATTAGTGCGCTTTAGAAACACAGAGCTTGTTACTCGAGCGCCTACAAAAGAGGCACGTATTGTTCTCTACATGTCGTACCAAAGTAACAGTTCAGTTAAAGTTGTTTTCAAACTAACCAACGTAAAACCTTTTTGTCGTTGCAGTTAGACTTTTATTCGTTTTATTTGAATCCAGGAAATGAATTGCAAGGATAAAGCGGCCATTGTATACAGTCAGCGTCGAAATAATAATACTTACTTTTTTTTATTGTTATTATTATAGCCTTTATTTAACGACTTTTTACAAAAAAAAAATAGGTAAGTATATTAGACATCGACACTGTCGTCTTGCCTTCCGGCATAGGCCTCCTCTAAAGATTTCCATTATTTTCGATCTACAGCTTTTCTTCTCCATTTGTTTCCTCCTATAAGTCTAAGGTCATCCTCCCATCTCCGTACCTGTCTACCTCTTTTCCTTTTTCCTTCTGCTGATAGCTTCTGATATTTGCTTTGTCCATTTATCTTTTTTGTCTCTAAATATGTGTCCCGCCCATCTCCACTTTAGCCTATTTATTATAATTGTGATATCGTTTATATTTGTTCTTCGCCTAATATCTTTTAGTCTTATTTTATCCAGCTTTTTTAAATTTAGGATGCTTGGTTCTATGTTGTGTTGACAGGTTTCAGGTCAAGTCCTTGGTATCTTTTTTGGTTAGAGACCATGTTTGGCAACCACATGTCATACAGGGAAGTATGCATGTATTGTAGACTTTCCTTTTTTCTTTTATTTTAAATCCTGGGTTTTTCATATTTTTTTTCATAGCCCAGTATTTTTTCCATGAGACTGATATTCTTTGTTTGATTTCTTTTCGAGTTTGTTGTTGTGGCGAGATAATATGGCCCAAATATATATATTCATCTACATATTCAATTGTGTTGTTCTTGATTTTAATTTCTTGCTTCAAGTGGTTCGTCATGACTTCGGTTTTTTGTGTATTCATTGACAGTCCCAGCTTTTCGTTTTCGATGGTTAGCTGCTGTAACATATCTTGGAGTTTGAATGGGTAGGTGGTTCAATATTCTCCCATTTATATTTATTCCTTGATTTTCCCAGTTCAAGTTTCTGAATATATATTCTAGTGCGGCTGAGAACAGTTTTGGAGACAGCGGATCTCCCTGACGGACCCCTTTTTTGATTTGGAACTCTTCTCTAATATTTTCCAGTTTCAATTTTGCAGTAGTCTGTGCATACAATTTGCTTATTATTCTAATGTATTTGCTTGGTACTCCTTGGGTCTAAAGAGCCATCCATATATATTTGTGTTTCAGGGAGTCGAATGCCTTGTTGTAATCTACAAAGCCCAGATAATATATGTTTCCGTACTCATTGCATTTCTCGATTAGCTGTTTTATTGTATGTATGTGGTCTACTGTGGAGAAGTCTTTCCGGAAACCCGCTTGTTCAATTGGTTGATTGTCATCCAGGACTTTTTCAATGCGGTGTAGGATTATTTTTGAAAATATTTTGTATAGATTTGCCATCAGGCTTATAGGCCTATAGATTCCAATATCATTTTTGTCTCCCTTCTTATAGATTAGTGTAATTGTAGAGGTTGTCCACTGCTTTGGTATTTGTTCTGTTCCTTATATATCATTAAATAAATCTATTAATGTTTTGGTGATAGCTGTTAAGTAACTCTTCAATAAGTCGTTGGTGATGTTATCTTGGCCAGGTGCTTTATCATTTTTTTGGGAGTTCATTGCCTTGACCAATTCAGAATCCAGGATAGGGGGGGTATTTTCCTCCCAATCCTGATCCATACTTGTGAAACAATGGTCTGGGTCTTGGTTATCATCATATAAAGTTTTATAAAACTCAGGTGCAGTTTCTAGGATTTTAGGTCTTTGGGTAATACACTTTTGAGTTGTGTTGTGTTACTTACTTACTTAATTGGTAGAAAATACCAATCATTTGTTGAATGACTTTCATTTCTTTTATACACTTGTACTCTAATTCATACTATTTTGAAAATATTCGATATTAAATGTTAGTCTAATTGAGTCTCAGCAAGTGAATCGGGATTAATATTGCAATTAAAATATTTTGAGGGCAAGTCGTACAGTCAGGGGTATTAATATACGTACATAGAAAAGGACACAAATATCTGTACACGCCTTTATGACAATGATAATTGAGTCCTGTACAGATTTTATGTACGTATTTTAAACAGGTTAATATTCAAATGGATAGATCTAATATGAGTTTAAGGTGCTCTTTGTTGCCACTGCCCCTACATTTTCAGTCTAGTAATTGAACTGGCACAATCGTCAATTTATTGTTTGGTTAAGTTCATTATACTTAAAGACTTTTTTACAGTAGGTATCAAATTATTTGATGTTTAAATAATGTTGTATAACCACAGTTTTTTTAAATTACTTATTTAGAAAACTAAATGTATTTTGTTCTTGTGAATGTACTTGTGGCGTAGCGTTGATACAATCGATTACCGCCGGCTTGCTTATTTAAAAAAAAATTATTATGTGTCAGCTCCAAAACATAATAGCTGCGACTTGCCTACAGATATATTTTGTTTGACGCCTCGTCACTTAAATGTACAAGGCGACGTCCCAACATTATCAGAAATAAAAAACATGGTGTACAGTCACCATCATAAACATGTATAACTGTACCTACATAACTTTGACGTAGGCAATATGTTGCAACTATGTTTGTTTGTTTTATCAGTTCCCGGTTCAGCCTAAGTTTGTGATTGAATGTGAACGCTAGGATGGCTTGCATTGTGTTGAATTACATTAGCATAGCTTTGCATGAGCATCACGATTGATAATAATCTGATTGATTGTTAATTTAAATAATCGAATAAACAAATGGGAAACCTAAATATTTATTCTACGTGAAGCATTTATTCAAGAATGCAGTTATTGTACCTACTACCTACGTTCTAAATTGATAGGAATTATAATGAGACCAAAATATGGGTGGTTTTTGACTGTTTTATGTTAATGAGCCGTTTGGCTCATTTGGCTTAAAATAAATTACTACAACAAAAATCTTTGAATACCTAATCAATGAACATTCGGAGAAAATGCTTTAGGGAAAGAAGGGAAAAAGCGTTCTTGGGGTAAGCTAGTCGAAATCTAGACAGGAACAGAATATATTGCGCATAAGTATAATGGCAATAATATTATCTGCTACAATATTAAATACAATATTAAATCAATATGAGAACACAAATCAATATAATGTATTTCAAGGAGATCAATTGACTTCCAATGTAAATGAGATTTAACGCGCCCAATTTTCTTTTGGTATATTCAAAAGTATAAAAGTGAGCGAAGACAAACTGCATATATTACTCGGTCTCCTTGAATGGGTAAAAGCTTATTTTCCGTTGTGTCGCAGTGGGCTGTTAAAGTTCAAAGCGAAACCGGAATCGTTGTTACTGGAAACGGCTGTGCACGGAAAGATTTCCGTGCCAGCTTCACAGATTTTGTTAGGCATGATAATAGTTCTTACGAGAAAAAGTGGAATACCTACCGATTCTATACTAATAATATAAAGAAGGTATGTCTGTCAGAATGTAGCTTTGTGAGTTTGTATGTTTTGGATAATCTCCGGAACCGCTAAACCGATTTCAAAAATTCTTTCACTTGCGTGTAAAATAGACTTTCTGGACGGTTATAGGCTATATTTTATCCCGCGGATTTGCCTGTGCTCTCTGGCGGGCCAAAGCCGCGCGGGCAGCTAGTATATTATCTCAGTAAACGCCTATTTAGGTTTTGGTTTTGCTCGCTCGCTTCCTCCAACGCCGAGACAACCGGGAATTTTATAACGGTTACCAATCAAACCACAGGTTAATAGGAAAGTGGTTTTCTAATAAACACATTGGAATATGATTTGGAAGTGTAAAGACATGAACCGAATTCAGGCCATTGCGGAGAGGGAATGCGGGTGAGTTGAACCTTAGTACTTATTAATTCCTTTAATTTCCCTATGCATCCAAATAATGACGAACATTCGTGCTTCCAGTAGGTACAAACAATTCCGGCTCCGCGAGTAATCCCACTCGGAGAAGTTGAGAGCCGTTGTTAAGATTCTTTAACCGTGTTCACACAGTCAATAGAAGGTACCAACTTTTCCTGTTATCGGCTCCGCGTTAGTGGGAAACTTGGCATATTTGCATTAGTTTACATTGTTCTTGTTTAAAATTAGTATACAGAACAACGGAAAGGGGCGGCGGTTAGCAAGTTTGAAATGTTAAAAGGGTGA
Source organism: Epinotia brunnichana (assembly GCA_963854355.1). NCBI lineage: Eukaryota > Metazoa > Arthropoda > Insecta > Lepidoptera > Tortricidae > Epinotia > Epinotia brunnichana. The sequence continues at coordinate 10,291,132 of OY977936.1, read as the reverse complement.
TTAAAAGGGTTTTAACCCTTTGGACGCCATTGTTCACGTACGAAAGTGAAACCTTTTTGCACAAGTATGAACCTCAGTTGAAAGCATGTAGGGGACTTTGACAACCGAACTAACTACCTGCCTTTGACTAAATGCCTGCCTAATAAGGTAAAATGTTCCTTTAATTCCAATAATTGACAGTAACAATATTGAAGGTGTCAAATAATAGGTCTGTTTCATGCAATATGATCATTTTTAGGTAGCAAATGAAAACCAGAATCCTTAAGGATGCATCGGGTATAAATCTAAGATCAGAATCCCGATCCATTGTACCTAATAGGTAATGCCGTCAACCCATTCGGTACGTGGTGGAATTGTATTGAGCAGCAGGATATTCGCAAATAAATACGTCCGTTCTACACATAAATTTATCTACGTACTCTAACCACCTTGTAGTCCATTTTTATTTTTACCGATTCTTCGCATATTTAGTATTCGCATTCCAATTTAATTTCCACGTGCGTGGAGCTAACCCGACAGAACGAGTGCGTAAAACGTATAGAAAGGGAATTAACAAATGCAAACACATTGACGTCGCAAATTGTGTTGCCTAATTAACAGTTTAATTATATGAAGAAACAATTATTTTACAAATTCATAGGTATATAAAAAATTGCAACATTACATTTTGTATAAGTAAAATAACCAACAAACCCAAAAAAAAAACATATTTTGTAGTATTCATTCGTGTTTACCCTCGGATTCATTAAATGATTTTTTTTGTGACGAAACCAGCAAGGTAAGTATTATATAAAGATAAGTAATTTATCAAAATTTTCGAGATTTTTTTTTTAAGTGTAATCCTTTATAAACCTAATAGAGTAAATAAAATATCCGTGCCAACTGTCGACGATACCAAATACGGTTATTATCATAATGACGATTTTTACGATCAAATAAACAAATTTTCGTTATGTGGTGCCTAAAGCTTTCTTCAAACACGCGCTGAAATTATAATGTAATAATGTATTGATAATAAAAGGAACCAAGACATTTATGCTTTGTTTTTATAGAGCATTTTTAATTGTTGCGCTTTGTTTAAGATAGAGTTTTTTTAAATGGTTGTGCTTTGTTTTAGATAGTATGACAGAAATCTTACAAAAAGGCCAGGTAAAAAGTACCCTAAACCGACGAGCGTGTATGAGAAATGTTATGAAATTGGGTGAAGCGAAAGTGGTTTGTCAGGATCGTAGCAAATGGAGATCCGTGATCTATGCCTACCCCTCTGGGAAAGAGGCGTGATTACATGTTTATGTATGTATATATGTATGTTGGTATGACATAATTATAGGTATATTCTTGTTTTTCCTGCTTTACTCAACATACAAACTTGTTCTTATTAATGTTATAATTGGGTCATTGTCAGATTTAGGTTCGCGTCTCTTCGGTAGACATTGCCAAAGTTAAGGGCTAATGCAGATTCAGAGTACAACCAATTTTTTTTCTATACCTAATTCTATGTGAAAAAAACATATTAAATGTAAACGTAAGCCCTTAACTATTGAACACCGGAAAGATGATTTTTGTTTTTGTGACTGACATTGACCCAATTACTTAAATTAATAAAATGTAAATATTGTAGTTAAAGCCAATACTTTATACTAAAGTTATAACTATTCCGGACCAATATATTATAAAGTGCCGAATAAAATAACTTTAGATAGGTACTGACATGCAACTTATCTGAAAATGTAACTATGTTAATAGCCTGCACTACGGGCACGGTTAAGTGTGCACTAAATAAAGGCCGGCACAAATAAACATTAATATAGTTTGAAAGGTGTGCACTTACTGCTCTACGTTGCAATCTTTTACGAGTAGTTTCCGGAGAATGTGTTAAGGCTCTTGTGTCCACTATTTTTGACAAAAAAATAAGATCAAATATTTGCAAAACTTGAAATAATATGTCCATTAAAAGGAATTTAAAATATCCCTTAAAAGACAATCCATTAAAAAAATAGGCCAAGTCTCGAAACTCTTCCGCCGTAAAAAGTTGTGAGATATTTCGTCGACCCAAGTCAGGCATTCGTATTAATCTTTATTTATTTGCTAGCTTGATAAAATTCTGCAACTTGGGAATCACACCATCTTTACTGAATATGTCGACTTGAGTGATTGCCAAGTCATACAAATTTATTTAACAAGCAAGTAAAGATGAATAATACATATAAGCCTGACTTGGCTCTACGAAATATCTCACTTACAACTTTTTGCGGTGGAAGAGTTTCAAGGCTTGGCCTATTTTATCCATGGAATGTTTTTTATGGGATCTCACTTCTTTTTGTAGGTTATTGTGTTATCAATACATACAAATTAATACATGCAGCAGGCAATGATATTTTTGCCTGGACTTTGTATGGAAATGTTATTTTACCAACCGCAAATTACGTACCTATATGTAGTTTTCTAGTGCATTGTACATCTAACACTAGGTTAGGTAGGTACACTGTACTGTACCTATGTTGTTATTACTAATAGCAGGAACTACAACAGTAACTTTGAAATCGCATGTATGTGTGTAGGATTAATCTCTGAAAGGTTACCGAAATTGCTATATTTTTAGGTTTTTAATGAATTAATAGGCTAAAAACTAAAGATGTTTAAAATTCGGAGGTTCTTTAGAATTATGTTAATAGTAGAAGTTCCTTAGAATTATGTTGATCAGTCAGTAGGCAGGTAAGTCAGTGAGTGTGTCAGCGACCGAACTAAGGAACTAAAATTGAATGTTATCAAGAATATATCTAAGTCATATTAGACCCTTTATGTTACTGAAATTTCAGGGTTCTAGCTTTAGCCAGCACAAAACTACAGTATGTTGAAAATGGCCTGAATGGCTTCGAGAAAAGGATGATACGGCCGTGCCTCTTCGTTTTGCTCGACTTGATGAAGACACGGCAGATATACCATAAATATGTTATATGATGATGACTAAAGTAACATATCAGATAATATTATAGATTGACAAGCCCAAATGGATTAACTAACTTTTTTGGTCCAACCTCCCCAATTTTACTCACAGAAATCGAGCATTCGCTGAAAGAGTATGACGTTAGGAATTGGAAAATAGAGGTTGCCTACTGTTTTAAGTAGGTACATCCTATGCCTATGGTATGGATGGACTCCATCCATGTAATCCCAATCACCTTGTTCTAATTGCGTTTTTAAATTGTAGTTTCAAATAAAGTACTCTAGCGGCTGCAGATAAAACTTTATGGCTACGTGGAGTTAAATACATTTTAACATTTCATTCACAATAAATAATAGGTATACCATTATTGGACTCACTCTGAAAGAAAGCCTTAATTTTTAAATAATTACCAAATGTTTAAGACTAAAACTGTTAGGTAGGTATATTCTTTAACAACTTGATTTTTATATGTTTATATTTACTAGATTGACCTTGACTACTAAGGCGTCGATTCCTGCTCCTCCAACTTCCAAACAGCAAAATTTCCAATATCAAATGACTTGACTATGACTACACGAGCGTCCCCTTAACTCAATAGAATCTCATTGAATTCCACTGTAATTTGTGGTCAATATCAGTAACCGACAGTAACCGCGCAACATGGCGTCAGACATCCCGTAAACTGTTACAGAGTTGAGACAATCTAAGAGATTGCAGTTTCTAACTAACTACTATGTAAGACCTCCACTGAAATTATAAAAGTTAACAAAAATAGTAGTTTCCGATATGACCTGAAAGAATATTACGTAAAGAGCTTTATAAGAAAACTTATGTTTCAACGAGAACTAGGTAAATAAAAAGAGTTAATTTCAATTTCAGGCGACAAGCAAAAAATGGTGCTAACTTTCCTTCATCCTTCTGTTTTTTTTCTTGTTCTCTCGTAGACATTAATAGTTGTTGTTTGGGTGCAAGATTGTTTTTTTGCAAACTAACTGTTTTTTTTAAATTTGGAGTGAAAATCGGTGGTTATTTTGGAATATTTCCAACATTCAAGCATGTATTAACGCGGGTCATTATTTTATGCAATGTCGATTATTTCCTTTGTCACTATCGATAAAACATTTGTCACATTATGATGATGTGGGTGCAAGAGTGATGCATTTCGTAGTACGTAAATTATTTCCTAAGACGTTTCGACTTTTAAAATCTCGATCACTTTGTTCCATTGCTTGAGCTTAGAGTACCCAGTAATGTTTTTATTAATTGACAATACTAGATGTGTTCCTACCAAGAAAAAACGCCAATAATCCAAAATTTGGAAATAAAGTCATCGAATAATTGATAAAACGTTTTTACCACTTAGTTCTTAAGTTGATCTGAGATTCAAAAATAAACAGCTGGTATATAGAACGACGACTTATTGTGATAGTCCGAACACTTGAATTCGGTTATTTCATGTACCATTAGCGTTACATAATGCTACTTGACTTCAACCTGACCTATAACAGTACCCTTAGCGTGGGATCGAAGTGAGTTGCATTTACTACAGGTGCTAGCGCCTAACGTTAAGATTTAGTATGAAAAGTCTATACACCGCCCCTGGTGGTCACTCATAGAACTAAAAATCCAAACCGTAGCGTGAGTCACTCATACATTACTTTACCCGCGATCGACTCCACGATCGTTCGTATAGTTTAATCGATTTTCCAATATTCAACCTTATAACACAAAACATTTATCGTTTTAATTTAAATGCGTTTGTCGGTTATGGCATTACAGAATACGCGCATCGCGACGTCGACAGTTTAAATACAAAACACGCGACAATCCGAATTTTGCGGATATATGTTATCAATTCAAAACCCTTATTTTTATAAGTTCTTTAATTTGAGATAAATTTCGATCGGATCTACGGTAACTATTGACGGAATAATACGATATCACGGACCATTTTAAAGTGAAATAGTAAACTACAGTCGCGACGGTATTCTTCGATTCTAAATGTCTCACACTACCGATTGGTAGTACGAATCGAACGTTAAATTACGCAACGAAAACTAAACGCTGGCGCTTAACATTTTGCAGTTGGTTTCGTAGTACAACGGCAGTGAGAGTTACAAGTTTGACGGGTCGAATCGAAATCTATTCGAAGCGCGTTTATTCGCTCTGGTCTGTAGTTACGTATCGTAAGGTTACGATTGTAACTCACGTTAGCCGTACTGGAATTAATTAAAATCTTTACCTTAAGCCCGGATCATTTGTCTCTCGATTAAGTATATACCGACCAAGCTAAGAATGCACCTCGCTCAGTGTAACTTATTCGACGCGAGGTGCATTCTTAGCTTGGTCGAGTAGTAGGTATCAAGGTTCTAAAAAAAAGCGGCCAAGTGCGAGTCGGACTCGCACATGAAGGGTTCCGTGAAATAAATTGCGGTTTACAATTTATGACGTATTAAAAAAAAACTACTTATTAGAACTCGTTCAAACCAATTTTCGGTGGAAGTTTACATGGTAATGTACATCATATATTTTTTTTAGTTTTATCATTTTCTTATTTTAGAAGTTACAGGGGGGGGGACACACATTTTACCACTTTGGAAGTGTCTCTCGCGCAAACTATTCAGTTTAGAAAAAAATGATGTTAGAAACCTCAATATCATTTTTGAAGACCTATCCATAGATACCACCCCACACGTATGGGTTTGATGAAAAAAAATTTTTTGAGTTTCAGTTCTGAGCATGGGGACCCCTAAAACTTAATGTTTTTTTTCGATTTTTGTGTGAAAATCTTAATGCGGTTCACAGTATACATCTACTTACCAAGTTTCAACAGTATAGCTCTTATAGTCAGACAGACGGACGGACATGACGAATCTATAAGGGTTCCGTTTTTTTCCATTTGGCTACGGAACTCTAAAAACTCATTTCGAGTCAATGTCAACGATCGTCGTGTTTAACAAGATCAGAAACAAATTGTATCGGACAAAGACGTCACTGTAATACAATATGCTCGCAAACTCGAAGTAAACTACTTCGAGGATCGACTCGAAAGAAGTCTTCAATTGGCACAAAGTAAAATGTCTTCGTTTGAAACTGAATGGCAATAAAGGGAAAAGTCAATCGGTTCTTCGAGTTAAATCATGCAAAAGTCTGCTAAAGCGTGGGTCGATTTTAATGAATCATGTGTCAAGTCACCAATACAAGACAGAAATCAACATTTTAAAACAAATTTCATTCATTACATTTCAGACGCCTTATGGTAAAAAAGAAAAAAAAAGTCAACGAACTATATCATGTGGGGCGTTGAATAGGTATTTCAAAATCAATAATAGGGTTATTTCATCAAATTTTGCATTGAGTTACTGTTTAGGATTTATAACGATTTAGACTTAACAACAGATTTTGCTATCCATAACCTTACAGTCCAAACGGCTTGATGGATTTTGAAACATGAGGTTTTTTCAAAAATCTTTTGATTTCACTAGCCTATGTTGTGTCCCACAAACTTGTGGCCACCTCTCTTCTTATCAGCCGTGTCGGCATTGTACAAGTTCCCACCAATCGTTTAAAAATGCGTGTTCTGTTCGCATCCACCATCTCCTTATATCAGTGACTCTTATTTTAAATATTTAAACTCAAAGTAAACATTACAATTCCAACAACATGTATTCTAAGGTTATTCAATATAGTCTATGTATTCTAATAACAAAACTCACCCAATGCAAGAAACATTGATTTGCGCAGCCTGTGTTGCCATACTGCATAATTCATACCGCGACAATACCGCTTTAAATAATTCACGCTGCTTGACCGTTTCCGATCCACTATTCAGTGTTGCCAGGTTTTGAAACGGTTTCAGCTTGTTAAATTTGATTTGACGGGAATGGCTTATGCAAGACTGTTTTATAACTCTAAGTCTTTCGGTACAATACATTGCTCGCGACTCCGTTCACGTGGTAATTAATTATGTATTTTTTTCTCCTCTTGTACCTACTGTTAAGTGTTTCGGTTCTTACTTTAGGGTAAGTACAACAATATTGTAAGCTTCTGAGTTAGCGATATATATCTGTGTTAACCATGTTCTTCACTACATAGTAAAAAACAAAGTCGCTTCCCGCTGTCTGTCTGTCACTATGTATGCTTAGATCATTAAAACTACGCAACGGATTTTGATGCAGTTTTTTTAGATAGATAGAGTGATTCAACAGGAAGGTTTATATGTATAAAACATGCATGTATTATATACATATAAACCCGTGCGAAGCCCGGCGGATCACTAGTTAACATAAATAATAAACTAGCTTACCGCGCAGCTCCGTCCGTACGAAGAAACCAGGCGGAACCGCGCCAAAAAAATATAGCCTTGGCCACCCTGAAGATATGCCAGCATACATATATATCCTGTTAAAAAAAAAGAAATCGGATAAGCTAGAGATTACACCCATCTTACCAATGATGTAGGTAATATAATAATTTACTTTAAAAACAAAGTTTAAACCGACTTCAATTCAGTACTTCGCCAAGCCACATGGTACATGAAAATTTTCACTTTCCTTTCCAATTTACCACTTGAACTGCTTAACGAGAGCAAATGCGTTGATTATTACAGAAAAAACCCAAGTCGCTATATGTGGGCTGATAATATTTGAGGAGTTCCGTCGATGAGGATCTCAGAATTAACACTTCATTAGTTGCTACTTCAACGGAATCATGTCAAAATCTTTGACGTACTTTACATCTTTGAGGAGTTCCATAAGTCATCTGTATTCTTCATCATCAGTTCCACTTTACCAAAATTATGATTTTCGAGAGTAAATACATGAGTTATAATAGAAAATACCGAAATCACTACACGCGTGCCTATAAAATTTGAGGGTTATCCTCAATTTGCCTGGGATCCCATCATCAGATCCTAACTTGGTGACAATGAGACCACCTCAGGAGTATATACTCTTTCAAATAAAAAAATAATTTTGGAAATCGGTGCACAATTGACGGAGAAATCGGCGAACATACATTACATCTTTGAGGAGTTCCATAGGTCATCTGTGGTCTTCATCATCAGTTCCACTTATCCAAAATTGCGATTTGCAAGGGTAAGTACACGAGTTTAATAAAAAATACCAAAATCACTACATGCGCGCCTATAAAATTTGAGGTTTGCCCTCAATTTCTCTGAGCTCCCATCATCAGATCCTAAACTAGTGACAATGAAACCACCTCGGGAGTATATTCTTTCGAATAAAAAAATAATTTTGGAAATCAGTTCACAATTGACGGAGAAATCGGCAAACATACATAAAAAAAAATACATAGAGTGGAACATATAACCTCCTCCTTTTTGAAGTCGGTTAAGAACCTCCTCCTTTTTTGAAGTCGGTTAAAAAGAGGTAACAAGCGCACCAAAAGTGGCACGCTAAATTTATGTCAATTGACACAACTTGCCTCCGTTTCGCGTCGTCAATGGAAACGTGTAAACGTGTCTCAGCTGTCAGATTTGGTACGCGAAACTAAAAACATGCCATCGTGTGTGATGCGATTTTGCACAAATAATAGCAAAAAACGCCAAGGAATATCATTCGTAAGTAATCTACTTTTCTATTTAATGTTTATTATATTATTCAATAATTACATGCGTATGTCTCTGTTTCGCTCCCAGAAATAAGCATACCGATACCGTCCTGATTTAATTTGACATCCATTATTAGTGTGTAATTGCAATATTCGCAGCTGATTCATGTCTACGTAAGCTAGGCTATTTTTAAACAAGGAATTTCGTAGGGATAGCTTATCTACCTCTTTTTTATATTACATCATTGTTTCTTACAACCTTAACAACATGCACCTAACAGACTTTTCTTCCCCTGTTGTCTCCAGTAGGTCAATCACGTAACGCATTGTACGCGCGTCTGACAGTAAAATCACAATCTAACTGTCATTTTTCCATTTAAAATTGACATTTAGACCTTACAGACGCGCGTAAGAAAAGTTACGTGATCGACCCACCGTTCCCGCGAATTCACGGCATCCTCCCGTCAATGGAATTTATTTCATTTTAAATCAGAACAGAGTTGCATTTGTTTTGCATCATTCGATTTTAGAAAAAGAACAAAGTCTACTCTAGTTCGTATTTTGATTTGATTCAAATTTCATTGCCTATTTTCCTGGTATGGGGGGATACCTCAGGTTTTTGATTGTAGATTAATAATAATAATCATATTTATACATAATTAATTCATATTACTTATAAAATATGCAGTGATCGGATCTAGGGTGCAATTTGGGGTGAACGACCTCAAACGTTATGTTTATCGTGGATGTGTCTCGGATCTTCCGGGATTTTGGGAAATGGGCTATTGTAAATTAAAAAATACGTCGCTTAATATTTGCACACTTAAAGCACACTAGAATTGTCTAATAATGGGTATTTATAACTGAAATTATTATTATTTGTCGATAAGTTGAGAATGTGATAAGCAGGGCTCGATTTGATTGACAATGTCAGTCAAGACATTATATACTGCTCATTTCAAGTGGCCATTTCATTTAATAAAAGAGGTTGATAAGTGGTAATTGTTTACGAAAAGACTATTTGATGGCATCCTTTGTGCGGTGCAGTGCAACGTCATCGGCACTAAAAGTTCGAGCCCTGGTGATAAGACTAACGATATAGTGATAGTGAACTAATAACAATTATTACTTTTTCTTGTATACCCTGGTAAACACATACGAATAATAAAAATACATAAAAGATAAAGACATACAAGATACGTTCAGTTCTTCTATGCAGTAGGTACTTTAAACATTTTTGTTGTTATTACATTTTCTGTTAATTTTATACTGTAAACTACTTAAAATTAAAAGTTATTTACCTTTTTGTAAAGATAGGTAACAAAAAAAGTCGCGGGATTGTAAGTCATATCCACCTTAATATAACGAACTTAAACCCCGGGAAATTGCATCCTAGATCCGATCACTGCTTATATGTCAACAATACTAGTGTAGATTATTACTAGTATACTAAGTAGTAGATCAAAACCGTTCTAATAATATTAATATTAGCCTTACAAAAGTTAAACAAGTTATTGAGAGAACAATATTATTTTCAGTGGAATTTTAGTATCTTGTACAGTCGACTTCAAAGAAATGTATACATTTTTCGCCTTATTACAAAGCAATAAGGTGCAAAGGTCTATATTTGAAGTCAACTGTACATGTTCTGTATCGTGAAGGTTTATTTAATTTAATTTCCTGGAAAGCCTTTCAAGTTGAACTCCTCAAATTTGACGCTCCTTTCTTGTTAGAAATAATATGAGCAGAAAGTGAAGTTACTCGTACGTTTGAAGTCATAGTCAGAATTAAGAACGGAATTACATTAATTTGCAGAGGTGTGGAGCGTTTGATCGCATTATACAAAATTGACTGACATGATATTTTAGGCTTGTTATGTGTATTGTAAATCATTAACAATTGTTGTAAAGGATTTGAATAACTGTAATTTGCTGATAAATGTGTTTCTGTAATAATAATAACACATAATTTACTAGATTCTGGTAGTTAAGCGAATCCTACTATAATTTTGAATTGTCAAAAACGGTGCAATCTGAAAGTTTTCGACTTAATGAAAGCTTATTTATTACATTGTGTTTCAGTGGCTTAGAACCAAGTTACTTGTGTTTAACAAGCACTATTTTATTAACATATAAAATAAGTAAGTATGCCATACTTCAGCTTAATGGCAGCTTACCGGCAAGTGGCAGAAAAATGGTTTTGAAATTTGGAACGACAACTTACAGTTACACTAATTATTTATTAGATTTTTTTGTATTGTTCGCTCATCATCATCATCATCATCATCATCATCATCATATCAGCTGAAAGACGTCCACTGCTGGACATAGGCCTCCCCTAAAGAGTGCCAAAATGACCGGTCCTGCGCCACCCGCATCCAGCGGACTCCCGCAGTTAGTTCGCTCATTTAGCTCTATATTACAAATTTATCTGCTAAGCCAGAACAAATGCGCATCAGGTTGGCAAGTTGGCAGAATTGATGCGTTTAAAAAAAGGACGGACTAGGTAGTACCGATGGCGCGATCGAGGACTGACACGGGGAGAGACCGGTGTAAAAAATTTAAAACGTGTTTGGTATAACTATTGAGATTATTGAGAGGATTATTATAAACGGTAGATAATTTATTAACGAGTGTATATTACATACTTACGTGTGAACAGTGCAACATAATATAATGCATGTAATAAGTCACGTGCCACAACTATGTTGAAATTCCAATATAGGTCCCTGAGTTATTCCCATTGGAAATACAATTTACAATCAGTTTAAATTTTCTCTAATTTAAAATAAATTTTCAGTAATAAACATAGGATTACAAAATTGTTGAGTCGAACAATGGAGTACGACGCGAGTTCAAACATGATTTAAATATTGTTCATCATTATTTGATTTAAGTCTAGTTTCCCCAGATTTAGCCAGCCGTGATCAATATGTATTTTTGAGCAATAATCTTTAGAGTTTTCCCCATTTCCCGCAAACCTGTTAAAACATAACAACCAATAAAAACGTCTTCCATATCTTTACGTTCGTTGTAAACCGAACTCGTAAATACTGCAGTGAAAATAAAAACCGATTGCTCTCGGTGTGAAACTGCCTATTCTACTAATCCTAAAAAACAAAACGATGTAAGCGCCCTTTCATACTATTGTGTAGGTTGTGCGTATCTTTTCGTTTTGTCTGCTTTTTGTTTGTTTTTTAAGTACCTATCTTAGAAAGCAGTTGTAACGTCTCTTAAGACTTTGTTTTTCGTGCCTTGACGTGAGGTTTAAATCTCTTAATGGGTCGTAAAGTTGCCATTTGAAATTATAGGCTCGTACGGCGCAGTAAAAGTATTCAATGGATTCTACAACAAATGTTGCTATTACCGGTAAACGATGGCAATAGTCTGACACAATAAATTGTGAAACTACGAAGTCTAGGCCAACAAAGTTAATCTAGCATTATATTATGTGTGTATTTATTGCACATGAACCCTAAAAGAAAACTTAAAATTATTACATCACTTTACACTCTTTATAGTGATCACTGATTATTATAACACTGACTTGCAAAATAATAGTTATTTATGATACAAGTGTGGGAATTACCTATCCGCACGTGAATCATACAACATTTTACAATGCATCGTGCGAGGAAATAAAAAAATATGCATAAAAGGTGAAATTTTAATTGTCACGAACTCACGAAATCTCATTCCCGCATAGTGTGCGGGAATATTGTACTGAAATCCATTACGCACGGGCGTGGTCCGCCCGACGCTGCTCGTGCTGGCATCGACCACTTTCCGTGTTTATGTTGAACCATATAAAAGCACATTCAGAGCAAGTGCATTGTAATAGTACATTACTTACCTAGGGCGGTTAAACAAAGAATGTCTCAGATCGCAGGTATTTGACGCCCGAGCCGAAGGCAAGGGCGATAAATATGCGCTCTGAGGCTTTCTTTATTACCGCCCGTGGTGAGTACAAAATTGTACGTCTCTATCTGGCCAGGAAGTGGGGTTTTCCGCACGCATAGCGTGCGGTAATTCCTACTTTATGGCCAGGTATGACGTAAAATATTGTTATAGTTAACGAGCAAGCGAAGTTATTAATGTTTAAAAAGTAATTTACAGGTGTGTATTATCCGTCCAGTTTTTGTTTTTTCTTGGATGCTGTCTCGACTGTGCTGGCGAATCGAACGAGCCAGCGAAGCGAACGAAGTTCTAACTGTGCTTCAGCTTGGGCCGAAAATCGTTCGTATGTCCGACGTCCTGCTGTCCCGTTGTCCGGCTGCTTTCCTCTGCATGTCGCATTTTTCAACCGATTCTAGTGACATTTTGGGAGCAGGTACAATAATTACTCATGCAATTTTTTTTGCCAATAAAATTTTTCGTAATTAAAAAAAAAAGACAAAATTCAAAATAATTTATTTGTAAACATATTTATATGGATGGTCGAAATACTTAAAATTATGTACCACTATGTTTTGCCATATGGCATACAATAGTAGTTTATGCAATCGTTATGTAATGTATGCTTTTTAAGTCGAGTACCACGTTTAGGCCACGAAGCTTGCTGAGTGGCCTAATTAAGGTACGAGACCTTAAAAGCTAATTATATAACTATTGTATACAATACTTTTTCTACGAGTCAACGGAAATAATAATTTATTAAACAAACTTGGTATCTATTGAAAATCGCCCTGCTAAAATGAAGCGCAGCAGCTTAGTATATTTGCGCGTTGATGTCTTCACAGTTATCTTATACAGCTCCTGGATTCATAAGATGACTGCTGGCGGTTATCGCTCGTGGAGCTCCAGGATCAAAAAGTATGCGATATTAGTTTCGTGTACGAAATCTTAATTCAAAGTCGACGAGTAGAAAAATACTTTATGAGAAGATGGAGCATGCATCTAATTTAGAATCATAGGTATTTAATACAAAATGCGTTCTGATATTGTTTGAGTTCACAATCCGTTAAATATTCATACTCAATACAGGCACGTGAGTTCTATCTAAAGCAGATAGAACCACTACTATTATAATTATTATAATTGGGTAGATTAATACTTTCTTTCTTTATCCATAATATGAAGCTTACCACCAGTGGTTCAGAGGTCGAAGTGCTCGATTCCCCTTAAAAAAAGCCGTAAAGCTATAATATGCTATTTTGTTCCTGAGCTTCAGATATTTTCCTGTAAGTACACTGAATGTGGGTATAATATTGTTGTCCCTACCTGTAGGTACGCCTAGTTGAAACCCAGCTTAGTTTGGGCCTAGGTAAATTTAGGTGGAAGATTTTCTTTTGATATTCATGTAAATATTCATCAATCATATATTTTCACCCTTTTACTCTTTATAAAGAACACATTTGAGAAAGGTCGGGCATAACGGAATGTCATTTTGATCTGGGGAAGTTCCACCTTAAGCCCTGGCTAAACGGTCTCCAACACGCCCCTCCGACCGCGCGACCTTGGTCCGCACCGACCGTGTAGACAGTTGTTTGCAGCAAAATTTCATACTAAGTACAGCGGTCGGAGGGGCGTGTTGGTGATCGTCTAGCCAGGGCTTTACACAAGGCCACAGCCATTCTAACACCACTACTCGCTATGCATAGCTATAACCCGCACGAGTTAACTTGAGACTCGAGCGCGTACTAACGTCATACGAAGGAGGTCTCAAGTTAACTGTTGAGGGTTATTATGTGGTTTCGTGTTCCTGGTGGTGAGTAAGGTCACCAGAACTATTACTGCTTGCTTTACACCGTCGTAGCATAAAAAAGGTTTCCAGATTCATATTTTGAAAGATAAAATTTACCTACCTACATAACGGGTTAATATCAAATAGCTCGCTAGGCATAAAATGATTATTCAATTAACAGTATGTTCTCGATATCCTCTTTACTTATCTAACCTATAACAACAATTAGGTAGTATCACGTAGGAGTGTTTGCTCAAGATCGATCCCACGTCCCTTTTAAATGCTATTATTACAATATTAATTTATATGTATTTAATGTCAGGTAAACTGACGTGACCCGAAGTGACTGTTTATTCTGATCACATATTGATTAGACAACCTGTTCATCATCAACATGTTCAAATTATTTGTAAAACGCTATGCTAAACAAAAAATATCTCCGTATTTTAAAGTTCGTTCCACAAATGAATTACATAGGGGGGGGGGGGGGCAAAAATCGTCAAAAAATGATGACGTAATATATGGACAAGCCCCATGTATGCAAATTTGTAATGTACCTAATTTGTTATCATGAAATAAATAATCTACTTAATCTAATTGTAACATTCATTATTGTGCGGGTATCGGGTATATTAAATAATATCTTATTCTGGGGGTAGTTGTTGGACATAATGTAAGTTGGAAGGCAGACGGCTTGTCCGTTTTCGAATTAGCGCAGTCGAACGGTAGACGAATAAGCGATTACTTGTAAGGAGTGTTTGTGATCAATTCATAATTAATATATCAAGTGAAGTGTTGAAATCTAAAGTTGTTTCATTACGAAATCCTCAAATAACGACGATAGCAGTGGAGTGACGTTTCAACTTCAGAAGCGGGGATAAAATCACAGGCCCACTTGGAGGTATGTAACCGTTAAATTGGTGGTTTTTTTTCTCTTTCTCTTAATCGTTTGATTTAGTACTGAAAAATATAATAAATTCATATTATTCGATTTCCTTACTATATGCTACAGAACAGTACAGTAAACCTTACACTTACTTACTTAGTGAATTGAGTATAAAACCGTGGGTAATTAGGTTGTATTGTAACCGAATAATGTCAAAAATTGTATAATTATATCACTGATATATTACTTACACACTTACATCATATTTCAGTTCAGGTTTATATATCAGTAGATAAATTAGCAAATTCAGAACAACAACTTAGATGTACATTTCGCATATGAACAGTGAAAGTTAAATAAAAGCCTATAAAATGCATTAAACTATATTCTACTGTACAAGCTGGAAGTTTCAAATAGGTGTAATATTTTTGGTTCTAAATATTGGATGAGATGAAAGTATGATTTCCTATATATCAACAAGTAGTCATTCCGTATCTTGAGGTACCTACTTGTATGATCTAAATAAGCGTTAAACGGTATACGAAATTGCACCCGCTACTTAATGAGGTGCATGCATCTATAAGCGTGTATCTATAACGCAATAATATATAACATAGTTGCATTTAAATATCAATATGTAAATTGTAGTAAAACATTATAGGTACGAGTACCTATACGAGTAGTATGAATCAGGTCGCGGGAGTCCGCTGGATGCGGGTGGCGCAGAACCGGTCATTGTGGCGCTCTTTGGAGGGGGTCTACGTCCGGCAGTGGGCATCTTTCGGCTGACATGATGATGATGATGATGGATTAAGTAGTTATGATTGGTGTGGACTTTAAAGTGTGCTTATGATATTGAATACATTATGTAGACTTTTACCCTCCGTTTTCTGCGGTTCTCGTTCCGTCGTTTGAAACTAGGTTATGGGACCGGACCGGCCAGACCGGACCGGATTGGATAGGACCGGATCGGATCGGACCGGACCGGATTGAACCTGACCGCACCGGAACAATCTGGATCGGACAGAACCGGCAAAGACCGAACCGGATCGAACCGGACCGGGCTGGGTGGAACCGGACCGGACTGGATGGAACCGGACCGGACCGGATCGAGCCGGACCGGATTGGATCGAACCGGACCGGAGCGACCCGGACCGGACTGGATCGAACCGGACCGGACCGGATTGAACCGGACCGGACCGGATCGAACCGGACCGGACCGGATTGAATTTTCAAGTCGAATTCCATATGTTGCTCCATCGTCAACGGTGATTCGACAACATGTACATGCCTACTTGTTCAAGTTTCAGACTCGCAATAACTATGGATGACGATGACGACCATGGGACGGGGAAGCACGCATCCCCGAGAAGTCCAGTGTTACCAGGAGGCAGGATCGCTGCCGCTGGGAGCCATCTATCAAGAGGGACTACCAGTAAGCGAAGACTCAACAGGTCAGAGAGAATCTTATCTACTCCTAGGCGAAGTCGTAGCCGTACGAGAAACGTTGTAACCGCTAGGAGTCGTAGTCGACAACAGAATAATAGTAATGCTCGATCAACTACTGATAGGCACAGTCTCAGCCGCAGGGGTAGTGGTGAAAGCACGCACGCACGCACTCGAAGCCGCACCCGCAGCCGAAGTTCACTGCGCAACGAGAGGCTGCGTGAGGAGTTGGAGATAGAGAGTCAGCGATTACGGGTTTTAGAAAGTCAACTGAAGAACGAGCGTGAGCGTCAGGAGATTCGGGAACGCGCACGATTCAGGGAGTTGGAGCTACGCAATAGTAGACGAAGCCCTGGAAGAGATGAGGAGAGAACCGAGTGTGTTACGGAGCTCGCTATTGGGAGACTGAATTCCGTTAGGGACAGTGGGGAAACCGGGAGGTTCGTGGAGCTCCAAAATCGGAGACTTAGTCCCAGAAGGGACAATGAGGAAGCCGGGAGGTTCATGGAGCTCCAAAATCGGAGACAGAGCCCTGGAAGGGACAATGAAGGAACCGGGAGGTTCACGGAGCTCCGCAATCGGAGACTGAGCCCTGGAAGGGACAACGAGGAAACCGGGAGGTTCATGGAGCTCCAAAATTGGAGACTGAGCCCTGGAAGGGACAATGAAGGAACCGGGAGGTTCACGGAGCTCCGAAATCGGAGACTGAGCCCTGGAAGGGACAACGAGCTTAGGGTTGATTCAACATCTCGTTTTCTTGAAGAATTTTTAAATGTAATGAAGAAACAGAATCACGAGCATAATAGTTTTCCTGTTCTGAACAATGTCATCCCGGACTTTGACCCCCTGAGTAAAGAGCAACCGATTACTATTTGGCTGAGCAAAGTCGATGAATGTGCTGAAATATATAAATGGAACAATAGGCAAACCATCCACTATGCTCTGCCAAAGCTCAGTGGGCACGCTAAGCTGTGGTACCAGGGATTACCGTCCTTGAAGCGAACTTGGTCTGAATGGAAGGTACTTTTAGCGGAGTCATTTCCTGCAACCGAAAATTATGCAGAATTATTAACAGAAATGCTGGCTAAAAGAGCCCGTTTCGGCGAATCATTAGAAATGTACTATTTCACTAAAGTAAATATATTAAATCGCTGCAAAATTTTCGGTAAGGAAGCAATCGATTGTATTGTTCATGGGGTAGATGATCGGGGAGTTAGGGTAGGCGCTCAAGCGGCTAATTTTGAAAGGACCGAACAAGTTTTGCAGTTCTTCAAAACTGTGAAGGTTCAAACTAAAGAAAATAGCGCAGACTTTAAGAGAGAAAGAAGATTTCCAAACAGTACGACAAACAAACAAAATTTCAAAACGACCGATCCAAATAATCCGTTCAAACTACGGCAAAGCTCTGATAGTGTGGTGTGTTTCAATTGTAAAGAGAAGGGACACCCGTGCTCTAAATGCCCTAAACCCATTATTAGATGCTCATATTGTCATCTGATCGGTCACGCAATTGGTGATTGTCCCAAGAAGGTCACCAGACCTGAATCTAAAGATAAGAGCGTCATGAGAGTACTTGTAAATGAAGATTTAGAAAATTCCACTCTTATACATGTCAATGAGAAAGCCTCTTTGCGTGACTCTTCGGATGCTTATTCCAGCAGCAAATACAAGATAGCAATTGAAATCAACGGCAAACCAATAGCGTGTCAAGTAGATTTGGGGAGTGAAGCTACCCTCATTCGAAAGTCAGATGCGAAAATGTTGGGGCTACACTGGTCAACTATAAATGGACCATTACTGCGGGGCCTAGGCAACATACCTTACATTCCCTTAGGGCGCACTCGGGTGACATTCAAGGTTCAGGGCGTAATTGAACATGAGGTGGAGATTTTAGTAATTGATGACCAATTGATAAATAGTCCTGTACTTTTAGGACACACCTTCACCGAACGACCAAACGTACGTATAATAAAAACGTCCTCAGAATTAAAGTTCGAGAAGGCAGATCAGTGTGACGACAAAAAATTGATTTTAAAGTCGGAAAATGATATAACAATTGCAGAAGGCACGATGAAAGCTATTCCCGTCGTTTCGGATGAAAGGTTGAGCGGGAACATGTACGTTGGTGGTTCGGTGAGAGGCTGTCTTGGCAGTGAGTATTTCCTCCTTCCAGGTGAATACGAAATAAATTTTGGAAAGTGTCTGTTGTTAGTGCAAAATTTAGGAACAACGCCTTTGACCATTGCAAGGGGTTCACTAGTTACACGAGCTAGGTATCTGGATGCGGTAAAGCACATTCAGAGCGTGACAGTTACCAATGAGCAAGAATACCAGCAAGATAAGCCTACTATTAGATGTGGCAATAATCTATCTTCCGTGGAGAAACAAAAGTTGAATGATTTGTTAGATAAATATACAACCTGTTTCTCAACTGGTTTGCATGATTTGGGCTACACCACTCAAGCTGAGATGGTTATCCGGCTTAAAGATGCTGAACCCGTTGTGTATAGGCCATACAGGATGTCTCATTCAGAGCGGCAACTTGTACAAGGTATGGTAGATGCTATGATTGGGTGCGGGATAGTCCGAGAATCGAGGTCGCCCTACGCTAGTCCGATTGTATTGGTCCACAAGAAGTCTGGCGAAAAGCGGCTTTGCGTGGACTATCGCGCACTTAATAATAAAACTAAACGTGATCACTATCCTCTGCCTCGAATTGAGGATTTGCTGGATCAATTATCCGGGCAAACTGTGTTCACGACTCTTGATCTCACATCAGGGTACCATCAGATACCCATAGCAGAGGAGTCCATAGAGAAGACTGCGTTTGTTACACCGGATGGGCAGTACGAGTATACTCGGATGCCCTTCGGTTTGGCAAACGCACCAGCGGTGTTTCAAAGAGTGATGCACAAGGTTCTGGCCAACATCAAATATGTAGTCATCTACATGGATGACATTTTGATACCGGCGTCTACAGTCGATGAAGGATTAACTCGGCTGGAAGAAGTACTTAATGCATTGCATCAAAGTGGACTTACCTTAAAAAAACAAAAATGTAACTTCTTCCAACAGAGCATTGAATTTCTAGGGTATGAAATCAGCGAACAGGGGATTAAACCGGGTTTGCAAAAGATTCAGGCAGTTTCGAACTTTGCTGTCCCGAGGAACCAACATGACGTCCGCCGATTCTTGGGCCTGGCGGGCTTCTTTAGAAGATTCGTCAAGGATTTTGCGTTAAAAGCCAGCCGCTGACGAGTCTCCTAAGGAAGGATAGTGTTTGGAAATGGACGTCAGACGAACAAAACGCATTTGAAAAATTGAAGAGTTGTCTGGTTGAAAGGCCGGTGCTTGCGCTGTATGATCACATGGCTGAGACACAGCTTCATACAGACGCAAGTAAACTGGGCTTGGCAGGCATTTTACTACAGCGGTTCGGCTCTGATCCCTGGCGTCCCGTAGCATATTATAGTCGACAGACAACTATAGATGAACAAAAACTTCACTCTTACGAGCTCGAAACATTAGCAGTTGTGAGTTCGCTTGCGAAATTTAGAGTATACCTGCTCGGAGTACAGTTCACAATTGTTTCTGACTGTAACGCTTTACGTTCCACCTTCACAAAGAGGGATCTTGTTCCACGTATCTCCAGATGGTGGATACAATTTTTGGAGTACGATTGTATAATTGAGTACCGCCCCGGAGAGAAAATAGCCCACGTGGATGCACTGAGTAGGAGTCCCATCGACGAAATGGAGGAACCACCACATATCATTGATGTTCTCACGGTGAACGTTGAAGACTGGATCACAACCGTTCAGTCTAGCGATACTGAAATAAAACTTATTAAAGAGGTTTTAGAAGATCCTGCAACCGCTAAAATCGCGAGCATCCATAAAAAATACAAGTTAAAAAACGGTCGTGTATTCCGTATCATTGATGAGAACACCATGCGCTGGGTTGTTCCTCGAGGGGTCCGTTGGCAGATCCTGAAAGCCAATCACGATGACGTAGGTCATTTTGGTTTCGAAAAGACTCTAAAACGGCTACGTGAATACTATTGGTTCCCAAAAATGCGCCGGTTTACGAAAAAGTACGTATCGGCATGTCTGGAATGCGCACATCACAAACTGCCATCCGGAGCAAAAGAAGGAGAACTTCATCCTATTCCGAAAGTTGTGGTGCCATTCCACACTATACATGCCGACCATTTAGGGCCATTTGTGCGTAGTAAGCACAGAAACTCGTATCTCCTAGTAATCGTAGACGCGTTTACCAAATACGTCAACCTTACTCCGGTTCGTAGCACCAAGTCCAAAGAAAGCATTAAAGTCTTCAAAAATTACTTTAGCTATTTCAAACTTCCTGCTCGATTAGTGACTGACAGAGGTACTACTTTTACGAGTGCGAAATTTAAAGCTTTTATAGAAAAGCTAGGAGTTAAACATATCTTAAACTCGGTTGCCACACCACGAGCTAACGGACAAGTGGAGCGATATAATCGCACCATCTTATCTGCCCTTAGTACAATGTGTCACGGTCAAAGCCCTGATAAATGGGATGATTATGTGCAAGACGTACAAATTGGGATTAACTCTACCCTACATGAGGTAACAAAGAAGTCACCAACCGAATTGCTATTTGGCTTGAAAGTTACCAACCCTTCCCAAGGTATTTTGAATGACGTGATTAGTGATGTCTGTGACGGGGTAGTTGAACCACATTTGGATGAGATTAGAAACCAGGCTAGAGATTTAATAAATAAAAATCAAGAGAAGAATAAAGAAAGATTCGATAAACATAGGAAAAAGGGCACACAATATAAAGAAGGCAACCTTGTTAGAGTAGTCAGGGCTATAGTTGGAGGTACGGGACAGTCAAAGAAACTTGAGTCTAAGTTACAGGGACCTTACAGGATCAAAAAGATTTTGCCGCATGACCGTTTTATCATCGAAGACACACCTTTGACAAGGAAAGGCAGGCGTTATGAAGGTGTAGTTTCGCTTGATAAAATATTTCCGTGGATGAGTTATGATAATGATCCCACTAGCAAATCCTCGACCGATAGTGATTCTTCGGGAGAATAGGACTGATTCGATTACATAGATATTGTTGATTCCGATAGATTATAATCAATAACCACCTTACTTAAGTTTAAAACAAATATACATATAAACAGATGTTGAATCAATCCCCAGCCTCGTCTGGAGCATGGTTATAGAAACCATGACTGAACATGGCTCAGTGAGTCTTGTCTGAGTGTTAAAGACGGATCTTTAACATCTTAATTAAGACCTAGAATAGATACCTAATTGTGAAAGCTAGTACAAATGACTTGTTTGATAATTATGTAATTACTTTAAAACTCTGTTGTAATGTTACGTGGTACACCTGTTGATTTGATTGGAGATACTTTTAGAAATTAGTAAATACCTACTGTTCTCATTCTCGAACGAAGGGACTCGTTCGAAATCGGATGGCCGACTGTAACATTCATTATTGTGCGGGTATCGGGTATATTAAATAATATCTTATTCTGGGGGTAGTTGTTGGACATAATGTAAGTTGGAAGGCAGACGGCTTGTCCGTTTTCGAATTAGCGCAGTCGAACGGTAGACGAATAAGCGATTACTTGTAAGGAGTGTTTGTGATCAATTCATAATTAATATATCAAGTGAAGTGTTGAAATCTAAAGTTGTTTCATTACGAAATCCTCAAATAACGACGATAGCAGTGGAGTGACGTTTCAAGAATGACGCTGACGATAAAAAAAATTAAATAGGTAGTCGGTCAGTTGGATACATGAATAAAATAACAAATTAGATAGTTATATAATTTATGAGTAATGATTTGGAATAACATGAAAAGAAACAATAAAATTAAACTATAGATAGGTAAAGCTACTCATACATACTACCAGCTTCGTATGTAAGTTGTTCGTTACCAAATTAAAATGTCTGGCAGCGAATGTTTACATTGGATTTGTGGTATCTGTTGACAGTAAATTTCCGAGTTTAACTCTTTGCTTCACGCACGAAGAGCGGGGGCCATTTTAAACCGAATTCATTACGCCACACGCCTGAGACTGGCCTTGACGCAAATCCGATTATGTTCACGTTTGCTAGGGAGGTTATCGGGGTGGAGGATAACTTGGTGGTGGTGATTACGGCTTACGTCTCTGACTATAACTTTGGTTAATTCCTTTCCTCCAGGGCACAATTGAAAACAACCATCATTACAAAAGAGACTAAAACTAAACTTTGTCGTGTAATGTTGAAATATTTTACTTTGTATTTTTTTTTTATTATTAATAATTTATTTCGGACATCAACGATCCATAGTGTTAGTTATAAATTCCTTATCACTATGTTAGTTAACTTTCTTTAGGACGTTTATATAAACGTATGCATTATTAAGCTACATAATACTGGGTTAAAACTGTTGGTAATATGTACCTACATTTATATTGGCAACACTAGAGGTTAGCTCATTGCTCTCTTGTCTGTGCTTCGTACTCTATGGTTATGGCCGACAAAAACGCTTTGTGTTGTTGAAGATGTGATTTCCTGTACTCTAAAATAAAACCATTGAAGTCAAGATGAACCAGTTTTATTCCATTAAATAAGTTATTTAAGATGGTAGCAGAGCGTGGTTTGAAGAAAACGAAGTCGGAATGATAAATTGTGTTTGAAGGAAATTGAAGAGAAAAACAAGAGAAGAATACGTAAGAATGGCGGCGAAAAATAGTGATATTAATATTCCGTTCTTCGATGGCGCAGACTATAATAATTGGAAAATACGAATGCTTAAATTCTTGCAATACAAGAAGTGTAAAGAAGTAATAATGCGAGCTAAAACAGCAGCCGATGGTGAAAAATGGGAGGAATGTGATATTCAGGCGACTAACTATATTAACAGCGCTATTACTAACAAACAGTTGGAATATATTAGCGATCTAGATACAGCTTATGAGATCATGCAAAAGTTTGATGAAATGTACCTAAAAAAGTCGACGGCTTTGCAAATTGTGTGCCGACATAACCTTGAAAATGTCAAATTGAAAAATTATTCTGAAGTATGCCTATACTTTGACGACTTTGAACGTGCTGTCAATGAATTAAAGCAAGCAGGTGCAACTGTTACTGAGCAAGAAAAACTTAATTATATGCTGAAATCTCTGCCACCGTGCTATAGTCATATTGGCGACTTAATGGATGTCTTACCAGAAAGAGAGAGAACAGTTGATTATCTGAAAAGCAAAATAAAACTAAAATCTGCTGAAGAAACATTAAGTGAGGCTACGTATGACTGCTCAAATGCTTTCCGAGCAGAAGCCAGACCTTCACAAGATAACTTTAACTGTTTCAACTGTGGAAAACCTGGACACTTACAAAGGGACTGTCGTTCCCGAACTAAATACTCATACAGAGGTTGAGGATATACTGGAAATAGAGGTCGTGGTCATTCAGGAAGCAGAGGTCGTGGACATTCTGAAACTAGAGGATGCGGATCATTCAATTCTAGAAATTTTCATAGAGGACGAGGAAATTACCACAGTGACCAACAAAGAAATTATCATCATGAGCAGTATGGCAACAGTTTTCACACAACTATTGCTAATAATACTACAACAAGAGAGGAAGAAACGTCTAAGAAAGGTCAAATTAATTGGCTACTCGATAGCGGGTGCACAGACCATGTTATTAATACAGATGAGTACTTTGAATCATATGAGACACTAAAAAAACCTGTAAAGGTGAAAGTTGGTGACAGCAGAACATTAGAAGCTACGAAAATTGGTAATATTAAAGCTTATTTTCCTGTTTATGGAGAGAAGTCTGAGGTGATGTTGACAAATGTCTTTTATGTGAAGGAAATGAAGGCAAACATATTGAGTTATTCCAAAATCACTGACAAGCACTCAGTTGTGTCTAGAGGGAGATTGTCAAAAATATACAACTCATATGGAAAGGTTATAGCTATTGCAATTAAAGATGAAAGATTATATAAGATGAAAAGTTATGTCAACCAGGAAATGCTAGAAGTAAATGTGAGTAAAAGTGATATGAGTACAAAAGAAAAGTTACACCGCACACTTGGTCATATTAATTTCAATAATTTGGAACTAATGTGCAAAAATGAATCTTTGGATGGTCTACCTAAAGAAATTGAGTCAGGATTTTTAAAGTGTGCAACATGTGTTGAGAACAAAATGCATAACCTACCCTTTCATAATAATCGAAGAAAAACAGAGGATATATTGCAGATAGTACATACAGATTTAAATGGCCCACATTAGACAACTGGAGATCATGGCGAAAAATATTTTTTGACTTTCATAGATGACTATAGTAAACTAGTGAAAGTCTATTGTATCCGAACTAAAGATGAAGTATATGATTGCTTAGTGCAGTATGTGAACGAAGTACAAAATCTCACTGACAAGATGATAAAAGAATTGTACTGCGACAATGGCAGCGAATATATAAATTCAAGAGTTTTTCAGTTTGCAAAAGACAAAGGAATACTAATAAAGCCTTGTCCAGCTTATGTACACGAACTTAATGGAACCGCAGAACGCTACAATCGATCCTTAATGGACATGGGAAGATGCCTTCTAGCAGAAGCTAAAGTCAGCAGAAAATATTGGCCAGAAATAATAAAAACAGCTGCATATCTTAAAAATAGAACCTTGACTAATACTATTGAAAGGAAAACTCCATATGAAATATTCTTCAGACGAAAGCCAACTATGAAATATCTAAAAATATATGGCAGTAGAGTATTTGTACGCATCCCAGAAGAGAGAAGGAAGTCAAAATGGGATAAGAAGGCGGAAATGGGAACCTTATTAGGGTATAGTGACACTGGATACAGAGTACTGATCAACAAAAAAGTAAATATAGCTAGGCACTGTGATATTATAGAAGAAGGAACAACATTATGTGGCTTTGAAGATGAAAAAGTTGAAAAGATAAATGAAGAAAATGAAGTGAATAATGATACTACAGACTCAACAATAGAAAGCAATTATAAATACATAAGTGCTGAAGAAAACAAAGAAGAAGAGAGACCAAAAAGAAATGTGAAGCCACCACAGCGCTTTGATGAAGAATTTGGCTATTATTGTATTAGTGCAAACTACTGTGATGCTATGACCCCGTTGAATTTTCAGGAGGCGATAACTTGCAACGATTCAAATCAATGGAAGGCAGCTATGGACCGCGAGATGGACAGTCTAGTAAAAAATAAAACATGGACACTGGTTGACAAGCCACCCAAAGAGAAAAAGGTAATTGATGTGAAGTGGGTGTACAAAAGGAAGAGTGAAAACGAATATAAAGCCAGGTTAGTAGTCAGAGGTTTTCAACAAACTGATTGTATTGATGATACCTATTCTCCTGTAGCACAAATGCCAACTTTGAAGTTGTTACTATCTTATTGTTGTCAAAATTCTTTAGAAATCCATCAGATGGATGTAGAGACAGCGTTTCTGAATGGTAAAGTTATCTCTGAAGTTTATGTAAAACAGTCACAAGGCTAAGAAGATGACACAGATAAGGCATATATATTAAACAAGTCACTGTATGGTCTTAAAGAAAGTCCACGCGCTTGGTATGAATGTATCAATGAATTCCTGACTAGCATAGATTTTCAAAGATGCAAATATGATTATTGCTTATATTACAAAGAAGTAAATGACTTAGTGGTTTATATTTTGATATTTGTTGATGATCTTTTGATTTGCTGTAAAGATAAGAATGTCATTGTTGACATCAAAAATAACTTATCTCAAAAATGTAAAATGAAGGACTTAGGCGAGGTTAATACCTACAATGGTATACACATTGAATATAACTATGAAAATAACAATGTCTTAACTTTGAGTCAGAAATATTATATTGAGTCTTTAGCAAAACGCTATAATATTGAAAATGCAAAATTATACAAAACACCTATGGAAGTAAATTTGAAATTAGAGCAATCAGAATTAAATAAGGATGTTAAGTATAGAAATCTAATAGGAGCTCTTTTGTATATCAGCTCTGGTACTAGGCCAGATATTTCCTATAGTGTTAATTATCTGAGTCGCTTTCAAAATTGCTGTAATGAAACATATTTTAGATATGCTATGAGAATACTGAAATATCTATTTTTGACAAGAGACTTAAAACTAAAGTATTATAAAAACGATAAGGCTGATATATTAGATTGCTTTGTGGATTCTGATTGGGCAGGAGATGTAATAGATAGAAAATCTACCACTGGATATGTAATTCGATTGTTTGGCAATACTATCATGTGGAAATCAAAGAAACAGAAATGTCTAACAAAGTCCTCTACATTTGCAGAATACATTGCTCTATCTGAATCGGTTACAGAAATAAATTTCTTAATATGTTTAATTAATGATGCATTCTCAAAAGATTGTAGTCCTGTTAAAATATATGAGGACAATTCAGGCGCTGTAGCCATAGCTAAATATGGAAATTTTACCAAGAACTCCAAACATATTGAGGTAAATTACCATTATATTCATGAAAACATCAAAAAGAAAATGATTGAAGTTGTGAAAATAGAGTCTGAAAACAACATTGCAGATATTTTAACTAAAGCTTTGGGAAGCGTTAAATTCCTTAAGTTTAGAGAAATTTTAAGTATATTGATGTGATTAATATAGGAAGTTTTTTATGTTATGTTTAATATTTGTGCTATATTTGTTCAAACTCCAATGACTGATAAATAGTCAGTGTGTTTATTAGTTAAGTATGTTACGGTTACCTATGTGTTGTAATTGTTGAAATATAAATGAAAGGAGGCGTGTTGGTAATATGTACATTTATATTGGCAACACTAGAGGTTAGCTCATTGCTCTCTTGTCTGTGCTTCGTACTCTATGGTTATGGCCGACAAAAACGCTTTGTGTTGTTGAAGATGTGATTTCCTGTACTCTAAAATAAAACCATTGAAGTCAAGATGAACCAGTTTTATTCCATTAAATAAGTTATTTAAGACAAACAAAATAAATATTAATAAATATTTGGTGATAATCTTACACAAATCGACCTAGTCCCAAACTAAGCAAAGCTTGTGTACTATGGGTACTAGACGACGATATGCATACTTATATATAGATAAATAAATACCTAAATACATAGAAAACATTCATGACTCAGGAACAAATATTCGTGCTCATTGCACAAATAAATGCCCTTACCGGGATTCGAACTAAGTAAACGAACTACTATAATTCCTTTTATAAAAATGATCAATCTCCGTGTAATACAAATGAAGGTATTTTGACAGTTGCTTGTTTTAAGCTTAAATGTTGTTTTATCATAAAAGTGTTTTGAAGTTTAGGCATTATGAGACTTAACTATTTTGAAATTCAGCCATATCAAGATTCCGGTGTTTTAAGAAAAAAAAATGGCATTCTGCATTTTAGGTATTTTGAGACCAAGAAGTTTTGAGATCTGGGAATATTGATAAAAGGGTAAAATGCAATTTAGTAGTTATAAGCCCAAAGCATTGAATCATACTAACGTTTCTTTAATAATGATGAATTGTAGTAGTTATAATCACATTCACTAATCACTGTGACGTGACTATCAAATGAAAGGCACGTTAAACTACAAAATAATGCATAAAAAAAGTTTACTGTGATATTCGATCTTAATTTTTATTACAAAGTCTAAATACAACTACATGTTTTTACTAGTATATCTTTATTATATCTGTTAGGTACATATAACATGCTTCATATCATAGCAACCTTGAAGTGACCATAGTACAGGGAAACAGTGGTTGGCCAGGAGAGCATTAAATTGCAAAAAGGGTCGGCCTCTCGGCCTCTAGTTATTGTGGTGCAAATCACCTGTGGACATCGCGTTACGTGCTCTGCGTTAGCATTGTGCTATATAATTAGAACAACTTGGGGTTTCCTAGTCCTCGATGATGATGATGTGAAGACGCATGGCTGGAAACACTTGTCGCGTTGATTCAACCCCTTTCCATGAAGTGTATGTATTATCCTTGGAATCATTACTCATAGAGTACATATGAATGTATGTCAATTTAGACCAGCTTGACGTACTGGCTTACCACGACTTGCTTGACTTATTCCCCTGAAGCCTAACTTGTGGTTGTTTTGGCGGCATTCCCACTCAGCTCCCTACATTCGAGCGTTTCCCTACAGAACAGAAGGTTCTTTGAGATCGACATCCTTTAATACGCTCTCCTCTGACATCTATACCGTATATATTAAACTGCGATGCCGCGTATATATAATACATTCTACTAACGATGTTTTAAATCACATGAATACCAACGAATCTTTACTTTTCTTTACATCTTCAATATTTTATTTTAATTGAAGTTTTCTAAAGGTGCATGCTCTTTTGCAAATTTGACCGCATTGATTTATTTGCGCTGGGAGAAATATCCATTATGGATACCTCCGCACCACGGATATAGTGCGGAGATTTAGTCGGACTCGCACCGACTAAAAACCCTCCGATGGTCCTGGCCATCATGGCCCTTTGTAGATCCACCAATTTTAATAAAATATTTAAAAAATCTTAGTTTTAGTTTTTCAAAAATCATTTCTTAGTTTTAGTTATCTTACGAGTAATAAATATGTGATAATAAAAAATGTATGATCAGAATAAAAGGGTCGAACACGTGCCAAGCGGTGACTTAGATTACAAACAATAAGAGACTCTATGCATTCGGTGCTCTAGAGTGCAACCTGCATAACTTACTGTAGTGCTAGCTCAAGCAAGACCGGTTATAATGAAAATATGCCTAATACCCAAAGATGGCAATTGCGAGCTTATAGCGGACCAGCTAAATTTGCTACTCACTAGAACGAATAGAAAACCAAACTCCAATGAAACGGGATGCAAAAAATATACCAAGAACTTAAGTGCGGAGAAAAAAACTTTGAGCATGCAAGAAGACTGAAAGAATACGAGTTATGCTTTTGTGCCAGATATTTAAACCACGAAAACATGCAAATTAAATACTGGCTTCCGGTCAACTCTCCAAGTGACAGTGTGTGTGATATTCTGTCTTATTGTGCAGTGAGAAGTGTTAATTAATATCTTGGTTACGTCTATGTAAATAATGAATCTTGTGTTTGTGTCTATTGTATAGTTAATAAAACAGTGGTATCGGTGTATTTAAAATCGGTCACCTACTTGTGCAAGCTTATAGCTTAGACAATGTTTAGTGTGAAGTGATAAAATGTAAAGTAACAGAATCCGTATCTGTATACTCTTGTCAAGCAGCAAGTCATTCACCCTCATGGATTATATACTGGAAAATACAAGTTGTCAACATTTTGGGACATAATAATCAAACGCACCAGGGACTTCGTAAATATCAAAGCAACAAAGACAAACTAAAGGAAAACGGCAAACAAAGGCTAAGGAAACAACGAAAATAATAGCAACACATAACAGCAAAAAGCTCAGATGGCCATAACATTGCAGCATAACTCAATCGCAGTCATGATTAACCCTTCGGTATATATTTACACAATTATATATCCATACTTTCTTTCACTGGGCACGATGCAAGTATTCGGTCTGGTTTTATTCCTTCGCTCCCCATCCTGACTGCAACAGCCCCACACTCCTGTCCTATACTTATTGGCTCACTGGTGTCTCGGAAAGGTGGGTCAGTTGACCATGCCAGGGCGGCAGATGACGAGGGAGTACAAGAGAGAGCCCGAGTGCACGCCCTGTCTCGGAACTGGTAGTTCCGGACAGGGACTGTTAAGGTTCCCATACACCCTTGGCTGTGGCTGCCCGTATCGTGCCAGCGCGTGCCCTCGAGCAATGTCGATGAGCCTTCTCGACCCTCCCTCCCGGGCATAGCCAACGCCTTCCGCGTCCTTGCAGCAGAACTGCTGGCTGGCTGAGTCACCGGAACGGAACGGAACGGATAATAAAAAATGTATGATCATTAAATTGTGCTTTTTCGCTGCAATCACGATTGGCAGATGCATCGATGTGTGGTGAATGCAGCCAATTGGCATTGGTAAAATTGTTGGACGTTTCTAAACAACTGCACGTACAACCCTAATCAGCAGCCAATTGACTGTTGCGGCCATTTTCAAGCTACATTTTCATTTTTGAGTAATCCTTACGTATTACTACATTGTTTAACGAGGGGCGTAAGTGGAATATTGCGAACAAACGTCTATCAGAAGCCCGAGGCCGAAGGACTTTTTTGATAACTCGAGTTTGCAATCTTTACGCCTGTGTTATATACAATGTGTTTGGTCACAATTACAAGGAAATAAATAACTACAAACTAACTTGAAAAAAAAACTTGACTTCCAGATCAGTGCGAGTGGAGCGCGCAGCTTCAATATTTCAACCAATCACAGAGTGCGGCGCTCGGCCAACTCTATTTTTAGGGTTCCGTACTCAAAGAGTAAAACGGGACCCTATTACTAAGACTCCGTTGCCCGTCTGTCTGTCTGTCTGTCTGTCTGTCACCAGGCTGTATCTCATGGACCATGACAGAAAACACAGTTTAAATTTTCACGGGCGATGAATTTCTGTTGCCGCAATAACAACAAATATTAAAAAACAGAATTAAATAAATATTTATAGATATTGGTACGGAACCCTTAGTGCGCGAGTCCGACTCGCACTTGGCCGGTTTTTTTCAACCAATCACAGAGCAGAATTCTCATGGCGTGCAGCCAACTAGATTTGCTTAAACCAGTCAGATCACACACAAGCTCATAACACCCTAGGGAGTTCTAAAAATCCATAACTCCCGGTGGAGGTAAATCGGCTATAATATAATAGCTGCTCTATACGCCTGCGTGTAATAACACCATTGACGAGCACGTGTGATGAAACACTTTTTTACGTTCGAATGCGTTCTCCTTACTTTCAAGTCTTCGTCAGCTGCTTCGCGATTCACACCCTGCCTCGGCTCACATCACGAGTACATTCTAGTGTAACTCAACTTTGTGGTTCATAGCAACTATGCGTACTCGCAGGGCAGATTTATACTGGTTCGCTTGGGGTGAATTGTCTGTATGCGTGGATACTAAGGTTGAGCGGTCGACGTCCTTCAGCCTGATTTATGATTTTGGGTGAGCCCCGTTCCCCTGACCTTTATTTACGCGAGGTTTTTGCTGCCCCAATGAGCCGTCAAATTTGAGTGCATATTTCAGTAGGACCTTTGGAGGCATGTAAGATTCATTTGATATCTTGAGGCGTATATTGATCCAGAATTGAGGTTAGTATTTGTAGAATGTAGGTTAATAGATGTGTGTTGTAACCTACACCTACGCGTACTAACGTATCTTGAATCTTCTTCTTTTTGTGACATATTTTGATTTTTCGGCTATTTATCCATCCAGGCGCGGAGTTTTTTATTAATGGCGTATTAGGGCACATCAGCAGTCATTTTTTGAAGGAGAAAATTGACCACTTGACATTAAATTGAGTAATATACCCAAACGCTCTTTTGGAAACTTACGCAATTACTCTGCTGGGCGGCACTGTCCTTGCCTACTTGTTCGTGATCCCGATATGTGCAAATATTTGTGTGATTAGCACACTGATCTCATCATCAGCCTATATACGTCCACTGCTGGGCACAGGCCTCCTCTGATGAATGAGAGGGAACGGGCAGTAGTCCACACGCTGGCCCAGTGCGGATTGGAAACTTCACATACATCTTTGAATTTCTTCTCAAATGTATGCAAGTTTTCTCACGATGTTTTCCTTTAACGAAAAGCTAACGGCTAACGGTGAATATCAATTGATGTAATATCTAGGAACAGACCGCCGAGCCGTACGCTTGTTTGCGGTCGGCAAACGCGGAGCTACACTGGGTACATTTGAACGGTTTCTCTCCAGTGTGTGTTCTCAGGTGATCCTGTAAATCACCGCTCCGGGCAAACGCGGAGCTACACTGGGTACATTTGAACGGTTTCTCTCCAGTGTGTGTTCTCAGGTGATCTTGTAAATCACCGCTCCGGGCAAACGCGGAGCTACACTGGGTACATTTATATGATTTTGTAAAGTATCATTCCGGGCAAACGCAGCACTACACTGGCTACGTTTATAGTGTGTGAGAGTCCTTAAATGTATTTAACGCTCTTTATAACAAGTCATGTACAACTTACATTCCAAGAACGATAAATATACCTCGTCATGCCGGCTCTTCACATGCTCCACTAGAAGCAGTTTTGTCTCAAATGTACAACTGCATTTCTTGCACGTGAAATCCTTGATAGCTTTTAGATTGTTACTCTTTTTCATCAGCTCGTGTGTTTGTATGTGTTTCTCTAGGTCTGACTTCGTATCGAAATCCTTTCTAAACTGGTCGAATTTGAAGTGAGTCGCTCCAGTCCATTTTGGTAGCGAATGTATGGACACATGACCTCAATATTCTTTAATCAATGAACCTATTTTATTGCATATAAAACTTGAGACCATGTAATAGTATCTAGCTTTTCCTTTATGTAATGGACCCCAGCGGTTCACCTACAATGGGTTTCATTCAGTAAATACACACAGCTATATATTTTAAACCTATATATATTCTTGTAGCTTCCAATAAAGCGTTCATTCTATTCCTGAAGTCTATTATTCATCTCCAACTTTACTTCAGTTCACGGTTCTGCAGGAGAAACGTCTTGTATGTCCGTGTTCATTGGTAACAAGTACAAGTAATATAGTGAAGTCCTACTTGGGAAGTAGATGTCTCTTGAAGTTTTTCGACTGGACTACGTTTTTCATTGATATTTTCTTTCTTTTCTTGTACTCGCGTTTGGTGTTTGTTTGTTTTCGGTGGGTCAATTTTAGGGTTCCGTACTCAAAGAGTAAAATTGGACCCTATTACTAAGACATCGATGTCCGTCCGTCCGTCCGTCCGTCCGTCCGTCCGTCCGTCCGTCTGTCACCAGGCTGTTTGTCAAGAACCGTGATAGCAAGAGAGTTGAAATTGCTATAACAACAAATACTAAAACTAAAATAAAATATTTTTTAAGGGTTACAACAAACGTGATTTTTTTGCCGTTTTTATAAGCTAGGTGAGCTTGGCCTGCAATGTGAATATATGCTATTTACGTTTAATGATTGACCATTTAATCCTAACTATTCGAGTTACTATACTGCGCGTAAGGTACTTTTCCACCAGCGAGGCGTGGCGAAGATTGAATTGAATTGCTTGGGAACGACGATAAAAAGCAGAGATTATCAATCACTACCTAAATAAAAATTAAGAAGAATTAGTGTGTTCAAAAGATTATAATATTATCTTGAACTAATTTGACTTTAATAAGTGAAGGTATTAGTGAAGAGCATACCTGTGCTAACTCAAGGCACCTATACTAAAATGATGTAGCAAAATATTTTATCGACAAAAAATATATATCGATGTTACTGTCAACATCTAAATGTTATTCAACATAGTTAAATATTATTTATTTTCTCTTCATTTTAATTAAAAACAATAAACAAATGAAAACATGTATTTATTCGTTTATTTTACAATAGTTTTCATAGTATACAATTTATATTTTCTCCATATTTGTCGGTGATAAAGATTGCCGTCTAGATGAAAATATCCACTTTAAATTAATATACGTTCTTTCAACGTCAACAGTGGTCAACGGGGCTTTTTTTCTTGTCTTAAAGTACTTATGTTGACTTTTGGGTCAAAATTAAACAGATATGACATGTGTTCAGATATGATATCGAACCTTTTTATAGTAATCGAGAAATTTCAATGAGCACATATATTAATATATATCGACATCTTTTTTATCGATATCAAATCCCTAAAATGTGCCCCGAGTTAGTACAAGTATGGTGAAATGTCCCACAGGCGTGGCACGGGCACGGCTCGTTGTAGGCGCGCAGGTCGACGCCGAGCCAGTCGGCGAACTAGCTACCGTAGAACACCAGCAGCTCCGTGAAGCGAGGCATGATCTTCACTGTTTGTACCTATAGAAATTACGAGGCACATATAGAACTTAATTTTAAGAAAAGCGACCACCAATGACTGCTGCCATTTAAGACAAACTATGGTAACTAAGCTGTAGCTAATCAGGACTTGTAGGTTATATTAGTTAGCTCTATATTCAGTGTATCGCAAGGCGGTCCAATTTTAATTGGCAAACCGGTGGGAATCGTATTCTGATTGGCACTGAGGTTGGCAATTTCAAAATTGCTGGTATGTTGCCAACCCTAACGACTAAACTAGAAAGCATCTTTGTATAGTTTTAAGTTAGGTACACCAGCTGTCGTATTCCGAAGTTACTGCACAAAGAACTTTTTTTTTTCGCGAGTTGTTTTAGACCACAATTTTAAATGTCGAGAAATAGGAAGACTATTTTCTGCTTGAAAATGTTTTAAAACATGTCCGTTAAATAGGCACGTACGCGTGTCTAACCTGAATCTTGTACTACTTATCAACTTCAAAGGTAGAGCACCTTTGCAGAGCATCGAATAACTTGCATCACTCTCAAACGATCAACAAAGTGCAATTAGTTATTAGAGCAATAACTAATTGCACTTTGTTGATCGTTTGAGAGTGATGCAAGTTCTTCGATGTCAATAAAGCGTATCCGTAGGATCTATAGTGACCTTACTCAGTACACTACATTAGTTTACTTATACTATTTGAGTCTTGACCTTGAAGATGTTATAAAAACGATGGTTCTAGTTAAATGTTAAAACAGGTAAAAGCAATCAGAAAGATTAACTGTATACTGCCGGAGCTGAATTACGAAATGATTTTAATTAACACATTTACCAACGAAATTAATAAAAATAAACGTATAGAAACTAAAAAAGTTATTATGCTTACCCTTTTTGAGAATATACCTACAGGCGTGAGTTTATGTATAGTATTTTTAGATAACCGAAAAAAACGTCTCTAGCATTAATTTACACAACAATCGGTTCCTTCCAAAATCCTCTGACAAATGTCCCAGATGAAATACTAAGCCGAAACATACGACTCGCGAGAAGGACAAATATGACACCGAATGCTACATACAACATTCGTTTCATAAATCTAGACTCCAGAGTGCATTTGGCAAAAGTAGTAACAATTAATCTGGTTAAAATGGCCG
Source organism: Epinotia brunnichana (assembly GCA_963854355.1). NCBI lineage: Eukaryota > Metazoa > Arthropoda > Insecta > Lepidoptera > Tortricidae > Epinotia > Epinotia brunnichana. The sequence continues at coordinate 10,255,483 of OY977936.1, read as the reverse complement.
TGTGGGCTATCCTCTTGGAAAGGCGCCAATATAAGCCGCTGCAGCATTTTCTAAACCCAGCAAGGTTGCTGCATACAGATGGGATGATAGTGGAATTGCACTCTTTAGGGGGATTCCTGAGAGCGGTAAATACTGGATGCCACATGTTTGTAAGTGTGCATAATTGTATGCGTTTTTTCGTGATGCTGCTGCTTTGTATGATACGCGTTTTCCGCGGTGCATTCGTAGCTCAATACGAGGGAGCTGCTTACAACTGTTCCTAGTTATTAGGGCATAGGTACAGCTTTCAAATAATAACCAAAGTACCTGCTTCAAGAGCTAAGATCAAAATCTAAAGACAAAATTGCTTATGAATGTAATAGAATATTATATAAAAAATGTTTTGTATGTTTAATCCAGAAAAAAAATTGCTTTGCCGAAGTTTTTCATCATTTAAGTCCTTATTCATTTTCGCAGTACCTACCTATTTAATAATATAGTTTTCCCGTCACTGCCTCGGAAAGCCGCCTTTAATCCTTTAAAACCAGTGAGCAAAATCGCATTTTATCCAATAGTGGGCAAAGTAATTTGACCTTGGAGCGTATCTCATGTCGTATCTCATGAACCGTGATAGTTAGACAGTTGAAATTTTCACAGATGATGGATTTTTGTTGCCGCTATAACAACAAATACTAAAAAACAGAATAAAATAAATATTTAAGGGGGCTCCCATACAAAAAAACCTTTTCAGAATTGCTTGCTGCCTTCATCAGGCGCTGAGTCTCAACATGTATAGGAAAACTAAAATCCGACTAGCACTTGATCAAAATAAAAAAAATATAGTTATTTGTTATATTGGTGCAAAATTATTTTTTAAATTAGATACAGTTGTTTTGCATGTTGCACTTTCCTCGCTACAGTGAGGTGAAAATTTTTGTGTTACATACGGGTGCTTCTCGTGTGTTGAAACACCCGCTACGCTCAGGATTCTATTTTAGAACCACTCGCTTCGCTCGTGGTTCAACTATACAATCCTTTCGCTTGCTCGTATTTCAATTCCACACTCGCGGGTAAAATACAACTTTGCACCCTTGTATAACAAATAACTATAATTGGAAATTGTATGACAACAGTGCTGGCAGTGATGGCCCTATAAACGAAACGGTCTTGATAGAATGATTTTTTTAAATCACTGTTGTATTTATTCAGAGAATAAATGGCGATCTAGAAACACTTTTATAACTCATTATAATAAATATATCCTCTCTAAATAAAAATAAAATTCAACATAAGACAACGTACCTAACATTTCGATCCAAATAAAGCAACTCTTAAAACCAATTAACAACTTTTAGGATAGTTAAAACCGTAATAAATTTAATTTATCACTAGTGCTTCGATTACTTCCGAATTATATTGTTCTCCAGTTGTGACAAGTTAATTCTAACCGCACGTTGGACCCTTGTCCGGGAGACAAACTGCGGGTTCCGTACGGACCCTCCTAAATCTCCACGCTTGCTCGTGAACTACCGTTCTGATTGTAAAGGTACATTTTGATTCGTAACTTTCGAAACCACCGAATACGTCTGCGTTCGAGTTTGAACACTAGCAGCATGAAATACGGTTTTGTTTCCAAATTTGCAAATAAGAGAGATGCGAGGTAAATGAAGTTATTAATCGATTCCAATATGAACAGGTTTATCTTCTTTCATCGCTATAAATACAGTCATAGTAATAGTATGATAGTTTGCACTAGGCTTACAGAGGGGCCATTTAATACTGTGCTATTAACTTGATTTAGATTAAAATAGATAGGGATGGACAAATAAGAGGTTAATATTTTTTGTGATAATTTTTTTTGGAGGGATTTGACATGATTTTTTTAATGCATCGGGATGTTTTAAGGTTGAGAAACATGTTTACACGGCACGAAATACTGTGGTGATATTGACGAAGAAACGTTTTCAGGGCAACCAATAAAACAAAGCATATCTCAAGGTGACCAAATTTCACTTCTTCTGACTCTTTTTCTATAGGACTATCTTATGCAACGTGTATTATGCTCTTATGTTAATAAATCTAAGCGGAAAATTATCCGCGGTAAAAATTGAGCCATGGATATGCTAAAATCATGACAAACACGTCAAAAAGGCCTCGCATTTTCCCACAGAACGCGGTGGGTATTTGGATATTTATTTCCATACATAATAGCCAAGTCTTAACAATAAATTCATACAAAAATGTTTCTTGTGTATCGCTCATTTTTTTAATTATATCTATTCAAAGTTGATGCATATCTATTAATTTCCCACGTTGTATGTTTGACGAATGACATAAAAATTAACGGAAAATATTAAAAGGGATGATGTTCATGATATTCAAATATCAGATTTTTAATTTTATGATTATAGCGTCGTATGTGTTTAGATTTACATTTATCCTGAATTAAAACTTAAAAGAAAAAGAGAGATAGGTAAATGCCAGTGAATTTGTCGTGTAACCTGATATCACTGGCTGAGAAAACCACGCTCCCACTTGCTTCGTCGAGTAGAAATGTCTAAACTAGGTTTTCCAGCATCTTGCATCTGCGCTCCGCGACGAAACACGGGGATAGATACATGACTAGACTTCGAGACACTGTACATATGGGACTAGTACGTGACTACTAAAGGCACGGGCACACTTCAACTGAATAATCATAGAACAATATAGATATAGGTTACGTTTTTTCTTGGATTTTAATTGTACACAGAAAGTTCCAGCTATAATGATGACAACCAAAAAAATAACCTTAACCCTAATTCAAGCTTCAAATATCACAAGCATAATGATACACCGAAATCTGCAACAAATATTTTTATACACAGGTATGTCACCAACGTCATCATCATCGCGTCGGTCATTGTACGCGCGTCAGGTAGATCTAAATGTCACTTTTTGTATGGGAAAATCATAGTTGAGTTATTCTTCTGGTAATTTATTTTATGAGTAAAAATGTGTAATTCAATAACGGGCAAATTCTGATCTTATGTTCGTCGACAGCTGGTCAACTGTCAGGCTGCTTTTCCGCCAGGGCCAGTATTCGACTTAAAAAATGTGACAATGTCTCCACCATTCTTCGTTTAATAGAAGAGGACGAAGGTGGGGATTTCCCTATGGCATGCTGGGGAAATATCACATTGTGTAAGTAAAATCGCTAGGGCGGGTTATCTTGTATATATCGTAATCGTCCTCCGTGAGCCCCAGGTGCAACCCGTGTAGACTCGGGCAAGAATAGCTCTACGGTCTCCCCCGCCTGTCGTAAAAGGCGACTTAAGGGGGTCAACGGGGTCGCCAGTGATTTTTTGTGGCGGGGGCCACAGCACTCGGCCACCCCAGAGTAGGCGGCGAAGATGCCCAGAACGAGCCAGCAGGGGCAAAGCGCGAGGAGGGCTCTAGTGCGTTCAACCTGAGATCCTAGAGTCCTCCGAATTACTTAGCGCAGATGGCGGTTGACCTGGAGTTTTTAGTGGGTAGAAATACCACATAACCCAGACCTCCCCCGAGAGCTGGGTACCTGGTTCGCAGGTTTTCTCCACGAAAAAAAAAAAAAAAAAAAAAAAAAAAAGGGCGGGTTATCTGTTTTACCGTACAAATTTTAGCTTGCAATTAATTAATGATTGGGCTGCTGCTCTAGAAGCATAATATATAAGTATCTACTTCATCAGCAGCACCCAAATATAATTATTGATTATTATCAAGGAATTGTCACTTTTGGGAGGTGGTAGTGCATCTTGTAAAGCAATTTAAAGTTGAGATAAGCAATCTTGTTAGTAACTCTATGTTACAGAAATCCATTAATGTTCAGCAACTGATGTATAAAACTTTACACTCTCGGTAGTTTGGGTTTTGGTAGTATAGGTATTTTGGGAAATGAGTCCTGTAACATAGGGTTTCCTAGCTCAGGACGCAGGGTCGTGATAGGCATATTGTGTTTCTTTTTTTGTCCAATAAACTTTTACAATTTTTTTTATAGAATAGACAGTAGTATAGCCCAAAAAATCATAAGTTTATTAACCTCCCTTAAAAATCACCACAAGACCCAGTTTAGAATAAAAAAGAAATTGGAAAAGGCTAAATAAAAACTTTCATAACTGACTCGAAACCTTTGTATGTAACACGTGTTTTCAATTGCGCTCCACAAACCCAGATATACTTAAAGTGCCTCATCCTTGCCTTATCCCAGACTCGGCAAAACAGTAACAGTCCCAAGTACGCTCATAACTAATAGTTTGTTACTTGAGCACTGCTTACAATTCAAGCGACGTCCTCCCCTTTTTGCTGTTTTAAGCATTTTCATGTACTCTCCTCACATAATAAAGTCCCACGTATTGTGTTTATCTTTTATATTTCTGGGACTTGGGACGAAAACGGATTATCTACAGTGGTTTTGAATGAAGGTGAATATTTGGGATGAAACGGATATTATTTACTTAGTAACAGTGGTCGATGCAAGTTCATTCAATTACTTACACTCATTTTCGTTAGGCAGTCGTGTAATAATTGATAATTTACGTAAACGCGCTATGCCTTATCATTTGTCAAATAAGGACTTGGGTCGGAGAGCTGGAAAAATCGGATTTTCTCGGGAATATGACATAAAGCCAGATCAATCTATCGCCCCAAGCTGAACGAAATCGTTGCAGTCGTTTACAAACAAAAAAAAAATACAATTGTCGCGTGTTTAATACGAGATACTCGTACCGTAGGATGGTCATTATTTCACATGCCAATGTATTTTTCAAGGTGTTGCGCGCACTCGTTCTTACAAGGAAGGCCTCGTTTATGCACAGGCGTAATGCCTGAGCCTGACCCGCCGCGCGAGCTGTCAGGCGACGGTGAGCGGTGGCGACGGCGGCCGGAAACGCCTAAAGCCCCTGCTAGACGGTCTGGCGACCGTCGTACCGTCGACCGTGTAGACAGTTGTTTGGAGCAAAACTTCATACTACATCGGTCGGTGCCGACCAAGGTCGCTCAGTTGGAGTGGCGTGTTGGCGGCCGTCTAGCAGGGGCTATAGTTGGCTGGCAGCTCGAGCGGGCGTATCTTGCCACATTACGCCTGTGCGTAAACGCGGATACTCTAAGGCCTGAGCGGATCAGGCTCCACTAAATACGAGCGGGGCGGGGTGTGGCCATATAAATTGAATTTGTGCGATGCATACGTGCAGTGTGTATATAAATATGCAGGCAGTACGTAGGCTCGACGTGCATGGAACGGAGAGCGCGCAATGAAATAGTTATTCACATGGTTGGTTAATTGGTATTTGAAATGTCAAACCAAATTAAATTCTGCTTTACGATTAAACAGCCATAAGTGAAGCTGTATCAGTCGAAGCAATCCAATATAACGTACGGTTTTTAAGCGTGGGATGCACCATACCGTCTGTGATCGTAAGCGGTGTTCGTTAAAATCTTAATCAATGAAAATATTGACATGTTTGTATGGATATATGCCATATTTAACGTTGATCGGTCTGTAATTCTAATTAGTGCAACCCGCCTTTACCCATTTACATTGCAACAATTATACGACAGCGGTAATGCTATCGATGATGAATTTTTATTTTTTTGAATGACCAAATCGGATTTGCTTCATGCGTAGTAAATTCATTTTTCTATTAGGAACTAAACTCAATACGGTTAACAGCTGTCAATTGCACCGCCAGCCCCCACCATTTGAAAATGTAGACTTAGTAACTCGGCGACTATGAAATCCGCGAAAATCCAGCATATTTCCGGACGCCAAACCGGAATAATCCGGGTTAAACCGGTGAATAAAAGTCACAGTCAGAAAAGAATTTTATAGAGGCAAGCTTAGCAACTGGTATGTTTTTAGCGTTCCGTCACCATTTCCTTAATTAATTATTTTTCTAACTGGAATGTCAACAGTAATTAAAAGGTTTTACTTGGTATAAATATTTAAAGGGACTGAGTGACTGACATTCTGTAGACAAAAGTAAGATAGGTACTAACTTTTTAGGGTTCCGTACTCAAAGAGTAAAACGGGACCCTATTACTAAGACTCCGCTGTCTGTCTGTCTGTCTGTTTGTCTATCTGTCTGTCTGTCTGTCCGTCTGTCACCAGGCTGTATCTCATGAACCGTGATAGTTAGACAGTGTTGAAATTTTAATAACAGATGATGTATTTCTGTTGCCGCTATAACAACAAATACTAAAAAACTGATTTTTTTTCTTTTTTATTTCTTTTACGATCTTACACAAATCGACCTAGTTTCAAACTAAGCAAAGCTTGTACTATGGATACAAGGCGACGATAAACATACTTATATAGATAAATAAATACTTAAATACATAGAAAACATCCATGACTCATGAAGAAATATTTGTGCTCATCACACAAATAAATGTCCTTACCGGGATTCCAACCCGGTACCTCAGATGTATGAATATAAGGAGATCGGACATGCCGGCCGCTTTGTATAGACTACGCCTGTCGCAAGTACATTAACCCACACAACGCCCAAGTAATTGACAAGACAAAGCACGCACACATCTAAAACACACACACTTGTATACCCATACACGCTTATTTGACAATAAACGCGTATCATAGAGTCTGACCAGTGAGTCGTGACAGTGAAAAATGGCGGCAAATTTAAAAAAAACGCATGCTGGTAACACGAAATGTATGGAGCCGTCATAGGTACCTACTTATAACTGACAGTTTATTTCATAGGTAAAATTGTTGCCATATAAAGAATTTGATAAAAATGCTATTGTCACGACTCGCTGGTCAGACTCTATCAGGCATTTTGGGAAAAAACGTAATATTCTCTGCGATCAGCACGCGAGCATAGTATGGCAGAGTATGCCCATTGAGCATACAGCTGCGACACGGCCGCCGGCGGCTTGTCCTCTCTCTAGTATTCTATGCTCTGAGGTCACTACCAACTAGGCTACAGGGGGCTTCCATACAACAAACGTGATTTTTTTGCCGTTTTTATAGACAATGGTACGGAACCCTTCGTGCGCGATTCCGACTCGCACTTGGCCAGTTTTTTAAATCACATATTAGCAAACAATGTACGGCCTGCCTCATGGTAAGCGGTTAATAGCCTAATGGATGCCCTCATGATTGTCGCCGATTATTCAAAAAACCTGTGTGTATTTACATTCCTTTCTTGAAAAACTTCATACTGTTGTCCCGTTGGTGGGAGGAAATCGGAATCGGTCTGTGGAACCGTACCGTGCGCGACCATTTAGTTTCCAAGGTAAGAGGATGAAAGCCTTGCTGACAGCAGTTAGTGCGATGGAAAAATATAGCCTTGAGCATCATGTCAAGTAGTTATTCGGACGGACCACAACGCATTAAAAAAGTAGTAAGTAGACCACACACAAAAGGCAAGTCTGTCCTTAGGTTTATTGGTTGAATATAACATATATTCCTACTTTCTAAAGTTCGAGACAGGAGTTTATTTCTGATCGTGAATAATATGGAAATAATAAAGCATGTGACGTAGTTTTGACGTGTTTAAAGCCCCTGCCAGACGGTTGCCAACACGCGCTTCCAGCCGAGCGACCTTGGTTGGCAGTGCCAACCAAGGTCGCAACTTGGCACCGACCGCTGTAGTATGAAACTTAGCTCCAAGCAACTGTCTACACGGTCGGTGCGGACCAAGGTCGCCCGGTTGGAGGGGCGTGTTGGCAACCGAGCGACCTTGGTTGGCACCGACCGCTGTAGTATGAAACTTAGCTCCAAGCAACTGTCTACACGGTCGGTGCGGACCAAGGTCGCCCGGTTGGAGGGGCGTGTTGGCAACCGAGCGACCTTGGTTGGCACCGACCGCTGTAGTATGAAACTTAGCTCCAAGTAACTGTCTACACGGTCGGTGCGGACCAAGGTCGCCCGGTTGGAGGGGCGTGTTGGCAACCGAGCGACCTTGGTTGGCACCGACCGCTGTAGTATGAAACTTAGTTCCAAGCAACTGTCTACACGGTCGGTGCGGACCAAGGTCGCCCGGTTGGAGGGGCGTGTTGGCAACCGAGCGACCTTGGTTGGCACCGACCGCTGTAGTATGAAACTTAGCTCCAAGCAACTGTCTACACGGTCGGTGCGGACCAAGGTCGCCCGGTTGGAGGGGCGTGTTGGCAACCGAGCGACCTTGGTTGGCACAGACCGCTGTAGTATGAAACTTAGCTCCAAGCAACTGTCTACACGGTCGGTGCGGACCAAGGTCGCCCGGTTGGTGGGGCGTGTTGGCAACCGTCTAGCAGGGGCTTTATCCTTTTTAAGTTCTCAGAAGAGGGAACGCAAAATTATTAAATAAATCTTTGTAGGTATGATCCAGCATTAAGATGTAAGTAATGTATTATTATGTAGGTAATGTAACGTTTCACGGAACCTTCCCTTTAATTGGCTATTTGGCAGAAGAGTCAGTTTCCTGAAATTCTTTTAGCAGATCTTCGTAAATCCTATGAGTTTTCTAGGGATAATAACTTTACTCGGGACAGTAATTCGGTTCTGTTTGTACGATCTGGCAAAAAGCCTGTTTACTGTCTGACCTTTCGCTTTTAGCTTTTGGCTTATTTCCTTTCATTTCAGCGACACACAATAAGTTTCTTTATCATTTTTGTGTTGAGTCAAGATTTTGTAATGAAGCAACAAAATACCATAAAAAAAAATTGCAAAGACTCTGCTGATGTAAGTGAAATTGTAAAAAAAACCGGCCAAGTGCGAGTCGGACTCGCGAACGAAGGGTTCTGTACCATTGTGTATAAAAAAAACTATTTTATTCTGTGTTTTTAGTATTTGTTGTTATAGCGGCAACAGAAATACATCATCTGTGAAAATTTCAGCTGGAACTATCACGGTATCAGTGAGATACAGCCTGGTGACAGACAGACGGACAGCGGAGTCTTAGTAATAGGGTCCCGTTTTACTCTTTGAGTACGGAACCCTAAAAAGTGGCTCAATTATGCCTAAAATTCGGCTGAGTAAATCAAGTCACATTTTAAGTTTAGGAATAAAATAAGTTGCACACCAATGACTTTTTTATCTGATCACTTGAATTCAGATTTTAAAACAGGTAGGTAGCCTGAATTGTTTACATATTTTTCTTTATGAAACCACCCCATTCTTGCCGAGCAGAGACACCTACACAACAGTTCCCACAATTAGTTTAAGTAGGGGTGCGCGAAAATGGTAAATGTGGTTTCCACGAGCAAGTGAAGATGAAATGCTATACTTTTATGTTGACCTTTATGTGGAACCTGGTACTTAAGACGGTACCAATTTTTGAAAGTGGCAATTGATGAAAATGACTAATGCAGTTATTCTCAATTCTGTTTATCTCCTTTACATTTTAACTGCATGTACGATTTGACATGTTAGCTCGTCGCCGTATGTTATTGAGATTGGAAGCGAAGGTAGAAATGGACCTGCAGTTAATTGTGAATTGACTGAGTGTAGTTTGTAATAAACTCTCGTGCTGTACCTACTACACATATTTATTTAAAAATAACCCGGACAAGTGCGAGTCAGACTTGCCCACCGAGGGTCCCGACCAAATTCAAATTTATAGATTTCAGATTTTTCCCTGGACTTGTTACAAGATGATATTACTTGCCAAATTTTATCAACGGAAAGTACCCATTTTGATTCCCTTGAAAATGTTTAACCCGCAAGAGTTAAGTTGATACCTCTTTCGTATTACGTTAGTACGCGCTCGAGTCTCAAGTTAACTCTTACCATAGGTAACAAACACAACAGCCGTAAACAGCCGTATCTTTTTTTTACGTTAACTTAGAAGTTTGATTTTTTCACAGCTTCAAGGAACTGTAAACCTGAGTATATAGTTTTAATTTGAACTCAATTCCCGAGACAAAGGGTCTTGACAGACAAACAGACGGACAAAAAAGTTATCCTATAAGGGTTCCGTTTTTTTCCTTTTGAGGTACAGAACCCTAAAAACATATTTTTTTACGAAATTATGCCAATTAGACGTTGTAACACTTTATACTTAGGTAAAGTGGTACTTTGTATGGAGTTAGTAATAAATTTTCTTTTAACTTATATCTACTATTTCTCGACCTACAAACAGACTAAAAGTATGACTCAGTGGTGGTATAGGATGCTTAATAGCCCTATATCATGAAGAAAATATAATTTTGATCCAAATAAGGCCTAATTACTAATAAACATACCTGTTGGTAGTTCCAGTAATGGACACCAATTCGTAAAGCTTTGTCCATATACTTTCATCGTGGGAAGCCTTTTTACGGCAAAATCACATTAAACACGGTACACCCACTTCTTTGTTTTACTTTTAAACAATCAATTCACGTTTAAAAGACTATAAATTTGCTACTTAAATACTATAAACAAGCAGTTAATAAAAATATGTGATACCTGTCAGCCTGGACGTTTGGCGTTTGGTTTCTTGTTTTGACAGATCTCAAGGTAACGTCAAAATGAACTTAATATATAGTAAATCACGGTGTACTAGTAATTTTAATAACCTAATAGAAGTTTCGTATTAAAATAAGTAATTATATCTCCGTAAATATAAAACTTTACTAAATAACAAATAACTCCAAAGTAGTTATTAAAGGTCGTGCGTTTCTTTCACAGGAATGACGAAACGTCATCACGTGCCATGTTGCCATGTCTAAATTACAGATTTTGTTTTCCGGTCAATAATTCTTTCGAATTCCTAACTTTACTGTCCTATTGTTTTTGTAAGCATTCTACTCAAGGATAATTAGATAATATCTATTTGGAGTGTCTTCTAGCCTTTAAAAGGTTATTTTTGGTGTAATTTAGAAATTCTGGTTGCTCATTTCATTCGTTCCTGGAAGGAGATTGTTGCCATATCAAAAGACTGGGATTTGGGTTTCCTTTCCAGCAAAATTCATTCGACACCTCGTCACCATGCCTTGAAGGTTATTATAAATCCTTTGTGTCGAATCTCATCGCTTTGGGTAAGAATAACAGCCGTTTTCGTTTCCTTGTTTGTTTGGTAAAACGCCGAAGCTAATAATCTCTGTTTTCCTTTCAGCCTGTGGCCAAAGTTGAATAATTTAGAGTCACCGGAGATGTGTCCTCCATTGTGTAATTGAGAACTTGGTAAGGAATTCTATTCAATATTTCCACGTTATGTCGCGAGATTATCATGGAATATTGTTAGTAATGTCTGTCGATTTTCTTTTCAGCTCTCCGCTTCAATCATCGTACGTCACCGTTTATTTTCCTACAAAATGTGCCCGGTCATGTGGCATTAACACCTCATTTCACTCACCCAGCTTTGCTGGTAAGTAATTTACTTATTACACACTTGTCGCGACACTTCCGCGAAATGTAAATATTGTATATAGCAACATTGAACTCTATGGTAAGCAACTCCTATTTTTCTTACCGTCATTAGCATACGTCATGTCACTTCGCGCCACTCTCGAATGTCAACTCAATACTGTCTATTAAAGTTTTATGATCACTTTACGTACAGTTAGTCTTATAATAAATTAATAACAGTAGAGTCAGTGTCAAGTGCTATGCAGCTATTGCATGAGTATACTCATCTCGAGGGGGACCCGGATTGGAAAGCTAAGTGTCTTAGGTTTACTTTATATCACTTTCAATACTAACTATACTAAGTGATTTGATATATGAGTCCTTCGGGGACCACATGGACCTTATGAAGTTACCGTAGTAACTGATTTATAGGGCTCTTTTATAAGTGCTCTGGCTCTGGCCACTGCACAATGTAAGGGTGGTTCGCTACCGAGGAAAGAGCCCAAATGTACTCCCATGCCATAGCTGGGACCTACCGGTAGATGAGGTGAGCTCTGGCTTGTATGTAAGATACGAGTGAGCGCGGTGAGGGACGTGATGGGCCCTCTCCGTAGTGCCATAGCGCTAAGCCTGGTCACCATAGTGACATTATATGATGGTCAAGTTAATGTATAGCAATAACAATATGTAGGTAGATCTAGGACACTTATGTGATTCCATGAAGGGAGGAATCATGATATAATTAAACCCCTAGGTGGTGAAACAGTAAGGCGAGACTGGCAGATCTGTCGGCTGAACTGCAGGACTGGACATGGATGGCCGGCAAACGAGACATCACACACTCAAGGTATGAGTCACAACGTACTATACTTGCACTATGTTATATTGGGTAGAAATAAGGCAAAGAAGAAAATCAAAGTAATGCATTACTAGAGTAATTATTTCCCTGGTCATATGAAAAGGTGTATGTGTTTGGTATACATCATGATATGGACTTGGCGACATGGTGGAGAGCACTGAGATATTGACAAGAACCCATAAAATGAATAATGCATTAGAAAAGGATTTTATAAGGATATCTAATAAATAAAATAAATTGCAAGTTGTGACTCATAACTCTTAGCGCCATCTGTGTCCAGTGAAGAAACTAATTTGGTACATGACGTTTAATTATTTCCTATATTCAGCTTTTTACTGGTATATGTATTAAATAACTACTTTGTTAAATAAAGGCATTAATATTAAGTTCAGGTAGTACACGCAGAAATACAATTCCAAGTGGTTTTTTACAAAAGAGTTCTGTAAGCGGAACTTACGTGGCCATTGTTCTGGTAAAATCTAGAAGCTTCCGCTAAGGGCATTATAGACAATGCAACTGGTCGCGGTAGCAACAGAGATACAGATGTAGTTGGAATGAGAGTCATACAAGTTGTGATGGATAATTGTCTGACATGATTTAGACCAAGGCTAATTGCCTTACTGAGCAGGTCATACGTGGCTTTGACTAATTTCAAATAAAATACTAAAAATAATACTGCAATAGTTAATAAGAAATTTGTTCATTGATTTAAATAAAATTATCAGATAATTTTATTTTCGAACGGATAATGATATAAATGCTTATATGTAGTCATTTAATGTCTAGCTTTATCATTAGAATAAATAAGTGATAGAAAACATGACAATAATGAACATTCGTCAACTTGTGCAAAATTCAATAATTAATATATAACATACTAATAATCAATAGAAACATGTTGATATAATAATATTGTATACTAAACAATATAAGAAAATGTTAATTTGACCTTAACAAGTCGCGAAGACAACTTGTCGTGTAGTCACTACGTGTGTAGACGGCTTAACAAATAGGTACTCTACTCTCCCATCCGGCCGCGCCGCCATTACGCATTTATTTTCCCTCAAAACTTTGCGGCGTCTGCTAAAATCGTAGTTCAAGTGAATTTTTGGTGGAAAAGTGATTTAAAACATTGTAAATCGTATACATTTGTGAAAATATCGTCAGGTGAGTGTCATGACAAGATATTTTATGAGAATTATTTGTTTTCTATTGTGTGAGGATGAAATTTGTGTACGGCAAAGTTTTTAGTTGAAAAGTTTAGTTAAAGTTAGTTTTAGCCTACTAATACGTGATCAAAGCTAGTGACAAACAATAATTACGTTTTCGAATTGCTGTGATTTCTCTCGATCACTAAATTTAGTGACGAGAACGTTTCATGTTTCAAATAAGTAAGTAGCCGGTGAACATGCGCTGGAGGCTCATACAAAGTGTTATTCCCGACTGTGGGGTTGCTACACAGCATATTATACCTACGTCGTAATCAATTTGCAAGTCTGAAAACGATACTGAAATTTTGTCAGATTGTTACCTAGTTTGCTAATTAATGATTTACGATTACGTGGTTATAAGTGAGCATTATGTCCTCATTTTAGTCAAATGTATAACCATGAACACGCTTCACGTATATGACTAGCGTAAAACGATACGTACTCTGGCTATAACTAACTTTATCACAGATTTATATCCAGTATGGAATGTTTTAGTTCATGTGGATTAAATTTGAAAATTTTAGGCCTTATAGGGTATTAATTTGTTTTTAGTTAGTAGAGTGGTTCACTTTGTTACTATACAAACAAGTTTGTATGAAATTTTGATATAAATACATATTTGTTTGCAAAGAAATTCAGTTTTAAATAATTATGCTATGAAATTAAATAAATAATTTAAGCAAACATTATTAAAGCTATTTCTTATATTGCTATAGCCCTCATTTCAAATATAGTAGTACTATTACAATGAAATGATTTGATATCACAATTTTTCTATAATAGTAATAAAATTTAAACAATAATTTTATACAATTTCATTGAAATTACCCAGTGGTTATTATGGTTTGAGATTAGTATGAATACAATAGCAGTGTATATTTACACATGTACATGACTAATATCTTGCACTAATATGTACAGTTTCTTACAAACAAAAAGGATTGAAATTTTATTTTAAACTAGCGGTACCACTAGTTTTATCTTATTTAATGAACGCTAACAACACAGTTATGCTCGTTTAATGGTGATTACGGATCTTTATATCATGCATACAATTATTTCAAGTGAATTAATAATGGCAGATATTTATTACAATATAGATCCTTGTGTAAGGTTTATATTAGGGTGGATTGTTTAGGTGCGAATAAATATTCATCTTAAATAAATTCTTCTATATTTAAATATTTACTCTTTATTGTGCAAATGGACAGGTTGATATATAAAAGGCAGACTTAATACCATAGGGTACTCTCTACCAATCAACCTTAAGGATTAGCCGATGAAATTATGACAGTGAAACAAACAAATAGAATATATTATGCAAATATTACAATTATATTCTTAGATACATACATAGGTAATAAACATATTTATAGGTGCATATATTAAAACTATTTTCAGAATTATCTACCTACTAAATAATGGAGGCAATACTAATAAATCGTTTGTCCAAATTTATTGAAGAAGTGAAATCTTTATCAGCTCAAGCTCATGATCTCTATGATAATTTGAATGATGATAACTTAGACACAGCCAAAGTAGTATCAGCGAAACTGAAATCTATCCTGTCTCGTTTTTCATCTGAACTCTATAATTATTTCAATATATGCAAGAATCCTGATCCAGATGAGATATCCAATTTCACTACTTATCAGCTACAAGGTGAAGAAAATTTGGCCGAGCTGGAAACAAGGTTAAAATTAAAATGTGAACAAACGACAACTTTAGCAAAGGAAGCTGAACCGTCGACATATAGCAAGCTGCCAGACTTAAATCTGCCGCAGTTCAGTGGTGACTTGCTGGACTGGCACCAGTTTTGGGATCAATTCAACTCAAGCATCAACCGAAGAAAATTGAATGACGTAGACAAGTTGCTGTACCTTAAGAGCTCCCTTAAGGGGGATGCAGCCAGATTAGTGGATGGATTCAACACCACTAACAAGAGTTACCAAATTGCCATAGACACTCTAAAGGCGAGGTATGGGAAAGAACATGAAGTCATTCATGCACATCACCGAGCACTGAACAATGTGAAACGTGCCGAAAATTTTGATGGTTGCCGAACAACATTAGACGAACTTCAACGACACCTAAGAGTTCTCCAATCCATGGGAGAAAACATGGATACAAATCAAATGAGATTCCTGGTCATGGAAAAGTTTCCTGCTGATATTATCTACGACACCAAGATGAGACTTGGGTCCGATGGTACAAAGACCGTAGAAAGTATTCTCGAACATCTGTCTTTGATAGTCTCTACAAAAGAGGAAGCGATGAGGATAACTCAGAGGCCTTGTACGAGTGATACGGTCGAGGCCCCATACACAACAGAGACCTTGCACGTCAAGGACGCAGCAATTATGGAAAGACCAGGACCCTCAAAAAATAGTTTTCCAAATAGTACAAAACAGTTTAAGAGACAACAGAATAACTTTAAATTTAAGACGAACTGGAACTCAAAAGAGAGGAAACCTATTAAAAGGAAACTTGATCACAAGAAAGAAGGGGGAACCTATAATACGGGAAAAAGGATGAAACGTTGGCATTGCATTTTTTGCACAGAAGATCATCTCAATGTAAATTGCGACAAAGCTAGAACCATTGATGAACGAAAAGCAAAACTGAAAGATAGATGTTTTAATTGCTTTAGAAAAGGACACAACAGGTTTCAATGCCGTCAAAAAAGGAAATGTGAATACTGCGGTAAACACGGACTTCATAATCAAGCGCTGTGTCCCAATAAGTTTCAAGGAGCAAAGAAAGAGCAAGCATCCACCAGTGCAATGCACATAGGCAGAAAGGAGACTGTATTACAAACAGCTGTAGTCAAGGTACAAGGTCATGGCAACATCACAAGGACTTGTCGGATTTTGCTAGACACTGGAAGTGGGAGAAGCTACATAACTGAAAAGATGGCTAAGGACCTGAATCTTCAAGTGGAAGAACAAAACAATCTAGCGATATTTACGTTTGGATGCCAAAATCCTAGGGAGATACAGAGTTCACTAGTAAAACTAGGCATCATGACGAGGAATAACACAGTCAAAACACTATTTGCTAACGTAGTAACATCAATATCGCAAGGAGTGCCTTATCCAAAAGAAGTATTACTTGGCTGGAAGAATGATGGAAACTACCCGTTAGCTGATGATGGCTCATTGTCTGATCGGATTGACATATTACTCGGAAATGACTATTATTACACGATTATGTCTACAAACAAGATACGAATTGGGGAAGACCTGTACTTGGTTGAATCAGAATTCGGTTGGATACTTTCTGGTAGAATATCCACCAAACCAATCGAACAGTTGTCTGTTCTGACATATTTTCAAACCTCCTGCGAAGTCGGTTTGAATCATCCAGACCCACCATTGGATAATGGGAATTTAAAACGCTTGTGGGACTTGGAATCGATAGGAATCACTGATTCACCAAAGGCAAACAGAGACGAAGAGGCCATCAAACATTTCAACGAAACGACAGAGTACAGAGATAAGAGATACTATGTCAGTTGGCCATGGAGTGATAGTCCAACAAATCTGCCATCTAACTTTGGATTAGCAGTTGGACGTCTAGTAAACTTACTTAAAAGACTAGATTCAGATACTTTAATGTTATATGATGAGACATTAAAGGAACAATTAAATAACGGAATAATTGAAGAAGTTCCCGACGGAAAAGTAGACCACGCGGTGCATTATATTGCTCACCATGGCGTCTCGACACCAGGTAAATCTCTTCGTATTGTCTACGACGCCTCCGCGAGAGTTAAGGATAGCAAAAGCTTAAACGAACATCTCTACTGTGGACCCCTGTTACTGGAGGACTTAACTGGATTGTTGATCAAATTCAGATGTCACGCGATTGGACTAACAGCTGACGTTGAAAAGGCTTTTCTCCAGATAGGTCTCAAACAAGAGGACAGGGACGTAACAAGATTCTTATGGTTAAAGGATCTTAGAAAACCAGCAGTAGATGATAATCTCGTGCACCTAAGATTCACGCGCGTTCCGTTTGGCCTGACTTCATCTCCATTCATTTTGAACGCCACAGTTAAGCATCACTTAACAAAATCGGAAAACGAGAGCGTTAAAAAATTAGTGAACGATATATACGTCGATAACCTTGTAACTGGAACCAACAGTGTTAAAGAAGCCTTAGAATTGTATCACGATTTAAAGAACACATTCAATCAGATCTCTATGAATTTGAGGCAGTGGAGTTCCAACTCCAAAAACTTCTTGGACCATATTCCGGACGCATGTCCTGACAAAACAGTAAAATTGTTAGGTCTAGATTGGAATCTAGAGGACGATACACTGAATATAAGGGCAAAGGTCAACGAGAACAATAATTACACAAAGAGAGGTATCCTGAAAACGATAGCAGCTGTCTACGACCCCTGCGGTTTCACCGTGCCCATTATGCTAGCAGCCAAAATTCTTCTACAAGACTTGTGGAAGACGAAGGTGAAATGGGATACTGCTTTAGAAAAGGAAACCGTAGAACGCTGGAAGATGATATTGAAAGACATGAAAGACGTTGAAAATGTACGTGTGCCCAGAAGAACTACTAACCTTAACGCTGAAAACACAGAATTGCATTGCTTCACAGACTCCTCGATGCAGGCTTATGCTGCCGTGGTTTATCTAGTGCAGGGAAATTCCATTAATTTTTTGATAGGTAAATCACGGCTGGTACCAATCAAAAACCAACAGGATTTGAAAATTCCCAGGTTAGAGCTTCTTGGAGTTCTTATAGGGAGCAGACTGATCAAATATGTCCTCAGATTCTTACAGCTGAATGTCACTCGACAGACATTATGGACGGACAGTCAGATAGTGATTGATTGGTACAATTCCGACAAACTGCTTGTGCCATTTGTAGCCAGAAGATTGGAGGAAGTGAAGCAAAACAAAGACCTCATAATTAGACACGTACCCTCAGAACTGAACTCTGCCGATTTAGGAACCAGACCGTCCGCTTCAAAAGATGAGAGATCAAGATGGTTGTTGGGACCAAAATTCTTAAAGAAGAAGCATACAGAATGGCCAGTCGGACCATCTAGAACAGTTTCTCTTCTGGCGCGGGAGGGTCTGCCAAATGCAGAGAATATACAAACAGATATAAGACCAGATGACGAGTTAAAGGCAAAAAAGGACACACGATACGGGTTAAGTGAACAGTTACAAGAATCACTAGAAGAACTTCCAGAAGGAATGAAACCTGTAGACAGTATTTTAAAAGAAATTAAGAAAGTACAAGCAGAACATTTTCGGGATGAAGTGAATGGCAAAGAGACCAGTCTCAGTCGGAATCTGGGACTATTCAAGGACATTGACAACATATTACGTTGCAAAGGCAGACTTAAATATGCCGAATGGTCGTTTGACAAGAGATATCCAGTGATTATACCAAAAGATTGTGAATTCACTAATAAAGTTATAATGGACACACATTAAAAGAACTATCATGTTGGTGTGAACCACACACTGAGTATAATACGTCAAACCTACTGGATACCGCAAGGCAAAATTCAAGTTAGTAAAATATTGAGAAAAGGTACTCGATGTCTAAAACATGGTGGTGGACCATTTAAACTACCATCTACACCTGCGCTGCCACATGAAAGGGTTAATTACAGCAAACCATTTACCTTTACCGGAACTGACTATCTTGGACCTATACTAGTTAAGACAGAAAAGGGAACAAGCAAAAGATGGATATGCTTATTCACTTGTCTTGCAGTTAGGGCTGTACATCTAGAAGTGGTTGAAGATCTGTCGGCTGAAGAAGGTCTACTCGCTTTAAGGCGAATGATTTCAACCAGGGGAGTTCCAACTCTTATCACTTCCGACAATGCATTGCATTTTAAACTGATCGCAGATATAGTGGCCAATGCATATTGCGTTGAGAATAAAATAAAATGGCGATTCATACCAGAACTTGCACCATGGCACGGCGGGTTCTACGAACGTTTGGTAGGACTAGTTAAACACTGTATGCGAAGAACACTTCAGAAACACCTCTTAAGAGACAGTCAACTGTTAACAATGATAAAGGAAATAGAAGCAGTAATAAACACCAGACCATTAACATGTGTTGATACAGAACTAGAGCATATTCTGAAACCGTGCGATTTTCTTCAACCCGGCAGATGTGTCACTCTAGAAACTGCAGATAATGATGCGTTATTACAAGGCACGTCAACAAAAACCAATTTAATTATGGGTTGGAGAAAGGCTCGGGTAATGTTAGATGAATTCAAAGAAATGTTTCAAAATCGCTACTTGCCAAGCTTAAGGGAGAGATATAGTCACTTACACAAACAACCACGCGTGACTTCAAAACTAACTCCAAAAGAAGGCCAAATTGTTCAGATAAAGGGAGATAAGAACCGTGAAGGCTGGAAAATAGGAAAGATAGTTTCTTTAATGAAAGGTTCTGACGGTTTGATTAGAGTTGCACGAGTGAAAGTAGGGGAGACTATATTTACGCGCTCCGTTGCGCATTTATATCCTCTAGAAATAGAAGACAACGAACGACCGGATACAGTACCTCAAGATAAAGAAAGGTTAAAATCTCGTCGGTTACCTGAAGAAACTTCAGAGGAGACAGAAGTTTTGCCTCAGGTTATCACAGGAGTAGATGTTGCTCAGAAGGAAACATCTGCAAATCAGCAAATGGACGATGAAATGATAGATGATAGGATGAGTGTCACAAGTAAGGGACCGGATCTAGACATTGAGAGTGCTGATACTGCTGATAGAGTTCAAAATGAGGATTTGAGAGATCATTCAAATAATATGATGGACAACGATTCCATGAAAGACAAAGATACGTCGACTGAAGAGGATCGACCTGAGGAAGTAAAACATAAACGAATCGCTGCGGTCCGAGCCCTTGAAAAGATAAGGGAATGGACGCAGAATCTGATGACAACTTTACTATAAACGTTCCCGGCGGGAGTGTCGCGACACTTCCGCGAAATGTAAATATTGTATATAGCAACATTGAACTCTATGGTAAGCAACTCCTATTTTTCTTACCGTCATTAGCATACGTCATGTCACTTCGCGCCACTCTCGAATGTCAACTCAATACTGTCTATTAAAGTTTTATGATCACTTTACGTACAGTTAGTCTTATAATAAATTAATAACAGTAGAGTCAGTGTCAAGTGCTATGCAGCTATTGCATGAGTATACTCATCTCGAGGGGGACCCGGATTGGAAAGCTAAGTGTCTTAGGTTTACTTTATATCACTTTCAATACTAACTATACTAAGTGATTTGATATATGAGTCCTTCGGGGACCACATGGACCTTATGAAGTTACCGTAGTAACTGATTTATAGGGCTCTTTTATAAGTGCTCTGGCTCTGGCCACTGCACAATGTAAGGGTGGTTCGCTACCGAGGAAAGAGCCCAAATGTACTCCCATGCCATAGCTGGGACCTACCGGTAGATGAGGTGAGCTCTGGCTTGTATGTAAGATACGAGTGAGCGCGGTGAGGGACGTGATGGGCCCTCTCCGTAGTGCCATAGCGCTAAGCCTGGTCACCATAGTGACATTATATGATGGTCAAGTTAATGTATAGCAATAACAATATGTAGGTAGATCTAGGACACTTATGTGATTCCATGAAGGGAGGAATCATGATATAATTAAACCCCTAGGTGGTGAAACAGTAAGGCGAGACTGGCAGATCTGTCGGCTGAACTGCAGGACTGGACATGGATGGCCGGCAAACGAGACATCACACACTCAAGGTATGAGTCACAACGTACTATACTTGCACTATGTTATATTGGGTAGAAATAAGGCAAAGAAGAAAATCAAAGTAATGCATTACTAGAGTAATTATTTCCCTGGTCATATGAAAAGGTGTATGTGTTTGGTATACATCATGATATGGACTTGGCGACAACACTCATTATAAACGCCTTTTGTTTAAAACAATACTGAAATATAAAATTCCAAATAGTTATCTAACATGTGGAAAAAATTGATTTCAGGGAGGCAGGTTTAGGGTTAAACCTAACTTTCAATACCAGGGAAGTATAAGGAGATATCCTTACATCCCAATCCTCATGGTTAGCTCAAAAGCAAGCTTTTTCTAACCTAAGTTATGGACCATTTATGGACACTGCCCTTTTGACCTCTATTTGGAGCCAGGTACTTCTGCGGAGTGAATGTATCCTCCATACACGAAATCTAAAACTGTATGTATACCTGTGCTATCCATTTAAACTGTGTGCATATTGACTATCAGTGCTATAACTCAACATACAGAAACTTTTATGTAGATCAATGTGGTACATATATAATTTTATGTCTTAATATAACCACAAGAGTGTTTTAAAATAAATAGTTCCGTTAACCAATTACTTGCTTAAACGGTAGTTTTAAAACCGTGTTATTAAATAAGAAAAGTTCTATTAACCCTTGAACAGCCACTGCTTTTCAAGGGTATAACAAAATGTTTGTTGCATGAAAAGCAATCTTATAACTAATTAAATTTAACGGGTTGATGGAAACCAAGGAAGGAATATAAAGATAAGGTATTATTGTACTAAGGACTACTACTTAAAAAGAAATTAAATGTGTGTTTACTTATGTTATGTGATTTTTATTTGATGATGTCATTCGTTTGACGAAGGAACCACCTGGCGCCCATTTAACAATAAACACTGGTGATTTCTTCGCTCCACTCTGGCCTATACCTACCTCTGAGACTTATGTGTGCTTTCTGAGTAGCCGTTTGCAAATTTTTTAATATTGAGCCCTCGCATAAGAAATTGGCTTCTATAGCCAAGGTTCAGATATTACAACGTAAATTTCAGCAACTTAATTTACTTTAATGTATTGTGACACTTATGTCTAGCTCGAGATTATGAACATGCAGCATGTAACACAAAGCATGGCAACTTAGCGGTGCATAGGTACTAATTTCACGAATAGTGTTCCGATTAACTCTGTGGTCCGAAATACAAGCGATTACATGCAGATCTCTGTCAGTAAGTATTTGGATTTAAAGGATAGATTTTTTATACCACGTCTGTTAGGACCGACTTCCATGGAGCAACATTTTTAATTTTTGGAATTTTGTTACGGAACTGTAATAAAAAGTTGCGTGATTGTATGTAGGTAGGTACGTTTAAGATAAAATAATAAAAACAATCTTGGCATATACTTTTAGCCTACTCGGCGGTTAAATGTTTAAAAATTCCGATATTTTTGAAAAACTTAATTACGTTTTATTTAAATTTAATTTTAACTAATATTTGATTTAACCGACGGGTAGAGGGCTAAAATTATATGACAAGATTTGTTTAATTAATAAATTTAAATAAATTATTTTTCCTTAAACGTACATAAAATCACGCAACTTTTCATTACGATTCCGTAACAAAATTCCAAAAATTTAAAATTTTGCACTACCTACCCTAACGTGGCAAAAAGGCGTACTACCCGATTGCGCGTTGCCGACCCTAAAATACAACACAACTAGCTGACTCCACCCAAGTGGGAATCAGACTGTACCAATTCACTTCCTCCCCTTTGGAAGATGGTTCTCTAAAAATAAAGTAGACTAAATATGTGTATTTCTTATACATTTATAATGATCAAGAAAAAGACCAGTATGGAGGTAGATACTTGACCAGGCCGAGACCCACCCGGCCTGGTAGATCCTCAGATGATGATGTTTTCGCCTCGGTTTTCATCGCTTTCTCGAGATTCGACCATAAAGGAATAAGTATTTAGTCTGAGGTTAAACATCAAAATTGTGTGGACTAAATCTCGGAATAAATTGTATTCCGGTTTGTTTGAATTCTATTTTTTATCGGTTGATATAGGCATCAAATGACTTACACAATAGACGCAGTAACTATACTGTTTATTAATTAAAAGTATTTAAATCTCCCCCCACAAGCCCACAAGGTGGACTGCATGATGACCTGGCAAAGGTCGCGGGAGTCCGCTGGATGCGGGTGGCGCAGGACCGGCCATTGTTGCACTCTTTGGGGGAGGCCTATGTCCAGCAGTGGACGTCTTTCGGCTGATATGATGATGATGATGATGATTTAAATCTAGCTAAAACAATGTAACGGGCGCTTGGCGAGATTTAGTCCGGTGTCCAACTGGGAAATCTGCCGAACCGTTGCCAATCAATGTTCTAGTTCAGTATCTCAACCTCAATGATCTACTAGCCGTATAGTTAAAGGCGTGTCGTTATTCTACAAAGAAATATACTCTTATTTGTTGTTAACGAATGCCACTTACCTAATGCCTAAGTAATTAAAACCAGCTCCGTTTGTTTGCTGCGTCAAATTTCATTTTTTGGTTCAGAGTCAAAAGTAATTGGTGTGACCTCATTTTATGTATCTACACGGCGGTGTGTCCGGCAAAGTTCGTAGAAAACTCCGTGGAAATATACACGTGTATATTTCCACGAACGTGTTTAGCTCTGTTGCCTACTAGTTATTACCCGCCCCTATTTTCCATAATTACTGCCCAATTAGAGGTCTAAGTCCATTTGATACATATTACTGTTCGTAGACCAGTAGTCCAAGTGCTAAATATGGCACCTTTTTATATACCAATACTGTCACGTGGCTCATTAGATTGATTTTTATTTCTAGAGGCATATGAAGGTAAGTACATATATAAATAATACTAACATACAAATTGTTTAGGGTTACCCGATCCCAAACAAACAACCCTTTGTTTATGGCGACCTATTAAAACCCATCACATGTCAGCCTTTAAGTGCCTGTCAGCCTAAATGCTTTTGGAATACTCACATCACTGCATCTCTCTTCAATGCCGGTAGATATACGTTGTACAAGTATATAGCTGGGTAGGCAAATTAACAGGACAATTCTACCGTGCACTTCGGGGTACGACGTTCCTGCAGTCAGTTTTAGTTAGTTGGCTAGAGTCTATCTACAATGCATGTTCTAGCATATAGCTGCTTAACAACAAGGATGTAGTGATACATTGTCAGTTTAATCAGGGTATATTGCAGTGTGTTACAACTAGCCAAATAATAAAGAGGTAACGTTTGTATATAATTTCCAAAACTACTCATCCGGTAAAAAATAAAAACTGGTCAAGTGCGAGTGAGATTCGCGCACCGAGGTTTCCGGACCATCCCGTACAGTAGAAATAAGTCCACTATAAACCGACACTCACTAAGTATGTATGTATTCACATACTTAGTGCGTGTCAGTTTATACTGGACATTACATTTTCAGTGATGTAACTAAAAATTTACGGTTTTCGCATTTTTTCCTTTATCTGTGCTATAAGACGTTGCTTCGTACCAAATTTCAAGATTCTGTGTTCACGGGAAGTACCCTGCAGGTTTTGATTCCTTTGCGAGTTTCGAAAATTTGCGGCATAAACGGCTGTATCTTTTGATTGCGTTGGCTTAGAAGTTTAATTTTTTCACAGCTCCAAGGGACAGTAGACCTGAGTATTTGAGCTTGATACCTTCATGCGTTCCTGAGAAAAAGGGTCTTGACAGACAGACGGACGGACGGACGGACGGACGGACAACAAAGTGATCCTATAAGGGTTCCGCTTTTTCCTTTTGAGGTGCGGAACCCTAAAAACACCAATTGATACACATGTTCCGAAAGGTCAAAGGCTATAATTATGACGACCGCTTTAGCCTAGTTGGTAGTGACCCTGCCTACGAAGCTAGAGGTCCTGGGTTCGAATCCCGGTAAGGGCATTTATTTGTGTGATGAGCACGAATATTTGTTCCTGAGTCATGGATGTTTTCTATGTATTTAAGTATTTATTTCTCTATATAAGTATGTATATCGTCGTCTATAGTACCCATAGTACAAGCTTTGCTTAGTTTGGGACTAGGTCGATATGTGTAAGATTGTCCGCAAATATTTATTAAAAAAAATAAATATATATTTATAATTATTATTATTATTTCCCTACCCTCCGCCCGCGCTCGCCCGGGGCTGCGGGTATATGACTATTTAATTCTGAAGTAACATCATACTTGTTTTTGTGACTCACGAGTTATCATTAGAGCCAGCGGTAATATTTCACTAAAGTTTATATTAATCAATTATTACGGTCACTTTTGTTAACAGGGACAACTTCAACTACGAACTTTCGAATTTAATGATGGTGAACCGGCAATCTAGGTACATGTAACTTCGAAAGTTAATTTAATGTCAAGGAATGTAAAAATGGACGATCTGGAACAAATGCAAACTTACAGGTTCCTAACCTATACTTAAAAAATATTATAGGTACCTATGACACATTAATTTTCGCATTATATTGCACACACTTAACTTCAGATTTACCTGTAGCAATAGAAAAATACCGTACATTTGCTGAAACCGTTTTTTTACAAGTCCAATTCTAAATGAATTTTCCTATACCATGAACTAGGTACGTCGTATAAGATAATCTTCTCAAAGCTAACGTGAAAGAGTTGTGATAATTCCGAGCATATTTTCCTGGCCACCTTAATTTCCTCCAGGGACGCTCCTGAAGCGACGGGAGCATATTTTTCATTTAACTGCTAAGCCGGCATCTTATTTTTACTGCTACTTCTTCATATGTAGCATGATGAGTAAAATAATAGTCCAAAATTACAAAAAAATAAGATAATACAATAAAGTGCTGTTGAAGTAGTTTTGGAAATAGAATCTCAGAGTATCTGACGTATGTCTGTCTTGAAAGGAAAAAAATATGCTGTGAAGCTTATAGAACGCAAATATTATGTTTGTACTGATAATCAGTTAGCTGATATACTTACAAAATTCTAAGCTTACAAAAGATTAACTTAAAGCTAGGTTTGAATAACTTAGGAGTAAACTAGGTGTTTTGAGAATCAAAGCATTGTGACAAAATTATATAACTTTTTGTAATACAGTTATACTGAAATTTGTTATACTTCTAAGTTCAGTCATATTGATTTATATAAGCATATCTTTTAAACATATTTTGTTGTTTAACATTAACATGTTACTGTTTATTGTGATTCTTAAGCTTTTTCTTTCTTTCACTGAGGTTCAATTTTAGAGGGAGTGTTGAAGTAGTTTTGAAAATAGAACCTCAGAGTATCTGACGTATGTCTGTCTCGCTCTTAGGTTGTCACTTCTGTAATAACGTTCACACCGGGAACAACGCTCCGTATTTTATTTTAGTTATTTGTTCATAATAAAGTGTTCTAGTATCGTCCAACTCGTTTTAAATCTCTAACAAGTGCGATTGTAATGTGCCCTTAAATAAACTTTTTTTTTAATAGGTCTTTTGTAAAAGGTCATTTAGTTTTTGTAACTTGTAGACTTTAGTTGAAATAGAATAAGATAATTAAATGAAAATGATTCGTTGGTTTACAACATTTTAGCTAGCTAAAACAAGGCTGGAAACACTTTTTAAGGTATTAAACATTCTTGTGCCATGACCTTGTGATTATTTACAATTCTTATATTTTATGGCATTTTTTTGTAATTTTCAATGATTTAATCACTCTTCGTCATCGGTATAAGAAACATAAACTACGTAGGTAGTTTAAGATTACGAAAGGAAGCAGTTGAGGTCTTTGGGACATAACAAACTCGAAATAAATGACATAAATAGTCGATATTTTTTCGAAATTTTCGATAAATGGTTCTGTTTTTTACAATACTTGTTATACCAATTTTTACTGTGGTGTAACTTTTTAAGTAAATAGTATTTCCAATTTTTCTAACCTAATAATAGATCATCATTAAGTGGTTATTTTTAATGGCTCAAAATAATGAACAACCGGCCCCTAACTATAGACAATATAATGAAATGAAATTAAAATTATTTATATCGGATACATACTAGTCCATATAAAGATCATTATTATTTGCAAATAAATAAAATTAAAACATAAATTAAGGTACATAGGTACATTTTGTTCTGGATATCAAGGCATAAGCCACAAAGGCGTTTTGTTTACAAGTTTAAGAGTCCAGCCTAGAAATTAGGCAATTAATCTTTGAAGGTGTCAAAAAAAATACAATTATTTATTCTGCAAATAGGCCACACACAAGGCCACTTTTACATGTCAAATGGTATTTTACAATATAATAGTAATAGTTTTACACAAGAATCATTTAAATATTGAAATATGATGCCTCACGTTAAAATTTATTTTAACCAATACGAGTAAATAAACGGTAAAACAATTCAATGTCACTAAATAAAAACAAAAAAATCCAAAATTGCTAAATATTATCCATAACATTCGATATAAGGTCTGTATCAGAATTAACAATAAGTTTATGAAATGAATTTAGTACCCCAGAGATGTATAAGGCCTCTGAGCGTCCAAATACAATTAATAATTATTCTAGTGTTCTTAGAGATGTGGTAGTTAGAGACGGTATGTCTCTTCTCCTCGTAAATGTCCTCAGCAAAAACTGAACTGAATGCATACTTAAAATATTTTGACCCAAGGGTCGTTTGTTTCAAACGAACGGTAACCGTAAGCTACGTTCGTTAAAATCTAACTGTATGGGAATTTGGGAAGTTTAACAGTTATTTATGGGATGACAGATTCCTGCGCCATGTTTAACGTTAAGGGTCTGAAAATGTGTTTGATGTGTTTACGTTAAAAAAGGAAGCTAATGGATTCTAAGAGATTTCCTCATGCTAGCCTTGCCCCTAGTCTTCCTTACTATTTATAAACGTCCACAAATCCCCGACTAAGTCGGCATAAACTTTTTACAGCCACTTAAATAATAGTGGGTTTCGGCAGAATCCTTCTTCACCATTATGTTAAATTACCAGGAAGGATTCGATTTTACTCCAGTGAATTATTACCTATTAGGGCTGAATTGATTCCATACTTTAATCATACTAATATTTTCCCACCGATTTGTTTGCATTTTCCATGTAATATTTGTTGGCAAGATCCGGAGTCCGCTGGATGCGGGTGGCGCAGGACCGATCATAATGGCACTCTTTGGGGAGGCCTATTTCCAGCAGCGGAAGTCTTTCGGTTGATATGATGATGTTGAACTATGGCAACTCGTGCAAAGAACCGCTGGAACACCTAATTCAATCATTCATTATATGTCCTTAACTTAGTTAATTTCGTCATCCTCCTAGCATTATTCCCGGTTGTGCCCCTAAAGGAGCCCGGGGTCCGCTTTGACACCTAATCCCAAGATTTGGCATAGGCACTAGTTTTACGAAAGCGACTGCCATCTGACCTTCCAACCTAGAGGGAAAACTAGACCTTATTGGGATTAGACCGGTTTCCTCACGATGTTTTCTTTTACCGAAAAGCTAACGGTAAATATTCCGTACATAAGTTCCGAAAAACTCATTGGTACGAGCCGGGATTCGAACCCACGACCGCTGCTTGACAGCCGCATGCCTGAACCACTAGGCTACCGTAGCTTAGTTAATTTAATGTCTACTTAATTTAACCCCCTTAATTTAATAAGAAAGTAATAACTCTTGATAGCTAAGACAAAACAAAATAATGGAATTATTACTAGTTCGTTTTGAATAAGTTATCAATTCAATTCAATTAAAATGTTTATACAAGTGTTAGTTAGATTACAAAAACATAAAAAACTATTGTTAGTACATAGTTGCTAGTAAAATTAAATTTGAATAAGTTGCCCACTCACATTTATTTTTTATTTTTTTTTTACTTGGGGAAATGCCTTTACGCATCCCACCTAGCCGAGGAACTAGGATGGGTATGACGGGCTCCCGGGAACCCCCCGGACTACCGTCTAAAACCACCAAGGTATGCCCTCTCTGCCGTGTAGTAGGGGCGTCATGGGATCGCGAACATTTCACCACGACGCCCCTCGGCAACAGCCGCAGCTGCCCTTACTACTGAGGCAAAAGCCCCCCCTCCCGTCGTAAGCATGCAGAGCGACACCACACGCTTCCCGACCCGACCAAAGGACCTCTGCGCCGGGAGAGGGTGATAGATCTCGGATTCACCCTCTCAGGTCCCCTTGTAACTTTTTATAGAGGTTTTTTCCCTCGCAGCCACAACTCGGCCCCGGCCTGACGGTTGCAGCCCCCGCGCCTAACATGAATCCTCTGATAGCAGAGGATTTGTCAGGGTTCCGGGTCCGTTATTTATTATAGAGGCAAACGGCAATGGCCTCTCCCTCAAGCCGCACCTGGGGAATCTTGCGATTCCCTGGGCGGAACCCCCCGACCCCCCCGTGTCGGGTTATTGGTAACACCAGCAAGCGATAACTTAGGGTTCACTAAATTATCACTTGCCGTTGTCTCCAGAGCTCACCGGCCAAGACACTACCCATTCCTGCGGATCAACCGAATCAAGAGGAATCGGTAGAGCCCAGACACTCGAGGAGGTTACCCGACCTAGCACCCCAAGTTGCCCACTCACCTAATCACACCACTAGTTACCACTATTATGCCAATTTGATCTAAGTTCACAATTTGACACTGTTAGTTTATTCAAATGGGTTCCATCCGAATTTTCACCCCTTATTTCACCCCCTTAGGGGATGACTTCCGAAATAAATACTATCCTATGTCCTTTCCTAAGTAACGAAAAATAATGCGTTAAATTGTGAACGGTTTTGACAGTTCACAATTATTCGACAGTTTAAAATACTTATTGCGAGTAAGATGCTAAACTGACGGTGTTCATAATCTTATGATGGCACTCCACTTGGCGGTATTTGCCCAAACATTCGTGTTGCATCTTTTTCCTTCCTACGGCAAATGAAAGAGAGGCAACGACGCAACGCGAACACGAACCCCAAGTGTAGTACCACCATAACGGTAACATATACGAATTCGCGTATGTAATCAAACATACTTTTGACTATTGATGTTAGTACAAATCCATGGAGCAATGTCAGAAAATCGTAATTTAATATTTTAATAATAAATTGTCGGCGTGCTATTTTATGAAGACGGACCAAACCTTCCAACTGCTGTCCTGGAATCACGTGAATCTCTGATAAAATCACTCCGCACACAACATAATCATTGTAAATTAGGTACCACACAATTTCACACGATTTGATCTCCAAAACATTTTACTGTACCTACCTTTCTACACTCAACCCTTTACACCCGACTCGAAACGATCGTGAGTGTTGATTTTGAAAAAATATGCCGCGTATCGCGAACCGCTTTTGCGAACCCAACCGATGTCGATTGATCGTGCGGCTATGCTAGAATAAGACAAAAAATACAGAAAGGTCATGCGTACGCGTCGCGACTCGTCAGTCTCATTGACGTGGCGTGGGAGATGGCTGTGTTCTTTGAACGTCGGACTAACTATCGTAAGTGCATTTTTTTTACTAGTTACCATTATATATCTTTGTAATTTACTATTGGATTGCAAAGAGTACTTGTGTGTGTGATATATTTTAAATACTCTGCATTAATTCGAATGAAAGGCATATATGCAAGTTGTTTTTGAATTTTAACTATCACGATCGTGCGATTTCGGTTGCTTTGCGTATAATTGAACTCTCACGATCGTGTGGTTTCGGTTGTGTACTGTGATGTTGGTTTAGTAGGTATTACTTATTAATGTACACGCTTGGCTTACTAATCGGGATGTTTTGCT
Organism: Epinotia brunnichana; assembly: GCA_963854355.1. Lineage (NCBI taxonomy): Eukaryota > Metazoa > Arthropoda > Insecta > Lepidoptera > Tortricidae > Epinotia > Epinotia brunnichana. Next base: position 10,224,539 of record OY977936.1, on the reverse strand, counting down.
TATTTTAGGAGCTCCGTTGACCGATAAAATAATAGAAGATCTGCTCGCAGATGGAAACTTGTCAGAAATTGAAGGTTTAGATGATGATGATTTGGAAGATGTGCCTAACTTTTTCGATAACCTGCCCAGTGATGATGACTTGCTCGCGGATGAAGAAATTTCTACTCTGCGTGAAGTAAGGCCCCGGTCACGTTCTCCCCTAAGTTCAACGCGAGCATCTTCTCCACCCCTTTCTCCGCGACCAGCGACTCCACCACTAGGGACATTATCACAGCCCCCTATTTCGCCGTTGCAAATCGGAGCTAGAAGACGACCAGGTCGAGGTAGGTCGGAATCTATACCTAGAAATGTTCGAATAGGCAGAGGTAGAGGTAGATCTGTCCGTGCCCGGGGAAATGAACGCAGTGGAAGATCCATATCAGCACCCGCACCTCGAAGTCGAACATGGAAGCAAGTTCTGTTTACGGACAAGCCACACAATTACACCTCGCTACCAGTGAAACCTGTCCGCTCCCCGGTAAATTACTTTCATGAGTACATTGACAACGACTTCGTGGAAGAGATCGCTAGATGTACGAACTTGTTTTACATGCGAAAAACAGGCGTAGAATTAAAAACGACCGCCTCTGAAATCTGCAAGCTCTTTTCCATATCTTTTATCTTATTCATATTTTATGCATATCGAGAGATAAAGACTGCTTTAGATTGTATCATAAGAAGTAATAACATAAAAACATATATATGTCTGATTACGATCTCATGTAATTTTACTAATTTAGATATTACTTGTCTTAACTAAGCTAGAAATTAGCATTTTTGTTATGAAAACTATAATTTTGTTGATTATTTTGTAATGCTGCCTGAGAAATCGCTGTGATTTAGTGCCTAAATTATGAGTAAATAAAGGTTACTTAGTTTTTATTTCTATAACTGTGTTTTATTCATTTAAATTCTTCAATAACCGTTTAAATGTAACTTTTCTAGACAATCACATCATGACCCTCACGAACGTGCGAGTTACATATTATTCCTGAGCCACACGAACGTGAGGATCTGATTGTGGAAGACCAGCTCAGTCAGGATTTTTTTTGTTATTTTTCCTAGACTCCTTATGAAGTAATAATAAAGTTACGTAATGTCGCAAGGAGCTGTTAAAGATTTTTATCTCTCGGGTGTAAAGGGATAAGAGCAAAAGTTTTGGCTCGGTGAAATAGCGTCATATTTCCTAAAAAGTGCAATCATGTCATGATTTATATTAAATTTTACATTTAAACTGCAGAAATAACAGTAAAAAAAACGTTACCAGGTTTAAATCGGACTCGTAAAAACCCATGAAAAAAACAACGTTATGTCGCAAAAATCGTCATCTTTGGATGTTGATATTTTTATGATAGGATCTCGGAATTTGCTAGTACATTTGGGTATTACGATGAATGGTATATTATGTAAATAAGACTAGTGTAAAATATTTAAAAAAACCTATTGCTGTTATTTAATTGAGGGTAACCCGAAACTTTTGCTCTTGAGTGTAGTTTAATACTACTTATATAAAATACTCGTATTCTGCTATAGGTATTTTATTACAAAGCACAATTTATATATAGGTACCTCAGGAGTTGACTATGAAACCAGACATAAATATACAGGGTGGAAGTTGACGTAAGACCTTCCCGGAAATATTGAATCGTTTAAGTGATATACAGTAGATTTGTAATGGTTAGAATCATGAATTGAGTAAAAAATTATTAAACTAAATTTACTACTTTTTACTGTGGTGATGACCCTATTGGCGGTGAAAAAGTTAAGCTAATTACCGAGCGTTGACGTAATCGCACTGTTGTTTGAATGACGCATAAATGTCAAATAAATCAAATAAATTAAATGCTTAAATATTAATATCAATTACTTTATTACTTATGGCCATATCTAACACTATCTTCACATACGGTGTTCAAATGTCCCTCCACGCCTTATAATGCACGCTGCAGCCCGTGCCCGAGTATGTCGGTGCACATGTGATAGTGTCTGCTCTTCAACATTTTTCCTACGCAGACTGACGAAGGCAGCAATCACCCTTTGTCTCATTTCGTCCGCAGTGTCGCATTCAGTTTTGTACACTATGTCTTTAACATAGCCCCACAGGAAGAAATCTAAACAAGTTAGATCCGGAGACCTGGGTGGCCAGCGGTGCGGCCCAAACCGGCCGATCCATTGGTCTCCAAACTCATTGTTCAATTTCATTCGTACTTCATGAACAGAATGAGCTGGTGCACCATCTTGTTGAAACAAAGTGAGTCGTCTTTCAGCCAGTGGTAGCTCGTCGAGATAAGTGCCAAGCTCATTGTTTAAAAGATCCATGTATCCTTGTCTGTTTAGAGTTGCAGGCAGAAACACAGGTCCTATAATAGTTTCTCCATGAATTGCCGCCCAGACGTTAACAGACCAACGATACTGGTGAGCTGTAAATCGGTAAGCGAAAGGATTTTCTTCGGCATACACATGTTCGTTTCGTCTGTTCCACATACCGTTGCGAGTAAATAAGCTTTCATCGCTCCAAATAACATGCCTGATGGAATCACGATCTTCTACTATTTTTTGTAGCAGCCACTGGCAGTAGGCTTCGCGAATAGGGCAGCCTCTAGGCAGTAATGCTTGAACCCTCTGTATTTTGTAAGGGTGAAGGTCAGCACGTTTTAGAACTTTTAGTACTGCGGTATGACTTATTCCAAAATGTAGACCCGCTCGTCTCGAACTAGCTCTTGGATTTCGTTCAATATACCGCAGCACTCTTTCTTCAAGTCTAGCCGCAAGTTGAACAACAGGTCCTCCACGTTGGTCATTCTGAGCTGTTCGTGGTACAATGGGCTGATTATTGGCGACACGATCATAAGCACGTAAAATCGCCCTTCGTCCAGTTGGATGTGGTGGTGGATATGTTTCTCGATATCGTCTTAAAGTTTCAGCCACATTAAAGTTGCATGTCGCGTATAATAATAGCAAATTTAAATAACCACGCACGAGCATCTAACAAAGGCATTTTTATTTTTATGACACTGTCTATCAAATATCTATTTTGACTTCTTCATAACAATGACTCATCTTCTTGGTTTCTAACCACGCAAAGAGGTTCGTTAGTTATCAAAAATGTTTTGATTCTAAATATTTAGGTAATGTTTCGCATGTACATTTTTAATCAAACAAAAAACAAAGACAACCTATTGCATGAAAAATATGCCTGCTCACCCAGGTCACAGTTTAAATTTACTCGAGTATGGTTTTGTGAAACGAGCTAAACCCTTTTTATTAGTCCCTGTCCTTTGTTTTATTAGTACGAGGAAAGGAAAGAGGTTACGATATCATCTTTGACCTTCCTTTGAGTGAGTACTTTTGAGTGGTTGTCAATGTCAGCATTTGAACTGTTGTGGTTAGTTTTATTCATTCCATGAATTAAATTTATTTACCTTATCCAACAATCAAACAAGTGGAGCCACAATGAGAGTCGCCTCCGCAAATTCTGCAATATTCCTTACTGCGTTGCAAGAACTAAGAATAGATAAACGGCAACAAATTAACATAACATCCTTTCGTGTAAGATTGTTTACGTGTAAGTTCATTGACCTAGTCACCTGGTTAGGGTTGGCATAAGTAGTTTTTTGAGTAAATGTTTAAAAGGCTATAAGTTGAAAATGGCTACACATATTTACATAGTTTGTATGGAGGAAATATAGTGCTACCTCCCATTTCCACAAAAGGCCCTCGTCGACTTCCACCCTGTATAAAACGTTGCTAAAATATTGATTTTAAAAGAATGTTTAATTCAACGATGGCAAGAAAAGTGGACGTATGTTAATGTACAGGTAGAAGCACGTAAGTCTAGCGCTGACCGTTGATGCGCAGAAGTCGAAAATAAGGTACCTTGGGGGATTATTGTAATCAAGTTGTAGTGATAACAATTGCGTTCGCGACAGTACCTATGCGCACCTATCCCTCCATGTTTCGTTCACCGCTAGTCTTACGTGCCGTAGTTGTACCTTATTTTCGACTTCTGCGCATCAATGGTCAGCGCTAGACTTACGTGCCGCTACCTGTACCAACCTATGATTAAAATAAGTCAAATAATATTTCCAGTGCATTTCCCTACAAAATATATTTCAAGAAACTTAAATTAAGATTGCTAGTGCGCTAGTTTTATGAAATTCCATTTGACTCAAAATAAACATGATGCCGTAAAGAAATATCCCAGTACAGCTGCTGTTGACAGATAACAGTTTTTTTTACGTTACGTTATTTTATTCACAGAACCGAGTAGGTACTTTTGTTTAGCAAAAAGTTAATTAGGTAATTGTGTCAATCATAGTTACAATCGTCAATTTTCTCTGTCGTGGGTAAGTACTACATTTTATGCTACTAAATAAAACTTCAAGAAAAACGTTTCTTTCTACGTAACATTACATACATATTGTGTTTAAAAATTAAATTATTTTTGGTACAGTCGCCATCACATACATCGGAGCAAACAAGCACGTCACAAACATCGGAACAAACCTCTATTTTCAAAGCATTAGGGTGCATGTGCCGATATTTTTGAACACCTATAGTGTACCTAAATATGTATGTGATGGCGACTGTACTTTTTTTTCACACTCGTCGACTACTCGTTGAGAGGGTTTCAAACTTCAATGAGCCCGGAAACGACGGGTTAATCTTGTGTAATTGAGAGGTTTCTCTGGCCACCTTTTGTCTTCATTATAAGACCAGTACCATAGTTTATATTCAATATCATTAAGCAACTTAACGACAGAAATGTCCCGGAATTGACAAAATACGTGTTGCAGACCTTAAATACATTAATGCTAGCATAACACCTGTCATAACTCATCTAATAAATAGCTGTATCTCAACCTCACTGTATCCTGACCAACTCAAGGTGGGCGTAGTCAGGCCTATATTTAAAAGTGGCTCACACACTGATACCAACAACTACAGGCCCATCACTATTCTACCATGCATAGACAAAATAGTAGAGAGGTACCTTGGCAAGGAAATAAATAAGTTCTTAACACAAAACAATATAATTAATCCACACCAATATGCATTTCAAAAAGAAAAAAGTACTTCTCAGCTGTTATTAAACTTTGCGGATATTGTCAATAGTCACCTTAACGAAGGGAACCATGTGTTAGCTGTCTTTATTGATTTTAGCAAGGCTTTTGACACACTGTCTTATCTGATAGAGGAAAACCACTCTAGTAGAGTAAAAGTTAGTTTAATCCGTGAATACGTATTGTGAGTTACAGCTATACTGTTAGGAGCCTAGTAACCGTCATGTTAGCAATGCAACGACAATGTCTTTCAGTTTTTATACAGCCAGTGTACATATAGTTTATATGTAGGTTCTAACACCACCCCTTAAACTATATGTTCATACTACATATACTAACTACTACATCACTAAGCACCTACTTAAGCATATAAAAATATTTTACAAAACGCTGATACTTTTCAGTACTCAAAGGCTTTGTCAAAGCATCCGCCAGCATATCGTTGGTACACATATAATTCACAACCAATACACCGTTTTCGACTATTTCGCGAATGAAATGATGTCTAACATCAATATGCTTAGTCATTGCATGATACATATGGTTTTCGGTCAATTTTATTGCAGATTGGTTGTCATTGTAAACTACTATTTTGACATCCAATCTCAAGCACTCTTTCATGAATGTTTTTATGAACAGCGCCTCTTTGCACGCATCGGATAACGCCATATATTCAGCTTCCGTGCTAGAAAGAGCTACTGTTCGCTGTTTACGACTCTCCCACGAAACTAGAGAATTGCCCAATTTAAATATGTAACCAGTATACGACCGACGATCGACTACACTAGCCGCCCAGTCTGCGTCCGCTGACCCAGTCACGCTTAACCCGCTCTTCTCATAGGTGATGCTGTACTCCATAGTACCCCTAAGGTATCGAAGCACTCGCTTTGCCGCCTTCCAGTGAGCTTTTGAGTATCAATCGTTAAACTGGCTTAGCATACTCACAGCATGCGCAATATCAGGACGTGAACAGACTGCGATATACTGAAGGCAACCAATCAAGTTCCTGTGTATTCATAGTCTCCATTTTTCTCGGATTTTGTAAGTTTCAGTCCAACTTCCATCGGTGTTTTAGCTGGTTTGCATTCAGTCATTTTGAACCTCTCTAAAACTTTGCTAATATAAGCAGACTGATCGAGAATGATCTTTCCATCTTCACGACGGATGTGTATTCCGAGTACACTTTTTGCAGGCCCAAGATCCTTCATAACAAATAGCTTCATTATCTCCTCTTTTACCGCCTTTTTCTCAGTTTGACTGTTGCTAAGTAATAAAATGTCATCGACATAAAGGCCGAGGATGACAAGTCCGTTATTACTAGATCTGACGTAGACACAAGGCTCACACGCTAGTCGTTTAAATTTCAGCTTCTTGACAAGCGCGTCGTTTATCTTCTCATTCCATGATCTGCTGGCTTGTTTTAGTCCGTATACAGCTTTAAGCAAACGGTATGTCTTTCCTTTGCTGTTTTCCACGTCAAAGCCTTCAGGAATTTCCATATAAACGACTTCCTTCAAGTCACTATTTAAGAACGCTGTCTTGACGTCCATATGATCCACTTCCATGTCATATTCAGCCGCCAGCGCCAAAAGTAATCTTATTGTAGAGTATCTTACGACAGGTGAGAACGTTTCAAAATAATCTACTCCATATTTTTGTGTAAATCCCTTCGCAACCAATCGAGCCTTGTATTGTAAGAGCTCTCCGTTCAGTCCTCTTTTTTTCTTGAAAATCCACTTGCACTTAACAGGTTTCTTGCCCTTCGGTAAGTCCACAAGTTCGAGACATTTATTATCCAAGAAAGACTGATACTCATCCCGCATCGCTGCCTTCCACTGCGCAGACTCAGGACCGTCGAGTGCCACGCGAACGGTAGTTGGTGTTTCCGTGTCGCTACTCGCACCGGTCGTCAGTGCCGACAAGTAGGTGTCCTCAAACTCGTTCCGTTCTCTCGATTCCTCCGAATCCCAAGATGACGAACCAGGAACGTAGTCTTCATCTGAAGTATTGGATTCTTCATTGTCGGTATTATCTGTGTCATGGATCAGGATGTCGTGGGGCTCTTCTGTGCTGTCAACAGGTTCCGCCGTCTGCTCTCCTATTTTTTTTTAAATCCATTACTGATGATCACATACGGAGTCAGCTCGTTGACCACAGATCGTTCAACTGTATCCTTGAAGAATTTGTCCTCTACAAACACAACATTGCGCGAAGTTACACATTTTGTCGGATAAGCGGGATCCACAAGTCGATATCCTTTCGTATTTTCGCAAAAACCTATGAAGATATACTTCTTGCATTTCGGGTCTAAATTCTTTCGTCCCTCTACGACAGAGTATGCCACACAGCCAAAAATTCGTAAATGGTTCAGGTTTACCTTTGATCCCGACCACTTCTCCACAGGAGTAACACCCAACACAGCCTTGGTTGGCGATCTATTTTTCAAGTAAACCGCAGTGTGCATCGCCTCTGCCCAGTATTTTTGTTCCAAGCCAGCACCCTGTAACATACACCGTGCAGCCTCAACAATCGTGCGGTTCCCTCGTTCCACTACGCCGTTCTGAGAAGAACAGTGAGGAACAGTCCTCTGGTGTATAATACCATGCTGGTTCAAAAAAGCGTCAAATTGTTTACTAACAAACTCACCTCCCCCATCTGTGCTCAAAGCCTTAATTGTTTTGTTTGTTTGATTCTCGACAAGAGATTTGAATTGCTTAAATTTTTCAAAAACTTCGTCCTTTGTCTTAATAAAATAACAAAAAGTTTTCCTTGAAAAATCATCTATAAAAAGTAGCATGTAGCGAGATCCACCAAACGAAGTTTGCGGCATAGGCCCGCACACTTCACTGTGTATGAGTCCTAAGACTTCAGTCGCCCTAGTAAACGATTTCTTTGGGAAAGGTAATTTTGTTGTTTTCCCTTCTATGCACGAAATACATTGTTTATATTCAGAGTTATTAAAGTCTTTGCCATAACATTCGCCATACCTGTTCTCAGTAGATTCATGCTCCTGCAGTTCAAATGTCCCAATCGCTGATGCCATACATCTTGAGACACAACACGCCCATTCCCCACGTTCGCTGCGACACGGTTAGCGGACGCAGACTCAGACGATGTCGGTTTACTACGCGTCGAAAAGGTTTGTAATTTGTAAAGACCATTTTCACGTTTTGCATTAGCAATCAAAACATTTCCAAAATAAATATTACAAAAATCATAACAAAATATAACTCGAAAACCTTTTGACGTCAAAACGTTGACAGATATCAAATTACATGACAAGTTAGGAATAAAAACTACACTGCTTAAAGTTTTTATACCGTCTTTAACATGCAGTTCGGTACTGCCGCAACCTGCACTTTTAAGTTTTTCACCGTTCGCCACGGTGACTTCCAAGGTTGTGTCCACCACGAAGTCGTTGAGTATGTCCCTCCTGTTGCAAAAATGACGGGAAGCGCCACTATCTATATACCAGGAATCCTCCTGCACGTCCACCGACAGCGCGCTCATCATATTCGCCATTTCTTTAGCGACGGGATCCTTCGACTTCTTATTCTCTGGACAGTACTTGGAAATGTGGCCCAGCCTTTTGCAGCGGAAACATTTCATCACGCCGTTTCATCACCATCACGGAATCACTGCTCGTATCCATTCCGTTGGTCCGACGTTGTTGTTCTTGTAACAACTTTTGTTTAACTAGCTCGCTCGACATTTTTACGTTGCAATTTTCCAACGCCATGATCAGTGGGTCGTAGCCGGGTGTGAGCCCACTTAGCATTACTCGTATTACAGCTAAAAATTCGTCGTTCAAAGGAGCTTCGATATCCGTTAATTGTTGTGAGATATCGTTTATCTTTGTAATGTAAGGTTCCATACCGGAATACTCCTGGAGTTTCATCCCGAACAGCTGCCGCATTAACCCAAGTCTTCGACTAAGACCTCTGTCTTCATACGCAGCCTGAAGACTTTTCCACGCCTCCCATGCGGTAGTGGCGTTCCGCACGTGGGTGATAGCCACAGGGTTTATGCTCAAACAAATGCGAGCCAGAGCCTTCTGCTGCTTCTTCTTATCATCGCATTCAGGCTTCACACCGTCCTTGCTCTCAACGCACTCCCACAAATCCTCCTGGATTAGGACCATTTTCATCAGAAATTTCCACGATCCGTAGTTACCCATGCCGTTCAATTTTTCCATGGCAGTAACAATAGCCGCCCCTGTGCTGGACGTCGCCATTTGGGATAAGTTCGTGCACACAATTTATTTTTTTTGCGATAAAAAGTATTTACACAGCACACATAGCTTCGCAACTCACTTTACCTAAGCGAAAGCTACCATGATAGAGGAAAACCACTTTAGTAGAGTAAAAGTTAGTTTAATCCGTGAATACGTATTGTGAGTTACAGCTATACTGTTAGGAGCCTAGTAACCGTCATGTAAGCAATGCAACGACAATGTCTTTCAGTTTTTATACAGCCAGTGTACATATAGTTTATATGTAGGTTCTAACATTATCAAACACTTTTTTCTAAGCTAGAACAGAACGAGATACAGTAGCCCTTGCTTAAATGGTTTAGAGACTACCATAAGAACCGCTATATAACAATTAACATTGATGGGTTGCATAGTAATAGGTTTTTGACAGAAGAAGGAACAGCACAAGTATCTATAATCGGTCCGACCGAGTACCTGCTTTACGTGAATGACATGTGTAATATATTCTCTGAATGCTCAGTTTTCCAATTTGCTGATGACACTTGCCTGCTAACAGCAAACACAGACATTCTAAAAGCTCAAAATACCCTACAAAATAACTTTGACAAGTTGAGCAAATGGGCCCACGATGTTGGGCTTGTCATAAACGTTAAAAAGACTAAGCTAATGCATATAACATCTGCACATAAAAACAGACCCATTACACCATTTCTGTTAGCTCATGATCATGTCTGCATGCATGGGGGGAGTACTGACGGGGCCTGTGGCTGCTCAAAACTTGACCTAGTTTCTGAACACACCTACCTTGGAATGATCATAGACAATAGATTAAACTGGACATATCACATTTATGGAATATGTACGAAACTAAGAGCCATACTAGCAAGGTTGTCATTTCTAAAATTTAAAATGCCCTACAACTATCCATTCTTAAAACTATAGTGCCTATTATAATTAAACTCCAATGTAAAAATAATTATAACAACCTATTTGGTTTCTGTAAGGTGCTAAGTTTATATGAAAAAATAAATATTCAGATCATATATGATAAATTAGCCAACTAAAAAACCTAAAAATGAGAACACGTAGTGAAAAACTAAGAAACCTGGCATACTTACCACCTAAATTTTACCTGACTATAAGAATAAATATGAAAAAACTTTAGATTGCATGTTACCTTATATACTCGTACTTAACCAACTACCATCAGACATTTTAATCAAAATACAGGGAACAGAGAATCCAAAAAAATTTAAAAAAATGCTAAAAAAGCATTATATAGATTCACATAACACCAGCACTGAGGAATAATACTGGTATGGATGAAATGTGATAGATAGCAAACTAATAAACTAATATTAATTAGATATTTCTTACAAATAAGCCCAATTGAGGCTTCAGTAAGAACTAAAGAGTATATAAATGTAGTAGAATAAGGTTATAATTTTGAATAAATAAAAGTAAAAAAAAAAAAGTATTGCGTTGTCATAACTTACATGATTGTACAAAATTTGAACTCGATGGTACTGCGGGAAGTTGGTCAACTTTGAATGAACGAACGAAAAAAAACATAAGTAACTGCTTCATGTTACTGTATTATATTGAAATCTGTCAAGCCACAGATTATAGAATATTGAATAAACCTTGAAGGCTAAGGAAGGATGTGACAAAAATATAGACTTAGGTACTAACATGTACCTAGAGTACCATACAGCCTTAGCCAAAAGTATTGAGTACCCATGCTGTTGTCATAAAGTCAAACTTGAAATAGAGCAATAATGTTTTTCATTATCGAAAAAAACGAGGTCTTTTCATATACCCATCTTTTCTCTAGCCTTCAGTTTTATAATGTAAACAGTAGCTACTTAGAAATCATAATAGACTAAAGTTTTCTAGATTTTTAAATAGGTACCCTTTATTTTACGTAAACGTGTATTATTGTAATTGTGAAATATAAATATCGGTTCTAAAAGAACAGTTGTGCTGCTTACTTTTGACTAAGGCTGTTTGTACACTCTAAAAACACTGCGACGTTCAAGTAAAGAGTATCTCATTAAAAGAATATCATCTTTAACAACCAGACAAACTTCTCGATGAAGCGTTATGTAATATCCCCAACATTCATTTACCTTGTAATTTGTCAAACGTCGAAAACTACCTCCATTTGAAATCCCGTTTTTCCATTCTTGATTATTTATATGCAAAGAAGGGCTGAAGGGATGCGGGTTAAATCCATGATATTATCTTGTCTTTTAACCTCTGGCAAAAGGGCTATAACTTATACGCACTGGACGGGTTGTTCTCATCTGTATGTTGGACAAACCAAAGCGGATAACATAATATATTATTTGGACTTGCCCATATAAAGATTGAGATTGGTATCTTTTTCTTCATAAATATACGCTGTGTTACTGCAAGGAGATAAGGTTGACGTTCGCTTTGTTTTGAGATTATCTACATTTATTTATGTTTCAACATTTGTTAGAAAATGATTGAAATTATCTTTTTGTACTTGCGATAAAAATCTGTGTATTAAGATTTCATAGAGATTACTGCAACGTCACTCTTTTCATCGTTGAATAGTCTATGTTAGTTCCAAAACAACCGAAATAAGTGTTTCGATACGCTCTAGGCAACCGAAAAAAATTTGAATATAGAACTTCGTATTTCAATAATGTGTCCTTTTTTAAGGAGACTCGATCCGATTCAAAATTGCCAATCTATGGCGTTTCGGAACGTAGCAGCGTCGCGTCATCTGTCAAAAATCTACTAAACTAATCTAGGTCATAAAAAAATAAAAAAACTACGTTTTGTGATTGGCTACTTGGCTAGTATTTAGCCAATCACATTCACAGCACAGTACTGCAACATTACGAAAATGAAAACTCGTGAGAAATATGGGTGCGCAATGTTACATAGGCATTTTGCTCTTTTCCATACTAGTCGCATTAAGCAGTTTGAAACTGTTAGGGTTGTCACTTTTCGCTTAATCTGTGTAGTAGTGGTTTTTTGTGCCGTTCTTTCACACGACCACAAAATAAAATAGATTATTTCAACAAAAATAAACTTTTATTTAAATGATTTATTTAAGAAAAAAAATTAACAGTGCTTTGGGTTTTTTTTACTCCTCGTAGCCTAACACAATATTTTATTCGTCGTCGTTGATATGTGTAACCAGATTAAACGATTTATATGCTCCTACCGGGATTTGAACTCAGGACCTTCAGCTTCCTAGGCAGGGTCACCAAGCTCGTCAAACCGGTCGTCAAACCATACAACAAAACGTATATGGATACTTATTTACTACTAAAACACGACAGATTAAAATAAATATAAGTTACCGTAACTACATCCTACATAAATTAAATACATAACCTTCCTTTACACGCGCAATCAGGTAAACAGGATGAAGGTGACAACCCTAAGCCTTTTTTTGAGGCTGGGCAATGTTTACAGTCTAGGTTGGCAATGATACTAGGTAACATTGCCCAGCATCATAACTTTTATTGTAAGAAGTATATCCAGATTAAATAATAATAAAAATGATCTGCAGTTCTTATTTTATTACATGTAGAAGATTCACTAACCTGATGCTTCCCCATTTTGTATCCCGCCCGCCAAATCACCCTTATTCGACAAGTTCCGACACGTTACTTACTGAAGTTAGACGCAAATGTTATTCGTAGTGATACCATAGATATAACCTTTTTTCTTTTTAAAATAGTGGTGTTGCCACAAACCTTTTTTATTTTTCTACATTAATGGATTTGTTTAAAAGTTGCATTTTGGGCAAAGTTCCCCCTGGACTGGAGGCAAAGTAGGCGTATTTGACGGTTCGCATAATATTTAATTTTGTTCAAATGGCCCTACCACTTTGATGTCACTTAGTTTCTGAGTAATTGTGCTTCAAAGAGATTGGTATACCTATAATTACATATTGACATTGAAAATATTGCCGTGGGCTATCATCACAAAGCATTATGAGCGATTTCAAAATTCAAATTTCTGCGGTTCTTGATGATTGAGCATTTGTGATTGGTAAACGTCCAAAAAATATATATTTTTACTGTCGTTAACGCACATACGCATCGGATACAACACGGTAACATACAAAACCTAATTAAGACAGCAAAAAACTTCAACAGCCCTCGTTAAAACCGGCCAGTATTGCTAATCAGTGACCTGTATAAATAATAAAATGAGAGCCGAACTCTCAAAACGTTTGAATTAATATTCCGAGCCAGTAGCAGGCCCATTACTGGAACTCTGTACACGAGGTTCGAGGCACCCCCAAACCTCGCCGAAATATAATCAACTCCAAACTATGTTGCTGTGACGCAGCAATTCCAAACTTAACCCGCTATTACGATATTAGGGGAGTTATTTAATAAGCTTAGTTGTGGTATAATGATTGTTGTTAATAGATTAATGTTTAAACTCTGAGTCATGAGTGGCCTTGGTGCTTATGTGTATTAACCCCGGCACACCTAGGAACAATTATTCATTTTGCGGTGTGTTGGGCTTGAGTTAGTTGTACACAAAAATGTACAATATTCGTTATAAATTAAGGTTTTTACTCCAGTGAAATGAATTTGTGAAAGAGTTTAGCTTATTGAGTAAGCTATATTGCTCCATTTACAACTCAGTAGCTAATGGATAACTGCATTCTCTTTGACACTTTATTAGTACACTGCAGATTCACTTGAAAAGCCTTTGTAATCCATTGGCTATTTACTGGATGGTAAAAATAAAGCGTCTCGTCTAACGAATAAAGGTGGGTACAACTCTTTTGTCTTGCATTTTGTTTTGACTCTTCAAGAATATTTGAAAATTTCAAATGGTACTCACAGGCTATAAGCAATTTGAGTACCTAAATATTTAAAGTCACTAGGTATAATAGTCCATGTTGTTAGAGGAAAATACTTCACTTTCGGATACCAGCGACGTATTTTAGTATGTACCATCAAGTATGTATCAGTGTCGTCAGGAATGTCTTCTAGATTCCTAAATTGTCGGAAGACAATGTCTAAGGAGTCTCTTCCCTGTAATGACGTCATCAAAAACGCCGCAGCTGCGCTTGGAAAAGTGTAAATTACACCCAAACGATGCAACGTATCTACATAAACTACAATTTGGGGTACCAGATGAAAGCTGAATAAATTTTCAATAGTTCATTATTACATTATATTTCAACATATACGATAGTTTAAGAACTATTAGCCAAAGTATAAAAAAATCTAAGAAAAATCACTTTCAGACTTTGCGGCAAAAAGATACACGAATGTAATCCTGGCAGTTTTGGAATCCAGGGGACATGCCTAACAACGTACTAAAATATGGCTTAAGTATCCGAAAGTGAAGTATTTGATCGACGGAATCCCATTACAACACGCACTATAAATCTTTACCAATTTAAATATTTTCAAATAATATCCAAAGCTAAATTAATCTATAGGTATTCATGTTTATCTCTTTCAATTGTTGTCTTGATCTAAACACGAGATTTTCATGAAGCTTATTTGTGCTAATAACATGTCGAGTTATTCCTATTTTTAATATTTTTGAATCCGTTGACTTTAGGAATTTTATTTGTCCATCCAGAAGGTGCATTATAATATATACACCTAGGTTTTGCCTAGTTCTTTCACAATCGACAATAATCTCTCTTTGAGTTTAAGTTCTTCCAAGATCGAAACATTGGTCCGAAACGGCTGTCCATGGAATTCGCAGGAGTCGACGCCAGCACCACATTTCGAGTGCGTCAATTTTGCGTCTGGCTTTCAGGCGCATCGTTCATGTTTTTGCACCATATAAGAAAATTAGTAAGACTAAGCTTCTGATCAGACGAATTTTCGTGGCTTTGGTGATTTCGGTTGCTCCAGACTAACCTATTAAGACTAGCCTATTAACTGCAGGTCTTGTGAAGTTGTGATAGCACATATCCTACGAATCTCGTCCTCATATCCGTTAGTGTTCGTGTGCATATATACTATGTAAACTATTATATAAAAAAGGCGTGTAGGTTTCACTTTTGTACGAGGACAATGCTCCTCCAGCCTCCAAAGTGTTAATTTAGGTACTGAAACGTGTTCTAATTGACTCAGACGGCGTTTACGAGCGAGATTGAAACACTGCTGGATTAATGCGCTTGAATTAAAACATCGATGTAGCATTAGGTAAATTGATGGCTTGTGCGATAAGCTCTGACATTTTGACGGATGGCAATCCTTGCCTTATGTCGTGTCGTTATGGGTTATTAAGGTGCAATAGAGCGGAATGTGTATCACGTGCGTAATGAACGTTAACCATCCAATATAAAAATGTAATTACCTATATTCTTCTACCGAAATTACCGAAGTTATTATTACCTAGCTCGTAGTCTTATTAATACTAACATTGTGTGTTGTGTTGGTACAAACTAAAAAAAGCAAGTTCATTAAACCACTTCATTTGAAGTTTGCACAGTTCTGTTAACCACTAACTTATTTAATGAATCCCTATTTTAGAGAACAACTGAAGCATTTTATGGAGCACTCGGCGCAGCCACTTGTGCACACGACGGTCGCTTTCTATTACACATGTAGTTCTTTGAGCTATGAAAACCAGAACGTAACAGCTGCAGGCGTGCTATCCAATTTCATACGACATTGCTTCCGATGTGCAGCGTTAAAATGAACGACAAAATATAATAATGTTTAAGAGGAATACGCAACCACCATACTTCATATTCGTACTTTACATACAATTCGATGAGCAACAACGCTGCAGGCGACAACATTATAATGCCAGTCAATTTCGATCTACTAACATTTACAAATAGGATATAGGTACAATGATTTGGATCTTATCTAAAAAACAGTTTCCTTGTCGAAGTTGTCCACACTCATTTCCCTTATTCTGAAGTACCCAACTCGGATCAGAGATTTTCATCTTCAATCAACAATCAAAACATATTTATATGTATGTATACCTTATTACTATGGTAGTTAAGTCTATGTATAAGTGTATGTGTGTGTATGTATGGATACATCTCTTTGTAGTCGACTGTCCAATTGACTGAATTCAAACGTGAATCATGGTAGTTCAATACTGATTTGTGGTTATTGTTGCATGTTTAATGTTATCGAGTCGTCAAACATAGCATTTTCAGTTATTCTCTGTCGAACTTAGACAGGAGAAACTACTCTGCTACTGTTGTTGTGATGTTTAAATAGTAGAAATTTCCAAATAAAAATTTGCAATGTTGGTTCTGAATGAAACAACTTTGTAATCGAATTGTCATCAATAAGAGGTAAATGTTTCAAATATATTTTTATTTTCATATACAATTTTAAACTAAGATATTTTCAAGTAGTCTTAACTGCACATTTTTTTATCAATGCAGTTGACATTATTACTGATGTCCTTTTCTATTTCACACGAGATTTTTCGCCGCGGACTAAAATAAGAAAAAAAATCACGAATAGCCCGAGTCTAAAAGGTTTATCCCTAACAAACTCTAGTTCTGGCCGGCTGGCCAACAGTTGCGGAGTGGCTGCAATGTTGCGTGAAATTACACTGCACTCGGCCTCGATCCCCCTTATATAAACTGAGGGTTGCTCAAACATTTACGTTTCCTATTTCATTATGTTTCATGTGCTAGTTTTATGTTTAAGACACGTGTTGGCCTTACGCGCGAGGAGGTTTGCGCGCGAAACACATTGAAATCAAATTGGAATGCGCAATGTAGGTTTCTGATCGACCCCTGCGATATAATGGTCAAACGGATCCGATTAAGCGGTTATTCGCTTTGTTTAGTGGATTAAAAATATTTAAAATCATAAATTACAAAAAAGGTGTACCTACGTAAATAGATATATTTTTTAGTTTATTTTGAAAACAAACAGCCATGTACAAAATAATATTGCAAAAATGGACATACATTAGGCCTAAAGTTTCCTGTATTACAACGTAACATTTACAAGTTAGTAAATAATAAAATTATAATTACCTTTTTAATTTCATACATATATCAATTATTAAAATACAACAAAAATACTCTTATCTCAAAAAATACCAGAAAAGAGCACGTTTTTTCATACATATTCGTAGGTGAAGGTGTAGTTTGTACAGGTAGTTGACGGTCAGCCACACGGAATATACCTATATAGTATTTATTTGATCTGAGGGTCAGCCATAAATTAAAAAAAATATTATTGCAGGTTTGCTCCACGGCCCTGAAATGTTACTTTTAAATCATTTCACTTTTATTCGAGTTCCAAACTATTAAAAAGAAGATAAAACGACAACATAAAAATATGGCACAAGTCGTAAAAAATCGTTGTTTACAGTACTGTCGGTACCGCGACTTTTTGTCAGTGTCTGAAATTTCTCGGGATTTTGGGTGAAAAGAGACACTTGCGACAAATTATTTTGTCCCCATCTTTGACAAAAGCAATATACGAGTAGGTAAAATTAAAACGAATACTCACTCAGCCTGCAATTGCCTACTTCCGTGCCTAG
Source organism: Epinotia brunnichana (assembly GCA_963854355.1). Taxonomy (NCBI): domain Eukaryota; kingdom Metazoa; phylum Arthropoda; class Insecta; order Lepidoptera; family Tortricidae; genus Epinotia; species Epinotia brunnichana. Next base: position 10,206,722 of record OY977936.1, on the reverse strand, counting down.
ACAGTAATAGTGCATGTTGTAAAATACTTCACGTTCGGATACCGGCGCCAGATTTTATATGTTGTTAGGCATGTCCCCTGGATTCTAAAACTGCCGGGAGACAATATCTAAGGAGTTTGTCTCCCCTGTAATGACGTAATCAAAAACGCCGCGGCCGTGCTTGGAAAAGTGTAAATTACACCCAAACCATGCAACGTCTGAGGTACTAAATGAACGCTGAATAAATTGTCAGTAGTTGATTCATACCTATATACGCAATTTTCAGTATATACGAAAGAAATTTTGTTTATACTTTTGCAAATAGTACTTAGCAAACGTATAAAAAAATCAAAGAAAATTCTAATGACTTTGCGGCAAAACTAGAAAGTAATGTATCACACAAAATTATATCTAGCCCGAAAAGCCTTGAAAAGATCCAGAAGACATGTTGTTAGCGACGTGCTCATATTTTGTTACCTGGATATTCTGTTTGCATGTGTTTTTTGTTAGGGTGGGTAGACGTATGTCACTATAAATATAGGGGTAGTTTTGGCTGTGGCCGAGCGCCTGTTCATGTTGGTGTGTGTGCGGTGTCAGAGTCAGTCGGTAAAAGCTATCCGCGCGAGACGCCCGCACACCCCTATTGTTTTATACTGTACTATTTCGTGTGTGTGATAGACAATTATAAACTGTTCATAGTTCACAAGTGTTTTCCATTTCTCCCGGCGACACCCGATCCGTAACAAAGTGGTCTTCGAGCCGGATCGACGCATGTACCACACGCCGCCGCGAGCCATCATAATGAAAACGCGTAGTACAGCGCGAAAAGAACGTGAGCAGTTACGAACAGAGGATAGCACATCCAAGTTTCAAGAGCCAGGACCCAGCCAGCAGCAATATCAGACCCCTAAAAAGAGCAGCGTAAAGTCGGAACAAAAGTTATTGGCCGCGCCGACCTGTGCGCCATTGCCCGGTGCGATAAAGCCGTTATCCGAGCCGCCATTACGCGCTGCTACAAATTCAAAATCTAAACGGTCTACGACGTCATCGTTATTGGCACAAAGGAAAAGATTAATGCTGGAAGCAGAAAAAAAGAAGGCTGAAATAAGGATGCAGTTGATAGATAAGGAGTTAGAGGCCGACCTAGCCGAATTAGAAGAGGAGGAAAAATACAGTTCACAAGCTAGTGAGGACTGTACACATCGCGATGTTGAAAAATGGATGGAACACAGCGCACAGGAGTTGGAGAGACCGCAGGCCGCCCCCGAGAATGGTATAGATACGGGTGATCTGCGCCAGCCGGCGGTACCACCCGCTGGCTCCTCCGATGGGACTGTCCAGCTGCTTGCTGCTGCAGTGAAGAACCTAACTGTTGCATCTGTCCACAATAAATCAAACGCCAACTTTTTAAGCCGTATTTGTACGCCACGGGATTTACCAGAATATTCTGGGGACCCGCTTGAATGGCTGCATTTTAAGCAGGCGTACCAAGAGTCAACCGATGTGTGCAACTTCAGCCCGAAGGAAAATCTCTGGAGACTGCGGAAGAGTCTGCGCGGATCTGCAAAGGAAACAGTCTCAGCTTTGCTTATGAGTGCTGCATCACCTGAGCGCATAATGGCTACTCTAGAGCTTCGTCACGGTGACCCAGAATGCATAATAAATAGGCTACTACAGGATATCAGAAAACTGCAGCCTTTGTCTTCGGAGTACCAAAAGGACATTGTTAACTTTTCTATAAAAGTACAAAACTTCGTCGAGTCAGTGAAAGTAGTGGGACGCGAGGAATATATACAAGGTCTAAGTATCGTGCCATTACTTATATCAAAACTCCCTACAGTGCTCGTGTCTAAGTGGTCGGATTACAGCTATCCCTTGATCCAAGCCGGCACAAGGTCACGATTGAGCATTATGTCAGAATTTCTAAACATGGAAGCTATTAAAATTGCCACTACTGCAAATGTTTATTTACAAAATTACCGTTCGGATCAACACAGGTCTAAACAACAAGATAATTACGTTCGGCCGCAAGCTGTACTATTATTGCAAACGGAACGACAAAACAGTTGGAAAAGTGATAAGTGCTATTTTTGCCGTGCGCAGCAAGGTCATAAACTGCCGGAATGTAAGCAGTTCAAGCGAGCATTACGTAAGGTAAGGTGGCAATATGTTAAACGGAACGGTATATGCTTTAAATGTTTAGAATCACGGCACGAGAGAGAAATATGCACTGCGCCGGTGTGCGACAAGGATGACTGCGGCGGGGCGCATCACAGATTGCTACATTTCACTAATAACAACGGCCCAGAGGTGAGCGCTAATGAGCCAGGCGAGCGCGCGGCGCGATCAGCTGATGTACCTACCCCGGAGATAGTGAGCTACGTCGGCACGGGTAGCAACAGAGTGCTGCTAAAAGTTGTGCCCATACGCATCCGCGCGACCAACGGCAGTGTAATCGAAAGTAGTGCTATTCTGGATGACGGTTCTTCGGTGACAGTAATAAGTGCGGAATTGGCAGCGCGCGCTGGCCTGAGCGGACGTCGAGAGTCCATGCACGTGTGCGGTCCGTGGAATAAAAGTGACATGGTGTGCGATACCATGGTAGTGAATATAGAACTTTGCGATAAAGACAATAAGGTTCATTCTATCAAAGCACGTAGCGTTAATGAGTTATGTTTACCTGAGCAAAACTTATCAGCAATTGATTGTAGTAAATATCCTTATTTGAATAGAATACAAAGCGAACTTAGCAATGTTGTTTCCAAGCCAGAAATGTTAATAGGTCAGGATAACTATAATTTAATGATACCTTTGGAAATTATATTGGGTAAACCATACGAGCCGGTCGCAACATTTTCTCCTTTAGGTTGGTGTATTCATGGTGTAGTGCGTGTGTCGGGCGCGACGCGCGGAGCGAGCACGGGTGGGGGAGCGCACGCCGCGCTGCTGGTGGGCGCGGCGCCGGCGCCGGCGCGTGGCGCGAGCGAGCAGCGCGCGCTGCGGGACCTGCACGACGAGGTACGCCGCGCGTTCGAGCTGGACTCCATGGGAGTAGCAGGTAAGCCTCGCCAAAATAGGGACGACGTTCAGGCCGTGGATCATCTTGAGCGTACCGCTCAACTCGTCGAGGGACGATGGCACGTCGGTTTGCCTTGGAAGAACCCTGACTGCTTGATGCCTGACACTTTCCCGAGTGCACTGAAACGGTTAAAAGGAATCGAGCGAAAGATGGCCAAGGATTCGACATATGCGAAAAGGTATGCTGAGCGGGTAAAACATTTATTTACTAATAACTTTGCCAGGGAGTTGGAGGATACTCAGCGCACGCCACGGACATGGTACTTAAGTCACTTCGGAGTTGACAACCCGAACAAGAAAAAATTAAGATTGGTTTATGATGCAGCAGATCAGGTGCAAGGTGTATGCCTGAACGACCATCTGCTCAAAGGGCCTGACCTTCTGACGTCATTATGGGGGATCATGCTGCGCTTCAGGGAAAATCGTATAGGAGTGTCCGGGGACATAAAAGATATGTTTCTGCGTATTCAGATCCAACCGCAAGACCAGGACGCGCTGAGATTTCTATGGCGGGACGACCCGACGGAACCCGTCAAAACGTACGTAATGACATCCCTAATTTTTGGTGCAAAATGTTCGCCTTTCGTTGCGCAGTTTATTAAGAATAAAAATGCGCAGCGTTACGAGCACACCGAGCCGGCGGCAGTTGACGCCATCTGCAATTCTCACTACGCTGATGACTACATCCAGAGTCTGCCAGATGAAGCGACAGCAATTAAAATGGTAAAAACTGTAACTAAAATACACGCGGAAGGTGGATTTGAGATTCGCAATTAGACCAGCAATAGTACTTCAGTACTAGACAGCGTTCCAAATGAAACCCTCGGGACAGCTGCAGTAAGGTTCAAAATTGATCAGCAGTTCGAGGGCGAGCGCACACTTGGGCTCATCTGGTACCCGGCTACGGACGAGTTGGGATTCGATCTATCTCTGAAGCGCATTCCTGAGCAGATCGTTTTAGGCCATCAAAAACCTAGTAAAAGAATAATGTTAAAAGTAGTGATGTCTATTTTTGATGTGTTTGGATTTTTAGCGCCATTTACCATACAAGGAAGAATCATGCTTCGCGACACTTGGAAATAATATCTATAAATTGGGATGAAGCTATTCCGGATGACATATTTATCAAATGGGTAAAATGGCTAGATTTATTGCAATTAATAAGTCACATACGCATACCGAGATGGTATTATAAGGCGTCCATAGGTGCGAGCAGGACGGAGCGAGAACCGGCCACTGAGGCCCACGCCTGTGCTACGACCGCTACGACCGCTGCTACGCCGTGCTACGAGCCGGTATCGGCTACGAACGCGGATGCTGCAAATGTGAGTGATATTAATTGTTATAATTATAATAACTTGCAATTGCATTTATTTTGTGACTCCTCAACCAAAGCTATGTGTGCTGCAGCATATTGGCGATGGGAGAACAATGGCCAGATTTACGTAGCTTTCGTTGCTAGCAAATGCAAAGTTGCACCAGTTAAGACTATCACTGTGAATAAATTGGAACTTCAGGCTGCATTATTAGCTGCGAGACTCGCAGACAGCGTGCAGCGTGAACATAAAATTACTACGGTGCAGCGGTACTATTGGTGCGACTCGACGACTGTATTGCACTGGATCAGGAATGACGCGCGAAACTACAATATATTCATTGCAAACCGGTTGGGAGAAATAGATGAGTTGTCGCGCGCTAATGAATGGCGTTATATACCTACCAAGTTAAACGTAGCGGATGTAGGTACTCGAGAGGTTTATGACGAAACCATATTTAAGAGTCAGTGGATGAATGGTCCAGATTTTCTTCACGGTGATGAGTCGCAATGGCCGAGTGATTTGGTAAATCCTGAAATAAATGAAATTGCCTTAGAGTGTATAAATCTACTTCAACGTGAAAAAAGTAACTTACCTGTTCCTGACGTCTCCCGATTTTCTTCGTGGTTGCGCTTGCTGAGGTCAACGGCAGCAGTACTAAAATTTGTTGATAAATGTAAACGTCGTTCCGCAGATATAGATTGTACGATGATGGAGCGAGCTGAGCGACTGCTGCTAAAACAAGCGCAACAAGAATTGTTTGGTGACGACATAGCTGATATAAGGAAGGGTAACGTTTTGAGCCGCTGCAGTAAACTCTCGAAGTTATCGCCGTTTTTAGACGAGCACGGACTTCTTCGATGCAGCGGCCGTATAGATGCCGCATTAAACGTCGCACCTGAAACAAAGAGGCCCATTATACTGGATGGAAAGCACGCCGTGGCCAGGTTGCTGGTCCGGAGCTACCACGAAAAAGCCGCGCATGGAAACCACGAAGGAGTCGTGAATGACCTGAAACAAAAATATTGGTTATTCAAGCTGCGACCAACAGTGAAGGCCGTAGTATCTAGTTGCATGTACTGTAGGATCCAGAAAGCGAAGCCAGAGGTACCTAGAATGGGAAACTTACCAGAGGCACGTCTTGCACATCACCAGAGGCCCTTTACGTACTGTGGTTTAGATCTGTTCGGACCAATGGAGGTGACAGTAGGTAGACGTCACGAGCGCAGATATGGCGTACTGTTCACTTGTCTCACGCTGAGGGCAATACACCTGGAACTTGTACATTCACTTACCTCGGACTCGCTGATAATGGCTCTTCGACGTATGGCAGCCAGGCGAGGCTGGCCCAAGTACCTTTATTCAGATAACGGGACGAATCTACGCGGTGCTAACACGGAGTTAAAAAGGTGTTTGCAGGAACTGGATGAAGAGGACCTGAAAAATAAAGGTGTTAATTATGGAGTGCAGTGGACTTTTATTCCACCCGCTAGCCCTCACTGGGGTGGGGCTTGGGAGCGCCTTATAAGGAGCGTAAAAACGTCTTTAAAGGTGATTTTGAAAGAGCGTGCACCGAAGGATGAGGTACTTAGTACCCTAATGACAGAGGTCGAGAACATGGTGAACGGACGACCGTTGACACATGTGTCCGTCGAGCCTGGCAGTGAGGAAACACTTACCCCAAACCACTTCCTCATTATGGGGGCAGCTTCACACCTACCTGCCGCAGGCGCCTTTGATGACTCCGATCTCTACTCCCGGAAGCAATGGCGCAAATCTCAAAGGTTAGCCGACATGTACTGGACAAGATGGGTCAAGGAGATTCTGCCAGACCTTATACCAAGGACGAAATGGACCCAGGAACAGAACCCACTTCAGGTAGGTGATTTAGTTCTCATTGTAGATCCGGCTGCGCAGAGAAACGTGTGGCTGAAAGGAGTGATTCAATGCGTTTTCCCTGGCCGAGATGGCCGCGTCAGAGTGGTGGAGGTGAAAACCAAAACTGGTACGTTAAGACGTTCTGCTTCGCGCGTCGCTCGAATACCAATGAGTGTCGAGTGCTGAGACAGCACTCAGGGTGGGGAAATGTTAGCGACGTGCTCATATTTTGTTACCTGGATATTCTGTTTGCATGTGTTTTTTGTTAGGGTGGGTAGACGTATGTCACTATAAATATAGGGGTAGTTTTGGCTGTGGCCGAGCGCCTGTTCATGTTGGTGTGTGTGCGGTGTCAGAGTCAGTCGGTAAAAGCTATCCGCGCGAGACGCCCGCACACCCCTATTGTTTTATACTGTACTATTTCGTGTGTGTGATAGACAATTATAAACTGTTCATAGTTCACAAGTGTTTTCCATTTCTCCCGGCGACACCCGATCCGTAACACATGTCTAACAACAAACTAAAAGATAGCGCTGGTATATTATTTTGTTCGACGGGATCCCGTAACAACACGCACTAAGTAATAAAGTAATAATGCACTGTTGGTAAAAAAACTTTTCAACACACCTGCTCGTAAAGTAGGTCTTATTACAGCGTATTTACACTGATAATGCAGAATATTACCCATGCCGTGCCTTTTACATTACATTATCGCACTAGTGCCTTTTCATTACATATCTTTTTAAATATTAGCAAAATAATGCAGATTATTACCCATGCCGTGACTTTTACATTACATTATCGCACTAGTGCCTTTTCATTACATATATTTTAACATTTATTTTTTTTTTTCCTCGCAAATGTGTTGAAAAACGTCGTATGAAACACGTGAGCATTGGTCATTACACTTCTCGTCTCCATTAAGCCTTCGCCTTCGGCTCAGGCTTAAAAACCGACTCGAGTGTAATGACCAACATAGCACACTTGTATCATAATGTACTATAAGAGGGGGCCCTCTTGCATGTAATTGCACTGTTCGATAAGCATTTATTTTATTTGTAAAAGAAAAGAAAATATGTAGGTAATGTTTATACGGTCACAACTACATTCAAGAGGGCTTTTTTTCGTTTTTTTTATTACCTACCTACTTGCACACCTTCCACAAACAAAACAATGACATGTTACAACAACTCATTGGCGGTCTTATCACTAAATTATTTCATTATAAAAAACAGTGTATCAGCTCTATCAAGAGTTATGTAAAATACATTCATTTTCCTATTACTATCTTTTTCGTTTTAGTACCTTTTCTTCCTGAGAATCCACATCGCGTGGGCTCCTTCTTTTCCAACTTTCTTATTAACGTCAGTTGCATGTAACCAACTAGGTTTCTTAAGCTCATATACCTTTAGTTTGTAATTTCCTTTATAAGGAAGGTTTTTCTATTACCGCAACCTAGACTGCTTGTATCCTGAAGAAGTTAATGAACACGTTTTGCTACTTGTTTCTAAATGTGCTTTGAAAAATATCTGTAAGGGATATGCTGTAAAGTTTGGTTTAACAGAATGGTGTGGATCGGCTAACGTTGTTGTCAAGTTTTTAATTCAGCAAGTCGATCACGTAACGCATTGTACGCGCGTCAGGTAGATCTAAACATCACTTTTTTATAGGAAAAATGACCATTGGATCTACCTAACGCGCGTTCAAAACGTTACGTGATTACCCCTCTCGTACATATTTATTTTCAGCTGTAAAGAAACGAAACATATTTATTTCTTCCATGAACATCTAAAATATCTATAAGGTGGGTAAGTACGAAGACGAGGTGTACATCTTTGAATCGATTGAAATAAAGAATGATGTATGAACATTAATATATCCGTCAAATGCCCTTGCTTCGTGGGAAAATGTGAGGCATTTTCATAGCTTTTTCATGTAAGTTTGCATTTTCGTGTAGACCGTAATTAGTAAATAGTACGCAGTATTTGGCAGACGGTGTCAAAGGTGGCCATGCAATTTTGGCATCATCTGGACTGATATATTTAGGTTTACTCTCTCTACGGTTAAAGAGCTAAATGATGCCAAATGTCTCATACTGTTATGACGTCAATATACCTACCCTTACAATTTTGACCGGAACTGAATGATTTTTCAAACTAATCTTCTGATTCTTGCTCATTTTCTCGAACTGCTACAACATGCATTTTATCGTGTTGTCATGAGACTTAGGCGTATTAGGAGTGGGCTAACGGAAAAGAGGGTGTATTTTTGCAAAAGAATATTCCCGGTTTTAATGTGTCAGGTTTAATGATATCTATGTAAATATACAAGCTTGCATTACTGCAGAAAAAAATCTGAATAAGTCAAATCAGGTGACTTTGAGGGTCAAGCAACATTATAATTTGCTTGAAACGTAAAATCTTAACTTGTTGCTTATAAATATAAAAAAAGTATAATGTGTAAAACTAACTAACCACGAATTAGACCTAGCCGTTCCGTCTCTCACTAGGCACTCAAGTTTTTCTACTAAGTAACTAATGCTATAAAGCAGTCGCCCAGCATGAAAACAACTCCATTCAATACGGAGCGCGTAACGTAACTGCTCGTTGACAAGCTATTACTATTAACAAAATAGAGTTTGAAGAAAATAAAACGCTGAAAGATTTAGTAAAGCCAAGAATAAATCGTCGGGTTTAAGATTTTAATTTTAGACTAACCATTAACTGTCTCCTATAAAGTATGTAGTACGTGAATATAATGTAGTACTAATAAATAAAAATACTCATAGGTTCAAATATTATAAATTCGAATTCTGCAGGTTGATCACGTAGTACGCGCGTCAGGAAGATCCAAACGTCACTGTATGTATGGGAAAATGACAGTTGAGTTGACTGACAATTTCGTTCCTCAAAACTCTAAAAATCTATTTCCAAACTACGATGCAAAAAAGTCTTTCTTTTCCTAGTGCAGTGCTTTTCATTTTAAAATGTTCTGTGGACGCTTTTACGCTAAAAGTCTAAAAGGTTTCGATCGAGCCAGACGCGTTTCATAACACAAGTCAAAACAAGTCATGCCTTTTTATCTGTTCATACGTAACATATTTTACTAAAGTCGATAATAGTAGGACGACAAGAAAAAAGAACTTTGTTAATCAGAGGGGTAATCACGTAACGTTTCGAACGCGCGTTAGGACAATCTAACTGTAATTTTTCCATACAAAAATTGACATTTAGTTCTACCCGACTCGCGTACAATGCATTATGCAACCGACTATCTGATGTGCGCATTTTTTGAGTAAGAATACTTGGTCGATTTCGTGTGTCGCAAGGTTTAATGTCTGCTTTCGAACAGTTATTTATAGAGCCTGATGGCGAGAGGGAAAAACTAATCGCAGCCTACTTTGTGTGCCTTACTTACTTGGATTATTGCTACTACTACTTAGATTTTTTTAAATTTCCGTGACAAGTTTAGATTAGTAATGGGGTTCACTGAGCGCAGATGTTAAATTTTTTATTGGTATTTGGCCTTATGGTACCTAAAAAACGAATGAAAACATCCATACTAGCCCGATCTGGTAATAAAATAAATTGAATCAAACCGCTTCTATCTACAAATGATTCGAATAGGTGCCGCCTGAAACCAGCCTATAAAATGGAACATTTATGCTTTCTATAATATTGTACCTGGCATAAATTGAACGAGTAAAATGTTTTTCGAAATACCACGACTCGTGGCAGAACAAAATGCTTACTATATTAAGGAGCAACAAATTTGCAACTTCAAGGAGTGGACTTTGTAAAAATGGCGATGAGGTAATAAAATCATGTTAACGTGAGAAACGGTCTGTAGTCAAGTTTCTAACGACGCATTGCAGCGTTGCCTTACGCACGATCTCGAAGGGTATCATTCATTGTGACATATCTCGGGTTTAATCTAAACGTAAGGTATTTTTCAAACGCCACCTTTGGTGTATCGCGTTTCCAGCTACCTTTATAACAAAGTTGTCAATTCGTGTCACGACCTTTTTTCTCCCTTATCAGGAATGTCTTGCAATTTATAACTTCAACATGTTTGATGTCAGATCTGCATTTTTTTGTGATTTATGAAAAAATGTTTATAATGACACATTACATTTACATATTCCATTTAGTAATTTTAGGCCAGTTTAATACAATGTGCGATGTCTGTATACTTTTGTCCTATTCTTTTGTTTTAGCTTGATTCTAAGTGACTATGGCGAAACTGCTGATCTTAAATAAATCTAAAAAAAGTAGATAGATATATATTTATCCGAAATAAATAGATTTAAACTAGTTTTTATTTATTTATTGTTAGGTCGAAATCGCACTGTCATCTTAAAAGTAATAAAATATTATTTACGTCATACCTGGCCATAAAGTAGGAATTACCGCACGCTATGCGTACGGAAAACCCCACTTCCTGGCCAGATAGAGACGTAAAATTCTGTACTCACCACGGGCGGTAATAAAGAAAGCCTCAGAGCGCATATTTATCGCCCTTGCCTTCGGCTCGGGCGTCAAATACCTGCGATCTGAGACATTCTTTGCTTAACCGCCCTAGGTAAGTAATGTACTATTTTATACCAATAAATATTTGATAGCTGATATCGTATTTCATATTTCAATACGCTTGGATGACTCCAATATTTTTTTATTTTATCGAATTTACATGTAATCTAATAAAGTTCTACAACTACGACGACAAAGGCAATTTTAACGACCTACTCTTTGATTCTACTGGCATATTTATACTTCATCATCATCATCCTCCTAGCGTTATTCCCGGTAATCCCAAGATTTGGCATAGGCACTAGTTTTTACGAAAGCGACTGCCATCTGACCTTCCAACCCACAGGGTAAACTAGACCTTATTGGGATTAGACCGGTTTCCTCACGATGTTTTCCTTCACCGAAAAGCTAACGGTAAATATTCCGTACATAAGTTCCGAAAAACTCATTGGTACGAGCCGGGATTCGAACCCACGACCGCCGCTTGACAGCCGCATGCCTGAACCACTAGGCTACCGTAGCTACTTGATGAAATTAAATTTTCTATAGGATAAGTACTTCTTTCAAAACAGGTACTGAACTATGTTTGTCGTGTAAAGTTCGTTATTAAAGTAAATAACAAAGTAAGTTCGCTCTAACGATACAGTAACTACGTTTCATGTAAAACAGATTTAACGATTAAAAAAACCCTCAATTTTAGAACTCGGTGCCTCAAGACCAAAGTGATTACAGTGACATTATTGAATGCTGAATCCACGATGCAATGCATCAAATAAACGAGACTAATATTTGAACATTAAACCTGGTAATTCTGCAATAAACACATTGAAAGCTGCATGTGTTTATGCAGTGTAGAATGCAAACAGGGAGTGCAAAATCGTGGTTCTAGCTGTGGCTTAATTAGTGCCAGCCTCGTATATACAGAACCACCAACCTATTTGCGACACATATCAAGCAAAACTAGACTTAAGGACTATGGAATAAGAACTTTGAATTATCAACGATAAGTTGGGGGACAACGCAGGCCTACCTATAAGTTTAACACGTTATGTCCAGGACAGCCTAACCACTTCGGCACTGAAGCCGTGTGGTTGGAATGACAAATGAGTTGTTACTAACAATTGTTTTGTTGAGTTGAGACACGATATATTTAAAAGCCAAAAGGGTACGGAAGTTGCCTTTAGCGGAAATTAAACATGACTGCCACATATGAGCAAACCATCAATCGCGTTTTATTTTCTTCTCTTAACTCTCTTATGTCAGAACACAAGTATTTGTCTTTGTAACTTAATTTTGCCATTGAACTTTAAAAATACTCAAACAGGAGACTGATGAAATAAGTTTGTATAAAAAAATCCTCCTCCTTACCTCACCAACACATCAACAATCAAATTATTGTATTGAGATGATATATTTGATGATTCATCAATGATATATTTGAAACTTTGCAGGTTCGGAAGTGGGTGAAAACCGACATACAAGATTTAAATGCATTTTTACACATCAATAGTTACAGGTGCAGTTAAAAAGGGCTTTAAGCTAAAGCAGCACTAAAACTACAAATCAGGGCTATAAAATTATAATACGCAAGTTCACAGAGTTCAAACTCCATCTTACATTGTTATTTGCATGGTTGTTACGAGTATTACAACCATGACTGTTTGTAATGTTACAACTAGAGTTAGTTAATCATGTAGGTTGGACTTGGAATTGGACGTAAGACATTATCCTTTAAACACGCAATGTAATTTTTCAACACACCTGCTCGTAAAGTAGGTCTTATTACAGCGTATTTACACTGATAATGCAGAATATTACCCATGCCGTGCCTTTTACATTACATTATCGCACTAGTGCCTTTTCATTACATATCTTTTTAAATATTAGCAAAATAATGCAGAATATTACCCATGCCGTGACTTTTACATTACATTATCGCACTAGTGCCTTTTCATTACATATCTTTTAACATTTTCATTTTTTTTTTTCCTCGCAAATGTGTTGAAAAACGTCGTATGAAACACGTGAGCATTGGTCATTACACTTCTCGTCTCCATTAAGCCTTCGCCTTCGGCTCAGGCTTAAAAACCGACTCGAGTGTAATGACCAACTTAGCACACTTGTATCATAATGTACTATTGTTGACTATTCCATCAATATACTTTTAAACTCGAAGACTTCAACAAAGCCCGAGGTTCAATACTTTAGAGCCGTCAATATCAAGATCCAATTAAGTGTTAATTAGAAAATATTGGAGTTCTCGTTGATAGCTAATTTACTGCGTCAAACGTGGTCGTGACTCGATCGAGGGGATCTGAGGGCTTATACATTTGTCAGTTTAGTCCGAAATCCGACTAGTTAGTCAGACAAAATATCGGGAAAACTGTTACTAAACTAATGCAAAATGCAAGATATGATTTAGTATTGTAATCAATAGACCAATCAAATTAGCTTACCCTGGACATAATTCGTAAACTCGTTGTTTTTATTATTTTATCGGATTTTACTATTCAGTATGAAATATTAATAACATATATTAAGTAAAAAATCCGCGATCGTAACCGTATTAAAAAAAAAACACGAGTTAACGTACACTACCTAACTTTTTCCGAAAAGTAAAAAAGGTAACCAAATACCTTGTTAGTATAACTTTGAGGTACATTCAAATGCGATCACCTAATAGCAAAATTAAACTGAAATCAAATTCGCATATACGTTTTTTTTCACAGTTTTCCTCTGATCTCATTATCTAGACAAGCCAAAATGGTAACTATGATGTTTTTATCTGTTTAAGCTATATTGCGTCTTTTTAGACATTTAAGACAAAAATTAAACATTTATTTTTAACGTTTTAATAATACTCAATACTCAATACTCAATCATTTATTGCACATAATGGTTATACAGGTGGTCTTAAAATAAAGTATGGTATCACATCATGTACCCTGTTGGGCGCAGCAAATAAGAAGGTGGACACTTAGGTACATATAATTCAGCATACAAAAAATAGTATTAATTAATTATATATCTTAGTTTTACTTAATTCTATTAACAAACTTATCATCTAAATATTCCTTTAAAGAGTAGTAGGTTTTCGAAAGTAACATTTGTTTTAATTTGCGTATGAAAACTGTCTCTTTATTTTCATCTTTCAATTCTTTCGGCAATTTATTATATATTTTTATCGACATTACAAAGGGTCCTGACGAATGTAGGTTTAGTCGTGATGGTGGTAGCAATAATTTGCCTTTATATCGCATCGTACGGTTTTTGATTACATCTTCCAGTTTCGTATAAAATTCGGGGTATTTACGGACAAATTTACAAATTTCAAGAATGTAGATACATGGGAGTGTAAGTATGTTGTATTGTTTAAAATGAGGTTTACAACTGTCAGTCTGTTTAATATTAGCTAGAATTCGAATGAGTTTTTTTTGTAAAATGAACAGGCTTGGTGCGTCTGTGCTATTGGCCCAGAGAATAGCTCCGTAATAATGTATTCCTCAGTAGTTATAAATAGTAACTATGAAATTTTTGTTTACTAATAGCTTTTTGTGTACGATAATCATGTTTTCATCAAAATTAACCACGTTAATTTCACGCTTAAGAAATTGAAAATTTAATTGAAAATACTCGCGACCTTGTCGTGGAGCCAGATGCAAGCGGTGGGTGCGAGGGGCGCCAGCGGGCGAGCGCACGACGAACACGTCATAACGAGTTTATTTCAATTACGTGTTTTGCACCGACCGCGCCGTGTACAAATAAAACAAATATAATGGAATATCCTAATTATAGGATTTTTAGCTCTAATGAAAATTCACAGTTTGTCCCTTACGCCCTTTGAAAACCCTGGTCCAAAGGGCGTAAGGGACGATTGATTTCCTTTTATTATCGTAAACATAAGCAAACTCTTATGAACACACTGTTAAGTAAATGTAAGAGATGATGGCATGATCGTGGTAAGCTTTAAAAAACTGGTAAAGTGCGAGTCAGACTCGCTCACCGAGGGTTCTGGACCATCCCGTACAATAGAAAAAAATCCACATAAAATTTTCAGTGATGTAATTAAATTTACGGTTTTCGAGATTTTTCTTTATTTGTGCTATAAGACGTTGCTTCGTACCAAATTTCAAGATTCAGAGTTCACGGAAAGTACCCTGTAGGTTTTGATTCCCTTGCGAGTTTAGAAAATTTGCGGCTTGAACGGCTGTATCTTTTGATTTCGTTGGCTTAGAAGTTTGTTTTTTTCACAGCTCCAAGGGACAGTAGACTTGAGTATTTGGTATAAATTTCAGCTGGATACCCTTCCACGCGTTCCTGAGAAACAGGGTCTTGACAGACGGATGGACGGACGGTCGGACAACAAAGTGATCCTATAAGGGTTCCGTTTTTTTCCTTTCGAGGTACGGAACCCTAATAAGTGAAAGCTAAGAATTATTCGATTTATGAAATTACAAATTACTACTTATTTAATATTTAAAGCAAGAGTATTTTGGCGTAACAGACACATTTGTGTAAAAGTTCACAATGCAAAATGGCGTATCGTACAATGAACTGAGAGTTACGACAAAATGTATCAGAGACATTTCTTCTATACCAACCGATAGAGAAAAAAAAACTGAGTATGACTGCATTTCAACTCATTTTCGATATTTTGTCCCATACGCCCTTTGAAACTACGGTAGTCGATATGCTTATTGTCACCCACCCAGAGATGGGCAAAATTTATTCGAATACGATTAACGAATAAGAATAAATAGGATTATTCGCGACTGACGAATAAATGTTTCAAATAATTTTTCGCCAATATTTATTCGCGAATAACTTAATCATTCACATAATCCTTCGTAATGCTTTTCGGGAATAATATCTTGAACGAATATTGTAGGAATGCTTTTTAATGGAGCTCAAAAACGTAATATTTTCCTACAGACAAAACAGTGACACCTAGTTTCAAAATTTCTTAGAAAGAGGTGACCGCTTCATCAAGGGTATCAATTAACATCGCCGTGCAAGGTGAAACGGATATTAAGTGTTATTATTTCACCCGTTTTATTTTTTATATTTCGGCTTTATCACGGGTGACAAAAAAACCGGTCAAATCCGAGTCAGACTCACGCACCGAGGGTTCCGGACCACCCCGTACAATAGAAACAAGTCCACTATAAACTGACACTCACTAAGTATGTATTCACATACTTAGTGCGTGTCAGTGTATACTGGACATTACATTTTCAGTGTGTAACAAAAAAATTACGGTTTTCGCAAGGCGTTGCTTCTTACCAAATTTCAAGTTTCTGAGTTCACGGGAAGTACCCTGTAGGTTTTGATTCCCTTGCGGGTTTCGAATACTTACGGAAATTTGCGGCATAAACGGCTGTATCTTTTGATTGCGTTGGCTTGGAAGTTTGATTTTTTTACTGCTTCAAGAAACAGTAAACTTGAGTATTTGATATAAATTTCAGGTTGATATCTCCACACGTTACTGAGAAAAAGGGTATTGACAGACGGACAACAAAGTGATCCTATAAGGGTTCCGTTTTTTCCTTTCGGTGTACGGAACCCTAAATACACACAGATATTCATTTCAAAACAGGGGGGGGGGCTATTAGATGACGGTAGTCATTTTATCCAGCGGATGCGGGTGGCGCAGAACCGGCCATTGTGGCACTCTTTGGGGGAGGCCTAATGTCCAGCAGTGGACGTCTTTCGGCTGATATGATGATGATGAGTCATTTTATGAGGCAGGGAGAGTCCATTTAAGGAATTAACAGGATAATGATAGGGGGGTCAAGAATTGACAAAAAAAAACTGGCCAAGTGCGATTTGTTGTATGGGGGCTCCCAACCTGGGACAACCAAACCCTGTAGCCTAGTTGGTAGTGACTCTGCCTACGTAGCCGGAGGTCCCGGGTTCGAATCCCGGTAAGGGCATTTATTTGTTTGATGAGCACAAATATTTGTTCCTGAGTCATGGATGTTTTTTATGTATGTATATAAGTATTTATTACGTGGGTAGGCCCTACAAGGTGGACTGATGACCTGGGAAAGCTCGTGGGAGTCCGCTGGATGCAGGTGGTGCAAGACCGGCCATTGTGGCACTCTTTGGGGGAGGCCTATGTCCAGCAGTGGACTTCTTACGGGTGATATGATGAAGTAATTATTTATTTATCTATGTTCGGGCCGATCGTCTGCCCGCCCCTTAAACGCCTCTCGTGTACGCCCTTTTAGTCTGTGGTTTTGAAGGTGACACTTGGCTGTCACTTTTTTGCTTGTCATAAATTTTCACTGTGAACACGTTCGTGCGGAAAACGTGGTTCTTTGGTAATATTGCTCGCTTTGTAGGCACACGGGTGTCCGAGTGTTTTGTTTGTGTATTGGTAGACAGTGGCCTGAAGGCCCGAGTCGTTTTGGTGGAAACAGTGACATTTGGTGATATGTGCTTAGTGGACCGCGTATTGACGGCCCGGCTGGCCGTGGTAAGACACGGCGCTTCCCTTGGCCCCGGAGACCAGCTTGGGAGACTTGATTTAACTTGACTTTGACTGGACCTTGACGGAAGCTACACAGAATTGACAAATATCGTGTCGCCGGGAATCCATTAAGTTAATCATATTTTGACACTTTTGATAGCCATTACTGGCAAGAATTAGACCCAAGGATAGTGAGGCGCGCTCAGTTCCTAGCATTAGGCGAGGACTGAACAATCTATATAAGATGTTTATCATCGTCTAGTACCCATAGTACAAGCTCTGCTTAGTTTGGGACTAGATCGATTTGATCGATCTTACGATTGTAAAAGAAAAAAACAGGTTAAAAAAATTATTATTCCGTTTTTAAGTATTTTTTGTTATAACGGCAATAGAAATACATCACCTGTTAACATTACATTCGTGTATGGGTACGTGTTGTAAGTAACGAGCAACCGCATCCTTAAATATTATTCGTGGATTGTTCGAGGATTTATTCTAATGAAATGAGAATAAATCGTTCGTCATTCGAAAGTGTAGACGAATAAATTATTCGCGAATAAATAAGTGACGAATAAATGTTTATTCGAATAATTATTTGAATAAAGAATTATTCGAATAACGCCCCTTTCTGCACCCACTTAAGTAATACTTTTTATTTAAATAATTGTGTACAGAAAACTGAGCGCTTATAAATAGGTAATCGAGATTCCACGACAATTATGTCTCATGCTGAACAATTTAGTTATTATCGATCTAATGAACACAATATTTCAATAAATCTCCAGCATAGCCGAACCGTGGTGCACGCCAGATTCGTGTTTATAAATGTTTGACAATCATTGGACCTACCCATAATAAATGAAGGCTGAAACCCATTGACAGCGGTGGCGAAGCATCGCGGCGCAGCGTGGAGGTGGGGCTGTAATGTTCGAACTTCGATCTAATACGAAAAGGTTCGCACAGAATACTGGCCGGGAAAAAAGCGTGCGGATCCTTTCATATTAGCTCGAACATTACAAGTATTGCCTCCGCGCCGCCCCGCGCCGCTTCGCCACCGCTGTCAGTGCGTTTCGGCCTTGAATGCCTGCGACTCGCGACAGCCCGGTCGGGAGTTGAGGCACAAAGCAATGACGGCCTTATTCTGCAAGAGATAACGTTCATATTAAAACACATGTATTAAAAATATTTGAATTAATTAATAACCGTGAATATTTTTTGTTTTATTTGTTTCTTATAGTACTAATAATATGTTGACAGCATAAATCAAACACTTTACAAGTAGTTATGTATTTTGGTTTTCCAAAAACGACCAATATTTGTGATTTTAGAAATCCGCAAGGAGAATCTGTTTAATTTTTAATAATTTATCAACACACATAATATACTATTCAGAATAAATTGTTAAATTGCAGTTATCTATAATTTCTGGTAAGATAAGCCAGAAAATGTGTAACTTACTGAACTTTCTTTATTAATGATAGTCCCGGTTGATTAATTAGTTTAATTTTGATTTCTTTAACTGGAATGCAAGCGTCATGTCATAATAGAGGCACTTTTACAAAGTTACATATTATGCTGAACCTATGAGAACAGAATTTGTTAAAAATTTAGATTTTTGGTTTTTTTACAATGACGCGGAACCCTAAAATGTTTAATTTTTTTTATTTTAACTATAACTAACAATACTTTACATCATACAAAAAGAAAATTACGGTTATCGAATTATGTCCGGGTTTAGCTAATTTGATTGGTCTACAACTGAAACTTACAGCTTCAAAGGATAATAATTATCTGGTTTCTCCGAGACAACGATGAAAGCAAAGTATGTCAATTTGTAAATAGTCGATTATTTTCTGGGTTAGGATTTGTTCTAATAAACTATGAATGGATATAATGCTAATGTTGAAATGTATGTCACTGTCAAAACAGAGAATACGCACGATTCGCTGGACAATACAATATTTAAACAAAGTTTTCTAAATGATGCCGCATGGGGCCCGTTCCATGCATAACAAAGCAGTGCATTATAATACAAACCATTCGGATAAACTATCATTGTTATCTGTACTAAAACTAACACTATTTATCCATTGAAACCTGATTAATACACAACAAAACAAAACAGTCGGGTAGTAAGTCATCATTTAAGTTTTATAAATACATAATATAATCTATATACCTAGGCTGTTCTGAAAGTTTCTAGCTGTGAAAAACCTATTTGCACAATTATACTTTTTTTACTACCGATTAAAACCTTTTATAATTGAGTATAAAATACTGGCCAAAAATAATAGACAGACTGTACTGCAGAAAAAAAATTTGGTTTTAAAAATATAGTCAGACATTGTTTCGATTGCAAAATGAACGTTACCCGAGAAGAGTTTAGTGTGATGATTTATTACGACTACAAAAGAGGTTTAACATTTATACAATCTCACGAAAACTTACACATAGCTTTTAGGGAATCTGCTCCTTCATTAGCCACTGTCTCCTTTTGGTTTCGAGAATTTAATCGAGGTAGAGAGTCCGCCAAAGACGAAGCCAGGCCCGGGAGGCCTTCGACCGATGTGTCTTATGAAAATGTCATCACAGTGGAGTGGCTAATTATAGAAAAGCGGAACATTACACATAGGGAGATATAAGATGAACTTAAAATTTGATCACAAGCTGTTTCCAATATTTTAAATGATCACCTGTAAGTACGGAAGGTTTGTTCGCGATGGATACCCCATATGCTTACTGAAGAGCAAAAAGCCCGCCGGGTAGATTGGTGCAAATATATGCTTGAAAATTTTAATAGCGGCAAATCACAGCAAGTGCCCTACATCCTGACAACTGAACAATCGTGGATATATAGCTACGAACTATTTACGAAGCATTAGTCAACGCAAGGGGTGTTCGAAGAAGATACTTTGCCTATGAAAGTTGTTCGTGGCAGGAGGGTAAACAAAAAAATGATGTCCGTTTTTTTCAACGCAGTGGTCCTATGTCAGTCATTTCTCTCGAAGACAGAAGAACTGTCACTAGTCACTGGTATAAACAGAAGTATGCTTGCCTCAAGCCTTTGAACAGCTCGGCGAAGACCATCCTGATGAGCGGAACCCGCGGCATTCTTTTTCACCAGGATGCTAAAGTGTATCGATGTTGCAAGAGAGTATTTTGAAAAAAATGTGAGTAAATAATAACCATATCTATATGTTTTTTTGAGTAGCTAGAAATTTTCAGAACAGCCCTCGTACAGGGTTGGGCAGATTAAATGTCCTTGTTTTGTATCGGCATTTTACTTTCGGCATTTTTCACATAATATTATTTTTTCATTGAGATTTTATTCATCTTTATGATTTCTTAACGTCAGCTTTATATTTTTTGTTTTTATATTGTTTTCGTCAATGGACGCGAAACGCCATCTCGTTGTAAATGTATACTTACAAGCAAAAACTCCGACCGTGCGAGATATTTAAGAAGCTAAAACATTTAGATATAAATGTATAAGGTTCATAACGCGGACCATATTATGCGACTCAAAGAAACGGAATATCTACGAATCTGCTGGTCGTTCACGCGTTGTACGTGCGTCAGGTAGATTTAAATGTTACTTTTTGTATGGAAAAATTACAGTGATATTAGGCGAAATCCAGCCCAAAGTGCAAGTAAACTCGCTAAAGATATGAAAATATCCCAACGACCAATAAGTCGTATATTTCAAAAAAAAAAAAATTCACGGACTTTAACAGATGCCCGGGTAAAAACTAGAGTAAAAAAAAAGCGGCCAAGTGCGAGTCGGACTCGCACATGAAGGGTTCCGTTACATAAATTGCTTTTTACGATATATGACGTATTAAAAAAAACTACTTCATGGATCTCGTTCAAACCAATTTTCGTTGGTAGTTTGCATGGTAATATGTACATCATATATTTTTTTCAGTTTTATCATTCTCTTATTTTAGAAGTTACAGGGGGGGTGGACACACATTTTACCACTTTGGAAGTGTCTCTCGCGCAAACTCTTCAGTTTAGAAAAAACGTGTGCGTGTGCGTGTGCGTGTGCGTGTGCGTGTGCGTGTGCGTGTGCGTGTGCGTGTGCGTGTGCGTGTGCGTGGGCGTGGGCGTGGGCGTGTGCGTGGGCGTGTGCGTGTGCGTGTGCGTGTGCGTGTGCGCGTGTGCGTGTGCGCGTGTGCGTGGGTGCGTGTGTGTGTGTGTGCGCGCGTGTGTGCGGCGTGCGTGCGTGCGTGCGTGCGTGCGTGCGTGCGTGCGTGCGTGCGTGCGTGCGTACGTGCGTACGTGTGTGCGTGCGTGCGTGCGTGTGTACCCGATAAGGTAGTGCGTGCTGCGTCACAGATTATATAATAGTTCTGCCACGCGCAACTTATGTATTTCAATATTTTTTTGTGTCTATTTTAAACTGGAACACTACATCTGCCAAACCCTGTATATAAAACAAACTCGTATTAGTTACACCATTTACAAGTGTAGAACGACTGAACCGATTGTTATGATGTTTGATTTCTTGGATTTTTCTTCACTCCGAATAGCAGAATAACTAATAGTACATGGAGTTTTCAGTTTTTTTTTTATGTTACATTGAGTTTAGTCTAACTCTGTTAACTGAAAACAGATTTAAGTTTAACTCAAAATAAATGTTACGTAACTTCCGTATTTAGCGTAGGCTTTAGATCTTGAACTTGTTAAAACTTGGTATGTCGATACTTTATTTGTGCCTGGCTTTATTAGTATTGACTTTAACGAACTGAATGCAATGTTAATGGGCTCCAAGAAAGCTAAAGTTTATTTACGAAGGAAGAATTGGCTTCAGAAAGTTGTATAAGAGAACGGAGTCTTAGGTAAGATTCCTTCCTATAATGATATTGTTTTGCAATATTGGTTTATTATTTCAATAACTTGGTTGCATTCAACATAACATATTATGGTTATACCATAGTGATCTATTTTGAAGCAAAATTAACAGAGCGTGTGTATTAATGGCACCGGTGAATTAAATAAGTTTAATCTAAGAGAAAGTTAGACGCCCGAAAATTTTCAAAGGGTTTTGCTCAAAATAAAAAAGTTGTTGTAGGATCAATTAAACATAGGAGTACAAATCACTAAGGTAGGTAAATCAGGTTAGCTCGATTGAGATAGTAGTTTCGACCACTGCAGCGCATGCAATCCTTGCCAATTCCGAGTCGCCCTATAATTTCAACTTAGAGCTGCATTGTCATCCGACCAATTGGACTACGTCTCAGGAATATACACTTAGCTCCACGTAGTTCGTGTTGTAATTTTGACTTCAAGTTAAGCTGTGGATGAAGTAATTACACATATTCCGAATATGTGTGAATTTTGGAGATATCATTATTTGCACGGGTAATATAGAAAACTAGTATATGTAATAAAAAGTCTGAAAATCACTTAATTGATAAACTTCTCATCCGCTCGCTGGCTGACTAGAA
Organism: Epinotia brunnichana; assembly: GCA_963854355.1. Classification (NCBI taxonomy): domain Eukaryota; kingdom Metazoa; phylum Arthropoda; class Insecta; order Lepidoptera; family Tortricidae; genus Epinotia; species Epinotia brunnichana. The sequence continues at coordinate 10,184,020 of OY977936.1, read as the reverse complement.
GTAGTAGTATCCCGGTAGTATTCGGTAGGCGACATACTATCTAAAACTCCCGTCGACGTCGTTTCGTTTTGCTACATGGATCGGTACCGTAAACTCGGGTTACTTTGACCCAATGGAGAGTTGCTTTGACCCGCACACATAGCAATCTCACATAAAAAAAGTAACAACTAGAGCAGTTAGCTGAAACTAAAACTAGGCTGATTTGACCCAGTTCAAATTCATAAAAAAGCGATGTACAGAGTAGGTTATTTGCGTAATCCAAAGTTACCCTATCCAGAGCCTCTCTTTAGCCTACTTTAATAACCCGCGTCTACGGTATCACTTATGGTGGCCCCATAATCGGGCCAAAATAGTAGATAGGTACCCATTTAAGTAAGTGGCGTCACAGTTGTGCCGAAATAATTGAGACCCATTTGAATAAGTGGCACTACAATTAGGTTGAAATATTCGAGCTGGCTAGAGTAAGTGCCACCACAAACATGCCAAAATAGTCGAGTCCCACTTCAGTCAAATGCACTACAATCGGTCGATACCTACTTACGAGTATGTCAGTGGCAATCGAGCCAAAAGAGTCATAGCCCTTTTGAGTAATTGGCCAGAATATCAGGCCAAAATAATCCAAGCTTACTCGAGTAAGTGGCACCACAATCGGGCTAGAATAATCGAGACCCACTTGAGTCTTATAAACTTCTAACTCAACTTGAACTGTCCGGCGTTAGAATGTCAATCTAAAGTCGAATACGTTAATCTTTATTGTCGTCCTTGGCACATCAAGCTAGCGTTTGCTCTTGCTATAGAAAATTGCTGCCTGAGTTCGTTCAGCATTTTCTAGTTGAATTATAGTGACCGCTTTGGTGTGTTCGAGGAATATCAGTAGCCGTAAAATGTGATCTAGTATATTAAAGGTAAACATCTTACTTTTGAGATCGATTCTGTTTCAACAACTAAACAAAAGTACTAAAAATGATACATTACCAATCGAACACTTTCAGATAATGCAGGCAAATCATGGTACTGCTGTAGTTATGCACGGTCTGCAGTCCTTGTAATCTTAACCAATTGCTGAGTCACCCTATAATTTCAATTCAGGTGCAGTGCAAATTGAGCTGCATCTCAGGATTCGCAAATACATTCCACATAGCGTGGCAGAGCTTGTGACTTATTAACTATTTAATTAACAACTACTGATAACGTTCAGTATACCATTGTAAATTGTTTCCAATTTTATATGGCCCAGCTGCTCGGGAGAATATCTAAAGGCCATGCCAGGATAATCTAAGTGAATCTGCCTCCAGCGAGTCTTGTCTTGTATTTTTTTTTGATGATGTGGCTTTGTATTGGTAACAAGTATGCAAAATTTGAGCACCCAAAAATTTATAGTAAAAAAAAATGTAAAAACGAAATATGATCTTTTTTTTAAAAAAAATTCTAGCCAGGCGTTTTACTATATGCACATTATATGTGACGCTCGTCAAAATAGGCTAGCTAGATTTAAAAAAAAAAAACGATCATATTTAGTTTTTTTTTTAAACTATACATTTTTTCACTTACCTTATTTATTTATTTGTTTATTTAGGCAAGGTAACAAAATGTAAATCATTATACACATAATAAGCATAGTTCTAAGAAAATAATATTAAATTTACATTTCTATGACAACCAACCACAAAATACTAGCTACTAAAATTGAAATGAGATAATTGAGCAAGAATCTAACTTATTGTAATTAACTTAAACTAACTTAAGTATTTGAGATTATACAGTACATTAATGAGATCGTGTAGTAAAAATAATAAACATATCTAACTATGGGACAATTTTGCAACACAAGTCTTAAATTTATTGAAACTTAAATGGAATATATCAATATCATTACAGATATTTTTGTAGGATGTACACATACGAGCAAGGGGACTGTGTAGGGTGACATTGTTGGAAGCTATTGGTAATAGAAACTGAGCAGGATTGCGACTTGGTCTAGTCTGTTTATTACAAATGATATCAGAGTCTAACTTATTATTAATAATTTTATATAGTATTGCCAATTCATTTACTCTTCTTCTATTTTGCAAACTTTCAATTTTGAAATGTTGTAGTCTGTCTTCGTATGTCGGTAGTTTTCGTTTGAGTTGCAATTTATACACTAAATGACGCATACATTTCCTTTGAACCGATTCTATACGATCAATATGGGTATTATAATAGGGTGACCAAACAGTGGAACAATATTCTAGACAACTTCTAATTAATCCGAAATATATGGCTAACATACAATTGATATTTTTGAAGGGTTTTATGGTTCTATAAATGATTCCTGATAATCTGTATGTTTTTCAACAATATGATCATAATGTGCAGTCGAACCAGACTCCAAGGTCCCTGATTACAGAAACACGCTGTAAAGATATCCTATTTATACGATTATCAAATCATATAGACTTTTTATTTTTGGTGAATGTGATAAGATTGCACTTTTTTACATTTAGTGTCATCTGTCATGTGTCATATTGTTTTCGATGCACCATTCGTTCAACATATGCATATAATTTTGGAGAGAGTAACATACATCAACTTTTTTGACCTTATTTAATATCTTTAAATCGTCAGCGTATGCTAAGGTGCTACATTTAGTGGAAGCCAATAAGTCATTTATAAATATCAGAAACAAAAGTGGGCCTTAATTAGATCCCTGAGGTACACCAGAAGTAGCAGAAAAAAGGAGAGAATAGTAACCTCGAACATTTACGAGCTGTGATTTTTAAGGTAACATTTTAGCCAACGAAGTAATGAACCATGAATTCCAATATGTTCCGCTTTGATACTGAGAATATTATGGTCAACTTCGTCGAACGCTTTGGCGAAATCTGTATAAATTGAATCTATTTGGGTTCTTGTATTCAGGGCGGAGCAGAGATATTCGGAATAACTTATTAGGTTACTACTAGTGGAGCGATGCTGCATTAAACCGTGTTGTTTGGGACTGGCTATGTGTTTAAAGTGTGTATAAATGTGTTTGTACACTATGCTTTCAAATATGTTAAATGAACAACAAAGAATACTGATTGGTATGTAATTCATTATATCTTTTTTATCGCCTGCTTTGTGAATGGGAACTATTTTAGCAGTCTTCCATTGATCAGGAGAAATACCTTCAGAGAGGGATTTATTAAATATTAGGAACAATGGCCGAACAGAGTTTAAAAAATATAGGTGGCATAGAATCATTGCCTGTGTTAACGCCCAGCGTATGTGTGCCGTGCAAGCACAGGCACACACACACTCACACCCTCACACGCGTCTGCAGCCAGCCAGCGCGGACGGGACCGAGCCCCACTCTCAATTACCTTATGTAAAACTTTAAAACAGTAAACGGAGTCAAAAGCTAGAACTTTCTTCATTATTTCTCGCCTCCGTCCACCGCCTGAAACTATATTCGCTCCTGTTTTCAATAGCCAGGTCCTTTGTTAACATCAATATTTGCTAGTTCCGCTTTAATTTCAGACTCTGTAATGTTTATTGATGAAATTGTGTAATTACCACTAGGGAACTTTGGAGTGTAAGGAGTGGATGTTGGTGAAGAGTAAACAGAAGAGAAATATTTGGCGAATAAATTGGCTATGTCAGTACCATTTATTGCATGTAAATCGTCTAATTGCATTTTGCTAACAATCCCATCATTTTTTTTTTGATTTTATATAATGCCAGAAAGATTTAATATTGGTTTTTATATTGTTTTCAGTGTGATCGATATAAGAATTAAAGCAATAGGGAACATTACTGGAATGTTCTGCCGCCAGAGGCAGCACTACCACTAATAGTAAACCAGTATAGAAATATAGGGATTCACACACACATGCACAATTGATTGTCAAATGAGTGACAAGGATGCTTGCATAGACAATACCGCAAGTGGGAACGAGATACAATGTCAACGCTGCTAGTGTCGCCACCTACGAAGAGTTTTGCGTAATGTTCCCTATTGTTTCGTGCGGTTTTGGCTCTCTTACGTAAAAGTGAAAAGGTATCATAATCACGAGGGTTGCCAAACATTTTATATTTTTTGTGGTATCTAACTTTCTCTTTAAACATATGTATCAACGATCTGCTAAACCAGGGTGGATATTGGGTACTCTTGTATTTTTTTTTTTGGTGTAAAATTTTCAATGGCTTCCCAAATAGTTTTATAGAATGTTTTAAGAAGATCACAACAATTTAAATGAAAATACTGATCCCAATTAACTGATTTTAAGTGTTCAATGCACTTGTTGTAATCTGTTTTAGTGAACTGATATTGAGGTGTAGGATTTTCTTTTAACGAGCGCGATGGTTCTATGGATAGTTTCACTTCTATGGGAGGATGGTGAACATCTACAGGACTAATAGCAAGACTTTCAGTAACTTCACAAGATACATCTGATTGTACCAATACTAAATCTAGAAAACGGTCGAGGTGATAAGTCGTATTGTTTAATTGAATTAGGCAGGCTGGATTTATGAAGTCTGCTAGTAGAGGGTGGTTTTAGTGTTACGTACGGAGGTGGATGGTGCGGAGCATCGAGACGCTATATTTGTTATTTCAGATCACTTTGACTTGACAAAACAAAATTTTCATATGTGTCATATAAAGTAGTTAAATATCCATTAGATATATAGAATGGTTAGTATAATAGACATACGTTAAGGTACTGTTTTTTTAGTTTAATGCGTATCCATAGGTCTTCAATAGTAGTGGATTGCCAGTTAGTTAAATTCTCGGATATCAAAGATTTCTTTATAGCGATTAAAACTCCGTCTCCATCTGTTTTATTATACCCGTTTAAAAAGGCAGCTGACCTGTCTCTTCTATAAACTAAATAACGTGGGTCAATAAATTCTGACGATGAGATGGATTTATCGAGCCAGGTTTCACACAAACAAATAACGTTGTAGTTGGTTCCTAATATAGACTTAAATATATGTTAGACTTTGGATCGCATACCACGTATGTTTTAATAATATATACTAATACTGTTAGGAGAACTAGCCATTATTAATATCGGAAAAATTATTACTTAATTATGTTTCGTATTAATGGAGAGAATCCAACGTCAGTTGGGTTTTTACGACCACATATTTTGAGTTGTCGTCCTTACGCAGGAATATAGATCCATTTCGGCCCATACATATTTGTAAGAGAGTTTGTTAGCTTTTTTCCTCGCAGCCCAGTGAAGAGTCTTATTTGCCGGGGACAGATGTTCAGGCACGTAGACCGGCACGGCGGCGCCTCCGACTCCCAGTATTGATGAGTTGAGTTTCTGGTCCCTTGACTTGGTCTTGTTGAAGCGCGCCACGGCCGAGAGCAGCTCGTCCCTGCAGCGAGTGCTACGCAGCTTCGCAATGATCGCGCGGGCTTTGTTGTTGTCTTTATTTTGGCTGGCGATACGGGTGCAGTGGAGGATATCGGCATCCGACACGTCGCAGGAAACTTTCTCGGCTATGCATTTTATAGTGCGCACTAGGTCTTCATTCTTGTCTTCGGGTATACCTTGAATTTCTACATTAGAGTCCCTCATGTTTTGTTCTATCACATTTAGGAGGTTCGTCAGGCTGGATATTGTTGCGCGTTGAGTTGTCCTCACGCTCGCTCACCAAGGATTTCACGTCATTCGTTAACTTGGAAATGGTATGATGAAGGTCGTCATATTGGTCGCTTATAAACGTCACAGAGTCTTGCAATGAGCTCAACTGTTCCTTAATGGGCATTAGCTCTACCTCAAGAAGATTGCGCAGAATGAGAGGCAATTCAGTGCGCAGGGCTTCCCTTAGCTCGTTTCTAATTATACGGGTGATATCATCCATGTTCGCCGGGGAATAGATACGGTGGTTCGAAGTGTGTGGCAGTCCTGGTGCTGATGTGCCGTTACCATTTATTTGATGAGCGCAGTTATTGCATGTCCAGTTCGTTTTAGTTTTCTTGTATTTTGTTGCAGTCAGATTAACGCACAGGAAATGGAATGATAAGTTGCAATGTGTACATACAATCTTATCAGTTTGTTTTATTGTTTTCGTACATTCATTACAAGAACTCATGTTGCAATTTGGCGAAAGAAAGTACAGAGTTCAACGGAGGTCACGACTCAAGCACGGCGCAATTCGTGGAATTTCGCTAGGTCCTTGGGGCACTTCTACTAAGACCCCGCTGTCCGTCTGTCTGTCTGTCTGTCTGTCTGTCTGTCTGTCTGTCTGTCTGTCTATCTGTCTGTCTGTCTGTCTGTCTGTCTGTCTGTCTGTCACCAGGCTGTATCTCATGACCCATGACAGAAAACACAGTTGAAATTTTCACAGTTGATGTATTTTTGCTGCCGCTGTAACAACAAATACTAAAAAACAGAATTAAATAAATATTTATAATGCTACGGAACCCTTCGTGCGCGAGTCCGACTCGCACTTGGCCGGTTTTTTTTCATTTCAATTCCTATCTTACTAATTATTTTTCTCTTTTTGTTTTGGCTTTTATATATAATATCCACTGTGCAGTGTGTCAAGTCAAGATTATGTCTTTTTAAGGCAATAGCTCCATAAAAGAATCCGCGAGAAACTTGTTATCGTAACTGCCATGGAAACCATTATTTCGTATTGAGACATCGACACCGTGATGTCTATTTTATCTCTATCCATTTCGGACTTTGGCATTGACTGTATATTACACCATCTCAAGTTATTTTTCCAATATGTCAACTTTTAAAGCGCATTCCTACGATAATGATTTTAAACCAAGCAGCGCGGTAGGTCACACGTAGCATAGATTTTTCAAATGTGTGGATGTGAAGTCTAAAATCTGAGTAGAATTTAGATTTTCTATTCAAGACCACTAATATTAAAATGTAACGGAATATCTCTTTTTGTTACCTTTTCTCGCTCAGGTTTGAATCCTGGAATAATTCCTTAAGGTTAGAAAATACCATACTCAAATTAAGTTCAAAATCGCGTGTAGACTAGGCGTCTTGCAAGAGTGAACAGGCTATAATATAACTGTATTAAGGATCACTCACGCTAGAACTGGCCGTGTCCGGCCCGGGCCGTTTTCTAAGAAAAACGACGGCGTTTTCGCGCGGCCGTGCAATACCCAAGCCTGGCCGAGCCGGTGCCGACACCGTGGCTCGGCCGGGCTTGGGTGACGCTCGGCCGCGCAAAACCACCGTCATTTTTCTAAGAAAACGGCCCGGGCCGGACACGGCCCGTTCTAGCGTGAGTCAACCTTTAATTAGACAAGCTTTATTTAATTAGGTCGATTCGAGTAAGATTCTCACCGATATTTTTTTTATTTATGAAAAAAAATGAAAAAATGAAAAATTATTTATTCAGTAACTTATACTATACTAGCTGTTGCCCGCAACTTCGTCCGCGTAGAACATGTTATCGTCTAAATGTTTCTTTAAAGAATGAATTTAAAAAAAAAAACATTGAAATTAGTTTTGTAGTCTTTTAGTAAACATTCTAAATCCGAAGTTACAAATCTCTTACCTTCAAAATGTCTTGCTCTATACAAACTTAGAACCTCTTTGAACCCTCATAGTATAAGTCTGAAACCGTAGTTACAAACTTCTTACTTTAAAAATCTCTTGCTTTCTACATAAACTTCGAACCCCCTTTAACCTTCTTAGGCGATAAATAAAAAAAACGCTGAAATAAGTTTTGTAGTCTTTCAGCAAACAGTCTATAACCGAAGTTACAAATCCCTTACATTAAAAATGACTTGCTCGCCATACAACTTGGAATCCCCTTTAGAGGTTCAATTGTAAAAAAAACCGGATAAGTGTGAGTCGGACTCACGCACGAAGGGTTCCGTACCATTATCTATAAAAAACTATTTTACTATATGTTTTAAGTATTTGTTGTTATAGCGGCAACAGAAATACATCATCTGTGAAAATTTCAGCTGGAACTATCACGGTATCAGTGAGGTACAGCCTGGTGACAGACAGACGGACGGACGGACGGACAGCGGAGTCTTAGTAATAGGGTCCCGTTTTACTCTTTGAGTACGAAACCCTAAAAACGCTGAAATAAGTTTTGTAGTCTTTTAACAAACAGGCTAGGATCGAAGTTACAAATCTCATACTTTAAAATTTTCTGACTCTCTATACCAACTTAGGGGATTAACGCTTTTCAAGGAAAAATTAAGAAGAAGAGTTTTTTTTTGGTTGTAATAAGCATTTTTTTTACAAACTATCAAGTATCTAAGCTCAATAAAAGTATTTCCCATACGAATCTTGCACCCTTTTTAACCCCTTAATGGGTGGAATTTTCCAAAACGCTGAAAGTACTTTATTTGTAAGCTTTCTACAAAGTTTTAAGCGTCTATCTCAAAAAAGAGTTACCCTCATACAAACTTTGCAACCCTTAGTAACCCCCTCAGGGGTGGAATTTATCAACACGCTGAAAGTACTTTATTTATATTCTAATATGTAAGCTATCTTCAAAGTTTAAAGTCTCTTGCTAAAAAAAGAACGTTGCCTCCATACAAATGTTGCACTCCCTTTTAACCCCCTTAGGGGTGGAATTTTCTAAAACACTGAAAGTTCTTTTTAGGGTTCCGTACTCAAAGAGTAAAATGGGACCCTATTACTAAGAATCCGCTGTCCGTCCGTCCGTCCGTCCGTCCGTCTGTCTGTCACCCGGCTGTATCTCACTGATACCGTGATAGTTCCAGTTAAATTTTCACAGAAGACGTATTACTGTTGCCGCTATAATAACAAATGCTAAAAACAAAATAAAATGAATATTTTTATTGACACGGAACCCTTCGTGCGCGAGTCCAACTCGCACTTGGCCAGTTTTTTTGTATTTCAATAAGTAGGTAATCTTTCTCCAAACGTTTAACCTTGTATCTCAAAAAATAATTTCCCTCATACAAACTTTGCAACGATTTTAACAACTTTTAGGGGTGGAATTTTCCAAAACGCTAAAAGTGCTTTATTTTTATGCTAATAAGTAAGCTTTCTACAAAGTTTTAAGTCTCTAGGTAAAAAAACATGTTACCTCCATACAAATGTTGCACCCCCTTTTAACCCCCTTAGGGGCGGAATTTTCTAAACCGCTGAAAGTAATTTTTTATTTCAATAAATCATCTTTCTACAAACTTTTAAGCTTCTATCTCAAAAAAAGTTTCCATGGTACAAACTTAGAAACCTTTTTTAACCCCCTTAGGGGTGGAATTTTTTCAAAACGCTGAAAGTGCTTTTTTTATTTCAAAAGTAATTATTTATATATAATTTCCCTTATACAAACTTTGCAACCATTTTTAACCCCTTATGGGTGGAATTTTCCAAAACGCTGAAAGTACTTTATTTTTATTCTAGGTAGTAAGCTTTCCACAAAGGTTTAAGTCTCTAGCTAAAAAAACTTATTTCCTCCATACAAATGTTGCACCCCCTTTTAACCCCCTTAGGGGTGAAATTTTATAAAATTGAATTTTTCAAAACGCTGAAAGTACTTTAATAATATTCTTATAATGCTATTTACAAAGTTTTAAGTCTCTTGCTAAAAAAACGTTGCCTAAAACACTCAAAGTTCTTTTTTGTATTTCAATAAGTAATCTTTCTACAAACGTTAACCTTGTATCTCAAAAAAGAATTTCCCTCATACAAACTTTGCAATGATTTTGAACCCCCTTAGGGGTGGAATTTTCCAAAACGCTGGAAGTACTTTATTTTTATTCTAATAAGTAAGCTTTCAACAAAGGTTTAGGTCTCTAGCTAGAAAAACATGTTTCCTCCATACAAATGTTGCATCCCCTTTTAACCCTCTTAGGGGTGGAATTTTCTAGAACGCTGAAAGCAGTTTTTTTGTATTTCAATAAGTAATCTTTCTACAAAATGTTTAAGCTTCTATCTCAAAAAAGCGTTTCCTCATACAAACATTGCAACCCTATTTAACCCCTTAGGGGTGGAATTTTTCAAAACACTGAAAGTTCTTTATTTTTATTCTAATGAGTAAGCTTTCTACAAAGGTTTAAGTCTCTAGCTAAAAAAACATGTTTCCTCCATACAAATGTTGCACCCCCTTTTAACCCCCTGCACCCCTAAGGGGGTTAAAAGGGGGTGCAACATTTTCTAAAACGCTGAAAGTGGTTTTATTGTATTTTAATAAGTAATCTTTCTACAAACTTTTTAGCTTCTATCTCAAAAAAGAGTTTCCCTCATACAAACCTTGCAACCCTTTTTAGCCCCCTTAGGGGTAGAATTTTCCAAAACGCTGAAAACACTTTATTTGTTTTCTAAAAAGTAATCTTTCCACAAAGTATAAAGACTCTAGCTCAAAAAATAAAGTTTCCTCTATACAAACTTTGCAACGATTTTCAACCCCTTTAGGGGTAGAATTTTCCAAAACGCCGAAAGAATTTTATTTTTATTCTAATAAGTAAGCTTTCTACAATGTTTGAATTCTCTAGCTAAAAAAAAAATGTTTCCTCCATACAAAAATTTCCCCCTTTTAACCCCCTTAGGGGTGAAATTTTTTAAAACGCTGAAAGTTGTTTTTTTGTATTTCAATAAGTAATCTTTCTACAAACTTTTAAGCTTCTATCTCAAAAAAGAGTTTTCCTCATACAAATTTTGCAACCCTTTTTAGCCCCCTTAGGGGTAGAATTTTCCAAAACGCTGAAAGTACTTTATTTGTATTCTATAAAGTAATCATTCCACAAAGTTTGAAGACTCCAACTCAAAAAATAAAGTTTCCTCCATACAAACTTTGCACCCCTATTTAACCCCTTTAGGGGTGGAATTTTCAAAAATCCCTTCTTATCCGTCGCCTACGTTATAAAAGGTTGTATAGGTGTACATTTCAAGTTTCTAGTTCCATTAGTTTCGGCTGTGCGTTGATGATCTGTCAGGAAGTCTTCTTTTATATATATAGATAACAATATAGGCTGGTGCCTCTTTGTAAGTATTTATAATACCTGTATTAAGAGACACCGCTCTTCCACTGTGGTAACTAACGTATACATAAGAAAGGTAACTGACATATATACAAATTAAGTATTAGGTACATGTTGAAAATCTAAAACTAACAAAGGATAAAAGATATTTGATTTGTGTTTACTTGTGTGCATGCGTGCGTGCATGCGTGTGTGTGTAGTGTGTGTAGTGTGTGTATGTGTGTGTATGTGTGTGTGTGTGTGTGTGTGTGTGTGTATGTGTGTGTGTGTGTACGTGTGTGTGACTGTGTGCGTGTTAATCATACAATATTACTAAGTAACATTCTGCATTATATTCTCTACGTCAGCATAGTTTTTTAATTTTAGCCATTTCGTTACTCTGATTTTACACTCGTATAACGTGGTAGGGTATATGTCGTTATATATATTAACTATATTATACAGTCGGGCCGACTGTGATACATGTTGCCTTCTTGCATATGCACTGCGCATGAACGGAACGGGAACAACTTCAATTTTCCTTCGTCTTCTGTATGTTGTGTCTGGTATAAAAGTCGTGGTTTTGTGTTTCTTTGTTATTAAATTTAATAGATATAGTTTGCGTACAGACAGGAGATCGGAAGTCTTATATAGTTCAGTCGTAGGAAATCTAAATGGCTTTGAATACATAACCTTAAGCAACGACCTTTGTGATCGCTCCAACTCCAGAAATTTAGTCTTTGTAGCGCCTCCCCATATGGGAATACAGTATGCAATAACTGACTGTGCGAGTGAAAGGTATATTAGATTTAGTAGATTTTTTGTAGCTACGTTTCTTAGGTTTTTAAAAATCCAAATGAGTTTGCGAATACTTGTCATAAGAAGTTCAATGTGAGTGTGCCACGTTAAGCGCTGGTCAACCATAACACCCAAGTATTTTGTGCTCTCCACTTTATTGATGCTTGAGCAGGAGCAGTTAGGTTGTGATGAATTGAGGCATGTGTGAAATCCTGACTGAGAAGTTTGTGCCGGGCTGTGTCCGATTATAGTTGGTTAAGCATATATAGTGATTTAGTGTGTGTTAAGTACTTATTAGGTATGTTGTGTTTACATAGATAAGGTTGATCAAAGAGAGAAACATAGTCCAGTTGATGCATAGCCAAGAATCGTGTGATGTAATGTAACAGTCAAAATTCATTCTTACTAGTCAGCTTTCCTGAAAGAGTCTCTGAATCTGTGTCTCACTCGTGATAAGAATTATGGGTGATGTTTTACTTTTACGAACAAACACTTCTCCTAGAGCAGTCCAACTAAACTCGTATTGTTTCGACCGGGATAAGTCCCGTGCCAGGAATCGAAGCCGGGCGGTCTTAGCTGTGAGGTGTTCCGCGACGTAAATGGGGGTCTCGCACGTAGAGTAGCCAAGGTGCTTAGCACTTAGTTTATTGTCTTTGTTCGCGATGTTATATATATAATCTTTATTATGTTTAATAAATAAATGTATCAAACATAAATATTTTTAAAGTTATGTGTGATACGCGGCCGATATAGATGTTACGGGAATACGAGGCTCGTGAGGCCATTCATCATAAACACAAGACACGGCGGCGATGTGATTGTTGGTCTTTGACCTTATTTGTTTCGGATAAGAATCTAATTCTTATGTAGCGTGATTTTCAGTAGCTTAACTTTTGCTAGCGTTTGATATTTTTTTAAAGTACAGTCGCTTGGCATACATGTACACCATAGGTGTTCAAAAATATTGGCACATGCACCCTAATGCCTTGAAAATAGAGTCGTGTTCCGATGTTTGTGACGTGCTTGTTTGCTCCGCTGTATGTGATGGCGACTGTACTCATAATCAAAATATCTTTAAGAGTTCGTTCTCTGAAAAAAAACTTACTTGTCTAAGATTTGAAGACATAAGTAAGTACATTAGGTACCTAATATATACCTCGGACATATATTTCCAGTAAAAATTGTTTAACGAACCAGTCTGTAATGTAGTGTAGGTGATTAAGGGCGTGTACTATGCGGCAGGAGTTGCGAGTAATAAAATGCACAAACTTACAGTTCAATGTATATTGTCTCGGTACTAGGCGATGACTGATAATCAACCTCTGCTGATGCGCGGACGCCGCGCTCGGCCATAACCAGTTGCCCGCTAGGGCGACGGTGAGGTCGATCTAGTATGTCGATATACTACTATATCGATATCGACAAACTGGTTGGCATACATATATATTTCTATAAGTGTAATAAGCATATTAAGCGTAATATATAATTTATATATGTAAATCTATTTATCTATATAAGTGTGTATATATGTACGAGTATGTAAATATGTATAAGTTAAGAATTGTAAATAAATAAGTTTTAACATGCGATTATAGAAATGTATAAGTGTAAAATGTAGAATGTGTATGAGTACCCTACATATTTGATGCGAACATGAACAGTGGAATAATCATTCAGAATGTAAATATTTACTTCAACCAGATTACGCAGTCCGCCATTAATCAAATCCAAAACAGGTTTTGAAAATCCTATTTTTTTTTCAACATCAAAACAACATGTTCGTCGATATGCTGGTCTTATTAAAACATTGGACATCCTAAGCAAACACGAGATTTGCTTAATAAAACTGAAATCCTCGCACAATGTGTTTTCAGAGCCCCGTCGGAATAAAAAAACCTCGTTAAAGAAAGAGTTTTTATGTCGCGCATAACTTGAAAGTTGTACTAAATATTATAATGTTATGATGACTATTAAATTTAAACACAGCAAAATGTTTTGACTTACTGCTTTATACATTGTTTTTGTATTTATTTTTACAATTTATTTGAAAGAACCGTAACGTTTTCCCCTATACCTGAATAGTTTACCAATTAAGTATCTAGGTATGTCAAAGCATACTATTTTGTTACCTACCAATTTTTTTTGTGTTTTTATATTTTTATATGACCCTTATATCCCAGATACATATTCTTGTTTTAATGCTGGATTATACTTTTGGTTTTCGTAATATAATAAAAAGATGCAAGTTTCATATTCCGTTCAGGACAAAATAAGGTATTTATGTAGTAGGTATATTAAATATATCGTCATTTAGTACCCATAACACAAGCCTTACTGAGTTTACCTTATAGTTAACTCAGTAAGGCTTGTGTTATGGGTATGTATGTGTTGTTGTATGGTGGGATAATCTTACACAAATTGAACTAAACTTATAGTTATGTCTAGTTCAATTTGTGTAAGATTATCCCATTATATAAAACTTTTATTTATATATCACATATTTATGTTAGCTTCGGGGGTTAAAAATTCCCTTATCATTTGCAAAACCCACAGGCACGCCGAATACCCGGCCTCTTGAACACCGTATTCATACATTGTAATACCTACTTAAATAACAGTTTATGTATTTAGTCGTCGAAATATTTAACAATAAAGTGTAATATTTTATACAAAATCAAAATAAATATTATTGAGGTCATTTTTTGTATTGATGCACTGTCATGTTCCATATTTGAATAGGTATTTTTATATCGCGATAAGTTTGCGAAATGTTTTTTAAGATTTTCTAAATATAAATAATATATTAATAAAAAATTGTGACCTTACATGTCAGCCTTACGGAACCCAAGTAAAATAAACAAACTTTTTATTGGTTCGTCGTAAATCGTTAAGAAAAACATTTGGTTTTACAGCGAGTTTCTGAGCGAAACCGTTTGAACATTTGATGCCCTATCAACAAGGCAAACACGCTTTATAGAGCTGTTTATAAATAAAAAAAATATCAAACGTTTTTTTTTTCGGTATTTGCCTTTGATAGAATTTTAACGCTTTATTTCGTTTAAAAGCTTCTCATTGATGTGGATGTAAACGTTTTAATGGAGAACGATCTTATGCGGCATGAATAGAACAATATTATGTTTAAGACGATAATTATCTAATTTGACACATCCTCCATGGGCCTATGAAAGGACTTATTTGCTTAAAGGAATTTAAATCATTTAAAATTGGAATAGAGTTCAATTAGGTTTGTTTCAGTGGTTTTGTGAAACAAAAGAAATTCAGATGGCAAGAGGCCCGACGGTATGACGCTCATTCCGTGGCAAGTGGGACGACCCCTAGTCTGGGACGCCACCTGCGTGGACACATTGGCTCCGTCCCACTTACCCACCACTTCGCGGAGGGCGGGCGCAGCGGCAGCATCGGCAGAGGCTGCCAAACGCCGCAAATATACGAACCTTGCAGGCAACCATGTGTTTGCGGCTTTCGCAGTGGAGACGCTTGGGCCGTGGGGTCCAGACGCCCAAGATCTAACCGGGTCCTAAAAAAAAACGTCTTTTCGAGCACACTGCTGACCATAGGGGCTGGCTTGTTCCTCGGTCAAAGAATTAGCATCGCCATTCTTCGAGGAAACGTAGCCAGCCTTATGGGCACCCTACCGCAGAGCGCCGACCTGGGGGACTACTTTATAGGAAATTTGTAAATATGTACATATTTTTTTTAAGCTGTAAGTCTTTGTGTATATTTTAATTGTTAAACTTAATAGTAGGTACCCATTTAAATAAAACTAGTGTTAAATTCAGATCTATATACTACACCAATTGATTCAAATTTCAAAGTGATTAGTATTGTATGTTAAGATATTATATTAGGCATGGTAAAAATATGGTAGTGTATGTCCTAACATAGGTAAGGTAGGTAGAGGGTGCATAGTGAAACACGGTTATATCTCCAAAACCCGATGTTGCTTGATAGTCCTAAGTACATAGCAACATAATGTATATCGCTCATTAGGACGTACTGAGGAAACCTTCTTACACGCTATGCTTATGAACGCGATGCGTGGAACAAAAGGTCACAATAAACACTTTTCTTAATTTGCCATAAAAAAATAAAAAACATAATCTTGTTTGATGATTTTTCGACAAATCATAGAATTTGAATCCGTATTTTATTTATGTAGGTATTTATTTATTTGTGTATGTTCCACTGTAGCGTTTTAAATACTGAACCGATTTTGATAAATGGAGTGACAATCGATTCAAAATTATGCTCCGGGTGACAAAGGCCACCTTTTGTATGAAAAAGAAAAATATGATGGCTGTCACATACAAATAAGTGACGGACTTTGAAAAAAAAAACCTTTTGCTATCATAGCGTGTGGTTTAAATGAAAGAGGAGAAAATTTTTAGTTAAATATATAAAAATATTATTCATAATACAGTCTTTATGAATAATATTTTTATATATTTAACTCAAAATTTTCTCCTCTTTCATTTGTTATAAATACAAGAAAAAAATGCGACAACTTTTTTTAAATTATTTATTGACATACTAAAATCAATCAACTATGTACAAAATAATATGGACAACTCGAATAATACCATAAAAAGCCCAAATTATTAATTTCTGGCCAGTTTTCTAATTTTTTGCCTCATGGTGCCCATTAATGACCGGACAGCGACTTTGTCAAAAGTTCGAGCCACCTTATTCCAATCTGACCGAAACTGTTGCTCTGTATCGGCACTACGGGCTGTTTTACGTAGTTTAGCTTTCATTATAGCCCAGTAGTGTTCAATCGGGCGAAGCTCTGGACAATTCGGTGGATTTAACTCTTTGGCCACAAAATTTACATTATTCTCTTTATACCATTTTACTACCTTAGCCGCGTAATGGCAAGACGCTAAGTCAGGCCAAAATACAGTTTCGGAGTTGTGCTTTTTGATCATCGGCAATACTCGTTTCTAAAGGCACTCTTTCATATAAATATCGGCATTCATCGACGAGGTAGTGAAAAAAGTAGTTGACTTGATTCCGCATTCACAAATGGCCTGCCACACCATTACTTTCTTGCCGAACTTCTCAACGCAAATGGATTTTTCAGCCTCTGTGATTTCTGTTCCCTCACGAATAGTGTAATACTGGGGGCCTGGCAAAGACTTGTAGTCCAGTTTTACATACGTTTCGTCGTCCATTATTACACAGCTGTGTTTTTCGGACTCGTGTCTTAACAGATGCTTTTTGTTTTTGACTTCTTTTCGGCTGTTTCTGTTTTTTTATTGTCTATAAATTATTCCTTTTCTTTGCACGTTGTACCATCCCGATACTCTAGCCAACTTTTTTCGCGACATCTCGGACAGATTAGTTAAACTCTATTAGATGCGAATAATTTTACTATCTTTTGGTCCAGTTTTGGATTAGACGGACCTGGTTTTTGGCCTGGCCGTTGTTGGTCCTCGAAGGTATAATCCTCTCCGTACTTACGGATAGCAGTTTGGACGGCTCCAACACTAACACCTTCCATTTGTGCGAGTTTTCGGTACGTACTACCTTTAACCGAACACCATTTGTCCACAATAGATTTTCGCTTTTGCGGTGTAAGACCCCTCATTTTTTTATTGGAACAAGTTGAGCAAAAAAATAATAAAGATATCGGTGCTATGACTATTTTTAAATGAATATACAACTTATTCCTGCCAGAGCTAACTTGCATTTATAACAAACGATACAGTCTTTAGTTACTTCTCCGTAGACAGGATATAGTTTTTTCATCTCTGCTGTTCTGAAAGTTGACTTTTCATGGGTATATAGCCGGGTGGAAAATTGCGTTTCCTTCTCTAGGGTGGAAATTAAGTAGTGTTTTTTATTGTTACGGTCAGCCACGGAGTCGAGGATTATTGAGTTACTTCATATTTATTACTAAAATAAAAGCTTTACATATATCTTAACTCAGCTATACATTAAGCGACGGGTTCATTACCACGATGTTGATAAAATCATTTTACAGTTGGTATTTTTTTCCTCATTACATAAAATCAACATTTAAAATTATTTCTGTAAATTTCGGCTGCCCGCCATATATATGGACCCTAAATGGTTTGAAATAAATGAATAATAATAATAATAACGTTGCGGATAACATTGTTATGGCAAGTGTCCGGACTACTTTGTAATAACCCAATTGTATTGTCCACCCAAATGTCATCACCATAGACCCAATTCTATTTTCCATTTTCCTACAATAGCTCCAACGCCTGCTGGAACCGGTTCACGGGTATCTACCGATGTAACCGTGAATGGGTTCTAGCAGGTGTACTACATCAGTACATCACATTAAACTTCGTCTCCAAAGGGCCTCTACGTGTTGGATCTATATCCCCACGCACGCGTTCCAAATAACCGGGGTTTGCCCCGTGAACTTGCGGAGATACATAATAATAATAATGCCATGACACTTTCTGTTTTCAGGTTTTGGCATGGCCCTCTAGATTACAGTCCCCAGACACATTGCGCAACTATGAAGTTTCTGAATAATGACAATGTCAACCATACGAAAAAATTACATATTCAACCCTAGAGGCATGTCTCAGGATTGACTTCATAGCCGCGGGGGACTATTTGCGTCGCGGCCTACTCAATTATAATCTAGTAGGCCGTGGCAAGTGGCCAGTGCAAAGAGGTTGGAGGTTGGATATAGTTTTAATTATTTTATTTAGGTATACCTATATTATATCGTATTATTTATTAATTTCATATTATACACATAATTCTGTACATTTATTTATAGAATTATACAAATACAAAAAATAACAATAAAACTATTAGATCAGATATTTTTTTTAAACTTTTCTAAAGTTGGCATTATGTGTTTTTTAACTGATTACTCTTAATATGCCTGTTTTATTAAATATACGTGTAGTATTTTACTTTCCTCACAGTCGAAATTAAAAGTAAAGTGTTTAACTCGGGTGAAATTACCCATTGGAATGGGTAATTTCACCCGAAGTGAGAGCGCCAATAGTTCGAGGGTGGACCCTCGAACTATTGGCGCTCTCACTTCGTTCGAGCGCCAGAAATATCTCGGTTGTATTGGGTCACTTTCAACCCTTTGTTAACAATCACTATTTAAACTATAAAGTTTGTTATAAATGCTTGCTATGCGATTTATCATAAATAATAAAAAAAAAACCTAGTTCGTTCACAATGAGCACTTACAACAGCTACAGCACCTATCACTCAATGAATCTGGCCCTCAAGGCATGCTATTCTTGGGTGATACCCATATATCTGTCCCCACTGACACTGTCACACTGCCGCCGCCACCGCTGCCTACACCAGCAACGAAAAACACTCCCGTGACCCTGACGCCCGTGACGGCACCCGTGCTGCAGCCCGCACCTCAGTCTGCGCAACCTTCGCTACGGTCTGCGCCACAGCCTGCGCCAAAGCCTTCGCCGCAGCCTGCACAGCCTGCACCACAGCCTGCGCCTGCGGGATCCCAGTCAAGGCGTGCTGTATCTCCCGCCATAGCGGCGGCACGTCAGGTGGCAACTACAGCACCGCCGCAGCCTACTCTGAAGGCCTCCTCGCATGGAGCTTCCAATACCACAGGACTCCGTGCGGCTGCCCCCCGAGAAACCAGTTTTTACGTCTTCAACCTAGGCGTTGAGACCACTACCGAGGACGTCGTCCGTCACGTGCAGGCTCGAATGGGCATCCCGGCGCCAGTGTGTGAGCGGCTCGTTGTCACCCGAGGTAGCTATGCGTCGTTTCGACTGGACGTGCCAGTCCACAAGGTCAACGTAGTGAAACGCGTTAGCAACTGGCCCGAAGGAGTATCTGTGCGCCCATTTAATATTGTGCAGCCAAAAAACTTCACACCCAATCGCGGCACAACAAAACTAAAATAGGAACTAAATTGGTCGTAATCCACCAAAATGTACGATCCATTTGTGGCAAAACTTCGTTGTTGGAACTACTTTGCAGCACTGAACAACCCGATATTCTTGGATTAACTGAAATTTGGTGCAGCAAAAGTGAGATTGAGCGAGTGCGTTTATGTGGGTACACCGTCGCGAATTATTTTTGCAGAACGCGCACCGCGGCCCACGGTGGTACCGCCTTGATCGTGCGGGATGGACTGGCGTTTAAGCCGCGTAATGATCTACAAGCCCACTCTGTTCAATATCACTTTGAATGCACAGCCATTGAAATTCCTAGTTGTAAGTTAGTTGTTATATCCTTGTATAGAACTGGAAAAGGCGATTTTGATATTTATTTGAACAAATTGGAATTATTGTTACGTAAGCTCACTGACGAAAATAAAAGGTTTATTCTGGTTGGTGACCAAAATGTGGACTATTTATCTGACAATAGTTTGAGACAGCGGGTGGACGACGTGCTAGGTACCTATGGATGTGTAAACACAGTTTCTTTCCCAACTCGCGTGACTGCCGACTGTGCATCGTCCATTGATTGCGGTTTAGCGAACCACTCGCGTGACTGCCTAACGGACACTGCTATTAGCGACCACAACGCCCAACGATACGAGTTCGCTATTGAGTATGGGCGTTCCGATGACGTAGCACACGAAATCGAACGTAGGTTATTTAGTGATGAATGCATTTATTTATTTTATTGTGATATTAGTAATTATAATTTTAATTTTATTTTTGATTCTACTATTGACATTGATACAAAATTTAATAAACTATTTAACATTTTGAAATACTACATCGACATTCATTTTCCAATTAAAAAAATTAAATGTAATAATAAAAAGAAAACATTGCCATGGGTAACTGATGAAATAATGGAGTACATGCGTAAACACAGGGACCTCCATGAAATCCAGCGTCAATATCCCGGCAACCCGATTATATCGGAATGTATTGATAATTATTTTAACTTAATTAAATCCACAACACTGCGCGCTAGGCAATACCATATCGAACACAGGATAGGCGAAAGTAGAAATCCCTCCAAGGAAATTTGGAAAGTGGTAAATGAGGAGATAGGTGCAAAAAATAAATCTCAATCTATCTGCCTCAATGACTCCTCGCAAACAAAAATACCACCGAGCGATGTTCCAGATGAGTTTAACTCGCATTTTCTAAATATAGGTTTAAAAAATGCGATCAACACAAATCCCACTTTAAGTAGGCGCTATCTATGTAGTTACCTACATGACCTTGACGTACCGACGATGACCTTGCCGACTGTTACAAGTGACATGCTAAATAAGGTGATTCGAAAAATGTTAAAAACACGCGCAACTGTAGATACTTATGACATTTCACTCAATATTTTATTATGTATATGGCCAATTATTTCTGACATTTTAATCGTACTTATTA
Organism: Epinotia brunnichana; assembly: GCA_963854355.1. Taxonomy (NCBI): domain Eukaryota; kingdom Metazoa; phylum Arthropoda; class Insecta; order Lepidoptera; family Tortricidae; genus Epinotia; species Epinotia brunnichana. The sequence continues at coordinate 10,162,972 of OY977936.1, read as the reverse complement.
ATATTATTTTTGATACAGGTGTATACCCAGAAGTGTTAAAGTGTACCAGAGTTTGCCCAGTGTATAAGGGAAAGGGTGACAAGTGCGATGTCAACAATTACAGACCAATAACAATAGTCCCCACAATTTCTAAAATTGTGGAGTCCATCCTCTCATCGCATTTAATGGCCCACCTAGAGAACAATGACCTACTGACTGACCGCCAATTCGCTTATCGGCAAAATATGTCCACAACAACTGCTGCGCTCAAAATATTTGACTGCATTGTTTCCGGTCTGGATGACAAATGCAAGATGGCAGGTATATTTTGTGACTTGTCCAAAGCTTTTGATGTGATTGATCATGACCTGCTTTTGGACAAGTTACATCATTACGGGATACGAAACTTAAGCCACAAATTGTTTACATCATTTTTGTCCGACCGGACGCAAGTAGTTAAGATATCTGCGAGCGGTAAACGACTGAAGTCCAGTGAATGTAGGAATCCCTCAAGGTTCGGCGTTAGGAAATTCCCTTTTCCTAACGTTTATGAACGACCTTCCCGCTGCCATCACAGCTGGTCTCTCTGTCCTATTCGCGGACGATACCACAGTGGTTGTCAGCGCGCGCACTTCTGAACAGCTTGGAGAGAAGATACATGACGGATGTGATCAACTACAGAGGTGGTTTGCTACCAACGGTTTACTCTTAAATATAACAAAATCCAACGTCAAGGTCTTCTCAGGGCGCCAAATTGCGATTCCTCCGTGCGTAGCAAACAGCCCGATGCCGATAAGTGATAAATGTAGGTTCCTGGGCTTCACTCTGGACTCTCACCTTAACTGGAAGTGCCATGTAGACAAACTATGTGAACAATTGAGTAGTGCAGTCTTTGCTTTGCGTAAACTAAAACCTATGGTATCAGACGATGCCAAGAAGCAGGTTTATTTTGCTCATTTTCATTCGCTGATGTCCTACGGCACGCTCATTTGGGGAAACTCAACGGATGCCAACAGAGTGCTGCTTATGCAGAAACGTGCCGTACGTGCGATGATTGGGGCAAAATCAAGGAGTTCGTGTAGAGGCCACTTCCCAGCGCACGGTATTATGACGCACTACTCACTCTATATATTCGAAATTATAATGTTTGTAAGGAATAATTTTTCCTCGTTCGATACCGTAAATGTGATTGGCAAAACACTCCGCCGCACTGGGCGTTTGAGAACAGTTCCCCGTCGCATGGCACTTGCAGAAAAGAACCCGCGTGTCATTGGGCCTACCTACTACGAGCGACTACCCGCTGATCTTAGACTGGAACCATCTGACGAAGCATTTAGACGCCGCCTGAAATACCTTTTATTGGAAAATCCATTATACTCAGTTAAAGAGTATATGGATCTTGATCTGACATGTTAAATTATTATTTTTACCTATTTACATTTGTTTTAATATGATTTGACATTAAATATCACCTATATTCTAATGCACATTACACTATATTGTAAATTGAATGACGATACCTAGTGGTTGACATATTTGTTCTTTTGATTTTGTTTTATTTTTATATGTACTCGTTATTGAGTAAATTTGATGACATTGTATTAATTTAATATTATATCTTTATTTTTTCTTTGTTTTTGACGATCATGATAAATAATCTTATTTTTTGGACATGACAGCAAATTTGTAATGTATTTTTTTATCATGAAATAAATAATCTAATCTAAATCTAATCTAATCTAATGAAACAGTGGGTGTGCAAAAATTACACAGCGATGTAGGACTTTTTATTAAATGAATTGATATAAAATTACCCAATAATAATAACTCCACTCGATACAACTCGATTAAATGCAAACAAATCTTGATACTATAGTTAACACTTTTTCACTGTAGATTACCCCTGTTTTATTGAAGATATTCAGGTGTTTCATTGAATACATGTTTAAGGATAGACGCACTGAAACAAAGCTCATTTTTCAAGACCTCCACACACCGGTCGCGTACGCGGGCCCGCGGATTTTAATTCAGTAAATGTAAAAGTATAGTTAATTATGATACAAGTGCGGAAAGTAGTTAACTCCCCAATTCGGTAATACTATCCGCACGTGTATCATACAACATTTTACACTGCATCATGCAAGGAAATAGTCATACATAAAAGATGAAATTTGAATTGTCATGAAATCTCATTCTCGCACGTGTGTGGGAATATTGGCCTGAAATCCATTCCCGCACGGGCTGGCCCCGCCCGGCACCGCTAGACGGATAGACACCTTCCCGTGTTTATGTTTATTTATTTATTTATTTAATCGTATGGCATACATTATTTGGCCTTTGAGTTTGTCACTTTTTTAGTACCACCCAGGGGACACGTGCAGGGTTGTGGTAGGTATAGCTCCTGCGGACGCAAGTGACAGTTGTCCCCCCTTTGTCAAGTGAGTGGGCAACTCGACTGACGTGTTGTTGAACCATATAAAGGCGCAGTTTCAGAGTAGTAGGGCAGTTTCAGGTGATAATGTGGACAAGCTGCACAAAAGCACCAAATTTTTTTCAGGTACTAGCTAGGTAAGTAGCTTTAAGTTTTTGTTAGGAACCAACTCCTCCGTCGGCCATCTTTTTTTTATGGGGGTCGTTTTGAATTATAGGTATATTATTAATATCTCGAGTTCTAAATCACTTAGAATCACAAACTTGGTGTCTAAATAAACATATTTGGGGTCAAGGAATTCAAATAGATATTTTTTAGGGTCGAGTTTCTAAAGGATACCATACGGAACCTGTTACCAAGCCTCCGCTGTGGGTCCGTCTTTCTGCGTGTCAGGAATAGCTACCGTTTGCTATCCTTTGGGAATTCGACCATAAAAAATATCTAGTTGAATTCCCTTACCTCAAATATGTATTATTAGACACCAAGTTTGTGATTCTAAGTGATTAAGAACCCGATATATTAATAATATACTTATAATTCAAAATGACCCCCATAAAAAAGATGGCCGTCGGAGGAGCTGGTTCCTATCAAAAACTTAAAGCTATGTAGGTACCTAACTAGTACCTGAAAAAAATTTGGTGCTTTTGTCCGGTGTATCCACATTTACAACAATTTGTTCCGGCAGTCTGCCCCACTAGAGCAAGTGCATTGTAAAAGTATTTTTTTATACAGATTACTAATTAAATTATCTATCCTGGTGCAAAATATCAGACTCGTAATTTTAAAAATGTGGGAGATAGGATGCTTTGAAATTTTGGTGTTTCTATACGTATACCGAACTGAAAAAGAAATTAATAGGAACTTGGAAATTGTAGATAAACTGCCAATAAAATTACGTATTTATTAATTGACTCATTGTCAATTTGGTTCACTGAATAAAATATGTGTAAGTAATCAGAACTATCAGAACAGCAGTAGCGATGCAGACACGATTTTCGTATTAATTTTAATGGACGTTTAAACGACATTTAATTTCCAAAAAAAAATTAAGGCTTGTTAATGTTGAAACCTTTCCGCGCGTTAGATTAGGGTTGCCACGTTGGTTAAGTTATTTCGAGCTAGTGTGGAGGAAAATTTACATTTTCATTGAGCATCATAACTATGAAGCCAAGCGCTGTGAAACTGGTAAAAGGCATTTAACTGACTTTAAAATAGATAAGATATAGTTAGCGACGTGTTTTGGCGCACAGTACCTACTGTTTTTAGGGTTACGTAGTCAACAAGAAAACCTTATAGTTTCTCCCCTACACTTAAGGTGGGGATGTATTTTTTTTTCTTATTAAACCCATGGTGTGGATCTTTGGGTAGCTGTTAAAAAATATTATGGGTTTCTAAAGTTTATTTTTCTATTCAGTGATTCGATTGCGTGATATTGGGCTTTAAAACCTTAATTGTTCGTAAAATCGTGGCAGTAGTACTTTTAACATTATACTCAAGAGCAAAGGAAACGGATACAATGTATTCAGGGTTTTTAAGCATAGTGTAATTGTTCTCTTCTTGAGTGTGGTATATGCAAAAAATATTTACATACTTAATTTATTGCGACAATAAATATAAAAATGGATGCGATATGCAAAAACCCTAAATTGCTCGGAAGTAGACCAAACGTCGTCTCTCAGGCTGTTATAAATGTCCTCGAGACGTCTGGAGTGACGCGAACTGAAAAAAAAAAACAGCGCCGTAATCCTAAGTGCGTAGAGTAATTATGTGAAGTTAGTTACTAACCAGCTGTTAAATAAAGTAGGTGATTTCGCTTTTTTATTACTTAATAAATTCAGTAACAGTCGACAGATCGACTGTTACTGATAAAACATAGATATATCGAATTTCCAATGTGACGTTTCAATAAATATGATGATGATGTGCTCCTTATGAGGGACATCATCATCTTGCAGAAGAGTCATCAATATTGGTCGATCTTGCGGCGTCTTACGGCTCTTTGCAGCTGAGACCAGTTGAGCCAGCCTCATTTTCAACTGATAGCCTCCACGCACTCTGAGGACTTCCCGGCCGTCTCCTGTTAGTACATTACCACGGAGGCTATCGTTGTAATTTACTTGCAGAAGGCGGCCGGGAAGTCCTTTTACAAACCCACCATCTATTGAAAATAGCTAGAAAACCTTCAACGGTAGACAATTCAACCCATCTTGTTACCCGTCGTCCAAGTGATGACATTAAAATATAGGTATACTGGACTGCAAAAGAAGGTATAACACTCATAATATAATCGTGATGATGACTAAAATACCTTCTTTTAGATTCTAAACGGTGTTCACAATCTAACGGTGACATATATAATGACGAATGTTTTTGAAATATTCCTTTATTTTAATTAGGGTCTAACTAGTAACTATCATTTTTGCTCCTTTGAAAACTCTTCAAAACTATTACATTGTTTAATGGCATTTGGTAATTAATAAATTAGATATAGATTTGTATTCCATTGTAACCAATGCTTCTTTTAAAAAGTATAGGTTTAATGTATATTGTTAAGAATTAAATAAATAAATAAAAATAAAAAAACTGAATTCGGTACAACAATGTCCCTGTTATTCCTTCAAGCATGCAGTCTGTTATTGTTTTTGTACTGATATTTAGATTTGTTTTTATAAATGAAAATGCTTATTATTTAAGAAGGTATATAATGATATGATATGACTGCCATTTAGCTTATACTTTACAAACAGAGGACGACAGTGTTCATCACCCACCAACCCACCATTCATCACTACTCCATTAGAAATAGTGTCCAACTGAAGGTTCGGTTTCGGTTTCGGTTTAAGCCAGTTTCGGCCAAAAAATCATGTTTCGGCCGTTGGTTCGGTTTCGGCCAAAAAACGGCCGAACCATTCGGCCGAGCCGAAGCTTACGAAACGGTCCTTCAGGTTGCGTTTGGCTAACTTCGGGTACGCTCGTGGCAACCTGGCAACCGGCAATACATGTAGCTCGCCGGTCACCGGCGGCTCAGTGAAGTGACGCTTTGTGTGCTTGTTCCCGGAATCATGGTTACTTGTAGTAAACCTTGTTTTATTTTATACAACCTTCATGAGTTTCAGGTGTCATATTGTTAATATGTGTATAAAGTGCCCATGCACTACTAGTACTGCATCAATCATTATTTATTAGTCCTTAAAAAAACTTAAATGAATTACAAACTTCTGCCAACCAGTGCGGTTTGTTGGCAGACGAGACTCCAATTATTATTACATACCTGGTGTGTGTGGAAGCTGCGAGTGAGAAACCAAAAGGGGTCCCAAAGTTTCGAGGATTTGTGGCTGCCAAAAGTTGTCCCGAGATATCTCGTGTAGCCATTTTTGATATTTGCTCGGTTGTATATAAAAAAAAAATCTTCTACACTACCTTTTGCAACGTACCCCCCTGCTTTGAACCCCTACAGACTGGCGTATTAAGATGGGTTACACCAAACCGTCTGTAGTCGTAAGCGGTATTCAAAGGTCGTAGTTGTTCTACGTCCGTAGGAATAACCCTAGAAACCCTACACGTGACCTCCGGGTGGTGCTAAAAGAACAACAAACTCGGCAACTGCACTGTTCCTTCGGAACCTCGCAGCGCACACTGGAACCCTATCAGCGACATCGATACGCATACATATATGTACCAGTGTGTAACTGCCATACGATAAATAAATTAATAAATTACATACCTAATATAATATTTGTTCTGGGTATGCCGGTCGACATCAAACATATGCATGCATACACTTTTGAACCTTAATCTTAATCCTTTGCATTATCATACTACACCTACGTATGACGTCGGCTATACCTACCCACAACGATACATCGTAACTAAATGCATAGGGATATATAAATGTCACCGTTAGATTGTGAGCACCGTCAGTTTATAATCTTACTCGCGACATTTATTATAAACTGTCTAAAAATTGTGAACTGTCAAAACCGTTCACAATTTAACGCAATTTTTCGTTAGTTTATAAACTTTCAATGTCGAATCGTCAAATTGTGAACTGAGATCAAATCGGCTTGCTACAGAACGTACACAAATACTAGGTAGGTAAGGTTAGTTAGGTATCTTCAGTTGCCCGAAGGGCAAAGCTCCCAGAAGTAGGGGCTCCGTCGACACTGCTGGATGCCGAAATAAATGGAAAAAAATGTCTGAATAACAAAAAAAAACAATCATGTTCTGACGTAAGTGGAAACTGATGCAAGTGGAATAATTCGCTCAACCAAACAGCGCACAGGTTGCGTTATGAATCAGGCAAATTTGATTCAGTTCACAATTTGACTATATGGCATTGTTAGTTTATAAACTAACGAAAATGAATGCGTAACATTATGAATTATTTTGGCAGTTCACAATATCCCGTCAGTTTAGAACGGGTAAGATTATAAACTGACGGTTTTCACAATCTAACGGTGACATATATATCCATACACGTACATACATACACACATACATGTATACATATGTATATATGTATACATGTATATATATATATATACACACATATAGAACATGATGTACATAATTGGTCTAAACGAATTTACTTATAAGCATACTTACCGGGATTTTAACCCAGGACCGTCAGTTTTAATTCATAATTCATTTATTGCATAGTTATCATGTGTTATAAAATAGGTGTTACGTTAGGGTTGTTTCGCACATGAACCCTGTTAGGGCACAGCAAGTATTTCTTTAACAGGTAGAGTCGCTACCGGGTAAGCAAAACCGGTCGTCAAATATATACAACATAAAATTCACATTCATAATGATGGACGCGCTAACAGACTCGCAAATATTCTGAACAAACAATACACGCTAGGAGAGCGTCAAAGGAAACACGTCAAAATAAATTATTGCAACTTGCAAATTGGATCCAAGTCAGTTTTACTTACACGGAACACGTAAACCACAAAAGAACTGAAAAAAGAATTATCTACCTATCCTTGGAATCCTTAGAATTTCAATATGACTTCTCTATTTACATACGAATAACGGTGGCCGCTGTTGACACCGAGTTGTAATTTATGACGATGTAACATGATCCTGATTGCAGGTCATGTAATACATGAACTTAACAACTAAGTAACAGAAAGCGACAGCACTCATACTCGTACGGTCAACTTATACATTTAGAATACTTAGGTACTTCTGAAGTCACGGAAATTCATATTATGGTACTTGTAATCTTGTAATACCATGGATGCAACGAACACATGAATTAAATAAATAAATAAAATAAATATTTGCGGACAATCTTACACAAATCAACCTAGTCCCAAACTAAGCAAAGCTTGTACTATGGGAACTAGACGACGATATAGATACTTATATAGAGAAATACATACTTAAACACATAGAAAACATCCACGACTCAAGAACAAATATTCATGCTCATCACACAAATAAATGCCCGTACCGGGATTCGAACCCAGGACCTATTGCTTCGTAGGCAGGGTCACTACCAACTAGGCTAAAGCGGTCGGTAATTGAATTGAATTAAAAAGTCAATCTCATAATGTACTGATTTAAAATGAGCATTACCTAGTACTATTTGCGATAAGATTTTGCTGGCACTAAACATTGTTTAGAATGGAGGGAAAAGTAAATGTCTTCTGAGATTGTATTTCCTGTACAATAATCGTAGTATACAGGAAATCCAACTTCAGATATGGTCGTGCAGCTCTTCAAATTCTATATCTTTAACTCCCTTTGATACTTTTTCTTATTACGTACAACACCATTTCAAACGTCGAACGCAGAAGTTCACCACAAGAATATCGCAATATCTATGTATTCTTATTTTGTCGGACATTGTTTCGATGTAACAGGCGGACGTCACAAACAGAACGCAATCCCCAGACACTAGCGGGTTATGTGCAATCCGTCCGGGCCTTTTTATTCTCGGCTAAATGTCGTTGGGTTACTGTATGCATGCAGATTGAATTAGGTCTTTTCTTTATTCTCGCTTGAGTGGATATCTGGCCCTGTGAGTATTTATGATTGTTATTTTATTTATTCACATTGTAAGTTAAAAATAATCGACTATAATTTTTTATACTAGGGCATATTGGAGCATAACCGGGAATAATGCTAGGAGGAATGAAGAACATTCTTTAAACTTTGAAATAGAGGTATGCTAAAAAATGCTGGTCTTATCAGATATGTAAAATATTGATACCAAACTGAAATGTGTTTATGTACAATTACTGAACACAGAACTAGAAGACTAGTTCTGGTATTTAATTGAATTTAATTTGCATTTGCATTGGTGGATAGAGCCGGCATTTGGCATGCGGGAGATTTTTAAACACATGAAATAACGTTCTTATTTGGGTTTACAGTTGTCACGGGGGTGCGGACAACCAATAAGCATACACATCATTGCTGCATACTCTTTTCTCCCGAACTGTACGTTCTCTCGTACGCTATTAATTGACGAGTTACCCGCGAGCGATAGAACGAATGTGCTATCGACTGATGACCTTCATTAGTTGTCATCCCGTCTGCGGGGAGCATCCGTATGCTGTACCGAGTGACCGATTTACCGAATCAAAAAGCGCTTTTAGCGTTTAAAATCTCGTATCCATGTCAGGTCCCAGAAAAAGTATATCAAAAAATATTTTGCGCAGTGCGCGCACTTTAAGGAGGTTCCATACTTCACAGATTCTGCGGAAACAAAAACGCACCGCAAAAATCCTTAGTTCACGCCTAGCCTTATGCTACGTTCGAAAACAGCAAACAAAGTAGAACACTGCCCTCGTGTCCCTGAAATAGGTACAACTGCATTGAAAAATGTCAGTCAAAACAGTATATGTCAATGAAACTTGAGAAACAATTTTACCCATGACGCACGGACCGGAAAAAAGTTTAGGTTGAGGGTTTGTGTGTTTTACTAAAACACTTTTATTTTGGAACATAATTATATCATTGTTTAAATATAATTATTTTAGGTATCTACACCAAAGTCCTTAACTAAATCAAATATCTAAATTAATAAAAAAGCGTAAGTAATGAATTAAGTATGAATGTATTGTATTTCTTAGCTAAACATGCAAGACTAAAAAAATAAAAAAAGATAAGTTAGGTAGATTACTGAATGGACCCCTCGCGGGTAAAAGCCTACTCCAAGGTCCATAACTACTAGCTGCGAAAAGAAATGTATATGTATGTTTTGAAACGAATGGATTTATTCATATATGTCTATTGAACCTATTTTAGCTAAAATTCCATTAAAATTCGCTGGTCTTTATCTGTCATAGGGTACGCGGTAGGTAGGTACTGAACATATAGAAGAAATTGTGTAACGATTCTATATAAAACATTAGAATTTGAATCTTTTCGTTCACCTTAAAATAAATAATAAAAATAAAATAAAAATAAAATAAAATGCATTTATTTCGGACAACTTAAAAAGGATCCATAGGTTGTTAGTATGTACTAGAAGACTTATATAACTATGTTAGGCCTTAAACTTAAATGTAGGGAGGACCAGTGCCTCAGTAGGCAACCGTCCCATCTGTCGGCTACCACGTTCAGGAGACTGTGGCGGCTGGCGCGCACCCTGCGGAGCGTCGCGGCGCAGCGCTTGCGCAGTGTCGCGTGGAAACCGTCCACTTGAGCGTCCGCGAACATACCGGACGCACTACAGTGTCGCGGCAGCCGCAACAGTACCCTGAACGCATCATTGTATTGCACACGCATTGCATTGAGCGATCGCTGCGTGTATTTGCACCATAGGCTACAGGTATACAGCGATGTGCAGTACGCCTTAAACAATGTTAACTTAACCCGCACTGCACACCGGCTAAACCTGCGCGCTATCATATTAGCCCTAATCGCCAATGCTCTGCGTTCTCGCTCGATGTCCACATCGTCTCGTTGGTCGTCAGTCAACAAGTGTCCAAGATACTTAAAGGTATGCACCCTCTTCACCTGCTGTCCGTTTAAAAGTATGGGTGGGACATATGATGGACACCTGCCGCCCGCCTTAAACACCATGTACTCGCTTTTAAGTACATTATATTTAAGGTCGTGCTCCTTAGCGTACCTCTCACAGACATCAAGGAGCACTCTCAAACCACCGACCGAAGGGCTCAGCAGAACCATGTCATCTGCATAGCTTATGTTTTTGAAACAAACTCTGTCCACATGGCAACCGACATGCGTTCTGCTGAGCTCATCGATCAGTGCATCTACATACAAATTAAACAACTTTGGAGAGGTAAGTCCCCCCTGTCGCACACCACATTCCAGAGAATACTCGTCAGACAAAACGTTACCCCAGCGAACACTATTTCTCTGGCTCGAGTACCATCACCTAAACATACGAGTCAACTCTCTAGGGAACTTGACCTCATCAAGCTTTTTCCACAGTAGGTCATAGTTAACGAGGTCAAAAGCCTTAGAGAGATCCAAGAAACACGCATATATAGGCGTTTTTCTGCGCGTGTAATACTCGACAGCCTGCTTTAGACAGATGATTGCACTCTCGGTCGACAGGCCGGCTCGAAAGCCGAACTGTGCGTCGTGTAATCGCAAGCAACTGTCCAATTGCACGTTAAGTATGCTGTCAAGTACCCTTGCCACAATCGTTGCCAGAGAGATAGGTCTATAATTTGTCTGGTCTGATATATCACCAGTTTTATTTTTGACGATGGGGACCACTACAGTTTTTGTCATATTCGTAGGTACATAAGAATGCGCGATGCACAGGTTAAATAACATGGTCAACAGTCGAGGTAGATGAGGACCAGCAAACTGCAGATGCTCGATGCTTAAGTGGTCGTGACCAGGAGATTTTCCCCTTTTCATCATTTTTAATGTTTTGATGACGTCATTTGGGCCAAAACGAACCTGAAGGTCACTTTCCTACTCATCATCGAGAATCCCCTTCTTGCAACTGGATTACGACTTTAAACTAAAATGTTCTTTGAACATGTTGGCAATCGTTTTAGCGTCAGAGATGCCGTTGACAGTGACAGAGAGACCAGGCTTTGTCTCCATTTTCTTAGTAAGTTTCCAAAAGTTCCGGAAATCATTTTTTCGATGGTGAGAGGCAAGTAAATCTCATTTCATTTCATTTCATTTATTCCTTTATAAAACGTAGTTTTACAAGTCAATTTATAGATGTTAAATAACATTATACATAATACTATCACATTAAGGTGAAAAAGTATGTCTTATATTATATTACAGCAGGTTAGGTAGGTAAGTATGTCTTAGTTTAGGTACACTGCAGCGTGTAGTCAACGAATAATTATTATTAGTACATTTATTTGTCAAGTCACTACTACACATCCTTAAAATGTCCTTAAATATTACATAACCATTGATTGGGCAGCGAGCCAGTTGAAAAGTCGTTCGGTTTTCAGCCATTATTGAGAAATTCGTCAATGGAATAGCATGAATCGGATGCTAGTTTAATTTTAAGTCTGTTCACAAAACACCTCATACTCGGCGCGCTTTTGACTTCTTGGGGCAACTTGTTGTATATCTTGGGCCCTATCGAGTGGAGACATTTTTGGGCCTTCGCAAGACGTGTGGCGGGAGCGCGCAGATCGCCGCGCCGCCTGAAGTTAAAATTGTGTGAGTCACCACACAATAACATAATCCAATTTGATTTGCTCCTGGTGCTGTTGTACCCACCTGAGTCTGGATTTAAATACTTTTCGACTAAAGCACATCGCGTTAAATTCGGGACCCGCGGTCCGTTTACCGGTCAACACCCAGTTTTGAAAACAAAGCCTCTCCTCCCTGTGGGCCTCACTCACGTGTTTATTCCACCCTATAACTTTTCCTTTGCCCCCTCCGCTACAAGTCTCCTTACTAAATACAGATGCCTCACAAAGTGCATTTATTATGTTTAGGTACAAGTTATCAAGAATCATGAGATGGTCTACATTTTTACAGCATTTGTCAGCGCAGGCTCTCAGCTCAACTGGAAAATCAATAGTCCTTAAAATTTTGTTACATTTATCAGTGTATTTTTCAATTTCGACGGATGATCTCTCACCCCAGGTTATCTGATTTTGGTACGATAGTAAGCTCTGACTACATAACTTTGGTTTAACCAAATTCATATTACATTTCAACACTAGGGGATAATGATCAGAACAATAAACGCCGTAGTCAACAAAAACATCAGCTAAAGTTTGCCACCCGGCGGCAGTGGTAACGCAATGGTCTAACCAACGTTTTGATCCGTGCTTTAGGATCAGCAGAATTATTTTGTGTCTCAGTGGTGATCGTCTTTGTTTTTTGTGGCCTCAGGCAATATTATAACTTTCTTTCCAAGCGTAAAAGTTTAAAAGCCATCGATACTATTACTGCAACGAGCTTAAATTTTAAATCGGAAATTTATCCACAGTTATAAAGTTTTAAAATTTCTTTAAAGAAAATAGGTGCAGGATTAAGAGCCTGCGCGTTACTGATAGTGCAGCTTAGTCCGCGTTTGGATGGAAGCAACCGACCTCAAAATTAAACTACGTATTTTCCTGCATTTGCTATTTAGTACTAGGAAAGAAGCAGTAAATAAAACCAAGGTAGTTTTACACAAATGCAGGAAATTAGGTTTTGCCAAAACAATGTACTGGTAATACGAGTATATGCTCTAGTTATTATTATTGTTAATAATGGTAATATGTATTAGTAGTAATAAAAAACAAAACTTTATGCAAGAAAGGGACTTTCGCTTGTCAAACAAATTACAAAATTATTATAAAATATGCCCATTTGATAAATATACATTTTATGTATGTAAGTACAGAAGATAGAAGAAAATTTATTTAAAAGAATCCCAAAGATTTAAGTGAAGGAAATAATAGATTTAAAAGTTTAACTTTATATATTATCTAATATTTATTTGAGTCTTGATGTACCGAGTGCATGTAAATGAAGTTGATTGCTAAAATAGAAAATCTTATTAAGCTACTACTTTCATAAAAAATCAATGTTCTTTTAACAAAACTTTTAAAGTAACAAAACGCTACATAAATGCTTTTACTTTTCTTCGAAGTTTTTTTAATCTCTTTAACTTTAAAGTCAAGTTAATATGAGTTTGATAATACAAATGTCAAAGGCAAGTCAGCCATGAACGTGTCGAACACTTTATTGCCTCACTTTTAGAACCGTAATATTATATCAAATTTCGAATGTCTCGCATTTAGAATTACCTGTGTTTTGTTCTTGTTATCTTTATAATTAACTTACAACCCGAAGCCAATAGATCTCTGATTACTTCTACCCTTCCGTTTCAAGCGTGGTCTATTTCGCCCACAATTGAACTTGATCGATTTATTTCAGTTGCGAAGCTCGTTTGTCCGTTCATGTGTACTCCGTTTGTAATCCGTTGGTTATTTCATTATTCATGAATGCTGCCCAGGCTACCACCAGAATCGTAAATAACTAGCTCTCGTATTATTATTACCGCACGCGCTATTACGTCCTCATTAGAAAGTTATTTCGGCACGCGATGTGTGATCTGATCTTACGTAAAATTTACTTGCAAGTGATCGTCTGGTAAAACCACGGTAAAACCATAATGATCATCGAGAGAAATGTTGAGAAAATAAACTCATTTATGCTAAGAAATTCATACAAACTTGAGTTTTATTTCTGACATGTCGGATGCTCAAAACCATGTGAGTTCTCTATTATATTAGTTCCTTAAGAAAAAGTGTACCTACCGATTGACTTCATGGACAAAATGAACGCGTGTTCCCCATTATAATAACTTCTAACTGGAGGTTAATATAATCATCATAGAGAGTCTGACTCGTCGGGAATGCGTCCGTTCCGTCAGAAGCGTCGGGAATGGCACGCGGGCCCGTGAGTCTTTATTATACTGGCCAAGGTCTACTATCGCACTGCTAAAATTATTTGAAATTGAATTCTAAATATAAGAGCAGGGTGCAATCATAAACAGATTCAATATGAATGATTATGACATACTCGTACAACATCAATAACGGAAAGCTCGTAATATTTTTCAGTGAGTAATCAGTAATTTCCAAACACGCCGGCAATTTCCTATAGAAATCCCATAACCCTAACCTAACCTAACCTACCTGTAAATTCGTGATGCCCATATTCTGACGACCGCTTTAGCCTAGTTGGTAGTGACCCTGCCTACGAAGCAAGAGGTCCTGGGTTCAAATCCCGGTAAGGGCATTTATTTGTGTGATGAGCACGAATATATGTTCCTGAGTCATGGATGTTTTCTATGTATTTAAGTATTTATTTCTCTGTAAAAGTATCTATATCGTCGTCTAGTACCCATAGTACAAGCTTTGCTTAGTTTGGGACTAGGTTGATTTGTGTCAGATTGTCCGCAAAAAAAAAAAAAAAAAAAAAAAAAAAAAAAAAAAAAAAAAAAAAAAAAAAAAAAAAAAAAAAATTACATATAGTCTAAATTTTTTTGCGTGTTTCTTGTAAAGTTTTTTAAATAAAAAATACTCGAAATCCAAAAATTATACAGTATACGATGTATGATCAACCACGCTGTTGTCTTATTGTGTGTCGTTAGTGTAAGACGCTTGATAGGTAATTTTTGCGCGTAACTGAATATAAGGTCGTGAGGTCGTGAAATATTTTTGATATGTTTACAAGTACGTTTAGCGCTCCCATATTTCTGTATCATAAATTACATAGGACCACACGATAAGAACGACGCCAGCGTTTCAAGCTATCTAGTTTGTAATAAATCTTTCCTCGCACTTGAATTCCATTGTTTCTAAGCTCCGAAGACAGATACAACAATACGGGAATTAGATTCTTTGTTTATTGTTGCCGCCGTTCCTAGTCGGTAAATGCTGATTTTACCCAATGACTTCCATTTGCACTGGGACTAAAAATGTTTATTGGTTCCCCAGTGTTAAGCTCTAGAAGAAATATAAATATAGGAACAGTCAGCATCATATAGTTGGGTCATTGTCAGTCACAAAAACAAAAATCATCTTTCCGGTGGTCAATAGTTAAGGGCTTTCGTTTATATTTAATATCTTTTTATCACATAGAATTATAGAAGGGGCAACGCTGTTTATGCGGATTCAGAATTCAACCTAAAATTAGGCTTTAGAGCCCTTAACTTTAGCTATGTCCACCGAAGAGACGCGAACCTAAATCTGACAATGACCCAGTTAGTAGCAGCCAAAGTAGCGAAGTATTTCGGTACAAGTCTTTATTACTGTAATAGTAAGGATGTGTTACAATATATTTGGCTACTTTGGCTGCTACTAGCTGTACGACGCTGACTGTACAAATAATGTGTGAGAATCGTGAAAGTTTAAATCAATATAATTCGCGTCTGTATAATTAGGAAAATATTTTATTTTTTGAAAAATACTAAATAACCCACCAAACCAAGCAAACAAATGGCACACGCGTACTTGTCAAGTTTTTATTGAAGATGTATAGACGAACCTGCTCATGTTAACTGCGTTTGACATTATTATTTCCTTAATTTCATTTCGTTCTTAGATTAGGTTTTTACAATATTCATATAAAAAGTAAAATATAAAACTATACATACAAAACATAAAATCATTATAAAAACCTAACCTAGGGTGCCGCCGGCAGCAAGGCGGGGCCTAAGCCACCGGTGGTCAGGGCGACAGAGACAGGAACCTCCTGACTATCCGCGCAGTATCCAGGAGTACCGCCTTCTGTATCTGGCCCTTGATCCAGCCATCTAGCGAGAGTCTCTTGAGGTGATGGTCGAGACTCTTCGCTATTAAACCGTTCGCCGAAACGACTATCGGGACGATGATCGTCGAATCAACATCCCACATGGCAGTTACCTCGTGTGCCAGGTCTAGGTACTTGCTGGCTTTGTCCTTCTCGGCCTTCACGAGGTTCCCGTCATGAGGGATGGTGATGTCAACCAGCACCGCCTGGCGTTTCGATCGATTTGTCAGCACGATATCAGGCCTATTGGCAAGAATAGTCCTGTCCGTGATGACAGATCGATCCCAATAGAGCGTGGCACGACCATTTTCGAGAACTGGCGCAGGTGTGTACTTATAGTAAGGCACCTCAGAGACCACAAGACCGTATAGCAGAGCAAGTTGCTGGTGAATAATTCTGGCTACAAGGTTATGTCTGTGCAAATACTCGCCGTTAGCAAGATGACCACAACCGGAGATAATATGCCTGAGTGACTCCCCGGGACGGCGGCATGCCCGACAAATGTCGACCGTACCGTCCTTCAGGATATACCTCCGGTAATTGTTCGTCATGATAACTTCGTCTGCAATTGCACAGACAAAACCTTCGGTTTCCCCGAAGAGATCCCCGAAACGTAGCCAGTTCACCGACGCAAGCAGATCTACATCGGGCATTATTTTATTATTATTATTATTGATTTATTTCAGATAACTATGTGATCCATATTGACAACAACAACAGACACAGACAACATCACAAAAGTAACAGTTCTAACCTAAAACAAATAAAAGATCACAAGACAAAATAAAATTCCAATAAAAATAAATAAATAACTACCTACTTGTCGTATGTTACACAACCTCTGAGACAATCGACCCACTGTTTTAAAGGCTTCAAGTAATATAAACACTACAGCTAAGCATAATTAAAAGACGGTGAAGCAAGTAAGATTTCCAGTGTGAAATATAACCAGAGATAAATATTGACCAATTATCTCTTGCCGCGCCGCAGCATCACGTTCGCAATAAACGAGCCAAGTTCTTTAGTTTAAGCCAAATTGCGTTCAGTTACCCATATTGTTGCGAAGCGGAACTTACATCTACATTTTAAAGTAACCCAAGCATATTGTACGTCGGGCGAAACAAGTTGAACAAGTACCGCGGTCGCATCCATTACGTGGGGCAAACAAAGTTAAACCAAGGGTTGCTCAAACTTATTCTCGAGGTTGTACACGAGTACACGACCGCTTAATTAATTGGCGGAGCTACTTTCGTTTTAGTATCGGCGTGCATTTAGGAAATTGAACTGAGTGCAGTTTAGTGGAAATGTGTGGATGTGTTCGAGGGTTAACTACGATCTGCGATTTGGTCTGCGGAGATTTAAGGAGCTATGAGACGCCGTAAGTTTTCCATGAAAACGCAAAACCAAATTACGAAGAAGAAAGTTTACGTCGAAGGATACCAATTTCAAAAAGTATGACCAAGAGGTACATATAAGTACAAAAATATGTATCGAAACCTTAATTCACCGACATAAGAGCCTTGCGGGGGGCATATTTTTGAATATATATGCACTCATTCTTTTGTACTTGAGTGTATTATAACAGACAGTTTGCAAACTTCATGAGAAAAAAGCCGGATATAAGTTAAAACTTAATTTAGTTGAAATACACTAAAACAACCATTTTTTTAGAATGTGTCAATTGATTAAGGCGACGTGAGCTCCAAAAACGGATTTTTAAAAAATCGTAGCTCTTGTTTGGATTATACGGCTGCCCTAAATTTAATTAGCAATCTTGAGGCTTTTCTCAAGGGAAATCAGCTATTCAAGTCTTGAGTTTTTGACTTTCGCTTGATAGAAAAAAATCACGAATATAGGTCTAAAATACACTTAAAAAAATTGTGACAAATTATGCACAACAGCTAAACATATTAAAATAGGTTTAAAAAATCGGCACTGTAATGTTTGAGGGAAATAAGCTATTACTTTATTAATTATTAAAACGCACAAAAAATAAAAAACATGATATCCGCGTTTCCAAACACGCACTTCCATCTCGATCACGCTTATGCTCAGTGAGAGGGAGAGAAGACCACGAACCTACGTCCCCTTAAGGTAATTGAATAGTTAATGCATAATACGTACGACTAAGGATGAATTTTATGTATATTCAAGCTCTTTACTAGAAGGAAAACATGAACAAACTTCTCAGCTCTGCTTAACTGGTTTTAATTAATGAGATTTTAAAACTTTGATGAAAACAAATTAAGACTACAACTAAAATATACTGTCGTTAAGTTAATGCGTTAAGAACTCTCGCTATTTACTTACCCAAAACTTCAGAGGTCCTACAATACATTCCAGACTTGCTAAAGGTCTGGATTCGGTTTTTTCTAGCTGAATTTCTAAATGACTACATAACAGCCACTTCAGAGGTACATGTTAGCAATTCCTTCCAAGAAAGTAGCGCCCACGCTGTTTATTAATTGTAACTTGAGCGTTTTGATGTATCCATCTTATTTTGTCTAAGTACTCGTTCCATTCTGTATTTGTCACAACTAATTTGCTAGTAGTTACGTACGCGTTCATACAAATATCTTCTACGTTATCGTTGTCTTCTTTGTCGGTGTTTGACTTTTTCGTTGCTCGTCTTATTCACTATCGTCATGTTATCCTTTTATAAAATCACGACATATTGCGAAAGGTTTGAATAATAACGAAGATGGACAACGATTAGGTATATCAATGAAGATAAAAAAATCTAGGACAAACCACGATGAGAAAAACACTAAATATAAACGGAGACGCCAGTAGCTAACAAGATGATGATAGATGGTGAGATGCATACAGAATGTACGAATACGAGTGATGGATACGTTGAAAAATTAATGAGGTGTCATAAGATGATGCCAGGAGTTTTCATATAGCTTGACGTTTTATTTTCTCTAATAATATCTGTAGCGGATCAACACGCGACTGAAATCGCTATAGCTCATGAGCTTGGGCAACCGCGGATCACGCCACCACCTCGTGATATCTATTGTTCGGCGGCCGGTCCGCGCTCGCGCCGCACCCGCGCCCCTCACCGAAGCCTAAGGATTTCGCCCGGCGCGCGGCGGCACTAATGCGATTCTAACCTCTGCCTACCTAACACGCGCTTTGCATTATATATGCATTGAAAGTCAATTCGAACTATCGAATATCACGTCGGGTTCACCAGTGTAGGTTTGAATGCGATCATGAGTCGAACCCGATATAGGTTGCGTCACAAGACGGGTGGAGCGAATGCGATCACGTCGAATAGCAAAATGCGCAGCACAATTTAAACTTGAATTTAATTATAACGAACACGGGAAATTTACAAACAGAAACACTAAAGATTTAAACGTTACGAAACAGAGAACTAAATGAAATTTGGAAACGATATAAATTAGCACAAAGGAAAAAACACTGCCGAAACAAAGAAATTGAATATAACACAAAATTAAGCGAAGCGTAAGCAATAGTGCAGCTATATAATGCAAAGCGCGTGTTAGCTAGGCAGAGGTTAGAATCGCAATGGCGGCATTGGCGCGGCCGCGCGCCGGGCGAAATCCTAAGGCTTTGGTGAGGGGCGCGGGCGCGGCGCGTGCGCAGACCGGCCGCCGAACAATAGATTTCACGAGGTGGTGGCGTGATCCGCGGTTGCCCAAGCTCATGAGCGGTAGCGATTATAGTCGCGTGTCGATCCGCTACATATCTTTGATCATAATGTTAGTCTCCAAAGTCGGTTAGCATTTCAGTGATAAGCAAACTCAAATAGCCGATACTGCGCTGCATGTTACTGTGATATAATACTCAATAGTACTTACAGCGTGCAGCGGCAGTATCGATGTCTTTGCGCAAAACAATCACAATCTAGAATCCAATTCGTTTTGCTGGTTTTTATCTTTGTGTTGCTGTTATCATGAAAATCCTCGCATTTTAATTCCAATGTACATTACAAAAGGCATTTAAACTTAATTGCGATCGCTATCTATTTCACAAGGCAACCAGGAATCCCCGAACGGCAATTTTCTTTAACTACGGCACTTTAACTTTAACAAGAATCTTAGGGTCCCCTAATTCTTAAGATTTTTACCTATCCCATTTATGTATCCTTCCTAACTAGGAGGAACCTGGCCCTGTGAATTAAGGCACCAATCTGGAACGAGCGTCGGCCAACACTCGGTACCCACTTCTCCTGTCAGCAGTGCCACGTTCATGTGTTGGTCAGCAAAAGGTATATCGTTAGCTGATTAATACAAAATTAATGTATTGATAGAAGATAAGAATTTATAAGTATTTTGGGACTCTGTTTTTATTTTAAAGTAGGTATTATTTAAAATGAAATGTAAATTATTATTTAAGTTGACATGTAAAATACTATATTTTAACAAGAAATATATGAATTAATGTATCTCTTAACGATCGGTAGTTATTATATTTTCTTGGTCCCGAGTATGCTGCAGCTGTCTTCAACATAACAAATACCTTTCTTAATCGTATTTCTTATTTCACACTAACGCAAACAGAGAACCAATAACATTACCAAGTTAAACGCCGCCAGGGCTCTACTAAAATGAAACTGCGTGGAATGGTGAAAAAATTCGTTCCTAATATCGTATTCGAATGTTAGGAAGGGCTAGAGATGAATACAAATGATGTGCTTACTCTTAGGCAGATGATATTGCTGGATATATTTTGCTTCCACGCTTATGATCTTCCCTTATCATGGTGTTGACAATTCACATATTTTTAATAATATCAGTCACATTGCCTTTGCCGATTTTTACCGAATTGTCAGTAAAAAAACTGCACATTTTGCCATTATCCAAATAACAACTTCCTGTATGGTGAAAGCTGTAAGCATGATTAAATAAACAACATAAAATAACTGCATAAATAAATAAAATATATTACACCCCCGATACAGCAAACACAGGTCTTCTTTAATCTTAAATAAAAAAGTTAAAAACCACTCTCAAATAGGTTTATCTGTTTGGAAGCTACGATGACGCAGCCAGACACACAAGTTACACATATAACAGCCCTTGTTTGCTTTGGGGGTTAGTAAAGTTGGTAGGTATAAGTATATAGTCATTATTTCAAGAATAATGCCTCATGATTTGGTCTATGAGATCCATGGATCTCATAGACCAAATCATAGCTTCGGTATGAAAATTACTCGAGGGATGATTTTTTTGAACAATCACACATATTTTATTGCTGAAATTACACAGTCGAATTGATAACAGGTTCTATCACACGCATTACTTGTCAATTTTTAATATTTCTATTTAAGGTAGTTATCATCAATATTTTCTGGATTGATCGCTGTACTCGGATAAAAGATAAGCAGCGGTCCCTTTTTAGTCTTAAATGATCCCCTAATTATATTTAGTCCCCCTTTGCGTTTAATTACATCGAAACATGGAATTCACCAAATTTCAGGTATCATCGAAAGTAATTATAGATTCCAGGACCGTTTGATGGAGATTTTCCTCTGATGAAGCAACTGATGATAATTATACTTCAAAAATCCTGTTGTTAATATTTAGAGAGTTTCTAAGGAAAGTAGTTCTAACATACCTAAAATATGGGGGGTTACAAAACCCTACATTCGGTTATTTAAACCCATAAAATCACACAGTTATAAGATTAGTCAAAATGTGAAAGCATGGCAACTAGGGAAAGAAAGAAAATACATTATTGCCGTGGCCGGGAAGGAAGCAATTGCAGGCTGAGTATTTGTTTAAACGGACGAGCTTGCGAGTCCGGTTAATTATAATACGAAGCCTGCAATTGCCATTCCGGCTGAGGCTAATATAGTGCTTTTCTCAAAAATGGAGGAATAAAAAAAGACTAAATTGAAATTAAGCTTTATTA
Organism: Epinotia brunnichana; assembly: GCA_963854355.1. NCBI lineage: Eukaryota > Metazoa > Arthropoda > Insecta > Lepidoptera > Tortricidae > Epinotia > Epinotia brunnichana. The sequence goes on along the minus strand of OY977936.1, from coordinate 10,140,948 downwards.
TTAAATACAAATTGAGAATACCGCAAATTACATAAAATTAAACGTCATAATATATTTTTTAAACAGAATCGCAAGTATATTTTTCCACCGAAAAACGCAAATTATTTTCGACTCGACAAATAAAGGAATTTATATGTAACATTCCGGGCGGCCTGCAGTGTTTTTAATTTTTTAATTTTGATCTGGCCTTAAACTATACACTTTACCTTCCAATATGTAGCGAGTTATGTTCACTTTGCACGCCATTTTGGTCGTCGTTGACTGATAGTACCAACCAATTCATTAGTTTAAATAAAGCCCGGCCCTTGCCAAAGATAAGACATCTCTGTAAAACTAAAAACCAACGCCCGTCTCTTAGACTATAATCAATTTTTGTGCTGTTGTTACGAATAGTTACGCTTCGAACTTTGCTCTATTTATCTGATTCACAATTCGTCAATTATTTTAAATTACGATTTTATAACTATAAGTAGGTACTTAGTCACCATACCTACCTACAATACTGATAAATCGGCATGACTAAAAGTAAACAAAGGAATAGCGGCATATGAACAGAGACAACTCTGGAATCGATGTATCATTTAGACACTCAAACACAGCAATAAGTTAGTTCTCCGTCGATTATCACGTATCACTTTATCACACATTTTTTTCATTTATTTAGCGGTGCCGAAAAGCCGTGACGTGCGAACCTTGTGCGGTTTTAGCCCCGACTGGAGCACTGAGAAACAGGTCGAGATTTTGTTGGAGTGTGTGACAGATACTATGGCGCACACAAACAAGCCGCGCGCGGTGCGTTTGTATGAAGATAACATACTTTGCTCTCCTTTTACTATGCCGTGGGCTCTTCTATAGAAGTCAAAGCTGTACCAAATCTTTTAATACGCGAGACGATAAAATCTTTTCTCCTTATTCTAATTTACTCAATGTGAGTGAGACAGGAGCTACGTGGCAGCAAGTTGTACTAGTGCCTGACTATAATGAATAGAACATGTTCCGTGCATGTGCTCTAGATTTTCTATTTAACTGTTTTGAATGTGGTAACGATACTGTTACAAATACATATTACCTCTAGTTCGGAGCTTAAGGCCAACTGGCGGCCACACCGCCACAGCAAAGGGAATATCTCCTCGCACAGCGCAAGGAATGCGGCTTAAGAAAGCCGAAAGTGGCCCATGGACGCCGTCTTCGGTAATTCTAGGCCAAGTTTCGGCTCTCAATTGCCTTTGGATAATGAGTTGCCGTTTTAGCCGCTTTTCGTCGGCAAAAGCAAGCAAAATCAAACGTGCCATTTCAATTCTATGGTTTGCTGAAAAAATATTTGAGGGCATGACGCCATGAATTACATGAATAAGATGTTATAGCGTATACATTGTCAAAGTTACCTGGTTTAATTTATTATATACTAGCTTTTGCCCGCGACGTCATTCCCATGGAACTCGTTTATATCTCAAATACTTAAGTTAGTTTAAGTTAATAACAATAAGTAAATTACAAAAAGTAAATTTAACCTTTTACCAACGGGTGTCAACCAGAGTTGCCAGTACGGCAACACCGCTGCAGTACGGGTGTCAACTATAGTTGATCGAAGTAATGGTCATGTTCAATCTTTTTTTTAATCAAAACGAAACCTTGTGTCTTGGTAATAGCGGTCACGTTATGCATTGGGATTAGTACAGATACAAAGAAAAAAATATTAAAATGTTTCGGTAGATGGCTCTGAAATAAACATATTTATAAAAATGACCGCTTTTTTGGTGGCAACTTGGGTTGACACCCGTACTGCAGACGTGCAAATAATTGAACTCAATATGGCGGACATTAGTGTTTTTGTTAGAGTACGGCGTGGGAGTGTTTGGAGTGTTAATTTTAGTGATTGATATTTATGCATTATTTTTATAATTATCGTTATTTAAGTGTTTATTTGTGTTTAATATACTATAAACTAATGTTCTTAAACTTAAACATGTGAAATCCGCAAGTAGTAACTTAAAAATCTGCAATTTCTTAGTGACTGATGTATTGCTTGATATCAGAAAAAATAGTGAATATTATTACTCCAAGTGATTATTTATTGATTAAACACATTATACTTATTGTGTGTGTGAAATTTCAACTGTGTAGCTGTAATACTTCAAAAGTTACAAGTAAGTGAAGTTATGCCTAACCACTGACTCTCGCCAAAACATGCCCGTATTGAGCGATGACGGAGTGATTCAAGGCCCCGTAGGTAAAGGGTTAATATTATTTTCTTAGAACTATGCTAATTATGTGTATAATAATTTACATTTTGTTACCTTGCCTGAATAAATAAATAAATAAATAAATATCGTAGCTCTATACAAACTTTCACCCCCTTAGGAGATGATTTCCGGGATAAAAACTATCCTATATCCTTCCTGGGGACTCAAACTATCTCTAAATTTCATCTAAATCAGGTAAGCGGTTTAAACGTGAAGAGGTAACATACAGACAAATAGACAGACATACACACTTTTGCATATTACAATACTACTCTACCCTGTACTCTTTAATGCACACCTCACACAAACAAAACAGTTACAAAAAGAAACAATATAGAAACACGTAAGATATTAGTATGTACAAATCAAAATACTTACCTACCGAGAACAAATAGAGATGAAATGAAAAAACTGGCCAAGTGCGAGTTGGACTCGCGCACGAAGGGTTCCGTACCATTATGAATAAAAATATTTATTTTATTTTGTTTTTAGTATTTGTTGTTATAGCGGCAACAGAAATACATAATCTGTGAAAATTTCAACTCTCTAGCTATCACGGTTCTTATAATACAGCCTGGTGACAGACAGACGGACGGAGGGACGGACGGACGGACAGCGAAGTCTTAGTAATAGGGTCCCGTTTTACTCTTTGAGTACGGAACCCTAAAAAGCACATGCTACAATGCATAATTTTATTAATTTAGACGAATTGGTTTGAATGGGGATAAGTGGACACATACGGGTTTCAAAGGCTACAGAACCCCAACTGAAAGAAATGACCCAAGACGCACGATGACGCCACCGAAGCGTGAAATTAGAGCCCTTCTTTATGAAACATTTTTATCTACAGTCTAAAAAAAAACGACATAATATTTAAAGAGTCTACGTATGTACGTACCGTGATTTGTGTAAACAGCAAGCCTGCCCATTTTTTGGGTAGGAATCCTTATAGTTTCACCTTGTCCGTCTGTCCGCGGCTAAGCTCAGTCAGAGAAATAATATGACCACCAATAAAAGCGTCATATATTTGGACGACCGCTTTAGCCTAGTTGGTAGTGACCCTGCCTACGAAGCAAGAGGTCCTGGGTTCGAATCCCGGTAAGGGCATTTATTTGTGTAATGAGCACGAATATTTGTTCCTGAGTCATGGATGTTTTCTATGTATTTAAGTATTTATTTCTCTATATAAGTATCTACATCGTCGTCTAGTACCCATAGTACAAGCTTTGCTTAGTTTGGGACTAAATAGGTTGATTTGTGTAAGATTGTTCGCAAATATTTATTTATTTATTTATATACATAGGTCTGACATGCCAATATGACCACCAAGAAACGGGGCAATTTTTCTAAGAAGGTAAAATCAATCACGCTGGCAAAATGATAAAATAAGAATTTGAAAAAAAAAAAAACTTTGTGAACGAATTATATGAAAATACATGTATTTCACTACAATATGTAAGTATATCTATATCCAAAAAACGGGTGCGTCTCATAACTTCTAAAAACTTTTGGTTTAACCCGAACGAAATATCTAATGTAAGTAACGTAAGATATAATGCAATTTATTAAGTAACTGTAGACATTTTGTGTCTGTATTTTTTCTAAGGCCTACCTACATAAGGTTAGGTAACAGCGCGGTATATCAAACCTTCATTTTATATCAACTGTTACGTTATATCAAAAGTTGTTATACCGATCATTACTTACCCCCAAAAATCCGCACCTAATTTTATTCGCTTTATACATTACACGTTAAATTTACTTACATACAATCATGATCTAAACATGTAGTCTACATTAAAAAGGGTAAGGTATTCAGTTTTAAAAACTACATAAAAAGCATTAAAAGTGAGTAAACCTGTGATCGTTTTACCTCCTCCGCCTCTATTATTAGCGGGAAAACAGTCACCCCTTGTCAAAATCGAGGGACCACAATCAAGAATCAAGTGTCTGGCAATCGACACGCTGTAATAGAGAAAATCGATTCCGCTTCGTCGACGTTGGTTACTTTATCTCGACGTGGTAGTTATTGTATTGGATACGTAGTGTTGGATTTTCTTTTATGTCTGTACTATTTTACTGATTATGTTTTCTTTGAAGCAAAGCTAGCAATCCGTGACAAAAGACAAGACAAATCGTCAAGTAAGTAAATAATATTTTAATCATATTTTCTTTCATTTGAAATGTAATTATGAAATGATTAATGTCTTTCAATCATTATTAATTTTTTTACAGTCATTCTACTCTCAAGTAAAAATACACAACTGCCTCTTAGACTTTTTAATTTAAAGGGAAAAAACATAAAACTATTTTAACCGACTTCAAAAAAAGGAGGAGGTTCTCAATTCGGATGTATTTTTTTTTATTTTTTTTTAATGTTTGTTACCTCAGAACTCCGTCATTTATGAACCGATTCGTACAATTCTTTTTTTAACTGAAAGTATATGCTTCCAGATTGGACCTATTGTTTCCAAAACCCCAGTTGGATGATGGGAACCATGAGGAGTTGAGGGAACTCCTCAAATATATTAGGCACGCGTGTAGTAATTTCGGTATTTTCTATTATAACACGTGTATTTACACCTGGAAATCATAAATTTGGTGAAGTGGAAGTGATGATGAAGACCACAGATGGCTTGTGGAACTTCTCAATGATGTACTTCAAACTATATAAGTACGTCACAGATTCTGATATTATTCCATTGAAATAGCAAACAATGAAGTGCCAAAGGTAATTCTGAGATCCTTGAGGAATCGACGGAAGTCCTCAAATATTATCGGCCCACATACAGCGATTTGGTTTATTGGTTTAAAAATCAACGCTTTTGTTCTCGAAAATCAGTTCATGTGGTAAATTGGAAAAACAATGTGGAAATGTTAATGTGGCTTGGCGGAGTACTGAATTGAAGTCGGTTAAAACTTTGTTTTGAAAGTAAAGTATGCCTTGAGTGTTTGACATTGCGTCTCCGACTGTTTTAAATCTCGCTCGAGGCAAATAGTTTTTCAATCTTTCAATTTAAATTAGAAATTCATGATTTCATTTGCAGATGTATTTCGTAGTGCACATTTAAATTTTATGGTCCCTAATGTGATGAGGTGTTATATTAATTTGGATGTTGGCTTATTTAAAGATACTGCTAACGAATAACACTTAAACAATAAAATCGCACATGCATCGATTCTAGTTATTTCATTATTGTAGGTATGTGTATGTTTATTTAGATTTTTCCTCATTTCCATTTCTCTAACAGGCAAGGTGCCCTGCCGACCAAACCAAATCGTTCAAAAGTCCAGTTGCGCATTTCTCTGCAGTTGTAGATTTTTTAAATTTCCAATTGATTCGGGGACGGGCATCGTGTTTCCGGTTCTATTACAGGCAAGACGAACTCGTCTAGTCTCCTCTCTAGGCTTTTTGTAAAGTTGCGCCATGGTTGGAACATATGCATCTAATCATTTAAAAGGCCCGTTGCGCATTTCTCTCCTCTAGTTCAGATTTTTCCGTTAACTCAAAAATGGGCACTGCATTCTGTTACAGGCAAGGCGGGGGGCCGTGCTGCCTCCTCTCACGTCTTTTTTTCAAGTCATGCTATCTCTGAAACATAAAATCATTTCAAAGGCCCGTTGCGTACTCCAGCAGGTCGATCACGTAACGCATTGTACGAACGTCGGGTAGGTCTAAATGTCACTTTTTATACGGAAGATTGACACTTTAATTGTACCGACGCGCGTTCGGAACGTTACGTGATTACCCCTTTGCACTCCTCTATAATTCGCCGCAAGCAGATAATCATTTTCCAGCAGTTGTACGAGCACTGGAAAGAACCAATCAGGTTAGTACCTGACATGGTAAGAACCACTTATACGAGTAAACATGAATTCTGATTCCTATATTTTAACATATAAGTGTAATATTTGAGTAACACGCTGAAAAACTAAATCATCCTATATCTAAAAGTAAAACTGTACATATTTTTTTTAGCTGTAAGTCTTTGTGTATATTTTGTAATTTTTTTAAAGAATGTATATAAATAAGGTTTATAGTAAAATAAAATTAACATAATTATTATATTGCTTCAAACTTAATTTTTTCCTCGTGGTGCTTGAAAGTAAACTTGGACCAGGACCACTTTTTATGATGATTGTAATTAATGCAGCCAAAGCATAAACATTAATATTACGTACTATCCGAATGTGTTCTTAGCTTACCATTTTCAGTTCTGAGTTATCTTGTACACTTGTTTTTGTGTGCTCTCCAATAAATCAAATAAACACTTGGTCACAATTATGAAAATACCTCAATTGCATTTATTATACTTTGATTGAAGACGGTGATCACTGACAAGTGGCATCGCGATGTAAACTCCACGTGACTTTCTCGCGGTCTAAGTCGCGAGTGTATAATTATTAAGTTAACCATGCAGGAATTCGACAATGTGATATGTGCCCGGCATGGGCGGCATGTCAAAATATCCCCACTTTCATGTTCCTGTATTTCAATTTCAGACTACGATATATCTAAAATTATCAAAGGTATATATGTGAGACAAGATGCGGTGTTGACAACTCGGCTTTGTGTAACTGGGGAGTACCTAAGTACCTACTTGGAATTAGTTTGCAAAACTACTGTTGGTCCCGTAGACCATTTATGATGCACATATTTTCTGCAGTACAATTCTAAATACGTGCCTAAGTGACCATTTGATTTGAAAAACCTTTTGAATATGTGAAGCCGTAGGTTCAGGTCTTTCGTAGAAAAAAACATCAAGTAGTTAATAATAATAATTATAAGTGTAGAGTATGGCGGGATCGTGGAGCGTGGTGACAGAGAAAACACGGAGGGCGTCAGCAACTGGATTTATCATCGAGACTGTCCGAGTCCCAGAATGTATCCTGCGAACAGAAACTATCGAGACCACCGCAGATTCCATAGTTGAGGATTAGTCCCCGAGAGTCGCACGCGCACGGCCACAATAGATAGACTGAAAACTGAAATTCACTTGAGGTCCTTATCTATAATTACAACCATAATTTCTACGTCGAACAAACTTTAGCGCGATCAATTTTACAGGCAGCGATATCTAGCGTGTAATTGCGTAAACTCGTATGTGACATGTGCCTGTACTATGACTGGTGCTACATAGCTAACCATCAATAAAAATAAATAAAAAAATAAAAATAAAAAGCATTTATTTTGGACAAAATAATCCATAGATGTTAGTATTACAATAAACTTAAATAACTATGTTAGTACCTAAACTTAAGTGCTGAGAGGTCCAGTGCCTGATTAGGACGCTGTCCCATCTCTCTGCCACGACAGCCAGGAGACCGTGGCGGCTGGTGCGCACTCTGCGGAGCGTCGCGGCGCAGCGCTTGCGCAGCGTGGCGTGGAATCCATCCACATGCGCGTCGGCGAACATGCCCGACGCGCTACAGTATCGCGGCAGCCGCAACAATACCCTGAAGGCGTCGTTATATTGTACACGCATGGCATTAATAGCACGCTGCGTGTACCTCGTCCACAGGCTGCAGGCGTACAGCGAAGTACAGTACGCTCGAAAGAGTGTTACTTTAACTTGCGCTGTACACCTGCTGAACCTCCGGGCTATCATGTTGGCCCTGACGGCCAATGCCCTACGCTCGCGTTCGATATCCGCATCGTCACGCAGATCATCGGTGACCAAGTGCCCAAGATATTTAAATAAATAAACCCTTTTAAGTAGCTCGCCATTCAAACGAATGGGTGGGACATGAGATGGGCACTTGTTCCCCGCCTTAAATACCATGTACTCGCTCTTGAGCACATTGTACTTCAGGCCGTGACTTAGAGCATAAGATTCGCATTTCTCAATCAGTACACGCATACCACCAACCGAGGGGCTCAGCAGTACCATGTCATCAGCATAGCTTATGTTATTAAAACAAACCCTGTCTATGTGACAACCAACATGCATACTGCTAAGCCCACCGATAAGGGCATCCATGTACAGATTGAAGAGCTTGGGAGAGGTAAGCCCCCCCTGCCTGACCCCGCACTCCAAGCCATATTCGTCCGACAGCTCGTTACCCCAACGAACACTATTTCGCTGGCTCGCGTACCAACACCTAAATATGCGTGTGAGTTCCTTAGGAAATTGCACTTCGTCTAGTTTTTTCCAAAGTAGGTCGTAATTTACAAGATCGAAGGCTTTGGAAAGATCTAAAAAGCACGCATATATAGGCGTCTTCCTGCGGGTGTAGTATTCAACGGCCTGCTTCAAACAAACAATTGCACTTTCGGTAGATAATCCGGCGCGAAAACCGAACTGCGCGTCATTTAGTTTCATATACCTATCCAACTGTAAGTTAAGCAGGCCATCGAATATCCTGGCTACAATTGTTGCCAGCGAAATAGGTCGATAGTTGGCTTTGTTTGATATGTCACCCGTCTTGTTTTTGACAATAGGAATCACAATTGTTTTTGTCATGATCGGCGGTAGGTACGAGTGACATATACAAAGATTAAAAAACATCGCTAGCACTCGGGGTAGGTGAGGACCAGCAAACTGCAAGTGCTCAATACTAAGATGGTCGTGTCCAGGAGATTTGCCCCTTTTCATTTCCTTTAGGACCTTAGTTACGTCACTAACACTGAGTCGGGTCTGAATGTCACTCACTGCCATGTCAGCATCGAGCACCTGCTGCCGCGGAGCCCCACCGGCGGATGTGTGGGAAGGCTTCACATTAAAATGCTCCATAAACACGTTAGCAACGCACTTCGGATCCGAGATACCGTCCACACTAACAGAAAGTCCAGGCCTAGACTCCATCTTTTTTGTTATTTTCCAAAAGTTTCGGAAATCATTGGTTTTATGATGCGTGGCAAGCAAATCCATCTTTATTTGCTCTTGGTGTTGTTGAACCCACCTAAGACGCGAATAAAAATGTACTTACAGGTAAAAGTCTCAAAGAAACCAAGTAACCTCTTGGACTGGTTGAATGGCAGGTAGGTAAGAACTTTGATTTCAAAGTCTCAACGAACATCAATTTCGTTCCTACACACGAATTTTCAACTGGGACAGGAGTTACGACATTATTACCGTGACTAATGGTTATGCACTGGATAAAAATGGATTTATGATGTCTCTGTTCAAACCAATACTTTGTTGCGAACAAACCATTGGCCTCCAGGTTCTGACCATTGCTCTGATTCTGAAACACTTTATTGAATGTACATAGATCAGAATCATACTAGCTGGTGCGCTTACGGTTTCACTAGCATGTAACCTAATATGTGCAAGCAATAGCGTGCCAAGCAATACGATTCTAATCTAATCCCAATAGAATCATAAGAACTCGCCGAAATAACGGGTGACCGGAGGGCTGGCTCATATCTCGCACAGAGGATAAGCATTGCCATCCAACGTGGCAATGCTGCCAGCCTTCTGGGCACGTTGCCCAGCGACGGCGAACTCGGACAAATATTATTTTATTTTATAAGTAGTTTAGTTTTAGATATAAGTTATTTTATTTGATAAGTAGTTTAGTTTTAGATAGGTATAGTTTTTTAAATATTAATATTATAATAATGTTGTGATTTTTTTCGATTAATAAGTTTATTTAATGTTCATCATAAGCACTTTCTGAACCCAGGCAATATGAGCCCGGGATGTATGAGCTCGGGCGTGGGATAACCCATCAGGGAATTAGAGACGCAATTGCTACCCGGCACGCAATCCTCTATCCGTGCGACAAAACTTCAAGGGCAATAATAATTCGTGGGACAAGACTTCAAGGGCAATTTAAATGTGTCAATTTGTATGAAAGTTTAATACGGCGTTTAAGCGTACGGTGTTTTCGATCCTTTTGACTACAGCTTACAACCAGTTGAATGTTGAATGTAAAAAAAGCGGCCAAGTGCGAGTCGGACTCGCGCATGAAGGGTTCCGTAAAATAAATTGCGGTAAAATAAATTGCTTAAATCGTAAATTTAAGACGTATTAAAAAAAACTACTTACTAGATCTCGTTCAAACCAATTTTCGGTGGAAGTTTGCATGGTAATGTGTACATCATATATTTTTTTAGTTTTATCATTCTCTTGTTTTAGAAGTTACAGGGGGGGACACACACACATTTTACCACTTTGGAAGTGTCTCTTGCGCAAACTATTCAGATTAGAAAAAAAAAAGCGGCCAAGTGCGAGTCGGACTCGCAAATGAAGGGTTCCGTTAAATAAATTGCGGTTTACGATTTATGTTACGACGTATTAAAAAAAACTACATACTAGATCTCGTTCAAACCAATTTTCGGTGGAAGTTTGCATGGTAAATGTACATCATATATTTTTTTTAGTTTTATCATTCTCTTATTTTAGAAGTTACAGGGGGGAGCACACATTTTAATACCACTTTGGAAGTGTCTCTCGCGCAAACTATTCAGTTTAGAAAAAAAATATGTTAGAAACCTCAATACCATTTTTTAAGACATATCCTTAGATACTGGGTTTGATGTAAAATAAAATTTTGAGTTTCATTCAGTTCTTAGTATGGGGAACCCTAAAACTTAATGTTTTTTTTCTCGATTTTTGTGTGAAAATCTTAATGCGGTTCACAGAATACATCTACTTACCAAGTTTCAACAGTATAGCTCTTATAGTTTCGAAAAAAAAGTGGCTTTGACATACGGACGGACAGACAGACAGACATGACGAATCTATAAGGGTTCCGTTTTTTGCTATTTGGCAACGGAACCCTAAAAAACCGAGGTTCGAAGTTGAAAGCTGTTGTTTTTTTTTTTAGTTTATTGATTAAGACATAAAGTAAGTTAAGTTTTACATATATTACCCATTTTAGGCAAAACCTAGACGAGGTTAGTGTGCCCATGGGGAGTTCTAATTTTGATAAAAGTTATAATTAATCAGACAAATCCTGCGTTAGTAGACATATTGTTTCAAGGAAAACTATTTTGAATAGTAATAATTAAGCATTTAATGATCGAAGAAAGCAAAAACTAATAAGCAAACATCGGGGTTTTCGGAGCGGGAACGTTTGACATTAGCCAAAGAGTAGGTATTTACTTAAAAACAGATCGTACCGTAGGTTTCTACCGATTGAATAATTGATTGAAAAATAAATAAAGATTAATCATACATATAGGTACATATTTTATATTGGTCATTCATTATCAACCTCTTCAGTTAAGTCTATTCATTTATAAGAAAATGCTTCATAGATATCGAGCGTCAAGATTGACATTGTATTAGACACCTATTGTCAACCGTTACCCTTGCTTGGCTAGTAGATAAACTTATATGCAATTGTATTTTAAAAAACGCTCAAACGAAATCTAGTGTAACGCGACATGTCGCATCTAATAAACATACAGGTATGAAATATGATTTCAATAGTGAGCTCTTGAAATTTGTTGTGGGCTGTAATATACCATGGACGCAGGTAAACAATCCGATATTTAAAGATTTTATCGAAAATTGTGTTACCGGTAAATTTGGAAAAACTGCAAAAGTTCTTTCGGAATGTCAACTGCGACGGGAATATTTAAATATAAAGCTTACGATGAAAAAATGAATAAAATACGGAGCGAGCTAAAAAATGAATATATATATGTGAGTGTTGACGAAACCACGGATGATTATGGTCGTCAAATAGCTAACGTAATAGTGGGAGCATTACGTGATGGCATTGGCACTCAACACTTGATATTGTAGCGTTTGGTATCTATGGCAGTGATGAGCTAATGAATGGGTACCACAACGTTACAAAAAATAGAATTTATTCAACTAAGTAAGCTATGGGTCAGGTACGTGGGTCGAGTAGCCTTCTCAGGCGGTAATATAAATTGGATCGCCGTGTAGCTGGTCGGTACTGTCCTGGGAGCTCTGGTGTCCGGCGCGAGGCGCGAGACAGCGACGGAGGCGAATCAACGCCCGGCAGTGCAGGTTTCTTGACGGAAATAACCCGTACCTCGAACCCTGGAAATTATTTCCAACTTATTAGGCACCGCAATTAATCGATGCCGTGTAACGTTCCGCCTTAATTGTTTTGTACAAGCTCATCACTAATTCGGTTAGGTAATAATCCTTGAATCTATATGTAGGTATAGTTTGTTTGTGGCGGACGTTGCACGGCAAATCAGAACGGAGCAAAGTTGGGCTTAGGAGAAAATAAGCTTAAAAGCGTGAGATAAGATTACTTACTATGTAACTCATGACAACAATAGATGAGTAAGTATATACAGAGGATATGAGCATTCATAATGACATGGTGTTGACATTAGTCTGCATGACGCAATAAGCAAGCTACATTACATGTTCCTTAAAACTAATAAGTAATACCTACACTTAAGTATTTGTTCAAACTTACCCAAAGCGGGGGGAAAACACTGCACTTATTAAAATAATGCCGTAGGGCCGTAACTACACAAGTAGGTAACAACAGCGTTACAACTATTAACAGCAAGCAAGGTATTAAAACTCCGTAAAATCGCGAGACAAAGGCGGCCAACTGATAACGCGCGCAGGAGGGGCGTGCGTCCAGTGCCGGAGTCTGTTCGGGAGTGATGTGGCTAGTAGCAGCGGCCGGCGGTGCGTTAGAACATGGCGGATCGAGGTCGCGAAAACCGGCTCGTAGAGAACAGGGAAAGTCGATAGTATCGATATCGGTATCGATAACTATTAGTTAGGGTTTCTTCGTTAATTGTATTTATGTAAGTGTTAACTGTGTGTTTGTTTTAGAAATAGGATAATATGTATGATACTAAATTGTAGATTTACTGTTTTGTTATGTACATTTTGATTACTACGGTTAAAGTCATATATATGAACCTAAGTAATAAAACAATGCTACAGTTACCCCGCTCCCCAGGGAAGGATTTTTCCTAACCTAACTGACAAAAATCCGCTTGTACTGATAACCATTCGTAATTTTGAATGAATTACGTTTGGCTACTTATATTATTATTCTCTTTAGTTACGTTATAAAGACTTAGCCTGAACGATTTACCAGTTTTAAGTCCTTGATATGCCAAGTACCAAGATGCTTGCCTGACATGTCCTCTAAATCATAAACTAGTGGAGATTTTTTCGCAATAACGCGGCACTGTATAAACTTTGGCGCCAACTTTTTGCTAAAATATTGGTCTTTATCACTCTGATAATAAGTTTTCTTCCAAACTATGTCGTTAATATTAAATTCAGCTGAGAGGCGTCTTAGGTTATAACGAGACGTATTTTTAGCATGAGCACGCCATAGACGCATTTGGACCTCATTAAATATTCCTGCCAGATGGCCCATGTTTTCGGTATAGACATCGCGAGGTAAGAAAATAATTTCGTTGCCAAGATCGGTATCCAAGTAGTGTGAACCGCATGTAACTAGCTCCCTACCGTAAACAAGGAAAGCTGGTGAATAACCCGTTGCCTCGTTGACGGAATTGTTCATAGCAAATGCTATCTTTGGCAAGTTAACGTCCCATACTCGATGATCATCCTCTATAAAGGCGGAAATACAGGAGAGTAGGGTCTTATTGTAGCGTTCCACGGTATTTATCTGTGGAGTGTAGCGCGGCGTGAAATAAACATTGGGGACCTTGTATTTTTGAAAGAACGATTCTAAATTTTTGCTAATAAATTGGCTCCCGTTATCTAAAAATATTGTTTGGGGCACTCCATGAACAAGGAATACAGAATCCTCCATATGTTTAATAACTGCCTCCGCGTTTGCTCTCCGTAGTGGAAATGAGAGACAAAAATTTGAAAAGCAGCATACTACTACCAGTAAACACGTATTTTGTTTTCTACTACAGGGAAGAGGGCCAATGAAATCAATTGATATCATCTGGAACAGTCGGGAGCATTGTTTGGGTCTTCCCATAAGTCCCAACGTTGTGTGATTTGGTGCTTTGTGAGATATACATACCGAGCAACCAGAAACAAGCTTTACAACGTCTGAAAACATACAAGGCCAGTAGAACCGCAAGGCTAAACGGTGGTACGTTTTGTGCATACCTAAATGACCAGCAGTTGGCGTTGCGTGATTTTCTTTTATTAATTGCTCACGCAACTCACTGGGAATCACCTCTTTCCAAGCAAACTCCGATGTAAGGGAACACTTATTTTTTGATAGACGGTAAAGAACATCATTATTTATAGTGAAGTTGGGAAGACTAGCTGGAGATTTAAGGCAAGTGTTGTATTTATTTTTGTACCAAGAGTCAGACGTTTGAGACAATGAGTCAGACGTAGTAATGGCGTGCACGGGAACCGCACGAGAAAGCGCATCGGGGATGATATTGTCGACACCCCGCCGGTGTTTCACATTAAAGTTGAACGCCGATAGCCTTACACCCCAACGGGCCAACCTGCCTGTTGGATTGGAAAGCGACATAAACCACTTTAAGGATGAGTGATCCGTATAAACGGTAAAGGTCTGGCCATTGTCCAAATAGCATCGCCAATGTTCTAAGGCAGCAAGAACGGCGAGTGCCTCCCTCTCGGTTATGCTGTAATTACGCTCTGGGCCTGTCAAGGACTTGCTCATGTAAGCTATAGGATGTTCTTGTCCGTTAATTACTTGACATAACATAGCCCCTATGCCGTAATTACTCGCGTCCGTGTGCACCTCAAAGGGAAGATCATAATGAGGGCAAGATAAAACTGGACATGAGGTAAGACTACGCTTGAGCGCTTCAAAGGCGGAATTAGCTTCCGCAGTCCAGACAAATGGAGGAGCGCCCTTCTTGTTGGAAGTTAACTTATTTAAGGGCCCTGCGATCGTACTAAAGTTGGGTACAAAACGTCGATACCATGAGGCAGTACCTAGAAATCTTTTTATGTCCTTTTTAGAAGTTGGAGTGGGATAATTTAGTATTGCCTCAACTTTTTCTGGGTCAGTACGAAGCCCTTGAGTGTCAATCACGTAACCCAAATATTTTAAGCTCTCTCTGAAAAATTGTGTTTTTTCATAATTTATCGTCAGGTTAGCCTGTTGTAGTTTTTCTAAGACACGCAACAATAGGGACACATGACTTTCGAAACTGTCACTTACGCAGATGATGTCGTCTAAGTAACAGAACACTTTAAGCTCAAATTCTGGGCCAAATAGCTTATCGACCAACCGCTGTTGAGTTGCAGGAGCATTAGTGAGACCGAAAGCCATGGTTTTAAAACAAAAAGATCCACGATTAGGGACAAAAAAAGCTGTCTTTCGACGGTCCTCCGTAGCAATAGGAATTTGCCAAAAACTCTTAGATAAATCTATGCTTGTTAAATACTTAGCGTCTTTGAGGTTATCTAAGATTTCCGATATGTATGGAAGGCTATACGCGTCTTTGACTGTCACGGAATTAAGTTTGCGGCTGTCTAAGCAAAACCTTGGCTTGCCGTCTTTCTTGTTTACTACAAGAATAGGAGATGACCATGAGCTCTCACACGGTTCTACAATGTCCAGCTGGAGCATCTCATCTACCTGGTCATTAATAATCCTATTCTTCTCTGGCGACATACGGTAGTAACGCTGTCTTATAGGTGTTACATTACCGGTATTGATACGATGTTCAATCATTGAAGTTCGGCCAAGACCTTTTTGTTCATAAGATATCGCCTTAAAACGGTCAATAACACTGTCAACAACAGTGCGTTGACTAATATTCAAATTTTGGTAGGGAGTGAGATGAGACGACTCCTGAGTGTTAGTATTAGAAGTTCCCTTTATGTTCATAGAGCCAATATATTTGGGACATAACTTGAACTTCCGCCAAAAATTTTTTTGGTACACCATACGCCTTGATGGTATGATTTTGCTCCTCAAAGGTCACTGGTAGGTTAATGTAGCCAATACTGTTGAGGCAGTAACCTCCAGCTGCAATTATATTGATTTTGTCATTTGTTTGCAAAGACAGTTTAGAGTCAAGGAGTTCAGTGTAGACATCCTTGTTGATTAATGATACAGCCGCCCCTGAATCCAGCAACCCGGCAACAGAAGCGTCATTAATTTTTACATTTACGAAAATCCGGTTGTCATTATTAGTTGTTGCTTGCAGAATTGAAGTTACTTTGTAGACGCTAAAGAAGTTTTTTATGAAATTTAACCAATTCTGCCAGTCTGTAGCATCAGAGTAACTGCAATTCTGCTCTAAGCGTTTTTTGGTTCTTCATTAGTAGAAGAAAGTTGTTTCTGGCAGTCAGGGCAGTCGTGAAATTTCACCCCTGGACGGCCGCAGCGGAAACAAACAATAATTCTTTCTGCAGTGCAGTTCCTTAATGAGTGGGAGTCTACCCTGCAACGCGGGCAAAATCTTGGTCTTGCATTAATCGTGCCAACGGGTCTGGCCACATTTACCGTTTCAGCAGGATAATTATTCGCAGTACTTTGTTTTGCATATGAAGCAAAACGAGGCTTAAAATCGTAATTCCTTGTAAAAGGCTGTTTCTGCACAAAGGGCCTGTTAATATTATTTGACGTAGAGGCATGTGCGTAGGCAAAATCCGGGGCTAAGGTTTCCTGTGTCACTTTAGGGGGCTCCCGATACTGTGACATACGAGATTGAACACTTTCAAAGTTCTTGCATATTGTCCGTAACTGGTCAACGTTCTTGATATCAGGGCAAGATGTTAACACATTGGCAAAGCAAGGACGTATATTATGTAAAAGTATATCTAATTGATCCTCCTCTGATAAGGTTCTGTCCAGTTGCGAAAACATACCTGACATAATGGAGAGATAAATAGTAATATTCTCTCGCGGTCCTTGTGTACGAGCCCTTATTTCGGCCAAAAAACGGTAATCATAATCCGAATAGCTAAAGTCTTCCTTGAGCCTGCTACAAACTTCGCCCCAAGAATTGACTTTGTCTTGTATACCGCGAAACCAATGCAAGGCATCCTCGGTGAAAATCTCCGTAGCGAAGGATAGTACCTTGTTCGATGGTATGGATCTCGCTTTAATAAAATCAGTAACACTCTGAATGAAGGCCCGTACACAAGTTTTACCGTTAAACTTTAGTTTTGATAGTTCTGTTGTCAGCCCACGATCACAAGTAACGGTAATCTGTCCAGGATTATCTTCAAAAATGGTGCCCGTGGCACCAGGATTGAGCTTATTGAGGGATGCTCTATAAGATTGGTATTGCTTATTACACTCATTGTAAGCAGATAGGACTTCTGGCTGGAGCGTCGAGTCGAGCCGGTTGAGACGGTGGTAAATATGATTCATCAAGTTATTCGTTCTGTCTAAAAGGCTTTTTTCGTAGCAGTCATTTAAAGATTTGATACATTTCGCCACTTTCGTAAAGCTCTCGTCTAATGCTGCCACATCATCTAGCGGATCAAAAGGCGATACTAAAATATCTTCAGAAGGATATACCCGAACAAGTCTTGTTATTTGTTTGCGCAAGTCTAATACAGTTTCAGCCGGGCTTTCTCCTCTAATTTCTACCTCGTAAACGAGTTCCGTTTTTTGTAATGACAAAAATTTTATTTCGTGAGACATAATTGGTGCCTACTCAGTGTGAACAAAAAACAGTTTGGGTAAATTTGAACAAAATATTAACTACTCCGCTCTGTTACAATGTGAAATAAATGAAAGCAGTAACTTGTTTTTCCTGTTAATTAATTGAAAATGAGTACTAAGAAAGTAAAAGAAGGAACACCAGAAAAAGAAGAGAAGTAGAAAGCAGTAATAAAAACGCTAACTACAAAAAAAGTGCAAAATATCAAGCGCAACTAGTGTCTACAGTGTGCTCACAAGGTTTCGGTTTTTATCGATATCGATAAAATACCGTCGTCCGCTCTCTAGACTCTAGTTGCAAAGCACATATAAAATAAAAACAAGACTTCACAAAATACGCACACAAATCAAACTACTCAACGATACAAATTTAAATATACACCACCTGATACCAAGTTGATGGCGCCACTTGTAGCGTTTGGTATCTATGGCAGTGATGAGCTAATGAATGGGTACCACAACGTTACAAAAAATAGAATTTATTCAACTAAGTAAGCTATGGGTCAGGTACGTGGGTCGAGTAGCCTTCTCAGGCGGTAATATAAATTGGATCGCCGTGTAGCTGGTCGGTACTGTCCTGATAGCTCTGGTGTCCGGCGCGAGGCGCGAGACAGCGACGGAGGCGAATCAACGCCCGGCAGTGCAGGTTTCTTGACGGAAATAACCCGTACCTCGAACCCTGGAAATTATTTCCAACTTATTAGGCACCGCAATTAATCGATGCCGTGTAACGTTCCGCCTTAATTGTTTTGTACAAGCTCATCACTAATTCGGTTAGGTAATAATCCTTGAATCTATATGTAGGTATAGTTTGTTTGTGGCGG
The DNA here is from genome assembly GCA_963854355.1 of Epinotia brunnichana. Classification (NCBI taxonomy): domain Eukaryota; kingdom Metazoa; phylum Arthropoda; class Insecta; order Lepidoptera; family Tortricidae; genus Epinotia; species Epinotia brunnichana. The sequence goes on along the minus strand of OY977936.1, from coordinate 10,122,383 downwards.
ACGTTGCACGGCAAATCAGAACGGAGCAAAGTTGGGCTTAGGAGAAAATAAGCTTAAAAGCGTGAGATAAGATTACTTACTATGTAACTCATGACAACAATAGATGAGTAAGTATATACAGAGGATATGAGCATTCATAATGACATGGTGTTGACATTAGTCTGCATGACGCAATAAGCAAGCTACATTACATGTTCCTTAAAACTAATAAGTAATACCTACACTTAAGTATTTGTTCAAACTTACCCAAAGCGGGGGGAAAACACTGCACTTATTAAAATAATGCCGTAGGGCCGTAACTACACAAGTAGGTAACAACAGCGTTACAACTATTAACAGCAAGCAAGGTATTAAAACTCCGTAAAATCGCGAGACAAAGGCGGCCAACTGATAACGCGCGCAGGAGGGGCGTGCGTCCAGTGCCGGAGTCTGTTCGGGAGTGATGTGGCTAGTAGCAGCGGCCGGCGGTGCGTTAGAACATGGCGGATCGAGGTCGCGAAAACCGGCTCGTAGAGAACAGGGAAAGTCGATAGTATCGATATCGGTATCGATAACTATTAGTTAGGGTTTCTTCGTTAATTGTATTTATGTAAGTGTTAACTATGTGTTTGTTTTAGAAATAGGATAATATGTATGATACTAAATTGTAGATTTACTGTTTTGTAATGTACATTTTGATTACTACGGTTAAAGTCATATATATGAACCTAAGTAATAAAATAATGCTACAATATCCAGTAAACGGTTAGACAGCATGAACAATGTATCAATATCCAATACGGTCACAAGTGCTCTTGATGAATTATGGGGTGCTAACCATAATAATCACAATAAAGTACTTTTACTTTTAACTGACGGTGTGGGCTACATGCTAAAGGCTGGAAGAAATTTAAAATGTATTTTTCCCAATCTTTTGCACGTCACATGTTTGGCTCATGGTTTAAATAGAGTGGCTGAACTAGTAAGAAAACTTTATCCAGATGTGAATGTTTTAATCGCAAATGTTAAGAAGACATTTTTGAAATCTCCTAAAATAATACAAAAGTTTAAAGAAATGCTCCCCGGAGTGCCTTTACCACCTCGACCAACAATTATTCGGTGGGGAACCTGGATAGAAGCTGCAACGTATTACAGCAAACATTACGATGAAGTGAAACGTGTTCTAAATACATTCAGTCCCACCGAAGCCCAGAGTATTAGAAAGGCAAAAAGAGCGTTTGGAAATGCAAATATAAAAAGCGACTTAAATTTCATTTTTCAAGTTTATTCTGAAAATCGTGTCAACTATTCAATTTACAGCAGGTAATTAATTAAAGTTATTTTTATTGTTACCTTATAAGTTATAAGACTTTTACGGAAATTAAAATAAAACTTTGTCACAGATTGTATACAACTCACAGAGAGGTAGTTATTCATTAGGCATAATAAGATATTTTCTTAGACTAACATATCTGTTTATCTCTACTCTTTCTCAAATCATTCCCGCTCCGAAAACCCCGACGTCTGCTAATAAGTATATTCCTATGATATCCTAGATAAACGAAAAATTTGTCGGTATACAAAAAAAATATATTATATATTTGTGTTGTTGTTGTGTGTATATAGTTGTTGTTTGTAGGTGTAGCTTTCCACATTTTTAAATTTTTTCTTTGTTACATATTTGTGTTTATTAATGCTTTTAGCTTTTGATTTATCATATTTTAATGTTTTTTTCAGATTTGTTTCAGTTAGGCTTTGGTTTAACCCTCAATTCAATTCCTGAGTCCACTGGACTCACATCAAAATTTCAAACTACTGTAATTCTAACGTTTTAGCGAATAGTTTCCCCTCCGTCCCTCGGTGAGTGGACTTGCGCTGGCGCTGCGTATTTGGTGAGTTATTGCGTCAAGTGAGTCCCATGGACTCGTACAAATGCACGCAAAATAACGTGCACCCATTGCACGTACATTTTTCTTACATGGGAGCATACATTTTTGTTTTTTTAATTCTACTTTGTATACATTTGAGAGGTTAAAAAAGTTACAAACGTATATTTGTTAAGAGTTTTTGTTATTTTAGTAGAGATTTGAAAAAAATCTCTTTTTTGAGACTGGTAAAATGAGTTTCTTTAATTTTTAAGAGGATCGAATATGTCTTTGCAGTTTTGTTATCTTTTTCTAGTGCCTTAATAAGGACGTAATAAGAACAATAAAAAAAATATTAAAAAACATTGTGTTATTTCGGAAAACCACACATAAAAAAATATATGAGTCCCAAGGACTCATAGAAAGTGCATTGAGGGTTAAAATTCGGCTGTTAAATAAAACCTACTAACTAGATTTAAATCTACGTGAGTTTTATGTGAAAGTAAAATAGTCAAGCCATTGGTTTAATTTTTTATTTACAATACAATTAAAGGCTATAGCCGTGTTTCTATACAAAATTTGCCTTTTTGTCAAATGTTCTAGTAATTTAATTTTTAGATACTCCTTGTAGGCAAAGGTCTGTTCCCCAAAGAAGAGCCATGTACACTTGTCAGTTTCCGTAATATGGCGGTTTGTTTTTTTTCACTTTTTAATTTATATCTTGAATTCGGTCTTTGCGATTAATTTGATTTTTTGGTAAACTATACTACATAATAAAACCCATCACTACAAAAAATGTTGAATTGGTTTCGCGCAAATGGCCTAGTTTTGAACTTGTCAAAGACTCAGATTCTGCACATTAATCTAATCACTAAATATAAGCATCCTCGGTAATTTGTTGCCACAATTAAGACATACCAAGTTCCTCGGCATAACATTAGACTCTGGACTCAGATGGGATGCACACATAGACAGTTTATGTGGTAGGCTGTCTAGCGCATGCTTCGCTCTAAGCAGATTGGCACACGTTTTACCCAAAAAACAACTCAGATCATGCTACTATTCACTATTCCACTCAGTTATGAACTATGGTCTCGAATTGTGGGGTACGGCCGCAGAGTGGCAACGTGTATTCATACTACAAAAGCGTGCCGTACGTATCATCTCATTTGTCCCTCCACGCACTTCAGCTCAAAATCTCTTTAGAGAAAACAATATACTCACCCTGCCCTTGCAGTACATATATGACGTCGCTAAATTCGTCAAAGAAAACATTGACACGTTTCCCCGCAGAAAGATAACTCGCACAAGACAGGGGTCCCAGAACCAGCTCCTCACACAAACCACTCGACTGACCAAGTCAAGTAAAATCATCTCTCACGTGGGGCCAAAAGTATTTAACAAACTACCAGTAAATGTAAAATGCGCGGGTAGTAACTCAACTTTTTTAAGAAAATTAAAATCGTGGCTTCTCACGCACTCTTTTTATGACATTAAAGATTTTTACGAGTTACCAGAATAAGAATGTTATATGTTAACACACTTAGTATATAAATTTAATTTAATCTAAACAATCGATGACATGTAATATTAATAATATTATAAATAAAAGACTTATGATTTATCGCCTTTGTTTTTTTTATTAATTTAACTGAAAATGGGAGAAAACTATCCCATGTCCTTTCCCGGTACTCAAACTATATCTAAACAAAATTTCATCTAAGTGGGTTTCATCCAAATATTCATCCCCCATTTCAGCCCCTTAGGGGATGATTTTCGGGACAAAATCTATCTCTATACCAAATTTCATCTTAATGGGTTCCATCCATTCTATGACCTTCCCCGGGACTAAAACTATCTCTGTACCAGATTTCAATTTAAATCGGTTCCATTCAAATCTAAACCCCTCATGTCATCCTCTCAGGAGAAGATATTCGGGATAAAAACTATGCATTGTCCTTCCCCGGGACTCCAAATATGTCTATATCAAATTTCAACTAAATAGGGTCCATCCAAATTTTCACCCCCGATGTAATAGGGGATTATTTTCGGGATAAAAGCTATCCGTTGTCCTTCTCCGCAGCTCAAACTATCTCTATACCAAATTTTATCTAAATGGGTTCCATCCAAACTTTCACCCCCAATTTCATCCCCTTAGGGGGATTATTTAAGGGATAAAAGCCATCCGCTGTCCTTCCCCGCGGCTCAAACTTATCTCCATACCAAATTTCATCTAAATGGGTTCCATCCAAATGTTCACCCCCATTTCACCCCTTTTGGGCATAATTACCGGAAAAAACACTTACCTATGTCTTTTCCCAAGGTTCAAACTATCTCTTTACCAAATTACGTCTAATTAGGTTACATCCAAATTTTCACCCCCTTAGGGGATAATTTTCGGGATAACACTAACCTCCTCCTAATCCTTCCCCAGGACTCCAACTATCGCTATACCGTCAATGTGTTCCATCCAAATTTTCACCCCCTATGTCATCCCCTTAGGGGATTATTTTAGGGATAAAATCCATCCGCTGTCCTTCCCCGAGGCTCAAACTATCTCTATACCAAATTTCAATAAATGGATTCCATCCAAATGTTCACCCCTTTTGGGTTTGATTACCGGAATAAAAACTTTCCTATGTCTTTTCCGAAGGATCAAACTATCTCTTTACCAAATTTCATCTAAATAGGGTACATCCAATTTTTCACCCCCTTAGGGGATAATTTTCGGGATAACACTAACCTATGTCCTTCCCCAGGACTCCAACTATCGCTATACCGTAAATGTGTTCCATCCAAATTTTGACCCCCTATTTCATCCCCTTAGGGGATTATTTTATGGATAAAAGCCATCCGCTGTCCTTTCCCGCGAATCAAACTATCAATATACTAAATTTCATCTAACTGGTTTCCATTCAAATTTTGAACCCTAATTTCACAACCTCAGGAGATGATTTTCGGGGATAAAAACTATGCATTGTCCTTCCCTGGGACTCCTCCTATCTTTATACCAAATTTCATCTACATGGGTTTAATCCAAATTTTCACACCCTTAGGGGATAATTTTCCCCCTCCCCAGGACTCCAACTATTGCTATACCGTAAATGTGATCCAAAATTTTTACCCCGTATTTCGTCCCCTTAGAGGATTATTTTTGGGGTAAAAGCCATCCACTCTTCTTCCCCGTGGCTCAAACTACCTCTATACTAATTTTTATCTAAATGGGTTCCATCCAAATTTTCACCCCCATTTCACCCCTTTTGGATATGATTACTGGAATAAAAACTATTTTATGTCCTTTCCCAGAGCTCAAACTATCTCTGTACCAAATTTCATCAAAATTTTCACTCCCTTAGGGGATAAGTTTTGGGATAACACTAACCTATGTCCTTCCTCAGGACTCCAACTATCGCTTTACCGTAAATGTGGTCCATACAAATTTTTTCATCCCCTATTTCATCCCCTTAGAGGATTATTTTAGGGATAAAAGCCATCCAAAGTCCTTCCCCGCGGCTCAAACTATAATTATCAAATTTATTCTAAATGAGTTCCATTCAATTGTTCACGCCTAATTTCACCACTTCAGGAGATGATATCCAGGATAAAAATTCCTATGTCCTATAATAATAATTATTATTTATTATTATTTATTTATATCTAAATGTTTACCCCTAATTTCACCCCCTCAGGAGATAATTTTCGGGATAAAAACTATGCATTGTCCTTCCCTGGGACTCCTACTATCTCTATACCAAATTTCATCTACATTAGTTTTATCCAAATTTTCACACCCTATTTCATCCCTTTAGGAAAAGATTTTCGGGGTTAAAACTATCCGTTGTATTCTCCGGGACTCAAACTCTCTCTATACCAAATTTCATCTAAACGGGTCCCATCCAAATTTTTACTCCCCATTTCATCCCCTTAGGGGGTGATTTTCAGAATCAAAACTATCCTGTTTGTCTTTTTTCCTGGACTCAAACTATCTTTATACCAAATTTCATCAAAGTGGGTTACATCAAAATTTTCACCCCCCATATCACCCCTTTAGGGGATGATTTCCGGGACTAAGCCTATCCTTTGTCCTTTCTTGGGGCTCAAACTATTTATATACCAAATTTCATCCAAATCGGTGCAGCGGTTAAAGTAGATCCATACAAATTTCCACCCCTAACTTCATCCCCTTGGAGGATTTTTGGGATAAAAACTATCCTTTGTCCTTTCCAAGGACTCAAACTATTTCATCTAAATCGGTTCAGCCGTTTTCACGTGATGCGCGGTCATATAAAGAGACATACAGATAAACAGGCAAATAGACAAAAAGTCTAAAAACTGTTGGAACGTGTTCTGTTGTCGATCCTAAATATCCCTAACCAATTTTTTTTTCGAATCCATTTTATGTACAGACTTTCGACCCTCTTTAGCTTATATGTATAGATAGATAACACGAAGTTACGTTGTTTCGTAATAAGCTACCTTCATTCATCCCAAGCGTAAAAACCTCAGAAACTTTAGCAATAAAATTTCATGATATAATACTTTTTACTGTTATTGTACCTACTTTATTTTTTGCACGTGTTTCAAGTACTTTCTGTGTACCTAAATATTGTATTAGCCGATGTCTTAAGTTTTAAAATGTTTTTTTTAAGAAGTCTATAATGCTCATTGCTGCCAAGATGACGATCGTTTCTTCAATACCTACTGGATTAGGTTCTGGAGCATGTTATGAAAAATTTATCAAATTGTCAAAGTTTTCCACAAAACAAATATAAATTTATAATCTTTATTGCTATTGTAATAAGAAAGTTTAAACAAATTGACTTTTCCCACTTTTAAAAAATCTTGTTTACATTTATATCATGAAAAATGCTGCCGATATCTTTGCCTTATAGGTTTTTGCTATTCTAATTTAAAAATGTTTTGTGCTGCATGGTTATTTTTTGCCACTAGCTGTTAGCTGTTCCAAAAAAGCCTAGATGGCAAAATTACCGTAATATATATATATAACGTAATATATGTATATAGTAGTGGGTACTTTTATGAACGTGGTTTAAATTCGGCCACATAATTATTCAATTCGGGGCTTTCTTAACCTTACGTTGGCCCTTGAAAGAATCCTTCCTTATTTTCCCTAATAAAAATAAAAATAAATAAAAATAAAATTCGTTTAATTCAGACAGCCACGGGTCCATACATGTTAAAATTATTATCTAGGTTTACCTTCTTAATTACTAGTGTTAGTTATTTCAAAGTAAAAGAACAAGGACACTCACGTGTACGAGGTGACTATAGAGTGTACCAATGTGTGTGTGTGTAGAGTGTCCAATGTATGAGAAGCTGACTGTCCATCCTGTCAGCTATAAAGGGCATTGGGCTAAAATAGAGGTGTTCTATTTGGGTCATTGTTAGATTTAGGTTCGCGTCTCTTCGGTGGACATTGCCAAAGTTAAGAGCTATGAGCCTAATTTTTGGTTAAGCTCAGAATCCGCATAAACGGCGTAGTCTCTTAAATATATATATATTATATATACTTCGTGACGAACCAGATTATTTTATTTAATATTTTCTGTTTCGTGTTAATTTAACGTGGAAGTTACCACGATCAAATCTTAATGGTACAGAGAACGAACACGAGGGCTTATGTTTATTATATATAAACATAATCCCTTAACTATTAACCAGGAAAAAAGGCGATTTTTGGTTTTTCAACTGACAATGACCCATTTAAGTGTTTAGTAGGCAAGTTTGCCTAAAATTGGCCAAAAGTTTGATAAATCCTCCACTTCTACTCAAAGTGCAAACCTTTGACACTGTCTGCCTAGTATTTCCGGCCATTTCAGGACTGACATACTGAGGTTTACTATCTCTACGATTAATAGTATTTTATGCAACTGTTTTATAAGAAGGGTCTTAAAATGCGAGTGGCGTGAGTTGCGATGCGAGCCTTGGCGAGCATCGCAATCAAAGACGCCACGAGCGTTTTTAGACCAGTTATAAACCGTTGCATACAATACTTTTTCTACGACAAATTTTAAATAAATAGCAGACTAAAAATTAGTTAGCCTTTTCGGGCAGCAAGTTTTCTATTCGTACTTTGGCTACTCACGCAATTTCTTCAGAAGTGCGGTTATTAATTGCTTCGACAATTTTAAAAGGAACGTACACTTTTATCTTCACAAACACGAATACAATCTTAATATTCTAGGACTAACAGTTTATCATCTTTCATCTTTTCATTTTGATTTGAATTGTATATATTTTGGTGGGAAATCGGAAATGTGACACTTCTTGTTTATGGTTTGTTTTGTTTTTAATTTGTTTGCATTTGCCATCCGAACCAAACCTAATCCGGACTCGGACCGAATTCGAACTTTATTTTCATAAATAATACCAAGAATTTATAAAATATGTAATTTAGCACACAATAGATGATGATTTATTATTATTGTAGTAAATAATGTATAATATACAAATGTTAAATCGTAAATAAAAACTTTTATTTCGAAATATTTGTTTATGAAGTTGGCACCACTGCAATATAGCGGACGATTTAAAAAAGTTAAACAGTGCTTTTATGAAAAATGTATGAACCAAAAAAGTACGCTAAACAGTGCGTTTTTGGGCCATAGAGCATAGAGTTTTTCGACGACTTATTAGTGGTGTCATTGTATTTGAGCTACAGCCTATATAAATGACAGATAACGGTACAGGAGTAGAAAAAAGGGTTAATGTTACCACATGTCTCCAGTCACCTGACTCTTTCTCGACCTGCTGCCATGCATTTTATCGTGTTGTCGTGAGACGTAGGCGTATAGGGAGTTTACGGACTAGAAGGTAAGTAAAGTAAATATTTAGATAAAAGTATTTTGCATAAAGCTTGAAAACATTCAACACACCTAAGTTAAACTAGCCACGCAAAAACTTCGTTAGTGCTAGACTCAAAATATCATAAAACCTGCATAAAACATAGTGCACAGAATAATTCTCACATTTCCCACTATTTTAAAATAATTGTTTTCATCATATCCATAATTGTTGAGGTCGGGCTAATTGTGATTGCGTTTTGAACTAAGGTTTTGCTAGTGATTTTTCTCTTGCTAATTTGTGTAGGATTTTTTTTCTATTATTATGAGACATAGATATAGGTATTAGAGGTATTTAGTTTCAAGTACTACACGGCATATTTTAATTTGGTATGTTTATCAAGTGCCAAAACATCACCTGATAAACCTACCACACTAAAATATTCATGTTCGGATGGCAGGGCAGTGGATATGGGTAACTTGACTAACGCAAATAATTAGTTTGTCTTTTTTACTAGCTATTACAGTACACAATGGGTAATTCATTCATCCATCATAGGTGCCTCTAATATGCCTAAATTGAAGAATGAATCACTTTTTTATTTTATTTATTTTTATTATTTTATTTATGGTGCACTGTAATAGCTTGTTTGGTGCTCACTTAACTAAATCCTTCCAAGTACCTGGAGAAGTTTACACTAAATACCTAATTTTGCACTTAAGGCTTATGTTATGAGCCTAATCCAATTTTCGCAATCCATTAACTGTAACCACTAAAACATTGCCTACAGCTTAAATATAACTAGATTATTATTACCTTTAAATTACAGAACTCGCAAAATCCATTATCCAATATGACTTTGTTTAACATAAGAATACAAAGCAAAGGTAGGTACGTAGGTAATTCCATCTTTCATATAATATGCCTATATGCAATAGCAAGTAAGCACAACGCAAAGTTAAATGCCAAATAAAATGGTTAATAAGTAATTAATTACATTTCTATTGAAATATATGTGCGGACCAACAAACAGAATTAGACGAGTTTGATGAAAATATGCTAATATATAAACGCTTTATGGTTTCTTTAGTTAAACTCAAACTCAAAATATTCTTTATTCAGGTAGGCGTAGTACATGCACTTTCGAATCGTCAATTTTTTGAAACATAATGTTGAACAAATTTTTTAGAGCTATTAATTGTTATGCGTCAAATATTTTGAATTGATATGTACAGTGTAGGTGTCTAAATAATTAATAATAATTTCACAATAAGATCGTAACAATGTAAAAAAGAAATTATATAAAATACTAGTCTAGAATGTTTCTAGGAAAAATAAAAACGAAACACAACCAAAGTAATACTTAAATTAAAAACTCAAATGTCATAATCAATTCCAAATAAAAATTTAAAATCTGTTACAATTAATCCCACGCTGTTTTATCATTCATGTAGTCTTGTGTGCCATAATAAGCTTTCGTAATAAGTTTACGCTTCACATGGTTCTTGCATTTATTAATAGACATTTCAGTAACGTTTCTTGGAAGTTTGTTATAAAACCTTACACCGTTAGGTACCGGTGTATCTTTACCTATAATATAAATAATACACTAAGTATAAATATGAAGTTGCAATCATCTGATATGCAAATCCAACACACGTCTCTTTGTTACGGTTGAAAAATATAAAATTGCCGTCAGACTACGGTTTGTTTTATGTGACAATGTTTGCTTCTCCATTGAATAGGTACTCAATCTGCTGCTTATCCATAACCATGGCTTCGACTTACCAACTAAAATTCAATTTCAAATTGATGCGAATCCCTTTTCAATATCAGCGCGTTTCGTTTACACACAATTGACTAAGTGCAATCTAAATAGGGTACCTCCGGCGGTACCACGAATTTCGAATCTCGAACTTCGTATATCTCCGTCTCTGTCGCTCGAGTACCATAAACGATAAGTGCGATAGAGACAGAGATATACGAAGTTCGAGATTCGAAGTTCGTGGTAGTAGCGCCGCTGTGTATGATTTCGATTCGTCAAAATCACGTTTTTAGGGTTCCGTATTACATTAGGGTACGTCTCTGCTATTTGAGTGTAATTAGCAACAAATCTATTCCAATCGATATTGAAATTATTCCTTGATGTCCTTATCCCAATGCCAGCTGATTTAATACGGCTAACGCTTCTTTAATTCGGTTGAGAAATGCAAAACTGCCGTCAGACTACGAATAAATTAAATAAAGGAAATAATATATAGCTGTAATAAAGTAATGAAGTGAAAACGGGGCGACAGGCTAGTCGTGCCTGAAAGATGATAATTAATGTCGTAATATTAAACTTTTTGCGCTGTCATGTTGAAACAAGACGTGACGAGTTGCGCAGATAAGCTTTCAGCTTAGACGTTTCATTTGTTTTATGAACTGTCTCCGCGGCTCCGCCCATTTAAGAAAAACCGATTTTTACAGGTTAACATAAAATGCGAAACATACATACTCGTAATAATTATGTGTTCTAAGCTCAGAATTGCATACGACATGACGCAAAAAGTAAATCATTAAAATTCTATTCTATTTCATACCTTTATTAATTTGGGACATGCTTTTTGTTGCGCCCCTTATAGTATAATAAATAGTACCTACCTAGGGAAACGAGCTTTGCTGGGCCTCTATACAAAAAAGACCATGAAACATAAAAAAAATCATCGCATGATGATAGATTGAATTTGGTGGTCCATGCCCAATAAACCGACCCAACCTGTGAGTCAACGAATCAGATTTGTTTTTTTTTTTACCTGACGTAAATTAATTTTCCTGAGAATGGGGTAATACATCGATTTTATTCCCCCGAATACCCTTTTATAGTAAATCTCATCGAAATCATTATATACGTCTTACAAAGCTCAGTTACCAGCAAATGCGTATTATTCATATTTCCCACATTTGATAATATAGCACGGGTAAATGGACCCGGGTACTAGTTACGGGCAAATACTACCAACAGACTGTGAGATTTAATAAAGATCACGCAAAAAAAAAATACGAATTGCAGTTGAATTAAAAAGACTAGGCTGTTTGTAAAGAGGCTATGACATAATTGACGGGATTATAATGCCGTCCACGCTTCTGTGTTAGCTGCCAAAAATGTTGCTCAAATTATACCACAGCCGGAGCTCTGCCGCTGTCTACGATCCTGAATAATACTATCGATTGGCGTATTATAGGGCTTGCCGTTATGTCAAGGTAATATTATAGGCTGTATTTAATGTTTTGTTTAAAATTGTTTCAAGTTGTCTGTTGTTTTGTTATTGTTTGAGAAAATGTGATCTGTTCTATATGCAAAACCGACACTCACACACAAGGTCGTATTGTATACATCTCTCTATAAAAAAACTATATCATTGCAGCTGCCTACGAAGCAAGAGGTTCTGGGTTCGAATCCCGGTAAGGGCAATTATTTGTGTAATGAGCACGAATATTTGTTCCTGAGTCATGGCTGTTTTCTATGTATTTAAGTAAGTATTTCTCTATATAAATATCTATATCGTCGTCTAGTACCCATAGTACAAGCTTTGCTTAGTTTGGGACTAGGTTGATTTGTGTAAGATTGTCCGCTAATATTTATTTATTATTTATTTATTTATTGATAAACATGAATTTTCTCTTTTGTGTTTTTGAAATTTTGTTAAAAATGTGTTATGTAATTTAGATGTAAATACACAGTTAATTTTTTAGGTTTCCGTACTCAAAAAGTAAAACGGGACCCTATTACTAAGACTCCGCTGTCCGTCCGTCCGTCTGTCTGTCACCAGGCTGTATCTCACTGATACCGTGATAGCTCCAGCAGAAATTTTCACAGTTGATGTATGTATTTATGTTGCCGCTATAACACCAAATACTAAAAACACAGAATAAAATAGTTTTTTATAGATGAGTACGGAACCCTTCGTACGCGAGTCCAACTCGCACTTGGCCGGTTTTTTCTTAAGTAGCTTGTCAGTTACAGTGGACGCCCGAAACACAAAGTACTGAAAGCTAGCTGGTTTGATTTCTCAGCTGACTGAACTCTGAACTTCTCCTAAGCTTTGAAATTACTTTACCATTTTAGGAATTGTTTCCTCGAGCTTTATCAAACGACTTTCCTCATTTGGGACAATTTCAGCTTTACTTGTTTGCATTGTTTGATAAATTTGAAAAAGTCCGGTTGTCCTACTTATTACCGAATTTGCTCTTTAAGCGGAATAAATGAACCATGATAAATTGTTTAAAGAAAAAGTCATACAGCCTTCGAATTTGCGACTAAGAATGAGAAACATTCTTACAAGTATAGTTTCTAAACAAATAATTCATGGTAATAAAGTTTTTATCTGTCATATATGATTTCTTATGATGTTTATTCTTTAGTTAAGAAAATAACAGTTTTTTCAGGCTGGCATAATTGTATGCCTTTTTCAGGCAATAAATGGACCTCATCTCATAGCGCATATCAAAAATGTACATTCAACCAATTTGAACCCTGCCATTTTAACTGCTACATAGCGACGCAATAATGCTATAGTAACCCGTATTGACATAGCATTTACAACGGCAAGGTTAGGTATATGATGGCCTATTATGAATCGAATTGGTTGACCGGTACCTATCTCGACTTCTTCATACAAGCCTAAAATTCGGCTGTCATTAGTCAACTGTCAGTCTATAAGCATGATATTAACTATGTTTTCATCACACTTGCTCGTAAAGGGTGTATTATAGGCAAGTTTATAGAGCAGCTATAGTATATTTACTTCCCGCGGGAGTTATGGATTTATAACTCCCGAGGGAGTTATGAGCTTGTGAGTGATCTGATTGGTTAAAAACAAATCAAACAAATTGATTGGCAAATCTAGTTGGCCGCGCGTCACAAGAATTCTTCTCTGTGATTGGTTGAAAAAAATCTAGCAGGCCATGGGGCGCCACGCCCCGCCCCCTCGCCCTCCACTCGCAAATCTGTATGTGAAGTTGTCAATTTCGTTAATTTTTGATTGGTGCGGTTGTATGAAACTTAGATTTTTATGTCTTTTGTAGTTATTTATTTCCTCGCAAATGTGATGAGAAACATTGTGTATAACACGGGCGTAAGAATATTGCAAACTCGAGTCATCAAAAGCCCTCCGCCTGTGGCGTCGGGCTTCTGATAGACTCTCGTTTGCAATATTACTCTTACGCCCCTCGTTAAACAATGTACTATTTAAAAACTAGTAATAACGTTAGTAGGTACGTAACAGTTAAGTAAAAAAATATGGGTGATACAACTCAAGGAAATATGTCCCTTGGCTCTTATGTCAACGGATTAAGGTGTCGGTACATATTTATGAGAGAATTAAATAGATACATATTTTTGCAATTGACGTACAGTCAGCATCAAAAGTAGCTACGCAATCGAAGACGTCGAAAGTTCTTATTCCCTTTTAATAAAGACTTTTGACGTCTTCGTTTGCGTAGCTACTTTTGATGCTGACTGTACCTATAGTTTTTTTACCTCAGATCGTTAAATTAAATTAAATTAAAATTCATCCATAGGTAAACACATTCAAATTGTATTGAGTACATTACAACATAATCAACATAATAAAATGTAATAAATCATTTTTTTTCTTTTATTTTACAATAATAATCACAAGTTAAGCTTTCAGCCGGCTTACAATTTTAATTTAATAATATTATATGGATAAGGGCAGGATGATTGCAAAGCGTAATTTGTGTGATTCGATTTTCTGTGCTGGCTTGTGATAGATTGATGAGATTGATTAGAATCATGTGAGTACCTCTTACATATATTGAAGAATATTTATGCTGAGTATGAACATCCTCCTTGTGACAGTTTTTGACTTTTTAAGTTATTTATTATAGAACGGGTTTATCTTAGAGAATACACATAATTAATACAATAACACGTCATAAAAACAAGAAAACAACATCATAAATAAAAATAAACTAATGAGCAAATAATTATAAACTAATTAAAAACTAAATTAACTTAACTTGCCCAGTTATAGGAAGAAAACCCCCGTCCAGCAGTTCCGTCTGCGGCATGGAGCCCATAACGCTGGCAGCGTTACCTCTCTGTATTGCTAATGAAATACGTTGCGAGAGGTAAGCGCCAGCCCTATGGTCCCCTGAAGCGTCGACGAGTCGTTTAGTCATTGCTCTAATAAATGATTTCATGTCAGCTGACCAGGGACCCAATGTTTCTACCGCAAGCGCTGCAAACTCGTAGTCTTTAATTAAAGACGAGTATTTGCGGCGCTTCAACACCTGGGCCTGGTCAGCTGCAGCGCTGGGTTGAGTGCGAGTCCCCTGGATGTGGGACTGAGCAAACGTATCCACGCACGTTGCGTCCCACACCAAGGCTCTGCCCAACCTCCACGGCACCAATGTGGCACCATCAGGTCGCTTGCCATCGTCTCTTGCCAAACCTGTGGGTTCGAGAATAGCAGGCACAGACACGGTGGCAAGCGAACGATGGACTAAATCGTTCATAGTGCCGTGGCGGTATAAGCGGCCGGCGCTTTTTATACATGAGAGGCCATGCCTACCCGACTCATCGACGCTTTTGCCACAGACGCATGTATGTGAAACACATATTCTGGCCCCAAGCCTCAAGCAACAAGCAATTCTTAATGTGCTTTGGTCCAGAACGGTGCCTATCTGTCGTGAAGGAAGCGCGTAGAGCCAGTGTCCCGACTCGGGGGCGGAAACCGCCAGGAGGCGGGCGCGTTCAAAATCGTCCGGGCTACTTTCTACGAGGGATGCTTGCACCTTATAAAGACGAGGGGTGTCCCAAGCCCGCTGAAAATGTCTGACCGCCGGGATGTCCGTTCCAGGGCACGAGTCACACCATGCATCCCTGGCCTCCTTCAAACTCGCTGTCTCATCGTCGACTATCTGGGGAAGGTTAAGAATGATACCGACGAGAGACAGCGAGCCATAAGCAGAGGACAGGAATGCAGGTAGGGCTACGCTGGCCGAGGCTCGAACGCCCAGCCCCCCAAGCCTTATTGGGAGAACCGCTTGAGTCCAAGATCTGGTGCTGGAGTCTAAATTAATATTGAGAATTTTGGAAAGTGTTGTCTGAAGGGACAAATCAATGAATGACAAAATGATAGGGAATTTCCAAATGGGACAACTGCGCAACAAATACATAAATTTCGGGGTGAATAAGCAAAAACGAATAATGAACAGGGCCATATGAGGATTGATGTGAAAAAGTAGGTCGGATGTATTTTTGAACAAGTTTAATTTACAATTAATGACAGGGTTGATTGATTCTTCGAAAATTGGCGAGCCTAAAAGGGTGAGAGATGAATTGGAATGAACGGAGAGATTAGGCAAAACTGATTTAAAATTGGTTAGTATGTCAATTAGAATCATTAATTTGAAAGTAATGCTTTTTTAGTTGAAATCTTGTGTATATACATATATATAAGTCGATTCCACTTTTTAATATTGTTAAATGGTTGACTGAACACTAAAACTTCAAGATCCTGCATAAAATTTGGGAAGCAATGAAATTAATGAATGTGATTAAAATATTTTTTTGAAATACCAAATCCTTCTCGAATGTATTATTCATAAGGCGATCGATAGGTACTGGCAGGCATTTGCAGGGGAAAACCCGTAAAAACCTACTCGTTTATCTTTAGCAATTTTTGTAAAAACATATACGTAACTAAGAAATAAGGTAGATAATATAATAACGTGGAAAGACTAAGTAATTAATTTGGCTCCATGTTTAAAATAACCATCAATATGTTTCGTGAATGTAATAACTTGGCACGTCTTTTTCGGTTCATACTAAAATCATCGAAAACAAATTTAATACAACGTGCTAGTGCCCAAGGCCGTTATGATATAGCTGATGGTTCATGAATAATAAATTGGGACACAATATGTATTCTGAGGTGCCCGCGTTGACGTTAGTTCGGGTGCAGGCAGACTCGAACCTGTGTTAGCCCGGAGACAGCTTGTTAGGATAGAGTTAGATCTGTCTTGACATACTCGCCCGTGTGCGCGTGTGTTTTCAGTTTAAATTGCATAAAGCCTTCCAAATATCAAAATTCTGCCGACTCTTGTTTTTAAATAATTGAACTCTTATTTTCATAGCGCATAGCTTATTCACGCGTAGAAACTATGAATTTTGAAACGTTGTTGATTGATAGTTCAAATATTATTTACCTATCTAACCAATTTAAATTATATATATATATATATATATTTTTTTTCATTATCTCCAACTTTTTTGAAGCTATTATACTTTACTACGTTCGCATGGACGCCGGCGCGTCCCGAAGGGAAACCAATTTAGATGCAAAAAGTTAAATAAGGTAAACGTCATGACTTAAATTCGAATGAAGAAAAATCCTCTTAGTTCGTATTTAACCCTTTCCTTTAACATAAAGTGCCCATGTTATACACTAGTGCAACGTCGAGGACAAGGACGTTTACCTT
The DNA here is from genome assembly GCA_963854355.1 of Epinotia brunnichana. Lineage (NCBI taxonomy): Eukaryota > Metazoa > Arthropoda > Insecta > Lepidoptera > Tortricidae > Epinotia > Epinotia brunnichana. Next base: position 10,105,245 of record OY977936.1, on the reverse strand, counting down.
AATCAGAAAATGTTTTTGCATTAAGTGGGTAGGTACATAATTTAATGAATTAATTCATATTGATTATTTTGTCAATCATCAGTCAATCATATCTTTAAGTCTCGAAACCTATCCACCTAGTTATACTTTTAGATCTATTAGTTATACGATATAACAAAATGGCCAAAAAAATCTTCTCCGCCTTGTGACAATCAGGATCTGCTACCCGAAGGGATATGTGTTAATAAGGTTTTGTTTAAAAATGTTTTAGTTATGGCTAATAAGGTTGGACAAGTGGATAATTTCTGTGATTTAATCAACTAGCTCTCTTTTTTACAGAAACATAAATGTTTATTACAAAACTCTCTGAGTCATCAGATGAACCCAAACAAAACAACGATAATTTTACATACTGCCTGCGTAAACGCCTAACATTACCGAGTGAAAGCGCCGCGGGGACCACTTCACCGATCAGCGCGTCTCGGCACGGTCGCTACGGCCTTCACATCGTACAGTCAGCCAAAAATGTGCTCTACCACCCTTCGGTCGAGGTTCATTTGAACGTCATGAAACAACAAGGTCGATTTCCACTTGCAATTATATTATGACAGTAACCTTTGCGACAATCATTGTTATAAGCGGTCCAAAAGTGGCACACTAAAACTTGGTCAAGTCGCACAATTTGCCATAGTTTTGCGTCGTCAATGGAAACGAATGCTGTCAGAATTTGGTGGCCATTTTTAATCACGGAATTTCGTATATACAACATATCTACCTATTTTTTATATTAAATCATTGAAGGAGTTTAATCTAGTTGGTACGTAATGTGTAGCTTGTATAGTTATCATTTGAGACAATTCTTTGTAACTCACGAGTCGCCTTTAGAATCCTTTAATGTGTTTATATATTATTTAAGTTTCCTGTTAAAATTATTCTGTACGATTTGTAACTATTATATAAATCATTACTCACAGAAACTTTTGTCAAAACTGGTAGAATTCTGTGATCGTTGTTTTGCGGACGAATGGCAGTAAATGCTTATGCCTTTAAAATGTTGTTACTAACAATATAATTAAAAATTTTATCTATCCAAATATCATAAACCCTCCATGATGCGTTCAAGAACCGCATATTATGACCATCATAAAAATAGACTGTTTTGTTAGAACAAATTTCTTATTTGTGTTAATGTTATTATTGCTAAATAATAACATCGATTTCGATAATATTATTTCATTCAAATTTCGAACGTCTCAAAAACAAAGAAATATGATTTAACCTCTATTCTAATATCAGTCGACATGACGTTTAGTTCGAAATGAATTGTCAATTTGCATACAAATTTGACAAATGTCGCACGTAAGTAAGATATCGAACGATATGAAACTTAAATTTGCAACTTGAATGAAACTCAAAAATGTAAAGTAAATTTTATGTGCTCCTTTTTTGATAGAAATCAACTTAGAAATCGAAACGTAAAAAGACGTAAATATATGTTCTATTTTGTAAACGTTACTCAATAAACCTTATAATGGACTGTGTGAGAGACGATATGAAGTGAAAAGAAGTGAGTGATGAGATGACGGCTGACAGAGAAGTATGGAAGAAAAAGACATGCTGCCGGCGGCAGCGCCGGGCTGGCGGTCGTCGCCGACCGTATCGACTGTCCATTTATGAGACACTGGCAGTCATTGAATGCACCAGTGTCTCATATCTGGGCTAAATAAATGAATAAATAAGTTAATTAATGTAAGAGTAGTATTTAGTAATTTATATTGTCACTAACACTTTATTTAATTTAATATATTGTAACTAACACATTATGGGTCCAGTAACCTGAAATAAATATATATTGAATTGAATTGAATTGATGCGCCGACCCCAAGTAACTGGGATAAGGGCAAGGAAATGATGATGACTCAATGGATCTTATAATATTTGGATAGCTAAATCCAAATGTGTTTTAAGTAGAATGCTGTGTTAATGAATAAATTACGATACCTACTGAGAAACTGTTTTGCTGCGTTTCAAACATTGCCACTTCAGAATAACACCAGTCTACGAGTCTGTCTTAAGGGGATCCCATACGCCAATGACCTTCGATCTGAATCCCTTAGTTTTCTAATGCTTTTTGTAGCTTATCATATTAACAACAACAGCTTTAAGCAATATAGTATCCCATATTTACTTCAAACATCACTGTCTTCGAGATATTTGGCATCAAAGTTGAACAATTTTAGACCAAAAAACAGGTTTTCTGGCCATAACTTTTGTGTTAATTAGTTTACAATGAAAACCCTACACACGTTTATAAAGACATCAGAGACGAACCCAAATATGTAGATTTCGTATATTTTAGATCTTTCACAGCAATCTTATAACAAAAAAGGTGTTGTTTTAGACAATGTTTAAAAAAATCATAAAAAAATAACTGATCATTTCTTTCAAAATATGGTACACGAAAATGGAGATTAAAGATTGAAGAATATAGCCGATAGCCGTTTGCCTTATAATTCTATCTGTAGTGCAAAAGTATTTGTATCGATTCAAAACTATTCAAAAGTCGATGAAAACCTCGGGTAGCTCCTTAAAGCTACACGCGTTTACTGACATTCAAATGTAAACCAGCCTCGCTTCCCGGAACCCGCCCTAAAACAACTCAAACTGTAAGTAAGCTTCAGTTTGTTGTTTCAGAATTTAAAATTCACACATTACCTACCCAGAACCCAAGTGTTGGTGCAAACCAGAACAATTTGTACGTCACGCGCGTTACTGGGAAGAAAATAAAACACTGAAACTTGGCGCGAAGTTAGCCTGGGGCTTCTTAACGGGCTCACGGCAATATACATAGCTTTTGCACAAAAATGGATAAGATTTTTGCCCATATTCATAAACGTCCATCAAACCTATTTTAGCTAAAATTTGATTGTATTTTTTTATCACTTTGCCATTTGTGTTTGTTAATTAACAGAGGTGTGTATGGTAACGTTAGTATTCATTTTGATATAATTTTCTCACAACTCACTATACAGCAAAATCTATAGTAGGTACGTATATAATCTTTTTTTTTAAACTTAATTTATTTAACCAGGGTTCTTACAAATGCCACCCTCATAGTGGTTCTCTTATGCTAATTACTTTTGAACTAGCTGTTGCCCGCGACTTCGTCCGCGTAGAACTTTTTATCGTCTTAAAAAATGATTTCTCTCAATACAAACTTTGAACCCTCTTTTAGGGGTAAAATTAAAAAAAAACGTTGATGTTCATTTTCTAGTTTGTGAACAAACAGTCTAAAACCAAAGTTAAAAATCTCATACTTTAAAAATGTCTTGAAATACACAAACTTTGAACCCCCTTTTAACACTTTTAGGGGATGAATTTGGAAAAACTCTGAAATTGGTTTTGTAGTCTTTTAACGTACATAATAAGACCGAAGTTACAAATCTCTTACTCACACTTTAAAATTTTCTTGCTCTTCATTTAAAATTTGAACCCCCTTTTAAACCCCCTTAAGAGTTGAATTTTTTTAATCGCTGAAAGAACTTTTTTCGTATTGTAGTAAGTAATCTTACTTCTAACTTTTAAGTCTCCTCTCCCTCCTTTTTAACCCCCTCAGGGGTGGAATTCATATCAGCGCCATCTATCGGAATCCATGAGTAACGATTATTTATCTTTCGAATGTTGTTTTTTTTTCTCAAAAGCTGATTGATTTATTGGTTAGATATATTGTTTTATTTAATTTGTTTTAATAAAATTATTTTATTAATCGTTTGTGTCATTGAACCTATAATAATTTTGCGAAAAGTCTCACACAAATTTCCATTCCCTATTTTAGGGGCTGGGGGATGATTTCCAAAATAAAAAATAAGGCAGGTATTTTTCGTTGGTAACAAAGAGTCTGTGTACCAATTTTTAGCTTCCTACCTTGAAAACTGCGAAAAGTCCCATGTAAAATTTCACCCCCTCTTTTAAGGGGTTAGGGGCAGATTTCCAAAAAAAAAGATGGACAATTTTTTGTTAGTCACAAATAGTCCGCATTGACGACCGCTTTAGCCTAGTTGGTAGTGACCCTGCCTACGAAGCAAGAGGTCCTGGGTTCGAATCCCGGTAAGGGCATTTATTTGTGTGATGAGCACGAATATTTGTTCCTGAGTCATGGATGTTTTCTATGTATTTAAGTATTTATTTCTCTATATAAGTATGTATATCGTCATCTAGTACCCATAGTACAAGCTTTGCTTAGTTTGGGACTAGGGTGATTTGTGTAAGATTGTCCAAAATATTTATTTTATTATTTATTTATATACCAATTTTTAGTTTTCTACCTTGAAAATTGCGGAATGCTCCATAAAAACTTCCACTCCCCATTTTAGGGAAGTGAGGGGTTAAAAAGAGACAAAAAGTAGCCTATGTCACTCTCCATCCCTTTAACTATCTCCACTTAAAAAATCACGTCAATTCTTCGCTCCGTTTTGCCATTTATAATATTAGTATGGATATGGATATAGATTTTAATATAATCTTCACTAAGTTGTTCACTGATTCCGCTTCTTCAGACGTCGGAGTAGCTAATATAGGTACTATTAATTTTATCCTAAGGAGATCATTGTTATTTAAGTATATTTAGTAGATATCAACTTTGTTGTAATAATAAGTTTAAAAACTAGCTTCTGCCCGCGACTCCGTCCGCGTGGAACTCGTTTATATCGTAGCTCCATATAAACTTTCAACCCGCATTTCACCCCTTTAGGGGGTGATTTCCGGGATAAAAACTGTCCTTTGTCCTGCCCCGGGACTCAAACTATCTCTATACCTAATTTCATCTAAATCGGTTCTGCGGTTTAAGCGTGAAGAGGTGACAGACAGACGGACAAATAGACAGACAGACACACTTTCGCATTTAAAATGTTAAACTATGGATTAGTATAGATAGTGTGGATGTGATTGATGGTGACATAATGATTTTTTGTGTGGAAATAACTCTTTGCAATTTTTTGATGCAATTTTTTTTGTGGCAATAACCAAGAATACTCATAGTATTTCTGAATTAATAGACTAGTATTTTCACCACGTGGCACACCCTGCATACGTACGAATATAGGTACACTGTTGTGGCATTAAGCAATATTGCAATATTTCTAGTAACACTAGGTGTCAGAATATTTCGATTTCATAAAATATTAAACCAGTTAAAATGTGCCGGTATTTTTTTCTTTTTAAAAAGTTTACCTTGGTTAAATCTTTTTTTACTCGTTTATAAACGTAACTCATTGTAGACTTACAACTTACAACTTCTGTTTAAATTATAAAATGTTAGGAAAAGCTGTCATTTCCGATATGTTCCTATTACTTGACTGCGAGACTTGACAAACAAACGTTTCCTTCGTGCAAAAATGCTTAACTTTTTCCATCAGAGTCGACAACAAAAAAGGAGCACGAGCGGTTTTAAAATGTAATTAAGTGCCAAAAAAAAGTTTTAATACTTACCATTAAAATTAATTTATGATTTATAAACCTTAAACCTATCAAAATACAAAAAAGGTCGCCATAATTTCCCATCTAACAATACCCTTATCGTTTAATTAACTTGTTATGACTCGCAGTTTTTTGTGTCATTTCCGAATTGAATGTGACGCACTTTGACAAAAATCGTACTGCGGCAAAAAAGTTCGTTGGCTTTTGACGTACCTAGTGATTGATAAGGGTTGTTGAGGAGTCGTAAAATGAAACAATATTATTTAGGTACATTAAATAATCATAACTAAGTAATTAGGTACTATCCAACATAGCATGCCGCTGATTGAGCCATTAACCATTATATTTGATAAGGCAGTTTGATTTTATTTTCTCGTCATCTTTAAGAAAAGTAATAAAAAAAAACAATAAGTAGATGAATTGTCTCCCATTTCCTCGCAAATTACTTCTCAATATTGCATAATTTATTCAAATGATGTTAATTTTCCAAGTTTTTGCTACATAAATTAACTGCTTCCAACAGCAACGGCATTGGACGGTCGCCAGAATGAACTGTGGGCTTAAAAATGGTTAACGGTCGACGTACTCTGCTGTGAAGCAATTTTGGCCAATCGAGGCGTGCCGAGTTTACTTATTGAGTTGGAATTATTTGGGCGGAAGAAGCCGATTTTAATGAGCTTTTCCGGCACACGTTGACCTGCCAATTTCTGAGTACGATCCAATCGTGGTTTCTTTAAGATAATTGAATTATACTGACTGTTATACAACACATAAGTAACCATTACTTATATACGTTTAGCCCTTGAGGCCATACCTACAGTTATTTGGCCTACAAGTTGACTGCTAAAGAATGCCATATGGCATTAAGTTCGCAGTTCTTTAGTGTGAGACACAAGACTACGGGTTCAGCCGTATATAAAATACTTCGTCATTCGACGTGAACATTAGAATGCCTATTATAATATTAATACGGTTAGACTATAACAGTCGCGGAATGAAAATGTTGACTAGTTTTCAAATAAGTTCATTTACTTACGCGTTGCAAGCACATGGTTACCTTTTTAATCTGTGTAACAGGTGAGAGTGTTGTATTGAAAATTATGTTTAACTATTTGGCAACAAAGCTCAAATTTCCTTAGACGAATGTTCCTTGACTATTGATAGTCAAACTAAAACCTTTTTATTATTTATTAGTGTGATATTGCAACTGGCATATTGATTGCCTAAAAAGAGGCACCAGCCTGCATATTTGTAAAGTTTTTAAGTTTTCGAATAAATAATTTTTCATTTTTCATTTTTTCTTTCATCTTGCCATTACGTTGTGTCAAGTTTGATAAATCTAATGATTAAATCCACTCTTATAATGATCAAAACTATAAATTATGTGAGTAACAGTTCCTGTTAATGTCATCATTGCTATTTTCTTGTATACGTTTTTTTTTAACTCGCCTTTCCAAAATTCATCGAGGTCAATTCTCATAGTGGACGTATCTGTAGGCCATGTAGTGAAATGACATTCATTATGACGGAATGTGTCTGACACTCGGTCGATAAAGCAGATACTGATAACTTATACTGAGCAAGCAAAAACAGTACACCAACTTAAGTTAACTTAAAAACCTTTTTTTGTCAACCTTTTTATTCCGCGACCGTACTAACCTTCCACCGAAAAATTGGACAAGTGTGAATGTCGTTTGTAGGCGGACATGCTCACTTCCATGGTGTATCGCGTGCCGGCAGCCTTGTAGCTGCGGCTGCCGTTTTCAGCCCACGTTTTTTGTTTTTTTATGGTTCCGTACCAAAACGGCCAAAAAGGAACCCTTATGCGACTCTGTCCGTCTGTCAAAAAGGTAAATACATTAGGAACTTTCAAAACGCCATACTGGAATAAAATGAAACTTTACGCCATCTAGGTCGGAAATTAGTTTCTGTTGCTATAAATTATAATAGAAATAAAATATAAAAAATACTGAAGCGATCTAGACTTTGTATGAAAAACGTTTTAATCGCTCTATTTTTTTTTCTATTTTTATAAGCTTTATATTAACTTGCACTGTTCGTATGTATGTAAATATGTATGTAAGTTGTCCGTCAAAATTTGCAATACATTTTTCAGTCACTTCCCGTTATCCAATTGAGCTGAAATTTTGCAAGCATATATATATCGCATGACAATGCAATATTATGATGACTTTGAGCTGATCTGATGCTGGAACTGGAAGGTGGCCATAGGAACTCCGCAATTAAACGACACAACCCCATCGAGTTTAGGCTCGTTAGAATCGTCTCAATGAGTAGGTACTTGATGATGGCATGCAGAAAAGTGCAGTCGGCAGTAAAATCTTTTACCAAAAATGATTTTATTGACAGAAACTTATAATTTTTACCAACAGAACTTACTAGTTTATATGACGGATCCCATTGTTTATACAAAGTTTCACGTTATTCTAGAATGTCGTTTTAAAAAGAGAACCAAACTATGTTTGTATGGAGAGTCGAGCGACCTGATGACCCTTAATCGATCAAGTGGGCTAATGTGGAAGGGCTTCAGTTGCATATTTTGAAACCGGTTTTTTTTTCTGCAGTGATATCGATATAATAATTTAAGTACTTTAAAAACTAAGTTTTAACCGACGAAAAATCAATCATCCCCTATTTTCCTACCCTTAAGGTTGGTTTTTATGTTTCCAAATTTATATGGGACCAACTTCGGGGTATACCCTTTCCAATAAAAAAACAGTTATCAAAATCGAACTACTCCGTAAAAAGTTATGCGTGGTCATACATAACAAAAAAAATATACGCGTCGACTTGAGAACCTCCTCGGTTTTTTTCGTCATTTAAAAACCAAAGTTTATCAAGCAAAATTTCTAAAATTATTACATAATTATCCATAAAATCACATTAATATTACAGGTAAAATATAGTGAGTCTAGCGATTTTTTTCTACATTTATCAAAAAATATTTCTTAACTAATTTGCAACTCATTCATTGCACTCTCATACAAACTTTCAACCCCGTTGATCCCTCCCCCTCCTTAAAACTATGTGCGAACCAAATACAATCAAAACCGATTCTGTGGTTGAAGTGTTAAAAGGCAACAACTGCTTGAATGATTTGGCAGCCTATACGGAGGTCACGCACATGCTGTAATGGGGATTTCTCAATTATTACGGAGAATATTTTTTTTACCGAATTGACGAAACTTGAATGGCCGATCTGCTATACGAGTACATACTGTGATAAATAATTTGTCAGTTAGTACCTACACGTTGGTATTATTGATATTTCAAGTCGACCCCAGCTATCAGATAAACAACAATATGTACTAGTAACTCGCTCAAAACATTAATAGGTACGTTTTCAATACGCGGTCCAATTCTGTCCATTATCCTATTATTTACTAAACGAGAAAACAGTAAGGAGAAGTAACCTTAAAATCCTATAAAATGAAAGACACGTGTAGAGGATTGGAACTTGGAACCCGAGCAAACAGTTTTATTTGTCTGCATAAGTGTTTACACATCTAATTAAAAGGATTTCAGATGAAAGAGATGTTGTTTGTACCGTTGGGTAAACGCGTTTTTCGCTGTAAATATTCAGCCTCGTTAATATTTTTTTCAACCCTATTACTTAATGTAAATAAGTTAAATTCGTATTTATGCCATACCAATGCACGGTAATACCAATTAATTGGCACCGGTAATGTCATTGGAAACCTAAGAAAAGTTAATTTTATAATTTATATTGCAATATAAGTGTGCGCATGGGAAAATCCAGAAAAATAATAATTAAAGGTTATGTATAGGTATGTAAGGGCAAGTTCCGGTATAGGAGCTCACTGCACCATTATATGTGTTCATGAGGATATTTTTTTGAATCAACTTCAATTTCAATTTTTATCGATTTTAATCGCGGGTAAAGTTATCTGGACTTTTGCCAACATTGCCCATGTCGAATTATTGACGCAACTATAGCTCTTATGATGTTGAGACATGACTCAGTCAAAAATTCTGGGCAAACATGGCGTTCCATTTTAACATCTTGGTCTTTACTACGAAAAGTTTTACACAATATAGATGGGTAATGTTACCTGGGTAGTTTTAGACTTTGCCATACATGTCCATACACCTCACATTTCACAATTTGCTGCAAGCTCCTGGCTAAAGTTAAAGTCATGCATGACTGAAATGAAAGTAAGGTCATAAAATATAATCTAGTTTCTACAAAAAAAAGGAAGGTTGCCATAAATATGTTGTGTTTTCGTTTATTACCAGATTTGTTTAAAATTGCAAAGTTCCGCCTGGTCGCAATGTAGGCATATTTGACGTATGCCTGTGTACGGTACTGCACTGCCTAACGTTTTATAAATCACATTTTAAGTTTATTTTTACACTCTATGTATAAAATCTGGTGTTAACGAAAGTTTTCATATTATGTACATATATATACTGTATGTCTTTTTAATCTGTCCTAAAAAAATAGTCCGGGTTTGAAGATTTAATAATAATGAATAACTTTTAATGATACATTTTATTTAATACATATCAATAAGTAAATTTTTATGCACCTTCATATTTAAACTTGCATTTCAGGCTGCTACATCGACGCTACTGGCTATTTCTAGTTATCAAGAAAAAAGGAACTCAAAGAAATGTAGAATTCTTTTGAATCAAGTAAAGTAGACTTATGCATAATTCAAGATGGAAACTAGTTTCCATGAGATATTAGACTCTGAGTGATATTCACAAGTCTGGATTTTCTTTTGAATGAATAATTATTTTTACGATCTATCCAGATCCTTTTGTTCCTTGCCTATAAATAAATAGTAAATTTACTCCTGAAAGACATTGATTGTTTGAATTAATTGACATCTGGTACACGTATAAAAACATTTTTTTTTCATTGCCATTATTAATTTCAATGGTGTTAGTTTCACAGACAACTGGTAAGTACACAGAAAAAGTACATACCGTAACCTCGGGGTACATTAACCCAATGGAGGGTTACTTTGGCCCGCATAAAAACCACACATAGCAATGTCAAATAATAAAAGTACCAACGTGAGCAATTAGCTGAAACTAAAAATAAGGTGATCAGACCATTCTTAAACTCATAAAAAAGCGGAGGACCAAGTCATTCGCGAAAGCCAAAGTAACCTCAAGGGCCAAAGTACCCCGGGTTTACTGTACATACTTGATTCGAGGCAAATTTAGACATTCCTTAGGATATTATAATTACCTATGTCGTACAAGTTTATTGCCTCAGTCAAGTGTATTGGGTCAGTGCGGCCAATTCCGTCTGCGGGGTATTTCCGTACAGCGGCTTTTGCGGCAATTATAACCAGTAATAGAATCAGTAGGAAGAAGACGGAACACATGTCGTGCCTTTTCGACGGTGTAACTAGCCCCAGTAACTGTAAGATCTCTACTAGGAAGTACATTAATACCTACTGTAACCCAATTTAAGAACGTAGGTTCAATAATTGGCGACGATGGTAAAATTGAGAATGATGTTACTCACAGAACTACAACGGGATGGATGAAGTGGCGACAGCTCACAGGCGTCATGTGTGACAGGAAGATGCCGCTTAAAATAAAAGGACATATGTACAAAACAGCTATTAGACCAGCCATTCTATATGGGTCAGAATGCTGGGCTACTAACAAGCATCACCTGAACAAACTGCACACAACAGAAATGCGAATGCTGCGCTGGTCAGCGGGCGTCACACTACTAGACAAGATCCGTAATGAGTACATCAGGGGAAGTTTTAGAGTTGCCCCAATTGTTGATAAAATTAAAGAAAAACGCTTACAGTGGTACGGTCACGTTCAAAGACGCCAAGAGGACCATATGGTGAAACTTGCCCTAGCATTACCTGCAACAAAACGTACTCGTGGAAGACCACCCACCACCTGGTTAACGACGATCGAAAAAGATCTAAAGGAAGCTCATTTAGATAAGGACGTAGCACAAAATCGTGCTAAATGGAAAATGCAAACAAGGAAGGCCGACCCCAAGTAAATGGGACCATGTCCAGAAGGAAGAAGAAGAAGAAGATAACCACAATACGCACTTGCCGGCTCGATCGATAAAACAGCTACTGTTTTTGCTACCAATATTCAAAAACAGATGGCGCTCTATAGGCAGCATACGCAATAAAATGACCTTGAAAGTTTCGTTGAGCTCCGAAGTCGACACGCGAGATCGGAGCGTTGCTATTTTTTTGAAAGTGCGATCAGAAAATGCGGATTACGGTTTAGTAAGTATTTATTTATTTTATTTATTTCAATACAGCAACTTTTCTTACAGGTTTGACCTAATAGCCTTACTAATTCACTTAACTTAATTATTATACTTGCACAAGACACACAGACATACTCGTACTTTAACAAATTCGGACATTGAACAATAAAAAAACGGCCAAGTGCGAGTCGGACTCGCGCACGAAGGGTTCCGTACCAATATCCTCATTATCTTTATTATTATTTTAGCCCCGTTGGTAGTGACTCTGCCTACGAAGCTAGAGGTCCTGGGTTCGAATCCCGGTCAGGACATTTATTTGTGTGTTTATCACGAATATTTGTTCCTGAGTTATGGATGTTATATATATATAAGTATCTATATGTATTTATCTATTATATATAATGGTCGCCTAGTACCCACAACACAAACCTAATTGAGCTTACCGTGGGCCTAGGTTGATTTGTGTAAGATTGTCCCGTAATATTTATTATTTATTTATTTATCTATAAAAATGGCAAAAAAATCACGTTTGTTGTATGAGAGCCTCCTGTAGCCTAGTTGATGGTGACCCTGCCTACGAAGCCGGAGGTCCCGGGCAGAGTGTTTTCACTCCGAACAAAATACCGATTATATGAAGAAAGTAGTACTTAGACGCGAAACCGCTAGATGGCACTAATTCATTAATTTAAGTGTGTCCACACCCCCCGATTCTATCGAATGGAAAGTGTGGAGCCCACCTTACTGTATTTTTTTTTCCCGCTGGTATTATTAATTGATGCTGCTTGCTGGCAACACTGATGTTTACATTTCATTATATGCATAAACTTTATTCCCAACATATAACATTTTATGCGCATATGAAATACAAATAAAATAAAATAACATGAGAATTGGATTATTCTATGCTAATAAATATTAAAGGTCTTATCAAAACACTTAACCTACTCATGCAAATTTTATAAAACGGAACGTAATACTTGTTTATGTTTTAACTGTCAATTGCTCGCACTGTCATTCATTGTATTCTCTCTCCTGCGTGGTTGTTACGGTGCTTTTCTGTGTTTTCATTCATAAAGTATAATGAATATGTTTTGATTATTTGTTACTACTTGGCTACTTTTGGACTCTTATATTCTCACATTTTACACGACGACTGCTATCCTTGGACTCCGGATTGACTGTTGCTATAGCCCACTGGACTTAGTCTTCGTTACTATTTGGATACCGGCGACAATGGTTAAAAGAAAGTGTTTCATACCAAATTGCCGTAAAACGCGTAAGTACTTATTTATTTTGAAAGAAAGAAAGAAAGAAACATGTATTCGAGACAAACAACACACAGCGTTTGTCACGAAACGGTTCTATCTCAGCATAATGCTGGCATTGCTGCCAGCGCTGGTCTTCCGATAGAACCGTCGAGTGAGTTCACGGTGGATAACAAACCAAAAAAAACAAAATAATATATTAATTATTTTATCATCTGCTTAATGAAAAAGAGTGCTCAGCGCAATTAGGTCCCAATTTCTCCATAACGCGTAACGTGATGATGGCCGTTCTATCTAAACCCTGATTATTGTTAACAATAACATTACTTTATCAATCTTACTACATCTTATTCTGTCTTTTGTTGCAGATTATATAATTATGTACCTAACCATGTCTTGAGAACAGCAGATATACGGTAACGGGAATATGCCAAGAAACTTTCGTACTTACTTACGCAAAAATTTTGTATATTTTGTGTTGTTCTGATTTGTTACTTTAATAAAAGTGTTTCTTTCTTTCTTTGTGTTTCTTTTCATTCAGAATGCAAAAAAATTAAAAATAAATATAAGAGAGAACAGAACCCGTGCGCCTATATGTACCTACTTACTGTGCTCTACGTATGGTTATGTTACATACAGTTTTAGTTACAAACGACGTCGCTAGACGCGCTGCAGTTGCAATCCTTGACTGACAAGTCTATTACAAGTTATTCAATATAGTCTATGGTCCCGGGTTCGAATCCTGGTAAGGGCATTTATTTGTGTGATGAGCACAAATATTTGTTCCTGAGTCATGGATGTTTTCTATGTATTTAAGTATTTATTTTTATATATAAGTACCTATATTTATCATCGTCTAGTACCCATAGTACAAGCTTTGCTTAGTTTGGGACTAAGCCGGTTTGTGTTAGATTGTAAAAGAAAAATAAAACGAAAAAATATATAAAAAATATTTATTAATTCAGTTTTTTTGTATTTGTTGTTATAGCGGCAACAGAACAATCATCTGTGAAAATTTCAACTGTCTTACTATCACGGTTGTTGAGATACAGCCTGGTGACCGACGGACAGACAGACAGACATTCATACAGACAGACAAACAGACAAACAGACAGACAGACAGACAGTTGTTGTTATAGCGGCAACAGAAATACATCATCTGTGAAGATTTCAGCTGGAACTATTACGGTATCAGTGAGATACAGCCTGGTGTCAGACAGACGGACGGACGGACGGACGGACGGAAGAACGGGCAGCGGAGTCTTAGTAATAGGGTCCGGTTTTACTCTTTGAGTACGGAACCCTAAAAAGTAACGTCTTTGAATTAAAAATAAAATGGTTTAGCGAAAATTTCGCGTAAACCAACAGTGGAATAAATGGATATCATTATAGCGTTTGCGCATAACAGTTTTGTATTTCCTTTCCCTAAACCGCCTGTCACTCAAAGGATTTTGCGGTGTGGCTGTACCACGATCCACCATTACTTTAGAGAGATTTAGAATGTTACTGCGGAGTTCAACTTGTTTCCAGAAATAATTGAATATTATGATTTTGGATTGCAGGATTAAAAATGCCAATTGAGTTTCAAAGTATCTATTGTGTTTTTTTTTACGAGCTCCCCGTGATCTCCATGCGTCCCTACTAGATGCTTCTTCCTCTAGCTAGATGATTAGTTATTTATATTTATTAATCTAGTAATGTCTAATATGTACTAAGTAGGTAATAGTTAATATAATAAAATGAGGCAATGAGGGCATTACGACTACGAGTGCCAAGTTTTAAATAGAATTCAGCTCATAATTGCTAAGATTTTAGATAATCGATGATCATTCCCTATGCAAAAAATGTAATTAGTCACTAACCGTTCAACAGCTTTCGTCTCTTTTTATAAGCATCAAATATAAAAGTGATTGGGAAAGGCAAGCTAATTTGAACGCCATCTAAACTGCAATAGACTTAACAGACATTATGAAAAAGATCACTAGTGTATCTCAATTGGGTTAGTAGGTGTACTCAGTCTTTATTGCGATCGTTTTAATTAAGTCGAAGCAATTCGGCGAAGCATCTGAATTTCGAATAAGTCGTTTAATAAAACACTTGTTTTCCGCCGGAGCGAACAAAGGGGAAGCGTTGAAACTGACGATGGCTATAAATCTTTTCTGAATTGAAATGTAGCAGCCAGTCTGAAATTTAATTGTTCTGTTTTATCTGAGAGGGAATATGCGGGTTGGTGCGAGGATGTGAATTAAGTAATTGTTTGATTTGAAAATAATGATTGAAATTAATTGTCAGCATCACATTTACCATTGTAGTTTCATCATGTCTGCCCGTCTATCCATCTGTCTATATGGCTTAGGCATTTTACTCGAAAAGTATAAGGTGTATTTGAATAAAATTTGGAGCGTTGGTAGGTGTATTTTGTTAATAGTTATGATATGAAATTACAAAAAAATATTATTTTAGTGGTTTATGTAGGTAACCGCAAGTCAAAAAAAAAACATTGTAAGTCCACATCAATCGATATAGGTCTTTTAAAATAAATATAAGGTTTATCTGCAAGTTTTTTTAGTCGGCCCTCGCCAATCGCCCCGAAAGTCACAAGATTTCCAGGATTTGTATAGCTGCCAAAAGTTTATGGACGGTAGAAGTTGGACATACGATGTTTTTCTTTATTTTGACTGGCAGTTACATGTCTGGAGTGCACCTCTAAGAGAATATTTTTCTAGTCATATCATTATTGAATTATGTAGCGGCTAATAAAATAAACCTTTCCTCTTAATTATAGTTTTCGAGAAAAATGCCTATGACATACGGACAGCCGGACAGACAGGCAGACACGACGAAACTATAAGGGTTCCATTTTTTGCAATTTTGGCTACGGAACCCTAAAAAGGCCCTCTAGGCATTGTACCGAGTATGCTGGCGGTATTTCCTCATTGTACTGCAATGCTGATGCGTTGCACGAGAAAACCGCCAGCTCCTCGATTACCAGATGATGATACTAATGCTGAAATAATAGTTAAATTCAAAATTGAAACGCAGAAGCTTAAAAACCACTATCTTGAAATAACTTAAAAAGTTGAGAAAAGCCTTGTTTTCGACCATGGTTTTCTACTATGTCGCTGAACCGAATTGTTATATGTTGGTACTTATTAGACGCTTACGTTCATGTTGTTATTTCATGTTCTTTAATTTCCTGTTGAGTAACTTTTCGCTAGAATGCACCGTACGGTATAGACGCTACGAGTGAGAAACCAAAAAAGATCCCAAAATTTCGAGGATTTGTGGCTGCCAAAAGTTGTCCCAAGATATATCTTGCAACCATTTTTAGGAATCCGTACTCAAAGAGTAAAACGGGACCCTATTACGAAGACTCCGCTGTCCGTCTGTCTGTCTGTCTGTCTGTCTTTCTGTCTGTCCGTCTGTCACCAGGCTGTATCTCAACAACCGTGAAAGTTAGACAGTTGAAATGTTCACAGATGATGTATTCCGGTTGCCGCTATAACAACAAATACTAAAAAAACAGTATAAGTAAATATTTTTTGTATAAGTTTTTCTTTTTTTTTTTTTCAATCTTACACAAATCGGTTTAGTCCCAAAATAAGCAAATCTTGCACTATGGGTACTAGACGACGATAAACATACTTATATAGATAAATACATACTTAAATACATAGAAGACATCCATGACTCAGGAACAAATATTTTGCTCATCACACAAATAAATGCCCTTACCACCTTTCGTAGGCAGGGTCACTACCAACTAGGCTACAGGAGGCTCTCATACAACAAACGTGATTTTTTTGCCTTTTTTATAGATAATGGTACGGAATCGTTCGTGCGCGAGTCCGACTCGCACTTGGCCGGGTTTTTTTTGATATTTGCTCTGTTGTATCGATGTTAACAATATTTAAAAACTTCTACACCACCTTTTGTAACGTACCCCCCCTGTGCTTTGAACCCCTACGGACTGGCCTACACGGATTATTTTTCATTGATACAATTTTTTTTATATTTGCTTTAAAATATATTTATTTTTAGCTGCCTTTTTTTAATCATTTACAAACATGAAAATGCTGGGGGGCAATGGTTACTCGCGTCCGCAGGAAGATTTGCCGTCAGTTTCCCTGCACGTGTCCCACGGGTGGTGCTAAAGAGTAGTCAACTTCTGGCTGATGCACTGCTTAATCTAATAGCCTCGCAGCAACATACAGTTCTAACCCATGATGGTCTTAATATAAGTTTGTAACGAACTGTACCCATGCCATAAAACCCTTTACCTTTATCTATACCACATGCTCACTGTAGAAGTGACTCACTATAACATTAAATACGTGAGAATATTCTTGACGACGTCAATTTATTTAGCTACTAGCTCACGCAAATACCTACTCTCAGCGTATTTTGAATTTTTAACCCTTATTTGCATATAACAGAGTTGGGATTTCATTAGATGATGATGATGAGATTTCAGTTGTTTAGGTGTCATTAAATATGATGGTTGGAACTTGGAAAGCTAGCAATGTTAATTGCACGTTTAGCTGTCCAGATGTTATTCAAAGTTAAATGGAAATAATGAGGTGTCAACTAGGAAACAGCGGTGAAACATCGTATCATAAAAAATGCGCCAGTGTCCACTTCACGTTAAAATTTTAATTTTAACTTTCACTGTCTTTTCACTTTTTTTATTGGAAGGAGGAAAACGTTGTTTCACATCGATTCAAATGATTGCAGGTAAGAAATCTTACTTTGATATATGAAAACTCAGATCCGTTGCGTAAGGATCATAATTTTCTAAATAACTAATAGATTATGATGTCGTCAGGATAATTTAATTTCTTACCTACGACGTGACTGTTTGCGTCGCATGGTGGGCTGAAAATCGTATTGTTATCATCTTGAATTAACATTTTCTCTGCATAGAAATGAACACTTAAATCTGTCTGTACTTTTTTTTGTCTGTCAAAAAAATCGGAAGAGCAACATTTGTAGATTCAATTCCTCAATGATTGATATTGCAGTCTTGAAAACACTTCGCTTCGCCTTGGTTGTGTTTATTTATTCTAAATAGTGTTGCAAGATTACTTAGCGCTATCAAACAAACGATGAGACTCATTTGTAATTCTGATTCGAATGAGTCTGGTTAATCTGAATGTAAGTAAGTCTAATATTTATCTTGTAAATAAGCCTCACTTTGTTTCTACGGTTCTGGAATTGAACTAAATAAAATTTCAGATTAAATTTTCATTTAAATGTAATCAAATAGGGGAGCTAACATTTAAACCAGTCACATACAGTTTTATAAACAGAACTAACATCTTTGAACTGAGCATTTTTAATGATATAAAGTAAAGAACACCGCTTTCAAGATTGAATTCGTTGTTAATTGAAACGCTTTGTTCTAGAAACGTTATTTTATTCAGTGTTTATGAGTCAATTTGGCACACAAACAAATCAGTAGCACTTCTTTTATATTTATTTTTCAATATAGGTTCTAAATACAACATAATAAGATTGCCAGAATATACATATCCGAGTCTCGCCCACGCGTATGCTCAGTGAGAGGGAGGGAGGACCACGAGCCTACGTCGTCGCCTTAACATGCTATGCACTTGCCATCCGAACGAAACCGAATTCGGATCCGAACCGAATCTGGACTTATCTTTATAAATTAATGCCAAGAATTGATATAACAACACAAAAATTTATAATTCTTTTTATTTTAGTAAGTAAATAATTTATAATATACGAATGTTTGGTCGTAAATAAAAACTATTATTTCGAAATATTTGTTAAGGGAATAGGTACTGTAATATAAGGACCCATTTTTTTAAAGTTACGTTTTTACATCGTGGTAAACTGTGCTGTTATGAAAAACGTATGAACCATAACAGCAAAAAACACGGTAAACACAAATAGTGCGTTTTGGGACATAGAGCATAGAGTGTTAGTGCATTTCAGTTAGTCCCTATATAAATGGCATATAACAGTAAAAATATATAACAGTTCGAAAATGATATGTAGGTCTACTCGTTTTATAACACTGAACATAAGTTTTAGAAATTAACCCTAATAATCAACGTGATAACAGCGAACATAGGTATATATAAATAAAAATCGAATAATAGTGCTTACACCTTTATTATAAAAACCTTATAGTTATTACAATATACATACATAATACATCTAATAATTATTATTTTATTGACTATTACGCTAAATCAACAGTCAACCAAAGCACCAATCCATATAATATTTTTGTTTTACATACGATAAATTATTACAGTTTCGACTTCAAATAATCACGTCTATTCAAATACTTAGGCTGGGGCTGGACTGATAGGGCGATCAGCGAAACGACTGCGATCTTAGTACATCAAGTCGCCCAAGTTGTACTGAAATCGCCGTCGCGTCGCCAATCGCTCCACCAGTGCGCCCTCGGCCTAAGAGTTAACTCATAAACATTTTACAACGTTAACACCATTATTAAGAAATTGGTGTTTTATAAAACACCCTAACAGTTGCTACTATATGGACTTTTTAGTACTATGTACTATGTAAATACATAATCGTTTTATTAACTGTATAATGTACGATTGTGTTAGTAAAATAGACGTTAAAACGTTGTTCCGTGCGATTAATAAAGGGATCGTTTTCATCTAATTTTATATCACTATATAAACTAACTAACCAACCTAAACGAACTTAATCGAACTGAACGACCTCGTCGATTGGACAGACAGACTCTAGTATAAGTTTTATCGATACAATACGTTTTTGAACGCGTTTGCGTTTAGTTTCAATTCGTATGGCAACGTGAACAGCGCCTCTGATGGTAACTATTAGGAATTACGCGTTGCCATACACATTGAAACTAAACGCAAACGCGTTCGAAAACGTAAATATATCACTAAAAACTTATACTACCCATAGAGCTACTGATACAGTATTGGACAGGGAGGCCAAGATTCATATTGGGTCGTTGCGCCACAGCAGTAAGTAGGTTAGTATAGAAACTAAACAGTAACATTTGTCTGATAAACATCTTAACATTTTACATAAATAATACATTTATTTTCCAAATGTGTAATGTCTTTTGAAATAAAATGTTTGGTATCAAAATAAGTATGTATGTGATAGTTATAAAGCATTAATTAATTTAAAATAATAGATCGAATTACTACGTTTTGTGATAATGATAACCAATCACTTAATGGGTTTTGATCACGATTTAGATGAAAACGATCATAGTAAAGTGATTTAGGTTAAAATAATATTTTATTTATTTACAAGTGATGTGCATTTTTACGGTCGAGTCAGTATTATATTTTAATGTTATTTATTTGTTTCACTACTATCAAGTTTCTTACGTTAATACTTTGGCATAGTTATGGTTATTATCATAAATGTGCTTTAAAATGAATTGTATAAACAAACGAATAATACCTTTGCCTTTCAATATATAATTTTTTTTATCAAGTAATTAGTTTGGCCTTGTCGAAATATGCTTAGATTTTTCGTTATAAAATTAAATCATTATACATCTAATATTGTAACAATGTGCATAAGTGATATGAAGACAAGATATTTTAGTAGATTTCTATGATATGTTAAACTCTCTAAATAACATAGACAGAGTACACAAATATTAAAAACA
Organism: Epinotia brunnichana; assembly: GCA_963854355.1. Lineage (NCBI taxonomy): Eukaryota > Metazoa > Arthropoda > Insecta > Lepidoptera > Tortricidae > Epinotia > Epinotia brunnichana. Next base: position 10,084,619 of record OY977936.1, on the reverse strand, counting down.
AATATTCGGATAGATTTGTAGCGACTTTACGAGTTTGACAGAAACGATTTATTTTGAAATAACGTATAGCTGCTAGGTATAAAACTATAACCATATAATGCTTCCGAGTTGTAAAGGGACTAAGTAATGATTTACAAAATACAATATTATACAATTAAAATTCAAGCCAAATGCCTTTAATGATTGAAATTCGTAACGTCGCTACTTTACTTATAAACATTATATATGTTTATATTGATACTACTATACAGTATATACACTCTCACTACTGGTCCTTAATGTTTAATATACAAGACCCTCGGACGGTATCTCTGCTCCAGTTAAAGATGTTTATACATTCACTTTCACCAACGCTGTATAAAGCTACATCTTCTAAAGTATAATAATGAAATATTAAAATGTTCACTCCATCATTCATAAAGTGAGAATAATAAAAACATACTTAATCTGCAAGACAACCCTTTACTTTTATGGAATTGTTAATTTTATCGTATTTGCTTACTAGAAAACAATACTTATCTATTACAAAATTATACATGAGTTTTGAAGATCAAAAATTACCATTTTGGAAGAGTTCAGTTCAATTATCATCATTTATTAAGCCACCCAGTTAAAACCAAACACATGAAAAAAAATGTCACAAGGAAATTAAGTGGTCTGATTGCTAATCATACTAACTTTTTTACTGAGACGGGACAGATGTACGCGGGGAGGGACCAAGGGGAACCGAGCGGGAAGCGGGCGGCAGGAACCTTACAAAGGCTGAAGGGAATAAATACCTCCTTGCAACGTCTAAGTTAAGCAATTGACCTACAACAATAACAAACCCGACCCGGTAAGGACCAGTATGTAATGGACCGAACGTCAGTGCAGTTTGCATTTACTCATAAGCTCGATGCCAACAGATTACACACAATCATCTGAACTAACATCAAATTATTCTGATGCCAAATATGATTTTAATTTGTGTTTATTGCATTGCAAATGCCTTTTGGTAAACATGACACTATACGAGCCACTCCTTTATTGTCAGGGTCTAAAAGATATACTAAAAAACGCGAATTCATATTTTATTTATCGTTATAAAAATACGCCGTTTCTAATATCAAATCAAATATAAAGTTTTGAGAACTGGTATGAACAATTTATTTAGGCATTCCGAGATTTAGCGGTAACATAGAACAGCTATCGTGGTTGGGTAAAAGGATATATTATGTTTTTTTATGAAAAACCCAGCCACACGTTTTTTAAATTGTTTTGCACAAAATGTCCCCAGCCGTTTCCTCTTTTAGGTCTTTCGTAACATCATTGACAAGCACCGTCGTACAATATTGTAATTACCACATAAACCCGAACGATTCTTGAACGTATAGAACCTTACTGGCGTACCTAAACAGTCTAAGTAGGTCACCTGTCTTCGTAGCGCATGACAAGTACAAGCAGCATCGATGTTAATAGCAGGCCTGTATAGCTGGATTTAGTCTTCACGCCGCTTTGTAGCTCGGCAAGGCTTGAACCTGTTGTAAGAGAAACAAGCGAATAAGTTGTAGTAGTAATATTATGTCTTAATAAAATTCAACGATAGGTCCTCTAAGCCACATAAAATTTAATGAATCAGGGTTTTTATATAAGTAGTGGAGTTGAAACTACATACTATTTATTTTTTCTTTATTGATATAGTAGGGTCAATTTGGAAAAGTTAAATTATTCAAACTTCATATAACTCTACATAGGGCGATTTGAGTATAGTTTTGGGCGCCCTTGTTCGTACCTTTGTAACAAATATGATCTCAATTGTACGCTCGTGCATTGACTGTCCTTTCCTTCTTTCTCTCTTGAACTTTATTACCAGGTACAAATCTCGTAATCCATCACATAGATTATTCTATCTCAAAATTTACAAAAATAACACATCATTTTATAATCCCGTTGTCTGAATGTGCCGTTTGTATAATGATATGGTGGCAGAACATCCTTCTTTGGACATCTTTAAACACACCCTACCCACATTTAAAAATAAAGTTAGAGATAAATTTTCAAATTGTGTTTTCAGGTTTTAAGTTAGAGTAGTAGATATTAATAAATAAAATGATGAAAAAAATGAAGGTCGAGCTCTAGACGAGAACACAGTTATTCCCAAAAAAAATATTCACATTAAAATCATCGTACAAACACTCAAGACAATTTATTAATATATATGTGACAATCCCTCTGTTTACTGAACACATCGAATTAAAAAATGTGTTTTTCCAACCGACTTAAGCATCTTTCAAACATTTTTGAAAGTGTTCGAAGTTGGAAGTAGCAAGATGGGTCTACGTTAAATGGATTTCTCGTTAATTTTTAAATAAGGGCCTACCCTAGCAATCTTGAAACTCAGCGATTGTTCCGCAAGTATGTTTGTTGAACGAACAATTGGTTGTATGTCCGGCTATTATCCTCTGAAAAGTCGCATTCCTCAACCGATTCTCGTGAAATTTTGTGAGTGATACGGATCTTTTTTGTCGATTCAGTTTTTTGAAATTTATTTATTTATTTATCGTATGGCGGTTACACACTGGATACATACGAGTATATGTATTTGTATCGATGTCGCTGATAGAGTTCCAGTGTGCGCCGCGAGGTTCAGAAGGAACAGTGCAGCTGCCGAGTTTGTTGTTCTTTTCGCACCACCCGGAGGTGAAAAGGAGGTTTTTTTGAAATTATAAAAATATATGAAAAAAGACATGCTTGCAAGATCTAGTCAAAGTCAAAGTGATTTATTCTTCAATTTAGGCATATTACATGAATGTCGATAAACTACCACCAGTTTGGAAAGAAAAACTCTGCCTAGAAAAGAACTGGCGTAAAAAACTCGGCGAGTTATAATTTTTTCAAAACAGTATGCAATACTCGTATATAATTTCAGTATCAGAGTATTATTAAATTAAATCAAATTGCTACAGTAGGAAGCCTATTTATTAATTTTGCGATAGATTTCTAGCGCAGGTCTTTATCACTGCCAAATATCCATATCCATGATATAATCGTTTACCTTATAATATGCTTTTGAAATACGAGTAAGTGTCTGTTTTACGACAGATTTGAATTTAGAGTCAGTAAGTTCGGTAATGTGTTTTGGAATTGTATTGTAGAATTATGTACAATTTCCTAAGCACGACTTTGTCGCTTTTAGTTACTAGTCTGTAAAAGGTTGTTTTGAGCTCCTTGTGCTTCTGGTAACCTTGGGCCTATCAGCGTTCGTTAGGAAGTTGTAAAAATTATTTCAAATGCGTATAGCGACGGCAGTATTAGAATTATCTTAATGACTCACGTGACTCTTTTTTGTTAAATAAAGGCAGTCTCAACATCTGCCGCTGATCCCCATAAAATAAGATCATAAGAAATTCTACTTTTAAAGTAAGCGAACTAACTGTGCCGTCCCTGCATTGGTAAGCTGCCTTATTCGCCTGACTGCAAAAGCAGCGGAGCTCAACCTACTCCTATCACAGTTATGTGGGAACCCAGTTTGACTGCAGTTAAGAGTCTAATGGAATACCTAAGAATACAGTTGACTTTACAAATGCTATGGTTTCACTATTAAGTTTAATATTTATGGCTAAGTTTACATTTGAGTTCGCTAGTGTGAATTATAAACATTTAGTTTTTTCGGATTCAACAAACCAGTCAAATATCATGGAGAGGGTATTATTTGGTTTAATGAGTTCAGTATTTTTCATATTAACCTTGAACAGTAATGAGGTGTCATCGGCGAACATGACAATGCCTGACCTTCGGCTTACCATATATGGTAGATAATTTACATAAACGAGGAACAGGAATGGACCCAGAATATATCCTTGAGGTACTCCCATCTCCACCACTGTCTCTGATGAAATGACCCCATTTATCGCTACCTTTTGATGTATTTGTGTTAAATAAGACTCAATGAGATCTAATGCATGTCAGCAAATGCCATAAAATTTATGTTAACAAATTAAAGTAGTATGATCTACACAATCGAATGCCTTAGAAAGGTCACAGAAGACTCCTATGGCATCCTGCGACTCTTCTCAAGACTACAGAATGAATTTAATCAAACTTGCACCAGCATCAGTAGTTGACCTACCCTTTGTGAAGCCGAACTGCTGTGCGTGCAAAATCTTGTTAGAACGTTATTTAAGTGAAAAATCAATTGCATTAGCATTATTTTTTCAAATATTTTGCTAAACGCGGGCAGTATGGATACTGGACAGTAATCAAAAGGATTATCTCTATGGCCTGATTTGAAAATAGGAACTACTTTACTACATTTCATTAAATCTGGAAAAATGCCTTTGTCTATACACCTATTAAAAATAAGAGCTAGAGTAGGTGCAACAAGAGGGGGCTCTACAAATCACTTTGTAGGTCCAGAACCATTTGTGGGACTCTCGCAGGGGACCATAATAACGGCCTTTAAAGCCTACGCCAAAACCAAACACCAACACGAGTGAAGGAATGAGGCTGGCTTAAGGCATTCTAAGCTCTTCATAGAAGGAGTGGACTCGGGCTGGACCAGAAAACTCTGGCAATCCAGTAGGAAGCAACTCAGAATTATATCTGGCGTGTTTACAGGTCATTTCGGGGTCAAGGATCTCTTGGCCAAGATGGGACTATCGGATAGTTTAGACTGTAGAATGTGTGGCGAGGAGGATGAGACTATGGAACACTTATTGTGTGAATGTCATGCCCTTGCCCGACAAAGAATGAACTACTTTGGTAACGGTTACCCGCAACCAAAGGAATTCAAGATGCTCCCGGCGAACTGCATCATCCGCTTTGTGGAAATAATGGAGCAAGCCTGGGAGCAGGTATAAAGGAGAGGGCAAATGCACAAAAGATCCCACTGGGTCGAAGTGCATCCGAAAGGGCCCTCACCTAGATAAGATAAGATAAGATAAGGTGCAACAACCTCCAGAATGGATTCCAGTACCTTGACTGAACTGACTAGAGCTCACAGGGTATTATATAATACTATAGTATTATCTTTTATACAGTATACTCGTATCAGTCTTCTTCATCATGAAAGTAATAACAGCGTTTAATGATTCCAATAGGTGCTACTTTTTTAGTAGGTAAATGCTTTTCTATACTCAAATCTACTTAAGCTTCAGTCTTTTATCGACTAGAATAACGTGACTTGGTAAAACTGTGTGTATATATGTATTATGACTGACTTTTGACGCATATACCGAAAGCCGAAATTTTGTGGTTTTGCGGTCACAACTGCTGCAAATTTGCACAAAATTACTGTCTAAATTAGGTACTGTATGCTAATATGAAATCGTCGCGGTAATAAGGAAATAATTTAAGGTTTATTCATATTTTCAAAAATTATCAATTATATAATTGTTTCATTCGATAAAAACGGAGAAATAAGATTTTAGGAAAAGAGTGAGTCTTGTAAAAATAAATTCGTATTTTATTTTCTTATTTTTTTTAGTTATTAGATGTACTGATATTATTATAAATAATAAACATTGACCACAGTAAAGACGACTTTTGTTTTGTGAACTGACAGTGACCCAATTAGGAATGATAATGTAAAACATTCACCATTCAAAAAATGTAGAGAGGACACTCTCCGTAGTGTTTGAGATACTAAGCTCGCGCTTTAACCAGGGCTTTATCTGCCTTTAAACAGTCTAAAGTGTCTAGGATACCGGCGCGTAACGGTGCTGCAGTAACTATAGCTTACCCTGTTAATGCTGGCTTAGTTCTTAGTCAAGCTTCTTAGAACCTAATAAAGGATTGTTGTCGAATATAGCTTTTTATGGCAAATACAATATGTCTACATTGGCACAGACTATTTAAAACATTTGAGCGCATTTTGTAATAATTTTGAATATGATGGTTGAGGGATTTTTTGTATTAAAGAATCTTTGTCTTTAACTGCTTTCATATTAACCGTTTATTCATTAGGTACGTTTTCAATCTATTGGTTCTTCACAAATCAAGATAATATGTTCATAGCACCGTTACCTATATAAAAAAATATATTACACTTCAAAAATATGACAATTCAAACGGAATGATTATTTTTTAGGTCTCACAAAGGTAAGGTCATGATCATAAGCCATTTATGGGTTTACGCCCCTCAAAATCTAGCCCTACTTTCTATATGGCACTGTAGTGGTCTGGCAGGTTAGTGACATCAAGCTGGTTTATTCTAATAAAATTGTTTATAATATTTAACACTTAAAAAAAACAATTTTATTTTAAGTACAAAGCTTGAGACCGGTTTTAGTAATAGATATTGAAATACCTATAATAATTAATCAGATTTTTAAAAAAATATATAAGAATATGTTTACTTGTTTCTTATTTGCATCTGGCAGATAGAAACACGTCATATTGGATTGACAAATGACATTCAAGTGAAAAAAAATTATATTGTATCGATTTAATCCTCTCATATATGTACAGTCGACTACAAAGATAAGTATGTTTTTTAATGTTACAAATATATGTATGTATATCTTATTTCTATGGTAGTAAGGTCTATGTATACATATTTTTGTAACATCGTATGGATACATCTCTTTGTAGTCGACTGTACCAAAACCTTAATCCGCTGACATAGGAGTGATTGGACATATTTATGAGTAAGTAGTATGCATTGACTACGGTTTTTCAATTTCATAGGGTTCTATAACTTCGTCGCCGTTATCTAAACAGAAGTGAGAAAATATATTACGTACCTTGCAGAACATGTACTCTAGCGACTGTCTTCATGTGAAGGGGAGAATGTAGGGAGCAGGTGTAGTTGCCGGCGTCATCTACTTTCAACCTAGCAACCTGTTGAATAACGACCGCAGTTCAGTCATTTATTATCAACACAGTATATGAATATATTCCTAACTACAAGTTAATTCTTTTAAAAAATTAGGAAACTGGTAAAACAATTAATTTTAATGAAAACTAGCTCGGAAACTGGGAATTTGACTGAAAAGAGAAATATCAGATTAGCAATCTGACCGGCTGCAAAGTAAATAAAATTTGTTAAATTAAAACGTTGGAAGTCAATCTTGCAATCACCGGCTTCGTACGAAGCGTCACCAGGGTAACTTAACACAACGTAAATCTACGATAACACTGTGTGACAAACAGACAAAATAATACTCTAGCCGACTTCACCTCTCTTTAGCGAACGTTTTATAGCCTGCAGCATTATAAAAACAAGAATGTCACGAGTCACGACACATCATAGTTAAAGTCAACTTACAATAATGTTAATTTTTTTGTATACAGACGGCAGTTCCCAGGGTGTTTATTAGAGTCCCAAAAAATGCGTTGCTCGTCTCCGTCTTCAAGTATTATTTAAGTTTTGTATTTTCCTATATAATGGGCCTTATTGCCAAATTAGTGCTAAGGTAAACGTACGAGTACTTGACGCTGTACTAGTATATGGCATGGGCACTCTATGTCAAAGCAATATGAGTTAAATTCAAACTAAGAGGATTTTTCTTCATTCGAATTTAAGCTTTGACATAGAGTGCCCATGCCATATACTAGTACAGCGTCGAGCACTCGTACGTTTACCTTACCTTGTAGCAACTAAAAATAGTATAACAGCTCTGCTACAATTCCATGGTATCGTTTCATGCGTACTTTGGAAAATTTCATATATCTACATTACCACCAAGTAGTAGCATATTTAAGCGCCCACTTAAGGTGAGGCAAATAAATAACGGTAATTTCCCGAAAGCAGGTTAAAACAACAGGGTTTTCGAGTTAAAGGGCTGAATTCAAGGGAGGAAGCACATTTTTATTCCATCTTTGTGTCTTTTCTCATGTGTCTTTTCAACCGACTTCAAAAAAAGGAGGAGTTTCTCAATTCGGATGTTTTTTTTTTTTTTTTTAATGTTTGTTACCTCAGAACTCCGTCATATATGAACCGATTCCTACAGTTCTTCTTTTATTTGTAAGTAAATGCTTCCAGATTGGTCCCATTGTTTCCAAAGCCCCAGTTGGATGATGGGAACCATGAGAAATTGAGGGAACTCCTCACAAATATTAGGCACGCGTGTAGTAATTTCGGTATTTTCTATTATAACTCGTGTATTTACACCCGGAAAGCATAAATTTGATGAAGTGGAAGTGATGATGAAGACCACAAACGGCTTGTGGAACTTCTCAATGATGTACTTCAAAATATATAAGTACTTCACAGATTCTGAATTCTGATATGACTCCGTTGAAATAGCAAACAATGCCAAAGGTATAAATTCTGAGATCCTTGAGGAATCGACGGAAGTCCTCAAATATTATCGGCCCACATACAACGATTTGGTTTATTGGTCTAAAAATCAACGCATTTGCTCTCGAAAATCAGTTCATGTGGTAAATTGGAAAAAAAGTGTGGAAATGTTTCATGTGGCTTGGCGGAGTACTGAATTGAAGTCGGTTAAAACTTTGTTTTGAAAGTAAATTATTATAAGCTTCCTATTTAACTAGCTTATTCGTTTGTAAGTTAATGTGTAAGTAAGTTAGAAGTCCTTCAAAATTTTAAAAACAATTTTTAGGCACTTGCCATTATCAGATTGAAGTAAGATCTATGTTAATGCAAACTTATGGCACTACCAAGCTGACCTGACAATATAGACCGAAGGTGCCCAAAGCAAATCCTAAACTACACGCGTTTGGGCTCACTATTACATAACTCTCTTAACGAGTAGATGACTATGCCAAATTGAAGTACCTACAGTCGGTAATAACTAGTGTCCGACCGAAACATGTTTTTTGACGAAACCGAAACCGAAGGTTCAGCTTTGGCTCTAGTTTCGGCCGAAACCGAACCTTTTGTAGACTTGTTAAAATCGTTGAAAAAATAACGTAAAAATGATAAAACAAGATTTACTACAAGAGTTACGATAATTCCGGGAACAATCACACAAAGCGTCACTTCACTGAGCCGGTGGTTGGCACGAGCGCACCCGAAGTTAGCCGAACGCGACCTGAAGTAAGTACTGTTTCGTAAGTTTCGGGCCGGTCTAAAGGTTCGGCCGTTTATTGGCCGAAACCGAAACTACGGCCGAAACTGGCCGAAACCGAAACCGAACCATCGGTCGGACATTAGTAATAACCAGTATTTTTGACACATATTGCCGTTTAAATTAACCATCTGTCAAGTACATATAGGTATTTCTGCAGGAATACAACAAGGACAGGTTGGTAATGGCATTCCTGCTGAAGTTTTTAATCAGAATTGGGTCTGTACAGCCAAACTATTTTGTATCATAAAATATCCACGGTATTTCTTTCAATGGCATGAAAAACAAAATATTGTGAAATAGAGAGAGAATGTATGTACATCACAGTGAAAACATAATTGGAATATCTATCACAGTTAAATTAACTAGGCCAAACATTAAAAACACACTTTTAATGTAGGTACGTACACTAGTTAATTTTATTAAACACATATTTGCCTTTTTTCTAGGTTTTTAGGTACATATGAGTCGCTGAAGAACTGAATTAATGATATACTTGTCTTGTTTGTTAGTGTACGTAAAGTAGACGAGTTCTTTTTTAAGGAAAATGAAATTAAGGTTAGCAGAATTTAATACGTGTTTCGAATAAAGTAAACAAGCTACTTAGTAAATATATGTTTAAACATTACAAATTAGCCCCTTATTTCCTTCCAAAAAGTAAACTAACATTTTAGTTTAGGTTAACGCATTCACTGCCACCGCCGCATATATGCGTCACCGTGACTTTCACGCAGTGCCTTCGACGCACAGACGCGTTCATAGTATTAAGTGACTTTCACCCAGTGCCTTCGACGCATATGTGAGTTGTAGATTTTGAAATGTTCCTCTTACGTCTAAAATGTTACTGGTTGGATCAGAAGATATTATAAATGGTAGTAGAAATTATAAGTAAGTAAAATATAATGCTGATGAAAAGACTATAGGTACGCACTTGAACAAAGAGGTTTTGTTATCAATACAAACTTTAGTTAATGTTTCCTAGAGTTAAAATAATTATCTAGTACCAATGCGAACACACCACTGTCAAGTTAGTATGAACTCATATCTGCGGCGGAGGCACTGGGTAATAATCCGTTGAACTCACATATGCGTTTGAGGCACCCAGCAAAGTGCGGCACCTGGCGAATGGCAAGAAAAAGAGGGTGGCAGTGAATGCGTTAAAGACAAATCCAAAATAAGATAAAATGTTTACAATCTCTAACTTTAACTAGTATAATTAAATTACAATCCCATAAAAAGCATTCCATGTAAACTGTTGTGAGATGATATTACGTAGAGCCAAGTCAGGCATTCTTATTAATATTTATTTACTTGCTTAGTAAAATTCTGCAATTTGGGAATTTGGGAACTTTACTATATATTATTTTTCACTTCTCATGCTCGAAAAGTGTGTCATATTAGGCTTAGCAAGTGGGGCTAAAGTAGTACATTTAGCCAGTAGGGAAAATATATATACCTATACATATTTATGATTTTAAAACATTTTAATTTGACCAATCAAAACACTTCACCGTATTAAATCCACCAATCACAAGCCTTTGAAATAAGCATTTGTATTTGCTATCGACCAATCAGGAAACATAATTAATTTCAAACATCAGGCGTTTTAGGGTTCCGTAGCCAAATGGCAAAAAACGGAACCCTTATAGATTCGTCATGTCTGTCCGTCTGTCTGTCTGTCTGTCTGTCTGTCTGTCCGTCCGTATGTCACAGCCACTTTTTTCCGAAACTATAAGAGCTATACTGTTGAAACTTGGTAAGTAGATGTATTCTGTGAACCGCATTAAGATTTTCACACAAAAATCGAAAAAAAACATTAAGTTTTAGGGGTCCCCATACTCAGAACTGAAACTCAAAAAATTTTTTTTCATCAAACCCATACGTTTGTCTATGGATAGGTCTTCAAAAATGATATTGTTAGGGTTCCGTAGCCAAATGGCAAAAAACGGAACCCTTATAGATTCGTCATGTCTGTCCGTCTGTCTGTCTGTATGTCTGTCTGTCTGTCTGTCTGTCTGTCTGTCTGTCTGTCCGTCCGTATGTCACAGCCACTTTTTTCCGAAACTATAAGAGCTATACTGTTGAAACTTGGTAAGTAGATGTATTCTGTGAACCGCATTAAGATTTTCACACAAAAATCGAAAAAAAACATTAAGTTTTAGGGGCCCCATACTCAGAACTGAAACTCAAAAAAATTTTTTTCACCAAACCCATACGTGTGGGGTATTTATGGATAGGTCTTCAAAAATTATAATGTTAAGGTTCCGTAGCCAAATGGCAAAAAACGGAACCCTTATAGATTCGTCATGTCTGTCCGTCTGTCTGTCTGTCTGTCTGTCTGTCCGTCCGTATGTCACAGCCACTTTTTTCCGAAACTATAAGAGCTATACTGTTGAAACTTGGTAAGCAGATGTATTCTGTGAACCGCATTAAGATTTTCACACAAAAATCGAAAAAAAACATTAAGTTTTAGGGGCCCCATACTCAGAACTGAAACTCAAAAATTTTTTTTTCATCAAACCCGTACGTGTGGTGGGGTATTTATGGATAGGTCTTCAAAAATGATATTGAGGTTTTTAGTATCATTTTTTTCTAAACTGAATAGTTTGCGCGAGAGACTTCCAAAGTGGTAAAATGTGTGTGCTAAAAAAATATATGATGTACATTACCATGTAAACTTCCACCGAAAATTGGTTTGAACGAGATCTAGTAAGTAGTTTTTTTTGAATACGTCATAAATCGTAAACCGCAATTTATTTCACGGAACCCTTCATGTGCGAGTCCGACTCGCACTTCGCCGCTTTTTTTTTATTCCCTTACTCACAATCATGCCGTTTGGACGCGCCTATAAACGGTCAGAGGCGTTTATTCTTGGTGTCAATATTTTGTATCTGTGTCAAAGCAGTTTATTAAAAAAATCATGCCGCGAAATTGGACAATCTTTTCGCCGTGGAATTTATTATTGATTGTGGATGAATAATCTTTGTTTTTGCTATTTTCTCGCGGTCGAAGTGAAAAGTAAAGTGTATGACTCTGGTCTAAAAGTCATATTACCACTCGGAAATAACCATCTCGTGGTACTATGGCTTATTTTAGACCATTGTCATACATACAATCTACTACTTTGCATACCTAAAACTGTGTAGCATTTTGTGATTGCTAAGTCACAAAATAAAATGTAGGTCTAGTTTTTTCCACAACAAAGTAACAGGGGGTGGAAAGTAGGCCCTTAGGTCACGTGGTCCGACTGGCTTATCCGATCGATCGGACAAAGTGGTAGTCGTACAAGCCCAATTTCAAAGAAAAACCTCAAATCGATCTACAATTTAGCCATTTGGCACACGCATACTAGAGGTCAAAACAAAATGTTTGACCCGCAGTTCCTAAAAAAAATTCCCGTAGGAGTGCCATGACATTAAATTTTTTGTATGGAAAAAAAAATTGTTCAGAAACCTATCGTGTCTATCTTATAAGGGCATTTTGAGGCGATTCTAAAAATATACCACATCATTACATTTTATCCATATTTTTTAAATAAACACAAAATCAATTTTCGAAACATACCAAGTTTGGGCTCCTCCAGACACTGTGGACAGTCGCCATCACATGCATAGGTACACTCTAGGTGTTCAAAAATATCGGCACATGCACTCTAATGCCTTGAAAATAGAGGTGTGTTCCGATGTTTGTGACGTGCTTGTTTGCTCCGATGTATGTGATGGCGACTGGACTAGACTAGACGCCAGACGAGAAGTAACCGCTGTGACCGTTCGAACGCCATGACTAACTAAACTAAATGCAGCTCGCGATCGGAACTCAGATATTGAGGGACGGGCGGGAAAACAAAGAATTTATTGTTTTTGATCGTTATTATCACTTAAATGACACCAATAATAAACAAAACAGCACAGTTCAATACAATTCTAGTAGAACTGTGTCACTTTGTAATATTGAAAAATTATACACATAAAAAAAAAACTTAATGAAGTTATTTTCAAAATTGCTTTCTTGGGGTTAGATATCAAGATATAACGTATAATTTGTGATATACTGTACAATAAAAAACAGCTGCGTATATCGTATCTGAAGGAGTCCAACCTTGATATTTTGTGTCAAAAACTAAAGAAACTATACCAGCTGATGAAAAGGCGCAGTTAAAGGGTTAAAGAGGTATTTCCCGTTGGATATATGGATACTACGTATCATTTTATGATTAATATGTACTGTATCTGTTCATATCAGTTCCATAAGTTACGTCAAATACCCAAGTAGCAATGCCTTTACTGAATTAAGTATTGTAGATATCTTGAAAACTAAATCATGAATTTGGAGCCTTGTCTTGGCCAAGACCTCCCCGACCCTCAAGATAGCCCAAGACAATATGTAGTAAAAGTGGGCACAGGCGCCTACTTCAAACTTAAGTATCAGTTAGGACAAGTCTTTAGGTAAACTTCAGTCAGACCTAGGAATACAGTATTTAAGAGTACTTTAATACTTCCTTCTAGATATCCTGTAGGTTCACTTATTACTATATTAGGATATCTTCGAATATCTTTAAGATATCTACAAAGCTTAGTTACAACTTTAATAAATGGCAGGCTATATTCTTTAAGAAATCTACAATACTAAGTTAAAACCTTAATAAATGACAGTCTTTATTCTAACTTGATCTAAAGATGACTGAAACAAATAAAAGATAACCCATAATTACTTTAACACCGTTTTTTTGTAGATATATATGGTGAACTTACCAGTTCAAAACATTAAATCTCTAATGGATGATTAATAAAATGGCGAACACTGAGCACTATTTAAAACAATTCTTTTTTTCGATATCCTAGTGTTAAAATAATGTAAGCACATCGGCCACTCGAATGAAATAAGTATAGATCACTATAAAACTAATGGGCCTCATGAAATATAGCGAACAGTGTTTTTTTTTTCGGTATTAATTATTCACTAATATTTTTCGCATACTACAACACGGTAATATTTGATTTCCAACTTCTTTATCCACTTGTATAATATTGTTAGGTAACTGTTTCAACACTTTGATCTTTTTTACATTATCGTTTTTGTCAACATTATCGAAAAAGGACCGGCGTAATATATTCGTTTATTTTTATAAAAGCTCAAAATGGCGGTAAATCTTTTTTGTCTTCATGAAATCCGACTTTAGCTAAACTGTATTTTTTTAAAGTATTAGTTAAGAGAAGTAAATTCAAGTTTGCCTTAAAATGTTTATCTTTAAGACATACTTGCCTATACTCGTACTTAACGTTGAATTGATGTAGTATTACTTAAAACAAATCAGTGTGTACTTAGTATTTACTTTAATTTTCAAAATACGTAATTGCCTAGATATTTTCTTACGTTTATTCTTGTTTTGTTCGTGTCGGTGATCGGTTTACGCGAAAACAAGTCAGCAAAAACAGCCATATAGGTACATAATTTAGTATTGTGTTTTTTGCATCTGTACGCTCTGCCGCAAACATTCCGGACGCACTACAATATCGTGGCAGCCCCAACAGCATCCTGAAGACGATCTTATATTGTATGCGCAGGGCGTTATACGACCACTGGGTGTAGCTGGCCCACAGGCTGCAGGTGTTGGTTTAACAATACTGTTTAGTTAGTTTTAAGTTTTTATAATAAATAAATAATAATGGCTGCACTGTTCCTTCTGAACCTCGCAGCGCACACTGGAACTCTATCAGCGACATCGATACGATTACATATGTACCAGTATGTAACCGCCATACGATAAATAAATAAATAATAAATAAATAAACAATAATAAAAAATATTCGCGGTAGCAGCTTAGGACCTTATCACGTTTAATACGTAGACCATAATGAGCTCACATATTCTGACAATAATATACATTGCATCGATGGGACCATCAGGAAAAACAAAAGTAGTGTGGTCGGATTAAGAGGATGTTTAAGGTCTCATGGTTCGATGTACTTTTCAAATCCCATTAGTCCGATTGTAGGACTACAAAACGATCAATTGAACCAACAGGAAATAAAAAAATGTTTGGTCCGATCGATCGAACAAGCCGGTCGGACCACATGGCCTTATGGGAAAAAGCCCCCCGAATGGCTTCGACAAAAAGATGGTACGGCCGTGCCCCCTGGTATCGCTGCTCATTGTGTCTGATTAGTATAAAATGAATTACGTATTTTTTTTTTATAAAAAATACTTTTTATGTGACCCTGAAGACATGCGGCATTATTGCGGGATGTCAAATGTTTTTGCTACAGTCAGCGTTCACGAAAAAATTACTGTTTCAAAACCTATATTTAGGCTTTCTTTTTATAGTCCTTGTTTTCAAATGATAATATTTAAGTCATTCTAATCGTTTATTATATGTAAGTTTTTCGGATATACGTACCTTCATTTCCTTCCAACCGCTACTAAACATTATAGGTACGACAAAAATAATTTTACTACTATCTCTATTAAAATATCTATAAACGCTCCTAAAAGCCTACATCAGATTTCGCAAGCTTTCATTTCATCAATAATAAAATATAGTATAATTATGAATTAGTTGGTGACAAAATAATGTACCTACCTAAGGTGTGACAGAACCTCTTCATTGCTAACGTGGCGTCAATCTCTGTCAAGAGACACGATGCGCATCTGACAGAGCACTTGCATCCATTTGGTAGCCTTGAGCATTAATATAACAAGCATCCTAATGCACCTTGCTCGTGAGCGCTGGCATTCTAACTTCATCAAAGAATTCTTAGGGAAATCCTTTTAAATTTTCCACAATATAGTATTTGAATCGGTTTTCGCATATTTTCCTACAGTGTCTTAAAATTGTATGTAAATCTGTGGAATTTTTAGTACAAAAATTATAGAGTACATAATATGGATATTTTATATTGTGTTTATATTGCATTGTAATCACGACCTTTTTTTATCTATCCATTAAAAAATACACCGATTGTTTTTAGTCAAACAGCGTAAATTTTTTGTTCATAATGTATTCAGTAAATATATTTTTACCGTTCTCTAATACAATTTTTATGATCGGGTATTATCGCAAAAGAAATCGTTTTCTAGATCAAGAGCTCTGTAGCCCGTTTATTGTAAACTTTTCAGCAGTGGGCACACAAGATAATTGAATACAAGTATAAAAATTGACAGTTAAATCACAGCGCGCCATCCTGAATAAGCATCTACACGAATAGTTATCAAAAATATAAAATAAGTACAACTAGGGTGCCATTTTTGTATGAGTTAATTAGTATTTCTACCTGCTTAAGAAACATTAAACTGGAACTCTGGAGCTGAATGATAATAATTTGCCTTAAGTGCTGACTGCCCGCTCCAAAAGACACCCTATCTAAAAGGTACCTAAGTCATAGCTATCATATGGTAAATATCATACGCTTTGTGGTATCTCAGTGACTATAAAAGCTCGCAGACGTAATTGTGTTGGCTTGCGGGCACAACAAACTCGAGTATCTGGAGAATATTTCCCGAAAGTCCAAAACCATAAGGTTCAAAATGGAACTGAGTGTCCTTTAATGTAATTTCCGACTCTCACCTTGATGCTTAATGATAATGGGGCGATGGCGTTGGAAAAACAAGGATTCGTTTTTAGTCTGGAATCTTTTTCATGAATGAGCAGACGAGCCGTATTGTTTTTTTGTGTGCGGCTGTGCGGCATAGTAAAAACATTATTCATTCGGTTGTGCAAAAATATACGAGTTGGTAGGTACATTACTTTTTAAGCATTATGAGCCGATTAATACTTTTGAGTCAAATTTCATTCAAAAATAGTAATTACCTATCTTCTGGTATTGTGCAACATAATATTGATACATTATCCAGGTAAGTATAAAAACTAAAAAACAAGTTAAAATTATTTGACATCAGTAGTTCTTTACGAAAATCCCACACTCGCAAGATGTGCTAATATTGTATCTGGGGGCACGTCGAGCAAAACAAAGAGGCACGGCCGTACCCTCCTTTTCTCGAAGCCATTCAGGCCATTTTCAACATCCCGTAATTTTGTGCTGGCTAAAGCTTGAACCCTGAACTTTCAGTAACATGTAGGGCATAATATAGCTTACATGTAATGTCAAAAACATTCAATTTGAACTTTTAGTTTCAGAACTATTGTCCGTCCAAGTTCGTTGGTTTTGTCCTGACATACTTATACAGTGACAAACATGCCATTCAAGGCACCGATTAATACACCGAGAACGCGCGTAAAAAAAGTTCACGTGCATTATGGTCCTTGGATAAAGTTGCGCAACGCATAGAAAAGTTAAAGGGCGGGGAAGCCAAACTAGTGCGAACTTTTGAATTGTAAGACGAATTTAATTTAAATAAAATTTCGCGATTAAAATGAGTTCATCCCGTGATTTTGAAACCAACTTAACGCCTGATTGAATCATAACAGAAGCTCAATCTATCGTGGAAGGCCTTTTTACCGATAATTTCAAAATAAAGATAAATATGAAATCATATACCGATTTTATAAAATGGCGGTCCGCAAAGAGATTAATCTTTCTCGGAAATTGTGATGCTAACTTATTTCAGTGATTTATCGAAGAAATAAAAACTATAACGCTGTGGAGTATTTGGTTTTAAGCGTCTAAGTGGTATTAAATGCTTAAAACCACTTATTACATATTTTGTTTTTTAGTATTCTAGCTCGTTCATCATGGTGAATTATAAAAAACCTGAAACTAGTATAAGAAAGTACATTTTAAATAAAACTAAATTTAGTTGAGATTTTCGAGAGTTTCCGAGTGTAAAGCTACCTAGTTTATTAATACTTTAAAAGTGTTTCTTGCAAATTTATGAAGGCACTCAATCCCTGCCTGTGAGGGTTCCTAGCATTAGCGGTTAGTGCCGGCTCTTAACAAGTGATACTCGTAATTTAGCTCGTGACACCCCTAACTACCACTCTAAGGCGCTTTTCACGCACACAGCCGCGACAGATATCAATATAATAACAGTATTTAGGTACCGTACTGCACGTGGATCGGTACTGGGTATTATTCGGAACGCGCTAATGCCCGCGGCTGCTTGAAACTAAAACTAGTAATTTTTCTCGAAAATCTGTTTCTTGGCTCATTCGATTCAACACACGAGACGTAAAATAACTTTTCACCCGTGTATAACACAAATCTTTTCACCTCACTACAGCGAGGAAAAAAAGGAGGGTAAAAAAAAGTTTAAAATTTTAATTTAAGAAAAGTTAAAAAAAATATTTAAAAAAAGTTAAAATAAAAAGTAAAAAAAAGTAAAAAAAAATATGTCATAAAATATAAAAGATAAAAAAAACCAAAAATAAACATTTAACGATCCACGTCATAGTACTTTTAACGTTCTACGTCTACTTTCTTCACATGTGGATAAAAAGCGATTTTCTCAATCGGTATCAAACATACAAAAAGGCCTTTCCGAGCAAGTGAGGTGAAAAAAATATTTACAGCTCCATGACCGTAAGCTCAAATCTGTAGAAAAAAAACCATTCTGATACATTATGTAGTTTTAAAGTAAGTAAATGGCTTATGAAGTTAAAAATATATTTTTTCGCTCTCCCGTAAAATTTGCAAAAAATCTAGTTAATTGTTTTTGACTTTGAGCAGCCGCGCTGCGCCTCACCTTACCCGTCACTCCTAACAAAACTAGACATCTTATTGCGCTGAGTTAAGGTGCGACCAGACAGCAGCTCAAAATACGCTGAAGCACCGTAAACGCAGCAAAATCTATGGAAAAGCCGTGACGCATACGACACGTCAACGCGTATACGCAGCGTTACGCACCGGTGTGGTCGCTCCCTTAGACAGGGCGCGATGAGATGGACCGCTACCGGTAGACTGTTTCTCATTCTGCAAATTCTGGTTTGCTAGCCCATCTGACACGCTACCAGCAAAATTGAATCTCGGTGACATATTCAAACATCACATTTCGATTTTTGTGGTTAAAGCTCTGCAATTTGAATCAGCGCGTGATGGGCGGAAAGAAGTATCTTCTTTTGCAAGTATTTTTCATTGTAATATTGAAAGTGGGGAAATGTTCCTCATCTGTTCGTGAAGAAATAAGTGAAAAAATAAAAAAATAAATACATATTGGGACAATCTTACACAAATCGAACTAGCCCCATACTAAGCTCAATAAGGCTTATGTTATGAGTATTATGCGATGATACATTTAATGGATAAAAATACATAGAAAACATCTAACACTCAGAAACAAACATTCATGATCATCACACAAATATTTGCCCTTACCGGGACTCGAACACAGGACCTTCAGCTTCGTATGTGTTTTATCAATAACATTCTGATTTCTGTAGGCGGTGTCACTTCCCACTCAGTCGTAAAGAGTGGCAAAATTAGTGAAGAGATCTTGTAAATCACAATAGCTTTTAGAAGAGCTGGTGCATATGAGACAGGCCCAAGAGCCGCCCAGAGCTTTCTTAAAGAGCGGAGTGAAGCGTTCCCCGTCCCAGCGTAACGTTGACATGAAGCATGACCGTTAGCAGCCTAGCCACGCATATCACATTGTAGTCACATAGAAATATTGTCGTTGTGACTGAACCCTTACACTGCTCGGCTATGATTACAGTATTGTTCACCTAAGAGGTGGAATAGAACTCGCAAAAACCGTCTCCGTAAATGAAGCCTAACTAGATTTCCTCCATGTTGTACTTATGTCTCATTTTTATTGAAAGGCATGCGCCAACAGCCAGCAGATCAATGGTTCAATTTGTACACGTTGGATCACTTTTAGCTCTATGCAGAGTACTGGCTGTTAGATGATGAAAATATGGAAAGCTCGCACGAAGTTAAGGAGACGGAATTTTGGCTGTAAACCTTTCTTCAATGTCAACTTTTACACAAAATACGAACATTTTTGCGAAAGTAAATATACCTACATTTATATAATTTCCAAAAACAACGTTTGTACTCATAACTTTCTTGTATACATATATATTTTTCCTAGTTCGATATGTTTCAGACCATGAATTTTTCTTCCGTACGATCTGTTGTTGTTTTCAATTTGGAATCAAATGTTCAATTTAAAGGATTAAATTGGGTCAAAGAAGAAAATGTTAACATATTCAATAAGTGCCGTTTGCAAATAGAACAGTTTTTGTGTTTGTGTAATTTCCGAAAAGATATTTTCGTAGATATAAATTCCTCTCTATACTTAGGTATCTCCCTATCATTCAGATTATGTCCTATTCCAACATGTTTTGGAATATATTTTTGTTCCAAATATTCTCTTGCTAAATTCAATATTAATATTAACCAATAACCATATAACGTTCAGGTTAAAAAACCTCAAAGAAGTTAATTTAAATATTATTTTGTCATATCTGCAATCACAATTAATTTTGTTAGGTATCTTAGTATCATAACGAAAAATATTTTTCATATTTGACACTAATAAGCTCACTTTCCTATATATATGTTCTATTTCAAGATATCTTTAAGTTTTTTCTCATATTTTATGTTCGACGTGACAGGTTAAATAGCGTTAATCAGTAGGTAATTAAAAGTTAATATATTTTCTGTTTGCAAAAATAATTAATTTTGTGTTCGTGTCATGGAAAAAGAAGACATTTTAAAAACATATCTTTCTAAATACACATTCCTAGATATATATTTATGTTCTATTCCAATAATGTTTTCGACCACACCCTTTTCAAACATTCCCTTTAATTAGAAAATCGCAAGTGCTTGGAAAAGGTTTGGATAAATGAAATGCGTATTTCCAAGTCGCATTCCCTGATATTTACATACTGAGCAATAACTTCAAGGGTCTAAATTAAAAAATGCTAAAGAACTCAAAGTAAGGCGATGAAAATGAAGATAATTAGTAGTGAAAGTCGCTTGCGTCCATCTATTGTTTACAAAGACTTTGTCCCGGCAACCTAGATACTTTCCTGCTATCGCCGCCGGCATTCTATGTTCAATTCAATTCAATTCATGTTTATACAGATATAAATACCACATACCATGAATAACAAATAATAGTTTAAAACTATAGAAAAAAAAACCGGCCAAGTGCGAGTCTGACTCGCGCACGAAGGGTTCCATACCATTATCTATAAAAAAAACATTTTATTCTGTGTTTTTATTATTTGTTGTTATAGCGGCAACAGAAATACATCATCTGTGAAAATTTCAGCTGGAACTATCACGGTATCAGTGAGGTACAGCCTGGTGACAGACAGACGGACGGACAGCGGAGTCTTAGTAATAGGGTCCCGTTTTACTCTTTGAGTACGGAACCCTAAAAACGCACTGATTATAATAAGATATACAAACTACTACTTTTTAACCCTCGACGCAAAAAGAGGGGTGTTATAAGTTTGACGTGTCTGTCTGTGGCATCGCAGCTCCTAAACGAATAAACCGATTTGAATGGGGTTTTTTTAGCCGAAAGCTGACGTGATCGAGATGGTTCTTAACTACGTTTCAACAAAATCGGTTTAGCCGTTTTTGAGATATTGAACTTTGAAATGAAAATGTCAGGGGTTTTTCAACTTTTCTTTTCTTTTGTACATAAAAATGCAATTTATTACAAATCATCAGACAAGGGGGTAGATGCGTAATTTTCCGAAAGAGCTTTCAGACATTGAAGTAGCATTTTTTTTCTAACATGTTAATAAGTACCCATAAACTAGGTATACCGATTTTTTTTGTCTGCGTGTTTGATTCTGATTTTGAATGGTATTGACTAGAGTGCAAATGCAAATATCTATGTATTAACTGATTGACACGTTTTAAAAATATAATTCATATCCAATCCAGATAAATATTAGTATATTTTATTAGACAATGATAAAAATAAGCTAAGTATTAAAACGATATTTACAAATTAATGAATCTCCATTCTAATAAACTATTAAAAAAGAAAATTCTAAGTAGGACAATGTAGAAATTAGTGACAGTTTCTTTTCATCGTTATTCAAATTAACAGTATATTTAAAGCGAATTGGATACTAAAATATTCACTATAAATGTTTTCGTTAATAAGCGGACCACGAACGAGGGTCGAATGAATACATTATGAAAATCAATTTAGAAGGAACCAAACGACTCGTTAACCACTATTAACGATGAATTTTATTTAGAAACACAATAATAGTTTAAGTGTTTAAGCAAACACATCCCAGCCGACTGTTTATCTTCAGTCAGAACTCATTCTATTGAATAGAACGTTAAGGCTACATACGTGCCATTTCACCGCAACACATGCTTTCGATGTATAATTGTACACTAACTCGGTAAATAGTCATTACACTAAATGATGTTCTTCAATGTGTGGCTACTAAATATCTTCATATTTTATCAGTCATAAAAATAATCAATCAAATGGTTGATCTCATATTCCGCTCCATATTTATCTGGCAACGAGTCTCCATGATATTTCCTGTATACTATGCTCTATTGAAGCAGTTCAATCGTAGCCAACGGGATTTTAATGTTGCACAACACACATATGGGAGAATAGAGAATCTTGTTGAACTTAGCAGCTCAAGTTTATACGTAACAGTAAACTCGTCGGTCGGTGTAGTTCAAAATAATAGCTAGCTCTAAACTGTCAGATCTATCTATATTGAATGTGTAGCTGAAAGGTTAGGTGTATTTGAATATTTTTCAAAAACAGAGTATTAACTTCCTGAAGTTTTTATGTATTTTCACCACGAAATCTGCACCAATCGAAGAAGTAGCTACTTCAAATATTCATAATCAATCAAAATTAAGAATTTACTTCCACATACTTATTAAGTAAGGAGTTTATTCATATCAAATATATTACCTGTAAATGAGTAGTCATAGTGAGGTGGTCGGTTTCAATGAGCACTCCTCCCCGTATTTCGTCCAGCGGGACGGTGCTGTTGCCTCGGAACCAGAGCAGCGTCGGCACCAGCTCGCGGGAGTGCAGGTGCAGGACAGCGCATTTGAGGGAGAGAGTCTCCCCCGTTTCTAGAAAGGCCTCTTTGATCATTATGATTTCCGGCGCTGCAACAAATTGGTAAAATTATTTCTCGAAATGATTTCTTTAAAACTTGACAAAAAGCAATGAATATTAACGATCAAATTAATATAATACAATAATTGTGTAACCATTTATAACGGATCATTTTGAGGCAGCAGACGAAATATATCGGAAGTCTCAAAATAGTTGGAGAAGGTATACATTATTTATTTTGATATAGGTATTGAGAATACTTGTTTCAATACCGAATCGTATAATAAAGTGAACTAAAACTCTGACTTTTGTAAGGAAGAACACGTTCGTTAAGCAAATCGTTTTATTCCGCAGGAAAACACATTGGATTGCAGCGTTTTGATAATGAAAAGGTCTGTCGACGTGGAATACAATAATTAAATAAAGTACTTCTCCTAAAAGGCTTAACGTAACACAAATAACTCTACGTGGAATTCCGGAGCCGAACAAATAATTGGCAAAAATTACCAACAAAAGTCCATTTTATTGATCAGGGTCCGACAGAAACTAATGCACGGGCTATACGAACCATTTCCTCTCTATTTGGATTAAACTACACCCAGATCCATTTACGTAACTAGGTTAAATTGTTAGCTTTTATTAAGGACTCAATTTGTTTCAGTTTGTTTTAAAATTTTCATGATCTATCAACTATAGTTAGCCATTTAAGACAGTTAATCGGCTAAAAGTTAGCAGATTACTTAATTACATTTCTGGGAGTGCCAATACTTTGTATGATTTTTGACAAAGACAGCACACGCTGTTGAGGATGCTACTTAAATTATCTACAGTTGTCTACTTTGTGTAAATAATTAAACCGTTAAAAATGATGTACATAACTTGGCACCCATTTAGGATTGAGATAATCATTTTGTCGGTGAAGTCGAAAACTAGGCATAGTATTTTATTTCCCCCATTTCACAATAATATTTTTCAATTTTACATAATTTCGCTATCCTTTGCACTCAGTTTCCTGGTCGAAAAGTAAGAGCCAGGAACTCAACTTGACCATGTATAAAATAAAACTCATATTTCACAGCTCCCGAATGTTTTAACCTATAGATGAGAAACTCTACAGCAGAACTTTATGCATCAGTCAGAATGGCACAAAGACTTATATTTATAGCGCAAGAGGCTTGACCCATAAAGTAAAAGGTACTCCAAAGTTTTTGTTCCCCTCTTTATGTATACACGCAATACCTGAATCAAGTTTGTTTTAGAACAAAACATATGAAAGAATATTGTTTTGCGGAAAAACGAAACATATTTGTGCTGAATGTTCAAACTGCAATATGGTGAATCAATAATAACATACATACTGGGGGACAATGTCAAACACATCGACCTAGCTCCAAACTAAGCGAAGCTTGTCCTAGGGGTACTAGACGACGATAAACATACTTGAGAGATAAATAAGTTCTTAAATACAAAGAAGACTAATTCTTCGTCATCGTCACCCAAATTAATGCCCTTGCCCTGGATTCGAACCCAGGACCTCTTGCTTTGTAGGCAGGTTCACTCACTACTAACTAGGCTAAATGGGTCGTCAAACAAATAATTTGCTGTAAAACCATTTTTCAAATCCATTTACTTAATAAAATGAGGTGTGATTGTGACAAAAAATTACCGAAGATTGTTGACATAATTTGGACATGATTGGTTTTTTATTGCCACTATATTAGGATAATCTGATTACCCATACTCGTAAGTTAACTAAAACATAACCTGAATAAAATCACGTCAAAAAAATCAATGTCTTTTTGATTATACGGGAGTGATCCCGTATAATCAAAAAGTCAAGATGTTACGTACGTGTGTGTAGGTAGTTTTATAAACATTCCTTTAGCTAAATATTGGTTTTGAAATAAACTCTCCCAGTACCTTAGTTTTAATTAAGATACATTTTATAAGAATAGAATATTAAGTTCTATTTTGTCAAGAAGAATATAAAAGAATAGACCTTATATTAAGCTCGACTGTCTTTTCTCAGTACAATTTAATAAAAGCACTCAACACAAAAATAAAAAGTAAAAGATATAATGACTCTCAGCTTGAGTTACGAAGGCTATTAGAGAGGCCCTAGGGAGCACGAAACGCAATTCTTTCCAACTCTAATCCATATTGGTCCAGACATCGATAAACATTGTATACATAATACCCGGGAGGATTCTAGTTATCGATCCGAATACGTCTCATTTCCCTATAGTGTACATTTTGTCAACAGATATTGCCCTCGAAAGCCAGAACATGTTGTTTTAGTGACGTTTATTTAAGGTTGCGGATGAAAATAATTGAAGAAACTCATGCATTAAGAGATATTGAGTAAAATGGTAATGCTAATCAATGATGAAAATACGCCCAGAAATATTAATTTTCATAATTAAGTATAAGAACTTTATTATTGCACCAATAAAATTTAATATATTAGTACAGGTATAGAATAATTAAGTGAAACTATTTCAAGTTAATAACTATTTGGAGCAAACTACACTGGGCTGCAAAAGAAGGTAAGTATAACAGTTTTAGTTATTGTCACGTATATAAGTGTTATACCTTATTTTGCAGCCCAGTATATATACCAATTCAAAAAAAAGTTATTAAATTAGTATTGGTTTGAAATGTGTTCAATACAAAAGTCAAAAAGGAGACGTGTGTCATCTTCATATTAGAAGATCTAGTTATTATTTTTGGAGTTGTTAGGAACAGAAAAAATATATGCCCTTTAATTTCCTACTTGGGTGGATTGCAAAAAAATTGTACATAATTAAGGGCCTTAATCTAATCTATGCTTTTACTTTTTTCCATTGTGTAACGAAAGTTACCCATATAAAATGTATGGGTAATTGCCGTTACACAATGGAAAAAAGTTAAAGCGTAGAATAGGTTAAGGCTCTTAACTATGTACAATTTTTTTGCAATCCACCCACTTACCGCTGCAAAATGTCGGACATACTCGTAAGCAAGCTCTTATAACGTTACCTGCAGCAGTATGCCAGATAAACATAGGTAGCTTATTAGTATTTACTTA
The DNA here is from genome assembly GCA_963854355.1 of Epinotia brunnichana. Taxonomy (NCBI): domain Eukaryota; kingdom Metazoa; phylum Arthropoda; class Insecta; order Lepidoptera; family Tortricidae; genus Epinotia; species Epinotia brunnichana. The sequence goes on along the minus strand of OY977936.1, from coordinate 10,058,573 downwards.
CGATGCACAGTAAGCCGCACTCTCCTCAACATCGGAGGATGCGTTGAAACGTGGCAGCAGTAAATTCCTGAGTCCTGCGCTTTTGCGTCAGAGAGAGCTAGTTTCCAGTTATCTCCTGCCAGATCTACCCTGTACCTGGGAAAAGAGGGTTTAGTACGTTACTAAAAAACTCAGCGTTTTTCAGAGTGATTTTTTTTTGAACGAGTGAAAATTTCTAATTATTATTGTTAATCTACAGTATATACTACGCTAATATATTATAATAAAGAAGTACCTTAAATTAATAAATTCCAAATTAAATGAAAAATTGAAAAATTTAGGCTCCGAGCGATTTAGGCGCAAATTTAGGCGGATTGGAATTTATAAATATCGTTAGCAACGTAACTGCTTTATTCAAAACTAAAATGAACTTAAAGTGCATTAGATTTATACATATTAGAATGGTTTAGAGGACCTCTTAATACACACGGATATATAAAATTAACAGCGTCAAATAATATCGGAGCCGCGATATCACATAAAAACCACCACTATTGTTTGTTTTTATCATTATCATCATATCAGTCGAAAGAAGCCCACTGCCAGACATAGGCCTCCCCCAAAGAGTGCCAAAGTGAACGGTCCTGTGCCACCCGCACCTAACGGACTCCCGCGACCTTTACCAGGTCATCAGTCGACCTTATGGGGGGGTCTACCCACGCTGCACCTTACGGTACGTGGTCGCCACCCGAGAACCTTTCCGCCCCTAAGGCCATCGTTTCTACATGCAATGTGCCCCGTCCACTGCCAAAGTTCAAAGCCGAAAGTTCGACTCCAAGACCGGAACTCTAAACCTATTCTCCAAAACTGTTCACCGCTGCACTGGAGGATGTTTTCAAGACTCTGCACTGGAGAAGGCTAGGCATCAACATCAACGGCGAGTAGGTACATCATTCACCTTCGGTTTGCTGACGATATAAAAGTCTTGGCTGAGACCATGGAGACCTTGAGTACGATGCTCGATGACCTTAGTAAGATGACTTCGGAGGCTCAGCTTCGGAGCGAGTTGGTCTAAGGGTGAACATGAGTTAGACGAAGATCATGTAAAATGTCGGTTACGATCGGACACTTTACACTCGTAGTTGTAGACGATTATGTATACCTAGGACAGACTGTCCAGTTAGGTAGGCCCAACTTCGAGAAAGAGGTCAATCGTCAAACCTGACTCGGCTGGGTAGCGTTCGGGAAGCTACGGCATATTTTCGTCCAATATTCCGCAGTGTCTCAAGACGAGAGTGTGTGTTGCCAGTGATGACATGAGGCACTGAAACATGGTCGCTTACTATGGGCCTCATAAGAAGGCTCAATGACACCCATAGGGCAATGGAGAGGGCTATGCTGGGAGCTGTGCGCAATCGCATCAGAAATGAGGCTATCCACAGCAGAACCTAGGCCCAATAGGCCTCCGAATCGCTTAACTTAAGTGGCAGCGGGCGGGGCACATAGCATGTAGAACCGATGGCCATTGGGGTGAAAAGGTTCTCGGGATGCGACCACGTACCGGAAGGCGCAGTGTGAGTAGACAAAGTGGACTGATGACCTCGTAAAGGTTGCGGGAGTCCACTGGATGCGGGTAGCACAGGACCGGTCACTTTGGCACTCTTTGGGGGGACTTATGTCTGGAAGTAGACGTTTTTCCGGCTGATTTGACGATAATGATATTAAAAACAAACAATATTGGTGACTTAACTATGTGATGAAATGAAACAATAAACGTTTTCTTACATTCATAAATCGGGGTATTTTTAAAAAGTTCAAACTTAAATATCTCGGCTCCGATGCACTTTAGAGTAGTACATTCAATATAAATATGTTTATTTTGAATCGATCTTTTATAATCTAGCATTTTTACAAGTGGCCACTCACCTAAAGAATAACAACACTTTTACCCAAACCCCTTTGTTGTACTTCTAAGCATATATTGCATTTTTTGTAATATTTTCGTTAAATCCAACCATCATGATTAATGAATGTTAAATATATTTTTTGTACTCGACGATTAAAATATGTGTATTAAGATTTCATAGAGAATACTGCAACGTCACTCTTTTCATAGTTGTAGTCCATGTTTCTGTCGAAACAATCGAAATAACTACTTTTCGATACGCTCCAGACAACTAAAATAAATTTGACCAATCACGTGGCTGCTTTACTGAACTGTAATGAATTGGACCAATAGAATCGCTTTGATGTCGTACGCTCGTTGATGTCTTTTAAGATATCAACAAGCGTACGAGCGATGAGCTGCACTTCGTTTCAACAGTATCGAGTTTGTTTAATTAGTTCAGTTGACTCGTAGAATAGTACATTTTACAACTAGTGTGAAAAGAATGTCTTTTTACCACTAGTACCGAGGTATCTTGCCACGAGCTGAAAGCGAGTGGCAAGACTCGGTACGAGTGGTAAAAGACATTTCACACGTGTTGTAAACGACGTTTTTTAATACAATTGCGAAAAAATAATAAATTAATATTCGTCATTTATATATTAATGAATTCTTTAAATAAATTTATATTATTGTACCTCGATCTCAACTGTTAGTGGCTGCATCGAAACTTCTGCTTGCGTATGCGCTCCTGGTACCTATAGGTGGACCGTTTAACTCGGTCCTCGCCTGCGCGGCGCGCGGGTGCAGGGGTATGACTATAACGGGCTGCGGGCGACGTGCGGAAGGCAAACCCCGGCGCCCGCACCCCGTTATCGTCATACCCCTGACGCACGCGAGGAATGAGTTAAGCGGTCAACCTACAGATGCGTACATTTTCAGCTTCAAAAATGACTTTCATACTAACGCGATCAAAAATAAATACTCCTAGTATTCGTAAGCGTTTTTAATTTCATAATTTCCAAGTAAAAAATCTAATATAAAATTACTGCGTTTCGAAAGTATAGTTTGGAACTAAAAAGTAAAAAGCACTAGTGCGAGAAATTGAGCTTCTCGCACGCTACGCAGCCACAAAAAGTACCACTTTTTGAGCAACTGTATTAAAAAATTAATTTTAATGAACTCGTACAAAAAGTATTGTTCACAATAGTGTTATAATCAAGCTTTTTAATCTCGTACCTTACTTAGGCCACTCAGCAAGCTTCGTGGCCTAAACACGGTACTCGACTAAAAAGCTCTCTATTATAACACGATTGTGAAAAATATTATTATTTTGCAATTCCATTGAATTTTTCGACACAAAATCCATTAATATTTTTAGCACCTATACTAAACTTCAACGACAATGTTATAGATAAATTAACGAGAGCATGGAATTGCATATGTAGTAGTATTGTATGTTTACAGGCATTCTACATTTGAATTTTCTATTATCTCGTACTATCAGCATAAAAAGAGGTTTGTTATATATTGAAGAAGTAAAATACCAAAATAATGTCAGTGTCAAATTGTAAAGAAAAATTAAGAGAAAATTATTCTTCTTTTATTACAAACGGTACAACCACTACAAATGCAATTCCATGTTCTCGATTATTCATCTATACAAGATGTACGATGTCTGCTTATAAGCTTCAACGAAGACAATAATTTCTGCAACTAGGTACACTGATATAATTTTAACATGTTTTTACGTAAATTTAGAACGTTTAGGGTCGGCTTAGGCAGCATTTTATCTGAATTCCATGTGGTTGAAGCCGCGGGCTGTCTCGATAAACCTCAACTCGGGCTCAAAGAAAGGGTTGTGCCGGGAAATAGTTTATATTCAAACCCTACGCATACGTACAATTATGTTGGCAACTCCGCAATAACTTTCATTCATATTATCTACGTAGTATTATAAACACGTTGATCGCATAAGCTGTGGTAACCCAATATCTGGACCTTACCACAAATCTAATACCTCGACGCGAATTGACGAGGGTCAAAAATTCACGTAGGTCGGCATTAAACGTGCCGACGTGTAGCCGCATTGGTATAACAGTAATAACATAAATTTCTATTCGTATTAAATGTACATTTGGACTTTCTTAAGATTTCCGCAGGAGCGTACACATAGCTGTAAAAGTTAACATACTAGTTATAAAAAAACGAATGGTCATAAATCAGTACATTACACGCCTAAAGTGTGGATTTTGATCGCATTTGTTGTTGTCAGAGCCAAAAGCAAGCGCAATGGGGCTTTCTTAAACCAAACTTACTCTCGGTTGTAGTTTCGTAACAAATAACTAGAAAACATACAATATTTTTGAGTCCGTGCTTTTGCACGTTCCTATAGGTAATATCCAGGCATCGGAGTTTTTATCGCACGGTTTTATACGTTAGCGAGCTATGAAGTCGACATCTTCTATCTATACATATAATAAAGCTGAAGAGGGTCGAAAGTCTGTACATGGAAGATATTCGAAAAAAAATTGGCTAGGGATACTTAGAATCGATAACAGAACACGTTCCAACAGTTTTTAGAATTTTTATCTGTTTATCTGTTTGTCTGTTTATCTGTTTATCTGTTTGTCTGTTTATGTGACCGCGCATCACGTAAAAACGGCTAAACCGATTATGATGAAATTTGGTATAAAGATAGTTTGAGTTCTGAGGAAGGACTTAAGATCGTTTTTATCCTGGAAATCAACCCCTAAGGGGATGAAATGGGAGGTGGAAATTTGTGTGGAGCTTTTTAAACCGCTGCACCGATTTGGATGAAATTTAGTATATAATTAGTTTGAGTCCCGAAGAAGGTCAAAGGATAGGTTTTATCCTGAAAATCTTCCTTTTAAGGGGTAAAATGGAGGGGTGAAAAATTGGATGTAACCCATTTTGATAAAATTTGGTTTAGAGGTAGTTTAAGTTCTGGAGAAGGACATTGGATAGTTTTTATTCCGGAAATCTTCCCCGAAGGGGGTGAAATGGGGGGTGAAATTTTGGATGGACTCTGTTTAGACCAAATTTGGTATAGATATAGTTTGAGTCCCGGAGAATGACAATGGATAGTTTGAATCCCAAAAATCATCCCCCAAGGGGATGAAATAGGGATGAAAATGTGGATAAATCCCATTTAGTTAAAATTTGGTATAGAGATAGAAGGAATCCCAGGGAAGGACAATGCATAGTTTTATCCTGAAAAATCATCTCCTGAGGGGGTGAAATGAGGGGTGAAAATTTGGATAAAACCGATTTAGATGAAATTTGGTATGGAGATAATTAAGAGTCCTGGGGAAGGACTTAAAATAATTTTTAGCTCAGAAATCATCTCCTAAGGGGGTGAAATGGGGTATGAAACTTTGTATTGAACATTTGGTTGAAAGATAGTTTGAGTCCTGAAAAAGGACAAATGATAGTTTCTTTTCCGGAAATCATCCCCTAAGGGGGTTAAATGGGGGACAAAATTTGGATGTAGCCCATTTAGATGAAATTTGGTATAGAGATAGTTTGAGTCCTGGAGAATGACAACGGATAGTTTTTATCCCGAAAATCATCCTCTAAGGAGGTGAAATAGGGGGTGAAAAATTGGATGGAACCCATTTACGGTATAGCGGTGGTTGGGAGTCCTGGGGAATAGGAACATTACATAGGTAAATATATGTATGTGACTTTCCAAGGGTAAAGGTACCTTATGGCGGTAGTTTCGAAGATGTTTTCTAAAACGGGGTAAAAAAGACGTTTTATTATGGCTATTTTTAAAACTATTAGATGTAACATTTTGTTGACGTATCTTTATTTTGAATATAAAATATTTAAATTACAAGTCAGTTAATTTAGCCCTACGGTTTAGTAGAAAAGGTCCTTACGGCCGTGTGATATGAAAATATGCAAAATAATACTGAAAAAAGCCTACATGCATCTATTATGGTGAGGCGGGTCATAGAAACCAAGTTTGCGGCGGAGTCTATTTTGTAAAAAAAGGCTTTCGGAGTAAGCTAATCTATAAAATCATGCAACTCAGCCATAATGACGCTTTCCTTCATACAATCCATTCTAATATTACAAATGCGAAAATAACTCTGTCTGTATGTTACCTTTTCATGCTTAAACCGCTGAACCGATTGAGATGAAATTTGGTATAGAGATACTTTGAATTCCGAGGCCTTCCCAAAGAGTCCTCACTAAAGATAGTTTTTATCTGAAAATTCATCACCTAAGGGGGTGAAAAGGGAGTGAAAGTTACGATATAAAAGAGTTCCGCGCGGACGAAGTCGCGGGCAAAAGCTAGTTATTAATAAAATTCAACACGTATTCATACTCATACTCATTAATTGATTTAATTCTGAAAATGTTTTATAAATCAAATATTTTTTCTATTACATTAGAAACTCCTAGTCATAGCTTTAACTATTTTAACATACAACTATACAGACCACGTCGCTGCGATAGACCTAATGTCATGTACTGACCGATTATCAAATTGAATAGTATGTGCCATGTGCCATTCAAATATGGAAAAAGGGAGATATTTACTCATTAAGCGCTGTAGGTGTCTGCCTGACACCTCAGCATAATCAGTGTCCGGTTCGTTGCCGCAGAGACACACTTGTTACAACATGTTTTTTAGGGTTCCGTACTCTAAGAGTAAAACGGGACCCTATTACTAAGACTCCGCTGTCCGTCCGTCCGTCTGTCTGTCACCAGGCTGTATCTCACTGATACCGTGATAGTTCCAGTTGAAATTTTCACAGATGATGTATTTCTGTTGCCGCTATAACAACAAATACTAAAAACAAAATAAAATAAATATTTTTATTGATAATGGTACGGAACCCTTCGTGCGCGAGTCCGACTCAAACTTGGCCGGTTTTTTTACTGTTATTTTTTTTTGTTTTATATTTGTACCAGCACGATAAGTGTGTAAGCACGTTACCAATCCTGTGTGTTAGTGTATACATGTATCTTTCTTTCCTTCATTCTACAACTGTATACTGAAAGACAAAAATAAAGGATCGTTTATAAACTCGTCAACGTTGTTGTCGGACTAATATTTTACAGGACAATACTTACCTAAATGCAATTTCATAAAAAAAACAAATTATTTAGCTCCATTGTTGAGGCTAAAAATACGTGTAAAATAATAAACTACAATATGGCGGGCTCTCAAAAGAAATACAATGCAGTATTCCTGAACTTATCGTTCTTAGATAAGTGCTGAATCAGCAACAGTCTCAAAAGCATATTGTGTTACAACAAAATAATGGCCTCTTCCATCACAAATAAATCACAATAATATTGTTGGAGTGTAAGGTGGCAGGTGATGTCAGTTTATCATTTATTACCTACAGATATTGACAACCTTTATTACTAGTCATGTAAATGAAAATTTTGAACTAAGTGTAATAATATTGTAAAATGCGATTTAATAGGCATGATGCGTCATGTTAAAATTGATAACGTAGTATTGCTAAATAGATGTTAAGCCATCAAATGATTGTAATAAATGATAAAATATAATCATATACCTACAAACTTACAGATACATCACTACAACTTATAATAAAGTGAAAATATAGACTGCATTAATGTAAAATAAGGAAACTTCTGGTCTTATATGTAAGCAAATATTTTATAACTCTTTTTTGTAAACGGCTGTTTGTTTCTAAGTAAATAAAAAACATAAAAAATATGGACCTCGAAAGTTTTGAAAAAATACTTATGCATTTTTTTTTATTGTCCAAGAGTAAATCCCTAAACTTGGCAAAATAAAACAAAAACGTGCGTTCAAGTTTCGTTTGCGCTGTATAGAGCATGAAATCAAAATGAGAGCAAAAAATCTTTCTAGAAAAAAATGCAAAAAGGTGACAAAAAAAGGTGAATTTTTAGATACTTTGTCAATTTTAGGGTTAAAGCTATTAACATACGCTTTTATAGAAACAAAATGGTATGACAACTATGTACCTAAACACAGTAGGTATTTCGCGACCGAAACAGCAATTTACTTGATTTTCCATACATCGATTAGTACAAATAGCCATTGTGACCCGTTGACAATTATTATGAAACGTTTCGCCTGCCGCCAGCGAGGTCAATTTTTGGGTAAGTATTTATGTTCTTTACTTGTAGTTTCTCCCATACAAACATTTGTTCCTCTCCAAAAACTGCTTCGAATGGCATCGTAAAAAAATCTTAGTCATTATCCCTATTGTACTTTCTAGCTTTTTTCAACCGACGAAAAAAACGGAGGAGGTTCTCAAGTCGACGCGTATTTTTTATTTTTTTTTATGTATGACCACGCATTATTTTTTACAGAGTAGTTCGATTTTGATAATTCTTTTTTTATTGGAAAGGGTATACCCCGAAGTTGGTCCCATATAAATTTGGAAAAAAAACTCAACCCTAAGGGTAGGAAAATAAAGTTAAAACTTTGTTTTCAAAGTAAATTATTTATGTAGGTATCTAAAGCAATAAGATGTTTAATTTAACTAAGATTTGAATTATGTGGGTATTATGGGACACTTTGTTTTAATAACAATAATTCAATTCAACCCTTTGGATTAAAAACTTTTCAAGTTATTAAAAATTTCCATCTGTTTTATGGTTTAATGGTATCTTATTAGCCTTAATAAAAAAAAAACAAGCAAATGCCGAAATAGTCTAACAAAACCAAGTGAATTATATTCCTCATAAATTAATAATTAACCCTTTGTAGAAATTAAAGATGCAGCCAGAGAGTGCGCATAATAGGTTTTTAAGCATTTATATACAAACTTAATACTCTAAGGTTTAATCAAAACTTACTTTAAAGTCAGCACGTTACCAATTATCGATATCGTAATGAAATTAAATAATAGAATATAACCTACTACCACAGTTTATACAATTATTTATATTATAAATCTAATTGATATGCCTATTGCTGGTCATTACTTGACTGCTAGTTTCTAAACCCATTTGAGCGGATCTATTTGGTGTGTGTAGATATAGATTTGTAAAAAAGTTGTACAAGTTACAGCTCTGCGTGAAAGTTTATATAAAACTTGTTGAGCCTTACCAATTTCTCAAAAACTTGAATAATAGGAATAACGGCATACTGCCAAGAGGTTAACGCATATTATTATATAAATGTAGTAAAGATGATGATGGCACGCGTCTGTATAGCATTATTATACAAATTCTGTTGTTTCTTAATATCACGCTCTTCTTTATTAATTTGACGATCTGCTGCGTTGACGACAAGACACAATTCACCAACTCCGGCGACGTTGGTCATCATCAGAAGAACCTGACACCACATAATAGTGTTTATGAATAATCAATAACATAAGATAAGATTTATAAAGCGAGTGGAGTGACCGAGCACGTAATCTCGAATAGAGATTTAGTTCAGGCTCTCAGTGGAGTTTCGTTTGCAAAAATAGCGCATCGCGATGTAAAAAAAAAAATAAAAAATAAAAACCGTTAAATAAGTAGGGTAAAAATAAAGCACTGCACATCCGTGCCGCCAACAGGTCGTAATTTCGTATGAACTCTGTAGGGACTTACGGCCTTTTGGCTGGGGCGGTAGTGTAGTGTTTCGGTGTACCGTGTACCGCGATAATATTATCTTTTTTATTTTTTTTTAAGTGAGCGAATCGCCAACAAACTGCTTTGCAGTTTGGCGAATCTTTAGGTTAAATTACTAAAATTGTATTTTTTTTTGATTCTAAAATAAAAAAAAAAAATAAAAAAAAATCCCACATCTGATATATATTGTATGGATCCCAGACATCCAATAAATGGCTGTTGCCAACCAGTTTTGAGGTCTAGTATAGTTTGAGCCCCGGAGAAGGGCATAGGATAGTTTTTATCCCGGAAATCATCCCTTAAGGGGGTGAAATGGGGGGTGAAAGTATGTATTGAGCTACGATATAAACGAGTTCCACGTGGACGGAGTCGCGGGCAGAAGCTAGTTTTTAATAAATAATAAATTGTAAATCATATTCCACTAGCTTCTACCCGCGACTCTGTCCCCGCGGAACTCGTTTATATCGTAGCTCTATACAAAGTTTCACCCCCATTTCACCCCCTTAAAGGATGATTTCCGGAATAATAACTATTTTATGTCCTTCTCTGAGTCTTCATCTAAATCGGTTCAGCGGTTTAGTTAGTTCCATACAAATTGTCACCCCATATTTCACTCCCTTAGGGGATGATTTCTGGGATAAAACTATCCTTTGTCCTTTCTCGAGACTCAGACTATCTTTATACCAAATTTCATCTAGATCGGTTCAGCGGTTTAGGCGTGAAGAGGTAACAGGTAGACAGACAGAGAGTCAGACAGACAGACATACATACTTTCACATTTATAATATTAAGTATGGATGCACCCATAAGTACACATTTTTTTTAATGAAATTCCATAATTAAATCCTAAAATCTTTTGTAATTTACTAATAATATTTGGGAGTGGGACTGGACCACAAAACTGGTTGGCAACATCCATTTATTGGATGTCTGGGATCCATATAATATAATCAGAAGTCAGATTGCGGTGCGCTATTTTGCAAACAAAATTCCACTGAGAGCCCGGTCTAATTTGCAAAGTGATGTATTTAAGTACTTTATTCGAAATAAAACTTTTTTTTTTTATATTTACAGTGCCAGTTGTAGTATTATTTTTGACTGCGGTCTCTATAAAACTGGAGGTCATTTCCCAGCTTGGCTGCTCGAACTATGAACCACATGACATTTCGCTGAGCCCAACTTTTCTTCATTTATAAAATTAATAATTTTTTAAAAATATATAAAAAAAATATTGTATGCAATATCCCTTAGAACTCATAATCGGCTTGTGTCCTTTTTTTTAACAATGCCATTCGAAAAAGCTTTTGGAGAGGAACAAATTTTTATGGGATATTAAAAAAATACAATTAAAAACAATTTAATACGCAAAAATTTGAGTCAAAGAAGGCCCTCGCTGCCGGCAGGCGAAACTGTTTTATATTGATACTTACCGTTGTATGGAAAATCAAGTAAATTGCTATCGCGGTCGCGGAATACTGCATTTAGTTCCATAGTTTGTTGTACAATTTTGTTTCTATAAAAGCGTAAGGATACTAGCTTAAAATTTACTCTTGGTCAATAAAAAAAAATATTTTTTTTAAACTTTCACGGTCCATATCTTTTTATGATTTTGATTATACTTTGTAGTTTATACACTAATAAAATATTTTGATGGTTTAGTATCCAGGCAACACTATCAATTTTAACATGTGGAAATTACCCTATTTCTAAAATGAAAACTGAAAATGGGAAACAATTATTATGCTTGATCGGTCAGCCGCTTGCAAAAGCTCCTGTTGGAGGTATCTGCATAATGGTAGGTAATTAGCGCAGCACTTCACCACTAAGTATCGTTATTTAGGCTCTAGACTCGCCGGTGAAAAATGGTTTCTTTGTACAGTTTCACGAACTCATGTTCACATTTATCGTTCTCATCGTTTTCAGTTATTACATGTGATAAAGTAGGTATTAGTTCGATAAACATGTAGCAAATTTATTTATTCTTTATTATTGAAACAGTCTTTTATTACCACACAATTTAATGAACTAGTAGGAAAAAATCTAAATTTAATTAAACATTATTTTTTTCCAATATGATCGTTTAGGACCCCCCTCCGTCAGGACGAGCGCAAATTTAAAAAGTTAAAAGTCATTACTGTACCTACTGTCCCAGAGGCTAGGAAAGTGTATGAACTTTCATTACTGCATTTTTGTTTAACCCTTAAATAACAAGTTTTAACTCAGTTCGCAACAACAAAGTTGACAAATTGCATCGATTGTAGCGCGGTAAAAGTTGTCCCACGTACTTATTCTTGGTTTTTTTAATTGATATAGTCTAAACTCCTCACTTTTACAAGTGGCAGAAGTAGCGTATTTACAAATGTCTCAAATAGTTTAAAATATTTAAAAATTCAATAGTTACAAAATTAAATTTAAAATTAACTTAGCGTTTATAATTAAATGCAATTTAAAAAAATGTTCACTTATATGGTTATGATGATCAATTTAGTTATATCAATCAAGGTCAGCGATTTTGATATATTTACTTATGTGTTTTTTAAACATAATTTTTAATATGCCGTATGCTTTAAAAATATAAGTAGGGAGGAAACTATTGTTTTGATGATTTGAGGTTATACTGAGGTATTGAAAATAGTTTTTGATTTCCTTGTATTTTTGGAGAATTCGTGGATTGGTATTTATTGATATAAAATCAACTTATCCACGAATTGCTACTTCCCGGCCTTTGCAATAATGTACTATTACCGCTCATTAAGCAATATTTGCTGCATTTTTTTCGTCTTTTCATTTCATTTCAAATTAAAAAATCTTGGCAAACGGTCCAGGCACCGTCTCGGCTTCCTAATTAGGACATTTTGCTTTCCAAAATATTGTTTTCTCAACCTTATTTCATTGGAATTATGCCAAAAGGATTATGGTCTACCGTTATCTTCCTAACACTGCCCGTATGTTTTCTTTGTAAAAGGTCCTTTTTCATAAAAGCCGACACATTTATGTCAAAAAACATAACTTTTACGGTCTTTTTTTTCGTTGCAGGTCACTCCTTATATACCCTTTGTAAATAAGCTCACGATCGTACAAAACTAGTGACTATAATTAATAAACGTGATCTGGTTTTCAATCATAAAATTGTGCATAGGCACACATGCATCGTGCAAATGAACCATCAATGGAAATAAGAAATACCGTATCTGGTAATTAGACAGACATTAAAATAACAATAAATACCTTGCATCCGCCGTGTGTGTGTCTAAGTCTAGTGTAAGTAACTCCAGGTTCTCATCATCAGAAACTCGCAACCACGATACCTGGAACAATCAAGTTGGTTTGTTTACTTCAGCTTTGTTGAGTTTAACAGTTGTTCAGCTGGTGTTATTTTGAAGTTGGGCATACACGTTTTAGTAGTAATAATGGAAGACGCCATGTAAGCGTTTTCACATCGAAGTAAACCGTTTTTTACCCCGTTATTTAGAAAATAAAATGTACATTATAGCATCACACAAAATTGCGCCGAATGGCGTAAACGAACTAGGAGAGCCGACCCCAAAAGATATGGGATATAGGCTCGGGAGATGATGACAAATTATAGCATTACGCTGATCTATTTCCCATGTCGAGGTTTTCAGATTGTATTTTTTCAGTAGGTATCGACCAATAATTTCAAATTGTCAATTTTTCATTTGTATTGAACGAGAGGGGTTATTCCAACCTCTTAACTCCAATTTGTTACCACTGGTAACAGCTAGCATTTTTTTCCCTATCTTTTACCACTAGAGTACCTACTCGACGGTAAGGGCTATTGTGCACTACAATGAATTTTACTGTCCGGCAGTCCGATTTTATACGGTTCGATATTTTTGTATTGAATGTTGGATACAAAAATAACAAACCGTAAAGAATCGGACTGCCGGACAGTAAAATTTATTGTAGTGCACAAGCGCCCTTACAAGGTAACTCCTGAAAAAATCCAGTAGTAAACCCAATCAATACTATTCCCATTAGTTCCCACTGGTAAGAGATGGAAAAAAAATCCCAACTGTCACCACTGGTAATAAATTGGTGGTAACAGATGGAAATAACCCAACGAGAGTTAATTTAAATATAATAAATCAACTGATTTTAGAAGTAAGCAAGGCTAGCACACGATGCACACGAGCTGTATCGCACTCGTAGTGTGCTAGCCATGCAGGAAATATTATATGTATAACTCTTGTATAACTTTCTAGGATGAACGAAAACAAAGTTTTTGAATTCAGGATAAACTCGCTCTTGTAGAATAATTGAATTTTAGAACGGATTTAATTACCATTTTGCTTTAGCAACATACAACATATTGAAACACGTAGCTCGATTAGTGTAAATGCATTCTACTCGCGGCTTGCCCGTTTATCACTAGAGCACATTTGGTTAATGTTAATCGCATGAATTAAGCAGCACAGATCATTAATGAACTATCCGTCCATGTAAATGTTTGTTTACTAGTGTGCACTATAAAGTACTAATCATTCATATAGAACTACTGTTTAATCTATAATGTTTCTGGTATCCATTTAGTTATTGCAAATTAACTATTTAAAATATGTTCATAAAAAAGATCAGTGTAAGTTTATGAGCAAGGTATCGTATTTTCTCCTCCCATTAATTTTTTGTTCAATTCTTATGTTGTCGCGTTCTGTATTCGACACATTGATTGGTAACTATCTTTTTTGGGTTTATTGGCAATTCGTCTTGTTCTTTTTTGGGCACATTCGTCTCGATGGTGGTTTGTGGTTACTAACTTAAGTGGACTCCTCGACTAGAGTTTACCACGCCGCCGTGTAACAGACTCGCTTATGTCTTCCGTGCAGGAGTAAACGAGATGCAGCATTCTTCGAGCATGGCTTTTTTGGTCAAATAATAATGATAGTTGAAGCGTGCCGAGAAAAGATAATCACAAATAGCGAATAAGTTGAAAAACTAATAACACGTACTTAGAACGTAACCAAAAACGAAAAAAACCTAACTACAAATCTGACCAGCACCGAAAGTATCATAAAAAAATTAGGCAAATAAGTAAATGAGGCAAAAAACGAGACAGATAAACGAAGAATGAGTCCAAAGAAGACCGTGGCAAATTACGAATAAGACTTACGACTTACTAACTAGAAGAAAAACGAAAACTACGAGAAAGGCAAATTACGAATTATAAGCAAAGAATATAGTGGCGAATATTTAGCGAACAATACGAATGAATAATAAGTGTCGAAAACAGAATGAGACGAAATAAGAATTTAACGAAAAACGAATTGGACTAGAAAATAAGATACCATGAGAAACGTTTTGCGTGGCGAATTGTGTATTACCACAGAAGGTTCTCTGTTAACAAATCCCCCTTTTAGGTATGCCAAATGAGCCTAAACGTGGCCATCCCTTTCTATCGCATGCAACGCGCTGCGATAGAACGCGTGCGTGCCGTAGCAGCGCTAACATACCCCCTGGGGTCAGCAGACCCGGCATGGCCCTAACTAACTTCAATGGCTCACCGACTAAAAGTGGGTCGATTGGTCTTGGCCTCCGACACGAGTTGTCGCCACTCGTCCCGATCTTGCGCCATTTCCCTCCAGTTCATGGCTTGAAGTTCCAATTACCTATATCATCAAATTATCCATACGTTTTTGCTTTTTAGGGTTCCGTAGCCAAATGGCAAAAACCGGAACCCTTATAGATTCGTCATGTCTGTCTGTCTGTCTGTCTGTCCGTCCGTATGTCACAGCCACTTTTTTCCGAAACTATAAGAGCTATACTGTTGAAACTTGGTAAGTAGATGGTATTCTATGAACCGCATTAAGATTTTCACACAAAAATCAAAAAAAAAAAACCGTTAGTTTTATGGGTCCCCATACTCAGAACTGAAACTCAAAACAAATTTTTTCTTCAAAATAGGTCTTCAAAATTATATTGAGGTTTCTAATATAATTTTTTTCTAAACTGAATAGTTTGCGCGAGAGACATTCCAAAGTGGTAAAATGTATGCCCTCCCCCCCCTGTAACTTCTAAAATAAGAGAATGATAAAACTAAAAAAAATATATGATGTACACTACATAACCATGCAAACTTCCACCGAAAATTAGTTTGAACGAGATCTAGTAAGTAGTTTTTTTTTAATACGTCATAAATCGTAAACCGCAATTTATTTTACGGAACCCTTCATGTGCGAGTCCGACTTGCACTTGGCCGCTTTTTTGTTAATTATTAACAAGCTCAAGTTAAAAATAAAGTAAAACTAAACGCAAATTTTGCATTATGAATGTACGGTCAACCAATTTGATTCCCTTATAGAACCCTGACATTTTAACTGCTACATAGCGACGCAATAATCCTAGTAACCCGTATTGACATAGCATTCACAACGGCAAAGTTCTTTGATGGCCTAGCAATCAAATTGTACTGTAGGTATGTAATATGTAATACGAAGCATCTACATTATAATTTCAATACAGAGCCGCAAACAGTTTACTTAGAATATTTCTAACGCCGAGTTACGCCTAATAATAAAGTCGTACCTATTTCTTGGGAACGACATATAAATGCACAGCCTTTTTAAGGCCTCCACACACCGGTCGCGGGCGCGGTTTGTGTTTTAAGTGTAGTTTCAATGTTTTACAACTTGCGAGAGCCCGCGCCCGACCCGCGCACGCCACCGGTGTGTGGAGGCCTTAAAAAGGCTGTGCATTTATATGTCGTTCCCAAGAAATAGGTACGACTTTATTAGGCGTTGTTGATATTATGAATTTATGATGCACTTATAATCGTCCTTATTGGTAACCGATAAAGCGATATCTTTTGCTACTATGATGAGAATTGATAGTGATGTGTGTTAAATCGGCAATCGGATTTACCCTTTTATCTCTCAGCGCGGTGACGCGACAGTCAAACACAACGGTGGCGCCCGTATCCGCTTCCAGCGTGTCATCTGACGTTACATCGCCTTCAAACGATGGAGCGCGGAATCTGCAACAAATATAGGCTCTATACTAACGCAATGTAGGATTACCTAATAGTGGCGTGTAGGTTGGGGACGGAGACTTGCATTTAAAAACAAGTCGGGATATATCACCGGGATACCGGGTCTGTAGGTAAACTGAGCCAAGTTTTTCTTACTTTTTTTAACGACCTTAAAAAATAGGCCTGTAGTGGTGTCATTCTGATAACTCCTAGTCATAACCTGCCACCCCAGTGACCCCACTCCTTATTTGTAATTATGTAGGTAAACTTAAGCCATGTACTGGCTTGCACATAAAACCTGACATGCGTCAGTTATATGCATGTCTGCGTTAAGGCGACGTGTCTGAGCTCAGGAAACGGATTTTTAAAAAGTCGTAGCGCTTGTTTGGATTATAATACGGCTGCCCTAAATTTAATTAGCAATCTTGAGGCCTTTCTTGAGGGACAACAGCTATTTGAATCCTGAGTTTTTGACTTTCGCTCGAAAAATTCGTAACAAATTATGCACAACTGCTAAACATATTAAAATTGGTTCTAAAAATCGGCAATATCATGTTTGAGGGAAATCAGCTATTCTTTTTTTTATTATTAAAACGCACAAAAAATTAAAAATCATGATATCCGCGCTTCCGAACACGCACTTCCATCTCGCTCAGGCTTGCTCAGTGAGAGGGAGAGAAAAACACGAGCCTACTGTCGTTGTCGATTTTCTGAGTCCTTAAAAGTCGCAAGCACGGTCAACTCAATTCGACTCTCCATAAAACGCAGTTTGTTACTCATTTTATCTATCCAAATATCATAAACCTTCCATGATGCGTTCAAGAACCGCACATTATGACCACCATAAAAACAGACTGTTTTGTTAGAACAAATTTCTTATCTGTGAAAATGTTATTATTGTTAAAATATAATAACATCGATATCGATGCTATTAGTACATTAAAATTTCGAACACCTCTGAAAAACAAAGCAATTTGATTTGACCTCTATTCTAATATCAGTCGAGATGACGTTTAGTTCGAAATGAATTGTCAATTTGCATACAAATTTGACAAATGTCGCACGTAAGTAAGATATCGAACGATATGACAGTTGGCGCCGACTCTAGTTTGTCTCTGAATTAAAAAAAATACTATGACAGCTACCAGAAAACAACGCCGCGATGCCGGTCATAATATGCGGCTCCTGAATGCATCATGGAGGCTTATGATATGTGGATAGATAAAGAAGTGTATGTAACTGTACATAATTAGGCATTAACAAACTCGTGTTTAATGCCCTTCATTATGTACAGTCACATAAACTACTATTCAAATGGCATATTCGATTTAAAATGAATAAAAAAAAACGAGTATGATATACTGGCATAACTTTTTTTTTTATTATTTATACAAAATGGGATCCGCCATAATTATCTAGGGCGGAAACTAGTTTCTGTTGGTATAACTTATAATTGAAATATAATATACTTACCTATAATAAAAAGCTTTTGCGATTTTAGACATTGTCTGAAAATTTTTCTACTCGCGGTATTTTTTTTCTATTTTAATTTCTAGCAACAGAATAGTACATTTCGATGCTAGTGCGGAAAGTATGTCATTACCCCACGAGTGCCGAGATATCTTGCCACGAGCCGTAGGCGAGTGGTTTTGTTTTGTTTGTTTGTTTTTAAAAGGTCTTTATTTGTCATTAAAACAAGTACAATGTAAGAACACTATCACATAGACTTACACACGAAACACTACTTTATACAGGCTAGTTTTCGCCTTTGAAAGCTGGTTGCAATGATAATGATAAAAAGATGATGATTACATAAAGAAACTGATTACATATGTTATAAATATTAAGAAATATACCTAAGGGTATTTATTTAATGTGGCCCATTGTATTGGGTGCACTTTTTGCATTAAGACTTATTAATATAATTTTAAACAGAACACAAACTAAAATTAGGTATATCTATTTATATTAAGTAAATACATGATACCGCTTATTGCGGGTAACACAAAATATTGAACACACCAGTGCTTAGCCGTAGGCAACATGAATACAATTTAACTAAACTAGTTAATAGTAAGCGAGTGAGCTACCTTGCCTCCCGCGCGGCCGCGCCACGCAGGCCGTGACGGGGCGACGCGGGTTGCGAGACAGGTCATTCGAATGTTTGCTCCTACCCGCCGCATGCGCAGAGACCAGTGTGACGTCAGTCGGAGGAAACAAATAATAGTGCTGGGGTAAACGGTAAGTGCCATATCCGTCGATATATTTAAGATCAGAAGTCGTCTTATTGGAAATATTTGAAACCAAGATATTTTTATGATGTTTACATTTATCGAAGAACTTGAGTGTTAAGGTGATTATGAACTTACGTAACAATGGAATATTTTCGGAAATATGTAATTTTTTAAGGTTCGTTTTGAATGGAGTATCATACGCAATTTTCACAGCTTTGTTTTGGATTGTCTGCAATAGTTCATAATTAGTTAAGCAGGTACTACTCCATACGGGGCATGCATATGTAAGACAAGGCCTGACAAGAGTGGTGTAAATCCTGAGTTTCGTTCGAGGACTGAGGTTGCACCTACGGTTTAATACAGGACTAAGTGCACCAAGAGCTTGTGCACCTATGACACGCAGCTTGCATATATGCTTGGTCCAATTGAGTTTACTGTCCATGATAACGCCCAGGTAACGGACTGCGCTGCTCCAAGGGATCGCATGACCAGAAATTTTTAGTTTCTTGTCAGAGGGTTTACGCTGACGAGTAAACATTATCGCTTCAGTCTTTGCCTCATTGAGTTTGAGTTTCCACTTGGTAAAGTATGAGTGAAGCAGATCCAGGGACAACTGGAGGCGATTGATAATGAGGTTAGTGTCATTCGATGGCGTATAGGATGCGGTATCATCAGCAAAACAGGCCAGATGGGTCCGTGTTTGTATGGGAACGTCGTTAATATATGTAAGGAATAAATAGGGGCCGAGGATGGATCCTTGGGGCACGCCAGCAGACACTAGCTGCCTTATAGATTTGTTATCGCCTATGTGAACACAGAAGGTACGGTTCTTGATGTATGATTGCACAAGTTTTACTAAATGCATTGGTATTTTAAGAGTGATCAGCTTGTGTAGGAGGCCTTCGTGCCACATAGTGTCGAAAGCGTTTTCGATATCCAGCATAATCATTCCTGACGATTGTTTTAGGTTAAGATGGTGAGAAATATGCTCTGACACTCGGACCAGTTGCTGGGCTGTGGAATGCGAGTCGCGAAATCCAAACTGCTCGTTGATAAGTAGGTGTTTGGATGCTGCAGCTAATCTAACATAGATAACCTTTTCAAAAAGTTTGCCTAGAGAGGGAAGTAAGCTAATAGGTCGATAACTGCTTGGTAAGGTATCATCTTTGCCTGGTTTCTTTAAAGCAATTACTTTAGCCGTTTTCCAGGATGAGGGGAAATAACCAAGAAACAAGCAAGCATTGAATATTTTGGTAAGTAAGACAATTGCTTTCTGCGGAAGGTTTTTTATCATTAAATTATTAATTCCATCTTCCCCAGGAGATTTACGCAGTTTTAGTTTGCTAATGTACTTTGTTATTTCGTGTGGTCGCGTTGGGTGATTAAGGTCCAAGATGGTGTAATCATTAGTCATTTTTGTAGAACTTTCTATTTCTAGGTCAAGATTGGGGCTAGACCAGTTAGTAGTAAGATTCATGTTATTACGAAAAGAACTAGCTAGCCCATTGCATTGCTCATCGACAGTTGCAGTTAAAGTCGTGTCGTTTAGTTTCAAAGGGGGGAATCGTGCTGGATTTGGGCCTGATTGTTTTGATCAGACGCCAGATGTCTGATCTGGGATTGTCAACTTTATCTAGCCTGTGGTTCCATTCTCGGTCACGGTGTTTACGAATTTCAATTTGTATTTGTACTTGTAGGTAGTTAATGTTAGATCGTATGCGCCTTTTACCATCGTGGTTTTTACAGATTTGTTGAGCTCGACGTAAGTAATTTTTGTGTCTTATAAGTTTTTTTATGTACTGTGGAAGTTTAATCATATTGTCTGCTTGGATGCCAACCGGAATATGATCATCACGAGCCTTAATGATACAGTTTTCCAAGTTGTCAACGGCTGCATTGATTTCAATTGCAGATTTGAATGTCCGGGCGCAGAGAAAAATATTTTCATTCAACGTGGAGCGAGAGCCCTTCCAGTTTGCGCGGTGATACTGAAACTGTTTCACTGTTTTGCGAATGATCGTTCCACCAACTTCAAAGTATAGGGGTAGGTGATTTGAAGAGAGGGCAGTTAGAGTTTGTATATCAGATACATCTTTTGTTTTATTTATAAGGACCAGATCAGGTTTAGAGGGACAAAGATCAACACGATAGTTGACTTGACTGGGCTTATCGTAGGCGAGTGGTAAGACTCGGGACGAGTGAAGAATGACATTTCCGCACGTGTATCGAACGACGTTTTTTAATACAGTTGCGAAAAAATAAGAAAAATAACAAGTCAGAACAGTATTAAAACATTTTTTTTTTGAACAACTTCATTATTTTTCAACTGTATTACAATGATGTTACAGAATTAATAATATAAAAGTTTCAAATTCCTTACTTGTAGTTTTTCTTATTTTTTCGCAACTGTATTAAAAAACGTCGTTCGATACACGTGGAAAAGTAAAAAGCACTAGTGCGCAAAATACAACTTAGCGCACGATTTGCAGCTACAAAAATTAACACTTTCTGAGCAACTGTATTAAAATCTAGTTTTCGACCTAGATATGGCTGATCCCATTGTGTATACAAAGTTTCATGTTATTCTAGCACGTCGTTTACAGTGAGAACCAAACTACGATTGTATGGAGAGTCGAGCGTCCTGGCCCTTTACAGCACTGATAGCGTAACTCTGTCCAGCCGGCGTCCATGCAAACATAGTGGAGCATATCTCCAAAAAGGTTTTATAAAAAAAAAAAAAAAAACGTAGGTAACGCTGTAAAATGGAGGGCAAAATAACCAGCGTCCATGTATGAATGAATGAATGAATGAATGTTTCTTTATTTCAGGCAATAAACCCATTAGGTACTACATTACAATATACAGGGTGGAAAGATAAGAAGGGCCCTGGAGGGAAACTACCTTAAATCCTTAAGCTGGCTCATTTTACTTAAAGGAGACATTCCTTTATTTTTAAAAAGAAACAAAACTGCATTCAAAGATTTTCTAAATAGCCTTACACACGGCCGGGAATCGAACCCAGTCGAATTTGTCAAAAAATCTGAGTTCATTTTTTTGCTTAAATAAATAGTTCTGGATGTATGGAACACTTGTTGTTAAGGAACCCTGTATCTACAATCACAGGAAAATGCTGAATTTCACAGTTTAAATACGGAAATGGATCACCTGGTACAAACAGTTAGGTATGTATACCTACTATGGGTACCTAAGTATGGGAATGATATTTTATTACAGTTTTGAAAAGATTGGTGTAAATAATAAAAATAAATAAATTAAACTTCGAATTTACCAATTTCGTCTAGTTTCAGATGTCACATCTCCTGATACTTACATACATACATACTAAGTGGGTTAGTATGGGGAGGTCCATTTCCGTACATTAAACTATGAAATTCAACATTTTCCTGTGATTGCAGATACAGAGTTCCTTAGCAACAATAGTTTCTAACACCTAGAACTATTAATTTACGCAAAAAAACGAACTCAGATTTTTAGACAGATTCGACCGGGTTCGATTCCTGGCCCTGTGTAAGGCTTTTTAGAAAATCTTTGAATCTAGTTTTGTTACTTTTTAAAAATAAAGGAATGTCTCTTTTAAGTAAAATGAACCAGATTAATGATTTAAAGTAGTTTCCCTCCAGGGCCCGACTTATCTTTCCACCCTGTATATGATACAAAGAAATAAAATAAAATAAAATCCTTAACTAATACAAATACGTACAATTATTGTATCTACCTCTCTCTCTCTTTCTAGGCATGGCTTAAAATACTGTTACGACGGCGGCGGCGGGGTCAAGACTAGTTTCTATGGTAATGAAACACGCCGTTAAGGTATTTCCAAATTCTCCGTAATGTCATAAAAAGCAGTTACGCCTATTGTCCACGTAAACCGCACGTCATGCGTACGCTTTCGTCAATTGACGATTGCAAGACGAACGCTTGCATCTTGCGTAGAAACCTTCAAAATTGTGTCCACGGAGCGGCAACGTCGCGTTAGCCACTCGTCATGCGTTCGTTGCCGCTCCGTTGACACAATTTTGAAGGTTTCTACGCAAGCATTCGTCTTGCAATCGTCAATTGACGAAAGCGTACGCATGACGTTCGGTTTACGTGGACAATAGGCCTTAGCCCTGCGGTACTGACGGCGGTCTTAGGAGACGACGTGCCCGGGTTCGAGACCTGCAACCGGCATGCACTTTTTGTATGTTTTAAATTCTTCGTGAGTACATTTTCAAAACGCCGAGCAGCATGGAATATTCTAGAGAAAGTAAGCGAGTAGAACATTCGATGCTTACGGAAATAGATGAATGTATGGGCCTGGAATATTCGAATAACGTGGACGTAGGACGATTATCTAGAAAAGCCAATGCTTCTCAAAACAAATGAGTAATGAAATGAAGATCATAATTGTGATCTAGAATCTTCGGAACGGGGTTCGGAAGGGACCACGTTTGCGGTACAGTCAGTTTTAAGTGAGTCTCCGGAGTGGAGTTCTCGGGGTGAAATACTTAGTGAGTAGTATCGGAGTGAGAACTGGAAGAGGAAGAATAGAGGAAATAAGTGGTGTATACTTATAGCGAAGTGGCTTAGTGCAAAGTAACAGTAAAGTGTTTAGCTGTGTCGGTACTAGCAGGCGCGGACTCAGAGGACTTGCGAGTGTAGTATGTCAAGTCAGTGTTATTAGTACGTGAGGACTCAGTGGACTTTGCCCTGTGTAAGTCACATCAATAGATCCGTAGAGTAGTAAGACGATTCCGTACATTACAGGTATCTCTCATAGCCACGCACATTTATGCCGTTTATTTAGGGACCAACACTTTAATCAACGCTATATTACGTTGATATGTAATATTATAAGTTCAAATTACCTAACTAAATTAACGTTTTTGTTTGTTCAATGCCGTATGTAAAAATTTTGTGTTTCCTTTAAACAACCTTTCATAATCGCTTAATCGCTTATCCAGAGACGTATAAAAATGATTCTGCTCACGTATACAAAATATTTCACGACAAAGAGAAATCACCGTTTAGAAATTCTGAAGAGCTCCAGAAGTGTAAAACTCATTTTCAGTCTTAAGAACGGGATTTACAAATGCTCACTTTTTGTATTATTGCGTGAATTTCGAACAAAACATTTCTGATTTCTTCAGCATTTATTTGTTTAATTTGAATAGATACATCTGGCTAACAATACCTACAACGAAACTGGTACCTACCTAAAATATCAAATCTTTTGAAATATTTTTTTTCTTGGATTATTTTGACAACACTTTTTGACTAAGTACACTTTCACATTTTTTTGTTGCTAGGCTGTTTTTAAGACACTAGATGTCCGCGCGGCTCCGCCCGCGTGTTACAGTCGCCATCAGATAAATCGGAGCGACCAAAGTGCTCACAAATATCTGAACACGTCTCTAATGCCTCGTAAACAGATATTTGTGAGCACTTTGGCGGCTCCGATGTATCTGATGGCGACTCTACTGTACAAAGAACGCACGAACTGTACAAAGTCGCGAGATATAATATCCTATGCTAATATAATAAGCCTATACCGCCCATACCAAATATTTATTATTATAATTATACTGGTGGAAGAATTGTTGAATTGTCCTCCTATCATAAACTTGCAAACATTGAGTACCTACCTCTTAGTTATATTTTTATAGAAAATTGCATAGTTTGACTGTCATGATTTTAAGCGACGGAATACGAGTAAAATGACTAATGAAATAACTTCCTTAGAACGGTTTTTAGACAAGTATACTCAGAACGAACTACGAACTAGTAGGACCAATATATTTAACTTTAGTATTTAGACAACAATAAAGTTGCTGTATAAAATATTATAAAAAATGGCATGACCCTAAACTCTTTCGTTCTTTAAAAGAATTTAATCGCGCTGCCATAGAAAATAATTAATCGATGGAAGTGGAACTTCGGGACACCGAAGCGAAAAAGCAACCGGCCCGCTGCGTCCCATCCATCTCTGGAGTTACTCTTCGTCTAAGTAACTTTAATCCCGTTTACAAAAGTATGCTGGAGCCTCATATTAATGAAAGAAATTCTCATCAGTAAATCATCTTTTGTAACGATACTATTAATGATACCCACTTTGATTATAAAAAAACAAATATAAACATATCGAAACTAAAATATGTCCCTGCAAGTTACTTGAGAATTGGCATCAGTTTATAAATTCATTATAAACGTTAAATAAACCTCCTTCGCAAAGGTAAGCGCCACTTCGTTTGGACATAAAATATTCAGATGTAGGTTTTGTAGCACACAGTGTCGTCTTCTCCATTTTCTGTTACGGGATTGAAACTTGAGCCACCAAAGCCGCAGACAGCCAAAGGATTGATCCTGTGAGGTGTGCTGCTGGCGTCAAATGTTTAAGTACTTACTATGAACTGCATTTCGTACAAACGGTGGCCCCTTATTCCACCGAATGCATTGTTTCGTCAAATTTTCATTTAATCGAATTTTTCTTACTCTTAGATATAGTTAAAAAGTCATTATTAGTCACCCATTAGGTTAGTTTAGCTTTGTTTTATATTTATAACAATCTTGAAAAGTTTACTGATTCTGAAACAATAGTTTTCGATTAAATTAAAATTATCCGAAAAATACATTCGTTGGAACATTTGTTGGTAAAACAAGGTACGTAAGGTACGTAATCCCTAGAATTTAGAAAAATTGGAAGTAACAGATAGTAGAAGGCAAAAGACCAAGAGGACAAAGACCCAAACGATGGCACCACCAGATCTCGGAGCACAGCCGCCGGAAATTGTCTCATACACAGAAATATTTTGTCGGAACTAATAATTTTTCATTCAAAAAAACTGGATCGAAATATAAGGAGGAGTCGTATCTTTTAAATTTCAAATACGCTCTGATTGACAATAGAACGCTGCCTTAAAATAATTTTCGAAGAAACGAAAGCTTCATTACATTATCATAAAATGTAGGTCAATGAAATATTTTGCATGTTAATTTCAATTGAAATATTTGCATAATTAGAATCATAAGGTTGAATGTTTTTCTGTTAACCTATCGTGACAAGTAACTATATCCGTTTCTTACTACGCGTGTAAGTATTTATTGTTGTAGTGTAATTACCTATGTGTAACAAAGTGCTTACAGTCCTTAGCCTCTAGGCTGTCAAATACTTACTGTATTGAGGCTCTAGCCTTAATACAGTAGGTATTTGACAAGAGTAAAAGTACATTATTTTGACATTGCAAACAAAATTACGAAAATACTCGAAAAATATCAAGCTATAACTTATCCTACTAATATCATAAAGGCCAAAGTTTGGATGTTTAGTTGTTTAGATGTTTGGATGTTTGTCACACAATCACGCTACCGATTTAGATGAAATTTTGGTCAAAGATAGTTTGGATAGTTTAGTAGCTATAGGATAGTTTCTATCCTGGACCCAAACAGACGAAGTCACGGGCAGAAGCTAGTTTATCATATTTTAAAGATTTTTTATTATATAGTTCAATTAAAACCACTTGGAAATATTTGTTCACAAGCTTGATAATCTACCGTTCATTTTTTTGCTCCTATTACCACCTTGTTACCACCCTGTATATTCCTTGCCATTATACTAGTATTTAAGAAACTTCGGGTGTTTTTTTTTCTAACCTTTGATAGTTTCGTGCACGAACATAATCAAGGGCTTTTAAGCGTTTCTCAGCAAGCGTCACTGTGTAAGACAGCTCAGAGATCAAAGAAAAATCTTTTTACAAAACATAAACATTACCGCACCGAAAATTTAAAAGGCACCATTTGTGCCTTTTAAATTTTCCCCACTCCGATCCTTATCTCGAAGCCATTTTTCTTGTTTAGCTTAAATGTTTTCTAAAGACGGAAAACTCTATAAAAATATATTACGCCTATTTTGCTAAGGCACTAGAAATAAATGAGGTCCAATCTATTTGGACGGCGCAAAAAAATGTTGTAATAAAAAGTCTTTTTCTACAGTCTATTTGTAATGCTTCAAACAGCGGGAAGCCCCTAATCAAAAGCAATTCACTCAATTACTTTAGTTATTTTTTTACACGGCTGTTATCGGCAAAAACTATTTTCTTTTAGCACGTAATTTTTTCACCGTAAGCTGTCGTTTGAGATTCGGTAAAATTGCTTATGACGTGTACTTTATTCTATTGTTAAGAGAGAAATGGCGCAATATCAGCAAGTGTGTTTTCCTGTTGAAAGGAAACGCACTCCAACCTAATGGTGAAACATGATATGCTTTACTTCACTTATCACACGCCTAAAAGTGCCGACTCCATAATGATTCACTTCTTGAAAAACGAAACGGTTATGTTGTTTGAATAATGCATGTGACAGACCTTATCCGACGTAATTGCGCGTGCTTTTACAGGAAACATTAATAGAAAATGTTTTCCTAAATATATGAACCTATGTATAGAATCTAGTCGCGGGAGGTCGCGGGAGTCCGCTGGATGCGGGTGGCGCAGGACCGGTCACTTTGGTACTCTTTTGGCGTATATCCAGCAGTGGACGTCTTTCGGCAGTTATGACAAATTATTTCAAAACGTAATTTCACAATTTTCAGTTAAGGTTTGAAAGAATTCGTTTTTAAAATAAAATTATACCTATGTATGTACAGTCAAAGAATTTAATTTCCTACCCATTTAGCACTATTTCAAAGTGACACTGTAAATAAAATCATAAGAAGTCTCTTACGTTTTGATTGATTACGTCACTTTGACAAAGTCCAAAGTGGGTAGGAAATTAAATTATTTGACTGTACAGTCACCCGCATAAATATATGATGGAACAAAGGCCGCAAAAATATCTGATGACAACTCTTTAGCCGTAAGAGCTTGTCAGATATTTTTGCGGCCTTTGACTCATTATATATTGATGCCGGTGACTGTACATATAATCCTTCAATTGATCAGATTTTTGTGTTTGAAAAATAAAATAAAAAAACCTTCAGAAATAAACTTATTGCTTTCCATTATTCCGCGTACTACACTTACAAAAGTCAGAATACTAACACGCGCGTGAAATACAAAGGGCTTGTTTTTCACAAAGGGAAAAGTGTGACTGAAACGAGAGCCGTTTCATTCAAACTGGTAACTTATAGACGTGCGCCGCGTGCCAATCTACGGATGTCGTCACACCAGACAACTCAGAGCTTTTTAACTATTACTATGTGGCAAACAAGCTTAAAGCATGGTGATGGTAGTGGGACACCGTAGCCTATACCTACCGTAGGTAGGTCTTTCGTCGTTGTCATCGACCCTTTATTAACCCCCGACGCAAAAAGAGGGGTGTTATAAGTTTGACGTGTCTGTGTGTCTGTCAGTGGCATCGTAGCTCCTAAACGAATGGATAGATGTGATTGCGGTTTTTTAACCCGAAAGCTGACGTGATTAGAATGGTTCTTAGCTTCATTTCAACAATATCGGTTCAGCCGTTTTTTAAATTTTGAACTTTGAAAGGAAAATATCGAGGGTTTTTCAACTTTTCTAAGTTGTTAATTATTGATTTGAGCATGACCTGTGTTGACAGCTAGAGACGAATGCTGTTCCCCCAATAGGCAAGATGCAATATTTTCATTCTTGCTTTAATTTGAAAGCATTGCATGTGGATTAGACCACGAGTGTATTAAAAAAGCGGCCAAGTGCGAGTCGGACTCGCACATGAAGGGTTCCGTTAAATAAATTGCTTTTTACGATTTATGACGTATTAAAAAAAAACTACTTACTAGATCTCGTTCAAACCAATTTTTGTTGAAAGTTTCCATGGTAATGTACATCATATATTTTTTTTAGATTTATCATTCTCTTATTTTAGAAGTTACAGGGGGGGGGACACACATTTTACCACTTTGGAAGTGTCTCTCGCGCAAACTATTCAGTTTAGAAAAAAATGATGTAAGAAATCTGAATATCATTTTTAAAGACCTATCCATAGATACCCCACAGGTACGGGTTTGATGAAAAAAAATTTTTTGAGTTTTAGTTCTTAGTATGGGGAACCCCAAAATTTATTGTTTTTTTTATATTTTTGTGTGAAAATCCTAATGCGGTTTACAGAATACATCTACTTACCAAGTTTCAACAGTATAGCTCTTATAGTTTCGGAAAAAAGTGGCTGTGACATACGGACGGACAGACAGACAGACATGACGAATCTATAAGGGTTCCGTTTTTTGCCATTTGGCTACGGAACCCTAAAAATGAAAATACTTACTATAATTTAAAATCAAAAATTACTGTTACAAACTGACAATTTAAATTTTCGCGCCTAAACGGATCTTCCTGTGGTGACGTCACTCGTGTTTGTCACTCGCCATAATGTACGACCATGTCGACACTAACTTTGGGACGGTTTCTAGAGTCTGCTTTAATAAGGCCTACTTCCATTTTTATTCAAAACTCTTCAATTTTTTTTAAGGAAACAATCTTTCCCTTAACAATTATACCCTTCCATTAGTTTTCATAACAGGAGTGACGTCACCAGCTGCTGATCGGGTGGATAAAAACACGTTTCGTTTCACATTACTTCAAATCGTGTTTATTGTTTGAAATTAGTATAAACTAAAGTAAAAACGTTTCTGAACCAATTATTTTATGTTTATTCAACAATTTGATCAAAAAATAATAGTAAATATTAAAGCTGCATCTTCCCTATTGCAACACAGCGCGTCATCGAGAGCTTTGGCGACCTCACTCACCACCAGGAACACAACATCACAAACAATACAATACTCTTTGTTGCACTAATCAATGTAGTACAGAAAAACTGTGAATATAAGAGCAGAAGCAAACAACAGGCGGAGTTATCGCTAAAAAGCGATCTCGTCCAGACAACGTTTGGATATCGGAGAGAAAATGAATAGCCATAACTAATTGGTGGTAAAAAAAAATTGCATGAATATATAAACGAAAAATAAACGTACATAAATTAATATATAAATACAAATAGGTACAGACAATGAATGAAAAGATTGACCAGTTTTCAAATAAATTAGTTTACACGTTGCAAGCACATGTTACCTTTTTAAACTGTGTAACAGACGAGAGTGTTGTATTGAAAATTATGTTTAACTGTTTGACAACTAAGTTAAAATTTTTTTAGATGATTGTTTCTTGGCTATAAAATAGTTAAGCTAAAACCTTTTTATAAGTTTGATCTTGTCATTACGTTGTGTCAAGTTTGATAAATCGAATTATTACATCCTCTTCTTGATGATTAAAACTATGAATTTGAATAACAATTACTGTCAATTTCATCATTGATATTTCTTGTATTCGTTTATTTTAATTTTAACTCGCCTTTTCAAAATGCAAAGAGGACACTTCTCATAGTGGATGTAGCTGTGGGCCATGTAGTGAAATGAAATTCATTTTGACGGAATGTGTCATACTCGGTCGATAAAACAGATACTGATAACTTATACTGAGCAAGAAAAAACAGATCTTAAGGTGGTCAACCTTTTCATTCCGCGACTGTACAATCATTCA
This sequence comes from Epinotia brunnichana, assembly GCA_963854355.1. NCBI lineage: Eukaryota > Metazoa > Arthropoda > Insecta > Lepidoptera > Tortricidae > Epinotia > Epinotia brunnichana. The sequence continues at coordinate 10,028,375 of OY977936.1, read as the reverse complement.
TAACTATACCAAAAACTTAAGTGTAAGCCAACAATAAATACCAAACCAGAACAGAGTATTATGGGAGAGACAAATAATATAAATTAGATTTGAAGGACGCACGACGCACTAGATTTAGTCCATCGTAAATTCAGAGGAAGAGAGTTCCATAGTCGGACAGCTTGGAAGGTAAAAGAAGAATTATAAAGCTTTGAGGAAGTCAGTATGCCTAAAAGAAGCAGTTTATGAGAGGATCCAAATACCTACAGAGCAAATAGCGGTCTGATTATGGCTCCCGTCTTCTGGAGTTTTAATAAAAACTGCAATTTCAATAAATGCAGCGCTAATAAAAACAGCACTGAGCAAACCCAATGCCGATCAATGGTGCTATATCCATTTAGAATGACTACAGCGAATAAAAGACTTCATAATGTATGGCTTACAATTAATAAGCCTAAACGATGACATTTTGCTTGGTTGTTGTAAGCGTCTAGGCCAAACTGCGATTAAATACTTGCCAAATTCTTATATTCTACGTATCATTTGCATTGTATATGAGTAAGTGTATCGTTAAATTGAAGTCAATAATATTTTCGTGTCAACGCACGCTGAGCCTAACGAGTCCGCACAATAGTTTTAAATATGATTTCAATCAAAAACGCTTCCATAGAATTACATTGCGGTGTAACAAATGCCCCACGCTTGCCTTGAAAAAGATGTTCATTGGACCTGAAAATGAGATAACGTAGGCTGCTAGTTAATTAACCAAAATTAGTTCCTCTGTTGAAGCTCTGACGGTCTGAAGGCTTCATTTGTTAAGGTTTGTTTTGTTTACTTACATGTAAATAGTTCAAGTTAGGTACGTAGTGCTATTTATTCTGTGGTTAGGTTGCAATTATGGGTTTAGGTAACAAAATTGGAAGGCACAATAAGGTGCAACTAGTTTAGATACCAGGGCACAATGGCTTCATCGGCAACGAAAGAGCAGATGAGCTTGCAAGAGGGGGCTCTACAAATCACTTTTTAGGTTCGGAACCATTTGTGGGACTCTCGCAGGGGACCATAAAGCCTACGCCAAAACCAAACACCAACACGAGTGGAGGAAAGAGGGTGGCTTAAGGCACTCTAAGCTCTTCATAGCAGAAGTGGACTCGGGCTGGACCAGAAAACTCTGGAAATCCAGTAGGAAGCAACTTAGAATTATATCTGGGATGTTCACAGGTCATTTCGGGGTCAAGGATCTCTTGGCCAAGATGGGACTATCGGATAGTTTAGACTGTAGAATGTGTGGCGAGGAGGATGAGACTATGGAACACTTATTGTGTGAATGTCATGCCCTTGCCCGACAAAGAATGAACTACTTTGGTAACGGTTACCCGCAACCAAAGGAATTCAAGGTGCTCCCGGCGAACTGCATCATCCGCTTTGTGGAAATGATGGAGCAAGCCTGGGAGCAGGTATAAAGGAGAGGGCAAATGCACAAAAGATCCCACTGGGTCGAAGTGCATCCGAAAGGGCCCTCACCTAGATAAGATAAGATAAGATAAGATGGGTTTAGTCTGATATTTCAGAAACAGACGATTAGCGTATATTCGCAAAGTTTGCACTCAGTGGCATGTCATCGTACTGGAGGAAAATAATTCTGACCAAAGGATAAGTTATTTCAGAAATAACTTTAAGGCGCCATAGGTTCAGCGAAGTTAAGCGAACAGAGTTTTTGAAACAAAACAATGCGTCTGTTTATAATAATATGGTTTAAAAAAAATACGAATAGTAATCGTGAGGCTTTTCTGCAGGGAGATCAGTGTTTCGAAATATGATTAAGCAATTTTCGAACGAAAATAGGTCTTAAATAAACTTAAAACATTCGTAACAAATTATGCACATAAGCTAAACATATTAAAATTGGTTCTAAAAATCGGCAATATTATTATGTGTGATGGAACTTAGTGATTTCTTTTTTATTTATAAAAAGTACAAAAAAATTAAAAACATGATATCCGCGCTTCCGAACACGCACTTCTATCTCGCTCACGCTTATGCTCAGTGGGAGGGAGAGAAGACCATGAACATACGGCGCCTTAAATTGCACTTTTTTACTCATGTAAAGGTTCCGACGGAAGACCAGCGCTGGCCTTCTAGGTTAGCACCATGCTGAGTCGGGGCCTTTTCGTGGACCCTGCTATTTTTACGTTCTGTGTTTTGTTTTTTACACCCATTGTTTTGTCCACGAATAAATGTTTTCTTTCTTTCTTTCTTTTTTCGACTAATACCTATTTAACTTAATCAGGGTCAGGCATTAGGGCATTTCGTCCGTCGTTGTTAAATTTTACCAGACTCGTTCTTGAATAGGGGTGTCGACTTTAAATTTATTATTACTCCAAAAGAAAAAAGGCAAAAAAATATGCCTAGTAACGAAAATCCCATTCAAATATCTCAAAAAATTACGAAGCTACAACCGTTGTAATATTGCTTGTTAGAGAGAGAAAACGATAGGGGATCGTGACGTCACGATCCATGAGCGTCACAGTAAATGACAATCGTTACAAATGAAGGTGCGTTTTGCGGAAAAGGGACGGAATATACCCTCTTTTACAACTTTTGAAACTTATAACTGTGTAATTATTTCCTCCCGTGCTTTATTTTTTTCTCCATTTGTCAATATTTTTAATCATTTTTCGAGAAAATTTATCATTATTGGTTATTTTATTTGGTGTCTACACCCCTTTTAAATGCAAATATAGAAATACGAAGATTGACCATATAAACTAATTGGATCAATGTAAAGAAATGCTACAATTCTTTTTGATTATTTCTCTAATATTGATCATTATAAACTCGACATCGACATGTAAAACAGAAATATAATATATCTGACAATGTATTTGCTTTGCATAATTAATTTGGCATGTGCAGCTGCTTCTATCAACCTTACTGCGAAGTTTGGAATAGTTTTCTCGTCTATTTTCGAACAGTTCTCTCATAGTTTTGGCTGTAAATATTAAGCAGCGAACAGGGCTTTACTAAGTTTTAATTGTAAGTTTGGAATATGTGTGAACTAATTTTTGGTAGGTATTTGTCAAATATTCGAACTTTCAGGCTTAAGCTGAATTGCAAAAGTGTTTCGGTATTGTCTAGTAGCGATGGGATTGGGTATGAAGGTGACAGGTTTGTCTTATTACTTACGTAACAGAGTTGTATGAATTGACAGTACTATTTCATTGCTAAACATATCCGAATGATAATTTAATCGGGCTTAAATTACGAGTATGTAAGTACCTATTACTGAAAACGACAATTAAGTTATTCGAAATTATTCTTGTTATTAAAAATAAATCCAATTTTCTTAATGTCAACATCAAAATTCGAAATCAAAATCAGTTCAACAAAATTAGTTTACAAAGCCAACGTTTTTTCAGGTTTTCATAAAAACCAAACTGTACGTTGTAATTTTTTACATATTTTAGAAGTTTCGCTATCTTTTGAAATGGATTTCATTTCATCATAGTATCAAGAGTATCATTAAACCGTTTACAGGCCTATAAAGATTTACAATAAAGGTAACGGCATTTAAAAGCGCCGCCTGTAAAGATGATGATGACTGCACTAAAATGATGGAATTTACATAATGTAAAAATAGCATTTGGGTTCATTCAAAATTATTTTTGGTTCTAAAATTATTAAGCAACTTCTAAATGTTGTTATAACTATGACGTCTTAATTGTGTTCCTCTGAATGAGAATTCGTTTTAAGTGAATATGATACATGATTGGGTAAAAAATTAACAAGGACAAAATGAATCAAAACTGTTTTCGCTAATCAATAATTATCCAAAATATTAAGCAACTTATACAATTAATTTTAGAGATCCGACGTCGCACTAAAGTGCGTGACGTCGGCGAAGTCATAACCAAACTCAAATGGAGTTGGGCAGGACATATTGCCAGGCAGCGTGACGGTAGGTGGACTAAAACGTTAACGGATTGGTGGCCAATTGCAGGAAAAAGAAGCGTTGGTCGTCCACCAGCTCGATGGGTTGATGACATAAAAAAGACCGCGGGTCATTTCTGGATGAGACTAGCACGGGGCCGGGATGGGTGGCGTACGCGAAGAGAGGCTTTTGCTCAGCAGTGGGCGTTTACAGGCTGAAAATGATGATGATGATGAGACAATTTTAGAAATTTAATGGTGTTTAAAACGATGTCACTAGTGAATTTAAGTTTTCAGCTCAATAAAGAAGCAAGCACTACGTTAAATTTTGGAGGAAGATATCCACAATCCTTGGCAATCTACATTTGAATGATTAATATGAACAAAACGGCAGCTTTCCAGTCAACCTTTCCGCCTAATCATACTCACTTGTCATGAAAATGTTTGTTGTTGGTCGCATAAGAGTCGAAAATGTAGTTCAGCATGGGTGAGTCCGCTTTCCCTTGCCTCATCTGCTGGCGCCTGGGTTTGGATGTGGCCAGCCTCACGCCGCTACGAAATATACTTGGTGGGGTCATCGTGATCTTCGTTTGAGTCGTTGCGGGATCCGAGTCAGATGATTCTAGAATAATACGTGGATTTGTAGTTTTTATTTTAGATTTAGAGTCACTTAATCGATTTGCACGTCTATGTTTTTATGGATTTTAAATTTGAAAGAATTATATTAAAAAACAAGACTGCTTAAAAAAATAACTATGTTATTGTTACATATTATGATGGGTCTAACGATACTCCGGTATAATTTTCAAAAATGTGTTTATTTGTATATCCATGGAAAGCGGCTGATGATGATAATGATGAAAATAAAGTTGGTGATGACAATAACGGCGACTATGATAATGCTGATGATGACAATGATGATGGTGGTAATTAAGATGAAATGTAAGCTAAATACCTGTGGCGTTAGTTGGTGGTGCGATGGCCCTTGTCAGTATCGCCGCCATTAGCAGCACGATGCGGTGCATGCCGCCGCATCCTACCCGCAGAGCAGGCGCCCTAAAATAACACATATTAATAAAATATATGCTTAAATGATCAACACGCAGATATTTTTGAAGTCGAGCAAAACAAAGAGGTATCATTTTCCAGGAGGGTCAAATAAATGAAGGGTGCATGGAAAGATCATGGCTAGTCTTTGTTTTAAAAAAATAAGAAATATATAGACGCGTTATTTTCGTACATCTTTTAAAGTTTTACCGTAAAGTATATCAGGCCAACTGCATATATTATTAATATTTGTAGTATGAAACGAGTAGTATTTTTTCTCTTCGTTTGCGTCTTCACGTTACTAGGGAGAAATAAATCATCCACTACAAAATAACACTCCGCTAATAGTCTGATTCCGCAAACTATAAATCATGGTAAATCTAACTTATTTAGCAGATTTCTGTAAAGTTAGAGCAAGTTAGCAAAGTTAGTGTGATACCGTCCGCGTCAAACCTAAGTTGTACAATGAGTTAAGAACTTTGCTCATATCGCGTTACATAGAAAATTAGCATGATAAATTTACTACCGTCAGTTTGCCTGCAAGTCATGGGAAATTATAGCCGGGAACACAAATCAGTTCGCGATAGTTTCCAAGTTGCTGATAATAACTAGTTCAGTTTGGTTTCAAGCAGCAATATTTATTACGATAGATGCAATTCACAACTACATAAATTATGTTCTAACAGTGAAATTAATCCAAGCACGTATTTTTCTCTAATATTTTTAATGATTATAAAGAAAATATTATGTGAACGTCAGTAACCATTAGTAAGATTAGATTTATGTAACTAGACTAAAACTTGGTAGAACTGAAGTAGCTAATTGTACTTTACGTAATTAGCCTGATTCATCTTATCTTTGGCGACAGGTTCCTCGTCTAAACCGCATGCTAAGACGTGTCCACCATAAGTTGCTTTAGACTGCAGTTTTCTACAACAAGCAAGACCGATGATATTCAGTTTCAAGTGCCTAATGTCCTCCATTGCTTCACACCAGTGGGTTATTCTGTTTTTATTTTTCTTGTCTTCCACTTGACCGATAAGCATCAGCATGATTTATCATATACTAGAGTGGTGTTTTATATGGAGCTCTCCGGCACTTAAAGATTATTTATGTATTATGTTCAACCTATTAAAAAAAAAGCTTCTTCGTACTTTCTGTGATCCCAGAGCTGGCGCGATTCTCGGTCAAATCAAAGGCTTTGCGTTGCTTGCTATGCAGCGGCAAAATGCCGCCAGCATCTTGGGGTTATTTCCGCCAATGAATGACTTTGTGTCTAATATACCTAATTTCTTTTTATATTTTTTTTTTACCGTAAATATTATGCATAAGTAGTACTAAGTTTATTCTTTAAACGTATACGTTTTGTTGTTGTGTTGTAATAAATCTTGCTTGTGATATTATTTAATAACTGAATATGTTTAATTATTTTATAACTCAACTAGTGACCCGCCCTGGCTTCGCACGGGTTTATATGTATAATATATGCATGTATTATACATTATAAACCTTTCTCTTGAATCACTCTATCTATTAAAAAAACCGCATCAAAATCCGTTGCGTAGTTTTTAAGATCTAAGGATACATAGGGACAGACATACAGCGAGAAGTGACTTTGTTTTATACTATGTAGTGATGCTATTCCATTTGATATTTGGTGCATCTAGTAAGGCGGGTCTCAAGAAACTATAACTTTTCTTCTGTAACCTTTGAATCCGTTTAAATTGGCAAAGCATAGCAATCGCTATCATCGTATGTAGAAAAGTACAGATTTTTTTCCGAATTCGTTGTTACGATTATGAATAAAGTTCTTATCGGTATACACCGCCGAGCGCTCCTAGAACTATGTGTACTGACAACCAAATTTAAAAGACAACCTTTGGTAAGAGACCTTCGGTGTGCGAGTTAGTTTCAACTGCTATACTTATGTTCAGTTAAATAATAGGTAACATTAACTTCCGAATAAACATATCAAAACATGTTCTTTGTTCGCTGGGAAATTGAGTTAATCCAGAAATCGTGTTCTCTGTAACTCCATTTCCACACATTTATTGAAGCCTAAAATGCGGGACAAAGCTGCCCAGACTATACCTAAGTAAACATTCCGCAAATCCCTCCGTGGCTGAGCCAACAGAATAATTATGCGAACTTGTAGGTTTATAACATTACCATTATTGTTAGAGCTGTTTATTATTTTAATAAATAAATGATGTTATTGGAGCAAAAGATTTTATAGAATATTCCATATGAACAGTGATGATAAGGTAGGTTAATAAACCGTTGTCCAGTTGATATAAAAGCCACGCCATGATAGATAGATTCATTTATTTCATAGTAAGATTACATTGTAAATTAGATTAGTATGTTAATTTACATGAAGTCATTATTATGATCGTCAAAAAGCAAATAGATACATATTATGTCAATAAAATTATTTGAATAGTCAAGAACAGGTACATTTTAAATTTAAGAGCAATACTCATAATCATGTCAGAAATATTATCACCGGCAGTGGATCGTCAAATAGGTACTAAAGTCACAAAGTTTTAATTACAAAATTCCAGGTTTGTGATCCATAAATTCGCTTACAGAATAGAATGGCTTATTCAACAAAAATTTTCTCAATCGGTGTTTGAATGTTTGGTCACATAGATCATTTCGTATTTCGGCAGGAAAATGTTCATAAAACGTGGGGCCTATGACTAAAGTTTATATATATATCACTGCTAAAAGTCTCTCTCATTGGCTGCAGTACCGCAATACCTACGTTACAGTAGATATATGGCTACAAGCAGTAAAACAAACGTCGAATATTTATGCGACGCCCTCACACAGTCTGGTTGTCGTCAAGTTCACCACCTACCTACTGATAGACGGGCTGGCGTCTACTTGTCTATAGTAAATGCACATACAGATACCCATAGCCTCGTGGGATGGCCTAGATAATCGAAGAACCGACGATATCGTCTGAGTACGGATCCTAATTAACATCGACACAATGTATTCAAGAAGCGTGGTCTGAGTATCCATGTTACCTTCGCCTACCATCACATTGTCTAACTCTCACGGAGCTGAACAGTTAACAGTCGCCTCCTCCACCCCTTCTAGCGACCTCTTTCCTCACATTAAGGTTACCATGATCAATCCATTCAGCCAAGGTTTTCCCGCTCCGCGAGGCTAACTCACATGGATACACGCCACGCAATTGTATCCCCGTAACAACACAGAGAAGAGCAGTTATACAAAATATCTGAGCACTCACCATAGATTTGTCCGCACACCGTTGACGGTGCCGTCCGCGCGTCTACCCACACTCTCAATATTATCAGTGCCTTCCGATGCGTAATACGAGCTATTTCGTGACAATCCCCGCCCCAGGAAGAAAGAAAACTAAAATATGGAAATGAAATCAATTTAATGAATCAACCAATCATAAGGCATTATAATGGACATTATGACCAGAGCTCGGACAGGTCATCGCAAAACAATCGTAACACGGTAATAGAACAAGAATAATAAAGTCGCATTATGTACATTATTATTTAATTATATTTTTCAATTACATTTATTACGGTAACCCAAAGTCACTATAATATGTTTGTAAAGGTATTTCCATTAACATTTTTTTTAATGCTGATCGTTGCATTTGGATTTTCTGAAAAAAACCGATGTTTTTGTTTAACGAATAAAATTGTGTTAATTTTTATTAACTTTTTTCATTTCATTATACTACTTTACTTTAAATTGATCAAATGTATCTTTGGACATATGTAAGCCGTCTTTGTCAGGCCCGCTTTATTTATTCTCCTTTACATTTTAGACAGGTCTGATTAATAAATACTAAATAGTTGTTAAAAAATACTTTAAAACCCTCCCAACCCTCTTTTGCTTTTACCTGAAACTGCCGAAACACTTCCATGACGTCTTCCCGCTGTTGATATGTTACAACCTTAAAGACGGGTTTTCCGGTCCCTGGTTTGAACATAAATCTCAAATATCTTCCACTAAAATTGTTTATGCAGGGGCAGAAAGTTGGCACTGTATGATAAAGAAAGCATTTTAATTCAACCTATCTTTAAAAAAACTATTTATGTAGGTATATTTTTTTGTTGCCATAATTAGCATTTGCCTTACGCAGAGTAATTGTTTCCATCTTCGCACTGAATAGGGGTGTAGACACCAAATAAAATAACCAATAATGATAAATTATCTGGAAAAAGGATTAAAAATATTGTCAAATGGAGAAAAAAGTAAAGCAGGGGATTAAATATTTAATTGTCTTTCTTTAACTGCTTAATACGAATGTCACATGCTGTACACAATATTTCCCTGACATTTTCATCATAATAGAGCTCGGGGTAGTACTTAATCCACTTATTAATCGTTTTTATTTTCATCATATTTAATATATTTAGAAATAACCATAAGTAAATATTTTTACAAATTTAAATTGTTACAACAAAATTGTTTCAAGAATGCCACTTTGACAGAACCATGACAGATATATTTATTTATTTATTAAGAGCCTGTTGTGTCCCACTGCTGGGCAAAGGCCTCCCCCCTCCGTTTCCAGACTTCGCGTTCCTGAGCAGTCTCTGACCAATCCTTTAAAAAGGAGTCTAGCTCGTCTCGCCATCGCCGACGAGGTCTGCCGCGTCTCCGTTTTGAGCTGTCGGGCTGCCAGTCAGTGGCAATCTTAGCCCAAAGCTCGCTCGGCATGCGGGTGACATGACCAGCCCAGTCCCACTTAAACTTTGCCACTTTCCGAGATACGTCTACTATTTGGGTCTTGGAGCGCAGCGTGGAGTTCCGGATACAATCCATTAATTTTACACCTAATATTACCACCAAAGAAACTAAATACACTGAAGTGCGAAGAGCACAGAACGCTGAGCCTTATATCACAAGCATCTAAAATTCTCATTAAGATAGTGCAAAACAGAATAAGACCAATAAAGGAGAGCTATCTGGGACCTGACCAATATGGGTTCAGGCAACAAAGAGGCACAAGAGAAGCTATTCTTGCTCTTCGACTCATCGTAGATAGGAGAATGGAACTAGGCCTGAACACTCATATAGCCTTCATAGATTTAGAGAAAGCCTTTGATAAAATAGACTGGATAAAGATGATGAACATTCTGCGTACAATAGGAATAGATTATAGAGACAGGCGAATTATACATGCACTATATAAAGATCAAGAAACCATAGTAGAAATAGGACAGGAGAAGGGAAAAGCCAAAATAAAACAGAATGTAAGGCAGGGTTGTCCACTCTCGCCTTTGATTTTTAATATTTTCATTGAAACCGCCATTCGAGAAATTTTGGGATCAGAAAAAGGCGGTGTTAAAATTAATGGAGAAAAGTTTCACTTTGTAAGATTTGCTGATGACATCGCAGCGGTAGCCGAAAATTCTGCACAGCTTGAACAGCTCGTAATAGAAATGGACCTCATTTTCACAGAATTTGGACTAAAAATAAATATAAATAAGACCAAAACATTAATTGCATCTAAGACAAACCAAATCATAGATCCCATAAAAATTAGAGGTTCAGCCATTGAACAAGTCAAAAGCTTTAAATACTTAGGCAGCATTATAACCTGTGACTCCAGATGCACTTCGGATATCATCGCACGCATAGCCATGGCCAAAAAAGCTTTCAATGCCAAAAAGCAAATATTAAAGGCGAAAATATCTCGAAAGATCAGAAAACGTTTTATTAAGACCTACATCTGGAGCATAGCGTTGTACGGATGTGAGACGTGGACTCTAACCCAGCGTGACAGAGAGAGACTGAACGCATTTGAAATGTGGGCATGGAGAGGGATGGAAGGTATTAGTTGGACAGAAAGAAGAACAAACGAAGAGGTTCTAAATTTGATAGGAGAACAAAGATGTCTACTAAAAACTATTGAAAACAGAAGGGGAAATATGTTGGGGCACCTGATACGACATGACAATTACATAAAAACTATAATTGAAGGAAAAATTGAAGGAAGAAGAGGCAGAGGAAGGCCAAGACGTGCGTTTATGGACCAAGCTTAAGAGAAAGTTAATGTAATGTCGTATCTGGAGCTCAAAACAGTGGCAGAAAGAAGAACAGAATGGCGATTACTCCACCGACAAGAGCCTGGCTCTTAAATTTATGATGATGATGATGCTGCGCTCCATGGCTCGCTGGCAAACCCCGAGTTTGGACTTCTGAGATAGTGTCAAAGACCAAGTAGGTGAGGATCGGTAGTATGCACATGTCCATCAGTCTCCGCTTGAGTGATAGTGGAAGATCACCCTTCATCAGGTGTTTCATGGACCAATAGCTCCTCCAGGCGTTTTCAGTCCGTCTTTCGACTTCCTTCTCTTGTCGCGCCTGGAAGGAAACTAGTTGGCCCAAATAAAGGGACTCATGGACATATGCTATAGATTCTCCGTTAATCTCAACCCTACGTGCAGTGCTATTCGTCATGAGCTTGGTCTTTGACATATTCATCGACAGTCCAACCTCGAGACTTGCGTTGCTTAGATCTTGAAGCATAGTTTGTAGCTTGGAAGCAGTTGAAGAGAACAGGACGATGTCGACGGCAAATCGAAGATTGGTCAATCTTCTTTCTCCGACGAACAGGCCCCTCTCCCTCCAACTTGGCATAAGTTTCCGGAAGACGTGTTCTAGTGTGCTGGTAAAGAGCTTCGGCGACAACGGGTCTCCTTGCTAGACTCCTTTTTGAATATCGAAAGATGCACCAGAAGTCTGTAGTTTTACTGCGACTGTACTATTTCTGTAGATGGTAGTGATGAGTTCAATATAACCAGGGTATATATCTTGATTGTGTAAAGCTGTGAAAATGGAAGTGTGAGAAAGGCTGTCGAATGCTTTTGAGTAATCAACAAATGCAAGGTAGACCGGTATGTTATGCTCTTTGCACTTCTCTATTATTTGGTTTAGGGCATGTAGATGATCGGTGGTGGAGAGGCCTGGGCGTAATCCGGCATGTTCAGGTGGTTGATGGCGATCTAGGGTTCCAGAAATACGACTTTCTATTATTTTAAGAAAGATTTTGTATACGTGGGAGACGAGACTGATAGGGCGGTAATTTCCTATATCGGCTTTGTCCCCCCATGTGCTGAGGAAAAGTTTGGGTAGTCAATATGGTATTGAAAAGTTTGCAGAGATATGGGATCAAAGTAGGTTCACCTACTTTCAATGCTTCGGTTGTGATGCCATCCTCACCGGGGCACTTGCTATATTTCATTTTGCGAAGGGCCAGGTATACTTCATGTTCTGTTATTGGCGGGATAGCTTTAAAGTTTTTCTCTATTACGGAAAAAGGCTGGGGTCTAATTGGGTTAGAATACAGTGTCTCATAATACTGGGTAGCTATGTTTAAAATTTTGTTCCGGTCACTTTGGCGCGTGCCATTGGTATCTTTTAAGTATGTGATCCAGCTTTTGCCATGAGATGTCCCGTCTTTTGCGTTCCTTAAGGATGTATTTTTGTTTAAGGCTAGTTCTACTAATCTAGTTTTGTACTGTCTGATATCCGTGCGTATGCTGCGTTTTACTTCTTTATCCTTTGTCCTGTATTCTAAACTATTTCTGGAGGTGTACAATAATTATTGTAACACTTCCATTCCAGGCAATTGCCTGTCTTCAATTTACTTTAGGGTTTGTTGCGTCAGCTTTTTGTGTTTCTTTTTTGCTGACTTAATTTTGTTGCTGGCATGTTTGATACTTTTTATTATGTTATTGTATTGCAAGTCTACGTTTTCATCATCGTTACCTAATGCTTCAAAGCAATTACTTAGCTGCAAGTTAAATTCCTGTTTGTATTATAAGGGTATTTTTATCATGTTTTCGAATTAAACTTTTATTAACCAGTTGTTGACGGTATAGTTTGCTATTGAAAACTAGCCTAGTGCGAAGAGGTCTATGGTCAGAGCTGAATTTGATGTTATTAATAGTTTCTATGTTTTTTATTATTTGATTATTGGAGGACAGAATATAGTCTATTTCGTTTCTAGTTAGATTATTTGGGGAAAGCCACGTCCATCTGCGTTGGGGTTTTTTGAAAAAGAAACTATTAGCTATTTGGAAGTTTCGGCCAAAAGCAAACTGAACAAATCGTGAACCTCGAGTGTTTCGATCTCCGAGACCGTGGGGTCCAACAATTGTTGTGTCGTCTAGTTCCTGTCTTATTCCTATCTTAGCATTAAAATCACCGAAAACCAAGTTGTATGTACCCTGATGCTCGTCACATGCTCTATTTATGAGGTCGTAGAAGTCTTCTACTTCATCGTCAGGGTGTGTCGATGTTGGAGCATATGCTTAGACTATAGTAATTGTTTGTTTGTCTGTTAATTTAAATCTTAAAACTGCTATTCTATCCGAGTATGAAATTAATTCAACTATATAATCCTTCCATTTTTTGTTAACTAAGAATCCCACGCCACTTAGTCCACCCGAACTCCCACATTAGAACAATATTGTTTTTTCCCGCTCAACAGTGTCTTCATTATCTCGGCGGACTTCAGATAGACCTACGATGTCCCAGTTTATGTCGTTGAGAGCATTTTCTTCGCACCCCGAGTTCTGGATGATTTCCGCCTACCGTCGTCAGCGGGATCACCCGAACCACCGGGCCCTAAGGGCCATTTTTTTGTTTGTACTTCCATTTAAGAGGGGGGGGTTCAGACAATTAACCTCTAGCTCGTCTAGTGCGTGTTGGCAGGTGAGCAGTGAGCCTTCTCACTCGGCTTTTAGGCGCCGCCGTTGATGGACTGGCCATTCTTCCGCCGCCACCATGAGTCAGTATCCTTCTCTGATCTATACATGCCCTAGTTAGCGTTACACACATGGTCTTGAATTTGACGTTCTGAGATGTTCGTCTGGTTCTTATTGGACCGTTTGTCCATCGGGGTCTGGACTGATACTGAGCTGATCGCTGAGCAGAGCGGGTTCGGCATTGCGGTTTGGTTCGATAGTAGTAACCTGTGTAGGCTGTTTATTATCTGAGTTCGAATTATTTTGCGAATCATTATCTGAGTCTGGAATTTCCAACGGGTATAAATGAGCAATTGACCTAGTCAACGTTTCGTGGGGACCTATGTCAACATAAGCGACTCGGATGCTTCCATCCTTGCTCGTGACTATAGACGATATTCGACCGACCTTCCAAAGAAGTCGGTTACTGCCTCCTTTGACCTGAACTAGTTGACTTACATGTGGTATTGCATCATAGGTAACTCGCTTCCTCGCTCTCTTAAGCTGGTCAAGTACTGATTTGTGAACATTTTGACGTATTCTTTGAGGATTCTTTGTCCACGTTTCCAACTTTCTACCAAGTCGACTTAAGTCATGGTGGCTGATTGAAGAAATTCCTTTTGTGATTCTTGGGGCATCGCAATGCCCCCCGTGGACAGAAAATCAGCGGGAGTCAAAACATGATCTAGCTCACCGCTAACAGTCGTGAGAAGCTACGTGTTTACAACTGCTTTGACTTCTTTAATGACTGTTGTCAGTTGGGTTGAGGTCAGCATGTGTTTATCAACCGTTCGTTTTAAGCAAAGCTTGACCAAACCTATGAGTCGCTCATAAAAGCCTCCGAACTATGGCGACAGCTCGGGAATAAATCTCCATTTAATTACATTAACAACGCACAGTGTTTTATAGAAGCCGAAAAAGTGACATCCCTGTTTTATTACAAATTACTGTAGCTTAGATCATTACAAATGCGAGACTAAAACACCCGCGTTTTTAATATGTGTAGTTTTTGAAAAATATTTTTTTGAAAATCTTGTTTCTGACACCTAAGTATTACGAAAAACATGTATATATTGCAAACTATTAATTAAACTGATCTGTTGTTTAAAATGTTGGATAAACCCTTCAAAGACATACATTTAGAGGCAATTACCACCTCTCTAGGTACATTTGTTACATAGATATTAATGATTTTATTGATTTTGGTTTTTTTTTTTTTCTTCCATGTTCCGCCGTAGTAGGACGCGATATTTGTATGACAGCTTTATTATTATGTCTTCTATCTACCCTATTTTTTACAATACCTAATTCCATGGAACATTCAAGTAATCATCTAAACACTTTATATCCGGTTTACTTTATATGCGTAGTTTTTGAGATATACAATTTTGAAAATCTTGCTTCTGACACCCGGATATTACGAAAAACATTTATCTATTGTAAATTATTAAATAAACTTTTCTGTTATTGAATGAAATGTTGGATAATCTCTTCTAAGATATACATTTAGAGGCAATTACGATCTCTCTAGGTACATTTGTTACAAATATATAAATGATTTTATAGATTTTGGTTTTTATTTTTTTTCTTCTATGTTCCGCCGTAGTAGGACGCGATATTTGTATGACAGCTTTATTATTATGTCTTCTATCTACCCTATTTTTTACAAGTCCTAATTCCATGGAACATTTAATCTACAGTCAATCACAATTTTCGGTCAGGGCTGCCACTACCAGTATCCGGATTTCCTGGATATAAAATTAACATAGTATACACGGTATAGCACTTTTATGGGTGGTGAAAGAAAACATTATCAGGAACCTACACATATTAAATAATTAGTTTTATAAGATTCAGTATTTTTTCTTAGCTATTGAGAATTGGGTTATATTGCCCATCTCAATTACCTAGTGTTTTTGTTGTGAAAGTAAATAATAAGGTATACATATGTAATAAGATTATGTGCCTGTACATTTTTGTAGTTTGCTCTTTGTACAGTCGAAAAGTCTGTACTGTACGCTCTTACGCTCAAGGACCATGACAAGACAAATCAACACACGAAGCATTACAAGTCATCGAATGTCTTCTTCTACTTCCAGGCTCTCTGCCCTATTTTGCACCTCATGGTAGACTCCTTCCCAAGTCACATGTAGCGTTTCATCGAAAATGTGTGCGAGTTTTAGTTCTTGGCGAAATTAATAAAACAAACTGATCGGGTATTATATATTCAAATTTTAAAAAGCAAAAACAGTACGTAATTCTTGATTATTACTTCCCTGAAATTTAAAATTACAGGTAATTTACAAAATACTAGGCAATTATTATTTGTACAAGTTTCAGCTCTTGGCGAAACTAATAAAACAAGTTTCTGACCAGCAGGTCGATCACTTAACGCATTGTATGTACGTACAGTCAGCATCAAAAGTAGCTACGCAAACGAAGACGTCAAAAGTCTTTATTAAAAGGGATAAGAGCTTTTGACGTCTTAAATTACGTAGCTACTTTTGATGCTGACTGTACGTTAGGTAAATCTAACTGTCAGTTTTTTTATATGGGAAAATGACAGTTGCATTGTCCTAACGCGCGTTCGAAACCTTACGTGATCACCCCTACATATTATTTTAAAAAGCATATACAATACTCATAAAACAAAAAAGTAATCAGTGAAATTACACGTAACTAAAAAAACTAGACAATAGCTCTTTTTCCTGTATTAAATAAAAAAAAACTCAATACTTATATCTTACATGTTTTGCGAACATCATAATCAAATATCGAAGATTTCTCTCAATAATTATTTTTTAAGCCTTGGTGATCAAAGAAAACCATAAATAATAGGATTACCGAAAAAACGGCGTATACAATTCAAAATACCGAAGTGTCAACCCTAGTGGCCGGTTAAACCGGATATAAAGTGTTTAGATGATTACTTGAATGTTCCATGGAATTAGGTATTGTAAAAAATAGGGTAGATAGAAGACATAATAATAAAGCTGTCATACAAATATCGCGTCCTACTACGGCGGAACATGGAAGAAAAAAAAAAAAACCAAAATCAATAAAATCATTAATATCTATGTAACAAATGTACCTAGAGAGGTGGTAATTGCCTCTAAATGTATGTCTTTGAAGGGTTTATCCAACATTTTAAACAACAGATCAGTTTAATTAATAGTTTGCAATATATACATGTTTTTCGTAATACTTAGGTGTCAGAAACAAGATTTTCAAAAAAATATTTTTCAAAAACTACACATATTAAAAACGCGGGTGTTTTAGTCTCGCATTTGTAATGATCTAAGCTACAGTAATTTGTAATAAAACAGGGATGTCACTTTTTCGGCTTCTATAAAACACTGTGCGTTGTTAATGTAATTAAATGGAGATTTATTCCCGAGCTGTCGCCATAGTTCGGAGGCTTTTATGAGCGACTCATAGGTTTGGTCAAGCTTTGCTTAAAACGAACGGTTGATAAACACATGCTGACCTCAACCCAACTGACAACAGTCATTAAAGAAGTCAAAGCAGTTGTAAACACGTAGCTTCTCACGACTGTTAGCGGTGAGCTAGATCATGTTTTGACTCCCGCTGATTTTCTGTCCACGGGGGGCATTGCGATGCCCCAAGAATCACAAAAGGAATTTCTTCAATCAGCCACCATGACTTAAGTCGACTTGGTAGAAAGTTGGAAACGTGGACAAAGAATCCTCAAAGAATACGTCAAAATGTTCACAAATCAGTACTTGACCAGCTTAAGAGAGCGAGGAAGCGAGTTACCTATGATGCAATACCACATGTAAGTCAACTAGTTCAGGTCAAAGGAGGCAGTAACCGACTTCTTTGGAAGGTCGGTCGAATATCGTCTATAGTCACGAGCAAGGATGGAAGCATCCGAGTCGCTTATGTTGACATAGGTCCCCACGAAACGTTGACTAGGTCAATTGCTCATTTATACCCGTTGGAAATTCCAGACTCAGATAATGATTCGCAAAATAATTCGAACTCAGATAATAAACAGCCTACACAGGTTACTACTATCGAACCAAACCGCAATGCCGAACCCGCTCTGCTCAGCGATCAGCTCAGTATCAGTCCAGACCCCGATGGACAAACGGTCCAATAAGAACCAGACGAACATCTCAGAACGTCAAATTCAAGACCATGTGTGTAACGCTAACTAGGGCATGTATAGATCAGAGAAGGATACTGACTCATGGTGGCGGCGGAAGAATGGCCAGTCCATCAACGGCGGCGCCTAAAAGCCGAGTGAGAAGGCTCACTGCTCACCTGCCAACACGCACTAGACGAGCTAGAGGTTAATTGTCTGAACCCCCCCCTCTTAAATGGAAGTACAAACAAAAAAATGGCCCTTAGGGCCCGGTGGTTCGGGTGATCCCGCTGACGACGGTAGGCGGAAATCATCCAGAACTCGGGGTGCGAAGAAAATGCTCTCAACGACATAAACTGGGACATCGTAGGTCTATCTGAAGTCCGCCGAGATAATGAAGACACTGTTGAGCGGGAAAAAACAATATTGTTCTAATGTGGGAGTTCGGGTGGACTAAGTGGCGTGGGATTCTTAGTTAACAAAAAATGGAAGGATTATATAGTTGAATTAATTTCATACTCGGATAGAATAGCAGTTTTAAGATTTAAATTAACA